>OY804553.1:13692271-23692271 GCA_963680865.1 Spergularia marina | reverse complement strand
CTTTTCAAGGCCGATTTTAAGAGCAAACCAACCTCTTTTCCCTCTTCTCTTCCTCATGGAATGGAGGATTTCGGAGGCAATGGTATAATTAACCATGGTACCTCAACCGGGAAGGAAGCTATTTTGATTTGGGGAGATGAAATCATTGAGGAGAGGCCTGATTCTATTTACAAGGATTTTGGTGATGATTTTGTAGCTATTATTACATAAACTAATAGGACAGAATTGTTTGATTGAAAGGGGGTTGTCACATTTGGGAATGAGACAGATGGTAGTATCATTAACCTCTGGGGGGAGAGAACCCGAGTGAAAGAAAGAGTGAATTAAGAGGACGAGATCCTCTTTTATGGTATCCCAATGGTGGTGATAGAAGAACATGTGATAACCATCTGGGCCAGGAGCCTTATGAGGCGCAAGACCAAAAACAACCTCATAGATTTCCACGAGGGAGGGAGGGGAGGTGATGTGAATCCTACTAGTCTCCGTAGGGTGGTGGGGCGGTGGGGTCAACGAAGGGTCATAGGAAAAGAGAGCTTGAAAGTAGCTCACAATGTGACTCTGGATGGCATTTGGGTCGACAATAGTCTCGCTGACATCCGTGTTTAAAGAAACTAACTTGTTTTTGAACCTCCTGATAGTCACAGATTTGTGGAAATAGGAAGTGTTTCTGTCCCCATGGAGGTACCAGTTAGCTTTGGAGCGAAGGTGCCAAAAGAGCTCTTCTTTGGTGAGAGTGGAGGTGAGATCAGAGTTTAATTTGGATTCAAGGTCAAGGAGGAAGGTGCTGGGTTTGGAATCTCTGTCATGGGCACGGTTGATACCCGCAAGTCTATTAACAATGGTGTTTTTGTCTTTGACAAAGTTAGTGAGGTTGTTACGGACCCAATTTTTAATGCTGATGGACAAAGTGGTGAGTTTAGGGCCCCAATCATCCGACAAAAGGTTCCATTCAGATTTAATCATATCGTCAAACCCGGGCTCAAAGTACCACCAAGTCTCCAATTTGAAGTTGGAGGGAGAGAGGCAGGGGGTGGGAGACGTGAGCTCAGTATTTAAAAGGATAGGGTTATGATCAGAGTTTAATTTTGGGAGGTGGGTGACATGGGTGTGTGGGTGACAGTGGAGCCAATCAAGGTTAATCCAAGCATGGTCGAGACGTTCCTAAATGGGAGTGGTGCGATTATTGTTGTGCCAAGTAAATTTCGTTCCCGAGAAACCCGCATCAATAAGTCCACAGGAATCCATAGTATCAACAAAGGAGTTAACTTTATGCATTTTGACACTCCTACCACCTAGTTTTTCAGAGGGGTGAGTAACTTGGTTAAAGTCGCCAATTGCTAACCAGGGGGAGGTGACGTTAGGTGCTAGGTCAAGCAATTGAGACCACAGATCTAGCCGGCCCAGGTGCTTAAGCTCGAATAAATAGTAGATAACAAAAATTTAAAGGGAGGGGATTTTACCTGAACGTAGTCGTGGATGGCATGGAGGTCGCGACTCATCAAGGTGAAAGTGGTGTCGTCTGACCTCCATAGCACCATGACGCCCCCAGCATAGCCATAAGACTCCGCCAGCTCAAAGCGGTCAAACGGGAGTTTTTCAAAAACCTTTTCAGCAATAACACAGCTTGCACGAAGCTCTGTAAGAATCATGATGTTAGGTGAGTGTGTTTGGATGAGATGGAGAGCATTGTTCATGAAGCTAGGACGACTGAGACCCCGAACATTCCAAGCGAGAATCTTCATATATTCTTTAATGTTGGGTAGGCTGCTTTGGCTGTCTCTCGCCCTCTTTGTTCTTGGGTTTCCCCACTGGGGTCGGTGTGCGGGTTCTGCCTGGGTTTTTGTAGATGGGGTGAGCAAGAGGGTCGAGATCCTGCCCGGCCCGTATTTGTTCCTCCTCCAATTCACCTTGATTTCTAAGGCTTGGAATGCTTCCCCTGTCTAGACTTGAAATAGGGCGTTGTTGTAGCTTGCAATGTGAAGTGTTAGCTGACGGTTGCCCAGGAGGGAGCACTGTCTTGCTTGTGGAAGCAGGGGGCACGGGTCTATCAGGAACAATAATTCCTGGGGCAGCAGTGGGTCTTGGCTTGCCCGTTTTCCTTTCAGCCGCCAAGTAACGAAGCTTAAAAGGACTTCGGAGTAGCTCCCGAGATCGGAGAGATCGGGAAGAAGAGTAGGTGCCCGAGGGCTTGAGCCGTCCCTTGGTTCCATGATTGCTTCTAGGTAGGGGGATGTCATTCTCTCCGGATCGAGGAGAAACATTCTCAGGTAAGTTTTTGAAATTTGGTGGAGATCCATGCCCACCTTCAAGTAGAAGTTCATGAGGTTGAAATTGATCTCTGGGTAGGTGGGGATTGGTGGTTCCATCAATTTGACAGTGGGTGGAGTTAGGAATGCATTCCCGAAGGCGATCGGGTTTGCTGGTGGTGGGATCGGCAGAATTTGGAAAGCTTGACATAGCATTGGTTCCGGCTGGTATTGTGATTGAGTGATGACTGGGAAAAATTCGTCGTCCGACAACTCCATTAGATCGTACTCCGCTAATGGGCCATTGAAGTCCCAAATTAAGCTTCTCGGTTAATAGCTACAAAACAAGGTTACACACCGTGCAATTCGTGAAGGATACTCTAGCCAAACTCAAGCAAGCAAGCGACCTTGATCACAATGCTAATGCCACTGTAAGTCTTAGTGTAGAGTC
Source organism: Spergularia marina (assembly GCA_963680865.1). Lineage (NCBI taxonomy): Eukaryota > Viridiplantae > Streptophyta > Magnoliopsida > Caryophyllales > Caryophyllaceae > Spergularia > Spergularia marina. The sequence continues at coordinate 23,689,574 of OY804553.1, read as the reverse complement.
TCGATCTATATGGATGGCATGTGTTGCTGTTTCTTCACTTTTGATGTGTTTCTTGCATGTAGACGTCGTCTATAATTTTAAATGTATTTGAGGTGTGTGTTTTGAGATCATGAAGTGCACTTTTGTTCTGTTTCAAGAATTTTTTAAAAGATTGATGAAATAGAGGAGAGATAGACAGATTCATACATCTACGTCAACGGTGGGATGCTTGTATAGTTGTATATGTACCCCAATATATAGATGAAAAATGTAAGAAAATTTGTTGATTGTGAAATAAGTTACTTTGTCCGATCAGCGCGGGTTATTCTTTGTAATGTATTTTATTTAAATTGAATTTTTTTTAGGTTCAAGGCTGATCAAAGAGGGCGCCTATAATCGCCATATTTGATCTTTTATTAGAATAGGGCGAGTAAATTCGCCCTTTTAGAGGCCAATTAAGGTGATTAAGTTTGCCCTATCTAATGCTTTATCAAAGATGGCGGCCATAATCGCCCTATTCTATAGATATCAAAGAGGGCGTTCTCATAAATCGCCACATTAGATCTAATACAACGCCACTAATTGGACGAGATCAAATAGGGCAACTTGTTGCACCATCCTAGACCCATTTTCTTGTCGTGTATATAGAAGGTTAAAGTTCTCTTCATTTTATACGTATATATGCATATTAGGAATAACTGTATAGTCGCTCTGTAAAACAATTGGACTACCAAAAAACACTTCTACCATATATAAAACCCCAATTGATTATACATATTAAAGTTGTTCATCTTTAATTTGTAGGACATAAACCTCCAAAAGTCGCATACCTAAGGGGCTTACGTAAACAGTGATGATCAAGTGAGAAATTACATAACCATTGACTAATAGAAGTCATTTCTATTCCAAGTTGTTTAAGTAGAGGTGTGACCTTGAAGAGTTGATCCGAAGTTCATATTATGGTTTTATTGGTTTATAAGGTTAGTTGTATAGTAAATTAGTAATGTTGTATTGTAATTTAATTTGTATGTAGTAGCTTGTAGGTGACGCTCGAGTTTGGTGTCGGCCATTATGCAAACTTAGAGAACATTGACTTCAAATACTTTTCCCTGACTCGTCACTCGTCACCAGGCCATATGACGGCTAAAACTAAGGTAGGTGCATGATAAGCTATTGGAAAATTACTCCCTCTATTTCATTCATTTGTTTAAGTTGGGTTCGGGTTCTTTTCACAAAACCCGTAGTAATACTAAGATGTCGTTTGGATACCCTCAAAATTCATAGGAATATTATTTTCCTAATTGTATTATCATGAGTTGTTTGGTTGTCATAAAGTGTAGGAATTGGAAATTCCTAGGCATTTTCAATTCTTCCAAAGTATAGGAATTTAATTATCTTTGGGGGCTAGGTAATAGAAATTCCCATGGGAATTGAATTCCCTTGTTCATCCAAACAAAAATCTCCAATTCTCATACTTTCTTAATTCCTAGGATTTACATGTTTATGGGAATTCCGACTTCCCGAGTGTATCCAAACGACACCTAAGTTTTTTTTTTTTTTTTTTTTTTTTTGTATATGTCTCTCGAAATAAAGTTGAAGGATAATAAGAGATTTGATCTATACGGAGTATGAAATTGGGAACCATGACCTAGCGGCCTAATAGAAGCCTCGAAATGACACGAAGACAACAATCACTTCGATATTCATAACCAAATTAAGGTATGTCCGTCTAACTTTGCATAAATAAAAACAATTTAATTATTGTTCATTCTGATACGCAAATATATTATGATTTGTGAATGCGGATTGACGCAATTCTAAAAAATTTACTCATTTCAATTGAAACAAACTTATTCACTCTGATCAAATAAAAATGGATCGATCAAGCTTACATTCAGAAATCACAATTGAAGTTTATACTTTATACGCATGAATTAGAAAAAAAATCTATAGAGAGCCCCTTCAATTTTCCAACATTGTAAAACCATTTGGCCCAGAAATTGCCCAGTATATTACTTATTGGGCCTTTTGTATTAGTAGCCCAATAAAATGTGATCTGTACTCATAAGGGAAGCCCACAAAAGAAGAGTGAGCATGACGCTAATTGTAATACCAATTGGAAACCATTTCAGCGCAATAACCTGTCACGATACAGAGCCCCTATTTTAGCAGTTGAAGCACTAAAATCATACTTGCAAATATTCGACCTTCAGCATTTGGCATAAAACTTCATTTCATACGTCATACTCGTGCATTTTCTAACACAAGTTTACAAATCGTATAAAAGATTTGCGAAGTGCTCATTGATCTACCGATATTAGTTGTTGTGCAAATTAATCTATGACATTAGGCCATTAACTATAACACTACTCATGTAATTTGGGTTCTTATCAATGATTTTGATTTTTCTTTTCGGTTTCTTATCAATGACTTTGATAGTCCAACACAAAAACTTAATAAGTATTTCGGTATGCATTTCCTTATCGTCTAAAGAGCACTGCATGAATGTTGTTTGGATGCATATATGACTCTACAATGACTTAGGCTCTGTTTGATATGACTGCATCTTTCTGATTTGATTTGATTTGATCTGATTTGAATGCAACTGAGCTGATTTGATTTGAATGACTCTGATGAACTGATCAGAATTTGTTGAAAAGTTAGTTGAAGTTTTGACGAATTTATATTACAAATGGACCAAATTCATTGAACTTTATTTTAATAGTTCTGAACTGGTTTGATCTAATTTGAATGCATCTGAACTGATCAAATTTGATTTGAATGCATATAGTTTGATCAGACTACATTATTTTCTAAGACCTATGATACAAAGCCTTAGACCATGTGTGGTAGGACACCATTTCTTATTTGATTTGAATTGCACTTATCTGATTTGGTTTGATTTGCATGAACTTGATTTGATTTGAACTGAATTTATTGATACAGTAACTAGAAGTACACTAAAGTCATTTATTGTTATATGGATAAATCTGATTTAATTTGATCTGATTCGATTTGAATGAAATTGATCTATTTTAATATGATTTGAATTGATCTGATCTGATCTGATTTGAATTCACTCTTTCTTAAAGTGAATCAAACGGGGCATTAAGGAGGTCACACTTCTCCCTTAACAAGCAGGTGGCCGTATGGCCCGTATCTCACCTTTGATGTTTTTTTTGTTCTTTAAAGATAAACTAGATATACACAAGCCACATACCTCAAGACGCGGAGAAGCCCATGAAGAGGAGACAGCTTGGGGAGCCATTACAACTCTCTCAAAATAGTCTAGCAAATGCATGATACAAGTTATTTCAGAGTTGAACACAATTGCACAAAAATGAATTGGTTATTTCCGTCCAAAAATATTTTTGTGAAACCCCAAAAACTCACCTTCTTGCCTTCTCCTTTCTATAATTGTGGACATGTTTTCTGTCATGATATTTAACTCCATTCCACGTTTGGCATTTAATTTCTTCAAATTAGCTTGTGCTCTTGTGTCGATATATTGCTTCCTTATACAGCTTATTACACCGTCTATACATAAAATTAAATCAACAAATCAGACATATTATAAGTTAAAACACAATGATCTAGCATTAGGTCGATCATTGACAGATGATACTTGAGCTTGATAACAAATGTCTGATCGAGAACCACCATCTTAGACGATGTATGATAGTGTCATAGTGATACTAATTCACCATACAATTGCGTAATTTTAAGTTATACCACGAGTCCACAAGTTAGTGAGGCTGTCTCATTTTGCACTACTCAACTATATATATTAGGCCAAAAACATTAAAAAAAAAAGTAAATTATAGGCCAACATACCAAACTTGACAAAGCTATATGGTCTTGTAATTTTCTCAATAAGTTGGGCACTTTGTTCAAATTTCTCCAATTCATGCCTCAAATCTTCAAGGTATTCATACGCAAGGATCCTCGGGTACCATGAATCACACAATGTGATGAAGCAAACACCATGGGCTATCAAACAACTAAATTTTAATTAGTAAATTATGGTGATCATTATCATACATAATTACATATAAGTTAGTTATGCAACTCCCCTGGGTTTTCTTTTTCCGTTTAATTACATTTAGTTTAAATTCATCTCACATATTCATACAAAATGTAAAGAATTCAGTGAAAATGAGAGAATAATAATCTAAATATCGAAAATTGGATTGTTAGAGAAAAAAGTAGTGGATAAAGCTATACTTGAAAGATTGTTGATGATCAAGGCGAATGATAAATTTTGGATTAGGAGTGAAAGAAGCTCTAGAGATTTCTTTGAGGATGAACTCTGCTCGTCGCGCATAGTACGACAAACTACCACTGTCTTGATTAACGTATCTTAGACCTTGAGCTAATGGCATCCCATCTCTAATCCTTCCAATTATTGTTAACTTCACCATTACGCTAAGATTCAATTCGGACTATAAATATGATTATTGGTTGATCATAATTTTGATTGTAAGTTTACAGAGCATTATTTATGAAAGTGGACGTATATATATGAGCTAGGCACGTACTCACAATCAAGGGAATGAGATCTTAGTGATAAAGTTTTGAAATAACTTGAGAATTAAGTTATTCCAAATGTGAGAACGACGTCAAAGAAAGCTAATTATGCACCAAAAGTAGTTACAAATCCATTTTCACAACCTTTGTGATGACATTTGTCGTACGTAATGTTGTTGCCTCATGGTCTCCTTTCTTTGCATTTGGAATTTTAATACCATCAAGAACATATGTTGTTCGTGAATTGTTCGGTTTAACACGATGTTATGTGATAATCAACTTAATTTCACATAAATTTTCGTTTTTATGACTAGAATAGAACATATTGTGTCATGAGAAATTATTGACGCATAACTTAAGCATGCAGTCGAACTCAACTCAATATCAGACTAAATTGGATGATACAAATTGGAAAACATGTACTCATTTGTTGCACACTTTCATATCTTTTCCAAACATTTAAATCAGTTGTGAGACTGAGACAGACCAAAAGTAAACAAAATGATCAAAGTCATTTCATCTATTCCAAAAGTTAGCATTAAATCAGATCACAGTAGTCCTAGTACACAAGTAGTAACTCACATCAGTGTACTCAGAAGCATAGGAGTCACTAATACTTCCACAAGTTCAATCGTCATGAATAAGCTAAGCCCCCCCTGCCCTGACACACACACTGGTTGACAAAGAAAAGAAAAATGACATTTATTAACATCATTAACCATAACTCTATATTTTGTGGTCTATGTCTCGGAAATTTGAGCAAAGTACGTAAACCTTAAATGCAATTCCTGCCTCTGCAGGATTTTACGTATCTTTTAACTTCGCACGACTGTCCTATGTACACTTCTCCATTTCTATATAAATATATGAAAATATGTTCTTTTATATTTGAGTATGTTATTTTTCCAATCCTTTACAGTACAGTAGTTAAGTAGTTAATGTATGACATGAGCAAGTAATGACGCCACTTTTTCATTTTCAGTAAGATTCTAATTCTAGAGAGTTTTGCCTTGTTAAGTTGGGAAATTAAACCAAACGATTGACAGATAAACCGATTCCCCGGATTGTGTGAGTTTTGATTTTCTTTCTTACAACCCAACATATGGAATTTGCAATAAAGTAGCTTAGTTAATCAAACTTGACCAAAGACATCAAATTCTAAGAAAAAACGTCTCAATAACAACACACTTCGCTCCAATTTAAACTAAAAAAAATTCTAACCCAAACTAAAGATTAATAAGTCAGTGGGAGTCTAGGAAAGCTTGCATTTGAAAATTAGGTTGTCGTTAGCTAGCTAGTTACTGTGTGTATGTGTCTTATAGTAAGGTCGTAAGGACAGTCTTCTCAAACAAGATACTAGTTTGTACCGCAGAGATATGGTGAATGATATAAACGAGTAAACTTCATTTAATAATTCAACGTATGAATCAATGCATGTGTGTACAGAAGACAGAGCTGCATTTACAATTTTTGTGCTCATCAGATCATCATTTTTTCATCGATCAGTCTTTTCATTATTATTCACTGATTTGATTCCTAGCTATTATAGCATTTCAAGATTAATCCAGTCATCATATTTACGTGCGTATATCGGTATATATATAAACTTGTTTGGGCATGTTGTTAGTATGAAACTTGTTAAAGAAGATGGGCACATCATCAAATATTATTTCATGTGTAAAACCCAATTATGAAGAGAAAACTATCAAGCATGAAGATGATGATGAAGTTATGCTGAAGAGAGGATCTTGGAGTCCAGAAGAAGATCGAAAGCTCGTCGATTTCATTTGTAACAACAATGGAGATACTGGCAATTGGAGAACTCTTCCTAAGCTTGCAGGTTCATTTTTTATAATAAACTCTGTCTTTACAATCTCTTACATACATTCATGTCTTGATGTCACTAGTTATGTTGTTACATACCTTAAGAAAACGATTGTATATTTGTAGTAAACAATAACAACAACCAAACCTTATTCCAAAAAAAATTAAATTTCGTTATTCCTTTATGATGGTATATCTATCTAGTGAAATGCAAAAATCGATTATAAGAACGTAAAAATTAGTTTCAAAAACACCGTGTAGATGAAAATTAGATGTGAAAAGACAGGAATGAGTACAAACAATTTTGCGAAAAAAAAGAAAAAAAAAAAGAAAGCTCAGAAGCGCAACTAGTTTTCATCTGAAGATTCAGAGAAGAGGTGGCGAACCCTATCGACCACAATGTGCGCGTAAATCATCACAGCTTTGAAATGCACCAGCCGGGAATCGAACCCGGGTCTGTACCGTGGCAGGGTACTATTCTACCACTAGACCACTGGTGCTTCTTGTTTTGTAAGCAACAAGTTTAATGAAATACTTACGTGAGCAATTCTATAGTATTCTTTTGTTTTTTTTTTTTTTTTTTTTTTTTAGAGGGATGTGTTTCATCTCAGTGAATTTTAAGTTTGAATATATTTTTGAAATATATAGACATGGGTTGATTATTTTGGTATTGATTTCAATTTTACTAAGTTTCGGATGTATCGAAGTGTTATCAGATGTTAAATGAGGTGTTTCGAAAGGTGACAAAGCCTCATACGGAGTATAATTATTTGGTTTGGGGGGGGGGGGGGGGTTGAAGCTTTCATCCTAGTGATTTTGGAGTTTGCAATATCGTTTTGAATTGTCTAACGACAAGGTTGACGATTTTGGCATTGATTTCTATTTTACTAAGTTTTGGACCTATCTGGTTGTTACCACATATCAAATTATGGGTTGAATACTGTAACACTATATAACCTCTTTAAACTGTTTTTTTAAAACATTATTCCGGTGCAAACCTTTTGTTTTGGTTCATATACTAAACATAACATAATATATTATTCATCCTTCGACTATTTAAAGTAACCGAATTTCACCGTGATCAACTAAGCATTCTACTTTCTTGAGGTCAATATTCTACTCAAACTTGATGAAATAATTTGTCATCAAAAAAAATACAAAGTAAAAACAAATGAAGCTCAGATGCGCACTAGGATCGTCGGAATAATCAGACATTGGTGGCGGACCCAAATCAGCCACATTAGGCGCAATATTAAGTCATCGCTTCATGCACCTGCCAAGGATCGAACCGTAGTCTTGCGTTTGATTGAAACACATCTTTCCAAAAGGCTAATTGGTGCGAGTTGACTACATTTAAACAAAAAAGTATAACTACGTGACCTTTACGATTTTGATCGACAACACGCTACCGTCTTCTTTTCGATTGTTAACGTATGAATATGTAAAAAGAATTCAAGTCAAATGTTACCCGTCCAAGGAAACCAATGAAATACTTTGTTATGATGGATTGTTTTCAATTTGTACTAGTATAACAGATACAGTAGTACGGATGTAATGTAAATTTGCAGGGATACGTAGGTGTGGTAAAAGTTGTCGACTTCGATGGATTAATTATTTACGTCCAGACCTCAATAGAGGCCCTTTTACCCAACAAGAAAGCAACATTGTTGTACGACTTCATGCCTTGCTAGGCAACAGGTAATCTAATCTCTGCAATCTTATGTATAAATTATATATTATATTATATACTAAAAATCCATAATAATTTACAATAAATTGGTGGGGAGGTGAGTCAATCTTATGTATTATGTTATATTTTCACCCACTTCAATCTTCCGATAGCAAAACTCTTCATAACAATTAAAAAAAATCGTTAAATGTATGTATTGTACTCGTAACTTTTAATCTTATGCACTCTCAACCCATTTACGGCCCTGAATGGTTTGGGAGGATATTTTCAATTAAATGCACCAATTGAAGATGATCTAGTTACGTGAACCCGGATCAGTATGTAGTATTCACTTATGGCTACATATACTATACGTGTTTTTAATAGTTCAATGGCTTCTTCTATACACTTCAATAATGGCTTTCATCTCCATTTATTCTAGTTCTTCTGAGTAGTAGTACCGTACCTATTCAGGTGGTCTGCAATAGCAGCAAAGCTACCAGGGCGTACAGACAATGATGTGAAGAACTATTGGAACAGCCACTTGAGGAAACAACAAGACTTAAGTGGCCAAGAAAACGCACAACCGGGGTCACCTAGGGCGCAGCATATGGTTCAATGGGAGAGTATACGGTTAGAGACTGAGGCGCGGCTAATGCTGGAGTCACACCTCAACCCTTTCGGATACCCTGTAATAAACTCTGATCCTTTTCTACATCTGTGGAATTCTGAGATTGGAGTCTCCTTCAGGAATTTTGGTGATGGCCGCGGTTCTAAGCTAGGCCGATGTTCAGCTTCTTCTGATGACACTTGGTCCTCTACTAGGTGTGGATCGGGTTCAGGGATCACAGGACAGGTTGATCAGTCAATGGAATGTCACTACTATATCAAAGAAGAACAGCAGCAGATCAGCACAGACGTCGATTCTGAAGAAACACTGTCTGATATAGCAATGAACATGCTGCTGGACTCTCCAACCAGTGACTGATTCAGGGTTTCTCTGCAGGCTACAGCAAGCATGTCAGTCTAGCTAGTCTTGCAATTATTTTTTTTATTTTTTTTTTGTCGAAAATTAGTCCTTACAGTGAGGTAACACATTGATTGTTAGGCTACTAATCCATGTACTAGTGCATTGGTTCACACCCATATGGTTAAGAACCAAAAGAAGCAACCACTGAATTTTCGGGTATCATACAGTATGACTTGTAAGACGTTTCATACCATGAGACGGTCTCATGGAAGACCTTTTGTTACATATAAGTATCTTATGCACTCAAGGTTGTTGATGGCTTTCTAATACAGACAGCTTATACGAATTTTTTTGACAGAATTGCATCAGTTGGCAAAATAACAGCACACATTTGGTCCAATAACCAAGTTATTTACACTCTTAATCACAAATGGTATTCACAAATGAAGACTAACATCAAATTCTTCAGAAATTTGCCAAACAATATAAACCTATAATGAACAAATTCAGCCAAAGAACAATTTTTACAAATGAAAAACTTCAAAGCTTTTTTTTTTTTTTTTTTTTTTTTTTTTTTTTTTGTTGATCTGAAATTTTCACAACCTAGTCATTAGAATAAACCAAGAAGTTTCTTAGGGGGTTTTCCTGTGGTGCGACACTTAGCTGCCATTTCTTCCAATTTGAGAAGATTTTCACCTCGCTTGGCTTCAACCACAGCCTTTTTCTCCTCTGCTTCCTTGTGAATCATAGCCACCTTGTTCTTCATCTTCTCCGCGTATTCAGCCTTCTTCTTCTCCAAAGCTTCCTACAAAATTCAATAAATCCATCATTCTTAACTAAGTTTGCAACTCCATTTCACTGAGAAAATATGCATTTGTCTGTAAACTTCAATAACAAGTTTACCTCAATCTTCTTTAGCTCTAGCTCAACTGCTGCCTTTTTGCTCCTCTCCCATGCCTCTATAGCTGCTATCTTCTTGTGTGCCCTTCATTTAGTTTTATTAAACACTATTTTACGACAAAATTTGGCTAAGACAATCCTATAACATACCTAGTGTCAACAATTTAATCTTTAAGGTGACATTTTAAAGTTTGAACATCCTGTAACATTCTACCATAAGATTCGATTATAGACAACTTCATCAACAATTATCTTACTTGTTCTCTGCTTTGCACTTTTCACTTTCCTCCCATGCTGTGATCAGTGACATCCTCTTCTCAGTTTCGACTCGAGCAAGCTGCGCATCTATACATAGGACATCAGCAATGTTTGTTAAACTGTACTGTACTGTTGTTTGTACACCAAACATATTCATGTACGTACATGTTATTTTCAACAAAGTAAGCTTCAGTTAGAAGGTGAAGTCTTACCTCTACTGACTGATCCGTCAACAGCCTTCTCCTCTTCAGGCTTATCTGATAATTCTTCAGTTACTTCTGTGCATAACCAAGCATGAAAATTAATTGTTACGCGACAAAAGGGATAAATCCGTGATCATCAACGACCACCAGTGTCTTAAAGACTCCCGCTTATATATGTCTATGGCAAGGTTAATTTATAATCTTATTACAAGTCAATGAGAAATTTGAAGTTACATTCAATAGCTTCTGGACAATTACTAACAAAGATTATTTTTACCCCAACATACTCTTGCTTGGTCAAAATAAAGGATTAAGAGTACTTAGAACATATAATTAAGCGTAATACCTTTTGGATAGCCTGTCAAATTAGAAATTACCAATAATTCAAGAAAAGTTATTAAACACCTTATTTACGAAACAATTCTTCTTACTTGACAATAATTTTGACAACTTATACGAGACGCATAACAGTTAAACATATTTTTAGAGTCAAATGTTAGATGTCTAATATCGAGTCACATCATAAGTTGTAACACGTAAAAATTCACATCCATCATACAATTACGAAATAATTGTCAACCAAAATATGCATGACAAACATATACTCCATAATATTAATATTATGATCATGTTACAATTAGGACACATAAATCAAACGTAAATAATACAATATAGGGAGTTACTATATATGGCAGTTTTTACATACTTTCAACAGAAGTAGGGGCTGTTTCCTCTGTAGAGGCAGGGGCAACCACACTTTTCTCCTCCAGGGGTTCCTGTGTCTCCGGCACCGCTACTGGAGTTTCTTGTGGTGGCGTTTCCGGTTCCGGTGCCGGTGCTGGGGTTTCCACGACCTCCACTTTCTTGGTATCCTCTTCTGCCATATGTTACTAGTGTTTTCTTAAACCTTAGACAAAAAACGAAGGAAAAGAAATGAAATGAATGATAGAATGGAAGGCAAAATTATATCAATATTAGTAAAGTGTATGTGGATGTTATAAGTTACAAGATATAGTTATTTTATGTAATATGAGTATAACATAAGAAAAATTAAGTGGAATAATAAGGAAGTTGAAGGTGGTTTAAGGAAGTTTATATTTTGATTGGGAAGGAGTGTTGCTGAGGAAGTGGCTTAGCTGTGATTTGATGGAATTGGTAGGTGCAAAATTGCAAATGCAACAAATTTAAGATTATAAATATACAACCAAATAATGCCCTTTTCAGAGTTGTCATTCTCCATTTCTTACGTTTTTATTCTATTTTAATTGGTATAGTAAATGTCCTTAATAAAAAAAAAAAAAATTGTGTAGTAAATGATGAAATAATCTTGGACTTGTTAATGGTGAAATTTATGAGGTCTAAAAGCAGTAAAAATAGCCTACGGTTATGGAGATTTTGAGGATTTTATGGTCCTTTATATTGTGCTAAATAGTTGCTTTTTGTGGAGGATTGGTATGTAAGTTTCCCTCTTTCAAAGTCAAGTTTTTACTTTCACTACATTTGAGGGAGAATGGTGAACTTTCCATGTAATTATGGTGTAGGATTACTATCTAAGGAAATTGTTGATTTTATAATATCTATTTTTATTTTGGGCTCGGTTGAACAGGCCGGTCCGGTCCGGTTTTCACAATATTGCTAACAAATTATTTTTGTACATGAAGTACTTTCTTCGTTTTTCCAACTCAGTATGTTAATATTTGACTTGAATTCATCATAACAAGATGTTAACTTTCCGATAAAACCTCAAAAACCTAATTAAAGGAACTTTTTAGTTAATCTTGCTTCTTTCTTCTCCTGATTGACAATTCGATATAAGTTATTTCCCGACGTTGGTAGTTGATTGAAAATCTAATGGAAGGGCCAACTCGTCAAGAAAGCAAACAAGGACAAAACCATCATATAGTAAGGCCACTTGAAGTTGTATGACTTGTATCATGAAATGAAATGAATCCATATGGAATACAACAATTCCTTTCTTTATTTCCCCATCTGAAAATGATCATTTGGAGTACAGTTTTGGATCTGCCTTTTCTTATTTGAAATCATCCAAAATAAAACTGCTTTATTGTCCAAGAAGATTCAGCTAGACAGGTACCTCTTTGAGGTCCCATATGGAATCTTGTATCGACTTAGATACCATTTTGGCCACATATATGATCATGCATTCATGCACATACATAGTGGCCTGGCAAAAGAATCTCCTTATATTGAACTTGAGTCGATGTTTAGAGGTTAACTGGACCATCCGGTTCTTTGGAGGAACTGGAGAGGATCCTCACTCGTTTAGTAAACGAGGATATTCTACATTTTAGCAAATTCTTTTCCTTTCATTTACTCCAAATCATGACAAAAGAAAGAATAGTTAAATTCTTCCAAACAACGTTTCACATAGATACAAATCATAGAATTATACAAACATCAATATCTTCTTTAAAAAGGACCAAAATAGAGACAAGGTAACGCAAAATAATGAACAAAAATAGACGATTGGTTTACAATACAGTTTTATGAAACGATAAAACGGATCGATAAATCCAATCCTTTTTGTAAAGCATGTCTCCATTTTATGTTGGATTGTGTTTGGACTTTGGATAACTATGAATTTGAGTTGTCTTAACACAAAGAAAGGCGGTTCCTCCAAAATGTCATCGTCGATGATGTATGCTCATGTATCACATCAGCTGGATTAGCTTTGCGTTCACGTAACCTCTTAATTTCCAAGCCTAACTCAATTGCCACTTAACAAATAATGGAAATAAAATGCTACTCTAATTCTTCAACTATTGTTCCTTGAATAAGCTATGCATGAGTTGTACAAGGATACACAAACAATTAGTATTTTGCCACTTTAGCAGACATATTTACGCAATATTAATCCCCTAATTCATATTTTCTCAATTCTCTGAATTATTAACATCTGAATCGATATTCAAGAAGAATACAAACAACATTAACAATTCAATGAAACTAACGGAGTTTTATTGACATCACGCATTTCGATCGTCAACTATACGATTGCCCCTAGAAACCTTTTTTATTTGGTCAAACCTAGTAACCTTCCTTGTGAAGATACATTAGTCCATTATAAACTAGCTAGACATGGTCAATAACCCAAATAGACAAGCATAGTTGCTTGACAAGAAAAACCATCGCATAATAGAAGGTTATTCTAGTAAACAAACATTTCATAACATAAACCAACAAGGGTAGTCAAGAAAATAATCACTTTAATATACTAAGTTACAGTTTCAGATGTGAATAAAAACAGATTACATAGACTCACATTATCCGGTAGTATCTGATCTCAGTTGATCATGGGATCGGAGAACTCGTACAAACGCCGTGGAACCAAATTACAGAGAACAGACCTGAGTTTTATATAGATGAGTAGCTGTATTCGTCTATCTCCTGATTATCCTTTTGAGCATACACTGTAAACAACACAAAGGTACCATATAACACAGTGGCAATGGCAGTGAAGTTGACGAGGAATGCCTCGGGACCAAATTTTGCAAGGCCAGAGCTCTCGAGAAATGTAAGCTTCTCCAAGAAGCCAATGGCCGCGTTAGCAACAGCTAACACGTACACAAACATCCCAAATAGGACGTGCCATGGGAGTGATTCGGCTCTCAGAGATGAATTTCCTCCAGGGTAGAAGAATACTATGAATCCATACAGCCACTGCAAAGAATTCCGACCATTTCGCACAAAATTAGAAGCAGGGTAACAAATGTTAATGCGTAACACTAATTAGTTCCAAGTTCCAACTACTCTTTAATTAGCCCAAAACAATGATTAAATTGGTCTCGTCTAGAGAATGAGGTTACCCGTAAAAAGGCCCGATTAACGTCGATCTAACCAGAAAGTCACAGGCCCAAAAGTTTCATGTAGTGACCAAGACTACTTAGGTAGTAGTATCACTTTCAAGCAGAAGCCCCAAAAGAAGATAAAAAAAGTGCGCCTAGACTCCAAGGAATTCTAGGTTAATCCTATCCGAGGATTAACCTACTTCATCCTAGCGGATGATAAAACAAATGAGCGAGTGGCTGTCAAACCAACTCGTAAGAATTGTTCGTACATAGTTAAATGGAACTACAGGAGCAATAAGGAGTATGGACACAAGATAAGCTGCAGTGTTGTTTTAGACTTTAGCCTGTGAGAAAGGGGTTTACCTGAATGCCATAGAGAGAAATAACTCCAATTCCGATCCAGGAGTGCAAGCTGTACAAGTTGAGGATCGAGCTTTCATTATGGAACTTGAAAGCAGCAGATATGCCAACGATACCAAGAATTAGCGCGATAGCATGCAAGACTAGATGAATCACTTTCTTCACGTCTTTCTTCAAGGGCAGAGACTTGTAGCTTACAATTGCTGCATTTTAAGTACAAAGAGTGTAAGACAAAGGCCACCCTCCCCAATTACGAGGACAGTAATGATATGTACAGTAAGTTTATACACTACCTTCTCCACCAAGTATGATGAAACCAATCAACATCAGAACGGGATGTATCTGCCACGAGGAAGCATACATACAGGAATGTTACTTACATCTTCTGGCTAAAAGGTTACGAACATCAAATCGGTTCTGCTAATGATATTGCTAATTACACACATAACAGAATCATTGATTAAGAAACTGAAATGAAAATAGTGACTCCAAAATACAAATGTCCTGTAGGATGGAACAGTTTAATTGATAATCAAGCTCAAACATTTCCTTCTTCCCGTCTATTTTATCTAGTTCGATATAAGCATACGAATTCCATTTCTAACGTAACACGGATAGGTAATAACACCTCGCAGTAGCACCATGCTTTCAAACATCTTATTCATTACGCATACCACGCTTCCCTCATACCAGTCAAAGCTAGTACATGATGTGACTTCAATTTATTTATTTTGAAGTGTCAAACTATAACACATACATTTACTAAATGAACGTAGACCAGAAGCTACAACATATACAAGCAATTAGCGAGCATAGAAAAAAAGTGTGCACACCACACAGGGTTTATCATTTGGGCCAAATTATGAAAGAGACCGGCAAACCAATGTATCAGAAAGATTTTTTTAGGGGGTTTGCAAATTAACAAAGCAACAAATTAAAGGAACCACAGGAATCAAGCTAAATAGTCGCACAGTTCAGAAAATAGCTTGTGCCCATCACACCCAAAAAGACAAAAGAAAGGATAAGAAGTTAACATAAGAACAAGTCATTAACACAAAATATTGTGACTTAAGTGACATTACATCTTGGCATATTACATACAGATCAAGAAAATTATCAGCTTTTGTTTAGATTGTATGAATTTTTTACTTTGTGATAGTGTTGAGTTTACTTTCGCCCTAATGTAATGTGCAATGGTGAAAACGATACGCTAATATTTGTCAATAGACAATGTGTACTTGTGTATATGTAGCCTAACTCGTACTTTTATAAGATCGAAAAAAAAAGATATATTTCCAATAAAACAGTTTTTGTTGGACTTGCAAAGGCCAAACATATATTCCAGATCTATGTAGAAATTTCCAAATAAGGTTATTTCACATATTAGTTGTCCAGGAATTTAGGGTAACAACAGGCTCCAGAAGATCTCCAGAAACATGTGAAAAAGTTATTGCCACATCACATCTTTTTGAGCCCCAAGTCAAGTAACCAACCACCAGTAAACTTTAGAGTAAGTGTAACCAACAAGTCAATAATATGGCTTTTACTTCCTGACTTCGAAATTGTTATGTATGATGAAGACAAACATTATTGATTATTCTAGGTTGACATTGTTTCATTTCTCCATCTCTCAGCTTTCACAATATACGATCTTAACAATCTACAGTGACATTCTTTTCTGTGATAGCAATAACATCGGAATAGCTTTTCAGATATCGAATTAGCCACAAGCCCGTACTCTATCTATAACGCAATGAAGCTTTAGTTCTCCTCCTACCCTTTCCCACATACAAACTTCCATCATACACAAACCATATCAATGATTTATATATAACAAAATTCTCGATTAAAGTGAAGTAAAAATTGTTGCACAAATTAATATATATTTATTAAATTGCTCCACAAATTAATCCCTGAGATATACCGGGAATAAAAAAATGATCAAATCAAAATAAATATACATGTAATTTAGGTTAAAAGTTTACTCTAAATGTTTATTGTTGCACCATATTAAAAACTTGAGAAATAAGAAAGAAAAAGAACTCACGTTGAAGATGAGGTTTTTGTTGGAAGAACTCCAAGCTAACCCACCTCTGAAGCTAATACACCATATCAACACCATCACCGCGGCCGCCAAGGCTAACGTGTGCACTACGATTGTCAACGGCAACGCCTTCACCACTCCCGCCATCTTCCCGCGCTTTCGTCTTTTTCCCTCTCCTCTTTTGGGATGTTATCTTTTTTTTGGAATGGAGTCGTTAATCTGAAATCTCATTTTTATATCTCTCTTTTTTTTTTCTTTCTTTTTAGCGATTGGGAATATGGGCCGTTAGATCACGAGAGAATATATTGGATTAGTAAAAGTGGGCCCAATTCTGATTAATGAGAACCCGCAATTAATAACACGGTCGATTCGGAAATGGGTGTACATGCTCCTCCGAGTTCGTGGGTCTATTTCAATCACTCGTATGATGATATCTTAAATCATTTCTAACTTTGGTCTCGTTACAGGATAATGCAATCGCAATTGAACACTAACTAAAAGAATCGACAAAAGCGTCTACTACGCATGCAAGTGTTAATTTGTAGTTGTATATTATAACTGTAACAAATATGGTTGATTAATTGAGTGGAACCGGTACAAAATTTAGTCGATATCAAACTTTGAGGATGCAAATGTGTTGGGAAAAACTCGTAGGAAAGAGTTTAGCCGCTTAATATGATCATACGTAGTCTTACATATCACTAAACCAAAGTGTGCATAAAAAATGTCAATCCATAACTCTTAATGACTCCATGTGTGACCTGTTCCTATAAGTTCCCTCGAAATGACCGACCTTAGATTCGAGAGGGCTCACATTTACCGCGATGAGCTAAGGGGGTCACCCAACTTTAGTACTTTACCAAAATCTCAAGCTCTGGAATTTAGGTACCTAAAAAGTAAAAGCTACCGAGTATAATTCTACTCGGTTTAAATTCGGATAAATCCAACCTCTTTAAGAAACACCCACATCAATTTGACCAATAATTTAGATGCATCAATTTATAGCCCAGCTCAATCAATTTGGCCCATTAAGAAGATCCTATCAGTGTCCTTAGGTCAAAACTCAAAAGGGGCCAACAACTTGATTCCCACTCAAAGGCAAAAGTGTACCACTTTCACAGCCCATGGACCGACAGACAGGCTTCTTCAACATTACGCATCAGACTCAGAGATTTAGGCTAAGCTAAACATTCTACCAACAAATAATCTTGATCCATGAAATTAAATTCTTCCTCACTTGGAAAGTTGTGTAAAACTGCCCCACTGTTACACACTTACACTGGATGTCTGGGTTTTAAATGGATGACGAGGGAAAGCTGCGGTACGTGTACGTTGTCAGATCTTACTTCTTTGAACCAAACAAAGAGTACAAATTCCAACTTGGAAGCTCTGTGTTAAGCAGGCTTCTTACTTACGTTTCATCGAAAGATAAGTGAGCGTTCATGAAGGGCAAATAATGAGGAGGGTCTTACAAATCGAGTTCTGCTAAGGAAAAAAAAAAGGCTTGGGAAAAGCCGATATGATGACAACTTCCTCCCCTATCAAGGTGCAATACCAAGTTGCATTATTCGCAACCGTATTTACTAGTTTCCTACCCGTTTAACATACATAGACGGAAAACTTGGGAACAAATTTGCTAGACAACAGGGTAACAAGGCACATTTTCGCAATACAAAACCATGTACGGAGTAAGAGGAGCTTTTTAACAAAAATGTCTTTGCCTATTAACACTTTCACCATGGTTAATGATTGAAATTGCCATCATATATTAAAATTATTCTAGTGTCTCAAAGGTTTCCATCTATAACGAAATAACGCGGATAATGTAATAAACAAACATAAGTGCTGAAGCGATCAACTCGAGCTTTAGGTCTACTATTGCACCAGAAATAGTGAAGAGGAACCCAAATTTGTAAGCAACTTAAAGTCTTTTTCTAATGCGCTCCCCTTTTCGTTGTCCCAATGTCATTAATTGCAAATATGACTCGAAACGAAACAATTGTCTGGCATGACAAAGCAATAAGTTTAATAGCAAGCAACTGGCATATAAAGAACCACATGTTGCCATGTGCTACGATACGAGTACCTATCCACAACAATTAACCCACGACGCACCAACTAGTAGTAGTACTAGTAATTATTTTTGCACAAAATAAAAACATCTGGCACAATATGGTTTACGCTACTCTGGCTCCCTTCTTTTCAAAAGCTTGAGTTGCGTCAACGGATCTAGCACTTACTCCTTTCACGTAATTCTGCAAAGGTGGTATCATGATTCATGACTTTACAAGAACTTAGCCTAGGGCCCCTTAACCACCCCAACTTCACATGAAACTAGTCAGTTTAGCACCCAAGGACAATTCCTTTCCCCCGATTAATTAACTAAAGACGCTGGTATGTCTTTCAAGATCTGGTCTCGTTGTTAAACTACATACTTCATAGATGACGTGATCTAATGAAGCTAATCAATTTAGCACCCACGGACAACTTTCCCTCCCATTGTTAACTAAAGAAGCTAATAGTCTAATACATCTTTCACTCTTTCACCATCTGATCTCGTGGTTAAACTACATATATGATGCAATCCAAGTTTCAAGTTCAAATCCCTTGTATTTATCATTATATTAATTAAGTTACCAAAATGAATCAATTGGGGTTTCCATATAGGAATATGATTTATACGGATCAACTTCGCCTATTATTATCACCCAAAATCAAATTTACACAAGGTAGAACCTCTTCAGCCAGTTCCTACAGATTCATAACAGATCTAAGGATTTCTTGTATTAGCACTTGATCTATACATCAGAGATTTGTCGTACATTATGATATACTCAAAGTCTCCAAGAAACAAGGTTACAGGTTACAGCATCTGATAATTAAATGCTAACCACAAGCAAATGTGGACGTTGACTAGACGGACCATCTGCATGATAATATACTGATATGGAATCATTTGGGAGTATTATAATATTCTTGGTGAGGATTAGTCACTAATGACAATGAGTAATGACTAAAGAGTGGATTTATATTCTCTCATTCACATACTCTGCACGTGCTAACTTCAAATTAAACATCAGACCTCACGTGAGTTCAAGCAGCTGTTGCTGTATTACATACCAATATACCACAGCCAGCTTCAATCAGAGACTTATCAGAGAAGCTTCTTTCTTCAGTGGTTAGTGAATTCTTTTCTCATTTTACCTAATCTCTAAAACCTCCAGAGATAAATGCTTTCTTATTTGGGTTAAATATATCATAAATTAAAAGACTAGAGGGACCACACTGCAACAGTGCAGCTTTCCAAGAGGTACTGTAATTATAGGGCTGGTCTGCAAAAAATAAAAGTTAAAAGGACCTCACATCACCAGAAGTATTAAATGCAGGGATCTTCACTTCTAATTTTTTCCAAAAGTATTGAAAGGGAAAAGAGAAATGCCAACTAATTTCCATTTGGTTACAGTAAGTTGTATGATTTACTCTGCTAAACCTTCCTACATCTTTGTTTTCCCACCTGAAGCTTCTGGAGAAAGTTTGCAGTAACAGAAGTCTCTAATATTCTTCTATTCACTTGCGCATTAAGCTCCCTTACATTGCTTCAAACAAGGGCATCACTTAAGAAAACTAAGCAAAAGGAGAGATAAAAGCTCCTATCACTATTTTGAAGGATCTTCATGAGCAGAATGGTTTTTGAATGAAAATCAACCAGAATCAGAAGACAAAATGTTCAAGGTGGGGCGATGGCGGAACGAGAAGATCAAGGTTGTGTTCATGCTACAATTTCAGGCAACTCAGGTACTAATTTAATCTCTCACAATTTTTGACTAAAATGGACCTCCCCCTAAGTGATAAATTGACTGTTCACTACATTTTTTCTCCTTTTTCTTGTGTTATTTTGTTATATGAATTGTCAATTCTGTTACGGAATTTGACGAAATCAGAACTCAGAGAAGTATGAAACTCTTTACATTAGAAACTGTTGCGTCATATTTTATTTTTCAATAAAGTAGAGAAATCTTACTGATCATCCATACATGTATTTCACAAATGCACATAAAAGCAGACTGTTTAATCAGAAACAAAGGATTTAGAGAGGCTTACTTGATACATTTCTCATGATCTTCCTGCATTTACAGGTGCCATTACCCAAATCAAGGCTCATGATATCTCTGGTCCCAGTTGATGTTGGTCAGCCGACAGTACGATTGGGCAAGGCTCCAGTCCAAAACGGGATCTGTACATGGGAAAATCCTGTATATGAATCAGTAAAATTCACAAGGGAGACAAAAACTGGAACACTACAGGACAAATATTATCAGTTTATAATTTCAACTGTAAGAAGACAGGCAACTTTTCAACAATTTCTTGTCTTTAATGATTTCCCTGAAATCTGCATTAGAAGTTTCTTATACTGAATAGTGTAAACTTCCAGGGCTCATCAAAATCTGGTTTTTTTGGAGAAGTATTTGTCAACCTTGCAGATTATGTTGAAGCAACAACACCATTCACCATCTCTATACCAATCAAATCATCATTTGCCGGAGCGATTTTGCATGTAAGCTTCTAAGTTCTAACTCTGCTCGAGAGTCTGCCTCACTGAAAAAGAACTCGAAACGAAAGGAAATACAAAATGATTTAAAAAGTGAATGGGATACCCTCTCCCTGTGGAACCAAGGATCAAAATCAGGCCTTCGTCCAAAAGAGTTGTTAGTCAGGTGCTTTCCAAGAATTCCATCCAACTAACCTGTGATGTGTAAATGCCTGAACATCATAGCTAGGAATAGGATAAATGAGTTGTTAGCTTCAACATCTTCACATATAGGCATATGACTAATAAAGTTTAGAAGGATCAATTCCAGTTTAAGATACCGAGTATGATGAATTGTTTCCACTGATGTTTTCTAGAAATACAGTCTCATTATCTTTTCTCTGATTGATAACTATGCTTCTAACAGGTCAGAATTCAGAATACACAAGGAGGAGATGATCAAAGGTGACGGAAAATGGACAAAATTTAAGACTTACTCTGAATTATATGTTACTGTGATCTGTAGTACTATAAAACTATGATAAGGAAAATGTATCTGACTTCCTTTTACCAGGGACCTTCAAAGAGACATTGAAGAAAACGAGGTAAACAGACCAGATGTTAGCTTACAGAGTCAGATTAGCAACTCAGAATTCGATGGATCAAATCACAATCAGAATACACAGGAGGTAAAGTTGTATAAATAACTCTGATTAATTGTATGACAGTCCATGAGAGTATTTCCATCAGACCTTAATGCAAGTTTACTGTATGTAAGAAAACCTTAAAACACCTGTCTTGCATGATAGGTTGGGTACTGCAACACAATGGTTTCTCCAGATACAGAGGAAAGAAAAAGCTTTAGTAATGCCACCACGTTAAATTCTCTATTTAAGCAAAAGGAAAGTAAAGTAAATCAAGAAACTGTGGGTGACCAATCACCATACAGGAAGAACTATGTGCCAAAAGTTCAGAGTGTAATAGAGAAGGAACAGCACACACGAGAGCCGGCAGAAATAGATTGGAGTTCAGAAGACGATGTCGTTAACTACATAGAAAGTACCAAAGGTAATTTTCCAACAGCACAAGAGCAAGAACTGCCCAAAAGTTTAGTGGAACAGCTGAAGAGGGAGGTTCTTGCTTTACAGAGACAGGCAGATGTCACTGATATAGAGTTACAATCATTAAGAAGACAGGTGGTGAAGGAAACCAAAAGGGGACAGGAGTTATCAGGGCAAGTAATAAAGCTAAAAGAGGAAAGAGACACATTGAGAACAGAATCTGAAAAACTCAAGTCACAGCAAAAAGTGGGCAATGGCAATGAGCATCCACGGGAGACGGGAACAGAAAACAGAAAATTAAGGCACCATCCAAATGAAGTTGAAGAAGACCTAAATCATGCAAAGGGCCTGAACAGGACACTGCGTTCACAGCTAAGAAAGACACAAGACTCGAACTCAGAATTAATTCTAGTGGTGAGAGCCCTTGAAGAAAAGCTCGAGAAGAAGGAGAAGGAGCTAAACAACATTTCCAGGAAGATACAAGATGATAGGAGAGCAGAAGAGCTTCACGATAAATTTTCTGAAAATGCACTGGATAGTGATGAAGAAATACATGAACAAAAAGAAACAAGTGAACTGCACGAGCTAATCGAGAATCTGCAAAATGAGTTGGAGAGTCATATCAAAGAGAAGAGACAGCTAGAGGAACAGATTCAACAGTACACTCAAGATTATGAAATGGCAAAAAAGGAAAATAGTGATCTCTCTTCAAAGTTTAATCAAAAGCAGCTTGAGTTGATTAAGAAAGAAAGGGATTATACACATAATCTGCGCAAAATGGAAGAACTTGAATCTCAGATAATAAGGTTGGAGAACGTAATAAAGAAGCAGGCAGAAGAGTTTTCAGAAAGTTCAGCTACAATTATTGATCTTGAAACTCAAGTAGATAGCTTGAAGAATGAGCTAGAACGGCAGACCACAGAATTCGAAGAGGAGCTAAAAGCAATGAGCAGTGACAATGTTGATCTAGAAAAACGAGCCCTCCAAGCAGAGGAGAATCTGAGAAGGACAAAACTAGATAATGCTTCTGCAGCAGAGAGGCTACAAGAGGAATTCCGGTATCTCTCTGAGGAACTAGAATCAAAGTTCAAGGAAAATGAAGAGATAACTATTAAGGCTGAGGCTGAGGCCAGGAAATTACATGATGATATAAGCAGTTTGGATGAACATCTTCGGAATGCTACTCAGGAGCTTGAGTTAGTGCAAGATCAATACGCAACTGAAGTTGAAAAGATCTCAAGCCAACTGAAAGAGAAAGAGAGAGAACTTGAACAACTTCTACATTCCCACAAATGCGAGAATGCAGAGTTATCAAGGTCCCACAAAAAAATAGAAGAAAGATGTGAAGCTTTGTCAAATGAGAATCAAGCACTCAGAATGGAAGTAGAAAGGCTTACAGAAGAAAATTACTACTTCACAAAGCAGCTAGACGAGATGAAGAAACAGGTCGATGAATCAAAGACAGCCCTTGAAGAGAGAAAAAGATACGGAGATGAGATGGAAACTAAATATAGTTCTTCAGTGATCGAAATAAAACAAACTCAAGAAGAATTGAAAGGTCTAAAGAACTTGACAGAGAAAGTGGATGAATTAGCAGGACTTCAATCACAACTGGAAAACCATCAAGCTCAGCACAATGAGTTAAAAACCCGATTGTCGGACCTTAAATTGGATAATGAGAACCTGCGGAAGCAAGTCAGTAGACAGAAAGAAAATCTACAGAAGAAGGACCTTGAAGTAGCACACCTAGAGAAGTTCAAGGATAGCAGCTCTAAAGAGATATTGGCTCTCAAGGACAAAGTCAAGCTGCTCAAGGTAATATTTCTGCATATTTGTATTACATCAACTAATTAATTTGTCATTTAGAAACATTGAGGTTAAACTTTAAAAAGAGCTCATAACGTTCATTGCGGTCGTATACATCAAATCAAAGATATTTTGCAAAATTTTATTATTTTAGGTGTTTTAATGGGTAGGAAATCTCCTCCTCCCCAAAGGAGTTGAGATGAAATAAGCCACAAAGGCCCCGTCTCCTCCCCCACAAAACTAGGTCAGATGGATCAAGCCACAAACGGCCCCGTCACCCAACCAACCCAAATCAGTTCGAGAATAAGTCGTTAAGACCCTCGAACTGAAAACCCAAAAATACGCATCATGAGATCCCCGGAAGTTCTTGTATTCCATATATATTTTCGTATTAAATTTTTATGGTTTACATGGAGTAATTTAGAGTTCATAACATTTTGAAAATAATGGACTAGTCAGTCATATAGCGTTGCTAAGGGTATCACCATATCCTCTACAAGAAAAAAGAAATCTAAGGTTGAAATCTGAAATCCACTATTAACTATGATGATTTCTTAGTTAGCTGATGATTGTCCCGTTGTGGTTTGTGCTTGGGATAAGGTACTTATCTTCCCTAGTTTGTATTGGTCATTTTCTTATCTATAGGTACGTAAAATTAGTTTAACTAAAAAAATAAAGTTTAAACACTGTCACATCATTTCATATCTGTAAACTGTCCGGTAGGTAGATACCAACAGGAAAATTTTGAAGGTTAACATATTAATGTTAAAGCTTTTCTTGTGGATTTTTAGAGATACTGTACCTGCAAACAATAAATTAGTTGTGCCTCTCTGATCAACATAGTTTTGTTGCTTCTTATACAATTCGTCACTAGTCTCTTAAAAGAGATTCTTGTAGAAAGTCTATAGTTCTTGGAAGCTTTGGAAGAATGAGTAGTATTACTCTTACTCATAATACTCCAATTTTTTTCAATCCACAGACAGTCAGACCAGCCGGAATATCTTCAGATAATGGTAACAAGGTGGATGAAAAGAAACACGGCACAGCAAAAAAGCTGCAGCAATCAGCATTTTTAGGGAAAACCCTACAGAACGGAAGCAATAAAATAACTTCAGAAAGGTGAGTTCCTATTACTAATTTCCTTTGGTCTCATATACCTCTAGAGTGACCTGAAACTTCCTGATTTTAATTCATAATTTCATATCTGCAGTAGGAGAGAAACCTACACAGAGAAGAAAGTCACAGATTCTAGAACCAGTGATCTACTATCAGAGGTAGTGTCACTGAAGGAGAAGAACAGATCAACAGAAGATGAGCTTAGAGAATTGCAGGAAAAGTATTCAGAGGTGAGCCTGAAGTTTGCCGAGGTAGAAGGTGAGAGACAACAGCTCGTAATGACCATACGCAACCTGAGGAATGGCCAAAAGAAATAATAGCCTAGTTTGCGAAGGGATTGAGGCAAGATTAACGGGAAATACCATCAAGCTGGGTGTGGATGCACAAAAGACAGGTGCAACAATCGCAAGATATGAATGGAAGTATTGACTTGAATTAGAAAATGACAAACATATTTCAAGCCCCCTTGTAATAGGCTTCAAGGAAAAAAGGTCATATATCTTTCTTTATTATCTGAAAATCCTGTTTCACTTTCCTCTTCCTATGCATATAATCAGCAAATCCCTTCAAGTAACAGACTTCAAGGTGAAAAGCTTATAAAGCAAAAGGAAAACATCAGGATAGATAGAGTTTTGGTTAAAAAGGGATTGTGTATTTACATCTAGCTATCCCATTATTATATGATTCCAGATTCTTGCATATGCAGGTCTGTCTTCTTTTCGAACCACTGACAACATGTAACTGTACAAATTGCCAAGCTTAAGTAGCATTAATTTACAGAATTGTAATTACAAATCAGGGAGAGCAAAGAATGAGATCGAGCTGCATGGATGCAATTGTTTATTGGATCTTAACATGTATGTTTAGAGGAGGAAAAATATAGAGATGCTAAGATTACATATTTACATGCATAGACAACTCTATTTCAGCCATTGATTCAATTTACAACAGCATGATGGCATAGAGAAAAACAAAAAAGGGGTAAGGTAGAGGTTTATCACCTTTGGATGAGTCTGTTTCCTGAGTCAAACTTCTCCTTTTGGGCATTCCATGGTTGAAGTGGATAAAAGAGCTCATTTGTGGAGCAAGTTTATTGACCATAACCAATGACTAACATAGTTAATTAAGCAACTTGTCGCTGTAATAATCAAGAACAATCTTCCATAGCTTCCCCATGATCATAACAAATGTTATCTAGATACATTGCGCCATGATATCACATATTGGAAAATCTGTTGTCCTGGCTGCATGAATTATTATTACTCCAAACAAGCTTAGTTTGGCCTCCAGCTCCATTAGTTGCAAACGACAAACTCTGCATCAAACAGGAGCAGACTGTAAGGAAAAGACAGTATAAATATAAAAGAAAACCACGAGATGATGTACAAACCCGTCTAGCTCTTTTATCAACAGGAGTCCAGCTAGGGCGCAATCCTGAAGGCTTCTCGTTGCTCAGCTGCCCGAGTTGTCTTTGTAACTTCTGTGGAGTCGACTTCCTAGGTGTGCTCCCATGAGTGCCTCCCTGATATTTGTAATACTCAAGAATTGATGGACTTCGTCTCTTTGTAGCTTTTGAGATATTACCAGAATTACCAGATAGAGGAACAGAAGTGTCCCATGGCTGATTCTGCTGCCGTAATCTCCTCTTCTCCTTAATTCGATTAAGAAACTCAATAGTCCAGGGCGAGCCCTGTTGCGGTTGCGCTGAATGAACAGCTTTGGAGAGTGGTGTTTCACCATAGGAAGGCACAAACTTCTCTTTTGGTAAGCGACCTCTGAAATTTTTAATAGACTTTTCGAATAAACCTGTCCCAATCAGATCCTGTTGGTGCCTGTAACCATTGCTGTCCCAGTTGTAGTCCACACCATTATAATCATTATCTGCTCTCAACTGACTGTCATCCTCTAGCCCACAACTAATATTCATGTCATCAACTGCTGGGAAATGAGATCTGCTATCAAAGGATAATTTCCTTGCAGCTTTACTACTTCTGGAAGCATGATCTTCAACAGTCTCACATTCCAGTAGAGAAGAATTAACTGCTCTCTTAGCTGCTTGGAAGTCCACCCCAAAAGGTGATCTATCATAAATGTTAACAACTTCGCCCGCAAAATCTTCATGCAGATCCCGAAGTATGTCCATTGCAAACTCTTCTCGTTTGTTCTCATTTGCCCTACCCAATTTATGCTCAGCAAAACCATGATGTACGAATGATGTAGACTTAGCAAACTCATCCCCTAATTTGGGGGCTTTCACTGTCCCAGGGACATTTACTTCAGGCCAATGTTTATTCACTGTCCCAGGGACATTTGATTCAGCCCAAGGTTTATAAGGCTCCATATCTGCAGCACTTACTGCTCTTCCTCCTTCACCAAAGAGTTTGTCATCCAACACAAAATCTGGCAGTTTCTTTTGCAATGATATTCTGGGACTTTTTGATGCCTTGGAATCTGATGGCGTACCATAATAATTCAACCCAGCATCAATGCATTTATCAGATGCACTATAGCAATTAAAGTCATACATAGCATCAGATGAATTTGGAATGAATTTTCTTTTTCTATTTAATGAGTTGACTTTGCCGACAAAGTTCTCCGAGTCAGGAGGAGAGGATACTGAGGAAGAACAGTCTGTTAATCCAGACTTGGTTTCTTCTCGCTCTCCATATTGGATTAGGGCACTTAGAAGACTGACACTTTCCTCCGGCAAACTATATTCTCTGAGTGCATGGATCCTGCAGTCACTCGACCATTCAAGAAATTCTACTAGCATGCATCCACAAGAAATGATTGCATGGGCAGAGAGAGGATTAATAGAAGGGAACTTGGTAAGGAATGATTCGGCATGTGTCTCCGTTTCCGGCAGCCTAGGAAGCAAGCCTTTCGAGAACTTCCTAGCTTTTCCAATATAATTCAAGATAATTTCATCAGTCAACTCAGATGAATATGAACAGAAGATCTGCAAATCAGTGCCCAAACTTGCTGCTGCAGCGTAGAGCTCATCTGCCGACTCCATTACAACACCAAGAAAGTTGCTGTCACCCTCAAAAACCTAATTAAATAACAATTCAAAAAAAAAAATTATTAACAAAATATTTTGTTTCTTTATTAATATTTTCTTTATTAAAAATTATTAACAAAATATTAACAAAAATTATTAACAAAGTAGTTGCTGTCTTTTAAACTCCAAATAAAGTAACACGCCAAACCACTGATGTGGCAATACGGATCATCTTGTCAAAATGAAAATCAGTGTAGTAAAATACTAAAGTTTAAAAGACCATGAATTTTTAATATCTGACAGCGACTTCATGAGACTATAATCAACATATTGTAACTCTAAACTTGACTGTGCCACATACATTGGAGGAGGGGGGGGGGGGTAAAAAAAAAACTGGTCTATCGAATAGATTGTACCTGGATATCAATGTATTCAGAAGCAGTGATTAAAGGTCAAGATGATTACCAAAACACAGGCAGTGAATGTGAAACTGAGAGTTGTCAGGACATTGGTGGCTATGTTCTCAATGCAAAGAGGGATGCTTGATGAGCCCTCATCTTCAGCAGTAGCTTTCTTTCCAATATTTTTGCAGTCATACCACACTATGCAAGTTACAGCATCAAGTATAATATCTACAGGAAGCATCAGATCCCGCTCCACAACATTTGCTCCCTTCTTCTCCATACTGAGGATCTTCTGATAGGTGCTTCTCCGGGATATTATCATCTCTTTGTCGAAATTTTCAGTGTTGACAACGATGACCATATCTGGAAAAGATGAATTACGGGCCAGAAGTGATTTAGATTCTTGAGCTGTTTGACAAATAGGCAACAGCAAGCTGTCACAAAATGCACCAGCTGAAGCTTCAGTAGATGCAAGTCTTGAGCTCTCTGAATGGGGCCCGAAGTTCAGCAGTTCGTCCAACTTCTGATTATTAAGTCAATTTAAAATGTATCAGATTCTCAGAAAACTTAACTCTTGAAGCATTGGGGAATGCTGCTTAAGAGTGAAACTGAGCTTTTTGCAATAGTACTGATAGGCACTCGAAAGTGATAGACAGTGGATGACACCAGTCATTCAGTCAAAATGTCGAATAATAAAAAGCATGCATGTGTATCTTAGATTTGTAGCACAACAGTCAACTTATTGGTGCAAAGAGCTGACAGAGTGACAGCTCAACTGTGAGAGGATTAATGCAACAGCATTGAAGTTCTTCAAGCCTAATCATCTTGCTCAACCTTTCTAAGCTGTGAACACTGAGAGGTGTCAAACATATCTAATTAAGGTTTGTTGGAAATATTTTCCGTTCCCATTCCTCTTAATTCACCCCAACCCTTGGCCAACCTGGGTGTATTAGCCTAATTATAGATTCCTGAAAACTCGATAAAAAGGTGAAACATCTTCACTAAAAAGCCAAAATACCACATTTCACAAATATAGTAATAAAATACCAAATCTGCCAAGCCATATTATCACACATAAACGTAGAGGATTCTTTTAAATACCATTACACCAGCATTTTCAGCTTTTACAAAATACCAATTAGCTGGTTTGCCCCAAGTGGTCAATTGAATGAATTATTTGTACTACTATAGCCACTAATATAAAATGGTTGTTCTTGGACTCAAGGCAGAAGTACAAAGAGAATATTATATTAAACCATCCCTTCATTATTATGGAAACTGGACATCAAGAAGGATGCGATCTCGTATGGTTAAGAACACACAAGTGCAGTTAACAAAGATAATTGAACAGGATATGGAAGTTAAAATCCGCAAACGACTAAAAAGAACAAGACCTTGAGAGTCATTACTTACAGTTGCACTTACAATTGTATCTGTCTCGCCTGAAGGAACACTGACACCTTCACAGAGTGCTCGGGCAACATCATCCAGCTCGATCTTCACAAAGTGAAGAGTTTGCGAGCCAGTATGCTCAGGATAAAGGGTTGATACTCTGGAAACACCACATGGGCCTCCGTACTCAACAATAAGGTCAAACTTTTGCATCAGAATAAACGGGGAAATATGCCTGACATCAAGGAAGCACAATTTTACATATTAAGCTCTTGAACAATAAGCCAACAGAGCAACACCGGTACATAATATTTGACTCGTAGATGCAAGCTAGAAGGTGAAAAATAAAGATTAAGCCTTGGAAAAAATCAAGCTACAGATGACATGAATATCCAAAAGTATCCATGACATGACATCTACAGAATCAACTCGAGTTTATTACTTTATTATGAGTGGATGCAATAGGTTTGATATTTAGCTATGAACTTCATACATTCACAGAAGCAACAAACAACATATACCACATTAAGCTATCATTGCTTGAAAAAGACTTACTCATGCTTTACTAAGACACACGCTGTCTGACTGTGATCTCTTAGCCCACCAGCAAATAAGTCATAACTGAAATCTGATTGATATCCACCTGTGAATAGATCTACTTCAGTACAAAAGATGTTCATGGAAGTTGAAAGCTTCTTAAGTGGTCCCCACATTTCTTGCTGAGCTAA
Source organism: Spergularia marina (assembly GCA_963680865.1). NCBI lineage: Eukaryota > Viridiplantae > Streptophyta > Magnoliopsida > Caryophyllales > Caryophyllaceae > Spergularia > Spergularia marina. The sequence goes on along the minus strand of OY804553.1, from coordinate 23,658,995 downwards.
GATCAAGATTTTGCCTTTTCTGATACTATTTTGTCCCAAAATTCCCTTGATAGTTGCTAGTGATGGATGGGACTTGGTTATATCTTTATTAACTGCTGCATTAGCATCCTCGACCAACGAATAAAGAGTCAACAATCTTGGTCTCAGAAAAGGCAGCCTCTGAAACAATTTGCACAGAAAGAGATGGAGGTTCTCAATACCGTAGAAACATAGGCACCACGCCATACGTTTTATAGCACATAAGGTAATGAACATCACATCATTAACATCCCTATGACCAATGGAAGATTTATGTTCAGATGATCTGCACAATTGATCCATCAGAGTCTGCTCTGGAAGTCTAAGCAAGTTTATGTCATCAGAATTGGTGACTACAAATTCTGTCTTGCTCAGTTGCAAATTTTCTCTAAATATTGCCAAGTAACTTCTTCGTAGACTGCCAATGAGGATGAGAATACCATCGGGTAACATGACTCTATGCCTCTGAATTATCAATGACTGCATGTGATTCCTACTCGGTGCTTCTGCTGCTGCTGCTTTCTTATCAACGCCTCCAAAAAGCATAGACTTAGAAACTGCTGCCTTAAGTCTTTGATCTGTTCTCATACCAGCAGAAGCTTTTCTTGGGTTCAAAAAAAAATCAAGATCGTTGACTTGTGGTATTGGTTTAAAGGGTGAAGCTACTTTTCTCAGATCACCATCTGCTAGCACTTGATGACTTTCTATGATTTGACAATCATCATCATCGGACAACTTGCTAGATGCAGTCTTCTCAACCTCAGCTTTTGGTATCTTTACTCCACTTTCTATTATTTGACAGTCGTCATCTAATAACCTTTTTGGTGCATTGCGATTGAGTCGCTGTTTGCCAGTGCAGATTAATCCAGATGGCATGTCAAGCTTGTCTTCTCTGGTATTTAGCTTATCCAGAGGCTCTTCAGATAGAAGAAGCTCAAGCACCAGCTTGCCACAATCATTGGGTCCTAAATCATAACTAATTGTATAATCCTCCGTAACATTGAACACTTTCTCAATTGCAGCATTCACATGATCATTGCACTTATCATTTCCTAATAGGTGCCAATCCAAGTATATCTCATCAGAAGTGGAGAACGGCAGTTGCTCAAGTTCACTAAACACAGAATCAAAAATATGTTCTACTGACCAGATCTTCTCATCATCCACCATAACAGGTACAGGCAATGATGTGAACATGCCATCAACAATTGCTAGTTCTGGACTGACTATTAGTTCATCAAAACTTTTGAACTGCTGGTAGCTATTAAACAACTGTTCACATGTATCAGATTCTTTAGTAGTCTGAGAAATGGTAAGTGCTTCAAAAATATCAAACGGGTCTGAGTTCAGCATCTCAAACTCTTCAAATAGGAATGTTTCAGCAAAGGGAACACGGCTAGAATCTTCCACCCCAATGTTGCTCTCACTATAAGGAGTCTCTATAAGTTCTAACAAACCAACATCTTCAGTTAAATTCAGGCTTGTCAAACAAACCTCAACCGGGTATTTTGATGTATGACAATCAGAGACGAGTTCCAAAATGTCAATCTTTACTGAGCCAAATAGATCTTGACAGCTGAATTCAAAATCGTAATGACATGCCGAATGATGCTTTTTTATAGTCGCTAGAAGAGAATGCCATTCATCTTCGACACAGAACAATGAGAAGTCAGCTGGTCCGGTTTCATCAACTTCAAAGACAGGAAACATGGTATCACAGAGGTGCCCATTTTTTGGCAAAAGATCAACATCTTCAGGCATCTGAAGCCCCTGGGCCATATCATGCTCCAGACATATAGTCTCAACTGAGTTTATAGAGTCCTTAGAATCAAAGCCAAATTCATCCAATGGAGCTAAGTTGAGCGTTTCCTGCAAAAATGGTGCAAGTAATACAAACGAAACGTCAACAGCAAGATTAGAAAGTTCTAGAAATTAAATCAGCACTATGAATGAAAAAGCATACCAATAGAAGGGAAACAAATTTATCAGGTCTAGTGGTAACTGAAACTGCTAATTAGTAGCTCTTCATGCATTATAAGTGGACTAGCTATTAGCTATTAAAGTATGTCCTCATAACTTATGTGTTTTCAACTGCTACATTGTGTAATCAACAGATTTCAGAATCCAGATTTCTTGAGAAAATAAGCATCCAACTTGTAGCCAATGAGTGACATAACCTGCATTTACCTAATTTAAATGTACATTCCTGGAAACCTAAACTTCAAATTAAGTGCTCTCGTCATTCCACGCATAAAAAAAATAAAGAAAACTAATGTGATCCTCTGACCTCCAGAAACAAAAATCAGGTCAACTCTCAAAAGCAAGCTTATCATAAACCTTCTAGGTAATTTATGCAAATAGGTCATGCTCATGTTATCAGTAACCACATAAAAGGCTTTGTTAATTCAGATCAGTTAATAACACGAGTGATCCCAAGCATATAGCAAGTCACTCTAAAGACACACATGCACCTATCTGTGTATACAAGTTAGTCAAGACAGAGATCAAAACATAAGTCAACACCAAGTGATACATGAGAAGTAAAATTTGAGTTGTATTAGTTTTGATACCAAGTGATCATCATGTGCTTGAATTTCAGATAGAAACAGATTGTTCTCTTTCTCGGACATGCAAGCATTTTCCTGTTGGAAACACGAAAGCACGTAACATATTCACGAACACATTCAGAAACAAAATATCTCATAACATCAAGGGATAAATTATTGTACCACGTCTTGACTCAGTTCAGGTATCTCGAACTGAATAAATTCAGGCCCATTGTGAATCTTATCACCTCTGGTGTCGTCTTTCCTCTCCTGCTGGACAACCAACAAAGGTGAAACACGGAAACCAAACAGAAACTAAGGCAAAGCCGAGTTATATCTTGTTAACCTACCTCTGAATATTGGTTGTCCAAGGATTCACATTGAGTAGTTAGACTGCTCTCTGTATCTTCAGAGTAACATATATCACCTCCTTTCTGCAAAAATTCAATAAAATGTGTACACAAATTAGTGCTCAGAGGTAGTCCCTGACACTAACTGACCAAGCCTTATATGACCTCGAGTGAAAGGTAATCCCGTATCTGCCCTAGCTGAACATCGAAACAACAATCACTTTTTCGCACTTTTGTGTAAACAAGCTTCTAGGTAAAATACATTGTGGAATCAAATCGAATTCTGAATCTTAAAATTCTCATGAGATTGCAGAACGCCTTGAGTTTAACGACACAAATTATAGCAAAATTACTCAATAGCTTCACAAAAGCATAGCATTATTAAACAGCGAAGTAACACCATAACAAGCAGCACCAAGACCTCTTGATATTAAAACAAACACCGAGTTCGGATTAACTTTAAACTTTGGAATCACGCCATTAGTCATAAACCTAGTGAGATTCTCTCTTGATAAACCTTGATTATATTAGAACTGACACGAAACTGGTAACGCCACAATTCACCGCAAATACCAAAATACATGAAGCGTGAGAGTTGACAAACGAAGCTTATTTCGCAAGTTTCAGCTCCTGAATCAACATGACATAACACAGAAAAGCATAAACAACCAGAAAACCTGAAATTAGCCGGTCACACCAAGCGATATATTGCAGATTCAACTCGTAAATCAACATGAAAAAACAAGCAAAAATAACAACCAGAAAACCTAAAATAGAACGATTATACCAAAAATAACAAGCAAATTAGCCGATAATTTAAAAATGCACACACAATATTTTGCAGATATTCAAAATTAACAGTACACGGAAAACCTAAAATTGAACAATTATACCGAAATGACAAGCAAACGATTACAAAATTAAAGCGTAACAATCACAATTTCTTCAGTAATTCGGAAATATACCTCCGGAATTTCAACGGCGTTGCCGTTAGTCGCCGGAGAATCGCCGTGGTCGACTTCGATAATGTGCGGAAGGACGTCGGAGTAAAACTTGGAGAGAGCATCGTCAACCGGAAGATTCTCGAGTTCGAGAGAGACGGTGGAGGAAGAGGAATCGGCGGCGAAGCGAAAAAGCTCGCCGCCGAAGTCGGCGGTGAGAGGAGTGGAGGGAGTGATCGGAGAGAGAGGGAGGCAGAGGAAGTCTAGGGTTTTAGCGGTGGTGAAGTAATCCGGAGTGAGGAATTTTGTTCGCATTTCTGCTGAGAATTCTGAGGAAGTGTGTGGGAGAAGACTGAAGAGAGGGAGAGAGAAGATGGGGAGAAGTGTGCCGTTTGTGATCAATTATTTGTTGGAACAAATTTTGAAGTAGAATTAAAATTCAGGCAAGAAGAAAATTGAAGAGTACGTTTGCACAATGGCGCGCACATTTGCGGCTAAAAAATAAGATAAGGACGGATGTGAAATTGTGAGTACTTTTTACCATCTAGCGTTTTTTTTTTTTTTTTTTTAATAGTAAGAACAAGCATGCTACGCGTACAAAAATTGAGTACCTTTTATCATCTAGTGGATTTGGATTGTTTAAGCGGATCTCGATTTGACATTGGCGCAATATCTAAAGATATAGATCATGTTCGGTGTTTTATTTTACATTTTTTATTTTTTATTTTCTGCTGTTAAATTGTTTCCAACTTAATGCTAACGTATTCTCACTTGAATATTCAAAATGTTGAAACTCAACTTTTTTTTTTAAATAACTATATAATTTCCTTATAATTATTATAGGAACGAAAAATCATTCATAATTTACAATAAGTTGGTAGGTAGCCGAGATGGTACATGAACCCCACACCCTTTGCTTTGGTAAAAACACAATAAAAAGTTTGAAGTACGGGTTTAAGTGTGCAATTATTACAGTAGTTGTTTATAGACAAAAAAATGTACTTATTTTACATGAATAGTACTTTTAATTGCTATAGATTTAGTACAATCTCAGTACAATGTATTGCAATCACTTATGAAAAAAATACCATCCTCATTTGCGAATCAAAAATTAGGGTTGAGCATCATCGGTCCTAGACTAGACTGAACTAACAATTAGAATCCCAAACTTTGTGGATAAGTGATAAAATCAATAGATTCAATACTCATTGAGTTTGACTTGGTCTGTTAGTTCGAACTGAGACAAGAAAGAACGAGGAACCCACCTTAACCATATTCGATCTTGACCAAACCACAACTGAGAATAATAGATGATCGTTGGGTTCATGGAGGAGCTATGGGTGTAGTCATATGGGGGCTGCTGAATAGTTATATACTCTGTATTAATTAGTGATGAACCATGCATATCAAGCTTATTACGAAACTTGATGGAATGACGAATGTACAATGCAACAATCGAAGAAATCATTAGATATAGTAATATTTTTTCTTAAACATTTACAAATTTGAACACACAATCTCGATACCTTAAACGCATAGATATGTACAGTATTACTCCCTCTGTCCCGATCAATTCTTTACCCTTTCTATTTTGAGCTATCTCAATGAATTCTTTACCTTTCTGTTATCGGGTAATTTTTTATTCGTAAAATGACATTTCTATCCTCATTTAATCACCCCCATGTGATTTCTAGCTTACCAATTGACTATTTTATCCTCACTTTACCCATTTCTCATGAGCAGTTTAATTGTTTACTTGTTTATTTCTCATTTCTTTGGCCTTTATGCTAAACACATAGGTAAGAAAATGATCGGGAGGGAGTAACTAATAAGAATGACGTTTTTTACTAAGGGAGGGTAAGGCTCTGTTTGATAGGTTAATAAAAGTAATATTCGGATCAGTTCACAATCATTCATATCAGACCAGATCGGATCAGAGCAGAGTTATTCAAATCAAATCATATCAAATCAGAAAAGTTCAAATTTCTATCAATGTATTTTGTTATAATTGATACTAATTCATTAAAATTTTGATAATTCAATCAAAATTTTAATACATTCAAATCTGATAAGTTCAGAGTTATTCAGATCAGATCAAATCAGTTCACAAAAATGTAGTCCTATCAAACGGGACCTAAGTAACACTAAGACAACTTTAAGTCGAAGAAATTAAACATAAGAAAATCAAATTCGGATTATTTACCTTATCCTCCTCCCTATCGGATGTGATATGTTTCACTTCATTTCCGCGTCGGCAAACACGTACATTGGCAAAAACGAGCCACTTTCATCATCAGCAAAAATTCCAAAAACTGCAAAAACAAGAACGTGTCACTCCTATATGAACGTGGCTCAACACAATAACGCCAACACCGTGCAAAGGTGGCACTTCCAAAACTTTAATACCCAATCCAAACTAACCAATTTTCATACACTTCTCTTTCCTAACGTCCCTATATGGCTCTATATTATATGATGACATTCTCATTCTAGTACTAACCAATTTTCATCATATACCCCAAAAAATAAGAAATTGTATTTGGAGAAGGAAAAAAAAAAAAAAAAAAAAGTGACAAGAAATATTTGGTTTATTTGTTTGATGTTTGGAATTTTTGAAGCATATATACTGCTGTAATTTTCAGTTTGTGTGAAAGTGATCGTTTATTTTGTAATGAATACTCAAATGGACCGTCCTAGAGGTCACAAAACTACTGCTTATGGAGAAGACCCTCATGATCATAACGTTCCTTTGCAACATTCTGGTAAGATTAATTATTTTTGTTTTATTTTATTTTCATAGAGGCATGTACTAGTGTACTAGTTGGTATAATATAATCGTATCCCTCCGTTTCTTTTAAGTTATGATCCGTATATCATATATGTTAGTATGTATTTTTTTTTGTTTACGCATACGACTCATATCCCAAAGATGGACCATTTTGAAATGCTGGTTTGACTGGCCATGTTGAGTTGAGGTTTACTCGTAAACTAAATGAAAGATTCGGTTGTCTTGCCTTAAAAAAAGTGAAATTGATAAAGTGCGTATTTATTTTTACAATAAATGAACGATTCATTAAAAGTCGCTGCCAACATGGCTAATCAAACAAACAAAGGGGAGATCCAACATGGCCAAAACAAAAGGTTCTCCCCATTTTGAAATGATGATCTGACTGCCCATGTTGAGATCTCCTTGTAAACCAAATAAAATTAAAGACTCGGTTGTCTTGTCTTCAAATCAAGTGAAATTGGTAAAATATGTATTTATTTTTATTTTTACAAATGAATCATTCATTTGGTCTAAAAATTTATGCCTTCAAAGCAACAAAATAAAAGGAGGAAGAAGTCTTTGGATAGGAGGTTGGTATGTGATTATCCTTTGTCTCAGCTTTGTGTCGCGATTTTCTTTAGTTTAACTCTAGCGGTCTAAGTGGTTTGTGGCAAAAGAAGTTGCGGACAATTTAAGTAGAGATTCAACTCCAATGATCATCCCTTAGTTAAGGGGGTTTCATGTGGGATAGGACGTGAAACACGAAGTTGGATAGAGGATCTCCTTTGTAGACCTCTAAAACAACAAAAGTTGTGTACAAACTAGTCCAATTATTTCCTCCCTTAGAATCAAGGTTCACCTAGTTGTAGTAGTTAAAATTAACTCCTAGTTCAAGTCTTAATTTTCAAAATGATTTGGACTCGGTTAACCTAAATCGTGGTACAAGCCAAAAACCGACACCCACCAACCCTGGCGATTAATAAACCTGATTGCCTTGTCAGTCCATATATATGTTGATTAATTAATATTCGACCTTGATCTTTTCACCACGTTAACCAAAATTAGTGTCTTAAGAATAAAATGCACAAAAGAATGAAATGTGAATTGATAATGTTTGGTTGATGAAATGAAGGTGAAGGGCATGATGAAGGTGAACATCACGAGAAGAAATCAGTATTAAAGAAAGTTAAGGCCAAGGCTAAAAAGATTAAGGACACTATTACAGGCCATGGTGGACATGGTCATAACGATCATGACGATGAGGACGACGACGACGAAATCGATTCAGACCCTGATGTCCATGGTGCTCCCAGTATGTATCCAAACTACGCTCTCACATTCCTATAGTGAACTTCACGATACATACATGATACATCTTCTGTTCTCTTGAATTGTTAACGTGAAAACGCTTAGGACCTTATAAGTAATGGACTTCTTGCATTTGAAATCGTCGTGGCTAAGTGTTATCTAGATTTGCGTAAACGATTTACAGTGCGTGATTTGTTGCACACATTCGAGTTTTTCGATAATGTTTTCCCGCAGCATGACCGTATTGCCTTTATGTGGATAACAGGAATAGAGGGCCTCTCTGTCGGGTGTGTGAGCGCACCAGTATGATTGAATGAAATAGTTTTCGACTTGATTATTATTTGTCATTGCTGTGTTTGTTGAATGTAGTTCTATGTTTATGCCCTAAAATATACAAGCCTAATGTCATAGGGTCCCTAAAACTTCCAAGACAATTTATAGGAAGCATGTAATTAGAGGCATGGTCGATATCACTGTGTAATTGGGTTCCGATGTTAATGTTAGTAAGTTTGTGTACCTGACTTGAAAATAGTTTTGTCGAAACTAGGGAGGCAGAAGTTGCAATTTAAGCGCTGATGCTAGGTATCGATTTTTGGAAACATTACACAATTAACTTTGAAATGAGTGGTAGTGTGGTAATTGATGTGGGTTTGCAATGATCGTGATTCTTGCAGTGGCAAATGTCATATCTACAGGCAAGGAGGGAATACCAAGGCAGCATGGAAATAATGTTGGTGGAGGAACCACGATTGGAGGGGATCATGTGGCAGTAAGCAAGCTTGATGCTTACCAGGTCTTTGATCCTACTACCACGCACTATGTATCGGGGCAGGAGGAGACGTTGGGTTGGTCCAGTACTGATACAGGGACGAAACTAGGGTCTGAAACTAGGCACACACCTTTGATTGATCATTCAATTGGAACTCAAAGTGCGGGAAATTTGGAAGTTCACCATAAGCCAAAGTATGGTGGAATCCTTGAGAAGGATCATGGATCGAAGGATGTGGGAGGCGGTGTTCATCCTGCTAATTATCAGGCCAGAGTTGCTAGTCCTACAGGTGCAGGTAAGGTTTTGTTCAGTGAGTTCAGACACTAGTTGATTTTTACTCTATGTTTGTGTTAGAGCCTCACATAGGGCCCCTAATACTTCCCAGACGACTTATAGGAAGCATGTAATTAGAGGTAAGGTCGATATCACTGTGATTGGGTTCCTGTGTTAACATTAGTACGTTTGGATACCTTCTTATGCTGTCTGGAAAATAGATTTGTCGAAATAAGTTGTGTTTCATGTGACATCGCTGATGCTATGTATCGAATTTTGGAAACATTACACATTCAACTTTGGAAGGAATGTGGTGGTGTGATAATTGAGTATTGACGTGGGTTTGCAATGATCTTGCTGCTGCACATGGCATCTCTACAGGCAAGGAGGAAATACCGAGGCAGCATGGGACCAATGTCGGTGAAAGAACTGCAATTGGAGGTGATTATGTCCCAGTAAGCAAGCCGGATGCTTACCAGGTTTTTGATCCCGCTACCACGCACTATGTACCGGGGCAGGAGGAGACGTTGGGTTGGTCCAGGACTGATACAGGGAGGAATCCAGGGTCTGGAAATCAACCCCATGCGCTCAGGCACACACCTGTCATTGCTCATTCAACTGGAAATCAAAGCACCGGAGACCTAGATGTTCACCATAAGACAAAGTTTGGTGGAATTCTTGAGAAGGATCATGGACCGAAAAATGTGGGAGGCGATGTTCATCCAGCTAATTATCAGGCCAAAGTTGCTGGTCCAACAGTTGCAGGTAAGGTTCTGTTCAGTTAGTTCACACAGTAGTTTGTAATATTTACGTGATCTCTGAATCACCTTTCAGCTACTTTGTCTTTTCGACTGTGTCATCAAGGGAGAAGAATATATGTGTCCAGTTTATCATGGAATATGTACGTCTATTATTTACGAGCTAAACGTGTCCTTAGAAGATCACAAGTCTAGCGATGAGTAATTGTAATTTTACAGTGTCTTGGTGAATGCATATCTATCACATTCTACAGTTCTTGTGTCTTAGGGTGAATAAGTAGTTTTCTTTCTCTCTCTTTTTTTCCTTCCCAATAGTTGTTGCAGGCTTGCAGATGGATAAGTTGGTGTATTTCTAGTTGAAAGGTTCTGAGTAGTTCGAGAAACTAAAATGAAGTGTGTTATTAGAGGCTAGTGTGAACAAATTAGTCTGTGATGTAACCTGCGGTTGTTGGAAACGTAAAGTATGCACTTGTCACAGGTTATGGTGCTGCAGAAGCGCAAGACTACAGATTGGGACAAGGAGGAGGGACTGAAAGGCAACATGGGGGTAATCTCGGAGAAAAAGCTGCAATGGAAGGAGCATCTCGGATTCCCGTGAGTAAGCCAGTAGAATACCAGACTTTTGACACTCTTACCTCAAGATATGTTCCTGGGCAGGAGGAGACCTTGGGCTGGTCAAGGACTGATACTGGAAGATCAAAGTTGTCCGAAGAGCGGCCTTACGCTCCTAAAAATACTCCTATCACAGCTCATTCAGGGGAACATTATGGTACAGGGCTTCCCCAGACTGAACAAATGCGAGATTCTGGACAGTTTGGAGGAATAATTGACAGACCAACAGCCCTGGAGAAAGATCCTCATGCTCCGAGAGATTTTGGTGAAAGACGCCAGGCGGAAAATTATCAGTCCAAGGTCACTGACCCTACAGGCAGAGGTAACAGCTGATTCTTTTTTAATGGAGTCTCAAGAGGTTTTTTCTGGTCTGTCAGATTCAGTTTCTTCTGAATAAGATCAGATGTTGTCTGTTTGTTGTGATTTTGGTAGTCTTTTACTCCTTTGACTTGCTAAACTAGGCTGCTCAGAAGAGGCTCATTTTGTTTTTATTTCTCCTCTTGTATGGCGTATAGTTCACTATTGAGGTTGTTTTGAGCTTCATCTAGGGGCCACAAGGTTATACTTTTGCCTGGTCAGGAACCCAAAAGTCGTCTGTTCATGCTATTTGGTGGTCAGGAACCTTTTGTTGTTCTTGTACTAAATATCGTGTGTTTTATGTTCTGTTATTTTATCTCAGATAGTTTAGAGTTGCAACATAGCAGTCGCACATAGGTTTCATTACTTCAAATAATCCATGATTGGTTGGCTGTCTCCTCCTGTGGATGGTGACAGCCTTGCTATTTTGAGAATCTGAGATGTTACCGTTGTCTGTCAGGCGATGAAGAAATGGGAGTTCCTCCCATAGTACATCAGCTAGGAAAGATGAATATTAATGATGGGATGAGCCAAAAAGCTGATGCGGATGTGAGTATGGGGCAACAAGAAGATTTGTTTAGACCAAGTCTTGGCCAGCATGAGATGTCCACAGGAAGTCACGATCAATTCTCTCCTGAACCAGTCACTCGTGAGACGAGTACTTTCCTTCAGCCACCTGAGTCTAGATCTCAATTTGATGCTCAGAGATTGCATGAAAGGGAAGAACAGAAACCTGGCAGCTACACAGAGAAGATATCATCTGTTGCCTCAGAGTTGGCCCATAAAGCAAAGATAGCCACAAGTTCTGTTACTTCAAAGCTGGGATATGGTGGAAGCGGTGAGACCACTTCTGCTGTGCCACATGATCAACAGCCTGTGCAAGGACCGCTCGACAATAGGCCAGTGCCAGGTGGATATGGAGACACTGCAGTGCATGCCAAGGATGCTGTAGCATCGAAGTTGGGTTATGGTGGTGAGACTCGTGAAGGAAACCTCGAACATGGACAATTGCGCTATGGTGGTGAGACTCGTGAAGGACATCTCGAACATGGACAGCAATCAAAGGCTGGGTCTGTAGGAGACTATGGGAAGAAAGTGGTCTCTACTGTTCAAGAGAAGGTAGCCCCAGTGTATGACAAAGTTGCAGGGTTAGGAGCTGCTGTGGCCTCCAAGGTGCAAGGTTCAGGACCTCAACATACCACTCAGCCTTCTTCGGCTGTGTCTGCTGCAGCGCAGCGCGCAGGACCTGAATCTGATGTAACGCCTGCGCCTGCACCAGACAAGGGAGTTTCAGTGAAGGAGTACCTGGTCGAGAAACTGAAGCCTGGTGAGGAAGACAAAGCCTTGTCTAAGGTCATCACTGACGCCATACCCTTACACAAGCAGAAGGAGAGTTCAACTGACATCGGTCAGGAAGATGAACGGATGAAGGTGGAAATAAAAGGCCAAGTGACAGAATCGGATGAAGAAAAGAAGGTGGTGATCAAAGGGCGAGTGACAGAGTCAGAAGAGGTGGCGAACCGCCTTGGTAGAGCCGAGGACACAAGTTACGATGATGCTGGTCCTGGACTAGCCAGTCCTGGAAAAACTGTAATGGACAGGATCATGGATGCTGCTGGTTCTTGGTTCAACAAAAGTGGCGAACAGCATTTCGAGTCAGGTGATCCCACTGTGGAAGGTAATCATCGAGTGACATTGTTTCCGAATGTTTTCCACCTGCACAGATAAGTTTCCTGATCGGTTGACTTCTGTTGTTTACTTGTTTTTTTGTACCAGGTAATGACGAAAGAACACAGTCCACCACTGTAATCCGGCAGAACCAAAGTGTTGGAGAGCCTAGACCTCAGTAACTTGCGGTGCTTAGTGTGTGTGGCCTATGTGCTATTAAAATTCCCCAGTTCTTACGTTATCATGTATTCCGCGTTCTGTAATTAGTCGAGCGAAACTCGACACTGTATTGCAGTGTGTTCCATATAATAAGAGTGTGTAATGGTGTGTCTTTTCGGACACAGTGATATATTGTTTTCTGTTTTCGTTCTCTTGTTGCTAGAGGCTTGGAATAAGATTGTCTGTTTGCATTTCTCTGATCTTGTTGAGGCGTGAGGTTCCGTGCCATTGCTTCGTCTTTCTGATTCCGGAGTAATAAACGGTAAACCTGAACGAGTAGCCACTATAGTCTATAGTCATCTTCTATTAACTATGATCATAATTTGTCCAATTTGTATATGCCAAAAACAAGGCAAGGCTCACTTGTTTGCCTCAGCTGCGAGGGAGACTTATTTTTTACCGTGAACTCTGAGATCCGAAATAACAGAAACTGAAAACTTTCTCACAAGCGCTATGACGATAAATAACCTTTTACGCATTGTGGACCTTTTACGTATTGTGGTTGGTCTGATACACTCTTTTATGCATTATAGTTGGCGATGAATAACCTTTTACGCATTAGGGTTGGTCTGATACACTCTTTTACGCATTGTGGTTGGTCTGATATTACTAGAATGATGTGTCACTCATTTTGGTGGTTTTACGAATTAAAATTGATTTTAAAGGAATAAAGACTAGTTTGAGGTACTGTATTTGATTTGGTTCGGTTCCGGTAAAGAAATGAGAGAAATTTGAAAGAGCATGCTCGGATGAGTGTCTTGTATTTGTACGTCATTTGCGAGGTATGTCTAGACACGTTACACAACCATATTTGTATGTGATGGGAGTATTTGAAGCGAAAATTTCAAGTTGAGAAAAAGAAAAAAAAAAAAAGTTTCAAGAGGGTAAGGCCTTATTTAATAGCAATGCATCTTTCTGAACTGATCTGATCTGATCTAAATGATTTTGATTTGAATGACTTTGAACTGATCTGATCTGAATTTGTTGAAAATTTAATTAAATTTCAATAAATTACTATCAATTATGGATCAAATACATTGATAGTTATTTGAACATTTCTGAACTTATCTAATCTAAATTAAATAATTCTAATATGATTCGAGTGACTTCAGAACTAAGGTTAAAACAAACTGAAAACGTGGAGAGCAGTAAAAAAAACATAAAAACAAGGAGGAGATGAGCACTTGAGCAGTGCCGCCATTTGAAAATCCATTAGCTCCGCTGTGCCGCCTCATTTCCTACCCAATAGCTTCAACTTCACACTACCTTTATCGAATTCAAGCGAGTATATCTTATCAAATTTGTATCGTGATAAGTAAGTTTATCATTTTCTCTCCCTTGTCAAATTCTAAAACCTTAATCTTGTTTCTTAAACCCTAGCTCTTAATCTTCACATTTGGTAATTAGAGAACTTTGTGATATATTATGTAGTTCCGGTTATAATTATTGAATGAAGGGTACAATTTTATGAGGTGGGTAGCTCTTAATTTTGATGGGACTTACGCATTTGGTGTTCTTTTTGTTGGAAAGTTCAAATCTTTTTCTGCGTTTATTAGATTTGTTGAGATCTTTGAAATTGTTGAGATAATGGGATTTGCTAGTTTGTTGAATTTGGTTGAGTATGAACTTTGTATATCAAATTGGTCCAAGGTTTTTTCTCAGGCCTTCTTGTTGTTTACGTTTCATGTCGAGGGCGTTTTGTAGTGCTAGCTCTTGTAGTGATAGTGATGGTGATGGTAATGGTGTTTCTGGTAATGGGTTTGATCATATTGAGAAATTGATTAGGGAAAATTGTAATCCTTCGGGTTTTGATTCGAGTTTTGGTAGAACAATTGAAGAGGTTGATGATGGCGGAAAGGATATCGGGGTTGGTTGTTCATTGAAAAGGAAGTTCTTTGAGACTACTGGGAGGGATGCAGATAGGTTGTTTGATATATTGAGGCAAGATGGTCCTGGGTTTGATGTGAAATTGGCTTTGGATGGATTGAATGTACGGATCTCAGGGCTTCTTGTACGACAAGTTCTTTTGAAGGTATTGAAGATTGTGGACTATGAAAACAGGACTGTGTGTGCCAGATTAGCTTACAAGTTTTTTCTGTGGTGTAGTGAGCAGGAATACTATAGACATACAGTTAACACTTACCATCTGCTGATGAAAATATTTGCGGCTGCTGATGAATTTAAGGCAATGTGGCGATTAGTTGATGAGATGACGGAGAAGGGGTACCCAGCTACTGCAAGAACTTTCAATATCTTGATTTGTTGTTGTCGTGATGTGGGATTACAAAGAACAATTGTTGAGAGGTTTGTTAGATCACAGACATTCAATTATCGGCCGTTTAAGCATTCCTACAATGCTATTTTGCTTTGCCTTCTCAATGTGAACCAACACCGTTTAGTTGAGTGGGTATATCAGAAAATGCTATCAGATGGTCATTCGCCTGACGTTCTTACTTATAATGTAGTCATATGTGCAGAATATAGGCTGGGAAAGTTGGACCGTGTGCACCGGTTGATTGATGAAATGGGCAAGAATGGTTTCTCTCCAGATTGTCATACATATAACATTCTCCTTCATATTCTTGGAAAAGGGCACAGGCCTCTGGCAGCGCTCCATCTGCTGAATCACATGAGGGAAGCTGGATCTCCTCCTAGTTCTCTCCACTTCACAACCTTGATTGATGGTTTGAGCCGGTATGGGGATATGGATGCTTGCAAGTATTTCTTTGATGAAATGATTAAGAATGAGGTTAAGCCTGATGTAGTCTGTTACACAGTTTTAATCAACGGCTATATAGCAGCAGGCGAGCTTGAGAAGGCTCAACAACTGTTTGATGACATGATAGCAGATGGACAGCTACCGAATGTTTTTACATACAACTCTATGATTCGGGGACTTTGTATGGCTGAGAAATTTGGGGAAGCGTCCTCTATGTTAAAGGAAATGGAGGACAAAGGTTGTAGCCCAAATTTTCTTGTGTACAGTACATTGATTAGTAATCTACGGAGGGTTGGAAAACTTTCTAAGGCACGTGAAATAATGAAAGATATGATTGAGAAAGGACGGTATGTCCATCGCATCTCAAGATCCAGGGGATACAGGAAACAATGAGTCACAGGAATAAGACTTTGGACCTCATTGTGGCTATTCATTAATTCTTTACACTTGACGGCTTGTCAGTTGTCACTGCTGCTTGTATCAGATGCCATTTGAATTTATATGGTATGAAATACTTATCACTTTCTCAGTTCTCCTTGTACTACTCAACTTTAATACACATACTTCTCAAAGACCGACTAGTTCTTTCATCATGCTTGTGGTGGAAGTTGCCATTTTGACAATTGTCCATTATGTGTACTTGAGAATGATTATATTTGTTATTCATGAAGTTGTTCTGCCTTTCCCTACTGTTATCTCTGAGTTTGTCACCATGTTTTTGTGATCGCCTGCTGTGTTCAATTACACAAAATCCAATAATAATGTGGATAACACGTGGAATGCTTATGAAAATGATAGTTGGGTTTGTGTTGGTGTACCCTTCTTTCTTTCTTTCTTTTATAAGTAATAAAGGATATCAATTAAATGACACTACGTGGGGTGATTTTCTATGTATTGGGTTTCTGTACCCTCCATAGGAAGAACATCTGATAATGAAGTTGTCATTGTGGTTTGGTATGGTAAGCAGGTTACGCTTGAGTAGGCTGGCTATTTCAAGTTAAAAGCTAGAAAGTTAAGCAAGAAGCAGCAAAATGCTTTTGTTTTTTCCATTTTGTTTTGCCAAGGCATTAGATAATATTTGCATAAAGTGCAGGAATTTTCTTCATTCGTTGGCCTCGTTGGTTGGTTGTAAACTAACACAATATCCTAGCTAGAAGATACTGGTTAGGATCTAATTAATCCGTGGAGAAATTCCCTGAAGCAAGTCTTAATGCATAGCTACGTCTGTGCCCCCTGAGAGTGTGAAGGCATTAGATAGATGTGAGACCTTAATATTCGTGTGGGAAGTCTTCTTTAAAGGATTTCAATTGTGTCTTGAGAATATCAGTCAGTTTATGAAGGATGCTTATACAGCAGATAAAGTCGCATTGCCTTTGCGTAGTGTTTAGGGCTCTGTTAGATAACCTAAAGGGAGCGGTTTTGAGTTTTGACATACCGCTAGATTGCAGCTCTTTGCAGAAGGTAGATCATGTTGCATGACACATAAAGAGGAACAGCGGTTAGGTTTAAGACCACTTCTGCTGTTAAGCAGAGGTGTTCTACTTTTTATTTTTTATGGAAACTTCTTTCATTTTCTCCTTGGTTGAACACCACCAGAGCTTCTATTGGTGGTACACGATTCCTGCCAATTGGGGCTGGGCCAATCTTTCTCGTTTTGTATCATTTTTGCTCATTTGAACCGCAATTGGTTTACCACCACCAACTTCTTGCTAACAGCTACCGCACAGTCTAAGAAAGTCCAAAGTACTCTAAAATGTGTGCAGATAGATCTGGTGTGGAGTTCATTTTCAACAGACTTGCTATGTAGTATATTTGAAATTCTTCAAGAAAATTAATGTTGATGTTAGAGACACTTGTTTGTAATTGCATCTTTACAACGTGTCGAACTGCGATAAAGGACGGGAAGGGGAGGGTAAAGGAGAGGGAAAGGGGGAGCCCTCCATTTTCTCTACAATTTTTTCCTTTTGGAGAATATGATTTGTTATGAGGGACGAATGATGGATCCCTCCTATTGCCTTCTCTGGTTCTCCTTTTGCTCCCCAAGGGGATCCTATAGGTGAATATTCGAATAGCTTCATTGGGGGACCAGTCCTAGAAGCTCAAACCCTTAACATTGACACCACTCTCCCTCTGATTCTTCTTATCCAAACAATGTGTTAGGCTACTTTGCTCTGGGTCTGGGGGTTTATATAGTGAGAACACCTTGTCTATGTATAGTAGACTATCCTGCCCCTGCCTGATGCATGACTTCAAATTGTTCGACTGGCGTGGGATATGAGATTTGACTTCATTTTGCGGTCTTATGTGATTAGTTATCCTTCTATTGTAGTAAAGTATTCTGCGTTGTGTGACGTAAGTTGAACGTTTATTTCTTCAAGCCAGGACACCTGCTTGAGCTTTCTGTGTGGTAGGTGAGCTCTGATTTTACTTTCTGTGTGTTTGACTATGAGATTTTGCAAGACTTGTTATATTGTTGTGAACTTGTGATGTATATTTAAAACTGTTAAATTGTTCCTTCTACTCTCTTTTCTCTAGATTTTCGGGGAAAGGGACATAGCTTGTCTTATGTCTAAAGGGAAGAAAGGTCAAGATTGAAAGATAAAATAAAATAACATGAAATAGTGAAGATAGAATCATCGTGTTTTTAGTAATGAATCGTTGATTATGTATTGGCAAACCTGAGAGCTTATCTTGATTCTCGTTCTGTTTATCCTTATGTATAGGATGCTCAGGACATGCATATGAAATACTAGGCAGCATTTTATTTATTAGCACCTATTATTTTGCGAGCAAGTATTCTGTGGTATTCCATATGTATTACAATTTAGAGAAGGAGATAGATTTTAGAGGAAATGTGGATGGTGTTAATAAAGAAGGATTTAGTAGCCTTTGGAAAACTAGGGTAGGTGTATCAACTATGGATTTATAACGTCTAAGTTGCCTGGTGATCAGGTGAAGCCATACTAAGTTGGTTATGTGGATTGCTTTGATGAACTCCACGAGACCAATGTCTCCATACATATATGATGTTGTATGTTGTCAGTTTCTTTTTTTGTTTTTTGGAAGTTCATGTTACAAGTACCTGTTTTTCTCTTTTTTCGTCTATTATTCAAGGTCTTCCGGTTTCGTGAAGCTAACGATTTCTTGAATCTGCTACCTTTACTGAAGCTCAGTATGATCTGGATCCTGGTGGAAGTCATCAGGTCCAGTTTTCAGCCAAGTATATTGAGGGGTCCCTGGTGATTGCGAGATGCTTTTTGGTTTTACAATTAACGAAGCTGATGAACCTGATCTTCAAATTTAAGCACAGTTCATCCTTTTCAGGTTGTAACCCAATGCTTTAACTTGCAGGTCCTTTTTTTCAAGAAGCTACCCTCTGCTGACAACTCAAGTGATAACTCTTCGAGGAGGTGGTCCGTAGTCCATTCTACATTCTTACGTTATGCAGTCACAGCATTATATTGCAGCTCAACTTACTGCAGAAGGGTATAATACACAGATGTTTGAGCATCTTCTGTATCAGTAATTTCAGTACTGCAGTTTGAAGAACCTTGCAACAATGAAATTCTTCTTGGCACGTGTCAGCTCATATAAAGATCTCGTTGTGCAGGAAGGTATGGCAGCGTAAGCTAAAATTGCATACCTGGAAAGAAAATGGACTACAATTATACAGCAGCACAACATTTCTGAAGCCGTGTCAGATTATCATACTTGTACAATTCTATCAGAAGATGAGGTTGGTCACGTCAGCTTATCAGCATGTCTCGATCAAAATCTGTTGGAGTCATCTTCTAGTTGTGGTTCTGGCTCATCAGACCATTTATGCCCCTGTCCGAAATCTGTTGATCTTCTGACTATGCGTTTCAGAACCCAGGTATTCAATATGATGCTATGAAAAATACCCTGTCCACTGTATGAATGTGGTGGAATAAAGTGACATCATATATATTTATTTTTATCATATGATATGCCAATCATAATCTTACAAAGATTGCGTGATGGTTACTTGAGTCATTTTCCTTCGACTTTGTTCATAATGGTACGTGGTTGATGATATCATTCCGCATTTTCCTGGATTTAGCATCGCTTTTAGGCCGTTTCTGGATGCCTTAAAATATTTGTCACTTGTTCGGTTTTTGGCAGAGTTTGTCCATACTTGTAATCTTGTAGTCCACTTTAGTGGGCGTTAGATTGGATCAACAATCTGGCTTGAATTATTGTGGTAGAATATTTGGTGCTTTTTTGAAGAAGAGGTACAAAACCGACGACAAATCGTAATACCGTTCATACTCGTATTATGGAGTATGTGATTGCAGACCGCAATTTTTGTGAATCCTGATAGTCTTGTTGCGAAGACAATTCGTTTTATGAGTCAGCATACGGAGTTTTCTGATGTGGACATCGTATACGATGGGAATGAAGCGTTGTTTGCCACCCTGGATTGCACTTTTGATTAAGCTTTACCTGTTTGTGACTTGTGAATGAAATAGTGCGACAATTGCGCACTGTATGTGTACTGTGACTTGTGAGGTACTATCACACGGTCACATCTAGTGCTGGCTTGCACTGACATTGGCAAAAACTGGACCTCTGAAACACTATTATGACCTGTTCAGATAGAGATCCGAACAAACACGGCCAACGACAGGTACGAAACTTAAAACCTGATTGCCGGATTATAGTCTGCTTAAACCCGACGCGAAGTGATCCGACCTGACAATGATCGGTCTTCGGCAGTTTGCAGATACAAGCTGAACTGCTGACATTTATGACAATGCTCAAACTAGTATATGTGCAGATTTTTCAACTGAAACAGACAAACTGAAGAAGTCACCAACTCACCTTATACCAACATTTTTCAACAATGTATCATAACAATAAGACAAAAGTTTAATCACCCATCGATATCGATCATTTCCATTATGGGTCCTAAACCGTGTTCACATTCCTTGCCATAAATGTCTAATTCGGGAATACGGAGACTCGGGGAGTACCGACTAAAGAAATATCTGATGCAACGTTATAATAAAACCAAAGAATTTGTTTCAACCAAAAGTGGCTAAACTTAGGGCCAGATTTAGTGCCAGAATGTTCGGCGTAACATGTGTTACATTAAACATTTCTCAACCAGTGAATAGCGATATGCACTCATACTACTCCCTCCATTTTATTCATTTGTTTACGTTGAACTTGAATTCCCCTCACAAAACCTGGCCCAACGTAAATAAATGAATAAAAATGGAAGGAGTACATTATGGTTCAGTCTAGCATTTTGGTCACAACAAGAAAGCAAAATGATATAAAGTGTAATGATGGAAAATTTCATCATCACATCCATTATTTATTTCTAAAAGTCTTGTTAATTACTCCAAAACTCTCCTAATCCATTAAATGAATAGTGCTCATATAGTGTTTAATAATTAATATATACCTCTAATTACTCAATTTAGGTTGCAAGAACAAGAATATACTCCACACAAAAAAAAAAAGTTGGAAATTATTTCTTTTCTTTTTTTTCTTCCTTCTTCTCTTCTTTTTTTTCTTCCTTCTTCTCTTCTTTCTTTTCTTCCTTCTTCTCTTCCTTGGCTGGACCAACTGATATTATATCAACTTTGCCAACTTTCTTCAATTTCTTGACCACTGCAACAGTGTCCATCTGCCCTATCACTGTCAACTTCTGATCCTTAAGATCTGCTGCTATTGAATCCACCCCTGTTCACCATCATCATCAACATATATCATCATTTTACTCTCTCACGTTTCGTTGAATTCTTTACGTTTGTTTTGGATACGATGTTAAAGAATTGAAAGAAAAGGAGGCAGGGTCATTTATATGATCATTTTTTTTAGTAACAATATAATAACACTGTTATCGATATATAATGAGGCGCAAAGACGAGTATAATGGATCGAACAAAGAGAATTTGCATAGGAATACAGTTGTTGTACGTGTACATACCAAAGATATCAGCAGCAGCTTCTATGGCTTTCTGTTTGGTTCTGTCATCAGTCATAGTCAGGACCTTTAGCACCACTTTCTGCTCGATCAAGTGCAAGTAAAAACAGAAATTATTAGTACAAAGGGTATGCATGAAATAGCGTCATGATCACACCACCATAATTGCATAGTATAGGAAGAATAATGAGTCGACATATGTTTGGTACGTGCTACTACTGGTGACGCTATCTCATTTTCCCGAGTTTCAAAAACATATATTCATTTAAAATTACATGAGAATAGAGAAGAGAGGAATACCTGAGCCATTTCGATGTTTGAAGAGAAAAAATGATCGAATGTCAAAAACAGTGACAAAATGACAATAATAATAATGGAAAAGAAAAGAAAAAAAAAGAAGGAAAATGGAGAGGGTGCTTGGAATTGAATTTAAAGAGAGTGGTGTGGTTGAGTTGGAATGTGAGGTTTGGCGAGTTGTTGACATGGGTGTGGGACCCAGTTTTTGGGATGATATTGCGCGGCCTACTTCAGAAAGGATAAAAAAAAAAAGTCGGTAACTTTGTGCTTGTGCTTCTTTTCTTTTGTGTGCGCAATTGAGTTTTCGAATCTTTTTAGGTAGCGTTTGGAAACATGAATTTAGAAATTTGTAATTATTTCAAATCCATCATTTGAAAATGTGGAATTTAAATATAAATTCAATGTTTGGGGAAGGTGGGATTTCAAAATGACACCTCTTCAGGTGTCATTTGTTTTTGGTCTAATTGGATTTGATACAAATTCCAAAGGATTTGACACAAATCCAAATTCTCAAATTCTTGAGTTCCCAAACATGTAATTTGTGTCAAATTTGGATTTGAGAATCAAATCCTTGTTCCCAAACACTCTCTTAGAGTTTTATAGATTGTTCCGTTGTTGTCGACTTTGGATTCACGTCTAGCTAGGTCTGTTGTACGATTACTAGGACTTGAATGAACTTGAGAGACGTGATTACGATCGAGTTTGAATATTTCGATTGTGAATTAAAGGTAATTATCTTGATAATTATGATAGTATTGACATATATATCATCACTTGATAATAACTTTGTGCTTCTTTCTTTGTTTTTATTTATGTGTGCGTACTTACTGAGTTTCGAATCCTTATAGGTTAAGTTGTTATCGATTGTGGATTCATGGTCTAGCTAGGTCCGTCATACGATTACTAGGAGTTGGACTTGAGAGACGCACAATGCCTAATAGTTGAACATAGTAATTGTTTGCCACGTGTGGCTTAATTTGTGGCAATAGTAATAGTTTACTCCCAACCGTGGCCTAATTCGTAGTACAAGTCGTTATTTACCACACATAATCTTCTCCCGTGACAAAATAAAATTGTAGGATTTTCTGGTCATGAAGAGAAATCTACTTTTCCCGTGAAAACATAAGATTATGCCACGAATTTTAAATTCTCGTGGCATAATTTGTGGCACAAGTGATAATTTGTAGTGTCATTGATCAACATTACAAAT
The DNA here is from genome assembly GCA_963680865.1 of Spergularia marina. Classification (NCBI taxonomy): domain Eukaryota; kingdom Viridiplantae; phylum Streptophyta; class Magnoliopsida; order Caryophyllales; family Caryophyllaceae; genus Spergularia; species Spergularia marina. The sequence continues at coordinate 23,636,227 of OY804553.1, read as the reverse complement.
ATTACGATTATGAATTAAGGTAATTATCTTGATAATCTACTTGAATAGTATCGACATTATGAATACCTCGTCAATGGGAGATTGGCCGGAATTGCAAAATTGGTGTGATATGTTAGAAGTTTTGTAAGTTAAAGATGTCATTTGGCAGAAATTAACATAAAAGGTGATAGTTAGCAAAATCGTAACTTAAAAAGTGTTAACAGACAAATTTCCCTAAAATATTTGTAAATTAGGATTTTAAATACTTCTGAGTTAGTTTACATGTATAACATTTCTTAATCACTACTCCACATGACTGAATGTAGGTGTCATGTCCATCCAATACAGTAGAGGAAATTCATGCAGTGATACATAATTCCTAATTTCAGTGTCTTTGTTCTACTCAACCAGCTAATAATTATTACTGTACTAATATAATTTCCATATTTCATGGCCATCCAAAATCAGCTCACAAGAATTTATACATGTAGTTAAGAGTTTAGCAACAAATCAATAATCAATACAGAGTATTATGTGCCAATAAATTCAACTCTAAATAGCCCTAACAACTTTGAGGCCCCTAAACGACTAATAAAAATGGGCCCTCAAATCACTATGACTAAACATAAAACATGTATGAGAATATAAAAGAACATATACTCTCCCGATTCAAAGAGATTCTTTTTGCAGTTTTGAATTGATAAGTTTAGGACTACTTGTAGACTAAATAAAAGACCCGTTTGCCTTAAAATCATGTAGGGTTGGTAGAGTGCAATGCAGAATGAATTATTTACAAATTTTTGCAGCAAGTGAACTATTCATTTGGTCTAAAAATAGCTCATAACATGACACCTCAAAACTGCAAAAAGAAACAGAAAAATCTCTTTAGGTAGGAGGGAGTATTGCACATAGATTGCATATTGTTAAAATGGCTGAACTTGGTTGTGCTTATATCGACCATCTGCTTTAGGTCACAGGCTACTACTGCCTTAGGTCACACGCCCATGATTGTTTCAACGTATTCCACGGTTGTAAACTTCGGGTAGCGCCCGACCTTGTCCCGGTTCAGTCTACCGTTCGTACGTATTTGGGCCGGCCCTAGAAGGACCATGCAAGGGTGGTATACGTTGAAACAATCATGAGCGATCACATAGACCCGACCGGATGGTTGAAATGGAACGAGACGGCCCCCGTAGACCACCTGTACTACGGGGAGTATAACAACAATGGCCGGGCTCAAACACTTCAAACCGGGTCAAATGGCCCAGTGTTCATGTAGGCTTGTCAAGAGAAGAGGCAGAGGTATACATCTTGGGTCAATTCATCAACCGAACGTGGAGTGGCCCAACTGGTGTTCCCTAACATGTTGGCCTGTTTAGTTAGTAGTAAATGTATGCAAGTATAAAAGTTATAAGTAATGTACAAACATACCCCTAAGCGTATTAGGTGCCAATAAATTCAACTCTAAATAGCCCTAACAACTTTGAGGCCCCTAAGCGACGAGTCAAAATGGGCCCTCAAATCACTATAACTAAACTTGTATGAAAATATAAAACGATATATATTGCACATAAATTACATCTTTATAGAACATAAACTATACATTTTTGCATAAAATTAAAGATAATGTGCTTATCACGCAAATTAAATAAGGTAGAAACAAAAATTTATAACATTTCAGACTAATTTTTTCATATAGTTGCCGTATGAATTTCTCTCATATTTTTATACCAGATGTTAATAATAGGATAGAAATAGGGAGTCTATTTTGTACCAGCAGGTGACACAATATCCTTATTCGTATATCTTTTCTTGATTTCTCAGAAGTACTCCGTGTTAGGGGGAACAAATGGTCATAGAAATCTCTGTGTTTGGTATACACCTATACATGGACCATTTTCTCAAAAAAAAAAAACACTATACATGGACCAGTCCACAAGGTAAAAATAAAGGCTGCTTTAGGTGGTTAGTCCATATTAGCCAAACACAAACGTATGGGCCATGTGGAGGCTAGAGCTAGCGAATGGGCTGGATTACACAGTCCCAACCCATGACCACCACGGGTCATGTCTAGCCGGGGTAGGCACGGAACAACCCTGGCTCGACAAGGTCACCTTGCAGGCCCAACCCAATGGTGAACCGATCCGTGTCATTGATATTGTCCTTTCAAATTTCAATTTGGTGTTGATGTATAACCGCGTGACTACCTCACAAGTGATGGATATGTCGAAATTGACACTTCCTCCATTTTATTCAATTGTTTATGTTGACTCTGATTTTCCCTCACAAAACCGTCCAACGTAAATAGTTGAATGAAATTGAGTGAGCATAAGTGATGGATATGTCGAAATTGACACTTCCTCCATTTTATTCAATTGTTTACGTTGGCCCTGATTTCCCCTCACAAAACCGTCCAACGTAAATAGTTGAATGAAATTGAGCGAGAATATGAAATAAGAGAATATTATTGCAATGAGCATTATTTTGTACTTTTGTTGAACCAATTTCAATTTAACGGACTACACCAATTTGAAAAATTTCTGAAGTACACGTACTAGTAAACCCCTGTACCATAAATCCATAATGACAATAGTAGTCATAAAATAATTCATATTCCATAAATAATCAAATTCTGAGAGGTGCCCTTACAAAGAGCCAAATACATACATTCACATTATGCTACAAGCATGAGGGTTGTCATCACTGAAAATGGAGGCTACGGCCTCATCCGACGCCACAGCGACCGAGTAGACAGCCGGGGTATGGAAGAAGGCGTGGACACTTGGTGACACTCCGCTAGAAGTGTCATAGTAATGGTTGGCAATGTAGGAAGGATACTTGTAAAATGAGGCATAGTGAGAATGTGAAGGAAAAGGCCATGGTTCTGCTGCTTTGCCTGCCCTTTTAATTGCTTTAATTACTTTCCTCTCTTCTAACCTAAACCCTCTTACTGTCACCTTTTGAGTCTCCATGTCTACGTCTATCTCCTCAACTCCTGCAATATACCGATAAAATTATCGTTAGACCTCATCAATACCGCGTGCATAAGTATATGTGACATATACGTGAACACACACATATATATTTGTAGACACACCATTCAAATTAAATCAATTAACTTAATTAATCATTTGTTGACACATCATTGGTTTCCTTGTTTGGTTTTCCTAACTTATCCAACACTTTTTCCTTATTTGGTGTTCAAAGTTCATATGTTTTTCACTAATTTTCAAATTTTTTATTTATTTTGATGACTTTCTAAAACTTCTTTCGAAAGTGTTTCAACATTTCTAAATGGTTCACAACGTTTTTGAAATGCTATGGCGCGCACATGATGGTTACTGGATGACGATTCATGTTAGCCAACCCCAAATCATTTTGGGAATAAGGCATGGATAATGTTGTTGTTGTTGTTGTAACTTAATTAATCATTGTATGGATTTTAATTTGGCTAACTGTCTCTATCAGTTATTCTAATTTTTTAGTGGTATGGCAATCAAAATTAACTTCAAGTTCCTAACACTATTGTGATTGAGAACCATAAAGTGGGAGATAGAGATTGTGGATATAGCCAATAATGTATGTGTCCATTATAACTGAGCATGAACCATATAGATATAACATGTAATATTGTAATCATGCTAGTAGCTTTTCTAATTAGAGTAAACAAATGAAATAATTGGTAGTTGACATTGAACAAAAACATTTGAAATGGGATTATATCACTGTAGGGCACATATACAGTGTAACATGTCAAAATTAGAGGACACATTGCATATGCTAAGGGGTCGCATAACATATAATTATGTTAGCCTTGCTTTCAAAAAGACACTTACTATTCAACGAGTTTCGTATAATTTTGATATAGTAGTTTACACGAGTTTATGTACAATAAAGTTAAGAATGCACGGACATGTGAAAAACTTGAATTAAAACCGATTATATCATGATGTTTAAAAGTGACTCACTTGACTATATTTACGACGATAGATGAGACATGGAGTAATAATAACTAGTCCCCGTTATATATGTATGAGGGTCGACAGCATTTTAATCACTACTGTCGCACATTGGGTGTGGCTCCTAACACAAAAGTGTACTGAGTAGTTATAGCGCATGCAAACATTTTGTTCAAAGCGTGCATTTTAGTGTAAGATGGACCTCCACAAATTATTTTTCAACTTTTATGCGCTCATCCCTAACGTTTTGGATTTTAACCTCAAATTCTTTATTCTTCAACTCCATTGTAAATTAACGAACTCGAAATATGTGAACAACTTATATAACTTTTTATTCAGAGTGAGATGAACGTATGAATTTTGGAGTGATGACGATAGTAAACACGTTATGACTTTATGAGAATAAAAAGAATGGTAACAATGCAATAATAACCTTTAAGCTTGAAGAGAGTTTTCTTTAACTTGGCAGCACATCCCTCACAATCAAGGTTTGGCACTAGAATCTCCACCATCTGCGTCAAAATTGACAAAATAAATTAAAAATACTTCAAAAATCAATACAACAAAAAATATAAATGAAAGATAAATTCCAAATTAAATATACACACACTTCAAAACAAAAATTATGTAAAGAGTCGTGCTTGAGAAATACATGGAGTATATGAAAAATAAAATGAAGATTTTTTTTCACATGAGCTTATAGATTCACACTTGGATTAATGCACTTCATGTATGGCATTACTTAATTAAGCTTAATTATCCAACTATAGCCATGCATGCATAAATAAAATGACATACTACATACAGCTTTGTTCTTCTCAATTGTAACATCTCGTTTATTTGAGTAAAAAGGAGAACGGAATTCAAACCACACTTTTATAATTCACGATTTATTAATTATTTGTACATATAAGAGTACGTAAGAATTAGAGGAAGATCGACACACTTACAGACATATTGAGACTTTCTAATGAAGCTTCCTTCAATTCAAAGATGGAAGAGAGTTGTCGAAAACAATTGAGAGAGAGAGAGAGACCCCTAGAGAGAAACAAGCTAGCGGCTAAGTTATAATGAGCAAAGAAACATGCACATATATTTATGGAAGTAGTAGTAGTATTAATGAAGTTAGTTGGATTATTAGATAGTAGTCAAACTATATATAACAACAAATTTTTTGACTGATGCCAGTAAGAACTTATTAATAACCCACATTAGTACATTACAGCTTTGGTTAGGATTTAGTTAAGAAAATGGACTTACCTTGGGTTTTGGACTACTATGATGAAAAGAGGTATAATGTCAAATGTCACGCGTGTTTTCAAAAATCTGTGATATGCTAGTACTTGTATCATCTTCTATCAATGTTTAGAATGACCTCCTAGGATTATTTGTACTATGTTAGGGCATTGCTATTTCTATCACATTCGAATTAATCCACGTTGTTATATATGCCACTGGCGCTTAATTAGTATTCAAATAATACCGATGAGTTTGATTTCTACATCGTCCATTTTGGAACAATATAATAGAATATCCATTAGTATAGTCGTTCAAAGACATTTAGATTACATATTCGGAACTGAACTAAAAGAAACTTAGCTAAATATCACGTGCTATTTCAATAAGTTATTTTCCGAAATTTACAAACTAAAACTATTACAAAATCTCGAAAAAGAGGTATCATATAAAAGTAATAGGCCTTTCAAAAATGTGTTTTTGTACTTTGTCTCAAAAACCCATTGCAAATGTTGGAATGGTGGTGGACATTATTGAGTAAAAAAAAAGCAGTCAAATTGCCCCAAATTCATGCCTACACTTAATCATTTGCCCTCCTGTTTTTTTCAAAATCCAGCCAAATATATTTTCGAAAAAACATCCTCATTCTCTGTGTTACGACTGTTTTACGCTAGTAGTAACTTTGCACTCTTCGTTTAGAGTAGATTCTGCGAAGAAAGAATATAAGTTCTCAGATTTTTATATGTACTTTCACGTATGTTACGTCACTTCGAAATGTACTCTTTTGATATAACAGCGATGTGGTAGCTGGGCTTTCTTTTCTTCTTTTATAGGATATGCAGCGACGACTCTACCATTCATTCATTCTTTTGCTTGTTAGATCAGACTTTATTTTTTCTTTGACATGTTGTTCGATCGGACTTGTTCAACTGCAAAGCGTGCTTTCTTTATACTTTGATGATATAGACTATATAGTTACTTAGGTATTAGTGAGTCGGGTTGGTCGGATTTGAGCCGAATGGAGTAGTATAATAAATCACGTCAAGTGACTAACAGACTAGGTTGGTCGAACTTATTAACGTTCTAGCTTAATTGGCCGGATCGGTCAATTACACGGTGTTATTTGTGAACACAATGAGTTAACACTAAAAAATCATTTCATCACCCATCGGATTACACATTTAATTTTCACCACATATTCAAGTCTACAATGGCATCATAACAAATTAACAATTGAAAATATACAATAGTTAGCCCATTGCATGACCATTGGTGATAGAAGTCGAGTTGGTACACGTAGTATTGATCTCCAAGTAGTCAAGTACACAAAAGTTTCACTTGTGATTCTATAATTCTTTACCAACTCGAGCCACCATGCATTGCGGTTTGCGACTTACGCTAGTTTTATCGAACATAGTCTAATATATAGTTTTGACAATGATTACTCCTTTTGTCGACCATTCATTATCAAACCAAGGTCATGATGAAATTGTTGGTTTTACTACATAGGACTGCCACAATATTCTCTGCCAAATTGTGTCAGATACGCTACACCATTATGAAGGATGCAAATTGAAAGTGGTTTTTAGAGCATCTATTCGCCATGCCATTCCTGTCAAAAGTCGGACACAATTCCACAAGAGATGCGAGGTTGACCACCTTCTCACTTATTGGGCCAGAGATGTTGTGCTCTGGCCTGGCAATAATTTGGGCCAGTAATTTATGAAATCAGTTCAATTTATTCAAATGGGCCACGTGTGGCACATAGCCCATATTGCATCCACAGTGGTTTTTTACATGAAGTATTCGGACCTATTCATTGTTTTTTTCCCCCCCGAGGGAAGACAGATAAACAAATGAAATCTGCTTTTCCACACTAAACTGATAGATAGAAAATTCAAAAAGAAATTATATCGGCTCTTGCAAATAGAGCAACAAACTTATTTTAGAAGTGTTTATTCAATATAAATTGTCATTTAAGGTCGAGCAAAGATTGTCGGTACTACTGTCGATACGGGGTATGGGGTTATATGTTCGATCTCTCTTCCTAGTGAGACATAGAATTGACTGAGTGAGAGGTTCTAGTCGTCGTTCTACCGGTATATAGGCTAGTTTTGGCGAGGACAAGTGTAGGACCTTGTAGTTGAGAAGCTCCGTGAAGTAAGGAGCCAAAATCAGTAATTCCAACAAAAACTATTACACCAACTTCGAGATGATCAAATTGAATAATGTTGTCCTACTAGAATCCCTATGTACTGATTTGCCAACTACTTACCATGTTTCCATTAACCAACAGCCAAGTACTAGTGTATGTGTGTACTAACTTCTTTCACAATTTTATCAAATTCTTTGCCATTGTTAATTGTTATTGCATCAAATAAATTCTTACAATGAATTCTAAAGGCGCATTACAACTCACATGTGGAAAAAACTAGGTGAATCTAACTCCCATGATTAAATTAGAAGAAATCGATTGAAGGGAATACTTAACATGAAATATTTCGAGACGAAAATGAGAGAATGCATGAAAAATATTTGATACGAACTTAAATGGATTGGAATGAATAGCGGGTTAGAGTCTTTCCTCTGCACTCCAGATTCACCCCTTCATAGAATGCAATAAGGCAGTAATTGATTTGATTGATCCAAAGGTTATTATTACACGTGAGACATGTTAGTGGATTGATCTATATATATAAAATGATCAAGAAGATCATTCGTAACTGGATGGAGTACGGTATAACTAAGCTAATTGGAAATAAGCAAAACCATTTAACTTACTATGAGCTTGATAAATCACGAAAGTAGGTTAGTACATTCTTTTACTCTTCACATTTTCAAAAAAGAAAAAAAAATGTAATTCGATCAGCCATAAAACTATCAAGTTAGTTCATTTTCACCCGGTAATTAAAGTTTACTGAATCTCTAATTAGTCCCAATTTTGTTTACACTTTGCATTAAACACAATCCAAACCAACTCGATCATCATGAAAAATAATAAAACAATACTACTACTCCTTCCATTTTTTTAAAGTGTACGGAGTAATATTCGTTAAACAAACACTTGAAATTTTAATTGTTGTATTTACCATGTACTACCATTTTACCAAGTAACACTTAAACAAGCAATAGTATTCCACAACAATCCAAAGAATGAGCAGTAAAAATGCAGCATTATTAATACAGTAAAAAAGTTCACAATCAAAGGTCCCAAATTCTCAAACTTTATTATTTTTCATACTGTATAAAATTGAATTAAATAATATCACATCTATTTCTCCTCATTTTTTTCACTTACTACTATTCTAAAAAATTTGGCTTCTCCTCCACGTTCTCCCCCCCTTTCCCCTTTCCCCTTCCACACTGTTTTCCACTTTCACGACATCTCTCTCTCTTTCCTCTATTCTTCTTCACTCAACATCCATCACTCTCACTCTCACTTTCTCTCTCCTCATTTCCCATGATCTCCCTCATCAAGTTCCCTTAATCACCATTAACCCACCTCTAATTCCACTCTTAATCACCTTCCCATTTTATCAGCTCCAAAACTCGTCGTTTTGTTCGTTTTGCATGTTGGGTATGGGAGCTGAGCTCCTGAAGTGTATTGTGTAAGTAGGAAGCTAAGTGTGTTGTGTAGTTGTGTGTACATATATGAAGAGAGAGAAAATCATGGCGGATGGCAATTTTGTAAATAAGGCGAATCGATCGGGGTATTTCCGGCAATTCACCGACACTGTATGGCGGCCGTTGATCCACTCCCCAGCTAGATCCTCACTCCTCATCTTCTTCTTTCTCTCTCTCCTCGTCGGCGCGTTCCTTTCCACGCGTTTCCTCGATTCCTCTGTACGTCTCTTTTTTACCCTTTTTAGTATCTTTGTAAGTTTATTAATTTCTTGTTAATTAACAGATGTGTGTTATACAAGCTGTTTTTTTACTGTGTGTCGTACTGTCGGTAAATGTTATTTCTACAAATAATTTGCTAGATTTATTTTTTTTGTTTTGTTTTTTACCTTGAAAAAAGAGTGACATGTCAACTAAATAACGTAAATGTCAATTTTAAATAATGCACAAGTCGTCCATCCATTTTTGACTGTCACATTCACATTCAAAAACAAATATAGAAGGACAAATTTGGTAATTCCGGTGTCTTCTAATTTTATCCGTACTTCAATCTTAACCACTAGAACGCGTTAATGTACACAATTAGACTCGATTTATGTACATTAACGTGTGGTAACGCACGAGTGTATAAAGAGGGGGAAATGCACGTAACGGGTGGCGTAATGAGTAATACAGTGCGGAATGTGTCACAAAGGCGTCGTTTTGTGTGTGGATTTGTTTCCATTTAAATGTCCCAAAGTGGAAGAACGATTATTTATATAAATTCAATTTTAATGGAGGAATATTGTATAGAGATCTGGTATTATGTGTGTGTAAAAATGGGGCCCACAGTAATATAAAAAAAATGCTATTATAGCGCTGACACGTGTCTCTCGTGAGGGTCCGAAAACCTATATACGGATCTATTAATGTGGGCACCTTCGTAGTTGCGTGATGGGCGGGTTGATTCAGTAGCCGCCTGGTTAGTTGAGTTTAAATGTTTAATTGTTAAATTTGATCTGGATTATCCATTAATTAATTATTTTTAATGGTGTTTTTTTTGTTGTTTAATGACTCGAAAAGACCAATGTATGATCATCGTCAATGGTTAAATGGTTTTTTATACTACACTATGGATTTGGATTATGGTGGTTCTTGTTTGAAAGTAGTAGTGGGTCTTTGGGACTGGAGTCAGCCAGTCAGGAGTGGTAGTATTGTTAAATTCCGAATGGGGTCGTGGATACGTAGTCTCGGTTTTGAACGTAGTTGCCAATGCAAGTCGAAAGTGCTAAATAAAGTTGGTGTAATATGTGACGGAAGTTTGAACCCTAAGTATATTGAACGAGGTCGTGGATACATTGTTTGTTGGTAAAGAGTTGCACAATTTTCAGTGACGGAATTTACTTCAAAATGAATGAGCCTACGTATATTGAACCCTAGTTTAAGTAGTTATAGCCGGGAGGCATTGAGGTATTGGGATAGTATTGTTGGGTTGATTGGTGTTTGTTGGTTAATGACTAGACAGACTCACTAGAGTACTGAAAAATATTCGAGCTGCATTGCTTGAAAGTAAGAACGTACTATATAACTTAGACCTGTCATGAACTGGACTGTGGCGTTTTGTAATGTTATTGTAGAAAAAACATGGATATCAAGTGTTGTGTAGCTTGATGAATACTTTACTAGTATATTATCCTACTGATAATGAGATTTTGGTTCCTAAAATCATGGATTTTTAACCCTTCGAAAAGTAATTCTATAGTGTCTTAGAAGGGGATACATTGTCACCTTTTGTAGGAGCTAGAGAATAACCATAGTCCTTAGGCTCTGCCTTTGGGGTGCCATGAATTGAGTTGACATAGTCTAAAAGGCTCTGCCTTTGGTGGCCGTTGCTTTTTTTTTTTTTTTTTTTGGTACGGGAGGAGGGCGAATGGACAGAATGATAGTCAACTTTAATATGCTTAGTGCGATCATGTTGAACTGCCTTGGCAGTCATATGAGGATACTCAACTGGAGCTTTATCAATGACCATATCAAGCGCAGTTTGAAGATGCTTTTAAACACTTGTTGGTTATAAGTATGAAATGTTGTTGACGACTTGACGTGTTTTCACTTGCAGCCTATTGTTGCCAATTCCACGAAACAATCACTTTTGATAGGCGAGCCAGTTGCTAACGAGAATGACACTCAAATCATAACTAGCCAGATGCAGGAAAGCCCTCGCTCGGAAAATGAAATTCCACGGAAAGATGAGGACTCTCGGAGCGAAATTACCCAGATGCCTAGCAGGCCTGCCACGAGAATGGAGTTCCCATTTCAATGTTTTGATAGCGATGTCACCCAAACTTGTCCAAGGGACTACCCTGACAAACCAGAAGTTGATCCTAATGCTCCACCTCCTTCCACATGTCCTGACTACTTTCGGTGGATATATGAAGATTTAAAGCCTTGGAAAGAAACCGGAATCACACGTGATATGGTAGAGAGGGCTAAAAAGACTGCTGACTTCAGATTGGTGGTACTGAATGGAAAAGCTTATGTGGAGAAATACAAAAAGGCTTATCAAACCAGGGATGTGTTCACACTTTGGGGGATTTTACAGTTGTTGCGCAAGTACCCTGGTAGAGTGCCTGATATGGAGTTCATGTTTGATTGCGTAGACTGGCCTGTTATATCAAAACACTATCGTTGGCCCAATGCCTCTGTTCCTCCACTGTTTCGTTATTGTGGGAATGACGACACATTTGATATCGTTTTCCCGGACTGGTCCTTCTGGGGATGGTAAGTTTGAGAATCTTTTCTTTATACTCCATGTTTATATGCTGCTGGATCAAAAGATTAGGCTTTTTATGAGGTTCTCAGGTTGGTGTTGTATTAATATATCCTGTGGATGCTTGAGGGCTTTTTTTTTTTTTTTTTTTTTTTTTTTTTTGGGAATGATGATATCTTATTGATAAATAGCCAAATGGCACTTACAATACTTTTGAAATCAATAAGACATTGTTTTGTGATTTAACCTGTTGTAACTCAATTGAGCTTCTGATGCATGTAGCATGAATTAGATTGACCAAAATAATGGGCAAGTCTGTTGAAAGACATGTATGAGGCGTCGTAAGGAGAGAAGTGAAATTTCCATATTCTTAGGTATTCACTAAGGAGATGCTTCTATGCAGGGCTGAGATTAACATCAGACCATGGGAGGATCTTTCAAAGGATATAAAAGAAGGGAATAAGATGGTCAAATTTTTGGATAGAGAGCCTTATGCTTACTGGAAAGGAAATCCCTTTGTTGCACCAACCCGAATGGATCTTTTGAAATGTAATGCCACCGGCCTGCAGGACTGGGGTGCTCGCTTATTTATACAGGTAAGATATCTTATTTCCGTACTTGCTCTGCACTTCTGCTGTCTTCTTCGTTCAGTGTTTCAGGATTGAAGGACTCCACCTGTAATAAACATGGAATGAAAGATTTTACATCTTAATTTCAATATGTAATGTTTATTTTTGCCAATCATTTAAACTCTGGATTACTAATGTACCACATATTGCCCCCTCCACCCTTCCGTTAATTACCAATGCAGGACTGGGGTAAAGAAGTACAGGCAGGATTTAAGCAATCAAACTTGGCTAACCAATGTGTAGATAGGTACCTTCATTTCTGTAACTGGTTTTCTGGTTTTGCCAAATAGATAGAGCTCTGAAGCTGCTAAGATTTTGAATGCTCACGATCTTTAATTCTTGTTTGGCAAGGTATAAGATCTACATTGAAGGTTCAGCATGGTCTGTCAGTGAGAAGTACATCCTCGCGTGTGACTCTGTAACCTTGATAGTGAAGCCAAAATACTACGACTTCTTTTCTAGAGGCCTGATGCCTGTACAACACTATTGGCCTATCAGGGAAAATGACAAATGTAGATCAATTAAATTTGCTGTTGAATGGGGCAACAGTCACAAGCAAAAGGTAAAACTTCTTTCCTAAGCCATTCTGGTTGATTCTCATTGCATTTTGCTTCTTAGAATGAGTTCATAACTCAAATAGGCGATTGATCCTAATTCCCATTTATCCCCCTTTTTTTGCCGTTTCAGAGATCACATTTAAGACAGTTACCCAAAGCTCATACTCGGTTAATAATGTCGTAGCATAATAACATTTTACTGGTGGATGCATTGGTGCAGCCGCATTGTATGATTGATATTTGTTCTTATGAATATGACAGGCTCAGGCGATAGGGAAGGCAGCCAGTGACTTCATACACGAAGACGTGAAGATGGATTATGTATATGACTACATGCTACATCTGCTCACTGAATATTCCAAGCTGTTGAAATTCAAGCCCACGAAACCTGAAAATGCTGTCGAACTGTGTTCAGAAACCATGGCATGCGGTGCAGAAGATTTCCAGAAGAAGTTTATGCTGGAATCGCTGGTGAAACGTCCTTCAGATAAAAATCCATGCACCATGCCGCCTCCTTATGATCGGGTTGGTCTAGCAAGGCAGATTAGGAGGAAAAACAATGCCCTAATACAAGTGGAGAACTGGGAGAACAGCTACTGGAGTAATCAAACGAAGCAGCAGTAGATAGATAGGTCAGAATTTTATTTGTTGCATAGGTATAGTGAAGATGGCAAACTACGCTAGTTGGTAGATGAGCTGCTTTGCGTTTATTTTTCGATTTTTTTGTACTAATGAAACAGATATACCCATTAGATATATAGTAATTTCGCTCGGGCTATATTGTACCTCTGTGACTCATCGTTTTACTAGCAGCAAGAACTGAGTAGTGCCGTTCGTCTACTGAGTACATGATTAAGGAAATAACAATCACAGATGTATGGAACCTTGTAGAGGCGAATCTAGGATCTAAAATTCGGCTGAAATTCGATCAAAGTAACGATTTTGTTCGGGGAGTGTGATTGAGGTTATGAACGTAACCCTTCCCACAGATGTCACTCGAACCTTGTAGTCTCTCACACAACACGAAAGGATCGTCTTCGGACCAACGCAACGCAAAGACAGTATTGCGTTTCTCGCTTCGCCCGGCCATCTACCCAAACTTGAACTACCAAGTGAAGTATTTTCATTTACATACCGAGTACACTTTTGTCGTCACTTGTCGAAAAGAATGATCATTATACTTATACACACCGCGTTGTTAGAGAGTAAACAAAAAATTTCACTCCACGAGTTTGTTATTATTTTGGCCCAATTTCGGTCCCAATAGTAAACCGTCTTTTATGTGCTACAGTATGTCTTAGCGTAGCGCTCGACCGTGTTCGAGTTTGGGTTATATTTTGACAAACTCGGGTCGTATTGGTTCGGGTCCCTATGGTCAGTTGGTCACTGAGTTGTTGTTTCTCCCCAATCCAACACCGGCAAAATCACTGAACAAATATGGAGTAACAAGGGTTCTTCATATAATCAGTCATTTTCACATTTCAGTGTTCAATCTTCACCAGAAAAGATGAGGAATTTGTCTCTATCTTCTCACATACTACGCTCTAAAAAATCCCACAAACAATTTTCTGTAACTTCATCTCTCTCCTCTTCACAACCCTCAATTTCCCAGAATCTTGTATCACAATCTTCTGTTTCTGATCAATCAAAACTTCAAAATGACGCTAAAAATGCAATTTCACAAGTACCCATCTCAAAAAATCATCAAAGTTTCGATCTTTCTTCTCAGTTTGATGTGATAGAAAGCTTGTTGAAGTTGAAGAATGACCCTTTATCTGCATTGGAGTACTATGAATCGGTTAAAATTCAACCTGGGTTTAGTGGTATTGTTGATTTATTGTGTCTTCTACTTCACGTTTTGATGGGTTTTAAGTTTCAGAGGGAGGCTCTGAGGAAACTGGTTGCAAGTAAGCAATGCCCGGATGCTGCAACTTTGATTAAATGCTTCATTGAAACTGGTAAAAAGTTTGATTTTGCATTAGATTCTAAGAAATTTAATTATTTGTTGTATGGTTATGTTAGTGCTCGTAGGGTTGATGATGCAATTGTATGTTTTAATTGGATGCTTGAGAATAATTTTGATGTATGGGTGTTGCATATGAATTTTCTACTGAAAGCATTAGTTAAGAAGAATAAGATTCAGGTAGCTTGGGAGGTGTATAATAAGATGTGTGATAAAGGGGTTTTCGGGGATGGTTCGACTATTCGGTTGATGATGCGGGCGTGTTTGAAAGATGGGAAACCTTTGGAGGCTGAGAAGTGTTTTAGGAAGGCGAGGGAGAGTGGGGTGGAATTGGATGTTGCTGTGTATGGTTGTGCTGTTGGTGTTGTTAGAAGGAAAGGTGATGCAAATGCGGCTTGTGAGTTGTTGAGGGAGATGAAAGAGAAGGGTTGGATGCCTTCTCAGGGTGCCTTTACGGAGGGTATTATAGCGTGTGTGGAGGGGGGCAATTTGGCCGAAGGTTTAAGGCTGAGGGATGAGATGATCTCGTGTGGAAAACCAATGAATTTGGTTGTTGCCACGACCTTGATGAAGGGGTATTGTGTGTCGAGGGAGTTGGAGAATGCATTGTGTTTGTTCAGGAGAGTCATGGAGGATGGACTTTCTCCTAATAAAGTTACTTTCGCTGTTTTGATTGAAGGATGTTGCTCAATGGGAAAGATGGAAAACGCGTTTGAGCTTTATGAACAAATGATTGGAATGGGTATCGAACCAAGTTCATATAATGTCAATTCATTGATTAAAGGGTTTCTGAATACGCATTCACTCGATAAAGCTTATGAGCAGTTTAATAAGGCAGCTGATGATGGTTTGGTCGATGTTTCTTCCTATAATATTCTCATGTCCTGGCTCTGTAGAAATGCCAAGGTTGATGAAGCTCAACAACTATGGGTTAAGATGGTTAATTGTGGGATAAAACCGACTTTGGTTTCTTACAACCACCTTATACTTGGCTGTTGTAGATCAGGGAATGTTGTCATGGCCAATAAAGTATATGCTGAGATGATTGCTAAAGGTTTTAAACCTAATGCTATCACCTTCACAGTGTTAATAGACGGTTACTTCAAGAATGGTGAGGTGGAAAAAGCTCTTGGCCTGTATGATGAAATGGTGAGCAACAAGATTGCTTGTACATCCCATACATATAATACTATCATCTGTGGCTTGTGCAAAGATGGCCGAACATCTCAGGCGTGGGATAAACTTGAAGATTTCATAAATGAAGGAAATTTCAAACTGTCATGCATGACATATAATTCCATACTTGATGGATTAGTTAGGCAAGGTGATATGGATTCTGCGTTATCTGTTTATAGTGTAATGAGTGAGAAGGGATTCTGCCCAGATGTAGTTACATGCACAATTTTGATTGACGGTTTTTGCAAAAGCAACAATGTTGATCGTGCATTGAAAATCCGTGATGAGATGAAAAACAAAGGTCTTGAGATGGATGTTACAGCATATGGTGCACTGATTGATGGTTTTTGCAAAGAAAGGGACATGGAAAGTGCATGTGGACTTTTCTATGAATTGCTTGACGCGGGGCTGTCTCCGAACGAATATGTTTATAACAGCATAATTAGTGGCTACAGAGACCTAAGAAACATGGAGGCAGCCCTTTCTTTCCATGAGAAAATGATAGACCAGGGGATCTCATGTGATGCGGAAACTTACACTACTCTGATAGATGGACTACTAAAAGAAGGTAAACTGAAAGCAGCTTCCGATTTCTATGCTGAGATGGTGGCAAAAGGATTTTTGCCTGATGCTATCACTTATACGGTTTTGGTGAATGGATTATGTAATAAAGGCCAATTGGAAAATGCACGTGAACTATTTAATGAAATGGAAGAAAAGGGGCTATGTCATAACTCTCTTATGTATAATGCACTGATTGCTGGGTACTTCAGACTGGGAAATTTGCCAGAGGCCTTCAAATTGTATGACGAAATGCTCAAGAGAGGTCATTCTCTAGATAAAATGACTTTCGATTTTCTCATGAATGGCAACTTAAATAGTGAGGATACTGCAGAGGCTGCAATTGCTCAAGCTATATGTTAGCTGAAATGCCTATGCTCAACAAAGAGAGCTCTAACTTCCCTTTGGCGTGGGCTCGTTTTGAAATTCTCGAAAGGTAACATGCTCAAACTATGCTTAATTGCTTACAATATCTGAAGAACAGTGCCCTCTTGCTTATCTTGCATCCTTATTGTAAGAAGTACAACTTGTTTCGTGCGAGCTGCAGTCTTGCACTAGTATACAAAATTCAAGCTTGTATCAGTTGTCCTTATAGATGCTGCTGCTACTGCTCAAAGGCTACACCGAGTTATGGAAGACCTTAAAGTGAAGCCAGAAACTTGGAAGGCAAGAGACAAAAATACAGTTGATGGGACATATTTTGTGGTCTGTCCAGTCTAGCTGGGTACTACAATCTAACTGCGTAATGAAATACGAGGGCCTGAGCAATAGAGGTATGTTCCATCGTTAGAAAGATATCTTACTATTTCATCCTCTTATTGATTGTGGTTGAACATTCTTAATGGTTTGTTGATTGTTTTGCTATGTATAATAAGGTGTTTTTTTTTTTTTGGGGGGGGGGGGGGGGGAGGGTACAAAGGAGCAGCTAATGCTGCAGGGGTCGGGAATATGAGAATTCGAATTTGGGACAATCCCAGGTAGATTGACTGCCTAACTGCTAGGCCAATATTGAACCTCAGGTGTAAATGTATGTATGCGCCAGTTCCTGCTTTCCAGCCTTTGTTGGTTCAGCTGACTGCTTATTATCTATCTCTGTTTTCTGGGAAACAATCTGCCGTTATAGCTACCTACAATTTTATTCCATCTTACTTGTTGAGCTCACAATACATCAACGACATGATCTACCTAAGTGCAGCTCAGTGGGTTATGTGCTCACCTTCTAGGTGGCCTAGTTAAGAAACCAAACCAGGGAGAAATGTGCACCAGTGAAGATGGATTAAGCTACCTTGCATTATGGCCTAATGGGGGAAGTTGAGACCAATAATGAACCTTGTGCTGAGTTCCTGGAACTTGTTAGCCTATATCTGCTAAAAGACGAAAGTTATCATGCATTTGATTTGTCAGTTTATTTGTCTTCTTCGTTTCCCTTTCGTGATGATTTTCGTTTACTTTACTTCTCAATGATTATTGTTAGTTTTGTTCCATCAGAGTCCATCCTTTTCCCTCCTGAGTTGCTTGAAGTTCTAATGACGTAAATCCATCCAATTTCTCTTTGCGGGAAGTATTTGTACTTTCAAATTTCAACAACTCACTTGGTAAATCAATCCAATTTCTATGTGACTGAGCCATATCAATTCTGTAGAGATTCTGTTTGTCAACATGGAGATTAAAGATCTCTTTTCTCTGTTATCTGCTCGTGTTCGCCTTGTAAGTGGAAAAAATACTCCATTGTGCAGGCTCTTTGAGAGTTCTGCATCTTATTACGATGAAAAATACTTGTCATACTGGCAATGCCATACATGCTGGCTGTGTAACTGTTCTCAAATGGCGCAGCCCGCCTTTATGCCTTTCTTTTCGGGTGTGTGAAATCTATAGCCTTTTGCGTCTTCAACTGCTACCTATACTCTTATCATATGCTTCTATGCTCCAGTTTTAGCTCAATGTGCAACTTGGTTGGCTGTGATGCTATGCAGTCACGTTCCGACTGATGAAATGTTTTGCAGTGATATATGCAGCCAAAACTTGACGATGACTATTGAATTCTGGGCAAAGGCGCAAAGCAGTTGATAGTTTGTTGGAGTACGAATGTTAGGAAGACTTTCATCATTGTTTTCAGCAAAAGGATATTTCAAGCTGAAGAAGATTTCCAAGCTGAGGACATATTATGGGCAAAGTGACTTTGGTTAAATCACTTTAAATATGGACCGTTTTTTTTTTTTTTTTTTTTACTCGTAGTGAATCCGATCAATAGTAAATCAAATAGGAAAATTTGAAGTACACGAAGTAATTCTTATTTATCACTGTATTATTCTAGCTTTTCATCCTGGAAAGTAAATTACATGTTTCAAGCAATGCATTTCAGTTTTTTAGCAAAAAATCATCTAAGCCTTTTACGCTTCATAGTACAGTGGATGTTTCTTGGCAATTGGCATGCAGTCAAAAGAAGTTACACTAGATTAATTACGACTTACGAAATTAGGAGCTCATTTTTTGTAGTAATTTTTTTTGTATCTGTTGTAAACGGGCTGAAAAATGCATCGTAATTTTTAATTTTTCATGAACTGGACATGTAAGGTGTGTGTAATTTCCGACTTGACTCGACCCGAGCCCAAATTGACTCTGATCATGGAGCACAATTTTCTGAACTTCCCAAACTGTAAAATGCATGGGATTGTAATTTAGGGTTCACGACTGCTGATCATCCAAAATTTACCAGAAAGATGGGAACTTTCAGAAAACCCCTACCAATTTCTTCTCTTTTCACACAAAAAACACTCCTTAGTAAGCAATTTTCTTCATCTTCACAAAATCCTCTAATTTCCCAAAAACCCATCTCAAATTCATCCTTAAAAATCCCACCTTTCGAATGAATCCTCACTTTCAAATGATCCCAAAAACAAAAAAATCTCAAAAACCAACTTTATTCAACAATCCAATGTACTAAACTCTTTCGTGAGGTTGAAGCATAAATCCTTTTCTGCCTTAGCATATTTTAAATGGGCTGACAAAATACCAGGGTTAAGTGAAAACATTGAATCATTCTGTGTCTTGTTTCACACGTTAATAGGTTGCAAGAATCAAAAGCTTTGAGTTAGAGAACTTGTTTCGAGTTTACGGTGTTTCGATGCAACTCCTGTTACACAAACTCTGATTGAAAGTGCTAATAAGTTTGGTTTTTCATCTTTAAAAGTAGATGATTATCATTGTTTGTTGAATGCTTTTGTTGCACTCCATTGACTTGACGATGCAATATCTTGTTTTGACTTCATTGTTAGGGATACGAGCATTATCGACTTAGGTGAGTCATTCGGAAACATTCTCTTAAACGAATTGGTTAATGAGAATAGAATTGAGGAGGCCGAGTTGGTGTGTGACTTAATGTTGGATAAAGGGATTGATTGTAACAATGCCACAATTTTCGCGATGATTAAGGCGTGTTTAAAACAAGGGAGGATCGACGAGGCTAAGCAGTGGTTCAATCAAGCAAGGGGTTTAGAATTCGACCTAAGCGAAAAGACGTATAATCTCATGATTGGCGTGTATTGTAAGAATGGTGATGTAAATGAAGCTTGTGAGCTGATTTGGGACATGAGGAGGAAGGGTTTGGTGCCTTCCGCTAGAATTTTTTTTGAATGTTCTTAAGGTGTGTATGAAGCAAGGGAGTGCAATGCAATATTCAAGAGTAAAGGATGAAATGATTGCTTGTGGGAAATTGAAGACTGATGTCAAGGGATTATTGGATTTAGTGAGTATATATATATATATATATATATATATATATATATATATATATATATATATATATATATATATAACTCTATGAATTAAATTATCTCAGCCATTGATTTCACATAACTCCAGTCCTATAACTCCAGTAACTAAATTGTTTAACTCTAATGATTTAACTCTATTAATTAAATTATCTAACTCTAATAATATTAATAATTCCAATAGTTTTAATGTTTTTCTACTAACCCCAATAACTAAAACACGTAACTCCAATAACTAAAACACGCCAGCGTAACTCAACTAACTAAAATACGTAACTCTTCTAAATAAAACACATAACTCCAGTTAACTTCACTAACTAAAGCACGTAACTACATCATAACTCCACTAACTAAATCACGTAACTCCAACTTAACTCCATCAACTAAAACACATAACTCCAACTTAACTCCACCAACTAAAACACGTAACTCCAACTTAACTCCACCAACTAAAACACGTAACTCCAACTTAACACTAACTAAAACACGTAACTTCGACTTAACTCCATCAACTAAAACACGTAACTCCAACTTAACTCCATCAACTAAAACACGTAACTCCAACTTAATTTCATCAAATAAAATACGTAACTCTAATAACTCCACTACCTAAATCACGTAACTCCGACTTAACTCCATTAACTAAACGCGTAACTCCACTTAACTCCACTAACTAAAACACGTAACTCCAACTTAATTTGATCAAATAAAACACGTAACTCTAATAACTACACTACCTAAATCACGTAACTCCGACTTAACTCCACTAACTAAAACACGTAACTCCACTAACTAAAACGCGTAACTCTACTTAACTCCAATAATTAAAAACACGTAACTCCAAATAATAAAAATACGTACTAAAAAAAAAAATGAAAATGACAAAAAAAAAAACCAATCATCTACCATTTTCTCTCTCCTCCCACACCACCCAACCCCAACCCTACCCCCGCTACTGCTCCGCCCCAACCCCGCCCTAACCTACTCCGGCCGTGACTCAGTCGCCGGCAGACCAAGGCGCGACCTCTAACCGCCAACTCCACCATCTCCGCCCTCTCGTTTCCCCTCTCTTTCCTCGCACTACCACCATTTCAATTCAACTAACCACGGCGAAAACGAGAGCGATGTCGGAGTTGTGTAGATCGACGATGGCGAGAAACCGCAGCAGACGGCGAGGGTTTAGAACGCCAGCGGCCAAATTTAACAAAAATGAGGTCAAAACACGCGAAAGAGAAGCGTGTTTTGCGGCGGAATGATGCACGTCAGAGGCCGTTATTGATCAGCGAAGACACGATTGGGAGTAGGTGCGGAAATTAGAAAGGATTCCGGCGATGGTGACGATCGACGGCGGCTGCGAAATCTGGAAGAAAACGAAAAGAGTGAAGGAGAAGACGGTTTTCGCGGCCAAACGCTGCTCGACGGAGGAGGCCCGTGTCCGACGAAGACGCGCGGTAGTCCGACGAGTCGGCCGGTGGTTTCTGGTCCGGCGAAGGATGCAGCCGGTGTACGACGGCGGTGGTGGTTGGCGGCGCGGGGGTGGGGCCGTGGAGAGAGGGAGGGGGGAAGGGGATGAGAGAGAAAATGTGAGAATTGGGGGGTTTGAGTGTATTTTGAGTTTTAATTTTCTTTTATATTTGCTTTTGATGTGGGCCGTTAGATCAAGTGAGATGAATGGCTAAGATTATTTCTCACTTCTCACCAAATTAATACTTCTCATTTGATAGATTTCTTATATATATATATATATATATATATATATATATATATATATATATAAAATATAATTCTTTATATTTAAACTATCGTGATTATAATTTGTGTTCGTCTTGTGTCGACTCTACTTAACGGGGTTTCTTCAGAAATGAAATATTGTTATACGAAATGATATACTGTATTGCTTTTGTTCTCCTCTCAATTCCTTCTTCGTAACACAACCCACAAACCATTCTCATCTTCATCTGTTTTCTCCTCTCTTTTATCCCCAGAACCCCCTCATATTCTTAAAATTCAACCGATTTTCCAAACAAAACTGATCGAAATGCAACGAAAACCCATCAAAATTCCAACAATTTATATCAATCTTGTGTTATAGATGTGCTTGTTAGCATAAAGAATGAGCCTTTATGTGCATTTGAGTATTACAAATGGGCTGAAAAACAGTCTGATTCCAAAGGAAAGCTTGAATCTTTCTGTGTTTTGTTTCACATTGCAATGGGCTCCGGTAAGGAACTTGATGCCCGTCTGCATAAAAGCTTGTTGAAGACACTTTTCTCAAGCTTGCAGGGTTTTTCTGATGCGATGTCTTTTTGATACATCTGACAGGTTTGGGTTGGATTCTGATGTTTTTAATGCATTGTTGAAAGGTTTTGTACTTTTGTTTCTATAAATAGAATTAAAGTTGCTGTTGATTGTCTTGATTGGATAATTGAGAACACAATTGTTGATTTTGGAGAGTTGTATTACCATGGTCTGTTGGCAGCATTGTGTAAGAAGAAAAAGATGCGTAAAGCTGAAGATTTGTGTGATTAGATGATTTTGAGTGGGGTTTTCTCATAATCAGGAGGGTGTGTAGGTTCAAGATCTATAAATTCGATGATGAGGGCGTATGTGGAACAAGGGAAGGTTGAGAAGGCTGAGAATTTGTTCATTAAGGCAAAGGAGAGTGGGGGGTTAGCTTAAATGTGAAGCCTTATAGTACTGCTATTGAGATTGCGTGTATGAAACCCGAATCTAGTGATGCTGCTCTTAGGCTGTTGATGGAGATGAAGAAGGGTTTGGTGGCAAATAAGTGTACATTTGTGAATGTTGTGGAAGCGTGTGTGAGGGAGGGGAAGATTAGGGAAGCTTTGGTTGTAACTTGTAAGGGAAGCAATGCGTACATGTGGGAAACAGTTGAGTTTGATTCTTGTAATCAGTCTGATCAAGGGATGTATTGCGGCAGGTGATTTAGAGAGTGCTTTGAGTTTATTTGAGAGGATGCCAGAGGATGGATTATCACCTGATGAAGTCACTTTCAGGGTTTTGATTGAAGGGTGCTGTAGGAGGGGGAATGTGGAGAAAGCCGTTCATTTTTATGATCAAATGGTTGAAACGGGTTTTCGACCAACTCTGCACATATCTGTATTAATTATCAGAGAGGGTTTGTGAATTCTCTACGTTTAAACAAGCTTATCAGCATTACTTGCCAGCTGAAACTATACCTAGTAGTGACCATAGTGGGGAAAAGGATGCTGTCATGGCTGACTGTGTGAGTGGTGGAAAGATTGACAAGGGTTTCAGAGGTGAGCGTGGTTCGGGCCTGTGTGACCAGAACTGCAGTAGATCAAACAACCCATCTGTCCACGCCCGGGCAAGAAAACCCGGTTTGAATGCGAAAATATCACACTGCTTGTTACTGTAGGCTTGATTTAGATGTGATTAACTGGTAGTGAAATATGGTTGGAGTTACTGATCTTTTCTACTTTTTTGGACAACATTGATTCTTTTGAAATGAAATAAGGGTGACTGAAATCTCTTCTATATTTCCCTTTTCTGAAACAGTCTAACTGATAATAATTCCAGCTTGCCCTCTTCCTTTCTTCTTTGTAAGCCTAAACATTTCTAGTAGTAATACTTCCAGTATGTAGTCGGAGCTCACTGAATAAGGTTGTATGGGCTGATTTAATTTTTGTTTCTTTTTTTTTTTTTTTTTTTTTTTTGGCCTGAGCTGCGGTTGCCAACAATCTGACTTTGGTAGCTTGAGTTATCAATTCGTAAAGAGGAGTCTGATGTATACAATCTTTTCGTGTTATAAAAGAAAGATTGTTTCAAAATAACCCCTAGTCGAAAAGCAAACCTAACAACAACGATTTCAGCTATCCAAACATTACCGATTGAGAGTGTGCGAGCATCAGCGCATGCATGCGTGTGAGCAGTGGTTGTTTCTGCTTTTCGAAACTAAAGTTGAACATAGGATCTGAAGTGCTGTGTAAAGTTTCCGGTTAGCCTGCAGAATCGGATTCTCCTTCGTACAGGTAGTTTACTAAACATCAATTACTACCTCTATGGCTCTATCAATCTTCGAATCAGTGAAACTTTCAAGTTGAGTATGAGACCTGTAAGATGTTGCATGCATGTGGGCATGTGGCTATCAGACATTCAGACCTGCCTATGAAAAAGACCCCAGAAAAGTTCTTGTGGCATCTTTTTACAGGACGGTTGTGCAAAGTCTGAACATTTACACATTTACAGGCCACGTCAAACGAATCTAGAAAGATCAGAGACAAAGCTCTGCTGATAACATTTTGTACCACAACACCAAATGCTAGAAAAGCAGGCTTTTGTGACACTGACACAGCCTAAAATTGCAAAAAAGTGTCACATTCCTACAGGATATAAAGACAAGAAATCAGAAAGTATCTTAATTTCACCTATGTTACATTGATTACAAAATGAATGATATTTTATTATGATAATAGCTCAATAAATTCATAGGTTAAAATGCAGAAGCAAATTTCATACACTCGCTGTTTTTATCATAGGGCAAGGGTGTACATCAAGGTCATGGGCATTTGGAGCTTTCTCTGAAGACTAGTAGGTAATAAATTGAGAGTAAACCTCGAATGCCCTTCGAAAATAATTGTACAATGGTTTGTCTGATGAATATGACTATCACAGTGAAATGGTTGTGGCCTGACTGCACCTTTGATAGCCTAAACAGATATCGAATCCATTTTGCTGAACTCTGAGGCGCTTTTGAAGGTAGAGGGCATCCTGTTCGTGAACTGCGCAGAATTCAGGTCAATGGAGAATGATAGCCTAAACAGATGTCGAAACCATTATCTTAACTCTGAGGTGCTTTAACATCCTGTTTGCGATCAGTGCAGACTTCAGCTCACTGGAGAATACAGGCAATCACCACATGCCAGGCATAGTTCATGAGATAAATCAGTGGAGCTAGGGTTTGGCAGTGCCCTAAGCAGAAAAACACAGTTCACCAGATCATAGATAACTTGGACTTCCAAGGAGAAGAATTATATACAAAATACTCAATCGGATGCTGGAGCATTGGCTGCCAAACAGGCAAGAATAGAGGAGTCTGATAATTATGTGCCAGTGGGTGAAGGTTGGGGTTGATCTGCAGGCACAGTGTTGAATTTCCCACTCTGCTGTCTGTTCTTAAAGCTCCCTTTGAAGCTGCCTTTGAAGCTGCCAAATCTACTTGGCCTTGGAAGGAAGAGAGACGTGATCATTTTCTCCAAAGACTGTGCTGTATACTTTGCGTACTTACTAGAACTTGAATCCTGATCTACCAAAGGTCCATAGTTCTGCATGTAGCTCCTGTAAACAGGCACAATTGCCTGTACTATGAGCTGCCATGTCTTTTCTCTCAACTCTTTATCTGAGATAACCCAGGTGGAGTGTTTCTTGTGCATATCATCAAAAGTCTCATTGAACTTTTTGAGACGTTTTTTAACAAGGTCACGAGCTGTAGCACGACCACCAGAAAACAGTATCAGACCTTCCCTACTTAACAAAGTGGGAAGCTTTCCCCAAGATTCTCTCAAATAGATAGCAGCATAGTATTCCTTGTATTGTTCATGTTCTTTTAACCAAGAATCTCCTAACAAACTCCCAAGTTTTGTTCCCTTCAAATGCTTGTACAAATGCCAGTGGTTGTTCATCAAGAAAAGATTTGAAAGAATATTATCGTCATACATCTTCGACCAAGCCTCTAGATTCTGCTCAATGGCTTTTGTTATTTCCAGAATGGCATTGATTAGGAGCTTCTCTTGGAACTTCTCATTTTTCCAACTGCGTTGGATGACTAGAACCTGGGTCAAGATTGGCTTATAATCATCCCCAAGCAATCTGTTACAGTAATCTGTTATGAAGCTCACCAATCTTGGTACACTCCCATCAGGAGGCGGTGGTGTTTGTCTCTGCAATTCAACTTGAACCAAAAGCTCCCAGAAGATTTCAGCTGCCCCATCAACGACTCTCCTAATGAGATCCCTGGTCAAATTCTGTATTTCGGCACAAGCTGCTCCACCAAACAAGCGGTTAAAATCCAGCCTCAATTTGTTCAAGGAGGCAAAAATATCCAACAGCTTGAGAAGCTTGATGGGATCCTTCTTGCTCTCTGTTACAGTCTTCCCAAATTGAAGAAATGCCAAAATTCCAGCCTGAGACGCAATCTTAGAGAAGCAGCCCATCCACACATCCAAGCCAAGCCTCTCGAACACGTCATTGCAAAGCTTGTATTCCGCCTCAAATAAATGTTTCACAGCAAATTCCAAGTGCTTACCCCACTGAGATATGTACCCCTCGATGCTCTGCACATCATTGAACTCAGCTAAAGAGATATCAAGATAATCCAAGTTAAGAGCCTTCAAACTCGCCCGCACATTAGCACTGCGGATCTCAACATAGATGGATATGCATTTTTCAAGCCTGTTATTAGCTATCAACCTCCCCAGAATTGCTTGGAGCTTCTGAATCACAGACACCGGCAAAGGAGAGGGTGCGAGAGAAGCCTGATCATCACTAGAAGACATGGGAAGTGGGACACTATGTTCAGTCAATAACCTACGAAATTCATCCTCCAGCTTATCCAAAGCAGCCTCAAGCAAGCCACCATCCAGGCAACCCTTCTCCCCATTATCCTGAATCTCTCTAAGACCCTTCAAGAACTTCTTCAGCTCCGCAAGATACCGTTCATCAGCAAGCACATTATCCTCCAAATACTCAACTATATCCTCCAACCACTGAATTGCCAACCCACAATTATCCCCCAAAAACCGCAACGCCTCCTCAAGCCTCTTGAGCACTGCCAAATACCCAGGAAGATCACCCCTGGGGTCTGACAACAACGATTTCTCGAGACCATGAACGGCATCAAACACCTTCAAAACCGCAGCTGCTGGACCCACGGCC
This sequence comes from Spergularia marina, assembly GCA_963680865.1. Classification (NCBI taxonomy): domain Eukaryota; kingdom Viridiplantae; phylum Streptophyta; class Magnoliopsida; order Caryophyllales; family Caryophyllaceae; genus Spergularia; species Spergularia marina. The sequence continues at coordinate 23,609,112 of OY804553.1, read as the reverse complement.
CGGTCAATGTGACCGACAACAGCCGCAAGGGCATCTTTATTAGCTCTAATAGGCCTAACAGCAGCCTCAAGAGAAGGCAATCTCTGTATAATTTCTTCCAATCTAGGCCCAGCTTTATCTAAAGTTAATCCTAAAGCTTTTGACTTTTCTAAGCTTAGGTTGAGTGATTTTCTAGCTAACACTAATTTTTCAACACTACCCATCAAATTTTCACAATTGAACAATCTACTTGCATCACAAACCACACTAATCGAAATGGGATTCCTTTATTCTCCTCCTTTTCCCAAAACCCCACAACAAAAATCAAGCTTCTTATTCAAGATTCCACCCAGATAATAAACACCAAATTAACATCCAAATTTCACAGTTTCTGGGTAAAAATTACAACAAAAGATAGGATATATCGAAACAAATAAATCTACAAATGTATAAACAAATTACCCACAGTAAAAAAAAAAGTTACCAAATTAACAGCAGAGAAGATAGCTGAGAACCTGAAGTTGTTGGGTGAGTGAAATTTGTCCAAAAAGGTGAAAACTTTGGCACAAACTTATCAATCACACTTGAGTTAGATACAAGAAAGGTGAAAATGGAGGTGGGTTTTGTGTCAAATTTTTGCAAAAATTTCTATATTTTGAGATTTTGGGGATTTTTTATTGTATATTTGGGAGAGATTACTACGAAATAATGCTACTAGTACGAAGTAGCAGTAATTTAGGTATGAGTTACCTCAACACCTTTTCTCTTTGCTTTTTATTCCAAGTGTTTCTATGCATTTAAGATTTGGGTTTTGTTGTTTAAGTTTCAAAAACATAGATTAATGGCTTCTCCTTAACTTTTCATTTCCCTTTTTTTTTTTTTTTCTCTCTCCTTGCTTGATATCGTTTTCTGTTTTCAGTTTTCCGTTTTTTTAAAAATCAAAGTCCCATTTTTGAAAATCAGAGAAATTGGTTTTCAGTTTTCAGTTTTCAGTTGTTAGTTTTCATTTTTTATATGACTATTATAGAACCAAACAATTTAAAGTTAATTTTATAACTTATTTAACTAAATTTTTAACAAAAAAAAAAAAAAAAACTGAAAACAACAGTGGTACCAAACGGGTGTCTTGTTTTTTTGTGCCTTTTTTTTTCTTACTTTTTTCTCACTTTTTTTGGGGTTTTGGTTTCAAAAAATGTGGGCTTTGGTCTCGAGAACTCAGCTTCTCCCTTAAACCCATGAAAGTGGCAAAGGCACCATTTGCATTTGGTATGGTCATCATGGTTTTTTGACCAACTACATTATGTCTTTGACAAAGGAAAATAGAATAGATTGAACCAAATTGGTTCCTCACTCCAAACCAGGATAAGTGTGAAGATCTAAGTCATTTTTAGCACACGGTGTAATAACCGTAATAAGTATTTGGTCGTTTGGTAATAAAGAATTAAATATAGGTGGATTAATGTTTAAGATGCATAATATAAATGGTAAACGTAGATAAAATAGACAACGATATCACTGTTTAGAGACTTTTTAGAAAAAAGACATACTAAAATACAATCTTACACAATATTTCTATGTGGTTGTTTGGTCGATAAGTCAATTCATGAGAATTCGGAATTCCCGTGGGATAAAAAAGTTGGAGCAGTTTAATTGCCCAAAATTATGGGAATTGAGAATGAACAATGTCATGGTAAGTTCAAGAATTCACCCTAAGCTAGCTAGTTAGCTCGAAAAGATTCGACTGTAATTACACTTGATTTGCATTTGTTTTCATTTACAATCAAAGTATCAACTACACTAAATAGCTTGAGACAATCGATCTACAAAACATGACTATGTCTAATCCAATTTGCCGTGACTTCTTTTAGGTCGTTTAGACGGGTGGTCAATAGATCATGAGTAAATTCATATTATCTCAGATTATGTTGTAAACGAATACTATATCACCAATACTTGATCAATGTATAAGATATCATCAACATATCATCTTGACTTACTACGGAGTATTACTATTATCGTCATCATCACCATCGCTATTATTATTATTGTTGTTGTTGTTGTAGTACATTGAAATATAAACTGTTAAGTTAATAGGGCTACAATCTACATGATATTGAACACCCGGGTCAATCCATGCCTGATTGATAAATTGGCCCAATGTGTATTTATCGGCCTGCCAGCCCATTGGGCCTGCTCTGTTCTCGATTGTCAGGTTTCTTATAGACGATCAGCACACGCTATGTAGGTTTATACTTATCAGCACGACGTTCCTAGAGTTTCTACAAGTATAAATATAGTAAAATTAAGGTTTCGACGTCAATAAAGAAAAAACGGCAAATGCACGTGGTGTTCCTGAGTTTTGACGTTTTGCACATGGTGTCCCTAATTTTGAAAGTACTACTCTCTGGTGTCCACCAATTTTACACAACCCGGCACATGGTATCCATGGGTCTAACTCTATTAACAGACTTCTGTTAACTGATGACGTGAACGTCATTAGTGGTTGGTGGAAAAATAATTAGTGTCGTTAATTATTATATTTTAATAAATATATATATAATATATATATATATATATATATATATATATATATATATATATATATATATAATAAAAATTCTCTAAAAATTCTTAAAATTTCAAAAAAAAAAAATCCACATATTGGCGATATGTCTAATAATTGTAACGTTGGTAATATTCCATTTTATAATTACGTCAATTTAGTACATGTAGGATGTATCTCTACTTGGATCTATATACTAGTATTCGCAAATACTATCGTACCCCGGGGGTACATATAGAATGGTACCCCCCGAGCCTTTTTCAAGCTGTGTTGTTTGTTTTAGTTAGATTTACAATTTCAGTTGGGCCTTTTCAAGCCGGGTTTTGTCTGTTTTTAGTTAGATTTACAATTTCAGTTGGGCCTAATATCAGACTTGACCCAATACTTCATTTAACTGAAACCCAACCCCTTTCTCACTCCTCCCTTCTCTACCATTCCCCCTTTATTTTCTCCAGACTCCCATCTACCACCACGACCACCACCACGGCAGCCCCCATCACCGACCACCACCAGGAACACCACCACCTTTCTCGCGTGCTCGCCACAGTCATCGGCGTCGGACGCCCCTCCCCAAAGTCAGTAATGTCGTCGGAAATAAAAGAAAAGGGAAGAGAGAGAAATGTGGGACAATGTGATAATGGGGAGCGAAAATGGAGTTGCATTGTCAGCATGGTGGGAGTGATAGCGCCAGAAAGTGGTTACCCCCTGGATTACTCGGCGTAGGTGCTCATGGTGGTGGTGGTGATTTGCTCGGTGGCGGACTGGCGGTGGTAGGATGGGTGGGGAGTGGTGGTGGAGAGTGGAGGGGATGAGAGATAAATGAAAGATTATCATTTTGTAACACAAACAAATTATGGGAAATTTAATAATAATAATTGATCATTTAATAGCAAAAATAGAACATTATGGAACAAAAATAGTTTATTTTAGAACAAAAATGATTCATTATATAGTAGATGAAGACCAAATCATTAAAGAACAAAATAGGAGTTAACAAAAACTAACCATTCGAGAACAAAACGCAACCATTGTAGGACAAAAACTAACCATTCCAGAACAAAAACTAACCATTACAGAACAAAAGTTAATCATCTGAGGACAAAAACCATCCATTCTAGAACAAAGAGTAACCATTCTAGGACAAAAACTAATCATTCCAGAACAAAAACTAATCATACTGAAACAAAAGATGTTCATTCCAGAACAAAAGTCAACCATCCTACGACAAAAAAACAATCATCCTAGGACAAAACCAACCATTATTAGACAAAACCTCAAATGAATGGTTATTAGTTCGATAATGATCGTTTTTATGTTGTTATAAAATGATCTATTTTTGTTTGGAAATGAATTATTGTTGTATTCTACAAATTTTTCTTATACTAATAGATCAATGTAAGACTAAAACCGTTCACTATAGATTTAACTAGATTATTTTGTTATGTTATGAATAGTTTTTGTTCTGAAATGAATGATTTTTGTTTTGGAATGAATATTTTTTTTGTCCTGAAATGAATGGTTATTGTTCTAAAATGAATGGTTACTGTTCTGGAATGTATGTTTTTTGTTCTGGAATGAATGTTTTTTGTTCTGTAATGAATGATTTTTTGATCTGTAATTGTTTAAGAAATGAATGTTTTTTTATTGAAATGAAGAAAAGAACCGTTAGTATTATGTTGTACAAGTCTTTTTTTATCTGTGATTGATTTTGGAATGAATGGTTTTGTCCTGGAATGAATGATTTTTGTTCTGAAATGAATGATTTTTGTCTTGGAATGAATGGATTTTGTTTAGGAATGAATAGTTTTTGTCCTGAAATAAATGATTTTTGTTCTAGAATGAATTGTTTTTGTTTTGGAATGAATTGTTTTGTTTTGGAATGAATGATTTTTGTTCTGGAATGAATGTATTTTGTTCTTGAATGAATGATTTTTGTTTTGGAATGAATAGTTTTTGTTATGAAATGAATGATATTTGTCCTGGAATGAATGGATTTTGTTCTTGAATGAATGGTTTTCATTTTAGAATAATTTTTTTGTTTTGTTTTGGAATAAAATATTTTTGGCCTGGAATGAATCGATTTTGTTCCGGAATGAATGATTTTTGTTAGGGAATGAATACTTTTTGTCCTGAAATGAATGATTTTTGTTTTGGAATGAATTGTTTTGTAACTGGAATGAATGGTTTTTGTCTTGAAATGAATAATTTTTGTCCTGGAATGAATGATTTTTGTTCTAAAATGAATTGTTATTGTCCTGAAATGTATAGTTTTTGTTCTGGAATGAATGTGTTTTGTTCTGGAATGAATGATTTTTGTTTTGAAATGAATAGTTTTTATTTTAGAATGAATGATATTTGTCCTGAAATGAATGAGTTTTGTTCTTGAATGAATGGTTTTTGTTTTGGAATAAATATTTTTTGTTTTGTAATGAATGATTTTTGTTCTGGAATGAATGGTTTTTGTCATGAAATGACTGGTTTTTGTTCTGGAATGAATTGTTTTTGTAATGGAATGAATGATTTTTGTCCTGAAATGAATGATTTTTGTCCTGAAATGATTAGTTTTTGTTCTGAAATGAATTGTTATTGTCCTGAAATGCATGGTTTTTATTCTGAAATGAATGAGTTTTGTTTTTGAATGAATGATTTTTGTCCTGAAATGAATGGTTATTGTTTTGAAATAATTGATTACTGTTCTGGAATGAATAGTTTATGTTCTAAAATGAATGACTTTTTGTTTTTGAAACAATTAAAACTTTATTTTGTAACTAAATCTTTTACGCAAAAAAACCAAAAACAGAAAACGGCAGTGATACCGAACGGACCCTAAGCTTTCTTAATGTACTCCATAACCAAGTATCACAAGCATAGCTCACAACTCGGAAACCTTCGAAACCAGCTTGTTTGCCTAAGCTCTCAAACTCTTGTTTGGTCCTTGCCTTTCCGCCGGGAAATGTCATCATTATCGCGTCCCAAATGAAGGCGGTATGAGCCGACGAGCTGTGCTCCGGTAACTCCGGCGCTACATACTCACAAATAAACATTTTGACTTGCTCTGGCAATGCTTCATAGCAATTCTTCAGCACTTTTAGGCCTTTTTCATCATTTGCTGATTGAAATGTCCACTGGAAACAAAAACAATAAAGTATCATACATGCATGGTCAGCAACTGACAAATTAATCACAAATATTATACATTTGTTTAAGCATGCATGTTGCATTGTTCGACTATAATAATAATATACTCTCACAAGATAAGTCATTGTACCGAAAATTCTCATTATATGTACCCGTAAGGGCGTAACTACCTTAATAACAAGTTATAACTAATCGATCTGATCACGACACTAGCACTCAAATTGTAAATATAATTTTCGGAAACAGGAAAATCTATCCTAGTAAATTGGCCAAATAGAGTAAGTAAACTTGACCTTGAGAAAAGCCATGCATAAATTGACTTCTAACCTTCATAAACACACAATCAGCTTTAGGAATGCTATACATGTCTCCTCCAACATGTTCCACCCCTACATACAAAATCATTTTCAAGATATTAATTTTTGGTTAGGATTGGAATAAAACAGTAATGATAACATCTTCTTAATAAATTCTGTTGCTAGCGAATGTATACGTTTGCTTTGAATTTCTCCAGTACGTAAAGATCAAATGCAATGAAACGTAAGTATGAGTGGGATTGGTTAATCATTTGATGAAAATCGAATCATGCACAATAAAATCTAATTATTACCGGGATAGGTTGGCGCATTGTTAAGAAGATGTATGGCAGAGAAGGCATAAGATGATTTTCTCATTGATAAGGGTTAGCTTAAATACAGCGTAGAAAACCCATAACTAGCTAGGTTAAATCTAAAAGATATACATCAATCTTCTAAGTTTAGCAACTAACACTAATTATCCTAGGAAGATATATTTACACGATAATATCTTCTAACTTATCCTATGTTATTCTAGGAAAATATATTTATACAATAATATGGTCAATCATAAATATTTACACAGTAATATCATACCCCAATGTGAATATAAAGAATATTCTAACAAATATTCTCACACCCCCCCTCAAGTTGGAGCATGGAGATCACGAGTGCCCAACTTGCGAAGAAAGTAGTCAAATTGAGATTGACCCAAGGCCTTGGTGAAGATGTCCGCGAGCTGGACATGAGTGGACACATAGGATGGAAGGAGACTATTCGACTTAATTTCATCTCGGATGAAATGACAATCAACCTCAATGTGTTTTGTACGTTCATGAAAAACAGGATTCGCAGCAATATGAAGAGCGGATTGGCTATCACAAAACAATCGCATAGGTTGAGAATGGGAAACGCCCAGACAATGGAGAAGAGCTTTTAACCATTTGAGTTCACAGGTCACTGTAGCCATGGACCGATACTCGGCCTCGGCAGAGGAGCGCGAAACTGTGTGCTGCTTCTTGGTCTTCCAAGATACAGGAGATGACCCGAGCATAATGAACCACCCAGTGAGAGAACGACGACTAATAGGACAACTAGCCCAATCAGAGTCGCACCAAGCATACAAACGTAAATCAGGATCGGCCCGAAGAAGTATGCCTTGACCTGGATGTCCTTTGAGATACCGGATCACACGAAGTGCAGCATCATAGTGATCAATACGTGGAGATTGCATAAATTGTGCTAAAGTGTGAACACAATATGAAAGCTCTGGTCGTGTAGCAGCCAAATAAATAAGACGACCAACAATGCGGCGGTAGCGCTCGGGATCAGCGATATAATCACTAGTAGAGAGAGCAAGCTTATGATTTTGTTCCATAGGAAAAGGAGCAGGCTTGCAGCCGAGGAGACCAGCTTCTGAAATGATATCCAAGGCGTATTTACGTTGGCACAAATAAATGCCAGTAGCATTTCGGGCAATTTCAAGACCCAAAAAATATTTGAGAGTGCCAAGGTCCTTCATATTGAAACAGGAACGTAAATATGATTTAAAAGTAGTAATGGAAGCATGATCATTACCACCTATGATCAAATCATCCACATATATGAGAATATGCACGTGAGCAGCTCCTTTAGAGTAAGAAAACAATGAATAATCAGCCTTTGATTGTTGGAAACCGTAGAACTTAAGAGCTTGTGCAAGCTTTGCAAACCAACATCTAGGTGCTTGCTTGAGGCCGTACAAAGACTTGCGAAGACGACATACAAGACTAGGTGCGGAAACGTGGAAACCAGGAGGAGGACGCATATAGACAGTTTCCTGTAAGTCACCGTGAAGAAAGGCATTGTGAACATCCATTTGGTGTAATTCCCAATTGCGGGTCGCCGCAATGGCAAGGAATGTGCGAACGGTCCCTTTTTCTCCACTTACGTGACATTGTTCGTCATCCTGTTGGACTCCCTAATGGCGACAATTCCACGGCTACTAAACTTGGAAATATTATGCTTGCTTCTCGGCTTACCTTGCACAACGTTTTATATGTTCCATCTCTTCAGTGCAACTTGATATCTGTCTCTCAGTTAAGCCGTGAAAATAATTGTATTGCTCAATTTACTAATAGTATTTGCATTCTACAGGACCGCACCTTGAGGACGCTGATTGGAACGGGTGAACAACGCGGGGGGCTCTACTACTACAAAGGGCTTAGTACTACTGCACTTGTGACAACAAAGGCTCTTTCTTCCTACAATTTATGGCATAAGAGGTTGGGTCATCCATCTTCCAAAGTTGTTTCTTTATTACCTAGTGTTATTTGTAATAAACAAAAAGACACGGAAGACCTATTATGTGCCAACCAATCATCATAGTCGGCAGCGGTAGAAACAGGCTCTTTCACGCGACCATCAATGAAAGCAAGTTTTCTCTTAGCAAGAAGAGATGTAGTGACATCTTTAGACCATTGATCATAGTTTTGACCATTGAACTGAGTAGGAGTAATGACTTGACCAGGAAGATCATGGGTAGTAAGTGTGTAGATATTTGAGGGTGGTGGTGGTGGTGGAGGTACGCCATCATCGCCTGCCATTAGTTAAGATGTAGTAGATGAAAAAAAAAAAAATATGTGGTGTACTGTAGAATTTAGAGACCTGATGCTGATACCATGTTAAGAAGATGTATGGCAGAGAAGGCATAAGATGATTTTCTCATTGATAAGGGTTAGCTTAAATACAGCGTAGAAAACCCATAACTAGCTAGGTTAAATCTAAAAGATATACATCAATCTTCTAAGTTTAGCAACTAACACTAATTATCCTAGGAAGATATATTTACACGATAATATCTTCTAACTTATCCTATGTTATTCTAGGAAAATATATTTATACAATAATATGGTCAATCATAAATATTTACACAGTAATATCATACCCCAATGTGAATATAGAGAATATTCTAACAAATATTCTCACACGCATCATTAACTCCCCGTGTATGTGAAATCACAGAGCAAAAGAATAGAGAATATTCTAACAAATATTCTCACACGCATCATTAACTCCCCGTGTATGTGAAATCACAGAGCAAAAGAAGACATTTGTAGAGTCTGATCATATGGTAACAAATCAATTATTAACACAAGAGTATATTTCTTCTACAAAATCTTTACCATATTTGTATTATATTCTCCCTAATTAAGCTTATATCTGAATACATACATACGGTATACTTGCTAATAATATCTAGCATACAAGGAAGAGAAATAACTAATTGCTAATTTGTAATATTTGTTTGGAAAATTTACACAAAATAATATAGTAACAAATTAACTATTAACATAAGATGATAAGAGTATATTTCTTCTACGAAATCTTTACCATATTTGCTTTATATTTTCCCTTATTTGAAATACGTACGATGATACGAGCACTTGCGTGCTATAAAACATAAAGAGGATGCTGATAGGGGTCTAAACTTTAGACAAAGAAATCTTGTCTAAACTTTGCCATGTCATATGATGTAGTAAAATTAGCTATTTGTAGTAAAATTAAATTGCCTAGGAAAAGTAAGGGTTGGGGTAAGATTTTAGGTATGGGAATGTGGAGTTTAGGTAAGGATGATTAACATAAAAGGAAAGAATTAGAACTTACAGAAACTTGGAGGAAATTAAATTTAATAATACTTTGGCCAAAAAATAACGTTAACTTTTTATTATTGAAAAGTAAAGAAAAAAAAAAAAGATTTTGTAGTCAGACAACTATCAGCAAGAGAAAAAATAACTAAAAATAAAAACACTCTTTTCTTTTGACAACTTGATTTGGGGTTTTTGTTGTTATAGGTAATCAAACTGACGATGGATGATACAAAGGTGAGGGAACATGAGTCCGAAGACGAGGATAAAGGTTCACGGAAGCAACCACGAGCGCTGGTATGTTTAAATTGTAATTTTCTACTATTAATTTTGGTTGATTATGCTAAGAGAATTAAAAATCTGATGATACGCATTGATTGAAATATTGTACAGGTACCCAACATTAGATGTTGCCCCGAACAAATTTTCCACTATCTTTTTTTTAAGCCTTGTTCATCATATATTTAGAATATAATTCAAACCTCTTTGCAGGCTAGGACTAGTTATACCAGAGAAGAATTGACCTTGAAGATTGTCAATCATGACACTAATTTATGCAGAAAAAGTGTTGTGGAGAGGGCCAAATTACCGAAGATTCGTTTACATGAACATTATCGAGACAAAGCCGTCAAGGAGTAAAAAAATTCAAAGGAGTTATAGAGCTGGGTAATGGAATTGTGATGGAAACGAATCAATGGATTGTCGCATCTGATGTAATAAACAAATATTTAACTAATTTATGAGTGTAAAGCATCCTTTCTCTTTAAACTCATATACTTTAATCCTAGCAAAATGTAGATTTTTATGGCAATCTTTAAGCGTCCTTGCACAATATCATATACTTTAAACTCATATACTTTAATTCTAGCAAGATGTAGATTTTAGTCAAATGTCATTTAATTTAAAAGACGTTAGAACGAAGCTAATTAAGAAAAAAGCATCAAAGTTCAAAATTTACATAAAAACGGCAAAATGTGACTACAAGCATTAAAATTTTACTACCCTTTAGTCAAATTTTACTACCCAAAATAATATTTGTGACTACATGCATTAAGATTTTACTACCCATAGTCGAATTTTACTACCCAAAATAATATTTTAAATTCCGATTCAATTTTCTTGTAGCATATTAGAAAATAAAATAGGAAACAATCCAAAATTTTCAGTAATAGCTAATTAATGGGGGTAAAACATCCTAATTTCTCTTTAAACATATACTTTAATTCTAGCAAATGTAGATATTTATGGCAATTGTTTTAGCCAAGGTCCCTTAATTTAGCTACTAATTATGGTATGATATTTAGCCATTAGTCAAAATATACTCGAGCCTTCTCTTGACTTTTGGAGGTATTCGCCTGTGTTCTACAATGAAACGAGAGTAGCTTGGATCCATATTATGATTATGGACCAACTCTACTGTAAGAATCCTCCAACGACCATCTTTTCCTCTTGACGCACTCACCTTTGCAGGGCAACTTATCCTTAAACAAGGTTTTACCCTTTGTTTGAGGAGATTTCTTGGGTTTCGCTGACCCGCCTTATGGCAAGAAAATGTCTGATGTACGGCATCTCCTTCTTTATTTTTACTTGGAGTGAATTTTACAAAAGAAAAACCCACCGATCGTGCATACTTTTGGACCATATCAAATGCATCATCTAATGTTTCGAAGGACATGCCTCTCTTTGGCTTCTCCTCTTCATGCTCTTGATCATTGTTGGTTACGTGCGTGGGATTTTGCTCCATATGTTGTTGATTTAGTAAGATGAAAATTTAATGTTGTACTAGTGAGTTTATAGGCTTGTTCTAATACTAATACAAGGGAAAACAAAATGCTATTGTACTAGAAGCTCTTGTCGCCCCTCTTACCAAACAAAATTTCGTTTTCCTTTTTTTCTTTTTACAAGGATTCCAAAGTCAAACGTTCATAAATTATGTCCACAAAATCCGGCCATTTGTCTGTTCTTATTCTTCAATTATGTTTCTTGCCAAAAATAAAAAAGCATAATCAACTACTATTAGTCTAACGTAGTGTATGAGATTTTTTTTTTTTTTTTTGTCTCTCTAAGCTGTTATTATTGATTTCATGAGAAATATATTTATTAGGATAGCGTAATTTATACGAAGAATAATTATTTGTCTATGAAAGAATTGAGATTGGGATGATATATAAGGAAGGTATGTCAAAGGATTATTATGGCAGGTCTGGATATTCAGAAGTTAAAATAACCCTAAAAACCCTAATAACCCTAAAAACCCTAAAACCCCTACTAACCCTAAAAACACTAATAACCCTAAAACCCATTTTTTTATTAATTATGCATAATGTGCTGAAAAAATATGATAATTAGAGAAATGAAAAAGTATCCAACAAACTTTTGTCGTAGATTATATGATTAACCAGATTGACAAGCAAATATTGTCATATCTCCGAACTTTTCTCTTATATGTGATTTTCACTTTATGGTTTGTTAAACACTTATTTGCCTTAAGCAACTTACAATATACTAGTACTTCTTTTGTTCATGCATACGAAATTCCGTATAAATAATTTGTTATTTTAAATTCAATTGACCTTACACAACTACACACTCAAAAGTTACTAGCTCAAGTTGACCTTACACTACACACTCATGTACATACCTTACTTATAGTTTATATTCTTTTCACTTGAAACAACATCCAAAGCTCAAACTTAGTGTTTTACCATTACACTCGATGTCGTTACCTTATTTGTTAAGCAAGCTCAAACTCGATCTGCGGGGGTGGGGATATGAGGATTCGAACCCTGGACAACTCCCAAACAGGTTGTGCATCTAACCACTAGGCCCGAGATACATAGTTTTACTAACTTACTTATGACAACAAATTGCCACTTGTCCTGAATAATACAATGTTGATTAATAAACAAAAATAATAATTATTACTTTTTGGTAGATAGGTATTGGGGTTAGGAGAGCACAAAAGCAATAGAACTAGGGGTATCCGACATGTGAAACTCATTCAGCTCAGAAACCCGACATGAGAAAGGCTAGTTATTATGTTTGTACATAGCCAATTCAAAATTAGAAATATTACCGCAAATAGTAAAGAAGCATGAGAAAAGCAAAATAATCCAACTAACTAAAAGATCTTGTATTAAGCTAAGTGATCTTTCCTAAAAATGATAATAACCTCTTTAGCCAAGGACTTGTTTCGGTGTCGAGCCGTATTGTACGGTTGTTTTATCGCATCATAACATTCAGTTAATTAAACAAAAACTTAAAAAACAAAAATGAGCCCTAAAATTTTCGATCTACGGAACATAAAATGAAAACGTAACTACAATTTTTTTTAATAACATTCAATTTTATCGTTTTATTTTGAAAATATTGAATTTTTAGTTTACCTCCGCGAAATTAAAAATTTTGAATTTTGTTTTTTTTTCCGAAGGGGGATTTTGAATGGTTCAATCGACCTAATGTAATTACAAATAAGAAAGAGAGAGGGATCTTAATTAAAAGATTTTTAACAAATAAAAAACATGCTACCCTTATCAGAATTGAACCCACGACATGCGTAGGAAACCAAGAAGCACTTGCCAGCAGGCCACAACTTCACTAATGTGTAAAAGAGAGACTGTTATTTATATATCAAGCACAAAGTAAAAAAAAAAAAAAAAAAATGCACGTCTGCACCCATTAATTTTTTCCACTTATTTTTGTTTTCCTTATTTTCGTTTATTAGTTCAATATTTTTATTTATGCCCTCAAAAAAATATATACATATATTTATTATCTTCTTCCTAAAAAGATACTAGTATATATGTTGGGTGTATATATATCAATAATTATTTGATATGCTTAATTTTGGTCTTTTCCTAATTTAGTATGTTGATTATAATGGATCCTTACCTAGCTTAGTTATTTCCTAACCAAACAACTTTTCCTTACCAAATTCCTAACCATTTATGAATGACCCCACATATTGCCATATCATACTCTACATCACCGCCATGTCACCTTTAGACAACAATAAATTGTCTAAAGTTTAGACCTCTATCACTAGGCAAACATAAATAATAGCTGGAAAAAGAACAGAAAAAACACACAAATTACGTAGCTATGATGTCTCCCGCTGTTTCCCTTGCTCTCAATGTTCTTCTCCTACTCGTACTATGTATCACCGTCGCCAATGTCACGGCCACAAACAATTTGGTGGAGCAAACATGCGCCAAAGTCCACGAGAGGGATCCTCAAGTACGTTACGACTACTGCGTAAACGCTTTCGAGTCGGTTCCCGAAAGCCGGAAGGCTGAAAACCTTACGGCATTGGGCTTTATCTCAATCACAATAGTTCGAAACTATTCGAGCGGAGTAGTGCCACTAATTCAACACATGTAAGATGACCCCAAGTTGGGTAGAGACACCCGGATTCCGTTGACGGATTGCTTGGGTTTATACTCGCGTATGAATTACGATTTTAACGAAATCGAAGCACATTACAAGGCCAAGGACTATATCAGCGCAAGTGTTATTATTAGCGGAGTTAATACTAATGCCGATACTTGTGAGATGGAATTCGGAGAGCTTAAGGTTCCTTCACCGTTAAGCAAACAGCGTGACGATATGTTTCAATTGTCCGTTACTCCCCTCGCTATCGTCAATATTTTAAGTGGGAGATAAATGTATCGTCCTAATTATTTTGTGTTGTTTTTTTTTGGGTACTGGTTATGACCAATTGAAATCTTGATTATAATATTAAGGAATATGATCATATCATGATCATAGTAATAATTATGTTCATATTGTATTGTGGTAATTGATTTTGTAAATTAGGATAACTACAATTACGGTTTATATTTTAGGAATAATTATTAATTAATGTGTAATATATTGTATCCTAGATTAGCTAAATGTATTTAGGGTATACACACATTGTACTTAGTATTTAAGGTCTTCATTTTGTTAATAATAAACTCAAGCTTTCACAATGTATAATTCTCTCCTCCTTCTCCTCTTTAATTCTCTACATGGTATCAATGTCTTCCGCCTCATTGTCTTCCATTTCTTCAATGTTTTGAAAGCTTCAATTGGTCGTCGAGCTTGTAACTTCGACCCTTAAATTGTTGTTCTATTGTGAACACGAATTTTCTTTATCCTCCCCCATTGTTATCTCGCCTCATCATCACCCTTAATTTTGTTCTCTCTTCTTCTGCCAAATTATTCTCTTCTCCTCTTTTCTCAAATTATCTTTCTCGCGTAATCCTTTCACAATTTGTTTTCCTTAGCCCTATCTCTGGCTGTCTTCTTTGATTCCTTCTCTTCTAGTCTACGTAATTATTCTACCATGATTCCCATTTTTTTTCCTCTTCTGACGTACTGAATTTTTTTTTCTAATTCTCTCATAAATTCTTCCCACATTCTCTAATTTTCAACCCCTAATTTTATTCTCGTATCTTCAGATTCCATTTTCTAAAACTGATTTCTATTGTCAAATTTGTCCCCACACATATCATTTTTCTTCTTCAATTTCTAGACATTCTACTCCACCTTACCTTCATTGCCGATTGTCGTCACGATCATCGGCAAGTTAATTCCGTTGTTGCTCTTCTTCACCAAATCGTCGAGGTTGTCGGACAACTCGACCAATTTGTCGTTTTTCTTGTGATCAACGAGCCTTGTTGCGGCGACTTATGTTCCCGCAACTGTTCCCTACTCTGTTCTATCCTCTACTGTCTCTTCTCAATTTTTCCAAATTTTCATCATCTCTTAATTTATATCTCCTTTCTTCGGTACTTTCTTTGTTCTCTTCTTAATTTGTTTGCTTCTAAATTATCTCTAGATTTTTGTAATCTCCTTCCAAATCACACTTCCTTGACGTGGACTACATAATGTGTACCACGGTCATATTTTCATCACCCTTTCTCGTCTAATTTCCTAAACTGTTCTCTTTGTCCAACTCTTAAGGTTTTGGATTGATCTTGTGACATCCGAACGTCCTCCACGGCGGCTTCTCCTCTCCACCGATCTCTGTATTGTCTTTCAAGATTGGACTTGCCCTCCGGACGTCCATCTTGCGGGGGCGTATTAAGGAATATGATCATAGTAATAATTATGTTCATATTGTATTGTGGTAATTGATAAATTAGGATAACTACAATTACGGTTTGTATTTTAGGAATAATTATTAATGTGTAATATATTGTATGTTAGATTAGCTAAATGTATTTAGGGTATACACACATTGTACTCAGTATTTAAGGTCTTCATTTTGTTAATAATAAACTCAAACTTTCACAATGTATAATTCTCTCCTCCCTCTCCTCTTTAATTCTCTACATATAATTATTTTGTGCTTACGATTTAGAGTCGATGTTTATGGGTGGCGTAACTTATTTTTTCCATTATTCTTCCACCCTTAATAATATCCCCCTCCGATCCCTACAACTTCTCACAGTTAATGTATAACACTATTTTCATAAAATAAAAAAAATGAACAATGACAAATTTTGAGACAATTTTAACAACTCAGAATGCCCTATCCAGCTTAGAGTTGAAATGGGTCAGAATGCCCAAGTCAATGATAAGGGATCATCAAGCACATTTTAAGTCTTTTTTTTGCGAAACTGCACATTTTCTCAAAGGGTCGGGTCAACGTCGGAGAGTGGTCAAAATTGGCCAAAAATGAGAAAATGTGCTATTTCGCAAAGAAATAGATTTAAAAATGCAGTTTCGCAAAATTTAACATAAAAGGTGCGGTCTCACAAATTTTCCTTCATATAACGAATAAAGTTGTAGTAAAAAATATTGGAGATTTACTATTCCCTCGGTTCTCATCTACAATTAACATTTAACATTTTAACCTTTTAACCCCGCCAAAATAGTGTGTTTGTATCACGCAACGACATCGCTCTTTATCGTTCTGGCTCAGTCTTCGGCCAGGTATTCTTATGAACAAAAGGTTGAGGCCTTGCCTGTTACACAAGGAATGGTTAAGGGGGAACAAATTCATGGGTAAACAATTAGTGGGGAATTGATTAAGGGGGTAATAAATCATTAGTTTGAAAGTTTGGAATACTAGGTTAATGATTATTTGGGTAATGTTTACCTAGGTTTGGTTAGGGGGTAATTAATGGAGAGAAGAAGAAAAAAAGGGGGAGGAAGAGAAGAGAGAAAAAGAAACATACTAGAGGAAGATGATGAAGATGTGTAGAGGAGAGAGAAACGAATGGGGGGCTGAAATCTTTTACTCCAGTAAAAGTTTCAGGGAGGATTGAAAGAGGAATGTATTTGGGCTTGGTGGAGGTAATGTATTCCAGACCTTATTTTTTCTCCTCAATCCAAACCTTCAAAATGGGCCTGAATTATTACTCCTTAATTTTTTCAGGCCCATTACTGTCAATCCAGGCAAGACCTGATTCTTAATTTTTTATGGGCCATAGCTTGGTCTGACAACCCAACAGCCCTGATGTTTTAACATATCGTAGCCTGGTGTCATTAGTCCATTGGGTACTTTTAGGCTTTAGCCTGTGCGTATATTAGTTGGTACTTGTAACGACAACTATTTTCACATTTTTCAGTGTACAAAGTTAAAATTGATCGATACAAAATAAAACATGGTTGTTAAATGTAATTTTTTTTTACTAACGTAATCTGCCCAAATATCTGTATTACCTTTATATCTCTCAAAATTACTTATACCCCAATCATGATTTCATTTCATCATCATGTGCATTTATTTTCCGCCAAATCTTCATGTTAGTTCTTACCTTTTCATTATCTAACCCAAATTTCATTCACCATGGAGATATTGTATGGAGCTGATGCCTCAACTCCATAAATATTGCATGAAATCAATAACGAAATCGAGGACCATTATTTTTACTTAATACATCTTGTCCATAAGTCCCATATTTTTTTTTTTTTTTTTTGTATTTGGAATATAATTTTAAACTTTGTAAAATTGATTAGGCAAAGTTATCTAAAAATCGTAGGGAGAAAATATCATTAAGGGTAAAGTAGGAAGTAATATAGAAAAAATAGGTTACATTAGTATTTTTTAGGGGCTAAAGAACATCAGATTTGGAATTAACCAGACAAAGTAATTTGGTAACATTGATCATCATAAATATTAAATAATGTATGAACACAACATTACATTATGGGCTATATTTCTAAGTGAATAAACCAGCTTGAAAGGGCACAGTTGTTGTGTTGATCCATGTTGGGCCTTGAATACAGTGGGCCACTGTAAATTTTTGGGCTTCTGCTTTGTCCATATTAGAATGGACACTGGGCCATTTCACACGATTTTCAATCTTAGAACTGGGCCCGGTGTTGCTGAATTCTCCATAATACAAGTCTTGGATCGGGGCGGTGTCATTCCACTTCGCCCATCCACTCGGGTCAACCAAATCACCATATTCGGTATCCATGTAAACGACCCTCGAAAAAGTTTTCCATGGGCTGCCCAAATAGGTTTGGGTCGTTGATTTGACGGGAACAAGATCAGCAGCGGGCCCAATTGTACACCCGTGAATGACGATCCCGGACTGGTCATCCCTATTTTCGCGACCTTGGGCCGTGATGACATTTTCTTGCCCTTTAATGGGCCTGTGGGCCCAAATGTGGCATCTTTGGAACACGGCTGCAGCATCACCGAAAATGAAGTCGACGGTTCCGTAAATGTCACAATTCCTGTAGAACTGCCGGCCTTGGGCCACCCATAGGGTGTCCTGAAAGCCGTCCAACTCACAGTTGTAAACAACGACCCGATGAGCTTCAACGTACAGTGCTACGGCCTGATGTCCTTCTGGGCCGGCCTCATTTTTTATGGTTAGATTCTGGAGAAACAGCCCATTACCCAAGGCACCTGTGGACACTGGGCCCATAGATATGAATACTGAAAAATGACATTGTGCCATACATGGCCCAGTCAGGTCATTGGGCTTTTAACCATTGGCCTCTAAGGTGGTAAGTAGGGGGTGGAGTACATGGGAAGCTGAGTCTTTAGTCCACTAATCAGAATGCATTAATAGATCAATGGCAAACAAACATAATGGTACATCTGATTAACAAAAGAGGTTACTCTATTGAACATAATTTCTTACTAATCAGAATTCTAATCAGATTTCATGCATCATTATTGAAAGTTGAAATGATTACAACTATGGATCACAGTTCATAAACTCTGAAAATTCGCTGGGCTTGGGCCTGGGGTTTGAAGCCCATCAAAAATGAGAAATTTGATCCAACTTTGATTTAAGGTCATGAATTGTGCTAAACTTGAATGAGGGCTATTTTATATTTTTTTAACATGTAATTACCAAACCTAAAACGTGCGTGTAAAGCACCAATTCAGTAAAAACATGTAATTAATTATGCATAGTAAAATTTAACTTACTGAATGTTGCGGTTTGTTTGGTATCGATCTTTGAAATATTAACGCTCTTGTTCCCGGAGATGATGGTTTTCCCTTTCCCATCTCCCCAAAACCACAAATTTGTCTTCTCTTTACCCACAATTAAATTTTCCTCTACATACCTATTGAAATTAGATAAAAAAAAGTTATTCAAATATTTCCACTTTTTGTAATGAGATTAATCTAAACATAATGTAATAAATTTAGTTGATTGGAGTAGTTAAACATACATAATCAAAAATAAAATAAAATAGAAATACCTTTTGGCCTTGACTTGTATTAAGAAAGGAGGTTGACTATTATTGGGGGCCCTAACAATTGCTTCTCCAATTGTTAAAATTGATCCGGGTGAGCCATTTTGATCTACCACTATGCTTGGAGTCTACCATTAAGAAAAGAAGAAAATAATAAAAAGCATTAGTAAAATTAAAACATTAGTACCATGTATGCAAATTTCATGAAGAAAACACATTTCGGTTTATGATAAAAAAAATTGAAGTGAAATAATGAAATTAAAATATTAGTAACATGTATTTACGATTAGCTACGTAGTATAGCTTGCATTGAATCAATTATGACATTAATATACTTGTATAAGACAATGAATAAGCTTTTTGAACTTGATTAGTTTAATAAATGAATTAATTCCAATTTATATTCATAATTGTGAAAAAAAAAAATTATGATCATTCATGTAATGTACTAATTGTACTTACGACTTACTAGAGTATCAAGTAGTTGACGTTGTTGTCCCTTTGTAGCTCTTGACACCCCCAACAACACCTAGAAATCAATTGCAATGCAAAAATTATTTTATATTAAAGCATGTAAAATGAAATGACATTTCAAGTTTCTAAAGTACATTATACGTTAATTATCATGAAAGACCAATACTTATTACCAAGATGAAAGTTGTGATCCAACACAATATAGTAGACATTTTTCTTTGATTATTATTTCTTAATATTTATTGATTGTGTATGTAGTAGTTTAAGTGATGATAGTGTAAGAAATTATCATGCAAATAATGGACTCAATTTATAGAGTTGAATACAATTCATTGTTCTAATAAGCACAAATTAAACAAGCTAAGCATACTATTAGCAAATTAATTAGAGTTACCCATGATGATGATAATTGACACATTGAATTACATTTTACCATTTCATATTCTATCTACCTAAATGATCATTTTACAATATGAATGCAAAACTTCACATGATATTATTTAGGTATAAATGGGTGTATAGGTACTCACCATCCACCAAGTGATCAAATTTGCAATTTCTCTACTTGATCATGTGATTTAGGTCTTAAAAAGCATCTCCTATGATCATAGAACATTAGTAAACCGAAGGTAGCATCTCTTTATCAACGCTAGGTAATATGTTCAATTGAACTATCAATAGGACAATAGTTCTTTTATCGACTACACTATATATGAACTTACTCTTCAATTGTATTTTGCCAATTTGTAGGACAATTGTAATATGGTTGTACATTTGAAGTCACGGTTGCAAAAATTAGGTTACCGATAATGAAATTTAGAAGGTTAAAATGGCTATAGAGAAACTTAACGAGAATTTGTATTTCAACTTACACGATTTATATTTTAACAAAAAAAGTTCTTTTTACGTGAAATTTGTGATCTCCACGTTCACATTAATCTTTTGACATTGTGAATTTGTGATCGACAATGTTGCTCCTCATAAATATTGGGCATGGCTAAGTGCATACGCACACTGGGCTGTTGATCATTCTGCCTATGGTTTTGTTCAAAGGAGCCCATTGGGCCAAACTGTCGCATTTTGGATTGTGAGAGCTAGATATCGAGGAAGCTGACGTCTAAAGAATATCTTGTTACAAATAAGACATATACTCCGTAATATGTATATCATGCCCGTTAAAGTTTTAGACAAAAATTTAAAAATTATAGGAAATTTTTAGTGGAACCATAACTTGGATTTACTACTTGGTACTCTTGAAGTTAACTACTTGGTGCAAAATTGCACGGGTTGTTATATAAATTTGGTTATAACTCTATTTAATTACTCATAATTAACACAAAATATCAGGATTGTAAAAAATTTAACCGACCAGATGTGACCCGTTGTTCAAGGTTAAGACCCATTTTTTTTCTGATCAAGTTCTGGCCATCGATAACTCGGACCCGTTTTGACTAGTATTCTTTTGGGTTACACTTGAGATGACCAGTTGTCCCAGTTTTTCTAAAATTAAGACGAAAAAAAACGAGTTAAATTTGGTATCATCTTAGAGAAGTTATATTTGATTCAATGAAAATAATTTAATAAGTATAGCGAATTTATTTCAATACTTTATGTTTATGTACGAATTACAATTTATTACCCGTGACCCGCTATTTTCGGGTCCCGTTTTTGTGAACTGCAATTCATATAAACCCGAATACTTTTTAGCACACTTTTTTTTTAACTCTGACCCCACCCGTTGACCCGTATTTTGAGTCAAAACGAAACAAACCCAAGAAGTGTTATTTCCTAATATGTTGCGCCTATATATATTAATTCCTAAATTATCTCCAAAAATAAAATGATTTGATATGATTCAGATTATCTCGTTCAAAGTTGTTTACGTAATTATCTCCCAAAATCTCAAATCCTTTATATATAACTTTGTTAATAAAAGTATTAAAAATATCAGTTGCTTTGATGGTCGAAGTATTAATATTGTAACTCTGGGGTTACATGTTCAAACTTTCACAAGCTTTGAAGGCTAATAGGGTGGCTATTGGTTAAATTAATATTACAATAATAAGTCCAACTTGGATCAACATTGAAATTTTAAACTACTGGCTTTATAATCGTAGTGACAAATTTAGTCTAAATATATAATGCTAACATAATCTGATCTATTAACTTATATACGGAGTAAATCTTGTTTCGTGAGATCCGAATCTTATCATAAAATGAGATCATTGGTTTACACGACATGCCATATGACATTATTGTGTATGGTATGAATCATATGATGATCTGGACGCACCCCATTTTGGATCTTATCTCATTTTATAAATAAATCCCATAAGTCATGCATAACTCAAAATTGTTCCTTCAATTTTGAACCATAGAAGAAATACATTTTATTGGGCACTTGGCCAACTAGAAACAGGTGAATAACCACACAATCTTGTAGCACTTAAGCAAGTAATAAAATAGGGTATGTAGTACTGGTTTAAATATAATTAAGCTTTCTTAATGTACTCCATGACCCAAGTATCACAAGCATAGCTCACAACTCGGAAACCTTCAAAACCAGCTTGTTTGCCTAAGCTCTCAAACTCTTGTTTGGTCCTTGCCTTTCCGCCGGGAAATGTCATCATTATCGCGTCCCAAATGAAGGCGGTATGAGCCGACGGGCTGTGCTCCGGTAACTCCGGCACGACATACTCACAAATTATCATTTTGCCTTGTTCTGGCAATGCTTCATAGCAATTCTTCAGCAGTTTTAGGCCTTTTTCATCATTTGCTGATTGAAATGTCCACTGGAAACAAAAACAATAAAGTATCATACATGCATGGTCAGCAACGAACTGACAAATTAATCACAAATATTATACATTTGTTAATTTGTTTAAGCATACATATTCATAATACGACTATAATAATAATATACTCTGATCTCACAAGATAAGTCGATCTACTGTACCCAAAATTCTCATTATGTGTACTCTACATATAAGTACCCGTAGGGGTGTAACTACCTTAATAACAAGTTATAACTAGTCGATCTGATCACGACACTAGCACTCAAATTGTAAATTTGATTTTCGAAAACAAGAAAATCCTAGTGAATTGGATAGAGTAAATAAACTTGACCTTGAGAAAAGTCATGCTTAAATTGACTTCTTACCTTCATAAACACACAATCAGCTTTAGGAATGCTAACATACATGTCTCCTCCAACATGCTCTACCCCTACATACAAAATCATTTTCAAGATAATAATTTTTGGTTAGGATTGGAATAAAACAGTAATGATAACATCTTCATAAACTTTGTTTCTAGCGAATGTATACGTTTGCTTTGAATTTCTCCAATACGTAAAGATCAAGTGCAATGAAACGTAAGTACGAGTGGGATTGGTTAATCATTTGATGAAAAATCAAATCATGCACAATAAAATCTAATTATTACCGGGATAGGTTGGCGCATCCTTAAGGATATGAGGCAGGTCAAAGTTGATGCCCTTAATATTAGGGTATTCTTTAATAATCATGTTAAGGGTAAGTCCAGTAGCACCACCAACATCAACAATTGATGAAATTCCCTCAAAACCTTGATAATTTTCTAGGATTTCCTTCAACACAATTGTTGAGTGATGATCCATTCCATTGAAGAAAACCTTGTAGAATCTAGAATCTGTTCCAAGATAATTAAATATACCCGTCCCATACGCGTTATCAAATGCCGTCCCTCCCTCTAGTACTGCATCTTTCAAATGCTTCCTGTAATAATAATTCGGAATATCAATTTCTGTTTACAGTTTGTAATTATTTTGCGTAATAATAAGTTACAAAATTAATTTTAAATCAATTGATTCTGTACTGTACTACTAATACGAAAAATGAAGATTACGAGATAACATACAGATGTAAAGTAACGTTACTAAATACTATTTACTAACCAAGTTTCCATGATAATCTTGTCGTGCATGAGTTCAGCAAATGCAGCGTAAGAAACCTCATCATCGTTGCTAACCAAGAACTGGCAAACGGGTCCGAGCCCATAAAGCCGCTCGAGCTGGCCATCGGACCCGACCCTAGCCGAGAAGGTCAAGATATCAAAGCTGGCTAGGAGGCGCAGCATGCGGTCCAGGACCACTGCGGCATCCGGGTTTTTAGTGGATAGTTGGGCCGCGATCTCCGAAGGAGATACGTGGCCCATTGTGCCAGATTTCTGGATGATGTCTAGAACTTTTAGCTCTAGCACAGTTTTGAACACCATAGATGGCACTGACCATGTGGCCATGCACATAGCCAGCGACGCGGACTCATCGGTAATTGTGTTCTTTGGCTTACCACGGCTAATCAGACTCATTTTTTCGATAAAGATAATACTTTTCAACTCTAGAGAATCTCGACACAAAGTAATTAATTTGCACACGTATGTATGGGAAGGGCTAGCTAGCTAGTAAGTGTGTGCGTGGTGAGGAAAAATGTCTAACTTGCATAGGTTTATATAGTACTAATAGTAGTGAACTAACTAATGATTGTAGTGATATAGTGACGTGTACATGCATCGTAAGCTTGTAACAATGTCAACTTGTGATGAGTACGTAATTTGTATTTATATAACTACTTCAATTTTTAATTAACTCATGATGCATGAAAATAAGATCAAATGTTAGGTGTAGTGCGACTCCAATCAGTAGGAAATTATATTCAGTTGAATGATTGAACTTTATAATTATGGGATCACTATTGTTTTGCAGACAAGTATGGTCCCAATTGATACGTTATTAAATTATATCGATATTACTAATATATATGTACTCCGTATGTTATTATTACTAAGGGCTTGCTTGTGGTAGCAGTTGCTGTGAGACGGGTTCGACCGACGGGTTCTGCGATCATTTCTTAGGATTTATAATAATTTATGGAGTGAGGATCAAGGTTAGCTTAGTGGTTAGAAACTCAACCTGCTTGGGGGATGTCACGGGTTCAAATCCTCATACCCCCACCTCCGCAACATTAGTTGCTCCTTTGTACCAAAAAAAAAAAAAAATAATTTATGAAGTATATATATGAGTTACGTTGTTGCCCTTGCCTCACATACGAAGGCGAGGTATGAAAACATTTTGATAACGTACCATACATGTTACAATAATAATATATAAATTAATAATGCTAAGAGTCTATATATAGACAAAAAAAAATGTGTCTACACCTAGTGTGTAGTAAATTAAATTATGGTTGCAGTTAATTTTTAGTGTTTAATTTAGGGAGTAATTACATAATAGGAAAGTGAGATAAATTAGGATATTGATGTGAAGAAAAATCTTATATATTTGATTTTACTACCGATGCCAAAAATTTACTGTAAATCATGAATATTTACTTTAATTACATAATTTTTACTATTTACTATCTTGATTTTACTACACTTGGGATATAAGGATTAAAGTATAGACATTTTTTTATTTGTCTATATGTAGACTCCTAAAGAGTGATAGTTCTCTTATTTCTACATACGTATCAATTAATTTTACGATTATATGTTTAACTCACTAGACTGAATATAAGTCGATACTCATCCTAATTTATCGGTCCCCATCGTCATCTTTAAATTGTCTTGATTAGGTAGCAGCTGGTAAGTTCAGCATATGAATGCATGATGGTTCGTTGCCAATTCCCTCTTCGATCAACTTTAAGTGATGTTGCACTTAAAAAGTGATGCGCTACTTGGTGGCCCTGGTCGAATGGGCAATAATGCTAAGGCACAACAATAGAGTAGTGGTAGGTGTAATTAAGAAATTGATGTCTTATAAAGGAGTTAAGTATAAAACTATATCGACTAATTAAGCCATTAACCATACACTAATTATGCCTCTCCCCTCAAAAAAAAAAAAAAAAAGCCTCTCAATAATATTGGTTCTTTCACAATATGAACTGTAAATGTATAGAAAGTAATTGATTCGATCGGAAATTAAAAATAAATGAGTTAAATCAAGATGATAATCACCATATATATATATATATATATATATATATATATATATATATATATATATATATATATACACACTAGAAGAACAATAAATATAAGATGGTCGATCTATTTCCAAAGTTTTGATCGAATGACATTACGTAACATTTAATGCTAAAACAAATTTTCTATTATTGGGACACATAAACAATTGAAAAATCGATACCAAAATAATCGCGTAATGTTGTGAAGATGTGGCTTGTGATGTTTCTTACATCCGATTGTGAGGGAAGCACCGTAAGCATCATACTGCAATTAATTAGATCATGATACAACTAACTGTATGTGTAACACCTAATCATAGAAGGCAAATCTTGGATTGATTTTTTGCAGCTAATTATTTTTTATTTTTTATTTTTTTTGATAAGATTCGAAGTCAGTCATATTTATTGTGAAGAAGACTTGCCAATAATAAACGATACATCTGGTTCGCTAAATAAATCACCAGCAATATATACAATTATACATGCTCTTCTGCCAAAGCTAACGTGCCCTATTAAATTTTGGGGTACCGCAATAAATTGACCTTAGCTTGTTGATACGATCATTTCCAATTTTAGATTTACTGATACTTCCCAAATATATCGAAGAGTCGGGTACATTGTAACATGATCGCGAGAGAGCCCTCATTAATGTGGCATCGATTAACATTTTTGCGCTAATGTGTTTAAAGATCAGTAGATCACTAGTTGTTTTCGTCTTTTCGGAGTAGACTCAAGTCAATGAAATTTACCATAGTTCTTGCCTAAACTTTCGAAACGTTTCAGCAGAGAGAAAAAAAACTTGTTCTCGTATATATTTAAAATTATGAATGATTGAGAGTTGATGATTTTTTTATCAAGGAAAAAACTATTTATACGAAAAACATTTGCAAGAGAAATCATGTTAAGTAAAAAAAGTAATAGTAAATCTCAACCACGATTTAGACTTTTAGTTGAAATGATTTATATATTTATAATTACTCATCGTTATTTTTAAAGTTTTTTTCTCCCGCTTATGTTCAATCATACCGATTTTGTTAATTCATGGAGTTGCAAAGGGAGAAGAGTTGCTAGTTCACTCACGTAACCAAACTAACCAAGCACTAATTCCTGTAATAAAGCTTACTTTTGTTATGTCTTCAATTCACTTGAAAATATCACTTATTATTTATTTTGACTTGATTGGTAAAGTTCAAAAAGACAAGTAAATTAGTCAAACACGTGAAACATGACCATTAAAAGTTACTACACCTTAAATTATGAGACTCATGATCGAGGCTTATAGCCGAGTGCCGAGTCACAACCCACTTAAAATTACATGTAAAATTTTCATAATATATCTATATTATACCTTTAATAGTATAATATTAAGGATGACGTAGAGTAATATTAGTTCATTTGTAAAAAATTAAATTCAGCTCATCGTCTACGTGTCAGTTCTATATTGCACTAGCCATGTGTCACAACTTCATCAGGGGACTTATTAATGCAATGTAAATTTAATCTTCTGAATTGCCCACTTTGACGTTATGATCACTTCAACCCTTTATACATTAATCTTACTAAAATTCCTTAAATTAATCATTATTAATCACACCACTATTTATCTTAATAACGGCATTAAACATGATGACTCTTAGCCTTGCGTTTGCTAATTGTGTCAGTTACATCTTCTTCGAATTAGTATATATACGTTAGGCTATTATTTGACTTTGGTGTAAAAAATAATATCATATCCTACATATACATTGAGTTTATCAACGACATAATTTTAGTTATATGTATTCATTGTAGTTCGACTCTCTCTAATTCCAAATAGTTATATTGTACTCTAATTCCGAATTGGTCGTGTTTATTTCCGATATTGTGATTGACAATTTCATTTTCATTTAAGCTATAGCTAACATGTTCCAGCAACTCTACAAATAAATTAAAAAAGATAAAACGCTTTCCTCTTATCTGTCACGTTTATGCTTATTGTACTTGAATTCCTATTATCATTATTTTAGTTCCAAATATGATCATCTTGGTGTGTTTATTTTCGATAACATGATAGACAATTTTATTTTAATTTTTGATATAACTAGCTAACATGTTATAAAAACAATACAAATAAATTAAAAAAATCCAGTTATTTCACGGGGCAAAAAACTAGTTAGATATTATTAATCAAGTACGGAGTATTAGATGATGATGTGTTAAATATACATTTGATGTGTATGTGAAAGAGACTAGAAATAAAGAGAGCCCAAGAATATATCCAACTCAAACGTGCCATATATATATAAGAATTGTATCAGGTCAGAAGTACTCTTAAAGTTAGAAGTCAGAAATAATCTGTACCTTCCATCCTAATCATCCGACGGCTGAGATAACGTGCGAAAATCCCCTCCCCCAGCTAACTCCACCAACTCTATAACCGCACTAACTATGTAACACCCCCAAATTTCCTTTCCTTTTTAAAAACATTTTATCGAGAATCAAACACAAATAAGGAAATTCAGAGGTGTCACTCCGCACTCGAGTCAATGACCCAAATGCAAGGAGATTTCAAAAGCCACAGTGTAATTATTTAATGGTCTAAAATAGTCTATTACAACCCATTAATTAAAATTGCAACAGTCCAAAATATGAAATATGAAATACTCTATGTCTAATAACTACTAGTCTAATTATTGAATCCAACTAATTCTAGTGAGTCGTCGTTCCCGCATGCATCAATCACTCCAAACCTGTGGTGGAGTTAAAGCACAAAAACCACAGTTGAAAAAGTCAGTGAAATTGAGTAAGCTAACACCTCAACGTGTAGAAAACCAAAACTCTTACCTTGATTTTGAAAACGTTTTAGTTTTATTTTCGAAAACACACTTAGCACATAAACATATAATCATCCAAAAATAATTCCAAACCAGTAGTTAAGAGTCATATATCAGAATCCACCATTCAATTCATCACATACTCATAGTATAAGAAACATTCTATAATCCACAATTCCTAGTTAACAATCCACATTCCACAATCCATCGAACATTAATTTGATAATGAGTAAGAAGTTATAAGACACAATTCATAGTCCACAATCCATAATCCATAATCCATAATCCATAATCCTTATTATTTAGAAATGAACTGAATCTTTTGCCAATTCATCCTATCAACCATAATTCATAATCCATAATCCATGACAACTAGACCTTAAGTGTGCACACCCCCTACTGGGTGTTTTTAACCCAAGTAGAGTAGACTAGAGCCTAACCCTCTTAAAAACCGATGCGGTGGGGAAATTAATAGGAGTCGATGCGACTCAAACATTTGAATAGGAGTTCTTTTGACTCAAGCAAATAAATAGGAGCTCTTTTGGCTCGAACGAATAAATAGGAGTTCTTTTGCTCCGTCTAAGTAACCAGTATCTTATTGAGAGAGAGTTGATGATCACAGTTCATATAAAACGATACCAAATCAACATCACAATATAAATTGGCTATGCGCCCACAAACCAAACCAAATCAACCAATTCAATATACATTTAATCTTACCTTTCAAAAAAACATATTTGTCACAAGCCATACCATATACCAATATCAATACAATAAATCCAACCAAATTAAAATACAACAATCGTATAAACTGAATCGTTCTTTACCTATCATGACACTATGTTTTCATCCAATCACACCATTCACATCTAGCACATAAGTTTGAAAGGTTTCTACAAGTTTAAGAAGGGTTGAGCATGCTAGCTTACCTTTTCAAGCAAACGAAAACTCAATAGCACAACAATCACTAGTACCCCTCGTCTACGAACTCAGACTCTACAATTACACAAACGACATCCCAAATCAACACTCAATCTTACTCAACCAACCTACCTATATATTAGTATGATCCTATATACAATGTATGGACAAGACAATACCAAATTCAAACCAACAATTACCAATTATCCGATAAGTATAATTCTATTTCAATAATTATCCAATATAACTCAAATAACACCCAATTTAATTATAAAAATTCCCAAAGGCCTAAAATTAGTTTTAAAACAGAATTTAACTTATAAAAATTAACCCTTAATTATTCTAATTTAATTATAAATTATTTTAACCACTTAAACTAAGTTTTATTAATCAAAATTAATGTTTTATTCCATAAAATACAATAAATACGAAAATAATAAAATAAATTAGTAAAATCAGAAAAATAAGTTCATAAACAACCAGATTTCAAAACCTAATTAGTGATATAGTTGAGCTAATAAAATAAAACCTAAATTTCAATCTTAAGACTAATAACAATTTATACAAAAGATGAACAATTATAGCTTTAATTCTTTAATTAAAATTAAAAACCTAATTAACAAATTATAATCATCCTCACAACTATAATTTTCGAAGTTCATTGATACAAAACGAATAATTAAGCTAATTCACCTAAATTTCGTAATTAGTGAAGATTAATCCAAAACCAACATCAAACTCAAATCTTTGTGACTTAAATCAATTACCCACTAAGTATAACACCTATTAGTATTGATTGACAACAATTTAAAGCATAAAAATTGACTCATCGAATGATGGTTTAAAGAGGGACGAAAACAGGGGAAAACAGAGGAAGGGGGTGATACCCGCGGCAAGGAGAGAAGAAAAGAGAGTTAACGAGGTGGTCGGGCGTCGAGGACTGGCGGCAGAAGCGGTAGAAGACGATCGGCAGGGAAGGCTTCCGTGCGT
The DNA here is from genome assembly GCA_963680865.1 of Spergularia marina. NCBI lineage: Eukaryota > Viridiplantae > Streptophyta > Magnoliopsida > Caryophyllales > Caryophyllaceae > Spergularia > Spergularia marina. The sequence continues at coordinate 23,578,659 of OY804553.1, read as the reverse complement.
CGCGTGTGGGCGTGAAGAACGACGAACGAAGAGGAAGGGAGGAGCAGTGGCTCTGTTTTTATAGCAGGGGAAGGGGGGTGTGTCGGTTTTGTTTTTTTTTTTTTTTCCTTTTCTTTTTATTTTGTTTTTCCTATTTAAAATCTGATTTCCTTTTCTCCTTTGGGTTTGACTTTGGGTTTAGGTCAATTGGTGTGGGCTAGTGTAGTTTGGGTTTAGGTCAATTGAAAATAGAACGACCCAAATTGAAATCCGATTCTAAAACTCATTCTCGAACTCATTTAGGAAAAACGACTCACAACCCAACAATTAAATTCATTTTTCCACTAGAATAAATTAATTAATAATACTAATATATTACTATAATATATACCAAATTTTCGGGATATTACAAACTAACTCTCATAACTCCACTCACTCTATAACTCCACTAACTATATCAACTAACTCCACCACCACCCCAACCCAACCACCGCACCAACCACCATCACTGGTGGTCCGACGGCGGTCAACGGTGGTCCGGCGGTGGTTCGGCAGTGGTCTGGTGGTGACTTTCTCAGTTAGCTGAGTTATGTGATGGAGTTAGTAGAGTTAATGGAGTTACACAATTTAGTTAGTGCAGTTATATAGGTATAGTTAGCTTATTCAGTAGTGCAGTTATCACTTCTAACTTCTGACATTAAGGTTACTTCTGACCGGATGCAGCCCCTATATATATACCTTGATCAATTATCAATCTTCACCACAAAAAAAAAAAAGCACAGTAGTAGCCCTCGGCCCCGTCAACGCGAATTATCAATTATACTTAAGTATTTGCAGTAAACTTATGACATTGGCAGTAAAATCAACATTTTTACGGATCTATCAATAGAAAGAAATTAGAATTGATTTAATTCCAAAATCAAGGACTCTTAATTGTACAAAAAAAAAGGGACTCTTAATTGTCTCTTTTTCTTTATAATCCATCATTTGCCAAATTATGCAACAAAATTTACTGCATCTTTAATTAGTTTTACTACAAATTATTAATAGACGCTTTTTTCACTTGTCTACATATATACTCCTAATATTTTCATATTTCATTTGTGAACACATGATTTAAATGTACATGTCAGCATGTGAGATGAATCCATACCCATAACAAATGATATATTCCGAGGGAGTATGTCTACGAACAAAAACGAAGTTTTGGTTGGCAACAAAAAACAGGGCATATATATAAATGTCACACACATAAAATCCATAGGAAATGGATATTTAAGTGCATAAAAATTACATAATCTCAGCACTACATTTTCAATATCTGAAAACCTCTCTTGTTTTTCTGGAAAAATTAATTAAAACACAAATATTTTTATCAAATTAAAAAATAAAATAAAAACATTTAATCAACAATGCTGATAAGAAATTAACAGCAAAGTTTAAAGCAGAGGTGGACATTAAGATGATGAATTAGTAGTGAGATTGTCTACAGTGCTCGGCCTTTAATGATGTCGAAGCTCATCTCACTTGGATCTGTTGCCTGCAATTCAACTTGAATTCCATCAAGTTCTCTCTTGAATCTGTCCTTGGAGCTTGCATACACCATCTTCATTCTCACTCTTGACGTATCGGGGGACCTGTGCATTATCCACATTCGTAACATATCAAATACAAGCAGCGTATATGTTACGACTTACGATTATCATATCTAAACAAAACAACGCAGACTGTAGATTTCACGCGTCTTTTAATAAATACTCGCATATCATCCAAACCCCACCAATTAGAGTTATTATCAATATCCGGACATATATTCTCCCTCCGTTCGCCTTTAAACTTCATAGGACCATCGAATACGCTTCTTAAGGTGATTGTACACGTTAATCGGCTAATTGAAGTTCTAAAAAAATTGCATGACGGGTTATATAAAATATTGATCTAACCCGCCATGCAATTTTTTTGAAACTTAGATTAGACAAAAAGCGTGTATACCCACTTTAAAATGCGTGTCCGTTCGCCCTATTTCGTTCTATAAAGTTTAAAGGCGAACGGAAGGAGTACAATGGTATCACTTATCAGTGTATCACTCATGTGTTAATATATATTTCAGACCCTTGTAACATTTCACATGAATATGCTGCTTTATGTGAGTAGTTAAGCATGGTGCAGTATTTATTCCATTTTTAGTAAGTTTAGACTAATATTATTGTACTCCCTCCGTTTCTTTTGTTTCTTTACGTTTCGTTTGAATATGTGAGAGGAATTCAAACGAAACGTAAAGAAACAAAAGAAACGGAGGGAGTATCAAACATTACATGAGCTTGAATCACAAGCTACATACTATGCATGAAGAAGAAGTGGCTAAGTACCAGGCAATGAAGAAGATCTTGCTCTTCTGGCAGTTCTCCTCGGTGGTGAAATCGAAGTCGTAAACAGCATAACGGCATTCATCAGCAGGTAAGGCGTTGGTGAAGTCATCATAAGTTTCATCAGGGGTTCCAACCTTATCCACAACAACTTGTTGCCCTTCAATCCTGAAGGTGATGAACCTGTAGCTCCTCTTTGCTTTTAGCTCACGAAACTTGACCTTACACTCATCATCCACGGCCATGCCCGACGCTGCGTTCGCCTATCCTCGATACATTTCATTAAAACATTAACGTCACTTTCTATTGTTGCTATATGTGTGAGCTAGTCCCACATTAAAAGTTAAATTACGACAAACTTAGTCGGTGGGGGGGGGGGGGGGGTTACGTTACGTGCATGCATATGCATTGTGGAAGGGATTGAGCGAAGTGCATGCACGTACGCTTTCAACGTATTTGCATAGATGCATGATGAAATGAAATTATTTTCACTTTCAATTCCAACACAAATCTAGTTATATTCGAACTTTTGCAGTATGTATCTTTCAATTGAATCCTTAATGCAATTATTTGCCCAAAATAACAAACAAAAAGAACCTACATGTAGATGGTTTATTTCGATCGAGGGTCAAATTTAAGTATGTGTATCTAAAATGTGAAAATTTGGGGGAATCAAACTTGTATAAATGTAAGAATTATTAATCCGTGTGGAAAAAATTCTAATTATAACTTATGTGCAACGAATACGAATTAATAAGATCAAAGATCATTATATATACAATGAAAAGTTCATCATTGAATAACAATGAAAGATCTTATTTTTCGAGATTGATATTCATCATGGTTGACTTGAAGATTATTTAGAAATAGAAGCCATGGAAAGAATTGGTCAAAATTAAAACAAATAGGCAAACTTTCATGTAAAACAAAGGACAAAAACATACACAAAATCGGAAATGTGATTATCCTTTTAACATTCCAATTCTGATCAATAAAAATCGTACCAACGTAACATCCCACATACAATTTTTTTCATTGTAAGTCCAATTATAGATGAATAACATGATCATAACAGTCACCATCACGATATATATGTTTTGTCACAAGTATGAATTAGAATCGTCTTTACGCCTCATTATTGACAGAACAAACTTTACGATAATCCTCATGCCGTAAATTGTAATTGATCATCATGCATGCGTGGAATGAGCTAGATGGAGAAAAGAAACGTACCATTTTGTTATAAATTCCTCCTTGATCACAATAATCAGATGGAAGACAGGGGATAGAAGATAGAAAGGATAATTTTGCACAAAGAGGAAAAGAGAAAGAGTGAGAGAGAAGATGAGGGTTGAAGGAAGAGATAGAGAGATCCTTGAATAAAGGGCAGCAACGAGTGGGTGAGTTTTTGAGGGTGCAGAAATTTGCGGACAATGACAAGAAATAATTAATTTAACTATTAAAATTATTTAAAACAAATAACCAAGAAATAAAATAATTAAATTAGTAGAAATATTTAAAACAAATAAAATGAAATTTATAAATGGGAGATGAACGAGATTTTGTTTTGAGTTGTAATAATATTACAGAAGAACAGCTAATGGATTATTTTCCTCCATAAAACTACAACTGTTTGATCATGTCTACGACGAACTCTTCTCCTTGCCACGTCTAAGTTGCAAAATGTCGCACGTCCAACTTATGTGTGTGTTTATCTCATCATATTCTTGTGTATTGACTTACATAATATATACGAGTAGTATGCAGTACTCTCTCAATTTCATTGAATTATTAAAAGTTCGACATCGCATTCTTCGCAGTTATATATTGACAATCCACATAAACGGAGGGAGAACAATATAATTGAAATTATGGAGTAGCAGGCATCATCAAAATAAAAGAAAGAAAGGTTAATCGGATATTTTTGGTGATTACTATTTGCTAATCTCTTTTACAAATCTGAAGGTTAATTAGCAACACAATTTCCAAAAAAAAAGACATTGGAGAAATTTCGTACTCAATCACGCCATCACGACCTTTTCAGCCATTACTGGTGTGGCAATCGGTGATCAGGCATGTCTGTTTTTGCATAATGTACACTTATCTTCATAAGATAACAGTTGACAGTCTCACTATAGAACTCCACAGTATATAGGACGACCGACAAGAATTTCAGGAGATGCAAATAGATGGTCATGCAAAAGTATACAAAAGCGGCTTAATGGGGACGCAACATGAGGGACCAAATCAGCCGTAGCTTAAAAGTTGGCATACACCGTTTTTTTCGTTCGTTTCTTTACGTTCGGTTTCAATTCAGCTCACGTATTCAAATATCATCACGTACTAAACAGAGGTGTACATATTATGCAGACCCAATAAAAATTTCATTTCACAATACATAATTAAAGCTGAAGGCTAAATTGTCACATAAATGCTACACAGTGACATACTGTAACAAATGAAATAAGAAGAGTGACTGACAAAAAGAAATGTATACCTACCATGATAAGAAAAAGTAGGAGTGGTTTACTTTCACAATTTTTTACCAGCAACAATGTCAACCTACAAAATTCACCACCTTGGATCCTTCTTTTTTCTTGGCCTTTGTATCAGTAAGATTTGTCTGGGAACCAAGACTCACTTTTGTTGTCTTAAAGTCATTTGTGACTTTATCATCATCCGCTATCATGAAGTCGTCTTCAAGATCATCACCACTTAAAAGCTTTGTTACCTTCGGCCTTTGTTGTTCATAGTCAGGAACTAAGGTCATAAACAAACATCAGGAAGCAATATCAGATGTTAAACCAGTACGCAAGTAACAAAATAGATCCAAGGAAGTGCAAATTTGCATCATAATTATCAGGCCATAAATCCTATAATAGCTTTATTCAAACTTTTGGGTATGTAATTTAGACATTGCCCAAAAAAAAAAAAAAAAACTTTTGGGTATATGCTGATATTCTTTGGATCTCGACCAGAAGAAGATTTATCATTATGAGAGTTAGCTAATCAGTATGGGAGTGGCCTCACAAGGGATCTGTTAAACTAATTGTCTCACTGCAAGGATTTAAAGATGGAATGAGAGTGTGAAACGCAGCTGGCTAATGACATTAAATTCCTGAGTAGACCAAGAATTTCCACTTATGCCAAAGATTGTCATCTAGGGAAAGTAGTAGAGTCTCTTTGTAATATAAACTAGTGGTGTGTTCACTTGTGGAAACTTTGTGTAATGACTGTAATCTAATCAGCTGATTCTTGAAAAACAAAAGTAAGAACGTTCAAAATTGACACAATATATTCTACTAAAGAACGAGCCAACTGTGTGCTGAAAAACTGAAGCTGCAAAAGGCAAGGACACAAGAAGAAATGATTATTAGGATGCCACAAATCGTGAGATCACGAAGTGCCATGCTGGGCATCCCACCCTTTCAGTTTAAGAAAAGGGCCATGACCAACAGATCCTCGTTAGGAATGTGTTTCTGTAAGGCATGGTTGGCGTTTACTATCAGGTCTTCAAAGAGAAATGTGTTTTCATTATCTAGAAAAGCCAATTAGAGTTTCCTTGAACAAAGTTGACTAACCTCTTTCACTGTCAAAATAGGATCCTCTGGTTCCCTTTTTCGGGCAGTCTCTAGCCAAATGAGTTACGCCACCACATATCTTACAGCAACCTCCCTGTCACAAAAAATCAATAGCAATCATAAAACTAAAATCAGGATCTCTGAACCAGCTAAATAAGCTCTGATCACAAGGATTGATAACAGTAAGTTGCTTTTGAGCTGCTTCCAAAAGTGGGTTCCAATTTTACCTTTGGATATATTCCATGGGTATTTTTGGGACAATCCTTACTCAAATGTCCACGTTCGTTACATATAAAGCATAGTGCAAACTTCGTCCCACCTGCACCACGAAAAACAAACAAGCAAACTTAGTATAGAGATGTCCAATGGGCCACGGGAAACAATAATGAAGTAAAGAATACATTTCGAAGCAAGAGTAATTTCAACTTCAAGCAGATAACAGACACATCAAATATCTAAAATTTACTACAAAATGAAATTTCAAGTTCATGAAACAGGAAATAGTTACTTGCTTAACCATGGTACAGCTGGCCAATGGTTTCAAAGTGACAAGGCAGTGAAGCACACGTTCACACTCACCTTATATAACATATACTAGTATGCATCATGACACTATCTTGTTGCAAGAATAGCAGGGAGAAGTTTTCTTCAGAACTTAAAATACACAGAAATTTTGAATCCATATAGAACTCATCTAAACGAAATAGCCATAACTGAATGAGCCATGAAGGTGCCGCCATGTCCACCTTTTAACAAACTGAACTTCTACCATTCCCACGCGGAAAAACAAGAACTTGTTGACGATCAATTCCTCGGTGTCAGGATAAGCAAAAAAAAGGACTGATTGTTGGGTTTTGCGAGTTCTTCTCAAGCTCATAGATAAAGGCAACCTTGAAAAACAAATCTTTCAAAATACCTGTTTCAGAGAGCATAGTGGCTTCCGACAATGAGGTTGAGTTGTGTCTTTATGATCTGTTCTCGCAGGGTTTAATGTGTACAGTTGTCCACCACAGATGGGACTTGTTGCTAGACTTCCCTCTAGATTCGTGGAGGCAGTGTCTTCTAGGACTAGTAAATAATGGAGGGAAACAAAGGTACTTCTCACATGGTAGTTTTGTTTTTAGAATCAATTTTCCACACAACAGAGTACACATTTCAAGGGTTAGTTAGCTATTCACCATACAGAAAGCCTCCTTTCTCAAAGCTTGTGTATACATTTCAGTAGAATAAACGTGGAAGCTTGAGCCAAGCATCTAATGCAGAAAGAATTAGCCAAGGACTAACTCATCACTACATCGAGCATATAAGCAGGAAATGGAAGTTCAATAGCCTTGATGCTTTTAGGTAGGAGAGTGTTGTATATTTTTGCCTCAGATTAATGGTACAAGAAAATGCTCTCCCCCAAACCCTGGTGCCTGTGGATCACTGGAGCTCTACCGCTTCCTACTGTTAGTTGCATTCAAAGTCAATGTACGTTTTCAAAGGACCTCAATTTCAGTAGGAGGGAAGTATTTATAGGCATGTAAGAAGATACCAACACATTCCATTGAGACTCAGGTCAGTACCTCCCTCCCAACTAATACCACCCCCCCAACAAAAAAAAAAAAAAGAAAAAAAAAAATTTAGTTAGCAAATTAAGCTCCTTCTCTAGCTTAATTGGACTTTCTCGGTCCCCAATTAAACTTTGTACTTCATTTGAATACGTGAGAGGTATTCAAGTGAAGTAGGAAGTTTATAGTGGGACGGAGGGAGTAATCAACATTAGTTTGAGCAGGGAAATGGAGGCAATGGGAGGGAAGGTCTGATTACACTTGTTTGATTACACGGTTGAAGGGGGCAAGGGAGGAGTATATTTTCTCTCCCTCTTTAAAAAGCTCAATCCCTACGTTAGGAAATATTTGATGGGAATATGGAATATCACAAATCCCTTACCCTTCCTTCCTCTCTTTCCCTCTTCCCCCTCCCCCATTTCCTTTATTTCCCACCTTTGCTGCTCAGACAATGTGAAAGTATTCTGGACTGTAAAATGCTTGGTAACTTATGGTACACCACGAGAGAAAAATTCAACCAAGTCTTAATCACAAGACAAGGTGAACCTGTATCCACATACATGAGTCAGCAGATTTTATGACAATTGGTCATCTCGTCCTATAATCTGCTGGACTTGTGGACGCAAATGCCTAAACATTGTAGATGGAATGAAATAGCGATCCATAATATGTGAACTGCGCATGAGCATTTCTCAGACAGAGTAGCATACAGTCCACTTTTATGAGACTCCATACGGTGATCCAAGGTTATTGTTTTGATAAAGCTGTTAATGGGTACATTCATAATCGAACTATTTAGGCATAGATATAGTTTTCTAAGGTGTGTTCCCTCCTTATTTATTAAGACCTTATCTTTAAAACATTTAAGGAAAACTTCAAAAAACAGAAGAGCTACCAAAACCTTGTTGATTTTTGCAGATGAAGAGGGGGAGTGATGACAAAGCATGGGTCTTAGGAACCAAAACAACATTTCTATCTTAGCAGTGATCAGTGTTTCAAAAAGTTGTTAACACCTTGGATAGCCTTCCAAGACAGACTTGACCTTACTGGCCACAAGTCCACAACCCAGATGTGCATTAGAATGGTTGTGCTTTTAAACCTTAGAATCTAAAGCTAAAAATCGTGCTTGTTCACATCATCAGATCGTAGGTTCAAGTACCCCAGTTGAGAGATACAAGAAGCCACAAAGCGAAGATGACATTACAAATTTAACTCTAATGTTACACTAGTGCATCCGACAGAGTTAATAATAAAATTCAGAAGCAGAAAAAAAATGACAGTTGGGCAAAAAGTGCGTACCATCTCGCACAGGATGAGGGCATCTAGACAATGAATGCCCATTTTCACCACAGTTATAACACAATTTCTGATCAACAACTTCTTCAGTCTTGTTGCGACAGTTCTTCAAACTATGCCCACGTTGTCGACAAAACAAGCATATCTGCCAAACACAGAAGACAAGTAAATAAAATTCATCATTATACTCTACCTTTCGCTACAATTACATGACAAAACAAGAATTATCCATTCGATCATCATCATTACAATATCATCCCAAACATTTGAGGTACATCCAAATATACAATCTCTACAAGTTATCAATCCACTCTTTGCTGCAGTGATATTATTATAACTTCCGAGTAGCATAGTCAAACACCACAGTAACGAAACCCATCCAAATAACACTATAGTCTATAGTGCCAATTCAAACACGAACTAGCACCAATTTCCACACAGTGAGTAAACCCATCCAATTAACATCATAGTGCCGATTCAAATGCGAACTACCGTCAATTTATACACAGCAACTAAACCCATCAAACTAAAACTATAGTGCCAATTCAAACACAAACTACCACCAATATATACCCAGTAACTAAACCCATCCAATTAACACTATAGTGCCAATTCAAACACGAACTACCACCAATTTATACACAGCAGTTAAACCCATCAAACTAACACTATAATGCCAATTCAAACACAGACTACTATCATCCACCAATTTATACACAGCAATTCAACCCGTCCAATTAGCACTATAGTCCCAATCACATATCACATATGCAAATTTCTCCATTTCCCACCCTTCCCCTCTCTTCACCCTCATTTCTCTCTATCCAAACACACAGCAAGAGTTCCAGCAACCGGGCGGACCAATATATCCAATGTTTCTCTCCCTTTCTTAAGGGAAAGTAAAACACACATTCGCCGCAACTATGATGAACTTATATACAATACTAATCAGCATGATATCACATGAAACCAACACTATATATCCACAAACAAATTCTACTTGAAATTCAACAATTCTATACCTACAGAACAAAAAGTTCCAATCTTTACTGCAATTACAAATAAACAAACCCAGTAACACTCCCTCATACCATCAACATTAAACTATCAGGCACAAAACCCAATTGCAAACTTGTCCATTAAGCTAAAACCCATATATAAAATGAACCAAACCCCAATTTCTACAACTTTACTCCCAATAATTACAAACACCCATAATACCATACATACAAATAAAAAACAGTAAAAACAACAGAGAAAACAGTAAAAATTGGACCTTATTTCTTTCCCAATCAGCTTTTTCAGGGCAATCTTTGGCAATATGATGAACATCTTTGCAAATGTAACAACTATCACCAGGCTTTAAACCAGGAACTCTAAGGGGGCGTTTCTGGGAAGATAATTTTCTGGGTTTATTAGGGTCTGAATCTGATTTTTTGCGCTTAAATTTGGGTTTTTTCTTCTTCTTTTTGTTTGGGTCTTTCGGGGGAGTTGGTTCTGGGGTTGGGAACAACTCTGGGTGTTCTTCTTTGTACTTCTTCTTTGCTAATTTTTGCCTCTTACTCACCATTTTTATTGCCTGATTATACTCCTACACAAAAAAAGCTTCTTGAAGAAGAATAAGAAGAAGAAGAAGAAAGGGGTTTAGGCTAGGCGGCTTGGGGGTTTAGGGATGGACATAACACATCCAAACAGGTTACCGTGACTTTGTGAGCCCAATGTCTCCCGATGGTCTTTGACTTGATTGACGGGTCATTTGGATTTGAGTTCGATCTAACTTGTTTAAACTTCGGCTGGCCTTTGCTACTTGCAGTTTTTTTTTTTTTTTTAATGATTAAAAGAATGACGGGAAGTATAGACGGGTTAAAAATGCAGTGGTTTTTACACTCTCAGAATTGGATTTCTCTCGGTCTGTTGTTACCAGGGGGCGTCATGTGGGAATGGGAGAGTAATAGAGTATGAGGATTTGTGCTCTTACACTTTTCAATTTTTGCTTAGTGTTTTACTCGGTGAAGAGTCATCTATGACTTGTAAATTTTAACGAATAAAGGAATCCCGTAATATTAAACAAACTTTAGATGTTGACTTGTTTAGTTTAGCATAAGGTTTCGAATTTAACAATCCGTTGATGTTGTAGTGACTTATGTCTTCTCATTTTCATGGTCTTTTTTACGCATGGTCATGTTTTTCGGTTTCTTTGTTTCAACAAAATCCACCTACTTGTCGGAAAACTCGACCAAACAGCGGATGACAAGTGCGCGTTTTCTTTCAATACATTCAATTGTACACTCAACACTCACATCAACCAAGCACAAGGTACGAGTGTGTATTGTTCCAATACATTCAATCGTGTACTCAACAATCTTCATCAATGTACTACCTTCGGAACATATGGAAGGAAATATGGAGCATTCTTGAAGTACGACATATACTCATTTTGCGTCAAATAAAGGATTTCATGAGATTGAGTTACCAAATTTGATGCTTACACGGCTGCAACCGTTAGAAACGCAATCATACATTACAGTATTATTCATCATCATTAGTTTCCCCTAGAATGCCATATCAGTTTACAGACATTGCGTATACAGATTACGACTGATGAGGATTGAGTTCTCGCACATAACAGCGCGATTACAAACAGATTGAAACACTTTCTGGAGTCTGAGAAGTACAATTTTTTGAAGAACCCAACTGTAAGTCTGTAACAGAAATGACAGGTTTGTAGACCTTTCTACTATTATACGAATACCTGTTACCTCAATATATGCTATAGTCTCTATGCCATGTATATATAGAGCCATTTACAGCGAAAGAGCATGCTAGCTTGTGATAATACGATAGTATTATATCTTCCCTTTTAAGGTTCAAGCTGAAACAACGAAATAACGTTCAGTCATTGGCTCCCAAAGACAGTTACTCTGAAACAAAACACCAGAGATGTCCAAGGACCGAGTCAATAAACACGAAACATCGCTTTCTTCCTTCTCTAAGCCCCGAACTTGGGAACTTTAGCAGTTGAGATCTGCGCAAGGAAGTGCTCAGACACGATTCTTCGTTGGATCTTCCCACTGGCAGTTTTTGGTAGAAAGTCAGTGATGAAAACCTTCTTGGGGACCTTGAATGTTGCTAAGTTTTTCTTGCAGAAGTTTATCACGTCATCTTCAGTAAGCTTTACTCCATCTCTAGGTATAACTGCACAATTAATCTGTCCAAATAGCAGAGACAAGCCACAATAAGCAGCCAATCATGACATCAAGCACTAATATGAACACCGAGTAGGCGATAGGATATGATCAGGCAGAACACTTCAAACAATGTTAAAATCATATAGAAACATAGTTTCATCCACTGTTTACCACTAAATAATAGGCACATACACAACCCAGTGGACAAAATACGTTTTTCTTGCTAGATGAGATGCACATGAACAGTACTTGACAAGTAGCTTCTCTTAGAAAATGAAATCCACGAACACAGGGCAAGATAGTTTCTACCTAATGAATGCACATAGAGAGCATGGAGATTGGGTTACTTCGCTATCCCCTTCTGGCTTTTGGTTACGATTCTTTAGCAAGTGCTTGATGATACAGAATTAAGTGATGCTATATTTACGAGGTATGTTCCAACTTCCAACCACGAGCAAAAGAACGGTCACAAAAATCAATGATAGTAGATTGTATTACCATCAGATCTGATCAATTGTAGCAAACACAACTATCATCCAATTTGATCCCAAGAATGAAGATGAAAACACTACTCGTATCATTTTTTAAGTTCCAGCTTAACTACAAATTCACAATCAACTGGCTGGTCTCAACTTAACCTACCTATCAACCACATCAGCAGAATCAGAATCAGATCGACAACTTTATGTTAATGTCTATTTCAACCTGCATTAGTCCTACACCTGACGGTTTCATGTTAAGAAGTAAAAAAATAGCAAACATAGTACGTCAAGCTTTCACACATACAACTCTACAAGTACTATTTTTGATGAATTATCTGTGAAAATCAAGTCCTTAATTACGGACAAAAATCTGGCAACTTGTATACTTTGTTTGGGGCATAAGTATAGGTATGATTGATATAGGCCACAGATATTAGTTTTGGCATTTACCTCTTCGCCATATTTGTCATCTGGGACCCCAAATGCAACAGCTTGAGCAACTTCTGGGTGGGACAAGAGCACTGCATCCACTTCAATTGGTGATATTTTCTCGCCTGAAAGCAACCAGTTAACAGAGAACAACCCACCACGTCAGATTTTTTTTTATGCAACCAGCTTGATAATATACACATTTAGTCCTGTAAAAAATCAGGCACCACAATCTAGAAGCCGGCCTGTCTAAAGACTTAAGCTGCTTGCATGACGATAAAGAAATGGTTAAGAAGCGATTATCAAAACGCACTAGTTGGCAACCATTACGCGATTTGCTTTATCAGTTTCACATCTTCGACTGTTCGTTTCTGATCATGGATTCTGACAGTACTTAAGTGGGAAGTTCCTTTTATAAGAATCTACACGATCGATTATTACCAATGAGGATTAACTTGAGAATGACCCAATACAGTCCTGTAACTGAGTTGAAAATGAAGAAGCCAAATGGGATTTGTCCATATCTAATGGTTTTCCAGATATTCATACCAACCCTAGACTCATGAAGCAAGAGGTGAAAATTTGTGGACAGCTGTAACAGCCTACAAACTTGAAGAAATACATCTGCACGTTATATGTAACAGGTTTATGAAGTCAAAAACAACATCAAAGAAGTAACACCTGAAGCTGATACGTAATTACTGAAGCCTTACTTAGCTTAACAACAAATTTCTACTCAATTTATGCCCTTTAGAACAATATGTCCCTGCTACTTAACTTCATCGAAAAGGGAAGATATATAGATTCCATGTCTTAACTTATCAAACAGAGGTTGACATACTATAATTCGTTCATTTATTGCAAGAATAGACATGGTTTGAAATCTTCAAACAAATACGAGATGAGTTCTAAATTCTTCTCTGATTTGATTTCTTCCTATCTAAGTGACTTAAAGCCAAGAACCTAACTACCACTTATCATACCATTGGACACTAAGTTAAACATGGTTTCTCAAAACAGCAAAGTTCCCATTAAACAAGTGGTTAAATAATACTCAAAATGATTACTTTTATATGCGAGTACATATGAACAATTACCTCCACGGTTAATGAGCTCCTTGATCCGCCCAACCAAATGTAAATACCCATCCACATCAAAATACCCAACATCGCCGGTATGAAACCACCCGAATTGGAAAGCCGACTTATTTGCCTCCGGATTATTATTATAACCCTTTGTAACATTAAGGCCTCTAATACAAACCTCCCCTTTCGATCCAGGACCTTGAACCACACCACTCTCATCCAATATCCCCATTTCCTGACCCACGGGTCGCCCAACTGAACCTGCCTTATGTGGCCCTTCCTCAGGCAAAGGGTTCGAGCACATTAAGTGAGCTGCCTCAGTCATGGCATATGCCTCCAAAACAGGCGCCCCAAACGACTCCTCGAGCCTAGATAAAATAGTTGGCGCCAAAGATGCACTGCAGCTCCTGATAAACCGAAGAGCCGGGTACTCGGATTCTGGTTTTGAGAGGTGCCTCTCAAGGATAATCTGGTGAATAGTGGGCACAGCTGTGTACCATGTGGCAGAGTATGCCTTCATGTCTGACCAAAAAGTTGATGCAGAGAACCGGCCAGCTGCAGGGAGTGTCACTGCAGCACCAGCACCAAGCGAGCTCAGTAATGCGGCCATCAAACCATGGACATGGAACAATGGGAGCACGATCACAGTCGAATCTGACTCAGTGAGTTTGTAAACCGACTTAATGTTACTAACAGATGACACTAAATTAAGTTGGCTAAGTGGGACACCTTTAGGACGGCTGGTTGTCCCAGACGTGTGCAGGAAGAGTGCAACATCTGACGGGTCGTTAATCAGTGGGGTGGCCGAGTTGCGTGTGGCAGAATCCAACTGAGTGAGGGAAAGAGAGACATCCGAGTCAGGGGAGGTGAGGGAAACAGTAGCGTGTTGGATGTTGAGCTTAAACGCGGCAGCTTGAGCAGCTTTATTACCGTCTGTGGAGGTGATAAGCAGCTTGGACTCGGAATCAGAAAGGTAAAACTCGAATTCTTCAGCAGTATACGCCTGATTCAATGGCGCTGCTGTCGCTCGTGCACGAATTACCGCCAAGAATGTTATCACAAACTGTCACCATCAAAATAAATTTACAAATCAATCCACCAATTTACGAAAAATTAAGTAAGCGTCAATAGCTCAACTACGATAGTTGGGTCGCTTTAATCTTTGAAAGAATTTCTCCAACTACGATAGTTGGGTCGCTTTAATCTTCGAAAGAATTTCTCCTATTTTGGTTTAGTATTTAATTTGTCGTTTATCAAAAAATATTACAAATTCTCATATGAGACCGAAGTCGTGTCGTTGCCAAAGCACTCATCCGTTTTCACAGACTGTCTACCACCAAAGTAACGTGCAATTCAATCATATCCAATTAATTTAGTACCGAACTATTCAGATTAACAATACAAATTTCAATGATAATAATAGTGGTTCAATACGGCCTGCACAAAGATTACAATCCACTAGCAGAATTCTAACATGAGACGCAAAATCTCGTGTGATACCATCTCATGATTTTTCTAATACAAGTGGTATGATTTCTTTATTTCGTCAAAATTGCTATGTCAACACAATTCAATTTTTAATCACCAAAATTACAAAACCAAGGTCCTCAAGTTGAATTATTTCATTTTAAAAATCATTAATGCATAACACAGACAATTCTAAATAATCTTCTCTTTGATTATTATTATTATTAATATTATTAAATCTCTTTTCTTTGATTGCATGTTATATTTCACGTCCATTATATACGAAAAGTAAAATTAAACCATACAATAAAATATCGTTAAATTGAGAGTCAAAACGCTAACAAAAGTAACAACCGTACCACAGATATTAAAAACAAAGTAGAGCGCAAAATCTAATAAATAAATAAACAAATACATAACGTGATACATCGTCTGTCGTGTATAAATATACATTATAAATTACATTAAATAAATTGATCAGAAAAAAAGAAAAAAAAAATTCGGGATTATGGGCGAAATATCAGGGGGGGAAATAAAACAGAAGATTTAGTTAAAAATAAATTAAAATAAAATAGAAAAGCGAAATTACCTCGACGGTGTTAGGGAAGGTGAGGGCGACAACGTCGCCGGGTTTAACGCCGGCGGAGACAAGGCGGAGCGCGGCGAATTCGATTATTTGGTGGAGGCGGGAATGAGTGATGTCGAACTTGCCGGAGACTGAGATGGCTCGACGGTCAGGAAATTTTCCGGCGATATCTTTTAGTAGTCCCGTGAGCGTTACGCTTTCCATATTTTTGTGGTTAATTTTTTAAAGTTGTAGGGTTTATGGTGTCTGTGGATATTAATTTAATTTTCCTTTCTTATTTGTTTGTGAACGAGAGAAAAGAGAAGGTTGGTTGAAATGTGAAGTGAGGAAGACAGGAGAAATATGGAGGTTTGAGGAAAGGATTTATAGGAGTTAGGGGAGAGAGAGAGGGGGAGGAAATTGTGCGTGTGGGTCCCCACGAATTTGAGGGCGAAATTGAGATTTTACATCATATGGTATGTATCAATTTGGGTTCTACCGTCGCTGGAGCCAGAACGGATCCTTATACCCCACCAATTATATATTAGCATTTCTTACATCTTTTTCAAAAAATATTATTTAAAATATAAAAAAATGGAATGCTACCATGTGATTTGTGGAGTAGAGGGAGTGAGACAGAAAAATGGGACAGGTGATCTGCATTGTGCTCGAGCAGGGTTTGAGGTCCTGTTTGATTCAATTTGAAGAGTAGTGTATTTAGACGGTTTTGTTCAAATTTTAGTACATTAAACATATATTTGGTTTCCTACAACTAAGGGCATGTTCGACAGTGCACTATGAAGTACTCCGTAATATGGAATTATCATTTTCTCAATTTAATCGGATTCTTTAGTGTAAATGCTTGAGCAAAATTTCAAAGTAAATTTGAAGAACTTAAAAGATTGAAAACATTCACCTCCATGGTAGTATATTTACGAGTTTTTGTTCAAATTAAATCAGACCAAATTTATTAAAAGTAAATCGAACCATATTCAACTCAAATCAAATCGAATCACAATTATCCAAATAACAATCAAGATACTCAGATCAGATTAAATCAAAGCAAATTCATTCATATCTATTCAAATCCATTCTAATCATATTAAATCAAATTGCACTTAAAAGGTTGGTTTTGAATAATTTTAGTACATTAAACATGTACTTGGTTTCCTATAACTAAGGGCATCTTCGACAGTGCATTATGAAGTACTCCGTATCAGGTAGAGAATATCGTGATATGGAATTATCATTTTCTCAATTTAATCAGATTCTTTAGTCTAAATGCTTGAGCAAACTTTTAAAGTAAATTTCAAGAACTTAAAAGATTGAAAACATTAACCAAAGTTTAAGCTGGTTTGAGGAAAGTATTTATAGGGGTGACTAGTGAGTAGAGAGGGAGGAAATTGTGCGTGTGTGGGTCACAAGGAATTGAGGGCGAAAATGAGATTTTACACCATATATACTCTGTATGTGTCAAATTGGGCTACACCGTCGCTCGAGATGGACCTACAGTCATGTTTGATTCAGCTTAAAAAGCAGCAAATTTATTCAAATCAAATTAGACTCATTTAAAGTTTTAAATCCTGTTTTATAGGACTTAATAAAAAGTAGTATTCAGATTAGTTTAGAGTCATTTAGATCAGATTAGATCAGAAATGTTCAAATAACTATCAATGTATTTGGTCCATACTGAATACTAATTCGTTGAATATCAATCGAATTTTCAACCAATTCAGATCAGTTTAGTTCATAATCATTCAAATCAGATCGGGTTAGATCAGAGTAATTCGAATAATTTCAGATCAGTTCAGAAAGATGCAGTCCTATCAAACGAGGTCTTAAAGTGGTGATTTTGTTAAAACAATAATTACTACTACCAAGACAGATTCATTGAACATGATCCACATAATTTTGATCTGATTTGAATACCCATTTTATTAAATTGTATCAAACAAGACCTAAATAGATAACCAGAAATGAGAAATGTTGAAATTACACATGAGCCAAGTTAGAGATTTGTATGGACTGTATCGTCAAGATGGTGGACTGGTAGGACTTAGAAGCTTGAAGTTAAGTGAAGCAAAGTCATTTTCGAACTTTGTAGAATCGATTCTGCAACGTTAACTCGATTGTATAAACTACTCGAACACTGGCCTATGCATTGTGCACCTAACGAAACGTTCTTTGATTTCCAAATTAGAAGAGTAGATAAGTCCATTTTTCGTCAATTCGTCAACAGAGATTTTGGCCATTTTTTATGTGGTTGATTCGTGGAGTCAAGTGGAGAATCTTGTTTCCAAACAATAACATAACTCCAAGCCCACACATTCTTCAAAACAAAAAAAAAACGAATATAATTATTTTAAATAGATCATCAATACTCCCTCAATTTCATTCAATTATTTACGATGAGATTGACTTTCCCACAAAATCCGACCTAACGTTAACAATCAAATGTGGAAAGAGTATTTATGGTTGTAGACTACTAGCCCATTAAAAGTTTGGTAGAGCATATATTCTCATGATCTCATTTTCCTACTTAATGTGCTAAACATTCCGATTCCTCAATATATATAATGACATAAGGCATGTTGGAGCATTGGCAACAAATTCATGCTCAACGTGTTAACTTTGAAAAAGTTAGTATTCTGTATTTATACCACTTAAAGCAAATAATGTGCTCGACCTGAACCTCATACAGTCATACAGAGTACTCCTATAATACATAAGTGTTCTGTCTTCAAGTTGAAGATGCTCACCATGTTCATGAAACTTCTTTTTATTATACGGTTATCTGTGTTTCTTAACAAATACACACACGTTTCTAAAATGAACAAAACGCTTTATAAACACAACATCCTCCAGATTGCAATTGTGAGTGACTGAGTGAGCCAAGTCCAACTTTCAAACATAAACATGTATTCATATTTTGTAGGGAATGCGATAAATCCGATAATATATTCACAAAATTACGATATAATGTCAAATACTTGTAGCTGAATCCGAGCAACATATCAAAGGAGGCCAATTAAGACCCCAATTGGAGTACGCTAATTGTGAATGAGTGTGAGTAATCTATTCATCATGTCCACCTCGCGAAATCGTCAAGTAGAAGTTGTATCGATGGTATAGGGGAAGGGAGGAATTGGGGGAGGTATGCCAACTGCCAAGTGGAGGTCAATTACTCACGGGTGCCCCCGCCTTCTTGAAATTAGCACCGCTACTTTGATATTTCGTGCACGTACGTGTTTACAATTTTCCCCAACAACGTGGATTTTTATCTTGACTTCACTCGAGGGAGGCACAACTACATACGAGTACCCTGCCGTTTTAGCTGCCTATCGGCCCACATTCTTGGAGACTAGACTACTAAAAGGCCTACCTATACATGGAGGGATAGAGAGGTGGCAATCGGATGAGTTTGGTCGGTTTTGAGTCGGGTACTCGGGTTTTGTTAAGCAACATTAATTCGGATTGTACGGAGAATCTAAGCCGAGTCATCATATAGAGTAGGCTGAAGGCTCATAATTCCATTTTACCTAACCGTAATATATCCCCGCAAATTTTGAGTCACTTATGGCATATGCCGATTTAGGTAATTAATAGATTAATCGAGACTCCTGCAAAATTAGCTACTCCTTTGTAAAAAAAAAAAAAAAAAAAGATTAATTAAGATTTGTTGCTTTTTATTTTTATTATCACATGGAGTTGAATCAAATGAAGTCGAGTTACATCGCGTAGGAATGACGACGTGGACCTATCAAGACAAACTTAAACTCATCTATTTTCTAAAATGACCTTGATAAAACAAACTACGGAGTACTAATTTGTATCATGATAATCTAATTTAGTGAAAACTTTTGAAGTCTTAGTATATGACAATGTTGATACATCAAATTCAAATTGCCTCCCTCGATCTATTTCCGTTCACCTTCTTACTTTTCGTCACAATCTCACTAATTACCTTCTTTTATGATCCACTTGTATCTTTTACGTTAACAATCCTGAATTTAGTACCTAAATAAAGATTGCTATATGTCCACAGAATGACGCTCAATGTTCACGCGTAAAAGTATGTCCGAAGAAAAGGCGTAACATTGAAAATTAATCTTCTGGACAACAACTTGCAACTAGAAAATGACTCCAAACCGTAAAAAATGGAAAACAATCTAAAAGACTTATGAGCATTGGTTAAATTGACGATAGACTCATTAATTTACTTGAATTCAAAACCGAGTTATAAAGTTATAGATCTAATGTTTATCTATGAGAACATAAATTTATTACTTCCGTAATTTTACATGACTCGAATTCGAATTAAATCGAACAAGATGAAATTAGACACTCGTTCAAATAATGACTTCACCAAAATATTGGAGATAGGGCCAGTTTCCTACCAACGTCGCATCGAGGAAAATGAGGTTGTAACTTGGAAGGCCAATTTGTTGTTCTAGTGGCTCATTCTTAATATGACCCCTCCTATTCAGGGGCTCTGGCCCCATGGGTGAAGGAAAATCAGCTCTTTATTTTTTGGGAAATTTTCGAATATATTCCTAAAGTTTTCGAAATTTTCAGGTATACCGCTCAGGTTACCGAGCTCTCCAGCATGCCCCTAAGTTTGCAAAATCGTGTTTTTTTCACTAACGACATGTAACACCGTTAACACATATGTCTTTATTTGATATAATTTCTCATAATTAGCCTTTTATCAGATTAATAACTAAAACAAAACCAAAAATTCAAAAATCAATAAACCCACCCTTTTTTTCTCTTTCCTCTCCATTTCCCCTCTCCTCCCCACCACCAAGCACCACCTTCCCACGGTGGCCACAAGTACGGACCACCATCAACCACAACGACACCACCACCTCCGGACGTGCCCCATTTCGGCGACCACACGCCGACCATCATGCCCAAGCCCCGACCTCCGTTCCTCCATGCCCACGCTTCTTTCTCTATCCCTCCATTCTCCCTTTTACACCTTCCCCACCTTCATCCTTGCTCCACCACCCCTCCATCATGGTCCACGTCCACCTACATACGTCGCCGGAGACCTCCAATGTTGCCATATAAGAAGGAAAATAAGGAGAGAGAAAGTTGTGAAAGTAAATAAAATGGTGGCGATATGTGACCGTGGAGGCCAAAAGAGGCGCGGGTGGTGGTCGATCATAGCCCACGTGGGGTCAGCATAGGGTCGCTGGTGGTCTGGTGGTGGTCGCCGGAGCCCTGGTGGTGGTGTGTGTTGGAGGTGGTGGTGGATTAGGTGGTTGGGGGTTGTGGAGGAGGGAGGTGGGAGGAGAGGAAAAAGAATATGGGTAGACTATTTTTTTATTTTTTTTTTTCTTTTGATTTAATTGATGAGATTAAGAATCAATTTGAGTTGAAATAGTCAAGGGTACTAAAAAGCTAACGGTGTTGCATTCCGTTAGTGGAAAACACAAAACAACACGATTTTGCAAACCTCAGGGGCACGCTGGAGAGCTCAGTAACCTGAGGGTTATACTTGATAATTTCGGAAACCTCAAGGGTATATTAAAAAAATTCCTTTTTTTTTTTTTCTTACTGTTGGTCATGTTTATTTCACTTAAAAAATAAAATCATCTGCTAGTATCTGCCTCAGGGTCACATAGTTTGTTGAAACATGATTTTTGGGGGTTGAAGTTTTGAATACTGTGGTTTACCAAATTACAGGATACTCTGTACATTATTATTATGAAACTCGTTTTTTCGTCTCAGTCAGGAGTCGTAGTTGAGGATCGGGAAATTGATAATTACGGTTTATATGCGATTACCTATTTACCGGGCACACGGGTATAGGAGACAATTTTAAATTCCTTAAATCACCCATTCACCCAAACCCCAAAAAAGGCTCATTTTGTTCCTTGAAATACAGACAAACCTTGCACTTTTGGATTGGAGTCCAGCCCGGCCCAATATCTGAAGTCAATGGGCTTGTTTCTGTAGCCAAGGCCCAAAAATAAGACGATGCAATAAACTACAGAAAAAAAAGCCAGCATTCAAACATGATACGGAGTAATTAAACTGCGTGAAGATGAAGTTAATTGAACTCAGGGAAACAACAGGAGTACTACAGCAGAGAATTGCAAATCTTAATTACTCCGTAAAAAAAAAGGTACTGTTTCTTAGTTCTTACTAATGGAATTCAGCTTATCCTTGACATTTTTTTGTGTTTGCACAATGCACACCATGCTTGTACGTCCATAACGACAGCAAAAGGAAAGAAATCGACACTCAACAACACTAGCTGCATCAAAAGCGATTAGTGTTCAGTGCAGTTAGACCAAAATTTCAGTATGAGAGTGTGTTTGAGTAAGAATATCAGTATGACAGTATGACAATATACCTTGGTTTCTGTCAATGACGGTTGTTGGAACCGAGTTTCCAGCTCCTAGTACACTTCCAAGCATTCATCAGTTCAGATTTCAGACCAGCCATGGTCGTGTCAGATTCCCTTGGCTCAGTATAATAAGCATCATGAGAAGTTGCAAGAGTCATAGGAATTGCCAGGAAATCGCGAGCCATCCTAGACAGCTGAGGATACTTCACGCAGTTGTCTTTCCACCAGTGCAATACAATGAAATTCTCGGTATAAGGCAAAACAGGCTCATACAGATACAGATCAAGGTCGGACTTACAGGTCTGATCAGTCGCAGATTGGACTGAACAGAACTCTTTCAGTACTCCAGAAGATTATAAGATTCTTTATCTTCTTCCATTTCAGACCCTTACTCATCTTCCTCTTCATCAAATTCGGAATTTGAATCACTTGAAACATACTCCATGGGTCGTTGTCCACTGCATAACCATCATACACCTTACGAATAGTCTCTAAGACATGAGCAGCCTTTTCATCACATCGAAGTTTTGAAGCAGAAAACTCAATCAGTCTCATCTTGTAACGCGGATCCATGAATGCAGCAATAGCAAGCACTAGGTACATGTCACTCCAGTACATAGTGTAAGTCTTGAGCATATTCTGCGCCACAGACTTCACAAATGGGTCTGAACTGGACGACTCCTGAGCCAAGTAAGCGCGAATTTCCAGCAGATGAGGCAGATAGATATTAGCAGTTTGCTTCTTAGCTTCATACAATGGTTTGGTAATCTGATAAATTCTATCAGTAATCCTGCAAATACTCCTCACTTTTTCCCATTCCTCTTCCGTAGGAACATCATACTCATCACCAATATTTTCTACAGAGAATTCTCCGACAGCTTCCATCTTCAGAGCATTTTGTAACTTATGGGTTGTGAGGTGCCATACTGGCTCAATTGATCTGGACCACGCGAGCAATTGAACTTTGGAGATTATTTCATCAATCATCTCGAAACTTGACTGAGCCATTCGAGTGATAACATCACAGCTGTTTTGTACATGAAACAATTCGCCATTCAATACAAGTTCCCTCCTCTTTTGGATGTCTTCCTTCACAAGATTAGCAATGTCAATATCACCGATCAAAGTAAGTAGCTTTCCATCAATATCCCACTCTTTCAGACAATTCGGGAAAGAATTCATTCGGAAACCTTCATCACCACCATAATACTTGATAACCCACTTCTTCAGTTTCCAATCATTGTCAATAAAATGAGCATTTACACAGGTATCATATATAAACCAGTCGACTGATAGACTGATCTTCCCATCAACTTTTGATAGGATTTCTGTTGCCTCCTTTCGATCTTCCTTATAAATTTCCAGGCAATCCTGCTGAAGAGACTCCAGGCTTATTAAGTTGGAGTGAAAGCCAAGATTCAGGTTGTCCGAGAATAGCTTGAAGGGTCCTTCATTATCCAAGAGCGAAGCAAGTGGCACTTCAGCATAGCAAACCCACTTAGCAAGAGCCTTCCTAGCTTCCACAGCTCGGTTCTCATCATCTTGGTTAACTCTCGACATGTCTACATACAGAGAGAAAAAAAGAAAACATTC
Source organism: Spergularia marina (assembly GCA_963680865.1). Lineage (NCBI taxonomy): Eukaryota > Viridiplantae > Streptophyta > Magnoliopsida > Caryophyllales > Caryophyllaceae > Spergularia > Spergularia marina. The sequence continues at coordinate 23,554,720 of OY804553.1, read as the reverse complement.
ACTACTTAGCATCCACAGCCCTGAACATAATGACAAACACTGCTTAATTTCGGAACAGATTATGACATTCACAGTCACATTCCCAACCACATTAACTCACGTTCACAGCTTAGCATCCACAGCTCTGAACATAACAAAAAGAACACTCAGCTTAGTTTCAGAACAGATGATCATATAAACATTCGAGTTCTCCTAAGGCGTATACTTCACTCTAAATCCAGACTAAGGGTACTACCAAAACTTGAATTACCTCACAGAAAACAAGTCCATCCATAAAACAGTAGAAAGCCGCAAAGTAATCAGCTCACACAACAACACTCTCAACTACCCTCACATGCTGCAGATTAAACAAGTAGCGACCCATGCTCACTTTGTTCACTTGGTTGTTGTATGTACAGGAGTTTGGGAAGTTACTGTTGACTGCATTGTCATTGTCATAGTTCAGTTTAGCTTGTATAAGAAGCACACAATTGTATCAGTTGATTCATCAAGCAAAACAACAACATTTATACTTCTGCAAATCGTCTACAATCTTAATACAACTTGTCTAGAATTTCATATCATCTACAATGGGTTCCACAACCTCAAGGTCTCTCAACTTCGTCGGAATTCATTACAATCACCATTCACCTCAATTCTACTTTCAGAGACAAACACAAAATTGTCGCACTATGAATTTCAACAGTTGTTATGAAATTGTGGACGTATGTTCATTTTGCATCACTACACAATGTCCAAAATTTTGGACATCGCATTCCCCTTTTCATCTTAGCCGACCCCAAATATATTGGGGCCCAAAAGCTACTTATCAATACTTGAGACAGAAATTTGAGAGCCTAGGTTTAATAACAAGTTATATAGCCAACAATTTCCCATCAATTTTCTATAATTAGTTATCTTAGGTTAATTGTTCCAAAGAACATAACTTTTCGTCATGAATAACACCAATCTGTCACTCAAATTTAAAAATAAAATAAAAAAATTGAAGGGTTTTGTTGTACCTCACATTTTGATTAAAGTATAAAACTCCATTAAACCCTAGTTTATTTCCTTTTTTGGGTCATTAGGCTATGAGATCTAACAATTTAACAAAACAAATCACAATAGACCAAAGAAAAAACCAAAAAATTAGCAAACCATATTAAGAAGTACAAAAATATAACACAAATAAAAAGTTAAAAAAACAAACGAGCACGTCTATTTAAACCAGACGTCAACAATTCAAGATAACGACTGAACATACAATTTAAACAGTTCACGACAAATAGTTAGAAAACGAAATGTAAATGTAACCTTGTTCAAAGAGGATGGCTAGGGTTTCTTCAACCTAAACAAAAAAGATTTTGGAAGTATTGTTTTTTTTTTCTTTTTTTAGGAGAAGATTTTGCAAGAGATTGCGTAAATATACAAGCGTAATGTAGAAGTTCAAGGGACGTGTGATACGCTTTGATGGGACCATACAATTTTGGCGGGAAACTTGAGATTGGACTTGGCGCATATTCTCATAACGTCGCTTCGTGAGTAGTCTGACCAACAGACCATCTGAATTCTCAAGTGACTACGCATCTCATGAGTCTCCTGCGTAAACGGCTTCGACTAATAAGACTAGGCTTACCCGAAGCATGGCTCGAGTCATCGACTTTGACGAGTCAAACCTAGCAAATACATAGCACATCTCGAAAAGCTCGTGAGTAGCTCGGAGTACATAGTTTGTTATTCTCTCAATTCGAATATAGTTCGATAATTTGTAGATAATGCTTTTACTGATCGGAAGATATATAAGGAGTCAACATTGAAAATTTGTGATGTAGTACTAATGTAACGATATTCCTTGGTTGGTGGGCACTATTTTTGCTTTAGTTCAAATTAAATCCATGCAATATCATTAAATTGACAATTACATTTCCAACTTTCCAAGTCTTAACATTAAATCTTATGGTCTCTTGACTCCCCCAATCCCCCCTTCTTTCTTCAACCAAATTGATTACTCCTTTTTGGGATGGAGAATGTAGCCATTGCACTTTGGAATGATAGAAAAAAAAAAAAAAAAAAAAAAACGATATTCGTTGTAAATGTTGTAAAGGCCAATTATTACGAATGAATTTTCCTCCTTACGTTAAAGTAAAAAAAAAAAAGATCAACTGCATAAATTTTATTATTCAGTTGTCCAGCAAAAGGAGATCATCAAGATCTATTGCAAGCCATAGTGATATACTACATTACTACTTAATACGATAACTGGTACTAGACATATCCGATGACAGCATTCCGAAAAACATCCCTGAAACAGAAACTTACTTTGTACTCCGATATTGTAAGTTCTGTTACCCTAAGCAAAAATATACCAGTAGAAAATTTCACAAAAGCCATGACATCAATAGAATGCTGCTTACAAATGAAATTCAGATGCTGCTTAGGCTTGTTCAACCATGACAGCAACAGAATGCTTTCAGCAGTGACAGCATGCAGCAGCTGCAATCTGTAATGCTGCATTAAGCAATAATCATGTCTAGTGTAAAAAAACGAAAATGAAATCAAAGCGCAGTACCATCGTCAGTGTGAAATATAGAATTTCAGTGAAGAACATTAAAACAATACAACTGCATGATCATATTATATACATCAACCTATTCATCTATGAATTAATTAATCAACACATAGAAGAGCATATTAATCAGTATACCTCGGTGTTTGTTAATGATGGTTATTAGAGCCTAGGTTCCAGCTCTTGGTACACACCACAGCATTCATAAGTTCAGGTTCCAGAGACGCCACAGTACTGTCAGCGACTCTAGGCTCTGTGTAATATGCTTCATAGGAAGTTCCAAGAGTCATAGGAATCGCCAAGAAATCACGAGCCATCTTAGACAGTCGTGGATACTTCAAGCAGTTATCTTTCCACCATTTCAACACACTGAAATTACTGGTGCTTGGCAGAACAGGCTCCTCCAGATAATGATCAAGGTCCGACTTCAGGGGCTGATGATCATTATTTTGCTCAGTGTAACTATCATACAGCTTGCGAATAGTCTCTAAAACATGAGCTACCTTTTCCTCACATCGAACCTCTGAGGAATAGGATTCAATTAGTCTCATCTTGTAACGAGGGTCCACGAATGCAGTGACAGCAAGCACAGGAAACATGTCATTAAAGTACACAGTGTATGTCTCAAGCATCTTCTGAGCCACTGCCTGCACAAATGCATCAGCGCTGGCAGACTGCTGGGCCAAATAAGTCCGAATTTCCAAAAGACAAGGCAGGAAAAGATTGGCAGTTTGCTTCTTAGCTTCATACAATGGCTTGGTAATCCTATAAATTCTATCAGTAATCTTCCAGACGACCCTGACTTTAGCCCATTCCTCTTCAGATGGGATTTCGTATATGTCACTGACATTTTCTCGCGAAAATTCACCCAAACCATTCATCTCCAAAGCATTCTGTAGCTTAGAAGTTGTCAGATACCACAATGGCAACGATTTAGACCACGACAGCAACTGAACTTTGTCTATGATTTCATCAATCATTTTGAAAGCTGACAGAACCATCTGACATATGATAGCGCAGCTACATTGCACATGAAATAGTTGGCCATTCAACACGATTTCCCTCCTCTGCTGAATATCTTTCTTCACTGCATCAGCTGTGTCACGGTCACCAGTTATGCAAATTACTTTCCCCTCAATCTCCCAGTCTTTCAGAGATTTCAAAACAGCATCTATTACGAAAAATCTATCACCACCACAATACTGAATCACCCATTTCCGCAACTTCCAATCATTATCAATGAAGTGAGCACTTATGCAAAGCTGGTATTCATAAGATACCCAAGACTTCTCATACAAAGGTGAATCAACTGAAATACTTACTCTCCCATCAAATTTCGAGAAAATTTCCTTCACCTTTTCTCGTTGTTCCTCATATCTTTTCAGAACGTCCTGCTTACGAGACTTGACAACTTGTTGACCCACACTTGATGACATATCTTCCTGAAGAAGAATATAAATTTACCAAGTTAGCACCCACACCACAATCAATTGTGATCTAAGTGAGTAGTATCGTGAAACAAACTTAGATAAATGACCAATGTGTTTCATCGTTCGCCAATCCCAGATCATTTTCGGACAAGACTTCATTGTTAGTAGAGGTCTAAATGTGTAGAAAAATAAAAAAAAAAAGTCTAATGTCGACATTAATTTTGCTCCACCTACAAAAGTTTACTAACAAGTAACAACACTACATATTTTATGATCATAATTTCATATTACTACCATTATTCTTCATCGAAAATTAGTTTTTACTACCGACTCCATTAACTCAATTTTACTTCCACGCAAATGCTAATTAATATGTCGATCTCAACTTTAGACCTCTAACATTATCAAGACAACAAGTTCATCAACTTAGAACTAAGGCAAGTCTTGTATCCTTGTAAGGGTCACTTTCCGCGTCACTCAAAACTCCCCTCTTATCTCCCACGTGTGTGGATCATCTGTCCCACTTTTTTTTGTTACATTTCGTGTACCCCTCTAATCACGTTCTTCAGTAATCTAAAATCCGTCCACAAATAAGAAAAAAAAGGTTTTTTCGAAATCTAACTGTTTTTCCTGAAAAATAATTACCTTAAATTTTCTGCATGAAAGATCTGTAAAATAGAGGCCTTAAAGATGGAAATGTCCATTCTAGATCAAAACAAAACAATATAGACCCAACTAATAACAATTAGCAAAGTAACTGTTAACAAAGCGTAACGAGTAATCAAACGAAACGTTTACAAATGAAAAGAACGAACTAAATAATAACGTCAACATGAGAAAAATGTACATAACCTTTGTTCAAAGAGGGCCGGGCTAATTTTCGCCAACCAGCAGTGCAAGAGATTATATTTAGGGTTTTTATTTTCTGATTTTAAGCGAGATTGTAAAAAATTGAGCGGATTTAACGGCACTAGTGTTTTAATCTTGGCCCTACATTTTTGGCGGGAACTCCATCCAGCGCTTCACTTGCCACATCCCTGAAGTGTAACGAGTACGCTAGTAGTGGTCTACTAGATTGTACTCTACTAGTGGACTAGAGTCTAGAAGTGACAATTCAAAGGCTGATGATTTCTACGGTCCTAACATAAATATTAAAAATCGCTGGTCATGGTAATGTGACATCTTATCCATAGGCAGCAATTTTACAATCGGTTTTTGGTAATGTGAAATCTTGTAGTCGAATTTTCTTTTAAAATTGGGGAAAAAAAAAGACACTGATGGTAATCTAAATTGGGTGGCATACAAAAACAAAAAATAATCAAGTTAACGATAATGAATTTTTATTAAGCGACAAACTTTAACATATTGGTAGCTTTTTATTTTTTTGCATGATATACACATAACCACCTAGAATAGAATTTATGGAGACTAAAGATGTCGGATATACAAGGAAATAACTAGCTGTACTGTACAACACTAATTCACAATGAACTCAGTTGCCATGATCTTCTCCGAGCTTGTACCATGCCTCTAGTTCCAACTTTCGACAAAAAATCATTTCAAAAAAAAAAAAAAACACCCTTTCGATGATACGGGACCAATGTAAGACGGAATGGTAAAGAATAGAAAGAATGACTGGTATGAATATATCACTCGAGAACCAAAATCTGGAGGTTTCTATGCAAGAGCATTCGTTTACTTAACTGATCTTTTTCGGGACAAGGTGACCGGAATCGTCCTTGTCAAAAAGACGTGCCACCAATTCATCCCAGCTCTCCTTGTTCTTGTTTGCCATCGATGAATCTCTAAAAGTTGTTTGCTGGACTGATCCGTCTGAATGCTCACTGTCGTCTTCTTGTTCTTCAAAAGTTCCGTAATCTGATGCATGAGGTACAGACAGAGTCACAGCTCTTTGTAATGCAGCCCTGTATTCCTGACTATGTTCCTTGGCTAAAGTCTGTTGTCTCTCCATCTTTTGTTGCACTGGTATCTCCATGACGCTATCCTCTTCTCGCATCAGCTGTTCTCATGTGAAGTAGGTAAAATTTTGCAGTTAGGAACTCTTTCCAAACATATACCAAAAGTCCAAAACAACTGTAATCTCGAAATGATATACTATAATACTAGCATACGTCAATCACTCCATCCTCACATCTGCTCACCCTTGGATGATCAAAAACCAACAACCAACCCATGCTTGAATCACAGAGAAAATGCAAGAACCAGTGAGAACAAAAAGGTACTTCTTTAAGACTACAGAAGAAACTTCAGAAAATGTAACTGATTCTGAGAAGCCTTTGAAGCTGTTAATAGAGACATGAGTTAGACCATTTCGTATAACTTTACCCTACCAGATTTGTTTGATCCCTCACTTTACTCAAGGCAACACAATGAGTCAAGTTTCAGTTCAACAGTAGAAGCAGTAATGAAATCAAACTGACCTCTAACGCACGATTAGCTTCCTTCTCTATCCAGATAATAGCATGATCAGAAGTAGCATTACATGACAGAACAATGTGCTCAAATCTTCCATCTACCGGAACAGCTGTCCTGACAACCGGTGGAAACCTTCCGCACCTACAAACAGTATAAAACTGATCAACAACTCAACATTAATCAATGAATATTTCCCAGAAGGATTTTAAACGTGCAATTAGGTTCACTGTAAAGTTCTCGTGATGTGAAGTATGATAATTACTTGGTCATATAAAAAAAGACTGGAGGAATGATCAGATATTACCTTAATAACTTTCTCTCCACAATATGATACAAACGACCAGGTGCATACAGCCTCCTTGGATCTTTCAGCTTATGCTCTTCCGATATGCATGTATCCCTCATGCACCTTAGGCATAGTAAGCATGGTAAACTGTGAAGCAGAAGCAATCGACAAAATATCACTTGACGTTCCTAAAGGATATAAAGGAAGGCAAGTCACCAAATTTAAACAATTTGCTCTTTTCCTGATTAGCTAAAACTAATCATACCATTTTACCCTTTACTTATCCATGACCAGTATAATCAATATGAGGTCTACATTATGAAAGAGTCACCACAAGAGAATAGGGGGTGGGTTATGGTTGCACCAGAAGACAAGACAAATTGCACCGGTCATGAGCTAAAAAAAAAAACTAGCATCCGACATACATACACAACATGCTACAGATACACATCATAAGCTCATATACAGACTAGTAATATAGCCCAGCCAAGCAGAGTGAAGTAATGTACCATAATAGTGATTTGAAAATGTCTTCCAGGGGGGTGGCTGTCCTAGGCAAGAAGTCGTCCTGTCCGGAGAAAAAAACTGTTAGCAACATCAAACACAATCTTTGAACAAAAAAAAAAGGCACTAGAAGATAGAGTAGTTTGGGTGACAGTATATAATATGAGCTGACACGCAGTGGGTAGTCAGTACATGATAGGAAAAAACTGTTAAAGACATCAAAAACTACCTTCGGAAAAAGAAAAAAAAAAAGAAGAGAGAGAAAGAAAGAAGAGGAAAAGAAGGCACATGAAGGTAGTAAAATTTCCAGTAACGAATTATAATATGAGAAGACACACACCAGACACCATTGTCAAAGAGAATTTATTCCTTTGTTACCCAAAAAACAAAGGAACAAGAGAATTTGTTCCCAATTACAAGGGTCCTCTTGTAATGTTGAAGATCAGGGCGACATCAGATTGGAAGGGTTTTCACTTCATATGCAATTACAAGAAACTTGTCTGGGACAATGCTGGCAGATCATTTCTAAAACGAGAGAGCATTTCTTAATCACAACTATGTTATACTAAGCTAGACACAATATTTGTACAAGTGTAAAAACCAGATCAGGGAGTTAAACCCTCTGTCTGCACTCCTTTATCAGGTAAAACCAAGAAATTTAAAAAACTAAAGCATTCTCCCTGTCTTATTTGGCTCATGTGATTCCTTTTTTTTTTTTTTTTTTTTAATGGGAAAAGAATCGAGTGATAGTACTTGAGTAGTACTCTAAGACCAGAACAACGAAATCTAAATCTGATTGAACGATGAAAATTAACTGAGAGAGTAAGCACATAACAAACAGAACTGGGGCCTTCGGGGAGGGGGGGGGGTGGAAGAAAGTAATGACTAGCTAAAAACTAGTCGCATTCCTGAAACTGGCATACTTTCTCAACAGTCCTTTATGCTTTCTGATGCAAGAATGAAAAAGACCAAAATAACATCAATTTCAGTAGCATAAAAGGAACTTCAAGAACTCCAAACAAGAGACCCTGACTTGCTTCCAGCCCACCAAATAAAAGTTGTGACTCAAGTCGTGCAAGAACAACGAACGATGGCATCAATGACATTGGGCAATGTCACACAGAATTTGATAAAATATGACTAAACATACACTTAGAAACAGATAATCCAATTTCGAAGTAACGAAAATGCAAGGTTAAGTACCGCAGATCAGACTTACCTGAAGTACAACTGAGTTGATAACATCTGCATATCTTACTGCAAGGTTCAGTGATACACTTCTAGCAGGTGCGATAGCATAGCCTCTAATCCTGTTTCTCTCGATATTTTTCAGTTTTTCTCGGTTCTGCACAGCCACCATTGTCAAGAGTGCTGCCACACCAGAGCCAAGAGAGTGTCCAGCAAAAGTTAGTGTATAGTCAGGATGCTTTTCCAGCTGCTCCCTTAACAAGTCACCCTCTTTCTCCAATACCCAAACAGCAGCCCGGAATAGGCCATTATGGACATAACCTCCATCAAATTTCTTCTTCCCCAATTTGTTATCCAGCAGAACTGCATAATCACTCTCTTTGGCCATATTTAGCCCCCTGAAGGCCAAAACTATATCGGAGTGATTATGATCAATGTAGACAATATATGGAGGGGCATGTCCACGGGTATCTTTGTAAGTCCTTTTGACCACCAAACATTCAGGGTTAATCCCATAACCTCCAGGTGGTGCATAAAGAGGGTTCCTGAGATCATCTTCATACACAGCAAGAATATACCGGCATAAGCGTGGTACAGGTTCAAATTCTTCAGCTGAAGCAAGTCCCCAGTCTTCACTGTCATGGCCAGCAGTGTGGAGGCATCATTTCCACGCCCAACGAGTACAGGCTAGGCAGTAGACACACTCCAGTAGGGGTAGTCCACAGATAATAGACATCGTCCTCTATGGAAGTATCAGAATTCAGCTAGATCCACTAAATATCCTCCCAGGCTAAACAGTAAGGACACTCAGTATAGATCATAATTGAGCTGAATTTTCAGAGGATATGGATTCACAGATGGTATCAAGCATCTAAAGGCATCAGATTTAAGATTTCCTACATGGGTTTAACAAGAAAGTATCAAGAAAAACTCAAATTATGCTGAATAATCAGGAAATTCCAAATCAAAATAAAAGGCGGCAATTTAAGACCTTCATTGTCTTCAATAAAAATACAAAACCCAGCAAACAGTAGGAATCAAACAAACTTACAAACTAAACCAATATAGGAAACTCAAAAAAGGGGTAATGTGTTAACATATAAGCAGACAAAGTAGAGAGATTATGATTACTTATATTATATGAACATGCACAAAAGTCACGAAGTCACCCAAAATTCGAACTTTATATTTCTGTCTACAGCATAAGGGTGCGTACACTCAAACTTGAAAATACTGCAGAAATCCACATAAAAACCCAAAACTAAACTCGGAAACCCGAGATAATCTTATTCTTTTTCTACCGTAACTTCGCTCAAAAGTTTATAATCTCACATTTAACCTGGCAACTTAGTACCAAGCTCAAATTGTCGACCCTATATCTTGTGGTGTGAGCCAATTCCATTCTCTCACAATTTCACCAAATTCACATCTCAACTATAAGCGTAACTTGATATCAACATACAGAAGGACAAGCACAACAAAACTCAATACTCCTACTAAATTTCAAATCTGGTGCTCTCAATATGGGTCAACGAGTAACCAAGTCGCGAATGTAAGTAAATTAACTGCAAAACGGGTTCCCAAATATCGCCAAAATCCCACTCCATGTAACCCTCCAATCAGAAGCTATACAAATTCATTTTACTTTTTTAAAATTAATGGTTTTCTAAAATATGATTGAAGGGGTTACATGACGCGGGACACAAAAATGGGACAGATGATCCTAACTCACTGAACCCAATTTCCACAATCCAAACCAGGCTAATCGGAAAACACATACGTATTATTAAAGCCTATTTCCATTTTACTTGGTACATTTCCAAAATCAACACTTCCATCCAACCCGGATAACTTATCAACAACAACAACAACCAAACCTTATTCGCAAATAAAATGGGGTCGGCTAAAATGAATCGTCATGTGTAACCGGATAACCTCCTCATCGAATAGAGCTAAAATACGCAACTACCCTGAAAACGATATAATCAAATACGGAGAAAATACATAATTATACTTTCAAACCACAATTACCAAGATCACACTTTACCATATTAGCCCACGAATTAACACACAAAGCTTACAGATCACGCAAACTTTCCTAATGTGGTAATTACAAGAAAGTTCCCAATTACTCGAAAATTCAAGCTTTGCAAGTAACTAAAATTGATGAATAAAGATCAAAATTTCCAGAATTTGATCAGAAAAACTCACAAAAATTGATATTGGAAAGCGCGGGAGTTGACCAAGAGGGCGGGGGCAGTGGTAGTAAAAGCTTGCGGCGGTGGTGGGTCTGTTTCGCGGCAGGACGCGGTGGTTGAGTGGTGGCTAACACGGCGAGGTTGCGGTGGTGCGACGAAGGTGATGATGTGTGATCGATCGTAAATGATGAGAGATGATGATTGATGATGATAAAATCTTGTGCTGACCACCTGAAATTGTCTGAATTACCCCTGAGAATAGTTGTACCTTAGGTCCATTATGAAATTCGAAGAAGGGTAAAATTGTAATTTCAGCCTTCGAGAGGGGAAGCCTTCATGTTTTTTTCCTCCAATATGCAAGTTTGCAAGAGAAAATTGGCAATGTCCCGGGATCGACATGGTTGATGGTGTAATCGGCATGGCTCGGGTAAGCATGATTCATACATGAAACAAACTCGGATTATCCATAATCGTAACCCGTATCAAATATCAATTTCACTCGTGTAGTCTTACTTGCATGTCATCTCAGCTACTTCTTGAATATATATTTTCGGACTCTAATTCTAAAGTTTACACCAACTAATTCTAGCAGTTGTTGTACACTTGCATTTTTAATACCATTTTAGCGTAGATGATCAAAACTTAGATTAACAAAATTAGCATAAAGTTTGCTTAACAACATGATATTAAAACTGTGGAGACAATGAGACAAACCAAATGTTAAGCTGGACAATGATCTCATGATCATGCATATTAAGAGACCATATACTAGGTTATGTTAGAATTAATGCATACTATTATTCAGTCTTGTTACAATAGTTTTACACTATTATTTTTTCACATGCAACAAGTCACCAATATGTCAAAACATGTCACTAATTAGTTAAAAGTTTAAACATGTAAAACAATCGGAACTTTGTTGTCCATCACCAAAGTAGGATATGTGACATATCTTGAATGTTGGGGTATAATTGTAAAAATCATCAGAGTATACAACAAGCCAGCAATTACACACACACCTCACAATTATCAGCCTTACTAGTGAAAGTAAGTCAATGGACATTGCCCTCAAATTCACGATGGTAGAAACAATACATTCTTCACCATGTTAGGCAGAGAACCATAAACTGATATACATATTCCCCACTATAGTTTTACTTATTATCAGAGTTAAATCACTTCCAAGACTTTTAAAGTTAAAAAGCCGAACTTTTCTTACCAAGAAATTTTGGTGTAACCTTAACACCATACGATATTGTTATTCTCACATCTTGCTTATCCAGCCTAGCAAGTAAATACGAAAGATTTTATCAATTAAGTAAAAGGGAATTGAAACACGAGTAATAAACTCTACATCGATTGAGATGGTGAACATGTAACGACATCACGGCCGACAGCCGACTCCTTTACTCTTTAAAACATCGTCAAGCAAAAACCAAAAAGAAAAGAAAAGAAAAGAACTAGCTTAGGGCCTACTCCCTCGGCGAACGGACACGCATTTTAAGGTGGGTGTACACGTTTTTTGGCTAATCTAAGTTAAAAAAAAATTGCATGGCGGGTTAGATCAATATTTATCTAACCCGTCATGCAATTTTGTAGAACTTCGATTAGCCGATTAACGTGTATATCCACCTTAAGAAGCGTGTCCGTTGACCTTACGAAGTTTAAAGGCGAACGGAGGGAGTATTCAATATCGTTTTTTGTTTTCAATTTTTTTTTTTTTAAACTAAAGTCCCGCTTTTTAAAACAAGAAAAAGTGGTTTTCAGTTTTTAGTCGTCGATTTTCATTTCTGTATGACTATTATGGAAACAAACAATTTAATGTTAATTTTGTAACTTTTCTAACTAAATTTATTGCGCAAAAAAAAAAAAAAACTGATAATGACAGTGATACCGAACAGACCCTTAACTTCCCGATCACTTTTCTTTTGATTTTGAATGAAGACTCCGCAATTAACGGGGGGTAATGGGATACGAAAATTTATCTCTGTCGTGGAAAATTTGTTGACTTGTACACCGATTTGACAGTTGCGAACTGCGAAGAGTTTGTGATGCATGCCATTGCCAATCTCCTGATGTTTAGGAAAGAGCACAGAACTACAGAAGTAGTAATGTAAAAAGGCTACTACAAATGTACAATGCAGAAAAGTCCAATGCTGGAACAATTTGCACTTTCTCTCAGAAATTTCGCTTGAAATTGTGCCTTAATTATTGCAACCGCGCGATGCTAATAAATTTCAAGACTTCAACTAGTCCTTGTTCCTGGCTGCTTTGAAGGAGTGTGTCCTTCGATCAAGTGGTCACATAGTACAGGATTAATTACGAAGGTGATTATTGAAGGAGTGTGTCCTTCGATCAAGTGGTCACATAGTACAGGATTAATTACGAAGGTGATTATTCAATTATATTTAGGTAGTCGTAATGTTTGGCTAGAGACCGCTTACGATTTGTTGGTTCGTAAACTAACTGCTAAATATAATTGAACCTATTGGGTCACACACTTTGGGCCAATATCGGATCAACGTAAATGAACACGGATTTCGGGTTAACGGGTTTGGTACCTGTTATGTCTCACTTGACTAATTGAATTAGTCAGTCAAAAGAATGTCAACAGCCTAATTGATTAGCATAATAATCATGACATTAATTGTGCATCAATTACAATTATGTGGAATCTAATTACACATAATGGCAAAAGTAACAGGCGTTACTTTGTTCTTGGCACATATAAGGAAATGGTTTTCCTTATGATGTAATAGATATATTTTATACCATATTCATACGCACAAAACTCTTGGAGAAAAACAAAGTGAGACACTTACTCTTGATCGTGATTCGGGTTTTGTCCTAGCCGACTTATCGTTGGGTTCGTGGCCTCGTGTGGATACCGGTAGAGGAACAACACTTGGGGTTCTTGCCGTTCGTATTACTAATGTTATTATACTCACGAGGATTATCACGCGTCAAAGGTATGTCTTATACTAAGACTCATGTTATTACATGTTTGTGTCCTCGGGTGTTTTGACTTAATTCCGCAAGTTAGACTTATCAAAACCCTTCAGTGGTATCAGAGCCACATACATGTAATAATTTTGGTCTAAAATTGATATAGCCTTGAATTACGTGTTTTGGTTATACGGTTTAAAATTGCGAGTTTTAATTGGATTAAAACATAGGAATTGCACACTCTATAAATTAAAAAAAAAAAATTATCATGTTCTTCGTTTGCTTTATCTGGCCAAACTACTATTGGTTAATTGGATTAATTTTAGATAGTGTTTTGACCATAGCTTATCAGATTCGAAATCATGATAAAGAGGCAAAATTTTGCGAATAATTGGATTAATTTCAGAAATTGTTTGCTATAAGTTGGAAATGATTTAATTAGATTACCTCATGTTCTGACGTCATATAAAATTTGTTGAAAATAATTGGATTAGTTTAAAACAAATTTTACCCAAATTGATTTCGAAAACAAATTAATTGGATTAATTTCGGATTTTCGAAATTTAATTAAAAAAAAACCAAAAAAAAAAAATTTTCCCAAATCAATTTGAACCAACTCTGAATATCAAACTCAACACCTAGTCATTTACCCAAATTGAGATTAGATCTGCAATCATATGAGGGTAACACATACCTTAAAGAAAGGATAAATCATAGTGATGAACAAAATGATTTGTTGTTGATGTTGACGGTGGCGCTGGGTTGCACGCTAGGCGTGCATGCCGACGAGGTGGTCGGGCGCGGCTGACACACAAACAACTTCGGTGAATGTCGACGCTGCTAGGCGGCAAGGACATGGCTACGACGAGCCGGGCTCGAAATCGATCGAATGCCATAAACAGTGGTTTGAATTTGATGTTCTGTGTATTAAATGCATAGAAAGATATTTAAAGGAAGTTTGACCCTTTTTGTTTGGGTAATGAACGCTTATGCGTTCTATTTGATGACAGAAATCTTTTTTTTTTTTTTTTTTTTTTTTTTTTTTTTAAAGAGGGTTCTGATTTTGAGTGGGAGAGTCTTATACTTGGATAGTCTTAGTATTGGGTTAAGGATTGAGACACTAGGTGGTTTCGTTCGTCTGATTATGTGATTCCTATAAGCATTTTAATTAAATAATTTGGAATTATTACCTATAACATGACAAATCGGTAATTCTTTAGTTAATTATTTATTAATTTAGAATTAATGTTTTAATTAGCTAGCGTGTTTAATTGTGTGTTTAATGGTTATATGCATGATATGATTTTAATATATGCTTATATTAGAATTGGGCCATTCACTTTAGAAGTGAATGGGTGAATGATTATGTATGAATGGTTTATGCATGATGTGACTAGTATGGCCTAAAATAAGGATAGAAAATACGGTCTGCGTACCGTTATGTATTTATGTAATCATTAGTTTTACGGTCTGCGTACCGTTCATCTATTGTAATTACGCTGGAGTGGAAACCGTTGCATGGCAAGTCATGGTGATGGCACGTGTATGGTGTGGATGGGATCCAAAGTCGTTCCGGAGTCATGAAGATTAGATCTTTAGGACTAGAGGCCATACTAGGATCACTTTTTTTTTTTTTTTTAATTCTTGCAATTTATTTTGATATTTATTGCGTTTTTTTTTATTTATTAGTTTACCTAGCTCGCGATCGTTCACTAGAGTTTTAGGTCAAAATAATAAATCAAAAGTCCCTAATAATATTGAGTTTATTTGCCTTTCCACACAAGTAACACCTATTAAGCTCTAGATCATTAGTGATAGGTTTTGCCAAAGCAAAGTATCACTTCTAATCTTGAGATAAATACGGGTAAACTTATGAAGGGGTTTACAAGTTAGGTGTGGTTGACTTGACAATATCAGTAAGGAGTCCTTAGATGTTGAGGCAAAAGGAATAGGTTGATATTAGATATAACCTATAAACCAGGAATTATATTGGATATAATTAGTAATGGGATTACTTACCTAAATGGTTTAGTTTGGGTGACAAGCCAAAGCTTGCTTAGGCTAACTCATTTGGGATCTTGGAATCATTTTATTCTCTTGGGGCATTAGATTGAATAAAATGTTAAATAACTTGATAATTTAAATTTCATTTATATTCAGGTTATTTATATGATAAATGATTAAAATTTTGCTTTAATAATTGTAGATGATGGCTATCAATTCAACTTTTAACTTGCGTTCCATTCTCTCAAGGGAGAGATTGAACGGCACCAATTTCCTAGATTGGTACCGCAATTTGAGAATAGTTCTCAAACAAGAGAAAAAAGAGTATGTCTTGGAGACTCCTCCCCCAGAACTTCCAGAAGAAGGAGCTACTGAAGATGAAGTCTATGAAAGAGATGTTCATCTTAATGACTCTACTGATGTCACATGCCTTATGTTAGCCACCATGGAACCAAATTTGCAAAAACAGTTTGAGAAAATGGAGGCTATAGACATAATATCAAACTTGAAAAGCATGTTTGAAAAACAAGCGAGGGTTGAACGGTTTGAGACCAACAAAGCAATCCTTGATAGCTCGCTGAAAGTGGGAGAACCAGTTGGCCCATACGTGCTCAAAATGATAGCTCATTTTGAGAATATGGAACGATTGGGTTTTGCCTACAAGCAGGAGCTAGCTGTTGACATCGTCCTCAATTCCTTGCATGATGGCTATGATCAGTTCAGGGTGAACTATAACATGCATGGGATGGACAAGAGTCTCATTGAGTTGCATGGGATGCTCCTCACTGCTGAACCAAGCATTAAGATTGAACCTGCAAAGCATGTTCTCATGGTTCAAAAGGGGAAGGGTTTCAAGAAGGGACCTCAGAAACGTACTGGGTACAAGGGGAAGGGCAAGCAGATTGTCGCTGCCAAGCCCAAAGCTGCTCCCAAGATTGGGAAAAGGCAGATTCCTGAATCTGAGAGTCAATGCTTCTACTGCAATGGCAAGGGTCATTGGAAGCGTGACTGCCCAAAGTTCAAGGAAGATCAGAAGAATGGTACTGTGACCATTGCTTCTACCTCAGGTATTTATGTTATTGAAATTAACATGACAAGTTCTACCTCTTGGGTATTAGATACCGGTTGTGGTTCTCACATTTGTTCAAATGTGCAGGGACTAAGAAGAAGTAGAAGCTTGGCGAAAGGAGAAGTCGACCTACGAGTTGGCAATGGAGCTAGAGTTGCTGCATTAGCCGTAGGCACTTATGTTTTGTCTTTGCCCTCCGGGCTCTTGTTAGAACTGAATAATTGTTATTTCGTTCCTTCAATTAGCAAAAACATTATTTCTATTTCTGTATTGGATGTGGAAGGTTTTGGATTTACTTTTAAAGACAATGGTTGTCTATTTTATAGAAATGATGTATTTTATGGTAGTGCTCATTTGGATAATGGACTCTATGTGCTAAATCAAGGCAAAATGATCTATAACATAAACACTAAAAAGGCAAAATCAAATGATTCTAATCCTACTTATTTATGGCATTGTCGTTTAGGCCACATAAACATAAAACGCATAGAAAGACTTCAAAAGGAAGGAATTCTAGACTCATTTGACTTGGAGCCATTTGAGGCGTGTAGATCATGTTTGATGGGGAAAATGACTAAGTCTCCTTTCACAGGAAAATGTGAAAGAGCTGGCACTCTATTGGGTCTAATACACACCGATGTGTGTGGACCAATGAGCACAACAGCACGAGGTGGATATGGCTACTTCATTACATTTATAGATGATTTGAGTAGATATGGCTATGTTTACTTAATGAAACACAAATCTGAATCTTTTGGAAAATTCAGAGAGTTTCAAAATGAAGTAGAGAATCAACTTGACAAGAAGATTAAAGCCCTTCGATCAGATCGAGGTGGTGAATATTTGAGTCTAGAATTTGATGATCATCTAAAGGATTGTGGGATAGTCTCACAACTCACCCCTCCGGGGACGCCACAACTGAATGGTGTTTCAGAGAGGCGTAATCGAACATTGTTAGACATGGTTCGATCAATGATGAGTCAGGCCGATCTTCCAGTATCATTTTGGGGACATGCTCTAGGAACTGCTGCAACAACACTAAACAGGGCACCGTCAAAAGCTGTGGAAAAGACTCCATATGAGTTATGGACGGGAAAGGTTCCCAAATTGTCTTTTCTTAAAGTCTGGGGTTGTGAAGTTTTCGTGAAACGTATGCTTTCAGATAAACTTGGACCCAAATCAGACAAGTGTTTCTTTGTGGGTTACCCAAAAGAAACGAAAGGGTATTATTTCTACAACCAATCAGAGAACAAAGTATTTGTTGCTCGGACTGGTGTCTTTTTAGAAAGAGAACACCTTTCTAAAATGACAAGTGGGAGAAATATTCATCTCGATGAGGTTCGAGATGAGCAACAAATGGATGTAGCATCCAGCTCAGGGTTATCACCAAATTTAGAAATTGGTGAGAATCCGAGTGACGATACATCTGTTTTAGAAACAGACCCCGTTTTTGTTGCAGATGCTCTTCGTAAATCTAGTAGGGAAAGGAAGTCTACGGAAAGATACATTTCGATCTGTATGACTGAAAATTGTGACGTACTACTTTTAGAAAGTAGTGAACCTACAAGTTATAACACGGCTATGGCGAGTAATGACTCCGAAAAATGGTTAGAGGCCATGAATTCCGAGATGGATTCTATGTCTGAAAATCAAGTCTGGGACTTGGTAGATTTGCCGAATGGGGTAACTCCTATTGGGTGCAAATGGATTTTCAAATTGAAGACAGACAAAGATGGTAACATAAGTGTTTACAAGGCTAGATTGGTTGCAAAAGGATATAAACAAGTCCATGGAGTGGATTATGATGAAACCTTTTCACCAGTTGCTATGCTGAAATCCATTCGGATCATCTTAGCGATTGCCGCTTATTATGATTATGAGATATGGCAAATGGATGTCAAAACCGCTTTTCTAAATGGTCTTTTAGAAGAGGATGTGTACATGGTACAACCTGAAGGTTTTGTAGATTCCAAGAATGCTAAGAAAGTATGCAAGCTTAAGAAATCTATTTATGGATTAAAGCAAGCATCCAGGAGTTGGAACATTCGTTTTGATGAAGCAATCAAAGAATTTGGATTCATCAAGAACGAGTTTGAGTCTTGTGTATACAAGAAGTTTAGTGGGAGCAAGACTGTTTTCTTGATCTTGTATGTTGATGACATACTAATCATTGGAAACGACGTTCCTATGTTGAAGTCTGTAAAGGCTTGGCTTGGGAAGTGTTTTTCAATGAAAGATCTAGGGGAGGCGGAGTACATATTGGGCATCAAGATCTTAAGAGATAGGTCTAAAAGGATGATTGGACTAAGTCAGAGTACTTATCTTGATAAGGTACTTGCTAAGTTCCAAATGGAAAACTCTAAGAGAGGTTTTCTGCCCATGAGTCATGGCATAACTCTATCCAAGGCTCAGTGTCCTAAGACACCTGATGAGGAGAAGAAAATGAGCAGAGTTCCATATGCTTCGGCAGTTGGCTCTATCATGTATGCCATGATATGTACGCGCCCAGATGTCTCGTACGCTTTAAGCATGGCGAGTCGGTACCAAGCAAACCCAGGTGAGATGCATTGGAGTGCAGTCAAGAATATCTTAAAGTACTTTAGAAGGACTAAAGATAGCTTCCTGGTGTTTGGAGGGGAATCTGAATTGTTAGTTAAAGGGTACACTGATGCAAGCTTCCAGTCAGACAAGGATGATTCCCGATCGCAATCTGGTTACATCTTCTGTCTTAATGGTGGAGCTGTGAGCTGGAAAAGCTCAAAACAAAGCACAGTTGCTGATTCTACAACAGAGGCTGAGTATATAGCAGCTTCAGAGGCCGCAAAGGAAGCAGTTTGGATTAGAAATTTCATCACCGATTTGGGTGTTGTTCCTTCTATTGTTGACCCAGTGGAACTTTATTGTGATAATAATGGTGCCATTGCTCAGGCTAAGGAGCCAAGGTCACATAGCAAAGCCAAACATGTTCTTAGGCGTTTTCACCTTATCCGTGAGTTCATTGATAGAGGTGATGTTAAGATAAGCAAAATAGGTACGGATGACAATGTAGCAGATCCGTTAACTAAACCTTTGCCACAGGCTAAGCATGAGAGGCATACCTTGGCAATTGGGATCAAACACTTTGAAGAGTGGTTGTGATTCTTATAATTGTTTTAGATATGATTTGGATATCATGATTGTAAGACAATATTTTTACATTTATCATTAATAGAAATTGAATTTCTTGTTTGCTCATTTGATTGTGGTTTAGAATTAAATGATTGTCCTATAATATTATTTCCAATAGGTTGACAAGATGAGGTCTTGGTTATGGAACCCTATTAAGTGAACTGGAATTATTATTATTTAGTCCCCAGTCTAGGTCGTTAATTTTGTTAGCATTGTTATGCTAAGATTGGACACTTTAACGACTTAGTATGACTGGTATGCAAGTTGCTTCATTAACTTTGTTTCATGAGTTTCGGGACTTTGGAAGTCATGGACTTTTGCATGGATATGGATTTGAAATTCATGTTGGACAGACCCGCTGTGAAAATCTTAGAGATTTTACAAGTCATTAAAAGATTTTCACGTTGACTATTGTGACACGGTTCCTAAACCTGAGTATATCATTTGCTTTTGCTAGAAGATTGATAGACTGTGATGTTACTTAACACCTGCTGTTAAAAGGGGTAATAAGGGTGACATTCGGATTATCATGAACCTAGTAGAGAGACTTGAGTGTGCAAGATTGGTGTTGTCCTCCCATTCGAGTGGGATTGTTGTCTATAAGCCTCTCAGAGAGTAGAAACTGAAAATGCATGGCCGTGCTCAAACGGATTGTGGATCAATCGTTTGCTTATACAGTTTCACATTTGGATTTTAATAAGGATGACTTGATATCTCACCTTATGTTCAATTAAGACATTAAGTGACAAGGGAATGTGGTTTCCGCACTTGCTCTAAGGACAAGTGGGAGATTGAAGGAGTGTGTCCTTCGATCAAGTGGTCACATAGTACAGGATTAATTACGAAGGTGATTATTGAAGGAGTGTGTCCTTCGATCAAGTGGTCACATAGTACAGGATTAATTACGAAGGTGATTATTCAATTATATTTAGGTAGTCGTAATGTTTGGCTAGAGACCGCTTACGATTTGTTGGTTCGTAAACTAACTGCTAAATATAATTGAACCTATTGGGTCACACACTTTGGGCCAATATCGGATCAACGTAAATGAACACGGATTTCGGGTTAACGGGTTTGGTACCTGTTATGTCTCACTTGACTAATTGAATTAGTCAGTCAAAAGAATGTCAACAGCCTAATTGATTAGCATAATAATCATGACATTAATTGTGCATCAATTACAATTATGTGGAATCTAATTACACATAATGGCAAAAGTAACAGGCGTTACTTTGTTCTTGGCACATATAAGGAAATGGTTTTCCTTATGATGTAATAGATATATTTTATACCATATTCATACGCACAAAACTCTTGGAGAAAAACAAAGTGAGACACTTACTCTTGATCGTGATTCGGGTTTTGTCCTAGCCGACTTATCGTTGGGTTCGTGGCCTCGTGTGGATACCGGTAGAGGAACAACACTTGGGGTTCTTGCCGTTCGTATTACTAATGTTATTATACTCACGAGGATTATCACGCGTCAAAGGTATGTCTTATACTAAGACTCATGTTATTACATGTTTGTGTCCTCGGGTGTTTTGACTTAATTCCGCAAGTTAGACTTATCAAAACCCTTCATGCTTTGCCTTAATTATGTACGAGAAAACGACTATCCGGCTTATCGTATACTCCATCCGACTTAGCATATGAGTACTCGTCTAGTAGTCTTTTTAACTTGTGTCTTAAAATCACTTTCAACTTCTCATGAATAATAGCGTAACCCAAGGTTTATATTGAAATATTATTCGTTAACAAAAAATCTTCCATAACAATTAATGAGGCGGATTTACGATTTACACAAGTGACAATAATGAGAAAACAAGAACTTCAACTCTTTTCTATTATGATGCTTCTTCACTTACACAACAATTTTTTTTTTGTCTAGTTCATTTTCTAAGTTCAAAGTTTCAACTCATCTAAAACACATACGTCCCCCACAATATTGTGCTTTGAAATTAATTAATTTATGTCATGAATTGTAATGATTAAACTTATAAAAAGCATTGAAAGCCTACGGCCACCGATGGAGGCATAGTCAGTGACGAGAAAATTGTAGAGAAAGCTTCTAAATTTGATTTGCCCAGTCTTACACTCTTTCTATACATTGAAGAAGTCCACGAAATTGACCCAATAAAATTACAAAGTATCGGCAATTTGAACTCGTTTCCACATTTATTACCTTAGAGTCAAGTGTATGTATGATGTCATATGTCCCAAATCCAACTAGTATAAATAGGCCTAACCTCATAGTACATTTCACAAATCAAAACCTTCTTCTTTAAGTCAAGCCAAGCAAAACATACAATACTTTTAACAATATACTATTCAATTCATTTTTATTGCTCTAATTGCCTATTTTTCTAGCCATGGCACATCTTTCTAACTTCAACATTTTTGTGGCACTTGCTCTCCTATCGTCATTTTTTGTGCAAGGCACTCTAGGTGATTAAGCTTATGATCTTTAATTTTATCTTCATGTACTGCTTGTTTTGTTATTGTATATGTCAGTTAGTTTAATTTGATAGTTTAAATATGTACAGTAATTGATAGCTCAAATTTATAAGTTCATTATCGGAATTTAAAATTTATTTCTATCTATCTTGTTGCTCCATTTGAACCAAAGTTTCAACAAACACAAGTTATAGTCATGATCGATATTGTTAGGACCTCTCAAGTAAAGAATTACTTTATTTCACTTAAAGGCGAATTATAAACATGATAGTCTTCCTAATATTTAGAATTACAAAACACTTTCGTCTCTAAATAATATTTGGCTTTGGCTGTGTAGGAGGGATGACATGCGAGCAACTGAACAAGGAAGAATGTGCATTCGCGGTGTCGGCCACCGGGAAGCGTTGCGTGCTAGAGAAGTTTGTACGACGGAGCGGAGAAGAGGCATACAAGTGCACAACCTCTGAAATTGAAGCTGACAAGATGAAGGATTTGGTCGAGACCAACCATTGTATTGAAGCTTGTGGTCTTGACCGTGACACCCTTGGAATTTCTTCAGATTCTCTTCTTGAGTCTCGCTTCACTCAGAAGCTTTGCTCTCCACAATGCTACAAAAATTGCCCTAATGTCGTCGATCTCTACTTCAACCTTGCTGCCGGCGAAGGTAAATCACAATTATAAAGTTCAAATGATTTCCTACCACCTAGTGCGCCACAAAAAGATATATTACCGAATCTTTGTATATTGTTATTAATTGCTAAAAGTTTAATGTTTAAACTCTCACGTTAGTAATTGTATGTGTCACAAACAACAAGGTGTAACATGAATTCATTAACGTGTAGTCGATCTTGAGTCTAGCTAATTATAACATGAATATTTCAAGTGAGTAATTAGTAAAAGTTTTTGCATGACTTTGTAGGTGTCTTTCTACCAAAACTATGTAAATCACAAGCTACAAATCCAAGGAGGGGAATGGCCGAGATTAAGAGTTCCGCCATCGCGGCACCGGGACCGGTGTCTGGCCTTGATACATCAGCACAGTTCATGGGTGCTCCAGTTGAGTCTCCATTTAACTCCGTAAACTTCATGGATAATGCTCCGGCAATGGCTCCCGTAGACTTCTCGGATCCTCCGGCATCGTCTCCGTATCCATTCAATCCCGTAAACTTCATGGATAATGCTCCGGCAATGGCTCCCGTAGACTTCTCGGATCCTCCGGCATTGTCTCCGTATCCATTCAATCCCGTAAACTTCATGGATAATGCTCCGGCAATGGCTCCCGTAGACTTCTCGGATCCTCCGGCATTGTCTCCGTATCCATTCAATCCCGTAAACTTCATGGATAATGCTCCGGCAATGGCTCCCGTAGACTTCTCTTATCCTCCGGCATCGTCTCCGTATCCATTCAATCCCGTAAACTTCATGGATAATGCTCCGGCAATGGCTCCCGTAGATATCACGGATGCTCCGGCAATGTCTCCCGTAGACTTCTCGGATCCTCCGGCGGCAATGCCTCCTACCGAAGCCTGAACTTAATTATTATTGCATGAGCCTAATATATTAAACTCTTGCAGGGAAATAAAGCAGTGGAGAGAGTCGTGAATTTATCATACTAGAGGCTATATATGTTATACTAGTTTTTTCTTGGAGTTTGTCACATTTATTTACTAGAGACTATAACTTCGGATGAAGTTTATCCCTGAAATACTTTGGACTGTATGTAGCTCTATAATAGACGACGGAGTACTTCATCCACCGTCTCTTTGAATTGTTAACCAAAACGTTAACAGTTTAAAGGATTACGTGGAATATCTTTCAGTATATATAATAAAGAAGTTAAACATGATTAATAAAAAAGTGAAATGTTGAGGCACAATTTGTGATCAATACACCCGACTCAAATGGAGCATATGCCAAATGTATTGAATAAATAAAACGAAAGTCGAATAGGAAAATATTACATGCATGACCAAGAGAGCGAGTCTTTTTCATGATAACAAGTTAATAAGAGTATATTACATGAGCAAGAGAGCGTATGTTTTCCGTGGAGTACTATAATAGAGGATATATTGGGGAAATATATTAGGAATAATATTATGAGATATAATTAGGGTTCAATATGTGTGTACGCAATATTATTATTTAGGAATATGTTATATTCCTTTAGGAGGTTTGGAAAGTAGAGTTGTATATATTTATAGGGGGTTTACCCTAGAGTCATTGTAAGAAAGTCATTCACGAGAATTTATTCATGTTAAGAGTTTTCCCAAACACAAGTGCTAATATTTCTATTATGGTATCAGAGCCTCTTTCCTAGAAGACTCTAAAAGTTGCTTCCGCTGCCTGCCGGTGGGCATGGGATCTATAATGCCTGCCGGCGGGAGTTTGGTGTTCGCCAGAGATTTATTGCTCGTGATCTAATGGTTTAGTGTTTTGTTGATCGAACTTATTTAAGAGTATTATAGTTATTTTTAAGTCTCTTAATGTTGAGTCTTATTTGTGTTTGAATAAAAGCCCCCTCCGTTTGTTTGGCTTTATAGCATCGAGATGTTTCCGATTGATCTAGTGTTTGTGATAGAGTGTTGCCGTGCGTGTATGGAGTTAATTCGTTCATGGCCTGGATTTGGGTTTATGTAGCCACGTGGCAAGGGCATGTGGATGCGCACTCTTTTATGGAAATTTTGATGTGAATTTGCATGGTTTGTGAATGAACTAGTTTGTTTGCCGCTCATGGCAATTGGGTGTTGTGGACTTGTGGTGCGTTGTTGCCTTGTCGGCAATGTTACAATTTCTTGTGTATTTTCGATGTTGGGGCACGGTTGTTGGTTGCGGCTGAAGATAGTTCTTATGTTACGTTCGGTTGCAGTTGTCGCGACACATGAGTTGTTTGTTTGTGCTCAATCGTGAGCGTTTTCGGGTGTTTTTTTTTTTTGCCGTTTTATTGTTGACTTTTAATATTGGGGTTTTTTTAGACAATTATGCGTTATTTTGGCCGATCAAGGAAATTTTAAATGGGGGTGTGCCTCCACCAGTCGTCTTGTTTGGTTTTAGGTGAAGCTGATAATGGGCGTTTATGTGTGACTATAGTGGTTATGGTATTGTTGATAAATCCTTGTATCTGGCGTTTTGTGGTGAATCGGATTATGGGGAAAGAATTGGGTTTGCGACAACGACGATTGATCAATATGTCGTTTTTGAAGATCTCGACGGAGTTATTTTGTTTCTTTATCGTTTTGGCAAACTCATTGTAATTTTAGTAAAATTACCATGATTTTTAGGGGGGGTAATAGAGGATATATTGGGGAAATATATTAGGAATAATATTATGAGATATTATTAGGGTTCAATATGTGTGTACGCAATATTTTTATTTAGGAATATGTTATATTCCTTTAGGAGGTTTGGAAAGTCGAGTTGTATTTATAGGGGGTTTACCCCAGAGTCATTGTAAGAAAGTCATTCACGAGATTATATTCATGTTAAGGCCTTGCTTGGATTGGGAGTAACTATTAAGGGGGTAATAGGAGCTACAATAAAGGAAAAATTAGAGAAAATGTGGTGGTGGAGGGAGGAAATGAAGGTGGTGAAGGGAGGAAATGAAGGGTGGAGGAGGAATCATTACCCCCATATGGGAGTAATGCATTACCCTAGGGGGGAGGGGAGTAATGCATTACCCCCATATGGGGGTAATAGTTCCTCCTCTACCCCTTATTTTCTCCCTTGGAATTTCTTCGGATTCTCTTCTTGAGTCTCGCTTCACTCAGAAGCTTTGCTCTCCACAATGCTACAAAAACTGCCCTAATGTCTCCGTATCCATTCAATCCCGTAAACTTCATGGATAATGCTCCGGCAATGGCTTCAGTAGAAATCACGGATGCTCCGGCAATGGCTCCTGTAGACTTCTCGGATCCTCCGGCGGCAATGCCTCCTAGCGAAGCCTGAACTTAATTATTATAGCATAAGCCTAATAAATTAAACTCCGGTCAGTTGCAGGGAAATAAAGTAGTGGAGAGAGTCGTGAATTTATCATACTAGAGGCTATGTTATACTAGTTTTTTCTCAGAGTTTGTCACATTTATTTACTAGAGACTATAACTTCGGATGAAGTTTATCCCTGAAATACTTTGGGCTGTATGTGGCTCTATAATAGACGACAGAGTACTTCATGCACCGTCTCTTTGAATTGTTAACCAAAACGTTAACAGTTTAGAGGATTACGTGGAATATCTTTCAGTATATATAATAAAGAAGTTAAACATGATTAATAAAAAAGTGAAATGTTGAGGCACAAGTTGTGATCTATACACCCAACTCAAATGGAGCATATGCCAAGAGAGCGAGTCTTTTTCATGATAACGAATTAATAAGAGTATATTACACGCCAAGAGAGCGTACGTTTTTCATGGAGTACTACCTAAGCTAGAAATAAAGCATAAGCACCACGAGTTATTGATCATGATGATCCAAGCTCGTCCCTAGCTCGAGCCAGCAAGCTACCTACCTGCAAGGGCATGAATCACATCTAATCAGCACAAGATAATGCACAAACCCATATCAAAGTACCATGAAATACGATATGTAGTATGGTATGTATATTCGAAATCCAGTTTATATGGCCAACACTTGGTGTGAAAGAATCGATCCAACCAAAAACAATGACGGTTAAATTATGATAAAAACGATGTAATAAGTTTGAACTTTGGATAACCTCACAAAATAGAGCCTACTTATTCTACGAGCATGAACAATAGCATACTCTATCATTCAAGGGAAGTGATGAGGAAGCTTAGCATACCCATCACAAAAACCTTCCATCCAACTTACTTATCACATAGCAAAAAAAAAAAAAAGGGAAGTCAATAAGAAAGAAGAGGGCTTACCGCTTACCTACACGACAAATGCAGCAGTAACATGTTGTAAATCACACATCGGACCTCCAAAAAACACATCTTGCCAACTTAGAGTCATAGTTAATTTCATGGTCTCATCATCTTCTTCAGCATTAATCCCTATTCTCTCCCTCTTCTTCCTCTTCTTTGTGGCAACATTTGATAACACAAACGCAGCAACCCTCACATACCGGTTACCAAAAAAAGTGTTCCTTGCACCAACGGTATCAACGCCAGCTTTAACCGAATACACTTCACCTCGAGAGCCAAGGATGGTTACAGAACGACCATAATGATATAGAACGGGAGAAGGTGGCAGAGAAAGATCGGTGGGTGTCTCGACCTCACTCTCAAAAACTTGAAACTCAATACTACTTTCATCATTCTCATCAGCAACATAATAGTGAAAGCGAAAAACATCAAGTCTTTTAGATTTCGAAGAATAACCAAAACACAAAGAACGCACATCTGGAAAAGTGTTAGCATGACCGTAGAAAGGCAAGATTATATCTTTGCTAACTTGATGCCACACATTTGTATAACATCAAAAGCATAAGTACCAGCTTCAGACACACCGATAAAAATAACTTCCTTATTACCAACACAAACCGCAACACTTGCCTCAACATTGTAAATGAAGTGTTTCCTAGACGACTCTTTGATTGGAAACTTAGGAAGAGGCAAGGAAGACCAACCGTGATCAAGGTGATGAGTGTCGAGGACCTCAAAGCGTGGTTCAGGGTCTAATGCGTCATTATTGCGGTTACAATACATCATATTAGACAAAGCAAAGAGTGTAGAACCGAATGTAAACAAAATCGGATAAGATTTGCCAGAAATTAGTGAGGGTCCTGATGACAAGGTGGACGAACCCATGTCATATACGAATACCTTATTCAAGTTAGTGCAACAATCATCTTCATTCGATCTTCCGAACCCACCCACCATGAACAAACGGGAACCTATCGTCTTAAAGGACATGAGCTCTGGGAATGTGGCTTTATCCATCTTGAGCAAAGGTTCATCTAAATTCTTAACAGTAGCTTCTTCTTCACTGGTTTCGGTCCCAGGTGGACTGACCCCATACAAACAGTATCGATATTTTCGATCTTTCATGATCAAAAACACTTGTTTGCTCTTTCCTTCCATTGCCGCCACTGGATCTGCACCAATATTCATACAAATTTGATTGCACAATTTTCTCCCTTCAAATTAGACGTTTGGACCGGTTTAATTGGTGGGAAATTGCTCGGAAGAGATCGTTGGTGGTGGTCAATTGAGTTTTTTTTTTTTTTTTTTTTTTTTTGAGGTGGTCTATTGAGTAATTTGAGGACGGCGTTCAGTGTTCTTGTTTCAGGGTTACGTTCAACCTTTATATTGGTTTTTCCTTTTTGCTTTTCTACTCTTTATTTAGAACTCGATGCTTATATTATCCTCTCGGGCATAAAATATATCATGCTCTCGAAAGCGCAAAATCCTTGGTAAACAAAAATTAAGGAAAAGTAGTTGTATTACGTCCGTAAATTCTTGGTAAATTCTCATTTTCGATTTCACTGTCCTGCA
This sequence comes from Spergularia marina, assembly GCA_963680865.1. Classification (NCBI taxonomy): domain Eukaryota; kingdom Viridiplantae; phylum Streptophyta; class Magnoliopsida; order Caryophyllales; family Caryophyllaceae; genus Spergularia; species Spergularia marina. Next base: position 23,526,040 of record OY804553.1, on the reverse strand, counting down.
TACTTCCTCTTCGTTTAGACCTGGTTATATTTGTTCGACCTCTGTAATACCTGTAGAATTTAAGAGGGGAGAAATAATATGAGAGTAAACCATGGATAAGGTTACCGTAAAACTTGCTCATAAACCTTCTCATTTAATCTCAAATAATTAAGTTCTCTTAAATAGGGAGTACAACAAACTAAACTCTCCTAAAACTAAGCAACTACTCACAAACACACGTATGACTGGAAAATCTCACTAAACCACTACACTAACCATTATCCTAATTCCATGAAACCACTAACTGATTATTAGCTAAGAATTAGGAATTAACAACAATTAATTTGACTATTATTTTTGGATCAATAATCCAACAATACCAACTCCGAAGACAATATTTTACTGCTTACATGATGTCTACTTGCCTAGAACGCTTAAGCTCAGCATTCGTCCAACTTCTCACTACCTAAGTAGACATGAATCATAAGCAATCAACGAAATACACTTCATAAAGAAAACGACTATGTTGCTTATCGTACACTCTATCCGACTTAGCATACGAGTACTAGTCGATCTATCTAGTAGTCTTCTTAACTTATATCCTAAAATCACTTTCAATTTCTCATGATTAGCGTAACCTATGGTTTATACTAGTATATATTAACTTTATATCACGTAATTTAAAGGCGAATTATAAACATGATAGTCTTCCTAATATTTAGAATTATAAAACAGTTTCGTCTCTAATTATAATTGGCTTTGGCTGTGTGTAGGAAGGATGACATGCGAGCAACTGAACAAGGAAGAATGTGCATTTGCGGTGTCGGCCACTGGGAAGCGTTGCTGTTAGAGAAGTTTGTACGACGGAGCGGAGAAGAGGCATACATGTGCTCAACCTTTGAAATTGTAAGCTGACAAGATGAAGGATTTGGTCGAGGATTTGGTCGAGACCAACCATTGTACTGAAGCTTGTGGTCTTGACCATGACACCATTGAAATTTCTTTCTTCAGATTCTCTTCTTGAGTCTCGCTTCACTCAGAAGCTTTGCTTCAACCTTGCTGCCGGGCGAAGGTAAATCGCAATTATATAGTTAAAATGTTCTCGTTTATTTCCAACGGATCACGCAGCTACCAGAACTATATATATATATATACACTAGCGTAACACCCGTGCGTTGCACGGAGATATTTAGCAATATATTCGATAAAATTATATATTATTTATTGTTGAGAACTTATTTAGTAACACAAGTTCAAATCATCTCATGTTAAAAAAAAAAAAAAATTGAATAGCTCGAGCAAAACACGCACACCATTGTCTAAATATAGGTCCAAATCTATGTAATGGTATAAGTGTGAAACATACACGACCCCAAAAAATGCAGTGTAAATCATAGGAGTCGTAGGCTTATGATGTGAATGATAGTATCAAATTGTATACTCCTAATGGCTAAAAAAGAGCCATAGACTTACTGAAGAATCGTTTAGCAACAACTTCAAAAAAAAAAAAAAAAGAATGGTTTAACAACTCAATATTATATCTCGTAAAAGAAGAAAATGCTAATGATGCAATCAGCAAAAGGCATAAATATAGTAGCTTTGGGAACAATTTGACATACAAATTTAACCTGTACAACAACTCATGAAATTATGTAACGCAACTCATCATAATTCTTATGGAGGAATGTACCATGTGATATAGGAATGTATGTATTTAGAAAATCAGTCATTGAACATAATACCAAGCATCAACATACATAATACAGTAATACTCAAATTTATGGTCAACCTAGATTCGCTAGAACTACCCAATAAGTTTATCGACATCCACCCTCGATTGTATAAAATTATAAGGGATCATATCATATTCATAGGCAAGAGGAAGTAATAATCATACCTGATGAAGGCCAGGATATCATTTTTGATCCAATTTTTTTTTAGAGGACAGCATATTATAGTGGTTGGCGATTTTTTTTTTGTTGAGAAACAACACAATTTGTTGTAGCAGGCTGAGGGAGTAATATCAGGAGTTTGTTTGAGCAATATTAGGAATTTAATATTTTATTCCTAAACTATAGCCAATATTAGGGTGAGAGTTAGTTTGCAGCAAACCGAAAATATCTTGGAGCTTTTGAGCGAGAAATTATTTAGCCACAGAATGCCACGTGTCCTAGTGGCTTCTGTTTTAGTAGAACTAGATATATATATGCCATAAACAAATGAATTTTCGCAACAGAGGATGAAGAAAGATAATTTCTCGACATCAATATATTACATGAACAAGATACCATATATAGCATCACCACTAGGATAATAATTTCAATGTACCAGTACTAGCAACTGTAGCATGCAAGACAATATTTTACTGCTTACATGATGTCTACTTGCCTAGAACACTTAAGCATCACTTAGATCGTTATATCTCGAGCGGCGGTATAGATCAGGATCCAAGCTCAGCATTATTCGTCCAACTTCTCACTACCTAAGTAGACATGAATCATAAGCAATCAGCGGGAAAACCGGTAAACAATGAACCTCTAGGACAAATATGAACATTCCCAACATACTCATCACATTAACATACACTATTTCAATCCACTTTAATAACGTTGTTGATGAAATGGAGTGAATAGAAAGAAAAGAAAACGTCAGGGGGAATATATACCTACCTACATAACAAATGCAGCGGTTACATGCTCCCTGAGATCACACATCGGACCTCCAAAAAACGCTTTTCTCCATTTCCGAGTCAATATTAGTTCCATTATTGTCTCATCATCTTGTTGCCCCATCATCTTTCTCCTCTTCTCACATCTCTTCAAGGACCATCCTTCATTCGAATCGAGTTTGAGACCGGACAACTCAAAAGCAATAACCTTGACATATCGGTCCCCAATATAGTTATATAACCCATCAATCTTATCAACACCACCCTTGATGATAAACACTTTACCACGAGAGCCAACAACTGTCAATGAACGACCACAATGATATAGTACCGGTGACAGGGGTGAGGAAAGTAGCGTAGGATTATGCACCTCAAACTCATCAACATGAAACCCAAAATTACTCTGGCCACTGCCACTGCCACCCTCAGGAGCATCATAATAATGAAATCGAAAAGTGGACAGCTTTTTCGATTTTAACGAATAGCCGAAACAAAGTGAGTTAGCATCCGGAAATGTACAAGCATTACCAGAGAAAGGCAACATCTCCCTACTAACACAATGCCACACTCCCTTTTCAACATCAAAAGCATAAGTACCAGCATCTGGTACACTGATGAAAATCACCTCTTTTCTACTGTTACCAACATAAACAGCAGCCGTCGCTCTAACCTTGTAGATATATTGGGCTCTAGATTTTGGTGTAGGGAATTCGGGAACAGGCAAAGGGGACCAACCACGATCAAGGTGATCAGTGTCAAGAACCTCGAATCGTGGTTCAGGGTCCAAGGCATTATTTTAACAGTTACAGTGAATCATACGCGACATAGCATATATCCTACTACAACCAAAGCTAAGCAAGATGGGAGACGGCTTGCTCGAATTCAATGAAGGTCCTAATTCCAAGGTAGATGACACAATATCATATATAAATACTTGGTTTGATTTAGAACAAGGGTTATCACCTTCCCTTCTCCTGATTCCACCAATCATAAATAGACGAGTACCAACAACCTTGAATGACATGCTATCGGGAAACTTAGACTTATCCATTACAAACAACGGCTCACCAAATTTCAGTGGACTCGAATCTTCTTCTTCACTTTTCTCTGTCTCGACCCGATACAGACAGTATCGAAAGTTTTCATCTTTCATGATCAAAAATAGCTGCTGTTGGCTCTTTCCTTCCATAGAGACGGACATTCGTAAGGCCCCCACCCCCCTACACCAGAAGGAATACAAATTGATTGTACGGATTTCTTAAGACAAGATGTCACGTTAAACAAATTTTTGTAAATTACTCAAATTTAGCAATTATATGAACCGAAAATTAAATAAAATTTGATGAAATAAGAAAATTTTAAAACGATAAGGAAAAGGATTTTAAAGTTACCTGTGCAGTTGCACGGTTGAATCGGCGAGAAATTGCTCGGAGGAGATCGTGGGTGGTCTAAGTAGCTTGAGGTGCTGTCGTGTGCCAAACAATTTAGAAGAGTTGCTTGTGAAACGGCTCTTTTGTGTCACCGGTTTAGGTTAGAATAGTTTGCAGCCCGCGCAAGGGCTGTATATCTATATTATTATATCCATTTTATGAAATTGACAGTTTATCTTTATTATAATATTATTAACAACACTAATATTTTCCATAAATTAGCTTACCACTATAATCACTATAAATTATACGGAGTATTATTTTTCATAAATTAGCTAATAATTTCCATATTATGCAATTACTTAGTGTTATCCAATTAATGAATGTTAAGTGTGCTTCTAGGAAAAACTTAGTTTAGTATTAGACTAGTTTTAAGCCCGTGCGTTGCACGGTTCAAATATTATATCATTCTTAATAATTTTTTTGTTTATAACAAATTATGCTATCATTTCAATAAAAATAATTCATAACAATTGTTGTGATGCTGCTTACATGTATTTTAAAATCTTGATCAATTAAAAAAAAAATACAAAGTTGTCTAGATTGTTCATGTTTAAATTATACAAACAACATTTTTTATCTATACTCTTGAAAAACACCTTTTTTTAATAGATATAGTATATAAAGTCGATTGTAATCATTATGCATTGCTTATCGGAAAATGTATAAATGGATCTCAAATTGAAATTCATTTCAAATCAAATAAAATGATATATGTTTCAAAAGTTTCTGATACACTAACCAATTGTATGATCAATCATACCGTATTTCTATAATATAGTGTAAATGATTAATAATTAACTGTGTAATCTATCATCTCATGTTTTGCTCCTTCACCATACACTAAACTCTTTGAGTAATTCTTAAATGATGGACTCTTCATTTTGCTCTTTCACCGTACACTAAACTCTTTGATTAGTTCTTAAATGATTGACTCTTTTTTTGCGCTCTTTCACCATACACTAAACTCTTTGAGTATTTCTCAAATGATGGACTCTCTCTATGCTGTTCAAAAATCCCTCTTTTATACAAAAAAAGAACAGATGTTTAAATTCCATTTTAATCTTTCATGAGTGCGTTGCACGGTACACATATTATATTGTGTATGATAATTCTTATTATACAAAAGTTCCACGTTGAACATGTTTCCTCGATAGTCAGATGTAGTGTTTATATTTTGTTTGTTGAGTTTAGTTTAGGAATAGTCATTTTTGCAATTTTCGCTACATGACTGCTGATTAATGCATTTCTATCAAACATATGTATAATGAAACTCATTTTAGATTAAATTTCAAAACAGGTTTAATGAGTTATATGTATTAATTTTTTTTATATATAAAATGAAAGTTACGACTAATTATGTCACGTCACATTTAAATATCTTTCAAATTGCAATTTTATGAAAGTATGGAGTCTGGCTAATAAATGTTGGGAGAATCTTTCATTCTTTGGACACTCTCACCATTTCTCTTATTTTGGACTCTCTTTAAGCTTTTTTATTTTTTTCAAAAAACAAATCTCTACTAAATGTATACGGAGTAACTTAATTGTTTTGCATATCGTAAAAATGTGTAAAAGGATCTCAAATTGAGATACATTTCGAAACAAATCTAATGATATATGTTTTGAAATTTTCCGATACACATAAGTAATGTTATAAGTGATTATGTCGCAATACATTTATTAAAGAGTCTCACGAAAATAAGGATTCTCTATGTGGATTTCCATTTGAGTTGTTAATAATAAAATGGGGGGTGTTTCTCATTTTTTAAACTCTCTCAGTATTTATTTTTTGTTGGACTCTCTCTCGGCTCTTCAAAAATCCCTCTTTTATATATATATATTAGATTAGATTTTGCCAACGTTAGATATACAATTACAATTGCGAAGACAAATTTAGTTTTTTTTCTTTCTTTTTTCTTTTTACATGTTTTTTTCCTTTTTCCAAATTGTACATGTTATACGTCGATATTAATATGTTAGGGCCCCAAAATTATCGTTTCAATGTATTTGGCCCTGGCCCCCTCAAAGGAATGCTACGACCTTGCGTTCCATGAATTGGGTTCATGTAAAAATTTGTGAATCACATTTCTTTATATTTAACACTGAAATGGTTAGCTTGAATGTACCATTTTTGATGTTACAAGACTAACTTACAGCTTGTTGCAACTGTTGCTTGCTTATTGTGTTCTGTATGATGCTTAAAATTGTGTGATTTGTGTCTATGTCCCTTTAGAACATTGCACTCACTGGTTTGGTCATTATTTTTTGTTTGCAGTAGTATACTGATCCGGAACATGGGTATATATTCCATTTCATTAGTAGTTCAATTTGAGAAGTATAATTTCATTAGCAGTTCGAGCCTAAAAACAAAGAAATTTTAGAGTATGAAAAAGTCTTAGGTAGTGTTAGGAAACAAGAATTTGAGAATTTGTAATCATTTCAATTCCATCATTTGAGAATGTGAAATTCAAATATAAATCCAATGTTTGAGCGAATGTGGGAATTCAAAATGACACCTCTTGAGATGTCATTTGTTTTTGGCCTAATTGAATTTGACAATCCAAATTTCCAAATTCTTGAGTTCCAAAATATGGGATTTGAGTCAAATTTGAATTTGAAAATGAAATCCCCTTATATCCAAACACTATGTTATTGAACTACCAAAACCAAGCATAAAAAACACATGTACCAAGAGTCCAAGACTACCAAATACTTCTAATTTTGATAGAGTTGGTTGCATACATGATTTTTTTTTTTCTTTTCTTTTTGGTACATTGAAGCAAGCCAAGCAACACATCTGATCTACGGCTTATGGGGGTCGGAATATGAGGATTTGTGTCCTTTTTAATAATTTTTTCATCAGTCAAATGGGCTGCGACCAGCTGACATGTTGACGCTTATGATTGTGTGGTCCATTGGAAAATGCAATGGATAGCCTCGTTCCAACATTACAGAATGATATGGGCTTTACGCTTTCTGAAGAATGAAAGGATTTTTGCACATTAGTGATCCATCTTTATCACCGCCCAATTTTGCGGCATATTAAGTCACCTTAACAAATCTTCAAGGTCAAAACAAAATTATGAGTAGGTTTTAATTTGAAAATTTTCGGCCACCTGAATTCCTTGTAACTTTCCGACCACTTAGTTAATGAATGCTACTGGACAGCATCCACGGTTGTATTTCTCGTGCCTCGTGCTGAATAGTGACGAGTAAGCTATAGGGAGTAGTATAGTAGATTAAGTCGTCACGAGTGAATATTAGGGAGTGTCTGGGTAGGTGTGAAATATATATGCTACTCGTAAAATTGTACTCCATATATACATGTTTCAAAATGAAACCAAAACACCGTCGTTCAAACCAATTTTATAGGTCATTAAAAATTAAACAAAATTTGAAATGCTCCGATCCGTATCATGAACTGGTTATAGGCCAACTAAAATTTTAAATTATCTTTTCGTCCATTGATCGAAAATACATACTTCGTATATGGTTAGTCGTGAATAATGATGAGTATGCTAAAAACAACCCACGAGTGAAGCATTCAAAGTGTACCGTGTACGATAAGCATATGCTAATTGAGCGTGTTTGATCATCATAAATGATATGGTAGAACTTGGTATAGGAGTAAGACGAGTACGGAGTACATGCAACGTTGAGCGGGTCAGCCTCAGCCAGTTAGGTATCGCTAATTCCTCAACTATTATAATTGGGTAGCAATACAATATACTCGATGAATTTGAAGTATACGGAAGAGAAAGAGATTCTTACCGTCCAAAGCTTACGAAAAGCTGTAGGAATTGAATAACCAGATGCTCGATCTATGCATGCTTTTCACTTTTCAGTGGCGTATAGTATACTAAAGAAACAGACGCGTATGTAACGTAGTCAACCTACACACATACGATTCCTGGAAGTTTATTAGAAAGTTTTATTAATATTATTATGCTTAGCTTTTACATTTGTTTTGGTTTGATTTTTGTAAGTAGACACGAATTGGTTATTAATTAAAACAAACGTACGAAGAAGACCATTGCTTTGCTAGTTTTAGCTTTACTTTTATTTGTCCTTAGGCGGCGGCTTCGGATTATTTTTATTATTAAGACTAATGCTTTGTTTTTGTTAGTTAATACTAATCAACTAATTAATTTTAGCTTTACTAAATCTATTCCTCGTCATCCCTATCTTGACTCGACCGTGTACATGTGTACCACCGTTGGTAAATGTTGGAGTAGACAATAATTCTCATGCAAGCAGCAAATTGCGCTGTACCTATTGGAGTATATTTGGTCTCACATTTTACGAACTCTCACATGTGGGGACAACAACCTACATGTCCGTGAGATATAGATGACAACTCATATATGTGTGAGTGGGCTTGTTTACACAACGATCGGCATATGAGTTGTTTAAAAGTATCACACAATGACGATGAAATAGAATATTGGAGATCTAGATAGGCTAGCTAGTTAAAGTTGATAGGTTGATTACTTTTCCTAGCTACAACAATAGCAATGGTTGTTCTAGCTTAGTGCCTCGAGTTCTCGAACAAGAATCGGAAATACAATTCTTTGCATTGCGAGAGATTCAAAATAAGAATTAAAGTTCTTATTTAAGAGAATTAAGTTCCCGTGGAAACAATGGAAAGAGAAAGAAGGGCCGGGTATCCTGAAAATATTGCTCCCTCTATATTTTTGAGGATAAGAACTCGATTACAGGACAAAAACCTATCCCATTAGAAGATTGTCGAATTGTGGCAACATTTTAGCATTTGGAAACAAAAATTTAAAAATTTGTAATAATTTGAAATCTAGCATTTGAGAATGCAAAAATCAAATAGCAAATTGCTAGAGGTTTACAGTGTAGACACAATTAATTTGTCTAAATATTAAAATTGAGTTAATAGTAGTAAAATTGAGATCGGAGCAGTAAAATTAATTATAATGAAAAATTCAGGTAGTAAAATTAATTGTGTGAGTAGTAAAAGTTTGATGGTGCAGTAAAATTATTGCTGATTGTAGACACTTTTGGGTGTCTACACTGCAGACCTCTAACATTGTCCAATCAAATATGAATCCCATGTTTGGGAGACTGTGGGATTTCAAAATTGGGGTGTCATTTGTTTACACTCGAAAGAATTTCAACTAAATTCCAAAGGATTTGATACAAGTCCAAACTCTCAAATTCGATCTCGAGTTCTCAAACATGGGATTTGGTAAAATTTGGATTTGAGAATAAAATTTTTGTATCCAAACACTACTCTCCTAATTTCTACAAAACATACATTAACTAATGCATTACCTTCCCCAACATACATTATAGTAGTACATAGTGACTTCCATAAAAATTATCCTATTAATTAATTATTTTGCACAAAAAAATGTTGACTGTACTATGATAATCCCTCCGTCCCATAGCTCAAACGCCCGGGCGATATTTGTAGTGGAATAAAAAAGGAGGAGAGAGAATATGATGATTAATAAAAGTATGAGAGAAGATATGATAATTTAATAAAAGCAGGATAGAGTAATATGTTCCAAAATTAATAAAGTGGTTGAGGTGGGACGTTCCAAAATGAAATATGGGCCGGGGCGTTTGAGCTGGGACGGAGGGAGTACTTGATTTCACAAAAAAAAAAAAAAAAGTTAAAATATTTGATAAAAAAAAAAAAGAGCTTTGATACTCCCTAAATTTTGATTATAGAATGCACTAATGTTGCTTCAATTCCTCCATAAAAAATTATTTACAACAGGTCTAAAACAAATACTCCCTGAATATTAAAATTGGTGAGGAACCGATATACTATCTGAGCCCACACACCTTTTGCTATGGTAAAATTAAAATGATTCGTTTATCAGAAAATAAAATGGTAAAAATTATTTTGGGCGTAGTCAGGGTATTAAACTAGTTAAAATTAAATACACAAAGATATACTCATTGTACTAGGGAAGTAATTAACAAATTAAACTCATTGTATCACGATTGTAAATTTTGATATTTACTATATAATTATACGATTCGAAATGTCTTATTATCACTTGACTGGTCGTCTGAGGAGTATAAGAATTGCAACTCGTATTGTATGTACGAGTATTTTGACAACCGTGGGCGGGACTCGATCTACCTACTTTCAACGAACGTATGTAGATCATTCAAAAAGTCAAAAAATACGTGGAATGAAGATCTTATTTAATTGCGACATTTCCCCAGTTCAGACTACGTACGACCAACCCCCATGCAAAAGCCCAAATATACCCTCTAAGTTTCTTCTATAAATACTCTTTTCTAGCTGTCTTCATTTTCCTACATTCAAAATATTAAAACGAAGAACTATCATAAGAGAAAATTAATAGGAGATCGAGGGGGGAAAAAGTGAAAGAAAAACACGAAAATGAGCGTTTTACTAAATTTTTTGTTGGGATTTTTATTAATTTTGTTGTGGAAATTGGTAAAAACTTGTTATTTAGCACCAAATAGAGTGTATCAAAAGTTTCGAAATCGCGGTTTTGAAGGACCAACTCCAAATTTTCCTTTGGGAAATCTTGGTGATATGAAGAAAATGCTAATAGAGAGCAAAGTTTTTCATCATCAAAAGTCACCTGGAATTATTTCTCATGATATACATTCATCTTCCCTTCCTTACTTTTCTCGGTGGAAAAAGTTGCATGGTAAGTTTTTCACGTTTTAACCTATTTCTGCATGCATGTAATATTCTGGTTCCTAAAATGAGGAGATATGTACGTAACAAATAAAAGTACGTTGTTAAAAGTCTAATGTATACGCAAAACAAAACAGCTAATCGCTATTTGTTAATGAGAGTAATGACGTGAAACATGTCACAAGAACGATGCTAACGACCTATTTGCATGATTGCATCAATCAAACTATACGATAATAATATCGTATACAATATGCAATACTAATAAATTTGTCGTGTGATGGAAATAATCAGGGAAAGTATTCGTTTATTGGATGGGAGTAGAGCCCTTCTTATATGTGGCAGACCCGGATTTCCTAAAGCAAATATCGGGATGTGTCGTTGCCAAGAATTGGGGAAAACCCGATGTTTTCAAAAGTGATAGGATTCCAATGTTTGGAGAATACGGCCTTAATATGATCGAGGGTGATACTTGGACTCGTCATAGGCACATTATCACTCCTGCATTTTCTCCGTCCAATCTAAAGGTAAATTACGTTCATTTTATTAACCACTACTCGATCAATTCAATTATATATTATCATTCGTTATTTGGGTATTGTAAGACGGTCTCACTCAGAACTAGCCTTACTAACTACGTCAACTCGACTTTCTTACACTCTAGGGCATGGCGAATTGTATGGTGGAATCAACTACCAAAATGATGGACATATGGACTGCTAGCTTCCTCTCCAATAACTCCAACGAAATTGAACTTGACATGGAAATCGAAACCTCAACATTGGCAGGGAAGATCATTGCTAAAACGAATTTCGGGATCGAAAATGAAGCCGGAAACATGCTTTTTGAAAAACTAAGAGCCATGCAAATTAGCCTATTCAAACACACTCGTTACGTAGGGGTGCCGTACGGTCACTTAATATGCATGAGGCAAACCCTAGAGGCAAAGAGACTAGGGCAAGAGATTGATGACATTCTATTGTCCATTATAAACGCTAGGAGAAAGGTTATAGGGGTAGAACCTCAACATGATTTACTAGGTTTATTGTTAGAGGGCGAAAATCGCGGTGACGGGCTAATTGGGAAGACATTGACAACTAGAGAACTAATTGATGAGTGCAAGACATTTTTCTTTGGAGGGCATGAGACAGTTGCATTAGCAATGACATGGACATTGATGCTTTTGGCAATGTACCCAAAATGGCAAAATGAGCTAAGGGAAGAAATTAAACAAGTTTTTGGGGAGAAAGATGAGATTGACTTCACCATGCTTGTTGGACTTAAGAAGGTAAGAGATTTGACCCTTTAACACATGTTTATGTTTTTTTTTACCTTTGCTCAATGTTTATATTATCTAACATATACATATGTGGTATTATCATGCCCAAAATTTCTAATAATTTTATCTTTGAGTGACACTCACCAATTTTATAGTTTCATATTGTTTGTGTTAACTCAATTTACATCATGAGAAGTCCCATTATAATGTTTAATCTTCCATTTATAGAACTTATGTGATGATAATGTCATAAACATATATAGCTTGCTCATTTGTGTGTTTGTCCCAAACTAAATAAGTAACAATCCAAGACTCAATGTATTATTACATCTAGGGAGTATTGGTGTAAAGAGAAAGTTGGAGAGCAATATTAAAATAGAGTTAAAAGAAATTTAAAGATAAAAATGAGACAAACAAGAGGAACATAAATTTCATATGATCACATGCCATTGTCCTTTTGTTTTTTCGGCGGCATCGTTTATTAAGAAGAAAAAAAAAACTTATTAATTGACAGTGAGAGTATAAATTCAGTAAAAAAATAATTACTCTGTAGTATATACAGTCCGTCAACCAAACCTTTTTATTATTCCCTCATTTTCAAAATATATGTCATTATCACTTATCGAGATGAGACGTTTAACTGTAAATATATTTTAAATGACAAGGCCAAAAATTATAACCTTATTTCATTACGAATCGAGTACAACTTTGCCTATATAAATCTTAATAGTTTTTTGTTAAATCGGGAGTCAATAACTCACCTCGAAAACCGAAAACGTCATATATATTGACAAGGATAGATGAAGTATCATTTTTCTTCTTTAGACTTCATGTGGATTAAATTGGCTTGAAAATCTATGCAATAGTGTTTGCCTTTCCTTTTTTTTCAAAAATGAAAAATATAAGAAGAGTTTGGATGCAATGGTCAATAAGGTCAAAGGAGGGATTGCTATGGTCAAACGGGACTAAGGTTTGACCTAAGACCAGTTGACCACCAACCACACGTCAATTTACAAGTTAGGACCGGTTAGGCGGTTACCTGGACAGCCGCAAATTCTTTATGAGTCCGAATCGGCTGTGTACACGTGAGTTCGCGTACGAACGGTGGACCGCCCTTATGTCCTGACTTGACATTTCACATAACCATCCAAATTAGCCGTCCATTAATCAGACATATAAAAAAAAAAAAAAAAAAAAAGGAGTTTATAGGTAGACAAATTAAAAAATATCTATGGTTAATTTGTAGTAAAATTAATTAAATGTCTTTCTATTTATGAAATCATAACTATGTTGATTTTACTGTTAGTTTCATAAATTTACTGCAAACATGTTAAATTTACTACACAAACATATTATTTACTACTTGCAATCTTTAATTTAGCACACTTGATTTTGTCATAGACAGATTTTTTATTGTCTACATATAAACTCTTGGAATTATCCAAAAAATAAAAGTTTAAGTGGAAATTCGACCGGAAAAAATCATTAGTACGAGTAATAAATAAAGTTATCCGAAAAGTATGACCGATTATATGGAGGTGCAAATAAAAATAATGTTGTACTGTACCAGGGCTGTTAAATTAAGTTATCGCATTATGTGAGAAAAAAATGCACAAAGATACATTAGCGCTTGAAAGTTTCATTGATGATATGAAACGATAAACTAAATGGTGAAAACTCTTATTACATTGCAGATGGGATGGGTGTTGAACGAAGTACTGCGATTGTATCCATCGTCACCAAATGCACAGAGGCAAACAAGAGGTGAAATTCAGGTGGGAAATATGGTGATCCCGAATGGTACCAACGTATGGATTGACGTTGTAGGCATGCACCATGACCGCGATCTATGGGGTGACGATGTCAATGAGTTCAAACCCGAGAGGTTCGATGACAATTTGCACGGTGGTTGCAAACATAAGATGGGGTATCTACCATTCGGGTTTGGAGGGAGGATGTGCATCGGCAGAAACTACGCTTTCATGGAGTACAAGATTGTTATGTCTTTAATCCTTCGTAAATTCTCAGTTTCGATTTCACCGTCCTATGTTCACTGTCCTACATATTTCTTCTCGTTTAAACCTGGTTCAGGGGTACCTCTAATTGTTCGACCTCTGTAATATCAAGTAGTTAGCATTGTAGCAGATAGAGGTCATAGTCTTCCAAAATTAGAAACGGTGTATGGAATTTATCCATGGACTGTACATTCTACAATAATGAGAGTAATAGAATTCAATTCAAACTCTGTTCAAAATTGAGTTGTTTTGAATGAACAAAACTCCTCGATTCTAAGTTTCCGATGTCAAGGTTGCCTGCCCCGTTACCACTTACCATCATGGTCAAGCTATACAGATCTCCGATAGCCAGAGCATAATTGCATTCGTTTCTACATCAGATCTTGCTTTTCCTCACAATGACTATTCACCAGTAGAGACTTGAGATCACAGCTGTGCTCGGCTCTGTCTTTGCTCAACCACAGCCATATATAAGAACAAGAAAAATATTTCCAACAGATCAACTACCAGAACTATGCCATAAACAGCCGAACTTTCACAGCTAAGGAACTGTAACTTCAATAGCAGCTTTATTCATTGTAATGAAAAAATATTCATCAGCACAAACAAAGCAAAAACATTGTACAATACAAGTAATAATTGTGAACATGAAAGATCTGATTTACGGCTACTTAATTGCAGAATCATCATATTGTAACCCCCCCCCCCCCCAAAAAAAAATGGAAGAAAAATATGTTCTATGCGTATAACAACATTCCTGCAACATCGGTCATGGATAGAAATGCAATTAGCTCACCGATATGCGATACCTCTAAAACAGAGGCAAGCTTGATGGGAAGCGGATATGCATCCACTGTCGTTCGTACGAAGCCACATGTTTCCAACCAATTTCCTCAATCAGGGAGAGCTTCAACTCGTACAGATTCTTTTTGGGAGGTTCGTCTTGAATGTCATTCAACATCTAGAATTCAAAGATGTCAGTTTGGACAGCAGTTCCCAACATATGCAATACTAATATTCAATCCATTGCTCATTTTCCTATACACAACAGATACCTCAACAGTAGAATCATCTAAAATGCAGCATACAGCAATGCAACACCACCAGAATTGCTTCTAAAAGAACAGTATGGGCAAACTAACAGGTGACTAATACTCGTTAACCTACATACCTTCAGGGCTGTTCCCAGCCTCCCGGAACGTCTCTCCCGAATCACAGACAGGTACCCATATTTAGATGATTTCACATCAACCCATTTCCTAAGTTCCTTATATGTTGCTTCAAATAATTGTTGAGTATCAGATGAAGTAGCAGCTTGACCGATCTCTGCATCTTCAGTTTTGCTTTCCACCTACAAGCTCAACCCAGTACCCTTTTGAGTCTATAGGATGGATAAAAGGTGAATGAAAAAAATGATACTTGAAGTAGCAGTCAAAGAACGAATTAGAAATGGCGCACATACACCACAAGGCACAAGATAACATGTTTTCCACAGTAGTTAAAAACCCTCCCTCCAGTCATCAACTAAATTGTCCTCAGAGAAATTCAATCATTCTACAGTACCGGATTATAAGAAAAACACATAAGTCAAGAGTTCTCCAAACATATTACAACCTTCAGTGGTTCAATTTCTGATAATGCCAGTCCTTTCTGGTAAAGAGCATCCGCCAGCTGATCACGCGTCGCCTCCATTTGCTTCTTGACTTTCTATGAAATTCAAAGAGTTGAAGAAGCATAGATAGGTCGTTAGAAAAAAGTACAGAAAGTGCATTAAGAACTATATATCATTTCACTGGTGAAAGAACTACAACATGAAACCTCATGCCTGCTATCAGGCGACCTAATTATTTCAGAATAAGACAAACCTCTTCTTCATCGTCTTCGGGAACACTTTTTTGTGAAAGATATTTTGCCAGCTCATCACTATTGACACTGCCAATTACTTCATCAGCTGCATCAATGACCTACAGAACAGCAGTGAGTCATGTATGAAATATATGAAATGACAAGAATATTTCAATTGATGCAATAATTTTCCTTTGGGGGAGCCGGGGGGCGGGGGGGAGGGGGGGGGGGAGCGGGTCCATTTGGTCTACATTGGGGAATTTAAACCGTCCCACTGCTTTCCAAGCCTTCAAAGTAGCAAAATTCTAGTCAACTATGCAGTAGTTTTTGTTAGTAGATAATTTTATAAGGTGCCTATCCCAGCATTTAAATTCTATAATACAGTGTCACACTGCTTTGCAAGTCTTCAAAGTAGCAACATTCTAGTCAATTGTGCAGCAACTTTTGTTAATAGATAATTTTATAAGGTGCCTATCTCAGCATTTGAATTCTATAATACAGGGTCAGGGCAACTAATCCTGCAATGTCATTATTTTTATTAATACTCACTTTTCTTGTTGCCTAGATTTGGAATAAAGTGTATTCAGGTTTTGGCACAGGGCCTGTTGGTGAAATAGACCTTAACAAAAACCTGGATACTCAGCTGTATCCTTAACAACTCTGATGAGCTAAGAATGTATGGCAGTCAAACATGACAAAACCTAGGTGTTGATACTCCCACTCAAAAGTTGAAAGATATTAACTTCTAAATAACCTTAATCTACAGAAACAACATCGGTCCAGGAGTTCTATTCATGACTCCACCGCCTGCTAATGTCACCAGCAGAACACAGAAAGTCATCCGCATCACCAATACCATAATCCAGCATGTAGAACCCAGCACCTTATACATTCAGTATGATTGACCCTCCAAGAGAAGAAAACTATTTTCATGGTTCCTCAAGTGTTATACACCAGGGTTCTGTCTCGGACTCTGGGCTATATTAGATCATTATGATCATTAATTTTCATAGAACATTTCCAATATTGTGAAAATTAAGACTAAATAATCAATTGGAACTAAATCACTTCAATAAAGAGTAGTTTGACAATTTCAAACCTCGTGGTAAATTCATGCAAATGTAGCTTCGAAACTAGCATATTAGCCAAAAAAAAGGTAAAAGAAGCTAAGTAAGAATAAACTGTGACTGATTACCTCTTCCAAATGTGAGCGCTTGTCTTTTGCATTATCTTGACTAAGTACGCCTTCCAGAATCTTAGCAAGTAACGGAGTGTACTTCGGATATTCAGACTGTCAACCAACAGGCAATACACATCACTATACAGTAAATATCAGCCTAACAAATCTCAACCACTCAGCACCAGCATACAGAGTTTGGACAATATTAGACCTATGGTCAACATCAGAATATTTTCCTCTTTCACGATAGTGATGGTAACTGGAAAACAAAACTTGGCTAATTAGATTATGATAATCAATATGATAAAACCAGACACTTATGTGCTTCATAACTAATGTTTCTTCCAAGCTGCGGCAGTATTTGTTGATTAGTGGATCTACAGATTCATACTAGTATAAGAACTTGTAATAACACCCATTCTAAGAGATAAATCTTCTAATAAGTGATAGCACAGAACCTTCAAAGATATGGACAACTTTTTCCATTCTGAGCGCTCTTCATCACTGTTCTGCTTCAGGCTTGCTAAAATGTTTATCTTTGCATCCCTAACCTAAAGATACCATATCATGTACATAGAAATTGTTAGAATGCTAGTGAGATAGAAAACTGAGCATTCAGTTACTCTAATGCAACAATTACCTCTTCTACCAACCGCTCAGCTACACTCTTGGTAGATGATACAGAAGATTTCTTTCCCTTTTCTTCATCAGGCTGTTAGATTATGCCAGAGATTGACAAGCTAAATCAAATTTGGGAACAAGTGGCCCGCCAATGCTATAGATAATAGTAACATAAACTCCTCATTCAATAATGATATGTATTTCAACAACCTTAATAGGAGGCGCTACATATGATATTTGATAAGAGGCAGGGTTCTTTTTGGGGTTCCCTCCACCTTTCTCCCCTGAATAAGATAACTTTCCATATGAAATTGCTCCAACCAGCAATGAACCCTCGGGACAATTCTGCACGCAGAAAACAACTAAGCTATGAGAAACCACTGAATCTTATGGCATGAAGTCAAGCAACCACCAGCTCAATACCTTAGGAAGTGTGTCCTTTGCTGGTGGACCGACATAGAAAGCTTCTTTTGATCTGTAACCCAAATACAAAAGATAAGTTATGATAGATAGGTTTGCAAGAGATAAACACACATCTTTACGTGAGAATGCATACCCTGGTACCAAAACAGAGGATTTAAAACTACCATTCCCTGTCACGTGGCCATCAGGTTGAGAAAAAAAACTTAACCGGACGACTTCCTGCAAAGGAGAGAAAACCATCACATGTACATGGCAATTAACAATTCTCAGAGGATGGTAAGACCACCAGAATCCTTGTTACGTTAAAAACAAATAATAATAATGATAAGATTGAAACAGGCAATATAAAAGAACAGGTACCTTGTCCTCCAATTTCCTCTCTATGAAGATGACAAGTGTCTTCATTTTTTCTAACATTTGCATGTTATCATGCCTGAGTGAGAATTAAAACTCAGTGAGGACGCACAGATCATATCTTCTAACTGGCCAGCTGAATACAATATACATGAAGTCCCTTCACAGAAGAATATGAACATCCCCTGAAGGTTCAAAACAATTCCTCTTTACCTTAAATAGAGTTGCAAGGTGAATTCACCCTTTGGAAGTCTTGCAGCTTTTGGATAAACGTCACCAACAGCATATACACGCTAAACGCAGTATCACACAGAGACAATGGAAATCAGAAATAACTCAAATGAGTATGTATTTGGACACGATTATGTGAAACAAAGAGCATTAGATCAAGCCATGGATCAAGTGAAAAAATTTCTAGGTAACATAGGTTAAATCATTTCATTGTATCAACATTGAAGTTTAAACTCACAGGAAGGTGAAATGGGAAGGGCAGAATACAAAAGATATGAAAGCAAAATACCATCTTAGACTAATAGCAATAAGAGATCCGTACTTACTCAACAAAGAACTTCAAAAACAGATAGAAAATTAATGCGAACCTTGTTCACATCTGATATCATATAGAACTGAGACTCGAATTTTGTATCATATACACGATTATTGAGTAGAGGTATATATGGCTTCACTTCAGCTCCATCCTCTAGTTTAAACTTGTAACTGTGAAGAGGCAGAGAGACAAGATTAACTGGGGACCCAAGAAATGAAGGTACATACATCAATCAATATGATAACTATTCCAAGACTTACGTGAGAGTCATTGCTAAAATCTGTTTTCCTGATGGTAATCTATCCCGATTTGTCGGAAGAGTACGGAGTTTGGTCTCCACAGGCCGGAATGGAATTCTAACCTGGAAATTCCATCCAAATAAACACAATCAATATAAGGCAATTTTCTTGATAACAACATAACAATAGAAGGACACCAATCTACATGAAGACCAAGGATTTACAAAGGTATGTTGGATTATGCACTCTAGCTCTTATGAGTGATTCTACCTACAAGAATACAGGAATTCAAGTGCTAATCAGAATGTAGCCCTTGATTCCAACTATACTTTCGAGAAGAGAAATTGATCTTCCCATATGTAAGCAATATATGAAAAACATAATGTCAAATTTTTTCAGTCCATACGCACCACCACGGTGTTAATACCGAAGGTATGTAATACTACAGAAAAAATTCACTGCTTTGATATTTCAGGAGAATGTTACCTTATTAAGAGAGGCTGAAGGAACAACATTCTCTGATGATAGCAGGCTGCCAACATAGATCCGTACAGGACCTTCGCTCCCGCCAAGAACTATTTCCTCATTGTTTACACTGACACCGTGAAATGAAATCTGTACATTGAAGAATAGATAAAGTACACTGTTTATGATGAGGAACAGTGATTTCAGGACGATGCCTAGGTTAAAACTGAGAGACTCGAATCGAAAATGGACTGCATCTTCATAAATCATAAATCATAATACATATAACCTGCTCTATCCAATTAGTTTAACAATAGTGAAGACATGGAATCTAGCCAAAAATATACTCCGTACTAATTAAAGTTGTTGAATGACTAATTGAGGATTTGAGGTGCACTTTAAAACACGACTAATTGAGGTGCAAATTCAACAGTCAATGGAAAGGAAAAGATATCTGAACTGATATACTTGAGCTGTTTGTCTGTTAAGTACGGGGTAGAAGATAATTGAGCTTTATGGAGTAAAGAAGTTGTTTTTTTTTTTTTTTTTTTTTTTTTTTTTTTTTGATAAAATAAGAATTATCTTGAGTACTGGAAGTCTCCTAGACATATTGATAAATGGGTCAGTAACAGGGTTATTGGAGTCTGTTTAAGGCCCAAAGGAAGCTAGAAAAACTATCCTGCCTCATACACGAGTCACTATGACAATTTCCATCACCCGGAAACCTCAAAGCATCTAAATACGCTAGAAGACAGTGAAGTTTGCAAAACTCAGTCCTAGCCAAACCCATAAATCTAATTTGTAAGGACTCAACTAGTGACCTGAGACACACCCACTGCAACCTTCGAGGTCCAATAAGCATAAGCCACAGAGCATTTGAGAACAGCCATTTAAGAAAAAGTTGGGCACGCTCACTACTGTCCCAACACATTTAACATACTTCTGGACTTCAAGAAGTACTACAAATGAAAATAATTACAAAAAAAAAAAAAACCTTCATAGCATTGCAGAGATTGGGGTACTTGAGGCCTCACTGCCTCGCTACAATAGCCCACACTAAACCGTATCCCAAATATCATTCAAAGGATAACATAATCCCGTGAAAGTTTCAATAACACGACCACCAAAAACAGTCACAGGCCCCATCTTACCATAGAAACATTTGGATACCAATCCACTAAGACCAGATCCCCATTTTGCCCTGAAAATGCTTATTAAATCTCCCACAGGCCCTTCTAACACTTAGGCACGCCAACAGGTTATCATTATATTCAAAGGACACCAAGGGGGTGACTCCCGTGTAAAAAAATACACCAACAGGGGTGACGCTCATAAACAAAAGAGAGCTAATTAAGCTCTTGGACTGTCTTGAAAACATGCATCAACAAAAAGAATAAAACCAAGTGTCAGTGAGAATGTAACACTTGACCAACTGTACAAAAACCTGAAAAGCAAAATTTAAAGTGTTGGTGTGTCCAAGCAATATCATCAAACATGTGAAGCATGCTTTCCTTCCAAGTACACCGCCAGATAGCTGATAGTACTATCCTCCAAACTACAGCTAGCCACCCTTTTTTCACTCCTTTCCCAAATGGAGGGGACATCTTTAGTTCTCCGAGGATGAACCCAACTCAACCCGAACAAGAACAAAGCATTATGCCACAAAGACAAGACCCAAAGACAAGAGAGTAAAGGTTGATAATCGTTTCTGCGGCCTCCCAACATCCAAACTAAAACCTATTTGCTTAAGGCAATCTTTGGGATTTTCTCTTTAGCTGCTGCCCAAGCAAAAATGAAAAATAGCTTTATGGGGAGCTTTGCAATTCCAAATAGCACTAGCCGGAAAGTCATTAATCAGACTGTCTTCACCCTTGCCACTATAGATACCAGTATATCACTAATGCTACAGGATCCCAAACAAGAGGTAAGAAAATACTCCTTAGCACATCACCAAAGTACCCCATGGGCCAAGTGAAATAAAAAGTCCCCTTAACTGCAATGAGCGTTAATCCCAACCGTATCTGTCTGCAAAATAAATCCCCATGTCGGATAGAAACTCAGACAGGTAGGATAAGCCAGCAGATGAGACTTCCAACAAAATCGAAGTGGTGATACCTGATTCATGGAGCAAACTGACCTTTTGCCTAAACGTAGATGATGAACAGTGATATACATCTCCAACCAACTTTTATGAATAAAAGCTAAATAGCCATCTAAGAATGAAAAGAAAATTGAAAATTCGACCAGAGTAAACGCACGGCAAATGACAACATCCCAGAACCAAGCAAAATGACAACAAAAAAGAATACCACAAACATAGATACATAATCTGGCAACCAGAACAGAAATTGGGGTACCAATTAACAATTCTACCTCAAAATCAACTACAGTTGTCTCCTGGCTTCCAATTCCACTTGACCAAAATTGTGCTACCGCTAACTCAATTGTCCTACCACCTTCAACAGCAAAGGAGAATGTCTTGGCTGATGGGGATGAGAATGTGAGAACTTTCTCCGTTTTCATGTATCTTTTCAAAGGAGAAAGCTGCAAGCAATTCGACAAGATAGAGACCAGAATACGTTAGCTGACTGAATGAAGAAGGGTAGAAACCACATAAATCAGGCACCAAAATTCCAAACCTGTACAGCGTCAACAAAAAATCTACGAGATGTATCAAACCCTGATGTTCGCATTGTTGCCTCTACCCAGGTAGCACCAAGAGGAACTTCAATATACCGCCTTTCAATGCAACCTAATAAATAAGAAACTGATAGTTAGAAGGATGCTGAAAGTTCTTACCTACAGAGAATATTATACACCTAAGGCGTACAACAAACTCTAGAGTAAGATACTCGCTACTTATTATGTCATGCCGTTAAGACATTTTCTGCCAATGACTGACTGCATCCTTTATGCCCTCTTTCTTAAAGTACTAACAAGTTGCAACCTACACTAGAAGCCTTGGAACAAAAACCAGTTACAGATATCCCCATATGCGTGCTTTCAAAGGACTTTCACAATTAAGGAAGAAGACACCCAACCCCAACCCAGTACAAAACAGCAGAGAAAGAGTGGAGAAGGAAGAAAAGCAAGGATACCTGGATAAAATTGCATGCCAGAAAAAGAAACAACAGGTGGAACATTTTCCACAGCCATTGCCTTTGTAATGGTAACTGGAATTCTAAACAAAGGACCACGCCATGGTGCTTTGCTATCAATCCCATAGACCTCATAGTAGTGTAGGCCATCGTCGAGATTAGTCGGATCAACAATCACACTGCACAAAATACAAAAAATCCAAACTTAAAATGGCGAACGTCCAACAGCGCCTATGGAGTCTTGATCTTCATTTATCCTATGCAAACGCCAACATAGGAGCAACCTGAATTTCCAATTAAATCCCGCCTTGAAATCCCACAGAACAAGTATGGGATATCACTATATAAGCCAGTTGGGAAAATTATTCTTTAACCAACTAGCCCACATACGAAACCAACCCTAAAAGCGATCAAATCACATATGACCAGCAAGATCGTTAATTACAACCAGGGTATATAAAATTGACAGGAATAAAAGCAGGAGATAGACAAGAGACTGACAACTACGGCATTAATATAATGAAGAACCATATTCATGAAAACTTGAAAAAGAACTTAAAACAGCCATGGTCAGCCAGAAGGGAATCAGTGACTAACTTGAAACTACGGCCATTATGAGTAAGGAGAACATAATCTGGGGCTTTCACAACTGCCGTGTCACTGGAATGCAGCTCAATACATTCCTCAAATGTGACCAAATCGTCTAAATTGCTTGCATCCTCATGGAACTTTGGAGCAACTTGCACTGTCCACTGTAGATAACAGCACATTAGAGTTCTGAAAGTACTAACCACATGAAACACAAATGCTCGAGTTATTTATGCTTTGATATAAAGAGCCTAAAGGTACCCCATGACTAGGAGCTTGTTCATCTCAAAATTTATAAGACACCCAAGGATCACCCATCACCCCCCTTATTAGGATATATAAACTGCTGACCTCTAAACTAGGGGGCCAAATTGAGATAACCCACCCCACGGATACAGTATAAGAATTGAGGACAACTAGTAAACAAGTTCCTTCATACGGGAAGAGGGTCAATAGCCAAGAGAGTCAATGGAATCAACAGAAAAATATCAGAATTCGAATCAAGAAAAAAAGCCAAAGCAATGACAAATTTATTAATTCGAGCACAAGAAAGCCATATAAGCATATTTTCACATCAACCGACGCAGAGAGACTCACCTCAGCAGCCTGTTGGCAAGAACTAGGCTCTCTCAAGTAGATACCACGAAATGTAGGTGCTGCAAGGCAAAATTTACAACATGCTTAAGTACATACGAAGTTTTTAATACCTAGCAGCAGGAATAATAATATGCCAGCGGAGTTTCTCCACTAAGCTTTAACGCAACACCGAAGTTAAGCTTCACTGCCCAATAAGCTGAAGTATGAAACACAGCATAGCAACAAGCTCAGATATTTCAAGAACACACATAAGTTGCAGCCTAAGATAATGGAAATTAGCAACTGTATATATGCAATAAATGCATATGAAAGATACTCCTAAGAAAAATTCACAAATTCTCATATGGACTGTCATGAATGTCAAAGCAGGCTAACACTTAAACCTACAAGCAACTAACATCAAAACCCTCCTCAGTAGGAATGTCACAGTATGTCAGTATGCATGTTTATACTATGTTGCTAGACATGAAGCAAAAGCATTGGTTCTTAAGCTCATGAAGAGAAAACCATAAGGAATGCTCCTATGGTGGATAACAATTCAACCAGAGAGAGAGAATAAAAATATTAGACAGAAAAATAGAATATTGACCAATTGTCACTTCCATGCTATAAAGCTTTCCCTTCTAGACCAAAGCAATTATGTATGCATTTTGGACGAATCATAATTCAACAACAATTGATGTCAGACACATAAGAGAGATAACCACCACACTACGGTGGTGCCATCAAAACATCAGCTATGCCTGCACTTACAACAAGAAGAATACAAATATCTTCAGCTGAGTCTGGAGAACTTAAGAATTAACATGAGTATACAGCCTCCAGATCTCAAGTATCAAGAACCGGACCTTCTAGATGGGTTTGGTATATTATTTCCACAGCAAATGAAAACAGTAGAGTTTTCAAGTATATGTGATTGCTTACGAGATAAGCGTCTCCCTTTCTAGAACTTCCTACATAATCATGCTGGTTACTGTATTGAAGTGCTAATACAATTGATTGAAAGTGTCGCCATATGATAATGGCATAAACTAATTAACCTTAAATTCGTTTTGAATCTGCAACGAATTAATGATCAAAATGATGCAGGATTACAGAGGAGACACTAGGAAGTCTTACTTGTCTTCCCTGATAAGTTGACTTTCACTTCATACCAAACAGAAGGAGCATCAAGAGATTGTTTTACATATTCGAATGCCCTGAATGAATGAAAAAAATAAAAATAAATAACATGGTCAATGATAGGGTTAAATTTTATGGATTGCACAACACTTCAGCAGCACGTAAGTCATGCAATTATATACTAACTTGTCTACTTGCATAAGCCCCATTCCTGTAGTCAACCTCTCCTCTGGCAAGCTACTTATAGGATTGCAGGTGTTTTCAAGAGCCCTGCGCACACTGTATGGACTAACATGAACGCCTTCAGCCTGAAGGAAGCAAGGATTTAGAGGAGCAAAACAGTGCAGCAGAGATATAATCAGATAAGGAAGTTGTTGCAAACAGAAAGACCTTCATTGCACTGATGACTAATGCGATTCCTCCACAAGCAGATGGAGATGACATTGAGGTTCCATTCATAAGCATTCGACGTTGAAGGGTCCATGTTGGAACAGGAGCAACAGCTCCACCAGGTGCACTTACAGACACACCAAGGTCTCCATCAGCAGTTGGCCCTCTACTGGACCTGCATCCCAAACAATTTCACCAAATCAAGACAAGTTACAGATCAAAATAATATCTAAGACAACTAAAATAATCTTGTGTTGTATGCTTCAGTCTTCAGATCCAAGCACCACAACAATAGCACAGATACTCGAAATGGTTGGAGAAAATACCATGTGTATTCTAGCCCCTCATTAGGTGGTTCCACAACACAATGAGCCCCAGCAGCCATCGCAGGCGAAACATAAGCACCAATTCCGATAATGCTAGAAGTGGTGCCTCCAGGCGCTCCAACAGTGCTTAATGCTGGCCCCTCGTTCCCGGCACTACTGACAAATATCATGTGATGCTTATCTACCATCTGAAATTGTGACGTGAATATTTTGTTTTTATCAGATAAAGAAAGATTGCCAATGGCGAAATTTGAGTAACAACCTTTCACATTCCAAACGAAGAATACGAAGCATTAGAACTACACTAAAACAGATGAAAGTGAAAGTTTACACAAAAAAGTGACCTCATTAACTAGGTCCACAAAGCGTCCATAATCTGGCAGCAAGGAAGGTTCCCCATAGCTCATGTTGATCAAATCACATTTGTGCTGCAATGCATGAGAAATGAAAAGCTGTTGTTATAGCAAGCCATGGATAGACATATTAGTACGCACAAAACTGATCTTATAACTATGTTCCAAGACAGTCCAAACACCAAATCAAAACAAGGGACGCCCATAATGAAAACCGAAACAAAATCTAATACTCCCACCAGAAAGAAATATTGCCTTGTAACACAAACCCTTTAACAAGATATTAATAAGCTAGAAGAAGACAGCTACATTATGTTCTCAGATTCGTTATTTGAGAATCTCACCTCCACAGCGGCAATTGCAGCACGAGTCAAGCCTGTCCCTGTTTCCATTGAGCCCAATCGAGCATCACCAATCTTACAGGATATGATCTGTGCTCCAGGAGCAACTCCATTCAACAGGGGCTCCTGTTCATTAGTAAAGTATTCATTGCAATTAGTAGGTAAAATGCAATGGACGATAATAACTGAGATGGAAAAAGGACACAACCTGAGGGTGGAAAGCTGTGGCAATCCCAGCCACATGAGTTCCATGAGGTGAGCAATCAGTTACAATACTCAAGATGTTTCCTTCCTCATATACATTAGTCACGAATGTACATGCATCTAGTTTGCTAAATGTACCAAACTTCCTTTCAAACCTGTAACATAAATAAAAGGCAATACAAAGACACAACAAACGAAATGAGCCGAAGCTTTTCATGTCATTTGTTTGAATCTCTTGTGCATAGAGTGATAGAGATGATGAAATTACAACTACCTGAAATTTGTAAGAGGAACAAAGTCTGCAAGTTTTCCCTTGTCTGATTCATCCTCTAGGCTTTGGGTGTCAAGAGCCACCCTCCAGAGCTCTCCATCATGCCAGACAACAGCATCAATCACAGGTCCCTTGTCATCATAGCTCTGAACACAAGAAGCGTTTAAGAAACAAAATAGATAGATGGACGTCCTAAGAACCTAGAAAATTTCGCACTTACATCAGCTTGCTTTTGCAAAAAGTCTACCCTGCTTTGGAGATCTTCTCGCAGCCTTTTAAGGTCCTGATCTTCAACCTTTCTATGTTTCTGGAATAAGAATTTTCTAGAAGTCAATATAATTGCAGCCCATGCTGAGTTTCAAGAGAACAAAGGAACAACCAATTCATATAGAATCATCCCTCTAAGCTTACTCGTATCTACCAAAACAACCTCATACATCAGGTGCCTTCATAGCAACCAGGCAATAACAGAATAAAACATGTCCATAATGTCACTATTGTGAGAAATGCCCTCACTCCACCCCAGAAAGAATAATAAAATAGAAAAAAAAAAGCTAGGAAAAGACTTTTTGACCTATGTAAATCAAATTATCAGTCTGACACTCTTAGATAGAATTTGAAAAAGATCCATTTAAAATGGAAGGAACAACAAACAACAAAATAGCTACATCCTTTAGATATACCAGCCTGAACAAACTGTTTTTTCTCACTAGTCGTGACAAGATCCCAAGTGTCTTTACCAAGATGATAAGAAATAGATCCCATTGAAAAAGGAAATTGAAAAAAAAAAAAAAAAAAAAGACAAATAACGAATCACATTGAACCTGATCAAAATCGTGAAGGTTTGTTACTGCTTCAGCAATTGCTTCCTGATTCCTCTCATCCCATTTCTTCCTTCTTTCTTTCTGTCCAGAGAAAAGACGGTTTCAACATTGGTGACTACTGAAGCAGAACTCAGTAATACAACAGCACTCCATTTACCTTCAAACGCGATGTGAGAGTATCAGTGAATAGCTCGTAAACCAGTTTATAACCCACATGCCATTCCCCAGAAGGATTCTTCCATGAGGGATTCACCACCAATGACTCACCTGTTAGCATTCACACCAATTGGAAAAAGCTTTAATTATATGTGATATGGGAAAAATGATGAACTTTCAAGAGTCTAAAACATAGCACCCAAGTACCCAACCACTCTAGTAAAGTAGCAATAAGGCTCCACAGACAAGAAATGAGCCAATAATACTCCCAAAGTACAAAAATAGTAAAGGAGATATAACAGGACAATGTAAATAAGCGGGGAGATGTATTCACATCCTCGTATACCATTACCAACATAATTTCAACAACTTTCATATAGCTCCGGAAACATTGAAGTGGCAGAAATCTATTCAGGCAATTAAAGAGATGAAGCTAGTGTCTGCTTAATTATATTAAACCTAGTGTCTGCTTCATATCCAAAGGCCGTCACCAAAAAAAAAAAAAAAAAAAAAATAGCCTCAACAGAATGAAGCTTCTTTCAAATATGATGCAAATGAAACATTTGTAGCCCTTTATCTTAGCCCCAAAAAGAATCTGGTTGCTTCTCATCAAGTCCGACTCATATATACCAGGTAAGTTGACTACCAACCTGAAGCTCCACGAATGAAGCCATCTTCATCAGCCTTCACTATTGTAGATGTGTCAACATCCCCACTTCCAGTACTGACAAAAATCGACAAATTTACATTATTGTTAGGCATTGCAAAAATAATAAAGAGCAGAAAGACGACATGGCTAATGAAAATTTTAATAACACAAATGCCCATACAAGTTGGAATTTGGTCCATTAAACTTCACTGCATTACTAACGCTCTATTAACCTTAAACAGATAAATAAAGAAATATAGGGAGAAGAAAACAAAAAGGTCCATATCCTTTACGACGAACTAAATGAAACCTCTAGCAAAACAACAAACTGATTAATTCCAAGCATCACATTGCCCCTCATTTCTACACAATCAAGATCACTATATCCCTCCCCCTCCCTCCCCCCCATCCCCAGCCTGTCGAGAACTCATGCAGATACATTTACTTAAATATTACTACGAATCTTCTATCAGAAGGTGGTCGAGATCTACCAGTCAAGAACATCCAAAACCTTTGGTTTCCCGTCCGAGGTCACTAGCAAACCAGCAGCAGCAGGGTCCACACCGGAATCTGAATGCATGAAAACGGAAATCAATCATCTAACAACGACAAAAACTATCAACAGTAATAGTATCAATGTGACACTAATCAGAATAGTGCAGATCACAATGATATGAGTCTCTTAAAACTTGATACGAGACTTGAACAACTAATAATCTAACTTTGCACTATTAGGTTTTACGATACACGACTAACTGAGATATCGCAAAACTCTAGTTACCCCTCTAATTCAGAAGCTTTTAAAATCCGCACTCGATATATCCTACACTCCCTACATACTCGATAATTCCAATGATCTGTCCTTCGCCAAAATTCCGACACACTCCAAGTCCAATCTAACATTTCAATACAACTTCTAGCTCAATTCAACGCCTATTTCACGCTTCACTGGGTTTTCGAACAAAAAATCGAAAAAAGCGGGACAAATAAATCTGCATACACAATCATTGTTTTCTCATTTCCTATGTATATTAAAACACTTAATAACCGAAACGCGCTGAAATTCAAGTGAAATAGCACAAAATTCTTCAATCGTTACTTCGTAATTAACGCCAAAACACTAATTTAGTAGCTCCTCAAGTTTGCTTTAAGATCATCAAATAAATAAATAAATAGAAACAATCATCAAATTTGAATACAGTAAATCTTCAAAAAGAAGTAATTATCATTTCACATGCAAAGTAAACATATATGAAATAGATAATCATGTGTTCACATATTCTAGTATTAAAGTGCGAATTAGCGATATGATTATTAGATTACATCATATGATTGCGAAATGAATATAAAAATGGACCGACATGATGATTACAAGATTATTGGTTGAGTATAGAGTAAGATTGATCATAATATACCGAAGATAGCGATGACGACTCCGCGGCCGTCGTAGTGAGGGTGAGCTTCGATGAATTTATCAGCGGCAATCTCTCTCTTCGGCATGAGCGAAGCGAGAAAAGAGGCCTCAGTTTGCTTGTATTTACCACGGTTGCCACCGGCGGCGGTGGCGTCAACGACGGAGGAAGACGACGTCGTAGAAGAAGAGTGTTTTTCAGGCATCGCAAACTTTCTCTCTCCTCCGAAACTGGCCGAAGATGGTGGAGATTGATTTTGGTGGAGTTTACTCGTGGGAGTGTGAGTCAAACGATAGGGTCCACCATTTGTATATAAGGAGGTTTGCATTTGCAGGAGGGTAATTTGGTAATTTCACTGAGTGTGGTGAAGCGGTGAGAGGCTGAGGTCCGCCACGTAGACGGTGGCGCAGCGGTGGAGTGTTTTGGATTGGAGTATTGTTTGGCGGAGATTTGTGACCTTTGGGAGGTGTGAAATTACAGGATTTGTCCTTTTGCTTGATTTTGGGAGTGTTGAGCAAAATCCGAAATGGTCATTTACTCAATTCTCAAGTCTTCTTGTCTTCTAGCGGAATTTGCTCCAATCCGTGTACCAAGCCGATTCGTGTTTTCCAATTAAAATTAGAGCAAAATGCAAATTTCGGGAGTACCGTAGACCATTACGAAAACTATAAAGGCACCACAGAGAATTATGTAAAACTCATGGGCACCGTGGGTAACTTTAGGGGATCCTCACCCATTGTTTATATAGTGATTTTTTGAACTATAATTGGCTTAGCACATAGAGTGAGACAAATAATAAAACAGATGATATTCAGTGGTCTCCTTGAACTATTGGACACTCAACACTTTGTTAGTTGTTGTAACTTATGAGTGTTGCATCCCCATGATTATGGTATTATGACAAGTCCACACCGTGGAAAATTGCACTCGTCTTGATTAAATTGTGAAAATTATTGCGGTCGACCCTTGATTAAATGTGCACATGCGATAGGTTTGTTTTTTTGTTGAGGGCAAAAAATATGATAGGTTATGCCCTCAAATGGAGTGTGAGTTTAAGAGTGAGATTGGTTAAACTCTCACTCTTATTCCTGATTCTTAAAAGTTGAAAATTGGTCAATCAAACAAAGCTGAGAATTACTTTATAGTTTCTCATAATCATCTCTTCTAATGTAAATTTATTAATTAGAAATAAAAATCTCCAATTTGAAGCTCCACCATCTGGTTGGAATGGTTGTTTCCCTGGCCATATAGGGTGGTTGGGCATAGAGAAGGAAAGAACCCTTTACTTCATTAAGTTTGATATGCTATGTTTTTATTTTTATTTTTATTTTATTTTTGCAGCTAGATGTCAGTTTGAGTAAAGAAAACAAAGGCTTTGTTTGATAGGACTTAAAAAACAGTGTGTTTAGATCAGATGAGTTTAGATGCATTCAATTCAAATCAAATTAATTTAAAAACAGAAGTCGAAAGTCGCATAGTGGACACATTTGTGTTACAATATTGGTACTGCTAAAAGCAAGAAATTCTTTAGAATCAGAAAACTATAACTAAAAAGAGGAGTGCAAATCAGATAGAATCAGGCTAACACCTGGAATCTTTCTGAGGCTGATAGAAAAGAACACAGCTACTGAGGATTCTTGATACTTGATACAGTTACGCTAGGTTCACGAATCACAAATCAAGGTTTCACCATTTTACCATACATTGATGAAAATAAATCTCGTCCTCAATATGGACCTTACAACATACGGAATAGTCCTAAAAGAATAAGGGACGACTGTATGACTATACCGATCTTTGAGACTGGTCAATTTCAATCATATTAGTGGTCGTTTAGTTGCCCAGCAAAATTATGAAATTTAGAATTCCCATGAATTAAAAAATGTGAAGTTGTTTGGTTGTCCAAAATAATAAGAATTCAAGATTCATGGGAATTTCCTATGCCTACAAAATGGAGGAGTTGACTTACACAGCCTCCCTTGGTAATTAAAAATTCATTTGGGAATCATTTAATTTACTACGTGTAACCAAACAGTTTTGAAAAATTTCCACCAAATCAATTGCGTAATTTTCGGTAAATGCTCAATCCCTTATTTCGTATGAAATTTCCGATTCTGTTCTTTTTAGTTGGTAATTTTAGTTTGAAACAAATTCAGACTTGCTTGAGTTGGGTAATCGGATGAAAATTGCTGATAAAATAAGTTGCTGAAGATTAATTTTACTTCAGATGGATGGCTTTGATGCATGCAATACTGTTTTTACGTAGCTTCTCACAGAAGGGTTAGATTAATTTGGTTATATATGGATATGGTGAAGTTGTAGCTAATTATTGTTGTTGAATTGTTTGATTAATAATTTAGGATAAAGATTAAAACTTTCTGCTCTTATAATTCATAATTTGAGGTCTCGGATTAAAATTAGGGTTGTATAAGTGGAATTGCCGAAGCTCTAGCAAGTAATTGTTGTAGTTTGAAAACTGTTTGGTTATTAAATTTAGTGAAAGATTCAAACTTTCTGCTTCTTAAAACTCAATTTGGGGATCAAATTCTTTTTTGATTTAATTTAGATATGGCGACTCGAGGCTGTAGCTAATGATAGCTGTTGCTTGATTATTACGATTCAGAGTTTCTGATTCGGCAATGGCTGTCACACTGTTAAAGTTTAAACCCTAGCTCTGGGGCCGGTTTGAAGGAGTGTGATCAACTTAGAATTTAGGAGTTTACATAAATGGGTTTTCTAAAGTGTGCCCAGAGGGCATGCATGTTAACAGCTCACTTATTTCCTTAATTAGGTGGACACACGTTATAAAAACCGTTTATATAAACAGACTGACTACATTGTATCTCGGCCCTCTTTCTATCTTCCTCACCAGTGACCGGTATTTTTTATTTCGTACAGACTGTAGGCTAAGAGCCGTGGTTGCCGCCTTTCCTTTCATATCGATATATAGATATACTTAATTCAGTTAGTTTTAATTGATAGTTGACTTGATTCTCTGAATTTTGTTCATGTTGTTAATAGAAAGGAGTACTTGACAGTTTTCTACAGCAATGGAAAGGAAGAGATCTGAGATATTCTTGGTTATGAAGGAGGGAGAAGATCTGAGATATTCGTTGTATCGTGTTGGAGAATCACAACTTGCTTCTGCTGATTACAGTGACGACCAAACCCCTATTCCTCATCTGGGGAAGCCCATACTGAAGATGGATAAGTCTACCTTTGTGCAGGGCATGTCATTTGCTGTCGTAGGGTCGCGTATTTTCATGATCGGTGGCTATTATCGTGACAACAACAATCAGAAAACTTGTTCCGACAAGGTTTTTATATATGATACCGTCTCCTCCTCCTTGACTTCAGGCCCGTCCTTGGTGTCTGGGAAAAAGCATCCTTTATTGCTTACAGTTGGAACCAAAATCTATGCTTTATCCAACTTCATCTACTGTGCTGAACGGGTTAACTCTGCCATGGACCCTGAACCTCGCTTTGAAGTGCTCGACACTGAGAATCTTGAATGTGGGTGGTCTGCGTTGTCCCCTCCGAAGCTCTGCATTCCCTTGGATGATTATATTTTCCCTGTAGTTTCATGTGCTGCTGTTTACGTTGGTAGTGGTGGACTTTCGGGTGTTATTTTCATCAGTGTTGAAAATGCTGGTACTCATGCCTTTGATACAGACAAGTGTGAGTGGAACCACGTTACTGATGAAAGGTTACCCTTCTCCGGCCAGGCTATCTCAATGCCAAGGACACCTCATCTTCCGTTCGGCCCCTACTTGTGCTGTGCTACTTCTGATAAATCTGAAAGATTTTCTGCTTTCCGCTTCCGCTATGCTCCTGATCAGAACAATAATAATCTTGGTGATTTTCATGTTGACGAGTTTCCGATTGACTTGCCTCCTTGTCGTAAAGTACAACCAGGGCATCTATATCAGAATCCTTCAACGCAACTTTTCGACTCTTCTGGTCGGGTTTACTTTGTGGTCGACGGTGTTGATGATATTGATGGGATTGAAGACCTGGAGGCGAACCGTATTGTCAACGTCTGGGTGCTAGACATTCACAATGTCAAGTCGTCAAAAAAACCAGTGAAGAAGAACAAGAAGGGGTTAATGGATGCTGTAGCACAACATAAGAATGTTAAGGTTGCATTGGGCAAAGGACATTCGTTGAAAAGATGTCAGAATATGAAAAATGAGCAGGTGGGGCATGCTGAAGAACCAGATGAGACATTAGGCCTTAAGATGACTCAATTATGGAACATCACTTTTGATGGAGGTGAAATGTGTGAGATAAGGACCCATGTGTACGCAGCACTTGCTATATAGGTGTGTTTCTACATTTCCCTCTCTTTCACAATAACTTCTACTTCACTTATTTTGTTGTTTTTAGTTACCGAGATGTCATAATTCATGTTCCATTCAAGACCCTATTTTAGAAGCAGTTGTGATATATTCAGAATCAGAAAGAAAGAGATTAGTGCATGTCAGATAGAATCATCCGGTAATCAGGCTAACATTTTCGAGTCTTCTCACTGCAATAATTTTTACCCACGGAATCTTTTGAGACTTGCGTGCATCCGACCCCCCTTACCCCGCCTTATGGCGGGAGCCTTTAAGGCACTGAGGTTAAAGATGTTGTTGTAATCTTTTGAGACTGATAGAAAAGAATACAATTATTCTAACTTATTAGGGCTTGGATTGGAGGTAATTGTTAAGGGATAGACCAAAAGGGGGTAATAGTTACCCACCTCCCCCCTAGGGTAATGCATTACCCCCATATTGGGGGTTAATCATTCCCCCTCCATCCCTTTGCATCTCCCTCTACCACCACTCTTTCTCCTATTTTCCCTTATTTTAGCCTCTATCACTCTAACAATTACTCCCATTCCAAACAAGTCCCGAGGAACGTTGATATAACGTTTCAAGAGTTGACGTTTTGAAAATGGCAAGTTCAGAATCTTGTTATTATGTGTTCATGAATCACATTTTTTGTAATTTTGTAGATCAACAAATCACTGTTTTATCAGTTTCTTAGGCTCAGGATTACCATGTTACCACATTGAATTGATCAAATCTCGTTTCAATATGGACCTCACAACATAGCCGTAAAAGAATAGGGGACGACTATTGGCATTCCTTGATATTTTCTGACTTCTTTTCCTCAACTGAAATATTGTGAGTCGTGTAAATAGATGGTTAATCATGTAAATTGATGGTTAATGGTCCCTGATGTTCAGAAAGTCGATCAATCGTCTAATATATAAGTGAGGTCAGAGGTCGTATACTCGTATACATACGAATGGTGTGTAAATGTCGGGTTACTTGTGGTAAAATGGTACAGGAGATCATATATAGCTCCGTTTCCTTGCATTGGAGTCTTGGTTGGGATAATAGGGTTGCTGAATATTCCTCGGAATTGAAGATTTAGCTATAGGGACATCGTATTATCCACTTTTTATTATACTATAAATGGTCTTTTGGCGTACCACAGATGTATGGAAGATCGACTAACATTGTAATGCACACGCTCTAACAGCTTACTTGATTAAAATAAGCGCAATCATATCTCTTGTTTTTAATCACATTTTCTCGATCATTTTATTCCCCTCTAAATTGTCAATACCATCCAACCAACCCCAAGTTATTTCTCGAATTGTACTTTGCTTATAATCTGATATAATTGTATTCGTAAATCGTAATCTATACCTAGTTTTCAACCTTCTATAACTCCATTGATTAAAACCTTCAATCTCACCAATTGTCCTGATGATCTTATACTACTACTCCGTATTATAATTTTTCTACTCGAAAGGAAAATTGTTAAATTACTTCAGTTTGAAACAGAAAAAAGTAAACTTTTATTTCTGACCTAAATCGAATACGACTTCTCCCTTCATAAATAACCTTCCCATTAATCCCACAATCTATCTTCTTTTGATCTTGAGCCATGGAAGGAGAGAAACATCAGATATTCTTAGTGATGAAAGAGATAAAACATAGATATTGCTTGTATCGGGTCGAAGAATCACAAGTTGCTTGGAAATATCCAAAAATTGGCTCTTAGCTACTCAAACCCATAATATTATCTCGAGGGGCTCCCGGAAAAGAAAATTGTAGTCATTTTTGTTACAGTTTTCCGAAAGGGATCACGATCCTTACCATATCCCCAAAAAGGGGTGAGGAAAACCGAGTACCCTATATTCGGGTACCTGGTTTCAAAAGTTAAAAAAAATTGATACCTGATTACCAGTACCCGACCCGAAACAAATCAGACACCCGATTTTCGGGTACCCAATAATTAGGGTTTCCTAATTTCAGGTACCCGGAATATCAGAGTTTGTAGTGTTAAATTGTCAACATATGAGAGCGCATAAATTGATGGTGATAAATTGTGGATCGGATGATGGATTCGTGGATGTTTTCTAAATGCACAAGTGTGTGAGTCAGTCTAGTTTCTAACACTGAGTTTTGGAGGGTTTTTATATGATTTTCAATGCATATACCCGACCCTAGTTGATACTAAATAACTCGGGTCGGGTACCCAACCCGGTTAATACCCAAAAAACCGAATATTAAAATTCGGGTAGCGGGTTGGGACTGGGTAATTTTGCCACAATTAAATTGAATGAGAACCGTATTGTGAATACACTGGACAATTTTTGAGGTCAAGTATATCACCCGTATCTACCCTGACTAGGGATGGGCATGGGTCGGGTTTGGGTCGGGTCCGCTAAGACCCGGACCCGGACCCGTGATATTTTGTGTAGACCCGGACCCGACCCGTACCCAACGGGTCCGAATTTTCTAGACCCAGACCCGGACCCGTCGGGTCTGGGTCGGGTCTCGTGCGGGTCCCATATACGAAGGCCTTAATACATATAAGAAATGATATTTTTGAGTAGGAATGCAATTTACTTTTGATATTCCGTCACATATCATACGCGAAAAGAAATTCGCATATGTTGAACATCTATAATAAGTAAACCAAACACAAATAATAATCAAACCCAACAATAATCAAATATTTGGGTAAACCGAACTCAAAAGATGAACTTAAAAAGGTGATGATAATTGAATATGAGATGTCAAAAATACTCAGACCTACCAATTGAAAACCAAAACCAAATAATAATTTGAAATTATTATTGCCCAACATAACAATTGAATACAAACAAAATGATTTAAACTATGTAATTGAGAACATACAAAATATAATGTTAAACAATCAATTTTCAAGCTTTTTTTGACTGATTTGTACCTTAAATTAATGATTTCCCATCGGCCTTATAACGGAGGGCAAGTCATGTGTAAATTGACGCCGATAAAAATCGGCAACGACCAACGACAGTAGATGAAGTTAAATTTTCATGAATGAAATGAAGAGTGTAGGAATGAATGTGTTAAAAGTGGAGACTGGAGAGGCAGTCGCGGAATCTAATACGCTAACAACATTATATTTTTTTTTTTTAAATTAGGCGGGTCTGGGTCGGGTCTGGGTCTCAAAAGCTGGACCCAGTGTTATTTATATGCTTGGGTCTGGGTCGGGTCTAGACCCGTCGGGTTCTAATTTTTAAGACCCAAACCCGACCCGAGCGGGTCGGGTCCTGGGTCCATGCCCATCCCTTAACCCTGACAATGGCTCATTGTCTCTGCCCTATTCACTTTCTCGTCACTCTCACTCCTAATTACTTCTATTTCAGCCCTCGCTGTTCAAGGTATGCTTTTTGATCTATTTTTTTATTTTTTTATTTTTATTTTTATTTTTTTTGAGGTCAAGTATAATGAGGCTCGCCTCTTCAATAATATTAAGTCAATTGCTAGAGTATATCATTGTCTTAAAGAATTGTTCCAGTGGTTATACAATTGAATTTTTGTTTACGATGTCTGTAAAATCTCCTGCATGATTTACTGTGTTTTTAAATCTCCTGCACAGTGAATGATTATTGGTGAGGAAGAGTGTTGTACAGCCATGGAAGGAGGGGGGCATCAGATATTCTTCGTCATGCAAGAAATAAAACATAGATATTGCTTGTATCGTGTTGATGAATCACAACTTGCTTCCTGTCGTAATGGTGACCTCCAAGTAACTCTTACTCAGTTACCCCGGCCGGTGCTGAAGTTGGATAACTCAAACTTTCCGTCTTCGATGTCGTTTGCTGTTGTTGGTTCTCGTATCTTCATGGTCGGTGGCTATTCGCCTTATGACAGCAACAACAAGAAGAAGAAGTATAGGAAGCTCTTTTTTCGCAATGAGGTGTATATATATGATACTGTGTCAGACGCGCTAGTTTCAGGACCGAACTTGGTGGCTGGCAAGTCCTCCCCTTTTTTGTTCACCCTTGGAACAAAGATCTTTGCTTTATCTCGCTTCATCTACTCTTCCGACGGGAAAGACTCTGCTGCTGGCCCTAAACCCCGATTTGAGGTGTTGGATACCGAGGATCTTGAATCTGGCTGGTCTGCACTGCCTGTTCCTAGGCTCTATGTATCTGAAAGTAAGAATATTTATCCCGTAGTTGCTTGTGCTGCTGTTTACGTTGGCAGTGGTGGTATGTCTAGTGTTATTTTCATCAGTGTTTCAGATGGTGGTACTTACGCGTTTGACGTGGATAAGCGTGTGTGGAAATACATTACTGATAAGATGTTACCTTTCGGCGGGCATGCCAAGTCAATCCCAAGAACTCCTCATCTTCCTTACGGCCCTTACTTATGCTGTGCTACTTCTTTGTCGTCTAAAAGATTTTCTGCTTTCCGCTTTCGTTATGCTGGTGACAAGGGTGGTGATGAGAATAATAATCTTGGTGTGTTTCAAGTTGATGAGTTTGAGATTGATATGCCTAGTTTTCCCAAGCAGCCACTAAAGTATGAATACCAGGGCCCTTCTCGGAGTTTTTATGACTCTTCTGGTCGGATTTACATTGTTGCTGATGTTATTAGTGATTGTGCTGCAGATGAAACCTTGGATGAGAACCGTATTGTGAATGTCTGTGTGTTAGACATTCACGATGTCAATTTGTCCAAGAGACATGAGAAGAAGAATAATAAGAGGCTGAGGGATGATGAAAGACAAGATGAGAATAATACTGAGGTTGCATTAGGCAAAGGACATCTGTTGAAAAGATGTACGAATAAGGAAAATCAGGTAGGACAACAACAAAATGTTAAGTTTGCATTAGGCCAAGGGCATTCGTTGAAAAGTTGTACGAATAAGGAAAATCAGGAGGGACGTGTGAAAGGACAACAAGGGAATGTTAAGGTTGCATTAGGTGAAGGACATTCGTTGAACAAATGTACAAAAACGGAACATCTGGAGGGGCATATTGAAGAACCAGACGAGACATTAGAGCTTAAGATGACTGATTTACGGAGCATGACTTTCGAAGGAGGTCCAATGTCGATATCAATGTCAATTCTTCACGATGCACTTGTTATATAGGTATGTTCCCACATTTTCCTCTTTTTTTTCCGTAATAATTTCTACGAATTTTTGGAGATATGGTAATTGATGTTCCATTCCGATGGTCTAATGGAGACACTTTTTTTTTTTTTAAATTTTCAAAACAGTTGTGTAGCATAGAAATTGATTGATTCGAATGTAATTCATGAGAAGAAAATCACCTTTCCACTCTGATCTGGTTTTGGAATTGAATCAATTTGCCAATTTTGTTAGTTGTTCAACATTGAGAGGAATTGCTCTGGTTATGCATATGCCATATGCGATGCTAGTTTTGTTGTTGCATCAGTCAATTGGTTGTGCAAACACTTGAATGCACGAGACTGTTATGTTAATGTGATTATTCATGTGTTTGCTAAGTCTTAGCGTACTAGTTAAGGGTTGTCATATTTGCCACATTGTACTTGGGACTGATGACCTTCAAAGTTCGTTGTTATCCCTTAGGGCTTGCTTGGAATGGGAGTAATTATTAAGGGGGTAATAGGAGTTAAAATAAGGGGAAAATGGTAGAAATGGTGGTGGTAGAGGGAGGAAATAAGGGGTAGTGGAGGAACTATTACCCCCATATGGGGGTAATGATTCCTCTTCCACCCTTCATTTCCTCCTTCCACCACCTTCATTTCCTCCCTCCACCACCACATTTTCTCTAATTTTCCCCTTATTGTAGCTCCTATTACCCCCTTAATAATTACTCCCAATCCAAGCAAGCCCTTATGGTTAATTGTATTGGTTGTGTTATGTTACTTTTGTAAAATTACTGACCGTGTTTGAAATGGTCCTTTTTCTCATACACTGTTCGTCTTACAAAATATGAAAACATCATAGAACGGGTGGTTCTTGGAGTTGGTAGCACCATATACTCCATGTTCCTTTTATATGGGTTTGTGCATTATCTTGTGGTATACTGGTAGCTGATTATTATTTTTGTCTGGGCAGGTATGTTAAAGTCCCCAGGACGTGTGTTGGACTTGGATCCTTATTTATGTCGTAGAGCTACAAGTATTGTTTCCGCGTTCTAGGTAGTGTGTAACTTATTGTGGTCTTGAGACTTGGTAAGTTATTTCAGATATTGTTTGGAAACAAGGATTTAAAAATTTGTAATAATTTCAATTCCACCATTTGAGAATGTGAAATTCAAATATAAATCAAATGTTTGGGGAGATGGAGATTTCAAAATGACACCTCTTGAGGTGTCATTTGTTTTTGGCCTAATTGGATTTGAAACAAATTCCAAAGGATTTGACACAAATCCAAATTCTCAAATTCTTGAGTTCCCAAACATGGGATTTGTGTCAAATTTGGATTTGAGAATCAAAACCTTGTTTCCAAACACACTTTCAGTTATTTGAGTCTTCTAATAAATCTACTTGGGAGTTAGGCTATGACATTTTATCAATAGTACAGGTTTTTGTGATTTCATAGCCTTGTGTTTATGTTCTCGAATCTTCTTTCTCGCAATCGGTTAGATGTTCTGCACAATCTCCTTTAGGCGAACGAATGATCGTCAATTCGTCCTTGTACCAATGTCTTGCAATTGGAAACAGATTGTAATTATTCATCAATGTTGTAACTAAATTCTACCCGTGCTCAAAATGCAAAGAATCTTTTTAAGTATACTCCACACCCACTATTGCTTTTGATAAGAGTAGACAAGACAATCATGCTATATTGCTATCATGGTCCAAATATAACAAATTCGCACATTGTTGGGTTTGAGTTCATTTGATCCTAGTTCAAATGAATAAGGAAAATAAATAAATTCACCACCTTTTATAACAAAACCCTTATATTTCGACTTAGGTTGTTGAAATGAGATACATAATTTTTTGTCAACTTCCATCCATAATTTTTCAGTGTTAGTATTGAGATTGGCGTTAGGTGAGAACCAAAAGTCAATCCACCGTCGTTTGTTTTTCCAAAAAAAAAAAAAAATTAAAATTGACTATGTCGAGAATAAAAAAAATAGTTGCCATATCGAGTCAATTTTAAAAACATGTCGAAACAATGTATAATAAATAGGCGAGTTACAAAACAAAAATGTGCAAACTTGTGAAAACGACCTTAGAGAAAGGTTCATGGGTTTGGGTAACACGACATGGCATGAGTGAGTGTATATGACATGCGTGAGGTGTGTAATTAGATTCGAGTACATACGGCACGGATAGGTGTATATACAAAATCAGTACAAACGGGCATGTCAAATATGAGTTTAGGTCAATATGGGTCGGTTCAATACAAATTTGGGTTGACTTTTTAGGGCGACCTGTATAAATGATGGTCAATGATTTTGATCGAGTTTGACTATATTGGCCGGTCATTTAAAAAACGGATTCATTACTCTAAAAATAGCGTGTTCAAGACTTAAAATTAGCGGCTCAAGAGTTTTAAAAATCAAATTAATGAATGAGAATTTTTTTTTGACAAACGACATGTCTAAGTTGGGAGTATACAAACGACTCTTACTAACATTAGAAATACGACCCGCCTTCAGTCTTCATCATTACGCTCAATAAAGTGATAAACCTCTTATAAACCCTCGTCTCAACAACAGCAAAAAGAAGAAAAAAAAAAAAAAACCCTTCTCATAATCCCGTCGAGTTTCTCCCCCATTTCTACCAGTCGTCTGATCAAATCTGCGTTTGGTAAGTAAGTTTTCTCTCTCTCTCTCTCTCTCTCATCTCTTTAATCGAATGATTAATGATTAGTTTTGGATAGGGTTTCGCAATCTCTTACAATTGTTGAGGTTTTCGGTATTGTAGCTCGTGAATTTGATCCTAGGCCATACATTGTTAAGCGATTGTGAGTACAGATCAGTATCGAGATATTCCGATTATTATTGCTTATTTTTGAGATATTCCGATTAATTTTGCTTAGGGTTTTATTTTAATTTCCCCTAATTTTAACGCTCATCTATGGCGGTGAATATGTGAATCTAGCCATCTATTTTCCCCCGAATAATGTTGTTGTTGTTGTTGTTATCGCTCTGTTGTAATCTTCGTCCACACCGGTTTTGCCTCTCGTGAATCAGGTCATGGCTAAGTCGAACCGTCACGAGCCCAGTTCGTCGCGACCCACATCTCTAGGTCCTACTAAGACTGACATGTAAAATTTCCTTCTTTGATTTTATTAAATTGTACTCCATCGTATTTCTATTTCTGTGTTTCTCTAATAGGGATTACGGGACTTGTTTTCTTTGCAGGAAGCGTGTCAAAAAGCGCAAGGATCACTCCCATTTACTTCAAGATGATGGTGATGTAGGTGCAGGTGCAGTTGCAGCGTCGGCAGCAGACATGTAAGCTTTTGTTCTGTGATTCTATTCATTTGTCTTTCTATTTTGTGCCCTAAGCCTCTATTCCTTGCCTTGTTCATATCAGGTTTCATTTAGAAAAACAAAGTATTGGATCACTAGCTCGGTTTAGATTTAAGTATGTGCACTCTAGTGCTGAAAAGCTTTTCCACATGAATAATAGCGTAATTGCGTAG
Source organism: Spergularia marina (assembly GCA_963680865.1). Lineage (NCBI taxonomy): Eukaryota > Viridiplantae > Streptophyta > Magnoliopsida > Caryophyllales > Caryophyllaceae > Spergularia > Spergularia marina. Next base: position 23,483,070 of record OY804553.1, on the reverse strand, counting down.
ATATAGGTTTCATTTCTTTTACATAAGTGTGCTTGTTAAGGTGCTATAGGACTTGTTAAATAGGCGTGTTGGTTTATGTGATGTTAGTAACATCTCCTTCAAGCTATTCGGCTTATTTATGGGACTTGAAGTCATTATGGCCTTACTTTTAAGCTATACACTTGCTTTTCAGAGTGGGAAGAGGGCTAGAGACAATTTGCCTGACCTCTATCTCTGGCTCTTTGTGGTTGAGTAGAACTCTTGATATTTTATCGTCTTCTTCAACTTCTATACTTTGTTAGAGATAATTCTCAATAAAGTCTCCTTGTTAAACTTAAAGAATGGAACAACAATTGAGTTTTCTTTTCATTTACGCTGGACATGCAGGAAACCCCACATTTTTTTTGTAGCAAATACGTTTTCTTGTGGATTGGTCACATCATCACATGGGTGGTCTGATGTAGTCGAAGAAGGTTGCTTTGTCCCTCTTGTTTTTTGGTGGTCATTTATTACTATTTTTCAATGCCTGAACTTATTACTCAGGTGATTTCAATAAGTGCAGATCCTAGGTGGGAGCCTTATTTTACCAAGACTTGTTTCCTCGTCTCCGTTGTCTAGTGTCTAGTATTCGAGTTCTGTGAGGGACATTTGGGGCTAGAGTTCCTGACACTTGCTTTCGATGTGATTTAGCCATTATTTTAGTGCTCAAATGTACTTAGTTTTACTCCCTAGAAGTAAACCAGTTGTTTCTTCATGTCGTAGCTTATACTCCTTATCACAAAAAAATTCTGCCAGCAAGATGCTAGGAATACAAGGCTATATTAAGTAAGCATATCAGTACTTTCCAAGTAGATTTCTGTTGATAAAGTTATGCCTTTCTAAACGTTTATATGTTTTTCACTATTTTTCAAACTTTTTACTTATTTTGAGAACTTTCCAAAACTCTTTCCGAAAGTGTTTCAACGTTTCAAAATGGTTCACATCGTTTTTGAAATTTTATGGCGCGCATAAGACGGTTCTTAGACGACGATTCATGTTAGCCGACCCCAAATCATTTTGGGAATAAGGCTTGGATGTTGTTGTTGTTGTTGTAAAGTTATGCCTTTCTAAACGATGTGAAGGTGGGAGCTAGGCACAGATCGTGAGTCATTGTCTCAGCTTTGCAGTCTGAAATGGTTTCTTTTTCGTAATGGTTAGAAAAGGCTTTCGGCTATATCTGTTTACACGGGATTACACATTGTTTTTGCTTTTGTAGTAATCTGCGACTTTCTTTCTTCTTAGGAACGTAAAAATTGGGCGGAACTTCAAGCATAAACACCTGCTCGAAGAAGGTGAAGTTGGGGATTCTGATTTCAAGGTCTGGCTTTTAGCGAATGACCCCATCTCTACCTTCAGACCTCTTAAAGCTTGTCTTAAACCCTATGATTTTGTTAGTCATGTGGTGAAGAAACCCATAAGGGGTCTGGTTCTCTTGATCTATGATCTGAAAGAAGCAGGTTATGCTTTGGAAGGTAAATGTATTCGTCGCAGAAATCTTACCCTGTGTCAAGGCGTACTTAAGTTGAAGGTTCCAAAGCTTGTTGAATTCACTGATGCTGCGTTTGATGAGAGCTGTAGAGCTTTAGGTGACTTCATTAAGAAAGTTTTCAAGAATTCTGCTGTGATGCCACTTGACATGGTTAATCTGGTTTCATTACTTCATGATAAACCAAGGTGATTCTCAAACTTTAATTTATCTTGTTGCATGGTCTGTGTCCACTTCGTGTTCAAATTGTAATTTTGTACTTTTATTTTGTAGGGAAACCGAAGATCTCATCAAATATCATTTTGTGTTCATGAATGATAAGGCAAAGAGACATTTTATATGTCAGTGGCATGACATGAAATTGCAATTCAACAATGATCAGGAGAGAAGATATAAGATGGCTTGTAGAAAATTGCCTAATTTCGAGAATTGGTGTGAGCAGGTGAAGCAGTGTAAGGATCTGGAGATTATTTTTGAAGGAGGGCGTAAAGGGAAGAACAAAAATACAAGAGATGTGTCTCAGCCAATGTGGTTTCGTAATGCTCTAATCCATATTCTTAAATCTGCATGGGAGGTAAGGGGCTTTTACAATAACAATAAAATATGATTTGCCTGAATACTTGAATTACACAATTCCCCTTGATTCATTTAGAATGGTTGTGGTTGTTGAGCCACCCCTAACTTTCACTATGGGGGGCATGTCAGCTGGGGTTAACTCCTCAACGACATCCCGCTGCAAATTGGGAGGACCTCTGGCAGACCTCCACCTCAATTGGTGAACACCAACATCGCGACTCCAGGTTTTATGATACAGGATACTGCATCTGCCTGGATGAGCAACCATTTAGTGTTCAGGTTTGCTTCGCCACAATCTGCTACAGAGGATGTTCCTTATCCTTGGAAGGAACCATCATGAGTGGGCCAAGCAATCCTTCAGATTGGGACTTGGCCTATTCTGGGCCAGATTTTCCTTTTGCTGCTGAACCGCGGTGGGACCATACTTTTACACCTCACTAAGGGCCCACAACTCCTTCGTGGTCCATGTCTGTTTCTGACTCCTTTTTTGAGGAGTTGGATTGTGTTCATCCACAACCATTCAATGAGAGCGGTGCTACTTTGTAGGGGGCGGCGTTTGATGTCCAGCCAAGAACCCCACCTTTGGTGGGTTATCCTTTTGGAGCTGTGTCTCCCTCTTTAGGCACTGGCTCTTTCTCTTTTTACTCCTCCCCTTTTTTTTATTTTTTTCCGGAAAACTGCTTACTACCTCTTTTTGGCTTGTCATCACTGCCCTTCCCTCGTGACTTGCTGGCCATTTCTTCTCCGGGTGATCGGTTCTTTGTCTCGCCTCACCTCTTAGTGGATGTATTCGCACCTTCCACTGACACAGAGCGGTGCTACTTTGCAGGGGGCGGAGTTTGATGTCCACCCAAGAATTCCATCTTTGGCGGGTGATCTTTGGAGCTGTGTCTCCCTCTTTAGGCACTGACTCTTTCTCTTTTTAGTCATCCCCCATTTTTTCCGGAATACTGCGTACTACCTCCGTTTCGCTTGTCATCACCGCCCTCGGTTCTTTGTCTCTCACCTTTTAGTGGATGTATTCGCACCTTCCATTGACACAGGGTACTACCTTCAAAATGTCCCACTACAACAAATTGCCTTCACACAACGGCTACACCTCCGCCGCGAACACCCTCACCAGCGTTCTCTCTAACCGCAGCTCCTTGCAACTAGCTGAGCTTACCAGTTCTCGTAAATCTACGAGGTGTAAAGGCTGTTCAGGTTTTGATTTCGGAAATACTCTACCCTTACGAAGGCTGGGGAAGTGTTGCAAAACAGCTTTCTCCTCTCGCTTGTTGTGGAGTTATTTCTTCAGGTGTCAAGAGGCCGCCTCCACCAACTTGGTCTTGTCCAGCTGTGGCTTGATCTTGTGCACATCTAGATACCATGGCTTACAGTCCCTGTTTTGATCTGCCTCCTGGACATTTTGGGCGAGTGGGCGACAACATACTGTGGTGGATGGTGCTACTCTTAGCTCTTTTGGTGATCCCGACTTTGTTCATATTGAGTCTTGCAAGCGACATCACCTTTTGCTGTCCTTGGAGGCTTCTCTGCAACTGAGCTCGTTACATGAATGCCTTTCGGATGCTGTGACTCCATCTTTTGAGTCACCAAGGTCATTATGAAGATCGCGTCCTGGAACTGCAGGGGATTAGCGAGTATGGACAACCCTGCTGTTCCATATGTGAAATGGATGGTCTGTTTTGTTTGTCTTTCTGTCGGAAACTAAGTCATCAGCCTCGGAGGCGTTTCCCTGTCTAGGTTTAGGCCTTGTCCCTTTTTGTCATGGTGTTGATGCCAGGTGGCTTGCTTTTGATCGACTTTGACCCTTTTGATGTCGTAGTAGTTAGTTTCCACTTGTCGGTCACTGCGTGTCCTTTCCTCTTCTTGTCTGGGTTCACACCAGTTAATTAATGATGATGCTCCCCTCGGTGATCTTCTCCGAATGCGTGTGAGTAATTTTATCTTACCAGGATCCTATTCACGGGATGTTCCGTTGCTTCGGCGCTTCTTTGCGCTTTCATCTGTGGATGCAATTTCTGCTATGGAGCTACCAGAGACTCCCTGTGAGAATTTTCAGTACTGGCAGCATACTGAGTCCTGTAATTTCTCTGTCAAGTCTGCATATGCTCTGCTGCAGCTAGCCTCCGTTGATTCCTTTAACTGGCCAGCCTCTCAGCAGGCTTTCTGGAAACAACACTGGGCTTTTGAGTTACTTCCCAAGTGGAAGGTTTTCCTCTGGAAGCTTGTCCACAGTGGCATCCCGGTTCGAGCCAATCTTTGCCATAGGGGCGAGGAGGTTTCAGACTTGTGTCCACTGTGTGGCTCCTTCTTTGAGTAACTAGACCACCTTTTCCGCCTATGTTGACCGAAATACAGGGCTGTCCAATATCTTGCGGCTTAGTTCTCCTGGCGCGGCATCTTCATGGTTCCACGCCAAAGTGTGTCCAAAGCTCACTGACTTGCAACATCTTGTTGTGAGGGTCGGCTAATGCCTTTTTCGTTTTAGCTCTTATTTCTTGTTTTTTCGTTTGATTTACGCTTTGTCAAAATAAAGAAAAGAAAGAATAATTATGTGTTTACTATATTAACCTTTTAATTTGTGTTTCACAAGGGCCTGGATCGGTCGTTGCCGCAGCCGCCTCATTTCAGATATGATGACTGTGTGAAAATTTTACTTTCTTACTTCGATGAACCTATTACAGCCTTCCCTAAGTTGCTTTTCGAACAGGGTCTTCTTCCTTTGTTCAGGTGTTGACATTTTCTGGCCTCTTTAGTGTTGAACTTATCTGTGTAAGTTGATAGCTCTCTTTTTTCTATTTTTTTTAATTGTTTGTTGGCTTTCTATTTTCAGGATCAAAAAGTATTTTTACTGATCGTCTCAAAGAATGGGTAAAGGTGTGGCTCACATTCTCCTCCTTGTAGTAGTCGATCTGACTAGTCTATGGAACTAATGAGCATCGTCATGTAGTTATCCGCTGCTATACAATTCCGGGTTTATAAACCTTTCTTCTGCATTGCGCTAATGGTTTTGTAATTGAACAGACATCTCCGGAAGATGAGTTAGATTACCTGATACTCACGTTCTTGTAGAGCTCTATTTGCTATTTGGAGCGTTCATTTCGGCCAATCGAATGGAACTTTGCAAACGGTAACTGAAGCATTCCTAATGGTTATTTCGGTTCGATTACCGGGTGCGGTAACTGTAGTTAAGTATGAATGTTCTATTTCCGTATCAATGAGATGGACGGTTATAGTAGATTACGACTTACGAGGACTGGAAAACCTAAGTAAAAGGGGAAGGCATACTAGTGTGATTTTCACAAAAAATTTCAAAACCTAGGACTTTGGGTTCGGTGGACTATGGAACAAGTAAAGGAGGTTCGTGTCTTTTGACCTTATGTGGAGGTGAGTTATATTTTTACTAGGTATAGTCCCAAATCAAATTAATGATATTACCAACACAACGTGCCTACAACTAGAAGGTCTTTTGAAACATAGGTTTTGTATATATTTTATGTTATTTTAGACGACGTAAAAAAAAATAAAAAAAATACGTGCACAGTACAAATGCGCTAGAGCCGGCAAAAGCTGACACGACACGAACCCAACACGAAAATAGCGGGTTATTGTTGAGGGTTTTCGACCCGTTTAATTAAACGGGCCAACAAGTCTAGCACGATTTAGTGTTGAGGGTTTTCGGCCCGTTTAATGGGTTGGTTTAGTGTTGAGAAATTGAACACGAATCGTACACAAATTTACCCTTTTAGTCGAATACACTACAACCATGGGCAACAAGTGGCCCTTTAACATCAGAACCTGCAATTCTAGTAGTAAATTAGTAGACGACGGGCTATATTTAAGCCTTATCAAACATTTTGATTTGATTTTTTTTATTACACTTTGATCTTACTCTAGGATAAGAACATTAAGTATGGCAGTGGCATTACGCCATTATAATTAATAGCCATACGTCTAAGATAATTGCTATGTAACATAGGCATTATAGTCTTTTTTCTAAATAAAAATTTACCTTTTCAAAGCTCTCGATTAGGCGGGTTCTTAGCGTGTTACCCGTTTAATAAACGTGTCGGGTTAGTGTCAAGGGTTTTCGACACGTTTAATAAACGGGTCGGGTTAGTGTCAAGGGTTTTTCAACCCGTTTATCTATGACATGAACACGAACACGACACAAACACGAACTTTTGCCAGCTCTAGAATGCGCTGAAGGTAAATGTTACTTTTTGATGGGCACATTACCCGAAAGAACAACAGTCACACCTCTAAGATATGGATGTGCTTGATTTAGGGGCGTTTGTTGGAGATTTGTCATTGAATAGGTCAGATGCGATTTTTTTAGTTTCTATAGCTGTTAGTGTAGTTGGTAATGTTTAAAGTTCGGGTTTGGCTAACCTGAATGGTTTGTGCGAATGTTACTATTGACAGTGGCGGCTTTTAACATGGGCGGCATGGGCCGTTGCCCAGGGCCCCCGGATTTTGGGGCCCAATAACAGAAGGTAGAAGTTATATAACATAATATGTATAATGAATCATGAAATTCCATGTAGCCCGATGGTTGCATACTTGCATGAGATTATAACAGCCCCTTCTCCCAGGTTTGAACCTATGTTGAGCCCTTTTTCTTTCCTTATCAAGTGCCTTTGCATTTTATTCTTTAATTTTTTTGTTCTATTCTTTCATTGTATCCTGGAGTACGACATTCCTTTCTTAACATTTTCTTTTGGCCTTTTCATTTTAATAATTTTTATTTTGTATTTTTGTGTGTGGTGACTAGTGAGCCTCCATTTTCTTTGTATTTTCCCGGTATTTTTTATCGTAATTCGCTCTATTTCAACATATACTTTTCGACCAATTTGGCTAGTGCGCCTGTAAATTCTAATGTAAATTATTTATTCATATTTAAACGATCCATTAATACAAATATCCGATGGACTATGTAACCAAAAAAATACGCAAATGATAAATTTAGTAATATATTTAGGGCCCCCGATTGAAATCTCGCCCAGGGCCCCCGTAATCTCCCAGCCGGCCCTGACTATTGATTGAAGAACAGTTGGGATGCTGGACTAGTGTGGAGTGAACTTCTACCATAGTATGATTCTCGAATGCTCTCTCAGCAAACATTCTAGTTTGTGATCGAATCAATTACTTAAGTAAGTTAGTAGCACCAGTAATGAGCTGACTTATGATCACAGAGTTGAGCCTTTTTGATTAGATGATTACTCTTCTCATCCAGGCTTTAAATATTTTCGCACAATTTGGGAGTTATACAGTAGTATTTGTACACAATGTTATCGTCGATTTAGGAGCTGTAGTACACTTGAGTCTACTATTAGATCAACGTCTTTGAACAGAATTAGGAGCTGAAAGTAGCAGCATACGAGAGACATTTGTGATCGAATATGGCAGTAGTTGTCGAAAGCATGCAATAGTTTGCTGTTAGCCTGACATGACAGTTTCACATAGATGAATGTTTAGACCTTCCTAGAGTTGTATGCTCGGACCATCCTGGTCAGTTGTTTTGTTCCTGGATTTGGACTAAAATTACAGATTATTTATATTTGATTGATTCACTCGAGCAGAATTTCTTCCACCTGAGTTTAGTGGTTATTGAAGTTGTGTTTAACCAAAAGTTCACCTACTTTAGCTGAGTCGGAACTTGGAAGTGGTTGGTGGAGCTCCGAATTTTTTAAGTTGCGGTATCTTTACTAGTTTTAGAGAGTATCAGTTCACCAAGGCAAGATATACTCCGTAGGTAGTTTTGGTGGACTTGTCTCACTAACCAAATGTAGTTTTCTGAAATGGGCTACATAGATTTCTGCAAAATTACGTGAGATCTTGGACTATTTCATATTGGGGTGTTTCAGTGAATTCTTGGTCTTTCCTTATATACAGCCTCAAGTGGTTTCTCATCTACCCACCTTTTTTTGGTTTTGTGGAAATTTTTTATTTCTCTCCTCTCCCCCACGTTTGCCCTATCATATACGGAGTATTGGTTTTTGGTCTAAAATCAAAGTTCAACATTCCATTGAAAGTTTGGAACGGAGGTAGTAATACGGAGTAATATAGAAGTTGTTGACTTTGACTTCCGTTTGCAGCAACTAGCAAGTATTTGTGTTGGCAAAGTCTAGTTTTGGTTGATTAAATTGTCGTGAAACCACTTTATTGGTTAAAAAGTGATCATTGTATTGCTCTTTAGTGATCGTTTTTTTACTTGTGATTTTAAAGATCACGTAATAACAACTTAGCCATAATCTATGAAATAATCCTTTATTAGTCTTTAATGGGATATTATAATCATACACTAAAACAATTACGGAGTACTAAAAGTAGTATGACAATCACAATTCACAAACAACATAAAAGTGGTCAATACATAGACGAATAAGATGCCCTTACACAAAACTTAACTCGTCGGTGTTATATTTGCTCGCACAAGATGGCATTTATGCCGCTTTTCAAAATGTGATACGACTGATTTACACTCAAAATGATCATCCAAGGTAAATCGGAGAGACATCAAATTCCAGGATACTCTATGAAGCCTTTTTTTATCAACCCCAAAATTTCCAAGTAAAACAATCCATCCTGCCCATAAACAGATGGATACAAAACATCTATATAATCGGAAAGGCGTTCACAATGTCTTCTATAACATTATCACAGAAATGTGAGACGGCCGAGGAGTAGTCAATGAAATTACCAATTTCCAGAGTATAACAAAAACTTGTTTCTTTGAAGCGTAATACGTAACATCCTGTATAACCGTCGAAACATGCATTCAAAAGAAAAGCTGCAGTACACTTGAGTCTACTATGAAAACATATAGCCTACAGCTTTTGGATTAGAACCAACTGAGTCTACCTGTAGGGGGTAAGGTCGAGTACATAATAGTGTCAGAGAACTTAGTCTCAACTGCCCGTTACAGAACCCAAACATTACACTAGACAAAGGAGAGAGGGAAACAAGTCATGGCAAAATAAGGCTCTTGCATTGGTAAAGGAGGTTGAGCTGAACATCTAACCTTCTGGGTCGAATCTCCAACTTCCCGTAAGGTAATAAACTCACTTCAGGAGAATCATATCATCACAAGTGTTCAAAGGACTTTGTTATAGAAATCATTCATCCACTCCACGAAACTCTTCATCTATCGTCTGAGAAGAAACATATGTGAGAAAGAAGAATGGGCAATCAAAACAATTACAAACCTGTTCTGTTATTAAAATGAATTCCAGTACTCATCCAGCTGTATCTACTGGTCGTAACACAAGAAGGCTTTAGTTTCATTTGGCTACTTGAGAGGTATGCCACAAATGAATTCTCATCATTCAAAAGAGAAAAACGACTAGCTGAAACCGCTTGGCTGATTACTATGACACGTATGAGTCTGTATCCATTTTGATTAAACTTGACAGCATGAAGGCATTATGAGCTAACAACAAGAAAGGTCGACCGCAGAAGTCCAGCAAAACCAAGTCCATCACATGATCTGTATCCATTTTGCTTAATTAGGTACATAATGCAGAAACTCAAAAAATCCTGATCACTTATTATTGATTCAGACTATATGAAAGACCCAACAACAAACATGAATGGACACTACAAACTATAGGCAGAAAATCTAAGTAGCCATGTTGCTTCAGCGTAAATATGCTTTCTTCATTGCTTTTGCCTCGACAGAGATCACGTACTTTAAAGAAAAAAAACATGCACACATTAACATTTCAGAAAAAATTCTTGCACGTATTAGTACTAATCAATGGAAAAAACTTGCACCTTGCCTTGGTGAATTGACCTTCTCTATAGCCCAAGTGAAGATAGCATCCCCCGATGCTTTATTCACGGAAAATTTGTCGTACAACTTTTAAATGTTCATACTCAATAGTCAATTCATCCACATCAAAATTTAAAGTTCCTGGAAGCATTACCAACTCGGCTCAGGTGGGTGAAATCCTGGCTAAGGAAATCAAAATAAGCTCGACACACACTTCAAACAACCATTAAACTCGTGGAAGAAATTATGGTTATGTAAGTCCATTAACGAGAAATTGCAATTCTATTCTAAATCAAGGAACCAAAAAGTACAACAAACCAGGATGGTCCGAGCATACTACTCTACCAAGGTCAAACACGTACTTTATGTGAAACTGTCATGTCAAAGGCAAATACTTGCATTGGCTGAGATATTAATTCATTGAAAAAGTTGAACCGTAAAGTAGACGTAGTGCTCATTCAAAATTGACAAATCAATTTTCTATGTCAACCAATCAATTTCTATGTTGAAGGAATGTTCACCAAAAACACATTTCGGTTAGACCATCTGAATGGAACATCAATTAAGCCATCTCCTTAACTAAGTAGAAATTATTACAGAAAAAAAGAAATTGAAAATGTGGGAACATACCTATATAAAGGTGCATCAAGAGGATGTGACTTTGATACCAACATTGGACCAACTTCGAAAGTCATGCTCCATATATCAGTCATCTTGAGCTCTAATGTCTCATCTGGTTCTTCAACATGCCCCCCTGATTTTCATTTTTTGTCCACGTCAAACGCATAGGTACCAGCATCCGAAACACTGATGTAAATAACACTGGACATACCACCACTACCAACATAAACAGCAGCACAAGCAACTAAGGAATAAATTCGTTCAGATACATAGAGCATAGGAACAGGCAGTGCAGACCACCCAGACTCAAGACCATCCAACACCTCAAACCGAGGTTTAGGGCCACCAGCAGAGTTTTTCCCGTTGTAAGAGTAGATGAAGCGAGATTAAGCAAAGTTCTTTGTTCCAAGGGTGAGCAAATAAGGGGAGGACTTCCCAGACACCAAGGTCAGTCCTGAAACCAACGAGTCTGACACGGTATCATATATAAACACCTTATTAGAAAAAAAGTGCTCCCTTTCCTTCTCCTGTTACCACAAGGCGAACAGCCACCGACCTTGAAGATACGAGAACCTACCTATAACAGCAAATGACATCCCAACCGGAAAGGTTAAATTATCCATCTTCAGCACCAGCCGCCCTAACTCAGTAAGAGTTACTTGGCGGTCACCATTACCATAGGAAGCAACTTGTGATTCATCAACTCAATTCAAGCAATACCAATGTTTTATCTCTTTCATCACTAAAGATATCTGATGTTTCTCTCCTTCCATGGCTGAAGAAGAAGATGATAGTGTGAACTGAAGTGTGATCATGGAGGGGAAAGCCGTATTCGATTTAGGTTAGAATAGAAGTTTCCTTGTTCTGGTTCAGACTGAATTAATTTAAGTTTTCCTCTTGGGTAGAAAAGTTATGAATTTAATTATAGCTATAACAATCGAAGAATTTAGGATTCCAAGATTAGATTGAATCATCGGGACATTATTAAAGTTTTTTTTTCGTTTTTAAAGGGAACTATTGAAAAGATCTAGATTACCTTAGTTTAAGGAGGTGTGAGGCGCACCGAGGCGCTGGGGGGCCGTTGCAATGAGGCGCAAGGCATGATGCGAAGGTGCACGCCTCATGCACACGAGGCACACTCATTTAGCAAACAAATTTCTAATTTTCAAAACCATATTTTGCAAACAATTATCCTTTTTTGCTATTTTAAGAGGGGCAGGGGGTAAGGAAGTATAAACAAGGGATTAAGGGCCAAAGGGAAGGGTAGAAATAAGGTTACAATAGAAAGAAAGTTGGAAATTGCAGAGTCATGCGCCTCAGGGCCTACGCTTCGGGGCGCCTCAGGCTTCTGAGGCGATGGCAGCTGCGTCTCATGGCGCCTTGCGCCTAGGCGCGCCTCAGGCGCACTTTTTTAAACTAAGTAGATTACTAAGACAATTATAAAAGAACAAAATAAATAAATAAAATTATTATTCGAGAAATATTTTGGGGTTGGTTAGCATAAATATTTGGATGGAACTGTCTACCTGAGGGAGAATACAATGAGAAAATGCGGTAAAAAAATAAAATTGCGCACATGATATCGGATGTATGTGGTAACCGATTGTAGGACAATCTCATCAAATCATAACTTTAAAGGAATGCTTTGATCATCGATGTCAGACTACGCCAAAAGACCAGTAATAGTATAAAGTGGATAATATGATGTCCCTATAACGGTTCTTATGTTACAGATATATAATTGATGAAAACAGGAAGATTGAGCACAAAGCAAAATAGACTCTTCTGAGGAATGTTAAGCATACAACCCTACTCTCCCTTGAGACCTGTAGGAGTCAAGGATACCACCTAGTTCTCTCTAGGCACAGGCCACAAAACAGATTTTTCTGCAACACCACACAAGTTGCATCAATTTTGAAATGATGTCACAACAAAGAGCTTAGTTTTTGACAGGTTCATGACTCTTGATTCATAGACAAAAGCAACCCTTTCATCCCAACCAAGGCAGCAAGGAAAGGGAGCTATAAGTGCCCGTGCAAAACTTGCTCACACATAGTAATATATAATCTCCATTACCATTTACCACGCGTAACCCGACATCTAAACCCCATTTGTATGTATATGACCTCACTTGTATGATTGCATAGATGCTCAAGCTTACTCTTGCAAATGGGTCACTTCCTATTAGACGATTGATCGTCTCTCTGAACATCAGTGACCATTAACCATCTATTTACATGATTATAAAGATGCTGAACTTAATCAAATCTATGCTTTGAGGGCACACTCTTTCCATAAAAGACCACTCACTTATACATTTGTGCAGAAGCTTGCAAACTCAGTATATTATGTTAAACCAGTACTCTATGATCGACATGCACCATACTCTTTATTATCTAGGCATTCATCAAAAGTGAAACATCATACCTTTCTTCTCCAGACAGAAAGTTGTCACCAACCACCTTCTGTAGTAGAGCATCCTGTCGAGCAGCAAATATTATTAGAAAAGTATCAGGTCTGGAGAAATTATTAGCAACAAATTATCATACCATCTGAAGCCAAAAGAACAATGGAAAAGGGAAGCAGAAAGTCTCGTTTCTAAGACGGTCATGACAATTTACAAAATAGGAACACCGCAACTTTAACTGTGATATGCGCCTGGGATCGGAATCAGTAGCTCATCAGAAAGAATTTCAGCAGCTGAGTCTTAGTTCCTAAAATTACACTCATTCCTCATCTACTGATTTCATGCTATACAATTAAGCCTTCAAAGACATAACATTAAATTCTAGATCAAATTGCAGGTAGATAAAGTGAATACAACAACAACAACAACCAAGCCTTATTCCCAAAATGATTTGGGGTCGGCTAACATGAATCGTCGTCTAGTAACCGTCTTGTGTACGCCATGAAATTTCAAAATGTTGTAAACCTTTTCGGAGTATTTAAACACTTTCAAAGGAAGTTTTATTAAGTCGTCAAAATATATTAAAAGGGTAAAAAAAAAAAAAAATATGAACTTGGAACACAAGGTAAAAAGTTTTGGCAAAAGAGTTAGGGAAACCAAACAAAAAAATCCAAGGAGTCAGATTAAGTCCTCCGCATGTATAGAGTCTTTCCACATCCTCCTATCCAACACCATACTCTCTTCAAGTCCTAGGAAGCTCATATCACTTATAATCACCCTCATCCAAGTCATCTTGGGTCTTCCCCGACCCCTACTAATATTATCACTTCCCCACCCTTCTACTCTTCTAACCGGCGCGTCGCTAAGCCTTCTCCTCACGTGACCATACCATCTCAGCCGGTTCTCCATCATCTTATCCCCGATGGGTGCAACCCCTACTTTCTCCCTAATAACTTCATTTCTTAACCGATCACGTCTAGCATGTCCACACATCCACCGTAGCATGCGCATCTCCGTCACACTCATCTTATGAACGTGACACTGTTTCACGGCCCAACATTCTGTGTCATATAACAGTGGCGGCCTAATTGCCGTTCGATAAAACTTACCCTTCAACTTATTGGGCATCCCTCGATCACACAGAACTCTTGTGGCATTTTTCCACTTCAACCAACCTGATTTGATCCTATGGGCCACATCTCCATCTAATTCTCCATCCTTTTGAAGAATCGATCCCAAATATCGATAAACATCAGATCCCTGAACAATCTTTCCATCCAACCTGATCGTCCCTGTCTCCCTTTGTCTAATGCCACTGAACTTACACTCCAAATACTCGGTCTTGCTCCGGCTCAACCGAAACCCTCTAAACTCCAAAGTGTGCCTCCACAATTCCAACCTCCTCTCCAAATCTTCTTTCGTTTCTGAGATCAACACTATATCATCTACAAACATCATGCACCACGATTGACCTCGTCAATTCGTCCATGACTATAGCAAAGAGAAACGGACTAAGTGCGGACCCTTGGTGCACTCCGATTGTAATAGGGAACTCTTCGGACTTCCCTACACTAGTCCGCACGCTCGTGCTAGCTCCCTCATACATGTCCTTAATGATATTAATATATTTTTGCGGAACTCCTTTCTTAGTTAGAGCCCACCAAAGCACTTCCCTTGATACCTTGTCATACGCCTTCTCCAAATCAATGAACATCATATGTAGGTCCTTCTTCCTATCCCGATAAGTTTCCATTGTCTGTCTTATGAGTTGAATTGCCTCCATAGTTGACCTCCCCGACATAAATCCAAATTGGTTCTCCGAAATCTTCACACTTCTTCTTAATCTCTGCTCAATCACTCGTTCCCAAAGTTTCATTGTATGACTAATCAACTTGATCCCGCGATACTTAGCACACTTCTGAACATCCCCTTTGTTCTTGTACAAAGGGACCAAAGTGCTCTTCCTCCACTCCACCGGCATCTTATTACCTCTCCAAATCATATTGAAAAGTGTCGTCAACCATTCCACCCCTTTGTCTCCTAGACACCTCCAAACCTCAATAGGTATGCCGTCTGGCCCCACTGCTTTCTTCCGTCTCATCTTCTTCAAGGCCATCCTCACCTCTCCCTTTTGAATTCTCCGCATGAACTCTCGATTGGCACCACTTGGATAAATGTCCACATTTCCAATATCATTCACTCGATCACCATTGAACAAGGTATCAAAGTACGATCTTCATCTCTCCGTAATCTCCTTATCGTCAACAAGGACTTTTTGATCGACACCTTTGACGCATTTCACCCTACCAATGTCCCGAGTCCTCCTTTCCCTGATGCGCGTAATTTTGTAGATCTCTTTCTCTCCTTCTCTGGTATCCAATCTTGTGTAGAGGTCTTGGTTCATCTTTCCTCTTGCATCTCTTACAGCTTTCTTTGCTGCTCTTTTTGCATCCTTATACTTTTCGAAATTCTCCTCACTTCTATCTTTCCCCAAACTCTTATAACATTTCCGCTTGTTCCTTATTGCTTGTTGCACTTCCTCATTCCACCAAGATGTATCCTTACTAGGTAGAGCTTTTCCCTTAGATTCACCGAGAACCTCTTTTGCCACCTCCTTTACCTTATGCGCCATAGTAACCCAAAACGAGTCTACATCTCTTTCCACACTAGTTGCCCAAACATCTGTCACAGCCATCTTCTCCAAGAAAACCTCCTTGTGTTCTCCCTCAAACTTCCACCATTTGATCCTTCGCTCTACTTGTGGCCGCCTCTTCCCAAAGCCACCCTTAGCTTTGAAATCCAGTACCACCAACCTATGTTGCGTAGCCGCACTCTCCCCAGGTATCACCTTGCAATCCGTAAAACTCTTACGCCAAACATTCCTTACCAAAAAGAAGTCAATCTGGCTCGCATTACTTCCGCTCATGTACGTCACCAAGTGAGACTCTCTCTTCTCAAACTACGTGTTCATTATACCCAAATCATATGCCAACGCAAAATCCAAAATGCTCGTTCCTCCTTCGTTTTTCGACCCATAGCCAAAACCTCCATGCACGCTTTCAAAATCGTGTCGTGTTGATCCCACATGCCCATTAAGGTCCCCACCAATAATCAACTTCTCCCCACAAGGAACCCCTTGCACCACCTCTTCTAGCTCTTCCCAAAATTTCTGACGAATAGATGCATCCAATCCAATTTGTGGAGCATAGGCACTTACAATAGTCATAGTCTCATTCTCAATCACCAACCTCACAGTCATAATGCGATCGCTCTTCCTCGAAACCTCCACCACATCGTCTATGTACTCCTTATCAATAATGATACCAACTTCATTCCTACTCTTATCCTTTCCATAGTACCAAAGCTTATAACCCCATGGTGTGATCTCCTTAGCTTTCGCTCCAACCCATTTCGTCTCTTGTAGACACATAATGTGAATCATTCTCCTCCTCATAACCTCCACAACTTCCGAAGATCTACCTGTCAAAGACCCGATGTTCCACGTTCCAAACCTAAGCCTACTACCCTTACCGTTATGAATAAGCTTCCCTGCTCGCTCCCGTCCATGATTTGAGAACCTTTGCACATTTGACACCACCCCTGGGAGCCGGAGTGGCGCGTCACTTCCGGGTGACGACCTAGCAACCCTTGCATATTTTTCACTACACCCAGGTCTAGGAAGTGTAGCGCGACCTTGCATATTTGACACCACCCCCGGGCGTCGGAGTGGCGCGTCGCTTCGGGGCGACGACCTAGAGACCCTTGCATACTTATCACCACACCCGGGTCCAGGAAGTGTAGCGCGTCGCTGTGAAGGGGACGCCCCCACGGTTATTAAATTTCGATTCATGTCCATAAGATGTGGCTAGTTTTACGCTGGCCGCCACAAACCTACCGCAACTCTCCTCCTTTATCAGGGCTTGAGACCGGCAGTGAATGCCACAAAAAAACACTCACAGGCGGACTCACTCATAGGAAGAAGATTTTGTGAGACGAATGGATTGTTTATTTAGATCCAGGTAGATAAAGTGAATAATGGATCTAAATAAACAATCCATTCGTCTCACAAAATCTTCTTCCTATGAGTGAGTCATTCTAATTTAGGTCGTCCAACATCATCAAATAAAACTAATACAGGAAGGGAACTATTCCTAAGCTGAACTTTTTTGGGGAGCACACCAAATTTACCTTGAAAATAGATTAACAACACGAGGAAGGTAATATAGCAGTCTTGAGAAGATAATGTAGCAGACTTCCTCAATACTTAACAGCACAGGTCTTAACTTGAGTAGTAAAAGCTTAGGTCTTCTGTGACCACAACCACACTCTGCATCTAAGACCAGGTGTCAAGATGGAACAGGAAGCAAATGCCGTTCTCCACACAGTCGGTTGTTCTATTACCTCAGAGACTGGAGGACTCTGCCAAAGCCAAGGATAAGGGTGGATCATACCATTAAGACTAAATTTGGGAAGAAGTATATATTTCAGAGTCATGTTTTCGATAAGCTAAAGATTCTCCAAGCATTACTTTTTCATCAGAGCATAGTATTGTTGACTAAACTTACCACACCATTGTAAGGACAAGAAAGTCAAAAAGGATGCACAAAGGAATAGAACCAACTTTTGCTAAAATGACAGAATGGAGGAACTCAACACACACACACGGACGGGGGTGGGGGGCATAGTTTATTATTATTAATGATAAAGCAAACACCTGAAAAAATGGCATTCAGTTTCATAACAACAACTGAAAAAATGGCATTCAGTTTCATAACAAGTACAACGCTGTGCCTCACACTGTACTACTACCATTACACAATCTGCCTATCATTGTATTCCTCAATATTCAGTGCTGGTGCTAAAAAGTGCCTCCGAGCACATGTCTTGATTAAAATAAAAGGTTTGTCCAAGGGCATGCAATTTACTAAGCAATCAAGTAGAGAACTCTGGAGGGCATGCATTTGCTAAGGGCCTCCTTAAGCACCATAGAGTTCATTGAAACAATTGTTCGCACCAAGTTCCCCGCCTTGTCCATAAAGAACTAAAGGCACACTTTTACCACCATCTTGTTTTCATCATAGACGGTGGAACATGTGTTGGCTGCTCCACAGGCAGGAGAAAGATGTGCTATGTTTGGTTAAGTGTATCTAGCATAAAGTAGTGTTTGAGATCTTCCTCAACCAACAGACTAGACAAACCTCATAAAAAGTTGGAGCAAGCGTCTTTTCTCGAGAAAGAAGTTGTTATAATCAGGCTGACCAATTAGTCATCATGCAGGCAGCAAACCATGTACTTTAAAATTTAAATAATGCTTGGTGACAAACAAGAGAGGATTATGATACAGAAGTTATGATAAGTTCTTCAAAGGCATTTCGTTCCAGTGCGTAAATTAGGAACCATAAAAAATCTATATACAACAGCATTGATAGACTTTGTAAGAGCTTAAAAGTTAGGTACTCCAACATGTTTAACTAATTCATATCAAAGTTTGCTTCCTTGGATAGCTTATTTGGCTATTGCAACCCTCTCATTTACTCAAACTAAAAAGCTAAACCCTAAGCCAGACACCAACAGTCTGATGAGTCCGAGGTAAACTTCAACATCTGAAATTACCTTAAGAGTCAGCTGGTGTAGTAACCTCAGGTGCAGAGGCGGACACTTCAACAAGTCAACAGGTACACCTGAACTCTCACCACAAACGCCACTGAATGAAGAATAAACAAAATGAATACATATAACTTCCAAATTGGACAAACTCGAAATATATAAGGTCGACAAATTGACAAATCACCTTAAGAGCGCATCAATGTGCTTTTACCTACGCAAAACATTGACATACTCCACACTCCACAGAGGGGATCTTAGAGACGGTAGCATAGACAGTGAGATCATCTTTTCAAGTCTGGCAACTGAAAGAACATCCAAAATACATAGCAAAAGGGATAAGTTATCATCCAGCATCAAACTTTCAGAACCATCAAATACAGCAGCATTGCTAGAACTTACTAAATTCTCAGTTGATCTGCAGGATGACTCACCCAGTAATGTCAACTCCTGGAAAGGAAAAACTCATCGCACTCCCTCAAACCGGCCTCAGAGCTAGGGTTGTATAGTGTGACAGCCATTGCCGAATCAGAAAGTCTAAATCTTATGAATCAAACAACAGCAAACATTAGCTACAGCATAGCCATATCAAAATAGAATCAAATAAAAATTGATCCACCAATTGAGTTCTAAGAAGCAGAAAGTTCGAATCTTTAACCAAACTTATTAATCAAACTACATCAATTATTAGCTAGAGCTTCGGCCTATCGATATATACAAACCAATTTTAATCTGTGACCTTAAATTATGATTTATGAGAGCAGAAAGTTTGAATTTTTATCCCAAATTATTGATCAAACAACAACAATAATTAGCTAGAACTTCAACATATCCAAATATGACCAAATTAATCTAACTCCAAATCCAAATTTAAAAAAAAAAAAAAAAAAAAAAACCTTCAATAAGAGGACCCTGAGAGATGAAAATTTATTAATCCAAACTGCCAAATTTCTCTCTTTTCTATACCAATTTTTTCCTATACGAAAAAGAAAAAAAAAACACTATGAATAAAGCACGCATGAAAGCCATCAATAAAAAGGGCAGCCCGATTGCACATTGGCGTCTCCGCAAAGCGCGGGTCCAGGGAAGAGTCCCACCACAAGGGTGTATAGAGGGCAAGCCTTCCCTTACCGCTTTTTTGGACAAGAGGGAGCTCCGAGACTTGAACCCGTGACCTATTGATCACATAGCAACACCTTTACCGGTGCGTCAAGGCTCCCCTTCGCATTAAAGCCATCAATCTGAAGTAAAAATTAAATTTCAGCAACTTATTTGATCAGCAATTTTCATCTATGGCCCCAACTCAACCAAGAATAAATTTGTTTTAAACTAAAATTACCAATTACTATAATGAACAGAAATAGGAAATTTGATCACTTGGGGAAAAATAACAATATAAATATACGGAATAAAGGATTGAACATTTACCTATGCAGTTGTTAGATATATTTAACCGGAAATTACTGTCTTCAACTATAATGTCAATACTTAACACTTTGTATCAACAATCCTCGGAATTTACAGTACTTGTGTTCTTTCCTATCAGCCTCAAAAGATTCAGTAAGTAAAAATAATTGGAGTGAGAAGACCATCTGATTTCCAGATGATTCTATCTGATTTGCACAGCTCTCTTTAGTTCAGGCTTTCTGATTCTGAACCTAAATCTATATCTATATCACAGCTGCTTCTAAAACCTACCACACATGCTTTTCGAAGTACCAATACTGTAACACAAATGTGTCGAATCATAATACATTCGACTCCTAATTCTGTCAGAAGACGTTGATCTAGTCAAAGTCCCTCAATTTTCTTTGAAATTTGCAGGTTGTTATGATGATTGTCTATCTTACCGGCCATCGCAGAGGCACTAGGAAGCTGGTTTTACTCACTAAACAGGACGACGTTGATTGAATGCATATCCTTGCGACACTAACTGCCGCCGCCTTATCAAGTATAGGACCGAGATATAAAACAGGGACAACACAAGAGATGCATAAAGTGTATAGTTGAAGATAGTATACTCATTCAGGTTTTTGCTTAGTTGATAGTTGATACAGAAAGGGGGGAATATATAGCAATTCCCTGCAAGACCAAGTATTGTTTACGTCCAAAAAAGTACTGGTTGGACTCTTGGAGAAAATTATTCATGTATAAGAACATGTAAGACAGTATAGTTAAAGATAGCAATTTAGTATACCACAATTTATTCCACAAACTTCTTGGGATGATTACTTTGATCAATAAGAAAACAAGTCACAAACACTTGTATTGGTAGTAATAGTGCAGCGATAACAGAGATATTAGGTTCCCTGGATAATTAAGTAGGATTAAAAGGTTGATACCTAACTGATAACTCAAACAACCTACCAAGAACTCCCAAACAAAAACAGAAAAAAACATACCAAGTCTAAACGACGGTGAGTTACCTAGTACCTAGAAAGCAGGAAAACAACTTATATTAACATAGTTCTACGACATAAATATGGATCCACGTGCACCGCTGGACCTCCAGAATCCAGGTACCTGTCCAGGCAAAAAGTAATAATTAGCTTCCACAAGATAATGCACAAACCAATTCATACTATGAGATCACAGTAGAATAACCCATCAAAGAAAGGTGGAGATATGGTGCAACAGAATCCGAGAACCGCACGTTCTATGATGTTCTCATAGATAAAGACGCCGAATCAATGCCGAAGCCAAATTGAATAGGAAAGGTGAATCCAGCGATCAATCTCCAGGCCAGGAGAATATTTACCCGGAAAAAAAAACAGGGTCTTGAATGGAACATGAATTATGACATCTCGGTAACTAAAACCAACAAAATAAGTGAAGTAGAAGTTATTGTGAAAGAGAGGGAAATGTAGAAACACACCTATATAGCAAGTGCTGCGTACACATGGGTCCTTATCTCACACATTTCACCTCCATCAAAAGTGATGTTCCATAATTGAGTCATCTTAAGGCCTAATGTCTCATCTGGTTCTTCAGCATGCCCCACCTGCTCATTTTTCATATTCTGACATCTTTTCAACGAATGTCCTTTGCCCAATGCAACCTTAACATTCTTATGTTGTGCTACAGCATCCATTAACCCCTTCTTGTTCTTCTTCACTGGTTTTTTTGACGACTTGACATTGTGAATGTCTAGCACCCAGACGTTGACAATACGGTTCGCCTCCAGGTCTTCAATCCCATCAATATCATCAACACCGTCGACCACAAAGTAAACCCGACCAGAAGAGTCGAAAAGTTGCGTTGAAGGATTCTGATATAGATGCCCTGGTTGTACTTTACGACAAGGAGGCAAGTCAATCGGAAACTCGTCAACATGAAAATCACCAAGATTATTATTGTTCTGATCAGGAGCATAGCGGAAGCGGAAAGCAGAAAATCTTTCAGATTTATCAGAAGTAGCACAGCACAAGTAGGGGCCGAACGGAAGATGAGGTGTCCTTGGCATTGAGATAGCCTGGCCGGAGAAGGGTAACCTTTCATCAGTAACGTGGTTCCACTCACACTTGTCTGTATCAAAGGCATGAGTACCAGCATTTTCAACACTGATGAAAATAACACCCGAAAGTCCACCACTACCAACGTAAACAGCAGCACATGAAACTACAGGGAAAATATAATCATCCAAGGGAATGCAGAGCTTCGGAGGGGACAACGCAGACCACCCACATTCAAGATTCTCAGTGTCGAGCACTTCAAAGCGAGGTTCAGGGTCCATGGCAGAGTTAACCCGTTCAGCACAGTAGATGAAGTTGGATAAAGCATAGATTTTGGTTCCAACTGTAAGCAATAAAGGATGCTTTTTCCCAGACACCAAGGACGGGCCTGAAGTCAAGGAGGAGGAGACGGTATCATATATAAAAACCTTGTCGGAACAAGTTTTCTGATTGTTGTTGTCACGATAATAGCCACCGATCATGAAAATACGCGACCCTACGACAGCAAATGACATGCCCTGCACAAAGGTAGACTTATCCATCTTCAGTATGGGCTTCCCCAGATGAGGAATAGGGGTTTGGTCGTCACTGTAATCAGCAGAAGCAAGTTGTGATTCTCCAACACGATACAACGAATATCTCAGATCTTCTCCCTCCTTCATAACCAAGAATATCTCAGGTCTCTTCCCTTCCATAGCTGTAGAAAACTGTTCTATTAACAACATGAACAAAATTTGCAAAAGGCGACAACTTTATCACTGGTCAATTTCAATCACTCACAACTACAACTCAGGAATGTACTCAATTAACCGACAGCATAATTAATCATAAAACAACAAATACACACACAAGGCTTGCTCTAAATTTGAGTAAAATCAACCAAAGCTAACAAAATTCAGAGAATCAATTCAAATATCTAAAATCAACTTTGTCAAATTTAAGAGAATCAATTCAAATATCTAAAATCAACCAAAGTTATCAAATTTAAGAGAATCAATTCAACTATCAATCAAAACTCACTGAATTACAAGTATACCTGTTGATACGAAGGAGAAATAAATAAATTAATTAATTAATAAAAGAGTACCTCCGATGGCGACTGGTCACTGGCGAGTGGCGAGGGAGATAGAAAGAGGCGGAGAGAGTGAATAACAATACCAACTCCCTTATACGGAGTAGTATTATATACTTTTCTTTTCCAAACCCGTTTCTACTTTGTATGTTCGGTTCGGCTACCGCGATTAATGTTCCTTTTCTTTTCCAAACCCGTTTGTACCGGTTTTACTACGACGAATAATGTTCCGGATTTTTTATCATAGACCGAACCCTAGTATGAAGATGCCCATTTGTATAATTTCGATTTAAGATATCATAAAGTCAGTGGACCGAACCCTTGGAATATTAAAATAACTCGTTTGTATATCCGGTACGTTTACAACGATCAATGTTCCGGATTTTTTAGGGTTACCATAGACCAAACCTCCACACTAGTTCGCATGTCGATTTTGTTTCAACTTGCTTTTTTTTTCTTTTTTTTGATTTTATTAATAAAAAAGTTCACTTCCCATTCCTCCATTGTTATCTACCATAACACTACTTTTCATTGATGCGTAAACAAAACGTTCACACTTAACCACGGCATCGCACCCTTTAATCAAACCAAAATTACCATTTGCAATGCTTCGGAAACGGTTTTAGACGTCAACTCTGCACCAAAACTCATGTGCAGAGTCCGTTCAATCAACCGAAATGCGCACTACTAATTAAGAGCAAATAGAACTCTACGTACGTACTCAGACGTGAGAAATAGTTCACAAAATGGGGAAGAAAGAACAGCAGTTTTCTTCTTCATAGAATCATAGCTTTCAATCAGTTTCATTCAAGCCTTTTCTTCACAAAATTCCATTGGTCTTACTTACTAAACTGTTTACACGACAAGTCTAGACTCTATAGAGCCTAATCTGCCTAATCTGCATCTGCATTTCTTTCTGACAAGTTACTTCACAAGTATCAGAGATTCATGGGTAGTACGGATTTCCACAAGGAAGTTTAAAATTCATAACTAGCGGGGTAGTACAGCTTTCCACGAGCAAGGTTAAAATACACAAGTAACTCGAGGAACCCATAAAGATCTGGAGCATAAGGTCAATCATCATCAGGAAAATAGTCCTTGCATCTGAAAATTGAAAGAACAAAATAATAAGAAGAAAAAGAAAAAAGAAAAAAAAAATTCAAGAATGAGAATTTTTTTTTTTTTGAGGTCATAGCATTGTTAACTTGCTAACAAATGCTAAGAATGAATGCCTACCTGAACAAAGGGAGCAGTCTTTGCTCGTGGAGCAAGTTAGGAACAATTGTGATTGCTTCGTAGTAGAACGTCATCAAAATCTTTACACAATCATCATAGTCGAAACTTGGTAAACCTACCCTATAATCAAAGTCCTTCCTAGACTTCCTTTCCTTACGCGGCTTCAAAAGTTCACGACTGTAATCACCCTCCTTCTTGTACTGAGACAAAGAAAAACAAAAAAGTTAGTAAGCATTGGTGTGAAGAGACACAAATAAAGGTCGAAATGTGATTAAAGTAATCAACCAAGAACACCTACCGTCCATAAGAATTTAAGCATGTGCTCGAGAACCCAACGAAAAAAATGAATTTGTGCCCCAGGTCTCTCTATCTTCTTCCTGTTATTTTGATATCCAGAATCTGCCATAGCGGCCTCCAAAGGCGTACAACCTGCACACATTGTTGTCCAGTCCTGGGAATGTGGTATATCCTGGAAGAGTTGATCATACGCCTCCCGCTGTGTCACATTCAACTCTCCCAAGATGTCATACCATTGACATATAAAATTTCTCATGCCTCTACCATTCATAAGCACCAGATTATTTCGAATCAGGTCTTCCTTATGCCTAAAAAAATAAAGCAACAATTTGACACGTGTAAATAATATGTAGAACACTAAATTTTGAACACGGGAAGAGAGCTTGTCAAAAAAAAAAAAAAAAAGCGAGAGAAAAGAGAGATCACCATGGATCATCATTCAGCAATGTCAGAAGGTTCTGCATTTCGAATGGTATAGTATCAGGGAGCAGTCTTTGGAAGAAGGCAGTCTTGATTAGTCCACTCAGAGCTACACAACTCCGATTGAATGTATCCACAGTAAGATTTTCAAACTCTATTGCCTTTACCTTAAGCAGCCCTTGTGAGAAGACGAGATTTTCCACACAAAAAACCCCAACGTTCAAGGCATGCCCTGCTTCTTTCAAGTCGTATACAAGAACAATCAAAGCCCTAATAGGCCTCTTCACTCTGCCTCTAACAAACCAATGGTTTCTATTCAGTGATGCATAGGGTACATCTTGATTGGAAAAGTTCGCCGAAGCCACACCTTCAAGTCACAATCACCCACTTCACCTTCTTTAAGCAGGTGTTTATGCTTGAAGTTCTGCCGATTATTGACACTGTTCCCAAGAAGAAAACATGGCAAAGTAATTATAACGGCAGTTAACACCAAGTCTATACGAAGTTCAATGCCTTATAATTTCATTCACTATAGTCTCAGCAGCTTTACCAAAGTATGCAATATTGTGAAAACAGATATAACCAAAAGCCTTTTCTAACCATTTCAGACTGCAAAGTTGAGACAATGACTCACGATCTGTGCCTAGCTCCCACCATCACATCGTTTAGAAAGGCATAACTTTATCAACAGAAATCTACTTGGAAAGTACTGATATGCTTACTTAATATAGCCTTGTATTCCTAGCATCTTGCTGGCAGAATTTTTTTGTGATAAGGAGTATAAGCTACGACATGAAGAAACAACTGGTTTACTTCTAGGGAGTAAAACTAAGTACATTTGAGCACTAAAATAATGGCTAAATCACATCGAAAGCAAGTGTCAGGAACTCTAGCCCCAAATGTCCCTCACAGAACTCGAATACTAGACACTAGACAACGGAGACGAGGAAACAAGTCTTGGTAAAATAAGGCTCCCACCTAGGATCTGCACTTATTGAAATCACCTGAGTAATAAGTTCAGGCATTGAAAAATAGTAATAAATGACCACCAAAAAACAAGAGGGACAAAGCAACCTTCTTCGACTACATCAGACCACCCATGTGATGATGTGACCAATCCACAAGAAAACGTATTTGCTACAAAAAAAATGTGGGGTTTCCTGCATGTCCAGCGTAAATGAAAAGAAAACTCAATTGTTGTTCCATTCTTTAAGTTTAACAAGGAGACTTTATTGAGAATTATCTCTAACAAAGTATAGAAGTTGAAGAAGACGATAAAATATCAAGAGTTCTACTCAACCACAAAGAGCCAGAGATAGAGGTCAGGCAAATTGTCTCTAGCCCTCTTCCCACTCTGAAAAGCAAGTGTATAGCTTAAAAGTAAGGCCATAATGACTTCAAGTCCCATAAATAAGCCGAATAGCTTGAAGGAGATGTTACTAACATCACATAAACCAACACGCCTATTTAACAAGTCCTATAGCACCTTAACAAGCACACTTATGTAAAAGAAATGAAACCTATATCTACGCAATTACGCTATTATTCATGTGGAAAAGCTTTTCAGCACTAGAGTGCACATACTTAAATCTAAACCGAGCTAGTGATCCAATACTTTGTTTTTCTAAATGAAACCTGATATGAACAAGGCAAGGAATAGAGGCTTAGGGCACAAAATAGAAAGACAAATGAATAGAATCACAGAACAAAAGCTTACATGTCTGCTGCCGACGCTGCAACTGCACCTGCACCTACATCACCATCATCTTGAAGTAAATGGGAGTGATCCTTGCGCTTTTTGACACGCTTCCTGCAAAGAAAACAAGTCCCGTAATCCCTATTAGAGAAACACAGAAATAGAAATACGATGGAGTACAATTTAATAAAATCAAAGAAGGAAATTTTACATGTCAGTCTTAGTAGGACCTAGAGATGTGGGTCGCGACGAACTGGGCTCGTGACGGTTCGACTTAGCCATGACCTGATTCACGAGAGGCAAAACCGGTGTGGACGAAGATTACAACAGAGCGATAACAACAACAACAACAACATTATTCGGGGGAAAATAGATGGCTAGATTCACATATTCACCGCCATAGATGAGCGTTAAAATTAGGGGAAATTAAAATAAAACCCTAAGCAAAATTAATCGGAATATCTCAAAAATAAGCAATAATAATCGGAATATCTCGATACTGATCTGTACTCACAATCGCTTAACAATGTATGGCCTAGGATCAAATTCACGAGCTACAATACCGAAAACCTCAACAATTGTAAGAGATTGCGAAACCCTATCCAAAACTAATCATTAATCATTCGATTAAAGAGATGAGAGAGAGAGAGAGAGAGAGAAAACTTACTTACCAAACGCAGATTTGATCAGACGACTGGTAGAAATGGGGGAGAAACTCGACGGGATTATGAGAAGGGTTTTTTTTTTTTTTTCTTCTTTTTGCTGTTGTTGAGACGAGGGTTTATAAGAGGTTTATCACTTTATTGAGCGTAATGATGAAGACTGAAGGCGGGTCGTATTTCTAATGTTAGTAAGAGTCGTTTGTATACTCCCAACTTAGACATGTCGTTTGTCAAAAAAAAATTCTCATTCATTAATTTGATTTTTAAAACTCTTGAGCCGCTAATTTTAAGTCTTGAACACGCTATTTTTAGAGTAATGAATCCGTTTTTTAAATGACCGGCCAATATAGTCAAACTCGATCAAAATCATTGACCATCATTTATACAGGTCGCCCTAAAAAGTCAACCCAAATTTGTATTGAACCGACCCATATTGACCTAAACTCATATTTGACATGCCCGTTTGTACTGATTTTGTATATACACCTATCCGTGCCGTATGTACTCGAATCTAATTACACACCTCACGCATGTCATATACACTCACTCATGCCATGTCGTGTTACCCAAACCCATGAACCTTTCTCTAAGGTCGTTTTCACAAGTTTGCACATTTTTGTTTTGTAACTCGCCTATTTATTATACATTGTTTCGACATGTTTTTAAAATTGACTCGATATGGCAACTATTTTTTTTATTCTCGACATAGTCAATTTTAATTTTTTTTTTTTTTTGGAAAAACAAACGACGGTGGATTGACTTTTGGTTCTCACCTAACGCCAATCTCAATACTAACACTGAAAAATTATGGATGGAAGTTGACAAAAAATTATGTATCTCAGTTCAACAACCTAAGTCGAAATATAAGGGTTTTGCGTAAATTTTGACCCATTTACATTCATATCATGGATAGGTTGATCTCACATAGTTAATTTTGGTTTTCGGGTTTAGTCTGACTTATTATAAAGATTTTAGTTGAAAATAACATGGGCTGTTATATCAGGAAAAAAAAATAACGGTGTATGGGTCGTATCTGGTTGGGTAAAAAATGACTAATATGCCCTCGGTTATGACCTGCAAAAGGGGACGTCACTAACTCTTGTGGAAGGAGAGTGTACAATATTTTGGGCTGGAAATGACTTACCTCAAGTGATATATATACCCTTGCTTCATGGGCTAGAACCTTCTGTGGGCCGTTCATAATTAGCAGTCCATGTCTTACGGGCTTCTTCAGTGGGCTTTGGTCAACAAGGCCGAAATGCTTATTTCTTAATTCGACCCCCATCCGTATCTACATACTTGTACACTCTAGTTTACTACCCGAGCCACCGGCGAAATAGATCATATCGTTTTATTTTTATTTTTTTTAGGGGAACCATTTTATTTGTTGTAAACAAATTAGTTTTTTACCCGTGCACAATTGCACGGGCGGCCCGATTACAATACACATACACTCCGTTAATGTTTCATTTTATTCGGATTGATAAATCAACTGTAAACTAATATAACATGATTTTCTTCAAAATTCAAGTGTCGTAATATCTATACTACTACTTTAATAGGCTAATTTCAACGCCTACATGGCATTTGATGGAGGTGTTCTCAGGGGATCAAAGCCACGTCATACCTGAGTTGTCGGCGTAGGGTGGGTTTTTTCTCTCTCTCTCTTCCACGTCACTTAGTTTTCAATAACATTGTAAGCAAAAAAAAAAAAAAAAAAAGGTTATTGTATCTGTTTGATTTTTTGTGTGTTTGCTTCCTAAATAGTGTCCATTCATTCTCCTCCACACCATAGGCCCAAAAAATTTATATCTATAGTGTATACTCCCTCCGTTTGCCTTTAAACTTCCTACTTTCTATTTAGGGGTGTTTATCTTTAAACTTCCTACTTAGAATCTTTCCTTATTTATACATATAAAGACCAAAATACCCTTACTTTTCTATTAAAAGTGCAAGTGGGACATACCCCTATGTGTAATTTTACACCAAGTGGACCCTAAAACTCATTCTTTATTCTATTTTTCTTAAAAATTGTGTTCCGGCCCTACGCGTTTTATAGCCGAACGGAGGGAGTATATCACCTTTAATTGTCTAACCTAACAAGCTGACATGGCAATTTGTTAGAGATCTTGCATAGTGTAAAGCCAGCTTATCGTCCATGTGTCGCGTGAATACTACATCCTCCAAAAAAGAAAATCTAAAAGAGCAAAGTGATGTAACGGCCAAACAAGTCCTCTCCCCTACCCGCGTTTCGAACTTTTCCCTGCCAATAGATCTTCCCCTTGCCCTCCTTCATTCTTGTTCGTTATGTCGATTCATCTCCTCTGCATATCAATTTTTTTGCTTTAATTGACGTAATCTTCTTTCTCCCAGCATCACAAATATATGCATGATCTATCTTCTTCAGAGTTTTTCTTGAACAAGGCTTTCGAGGTATGTTAATTTTTGACATTTATTATCCAATTGCAATTTTTGTGTTCGAATTTAAGAACTATATTCGTTCATTTTGTTTGATGTCTTTCGAAATTTGGGTCAATTTTCGAATTTCATCTTAAATCTTCAATTATTTCATCCGATGAACACTGATACAGGATATGGGAAAAAGTTGAGATGGGAAGATTTATGGCGTTCTCAAACATCGTCATGGTATGCATGCATTTCTGATTACAATAAGAAATATAACTATTTGTTTTGGTTCTTAATCAATCAATCAATACTATACTTTTAATAGGGCTAATTTCCACGCCTACGTGATAGCTTTTGAAAGCATCCGTAGCAAAAAAAATACACCTCATATCCTACGTGTCGGCCCGCTGTTCAATTTCATTATCTCTCCTCCATGTCATACACCCTTTGATATCCTACATTAATTAATCAATACTATACCTATCAATATTATACTTTTAATAGGCTAATTTTCACGCCTACGTGGCAGCCTTTGAAAGCATTCTTAGCCAAAAAGTTCCAGCTCATATCCTACGTGTCGGCCCGCTGTTCAATTTCACTCTCTCCTCCATGTCATACACCCTTTAATATCCTATATTAATTAATATAGGTGAATAAAATCTTTTGAGTTGCCTTCATAAACGTTTGAAAACATTTCAACTTCTTTGAAATGAATTTTCATAAACTTCAATATGCACATCATAATTCATACTCCCTTCGTCCCACTTCAAACGCCTCATATTCTATTTTGGGACGTCCCACTTCAAACACTCCATCTATTTTGGGACATATTTCTCTCTCCTACTTTTATTAAATTATCACATAATCTTTCACACTATCTCTCCTACTTTTATTAATCTCCACATTCTCTCTCTTCATTTTTCTTAATATTACCCCACTCAACTTATTATATCAATTTTTCTTATTCAACTACAAAAAACACCCGGTGCGTTTGAACTGGGACAGAGGGAGTATTGTCTAACATCAACGTCCTACGTGGCGTTTTCTGGCGAGTTTTGGGGGTTTGGCCACGTGGAAAAGCCACGTGTCACTAGGAGATGCTTTGACAACACTGTTACTATTATTATTTTAGGTTGCACATTTAGACGTTATGAGTCACTTCAACTTCGTAACATAAATCTCTTTAAAGTTTAATAGAGTAATCATTATTCATCACCATTATTCATCATAAAAGCGACATTAAATATGGTGTCTCTTGGCTTTTCGTTTGCCAATTGTATTGGTTACGTTTTAATTCAAATCAATTATATATATGTTATGATTTTGGTGGAAAAAAAATATCATTTCATGTACAATGAGTTCATCAAAGAGAGATTTGTAGACATGGGAAAAAAATATCATTTCATGTACAATAAGTTCATCAAAGCGTATTTTTATGTATTGGTCATTACTAAATATCAAGCTATATTTATGGGAGAATCAAGCAAGTAGTATATATTTTGGCTGACAAATACATAGCTATAATTTCGTTTATATTGATTTTAAATTAATTATATCCTTTTTAATGTATTTTAATATTCTAGTTAATACTACTTACGAATAAAATTAGGATGTTAAGAATATAATTTTTTTCCGGAATTTACCGCTGTTGCAACGGTTTTTTTTGTAAAGATTAATTTTGTGAATTGTTTTTTCAAGGTTAATTATGTCTGATGACGTCCGCTATTGATTTTGCGAATTATTTTCTTAATGATTTCCGCTTATATTGGCGTAATTTAGGATAATTATAATTATTGGTGTAGATTTTTCCTTTCCGATTTTAAAGTATATATTCTTGCCGATTTTAGTGGTTACAGCTGCATAATTGTTGTAAATATAGTAATAAAATATATTCTTAGGCGTGTGTCTTGCGTATGCGTGCGTGTGTCTTGCGTTGTCACGTGAGTGGTATTTACGGAAGCTTTATTTACATCTTACGTGGACATGCTTAGGAGTCCTTAAATCCACCGCTATTAATAAATATATAATGGATATTGTGTATCGTTTTGTAAATAGAAGAATAATAAATATTACGTGAAATTTGATAAAGTAACTCTATTCATTTATTTTAAGAGGTTTGAATTCAATTATATGTTGTAATTCTAATTGTTGTTTATTGATTTAAGTCTCTCCTATTAGGTCTATCTCTTTACAACCTTGTTATATGTCAAGGAAAGATATTAACCTCAGGAAATGGAGGTTATGAAATTCTCTACTAACTGTTTTAATGAATCTACAGCATGATCGAGAGAGAAGTTCTCAAAGTCACTCAGAAACCTTATCCAGCTTTTAGGGGGAGGTTTTTTTTTTTTTTTTTTTTTTTTTTTTTTTTTTTTTTTTTTTACCGAAAATTATGTAACACGTACTATATTGGTTTTATGATTTTATATTTTGGTATATGCTTTATTTTGTAGGGGACAAGTTATTCTCATAAAGAACAATATGACCTCGATGAATGTCAAATGGAAGGCTCAATTTGTTTGTTGTAAAACAGATACTGGAAATCATGTCGATTTGTTGTAAACTTCAATATCAAATGTCACAATCATGTAAATATGTGAAATTAGAGTTTGTACTACTCCGTATATATTAAGATCATTGTACATTGTATCAATCATTAGAACTACAACAAAAATTTGAACTCTCCATTTGTTTATACTTTCTGTTTTCACACAAATGATTTCAACATGGATGATAACCCTCAAAAGTTCCATTTGTTAGTGGTTGGATATCAAGTATGCATAATATGCGAGTCAGATGAAGACTTATCGTGATTTATGTTGTGAATTGCCCAAATTTTAATAATAAGATTTAATGATTGGTCATTTGCATTTCGTAGAAGTATTTTCCGAATCAACTTACGAAAGTCAGACGGGATAATTAACCACATTTTTGGTGTTATTGCCAGACACAAAAAAAAGTGAGTATATCTTTCTTTTTCGCCATCTTTGAGTTTGCAAAATTATTATAATTAAATTAATTTTCTGTGTTTTTTAATGGACTGCCTAAAGATGCGCTAGAATCTCACTACTGCGACGAAGATTGCATCAAAATTCTGGATTGTTTTTATAATGAAGGGATTATGATGTTTTCGAATTTGTTGGTCAAATATCGCATAAATCATCGATTTAAGTGACTTTATAATAATTAACTTTACCACTTTGCACTAAATTAACCGGTTGCTTAATAATGTTTTTCTGTTTATATTTTAGGACATAAATTTATTTCTATTAAGTCACGGGACTACAGGAGTCAACCATCATTACAACTTATGAGTTTCATAGAACTCGATGAACTTGTAACGAGATCAATCGGTTACGACTTCAATAAATTTTAGAACTAGAAGTAGAAGTTAGAAGCAGGTGTCAACAAAACGTTCGATTTTCGTTTAGACAATGTGTAAAGTATGAGTTTCGTTTAATGTTTGTATACATTTCTTGGTCTTGTGGGAGACCGTCTCTCAGTAATTTATTGAGAGACCAACCATGTTTTTCATATCGTGACCCCATTTATGTAATTAGTGACCATTATACTATTTTTGGTAATCGTTTTAGTTAAAGACCTTGACACTTAATTTGAGATTTGCAAAGGGGTTACTTTATAAATTTTAGTTAATTTTATATGATGATATCCTCCAAAATCATAGATGATGTGATTTATAATAGTAAATTAACTAGGGTAATACCCGTGCGTTGCACGGAGATATTTAGTTTCATACAATAAAATTAATGTTGTTTGTTGTTCATAACTTATTTACTAACCCAAGTTTAAATTGTCCCATCTTTTAAAACATTGTTAGCTTAGTGATCATGTAATTGTACAACTATGAGTTTGCAATAGTTAAAGTCTGTGGGAGTACTCAGACAAAAAGATCTTTCAAGTTTATGAGAATGATAACATGCTTTTTACAATTATTTTATCAATATTTATACAAAATTATAATTGTTTTTGGATTTTACCGTAATAGCCCCAAGAAATGATTAATTAGTATGTGACCTACATAAAAAAATATCATATTATCGAAATTCATGTTGGAGTTCAAATTGATATTAACATCGTGACATATATCATCATGGATAATGTATACGCACACTCAATCTTCATATGAATATCTAAACACAAGTATAGAGAGTCTTCTGACTTCTACAATGACGCCATAAGTAAATCAATAAAAATAATTAAGTAGCTGAATTGAAAAGATAATAGGGGAAAAATATTGTTTGATTAATTTATTAACCAATGAGATTTAAGCATACTTGATGGAAGAAAATAAAGAAGCCAAGTGAATAGCTGCTGGAGCAATAAAATGGTAAGATACGAATGATAAAAAAAAACATATACTTAGTCTCTTAGACGTGAGTGGTAGAAAACTGATTGCATCAAAAGATGGAGGAGATCTAGGCATTAATTTGACTTTTAGATTTGTCATTTTAAATATTAACACTTATTTATTGGTTTTTTAGTTTTTTTTTTTTGTTGGAGGATTGTTAGCAACAGTATGTGGTCTTTAATAGGACTATAGGAGAACCTTGTTGTAGTTATTTGTTTGTATTTTTATTTTTTATTCACTCATTATAAAAACTCATACGTATTTGTTGGAGGATTTTTTTAGCGACATTTTAGGCTCATTAATAGGAACATCTAATTATTTTTTATTTGTTTAAAGAAGAAAATATTAGTGGAAAATTTTTTGAGCGGGAATTTTTTTTAGCCAGAGATTGACACGTGTCCTAGTGGCTTCTGTTTTAGTAGAACTAGATAGATACGATCCGTAAAAGTAACTTCTTTTTTTTTTTTTTTGAAATGAAATGAAAATTCATTAATATTTTCGCCAAACGGCACTTACATCAAGAATTATGAAGATACAAATATCATCAAATAAATCTAATTGACACAATTCTTCCCTAATTAACAAATTTGATCCCTTGCACGTCGACATCTTTGCGTCTTTCATCGGCATCGGAGATCTATGTAACTCGAAGAAGAAAAGGCAACCGACGTAGTTAATGCTATTTGATCCTGAATTCAACATCCAACGCAACGCCATGACAAGATTAATGAACATCCGAACCTTGGAGAAATCTTGAGAATCTCAGTATAAACCCACCTATATGGTGGTAGAGATACCCTCTCGAGTAGGTAGAAACGAGTTATTATTGATAATAACTAGTAATAATTAGTTAATTAGTATGAATGATAAGAAAATTGGGGCTTACCACCATCTAATTGATGGGTGGTAGCCCCTAGATTTAGATTTAGAGGTTAGAGTTTTGAGAGAGGAGGAGGCTAGGGTTCTTTTTGTTGTTTATTTATTCGTGCTTTTACAACATGTGATTGTTGGTGAAGCTTGATGTAAAAGTAACTTCTTGGTTATAAGCAATGTAAAAAGAGTCGCTTTTTAATATAGTATAATGGTCTCTTA
The DNA here is from genome assembly GCA_963680865.1 of Spergularia marina. Classification (NCBI taxonomy): domain Eukaryota; kingdom Viridiplantae; phylum Streptophyta; class Magnoliopsida; order Caryophyllales; family Caryophyllaceae; genus Spergularia; species Spergularia marina. The sequence continues at coordinate 23,447,879 of OY804553.1, read as the reverse complement.
ATAATTATTTATTGAGAAACCTTCTTTTATGAGAATTTGTGCTTATAACAAGGGTTGTTGATACCATAAATGTTTTTTTTTTCCTTATATAGAGTTATGAGGCCGGGAAATCGAACACACTTTCGATTGAATATTGTTGGACGTAGGGGCAAATGTGCCTTTTTATGTGCAATTTTAAGGACAACTTTGTCCATTCAAGTCACAATTTTAACCCAACCAGTCACCACCAAAAACTTAACTGCCTACAACCAGTCAACACCTCGTACAACCAGCCAAACCACCGATTATTGTCGGACAATGTGAAAGAACCACTCCGGTGAGCCATCGGATCCATTAGACACCCTATATGGGTCAGGTGAACCCTAAAAAAGGATTAATCATCATATGACTGGAGGAAGAATTTATGGTTCAGTTTCCCAATGCCGCTACCGAAGCACTAGAAAATAGAACCCTAAGCCCTTCCAGTGCCGCTACCGAAGCACTGGAAAATAGAACCCTAAGCACTGGTGGTGGTGGTAGTTGGAGGTGATGAAGATGATGATAAATTGAGGAGGGAGAAGAGGGGAGGGGAGTCATGGAAGGGGTGTTGAGAAGAGAGAATGTAGAGAAAAAAAGGAGACAGAAGGGACGAGGGAAACTGGTAACTTGTTAGGCAAAGTTTAGTTGGTCAATTGTTTTTGTCTTTTTCCTCGTTTGAGATTGTGGAATCAAACGTTGTGTTTGATTTCCTAGCCATCTAGAGTTATGATCCTCACGTTAGGATCATTTTATCTGATTTTGGGTCATAGTGTCAAAAGTTGAAGCAGGCCAATAGAACATAACTATAAGTTTGGGCCAAAATTCAGGTCCAAAAGTTTATGCTGAGACCGTTTCATAGTAATAACCGGTTTATGCATCATCTTGGGACTTGTTGTCGTATTGATCAAAGAATGAATTGTTGTATTTTGGATTTCTATCTTTAACTATACATTTCCTATTGATCACTCTTCTCTTCGTGAGTTTGTGCCCCGTTTATATATCGGTCTACATTAAAGAGTTATGACAGGTAGTGTCGCAAGGATATGGGCAATCGATCAACTTCGTCCTGTTTCGTGCGTAATACCAGTTGCCTACTGCCTCTGAGATCGCCTGCAAGATACACAACCAGCATTACAAGATCAACATCTTCGAACAGAACTAGAAAGCCAAAGCAATGTGTGATAGAATAGAATCAGTTGTCAGAAGTTTCGGGGAAATGGTTCTGTTTCCGGTCATAGCAGGTAAGTACCTCGTTGTGCACTTTGGGGGAGTCATCCGCAAGCCAAGTATCCTGTGACTCACTTTGGCAATGTGCAAAGCATGAGTTTATATACATTCCTCCTTGTCTTGAATTCTTATAGAAAGGGTAGAGAGCCTGAAGCATTTCAAGCCGAAAATCTGCAAACAGGTCATAAGTCATTTAGTTTAGCTGTAAAATTCACCTAGGACTTTCACTTTGATGTATATGTAAGAAGATACATCAGATGGTAGGTGAAAACTTCAGTAAACCTTGAAGTACTTGAATCTGGCTTTCAGAGCACATCGTTGTATTGTGCTTGCAGTGGTTCCAATGTCCGTGCAAATCAGCAGAAGGCGGTACCAAAGCATGATGAAACTGCCAAAATAATTGCAACACTTCAAACTTTCTAATTCACAAATGTAAAATCAAACAAGTAGATATCAATGTACTGATGTTGGTCTAATGCATATAAAACTGTACCTGATACACGTCGTATGCAGTGTTTAAGACAAAGAATGGTGTCCTGATGTAGCCTAGGGCATGCTGTGGGAAGAAACACTGAGCCAAGACAGTAAAATTTTATCAGAACATCATATCATGAATAAAGATTTGAATATGTTATTTACGTCTCAACTGATCCAAAAAAAAAAAAAAAATTTAAGCACTGCAAAATCATACTTGCCAAGGATCAGCTACAGAGCTGGTACAATTGCTGTTCAGATTTTGTTCTACTCCCTGTCATAATGAATGAATATCTGTCAGTTGTCAATGTTATGCAAGAGGGAAGTATGGTGACTGCTACTTCACATGAGCATCGATCCGTGGTTTACCTGAAGAGCAATAAGATTATAATAGGATGACCTCATTGTATAGTTTTGGTTTATGTCTGCTCTGCAAGAGAGAATGGAAATTTGATGGAATTATTTACGTGGAGAACTTATAGAGCACAGACAGATATTGTGTCTTGAGTGAAAGAAGACTTACGCGTCAAGGAAAAATCCAGCATCACTCATGCATTTGACAGTAGCATTCCTAGGGAGAAATCTAGACAAGCTGTCACAATGCATATAGACAGCTAAACCTCCGGCAGAGCAGCCCCCAAGCAAAGCCTGCAGAATGCAAACAGATGCTGAGATAATAAAGTTTTAAAACCAATGTTCAGACTTCAGACATGTAACATCTCATTAAAATGTCGCCCCAGACTTCTTGATTTCCTTCTGTTCAGGATCAGAAGAAAATAGGCCTCCTTAATAATACAGTGGGAACTCCATGTTGGTTAAATGACATTTGCTTGACATTAAAAGAGGAAAAAATCAGTATGTTGCTGATGTACTAAGTAAAAGAAATTAGCCACAGAAGTTGTGCATAAATTGAGTCAATTGCGATTCTAATGCAGTCAGGACAGGCTCACTCGTACAAGAACAGATACTTGGACTGCAATAAAGGACATCGGAGATACGATACATTCAAGACAGGCAGGCATCAAATGTCGTAAAATGGACAAAAGTTTTATTAAATCTACCTTTTCTGCCTGCGCCAAACCTTTGGGAAGAAGGTCAGCAATAATTGCTTGCCATATCTTTTGCCCTCTAAAGTACAGCAATGAGGTCTGTGCATTGTCGATGTCAAAGTTAGAGAAAAGGATCAGCAATGAACTCAACAGTTACTCCTATTTACAAAATACAGCAGAAAGACGCCACCAATCATGGAAACAGATCAGTGTAAACATTTACCCCATTGTCAAACTTGGAATTACCAGCAAAGGAAGCTCCATCACAATATCTAATCTTCACTCGGTTCCAATTATAGAAGTCTGATTGTCATAAGAAATGAAGCACATTTCAGAATCAGAAAGTCAGAACCAAAAGTAGCACCTAAGCACATTTACGAATCTCAGCAAATCCGTAATTTTTTAGTAAGACTATACAACTTTTATCAATAAAACAGTGCAAATCAGACGAAACTTCGAATCTTCGTACTCCATTATGTTTCTGATCCACAGCACCTTAATCATTGAGGCTGATAGGAAAGAACACAGTACTGTAACTGTCTGAGGATTGTTGATACAACATAATAATGTTGCGAAAATTGGTAGCTAAAGTCTGAAGGTGTTTTTCAGGACTACTCAGTGCAAGTGTGCAACTAATATCCTCTGACATTAGTGCCCTAAGGTTTACTATAGAACTCATGAAAGTGGTTACACCACTAGAACTCGTGTAGGTTTGTCCTTGTAACGCCAACAAAAAAAGAAAAAAAGTTAACATTGGACAGTCACAGAACACTATGGTACAAGTTCTATGCTTAATAATTCACCTTGCCGCAAGATACAAGTCAAGCTTTACTATACACTCTCATAAACTAAGCTAAAAAAAAAAAAGGAAGATTCAAGTGAATTGTGATGTTGACGCTACTACCACAGACCTTAGTCGGTGGCTTTCCTAGAAGACATCTCTAAACAGGAGCAATGCATGTGGAACTGTACCACAGAAAAGCAAACTCAAACAATCAAAGGTCTAATAATGGAGGACCCTTATGAAGAAAAGTCTTATATGAGGGCTTTTCTTCTTTCTCATTTTTGTTCAGCATCATCACACTATTTGGAACGCAGCTTAACACCCGAATCCCCTTTACTTCGCCATAGACAGTATACTTAAAGGGCACTGGGACATTGTTGTTGTTCATCATTAAATTGTTACGTGTTACTGACTTGTTAAGTTATTATTACGACGAATATAGATACCATCGAATCGAACCCCTACCCTAGGACGAATATAGATATCACCATTTACTTAAACTTAAAAACACTTTTGAATTTGGAATAATAAGACAACACAGAGAACGTGATGAACATGGAATTGTCTTTTAAGTATGACACAGTAAAATGTTGATTATCACATGAACAATTTCCTGACATAAAACTGAGGAGTCATCTGAGCTAAATTCCAAGGCCAAAAAAAGGGAAATTTAATGCAAAAAATGTGCATTAAACAGGAAGATTTTGGCTTCTATTCTGTGGAGTGGGTATGTCAGATGTGCAAATTAAGCAGAGCAGCAGTGAGCCATTCAGGTACTAAGTTGATCACATTCAGTAAATAAGCACCTTCTGCCACATGTTGGTTAATAATGTGACAAATTTTCCAGTCTGTCATGTTTTACAGAAGGAACCACACCATGCCCACATCCCCTTTTGTCTTTACGCTTTTACTGGTTTAGTCAATGATTTGAGATTTTACCATAGTGACAGAAACCGTACTAATTTCAACTTCGATCTTAAAGACGTTGCATGTTAGGTTGCGTATATTTGAATCTACTCAATCATTCATGTGCACGTTAATTTAGTCATAATTGGTTATTAAGACCGAATCCCACTTCTCCCTTTGTTACTTTGGCATCTGCGCCTTATACGACTAACATCAGTACCCTAGTGCCTTAATGGCTCCAACCGACCAAAGGCCTAAGGCGAGATGAAAAAGAATATTCCCGTCTTTTTTAATGACTTAAAGTGAAAACTCCGACAACTTGACCAATATAAGAAACGCAAACATGTAGACCGAGTGGTCCGGCAAGAGGAGTGACATAAGTCAAGCAACCAACGACGACAAACTGTCAAACTATCAACCAAAAACTAACATTCATTCATAAGAAGTACAGAATCATAATTTATACCAGGGTTAAGGGAGTGATTGTTGCTTAGGATTCCAGAAAAGACTTCAACCTTAGTCATGTAGTGTGTAGAACCACGATGTGTTACAGCTCTCTCCAAGCATGATTCTACATCATTGCACCACCCACCACCCTGCCAACAAAGTCACCATTAATGATCTTCCATTGTCAAAAAAGCTCACTAAATTTGCTTGTTTAATTCTAATCTTAGTGTAAAAGTCATACACCTAATCATAGCTCAATGAATTTAGCATTGTTAGCATTGCTAACAACTAAAAATAGTCATATCTTCAAGTTGACGCCTCATTTCTCAATCGACCAACCTTATTTTGATAAAGGTAATTAAGTGCAATCAACAAACCTTATTTACAAACTTTTTCTCATGCATGTGCATGCCAAACTTTTTTTTTTTTTTTTCTTTTCATTTTGAGGAAGAGGTGTCGACTTTCAATGACCTTAGAGCTTTCTGCTAGATGCTAATATTACTTCAATTGTAACATGATTCGTTGAGTATGCATTCTACACCCATGAAATCGAGCAAAATGACACATAACATCAAATAAATGTTACTTAATCTAAGGAAACCGAGAAAGTATCGAGAAACATAAATACGATACAACTACTATTACTTCAACTTGGTAGGAACAATTATATGGGTTCGATTAGTAGCTACACTATATCGTCTATATGGACCATATGACCAAAATGTCAAAAGTATATGAACAGATTTAATGTCTATGAAAACGACATTCACAAGAGGGGAATATATAATCCACATTAAGAAAAATGGATTGGTACAAAATACATAATCGATCAGCAGCCAGAAACTGACCTTCGGGTGTTAATGAAGGTTGGTCCACAAAAATTGGATAAATGCTTTGCCAATTCATACACACTTGCAAATTAAAGTGTTACAATCATGCATGTTAACAACTTAACATAGAATTTGTTGTTGAAACGTCTCAAACGTCTAATATACACCACATTCACATTAGATAATACTTAGATGTTATCCATTGATACATGCCACCTTCCACAAACAAACGTGATTCTGATGTTTTAAATTCTGAGTTTTCCGTTATCTCGGTGCCTTAATCGATCTCTAACAAATTTATAAAACATTTGTTAAATTGAACTTGTTTCGTAATTTCGTCTAAAAAAATATGTGAAATCAAACGTACTAAATTAAAAATAAAGTGCCCGAACCTTCATTACATCTTTACGGTTTTATAATCTATTCTGAGATAAAAGCAAAAGGAACAAGATTCTTTTGATAAAATTGTTGACATACCCAACGTTGTTGGCGGAAAGGATCCACTTAGATACGAACAAAACAAGAATAAAACCCACCTCCACACCGGAAAATCCCCCCAGGCCATCATTAGTAAAAATGTTCATGAATTTCATAATTACGATTCTCGTACAAGAATAGACGACATTGAAATTTACTCCATATAAGACCGTCTCCTTTAAAATTTGCCAAGAAGATATTTGTCGTAAATGTAATTAGGCTGTTTCTTTTCCTTTTCATCACATCTAGTAACGCTATTTCATTTTCCGACTTAATAAATAAAATGCACATCACATAAACAATACGAAAAAGAGAAAAAAAAAATACCTCAAACTGAAGAAGCCAGTTGCGTGCACCAGAACCGAATCCTCTATGAATGTGATATGCAGGCAAACTCCCATCCAAGCAATCTTCATCCAAATTACCAAAAGTATTGGTAATTAATTAATTAAATAATTACATTCATAAAATCATATTCTACCACAATAATAATAATAATTTAATACTCGTTTTGTCTCTTTCAATTCCTCGTTACATTCCAAGTAATAAATGTAACGAATTCAATGAAACGGGAAGAGTATAAGATATTAAGGACTACCGTGACTTACAAGCGTCGAGAGCTCTGGCTCTGTCTCTGTTAACCAATGTCATACCAACCAAACACTGCGAATGGTGCCGTGGTTGCGAGTATATCCGACCCGGTGCGCATGTTAGCACAAACAGCACTATGACCACCCTTATCCTTAACACCATTGCCCTCAAATACAATAAACAGAATAATATAAAATCTCCGGAATATATAAATATTGACAAAAATTTGGATAAAACGGTCCACTATGAGAAAATGTAGTCTCCCCCGTATATTGGGAAGAAATTCCAAGAGAGGGGAACTGAATGAATAGGGAATATAAATGGCGGGAAGAGAGCGGAAATGGGAAGGAGTGAGATTACAAGAGATGCTTTTAATGGGAAGAGAGTTGATGTGGCGTGGGGTCCAAAAAAGCATATGGTATGAAAATGATTGATATAAATATTTAATCAGAGAATCGGACCAATGGGAGGTTGAATGTGTTTTTTTTTTCTTTATTTTTTTTTTTTACGTTGAGGGCTGTGAAATTGGGTGAATGTTTTGTTTTGGGTAGAGTGTCAAATGTCAATTTTTTGGGTTGTTATTTGAGATGAGTGTGGTTGTTTATGAGTTGTTGAAGTTGAACAAACTTTGGGATAAATTGGGTTTGATTTGTTGGATTATTACGTTTGATTTGCCGTGACTTTCGCTTTGAATGAGCTTCTGATGAGTAGGATAAAGTTGTAGAATGTTAGCCTTGTGTGTTGGAAGTATAATTCCACTATCAAATTTTGTTGCAATTGGACCAGATACATTAAGTCATGGAATTGTATATACTTGAAAACTACGAGTTATTTTTTCTTCTTTTTTTCAATACTCTCTCTGTTCCAGCTCAAACGCCCCATGAGATTTTTGTAGTGGGATAAGAAAAATTGATATAGTAAGTTAAGTGGGTAATATTAGGAATAAGGAGGAAAGAGGATGTGAGGATTAATAAAAGTGGGAGAGGTAATGTGAGAGAGGATGTAATAATTTAATAAAAGTAGGAGAGATAAATATGTTCCAAAATAGATGGGGTGTTTGAGGTGGGACGTCCCAAAATGGAAAATTGTGCGTTTGAACTGGGACGGAGGGAGTAAGTGTTAGCTAGCTACTGACAAACTTTATTATAATTGTCAGTATTTGACAAGATATCGTGATATCTAGTAGAATAACCTGATGATAAGGTTCAAATTGTTTAAGTTTGAGGGGGATTTTTGAACGATAGGCTCCCCTAGGTTCATGCTCGACTCTCTCTGTCCAATTGCGGTTTTTTTGTGAGTTAGGATCTCCAAATAATCTCATAACTCTTATAGAATGAGTCTTCCAAAGCTAGAAATAACTAATTAAAAGAAATGGGTATGAAAAGTTAATATTTAGTCGAGTTCAGACACTGCCAATTTGGCTTGAGGAAAATCATTTCCAACACGGGGTGAAACACGATCTAGTCAGAGTATGGTTCACTAGGTACTGTTCGTCTTCTTTTCTCTGCATGGAACTATTATAGATCCTAAGCGTGTGAGACATGTTGGATAAATTAAGTTATTGATAGGCCTCATTTAAAAAATTTCACTTTTGACACTGAACTAAATTTCAGCATTTTGTAGTCCTGCCCATTCAGAGAAGGTTGATTATCGGGTCACGCCAATCCTTTCAAAAAACTGTTGTAAGTTTGTAACGGTTGACGGGGTCAGTAAAAACGTACACGATCCAATCTAAACGGGTCAATTTATCGGGTCAAGTCAACTTTATCTATGGATAATAAACGAGTGTAGTTCGTACCGGATCAAAGACGAAATTGGGTTGTGCTGTCTGCCCAAAAATAAAAAATCAGAGAGTAACACAGAGCCCAAAACGGGAAAAGACATTGAATTGAAACTTGAAAGAGAAGTTTAGAAGAAGGACCAAACTGCAAAAACAGAACCCAAGAATGAAATCAAGTTTATTGACTCTCTGACTACTTTATGCCAACAAAAGCAAGCAAGAGTGTTTACTATGCAAAGTGTATTGTACAAGACACAACTCCCAATAACATCAAAGTCGTTCATTCATCTCTCTCTTTGTTTTTTTGCCCAGAAAAACTTCTCCTTCAACTCCAAGGTTAGTCCAATTTTCATTTCCCTCAACTTTTTCACATTTTTCATGTAATTATTACTTGTTAAATCTCCTTGTTATATGATTTGGGAATTGGGTTTTGGTGGGGTTTATGTCTGAATTTTAATCTTACTACTGTATTTGATTTGGAATCCTCAATGTTTATTTGTTGCTCTTTTTGGTATGTTTTGATGGTCAAAGTTGAATGTAAAGATTGAATCTTTGTTTCTGGGCTTTCTGTAATTTGTGGTTTTATTGATTGTTTGTGTTTCCCTCTTTTTGTTGTGTATGTGAAATTTGAAGGAATTTGGAATGTGATGAATTATTTGGGTGTGAAGATTGGCTAAATTTGTGATTTTGTATGATAGATAATAATAATTTTTGTTGGTTTGTGTACTGGGGTAATTGAAAGAATTGGGAAATTGGTTGTATCAGAAAGCAGTGGAAATGGGGTTGAATGCATTGAACTTTGGTGGGCAGTGTGTGAAATTGCCCTTGTGTATCTTTGCGGATACGTTTCGATTGTAGTCTAGATAGCTGTTAGAATCAGTAATGAACTCCATGGAATTCGGGTTAAGTGGTGATTGTTTGTTGGCCGTCCTTGTTGCGCATTTCAAAAGTCATTACACACCAGTTGTTGCTTTTATGATGTGTACTGTGGAGTGAGACAGTGAGGGCTTTCTAGGACTTGAAACCTTACAGAATTGTAAATGTTAGACTTGTAATTGGGTATTTACACGGGCTTGCTATGCAAGGGGAGATCGTGTTTACCATAGAGCTGTTGTTGTATCACTATTTCGAGTGGTTATAAGAAAACCTTTATAGCCATTTGAGTTTGGATGTCAGTATTAGAATGAATTTGACTCTTCCTGCTTTGATTTTGTTCAGGTTGCAGATTTCTCTAGTCCATTTTATACTAGAGAAAGGCTGCACCTTTTGCTGCTGAAGTTTGAATAGTAGCAGTCGAATAGGCTTTGCGGGAGTGCTGTATGTGGAGCTAACTATGGAATCTTTGTGGCAACTTGTATTTTTGTTAGAGCCTGCTCCCATCACTTTAATATTAACAGCAGTTGCTGTGACTTCTGGGTCTGCATTTCGAGCTCTTAATCATGGAAAGGAGATGGAACGTAATCGTGATTTGTTGGAAGCATCAATTACTTTGGACAGGTCTCAGGCACTTATGATCCCCGTAATGAGTTCATTTAGTTTGATCATGATGTTTTACTTGTTTTCTTCCGTATCGCAACTCCTCACTGCTTTCACTGCAGTTGCCTCTGCTTCCTCCCTTTTCTTCTGCCTATCACCATATGTCAATCAATTTCGGTCAAAACTTGGATTGACTGACCCTTTTGTGTCACGGTGCTGTTCAAAGTCTTTTACACGGATCCAAGGGCTCCTGTTGGTTGTATGCTTTGGGGTGGTGGCAGCTTGGCTTGTTACTGGACACTGGATATTAAACAACATGTTGGGTATCTCCATCTGTGTTGCATTTGTGAGCCATGTACGGCTTCCAAATATAAAAGTTTGCGCAATGCTTCTGGCATGTTTGTTTTTGTATGACATCTTTTGGGTGTTCTTTTCCGAGATGTTCTTTGGGGCAAATGTAATGGTTTCAGTTGCAACGCAGCAAGCATCAAATCCAGTTCATACAGTAGCTCACAGTTTGAGTCTTCCAGGTTTGCAAATGATTACTAAAAAGTTGGAGTTACCAGTTAAGATCGTTTTCCCAAGAAATCTGCTAGGCGGGGTTGTGCCTGGAGAACAAGCTGCGGGTTTCATGATGCTTGGTCTTGGAGATATGGTATAGCATCCTTTCAACTTAATGAGTCACGTTGCTCTTCTTCTTCTGTTTTTAAAGTTCTATTTAAACGGGAGCTTTGCCTTTGGTGAGGGAAATGAGGTTAAGACTTTGAATACGTGATTGTTTGCATGCATTATTTCATTCTATCTTTCAATCTTCTCATTGAAGCTTAGAAAGAGTTAGTTATTCAGGTTTTGCGTTATTGTTCATATGCTTTGAGCTTAAATTACCATTACCAGCTTTCAGTTGCTTGTTTACCTGTATCTGATTTTGATCTCGTGTCACTTATGAATATTAAAAGATGATATACTCTTAACAAGGTTGTTGAAGGTCATCATTACATACGTTTTTTTAAATAGGCCCCTATCAAAATAGTTTGTTAGTTCAGCATGTTCGCTTTACTTCCTTTCTACTAGCTAGTGTATGCTATCTTCTGATCAGTAGCAAACTTTAATTTTATTGATGTACAACTTCTCTTAGTATTGTGATGTCATCTGATATCTCAGTTAAGTATTCCATTTACATGAAACTTCTGAGGGGCTGTGTTTTCAGGCTATTCCTGCCATGCTTCTGGCGTTAGTTCTGTGCTTTGATCATAGAAAGAACACGGAAACAGTCAGCGCATCAGATTTAGCATCCTCCAAGGGATACAAGTATATATGGTATGCCATTTCTGGCTATGCTGTCGGCCTTGTTATGGCTTTAGCTGCTGGCTTTTTGTCTCAGTCTCCGCAGCCAGCACTTCTCTATCTGGTAAGACATTTATTCTATTTTTGTAAAGTTAATGTGGTCACTGGTGGATATCAAAATTTCTTTTGAAAAGGTGCTGTCTTGAATTTTGGATTAGGCGTCTGAACATGATGTTACCTGTTTTTACTGCCTTGTTGTTTACTTTGAATGGCTTAGCCATCATTTCGTTTTCTTGCTTCGTTTTTTTTTTTTTTTTTTTTTGTGTGTGTGTGTGTGTGTGTAGCGATTTGATTCCAATATTGAGCAATGCATTACTGAATGTGGGAATATGTTTGGTGATGGTTCATGATTCATTTTGGGTGACTTGTAGCATATTTTCTGTTCCCCTCCAGTCCACATGTTAGTTGCTGTTGATAACCCGGAGTTGATAGTACAAGTCGATGAAATTACAAATTACCTACCTATTACCATCATATGATTAATCCATACACATGAATGAAATTACTTGTTACCTACGGACTACCATCCTATGATTATTGCATCCTGCATTTTGATAATTTCAACTCCAGCTTAGCTCTGATTAGCTATGTCTTATCTCTGATATCCGATTATCCTTCAATTTTGAATACCTTGGTGAATTTAGGTGCCTTCGACCTTGGGTCCGATAGTTTTGATCTCTTGGAGAAGAGGGGAGCTGCTGGAGCTTTGGGAGGGTTCCTTGCCGAGTGTGAGTGACAAAGCTGATCAATTAGAAGTATGATATTGTCAACCCACATATTTATCTTGCTCTTGTAAAAGGCATGGAAAATGTAAAGTTACTTGGGAGTTTTTTACCCAATTAGAAGACCTCATCTGGTGAGATGCATGTTTCATTTCTACTGTCTTCTAAACAGATTCTTCTTATAATATACGCCTATTTATTTTAATTTTCGTGTTTTTATTTTTTTACACCTCCATCATCTTCAAGGTTCTTTTACAATCCTCTATTTTCTTGTTTCGTTCTTTACATTAGTCTATCAATCTGACTCTTCATATTAGCCAACCCTATTGTAAACATCTGGGACTAAGGAGTTGTTCTTGCTGTATCGGCTATGGGTACCGTAGATCTATACAACCATTGAACGCAGAAAATAACCTGACTATTGATCTCAAAAAAAATAAAACATGGCTAAATGTTCTGTCCATTATCTGTTGAAAATATTTAGAAACAGGATACTGTATTATATTTTGCATTCTTAAGTATCACAATGTAACAAACATTTGGCTAACCCAAGTAGAACCCTCTTCAAATTAGAGTTGATGAACAAGGAGATGATTTCGATGCAGCCAGTAAACGAGCAGAGAAATGCCGCTGCTGATTGTTTCCCGGCTGTTTGGAGCTGGTGTGGTCATTCGGACATATATGATCACGGACTACGGAACACAGATGCCTCACCTGAAGACTTTTAGACAATGATTTACAGAAGCGAACCCCCCATCAACCATAAGATTATCCCCACTGATGTACCTTGCATCATCACTTGCCAAGAACAGCACAGAATTCGCCACATCATCTGCTGTCAACTCCACCCCCTGCAGATTCGCATTCTTAGCAGAGAAGGCGCGAAACCCAGCTATGGCATCTTCGGTTTTCTCGCCCTCTGCCAAATGGGGCAAGGCCAGTCTTGTTGGAACTGCATAGGGTGAAACACAGTTGACTCGTATTCCATGTTGTCCGAGTTCAGCTGCCACACTCTTGGTCAGTCCTACAACAGCATGTTTGGAACCTGTGTATACATGCGGCCCTAAACCCGCCATGGTACTTGCAACGCTGCAGAGAGAAATAATTGATCCTTTTTTCGCTGGGATCATTGCTCGAGAAGCATGCTTCATCCCCAGGAAAACACCCTTTACATTGACATCAAATACCTTCTCAAAGTCTGAGAGGTTGACCTTGCGGATGTCATCACAGGGAGGGCCTGTGAGCCCTGCATTGTTCACCATAATATCAACAGTGCCATATTTTTCCACTGTAAAATCAACAGCGCGTCTAAGATCGTCTTCACTTGTGACATCACAGTGAAAGAAACAGACATTCGGGTCTCCACCAAGGGAAATACAGAGTTCCTGGCCTGCATCATCCTCGATATCTATCAGACAAACTTTTGCGCCATGCTTGTGGAACAGACGCACAATGCTCGCTCCTATTCCGTTTGCTCCACCAGTTACGATTGCAACTTTTCCTAGTAACCTGCAGTGAATGTATGGGTTCAAGTGATGACATATAGACAGTAATTGCTGTCTGATTCTATGCTATAGCTACAATAGTGCAAATACACTGTATATTAAGTGAGCATATCATCCAACTGAGGTAAGAGTATAAGCTAAAATAGGAATCAAATCACTACCCTTTATCTACACGATTACGCTATTGATCATGTAGGAAAGTTCTTGAGCATTAGTGCAGTGTGATCAACTGCAAATTGATGAGCATAATAACCCATTCTAAATTTGATTGATTTTTCGATCATGATTTACGAATTGTAAAGAAATATATGAGAGATAGAGAATACGACATAAAGAGATTCGTATATTGATGTCTGAATTGATGTGTGAATGACTTGGGGGTGAATCCCCTATTTATACAAATAGATGACTTGGAGAATAAGTCGGAGATAATCTCTACGACATACAATTCTACCATAACTAGAATTTACCAAAACACTTGTATTTCTAATACAACACATATTCCTAAAGTCCTAGTATTCCCATAACTCTAACACTCCCCCGCAATCGCAGCGGCAGTAACACGAACGATGCGATTGGACCTCAAAATAATAACGTCTTGAACAACATGTCGTCGGAGAAGAAAAGCAACCGGGCAAGGCACGAGTCGAAAATCCGGGACAACCTACTGCAACTTGCTTGTAAAGGGCGGTGATGAGAAACAATGGACTCGGCTAGAAGGAGGTCACACAGTTGACAACGTGTTACATGCTCCACGTAAGGACGACGAACGACGACGAAAAAGATAACTTGATCAATAACGGAGTTGATTCTGGCATAACATAACCGTGACGAGAAAGACGGCGATGCACCACAAACCAATGACAATTGATCGATGACGACTGAAAAGACAACTTCGAGCAAAGATACGATGAGTCATAAGCTCAAAACGACAAAAGGGGGGGGTTGAGTTAAACAAACGTACGTTTTGACATTCACGTACGCACAAAAAAAAGAAGAGAAAATATGTGGGAATTTGGAAGACGAACTGGATTTGTGAGAATTGGCTTGAAATTACCGATGATAGACGATAGGAGTGACTATGATGATGATGATGTCACATTAAGAGGACTATGTGTTTTGTAGAAGAGGAGGAGCCGTACGACACGCAAGACGGCAAAGAAGGAACTTGATTAAATTGTGTTTGGGTAAAGAAAGACAAGCCGTGAAGGCACGACAAAGAGTTGGAGACAAAAAAAATGGGATCATGATTTACGAAAGATCCCGCCGGTAGGCATAGATCGGATTGCCCACCGGCAAGAAGCGGAAGCGATTTTTGAAGAGTCTCAGGAAAGAGGCTCTGATACCATAAAGAAATATATGAGAGATAGAGAATACGACATAAAGAGATTCGTATATTGATGTCTGAATTGATGTGTGAATGACTTGGGGGTGAATCCCCTATTTATACAAATAGATGACTTGGAGAATAAGTCGGAGATAATCTCTACGACATACAATTCTACCATAACTAGAATTTACCAAAACACTTGTATTTCTAATACAACACATATTCCTAAAGTCCTAGTATTCCCATAACTCTAACAAATTGAGTTCAATAATCCTGATTTTCAAGTAGACATGACATGTTTTCTAACCTCATTTGCTACTACCAACTTCCTCACCTACTCAGCTTGGTTGAATTTGACAGACAAATGAAGAAATAAGTCTTCACATTGACTATTCTCACTTGGTTTTGGTAATATATGCGTCAAAAATTCAAACCAAATGTAAAAAGACGGATAAAAAACGAATGGTTATACCATGTCGTAGCAAATTTTGCTACTCAAAAGAGATATTTCTTCGACATGGAAAGTGATCGATCTTTTTGGGACGCGAATAGCACTAGCGATAATTCTCTGGGCTGACCAATATGGAATGATGGATAGAAAACTTAAACTACTACTACTAATTATAGTAAGTTAGTAACATGTTCCAAGTCAAACTGGGGCAAAAATCAGTGAATACCATACTATTATCAGTGACTACAAACCAGAGGATAAGGATCAGAGACCATCTTATAACAACAACGATAACAAAACTTAATCCCTGACATGATTAAGGGTTGGACTAACATGAATCGTCATATAACGAGATTAACGGAAAAAGAAATTCAAGAAAGAGTACCTTTGGCTAGGAGGGAGATCACTGATACATGTTGATGATGTAGTAGTAACACCAGCCATTTGTTATGATCAAATTTTGACACTTCTCTCTACTTATCTCTCTCTCTTCTCGCTCACACACACGATGTTCCGACAGACTGAAAGAGTGAAAGTGACTCTTGTCTAGTTCATCTTAGTGTCGATATGATGCGTATTTGGCACATTCCCCATGTGGCGCATGTGACTTGTATGGTACGCTCGATCACCTGGTTCGATGGTTAATTAATTTATGAGTCTTAAAAGTCTTTAATTGCTTTACTTAAGGTTAATCATAAGGGAAGAATCTCTGTGACCACTTGACCACCTCTGTGGTTTAGAGCTCGTGGACGGTCAGGGAATAGGACCTACGTATTCGTTTTGCATAAATAAAAGAACGAATATGGACAAACTTTTTAGTTTTGCCCTTTTGTGACGAATAAGATTTTAATGAGGGTCTGAATTGTACGTAAGAATTCAAACTCGTGACCTTTCTTGTCTTTGCAATCAAATGTTTCTTCTACGTTATTATGTTGCGTTTACTTGTTTAGCTCTCATCATTGTGGATAATTTACCGAGTCTGTTACAAACACGATCCTATTACTCAAAAGGAGTACGACATATGAATCCAACCATTTATTAGAAAGGTAGGCGGGAGCTTCCCAAGAGATTAACTTGAGCTCTCGACACCTGACTCAAATGGGTGAAAATTTTAACACCTGAAGTCTCACAACACCTACATCAAATAACTCGACGAGTAATTATAAAATATTATTGTTTAACAATCACAGTCTCACAAAAGTGTCTCATATAGCTCCTCACTTGAGCCCGGTGGACAATCTACTAGAGTCTGGGTCGATAGGGACATTCAAATGTACTCCACTTTGTGATCTATGTCATTTCCGCGACGAGGTAGGTTTTAAATGAGCATTACCCTTTTTATTTAAAAAAAAATATTCACACTCACAAAGTGACAAAACTAATGACACTCCACGTAGTTTGTCCCGACAATTTTTATCACAAAGGAAACGAGGGCCGAAATTTCTCCCACAGTGGGCTGAAGAACAGTGTAGCCCGCACTAAATACAAAAACTTGTAGGCACATGTTTGGCACATGACATGTATAATTATACATGGTAACTCAATAAAATACATGCCTCATTTTAACTTTCTCTCTCCTCACCTATTATCCCACACCCGCATCTTCATCATTTTCATCAATTATTCACCCATTCTTCATCTTCTTCATCACTTAATCAGCACCCCCATCAATTTTTTATCATTAATTTTTGGGAAATTATCCAATATACCCCTGAGGTTACCGAAATTTTCCGGTATACCCCTGAGGTTACCGAGCTATCCAATATACCCCCGAGGTTTGCGAAATCGCGTTTTTTCCAGAATTTTGCTGACGGCCGTCTAACCCTCCTAACGCCGTCTCCCTCCGTCTCTCTCCGTCTCCTTAACCCCTTAATCAGTTTTTTTCGTTAATCTTCTCCTTTATTTAATTTCATTCACCTACCCCACCACCAACCAACTTAACTTCTCTTTCCTTTTCTTCATCTCTTTCCTCCATTATCATCTCTTCTATTTTCTCGTCCATTTTCGCTCTCATTTTCTTCATCTCTTTCCTCCATCCTTTTGATTGTTTTCTTCTTCTCTTCATCTCCTTTTTGCCCAACTTGGTGAACATTCTTCTCTTTCTTTTCTTCATCTCTTTCCTCCATTACTACCATGCCTTCTTCATCCTCTTCATCCCCACTTACCTTGATTCAAGATATTCTTAGAAGCGTCAGGTATGAAACAAGGAGATGCAAATGCAAGCGAAAAATGGATCTGAAGATTGCGGAGTCAAAAGACAACCCAAATAGGCTATACTTCAAGTGCAATGAGTGTGATACATTTTATTGGGCTATCCCATATTTCCCAGCAGATACCATTAATCAGCTTAGGCAAATGTATGGAGGGGGTGGGTATGGAGGCGGTGGATATGGCGTGCACAACAATCAAGATGGTGAAGGGAAGATGAGGGATATGCAGAGGAAGATCGAGGACATTGCTATTCAAGTTGCCTTTGGAATAAGGGTGTTGGGTTGTATGATGTTTTTGGTATTGATTATCATTTGTTTGAAAATCTAGATTTAGGTTTTTATTTGTTTGAAAAATCTGGATTTAGGGTTTCTTTTGTTTAAAAATGTGGATTTAGGTCAAATATCATGTAATTTCGAATCTTTGTAATAAAAATTGTTGGCAAATTAATGACAAAAGATCGGATGGATTTCATTTCATCGGAAAATTAGTTGTTCCAGCAAACAAATACATCTTAAATCTAGATTAAATTGACATAAAAGCCGTTTTACACAAAATACATCTTAAATCTAGATTGACATAAAAAACTGTTTTACACAAAATACATCCTAAAACTAGATTAGATTGTCTGGTATACCCAAAATACACAAAGCCAATTATCTGGTGTACCCAAAATACACAAAGTCAATTATCTGGTGTACCCCTTAAAACTAGACTAGCTTGCTGTGTTTGCAGCAATCCTAGCTCGCTTCTTCCTCTGTTTCCCAGCACCACCAGCACCTGTACTTGCTCCACTACCATCAGCACTGGTACCAGGCTTCTTTGTGGCCCTCACCTTCCTCTTCTTTAGTGCTTTCATTGCCTTCTTTTCTGCTGCTGTTAACCCCCCCATACATGCTCTTTGGTTGTGGCCCATCTCACCACATTTGCCACATTTAACTGTGGCAGATCTCTTCCCTTTTGGCTGCTCCCCTTTCTGTCTCCTCCTGTTTTTTGGTGGTCTGCCACTTGTTCTCTTCAACTTAGGAGGTGCAAGAGGAAGATCAGGAGTATTAGGGAAGCTCGGCCATTGAGCAACATCAGAAATGGGGAAGATGCTTCTTCCATAGGTCTTCTTGTAATTGGCCACACTATAGAAGGGACTGCAAAAGCTCTTGGCCACTAATCTGTTGTGATTGATAACCCTTAAGGCATGCCTACAAGGGATCCCGCTAATTTGCCAACATCCACACAAACAAGTCCTAGCTTGCAAATTGACACCAAAGACAAAGCTATTCTCCTTGACCTCATACTGCATGCTACTACTAGGAGAAATATGGCAAAACCTAGAGTCTGCAATCCTTTCCTTCAACAGCTCATTCACATATGGTGTGACATCGTCATCTACCCATTTCTCACATAGCATCTGCCTCTTTGCAATTCGAATCATGCAACTTCTCCGAATTCCTGTCGTACATCATCATTAGTTTTAAAATCTGATATAATAGTCAAACAAAAAAGTTGTAGGTGCATAGTTCAAACCTTCGCATAGGGTCAGAACAGGTTTGACTCTATCAAGTCCTAATGTTGCATTGAAAGACTCTGTAAAATTGTTGGTGTTGTCTGGACTACACACAGCTGGATCGAATGCATGCTTAGCCCATAACTTTGGGTCAATGTCATCCAAGTACTTGAAAGCCTCTTGATCAATTTTGATGATTTTGTCCATCGCTTTATTGAAGCCATACAATGAGTACGAATCAGCAGCTTGCCAGAAGTGTGCTTGAAGTTGAGGAGCACTATAGTATTTCTGCAAAAAACACCAGATAATGAGTGCAAACCTCAGGGGTACACCAGATAATTATTGCAAAACCTCAGGGGTACACCAGATAATTATTGCAAACCCTCAGGGGTACACCAGATAATTATTGCAAAACCTCAGGGGTACACCAGATAATTATTGCAAAACCTCAGGAGTACACCAGATAATGAACTTACATGAAAATTCTTGAATAAATGCCTGGCACATATCCTTCTGTTTGCAGTTGGTAGCAGCTCATTCAATGCAACTTCAACTCCCTAACACACAAGAATCAGTCAAATATTAAAGGTTGATATTGAAACACTAAATATAAGATCTACTCGTACAAAATTTGGAGGTGAACTTACCCCCATCCTGTCACTCATAAAAGTCCACTCATTAAATTGAGTGTGAGAGCCAAAAGTCTGCTTGATACAGTTGATGAAATACGACCATGTCTCATTGGTTTCTCCTTCCACAATTGCATATGCAATAGGAAAAATTTGCTGATTTCCATCCAATGTCACAGCAGAAAGTAGCATTCCATTGTACTTGCCTTTTAACCAACACCCATCCACCCCTACCAGTGGCCTACAACCCTGTAAGAATCCCTTGAATTGAGCATCAAAACTGATGAACAATTTCTTGAATTGCAATGGTTTCTCAGGGCCTTGCTCTCTCCAACTGATAAGAGCTACTGCCTCAGGGTGTGTGAGTTTCACCATCTCCACATATGCTGGCAACTGTCCATAAGAGCTATCATGATCTCCATCGATTGCCTTGATAGTTTTAGATCTGACCTTGTACATGGTGGCCTCTGGCATGTCCACTTGATATGTTTGATACAACAATTGACACAAGGATTTAACTAGTATTTGTGGAAAAGCCCTAATCTCTTCCATCAACTTATCACGCACCCATGCCACATTTGCCATGAGATTCCTCTCACTCCTAGCACATCTGTGTTGAGGAACCATTCTCTTTACTGCCCACGACACTCCATCAGGCAACAAAGAAGCATGGATCCTCCATGGGCAGTCTAGGTCAATACAAGCAGCTGCATACCTGAACTTATCACTTTTCTGTACTACCAAAGCCACCCCTGATTGCACACAGAAATCCCTAAGAGCACTTGTGAAATGCTCCTTGTCCAAGAATATATCCCAAGGTTTGATCTCTATTTTACCAAATCCTGGATGTAAGAAGATCTCCCCATTTCTGTAGATGTTGTCCAGGTATGCCTTCTCATCCTCTTTCTCTTCATCTTCATTTTCAGATCCGGATTCAGATGGAGACACATAGTGTCTAGGGTGCACCTTAGGGTCATACTCTGCCTCATTCTCATCAGACCCACTATCAGAATAATCCACTTCCTCTTCTTCATCAGAATCTGAGCCTTCTCCCATCTCAAACTCCACACCAGAATTTGAGTCTTCCCCAATCTCAAAGTCCACATCCTCTTCATCCTCGTCACTAGAAACAATCAGTGGCTCTGTTCTGGTTCTTCTCCTCAAACTATACCCCTCATCAGTTGCAGCAGTATGAGTATCTTGTTGTTGTGAAGAAACACCAGCCCCAGCAGTAGGTTGATGTGGTTGTGAAGACTCACCAGCCCCAGCAGTAGGTTGTTGTGGCTGTGAAGACTCACCAGCCTCAGCTTGCTTTTTGGCTCTCTTTTTTATTGTTGATTTTGGAATCCTTCTCCTAAAGGACTGTTGATATGATGCAGAAGTTTGTGTTGCAGCTGGAGGGGATAGTGGTGATGCTGGTGGGGATTGTGGAGGTGAGTATATGAAATTTGGAGGTGAGTATGGTGTCCTTTGTGGGAACTGTGCATGTGAGGGTGGTCTTTGTGAGGAGACAGCAGGTGAGGGTGCTCTTTGTGGGGAATGTGGAGGTGAGGGTGTCTTTTGTGGAGGAGATTGGTTGGCCTCACTTGTTTGGGTGGACACTGGTGGTGTTTGAAGAGGGTTACCACTTCTGTTTCTGCCCACAGGTGCACATCTCTTCCTTGCAGTCAATTGGACCCTCCTTCTCACAAGTGGGTTGTTCTTAGATGGGCTGTGCATGTTAGATGGGCCCTCCTTCTCAAATGGGCTCTCTTTCTCACAGCCCTTCTCTTCCTCACTTGTACCCTCATCTTTCTCACAGCCCTCATCTTTCTCACAACCTTTCTCTTTCTCACAGGTACCCTCATTCTCACTTTGGTCCTCTTCAATTGGGGTACCAACTGTCATGTACCTCACATTTACACAACCCCCACCCACATCATCAGCATCAATATGATACACAGGTACACTCTTACATATAGGCTCAATAATTCCTTCCCGTGCTTCCTCTTCCAATCTAATTTGTTTTTCTCTTTCTCGTATCCTCCTCAATTCATTTAACTTCTCTGCGTCTCTTTTTTGTCTCTCATTGTCCTCCATCCTCTTTTTGGCTATCTCCACATTCAAGTTAGGAGAAGAGCCCTCTTCTACACACAACTCTATATCCTTAACATACTTACACACCGCAAACATATTAATCAAATCCCGATCACTATTTATAAGCACCATTTCCTTTGTTCTAGGATGCTCATACTTCACAATGGGATTCTTAGCGGGGATAACATTTTGGTTATATGCTTCATACGTCAAATCCATTAACAAATCCAACAAATTGTAACGTTCAACACTAACCACCTTTAGATCATACCCCTCATGCCCATATGTCACTCTAAACCATTTCTCAGGGGCAGTAGCCATCACCTACAATCACATTTCAGATTTTAACACCAACACCAACACCAACACCAACACCAACACCAACAACCAACACCACCAAACAACAACACCAAACAACAACACCAACAACAGTAAAAGCGACAACAACAACCAACAACAAAACAAACATCAACCAACAACAACCAACAACAACCAACAGTAAACTACAACAACAACAACAACATAAACCCTAAACTACAACAACAACAACAACCCTAAACTACAACAACAACAACAACAACAACAACAACAACAACAACAACAACAACAACAACACTGAAAAAAAGGAGAAGATTAAGCAGATTCGATGAAAAACAACAACACCAACATAAACATCAACATCAACATCAACAACAACCATAATATACCCATATTATTACCCACATAAATCCAGAAATCCAAACCCAGAAATCGAAATTCAAAATTAGAAAAATACGAAAAAAATCTCAAAAATGCATGGTAGAATAGATCATACCTTAGTAGTTGGATTGTGAAAATAATAGCGAATCGATGGTAGAATCGGCCTAAGATTTCTTCAATAATCGCCCAGATTTGAAGAACAAGTTTTTTTTTCCTCTCAACAATTTTCTGACATCAACATTAAATGCTCTCAACCGTTTTTGTGGGGTTTTGTTGTGAAATCATTTTAGAATTTGATTAGTTTTGTTAATTGTGAGTGATAGACAGTTAGTTAAGGGGTTAAGCAGACGGAGAGAGACGGAGGGAGACGGCGTTAGGAGGGTTCAACGGCCGTCAGCAAAATTCTGGAAAAAACGCGATTTCGCAAACCTCGGGGGTATATTGGATAGCTCGGTAACCTCAGGGGTATACCGGAAAATTTCGGTAACCTCAGGGGTATATTGGATAATTTCCCTTTATTTTTCATACCATATGCATTCACCACTCACTTTCTTCCTTTCAAACGACTCACCCATTTCATCCTTCTTCAACCAACCTCCACCATATAAAACAACCGCTTGCATGCAACCAAGGGCCGCCACCGGTCAGATCTGATCGCCGATTGAAGCTCCGGCGTCGCCGTATGCAATTGATTATCTGATTTTACCCATTGTTAGGAGTCTCATGCTTATCGTCCACCGTCGTTCCTACTTGCCGCCACCTCAAGCACCGGAGAATATTTTAGGGTTCCATTTTCCGGTGCCGCGATAGCGGCGCCGGGAAACGGAACCATAAAATCTTCTCCGGACACTTTTAGGATGATCAATTTTTTTTAGAGGGTTCACACTCCCCACATAGGGTGTCTTATGGTTACGACGGCGAAGCCGTCGGGAATTTCAGATTGATGGCGAAGCCGTATGAATATTCCGGGTTGTTTCAAGGCAGCCGGCATGGTGGTTAGGCAGTGGAGACTGGGGATGGATGAATACTTTTGAAGGAGGAGAGAGAAAGAGGTTTGAGTAAATAAATAAATTTACTAAGTATAAAAAATACGATTTTTGTATAAAATACATGATGAATAGTGGAAAATACTATAGACAATGACGTAAAAGCCTCTAATATACTACGTATTTACGTAAATGTCACTGTGGGATGCACTATTCCTCATCCCACCGTGTGCTAAATTTCGGCCCTCCAAAGGAAACTGGGTTAGTGTGAGCTTTGACGAAGGATGTGAAGAAGTCGGGCCTAGACCCAGGGCCCATGCAGTGAGTCCAAGTTCAGCCCAACCCAACTCAAAGTAAAATCGACAACCAACAAAACGACGCCGTATCTATTAACCATAAAACCCTGACAAAGCCCCAAATCAATTGAATTAATTTCCCACCATTGTTGTAGAGGAGAGAGAATATGGGAACATCAGTACAAGTTACGCCACTGTGCGGTGTCTTCAACGAGAATCCACTCTCTTACCTCGTCTCCATTGATGGCTTCAACTTCCTCATCGATTGCGGTTGGAATGACCATTTTGACCCTTCTCTTCTCCTCCCTCTCTCCAGGTTTCTCCTCGCCTTTCCCTTTTTGCCCCTTTCTTGTTCTTATTCACCTGCATTCTCAATTTCTTTCTATTAATTCTGTATATCGGTCGATTTTGTTTATTTGTTTGTTAATTTCTTGTTTTTTTTTCTTGGCGTAACGAACAAGTTTTCTTATTGGATAGTGCGAATTTGGAGTAATTGTTGGATATGAGTGCTTATTTAGTCGTTAATTTGATGAATTGGTGGAATTTACTACGTAAATTACGGCTTTTGTTCGATTTATATTGCGCTGTTGGGTGATTATTTTGGCTGGGATATGAGTTTTTCTAGTTTTGCGTTCGGTTTCTTTGGTAGCAAAGAGTCACTTAGAAGATGCTTGACCCTGTGACATTGTCCGATTTTCGGTAGTTAACTGTAACATGAAAAGTCTTCGAGTACTTTCGTGGCCGTGGTCGTGGTTGTGGTTGTGCTGTTTGGAAAGTACTGGGTTTGAGGAGGAATTAGATGGATTTTAGTAAGGTCATATCCATAGAAGCGGATTGTTTAATCGGTTGAAGATCGTTAATATGAACCCACTTGCTATTCATTTCAATAACCTAATCTGAACCTGACCTGCCAAGGAATTAGGGATTCTCAGCTTAACCCGTTTAACCCGTTTACCAGTTAAACATAGTACATTAGCCAACCAGTTTGTCAAAACAATCAAGTTGGGTAATAACTTGTAAAGTTTAACCTTACATTGGTAAGTACCAATATTGAAAAATTCAAGTGCCAATACAAAAGTATTATTGGGTGGAGTGGGACTGCCAGACCTAGGGGCCAATGTCTTTTTGACCTATATGGCTATATATTTGAACGAATTGAAGGCTGTTCTCGAGTTGAAACTTTGAAAATAAACCCTGCCATTTACATAAACAGGGTGAACAAGTCAACCCACTTAACTAAACTGGTCGAAAATGTATGAAAGTGTCCACTGCGGTTTTCAAGCTAGGCTCAGGTTGGGTTAGCTTTTGTCAGCTTTACAAATCTCTGACTCATATGAAAGAAGTCTCTCAAAGTGTTTGATTGAACATCATGTTGCTTTGCTTAAATCTCGTCTTATTTAAGTGCCATCTTTCTGCCACATTTAAATTCGTGACAATTAATATTATTGATTTGTGTGAATGTGTGTTGAGGGAAGGGGGGTTAGTAGTTTAGGATTGCCAATAATATTCCCCTTATGATGAATCACTATATTTGCAACTGTTAGAGTTAGCTCAGTGGTCATAGTGTAGTATTACAAGCAATGGGAGCAGCGTTCGAATCCTCACAAAGCAAGTCTTGTTTCTTTTTCTATTCTCTGATTAGGTCCTTCCTTTTTTTATTTACTGATCGGCTCGACTCCTAATACCAAGTTGCTTTACGAAACTTGATGTTAAGCCTTCCCTTTCCTTATTTTTCTTTAAATCTTATTTAGCCTTTTCTTGGTTTTCTTCTTCCTTATATTTTTCCCAATTTGACTACTGTGATGATTAATGAATGAAAAAACACCTTACGGAGTTGATTTTACATACAATTGTTTATCTTTCAGTTTCACATTTTTGAATCGTACTAGTTATTTAGTACATTTTTGAGAAGATTAATGCCCCATCTGCAATGATCTTCATTTACGTGAAATGAACGAAAAATTTGAGCCCCCCTCAACATTAGTCCTGGCTCCATTTTTCAACATTAGGCCTGGCTCCAACCCTAATATTGCATATTGGATTTGGACGTAGTCTCCACTATTTTGCTTTTCCTGTTAGATATGCTCATAAGTCATAAGTTCCAGTTTTGAGTTTATAGCCAGGTTTACAATTGAAATATTATCTCCTTCTACAGTTTCCCTGTGTTAAATATCCTTAATCTTTTCTGAGTGTTTTGTCCCTATTTCCGTGATGAAATTGTGTAGGATATAATTGTGCTGTGTCTACTGTCTGGTACCCCTTTCAACTTTCAAGGTTGTAAACTTGATAGTTGCTCTTATATTTTGTTCGTAAATTTCTTGCCTGGTTCTTGGTCTCCATATTTGTTGCTTTATTGGTTCTTTACAACTTAAAAAAATTTCATCATATGATGTAATTGTGGTTTATATCTATTTAAGTATCCTACTGTTTTTAGGGTTGCTTCCACTGTTGATGCTATTCTTCTATCAAACTCTGATACCCTCCACCTTGGTGCGCTGCCATATGCCATGAAGCAATTTGGATTGTCAGTGCCAGTTTATGCAACCGAGCCTGTCTACAGATTAGGTCTTCTGACTATGTATGATCACTATCTTTCGCGAAAGGTGAGATAATTTCTCTAATTGTAACCGAGCCCGTCTAGATCCAACCCCCCCTTACACCGATCTATGGTGGGAGTCTTTGAGGCACCGGGGGAATGTTGTTGTTGAGTGGACTATGAACTTTTGAATTAGTACTATGAATAAAGTGTTGGGGCATGATATCGTCACTTTGGTTTCAGAGAGGATTAATTCTTTATGGTTGATTAGTTTCATTAATACGTGCAAAGTTCTTCTGAAATGCTAGTTGACTATCATGAGTGCAGAAAGTACGCGATCTCTACGACTGCGTCTCTGCCTGGGCGAAAGCAATAAAAGAAGAGTGTATATTTACATAGAAGCACTATGGTTATAAAATGTCTATATCTTCTACATAAAGTTGTAAATTAGCTACAAAGATTTCGTCCTAAAATTTGGAGTGCCCATTTGTAATTGGTGTTGGCTCTTTTGTGTTGTCTAAATCAATGTGATAAGGATTTCAGAGTTTCTCCATTGTCAACCTTATTAAGAATTTAAGCCAATATATAAGTTGCTGACTATGTTCTCCTGTTGGCAGCAAGTATCGGAGTTTGATTTGTTCACACTGGACGACATCGATGCCGCTTTTCAAAATGTGATTCGACTGACCTACTCCCAGAATTATCACCTATCTGGTAAGTATGATGTAAATGCATCTTCCTAGTTTATATTTTCCAAAGAAAATTATCTGATAATGAACTAGCGTGTTTCATATTACTCGTGTTGTAGATGATAGTTCAATTTTTTGTGCAAATCGGATACAGGTCATGTGATAGACTTGGTTTTTCTTTCTGTGGCTTGACTTTTGTGCCCAACCTTTCTGGCTGTTGACTTACGGTTATTTGCAAATATCTACTTTACCTGCTTCTCTCAATGGCTGCATACTGTCTAAATTTGTAGATTGATCGGAGTATTTCTGCCATGCAAAATAGTAATTGTGTTCAAAGTGTTTAAGATGGCAGTTCATAATTCTTTTGAAACGTTCTTTTTCTTTTTGTGGTCTATTCATTTTAATATTGCTATCAACATTGATTCTGAGTAAATTTTTTGTAATAGATAAAGGTGAAGGAATAGTTATTGCTCCACATGTGGCTGGACATCTTTTGGGAGGCACTATTTGGAAAATAACAAAAGATGGTGAGGATGTTTTATATGGTGTTGACTTCAATCATCGCAAGGAAAGGTGAACTGCTCTCTTCACTTTGCTTTACTGTGTGGTTATAAGACTTCTTATCTCGCATGGACTTATCAAGCTGGTTGATCAGGCATTTAAACGGGACGGTTCTTGAATCGTTCGTGCGCCCTGCTGTGCTAATAACAGATGCTTACAATGCTTTGAACAACCAACCTCCTAGACGACAAAGGGATCATGAATTCTTAGGTATGTTGCATTCCTCTTCTTTATGGAAAAGATAATTCTACAGTTGTGTTGAGAATTCATTTGTGGTATACCTCTCGAGTAGCCAAATGAAACTAGAGCCTTCTTGTAAAGTAAGGAAGTTTTAGATTCATCACATCGCTGACATTAGTCAACTTCAATCTCATTTAGAGGAGCTTTATTGTTGACTCTGTTTATAATTCATCTGTTGGTTAGTGTGTTGTGTCTGCTTCATGCTGTTGCGGAATAAGTCTTACTAACCTTTCTTTTAGAAAAAGAAAAATGCTAGTAGGTTGAGGATGTAAAGCAAAATACTCTCTTATATGTTTTATCTCTTTCCAATCAGATGCTATAACAAAGACACTCAGAGGAGATGGAAAAGTGTTACTACCAGTAGATACAGCAGGACGAGTTCTGGAACTCATTTTATTATTAGAACAGGTGTGTGTAACGTAGATTCCTATTTTTGTTATTCAACCCATGTGTAAATAACTTATGTTTGTCTATCTGAAACTACAGCACTGGGCTCAGCATCATTTGAGCTATCCAATCTTCTTTCTTACATATGTCTCTTCTAGTACGATAGACTATGTCAAGAGTTTCCTGGAGTGGATGAATGATTCTATAGCAAAGTCCTTTGAGAGCACACGTGATAATCCGTTTCTACTGAAGTGAGTATTCTATTTCACTTTGAAGTGCATCTTGCCCTAGATTAAATCTTCCTATGTGGTGATTGTTATTTGCCTCCACGGTCTTCAAGATTCAAGAATTGAACTCTGTGACTTCTTAAAGTTTAACTATTCATATATGGAGATAATACAACTCACCAGGCATTTCTACAAAATTTTTGAAGGCACGTGTCACTTTTGATCAATAAGACTGAACTTGAGAATGTTCCTGAGGGCCCAAAGGTTAGTCATCGACTAAAAGGTTATCTATTTCTTTCTGTTTTATCCCGAAACTTGTAATGTGTGCATATTTTGTAGATTGTTTTAGCTTCCATGGCCAGTCTCGAAGCAGGTTTCTCACATGACATATTTGCTGAATGGGCATCTGATCCCAAAAACCTTGTTCTTTTCACTGAAAGAGGCCAGGTAATGATTTGTCTGGTCTGTGTCTGATCTATCGACTATTTGACTGAGTTACTTTCTATCACCGAGTGCTGTATGTTGAGTATCGATAAAGAATGTTTGTAATGGACAATTGTTTTCAATTTGCTTTTTCCCGGAGGTTTACCCAGCTCCTGTAACATTTGGAGCCACTCCAACATGTTTCTTTTAAATTGCTCGTCTAAGTTTAAAGAAAACTTGAAATAAAATATACCAATTATATGTAATAAAGATTGTGGTTGCTTTCTTACAGTATGTGACAGCTTAGAAATTAAATCCATGACTATCTATTGATAAAACTCTCAAGATTAAACTTAAATTTCAGGAGCTGTGTCTTATACGACAATGTTTTGACAGACTGAGTTTGTTATCTTGTTGTGCAGTTTGGCACATTGGCTCGAATGCTGCAGGCAGATCCACCTCCGAAAGCTGTTAAAATCACATTATCAACAAGGGTGCCTTTGGTAGGAGAGGAGTTGGCTGCATATGAAGAAGAGGAAAATCGGAAAAAGGAAGAAGCTTTGAAAGCTAGGCTTATCAAAGAGGAAGAAGTCAAGACAGCACTTGGATCTGATCCTAATGTGGGTGACCCGATGGTGGTTGATACTCAAGAAACACGTGCTGTATCAGATGGTATATCTGCTGTCTATTTCAGTATTAAGACATCTAGTCGGACTTTTTTACTTCATTATCGTTGATATACATCTTCGGAAAATTAAAGCCTTTCTCTGGGTGGGCAACTAATTTAGTTGTACTTCTCTGATGTGGGTTACTGATTTAGTATTTGCTAATTCTAAGTCGTACAAGAGGGTAAACCCCCCTAAATTAATTGCTGGAGTATTCACATTGTAAATACACTTTGGGAGACATCGCGGCATTTCCACTGTCTGCTCTTGTGATTCAGTTTTGTGTGCATAGTACTTAGTAGGCTATTCAATGAACCACATTGTATTCTCATATTTATTTTCTCTCTAAGTACCTGTTTGTCGTAGCTAAGATCTGAAAGGGGTGTACATGTTTTACCCAAGCTGGGTATCTATTTCCTCTAATATCTTACCTACCCCTGATTATGCTGTGTTCTTGCAGTGTTTTATTCATGATAAAGATCTGGAAGAGGGTTACGGCATAGTATTCTAACTTGTTCACTGTTGGCACCTTTATGCAGTTGGCACTTCTGTTGGTGGATATAAGGACATCTTGATTGATGGGTTTGTTTCACCTTCAACAAGTGTAGCCCCAATGTTCCCTTGCTATGAAAGTTCTGTGGTTTGGGATGATTTTGGTGAAGTGATCAATCCTGATGATTATGCGAACAAGGAAGAAGATATGGAGCAATCATTCTTACAGGTAGAATCATTTTATGTTGTACCTGCTACTGGGGGCTGGGGCTGGGTACTTCATGGCCACTATATGCTGATTACATGTTTCCTCGTGCTACTGGGTTTTGTGAATTTTGGTTTCGATTCTTCAGGGACTTCATTAATACTACTTTTTATTATCATTAGAATAATAAACCTTTTTCAGACTTTGTCACTTTAATCTTTATATAAGTGGGCTGTGTTGCCTTTGTTCCATGTAACATTTGAGAGTTTGCATTCTCGTCATTCAAGAATCAAGCTAGTAGATTCTTTATTGAACAACCTTTTTGGTGTCACTTTGGTGGGTTATTCTGTCCCTCGGTAGCACTCGATTAATAAATTTCTGCTATCCTATATGAAGAGAGCAATCGTAAATTCTTAAGTACCAGACGCATGTTTGATCATCACATATAGGAATAAGCGTTTCCTCTTCATGTCTGTTCCTAGCTTAATCAGATGTTATCTTGTCATTTAATGCAGTATTCCTATCTCCAGATTTTATTGTATCATTTTCTTGTCTTTTTTTTTTTTTTTTTTTTTCTGCTGACTTGCTAATATTTCTCATTTATGAGATGTTAATTTGTCTCACTTCTTATACTTTTTAGGGCGGTGATGGAAAACCTGACGATTCTGCTGCTCTAATGTTTGATACTGCACCCTCCAAAGTTGTCTCCACGGAATTGACTGTAAGTAATGAAGTGTTTTTTCGCCCTTAAAGAACCTGGTTAAGGATACTGTTTGCGGTCGGATCTGCCAATTATGTTTGCGTCTTACTATTTTTTTTTTCTCCTAAAATGAGGATGATTGTGAAGGGCTGTGCTGGTTCCTGGTATATTACACACATAGCTATATAGTGGGTCAACACTCAAGCTTTATACTAACAACTTAGCAATTTAGGGAAACTGAACTTACAGATGATTAGCTAAGCCCTGTGGAACAGTGTAAGATCGAAATTTGAATTCAATTCCCAACCAAAAAAACATATCAATAAAGATCTATGAATAGATAAGTCAGCTAGCAGCCATATCATATGAATCCATCAGGTTTTTCATTTTCTTAGACTGTGTAATAGCTTTTCTTAATTTAAAATCACACCCTCTGAATAGATTCTTGTCTCCGCACTTCAGTAGGAGCTGTTTTCTGACTTAATTGTTTCACTTTATCTCAGTCACCCCTCAACTATAGCTGCTTTTAAATTAATGTTAATGGTTTTACTTCATCTAAGTCACCCTTTAATAGTAGCTGCTTTCAGATTACTTTTAATGTGCCTACTTGTTAAAAGGCAACACCCCTCCC
The DNA here is from genome assembly GCA_963680865.1 of Spergularia marina. Taxonomy (NCBI): domain Eukaryota; kingdom Viridiplantae; phylum Streptophyta; class Magnoliopsida; order Caryophyllales; family Caryophyllaceae; genus Spergularia; species Spergularia marina. The sequence goes on along the minus strand of OY804553.1, from coordinate 23,416,317 downwards.
ATAAAAAAGAAGAAAACATAGTAAAGAAACCACTGGCACACAAAGGGAAACTGAACGTTTTAGTTTTTGTCACGTGGTCTGCAAAGAAACCTGTATTTTTTGTAGCAAAGTGGTTTCCCTCTTCCAGTGGACTGATCACTATGTAGTGGAAAGAGGTTGCATCGTTGCTCTTATTATTTTGTGGCCTGTATACAACTATTTTTATAGCCTGTTTTAAGTCTTTCTTCCTTAATTTACGAAGACTTTCTTCCTTAGCTTAAAAAAAACGCGCCTTGGGCACGCCTGAGGCGCCAGCCAAAACGCCTCAGTAACAAGGCTCTACGTCTCGCTGATATGAGGCCTACCCGAGACGTTCAACTATGCATTTTCTATGTTCAGATATTGGCCCTCTTTAGAGTCCACAAAAGGGGTCTTCGTTTGCAAAATGTCTTGTGGAAATTATGAATTTGTATTGTAAAATCTAGTGCCTTGCTTTCATGAGGGGCACACTTTCGCCTAGCGCCTCACGCCTTGTTGCCTTAGGCCCCTCATCGCCTCGGGGCGCCTCACGCCTTTTTGAACTAAGCTTTCTCCCCCCTCTCCTTTTTCTACTGTAATATTTGGGTTCTGTGATGGCAGTTGAGACTAGATACTCCGACACTTGTTTTCAATGTGATTTAGCCACTATTTTGGTGCTCTAATGTACTCAACCTTACCCCTTACAAAGACCAGTCCCATTAATATCTATTCCTCCGATGTTTGAATACAAAAGCCATACTCTTTTATGTTTTGGTAGTAGACTCAGGTTACAGCAGCTTTTCTATTGACTGCATGTTTCAACGGTTATACTGAATATTATGTGTTACGAATCACACTTCAAAGAAACAAGATTTTGCAACACTCTAGAAATTGATAGTTTCATTGGTTTAAGTCCTTACTCCTCGGCCGTCTCACTTTTCTGTCTTGATATTTTAGAAGACATTGTGTACGTCCTTTCCGATCATAGACATCTTGTATCCATCTGTTTGTTGGCAGGATGGATTGTTTTACTTAATGAAATAGGGAATCGCTCAAAAAGGCTTCATCGAGATAGTATTAGAGTATATCTGGAATTTGGGGTCTCTCAGATTTGCCTTGGATGATTCTTTAGGTTCTCTGGAGCTTTTTGTTTCATGAGCCAGTTGAATTGAACATGTTGCTCCCCCCCCCCCCCCCAAAAAAAATGTAAACTAGAGGTTGAAAGAACCAAGGAACACCAATTTTAGCAGTTCTTGGTAATTTGTGGTACAAATACTGAAACTGTCAAAGTTGTTTTAACTTGGCGCTGTTGACGACATTATCTCAGGTTCAAGTCAAATGTTCGCTGGTGTACATGGATTATGAGGGCCGTTCTGATGGCCGTTCAATCAAGTCAATTCTAGCACATGTTGCTCCTCTGAAACTTGTGAGATTTATGATCGCTTCATAATTATTTTTTATTCCAACATGCTGCTTCTCTGGTTGAGATGATTTCCGTGCTGTATAGCTGTGTGGTTTGCTTGCATCCGGAACCTTTGATCCCTTGTGTATACCTGACTTTTTTAGTATTCTTTCAGGTTTTGGTACATGGATCAGCTGAGGCTACTGAACACTTGAAGCAACATTGTTTGAAGCATGTTTGTCCACATGTTTATGCACCTCAAATTGAAGAGACGATTGATGTGACCTCTGATTTGTGTGCCTACAAGGTATGATTTCGTTGAACTAAATCTTGTTATTTTGAACCTTGAGTTAATCTGTAATAAACATTAACACAAGTTCTTGTAAATCCTTTTCCTCCCTTCCGCAGGTACAACTTTCAGAGAAGTTGATGAGCAATGTTTTGTTTAAGAAGGTATGTGGTCCTTGAAATCTTATGTTATCTTGGTACATTGCTTTCTCACTTATTGCGAAGTTTTTTGGCTCCAGTGCAGTTAGTAACCTAGCCTTATGTATCAGAACTTCAGTTTGTAGCTAGATTATTCTGGTTAGTAAGTTGATAAGACCTTTCACCCTTGTGTGTGCAAGTGTAATTAGTACTAGTTTATTACTTACAGCTGGGAGACTATGAAATTGCTTGGGTTGATTCCGAAGTTGGGAATACTGAAGACGGCGTGCTGTCTCTGCTGCCCCTCTCAACTCAACCCTCACCACACAAGTCAGTTTTGGTTGGTGACATTAAAATGGCAGATTTTAGGCAGTTTCTAGCTGGTAAAGGCATCCAGGTATGTCGCTTTTTATTCCTTAGATGATTTGATTGAAAATCTCTCTTGCTCATTGTCTGATGTCAAAGTGGTCTTATATGAGACGTGACTCAAATTTCAGGCAGAGTTTGCTGGTGGAGCCCTACGTTGTGGAGAGTTTATTACCTTACGGAAAGTTGGAGATCCTACCCAGACGGTTAGATGTTCTGCTCCGCTTCCTTAAACGCCCAGAACATTCTGACAATTGGTAAAATCAAACAATCTTAAGACTCATCTCTAAATTTCTGATGCAGGGTGGTATTGGTGGAAGCCAGAATATTGTTATTGAAGGTCCTTTATCGGAGGAGTACTACAAGATTAGAGATTATCTGTGCTCACAATTCTACTTGCTCTAAAGCTTGCCTGATGCGCTCTCAGAATCAGCAATTTTCACCATAACCATAGTGTATCCGTTCTCTGCCGCCCTGATCATCGAATGTTGTAGTTTTACATCTCAGTTCTTGGGAGTTTCTGTGTGTGATGTAAACATTGTACAGAAGAGTAACACTGTAGTCTGAGGAATCGTTGTAGCGAGCTGAGGTGAAAACGCCAATTTTCATCTTACTTTGTATTTGAATGTTGTATGAACATCACTAATCAATTTAAGGTCTCCGCGATTATTATAGGTTTTTGAACCACATCTTTTGACTGCGATACGATTGCGTTATTATTTGGTAGTAGTGTGCATATTCTGAGCTTTATGCAATTCACGAAATGGTTGTTTTTAATTTTTTTTTTTATGACAGGTCGAAATGGGTGGTTTTTTGTTTGAAATGGGTGGTTTTAGTATTGTACTATAAATCACACAATAAAGTGAAAGGACTCTCATTTTGTCATGCGTATTAATTACGATAGATGTGTTAAGGAGTGATTCTACAATGGCTACCAAGACTTGGTAGCCATTGTAAATGAAGCAAATCACACAGTTCATTTTCATAAATAGATCTCAACCTTCCAAATTTTGACTATATGAAAAAAAAATTAAAAAAAAAAAAAAAACAACCCCAATTCCCTCACGGCCTCACCTCAGTTCTTTTCTCTCTCTCATCTCCCTTTCCCCAACCACCTGCCATCACCGGCCTAGCACCACCAGCGGCCTACACCCAGAGCCACCATTGCACCGAAGACCACCACCATTAGACTGGCGGCGCACCGTCGACTACTCATGGGTCGTCCCCTCCCACCACCATAGCCTCCCTACCCTCCCACGACACCTTCTCTCCCCTCTCAGATCTCTTTTTTCCCAACCTTTGCCCCACTTATTCTCGGCGCCCCACCCAACGACAACCACCTTTTACAGGGGAGTCGGCATCTCAATAGGTCGGGGTGTGGTGGCCGGCGAGGGGCGGTTACAGGGGTGGTGTTAGGAGACGGCTTGGAGGAGATTTGGTAGGTGTCTGCGGTGGTTTCGGGGGATGGGGAGGGAGGTTGAAGAGGAGAGAGGAAATTATTTAATTATTTATGGGGTCAAACTATTTAATGGTTAAGATTTCCTTATAAAAATCAAGGGCTGTTATTCTTCATATTAATCATGGCTACCAATGTTTCGTAGCTATTGTAGAATTAGTATGTGTTAAGATGTCTAAACTTAAACATAAACTAGAGTAACAAACTTTGTTGAACTTTAGCAATTCTTTCATTCCAATCTTGGCTAATTGAACTACACACGTTAAAGAGAGTTTGTAAAATTTTAAACGGAGAGATACCATGTTTGTTATTCATCCGCTTGCTTTAAAGTTAGAGATCATTTGCTATGTAATTCACCGAAACTTTTGATACAAATCATATGGGGATATATTAACACACAAGATTCTAATGAAATGGAGGGAGCGTTAGTTTTAGTAATTCCTCTTCCTTATGTGAGATAACATAGTTGATATATTAACGAGTTGGTACAGTATATGTATTTGTCTAATCGTGATATTAAGTTAATGAGATTGGAACAAAAGGACGGGAGTAGTCAATTTGGAGGGTCAAGATTGATCATAGTGCAAAAGGGAAGATACGACAATGACTACAAGGGTCGGCAATACATTGTTATAGTCAGGATATGACATTTCTTTTCTCCCTTTTGGTGTTGACAAAGAGTATCTCACGCCAATAGTATAAATAGTCTCCCTCATAAATGTGACACAATTACAAACACTACCAATCTCGACCTGTAAATGTCTTGATTTCCATCATCAAATCATTTAACAATTTATATGATAAAATTAATCTGCAATTTCATAAGGGTTTGATTCCCCATCCCACAAAATGAAGAGGTCTTAAAAGCAACAGCAAAATGAACTCTCAATTTGAAAGATAATAAAACCCAGAAAATCTCCCCTGTGGGTAGGTAGGTACTACACTTTGCTGCAGTTGCAGAGTGAATAAAAAAGACAACAACTTCTTGTTGAAGATTTCTTCAGATAATATTTATACTCTTCCAATAAATATAAAATCACCATTTTTTTTTTCATTTTCTTTTTATCTTCTTCAACCAACCATACAAAACAAAGAATACTCTCACTTTCAGAATCACTTCATCATATACCCAGAAAAAAAAAAGTCACCAACTTTTCACATTTTTCTGGGTATTTTTTACCCAAAATTTCTGGGATTTTCTGGGCATTTTCAATATTATATCTGGGTAATATTTATTTAGTAAAAAGTTTAAATTGTGTTTTATTAGGAGGAGATGAGTCTACTAACAACAACAGCAGGAACAAATTCAATATGGTCATACCAACTTCAATTCAACTTCAAGTACAAGAAATCGCCATTGTCGTCGTTTCGAGCTCGGGTTTTGAGCTATGATGATCGACTCCGCCGCTTTCGCCGCCTGTCTGTTCAAAGTGTTGCGCAGGATGAGGCTAATAAGAGTGGCAGTGAACCTGAGAAAGGAAATAGTGAGAATAATTCGTGGGTTAATTTGGGTAATGTTGATACTGATTGGTCTGGTAATTCTGGTGATTCTCAGAAAAAGCAAGGGATTGGAGGTTAGAATTTTAATTTGATAAGAATTTAGTAATTTTTAGAGGTTTTTGATTGTGCGTTTTATGAGATTTTATCAAACTTTAATCACTGTTTATTTGTGTGATTATGAAATGTTGGAGAAGAGAGGTAAATGGTAAAAAAAGGTGTTTAGTTGAACTTGTGTGAGATGAATCATAGGACAGTAAAAATTCTGCTGTAAATTGGGTTTTTTGTTTGTTTGTTGGGGAATTTGGGAAAGTTTTGATTTTTAGGTGGTGTGAAAGTTAAGATTGAGAAATTGTGGGGTGAAAATGTGGCTATTATGCTGATTGTTTGGTAAATACACATGCAATTGTCTGTTTATTATGCTGTTTAGAATGTGTATTTTGCTTGTTTTATAGTATCTGATAGAACTTGCTAAACTTCCTTTTCCTGGGTTAGATGATGTTTGGGATTTCGATTCTCGATTTAAGAATGCTAATTGGTTACTAGTTGTAGTAGGTGATGCTTGTTGATAGAGAATGGATATAACTATCATGTTTTGGTGAAGGAAGTTCTATGTATGGTATTTTGATGTCCATGCAATGATCTTGAAGTAGTTGGATTTCAGGAATTCTGGGAGTAGGGCTTGCCAGTGTTCTTCTGGTAGCTGGCATTACTTCTGCGGCTTTATCAATTGGCAAGAGAAGCAGCAAAAGTGAGTAGTATTTTCCTTTTGCGAGTCTTAGTGTCTCGGATTTGTTTGTAGGAATCGTAATTTGGAAGTCTTTCTTCCACATTGGTGTATATGCGTTGTTAGTTGTTGTACTTGTACTTCAGTATTCTTTATTATTTTTTTTTTCTATTAGATTGCTTCGAAAGGTGGTCTTGATGCTGACTTATATCGCTGTCCCTAATGGTTGTCTCAGGGTCGACACAGGTAATGGAGCCATTAACACAGCACCAAGAGATATTAGTGACCTCTGAGGAGGGCGTTGACGGGAAGGAAGAAAAGTACATATCTCAAGATGAAAGTAACACGGAAAATGCTATTAATCTGGAGAGCAAGGCAGGTACAGAGAATGAGTTTTCTTCTTCGTTGGAACCACCTCTGGATACTGTTGATAACACGGAGTTTGAGTTAGCTGATGGTGAAAAATCCACATTAGGTGATCTGACGTTACCTGATAGTCCTGATGTAAACAATATGGATACTGTCTCGACCCAACCTGAATTTCCTTTGCCAGAACCTGGTGATGACCTGGATGTTGGAGTAAAAGTGACTGAAGCTGAATTACTCGTCACAAATGCTGAGCAAGGAATACTTGAAGCAAGCCGAATAGAAGCCAATAACACTACCCTTGAAACATCTTCCAGTACTGCTTTTCAAGCCGATTCTGAAGGTTTCAATAGTTCTGCTTCCAGAAAGGTTGATGCTTCTCTAGAAACTGATGTTTTGACTGCTGGTGATATCTCACTTTCTGGGTTCACTGGTGTTAATAAGACTGATGAGAGGGAAACAGCAACTCTTTTAGCCCAATCCTCTCCTGATAGTCAGGATGATGTTATTGGTGGGGTATCTGTGTCTGACTCACAATCCCCAAGGGGGACTGTTACCTCTCGTGGAATTCCTGCTCCGTCACTGCTCTCTGCAGCACTTCAGGTGCCGCCTGGAAAGGTTTTGGTCCCTGCAGTCATCGATCAAACTCAAGCACAAGCGTTGGCGGCTTTGCAAGTTTTGAAGGTTTGAATCTTTTATTTATTTATTTTATTTATTTTTATTTTTATTGTTTTTGGATCTGCATATGTGCTCTGTGAAAAAGTTCTGTCCTTGGTGTTGAGGGACTATAGCCTCCAGGGCACTATAGCTAAGCATGTTGCCGTCAGCTAACGCCTGTTGACCAATCATTAAATGTTGGGTAAGATTGTCCCATTGTAGGGCTTGATGAGCTTTTTAAGCTTTTGGAGTGAGATTTCAGTCTGGAACTCTAACAACTCACCCCAATACCTTACCTCGTCTTACTGCTGGACAGTGTTAAACAGTTTTTGCCTTGGCTAACACTTTAGGTTGCTTTAGATACATCAGCTATTTTTAGTGATTTTAATTGGACGGAGCGAAGATAGTGAAACTTTTGTGGAATCACCCTATCATTCATTAAGTTCCTCGTACAAAGCAGGTAGCTTTTGATTCTTTATTAATTGATCAGTTGGGAGTATTGACACACACACCACACACACAGACACACTCCCACACCCACACCCACACCCACACGCGCGCGTGAGAAATTTCATTCTAAGTCATCAGTTCTATCTTAAAATATGCATTTCCTTGTGTCTTAGATAGTGTCTTAACTACAAAGCAAGTGCTTTTCTCGTTATGTTGTTACCATTCTTGTTTATGAAAAGTTGGCTTTGGTACACCATTTTGGTGTTGAATTTTGTTAGTACTATCTTTTGGCTAGTCAATTATCTCATTGTTATTGATAATCCCAACACAACTGCATAACTTCTGAGTGAAACTTACTTCTGGATATGGATTCCCATTATCATGAGCGAAGGTGTTGGGGCACTTTTGAAACTGTTTGTGCTCACTTCTTTACTTCTATCACTGACATGTTATCCTATTGAAAAAAACACTCGGAGATGTACACCAAAGACAAGTCCAATAAGGTGTAGTGTACAATTTTGAGAATCCCGGGTGTCAATTTACTTTCATACTATTGGTTAGGATGTGAATTTGACTAGCTTCTCGTGGTACATAATATACGAAAATGTTGGATCTCTCTTCACAATTCTCATGGTTGAGATCTCCATTTGCATTGTGCCTTTGTCAAATAATTAGGGGTGAGCAAAAAAAGCGGGTACCCCGAATCGGACCCGGACCCGCTTAGGACCCGGCGGGTCCGGACCCGGACCCGTTGTGGACGGGTACGGGTACGGGTCCAAAAATTTAGAACCCGTTGGCAACGGGTCCGGGTACGGGTCCTAAATTTTTGAACCCGTTACCCGTCGGGTACCCGTTAAAGAACGGGTACACATTTGAACGGGTACCCGGAACCGTCATCCAGGCTAAGTGCACGAGTGGACACGACCCAAATTATGTCAGGCTTATACGTATCCAACGTTCAGCAAAGCCCAAGCTGTAAAAGCTTAAGATGCTGGTCTTTTGTTTAGTCCAAGCCCAAGTAAGCTTTAGACAAAACCCTAGAGGCTAGTTTAAGAAGGAAACCTATATTTATAACTTATTCTTTCCCACATCTTCTCCATATTATCGATGTGGGACAAAAACATTGCTTCCAACATTTTTTCTCTTTGTTGGTTTTTGTGGTCAAAGCTTATGTTACTTATTTGCATTAGTAGTGTTCTTAGTGTTTAGTAAAATTGTATGTATATATAGTAATTTCATTTAAGTTATGTAAGTGATTTATAAAGAGTAACCAAAGCTTATTTTCTTTATTATGCATTATCTATTATCTTTTCATCCCTTATGATTAAGACTCAGACTATTCAACTATAAACCATGGAATTCATAAGTATGCTGTCCATGCATGAAAGATTGGTATATGGGCAGGTATAACACATTTCGTGTAGCTATTGAAACTATCTCTAGTTTGTTTTGGTATTGGGGTTTGCCTGGATTAAGATGGGATTTGGTTTAAAATGCTTGTGAGAATTATGACTGTATTACATCATATAATATTATCTTGTCTTTTCGAATTACACAATAGTACCATATCTAGAATGAATGGGTATACCACAATACATTAGTATTATATATATCATGGTTAAATGTGTTATGTTATAAGGGTATGAATCCTATCACCGAATCACATCTTATCTTATATATGCACGTACTTGTGCAAATGTAAATTGGCTAGTTGAGGTTGTGATTAGAAGGAGTATAACTATGAATTAACAACTCACTCTACGGATAACAATGAGTTAATATATTACAATACAAATGATTGGCTTAATTGATAGCATATATGTTTAGTAGTTTACAATAATGAATTACCGACTATGGGTCATTGAATTTTCCCTAGTACACCAAAGAAGATAAAGTAGTATTTTAAAAGTGAATCTTAATTATCATCTCACAAATACTATGTTGATCAATGATTAGAAATGTGCATCACTATTATTATTATTATTGAGGATCAAGGTTAACCTAGTGGTTAGGAACTCAACCTGCCTGGGGGATGTCCCGGGTTCAAATCCTCATACCCCCACCCCCGCAACATTAGTTGCTCCTTTGTACCAAAAAAAAAAAAAACTATTATTATTATTATTAAATCATATAAAACCATTACCATGACAATGATAAAAAGGGTGAAGACGTGTTTAAGTAAGCAAAAACATGACATGTGCAAGAAAATTTGGACAACTTCTTAGATCAAATTGTCCCACATCGACAAAATATGGAGTATGTGGGGAATCCATGTTCTATATAAACAGCTTTGCCTAGTAAAAGTTTGTATGGGCTTAGCAAGTTTGCTATCACTATTTTAAGTTGTCCTACTATGGGCCGAGCGCAAACTCGGGTTGGGCCATGCGTTTATGAGACCTAAGTGAACCGAGTCTCACGAAGGCCGAGATATAGTAGCAGCCCCTTGTATGAGTTTGTATTAAGCGGGTACCCGGGACCCGTTGATGCCATGACGGGTCCGGGTCCGGTTCCTTAGTTTTAGGACCCGTTGGCAACGGGTCCGGGTACGGGTCCTAGTTTACAGGACCCGTTGTCAACGGGTCCGGGTTCGGGTCCTTGATGTTGGAGCGGGTACCCGCCAATGCTCACCCCTACAAATAATTGATAATGGCAGTATATGGATTTTAAAGAAGAAAGCAGGGGGGGCTTGGATATTGCTCGTTTGCCCCATAATGATATGGCCTTACTAGGTTGCTATGAAGTTCACTTGTTGTATATGAAGGCGAGTTCCTCTATTAAGGAAGTCCTATAAGCCTCTTGGGCACAAGTCACCCGTCAAGGCTAATGTGTGGCTTTTGCCAATTTTGGGACTTGCCATAGGTTTTTGGCTCTGATATGTTGCTAACCGTTTCAGTTCCGACACCATTTTCGGCCAAAAACCGTGGATAGCTTCGGTTTTGGCGAATTTTGACCACCATTTTTTAAAGTATCTAGATGTTTTCAAAACTTAACCATGGACATCCTTGGAGTGACTTTGTTGTATATGAGGGCACATTCTTTGATTAGCGAAGTTTTTTTAAAACCTTTTTAGCACACTTCACTCGTTGACGGTAGCGTGCGTTTCTTTACCAAATTTGGGACCACTACAGGTTTTTTTACTCTATATTTTGGTAAAACACATTCTAGTACCTTCAGGGGATTCCCCAAAAAAGTTAGTCGGTTGTGTTCCGGGTCCAATCTAGGCCAAATGCCATGGTATATATACTTCGATTTTGACCAACTTTTTCCACTTGAGTCGTTTTTGTTCCACGCCATTTTGGGCAAAAAGACGTAGTATATACACTTCGGTTTTGACCAACTTTTTGCGCTTACTTAAAGGAGCCTAATGTTCTCAAAACTTTACCGATAGGACAATTTGGAGTGCTTTTGCTGGATACCGACGTCACCTGTAGCGGTTAGCGTGCGCTTTTTAACATTTGGGAACCTATAATACATTTTTGGCTCTAATATTTTGCTAAAACCAATAAAATGACCATCAAAGACTTCCACAAAAATTTGAGCCATTTTTGTTTCGGAGCGTTTTGGGCTAAAACCGTGGTTTATAGCCTTTGTTTTTATCCAATATTGGCCACTTTTTTCAAAGTATCTAAATGTTCTGGAAACATTTCCATGGATTCCTTGGGAGCGCCTTTTATGAATTTGAGGGCTAGTTTCCCCATTTTTGGGCCTTTTAATCCCATCCGAGTCATGTCACCCGTTGAGGCTAAAGTGTGCTTTTGGCTGTTTTGAGGCACTTATTATAGGTGTATTGCTCTAATGTTTTGCCCAAGCACATAATATGACCCCTAAGGGCTCCCACGAAAATTTGAGCCACTGTTGTTCCAAGACCATTTTGGTCCGAAAAATGTAGATTATATATTGTGATTTTGGCCATTGTTGGACACATTTTTGGAAGTTGTTGAATGTTCTCAAAATTTTACCATGGACACCTTTGGAGTGCCCTTGGGACATGAGGGCCGGTTCCCACGTTTGGAGAGTGCTTTAAACTCCTCTGGTACACTTCACCTAGTGAGGCTAGTAGACACTTTTTCCAATTTTGGGACCTACCACATGTTTCTGCCTCCCACGTCTTGCCCTCTCTTCATCTTATGCTAACCAAACTAATTCTATTTATGCTTGTCAACCAAGGAGTTTACACTCTTCCCCACCCCCGTCTATTTCTCATTTGAGAAAGGGTAGCGTGTTATTTTCTGCTATGGTAAATGTGTCTCCTTTATAATAATTGTACATGCCAATTTCAGGTCATTGAGAGTGATGCTCAAGCAAGTGACCTCTGCTCTCGTCGTGAATATGCACGTTGGCTAGTGTCTGCTAGTAGTTCTCTTTCACGGTATGCACTAGTCTCCCAGATTTGCTTGTATCTTCTCCCGTTTTGCTTGACGTAAATTATGTTATTGTTTTTCTCTTCAGGAACTTGATCTTGAAGGTTTATCCTGCCATGTATATAGAAAATGTTACCGAACTTGCATTTGATGATATTACACCTGAGGATCCTGATTTCACATCCATTCAAGGTAAAAGTTACTGATGTCACTAGCAGATTCTTGCGATGGTTTAACAGGTCGTGTGATACAACTTGCATCACGTACTAACAATTTCTATGTTTTAGGCTTAGCGGAAGCTGGTCTTATCTCGAGTAAGCTCTCAAGACGCGATACGCTTTCTTCTCCAGATGAAGATATAGGTTCAGTCTATTTCCATCCTGATAGGTGATTCTTTCATTTGGTACTAAAAAGAATGGTTTTTACACATTTAACTTTTGACTATGACTAGACAATCTATCTCCTGCCTGGAGATGACCTGGGATATGATATTGGTGAAAAGACAAACTATGCAACTCTAGAATTTAGGTAGCAGAGCATTTTTGTGTTGTAGTGATTGACCAGTGGCAAGGGTGTGTAGCATTTAAGTAGACCAGTGGCAAGGGTGTGTAGCATTTAAGTATCAGAAAATTGGCATGGACGCAAGTTCTGTTGTTTGGTATCACTTGTATACTTTATATTATATGCTTCCCCACCTTTCTACCTCTTTAGTTTGTAATACCCCCCTCCTTAAAATGTGAACTATCTTACACTCGTAAAATAAAATCTTTTTGTTTTGTATAGACCATGTTGTCCATGTATGACCAAGACACTCTTAAAATAAAAATCTTTTTGTTTTGTAATAAAAATCTTTCCATTTCCAATGGAGCCAAAGACTAATTATTCTTTGGCTTTGGGATATAATGGAATAAAGCAAAATGGCTCATAAAAGTTTTTGTGCTTCTTATTTTGTGAAGTAGCAGTCAGTCGGTGCAATTCTCGAAGCAATTTTCATTTTGAGTCATCCGTGCGCAGCCTCTCTATGTTTCAATAGGGGTAAGGCTTGCTTGCATCCGACCCCCCCCCCTTACCCCGCCTTATGGCGGGAGCCTTCAAGGCACTGGGCCACTGGGGTAAAGATGTTGTTTGTATCCAGGCCTCCCTAGAAGTTTTCATAGTTCATTCACGATTGGCGTCTGCTTTCATTCGTCAGTGTTTCTGTTGGCTGTTATGGATTTGACTTTCTTGATTTCTTCTGTGCAGTCCTCTATCTCGTCAGGACCTTGTTACCTGGAAGATGGCCTTAGAAAAGAGGCAGCTACCAGAAACTGACAAAAAGGTTTAAATATCTGTAGTTACCCTCAAATTTGAGAATTTAACATTGCCATTATGTATTTCAAAAGCTTATCTTGTCTGCAATTTCTGATAGGTGCTTCACCAACTTTCTGGTTTCATAGACATTGATAGAATTGACCCAGATGCGCTTCCTGCGCTTGTGGCTGACATATCTGCAAAAGACCAAGGAATCGTAGCTCTTGCATTTGGTGAGTCCTGTACTCCTGATGTAGATGATAACCTCTATTTTCTAACTCTGATATTTAATTGATTGTTATGGTTGATTTGTAGGCTACACAAGGCTTTTCCAGCCAGATAAGCCTGTCACAAAAGGCCAAGCAGCAATTGCTCTTGCAACTGGGGAGTCGGCAGACGTAGTTAGTGAAGAACTTACTCGTATTGAAGCAGAATCCATTGCCGACAAAGCTGTTTCTGCTCATAATGCATTGGTAGCTGAAGTTGAAAAGGATGTCAATGCGAACTATGAAAATGAGCTTATGTTGGAAAGAGAAAAAATTGATGCTGTGCAGAAAATGGCTGAAGAGGCTATGCAAGAAGTGGAAAGGCTAAGAGCAGAGAGAGAACAAGAAAATAGTGCCCTAATGAAGCAACGGGCCGCTGTCGAATCAGAAATGGAAGTGCTCTCTAGATTGAGGCACGAGCTGGAAGAACAGTTGCAGAACCTTATGAGCAACAAGGTTGAGATATCATATGAGAAGGAAAGGATTGAAAAGCTCAGGAAAGAGACCGAAGAAGATAACCAAGCAATTGTAAGGCTGCAGTATGAACTAGAGGTTGAGCGAAAGGCTCTATCCATGGCCCGGTAAGTTTTGATAGTTTTTTCTACTGCTATTACATTCAACATCTGGATTTTTTTTGTTGCTTTGAAGAATGTTTGTACTCCTGAGTCCTGAACTAATTACCCAATTTTGTGTCCCAAAATACTGTTTCCGAGAAAAATGAGAGGTTTCCCATTCTTAGCATGTTTGTAAATTCTCCCACTATGCTGCCCATTGCACTTCTGGTTGATAACGTTAACTTGGCGTTCAGGTCATGGGCAGAGGATGAAGCAAAAAGAGTTCAAGAGCATGCAAAAACACTAGAAGAAGCCAGAGATCGTTGGGAGAGACAGGGCATCAAAGTGGTGGTCGATGAGGACCTTCGTGAAGAAGCTGTAGCTGATGTTACATGGAGCAATGTAGGGAAGAAGCTTGCATTAGAAGAAACCGTTGAGAGGGGGGACAATTTGACTGACAGGCTTAAGCTTATGGCAGCTGAAGTCCAGGGAAAATCAAAAGAGATAATAAACAAGATCATCAACAAGATACAGGACCTGATATCAGCCATCAAAGAGTGGATCTCCAACACTGGCAGGCAGACGGCAGAATTCAAAGATGTTGCGTTTGCAAAAACAGGTGAATCTGTACAAGAATTACAACAGCGAGCAGCTGCCATTGGTGCAACAGTGAAAGAAGGAGCTAAGCGTGTTGTCGATGACTGCAGAGGAGGTGTTGATAAGCTTACTCAGAGGTTCAAGACATAGCTCCTCTCATCTATCTAAAAGTCGATTTAGGAGTCCAGATCGAGTTGGTTGACCAAACAAATTTTGACAAGCTCTACGTGGCGGCTTGGCGCCTTCTGTAATACAGCATACTACTATTTTTTCTGAACAATTTATCAGCATTAGAGTTTCCCTCTCCCAAAATGAAGTGTACATGCAGAGTGGTACCTGAAACAGTGTATGTCTCAACAATCAAACTAGAACACAGAGTCTGTAATCTGTAATAATACTGGGAGGCTGTGAATTAACATGAAATAAAATCGTTTCTCTTTAAAGCCTACTATAGTACTATGTACTTGAAAGAAGTAGCCACAGAGTCTAATGTACTATACATCAGTTCCTTGGAGATGCTACAGCCACAGGCCTCTAGTTACATTAATCTACAGATGATAGTGTTAGATTGCATAAAAGTGATCATCAAACTATCTCAAAATTATATTGAAACAATATCATCAATATTAGGTTATGTCAAATTGCAGAAGAATACAATTTCGCTAAGTATTAAGATGATGCGCCACCAAGGCTGTTGAGCTTTGTTAAAACACAAATTAAAAAAAAAAAAAAAAAAAAAGATTGATCGAATTTCGAATAAAAACAAACAAACAATTACAATGGATTAGAAAGGAGAGATAATTACCTACTGTGACGCGTTTTTAATGAATAAATCCTAGAATTTTCAAAATTTTACCAAGAATTCACGAGTTTTATAGTTTAAAATTTTCGGGGTTTTGGGTCATCGCTTTTTTAAAAGTAGTGCCCCGATGTTTGCATTTCCTAGAAAGAAAAGAAAGAATGGAAATTTGGCATTCTTATTTTTCCATAATTCCTACACCTTTGGTAACCATACAACTTCCATGAATTCAAGTTGTATCCAAACGACACGTAAATCTCTTTAGATTCATGTCAGTAACAAATTTATATTTGATCAACCTATATTTGAATAGCTTGTTATGGAAGTATTTGACATTTCAGTATCTTTTATTACAATTCACAAATCACCCTACTTCGAAATTTAAGTAGACAGTTTTCCGATTTTGCCCACATTTAACTTCCCCATCCCATCTCGACTCTTCGGAACGGTAGTGATATAAAATGAGCCCTAAAAAAAGAAAAGAAATAAAAAAAAGCAAGAAATGTACCCCTAACTCAATTTCTTCAAACTCTCAGCTGAATTTCATGGGGTTGGCATCACATCAATAAAAACTCAATTAAATTCCTAAATCACAAGTCGTATCGTTCACGTTTCAGTAATTTAACTCAAAACATTTTTCATAATAAGATCATGGCATCTCTGCTCCAAATCTTCCTCCTATTGGCTTCTTTCTCTGTTTGCTCAGCTCAAATGTAAGAACATTTTTTTCTTCATCCCATTTTAATCATTGCCCAGATTTGGGTATTAATTTATTTCAATTCTACTCTATGGTAATTTGTTCAGTTTCAGCTAAATATGTCGATTTTTTGATCTGGGTGTTTTTTTTTTTTTTTTTTAAATTTGGGAATGAAGTGTCATATAATGATATAAAGTATGCTTTTTTATGTGTATTGTTTTGGTGGGGTTTGTGTAATTAGCTCATATGTGATGAATTCATTTGATTTTGTATGCTATGATTGGTTCATTGAAGATTTGATATGATTATTTTTGCTAGAACTATATATTATATGATTTAATTTCAGTATTGCTACCATCAGGTGTCTTGTCTCATTGGAATAGTGTATGATTAAGAGCAAGGGTATCGAAAATTTGATTTGTTGGGTATATTTAGAACACAAAGATGTAAAGTCAAGTTTATGTCTTTATGTCATCAACGACGTTACCCCAGCGTCTTAAAGGTTCCCGGTTATGAGGGTATAAGTACGGTCAAATGTTCTCAACCTTACCTCTTTGTTTTCACCATAGAGGCCGTGCTGTGTGTGAATGACGCATACTGTGGAAATTCTGAAGATTGCATCCTTAATAGTGAATACATTGCTCGAAAACTATTTCACAATGTAAGAAACGCAATCAGGTGTCGAAGCCAAATAATAGTGAGTCTTTGCTCCATCAGAAAATGGAAAATTTTATTTGGGTAGTCAGGACTGAAGTTGATGGTTCAAGATTCCCAAACATAATAAAATGATGTATCTCTCAATTATAAAGAGTTGTTTCGTGTCTTTTTTTTAAAAAAAAAAAAAAAAAGAGTTGTTTTGTGAGTTATGATTATCATTTTGGGATTAAGGCTTGGATGTTGTTGTTGTTTTGTGAATTATGATTGGCGATTTGGAACGAGCTTTGGGATTCATAATTGGTAGTCCAATCTTGTTTGTTATTGGATTTTTCTTTGACCTTTCTTTCCTTTACGAAGGATCCTAGGCATACCTTGTAGTATGCTCGTATGTTGCATACACTGTTATATATCAGCGGTAGTGATACAGTTGTTTGATTTTTTTTGTTCTTGGTCCTGCTTAGTAATAATGCTGCTTCACAGATGTAAATGTTTATTAATGGTCGTAAAAGTCTTTCTTATTGTTGTGACTTGTGTAGAAGTCGAAAGGGATTGAGGAGTAAAGAAGAGAACCAGGTTATTGTGCAGTCAGGCGGCACGGTTCAACCTAGCAGGATTGACCCATCAAGGGTTGTCCAACTGTCTTGGCAACCAAGGTCAGGTATTTTGACAGGAACTTTTGAATAACTGACTCTAACTTCTTATTTTAGAAAGGGATATACTCTGCTGCATGGCATTGTAGTTTATTTCATATGTTACTCAAGATATCGCCTCACTCGAGCTTAAACACAGAGATCATTTGTGGAAAACTCTTATCGTGCCCTTTCTCCATCTTCTGATATTTGTTTTCCATGGGGCAGGGTTTTTGTCTACAGAGATTTTATAACTGAGGATGAGTGTGACCATCTTATCTCTCTGGTAATCATCTTACCATTTGTGTCCATTTCGGGGACGAATTAAACCTTTTGAGTTGGCTGACTCTAATGTTCCTGTCATTACAATGTTATCAGGCACGTCGAAATATGAACTCTTTGGTTAGTAATACACAAGGGGCAAGGTCATTAGCTGGTGTTGAACTGAAAGTAAGTCCTCTTATCTTGGAATAAAGATAGCATTGTTCTCTGGTACCGTTCAGTGTCGGGTTGGATTCTACATGAAATGAGTTACTTTTCTTTCCCCAGTGACTTCACCTTGTTTTATTTCTGACACTAAATCAGAGCAAGCCTTTTTCTGTTTGTGTTGATGAATGATCTCACACCCTTCACGATTTCATCATATTTCTTGTTTTAGGATGAAGTAGTTGCGAGGGTAGAGGAGAAGATTTCAGCCTGGACACTTCTTCCTCTGGGTGTGTTTCCCGCATTCAGTATTTTAATTGGAACAACCTAGTATCCAATTCATGGTTCTGTGCTAAATCATGTTTCCCACATTGTGTCAATAGGCAATAGCAGGCCAATAGAGCTCCAAAATTATGCCAATGAAGATGCAAAACAAAAATATGACTTCTACAGCAATAAGTCGGCCTTGCAAGTTAGTGAACCTATTATGGCAACGGTAATATTGTGTCTTTCAAGTGCTTCACGAGGTGGTGAGATTTCCTTCCCTGGCTCACAGGTATGAATAGTCTCTACTAGAACTATTTTCTCATGAGTGTTTTGCTTTGTGAAGGAAGAGTGGAAGACATTGATCTCTTCTATTATTTCTTAATATTATTTTATTTCTCCTTTGTTGCAATCAGCAAATTTTGAGGAACTTTTGTTCAGGGACATCTTTGGCCAATTTGGCCACTTTGTTGTAAATAGTCAAATGATATCAAAACTTTACCATGAACGCTATGGGAGTGCCCGTGATTTATATAGAGGCTGCTTCCAAAGTGTGTGGAGTGTTTTATGTCACTCCGAAGCACGCCACCTGTTATGGCTAGTTTATGTTTTTGGCCAATTTTGGGGCACCTATCGTAGGATTTGAGCTGTAAAATTTTGCCAAAACACATAGCATGACCACTCGGAGCTCCCAAAAAAGTTTTGGTCTTTTTTTTTTTCCACAGACATTTTAGGCCAAAACCGTGGATATTATATATGCTTCGATTTGGCCAACTTTGACGCCTTGTTAAAGTAGCTAAGTTTTCTCAAAACTTTACCATGGCCAGCTTTGGAGTGCCCTCTTTGGAATTTGTATAATCTGTTAGGGCAATTATGTAAGCCCCTTTGGCACACTTTACCCATTGAGGCTGAAGTTTTCACCGGATTCGGGACCTACAATAGGTTTTTGGCTCTAATCATTTGCTGAAACCCATAATATTGCTTCCACAAAGATTTGAGTCGCTTTTGTTCTGGCCTATTTTGTCCTATAATCATGGGAAATCATGGGTTTAGCCAAAAGTTCTCAAAACTTTACCATGGACAGCCTAGGAGTACCTTTTTTTGGATATGAGGGGTGGTTCCTTTGTTGGGAAGATCTTTAAGCCCTTTACCAGTTAAGGCTGTCGTGCATTTTTTTGTCGATTTTCGCCACAAATATTTGAGCTGTAGTTTTTACGTGACCAATTTGGGCAAAAACCGTATTTTCTTACTTCAGCTATGGCCAATTTTGGCTACTTTTTTTCAAGGAGCTAAATATTCACAGATTTTCACCATGGACAACTTTGGAGCACCTCTCCTTTTGGGAAGTTCGTTAAGCCCCTTTGCACACATCAGTGGTTGAGGCTAGCAACCTAAATCAGATTTTTGGCTCTGATGTTTGGCTAAAACCCATGATATTACCTCTATGGAAGCTTTTAAAGAGTTAAAGCCCTTTGTCACAAATCATCCATTGAGTCTAGCGTGCGTTTGGTCAATTTTAAGACTTACCATTGGTTTTTGGGTCGAATATTTTGCTAAAACTCAAATATGACCCCTTGGGCTTCTACCAACATATGAGTTCCTTTTTTTTTTTTTTCCTGAGGTTATTTTGGGTTAAAAACCTTGGATTATATATTTCGGTTTTGGCCAATTTTTATCACCTTTTGAGACTATGCAAATGTTTTTTAAACATCACCATGGACAGCTTTGTGGTATCCTTGTTGTATGTGAGGGCTGGTTGCTAGGGAAGTTGTTTAAACTCTTTCAGTAAGCGAAAATCCATAATATGACCCCTGAGATCTCTCTTTTGACCGCATATCACTGTAATGTTCTCAAAAAACGTGGTTAAAGTTGGCCACAAGGATTTTACTGTTTCAAATTGTGAAACCTCTTTGTGAATCACTCCATAACGAAGCCAGAATGGCAGAAAATATGATCTTAACAGTTGTTGCTGTTCCTCAAATTACTTCAAAATGGCTCATTCCTTTCGCTATGATAACTTTATATAGCTTGTTGATCAACCTTTGTGATATCTTTATACCAGCTGTTAATTCACCCTTGTGTCAATAATGCAGATCAAAACCTCTCGACTGAGGAACAAGTTGTGGGCTTACACTGCTAGCCATAATGATTTGCTGAAGCCCGTTAGAGGGAATGCAATTCTTTTCTTCAGTGTCCACCCTAGTGCATCTCCTGACAAGAGTAGTCACCACGAGAGAAATCCTGTTATTGAAGGCGAAATGTGGTCTGCCGTCAAAATCTTCCACCTCAGAGCAGTCAGTGAGATGAAAGCTCCATCTGAGCCAGAAAACAGTGATTGCACTGATGAAGACGAAAGCTGTCCACAATGGGCTGCACTTGGTGAATGTCAAAGAAATCCAGTATTCATGGTTGGTTCTCCAGATTATTACGGGACGTGTAGAAAGAGCTGTAAAGTGTGTTGATGCAACCACGTGCTATAGTAGCACATAGCTGATATATATACAAAGTGAACATTGAGCTTCATGTGCAATTCAGAGCCTTGTTGCCTTTATACCATTTTGCACTTGCTTAGATAGTTCCTCGGCGGCATTTTTTATCTTCAGCCTACTAGAGGTCGTTGATAGCTAGCAGACCTTGAAATCTAATCTGCAGTTGTTTAGCTTATAGACCCCTTCTGATCAGAGTCTACTGTTTAGCTGTTTCAATTTGAAACTTGACATGTACATCCCTGTACTGCAAATTGTAGTACAAATGTCAACAAATTTGTAAATTTGATCTTCTAGCTACAAATTTGTTTAGCTTATAGACCCTTCTGATCTTGTATGAACGAGCTAGTTATCGACATATTTCTAGTGAAGATCTGCAAGAAATGAGTTTTTTATGAACTTCAATTTGGCCTATTACAGTTTCAGCTTTACAAAAACCTTCTGCGTGTTTTACAACTCAGTATTTTTGAAATGTACCACGCCAACAGCAGAAAACAGCAGGTTACTCTTGATTGTAGCGTTATTGCTAAATAACCTAAATTGTATTCATATGGAAAGTTCATCCACACTTGTGTAGCTGTGTACAGTCAAAAAGCACAGAGATCTGAGGAATGCACCGTTACATTAAAAGTGCAGGCACTGGGATAATTCTACAAAGTACAGTTCCAAAAGATCTTGTAATCTGTTCAGAGTTCAGACCAAAACCTACAGTCACACATCATAGCTAGAAACTCTCTAGTCAGGTGGCCTGAGCATTGTTTCGTCTTTAAGGAATAACCCGAATGATCCTATTTTTTCACAGAACAAGATGATTTGAATGCTTCAATCTGTGCTTGGCACTTCACATAGTCACCTTTGTTTTCCTCCAAGCATTTCTTTAAAGCTTCAACATCACAAGGTGACATGATTTTCTTTGCTTTTCCAGTCCCGACATTCTGATCCATCGTACTCAATCCCTACTGTACGAAACAACCTTGCACTTTCAACAACCATACACACTTCAGTATAATGTCCCTAGTGTTAAAAGAGTAGTATACAAGGAAAGATTAACAGCACAGCTCTACTTAAACGTGTCAGACATCGAAAACTGTAGAGCCATGGTGAGACTTATCTGGCGACCTAAAGCAACAATTACAGTTCTGATCACAGGCAAAACAAAATCAAATTCAAGCGTAAGGTCTAGACACAGCCTAATAACCAATTCCGAAAACCAAAAGATGCTTACAAGTTGCAACGAGCTTTCAACTCTCAGTCTCAGACTCTCAGACATGCCTTTTCGACACACAATGATCATTTAAGGATCCCCCTCGAAAAGGGTAGGATACAGGGAGGTCTAAATATATGCAACCTTATTCAACTAGCAGGGCGGCTGGATTCTATTATCCATCTCTTTCATAATGAGCAGTGAACATCGATAACTCCTCCATTTCTTTTGATTCTTTTACGTTTGTTTTGATTTCCGCTCACAGATTTCAACCAAACGTAAAGAACCAAAAGAAATGGCGGGTGTAATGAATTAGCACCATCAAGGCATCAACACATCTTTATAATTTCAACATGAAATCACCAAAGCCATCAGCCAATATGAAGGCAAATATTTTGACATTTCGTGCAATCGTCAATTGGGTTAAATCCGGGTAGATGTCAGCTAGCTCAACTAGTATCGATGTCGAAAGGTTATAATGAAGTACTAATCATTAATCAACCCCATAATTTCAAATCAACAAACAATCGCATCTATCTACAAAACCCATTTATTATTCACAAACAATTAAACTAAAACCATAGCACTAGGAAAGATAGAAAATAGAAGCGTAATACAGAATTAATAGAATGGTAAAGTTCGAATACCAACCTCTGCGTAAATTGGAAGTTCTTCGAACTTTAGACGACTCCACCGTAGAATTGCAGAATGGGCCGAAGGGGTCCGTCAGGAGGGGTTTTTCATTTAGACGCAAAATGTTATAGCAAAACCATGTTCAATTGGACTGTATTTTTCTGATCAAATTTGATTTAATTTGGATTGGAGTGATCTGATTAAATTTGATTTGATTTGAAATGAATTTATTAATAAATTAACAGCATTTAGACGAATTAATAACTAGAAGTAGACTAGATTCACTGATAGTTATTTGGATAATTCTGATCTGATTTTATTTGAATAGATCAAATCTGATTTGAAAACACTATTTAATAAGTTGATTCGTACAGGGCCTAATAAAATTGTCTCACAATATTCGACTTTTGATTATTTAAAACCGAAATACGTTGTATTTTTCGTGGAAAAGTATTTTTGTCAAGATCGGGATAATAAGTGTCAAATCTTATCATTGGCACTAATGCCTAAATGCGTATGTTAATGGTAATATGGTATTGATAGTTTGTTGTTGATTGGGAGTATTTACAATGAGTTCATCTCTATCGGTTACCGAAATCAATTTATTAGGTACACCACTAATACATGATCTATTACGGAGTAGATCTTGTCAATATTAGTTGCTTCATTCACAAGAATCAATAACCGAACCTCCAATCATTTTTCTTTTTACTACTAACTCGTTACCACTCATACCAATCAACTTTAATATGATGCAATGGTGTGCAATGACACTAAACTGTGAGATCTCATATTTGTTTTTTCAAGTGAAAATCTTACCTGAATGAAGTAGGAAATAAGCTCTTAACATGTGTCTTGTAGTTGTAGGCATACAATAGAAAAACCGATAACTTATGACAAAAGCTTGAGTGGCAAATATTGCACTGAGTAGGATTAGGATGCTGTGAGCCTGTGAGCACAGAAGATCAGTTATGGAAAATATTACAGTGATGTGTTGAATTAGGATTTAGGAAAGAAATCAGTCAGTTTGTTTTGGAAAATACCAACCTGCATCGGATTAGGAAAAAAATTAACTATATATGCGGCAGCAACATCTTCAAATTTTTATCACACACAAGTGTACAAGATCAGTAAAGGCGTGAAGCTGAAGATTACTGCATAAACTCAACAAAATTACGTAACAAACACAACAGAATCAGCAATAATGGTGTCCGAGGATGTTTTACGAGAGATTTTGTACAAATTACCTCTAGATGAGGTGAATTATTGCAAGTCTGTAAGCAAGGAGTGGAACAGCCTGATATCTGATCCGGAATTCGACCACGACAAGCGCAGAGTAATGGGTGACAACGCCTTATTTACTAGCTATACCTACAGCAAAGAATCCCCGATTGAAGCGTATGACATACGTTGTTGTGATTCGAAACAAGCAATGACAGATCGACTACAAAATGTGCTTGGCAACATCAGCGATGACGGCTCTATATTCGTGCTAGGCTCGTACAATGGTTTGGTAGGCATGTTATATGATGAACGTAATTACATCCTATGGAACCCTGTAACTGAAAAATACACTATCTATGACGGCAACACGGTTATGGTGGTCGACCCAGAAGCCGTCGGGCTCTGCCATGACGCGTCTAAGAACGAATACTTTGCTGTTGTGGTTGGTACATTAAGTGTCAAAGACAGCGTACGCAATATGATATATGTCCAACTTATTAATTTTACGACCAACAACTCTACTGATGTACCACTAAAGGACGAGTTGGATGAAGTAATAAACTTCAATGGAGTTGGAACAACTGTTTGTGGTGTGCCTCACTGGGTGAAGGAGCTTAAAAATGTAGTATACTTCGACTCGAAAACCAACCAATTCAAGGTGATGGTGTTGCCGGATCATCAGGAAGGACAAGAGAAAAGTGTACTCGGCTTAGGGGCTCTAAACGGACAACGTCAGCTCGGTATTGTTCTACAAGAAACTGAAAATCCACAGTCGTCTTCCTGTGAAGTTTGGGTTATGAAAGATTACGGTAAGCCGGAATCATGGACTTATTTGTGTAAGCTTCCATCATCAGTACCGAACCTAAGCATCAAAGACAATGACTACGGCTATGTGCACCTTCTCGGGTTGAAGCCGAAAACTGGAGAAGTTTGGATAGGAGTACAACACGATCAGACATTGTCTGCTTATCAAAGAAAGGAGTTGATGCTTCTAGCTTACGATACTACAACGCAACAGGTGCAGAGCGTTGGAAAGGTGGCGCCTTGCGAGGGCAAAGTCATCACAGTAACCTCGTATGAACCCACTTTAATATCACCACCATATTACCACCTTGCAAGTACTACTGAAGCACCAGAAAACGTACAGTTCAAGGAAGTTGACAACATGATGATCATTCATAAGAGTTCGCGGCCGTGCCTTCAAGTTTTACTCTTCCTATGTATCTTCCTGTTTTTATTTTTATTTTTTTTGATGATCGGAAAGAAGTTTCCCATGTAGTTAAAAGCCTTTGTTTTCCTTAGTTATAAATGTTTTAACCGTGTAATTAGAAGGGTTGTAATAAAATCAGATACCCCTTTGATAAGAAATCAGTCGGATACGATTTTCAGGTATGAACGTGAATTGTATTTGTTTTCAATAAACTATTGACATTGAATAATCTTGGCTGACCATAGACTTGTCTACGGACTAAAAGACTTGGAACGATTAATTCAAATAATAAGATAATATTATTATCAATTATAAATAATAAATTACAAGAAGTTGGTTGGGAGTCACGAAATAATCTGGGAACCCCAAACTCGTACTATGGCGCGTGGCGAGTTTGACCATTTCTGCTATACTGACTAATAGAGTTTTTTTCCCCAAAATATTATTGCCGATGACGACTGCGGGCTCCCACAACAGCAAGTGATTATCGACTTCCCAACTACATACTATAACATTATTATTGACTAAACAGAGTAATCACTTCACAATAATTTCTATAGACATACACATACCACAAATGGGGAAATCAACAGTAATCACTTGTTTTATAGTTTCTGTATTTATCTTGCTGGATGCTAGATGGTATGGCTGCAAGGCGAGTTCAGCCAACACCTCGGCCTTGAGGTGTACGCCCTATGAAAGAGCGGCCTTGCTCAACTTCAAGCACAGTCTCAAGCATTTCGACAAAGATGTTTCATCTTCGTGGGAAGGTGAAGATTGCTGCAGATGGGGAAGGGTGGCCTGTGATAACACAACTGGCCGCGTTATCAAGCTCAATCTTAAGGGTGGCAAGACAAATAATTTGATAGAAATGGAGAAGCTGGAGTCCTTAGTGTATCTGCTTGAGCTAAAACAACTGGAGAGCTTGGACTTGAGCCTCAATAACTTCAGCTACAGCTCAATCCCGAAGTTTATGGGTTCGATGAAGCAACTCAGGTATCTCAATCTCTCACATTGTTCCCTTGGAGGATTAGTTCCTCATGAATTAGGTAATCTCACAAATTTACAGGTCCTTGATCTTAGAGGTGATTACGAGGTCGTTATAGACAGTTTAGGCTGGGCTACTGGTTTACGAGAGCTGCGTTACTTGAACATGTATGGTTCAGACATGAGTAATGCACAAGATTGGTTGGAATCGCTAGTTGGACCTCTCCCTCATATTATGGAATTGCATTTGTCTTTCTGTGAACTAACTGTTGATAAAGCTTCTCACAAGAACTCCTCATTTGCTGCTCATCTTCCAATCCGTTATCTAGATCTCAGTCGAAACCATTTTGGGGGCGAAATTCCTGATATACTCCAAAACCTGACCTCTCTTGAACACCTTGACCTTTCAAATAGTATTAGTTTCGCACAGTTTGATGTTCCTGATAACAGCATTGAGTTAAAGAATCTATGGGGTCTGGTACACAACTTATGTAGTTTGAGATGGTTAGATATGTCGGAAAATGATCTCCAAGGCAGCTTTTTGCAACCACGTCAGAATATATCCAACAATTGCCACAACCAATATGATATGGAGGAATTATCCATTCAAGGTAGTTCCCTTAATGGTGAAATACCAGTATGGCTAGGAGAGGAGTATAAGAGCCTTAGATCAATCTCTCTTTCTACGAACATGTTATCGGGTAAGATTCCAGCATCTTTAGCCATGTTATCGACTTTAAGGACACTAGATCTCTCTGACAACATGTTATCAGGAGAGATTCCAGCATCTTTAAGCAAGTTATGGAATTTAAGGACACTAGATCTCTCCCAAAATAACTTGAGTTCTATAGCATCCTCTCTTAGTTTTCCATCAAATCTGGAAACCATAGATCTTTCGGTAAATCACCTGAGTGGCAAAATACCAACGTCAATAGGACAACTTTCCAAGCTTCAAGGATTAGATTTAAGCTCAAATCCATTATTGGAAGGGACGGTTTTGTCTGAAGCCCATTTTGCTAACCTGTCTAGCTTGACAGACATAGGTCTGGATGATACTTTCTTAACACTCAACTTGCCTTCTGGTTGGGTGCCGCCTTTTCAACTGCAAACCTTTGCTGCGGAAACATGCAGAACCAACGGACAATTTCCTCCATGGCTTCAAACCCAGAAGTACCTATCTGCCTTATTTTTGTCTGATGCAAATATCACTGGGATTATGCCAAGATGGTTTCATGCAATGCAAAAACTTATCCTTGTGGATCTTTCTAACAACAAGCTTAGTGGGTCTCCGATCTTCCCCATCAATTTTTACTTCATAGACCTGTCAAATAACTCTCTATCTGAAACCTTACTGTCAAATGACAGTCAGAACGAAGTATACCGTCATGCCACCACTATAATGCTCCCTAATAATTTCATTTCTGGATCGCTTCCAGAAGATTTAGGTCACATAATGCCTAACTTGCAATCCCTGATCCTCTCCAGTAATCACATCATTGGTCCTATCCCCAAATCTTTTTGCCAACTCACATCATTGAGTGTTTTAGATATTCAAAAAAATAGGTTATCAGGGACAATTCCAAATTGTTGGGCTAATATTCCAGGTCTTTCACTAGTAAACCTCTCGTACAACAAGCTCAGGGGACGTATTCCCTGCTTTTATAGCAGAGGCCCCTTCAAGATACCATGGAAAGACCAATTTTATTTGCATTTGAATGACAACTTGTTAAGTGGAGAGATCCCTTCATGCCTAAACAAGCTCACGAACATGCAAGTTTTGGATATTGGTGGGAATCAACTCTCAGGCGAGATTTCCCTATGGTTTGCAGGAGAAGAGTTTACGGCCTTGAAAATACTTAGGCTGAGAGGAAACAATTTCAGTGGTACCATTTCTTCGCAGATATGCTCCTTGTCCCAGCTCAAAATCCTGGACATTGGACATAACAATTTCCATGGATCCATCCCTGAATGTCTAAGTAACCTTACAGCCATGAGATCATCACCTGACACGAATGCATGGAAGACCGATGGAGAGGACATTAATGAGGTGATTCAAGGAATAGAGCGCGCGTATACAAGCACACTTCAATTTTTGGTGGACATTGATCTCTCATGTAACAGCTTGGTAGGTAGTATTCCTAATGGGATCACAAATCTATCTAGCCTCCTCAGTCTAAACTTGTCGTATAATCAGTTATCAGAAAGTATTCCCCAAGATATTGGTCATTTGAAGTCGTTGATCTCACTTGACTTATCAAGGAATAAACTTAAGGGAACGATCCCAATAAGCTTGGGTCAGCTGTACAGTTTAAGTCACCTCAACTTGTCCAACAACAATTTCTCCGGCCAAATCCCAACTGGAAGTCAGTTACAAACCCTTACAGACCCATCCAATTACGCGGGCAATCCTTATCTTTGCGGGGACTCGTTCCCAAGGAAATGTGAAAGCAACACTGACGAAGATCGTAGTGGTACAGGAGACGAAGGCGATCAAGATGACGATGAAGAGGACAAGAGCGACAAGATGTGGTTCTATCTGGTTGTGATGTCTGGAGTTGCTACTGGGTTTTGGGGTGTTGTTGGGTCTTTGGTTCTGAAAAGGGGTTGGAGGCATACCTTTTTCCGGCGTGTCGATGACGCTTATGACTGGGTTCGTGTAGCCGTTGCCGTTGCTGTCAGCATGGCTAAGCTTAAAAAGAGATAAGTTTGTACATATGCCGGTAAATCCAATCCAAGTGACTATTTTTTTTTTTCTTTTTTTGGCTATTCTATGTTCTTAATTTTACTTACTGTACTTAAGTAGTTAAGTCTATGATTAGTATAGTATTTTTGTATTTCACTATCTCTCAACCTATATATCACTTAATATCAAATCTCGGATTACAGCTAACCTTCTCAATTACGAGGATTGCTAGGTGTAGCACGCTACACTACGACACTTACGAGAAACATTTTTATTCCAAGTCTCAAAAACACTAGAGTACGTCTTAACATGTAACATTTCTCTACCACGTCACCTCACTGAGCAGTACAGCACAAGGATTTACTAGACCGTACACGCATAAGACAAAGGAAAATTGGTGGGAATTTCATCCATTGGTCCTGGGTCTACCATTTCTCTCTTGCAATTCTCATAATACACTGATCATCAAGGAGACTTACCAGATAAGCAGCTTTCCGAGACATTTCGTCGAGCACCTAACGGGCAACAGCCTAGAACGCCGCCGCATTGCCGTTAACTCCGCTTTGCTTCCTCAGCCGTCATGTATCATAACCGCCGCCGATACGGGTGTTGCAATCCAAGGTTGATCGGATTCCCCAAATTTCTATACAAAAACCCCTCTCTTCTTCCAAAATTACCGCGGTGTTTCGATTCTATCAACTGTACAACCACCGCTTCAGCCGCCTTCACCCACCCCACACTACGCCGCCCGACATGGTAACCCGGCCACTTCACCGACGGCAGCACGGCGCAACTTGTTACTTGTCAATCAAGCTTCTAATAGAGTGCATGTTTTACAAGAGTATTGAGAATTGACTGTATGAATATTCCCGATTTTGACCAAAGGTTATGTATTAGTATTCCCGATTATGACCACTAACGACAATTTCAGAGTATTAAGGTTAGCCTAATTGTTAATTTGGCCCAGATTGTTTCAGGTTCGAATCCTCATATCTATACTCTCGGCTTGCAGCCTTGCAATACCACACACGCACACACACAAAAAAAAAAAAAAAAAAAAAAAAGTAATGATGAATTTCATGGTTGCATTAAGTTGAGGTGAGAATCTAAATTTTGAAACAAAGGTCGAGACGACAAAAACATTACAAAATTGTCTAAGACTATAAGGCCCCTAAATTTTACTTCCTAGCTCCGCAAGCTTTAAAAATTAGGGTATGCTTGGATTGGGAGTAATTATTAGGGGGGTAATGGAGGCTAAAACAAGAGAAAAATGGTAGAAATGGTGGTGGTGGAGGGAGGAAATAAGG
The DNA here is from genome assembly GCA_963680865.1 of Spergularia marina. NCBI lineage: Eukaryota > Viridiplantae > Streptophyta > Magnoliopsida > Caryophyllales > Caryophyllaceae > Spergularia > Spergularia marina. The sequence goes on along the minus strand of OY804553.1, from coordinate 23,386,699 downwards.
GGTAGAAGAGGAACTATTACCCCCATTTGGGGGTAATGCATTACTCCCCTAATGGGGGTAATGATTCCTCCTCCACCCTTTATTTCCCCCCTCTGCCACCACATTTTCTCTAATTTTCCCCTTATTTTAGCTCCTATTACTCCATTAATAATTACTTCCAATCCAAGCATGCCCTTAGACTAATCAGACTATTATGGTGACATTTTACTCAATCCTTATCAATCTAACTTAACTTTATCGTACCGTAATTTAAGCTTTGAATACTTGTTCAATTAGTAAATGACCAATTCTTGGGATCCACCCTCAAGATGATCTCAACTCTCAAGTCGACAAATTCAATAGATGTTGGAGTACCTTTTATTAAGTTTAAGTACGGCTTTATTCTTAATCCAAACCATCCGTTTTGATACCAAAATGTCGAGTCCTTCAGTCCTTGCACAGTTGCACATACAATGAAGACCCGAGAAAACATTAATCGGGCCAAACTCAAAGAAACGGACCAAACAATCACCAAGTCACCAACATACACTACAATGACGAAAATGCCCAAGTAATGATAAATTCCATGGTTACATTAAGTTGAAGTGAGAATTTAAATTTTGAAACAAAGGTCATTAGGTCAGTTGAATGTCTTAATCAGAAAATATTGTCCTTCAAAAGATAGTAGAAAGTTTATTTACTTTGTATATCTAATTTTATACGGTTATGTAAAGGTCAAGACGATAAAAGAATTACCGAAATGTCTAAGACCCCCAAAACTAACTCTATTCTTGTAAGCCTAACTTAACTTTATAATACATTAATGTAACCATTAACCATTGAATAGTTATTCAAATAGTAAACGACCAATTTCGGCGTCCACCCTCGAGATGATCTCAACTCTCAAGTGGCCAAATCCAGTAGATGGTGGTCTGGTGGAGTAACTTTTAACTTCGAATACGTCTTATTCTTACTCCAAAGTCCAAACCGTCCGCTGTGATACCAAAATTGAACACACAATGAAGACCCGAGAAAACACCTAATTGGCCCCAAATTCAAAGAAACGGACCCAAGAACCACCAACACGCATGACATGAGAATGACGGAAATGCCCAACATTGGCGAGTCTTCCAGCGTACGCTTCATAATCAAAATCCACAAAAAGCGACAGAGGAGCGCCAAGGACTAAAATGGAATAAAATATCGAAATTCAAAACCCCAGGACAAGACTACAAAGGAAATCATATAACGGCTACTTTTCATGCTCTCTCTCAAATTCACCCCCAAAATCACACCCATTTCATTCATTCTTCTATTTCTCTCTCTCCTCTCTCCTGCAACAGCAATAACAACACTCTCTTCCCCCAGATCTTTAATTTAATCTCCCCCCAAATCCGCAATCGCCCCATTTATTCATTTATTTTTCATCAAATTTGTAGTGAAAGAGGAAGAAAAATGGCTTCGAATGCGAGTGGAAGAGTTAGAGTTGTTGCAAGAATCAGGGGTCCATTGAATAAAGAACCCAAAACCGAAACCGAAACGCTTCCGGTTTCAAAGCCGTGGCTTTTGGTGTCCAGACCCGACCCGGATTCGTCCTGCAGGGTCAAGATTTCATTTACTTCAGACAAAATCACCAGGTACATAATCTATAAAAAAAAAAAAAAAAAAAAAAAAATTGTGATTAGTTTAATTTCTATAAATTCCACTTTTAAAGTATTTTTCTTTGATGGGTTTTAAAGAAAAATCACAACTTTGGTAAATGTTGTTGGAAATGTTGTTAATGGGGCTGTAATTAGTCAGTTAATTAAGAAAAGATTCAATTTTTATTTAATTAGTAGTGATTTTTTATATAGTTGTGCTAAGAAGAGTAGTTTAGTTAGTTAATTAATTGATATAATTGATGAATTTGGACAGTGGTAAGCAAAGTTATGAGGTAGATGAGTGTTACGAACAAGCAATCGAAAACCCGGAAATATTCAGTAAAGAGATAGAGCATTTGGTGTCTGGATTGTTTGGAGGTCAGAACAGCACGGTTTTTGCCTTCGGGCCTCGTGGCAGTGGCAAGACTTACACGCTTCAGGTTTGTGTTCTTCAGTGTTTTCGTGTTTGGAATTGATTGATTATTATCCCCCCCAATTTATGGATTCCAATTGAATTGTGTAACTTCTAGGAAAAGATTACTTGCACATTTTAGTTTGTTTGGTGTAATACTTCGGAAAGTTGTAGACTTGCAATTGAATGTAGCGTAACAATTACAAAAACAATAGTAAAATGTGTAGCCCTCCTGTCCTTTTGAATGATAGGATCTGATGGTTGAGGCCGAGTCAATGGTTTTATACTTTGACACGATGATTTGAATACTTAGGAATACAATGGTGAAATGTGTGCTTAGTACTTACACCTTTTATAGACTCGATTTGTTAAGCAATGTACATATGTGTCAATTGACTTGGAGAGAAAGATTGTGCTTAGAAGCTTGTAATATAAGATGTTGTTCTATGGATATGTTGTAACGAAGATTGCATCTTTTGATAAAGTCCGATTTCATAATCTTACAACTTTGCCATTTTTGTTTAGGGTTCTGAGGAAGAGCTTGGACTGGCACCACTGACAATGGATTCAATTTTGACTCGAGCAGAAAAAGAGCAAAAAGTTGTCAATGTGTCTGTATTTGAGGTGTGCCAAGACCGTATTACTGACTTATTAGACGACAAGAGATCAGAAGTTTCGGTTTTTGAAGATGCTCAAGGCAAGATTAAACTTAAAGGCCTTTCTAAGGTAAACCAGACTAACTGAGTTTTTTTTTTCCTTTTTTTTTTTTTTTTTATTGCAATAGTTAGATATCGTTGATCCTTGACAAGTATTTCTTTGTTTACTGTTTCAGGTGAAGGTAAACACTACAGCAGAGTTCCGGGGATTATATAATGATGCAGCAAACACACGAATGCAGAAAGCGACTGAACCTCCTCATCGTAGCCATATAGGCTGTATCTTTTACCTTGTGACACCACAAAATGGAACTTCAAGTGCTAAACTCGTGGGGAAGATTAACTTTGTTGATTTGGCCAGTATGTTTCCCCCTTTTTATAGCTTTGTTCTTAAGGTAGTCATGTGAAGGTGGGGGATATTGATGGACTAAATAGTTCATGATTGTTCTTACCTAATTAGGTTATGAGGATTCCAGAAGAAAGAGTAGTGATGGTGCCAACCAGGCAGAAACTACAAGGATCAAGAAGTCTCTTAATGCTGTGCACAATGTTTTATATGCCTTGAATGCGAATGACCGTGTACCTTACAGGGAAAGCAAGTTAACTCAGATGTTGAAAGACTCTCTTGGGGGCTCGAGTAGGATTCTAATGGTTACGTGCATGGTAAATAGTTTTTCCCCCTCTAATGCAATGAGGACTTGATATTTTACTTTTCTATATGTTAGTTTAATGAGTAACCTAAGATGTACTACTATATTTTCTTGATTTTATGTAGAGTCCATCATTTTGCCAAGAAACTGTACAAACAATCAGTGTAGCTTCTCGATCATGCATTGCTGGATTCCTGGCTTATTTGAACCCCACTAAAAGCAGTAGGAGTGCTAGCAAGAAAACTGGGGCGTCTTCTCCACAAATCATGAGGTCTGCATCTAAACTCTCTACCAGAGCAAATCTGATGTCTCCTAAAGTCTTGAAACCCATGAGCACTTCAGCATCTGCAAGAAAGCACACTACATCACACCTTTCTGTGCGAAAGGCAAGTGGTGGGGCAGGTTTACAGAAGAATGGAAGGTGTGTAGCTAACATTACATGTGTCTTAATATGCTATTTGTTTGATATCTTTGATTACTCAGAATGTTGCTTATGGATACGACTTTCAGGAAACTCTTTGTTGATATTAGTGAAGCCAAGACTCCAAAGCGGGTATGACTTATTTTTCAGTCTTTTGTGTGATAGTCGTGATAGAATGTTGGTTCAGGGGTATGCTATATAGGCTACTGATATTTATTGGACGTTTCAGGAGAAAGTAAGCACTGTTGATATCAATCGAGCCAAGACTCCAAAGCAGGTATGATGTAATTTTCAGTCTTGTATGATAATCGTGATAGATGTAGGTTCAGGGGTATGCTATATCGGCTACTGATACTAATTGCACGTTTCAGGAGAAAGTAAGCATTGCAGCCATTCGAGAATCTCCTGCTCAGTCGGAGGTACAGTTTCTAATATTCCAGACATTATACTGACTTCTAGGCAATTCTTAAAATTGATCTGTCATTGCAGGTAAACACCCAAGAAAGTGAGGTTGGAGTTGTTTCTTCCATCCAGCCAGAGGTGAGTTCAGCCCTTAACTACACATTCTATTTAATTCTGAAAGCTTGGGAACGCGCCCATATATGTCTAATGTGATTCTTCTTGTTGCAGGAGAAGTTGTCTATAGTGACTGTTTCTTCGGAAACAGATTCTTCTCTACTACATTCTGAGAAGGTAAGACATATCTTCATTAACTTTCTCCTAGCCCATTAGGCAGCTTAATGAGGTTTAGCCACTAGGAGAGTCGCATGAACTTAATGTTATGTCAAACATCCTTGCCTCTTATCTCTTTTTTCCCCTCCTTTGTGGGTGCCCCTATATATTAGGGTAGTGGTATGACAGCAGCAGCTCAAATAATGTTGATCTTTGTCTAACTTAAATACTTGTCTATCATTGCAGGAAACGCCAAATGCTTCTTCAGATGTAAATTCATCTCAATCTCTCTCAGAAGAGGTAGGTCTCCTATATCTCCCTGACTCAACATAATAATAAAGTAGGCAATCAGATTTTAAAAATTATGTTAAACTGGCCTTCATCAAATCTTTCTAGAATTATATACCGCGTTTTAACAGAAAGACGTTAACCATTAGGCTATGAACTGTGAAAGGTTCAGTATGGCCGAGTAGCAGTGATATTTTTGTAAAAGAATTCGAACTATGCATGCTTCTGAGTTCTGTCACAGTTGAACGAAGTAATTGTAACAACAATTCTTCTCAATTTTGCTTTTAGAATGTCGTACAAGTTGAGGACAACGTCACTGCAACTCCTTTTGCATTCGAGACACCAACTACAGAAAGCGGTCCAGTAGAAGGTAAATTTCTCGAGTAAACGTATGGCATGCTGGCCTTCCGCGGTATCCATTACTCAAAATTGTACATTCCATTTGGTTGTAGATAAAGAAAATAAGCTTCATGAAGGGCTATCACCTCCACTGAGTGCAAGATTAAGGGAGTTGTCTAACAACTTGAAATCTCTATCTATTTCAACTGAGGCAAACTTGAAGATGACTCAGGATAGTTCAACGTTATTTAATCAAGTCATTCGAGAAGATATGGAGCCTAAAACTCCATCTTTCAAGCCAAGTGCAAAAGCTTATGAAAACTATGACAAAGCAAGTCCTTGGACAGGAATGAAGGTTAATATCTATTCTAACAAAAGAAAATAAAAAATGCCTTCATTTTTATCAATGGAGTTCTGATCTTTAGTTCCTGTTGACTGACCCAATTATAACTATTTCATTTTCCAGGACTCCCTAGTCCAAGAATATTTGAGGTTTCTGAATAGTGCCAGCAAGTAAGTTCTTAAACCTGCACCTTCTTGTTGGGGAAGTTTCGGTTGTTTTGTAGAATATTTTTTCAGTGTTTCATGAGTCGTATTCTAATTTCTAAAACTACGGTGTCTACCAGGGAGGAGCTAAAGAAAATAAAGGTCAGTCTTGTGTAGTACATTTTGCCTCATTTCCATGCTCGCACAAAATTAGTCATTCACATAACCTCATATCCGTTGTCTCCATTTTTCTACTGTAAACAGGGAATTGGTGAAAAGAGAGCAACTAACATCCTTGAATTACGAAAAGAATCTCCTGAGCGCTTCAAAGAGGTAAGAGCTCTTGATGTGTAACTCGAAACTTCATATCATCTCAAACGAGCTTAAGAGTTTTCAATTATAAGGTCTGAATGTTTTGTTGATGTTTTTTTTCCACTTTCAGCTTGATGATCTAAAAGACATTGGTCTCTCAGAAAAGCAGGTATGAACCCACCCCCCCCCCCCCCCCCCCTATCCTACAAATTCTATTCAACCTTTTCGCCTTACCTCATTCTTATTTTTGCATGTATGTTTAAACTTCTAACTTTAATTACTTGCACACCTTTATTTCTTTCTCTAGATCAAAGGATTGATGAAGAGCGCAGCTGGAAATCTTTTCGCCTAGTTAGAGACAGTTAGAGACACTGTAAGGATTCTGATTTCTGAGCACCAATACAGAATGAGCAACGACATGTTGCTAATCTTCTATGTTGTACAACTTAGGGTATCAGTTTGTGTTCATTTTTTAAAATTATTACTGTAAAAGAATGTGAGGTGTTGTAAAACCACAATTCAGTCATCTGAGATCTCAGTTTAAGATCATTGGAAAGCATGTCTTACTAGTTTTGTGCTGTTCTTCTCATGTGATGGAAATTTCGAAAGTAGTTCTGCAAGATATTTTCCTAGCAGATAAAAGTTGTTCATAGAAGAAATGATGAAAGATTTCCTAGAGAACAGAAGTTTCATTACGTGGGGTGAAACTCGTACAAAGGGCCGCCAATGGCCAAAATATAATTTTTAACTATTAAATCTATCATTTGCTCGGAGAAGACTCGGTGATGACACGGGAGCGATTCCGAGCTAGTTTTAAAGAGTTTTGCATGTGTCTTTGGACATATTTGGAATCAAATTATCTCAAATATGATTGATATGCCCAAGACACACCGTTAGGAATCCACCTTTTCTTCGGTTTTGGAACAACATGGGGTGAAACTCGTGCAAAGGACCGCAATTGGCCAAAATATGATTTCAAACTATTAAATCTATCATTTGCTCGGAAAAAACTCGAGTTTGCTCGGAGAAGACTAGGTGTGACACAAGGGCGATTCTGAGCTAGTTTTAGAGAGTTTTTCATGTATCTTTGGACGTATGTGGCATCAAATTGTCTCAAATGTGATTGATATGCCCAAGACACACAGTTAGGAAGCCCCACAAAGAATTTGAGCCAATTCGGAGTCGGTGTTTCGCTGGGTGTTTCGAGCACCATAGTGTGTTTGCACCAATTCTTTAATCATTCAATATCAATACAAAACTAATTCGTCGTACTTTGGTTGAAGGGACTCTTTTAAAATAATTTACTTTATTTCTTAACGGACATTTTGCTATAGAAAGATGAGAAAGCGAAAGAATACTATATCAGAAATTCGGCTAAGTACTATGACAGTATAATTTACAGTTTTCCCCTCAAAAAAAAAAATTTAATTTACAGTTGAGACTCTTGATAGTGTGAGACAGACATATTCTTCATGAGAAATATCAAACATTTTGAAGTAAAGCTTGCGTCTCTGGTAACATTTGTTTTACATCTATATTCCGCACTCTAGGCCTATCAGAGTTTTCAGGAGTAGCTACCTTGAAAGCTGGCCATGGCCAAGGCCAACATATGCGCCGAAGCACCTTGCTTCTGTTGTTTTTGTCCCAACTCTCTGCTTCTTCCAGTTGTCTTGTCAATGCCTCAACCCTTTGACGAAGTCCTGCAGCTCTACTGTCAGCCAGCTGAAGAGACCTTTCTGCGGCTGAATGAGCTGCCAGTCCCGCGATTGCTAGTTCTTCCTTCAGTTTCAACTTTTTGTTTGACACTTGCAATGCTGTCCTTGTTTTCTCTAGCTCCTGTGTCAGGATGGTGACCTATTGACACGAAAATGTCAGTTTTATATTTGTGTTCAACATTTGAGATGATGATTTCTACTAAAAGCATATAGACTGAACTACAAGGTCCTGATTGGGCTGAAAATATATCCTTACCACTTTGTCACGCTCCTGAATGACCCGTTTACCAGCTTCCGCTTCTAATTCACAGGCTTCTCTCCACCTCTCAGCCTCATCTTCGGTTGATTTCATTTCAATCATGAGTTCTTCGACCTATTGTACAAGGATCAAAGTCAGGAACTAACAATTATATGAAGACAGGATGGTTTTTTAATGTACAGAGATTTGATTTACATTCTGAGTTAGAGTTCTCTCTCGATCTTCCAACTCTTTGATGTATACTGTCTGTTCTGCTATCTGTTGTACTTGTTTCTCAGTAAGTCTCTCCAAACGCTCAGAATCTGACCTGGCATCAGATAAACGATTAGATAGCAGACATCAAGGCTTCACAGACTTTCTCATTTTCATCTTACACTTTAATCCTATAATTCTGTATGTATAACTGTGCTAGTAGCAGCAAACAAGAGGAATCGAGCAGTCACTAATAAGATACCTGGAGTCATCCAAAGCTGTCCTCAGCTGACTGATCTCAACCCGTAGATTCCTCATCAATTTCTCCACAGCTGAAGCCTAATCAGGGCATCACAGATAAACCATCACTGTAAAGTAGTGCTTGGGGAAAAAGAATTCACATATAAACAGCAATCAGTCACACTTGAATTTTTACTACTAGGGTCTATTCTCAAACACAGCTGATGACAGGGGTTCGTCTTTAAAATGCTTGAATAACAGAAAGCCGAAAGGCCAGGAATCTCTCCTTCCCAAAATCAGTACCGTCCTGAGTGATACAAATTCTGAAATAAAGGCACTACAGATCAATGTGCATAAACTCTCCTACTTCACCATGAATATGTCTACTGACCCTAAGTACAAAAAGTCAGTTTACGAGAATTATTGACCTGATGTAAAAATAGGTGACACTGACATTGTGATGGGCCATGCTAATAAGCGTGCACAGAAGTTCCATGTCACGATTATGATCCAGAACAAAAGCAACCAGTCTATCCAACTACGAAGCAAAATTTGCTTGTTACTAAGATACTGAACTCGCAGACGACAAACAACTAGAACTCTAGAAGGAACATAATACAGGATGTCAAGAACACAAAGGGAGAAGAATTCTACCAAATTAACAACTTCCTGATCTTCACATTCAGTCCTAACATCAGATGCACCACCAGCTGAATCACACGCGGTATTGTCTGCAGATTGATCAGCATCCTTTTTTTGCTGCTCATTAGCAGCTCCACCCATCATAAAACCAAACCCTACTCTTTGCAAACCCCAATCAGCAAACTGAAGCAAAGGGACTCTCTTCTGCTCATTGTTACCCTTCAACTTGTTAAAACTCTTCTCCAATGCCTCCTTCTCAATCACAGCAATCCCGAGCAATGCATTTAAATCACAATTCTCTTCAGTTAGACTCACCACAGTGCTCTCAAGTTTCCTCTTTTCTTTCTTCACCGTCTCTTGATACTCATTCAATCTATGTTCAACCGTTGTCACCATCTTAGTAACCAAGTCCATTCTCATACAAAAGGGCTCCGATTCCTTTAAACTTCCCAATCCATCCTCGAAACTTAACAATTCTTCACCCTCATGTTCCAAACCCTCACTAATCCTCATCAAAGACTCATTAACCAAGCCAATTACCTCCAAATCCCTAGAATTATTATCCATCAGCTCCCTGTTTTTCCTTGTACAATCTTCAATTTCTACCAAGAACTCATCATTTTCGTGATTTTTACTCGAGTTCTCAATCAACTCCTTATTCATCTTCCTCTTACAATCTTCACTTTCTACCAAGAACTCATCTTTATCGCGAAATTTACTCAAGTTCTCTTCAACCCTTTTCCCCAATCTCAACACAAAATCTAACCCCTCCAACACGCTCCCTGATTCCTTCCATTCTTCCCATACCCTTTCATCCAATAACTTATTCCCTAAACCCAAATTAACCCTCAATAAACACTCTATGATTAACCTCAACATCTCAAACTCCTTAGAAAAACCCTCCTCCAAATCATCTTTTCTTCTCATTGAAGCTTCCACAATTCCTTCCGAAATCCCATCTTTCCTCACCAACTCCTCCTCCCTCTCCCTAACCCTCCCCTCGACCAGGAAAAACTCACTCTTTATACAATCCCTCTGAATTGTCAGCTCCTCAACAGCCAGAGCAAGTTCAATATTCTTCTCCTGAGCATCATAAAGCTCATGCTGTAACTTTACAAACTTGCCCTCTTCCTCTCTTTGCTTCAGCTCCAAACCCTGGTTTGATTGCTTCAGAGATTGAACTTGAGCTAGCAGAAGGGTGTTTTGGGCTCGTAATTTGTCGAGATTGTTGGGGGTGTTTTCGTCTTTAGACTCATCTTCAAGGATGTCCATGGTTTTGATGATTGGAGGGGATTATTGAGAGTGAGATAATATTAGGAGAGGTAGAAACGTGCTGTGAAAAAAGATTCAGATGGCAAGGTTTGTGCGTGAGGAAGAAGGCAGTTAACGGCCAACTACCAGTCCAAGTTCTTCTCAAATTTGGAGGGAAACATTCTTTTTTTCTTTTTTCTTTTTTGTCTCCTTTGATCTTTAAGATATCCTTTCCCCTTTGGGAGAGTGAATGTGGTGAATGTGAATCGTTTCTACGGTTTTCTCGATTGTTAACGTTTTAATTACAAAGATATTGGAGGTCGTTAATTCGAAAAAACCACATAGTGATTAGATATACAAGTTTAAGAAGAGGTATAATAATTAGTTAAAACAATATCAATTGAATATCGAAATCTCTAAAATTTGACCTTTCGTGTTACGATATTACTCCTTTTTGCTTCCGACTTTCATTTTGTTAGAGTTTTGTTGGTGGATGAGTAGTAAGGATGGATGAGTACGTCATCGGGAGATATTCGTATTCCCTTTCCGTATTGTTTAATAGGGCTTATTAGAAAAAACAAATACTCATGCACCAACAAAAATATGTATTTCATGTCTTAATTATACTCCTATCTCCTATGACTGATGAGTATGTCGTTTATAGTCGTCGGTATAGTTCTTGGAAATTGATCATTTCTTCTTTTTTTGGGATGAAATTGATCAATTAGATAGGCGCAAAAAACAAAAAAAATACTCAAAAATTAGCAGGAAAATGCTTCCATCAATATACATTCACGGAAAAATAAAATTGAAGAATGGCGTCGCCCGGGTTTGAACCGGAGACCTTCAGTATAACCAACTACACCACGACACCTTGTTGCGTTTTTTGTGACAATAATTATATATAATCACTACACTAGAGTTCTGAGACATCCATTGGGCCGCCTAACCCAAGGTTATCTAGCCCGGCCCAATTGTCACTGCTGAGATTTTTTTCTTTTTTTCTTTTGAGTTCAATTCTCACTGCTGAGAGTTATTCTCAACAGCAAAGGAAATTGTGGGAATTTAAAAGCTTTAGAAGTTTGCATGATTTATAATTAACTATTTTTTTTTGTGTCATGATCAAGGTATATATTAGGAACATATTGTTGCATGACCTCATAAAAATATACGTAATAATCGTAACTATGTAAAGCAATGTCTAGTACATAAATCTCCGAACGAATAAATATTCTAATTTTATTTGAATTAAACAAGACTCGTTATCTTTCATAGTTGAATTATACCAATCAACGTGAAGTCGTGAACTAAGTAAAAAAGAAACTTATTTACTTTTTCTTAGAGGGTAAAACACTTAACAAGTTGAAGTTTAACTAAGTTGGGAGAATCATTTTGGTCATTGGGAAGTATGGGAACAAAGAAAAGAAGTAAAAGAGGCTTCCAATTCAAGCATCTACATTGGGAAAAAGCACATGCTGACACCTGAAAGTTAAAACAGTTGTCCTATCATATCATATTCTCTCCACTTTCTCATTAAAATTTCATGAAATTAAAACCTTTGCCAAAATTTCAACCAATATAAGTGCAATCACAATCAAAAGCAATCAGCATAATATTATTCAAATGATTCCGAATATAATTTTAAAGCAAATTCAAACCAACATTTTTACCAAACTTATCAGTCATCATCAGTTGCAGATTCATCACTCAATCTCCTCTTTTTTTACTGCATTATTGATCTCCTGCAGAAAAACCCATCAAATAAATCCAATTTTATGAACAATCCCAACTCTAATTTTATTTTCAGAATCTCAATTGGGTGGGAATTATGAATTATGGATTTTAATACTGTGGGGCTGAGGATACGAGGATTTGAACTCGGGACAATCCCGAGGCAGGTTGAATTCTTTAACCACTAGGCCAACCTTGATCCTCGGCACAATTGTTGAATCGTGGTGATGGGGAGTGAGGAGAGAGAAAGCAGTGATTTTTATGTGGAGAATACAGTTTTTGTTGCAGTGGGTAAACATTTGAAGGATAGTGAATCAGTTCTTTCATGGGCAGTTCATAAACTTGCTGGAAAGAAGAAAATTTGTATTCTTCATGTTCATCAGCCTGCTTCTTTAGTTTCATTTTGTGAGTTTTCTCACCTTTATTTATTTTGTTACTGTTTTTAATTATTTCTCTTTGGATGTGTAAGTTTACTTTTTTTTTTTTTTTTTTCTTGTTATAATGTTGGTGAATTATAAGTTCCTGGTTTAATTAATTGCATCCTGCATGTTTTGTGGTGTAAGAATTGAGGTTGATCTATGAAGTAATCCTTTCGAGACGGTCGATTCTTTATGTTTGGTTTGAATTCCTCTCACGTATTCAAATCAAGCGTAAAGAAAAAGTTCAATGAAATGGAGGGATTAATGCAATAGTGTTTTAGAAATGGTTGTCTTAATAAAATAATTAGACTTGGGGTTTTAGTGTAATTATGTTGCTGTATAATTAGACTTTGGGATTTTAGTTGTGAGATGTGGGTCTATGGTATTTTAGAGTGAATAAACCTGGGGCAATCCAGAATTGAAGAGCAATGGAGCAGGAATTGGATCTTTCAAGTTTATTATGACACTTCATATTTGGATATACTTTGAAATTTTAATTAGCAAGTTTCAATTTTGTTAAAATGACTTGGTCCTTCTTGTCTATCAAATCGGTTTTTGGGTCTTTGTCGTTGAGTTCGTAGAGCTCACTGAATGTCTCAATGGCATGATATGATATATTCATGATCATCTGAGCTGACTATTGACAATCAAACTTCACGCCCTCTTTTTTTACATTGATGTTGTTGAAAAGTGACTAAATGCAATAATAAAAGGGCAGCCCGGTGCACATTGGTAACCTGGCTAAGCGAGGGTCCGGGGAAGGGTCCCACTACAAGGGTGGAATGAGGGCAAGTCTTCCCTTGTCGATTTATTTGACAAGAGGCTGCTCCTAGGACTTGAACCCGTGACCTATTGATCACACGGCAAGACTAAATGCAATTATATGTTTTTTTTTTTTTTTTTGTTTCTTCCCAAATTGGGAGTCTGATTACGGGAGTCTTTGAGAGTTTGAGGCACTGGGGTAATGATGTTGTTGTAGTAGTGTGATGACGTCTTCATTGAGATTGTATATGACCGACATTGAAATGTGTGCGTTGCATTTGTGTTGTAGAGTATATTATCTTCTTCTTAGGTATTTTAGGTCGTTAACCAGGCGATTCTTCCAGATAAATGTATCAACATACTCTGAATAAGTGAATAACTGTGTCTGTTTAACGTTCAAACCACATTCTTCTGGATAGTGATACACTTTATGTCAATGGAAGAACTTTATCCTGTTGCTCATTTTGGGAAACCATGTATGTTGCTGCTTTTTCCCTGATGCAGTTGGTGGCATACAGTCTGTCAGCAAATTCCAACAACGAGCAATCAGCGCACTCTGTGAAGCAGATACACAGAAGCTTCAGAAACTTATCAGTCAATATGTTCTCCAACTTTCCAAGATGGGGGTAATTTATGCCCTTTTCCCTAAGCATTTCCGCTGAATGTGTGAATATTTGCTCTGGTGGCGTATTTCCTATCAGAAGTGTTGTTGACTGTGTAAACTCATGTATTCAGGTGCGTGCGGATAGGATGTGGATTGAAATGGATAATGTTGAGGAAGGAATAGTGACTATGATTGTTCAGCATGGGATCAGATGGCTGGTCATGGGAGCAGCAGCTGATAAAGGTTACAAAAAGTATGAGAGATAGGATTTGTGCTGAATTAATATTTTTCACTTCCTTCAGATTGATTAATCTGGAAGCAATTCAATATTCGAATGTCATAGTAAGCGGGGTCATGCCGGTCATCCTTTAGATATCGGATTAAAGCAGGGAATTTCGGATGTTCCTGATCTAAGAGATGAGAACTGAAAAATTAGCCCTCTAGGTGAAGACTGAATGGAACAGGAAGAAGGTGCTACTTGGGGAAGATTGAAGTGTTTGCACAGTGATTCATCATGCCTTTATGGTTTTGGAGTTGCAAATTAATTTGAACTTTCTGAATGATATTACTTTCAAAGCCTGTGGCCTTTAAGCCATCATTCTAATCGAGCTGATGAATGTTGCAGGGGAATGGCAGAGCTAAAGTCTCAAAAGGCGATCTTTGTTTGTGAGAAAGCACCAGCTTCTTGTCATATCTGGTTTATTTGCCGGGGGGAACTTATTTTTACCAGGTTTTTTCGCTTTCCTCGTGCATAATCAGCTGAATGTCCATAGTTCCAGAAGGCTTTGGCTGAGCAGGAACTTCCACTTTTGAGTGTGGATCTATGTTGCCCTCGGATGTACTTCAAATCAATTATCAATTAACTAAGCCTCTTGTAACAGGAAGGGTCCTGGTGTAGATAAATCTAAGGCAACAGAACCACCGAAAGAAAATGTGACCATCATAGGACGGAAACGTGTATGTTCAGATAATCGTGGAACAAATGCTTCTCGAGAACAGCAGTCATTACGTTCGAATGTGGTGGAAGAAGATCTAGAGCATGTAAAAGTAGAAGGTCCTAGTACAGATACACTGTCACTTGATTCAGATGTTTCAACTGAAGAATCAGAATCTTCACTTCGGGAGGAAACCGGATATGGGAATGAGAAAAATGTGTGTGCACCTACGGAATCACTCACTGTAAACGTGGCAGGCAAAGAATTAGAGCATGAGGGAAAAGATTGCATGATTGATGAGCACAGATCACCGCCTCGGCTAACTTTCCGGGAACGTGGCTCCATTCTTCGGGCCTGTTCAGTTGACTTTGACTCTCAAAGGGAGCATTCTCCGGTGTTATCTGCTCCACTTGATATCGTTTCATCACAAAAGAAATTAAACAGAGAAAAAGGACTTGCAGTTGAAGGGAAACGACAGATCTTCAAATTTCATTCGTCGTTCAATTCGGCTTTGTTTGAAGGAAAAATGGTAGGCAAATAGGCATCTTAAAAAATTTAGCACTGTTAATTGATATTTCTGTTTTCTCTGAGTTTCTGAAGAGAAGCTAGTTGTAAATATAACAAATGGAGATTAGGATGATCTGACTTCTAAGTTCTAATTCTTCAGGTCTTCATAGAATTTTTAGTCTCTAGAAGCTCATAGTGGTAAGTTAATTTTGCACAGGAAGGAAAACCTAGACTACGAGCACCGAGAGAGATGTATGATAAATTGGAACGAGCTATTTCATATGCTGACAATGAGAAACAACTGGCATTCCAAGAGTCAATTCAGCGATGGAAGGCCGAGGAGGATGCAGTAGATGCTAAGAAAAAGGTATTTCTTCCGTCCCATTGTATCTGCTGAATTATCTTGGTTATGTTCAAGCTTCAGCCATTAGTCTACTAAAATTATAATGTTAATTTCTTGAAGTGAAATAATGATTATTCTGTCTTTATTAGGAGCTTTCTGTGTGTTCTTTGATAATTTCCGCTGTATAAGGTTATTCATGTAAACACTATATTTTAGCAACTAGCACCCTCTTTGTCCACTTGTCCATTTCTGTAATAAACCACCTTACACGACATTTCTCAAGTTCTTTTTCGTCATCCACTACTTCCTCAGTTACTAAATGCTATTCTACCATTCTTACTGCCCGAAACCTGATAAGAAAGGCGGATTGCCCGCTGGGTTTCTTCTTGTTAATTGTACGTAACAAAGAAAAAGTATTAGGGTGGTATATGGGCAAAATGCCCATGTAAGTACTAGCTGATCAAAACCCAAATGTATGAACTGATCATTAGCTAATTGTATAGTTATAGAAGATAATGATCAAAGAGCTGTGTTAGGGACTTCCATTTGTCACGAATTTATCTTGAAAGTAGGGAGTATATATTTCCCCTCCCAGAACACTTCTACCTGCAAAGAATGACAATCTCAAGAGAAGGCAAATCACATGTAGCGTATTTTAGTTGTATACTTGCCATCTACTATTCCGAGAAATTTCTTATGCAGAGATGGTTTTGTTATGTGCTGTATAAATGTGTAATGCAGACAAAAGAGTAAGAAATGAGAAAAGTAACATGAGAGAACTGTGTTGTGTGCTATCTTGACACAGTTCTGTACAACATGACGTGCCGACGTGGATATATGCTTTGTTTTGTCACTTAAATGTTGCAGATTGTTGCAGGCTGATGCTGCAAATGGTAAATTTGCGAAGGAGATGAAACAAAGAAAAAAGTTGGAAGAAGTTCTGGTAAGGCAGAGGCTAGAATATGAGAGGTTCGAAGAAGAACATGATAGATACATGACAGAACTACCAATAATCCAAGCTGAATGTTCTAGCCTAGAAAGCCAGGTTAGAGAATCAGAATTTGCAGCTACGGAGCTGGAGGAGAAGATATGCTCAGCTGTTGAGCTCTTGATATCTTTCAGAGGACAAAGGGACCAGCTAGAGCTGGAGCGTGATAATGCTATCCAAGAGATGGAAAGTCTGAAGAAATTGAAGGAAGAAAGAGCTGCAGCCTTGTCCGGTCCACACTTTTCTACCTTTTCCTTGATTGAAATTGGTGAAGCAACATGCAGTTTTGACCCTTCTAAGAGAATTGGAGATGGCATTTATGGAAGCATTTATCAAGGGCTACTTGGCCATATGGAAGTTGCTATAAGGATGTTGCCTAATGATGGCATGCAGGGTCAACTTATGTTCGAGCATCAGGTAAGTTATACCAAAAGACTTCAAAATTGGTCAGTTGGTATACTTTCAAGAGTACAGGTAACAGGTCCCTATAAATCGGTTTGTGTTTACATTGCAGGTTGAAGTTTTAAGTAGAGTAAGGCATCGGAACATAGTGACTCTTATCGGGATCTGCCCAGAAGCAAGATCTATAGTGTATGAATACCTTGAGAGAGGTAGTTTAGAGGACAACCTGGCCTGCAGGGGGAAAAATCGCCCTTTGCAGTGGCAAACTCGTGTCAGAATTGCAGCTGAACTCTGCTCTGCCCTGATCTTCCTTCATACCAGCAATCCCCCAATTTTCCATGGGAATTTAAAACCTACTAAAGTCCTTCTTGATGCCAACTTTGTCAGCAAAATAGGTGACTTGGGCATATTACATCTAATCCCACAAACTCAGATTCCTGTGAGCAAAAAGCTGTCTTATGGCGCCACCAGTCAGAATCGTGTTTCTGTGTATACAGATCCAGAATTTCTCCGCACAGGAGTGAGTAGTCCAGAGTCAGACGTATACTCATTTGGAATTATACTCTTACAGCTTATAACTGGTATTCCAGGGACTGTGAAAGACGTAAAACGGGCCCTGCAGAATGATAATTTTGAGTCGATATTGGATTTTTCTGCTGGGGACTGGCCAATTAATCTAGCAAAATCACTGGCTCTGCTGGCATTGCACTGCTGCCAGAGAACTCCGTCAAGGAGACCACAATTAGCTGCAGAGGTATGGAGTGTCCTTGAACCTTTGCGAAAATCATGTGACGCACAAAGGTCATTCTTGCAAAGTCGTGAAAACCGAAGACCCCCCTCTCACTTCCTGTGCCCCATCTATCAGGTGATGAGTCCAAAAATATTCACTTTCTAATTTCGTTTTTACTTTTTGTCTGGCAGTTTCCAACTTGATGATAAGTTCAGTTAGTTTTGTACTAGGAGGGTGAAAATCACAGTAATGACAGTATCACAGGAGTACTTTGCATGGTACAATTCATATTTTGACCAATTGATATTTATGCATCTACAGGAACTCATGAAAGACCCTTGCACCGCAGCAGATGGCTACACATACGAAGGAGAAGCCATACGAGAATGGTTAGACAGCGGCCATAAGACTTCACCCATGACAAACTTGATACTGCCAAACAGTGACCTGATCCCGAACCATGCTCTTCAGTATGCGATCCAAGAATGGTTACAGCAGTCATAATTGCGCACATTCCTAACCTTATAATTGCACATATTACGACATCCTAGCATTTTCCTGCTACATATTGATGTCACACTTAGCTAACAGTGAGCTTATAGTATTTTTGTTGAGGAGATGGTTTTGCTAGAAGATCATCCCCCTCAAATTAACTTTCTTCTCATACAAGATTTATGTACTATGTAATATTGAAAACTAAGCTAGACGTAGTAGCTTTTAAACACTAAAAAAAAAAAAATCCTTCATCGGAAAAACTTCTTACGTAATGTTTGTTTGTAGTACTAGCTTGTTCTCCTTTTCTCCTCTCTTGCTACCCCATATGGGACACCAAGAAATCATCAAAATCCCAATTTTTTCAGGTCTTTGTAAGGGTTTAGAGGCTGACCTCATTGTTTCTTCGGAATTCAATTCAACGAGCTTATTGTCTTAAATTTGTACGAAATGTAACTTAAGGTCGGTCTAAATACACCAAATAAAACGACTAATCTCGTGAGTAATAATCTAAATTTCAGCAACAAGCATATCAAAGTCAATTTGAGATTTCATATCAAAGAAAAACATTTACGACGCTTTTAACCCCAAAACTCGAAAAAAGATGTTGATTCCTCATGCAAATCCCATTGGACAAAGATTGTGAAGATCTCCTTTATTTCTTTCTTTTTCCAGATAAAAATCAAATCAAATCAATTTTATTTTATTTTTATTTTTATATTTGCATTTCTTGTGCACATTTCTCTCACTCTCTCTCTCTCTTCTCTCTTTCTCACACACCGTCTTGCTCTTCCAAGGTTTTTCGCCGACCACCCTTCTTCTTCTTCTTCCTCTCCCAAAAAAAAAAAAAAAACATTAAATTTTTGCCCAGAAAACAATTTTATTCATTAATACTTTTTCATATTTTTCTCTCTCCTCTGTTTTTCTTAAAAACTCCGAAAACTTCAATCGATCATTTCTTTTTCTCTGTTTTTCCATTTTTTTTTCCATGAATCACATGACAAGCCTCAACTCTCAACTGGGTACGTTTCACTTTTTAATTCCCACTTTTATTTTTTGAGTTTTTTTGTCGGAGATTATAATGTTGTATTTTTAATGTTGTTGTTGACCTAAGATCACTTGATTTTGTGCCCCCTTTGTTTTTGTGATTGGTTGATCTGATTTTTGGTTTTATTTGGCATATTTGATCTACCCTTTTGTTGAATTTGGTTTGTGAGAAGTGAATTTGAAGTTTCCTTTTTATTGTTTTTGGGTTTAGAATTGTTGTGGATCCCATGTTTGTAGGTTTTATGTGATTTTGGGTTGAAATTCTAGTGATTTTTTATATGGGTTTTGTACTTTGTGTGTGTGTGTCTGTGTGTGCATTTGTTAGGTTTTTGCTTGTTCTTCTTAATTGTTTGATTTGGGTTATGTTCACACATTTTAATCCTAATTTTAGAGACTTGTTGCTGAAGTTGTTGTGGTTGAGATTTTTGGTTGTCATGATTTTATATTTCGTAGGGTTTCCTAGGAGTTATTTAGTGTTGTAATTGCTATATCATGTACATTGTACTGTACTTTTTCGGAGAGCGTGTGAGACGTTGGAGTGTACTTGAGTTGTTTTCTTTCGAATCAGTAGTTTCTAGGTATCGGCTTTAAGGGTTTCCTTCATTTTTAGCTGTTCTCATTCGAAGGAGCATTTCTCCTTGGGATTGTTGTGGTGAAGATCAAAACATGTGTTTGGACTGGTCAAGGGGTACGTACTTCCCTCGTTCTGTAGGACCGTTATTTTGGTAATGACTTGTTCTAGAGCTTACGTGTGGGCTAGAAGTTTCGAAATCTAGATATATAAGAGCTTTATCAATAGATGCAGTTTTTAAGAATAAAATAGGAGAGGTTTTGTCGTGAAGATTGGGAAATTCATTTGGGTTAGGTTTACGATTGTTAATCTTGTGTAGTTATGGTTTGTTGTGGAGCATACTATTTGCTACGAGGCAACTAGCACAAATTTTCAGTTGCTAGTTTTCTGGCTAATGGTTGTATTTACTATTGACCTCCCTCAGGTGGAATGAACAAAACCCTTATGAGTTTTGAGGAATGAGTCATGAGAGGTTCTATCTTCAAAGATTGGCTTTCATTCTGGCTCCTTGTATGTAGTTAGAGTAAATGAACTTTGCGTCATTAGCAACTTCAATTCATCTCCTGGGATCACTTCTCTTAATTTCACGCTTTATACTTGTGGAGGCTATGCATGGAAGAAACTGATCCTCATAGTTAGGAGCTGTGTTGCAGATAGCTGTGAGAGTGTGATATGGTTGGTTGAATTTGATAAATCAGTGCCGAGATGTTCTTTTTGTCTGAAAAATATGAATAGTTGAGTGTTTGCTGAATCAGTGCAATGTTTTCATCTCTCATCAGATGTGGTATCATTGAAATTTGTTCGTCTTTCAAAAAGTAGGGGCATCCTGCCAAGGACAATGAGTACAAGATTAGGTCCTGTATCATCTTTAAACTAGTGTTCCTTGTAGAACAGTTGTGCAGATCTTGAACTATTGGAATGACAGCGTTCACTGGATTCTTTCGTTGATAAACCTCATCTAAAAGGGAGGAGAGATGTTAGGGTCAAGGGATAAAAGTGCTATTCTAGCTTTCCATCTGATATTTAATGCTTAACACAGTACTAATAGCTCAAGCCTCGGGGTACTTGGAATATTTCTGACACATATTGTCCGCTGTTCTTTGTTGCTGACAGCTTTATCCATTAGTCTGTTTGTGAAGTTTCTTGGTTGTCTCTTGGCGTGAGTGCGTGGAGTAGTTTTTTTTTTCGAGTTTTCTGATTCTTTTTGTCAATTTGTTTTTGTCATTTTTAACAGTTATGCCAACTGTTATGATCTTTGTGTGTATCTTTTGGTACATTGAATTGTGTTGCCCAATTGTGAATCATACCTATGAAAGATATGATTTTTATTGTCATGAATCTTTGCTGATATGTTACATTTCTGTCACCTTTTTAACACGATTAAGATTTGGCTCAAGCCTCTTCAAACTTCTCGTACCAAAGTTTCTTATCAAGATTTGTTATGCAGCATATTTTTGTTAACTTTCGACTTTTTAAGTAGCATTGGGAGGGCAATTTCCACATAAGATCAAGGCGCCAGAACCAATGAAGTCCGGTGATGGAAATGACTCTATAGATACCTTCATCAGACAAACAATAGGGAAAGAGCCATATCTTTCCTTTTCAAGGGCAAACGAAAACTCAGTCCAGTGGATTCAGTTACTTCATGCCTTGGATCAACAAGGTACTCACAAACCTATAATTGACGAAAAGTTTCTAGGATAGAATTGAACAATAAAATATATAGCATGTCAATGGTTACAGTTGATATGCCTTTTGAGAGTACTGCGTCAATGGAATATTTCCACCATGTTAATTATGGTGGTTTCTTTTAAACAACAAAGAACTATGATCTGGGTAGCTAGGCTTTAAGGCAAATGGTGAGTCTGTAGAAGCAGAGGGTTTTGGTTAGGGGCTAAGGTTAGGGTGTCCCTTCTAAAGCCTATTTTTAAATCCATTTTGTATCTGTCATAGCAGATTTACCTGGATGGCCTCTGCTTACTCCCATGAAGATCCAATTTCAGAAGTGTGACAAGTGCTCTCGAGAATTTTGCTCAACTATCAGTTATCGAAGACATCTGCGCTTACATAGGCGTAAATTGAACATTGATAAGGTATCTGAGACCATAATGCACATCTTATGGGGACTGAGCCTGCTAAGAGTCTTGAAGTAGCTGCCAAACAATCATAAGATGCTATATTTTGATCTTTAAATTAAGTATCTCAGATTTTTTTAGGCCTTCTGTATATAGTCTTTGACAAAGTGATTTTCTCCACCATGACTAACATCAGTGTGATGGGTTTATCTAGGATTCAGCTACAAAAATTAGGGATCTGTTGCAAGCTTTCTGGGATAAGGTACTATTTTATTCCCATCTGCACCTCTTGGTTATCCCACAATCTGAACTTTTCACGACATTTGCTATAAGTTGGATCTTTTGGTGCAGCTATCTGTGGAGGAGGCCATGGAGATTATGTCATTTGATGATGTTTCTCTAGAGGTAAGATTTTGTTTTGCATTTAAGGTATTGTCAAATGCTTTATCTGTTGAAGTGGTAATTGTTAGCGCTTGGATTTGTACTTGGGTTGTTCTTGTTCATGATTTTTGAGGTCTCATGGAGCAATGGAGGAGTGTTGGAGTACCTATCATCTTAGAACAGTTTATGACTTGAATATAATTTAAATGTGTATCCTTGGAAAATTCCATTTAACTGGACTAGTGGCTTATATAAACACTGATGAAATCATGAAAAGATCAAGTGATCAATGTTGATTGATGAAACACCAGAATTGTGAACTGTTATTTGGTAATCTTATTATTCTTTCTTTTTGTCCTCTCGTAGAGAGTTTCTGGTTCCTCAATCATAAAGGCATTGACACCGCTTGTTCGAAAACCTGGATACACTTCTCTGCCACACAGTTATTTGAAGACTGGCTCTGTACTTCTGGTAAATTTTGAATTGTTTTGACTTCATATGTGCTGCTGCCACCGCTTCTTTGTCACCCCTATTTCTTGGGAGGTTCTAAATTTACATTGATGATTGACTCTGGCAGGATATTGTCCAAGGTAGACCTCCAAGGTTCCCGATATCATCCCAGGAATTGTTCAGTATTTTAGACGATGCAAGTGAAAACACCTTTCTGTGTGCTGGCACGGCCGAATCACTACAGAAGTTTGTGTTCGGTGGTGATGCTGGAAAGATTGGCCTTGAGATGAGGAACTTGATTGTTTGTACTAGTTTCCTTGTTGAGCAGAAACTGGTATTTGACTGATCTGCTGTTTTATAATTTATTCAGTATGAGCATGTTGCCTTCAGTTGTCTTTCTGTTCTTTTCATCACTTCTACATGGTTAAAATGGTATCTGTTTTTATGCAGGTTAAGGCATGCCTTGCTGATAAAGATGCCGAGGCTTTAAGGTATCAGAAACTGCTTATGGAGGAGGAAGAAGCTGCTCAGAAGAGGTATATTCACTATATTACTATGGTTTTCTTTGTCCTAATAACTTTCTTTTCCACTTTTTTGCTCACGTCATAAAAATAATTTATTTTTTAATCAAAGTCGGGCGGCATGTTTTTTAGTAGATAGCATCGGTGCTTCTAACATTGTATAGTTGGCCAGTGTGATTATCAATAATGCATACTTCTAGTTCACATGTCTTTGGTTTTGTGGTGGAGGTAATTCATGTTCTTGGATAAAGCCTACTAGATATTTCATGTATGCAATGGCAGCATATGAGCATTTCTATCAACTATTGGAAATAATAGACCAGACAGTAGTGTCTCTGGCATGGTTTTGAGAATTTTGACGTGAGGATTTAGCCTTCGACCAGCGTCTATTTGACTTTTCTATTAGGTAAGAGAGTTAGCATAACTGTTTGTGTATTGAAGCTGATATGCCCTCTGGTGTGTACATCTCTTTAGGCAAGCTGCTCTTTTGGAGAAGAAAAGACAAAAGAAACTAAGGCAGAAAGAAAGGGCAAGGGAGTTAGCAAGTGCTGAAATTGATAATTCTGCAGAAGAAAGTTCATCGTCTCCACCGACTTCAACCGCTGCCGATGACTATGATTCTACTCCAGAAACGCTAGAGATACATCCTGATGCAACCCCATCTCCTGAGCCTTCCCAATCAGTAAATTTGGAAGGGGATATCGACAAAGATCAGGTAAACAGAAATCCAGATCCAGGTGCTCACCAAAAGGGGTATCCAGATTTGAGTGCTGACCAAAAATTTGAGCATAGAACACTCCATCGAGGTGGCCGGAGACAAGCGGTTAACTCTCGCTGGCAGGCGCCAAAATCTCACAGAAAGCCAAATGGCTATCACACCAATAACAACTATCAGGCCCCAAAGCCTGGAGCTGGTCAGAAACGTGCGTCTTTGAGAGACTCCCATACAACTGCCAACGGCACCAAAGTTTGGACACCTAAACCAAAATCAGAGACTGATGAAGGGAGTTCTAAAACTAAGGTTCCTGCTGAAGCACCAAAGGTGCCGTGCCAAGAAAGAAAGCTTTTAATTGGTTCCATACCTGTCCCACTTGGAAGTTGTATTATACAGGGACAGGACGAAAGTCTTGGTGGAGCACCTGAAAGTAGTTCCTCAGGACTTTCTGTACCAGGTGCTCGTGAGAGGCCTGTCAAAGACGATGGAAATCAGGGCACTGCAAATCGTTCAGCTGTCCTCTTGTGGAGACCTGTTACTCGGCATGAAAATGGGGGACAGCTTCGTATCCAAGATGGTGATGGTGATGCGGTCCAACAGACATGTGTAGAGAGTACTTCTAATAACGGTGAAGAATCTGACTCGTGTGTTTCCGTGGGACTTCAAGGAGGCCTGAAGTTCTCCAGCTATGAGGCAGAAGCATTTCTTTCTCAGAGTAAGTTCTCTGATCCAATCATTTTTACCTCCCCAAAAAATGAGCATACAAAATGACTCCCTCACTATGTGAAGTACATGTACCATAGTATCTTGAGTTAAATGAACACGGGTTTGCATGATTGAGGGAAGCTTTATGATTTTGATTCAAGCTCCAGGCTTGAGTAGAAGTGAAAAAAGGACTGATCCTTTCAAGATGCTAAAGACGCAATTCTTTGATAATCGTCGAGATTGCAAATCTGTCTATTCTTAATACAAAACTAGTTATAACAACCCGTCTTTTCATTGATACAGGGTGGAAGGAGGCCATCACAACAGATCATGTCGAACTAGTCTTATACCCAGAGGGACCTCCTGGACACTCAACACAAGACACTAACCATGAAGCTGTTTTATCTTCCAAACTAGACGAGAGTAACGTCCTCCGTAGCTCAGAGAACCGCTTACCCCGTCAGACAACCAACAATTCTTCAGCAGCAGTGAAAACCAAGGGCCGAGCTAAGTCCGAGAAGGGCAGTAAGGTGAAGTACATCGCGAAACAAAGAAGCGCTGTTTAAACATTTGTGAGAGATTTCGTATTTCAATAGGTGGGTATAGGGAATGTGCAGTTTTTTGGTCCATCATCATCATCATATCTTAACATTCTTAGCAGAGGGTTCCAATTTTAGCAGTGGTCTTCTGTCCGGAAAATTTTGGGGGAAATGGTTTTTAGTGTTAGCAGCAGCAGCAGCAGCTCATTTGTTCTTCTTTTCTGGTCATAGGATGCCGTTCTTAGTTTACAAACTTTCTCATGTAATAAACTGGGGTCAGTACTTTGGTGGATTTTAGTCTTTGTTGGGGATTTATAGTTCTGCTGTAGCTCAGCTTCTTCAATACTCTATTCTTTCATCATTAGTTGAAATGTAAATGTGAATGTCTAGTACTCCGTAGTACACTAGTTAAAATAAAGTTAGAAAGGTATAAAGCATGTACTAGTTGAGATCATTGAGCGTATCAAGCATGACTCGATTTAAGTAGTAAGCGTCTTAATTTTCATTTCAGTGTATTAGTGTATCTCTTAAGTGACTCGAATCAAGTGGTAAGCGTCTTGATTTCCATTTGGGTTTTTGGTTAACAGCTGGATGCTTGGATGAGTAATAAAAAAGACAATTATTTTATCCTGCTGATGACTCTCATGTTGTAACACGTCTTACGTTGTTACGTCCACACATGCACTCCTCTTTCTCGCCACTTGTCTTCCTTTAACACTCATTTTTATCATTTTCCTATCTTCTCCAATCTTCCATTACAAGTTTCACCTGAAAATTTCACCCATCAACTCCTTTCATTTAACTCTCCAAAAACTCACACAAACCTTCATCTCAAACAATCAATATGTCAGGCGGAGTTGGTCCAACAGCTGACATAAGTCTCCCAAAAGAAGAAGAGCACCCCCACAAATTTGAGGACACACCTTCCCAACAAACCCTAACTTCCCAAAATGCCCCCAAAGGCAGCACCACTGGGTCGGGTTTCTTAACCTTTCGCCAGCTTAACTCGCTCGCAATCATGCTGGTCTTAGCCGCTAGCGGTATGGTTAGCCTTGAAGACTTTGGTTTGGTGGTTTTCTCAATTATTTACATTTACTTCCTAAACAAGTTTTCCTTCCCAAGACATTCTCAAACCGAAGAACAACCTGTGTTCAACCAGAAGAGCAAGGTTCTCAACCTCTACATCCTTTTCGCCGCGGTCATCGGGTTGTTGTTGCCGATTCTGTACATTTTTGAAGGGATTTTGGAGGGTGATAAAGAAGGTATCAAAGCAGCTGTTCCTCATGTGTTTCTCCTTGCAAGCCAAGTGTTTATGGAGGGTGTTTCGGCTTCAAGTCGGTTTTCGTTACCTATTCGGGTTTTCGTGCCCGTTTTTTACAATTCGATACGGATGTTTACGCTTGTTGATTGGTTTAAAGACGAGTTTTTGAGTGTTGGAGAAGGGAGGAATGTTGGGTTTTCAAGAAGATTGTATGTCGGAAGGGGTCTTGCTCTTGCTAATTTCGGGTTATGGAGTTTTAACTTGTTCGGTTTTTTGTTGCCGGTTTACCTTCCTAAGGCTCTTCAGAAATACTATAGTGCTAGTTCTGCTTCTAAGAAGGATTAAGCTGTTGAATAAAAATGTAAACATGATTCGAGTTCTAGACTAAGATGAAATGTCTTAAGATTCCATGTCCTAATTGCGTAATAATGTACTACTTGTATGTATTTTGATTATGTGATCACACGATGCTTCAACACTGAAAACTTTCGTGTTTTCGTATTTTTACACTCTCAGGATTGATTGATTATGTGACGAACTGGATCAATTTCGTTTGCTGCATTTTTGAGAATGAAAGTAAAAAGAGTCCTTACGAACAATTGTGTGTATTACGTTTAACTATGTAAGCAACAGTTTTAATTTTAACCCGGATGAGTTTAAGGAGGCACAAAACAAAACTATGACTAACTCGGAAGGTAAAACAAAGAAAAAGTTACCAAACACCGCCACAGATATACAGATTTTGCAAACACCAGGCTAAGAGTCAGTGTCTGGCTATATCCCATCATCGTGACCACTGTAATGTGCAAGGTATAAACAACTGCACGCTGGCCGGATGGACTTACTGTGCGAGAGACGTCTAAAATGGTGCCCAATCGCGGACATGTTGACTGCAAACCATGTCAGCTCTTCGATCTCCTTCATTCATAATCTCCGATGCAGACCTGGTTACAATTTGAACATTTCAACAGTATGCGGGGGAGGAACACCAAACTATTTCCATGAGTCATATCAGCAACATCCACTAATACCTTAAGGTCATACCAGTCCATCACTTGTTTACATGTATAATACCCTAGGGGGAGGGGGAGGGGGAGGGGGGGAGGGGGGGGGGGGGGTTGAATGCCGGTGCTACTTCAGCTTGTTGGTGTCAGCACCATCAATTTCAAGGCGCGGTTAGGAATCAAAATCAAACCACTTGGCTAAAACGCTTACCAGTATATCTCTGTGTAGAACAATTTCCATTCGATGCCAAGGGCGTGGGCCTTCTTCCCTGGCCCAAAGAAAGAATCTCTTGCATTCTTTCTGGCCAATCTGAGTTCAATCTACGAGCAAAGTCCTCTACCTCCCTGCAGAATCAAGGAAATGCAAAACAAATTAACCTTACAAATTACAGTCGCCTTGTCTCGCTTGTTGGCTAAAATCAGTCTCAACATTACAGGGAAAGGGACGAGGCTACTCAACATAGTAACTACATTACATCCAATAGCATGAGAATACGAGAAAATTGCTATATACTTGAGATCTTTAAGCAACCTTTGGCTAGCGTACTTTATTTGAATGGCATTTGCAATCTTATGCTATCCCTATTTCCTAGTTGGGTAGAAGCAAAAGCATGTCATCAGCTTTGACGTTCACCAACTATAAAATAACATGAGACTACAATCCCAGTGAGTGGGAAGCTTACTAGGATCTGATCCTCATGGCATTAACCCAGAAAAAACCTTAGAAGGCATTGGAATTATGGTGTCACAAGAACGTACAGAATTTACAATAAATAGAGCCTCTCAATTACAAGCAAAAGAAGTTTATAAATTATGTGCAACATGCAGATAATAGGAATGCCCTTTTCAAAACAGTGGACGACAGTACTGAATATTCTGGAAAACGTTTAAAATATACCTAAAAAGCAGCAAATATAACTCAAAATAAGACTCTATACAAACCTGTCAAGCTCTTCCTTCAAAACAGGATCCAACTCGTCATCAATATCAATATCACCATCATCAAAGTCAAGTTTAGGTGAGGAAGGACTCCAAGGGTCTAGTAACTCTAAGCTAGGGCCAGACTTCCCATTTTCAAGTGAATGAGAGAGGCCATTTTCTTCCTGGATCGATAACAAGATATTAGTAAACAATGGTGAGACACAGGTGTTCGGAAAATGTTATTGAAAGAACAGGAAGACACTAACCTTGTGGTTTACGTTCTCATTGTCTGACGCCTTTGCATGAGTTTTTTTTCTACGATTTTTCTTTTTAGTTTTACCTGCTTTACCTCCATTACATTCTGCATGGTGAACACTCATGGTAAATGGTGGTGCAATGGTGAACACTCACTCCGTGAAATTAATAAAAATGATACAATCTAGAGAAATACCTTTTTCTCCACTATTTATAAATGACAAGAGATCATCCACAGAGCGGTCATCTACAGGCTCTTCTTCAGCTTCAGTAATCTGAAGTACACCATAATAGGCCCACAAGCCATCAGTGCATATAAGCCTTAATACGCACACAAGCTATCAAAACGGACTCTCAAAACCTAAATAGCTGATGAGCACCCATACGTTACAGATTTTCTTTAGTTAATATCTAAATCTGCTGGCCTTGTACTCACAGGACCTACACATATTACCTATGCCAGAAGCAGAATCTACAATTTGTCTGTTCAGGGAGAATCATAACTGATACTAGTGAGAGAGAGCCTGGAAGAAATCCGAAATTTGCAATTAGAATTGAAGTATTGAACTACCCAAATAAAAGTGTGTAATGGAATGAAAAACTATCAAAGGTAGGCACAATAGAAAAACTAACTGGGGCAAATACTGATTAGGCACATTAGCACACATTCTAAACTCAACCACTCCCACAGCACCATATACTGGATGCAGAAGGTATTTAGCCACTATTAAGATTTTCCAAAACTAAAGAGACGAGAAAGAAGGCATACTAGCAAGCACCTTCTTTTGTTCTCTTTCTTTCAATTCTTTCCTCTTTCTCGCATACAACCGATTCAATAGTCGAATGCGGGGATCATCTGTCATATTTCTTAATGGTTCCAACTTCTCTTCCTGCAATAAGGAGGTTTAGATCAGAAGGGTGCAGACTAAATAACACACATACCACAAGCCTTTACGAAACAAAATACAACCTCTGTGAGATCATCAGGTAAATTAAAAATGTCACGTATCTCCTCTGGACTCTTTCCTTCAATTATCCTGGCAAGTGCGCGACTTGTGAGATCAACTAAAGGTTTCAACTGAAGGCTATCAGCGGCTGATGTCAACTCGCATAACCTTTGGGTGTCTAGTCGAATAAACTTATCATCAAATGCCTTGCGCTCCTGGAAACCAAAACAACATAAGAAACAAAACAGAACAAAAACAGAGAATAATTTGGTTGCATTGCAGCAACGAATAGAACCAAATGCAAAGCCCCCCACCCCACCCCCCCCCCCCCCCCAAAAAAAAAAAAAAAAAATGAAAGAGTACAGTGAGAACTAGAAAATAGAATGTTGACCTTTCTGTGAGTCATCTGATGCAACTTATGGGCTATGTGCAGGTCAAAATAAAACATGTCACACAAACTAACCTTAATGGAGTGACCTGGCTCTTGATGAAATCGACAATAATCCAACATTGAACCCAGAGTTACTGGACTAACCCGCTCTGGGAGTACAACAGCATTTGTTTTGGAAGTCCCCATGCCTTTTTGAAGTATTTCTCGGCATATAAAAGGGCAAAACATTGCAACCTCTTCCTCTGCTTGCTGGATTGAGCCATCAGCAGTTTGCAGCCAAACATAAGCCTTCATCTGCATACAAGCATTCACCAGCTAGAATGACTTTTAAGTTACAACAGCCAAAGCAAATATTTAAAAATTACACACTACTGTGAGGGGATATAGTAACACCACTGAAGAGCCAATGATGTTACAATGTAAGTTGCATAAAGATACGACGAAGATGGGCTGACCACAGTGAATTAGGTTTACGAGCTAACTTAGCCTCACATATTGACAAACAAAGAACCAACTCATCAGTAGATCTAGTAAATAAAATGAACTCATTGTAAATCAATAAGTGGTTTTGCATCATGATTCTAAAACACACCAACTAGAACTGAAATCCCATTCTTCAGAAGTAGTTATTGAATGCATATTATTGGTAGGGGAACTATGTATTGGTATTCTGAGTTACCATATAGAATTAATATCCCCTGATAGAGAAGTATTTTTTAGACACTAAAATAGGATTGAATAAAAAATCATCAAACCACAGTCTACGCCACCCAAACAGCAGAACCTAAGTCCCCTAGAAAGGCTTGACATAACAGAAGAGGCGTTTAAATGGTCTTCATTTGACAGAGCAAGCTACTCGAGCAACCTCAAGCCTAGATGCAGACATGACTGACTTATAAAAGAACTATTAAGACACATATTCCAGTTATTACTTCATTGCATTATCATTTTGGGACTAAGACTCTGTTGAAGTTGTTGTTCAAATATACAATAGAAATTTGCTTTACACGTCCACACTCCACACATTTGAACATGTTAAAGGTAAGCAGTGGTGTGTTTGACAGTTCTCCACTGACAAGAGGGTTTAAATTAGAGCAAAACTTCCATGGCACCACGCATAAGCCCCTATTTTGTCGTGTGATGATATTACCATGTTCTTGAGGGTCACTAACAAACATGCATGGCACAAGATCCAAAATTTAGTTTTTAATGTAAAATAAAATAAGAAAAGGTAAAAGTAAATAAAGCATGTTGTCTTACAATAGCATAAACATGCCATCACCAGTATAAATGACAGGTCTTCAAACAACAAGAACACATCAAAATAAATATCATGCAATCAAGAACTCCAACAAAATGAAGGGAATACTACCTAGTACCTACAGTTGACAAAAGCGAAGTACAACTACAGAATCTCACAGGTGAAACTAGGATCGCTTACATAAGCATTAAAAAAAGCATTAAAGAGTATCCAGTGACTTGACGTACCTCTGGTTTGACCACCGCCATCGTACCTTCGGCTTCGGGCATTAAAGTATATATAATATCTTTATATGTTGGAGTAATCTTATTCCTTGTGTAGGTAAAAACAATAATTTAAACAGCCACTAAACGAGTATCTATAGTTCACTTCAGACCGAGCTTTATTACAGCAACAAAAATATTGGATTCTTGTTCACAACACGATGCTCGACTTCATTTCTCGCAATTGTCCAGTCTTTGTATATGTCGTCTCTCCACCTGCAGTCTGGATTATTTCAATACTCATAAAGCAAAACAAGCCTCTCATCAATCTCAAAAGATTTGGCTCTTCGTGAATTCACAAATGTAGCTACAAGTGCACATGCGCAAAGAAAAAAAAATGCATTGAAGGCTATGAAAGGAACACCTTTTGGATCACTTTCATCGTACAGCTTTTAAACCTCTTGATTCTGCTTATTTCTGGCCCCTATTCAATTTTCAGTGCCATATTTGCATAACTGCAAGTTATTCTAAAATTTCCAACTAAATCCTCACAAACGTTGTGCGAGACAACTCCTCCACCAGAGTCCCTTATTTAAATGTTCTTACTATTGGCATTTTCAACAGTGCAAACGCTGCAAGTAGCTACTATCCAAATAGGGTAGACTAATCTTGTTTCATTACTCACACCCACTTAGCATGAATATTGAATTGACTATGGCTAAACTTCACCAATTGCCAACTAAACCTGATTATCCATCAACTTCACAAACATAATACTACACAAATCGCTCGCCAATAAATTTAATTAATACCGCAAAGACAAAAGAACAAATCTTTACTCGGAAAACAGCAGACTATTACTGCGTCAATTAATTACTCATCAACGTTGAAATGGGATTGAACACAACTTGACTTAGCCAATACTCAACTAAACATACTAAACCTTATCTTAGTTCCATCAGGTTAGCGTATTCAATACTCCTAATCCATTTCAACAGTACAGCAATCATTAACAATCACTAATACTAATCGAAAAGAAATCTACAAATGCAATCATTTTTTAGACAATATGAGCGAAATTTTAATTGAACAACCCTAAAGCCTAAATTCAACAAACTAAACCCTAAAAAATCACATTTCCAGAAATTCGCCAAATTAATTACTACTCAAACAGTGCAACAGAAATTTCAAAAATTACTGGAAATTTTCAAAATCAATCATCATCAACAACAGTAAAAAAATAATACAAGATTAAAATCATATAAATTTTAGTTCGAATACATTATAATTAAGCTAATTAACTAATTAATCATCATGCTTAGATAAAGAGAGCAAAGAAAAACGAAGAGAGAGAGAGAGAAAGAGGATTAAAATTTAAAAATGGAGTTACCTTGAGGTGGAAGATGAACTCCGGCGATCGACGGCGGAGATACGGTGGGGGAGCTGGTCGCCGCGACGGCGATGAGAGAGAAAGGGAGGGTGGAGGAGAGAGAAAGAGGAGGAAGATAAGAAAAGTGGGGGAAACTGTAATTTGGACAGAAGATGAAATGAGACAAGTTTAATGTTCCAGAGCTGTCGTTTTGTGAGTCTGTTCAAGTGTTGGAGTGGATTAACTTCTTTAACACACTCGACTTTGTCTCGTGTTCCTTTGCCATTTGGCCCAAAGTGTAAGTAAGTACTGAACTACTACTAATAAGTACGGAGTAATAGGTATGTGATACGGGTCGAGTTTAGATATAAATCGAATCTGATCAAATTAATTCAATTAAGATCAGAGTCATTTAATTCAAATCAAATCAATTAAATAAAACCAAATTTATTAAATCAAATCATATATTAATCCTAATAACAATCATTGAACCTGGTCTATGTGTTGTTGTTAATTCATCTAAATTCAATTAATTTTTCTACAAATTCAAATCAGAAGATTGTGCAGAAAAAGTTTTTTTTTTTTAGAAAAAAAGGTAGTACTTGTAAAAAAAAAAAAAAAAAAAAAAAGAATGGTTATAAACTTCTACTAGAGTGTGGGTAGATAATGGTCATTCTCATGTACTTGACATTGCGGCCTCAAATTTTGTTGGCGCTACCACGTAATGAATTTTTGAAATCTTCTTCCTCAAAAAGAAAAAAAAGAATGGTTATAAACTTATGAAGTTATGATGTACATTACTCCGTATGGCCTATTGACACGTTTAACTTAAAAAGGAACATATTTGAATACCAAAAAAAATATCATTTCAAGTTTTTTTTTTTTTTCTTTCAAAACTTAGTGTTCCTAGAATAGATGTATTTCGTGAAAGTAGAAAATACTCCAAGTAGTTATGACTAATGAATGGTACTTAGTACAATTTCAACTTTTGTTGTCTATGAAAAAAAATATATTATATCAAATTATCTCGTTTTCATTCGATGCGACTCATGTGAGTATGTGTCATATAATCAAAATGTCATGTAGAATTCAAGTCTTAAAAATTATAATCAAACAAGACTCATTCATATTTCTATTGCGAACCACTAAATAACATGTCGAGTCATCGTGCTGTATCTCTGCAAAAGATCCCAAGGAAAAAAAACATACGTACTGACTGGTGGCCATTACATTGCGACGTCGCATAAAATACAATTCCTGCCCATCATCCACGCAACTACAAGTCCAATCATTAGTCGTTTTATATGTTTAATCTTACTTAAAAAGCAAGTCCACTAATCAAGTAATTGTAATTTTAAAGAAATTGGGTGATTTGCAGGTACCAGGTTAGGTTAATTCCTGTACTTAGTAGTACCCACTCACTGTCTCAACTGGGCATTTCCCAAAAGAGAGGAGAGAGAAAGTGTGAAAAATAGAAAATGTGGTTGTTTGGGAAGAGAGCAGGTGCATCTGGGTTTTCTGGATCCTCAACTGCAGAGGAAGTTACTCATGGGATTGACGCTACTGGTCTCACTGCAATTGTCACTGGTATTATAATGATATGATTTTATTTCTAGCCCCCCTTTTATCTTCATGATACTGTACTACTATATGATTGTTCACTATGATCTTTTAGCTTTTATGACCTGCGCGGTACGGTTACATATGACGATTTTACCCAGAAGCATTTCGGGAATAAGGGTTGGTTGTTGTTATTGTTGCATTGTTTGACGTGGAAAATATTGATAAAAAAAAAAAGGTAGGTGTTTTCAATTTATTGTTGTTACTAGGGAAAGTTTGGAACTTTTTAGTATTTTGGGTAGAAAAAGTTGGCAATAAAGATGGGTAATTTGAGTTTATTGTGGTGAAGAATGATACAGTAGTAGTAATAAGTTTCTACTGGATTTTGATGCGTGCACCATATTCTTGAATCACTATTCATGTTAGCCGACCCCAGATCATTTCCGGGCTAAGGCTTGAGATGTTTATGGTGCATAATGAGTTTGGTGATTAAATTGTGGATGGAGTAATTGATTCTATATATAGTGAAAAGTTTGAGGACTAGAGTAGGGCCTTCCTTGA
This sequence comes from Spergularia marina, assembly GCA_963680865.1. Lineage (NCBI taxonomy): Eukaryota > Viridiplantae > Streptophyta > Magnoliopsida > Caryophyllales > Caryophyllaceae > Spergularia > Spergularia marina. The sequence continues at coordinate 23,351,895 of OY804553.1, read as the reverse complement.
GGTTTGCCTTTTATGTGATTGTGTTTGTACTATTGTTTGCTTCTTTTAATACCTGGTAAAAGGCTATTGTTAATGTTTGCCCCTTTTAGGATTGAGGGATCTCTTTGGTCTGATTTTCCTTTTTTGTTTGGCAACCTTATGCACTTTCCCAGACCATGTAATAGGTGTACATTGATAGAGTAATGCAGAAAAGATTGATGATTTGGACAAGATTAATCCTCTAGTCGACAACGACAATGTTATTTTTGACGAGTGTATTAGGAACTTCGGATGGGTCATCCTCATCAAACACTAATCTATAGTCAATTTATCCAATTTGTTAGCCATTGGTGAAAAGGATTCTGATTTGCATTGCTCCAAATAGTAGTTTGGCGATTTTAGGTTAAGCATACTTTAAAGTTTCGATATGTAGATTTACAGTTGGGACCTGAGAGAGTGAGATTGTAACTTAAGGAAGTACATACGGTCCATAGTAAACTCCATTTAAGCCTTTTGGTTACTGTTCGTAAATGCGTGTATACAGGCCTCTGCAGTTTGACTATAAATCACTGCCTTGGTATTTTGAGGATTTTTTTTTTTCCTAGTAGTTGGGACAGAATTGACTCAGCTGATACAATAACTAGAATATCGTTGGTAATGTGTATTCTCGTGAAATCTATAAACTCCTGTTAAGGATAGCTGGTTAGTATGGGAGGGAGGTTTGTTGTAATGCGGTAGTGTTAAATTCTATATACTTGATTTAAGTGTCCAAATTGTGGCTACAGACATAGCTCAGTACATGTTATCTGCTCTTACCATTCAAATGTTCTGTAATATCTAGTTTTCTGTATAATGGGACTGCTCTATTCTTATTAGTTTCACCTAAGATTTCACACTAGGAATGAGAAACTTAGGAGATGGAAATAGGGAATTAAAGGCGAAGACATGTAAGAATGAGTAGGGTGTGCAAAACATCTACAGGATGTGGAGAAGAACTAATGAAAGTTTATATCTTTGATGTTGCCTTAAAGGGGTGACCTTATTGTAACTAAATCTTTTTTTCGGGAACATTGTAGAATTGAGTCTTTTATGCTTTGCAATGAACAAAATCTGTGGTTTATGCTACTATTTCAAGTAGATTTCCAGTCTTTACAAGATCATTAGAGACAGTTTGGCAATAGTTTCACTCAATCAAACTACTGTGCAGGAGCATCAAGTGGCATTGGTGCAGAAACCTCACGTGTTCTTGCATTACGAGGTGTACATGTTGTCATGGGGGTTAGGAATATGAATGCTGGCCAAGAGGTGAAAGATAAAATAGTCCAGGAAATTCCCACTGCTAAAGTTGATGCTGTGGAGCTGGACTTGAGTTCCATGGCATCTGTGAGAAAATTCGCTTCAGAGTACAATACTTCAAAACGTCCACTTAACCTTTTGATGTGAGATCTGGTTTACTTGTCTCTTGTAACTTAGTTTCATTACGAACTTATTTCATTCGTAAATCTATGTTTTACTGTTCTGGTTTCCTTAAAATCCACGCTAGTGAGGTTGGAGGATAAATACTCATTTGCAAAGCTGATATCCATGATGTCATTAGACTTTGTGAAGCAGATTGTTGATGTGTGTCCTTTTTCATTTCAAGTAACAATGCAGGAATAATGGCTACCCCTTTCTCTCTCTCTAAAGACAATATAGAGCTCCAGTTTGCAACAAACCACTTAGGTAAGAGATAGTGAATTGTATGGCTTGTATTGTTATTCTTTCTCGGAGAACTATTAAGCTGATATATCACTCAGCCAACCTTCTTGTAACTAATGCTGTGAGGTGGTGATTTAATCATTATTTGATGAGATATAAATCTCATTGTGGAGTTTATTTGAATGCCATAAGCATACTGTTACATGAATTATGTCCTTCACTTCCTTATACTTAAGAGTTATTTTGACTATTTTACAGGTCATTTTCTTCTGACGTATCTGCTGTTCGACACCATGAAGAAAACAGCACGTGAAAGTGGTCGAGAGGGTCGAATTGTTAATGTTTCATCAGAAGCTCATCGCTTTGTTTACTCTGAAGGGATTCGCTTTGACAAACTCAACGATCAATCAAGGTGATGAATAATTTCAATGTTCTGTTTTTGCTGAGTAGTTTCAGTCTATTTGGTGTCGGTTTAGGCATTGTGCAACAAATGGCTTGTTAAACTATATCGCCAAGGAACTACAAATTTTGTATTCACAACTCGCAACATGAATACCTGGACTCCAGTCTATTTCTTTCATAAGTAGCCCTCTTGTGGAGTGATGACTAATTAACTCTGTCCATGGACTTGATAAACTCTGCAGTTACCAGAGTTGGCGTGCGTATGGCCAATCGAAGCTTGCAAACATTTTGCATGCTAATGAGCTAACCAAACATATAAAGGTACTGCTTTGATCTTTATCTAAACTATTTTGGTTTACCGATACTTAAACCTTTGCTCCACCACCCCCCCCCCCTCCCTCCCCCACTCTACTTCCGCCCCTTTTTATGTTGCATAAAAAGTAATAAGGGTTGAAATCGCTGTGGCTATTAAACTGTGGCCTCTAATGTGTCTAATGTGATGTTTTTGTTCATTGATTAGGATGAAGGGGTACAAATCACTGCCAATTCTCTTCATCCGGGGGCAATCAATACAAATCTATTCCGCTATAATAGCTTTATTGATGGTACGCGTTGTTTAATGCCATTTGACCTTTTGAGTTTTCGACCATTCTGATTTACCACAAATCTTATCTGTTACTCCATATTTGATGGATTAAAAGTATTTATTTCTGAAACTGATTACACTCTGCGCCTGTTTCCCTTTTCTGAGCAACTTCGGCTACCACATTGACCTCTTAGCTTAGTTAACTACTCTGAGTAGTTAATTAGCGTATACACATGCTATCGACTCCCTAGTTTTCAGGATACCATGTTTTCTATATTAAGGGGTGAAACTGAAGTGATTCACATCTCAAGAGCATTGAAATTTTTTCCACCTGCTGTCAGCAAATTAAGCTAGTCAGGCTGGAAGGGAGCTCCAATGCTCAACAAAGCCACTTTATGAGTCCTTGTACTGCATATATTCACTTTTAGTGTTCTCATTTGTTTGCATTTCGTAAAATTGATAGGTGTGTGCGGTACGTTTGGGAAGTTCGTCCTGAAAAGTGTTCCACAGGTGACGATCCCATTGCCTCTACTAGCAAATTTGCAACAGTTTACTTATTGCGGCTACTACAATTACCACAACTCCGCGGAAAACATAAATGAATCTTGAATGTGTCATTGCAGGGAGCGGCAACAACATGTTACGTAGCTCTTCATCCACAGGTGAAGGGTTTAAGTGGTGAATATTTCAGCGACTCTAACGTGGCCAAACCAACCTCACAGGCTAAAGATGCTACCTTAGCAAAAGAATTGTGGGACTTCAGCATGAATTTGATAAAGAAGTAAAGATGTCATCTTTTATACCAAATTTAAGATGGACCTGCATGAGGAGGAGGAGGAACCACAAAGATGCCGGAAAAAAAGCTTATATAGCTTAAGAACAGAGAACCACCTGAAGAGCAATTAGTGGTATTTATGTGATTCGATAACAAAGAATGTAACCGGAGCAAATATCTGAGCTTTTATAAATACCGGGTTCAGTTTGAATCGGTGCTTTGTCCTCTGCTTTCTCTTTAATCCAGCAATCGAAGATTCGTCTGTGCACTGCATAATGCTGCAAACGTTACTGATTGTTATGGATGCTAAAATCTCTCCAACAGCTAAACATCAGAAACTTGTCAAAGTTCAAACTTCAAAGAGACGAAAGTGATGCTTGATTGCTGGGATGCACGTCTGAAAATGCTGTCATTCAGCTTAGTAGGTGCTAGTAATCGAAACTTTGAAGCAGTACCCTGTATTGCAATATTGCATTCAATAGCTAGTATTACTCTCAGGCAGTAGTACCTGCACCCAAAAAAAAAAAAAAAAACTTGCTCGTCTTAGTTTTGCTTTTTGGGTTGAGAAATGCGTACTTAAATCTCCAATGTTGTATTAAGCGATTCTCGATATTCTTAGAATTCTCCGATGTTCATTTGCAATAATTGGGGAAAAAAAAGTTCCGTCCACTCCCGTCTACCAACCTAGTAATTTTATTTAACGGAGTATATCTTTGTTAAAGTTAAGTGACGCCCTATTATTTCTGCGAGTTAATCCTTACTAGGAGTCGGTTATGCTGGAAAAAAAAGTCGAAAAGACAGCAGAACCGACTCCTAGTAAGGATTAATACTACAAAGTTCCCGCAATTTTTCTTGGCCCATGTCAAAAAGAAGACGATGTGGGGTTTAAGGAGATTAGGCTTCTCTGGAAATTTAACAGCTCAAGAAGTTACTGAGGGAATTGATGGCTCCGGTCTTACTGCAATTGTCACTGGTTCTTCTTCTTCTTCTTGTCTTCATTTTTAAGCTTCTGTGTAAATTTTAATTAGTAATTGTGATTTAGTGAACTTGTTAGCTTGCATTTTTTGAAGTTTTGGATAAAGGGTTGAGATTATTTTGAGTTTATACAGTAAAGTAATTATATGGGTATTATAGGATTGTTGAAATATTGTTGGGATTCTGATGTTAATCATTTGATTGGCTGATTCATCTTCAAACTTGTGTTAAAAGCTTCAATCTTGCATTACATTGTAGACTTTATTACATTTTCCTACACATATACATTCATCATTTAGGTATGCCAATAAGAAAAACATTGAATTCGCAAACTTTTGGATGAACCCGTTTCCTAAATATAAGGTTGTTTGTGAAATAGGTCACCATTGGCCCAAAATTGTCACCATAAGTTCAAAGTTGTCAACAAATGAGGTCTAGATAACATGAAATTTTCGTGTCACCGATAGACCAGAATGAGATTTATCACCAACAGTTGTTTTTCATATTGGGTCATCCGTGCGTAGTCTCTCTATGTTTCAATAGGGGCAAGGCTTGCATAGTCCGACCCCCCCTCTTATCCTGCCTTATGGCGGGGGCCTTTAAGGCACTGGGGTAATGATGTTGATGTCGTTGCTGTATTGCTAGTTGTTGATATATCCTATTTTTGCAGGAGCAACAAGTGGCATTGGAGCTGAAACAGCTCGTGTGCTTGCATTGCGTGGTGTACACGTTGTCATGGGAGTTAGGAACTTGGCTGCTGCCAAAAATGTCAAAGAAGCGATTGCAAGAGATATCCCATCTGCTAAAATTGATGCCATGGAGCTAGACCTTAGCTGTATGGCTTCTGTGAGGAAGTTTGCGTCTGAATTCAATTCCTCGGGCCTTCCTCTAAACTTACTCATGTAAGCTTGGTTGATGATAGCTTCGTAAGTTACTTCAACTTTGCCAGTTGAGTAGTGAGGTTTTGAGCTATAATTCACTGCAATTGTGATTTGGTACAAATTTCAGAAGGTGTATTATAAGTTGATTTGATTGCTGGCCATTTTTGCAGTTTCTTAAAGTGCATAATAAGTTTTATCCACTGTTAGTGCAGGTTCTAAATTTCAAACTAGAACCCATCTGAGCCTGTTGATGTCTTAAGATGATGAATTCTTTTTTTTTTTTTTTTTTTGGTACATAGGAGCAGCTAATGCTGCCGCTGGGGGAGGGGGGGTTGGGGTTTGAGGATTTGAACTCGGTACAATCCCCAGGTAGGTTGATCTCCTAACCACTAGGTCAACCTTGATCCCCAGATCATGATGTATACTTGTAACCGTTCTCCATCTGTATTCAAGAGAACAAGGTCTCCTCAGCTGAGTAACCTCTGAAATTGATGTTTTGGGCCTTTCGGCCAACTGACATTATACGACATGAGCAGCATATACAGTTGTTAACTATTGTTCTGCTTTTCATGTTGAGAACACTAACAATCATCCTGTCATCCTTCAGTAACAATGCCGGGATAATGGCAACACCTTTCATGCTTTCCAAGGACAACATTGAGCTGCAATTTGCGACCAATCACTTAGGTGAGATGAATTTACAATTTTCTGCAATGATTGTGAATTTGTTGGCTTGAAATGAAAAGATCTCTTGCCTTGTTTCTCGATGCCTTTTCGTTCAAATGCTAATGGAAACATGGACTGTGGCAATTTCGACTTTTAATTGCTGTTCTTTACCATTCTCCTCCCTGCCAGTAGCCAATCAATGATAAATGGTTCCTTCTTTTCTTTGTAAAGTTTTGGACATTGATAACCTTTGTAAGCTCTATCTTCTAGGTCACTTTTTCTTAACAAATATGTTGCTTGAGAAAATGAAAAAGACTGTAGATTCGAGTGTTAGAGAAGGAAGGATAGTGAATGTCTCATCTCGACGCCACAAGCTCTCATATTCTGAAGGAATTCGGTTTGACAAGATCAATGATCCCTTAGGGTAAGAATGTGAAACTTTGTATTAGCAACAGTGTTTCTGTTTCCAAATGTGTTCTGATCTTAGGTACCCAAAGATCTACTGATATTTTTGGATGAGTGTGTGAATCAAAATTGTCTTTCAATTCTAAAAGTGTAGTCAGCTAAAATAGAGGCATGTACAGAGTAGATATCTAGAGATCTATTTACTCTGATGTTTACTGAGAATAATTCAAGTTTTCTTCTGATCAATCACAGTTATAACAGTTTATCGGCCTACGGTCAGTCGAAACTTGCCAATGTCTTGCATACTAATGAACTTGCACGGCGTCTAAAGGTGTGTTAATTTACTTATGCTTCTCACAACTCTGTGTGCAGTTTACCAATACTGGCAAAAAAATTGCCTCTTTGCTTTCCCATTTGAATATGTTGTCAAGGTTTTATCATCTTTATCATCAGAAGTTTTAACAAACTTTTTGTCATATTGTTCTTGAAACAAAGGTTCTTATGGTCTTTCAGAGGCAGTCTCAAATCTAGTGTCCATATTCAGTGTTTTTTTTAAGGCCTGAATGTTATGTAGTTCGCTATTGTTATTTTCAGTAAGCCATTTCTAGTCGGATGGTCATAAAGTTTGTTCTTCTATTGTTTAACTGAGGTTACTATGGTGTCTAGGAGGATGGGGTGCGCATAACAGCTAATTCAGTACATCCAGGAGCTGTTGCAACGGATCTATTCCGCCATATTAGCCTTTTTAGTGGTAACAAATTTGAATTCTGTTATGGTGGTTGTCGGATTATCAGATCATTGCATAATGTTTCAGTGTATTCCTTGGGGGGGGGGGCATATGCTTTGCATATTAGCCTTTTTAGCGGTAACAAAGTTGCCAGCTTCTCTGTATTTATTATACAAGGGGCAATTAAGGTTTCAAGAATGCTCCCCAGACCTGTTTTGTTTGTGCATCGTTTGTTGTTCAGGGTTCCTGGGATGATATATGTAAAATCTGAAACCGAGACTGCCTTATTTTACATTTATGGTCCTTTCTGGTGCAGGTCTGATGAGTCTTGTAGGTCAATATTTTATCAAGAATGCTCAACAGGTGAATGCTGAACTTTTTGTGTTATTACTTGTACATGTATTTTGAGGTACATAACAGAAAAAAAAGTGTAGGAAATGTGTGGTTCATAAACAGTATATGAATATGCAAATGGCACAGGGTGCAGCAACGACATGCTATGTGGCATTACACCCGAAAGTGGAAGGTATTACTGGCAGATATTTCGCGGACTGCAATTTAGCTGAAACAAGCTCACACAGTAAAGATGCAGATTTTGCCAGGAAATTGTGGGAACTCAGCTCAAGCCTAATCAAATGAAACAGAGGGTGGTACTCAATTTCGGTACCATCTCACAATTCGATGAAATGTATCAGCAAAAACTTCCAGAATTCAGTGGCACTCGAGTTGTCTCTGCCACAAAGAGTAGAGCTGGATTGTATATGCTGCTGATTCTTTTGTAAAAACTGCTGTTACTGATCTGTTTTAGACTCATCCAGTGTTTAAATCATTAATTTGAAAAAAAAAAAAAAAATGGTTCTCGTCAACCTTGAGGACATATACATTGTACTTGTATCAGACTTATGCTGCATAACCCAGGGGATATAGAACAGAAGAAGTAACAGACCATTGCATTTGTATGTTACCGGAATTTCTGCAAAAGGTTCAGTTGTCAAATCCAAGTAAGGAAGCAGCCATAGTCATTGCAAGTTGCAGCTAATATCAGATGTCGAGGAACAGATAATTTACAGTCTCAATTGGATTTCTGTACTAAAATCGTGAATGTACAGAAACAAGGTAACAGTATCACATAATAACATATTGACAATTACATTAGAACAGGTATAGATCAGATCACTTGGTTACATATCTGAATTACCCGACTGTGTGGCAGCAAATGTAACTATGGCTCCTGTACAGCATCGACCAGACCCTCCCAAAGTCCATGCTTGATTCCAAGTTTCTAACTCGTCCCAGATGACCTAGAAAAATGAAGGTCTTTCAGATACTCTGAAACTTCTCTGGAAATGTGCAGGACGGATTTTTTGCTGCGCGAGCGTCTTGTGCCTTCAACCAGTCAGCATCAGATACCATAATTCTGAATTTGTACAATGACGAGAGGTGTGATGGCCTATAGTGCAGTCCACTGAAGAGCCTCCCATTGTGAGATATTATTAGCAGAGAACAAGCCAAATCCCCGAGCAGTGATGTTGGTTCCAGCCAAAAGAGCTTCAGCATATGGACCATGACTGAAAAGAAGGCTGCCACAGGCCCACAGCCCACAAGGGGGAAAGATCGACCTCCTGGAACAAATTCTTCCTCAAAAACTAGCTCAGTCTGAACAATCCATCCAATGGATTCTTTGTTTTTACCTTGAATGTTCACTCAATGCTTTCAGGCATTCTCTATCTCACATGAGGAAAGCTAAAGGCCATTGGTCCGGTTAGGCAGTGTAGAACGGGGACTAAATTCCATTGAAGGGTTTAGCTTTGCATGCTCCCTTAGGAGCTGCTGGGATACACGATCAGCCAACACCGACTGCCCATTACAAAGGTCCCCTTGACAGGGTCTCACACCCTGCTTAACACGAATTTCATTTTCAGGACCTACAGATGTCGCAGATGCAAGAGGACCAGATTGCATCCCTCGAAGAATATTTGGCTTCGAATCATGGTAACATGACCCATTAAGGAACACACTATTTGGAGACTTCGGCATAGGTCCAAAACCATCTTGCATGTAATGAGATTGCTGTGAATGATGAAACGGAATGGCACCACTACCACCAGTCAGGGGCGTTGATGAGCCAGAAGTCGTACGGGGGCTAGAAATAGGAGAAGGTGACATCATTCCATTGAGATGTTGAGGCGACCTTGCATGCAACAAGGGACTACCAATCGGGGAGACCGGACAAGATATATTCCGTGGAATGTGATACTCACTAAGAATACAAAATTGGACATGGAATTAATCATACTGTAATACATGTACAAAAAGAATCGATAATCCTTTCGGCACTATCATTGATAAATAAAGATGTACTTGATGTTAATATGCATGAGTGCATGACTGAGCAAGAGTAGAACAGTAGATTTCAGAACACACCTGGAGCGAGGACGACTGGGTGAAACCCTAGATGAGTGCACAGCCAATATATCCGAGTCCAAGCCAGAAAGGTTCCTCTCAAGTCCGGGCCCCTGGACAACACTCATCGTGAGTTCACGACACAAGTTCATAATTAGGCAGGAAAGTAGGTACTACATGCATAAAACTCAGATAGAAGCACCTAGCCATTATTAGAGAATATATAATAAAATCCATTTCCAAAAATCAAGTCATCCTATAGATTCCAAATAAACGAGGAATCTGTAACAAGTCATACAGGTACTCGCACAATATGCCAAATTTCATAATCACGTCACTGATATAAAGTGACATAAAAAAGAATAAAGAACAAAAAAATAAAGATGAAAATAGGGGAATTACCAATGCCCTCGTCCCATTAGCAAATTCAATTGAAGGATCAGCGGGTTCAGGGGCTGGCACAAGCCTCTCCAAAGGAGCAGCATTTTTAACAAACCTGTGCTCAAGTAATTCAGCAGCACTAGGACGATCCATTGGATTCCTACGCAAACATAGCTTCACAAAATCTTTTCCTTCTTCGGAAAGATGATCAGGAATCGCAGGTAATTCTTTGCTATTTCCAATTTTAAACATAGCAGCCACCTGCAAAAGCCAACATGAAAGCAGGCCGTCACGATCATTTCGCTCAAACATATAGTACTAGACAAAAGCATAATACTTTCAGCCTATATTACTTAAATGAAGATTATAAGTTTATTATAAGTAGTTAATATGGCTCGAATGACATGGACAATCGCGAAGATACAACTTCCTGATGAATCTAACATTCGTTATGGAGGAAGAGCGAACACATATGAATGCTGGTACCCTTTGCGCATGAGAGACAAAGTGTACTTGAATCAGCAGGCACCAGCATTATTATGACAAGGATCTCGCTAACCAAATTCCTTACAGAAGTATTCAGACTATTTAGTAAGCTACTGAAGAGATCTTGATTTCAATGTCAGGTTTCGGCAAGGTCCAAATCCCCAATAACCGACTAAGAGACAGAGATACCAAAAGGTACAGGACCAGACATTTACCACTGGAATAACGAAGATAATTTTAAGGAGCACATCAACTCAAAATAGAAAACTCCACTATAGATCATTAATCACAATATACACACCCCTTCATATTGACTCCATGGCGGTTTGGTGGTTGCCATCTCCAATACAGTGCAACCAAGGCTCCATACATCAACCGCAAGTCTACACCCATTTGCATTCTTTATGACCTGCATTTGGAAGACAAGGGTAAGGATGCCACAAAGAAGAAACAGTGACGGTGTTAATATGGGAATTGATGTTTAGGTGTTGACCTCTGGAGCCATCCAGTAAGGGCTTCCCTTGAATGACAATGGACATGATTGCCCTGTGATCTGCAAAAACAATCATAAACTAAGAACAAGTATATTCCAAAATTTGATCATTGGCAAGAAAACTTAATTGCACCAATTAAATTTAGATCACCTAGTAACTTCACAATATTTTGTAGCTCCTCGGCCCAAAACATACCACAGATAGCATCAGATACTTACATGCTTTGCCATGCCAAAATCTGCTAACTTAACACGTCCATTCGGGTCCACGAGAATATTTGCTCCTTTGATGTCTCTATAAAATGCACATCAAGCTCCACAAAATAAGAATTCTACCTGACAAGTATTTTGACTTAAGGGCAGTATAAAACAAACTAATCTACCACCAAAAAAAAAATGCTTTGCCTGGTAGGGGAAAACAGCAGAAATCTTTTTTGATGAAGGATGCTTTTCACAAGAAAATACATTTACATCGTTTGGTTTACAAGAAAACAAAAGAGGGGGAATGCTCTGTAACGAGGGGAGGAGCGTTGTTATTGCAAAGAGAAAATAGATTGTTCTTGAGAGATAGTGGTCCCAAACTAAACAGAGGAAATAAAACAAGTACAATTAACAAGATTCACCTATGTACAGTTTTCTTCCCATGAAGGTATGCAAGCCCAGACAGAATTTGTTGGGTATAACTACGAATTGCCAGTTCACCCAGCTGCCCATATTCTTGAAGAAGTTTATAGATAGATCCACCAGACACATATTCCAAGTATATATATAGTCTATCACCAACCTGTTAAACACAAGCAGAAACACAAGGTTAACTACAACAACAACAAAAAAAAAAAAAAAAATCGGCGCATATGAAATATATCATATCCTGCAAGGTAAGGAAAAGTAGAGTTTTGGCTATCTGATAGCAGAAAACCAATTCCTAAACAAATAGATTCTCTAAAATCAGAGTATTCTAACATTATAAGGTTGAGTAAAAGGAAGAACAGTCTGAAATATATAGGCAGCAAAGTTGGACTTACCGTTTCAGAACCATAATATTGCACAATATTTGGATGTCGTAGGCGGCTCAATAAGGCAATTTCCTACACATATAAAAAGGGTAAACTTTTGAAGCAACTCAACACAATAAGGCATATGAAATCCTGCAGCATAGCTTTGGTAAAACGTGAAACACATATGGGTATGACTTCTGTAAGCTGACCCACGTCTCAAGAACCCAGGGTGGGAGGGGGGGATAAGTAATTAAGTATGAGTGCAGCGCCACTAGCAGACAAACACTAATACTGAAAAACCTCGATCTAATTTGCATCTGGTTTGTCAAAAACCAACCCGGCCGTAACCAAGACCCGAATTCACTCATTTTTTCTGACCCAAGGTCGGTAAACAATCAAACTCGAAAACAAATCGAAAAGACAGGGCCGAGGCCGACCTGATTGACCCAAAAACAAGATAAAATTATGCACAAGGTTTCTGCCCCCCGACTATGGCGAGGTTAAGGGGGGTCGGATGTACACACTATAAAAACATAAATAATTTAATTTTAGAGAGGATCAATGTTGGACTAGTGGTTAGGAACTCAACCTGCCTGGGGGTTGTCCCGGGTTCAATTCCTCATACTCCCCACCCCCGCAGCATTAGCTGCTCCTTTGTACCAAAAAAAAAAAAAAAAAAAAAATTTAACCAAGTCAAACCCTATCCCGATCCGAAACCCATGTACACCTACCGACTAACCTACCTATTAAATACTTTTAAGGGATGGTACTAGCAAGTAGTAAAGGCAGTAGCACGACCAGATAACCCGTTAGACAAATCTACCTCAACCAATGCCAAAGAGACTTCCAGCTTTACAAGCATTACTCAATTATGCTCAAGAATGCCCATAGACTGTTGAAGATGTAAAGAACACCTACCACATTTACTCTCAGAATGACAAAAGACGAACTCTTGTAGCACAGCAAAAAGTTAATGGAGGTAATTGCTAACACAAAAGACATGTACATCAGCACCACAACAACAACATTACCCAAGTGCTTTAAGGGCTCCAGCCATAAGGCAGGATAAGGGGGGTCGGATGTAGGCAAGTCTTATCCCTACGTTGAAAACATAGAGAAGTTGCTTACGAATGCCACAATTGAGACATGTAAACATCAAAAATTATTGAATCAGGCTCACTCAATTATTTCCTCGATTGGGGGGATACAGATAGTCATACAGCTATAACCTATAGCTGAGTCAGAAAGGGGAAAAAACCTGTTGAAGCTGCTTTGCACTTTCCTTTGACTTGGGATCATCAGAAAACAGGGTAACCTCCTTCATGGCACACATTTCACCGGTTTCACTACATCAATGATGAAAAAAACCGGGCCGATCAATAAAAATAGTCAAAATCAATGGACCTGACACACTCTTCAAAGTAAAGTTCTAAAGTTCTAAAGTTTTAACCAACAATCACCTGTTAAACCCAAGATAGACGTGTCCAAAAGTTCCTCTACCAAGCAACCTTCCTTTTTTCCAACGTGAGCCGGGGCTTGGCAAATTATCTCCCCTCGTGGGGCTTCGTGGAACAGACGGCGATGTGGCTGCGGAATTACCATGAGAGAACATAGAGGAATTTGGGATTATTACAGGAGGAAGTGGCAGAGGATGACTTTCTGAGCCTGAACCAGCTGCTGTGGGATGAATAGGTGTCACGGCACCACTCTGAACTCTGGAGCTTGGTCCAGGACTTGTCATCCTGGGGCTAGGTATAGGAGAATACTCAGGACTTGTCATCCTACTTGGTTGGCCCCAGAATAGCTGCCCTGAAATATCGCCTCCCATAGAATTGTGGCCAGAGTTGTGGCCTGAACCAGGACTGGAGCAGTGGCCAGATCCAAGTAAATTCATGTCGGGATAAGCTCTACTAGCCCAAAAAGCATTGTTCATAGCTTGGTCATTGTTGGATGTTCTCATAGGGCTCCTGGAAGGACTAGACATCGAGCTGTCAGGAGCACTGTAAAAAGCTCCATGTGAAGGAACCTGCAAATTAGGCACATGATTTCGCAATGGCCTTCTTCTAGGAGAGGGGGAAGGATTTTGATTGCTTTGTGGAGTACTAACAGGCCTTTGCGCTTCTCTTGAATCATTCAGCACGACTCTGGTTGACTGATCCTTGTGCACCACACTGGGGGGGGGGGGGACAATAGAAATTGTCAACTTACAACTTGCAAATATTGTACACTTCGGGAATGTATGCTGCATCCTTCATATCTAACAATGAAAGCAACGCAAAAGTATGCAAAGAGAATAACTTCAATCTCACCTAGAAGGACTCCCAGCAACAGTTCTAGCCCCAATGTCAAGATCCGATGCTTGAGGACTACGCAACCTAGACTCTGGCAGATCATCACTTTCGACTGAGCTCTCACTCGAAACTGAAGCAGTAACCAACTCACTGTCTAGCTCTACAGGTTCTGCTCTACTCCTAATGCAGGCAGGTCTAGGAAGCGGGGGAAATAATGACTTGGAGCTTTTTTCTGTCCTCGGCTTTGATGATATACTGATTCCAGAATCAGTACGACTTACATTGGCAGGATGCAAGCCTGGAAGTGGAAGTGGCTGGGCAAGAGGCCTTTCAGCAAAACTTTGACATCTCCCAACATTCTTTGATTGTTTGGTGGGAGATGGAGATCTGGACTCGGCTCTGGATTGAAGACCCAACTCAGAAACAGTGTCACTGCAATGCCTACGAGAGCCTCCTGACCTACTATCCAATTTCACATCAGATGGGCTTCTAAGTTTGCGACGTATTGATTCAAAGAAAGACTCATCGCCTGGTTTCTTCTTTCCTTCTTTAGATGATTTACCCCACCATGAAGGCATAGTTTGGGCAAATTATAACTTCCGTTGGTTATAAAAAACGGCAATGCAGCTAAACGCTCAGGACGACTACAAGTTATCAAGGTGTATATTGTCATGATAAAATAACACCCTTTGACATACAAAGATCAACATGAACCTCCATTGAGACTTCAACAAATTTCATCCACTGATGGTAATGTTGCACTGGGAGTGATTCACAGGGCAGCACCCTGGACAATAAAGTAAAATATTAACTACCCGAGTGTTTCAAGACAAGTAAACCATGCTGAAGAGGACAAGTTACACACAGCCAGCAAACAACAAGGAAAGCAATCAACATCATAACAAACCATCAGTTTGAGTTCTCTATATCAACAAACCCACCCTTCATATGTTCTATGAGTGTATGAACAGGCAGTAATTATAAACTACAGCATTATAACTAGGCAGTGGACAGTTAGAATAAGATATGTAGGCACAATTAGAGACTAAAGAATGCATATTTTACATAAACTGTACTCCGTGCATATGGGGTCTGGCAACCTGGTGAATCATTACTAACTGAGCATACCATGTATAAGCCCCATTTGTAGAACTGTGCAACAACTACACAATAAAATTGCAACTCGCCCAACTCCACTTACCCAATATCCTTCAAAGCTCCACGAAAATGTGCTGCATTTTCATCCGAACTATCATTGTAATTACCCGTCCTATTTATTACAATTAGAAGTGACGGGGCTATACATGTTATCTGAGCTGAACACTGATGGCTGGTTCTACATTAGGTATAACCGTATAAGCCAACAAAACCTTGCTCTCTTTTTAGAAATATGTATTCTGTGGACAGGGGAAAAACCCGAGATCAACCCTCACAAATTCAATTCAACCCCATGGCAATCATTAAAAAGCCAGCGTCTCACATTCCGCTGCACTCCACGAAAACCGAAAAACTTCCCTCCGCACAAACTCCCCCTCAAAAATTAAAACTTTATACCTCTTTCAACAACAACAACAACCAAGCCTTATTCCCAAAATGATTTGAAAACTTTATACCTCTTTATACTTCAAAATTGTCATCTTATCTTGACTAATTCCACATATATTAATTAAGTTTCCCATTTTCTTAATGTCTGCTAAGACTTATAGTTTTCAACTTCCAAGTTAATTCCAAAATTGTCAATTTCCACAAATACTACTTCAAATTCAACCTAATTTCTAAATTAAATCTTCCTCACCAACCAAAAAAATAAAAAAAATTGGTATTCAATCATTAATAACATATCACTTACTTATTAAAAGTTATAATAAATTCTAATAAAGCTTATTCAACACAATTAACCCATAATTAGCTTAATTAAGCCCATAATTTCAAAAAGACCAAGTCAATTAAAATACCACTCCCAACCCAGATAACCAAATAATCACAAGATTCAAACTTGAATTATCCAACTAAAATTATTAAACTATACAATAGTATTAACACAGTAAAATCGATCTAAACACTTCAGAATAGACATAATTAACTACAGATCCAGAGTAAAAAAATAATTACAGCAGCTAAAAAAAGGAGGAACTTACCATATAAGAAGCTTCAAATCATCGAAAACCCAGAAATAAATCTCGAAAATTAGCTCGAAAAAGTAAGTAATCAAGTGAATTAGCTGAGCATAGTAGCAGAATTTTAGTAACAGCCCAACATTGAAAGCGTCACAATGAAGCAAAAAAACAAGGGAGAATATATATATAGAGCAGCAGTTAAATTTGAGGGGAATTTCTGAGAAATCAAGGAAGAATAAAGCAAAGGGAAAAATGGGATTTTGTTGGAAATGATGTTTTTTTTTTTTAAATAATTTAATTGTAATTTCTTTTAGTGTGAAATTGAAGTGCGAATATCAAACCCTAGAAATGTCGTTGGAAGAAAAAAAATAAAAAAAACTATCGGCAGTTTTACTTATTACGGTTACTCTATCAATTTACTTCCAAACTTCCGACCTTTTATTTGGGAGAATATATACACTCGATAGTTTTCTTTCTTAGGAGTACTCTCTAGCATCTTTGGAATTTTGTGAATTTAGGAACAATAATATAGATCACTTTTGTTTTGTGTTATTTAATAAGAAAAATAAAAACTATCACGGTATTTTACTTATCACAATTATCTTCCCTATCTACTTCCAAGCTTCCTCGAGAATTTACACTCGATCTCCAAATTATCTTTCTTGGTGTTGTAGTATTCCCCCGCTTTATTAACCGCAATATTGATATGTGAGGTTAGGAACAATATAGATCACGTTTATTTTGTGTTATTTTATAAGTTCTTAGCTTGGACATAATGTCAGTGGTAAGTTAACCAGAATGGGATTTGGTGATGTTAGTTTAATTGGTTAAAAAAAAAACAAGTTAAATAAGCTACTTTTTAAGTTAATTTAAGTTCTTTACTATACGCACTCTAATGCTATGAGTGATATCACTACCAATCTTTTATCTCGTCTCGCACTTATCTCACCTACTCCGCTCCATCCTAAATTACCTACGGACGCCACAATAAGAGTTGATCTTCGACTACTTCATCTCGATCCCTCTTGAAACCTTATTTTAACTCAATCTTCGACTACCATCCTAATTTTATCTCCTCGATTTGCCTTCCTCCTTGATCTCTTTTACTACCTTCTTTCATATCTGAATAATCCACAGAATTAAATTGTTGCAAGAGTCCTTGTATTGACGGCCTCTAAAAACTCCTACTCGTATGTACTATGATGTGTGACGAGTTAAGGGACCCTAAACTCTATCAAAAAAAATTCGAAATCGAGACACCGCTTTCAAACAAGTAATTACTTTATTAACCACTAAACCGACCATGATCCATATACCAAATACCAAACATGATTAAAATGATGGGTTACCATTTCCTATCCGTACCATATTAGCTTGTGCAATTTGGAACTTCCACCCAATTAGAATCCACTTAATTTTGGGCGGTGGGGTCCGATGTGGGCTGCTTTTGTCTGTTGATTTGTACACATATACATAATCACATACCCTTTGCCTTGATCCAAACCCAAATCATATCCCTACATTTTAGTGCAATAGTGCATCATGGATTTGCTTTTGGAATCTGAGAAAGTGAGAATGATTTTGGTCGTGTAATTATCTCAACTATTATTCATGTGTTTCATGGTGGATAACTGGATACATCATTAATTCATTATCATAGATTTTCTATAATAAACAATGTTATTACTTGCTTGGATTGGAAGAGAGCAGAGGCACGCAAAATCGGTTTTAGACTAGATCGCTATTTCAATCCTGAAAAATCACAACGCAAAACCAAATTATATTAAAATGGTTAACATAAGAATGATGGAGTACTAAACTACTAATGTAAGCCCAATAAACTCGAAAGGAAATGAGCATTATCAAAATGTGATTGTTGAATAGTGTACTTGATCATGTGCGTATTTGTGTGTTATTTTAATTAGATTTTACTAGTATTGAATTCATAAATACATGTTGTAGAAAATTATGCATTAAAAAAAATGAAATTTGGTAATTGAATACGAACACAAAGAAAATGTAATAGCGTATTTTGACTTTTCACTCGATGATGTCACATATGAGGACAATGGTAATAAATCATTTGAATTTCAAGCCATCATGCATCTGGACTTATACAAATAAGTCAACTGGTAATTGTGTGGAAAATTGTTAAGTCAATGAATGAGCACCGTAGGTATTTCCTTGTAAGAAGTTTCCAAGTCAGTCTTCCGATTAAGACATTCTATGTTAGTGTTTCGGAGTTAATGTTACGTTTGCGTAGTACGTACACTGTACACATGCTATTCAGGTTAAACGATCATGTTAGTGTTCAATTTTCGTAACACTGACGATTCAAGAGTGACAACTGACAAGTTCACGGCCACTGTACTAACCCTAAGCAAAGATCAGCAAAGGGCAGGCTGATCTCTTCAGAGTTCTATCTGACGCAGAAATCATCGCTGCTGATAGATGCAGCATTGCAGATTTGCAGCTAATTGACCTCCGAGCAACAGAACTACAGAAGAGTAAATATAGTCGGAAACACGACTACAATTCGAGAAGCAAACAACAGTATAACACTGCTGTCAGAAATTATACTATGCAACAACTAACTCGGCAATGTCAGACATCACACATCAGAATCTCAGTACTGTACCATATAACCTTCTACTGTTATGCCACTTATGCCATCGCGCTACTCTACTGTAGCCATCAGCACTGCACTCTATTGCGCTTTCTGACACACATTGAACTTCCAAGTGTATATATAAAAATGAAGGCTTACACAAGTTTGCAGGTGAAAACAAGATACTAGTAGTTACAATTGATGGTGCATTTTGAGAGGGAACTGCAGTGTCGCGTGCACAATCAATCGTTGAGTATGCAGCCTCCACGAGGTCCAAAAACTTGGCAGGAAGTCTTCTTGAATCCGTCAACCATGGTAAACATTCTAACATTCCTCAGAAGAATGGAAGTCGATAGAGAACATCAGACCTGTTGACACGAGAAACAAATTGAGATCAAGCCCACCAAAGCAAGTAGTACTTGAAGTACAATGCAACTTTCTACTGTTAGAATACTATAGACCGTGGTTCATGATTTATCCGAAGCATGCATCAGAGCGATGCGCAATTTCTAAGAAGACTTGTAACTGTAAAAAAAAAATTCTGTGGGATTGACTCAATTCTAAGGTCCAACACATGACCTGGATGTCCCCTCATACCGCTAAAACTATTGAGATCAAATTGCAATAACATCCTCTTCACAAAACACTACTGTAGATTTTTGCAGGGGAAGATATACATGCTGGAATACAACTACAGTTGTGTGATTACACCACAATTGCACCAGGACCAGGAGTCTGTGTACAGTCCGGACAGATACATGGTACTGTGAAGCGGGTTTTTCGTTACTGACAAAATTTGATCGGTACTGTACAGCTATAGAACTGTAAGAACTCAACAAGTGCACCAGGACTAGGATTCTCAGTACAGGCATGTTGTACTCTGCAGAGGTATTGCACTAGTGCACTAGGACTAGGATTCTCCGTACAGACTCCGTATTCACCATTATAGTCTATATTCATCCCCTATCAGTAGTGTGTAAGGATGGTTTTTTCGTTGCGACACAAATTGATCAGTATGTACACTTTGTAGGATAATAAGGCACAGGCGCACAGATATTTAGATAATTCCCTCGTCGCTCTAAAAGACTAGGACTACACTACAACATACGGTATACGAAGACTATAGCTGGCATTTACAAAAATTCAGACATCCCGCAGATTTATCAGTAGACATAACTTGTTAGAAGTTAGAACTCTAGTTTCCAGAATAAAAGCTGGATGCTCTTATTACCTGATAGAGTTTGACAGAGTCCGAAAAACTCCGATACACAGGTATAAATACCCATCATAAACCTTGTCAAAACTCGCACATCAAACCACAAAATCAAAGCAGACATATCAAGAATAGCCTTCACGTCTTCACGCTCAACAGCACAATGAAGGGAATTCTCATCTTTCTGCCTCTGCTGTTCGCCATTGCATTCGCCCAAGATCAGCCTGAAGCTACTGTGAGCCCTCAATGGTTCTTTGGACCACCTCATTACCCTCACTTCCCTCCTCACTTTTTCCTACCACCCCCACATTTTTTTCCAGGATTCCCATTCCCATTCCCATATAACTTCACAGTCCCTAGCCCGCCCCCGTCTTCCCCATCCAGCCCTTCTTCCCCATCCAACGACAACCAGATCAATGCCGATCAGAAAATACCATTCCCATTCCACGGGATCCCATTCCCTTTCTTCCCTCATCTTCCACCACCCCCTCACTTTTTCTTACCTCCACACTTCGCTCCTGTTTTCCCCCCATTCCCCTTCCCATTCCCTATTCCGTCTAACAGCTCAAACCCATTCCCGTTCCCATTCCCATTCCCTGGACAACCGGCCCAACCTCCATCTTCCCCATCTTCCCCCTCCACCCCTAGCAACGACGAGAAAATCCCGTTTCCATTCCATGGAGTCCCATTCCCATTCTTCCATCACCCTCTAGTCCCTCCTCACTTTTTCCTACCCCCACCCTTCACTCCTTTCTTCCCCCCATTCCAATTCCCTTTCAACAACACAAACCCATTCCCTTTCCCATTCCCATTACCCAGCCAACCTCCATCCTCCCCCTCTGCCCCAAGCGACAATGAAGAGAAAACAAATGACAGTCAATTCCCCCAATTCCCACCACTACCATACTTCGGGATGCCACCAGTCAGTGACGACAACACAAAGTGCTTCCAGGCCGTCCATGATCGCAACATGGTCTCTTGCTTGAACGACTTCCATTCCTTCTTGATCACTCATCAGATTTCTGTTAGTTCTGGATGCTGCTCCGCTCTTCAAAACATCCAAGATTCATGCCAGTTTAACAATCCCCTCTTGGAGACCATAGTTAGCCAGCACTGTGCTGCTCCAGCCCCATCTAATTAATTACTAATATATATCCTAAATATTATGATATAGTTTTACTTATATTTAGCATAGTCTACTAAATTAATAATCTTTATATATCAAAGTCATTTATTCATGCGCATAGCTGATATATCACCCAAGTTTTCAGCTTTTTCTGTACTGCGAAATACTTCCTAACTCCTGTGATTTGCAAGCAACATAATTCATATCGAGAGGCAATCAAAGCTTGTTTAGATTTCTTTTGAAGTTAAAATAACAACATACACGAGTTTCAGGAAGAGTTATCCGAAACGAAACTGTCAGCCCCTGATGAGAGTCAAGCCAATTGCAGTGACAAGGAGAGTGGATGGGACTCCAAATTTGAGGTGCCTCCAGAAAGTGAGATTGTACCCCAAGTAAGGAGCCTGTCGAGCCTGTTCACACACGATTAAGTTGGCAGCTGACCCCAAGAGCGACAAGTTCCCAGCCACAGTACTAACCCAAGCTAAGATCAACCAAGCTTTTTTCTCTTCTGATGCAGATATCATCCCTGCTGATGCCGCTATTTGTCCTCCAAGCAACAAAACTGTAGAGAAACAATCAGAACAAATATAATTGGAATTCAGAAGGCAATAATATCGCAACCAATAGTTTGAGCATCAGTCTGCCTTTCGTTAGCATCAATAACTACAGTTTAATTTGCAGGTTCAGCAATAATATAACAGGCTAACAGCCATATATTATAAAATTTGCACTAAATCATGACATGATGCGTCAGTCTCACACACACTTTCAAAGAAAAATCAGCAACATAATGGACCTCGAATGCTCAAGTTGATCTCTGAGAATTGTTTTGGAAGTCGAATAGCTTGTATATATATTATTTATATAAACTTGAATGTACTCCAAGTGCATGTAGTTAGCTTACTCAAGACTCAATAGATCTAACAGCTCTAAACAAGTTTACAAGTGAAATCCACATACCAGTCGGTACATTAGATGCAACGTTAGAGAGGAAAAGAATAACAAGAGCGAGAACTGCAATTCCGCTTGCACGATCAACTTGAGAATATGGCTCCATGAGGTCCCAAAACTTGCCGGGAATACCAGTCTTGTTGAATCCATCAACCGTGATGAACATTCCACAGAAGAATATCAATAATGAATACGAGACCTGTTAACAAGAGAAAACGGAAAGATCAAGAATCAAGGGTAAAAACAACCACTGAACCAAGTAAGCAGGCAAAAGAATACCAGTCATAGAACTTTAAGGCATGCGCTTAAATGTCACCTTCTCCAGGGACGGACGAGCATCTTTGAAATCAAGAACAACAAGAGCTAGTGCAGCAGTGATAGCGGTCCATGACATATTCAGACCAAGTAGCAGTGCAATGAGCATGCCTATGGTGACACCATAAACACATATCTTCCATAATACTTGCTTCCATTTGTCATTTACTCCTTCCCCTGCACACAATAACCTCAATTGTGAGTTGAAGTTTCCATTTGAAGCTTCAACTTTCTCCATGGATGCAGTAGTTTCTAACTTCTGCTCGGAAGATTCATTTACAGCCATGTCTTTGGGAGCATCTGAATTCCTGGAAGACTCAAGACTGTGGATCTCATTTTCAGTGGCAATTACCCGATTTCTGAGAGTATCTAGATGACCCGAATGTCCCCTCACACTACCTAGACTGTGTGTATCCAATTCCAAAGAGTTAGAAGACATATGTGACAGGGTAGCTGGTGAAAATCGATGTGAAGTAACATCCTCTTCACTAACCACTTCTGCAGAGGCATCTTCCTCGTCCTTATAAGTCGATAACAACTTCCAGTACATACCTATTATGATCAAGGCATTAACCAAAACACCCACGAGCATAGCTGGTAGGATTCCCACCAAGAACTGTCCAAATGATATCTTACTTTGGACAGCTATAACAAGATTTTGCGGGTTCCCAATAGGGGTTGCTGAAGACCCTATATTTGCACTAGAAGCAAGAGCTAGTAAGAAGGGGTGAGGGGGCAGGTTATGTTGTCGAGCAATCTTTAATACAAACTCGGTCAAGACAACACAAGATGTATCATTTGTAAAGAACGCGCTACATAGAGCAGATACCAGGCAGACTCTAAAAATCAAGTCCTTGGGTCCTCTGCTTTTCCATGATAGTAATTTACCAAGGTATTTGAACATATCTGCCCTTTCAAGGTAAACACTGACTACCATTGTACCGAAAAGAAGACCGAGTATTGGAAGATCAATTGCAGCATAGGCTTGGTCTGGCGATAGGACATGGAAAAGTACCATCAACATGGCTCCTAGGAGAGACCCTGCAGTCCTCCCAATGGGTAGAAAAGGAACAGCAGGAAAAACTGCCAACACCCAAAAAATTGCAAATGCAACTGACCCTAAAACCACCTTGACTGTAGGAGGCATGACCATTTTGGCTCTTTTGTCTACAACAACAACAACAATAACAACAACCAAGACTTATTCCCAAAATGATTGGGGTCGGCTAACATGAATAGTCAACTGGTAACCGTCTTGTGTATGCCAATTTTGGCTCTTTTGTCTGAGTATCACAAAATCTCTGAATTCTCTAACCACAGGCAGGCCGAAAATTCGATGAATCTGGGATAAAAAAAAAAAAACCCTTAAATTATGCCATACAAACTCTTCACCAATCAACTATTTCATATATTCCAAGTAAAGGATTCTTCTTTTCCTCAAAAATTCAGTGAACAATTGTCCACTAATGTCCCTATACTAGGTCTACCCCGGCCTCTATTAGGCCCCAATGATCTATACCTCACTGCTACAACTTGTAAACTGACCCCAAAACCACCCTCACAATGAGAGCCATGACCAATTGACCAGTCTCGGCATCTTTTGGAAGCACAACAAATTCTATCCCAATTCCTTTTATGCGCAAATGATCAAAGCATGACAAAATCACAACAACAGCTTCCAAGTTGAATTCACGGTTAAATTAGCAGCCTGGAAAAAGAAACAAGAACTTAACATTAATTCAATCATGCACAATCCCTCCGTTCTTTCGGATTGTTAACATTTGGTTTGAGTTCGTCTCACATATTTAAACCAAACGTTAACGTACCAAAAGAAGAACCAAAAACTAAAGGAACTGACTTCAAACACAATTCACTGTTATTTTTCATACAATTACGAATCAAATTCATAACAATTCTGTTGAAATGATCAATCTTTACTATGGCAAAAGTCAAATTATAACATGGTTCTCAATTGCCCACTTGGTCAAACATTCAAAAATTTGCAAAAAGGGCACAGTCAAACAGCCAAAATCAAGCACATTCTACAGAAATGTGAAAGAATCACACATAACCCAAATCCAAATATTCAATCTTTACTATATAATTAAGGCAAAAAAAATAAAAACAGAAATGAGCAATATTCAGAACCTCACTTACAGCAGTAGGAATATGAACTAAGGTTACTTGTTAGAGAAGTGTGTACTCCTACTAAAGTGGAAAGGATCACTGAAAAGTGTAATGACAACATTGTAAATTGTAATGATAAAGTTTAACTGAACCTTGTAAAGTTTTGGACTTTTTGTGATTAAAAATTTGGAACATAGTTTTTTATGCGAATGGATCATACATTCAGACTATGTGGGGACGGCTGTGGCCTGTGGTGGGACAGCAAACAGAAAGGTTCTACTGTCCTTTAATTATAAATTATGATCATGTTGTTGCCACATGGCGCAATCAACTTCGGTTTTATAATCAGCCGATTTCCGTAAGCAGAACTTGCCATGCTAACTAGTAACTACTGATCCCTGCCTGCCTTCCAATTGCTCTCGACTTTCGGCTTGTTAACATTTGGTTTGTTTTTCGCTTACATTCGGGCTAAATGTTGACATTTATGTGACATCTGTATTTCACGAGCTTGTGACAGGACACAAACAAATTATGGGTTACCAAGTTTTGCCCCCAATTACCGGCTTACTCAATTCAAGAAAAAAAAAAACGATTTTATGAAATGAAGTAAGCATTCAAAAAGCTCCAAACACCCTATTCTGATTCCTATATGTTTAGTTATGTAGATTCTCAACAGCTGTGACGATAATGGACCATCGTCGAGTTCATGGAATAACAAAATTGGAACTTCCAGGTGCATCCTTTTCTAGGTATGAACGGACGTGCACTATCTACGTTTTCAAGCCCAAAATGTATTCACGTGAGAGGTCGTGCCAATGTTTGAGCTTCAATCATCAGCTTAGGCTTGGCTCTTTCACAAGAGCTATCCTCCAAAGTCCGGACAACTCCGGATGCAACTTGCATAGGAACAATGAAAGTGTTAACGATCACAGTGTTAGTTGTTTAGCTGTGACTCTTGAGTGACAATCTGCTGTCGAGGGGAGAGCAGTGGCAGGCATATACGGAAGTTGACACTAATTGAAAATATACAAAAGAATTACAATCACTCTTACTGAATGAAAATGAATACTTTACAGTCATACACTCATGCTTACAAGTTACTCCACAATAAGGTATATTCAGTATGAAATTAGAGGAAGATACAAAGGAGGAAGTGATCAGCAGCGTAAATTGTAATACCACTGACCTATTTCGTCATGCAGAAAACATCCTACGAGTGCGTCATCTATCGCCAGAAGAGGGGAACTATATCAGCCTTTGTCAGGCTGCAAAAGAATGTATCAGTACAGCAGTACCAGAGGCAAACTAGCTTTGCTAGTAAAGTAAAATCTTACTGTTCAATGTTCGTATAAACATGTGTATAGTGCATCAGATTCTTGGTGCTCAAGAGGCACGAGAAGTACCAGGAGCTACAGTGAAGAGAGATCATCAGCTGACACCTGGTTGAAGCAATGGATAGAAACTCCAATTCTCCTCAGCTTCAATGTCCCTCACAATTGTCTCATCAGCCCACCAATCTGATCTGAGGTTCGACTTAGCAGTTGTTTCTTGGTCATTGCTGTCGAAATTAAATTCTTTGACTGATCCGAGAGAGAAAGAAGTCCGCTTGTGCCTGCAATAGTCCATTTCTCCAGAATATGTCTCAAGGGTTTCAGTTGCCGCCTCTTGAGCACACAACTTGCAAGAGTCTACCATTTCGAGGGGTATTACTTCATGTCCACTTGCTGACTTATCCTTTATTTCTTGCTGCTTATCTGCAGTTTCTACAATTTTCTTCTCAAGACATTTTGGAACTTCTTCATGGCTTACCTCAAATGAGACTCTGTGATCCACCGGAGTTTCATCAATTGGCAAGCCAGCTTCCATGTTACCCAAGGGTGTCGCTTCACAGATTTGGTTCTCCAGGACCGAACTGTCATAAGAAGAAATTCCTGTACCATCCGGAGTTACAGATCCAGAACCTAGTCTTGAACCCCACTTGCGAGTATAAGATTTCTTTGAGTCAAATAATTTGGAGGCATCTACCATGCGGAACTCAAGAACTGGACGCTTGTCAAGATAAGGCGAAGATGTACCAGATGCTGAATTTGCAGAGCCAGGGGAAATGAGATGATGGACTTCATAACAAGAAAGTGCAAATTTGTGATTCGTCCCACTATTCCTCCGAGCACGGTTGAGTGATGAAGTGAGCAATTGAGCAAATGGAACTTCAGGAGATGAAGGAGTGGTAAATTGCATAGGCTCAGGAGGGGGAGTGATAGCAGCAGTAGATGGTTCCGTCGTAAAGGCAGAAAATACAGGAGGAGATACTAGCTGTGTCTCATGCGCATAAGGACCAATGGTGAAAATATGGGCCTCTCCGGAAGAGGAAAAACCATTTCTTGAAAGGGGAGTAAGGGCTAGCAATCCAACAGGTGAGTGAGTACCAGTAGGGGGATCTGATTGCGGCAGAGGGGAGGATGGAGGGGCAATAAACGGAAGTACAGTGGAGGTTGATGGGTTCGGGTTATCGGCTATGGGCACTGTGCCTTCAATAACATCAGGCTCAGGGACAAGGGCAGCATGGCCTATCCTCTTGCTAGTTTTGAGAGACCCAAAACACCAGTATATGTTCCAACAGCTCCCCCATCTCCTCTTCTGCAATCAGTAAAGAGAATTTGTTTATAAAACAATCGTGCATCATGTCTATACTATGGAATGTGGAAAAACAGATAAAAGCCGCCCAACTATAACAGTTATAATATCAAAAACATCCATGTAGACAAAAGTTATCTTTAAAGGTAGTTCATATTAATCCCCTATATCAAGAAAAAGTATCTTGTTTAGGCGTTGTCCAAAAAAAAAAACATCTGTATTCTGTGAACAGGGTTTTAAGAGCATTGGCGTAAACTACAGAGAGTCAGATAAGGCTACCTTGAAGGAGTTCATATACACACATTCTTTTCAATCTATTTCAGAATCCATGTGTTTGCTACTTCGTCTTACAACAACTCACGGTTTGCTTGAATTTAGGGTAGTGTGTCAGTGTGTGAGTAACACGGTGAAAACAAAGGGGAGGGTGAGGAAGTAAATAAAAGAGAGTAAAGAGGTACCAGGTATCTGACACTTCCTACAATGTGTCTTTCAGCAAACTCAAGCATCTTCTACAAACGATCTTACACCAAAACATCATCACCCAATCTGAATCAGCTTCACTTTTACTTGTTTTGACACAACCTACGATCCACCACAATTCTAATCATATCCCCAGCTCAACCATTTGCGGTTACTAGATAATAACTCTCGTCTTTGTATAGTGACTCCAAATGCCACCAAAGTAGTGTGAGAAT
Organism: Spergularia marina; assembly: GCA_963680865.1. Lineage (NCBI taxonomy): Eukaryota > Viridiplantae > Streptophyta > Magnoliopsida > Caryophyllales > Caryophyllaceae > Spergularia > Spergularia marina. The sequence continues at coordinate 23,323,963 of OY804553.1, read as the reverse complement.
TAAAGGAATCCAAGCTGAATAGTCTAAGCATACACCAACACATCTATGAACAATGAACTCAAAACGCTTGTAGAGATCTCTCATCACGAAGGGAAGGAGACAACTCATCATAAGAAGATTATCCGAAAAATAGGTCAGGTAAACCAATAAAATGACCTTGCATATGCAGTTTTTATAATTCGATATTAAGTCGTCTCATTATGCAAAATGCGAAACCCACTCTTTCTCGACTGCTATGCAGTCCTGTTGACAATTCTGCAGTCTTGCAGAACACAAAAGCATGTACAAAATTCACCATACTCCAGAATTCTCACAAAAGAGACCAACTTTGCAATTAGTTGAAACTTTCTGACTTTCACATTTCACCAATTTGCTTAGGTAGTGAACTTTAACACATTTACCCTTTAATTTTCGCGTTCCCCGAGACAACAAAATCTACATTGAAAAATTCAACCTCCTTTTGAACTAACTACCCCATAAAAAAGCAGAGTTACTTCTCAATCAAAACCTTAATTACACCTCTTTCACCATCAAAAAAGTTACTTGTAAAGTGCATTTTAGCTTATAAAACCTAAAAGTGCCTCATCATTCTTAGTATTACTGCTCCTAATCTATAAAAGGAAAACCAAAAACATTGACCACTTTCTAAAAATAGTAAAACATGTTGAAAAAATTCAATCTCTTTAATACCTGACAATTCTTAAACTTTACCATCATGGGATTCATGGGCAAAGCGAAAAAGCTGCTGAATTTTATCTCAGAAACAAAATTCCCAATTTTCAGGTGCCCATCTAAATATAGTAACTACTTATTATGGACTTATCTCAAAATTTCAACTTGTCAGCTCAATTCAATTCAATTTTCAATTAATCGTCAACATCACACTACAACAAAATGATTACTCGTATATTTCATTTCCCATGATCTATACAAGCATAATTATCAATTTATCATATGAATTCAGTCATTTACCAAATAAAGATACAAACTTTGAACACAATAGTGATTTACTAGCTCAAATTTCAATCAGAAAATATTCAAATTAAGCAGAAAATAATAAGAATAAGAATTATTATTATATTTATACCTGAGAAGAAACCGGCTGAACACGGCTTTCGGCGGTAACGATCGCGGCGGCGGCAGCGTTAACTGTGTCAACGCTGCTACCTACGGTCGTCGGCATACCACTACAACACGTCGGAAAACCACTTTAAAGTCGCCGGAAAACCGCTTAACTAATTAATAAAATTCCGAAATCAAGATCTAATAAAAATGGACCGATCAACTGAATTTTGAGCTTTATGAGAAAATAACAAAGAATCTGATACACCAAAAATTAACCAAAAAAAAAAAAATTATTAATAAATAATCAGCGGTCCAAGAAAAAAGAAAAGGGTATAATAATTAAAGTGAAAAAATTGAAGCATATAATCTTCGAAGTATATACTTTGATTTTTGGGTAATGTTGGATTGAGAAAAAAATTATGATGATTATTGGAATTAGAACACTATGATTTGTGAATAATTGAGAAACATAGTGGTAATATCATAAGCTTAATGATAATAATAATAATAATAATAATATATCAGTTGGAATTTTATTTTGTATGGAAAAATAATGATTAGTAGTGTGTCTGTGTATGTGTGTCAGCTTGTGAGGTGCTGAGGCTCAGCTGTGGGAACAACGGATTACGCGGTGGAGTTTAAAAATATTACCCCCAACATACTTTGCCCATTTTCTCTTGTCGTCGTTCAACACATTTATTACTTAGTAGACTAGTAGTAGAGTTTTACGCCGATTTTTGAGCATTTGGTTGAATTGATAAAACTTAACTCGGTTAGTGAGAGTTGGATTGAGTTGAGACTTGAGAGACATGGAATTCTATCGGGAGAATAATGGTGTTTGGATGTGTGTATATATTTCGTTAGATTGAGCCTTTATTTGAAGGGTTATTTACATGGGAAATTATCCAATACACTCCTGAGGTTACCGAATTTTTCCGGTATACCCCTCAGGTTACCGAGCTATCCAATATACCTCCGAGGTTTGCGTTTTCGCGTTTTTTCCAGTTTTTCACTAACGGACTTTAACACCGTTAAACCTCTAGTGAGTTTGACTTTTTCTAAACAAATTGACCACTAATAACATTAATTGTAAAAAATAAAAAACTCAATCTTCTCTCTCCTCCCTCCCCTCTTCCCCACCCAACCCACGCATCCCCTCACCACCACATCACCACCACATCACCACCGCACCACCAGCACCGCAAAAGTGAGCGATGACGTCGGCGAACCCTTCCCCGGCCCCCTTATACGACGCCTCTTTGAATTCCCCCTCGTTTGCACCATCTTCTTCTTCGCTTTCTCTCCTCTTCAACAAAAACCATTATCAGTGGGCGGGGGAGGGTTTCTGGGCGGTGGGGGAGGGTTTATGGGCGGCGGAGTAGGGTTTCTGGGCTGTATCGTCGGCGGATAAGGGCTGAGAAAAGGTTTGAGGGAGGAGAGAGAAAATGAGGGAAAAAGATCGTGGCCTATGGAGGAGTGGGTAGTCGGGGTATGGGGTGGCCGGAGTGTGGTCGCGGGAGGGACCCGCGTCTAGTGGTGGGGGTGGAGGTGGGCAAGGTGGTGGTCGCTGTTGGGGCGCGGTGGTGAGGCGGTGGCTGCGTGGGGCTGGGTGGGGGTTGGGGAAAGGTGAAAGAACATTGTTTTTTTTTTTTTTTAGTTTATATCATTAGTGGTCAATTTGCTTTAAAAAAGTCAAACTTATCAAATGTTTAACGGTGTTAAACTCAGTTAGTGAAAAAATGGAAAAAACACGATTTAGGGGTACGCTGGAGGGATTTTGCAAACCTCGGGGTATATTGGATAGCTCGGTAACCTGAGGGGTATACCGGAAAAATTCGGTAACCTCAGGGGTATATTGGATAATTTCCCTATTTTCATTTACCTGTTTAATTTAGTGGAGTTTTGCTCTCGCTATATCTGATTATGTCGTGTGTCGAGAATTTAGAAATAATGGTAAATTTTTTTCCTTATTAAAGAGAATGACTCCGAGCGTTATCAGTAAATTCGTGTTCTCGGCGAAAAATGATAGGATTAGTACAAAATCCTTTGCATGAAGAAATACGATTGTGAAAACGTCTTTCCCTGCGGATACGGAGGCTGATGCAAGGAAATCGTGATTTGTTCCAGAGTTTAATAACGGCGGGGGCACATGACTTGCGTTGTCGTCCACCATTTTCTTCACACAAAGTCTCATGCCTCGTCTGCCTAGTGCATTAAATATTCAAATAATCCAAACGTGAATTATACTCCCTCCGTCGTAGCTCAAACGTCACATATTCCATTTTGGGACGTTCCGGCGCGTTTGAACTTGGACAAAAAAACTCCCGGCGCGTTTGAGCTTGGACAGAGAAAGTAGTAATTAATTCAGGGAGTATGTTCTTATGGGGTTCACCTAGTCTCGATTCCCTGAGCAGTGCAGATCATCTATCTTATTATTCCTTCAATCACATTTTAGTATTTCATATATATTTCTAAAGAAATATACTTTTAAAAATTAAAATAATAGAGTGCTAAAATATGATTTGAGGGGTACATAAAGTGGGACAAGAAAATGGACAGGTGATGATTCCCGAGGAAGGTATATATTTCTACGGTTTAACTAAGATTGTAAATAATGAGGTACTCTATAAAAAGGAAAACTATCTTGAAATAATGTTAACACTATGTTAAGTGCGCGACATCGTAATATTGATCATACATTCATATGTGAGAATAGTATTAGATATAGCATTTCTCATGAAAGGCCCTCGATGCCCATGCTCGCACGTGTACATCTCCATTGGTTGAGAATTCTAGTGTCCAAAGACAATGACACAAGTACACTACCTCAACTTTTCCCCACTTTTCCCTTGATCACAAATTCACAATCTTTGCAATAATTATTCTCATTACACTGAGCTCGCAAGCAATTAGATGTCTCATCCGTCCACTTTCTCTACCGTGTACAATACTCCGTAAAGATTTTGCCATTTCCATTTTATATGGAGTAGTTGTTAGTTACTCGTTTGTCTTGCATGGAAAAATCGATATTGATTTTACTTGATAAGTCAAACTACACCGATAAAAAAATGATGAGTAATCAATTTTTCAAGTTTTACCATCTTGTATAAGCTAAATTAGGGTTAAATAAGATTACATATAGCATAATCAAACTCTCAAATTAAACTTTCTAACTCATTTGAATATGTGAGAGATTTTCAAATAAAATAGAAAGTTTAATTTAAAACCGAAGGATTGGTAACGACTTTGAATTAACCTAGGCTATCACTAGTATGTAGATCCACCCCCACGTAGCAAAAAGGGTAACCTTTAAGATAGAAGAAGAAATAATAACATTACAAAAACAATGGTGGTTATCTACTATAAAGGCAGAGATGGCTATCATGATAGGGGGGCCTTAAATGAGAGGGACATATAGTTAGATGGGTGGTGGAATAAACCCCTTAATCAAGAGCAAGAGCCTTTCATTAGAAGGGCTCAGTTAAGGTCTAGCTATCCAAGGGTCCTACATGGCTAAGGCTTAACCAACACTCCACATGTTCAAGCTAGTTGGTGGATTGGTCGGTCCAAAATCTTGATGCGTTTTTTGCCCAAACTAGAATAGAGTGCATTGTATTTGTACAAATCCATGAACTCATTGTATTTATTAATTATTACATAAATTCATGAACAACATTAGGCATGAAACAAACAAAGCTTGGTCTAGTGGTAAGACTTAAACTTGGTACCTTAACTAGCAACTTATGGAGGACCCCCCTTAACTCTTCCCTCTCTTCCATGGGTTAGGGCTTGAAAGTGAAACCCCATTGGCTAAATCTTAGCAGTAGGAGGCCCAGTGGGGCGGCCCGACTTACCATTTAAAAAAAAAAAAAAAATTAGGCATGAGGAGGGGGTTGGCAGAGCATTAGAGTTTGACTTGTATTAAAGTTATTTTGGATTCGTACTCATACATAAGATACCAAATAACAGAAAAGACCGAGTACAATACAAGGTGGAAATGGGAAAGGATGGAGATGGATAACGATAAGGGGTGAGTATAATATATCCTGGGTTAGATTGAAGTATTGAACCATAACAAATCTAATGATCTCAAATAATAAAAGTTTAATAGCGTAATAAGAAACGATAATGACTAGGATAAACTATAATTACTAAGAGTAATATAGTATCACCCGATGACACTCTATCACTAGCTCAGTGTACACTGTAATGATAGAGAATATCTTAAGCAATAATGAATTAGACAAGCCCAGGCACAATGCTAAGAGACAGTGTTAAGGCCAACTAAACCTCATAAATTCTCGAATTTTGTGTCAACCCATCATGTTCTTTTCTTACGTGAACATTTATCGAAACTTCGAAACATCCTATATTAGGAGAGTGTTTGGGAATTTGGATTTGATTCTCAAATCCAAATTTGACACAAATTACATGTTTGGGAACTCAAGAATTTGAGAATTTGGATTTGTGTCAAATCCTTTGGAATTTGTATCAAATCCAATTAGGCCAAAAACAAATGACACCTCAAGATGTGTCATTTTAAAATCGCACCCTCCCCAAACTTTGAATTTATATTTGAATTCTACATTCTCAAATGATGGATTTGAAATGATTACAAATTTCCAAATTCATGTTTCCAAACACTACCCTATGGTATTTGCGGGCAACCAAACGACTACTCTATCTTCCAACACTAGTAAACGGGCTTGTTTCGACTTGGGTAACTTCGAAAGTCCAACAACAATCTTACCAAATGAACCCAAAACCAATCTGATTCGATCCAATATTCGACTCCCCAAACATATCCTCTTTGGCTTCTTTCAGCTCATCTTGTTCATCTTTCACCACTGCTGCTCAAATGTTGTGTTCTGTACCCATCAAACAAAATCAATGAAAACTAAGCTGAAGCAGAGACAAGAACCACCACATATTTTACACTAGTAGCTTCATCTTGAAGACACAAACATTGCAAATTTCAAATGTCTTCTTCAGCACTTTGTTCTGTCTCAATTTGTGGCAAATTACCCATGTATTCTCTCCCTTCTTGTTCTTCTTCATCTTCTTCTTCACTTAAAACCCTCAAATTCCCTCTTTATTCACGGCTTTCTCAATTGGGTTCGCGCCACTTCACTCCTTGGAACGGTTTGTGGTTCGAGGGCATCTCTATTTCAGTAAAACCTCATAAAGATGGTAACTTTCCTCTTTTGGACATTTCTTTAGCTAATTTTACTGTGAAATTTGGTTAATTTTTGATTAATTTGTTGATGAGTTTGGTGTAATTATGCTAGTTTTGATCATGATTAAGCTTAATTAGGTTTTCATCCTATTTATAGTATTGGTTTATTCCATTAAATTATATGATTATGATGCCAAAGAATCAAAATTGTGGATTGATCACGAGATTATGATGAATTTTGCGCGAGATGATAGGTTTATTGGTGAGATTATGATGAATTTATCGCAATGTTATGATGTTATTGGTACTGGTAAGAGTATGAAACATGCCTGTTATTCCATTGTTTTTATGTATTGGTATGGATTGGAGCTAAAGTAGTATTGTGTTATGTAGGAAAGAGGGCAAAATGTAGAGGAAAGGGTGTATATGCTTCGTTATTTGGCGTTGGCGCTCCTGAAGCTTTGGTAATTGGGGTTGTAGCATTGTTGGTTTTTGGTCCGAAAGGGCTTGCTGAGGTTAGTTGCTCACTGTATGCTCACTTATTTCTTCAATTTTCTGAATTGTTATGTCGTTGTGTGATGCTTGCTTATGAAGCATTAAGCTAATGTTTGGAACTGATAGTGTTTGCCTGTGGGGTGAAGATGATCGTAGGGTGTTAATGTATGTTTCTGGAGTTAGGCGATTGTTCTTAACGTAGAAACTACTGACTAGAGAAGTAGACAAATTTATTGCATCAGTACTTCCCTGTTGAAATTACCCCTAAGTTCACTGCTTGGATTCACTGCTCTATAATGTAAGCTGCATCCTAGGTAGCTGCCGTAGCTTCGTGATCTTTCTTTGATCAGCCTGTATACCTTTGCCCAATTTGCTCTGTTGGACATGCTTTATTTTCTGAAATTGGTATCGCCGAAAAAATCTTTCTGCCTTTTTCTAATTGGATCTCTAAATACATGGGGCCATACCACAGTCTGCAGGGCTGTAGATAACTAGATATAGGTAGATCCACCCCCTCCCCTCTATCGAAGTCCCTTTATAGCTCAAGTTTGTCAGCCAGTCCTGACCACCAAAAAGAATGAATATCTTGATCCAGGTCATAATTTGGTATTAGCTAAAGTTCGGGCCACTGTTGGTAGGTGAAACCATGTAATTCATCCGTAAGTGCTAGTTGAGCAAAAAGTAGGGAACGGCTCATTGGGTAGTTTTCAAATGGGGCTAAGTCCATTGTAGTCCTTTACCAGGGAATTTTCTCTGGGAAAATAAGGTCTGCCATCAAATCACCAGCTGGCTCTCCAAACCTTGCAGTGAAATCCTTCTCCTTATCTAGCCCCTCCCCTCCGCTACCCCTCTCTCGCCTCCCCTACCCCTCTCTCGCCTCCCCTTCCAGCTCATCCATTTTAAATGTGGATTTTCCCGCCAAGATTTGCATCATTTTGATTGAGTTTGAATGTAATTGCAGTTGTTGCATTAAGCTTTTAATGAAGGTTTGCGTAGGAATTTTAGTGGTCAAAATGATTCTTCAGACATGAAAATGAGAGTATTCATTTTAGCTTTGTGTGAGATGATTGGTTTTAAGGGAGAAAAGATAAGACTTTGCATGTGGCTGCGAGTGTACGATACAGAAACATGTGAGACAGGATATGTAGTTTTGAGTCGTGGCCAACTGGCCATTTCTAGTGGAGCCAAACACTCATTTTGTTGGCTTTGTAAAAAATAAAAAAAAGAATTAAGTCAGCGCTTCTCATATCGTGAAGTAGCAGTTGGTCGATTCAATTCTCGACAATTTGCATTACGGGTCCTGCTTTCTCTCGATGTTTTCAACATGATGTTAAATACTAACTGCTAAAGTTGTGATTTTAACCCCCATACCTCAAAGCTTGCCCTATAAACCTTGAATAGTTTCTTCAGGCTTAGAGATGACTCACGTCAGTTGAAGAGTGACTTCTGAGTCTACTCCCTAAGCTGACTCTATAATAGTCTATAGGCTGGGTCTTTTCAAGTTTGTGTTGCTGTAACTATAGAGTAAAAGCAGTAGATAGACAATCTTAGAAAATCATGCAAGTTTAAGTTACAGTTGTATGTCTTTAAAGTTTAAGGTTATGACGATGTATCTTGGCTAATGCAGGTTGCTAGAAATTTAGGCAAAACCTTGCGTGCATTTCAGCCAACCATTAAGGAGCTTCAGGTTAGTATTTATTTTATAAAGTTTTCTGATTGTTGCTTCTAAAAGGTGATCTTTATTTGTTATCTACTCCCAACGTAGGACGTTTCTAAGGAATTCAAAAGCACATTGGAGAGGGAGATTGGTCTTGATGATGATCCACGTTCGATAAGACCTACATATGAATCAAACCGTGCAACACCCAACACTAGTTCATCAGTTGTGGAGGATTTTCAAAGTGTGCCTGTGGCTGACACAAGTTAGTATACTGGCCTTTAGAAAAGTTTGAATTTTATCTTTTTTCTATAATTACTAAACCTCAGGCAGCACTAATATTGTATTTAATTGGCTGGGAAGTGGTTTGTGTAACATATAAGCCAGTAATATTTTCTCAATATTATACAACTCTTGAACGCCTAGTTATTAGCCGTTCATCTATTGATCATTAGCTTTAGCTTTGGTCATCTAGTTGTTATTTGTCTTTGTTGATAGAGTGTAATTTTTCTCAAGGCATGCTTATCAATATTGTGAGTTAATGTAGTAGGGAAGTTTGCTATCCTAGATTCATTATGGGTCATCAAGGACCAGCCTCCATGGTTTGCCGCATAGGGCTAAGGCTGCATACATCCCACCCCCCGTATTGCCCACTGGCTCGTGCCTTTGAGAAACTGGTGTATACTTGTTGTAATGAACTTGAGCAAACATCAGTAAATTAACAGAGATTAAAAAAAAAAAAAAGTTTTTGCAAAGTTAGGCACGATTACAATAGAGCTCAGCAAGGGTCCTCAAAATAGTGTACGAGTGGGTTTCTTCTGCTTTTATTGATTTCCTTTCTCTATATTGTTGCAGATGGCACACCATCTAGCACAGCTTATTCAAGTGAGGAGTACTTGAAGATAACTGAGGAACAGCTGAAAGCAGCTGCCGCTGTACAGCAGGATGTCACACCATCCGTGCAAGAAAGTCAGATTGAGCCTGTGAGTCAACAACAAGCACAGCCGACTGTTGCGTCCTCTCCACCCGATAGCTCAGTGGAATCTGAGGGTCAACCTCAAGGTTTGTGCTTCTAAACTTATTTACAAGTCTCCACTGTTGATTTCCCATGCCCCTTCCATGGAATAAATTGCTTTAACGAAGCATGGATAAAGTTCTTGTTGGTAAAATTTTGGCCTTTGCAGCTTCACAGCAGGATGCCATTCCCCCTTCACCAGAAAGTAAGATCGAATCTGAGAGTCAGGCTGAAGGTACTTTTGTGTATACCAACTTGTGAAAACTTTGGCTTCCCCAATCCAACCTCACTTTTTATACCAAAAACATAAGGATTGATGCTTTGTTGAACTAATTCCAGCTGTGGTTCGAGAAACAGCTGCTGCAACACCTTCGGTTGAGAAATCCGAACGTGAGTCCTGAGCTATGGGTTGAATCTTATGATCTTAGTTATTATTATCAGATCATGTGCGGCATGATCTTGTCTTGTACGAGGAAACAATGAAGCATAGTGAAGAAGCGTCTCAGCAGCGTGTGGTTGCTCGCACACTGAAATGATTAATATCTGCTCTGTTGCTCTTCCAAGTACCAGAGTTGATTATGAGCCATAATTCGAAGGATGGAATTTTGCTGCAGGTCGTCAATTTTAGGATAGTTGTGGCAGTAAACCGCGCACTTAGTGTGAAGTCACGATGTTTCGTTTCTCGTCTTGTGTATGATCTTCTCTTTTGAGAGTGTTGATATGCTGATGAACTTTTGACACTAGAAGAGCCATGTTAATAGCAAAACTACATTCAAAACACACTGTTCGTTCAACAAGTTTCGAATTGTTCAATGTCCTGACACAAACTTTGTACTAACAAGAATTGCGGAAACTATGTAGAGTATCCATGACTCAAATCGGGAGAGTGACTCAAACAAGATGTGTAACTGCATCATGTTTAAGCTAAGCATTGAATGAAACATGCACAAGAGTTACCGCATCAGCAACGGCAATTTCTGCGTTACAAACTCAGAACTCTGAAGTCTGAAGAGATCAACCTGCCCTTGGCTGAACCTGATTAGCATGTGTACTACGCCAACATAACATAGACACAAAAATAGAATGTCTTAATCGGAAGACTTGAGTACTTGGAAACTTCACGTTTAGAGATTTTCTGGAGTGGGCATTTGACAAGGTTAGTCATGATGATGTGTCTTTTCTTACCTCGTGCTTGTGCTGCTTGGCGATGCCAAAACGAGCAAATCTTTAACAAAACCATTCCTAATCTGGAGACCTGAACTGCTGGCTACTCACGACTTGTTCAAGATTATTGTTCAAACCCCCCCCCCCCTCTTGGTACGATCAAGGTTAATACTCACGTAATGATTGATCTCTCTTTCAAAACGACAAATTATAAGAGTTGACTTGAACTGTGTAGCAATGGAAGGAGGAAGGAAGAAGGTGGGTAGAAGTGTAATAATGAGTGTGCAGAATTAGTTTATTTAATTCAGGAATGTGTGGGAAATCACCTCAAACTTTCGTCATTTCTTTGGGAAACCACATTATTAAAATAAATATGTGGGGACCCCCAAATATGGACACCATCCACGTTGACAACCCACGTCTTATAGGTGGCGTCGGCGACGTGGGAGGGTGCGGTGGCCGTGGGGAAGAGGGCGGCAGAGTTAGGGGGCGGAGTTGCATGAGAAGGAGAAGAAGATGAGAACGAAATATGTGATCGTGGAGGCCATAGGAGGCGCGGACGGTGGTCGGACATGTTGGAGGCCAGTCGTATGGTAGCCATGTAGGAGCACTGGTGGTGGTTCATGTTGGAGGCGGTAGTGGTTGGGGGTTGTGGAGGTGGAAGGAGAGGAGATGAGGGAGAAATAGTAAGACAGTGAGGTTTTTTGTTTTTAATTGATCTGATTAAAGGTCAACTTATTTTGAAAATAGTCAAACAGAACGGTGTTACACTATTAGTGAAAAACACAAAAAAAAAAAAAAAAATGTTATTTCGCAAGCCTTAGGGTATTTTTAAAGACTCAAAATCTAAGGGATATACTTGAAAATGTTGGAAAGCTCAATAATATCTCGGAGATTTTTCCCTTAAAAATATCCGAAAATGTCGAAAGGGGAAAAGAGGCAAAGAATTGACGGCTTGACGCTATACATTTAATTTGGCGGGAGACAGAAAAGGGGGAAAAAGAAAAGAAGCGTATTCGACAATCCCCCCAATTTAAATACCTAAAAAAACACCAACCTCTCTCCCAACTCCTCACTATCACCGATTCAACACTTCCCACCTCCTCCCAAAAATGTTAACCGGACGAGAAAGTCTAAGAAGAGTAATCGGAAAACGGCGTCTTCGCATCCTTAATCTCCCGCACATCTTCTCATCTTCTGTAATTTCCTATTCTCTCTCCTCAACTTTTTTTTTTTATTTCAATTGATTGAATGTTTGATTGTTTATCATGTTTAATTTTTAATTGCAATTTTCAATTTATTCAATCAATCTCATCTTTCAGAGCTCGTCAAATGCGGTAGAAATCCGAAATGAGGCGTCAATCGATGATAATACGGCGAAAAAGGCGAAATTAATCGACGGAAAATTTTCGCCTGTGAATAATGTTACTGATGAATTTGTTATTTGTCCGGTTTGTAGCAGTAAAATTTGCGGCGATAATCGCACCGTTAATTCACATATCGGTAATTATTCTCGTTTTCTAGACTAATTAACTTTTTTGGTTAATTTTTGTAGTTAGGGTTTTAGTTAATGTTTGTGGCGATATCGTTACGGTTAATTTTTGTAGTTAATTGGTTAATGCTCATTTTGAGAACGTATTCATGAATTAGTACATTGTTTTATTGAACTTGTTTGTGACGGCGAGGTTTTAGGCTAGTGGTTAAGATCGAGGTATTGGTCGTGCCACGGAGGTTTTAGGTTAGGGTTTGAATCGAGGTGTTCTATTGATTTAGTATTGAGCGATAGATAGAAGGAATTTCGGTGAATGGTAACACTGATGTGGATATTAATGGTATTTGGAAACGTTTTGACGGAAAAGATTTGTGTCGATATTAAACTGGCTAGCTTATTTGTGGTTTTTCTGGTGCTGTATAGTGATTAGGAGTGGGCTGAGTCGAATAGCTTGGTGATATCTGCGGAAACCGTGAATTTTAGGCTACTGGTTTACAATTTAGTATCATGCCTTTATTTCGTTCTGATATGGTGATAAATTTTCTTTTCCTCTATGGTAGAAAATGTTGAATGTGATTGCATTATTTATCATCTAGATGTTGAGTGTGAGTCGAGAACTCTGTGAGGTTTTTATATGTTATAGGTATCGTGTGCACTGGTAAAGGTGTTGCCGTGTGATCGATAGGTCACGGGTTCAAGTCCTGGGAGCAGCCTCTTGTCAAATAAATTGACAAGGGAAGGCTTGCCCTCATTAATTTAATGACACATATGCTAAGCACCGATGATGAGCTTTGATGTCTAAATTTAATAATTTTAGACGATGCTTCTGTGTATCACCTTTCTTATTGAGTTTTCGATTTCATATTATTTGGCTTGGTTTGACCTTGTTCATGACTTAGCTAAGTTTGACGCAAATTGGCTGCCTCAGATTTGTGTCTTGTTAGAGGTACCAAGCGGAAGCTGAGTCAACGCACTCTTCTTCAGTTCAGCTTCAGCTCCAATTCACAAAGTAAGGTTTCTGTGGCAGACAAAGTTCCTGTGGGTGCTGATAAATTTCAGATTGCTATTGCTAGTGAGCCTGCGGAGAGTAATCTTTCTAAGCCGGAGTATGTCGGGAATAGTGAGGTGACCTGTAGTCAACATGAAATGGCTAGTTCACAACTTAGCACCAAGTCATCCTCTTGTTTAGAGTCAACCACAGCACATAAGATTGAGGCTTCCTTGGAGAAGGATTTTATTGATAGCAATAAGAATGGCATGGTTGATAATCATGAATTGTCTCCTAAATTGTTGGAGTCAAGTTTTGATGTGGCAGGATTTATAAGTAGATTTTGTGAAATGGGTCTTGAGACATACATTGTTGGGCGCAAGTTTGGTGATGGATTAGAAGTCACATCTGGAGAACGTTTCAGTCTTTTTAGAGAACATGATAATATCAAAGATCCCAATGCCATCAAGGTTCCAGCTAGTTGATACTCTTTCTTATTACTTATAAGAGTTTTGAAGTACTAAGTCTGACGTATACATTCTGTGTCCATCTGAAGTCAGGTTGTTTCTCCAGACCCTGGTGGCCAGAGGATCCTAGGCTATCTTCCACGGGAATTTGCGCAGTATCTGTCACCTTTGATTGACAAGTATCAGCTAACCTTTGAGGTAGCTCAATCATGGCTCTACTTCAGTCTCATGTTAATTTCTCCTTGTGATGCCCTCCTCTCTCTTATGGTTTTGATGGCTTCATCTACGAACCTCAAGACTATATGCTCAGAATTTATCTGTATTCTGGTTCTGTGGCCTTGTTATTTATCAAACTTTTAATCACTGTTGAATGAGATTTCTGCATAATACCCACTGAGGTTTACTGTAAGAAGTTACCACCCTATTAATTGGCACAATGGACAGACCTTGCAGTGTTTCACAGTTTGGCTGCTCCATTTTTATCTTGCATCATGTTTGTTGCTTTTTTTCATTTCCATTGGGGCGAAATACCAATTATTCTTGGGCTTTGGGTTATAATGGAGTAAAGCAAAATGGCTTAAAAAACTGTCCGTGCTTCTTATATTGTGAAGGAGCAGTCCGGTGTGATTCTTAAAGCAATTTTCAGTTTTGGTCATTCATGCATAGTCTCTCTATGTTTCAATAGGGGTAAGGCGCTGAGGTAATGATGTTGATACTGATCATGCTTGCTGCTGTTACTCCAACATTGTAGCTACGTTGAGTCCATGACTGTCATTTATGATGAACTTTATCTCAGGGTGTGATCACTTCTGTCCCCAGAAGTCCCACTGAAGTTGTGCCCATTGAGATTATGTGTCTCCCAACACCATCTTATAATGAAGTGGAAAATTATGACCTTCCTACTCTGAAGTCTTTGTGTGAAAAAATATTTGATTCGATTAACTTAGGGAAGATGCGTCCACCAAGCACCACAAAGTATCAACAAAACTTTCATTTCATGGTTGAAGAAGTTTTGAGGAGAGACGTTCACCTATTTACAGCTGATGAGAAGATCTTCCTTGGTAGGCTTCCCCCTTTCATTATTTGTAACACGTATCATACATATTTGCGGCCTGTTTTGTTTACTAGTGGATTGCTTCTAATAATGAGTTGCTATTAGCAGAGTCTTTCAGCTCCATGTCAGATGATGGCCAGAGGCTCTTTGTCCGAATATACACAAGAAAAGGTTTATTCTGTTCCCTGATTTTAGTTTCTGAGCTTGGTCTACGGCATTCAACACTCTTCTATTTATATATTGGTTTCTTAGCTGATTTTGTGTTGCTTAAAAAAACCTTTTCACATTGAGATATCCAGATATGATGCATAACTACCATGTGTAAAAGCTTCTATTCCTAACGAAAATGCTGAAATTAATACTTTTTTTTTTCTCTCTCAGGACCATGGTTTCGCATTTCTAATATATCTTATCCGGAAATACTAGATTATAAAGTTGCAGTACGTGAGCTGTCAGGTAACATTTTCTATTAGCCCTTTCCTTTTGAGGATGATGTTTCTGTAACTTCAGGAAATTAATTTCTTTGAGTGATAATTGCGAAACAGAAGCATCTTATGTCCACTCCTTTGGCTATAAGACTGAAATTAATGATGTGGTTCTGCTTGAAATTTTGGACATCCTCACTGTGGGGGAGCTGTGTGAGATCATGCGCATATTCAAGGTGCAGTTTTGTCTTCCCATGGTTATGATTGATTTTTTTGCAGATATGTCTGTATTTCATCTTTGAGAAAATCATACGTTTTTGTTGCCTCCTTAGTTGGTTAAGTACTCTGTGTGTGTGTGTGTGTGTGTGTGTGTGTGAATTGGAGAGGGCTTAGGAGGAGAGAATTCAGAAAATAATCCCACTCCCTTGTTTGGGTATGTGTGGGATTAAATTATGGGAACAGGGTGGTATCTGTGATCTGCTTTTCCTTAAGCGCAGAGGAATTACAAATGTTGGAGCATGATGTATGGATCCTTCTGAACTATAGACGGTGTCATGATGTATGCTCCTAAATTTTTTTGATCTCTGATGACTTCACAGTGAGAGATTTGCTGTGAGGACAGATACGGGTCAGACATTTGAATTGTTGAAGTCTCTTTGAATTCCTAATTAAGTTACATTAACTGAATGTGAAGAGGCGGGCATTTATTTGAGTGAATTCATGTTCTAAATGCTTGTATTAAGAATTCTAGTACATCTACTCCTAGAAGGCTCTAAAACTAGTTTAGCCCTATAAATAGGGACCTTGAGTTTTGTGTTGAGATAGAGTAGTAGCCACAATAGAGAGTCAGTGTGTGTGAGGTTTCTCCATCTAATTGCCTTTCAGTGAGAGGGTGTACTCGGGCTCTTAGGTCGGTAATGGTGAGGGTTGTCAAGTTTGCCTTAAAATTGTACTTGTGAGATTACTTTTATAGTATAGTTGTGTTGTGGAGTAGGCTTACGCCGAACTACCCCAAAAATCATTCTCTTGCACTTCTTTATTTTGTGTGTGCACTGATTTCCCAACACGAGTAATTCTACATTTCTACTATTAAAGAAGACCAAAATGAAGTCAAATTGTCAGTGCAAGGGTCCTTAAGATTGCAACCAAGACAACGATTCATATTAGCCAACCCCAAATTACTTATGGAAGTTAGGCACTTAAGCTTCGTTGATGTTGTTTTTATCTGTGCTCTGCTTTTCATGAAGGGCAGAGGAAATTAATCCTGTTGGAGCATGATTATGGATTCTTCAAAAGTATTGAATGACGTCATTATGCATGCCCCTAAATTCTTTTGATCTCTGGTGACTTCACAGTAAGAGATCTGCTGTGAGGACAGATACGGGTCAGACATTTGAATAATGTTAGTTTTATTAAAGACGACTGAACTGAAATCAAATATTTAGTGCAAGGCTCTCTAAGATTGCGATGCTCTGATAGTCGGGGTTAGTGGTGTCCCCTTTGTTTGGCTTTGTCGATGCTCTTGTCTTAGAGGTCAGGAAGACATCAGCTTCACCAAACTTTTTATATG
This sequence comes from Spergularia marina, assembly GCA_963680865.1. Taxonomy (NCBI): domain Eukaryota; kingdom Viridiplantae; phylum Streptophyta; class Magnoliopsida; order Caryophyllales; family Caryophyllaceae; genus Spergularia; species Spergularia marina. The sequence continues at coordinate 23,307,395 of OY804553.1, read as the reverse complement.
TTTACAACAACATTTCTCAAGTGCCTCAAACGTTCCCACCATAAGGCGGGGTAAGGGGGGTCGGATGTACGCAAGTCTTACCCGTACGTTGAAAACATAGAGACTGCTTATGTATGACCCAACTTGAAAATTTGTTCGAGGATCGCATCGACTAACAGCTACTTCACAATTCAAGAAGCGCAGCTAGATTTGTGAGTCATTTCCCTTTATTCCATCAGCATGAACCTCATCGATATGTGGGTAGTGGCTGTAGATACAAGTTTCAGAGGACTTACCTGGCAACCTGTCATGTTTATGTCATTTTGATTGTTGGTTTGCCTACACACCGGACAAACTAAATCTATAACTTATAAGAAGCCTCCTACAAGAGGAAGGAAGAAGGGAAAGGAAATACTAATTATACTCTGTCGTGATGTTGCTTCCTTGGACACTCTTGATCTTCCAGGGGGTGCAGGATTCCAAAGTTGGCACAAGGAAGAAGAATCTCATTGCAGCATTTTATTCTGCATACAAAGATGGGTTGTGGTATGATGAATATTTGACAAAGGAACCCATCATTTAACCAATCTATTCATCTTTTTTAGTATTTGTTGGTAATTGTGCAGTCCACTCCTGCCAAATCTCATTTTGGAAAGAACAGGAATGTGCATCCGTGTCTCTTCGTTTGCAGAATCACTCTTGTGGCGTGTTGAGGTGGTTGTTAGCACATTGAAAAATAGTTGTCATTATCTTTTTCTCTCATCTGTCATCCTTAATGCTCTAGTTGTTTCTGCAGAGATTATTCTTTCTAGTTGGGGAGCAGGATTTGACTGCTTTTCTTTTGGTTGACTTGGGAATTGTTAAGTATCCAGAGTATAAATGTACCACTACTGATCCTGTGTGCCCTGGCCGAAGTGACTTGCTCGCATTTGAAGAGGTTCTAACAATGCAGATTGATATTTGTCATGTCTTATCAAACATCGTTTTTTGACTATTACTTTTTTTTTTTTACAGGCCATTCAAGTTGCACAAATCATGGATCAATCCCTTGATGAAGACAACTATGAACTGGTGCTGCAGTGTATAGAAATAGCTGAATCGCAATTGGTAAGCTACTGTAAACTGGAAAATCAACACGATCTTCCAAAGCCAGTGAAATTAGCAGCTCCATTTCTCAAGTGCATGTCAGCATCATGGGTTTACTCTAAAGTAACCTTGCTTGGTGTCTCATATTATGAACAAGAACGTAGGTACTTACTACTTACACTTCCATAATCTTTTCGATCTTCCTAGTGTATGATTTTGCACGTCTACACTTGTGATTCAAGTATTCAACAGTAGATGATGCCCACTTCCTCTAATTTCTGTCTTGAAGTAATAGTTTCAAGGGTGAAGACTTCTATCTCGAACTTGCTGTGTTTTTATTCCTCTCAGATAAGGGAAAAAAATGACCTGTTGAATCAGTCTTTATTTCGTACAGTACATTCCATACTTTATGATTCTTGCGTCTTGTCCTATATGTACTACAATTTTTTTTTAGTTTTTTTTTTAGTTTTTCCGTCACCCTTGTATTGTTCCTTGTGTTTCTTGATCATAATTGCGTTATTGAAATATAAAGTTGGGGCTAAATTTCTAACTTTTGTAGGTATCAGGATGCCATAAGATTACTGAAGCTACTGCTGGAGAGTTTTACTTCTGATGGAAGAAGAGGGTACTGGATCTTAAGGCTGTCAATTGATTTAGAACATATTGGATGTATTGAAGAAAGCCTGTCTATTGCGGAAGCTGGAGTTTTGGACCCATGGGTTCGTGCAGGTTCGAAAATGGCATTGCAAAGACGAGTCCTGCGTTTGGGTAAGCCACCAAGGCGCTGGAAATCCCCCAGTTATGCTGCTTCAGTTAAACGGAAGATAACTGAGGTAATTTCCAAGATATCTGCCTTTTCTGTTTTTGGTTTCATAATGATTTGACAAAGAAGCTTGAGAAATCATCCCAGCGGTTTAATTTAAGTATTATTTATCGAGGTAGGTTCATATTCAAGGGAGACCATTGAGCAGTGAAGTAGGGATGAAGAGCAGGTTTTATGGCGAAGATGGTGAGCAGTGTGGAGTAGAAGAGGTTGCTTTACAGTTCTATGCTGGAGAAGGTGGTGGCTGGCAGGGTGTTCATTCTGAGAGTGGTATTTGGTTGACAATTTATGGCCTTCTTATGTGGGATATAATATTTGCTGATGTGCCGAACGTTTTCCGCACCAGATTTCAGGTGTGAAACATTTTGGATAGAATTGTCGTTTTGTATTTTAAAAGTATTTACCTGTTGTGACACGGATAAGTGACTGTAGATTTTGCTTGCAGAATGCACCATTGGACATGGATAGTGATAATTTCTATGTTGCCAGAAGAAGCATTATTGAATCTCACTTGCAGAAGATCCACGAGGGACTGGGTGAGACGATCCTCATCATATCATGGGAGTCACACCTAGGAACTGTTTGCAGGGGTGTTAATTGGGAGAAACATTCGGTCTCTGAGCTTCGTGCTGCTGTTACCTGCATCGGTGGGCCTTGCCTTGCAAATTTGTGCCGACTTTTGGCTCAGGATTACCGAAGTTGGTCTGGTGGAATGCCTGATCTGTTGGTATGGCGGTTCAACGGAGACTATGATGGCGAAGCTAAGCTTGTTGAAGTTAAAGGCCCAAGAGATCGATTATCTGAACAGCAAAGAGCGTGGTTACTTACGTTGATGGACTGTGGTTTCACAGCTGAGGTTTGCAAAGTGACCCCCCAAGCATTTACATCTAGTGGCTAGTTCTTGGACTTCTCCGCTGATTCCCTACCAGGAGAATCACGACAATCTGATGTTCCAAATTATAGCTTCTGCTGACTTTGGGTAACAGGAGTACACAGCGGGTGTGCCAGAGGCAGAGCTCCGTCAGAAGGGGCAACATTGAGCTGGCAGTATCTCATTAGTATTGATTGTTGCCTTCAAGTCTATCTCTGTGCTGAACACCCTTCCAAGTGACGTGAGGTCCTTAAATCTTGCGTTCATAGAGAAAGCTGGTAAGGGAAGCTCATTTGTTGTCCATTATATTACCAATCTAGAGTTACTTTGGAGGGATTACTGATGTCCTCTATTCCTGGTGCACAAGAAAAATGAGACACGCTAGTATATCATTCATTCAAGTGTGGTCAGTCGCTATACTTACACATAAATGAGGACATCTCTAGTACCTAATTTTTTTTTTTTTTTTTTTGTTTTTTTGCGAAATCATTGATCATTGTGATGTGGTACCATGTATCTCAATTGTATAACCAATTGAATGAGGCTATTGCATTCTCTTTTAATCTTTGAAGCAACGTTTTTGTTCATGGAGAACTGAATACTTCCTTGTCCCATTTCTATGGCAAGCTAACAACATACTTGTAATTACCATTTGTATTTCATGTGTCATTCTTCTACTCAGCTATAGGCAGCTAACAAGTTTCTAATATAGAATCCTTGATAAAAGGGCGTCAAGGAATTTGGAACATTTGTAACTTGTTACTTGTTGGGTTTCGAAAGCCTGTTATCATCTGGGATTTTGTTTCTTTTGGTTCACTGAAGAAGGCCAGAGTGGTCAATTGATCAAGTACTAGTGATTATTGGGCAGGCTATATTATAAGGTGCCGTGGGGATTTACATTGGCCTGGTGTTTATTAGATATCTTAGGGTGCATTTTGCAGGTTAAATTACCATTTCGGTCTGTGAAATGTCAGATGAAACTACGATCTCTTTGGCAAATTTGGCAGATTATGATCAGGGAAGCAGATATCAGCAATGACTAACGTAGTAGGTCTTGTATTGTTGACTAACATTTGATGGAAACTTTTTCTTTCTTTTCTTCGGCCCCCAGCTAATCGTGCCTCTATTATTGTGCAGTTAAAAGTTTAAACTGGAGAAATGGAGCTGAAATAATGTTTCGAGTTATTAGGAGCTCAGCGTGAAGGTGTGTTCTGATTTTTAGATTTATACTGTTTTAAGAATGCAGTGAAAACCTGTGAATAGTGTTTGTTAGATTGTGCATGACGGTCAGTGTATGGTCCTTTTCTGGTCTGTTTTGCCCTTTCTTTTGCTCACTCCTATTTCATTTTTAAAGTAAAGTCTTCGAATCTCGTTGCTCGTAGGAATCATGTTTTGCTTGCTGTCACCTCTTCCTAATGCTTAGATCAACGCTCATGCTTATTACTATGTCTTGTATGCACATTTGTAAATTGTATACTATACTTGCTGATTTGTGAAACCCTTGATTTATGATCTCCGCGTGTAGTGTGTATATGCTATGGATTGTGTGTTCTGCTTGTTGAAAACGTGCAAGATTTCCGAACAGTGAATTCCCCCTTGCGGCATATCTAAGGTATGTAAGTGTATTGGCCTTTGATGGATGTTCTGATTTTTCTTATGACCAGAAGTTCATGCATTAAGTCCTGTTGAATGATGTTATCTATGAATGATTCAGAGTTCCCATTGCCTTGAAGATTGGTGTCACCATGTGAATTTTAAGTATACTGCATGTGTATCACAATTTACTAGCTAGCACATATTAGAAGCCAATAGGATCATAAAAACCTCTGAATGCATATCAGCTTATAGCTGTTAACAAATACTAGTAGTTGTCATCAACTTTTGACAAAACAAATAAAAAACGATATAAAAAAATGATTTACCTTTATATAAATGCATATTACCTTCAGGCTTGTTTAGCTAAACACAGACATAACTATCAAATCAACATCCATCAACCATCACTCTAATGCGAAACTAAAACATGGCTAACACCCTTATTCCATGCGCTTTCAAGAAAATAGGCCTAGGCAAACACAACTCCGTTCCTCTACATTCATGACCCATTTGTGTTTTCCTCTGCCCATTTTCTCCATATCGGCATATCCGGCCCAGACAGTGATCATATGGTGCTAACAATACCTTACATCACTCAAACTTACATGAACTTAGCATAAATTAATAATAATACACATAATACTTTATAATAGACTATCCTTCAGGTAATTTTCCTCCTCTTAGCTGTAGCTTGAAATATTAAGCTACCTCACCATCCAGTAAGAACTCGTTGTCATTCTCCAACGCGTTCATAGCCTTGACATCCAAACTGATTTCTACATCAATGCTCTTCCCGCCATCTTTTCCTGGGTACAAATACACCATTCCATCAAACCGGTTATTGGTTCCGCTTCTAACTCGTTCCGGTTTTCCAAACCCAAAATCAACGTCATAAACCTTGAACCTGGGTGAGCTGCCGACAGCAACACAGTTGGCCCCGGCATCCTTGTACTGGAAAATGAACGGATTCCCCTCAAACCCCTTGTTCCTTTCCTCGATCGCTGCCGCATCGTGGGCTTTGATTGCAGTCTGAATCATGCCGGCAACGAATTCTGGAGGGTTTGCTGTTACCATTCCTGCTGCCGTACCCGTGAACACTGCCTGGATTAGGTTGCCAAAATAGCTGTCCGGCATTGGCGGACTGACCCTCCTCCGGCAGTCCACAAAGATGGTGAACACGGTGACATCCTCGGGTTTGAGCCCACGTGCTACTGTGACTGCTCGCCAGATGTGGGTGGAGAGAGACTGGAAGGTAGAGAAGGGATCGCTATTATCACTCTTGCCTGAGTTGAGCGGAGTTTTGATTTTCTCAATGGCGGTTTCAGAGAACCGGAACAGCTTTTCCCGCAGAGGTGATGAGACAACTGCCGTTGCTTGTGGTGGTGTGTCAGGAATGGTAAGGCTGACGCGTGTGGAGCGTGCCTTTGTGCGGTCAAGAAACGGTGGGAGGGTGATTGAGGGGGCTCCATTGCATATATCAGCCCATGAGCTCATGAAGTGCCATGTAGAGGTTCCATCTAGTACAGCATGATTAAATGCACAGCCCATTGCCAACCCATCACAAAGCTTGGTAAGCTGTTACAAAACATTCGAGTGAAATTAGTCCACACCACGTACCACTGTCATGTAATACTTTCAAAGCAATGTTTCCACCTAAATTTACAGCATATGATAGTACTTACATTTCACAATCAGTAGGATGTACTCTGTTACTGTTGTGGTCGTTCTATTGTACCTCTTCGATTAACTTAGAAAAGAAATAACATTAATATCTGGTTGGTCATTTGTGGTCCAATGGGCCTATTTTTAGGATGATTTAGACATTTGCATTAACTTTGGTTATATGAGAGGCTCATTAATGATATGAAAGTGGGTAGCGAAAGCAGCTTAGTAAGTGTCGCAGCCAATTATAAATTGACATGCTTTACGGGTCTATTCTTATAGAGTTGTAATCATCCCCTAACGATAAGCACCGCTTCTTCACCACTTGATAAGGTGATAGCTAATGGGGTCTAGAGGAGGAACTTGAGTATGACTCCAGCCATATCTAGTAGTAGTAGTAGTAGTAGCAGCAGCAGCAGCAGTATTAAATGACATTGATAGGAAAAAATTGTCTGGACTCTAATATTTTGGTAAAGAGTGACAGTAAACATCAATATGAGGATAGGAAGCTGGAATGCAATTACTTTCTGATACTGCATCTTAACAACCCTACAAAATTAGATTACAAGTGTGTATTGTAAACTGTGGCTGTATAAGCTTAAAATCTTGTTTATTTTTCATGGTTTATGCTATTATGTGACTGATAATATGATCAACCAATTCTGACTAGCTTCAGAAACCATTTTCAGTTTGATGATTTCACTGCATTTTGTGCGGCGTTTGATTTTTTTTTATTTTTTGGGACTTTTGAGATGGAAATGTGATGATTTTGCTAGTAAAGTCGAGAAATTCACAGAAAGTAAAATAACATAGAGAGGCGAAAATTTTCAACTATTAACATGTGAATGACCATCACTTTGTATTTCAAAATGTCGAAGACATTAATACAGGTAAGAGTTACTGTACTAAACACAGAGTAACAGTATACAGATATACAACCTGTCAGACGTGGGGAAGATTTAATATCTGTACTTAAAGCTGAGGAGCTGCTGCTGATTTTGTCTAGTAAATGAAAGGCTAGGATCATAGACTGCCTTACATGCCTTGGTACTCGAATGATTTATGGCCATTAGATTTAGCAAAAGTTTGTTTATACCTCTTTATCTTCAAAACCTCAAACATTCTTCCTCATTAAAGTAAGGGGACAGTCTCTGTCTATCAACTTATAAAAATAACCGTTTTTGCTCTAAAAGTTAATTAACTCTGTTTTGATTCTTAGTGGTAACCAAAAATTGAGCTGAAGAATTAATCTAGAATTTTCGGTTCTTATAATCGACATTCCACAAACAATTTGTGTATATATAGCATAAGTTTTTAGCTTACACATTATGTTTGTAGGAACAAAGAGAAACCAATCTATTCTAAATCCGATATAAGTATCAATGCGCATCGCTCCTACCCGATATAGGTTTCACTGAAGGTGCAATGAGTACGAGTCAGCTAAATGATCAATCTATCCACTTAGTAATATTGGACCTTACCACTTGAATTCAGTGACAAAATCTGCAGTTTCTGGCTCATGATTCAAGCAAAATGCTTCTCCTAGATTGTGCAGTTTCTAGTCTTATGTGTTTCCTCTTTTTTTCAAAGACCTTCTCAGGATTCTAACCCCCACAAAGTGATTGTCTTTACCCTAGTAAATGACCTTAATTCCACCTGAGTGATGACATTACATGCGAATTTTGTGACTACTAACATGAATTTCTCCGTCAATGAACTTGCTTTTGTTTGACATTGCTCTGACTCAAATTGTTCGAAAAATCTTGCATTTTAAACTGACAAAAACTTTGCATTTCTTCACTCACATTGTTATAGTAGTCAAATTGACATGATTACGAAAGTTATCTACTAATTTCGGACTGATGGAGTATATATGTCTACAATGTCAACATTGTCCTAGTAGCTTGAATTGCCTAGTTGAGTTAGCAAGCAAGAGTACTGTATGTGATATAGAGCAAATAGACTAATATAAATTAAAGAGTCTTGTGTAGATTGCATCTTCAAGAATTAGAGGTCTCAGGTTCGACTCTTATCCCCAACCCCGTCCTTAAAACGGAAAAAGAAGACTAGACTTGTAGTATAAGCTTAAATATAAAGATTGTAGTATATATACCTGAACAGCCAAGAGTGGGCGATGAAGACCCTCCAAGTTAAAGATACCATTGTAAGGCATCAACTCTTTCATGAATGTGATTTCTTTAGAAGCCAATACTTCAGCACTAACCACATCATGATCACCATCAACAATGGCTTCCAAGACTTCCACACCATCCATATCATCATCATACATGATCTTAAACACTCCATCATCATCCCTCCCTAATTTCCCAGCCAATTGGTGAAACTCTTCCAAAACTTGGCTCAAACCATCTTTCAACTTCTCCACCATTCCCTCATAATCACTCCCATTCCCTTTGTAAAGAAGCAACTTTTGGTTGTAGAAGAAACCCAAGTAAGGTAGGTCAAATGTGACTAATTGGTACTCTTTTTTTCCTATTTTTGTCTTAGGTTGAACATTGGATTTGTTTGTGATCTTGACCTTGATTGATGGGCTTATTTCTTTTGTGCCATTTTCATTAGCCATACTTCGTTTTTTTTTTTTCCCTTCTTTTTTGGGTGGGTTGAATATTGTAAGAAGGAAAAAAAGGGTATAAGAATAAGTGGGATTGTGATACTAGTAATTTGAGAGGAATGTGGGAGTAAATTGGAGGTGAATTTTATAGAGGAGAAGTTCAATGGTGGATGGTTGGCCAAGGGGAGGTGGCATTAATGAATTTTCACGAGGGCAGCTGACAACATTTATAACTCTTATTACCAGTGTGCTCTTTTCGGTGGGGAAGTTGAGTTACTATGCTTCCTCTTTTATTAGCCTCAATACTCATTATACATGCACTCTTTTCTTTTCTTTTTGCTAAACTGCCTTTAAGTTGGACCGTTGTAGTATTTACATTCAGAATTTGGAGGGAAAGGGTGGGGAGGAAATGGGAGAGAAATTAAGAGAAAATTCTCTATTAGAGGCAATGAGCGGGAGTGATCGATATTACTCGATGTGATGAGATGTGCGTGCCTCTCTTTAAATGGGCTTCTAGTATATCTATTATACTTTATGGGTTTGAATTATATGAGGAGTAATTTAAAAAAACATAAACAAAAGAATGAAATGGAAGGTGTGTTTGTTTTCGGATAATGATTGTACGGGACATGACATAGGAGAAGTGAATGCATGAAGACTTTAGAGGATAAGTTGATGAGTGCCTCTCAAAGAAACACACATGGCAGTACTACCCATAGACTTGTTTGGCAAAATTTGGTTCATTGCTAGCTCAATTAGAACTCATCTGCAATAATTCGATTGAAATGTTTAAACGCCCCTTCCTTTTGCCTTCATTTTACTCCATCTGAAAAAGCTGCGAGTCTAATATAGTACTCTGAATGTAAAATATTCAGTGTTGTTCTCTTAGATAGGTTAGAGCCACAAAATTAATTTGCTTTTGGTGTACACAATTTTGTCCGATTTTGAGTCGGGTAATACCATATAAGGCGAGAATACTCTCCCATTGGAATTCTAGCATTGTTGCATTCTCAAGGTTGAAACTAAAGAAACCGCTAGTTTAGCTGGTTGAATCTTGTGTCATCTCAAACAAGTGTTTGTTTACGAATGTCACGACTTTTAGACGTGTTGTTGGGTGTTCAAGGCCTTTCCAAGAAATTTAATTTATAAGAAGTTTAGTTACTAAATCACTAGAAACCTTCCCATGTTTTAGATATAGAAACGTAAGATGCTTTGCCAGAAACAAAAATGTCACCGTGTCTTTCTAAAGTGACGCTATTCACACACTATAAAAATGCAGCTTGATATCTACTGCTATTTACTCTCTACGCCAATTTATTACTTCTCCCCCATGCTTACCCCAATGTCAGTCACGCCCATATGTTGGAGTTTCACCTGAGATAATATAGTCAAATCGATCAAAATAATACATCCTCATGTAATGAAGGCTTAATTACTCCGTATGGTTAGGGTTGGTAGAAAAATAAAATCAAAATTAAAAAGTCAATTACATCCTGATACAGTATGACTTTGTTTGTGGCTTGCATAGCGGAGTAGCGGACCTATAATAAATGACGTTAACCTTCAGCTTCAAGCTACGGTTATACGGTTGAGCAGTGGGTACCACGTACTATAGACTGTAGAGATGGTTTTATAGTAAGTTCCATTCTCAGCTTCACTCTCAAGTTTCCAATGGATACTTATCTGTTTAAGTGAGCTTAACCCCCTACCCCAAAATTCAGGGTGTGCCACATTATTATTGCTCTTGGATAGGCTCAATAGTTTTCAAAATATGGAATAATCCATTCACCTCTGCTCCCAATAGGCGGAGTTGGGGATGTTAATAGCTCGGTGTGGTTATCTTTTGCAATTATCGCGGGTGGTATATCTGCAAACCTGAATGAATAGATCGACGTTGATTGCCTTTGAAAACAAAGTTCCACCTAACCTGTCTTGGAAGATCAGTAATGCTTGTGAGAGTTACGATTTGATCATGAAATTTTGTTAGGACAGACACCAAGAAATAAGTAAAAATCTAAAATCCAAAACGTGAGTCTATGTGACCAATACTATTGAGGTTGAACAAAAACTTGGGGGTCGCTTGGATTGTGAGATGGGAATTGAGGGGTCGTTTGGATTGTAGGATAAGAATAGAGGGATAAAATGTGGGATTAGGGAGGGATTAGAGGGTGAGATTTCATAATTTTATCTCATCCCTTGTTTGGTACGTGAAGGGATGAGATGTTTGAGAATTCTATTATTTAGTTGTTTTTTGACAATGTTGTCCTTCATATATAAATAGTCTATTTCTCACTTAAGTAAGGGCAAATATGTCATTTTAGTCATTTTTTATCCCAACTTCTAATACCTGCCCCCCCCCCCCCCCCCCCCCCGGTTTTATTAGATTATGGGGATAACTTATCCCCACTTAGCCTTATCCCACCTACTATCCTATTTACCAAACATGGGAAATTAGGCCATAGGGATAACTAATCTCATCTCACCTCCTTATCCCTCCAAACAAACGATCCTTGAGGGATTAGATGGTGGGATAAGAGGTGGGAATTCATGGTAGGGAATTAAGTGAGATTATACAATTCACTTGTTTGGATTAACTTGGGAATAGAGAGGATGGGAAATGGGATATGTATTAACTTTACAAATATGCCCCTATCTAGATAATAATAATTCATTATATAATTTTTTAAGGGGGTATTTTAGTATTTTAACTTATTAAATGAATTCTCAAGTCTAATACCTGCCCCCCTAGGTATTAGATTGGAGGGATAAGAAATCCCTCTCACCCAATTCCCATCTCCTTATCCCATTTTCCAAACAAGGGAATATGGCTAATTGGGAATAATAATCTCATCCCTCCTCCTATTCTCTCAATCCAAACGACACCCATTGACGTAGAAGTTTAGAGTATAGACCCTTTTTTTCTTCTATTGGCAGGAAAAAAAAATGTCTTGAGAGTGCTAGAACAAGTTTATTCTGTTAAGAAAAAAAATTGGTCTTGTAGACATGATTGATGTCGGTCAGAAATCTAAGTAACCATGAACAAAGTTCTTAGGCAATTTTGACTGGACTGAGTTATAGTTGTGCGATCTATTACAGTGTTCGGGGTTATATTCTAGACCACGATGTAGAGCTTGGGTGGTTTTCCTCATCAATAAAAAGAAACTAATTTTGAGTGATAACAGGGAGAAAAACGCAATAATGAAATTTACTAGTAAAAAACAAAGTTTAAAAGTACGTACAAATGTGTTTTGAGTAAGACTTAAGAGTGGGATCTATTTGTGTCTACTTGAATGCATGTCTATGATTTCTTTTACCACTAGATTTCTGGCCCTGTTGATGGTCATAAAGCACAAATACAAGTGTTCTTCAAGTTCATCTAATTGATCAATAAAACTTGACTCTATCTTTCTTAGTTGACGGGTCATTTCCTCGCTAGCTTGAGACCTCTCAACCCAAAACCCAACCATGGCTTGTGTATGTTCCAACTCGTCGTCAACCCGAGCCACGAGCCGGCTTATTGTGTCTAAATCCCTATTTAAGATATAGGTCCCTTTCATAGCTGCGTCCAATTGAGCTGACATTTTGGCCAATTCTTTCGTCGAAGGTTGGCCAAAGGTGGCATATATGAAGCTTGGTATAGCCACCATAGTGGCCAAGGCATGTGTTACGATTACTAGGGTTATTGTTGTTGTTAATGCCACTAGAAATACGGCTGATCCAAACTTTAAGCTGTTTAAGACTTGTAGCTTAGCTTGAACCTTGTCACGCTTCGACTCTAGTCGTTTAAGTAGCTCAGAGCAACTCGATTTCACTGCTCGAAATCGAGTTAATGAAGATGATGATGAGATAAATGGATTGATGTGTTTACTGAATTTGATTAGTTGAATCAAATTTGTGTCTGAATTGCTAGTCGATGATGACATTGGAGGGTTTTCTGGGGATTGTAATGTATTCTTAAGGGATCTGTGATTAGTACGCATTTGGTCAGTGTCTTTTAATAATTGGCCACACAAGATGGATGCATTGGCTGTTTCTTTGAAATAATCTGTAAGAAGAGTCTTGGTTTTAGGTTCATTTTTGTAACTTGTGCCTAGAATTTTGGTTACTGTAGGTTGATCTGGGTCTAGAAGATGTTCAACAAATAATCGGTAAGATAGAAGACGAGAAGCTGAACTTGATCCCATAGATTTCCATGTAACTGAGTTCTTACGAGTTAGTGCCGTTACACGACTCCAGAATTCGTTGTATGATTCCGTTCTGAAGGCGTTGGCGTATTCTTCTCTTACGTCCACATTGCTGGTGGCCTGAGGATCGCTCAGTCCTGAAGAAATGAAAGTATCAATTATCAGATTAAGTTAGCCCATGCCTCCATAGAATTTTAATGAGTTTAGGAACCAGTGCTTTAAAATGGAGGAGTCCCAGGCAAATGATAGAAAGCCAAAGGTAATTTTGAAAACTTGAAATTGAATTTTACTCTCTTTACTTTTTTCAAATATTTTCCGCATATGTTATGTAACTTCAGTGTTACTCATTAGAAGGCGAACCCCTATGATTATTCATTTTGTCAAAGGCATTCTGGTATCCGTTAGTGCCATATAACGGCCTAGAAATGAAATTGTAAAGATTGAGGCATAGCAACAAGTACTCATCAGCACGACCTGGACTCGATTTTTATCTAGGAACAAATTGAACTCCTTTAAACTTACAACTTGAAACTTGAAAGTTCAAAGAGTATGGGTTCCCAAGCAGTCAACTGCTTCTGAAACTTGCAGGTTGGTAAGTCACTAAGCAAATCTAATACTACAGTAGACAAGATATGACCATCATTACACTTTTGCCTGTGAGTGTGAATTTAGAGCCGGCCATTGAGCACTAGGAGCCCGGGCCAGCACTGGCCTGGCCCTGGTCAACGCACGGCACTACCCGGCACCACCAAGTCCGGGTTTGGTAGTGCTAGTGCTAGTGCTTGATTTTTCAAGCACTAGCCCTGGTCAAGCCCGATTAAGCACTGGTCAAACTCAATTTTTTCCTCTTTTTTTTTTCCAGCCGGAGCATTGGCCCGCCCTGACCCTAGCCCGGTCAAAGCACTGGAGGACTAGTGCCAGTGCCCAGAAAATTGAGCCCTGACACTATCCCGGGTTTGTAGGGCTAGTGCTAGTGCTCGATTTTCTGGGCACTAGCCCGCCCCAGCTGGCCCGTGGCCACCTCCACTGACTGTGAATTGTGATCAGTAGAACGTGTAAGTATAAATCCAGTTGGAATGCTTCTCTGAATCTTAAATGCTAACTTCCTTGTCTTGTTGGAGGTTTTAGGACCATTTAGTAGGCCTTTCTGTTACCTCATTTATACGAAGGTTCAATTAATAGTCTCCAAAGTTGGCAAAACTCGTAAAATTTGAATACGTACTTGTATTTTAGTTTTTGTTATTGTTATTATGGACCGAGGGAGTATATGGATTTATTGGTTGGCCATTGTCCGTAGTGAGTTGTTGCAGAAATGACAAAACTCCATTTTTGGGTAGATAAGTTAGTCCATGTGCGATTTAACTTACTAAACAGCGTTTTCAAATCAAATCAGCTTAGTTTCATTTATATCAAATCAAATCTAATCAGAATTATCGAAATAACAATCAATGTATGTAGTTTACTTCTAGTTATTAACTCGTCTCAATGCAGTTAATTTATTAAAAAATTAAGTTCATATCAAATTAGATCATTTCAATTAAAATCAAATTATAAAAATGCAGTTCAATCATATAGGGTCTTATTGGTCGAGAGAGTTGAATTCTATAGACGGAGGTCATAAAGGGATTCTAACACAATACGAAAGTTATATAGGGGGATAGTTAGTTGGAAGTTAGACATTACCCGGAACGGGACCTATTATCACAACAATCTAATAAGTTGGGGTGTGAGATGAGTGCCCGCAAACATTAAGTTAGGAGAGCGATATCTCACTTTAAGCTACCCATTTTTGGATTCCACAAAAATTGATATCACTACAACATTGCACTTGGTGAGATTCTTGATGTTTATTCATCTTGATCATATCAAGAGATTCTAGTTCAGCTAGAAGTTGGGTATTAACCTAACCGACTATATTATGTGGGTGCTTATCACCATATAGTTTAGAACGTTAATTTGTGAGATTTGAACTTCTAACCTCCAAGTCATATCCTCTTTACATTTAAATTGAGATAGAGCGTTGCACCCAAAAATATGTAGGATATATACGAGTCACGTCTCATAAAGATTGATAAAAGGGTATTTGAACTACATTGTATTGGTTAAAAATAAAAGTGACGCTTTAATTAATAACATCATAGTAAATAGAATTTACCAGTGCAAGAGAACAGATTTTTGGTTCTTGATGTAATGTTCTTCATGTATGCTTTGTAGTGTAAACACCTCCAGATCTTGATGTATATTTTTTGCTGCACTAATCAGTGAATGTAAACATTATTGACACGCTTCATATTGATAATTCATTCACGAAATTGAGTTATTACCCACCTATAACAAACCTTGCTTTGCGTCTATAAATGAATTTGTATAGAATTGAATAAATTACAGAAGGCAAACATTTTAGGAAAAACTGGAGGAAATGAAAGAGTTCACTTTGTTTATATAGTCGTGTACGTTTTGTAATCCGAATAAACGGCGATGATTAAGCCTTGCTTAGAAAGGGAAAGTTGGAGACACGCATTGATTAGTGACCTCAAATTCGTGCACCTTCTGGTACAAGCTAGCCACCATTGTACACATCTATAATCTACAAAATCCTACATACTAGAAACTTGGACGCGAAAAAAAGAAAGAAATCACCTAAAGAAGATTTGATCAACCATATCTTTGTGGTCACATATATGATATAATGATGATGATGGGATCAAGTGGTGCGTGGGTATAGCGACTAGTTACCAACATAGAAAGCAATGTGAAGAGTAAACTTTTGTTTTCACTAGTTTATAGAATTATAGTCTTTTCATCGTGAGTTTTGACATAGTTGTATTTACAAGGCTCCCAAAAAATTTGTGACTCAAGTTTAATATCTGCTCATGCATCAACTCAACTAATTAGTTGTGAGATTCGGAAATAATTTGAACCAACCTAGTATCAAATTTTCAATGGACACACCTGACAGGCTGACACCTGTGTTATGTGACACTCCCAAATCACAAACTTAACTAGCTTTTGTGCCCGTGAAATCACGGGTCCTTTTTGTGCTTCATTGTAAAAGAATAACCTATTTAAAAATAAAAAATTAATTCCTTGAAAATAATTTAGAAAATTCGGAGTTTAAATCATTTTAAACTACATGATTAAGATTTGTTGGATGAATTTGTAAAAATTGAAACGTCTAGAGGTTCTTACGATATTGAAAACATAATACCAAAAAAAATAATTTACTCATTAAATTCAAAATCCAAAATGTACACAATTAACCAACATTTTATAATTCGCTCATAAACGCGACGATCATATGCCATGATACTAATTAAAATACAATATAGTTACATCAAACTACAACAACTAAATTATAACCCAATAGCCAAAAGACACTAACTTAATATTTAATATCATTATTTAATAAAACATTCCAAGTAACCACATATTTTAATCCTAATAACTTATATTAGAAGAAGGATTAAAGACCTATTGACAGTTTTATTGAAATCACGGAACAAATTTTGATTTATTTGGATAATTGAGTTGAGTATATAAAACTTAATTTTTTTTTTATTCGCACAGTATCATAAATCACAAACCAAATATTTTGATCTATATTTTTTTTGAAAGGATGCCTTGAGCGGATTTTTTATTGTTTGTACTTGATATGTTGAATTTTTACAATGTTGAAAATTGAAAACCAAAGATAAACATCAAAATGAACTTGTGAATAAAAAAATCGAAAATATACATTACCAAGACTATTGTATATGGATATGGTTTCTCCAAGGTAATAAGAAGAGCATGTGGAGTGAGTGGACTAAATACTATGTGCTGAAATCAAATTCAATTTGGGATATCAGTATTAAGAGCCAAGATGCTGAACTATTGAAGAGCATCATATCAGTGAGGAATGCTATACTTTCAAAAGCTGGCTCTGTTGATCAGGCTAAGGTAACTCTTATGTCTTGGGAAATCAATGGCAAATTCTACATCTCTAAAGCCTATGATTTCTTCAGAACAAGGCAGAGAAAAAGGAAGGAGATGAGGGTGGTCTGGGATGCTGTGAATGTCCCCAAGCACTATTTTACAGCAAATTTGGCTGTGCAACATAAACTGGCCACTACAGATAATATAGTAAAGAGAGGCATGAATTTAGTTAACAGGTGCAGCCTGTGTAAGAAGGATATGGAGAGCCACCAACATCTTTTCTTCAATTGCTCCTAGTCTGCTGAAGTATGGAAGAAAATCCAGGTGTGGATTGGGATCAACACTGGTAGAAGCAGCTTGAGAAATGTGATGAATTGGTATAGCAAGAACGTGAAAAAGGAGCACTGGAGGAGTAAATGGTCGAGATGTAGTTTGGTAGCTACAATCTACATGATTTGGTATGAAAGAAATTATAGAATTTTTAGGGATGAAGAGCATGATGAAGAGTGGTTGATTAGGAAAATTAAGTTCTATGTGTGTGTTAGGATAGATAGCTACTTCAAAGGAGTTGTAAATGAAGATATAGTTGATCTTCTAAATGCTTGATTTTTAGGGGTTTTAAGTTTTTTGTAAGCTCTTTCCTTTTTATTCCCACAATGGATGAATAAAATGCTACTAATATTTGCTTGCAAAAAAAAAAAAAAAAAAAAGACTATTGTATTTATCCCCTCAAAAAAAAAAGACTATTATATTTCAATATAGCAGTTTAAGTACAATAACTATTTGAAATTACAATAAACAAAATGCCATCGATCATAATTTGATAATAAAACATACTTGTATACTTTAAAAAGTAACACATACAACTAATATAGGTACTAAGACATATGTAGACTATTGTGTTTGAATACAACGTAAAGAATCAAGAAAAGTGGAGGGAGTATATATTATTTTCCCTAGCTAAGTTTCTCTCTTTATATACTATTTAAAATTAAGACGTTACCGATGCAATTGGTAAACCAAGAGCCAAGAGACACAATGTTTAATATCATTATTAAATAAAAAAAAAATCTTCCAATTGTCCACACTTTAATACAATCAATTAATATCTTCATTGAATACATGTCCATACAATTACCAACAATTTAATACAAAAACATATGTTAATAGAAATTAAAAAAAGAAATTAAAAATTAAAAGGTCTAATCTAATGGCGACACATAAGCGATGACATGTATTTTTTTTCCTTAAAACATTGTTATCAACCTGCCACGTGGCTTTTATGCTAGCCTATTAAAGGTATAGTATAAACTAGGCTTGAGATACTTGTACAACAAGATACTGCAAATGGATCGTATGTTTTGGGCTTCTGTTTTTGTGGATCGTCAAAACGGACTTTCATATGGCCTATATATTTTTGGGCTTTGGCCCAAATACCCAAATGCGACATGGAGCAGAGTGCTCGACATCAAATTCACTCGTCTAGATGTCGATGATTTGTTGATTACCATTTGTGATACACACCACTTAGTAGTGGTAAAAGATGGGTTTTTATGCATTCAAATGGTTGTTTTTGGATCAATTGTTAGCTAATTCTATCATTCGTGTATGATACTTTAATATAAGAATTAGTGGTTTTTGTATGTATTTATGGCCTCAAAATTGATGTGCAATTATGTGGAATGACAATGAGGCGATGAAAGATGATCCAAGGAGCGAGATGCCAAGTTTTGGACAAGTTTGGAAGGGATTTCAGTCAATTTACAGAAGGTCAACTTTGAAGGTTCATAACTCTCAAACGGCTTGGAATTTTGCAGTGAAACCAACGGGAGATTAAAGTTCATGATCTTATCTTTCCAGGAAGTGGCCACACATCCTCACAAGTCAAGTAACGAAGAAGTTATGACCGTTTGAAAAATATCGCCAAAGCCAGTCCGTTGAAGACGAATCGCTTACTTAAGACGAGTCGTCCCGAACCAGACGACTCCCCCAGAAACTTCAGCAAAAAGTGAAAAAGGTCAAGACGAGTCGTCCATAACTAGACGAGTCGTCCCACTCCGGACGACTCGTCCGCTGCTGTGTCGGCGTATTAACGGGTTTCCTTAATCCGTTTTGTAATCTTTTACTATTTAAACCTAAGTTGCGTCTTTTACTCATTATTTAGTATTCAGAACCTTTAGAGATTATTTTCAAGACTATGCAAGGCTAAAGACCTTATTTCTCGGATCGATTAATCGAAGCTATAGTTAACCGATAATTGTGAGTTTGATTCTAATTCTTTAATTCGTTTGAGTATTGTTTATTTCTCTCGTTCTTATTGTTATTGATTAATTTATTGCTTAATTAGGTTGCAAACTAATTAGCCCTAGATCTATCATATTGTTAGATTCACAATTTAAGGACTAATTGTTAGATTGTTGATTCACAAGTAGCAACTAGCCTAGTATTTCTATGCTGAACATCGGTATTAGGTTAGAGAGAATAAACATATTAATTAAAGATCGAAACCGCGTGTGTTTAGGTCTTGTTAATCTTAGTTGATATCGTTTAATTGCTTTACACTTTCGCTGAATTGAATTTAGGCGCGCGTCTTTGTTATCCACCGATTAGGGCTATTAGGTAAGGCTGATCTCTCCTCTTAGCTACAATTAAGAAACGATAGGAAATTATATTTCTACAACTAAGACCCTGTTTGATAGGACTGCATCTTTCTAAACTGAACTGATCTGATCTGAATGATTCTGATCTGATCTGATCTGATCTAATCTGAATTGGTTGAAAATTTGATTGAATTTCAACAAATTAGTATCAATTATGGACCAAATACATAGATAGTTATTTGTACATTTCTGAATTGAACTGATATGATCTGAATGATTCTGATCTGAATGATTCTGATCTGATCTGATCTGAATGATTCTGATATGATCTGAATTCATCTGAGAATAAGTCCTATCAAACAGGGCCTAAGTGCTCAACGAATTAGGATTAGTTGATAACTCGGACCAATTAGGTGAACGATAGTGGGTATTAATTGTCCGAGATCTTTCCTTTCATTTGTTTTGCAAATTACTCTCTTTGCTTTAGATTACTTGATCGCTTACACTCATAAAACCCCCCAATTGGTTACCATTACATACTTAGACAATTATCGTTCTCTGTGGATACGAACCTTGCTTGCCTATTACTATGTTTTAGGTTAGTATTGATTAATTATATTTGTAGGCATACGACTTTAGCCTGTCAATTTGTCCCTATATTTGGTTTTTACGTATCTTCACGGTAGTGATGATGAACCAGGCTGCTCTAATTGACGCAATGTAGATAAATAGACAATCGGTCTTTACTCTTCTCAATCCTTTTTATTTATTGACGTTCGAATATATGAAATGGATATGAACCAAACATTCAGATAATTATTAGTGTCCAACAAATATAAACTATTTGCATAAAGAGAATCAACCGACAGTCGTCAATCATATTGTCTAACAACTCTTAGTGTTATTTGCCTGCACACCAGCTACCAGGTTATGGAGACTTAATGGATCGGAGTAGTGGCGTGTAGTACGGACTACAAAGCAGCATAAACAAATAACATAGGATGTTACAAAGAGATCAAGAACTGAAAACGTCAAAAAGAAACGTACTAGGTGAAAAAACGTACGATAAAATGTTAAACAAATAACCTATTTATTGGATTGAGCTTTATTTTCTTCTCTATCGTCCTAGATTGTCGTGTTGTTGAACACATTTTCACATGCAATTTTACCCAAAAAGGTAAATGAATCACACCTACTTTCCTCCCATCACCACTTAAGCTCACATGCATTCACGCGTAATTGAGTAATGAGCCAATCATAATTAAGCTTAGTGACTAAGATTGAGTAGTTAATTGACAAATGGATTTCATGTCCGAATTTCTAAGTCAAATTAGTATCTTTCAAGTCAAATGTGTCCATTATATAGACCAGGTTCAATGAATCTGGCTTGGCAGTATTAATTACTGTTTTGGCAAAATTATCGCCATTTCCTTTCCTCTAAATACATTAAACGGATCTAAGTTAAAATTTTCATACTACAATATTGGTTACTATAAGTCTATAACTACTTCTAACTACTACAGATGAAAAATTGTCTTCTACGGTGTATCGGTTAAGAAACAGTTGTTTGTCATATAATAGAATTAGAATTACTTTTGATCCAACAAACCTACATTTAAATGTCTTGTGTGCGTCATCAATTTGATTGTGTCGCTCGGTTCATTTTTGATTTTTGGTTTGGAAAGGAAAATAATATTCTTTTATAAGGGGAACTAACATGAAACTCGCATGGTTGCACTTAATTATAATTACAACCTCGTCAAAAAAACAAAACTATATTCTAAGAGTTAATATACATTTGATGTATTTGTTACTTCTTTACCAGTTCTGAATTCCGAAACCATTCTATTCTTATTACAATTAGCAAATTATTAATTAAGTTTATTTTGTATGAAAATGATAAAACAATTTAGTTCCAAATTTAAGGTGTGCTTGCTTAGTGGATTACCACTCTTCAACTTTCATCAGATGTACAGACGTACAGTTATACCTTTTATATTACCAACCTTGAAATTAATAGAAAGACTTACCCCTATCTATGCCTCTATATTTTCTTTAGGGAACAGTGCAACATGAATTTATATGACAATAAAGTTTCAACCGTGTATTGGTAGACTAGAAATGTTAGAAAAGTTCATCCAATCTATACAAAATAGCTCGCACATACTAATAAACTATGATAGGTGCGGCTTTTACTGTTATATCCTTCTAGATTATTATATTTGTTTGAATATGAGCGTTCATACTGTATTATTAATTTCATTGACTACGATCCAACATTATTCAAGGACAACATGTTGTGCGGTGTTAAAGAGTTTAAAAAAAAAAAAAAAAACTGTTTAAAATAAAAATAGATAACCTTAATCAATCTATTTAAACAAAGTACAGTATCATAAATCAATCACTGTGAATAAAATTGATGGATTTAGGTTAATCACAATCACTCTGCTAGTTTAATTCCTCCTACTCTCTTAGTGCTCCAGATAAATTATATCATGCTTTCGGGGAGTATAAGGAGTATGATGATCATTCTCACAATAAAGAAGTAATAATCACACTTAATAGATTTTGAATTATTTAAAGAGTGCGTGATCGCTACCCCTCAATTGTGAGAAGGACCATCATGCTCATTTGGCTTCTGAGAGCATGATATAACTATTGAGTATTCCATATATCGACAATACTAGTTACTTGTCTTATGTGTGATTGACATTCTCTTGTGAATCACTGTGATTGGAAGATTGAAGCTCTCTTCAAACATCCAAAAGGTAAATCAAGCAATTCTCATTGGTTGGCACGCACGTAAAATGCGGAGAGAAAGTGAGGGGTAGTTTGGGTAAAAAAAAAACATCTTAATAGGACCGTCTATAAATACCACCAGCTTATCACATTGCAGATCATCATCAAAACTTCAATTTCACAAAATCAAACACACTCCACTTAAAAAATACCGAAACTGCCCTCTGAAATGTCATCAGGGTACGAGGTAGAAGTCACAGTCTCCTCAGCTAAAGACTTGAAGAACGTCAACTGGCGTTACGGCCCAAACAAGCCTTACGCCGTCGTATGGGTCGAATCGGCCCGGAAAGTCTCGAGTCGGGTTGACGAGGAAGGTGACACGAGCCCGACGTGGGACCAGACCCTCGTCATCCCGCTCGACCGTCCCATCGACGATGCCACCCTCTACATTGACATCGTCCACGCTCACGCAGAGGAAGACACCAAGCCGCTAATCGGCTCGGCTAAGCTCCCTCTCCGTGAAGTCGTGGACGAAGTCGGGATGGGTAGCCGCCACCAACTTAAGCTCAAGCTCAAACGTCCTTCTGGCAGACCTCATGGGAAACTTGAGGTTCAAGTCAGCGTCCGCCAGTGCGGCGGCGGCTACCCTGCTCCAGACTCATACGGCGCTTCCTCGTATGGGACTAAAAGAGATGTTGATGGCTACGGCGGCGGCTCGTATTATGGCTCGGCTGGCCCACCTCCCGTTGGCTACCCTGCGTACACCCATCAACAGCAGGGGTACGGGCAGCCTGAAGGAGGGTACGGGTACGGACAAGAGGTGGAGGAGAAGAAAAAGAGTGGGTTTGGAGGGATGGGAATGGGGGCAGGAATAGCTATAGGTGCAGCAGCTGGGGTTGTAGGTGGAATCGCATTGACTCAAGGGTACGAGCACTGGAAGGACGGTATCACTGAAGACGCTGCGGAGCAGGCTAGGGAGGAGATGGCCGAGGAGGAAGAAAAAGTAGAAGATGCTGATGATTACGACGACGAGTAGTAGTGATCATGATGTGCAAATGCATGCATGCATCATTATTTTAACTTGAGTGATCATCCACGAATTCAAACTATTTCATGTCATGCAACCAACTGTGCACCTCATTTGATCTCATCTCATCTATTCTGAACTGGTGTGCTTGGTCTAAGCTTGATGATTACGCTTTATTTATTTTTATTATTGCTTTCTTTCATAAATGAAGTAAATTTGATTTTGATTATTGTGTCTTTTTCGATTTGCTTAATTTGATTTGCATGTTTGAGTGTACCAAATCTTGTCCGGCTTAATTAATTCTAAACAAGATTTTTTATCTTTCAATTTTATTTTGTTTGGTCCTTGTTAATTTTCTTTCTATGTTTTATATTGTGTGTTGGTACATGGTTCATGTGAGGAAGAGTATGTATTAAACAAAGAAGAGTATGTATTACGTGGTGTTAGAGTTAAAAGATGGCTTAATATTATCTTTTCTTTTTCCTCTAATTTAATTGATGGTGAATTCGAAAATTCAAATCATGGATAACATCTAAGTTTATTAGTAAGAGGGCTTTTAACGGTATACTTTCTACCGGTTTCAAGGGAAGAGAAAGTAATAAAAAAAATAAGGAGAGAGAAGGAGGGAAGTTGGTATTTGTTTCTACCAAGTTGATGCACACCGGGTTTAGATTATGTTTATTGGTGAGTTAAATCATCTCACATCACTCCATTAAAATATCAACCTCATGATTTAATGTAGTTCATTGGTGCTCTAGATCAACCTCAAACTTATCTCTTCTTTTATCACTTACATTACCACACCCCCTCTCTCAAGAATTATTTTTTATTTTGATGAGTTAGCTCATGAGCTAGCATCATACAATGCTACTAGATTATGCTTCACCATATCAATTCTATTTTTCTATAATTCTTCACATGCTTGAGTTCTTTGTCTTATTCATGAGGTAGATCATCACCAGTAAAGATATTCTTAACAAGATGCGAGAGGATCAGAAAAAAAGAGAGGAATTGAAAGTGGAGCTGGAGAAGAAAAGTGGGGTAGTAGAGAGAAAAATTAATGTGTATGTATAAAATAATAGGGGAGAGAAAATGATTCCTAAAATCGGTACCCATTAAACCACTCTAATGAAAATGTATTTTGATTTCTTCAAGGTTGGCTGTTTGGCAGAATTGATTGCGTACCATATAAACTACCGACTAATGACGACATCGGATAAAATAATAGCTGGTAGATTATTTTATAATGTCGAATACCATCACCAAACAACGAATAATTCAACATCACTTGATCTCACCAAGAAAGATCGTTTGGATATTCCTTAAGACGTATCAATCACATATGCAAGTGACTGCTTTTTTTTTTTTTTTTTTTTTTTTGTCCAATTCTCACAAACAAAGTTACTGAATGAGAGAATAAAAAGAGAAGAATTTTTTATTCAACAATGCTAAAAGGTTTAGGACAAAGTTTTTTTTTTTTTTTTTTTTGAACAACTAGGACAAAGTTAATTTGTCTAATATAGGTGTAGTAGTAATATGGATTTATACAATAATAATAATAATAATAATAATAATAATAATAAGTATAGCTTTGATTATGGTTTCTGGGTAATCGATTATGGACTGCAATGGGGTTTGGAAGTTCGCTTTAGAACGTTTATCCTAATCCTAATTATGTTGATGATTGTTTAATTAGTTGTTGCTTCTATGTTTTATTTGAGATTCGGCCAGGAATTGATTAATTTTCGATTTATTGGTGCGGACTATAGAACTCAGAGCTATGTTTGATTAAGCTTTGAAATTGAGTATGATCAGGTTTTTTTTTTGGGGGGGGAGGGGGGAGGTTTGGGTGTATTGCCGTGATGAATGGCTCGTATGAATCAATTCGCAGGTTGACATTTGTGCGCTCCTAAATTTGAATTAGGTAAAACATCCATGTGTTGATACTGGGAATAAGTTTCAAAATGTGCTAAACCAAAGATATTAGCTTTGCCCAGTACTACTAATGCTCCAAAGTAGATGTCGTAACTCTTAAGTTTTATCCAATTTCAGATTCTAACTTGTTAAAATACACACTACCATGGAAACAAAGTCTTCCCCTAAGAATGAATGTATGAGAGGAAAAAAAGATGGTGAAGTAAAACTATGTAAAAGCAAACATCTATCAGCATACCCTTTTCGTTAGTGAAAAACTAAAAAAGTCAACATCATAAAACCCAATGCTCGACTGAGACTGAAAGAACCAATGTCATAGTCCAGTGTGTCAAAACCACATTAGAAACCATATATCAAGAATGATTCCTAAGGCCTGCCCCCCAATTCTCATCATCTGTCATTGGAACCCATATCAAATTCTCAGAGATTTACGTAGGAGGAGAAAGAATAAGAATGGCAGGATTAATTACACGTGGTTTTTTTTTAAGCAAATGTAACTAAATTCTGCCACAGAGTCGTGAATGTATCTAGTTAAAGGTATAGTATAGATTGAGACTCCTACATAAACATGAGATTTCTGAGGTAGTATTAACTTAAGAATACTCCAAGTTGAGAAGATCATTTGTGTAGCTCAGATCAGCCTTAAAACACTTTAAACATAAATTATCTAATCCTTAATTACGTCCTGATTACACAAATAACTCCCTAGTAACACCATCAAACCAATCAGAACATAATAAGCAGGTCAATCAAATAACAGGGGTTTGCAATGACAATCATGATATGACAGCTCATAAAATGAAGAAATGAACAAAAGTACTTTTGTATTACTATGTAATGTAATGCAAAACCAAGAAGTTTAAGTTAAGAAAAATGAATTATGCTCATCATCTGATCGATAAGGTGCGGAATCAATCAAGTTCTCTAAACTTGCACCGCAAAGCACACATCCATACATTTTTAAAGTCTCAGCAGCGCGCACAATGTCGATACATTTGATCTAGCGACAGTCCAGTAGAAGCAAAACAAGTATCAAAAGATACTAGTACTAAAACACAATGTCTTTATATATTAACTTCACTTACTAAAGTAACGAAAACTAAAAGATGTAGTCTGTTAATGAAATTTAGGAAGGAAAACCATGCTTTTGGCCTTGATTCTCATGCACAAAAACAATTTAACGCAGGCCCTTATATTATTATTGAACAAACGATTTAGCAAAAACAATAATACTAACCAATTACGACACAGGGTTGCGCCATGAAAGGAGGGAGAAACAGTCGAGTAAGATTTAAGTGGGAGACGATTAGACGGGGACAAAATTGACTGGATATCAATTACAATAACTTTTTTTTTTTTTTAGGCAAACTCTACCAAATAGAGTTGATTTTCAACTCTAGAGGATCCCAACACTTTATTCCCACCGCATGATCAATCGTTTTAGAACCATTTTTTGGCCCACCCATTATGACGTAGCTGACGTGGAAAATAGATAAGAGGCCAAATCATGGTACGACACCTCATCGATGACCTGGCTTTTTTTTCCTAAAGTATGCGTTCACATACTGCCATGTCAGCGCAGATGCTAGCCTATTAATAGATAAGTATAGATACGTAACAGTAGTTGAGATATGGTGTATGTTTAGTGAAACTATTAAAAGTGTTCTTGTACTGTTCAGTCAGGTTTTTGAAACTGAAAACTGGTCAAACCCCGAAAATTAAGAAATTGTATTTGATTACTGAGAAACACCGCTAGTGACCTAGTGTAAATTTCTTCACAAACTATTTCTGAGAAATATTTATGGAGAATTAAGGACTTGGCGAAAGATATTTTTAAGTGTCTACATAGACCACTAGCATTTGATATATCGTAATTAACTACAAAACAAGTCTGGTAGTTTTTATTTTGGTGCTTGTAACTGTGTGACTAATGGATCGGATGTATCTCACTATCTGCATATATGTGCATGAACGACGCACCACTCCCTGTCCAAGATCCATGCTTCTGATCAATATTTGGCCGGTCTCACATTCATCATCAGATGGGAAATGTCACATTGTCACGCATAGATATATATATTTATATCAATATCCAAACGTTATTTGGTTGCATTTTTTATACACGCAAATTCAATCACTTTCATTGTGGTAAGAGTTGAAGTGTTTTAAGAACCATTGAAGATCTCAAGTTCACCGATTGGTCATATTTTCGCTCTTCTCTATATTATTAACTAGTTTTAGAAGTCTAATGTTTAGACAAAAATTAGACATGAAATATCAAGTTAGGCATATGACTAGAAATTATATGTAATGACTTCTGAAATTCTCATTTCACGCACATTTCTCGTTTATTACATAACCGATAACGAACAACTTCAATCACAATATTCTCAAATTAAATTAAACCTCAACTCACTTAATATACGCCTATAAATTTGACTGATTGATGATCAAATTATAGCATCAACGTGTTTAACATGAGATAATTATCTTAAGAACTAGACATCACTCGATCAGTAACCGCCAATCTAAAAAGAAAAACAAGAAAAAGAAAATCCATTCCTTCCGTTTTGCTTGCATTCCCCTTTCACTTTCTTCTCAACATCTCCCAAGTCCAAAACACAAGGTATTGAAAAAGCCAAATGCTAAAACCGAAGATGTGTAAAGTGTACACTTAAATTTGTCTACTGTTAATAGTTTCAATCCACCAGCAAAATTTTACTAATAAAAACACAATTAATTTTATCATTATAATCTATACTCCCTCCGTTCGCCTATAAACTTCTTACTTCTATTTAAGGGTGTTCATCTTTAAACTTTCTGCTTAAAACCTTTCCTTATTTGTACATATAAAAACTAAAACACCCTAATTTGTTTATTAAAAATGCATGTGGGATATACCCCTATGTGTAATTTTACATAAAGTAAACCCTAAAACTCATTATTTATTCTATTTTTTCTTAAAAATTGTGTTCCGACCCTACGCGTTTTATAGGTGAACGGAGGGAGTATTCACTACTTTTTGATTTTTTTTTTCATTACAAACTATTTTTACACTGCTAACTCGAATTTACTACTCAAGATGTATTAATACTCCACAATTGCTTTTAGACGATAGTCCTCTTGCATTGTCCATGGAATAAACACACTTGAGTAAAATCCTTGAAACATGCGTGCAAGCTTTTATTGGACTGTGGTCTACGGTCTACCTATGAGTTATGAAGTAGATTGTGGATTACTTAACATTATGTTCTTGGACTTTCATTTTCTACAGCCCAATACAAATCGGGTATGCACAAGGGTCCATTGGGCTTGAATTATGAACATTTTGATAGGGCCGAGTTATCCAAATTGGATCTTAAATCAATAAATCATAGATTCTCGTCCTAAGCTTTGAGAAGCGCAGTAGTGAATTTGTGATTTCTTGTAGTAGTAGTAGAAAAATTGCAGGACCATACATTCTAGAACTTCGTTTTAACGAAACCGTGTTTTTATTAGAAAAAATAAATAATAATGAAAATGCAAAATCCTGTCTTTTATGATATATGTGTTTTTGTGAAATTACTGGAATTTCATTTTCTCTTCGAAAGTATAAGAAATATACTAAAGTCCGGAAGTATGTTCTGAAGTGCTTGTGAGTGATATCGTTGTAAGAAGGTAAGATCACGAGGACCATGATGTTTAAAGTTTCCCCCCAAAATTCTCGACACTCGTAATTTTTAGTGTTTTACGACTATTGACTAGATAATTATTTTTTGGTACAAAGGAGCAGCATAGCTGCGGGGGTGGGGGTATGAGAATTTGAACACGGGACAACCTCCGGGCAGGTTGAGTTCCTAACCATTAGGCCAACCTTGATCCTCGTTGACTAGATAATTATAGTTTAGAATATGAATGAGTCAAAAAAGGGGTCTCTTGGTGTGTGACCAGTAGTCAACTTCCATGAGCTACTACAAGATTTGCTATTTGCTAAAACAAGGAAACTTCTCCAACAGTTGGCACACGTCTATCCATCTCCTATTGGTCATTGCAACGTTGCATGTACCATACACCTTTCAGATAAAACCCACCCCTAAAACACATATTTTTTCATTCCTTGAATAGTTGAATTGACATTTTTGCCCTTGAAATTTTCCCCATTTCTTCCAACCTAAAGGAGGGTAAACTCGTCATTCTGCATGCAAACACGTAAATCACTCGCACTGGAATACTGACCTATAAATACAACAGACACCCCTATATCTCAGCATTTCAAGTTTTCTCAAAATTTCAACCTCAAATCAAACCTTCACGAAACAACTTTCTTCCAAGAGAATACCGAAAATACCCTTGAAATGTCGTCACGGTACGAGATAGAACTCACCTTAACCTCCGCCAAGGACCTGAAGAACGTGAATTGGCGACACGGCCCGATCAAGCCTTATGCCGTCGTCTGGGTCGACCCGGATCGCAAAATTTCGAGCCGGGTCGACGAAGACGGCGACACCTCCCCAAGGTGGAACCAGACCCTCGTCATCCCTCTCGATCGCTCAATTCACGACGCCGTCCTTTACGTCGACATCGTCCACGCGTACGCGGAGTCGGACACCAAACCGCTAATCGGCTCGGCTAAGCTCCCACTCCGTGAGGTCGTGGACGACGCGGGGATTGGTAGCCGCGCCTCGCGCACCCTCAAGCTCAAGCGTCCCTCGGGTAGGCCCCACGGGAAGGTTGAGGTAGAGGTCACGGTGCGCGAGCCGCGGTACCGTGCCCCAGACCCATACGCCGCGCCGCCATACGGCGTATCCAGGGATAAAGGTTACGGTAGCGGCGCTGGGTATGGGTCTGCCCCACCACCCCCACCCGGCGCAGCGTATGGTTCGGCCCCACCACCACAACCATACGGTGCGCCACCGTCTGGGTATCCCTACGCCCAGCCGGTGGCCTATTCCGAACCAAGTTACGCTCAACCCGCCTACGCGCAACCGGGTTACGCTCAACCCGGATACGCTCAGCCGGGTTATGCGCAACCCGGATACGGGCAGCCGGGTGGAGGGTACGGGTACGGGTACGGGCAGGGGAGTGTTGGGGCCCCGCCCGTAATTGTGGAGGAGAAGAAAAAGAGCAAGTTTGGTGGGATGGGTATGGGGACAGGATTGGCTGTGGGCGCGGTAGCAGGGGTGTTAGGTGGACTCGCGTTAGAGGAAGGGTTTGATAAGCTGGAAGATCATATTGCTGATGAAGCGGCTGATAGAGTTGAAGATGATCTTGCGGATGATGGCGGTGATTATTATGATGGTGGAGATGATGGATGGTGATTAATTGATTTAATTTCAGAGAGTCGTACTGATTATTATTATGCACCCTGTTGTATCTGATTTCAACCAGATAATCACTGCCATCCTGCCTAATTTGTAATTTCTTATCATTTTTTCGTTGATTTTTATGATCATGTATTTTTTTTTTATTTTTTTTTCATTTTGGAAAACTTAGCGAAAAAGGAATAAAATAAAGTTGAAATTCAAGGTCCAATGAGTGTGGATTATCCTTGGCGTACTTCGAATTGGAACGCATTTCATGATGCATGATGGGTGAATGGCGTGATGGGGACACTTGGAATAATGACTTGCGAGTGGCTACTCGGAATAATTCTTTTGCACCATCCATGCACTTGTGAGTTGTGACTTAATTTTCCACGGAAAACTTTATGTCTGGTTCGAATGCGGTGTGAATTTTTTTATTGAGAAGAATAATGAGTAATCGATTCTAGTGGTTATCTATCAATTTCAGTTAATCGTTCAATAGTTCCATTTGGGAGATAACATACAATAACAAGATGAAACTCATCGCAACATAGTTGCTGGAGCTGGCCAGCTCAACCCTGACCCGACCCTGGTTAAACTCTAGCTCGATCCAATTCGTCTCTAACTCGCCAATCCTATTAGGGTTTAGTTTTTCAAACCCTAATCCTGCTCAAACTCTGGTAATTCGAACCTAACTCGACCCTAACTCTGCCCTAACCTGACTCGACCCTTGATCCTGACCTGCCCCTAATCCTAACCTAACCTTGACCTTGACCCTTGAGATTAAAGTAAACCGAAAAAAAGTAAGTAAGCGAAATACTGCGTAGCTTTTGATTCTTTCAAGATACGTAGAGTCGTAGACATCCTAATTATCATAAGTCTTTCGAATAATGATAAGAGCAAGCCCTTCTTATTTTTTTTAAAGTCTGAAAATCGACCAACCCGACACTGACTTGCCTCGACCTAACCCTGGTCAACCCCTGTCAGAGCTCGATCAAACCTTGCAGGGTTAGAGTTAGAATTGAGTTCCAACTCTGATCCTGGCTCGGCCAGGTTAGGCCAGGGTTGATTTTTTCCAACCCTGATTCGGACTAACTCGGCCCTACCTCGACTCTACCCGACCATGACCAACTGACAAGTACATAGATGAAATTTACGAGAGTTATTGTTTAATTACATACCCCTTAAGATTTACACCTACTTACTATGACTTTGTTGTCAAAGATCATAGGAACATTCTCTAATTTCACAAGAATTGACTTTTTCGAAAAGTGAGGGATTTGCTCCGAAAAAAAAGAAAAGAATACGCTTCTGCAATATTTTGCACGAGTTGTGACGATAGTAGTACATAATATGGAAGAACGACATGGGTAGTAATAACCAAGCATCGAAGTCTGTGGCTCAATGTCCACTAAGTTCAAACACCATTAGGGGTGTCAACTCTCAACATGTCATACTTGGAATTATGTATCTCTAAACTTGTACTACTTATCACATGCAAACGTGTCAGACCAGCGTGACTTGTAGAGTTGTTGGGCGTCATGTCACGTATACCCGAAGCCCACCTGAAGTAGCGGCTGTTACTTCAGGTGGGCTTCACCATGTCAAGACTAGCCCAACATAGCATTTCAAATCCAACACAAGAAACGACCAAGATCCACAATATCAGCCCATAAACCCGAAAAACAACCCGGCCCATAAATGAATATCTTGTTGCAGACCAAACCCTAGAAAAACCTTAAACCCTTTAAAACACACTTCTGCCTTCTTCATCTCTCATTGTCCTCTTTTCGCTTAAACCCTAAAAACACACTTCTCTGTTTTTCTCTCTCTTAATTTTTTTTTTCTCTCTACATTTTTTCTAATCTAATGGCGCCCCCAGGAAGAGGTAATTTTCCCCCCAATCTCCTAATTTTGCCCAAATTTAATCGATTTCTTCTTTGTTCTTGTTGATTTTGATTGTAAACTCAATTTTATCTGCATTAAAACCTAATTTTTATCTTGATTTTTACTTGTTGAACCTCCAATTGAAAAAAAGTTCCAATCTTTTTACTGTTTCATAGTTAAAATTTTGTTTATTTGAAGCTTAATTATATTTATTTATTTCGGTATGTATTATTCACAGTAAATATTTTAATTGGGTTAAAGTATGGAGTAATTTTTTTATTTGAAAAAAAAAGTTACAATCTTTTTGTTGTGTAATAGTTTAAATTTGTTAATTTGAAGCTTAATTTTTGTTTGATTTAATTCTGTATTAATGAATCACAGTAGAAAGATCAGGCTTTTTATTTAAGTTTTGGTGTAATTGGGCTAAATATGGAGTAATAATTCCTCATAAGAAGAGGAGTTGAGTGAACTTGAAGTGATTGATTTAATGTTGAAATAATGTGGAACAGGTGGGTTTGGAGGCGGCCGTGGAGGTGGCCGAGGAGGAGGAGGCCGGGGCGGAGGCGGCCGGGGATTTGGAATGGGGGCTAGAGGTGGTATTGCGAAGCCCGGTGGCGGGCGAGGCGGGCGAGGAGGTAGAGGAGGTGACAGAGGAGGACGTGGTGGACGTGGAGGTCGTGGAGGACGTGGAGGTGGGATGAAGGGAGGTAACAAGGTTATTGTTGTGCCACATAAGCACAGTGGGATATTTGTTGCTAAGGGTAAAGAGGATGCTCTTGTTACTAAGAATATGGTTCCTGGTGATTCTGTTTACAATGAGAAGCGTATCTCTGTTCAGGTTATTTTTGCTTTCGAACTCGTGTTTTTTTGTTGTTGTTAGTTGTTTTGCTCGGTTTTGGTTTTATGTTATGGTAAAAACATGATGTGGCATTGTGTTTGTTGTTGTTTGCTCGCATTTGGTTTAAGTTTATGGTGAATCATGATGTGGATTTGTGTTCGTTTGGAACCCTAGTGTTGAATCAAATTTATTTTGGGTTTGATTACTTTCTCGTTTCTCTGGAGAAGATTGTAACTTTTTAAATTCTTAGTGTAGTAATCGTATTCGTGTTTATGGCTTGCTAATGCCTGCTAATATGATCCACTAGGTATTTTGTGGTTGCCTGGTTTTGTTGATGTTTTGGCGGTAGTTCAACATTATGTTGTATTCTCTTTGTTTAGAACCCCAGTGTCGGAGTGAGTATATTTGGATTCGACTACTTGTCGTATAGCTCAGCATAAGTGTCCCAAAACTTGGAGAAGAATGTGACTTTTTTAATGTTCTGAATTTAGTGATTGTATTCGTGTTTATGTCCTGCTCATATGATCCATTAGGTAGCTCTAGGAGAGGAATGGATTTTACTTTTTGAGTTGTCATTGACATTTTGTGTTTGCCTCGTTTTGTTGTTGTTTGGTGGTAGTTCAACAAAATGTTTGTTCCGGGTACATGGAGAACTGATAATTGCTTGAAATCGTCGGTTACTTTTTGGTTGTTTTGTTTGTAGTCTGAAGCAATGAAATTGTTATTGATTGTATGTTTTCATTTGCAGCAAGAGGATGG
Source organism: Spergularia marina (assembly GCA_963680865.1). Lineage (NCBI taxonomy): Eukaryota > Viridiplantae > Streptophyta > Magnoliopsida > Caryophyllales > Caryophyllaceae > Spergularia > Spergularia marina. The sequence goes on along the minus strand of OY804553.1, from coordinate 23,273,640 downwards.
AACTAAGATTGAATACAGGGTGTGGAACCCTTTCCGATCAAAATTGGCTGCTGCTGTTCTTGGTGGTGTCGACAATGTTTGGATTGTAAGTTCCTGTGTTGTGAGATGTTTTGCGTGTTTTCTTTTTACCCTGTGATTTCGTCTTATATTAATGTATGTATCTCGCGTCTTGTTTTGACCAGAAACCTGGTGCTAAAGTGCTATACCTCGGAGCTGCTTCTGGAACCACTGTGTCCCATGTGTCGGATGTTGTTGGACCTGTAAGTGTGATGTCTGATATATTGTGCAGTTATTTTGATTTTAGGTGTAAGTAGATTTCTGACTAGGTAGTTCCACTGGCAGGAGGGTGTGGTGTACGCGGTCGAATTCTCTCACAGGAGTGGTAGAGATCTAGTTAACATGGCTAAAAAGAGGACCAATGTCATTCCCATCATTGAAGATGCAAGGCATCCAGCCAAGTACAGAATGCTGGTTGGCATGGTTGATGTTATATTCTCCGATGTTGCTCAACCTGATCAGGTCTGTTGCTTTTTACATTGTGTTTTACGAGCAACCTTCTTACATATGTAATATTGGTCACTCCATGTTTATTTTTATTCGTCAATGTTATGTAACCATTTTTGCACGCGTTTTACCTTATTTATGGCTATTAGGTTATAAAGTTTAATCCTTTTTTTTATTTCTTTGTGTAACTTTTCCTCTTTTTTTTCTCCTTCTCTTCTTCAAGACACACAATAAACTTTTTGTTTATGATTTGAAAAATAAGAATCTTTGATTGAGATAATCTGATACTTTCCTGAGTTTTTTAAATCCTTTTTCTCGTTGATGTTTATATTCAATGGTTTTACTAATACGTTACCTTTTACTCTTTATCTGTTAGTTTGTTTTATATGTTGCCTAGAAGGTTTCTATGCTCATACATGAGCTGAAAAATGGATTTTTATCTGTGTAATTCAGCATATGATGAGTTCTCGGATTCCCCTTCAAGACATATTGGGTGATGTACAAACCGAGTTTCTGATGCACTGAATTCTTTTTTAAAAAAATATTTCTTTATTGTGTCCGTAGTTATTTTGAATTAGTACAGTTGTCATCTTTATTTGATACTGCTCAAGCGTATGATGAGTTTATCGGATTCCCCTTCAAGATCTACAGATGATGTACACTCCGAAATTCTGATGCAGTGAGTGAAAGTGAACACTTCCCCTATTGTAGGCTTGTAACTCCTTTTAAGCTCTGGTTGCATTAGTTACCCCATCCATGTTTCTACTGCATTTGAATCATTTCTCTTTGGTTCTTTTGTATTTTTCTTCTTTTCAACTTGTGTGATATGTTTGCCTGAATAGCTTCTCTATATTGTTGCAAGTGTAGCATTGCCCGTGGTATTATATCCTGGCCTTTCTGTGCCTCCTTTAGACCCTAAATTGTTTATTTCTTGCCTTTTGCACGAAATGTGAATGACTGAATTTCCTTTTCTGTAAGAACGTATAAAATCCGTTCTGTTCTTTCATTGTTTATAGAATTTCAAGAGGTTCTCTTTAAAGTAATGTTATGAACTCATTCTCTACACTACCTCCTGGTAATATATTTTTTGACTTATCTATTGGATGTTGAATTATAGTGGTGCCAATTCAGTTTCTGTTGCATGTATACCTATTTTTGCTTGTTGTTAGCATCTGCTTCCCTTTTGTCATTGTTTTGGTGACTTGTATTTGGGGTAAAATGGATTGATAGTCTCGTGTATCTTTCACCACTTTGGGCATTTTGCTAATGCCTTTCAATGGTCTTGTGAGATATGAGTGTATGACGTGTGAGGTTGGAATGGTGAAACTTTTCTCTGAATGTTTGTGCTGGTTACAGGCTAGGATTGTGGCTCTTAACGCTTCATACTTCTTGAAAGCTGGAGGTCACTTTGTCATCTCGATCAAGGTTAGCCCGCACCCGTTGATCATACTTTTGTTTCTTCATATGTTTACAAATTGTGTATGATCCATTACCATGTTGGCTTCATGTTCGTTTAGCATTAAACACTCTCTTAATATTCAGGCTAACTGCATCGACTCCACCATGCCTGCTGAGGCCGTGTTTGCCTCTGAAGTGAAGAAGCTGCAACAAGAGCAATTCAAGCCAGCTGAGCAGGTCACTCTAGAGCCATTTGAGCGTGACCATGCTTGTGTCATTGGTGGTTACCGTATGCCCAAGAAGGAGAAGAAGTCTGCTTGATAATTTGAACATCTTAGCTTGGGGTGCTGTGGATGTTAGTTTTGTAAAAGTTAGGGACTTGACAGTATCGTGTGAGATAGTTTACCGGAAGTTGTATTCATTGTGATGATAAATCTACCTCTTTGGCAATGGCTTTCAATTTTCTACAATTTTGTTTCGTTTTCATGTGTAGTTGAATCTTTGTTCTTACGAAGTAGTTGTTCAGAAGTTGCACGATAATGAAGCATGAGCTAAGACCTCTCGTAAGTAAGTCGTAACCTGAGCTTCCATGACGCCTGATAAATGGATTGTTGCGAACTTGGCACTGCTCTTCGTCTCTTTGAGTGGTGGACCTTGAACCTAGCTTTATTCTAAACCTAACCCTAGTTCCCGTAATAGGGTAGTCAGTCATGAACGACATTGTCACCGGAATAGTAATTCCCGGGCAAAATTACAAAATCATAACTGACTTCTTTAATAACTTGAACCTGACGGTAAATAATTATTATTGAAATGCGTCTAAAAATGATTTGCGTCGACAAACATAAATCATTATTCGTCTCCGTCCATATATACTGCTTTTCCCTAACAAAGAGAAAAGCAGCTTCATTCACATCTTTTCCTTTCTCCCTCCACCATTGTCATGTAAACACTTCCTTGCTCCGGGTCAAGTCGGGTCGGGTATGGCCCAAATTTCGCAGAATCGGAGAACCATGTCTTTCCAGATTCACCCACTATCCATCCAGGTAAAACCCACCCGAATGAAACATGGTTTACTGTATATTTTAGGAAACATGCAGTACTACTAAAATTAGAAATTCATGAGCAGCAGTTATCCCATGGTGTAGTGTATATGAGAATCGATGTTGAAATTGTGAGACCGGTTTGTGTAATTGTGTTACTTATTGTATGAACTTGTAAGAAATTAACCCACCCTTTATTTAAATTTGTCCTGAATTCTAAATTATATGTGTTTGTTGGGTCAAATCTCAAATGATCAAGCATTTTCGCGGCCGGTTGTCCAAGGCAAAATGGAGGCCAATTAGAGGGTTTTTGAGTAGCAAAGGTATAACCTTTATGTCGTTTAATCAACCAAGTGTTCAGCTTTTTTTTTTTTTTTTTTTTTTGTATATGGAACTGAATTTGGTCATTTTTCAATTTCGATTGGTTCCAACAATTCAGTGTGCTTTGGTTTATATGTATGACTGTATGAGCGTATAGTATGATAGAACAGAGAAAATCCTACTTACTATACTATTTCGTGCTAATTGTACTTCTTACATTTTGCGATTCTCGAAGCAATTTTCATTTTGGGTCATCCGTGCGCAGTCTCTCTATGTTTCAATAGGGGTAAGGCTTGCGTGCATCCGACCCCCCTTACCCCACCTTATGGCGGCCGGCGGGAGCCTTTAGGGCACTGGGGTAAAAGATGTTGTTGTTGTACTTCTTACATTGTGAAGTAGCAGTGTGTGGACGAAATTGTCAACACAGTTTTCGCTATGGTTCATCGGGTGTGTTACATCCAATCTCCCTTACCTCGTCATTTTGATGTAATGTTGTGGCTTTTTATTGGTCGTGCAAAGGAAGTTCTTTGTCTTGATAATGATCGATTTTTCCTTCTACTGTTCTATGATCACTAAAAGAGCATTCCTGTTTTTGCTATCTCATTTGTTTAGTATGGAGTATTCGATCAGTCGTGAAAGTTCTTTGTGTTGATTTTATTGGTGTTCCTTCAATGTCTCAATGTTCACTACCAAATGTTTCTTTTATTTTGCAACACTGAAATCATTGTTGCTGAAATCTACACTGCCTTACCTGTTATTATATCTTGTCTGGTATTTGATTATTCTAGGTCATCATAGCTATTCATTGGTAATCACCGTTGATATGGTTTAGGTTGTTACTACGGAGTCTGGATTTGTTCTGGGAAGTTTTGGGGATTTATGCAGGTAGATTGTGAGTTTCTAGATCTTATTATTAAATGTGATCTTGATGGTATTTCGATTTGCTTTTGATTACTCGGCTTACAGTGCTCTTTTTAATGCATCCGTGGTGAATCTGTAAATGCTCACCAACTCGACTTTCTAATTGCAGAACGCGATTTGAAATTAGTGGACCCAGTGACTATTTTCTTTGTTTTTCATTAAATAAAAAATGATAACCCCAGATAACAAAAATAGTCAAGCTTCTCTCAGCAGTTAGGGTTGTGGAACATTAAGGAGGTGAAACTTATGGCTTGCCTTTACCGTGTATCCTGCTAGATTTCACATCGTTGAGATTGTGAGTCAGCTGATATGGACATACTCTTAGCAGGGAAATTCATAAATTATGGTTATGTAGTCTTTTGACTGGAAACAATTTGATTCGAAGGTGTGCACAAAAAGAGTAAGAACAATCTGTTAATGACCTTGCAGAGATATGATCTAGCATTTCTAACAAATACTTAAGTGATTTTTCTTCTTCTTTTGTTAATGTTCCTATGGAATGCTACTTGTGGTAATTGATTCATTCACCTCCAGTGGGTGAACCATGACTGTGGTGACTTCTTTTCAACTTGCAGGATCCACTTTTGCTTGTGACGATATATTTGATATGGCTCCTGATGTTTCACACACCTCAAGTATGCACGATATCTTTGGATGGACAGTTAGGACCTCCATCAGCAGCAAGGAAACTTACTTTGTTAGACTTTGACTCTTGTTATTGATTCGGCTCTTCGGTAATCTAAAACTAATGTGAGGTGAGGAACCTATTTTCCGATAATATTTTGATTATCTTCATTGGTTAATTGATAATCTAAAATGGAAGATTGTCGGTAAAATATGGAAGTTGATCACTATGAGATCGATGAGGTGAGGTACCTGTTTTCCGATAATATTTTGATTATCTTCATTGTTTACTTGATAATCTATCATGGAAGCTTGTCGCTAAAATATGGAAGTTGATCACTATGAGATCAATTAATTGGCAATGTATTAAAGCTTAATTCATATTGCTCAAAGCTAATTAATTTCTGTGTCTAATCATTGGCTAGGAATGCGCTCTGCTATCAAATGAGATCTGTAATTAGTATTAATTTGAGGGTAGATTTAGGGTCTACATTAATTACTCGCCTCTAATGTAATGATCTATCCCTTTATAAGAAGGTGATGTATGATGAAGAATTGCATAGCCTCCTTTCCCCCCCTAACTCTGGCATCTCATTCAATCATGGAAATTGCCAAGGCTTTCATCTTCTCATCCCTTTCTTTCTTATTTTATCCTTCATCCTCAGTTGACACTGATTGGGCATGGCTGCCTCAAAACGTGCTCTTTATGGTACTGAATAAGCTTCTCGTCCTCTCTGACATGATTCGGTTTGGAAGTGTATGTAGTCACTGGCGTTCTGTCGCAAAAAGCAGGTTCCAAGAATTGAACTTACGTCCCAACATGCATTTTACCCGTAATCTTCCCATCCTTCTTTTACCTAGCGCTGAAAACAATGCACTTGTGTGCAGTTTATATAGTATCACCCATAGGGAGATATATGATCTGCACATGCAAGTCCCTTACTGCAAGAGATTTTGTGGCTCTTCTCATGGTTGGCTGATCATCCTTGATGATATGTCTTTTGTCATTTCCCTAGTTAACCCCTTCTACTTTGGGGATAGCAAAGGCATTATCCATCTTCCTCCATTCATTGCTGCATTAGATACAAGTGAGGAAACTGGCGAAAATCTCAACTGTGAGCGTTTTGTTAGTAAGGCTATTTTGTCATCTGACCCTGTCACCTCTCCTAGCGACTATTCTTTGATGCTTATTTATGGTGAGAGGCGTATGTTAGCCTTGTGGAAGTCAGGTGATACACACTGGACTTACATTAGTTGGCTTGTCCCTGTATTCTGCGATCTTTTATACTCTCAAGATCGATTTCTTGCCGTCAATATCTTCGGTGAGGTTTACTCATGCGATATTGATGTCAACCCTCCTCAATTGATGAAAGTTTCTGGTCCCGTTGCGGGTAACATGGGAGATTTTTCCCGAAGGTACATTGTCGAATTACCAGATGGAACTATATTGCAAATTGTTAGGCTCATAAGAGATTGCGTGTGTGACAAGCTTCTGCCCATTCCTATTACTCTTGGGTTCTTTTTTTACAAGCTTTTGGATGATAACGGTAAACGGTACTGGGTACCAGTTTGGAGCCTTGGGGAAGGTGCACTGTTCTTGGGAGACAATTGTTCTCTGTATGTAAAGGCTTCCCAGTTTCCGGGATGTCAATCAGATTCTGTCTACTTCACTGATGAGTTCCAGGAGGTTAAGACTAGGGTCCTTAAATCATTCCCGTCTTATGGCCCTTATGATATTGGTGTCTATCATTTGCCTTATAAATATGTCTCGAGGATTAGCGCTCCGTTACCTGAGCTTTCAGCGCCACCGATTTGGGTTATTCCATCTATATAAAGGGTGTGTCTCCATATGGAGCTTCTTAAAGGTTATGCTGCATCGATTTATGAAATCGTTCATGCTCAGCGTAGTGGATTTGCATAATGTCGCTTTTATGATCAGTTTATGTCTGCCTTGTTTCTAAGATGGTTAACTTCAAATAATACAAAAGTTTTTTTTTGGCATCAAAATCATCTGCTAGCACCAAATGTCTGTGCTGGAAACATAGAATGACAATAAAACTCTAATTTCCGAATATATATGTGCTGCTGTTCTGTAATCCCTTAATTACCATGTATTGCCATTCTCTAATCCTGTGTTTTGTAATTACTCTGTGTTGCCATCTATGATAGGTGTTTCTTAATCACTATGTGTTGCCATTCAATAAAATGTATGACGTAGTTTCTGTACGTTCGAAAAATTTCAGTAGAATTGAAAAGCTGTTATCAATAGTCAAATCTTAAGTTATGGTATTGACCAGTGAAGTGTTCCAATGAAGCTAGAAGAACTAATGCAGACTTCGAAGTTGTCCGCCAGCAAAGTACTGCAGGATGTTATTGGTGCATGTATACTGCCTTGCGATAGAGCTATAATACATGCTACAGAAAAAGATAAAAAGAGAGAACTTTTTTACTTACATATAGGTCACGCTAACCAAAACTGAAGATAAATTTTTGAATGCATTTAGGTCATGCTAACTAGGACTGAAGTTAAACTATTGAATGCGTTGAGGTCATGCTAATCAGAGCTGAAGATAAGTTATTTAGTGTGTATAATTTTATCTTACAAAGTTATTATGCTTGCGCAAAATACTCTTTAATTTATGATCTGAAATACTCTGATTGTCATTGTAATGCAATCAATTTCTGGGGAGATCTTCTCGTCAGGGATCCTGAATCCAATAGCACAGAAGTCGTGTCTGCCTGCAGGCCCATTTATGATCGAACAGGGTATTATCAAAGAAGGTCCATTGTGTCCTCAAGTGATTGAAACACCCTTTTTCAAGCAGTGAGGGGGTTAGAGCCGGGGCGATTTTCCATCTATAGGATCGTGAGTTCCTCCCACTGGCTTGCAGTGTCGTCCTTGGTTATGCAGCGTTGTTTGTGGGAGATAGCCAGTCATACTATGTAAGAGCCTCAGATTTCCCTGGCATCATCCCCAACTTCATTTATTTTACCGATGATTATTGTGATTTTTATTGGTTGTGTATTGTAAGCCTTACCATTTGAAGGGTCTAATTGATGCTGGTATATTCCTGATTGGAGATGGAACCTTCCCTGATCATTATAAGCCCCGTGAGTTTCAGAAGCATCTCCCCCTTCCCATTTGGATTCCCCTCCTCACCATTTAGCAAGAACTTGGATTACATCTTCTATGAAACATTAATGGAACCCATATTTTAGATATATCGTGTTTTTTTTTTTTTTTTTCTAAGGGACATGTTTTTAATCTGGCTCCTTTCATTTTCGTACTCGTGTTGGTTTAAACATATGGTAAAGCATGATACTGTATTATGTTTGTTTTGAACCCTAGTGCTGGATTGAGTAAATTTAGGAGTCGACGTAGAGAGGATGTCAAGTTCTGAATGTAGTAATTGCATTCGTGTTTATGGCCGGCTAGTATGATACACTAGGTAGCCCTAGACTCTGAGTGATAGTGTTGTCATTTAATTTTGTGTTTTGCCTGGTTTCGTTGATGCGTTTGCATCAGTTCAATCTAATGTTTGTCGAGAGAACTGATATATGTTTGTAGTTGTCATTACTCGTTAATCATTTATTTATAATCTGAAGCTATGAAATTGTTATAAACTGTGTTTTCCTCATCTGCAGCAAGAGGATGGAACTAATGTATCTTGCGTCTTGTTTTGATCAGCAACCTGGTGCTGAGGTGCTGTACCTTGGGGCTGCTTCTGTAACCACTGTGTCCCACTGCTAAGGTAATGTATCAGATGTTGTTGGACCTGTAAATGCGATGTCCAATATATTGTCCAGTTGTGATAACTGTAGTTGAAGTAGATTTCAGACAAGGTGGTTCTACTGGCAAGAGTGTGTGGTTTATGCAGTTGAATTCTGTCAGAAGAGTGGTAGAGATTTAGTTAACGTAGCTAAGAAGAGGACCAATGTCATTTCCATGATTGAAGATGCTAGCTGGCATGGTCGATGTTATATTCTCCAATGTTGCTCAGCTTGATCAGGTCTGTTGCTATTCACATTGTGTTTTACGAGTAACCTTTTTGTTAAGAGGATAGAATAGGAAGATTCTAGAGTCTAGGGTTAGGGTTATTCCGAGTCAGTTTGTATTATAAATACCAACTATGTTATCAATAATAATCAAGGAATGATTCAGAATTTTACATGGCATCACGAATGGCCTATTCTATGTAATCATAATTGCACCCATTTTACCTTGTTTTTGGCTAGCAGGTTATAGATTGATTTTGAGTTTCTTCTTTTTGCTTAATTTTAATTGTTTCGCTTTTTGTCCTATTCTTCTTCAAGAGACACATTAGCTTTTGTTAATGATTTTGCTTAATCAGATTTCTTCAAGTTTTTGATCTAAAGCGAGAAACTTTATTGATATACTCCGAAATTCTGATGCAGTGAGTGAAAGTGAACTCCTTTTCTTCCTTTTTTTTGTTTTTTTACCTCTGCCTGCATTCATTACCCATCCATGTTTCGACTGCACTTGAATCAGTTCTCTTTGGTTGTTTGGGTTCATCGTTTTTTGTCTGCTTGAAATGGTATCTGTCATTCACCCCTTAATAAGTTGCACATTCTCCTTTTTGGTGATTATAATTAATCGAATGTATGAGTTTTATTTCTTTTTCTTTTCTATATGAAACTCTGGATGTGTTTTGATGACACTTGCACAGGCATTGGCATCTAGGATGTCAGATTGGATGCATATAAAACTCTGTAATCTGTTTCCCTGAGTACGCTTCGTGCGGTTTCAAACTCGGCTTTTGATTGTGGGTTTGAAACTCGGCTTTTGCGGTTTATCAAGGCACACTGGAGGTTAGTTTAGAGGTTTTTGAGTAGCAAAGGTATAAACTTTGAGTTGTTTAGTCAGCAAAGTGTTAAAAAAATTGTGTATAGATATGTAATTGATTGGTAATTTCCTTCTCTAATGGAGCCGAAGACTCATTATTCTTTGGTTTTAGAATACTGCAATGCAATAAGTAATGGCTCACAAAACTGTCCACGGTTCTTGTATTGTGAAGTAGCGGTCGGTTGGGGTAAATTGTTGAAACAGTCGTTATGGGCATCTGTAGTCGGCCTTTTTATGGTTTCGACGTAGGGGTAGGGCTTGCGTACATCCAACCCTCCCCCCCTTACCTCGCCATCGGCGGGAGCCTTTCAGACACTGGGTAATGTTGTTGATATGTTTTTGGTCATTTTCCCTCTCCATTGGAGCCAAAGATTCAGTATTGTTTGGTTTTAACTTTTAAGATATGACAAACTAGAGACAATTGACTTACTAAAGTGTTTGTGGGTAATCGTGCTTCTGACACTGTAAAGTACAGAGTAGCAGTCTGTAGACGGAATGATCTACACAATTACGGGTAATGTCCAGTAATTTTTATTAGTGCTGCATTGAGAAGTTCTTTGTGTTAATTATATTGTTGTTTCTTTCGGGGGCCCAATATTCACAAGTAAATGTTGTTTGCTTTTCACAACACTGAGATCATGGCTTCTGAAATCCACACTGCCTTACCTGTTATCGTATTTGTCCAGTCTTTGATGATATTAAGTAATCATTGGTAATCACTTAGGTTTGTTACTATGAAATCTGGATTGGTTTCCAGATGTTTTGGGGATTTATGCAAGTAGAGTGTTAGCTGCTAGATTCTGTTGCTAAACGTGATCCTGGTGAATTTATTTCAATTTGCTTACGATGCCCCCATCTACGCATCCATGATTGAGTAGTTTCCAACTCATGACTGGCGAATGTACAAGTTCAGTATCTTTTAAATGCTCACCAATTCGACTTTCCAATTGCAGAAGGCGATTTGTCAGTGGACCTAGTGACTACTTTCATTCTTATATTTTGAAATAAAAGTGCAAAATTCGGAGAGCAAAAATAGTGTAGCTTCTCTTGGCAGTTAGGGTTGTGGAACAATGAGGTGAGACTTATGGCTATTGTTAATTATGTCTTTACTGTGTATCCTGCTAGATTACACATTGGCAAGTCTGTAGGTCAGCATATATGGACTTACTGCTGCAGGAAAATGTATTACAATCTGTTAGTGACCTTGCTGAGATATTAGCTCGCATTTCTAACAGATACTAAAAAGAACTTTCTTTTTCCTCTTTTCTTAATGTTCCTGCGGAATGCTATATGTATAATGGGTTAATTGATGTACTCAACACCAGTTGGTGAACTATGACCTGTGGTGACTTATGTTCAACTTGGCAGGCTCCACTTTTTCTTGTGACGATATATTTGATATGGCTCCTGATGTTTCGCAAACCTCAAGTATGCACGATATATTTGGATGGGCAGTTCAGACTTCAAACAGCAGCAAGGAAACTTACTTTGTTAGGCTTTGGCTCTTATTAGTGCTTCAGCTTTTCAGTAATCCAAAACTTATTTGAGGTAAGGAACCTGTTTTTCGATAAATAGAATTTAATATTTTCCATGATTTATTTAATAATATATTATGGGAGCTTGTCGCTAAAATATGCAAGTTGATCACTATGGATCGATTAATTGGCAATGTTTTTCAAACTGAATTTATTTTGCTCGAAGCTACTTAATTTCAGTGTTTAATCATTGGCAAGTAATTCATTCCGTTGTCACATGGGATGTGTAATGAGTATTAATGTGAGGTAGATTTAGGGTCTCACATTAATTACTTTCCTCTAATGTAATGATCTATTCCCTTTATAAGAAGATGTTGTGTGATGAAGAGTTTCATAGCCTCCTTTCCCCAAACAATGGCAGATTCAATCATGGAAGCAGCCAAGGCTTTTATCTTCTCATCCCTTTCTTCCTTGTTTTATTCTTCATCCTCAGTTGACACTGATTGGGCATGGTTGCCTGAAAACGTGCTCTTTATGGTGCTGAATAAGCTTCTCGTCCTCTCAGACATTATTCGGTTTGGAAGTGTATGTACTCATTGGCGTTCTGTCGCAAGACACAGGTTCCAAGAATTGAACTTACGTCCCAACATGCACTTTAACCGTAATCTTCCCATGCTTCTTTTACCTAGCACTGAAAACAATTCATGTGTGTGCAGTTTATTTAGTATCCCTCAGAGGAAGATCTATGATCTGCATATGCAAGTCCCTTACAGCAAGAGATACTGTGGCTCTTCTCATGGTTGGCTGATCATCCTTAATGATAGGTCATTTGTCATTTCCCTCGTTAACCCCTTCTTCTTTCAAAATAGCAAAGGCATTATCCATCTTCCTCCATTCACTGCTGCATTAGATGCTAGTGAGGAAACTGGCGAAAACTTTAACTGTGAGCGTTTTGTGAGTAAGGCTATTTTGTCATCTGACCCTCTTGCCTCTCCTAACGGCTATGCTTTGATGCTTATTTATGGTGAGATGCGAATGTTAGCCTTGTGGAAGTCAGGTGATACACACTGGACTTGCATCAATTGGATTGCCCCAGTATTCTATGATCTTTTATACTCTCATGGTCGATTTCTTGCTGTCAATGTTTTGGGTCAGGTTTACTCATGCGACATTGATGTGAACCCTCCTCAGTTGAGTGTAGTTTCTGATCCGCTCATGGGGTTCGTAGGTAATTGTTGCCAAAGGTACATTGTCGAGTTACAAGATGGAACTTTATTGCAAATCATTAGGTTAACAAGAGCTCGCCTCTGTGACAAGAGTCTGCTCATTCGTACTACTGTTGGGTTCTTTTTTTATGAGCTGGTGGATAGTTATGGTACAAAATTATGGTGGCCAGTTTCGAACCTCAACGAGGGTACACTGTTCTTGGGAGACAATTGTTCTCTGTATGTGAATGCTTCCCAGTTTCCGGGATGCCTACAAAATTCTGTCTACTTCACTGATGACTTCCAGGAGTCTGATACTAGTCTCCTTAGATTCTTCCAGTTTTCTGGCCGTCGTGATATTGGTGTCTATCATTTGCCTGATAAAACAGTTTGGAGAATTTGTTCTCCACTACGGGAGCCATCAGCGCCACCTATTTGGATTACTCCAACTATATAAGGGATGTCTCTATGTGGAGCCTCTTAAGTGTTATAAAAGCGTTCCTGGCTTCTTCTATATATGCAAGTTCTTGTAGTGGATTTGCATATTCTCGTTGTTATGATCAGTTTTTTGTTCCGCCTTGTTGTTTCTAAGATGATAGTTAATCTTCATATGATACAAATAATTCATCTACTTGCAGCAAATGTCTATGCTGGAAACATGGAATGACAATATACTTATGTTGTGTTGGCCATCCTACAATCTGTGTTTTCTAATTATTATGTATTGTCATTCTACATTATGTGTGTTGTTTAATTGATATGTGTTGCCATCCTATAATAGGTGTTTCTTGAATACCATTTGTTGCCATCCTATCATATGCGTTTCTTAATACTATGTGTTGCCGTTCTATAACTTGTATGGCGTGTGTTGTATGTGAGGTAATTTTCAGTAGAACTTAGAAGCTGTTATCTATAGTAAAAAATCTAGTTTTTGTTTCGATTGATTAAGTGTTCCTCTGAAGCTAGATGAATGATAAAAACTTTTAAGTTGTCTGCACGATATTAATTGGTGTATGAATTGAACACTGCCTTGAGGACACTATACTACATCATACAAAGATACAGCAATTTTTTAATTTTGGACTTATGAGTTGTTACATATGGTTGCTTATAGGTCACGCTAACCGGATCTGAAATTATATTTTTGAAATGCCTCCCTTTAATGTTTCTGTAGATGAACCTTTCGTTCGGTATAGGTCTTTCACTTGTCGCAGTTGTTAAAAACTGAGAACTGAGGACACAGAAACCCTGCTAGCGTACTCTTGTAACTGTTCTAAGCTGTGTTTTCACTAGCAATGTCTGTATCATATCTTCTATTTATTTAAATCTGGAAGGCAAAAGTTATTTTATACTACAAGAGAGACTCCTTAGAGAAGGCTAAAGGGAATGCCCGATAGGGACCACAGTATTAGTAGCTTCAGATATTGCATCAGTTACATAGTAAACCCCCCCCCCTGGCCCCCTCCTTCTTCCCTGCTATGTGATGAGCAAGAGATGATGCGTAGAACTCTGTGCAAGATTGCAAGAGAGCCAATATTCCTTTACAAGAAAAATTGTCTTTCTTATTTGCCATATAGGACCCGAAGATAAATTATATGTCTACCTTGATGTAATCAATGTCTAATCCACTAGATGTCCTCTAAACCTGAAAACTGATTGCATTATACTTATTGCAGTACGTAAACAGGTCTTTTCGTGGTCATGTTCGGTCATTAGGCTGTGTGGCATTTGAAAGTATGTTGATGGTTATTTCTCATGCCTGCAAGTTGTTAATCCGAGATGGAACATCTGTGGAGAAGATGCATGGGGAGGTGGGGTTGGATGTATGTAGCATTTTCCCTATGCTGAAAACATATGAGAGGCTGTTTCAAACGGCCGATAAACAATATCTACCCGATTTGCCTCTTACTTTTCATATTTGTTTCCCTAGAAATTATACTCTTCATAAGGAAGTAAATCCACGATATTGGAATACTCCAGGCTGTATACAATTGTCCTATCATAGGTTTTCTTATATATTTGGTGCCATTGGTGGGAACTGGGAAGTGCTTAGTATAGATTACCCTCTATCTGTTTCAGCACACTTTGCTACGAGGAGAAAAGAAAATTCACAAATGGCTTCCTAGTCGAAAATGTCTCAACAGGCTAATTGGGCTTGGTTGCCTGAAGAGTTGCTTCTGTTTATTTTGACTGAATTATTTATGCTCTCTGATGTGGTTTCCTTTGGCAGTGTTTGCACCCGTGGGCGATCTGTCTTCAAAGAGAGATGTCAGGTTTTGAATATCCGTAACAACATGTTGTTCAGCAGGAAACAACCTATGTTGCTAGTACCATCCTGTGACAACAGCGATGGCATCCGCAATCTCTATAGCGTGCGTGGTAAAGATGTATACGATCTGAGATTGCCTGTGCCTTTCAACAGCAGGTGCGTTGGTTCCTGTCATGGGTGGCTGATCTTTATGGATAGCATCTCCTTTGTGGTAAGCCTATTTAATCCTTTCTACTTTGGAAGTAGCAAGGGTACCATTCACCTTCCTCCATTCCTAACAGCAAGAGATTGTTTTAAAGCAGTGGACAGAAACAAATACACCGATTTCCCTGAATATTACATCTCTAAGGCAGTATTATCTGCTGATCCTGTCATGAATGAGAATTATACTGTGTTGCTGGTCCATGGTGATTTGAGATGTTTGGCTTATTACAAGTCCGGGAATGAATCCTGGACTTGCTTCGCTGGATTCCCTATAATTTATGATCTGATATATACTAGTAACATTTTTCTTGCTCTCGATTTCTGTGGGGAGCTTCTCCTCTGGGACCCTGAATCCAATAGCACCAGATTCAAGTCTGCCAGCATACCTCTTTCTGATCGAACTGGGTTTCATTCGCGAAGGTACATTGCATTCTCAGCCTCAGGTGATGAAAACAGCCTTTTTCAAGCTGTGAGGTTGCTGGAGCTCATTAAGGGTGAATTTCCCTTCTATAGGACCCTGAGTTTCTCAGTCTACAAGTTAACGAATGTGGGTGGCTCCTTTGCCTGGCTTCCAGTGATTAACATCGGTGATGGAGCGATGTTCGTGGGAGATAGCCACTCATGCTATGTAAAAGCCTCTGATCTCCCTGGTATTATCCCCAACTCAATCTATTTTACCGATGATTACAGTGGTTTTAGCATGGTATATGCTAAGCCTTATCATTTGCACGGTCCGATGGATGCTGGTATATACCTGATCGGAGATGGAACTTTTCGTGATCATTATAAGCCGCGTGAAGAACACAAGCATCTTCCCCCTCCCATTTGGATTCTCCCTACCATTTAGCAAGAATTTGGATTGGATGATATTGTTTCTGAAACATTAATAAAGGCCGTATTTTAATTATATTCCGTCTTTTATATGGCTTAGTAAATTTACTTTCATCGTTCTTTTTATGTCGATATGGATATATACATAACTCGATAGTGTTACCGCTGTTGTGTAATCTTGCACGCCAGCTTAACACCCTCCTGAAACTGATTGTGACTGCAAGACATCATTCGCAATCTTTGGTAATGCCTGTTAAATCAAACTCTTTGTTTTGTTTGTTCAACAGCAACATTGATCCATGTCGATTTCGATGATCGAATGGTGTAGTAAAACCATCTAAATGACAGCTTAATTCAGCATGAAATCTCACTTCCTGAAAGAATCAAAGATTCATAGCTTGTTTGGTTGATAGGAACCAAAGAATCCTCGATTGTTAATGGGGCGTTGGGTAATGCAATTTTATAAGACTTCACAATTCAAATGAATTTCGAACTAAAAAAAAAAAGAAAAAGAATTGTTAGCATTATGAGTCTAACTTTTAAAATTCACGGGGACTTTGAATCCTCAAAATCGTTCCCGTGGCGTCAACTAAATCCACACTTCATATCAAACCACGAAAATACTAGAATGTTATTTTTTTTTTCTGTCAAAATCTCGTTTTATAGTTAAAACATACTCCGGAAAAGAAAATTTCACGTAAATGAAGTGTACTCGGTTATAGGTCTCGTACCCGAACCGCAATTTCCCCTTGACGGCTCTATAGTGTATCGTAAGAATCACACCATCTTTGGGAGGATGAGTCTCAGTCCCCCCCCCCCCCCTCTCCCTCTTCTTCCAGTCTTCAACCACTGTCTTGCGTCTTGCATGTAAGCCATCGGCGTGTCCTGTCGTGTCGTGTCGGACACGGGTATGGCCCGAATAGTGATGACTCCGGATCCACCCACTAATCAGGTAAAACCGACGCATATGGGTTCCTTTCTGTTGTTCTTCTAGTTGACGTGCATTATTACTAAATACTAATCATTATAGAAATTGTGAGATCGTCTCATACGAGAATTTGTGTATAATTGTGTTACTTATATAGTTATATTGAGCTGTGTTACTGAAATTACTGTTTGAACTTGTAAGAATTTAACCCCCCCCTGAAATTGTTTTTTTACTGTCTGAGCTCGTAAATTATCAGTGTTGGGTGAAATGATCAAGCATTTCTAACTTTTGCTTGTATAAATCAGCTTTGTTTCAGTTGTGGGATTCGAACTCGGCTCTCGCGGTTTTGTGATGGTACAATGGAGGTCAATTAGAGGTTCTTGAGCAGCAAAGGTATAAACTTTATATCGTTTAATCAGCAAAGAGTTTAAATTTTTTATGTATGGAATTTTCATTGGTCATTTTCCATTTTGATTTGGTGCCGAAGATTGAGTATAAATCGGTTTAGGGGTCGTTTGGTTCACACTTCACAGTCAGGAATGGGGTTGGAACTTGAATCTTAATACCTCGTGTTTGGTTGACTAAATAGGTTGAAATTCGAACCCTAGACAATTGACTTACTAATCTGTCTGCGCACTAATCATGCTTCTTAGTTCTTACACTGTGAAATAGTAGGCTGTAGACGAATTTATCGTTGTGGTTCATCTGGTTTTTAGTACACAAGGATACGTACGTCCAACTTTCCTTTACCCCGTCACACATGAGAGCCTTTGAGGGAGTGAGGTATTGAAGTAATTTTCATTAATGGTGATGCACAAGGAAAAACTCTGTTAATTATAATGATTTTTTCTTCAATTGCTCTATGCTCAATAAAAAATCTTGTTTTTTAAAAAAAAAAAAAAATCAAACACGAGCCTTCTCATTCATTCATGTTAGAGAGCAGCCAGGGCTTTTCTTTTTAGAACAGTGCAATCGTGGATCTTCTGAAATCTGCATTGCCTTTTTTGTGTTATTATTATTCTGTCATTTGTCTCATATTTGATTAGTCCTGCTCAGAGAACTTCTTTTTGGTTTTATTATATTGGCAGTTATTTCAACGGTTCAATGCTCACTAGAAATTCTTATTTCTAATTACAAGACTCCATAATATTTCATGGCTGCTAAATCTGCACTGCCATACCTACTACTGTATTTGTGTAGTACTCCGTATGTCTTTTCTAGGGACTCTGTAATTACTGTTCATACAGTTTAGGTTTGTTACTCTGGATTGTGAGCTGCTAGATTTTGTTTTCAAATGTGATGCCGGTGGATTTATGTCAACTTTCTTTTGATTGCTCGGCTTACAATGCTCCGGACTATGCATCGAGTGGTTAAAATTTTCAACTCATGATTGGTGAATCTTTAAGTTGAATATCTCATACCAATTTGACTTTTCAATTACAGATTTGAAATCGAGGGACCCAGTGACTATTTTCTTTTCCATAATTGAAACGAAAAATAGCAGTCAGGGTGGTGAAACAATTAGGAGGTGAGACTTATGGCTTTCGTATTATGCGTTTCCTGGGTATCCTGCTAGATTACACATTGGTGAGACTTTAGGTCAGTAAATATGGACTTATTGCATAGTAGGAAGACGTAAAGATTATGAATTTAACCCAAAAACAGTTTGATACAAAATTGTGCAGAGTAAGAACAATCTGTTAGTGACCCTGCAAAAATATTTGCTAGATTATATTCCTACGGGCTGCTACTTGGGTTAATCGATGCGTTTACCACCAGTGGGTGAACCATGACTGGTGACTTTTGTTCAACTTGCAGGCTCCGCTTTTGCTTGTGAATCGTGACGATGTGTGCACGGTATTTTTGGGATGTTTCATAGACGGTTCTGAGTTCTGACTTCCAACAGCAACAAGGAAACTTGCTTTGTTATGCGTTGGTTCATGTTAGTTCTTCTGCTCTTCGGTAATCTAAAACTTATTTGAGGTAAGCGACCCCCTTCTATATATTGGTTTAGATTACTTCATCATTTAGTTGACAATCTTTTATGGAAGCTTGTTGCTAAAATATGTTGCTCTATGAAATTGATACATTGGCAATGTGTTAGGCTGAGTTTATTTTACTCGAAGCTACTTAATTTCAGTGTTTAATCCTTGGCAAGGAATTTATTCTGCTATCGAATGAGATCTATAATGAGTAATAATTTGAGGTAAATTTAAGGTCTCACATTAGTTACTTGCCTCTTATGCAATGATATATCCCCTTTATAAGATGGTGCTGTATGATGTAGAGTTACATAGCCCACCTTTGTCCCTCAATTTTGGCATTTCATTCAATCATGGAAACAACCAAGGCTGTGATCGTCTCTTCCCTTTTTTCCTGCTCTTATCATTTATCCTGATTTGACGTTGATTAGGCATGGCTGCCTCAAAACTTGCTCATTCTGATACTGAATAAGGTTCTCCTTCTCACTGACATGATTCGGTTGGAAGTGTATGTAGTTTCTGGCATTCTGTCGCAAAAGAAAGGGTATATGGAAGTGTATGTAGTCCATTAATTAATCTGTGTATTTTTTGGGTCCTGTATAGATATTTGTATTTCACACAGAATTGAATTATCTGTTGCTTGCCATCTTCTTCTTTTATTTGGGATCTAAATCTCGCTCGGTCTGTCGAATCCAATGCAGATATGCTTCGGGAAATAAACGTTGGTCGTTATGCTAAGATGACTGTGAATTTGGCAAATAAGACAGTTGGTGATGTAGCAGTGCGCTGCAGATTGCTGAATGTAAACTTCTAGACCTTTCGTTGTAAATTCAAGGTGGTAATTTATGATTTCATAAATTCTACTTCTGATGCTTTTAATGAGCATGGTAGTCTGGTTTTACTCTTGGTGGTTGGTGGAGTATGCTTGATGAAGTTCACTTGTGAGAGTGTATATATATATATTGTGGTGGAAATATAGATCCGACTCCTTTCTTCTTACCCTTTCTGACATGTTTCCGTGCCCAGTAGATATCCAAGTATTAATAATTATATTACAAAGTTTCTATATGTTTGGTCCTTTTATGTTCAACAAAAAAGATGTAATGCTTGAAGCCGAATGATGCCAATGGTGTCAAGAAACTTGATATTAATGGTGTTTGTGGGGGACTAAAATATAGCAATGCCTAGGAGCTATTATAATATTTTATAAGCCCTTATTCAGCTATTTAGCCAGTCCGTCTTTTCCAATATTTCGTCACTATGGGAACCAGTTGTCGTTCTCAGACCTTGGCTTCACGACAATATAAAGAGATGATGTCTAATTAATTGGTGATCGATGTAATCGTTCTTCCCTCACTTTTGGAAGCTTGTCATAGAATCTTAAACTGTATTTCGGTTTTACTTCTTACACATGGAGACAACCCTTGACACCTTCATATTACGAGCCTTTATTATCTATAGGAAAGAGATAACATCCTTTACTGACCTCTTAGTTCTTACCCCCAGTTCATTAAATCCTGTAAAAATTTATGTTAATTGTAAATGCTTACATCAACTGCTCAACTGTATCCTTCCCCATATAAAAGAAAAAGAATCTGTACCTTTGACATTTGTTGACAGGTAGTGATGTGAACGTTTCTTCTGTTGAAGCTACAGATAATATGTATGCTTGTGTTTTCGAAGTAGAAATTTCTTACTCCTCGTCTTAACACTAGATCTCCCAGTTGCTCTAATAAAAACAACTTGTTTCATGAGAAAGCAGGATGTGAGAATGATAATACAAACAAAGCTAGTCATGACTCATGGTTTGTTGGGTGTTTTGCATTGAAATAAAAGATGACTTTCATCTCAACAGTGAAACGTGGATGGGCAAGGGGGGTGAATTATAGTGTTATAGGAACATCTATATTTTGCCATTCTATAATCTGTGTTTCTTGATTAGTCTGTGTTGTCATCTACAATCAGTGTTTCTTTATTACATTGTGTCTTTTAATTACTAAGAGTTGCCATTCTATAATTTGTATGACGTAGTTTTTGGAATTTCAGAAAACTTTTGGTAGACTTGAAAGCGGTTATCAATAGTCAAAGCTTTAGTTATGGTATTGTCTAGTGAAGTGTTCCACTAAACTTAGATGAACTGAAGCAGACTCTGAAGTTGTCCACCAGTGAAGTACTGCGGGATATTAATTGGTGTATGAATACTGCCTTGTGATAAAGTTATAATATATGCTACAAAAAAGATACTCTTACGTACAGGCCACGCTAACCAAAACTGAAGATAAATTATTGAATTCATATAGGTCCTGCTAACTAGAACTTAAGTTAAAGTATTGAACGTGTAAGGTCATTCAAACCAGAACTAAAGATAAGATATTGAGTGCGTATAATTTTATCTTACAAAGTTGTGATGTATAGTTGCGTATAGCTCATGCGAACTTCAGAACTGAAGATCAATTATTTATAGCCTTCACCTTTCTTAAACTGTAGAGGAATATATTCTTTTCTTAATAGTCAAAGCTTTAGTTATGGTATGGACGAGTGAATTCTTCCGCTGAAGCTAGATGAACTGAAGCAGACTTCGAAATTGTCCACGAGTGAAGTACGGCAGGATATCAATTGGTGTATGAATACTGCCTTGTGATAAAGCTGTAATACATGCTACAAAATAGATATTCTTACGAACAGGTCACGCTAACCAAAAGTGAAGATAAATTATTGAATGCATATAGGTCATGCTAACTAGAATTGAAGTAAAACTGTTGAATGCATAGAGGTCACGCTAACTAGAACTGAAGATAAGTTTTTGAATACATATAATTTTATCTGACAAAGTTGTGATGTATAGTTGCGTATAGGTCACGCGAACCTCAGATCTGAAGATCAGTTATTTATAGCCTTCATCTTTCTGTATCTGTAGAGGAATATTTTGTTAGCTTCACCTAGATTAAAATAATGAAGAATGTTTCCCAGAGCATGTATACGTCTTCCAGTTCTTTCAGTTGGCGAATTGTTCTGATTGTTGGTGTTGAGAATCTAGAAGTAAGGACACAGAAGACCCTGCTACCCTGTAACTGTTCTTAGCTGAATTTTCATCAGCAATGTCTGTATCACCTCTTTTGTTTATCTGGTTCTCTATGGTGAAAAGATATCTTATATTGGAAGAGAAACACCTCAGATTAGCCTATAGAGAAAGCCGGACAGGGGCCTTAGACTTAGCAGTGTCAGATATCCTATCACTTTCATCGTAATCCTCAATCCTTCTCCCCTGTTATGTTGTAATCAGGAGATGATGCATAAAAATCTTAAGATAGTAAGAGGCCCAATATAACTTTAAAACAAAAGTTGTTACATGTCCACTTAACCTAAAAAATGATTGCATTATTCTTATTGCATTTTGTAAACAAGTCTTTTGGGTAGCAATGCTTGGTCATTAGGATGTGTGGTATTTGAAAGTATGTTGGTGATTATTTTTCTCAACTGCTAGTTGTTAATCCGAGATGGAGCATGTGCTGGAGAATTTACGTAGAGAGTAGAATCAAGGAAGAAACAAGATGCATATGTATATTAGAATTTGAGATGTATGTAGTGTTTCCCTTAATGTAAAAATGTATGAGGGGCTGTTTGAAACACCCGATAAGCATTCTCTACTCGATTTACCTTTTATTTTTCATATTTGTTTGTTTACAAACTACTCTTCATAAGGAAGTTAATCCACAATAATGGAATACTCCAGGTTATATACCTGTCTTGTGATAGGTTTTCTCATGTAATTGGTGGAAAGTGCTTAGTATAGTTTACCATGATTGTAGTGACTATTGCTCAACTTGCAGACTCCGCTTTTGCTTGTAACGATGTAACTGATATGGCTCCTGATCTTGCAGAGACCTCACGTATGCACGATATTTTTGAGATGGATGGTTCGAACTTCCAACAGCAGCAAGGAACTTTTGTTAGGCTCTTGTTCTTGTTAGTGCATCGGCTCTTTGGAATCTAAAATTAGTTTAAGGTAAGGAACCTGTTTTTTTATAAATCAATTTAGATTATTTCGTCATTTACTTGACAATCTCTGAGATCACTATGAGATTGATGCATTAACAATATGAATTCATTTTGCTCTAACACATTTAATTTCAGTGGTTAGCGATAGCAAGAAATTCCATTTCGGTATTATTGAAGATCTGTATGAGTATTAATTATAGGTAGATTTAGGGTCTCACATTAATTACTTGCCTCTGATGCAATAATCTATCCCCTTTATAAGATGGTAATGTCTGATTAAGAGTTACATAGCCTCTCTTCTCCCTAGATTCTTGCACTTCAGTACTTCACTCATCATGGAAACAACCCAGGCTTTGACCTTCTCTTCTCTTTTTTCCTGCTCTTATCCTTCATCCTCATTTGAAACTGATTGGGCATGGCTGCCTCAAGACATGCTTCTTCTTGTGCTTAGTAAGCTTCTCCTCCTCTCTGACATGATTAGGTTTGGAAGTGTATGTAGTCACTGGCGTTCTGTTGCAAAACACAGGTTCCAAGAATTGAACTTACGTCCCAACATGCATTTTAACCGTAATCTTCCCATGCTTCTTTTACCTACCGCTGAAAACAATACATGGATGTGCCGTTTATTTAGTATCCCCCATAGGGAGATCTATGATCTTCATATGCAACTCCCTTACAGCAAGAGATACTGTGGCTCTTCTCATGGCTGGGTGATCATCCTTGATGATAGTTCTTTTGTCATTTCTCTAGTTAACCCCTTCTACTTTGGGAGTAGCAAAGGCATTATATATCTTCCTCCATTCATTGCTGCATTAGATACTAGTGAGGAAACCGGCGAAAACTTCAACTGTGAGCATTTTGTTAGCAAGGCTATTTTGTCATCTGACCCATTCACCTCTCCTAACGACTATGCTTTGATGCTTATCTACGGTGAGAGACGAATGTTAGCCTTTTGGAAGTCAGGTGATACACACTGGACTTACTTTAGTTGCATTGCCCCCATTTTCTGCGATCTTTTATACTCTCGAGGTCAATTTCTAGCCGTCGATATCTTCGGTCAGGTTTATTCATGCGATATTGATGTCAACCCTCAATTGAATAAAGTTTCTGATCCGGTTTCGGGTATCATGGGAACTTTTGGCCGAAGGTATATTGTCGAATTACCGGATGGAACTATATTGCAAATCATTCGGTTCATAAGAGATTTCATGTCTGACGAGGTTCCTCCCATTCGTCATACTATTGGGTTTCTTTTTTACAAGCTGCTGGACAATAACGGTACAAAAAACTGGTTCCACATTCGGAGCCTAGAGGACGGTGCACTGTTCTTGGGAGACACTGGTTGTCTGTATGTAAAAGCTTCTCTGTTTCCGGGATGTGAATCAGATTCTGTCTACTTCACTGATGACTTCCAGGAGCGTGATACTAGGCTCATCAAATCATTTCGGTTTTCTGGCCGTTGTGATATTTATGTCTTTCATTTGCCTGATGAATTTTTTTTGAGAATTTGCTCTCCGCTAACTGAGCTTTCAGCGCCACCTATATGGATTATGCCAACTATATAAGGGGCGTGTCTCCATATGAGCTTCTTGAAGGTTATAAAATCATGCCTGGCTGCTTCTATATATGATGTCTCTTGTAGTTGTCATGTTCACCATAGTGGATTTGCATAATGTTGTTGTTTTGATCAGTTGATCTGTGCCTTATTTTCTTAAGATGAAAATTATCTATAAATGATACACAAGTCTCGTCTACATCAAATATCATCTGCTTGCATCAAATGTTTATGCTAGAAACTTAGAATGACAATAAACTCTAATTTCTGAATGTCTTTGTGCCGCCGTTCTACAAGCTCTGTTTCTTAATTATTATGTATTGCCATTATATATAATCTGTGTTTCGCAATTACTATGTGTTGACATCCATAATCAGTGTTTCGTTATTACTCTGTGTTTCTATTCTATAATATGTGTTTCTTAGTTACTATGTGTTGCCATTGTATAACTTGTACGATGTAGTTTTTGTATGAGACCATTGTCAGTAGAATTGAATAGCCATTGTCTATAGTTGAAGCTTTAGGTAGTGAAGTGTTCCACTGAAGCTAGGTGAACCGATGCAAATTTTGAAGTCGTCCACCAGCAAATTACTGCAGGATATTGTATGGTGTATGTATTTTGACTTGTGATAATGCTATAATGCATGATACAAAAAAGATAGAAAGAGTCTTTTTCTCAAGTATAGGTCATTCTAACCAACTGAAGATTAATTATCGAATGCATATAGGTCACGCTAACCAGAACTGAAGTGAATTATTGAATGCGTAGAGGTCGCACTAACCAGAACTGAAGATAAATTATTGAATGCGTATAAATTTGTGGTATCTTATAAAATTGTGATGTGTGGTTGCGTACAGGTCACGCTAACAAGAACTGAAGATAAATTATTGATCCCCTTCACCTTTCTGCTTTTGTAGATTAACTTTTCTGTTAGCTTAACCTAGATTGTAACAATTAGGAAAGTTTGGCAGAGATGTATAGTTCTTCCACTTCTTGCTGTTGGCCAGTTGACACTTGTTTCGATTGTTGGTGTTGATAATTATGAACTAGAGACACATAAGACCCTGCTACCCTGAGTTTTCATCAACAGTTTCTTATGTCTGTATCATCTCTTTTATTTTACTGATTCTCTAAGGTAAGAAAGATATCTTATATCAGAAGAGCTAGAGGCTCTGCAGATAGGCTGCAAAGGACGCCGGACAGGGGCCTTAGCCTTAGCACTGTCAGATGATGTCTCTAAGGTAGTATGACTGTATGAGACCAAGTATGACCTTATAGGAAAAGTTGTCTATCTTATAAATTCGTGTCAATGACGATAGACGTAAACGTCAAGGGTAGAAAGGATACTCCAGAGAAACATGGTAGTAAGTAGGAACGGTAGGGATGTGATAATGAGAAGCTCTCAATTAAGTTGATATATTTTAGTCAAGAACATCAGTAGTTATACCTTGATGCTATATATCAATATCAAATCCAGTACACGTCCTCAAAACTTGAAAACTGATTCCATTATTCTTATTGCATTTTGGTAGCAAGTCTTTTGGTGGCCATCTTTGGTCATTAGGCTGTGTGAGTGCCTGGTCTTTGAATGTATGTCGATGGTTAGTATTTCTTGACTACTAGTTGTTAATCTGAGATGGAGCATGTGCTGGAGAATTTACGTGGAGAGTAGAATCACGGAAAAAACAAGATGCATATGTATATGAGAGTTTGAGGTGTAGGTGCTTTTTCTGCTGTTTGAAACACTCAACAACATAAACAGAATCAGCAACCTTAACTCAACTCAGTGCCTCAAAGGCCCTTGGCGGTGGTGAGGTTGGGGGGTGGGGTTGGATGTGTGTAGCATTTCCCCTATGTTGATAGCGTACGAGGGGCTGTTGGAAACACCCGATAAGCATTAACTACTCGATTTGCCTTTTATCTTTCATATTTATTTCCCTACAAAATGCTACTCATAAGGAAGTAAATCCCCAATTATGGAATACTCCAGGTTATATGTACCTGTCTTGTGATAGGTTTTCTCATATATTTGGTGGAAAATGTTTAGTATAGTTTACCCTTTTCCTGTTTCAGTAATCTTTGCTACAAAGCCAAAAGAAAATTCACAAATGGATTCCTCCCCTATTGCTAACGAGTCGAATTGGGCTTGGTTGCCCGAGGACCTCTTAATCTTGATTTTAACTGAACTATTTTTGTTATCTGATATGGTTTCCTTTGGCAGTGTTTGTGCTCATTGGCGATCGGTCTTCAAAGACAGATTTAAGCATTTGAACATCCGTTCAAATATGTTCTTCAGCAGGAAACAACCTATGTTGCTAGTACCATCCCTTGACAACAGCAATGGCATCCTGAATCTCTACAGCGTGCCTGGTGAAGAAGTATACGATCTGAGATTGCCTGTGCCTTTCAACAGCAGGTGCATTGGTTCCTGTCATGGTTGGCTTATCTTTCTGGATGGCATGACCTGTGTGGTAACTTTGTTCAATCCATTTTATTTTGGGCACAGCAAGGGAACCATTCACCTTCCCCCATTCCTGAAAGCCAAAGATTGTTTCAAACAAGTGGACAGAAATGCATACAATGTTTTTCCTGAATATTACATCTCCAAGGCCGTATTGTCTGCTGATCCTCTCTCGTGCTCTTATTCAGTGATGCTGGTCTATAGTGAATTCAGATGTTTGGCTCATTACAAGGCTGGGGATGAAACCTGGACTTGCTTTGCTGGATACCCTTTGATCTATGATCTGATATACTATAATGGCCGTTTTGCTGCTATCGAGTTCTGTGGGGAGCTTTTCTTCTGGGATCCTGAATCCAATAGCACAGAAGTCGAGTATGCCAGCAGGCCTATTTATGATCAAATAGGGCATAATCAGCGAAGGTATATCGTTGTCTCAAGTGATGGAAATACCCTTTTTCAAGCAGTGAGGTGGTTGGAGTTCACTCCCGGTCAATTTCCCGTCTATAGGACCCTGAGTTTCTCAGTCTACAAGTCAGTGTGCGAGGGTGGATCCGTCGACTGGCTTGCAGTGTCGAACATTGGTGATGCAGCATTGTTTGTCGGAGATAGCTACTCATGCTATGTAAAAGCCTCTGATTTCCCTGGTATCATCCCGAACTCAATCTATTTTACCGATGATTACCATGGCTATACTGCTTTGTATCGTAAGGCTTACGAGTTCAAATCTCCGTCTGATTCTGGTATATATTTGATCGGAGATGGAACCTTTCGTGATCATTATAAGCTGCGTGAGGAACACAAGCATCTCCCCCCTCCCATTTGGATTCTCCCTACCATTTAGCAAGTAACTTGGATGATATTGTTTCTGAAACATTAATGAAGGTCGTATTTTTAAATATATTCCATCTTTTATATGGCTTCGTAGTACTTTCATCGCTCTTTTTATGTCGATTTGGATATTTACGTAACTGTGAGTTGCCGTTGTCGAGCAATCATGCACTCTTAACACATTACACATCAGAATCTAGCGTGATTGCAAGACATTACTTGCGATATTTGTTGATGTTGAAAGAAATCGAACTGCTTTTGTTTTGTTCGTTTAATTGCGAAAATGATCACAATCCAGATTTCGATGATTTGATGTAGTAACAACTACTAACTACGAAGGATCTGAATTATCTTAAACATCTTAGAAACCCTGAAATTTGTTGATCAAAAATTATCGGGGTACTGAAAAAAAAAAATTGTTTTGCAAATTGTCAGAAGTGGGATTTGAACCCACGCCCTCGTTAGAGGACCAGAACTTGAGTCTGGCGCCTTAGACCACTCGGCCATCCTAACTAATTTGATACTATACGTACTTATTTACATTATTTATTATTTCGGGGTTTTTTTTTTTTTCTGTTTTTCCTAACAAAATTTTTGCCCACAAGAGTTTAATGCATCTTGAAATCTCTAAATTTGAAAGTGTGGTGCGTCTTTTGAAAAAAAAAATATAGAGTTGCATTATGATTTACATGAAGTATAAATTATGAAATGTCTCGATTATTCTTGTGTAACACGAAAGATTGAAATAGTTTTTGAGCATTCCGTGTTGGCAATTCGACACCCCTATATATCTAGCTTGGCCGGAGTTTCTTTGGACGCATTTTCAATAACGGTACTGTTGGCCATCTTAACTATTATCAGGAAGAATGCATGAAGAATAGATAATAATTGAACTTGCATGAAGTTGTGCTAATCTTTAGCTCAGCTGAATGTGCTTCATAAATGCTGCAGAAGTTGTACCATATGAACTTAAACAACACAGTACAATCTTTCAACACACTTTCTACTCTACAAGATTGCTGCAAAAGTACTGTCCATAGTACTCTTTCAGTACAAATCTTTGCAAAGAATGAAACCAAAATTCAGTGATTCATAGATATGTTTCAGCTAATGTAAGATGGCGAAAAGCAGATCTTTGCGAGAGTGAACTCATCTGGAATCATACTTCCGATCTCCTATTGGAAAGAAGTAGCAACAGGGAAATAAGTTTCCGAATTTAAGACCCTGAAGTTCAATCAGATGGTGCTTTACTGTGAATAATGAAGCCTCAGGCCAAACATTTCAATAATCAACATCTGACCCTGGAAGTCACAAGTTAGTATCACCATCACCACCCTTGACAGGCTTGACATCCTGACCGCCCCATCTCAGCATGCGGTTATTTGTTTCCTCCACCTGCAGAGATTTACATTCCTAATAAGCTTTGTTGCAGGAGTTAACATAGTAGTCGTGTCTGTCTACTATGAATCAGACAGTACAGGCCTCCACGGTACATCATCAGTAATGAAGAACAGTTGGAAAAAAGCATTTCAGAAGGACCTAAGGCAGGTCTTTGTATAGATATAAACAGACTTGTATCAGAAGTTAATTCAGATGTCTTAGACACTGAAGCAAATGCTGAACTTGCTGAGGGCACCACCGATTGAATTATAGTGTATTGTTCCAATTTTAGTGGATGTCTCCAAAGAGACCAGTCAGTACTCAGTTGATTATGCAGATGTCTTAGAAACATAAAAACAGGAAACAAATTTTGTGACAGTAGCAAAACTAAACTCGGATAATTCAGTACTCCATAGAGTGAATCGAAGCAAAATCTAAAAAAAAAACACTCACCTCTGTGTTCCAGTTAGTCCGGTAAAGAATAAAGAGCAGAATCAAAGTCTGCAATGCAGTTCCAGTAATCATCCCTCCCCAAATGCCCTATGTTCACAAGAGTCATGAAAGATTTAGAGATGAAGAACGATGGAGATTATGGGAACTTGTCCACAAGTGACGATGAAAAAGGAAGTTAAATGTACCGTGACTCCAAGATTTGCTACATATCCAAGTACGTATCCAAGAGGAAGCCCGAAAACATAATAGCAACCTAAATTTACATATGCAACAAGTGCCTGCCATCCACCTCCAACAGCAACACCTAAAAATTAATCAGAAATTTCAGATTGTGTGGAGGAACAGGTTACTGTTTAGTTGAATCGATATGAATGAGACAAATCGAGGCATAGATACTACTACAGCCATAGAAAGTCTTTTTTGTAGATGAAATAAATACAGAATTCCTACCTGATATTACTGGCTGAACGCTATTAAGAACCATGGTCACTCCAAGAAGCCAAGCTAGTTCGGACACTGCTTGCTGTAGTACCTTGCTGTCAGTGAAAATGACAGCGAAAGAGTTCTTACCAACGAGAACAAGTACCATGCACAATAGTCCAATAACCAAAGACTGCGAAACTGCAACGTAGACACTGTATTTGGTTGCCCTTGGGTGATGCAATCCAAGCTCGTTTGATACACGGACACTAGAGAGTAAGAACCAAAAATCAATTGAACAGATAAATAACCAAAATAAGATAACAAATCATTGCTTCCGAGCCCTGATCAACCCAAGAGAACTGAGTAATGGCAGGACTAATTCTGAAGATTGAAGAGAAAGAGATCACTTACCTCACAGCAGCATTTATTCCGATAAAAATCATAGCTTGTATTCCGTTTAGATTCATGCTGAAATAAGGCCACGAGAGTACTGTGAATAATCATATAACGGCACCAAAAGAAGAAACCTATGATGGCAACGACACTTTGTAAGGCCTTTAATGGCACTACAGATTACCCTGTCATCTTAGGCCTTTGATTACTTAGATTTAGCTCTGATACATGCAGATAAATAACGGATTCAATCTCTTAGAGACACGACAACAGACTGCTAGCTCCATCAGGAACTTACCAGATAGCAAGGGATCCAACAGCGATCACAGCATTGTCAAGGCCACCAGCCAGAAGAGATACACTCATTATATACCAAATTTCAAGGCAAAGCATCACTGCTGAGGCAACTGAAAGCCTAAGAAAGGGCCATATGTCCTTGAAAGCTGCACACGAGAAACCTGTCCAAGCATCCTTACACCAACCAAAGACATAAATCACCTCTGCTATTACCGTCACCCAACTCGTGATGTTAAAGGCAGCTGCAGCTCCAATCAGTGCCCAACCAAACACGGAGATGAAAAGCCAGAGTAGGAAACAATGACCAATCAGTGCCACAAACCCAATCCATGCCAGTACAGTGACTTTGCTTTGAGCTTGTAAGAACTTCTGAGTGGGAAAGTTAACTGCTAAGGCAAATAAATTTGGGATGGTAAGGATGGTGAACATTCCAGCAACTTCAGCAATATCATGCTCCTGACCTAACAGCTTCAGTATCGGTGTCGCAAAGATGTAAATAGGCAAGAGAACAACACAGCTAAGAATTAAGATAATCCATGAGCGTTGCATATAGATTCCGAGCATATGAATTTGCCCTGCCCCGAAAGCTTGCCCGCACAATGTTTCCAATGCACTTCCCATGCCAAGCTACATTTTCAAAACATTTTTACACCCTATCAAGTTTCCAGAAGAATAAACTTTCCAGCAAAGCTAACTACTAAATCACACCAGATTCATTATTCAGCCAAAAACAATTGCTAGTAACAAGAACGATGCTACATCAAAAATTTCTAGTATACGCTACCAATATCCAGCTACTCAGTGTTTACATATAGTGGATAGCGGGATTACATTTCTACACACTTTTTAGCATATTACATTTGGTGTGATCAAAACTCAAAGGATCCAATATTGTTGCACTTTTTTAGTCATAAGAAACCAGGTCCATTAGAAACAACATTCACTCGATTATCCACTCGTGTGAGAGGCTAGTTGCTACACGATTTCTCGAGTCAAATTCAGCAAACAAGAATTTCACACTTTGAGTTACTCTCACCATAACAATCAAAGGGAACACTTTTAGTTAGTGCTATCTTCTTTAACGTAAGAGAAGAGGAAACCTAGAAAGTAATAACACAGTGACATACATTAAATATCAGCAGAGTACTGTGACATGCATGGTATAGTTTCACAGATAGAGACCTGGTTTATTAATGCAACATTCCCATCAAGCTCGAATGTCGTTGTTAGTTAACTTTATGGTCCAAGAAATAATGACATGATTAGTCCTTGATGCAAAAATGGCAATGCCATGAGGCCCATGACGATGCCGAATTATGGATTATATCAATTAATTATAACACCAATGATTTAAACATGTTAGCGACACGTTACTTTCATCCTTACCCCTACATGACATGGACCAAACTTTAGTAAGAAACACAGGACCTCGTTTACTAACATCCACAAACCAAAAGCCGAGTATTTGATCTATATATAGTGACAGGAGTTGCAAAATCATTCATGTCAGTTTTTATACGTAACCAAACGTCCCTCTTTCTAGCAACATACAGTTCTAAATGACAATTGTGTTAGTCGACCTCAAATCAACAGCGGACTAAGGCCATGTAGAAATAATAATGTGATGGACTATGACGTTTGGAAGAGGGAAGAAAGAAAAACAAACCATACCTACTCCGACTTACTTTTTTAGGAGTGCTGGTCACCAAATTAAAGGAAATCCACAAAATATGTCATAGATTTAGTTATGAGAAGAAAAAAAAAAAGGACAGGGGAAATCAAGATAGTAGAATAGTTCTTCACGTTTAGAAGATACAATGACCAAACATTTCCAACAAACTAACCCCAAACAGGATATGTGGGCAAAAGAGAACCTAGAAATGTTCCTACAACTGAAGCCAAATCCACACAAAGAATACTTTTCGACACTAATACGAGAAATGTCTGATGTAGCATTGTGTTACACTACATCACATAGACAGCACGACTATTATTGGGTTGAAATTGTGTAAGCCTGTCTTTTTATGTGCAACGGTGAGCTCACTTTTGTAATTAGTTTGTAGTCGTGTTAAGGCTAATTCACTATAGTAAGCCTCACAATTAGCCTAAAATGCTAGCTACTCCCATTAATACTTTCAATTGTATAAGTTTCAAATCAAATGTAAAGAATTTAGTGAAACGTATGTTTGTCCAACGACGTACAATGGTTAATCACCTCATGAACAAGAGTACAAGACACATCTATGCCTCCAATACTTGCATTAGTTGCATATAAGTGTACATGTGATCTTAAATGTCTTAATTACTAAAATCCTAAACTACCTAGTAAGTACAGTACAGTATGTCACAAGAATCATTATAGAATAGATTAGCTTCAATTAAGTAATATGGTCACGTCACATGTGTTCATGCCTGTTAATTAATTAAGAAATTCATATTATCATGGAGTATTGAATTCAACAACTATGCTCTATAGTCTATACAAAATATAATCAACCATCAACAATTCAATGTAACAGTTTCACAATTCACAATAACACAACAGTAGTGACATATTTGCAAATTAAAGTCGATAAGTAGGACACGAGAGATGATACACATACACACATTACAAACCCGAAAAACCATGGAATCATATATTTTTAAACAAAAACCATTATTATAACAACGAATGCAAATTTACGCTAGATGTATGTGTACCCTTTTTTCCGAAAACATACCAACACATAAATTTAGTCATAAAATAAACCAAATGACAGAATTTTTTTAAGGTGAAAGAAAAAACAAACCAAGAAACCAAAGGAGAAGGTGTTGATGACGGAGAGAGAGATGGAAACAGCTGACAACTCGAGTTCTCCAAGATGTCCAACAAAAATGGTCGTGAATGAATTTGTAGCGTAACTACAAAGCGTCAGAAACACTAATGGACCCGCAATCTTCCACAGTTTCACCGTCTCAAGCCAGAAAACTTTCACCGCCTCCGCCGCGCCTTTC
The DNA here is from genome assembly GCA_963680865.1 of Spergularia marina. Taxonomy (NCBI): domain Eukaryota; kingdom Viridiplantae; phylum Streptophyta; class Magnoliopsida; order Caryophyllales; family Caryophyllaceae; genus Spergularia; species Spergularia marina. The sequence goes on along the minus strand of OY804553.1, from coordinate 23,240,287 downwards.
ACCGGACCGTAATCTCCTACCACCACAACCTCGCCGTTGCTTACACCCCTCTGATAACCTTCCCCGTTAAGCAACGGTGCATCCATGATCACTCTATAAATATAAATGTCTTCTTAGGTTAATTTCTATAGTTTTTGTCGAATGAAATATATCTGTGATGTATACTGTATAGATTTTAGAGTGAAATAGTCAAGGTTTGGTGCAAACGAAGAAAGATTCAATAGTTTAGGAGTGGTAGAGTGAGTGACAACATACTATGACATATCACTCAGATCACTCGCATGTGAATAATTTTAAGTTAGACAAATGGTGGTATACGGCACTATTCCTAGTGTTATGATAACGCCACGGCTTGAGTGAACTGATCCACGTTTTGTGTCCGTCTAATCATAAGATAGTACGGATTTATGAGTTGTCAATTCAAGTACAAAATTCATTCACGCCGTGGCATTATTGCTACCCTTGTTTTACGTAGAGACGAAGATCAAGATTGATGTAATGATAAGGGTTGTTTCGACTAATGATGTGTTCACAGTTACGATCACGAGTAAAATGTCATCATTTAAGTTTTAGTATGTGTTTTGGTCAAAAATATGCATTAGGGCCTACTTTCGACTTGGGGGTTATCTAGTCACCTTACTATTAAAGGGAACTTCTGCTCCGGGGGTTTAGAGTACAGGTTCCGGATCAGGGGAAGTAGATTACAGATCAAGGGAAGTAGACTGCAGTTCTGGGGGAAGTAGACTGCGGTTCTGGGGGAAGTAGATTGTAGTTCCGGGGTAGGAATATAGAAGACGGGAAATAGTAGAAATAAGAGAGATAATCAACAAATAAGACAAGAGAGTTTTGTAGGTGGAAAACCCTTCTGAATAAGGGAAAACCCACCGGGGAAAGACTGTGTCTCACCAAGTATTCCACTAGTTCCGTTGTAGGTAGTGTACAATTACTATGTAAGTTCCTAAATTAGTAATACAAGGGTAGATATGTAAGAACACGAATATAAGTATAGTAATCTTATTTCGGGTGTTGTGTCTCCTCTTCCTTTGCCTACGAGTGTCCTTTTATAACTCTTCCCTTATATATTATTTTATATTTATTATTACTAAAAATCAATAATAATTTACAAGAAATTGGTGAGGAACCGAGATACGATCTGAGCCCCACACCCTTTGTTATGGAAAAATCAATCCTAGTAAATATATTAGTAATCAATTTCGCTCATTATTATCCTTCCTTTAATCTCTCCTCCTGTTCAATCTGTGGTTCCACCATTCATTCTACAGCATTTATTGTCATAAATGCAGCATTAATCCTCATAATTGCAGAATTTATCCTCTTCATAATGTCATATTAAATTGGTCTTCTTTATTGTGTAACATCTTCATCATTGCTAGCATTATCTCCATAAATGATTGAGAATTAATTGCATTAGTCGTTGTTGACTCATTCAAACGTTCTGAGGTCTTCCGATGCGAAATTGAAATTAGTTCCCCCGTAACTTTGAAGGGTGATTCCTCTTTTCTGCAGAGTGGTTCCACAGCTCTGCAGGGTGGATCCAAGTTCGTACTAGATCCGAAATAGACATTTATGTTGGAAATTCCTTCCCCAACAGTACGGAATCATTGGAAAGGTTAGGTTATGTATAGATTTACTCCCTCCTACCCACAAAGAACTCCCCCTTTTGAAAACAGTTTTTGAGTAAATTTGTTTGGAACTACTTTTAGACCAAATGAATCGTCCACTTGTTGTAAAAATTAGTACATGGAGTACTCCGTATTCTATTCTGCATTGCATTCTACCAACTCCACTTGATTTTAAGGTAAGCGGGTATGTCATTTGATCGAGAAGTAGCTCAGAACATAACTAGTCAAAAACAGATTACGGATAGGAAATTTTAGTGGGTATATGAAGGTGTATGTAAATACTAGTAATATATCTAAATATCTAATCATTCAAAATTAAAAGACTATAGAAGTACGAAAGGTGTAGAGTAGATTGCTCCATATTAATAAATGATTAAGAATAAGATGCGTATAAAGACGATTAATTTAGAGGGGATTGGATGATGAATTGAAGTGAGGGAAGCAAAATTGTTGCGTAAGCCGATGCTTTAAAATTGGAAAGGTAGTTGGAGCAAGGGTGATCGGGGAGTGTCACGTGTTCTAACGTTGTGCTACACTTAGGAGTAGAGTTGGACACGTGTCGAGTTGTGCCGTGTTTCGTGTCGATACGGCGTGACAGATGACCAACTTGGCACGACCGGGGCACGGTCCTCGTGTTGGCGTGCTCGTGTCGTGCCGTGCCAAAAATTCAAAACGTCATCATGGCACGGCCTGTGACACGCTGACACGGAACGTTGTGTCATACCACAATGTGTCAACCTCGCGTGCTAACTGCTACTTTTTTACTTTTCCGATGTTTTTCTTCTTTTTATCGTGTTTTAGAGTGCCAACGGGGCAGCCCGCATGCCACACCCAACGTGCCTCGTGTCGGAGCGTGCCAAGGCACGATCAAAATCCGATACACACTCGTTTTGTAGAAGGTTATTGGACGGTCTGTCGCCTTTTTTTTTCCACACACTCGTACCCTTATATGCATACCGATACAAGACTGCACTTTCGTACAAGCAAGTAGAATCGTTAACGATGGTTTTTTTTGTTCTTAACTAGATCAATTGCATCTCCATCAAGTAATCTACTCGAAATTAAAACTCGAAGAAAATACATAATGAAATATCCCGATTGCACCGTCATGACGGAATGAACTTGCGATGTGATAAAAATTTAAAGCTCTATGTATATATATTCTACGTTTCTTTCATTTCTTTTGCCGGAGGGGTATTAGCATGATCGCTTGTCAGGATAACACGAATAAACTGGAAAAATTAGGGTTTGGAGTTGAAGTTAGCCTCATCCAATCCGAGATTTTCAGGTATACCATTGTGGTTTCCAAGTTTCTTAAAATATTGCTAAGTTTTGCAAAATGGGCTTTTTTTTGTGGTTTTTCACTAACGGAATGTAACGCGGTTACCTAGTTAGTTTATTTGACTTATTTTAATAAAAAAATTAACCTTAATCAAATTAGTAAAAAAAAAAAACAAAGAAATTCCCTGAAAACCTAAGGGTTCCTTCGCAAGGTTCGTCCACGGAGGGTGAGTCAGGACCTAAGATCAGGCCGAAAGGCGTAGTCGATGGACAACAGGTAAATATTCTTGTACTACCCCTTGTTGGTCCTGAAGGACGGAGGATGAAAAGACTACCACGATTTCCGAATGAACCGAGAGAGAGTCAAGGCGCTGCAAGCCGGTAACTTCAGGACCATCTCTCACTTATGGATTAGGGCGAAGAAAGTAGATCGGCTACTATAAAGGAGAAAGGGCGAAGGACGGCACTCAACCCTTAATATTGTGACTAATCTATGTTGTGTCTTAGGAACCTTTTCAATACGGTCCGGATTGCTAGCTCCTGTTCATAGTTTTGCTACAGATGATACACGAGGAATCTTTTTATGGTAGTTTTTCCTTCTAATGACCGATGCCCATTTCAATCTTGTCTAACTTTGCTAACTTCCTCTTCTCAACTCGTATCTTCTTTGTTCTGGAAACACGTCTTCCTATTCCATCTTTACTCGAATCTCCTTTAACGGAAGAAATAGAAGCTCGAGAAGGAATACTATAACCTAGTTCACTCGCTAAGTCTTTTTGCATCCATGGCCAAATGCTTAAAGAAGATTAAAACAAAAGGCAACCCATTTTCTCTGTCCTCCCCTCACCCCACCCAAACCCGACCACCACCCACGGCCAGCCCCAACCACACCGGGCATCAGCACACTGTGAACCACTACCACCATGTCGGCCACCCTCATCCAACAACTCCTTACCACCACCTCATCGACACCTATTCTACCTCTTCCGCCTTCATTTCCTTCTTCTCCCATCTTTATCTCTCTTAGAATGGGGCATTGACCATGGAGAGGGTGAGGGATGGGGCGACGACCAAGGGGAAAGGAGCAGCGACCATTTGGAAAGGGCGGCAGAGCAAGGGGAGGGGAGGAGTTGCGTGAAAATGGAGGGGAGAGAAAGAACGAAATATGTGATCGTAGAGTCTAGGAGAGGCGCGGACGGTGGTCGGTCATGGCCCATGTGGGGTCGAAACTCGACAGTGGGTCGTCGGTTGTCTGGTAGTTCTTGCCGGAGCATTAGTGGTGGTGCGTGTTGGAGGTGGTAGACAAGGAGGTTGGAGGTTGTGGAGGTGGGAGGAGAGGAGAGATAAATGGTAGGATGAGTTTGGTTTATGTTTTTATCATTTTTAAATATTTTTTTTTTTGTAGTATTCTTTTTAAATAATTAGTGGGTGATTAATGTAGTAAAAGGTTAATTATGTGAAATCATTTCTAACAAATAAAGATGTGTTAACGGCTAATAGTGTTAGACTCGTTAGTCAAAAACACCAAAAAAAATTCATTTTGCAAACCTTAGAGATATTTATGAAAACTCGAAAATGTGAGAGGTATATCAGAAAACTTGGAGCGGTACATTGAAAAATTTCTGTAAAAATCCAAATTTTTGGATTTGTGCAACCAAAAAAAAAAAATTGTGCCCAAATTTGAGCTTCTGTTAGGTTAGGCCCAATCCTGATACCCGTATAGTTCTTAGACTTTTGGGCCTATTTTTGGGCCAAATTTCAGCGAATAGCTCGAAGGGCTTTGTTCAGGAATCAGGAGCCTCCTATGGGCTTGATAGAAACCAAAAGTCTTTGGGGGCATTCCTTACAGTCTTTGGATCCAATTTTTCTTAGTAGTTGTAAAATCCACTAATATTTGAAGTTGTTGACATAATATTATCAATTTTGCCCAACGTATCTATTGAACCTTTTCGTATGAGACTATTTAATCTTACAATAATTTGCTATAAGTACGAGATGAACACTATCGAGTTATCTGCTTCTCTAATAACTTAATACGGAATTACGGAGTATGTCTGATGTAAATTATTTATGTGTTTATGTTTATACTGTTAAGATATAATCAATTATTGGGCCTCAACCATCAGTCTAGACTTTTGGTTGAGTTGACTGTTTAACATGGTATCAGAGTCTCAGTGACCCTGAGGTCTCAAGTTCAAATCCTGGGAAGCCCCCTTCTTTTCAAGTGGAATTTTAGCACAATGTTGTGCATTTATCATCCACATTTCAAGTGGTTTCAGTCCACGTTTTAAGCTCAAAGGAATGTTAAGATATAACCAATTTTTGGGCCTCAACCATCAGTCTAGACTTTTGGTTGAGTTGGCTGTTTAACATATACATCAAATCACTTGCAAGTTACAACATCCTTACAATGGATACGTCATTTTATAATACTGTTTAAAGTGTAGTATGTAGTGTGTTAATTAGATGGATGAATCTCCAAGCCGCGTGCACACCCATAACTTTTCATCACTATCAAATTATATCAGACTCAATATTCTAAAAGAGTATATCACGAACTAGTAATAGATTGATCGATCCAATTACAAGTCATGGGGGAATATATTGGTAGAATATGGCCCTCTTTTACATCATTCCCTAATGGTTGAATCACATGACATAATTAATAACAATACGGCATCTATCTTGGTTTTCTTGCTCTTCTTTTTTGCATTATGCTTTTTTTAGGGTGCCAAGTAATTGTATGTACTCGGCGCGTGCCTACAAATTCTTGACTATGATAGATTTATAGCAACAATATTTGAGGTCGAATTCATGAGTCTTTCGAACAGAGTTATAAAATTGTCGAGCTAGGCTTTCTAAAGATATAGGAGCCGGTCGTAAAACCGAGTCGTCAACATTCGAGTAGATCAGACTTCCTCGAGACGGTTAGAGGGTACTAAGTAGAGTCGAATAATGGTTTTATACTTTAACAAATACCGTTTGAGCGGTTTTGAAATGTTTGTAAGTTGACTTTTTTTTTTTTTTTTCTTAAAGATTGAAGGCAGTAGTAGCATTTAACAATCTTACAAGTTAGGAGCGCTCTTTTGAGTCATTTACACTCTATCATACGGAGTATGGTTGTGAGTTTCATTGCATTTCTAAATTTCAGATGACAAGAAATGAGATAAAAAGAGCACCACATGGTGCAAAGAAGCAAGTACGTGGAAGAGATTAATATTTCGTACTAGTACTGCTACTAAATTAAAGAACGACGTTTAATAGAGGATTAGAAAAGTGGTTTCGCGGAGAAATAATTGTTGCGGTGATATATTAGAAGAAACTAGTTTTAAGCCCGTGCGTTGCACGGTTCAAATATTATATCATTCTTAATGATTTTTTTGTTTATAACAAATTATGCTATCATTTCAATAAAAATAATTCATAACAATTGTTGTGATGCTGCTTACATGTATTTTAAATTTTGATCAATTAAAAAAAATACAAAGTTGTCTAGATTGTTCATGTTTAAATTATACAAACAACATTTTTTATCTATACTCTTCAAAAACACTCTTTTTTAATAGATATAGTATATAAAGTCGGTTGTAATCATTACGCATTGCTTATCGGAAAATGTATAAATGGATCTCAAATTGAAATTCATTTCAAATCAAATAAAATGATATATGTTTCAAAAGTTTCTGCTACACTAACCAATTGTATGATCAATCATACTGTATTTCTATAATATAGTGTAAATGGTTAATAATTAACTGTGTAATCTATCCTCTCATGGTTTGCTCCTTCACCATACACTAAACTCTTTAAGTAATTCTTAAATGATGGACTCTTCATTTTGCTCTTTCACCATACACTAAACTCTTTGAGTAGTTCTTAAATGATTGACTTTTCTTTTTCGCTCTTTCACCATACACTAAACTCTTTGCGTATTTCTCAAATGATGGACTCTCTCTATGTTCTTCAAAAATCCCTCTTTTATATAAAAAAAGAACAGATATTTAAATTCCATTTCAAATCTTTCATGAGTGCGTTGCACGGTACACATATTATATTGTGTATGATAATTCTTATTATACAAAAGTTCCACGTTGAACATGTTTCCTCGATAGTCAGATGTAGTGTTTATATTTTGTTTGTTGAGTTTAGTTTAGGAATAGCCACTATCATTTTTGCAATTTTCGGTACATGACTGCTGGTTAATGCATTTCTATCAAACATATGTATAATGAAACTCATTTTAGATTAAATTTCAAAACAGGTTTAATGAGTTATATGTATTAATTTTCTGATATACAAAATGAAAGTTAGGACTAATTATGTCGCGTCACATTTAAATAACTTTCAAGTTGCAATTTTATGAAAGTATGGAGTCTGGCTAATAAATGTTGTGATAATCTTTCATTCTTTGGACACTCTCACCATTTCTCTTATTTTGGACTCTCTTTAAGCTTTTTAATTTTTTCAAAAAACAAATCTCTACTAAATGTATACGGAGTAATTGAATTGTTTTGCACATCGGAAAAATGTGTAAATGGATCTCAAATTGAGATACATTTCGAAACAAATATAATGATATATGTTTTCGATGACTACTGATTAATGCATTTCTATCAAACATATGTATAATGGAACTCATTTTAGATTACAATTTCAAAATAGGTTTAATGAGTTATATGTATTAATTTTCTGATATACAAAATGAAAGTTAGGACTGCTTATGCCGTGTCACATTTAAATAACTTTCAAATTACAATTTTATGAAAGTATGGATTTTGGCTAATAAATGTTGTGAGAATCTTTCATTCTTTGGTCTCTCGCACCATTTCTCTTATTTGGACTATCTCTTTTTTTTTTTGTAAAAAAAAATAAAAAAAAATATCTCTACTAAATGTATACGGAGTAACTGAATTGTTTTGCATATCGTAAAAATGTGTAAAAGGATCTCAAATTGAGATACATTTCGAAACAAATCTAATGATATATGTTTTGAAATTTTCTGATACACGTAAGTAATGTTATAAGTGATTATGTCGCAATACATTTATTAGAGAGTCTCACGAAAATAAGGATTCTCTATGTGGATTATTAATAATTGTCCATTTGAGTTGTTAATAATAAAATGGGGGTATTTCTCATTTTTTAAACTCTCTCAGTATTTATCTTTTGTTGGACTCTCTCTTGGCTCTTCAAAAATCTCTCTTTTATATATATATATATATATACTAGTTGAATGCCCGTGCGTTGCACGGACTCTAGATATAAACTCTAATTTATGCTTATTCTAAAAATAAAAAAAAATAGTTATTGTGGTATTGTGTTGTTTATTCTACTTCTCACTTGCCACCTTTTTTAAGGTTTGGAAGAATTAAATTTGAGCATTCTCTAAAAAAAAGCATTTTTTAAAAGTGATTGGAATATCGCCAAAATAGTTGAACCATTTTTATTTTTATTTTTAATTTGTTATATTAAATGCGTATCTTATTGTTGTAGGATTTAAACTCATGGTTTATACTAATTTGGTGACATTAGAATAACACTTCTGAAAAAATATACATTAAAATAGTTGTTGTAATTTATATAGAATTTTAAATGCGCCTCATGGGCACACATTACAAACCGGATGAACTATATATTTTGTGGTATGAACAGAGTATATAGTAAATTGTATTTTTGAGTAGGATATTTGATTAGGATAATGAATAGTGTCGAATCAGTACTATCCAATAAAAATTTGCAACCAAATCTTTGTCAGTGTATATGTATGCACACAAATAGAAAGTTGTGAAAGAGTTGGTATTATACTATATTAAGTAGGATTAGATCACAATGAACTCTTTTCAATGCATGCTCGAGAAGAAACAAATTATAGTGATGATCATAATATTATCATAGTGATGATGCGAACAACTAAAAATTTAACACATGTTGGTGTGAGTTCGACTTCGGGATAGATGGGGTCCAAATCTCTGTCCTGCGCAATGAACAAACGGTCAAGGGGGCCCGGTTTTACCCAGGCGACGCCCCTCCGACGGTCAAGTCAGTATTGGGTGCGATCGGGAAATGGGGTACCGAGAATCACTTATCTCAAGAATAGCAATAAAATGGCTTTTTTAAGCTCAGAGTCTGAATCCTACCAAGTGATGGAAAAGGAGGGGTATTTATAGTGGAGGAGGTACCCTCAAGGAATACTCCTAGGGGTCCCCCCTTCACCTTGACCCTCCATTCCCTTGACATCCAACGGATGAGATTTGCTGGATATTAAGGACATCATTGGGCTTTATCAAGGGCATTGGGCCTCCCTTCCCAAGGGTTGTGGCCTCATCAATAAAATGAACCCCAACAGAGCCCCTCGGAGTCGGGTTGCGCTCGTTGGTCACTGCGTCTCGGCTTTTTACTTTCACCAAGGGCGACCTGACTGCGCATCCCCTGGCCGCCCTTTGTCGTGGGTCATGTAATGCGCCTTGACAAAGTTCTATGATGTCGCTCCCTTGTCTTGCTTGCTTCCTAGGCCGTGGAGCTCGTATTTTTCGATTTTAATCGAAAAACTTCGCCCCTTGCGAGCTTCATGGTCGTATGCGTCATGCTTGTTTTTCCATGTTCCATTTCATTTCCTGCGGTTCTCATTCTGACCTCGCTTTTTAGGACTTCCGATATTTTCACCTCTGAATTGAAGACGGAAATCGCAACCGAACGTCACCGAATGTCGCCCCTGGAATTGGGTGCGATTTCAGCTTGGTGAAATAAACTTCGCCCCTGAAGTGGAGGCGGAAATCGCAACCGAATGTCGCCCCTGGAATTGGGTGCGATTTAGGCTTGGTGAAATAAACTTCGCCCCTGAAGTGGAGGCGGAAATCGCAACCAAATGTCAGTGAATGTCGCCCCTGGAATTGGGTGCGATTTCGGCTTGGTGAAATAAACTTCGCCCCTGAAGTGGAAGCGGAAATCGCAACCTAATGTGGCCCCTGGATTTGGGTGCGATTTAGACTTGGTGAAATAAACTTCGCCCCTGAAGTGGAGGCGGAAATCACAACCAAATGTCGCCCCTGGAATTGGGTGCGATTTAGGCTTGGTGAAATAAACTTCGCCCCTGAAGTGGAGGCGGAAATTGCAACCGAACGTCACCGAATGTCGCCCCTGGAATTGGGTGCAATGCCCTTTGTCGATGCGAACAACGTATTGCCTTCGGAATTTTTCACTCAATTATTTGGTGAAAAATTCGAAAAGATTTCGAAAAGATTCCTTCTACCCGTCAGTGTTTGAAAAATCCAAAGGTCACCTCGAAACGGCAAAAAGACAATTGCCTTTAACTGTTCATTATGACAATTAATGATGTCTTTTACTGGAAATTGTGTAAAACCATTGGATTTTACCGCTTTGCCCCCGGTTTTTCCTCTATAAATATCCTGTACTGCCATACAGAGTTATTCATATTTCTTTTGCCAAAATTTTCGCCCCTCTTCTCTTCAACTTTCATTCCTCTGAATTAGGGTTTCCCGTCATTGTCTTTCTACCAACTTTTCGATTCCCGGTTGCTACCGATCTTGTTCAAGGTTTCTTTGGAGATCTCGGCGTTTTCGATCAATCTTTCGTCAATCTAAGGTAACTCCTCCTCTCTTTTTCCTGTTTCTGTACTAGTCTTTTGGGGTAACCGTTGGTTTGCCCTGACCCCTTTTTCCTCTTTTCCCGTTTTAGCCCTCCCTTCGCGTCCCAAGATGACGATCCGAGCTTTGAAACTGGATTCACGTCACATGGCCAATGTGTGGGTTGATTGCCCATGGCTTGAAAAGACTTACAGGCCCGGGCAACGCCCCTTGGACGATCTGGGTTGGGAGGCGAAAGTATGGTTATCGCGACCGGGCACGTGGGATGGAAGGCGAATTCCACTCGGGATTCCCGTTGATCCCCGTCGTTCGTCGTCGTTTATTGACTTGGGCTCGGACTCCGAACCATCTGGTTTCGACTCCGAGCCCGAAGCCATCATCTGTCGCTGGCAGTGTCGATATAACGTAATCGTTGCTTTTTTGCCTTCCACGCAGATGACGCGATCGGGCGGCTCCTCTTCTTCCTCTCAACCTCACGCACGCACCGACATCCTCGCATCAGATGCGACATTCACCAAAGCGGCTCCTCTTCTTCCTCTTCATTTGTACTTCTCTTTTTATTGCCTGTATGGTTAAATGATACTAACTTTCTTTTGTTTCGTTTTCTCCGCAGTGAAAGCTCTCGATACCGTTGAGTCCCACATCGCGAACCTTCTCCCGCAAGCAGATATGTTTAAGGTTCGCGCCCAACGGGAAAAGGCCCCCAACGCTCCCAAGAACATGCAAGTTGCTCGCGAGGAAACGGCTGCGATGAATGCAGCTGCCGCGACGAAGGAGACAAATAAAGGGGGGATGCGCAAACGGGCTGAGTCCTCCTCTTCGCAGGCGGCCTCTTTGAAGCCGAAGAAAAGGTCCGCGGGCACCATTTCCATGGCTGCGACCCCTCTTCGGGAGGTGCCTCCTCAACAAGAGGTGTCTACCCCGCGGCCCGAGCCTACTCAGCCGCGGGTGTCTGCGCAGTCACCGATGTCTGCGGAGCCGGCCTCATCTTCGGCCGGTAGAAATAAAGGAAAAGGAATTCTCTCGGAGGGGGCTCCTATTACTGCCGAGACTCTATCACCGGTGAGTGTTTACTCTTATCTTATCTCCGGCGTACATGTATTACTGGCTTGGTTCTAATTTTCTTTGTTTACAGATTCTCGAAAATCTCCGCGCAGGCAAATCGCCTCGCTTCTACGTGCGGCGCCAGAGTCTGGGCGATTCGAGCCTGGAAGGGAGTGAGCAGACCATGAACACTGCTCCCCCCACCGACAACGACACCGTTTTCGGCCCCATTAAGTCTCTTTCCACGCGCGCTAATCGGCCTTTCACTTACTCTCACACTGACTTTCCTTCGCGGTCAGGCTTGGGTGGTGTATCTCCTCAGGTTATGCAGGTGACCGACGATATGGGTGTGCCCTTGGCTAGCGAGGAGAGTCTGTGGGCAATCAGGGGGATAAGCGACCCTCTCAACGATGCCCTCCTTCCCTTTCGCCACTGGGCACGCCGCCAAGAAAGGCCCGGCAACTGGCTGGAGTGCTTTGCCGCTCACACTTATAGTGTAAGTTTTTTTTTTTTTCACCTGCTTTCTTACACTTATCTTTTGTAGCTGGCTGGCCTTGTCTCCCATGTGTTCGACACCATGGGTGACCCCTCCGAATACATTCAGACACAGTCAGATCGGTTCGCCGAATTGTCTGCGGTTGCCGCCCACCGAGAGGAGGAGATAAAGAGGTTGGCTGCACGTGTGGACGAGCTCAGCGCGGAGAACGCGAAGGTTGCAGACTTCGCTAAAGCTGCCGAGGCTAAGCTCAGTGGCGCCGAAGAAAGGGCTGAGAAGGCCGCCATGGAAGCCAAAACCGCGGTGAGCTACGCGGCCACCACCACTACGCAAATCACTCAACTCAAAGAGATCACCAAATCTTTGTGCGAGTCCAACGCGCAGCTGAAGGGGGACCTGACTGCGGCCCTTGAAAGGGAGAAGAACCTGCTGCGCCAGCTTGAAAATGCTAAGGGCCACATCAACTTCTGGGCGCACCGCGCTTGTAACGCCAAGGCGAAGTTCCTGGCCTCCCCAGACTATGAGGTGCTCCTTAACGACAGGATGGGTGATGTCCGGTTCTCAGCGGTGGAGGCGATGAAGGAGTCTGCTATGGCCGCGTTGAGGGAGGTGAATGCGATCTCGGAGAAGCATCCTAAAACGTTGGCTCCGGTTGATGTGACTGCCTTTACCTCTGCTCTGGAGCGTCTCGGCGACCAGTATCTGGCCACCTTTGAGGATCCCGAAGATCTAACTAAAGATCTAGAATATCTGACCGCAAAGCAAAGCGGGACCCTCTTCCAAGCGCGGCAAGATCTCTGGGAGCTGCCTGAGTCCATCAATGTTGACGAGGCGCCACCTGCCCCAGAGCCCAGGATACAACCCCAATGGAGTCCAATTGTTATCAACCTCGAGGGTGATGGGGATGATGATGATGATGACGACGATGATGCTGAGGAAGAAGAGGGCGCGGCCCAGCTAGCAGGGGATGTAGCCCCTTGAACTTTATATTTTTATTTCTAACCCTTGTAATTATCGGAATCAATTTCTTTGTTTCGTGTATCACCGCAGCCGGCCCTAAAGGGGTGTTTTGGCCTTGGTTGTACAAGTTGCTCTTTTCTTATATGGTCCGGCGTTTATCTCCCTTCATCTTTTCTTATACGTTGTTGCTGTCCTTGTATAATTGTGATAATACGCGATCAAATGACGTCGCCCTCGAAATGGATTCGGAAATCGCAGCCGAGCATCGCCCCTGGAATTGGGCGCGATTTCGACTCGATCAAAATATCCGCCCCTGGAATGGAGGCGGAAATCGCAATCGACCATCGCCCCTGAACTTGGGTGCGATTTCGGCTCGATCAAATAACTTCGCTCCTCGTAATAATTTCCTTATAACGATAATATCTTGTACCTGCAAAACAATATCAAACACTAACTCGTTATCCAGGTGCGCCCCTCGGGGTATTATCCCAAGGGTGGAATATTATGGCTCAGCTCGTTTGTTGTGGGTATTACAGCTCATGCGACATTGTACTCAGTGCATCCCGGAGGTGATAAAATGTATCAGGATTTGAGACAAGTCTTTTGGTGGTCCGGGCTCAAAAAGGATGTTGCGGAGTTCGTTGCTCGATGCTTGGTGTGCCAGAAAGTTAAAAGTGAACATAAAAGACCACAAGGGAAATTGCGGCCGTTGCCAGTTCCCGAGTGGAAATGGAGTTCTATATCCATGGATTTTATTGCTGGCCTACCTCGAACTCCCAAAGGAAATAATATGATATGGGTGATCGCTGACCGATTGACTAAGTGTGCTCATTTTATTCCTATGAAAGACACTTGGAAGAAGAAACAATTGGCCGCTGCCTACATGCATCACGTTATGAGATTACATGGAGTACCAAAGGAGATAGTGTAAGATCGTGATGCACGTTTTGTGTCTCGATTTTGGTCTAAGTTACAAGAAGCCTTGGGAACGAACTTGTTAATGAGTACTGCTTTTCACCCCACCACTGATGGTCAGACTGAGAGGACCAATCAGACACTAGAGGACATGTTACGGGCTTGTGCATTGCAATTTCAGGGAGGCTGGGAGGATAAGTTGGACTTGGTTGAGTTTTCGTACAATAACAGCCATCAAGCCTCGATAAAAATGGCGCCCTATGAAGCATTGTATGGGAGGAAGTGTCGCAGTCCGATTTGTTGGAACGTTATTAGTGAGACTGTTGTGCTGGGTCTTGACTATATTCAGGAGATGACCGAGCAAGTTAAAGTTATTCAGGAGAGACTTAAAGCTGCTCAAGATCGTCAAAAGAGCTATGCTGATAAGACCCGGAGTCACATCGAGTTTGCAGAAGGGAACATGGTATTATTGCGAGGTTCACCTACTAAGGGTGTTATGCGCTTTGGTAAGAAAGGTAAATTAAGCCCCAAGTTTATAGGACCGTACAAAGTGCTTAAGCGCATTGGTGAGGTTGCTTATGAGCTCGATCTACCTGCTGATCTAGAGAAGGTTCACAATGTCTTCCACGTGTCTCAACTACGACGCTATGTGAGCGACCCGTCTCATGTGCTCGATCCCGAGATGATCGAGTTGGATGAGACCATGACCTATGAAGAGGCACCATTGAAAATCCTTGACAGGAAAACACGCAAAACTAGACGGGCTGAGACTCATATGGTGAAAGTGTTGTGGTGCAACAATAATGTCGAAGAAGCAACTTGGGAGGTGGAATCTGTCATGCGTGAGAAGTACCCGCACTTGTTTGAATAAGGTACTTTTGGTTCGGGGACGAACCTTTCTTTTGAGGGGGATGAGAACTGTTCGCATTTTCTTTTCCTCTTTTGTCTATTTATGTGGTACTAATCATGCTTTTATGTCTTAATCGTATATTATTGATTTGCTTTGAGTTGTTGCATGCCTTAATGCACTTGTTGGCACCTTGCACGTGGAATTGGCTGACTTGGTTTTGGGTGCATTGTGCACAATTTGGATTCTATGACTAGCTATGTTTATATGGTAACATGTGGTTATATATGGTATCTCAAATTATATTCCTACTATTAATTCATCCAAAGCGCAATTGGCGATACTTTAGGGAATGAGAGTGGTGACATTGTTGGTTAGAGGATTGGTATATTTTGACATTTAGGGGAGTAAGAGTTTTAGAGAGATTGTTGATGAGGTTCATTTTGGTGAATGAGTTTGCGCTTCGGGGACGAAGCTGTGCTTTAAGTGGGGAAGTCTGTAACACCCCTAAATTTTAAGGAGTTTATATTATTTGGGTGTTACCGTTTAAATATAATTTTCGGAATTTAATTGAGTTTTATAATGTAAATTTTGGATTTAATTTAAAAGAAATAAAGAGGGATTTATTGTTGGTTTGGAAATTGTTTTAATTTTTTTTAAATTTACATATCAATTACCAATTAAACCTCAATTAAAATCCCATAATTGTCTCCCAATATCCCTCCTCACTTTTAATTACCCACTACATTTCTTGATCTCCTCTTTACGTTACACAGCCTCTCCCTCCTTCATGTACTGCTCATCCTTCCCTTTCATTTTCTATTCACGTCATATCACCTTCTCTACTCTTCTTCCCGGTTTTCTGCTTCCCCGGCCACCGTCGCCGCTGCACTTGCCGCCAACCACCGTGGACGCCCCTTTCTTGTCACCCTCGGCCTTAGGGCTGTTTTGGTATCTCTCTTTCCTCTCTCTAAATTTGATAAACCCTAATTATTGGTTTTATGTTATTGCTTATGAAAATCTGAGTTTATGACTTGACTTATGATTTTAATTGGTCTTTTACACTATCACTATACCTTATAGATCATAATTGATGTTCTTTACACTTGGTAATCGAATTTGAGAATTTTACAAGGTCTTGAGATATTTGTATGTGATTTTATGTGCGTTTTTATAATCTGATGATTGTACTTGATTTTAAATTTGCATTTCAATGTCTTAAATTCGTACTTGGTCGTTGGAATGGCTTGGTAGATTTAGGGGAGGAAGGTGATGAATTTTGAGAATTTTAGAGCGGTGTTTATGTGAGTAAGTGGTGAGCTTTAGGTGGTCAATTGTTGTTTATTTGTTTGGATCTTTGAGCTATTGCATGTGAGAATTTGGGGTTTTGCAGGGGCTGATTTGTGGGCTGTTACGTGGTGTATTAGGGGCTGTTGTTGGGTCTGATTGTGTTGCTATTTCGCGTAATGTTCATGTCGAGTTCGGAGTCTAGTTGTTGTGATCGTTCGCCTAATGGCGTGAGTGCAATTGTGTGCAATTTGATAATGTATAAAGGTTGTTTATGGTGAGTTAGTAATGTTATTAAGGTAGTTAGAAGGTTGTTGTTAGGTCTGGTGGTTATTTAAAAATGGTGAAAATCCTTAATAATTTTGTGTTAAGTTGATGGGAATTGTTCACTAGCGTTGAATGTTTGTTGTTGGGTTGTTTTGGTGTAAATTTTGGAGGTTATAGGAGTTGATTAAAGTTGATTTAAGGTCTGAAATTTGTGGTTAAAGTGATGTAAATAAGTATCGTTATGGTATGTGACTTTGTGAAGCTCGTTTTCGAGTAATGTGATTTTGGGGAATCGTTTGGTCGAATTTTGTTATACTTTGGTATTGAATTGGGGTTGTTCTTGTGTTAATTAGCTTGCGGGTTCAAAGAGGTACCATTCGCGGATTTTGGAAGAGCTTGTTAGTGAGAAGTTTGGCAATCCTGGTAAGAACGTTGACCCTCTTGGGCTTGAGTTCCGTTTTGGTTCATACGAACAATCGTTATCTAATTTTGTATACGTATGAATATGATTATAGAAACTCGTCGTGGGAAATAAAACAAGTATGTACGTAGTGGCTTGATTAACTATTCTTTTCTTGGCATTGCTTACGGCCTTACGGCCTTTGTTGTTGCTTCGGCAGAAAAAAAAGAAACACGTATATGTTTGTGTATCTTGCTTCTTATTTTCGTATGATTGGTACTTTTTTTTTCACGGTTGGAATTTGATTATTGGATTCGTTTACTTACCCACTAGAGCGACGTTGTCCACATTGTTGGGTGGCACGTCTATATATATGGCCAATAGTTTTATAAGTGGTGTTCAGCTAGGTAGCTCCTAGTTGCCTATAGACGTCCCCTATGAGTTTGGTTCATCCTACTGGCCCTCGTAGGGAAGTGTGCGCATACTTGAGTCTTATAGGATGGTTATGGTAATGGATGGATGCTCTAGTTGTGGTTTGGTTAGGGGTAGGACCCAACCATTAATATATGGGATTCGGAATTTGTTAATAATCTTATTATTTGAAATAATAATGCATGTTTGTTGATTCTTGTATCTTCTTCTTGTCTCTCTATTTCTTACTCAGCCTGTTTGCTGACGTTCTTTGTTTGGGTTTGTTCCCTACCCTATTCTGGGGCCTGTGTTGTTCTTGGACGACGCAGTTGACAGGTGTGTTTGAAGATGGTTGCTAGGATCGCGTGTGTTGGGAGTCATGCATTCATATGGGAATAATAAACGAACTTTCGTTTTGGAACATTTGATTTGATTTCGGATTTGGGTTTTGTTTGAACTTGTAAACTTTGGTTTAAGTCTTCCGCTACGCTAATTTTGTTATTTTGTCGGATTTTGGATAATTGCAATTTTGTGGTTGAGTTGTATTGCCTAGCAATTGGCCTTGTGGGTCAATTGTGGCATAACGACCTTATATTTTCTTATTTAAAAATTTTCGAAAATTTAGGGTTGTTACAGGGGCAACCCGAACTTGGTGAAAATATACCTCCACATGAAATCCATGGTCTCTGTATCTCGGATGCGAGAGACTGGTTGCGCTTCAACCCACTTAGTGAAATAATCCACTCCAACAATCGGATATCTCTTTTGGCATTGACTGCGAGGAAAAGGTCCCACAATGTCAAGTCCCCACCTCGCAAATGGCAGCGGTTCAGTTATGGGCTTAAATGGAGTTGTAGGTCGATGCGAGGTTGGACCAAACCTCTGACATCGGTCGCACTTTTTCATGATCTCGGCCGAGTCGCTCTGCATTGTGGGCCAATAGAACCCAAGCCGTAGAGCTTTACCGGCCATTGCCCTTGCTCCAATGTGGCCGCCGCACTCACCATGGTGGATTTCTTTGAGGATATAATCTCCCTCAATTGGGTCTACACACTTCAGGAACGGATGGGTGTACCCCTTCTTGTACAGCTTACCGTTCAGAAGCGTAAACCATTCAGCACGTTTCTTCACCTTTTCTGCCTCCTTCTCGTCTTCTGGCAACTCACCATCCTTCAGGTATGCAAACAACGGCTTTATCCACTCTAGGCTCTAGTCTAGAGCTGCGATGTTCGGAGTCGCGTCAATACTACGCAACGGCAGAACCTTCCACTGTACCACCCTTGGGTTGTCATTCACCGACGAACTAGCCAAGCGTGCTAGTGCGTCGGCCTGCTGGTTCTCTGACCTCGGAATCTGCTCAATCTCGAACACCTCGAAGCTCCTGACCATTTCTTTGACTGCGTCCCGGTATCTAGCCATGTGATCTCTGGCCTCAAACTTATCAGTTATTTGATTGACCACAACAGCCGAATCCGAGAATGCTTTCACATTCTTCGCACCCGCAGCCGCACACATTTGCATCCCCGCAATCAGAGCTTCATGCTCTGCTTCGTTGTTAGTGGCTTCGAACCCGAAACGCAAAGCATATTCAGTCTTATCTCCGCTTGGGAGGATAACTACTATGCCTGCTCCGCTGCCGCCGGAATTCGAAGATCCATCAACATACAACAGCCACTGTGCATTCGGCACTGCGAACTCCTCACTAAACATGCACTCTGTGACGAAGTCGGCTAGTACTTGTCCCTTGTAGGCTTTCCTGGATTTGTACTCTACTCCAAATCCCTTCAGCTCGCAGCCCCAACGCGGCAATCGACCGTTCCCGTCGAGGCTTCCCAGTATCTTTTGGAGTGGATAATTAGTCATCACAACAATTTTATGACTCTGAAAGTAAGGCCTCAGCCGCCTACTTGCAATCAACAAACTCAATGCCAACTTTTTGAGCGGTGGATATCGCAACTCGGCCCCGGCGAGGGCGTGGCTCACGTAATACATTGGGCACTGTGAGCCCTCGCGCTCGACCACCAGCGCAGCCCCCACTACTCGCTCTCCCGCAGATAAGTATATCATTACCTCTTCCCCCTCTTTTGGTACTACAATCTTTGGCACCTTAGTCAGATACTCCTTCAGTTCTAGGAAGGACTTCTCGGCCTCGTCGTTCCACTCAAACGCCTTGCGCTTTCGGAGTGCATCGAAAAAGGGTAAGCAGCGGTCAGCTGATTTGGCAATGAATCGGCTGAGTGCCGCCACGTAACCAGTCAACCTCTGCACATCTTTGACGCACCGAGGGGAAGGCATATCCAAAATGGCCTTTATCTTCTCCGGGTTTGCGTCAATGTCGCGCTCACTGACCAAGAAACCCAGGCACTTCCCCGAATGCACCCCGAATACACACTTCTTGGGGTTCAGCTTCATATTGTACTTCCTCAAAGTAGCAAAAGTTTCACTCAAATCTTGTGTGTGGTTCGCAGCCAACGCACTTTTCACTATCAGGTCATCCACATAGGCCTCCATGTTGCGTCCAATTTTCCCCTCAAACACCTTATTGACTAACCTTTGGAACGTTGCACCCGCGTTTTTTAACCCAAAAGGCATCACACGATACATGTATACTCCTAGCGGAGTGACGAATGCGGTTTTTGGTCTATCCTCCTCCTCGAGGGGCACTTGATGATATCCTGCATCGGCATCCATGAAACTTAAGAGTCCAAGGCCCGAGGTCGAATCAACTAATCTATCCATGCGCGGCAAAGGCTGGCCATCCTTCGGGCACGCTTTGTTTAGATCAGTGAAATCAACACACATGCGCCACGACCCATTGGGCTTTTTAACAAGCACAACGTTCGATAGCCACGTCGGGTATAAGCATTCTTCTATGTATCCAGCTTTAAGGAGCTTACCCACTTCCTCCTTAATCGCTTCGGACCTTTCTGTCCCAAAATGTCTTCTCCTCTGGTGAACTGGTTTGAATTTTGGGTCCGCATTCAGCTTGTGTGTAATGACTGCGGGATCGAGGCTCGACATCTCCTCTACTGCGAATGCGAACACGTCTCTATATTCTTTGAGCAACGCGACCAGTGGATCTCGCTCTTCCACTGCGAGATTCTGACCAATGTGTACTGCTCTCTCCTCATTATCTTCTTGTAAAGCCACTTCTTCTGTCTCCTCGTGGGGTTGGGTGGGTCCTTCCAGCCCATGACGCGCATCCAAAGTCTCAATGGAGTACGTCATCGCGGCCGAGACGGTTTCACCACCCCTCTCCTTCCTCTTCCTGGAAGGTTGGTCTTCGGGTGCGGCATCCTCGAGGTTGACCATCGCCGGCCGCAGCCCCGCGTGATAACATTCTCGAGCTGTTTTCTGATCGGTTCGTATTATTGCCGGCTTCCCGTCATCGGTGATATATAGCATTAAAAGTCCCAAAGTAAACACCAAACCATCCACTTCGTTTAACATCGGCCTCCCGATGACCACATTGTATGCGCAGGGAATGTCAATGATGATGATTGTATGCGCAGGGAATGTCAATGATGATGAATTCCACCATTGCGGTCCTGATCGCACTTCCAGTACCAATGGCACCAGGGAGTCGAACCGAACCTAGCGGATAGATAGTCTGCCCGCCGAACGCGACAATAGGATCATGCAGTGGCTTGATATCCTTTCTCGTGTATCTCAGCTTTAATAAACAATCCAAAGTCATTATATCTACTGAGGATCCTGTATCCACCAGGCATCTCTTATGTCCTTGTTCGCCACTCTCATGGTGATCACCACCGGATCATCATGTGGTGTACAAACCTCAGTGATATCAGACTGCTTCAAAGTGATATCAGGAATCCTTATCGGCTTCATCTGCGGAGACGCAATAGAGTTGATAAAGTTCCTCAAATTTTCTTTTCGTCCCCGGTGACTTGGTCCACCGCTGGCGAAGCCACCCGAAATTGTGTTTATCACACCAGGACTGTGTTCCCTATCTCCTCCTTTGGGTGGTCGCGGCCTACTCCCAGGCCAGCCATTGTTGTTGTTGCGGTTGTTGTAGTTGCCGCGGCCCTGCCACTGTTGTTTATACCTGTCCCGCTGCCCTCGCAGCCGGGTCAGGTATCTCTGCAACCTTTCCATTGTCAGCTAGATTGTGACACACATCTTCCAAATTAGAGCAGTTTCAGGTACTGTGCCCGCTCTCCATATGGTATTCACAAAATTGCTGCATGTTGGCCCTATATGCGTCAGCCATTGGCTTTGGTGCCGGCAACATCTCATCATCCTTGATTGCCATAAAGATTGTTCTGATCGATGTATTGAATCGACCTGGGTTGCGCAAGCCGTTGCTCGGCCGGCACGCAGACAGGAAGTCCTGGCTCTTGTTCTGCGCCACCACAGCCGCCTTCTCTTTGCGTCCCGAGCTATTTACCAAGGAGGCATTCACGTGCGCAGCCACTCTCTGATATGCGCTCACCATGGTCTTGGGCTCTTTCGCAACCAAGTCATACTTGCATCTACCTTCTGCCATAACCATGATTAATGCCGCAACCCCCGCCTCATCAGTAAGGTTGGTTACATGCGTTGCATTCATGCGGAATCTCTGGATGTACTCGTCCAGAGATTCGTTGTCTCCCTGTTTCACAGTGGCAAGATGGATGGATGTCTTCTTTCTAGTCTTGCTGGTTACAAAGTGGCCAGCAAACTTCTCAATTCTCTCCATGAATCAATACTGTTTGGGGGTAACTGGTCAAACCACCTCTGCGCGATTCCGCTTAGTGTAGACGGGAACAGCTTGCAGATGGTGGGTTCGTCCATGGTCAGGTAACTGATATTGTGCAGATATGACGAGATGTGGTCGTGCGGGTCTCCTACCCCATCGTACTCAGTCATTTTGGGCTTCTTAATGCCCGGCGGCTTTTCCGCGGTTAGGATCCAACTTGTGAATGGGGAGTCACAAAGCAGTGTTGAGCGTCCTCGATGACCACAGCCCTGGTATTTGGAACTTGCCTCGCCCTCAATTTCGGACTCGCTCTCACTACAGCTTCGCGTCCGAGTCCTACCTCTGCGAAGTGGACTCCGGGGCCGCTCAGCGTGATGATGCTGGTGGTCGTGCTGAGATTGAGTCTTGGGCTGTGGTTGCGACGGACGGGTGAGGGCTACACCTCGTGCGGGTGGAGGAGACCGAGACCGTATCCAGAGGGGCGCGTTGCGTCTCTCTGGATCCCGCCGTAATCTGTCAAACACCGATGCCCAATCCTCCTCTACTATACCCTTGCCTTTCTCCATCGCAGAAAATTTTTTGTATGACGCTTGGGGTCGCTCTTTCTGTCTTTCCTTCTCTCTTTCCCTTTCTTTCCGCAACCTTTCCTCTTCCTCTTTCTTCTTTTTCTCCTTCTCCTCGCGCTCCTTCCCCGCATCGATGATGAGGCGCGCGTCCAAGAATCTAAGGTTGGCCTGCCTCTGCGCCTCCTTTGCGCGTGCCACTGCTCTGCGGATGCGCACTGAGGGGCACGACCTCTTCTTCCCCCTCTTCGCTCCTGAAGATCCTGGTTGCGACTGAACCGAGACCGGTGGCGCCTGCGCACTCACCTCCTTTCGGAATGCCGCCATCTGGGCATCCAAGTTCTCCATCATCTCCTTGCGAAGCTCTTCTCGGACAGCGGATACCCGAGCTTCAAAGGCCGCAGTGCCCTGGCTATCCGTCTCCGTCTCCTCCTCGTCTGTATAATCCATCTCGTCTTCGTCCTCGACGACGTAACCTCTGCGGTGACGCTCGTCTTCGATGGTTACGGGGGGAGGTGGGCGCGCAGCTTCCACTGCATTTTGTCTTTCCGGGGGTCGAGTGGATGCGGTTGCGGTGGACGCAACCGGCCCCAATAACTCACCCGTCATCGGGTCGCAACGGCCAATGATTGGATTGTCACCAGGGGGTGGCGCACCCGCATGCACAGTGGCCGCATTTGACTTGTCAACCTTTTTCCGCGTCTCGGCTACCATTTCTATCGCAGTCAAAATGTTCAATTAACAAGCAAAAATTCAGACTTCTCCGATCTATTCCCACAGACGGCGCCAAATGTTGGTGTGAGTTCGACTTCGGGATAGATGGGGTTCAAATCTCTGTCCTGCGCAATGAACAAACGGTCAAGGGGGCCCGGTTTTACCCAGGCGACGCCCCTCCGACGGTCAAGTCAGTATTGGGTGCGATCGGGAAATGGGGTACCGAGAATCACTTATCTCAAGAATAGCAATAAAATGGCTTTTTTGAGCTCAGAGTCTGAATCCTACCAAGTGATGGAAAAGGAGGGGTATTTATAGTGGAGGAGGTACCCTCAAGGAATACTCCTAGGGGTCCCCCCTTCACCTTGACCCTCCATTCCCTTGACATCCAACGGATGAGATTTGCTGGATATTAAGGACATCATTGGGCTTTATCAAGGGCATTGGGCCTCCCTTCCCAATGGTTTTGGCCTCATCAATAAAATGAACCCCAACACCCCCAAAAATTTTAAACACGTCCATAGAAAGTTTGGGAGCATTAGTATACCCATAAATAGAAGCATAGGCAATTAGGTAAGAATACAATCCTACTACTACAACTACAACTGTACAATTAATGCTACTATTGATACTACTCTAACTTCAATTTATGGCCTATTCCTGTTATGTACTATTGGTGATCCACTAATTATTATTCAAGATCATGCATAAAAATTTGATTCAAACATTAAGAACCTTTTACTACTCGACTACTACTACATACAACAACAACAACTACTACTACTCCTCCTCCTCCTCCTCCTCCTACTACTACTACTACTACTACTAATTCTCCAATTTTCAATGTACGTAGTAGGATTGTTTTTTCGGACGATTATTACATACTCCCTCCGGTCCAGATTAAACTTCTCGCTCCCTTTTGCGCACCTCCAAAGGAAAGCTAATAAATAATTCTTAATAATTTATTTAGCAAATAAATTTAAAAGCTAGTTATAACCAACATATTTATCTTGCCTCCATAATTATTCACTCGACAAAAAGCGTAATATTTTGAAAATGGGAAAAACAAAGTCAAAACATTAAAAAAGAGGATGAGAAGTTTAATCTGGACTGGAGGGAGTACTAATTTTACTCCTAACACTGCTATACTGCTAAAACAACTACTCCTACTCTTAATACTATGTACTACTATTCGTCTATTCCTACTCTTCCATACTCTTGCTCATACGTACTACTACTACTACTACTATTACTACTACTACTACTACTACTAATGTTCTTATATGATGATACACTACGGTACATAAATACACATCTCTTGAACTTATTTAAAATCTAATTCTCTACTATTATTACTACTACAATTGCCCAATTTTCCAATACATTAGGAATGTCTCTTTACTACTACGTACTATTGCTGATCCTCTTGTTATCCCGCTACATACTCCTCCTACTCTGATCTTAATTACTCTTATGATTTTAATTATACTCCTATCTACTACAACTACTACTCCTATTCACTAATACTATTAAAAGTAGGAGTAAAATATAAGGATGAATAATAATAAACTACCCATAAGTAGGATTAGAATGACTCCCTGGTCTCTTTGTAGGTAGAGTTAGAGTTGATAAAGACCTACCCGATCCCATTCTATCCGTTATGAGATGACTTGGACGTTAAGACGTCAACTAATATACCTACCATAATTGAATCTACCAAAACACGTACATTTCCTAACACAACACGTATTCCAAATTTCCAATGTTCCCCTAACTCTAACAGATCACAAAACTAAACCTAAAGGTCTTAATGAGCTAACTACTGACATTAGCTAGGCATAATGTGCAAATAATAATGGACCAAGAGTCATAAGAACACATAAATAAATTGAAAATAGCGGTCTATGATAAAATCAATATTCCAATGGAGATGGTACATAATGTTTTCGAATCTACTCTTAAGTCTTAAGCTAAATTGTACTCTAAATTGATTTTCACATACATAAAAAAATCGAAGATTTCATTTAAAAAAAAAAATTGTGGGATTTTTAGTTTCTACATGGATGGTACTGCTATTCCACGAATAAGATTATCAAGTTAAGACAATCATAATTTGAGTTAACTTACCGCATACCGTAGAAATTAACGATAAACCGTTAATCTGCAAAGAAAAATTTGACCATATAGCGGCCTATAGGAATAGACTTGGTACGTAAAATACAAAGACAATTATTTGGCGGATTAACCGTAGGACTATTGTTTTTGTAACCTTCAGCTTCATTACATTAAGGATGCTCAGTGATACAATGATATAATGGTGAGAATTTACGATTTTTGTATATGGTAGACCTAGTTTAATACATTGCTTTTTGATTTACAAAGTAAAATATCACTTGCATGCTCTTGGTCATGTTTCCACGCACGAAGTATACTACTCACCCTCAAGTTTTCAGTCTTAAATTATTATTATTTTTTTTTTTTTTTTTTTTTTTATCATGCTTCAGCTTGTTCTTAACTTTGTAGTCTCTCAGGAATACAACTTGTTAAGATATAAAGTCAATAATAATTGGGCTAAAATTAGATATTACTCCTGCTCCTATTCCTACTACATGCTTCTATGACTACAACCCCTACTCTTACTACATACTATTACTACTACTACTACTATTACTACTTCTACTCCTAGAAATTGGTTAGAAACAATAATGGAGCAATCAGATTATACTACAACGCTGACCATCTAAGCCTAGGATTACAAAGAAAGTTTAGGAGAAATAGTGATTGATTTGCATCCGAAATTCTAATAATAAAAATAATGTTCAAACTTGCCCAATCAATATTTAGCAGCTTATTGTAGATTTGTAGCCAGCTAAGTGTACATGACCAGGCATTATGATTGTGCATGTTGATTTGAGAATTCAACTATTTATACCTCACAGATTGTTTAACTTCGATTAGAATTAGAAATATGGTATCCCAGGATTAGGAAAATATACCCTCAATCTGTTAGGCTTATACAGTTTTGCAATAATTGGACTCTCTCTATTATGGTAGCCTAGGATTAGGAAAATATATCATAAACCTAAAGCTAAATACATAGGTAAATTAGAACATGCATACTTATAAATACATAGGTAGCCGGGTATGTATGTAGTATGTATATTTATTATCTATATCCTAACATAAAGCTACAATTGTTCATCTCCTACTCTTATACAAATTCCCAATTGAAGTTCACCTAAATTTCTACAATTCTATAATTGTTGTACTCTCTCTATGAGCTCGAAAACCTCAACTTTCGACGTAGACCCCTGAAAAATCCCTCATTTATTATTATGTATTGATGATTAGATTCAAAGTTATTGACCAAGACTAGTTTAGAAAATACTTTTGGTATTGTATAATACTCTGTACCTCATCGGCCAACTGGCTAATTTGGTATTTAAAAATGCACTCAAATACTAAATTGGAATAAATAAAACTCCAAAAGACATATTATTATATAAATAAACAACAAATATCAAATAGGCCTATTTTTTCCTCAAAGTTGCAACATCGACACAACAAATTAATTTTCGTTTTCTGAATTAAGCAAAAGAATTCTTTACTTATTTTTAAAATATTTTTCATGGCACATTTTTTTTTTTTGTAAAAATAGTAAAAAAAATTAGTTGTCACATTTTTGAAAAAAATAAGCAATTATTTTTGTTGGTTTTCCAACACCGACAAAAAGTTAGGCTTATTTGACTCTCTTTGCATATATTTATACCAATCTATCTTCTAAAGTTTTTTTATACTATCAATATGATATTTTGGTGTGTTTTTATATACCAATTTGGTCATTAGGCCGTTACTCCTCGCTCATAAGTTGTTCAATTAATAATACTCCCTCCGGGTTTTTTTTTTTTTTTTGTTCTTTACGTTTTATTTGAATATGTGGGAGGAATTCAAATTAAACGTAAAGAACCTAAAAGAACGGAGGGAGTAAGCATTTGCAACAAGTTTTCTATTCCATTCTTGCTCGAGTTTTAACTAATTTGTTAGAGTGAGTACACTGTCTCTCATTCTCTATTAGCTAAACCCCTATTAACCCTTCACCGATATTTATACTTGATCTCTTCGGAATCAGATAGTTGGAAAACTGGCGAGTGGTTTATATGATGAGAACTTGAGAAGTGATATAGAAAGAAAAACAAGTGTGTGAAGCTTTTTAAGTTTGAGCCAATGGGAAAGTGAAACGTACTGTGGAAGTACTCTTCAGATGCCCCGCAACACCAATTGACCACCCCCTCAAAATTTAAAGCTTATTGCACACCATACACCCTAAGATTCTGGAATTCTGCTCGCACCTAGCTATCAGAAATGGGCTAATAATCAAGTACTACACATAATAACCTAGCTAGAATGTACCACTTTGGCACTTTCGAATCATAAGGTACTTACTACGTATGTACGTAAATCGGAATATATATGTTTGAATATTTGTGCCGCAAAAAAAATATCAGTATAATGTATAAATTGAATACATAAACGGATAAAGGTGTTTCAATTGTTCATAAATTTACGGAGTAGTAAAGTTTTGTAATTCTACAAAACTAATCTTTGCATTACTTGTTTTTCTTTTGTAGCATGTATAAAATCAGTCTAGATTTGTACTTTTAGCTGAATTAATTCTTTAACAACTTTAAGGTAAAAAAAAGGTAGAGAATTACTCAGTTTTAAAGCCACATGAGCAGTGATGGAATTAGGGGGGGCACGTGCCCCCCTAGGTTAACTTGTATGTATATCTATTAATGGCTTACACTAATTATCACAAACATTAGTTTGTGACATTGGAATTGTATACGGTTTTTCACCTAATTCACCCGATTTCGAATCCTGTCATTCACATTTCTTGTGCTAACTAGTTTTTGTGTACGTAATGAAGTCATAATGAATAAAAATCTAATACCGCAAAACCATTAAAATTACCTTCACATTTCTTGTGCTACTAGTTTTTGGGTACGTAATGAAGTCATAATGAATAAAAATCTAATATTGCAAAACCATTATAATTACCTCCAAATTAACAAAAATATGTATACAAGAGTTGTTTTTTCTTTGTGCATATCATATTAAAAAAAATATTCGATTTTGCCCAATTACTCATAAGTTAACTATTTTTCATTTCATAAATACTAAAAATACGCGTTATACTTAATGATTTTGTGCCCCCACTCCCGAAATCTTGACTTGGCCACTGTACACGAGAATATAAACCCCTCCTAAAAATTGATTACGATTGTACCTTAGCTTACTACATAAAAATCTAATGTTTGCACTCCT
This sequence comes from Spergularia marina, assembly GCA_963680865.1. Taxonomy (NCBI): domain Eukaryota; kingdom Viridiplantae; phylum Streptophyta; class Magnoliopsida; order Caryophyllales; family Caryophyllaceae; genus Spergularia; species Spergularia marina. The sequence continues at coordinate 23,211,831 of OY804553.1, read as the reverse complement.
CTGTAAAGAATTAGAAACTGGAAGAACATTAATTATTGGAAATGCAACTTTGCAGACAACTGGATCCCGACTTGTGAACTAGATAGTTCAACTTTGTCAACTTTCTTAGAAATTATGATAAAAACTGGATCTAACGACCCTAAGAAACGGGTGTGTGCAGCACACATGTACGAATTGGAAAACTTAAATGTGAAGTTGGCGTTGCGTGCGTGATAATACTAATGTTGAAAAACATTTAGCTTTTGAATTTTTTAGTATAAAAATTGGGTGAGGATTCTATGGAGTTCATATGTTGTAGAGTTAGTAGAGTTAGTAGAGTTTTACCAAAACGGGTAATAAGACAAAATAAAGGGGGTCTCAAAAGTACAAATAAATTAACAGATATATTTATTCTTATATTTTTTGGTAAACTACTCTACCACATAGGCTATGTTTGGTAAAACTAGTTGAAATAGTAGCTGAATGCTGAAATAATAGCTGCAATAGTGGCTGGAAGTTTTCAGCTGATAATATCAGGAGTGTTTGGCAGAATTAGCTGATATATAAAAAATTATATAAAAATGTATTATTTATTTTTAATCTCATTTTATTTTAGTAAATAATTGGGGGTAAATTAGGAATAAAATTATGATAAACTAGCTTATTTTAAATAAGTTACATCATGTAACTTATTTAAAATAAGTTACATCATGTAACTTATTTAAAATAAGCTAGCTTATTATTTAAGCTAGTGGTGTTACCAAACCAACTTATTTGGTCAAAAAACTTTAAAAAACTAGTCAAATAAGCTACTTTGGCCAAATAAGCTAGTTTATTGTGCATACCAAACATAGCCATAGAGTTTATTTTCAACTTCACTGGATCTAAATACATAAAAATTGAGTACGTAGCTCCTCAATGGCTCAATCTCCTTATTTTGTTAGCGTATCGAATTGTTCACGTATCTAATTTCAAACGTTGAATAGTTTTTAAGAAAATTATAAACAATTACATAAGCTTGCTCTTATAACTTTCAATTAAAAAGAAACTTGTAATCTTGTTATTATTGCTTGAAAACCATCAATCAATTTGCAAAACCTTGTTTTTTTACTTAGCTAAGATATATATCTTGAGTATATAAATTGCATATACATAAACAACATGATGTAGAACTTTTTAGCCACAACAAAAAGCAATTGCAATGAGGTTTATCTTAATTAAAACTTGGTCTCGCTCAACCTTGTTAAAGTCAAACCATAAGCGAGTAAGCCTGAGTTGAGCTCAAACTTATTACTCCGCATATAATTTATTGTGCAGTTGAAGTCGATTGGTAAAATTGAAAGCTCAAGTCAACTCAACTCAAACATATTATTATTACCAACGTAGCTCTATAGAGAGTACATTCGAGTAAGTGATATTCTCATTTCGGTAATAAAAATAACGAATAGAGTCATATGTAAATGTATTATCACCGACCTAGCTCTATATGAAATACATTTGATTATTCAAACAATTTTTTTTTTTTTTTTTATCTTATTAGCTTTTGGATGAGAACTAGAGATGGGCCAAATGAGTTAAGATCAACGTTTTCGATTTTCGCGTAAGAAGTGCATACATTATGTCTCGACCAGAATTTTGGCAAAAAGAAGCTACATCTCATGTTTGATTCCTATGCAATGCATCTTGTTTGTACCATCGAATAAATTTCTTTGACCATCCGCTTCTACGTTTCATGTCCCATTGCCACCTTATTTCTATCCGATATAAAGTATTTATTCAAGTAAGGTCAATTATACATAAGTTAAACACCAAAGTTTATAATTGCGGTCGTAATTGTTAGGAAATCAACATGTATGGAGTCCTCTCGAGTTCGAATCTCACTCTTGTAGTATTAGCTGCTCATATATAACAAAAAAAAATGGTCATAATTATTGGTAAGTACTATTAGCTGCATATTCTTTAATATTAGTGTCATGTTGCAACTTACACAAATGAAGAAATCCTTTTTCACTCGTTATATCCTCCCCATCCATTTACAAATTGTCGAATTTACCAAGTTAAATCTGAAGTTTGTTGAATATTATCCAATTCAATATGAAGTTTAAGAAATCGAACGGGTAAGTTAAATCCATCCAAACTTAGATAAAATCCATTATGCATTGAACTAATATGATATACGGTGTAATAGTTAATTTGATGTGTAAAATGAACTCAAATTTATCGCTTCAATGTTGAAATAAGCACAACCTAAGTCAACAAGTCTACATACCTACCTAAATGCATAACATTACAAAAGGTATACTTAATTACAATTTGGGGTTTGTTAAATCTATAAATTATAGGAGGAGATGTTCTCAATTTGGTAGGGAAAAAAAAAACAAATAATAAAATTAAAAATAAAAATCACCAAATAGAGTACTAGAATAGAACAGGGGTCACACAAAGACAGTTAGGTTTAGAAATGGAGGATACTAAATTAAAATGTAAGAGGGTGACGAAACTCAACAGATTTTCCTGATGTGTGCCTCTGTGGATTTCGTGTGCCATCAAATTAATCACTTTGGCGTGTCCACTAATTTTCTGATATACTCAACGCGCTTTACATTATTTGTGGGATTTCCCATACTCACCGAATTCTCTGTACGTGATACTTTAATTAGCTCCTAATTGCTCCCATTTTCTTTTCTTTCAATCTTGCAGAAAAATATCGATCATATTAAAATACCTCCTTCGTTAAGTTTAAAGTTTATTAGAGATCGTGGTTTTAATAAGAATCAAATGATTAACGAACTATTCTAACTCACTTGATATAAAATCATGATGAAAGGTATTATCAATTATCATAATCATTCACATTTTTTTTTTCGTGGTAAATCACAAAGGTATTAGATACGAGTAGCATCAAATCGTTCCAAGTTGACCCAATTGAAAGTAGCCCGAGAACGTAGAATCATGATAACGGCCACACAACATTTGTGTTCTCCGGCCTCCTCTGTGGCGCGTGTAACACGCATTCCATGGAGCAATTCAAATACTACGTTGATGTACGCCCACCTAAACATAAAGATTTGTTCTATCTAAGTACTCCCTCCGTTCCAGCTCAAACGTCTCGCGCGTTATTTGTGGTGGAATAAGAACAATTGATATAATAAGTTGAGTGGGATAATAGTAGGAAAAAAAGAGGGGAGATATGGTGGGTATTAATAAAAGTAGGAGAGATGATGTGAAAGAAGATGTGATAATTTAATAAAAGTAAGAGAGAAATATGTCCCAAAATAGATGTGGTGTTTGAGGTGGGACGTGCCAAAATAAAATATGTGGCGTTTGATATGGGATGAAATGAGTAATAATTAAAATAATAGTCGTAATAATCAAAGTTATCTCACCTTAAGATTTCTCCGCATAAAATAAAAAGTATCATATCTTATACTATACTATATATTAAAAGGTGTGTTAGAGGCAACGACCACGTTCACCGGCTTCAGTTAGGTCATCTACCATGACACGTGACATGTCTCTTTAATTTTCACTTAAAAAAATCATTTAAAATGTCTTTGGTAAAAAAGATGGATGACATTCCATACATGGTGATAAATAAGTGATGTATTCCATATAAAAAAAATTCACAATATTTTTTTTATTTTTTATTATAAATAATCAATATTTACTATTAATTGATTCATCTTTACCTTATCATTTTGTACCTTCCTTATTACTTATTTGAACTGGAATAACATCATTGAAATTGAAAGTTTTATAAATGGTAAAATTTACTGATAAAATTATTTATTTACAAATAAATAAAATAATAAAATTTATTTCGAACGTAGCCCGGATAGTAAACTAATAGTAGGAGGATTTTAGGGAAAAATAAATACTTTTCCTCAAACAAGGACCCCTCGTACAATTTTTTTTTTTTTTGAGGGGCTAGGCGCGTGTGACATTGGATGGTTGGCGCGTGTAACATGAGAAGGTTGGCGTGATTCAAGTAGTAGTCTTTTCGCATATAATAATATAATAATCTGTGTGCCCATTGGGCATCGCACCTGTACTGAAATCTAAGGACGACGAAAGCCGCTAATTATTTTCCACTCAAAACTCAGTTAACATTATTTATTTTTTTCTATTGTTTTTTCTTTGAGAAATTATTTCTCTAATTTCGTTTTAAGATTCTCTCCCCTTTTTCTTGTCTTTGTTTTTCTATACCAGTGCCGAAATAATTTTGTCCATACAAAAAAAAATGATAAATACATGTTTTTGTGTCGTTATACAATAATACAAACTAAGCCATTTTATGATCGAAATCGATTTCGTGACACATTTCTGGTATTTAACCTCATGATACATATTCCGTATTTTATAGCTTCATGTATTTATCTAGTAAAACACTTATCTGATATGAGAAATGCGACTTAATCTAAGATATATATAGGTGGTGTCCGACTTAATTTTCAAATATGTTCCGTTCGTATGATCTATCCTTTGTGACTCAACCCGCTACCAAAAGCTTTGAAATTAGTTCTACTCGAACATTTTAGATGTGAAGAACCAAAAGAGTTAGGTGAAGGAATATCTGAACGGGAGAAAAATGTTGCACAAGGCAGCATAGTAATACTATTACTAAATCGGCAAGAAAAATCAGGAAATGCAACGGATTAATGTGCAAATTGGGGTCAATAAGTTGCCCTAATTATTCTTTTAAATAATTTGCTAATTGAAGGAGTGTTGGTTCAGTCAGATGAAAAGAGGAGGACAACTGACAACTGTCTATGCCTGGAAACAAAGGGCTTGCGTGTGGGCTACGAACATCTGTCAGTATAAAGGCCTTTTATTCGTTACAGATTCTGTTTCCAGGTGAAGCAAAATCGACAAGTATTTGAATTCACAGAATCAACAGCGCTCTAAAATAGTACTCGTAAAATCTTAAGTACTCAATCTGTTCCCCTATAAAATATACTCGTATGAGTTTATTCAGTCTGATGTTTGATATACATTAATATATAAGAGAAATTAAAATCGATCACTTAAAGTGCTAAAAAGGTTGAATGATTGAGCTAAGATTATTAACTGATTAAACTCCCCCCCCAAAAAAAAAGATTATTAACTATTTAGTATGTACAACTTTTTTCAATGGACGTATTAAATATGTAACATTTAGCTGAACAAAGGGAGTATAGACGTATACAGTATGGACTATGGAGTAGTGTTGCTAGTGTTTTATCTGTATTTGCAATAGTTTTTTTTTTGTTTTTGTTTTGTTATAAATGGAATTATAAGTGCATGATATAATAATATACTCTGTATGTGTTTCACATTACCAGGTCTAGTAAAAAGTTTTGTAAATTCTACATTATACAACTACATACATACACTGTATTTCTCAACTCTAACAATCTCGATGTACTATTAGTCGGAAAAGTATTACCACTTGTTCGGTTGATTTCTTAAACCAAAAGTTGGTACTCCACATTATTCCACATTTACTATTCTTTTGGTGTGCGGAAGTTAAAGATAATCTAGTTTTGTATTGGATTGCCTACACGCAACCTCAGCACGATCATTCCTCTATAGCACTAATCACATGATGAGTTGTAGAACTAAATTAAACCTTCTATCAAATACATTTTCTTTCTACATCCACCTTTAAATTATTAGGGAATTTGGAAGACTTAAAAAGGAATTTGAAATTTATAGGAATGATATAATTCTAATAATTATGGGGTTTACGAGTGTGGTAGCGCGTTACAATGCGTATATACTTAATTGATCACTTATATTTATTGATTGGTTCAGTTAAAATGGTGATTCCTTTTCTTTTCTTTTTACGTGCACTGTTTGCATATTATTGCTACGCACTTTGCTAGATGGCTTCAATTTACACACTATCACAGAGTATAATGAGCAATATTTATAGTTTGTCAAATGGGTAAATTTGCTATTCTCACGCCACTCGTCGGAATATATTGTCAAATGAGCAATATTGATTTATACGCGAGTAGCTAGACCATAATCAACATTAGTTACGAGTCATCTACTTTATAGACGAGGTGTAAATACCAAACAATAAAATATTTAGTGGTTTGTTAGGTTGCACGCGGGATTTTATAAGTTCCATGAGGTGCCACTTTCGAAAAAATATAAATTCATTGGAATTTCATAACATTGTGGTCGTTTGGTTCATGTAGGAATTTGATTCCCGTAGGAAGTTACAAATCTCATGAATTTAATTCTTGAGTAGAATTCATATGAAATAGTTTCAACCTGTTTGGTAGACATCAAGGAATTTGGGTTTCCAGTGAATTCAATTCCAACATTTTGTTTGGTTTCATCTATCCAATTCTCTTATTTTTTTAATTGTAATTACTATTATATCCTTTAATATATAATGGACCTTTCTAATTATTTGGGGGGCAAATTTGTAACTTTTGAACAATTTTGATGGGGGAATTCAGAATTGCGCGGGGGGGGGGGAGGGAGTTGGTCAACAAATTCCACAATTATGTGGGAATTTCATTTTCCCATGAAATTTACAATTCCCTCGTTTTTTTTAATCATGGACAACCAAACAACCCGGATAATATGTAATTCATGGGAAGTTTCTGTGTTTTAAAAAGGCAACCAAACGACCATATTGTTTCACTTTTTTTTTTTTTTTTTTTTTTTAATTCCTATGATTTTATCTGGCAACCAAACGGGTTGGAGGGGTACATAGAGTAGGATATGAAAATGAGACAGATGATCCACACTACATTCAATGTGCCACTCCGTTAAGATCTTGCCAAGGTTGTGTTATCAACTTTACAAAACGACGAGTATAATTTAGATCAATTCTAATAAACTTATATTGGGTGGTTTGGTCTCATTATTAAGCTTATCATAATTTGCATTCATAATATATCCCTATTTTCTTGGATAGTTTAAAAAAAAATAAAAATAAAAATGTGCCAATAGTGCATCAACCAATTTCATCAAACACCACTCATAACTTAATCGGATAAAAACTTTCAGCTAGGTGGTTGTTTGGTTGCCAAATAATTACATGGGAATTTGAATTCCTATGAATTAAAAAATGTGAAATTGTTTGTTACCAAAATCATGGAAACTAGTTTGCATGTCAGGTCCGGGCCCGAGCTACCTATTTATATAGTTTATACTATTTAACTATTTATGATTTAACATGACAACCAAACGACGACTTAGATTTCCAATTTCTATAAAATGGATGCATTGACTTACCTAACCCCCCTCCCCTTGGTAATTGAAAATTCATGTGAGAATTTATTTCCTACATGTAACAAAACAATTTTGAGAAATTTCCATAAATTTTATTTTCTGGGAAGTGGCACCTCATGAGAATTACAGCTATTGTTTAATCGTTCCACTACTATTTTAGTTTTCAACAAATTTTACCAAATACAACCCTAATGGCTAGCCCTAATCCTCCATTTAATGTTGTTGAAACTCAAGCTTTGAGGGCTCGTTTCAAACTTGCTAGCGCAAATGGGTATACGTCGACTTCTTATTGAAAGTGGACAATTTGATCGTCATCAAGGCAATTCAAGATGTTTATCAAGTATATATTTTTACATTAAAGATTTCAAAGACTCGTTGTTATCTTTTGATCGATCATTAGGAAATTAATCACATATTGGGAAGGCTATATGGCAGCAGATTGGTTAGCTAATATGAGTCACTTTATCCTTAATCAGCATGATGAGTATCTTTCATTTTGTTCATGTATTTCTGATTTTTGATGTAATTTTTAAACTCTGATAAGTTTGCTGACACCTTAGATGGAAGAGTGATCTAATCTCGTTCTCTTAGAGCAACTCCAATGCTAATTTCTTTTTGTTGTACTTTAGGTTTGTGGGCAGATGACATCAACAGCTCACCCATTGTTTTTCTTTTCCTAGCTGTAGGCTGTAGCCAGCTGTTGAGGTTCATTTTCCCAATGAGGTTACAACCCTAAAAGGATGAAGGCCCAAAAGCCTTGGTTAAAGCCCATGTGACACCCATGGAATCCAGATTAATCTCATCAATTGGATCTTGAGAAAATAGAGGGTCAGGATGAAGGGAGAGTGCCAGTGATTCTCCCTACTCACTATAAATACCCCCCCATTTGCTTGAATCCGGTATCATCTACTCCCTCCAGTCCAGACTAAACTTCCCACTTACCATTTTGGGATAGTTCTCTTTATTCTTCCCATACCCAAAATGGTAAGTTTTAGCATTAAAATATTTCTTTAACACATCACTAATATATTTATTAAGCCTAAACATAACCTAATCAAGTAATAACCACCCACCCCCACCATCGTCCAACACCAGCCACCACCACCACCGTCCACCGTCCAACACACACCACCACCTATCCCAGAGCCGTCACTACCTTCAGAGGCGGCTAGATCCTGCGACCCCTTATCCGCCAACCATTCCCTCCGCCCCTCTCACCCCGCACAACACCTTCTCTCCTTCTCTCTTTCTCTTTCTCCCACGCCTTATCACCGGATGTCGTCCACCCACAAACGCTCCCTCCGCCCCTCGCCGACGACCCCTTGCCCGTGTGCACGTTGTCGGAAAGACACAAATTTGAGGAGAGAGAAAAATGAAAAAGAGGAAAAGGAGATAATGGTAGAGGTATAATTGGTGCCCGCGTCACGGAAATGGTGGGGAAGGGTCGCTTGAGACCCCTGGTCAGGCAGGTGAAGTCGTCCCCGCCGATAATGGTTGTCGGTGTATGTGGCAGCGGCGGTTGGTGGTGGATCGGGGTGGTTGGGGAAGGGGTGGGGGTGGATATAGAAAATGTTGAGTTTTGGGGAAAAATTAGTTTCTAATCTTACCCACTTGCACTACTCTTTGTATTAAAATATTGTATTTCTTAGTTTTTGTGCCAAACTTCAATGAGAAGTTTAATCTGGACCGGAGGGAGTAATCTCTAGTTATTACATATTTCGACCAATTTATTGCAATTGTTTGCGATAGTTGGTTGCGACACCCCATACCATCAGACTCGTACTGACTTGAGCGTCGGAGGGGCGTCGCCTGGTGAAAGCCGGGCCCCCTTGACACTTTGTTGACTGCACAGGTTGAGAGCACAGGCTGTCGGTCTATCTCAAATCGAACTCACACCAACACCTGCCAAGCAATGTAGCTCCACCAAATAATGTTGCTTGACAATTTAGCAAAATAACAAACGTGGATCATATTTGACAACCCGAAACTACAATGCTTATAGTTTAGCATTGGAGATACTCACCCCGCTTATCATCTTAAAAAAAAAAAAATCAAACCATCTAACCTCAAAAAAGGAACACAAACAATCAAGGGCAAGAAAAGAAAAGAAAAAAAGGAGCAAAAATGATCTCTATGGCCTTTTTTTATTGTATGATATCTTATCGTGGACATGCGATAATATAATTTCGATAAGAATAAGATATCAAAAATGCATAGTGTTATTATTATACAACAAAGTACATATATTCTGCAAGATTCATGTATCCTTCCGATTTGGTAAACTAAAACACACGCGCGCGCACCACGCGAGTGTGAAATATCTTTTTTGGTATCTCACGAACAACTTTACCAAGTCTTGCAATTTGCAGCATATATACAATGTTGGACTAAGAGCTAAAATACACTATACGATTGTACTACTATTCTTTTCATTTAAAATGTTTGGCCAAATTGATACCGTTGGATTTATCCCAATTTACTAAGACCTACATCCAATGGCTGATAATCTAGCTCGCACGAGCACACGCACAATATACGTAATCCACTCAATTTTGCCTCGGATATTCAATTTATTCCGAATTCGAATCTCATCAACAAATCAATAATCAAACAATGAAATAAAATAAACGTTTTTCCATGAGTTTACATTGATATCGAAAACTCTTAGTATTCAGTATTCACACAAGGTTTAGGTTTGAGACGTCTAGTTAAGTCGGTTGACGACTTGGGCAACGTATATAGTAGTATAGAAGTAGATAAATTAATTTGGTCACGTATGTACGCAATCAACTCTTGATCCGCATTAAACAAATTTCCTTAAGAATACAAAATTAAATAATAATAATAATAAAAATAAAAAAAACGAAAACCACATAGAGAGGGCTAATTAGTAAAACCGATACCTTATATTCTCTCTCACCATACTTTTTAGGGATATAATTATGAAAATCAATTGAATATATCACCAAGGAGAAACTCTCTCTCTTTCCTTTTCTTTATACTTTCTCTCTTGTTTCTCACGAAAATCACACCAGATGTATGATTATGTGTTTTTGAGTTTTTTTTTTTTCGTGTGTGTCTATGAATAAATGAGTGAATGAATTTTTCTCTCTCACCATTCTGTTTCCTCCTTTTCGTTCGTTTCCTTGTCTTTTTCTGATGCGTTAGTGTGCAAATTTCAGAAAAAAAACACACACCCCCAAAACAAGGGAGATTGATAGATAGAGAATTAATCCAAGAATATGGCTTCTGGGTATTCCGGAGAATTGATGTACGGCGGCGGCGGCGGCGGTGGTGGTGGTGGTGGCGGAGGTAGAGGAAACGGCGGTGTTCGGCCGTCTCTTGGCGGAAACCAAACCGGAGGTGTTGTCCCGTTTGGTTTCCGCCAACAACAACAACAATTCCATCAACAACAACAACAACAACAAGGGATGCAAGGGATGATGTTGCAAGACCAGATCGCGCAACGGAGGGTGGATTTGTTGATGGGTAAACGCTCTTTTGGCGATTACCAATCTTATCAACAACAAATCCAACTTTTGCAACAACGCCAGCAGCAACAACAACAACAACAGCAGCAATTGCAGCAGCAACAACAGCCGTTCTCGTACCTACAGAAATTGCAACAACAACAACAACAACAACGACAACAACAGCCGATGTCGATGATGATGCTGAGATCGGTAAAGCAACGTACCAATGGTTTTACATCTTCTCCGATTTCTCCTTTATCTCCTACGATTGATCTTTGTTCTCCTACCCATAACAACAATAATAATAATAATAATAATAATAATAATAATATTCTCCTTAATAATATTATTAATAACAATAGTTCTTCTTCAACCCGGTTTGGTGTTCCGGTTTACCAACAACCCCGACAACAACAAATTCCTGTGATCAACAACAACAGCAACTACCAACTTAACCCAAACCCATTGAACCCTTCAAACAATTCCTTCTTACCTACCCAATTTATAAACCCGGTTCAAGGTCCAGGGTTTGGTGGTGGTGTTGGTTCCGGGTATTCCAACCCGGGTCAGCCGAAGCAGGAGCCGGGTTCGGGTTTGGATAGTTTGACCGGAGATGGAGGAGGAGTTAGGTTGCCGGATATTGACCCGGAAGATCAGAAGATTCTCAACACTCTTCAAGAGCTGGAGAAACACCTGTTGAATGATGATGACGATTTTGCCCCTGTTAATGACCAAGACGGCGACGCCGTTTCAGGTATTACCAACAGCGAGTGGTCCGAAACGTTTCAGAATCTCATGAGCCCGAACCCGAGCCCGGGTCCAATCACAAGCCCGGTCCAACCCTCTGTTAGCACAAGTTGCAGCAACACCACCACCACCACCACCCCAACTCCGACCAATAACGGCGGCAACAACAACAACAATGTAATAATTTCGCCGTCTCCGACTTCGTCAACTTCGTCTTGCTGTTCAACTTCCGCGTCAGCCGCCGGTTCACCACCCGCTACGGCGGCAATTCCCGCGACCACAACCGCAACAGCCACCGTCTCGGCGAAGCAGCTGATTTCGGAGGTGGCGGCGGCGATTTCGGAAGGTAAGAACGACGTTGCGGTAGAGTTGTTGTCAAAGTTGGGTCAAATTGCGGATTGTAAGGGGAATTCGGAGCAGAGGCTGGCGTATTACATAAGCAACGCGCTGAGGTCACGCGCGCGTCCGACTGAGAATCCGCCACCGGTCATGGAGCTTTACGGCAGCGATCAAATGTCGGCCGTTTACAGCTTGTATGATATCTCACCGTGTTTTAAGTTCGGGTTGTTGGCTGCAAATCTCGTCATGTTGGAAGCTATTACGCTCGCTATGCAAGAGGGGCTTAAAATTCACGTCATTGATTTCGACGTCGGCCACGGCGCGCAGTATGTTAACTTACTGCGCGCCTTGGCCGAGCGCAAGGCGCAATTGCCTTGCGCTGGGATGAGGATTACTGTGGTTGAGACCGAGTTGGGTGATCACGGAGCGGTTCCGGAAGGTGTTAGGGATAGTTTGGTTGGGTTGGCTGAGCGCGTTGGGATTATTTTGAAGTATTCGTGTCTGACTCGGGCGATTCACGAGTTGACTCGGGAGTCACTCGGTTGCGAGGATGGGGAAGCTGTGGTGGTTAATTTTGCGTTTAAGCTTTACCGGGTACCGGATGAGAGTGTTTCGATGGATAATTTGCGTGATGAGCTGCTTAGGCGCGTGAAGGGCCTTTCCCCACGCGCGGTGACGTTAGTGGAGCAGGATATGAATGGGAATACTGCTCCCTTTATGACGCGCGTGAATGAGGTTTGTGGGTACTACGGCGCGTTGTTTGACTCGCTTGAGGCGACGCTCCCTCGGGATAACCCGGATAGGTGTCGGGTTGAGGAGGGTCTTGGGCGTAAGATGGTGAACTCGGTTGCATGCGAGGGGAGGGAGCGCGTGGAGCGGGCTGAGATGTTCGGCAAGTGGCGCGCGAGGATGGGAATGGCCGGGTTCGAGCTCAAGGGGTTGAGTCCGAATATGGCGGAGTCAATGCGGGCGAAACTGAATTCCGCCCGTGGTGGGAATCCGGGTTTCACTGTCAAGGAGGAGAATGGCGGGGTCGGGTTTGGTTGGATGGGCCGTAGTCTCACGGCTGCATCCGCGTGGCGTTAAATACACGCGCGCCTAACCCCCCCTCCCCACCTTGCTTTCTTCCTTTACTCTCCAAACACACCCTTTCTCTTGAAGGGAAATATTGATTACTTACCTTACCCACAATTGTTATAATACTATATTAGTAGTTAATTAATCTTTTTTATTTCCTTATTTTATTGTTATTATTGTTATAATTAAGTGTTTGTTTTGTAGAAGTAAAAAAAAAAAATGTAATGGAAGGAAATACCCCACCAAACAAGGTAATAAAAAATGGTTGGGGAGAGTGTGTATGGTTGCATGAGAAAGGGGAAATCTTGTTATTGATTAGTATATTAAAAGGGAGGTGGGATTTGAGGGAGTGTGTGAAATGGGAAAGTTGTTTGGCAGAAATGAGCTGACTTGTATGGATAGGTTCCTCTCTTAATTGGCAAACAAATGGATGTGGCCCATTATTACTTTCTTTAAGTATATACAACAATTCCATTGGTAGTATTCTTTTCTTTTCTTCTTTAATTTGGCATTAATTTCGGCATCGCTCTAATTATTACGAGTTAATTGAAATTACGATTTATTCAATTCATCTCCATATATCTCCTTCGATCCCATTTTAAGTGTTCATGCTTAGTAAACATGCTTTTGTAATAGTTTCGATTCAAATGTTAGTATATACGCAACTAAAATCAAGAGTAAACAAGAAGATTATTTCGGTTTTAGATCGTGTATATATAGCTTTGATAGTTTATACGGAGTATGTGAGTATGGTACGAGTTATTGCTTAAAAATGAAAAATAGATCATCTAATCTCGATAGCCCTTTGGATACTTTGGGATCATATGCTTTGATTTGTTCGTTTTTGAGCAGGTATAAAATGGTAAAGGTTGTGTGCTGGTATGAAGAGGTACTTGTCCTTATTCTATTGGTAGCTTGTTGCGACAATCATACTTAATTATTTATCTCCAGTTGCCTCAAGTAATACAAACAAACTAGATTAGGCCCTCTTCCTAACTTTTGTGGGGTTATGCAAATGCTTTTGGGTGTATGGAGACATGCTTTGACTTGAATAGGTAAAACAAAGGTGTTATCTTTTACTAATTACTAGTATTCCTCATGTTGTTTTTACCATGTACAAAAAAATATCACGGAGTAAATCATAAAGTCTCAGGATGGCATATCATATTTTGTGAACGAAATTAAAGACGTAGGACTTGGGAGTAATTCACTATATTTACCCTTGTCGGATATCTTTATTTTTAATAAGGCATATAATATCGCGATATGAATAGATTATTCCACGAATATTGTGTCGAGTGACAAACACAAAGTCGTGTAAATATTATATCTCGGCAATATCATCTCCCGTTTAAATTTTCATCAAAGCCGAAGGATGCACAGGCACAAGGAAAATGAAGCTTTCTTACCAAGAAAATAAAGGCAATCGAATCATATGGTGAATAATAATGAAGTGCGTAAATAATGACAGTTTGTAGCTTTAAGTTTGAGGTTGGATAAAAGATTAGGCCCAACAAATGGGCCACCAACTCGTACAAATGAGATTTATTACCACTCTAAGGTCAATGCCAACTGCCAAGCAGCCAAATTAACAATTCAATGGATTTGTACGTCCTCAATGCAGGGAGAAGATGTAGTTTGTTAGTCAAAACAATGTTCTTTGATAAGTATGAAGTGTTGAAATCTATGAGTCATTGTTCAATTAGAAACATAAAAAATACGGTTTTCAAAGTGTGCAACTAGTAATTTTCTAGATGTCACCAATTAAAATTTATTATTAAGAATTTTAATATTGTGGGATAGATAGAATCATAGAATGTAACCTCTATTTCGTAAAAAATTAAAGACATAGAAAATGATTATAAAAGACTTTGAATAGTATAAATATGTAAACCTATAGATATCGTAACCCTGGATAAGGTAGGTGATTTTCGGGCGAGAAGGATGTTGATAGAAAAAATTGTAAACACACAGGTGTTACTCATTCATATATTTGAGTATATGCACAGTATTATTTTACGTACGCGTAGCTATGTTCAAATTACAATTAATGTGCAATATACAGATAAACTAATCCCATATTGTCTATTTAATTCTTGCACATTGTAGTTGTACTTTTATGTACACTTCATGGGTAGATTATACTATGCTACCGGGAGCATAGTGGTCATTCTCACAATAAAGGAGTAAAGACCCCACTTAGATAGATTTTAAATAATTTTAAGTGTGATCTCTACTCTTCTATTGCGAGAATGACCACAATGCTCCTTGTGCTCGCGGGACCATGGTATAACCATTGCACTTGATGTATCATGCATAACACCTAGACGGCTAGACGTTATTCATACACTACTAAGTGGTCGTTTGGTTGCCTCTCAAAATCATGGGAATTCATAATTCCCATGAATTTTTTTTTTTTGAGTTGTTTGGTTGCCTAAAATCATGGGAATTGAGAAATCATGTGAATTTCCAATTCCTACAAAATAGAGGAATTTGTTTACCTAACCCCCCTTGGTAATTGGCAATTCCCATGGGAATTCAATTCTTACATGCAACCAAACAGTTTTGAGAAATTCATGTGAATTTCTACAACGTGGGAAGTGGAACTTCATGGGCATTCTGAATTCCCGTATGCAACCAAACGACCACTAAATACGCCATCCATTGTCAAAAAAAGAATAAAAAAATACAAACATTTGATCACTTATTATCAGTTCACTTTGTTCCACTATTGATCAGTACAATAAAACAAACTCTATCATTCCACAATTTGTAGAAATGATAATCTGAACTTGATGTATTTTGGTGTATTCCATATGCTAATATTACTCAACTTCCAATGACCTAGTAAGGTCATACAAAAAGGATAGTTTATTCCTTAGAGCCATTGAAAGTCTGTTACAAAGTTTAATTCTTGTATGTTATTGTTGATATTGTGACTAGAACATCAAATTGGAAGATAGCAAGGATGATAATATGAGTGGGTGAAACCCGAAGGAATGAAGAGGTGAGGTTCATGTTGATATGAACCACGTAAATTTTATGCATGTATGACCTTTATTTATCTTATCGTTTTTAGCATTATACGTAACCCAATTGCACTCAAGCAAACCTAGCTATAACTCCGATGATTAAAGACCACCCAAGTATGTTTCTCGTATAAAAAAAAAAAAAAAAGAAGAAACAAATGTCTCAAAACACGAAACAAAACATGCAAGAAAATAGTTCAAGTAAATAAAGAGTACTCCCTCCGTTTCTTTTGTTTCTTTACGTTTCGTTTGAATTCCTCTCACATATTCAAACGAAACGTAAAGAAACAAAAGAAACGGAGGGAGTATTAACTTTCTCAACAATTATTACATACCCATCATTCATCGGGCCTTAAGTCTTAACGAGCATTCGGTTTGGCCCTGCTCAGATTTACTATCGTAATTAACGACTATGACGCGTTACATCATTTATGAATGCGCAAGTTACTTGGCTGCTCCCTTTTTCATTTTTTAAAACTTTGTTGCGTCACGCAAGTTTTATCACAACATGCACCATAACAACCAATTTGATAAGAAAGATCACAACTTGCACCTGGATGTGTTGCAAATTGCCATAAACCCCAAACGAGATTTTCTACGACTTTGACTCTACTCGTTAAATAGAATGCTCATAGGTCACGACTACACAAATCTTGCGCAATGCAATTGTGTATTTATACAATTATACCCATAGAGAGGATCAAGGTTATCCTAATGGTTAGGAACTCAACCTGTCTAGGGGATGTCCCGGATTCAAATCCTCATACCTCCACCCCCGTAACATTAGTTGCTCCTTTGTACCAAAAAAAAAAAAAAACAATTATACCCATAGAGCATTGAAAACTCTACATCTACTCTATCTGTTCGACTTTGCTGATCGAGTGATCGCTTACGTTCCATTTTAGGCTGTGGCATTTTGCTAAGAGACCCATGAGTCAGATGGGTTTGTTGCTAAAAACACACTTCATATTTTATGGGGAACATTTATGAAAAAAAAAGAAAAGAAAAAAGAATTACTGGGCCCAGTACTAGAAATGTCACCCAAATACTTATACAATGGCTTTAAAATTTGGTCCCGGCCTGTATCTTTTTCATTTTACTTTTGGGCCTTAAAAAAGTCCGAATAATTTGTAGTGAAGTTGGTTTTTTTTTCAGAAAATTTGCGAGACCGTACTTTTTAAAAGTAGTTTTTTGCGAAACCGTATCTTTTATGTTTAATTTTGCGAGAACGCACCTTTTAAAAGCAATTTTTTGCGAGACCGCACCTTTTATGTTAAATTTGGCAAAACAACACATTTTAAGTTCGATTCCTTTGCGAAGCTGAACCTCTTTTCAATTTCGGCTAATTTGACCAATATTCGGCATTGACCCGACCTTGTTCTCCCCTCATTCGATTTTCCCTCCAAATTTTCCCTTTTTCCCCTGTCGGATCGGGAAAACGTCGGAGACTGGTCAAAATTGAAATTTTGGGGAAAAAATAGAAGGATTGGGTCAACGCGAGAAATTGGTCAAAATTAGCCGAAAATGAAAAGGAGTGCAGTTTCACAAAATTTAACATAAAGGATAAGATCTCGCAAAAAACTGTTTTTAAAAGGTGCGGTCATGCAAAGTTTTGTTTGTTTTTTCATGAGAAGGAAACTAGGATATATTATCATCACCAGGTGACTTCGGCAATAAAGTTTGAAGCCACCACATCAAGTACATTTGAGGGTCATGTATCCACCTAGACACGTGTGGAATACTCAATAAGACTAAGATGAGTAGCTATATGTGCCGCCTTGTTTCTTATTTTACGAATATGGGAATAACTACAAGACAGGAATGTGCGGAAAAATTCGAAAATGTCCTTCAAGTTATTTTAGTTTAGTTGTTTCGGATGTTGGTAGTTTCTGACACTCTTTGTTATGAGTTTTAATACTTCGTTAAAAATGTGAAACTTTTCAATTATACTCCCTCCATTTTTTTTTGTTCTTTACGTTTGGTTTGAATTTCTCTCACAGATTCAAACCAAACGTAAAGAACCAAAAGAAATGGAGGGAGTATATACTCATAGTCATTGAGCACAATTAAAGCTCGAAATCATAATGGTATACAAAATCAAAATGAAGTACTCTATGCCCAAGTCCCAACTACAATAATGTACCGTATACCATTAAGAGTCGTTGGAGAGGAATAAATGCGTAATGCGCTTCAAAATAAGTATTACGGAGTACTAGTTTACTACTTGGGCTACGTCCAAAATAATTTTTATCATTTTAATTTTTTTGTAAACAAATAATTTT
The DNA here is from genome assembly GCA_963680865.1 of Spergularia marina. Classification (NCBI taxonomy): domain Eukaryota; kingdom Viridiplantae; phylum Streptophyta; class Magnoliopsida; order Caryophyllales; family Caryophyllaceae; genus Spergularia; species Spergularia marina. Next base: position 23,193,672 of record OY804553.1, on the reverse strand, counting down.
ATCAATAAATTAAGGAAGGTACAAAATAATAAAGTAAAGATGAAATCAATTCATTGGTAAAAATTGATTTATTATAACAAAAAAATATTGTGAATTTTTGGTATGAAAAATGTTACTTATATAAATCGTATAACCATGGATGAAATGTCCATCTATACTTTTTACCATAAAAGACATTTTAAATGATTTTTTTAAGTGAAAATTAAGGAGACATGCCACGTGGCATGGCAGATGGCCTAACTGAAGCCGGTGAACGTGATCGTTGCCTTTAACACAATTTTTAATATATAGTATGCCACGTGGCATGACAGATGGTCTAACTGAAGCCGGTGAACGTGGTCGCTGCCTCTAACACAGCTTTTAATATATAGTATAAGATAAGATATGATGCTTATTGATCGTGTAATGTACAGTCCTCGTAGAAGACATGCTCACATGCTTACCAAAAAAAAAAAAAAAAAAAAAAAAATCAAGTGTGAGAAATAGAATTGGCGATTAGGAGTGTAATCTTCTCGGGGGTAGTCTCGAGTATAAATTGTTTTACACCAATAACACCATTACGTGTCTGCTGCATCAATAACTCCTCTTGAATGTACATTATGATCATTTCTTAACATTAAGTTCTAGTACGATGATGATACGATAGTGGTAACATACGAAGTATAAAAATTAGCAAATACTAATTAGAGTACTCCGAAATACATCTAAGCTTCACACAATAATCCAAGGCTCCCGACCTTTTAGGTGACGCTAAACACAACACAAAGATACTTGAATCTTTCAAAAATAATCACAACTTATATACTCCCTCCGTTCAAGTTTAAACACCCCATGTCCAAAATGTCGTTGTGTTGAAAAGAGCATACGCACTAATCGCCTAATCGGTTAATCGAAGTTAGAAAAAACAAGTTAGATAAGAGCTTTAACAAAAATTAAACGCAAATTTTTCGGAACTTTGATTAACCGTTTGATGTGCACAACCTTTTTCATCATGTTGCGTTTTTTATATGGGGTGTTTAAAATACGTACAGAGGGAGTATCATCTTTCGTAATTGGGCCTTCCAGCTTTTGCAACCTTGGGCCACACCAAGTGTTTCACTGGGCAGAGAATCCACAACAATCGAAGAGGGGTATAATTGGAAAAACACACACCCTCAATGTTACCGTTGTAATGCATCAACCGCTCCTTCTCAAAAACAGAGAATCACAGACCATATTATTTACATATCTCAATTTCACACTTTTTTACCCAAATTTCGAAGAGAAAGCAATCAAATTTACTAAACTTCAAGAAGAATTTACTTTATTTTCAAGTAAGTCTCGAGCTTAATCATATGCATAATTTTGTTCTTCTGGGTAGTAATTTTAGCTGTTCCTTATTTCTGGGTTAAATTTGTTTCTGGGTGTAATTAATCTGAAGTGATTATTAAAATTTAATGTGTTACCTTGATGAAGTTTGGTGTTAATTCTTTAATTTTGCGCATAAACTTGTTGATTATGATTTTAAGCTTGTGGGTTTGGAATTGGATTTTGCCCTTTTAATAAATTAGGGTTTAGTGCTCTGAAATGGGGGTGGAAATTATTGGGTTATTTCAATCAAATTGAATGGAATACGTATTCTTGTGAAATAAACTTAATTGGGTTGTCAGTTTGATGATTTCTTTCAGAAACTATGGCCAATTTAGAACTTATTTTTATTTTATTTTTAATTGCTCGTATGCTTAGATAAGAGGTTTTTTTTTTTTTGATAATCTTGTTTTATGATGAGATGTTAGTTGATTAGTCGATTTACGTGTTGAGGCCGAAAACCCGAAAAGAAAGAATTACATTGCCAATCTTGATTTGTGCTTGGCTTCTGATTAGAGTTAGGTGTACTTAAAAGGAAACTTCTGATGTTAAAATTAGAATGAAAAGTGATGAAAGTTCATTGCTTGATCAATGAACAATGTTTAATTGTTTCGTAAAGAAGACAATTTGATGAAGATTTATAGTTTTACCAATGGTGCTTTACTGCTTGATTAATGAGCAAAGAAATGGTCTTTTGGGTGAATGCTGATCTTTGTCGTCGGTTGTGACTGTTTGGTGAATTGGTGATGGTGCAGTTGTTTGGCATATCCTGTAGTATTGAAAGAAAGCCGAACCTGAATTTGTGAATCGCCTGTCAGCGATGGCTTCATTTGATCCCATTATTCGGATGAATGAGAATGTGTATCGAGGTCCTGAGAAGATGAAGTCTAAGGCAGGTAGAAAACCTCTTGGGGATGTGACTAACTCTAGCAAGCCTGTTGGTAATTTTAAGTCCACTGCGAAAACTTTCAATGGATTCAAGGGTCCGGAGAAAGTGCAAACAAAGGTTGCTAGGAAGCCTCTCGGAGATCTGACAAACTCACAAAGGCCTCGCGCTCAGGCAAAGTCATCCAAGAATAACTGTGTTGAGAATGTTTCTACTGTCAAGGTGCCGAAAGTTCAGAATTGGATTAAGGAGGAAGGGGGGTTCCTACACAACCATGACGAGTGCATTAAGGCACAAAGAGCGTCTACGACTATGAGCATGGATTATTTCCTGGAAACTGTCGGGTTAAAGAAAGGTGATGGCTAAGACATAAGTTTGATACGCTTGTATGTATGATCATCGTATTCCTACTGTGTTGAATTGAATCTGACTTTTCTTTTGTTCACTTTCAGATTCTTCTGGATCATCACTGCAGATTACTCAGACCCCCAAGCTGTCTATCTCCTTAGATCGCGAGGTATGTTCTCATAGTTACAGCAATGACCATCTTACTGCTTTCCTCTTACCATTCTCCCCTTTTTCATGCTGCTAACCTTATGCATGTCTTTCCTGTTTCAGCTCGAGACTCCTATTGAGCTTGTAGAGCTTGAGAGCGACGTGGATATGGCTGATATCTCCGCCCCTCCATCTCCACCATCCCCAAAGGCACCTGGTTCTCCATGTTGGAATATTGATTGGACGAATCTGGATTTTTCACCTGTGAAGCTCAAGGACTCACCTGTCAAAACTTAAATGTTCAATGTAGGAAACCAGTTAGGTTTACGTTGTTCCTGTTGGTTCTTGATGCCAGGAATACTTTTGCGCGCTGTAGAGTGTGCAATGTGTGCTGCTCTTTTGATGTTGGAGGGGAGATGAATATCTTCTTGTGTTAATCTCCTCTCACTTTGTATTAATCCGGTTACAAACCTTTAATAGATCTTTTGTGTTACTCGTGTTCATTCGTTCTCTTGAAGTTTCTTTATGTACTACATGAAATGTCCTATTCTGATCAGACTGTAACGCCGAGGCAAAACCACAGGGCGTCACTTCAAGGTCATAAGAGCAACCCAGATTCAGTTCACCAGTATGGCAATATCCTGTATCTCTTCTTGGTGAACTTCTGGTTACATTACTTACATACATGCAGATAATGATGAAGTCCTTCAGCCCAACCAGCTATCATTCAAGTTGAGGGGAGTCCAAAGCCCGTGAGTGTCTTAAAGGAGAAGCCCAAAGTCCCTCAGCCTCAACTTCTTAATGTAAGCCCACTGGATATGTTATATCATCGTTCTTTTTAAGTTCTTTCTTCTGGTCGAGTGTAAAATTCCGTCAAATTCAAATGGTATCCCTAAAATTTGTACGATTATTTGTGATACTTTTTTTTTTTTTTTTTTAACTTTGTACTTTCGACATGGTGCCCATGCTAATCCCCTTCCCTCAACACCCGTTAATATACGTGGATTGTGGCTATCCGTATGTGTTGACCCCACTAACACAGTATCCCAAGGGCGTGACATCTGCTCGAAGCTTTTGGCCTTACTGATTTAGTTTAGTATATTTTTTTTTATTTTTTTTGAGGGACAACGAGAAGGGGGAGATATATTAGCTCAAATTAAGGTCCACCGAAGCCACAATAGCCTGGGGAAAGTTCGAAGACAAAACAACATTTTCCCCTATTGAGGGGCACAATCTAGCAACACAATTTAGTTTAGTATATTAAAAGACTTAAAACTGTCAAAATCTATACTAACTTGTTTTAGTTTAGATCGTATTAAAGTTGGTTATCGCCGGATCATCAACCGGGTCGGATCTGTAACAACCCTAAATTTTCGCAATGATAAATGAGGAAATATTATAGAATTGTTACGCCGCAGTTGACTATCGAGTCAACTGCTAGGCTTGAAATTCAATTAGAACTTAATAAATTCGAACAAACGAAAAGACGACAGCCGAAGACTTAGAATGTCGAGCTACAGTTCTCAAAACTGAAATTAAATTACAAAAACAAATATAATCCACGTCTAAATAATGTTTATGAAAAGTTCCCGGCATGCAAATGAGATCCTCTAGCAAGCATCCACAACATGAAGACCTGTTAACTATGCCATCGAAGAATGACATAGGCCCCAGAACACGGTAGGGAACAAACCAGAAAACAGAACGTCAGCACAGGCTGAGTAAGAAACATAAAGCAGAGAAACAAAGATACGCGCCTTGAGGCACGTAGCTAACAAATAATAAGCATTGGATATAACAATGAATACAGAGTACCATCGGAAAACAACAGTGCGATAGTCACGTATCGCTGACAAGACAAACGGTCTTGTCTATCATACACGGCTGGGCTCCTACCCCGCAGCCACCACAATCTCGAACCGGCGCGAGCTAGAGTACATATAAACGATTCCTAAAGACTTAAAATGTGCACACCCCTCGCTAGAGATCCAGTAGGATGCGTACCTCTAGGAGGAAAGCCTAATAGGCAGTCGGTAGCTACTCCGACCGAAACAGTACCTTGATCAGAGGTATAAACGGTGATCGGTCAGGGCCGCATCACAATCACTCTAGGTGGTAAAGATTTGTCGTTCTTTTCTTTCATCCGTTTTACATTCATTATTCGATGGTACGTTATTCGATAATACAATTTATAAACGGCCACAACCGGATTCAATAATTCAACACAATCGAAAACACAAGCCAAGATCAACAAAAGCATACCACTCGGCCGAGAAGCCGACTGGCCGAATGGTCGAGAGGCTCGGATCACAAAAGACCGAGGCCGAGTAAGGAAGCCGAGAGGCCGAGGTCGAACAAACTCAAACGGGTTATGAACGAATATATACATATATATTGAAACAAGCGTAGGCAAATTGAATAAGTGTATGGTTATGAATCAAATGTAGGAATAATGAGCAAGTGAACATGTGAATCAAGTGAGAGAATAGAATAGTCCAAAGATGAATGATCAAACGTTCTTACCTTTCAACGGTAATTCTTAAATTAAACTCTTATAGCCAAGTCAATGAACTACACCTCCACGAATCCACAATCTAGACGCTCAATCAATCACAAAATCAATCGTTGATCCCCTAATTCACAAAGCATAACCATAAGCCATAATCTCACAAATTAACTAATATATCATGAATCTAAAAGAAGACAGTGGTATTGAAACATAGATAAATCCTACCTCCGACATCGTATGACCACCAAAATTTAGTATGACATAAAGGGTAATGTCAGGAACGTTTCCTCCAAATTTTGTTCATAAACTCCAAGTGGATCAACGGGAATCGATCTCACACTGAACCATAAACACGAATTAGGGTTACCCACGAAATATAATATAACTTTTTATACACAGATCTAGATCTTACCAATTTTTGATATATTGTCAATGCTAGAGTAAGGAAAATCTCCACAAAATATCGTTCTCAAATTCCTTAGGAGTCGACGGTAAATCTTAAAATACCGAGGGGCGGAACAGATTCTCGGGTAGATAGACACATCTCCACTAAAATAGCTGCACAAGTAGCATCCTATGGAATCTTGGCACGATCTACATCTTCCCGAATTCGTATCGAAAGCACGGTTCTAAATCCACCAACCACGCTCCAATTAGAGATCGTATGAGAGAATTATGTGTGTTTTAAGTTGACATAGTGATGCTGGGAATTTTATGCGGGTGGAGGCTACGAAAAGAAGAGAGAGAGAGAGAAGGAGGCCGAATGGTTATGAAATAAAGCAAGAGTTTTCTTTATTATATGTATATATAGGTATGAGGGTAGACTCGGGTTTGGGCTTTATTCGTTGGGTGAGATGAGTGATCCATAAACCCGACCCAAACTCAATTATAGGAACTCATTTTATCTTCCAATAATCGATTTAAAAAGTAACACCTTTATTAAATAATTACCCAAAAATACGGGGTGTTACAGTCTTCCCCCCTTAAAGCAAAGATTCGTCCCGAATCTTAAATTCATTCTCCAAAGTGTCCTCAATTACCGTCCTTCCAAGTTTATAGTTCTCCAAACACTTGTTCAGTCACACAACTCCATTTATAACCGCTTGAGCATTCGAGCAAAGAGAGGGAGATGAAAGTAAATAGGCTTATATGTATTTGATAATATACATGGTACTAGGACACCATATACGATGAGAATAAGTAGTGACTCAACAACATAATTGCATGTATGAAAGGAAAGGAGTGAGAAATGGTATGTCAATACGTGTGCATCGTCAGTGCACAAAACGAGTATGTGTGCATCATCAGTGCACAGAATAGGTATACATGCATCGTCAGTGTCAATTTATCAGATAATTCGATAAGATGCAACACGATTCATATAATAACAAGTGAAATCACGTAATTCACATAATTCAGAGCCAAGGACGAACATGCGACGTTCTCATCCCCCTTAAAGAAAAGGTTCGTCCTCGAACCAATGTACTTTATGTATCATGCGAGGAAATTATCTGACCATCGATAAATGCTACTTTTCACTTGTGTTTCCCAAATTAATATTTCATTGTCTCTTTCTCATCCCCAGGTCGACCATGTTTTGTCGTATTTCCTCGTGATTGTCGTTGATAGACATGGAATACATTACTAAAATAGAACCTTTCCTGAAGCCGGCCGGCAACTCAAACTTGTACCATATCTCGATCCTTAGAAGTTTTACTGAAATATTTTTGTCCATTTGAATCTCATCGTTGCCACTTCCATGTCAAACCTTTATTGGAGTGTTCCCATCTACACAAGGTATTGTCATTTAAACCTCAGAGTACTATTTAGTATCAAGACCACCGTCGTAGAACTTGTATCTAAAATCTCAACTCACATGTAAGTTGAACTTCCACAGTCATATTTCTTAATGCATATAGGCAGCTGGCTAAACAATATCTTAACATTCCATGTATCCTTCACATTCTTGTTCGACAAAGTGAATTGACATCGATCGTCCCTCTATTGTGAGCCACTCAAGTCGTCATCCTCGTTATATTGTTGTGAGCTCATAAAAGACGTTGTAACCTTTTAAGCTAAACTTTCATCTCCATAATTGTTGTCATCTAGTGTCGTTTTACCCCCGCAAGATATTGTCGTCATCTAATAACTGTTTTATCGCACTGAGTAGACTCATTTTTTTTTTTTTTTTTTTTTTGGCTAATGACTTTACATAGACCTTTATGCTTGCTTGGTGTGTCCGGGATTTTTATATTCTCTATGTCATTCACGATGGTTCCATAACTCCTTAAGTTGTTGACCACAACTTTTGAGTTTCCACCTCATCGTTAACTTGTCGTCTCATACTACTCATTAAGTTTCAGTAATCTCGCTGAATGTCTGATGTTAGATCCTTGAATTATACACCTATTTCACCCTTTTCGTGATGGCCTAAACTTGAATGTCTCTAAAGTTTAAGACTATAATCATCACTTTAACCTCAATTCAAGTAGGTCATTCTCCTCATACTCATTGGGTAACCTGAACACGCCCGCTGTAGTTCTCCAAATTTTATCCGTTCATGACTCACATCAACCCTTAAGTAATACTTAGAGTCAACTTCTTTGGTTGTGCGAACGAGTTTAATCATATAATCATATGACCTTAATGTGTTAAGAGTATCACCCGTTAGCTAGGAGTTTTCCTTCCATATCCAGTTCTCATTTGATCCTCAAAACATATTGTACAGGCCTCGGAGTCACTTTTCTCTGTTTCTTGCACATTGGAGTCTTCTTGAATCCATGTCTCACAGGTGTAGACCTTAAAGCAATACACAAGCTTTATGTAACTGCAAGGAAACCCTTTCGGGACTTGATCAAACACATATTCGTATCTAAAGTTCCCAAGTGTTGACGCACTTTTTAGCCTTAGTCATTAAGACCATCATCCTAAATTGACTTGAAGAAACTTCGTCCTTGTAAACAAGTAGCCTCAAGTCTCAAACTTGTCAAGCTAAAACTGATATGATTATCCTTAGTTCTCTTTTGTTGTCTTCTCATCTGTTTCATAACACCAAAGCCGCCTGAACTAATGCAATACAACTGTAACCTCTCAAAAAGGGGTTTAATTTTATTTTCAGTAACTCAATACCATAGGCGTTATGTAGGTAGTATCAACTCTGATCATAATAACAATCGCTAGATCCTCTATACAAAGTCCTTTTCGATTATCTAACACTTTTAAATTTCTTCCACGACAATTCCAATCCCATAACTCTACATCTTCGAAGTTCTCATTCCTTTCCTAGTTATTTAAACCAAAATATACTAGGAGTCATCCTTTAACTTGAAATTAAAATCAAAGCCTCCAACGACTTCAAATCTCGAGATATGATGCTCAAAGTGCTTTGAACTCAAAGGGCGCAACAACGCTACCACCTCAAAATTGCTTCACATTCCATTAACTTGTTTGTCAGGGTAAACACTATCAATCCATATCGACTAAGTTCATTTGTCGCAAGCCACAACGTCAAGAATGTAAATTTAACCAAATTAGATATAGCGCCCCATACGTTATCTTTTCCATTAGACTTAGGTGTCAATCACTAAGCACGCCTCATCTCAATCTTAATTTATCCACCAAAACATGATCTACAATGCCTTCAGAAAGACCGATGCCAAGGGCATAGTGTATAAACACCACTCATGAATAATAGCATTCCATGCATATGAAGTCTCAAAATTAACCTTGCAGTAGTGGATTCAAACAATATCTTTATGTCGACTTTGCCCTACACATTATATGGTACATCAGTCCTACTAACTTATGACCTCGATATTGTTGTAGCACAGCGACGTTCCTTTTCTACTTACGTCTACACTCCATTGTTGAAAGTCCAGAAGCAACTTATGAAACAAATATTGTCCTAGTGGTTCTGTTGTGTTATGTTTGACTTGTAGGTTGGAGGTTCAAACCTTGTAACAAACAAATGTGTCTCATTTCCTTCGAGTCTTGCATGTACGCGACTAGTTGAATCTCCTTCACCACTTCGGTTTTCGAACAATTGTTGAAGTCATAACCATGTTATCTCTTCCATTTTATTAATTATACCAATCACGTACCAATAGGTGTAACTGACCTTGAACGTTGAATGTTTGTCCCCAAACCATCTAATTGTACCTCTAAAATTTTAATACCCAAATTTAATTGATCAATCCTCATGATAACCTCAAAATTTCACTTCCCATTATATATTAGGCGCCCAACGCTTCTATCATATGATTTACCGAAAGAAAACTCATACAGATATATCGATGATTTGAGAACTCATGAATGTGTCCCTTTGCTCATTTATATTCCATAATACTACAATCATGCATAGGCAGTAATTACCAACGCTAGCCGTAATTCATACAATATAGTCCCAAATCAAATTTGATTACTCACTTAAAACCCATAAGCACCAACTTTACCCAAACGGCCCTAACTTGAAGAATCTTGTTATGGGTCCCGAGGTAAATAGTTTACCTTTATGGTACGACTTTCAAATGAACCAAGTATGAAATCCCATGTAATACTAATAATCAACCAACCGTATTATTCGAGTGTTTTATTTGATCATACGAAATTAGAGTAGTGCTTTCCTGTTTAACTCGTCCATATGATTTATCAATTACTGATTCGATTCAAATTCTGTAAGGAGAAAGACGGAAAGTAGTGCAGGCTGCACCTTGGCCAAGACCGGTGGACACTCTCCCTGGTGCCAACGTGAGCCATCGGTCAAACCGAGTCCGGCCATTTAGAACGGGTGAGTCGAGGACACAAAACACACAGACATATAAGTTTTCAGATAGCACGTGATCTCAATCAAATAACATTGACCTGAACATATTTATAGGGGCATTGTCTCCTTTTTCTAAAATGATTACAAGACACATAGTCTAAATGCAAAGAAAACAAAGCAAGGGAAATCACAGAAATCCTCAATTTTAAAGTATCGAACCCAAAATCGTGTCACTTCTAGCTTGCACTACTTTAAAACCTCACAACTCTTGCAGAAATATATATTGACCTTCAATTTGTCCCAACAGAATTTGATTCATTTCGAGAGTTCCTTCAAAATTTAGGTGCTTCCAGTACCGTAAATTGCATAACAAATCCTTGTCATCTAACCCCAAAATGTCGAAAACAATCATATGCCTGATATCCTCAATAAAATTTCTCAGTTCTCTTAACGTTACTTGGCATTCCCAATTTCTCAGTTCTCTTAACGTTACTTAAAATCTGCGTCGATGGCATTTGAATGACGTAAGGTCGAGTATACAAGAACCTACCACGCATAAGCTTAGCTCCTTCATAGACTCACCATTACTAGTCCCTTCTTCGACTTTTCACTTTCCCTTAAAATAATCGTTGTACTAGATTCAATTGGTGGAGCAAAGTTAGATTGAGTAGTGTCGACTGTTTCTACAGGAATAAGCATAGGTTCGTCTCGATTCATTTTTCCCAACGATCTTATTTGATTCAATACCATGAATAGAGTTTTATGGTTAGGAAAAGAGGAAGTAGACGATTGCTTCGAAATTTGTGGTTTACCACCATCTCACATACACAAACCCAAGGGTATGTTCTGTCTCATATCTCACCTAAAATGGCCAAATCCTCGATAACTATAAACATTCAGTGCTCAAATACAATCATACTATCATCATCTTCAACTCATCCCTAATATAAACCCAAAAGGTGCTTAATGCCTCTATTTAACTTGCAATACTGTCGATCTATTCCAATACCCTAGTCGCCTTAAGCATTTCAATATCACATTCGAAACAATAAACTAAATTTCGAAACTCATAAATCAATAGATCATCAATTACTGTTAGCACCAAAGATAATCTCCAAAGTGGGTCGGTGTAAAATATTCACTTTTAGAACACCCAAAAATCAATCCAAGAACTCCATGGTGTAGTACAAGAAACAAGTAGCACGTAGCAACTAGCATGCGAATGAATGCACCCGACTCGCCCCCATTTTAAAACTTTCAAAATTTGTTTTGAAAACTTTTGTAGACTCGACGAATCAGAACCTAACGCTCTGATACCAACTGTAACAACCCTAAATTTTCGCAATGATAAATGAGGAAATATTATAGAATTGTTACGCCGCAGTTGACTATCGAGTCAACTGCTAGGCTTGAAATTCAATTAGAACTTAATAAATTCGAACAAACGAAAAGACGACAGCGGAAGACTTAGAATGTCGAGCTACAGTTCTCAAAACTGAAATTAAATTACAAAAACAAATATAATCCACGTCTAAATAATGTTTATGAAAAGTTCCCGGCATGCAAATGAGATCCTCTAGCAAGCATCCACAACATGAAGACCTGTTAACTATGCCATCGAAGAATGACATAGGCCCCAGAACACGGTAGGGAACAAACCAGAAAACAGAACGTCAGCACAGGCTGAGTAAGAAACATAAAGCAGAGAAACAAAGATACGCGCCTTGAGGCACGTAGCTAACAAATAATAAGCATTGGATATAACAATGAATACAGAGTACCATCGGAAAACAACAGTGCGATAGTCACGTATCGCTGACAAGACAAACGGTCTTGTCTATCATACACGGCTGGGCTCCTACCCCGCAGCCACCACAATCTCGAACCGGCGCGAGCTAGAGTACATATAAACGATTCCTAAAGACTTAAAATGTGCACACCCCTCGCAAGAGATCCAGTAGGATGCGTACCTCTAGGAGGAAAGCCTAATAGGCAGTCGGTAGCTACTCCGACCGAAACAGTACCTTGATCAAAGGTATAAACGGTGATCGGTCAGGGCCGCATCACAATCACTCTAGGTGGTAAACATTTGTCGTTCTTTTCTTTCATCCGTTTTACATTCATTATTCGATGGTACGTTATTCGATAATACAATTTATAAACGGCCACAACCGGATTCAATAATTCAACACAATCGAAAACACAAGCCAAGATCAACAAAAGCATACCACTCGGCCGAGAAGCCGACTGGCCGAATGGTCGAGAGGCTCGGATCACAAAAGACCGAGGCCGAGTAAGGAAGCCGAGAGGCCGAGGTCGAGCAAACTCAAACGGGTTATGAACGAATATATACATATATATTGAAACAAGCGTAGGCAAATTGAATAAGTGTATGGTTATGAATCAAATGTAGGAATAATGAGCAAGTGAACATGTGAATCAAGTGAGAGAATAGAATAGTCCAAAGATGAATGATCAAACGTTCTTACCTTTCAACGGTAATTCTTAAATTAAACTCTTATAGCCAAGTCAATGAACTACACCTCCTCGAATCCACAATCTAGACGCTCAATCAATCACAAAATCAATCGTTGATCCCCTAATTCACAAAGTATAACCATAAGCCATAATCTCACAAATTAACTAATATATCATGAATCTAAAAGAAGACAGTGGTATTGAAACATAGATAACTCCTACCTCCGACATCGTATGACCACCAAAATTTAGTATGACATAAAGGGTAATGTCAGGAACGTTTCCTCCAAATTTTGTTCATAAACTCCAAGTGGATCAACGGGAATCGATCTCACACTGAACCATAAACACGAATTAGGGTTACCCACGAAATATAATATAACTTTTTATACACAGATCTAGATCTTACCAATTTTTGATATATTGTCAATGCTAGAGTAAGGAAAATCTCCACAAAATATCGTTCTCAAATTCCTTAGGAGTCGACGGTAAATCTTAAAATACCGAGGGGCGGAACAGATTCTCGGGTAGATAGACACATCTCCACTAAAATAGCTGCACAAGTAGCATCCTATGGAATCTTGGCACGATCTACATCTTCCCGAATTCGTATCGAAAGCACGGTTCTAAATCCACCAACCACGCTCCAATTAGAGATCGTATGAGAGAATTATGTGTGTTTTAAGTTGACATAGTGATGCTGGGAATTTTATGCGGGTGGAGGCTACGAAAAGAAGAGAGAGGGAGAGAAGGAGGCCGAATGGTTATGAAATAAAGCAAGAGTTTTCTTTATTATATGTATATATAGGTATGAGGGTAGACTCGGGTTTGGGCTTTATTCGTTGGGTGAGATGAGTGATCCATAAACCCGACCCAAACTCAATTATAGGAACTCATTTTATCTTCCAATAATCGATTTAAAAAGTAACACCTTTATTAAATAATTACCCAAAAATACGGGGTGTTACAGGATCATTGTTGGATGATGGGTCACTACTTGTGTTGGGTCTCAGATCATTATTATCTCAGGTCGGTTGATCACGAACTATGACTCTCCCAAGTGACGTGTCCGTGTCCGTGTCCGATACGGTGTCGGACACTGACACCAGGAGGACACTAGGAGGACACGTGTTGGACACGGTCGGCTCAGTGTCCGGTTATTTTTTTTAACTCGGACACAAAACTCGGTTTTTACACACAAAACACCTCTAGGACACAAAAAACAAAACATTAAGCAAGCATTTGGGCGAAATAAACATTATTAATCTCGAATTCTTTAACGTTTCCCTTAACATATTCAATTATTATGTGTGTAATATGTTCATTTTGAAATTGTTTTAAGTTTTAAAGTTATAAATTCTTATTGTTTTAATTAAAAATATAATATTTAATTGATTTTAATATATTTATATTAAAAAATAATAGCGATGTCGGTGTCCTAGATTTTGAGATTGAGGTGTCCCGTGTCCGCGTCCTCTCAATATCCGAATCGATGTCCGTACTCGTGCAACATAGATCACGGATACAAGTCTCAAGTCGGAATTTCGGATTAACGGATCGGGTAAGGACATAAGGTCAATATTGCCAACTGTAGGTACAATACTACTAATATACCCTTAAGACTTTTTGATAATGGTGGTAGGACCCAAAGGAGAGAAAGTTAATGCAACATGATGACCTTTAAAAATCAAGGAAATTTCCCATCCTCAAATTGCTCCACACGCTAAGCTAACCCCAACACCACAAGCTTCCAAATTCCCAAACACAACACAGTTAATGCAAACATGGGCCCCACTTAATTGCCGACTGCAAAACAAACTCCTCTTGATTGATTGACTTTCAACAGGACTCCCTACTTTCCTTACTTTGACTCAACAATCAGGGGTATTATCGTAATTACAATCCTCCAACTAGGGTAATTCGGTCAAAGTAGAGATAATAAATACGTGGCTATCCCTACGCAACCTTTTTTTTCTCTCTCCTCCAACTTCTCTATTACTGCTCCATTCTCAAAAGAAGATTAGGGGAAAAAACCTACTCAGCGACGACGAGGAGAGAGAAAAAATAAAAATTGAAAGTGTTTATTGGATCGCCGACGAATCAACGGTCCTGATTTAATTTAATCTCATCTCATTTCATCTGGTTAATCGTACGGCTCCGATTTCATCTTCTCTAGGGTTTTGATTCGAAAGAAAGAAAGAAAGAAAGAGGGGGGAGTATCTTCAAGAGGAAGATTCTATATGATTGTGAGTATTGTTCGTTGATTTTGTGTGGATTTGAAACGACAGTGAGGAGGAGAGAGAAAGTTGATTGATTTGATTTTTTTTACTGCACAGGTACTGAAAACCCTAAGCTTTATTGATTTGTGTTTTGTTGATGATGATGATCAGATCTTCTTCTTGTTTCGTGTGTTATGTTCTTCGGTAAAAAAAAATAAAGTTAAAAAAAAAAAATCTAGTTTTCATCAGAGGTGAGCGACGATCTGCTTGATTTTGTTGAGTTTATTGTGATTGGTAAGTTTTCGCCACCGAAGACGGAATCTTGAATTTGTGTTATGGAGGAGATGATGCTTCTTCTTTACGATGTTATCTTTCAACAAAATTTCGACACGGCACCGTGGCGGCGGCCGCCGGGGTTTATCGGCGTCGATTGTGTGGCCTCTTCGACTGCATCTAGTTCCGTGAAGTTGAAGATTTAGGGTTTTGAACTGTCAGTTCAACTATGTTTACTTGCTTAAAAGAGCATATGTGTTGATGATTCTTCAGATTCAAGTTGTTTGGTTACGTGCTTGGTTCGATCTTTGCCAGCTTTGTGATTGCTGACCTTTTCGATTGAGATGTGCACCAAAAGTCGAAGACTTTATGCTGGAAATAATTGCTTCTATGGAAGATATAAACTTGCTATCTTCTTGATTGAATAGGCAAATAGGTTGTTTCGAGATGAGATCTCAAATATTCGACAAAAATCGACTGCTTTGAGTCTTCTGTGATGCTCTAACTATATGGGGGTGGTGGTGGTTGGATATCAGATATCTTCAGTTTAGATGTTATAGGAGCTTCTTGATTACACTACTACTGTCGGATTCGACATGCTATGTGATCTCATCTCATCTATGCGTTGCCAAATTCATTAATACTAGGAGTAAATTTCTTGATGGACTCCTGGTTTGGTTTGAGAGACAACCAACATACAGTATGTGATATCAATCAAATCCCCTTTGTTTTTAGTTGATAAACTCTGGGGGGTTGATCCACAGATTCCATGAAAAAAAGTTGGTTTCTGTGAGGTCTTATATTGTAAACCCTTGGGGAAAATTTCTTGCAGGATTGAACACTGGTTCAGACTCGGCCCCAAGGTAATGACCTGTGGTGGCATATATGCTCTTAGTGTTATTTCCGACATCGGGTTTGGATATCATGTTACCATCCTGCTGTGTGGCTTGTTTTTCTGTTCTCTTGTCAGACTGCTGAATGGATGATTTAATGGTCTTAGATATATGTTACCATCGTGCTCCTATTCGAAGTCGTGATTGCTATATCTGATCTGCCTCTAGATAAACCTAGTAATGACCATTGTTCAAGGACTTTTTGGTATTAGAGTTTGGTCTTTAGGTGGTTGTTAGCACAAACCTGATAGTTAATTGATCATTTGGAGTTAGGGTGTGTTTGGTGTAGATGTTTGTACCATTTATAGCTTGGGGAAGTAGGTGGATTCTATGACTGCTGCTTGTGCTTTTTATGTTTATTTGTTTGGAGTAGCTTGATCATCTAACACTTTCTTCTTCTTGATGCAGATTTGGTGTATCTAAATAATTTAAGGACGGCGCTTGGGAAGAGCCTTGTTGACAGATCTCCTGTTGATGGGATTGAATCCCGTGCTGAAAGCATGACCACAGTTGGCTTGGAGCTTACCAACTTCATCGATCCTAGCTTGACTTGGAAGACAGTATCTAAAGGCAGGAACACATCAAGGCGCTCTAGGAGGCCAGTTTCCACAACTTTGAAATTGGATCAGAATCAAAGGAACTCCAACCTAAAACGTTCGAGTGGGTCGCAGAGTTCGGGATCTGATAAGGTCTTTTTTCATTCTCTCTAGTCTTGATTTGAAGTTGTACATGCTATGGCCCTTGCCACCCTCTTCTTTTCACCCGAACTTCTTGTTCACTCATCAATTCCATTGTTGATTTTTCCAGTCTGACGTATCCATTCAAGGGCGAGGCCTTGGCAGTATGGAGCATATCCCCATCAAGAAAAGAAGATTTCTTTTGCGTTCTCCTTCTCCACTTCCTCCATCTCCCAACAACCCCCAGGAGTCTCAGGAGCTTGATAGTGGTCGTTGCACTTTAGTTCCACAAATATATTGCAATGGGAACACAGAGCTAGAGGTCACTGGGAAGGACATCTCAAGTGGTTCAGTAAGCAAAAAATTTCGGCGGGATTGTAATGGTGAGGATACTGCGAGCTCTTTCATGGGAGCAATTGCGTCCAGTGAGGATTTTTCCGGCATTGCAATACTTGCTGCTGCTGCTTGTAGCAGTGGACTAGATTGTACCATGAGTGACACTGAAAACGATAAGATGGGTGGCTTGCTGAAAAGAGAGGATGAAGAGTTGCTTGCTTCTGCAACCAACATCAAAGAAAATATTACCTCCTGTAGATCAACAGACTTCCTTGGAAACGCGACTGGACAGCTTAAGGAGGAAGCTTGTTTAACTGAGTTGCCAAAAGCTAGTTTTCAAAATGTTTGCTTGAATAATGCTGCAGAGGATGGTCGGAGTGAGATAGGTGAGCATTCCAGAGCAGAGCCTAATGAATCAGTTGTATCTGCAATCAGCAGGAAAGGAAGTATGGAGCGTTGTGGATCGCCTGATGCAAAAAAGAAGGTCGTCTCACGTTCTGAGGATTCTCAACCCAGCTTACCGAGCTTACCGAAGAACGGTGTTGATATTGCCAAGAAAATTACGCAGGATCTTGGTGTTCCAAAAGATTATAGATTGCACTGGGATCTGAATACTGTGATGGATGAGTGGGAGCATCCTATAGATGATACATTTGTTGATTCAAGTATGCCGTCGGTGGAAATTGCATCATCAAGTGCTATGAGTTTCCAGAAGTCTGAGAATGTGGAATCTGCTACACCACCTGAGAAATGTCCAGCAACTGAGAGTGGTGAACCTGTTGCCTGTGTGGTTCCTGAAAGCAAGGCATTTGCTGTGTCTGGAGGATTTACTAGTGTGTCCACTGATCTTGTTACGACCACTTTAACGGGAAACTGCTCTGTTCATGGTTCAGATAGTAATGCTATAGAAGCAACCTCAAATAGTTCCATGGAATTGAAAACTCCACAGGATGTGGTTACTGCAGAAGCAGATTTAGATATTGGTCATTCCCTCTCTCTTGGAATGAATGAGACCTTGAGTGCTTCTGAAAATTTGACTAAGGTAGCTGAAGGAAGTTCTCAATCGTCTCCGCAAACTCAGGTCCATGAAATTGATTTCTCGCTGCTGCCCCTGTCAGAGCATGCCTCGTGTGAGATTAAAGCTGTGGACAGCGTACATACACTCTCCAAAGAAAGTAATGGTTCGGATGAATGTGTTATGAAGGGGGTTAATGATACTTCTGAGGCAGTTTCAACTAATTTCTTTAGTGCGGATAAGCCTGAAATTACTGCCTCTTGTCCATCATTTTCAGGGAGGGTGTCATGTAAGGCTGATGACACAGAGACTGGAAATCGTAGGCCATTACAACACATGAGCTCTGTGGATGCAAATAAGAATGAATCTGGTGAAGCCTTTTCTCAATCAGCGAAATCAAAAGCTGAGGTGCCAATATTTGATTCAAAAGATTCTGATGGTTCAAATTGCGCAAGCAAAGTGGACGCCAAGGTTGCACTTTCTCTAAACAATGTTGACAAACAAGGCGTGGATATGGTGATTGTTAAAGAAATTGAGGAGAAACCCAGTGGTTTGGACGGTTCCAGGTGTGATCGTCCGATGGAGATTGTTCCCAGTGTTACCGAATCCTTAACTCCGTTTGATGTTACCCCTGAGAATCATAGTGGTCGTTATTCACATATTTCGAGTGAAGTTTCCAGTCAAGTGAGTGAGAGTAATGCAAATGTGGCCAATGTTGAGGGAGGTTATGATTCTCATTTAGAAGATGGGGAGTTGAGAGAGCCTGTTGGACACTTCTGGGAGGAGAATGAAGGTGAGGATGCCGAAACCGAGCATGTTGACTATGACTCTGATAATAGGGAGGGTTTATTTTATGAAGCTGCTAATGATTTTGACCAACTGTCAGGCGAAGTGGTTGCTGAAGATTGTGAAAAACAGAGTGTACCTGTGGACAAGTTTAGCTCTGCAGCTGATGAGCCAAATCTGGATAAGAGTGTTGAAGCAAACCGGTCTCTCCATCACCCGACCACCGATGCTAAGGTGGCAGAGAGTTCTAAACGAGATTCTCCAGTTTTGAAGTCATGCTCAGGAATTGAGCTCAAAAGGGAAGATAGAGTAGAGGGAGATTGCAAGGGTTGTGGAAGATCAGGTGTAGAAGCTGATAGGCCTGGAAACGAATATGATTATGAAGCTCCGCGCAATTGCAGAGGTGCCTCGGCGAGTGGAAGAGAGTTTCATTTTGCAGAAAGAAGAAGTGCCGACCCAATAATAAGGAGGTAATATTGACATCCCTTATTGCAACTTCTTAATTCTTCTTGACGTTATATCATCTTGTTTCTTATTTGTCTATTTTTTTTGGACTAATTTGTGAGCTTAATTGTTATTATTAGATCCAGCAACTTTGACGGCATACCTCACAGGGGTGGTTCTGGTGAATCACTCGCCAGGCGTCGGTCTCCAATGCAAACAGATCGGTTCGGTGGTCGGTTGTGGGATGCTGAGTTTCAAAGTGCTGCTACTGATCCTGTCCCAGAAGAAGGAAAGGAGAAAATTGCTAAAGTTTCAGAGGATACATCCCCTAAAGTTTGCCGCCCGCGTATCATCTCTACCTCACGAAGTGGATATTTAAATAGAAGAGGATCACCAGGAGAGAGAGACAATAGTTATGGTATGGGAATGGCAAAGGGTCGTGATATCAGCCCAGACAATAACTTGAGGGGCAGATTTGATAGATTCCCCAATGGGGTAAACCGTGGCTTCAGAGAGGGTTACCGCAGACCGGGCATGTATGAAGGAGCCAAGTCCAATGGTCCTATGATAAATCACTTCGGTAAAAGGGAGAGAAGCTTTTCACCCATGGAAAATAGACTAGACTCGCATTATCCTCGTAGTTATAGGAAATCTAGATCCAGGTCTAGAACTCGGTCACCTGATTTCAGATCTGAAGCTAGAATGGGACGGACAAGGTTGCCATATCAGCAACCTGGCCATACAGCTGACCACATTAGAGAGAGGAGGTCCCCAGTGAGGGTATTTAATCAAAGACCAAGATTTGACAACATGGGTTCCCCGGGAAGACTGAGATCAGATGATTGCATGAGACCAATGATGCGTCCTGTGAGATTTCATGATACGTCTACATCTAGTAGGGATCATGACTATGAGGAAAGTGATCACTATCGGAGAAAGCCTGTTTTCATGCGCAACAGGAGATCCAGGTCTAGATCCAGAAGCTGCTCTCCTGATTTCAGGTCTGATGCTAGAATGGGGGCGATGAGGGCTCCATACCAGTCTCCCTCAGATCATACGAGGGGCAGGAGATCACCTGTGAGGACATTTCGTCCTGGCCACCGGTATGACAATGGGGATTCAGGTGCAAGACCAAGATCAGATGATTGTGTAAGACCTGTGATGCGCCCTGGGAGATTCAATGATACTTCTCAGCCTTGCAGAGGGAATGATTACAATAACGGGGGAGATGAATACAGGAGAAAACCTCGTAATATCTTTGAAAGAATTCATCCCGTAAGACATTATGATGGAGATGGAGATGGTAGGCGATTTCAGTATAATGGTGAACAGGATAACATGGGTAATCAAAATTTCCGACGAAATGAAAACTACACAAGGGGTGGTGACAGGAGGCCAGTGCAGTTTAGGAGAGAAGAAAGAGGTAATGTAAGATATAACTCGGATAGGGTGTTCTATTCCGGTCCTAAACAGTTTGGAGGTATGCGAGATTATTCTGAAGATACGGTTCCTAGAGGCGTGCGGCCTTGAGGTACCTCTGCTTCTGTGTTCAGTTTAGTTTAGTTGGGATAGGGTAGGTTTTTATAATTGTTGGGTAACTTTTAGCAGTCCTGCGCTTGTTCACCAAATGATTTTTTAGGAATTGAGTTGTTTGTTTCACATAGGTTTTGATTTTTAGTTTTACTGGTTCAGCTTTTCGTCCTATGATGTCTTTTTCTTCCCCTTTACTCTATAGTTCATATGTATCCTCTCTTGAGGTGATCAGTCACATACTCATAATCAAGCTGCTGCTTTAGTGTTAAAGGAGAGTTCCTACATCTAATGCTTTGCGTTTCTCACATTTTCGGCATCTTTTTTCTTCAGAAGATTTGTTTGTTTTGGTTACATCAGAAGATGCAGTTGTCATGCCCTTGATTAGTTTCTAAAGTGTGCTGAAGGTGTTTTGATGTTGAATTTTTGACTTTACTATCCCAGTATCGGTATCATTACTGATTTGGAATGTGAGACCACTGCTACGACAGTCCCTGTAAATCATGGGTGTAATAGAAGGTTTTGTAAAAAGTCATGGTTGTGATGTTGAAGGATTTTTTTTGCAGCGGAAATTACAGCGTTGTCTAGAATTCTCTGATGAAAGTGTTGATTCAGATTTCTGATTACTGCTGAGGATGTCGCCTCTTCCTGTGACAACTGCACTGTTGCTCTGCAGTAGAACTAAAGAACAGTTGCAGGTTTTTGCTCACTATGTTCTGTATCAGTTTTTCACTGGAAGTAATTTGTTACCAAGGCTTTTTAATAGCACAAGCCAATCTGGAGGAAGATCCCGCAGTCGCAGATTCTTTTTTTGTAACAGCACATGACTTTCTATACATTGAAGATCTCACAGTTTCGCTCGCAGCCACATACAAAACTGCCTATGCCTTTAGTGTCTGTGGGAAGGGGGATGAAGTTTACATGGAGTAAGAAATTCAGCACTAGCAGAATGCGTACTGCTAAGTAAATGAAAGGTGGGAATCAGATCACCAGCTGAAGCCACGAGATTCAAAATGCAGATTCTTTTCGCCAAAACCTGAGCAAATCTTGGCTACATCATGTCTCAGTGTGCTAGGTCCTGAAGCGATGACTCCAACATCTTTTCCGGTGCACTCGGATAATATTTCTGAACAGCACAGTTAAAACAAAACCATTCAACTTGCGAAAAGAGCAGACAGAAATCGAAACATCTGTGAAAAGAAGCGCGCATACGTACTTTGGATGTTTGGTCGCGCTCCATAGTGCACTTGGGTTGCTTGGATCAGAGACCGTTGAGGAACGTTTTCAGGATCTGCACTGCCACCAGAAAACCAGGATGCTGGAGAAGTCACAGTCGTTGGTACCACGGCGTTTCTGATTTGACACTGATTTTCTGCTGTCAATTTGTTCTTCTGCAGTAGAAAAATGATACTACTGACAACAATTATGCAGGCACACATAATAAAAAGGTCCCATAACACTCGGACAGTGAAGTTATAACTCGTGTGCGTTCTCTGAGCTGTAGGATTTATATGGTACCGGGTCACCAAAGCCAGGAGGACTAGAAACAGGACAAATGAGGCTGCGATAATGAGTGCAAGGTAGAGCCAGCTATTAGATCCTAAAACTGGGTTGATGGGCGAGTCTAATGCACTTGGCTTGAACCATTTTGTTTGGATGAGCGTGTCTCCGTCGACTGTTGCTGGTCGATCTTCTCTTGTCACGTAAGCCTGAATTTCCACCTGAGTATCTGAGAAACTTTCAGGAGTGCTACCAACAGGAAGCAAGAGATCTAGCATGCTGAGATCGGCCACACGCTTGAAGGTGCAGACGAGAAGAACTTGTGGCACTTGGGTTTTCTTGGTGTTGGCTTGATAGATAATCTCCCGAATTATGGATATAAATGGAGTAATCCCACTGCCTCCACTGATTAACACCAGAGAATCATGTCTGAAATGTTTGATTAAAAACGAAAAATCGAAATTAATTTCTTGTTGCTAGAAGTTCAAATACCAGAGAATGCCATTTATCAGATGGAAATAGTAGTACCCTGTCGTCTCAAAAAGAAAGATCACTTATTCGGTTTTAGTTTGTCTCAAATATTTATTTTCGAGATTTTATCGTACTTACTCTAGGAAGGAGGTTGAACCAAGTGCATACGGTCCTTCAACCGATACTTCAAGGCTGTCTACAGAAGACGAGAGTTCTTCATACATCCTTTTTGTCCAATTTCCTCCACATTTGAATGCTATACTTAGCTTATCAGGCTCCATGTTGTCATTTGATGTGACAGTAAAAGGATGCCATTGTAACTTTGAAATTTTGGGCACATTGACGAATATGTTGCTAGTAACACCGTAATGTACACCTGAAGACCGAAAACCAACAAAACAAAAACTTAGGGCATGCCTGGATTGACAGTAATGGGCCTGAAAAAAATCAAGGAGTAAAGATTCAGGCCCATTTCACAGGTTTGGATTGAGAGGAAAAAATAGGCCTGAAATCCATTACCCCCAAAAGGCCTAAAACTTTCCTCCCTCACTCCCCCAAGCAAAGATTTCCCCCTAATCTTTTCCCCCTCAATCTTTCCCCCCCTAATAATTCCCCTCATACCAAACAAGCCCTTATATTTTACGGTTTGCCTCATATTAAGAGACGGTCTCATGCAGACGACATGCAGTGCTAGACTGCTTGTTGAGAAAAAGTGTATAAATACGGCATCATACTATGAGCAGTCTTCCACAGAATTAGTAACTGAATGACGAATAGTAATAAATTACATTATATATTTGGTTAGAGGCAGTGTCATGATCACCTGGACTCTTGGAGAAAGTCAGTTCAACAGTTTCACCAGGAAGAAGCCGAGCTGAGATCAGTCCTGCACGAGAACGTGACTGTAGGAATCTCAGGTACCGATCAAGGGCGAAAAGGAAGATCCCAGGAAGGACCTGACAGGCCCAGGAAGCACCAATGTGCATAATGAAAAACAAGGTTGCGAGAGCGTAAAGTTGGTGCGTGTAAAAGAAGACTTCAAATGCTCTGCGTCTGGTATATGCAAAGCTTGTACACCACATTACTAGTAGAAATACCCATGATATCTGTCCTGCTATATTTGGTAAATGGTTTTTAGACCATTCCAAAATCTGTAACAATGGTTGAAAAACTTGTTACTTTGAGCCACTCTTTACTGAAATTTGTTAAATCAATAGCCGAGCTTAGGGTTTTTGCTCGACTGGGTTCATCGACTGTTATTAATTTCAGAAAAGTTTATTACTTTATTCTTACCTCATGCAATTTGTGGACACTTGCCCTGTAGATGAAGAAGCCGAAACCGTGTAGTACAGAAGTTACCATGAGTATTTGGCCAATCCATATATGATACTTAATGCTGGACTCAAATGTAAGTCCAATTAACTGTAAAATTGAAGATAATCGAATTACAGGAAAGAACACAAACGCCCATGAAATGTTTGCTGCGTAACCTAGTTGCAGTGACACGATCCGTAAATTTCTTTGCCACCTGATCCAAAAACATACATATAAAAAATGAATTATCATGTAATACAGACGTGAAATGAGTTATATATGTAGAACTGGTAGATAGATTAGTCGCTTACTTCTAAATTATCAAACACGACCGATTTAAATAAACTTTAGAGAAATAATCTATTTGTCGAGGTTATTGATGTGGTCAAATGTATATACGTCAAAATAATAAATTGTCTAATGACGATCATGTGATCGAAATGTGTTTCAGCAACAATTCAACATTGAAGGAGAGGTTCTAATAAAGGTGAATTAACACTTACGTTTTTTGGTCAAGAGTAGGGCTTTGCATGAAGGGATGTTTAACACTAACGTAGTAATAGTTGCCGAAATGCCAACACACAAATGCGACACCCATAACCAAGAATATGAGTTCTGTTGCCGTGACTATTCCTAGAGGTCTCGTAATTAGGAGCGGCCGCCTCAAGACGCCCTGTGGCCGGTGAGTTGAAGACCTATACGCAGGGGCGAAGCCAGGATTAAAAACTTGGGGTGGCGGATTATAACTGTATACGCGGTATCCCTAACGGATAATATAGGAATTGTTTATTGTTTCTAATAAAAACTGATACTATACGATCCTATTTAATAAGAAACATAACGGAGGCAGGGGCGAACCTAACCCCAAAAATTTGGGGTAACCATGTTAGTACAAGTTTTTTTTTTTCCTAATTTTTTGGAATTTTTAAGGCAATAATTAGGTGTTTTCGGGGAATTTGTGGTAGCCGGTGCACCTCAGGCTACCCCCTAAATTCGATCTTGAATAAAACGTACATGCTCAACAAATTATGGAATAAGAAAGAAAAAATATATTGTAAATGCGAACAAAACATAAGTGGAGAAATGAACAATCTAAATGAAAATATATATCAAATCATCGTTGACTAACTAAAGTTATGCTTATTTTTAAAAAGTATAGGAATAATTTAAAAAAACAATGAGACTTGCTATTAAGAAGATTTGAACCCACAACCTCCAGGTTACAATGATAGCACTCTAACCACTGTACTAACAACATCTTATGCTAAATTGGTCCTCCAAAATATATATAAAGGGATTCTGCCCAAAAAACTTCAAAAAAAATTTCCCCGGCCGGGGTGGCGGCCGCCACCCCAAGCCACCAGCTGGCTTCGCCGCTATACGAGTATATGGTTTAAAACACGGGTTAGCGAAATTGATTGAAAACCATCTTGTTTAATTCTCATAATGTAACATTTTCCCGTCCATTCTCACAAACTAGAGTCTGTTCGGTATCACTGTCGTTACCAGATTTTTCTTTTCTTTTCTAAAATATAGTTAAATGAGTTACAAAATTAACTTCAAATTGTTTGTTTCCGTAATAGTTATACTGAAAATGAAAACTGACAACTGAAAACTGAAAAAGGTTTTCAAAAGCGAGACTTTGGTTATAAAAAAAAAAAAAAACAGAAAATGATACCAAACATGCCCTAACTTCCTAGTTATGAAGGAAAAACGTGTATTCTCTAGCGAGTTTAGATAATTTATATATTAACGCATATGGGCATAAATGCAATGATAAATACATAGACTCCAAGGATGATCCAATGATAAATCATACTAAGCATTTACTTAATTTGTTTTGAATATACTGAACGAGAGAACCTTTTGATCAAGGAGGATGATGTTCTTTTGTCCTTGATATAAAGATAGATGCAGCCAAGTACAGCAACCAACATCACAGGAATCGTCATCAAGAAAAGGTTTATACCTGCCCATGACAACATTTTTGGTTACACGTAAGTCGTTAGCGAAAATACAAACAAACAAATGAATCACGAAGACAATGGAAATCATCGACGAGAATACTAGCACAAACAAATTAAAGTTCATATCGACAACGTAAAAGTTAATTTGAAGTGTTAGGTGGTATGTTGTACGTAACCTTGCTCCCCATATGATGAGTTGAACATCGTCGAAAACTGAGGAGTCCATTTATACTTGAAAAATTCCATGGGCAACACTACCCACATCATCATCCATCCTAGACTCACAAAAAGACATACTAGCTTCAATAATAAGTTTAGGCTTAATTTCTCCATTTCTGAAGACCGATCATAAGCTCAATTTTCAAAATTGTTGTGTAAAATGAAGCTTTAATCATAATTTGGGATGATAATAAACTATTTAGTATGCCTCGTTTAGTAATTCATGTACAATTAGTCACATTTTATACAAGGATCCCATAAAAGGCTAGTTAACTTGGCACGAAAATAGAACTAGGCAAGACTGTCCAAGATTACACAGCTGTACTTCTTAAAGTAGCTGATACTAAATAGGAAATGAATCATTAGAGTAAGAGTACACATACAAAAATTGCATTCACCAATATCATATAATATTTGCCCAAATTGGAACATGAAGATACTTTTATACTCCCTCCGTCCCCCTTTAAACACCCCACTTTCCTTTTCGGGGTGTCTTTCTTTAAACACCCAATTTCAAAACTTTCTAAATGGGGTAAGTTTTCACCACACATCAACCCTCCACTATCTCCAAAAATAATAAACAAACCACCCATTATCTCCAAAAATTATAAACAAACCACTCATTATTTCCAACAATAATAAACAAAACACCTACTATCTTCAACAATAATAAATAAATCACCCATTATCTTCAACAATAATAAAGAAAACACACCACCTTAATCCACGAGAAAAAGGGAATGAAGTGTTTAAAGGGGGACGGAGGGAGTATGGCCCAACTTCTAAGAGTATCAAATTTTGGCTTGCCAGAGAAGAAATCAAGTCTTCCACGCACGCCTTTCTTAGGCATGCACCACACGCTCATGTGGCTATGGCTCCCTTATATATATCCCAAATTCCCAACGACCGGATTTAAGGTTACTCCGTACAAGGTATGTCGAAGTCAACCTCCATCATCGTTGCGCTTTTACTTCTAACTTTTTTTGAAGGCTTTTACTTCTAACTTATTAGCTTCTAAGTGTGTCTTAGCTATATTGAAACCATTTAGCGCCATAGAGAATTTAAAATGGGACACACCCCTCCAGAAGAAAGTAATCGAAATGCATATTTAATCGTGTACGTTTAATCGGAAAATCCAAACGAGAAACATATTCAAATTTGATGTTTAGATCGAGAAATAAAATCACATTTTTCCATCTATTGGCTATTGACTATTGCTCATACCAAGTGCAAAGCATACTTTGTATTGAGGGAATGAGGGGAGCAAGAGCGGGTACCCGCTCCAATACCTAGCAACCGAAATTGGAACATGACACACAGTACCGATTCCGAAATTGTCCGTTCCAAGAACTGGCATTCGAATTTCTTGCTCATCATACTTTGTATACACACAGCGATTTCATGCAGTCAAGTTTCTATTTATCTGTTATTAAATATTGAAACGAAATTGATTATAAAATTAAGGGAGCGACTATTGGCACTCCAAATGTGTATTATAACACTCCACTCGCACAATATTCTTTGACATAAAATATTGAAAGATGGAGTGGTGGAACACTCAAGTGGAATGCCAATAGTCGTCCTCAAAATTAAAAATGATTCAAACACAACCAAATTACAGAAACACCATATCTGGCAACAAAATAAAAAAAAAAACAAAAAAAAAAAAAAAAATTACAGCAAGACCAAAAATCACCAGTTAAAACTAAGGTACTCAAAATGCAGATTCTTTGCACCACAACACGAACAAATTCTTGCTACATCATGTCTCATTCCCCTTGGTCCTGAAGCCAACACTCCTACATCATTTCCTTTGCATTCTGACAAGATTTCTAAAAAAAAAAAAAAACACGAAAATCAGTCATTATCATACTCCCGTCTTTTTATTGTCACAGAACCATGAGTGAGACATAAAATGAGACATTCCGCAACAAAAGAAAAAACATAAAATGTGAATAGGGTCAGATGGACTTACTTTGGAGATTAGGCCTCGCGCCATAATGCACTTGTGTAGCTTGGACGAGAGACTGATATGGATGACTTTCAAGCTCTCTGCTCCCACCTTGGAACCAAGATCCCGGCGAGCTCATAGGAGTTGGCACTTCCACATTCTTAATCTGTTTATCTTCTGCTGCAATTTTTCGCTTTTGCCACAGAAAAACCAGGCTGCTGAAGAGGATTATACTGATGCACATGAAGAAAAGGTCCCATACAACCCAAACAGTGAAATTGTATGTACTGTTTGTCCCATGAACTATAGGATGTATGTGGTATTGAGTTACCAAAGCAAGGAGTAAAAAGAAGAGGATGAAAGATGACGCGATAATGAGGCAGAGGTACAGCCAGCTGTTGGGGCCTAAAACTGGGGTGATTGCCACATCCTGTGGGCTTGGCTTGAACCATTTGGTCTGTACAAGGTTCTGAATTTCAGCTGTAGGTGGTTCATCCTCTCGAGTTACGTATACCTGAATATCGAGCTTAATGTTTGAGAGATCACCAAGTGTGCTATCTACAGGAAGCATCAGGTCTAGCATTGTGAGATCACTGGCATGCCTGAAGGCACAAATGAGCTGAACTTTCGGAACTTGGCCTTTCTGGGTATTGGATCGATGTATAATCTCTCGAATTATTGATATATACGGGGTTATCCCACTGCCTCCGCTGATCAACACAAGTGATTCATGCCTGGAAGATAAACAAGGAGAAAGTTTGAAAAATCAAGTTCTAAACATAGTCTAAATTAACTAAAACTGTTATGGGATTTCAAGACTACAGGATTATGTATGTATGTGACTGCTTAAGGTAGCGTAATTTTCACTGTTTCTCCGTTTTCTGTGTAATTATGAAGCTTCTAAATATGTACTTACTCTAGGAAGCTGGTTGAAGCTGGCCCGTATGGTCCTTCAACCGATACTTGAAGCCTGTCCATAGAAGAAAGTTCTTTGTGTATCTTTGTTGTCCAACTCCCTCCACTGTTGAAGGCAATGCTCAGCCTATCAGGCTCCATGTTTTCATTTGAAATGACGGTGAAAGGATGCCATTGTAACTTGGATATTTTGGGAGCATTCACGAACAAGTTACTCGTGACACCATAATGGACACCTGAAAACTCGAAATAGAATATCAGGACTTAACCAAATTAATCTTCAAAAAAAAAAAAAAAAAAAAAAAAAAAAACAACAATAATCACCTGGACTCTTGTGAAAAGTCATTTCCACAATTCCACCAGGAAGAAGGCGAGTTGAGATTAGCCTGGCATTAGACCGCGACTGCAAAAATCTTATGTACCGGTCAAGGGTGAAGAGGAATACCCCAGGAAGGATCTGACATGTCCATGATACCCCCAAGTGCACCACATAAAAGAAGGTTGCCAGAGCGTATAGCTGGTGCGTGTAGAAGAAGAGTTCAAAGCTCTTTCGCCTGGTGTATGCAAAGCTTGTCACCCACATTACTAGCAGTAAAACCCATGATATTTCTCCTCCTATATTAGACACATATGTAGGCGACCATTCCAGCGCCTGTATAACAGTAAAGTAGCATTACTGGACGCACTGAGTGTATAGAAGGGTGCAAAAGTGAAAGATTAAGGCCTAATGATCACCTCTTTTGTATAACATGCCAATTACAAGTTTTGTATTATATCAAATAGACTATACTTGATAATTCTTGAAGAAAGAAGCAGGAAAGCAACTGTATAAAGGGTACTATATGATTGCGAAACTGTAAAGTTTTACAGAAGTTATGTACCAGGGCCATCTGGCTAGTTATCAACCAGTATACGAAGAAGCCAACACTGTGCAATGCCGAGAGTACCATCACTACTTGCCCAATCCATATATGATACTTTATGCTTGACTCATACGTCAAGCCAACCAGAGGCAGGATTGAGGATAATCGAGTCACTGGAAAGAAGAGAAACGCCCAAGCAACATTCGATGCATAACCTAACCTCAGTGACACAGCGCGAAACCTCACTAGCCACCTGACAAATTCCCTCCAATTGGTTAATTATAACACTTTAAACAATGACATTTGTTGTTTTACTGATAGTAATTCAGCTCATGAATGCATGTCAAATTCTTGAGGAAGAAGCGTCTTCAAACTTACACTTTATCACCCATATGACTCATGTATGGATGCTTAACGCTGACAAAATAGTAATTGCCAAACTGCCAACTCATGAGAGCAACAGCCATAACTGCAAAAACAAGCTCCATTGCAGTAACAACTCCGAGAGGCCCCAACACGAGAAGTGGCCGTCTTAAGGAAGCCAGAGGCTTCTGACTTGTGGAACTGCGACAAAAATTACCACATCAGTCAGTCAGGCTCTCACAGATGTAAAGAAGTGCAAAAGAAAAGGATAGAGAACAAAAGACATTACCTTCTTTTAGACACTTCCTTTTTGCTCTTTATATGAAGATAGATGCAGCCAAGAGCAGATATCAGCATTATAGGGAATGTTAGCAGGAAAAGATTAGTACCTGCAGAAAATAAACAGAACAAAGGATTACTACTAATAATCACAATTCTGTATTTCTGGATGAAAGTAAAATGAACAATAATCAACCTTGTCCGCCAATGTACGTTGCATTGAAAGTTTTAGTTAGTACAGGAGTCCATTTGAACTTGTAAAACTCCGTCGGTATCACAATCCATATTAACATCCAACCAAGGAAGATTAATAGACATATCAGCTTCAGCAATGTAAGGCTGCTCATCTTCTTTGATTTCTATGACAAAATCGATCTTTTAGACTTGCAGGTAAGTCACTGTGGAGGATAAACTGTTCAAGTCATATATATACTTGAGCGTTAACTTCACACTTCATCAAGCAATATTTCAGTTCTGAACAATCAGAAAGGCATGTTTCATGCTGCTTCTCCCTCCATGCATATTTAATATCTATTTTTTCGAATGTCAAAATATATCTTCCATGATCTATCTGGAGTATTTTACATTGACCAAGTATCCATCTTTCGAAGCACAGATATTTTTTTTTATGAAAGGACAATAGTAGGCCCACAGGGGGTAAGGTTGCGCAAAGCTTCTCTCATATCTCACCACAGGTCGCCTTTGAGGCCCTAGGGTAATGTTGATGTTCCGAGTTCTAGTATTACTTAATCTTTATGTACCAAAAATCCAAAATGCAAAATTGGTTGAAATTTTTTGCCTGAATTTCTGATCACAATTTCAATGGCAATTATTCTAAGCTGATACATTTTTCAGTAGAGATTATCAGATTAACAAACTTTGTCAGACAGGGAAAATTATTGTGTACACCCGAGAGTACGTACTCTCGGTTCTCGTGTTGTGTACTTTAACATAGAAATTGATGTACTTTTACCTTAGTTTAATGTACTTTAAGTACAATTTTGTGTATTTTTTGTTAAAATAGTGTAAATTTACTTATCAAACCATTTTCGTATAGTTTTGCTAATATTTATAGTATTTGGAAGTATAAGTATGTAGAATAATACAAATATGTACACGATCTTGAAGTGCAAAGATGAAAATATCGATTATCAATTCATTAGAGTCTCTTAATGGGTTAAAAATGATTACGTAAATAGGTTAGAACCTTAAAATATCAATGCAAAGTTTTATTAATCTATCTTGGTTGCAAATGACTAAAACTATACATTAATTCACAAAAATACATAAAATTTCCACTAAAGTACATAAAAAACTTGCAAAAGTACATTAAAAACCCGCTAAAGTACATAAAAGCAAATTCGATAGTACATAATCTCGAGAGTATGGTATACATGCTGGTCAGACAGAGGGAGTCATATAGGCCAGTGCGTGTGCAGATGTTGAACCCTGGCCCCTGCATTCTTATCACATTTTCACACCAGGCGTAAATAATTCAATGAAACGGGGCTTATGTTGGACAAAACAAGTAGCCGAAAGCCCGAAACTGAAGGAGTTTTCTAATGTACAGATGTATGATAATTCCACCATTATACATTCTACCATACAGAAGAGGAAACAATACGTGCAGAAGAAATGCCATTTGAGTCCTTTTTTTAGGTCTGCAGGTTCTTATGATGTTAGTACAGTTGACTTACTGATGGTACAGGTTTTCTGTACTACACAGATACTGTATGTACTAGACATTTATGGGTATAAACTGAAAAATTATTATGTACGCTTTCATGAGAAAATGACCCCCTTTTTATGACATTGGAAGGACAATGTCTAAAATTATCAGTTGATAAGTTGACAATAAGAACTAATAATCCAATATTTTTTTAAGGGAATAATTTCCCAAAGAATTTTCAACTAGGATATGATGCCTGAACTATCATCTTCAGGTACTGAAAACTGACTGCTTTTAATCTATTACTCCCTTTGGTCAGCCTTATCCGAGAACATTCTGATAAGGCCCTCTGTCAAAGTAAATTCTGATTAGGGTTGGAAACCAAACATGTAAGAGATCGGTACTCAAATTCAGCATCATCAATGGGCGTGGCGCCTGGTCACTAACCTGATTTTATATGAACTAATCCACCAGGAAATACAACGATATATTAAATTTGCAAGAACTACATGTGTTTAAGGATAGTAACAGCAAACCCAATGGCAATGAAAGTAGCAACTGATATGCCGAAAATGCCAGCAAGAATTCCAGGAACGATAAGAGCATCCCAGCCTTTCGCGGTGGCCATTCCACAAGCAGTTGTTGGGCCTCCAACGTTAGCATTGGAAGCCAAAAGCAAGAGCTTCAGTTCAAAGTGAAAAAACTTGCCTAACCCAAGAAGGATGGCCAGATGGACAGTAACTTGTACTAACGCAAATAAGAAGATATTTGGTGTTGTGCTGATAACATTCCAAATACTGCCACTGGCTCCAATAACTGCGAAAAATACCTATTTCCAAACAAAAAAAATCTCAATTTCAGGATATGAAATACAACTGAAGTCATCTCACACCATAGGTAAGTTTGAAAACTGTGTACTGCAACAGTATTAAGAAAATTTTAGGCGAAAACCTAAAATTTACATATTCCTGATAGATGGATTGATATCTTGAACAGTATAATAGCACTTTCTTCTCAAGATTGAACAAGAAGTGAGGAGTGGGCTTCTTACCTGCATCAGTACCAATGACATTGCATCCCCAGAAGGTGCAAGGTAACTGAACACTTGGGGTAGGGCAGTAGCTAGGATCACGACAACTGCCGTTGCTATAGGAAGAATGCTTCCTCGTAATCCCAACAGTTTAGCAAAGCAGGCAGATGATTTGCATATAGCAAAAGATACAGCAATAGATGTGGCTGTTGGTAACACAGGGAGCTTGACCCCAGACTTCAACCGGGCACATGACTCATCTGTAAAGAATAGTGAACATATTCATCACTTGCATTTGATCAATTGGATATGTCATAAACAATCAGCTGGACACTAATCCAAAGAATCTTAACAAAGCACCAGGAATCACAAACGGTACCTACCAGTGGTGGACTTTGAGGCCTCGGGAGGTACTCTTGAAGCTAAGGCAAACAACACCATGAAGTAAATAGCACAAATGAGATTGTCTGCTGCTACACCAGCAGCTACAATTGACGGAGAGATACCAAGAGCCTCAGAAACTGCGATGTAGTTGACAGCTGGAGAGAGCAATGAATACGATCATAAACATGATTTGAAGAAGATGGACTAAACTTCATACTTAGCGACTTCCACACACAGGATGCTCGCAAATTAAAGAAGTTCCTCCAAAATTACCTCCACCAATGTAACTACCCATGAGAGCAGCAGCTATTTTCCAACCATCAGCACCCAGTGACCGCATAGGAACTAGGGAAAATGCCACCAGTGTCCCTATCGTTGTAGCCACTGCACATAAAGAAATCCGATGTGCAGGGTCAGACTGTCAGCATTCTTGCAAAGCCCAACAAAGAACGAGCTATTTATCATCAAATAGGTAAACTTAAACTAAAAGTCACAGTGAAGCACATCAGCACATGTTATCAATCAATATCTCACTACTTCAAAAGAGGATAGACCTGATCCAAGCAAGAATGCCAGAAGTAATCTCCCAGTCGACTGAATAAGCTGACGCATATTAGCTCTAAACAAGAGCAAGGGAATGGTTAAGGGCAGCAAATACTCCATTACTATGGAATATGCTGGTGCTTCATAAGGTAAAATCCTTAGATTACTGGCTGCTAAACCAACCAAAACGCTCACGAGTGCTGCACTAACCATGCTCCCAATCTTTGTCTTCTCTGACCTTCAATCTCCAAAGTACTTTATTTATACTTGACAGGAAGTGCAGAATAATTGCGAAATAAGCGAGCCTGCTAATTGAATTCATACAGGACCCATAGCACACATGTGATTTCTGAACCAAGCCACAGACCCACAACTAATCAAGCTAACATAACAGGAATATATCGGTGTATGCTTCATCCTCTTTTCAGGGTTTTCAATTTTTTTTTGGATTCTGACACCTCAAAATTCAGCTTACCAGCACCGGGACGCCGTGTTTCCATCTGACCAACACCTCTTAGAATTATAAACACATCACTGTCAAATAAGTACTGGTACAACTTAAGTTTTTTCAACTTCAGGACAAACAGAAAGAGCCTAGAAGATGTAACAAAATCTAATCAATTGTAAGGAAAACGCAACCACCAAATGAAATTATTTCTTCCGACATTTAGGTAGTTTACGTTTGGTTTGATATTGTTATAAGGAATCCCAAGCCAAACACAATAAACAACAACGATAACAACTAAGGCGTTGTCCCAAATTGATTTGAGGTCGGGCCAAGCCAAAGATAAACCATACAAAAATAACGGAGGGAGTATTACTTTTCATTTACCCCAGCAATGCAGAGTAATTGCTGGAGTAAATGAAGAACAAGAGGAGAGTATTTACCAAAGACCAAAGGCCCCAGTAGCAAGAAGTGCAGACCATAAACCCCAGTGATCATCAGGTGAAATTAAAGGGTCATTTAACCTTAGCTGCGATTTTACAGTTAATGTTCGTCTGAAAACAGGGTTTTTACTGAATAAACCAGCAGAAAAATAAACAGTTTTACTGTCTGCAACACCATTACTGGAGGATTTTATACGCGCCGCCGGAGTTAGGTGGAGAGAGAAAGCAGATAATGAAGGTTGATGTATGGTGCTGATGAATGTTAATGATGGTGCAGACATGGTGATGGACTGATGGTAACAGGTAATTAACTGCTTTATTGCAAGCTTTGGCTTATCTGCTTATAATTGCTACAACTCCAAAGAACATCAACATACGAACTGTGACATGTGTACTATAAAAGTTCTCTCAGTCATGTGGTGGTGTCCTTCTCAAAGGTCAGCTAATTCGGATTTTGTGGCTCAAAATATCGACAAATAGCGACTCATATCGACCTGAAAGTTACGGGTTTTAAACTCAGAGTTTTCGACCAAAAACTCAACCTATCACTCTTTCTTCACTGGATGATTTCACCTGTACGTCAAGCTAAAGCTACCGGACACGAACAGTTATGTCATGCATCATTCACATTTGAAACAAATACAACATTCATGTGCATTTCATTCAACAAACCAAATATGCACAAATAGCACAATGAACCGTCAAAGGGGACAACATGGAGTATCTTACACCAAATTTCCAAGTACTATTTAACTCTCAAGGTCAGTAGCTATTCTACTCATCAGCCGCGCCACTCTGAAACATAATTTATGTCGAAACTGCCTTGAACTATCCAGTCAGAATTGAAGGACGAGAATGCTCAGGGATCACAAGAACAAATTACATATTATCACGCTTAAAGCGGCTCACTTCAACATCACATATAGAGTGTTCACGACTTCCAGTCAATTGCATGTTTGAATGAACTAACATCTTGGTCTGTTGGTCACATGAATCGGAGAACCCTAGTTCCAAACCCATAGCCGAGGAATGTTGCCATGGATATACCAAAAATTCCAGCAAGAATACCAGGAATTACCATGGAGTGCCAGCCTTTAGTGGTTGCCATCCCACAGGCCGTTGTAGGACCCCCAACATTGGCGTTTGATGCTATTAGTAACATCTTCAGGTCGAAGCCAAACAGCTTTCCCAGCCCAAGGATTACGGCAAGATGTACAGAAATTTGGACGAGGCAAAACAACAATATACTGGGTGCTGTAGTAATCACGCTCCAAATGTTCCCACTTGCCCCTACCACTGCAAAGAATACCTGTGTCGAAAGAAAGGCAAACACTGACTTCATCTTCTAGATAAACTTGGTCTTCCCAATATATTCAACTCATCAGACAAGTCGGAAAAGGTTATTTAATGGTTTGGAATCCGCAGCATCAGCTGCATTAGGAGGGAATTTGAGATGCTCTTCGAAGTTATGACTATAAACTATGTCTTTTGTTCAGAATTTGGAGGTGTCAGCCATGACAACACACCAATACACCATGTCTAAAATCACATAAGATAGATATAGCCAAAATCAAAGGAAGATATCAAAGACAGAAAACACAATAAGAATAGTGACTCGCAATACGTAACTTAAATAGTAGAAAGTAGTTAGAAAAATCTAATCTAATACTATATATGTAAACCTGAAACCACACACCCCCTAGGCTGACACTTGCATTATACTATTGGATGATAAAAGAAAACAAACATAAACATAATATAATTGGTTCATCTATGGTAATTCAATCACACTAGAAAACTAAGTATACCCAAAGTATATTCATATATTAAAAAGTACATTTATGTTCTTTCTACTCAAATGATGACGAAAGGCAACCCAATATCGAATTTTGGTCAAAATCAGCCAAACCGAAGTATTGAATCCACAGTTTTGGCCCAAAACCGTTCTGGAACAAAGATGACTCAAATTTTGTAGCAGCTCATAGGATCATTTTAAGTGTTGTGGCAAAATATTAGAGCTAAAAAACTATGATAGTGCTCCAAATCAGCCAAGACCACACGCTAGCATAAATGGGCTACTAGAGATTGGGGGGGATAAATATACCCCCAGATGGGAGAACCGGAACCTCAAATTCATCAAGGGCACTTTCAAGGTGTTTGCGGTGATATTTTACGGAAGTTGTGATACTCTGAAAAAAGTGGCCAACATGGCTATATGTTGGACAAAATTGAAGGCTATAATCCATGTTTTTTGGGCCAAAAATAGCTCGGGAACAAAAACGGCTCAAATTTATGTGAAATCCCCCAGGGGTAAAATTATGTGTTTTTATCAAAATATTAGAGCCAAAAGGCTATGGTAGGTTCCAAAAATTGGCAAAAAAGCACATTAACCTCATTGTGTGACGAGTGCCAAATGAGCTAGCCCCAACACATAATGTCTGCTGAAGGTGTTTAAAGAACTTCCCTAACAGAGGAACTAGCCATCCTATGCAACAAGGTATTCTATGGCTGTCTATTGAAAAGTGTGAGTACATTTGGTTACTGTCGAGAAAATAGACAAAATTGGCCAAAATCGAAGTATAATCCATGATTTCTGGCCAAAGTCGCTCACAAAGTAAAACAACTGAAAGTTTTGTGGCAGCCCATAGGGGTCATAATATGGATATTAGCAACCCATTAGAGCCAGCCAAAAACATATGGTAGGTCCAAAATCGGCAAAAAACATGCACGCTAGCCTCAAAGGGTGATGTGTATCAAAAGGCTTTAAAAACCTTCCCTAACAGAGAAAGCAGCTCACATATCCAATAAACGCACACCAAGGCTGTCCTTGGTAAAATTTTGAGAAGATTTGGCTACCTTAAAAAAATGTGGTCAAATTTGGCCAAAACCAAATTATGTAATCCATTGTTTTTGCACAAAATGGCCCCCCAAGTATAAACGGCTCAAATGTTTGTGTAAGCCTCTAAGGGTTTCTCTATGGCTTTTAGAAAAAATATTAGAGCCAAAATCCTGAGGCAGATTCCAAAACTCGCCAAAACCGCACACTATGCTCAACTAGTAACGTATGCAGAAAGGGCTTTAAAAACTTCCCTAACAAAGGAACCATCCCTCATATCCACTAATAGTACTCCAATGTTGTTCAGGGTAAAGTTTAGAGAACATTTGGCTACTTCAAAAAATGTTGTCAAAATTGGCGGAACCAAGTATATAATCCACTGTTTTTGGCCCAAAAGCGTCATGGATTGAAAACGGCTCAATTTTTTGTGGAAATCCTGTAGGGGTCATAATATGGGTTTAAGCAAACTATTAGAGCCGAAAACCTATGGTAGGTTCCAAAAATAGGCAAATACCGCACACTAGCCTCAACTGGTGAAGTGTGCCGAAAGGGGTTAAAAAACTATCAGAGTAAAGGCACCAGTCCTCAATGTTACTCTGACTCTGATCCAAATATCCGATACGGGTGCGTGTCCAAGTGTTGGACTCGGCTAGTTTATGAAAAAACCTCTTATTTTTGGCCTAAAATGAAGGATCCAAGTGTCATACATACTCATACCCATGTCCGAGTGTAAAGGGTACGTGAGATAATATGAAGACTCCGGGTAACATAGCTAGCCCTCATACACAAGAATGGTACTTCAAAGCTGTCTCCAGTAAAATTTTGGGAATATTTGGGTACTTTAAAAAAAAGTGGTCAAAATTAGCCAATACCGAAGGATATAATTTACCGATTTTTGGCCCTAAAATGGCCGAGGAA
This sequence comes from Spergularia marina, assembly GCA_963680865.1. NCBI lineage: Eukaryota > Viridiplantae > Streptophyta > Magnoliopsida > Caryophyllales > Caryophyllaceae > Spergularia > Spergularia marina. Next base: position 23,154,912 of record OY804553.1, on the reverse strand, counting down.
CAGAAGTTGCTCAAATTTTTGAGGAAGCTCCTAGGGGTCATACTGTGCGTATAAATAAAATTGGCCAAAATTAAAGTATATAATTCATGGTATTCGGCCAACAAAATGCTCCAAAACAAATACGGCTCAAATTTTTCAGGAATCCCCTTGGGATCATATTATAGGCTTTACAGAAATAATAGTGAAAAACCTATGGTGGTCCAAGTGTGCGCCTCACCCAGGGTGAGGCTCAAGGCGCAAGTGAGGCAAGCCTTATGACTGGTGATGCCTTATGAGTGGCGATGAAATGTAGGTTTAGTGTGATATAACGACTAATGGCAAGAAGGAAACAAAACGTGAAGTAAATAATCGTAATGAAGTATAGATACACAGCGCGAGTGTGAGCCGGGCCCTCAGACTAGTTTAAAAGAAAACACAGGAAAATGAAGGAAGCAGGAGGCAACTTAGAAGGCTTTCGCTTTCAATGTCATCCACCTTGATTCTGGAGAGAATGTGGTTCACATATCACAGAAAGATTGGCAGTAGCACACAGTGTCCCAACAGACAAGAAACAACTTTCTCAAGACTTACAGTGGTGAACAAAGGAATTTCTCTTACCAAAAGAAGATCAGAAAAAGATCCTAGTAAGAAATACTGGCATCTAAACATATTCAATTAAGACAAAGCTTACCTGCATCAAGATCATGGCCATAACTTCTCCAGAAGGTGCAAGCTCATAGAATGGTCTTGGAAAGAGAGTTGCCAAGACGACTACTATTGCTGTTACCAAGGGAAGCATGCCGCCCTGAATTCCATAATATTTTGTGATAAAACTTCCAGCCTTGCATATTAGAAATGACACTGCGATAGCAGTAGCTGATTGTATTACAGGAAGTTTGTTGCTCGACTCAGATCCTTGGTTCATCACGTCCTCTGTTCAATGTAGAATATATTTGAGAGGAAGGTTATGGTGTTAACATCAAATTAAGATGGACCTTTAAAATGCCAAAGAAGCTATATACATAAATGCTTTTGTACTTGGGTATCCCTTGCAAAGGAGGAATAACACGATAAGATCCCATCCAAGGAGAAGGAAAACTCTTGCAAAAAATGCACGACAATTCGACATTGTTGAAATTATCAATTAAAAAATAGTCATATATTAAAAAAAGGTAATCCTGAAGTATACCACTAGTTGACGCTTCGGTCTCCGGAGGAATTCTGGAAGCTAAAGCGAACAAGGTTGTAAAATATACTGCACAAAGTACATTATCTGCCGCAAGTCCAGCGGTTAAAACTGAAGGGGATATCTTCAGAGCTTCCGCGATGGCCACGTAGTTGACAGCTGCAGTCACATAAAGCACATTGGATGATTTCGGATAAAAAAGACGACAGCTATTTAGCATGTGAAGAGAGAGACAACAGGATCAGCATCACTACTCCAAGATTTTCATAATAAGGATCAAGCAACAGAGTTGAATAAGTCATGCACATACCCAGCACCAGATAACATTTTGATGAATGCCACCAAATATAATCAGTATTAAGAATGAGGCATACAGCACTTATGGTTGTATATAGAAGCATAACAGAACTCAGAATAAGATAGAAGAGGTTCTCCAAAAATAAGAGGAAAAATAGGGATAGCTAAAGAGTTTGTCAGTCACCGGCCCACACATTTCCAAATTTATTACAGTCAAGATTGTGAACCATCGGTGAATGTCAAGAATGCATTTAAAAACTATATTTGCTATCCACAAAAAAAAAAAAAAAAAAAAAAAGAGAGAGAGAGAGATGTAAGAGCACTTTGAAAATTAAAGAGCAGTACCACCACCAATATGCCTTCCCATCAAAGCTGCAGCTATCTTCCATGCATCTGAACCAAGTGATCGCATTGGGACCAAAGAAAATGCCACTGCAGTTCCAATAGTTGTTGCAACTACAAGTAATCAACTAGAACATTAGATTGCTGATGAGAACCAGTATCCAAGAAAGAGTACCTACGTGATTCATGAGGAAAGCTAGAACGCAATGAATGGGGAACTGCACAAAGGCACACCTATTGTACCCTCAATATGCAATTCCTCCATCACCAATGGACAAAATTGAAAACAATAAGAATTTACTTTAGCATTGTCTCCTTTACCTCTGTTGTAGTTGTGGTAAATGGAGGAACGTTTCTAAAGTCTAACTCAGACCCATTTTCCCACTTTTTAGTATCTCGACAACTTGATCTTAAGCAGTTATCAAACAGCAAACACCTAACAACATAAAGGAGCACCCTCCTACAGTTTCAATGTATTCTCAAACTAGTGACTTTAATATAGCAGCCTCCTAGGTGCAAGTAACCTAGTCTCATCACGCAATTACTCGTTTCATACTCAGTTGATAGCTCCGAACATCCCTTCATAGTTGCACATCTCTTTCCTCAGCACACACACACACACACACACACACACACACAAAAAAAAGAGAGAACTGGATAGCAGATTCCCCAACTCCCGATTCCTGACAATCATTATGGAAAGAGGACATACTCAAGGTACAGGTTTCAAATCTCCTCAGTCCCTAACAGAGTAATTAAGCATATCAAGTAGACAAAACCCAAACATGACATTTCTGAAATGATGGCCAAACAGTCAATTATATTTCTAATCTCCAACTGTGAGCTTTATCATTTAAACAGTCTTGAGAAAATGACTCTTACCTGAGCCGATCAAGAATGCCAACAGCAATTTGCCAGTGGACTTTATGACACGCCGTAAATCCGCTCTAAATAACAGCAATGGGACAGCCAAGGGGAGCAGAAACTCCATAACAACTGAGTACGCTTTTGCATCAGAAGCGATTAATCCCAAGTTACTGGCTGCAAGCCCAACTAGGGTTGCAACTAGCGAACCACTCAATGCACTTCCAACCTTGGTCTTCTCTGACCTGAACACAGCAACAGCTGAGAATCATCAACCTGTAGCACCAGCAATGTACCCACTTGTGTTATCCTAAACAAGCATAGTTTTGTCTCGTAAAAACTGACACCTCTACAGAAACGTTCACTTTACTCTCATTATGTTTTTACTAACTTCGTTCCTTAAGTTTTATGCCTTCCATTAACACCAACCTTTCTACGAGGCAAAAACCAAAAAGCTTTTCCTAATTTCTACTCACTTTCAAGACTTAACTGAACAAGTCATGGTCATTTGTGACAAACTGACAACTGCCGAATTGAAGATACTTCCCTTGTTCCTTTATCCTTTTCCTTCCTCTCCTCTCCTCTTTTCTCCGACTGCTAGATTGCGATTAAACCTTTAGCCCAACCACAGTGTTCCGACAATTCAAAAGTTCTCTTCTTTTCGCAAAATTGAACCAATATTCTCCTATACAATGCTGAAGATACACTCACACTCATTATCTTATAGGCCTCAACATCTGATGCTTAATTAAAACTTGCAGTTTAACTATAGACTGGTACATTTTTCGCCTTTTCGGACAAAAATGACACACAGTCACACACCTGAAACATTCTTTCACAAGCTCAAACTCAACATAAAATTTAGATATCTAACGAACAATTCGCCTTTTACAACTCATTTGACAGTCACTCTTCGCGATGCGACACACTAAAATTACAAGGCAATAATCATATGAAACTTAACAAAAACAATTCGAACAACAGATTGACCAACATTGCCATATACTTGATCATCAAAGTAAAATCAGGCGTAATTAACAAGCTGCATAAAAGATTAATTTGCATAATTGCTTATATTTAGACAAAGGAAGACAAATTAGCTACCAGAAACCGACAGCGGCGGCGGCGAAGAGAGCGGACCAGGTTCCCCAGTGATCATTCGGCGAAATCAACGGCGAGGAGCTCAACATTGATGATCTGACGGTGGTCAAAGGCTTAGCCGAGCTCCTCTTCGCCGCCGTCGTCGCCGCCGTTGATAATGTCGGCAAATTGAAAAACTCATGCTGAAGAATGTGCTTCTTCCTCCATTTTCCAAAGGATTCTGACGACGCTGGTGTTGCTGAGTCAAATGTCGGCGAATTTGGTAGGGAGCACAGTAGTGGCCGCCATGTCGCCGCCGAAGACCGCGGTGGTTGCGGTGGTGGCGCCGGGAAGCTCAACAACATCGCCGACAGCTAAGGGAGAGGTAACTTAGCCGTTTAGCAGAGAGTGTGTGCGTCTGTGCACTAATTTGGTACGTCCAACGGAATTACTAGTTTAGCCCTCGTGAAGTCGTGAGCCGTGACCGTAAACCGGCGCGTGTTCCTACGGTTTTTGCATTCGTTAACATTTGTAATTTAACACTATTTAGAGTATTAGGTCATAGTAGACCTGTCAAACGGGTCGGGCGGGCGGGTTTCGGGTTCGGGTCACTACGGGTTGGGTCAAATACGGGTCGACTATACGCGGGTTTATACGGGTTCGGGTCGGGTTACGGGTTGACCAACGGGTCAAAAATACATGCTCGCGCCTTTTTTTCTCGGTAATTATTATAATCAAATTATTATTTTATTACTATTTTACAAGCATTTTATGTATTATATTATATAATAATAATCGTTTAATTATATTTGTATCTTATATGTCTTAAATTAATCAATTATTAATATTTAATTAATATTTATCTATTTATTTTTTATTTTTTATTTTTTATTATTATAATATATTTTTTGCACAATTCATTTGACCCAACGGGTTGACCCGGTCCGGGTCGGGTTATGACCCAGACTTTCGGGTCGTTTTCGGGTTCGGGTCATGTTCGGGTCCGGGTTGAGAAAAACGGGTTTTTTCGGGTTATTTCCGGGTCGGGTCCCGGGCGGTTTTTCGGGTCGGGTCAGCTTTTGACAGGTCTAGGTCATAGTATATCTTAATGATGGTCAAAACATAACGTAACACGTGTAAAAGACGAAACGTTAACAATTCTTGGAAATGAAGGAAGTATGTTTTCTGCGTGTTTTGTAGATCACGCACTAGAGTTCATTTTTCGACCACTTTAAGTTCACCCATTAGTCAAGGACAAGGGGAAACTTGGATTGTGTCTAATAGAGTTTTAAGTTGACAATACGTTCCGCATTGTATTATGAACGAAAGCACCCATTTACATTCTACATGTGAATGTCCCACATTGGAAATGAGAAGAGAAACTGTTTAGTTTATAAATCAAGGAGTTACTCCACCTATTGACAATTAGTTTTAGGATAAAGTCTTCTTGGTTTATAAAGCAGGTTTTCTCTCTCCTCCTTCGAGTGTGGCCATGCCCGTTTGCGTTTTCAACAGTTATAACGGGATGGTCTCGTCGTGATCTCATGGTATTTGGTATTGCTACTCACTGTTACCTCCTTCCAGTTCAACCTTACTAGTCTCATTTCTTTGTGAGAAATATTTTAATCGCGAGGTTAGAATCAGAAGGCGCAATTGCGCAAATGCTACTTGAAACTTAACACTAGCATCAGATCGCTGGTCACTATTAGTAAACTGAAAATGTTTTAAAACAATTCCAAGTAGCTAAGTTAAACCCTGCATTCACCTTCACCTACAAGCAAGCTTAGAAACATGTACCTAATCACGAACGGGTAATCGACACTTGAGCAAAATGCTAGGAAGTTCCATCAAGTTGCTTCTGCTTCTTTGAGCTACTGCTGCCATCTTCTTCCAATGACTTCAATTTGTTCTTTATCGCGGCTATTTTATCACTCCGATTCCTTTGTGCTGAGGTACTGCCAGAACGACTTGGTCTCCTCACCATTCCAGCATTCTTAGACAAACTTTCTGCTGTTTCAACTTCAGCCTTCTCACAAGCAAGCCGCACGATCAAAGGACGTCCACAAGCCAGCCTCCCATGCATCTTCTCCTTAGCCAATCTCGCTTCCTGCATACTCACTTCAATAAATAGAGTAAGAAACTGCTTCTATAAGACAAATTTCAGTACAAGAGCAGCCTGCAGCTTACCTCTTTTGTACTGTATTGGACAAAAGCAAAGCCACGTGGTTCCCCTCGCTTAGGTCCCCGTGTGTGCAACAAGAAGTCCTCAGATTCAATCCTCCCAAATGGAGAGAACATCTTTATCAGAGTTGCCCTTAAATAAGGATTAAAAATTATGTTAGACCAGCGGAGAGCAGAAGGGAGAGAATCATTTTTCTATTAAGCTGATACTTACTCGGAAATCCTGTGATCAATGTTACCAACATAAATCCTTCTGTCAGAGCTCTCCTCGATCGTGCAATTGGGATCCTATGCACCAATTAGCACACAACATTTTACAACCACATCCTCATTACTTTCCTTAAACTAGTAACAACAAGGCGTTTGAAAGTCTGGACTTCGCATATAATACAGATAGTGGTAGGCAAACTTATTGAAGCAGCAAATATCTGAAAAATCTAATTTAACAGATCACACCAGAATCATATGACCCATAGTCCTGATGAACTCCTTAGGATAAAGCCGTCACCCAAGTTGCAACCGCAGAATAGGGTAGAAGTCAAGTCTTGACACTGGTGTCTAGTAAGCACAACTCTTCACTTTATGCAACATCCTATGTCAAAGGCTAAATCCTTCTTTCTTCCGGGATATCGAAAAGGGAAAGGAAAAAAAAAATCAAGATGAAGAATACAAATACCTAAATCAAAAAATTATGGTTACTATGAAGCCGCTCAATTTGATAAAGTTTGATCATTCAGATGATGGACAACACCCCACATGCATAAGATTAAAAATATAAATCAAGGCCTTAAATCACACAGACAGGTTTCTTTGAGCCTTGGACACTAATTTAAGAACGGAATTTAAACCAGAAACTTGCAAGTCCTTAACAAGAAGTCAGTATCACATTCGCGGAACCTCCCATGTCAACAAATAACAAATCTCAGAAGGAACAAAAGCCTCCACTATTAAAATTCACACACACAAGCATGTCATTTGCACTGAAATCTCACATGTAATTCTACTCATCTGTCCACTTTAGACATCAAAGCACAGCAGTTATGCAGGCTACAGCAAAGAATAGCACACTCTTCTAACAAATTTTATATTAGGATATCTATCGCATGCAAGAGCAAGGAAATATAAGTACCATGATGTTGTTGAGTGCAGAGTTCGACGAAGATCGTGCCCACATGTAAATCAACTAGTTTGAGTCAGGGCATCACACTATCTCTTTGCACCTGCATTTGAACAAATTTAAAGCACCTCACAAATCAGAAGTTCATTGTCATACCTATTTAATGAAGTTTGAGGTAGCATGGACAGAGGTATTTTTAAACGTTTTATTAATATTTAATTACTCGTATATGTGCCGACCAAAACAACATCAAAAGTTCACCCGAAATTCACATATCCCACACCAATATATCCAAAGGTACCAGTCAAAACACACGCTAAGGCACCAATCAAAAGATAGGTGGTGTAATGGCTGCCAGTTAGATACATGAAACCTAATTGGATAAACTCAATAAAACTCAAACAGTCAAGCCTCACCATCCCAAAAGTTCCAATCTTTCTCCATCAACCATTTTCGGAAATCCCAAAATTACCGATAGCATGAATTCACCAACCAATTAATCATCTCTCAGGAGATACTCGCCCAGGCGACACCCAACTACTCAATTAAACAATGAATAATTCGCTACCTCGCTTACACTATTACACCCTTCATTGCACACTTAACCCTCTGGTCCAACCCCCCAACCTATTTTGTGCAAATGCTCAACATCAATTACCCGAATGGAATACAATGCGCGAAATCAAACTCTAACCTCCAATTACTTAAGAAAAGCATTTATCTTTCACTCCAATGAAAAGTAACCTACCACATCAAGCTAAAGGGGGACAAATGTATAGCACAAAATCTTACATCAGACACTAAGAAACCCTAACCAGAATATACAGAATACAGTTTAGACAATAAAACAAACAAATTCAATCATATATCAAAATCAAGGTTGTAGTAAACGGTCCATTCCAGATTTATAGTCCAATTTGATACTAATCATGCCAATTATTAAATATCATACCAACTAAAGTAAGTCCAATTCTGAAAAATCCAAAATTTCTGCTGGAAAGATTGAATTTTGACAATGACCCATAAAATCAAATCACCAATATAACAACATAAATTCATGGGCAGTCCAAAAATAGTAGGAGTATAAATTTGCGAATAAATGTAGTGCTGAGGATTGGGAAGTCAATAACTTCATGAACACACTACTATGATGGGGAAAAAAAATCATGAATAATTGATTTATACATGGTAAGAGAGAGGAGAGAGGGGTACCCGAAAAGAGGTGGAACGATGTCGTATACAAGCGCCGGCTGCGGTGGACTGACGGATGGTGGCCGTAGTGTGTACGGACAATCTTTTGGTTCCTTCTTTTTGGGGGCTGAACGATTGACGAATGTCTTCCAGGGTTAGTCAAAGGTTTAGGAGTTCTATACTTCATACTAAGTACTTCAAACCAAAATTACTCCATCGGTTTTCGTGAATTACGAATGTTTTAACGATTTGTTCGAATTTCTGACACATATCGAACCAAAACAATCATTCAAGAGTGGAATATCACATAAGTCGTGGTCGGTTTGATCAGCTTATTTCTGCGCTCAAACATCACGTATGATGATCTAACCTAAGACCGATTGCGTAGAAACTGAAGTAAATGAACAAGCATCCATTAATAGTTTTCAAAGATGAATGTTGATTAGTCAACTTTAAACCTCTAGACACACGTATAACAGTTCAACTCAATACACGTAATCTTTAAAAAAAAAATGTCATCAATTGCACAAAGACTTCAAATAATAAGGCTTTGTTTGATAGAACTATATCTTTGTGATCTGATCTAATCTAAATGAACTAATAAAAGCTGATTTGAATGACTCTAAACGGATTTGATCTTAATTTCTGGAAATTCGGTTGAATTCCATGAATTTATGGCAAAAAACGGAATAAATTCATTGACAATTATATCTAACAATCAGCTGATATGAGCTGATTTGAATGCCTCTAATGTCTCAACTGATCTAATGTAATTCGAATAATCTAATCTGATCTGAGAACACTGTTTTTTAAGTCCTATCAAACCGACCTCATCTTTCTATTTATTTGTCATAATATTGCTAAATGCAGTACACAATAATCCATGATGAAATTGTTTCTCATATCATATGCATCATCTCCATGAAAGTCCAAAATGGAGGACCCATTTGTTCACACTAAACAAATCCCACTCGTGTGAATGGCAATTTGACAATGGAGTATCTTTGGGGCCTCCTTCACCACGCGTCATTCAAAGTGCTCTACTCAAAAAAATTGAACATCTTTTTCCAAAAAAAAAAAAAAAGCACAAACCTTCTAAAGTTTCTAATCCATCAAAAAATAAGCATAATACCCCCATTTTAGATCCATCAATATCATGTTATATCTTATACTCCGTACTATGTCATTTGGTCCCAAAAATAAGTATATTATAAATGTGTATAATTATTATTACTAAAGAATCATAATTTTGCAACCACTACAATTTTCTGCAATGAAGAAGTTTAAGTAAACTGTTTGAGCTAGTTGACACAAAAAATTTCCCCTGAAAATTTAGTAAAAATGAGCACAAAAGTTTCCAACTTTCTTGCTACTTTGCTGTTTTTACCTTGTTTGAGCTCATTTTTAGCAGCATCTTTTACCCCAGTTGATAATTACCTTATTAACTGTGGTTCAACCAACAACAAAACAATTGACAGCAGAGTTTTTATTGGTGATTTGACAAAACCCAGGTTTCTTTCTGTTGATTCTGCTGCTAAATCTTCAGTAATCTCAGTCTTTGACACAGACCCACCTCAGAATTCAGGTGCAATTTACAATACAGCTAGAGTTTTCACAGGTGGGTCCACTACATATATCTTCAACCTGAAGAATAAGACTGGGATTCACTTGGTACGTCTACATTTTTTGGCTTTTAATTCTCAGAATTATGATCTTAGTAGGGCTGTTTTTGGTGTTTCTGTTAATGGGCATTTACTGTTTCAAGAGTTTACTGTTGAGTCTAAGTTGTTGATGTTGAGGGAGTTTTTACTGTCAGTAAACAGTGAAAAATTTGAGCTTGTTTTTACCCCTGAGGATGAAAAAAGTTTTGGGTTTGTGAATGCTATTGAGGTAATTTCTGCACCTGATAGCTTATTTGTTGGTGGTGTTGGGGTGCCCTTGCTTAATCCTGATGGTGGAATTTTAGGGTATGTGAATTTATCAGCAGAAATTTTAGAGAGTGTTCATAGGATTAATGTGGGTGGATCCAAGATTACGCCTTTTAATGATACTCTTTGGAGGACTTGGATCCCTGATGATGATTATTTGGGTTTGAAATCGGCTGCGAAAAGGGTGAGTTCTTCAACTCCTCCTAAGTATAGAGCTGGTGGTGCTACTGAATATGTTGCCCCTGATAGCGTGTACATGACTGCACAAGAGATGAACAAGGAGACTGTGACGGCGTTTGCAGATTTTAACATAACTTGGAATTTCCCTGTGGTTGATCATGTTCAGTATCTTGTGAGGCTGCACTTTTGTGATATTGTCAGTATTGCTCTAAATCAGCTCTATTTTGATGTGTATATTAATGGGATGATGGCTAAGCAAGATGTTGATTTGTCGTACCTTTCAATACATATGCTTGCATCCCCTTACTATATAGATTTTGCTGTGGGGATGCAGCATTCGGGGCCTATTCAGATTAGTGTTGGTCCGTCTTCGTTGAGTAGTCCTTCAACGAAAAATGCTATCTTAAATGGAGTAGAGATAATGAAGATCTTGAATAGTAAGCCTACGGGACATGGAACGAAGAGGAATCATGTGATGATTGTGTTGAGCTCCGTTGTTGGAGGTGTGGTTCTTTTGGCGTTCATTGTTTTTGCTGTTTTTGTGGCATTCAAATGCAGGAAGAAACCAAAGGCTGCAGAAAGTATTGGTTGGACCCCCTTGCGTGCAATCGGGGGAAGTGCTTACAGTAGAGTTACTGAGTCTAGTGCTTCTCCACACGGGACTGCTTTGAGGATCCCTTTTGAGGAAGTACAATTTGCAACCAATAATTTTGACAGAACTTTGATCATTGGTTCTGGCGGATTTGGAATGGTGTACAAAGGTGTTTTGAGAGATGGCACCACGGTAGCAGTGAAACGAGCTATGCCAGGATCTAGGCAGGGGCTTCCTGAATTCCACACTGAAATATCTATTCTGTCAAAAATCCGACATCGTCACCTAGTCTCAATGGTTGGCTACTGTGAGGAGCAGTCAGAGATGATCCTAGCTTATGAATACATGGAAAAGGGACCTTTGAAGAGACATCTATATGGTCGCGCAGTGTCACCTATGTCTTGGAAGCAGAGGCTTGATATTTGCATTGGTTCAGCTAGAGGTCTTCACTACTTACATACAGGCTTTGCCCAAGGAATCATCCATCGCGATGTCAAATCTACTAATATACTGCTTGATGACAATTATGTCGCCAAGGTAGCTGATTTCGGTCTTTCAAGATCTGGCCCTCACATTGATCAGACCCATGTAAGCACTGGTGTGAAAGGTAGCTTCGGTTATCTAGACCCAGAGTATTTCCGAAGGCAGCAGCTCACAGATAAATCCGATGTATATTCATTTGGGGTCGTATTGCTTGAAGTGCTTTGCGCTAGACCTGCCTTGGATCCCTTGCTTGCTAGGGAACAGGTAAATCTAGCTGAATGGGCATTAGAATATCAAAAGGAAGGACGCCTAGAGGAAATTGTCGACCCCCATATCATCGGTGAAATAAAACCAACCTCCTTGAAGAAATTTGGAGATACAGCACAAAAATGTTTAGCAGAATATGGCGTGGATCGGCCAACCATGGGTGATGTTCTGTGGAACTTGGAGTATGCATTGCAACTTCAAGAGGGTCAAAGTGCGGCCGAAACAACGGAGTCAAGCAACACAATTACTACAGAACTCTCAACTACTAGTGTTGCTCCTAGTGCTCCTATCAATGTTATTGGCAGTGTGGACACAAGTGATGAGAATTTAGGTAGATCAACAAGTGCACTGTTTTCTCAGTTAATTACCAGTCAAGGCAGATAATTGATGGAAATGTACATTAAGAGTAAACTGTATGTGATGTTTAATCATTCTTTAAACTTCTTATTTAACACTGTAAGTTATAGGTAAAAGAATGTTTCAGAATTTTGTTAATTTCAGAAATTCTTTCTCTACACGCCTTCCGGGTTTTACTACTTTTTATCAGTTCTGTAATACTCAGTATAAGTGCATAAATGTACCTGATTATCTTTCTTTCTTTCTTTCTTTTCCTCAAATCCTTCCCCCCTCTGCTTTAATTAGTAGAATTTGTTTATCGTGCCAAAGGCAGGAGCCCTTGAGACACTAAAATTACATTGTTACTCTTGTATGCGTGGTGTAGTATTCCGTCTGTAACGAGCCCGTGTTGCCAGTTGCCAGTTGCCAGTTGCCAAGCCACCACCAGCCACAGCCAATATGCAGTAATAAAAGGTACAAAGGGAAGTCTTCAGAGGGTCTGGTCCTGTCAATCTGTCATTCTCTATGAGTAACTAGCACTTGCGTTCAATTATGAACAAAAACAGCGTCTGTAGTCCAACGGTTAGGATAATTGCCTTCCAAGCAATAGACCCGGGTTCGACTCCCGGCAGACGCAACTTTTTCCATTTATAACCCAATTTTCTTTTTAGTTTTAACATTTCGCAGGACAACAGTCAGTCACCCATTTCTATAGTATACAGGAATGTCAATGTGCCTATGTTTTCTGAAGGTTTGAACTCCTGAAAGTTCAATTTGCAGAACATCAGTGATTAGTCGGCAGTACTTGGCACATACTCGAATCCCTCTAGTTGTCCTGGAAGTTCAAGCTTGGGAGCTATTTCGAGTTCAAACAATTGTCGACTACAGCGGCTCTACATAAGAACATAATATGCGAAAAGCTGTGCTCAGACCGCTCACAAATAAAGGCCACATAATGAGCTAAAAAAGCATGAGTTAGATAGTTGTAGAATTGTTTCTCCTGCTGCTCAAAAAGTCAAAATGTACTCGTAACTAGGAGAGCATTTGCACCTTCGGCCAGTAATGCAACGGAACTACTGTCCCGTCTGTCATGTACAGACAGAGCGCTGAGCGCATCGGGGCAGGTAGCTTACGCAGCAGCCTTACGGTTACCAAATGCTCATTATACATGCATAAGCATTCGTTCTTTAGAGTATCAGCAAAGACAAATAAGAATTAACATTATCTAAGCAAATGACTGAGCCTGAAGAACGACCATCTCATTTTCGTCTTTTGTTCAACAGAACGAGCAATTAAATCTACATCTGGGTAGGAGAATGTATCTACCAGACAACTTATCTTCACGCTAACTATGAATAAGGCAAACTGAACTATTATCAGTAAAGCCCGATCCCTCAGCTAAAATATTTCGGTACAATCTCACAAAAGACATAGATAGACATACACAGGATAGAACAAGGACCACACGACTAGCAAATGAACTGTGGAAGTGAGCACAAAAACGGACCATCTGCCCACAGTCTACAAGATAATACCAACCTATTTACTCGAAAGCCTTTTCCCAGTCATCTACGACTTCTTCTGCATTGTCAGCTGGAGAATCCGTTAGTTGAATAGAAGAGTGAGGTGTAGCGGACGATGGTCCTCTTGCAGAACTAGACTCGGTAACTGATTGCTTGGCATGATTTACAGGTCTGGGTGACGCCTGACTTGGACTTGCTGAAGACGGAGAATTCAGAACAGTCCACCGGTTCCCTGTTGCAGTGATTGGAGCTTCCCGTCCCTTGTATGGGGCTACTGCAGCATTTGTGGTACTAGTACTAGAAGCCCATTCATCATTACCCCATGAATCGTCAGCCCATTTGCCTTCTTTCGATACAGCCTTCTTCCAGGGGTTACCTTTAAGTGCAGAAGATCCTGCCCCTCCCCATGCACTGGCACCAGATGCAGCAGTTCCTGCAGTACTAGTTTGCTGAACTGCAGCAGCCCCTTGATACACTGATCCATTATCAAGCCTTCTCATAGCAGTGGCTGCTCGGGCCGGATCACTGAAAACAGCTAACGCATTCTTGTCATTCAACCATACCAACTCACATTCACCACCAAATCTGAGTACCAATGTGCTGATATCTGCATCACTAGGCAGATCAAACAGGGCAACAACAAGCCTAGGATCCATATCCACCAATGGGTCAAAAGTCGGTGAATGATATGCATTTACTCCAGCCGAACCCTTTGGTCCCAAGATGCGCTGTGGGGCTCTGGATCTTGGAGTAGCGTGAATGACGACAAAACGCTTTGGCTCCCACCCAGCAGCACTGACCAAAAGCTTCCACCTCTCTGCAATTAGCCTAACTGCATCTCGATTTTCTTTTAGCATCGGGCAAAACACATGCACCTTAATACTACTAGCACTTCCTCGACTTTTTCCTAGCACCAATTGTTTGCATCTATCCTCCACTGACAATACCCATTTCGGATCACGTCTTAATAATTCTCCTACCACCTGTGAAACAGCAGGGTTATCACCAAGATTTAGGCCATCAAGGATAGGCTGTGAGATATCAAAAGCATCCGCAAGAACCCGCTTTCTCTCAACCTTAGCACACTCATCATCGCACATGAGCTTCCTCTGCCCTAGTGGGACTCTTCTTTCAGAAGCATCTAAAGGCTGAAGTGGTGCCGGTAGCTTCTGTAAAGTTGAAGCATCAAAAAGTGAATCTGCACTACTGCTTCCCCCAGCATCGCAAGGCACCGTCGCATTAATTCGACCACAAGAGCATGTAATTGTGACACGGGATTCACATCTCAAATCAGGACATGAAGCAGAAGGATGGCAAGGAGCCATACATGTATGTCTGCAGTCTCTCCTCGGGGCACCACATATTTGTCCACAGGAAGCCTTCAAGCCAGGATCTGAAGGCCCAGAAGGCACGTCACATGGTGCTGGATGGCATGATCTAGAACAGGCATGCAGTCCACAACGCCTTGTCTTCCCACATATTTTGTTACACCTGATGTCCTTTGATCCACAAGGAATGTTCCGTAAAACTACATGCCCACCAATACACTCTTTAGCAATAGGAATTGAACAAGGAGGGCAATCTCCAAAATGGCAGCTATGAGTAGCTTGGTGCCCACAAGGTTGAGGCACCGAGCACGGATATTGGCATGAAGGGGGGGGAGTCCCACAAGGTAGAGGCGGCGGTATTGAAGTTCTTCCGCAAGCACATGTGAGGTCTGTAAAGATGGTTTCCAAGCAAGGAGGACAATGCCCACTGTGACAGTATGTCTCACATGCATGCTGCCCACACCTCAACTTTTTCCCACAAGACATAGAACAGAAATGTGGATTCCAGTCACCAGAAACAGTATTATTATTACCAGATAGGGGACAGCAGCGTTCACTACAGCGATGCCTTCCACAATTCTTCTTACGACCACATGATCGATCACAGACAAACTTCTCTTCAGCTAGAGTAGTCTTATAGCACTCCACAGTTCGAGAGGTAGAACCACAGCGACACTTCTGAGCAGCAAGCTCGGAGCAAGGAGGACAATCTCCAAAATGGCACTTCTCCTTGCAGGAATGAAAACCACACGGAAGAAGCTTGCCACAGACCCCAGAACATGTAGGAATAGAATCCAAGCAACTGTTTCTCTGATCCCTCAAGGCTGTCTTGCCACAATAACAGGTCTTCACTTTGCCGGGTAATAATTCGCACTCCCCACATGGGCCTGGATGACATGTTTCACGACAATTATGATTTCCACATTTCAATTTCTTCCCACAAGTAGCAGCACAAGGGAAAAGCCCATTATCTGGATTTATGTCTCCCTTCAATGACAGGTCTCCACACAGGACTATCTCAGACTTCTTGTTGCAGAAGCAGAAAGCATTCAACGGCACATTGCAAGGTTCACAAGGACCCAGGTGGCATATCTTATCACACCGATGACGCCCGCAATCAAGGAACTTCTCGCATAGCTGGCCACATGTGTGCACAGACTTTCGGTCAGAACACCTAGTAGTAATTACCTCCTTTCCACACGGGCAGGCTTTTGGGGGAGCAAAGGCCTTGCATGGTGGGCAAGGACCAGGATGGCACTGCAATACACAAGCATGAGGGCACATATCGTCTTTGCTCAGATGAACCCCAGGAACCTCCCTCTCCAATGGCTTCCCACAAGGTTCACCACATGAGTGCGGTGTCAGGTACAAATCTGAGGAAGGATCATTCCTCTTCCCACAGAAGCAAACATAACGAATCTCCTTTGACACGGTTAGCTGCACCGACTGACACCCAGGACACCGCCAATTAAACCCCTGGCTCTTTTCAGCAGTTGTGTCAGCAGAAGTAGGAGCACGAGCCCATTTCTTGATACAGTTCAAGTGAAAAATAGAGAAGCAACTCGAGCAAGACCAAATAGGTGCTGTCCTCCTCACCATGTCATAACAAATCATGCATTCCACAGTTCCCTTACTCAGCTTCTCCTGAATTTCTTGCACTAGTTGTGGTAAGTCTGAATCAACAACCTTTTCGCCCTTAGTCCAATTAGTCCTCTCCTTGTCTTTACTTCCCCAGTATCCTGCCTCCACTCTATCCCTCCTAACATTCTGTGGACGGCCAACATAACTCCGATTACCAAACCCACCCCCTCTGTACCCTTGATTCCCTCTATCCACCTGCATTGGTCTACCAATCCCAACACCACCACCATACACACTCATGTTCGGTGTTGGACCCCCCATACCCCATCTTTGCCCTCCATAATCTCTATTCATCTGCACCGGCCTGTCATTCCCATCACCACCATCACTCCCACGATACGTATTAAAATTCGACGGTTGTCCTCCTCTATACCCTCCTCGACCCCCTCTATTCATCCTCACCGGCCTCCCACGCCCATCACCATTCCCACCACCATCATTCCCCCTATGATGGTGTGCACTCAAATCCGACGGCGCCGCTCCTCCAGCACCACCTCTAGCTACCCACCGTTGCTGGCGGCCATTCTGACCACTAAATCTTGGCTGAGCTCTCACATCATCCTGAACTTGAAAACTCATATTCCGCCGAAAAAATCCCAACAACCCTCAAATTCACACAAATGGGTATGTACAAAATTCAACAAACTCCCCCAAACCCTGAAATTACATTAACAATAAAAATATATATTCAATCAAAAGTCGGTCCACCATACTAAATCAATCAAGTTTCAACCTTTTCACCCCTATTTTATTTATTTCCAAATAATAATCATTACCCATAAATTTAACCATATAAATACACCAAACCCATTTCCAGAAATTAAATTAAATCATATTCCAAAAACTACCACTAAATAATAATTATTAGCCAGAAATTTAATCATATTAATATACACCAAACCCATTTCCCAGAAATTAAATCATGTTGCAAATATTATTATACAATAAATCAAAAAGCAAATCATTAACAAACCCACAAATCAAAAAAATTGGCTAATATATTGTCAAATGCAAAAAATTCACCAAATCTAAAAATTAACGAACCTGAAATAAGTCGAAAGTTTTGAGCTTTTTTTTTTTTACCCTGATCGACGAAAAAATGATAGTAAAAAAAAAGGGGGGGGAGATAAAATTCTCTCTCTTTTTTTTTTTTGTTTGTGTTGAGGAGAGTTATTTAGGGTGGAGAAGTTCACGGTTTGTGCCTGAAAATAAAAAGGGAATAAAAAAAAGAGAAACCCAAGGGCTCACTACTTAAATTTTGTGGGGATTTGTTTGATATTTATGCCACTGAAGAAGAAGAAAAAAATGTGGCTTTTGAGAAGGAAAAAAGAAAATAGGATTCTTGGAGGCCAAGGGAGAGAATTTAAGGAGACGTGGATACTTGAGGATTACGCCTACGACCATCGACCGTCATAAAGTTGTTGGAGGTCCGAACTCCGAAGTAAAATTTGGCAACCGACTTACTATGTCAAAAAGCCCATTCTCTTTGTGGACCGGACTGTATTTGTTCGGTTTAGTTAGGATTCAAGTGAGACCGAGTCAAAACTCAAAAGAGTTTGGCAGACGGGTTATTCGAGTCGGGTCAGCTTAGATTCGGTGATGTTCGGTTCAAGTCAAGAATTGGGTGATTTTTTTGCGTATGGGTACGAGCGTTTCGGGTTTTGGGTTGAATTTGAATTTTGCGATTCGGGTCAATTTCGAATGTTCAGTCAAGTAATTCGGTGGTTGGGTATTCCAGTCTGGGTGAGTTTGTGTATCATGTGCTTAATTTTGGGGACGAAGTAATTACAAGTTAGAGCCGTCAAAGTTTACACCGACTTGTCATAAATAAAAAATGTACTGTATGAACTATAATTGATTTTTCTTCACCCCCAGTCCCCCATACATTGGCACATAATAACGGTACAAATAAAATTTGATATGTTATTCACTTTAATAACGTATAAATCGACCTTAAAACATGCCGAATCTAAAATGAATAACTGTAACTCAGTCTTTCGGGTGACGCAATCTGAAACCATTTATAAACCCAACCACACTTGATCTAAGACCGTCCGGCTCGTCTACTTTATCGTTGATAAGTTTTAAATCTTAGTACGTGACACTAACCCTTTTTTTTACGGACAAACACTGACATATTTAAATGGGTGTAATGGTTTAATCATGTCACTACAGCTTCATCTCTTTCCCTCTGGCTCCAATTATGAGTTAGGCCTCGAAAATCATCAAACCTGCCATCAAATACTAGCAAAGTGGCAATTATTCTAAGTTTCTAACATTCCAAGACATTTTTATATATACCTAATCTTATACACTGTATAATTTAGTGACTCTGTTTTTACCCTGATTTTTAGTTACTTTTTGAGTTTTATTAATTTAATCTAGATTTAAAACTCAAACTAGATAAATAATGCATTTCACTTGCATTAATAGATTTGAAAAGATTCAACCGTGGCAAACCGCAAGTATACTTTTTATTGTATTGAGGGCTTGAGGCCTTGAGGGGGCAAATCTAGGGTAAACCGGATACCCTAAATTCACCGAAAATGTCCAAATTTTGCCTAAAATTTACCAAAAAATAGAATAAAAATTAACATGAAGTAAAAGGGTTACCCTAGACTTTCGGGCTAGATTTATCCCCCGAGTCTGTATTTTATATACATTCGGGATAAGACGGAATTTTTGCTTTGTTCTTCCCGAATTAAACTGTTTTAATTAATAAATTGACTCTCCAAATTATGAACATTTCTTAAATTAAAAACTTCAACTTTCTCAATTTGTCTTAAACTTCAAACTAGGACCGGATTTAAGTTTCTTACCAGTTACGAAATACAATACTCGTATGAGACATGACATTAATGTATCATTTAGTTAATACAATGTGGAGTACATGCATGTAATCAACGCTTAACGTTTGATATCTACATATCTTAATCTTGACAAAACGTAACTTCGAAAAAGAATGTCATGTTAATCAAAATTAGAGTAACATGTTATATGCAAAATGCTAAAATGAAAAACAACAAATTCGATATGATCGAGAGAAAATGCCGTGTTAAGTACTTCAAAAGTCATATAGCAAATTAGCAATAATCCAAAGTACCTTTTTTTTTTTTTTTTACCCCAAAAAAAAAAAAAAACAACATCAAAGTATATCAATGATATATGTACGTTATACGAGAAAATAAATTCAATCAAACTCAAACCAGCGATAAAAAGAGTGATTAAATTTTGGCCAATTACAAAGTATTCATTCCATTTCATTGATTTATTACTACTCCTTAGTTATTATCAATTTACGCAAATAATCGAGAAAAAGATAAACTTCGTAATAGGTGTTTTCAAAATAAAGATTTCAGAAGAAAAAAAAAAAAGTATAAATCCAGAAAATACCTCTTCTAATATTTTTCACAAAAATACAAAAATACCAAAAGAACAAAAAAAAAAAGAGTTCTGCTAATCTTCTTCTTCACTCCTCTTGAATCTTGATTACAACCCCATCTCATCTCTCCTTCTTACCCAAACTGAATGTAAATAACAACAGAAGAATATACTCTCACTGAACAAAAACCCGTCACTTTTCCCCATACACACATACAAAAATTTCCCCCCCCAACTTCTCTCGAAATCTACCCAGAACAGTTGTAGTTGTAATAATAATAATAATAATAATCAAATCAATCAACACAAAATTCCGACACTTTTTCTCTCTCTTCCCCCAAATTTCACCCCATCCCAACTCACAATTTCAGAGAGAGAAAGCAAAAGGGGTGGAAGAACACAGTGATTCTGGGGGGGGGGGATTTGTGTTGAAATTAAAAATTAGGGTTTTTGTGAATTAGCAGAAAATTTGGGGATGACGGATGTAATTCTGCATATATATGATGTTACGAATAGTGGGTCGGAGAAGACCAACAGCACAATTATGAATATTAATAAGTTTTTCAAAGATGGGATTGGTTTAGGTGGAATCTTTCACAGTGCTGTTCAGGTTTTTTTTTTTTTTTTTGGTTCTTTGATTTTCTCTCTCCTGTAAGTTTGGGGATTTTTTTGTGTGTTTTTATGCCAGATCTAGGGTTTTAGCTTTCTGGGTATTGTTAATTTTGTTGGTTTATTTGTTATTATTTGTGATGCAGGGAGAATTAATTGCATTTGAAGTGTAAGTTTTAAGCTTTTTGTGTAGGAGATCTGTGGTGTGATTGTGGTTGTGTTTATTTAATTTGAAAGGTGGGTTTTTTTTGTTTGTTTGTTTGATATTTGATTGGCTGTGTATGGTTTATATTGTGCATTTATGAGTTGAGATTGGGTTTCTATGTATAAGTTTGATTTGTTGATAAGTGCATTAGGGTTTGAACAAATGGGGAAGAATGTTGTAGAGATGGCACGCTGAAATTGCGATTAGACGGTCTCATTGCGAGATTGTGTGAGCTTTACCATTTGTAGGAGGAACCTTATTGGAGTATTACATTTCCTATCTAGGTGCCAATTTTGAGTTGCAAGAGGGAGATTGCGGAAATCTTATGGTTAAGTCTGATGTACGACGACTGGGATTGTAAGTAGTGCTGTTAGTGGGCGAGTTTTAGGGTTACAATAGTGATTTATGGACAAATTTGGGCAATTGTATGTTAGTTATTGTGGCAGATGTTATCGTTTTTACCCTTTAATTGGCTCAGAATTGGGGTGCTTTTAAGGTTGGGATGTTGGAGGAGGAGAATACATGATGATGATTGATGATAATTAGGAAAGAAGTATTGGGAAAAGGAGGAGTCATGGAGCTGGTCCGATGTTTATTAATGAGATTTTATATAATGTGTGCGTGAGTTATTCACAGAGACAACAGACCTATTTAGCGTGTTCAGTAAGATGGAGGCGGTTGTACAACGTAACCTGATCTTCATATATGAAGAAGAAATTAACTTTAGGTGCTCTGATGGGAAGTTGAGCCTGAGAGGCTTTGTAATTGTCCATCTGTTACTTATTGCCCGTCTTGCTGTTGTATATAGGAACACGGTAGTATTTTTGTTGTCCTAAATTGACATATAGGGTTGAAGTTTCTATCAAGCTGTAATCATGGATGACCTTTTATGAGTCTGTGAATACATGGTCTCAAATGCTTTCAAGTATATTTGAAGTGATGCATCTCCTTTGCAATAATGACTCGCCATTGCATAGAATCTTGGACCTGAAAGAAACCAATGACTTTATAGCATTTTGATTTCAGTATTTGCTTTAGAAGGGCTTGAAAATGCTGTATTCTTGTTATTGGAATTTAGGTACTTGTTCTGCTGGAACCAAGTTTGTTTTTATTGAATGATTCTTCTTCATTTATGCCTCCATGAATATTATTTAAACTCCCGTACCTATGCTTTAGCAACAGACTTTTTTTAATGCCATTGAATTTTTGGCAACTTTATAAGCTTTGCATCATCTGTTTCTTTAATTTAGCTTAGTAAGTTAATGACAGCAAGTCTCATCTCATGTTTATAGGTGTATGGAGATGATGAGTGGTCATTTGGGTTCTGCGAACAAGGAACTGGAGTCTTTAGTTGCCCTTCTACAAAAAATCCCATGTATACATATCGTGAGAAAATTGTACTTGGTCAAACGAGTCAAACTATCTTCAAGGTTAATCAGATTATGAGAGAGCTTAGCAGAGAATGGCCTGGAGTTTCTTACGACTTGCTAGCAAGAAATTGTAATCACTTCTGCGATGAGTTGTGCGAAAGGTTGGGTGTCCCGAAACTTCCAGGTATAACATCACTACTACCTTGCTGCTGAATTAACAAGATGTGAATTTGTGACGAGTTGCTTAATTAGTGTACCATGTTTTTTGTTGATATGGGATTCTGAAATTCATGTGAAACGAGATTGCACTTTTATTGAGTACCAGTTCTAGCAGAGTAGAAACAATTATGCCCTATAGTATCACAATCTGTGAGAGCTGGTATAAAGTATGCTTTATGTTTAAGAGGCTTCTAAAAAAAGTATCTGAAAGTATCTCTCTGAGTTGATTCAGTGAGTTGTGTACATTGTCAGAATCTGTCAATCTGTCATGCTCATTCTTAGTCATACTTGGAGCAACTTTAAACATACCTTATGATTACTTCTGGTGACCCTCTTTTTTGTTTAAAGGAAATATATAATTTCCTTCAGTCTGTTTTGGTTTCTAAATGTCCAGCCTTTTTAAATTTTCTAATAGTCCCCATTCAGAGGTATAGTTAAATGGACCTGGTAACAGCATGTTCTTTCTATGATGTGAAGGTTTCTGGTTGATTAGTATGTATCTATAACCTTCTCTACAGTCCTATCTGTAATTTGGGCTTAATTTTAAATTCCTTCATTTCTTGTAGTGTCTTAAGAAGCTATTGCATGTGGTTGCATTGGGCTTTGAAATCATAAATCTGATCAGAAATTTGATCGGTCAACTTGTCACTATCTGGCTTACGGTTGCGTGTTCTTCGTCGCATTGTATCGTGTTTCCTTGATTCTTGTGGCACTTTTTAAGCCTGGATAACGTAAACATTGGATCAGTATGCAATTGGGATGTGTATCATTATTTCTTAAATGCTGCTTATGAATTTTCTTGCTGTTTATCATATGTAGGTTGGGTAAATCGTTTTGCCAATGCTGGTGATGCTGCTGTGGAGATCGCAGGAAACACTGCATATCGTGTAAGATGTTTGCTTAAGCTGTCATCAAGTCTATGTTTGCTCTTATGTTTATGTTTCTGTGACGTAGATATATAATGAAGAATATGGAAGGCATTTGTTTTTTTTATCACGGAGCGTTTCCGACTTGTAGTCCCTTCTTTTAGTGGCTATAGCGTTGAAATTATTGAATATAGATTTTGCGTGCATATTCTAGTTATCTTTGGAGGAATTCCAGGTCAGTTGTAGATGGTACGACCTTTTTGGGCCGATGTCAAAAGATTCCAATACTCAGAATGATGAAGGGTTGTGGGTGGCTTTAGTGAATGATTGGATATATCTGATAGTTTGGGTTGGACTGTCAGTGAGTACGGCCAGTGGTTGAAATGATTTTCTAAGCCCTCTCCACCTTGACTATATACACACTCTTTTGACTCCTTTTCTGTGTATATATGATGGTGCTTGGAGTAGGCTAATTACAGGAATGGCTATCCTATGTAGCTTTCTGTAATAGACTCCAGCAATTAATGATTTGATTATTGGAACAGTAGAAAGTATTGTGAAGAAGATGAGGGCAACATATATTTTCTGTGTAAACTACGCATGTGTTGATGAGCAAGGAAATTGATTAGATAGATGGACCTTCGAGTGGCCTCATACTTGGGAGTAAATTAATCTATTTTGCAGCACCTTCCTACAAAGAGCTCCCCTTATGGAGAGTCTTTCGTAGGAAACTGAATCATAGATGGACTGACATCTTTGCCATATCTTTTCCTGTTGGATAAAGTGGCCTGTTTTGCTGTGCTGTCATCGGTGCTGTCTATTACAATTTCTCGTTATTCCTTTGTGTTTTTATATTGCCTTTAATTGCAGGAGCAGGATTGTATTCGTGAATTGATTGTTCTTCTATTCTATGGCAGTTCAAACAAGCCAAGACGGAGATCGTATCTGCCAGCAAGGTTGCATACCGGTTCCTGCAAGGCATTGCCACCAACACCAACACACAAGTATCAACAGACAGCACAAGCCCTAACAGGACATCACCTAGAATCCAGGGGTCGTGGTTTAAGAATCTTATTCCTGCTGGTGATAAGCCATCCACTAGTTCAGTTCTTGAAGGTCCAAATCGGGAGGTGATTCGACAACAGCATCAACAACAGGAAGATGACGATGATACTGCACCTATCAGGCAGAATGGGCATCTGGGCAGTTGATGATTGTCTAGACAAGAAGAGAAGCCAGGTTATTGGAAATGGAACTGTTGTGTATCCTTGTAGTATTCATCTCTTTTCTTAACTGTGATTGTTGGCCTCAAATTGTATGAAGTACAATGTCAGGAATTTGCTGTGTTATTTCCCGAAGTACTTTACAAAATCTTGATACTTGCACATTGTTTATACTCCCTCCAGTTCTGAATGATCTTCTTGTTTCCTTTTTGGGTCAGTTCTAAATAATCTTCCACTTTCCTTATTTGTAATGTTTTTTGTGGTCCTAATGGTTTGTGACCCACCAACTTTCATTTTCCACCACATCTTACTTCCTACAAAAAAATCTGTGCTATTTAATTGTGGAACATCAAATAGAACAGGAGGGAGTATGTTGTTTTAGTCCTAAAATACTAACCCTTACCGAGTGCATCAAGACACTCCCTCCAAAGCTCCACTCTCTGAATTTACCGCCCCAACTAATCTAACTGCACACGTCCTCGCTCATTGGCGTGCCGCATAACTTCCTCACAAAGGACCGGCTGGATTTCGGAGGGAAACCGTGACTTCACTGTCTAGAGATGTATTCTTCACCTTGGTTGCTTGTGACATTGTATTTTTCGGAAATGTTTAAACTATGGTGTGAGCAGTGTGACCGACTAACCATACATAGAAAATACGTAAAGGAAAATAAGCAATCAGAGGATGGGTGAGAAATAGATATTAGCATGGTTTAGGCATGAGAGGGTCTGAGACAGAAACTTAAGTGGTACGCCAAACTTGAAGAACGACAGCGACCACGTTTTGGGTCTCGGACCATGTCGGGTTTGGTGGCTTGCCATCCAAAATTGAGTGTACCATCACTCTATCAGGAACCTATGGATACCCGGTGTACAATAGTTTCAGAATTAAACGCATCAAGCTGCCTGACCGGAATCCATGAGCAATGGCGGCCTGTGGTACAATGAGAATTACTAGAAGTCCACCCACGTTTAATCACAACGTTTTCGTGGCACCTAAATCATCCTCAGCTCCCGGTTTTGCATACAAAACCAAATTATAGAGCACGCGTAGAATGCTGTAATCAACAAATCCAGACAAAGATGACTCTAGAGCTGATTAACAATAACATTACCAGTCTTTAAACATCTCAGTCTGGGCAAATTGCACACGTACAACAACTCATCCTAGAATGAGCACATTTCGTAGAAACAACAAGGCATTACATAGACATAGTAACAGAACACGAAAGTGGAACAGTGTGAACAAAGCCCCGGAAACTGGCAAGGCATATCAATACATATATTACGGAATTATTGGGCACTATATAAGCCTTTGATATGACCAGAAGTTAAAGCCATCTCAATATCCGTTGAAGAAAACGGGAATATCACCCTGCCCATCTTCTCCAATCTGGAGGGCCGCAACAGCCTGTGCTGCAATGAGGCCAGCGGAAATATCATCACGGCTCCAATCTTCATCATCAAAACATGGTAAGTGGAAGTTTTTCATGAATGGCTCGTCAAACTCTTCAAAGTGGTTCCATCCACAGCCATGTCCATAAGCACCAGGAAACCAACCAACATTTTCCACAGAGCATCTCTTCAAGTTTTGACGGGAAAGGGCAGCTCTGTCCATGAAAAGTTCAATATTAGCATGACGCCAATCACCAAGGTTATGGCCTTCTTTCAAGACAATCCTAGGATCATCAGAATCTTCTCCTAGTAGTACATGAAGAGCAACTGCTTCCGCAATTGCAGCACCTTCTTCATCCAGCCTCTGCTGCTCCTCTTGCTTCTGCTGTTTCTTTTTCTCCAGTTCAGAACGAATGGCTGCAGATGTCGCCAGAGCTTTCTCCAACCTCCTCCTCTTCTTTTCAGCCTGCTTAATGCGATCTAACTCATCCTTCACCTGCTTCTTTTTTGCCTTTTTAACTTGAGGGCCTTTTGCTGACTCCATATTTGCCCCCTAATGCTAATAGTTCTCTGGACTACTATATGTGTTAATTTAACTTTTCAAGTAATAACTATATTACGAAGTATGTATGTAGTATCTGACTATCTCTCTCTTTATTTCATTTTGAGACGATTTCTATCTTTACTTTTCTTTTCTTAGTATCCTTCAATTTTTCTTTTTTTATTCGTACTCGCTTTTTTTTTTTTTTAAGGAACTAGCTGCAAATCTCTACACCCACTCAGGACCGTAATTATACCTTATCGTACGCACAGTACAGTCCCAGACAGAGATAATAGGGGAAAGACGAAGAGCAAACTGGTAAGAACCAACCAACTCATTTCTTGACACCATTGTCCCCGATATTCCACGACCATTGCATTTACCCATCTGCTGTGCGGCGACAGGTGTATGTAAAGCTTAAACTCGTAAGTGATGGCAGTGTTGTTCAAAGACTAGTTACATGACCTTACCACTGCAGTTATGAAACATTAAGAATAAGATGAGCAACATAAATTCAAAAAGATCACAAACAACATAGAACTAACATAAAACAAAATGGTAGAGCCTGGGCAAGTCAAAAAATATGGAGTCTTACTCCTGCCTACAGAATTAGATTCGGGAGGGCGTGTTAGATTAAGATTGAAACACAAGATGATGTCAAAACATAACACATGTTCAAGGGATCCCAAAGAAACAAAAAAAAAAAACACCTTGAAAATGCATTATGATTTATGAATATGACATTCAACGACATCAAACCATATGGACAATACAGTTGCAGGCAGCAAGAAAAAAAAATCTACCACCAATTACAAATATATATAACACCTTGCACATACATTGCTAATAATAAATCCATAACCTAAAAGAACAAGAATGACATAAAAGTATCACATCTTCAAAATTTGCTGACAGCAGCAAGATTACAATATTCATTTAAATACCACACTAGAGAGCATTATACCAAGTCTGCTGAAGTTTAAATACTTCCACATAATTTACTTAATGATCAAAAAGAAAATGGCTCCTCGAGAGTCAGAAGGCCCATATATGAGACTTCAAATAACCTTATCCACAATTTCATCCTAGTGGCTCTAACCCTCAAGAGAATTATGCAGTCAATCTCCAAATTGCTATTAGTACTAACTGTAGAAGTTTAAGCCAAAGCAAAGGCAGTACTTAACTGCCCCAGCAATCATAAACTTCATTTACGTTATACTAACCAGCTCAAAACAACGACCTCGAAATGGCTAATACTGCTACTCAAAGAAATTTGAGCCAAAACAAAGCCACTATTTAATCAGCCCAGCCATCACGAGCTTCATTTATTGAGTACTGTCAGCTGAGAAGAACAACGATAACAAGATAACCCAATGCCTAAAGAGTAAAGCCTATAGCAAAATAAGGAGGGAGTTGGAAGTAAAGTTGTAAACAGCCTTTCTGATTGATTTATGACAGTAAAGTTGTAAACAATCCATTTTTTTAATCAAGGGAGCAAAGATCATACTATTACGTCAACTGAATCAATATTAGTTCCTCGCCCTAATCAGATATATCGATATATTATAAATCACTCAGACTACTCCCCAACCCAATCACACACAATTCTTCACAATGAACTCACCAGACCCCAACAAGTCTCTAACTTTCAACGTACCATAACACACTTAATCACAACGAATTCATAGTTCCATACTGTCACGGGATCTAGCCTATCGATATTATTATACATCACTCCCTGCCCTCAATCAGATACAATTGATCACAATGAATTCACCAGGGCCCAAAAAGTCTCTAGCTTTCTACCACGAAACAGTTTACCACAATGAATTCATAGTTCCTCGCCCTCATCGGATCTTGTTTATCGACATATTATACATCACTCGGGTTATTTTCCACCTTAATAACACAGCTCGTCACAATGAAGTGACTCCCAAAAGCCTCTATCCTCTAATTTTCAACATGTACCAATATACTGAGACTAAATTTAGCTAACAAACCCCGGAATTACGAAACACTACCGAGGCATAAATCCCAATTCTCGACAACCCAATTACACAAACAATTCCAAAATCAACAAAACTTAGATCCATGACAAAAGAAAACCCTCAATTCCGTACTAATCACGCTACAATGAGATCTGACACACCCACATAACAAAATCAACAAATTACACTTTTTACATACTCAATTGCGTAAATTGACATGACTTACAAATACCCATCAAACTAAATCATCCAAAATCCAGCAAATCACTTCACCAAAACTTATAATTAATCAAAAAAAACAACAAAGACATAATTAATAACTAAAATAATCATCAATTGAAACGAAAGAAAGTACCTTGATTCTATCAAAAGATTTTGATTAAAACCCAATAATTTCCTGACCCAAATAACTTACATCCGATCTATGGCGAAACCCAAATTTGTATACATCAAATGATGAGAAAGGAGAGAGAGAGAGAGAGAGAGAGAGAGAGGGAGGAAAGAGAAGGAAGAAAAAAAGGGAAGAATAAGTAAGAGAGAAGGATAATATAACAATTGATGATCACATGGATTATTGCCGGTGAAAATGAGAAGGGTATTTTCGTCATTTCACATTAGCATATTCACACGTGTTGGAAAATGATTGAGTGAATGTGACATGTTAAATCTAGAAATGTCTGACTATTGATTGGTTGTGGCCCTTGTGGGTCGACATCTCACACGTGACACGTAACCGGTGTGTCGAATGGTTAGAAAATCAATCTACTCTTAAATTCGGATTATTATGTATTTATATCTCCAGTTGGCAATATTAGCGGCTTTTATGTACCAAAAGTAAAAAGAAAGGTCATTTAGTCATTTTAGGTTAACATGTTCACACGTGTTGGGAAATGATTGTGTGAATGTGGCAAATTAAATCTAGAAATTGTCTGACTTTTTATTGGTTGTGGGTAAGTGACGGGGACATCTCGCACGTGGCACGTAGCTGGTGTGCCAACCAGGGGCAAGATTTTAATCAAGGTAAGTGGGTGGGACCCACGTGTGTTAAATTTTTTGCTAATTTGTAACGTGGTTAAGGTGATCTGGACCGTTGGATTGTGATGATGATGTTGTGATGGACGGTCAGATGTCAGATCTGTGTAGTATTGTGTTGTACACGTATTGTTTGAAGTTGACTTGTAAAGGTACAAACTTGGCGAATTTTAATAAAAATCTTTAGAAAAAGAAAGTTAAAGGGAAGAGAAAAGGGAGTTTGTCACTTGGGTTAGTAGCTAAAAATTGAAAAAACTAATGCTAATTAAGAGATTTGAGAATTACAAGTTCGATTTGAAGTTTTGTTGTTGATATTTGGTGGGGGATAAGATGATGATAATGATTGATCAACGGTTAAGAGTAAAGTAATGGAGAGGTTGTCTACAAATTCTACTCTATCTATGATTTTATGTATGACCTTATTTATTAGGCTATGAGTGTTAGTTATGTGTGTTAGTCAAGGTTAGTTTGATGATTAATATGTAAGCAAGAGATTATGTGGTTGTTGAGCAAATTTTTTTTTTTTTGGTTGTTGTTAAGGTAGAACTGCGAACTTTCATTGCATAACAGCGATTACGAAATCCAAGGCCACCACATCTAAACCCACAAAAGGGCCACTATCAACCCACACCCAAGTTACATAATCAATAGGTGCATATACATGAAGCACAGATCCATGTCTAATCTCATGTCTTAGTGATGTGCATTACCTTGCTAAGATTTTATAAATACACCAAAACTATCAATATGATGTTTAATTCGAAGATTCTCTATATAGAGGACACACAATAATATGATATAAAGTGAGACAAAAACTAGGTTTTTATTGTGAGCCGATCAATTTCAAGTACCCACTTACAACCTTAATACATGAAACCATAATTTGTTTACTGTTTAGACACATGTAGACATAGAGGAGTAAACATGCTAATTTAAACGGGAACTCGAGATAAACTCGCAATTTGTGTAGCCAAAACATTCAAACTTCGATTCGAATAAAGGGAAATGAAGTTTAGCTCAATGCTGCACTCCTTTGTCTTATGAACTACTCCCTCCGTCCCAGATCAAACGCCCCAAGGCGTTTTTGTAGTGGAATAAGAAAAATTGATATAATAAGTTGAGTGGGGTAAAAGGAGGAGAGAGAATGTGAGGATTAATAAAAGTAGGAGAGATAATATGAGAGAATATGTAATAATTTAATAAAAGTAAGAGAGAGAAATATGCCCCAAAATAGATGGGGTGTTTGAAGTGGGACGTCCCAAAATGGAATATGGGGCGTTTGAACTGGGACGGAGGGAGTATAGAGTAACAAATTGGTTCACTTAAAAAAAGTTATACAATTGAACATTTTTTTTATCTAAGACTTAAACCATATGAATTCGGGGTCTCGAGTGAGAATCAAATACTATTAAGGTTATTAAGACATGAGAGGAAGGGGATCCTATGATCTGAACATGAGATATTAAGGTTATTGAGACTCTGGTACTATGTTACCAAACCATTAAAATCAAAAGCCCATGTGCGAACAATTCTCGTATTAAACAAATTGGCAACTACAGATAAAATCCGTAAATAATAAACATATCAAACCTCACATCAAATTCACGACGACCTCACAACAGCAGTCGATAATACCTTACAAAGAAGACAAATAAGTCTCACAATGAAATTCTAATAAATAAATACAGAGTTTACTATTGACGTAGGAGAATCGATGACAACCCCAAATCTAAATGAAACAAGGAGTAAAAGAGGTTAAGAGTAAGGAGGCTAGGTTTTCAAAAATCTTATCACATCAACTTCTTCTTTTTATCGAACACGAGAGTCTTTTAATCTTATTTTCGTAAAAAATCATCAAAATAACAATTTATTTAGTGGTCGTTTGGTTGCATATAGGAATCCGGAATGCCCACGAAGTTCCACTTCACAGGTTGTAGAAATTCAAACGAATTTCTCAAAATTGTTTGGTTGTATGTAGGAATTGAATTCCCACAGGAATTGTCAATTACCAAGGGGGGGTTAGGTAAGCCAATTCCTCCATTTTGTAGGAATTTGAAATTCCCATGATTTCTCAATTCCCACGATTTTAGACAACCAAACAACTCCAAGAAATTTAATTCATGTGAATTTTGAATGATTTTGAGTGACAACCAAATGACTACTTAGTGACATAAACATACTCTCTTTCAATGATGAATATAATTTGTTAACAAAAGCTTTTTGATTTTTGGTTGTTAATTAGTTTCAACTTTCAAGGTTCAAATCTTAACCTAAATTTCCCCCCCCTTCTTGTTTGAAGGGACATCTTCACACCTAAAAACATACAGGCTGTAACCCAAACCACAAACATGTTCAAAAATTTGTCCAAGAAGTTTTACAAAAAGAGCCCAAACTGCAAAATACCCAAAAGCCCAAACGGGCCGCAATTTTTCCCCACAGCATAACCTTGGCCTCCCTAAAACCCTAATTATTTCCACATCTACAAAAACCCTTCACCCCTCCCCTTTTCTCTCTCATCTTAGCCGCAACAACCTTTCTTCCTTCTCCCTCCCCCCATCTTCATCATAGGCATCTCAGTTTCATTTGAAAGCTTCTAGGTGAAGCTTTTTCTTCAAAGTTTGCATCTTTTGTCTTTCTAATCATTTTGTTTCATCAGATTTGTTAAATCGTTCTATACTAATTCTGGGTTTTTGCTAGATTATTCTGGGTACTTTTTATTTTTAATTTTTTTTTTTAATTTTTTTTTTAATCTATGTGAAAATTAATAATTATTATGATTTTTAATGGTGAATGTGCAGTGATGACAAATCAGTGTGGACTAGAGTTTCTGATCTTATTGTTTGAAGACAAACCCTTGGCTGTCTGAGCACACGCCCAAAATCCCTTGATTTTTTTCACCAATTTTTTTCTCCCCAAATCTTTATAATTTTTTTTTTAAATTTAAATTTTATTTATTGATATATTTTGATTTCTCTTAATTTTATGGTAAGGTTTAATGATGATAACATACTTTATCTTAGCGGATTTCAGTGAGGTCAAAATTGACCATATGATCTGATTGTTACACACACTGAACTCCTTACCAAAACTTCCATCAAATCTCAATATTTTTTAGTAAAGATTCAATCTTTTTCAGAATTTACTGTTTTAAACACTTAATTATGTTTATTTATCAATAAAGTTTCAATCTTTATGAAAATTTAATACTCGTATATGATATGGTATGTGATGATGAGATAAAGCACCAATGGTGTTTATGGGCAGTGGACAAGACTTAGTCTTGCCGTGAGCTTTATAATAATGACTTCTCCTTCCACTGAGCATACCCTTAAAAAAAACATTCTAATTTTTTTAATTTTCAACTGAAAATTTGTGTTTTTGATCTAAATTATTTATTTAATGAGTGATTAGCATGAAAGTTGATTAATTTGTGGTGTAATTTGTATAAACATTATTTTGTTTTAATTATTAATGCGCCCTTTACCAATTCTGGAGGATAATTCAGTTCCTCTTGATATAATGGCTTGGGCGCCAAAGTAGAAGCAATGTGGTATTATCCTGATCAATGAACTCATTTCAGTGTCAGTTGATCCTGGAAACGCCACATATATTTCATATTTAAATTGCATTACTTACGTATATTTTATATTTAAATTGCATTACTTTTCGCTGTGGAGGTTGCGTTCATTTGACTCTTCCATATGGAGAACATGGTCATGTATGTGTATTGCGGTGATGAGACATTTTGTGGACTAGAGTTTCTGACCTTCGGGTTGAAGACAAACCCTTGGCTGTCTGAGCATATACCAATATATTGACCTGTTTAATTGTTTACGTGTATTGCATTTTACGTATGCATTTACATTATGGTTGTTGTAACGAAAAATGACCCGAATTTAGTTCGACATTTGTCGTAGCTCCAATTTGTACTATGGACTGATTGCCTCAAAATGGCTTGAGTTGTCTTATACGAGTATAAGAGATTTGATATTGATCAGAAGTCAAACTGCAAAATGACATTTCAACATGATTCGTATTGCACACGATTAAATTTGGGTGTTTATATGAATAATTCTACCATTTTACCGTGATTTTTTTAGTGTTGGGAAGGACTAATGATGACAAAATACTTTATCTTAGCGGATTTCATTGAGGTCAAATTGACTATATGATTTGATTGTTACACACACCATGTTCAAATTTGTCTTCTTCATGTTAATGCATTGTAAACATCCAATTTCTTTTTCCATTTAAGAGTTTTGAATTGGGTTACCTTGTCATAGACTAGAAAGCGGGAGCCTATGAGATATTCGGTTAAATGTTGTTATGTGATGATGTGATAAAGCACCAAATGGTGTTGATGGGCAGTGGACAAAATTCTGTTTTGCCGTGAGCCTTATAATAATGACTTCTCCTTCCACTGAGCATACCATCAAAACATTCATTTCTCTGTAATTTTGTATTTTTACCCAACAATTAGTTGAGATGATGATGATCTAACGTGTATATCATACGTTTGCGTATGGCGCCCATTACCAATTCCGTAGGAGAACTCAGTTCCTCATGGCATAATGGCTCGGGCGCCAAATTACATCCAATGTGGTATTATCCTGATCGATGAACTCATTTTAGTGTCAGTTGATCCTGGAAAAGCCACATATTTTATCCCAGGTCCAATCGAATACGGAGTATATAATAATTCGTAAAATTGAACCTAAAACTAACAAGCATATATTTTATTCGATCCAGATTAAACTTCCCGCTCCTTTTGCGCACTTCAAAATAAAACTAATAAATAATTCTTAATGATTGATTTAGCAAATAAATTTAAAAGCTAATTATCACCAACATTTTTATCTTGTTTCCCTAATTATTCAGTCGACAAAAAACGTAATATTATGGGAATGAGGAAAACAAAGTCGAATTCATAAAAAAGAGGACGAGAAGTTTAATCCGGAGGGAGTAGGGTTTAGATGGTGTTCCTTACATTGAAATTCATGAATCGGCGTAAAATATTTAACTAAATATGATACTTTTTAAGTTATTTTAATAAATCATGATGAATTTACAATGAAATAGGGCATCCCGTGCAATTTTGCACGTTAATGACTACTTTCTAATGAAATGGAGGGAGTACAATCTTGTAAATTTGAGTTAAACACAAATAAAGTAAAATGGATCCAAACTCAGAAAATGCGCATGGAATATTGTGTAAATACAATGGGATGCGAAAAGGCTAAAGTCAATACTTTTTACTTGTAGATAATCGCAACTTAAGAATTTTCTGCCTTTTGCTTGTCTTGCATGATGTTTCGAGGAGAAAATGAGAAACGATTTTTCAAAATTATTTCTTAATAAAACTTACACGACACAACAATACAATAGAAGTGGGATTCCAAATTGATGAAAATTTAATTGAAGTGGAACACAAAACTGATGCACCACATACTACATTAACGAGTAAGAAATACCCCAACACATTCCATGTTTGGTAGGAAGGAAACAGGACGAAATGGAAAGAAATCAACTTTTTGAGCTTTCCTGTGTTTTGTAGCATGAGAAGTGTACAGAAATGATAGTTAAGGAAAGACTTTTTTGTTTTTTTTTTTTAGATAAAAAATAAATACAAACGACTGTAAACAATGCAAAATTCTCACTTTACCGCGAAAAAAATATTTCTCTTTATTATAAACAAAGGAGTAACATCGATTTAAAAAAAAAATGTCCAATTCCAATCATTTTTTCCGAAAGGATGAAGAATTAGATGAAGATGTGACCCATAGGATCAAATCAGGTTGGGTGAAGTGGAAGAATGCCACAGGTTTCTGTGTGATCGAGGAATGCCCAATAAGTTGAAGGGTAAGTTTTATCGTACGACAATCAGGCCGGCACTGTTATATGGCATGGAATATTGGGCCGTGAAATAGTGTCACGTTCATAAGATGAGTGTGACGGAGATGCGCATGCTATAGTGGATGTATGGACATACAAGACATGATCGGTTAAGAAATTAAATTATTAGGGAAAAAGAAGGTGTTGCGCCCATCGCCGGACAAGATGATGGAGAACCGACTGAGGTGGTATGACCATGTGAAGAGGAGGTTTGGTGACGCGCCGGTTAGAAGAGTAAAAGGTTGGAGAAGTGATAATATTCGTAGGGGTCGGGGAAGACGCAAGATGACTTGTATGAGAGTGATTAGAAGTGATATGAGCTTCTTAGGGCTTGACGAGAGTATGGTGTTGGATAGGGCGGTGTGGAGAGACGCTATCTATGCGGATGACTTAATTTGACTCTTTTGGTTTCTTTGTTTGGTTTTCCTAACTTGTTCTAAAACTTCTCCTTACTTAGTGTTAAAAGTTCATATGTTTTTCACTAATTTTCAAACTTTTTATTTATTTTGATGACTTTCTAAAACTCGTTTCGAAAGTGTTTCAACATCTCGAAATGGTTCACAACGTTTTTGAAATTTTATGGCACGCATAAGACAGTTACTGGATGACGATTCATGTTAGCTGACCCCAAATTATTTTGGGAATAAGGTTTGAATGTTGTTGTTGCCAAATTCCAATTATTTGCTTCCTAACAAGCAAATATTGAAACTACTAATTTCCGTTTTGTCCCTTGTCTTTCTTTTCGTTTCCTGACTACCAAACCGGCTATTAAAACCCGTTTAATAATCGAACCTAAGGTGGGAATATGTGAATAGCGAATAGTGAATAGTGAATAGCGAATAGCTTCCCCTTGAAGCCTTAGGCCAGTAATAGTAACACTCATAACACCACTCAATTCCACACTCTCCATCTCCTCCACACCTGAGAAGTGAGAACACACCTCCTCAAACTGCTCAACCCCCCTCCAAAAAAAAAAAAAAATGATCTGTCTCCTCCAATAATATCTCACTCACTCTCCAACAATGCTCTCTCTCAAATCCCCTTCCCCTTCTTCTCTCTCCTCATTTCCCCCCTTTTCTCTCCACCACCACCGCAACAACCACCGTTACAACCACCGTTACAAACCAACCCCAATCAAATCCCTCCTCCAATACAACCGCAAGCCCCAACTCGCCGGCCCCACCCCGCGCATCATCGTCATCACCTCCGGCAAAGGCGGCGTCGGAAAAACCACCACCACCGCCAACCTCGGCATCTCCCTCGCTCGCCACGGCTTCTCCGTCGTAGCAATCGACGCCGACGTCGGCCTACGTAACCTCGACCTCCTCCTCGGCCTCGAGAGTCGCGTCAACTACACGGCTCTCGAGGTCGTCAACGGCGACTGCCGCCTCGACCAAGCCCTCGTCCGCGACAAGCGGTGGCCGAATCTCCACCTCCTCTGCATCTCAAAACCTCGGTCAAAGCTCCCGCTAGGGTTCGGCGGAAAAGCCCTAACTTGGCTCGTCGACGCTCTTAAAGAAACCGTCAACCCTCACTTCGTATTAATTGATTGTCCCGCAGGTATCGACGCCGGTTTTATAACCGCCATTACTCCCGCTAACGAAGCCGTGCTCGTTACGACACCGGATATTACCGCCCTCAGGGACGCCGATAGGGTTACTGGGTTATTGGAATGCGATGGGGTCAAAGATATTAAGATGATGGTCAACAGGGTTAGAACGGATATGATTAAAGGTGAGGATATGATGAGTGTTCTTGACGTTCAAGAGATGCTTGGTTTGTCGCTATTGGGGGTTATTCCGGAAGATAGTGAGGTTATTCGGAGCACGAATCGAGGGTATCCGTTGGTGTTGAATCGGCCTCCGACTTTGGCTGGGTTGGCTTTTGAGCAAGCTGCGTGGCGCCTTGTTGAGCAAGATAGTATGACTGCTGTTATGATGGAGGAGGAACCTAAGAAGCGTGGGTTCTTTTCCTTCTTTGGTGGGTGATTTTTGTCGCGGTTTTTTGGGTGCAATGTAGGTTGGTTTTAGGGTGGTCGTAATTTGTTGGATATGTTGGGGATGTTTTTGTGGAGATTGGTGTACAGATGATGCTAGGTATGGACTTTTTTTTTTTCTTTTTTTGTTGGAAGATTTTATCTTTTGGTGTTTGTTTGTTGAAATTAGCTGGCCAATTGTTCAATATTAGCTTGGGTTACTTGGTTTTGAGACAATGTTGTAGCGTAAAGTTGCATTCAATTGAATTTTGGCTTGTGCATTGTTCATTTGAACATCTTCATCAATGAATTGTGTTTGTGTTTTAGTGGTTCTTCTTCATCTGAATACAATTGCCATATTCTGTAGTCAATGAGCTAAGTTTCGGTTATAGTGTTATCATTGAAGTAATTGATTATGTTGTGTATTCTTTTTGACTCTCTTGGATCGTTTGCGTTGTTTCTATGGCAAGGAAATTGCTTTAGTGGTGAGTCCAAAGCAGAATGTGAAGTGAGAGACAATGGAGGTTTTATAAAGGAAATGGATCATATGTGATGTTGTGGTTCTGTAGATAAGTTGCCGATTACAATGCTGTTTTGGCAAACTATACCAGTATTTAGAAAGAAGAGTTCTTTGTTTTGGTCTATCTGCTGTTCATAATCTTTTCACAAATTTTGACTGAGAATGTTTTGGGTAAGGTCTTTGACCTATTTCACTAAAGCTGAAGGATTCAATAAGGTGTTTGTGGGTGGACTGCATTGATAGAAGGGCTCTCAGCAGTGTGTTTGATGGGCTAGAGAATGGTTTTGTAATGGTTATACACTGTGTTGTGTCTTTATTAGTTAGTCTAAATCAGTTCTCTTGAAGACGAGGTGCCCCTCTTGATCTCTCTTAGTCACTACCTCTCAGAGACTTCCAAATAATGATGTAATTTGCTCAATGTTTTCAGATTTGATATGATTTATAGATTTGATCGGATTGATAGCCGTTGTCATTGCCAGGATAATTTCTGGTTAGCTTAAAAATAGTCAATCGCTTGTTCATTGCTGCTGCAACGTCAGGCAGTTATACTTGTTCTTTTGGGGACAGAGATATTGTGCTCTTGGATATTTAAGTATGGTATAAATTTGATGCTTTGGGAGCTATATTGAGAAACTTCTCTTAGAGTTTGTAATGGAGGTTTTGATATTTAGTACTGCTTGGTGAGTCCGGGTGGTCTACATACGAGTGAAAATGGCCAAGTCTTATTGATGCTTGCTGTTCCATTTCCTTAATGATGTCATGTGTTAGAATAGAAGTCATTGAACTGTCAGTTTACAATCAAAAGGTCTGTTTGGTTTCTTTTGTAGTTGCTTGAATAAGCGTGATTCGTTCAAGTGATTATTATTTGGAATCAGTGTGCTAAAATTAGGTAAGATGGTCCTTCGAATCCTCGAGGACTTGAGCACGCAAGGTACTTTTGAAAGTATGGAAAGGAGAAAGCTTGCTCAGCCATGTGTAATTTGATGTCCTGCAGGGAAACACAAGAAGGTGGCCAAACGAACAGTGAGGGAAGGCTTTCTTTTGGCAACTTGGTTGAAGTCCTTACCCAAGAGATTTCATGCTTGTGAGTGTGTATCGAATTATTTAGGACTCCAAGAGCTTAAGCAAAGGGCAAGGCCCTAACATATTTTGGATAGCTGATGCTGGTGGTTTTGCTGTTGTGGACTGATAAGGGGAAGTCTTTTTTACTTTTGATGGTTATCCACAATCAGCTAATATCAAGGTTTCTGGTGCTGATACTTTGGGGAAAAAATGCACCAGATTTTGAGGACGATCTCTGTAACTTGTTGCATTTCTTCTTTCAATTAATATCTCATAATGACCAAAACACACAAGTTAAATATGTCATCCCGAATCTTGGGCCAGACCACCTTTTAGTATCTCTGATCAACTTGGGTTGCTAGTTATTGTACTACTACATCTGAAGTTGCTAGTCGGACTCTTTTTAAAAGCTCATCTGTGAGACAACATAGTTATGGATGCACAGGATAGGGAAGAGTGCACCACTGTCATTATGGTATTGCGTTTTATGGAAGACCCGCGTATTTTTCAAGGTTTGGAGACGACTTTTTCAGACAAATTGATGATTTGACAAAGGTATTGATTTCTCCACTACAACTTCAAGTTCTTTTTGTTTTGAGGATTTTGAAGCTATTATGAATTTCTCAGGTATTGGCCGACCGATTGAAAGGTCTAGTAGTATATTGGTCGTTATGTGAAGAGGATTGGACAGGCATCTGTAGGTTCTGGTTGGATTAATTGGCCTATGTTCCGCCCCCCAAGTTTTAATCGATTTACGAAACAGATGCTTGATTCTTGGGTGAATTTTGGAAGGATTATAATGTTTACAGAATAGTCTGGTTTAGATTGATTGATGTAGAAATAGGCCATGCAGTCTTGTCCAGAACTCCAGATCGATGGGGCAAGTGGCCAGGTGGCTTTTGCTGTAGGGTTTTTGATATCTTCCTACTGAAGGTCTTCATAGGTAGAGAAGACCTATCTGCTATCGTACTTAGCGATTGTGCCTGTTGTTGCCTTAGTTCGTTAGCTTAGCTTGAGTTAAGTATGTAGCCCTTTTAGCTCCCTGATTAAGTATTACCTGAAGTATTTCTTCTCGTTATTGATATTTTGGGTTTCCTAAATTACTCTGTTTTGAATTCCCTGCTCCTTGTTTGGCACTTATTTGCCACTAAAGGGAAGTCGGGAGGTGGGCGTTGGCTGTTTTTGGGGGAGGGGATGCTATTATGATTCGCAAATATGTCAGAAGGGCTGCTGTTGTCTGGGAATAGATCAGGTGTGGGTAGCTTTCCAAGTTTCAAGTGCATAATAAGTTGAAGCAAGCAAGGGGCTTTCTGAAACCATAGTGTAGTGCCTTGGAAAAGTTGAGTGATAAAGATTCACATAATGTAGCAAAGCTTTTTTCTGGTTATTTGGTGACTCAAGCTTATCTCATAGCGCTGCCATGCTTGTGATAATTTTCTCCCCGTGCTCACTTCAGGTTCTTTAGTGATAGTAGTAAAGAACCCAAAGAAACGGAGGGAGGATATGCCAAGTTGTTGCTGCTTTCTGCTTGCCGGGTTTATAATTGAGCGCCCGTAGCTTAAACTTCAACCATTGTTAATTGCTTTCATAGTGAAATGAGAGAGTATGCTCGTTTAAATAACACAGGTTTCAAATTCCTATGGGAAGTTTTGCTTCCTGAGAAACTAATTCCTACGACAAATTCACGGGACTTAGCCGTGGAGTGTTTTGGTTAGTAGGAATTTAGAAATTCTTGGAATTCATATCCCATCTGTTGTTTGTTTACCCTTCAAAAATTCCCATGTTAATAGCTCAAAGGTATAGTCTACACTCCATTTATGTTAGTAGCTAATTAAGTGCATGAAGTAGTTAGAGGGTATATTACTAATATTAGTACTTTCTTACATTTAAAACATAGGAATTGTGAATTACCATGGGGGTGTGGGTAATTGAATTACTACACTTCATAGGAATTCCCACTTCCTCCACTTTTTGTAAAAATAAGGCATCCAAACAACCCTACAAAAACTTAATTCCTAGGGCTTGCGTGGAATGAGAGTAATAATTAGGGGGTGAGGTAAGAATATGGGCAGTCTTCCTACACTGCTTCCGTCTATACACTTTCTCAAAGCAGAGTTTGATGGAAAGCCACGCAATAGTATGTTGCTGATTTCCAATTTCGCGGCTTTGGCAAGATAATGGGTTGATTCAATGTACTTTTGGTCAACCCATTTCATCTTGCGTTTTCCTAACAAATATGTGATAACACTAACCAATTGGCGCTTCTCAGGTTTCAACTCTGCAATAAGTTTTTGGGTCACATCTTCCACCAAAGTTTTATTGTCACAAATCAATATCAAATCATTTAAGATTGTTCTATCAAATTTCTCGAGGTCTTTTAGACAGAATTCAAACTCAATAACTTCAGGTTTTTATGATCCAACAACATTTTTAGCACTCTATAAACAAAAG
This sequence comes from Spergularia marina, assembly GCA_963680865.1. Taxonomy (NCBI): domain Eukaryota; kingdom Viridiplantae; phylum Streptophyta; class Magnoliopsida; order Caryophyllales; family Caryophyllaceae; genus Spergularia; species Spergularia marina. The sequence goes on along the minus strand of OY804553.1, from coordinate 23,113,669 downwards.
AAAAACATATCAATTAAGTACAATAGAATAAATCAAAACGACTTGAAAAAAATAATTTTAAGTCGTGAGTAAAATAATTGGTTTTAGTTCAAGTCGTTTTGATTTTTTCTATTGTACTTAATTAGTACTCCTTCCGTTTGCCTATAAAGTATGAGTTTTAGGACCCACTTGTTGTAAAATTACAACACAAGGGTATGCCTCACGTACATTTTCAATAAACAAATTAATAAAATATGGGTGTTTTGATCTTTACATGTACAAATAAGGAAAGATTAAGTAGGAAGTTTAAAAATGAGCATCCCATAATCTTAGTTTAAGGAGGCGCGAGGCGCACCGAGGCGATGAGGGCCCGATGCGACGAGGCGCAAGGCGTGAGGCGAAGGCGCACGCCTCATGCACGCGAGGCGCACTTTTCTGAAAAAAACCCCTATAATCTAATTCTAGACCTTATCTAATACTAGTTAAACATTATTTCACACCTCAAGTGCCAAAAAAAGGGAAACATTATTCATAATATTGCAAATAAGTCTTAAATAAACACCGAACATCATAAATAGTTTAGATAGTACATAAGAAAGACCGAAAGAACGCAAAAAAGACCTTAAAGGTAGCTAATAATACTAGAAAAGAAGGCACATAAACACATAAAGGATTAGAGGCCTAGGGGCTGCTTTAGAGTTCAGATACGCTCACTCGTCATCCTCATCATCTATAATGTCTAACTCAAAGTCATCTCCTCCTTCTTCTGAGGTAATTCCAATATCTTCTTCCTCCTCTTCCTCAAATTCACCAACCATTCCACTTTGCCTTGAACTACCCGCAACCCCCTTCCCTTTGTCGAGCATGAAAGGAGAAGAGGAGAGGATGATTAGAGTATAAGATGAAAGGAGAAGAGGAGAGGATGATTAGAGAAAAGGAGAGGATGATTAGAGAAAAGCAGGAAGTGCAAGAGAGAAGAAAGAACTTACCAGGAAGTGAAGGAGAGAAGAGCAGAGAGCAGCAAGTGAAGTGTCGAAGAGAGAGAAAAAAAAATGATGTGAATGGCGGCTGAAGAGTATTTATTAGGGTTATAAAACTAGTGGGGGCAGTTATTTGTGAAGCACGTGAGTTTTTTTTTTTTTTTTTTAAATAAGAAGCACGTGAGTTTTAATGAGCAGATTCATGTTTTGTGCCTTGAATACAAAAGGCGCGCCTCACTGCGCCTCGAGCCTCAATGCGCCTTTAGCACACTACCTGCGCCTGGGGTGAATGAAGCGACAGCCTCTGCGCCTAGGCGCGCCTCAGGCGCGCTTTTTTAAACTAAGCCCATAATAGAAAGTAAGAAGTTTATAGATGAACGGAGGGATTTTTTTTTTTTTTTTTTTTTAAGAGTGTTGAAAACGTTGTTGGTTCATGGGAAGCTGAAGTTGTTGTGTCTGAATTCCGTCTAAAAGACCTCGAGAAATTTGATGGAACAATCTTGAATGATTTGATATTGATTTGTGACAATAAAACTTTGGTTGAAGATGTGACCGAAAAACCTATTGCAAAGTTGAAACCTGAGAAGCGCCATTTGGTTAGTGCTATCAGAGATTTGTTGAGGAAGAGCAAGATGAAATGGGTTGATCGGAAGTACATTGAATCAAGAAGCTACGAAATGGAAATCAACAATAGGTTATTGAGTGACTTTCCATCAAATTCCGCTTGAGAAAGTGTATAGAAGGAAGCAATGTAGGATAGCTCGCAGTATTCTTTCCCCCACGACCTCATAACTACAAGGGACATTATTGTTCTCATTCACATGTTAGGTGTTTGAAAGCCAAAACTGAAATTCCAGCACAAGGACACAAATTTATACCCATCGGTAAGTTTGAGCAATTCAGGGTGTTTAGCGTTTTATAAGTTGGGCTTTGTTAACTTAAGCGAGTTAATTCTGAGCTCAAAATTGTGGATAACTGAACCTACCTTTGAGGTATATGATTTGAGTGCTTTCCATCAAAGTTTGCTAAAATGCCAAGCCAAATTTGCATGCAATTGGCATTTGTCCTCGAAACACATACATCAGTATTTCACTCTATATATCCAGCAAATGAATTATCACCTAGTAGAGTCTATAAAGATAGGGTTGGGTCTTATTTTATAAAAGAAAGAACTCAGAGTCTGTCAATTTTTCTTTCAATGTTCGTGTTAGGAGATTATATTATGTTCATTGACATAGCTGTACAGAGTGGAACAACAAGGGTCAACAATCTTGCTCATGCTGGACCAAAATGAGAATTGATAAAGCAACAGTGTAGGAGGGTGTACCGTGTACGTGTATACTAGGAGCACTAGGTGGGATAAGAGTGTTTCCCATCAATTGAACCTTGGTGCCTGATTTGCGAACCATTATACTGTGCCGCGTTTATCATCCCTCGACCAAGATGAGGTCCTAGTGAATAAAGTGTCAGTTCTCAATTTCTCATATTATTTCGTGGTCATTTTGTGGGTGGCTGTTTAAAGTTCCATTGCTTAATAGCTTCAAGTAGAGCAGTGTTTGGCATTATGAACTTGTGAGGAAGTAGTTGGTTTGTGCTTGGTGATATGCTGTTGTCCACCAACCACTCTTCGATGGCTAAGCGATCATATGTGTATCCATCTGCTGCTACATAAGGGTCGTCCATGACTTCCTGCGAATAGAGATCAAGCACAAAAGTTGCACGTTATGAATCGGGATCTCAACAATAACATCACCTAATTAAGTGCACAAAAGATTAGCCTACGGCGAGTATTGCATTAGCTGACTGCTACTTCACAATATGAGTAGTGCAAACATGTTAGTTAGTCATATTGCTTCATGCCGTCCTATCTCAAAACTAAAGAATATTGACTCTGGCTGCAGAGATATGGTAGCAGAATGGAAAATCTCAAAAGGGTAACTTAAAATCCACTTAATTGTAGTACTCCTGGACTCTTGGTCCGTCTATGACATTCTATTCCTCAGAATGCGAGATCAGACTTTTTAGTTTGTTCGATCATTTGTGTTCATAGAAATGGAAATTCAATGCGGCTGTCAAAGAGGAAAATAGGCATGTACCTTGCGAATAGGGCAGATGAAGTGAGTTGGTAATGCTGCTGGAGCATTTGCAACCTGTTCCCGGGCGCTATCTGCCACTTCCTTCAATTTGTCCAGAGCGGGAAGAACAATGTCTCTTAGGTCAGGCCTGTCTCTACCCCTTAGCTCTGAACACAGCAGTCCTAATGTAGCCAGCTCAAGTGCTGCCTCCTCCGGCCACATTCCTGCTTCTTGGTCCAAGACTTCAATTAATGTACCTTCTTCCACAGCATCTTCAATCAAGTAAGATATGCCCACAGCGGATCTTGCTGTCAGCAACTGTAAGATTACTACCCCTAAAGCATATACATCGGACTTGGTTGAAACCCTCCCGGTCCTTTGGTACTCGGGATCAATGTAGCAAAGGGTACCAACTGGGCTAGTTTCCCTGTACAGGGTCCTGAGGGACTTATCACTTGGCTCCATAGTAATCGTTGTACCAAGCCCGGCATCACCAATCTTGCTGACTAAGTGCTGATCAAGCAAGATGTTTGCTGGTTTCAGGTCACGGTGAATTATAGGTCTTGGCTTTGTGCTGTGAAGAAAGGCTAGAGAACTTGCTACCTCCCAGCAAATTCTAACCCTCTCGTACCATGGAAGAGGAGGACAGTTGCCCTTTCGTAACAGCCTATCTTCAAGGCTCCCATTCTCCATATACTCGTATACCAGGCAACTCTCTTCTGGAACAGCCCCTAGCAGCAACAACAAGTGTGGATGACGAATGGTACTCAAGATTTCCAGCTGTTCAATCACAGAACATTTTTAGGACAACTAGGTGCTTGATAAATGCCACATTGAGGTAAAGTAGAAACTAGAAAGTTATGTAATCAGATGTATGAAAGGGAGGGCAGGAGGTATCGACTGCAGCAGTAACGTAGAACTTAAAATGTAGGTTGTTCAGAACGCTTTTAGCCTTGTGAAGCAAAAAGTTTACTTCGAAGAATTGTCATTTATAAAATTTGTTTTCATACCTCCTGAAGGAATTGTTTGTTAGTGACAGTGTCTCTGGAGTGTAGCACCTTCACTGCGACTGTGGTGTGATGCAACTTGCACTTGTACACAGTTCCAAATGCACCAGCACCAATCTTAAATTCTTCAGAGAGGGATGAGGTGGCCTGCATGATCTCGTCCCAACTGAATTTCTGACACTGAGTTACTGGACTTGCAAGCAGCTGTCTAAGCCTATTCTCATTCTCCTCTGCCTCTTGAGAAGGATTAGGCTCTTCTTTGAAATGAGGTGCGCTTCTCTTTGCATTGTCGCCTGATTTTGCTGCTTCACTTTGTGCAGCTTTGTATTTTGTTTTCTCTGAGCTCGATATTTCATTAGCCAATTCCTCCTTCAGCTTTAATGCTGCCTCCAGTCGCTCCTTGCTTAATGTGTTTAGCTGATTAATTGGAAACAGGAGCTACAGTAGTAAAAAGATACGAGTTGAGACGGAAAATGTGTAACACAAGTTCCCGAAATGTTCTAGTCGCTAAGGCTACATTTATGTTTGTAGGGTCTAACTTCCAGTTCGGGAAAATTCTTGGAGTAAGCTTAACAAAATATTCAGAATCTTGTGAGGATGATTTCTTGAGAGAAGGATTTTTAGAATAAAATCTAATTAGTATGTTTACCTTTTCATCAATCTCACTTTTATGAGTGAGCTCATACATTTTTTGAACGTGGCTTAGCTCCATCCTTAACTTTTCAAGCTCATAGATCTGCAGACGTGTGATCTTATCAGAACAGCAGTAAAGATAGGCTTATAGCCTCACACAAAAGGATTGCTATTAGTGATCTACCTTGCCTCGGGAAGAAGCTGCTTCTGAAGATGAAAGCGGCTGACTTTTAGGTGGAGTACCTGTAAATGAACCTGGTCGTGAAGATCCAGCAAAAGAGACTGCAGGGAGGGTGGCCCCAAATGATCCTGGTGGTGTAGTATTTGGGAAAGAGATAGTGGAGTTTCCAAGAGATTCCGTTGGTGTTGACCCTGCATAATATACAGCAGGAGAAGATCCTAGATAAGACCCTGTGGGTGGAGTTCCCACAAAAGATCCTCCATGCGGTGTGCTTAGAGAAGACCCTGGGGGCGTAATCCCTAAAATTGACTGTCTGGGAGATGTTTTATCGGAACTCCATGATCCTGAATCTCCGCTGCTGGAACTCTGACTACACCTTTCTTTTATAGGCTGAAATCTATAATGAATTGGTTCCTCTGACTCTGTTTTATATGGTGAAGTCATATCGTGCGGGTGAAATTCTGATGCTCCTGATGTGGAAGTGTTGGTAGAATTATTTAACCCTGAGCTTGGATCTGCAAAAGCGTTGTGTCTGAGTGAATAGTTTGAGTAGGTATCAGAGAAAGCCTCTCGTTAGGGACAGCTTGTATGTACTTACATCTTGGCGATGAAGGTTTGCTTGATAACAGACGGCCTGCAGTTCAAACGACCTCAGAGAATTTAACAACTAAGGTGAGATGAAAGCCATGATGCTGGTATTGAAGTTAACATCTTTTTAGAATATTAAAAACTTCACCTATTGTTACTGAGGAAGAGCCAGATGATCTGTCTGTAGAAGTGTTTGACGAACAACTGGTATTGCGTACAGAAAACACAGTTGGTTCTGACTCTGAGGGACGCAACTTGTGAAGCTTTCCGTCAGAAATGACATAAACTGAGCAAAAACTTGGAGCATTTTCTGAAATAACTGCTGACAGGTTCTTATCCCCTATCATCTTGGTTAGCGATAGGTTTTTCCTACAAAAGCAATCATGGCTTTGCTGGTGAATATAGCAGTACTGCAGTATGATAATTATCAAATACAAGATGAGTTATGTGAGGTACCTTGAGAAGATACTAGTCGATGTAGACCCAACAACAAGATGTCTTATGGAATGTCTGTTAACTTCCAAGCACAGTGCCATGGCTACATCATTTGATTCAAGTATTACAATGTCTGAATTTACCTGCAAGTATCTCAGTTGTAAGAATTACCTCAAAACCAGGTATGTTAAATTCTCATAACTGTCAGTATTACTTTATTGACCTTCTGTGCTTTTAATGCTCTTTGGTAAGGAAGAAGTGTCTTTTTTTTCTTCCACTCGACTTCCTGCTTGTAACTAGTTGCTACATCGTCTCGAACTTGTGCTATAGGCAGCCAAGTTCCAACTGAAATTTATCATTGAAAGAGTTGATCAGTTAATCTGTCATGATTCCTGAAACTTTTCTACACTGATATTTATTCATACAAAACCCAAACCAGGGGAAAAAAAAAAGAGAAACTCTCTCTGATTATTTTGCAGTTAGCAGTTAATTCTGCTGACTTACTTGGTGTAGGGACAATTGCTATTTTTGGATAAACATGTAGGATCTTGAACCTCACATTGCCTTCCGGCATGAATTTTTGCATTGCCCATCTCAGAATGTACTTGCTTTTTCGGCTTCCTGTCAGTCCGACTGCAACCAGAAGTTCTGATCCACCAGTTTCCTCTTCCATCTCCTAACAATGAACCAAGAGCTTTCTGCTAGAAATGTTTGTGGATCAAACTTTTTTTTTTTTTTTTTTTTGGGTGTATCAGCTCATAAATTTAGATTAAAGCAAAAACAGGTTATTGAGTGTTGACATATTGAGACACAGGATTTTGTCCTTGTGTCATACATGGTGGGATAGTATGTCTTTAAAAGTTTCTAGAGTATGACATGCAAGGAGCACGATGACCCAAGTCAGACTCGATTATGTCGTCCACGCTACCATGGACGACATGTATGCTAGAACAACAAACAACCCATTTTCATATGAACTACAATGCTGTCAAGTTGACAGGTGAAAAACATATCATAATTCCGACATGAAGGCGAAAGGGTACGAGATTTACCTGTTTCTGTGAACAAATTTGGTAAGACAAAGTGTGGAGTCTTCTGTTGTATTCTCTGCACAATCAGAACAATCTCTGTCTCATGATCTTCTTCCTTGGAATTGACCGAGGAAATATTTTCTGGTGAAGAGCATGTTTGTTCATTCATATTTTCATACGGCAAATTACAAGTAGATGGACCCACACAATGCACGTCTTTGGATTTTTTTTGATTTTTATGGTAGATGATGCCATGATGGGTTATATTACCACTACAAGGTGGTTATGAGCCGTTGACGAAAAACAGATTCCGGTCGTTCTAGTTCTGAGCTGGCTGTTAGAGATTCCAAAGTCCCAATTCCATGGAATTTGGGTCTTTTTATATACTACTAGTATAGTGGTGGAGGCCCGATTGAAAGTTGAATTCTTAGAGGCCAAGTGAATTTATTGCATAGTATCTATTACGTCCACTTTAAATAAGGATATGATATTACTTTTCAATGCGCATTTTAAAAGCTGACAATTTGATAATAATGGAGTTGACGCGTGGCAAGGAAAAGGCCGGTGATATGTACACCGTCCTAGAGCCTACGAGTGAGCAAAAAGTGAAAGACTTCGTTTTGGAACTTGAAAATGATCGCGATAATAACCACTTCATTGGTTCCTACCATTTTGAAACTGATCTCGTGGGTACCATCGCAATTGAATGCATAACCGAGTTCATTTAACGGGTGATTCCGTTTTCTGCCAATTCCAATTCCAATTCCAATTCCGAGGGTCCCTAATATTTGAAGGACCCGTTCACTCCCTAACACCCAACGGACCTTACCCCTACGTCGAAAAACAGTTTGCACTCTAATCCCTAGTAGGAGTACTGTAGAACCTGTATTAAAGACACTCAAAATAAAGAAGTCCTCTGATAATTAGTTACACTTGCATGCGGCTGCCGATGAAGGGCTACTTTGAATTCTCTCTCCCTCATTCTGGGGCGCCTTCCTGATCAAGTAAGTCCTCATTTTTGTTTGTTTGTTATCTAATTGTATTTGTTCCCCTAAATTCATGGGTTTTGCTCATGTTCTAGTTATGCTATTGTATGTGATGGCATATTTGTCGGTCTTACCTAGTGTTGAACCTTCAGTCTTTTGCTCTTTGTTTGTTTGCAATTTGACTCTATTGAGGATCAAGGTTCACCTAGTTGGTTACGAAAATAACCTGCATGTGGTTGTCCCGAGTTTAAATCATCGTATTCCCACCAGCCACCCCCGCTACAGTAGCTGCTATTATGTACCAAAAAAATAAATAATTTGACTATGTTTTTTTTTTTTTTTTTTTTTTTGGGATACAAGACGAAAATAAAAACTTAATTTGACTATGTTGAACTTGGTTTTTGATTGGTGAGAAGATAATTTGGGAGCCTTTGATCTCCTGTTAGTTAGCATTTGTTGTCTTCTCTTCCAACTTCCGTAAAAGAATTCCAAACCTTTGTGGTTTCTTAGATACGTTTTATGGAAATCTGAACGGCTGAACCTCTCGAACTACTTTGGGCGTTTTTATAATTTTCCTGAACAAATTTGAACTTCTCTTATAAGTAAAGCACAAATTGTTGAAAGAATAAATGCTAAAATGCATGTTTTAGAGTGCGTTTGGGAACATGGATTTCATTCTCAAATCCAAATTTGATTCGAATCCCGTGTTTAAGGATTTTAGAATTTGTATATTTGGATTTGTATCAAATTCTTTGGAATTTGATTGAAATTCTAGCTAGTGTAAAACAAATGACACCTAAAAAAATGTGAGTTTTCCCAAACGTTGGATTTAGATTTGAGTTCCACATTTTCAAATGATAGAATCGAAATGATTACAAATTCTTGTTTCCAAACACTATCTTACGTGATTCCTTTTGCGTTGGGCATTGATGCTGGACACTTTGGACCTCAAAACACATAAAGTTATAAAAAAAAAAAAAAAATACTGACCAGGAAGAGATGATATTGCTCATTGATTTAGCAATAGGAACAAAGTAACAATCTTGCTCAGCTGGACCTATGTCAGGGTCTTTAGAGAGTAAAAGTGTAAAACCCTAATGCTCGTCAAATTTAGAGGCAAAATTGTGACTTTCCACTCTGATTGATGGGGCCATCATTTTGGTTGTTGTTTGGACTTCCATTGGTTAATAGCTTCAAGCATTGTGGTGCTTGGCATTATAAACTTGTGAGGAAGTGCAAGGTTTGTCGTGGGTGATGTGTTGTTTTTCTCCAGCCATTTCTCTATTGATACGCGATCATATGTGTATCCATCTGCTGCTACGTAAGGGTCATCCATGACAGCCTGTTGCAGAGGTCAGCAGAATTTAATTAGCGAGTTGAGGATCTTGAATAGTGACAACAAACCATTGGAATATATAGCTCCTAGACATGGAGTTCAATTCCTGACAATTGAGCGGCAAAAGATTTCAGTCTGGTTCAGAGAAGAGATGTACCTTGTGAATAGGGCAGATGAAGTGAGCTGGGAGTGCTGCTGGAGCACTTGCAGCTTGTTCCCGGGCGCTATCTGCTGTTTCTTTCAATTTCTCTAGGGTGGGAAGAATAATCTTACTCAGGTCAGGTCTATCTCTACCTCTTAGCTCAGAGCACTGCAGTCCTAATGAAGCCAGTGTAAGTGCGGTATCCTCAGGCCAACTTCCTGCTTCTTGATCCAAGACTTCCGCCAATGTACCTTCATCAACGGCATCTTCAACTAAGTAGGCTATGCCCACTGCAGGTTTTGCTGTTAGCAACTGTAAGATCATCACCCCTAAAGCATATACATCAGACTTAGTTGAAACCCTCCCAGTTCTTTGGTACTCGGGATCGATGTAGCAAAGTGTGCCAACTGGGCTAGTTTCCTTGTACAAGGTCTTCAGAGACTTATCACTTGGCTCAACATTGATCATTGTACCAAGCCCAGCATCACCTATTTTGCTGACTAAGTGTTGATCAAGCAAAATGTTTGCCGGTTTCAGATCACGGTGGATGATAGGTTTTGGTTTTGTGCTGTGAAGAAAGGCAAGAGCGCTTGCCACCTCCCAGCAAATTCTAATCCTCTCGTACCACAAAAGAGAAGGTCTGCCATCCTTTTGGAACAGTCTGTCGTCAAGGCTACCGTTTTCCATGTACTCATATATAAGGCAACTCTCTTCTGGAACAGCCCCTAGCAACAGCAGCAGATGTGGGTGACGAATAGTGCTCAAGATTTCCAGCTGATCAATCACGGATCATTTTGAATATAATTAGTTGATAATGTCTTACTAACTCGTTCACACACTCATTTTCAGTGGCACTTGTGCGATGTCACATCAGGGAAACTTTACAACGAATGAGACGGGATGTTGTGTATGAAAAAGAGGCAAAAGAGATCTGGTTCACAATACGTTTAAAAGAAATAGTATTTCTTTGAAAAGGATGTCATTCTCAAGGTTTTGTTTAATTACCTCCTGAAGGAATTGCTTGTTAGTGACTGTGTCTTTGGAGCGAAGGACCTTCACTGCTACTGTGGTGTGATGCAACTTGCACTTGTATACTGTTCCAAATGCACCAGCCCCAATCTTAAACTCTTCAGATAAGGATGAGGTGGCCTCCATGATCTCGTCCCAACTGAACTTCTGACACTGAGTGATTGGACCTGCTGTCAGCTGTTTAAGCTTACTCTCTTCCTCTTCTGCCCTTTCGGCAGCCCTCTCGGCAGCCCTTTCGGCCTTTTCCTCTGATTTGTTCCGTGGTGCGTTTATCTGGACCTTTCTGCGTGATTTTACTCCTTCATACTGTGCTGCTTTTTGTTTAATATTCTCTGTGCCTATAACTTCTTTACCGTTTTCCTCTTTGAGCTTTAATGCTGCTTCCAGTTGCTCCTTGCTTAAATCCTTTAGCTGATTGGGTGAAAAGCGGGGCTACAATGGTGAAAACACCCGAGTAGATTTGGAAGATGTTAGCATTCCTCTAGATCTGTTAGTCCCAAAATCTACATTGTCTAGTTCTTAAGAATTTCTGGAACAAGCTTAACAAGGTACTGACAGTACTTTTGGGTGAACACTACTTAGAAGTTGGTGAACAGGGTTTTTGTATCAAGAAAGACACCATCTTGAAATAGCGAGTTTTCTCCTTTCTCATTGTTTACTAGGGTTTCAAACTGCTTAAACGTAAGTTTTATTGCTACATTGTCATTGGTATTATCATCTTGAGCCAGCTCATACATTTTTAACAATGTTTACTAGCTCCATTCTCAACTGTGCTAGCTCAGTATTTTGCAGATTGTGTGAGTTCATCAGCAGAGCTGTTGAGGCTTTGCAGATTGTGTGAGTTCATTAGCAGAGCTGTTGAGGCTTTGCAAATAGATGTGCGTACAAAGAGTCAAGAACTATATAGCAAATAAAGAAATGTTTGCTTGATGATCTACCTGGCCCTGGGAAATAGTTGCTTCAGAATATGTGGGTGACTGACGTTGGGTCGGATCATCCACAAAAGAACCTCGTGGCGTACCTCCTGCATACAAGACTGCTGGAGGAGTGCCCACAAAAGATCCTTGAGGCGTAGTGTCTGCAGATGAGACAGAACGAAAAGTCTCCATACTAATAGGTGGTGTTCCTGTAAAAGATACAGCAGGAGAAGAGCCCACGTAAGACCCTGTGGGTGGAGTCCCCACAAATGATCCTTCAAGTGGAGCAGTCACAGAAGACCCTGGGGGTGTAGTCTCCAAAAGTGACAGTCCGGTAGATGTTCTATCGAAACTCCATGATTCCGAATCTCCACTGCTAGAACTCTGACTAACAGTATGAGCATTCCTGAAGCTTTTGTCTGGATCCTGAAATGTATAACGGGTTACATCCATCGACTCCCTCATCATTATTCTACGAGGTGCAGCCATGTTGTTTGGGTGAGACTCTGATGCTCTTGGTTTAGAGGTATTAGCGGCAGAATCTGGAGCTGCTGACCCAAGGTCTGAAAAATCAGTTTGTTTATGAAAACAATTCAAGTAGGCATCGGATAAAGCTTAAAAGTTGAGAACCTGCTCATATCTACTTACATGCTGTCGAGGAAGGTCTGCTGGTCAACAGACGACCTGCAAAAGACTCAACCAATGAGAGGAAGAAGAGAATCTTTTATTAAGTTGTATGCCCTCCAAATTGGAACTAGTAAGAGAAAACTAGACGGTAAGAACTAAGAAGTAAGCGAGGATGATTCTGAAAATTAAGTTAAGACTTCTATTTGGAGATTTCACCTAGTGTTAATGAATTTGAGCTAGAAGAACTATCTTTGTATACGCTTGGCCAACCACTGGTGTTATCCATGGTGATCACAGTTGGTTCTGATTCTGCTGGGCGCAAATTCTGAAGCTTTCCGTCAGCAACAATATAAACTGAGCAAAAACTTGGAGCATTTTCAGAGATCACAGTTGACAGGTATTTTTCTCCCATCATCCTGCTTACGGACAGATTGTTCCTACAAATGCAGTTGTGGACTCGTGGTGATGAGCATTATATTAATCTCAAATATCAGAGGAAAATGATCGGTCATCATATATATTTATGCTTCATGTTAGGTACCTTGAAAAGATGCTAGTGGATGAAGCTCCAACAACAAGATGTCTTATCGATTGCCTCTTAATCTCCAAGGAGAGTGCCATGGCTATATCATCTGATTCAAGTACTATGATGTCTGATTTTACCTGCAATCAGCATAATATGTAAATGGTAAGAAATTTCACAAACATCAGAGTTAAAGGATTCGCGTGGCTTTATCAGTGTCAGTTACATTTCCTTCTTTCAAAGCTTTCTGATAAGGAAGAATGGCCTTCTTTTTCTTCCATTCCATTTCCTGCCTATAACCTTGTGCGACATCCTCCCGAACCTCACTTATAGGTATCCAGTTTCCCACTGAAAGCGAGTCAGAGGAGTTATGTCAGATAGTCCAGTTAGCAAGAAAGAAAATCTTTAGAATTGGAGGTCATCATCAGAAGGTACTCTAAGCAACCATGGCTTTGTATTACAAGAAATGCAGCTAACGGGAGACATAAGACATTGTTTCAAACTAATTTGCGCTGAAATCTGGTGACTCACTTGGTGTTGGGATTATTGTTATTTTCGGGTAAACATGTAAGATCCTAAATATCACATTGCCTTCTGCTCGAAATTGATTCTTTGCCCACTTCAGAATGTACTTGCTCTTACGGCTTCCAGTTAGTCCCACTGCAACAACAAATTCGCCTTGTTCACCATTTCCGCTTCCCTCCATTTCCAACCACTGTTACAGCAGATCAGGTAACTTTCTGCAGAAAACACTTTGTACATTAAGCGAAAATCTGTGATCGAGCTTCTCTGAATGTTAATCGTGAGAACAGCAGTACAAATCATGTACAGTTGTCACCACCTTGCCATCAACACAAGGGTAGGCAAAGCGTTCTACATTACAGTTGCATTACCAAGCATTTCTCCATCAACGCAAAGCATATAAACAAGAGCGTAAAAAACATATAGAGATTCAATAAGATTACCAGTATCTGTAAATGAAATTTAGTCTTTTGTATTCTCTGCACGTTCAGGCCTGTCTTTCTGCTATTTTTCAGGTGTTTCTGAAAAATTCAGGAAATCATAACTGCTGATGAACAAATATGTTTTTTTTTAATGAGGAGAATCAGAGGGTCCCACCCATGCACGTCTACATGAATTCTGATTATTTTACGTCCATTTGGAGCATTGGAGCTGGTAATTGACTAATTGGTACGTTTGACATTCTATGGTATATTAGTTCAATTATTTTTATTATTGTATTAGTTATAGACTTATAGTGTATTACTGGTATACTGGTATGTTAGTTAGCAGACTTTTCCTGCCTTACGCGCAGTTGTATCTTCCCTCGTTCCCTGTTCCTCTCAAATTAGACTTGTGCATTTTGTGATCACCATGCGCATTATTTGAAGTGAGCTACCACCTCCCAACCGAGACGTAGTTCGGCTCCGAGTCTTCATATTAGGAGTGAGTTTGTGATGGGCCTTACTTAAGAGTTCTGAGGTCTCCTATTGGGTTGATGTCCAAATTTACTACTTTAGTTGAGGTTTCTTTGTGGACCGGAATCCCATATACATTACCCCTAGCCTTATCGGAGCTGACCGCTGTTCGACCAGTAACTTATAAAACAACATTGTCCCAGTGCCTCAAATACTCTCGCCATAAGGTGGGGTAACAGGGGATATGATATACACGAACCTTACCTCTATGTTGAAACATGAAGAGGCTACTTACAGAGTTACAGATGACCTGTAATAAAAATTGTTTTGAGAATCCCACCAACTGACTTCTACGGAGTACTTCACGGTACAAGAATCGCAAACAGTTTTGGGAGTCATTTATTCTATTTTACTTTACCCCATGCCCATTTTGGATTGCCTTTGTACCATGGTCCTCTTTGTGGCCCGTGGACCATGGCATTATTTCCCTGTTCTCTTCCAACTTCTCGAAAAAAATTCCAAATCTTTGTGGGATAAATTTTTTTTCTTAGTTACATTTTATAGAGAAAAAAATCTGAATTTTGCTGAAGGAAACTGAGCTTCGTGAACTCATCGAACTACCCGGGATGTTTCTGAATTTTCTTGAAAGCACACACTGTTGAACAGAACAATCACTAAATAGAATTCTGAATGCATTCGACGTGATTTCTTTTGCGTTTGGCTTTGATGCCTGTTGGGAATTCAGTGCTAACACACACAAAATAGAGGAAAAGTGCAAAATAACAATTTTAGAATGGTTCGGCGTAGGCCTAGTCCACAACACAACTCTACTATATTAGTAGTCTCACAAATACAAGTTTAAGGCGAACTTGACAACCCTCACACAATAACTGACCTAAGGACCCGAGCACCCTCTCACTCTAAGGCACTTAGATGGAGAAACCTCACACAACTTATCTCTCTTTATTCTGTTGTGGCTACTGCTCTATCTAAGTCTCAACACAACTTAAAGCCCCTATTTATAGGACTAAGCTAACTCTAGAGCCTTCTAGGAGTACATGTACTAGAAGTCTCCATACATTCATTTAGCAGATGCATTTACTCAAATAAATGCATGCCTCCTCACATTTTACTAATTTAATTTGATTGGGAAGTCAAAGAGTCTTCAACAATGCCGGACACTTTGGACCTTAAAACATACATAAAATTATCTCAAAAGAAATAAAAAACCTGATCAGAAGAGATCATATTACTCATTGATTTACTAATAGTAACAAAGAAACAATCTTGCTTATGCTAGACCAAGGTGAGGCTTAGTATTTATAGTATGCTAAGGTTTCATGCACATGAACCCCTAAGGCTCGTCAAATTAGAGGGCGAAACGAAGACCTGAGCAGTCAAGCTTGCTAGTGGCAAAAATGTGATATGGTCATCATTTAGGTGGCTGTTTGGACTTCCATTGGTTAATAGCTTCAAGCATGGTGGTGTTTGGCATTATGAACTTGTGAGGCAGCGCAAGGTTTGTCGTAGGTGATGTGTCGTTTTCTGCCAGCCATTTCTCTATTGATACGCGGTCATATGTGTATCCATCTGCTGCTACGTAAGGGTCATCCATGATAGCCTGTTGCAGAGATCAAGCTGAATATAATTTATGAATTGAGATCTATTCCTCACAAAATGAGCAGCAAAGATTTCAGTCTGTTAGCTCAATCGTGTTCGAAAATGGGAAAAATGATGAGTAGCTGCATGAAGGTCAAAGGGTGAGAAGAGGTGTACCTTGTGAATAGGGCAGATGAAGTGAACTGGAAGTGCTGCTGGAGCACTTGCAGCCTGTTCCCGAGCGCTATCTGCTGTTTCTTTCAATCTCTCAAGGGTGGGTAGAACATTGTCCCTCAGGTCAGGTCTATCTCTACCTCTTAGCTCAGAGCACTGCAGTCCTAATGAAGCAAGTGTAAGTGCGACATCCTCAGGCCAACTTCCTGCTTCTTGATCCAAGACTTCCGCCAATGTACCTTCATCAACGGCATCTTCAACTAAGTAGGCTATGCCCACTGCAGGTTTTGCTGTCAGCAACTGTAAGATGATCACTCCTAAAGCGTATACATCGGACTTAGTTGAAACCCTCCCAGTTCTTTGGTACTCGGGATCGATGTAGCAAAGTGTGCCAACTGGGCTGGTTTCCTTGTACAAGGTCTTCAGAGACTTATCACTTGGCTCAACATTGATCATTGTACCAAGCCCAGCATCACCTATTTTGCTGACTAAGTGTTGATCAAGCAAAATGTTTGCCGGTTTCAGATCACGGTGGATGATTGGTTTTGGCTTCGTGCTGTGAAGAAAGGCAAGAGCGCTTGCTACCTCCCAGCAAATTCTGATCCTCTCATACCACAGAAGAGGAGGTCTGGTATCCTTTCGGAACAGTCTGTTGTCAAGGCTGCCATTCTCCATGTACTCATATATAAGGCAACTCTCTTCTGGAACAGCCCCTAGCAGCAGCAGCAGGTGTGGGTGACGAATAGTGCTCAATATTTCCAGCTGATTAATCACAGATCATTTTGAATACAACCAATTAGCAATGTTTTAGCAACCCGCTTGACACTAAGCGCAGTGGCACTCATGCAATGTCACATTGAGGAAACTTAGACACAGATAAAACTGGATGATGTTGTATGAAAGGGAGGACAATCAAGATTTCTGAAGGAATGACATTTGTAAGATTTTCTTTTCTTACCTCTTGAAGGAATTGCTTGTTAGTGACAGCGTCTTTGGAGTGAAGCACTTTCACTGCTGCTGTGGTGTGATGCAACTTGCACTTGTATACTGTTCCAAATGCACCAGCCCCAATCTTAAACTCTTCAGATAAGGATGAGGTGGCCTCCACGATCTCGTCCCAACTGAACTTCTGACATTGAGTAATTGGACTCGCTATCAGCTGTTTAAGCTTACTCTCGTTCACTTCTGCCCTTTCGGCAGCCCTCTCAGCAGCCCTTTCTGCTTTTTCCTCTGATTTGTTCCGTGGTGTGTTTATGTGGACCTTTTTGCCTGATTGTACTGCTTCTTGTTTGTTCTTTTCTATGCTTATAATTTCATGATTCTTTTCCTGCTTGAGCTTTAATGCTGCTTCCAGTTGCTCCTTGCTTAAATCATCCAGCTGATTGAGTGGAAAGCGGAACTACAGTGGTGAAAACACACAAGTAGAAATGGAAAACGTTAATCCCAACATCTAGAGGTTTATGGATAAACACTCTTTTAAACTGAGTTGAGTGCCTACCTTTTCATTGATATTGTCATTTTGAGCCAGCTCATACATTTTTTCAACGTTTCTTAGCCCCATCCTCAACTGTGCAAGCTCAGTATTCTGCAGATTATGCAAGTTAATCAGCAGTGCATGTAGAGACTTGCAAATAGAAGCGCATACAAAAAGTAAACAGCAAATAAAAGAGATTAGCTTGATGATCTACCTGGCCCTGGGAAATAGATGCTTCAGAATATTTAGGTGACTGACGTTGGGATGGATCACCCACAAAAGAACCTCCTAGATGACCTCCTGCAAACGAGACTGCAGGAGGAGTGCCTACAACAGATCCTGTAGGCGTAGTATCTGCAGACGAGACAGTACGGAAAGTTCTCATACTTACTGGTGGTGTTCCTGTAAAAGATACTGTAGGAGAAGTGTCTACAAAAGACCCTGAGGGTGGAGTCCCCACAAATGATCCTTCATGTGGAGTGCTCACATAAGACCCTGGGGGTGTAGTATCTAGAAGTGACATTCCAGTTGATGTTCTATCGAAACTCCATGATCCGGAATCTCCACTGCTAGAAGTCTGACTAACAGTACTAGCATTCCCGAAGCTTTTGTCTGTATCCTGATAGGTATATTGGGTTACATCCATGGACTGCCTCATTCTTCTATGAGGTGCAGCCATGTTGTTTGGGTGAGACTCTGATGCTTTGGGTTTGGAGATG
Source organism: Spergularia marina (assembly GCA_963680865.1). Classification (NCBI taxonomy): domain Eukaryota; kingdom Viridiplantae; phylum Streptophyta; class Magnoliopsida; order Caryophyllales; family Caryophyllaceae; genus Spergularia; species Spergularia marina. The sequence continues at coordinate 23,095,816 of OY804553.1, read as the reverse complement.
TTGGCGGCAGAATCTGAAGCTGTTGAACTATGGTCTGAAAAAGCATCGTGTATGAGAACAAATATAGTTGGCATCGGATAGATTTTTCAAAGTAGAAAACTAGCTCACAACTACTTACATATTGGTGTGGAAGGTTTGACTGTTAACAGACCGCCTGCAGAAGACACAACAATTGAGGAAGAAAAAACAGTTCTAGTCAGTTGTATTCCTTCCTTATTTGCCCTACTGAGAAATCTAGACAGTATGAAATAAGCTAGGACAATGCAATAAATAAAGCTGAATTTCTTTTTGGAAATTCACCTAGTGTTAATGAAGAAGAGCTAGAAAAACTATCTGAATATGTGCTTGACATATCACTTGTGTTGTCCATGGTGATCACACTTTGTTCTGATTCTGCTGGACGCAGGTTCTGAAGCTTTCCGTCAGCAACAACATAAATGGAGCAAAAGCTTGGAGCGTTCTCAGTGATCACAGTTGACAGGTATTTTTCTCCCATCATCCTGCTTACTGTCAAATTTTTCCTGCAAGGATAGTCTTGTTGATCAACTTTGTCATGGTCTCAAACAGCAGATAAAGTTTTCGGTTATCAGAAACATTGATGATTCATGTGAGGTTACCTTGAAAAGATGCTAGTGGATGAAGCTCCAACAACAAGATGTTTTATGGATTGCCTCTTGACTTCCAAGGAGAGTGCCATGGCTATGTCATCTGATTCGAGTACTATGATCTCTGATTTTATCTGCAACCAGCATAACATGCATATTTTAAAATTTTCACAAACACCAGGATCGAAGCAGTCTAATGAATTTATCAGCATCACTTACATTTCCTGCTTTCAAGGCTTTCTGATAAGGAAGAATGTTCTTCGTTCTCTTCCATTCTATTTCCTGCCTATAACTTTGTGCTACATCCTCCCGAACCTCTCTGATAGGTAGCCAATTTCCCACTGAAAGAGAGTCAGAGGAATTAAGTCAGATAATTTACGACTGCCTGAATACTATATATAGGTAGCGAGGAATTCCTTTCAAGGAGACATTGTTTCAAGCAAATTTGCTATGAGATCTTGGTGACTCACTTGGTGTTGGGATTATTGTTATTCTCGGGTAAACATGTAAGATCTGGAATGTCACATTGCCCTCTGGTGCAAACTTATCCTTTGCCCACTTCAGAATGTACTTGCTCTTACGGCTTCCAGTCAGTCCCACTGCAACAACAAGTCCTCCTGCTTCACCATTTCCACTGTGTTCCATTTCCTTGCGCTATTGACTATACTGTTAACTTTCTGCAGGAAACATTTTTTACATCAAGCAAAAATCTGTGTCAGGATCACGGCTACTTATGCTAATTACTTGATTGCTTCTATTACTACAGTTCACTCAAGCTTTTGGATGTTAATCGCGGCAGCAGCACTGCAAATCATGTACAACCTTATGGAGTCTTATTTAATCGTTGTTTTTTTTCTGGAATTTGATCATGGCAGTACAATGGTAAGTGCTATCGAAATTCACTTTTTAGTTTCTGACTGTGTCCCGTTTTTCTGATGGTGATTCTAACTATACTTTCCCGTTTATGTGAATATAATTCAAGCTAGACGTAAAGAACCGAAAGAAATGATATGAATGCATAAAATCTATTATTATGCATGAAAAGAAACTAAACTCAGACCATATGACCTCAAACAAGAGAATAAAGAGTACTTCCATCGTTCTTTTAGATTGATAACGTTTGATTTGGATTCTTTCACACATTTAAACCAAACGTATAACAATCTATGAAAACGAAGGGACTACTCAAGAGAGAATCGATAAAAATTACCCGTTTCTTAAAATGAAAGGCGAGGTCTTTTGTAACCCCTGCAGTCCTGCACAATCAAACCCGTCTGTCTACTACTCTGAGTTTAGACCTGCTGATGAACAACAGAAGAGGTATCTTATTGCATACATATTCACTCAGTTAGCCAATGAGAAGTCAGTGGGTCCGACCTTTGCACGTCCTCATTATTATGTCTATTTGGAGCATTCAAGCTAAGTTTGATCTTTTGTCGTTAGTTACCAATTGGTTATTATTATGGTTGTTTAATATTACAGGTATGTTAGTTAATAGTTAACGGAATTTCCCGCCTTATACACAGTTGTATTTCCCCTGTTTCTCTCACGAGACCATTGTTCTAAACCGTATCAGATTATCCTATGCTACTTTTGTTCATATTCTAATTCGCTGGAGCCAAAGACTCACTGTTTTTTAGTTTTGAAATGTAGAATACAATGGAATATAACAAAATAACTCACAAAACACTATTTGGTATCAATTTGGACACAATTATCGTGATAGGTTATTCTGAAACAATCTCTATGTTTTCAACGGGGAAGACTGTTTACATCTTACCCCCATACCATTGGTGGGAGACTATTGAGGCATCGAAATAATGTTATTGTTGTAAGTGTGTCAAATTATTGTGAGTAGGTATGAGCTGCTTATCTTTTAGGCAATTAACTCCAGTGCACAAACACCTCGACTTTTTCGAAAAAAAATAATGTTTAAGCTTACTTAGGAGTATTTTCACGTCAGGAAAGTTGATCGATTTTACCGAGCTAGATTTGCTACTGCTCAAAATTTCATACTCCGTAGAATAATTCATGTACCAATGGAGGTTTTCAAATTCCATTTATCACATCAATTGTCAAACAATTTTTTTTAAGTAAATCCATATAGCTCCACTTTTGATCATTTATTACTCTAATAATAATGGTAGTAGCTTAACTTAATCAATCTATTAAGTTGACATTCTTGAGCTCATATTTAACTAATTACATATGTGCATGCACGATCGTGAATCTAAGTCAAATTTTGTTTGGGACATTGACACCATTTCGTTGAAATGACTCTTTCTTGAACTTCATTATAATTGTCACACCTGACGTCTAAGTTCCTCATTTGGGTATCCGAATATCCAACAGGATATAAATCTGTTTGAGGGGGACAGGATATAAATCTTAGGAAAATGATCTTACCTTAAAGTCATATAAATAGTCATAAACGCAGATATGTTGGGTTGTACCAAAAAAAAAAAAAAAAAAAAAAAAAATATATATATATATATATATATACACAGGCGAGATCAGGTGCGAACTCTCGCTCGCGTGAGAATTGCGCACCACCATAGAGTGACACTGAGTGTCACATAGAGTGACAGCCGCGTACAATGACACAAAATGTCTATAGAATAACACCTACATACAATGACAGAGAAAAGTCTATGTAATGACATGAAAATTTAGAACTCATGTAGGAATCGAACCTACGACATTCGTGTATGTACACAAATGTTTTACCAAATGAGCTATCAAAACCACAATTCATACAATGCCACAGAAACAATGACACTGAAACAATAACACCGCGTATCCATAGTGTCACTCTATGGACAAACCTATGTCATTCTATTGACAAACCGGTGTCATTCTATGGACAAACCACTAATAACACCACCAATAACACCGAAGTGCCCATAGTATCACTCTATGGACAAACTCGTGTCATTCTATTGACAAACCCGTGTCATTCTATGGCACCCGCACCGGCAACCACACAAGAGTGTCCATCCAATGACACCGACTACCCATACAATGACACAAGAGTGTCCATACAGTGACACCATCATACAATGACACGAGAGTGTCCATACAATGACACTAGAGTGTCCATACAATGACACTTACTATACGTACAACGACACCTAGTGTCGATACAATGACACCAATTATCCATACAATGACACCGATTATCCATACAATAACAAACACCCATCGGAACAGCCACAACCACCGCCACCCCCGCAACCGCACCCAACCACCACCACCACCACCACCACAACCGCACCCAACCACCACCACCACCACCACCACAACCACAACCACTGACCGCCACCACCGCCTCCACAAATAACAACAACAACCGTAAAAACAACAAATAACATACATCATTTGCTATAATCAAATCGATTAACCGACAAAATTACACAACAAATCAAATTTCTCAATTAATACCTGCTGATCTCTTGAATTCACAAACGAATTCACAAATTTCTCAAATTTCTCAAATCTCCATTGTCGCTAGCATCGCCGTGGTCGCCGGCACCGGCAAGAAAGACTGCAGCTATTTCCCTCTCGTCTTCTCCTTCTCCAGTAAAACGCCGCCGCTGCCGTCGCCGTAAAATTTCATTCAAATCAAGAGGTGCACCGAGAAAAACTGAATCTAACCAAAAATAATCAAAAAACATCGATTAAAAATTCAATATCGATGATACATGAAGATCGGCCGCGAAACAGGTGAGTGGCGACGGCGGTGACATCGAGGAGGTGCGAGAAGGCGGGATCGAAGATGATAAAAGACGCGATGGAGGCGACGGTGGGGAGGACGACGAGGACGCGACAGCGACGGCAAAGAGGAGAGCTCGCAGCGCGTGCAGCAGCGGCGTCGGAGTACGCGAGAGAGGAGAGAGAAAATGTGGAGGAGAAAGGTCGCAGTTGAGGAAAGAGAAATTTAAAAACTGGAATTGATTTGGAACGTGAAAAAAAAACCCCGTTGTTTGTTATTTAAACCACAGACAGGTGGCTTAATCTGGTGCGTTGAAAATTGTAGATCGGACGGCCATTAATTGGTGCACAGTACTCACCTAAGGAAGGGTACTCTTATGATCCTCACTCTATATATATATATATATATATATATATATATATATATATATATATATATATATATATATATATATATATATATATATATATATATATATATATATATATATATATATATATATATATATATACTGATGTGGTATTTTGAGATTAAAAAATGAAACACTAAAAAATAAGTCCATAGAAGATGGAACTATGCATTTTCTAGGTAAAGAAGTAGGACAATGTCATTATAAGTTTATAACACATAAATTGACTTATCTTTGCCCTTATGATGATGATGATATTGATTATCTATGGATTTGGGCAGATAATTATTTTCCAGGGTGACTCAATTTTTGCATCTACAACAGTCATAGTATTTTAGCAAACCATTGAGTATGTTGTTAAAATGAACGAAGAATTTAGTTGAAATTCTTGAATTTACTCGTATGTATTTTAGTAATAAATTATTGAATATAGCTAACGTAATCAACCATGTAGTGGAAATCGCGCGTTGAGCACTTAAACAAAAATATTGAGAATTTGATAAAACTTCTTAAACAAACACTAGATTCTTTACTTTTCGTTTGAATAAGCAGTGTTTCTTCTGTGAAAATTGTCTCACCGTGAGATGGGCCCAAAAGAAATATTGTTCCATTGCTCACCGGCCCAAATGACCGTTTCCCTCAAAGGCCCAATAAGAGTCCATCACAACATCTACAAACATCCTACAGCCCATTGTCGAAGCCCAGTTACACTTCCGAAGTTCAACATTTTCAAGGTCGTTTCTTTTTTCACGTATTGCTGTAGGTCAAGAAACTACGAAAGACGATTTATTGCGAGCTCTTGAAAATTCATTTCGATTTTCCTTAGAAGAGTTGTGATTTGGAAACAACAACAACAACAACAACATCCAAGCCTTATTCCCAAAATGATTTGGGGTCGGCTAACATGAATCGTCATCCAATAACCGTTTTGTGCACGCCATAGCAATTCAAAAACGTTGTAAACCATTTAGAAATGTTGAATCACTTTCGAAAAGAGTTTTAGAAAGTCATCAAAATAAATAAGAAGTTGAATTGCTAATTACTAGTTACTAGTTAGTGTTATAATTCACAGGAGAAAGGCAAGACGCTTTCACGTGGTGTAATCCCATTCGAATCCAAACTGAACAAGTGACTATGTATTTACGTTTCATTTAAATACAAAATAGGGAAGCCACAAGCCTTAAAGCCATATAATGATGGAGAAAAAGACTCCTAAAACGGCATTCAATTGACAACAAGATACACACTATATTGCTGATCACATTCACATTGTTGCGAATGTTGCAATGACATTAGCCTTCAAACAATTCAATTGGATAAACTATAAACAAATCAAAATTCTATATTTTATCCTATTAGCCATAGACTACTCCTAACCTAAATAATCCATTTTTTTATAACACTTGAAAATTCAATTATTATTTGCCATTGAGAATGGGTGGATGTTTGTGACATTTTCCCAATTACTTCATCCGTGCTACTACATTTTTTCTATTTAATTTGAATATGTAAGAAGTTTTTTAAGGTACTTGACAAGTACAACAAAGTATCATAAAAGTCATCATCTCAATCATCCATAATGTTAAAAAAAAAAAAAAAATGGTTAATTACATTTACTTAATCTTTTATGCTTATGTTTAATATAATTTGATAATTTTCTTTTTAGAAAAATTTATTAAGTTATTTAAAAATTATTTATTATAGTGTTTTACGGTACTTGTCAAACACCCTATAACGAAGTATTACTGATTTTTAATGGTGGGGGCGAAACCCTAATAATTTCTTCACCTCACACGTAACACAAAAGCATGAAACAACAATTAATCTGGTAAATCATAATGCAGGGAAAAGGTGATAGGTAGGTTCAGTCATCATACGAAATTGGGTTGACATATAACATATTTTTCCACCGAACTAAGACACCTTACCAAATTCTATCATCTTTTAATCTATTATTGGCCGTCCATCAAATTTTGTCAAGACATGTGCCCCTTCGTAAATGGATCAATTGTATTCAACACACTACATTTTACCACTTTTGGGTGATGCGTTTCTTTATGCTTTATCTTGACTATATTTCTGTTTTCTTCTTCAAGTTAGGCTCGTTATAATTTAACTACAACTTTTCTATTACAACATGTTTATTGACGCTTCTCCGTAAATAACTATTCTGCCTAGAGGTTGTCCCATATACAAATCGTCATGTAGTCCTATGCTGATATGAGTCATATTCCACCCCGCAACATTAATTACTCATATGTATGAGAATAACTATGTCTCAGAATTGATTGGTTAAACCTGAATATACCAAATCTAATTTGAACTAAACAAATTATTTCTAAAGACGAACAAACAAGGAACGTGTAACAAATAATGTTGTTGGAGAATTTCATCCGCTCAATTAAATCATAATTTACATCTGATTAGGGCAAAAGACCTATAATCAGTATATTTTTTTCTCTACATACAATCTTTTGTAGGGAGCTAAGGGAGAAGTACATGAACAACAGAATTAAGTACTGTTTTATGTCGAATATTTGGTTCGCTGTGCTTTGGCCGTTGATGTTTGATATATAAACATAGCTGCATAGGATGCAAGATATACACAGCTGTTTCTGTACCGTCTAGACTATAAGCATCCTGAACTTTCCCCACCTCCCTAAAGGGTAGAACCACCCAATGATCGAAAAGTCGAAAATTTTCAAGTTTCATCTACAAGCTGCACTTATCTGGACAATAATAGACGCTAAATAATCCCTATCTGACGACATCATCTTAATCGATCAGCTCCCTTAGATAACTTGATCCTACGGTTGATCTCTTTCTCCAACTCCTCCGTCCCTCCTACCTCCTCAAGCTCCTACACCACATAGCATAAAGTACAATTATATGTTATAAACTCGCAATCAAAATGTCTACACTTCTTAAGCTGTTAGATACTTTGTCTTATTTGGTTTTTGTAAACCGTAACAATCGTTACATTTGGTCTGGATTAGAGGTCTTACACCTAAGAAATATGAGGGGATGGTAAATTGGCACATTCAAAAGATGGTCTCACCTTTGGTCCCAAGAAGAGGCCGTATGGTACTCCATTAAATTTTTCCGAGTGGTGTAGCTGTCATCCCCAACATCAGACAAAGAAAAGAGACTGACCGTTAGATTCCATTAGCAAATCTACGAATCAAAATTGTGTAAAAAGAATAGCATTATCCTTTCAAGTGTCGTTAAAACTCCTAATGTTATTAGGAAGCCGCAAATTATACCATGCTCCCGGGAGCACACGGAGCATTGTGGTCTTTCTCACAATAGAGGAGTAGGGACCACACTTAAAATAGATGCTCCTTGTGCTCCCGGGAACATGGTATAAGCAATGTTAGGAAGCACTCACTCCGTTGCAATACATTGTTTACCTTTTCAAAAAAATTGGAAAAGGTAGACAATTGGGACGAATGAAGTATGGCCACAATGCAAAATGCGAAATTCCAACATTGGAGAGTCGGAACACTGATGAAAAAGCTAATCAGGATAAAATCACTAATCTCCCCTCCATTAAGTTCAAGATGATGGTGACTTCACGTATGTTTAGTTCCTCATTTGATAAAATTGCTAAATAAATCATTTACTTTTGACATACTGAGAGTGACTATAAATCCATGTCTTTCTTTAGCTATTTTCTTTTCTAACCCTCTTTTTCTTCTCACAGTTCTCACACGTTTTGTTCCTTGGACCTTAGTCAGTTAGTCATCATTCTTTCTCAATATCCTTATTTTCGGTTCGTGTTTGTCGACTTCATTCATCGCTTCACTTGGTTGTCGGCTTGTCGCTATTTCTAAGTTCTAACAGTCACGAAAGTTGTAACTCATCCAATTAAAATAATTGAAACACAATTCTCACGTAGTTAAACGCATATTTGGTGCAGTTGATATGTTTGAATGCATATAATTGGTGTGATCATATCCTCTCACAGATAAGTTAAATTTATACTGTCATAATGAGGCCAAACGTATGACAAGCTATGAAGAATATCACACGGCAAGCAAGTGTAGAGATGACCATTTCAGCTATGTTCACCTGAATTGTATGCTATCTTGCCAAAAATAATTGATGAAAAGAAGGGTTTCTGAAGGTAAATTACCTGATGTGCAGCAGCAACCTTTCTAAAATACGGGACATCGGCTATAGGGCCGACTGCAAATCTCCTGTGAACAAGACCATCATGCACAAACATATAGGCCATTCCAAACACTGTGATCCCAAGCCCCTGTACATATGACCACCAGCATAGCAAATTAACAACAGATCAAATTTTGCAGCAACCTGAAGTTGCTTATTAGTAAGAGACTCAACAATTTAACAAAACATTCTGAATCCTACCCAAAAACGCGTTTCAAGTAGTTGGGTAAGGTATAACAAGACAACTTACAGCTCCGAAACAGAGGCCAGGAATAAGACCCTTGTGAAAGAAACCAAAGTTTAGAAGGGCTATTGCTGGGACTGCGTTAATAATGGCAAATACATCGTTCAGCTCAAATGGCCCTTCTCTGGGTTTGTGATGAGACTACAACCATAAACATAACCACTGTAAGTACTACTACGATTACCAACATATGTAAATACGAAATGACTAATGTAAACAATAATTTACAATAAGCTCAATCCATTCTACGACAAAGTAACTCAACTCGAGATCAGCTTGAATCAATATTAGGCACATTTCAAGTTTACTGTTTGGGAGCTTTAATGATACATATTCTAATTTTGATTCAACACCTCAAACTATTTAAAATGCAGAACAAATGTTCTTGGAATTAGTTCAATTCAAGTAGTTATGAAATGTAGAGTGATAGAGAAGAGATAAACCTCGTGCATATGCCACAAAGAAGCATGCCAGAGAACTCTATGCGCCCATCTCGCCCAAAATTCCATTCCCACCTAAGAAAAACAGCAATACCAAGATTGCAATCAGCTTCACGACAATGGCAACAACATCATCCTGGTGCATCAAAGCCTCCTACTTATGACAAGGTAGATGGGGGGGGGGGGGGAGGGTCGAATGTATACATCCGCACCCCTAAATTTAAACACATATAGGGGTAATTTTTTAACGACTCTAGATGACAATAACGTCAAGAATTGCATCAACTAAATGCTACTTCACAATATAAGAAGCGCATAACAATGAGTTTTTAGCCCTATCATATTCCATCAGATATCATCACTGAGGAAAGATATGGTCGGTCGTGACTCATGTGCAAACTAACCATACACTTAAAATATGATTAGGCAGTTGATTCAAAGAATAAACAAAGTATGGTTGTTTAGGTGGGAAATCAACTAACTTTTGAATTCCCGGCATTAACAAATGCTTAGAATTTGATTCTCCATGTCATTTACGGTTTTTAAGCCTAATACAACCAACACGTAACTTAATAACCATATTAAGCACGACACGAGACCCGACATTCATAACTCAATTACACACATTTAGCATGACTTAGACCCGACATTCATAATTTGTCAAGATCACAGATATGTATATACATTGTAGGCAATGACTTAGCTAAAACATTCAATACCTTCCAAGCTATGTTACTCAGACACGGCTAAAAATGTCGCACGTGGATACGTGCCAGGATTTCTGACACGGCTATTTTATGAAAAACTTGATTTTTTTTTTCCAGCCTAAAATGGAGTGTCTAAAATGGAGTGTTGAGGTATCATGTCGTACGGACACGACACGCGACACGGCAGGTAAATGGAGTGTGGAAGTAACGTAGCTTCCAAGGCAAATATGTCCATTATATGGACTCGAATCAATGAACCTGCCATTAATTATTGTCTCGGCCAAGTCATCGTCCTATACTGTAGACGCTGTGGCCCGCATCTAAATCACTAGTTCACTTAGTACGACACTCAAACAATATCGGGGGCAGGCTGTAACTTTTATTTTTACTATGATTGGTTTTTCCATAGCAAAGGGTGTGGGAGCTAAGATAGGATCTTAGCTCCCCACCAGCTCCCCACCAACTTTTTGTAAAAAATTATTGATTTTTAGTTGAGTTAATAATACGGAAAAAGATAAATACAGTAGAAAAAAAAATACAGTAAAAACTAGAAACTTACTGCAGCGCCAACTGACAGAGCGAATGTACCCAACATCTCCGTGACTGGCACCTCACCTCCCTACAAACCCAGATGGTAACAAAATTCATCATAATTACCCAACTCAATTATCCTTTTACTTTTTTTACCCGCGCGGTAAATAAACACTAACCATCAAAATAAATGAGAAAATAGTGCGCACAAAAGATAATTGGATGTGACTACGTGAGTGCGGTACAAAATAAATACTACGGAGTGGTACTCCTTCCCAAATTAAACTTCTTAATATCGGAAATTCGGAATTCAGTACCATTCGGTGGCACAAAAGTCGAAACTACAGCGATTTTTTTAGGTTATTTACGTTTCGTTTAAAATACGTCAGGGGACAAACGAAACCTAACTAACCTAAAAAAACAAAAACAATTACGAACTGAGGAATTATCGATAGTACAGTAAAAAAAAAAATTAAAAATTACCTCCATTAGCCAGTGAAAACGGTAATAAACAGCCATAATAGCCAAAGAAGTAACACCGAAGCTAGACATAACAGCCGCAATTAAGTAAGTGGAGCGCTCAGATTTCTTCCTAGCCAACTTCTGTAACAAACGTGCGTCTGCGATCTGTCTGTCACGGTTCTCAACCTCTGTAAGAATAGCATTATTACTATCGTCACCGTCACCGGCACTAGTACTAGTACTAGTATTAGTAGCAACACTCTCAACCGTCATAAATTTACGCTCTTCCAGAACGAAGCACACGGTGAGGCTCCTTTTCTCTCTCCTCCGTGACCGGAACACCGGTGACCGCCGTGGTTGTGGTGGGTTGAAGAACGATATTGGCCCAATTGTGAAGGTGGCCTTTGTTACGCCGGGCCGGCCTAGAGGCGGGTTACTCATGGTTAGCCCGGTTGCCATTTCTCTCTCCTTTTTTTTTTTTTCGAAGAGGCGGCAAATTTTGGGGGAAATAAGGAAGGAGAGAGAGAAATGTTTTTTATGGAGGAAATGAGGTGAGAGATAGAGCAAAGTGTTAAATGAACGATAACCACATCCACATGTCTACATATGCTCTGTTTCTTTGGACTTATACTCGAGTCTTTTTTTTTTTTAATCGGAAAATTCACGAGATACCCTTAAATTTTACCAACTATAAATGTTATTCAATTTAACAAAGTTTATGCGTATGGTACTCCTAAAATTACTACTTTGTGGTTGCTACGAAGGCGAACCATGGGTGAGAGGAATATGAGAATTTAAATAATATACAATCTTAGATTGATCAGGTTCATAACCATTAGTTCAATCCTAGAGGAATTTTGATAGTCTTAAGGAAGGATGGTTGGTATAATGTTTGCCTACAAATGAAAATTAAACGAATCTAAATTGATATATTAAAGGCGAGAAAAAAAAGGATATAAAAATCTATTTACGACTATTGCTTAATTATTTCACTGGGTAAATAATGGAGTTACTAATTAATGAAAATTTTAACATTTATCGGTTAAAATGAAAAATAAATAAATTAAACAAAATTTCAAAATGATGATAGAGTATCTAAAAATTTAAAATCGACATTACACATGAAGTCTATCAATGTGGCTTCATATTACCCAAAATAAATCCCCAAAAATCCAAAATTAGAATGCCTCACACCAAAAGGTAAAGTTGGCCCTACCTAGTGGGCCGTTAGTATGCAAGTTGCGACCAAAAAGGGCAGGTTGGTAGTGTAAGGTCGCAAAAAAACAAGGGATACCTCGCATTACAAGGGTACAAAATACGGATTGGAGAAACTTGGGAAGGAATGGTGGAAACTCAAGCTTAGGAAATTGACAATTATAAGTGTGGCTACACATGTCAGAGGTCGTCTTGCGAGTCGTAGGCCACAAGTCGCACACATATCACCTCGCCAAACCATGCAAATTTTGCAATTTAAGTATTATTCTAGTGACACTTTATTACTCCTAGTCTCCTACATTGCTAGTATTTACTACTAGCAACAGTGACAGTACTAATAACTTGGGTACATAGACTACATACGCTTTAGGGCACAACCGGACGGCCAATGATTTGTCGTTATCAGATGGCCGCGAGTCCGATCCGCGACCTTTGATTGACTAGTAGAGGTGAATTTAGCATTTGATCTTCAAAATATTAAAATTCGTGATATTTTTTAGTATGTTTTACTATCTTTTGGGGTAAACTTAGGTGGAAAATAAAATTATGAAGCCAAAATTTTTTCAAGTATTCGATCAAGGGATGACACAACAATCCCATTCAGCCATGTTTTGGCCGGGGCAAGGACATAGGGTACCCTTTTTAAACTTCGATTTTGCGAATTTTGTGTATCTTCAATTTTAGATGATAGACAACCCAACTTTTGACATATGGTCTAAATTTAAGAAGAAAAAAACACCAATGAACAATGTTAGAATGATACAAAAGTGGCCACAATCCAAAAATTAGGTAGAAGGTATTTTGTTTAGTTCATAAAAGAATAATAATAGCAATTGTAATTGATGATGATAACAAGAGTACTAAATTGAGTCACAATCCCATTTAATTTCCAAAGTTCGTTGATGAAAGGGACAAATACTTTATAATCTCATTGCCTATGCAAATCGTCAAGGATTAAATTCTAGTTCCTCATGATGATTGGAATGACCTATACCAAAAAGGGTCGACAATTAAGTACTTCGTATTAAGTACTCCGTATGTGATTACATTGATTCAAACATTCACATAAGATTATTTACACAGTCGCATTATTAACAAGAATAAACAATTATGATCGATATGAAGCAACTGAATGGAAAAAAAAAGCAAGAGAGTTGAATTTGCATATCGGAAAAAAGATTATGAAATATGCGATGCATCCAAAGAGCAAAGAAATTTGAGAGTGGAATGTGAGAGCATGAAAATTGAATTAAAAAGGACTTCGCTAATTAAATTTGTGTGCTTTTTTATCTTCAAAGCTTGCAAATCAAACCTACTACTCATTTCTTAGTTCGTTGTACGCGGTTAAACCGAAAGCGTTCGTTTCTCCGATCCCTACACCCCCACGTGTCCCATTTGAAATTTCCATTCAACTTCTGCTACGCCGATCACCAAAACCAACTGAGGAGATATTGGAAATATCCGCAAGACCATACCACCATGTTTACAATGTTACACTCACGCATTTTAACTTATCTTAATCCTTCTATACTATTAAAGGAGGCTTTTTTGTAGCTCTCACATCGACCGGAGATTTTTAGAGGGTTTTGAAAATTTTATAATATTAAAAGTATTTGATGTCCATCTAAACACAAAAACTCACATACTAAATTTATAATATTATTAAAGTATTTGGTATCCATCTAAACACAATAAGAGGGGCGAATCTAGCCCTAGAAACTTGGGGTAGCCTTCTTAGTACAAATTAATATTTTTAAATTTTTTTCCTATTTTTTGGAATTTTTTAGGCAATATTTTGATTTTTTCGGGGAATTTGGGGTAGCCGGTGCACCCCAGGCTACCCCCTAAATTCGCCCATGACAATAACAAACTCTATTTCTAACCATACGTACATACATACTAAGGTCCCCATGATTCATCTGACAACATCCAAACTGATCTGAATTGGAGTTGTATATATGTGCTCACATAAAAACAAGATTCATTGCTTCCGAACTAAATTAACTACTCCGTATTTTTCAAGCTGTGTCATAAATTGCCTAATTCTCATATCCTATTTAATTGGACACTAATCCTTGATTATATATAAAACATATATTAATTTTTTGGATGATTAAGTGTTTAGCCGTACATTATCTCCCCCCGTTGAAAATTATAATTTTCATTTTATATATCATTTTTAATAGAAAACATTATCATGTGACCCGTGCAATACACGGGCCTTCATCCTAGTATATTTATAAATGGAGCTTTTTTCGTGGGCATTGAAGATGTCTATAACCCTTCGAATTTTCTGATAGCTTCTGGTGAATAAGAAATTAATTTATGTTATGGAATTGTTGTTATATACCATATGTGAGTTTTTGGTAATCATGTACAAAATTCATGCATTAGTTATGAAAATGTAGTATACCATACATAATCTTATGGTAATCATGAAAATAAGCTTATGGTAACCAGGCTGAAGATATCACATTTTCATATTATGAAATTATTTTATATGTTATGGGAAGATAATATTCCGTAAGTTAAAAGTCTAATATGACATTTTCTACATTTTGGTACACATAAGCACCAAATAATGACCTTAAAATTTGAGATACTAATACTAATAACTATAGGTCACCCTAATATAAAAGGGTAACCGTTTAACTTATTCAAATGAATTTCTCAATACTAACAATTATACGTCAACTCTATTGAATAGGTTAAAAGCCCTACGAATTTTCTTAGAGCTTTAGGTGAATAAAGAAATAATTAAGTGTTATAAAAATGTAGTTAGCATATGTAAGTTTATGATAATCACGAAAAGAATTCATTTATTACTTATGAATATATATAGTTACCATATGTAAGTTTATGGTAATTTATAAAGATGAATCAATATAAAAGTTTTCTTTTATGAGTTATAGTAAGATAATATTTCATACGTCATACGTCAGAAAAAAAAATCTGACGACATTATCTAAATTTTGGTAAATATAAGAACCAAAATTGTTTCTTTAAACTTCGAATTAGAGATAGTAATACTAACAAATATAAATCACTCATCTGCTATAGGTGGATAGTAATTCAACTTATTTTATAATTTCTCAATACTAATAAGTACTCTCTCCGTTCGCCTATAAAAATAACAGTACATAATCCACTATTTATCGACAAAATGGCTCCGGAGCAAATACGACTCAAATTTTGGTGGTAGTCTTTACATATGATATAATGATGATTTGAAAAATATTAGTGTCAAAAAGCTAAGAGAAGATAACGAAAACAGCCAAAACGGTCAGAAATCCGCACAAAGTGACGAGCGTCGAAACGCATGAAATACTTCACAAAATGAGGAACCAACACTCAAATCCAACAAATATAGTCCTAGGGTATCTAATTTAACGTTTGGAGGACATTTGGCTTGTTTTGAAAAATTGATCAAATTTGACCAAAATCGCAATACATAATCCACGGTTTTTCGATAAAAATGCTCCGGAGCGAAAACGGCTCAAATTTTGGTGGTAGTCTCTACGTATGATAAAATGAGGATTTTCAAAATATTAGAGTAAAAAACTCAAGTAAAGATGATGAAAACGGCCAAAACGGTCATAAATCATACAAAGTGCCAAGCGTCGAAACGCATGAAATACATCAAAAAATGAGGAAATAACACTCCAATCCAACAAGTATAATCCTAGGGTATCTACAGTAATTTTTGGAGGACTTTTGACGTTTTTCGAACAATTGATCAAATTTGATCGGAATCGCAGTATAATCCACGATTTTTCAATAAAAAGGCTTTGGAGCGAATACGGATCAAATTTTGGTGGTAGTGTCTACGTATGATATAATGAGGATTTCAAAAATATTAGAATCAAAAACCTAAGAGAAGATAAGGGAAACAGCAAAACGGTCATATATCCATAGAAAGTGACGAGCGTCGAAACGTATGAAATACTTCAGAAAATGAGGAACCAACACTCAGATCCAACAAGTATAGTCCTAATGTATCTTCAGTAATGTTTGGAGGACATTTGACATTTTTTTCAGAAAATTGATCAAATTCAACTAGAATCACAGTATAATACACGATTTTTTGATAAAATGGCTTCGGAGCAAAAACGACTCAAATTTTGGTGGTGTTCTCTAAGTATGATAAAATAAGGATTTGCAAAATATTAGAGACAAAAACCTAAGAGAAGATAATGAAAACGGCCAAAACGGTCATAAATCCATACAAAGTGACGAACGTCGAAACGCATGAAATACTTCACAAAATGAGGAACCAACAGTCAAATCCAAAAACTATAATCATATTGTATTTTCAGTAATGTTTGGAGGACCTTTTGGCTTTAAGTCATCGCCAACAATCAGCTCTTATCCTTTGGCAGAAAATTGATCAACTTTGATCAGAATAACAGTACATAATCGACTATTGTTCGATAAAATGACTCCGGAGCAAAAACGACTCAAATATTGGTGGTAGTCTCTAAATATTGTATGATGAGTATTTGCAAAATATTAGACTCAAAAACCTAAAAGAAGATAAGGAAAACATCCAAAACGGTCGAAAATTCGCACAAAGTGACGAGCGTCGAAACGCATGAAATACTTCACAAAATGAGGAACCAACACTCAAATCCAACAAATATAGTTCTAGGGTATCTAAAGTAACTTTTGGAGGACTTTTGACGTTTTTCGAACAATTGATCGTAGTATATAATCCACGGTTTCTCGATAAAAAGGCTCTGGAGAAAATACGGCTAAAATTTTGGTGGTAGTCTCTACGTATAATATAATGAGGATTTGAAAAATATTAGAGTCAAAAACTTCAGAGAAGATAAGGAAAACGGCAAAAACGGTCATAAATCCATACAAAGTGACGAGCGTCGAAACGTATGAAATACTTCTAAAATGAAGAACCTACACTCAAATCCCACAATTGTTGTCCTAGGGTATCTACAGTAATGTTTGGAGGACATTTGGCGTATTTCGTAAAATTGATCAAATTTGACCAGAATCGTAGTAAATAATCCACGGTTTTTCGATAAAATGGCTCCAGAGAAAAAACGGATCAAATTTCGGTGGTAGTGTTTAAGTATGATATAATGAGGAACGGATGAATATTAGAGCCAAAAACCTAAGAGAAGGTTAGAAAAACGGCCAAAACAGTCATAAAGCCATACAAAATGACGAGCGTCGAAACCCATGAAATATTTCACAAAATGAGGAACCAACTGTAACACTACGGAATATGGAAAGTGGATTATGGAGTTGGTTTGTCCCACATTGGGAAAATAAGGCTCATATGATCAGTTTATAATAGATTCCTACCAACAAGGCCTTCACCTTTTAGAGCCCGGAGAGGATATATGGGCCTAAGAGGTGGCTACCCATCTTATTGGGTTGTGTTGCGACGTATGATGGATCGGGCTGATACAGATGGTATCAGAGCAACCCTGCGACCGCGTGCTGGGTGCTGGGGCGAGGCCCAGACCAGCCGTCTAGCGGGGGAGATCTTGGACCTGTGCTGATGTTGATATGGTTTGGCCGAGAAGCAACGGGGACGTTGCGTTCTCTAAGTGGGGGAGTTTGTAACACTACGGAATATGGAAAGTGGATTATGGAGTTGGTTTGTCCCACATTGGGAAAATAAGGCTCATATGATCAGTTTATAATAGATTTCTACCAACAAGGCCTTCACCTTTTAGAGCTCGGAGAGGATATATGGGCCTAAGAGGTGACTACCCATCTTATTGGGTTGTGTTGCGACGTATGATGGATCGGGCTGTTACACCAACACTCAAATCCAACAAATATAGTCCTAGGGTATCTAATTTAACGTTTCGAGGACATTTGGCTTGTTTCGGAAAATTGGTCAAATTTGACCAGAATAGCAATACATAATCCACGGTTTTTCGATAAAAATGCTCCGGAGTGAAAACGGCTCAACTTTTGGTGGTAATCTCTACGTATGATAGAATGAGGATTTTCAAAATATTAGAGTAAAAAACTTAAGAGAAGATAATGAAAACAGCCAAAACAATCATAAATCCATACAAAGTGACGAGCGTCGAAACGCATGAAATACTTCAGAAAATGAGGAAACAACACTCAAATCCAACAAGTATAGTCCTACAGTATCTACAGTAATTTTTGGAGGACATTTGACGTTATTCGAAAAATTGATCAAATTTGACCGAAATCGCAGTACATAATCCACGGTTTTTCGATAAAAAGGCTCGGGAGCGAATACGGCTCAAATTTTGGTGGTAGTCTATACATATGATATAATGAGGATTTGAAAAATATTTGAGTAAAAAACTTAATAGAAGATAAGGAAAACGACAAAAACGATCATAAATCCATACAAAGTGACGAGCGTCGAAACGTAAGAAATACTTCAGAAAATGAGGAACCAACACTCAAATCCAAAAACTATAATCCTAATGTATATTCAGCAATGTTTGGAGGACCATTGGCTTTATGTTATCGCCAGCAATCAGCTCTTATCCTTTGGCAGAAAATTGATCAAATTTGATCAGAATAACAATACATAATCCACTATTTTTCGACAAAATGGCTCCGGAGCAAAAACGACTCAAATCTTGGTGGTAGTCTCTAAATATTATATAATGAGGATTTTCAAAATATTAGAGTCAAAAACCTAAAAGAAGATAAGGAAAACATCCAAAACGGTCAGAAATCCGCACAAACTGATGAGCGTCGAAACGCATGAAATACTTCACAAAATGAGGAACCAACACTCAAATCTAAAAAATATAGTTCAAGGGTATCTACAGTAACTTTTGGAGGACTTTTGTCGTTTTTCGAACAATTGATCAAATTTGACCGGAATCGCAATATAATCCACGGTTTTTCGATAATAAGGCTCTGGAGCGAATACGGCTCAAATTTTTGTGGTAGTCTCTACGTATGATATAATGAGGATTTGAAAAATATTAGAGTCAAAAACTTCAGAGATGATAAGGAAAACGACAAAAACGGTCATAAATCCATACAAAGTTACGAATGTCGAAACGTATGAAATACTTCTGAAAATGAAGAACCAACACTCAAATCCAACAATTGTTGTCCTAGGGCATCTACAAAAATGTTTGGAGGACATTTAGCGTATTTCGTAAAATTGATCAAATTTGACCAGAAATCGTAGGACATAATCCACGGTTTTTCGATAAAATGGTTCAGGAGAAAAAACGGCTCAAATTTTGGTGGTAGTGTCTAAGTATGATATAATGACGATTGGATGAATAATAGAGCCAAAACCCTAAGAGAAGGTTAGAAAAACGGCCAAAACAGTCATAAAGCCATACAAAGTGACGCGTATCGAAACGCATGAAATATTTCACAAAATGAGGAACCAACACTCAAATCCAACAAATATAGTCTTAGGGTATCTAATTTAATGTTTCGAGGACTGACTTGTTTCAAAAAACTGATCAAATTTGACCAGAATAGCAATACATAATCCACGGTTTTTCGATAAAAATGATCCGGTGCGAAAACGGCTCAAGTTTTGGTGGTAATCTCTACGTATGATAGAATGATGATTTTCAAAATATTAGAGTAAAAAACTTAAGAGAAGATAATGAAAACGGCCAAAACGAGCATAAATCCATACAAAGTGACGAGCGTCGAAACGCATGAAATACTTCAGAAAATGAGGAAACAACACTCAAATCCAACAAGTATAGTCCTAGGTATCTACAGTAATTTTTGGAGGACATTTGATATTATTCGAAAAATTGATCAAATTTGACCGGAATCGCAGTATATTATCCCCGGTTTTTCGATAAAAAGGCTCGGGAGCGAATACGGCTCAAATATTGGTGGTAGTCTCTATGTATGATATATTGAGGATTTGAAAAAAATATTAGAGTCAAAAACCTAATGGAAGATAAGGAAAACGGCCAAAGTGGTCATAAATCCATACAAAGTGACCAGCGTCGAAACGCATGAAATATTTTAGAAAATGAGGAACCAACAATCAAATCCAATAAATATCGCCGTAGGGTATCTAATTTTACGTTTGGAGGACATATGGCTTGTTTCGTAACATAGATCAAATTTCACCAGAATCGCAATACATAATCCACGGTTTTCGACAAAAAAGCTCCGGAGCGAAAACGGCTCAAATTTTGGTGGTAGTCTCTACGCATGATATAATGGGGATTTTCAAAATATTAGAGTAAAAAACTTAAGAGAAGATAATGAAAACGGCCAAAACGGTCATAAATCCATACAAAGTGACGAGCGTCGAAACGCATGGAATACTTCAGAAAATGAGGATCTCAAATCCAACAAGTATAGTTCTCGGGTATCTACAGTAATTTTTGGAGGACATTTTACGTTTTTCGAAAAATTGATCAAATTTGACCGGAATCGGAGTATATATAATGCACGGTTTTTCGATTAAAAGGCTCGAGAGCGAGTACGGCTCAAATTTTGGTGGTAGTGTCTAAGTATGATATAATGACGATTGGATGAATATTAGAGCCAAAACCCTAAGAGAAGGTTAGAAAAACGGCCAAAACAGTCATAAAGCCATACAAAGTGACGCGTATCGAAACGCATGAAATATTTCACAAAATGAGGAACCAACACTCAAATCCAACAAATATAGTCTTAGGGTATCTAATTTAATGTTTCGAGGACTGACTTGTTTCAAAAAACTGATCAAATTTGACCAGAATAGCAATACATAATCCACGGTTTTTCGATAAAAATGATCCGGTGCGAAAACGGCTCAAGTTTTGGTGGTAATCTCTACGTATGATAGAATGATGATTTTCAAAATATTAGAGTAAAAAACTTAAGAGAAGATAATGAAAACGGCCAAAACGAGCATAAATCCATACAAAGTGACGAGCGTCGAAACGCATGAAATACTTCAGAAAATGAGGAAACAACACTCAAATCCAACAAGTATAGTCCTAGGTATCTACAGTAATTTTTGGAGGACATTTGATATTATTCGAAAAATTGATCAAATTTGACCGGAATCGCAGTATATTATCCCCGGTTTTTCGATAAAAAGGCTCGGGAGCGAATACGGCTCAAATATTGGTGGTAGTCTCTATGTATGATATATTGAGGATTTGAAAAAAATATTAGAGTCAAAAACCTAATGGAAGATAAGGAAAACGGCCAAAGTGGTCATAAATCCATACAAAGTGACCAGCGTCGAAACGCATGAAATATTTTAGAAAATGAGGAACCAACAATCAAATCCAATAAATATCGTCGTAGGGTATCTAATTTTACGTTTGGAGGACATATGGCTTGTTTCGTAACATAGATCAAATTTCACCAGAATCGCAATACATAATCCACGGTTTTCGACAAAAAAGCTCCGGAGCGAAAACGGCTCAAATTTTGGTGGTAGTCTCTACGCATGATATAATGGGGATTTTCAAAATATTAGAGTAAAAAACTTAAGAGAAGATAATGAAAACGGCCAAAACGGTCATAAATCCATACAAAGTGACGAGCGTCGAAACGCATGGAATACTTCAGAAAATGAGGATCTCAAATCCAACAAGTATAGTTCTCGGGTATCTACAGTAATTTTTGGAGGACATTTTACGTTTTTCGAAAAATTGATCAAATTTGACCGGAATCGGAGTATATATAATGCACGGTTTTTCGATTAAAAGGCTCGAGAGCGAGTACGGCTCAAATTTTGGTGGTAGTCTCTATGTATTATATAATGAGGATTTGAAAAATATTAGAGTCAAAAACCTAAGAGAAGATAAGGAAAACGACCAAAACGGTCATAAATCCATACAAGTGACGATCGTCGAAACGTATGAAATACTTCACAAAATTAGGAACCAACACTCAAATCCAACAAATATAGTCCTAGGGTATCTACAATAATGTTTGGAGGATATTTGGCGTATTTTGTAAAATTGATCAAATTTGACCAGAATCGTAGTACATAATCCACGGTTTTTCAATAAAATGGCTCCGGAGCGAATACGGCTCAAATTTTGGTGGTAGTTTCTACGTATGATGTAATGAGAATTTGAAAAATATTAGAGTAAAAAACTTAAGAGAACATAATGAAAACGACCAAAACGGTCATAAATCCATACAAAGTGACTAGTGTAAAAAATGCATGAAATACTTCAGAAAATGAGGAACTAACACTCAAATCTAACAAGTATAGTCCTAGGGTAACTACATTAGTTTTTGGAGGACATATGACGTTTTTTGAAAAATTGATCAAATTTGACCGGAATCGCAGTACATACTCCACGGTTTTTCGATAAAATGGCTCCGGAACGAAATCATTTCAAATTTTGCATTGGTGGTAGTCCCTACGCATATATAATGAGGATTAGAAGAATATCATAGCCAAAAACCTAAGAGATTTTAAGAAAAACAGCCAAAACGGTCATAAATCCATACAAAGTGACGAGCGTCGAAACGCATGAAATACTTCACAAAATGAGATACCGATCTGCCCATTTTCTACGCATCAAGTTGGTGGTTTTTATTGTATTTTAACTTTCTAATTGATGTATTATACTCACTATTGGTGTTGAGTATCGGTTCTTAAGTTTTATGTAATTTTGGTCATTTTAAGCGCATTTTGGATGCGAACAATAATTGACGCGTTGTTGAAAAGCTTTCCAGAGACTTTTGGCGGCCGCGCTGCAAGCTTGGCGGAGCGTTAAAAGAAGCAAAAAGATATGCGTCAAAGACTTTTCGCAGTCCGCTGTGGTGAGCTTGGCGGCCGGCGATGAGGCTTTGCGGGCCGCTGTGAAGAGCTTGGCGGACCGTGGTTTCTGTATTTTCCTAATTACGTATTTTTCTATTTTACGTTTTCCGGACTTTAAGAATCCCCGACTCTAGGTTTATTCATTCAGAATTTTTAGAGAAAACAAGGAGAGGGGGCGGCTAGAAGAAGAGTGGTGGCTGCGGACCGAGGGGAAGGGGGAAATCGCGTCGGAGGGAGAAGGTAGAATTGTGCTGGGAGGCAGTGAGAGTCGTCGACGGTGAGTGATCACTCCACTAGTGGAGTCGCCATCATACGACGAGCAAGCGTTGTGGCCGGACAGCATACGGTGGTGGTGTGTCCAGGTAGTCGGTGGTGAGGTCGTAAGGTAGTACGTTGTGCTGAGTAGGGAAAGGGAAAGGGGGAGAGGAGAGAGAAAAGTAAGAGGTGGGGATTGGTCATTTTATTTCATTATTATTGATTATTGATTGTAATTAACTCAAGCTAATCATGCTCCTGTCAATATTATAGACGGATAAACTAACAGAAGTTCAAAAATGGGTATGGTGTGCAGTTTTCAAAAGTACGGGGGTACCGTATGCACAAAGTTAATTTGTAGGGGTACCTCATGTAAAACCCCAAAGTATCGGGGTACCACCTGCATTTTCCGATAATATAATTTATGGTGATTATTGTGGTAAGTTAAGTTATAGTAATATAAAAATATAATGTGATATAACAGGTGATGAGATTGTGGTATGAAGATGAGATAGTAAAACGGTTAATGTAAAAGTGGAAGTAAAATAATAATATGATAGGGAGTAAGTGAGTAGAAACATATAATATAATATACCATCATTACTAAAAATATTATAAAAGAGATAAATCAACATTTTTATAAAACGAGTATAATAATGTGAATATGCATCCCGGGCGCAGGCCAGGCATACAAACTAGTTATTCTTAATAATAAAGTGTTTTAGAATTTGAAATAAAAAGAAAACGTAATTTTATTGGTTGAAACAATGAAGGTAACATCTTGTCACCAATGTGGCAATGTTACTATAACACATACTCCGTACATGATATATATCCAATACGATAATAACCAATCAATGTATCGATATTGAAAGCTTTGGAAGCTTATTTTTCACTTTGATGTCTTGTAGAAGTGTCGAATAACATTTTGGTGACATTGAATTTATTGGGCTGGTCAAGTGGTTAACACGTAAGTTATCTCGAGTCCAGGTCTTGATATCTCCACCTTAACGGCTCCTTTGAAAAAGCTAAGAAAAAGAAAAAAAAATTACATTTTGATGTTTCTTTTTGATCAATCGTGGATCACATTATCACTCAACGAAGGCACACCATAGAGTAATCTAACCAAACCCTAGAGGAGTAATGTACTGACATCAAATGAGCAATATAATGAGCCGATTGATTTCTCCTACAAATATTCGAAAAAACATTATAAGTGACAATGGCTACTATATCTCACCAAGGTAATATTAGGGCAGCATTATATGCTTTCAACGAGACACCAGTTGCAGATGATCCAATTTGCCAATAGTCTTCCGGAATCCATGTTGGTGCCCCATCAGTCGATCAATTCCCCACACCTTCACATGAACTGGCTCCCACATACTGTAGACCTATTGATGTCCGAGCATTTTTAATTTAGGCGACGTCCTTGATTATATACAACCAGTACCTAGTGAAACCGTTATTTCAAATATCGACAATAAAAAATATGCGGCAATTTCAAGAAAACACCCTATGCAAGTAGAACGGAGGAGTAGTCATCGTACCAGTGATTAGCTAATCAGTAGTTGACCTCAATTTTCTACATTTCCTATGTGCTATGTATCCCCACGGCCACCCCCCCCCCCCCTAACCCCATGATCACATGGGCTTGATCTGTCACAAGCCATAAGACTCATAACGCTTGAAGAGGAGTTTATAGGTATCTTGGAAGTTTGTGTACAATTTATGTTATTGACTTGTTACTTGAAACAAAACAGAAGGGGGTGCACAAGGACACAATTGCATGCATGCATCTTGCATGGCCTTGGTCAGCAATTCCCAATGGCTTCTCATTGAAGCAAAGTCGATTTTGAATTACAGAGCTACCCGTCATTTTTAGATGGGTCAATTCCAGTGGCTTTTCAATCAGCATGAAGTCATGGTATGCACTGTACATTGTGCTCTTCCTCTCTTTTTTTTTTGTTTTTTGAATTTCATTAGGAAACAATTGCTCATCCACAAACAATCGTTCTATATTTTCAACGTAAAGGTACGAGTATCATTCATTCGTCCCTCACACAACACCACACCACACCACCACGTAAAACTTACAGACATGGTGGTGTTGTGCCGTGTAATGGACAAGATAAATAACTTAACCAAAAGCTTTGGGCATATGGCTATTCGCTTGAGTGCATGTGTAGTCCAAGTGTATTAAGACATTTGCAGGGTGAAGAATGAAGATTTAATAATAGCCCAACACACATATACACGGCATCAAAAAGCCCACGAATATGTTATGCTTACATATAGCATTAAAGCCCATACCGGACCATAAGCATGAACAAGTGCATTTTTTCTTGTTAGTCTAGTTCGAATAGGTGGAAGCGAGGAACAAATTCGAATTCAAGAAACCGTGAGTGTGAGCCTTAGGAGTATACAAAAATGTTAAGACTCACAGAGTCACAGAAAAATGTTTTTGCCGTCTCATATGACCTTATTTAAAATGAATAAAGTCTAGACTCACCGAGAAAGCTTTGACGCCATACCATCCATGTGGATATGTGGAACATTAAAATTATAGTCTCTCGTGAATTATTCATAAAAGCACAAAGCAACTTACAATTCCAAATGATCTCATCGTCATAATACTGTTATACACTTATACGGTAGAACAATCGAAAATCCAATTGATTATCTGCATCAATTTATCAACCCTAACTACTCGTACTAGTTACATTTCAATCAAATTTGGGTCTACTTCATGATCTCAATTAGATTTGTGTCTACATGTTACAGTTTTCACCTGCTTTCTGACTTCATTTTTCACTTGTCCCCCACTCTCACTCTCACTCTCTCTCTCTCTACACACTCCCTATAAAAGCGCTGTCCACTGCTTTTTTTTTCACTCAACTCCCCCTCAACCTCACCAAAAAAAAAAAAAATTACCGTCTCAGGATTTACCCAAAAAAAAAAAAAAATTAAACACAATGCCACAATCTTTACCCATACACAGAGTCTATCTCGTAAGTCTCCCATCTTCCTCCATTCCTCTATATTTCAATTTATTTTAATGTTTGCGTAAAGTATAATTTGTGTGTGTAAGACCGGTCTGATCATAACTCGTGGTGAGATATACTTATATTAGGCCTTAGGGCATAATGTTGTTACAAATCCAAATATTCCTAGTTTTATCTTGAAAACTCCCATATTTATCTTGAGAACTGATAAGAGTGTTACATGTATTATGATTAATGCAGGTATTGTACATTGTGACAGTAGGGTTAATCCTGCTAAACAGCGTGATTAACACGGCAGAAGGGAGACATTCAGGGTACAGAAAGAGGGTAAATACGGTATTATACAAAGGGTTAAACTGCAGGAAACACAGTGCATTTATAACTGAATTTGGAGCCAAAGGAGATGGCAAGACTTTGAATACTAAAGCTTTTCAAACTGCTATTAACTACCTTGATAGGTTGACTCATGATGGTGGTGCTCAGCTAGTGGTGCCACCTGGCAGGTGGTTAACCGGCAGTTTCTCTCTTATCAGTCATTTTACCCTGTATCTTCACCAGGGTGCTGTTCTTCTTGCTTCTCAGGTTACTTTACTTTCCCCTCTTTTCTTCATTTTATTATTTCATTTTTGGTGCAGTTAGCTAGTTTTCATGTGATATGATGCGTAATGTAACGAGAAATGATCGGTGATACACTCTGAATTATGCATATGCAATAATTGTATAAGACATAGAGACAACTTTGTCCCAAATTGGTGGGTCCTCCGAAATACCAAACCCTCGTTTTCTTTATGTGCACTGTTAATGCATAGTGAATTATGTTGCATAGCACGCCTCGATTAGTCGATTATAGTATGTGCGAAAAACTTTAACTAATGCATCGATTATAACATATTTTTTATGTGTAACGGTGATGCATAGTGTATCCTCGTAACACCGGTTTGGTATACAAAAGGGGATTAACGTAAATGATAGTTTAAGAGGCAAATCTAGGGTTTGGAAAACAAGGGCCAATTTAGGATTGAGAAGTCCCACGATACTAGTAGAGAAAAAAGGTTACAAACAAGAGGGTGGAAAGACTCAACCCCCAACCCTAGACATTACTCAACTTAGAGGAAGGGTGTTCTTGGCACTTGTTACTCTTTAGGAACAATGTACGTATGTGGTTATAACTTTAACATGTTTGTGGACAAATTGTCCTTGACATTATGCATTGCAATTTTGGCCAGCAAATTTAATGATAGGTGTACCCCAAAAGTGGAAAAATTCGTATCATTAGCGCCTAATTAGTGAACATTATTCATCAAGTGTTCTTTTGGATTGTAACAGTTTAAATTAAGATAGGAATATTTTAATTTAAACCTCAACGATCCGAGGGAACATGAGTAATAGTGTCCTTGTCTAAGGATGTGTTTGATGAAAGTTAAAAAGTAATATGTACTAGTAAATTGGAGTTATGTACATGGCTACAAGCATGTTTTGATAGATGACTTCCACACTCTCATAGTCGGCGATCAAATTACCTGTTGGAGTAGTGCCAACTGCTGTGTTTGGGACATATATCCTAAAGAGTGTATAAATCATCTCCCGCAACTAGTTCAGGAACTTAATACCCCCTCCAATTCTTTTGATTTTATACATTAACGTAAAAAATCAAAAGAAATGTAATCTAAAAAATCAAAAGAAATGGAGGGAGTATTGGTTTTCTGCGAGAATGTAGCATTACAGAGTACTAGACTCCCTTCCTAATAGTCAACATTTTAGTTGGGAATTGTGATCAATAATTTACAATTCAAATTCAAGTTTCAATTTGTAATGGAGGACACATTTTGACCTTGAATGAGCTTCAGTTTTTCACCTAAGTGTGGGGCCACACTCATCTACTTTCATAACTGCTTTCTTAACATGGAAAGTGAGAATGAAAAGAAGGGCTCCCTAATTTCCTCCGTAAACTAAGGGACACTTTTATACCTACAATGATTCCCTACTCCTACAGTCC
Organism: Spergularia marina; assembly: GCA_963680865.1. Classification (NCBI taxonomy): domain Eukaryota; kingdom Viridiplantae; phylum Streptophyta; class Magnoliopsida; order Caryophyllales; family Caryophyllaceae; genus Spergularia; species Spergularia marina. The sequence goes on along the minus strand of OY804553.1, from coordinate 23,067,327 downwards.
TACTCTCTATATTTCCACGGCGCTAATGTACTCTTCTATGTTAATCTATCTCTGACATTTTGTCAATGTGTGATATACACGTTAGACGCAGAGTAGTTTGGAAGTGTATATCACACATTAACAGAATGCCAGAGATAGATTAACGTGGAAGAGTACATCAATGCCGTGGATTTATCATGATCTGAATACATCAAACAATATAGGTTGGGCGTGGTCTATCTTGAATTGTCTTATAAAATTGAAGAGCCATACTACTTTTCTGAATTTCTGTTTTGTTGAAGCAAATATTAAGAGATTCTTAACAAGAAAGAAAAGACGTCACTTTTTTTGCCTTGTCATTTAGCTCTGGAATCTAAGGAGCTAAGACTAAGTCACGTATGTGTCTATGCTAAACTTTGTCTGGGGAAATTGCACCTTTTGTCAAGGACATCAGCAGTATGGTCTTTGCGTTTAGAATACTCAACTTTGGAAACAGAGATATTCAACTAAGGGACAAATATGATAGTAAAAACAACTCTAAAAAGAAGAATCTTGCACACTTCTTTTGTCTTTTCTTTTTGTAAAGGTAAGCGGAGTACAAAATAGATTAGATTACCGTCTTATCCCATAATCTATCTCTATTACGAATGTTTGTATGTTCTTCGGAGAATGGGGGTGGTGTATAATGAGGATTGATCGAGGAGCCACTCAGTTGCTGTATTAGCTTCTCTATAGACATGATATTGTTAAAGGATTGATATGCCCCTCTCTTTTTTATTTTTTTTGCGTTGTGGTAATTTGATAATCATTATATTGGGTGAAACTAAATACACCTTTATGAAAAAATGTCACCTAGTGAATTAACCAACAACTAACTATATAGGAGTACTATTTAGTAAGATGCTATGGGACTTTAATGTTTGCAAATTTTGCTAACCCGAATTTCAAATCCCGAAATTAATTTCGTAGTGTATAAATGTGATGAAGGGGAGCCTTGGCGCACCGGTAAAGGTGTTGTTGTGTGATCGATAGGTCACGGGTTCAAGTCCTGGGAGCAGCCTGACAAGGGAAGGCTTGCCCCCATTACACCCTTGTGGTGGGACCCTTTCCCGGACCCTCGCTTAACGGGGACGCCAATATACACCGGACATCACACTTTCAGAATCACATCACTTTGTCATTATCCTTAAAACTTTTCTTGATTTTGATTGCTAGTCTCTTTGTATGTACCAACAGGATGAGAAAGAATATCCAATACTTGCGCCTTTGCCATCTTATGGTAAAGGAAGAGATGCTCCTGCAGGACGTTTCGCCAGTCTCATTTTCGGAACCAACCTTACTGATGTTGTCATTACAGGTAAAACCGTAAAACTGTATGTACTTTGAAACACTGTTTACACTATCTACATTTTCATTTCTTTGCTCATTATTTAAATAGGCTAATTAGTTTCAATTTGTATGGTGGAACTTTGGTCTTTGTTCGTTTGGACACTTTTGTTTGCGAAACCAGGGTTAGGTTAAGAGTAAGACAGACCAAGCACCAGCAATAATGGTGTAACTGTAGCATGCTTCAAGCTCCATACTACTCATTGCACATTTGCCTTTCATGCTCATTACTTACACACTACATATCATGAATGTGTAGTCGCAACTAAATGAGATGTGATAATGCGACACGCTAATCTTACCACTATTATGATGAACAAATTGTGTCAATAACTAGGAGGAACCCTATCGAGGAAGGATCATAATCGTCTCTCAGTCATTAGCAAATTTTAGATGCTTATTATCCATCTAAACATTAAACTTTTAGCATTCAACTTGTGGAAATCACCCATGCGTCTAAACATTGAGTCACTCTTTTATCCAATGGAATGGGGCCAGTTCATGGCTTTATATTACTTTTCTTCATATATCTAATGTTAGCCGACCCCAATAATTTTGGGAATAAGGCTTGGTTGTTGTTGTTGTTGTTTGTTGTAGTGACATTTACAGTTAAAATTGACGGTAATAAGTTGCAGGAACACTGTATCATATATCATGGCCTCAACTATAAGCTATGCTGCCTGTAATCCAACAATATGTTCGGCATTGTTGTGTGTCCAAGCGTCTGACTCTTTAACTGCCCCTTTTTTATACACCTAATGTTGGATTGTTTTTAGCTGCACATTGAATTTCTAGATTCTAGGTGCAATGAGCCATGAGCCATGACAATCTGAATGTCAAGTATTGGACATGAGTATGAGTCAAGATTCTATATATAACACGACCAAATACCGAAACAAATATTGGTGGATGATATATCATTTCTGGTTTGCAGGTGCTAATGGCACACTTGATGGGCAGGGCGCATCTTGGTGGAAGAAATACAAGAGTAATGAGCTTACTGAGACAAGACCGTACATGATCGAGCTCATGTACTCCAATGGAGTTCAGATTTCTAATCTTACCTTGCTCAATTCCCCCAATTGGAATGTTCACCCCATTTACTGCAGGTAAATTCATCAATGTCGTACCTTGTCATAATCCTAGTGCTGTATTAGATGGTTATAACCGTAAAAGTCCAGTTTCACGCATATAACAGTAAAAGTCGTAAATTTTCTTTATCTTGATAGGGATGTAATAATCCATGGGCTAACCATCCTTGCACCAACTCATTCTCCAAACACAGACGGAATTGATCCAGGTATTTTAAGCATAAAAACATTGTCACGTACTAATTAAGTTGTTTTTGTTACATTCTTTGTTATTTGTGCAAGTTTGAAGCTGAACTGTTTCATATTCTGCTGGCTTCTGCAGATTCTTGCACGAATGTAAGGATAGAGAACAATTACATTGTCTCAGGAGATGATTGCATAGCTATCAAAAGCGGGTGGGATGAGTATGGGATCCGTTTCAACATGCCAACCCAACATGTAGTCATTCGTCACCTCACGTGCATCTCTCCGACCAGTGCCACTATCGCCCTTGGCAGTGAAATGTCAGGGGGGATCCAGGATGTACGAGCTGAGCACATAACAGCCATTGACACTGAGTCAGGAATCCGTGTCAAGACGTCCCCTGGCCGCGGTGCCTTTGTTAAGTGAGTACCTTCCTTTATAAGATTCTAGGATGATTACCATCTAGTGGAACATGTACGGAAGAATGTGCATAGATTTCAGAATGAGATAGCGCCACCAGGTGATACCAAACTTAACTATATGAAGTTTATCTAATGGAGTATTATTTTCTTGGGTCTTCTCACTAGGAACATCTATGTAAGGAAAATGACTATGAAGACGATGAAGTACGTGTTTTGGATGACCGGGTACTATGGGTCAAGTCGTGTTCACCCCGACATGAAGTATAACCCAAGAGCAATGCCAGTGATCGAGGGAATCAACTACAAGGACATGGTGGCCGAGAATGTGAGTATGCCAGGGTATATGGAGGGGATCAAGGAAGATGTATTTAAGGGCATTTGCATATCAAATGTGACCATTGGGTTAGCACAAAAGCCTAAGGAGATGCTGTGGAATTGCACAAATGTCCAAGGTGTCGCTAGCGGTGTCAAGCCTCAGCCGTGTGGGCTTCTCAGGGAGATGGAGGTTGTGGATTGCCCTTTTCCGGAGGAAAGGTTGCCTATTGAGGAGGTGCAGCTCAAAGTTTGCTCTGTTCCTGCTCTACCTTAAGTATGTATATATAGTAAAGTGTACTAGTAATTCTCAGTATGTATCTTGTCAGATCAGATAAGGATCATTGGGCAAGAAGTAGAAAATTTAGTCCTTTTATGAGACGTATAGACCGATGTAACTTATATTCGGAAAAAGTATGTATCTAAACTCGAAGTCAAGATATCTTTAAAGATGGTCCAATTCTTCATTTTCGCAAACGAGTCACAGAAGATAACTTCATGACTTAAGGTTTACCAATTACATGCAGAGAGGCACGTGAAGATAACATCACTAATATAGTAACCATTTTGTGATCTCATTCTTTTCTTAAAGAAACTTATAACGTTACGAAATCTTTACCAAAATCATTTAATACTAGCTTTCTCAAATTAAATCTCACCCTAATTATTTGTTTCTTTTCTAATTCGATTGTTTCCCCATAATACCCATCACCTCTCAAATTTGCTATCTATAAAATCTTAAATTTCCATAGCTTTCTCCCTCACAACAAGAGTAGTTTTGTTCTTCAACAATGGCTAGAGTATACCATGTAAAATCCTCAACTTTTCCCTTTGAAATTATTACTAATCATATTTATTGCCATTTGGAATTATAATTTTCTAGGTCTTTGCTGTTTCATTGAAGTGATTTTCGTATGTGTGTCGATTGTGTGTTATGATCGTCGGAACAAATGTGGTTTTGTATTTTAGAAGTCTCGTTAATTCGTTAAGTGTTTCCTCTTCATATATATATATATTCGGAACTAGGGTTTTATTGTTGGTTACTCTTTGGTAAGTCTCAGAGTAATAATAAATTTTGGCCTAGTATTGAGGTTTTAAGTGACTCGTTTAACTCGCTTCATAAGATGAAATCTTATCGAGAAAATCATATTGTAACGATCTTAAGAAACATAAAAAACAAACTTGTATTGTACGTGTCATATAATGTCTTCTAACATGATTTGGTGTGTAATTAACAGGTTAATGAATTGGTTCTATCGTTAATGGTAATGCTTGGCCTAATAAGCATCAACCTAGTACAAGGCAGAGTTTCGGAGGGAGAACTTCCTCCAGGATGTAGGAAACATGGAGCATTTTTGACTGATTTTGGAGGAGTTGGAGATGGAAAGACGTCCAACACCAAGGCTTTTCAGTCCGCCATCGCTAGCCTTGGCAAGTACGCGGCCGATGGTGGTGCAGAACTCATCGTGCCACCAGGGAAGTGGTTGACGGGTAGCTTCAATCTTACTAGCAATTTCACTCTTTACCTTCACAAGGATGCTATTCTCCTTGCCTCTCAGGTAAACATATTGTATGACGTACAATTTTTGGTGTGTAACGAGTCATCAATCAAATAGAAGAAGCCAAAATTTGTCGCTAATACGTTAAAACATGTCACTGAATATTCATGCTTTAAATAACTTGAAATTTGGACTACTGTTTGACAAATTTTTGACTTATTATGACCCGCTCTATATTAGACTTTTGTGAAACGATTGCACGAAAAAAAAAAAAATCACATTGAGATTCCTTTTTAGACGATTTCTTAAGCTATGGTTTTATTTTTGAACTAGAGAAGATTTTAATGCGTCATGCTTGAGTAGAGGTTTGCGTCGTGGGAACTGTAATTTGACTTGAAGAACACTGATAGTGTAGTGTGACATATCACACATGGGATAAAGTGGTGCTTATCAGTGTTAATGTTTTTCCTGTCACACATGGGATAAATTTCAAAGTTTTGAGTAAGACGGGTGAAAACATGTTCTATCATAGGAGCGTCTTACCCAAATTTCGCCTTTTAGTTGGAGCTCTGGTTCAGCTAAACCCTGATAGTTGGTTTGACAGGATGAATCAGAATGGCCTGTTCTACCTGCATTGCCTTCATATGGTAGAGGCAGGGATGCTCCAGCAGGGAGATATGCCAGTCTTATTTTCGGAACCAACCTTACTGATGTTGTCATTACAGGTAACTTCATAACCATAATGTTACAATCTTTTCATATTTTCTTGTGAGTTGTGACATACTCATCTTATTAAGAATTAAATTCTTCATCTGAATTAACAGGAGGAAATGCTACAATTGATGGCCAAGGAGCTTACTGGTGGGGTAAATTCAAGAAGAAGCATCTCAAGTTAACGCGACCATACTTAATCGAGATTATGTACTCTGATCAAGTTCAGATATTTAACCTCACTTTGCTGAACTCCCCTTCTTGGAATGTCCATCCTATTTACAGCAGGCAAGTCGTTACCCCTCTAATACACAGCTGCATATGACAGTTCATGTTAGTCGTCTCCTGATTCTTAGCACTTCACGGACTTAAGGCTTTGTTGTTGCTGTTGTAATTGCAGCAATGTCATAGTACAAGGTCTGACAATCAATGCACCAGTCGATTCACCCAACACAGACGGGATTAATCCAGATTCTTGCACAAATGTCCGAATTGAGGACAGTTTCATAGTCTCAGGAGATGACTGTATAGCAATAAAAAGTGGTTGGGATGAGTATGGTATCAAATTTGGTATGCCAACACAACATGTCAGCATTAAAAGGGTAACCTGCATTTCACCTGACAGTGCCACAATCGCCTTAGGTAGCGAAATGTCTGGCGGTATACAAGACGTAAGAGCAGAAGACATCACAGCAATCAACACAGAGTCAGGTGTCAGAATCAAAACTGCTGTAGGAAGGGGTGCCTATGTTAAGGACATATTTGTCAAGGGCATGACTCTTAACACAATGAAGTATGTGTTCTGGATGACAGGAAACTATGGCTCGCACCCTGATGATCACTGGGATCCCAAAGCATTGCCTGTGATACGCGGAATCAATTTTCAGAACATCAGAGCTGAGGATGTTCATATGTCAGCGAACCTGGCAGGCATCGATAACGATAAGTTTATAGGCATTTGTATGTCAAATGTGACTATTGCATTGGCTAAGAAGTCTAAGAAGGTTCAATGGAATTGCACTGATGTTGAAGGGACAACTAGTGGCGTTACGCCTCAAGCTTGTGATCAGCTACCTGATAAGCAGCCTGAGAAGCTTGTCCCCTGCCCTTTCCCTACAGAAAAGCTTCCTATCGAAGATGTTCCTCTCAAAGTATGCCCTATCAGACCAAACCCTCCTGCATATTAGGCCGAAATTGAATTGTAATCCCAAGTGTGACCACTGTAACTTTGATTGCTTTTCGAGTCAACATTTCCCGAGCAATCACGTATATCTTCCTAGTCGTTAGAAAATCAACATGTCCGGGAGTTATCCCTGGTACAAAATATGTACTAATAAAACCCCATTTAAAATGATCAACAGGTCTACTAAGAAAAAAATTGAAGGTGCCAGACTATACTATTACTAAGAACTTGAATACTCTACCTTAAATTTACTGAGGTAAGTAGAAGAGAAAGAAGTTGTTCAGAGTACTCGGGGTAAACCATCAAATGTATGGTGTAGTACAGGCAAGGCGGAGATGAAACATCCTCACTAAAGACATTGGACAAAGGCCGAGCCAAATTCTAGTATGGCGTGGGAACTGCAAGCACCCTACCCGAACCTAACCTTAGCCAACTTCTAAAAAAGGAGCTAAGCCACATGCTTAGCCTTGTATTGGAGTTAGTTGCTTGGTTGGATGGGGTGCTTAGTACACACGCCAAACCAAAATCTGGCTCGGCCTTAGCACAATGCCTTAACGAATGATGTTTCGTCCTTTCAAAATCGTCAGCTGTGGCTACAAGCATTTTAATCCTTGAAGAAAGACACAGTATGTAGTACATTGGATACTTGAAGGAGAGAAATGTATGAACGTATCTTACCAAGGAAGCCAGCTGAGAAATAAGAACATGAACCCATGATCATGATCTTTATTTGAATGTGAACGAGTAGCTAATAAACTTCAAACTATATATAGACAAACTTTGATGATAGACAAACTATATATAGACAAACTTTGATAATAGCCACATGGTAATATCCTACACGAACTACTAAAGTCGAGTAATTTGTGTGATAAAAGTCTCGTGTTGAGTTAATGCCGAACCAAAATACGAGGGGTTTGGCTGTAACCACCAGCTACTTTCATAAATTGGTTCAAGAATGATATCACTGTTTACCAACAGAAATGGCAAGCCCTTGTAGCTTAACTCAAATTGGAAGAAAGGGACTGGAACGGACCTAAGTTGCTCTACTTTATGAACCCATGTGACTTTTTGTAGCATACATAGACTCTTCTCCCTAGTTTTATTTAGGGTAGCGATTTCTACACTCCGCCTAGCCTAATATGGTCAGCTCCACACATGAACCTATCGCAGATGCCCATCATGCAAGGAGTGTCGGAATAAGCGAGGTAAATCATCACTGCCTCACAGTAACCCCTCTGTTTTCGGGTTATTCGGAATGTCTATGCCAAACGTAGCCCCTTGTCTAGAGATGAAGGGGTACAGTCGTACAGAGGGAGACAGGGTTGCTAACGGTTCATTTTCAATTCCTTCAATAATATGATTGTGCAAAATTGTCACAGAATACACAATCGAAGGTTATTTTTCACATATCTTCCTACAATTTACAATCATCAACCACAACAGTTGGGGTCTGACTTGTCCTCCGATCTCACCGATGTACTCTTGTCAAGATTAGAATTGGATTTGTACGTTTGGAATGCAATGTTGGTGAACGTTAACTTGAGAATTTTCTTTCACTGGCTGCAGCTTGATCTCATATATTTTCGGCCAAAGTTTACCAGTCACTGCAGTAAAGGAAATAGTTAGACACGACGGTTGCTCCTGAGAGATGCGGAGAATTGTCGGACAACACATGCACAATGACAGTCATAGAACTAACAACCTTTTTTTTTTTCCTTTAAGAAGTGATTAGAGGAACTCTCTTGTAGTCTTGTTCATAGCCACAATGCGACTACACAATAAACTTTACTCAACAGTGGAGTAGTGGATTATCTTCTATTTCACACAAACATCTCGGCTTACATTCTCATTTCTCAAGATGCCGGTTTTTCAAAGCGAATACAGAAATCACTCCTGGCTTTCATGTTTTAATAATATATTTTTCTACTTCACACAGCAATTCACGTCTTCATATATGGCTCTGAACATATTCAACTGGTGATCTCTAAACTTAGCAGAGCGATATCATAAGTAATTACTACAGAGCGAGGGTTACTTGTAGCTCATCATGAACATTATTCACACTACTATCTCTTCTAAACAAGTAGATAGAGGACAAAACCTGTGGTTCAGAATCAACTTAGAGAAAGTCCTTCAGATATGGAATACACGACGAACAGGGGAAGTGATGAATACAGTTCACATATTGGATAGGCAGGGCAATTAGGTGCCTGCCTTGTGGTCTGGGAGTTTTAAAGTCTCTCATTAACGTACATTGTAGCAAGCATTCAAACCATTAGAACAACGACACTCATATTTACAGAGCAAGGGACTGAAAACAAATGTAAGAAAAGAAGCTTACCAAAAATGCGCTGCTTTTCGCTATCCCATGCTATACCATTCAGGACATCAAAATTCTGGAATATGGTATTTACCAATACAAACCGCATTAGAAGAGGGTCATATGCGCTCAAGAGAGAGAGAGAGAGAGAGAGAGAGAGACCACAAGAGATACTTACCGTTTCACCAGCGTTTATTAATGCTTCCCTAAATAAGCAAGGGAAGTGACACTAAACAGTTAAAATCACAAAAGGGATAAAATCAAAGGTCTTCACAAAAAGGATATGAGATGGACAACAATACCTTAAATTGGAAAGAATAATCCATCCAGCGACAGTGCCACCAGGAGTTAGTCTAACGATGCAATCAGTCTGTTCAGGGGGAGAAAACAAACAGGCCGTTTAAGACGCATGATTGAAAAGCCAGGTCCTGTATCTCAGTGTGTCCCATCAATCCTCACGAAACAATAATTTCTCTCTATACCCAAAGGATGTAAAAGAGAAAGAGACTTCTCAAAATCAATTACGTATGTGTTTGGCCTAGCTTTTCAAAGTGTTTTTAGTCCCTAAAACTATAAACTCGGCCAAACATAGGGGTTTTTAGAAGTTGTAAACTATTTAATAAAAGCATTTCCTTAAATATTGACCCTTAAAAACAGAAGCACCAAATAGGTGTTTCTGTTTCTGTTTCTCTAAAAAATAATTAAATTACAATAACAAATGAAAGTGCTTTTGTAGTATATTGAACCAAACACTCACTATTTTTCCAAAAAAAAAAAAACAGTTTTTAAAGAAACTGACTATGAAAAAAAGAAGCAGGTTTCGAAAAATTTGGCCAAACAGGCTCTACATAGGCAAGGGCTTACTGCTAGTAAATTATTAGTCTTAAATTCCACATCATTGCCTAGTTGTCTACAAGTTGTAACTATCGCTCAGGATGACCACAAAAGTTAATTGTATTGTATGCGTGTCTTGAATGTTATGATGATGTGATTCGGAGAGCTCTTTCTAAGCCTACTTCAAAAGTATTCAGACAGCAGTCAATAGACAATTTGGACATCGCCCAACAAAACAGAAAAAACAAACAGTGCGTGGAGACCAACGAACTTGTGAATTCAAAGCATCAAACCACTATAAGAATTTCAAGTCATACCATAAATATATTTGCCCACACTTCACCATTGATGTACTCCAACTCATTGAGGTACCGCACTTCACGACCTTCGTACCTGACAGTTTGCTTTTGTATCACTGGAAACAGAAGTCCTCGAGTTAAAATAAACGGTGAACTGAGTCTATCATATGCCCAAGCAAACAGCTAAAAAACACTATGTTTAAACAAACCCTCTATAACTTAAAAAAATGAAACACAAAATGGATACTCTGGCCATTGTAAAGTCGTTTGTTTTAGAAAAATAGAAGCAGAATGAAGATATGATTTTGATTCTCATTTTTTCTAGCATTTATATTTCCTCTTTTCTTTTAGTTTTTCATTTGCGGTGGGAGTGTAAAAAATACGCGCTACTACATAAGCTGGATGACAATATAAAAATGATCCAAGCCAGCAACAGGTAAGCCCTAAGAGGAAGACAGGGATATTACTGTGTTCAAAAACTTCAAATTAAAGAGAAGAAACACTGACTACTAAAGAAACCTGAATGAGCAGACAGACAAACTTGAATTCTCAAAACAGGTACCTTTCATAGTCTGGGGATCCATTTGATATAATGTTGAAGAGCCATCACTACCAAACAATGTTTTTCCATCAGTTGCTAGACCCCAACCATCCTTCATTTGATGAGTGAAAGTTGTTACCTGCAACGTAAATGAGCATATAAGCTATCAATCACTTAAGCTATTAAAGGTCTACGAGCATTAACTAAGAAACACGGAACAAGGTTACCAGAGTCAACTACGATAAGGAGTTAGATCAGCTATAACCACAATTGGTTTCAACTTTCAAGTGAGTCAATAGAAAACAAAAAGTACTGAAACGGTAGTTCAATAGTTGGCCAATAGTTTAGGAAAGAACAGAAAGAGATCCATGATACATGTATAATCCAAATAAAGACACACTAATCTTTAAAAGACGTAAAATGGGCCACTAGGAAGACCATACAACCTTGTCAACAAGAAAATATGTATTAATTACTACAATAACCAGTTAAAGAGACCACATAGAAACCCAGGTATACAACTATATGTAATAGTGAACTAGGTGAGAGAAGAAGAAAGTAAGAGTATATGCTAGTGCCACGTTGTAAACTTGTTTTGTTATGACTTTCCATCCATTTACAGATGCGACATCAAGATTCCATCAGATGCCATAGAGTAAGCTATCCCAACAATTCATAGTTGGAAAGACATAAATCTACTTAACCCAGTAAAAAAAAAACAGCAGGACAAGGAATTTCACAAACCCATGCTAGGCACTGAGAAGTAAACTCTTGTGACGTCCAAATTTGATCTATCATTCCACAATTTATTGCTTTATATACACATTTGCAACATTTATATATTACTAGTAACCACTGGAATCAGAATGCGAGTTAGAGGCTATGTGAAATCCAGAAATGATTCAGGTGCTATGGTGCATATTCGCATTCACATCCTACTGCTAAATCCTAAGGAATTTATCAACCTTAAACTGTAAATAATCACATAAAACGAACTATTAAAGAACATTAACTAATAACTAAAGGGAAGAAAAGATGATTTACAGACATTGTTAAAATTCTCTCTCTCATATATGAAACCAGTATTCTGCAACCAAGTTACTTGATACAACCTACAGAAAAGAAAGTTATGAAGGCATTAGAAAAAAAATACCCTTATAGATTCATAATTCATAATAAGATAATTGAAATTACTCATAAGATGGAAGAAAAAGGGTGTGCCAAACAAATGTTCTCCAAACCTACTTAAGCTGTGGAAGCCCTATTAAAATTTAAGTCAACCTAGAGAAATCACATGACTTATTCCACAAGGTTGTCGATCACATGTATGTTCTTTTAGGTGACGCAATAACTCCCTCATATCCTTACAAATATATACTGGTAGATCAACTATGCACACTTCAAGTTCTAAATATATTATAAGGTGCTCGTCATTATGTTAAATGGAAGAGTCATACAATCCATGTTTCTCCTTCCAAGAATTCTCAATAGAGAAATGGAGATAAAAGTTCTTAGTGCGTCAAAATATAAAGCGAAAATTACATTAGTTGTGGAACAAACTCTTGTTTGACACGATAATCGAACTACGAGCAAATCCGCATAAAAGTCTACGTTCCAAAAAAAGAAAAAGCAAGTGATATTTTCGTGCGCAGGGTGGGGTAATCATAACTGACTAGAACTGATTGTAGCTTAACAAATCAAATCACAACTTCAGGTTCAAAAAGGCGTATGTACACGCATGAGATACAAAGTTACAGACCTTTCGTCTATGAGAGTTAATCCTTCGCCAAATAAAGCTTTATCCATACTACGTTGAGTCTCGACCTATAAAACCCAGACAAAATGTTAAAAGGAGCAGTTAACATGAAGCAGGAACAGCCAGGAAGTGAGCCATAACAAGATTACACATAGAAAGATGGAGAAGGAACACAATTTCGCACCAGTATCAGCATTTGACTAAAGAAAGATGAAAACGGTTTCAATCAGGAACTCAACTATTAGGCATGTTAAGTCTCTCGGATTTGATAAGGATAATCAACTTAGGGTTTACTCAAGACCAAAATATAGTTAATTACAGGTCAAAGCATCCCCTCCAAGACCACCTCTGCACCTAATTTTAATTGCATGTACATGATATAAAAAATATGAAAGTGCACACTAGAAGTGCTGAGGAAACTACAATGAACATTACATACCTTACCAGTGTGCAGATCTACTTTCCTGACTGTTGACTGCAAAGATGAAGCTAGAGTCAACTTACAAAAATATAGAAGTGCAAAGAACATATATAGTCAGCTACTGAGATGCCTGTGGAACTAGTATGAACGAAATAATCAAAATCGATAACAAACACTGAAAACCACCAGTGCTCATCATAGAACATAGCAACTCCCTATCACTATCAGAAATGTTCAATTAAATTGACATAACCAATCAAAGAGATAAAATACAAAGAGCAATACGCTGAAGAATTTTAAGATGAATCAAATACAAAACAAGAACAAGTGACGCGACTACAACTTCATTTGTCTAATTATAGAACAACAAGGTGGGAAAAACAGGATATTGCCTCAGGACGCTTAAAGTAAGGAGGAAAATTGTTATGCTCAACACATTGGACATATTTGAAGATCCTTTTCTACAAGTAGGCATAAGGACTCACCTGTCCATACAGACCAGTTGATTCATAGAAAGTATCATTTCCCCAGTAGAGAAGACCCTGCAATTAGAACAAACCTATGTCAGGCGCAAGCACATACTTGGCTGGCGGAAACAACAACCTACATTCATTTCTCCTCTAATACAAAATCATATAGCAGTATTCCCTCCGTCCCAAAAAGATGGATCACTTCATAAAGGTTCATTTTTAAGAAAATAAGTTCAAATGTCCTTAATAGTTACTACTCATCAGCTCAAAGCAAATTGTACTTCCATTTCGCCCCTTCCTACTGTTATTCTACATCAATGGAAGAGTGATCATACTTCCCGGGATGGATGGAGCATCAAGCTTCAACAACATCATTACCACAGTGCCTCAAAACCCTCCCGACATAAGGCGAGGTAAGAGGCCAAAGAGGGGACGGGATGTACGCTAACCTTAACCCTACGCTGAGAACATAGAGGCTGATGGAGCATCAAGCTTTTAAAAGAAGTTATGGCTTAGATTACTAGAATTGTACCTCTCAACCTTTACATTTTCTCATTTCTGCTGATTTCCCAGCTTTGTTGCATCATAAATACTCAAAATTGATCTAATTTCAGCATTAGTATCAGACATGATCATTGATCACAGTAAAAAGTTCTGAACTTTACCATTTCTAAAGTAAACCCATTTCAAATTACCAACAATCCTACTCAAACAAAGTAAAATTAACCTAAACAAACACCAAAAAAAAACCAAAATTCCACAATGATCAAACAAACTGCAGAATATATTATAATTAGAACAAAAAATTGGCACCTGGGTAAAAGCATTGGGATCATGAGGAAACTCATTGACAATTTCGACAGTAAAAAACGGAGGTAACTGAGTTTTTAACGAATCATGAGGAGAAGCAGACCAGGTGTTCGACGAAATGCCAAAGAGAAGTACAAGAGTGAGAAGAATCGCAGCAGCTCCAACACGAGCAACCCATTTGCAAGGAGAAGGAGGAGAGAGAGTGGTGGTGGTCATGTCCGAGTTAAGAACTGAGTTGGATCGGTGAGTCGTCTTGTTGGACCTCCTCTTATGCGAATGCGATCCAACATTATTCGCCATTAACAATGACTTTTCATCACGAGATTCTTTTCGCACATTTTGAGCAAAGTCATTGGGTTTAGCTTTGGATTTGACACGATGACTCACATTTGGAGCGTTACATGTAAGAATAAGCTTTAGCATTATTATTATGGGATTAATTTCATGGAGTACTTGCTTCTACAAAAAGCTAACGACTTTCCTTTGGGAGCAGTTGGGTAAGTTTTGGGGTGTTTTGGGAACATAGGACATGAGGTCTTGATAGGGGCATGACTACTATGAAAATGTGATGGAGGTTACGACTTACGAGGGGGTATGTCTTAATCCCGTGACTTGGCGAGTTGGAGGTTACGAGTTCAAACTCACACGAAAAGCATTTAAAAACGGTGAAAGTGTGAAACATGAATTTATTACCATTGTTCCGTTTTCCTTTGATGGTGTGAGTGTGTGACTTATTAGTTCATTTACTAGACTGATTGCACTTGAGATGGATTGAATCGACCCTCCGGAGTTAGAGAATGGATTTATTTCCTTTCACTTATTTTTTTTTTCATTATTGGAGTGGGTGTATCTCCACCCCTTCCTCACCATTAACAAAGTCGTGGTGATTAAAACTCGTACGTTGGTGATGGACTATGGACTTTCTTGATAGACGCAATAAAAGATGACAACACATATGACTTTCAGTTTCACAGTAATTATGCAATTCTCTTGGCTAGAGAAACAATTAATCAAACAACAAAGAGAACATAAAACAAAACAAACAAACCTCAGTAAAAGCTTTGGGATCATGAGGGAACTCGTTAAGAATTTCGACCCTATAAATTGGTGGCAAATGGGCATTTTTTGATCTGTACGTCCGTAGTTCATATGAGTTTGATGAATCGCCTAAATGAACAAGACAGACAAAAACAAACACAATAATTCCAACGGTAGTAAGCCATTTGGAAGATAAATGTGTTGGGGAATGCATTGTTAGGTTGAGTGTTGTATGGAATATGGAATACAAAGTTTTTATTCTTGTGTTTTCTAAAACTGAAGTTTAACGCAATTTATTGCTCATTAATTCAATTTGGGTACATGTATCATGTGTTGATTTATTGCCTTTTTAGAAAAGATTTTTGGGTGTTTTTCATTTTTTTTCCCAATAGTAAGTGGGCCGGCTTATAAAACATTTTATTTGTATACGAAGTATACTCTTACAGTGAAAACTAGAAATTAGATCTAGTAATTATGTCTGATTCACAAATTATTTTTGGAGATCAAATAGATTAGAAATGCTAAGGACCTGTTTGATATCGTTTCTGTTTTTTTGAAAACCAAAGTCCCGTTTTTAAAAATCAGAAAAAGTGATTTTCAGTTGTCAGGTTTCATTTTCGATATGACTATTATAGAAACATACAGTTCAAATTAATTTTTGCAATTAATTTGACTAAATTTTTTAAGCAAAAAAAAAAAAAAAAAAAAAATCTGAAAATGGCAGTGATGCCGGACGGGCCCTAACCGATTGTATGATTTTCTAAGTGGTCGTTCGGTTCCATGAGCGAATTTGAATTCCTATGAAGATCAACTTCCCATGTTGTATAAATTCACATGAATTTCTTGAGATTGTTTGGTTACATGTAAGAAATGAATTCCCATAAAAAATTTCAGTTACCAAAGGGGGATACAAAGACAATGCCTCCATTTAGTAGAAATCGAAAATTCTCATGATTTTGGGCAACCAAATAATTCCAAAATTTTGAATTCATGGGAATTATGAATTTTTATAATTTTGCTTGACAACCAAACGACCGTTAAATAGTAATTTGAAGATCAAATACATTAGATCTGTCAAATGATTGTTTGGTTCTTGTAGAAACTCATAATGCATCGAATGATATGATGAGGGGGATAGTGTTTTTTTTTTTTTTTGTTGGTATCTTGATGAACAAAATTGGATTCAACTTAACACATTGACAAATGAATTAGAAAGAAGTCGAAAAAGTCTAACATATGATAAAAACGAACCGAGTAAAATTCAAAACTGTCGACAAATGGCGAAGAAGATGATCGAGATAATACAATAGTGGGAAGCAAACAACTCCGCAAAAGTGTCGATTTTTTCTAAGACCCATGAACTAGGAAGTGATCAATTTCATGAATATAATCAACCAAAAATTATACGGAGTATTTCGTATATGAATATAATCAACCAATAATTGCTAAGGATATCTTTAGAAAAAAAAAACAATTAGAAATTTAGAAAAGGAAACCAAAATTTATTTTTAGAAAAACAATAAAATGGAAAATTTAGAAAGGAACACTCTAGAGTCCATCCATCCAGGTCATCAACCAAGATCGTAAAAGAACATTCTCGAATTTCAAACTTCCACCTTAATAAACCCCCCAAAAACTCATCGTTTCATCTCTCATAAACCCCAATACGACACCGTTTCCCCTCCCGCGCACCAAAAATAGCCTCTTGAAAATCTACCACACTGTAGAACACTCCAGAACACTCTCGCAGAAACACAAAAAACTTCCTCAAGAAGCTCCCCTTTCCCCTACTATAAAAACGCACCTCCCTCTTTCTCTCTTCTCCATCACCAATCTCTCTCACACAATCAAACAAATCAATCAACCAAATCAATATTCCCCCAAAAAAACTCCCAAATTTCTCTCTATTCAATCGAAAATTCTAGGGTTTTTTTGTTGAACAGCAATGGCGGACGTTCAAATGGGCGAAACGGAAACATTCGCATTCCAAGCTGAGATTAACCAGTTGCTTAGTCTCATCATCAACACTTTTTACTCTAACAAGGAGATTTTCCTCCGTGAGCTCATCTCCAATTCTTCTGATGTACGCTTCTTTTCTGATCCTCTGTTTTATCATTATTATTTTATTAAAATGGGGAAATTATGAGTTGTGGTTTTTGATGATTTTGATGATGATGGGTTTTTATTTCAGGCGTTGGATAAGATAAGATTCGAAAGCTTGACGGACAAGAGTAAGTTGGATGGGCAGCCGGAGTTGTTCATCAGGTTGGTGCCTGACAAGGTTAACAAAACCCTGTCGATTATTGACAGTGGTATTGGTATGACCAAAGCAGGTAACTTTTTCTCTTTTTACTGCACCCTAAATAATATTTACCCCTTTCTTTGCATGTGGGTTTTTACTTGGGTATCAATATTTGCATGTTTGGGAATTTAGGGTTTAGGATGATTTGTTGCAGTTTTGTGTGATTGTGTGTTTATTAGGATTTATTTGGGATGTGAGTTTGGATTAATTAAATCGATTGTATTAGTGATTTTTTTTTTCCGTGAATGATGATTTATGGGTTGATTTTGCTCGAATGTGTTGTATACTATGTGTTTTGACATTGGGATAAAATCTTTGTCGTGGGCGAGTTTAGGATTTGATATTCGGGGTTGCAAATTTTATGTCGAAGTTATGATTTTTTTGTTTTTTTTTTTTTTTTTGTGAATGTTGGGTTATTGGTGATAAAATTGTCTGTGCTTCTTATTTCGTGAAGTATCGAAGCAATTTTCATTTTGGGTCATCCGTGCACAGCCTCCCTATGTTTCAATAGGGGCAAGGCTTGCATGCAGTTCGACCCCCCTACCTTGCCTTATGGCGGGAGCCTTTTAAGGCACTGGGGTTAAAGATGTTGTTGTTGTTCGTTATTGGTGATTTATGCTCAAATGTGTTGTATTTGCCAATTGGGTGTGTGGAGATTGGGAAAAAAATTGTTATCGTGTGCGAATTTAGGATTTGATATTTGGGGTTTGTGAATTTTGTGTTGAAATTATGAACTTAGCAATTTACCTGAGCTTGCAATGTTTTTTTGGGGGGAATTTTGGGTCGGTAAAATTGAAGTTTGAGGCCAATGTTATGTAACGTGTTCATGTTATTTAATCATTGTGTTGATTGATACTCTGAATTCAATTTGGTTGGGGGTGTAATGAACGCTAATGAGTGATTGGTGTAGGTTTCTGCCTTAATTTTATTTCTCTGAAGGGTGTTGAATAAGATACATGATGTGTATATGAAGTGTTAATCATGGGGTTTGGTTGTGAAATTATGTAGACTTGGTGAACAATTTGGGTACCATTGCTCGCTCTGGAACCAAGGAGTTCATGGAGGCACTCCAGGCGGGTGCAGATGTGAGCATGATTGGGCAATTTGGTGTCGGTTTCTACTCGGCGTACTTGGTTGCTGAGAAGGTTATTGTCACTACAAAGCACAATAATGATGAGCAGTATGTCTGGGAATCACAGGCTGGTGGTTCATTCACTGTGACTAAGGACACCAGTGGTGAACAGCTCGGCCGTGGTACCAAGATCACCCTCTTCCTCAAGGAGGATCAGGTATATTATTTGTGGATTCAAGTTTTTATTTGATGTAATTATCCTCGGGTCTTAAAGGCTCGTGTGTAGCGATTTTTGGGTGACATGTGGTTTCTGATGGTGTGTAATGTGGGCTTGTGCAGCAAGAGTACTTGGAAGAGAGGAGGATCAAGGACCTTGTGAAGAAGCACTCTGAGTTTATCAGCTACCCTATCTACCTCTGGACTGAGAAGACTACTGAGAAGGAGATCAGTGACGATGAGGATGAGGACGAGGCAAAGAAGGCCGAGGAGGGCGATGTTGAGGATGTTGACGAAGACAAGGAGAAGGACAAGAAAAAGAAGAAGAAGATTAAGGAGGTTTCTCATGAATGGCAGCAAATTAACAAGCAGAAGCCAATCTGGTTGCGAAAGCCTGAGGAAATCACCAAGGAAGAGTATGGTTCTTTCTATAAGAGCCTGACAAATGACTGGGAGGACCACCTTGCTGTTAAGCATTTCTCTGTGGAGGGGCAGCTTGAGTTCAAGGCCATTCTCTTTGTCCCAAAGAGGGCGCCTTTCGATCTGTTTGATGGTCGAAAGAAGCCTAACAACATCAAGCTGTATGTCAGGAGGGTGTTTATTATGGACAACTGTGAGGAGCTAATCCCAGAGTACCTTGGCTTTGTTAAGGGTGTGGTTGATTCTGATGATCTGCCACTGAACATCTCTCGTGAGACGCTGCAGCAGAACAAGATTCTGAAGGTTATCAGGAAAAATTTGGTGAAGAAGTGCATTGAGATGTTCAGTGAGATTGCAGAGAACAAGGACGACTACAACAAGTTCTATGATGCTTTCTCGAAGAACCTCAAGCTTGGTGTCCATGAGGACAGTCAGAACAGGGCTAAGTTGGCTGAACTGCTGCGATACCACTCGACCAAGAGTGGTGATGAGATGACTAGCTTGAAGGATTATGTGACCAGGATGAAGGAGGGGCAGAAGGACATCTTCTATATCACTGGTGAAAGCAAGAAGGCTGTCGAGAACTCGCCTTTCTTGGAGAGGCTGAAGAAGAAGGGCTATGAGGTGCTTTTCATGGTTGATGCCATCGATGAGTATGCTGTTGGGCAGCTGAAGGAATATGATGGTAAGAAGCTCGTTTCTGCTACCAAGGAAGGACTGAAGCTTGACGATGACACTGAGGAGGAGAAACAGAAGAAGGAAGAAAAGAAGTCGTCGTTTGAGAACTTGTGCAAGGTGGTGAAGGAGATCCTGGGTGACAGAGTCGAGAAGGTTGTGGTGTCTGACAGGATTGTCGATTCTCCTTGCTGTCTGGTTACTGGTGAGTATGGCTGGTCCGCGAACATGGAAAGAATCATGAAGGCTCAGGCTCTGAGGGACAGCAGCATGAGCTCCTACATGTCTAGCAAGAAGACTATGGAGATCAACCCAGACAATGGCATCATGGAGGAGCTCAGGAAGAGGGCTGAGGCTGACAAGAACGACAAGTCAGTCAAGGACCTTGTGCTGCTGCTGTTTGAGACTGCTCTCCTGACTTCTGGCTTCAGCCTGGATGACCCAACCACTTTTGCAGCCAGGATCCACAGGATGCTGAAACTGGGGCTGAGCATTGATGAGGACGAGACTGCTGAGGATGCTGACATGCCTGCGCTGGAGGAAGAAGGTGCTGAAGAGAGCAAGATGGAGGAGGTTGATTAAGGGTCTTGAAGTCTGATGGATCTTTCTGGTCGTTGTTGATATTATCTATTGGTCGATTATGAGTGTCCTAAACATGGTTTCTGCTAGTAGTTCTAGATTAAGTATGTTATCGAGTCACTTTTGCGTCTTCTGAACTTTGTTTTGCTTAGCACAATGTGCGAATTGGTTAAAGTTCAGTAATAGAAACTCGTATTTCGGTTAAATCATCTTTGTTGGCCTTTCCTTTTTTTTCGCTTTCGGGTTGAGCTTGCCTATTATTTGCTCTATGCACCCACATAGTATATAGCTTCCTCTTGTGTGAGATAAGCAGCTTGAATTTGCTAAAGCAGTAGAAGAGTTCTGCTCTGCAGGTGCCGGAGATATAACTTCCGGTGCTCTGAAAGGTAGTGCCATTCCCTGATCTTCACACGGTAACAGTTGTGCTTAGATGGATTATTCGGGTGCTCGGTTCTTTGCCGCACGTTGTATTCTTGGTGCCCAGCAAATTGAGCTCCATAGTGTTCCGAAAGTCTGAGAGAGTAACCAGAAAAACACGACCAACTGGTATGTGGTAACATTGACCCAAACAGGGTTGAAGCATTCAGCAAACGATTTCACAGGGTAGTCCTAGGTCGCAAATGACAAGGATTTCGGTCTTCTACACTAACTTGTTTTGTAACGTCAACGTTGGTAGCCAAAAAGAACAAAAGGGAGTAAATGCTCTAAACTCATTCACAGGTAATAATGCGCGATAGATCACACTGGCTCGGCCTTGGTCAAGCCCTGGTCAACGCACGGCACTACCCGGCATTCTAGTGCTCGAATTTTCAAGCACTAACCCTGGTCAAGCACTGGTCAAACTCGATTTTTTCCTCTTTTTTTTTTTCAGCCGGAGGCCCGGAGCACTGGCCCGCCCTGACCCTAGCCCAGTCAAGCCCGGTCAAAGCACTGGAGGGCTAGTGCCAGTGCCCCGAAAATCGAGCCCTGGCACTAGCCCGGGTGAGCCCGGCCCGTGGCCACCTCTACATATATGCTCTTCTCGCTTAATTTGCTCTGTGGTTTGCCTTTACGATGGGGTCTTCCTGTTCTTTGCGAATGTACTGTAACCTTCCAGTACGAGATCGAGTGGTTGAACAGTCATAGATTGTTCTGCTGGCTTGGTGAAGACAGAGAAGTCCGGGAGGTATTACTAGAGCGGTATGGCAAAGATGAACTACACTCTCAGCGACTCCTGACTGAGGACTCCTTGCTGTGCACCAATTTTGGTGGTCGGCATCCTGATGAGCTCCGACTTTTATCATCCTAAGGGTCAGACATTACTTCAAGGGATGATGTAAGCCACAAATTTGAGGGATGCATGCTTCTGCTTGGATGAAACGTGATATCACATAGTTTTGCTCAGAAATCGAATTGCAGAAGTCCTGTAACCCTGCTTCAGCCTTCGTCTATAAAATTACATTTCTATTTTAGAGAACGATTTTTAAAAATAATGCTTTAAATTAAATTATTTCAAGTTTTGGGTGTGGAAATAAAATATTTACACGAAATGGATCCACGTAGGATAGGAAATAGCTTCAGATTTTTTTTTCCACAAAACAACCTAAAACCGTCACGCCGCGTGGCGGTTTTGGCATAACCGCCCGAAATCCTGACGGTTTTGGTCCAAAACCGTCTTTTAGGACGGTTTTGGCGAGTTAAAAATTTTCTCTGATAGTAGAACCTGCTAAAACCGTCGGAAATCCGGGCGGCAACCGCCCAGCGTCGTAGCGGTTTTGGTTCTTTTGTCTGAAAAACGAAGAAACTTGGGGTGGGGGGTTCCTGATCCTACATGGACCCATTTTATGTAAATAGTTTCATTACGCACCCAAAACTTGAAATAGTTTAATTAAAAGCATTATTTAAAATAAAACGTTTTGTTTTAGAGCTCATAATAGATACGGAGACAACACAAACAATTGAAATGCGAAAGAGAGATATATAACGAATGGCTCTAGAGAGTGTGGGCAGCTTCAGAGTGCTCTTTTCGTCCATGGGTCTCGTATTTCTTTTATTTATTGGCGAGCTAACGAGTTTTTGCTATAGCATGTCGCAAAACGAGCAATGACACCAATTACGCCCGGTTATACTGCCTAACAAATAAGATGCTGCTGTGAAGCTAGCCGCATTTTATTAGTATAACACAAGAATGCTCCAGATTTCAGTCTGGTTCAACTGTGATTAACATCAGATACCAAGGCACAAAAGAGTTCAGGGTCTAGCGGAAAGACTAGCATTATGCTATGTCTCGACTGCAGGAAACCTTTTTGTATGGACGTCGAGAGGAGGGGTCGTCACACGACTAGCATAGCAGGAAACACTTAATGAAGGGCCAAAGGGAGAGCTTTGCAGCCTATTACGCAAATGGCGCACTTTGGCGGGCTTGACAGGGTTGGTAAGAAATCAATCATCTGATACTGGCGAGATCCTCTTTAGCCAAACATTCACATTTCCAGTTCTCCACTTTATCATGAGCTGTAGTTCATTCACAAATACCTGTGATTGGAACAAACTGCTGGCAGCAGTAGAGAATTAGGGTAGTAGGCAGGAGAAGGTTTCAAGGGTGGGAATGGTTACTTCATGAAGAAGCTTCGCTTCAAGTTGGTGACCGAAAATTTCATTATAATGCAGAACAGAAATCAACAATAAGCCATCAAAATGAAACGGCGTAGTGCAAAAGAAAAGCCTGCATCAACATAGGGTAGAGGGGAGAAGATGGATCTCAAAACTATTGGCCAAAGATAGGAATGGGGAATGGCCACCTCAAAGGTGTAGGGGGGATAGAGAATACGACTAACCCGCAGAGACCAAAAACAAAATGCACAGCGCGTAAAGATAATACCAAAGCATCAATGAGTTCATGAGAACTCTCAAAATTCCTTTGTAGATGTTTCAGTTATACTACAAATTAAGAAAACGCAGGATAAATAAAACAAAGTCTTAGCCCCGAAATCAGGAAACTCATTGTCTACCAACTAACATAGCTACTGCCACGATCAAACCTTTTGCTGCACTATATGCTTGTTGTAAGATCTGCAAAGTTGACCATTAAGCAAAAGACCCTGCAGGAGCGCCAGGGGCACCTGTACCAGAAGCAGCTGCACCACCGCCAAATCCTCCAGCACCACGCCCAAATCCACCCCTTCGCTGCATATTCAAAGTAATACAGTGAACAAGATGAAGAAATTGGGATATCACAAACTTAATATTATCACAAATCACAACTGTATAGTGTAATGCAAAACCCAACTGCCATGGAACAATTTGTACTCCGAGTAACACATAGCTGGACAGTAGTTTCAACAGAACTAGCTGATATACATATTTTGAAAGACATCAACTCTTAATCATAAAACTACTTCTTCGAGGAAACCAGCTATAGTGTATGTGGTAACAGAAGCATGTTTGTCAAAATCAATATCATATTCACATGCAATGGAACTTACGAATGAAGGCTGGAAATCAGCTGGAGCACCGCCCTTCTCACCACCATACTCCCCAGTTGGTCGAGGACCAGCACGGTATCCATCACGATCACCAAATCTACCTCCACCTTCACGAGGAGGACCACTGTAGAAATCAAACAGGTAAAGACATTATTCACCAAGACAAAATACACAAAAACAACCTTTTACAACGATAATGCAACTCAGAACAACAACTTCTAATACAAGAGTTACAGTATATACCGTGGACGGTCTCCAGAAGGGCCCATTGGGCGACCACCAGGCTTCATCTGCTTCTTGAGGGTAGCAGGGACAATCTCAGATGGAAGATTGAGGTAAGTCCTAAGGAACTCAATACCATCATTGGTAAGGTACCAGTAGTAGTGCATCCAGGCAAAGGTCTCACGGACATACTCCTTAGACTTCAAACTCTGCATAAGCTTGATCACTTGTAGGTTTGGGACATCAATGTCAGGGTGTTTCGCAAGGTTGAAGTCCTTCTTGGCATAGCACACTCCCTCTGCAATCATCATACCCAATCACAATAACTCAGTACAACATCACCAACAGCCACAATTGCTCCACGCAGAACAGAAATAACAAATAAACTCAACGTCTAACAGTAACCAATCCTTCTCAACAAAATATAAACACTAAACTCACAATAAATCAGATAGAAACCCGAAACTCAAGATCAATTGGGTTTTTCGACTAATCAACCACGACATATACCAACTTGTGGAGTGGCAAACCACAGTTAAACAGCAAGACACCCTTTACGACAGTTTTCAACAAATGCTGACATTCCCAATAAACAAACAGTAGGGCATACTAGTGTCACAAATCGATGAAAACCCGAAAGATAGCACAATATTCAACATGTTAGCACCCTTTTATTGGGTAAAAGACAACTTCTTTATGAAGTTTTGATTTAGTAAAACGCACTACTCATGTAATTTAAACTAATTAAGATGATTTTGCACAAATCTACAAATAATATAAAACTAACCAAAACCCAGTATCAAATCAATACAAACATGAACAATTTACATGACATCGAAAATTATAAAGTAAATCCATACATTTCTACCCAAAATTTCTAGGCAAATCACGCAAACAGAAACCCTAAAACATGGGCCAATTACCAACAACACAAAAACAATTAAAAGACTAAAACTTGTCCTACAATCTACCAAAACAACACAAATCATGCGGAATAAAACCATAATCAACACAAAAAATCAAAATACAAACATACATAAAATACCAAAAACATAAATCAACCAAAAGAAAAGAGAGAAGGAGAGATGAACCTTGGAAAAGGTACTTGCAAATCTCCTTGCGGTTCTTCTCAGAGATAATCTACGGAACAAAAAAACAAAACGATTAATACTTTGATAATTCATTAATCAAGCAATTAAGTGAGCGTTTAACAATGGTGGTAAATGGGAGAAAGAGGGAGGGAGAGAAGGGGCTAACCATGATTGCAGCTTGAGGAAGAAGAAACAAGAGCGACGATGTGCAAATGCTCTAGCTGCTGCTGCGAAATGAGAGAGAGAAAAACAAAAGTGGAGAAACCCTAGAATTGTTACTAGGTTTTATATCGTGAACCCTCGTGATTTGCGATCTTGGGCCCTTTTTGTTTTGGGCCTCTTTTTTCTTTTTATCTTTGTTTGGGTTTTTGGTGGTTTCGGTTGGGGGGATTTGTTTAGTGAGGGTTTTAGCTTTGATTGGTGTGGTTTGGAAATTTTACTTTTTACTTTGGTTGATTTATAATCATATAGACAAAACAAATTAATAATTGTCATGATTCAAATGGGAAGTACAATTACATTTTAAATTTTTTTGTGATGTTGATTATCGACTTTATCATGTACTCAGTATTAGTTTTTAAATAAGTCGTGGGAAAAACGTAGATGTTAAATGGTGTGGTGGTATTGAATTTGGATGTGTGAATTTGTTGTTGTTGATAGTGCGAGTAGGCTGATTGATTTTACGAATGTGTCAGGTTGTACTTTATGAAGTATTCCGTACGAAAGTTTTATATCACGAGTATGCCGAATGGACCTTTTGTTTGTTACTTAACAAAATCAATTAATCACCAACATTAATTACTCGACGAACGTGTGAAGTAGGATCTCACACTCACATAGTCCCACGTCACCTTATTTACTTCTAAATCTTATCCTACCTCATAATCCTCACCATGAAAACGAAGTTCCAACTTGTCATAATTTACAACTCCCCACCCACAAAACAAAAATTTCCAACAAGTTACTACGTTTTCCATTGTGAGAATCAAGGAAAAGTTAAGAAGGAAAGAAAAATGGAGTCCAAAATGCAAAAACCTCTAACGTAATCATTATTATACAAAATAAATACTAATTTGAGTTCACACATGACTTAATCCAACCAATTCAATCACAATTGTAGAATTGAAGGAACGTGAACACATCAGTGTGTAGACTCTAGACTCACGAGTCACAATTAATACGTCAAATTACTAATCTTACCCAACTCGATTTCAAACAAAACCGAAAATGAAAAGCACAACCTAATCGTCCGTTCAATTGGACACGCTAATATATCCGCGCAGAGTCCCTAAAAACTCTACTCTACTCTTTCTGCAACAAAATTCAAGGTGGTGTCCACTGTGTAACTACATTACTACTGTTACACTCACGACACCCCCCTTCTCTAATTCTCTCTCCTCTGTTTCATTACCAATTTTAGCTAAAAGCTTCACCATCACACTTCTCTCTAACCAAATCTCAATTAAACCCTAGAATTCTCCACATTTCATTTTCATCTCTTTAATCAGTCTATTTTTTCCTCACTGTTTCTTCACGTGATCATCAATTTTTCACCTCTGTACTTCCATTATTTTTTCTGCAATAAATTCGGTTAAAAAAAATTAGTTTGTGATTCTTGTAATTTTTGCAATTGCGATTGTTTTCGCAAGTTCGGAAGAGAGAGAAAAGTGCGAAATGATGATTTCTGAGTGCGAAGCTCAGTGTGTAGAAGTTACTGTAAAGTCGCCGGAATTTGTTCAAGAAAATCACGAGTAAGAATTTTTAATCAATTTTTTTTTTTGTAGTAAATTTGTCTGAAATTTTGCAATTTCTCTGCATTTGAGTTTAATTAGTGATTTTTTTTTTGTTGAAATATGATGTAATGTGTGCTTAATTTTTTTTTATTAAACAGAGATTCGAGAATTTCATACACAATAGAATCATTGTTGTCGCTGTCGGAGACGGAAATCTGCAAGGAATTACCTGCTGAAGTTGATCAGTCGACGATTAGGTGAAAATCGTATATCTTACGCTGTAGTTTTTATCTATTTTTGGTTTATTTACCATTGGAGGAAAGTTATTATAAAGGAGCAAATAACTGTCGTTACGCTTCGTTCCTTGCTGTAAATTGATCTGGTTACATATTTAGGTTTGTGTTTAATGATTGTCGCTTGTTCGACACGTTTTAGTCGAATTCTTATCATATCTTAGCGCTGAATATGTGAAGAGGTCTTGGTTGAACTTTGTTGATTTATTCATGATATATTGTTAGAAAATGTCTTTGAGGTACATAAGTACTAGTTAATTGATAATGTAGGTCATTGTGACAAAGATTGGACCAAAGTACTGTATTTTCGCTCTCGTTATATACTTATGTATGCCTAGTTTTCTGTGGATTATTGTCGATAGTTCAACAAGTTTGGTCAAAATCAGACTTACTGTGAGTCTAGGGTTTTGCGTTGTTGCGTGTCCTATGCTTAGATCCTTGCATTCATGAGGTTAATTGATCACCGGAGATTGAACCTGTTGTGTGTATCCAGTATCTTGGTGGAAGCATGGAGACGTGTTGAGTTTTATAGCATGTGATTTGGACTTTGAAAAATGAGGTGATGGAAATGAGTTTCGTTCTTATCATGGTTTAGTTAAGGAAGCCCTAATTGATTACGACTTGTGTTTCGACTTCATTTTATTGTTAGGTTTCCTGAATGTTTGAGAAGTGTAATGCTAGAAGTTCAAAGAATATATGGTAATAGTTTGATTTATTAGAGCAAACAAAGTAACTTGCAAGTTGTAAGACTACTTGTAACATTATTGGAAACAAAGTATTCTGTGATGATGGGATTTTTGCTTTGTGATTTTGCCAAACTCTATTAAGTTGTGCAAATTTTGTCTTTGCAGAGAGTTGCGAATTTCCTATACACGAGAAGACTTGCTGTCTTTAGCTGAACTAGATGTGTGTAAGGAGTTACCTGATGGATTCGATCAGTCAATCGTCAGGTGAAATTCAAATCTTGTAGGCCGGAAAATATGAAATCTGTTTGGTCAATTAGTATCTTGATTTTCACTACGAAAGACCAAGAAGTATTTTATTTTTTGTCAATTAGTACTTTCCAGAAAAATTTAGGCATTAGGATACTGCTGTGGATTTGTTTGTTCTGGTCACTTGCAGGATGTCCCAAGTTGTCCCAAGTCTTGTCTTTTCTGGTAGAACTGAGGGGCTGCATTGGTCTTCAATGTTCTTGTCTGGCATTCCAAGTTCCTCTGCCTGTTTCATTCCTTGGTCTCAGTATTGTGAAGTCTCTATAGCTAGTCTTATTGTTTGCTTGCAACGTTATGCACAATATGCCTTTCTGAAATTGTTGGAAGTTTTCCTTGCATGAACATATGCTCATTCTTAAATTTTCATGTCTGAAAGTTTAGCTAGCCTGCTGTGTTCTGTGCTCATACTAGTTGGCCGCCTGTTGTCATAGCGTTCTAGGAGTATCATCTTGTGAAATCATCCTTACATCCAAAGAAACTTCAATTGAATAGAATGTGACACAAGAATAATTTTCTTAAGGTTACATTGAACAAAAAGTTGTAACAAAAAACAATAAAAAATAAAAATAAAGCATGAGCATACTCTGATACGCATTGCATGTCTGTAGGAAACTGGAGACTATATCCATCGTATTTACAGTGACAAGTTATGTATGTTTAATGATTTATTACCTTATTTCATCTATTTGCTGCAGTGTTATGCAAGATGCCTATGACATTGCACATGAGGTCCAGGAACTGCAGGACCATAAATCAGTATCAGCTGGTGATGTCTTGGAGGTTTCTACTCAAGCTCCTGAAAGATGGGATGATTTCAAGTTGACAACCGTAGATACCATTACTAAGAGTTCATCTGAGATCCAGAAACCCCAGGGCCAAGAATCACCCTCATTTGGTAGAAAGTTTGGGGTTTCTACTGAGAAGTCCGAAGAAAGATGGGACAGGTTCAAGTTAAACTCTGCAGATAGCAAGTCAACAGGTATCTCTAAATAGTTTTGTTTATCAATTCAATTTTGGGATTCTATTAATTGATGTATGCTATCGTAATATCCTTGAGTATGTTAATGATCAAATTATAAAGTAATCCTTCAGATTAAAATTTCTGAGTTTTGGAATCAAAATATGTATGCAGTGACTGTGAATCCACTATAAGACACTCAATGAAATCATAGTAAGGATTTTACTGCAAGCCTTCTTTTTTGCATTTGCTTGGGCAGTGAGGTGCCCGGGGGGGGGGGGGGGACATGTTAATGGCCCTGCAGCTCACTGTTTAAAAGGTACCCTGCTTGATAGTTTGATAGTGTTGATGCAAATATAACTTGG
The DNA here is from genome assembly GCA_963680865.1 of Spergularia marina. NCBI lineage: Eukaryota > Viridiplantae > Streptophyta > Magnoliopsida > Caryophyllales > Caryophyllaceae > Spergularia > Spergularia marina. Next base: position 23,037,687 of record OY804553.1, on the reverse strand, counting down.
CTGTGCCATGTCCTAGTCCTATATACATGTTCTAGACGACCCTCAACAACTGATATAACCACTAATCTTTGAAGGGCTCCAAGTAAAAAGCTTGTTAGTTGATTAATGTTCGTATGTTCATTTCCAATGGAGCAAAAGACTACTTATTCTTATTCTGTTAAGTAGCAGTCACTCGGTATGATTCTCGACACAATTTTGATTTTGGGTCATCCGTGCGCAGCCTCTCTATGTTTCAATAGGGGTAAGGCTTGCGTGCATCCGACCCCCCCTTACCCCTCCTCTTTAAGGCACTGGGGTTAAAGATGTTGTTGTTGTAGTTGATTACTGTTCGATCATAAATCAAATAGTACGCGTAATATATTTTGTATCACTCAGCTTATGACAAACTGAACTGCAACCAATCACGAAGACCGTGGAATAATCCTACAACTACAGGCTTTCGGAGAAGTGCTTCACAAAATCCTGAACAGAGTAGTATTCTGGGGTCCGGGTGTGTTACGAAACCATCATCAGGTGGATCTGAAATGTTGGAACTCCCAGCGTCAAATTGTCTGCTGAGTAGGTGCAGTCAACCATATCGTCCTCCCTCATATTTCAAGGTCTGGCTCTGTGATGCATTATGTATCCCTTTCTATGCTTTTGCGGATACAGGGTGGAACTGGAGAGGATGAGGGGGAGCAGTGGCTCTTTGTACAGTAGTCTTGTTGTTCTACCAAGGGTAGCTTCAGTGTGGGTTCTGATTTCAGTGCTTCTTAGTCCTATCTGTTAAATTTAGGTGATGTATATTGGAAGAGAATTCAATTTTAACTACTGTATCTGCTTTATTCAGGCAATGAGGGACTCCGGCTCTCAGAAACATGACTTGCACTATAATAAAACATTCGGACATGCTGAGGGCTCTACCAAGCAAAGGGCGACAGAAGAGAGATGGAGAAAAGGTGATACTGCTGTACCTTGTGTTTCAAATTTACTGCTTCTTCTAGTGTTTATAATCTTGGATTTCATAATGCTGCACTGGCATGCTGTGTGCCTGCAATGTCAAACGCAATTGCCAGCTGCTAACTTATCTCTTCCTGCTCAGAGTCATTTGAGTTAAAGACAGAGGAGCCAATCCAAGCAATTGTGGGGAAACACAAATCAAATGGACATGCTGGAAAAGTCATTTCCAAGTCAGGTGCTTTTGCACTCTTGGAGGACCATTCAGCTTTACAGGTATTGAACCGCTTTACAAGTGCTCCACCTATCTTCCCTTCTGTTACTGCATCAGCCGAACCTCCATGCACTACTCTTGGAACACCTGAAGATTGTCTTTCAGAAGGTTCTTTAAACAATCAGCCACTGATACAGGTAATTAGCACAGGATCAAATGTTTTTATCATATCAAAGAAGATTTAGTGTATAATTGTAACACTGTTGGTATACATTCTTTCAGACATAGGCTTAACAGACATCATATTATCAATAGCATCTGTATTCGCCAATAATCTCTGAGCCCTTTAATCTCCAAGCAGTCTATATCATATTGTTTTTGTGAAGAAAATACTGAAACTCAGATTTTTATCCGTGCTGCTTATGACATATGCCTATCTAATGAAATGTCTTGCTTTTAATCTTCCTACTTCACTTACAAAATGAGAATTGCCAGTATTATGTTGAACGAAGATTTCTTATTAGAAGGCGCTGTCCTTAGCAGGGTCAAGAAGTGATCTATCAGGCAGAAAAGTTGCAGCCGCAGATTCTGGAGGGAGGTCGCTTCTCAGCCCTTATAGTTTTGAAAGATGCAGAGGACGTTGACCCCGGCTTAACTGATGAGGTATGCTCGTCATTTCTCCAGCAACTGCCAAGTAGTTAGCTGCCACAGTAAAAAGGCCAAAATGAAATGGAGACAAATACTTAAGATAACTCTATTTGTTATATTTTCGAAATTGGATATTCAAAAGTTACATCATCTGAAAAAAAGTTGTTACGACTTGCATCCCCTCCCCCCCCCTCTGATTTGGAGGTAGTAGTTTCAAGTTCATAGTGAGCATGCGATTTTTGCAAGGCAGTTGAAGTAGGATTTAGTTTCTTACAGCAAGTCAAAGTATTTATCAGGATCTGCTCACATGCGTGTATTGAAGGATATGGATTCCCCCTTATCTCTCGTGATTTCTCATGATCTTTCATGGTCTCATATCCTCTAATAGTGTGAATTCTCCCCCCTGCATAGTTCGTGGACTTCCCTCTCCCTTTTGTCGTTCTGAGGATACTACTTTCCGTATATGTATTGGGAAACCTATGTATGCATGAAAATAAATTTAACTCCTTGTTAGACAGCTTGGACTCTGTTTGGGCTGTTAATTTGATATCTGTGTCCTGAGATCTGATGTTATTATGATCTCCCAAGTCGAGTACCTGATTCTAAAATTCGCTGCTATGCACCTCCATTATTCTGAAGTTACAAGTTTCTCAGTTGTGGCTTCTGCAGGCATGTCTTGCTTGTGATCACAAGCCTCCCAGTGGCGAGAAAATATTATCTAAGAGCGAAGAGAACAAAACCAGCAACATTTTATCAAACAATACAGTGGGAAAAGCTGCTATCAAGTCATTTGATGAGAAAGCTTCTGTGAGTTCAGAAGTGTCTGTTAAACCATTAGCCAGAACTTGCAACTCTCGAGGAGGTTTTGTAGCTCAACAGCAGAAGGTTATCAATATTCCTTTCAAGGACTTGCAGAAAGGCCTTGCAATACAGAAATCTGATGGAGATCATTTAGCAACGGAAGCAGAAGTCTCTAATGGTTCTGTATCACAAAGTTGGCTGTCGTCTCATTGCACCAAGGTAGTCTCTAATTCCACACTACATAACTTTTTGGCCACTGTTAAATTTCAACTCCTTACCCTTAGAATAGAGTGAATGTTCTCTGAGGTGAAATTCAATTACTATATATTATCATTTCCTGCACGGAAGTCACGTTAGGAAGCTGCAAATTACTTTTTGTTCTCCGTCCCTTGCATTCCCATTAGATATAAACGTTTTGCAGTTTTAAAATGAGTCCATTCATGTTTTTATCCTGTTATCTATACTAGTCAGTCTACCAGTATAAAATAAAAAGTTATTGTCCTCGCATCTGGTTTTAGAAGGAACCAATGATTATTCAACGGTTTGTTAGTCGTGAAATTTTGAAGTAATTTGTTTCCTGTATAACTGGACGGAGGTAGTATCTCAATTCTCGGGCATACACCGGTGTGTCTTGATTTGTTGTTGTTGTATCCTACAGCAGAAATAAGAGATTATGTTTTCTTTGATCCTCCTTCCTATAAGACATCTTAACCTTTTGATCTGGCCAGGAGCATCTTTTAGCTGTGATATATAGGAGTGTTTTCAGTATGTGACAGAGCAGGCACATATTCTTTAGGAGCTAAAAGGATTCAGTATATAGTGAGCACTGAGCATGAATTTTCAGTCTGCAATTGAAACTCCGAGTCGCCAGGATAACTGGAATTTTTTATATTTGGTTTTTCTTATTCCTAGCCACATGATGATATCATACACTAGTTTCTTATTTGGTGAAGTACGCGAAACGCTCTAATGGGGGACGATTAAAGGTGATTAACAAGATACTGCAAAAATCCAGATTGTAACTGAACCTCTTGCCTGCAGTTCTTGTAGAACACTGAAGAGAGGATTTATTCTGTGTGCTTAGTGACCGAGATTACAGTTCTTTTAGAGCTGTGGATGTCACCGTGCTTTGTACAAAAATAAGTAGAATTACATATGAAGCAAGTCTAACCATGCTAATGGAGCTATTTGTAACACAATTTATCTGATGCCATGCTCTAGTACATTACTGACATTCAATTGTCCTTCCCCTGACAGCAGCAAGATATTATAATGGACAGCAAAGACAGCTGCGTGCCTGGTTCAAAAAGGGCTCACTGGTTTTCAGGCAACGGTACGAGATTTCTTCCCCTCACTCACTGTCTACTTTCTTTGATTTAGCATGTTAGACAAATTAACTTTTTCCTTTGCATCTGTAACCACCATGCATAACATTTTCATCAACTACCCTCGTGCAGACAATGCTCCTAGTAACTCGTCATCTTGGCCTGACCTAAGTGGCAACAACATCTGGAAAACATCAACTGGAGTTTTGTCAAAGGAGAATCTTCTAGTTAAAGGGAAAACAAGACAAACATCACTATATGCTCAAGAATTTCCGGACATCAAGGGGACAAGAAGGACTGCAGTTCCAGAATGTGTCAGCCCTCCCTTGGTCGAGAGAAACGATTGCAACACCAATGAAAGCAATCATGAGTCTAGTCATTATCGGCTGTCTGAACTGGAAGTACCAAATACTCGAGAGTTAGGCCAGGCTTTTGGAGAAGTAACTAAATCTGAAAACACAGGAGGCATGAAATTCAATGCTGCATCTGAATTTGGTGGTGAAGCTGATTCAAACTTTGAGATCAATCTGCCGGATGAGGATAGTTTGATCACAGTTGATGACACGTACATCTTCCAAGAAGACAAGTGGAAGCAATCTCCCGGGAGAACCGTGCAAGGAGGAAAGAGAACTTTTCCATTTTCCGGTCCAAATAAACCAATGCAAACAGCAAACCTTTGGCAGAATCCAATCCTGCCAGGCGCATGGTTCCATGATTCTCAACCGAACATTGCAGAACTGTTTGTCAATCCTTCGAATACTCCAGCTCTTCTCAGAGCTCCACCAGAGTTTCATGATCCTTGGAGTTTTTACCACTACAATTACGATTCATTTCCAGCTGATGTGTTTTCCAATGGACAGCTGCCTGTGATGCCTCAAGCATATGGACCGCCTCTCCAGGATTTTCTGCCACCTGCTCACGGCTTCTATCCGCATCTCAACAATAACCTCCCAGCTGAGCCCCCACCCTATCACCATTTTCATCAGATGCCATGTCACCCGAAGGAGCCAGACCTGCTTGAGAGCCTTCCGCAAAGCTACCAGGGCAATGTAAATCCAGCCTATATGGGAATGAGAGGTAAGTAATTGCTAACCAAAATTTGTTTCAGTTACTACGTAGTGTACAAAGTACTCTTTATTATTAACTAGCTTTGTCTAACAGTTATTTTATCCTTGTTTCTCTAAAGACCGCCATGGTAAAGAGAATATCCGTCCTTCATTCAGCCAGATTCTCCAGATGCAAATCGAAATGGCACATATGAAGTTGCGAGCAGCTCCTGATTTCAATCAAAGGGATTACAATAAACCCATCAGTAACCAGCACTGGTAATGTCGTAATGAATTTAATGGTGAAAGACGTAAATAATAGTAAGTCTTGCTTACCAATGTATAAATCAGGTGTACTCTAGTACAGAATGCTTTTTACTGTTTAGGTTACAACCGTAGCATTCTCGCTTCCTGCTGCAAAAGCAAATGTACAGGCACAGGACCATTCGAACTCATCGTCTGTGAAGTGTAAGGAGAAGAGCTGATATTGGCTGGGTGAACAAATTACAAATGTTTGGAGTAGAAAGGAGCTGACTCTAGGCGAAATCAACAGTAGACTGTAGATAGACTCGTATTCGTAGTAGATATCAGTAGCTGATTAGCATGAGTGCATTGAAGTATCAAGTATGTAACTCAGGAATTTCATCCTCAACTGTGTTCAGAATTGGCAGTAAACACAAATATTGTGGTTTAATATCAGGACCGAATCTAGCCGGTAAAATTTGAGTAGCCCTTTTGATTGAAGTAAATAAAGTGTCCCTTTTGAAACATGTTTTCAGAAAATGCGATATAGTCCGTGCATTCTTAGCCCCTTGAAGTTTGTCGTCGTCTAAATTCTTAAATTCTATCCGTGCGCGAGCTTTAGTATAATTTTAGGGGTTTTTTTGCCAAACATCACCTTTTATGTTTCCAACTTTGACAAACAGCACCTTTTTAAGTTCAAAATTTCCAAACACCACTTTTTAAGACCCTCAAGTTTGACAGACACCACCAAAAAAAAAAAAAAAAATCCGGTCACTTCATCAATTGACTCCGGCATTGACTGGTTATTTTTTTTATTTCCCCTTTCCTTTTCCTTCTTTTGAGCCCGATTTTCGCACCCCTTCCCCTTCCTCTTTCATTCTTTCACTCTACGTCTTCCTTACCCTCTCTTATCATCCCTTGCTTAATTTTCATGCATTTCTTTCTCATCCTTACCTTCTCTACATCCATTGACAAAATCTCAGGTAAGTTTTCGACTTCAATTATGCTATCTTTAATTGGGTTGATTTCAATCAATTTGGGGATAAAGTGTCAGGTACAATAACGCTGATGGGAATAAGAAAATCGAAACAAGCATAGTGCGATTGTCAAATGAAGTTGATGAATTGAAGATGAAATCGAGTGAGATTGAAAATGAAAATTTGAGGAAAGGGAAAAAATGGTGTTGTTTGAAGCTTTGACAATGATTACTGTATTTGTTTTTTTTTTTTTTGGTAACATGATAATCGTATTTCTTGCTTACTATTGTCACTAAGTGTTGTATGATCGACTTTAAAAAAAAAAGTGTTGTATGATTCAAACGGATGTGAGTAACATGTACTGTAACCTTGAGATAGAATGAAATGAAAATTTTGGCAAGATTTTGGAATAAACATCTCTGTTTTTCATTCCCATTTCATGTGCAAGCCAAACTGGCTCTTGTTCATTAGAATAGATTGATGGAGTGCTCTGGTCATCCACGTCAAAGGTGCACGTACAAAGCTTTAAAAGCTGGTAGATGAGCATGCATTAAAGCAGAGGAGAGGGATGTGAGATATTATTATTTGGAGGGGAAGGGAGAATGGAAGAGGAAGGGGGAAACTTAGAGTGAAAGAATGAACGAGGAAGGGGGGAAGGCGTGCAAAAATCAGGCTCAAAAGAAGGAAAAGAAAAGGGGAAATATAAAAAATAACCAGTCAACGCCGGAATCAATTGATAAAGTGGCCGGAATTTTTTTTTTTGGTGGTGTCTGTCAAACTTGAGGGTCTTAAAAGGTGGTGTTTGGGAATTTTGAACTAAAAAGGTGGTGTTTGTCAAAGTTGGAAACATAAAAGGTGGTGTTTGGCAAAAAAAACCCTAATTTTAGTGATCGTTTGGTTGTCATGTTTTGAATTCCCATGAATTGAAAAAAATAGAGTCGTTTGCTTAGCCAAATTCATAAGAATTGAGATTTCATACGAAGTGAAATTGCATGGGAATTTTAAATTCCGTTATGTAACCAAACGACCACTTAGTTTTGTCGTGAATTGTCCACCACGGCATGTATCTGTTCACCTTTCATCCGTGCAAGGATTCTGGTGTGGCCATTATTAGACTGCTACGCCTACGATTGTTCTCAGGCTCTCAGCTGAAGAATCTCTCTATAAACCTGAGCAGGGTATGGTGCAAGAAATAATAGAGGTGAGCCTGGCTTGTTGTGGTACACTGGAATAATGCAGTAGCTAGTTACATGCACATCCGAAGTGATCCATCGTTATTTCCGACGTGTCTTCTATATGGAAAAGAATTCCGAAATACAAATTTTTGTACTAAAAATTATGAAAAAGTCCTAAAATATAAAGGATAGACGCCGAAATTGTTTTTGGATCTGCCACTGATCATAGACCAGGGACAAAGTGAGGAAATTAAAGCTTATTCTTTCTTCAATTTATGAAAGAATCTTATACACGTTTCCTTTGATTTTGTATATTGTGTATGAAGATGTGGATCTCTTTATGTATTGGTTGAATTGGATTGATATGATGTAGTCGCAGCAGCATTTGACAAAGTTCTTCAAGGACATTTTTGTCGTGCCACCTCTTCACGCGTAATTCATACTTCCATCATGCATGCATGTGCTTTAATTTCAGCCTTCTGCCAAAATGACATTTTTATAACCAAAAAATAATCAAATTTTCTATGATCTCATCGCGATGAAGAGTGAAGACGCATTGCTAAACTTTGATTAGTATGACTATATGAGTGATAAGTGCTCTTCTAGTTTTATTCACTAAGTAAGTAGTCAAGCAACCTATGTTAGCAGGGGTCGTCCACAATCTACCACATATCACGTATGGTCTTATATATACTCCACCTCTTGGAAGATTATAGATAGTGGCGGATCTATGAAGGGGGATGGGGGTTTCAGAACACTGGACAAAATTTCCGAGATGCAAACTTTTGTACTAAAAATTATGAAAAAGTTAAAATTAGGGAGGGACACCGAAAAATTACGACACCGGAATTTTTTTTTTGGATCCGTCACTGATTGTAGATCGACCAGGGATGATTGATCAAACAAACGACAAAAAGACACGGTAAATAAAGAGCAGAAGATACGAACACAGATTAGCAGATTCCTTTAATCATAATTGCGCACAGATTAGTGAATAACCTTTTATTTTTAAATCAAATAGTTAATTAGCTGCTTGATTGCTTGACCAAACTCCAAATCTCAGTTTTCAGAAAGTTCCTGGGGGTTGAGTCAAAGCAGGATATTGACTTGAAAGTCTTCGTTTAAGACGGACACCTGGATGATAAATATTGCTGATGCACAGCCTAAACTTGTGTCCTTGTATGTCCCCATTCACCAATTATAGACACTGCTAATTATGAGTACTGAGAGTACAGTGATGTCATACGCGTATTTATTACGTAATACTATCTTGGTTTTGCACCATTCTATTCAGCATTTAGATAATGCAGCTAATTATTTAAATTTCTCATCACGTCCATTTTATTTTGTTAATTATTCAATACTCCCTCCGTCCCAACTCACACGCCCCATATTCCATTTTGGGACGTCCCATCTCAAATGCCCCATCTATTTTGGGACATATTTCTCTCAACTACTTTTATTAAATTATCACATCCTTTCTCACATATCTCTCTTACTTTCATTAATCCCCACCTCCTTTGTCCTAGTATTACTCCACTCAAATTACCTATATCAATTTTTCTTATTCCACTATAAAAAAACTACAGGGACGTTTGAGATGGGACGGAGGGAGTAGTCGTTATGCCGCGGTGGGTTTATAATGTACGTACGTAAATGTCCTCATTCTTCACGTCATCTTAGGACCTTGCACTTACGTTGGTAAGTGCTATCCGACACACGAGACGTTATTGTTTAATTTAGTGGAGTGACATTGAAAGTTTGAAACTATTGGAGCCGTAATCCTTTGACTTAGTCAACAGACTTATGGTGTGTTGCCTCCTTAGCTTCATCCTTAATTCCTTATTCATCCTCTCTATAAATACTCCGATCCCCTCACTAGTCACTCCTCACATCACACATTCAGTCGACTTCTAACTCACGCCACCATTTTACACTCACTTTATTAATTGGTCAATTCAATTACTCCTCGTATTACCATTAACCCTTTGCACTTAAAACATTCTCTTTCTTCTAAAGTTCTTTGCACTACTCTTCCAAGTTCCAACTAGTATGAAGGTATGATTTTTCTTCTTTTAATTTCCATAATGTACTGTTTCAATAATCATGTTAACTAATGTAATGTGATGTTAACGACTATAACTATTGTATGTGTGTATCTAAAGCGTGTAATTAACTTAAACTTACGTAATGTAATTAACTAAATAATCACTAATTACCACCTTTTGTTATACATGCATGTTTTCCAACACATTTTGCAAAACGTAAAACACACGTATGTAACAGTACATGATCATTTCTTAGCTCATTGTTATATCTCCCCTTATCACAGAAAGTGGTGCTCAAAGTGGATGTTCATGATGAAAAATGCAAGCGAAGGGCTATGAGGATAGTCTCGCCTCTGTCAGGTACTGTCCTTAACTTGATTTAATTTACTGTTCGCTTACCTCAAGTCTCATATGAGACCGTCTCACTTCAGATCAACATACTGAAATAATGAATAATTATATTTATATTTCAGTTTTGTGTGTGTTGGTCTCACAATAACTTATGGTGAGACCGTCTTACACAAGACTTACTGTTTCGCTTAAATATCATGTTGATTATCAGATGTACACAACTTTAACCCTTTCGGAAAAAAAAAAATCGGATGTTGATTCAGCATTTAATAATAATGGACAAATTAATCAAAATGCAGGTGTCGATTCGATCACAATTGACGTGAAGGAGAAGAAAATGACACTAACAGGAGACATAGATCCAGTGGCAATTGTGAGCAAATTGAGGAAGGTTTATCATAATACTGAAATCATCTCAGTTGAACCTGTGAAAGAGCCTGAGAAGAAAAAAGCTGAGCCCAAGAAGGATCAGCCCAAGAAATCTGAGCCCATAGCTCAGGCCCAAATCATACCTAGATTTGCCCACACCTGCTTCTATGAAACGCCACCATGTCCTCCTGCCCAATACTACTTTGTTAAAAGCATTGAAGAAGATCCAAATGCATGTGTTATTTGTTAATTAGTGATTATCTAATTAATTAGTATAAATTATTGTTCTATGAGTTAATTCTTTTTTTTTGGATTTGAAGGATAATGATTTGTAGGGTATGGTGCATGCATGTAGATCGTAGAATAGAAGCTTGAAGTGTACACTGTACATTGTACGATAATATTTGAGCTGTTGTATTTAAGACAATAGGCACGTGCTTGAGTTAACAACATGAAGTGTGCTAGTGTTGAGTATGATGATAATAACTTTTTGTTATTGCTCTATATATATAATGCATGGGACGTGAAGGTCAATACAATAAAAAGTGTGCAATTAAATATGTATGATATAATATTGTTATGCTTATTTGTACTAACTAGTTATTTGACCCGTGCAAAATTGCACGGGGCGTTTCTCCTCTATTGTCTTCATACTGGTTATCGTTGGTTACTATTTGTATTGGGTTAGAAAATGATATTAGTTAGATTTTCGAATAAAGTAAGCTTTTGGAATACTAATAAACAGTCGATGAATATTGAACAAATGTACGGCTTTGACCAGCGATAAATTCACAAAAGACGTATATCTCCATTTCTGTTTGCATATTACTCAATGAAAATTTCTAATATATATATATATATATATATATATATATAAAGTTGGATGGAAACCGTGTGGGCGCGACAATACTTTATAAGTTTTCATGCTGATTTCAACATCACTTTGAAGATGAGTTGCTTTGATTTAGCAGTTATTGAGGGTAAGGTTGATTTCACTGTTCAAGATGTGGCTGCCTTGGTTACGTAATTAAAGGTTCGTGGTATAACTGGTAATATAAGTTCATCAATTAAGGTTTCATATTCATTTTGAAATTCAATTTCGAAATTTATTTGGGCATAGTATTAATTGAGAACTGGAGTTCTCAGAAACTGCATTTTTTGTCTTTTAGAAAATTTGGTTTCTTAACTGGCAGGACATTATACGACATTAGTAGTTCATCGATGCAAATTAATGGTTGCCTTGTGTTGACCATGCATGTAGACGAATAATGGTTGCCTTGTGTGCAGTGTGACCATGCATGAGTGAAACGCTAGAGAGTGGTTGCTTTGTGTGTATCTTATATATTATTGTATGATATTTCGGTAGATCCCTTAAGAGTTGAAAAATAACTCTACACCGTAGAGTTTACTTCAAATGGAAAATTAACTATACTATGTGCATTTATCTCTTATTTTCATAAATACATTTTCAATTATTTTTTCGGTTTATAGTAAACTCTACCAACTCTACGAAAAAATAATTCCAGGGGAACTGAATCCACTTTTATTTGTTTGGGGAGCTTTTTCCAAACGTTACACTGAGTAACGTTTTAGCAATCATCTAGCTTTTGTTAATTTTCATCCACTGTTACCCTTAAGTAGCCATTTAATAATAACCCACTCCCCTACTTTTTAGCACCTTAATAATTTATACTCCGTAATCTCTTATCTACTTCCACGCCTTGTATGTTGGGTGTTTTTTTTTTTTTTATATGTTTAATTGTTTAAAGTAACTTACATGTATAATAATAAAAACAATAGCTAGATCAATCGATGTGTCTTAGGCTAAAAATTATAGAAAATGCATTGTTTCACTATAGTTTCAATAACATGCGGCTGAAAATAAGAGTAGAAAACAAAAACATTATTATTTCACTGTAGTTTCAATATTAAAATAAGTTAAATAAAAAGGCACAATCATTGATGTATTTTTCACTTGTACGAACATAACCCGACATGAACCATGTTAACTTGATCATTATTTGACCCGTAGTTGTTTACCCGTTTGCATGGTTGTTGTATGGCATTAGTGATGACTCGTTTTTATAATATATGTTCTATTATTTGAGTATAGGCAATGTGTATTAAAAATAAAAAGTAAAAATTCATATTAGTAGAGGTACATCACAAATATACATGACACGAAGTTAGACATGTAAAAAAAAAAAAAAATCTAAGTTATGAAATCGCTTTTTGAGATTCGTTACCCGCTATTTTTGAGTCATAATCCTATTTTATGCCCAGTGAAGGAGTGACTCATATTATACCAAATGTATTTTGACACTCATGGTTTTGGCTTAACTTTGACCCGTAATAATTGATCGAGTTAAGAGCGATAGGACAACATATAATTCGAGTCACGTACGAATTGTTCCTTTAGATTAGAGCGACAAAATAACATATATAGGACTAAATAAATACGGTGCAAAATATTATATAGTAGATGTGATTAAAGTTATTTAACATGTAACATCTTATAACATTGTCTGCTATCTTCGGACTAAGTTATCGATGTCCCAAAATTCTGGGATAAAACAATGTTTAAATTGTAGTAGATACAGATTATGAAAGTGTAGATGATATCTTATTTCTTAGAGTAGTGTACAATTGTAAATTTGGGCCGATGTTGTGCGACACTTCAGCAAACTTGTGAGCTAACATCCAATCTTCATCTTGTCGTCGTTCCTAAAAACCCACGACTCCAATCCCTCTATTTTTTGTCAATTTTACAAACCCATTAAAATACCCATAAGCAAAAATCAAATATCAAAATAAAAAGAATAGTGTATGTTGTTGAAAATTGTTGATACGATGAATCGATCAAAGAACTATTTGAAGATGCTCGGTAAAAGGGTTTTATTAATTTGTATTACTCACAGACAAAGATGGATGTTAAAAGGGAAACCAACCTTTGATTATGGGGCGATGAAATAAGGTCAGTTGAACATTGCTGAGCAACACGCGACGGTATCGCCTCCGTCAAGGTCTCGCGAGATAAAGTCAATGAAAGTAAAATCGTGCATTAATGGACCATGTCATGCCCTGCCCTGCCCATCATAAATCACACTCAAAATCAAACGTTGTTGCTAAACCATTGTCAAACGCCAAACTTTAAACATATAATTTCACTAATAAAGCAAGAAGTAATATTTGTAAATCAATAAGCCCTTAAATTCAGATCAAGGACTTAACTAAACTACATTTAAACTACATAGGAAAGAAAACCCACCAAAATTTTAGAAAGGATGCATGAGACCCATAATCGAAATATCGCAAACAACATTTTTCCAAGTGCATTGATCAACCACCGCAACATTTCATCCATACATCTATGGCTGCAAAAGAAATAGTAAAAACAAATAAGAAGCGAAATGGAGAGATGCGAGAAATCATCAACTATTTTTTTTTTGCAACTATGATTTATACATCATACTGACAGTTTTTATTTCCTAGTTATTCATGAAAAGATTTTAAATGATTTGACATTTTTTTAGATATTTTTGGTTTAGGGTTGATCTAATTTGGGTCTATAATCATGGTAACATATTTTTTGTTTCCTATTTTGATATTTTTCTTGTCAGTCAAGCATCATATTTATGGGAAAGCTATCCAGCATGCGTTGTGTTCCTTTTCTGAAGTTATTCTTCCTTAAATTTTTGCCGATTTACTTGATTTGATTCCATTTTGATTTGCCAATTATGCAAGTTACGAATCAAATACATGAAAAGTTTGATGTTTTTAAAGATTTGCTAAATTCAGGATTCAGTATATGCTAGTTTGATTATTTGTGCGGGAAATTTGTGCCCATATTTTAATTATTATGTACAAATTAAAATATTAGACATGACTAATGATAGCCCGTACATAATTTGCGAGCTAGATGCGTAATTTATTATAATGATCGTATCATTTATTATACTGGTCGTATCATTTCCTGCGTAATTTGCGACAAATATTAAAATGTTTTCGGGAAAATTCAGATTTTTTCCTAAATTGCTTGATTTATCTTTTCCTAAATTTGCGACAAATATTGAAATATTTTAGGTAATTGTTTGATTTATCGACTATATATGAGAGAATTGGAATATTTCTATATGTTGTTTATTTTTTAGAATATATTTTCCAAATTTAATTATGGAGAATATCATATTTGCTTCGAAATATATTCTTGTGAATTTTTTGTTAATATTCTTGCCATATTTCCGTAAATTATAGCTGTAGATATTATTGAAATTTTTTTGTTAATATATTCTTGTCATTTTATTTAGTAATTATAGCTAAGATATTATTTACGAAATATATTTGTACCATAACTATCATGAGTGAATGCGTGTGTCTTATTGATGTGTGCGTGTGTCTTGCGTTAATATGTTAGTGGTATTTACGGAGTATTTATAGAGAGGATGAATAAGGAATTAAGGATGAAGCTAAGGAGGCAACACACCATAAGTCTGTTGACTAAGGCAGTCCAATGAGTGAGCCCATAGATTAGCGAAGCGGTTAGTGGTTAATAAGTTCGATAAGGTTTTAATCCGTTAGTTGTGGTTGATCGATGTAATTGTACTTGTAGCCGATACTCTTCCTCATATTTCTAATGAGTAATGCAAAATCGTAATTGACTTAATTAAAAAAAAAAAAGGCCATTGATAACACCGGAGGGCAAATGAACTCCTCCATGCTTTGGCGCGTGCATAGTATGATGCAGTTTGTTGCGAGTCTTTAATCTTTATCTTTAAAAATTTTGATTTTGCAAAACTCTATCTTTTATTTATATTATTTGTCGAAAACTACTTTTAAAAAAATGCTTGTGAAACCATAGCAAGTAACTATTTGTGTCTAATTAACGTCATTGACCGTCAGTCGACATGCTTTCCTCCAACATTTAGTCATCTTCACGACTTCACCCAATGTACTAGCCCTAGTAGGAAATTTCCTCCGTTTTAACCACAGTCCTAGATTTTTCACCCAAGTCTCCATCCCTCTAGAATTGTGACAGGCTAACAACCTAAGATAAATCATGAATCACGTTTTTTTTTTTTTTATGTAACATTATATTGTGACAATTAATGTAAGAAGTCATTTCCTTTTACTTTGAATGTTCACCCGGCAACTATGTAACGCGTCTAGGATTATCTTACACGAGTTTTTTGCATTTCTCCGTAGGGAAGTTGATTTGTTCCATTCATCTATCAGGTCAGCACAGTTTTTTGTGGGTTTCTGCTCAGTATTTTGTTGCTTTGATCTTGTGGAGGGGTTGATCAAGTTTGTCACTTTTTTCTTGTCATTTAGGTAAAGTCATACATCTTGTATTATACAGGATGTTTGTGATGATATCAATCTTTTGATAATTGCTGAATAGTGCATCAAACTGTGATGATTGCTAATTAAAAAGAATTCATAAAATGTAATAAAGATGATACTTACTTTTTGATATAATGATAAGAAGATACACATGCAGTGGATATATATGTAAAGAACAATGATTTAGAGATCTGTGGCAATTCAGACATTTGGAACTAAGCCAATTTTTTGCTGTGAATGTGCATTATGAAATAAGAAGGATGCTGATGCTAACAGCAGATAAATGGTGAATTGTTAGTTTGTGATAATTAGCTTTGAGTATAAAGTTTGATCATTGCTCTCGTGTTGAAGTTGCAGACACATTACTAATTCACCTGTCTTCAGATTTCTACCGTCTGAAGGATTTTGTTATTAGCTTTCGTGCGCTGGTAACAAAAAATTTCGGTAGCACAATCTGGCATGTTAGTTAAGGAATTTTCATGCACAGTGGGAGCTGTTCATGGTATTGTATGTTCATCTTGATTTACTGATTAATGCAGGGATAGCAGCAAATTTTAGTCCTGTCATGCCAGATAACATTATTGTTGCATTCAAAAAGTTTGATGTATAGCTTAAATTTGTTTAATGAGCATAGTAATGGAGAGGTAGCAGAATGACAGAATGAACTTCACCCTCAATTTGGGATAAAATAGCATATGCCAAGTAAGATTCCTGTTTTATGAGCATATACATCCAGCTTTTACCTGAGAAGGGAAAGTGCAGTACAATTTAGCAACACTCATGAAGGTCTTCCTCAGATTTTTCCAAGCATGAAATTCACTGTTGTTCTACTTGTTGTCGAGAAATAAGAAAATCAGTCTGGCAATTGAGAAATGTTAGTTGAAGTGTCCTCGATCTGGTATAGAAATTGTTGCAGGTCTTGGCTGATATTTCTTTTCTAGATGCAGGCTTGTACAGCTTTTCTGTCACAGATCAAAGTAAAAAATCTTACAGGAGAAACAATATTACTTCACTATCTGTCCATTCCTTTGGATTGTTAACGTTATAATTTGAATATGCCGAAGAGATTTAAACCAAAAGCGAGTATAATATATATTGATTTATATGCATGCTGAAATCTGACTTTGGGATTGTTGGATCTTGCATTTGGATAGGTTTTGCACCACTGACAGGTTTTGTGCCACTTGAGTAAACTGTGAATCTGAATAAGAGAATTCTCAAGGAAGGTGCTGAATTTGAAATCTTTTGACTTACACAGATTTATTGTACTCAAGTCAAGTCTTCTGCAAGCTTGCTTTCAATTTCATTATTTCTGAGTCCTACCACTAGGATAGATTTGAGCTTATATCATGCTGAAATGAGATCTACAAAAGGCTAATTTCGATATCTGATAATACATCACTTTTTTGACCACAAATGCAAGAGGGATGAAGTTGTTCTTCTGCTGTTACATCTTTTGCATCATTTTCTGCACATTCCATATAGCCAAAGGTGATACAGATGCTGTCCTGATACCGATCTCCAAGGATCGAACCACCCTGCAATATATTGCCAAGCTGCAGCAACTGACACCAACTGTGCCTGAGTCCCTGGTTCTTGACCTTGGTGGCCCATTCTCGTGGGTTGATTGCAGTCGAGGCTACAAATCATCCAGTTATGGTGCTGCAGAGTGCGACCTGGCTCCCTGCGCGAGCTTTGGACCTGAGCAGACCTGTGGGAATTGCCACTCGAGACCAAACCCTAGTCCAGGCTGCAACAACAACACCTGCAGTGTCACTGCTGTGAACCCAATCACAGGCAAATCTGTTAGCGGTGAGGTAGCAAGCGACATTCTGACAGTCCGCTCCACTGATGGATCCAACCCTGGATTGCTTGTGACAGCCCACACGGATTTTGCATGTGGCACAACGCGTCTGCTTAAAGGCCTTGCAAAGGGAGCTAAAGGAGTTGTTGGTTTCGGAAGAACTAGATCATCTCTTTTAACTCAATTTGACAGTGAGTTCAGTGATGAAGTCTTCAATTTTCCTCTGAAATTCGCCATCTGCTTGCCTAGCTCCTCCACTGTCAGTTCTGGTTTCGCGATCTTTGGGAAGGCAAAGTATGTGCTGGTTTCCACACCAAGCATTAATTATATATACTAGTGTAGATCGAGCGTATAAGATCAACTTTTTTTACACAAATCACTCGTTTACTACGATGCTCCTATTTGAGTGTCGGCTCATTTGAGCACCCTTTTTTACTTCGAAAGAGTAACACTAAGAATGCAAGGTTCAGTGAAAAAGAAGTCAGAAAATGCCTATTGAATTTGGTAGTCACTGAGAGAAACCAGGGTTGAGAATAAGTACAAAAAGAAACCAAAAATAAAAGTACAACAGAATGTCGTCACACACACACACACACACACACACACACACACACACTTCCTGAGTTCCTGACCAAAACATGGCTAGAACATTCAAACTAATACCGGTACGCAATCTTCAACCACAATCTAGAAAACAAAGCTTAATTAACACTAAACCTCAAGGTTTTGTTCCTTCCTCCTCCTCGGATATGGTGGTCATCCGGAACGGTGAGACAAGACTCTCAACATGATCTATTGCTTTCCCCCAATAATAAAAACGCCCATCCACTTCACAAGATTCTAGAGCTTCCTTGGAAAAGTCGACCAGCTTAAGTTGTTTCGACTGTCGAACCAAACACTTGCTAGTCTCGGATATAGTAATAAGCTGAACTTTGGTGAGATTAACAGAGAACAACTTCTGCCAATGTTCAAAACCCAAATCATCACCCCCATCCTTCAACGCCCAAAATTCGGAAACGCCGTTGCCCTTGTTACCACGCAATGCCAAAGACCCTTTCAACCGAAACAATTCCACTGATCCATACCCATCTAGCCAATCCGTGCATCTGTATTCTCTAAATCCATCATTGGTTAAATCAAACCCGACAATATTTTTCTTAGACGACCACATACAAGGAGGCCAATAGATCACCCCCTCATGCCACAACCCTTTCTTCTGCCGCAATTTATCCAAAAGTTTGGTCTTTTCCAAGTCCTCAACTGAATCACCCCCTATTTTTCTCCACTCCCCATCCCTCGAAGAATACTCATAATCGCCACATATCTTTTCCCATTTCCCAGACCTTAAAGAGAAGACATAAAAACCACGGCATACTACACGGTCTGCATTCCCGACGTAACCCTCATCGTCACTCTCGTCGTCGTCATCACTCTCGGTCGCAAAAGAAGAAACAATCTTATAGTCATCAACTGATGATACATAACCAAACCCATAAGCCAAGCTGATATGAACACCAGGGGGGCTATCGATTTTGTCGTATTTGCGAGTAGTAGGGTTCCAAAGCCCAAAGAAACACAATCTATCTATCTCATCGCAATACTCAGGATCATCGACTTGGTTATACAAGCAAACAAGGCCATTACAAGAATCTACAATGTTAGTAGAATTAGCCTCCGATGAAACATCATACTCGTGTTCTAAGTCGTCGTATCTTTCGACAACACATTTTCGGTGAGGTAACAAGTAAAAAGGGCGGCTTAGACACCTGTTGTGTTTCATAACTAAAAATTGAGGGCGTAACAAATACGAGAACTTCAAATGGAGTTTGACAAAATTAGGATTCTTAATGTAAGCAAGCCAATCCTTAGCAACAGATTGAAATCGAATTAAGGATTTTACCGGAAGTTTCGGCAGAATTTCATGCATAACAATGGAGTCCGGCAAGCTTGGGGTTTCGTCACCATCGGTGGTGTCACGCTTGTTCCGCTTCATTTCTATAAAAATGTGAAAAGTTGAATATCCTAAACCATATAATCCTGGATATATATACACTGATACATACAAGAGTATATAAATAGTCTATAATACAAATACAATGCATATGATAAACACAATGGATATAGATGTACAACATAAATGTACTCTAATTAAGGCCGGCCATGTACAGTGCTTTCAAATCAGATCAGATTGATTCAAATCAAAGCAAATCAAATTCATTCAAATCAAATCAAATCAAATCAGAGCAGAATTATGCAAACAATAATATATAATCAAATCAAATCAGATTGCAGATACGGTGCATAAACTTGTGGTGCCTTTATAATTCAACAATATTTACTCCCTCCTAGTTCTTCCCAATTTTTAAACAAACATATAGTATTTTGGTGGAAGATTTTATCAAAAGAAATATAAATATTTGTGTTACATACAGAGCCCATTAAGATTTGTCATATATTTCGAGATCTTTATGGAGCTAAAAAAAGGGGTTGTTTAAAATGAAAAGGGTGGTCATCTCAAGTTTGCTCAAACTAAACCTCAAGCGGAGCCTTGATGGCTTGATCCAATCGACCTAATTTAGACGAAGCTCAATAATCCTCAAATTGAATTAGCTCGTTTACACTTATTTTTTTTACGTTTATTTTTTTTACGTTTGATATCACTTAAAAATATTTAACAATCGGTCAATCGCGTAGTTTTGAACGCAATAATTATTATACATACTCATTTGTAAACGGTCATCAACAATACAAAAACTATTATTAGTAGGTCAAAATCTATGCTCCCATTATCGGGTAACTTGTACTCGCAGTCTCGCACGGCATACCGTAGGCTCGTCGTCAACATCACCACTTACACTTATAAAAGACGCTACAATTTTATAGTCATCGAGTGATGGTAGGCTTTCACCGTCGTACGCAGTGGCGATTTAGGATTATTATTAAGGTATTAGAATTATTCACTAACAAATTAGATACTCTGTAATTAGCACTATCAAAAGGCTGGACTCAGTTCACCTAAAAACAAAGCTTAACACTAAAATTAACTAACCAAAAACAGATGAAGAGGCTGTAATGCATCAGTAACTAGTAAGAGGTGAAAGCTAATAAGACTGTAAGAACCAATAGCAAATGAAAATAATAAGCAACGTAGCCAAACCTGAAGGTTCTGTTCCTCATCCTCAGACTGGATCATTCCAAAGGCGAAACAAGGCTCTCAACAAGATCAACTGCCCTCCACGTACCAGTCAAGCGTCCACCCACTTTACAAGATTCTAGAGCTTCCTTGCTAAGGTCAACTAGCTTGAGTTTTTTCGACTGTCTTACCAAACACTTGCTATACTCTGATAAAGTAATAAGTGATATTTGGGTGAGGTCAACAGAAAAAACTTTCTGCCAAGAATCCCAATCACCAACACTCTTCAGTGTCCAAAGCTCAGAATCTCTACTGATATCGCTCCTCTTGCAAGCACGCAATGCCAATGAGCCTTTCAACCTAAACAACTCCACCAATCTGTACCCGCTTTGCCAATCTATGCTTCCGCATTCTATAAATTCATCACTTCTTAGATCAAACCCAACAATATTCTTCTGAGACGACCATATACTAGGAGGCCAATAGATGATTCCCTCATACCACAACCCCTCACCCCGCAAATTTTGCACAAGTTGCCTCTTTTTGGGATCCTCATCCGATTCACTCCTTATCCTTCTCCATTTCCCATCCGCCAAAGAATAATCATAACTACCAAAAATCTTTTCCCATTTCCCAGACCTTAAAGAGAAGACATAAAAACCACGGTTTACCACATCATCGTCATCAGTTTCAGTCGCAAAAGACGCTACAATCTTGTAATCATCAAGTGAGCATACATAACCAAACCCATAAGCCTCCGTTATATGAACACCAGGGAGGGGAGGGGGGGGGGTAGCAATATTACGACATTTACGAGTAAACGGGTTCCAAACCCCGAAAACACTCCTCCGTATCGTCACTAACTTCATCATTAAATTGGTGATACAAGCAAACGACGCCGTTGCAGGAATCGACAATGTCAGTAGAATCAGCCTTAGATGAAACATAACCCACCGCATATTCTAAGTCTTTAATATTGATACATTGTTTGTGAGCTGACAACATATAGGGGTTCTTCTTCTTGTAAAACATATCGTATTTCATAATGAAAAATTGGGGGCGTAACAAACACGATAACTTCATGTGCAGTTTATTAAACTTAGGGTTCTCAGATATGTAATGAAACCAATTTTTAGAAACTAATTGAAATCGAATTAAGGATTTTACCGGTATTCTGGGTAGAATTTCATGCATAACGAGGAATTCCGTCAGAATTGGGGTTCCGTCGCCGTCGTCGGAGTTCAATTTTGCGCGCTTTTTGTCATCCCCAATTGCACAATCACCTGATCTTCCCGCCATTTCTCTAAACCCTAAACCACAAAACTCCAATAAACGGTGCAGGAAATGTTTCCGCCGGCGGAATTGACGGTGGATATCGGGGGTTAATTCGCGGCGGCGATTTAGGCGAGGTGGTAGTGTACTGAGAAAGCAAGGAGAACTGGAGAAAGAGAGAAAAATAATCGGGGGGCCTATTCGACTATTTTTCTGAATCGGTTCGGTCAAAGTTCACCTCGAGTTTAGTTAAATTGAGTCTGAACCGAGCTCGTCAGTGTTTGTCTTTAACTTAAGTTGAATTGAGTTTGAGCTCGATTGGAGTAGAGCTCGAGCTTTATACTCCGTGTTGCATTCGTGTTTTAAATTTATTGTTTAATTATATTAGATTGTTTTTTTTTTTTTTTTTTTTTTTGAAATTTTTGGCATTTCATTCATGTTTTAAATTTATTGTTTAAAACGTTTATTACCATGGGGATTTACAAGCTAAGCAGTAATTGTAAATTTAAAATTAGCACATGATGTCTGCTTAGACAGCAGGGAAGAGCTAAACCCAATTCCGTCAACTACACTGAACTGCAACAGATTGTCCTCCAGTTGATGCCCTCCGATCACAATTGAAGTCCTTGCATTCGCACCTCCGTCCACAAACCTGAGGCATGTAACATTCTCATTCACTTGCACCATTGAATTTGCCCCGAAAATCCTCCAATAGACACTCTCCTGGTGTAAAATCATATCAATGACAGGCACTGCAGGACCTGCACGAGTCCTGCGAATGCCTTTGGATTTATAGCATGCTCTGAATGGCTTGACAGGTTTCACCCTTGTTACCCCCTTGAGCTGCGTGGTGAATGCATCAGTTACCGCGTTAAAGATTGAAGTTTTAAGGACACTGTAAGGATGGACAGTGCTGATTTTAGTCCCTCCATTGCCTTGCTCGTCTATGCTTAGAAGGGACGTGTTGAGGTGGAGTTGATTGCCGTTGATCTTGATGGCAGTCACATTGAGGTAATAATCAGTGGATCTGTCGGCTTTGAGATTCTGAACCATTGGTGTGAACTGAAGTGACCTGGAGACATCAATTCCCGGGCCAGCACATACTTTGCCTTCCCAAAGATCGCGAAACCAGAACTGACAGTGGAGGAGCTAGGCAAGCAGATGGCGAATTTCAGAGGAAAATTGAAGACTTCATCACTGAACTCACTGTCAAATTGAGTTAAAAGAGATGATCTAGTTCTTCCGAAACCAACAACTCCTTTAGCTCCCTTTGCAAGGCCTTTAAGCAGACGCGTTGTGCCACATGCAAAATCCGTGTGGGCTGTCACAAGCAATCCAGGGTTGGATCCATCAGTGGAGCGGACTGTCAGAATGTCGCTTGCTACCTCACCGCTAACAGATTTGCCTGTGATTGGGTTCACAGCAGTGACACTGCAGGTGTTGTTGTTGCAGCCTGGACTAGGGTTTGGTCTCGAGTGGCAATTCCCACAGGTCTGCTCAGGTCCAAAGCTCGCGCAGGGAGCCAGGTCGCACTCTGCAGCACCATAACTGGATGATTTGTAGCCTCGACTGCAATCAACCCACGAGAATGGGCCACCAAGGTCAAGAACCAGGGACTCAGGCACAGTTGGTGTCAGTTGCTGCAGCTTGGCAATATATTGCAGGGTGGTTCGATCCTTGGAGATCGGTATCAGGACAGCATCTGTATCACCTTTGGCTATATGGAATGTGCAGAAAATGATGCAAAAGATGTAACAGCAGAAGAACAACTTCATCCCTCTTGCATTTGTGGTCAAAAAAGTGATGTATTATCAGATATCGAAATTAGCCTTTTGTAGATCTCATTTCAGCATGATATAAGCTCAAATCTATCCTAGTGGTAGGACTCAGAAATAATGAAATTGAAAGCAAGCTTGCAGAAGACTTGACTTGAGTACAATAGATCTGTGTAAGTCAAAGATTTCAAATTCAGCACCTTCCTTGAGAATTCTCTTATTCAGATTCACAGTTTACTCAAGTGGCACAAAACCTGTCAGTGGTGCAAAACCTATCCAAATGCAAGATCCAACAATCCCAAAGTCAGATTTCAGCATGCATATAAATCAATATATATTATACTCGCTTTTGGTTTAAATCTCTTCGGCATATTCAAATTATAACGTTAACAATCCAAAGGAATGGACAGATAGTGAAGTAATACTGTTTCTCCTGTAAGATTTTTTACTTTGATCTGTGACAGAAAAGCTGTACAAGCCTGCATCTAGAAAAGAAATATCAGCCAAGACCTGCAACAATTTCTATACCAGATCGAGGACACTTCAACTAACATTTCTCAATTGCCAGACTGATTTTCTTATTTCTCGACAACAAGTAGAACAACAGTGAATTTCATGCTTGGAAAAATCTGAGGAAGACCTTCATGAGTGTTGCTAAATTGTACTGCACTTTCCCTTCTCAGGTAAAAGCTGGATGTATATGCTCATAAAACAGGAATCTTACTTGGCATATGCTATTTTATCCCAAATTGAGGGTGAAGTTCATTCTGTCATTCTGCTACCTCTCCATTACTATGCTCATTAAACAAATTTAAGCTATACATCAAACTTTTTGAATGCAACAATAATGTTATCTGGCATGACAGGACTAAAATTTGCTGCTATCCCTGCATTAATCAGTAAATCAAGATGAACATACAATACCATGAACAGCTCCCACTGTGCATGAAAATTCCTGAACTAACATGCCAGATTGTGCTACCGAAATTTTTTGTTACCAGCGCACGAAAGCTAATAACAAAATCCTTCAGACGGTAGAAATCTGAAGACAGGTGAATTAGTAATGTGTCTGCAACTTCAACACGAGAGCAATGATCAAACTTTATACTCAAAGCTAATTATCACAAACTAACAATTCACCATTTATCTGCTGTTAGCATCAGCATCCTTCTTATTTCATAATGCACATTCACAGCAAAAAATTGGCTTAGTTCCAAATGTCTGAATTGCCACAGATCTCTAAATCATTGTTCTTTACATATATATCCACTGCATGTGTATCTTCTTATCATTATATCAAAAAGTAAGTATCATCTTTATTACATTTTATGAATTCTTTTTAATTAGCAATCATCACAGTTTGATGCACTATTCAGCAATTATCAAAAGATTGATATCATCACAAACATCCTGTATAATACAAGATGTATGACTTTACCTAAATGACAAGAAAAAAGTGACAAACTTGATCAACCCCTTCACAAGATCAAAGCAACAAAATACTGAGCAGAAACCCACAAAAAACTGTGCTGACCTGATAGATGAATGGAACAAATCAACTTCCATACGGAGAAATGCAAAAAGCTCGTGTAAGATAATCCTAGACGCGTTACATAGTTGTCAGGTGAACATTCAAAGTAAAAGGAAATGACTTCTTACATTAATTGTCACAATATAATGTTACATAAAAAAAAAAACGTGATTCATGATTTATCTTAGGTTGTTAGCCTGTCACAATTCTAGAGGGATGGAGATTTGGGTGAAAAATCTAGGACTGTGGTTAAAACGGAGGAAATTTCCTACTAGGGCGTACATTGGGTGAAGTCGTGAAGATGACTAAATGTTGGAGGAAAGCATGTCGACTGACGGTCAATGACGTTAATTAGACACAAATAGTTACTTGCTATGGTTTCACAAGCATTTTTTTAAAAGTAGTTTTCGACAAATAATATAAATAAAAGATAGAGTTTTGCAAAATCAAAATTTTTAAAGATAAAGATTAAAGACTCGCAACAAACTGCATCATACTATGCACGCGCCAAAGCATGGAGGAGTTCACTTGCCCTCCGGTGTTATCAATGGCCTTTTTTTTTTTTAATTAAGTCAATTACGATTTTGCATTACTCATTAGAAATATGAGGAAGAGTATCGGCTACAAGTACAATTACATCGATCAACCACAACAGATTAAAACCTTATCGAACTTATTAACCACTAACCGCTTCGCTAATCTATGGGCTCACTCATTGGACTGACTTAGTCAACAGACTTATGGTGTGTTGCCTCCTTAGCTTCATCCTTAATTCCTTATTCATCCTCTCTATAAATACTCCGATCCCCTCACTAGTCACTCCTCACATCACACATTCAGTCGACTTCTAACTCACGCCACCATTTTACACTCACTTTATTAATTGGTCAATTCAATTACTCCTCGTATTACCATTAACCCTTTGCACTTAAAACATTCTCTTTCTTCTAAAGTTCTTTGCACTACTCTTCCAAGTTCCAACTAGTATGAAGGTATGATTTTTCTTCTTTTAATTTCCATAATGTACTGTTTCAATAATCATGTTAACTAATGTAATGTGATGTTAACGACTATAACTATTGTATGTGTGTATCTAAAGCGTGTAATTAACTTAAACTTACGTAATGTAATTAACTAAATAATCACTAATTACCACCTTTTGTTATACATGCATGTTTTCCAACACATTTTGCAAAACGTAAAACACACGTATGTAACAGTACATGATCATTTCTTAGCTCATTGTTATATCTCCCCTTATCACAGAAAGTGGTGCTCAAAGTGGATGTTCATGATGAGAAATGCAAGCGAAGGGCTATGAGGATAGTCTCGCCTCTGTCAGGTACTGTCCTTAACTTGATTTAATTTACTGTTCGCTTACCTCAAGTCTCATATGAGACCATCTCACTTCAGATCAACATACTGAAATAATGAATAATTATATTTATATTTCAGTTTTGTGTGTGTTGGTCTCACAATAACTTATGGTGAGACCGTCTTACACAAGACTTACTGTTTCGCTTAAATATCATGTTGATTATCAGATGTACACAACTTTAACCCTTTCGGAAAAAAAAAAATCGGATGTTGATTCAGCATTTAATAATAATGAACAAATTAATCAAAATGCAGGTGTCGATTCGATCACAATTGACGTGAAGGAGAAGAAAATGACACTAACAGGAGACATAGATCCAGTGGCAATTGTGAGCAAATTGAGGAAGGTTTATCATAATACTGAAATCATCTCAGTTGAACCTGTGAAAGAGCCTGAGAAGAAAAAAGCTGAGCCCAAGAAGGATCAGCCCAAGAAATCTGAGCCCATAGCTCAGGCCCAAATCATACCTAGATTTGCCCACACCTGCTTCTATGAAACGCCACCATGTCCTCCTGCCCAATACTACTTTGTTAAAAGCATTGAAGAAGATCCAAATGCATGTGTTATTTGTTAATTAGTGATTATCTAATTAATTAGTATAAATTATTGTTCTATGAGTTAATTCTTTTTTTTTGGATTTGAAGGATAATGATTTGTAGGGTATGGTGCATGCATGTAGATCGTAGAATAGAAGCTTGAAGTGTACACTGTACATTGTACGATAATATTTGAGTTGTTGTATTTAAGACAATAGGCACGTGCTTGAGTTAACAACATGAAGTGTGCTAGTGTTGAGTATATGATAATAACTTTTTGTTATTGCTCTATATATATAATGCATGGGACGTGAAGGTCAATACAATAAAAAGTGTGCAATTAAATATGTATGATATAATATTGTTATGCTTATTTGTACTAACTAGTTATTTGACCCGTGCAAAATTGCACGAGGCGTTTCTCCTCTATTGTCTTCATACTGGTTATCGTTGGTTACTATTTGTATTGGGTTAGAAAATGATATTAGTTAGATTTTCGAATAAAGTAAGCTTTTGGAATACTAATAAACAGTCGATGAATATTGAACAAATGTACGGCTTTGACCAGTGATAAATTCACAAAAGACGTATATCTCCATTTCTGTTTGCATATTACTCAATGAAAATTTCTAAATATATATATATATATAAAGTTGGATGGAAACCGTGTGGGCGCGACAATACTTTATAAGTTTTCATGCTGATTTCAACATCACTTTGAAGATGAGTTGCTTTGATTTAGCAGTTATTGAGGGTAAGGTTGATTTCACTGTTCAAGATGTGGCTGCCTTGGTTACGTAATTAAAGGTTCGTGGTATAACTGGTAATATAAGTTCATCAATTAAGGTTTCATATTCATTTTGAAATTCAATTTCGAAATTTATTTGGGCATAGTATTAATTGAGAACTGGAGTTCTCAGAAACTGCATTTTTTGTCTTTTAGAAAATTTGGTTTCTTAACTGGCAGGACCTTATACGATATTAGTAGTTCATCGATGCAAATTAATGGTTGCCTTGTGTTGACCATGCATGTAGACGAATAATGGTTGCCTTGTGTGCAGTGTGACCATGCATGAGTGAAACGCTAGAGAGTGGTTGCTTTGTGTGTATCTTATATATTATTGTATGACATTTCGGTAGATCCCTTAAGAGTTGAAAAATAACTCTACACCGTAGAGTTTACTTCAAATGGAAAATTAACTATAATATGTGCATTTATCTCTTATTTTCATAAATACATTTTCAATTATTTTTTCGGTTTATAGTAAACTCT
Organism: Spergularia marina; assembly: GCA_963680865.1. Classification (NCBI taxonomy): domain Eukaryota; kingdom Viridiplantae; phylum Streptophyta; class Magnoliopsida; order Caryophyllales; family Caryophyllaceae; genus Spergularia; species Spergularia marina. The sequence continues at coordinate 23,009,512 of OY804553.1, read as the reverse complement.
ACCAACTCTACGAAAAAATAATTCCAGGGGAACTGAATCCACTTTTATTTGTTTGGGGAGCTTTTTCCAAACGTTACACTGAGTAACGTTTTAGCAATCATCTAGCTTTTGTTAATTTTCATCCACTGTTACCCTTAAGTAGCCATTTAATAATAACCCACTCCCCTACTTTTTAGCACCTTAATAATTTATACTCCGTAATCTCTTATCTACTTCCACGCCTTGTATGTTGGGTGTTTTTTTTTTTTATATGTTTAATTGTTTAAAGTAACTTACATGTATAATAATAAAAACAATAGCTAGATCAATCGATGTGTCTTAGGCTAAAAATTATAGAAAATGCATTGTTTCACTATAGTTTCAATAACATGCGGCTGAAAATAAGAGTAGAAAACAAAAACATTATTATTACACTGTAGTTTCAATATTAAAATAAGTTAAATAAAAAGGCACAATCATTGATGTATTTTTCACCTGTATGAACATAACCCGACATGAACCATGTTAACTTGATCATTATTTGACCCGTAGTTGTTTACCCGTTTGCATGGTTGTTGTATGGCATTAGTGATGACTCGTTTTTATAATATATGTTCTATTATTTGAGTATAGGCAATGTGTATTAAAAATAAAAAGTAAAAATTCATATTAGTAGAGGTACATCACAAATATACATGACACGAAGTTAGACATGTAAAAAAAAAAAAAAAAAAATCTAAGTCATGAAATCGCTTTTTGAGATTCGTTACCCGCTATTTTTGAGTCATAATCCTATTTTATGCCCAGTGAAGGAGTGACTCATATTATACCAAATGTATTTTGACACTCATGGTTTTGGCTTAACTTTGACCCGTAATAATTGATCGAGTTAAGAGCGATAGGACAACATATAATTCGAGTCACGTACGAATTGTTCCTTTAGATTAGAGCGACAAAATAACATATATAGGACTAAATAAATACGGTGCAAAATATTATATAGTAGATGTGATTAAAGTTATTTAACATGTAACATCTTATAACAATGTCTGCTATCTTCGGACTAAGTTATCGATGTCCCAAAATTCTGGGATAAAACAATGTTTAAATTGTAGTAGATACAGATTATGAAAGTGTAGATGATATCTTATTTCTTAGAGTAGTGTACAATTGTAAATTTGGGCCGATGTTGTGCGACACTTCAGCAAACTTGTGAGCTAACATCCAATCTTCATCTTGTCGTCGTTCCTAAAAACCCACAACTCCAATCCCTCTATTTTTTGTCAATTTTACAAACCCATTAAAATACCCATAAGCAAAAATCAAATATCAAAATAAAAAGAATAGTGTATGTTGTTGAAAATTGTTGATACGATGAATCGATCAAAGAACTATTTGAAGATGCTCGGTAAAAGGGTTTTATTAATTTGTATTACTCACAGACAAAGATGGATGTTAAAAGGGAAACCAATCTTTGATTATGGGGCGATGAAATAAGGTCAGTTGAACATTGCTGAGCAACACGCGACGGTATCGCCTCCGTCAAGGTCTCGCGAGATAAAGTCAATGAAAGTAAAATCGTGCATTAATGGACCATGTCATGCCCTGCCCTGCCCATCATAAATCACACTCAAAATCAAACGTTGTTGCTAAACCATTGTCAAACGCTAAACTTTAAACATATAATTTCACTAATAAAGCAAGAAGTAATATTTGTAAATCAATAAGCCCTTAAATTCAGATCAAGGACTTAACTAAACTACATTTAAACTACATAGGAAAGAAAACCCACCAAAATTTTAGAAAGGATGCATGAGACCCATAATCGAAATATCGCAAACAACATTTTTCCAAGTGCATTGATCAACCACCGCAACATTTCATCCATACATCTATGGCTGCAAAAGAAATAGTAAAAACAAATAAGAAGCGAAATGGAGAGATGCGAGAAATCATCAACTATTTTTTTTTTGCAACTATGATTTATACATCATACTGACAGTTTTTATTTCCTAGTTATTCATGAAAAGATTTTAAATGATTGGACATTTTTTTAGATATTTTTGGTTGAGGGTTGATCTAATTTGGGTCTATAATCATGGTAACATATTTTTTGTTTCCTATTTTGATATTTTTCTTGTCAGTCAAGCATCATATTTATGGGAAAGCTATCCAGCATGCGTTGTGTTCCTTTTCTGAAGTTATTCTTTCTTAAATTTTTGCCGATTTACTTGATTTGATTCCATTTTGATTTGCCAATTATGCAAGTTACGAATCAAATACATGAAAAGTTTGATGTTTTTAAAGATTTGCTAAATTCAGGATTCAGTATATGCTAGTTTGATTATTTGTGCGGGAAATTTGTGCCCATATTTTAATTATTATGTACAAATTAAAATATTAGACATGACTAATGATAGCCCGTACATAATTTGCGAGCTAGATGCGTAATTTATTATAATGATCGTATCATTTATTATACTGGTCGTATCATTTCCTGCGTAATTTGCGACAAATATTAAAATGTTTTCGGGAAAATTCAGATTTTTTCCTAAATTGCTTGATTTATCTTTTCCTAAATTTGCGACAAATATTGAAATATTTTAGGTAATTGTTTGATTTATCGACTATATATGAGAGAATTGGAATATTTCTATATGTTGTTTATTTTTTAGAATATATTTTCCAAATTTAATTATGGAGAATATCATATTTGCTTCGAAATATATTCTTGTGAATTTTTTGTTAATATTCTTGCCATATTTCCGTAAATTATAGCTGTAGATATTATTGAAATTTTTTTGTTAATATATTCTTGTCATTTTATTTAGTAATTATAGCTAAGATATTATTTACGAAATATATTTGTACCATAACTATCATGAGTGAATGCGTGTGTCTTATTGATGTGTGCGTGTGTCTTGCGTTAATATGTTAGTGGTATTTACGGAGTATTTATAGAGAGGATGAATAAGGAATTAAGGATGAAGCTAAGGAGGCAACACACCATAAGTCTGTTGACTAAGGCAGTCCAATGAGTGAGCCCATAGATTAGCGAAGCGGTTAGTGGTTAATAAGTTCGATAAGGTTTTAATCCGTTAGTTGTGGTTGATCGATGTAATTGTACTTGTAGCCGATACTCTTCCTCATATTTCTAATGAGTAATGCAAAATCGTAATTGACTTAATTAAAAAAAAAAAAGGCCATTGATAACACCGGAGGGCAAATGAACTCCTCCATGCTTTGGCGCGTGCATAGTATGATGCAGTTTGTTGCGAGTCTTTAATCTTTATCTTTAAAAATTTTGATTTTGCAAAACTCTATCTTTTATTTATATTATTTGTCGAAAACTACTTTTAAAAAAATGCTTGTGAAACCATAGCAAGTAACTATTTGTGTCTAATTAACGTCATTGACCGTCAGTCGACATGCTTTCCTCCAACATTTAGTCATCTTCACGACTTCACCCAATGTACTAGCCCTAGTAGGAAATTTCCTCCGTTTTAACCACAGTCCTAGATTTTTCACCCAAGTCTCCATCCCTCTAGAATTGTGACAGGCTAACAACCTAAGATAAATCATGAATCACGTTTTTTTTTTTTTTATGTAACATTATATTGTGACAATTAATGTAAGAAGTCATTTCCTTTTACTTTGAATGTTCACCCGACAACTATGTAACGCGTCTAGGATTATCTTACACGAGTTTTTTGCATTTCTCCGTAGGGAAGTTGATTTGTTCCATTCATCTATCAGGTCAGCACAGTTTTTTGTGGGTTTCTGCTCAGTATTTTGTTGCTTTGATCTTGTGGAGGGGTTGATCAAGTTTGTCACTTTTTTCTTGTCATTTAGGTAAAGTCATACATCTTGTATTATACAGGATGTTTGTGATGATATCAATCTTTTGATAATTGCTGAATAGTGCATCAAACTGTGATGATTGCTAATTAAAAAGAATTCATAAAATGTAATAAAGATGATACTTACTTTTTGATATAATGATAAGAAGATACACATGCAGTGGATATATATGTAAAGAACAATGATTTAGAGATCTGTGGCAATTCAGACATTTGGAACTAAGCCAATTTTTTGCTGTGAATGTGCATTATGAAATAAGAAGGATGCTGATGCTAACAGCAGATAAATGGTGAATTGTTAGTTTGTGATAATTAGCTTTGAGTATAAAGTTTGATCATTGCTCTCGTGTTGAAGTTGCAGACACATTACTAATTCACCTGTCTTCAGATTTCTACCGTCTGAAGGATTTTGTTATTAGCTTTCGTGCGCTGGTAACAAAAAATTTCGGTAGCACAATCTGGCATGTTAGTTAAGGAATTTTCATGCACAGTGGGAGCTGTTCATGGTATTGTATGTTCATCTTGATTTACTGATTAATGCAGGGATAGCAGCAAATTTTAGTCCTGTCATGCCAGATAACATTATTGTTGCATTCAAAAAGTTTGATGTATAGCTTAAATTTGTTTAATGAGCATAGTAATGGAGAGGTAGCAGAATGACAGAATGAACTTCACCCTCAATTTGGGATAAAATAGCATATGCCAAGTAAGATTCCTGTTTTATGAGCATATACATCCAGCTTTTACCTGAGAAGGGAAAGTGCAGTACAATTTAGCAACACTCATGAAGGTCTTCCTCAGATTTTTCCAAGCATGAAATTCACTGTTGTTCTACTTGTTGTCGAGAAATAAGAAAATCAGTCTGGCAATTGAGAAATGTTAGTTGAAGTGTCCTCGATCTGGTATAGAAATTGTTGCAGGTCTTGGCTGATATTTCTTTTCTAGATGCAGGCTTGTACAGCTTTTCTGTCACAGATCAAAGTAAAAAATCTTACAGGAGAAACAATATTACTTCACTATCTGTCCATTCCTTTGGATTGTTAACGTTATAATTTGAATATGCCGAAGAGATTTAAACCAAAAGCGAGTATAATATATATTGATTTATATGCATGCTGAAATCTGACTTTGGGATTGTTGGATCTTGCATTTGGATAGGTTTTGCACCACTGACAGGTTTTGTGCCACTTGAGTAAACTGTGAATCTGAATAAGAGAATTCTCAAGGAAGGTGCTGAATTTGAAATCTTTTGACTTACACAGATTTATTGTACTCAAGTCAAGTCTTCTGCAAGCTTGCTTTCAATTTCATTATTTCTGAGTCCTACCACTAGGATAGATTTGAGCTTATATCATGCTGAAATGAGATCTACAAAAGGCTAATTTCGATATCTGATAATACATCACTTTTTTGACCACAAATGCAAGAGGGATGAAGTTGTTCTTCTGCTGTTACATCTTTTGCATCATTTTCTGCACATTCCATATAGCCAAAGGTGATACAGATGCTGTCCTGATACCGATCTCCAAGGATCGAACCACCCAGCAATATATTGCCAAGCTGCAGCAACTGACACCAACTGTGCCTGAGTCCCTGGTTCTTGACCTTGGTGGCCCATTCTCGTGGGTTGATTGCAGTCGAGGCTACAAATCATCCAGTTATGGTGCTGCAGAGTGCGACCTGGCTCCCTGCGCGAGCTTTGGACCTGAGCAGACCTGTGGGAATTGCCACTCGAGACCAAACCCTAGTCCAGGCTGCAACAACAACACCTGCAGTGTCACTGCTGTGAACCCAATCACAGGCAAATCTGTTAGCGGTGAGGTAGCAAGCGACATTCTGACAGTCCGCTCCACTGATGGATCCAACCCTGGATTGCTTGTGACAGCCCACACGGATTTTGCATGTGGCACAACGCGTCTGCTTAAAGGCCTTGCAAAGGGAGCTAAAGGAGTTGTTGGTTTCGGAAGAACTAGATCATCTCTTTTAACTCAATTTGACAGTGAGTTCAGTGATGAAGTCTTCAATTTTCCTCTGAAATTCGCCATCTGCTTGCCTAGCTCCTCCACTGTCAGTTCTGGTTTCGCGATCTTTGGGAAGGCAAAGTATGTGCTGGTTTCCACACCAAGCATTAATTATATATACTAGTGTAGATCGAGCGTATAAGATCAACTTTTTTTACACAAATCACTCGTTTACTACGATGCTCCTATTTGAGTGTCGGCTCATTTGAGCACCCTTTTTTACTTCGAAAGAGTAACACTAAGAATGCAAGGTTCAGTGAAAAAGAAGTCAGAAAATGCCTATTGAATTTGGTAGTCACTGAGAGAAACCAGGGTTGAGAATAAGTACAAAAAGAAACCAAAAATAAAAGTACAACAGAATGTCGTCACACACACACACACACACACACACACACACACACTTCCTGAGTTCCTGACCAAAACATGGCTAGAACATTCAAACTAATACCGGTACGCAATCTTCAACCACAATCTAGAAAACAAAGCTTAATTAACACTAAACCTCAAGGTTTTGTTCCTTCCTCCTCCTCGGATATGGTGGTCATCCGGAACGGTGAGACAAGACTCTCAACATGATCTATTGCTTTCCCCCAATAATAAAAACGCCCATCCACTTCACAAGATTCTAGAGCTTCCTTGGAAAAGTCGACCAGCTTAAGTTGTTTCGACTGTCGAACCAAACACTTGCTAGTCTCGGATATAGTAATAAGCTGAACTTTGGTGAGATTAACAGAGAACAACTTCTGCCAATGTTCAAAACCCAAATCATCACCCCCATCCTTCAACGCCCAAAATTCGGAAACGCCGTTGCCCTTGTTACCACGCAATGCCAAAGACCCTTTCAACCGAAACAATTCCACTGATCCATACCCATCTAGCCAATCCGTGCATCTGTATTCTCTAAATCCATCATTGGTTAAATCAAACCCGACAATATTTTTCTTAGACGACCACATACAAGGAGGCCAATAGATCACCCCCTCATGCCACAACCCTTTCTTCTGCCGCAATTTATCCAAAAGTTTGGTCTTTTCCAAGTCCTCAACTGAATCACCCCCTATTTTTCTCCACTCCCCATCCCTCGAAGAATACTCATAATCGCCACATATCTTTTCCCATTTCCCAGACCTTAAAGAGAAGACATAAAAACCACGGCATACTACACGGTCTGCATTCCCGACGTAACCCTCATCGTCACTCTCGTCGTCGTCATCACTCTCGGTCGCAAAAGAAGAAACAATCTTATAGTCATCAACTGATGATACATAACCAAACCCATAAGCCAAGCTGATATGAACACCAGGGGGGCTATCGATTTTGTCGTATTTGCGAGTAGTAGGGTTCCAAAGCCCAAAGAAACACAATCTATCTATCTCATCGCAATACTCAGGATCATCGACTTGGTTATACAAGCAAACAAGGCCATTACAAGAATCTACAATGTTAGTAGAATTAGCCTCCGATGAAACATCATACTCGTGTTCTAAGTCGTCGTATCTTTCGACAACACATTTTCGGTGAGGTAACAAGTAAAAAGGGCGGCTTAGACACCTGTTGTGTTTCATAACTAAAAATTGAGGGCGTAACAAATACGAGAACTTCAAATGGAGTTTGACAAAATTAGGATTCTTAATGTAAGCAAGCCAATCCTTAGCAACAGATTGAAATCGAATTAAGGATTTTACCGGAAGTTTCGGCAGAATTTCATGCATAACAATGGAGTCCGGCAAGCTTGGGGTTTCGTCACCATCGGTGGTGTCACGCTTGTTCCGCTTCATTTCTATAAAAATGTGAAAAGTTGAATATCCTAAACCATATAATCCTGGATATATATACACTGATACATACAAGAGTATATAAATAGTCTATAATACAAATACAATGCATATGATAAACACAATGGATATAGATGTACAACATAAATGTACTCTAATTAAGGCCGGCCATGTACAGTGCTTTCAAATCAGATCAGATTGATTCAAATCAAAGCAAATCAAATTCATTCAAATCAAATCAAATCAAATCAGAGCAGAATTATGCAAACAATAATATATAATCAAATCAAATCAGATTGCAGATACGGTGCATAAACTTGTGGTGCCTTTATAATTCAACAATATTTACTCCCTCCTAGTTCTTCCCAATTTTTAAACAAACATATAGTATTTTGGTGGAAGATTTTATCAAAAGAAATATAAATATTTGTGTTACATACAGAGCCCATTAAGATTTGTCATATATTTCGAGATCTTTATGGAGCTAAAAAAAGGGGTTGTTTAAAATGAAAAGGGTGGTCATCTCAAGTTTGCTCAAACTAAACCTCAAGCGGAGCCTTGATGGCTTGATCCAATCGACCTAATTTAGACGAAGCTCAATAATCCTCAAATTGAATTAGCTCGTTTACACTTATTTTTTTTACGTTTATTTTTTTTACGTTTGATATCACTTAAAAATATTTAACAATCGGTCAATCGCGTAGTTTTGAACGCAATAATTATTATACATACTCATTTGTAAACGGTCATCAACAATACAAAAACTATTATTAGTAGGTCAAAATCTATGCTCCCATTATCGGGTAACTTGTACTCGCAGTCTCGCACGGCATACCGTAGGCTCGTCGTCAACATCACCACTTACACTTATAAAAGACGCTACAATTTTATAGTCATCGAGTGATGGTAGGCTTTCACCGTCGTACGCAGTGGCGATTTAGGATTATTATTAAGGTATTAGAATTATTCACTAACAAATTAGATACTCTGTAATTAGCACTATCAAAAGGCTGGACTCAGTTCACCTAAAAACAAAGCTTAACACTAAAATTAACTAACCAAAAACAGATGAAGAGGCTGTAATGCATCAGTAACTAGTAAGAGGTGAAAGCTAATAAGACTGTAAGAACCAATAGCAAATGAAAATAATAAGCAACGTAGCCAAACCTGAAGGTTCTGTTCCTCATCCTCAGACTGGATCATTCCAAAGGCGAAACAAGGCTCTCAACAAGATCAACTGCCCTCCACGTACCAGTCAAGCGTCCACCCACTTTACAAGATTCTAGAGCTTCCTTGCTAAGGTCAACTAGCTTGAGTTTTTTCGACTGTCTTACCAAACACTTGCTATACTCTGATAAAGTAATAAGTGATATTTGGGTGAGGTCAACAGAAAAAACTTTCTGCCAAGAATCCCAATCACCAACACTCTTCAGTGTCCAAAGCTCAGAATCTCTACTGATATCGCTCCTCTTGCAAGCACGCAATGCCAATGAGCCTTTCAACCTAAACAACTCCACCAATCTGTACCCGCTTTGCCAATCTATGCTTCCGCATTCTATAAATTCATCACTTCTTAGATCAAACCCAACAATATTCTTCTGAGACGACCATATACTAGGAGGCCAATAGATGATTCCCTCATACCACAACCCCTCACCCCGCAAATTTTGCACAAGTTGCCTCTTTTTGGGATCCTCATCCGATTCACTCCTTATCCTTCTCCATTTCCCATCCGCCAAAGAATAATCATAACTACCAAAAATCTTTTCCCATTTCCCAGACCTTAAAGAGAAGACATAAAAACCACGGTTTACCACATCATCGTCATCAGTTTCAGTCGCAAAAGACGCTACAATCTTGTAATCATCAAGTGAGCATACATAACCAAACCCATAAGCCTCCGTTATATGAACACCAGGGAGGGGAGGGGGGGGGGTAGCAATATTACGACATTTACGAGTAAACGGGTTCCAAACCCCGAAAACACTCCTCCGTATCGTCACTAACTTCATCATTAAATTGGTGATACAAGCAAACGACGCCGTTGCAGGAATCGACAATGTCAGTAGAATCAGCCTTAGATGAAACATAACCCACCGCATATTCTAAGTCTTTAATATTGATACATTGTTTGTGAGCTGACAACATATAGGGGTTCTTCTTCTTGTAAAACATATCGTATTTCATAATGAAAAATTGGGGGCGTAACAAACACGATAACTTCATGTGCAGTTTATTAAACTTAGGGTTCTCAGATATGTAATGAAACCAATTTTTAGAAACTAATTGAAATCGAATTAAGGATTTTACCGGTATTCTGGGTAGAATTTCATGCATAACGAGGAATTCCGTCAGAATTGGGGTTCCGTCGCCGTCGTCGGAGTTCAATTTTGCGCGCTTTTTGTCATCCCCAATTGCACAATCACCTGATCTTCCCGCCATTTCTCTAAACCCTAAACCACAAAACTCCAATAAACGGTGCAGGAAATGTTTCCGCCGGCGGAATTGACGGTGGATATCGGGGGTTAATTCGCGGCGGCGATTTAGGCGAGGTGGTAGTGTACTGAGAAAGCAAGGAGAACTGGAGAAAGAGAGAAAAATAATCGGGGGGCCTATTCGACTATTTTTCTGAATCGGTTCGGTCAAAGTTCACCTCGAGTTTAGTTAAATTGAGTCTGAACCGAGCTCGTCAGTGTTTGTCTTTAACTTAAGTTGAATTGAGTTTGAGCTCGATTGGAGTAGAGCTCGAGCTTTATACTCCGTGTTGCATTCGTGTTTTAAATTTATTGTTTAATTATATTAGATTGTTTTTTTTTTTTTTTTTTTTTTTGAAATTTTTGGCATTTCATTCATGTTTTAAATTTATTGTTTAAAACGTTTATTACCATGGGGATTTACAAGCTAAGCAGTAATTGTAAATTTAAAATTAGCACATGATGTCTGCTTAGACAGCAGGGAAGAGCTAAACCCAATTCCGTCAACTACACTGAACTGCAACAGATTGTCCTCCAGTTGATGCCCTCCGATCACAATTGAAGTCCTTGCATTCGCACCTCCGTCCACAAACCTGAGGCATGTAACATTCTCATTCACTTGCACCATTGAATTTGCCCCGAAAATCCTCCAATAGACACTCTCCTGGTGTAAAATCATATCAATGACAGGCACTGCAGGACCTGCACGAGTCCTGCGAATGCCTTTGGATTTATAGCATGCTCTGAATGGCTTGACAGGTTTCACCCTTGTTACCCCCTTGAGCTGCGTGGTGAATGCATCAGTTACCGCGTTAAAGATTGAAGTTTTAAGGACACTGTAAGGATGGACAGTGCTGATTTTAGTCCCTCCATTGCCTTGCTCGTCTATGCTTAGAAGGGACGTGTTGAGGTGGAGTTGATTGCCGTTGATCTTGATGGCAGTCACATTGAGGTAATAATCAGTGGATCTGTCGGCTTTGAGATTCTGAACCATTGGTGTGAACTGAAGTGACCTGGAGACATCAATTCCCGGGCCAGCACATACTTTGCCTTCCCAAAGATCGCGAAACCAGAACTGACAGTGGAGGAGCTAGGCAAGCAGATGGCGAATTTCAGAGGAAAATTGAAGACTTCATCACTGAACTCACTGTCAAATTGAGTTAAAAGAGATGATCTAGTTCTTCCGAAACCAACAACTCCTTTAGCTCCCTTTGCAAGGCCTTTAAGCAGACGCGTTGTGCCACATGCAAAATCCGTGTGGGCTGTCACAAGCAATCCAGGGTTGGATCCATCAGTGGAGCGGACTGTCAGAATGTCGCTTGCTACCTCACCGCTAACAGATTTGCCTGTGATTGGGTTCACAGCAGTGACACTGCAGGTGTTGTTGTTGCAGCCTGGACTAGGGTTTGGTCTCGAGTGGCAATTCCCACAGGTCTGCTCAGGTCCAAAGCTCGCGCAGGGAGCCAGGTCGCACTCTGCAGCACCATAACTGGATGATTTGTAGCCTCGACTGCAATCAACCCACGAGAATGGGCCACCAAGGTCAAGAACCAGGGACTCAGGCACAGTTGGTGTCAGTTGCTGCAGCTTGGCAATATATTGCAGGGTGGTTCGATCCTTGGAGATCGGTATCAGGACAGCATCTGTATCACCTTTGGCTATATGGAATGTGCAGAAAATGATGCAAAAGATGTAACAGCAGAAGAACAACTTCATCCCTCTTGCATTTGTGGTCAAAAAAGTGATGTATTATCAGATATCGAAATTAGCCTTTTGTAGATCTCATTTCAGCATGATATAAGCTCAAATCTATCCTAGTGGTAGGACTCAGAAATAATGAAATTGAAAGCAAGCTTGCAGAAGACTTGACTTGAGTACAATAGATCTGTGTAAGTCAAAGATTTCAAATTCAGCACCTTCCTTGAGAATTCTCTTATTCAGATTCACAGTTTACTCAAGTGGCACAAAACCTGTCAGTGGTGCAAAACCTATCCAAATGCAAGATCCAACAATCCCAAAGTCAGATTTCAGCATGCATATAAATCAATATATATTATACTCGCTTTTGGTTTAAATCTCTTCGGCATATTCAAATTATAACGTTAACAATCCAAAGGAATGGACAGATAGTGAAGTAATACTGTTTCTCCTGTAAGATTTTTTACTTTGATCTGTGACAGAAAAGCTGTACAAGCCTGCATCTAGAAAAGAAATATCAGCCAAGACCTGCAACAATTTCTATACCAGATCGAGGACACTTCAACTAACATTTCTCAATTGCCAGACTGATTTTCTTATTTCTCGACAACAAGTAGAACAACAGTGAATTTCATGCTTGGAAAAATCTGAGGAAGACCTTCATGAGTGTTGCTAAATTGTACTGCACTTTCCCTTCTCAGGTAAAAGCTGGATGTATATGCTCATAAAACAGGAATCTTACTTGGCATATGCTATTTTATCCCAAATTGAGGGTGAAGTTCATTCTGTCATTCTGCTACCTCTCCATTACTATGCTCATTAAACAAATTTAAGCTATACATCAAACTTTTTGAATGCAACAATAATGTTATCTGGCATGACAGGACTAAAATTTGCTGCTATCCCTGCATTAATCAGTAAATCAAGATGAACATACAATACCATGAACAGCTCCCACTGTGCATGAAAATTCCTGAACTAACATGCCAGATTGTGCTACCGAAATTTTTTGTTACCAGCGCACGAAAGCTAATAACAAAATCCTTCAGACGGTAGAAATCTGAAGACAGGTGAATTAGTAATGTGTCTGCAACTTCAACACGAGAGCAATGATCAAACTTTATACTCAAAGCTAATTATCACAAACTAACAATTCACCATTTATCTGCTGTTAGCATCAGCATCCTTCTTATTTCATAATGCACATTCACAGCAAAAAATTGGCTTAGTTCCAAATGTCTGAATTGCCACAGATCTCTAAATCATTGTTCTTTACATATATATCCACTGCATGTGTATCTTCTTATCATTATATCAAAAAGTAAGTATCATCTTTATTACATTTTATGAATTCTTTTTAATTAGCAATCATCACAGTTTGATGCACTATTCAGCAATTATCAAAAGATTGATATCATCACAAACATCCTGTATAATACAAGATGTATGACTTTACCTAAATGACAAGAAAAAAGTGACAAACTTGATCAACCCCTTCACAAGATCAAAGCAACAAAATACTGAGCAGAAACCCACAAAAAACTGTGCTGACCTGATAGATGAATGGAACAAATCAACTTCCATACGGAGAAATGCAAAAAGCTCGTGTAAGATAATCCTAGACGCGTTACATAGTTGTCAGGTGAACATTCAAAGTAAAAGGAAATGACTTCTTACATTAATTGTCACAATATAATGTTACATAAAAAAAAAAACGTGATTCATGATTTATCTTAGGTTGTTAGCCTGTCACAATTCTAGAGGGATGGAGATTTGGGTGAAAAATCTAGGACTGTGGTTAAAACGGAGGAAATTTCCTACTAGGGCGTACATTGGGTGAAGTCGTGAAGATGACTAAATGTTGGAGGAAAGCATGTCGACTGACGGTCAATGACGTTAATTAGACACAAATAGTTACTTGCTATGGTTTCACAAGCATTTTTTTAAAAGTAGTTTTCGACAAATAATATAAATAAAAGATAGAGTTTTGCAAAATCAAAATTTTTAAAGATAAAGATTAAAGACTCGCAACAAACTGCATCATACTATGCACGCGCCAAAGCATGGAGGAGTTCACTTGCCCTCCGGTGTTATCAATGGCCTTTTTTTTTTTTAATTAAGTCAATTACGATTTTGCATTACTCATTAGAAATATGAGGAAGAGTATCGGCTACAAGTACAATTACATCGATCAACCACAACAGATTAAAACCTTATCGAACTTATTAACCACTAACCGCTTCGCTAATCTATGGGCTCACTCATTGGACTGACTTAGTCAACAGACTTATGGTGTGTTGCCTCCTTAGCTTCATCCTTAATTCCTTATTCATCCTCTCTATAAATACTCCGATCCCCTCACTAGTCACTCCTCACATCACACATTCAGTCGACTTCTAACTCACGCCACCATTTTACACTCACTTTATTAATTGGTCAATTCAATTACTCCTCGTATTACCATTAACCCTTTGCACTTAAAACATTCTCTTTCTTCTAAAGTTCTTTGCACTACTCTTCCAAGTTCCAACTAGTATGAAGGTATGATTTTTCTTCTTTTAATTTCCATAATGTACTGTTTCAATAATCATGTTAACTAATGTAATGTGATGTTAACGACTATAACTATTGTATGTGTGTATCTAAAGCGTGTAATTAACTTAAACTTACGTAATGTAATTAACTAAATAATCACTAATTACCACCTTTTGTTATACATGCATGTTTTCCAACACATTTTGCAAAACGTAAAACACACGTATGTAACAGTACATGATCATTTCTTAGCTCATTGTTATATCTCCCCTTATCACAGAAAGTGGTGCTCAAAGTGGATGTTCATGATGAGAAATGCAAGCGAAGGGCTATGAGGATAGTCTCGCCTCTGTCAGGTACTGTCCTTAACTTGATTTAATTTACTGTTCGCTTACCTCAAGTCTCATATGAGACCATCTCACTTCAGATCAACATACTGAAATAATGAATAATTATATTTATATTTCAGTTTTGTGTGTGTTGGTCTCACAATAACTTATGGTGAGACCGTCTTACACAAGACTTACTGTTTCGCTTAAATATCATGTTGATTATCAGATGTACACAACTTTAACCCTTTCGGAAAAAAAAAAATCGGATGTTGATTCAGCATTTAATAATAATGAACAAATTAATCAAAATGCAGGTGTCGATTCGATCACAATTGACGTGAAGGAGAAGAAAATGACACTAACAGGAGACATAGATCCAGTGGCAATTGTGAGCAAATTGAGGAAGGTTTATCATAATACTGAAATCATCTCAGTTGAACCTGTGAAAGAGCCTGAGAAGAAAAAAGCTGAGCCCAAGAAGGATCAGCCCAAGAAATCTGAGCCCATAGCTCAGGCCCAAATCATACCTAGATTTGCCCACACCTGCTTCTATGAAACGCCACCATGTCCTCCTGCCCAATACTACTTTGTTAAAAGCATTGAAGAAGATCCAAATGCATGTGTTATTTGTTAATTAGTGATTATCTAATTAATTAGTATAAATTATTGTTCTATGAGTTAATTCTTTTTTTTTGGATTTGAAGGATAATGATTTGTAGGGTATGGTGCATGCATGTAGATCGTAGAATAGAAGCTTGAAGTGTACACTGTACATTGTACGATAATATTTGAGTTGTTGTATTTAAGACAATAGGCACGTGCTTGAGTTAACAACATGAAGTGTGCTAGTGTTGAGTATATGATAATAACTTTTTGTTATTGCTCTATATATATAATGCATGGGACGTGAAGGTCAATACAATAAAAAGTGTGCAATTAAATATGTATGATATAATATTGTTATGCTTATTTGTACTAACTAGTTATTTGACCCGTGCAAAATTGCACGAGGCGTTTCTCCTCTATTGTCTTCATACTGGTTATCGTTGGTTACTATTTGTATTGGGTTAGAAAATGATATTAGTTAGATTTTCGAATAAAGTAAGCTTTTGGAATACTAATAAACAGTCGATGAATATTGAACAAATGTACGGCTTTGACCAGTGATAAATTCACAAAAGACGTATATCTCCATTTCTGTTTGCATATTACTCAATGAAAATTTCTAAATATATATATATATATATATATATATATATATATATATATATATATATATATATATATATATATATATATATATATATATATATATATATATATATATATATATATATATAAAGTTGGATGGAAACCGTGTGGGCGCGACAATACTTTATAAGTTTTCATGCTGATTTCAACATCACTTTGAAGATGAGTTGCTTTGATTTAGCAGTTATTGAGGGTAAGGTTGATTTCACTGTTCAAGATGTGGCTGCCTTGGTTACGTAATTAAAGGTTCGTGGTATAACTGGTAATATAAGTTCATCAATTAAGGTTTCATATTCATTTTGAAATTCAATTTCGAAATTTATTTGGGCATAGTATTAATTGAGAACTGGAGTTCTCAGAAACTGCATTTTTTGTCTTTTAGAAAATTTGGTTTCTTAACTGGCAGGACCTTATACGATATTAGTAGTTCATCGATGCAAATTAATGGTTGCCTTGTGTTGACCATGCATGTAGACGAATAATGGTTGCCTTGTGTGCAGTGTGACCATGCATGAGTGAAACGCTAGAGAGTGGTTGCTTTGTGTGTATCTTATATATTATTGTATGACATTTCGGTAGATCCCTTAAGAGTTGAAAAATAACTCTACACCGTAGAGTTTACTTCAAATGGAAAATTAACTATAATATGTGCATTTATCTCTTATTTTCATAAATACATTTTCAATTATTTTTTCGGTTTATAGTAAACTCTACCAACTCTACGAAAAAATAATTCCAGGGGAACTGAATCCACTTTTATTTGTTTGGGGAGCTTTTTCCAAACGTTACACTGAGTAACGTTTTAGCAATCATCTAGCTTTTGTTAATTTTCATCCACTGTTACCCTTAAGTAGCCATTTAATAATAACCCACTCCCCTACTTTTTAGCACCTTAATAATTTATACTCCGTAATCTCTTATCTACTTCCACGCCTTGTATGTTGGGTGTTTTTTTTTTTTATATGTTTAATTGTTTAAAGTAACTTACATGTATAATAATAAAAACAATAGCTAGATCAATCGATGTGTCTTAGGCTAAAAATTATAGAAAATGCATTGTTTCACTATAGTTTCAATAACATGCGGCTGAAAATAAGAGTAGAAAACAAAAACATTATTATTACACTGTAGTTTCAATATTAAAATAAGTTAAATAAAAAGGCACAATCATTGATGTATTTTTCACCTGTATGAACATAACCCGACATGAACCATGTTAACTTGATCATTATTTGACCCGTAGTTGTTTACCCGTTTGCATGGTTGTTGTATGGCATTAGTGATGACTCGTTTTTATAATATATGTTCTATTATTTGAGTATAGGCAATGTGTATTAAAAATAAAAAGTAAAAATTCATATTAGTAGAGGTACATCACAAATATACATGACACGAAGTTAGACATGTAAAAAAAAAAAAAAAAAAATCTAAGTCATGAAATCGCTTTTTGAGATTCGTTACCCGCTATTTTTGAGTCATAATCCTATTTTATGCCCAGTGAAGGAGTGACTCATATTATACCAAATGTATTTTGACACTCATGGTTTTGGCTTAACTTTGACCCGTAATAATTGATCGAGTTAAGAGCGATAGGACAACATATAATTCGAGTCACGTACGAATTGTTCCTTTAGATTAGAGCGACAAAATAACATATATAGGACTAAATAAATACGGTGCAAAATATTATATAGTAGATGTGATTAAAGTTATTTAACATGTAACATCTTATAACAATGTCTGCTATCTTCGGACTAAGTTATCGATGTCCCAAAATTCTGGGATAAAACAATGTTTAAATTGTAGTAGATACAGATTATGAAAGTGTAGATGATATCTTATTTCTTAGAGTAGTGTACAATTGTAAATTTGGGCCGATGTTGTGCGACACTTCAGCAAACTTGTGAGCTAACATCCAATCTTCATCTTGTCGTCGTTCCTAAAAACCCACAACTCCAATCCCTCTATTTTTTGTCAATTTTACAAACCCATTAAAATACCCATAAGCAAAAATCAAATATCAAAATAAAAAGAATAGTGTATGTTGTTGAAAATTGTTGATACGATGAATCGATCAAAGAACTATTTGAAGATGCTCGGTAAAAGGGTTTTATTAATTTGTATTACTCACAGACAAAGATGGATGTTAAAAGGGAAACCAATCTTTGATTATGGGGCGATGAAATAAGGTCAGTTGAACATTGCTGAGCAACACGCGACGGTATCGCCTCCGTCAAGGTCTCGCGAGATAAAGTCAATGAAAGTAAAATCGTGCATTAATGGACCATGTCATGCCCTGCCCTGCCCATCATAAATCACACTCAAAATCAAACGTTGTTGCTAAACCATTGTCAAACGCTAAACTTTAAACATATAATTTCACTAATAAAGCAAGAAGTAATATTTGTAAATCAATAAGCCCTTAAATTCAGATCAAGGACTTAACTAAACTACATTTAAACTACATAGGAAAGAAAACCCACCAAAATTTTAGAAAGGATGCATGAGACCCATAATCGAAATATCGCAAACAACATTTTTCCAAGTGCATTGATCAACCACCGCAACATTTCATCCATACATCTATGGCTGCAAAAGAAATAGTAAAAACAAATAAGAAGCGAAATGGAGAGATGCGAGAAATCATCAACTATTTTTTTTTTGCAACTATGATTTATACATCATACTGACAGTTTTTATTTCCTAGTTATTCATGAAAAGATTTTAAATGATTTGACATTTTTTTAGATATTTTTGGTTTAGGGTTGATCTAATTTGGGTCTATAATCATGGTAACATATTTTTTGTTTCCTATTTTGATATTTTTCTTGTCAGTCAAGCATCATATTTATGGGAAAGCTATCCAGCATGCGTTGTGTTCCTTTTCTGAAGTTATTCTTCCTTAAATTTTTGCCGATTTACTTGATTTGATTCCATTTTGATTTGCCAATTATGCAAGTTACGAATCAAATACATGAAAAGTTTGATGTTTTTAAAGATTTGCTAAATTCAGGATTCAGTATATGCTAGTTTGATTATTTGTGCGGGAAATTTGTGCCCATATTTTAATTATTATGTACAAATTAAAATATTAGACATGACTAATGATAGCCCGTACATAATTTGCGAGCTAGATGCGTAATTTATTATAATGATCGTATCATTTATTATACTGATCGTATCATTTCCTGCGTAATTTGCGACAAATATTAAAATGTTTTCGGGAAAATTCAGATTTTTTCCTAAATTGCTTGATTTATCTTTTCCTAAATTTGCGACAAATATTGAAATATTTTAGGTAATTGTTTGATTTATCGACTATATATGAGAGAATTGGAATATTTCTATATGTTGTTTATTTTTTAGAATATATTTTCCAAATTTAATTATGGAGAATATCATATTTGCTTCGAAATATATTCTTGTGAATTTTTTGTTAATATTCTTGCCATATTTCCGTAAATTATAGCTGTAGATATTATTGAAATTTTTTTGTTAATATATTCTTGTCATTTTATTTAGTAATTATAGCTAAGATATTATTTACGAAATATATTTGTACCATAACTATCATGAGTGAATGCGTGTGTCTTATTGATGTGTGCGTGTGTCTTGCGTTAATATGTTAGTGGTATTTACGGAAATATTTATTTGACATCAGTGCTTGCGTGGAGGGTCTAATAAAGCTTTAAAAGCACGGCTATTAATACAATGTATATACTGAGAGTAAAACAGACAATTTGTATCTATGTGCGCGCGTGAATGGTCCGATCACATTGTGGTGACTTCCGGTGAACTTGAAGCCTCTTGAATCTTGATTGTCTTTGTTCTCTTAACAGTTGGTTGGTCAAATGGTCAACTTAATTAATGACAATATTGTTTCCGCAAATGAAGATCTTGTAAATGTGCAACGAGCAAGTAGCTAGTAATTTTGACTATTATGACCGTAAAAAAAAAAAAAAAAAAGTTCTATGAGCCTTTTGAATTGCACGTAGTAGGAGTGAAGGATGGAGAAAGTGTAGGTCTCCTTTTAAATAATGTACCCACTCCTACGGTCCACTAAGATCTCCCCCATTTATAATTTGTTTCTAAGAGTCATGTATGGAGCTACTTATAAATCAAATGAAAGATATGTCTACCTTAAAATTAAGTGGAGTTGGTATACATACAACGCATTGTAGAACAGATTTGTACTAATTCTTACAACAAGGGAACGATTCAATATTTGGTCTAAAAGTCGCTCCCAACATGCATGCTACTCAAAAACAGTTTTCGAAGGGGGAAAATCTTATTGGGTAGGAGTAGTATTACTTTACGAAGTGATATTTTTCACGAAATTTCAATTTTCACGACTCAATATTATCCTAAATATATTGTCGCGACAATATAACTAATATTGAAATTCTCTTTAACTTGCTGGTAACTTCAATAATTCGCAGTCCTGAATAGCAGATGCCAAATGCTATTCGCTTTTTTATCCATGATTTGTTTGAGTGCCGTATTGTCACTATTGCGTGCACATCATGAACCTACTATAAATGTTTGATGGAAGAGTCTTGGAGAAGCCTTTTGTACGAGCTTTGTTGTGAAGCGAAATCGTGAACCTACTATGGCCAGCCAGGCATCCATACAGCAGCCTAGCAACTTTCAATGTTTATTCAATTTCTTGAGTTTTTTGCTACATTATCTTTAATTTGTACTGCGGTATCTGTTTATAATAAGCGGAATCAAATAGTGTGGTTTTTAGGTTTGGTTAGCTGTAAGGTTTAGAAGAGCCATCATGGTCAAACGAAGTGTACCTGTGGCTTGTAAAGTGGTTCGGATCGGTTCATAAATTTAATAATCGATTAAGCGAAGCCAAACGATAGACTTATTATTAATTATTTTTAAGAGATTACTCAAGTGTACTACAAATAAAAATGGTTATATGCCTCTATCACATACCTCTCTAGGGCATTTTCTCTCTATTCCACCTTTACTTAAATGTGTGAACTAAATCACACGATAACCATCGAATCATAGAGATTGTGTCGTGATTTGTGCTTTGTGAACAATATAAGATATCTTCCCGGCTTCTCGCCAATCCGCCACCAGTGTAGAACCGTAGATTTGGTCCATTTCTCTTTTTTCATTCCAGCATTAATTAAGCTACTCTATAAGATTGTTTTAAAAATTACTGTCCAATTCAATGAATCTCTCAGTTAGAAGTATATATACGGAGTATATATAATTTATACTCCAAGAGATCCAAAATTAATGCATGAAAAAAGTTACTCCGTTTATGCTCCAAGTAAAAGTTAGTTACCCACTATCACCAACCTTTCCATCACTTACGCGCGCGCGTCTAACTCGTATTATCGTGACAAGAAAGAAGAATTATGCATTGTACATTTGTACGTCATCGTCTGGCTAATCAAACCTACTATCAACTTTGCGGCAACTAATTAATTACGAGTATATATTTTGACCTAATTAATAATGATAAGATTTGATTCAGAGGTGACTTAATTAGTTCAGTCGATATATATGCTTTTATAAAAATAAAAGAATTCAATCAATACTATACGTACTAGAATGAAAATAACAAAAGAAGAAAAATATACAAACTTGGTGACCAAGAAAATCAAAGGACATACTATCAATCTATCATTAATTCGTGTTTTGATCCCATGAAATACGTCGGTAATAAACTCCACCATAAAGTTTCTCTTATCTAATAAGACTAGTTTTAAACGGGTGAGGATACTCTAAAGTTTGAATTTGGTAGAGTTGGTAGAGTTTACCAAAACAAGTAATAAAGACAAAATAAAAAGAATTTTGAGGGTCACAAATAAATTATTAAAAAAAAAATCTTGCCTTTTTAGGCAAACTCTACCAAATAGAGTTGATTTGCAACTCTAGAGGATCCCAACACTTTTTAAACTCGTGCGTTGCACGGTTCAAATATTATATTATTCTTAATGATTTTTATGTTTATAACAAAGTATGCTACCATTTCAATAAAAACAATTCATATCAATTGTTGTGATGTTGCTTACATGTATTTTAAAATCTCAATCAATTAAAAAATAAAAAAAATACAAAGTTGTCTATATTGTTCATGTTTAAATTATACAAACAGTATTTCTTATCTATACTCTTCAAAAACACCATTTTTTTAATAGATATAGTATATAAAGTCGATTGTAATCATTAGGCATTGCTTATCGGAAAATGTATAAATGGATCTCAAATTGAAATTCATTTCAAATCAAATAAAATGATATATGTTTCAAAAGTTTTTGATACACTAACCAATAGTATGATCAATCATACCGTGTTTTTATAATATAGTGTGAATGGTTAATAATTAACTGTGTAATTTATCCTCTCATTTTTTGCTCTTTCACCATACACTAAACTTTTTGAGTAATTCTTAAATGATGGACTCTTCATTTTGCTCTTTCATTATACACTAAACTCTTTGAGTAGTTCTTAAATTGACTCTTCTTTTCTGCTCGATCTTTCACCATACACTAAACTCTTTGGCTATTTCTTAAATAATGGACTCTCTTCATGCTCTTCGAAAATCCCTCTTTTATACAAAAAAATGAATAGATATTTAAATTCCATTTCAAATCTTTCACGAGCGGTACACATATTATATTGTGTATGATAATTCTTATTATACAAAAGTTCCGCGTTGAACATGTTTCTTCGATAGTCAGATGTAGTGTTTATATTTTGTTTGTTGAGTTTAGTTTAGGAATAGCCACTATCATTTTTGCAAGATGACTGCTAATTAATGCATTTCTATCAAACATATGTATAATGAAACTCATTTCAGATTAAATTTCAAAATAGGTTTAATGAGTTATATGTATTAATTTTCTGATATATAAAATGAAAGTTAGGACTAATTATATCGTGTCACATTTAAATAACTTTCAAATTGCAATTTTATGAAAGTATGGAGTCTGACTAATAAATGTTGTGAGAATCTTTCATTCTTTGGACTCTCTCACCACTTCTCTTATTTTGGACTTTTTTTAAAAAAAAAAAAAACAAATCTCTACTAAATGTATACGGAGTAATTGAATTATTTTGCATATCGTAAAAATGTGTAAATAGATCTCAAATTGAGATACATTTTGAAACAAATATAATGATATATGTTTTCGATGACTACTGGTTAATGCATTTCTATCAAATATATGTATAATGGAACTCATTTTAGATTGAAATTTCAAAATAGGTTTAATGAGTTATATGTATTAATTTCCAAAAAAAAAAAAATTAAAAGTTAGGACTAATTATGTCGTGTCACATTTAAATAACTTTCAATTGCAATTTTATGAAAGTATGGACTCTGCCTAATAAATGTTGTGAGAATCTTTCATTCTTTGGACTCTCTCACCATTTCTCTTATTTTGGACTCTCTTTAAGTTTTTTTTTTTTTAATATCTATTAAATGTATACGGAATTCCTGAATTGTTTTACATATCGTAAAAATGTGTAAATGGATCTCAAATTGAGATACATTTCGAAAGGAATCTAATGATATATGTTTTGAAATTTTCTGATACATGTAACCAATGTTATAACTGATTATGTCGCAAATCTATTAGATACATTTATTAGAGAGTCTCACGAAAATAAGGATTCTCTATGTGGATTATTAATAATTGTCCATTTGATTTGTTAATAATAAAATGTGGGTATTTTTCATTTTTTAAACTCTATCAGTATTTATCTTTTGTTGGACTCTCTCTCGGCTCTTCAAAAATCTCTTATATATATATATATATATATATATATATATATATATATTATAGTATTATTTTAATTATTACAAATTTCCACCAAATATTAACTCCATGTGATGTGAGTCCAGTTGGGTGTAGAGTTGTAGACAGGCCCGGGATCGCTGGGAGCCAGAGATGGTAGAGGCGAGAGCAGCTTTGTTCGGGTTACGGATTGTGAGGCAGCAAGGTTTGAAGAGGTCGTTTTGGAGTCGGATTCGCTCAAGCTAGTGAATGCGCTTAAGACCAAAAGTTTTGTTTCTAATTATTTCGATTTTGATGTTTTAGACGTTTTTTAAATTTTCAAGTTTTTTCCGTTCTATTTCTTTTAGTCATGTACATCGTTCGGGTAATAGAGCAGCTCATGAGAAGCTCATGAGGCTTCTCATTTAGGCCCCTATAAGTATTCCACCCGGGTGTGGGTGGATAGTGGTCATTCTGATGTACTTGACATTGCGGCCTCCGATTTCGTAGTCAGACTAGGCACCATTACTTAATATATACTAGGATGAAAGTCCGTGCGTTGCACGGATCAATTAATAATGATTTCTATTAGACGTGTTAAAACAGATATTGGTAGCTAAATATTACTATAGATCCAAAAATTACGTGTAAGATATCTAACCAATAATTATTAAGTCTAACTTGGTAGACATGGATATGTAAATGTAAGAATTATACCTTCATGGCTTCATGCTTATATTTTCTAACAAATTTAGCTCAACATGCATGTGACAAAAATCTTGGCTTGTCTCCACTTACTTCAAAAATGATTGTTTCTTTACTGCATGTTATATCACACAAATAAGTCGTTATACTTTTGCAAGTCTCTTTGAAATGTTCTTATTCCCTCCTAAAATATCATTATTTAATATATCAACAAATTACTTAAACAAAATACAAAGAATGAGAAGCTTATACAACCTATAGGCTAGATCTTGAACACATTTATTAAATACTCATGCATGTACGTACGTAGGTTAGATACATGGATGTACATGTACATTGGATTATAAGTTTAAAATGTGTTTCGTTTAATTTTATTATATATGATTCGATAGTGGTTCAAGTATGTTGAGTTAAACTAATTAACAATGTCTAGTCTTATTGCAATAAAGACATTAATAACGCTAACAAAAAAAAAAAAAAAAAAAAAAAAAAAAAAAAAAAAAAACTAAAGCTAAAACTTTTAAAGATGGGTTTGCATGTTCATGAAATATAAGAACGTAATAAACGTGGAATGTCCTGCATGTGTTGCCCAGTCAAACTAATCTTTCAAGAAATGTAGAAGTGTAGAGAAAACTGAGTTTGTTAATCCACTTCATTAGTATATATATAACTCTAAATTAAATCTTCTTAGAACTGCTCTTTGACTTAGATAGTAATAATTGTACAATGTCTAGGATGTATATGATCGTTAGTATAGAAATTATAATCTTTGTAGGATTGGTTTAATTAATAGAGTTTCACATAAAGTTGATAACTAATTAATAATACAAAATTGCCGAAATAATTGTTTAATTAATTAAGAGAGTTTCACATAAACTTAATAACTATTTAACATTATTAAATTGGCAAAACTCTCTAAAAAGCTCCGATCGTTGTGAGAGGTCTAAAAATGCTTCCTTTAATAATATAGAAGGATTAATCACTTTCCCATCAAAAAAAACTATTAACTCCATGTCAAAGGAAAAAATATCTAAATGACAGAAAAAAAAAGTCCGAAATTATGAAAGAGATTCAAGATGACTGAGTCAATTGGTGAGACTAAAGTCGCGATTATCTACCAAAAGTAAATCTTAAATCCTAACAACAGTAGTAGGGAAGTAGGGATCGTATCCACAGGGAAATGGGTTGTCCAATGTAATGAATTGAAGTGCTAAAGTAACAAGTAATGGGGATTTTGATTTGTTGATTATCAAACTATCTAAAAGTAACAAATGCGAATTGTGAATGTAATTTAGGAAATAAACAGATCTTGATCAATTAATTCCCACAAAGCATTGACTAATCGATCCTAGTGGTCACTATTCTTTTATCAATCTCAAATCTCTCCTTAAGACTAGCTAAAAGGCGTGATCTGCACTACCTAATAACCCTAACTATCAAATAACCTAAGCACACGATTAGGTTCAATTTAATACTAGCAATAAGAATTAGAGAGATATCGATAGAGACATGTAATACTAACGCACGTTTCGTATTTAACATGTAAGTCAAATCTTTGCCCTAATTCACTAACGATGATTACATACAAATCAATGAATTTGGGTTGCTACAATGTAAAGATCAATCAAACAATGGATTCCTTTGACTAATCTAAACTAGCAATCAATCAATCTAAGCAATAAACTAGTTGCGCACCTAGCAATCACAAAAGACAATTGTATAGAATAAACACCAAAGATAAGACAATAATTGAAAGCAATAAAACGAATAGATCTAACTCACGATATTGTCGATGCGATGCTTCGATTAATAGATCAAGAAATAAAAGAATTAGCTCCTCATACAATCCATAGAAACCCTTCTTTTCTTCTAAAAAGTCTGAATGTAAAACCTAGGGTCGGGATTTTATTTATAGAGTAAGAAAGAAAACGCAAAATAGAAAATACAGAATTAGGAAAACACGGTCATCGCGGTCTCCCACGGTCTCCTCGCGGGCCGCCAAAAGTTACTGGCGCTAATCGCCAAAATGTGTGTCGCGGTCCGCCATATACCGGCCGCGGGCCGCGGTAAGTTTCTGCCTCGGTTTTTCAAAAGGCTGTAGATTCTTCGTTACTTATCCGATGAAGACGTGTAACCACTTCCTAGAAAGCTAATAACATGAAGAATCATCTCCAAGTGGTTTCACAACAATTTCAAATGGTTTGAGAGATATGAAGCTCCAAAGTTGACCATTCTGCAAATCAGCTCCAAATCGCTGCCAAATGAATGACCGCTTCCAAAAGATAGCCAAAACAACCAAAATCACATAGAAATGTTGTCATGATACCCTAACGCAAATTAGACGTATATTACATCATTTTGACTGTAAAAGCCTTATAAAAACCGGCCATATAGAACGTATAAACTGAGCACATCAAATTGCCCCATGCTTAGACCTTTGCTCGCCCTCGAGCAACCTAGCTCCCCTCTATGATTTCTCCAAGGTCTATTGATAGTAGCACGGGCAGAGTTTGATCAGAAACCTATCTCCTCTACTCCAATCAAAGGTGGTGAGTCTTCATCTTGCTAGTAAGGTCCGTCACAGATGTAATCTCACGCAACGGACCAAACCATCTTATATCATCATGCCGCAACGTAACCAAGAAGCAAGGGAGGCTAAAATGTCCTAAATCACTCCCAAGCTAGCTCACCTCCAACTCCCTCATCAGCCATGGTCCGGAATAGCACCGTCGGAGCCACAACTACCTCGAATTAAACACCAACGCCACTTATATCTTCAAACATACCAAGGGTTTCCTAGCCTAAACACCACTAAGGAGTTCCAACCAAACCTCCTTATACCATCCAAGAGAGACCTACCCAGACACGACCTTCAAACACTCTACTTATGCACCGGTAAGTGACACGCTCCGCTCATTTTGCCTAGGCGCCCAATGGGTTTTCACCTAGCCTCTCGTTAACTTTTCCACCTCACCAGCTTACTTTCTTCTCTCGTGTCTTTTCCTTACTTTCTTTTTCGCTCCTCTCTCTTTTCTGGCTTTCTTCTCTCTTTTTTTTTTCACTTGTTTTTCATTTTTTCGCTTTTGGTTTTTTTTTTTTTTTTTTTTTTTTTTTTTGAGAATTACAATACATAAATAAACTTATTACAAATTTACAATGAGAATCCACTCCCCCATGCTTGAACTAGACATTGTCCTCAATGTTATGCACACCAACATGATAAGTAGGACAACAGTGAAATAGGAGAGGGATAAACTCACAAAACTGCACCGGTAGACGCATCAGGTTCTCATATCCCGAAGGATGCACTCCAAATGTATATCATAGTTCATCTCACAAAAGCAAGATCTCAAATTCTCCTCCTCATTCTCCTCAAAGCAGTGGGCTCATCCAACAAAGAAACAAGGTGTAGAGCCACTCTCAACTCACACATATCCCAATCACCCTCAAGGAAAAAGTCGGCACCAAACTACCACAATTTCCTCACAAAACTTCAATCTCCCTCAAAGAATAATGCACATAAAATGAAATAGCTCCTCACCACCATCAATTAAACAATCACGCACCCTCCAAATACACCAAGAAAACAACAATCAACAAGGCTATAAAATGGGTGTAAAGGACAAAATTTGGGGTGATATACAACAAACAAAAGTAGTGAATCGTGGCGAGGAAATAAAGAGAGATGGTCTCGGAAACATGGTGAAGAAAAATTGGGTTGGAAAGAATGGTGAAAATGATAAGAAGGGAGAGAGAAAAGGGAAGAGAAAACAAACCTTCTTGCGTACTAGCACCGGCATCAAGTTTTTTTTTTTTTTTTTTTTTTTTTTTTTTTTTACCTACACAAGAAACACACAAATAAAAAGATAAAATAAAATAAAAATAAAACAAGAAAAATGCTCGGGTTGCCTCCCGAGAAGCGCACTTATTTAACGTCGTTGGCTCGACGCATCTTTCTACCTTTGAATGGTAGGAGCTATAGAAGCTCTCAAGGGAAAATCCTGCAAAATTTCTCTCAACAAGCATAAATAGCACAATGTTAAATATATATAGGAGAGAATAAAACTTAGTGATCTTGTTAACTTATCAACCAATCGAGAATAGTTGCTATATAAAGGTAGCAAATTAACCCAACTAAGCACATGTGGAATAGTCACAAAAACTTTTTGATATTGCTTGAAAGATGATTCAATATTAGCAACATTGTCAAACAACAATAAATTCAAGTCAATTTTGGGCTCAAAAATCAAGCACGAAATAGGTGATAGAGTCACAGAAGATAACAAAGCTTGATCCAAGATAGGTTGAGAAATAAGGTCCAACACACAAGTCTCTTCAATAGGTATTGTCGGTAGTTGATCCTTAGTAATATAAACCTCAATGTATGCATCCGTCTCATCTTCTTTCTCATCATCCAAAAACCAATCAACCCCCCTCATAGAAACAAACATCTCACTCTTTTGGGAAGTTATATGCGGTTCATCGACTTTATTTGGCTCATCATGGTCAAGAAAGCAATTGTTGGGCTCCTTAAATTCATCACTCCTCATCAAACAAGGGGGTGGTGGAGTATTTAACTCCACTTCTAGACATTGAAATGACATGAATTTAAAGAAACCCCAACACTCATCAGGTGGCATGTATGAAACGTTTTCACCACTCATATACTCCGCCAAAGACCAAGTTTGAGGGTTCATACCCTTTATGACAGCATTACATAGTTCAAAATCAGAATAGTAATAACCACAGGAACCCGCATAGTCAACATAAGCTTCCAATCTAGAAAAGTACTCATGAAAGAGTTCATTGTCAAATTGAATAAATTTGAAGACGGCCATGAATCACAAACTAGAAATTACAATCATAGATAACTACACAAAAATTCACAACAAAAACAAAACCCAAATCCCCGGCAGCGGCGCCAAAATTTGGTGAGACTAAAGTCGCGATTATCTACCAAAAGTAAATCCTAAATCCTAACAACAGTAGTAGGGAAGTAGGGATCGTATCCACAGGGAAATGGGTTGTCCAATGTAATGAATTGAAGTGCTAAAGTAACAAGTAATGGAGATTTTGATTTGTTAATTATCAAACTATCTGAAAGTAACAAATGCGAATTGTGAATGTAATTTAGGAAATAAACAGATCTTGATCAATTAATTCCCACAAAGCATTGACTAATCGATCCTAGTGGTCACTATTCTTTTATCAATCTCAATTACTCTAGCGTGGAAACAGAATTCCCAAATCTCTCCTTAAGACTAGCTAAAAGACGTGATCTGCACTACCTAATAACCCTAACTATCGAATAACCTAAGCACACGATTAGGTTCAATTTAATACTAGCAATAAGAATTAGAGAGATATCGATAGAGACATGTAATACTAACGCACGTTTCGTATTTAACATGTAAGTCAAATCTTTGCCCTAATTCACTAACGATGATTACATACAAATCAATGAATTTGGGTTGCTAAAATGTAAAGATCAATCAAACAATGGATTGCTTTGACTAATCTAAACTAGCAATCAATCAATATAAGCAATAAACTAGTTGCGCACCTAGCAATCACAAAAGACAATTGTATAGAATAAACACCAAAGATAAGACAATAATTGAAACCAATAAAACGAATAGATCTAACTCACGATATTGTCGATGCGATGCTTCGATTAATAGATCAAGAAATAAAAGAATTAGCTCCTCATACAATCCATAGAAACCCTTCTTTTCTTCTAAAAAGTCTGAATGTAAAACCTAGGGTCGGGATTTTATTTATAGAGTAAGAAAGAAAACGCAAAATAGAAACTACGGAATTAGGAAAACACGGTCATCGCGGGCCGCCAAAAGTTACTGGCGCTAATCGCCAAAATGTGTGTCGCGGTCCGCCATATACCGGCCGCGGGCCGCGGTAAGTTTCTGCCTCGGTTTTTCAAAAGGCTGTAGATTCTTCATTACTTATCTGATGAAGACGTGTAACCACTTCCTGGAAAGCTAATAACATGAAGAATCATCTCCAAGTGGTTTCACAACAAAATTCCAAACGGTTTGAGAGATATGAAGCTCCAAAGTTGACCATTCTGCAAATCAGCTCCAAATCGCTGCCAAATGAATGACCGCTTCCAAAAGATAGCCAAAACAACCAAAATCACATAGAAATGTTGTCATGATACCCTAACACAAATTAGACGTATATTACATCATTTTGACTGTAAAAGCCTTATAAAAACCGGCCATATAGAACGTATAAACTGAGCACATCATCAATCATTCAAAGAATATACTTAATTTCTCTAGTTCACTTTCGATGGCGCAGACTTACTATTATTAGTACGAGCACACGAAGCTTCGGTCCTAGGAGCACGGCCCTAAACAAACACGGCACTTGTAGAAGACGCACTTCATAGTTTCATACCCATCAAAATTAAAATAAGTAGACTTATAAAGTCGTTTGACACTTTGACTTACCAACTAATTGTGACTTATCAGAGAAGCTGCTAAGGATTCTACTATAAGGACTTGATTTTACTTCCAACATCACATCATTACTCTTACACTCATATCCTCCTTAACAAACAATCAAGCATAGAGAGATAATCCTAGAGCTAGTTCCTACGTATATCTGAAAGTCGTAATCCTCGGCAAAAACGATAAAAATGAAGGTATTTAATCATCTTCTCATGTCATTCAGTTGTGTGCCTTTTAATTGAGTTGGTGAATTACGAGTTTTTCTTTAATTTGTCGATATACATAGGTGGGTAAAAAACAAACTCGCTTATTAGGACATGACGTACTTACTGCATTGGCATTCTCTTATTAACTCTGTTATCTTATGGGCTTAATTTAGGTTGTGCTAAAGCTAGATATTCACAAAGACGATAAATGCAAGCAATTGGCCATCAAAACCGTCTCCAAAGTTCGTGGTAATTAAACGGATCGTGTTATACTCCGTATATTACTACTCTAATTTCATAACTTATTTTAGAAAAATTATAGTAAGACTAATTAATAAATATGACACAAAAAATGTGCAGGAATTGACTCAGTTGTCATAGAGGAGGGAAAGATGACACTTACAGGGAGCATGGATCCTATAGAAGTTGTGCAAAAATTGCGAAAAGTTTTCCGTGCAGAACTCGTATCAGTTGGGCCTGCCAAAGAGCCCGAGAAAAAGAAGGAAGAGCCCGAGAAAAAGAAGGAAGAGCCCAATAAAGAAGAGGCCCAAATTCCTATGTATAAGCCCTTTGGTTACTATGGCAATAACTATGATTACTACCCCACTTATCCTAGATACCCTTCCCATTACCCTTTTTATTGAGTCTTGTAAATTTTGTGTAAGACGATACTGCAACGTGTAATTGGGATTCGTCATTGAATACTCGATGATTATTCTTTTCTTTCTTTTTTGACGGTCGATGATTATTGTTTTGTGTATACAATAATGTGATCACACATTACCATTTGATTGTATTGTTCCGAATTTAATATATTTGAATTTAATCTACTTCGTATATGATATTTGAATATCAGAATGTATGCTCGCCTGATCCTCACACGACAAGACAATCGTGTTGTTTATTCAATGTAATTTTTGATGTTATATGTAGTACGACATTTAAAGTGAGGCCGTGAGGGAAATCGTGAAATTGTAAATCGAAAGAGGATAATGTTGACGATTAAAAACCTATGAATGTTGACAATATTGTTGATCATCTTGTTTTGCACACGAATGCAATATGAACATGTTAGAGGGCACGTATTTAACTGCCGAAAGTATTATATGAGACCGTCTCACACGAGGTTAACACATTTTTTTTTCTTTTGACGTGAAGATCAACACATTTAAGTACTAAATAATTACTAGCTGTGAAACCGTCTCATACAAGATCGACTTGCTGAATAGTATATCAATAATGATGTGTGTGGTGTTCTCACAAGTACTAATTGTAAGGTTGTTTCAAACAAGACCTACTAAATAGTATAATATCATTTGTTTTTCGGGGGGCTCATGAATCATGATATGCATTATACATTCATACTAATCTCTTCTAATTAACTTGTAAACAAGTCTCTTAATTATAAACGGATAACAGATTGATCAACCTCAATACTAGAAAAAACCAAAGAAGAAAAAATCACAAACCTGGTGACCAAGATAATCAACAGACATATGTCATCCATTTCATTCATTTGTTACGTTAGGTCGGGTTTTGTGAGTGGAATCCAATCCCGACGTAATCAAATGAATGGATGAGTATCATATACTATATGTTGGGACAAAAAGATGGTGAGCAATTATGAAAGACTTTCAATCAAGAAGACTAAGAAATTAAAGAGCGCCTCATACCATTCAAACATCATAAAATTTAGTCTCTAGTATTCACTTTCTATGACGCGGACTTACTGTAGATTATAATTTATAGTCCTTTATATATGACGATGTACCAGTGGCGGACTCAGGATTTGGGGAGTGGGGGTGTATAAAACCAGTAGCCAACGCGTGTTTTTGGAGTTTTAAAATTATGTTCGTAAAAAATAACAAAAAATTTCTTTGGAGAAAATGAGATCTTCGCAAAATTTTAGCTATGAATTGATAAAAACACTCATAAACATTCAACATCTTATTTGACGGATTATTATTTACATTGGTGTAAAACTTCGTTTGATTTCATATAATTTTCAACTAAACATTACATATTAAACTTGGATCCAAGAATTCTTTAGAAAAAAAAAATTAAAAGTAGTAACATTTCAGTTTACAAAATACAAGACAAATATCAAATTAATAATTGTCTCAAATAAAGAAGAAGAAAAAACAAATACTAAAAGATGGGCCACAACTAAAATAGATGATGAATTTATTAGGCATATAATATAGCATCAATAGTATCTGGCTCAGTTGGGTTGTGAGATGATTTGCTTACCCAGAGTCTGGAGTTTGAATTCTAGAGAGACCCACGCTCAAACATTTTGGTTATTTCATTCAAAAAAGGGAAGAAAACCAACAAAAGGTTGTTGGTAGGATTTGAACCTGACCCAATGCCTTGAAAACATACGCAACTCACCGCCTTTAATTAATGATATACAAACGACATCTTAACAATACATAAAAATTTCCCAGATTAATGGGGGTGCACGTGTCACCCTGTGCACCCCCCTGGGTACGCAACTGCGACGTACGTACCATACGAATGAAGCTTCGGTCCTATCACCTATGAGTACGAACGCGGCACTTCTAGACGACGTAGTCCATACCCATCAAAATTAAAATAAGTGGACTTGTAAAGTCGTTGACTTACAGACTTGACTTTTAAAAGAAGAAGCTAAGGTTTCTACTATAAATACTTGATTATACTTCCAGACACTACTTCATCATAACTCTTACACTCATATCCTCCTCAACAAATAATCAATCATCTAGCGATAATCTTCGACAGATAGATCGGAAATTCATAATCTTCGAGAAAAAAAAAAAATGAAGAGGAAAATGATGAAGGTAATTAATCGTCAATCCTATTACTCTTCCGTCCTTCTCCGATACCCTGTAATAAACTAATAATCGGGTTTGTGAATTTTGAGCTTTTAATTTTGTTTGATCGATCATATTTACAGTATGTCTTAACAAAGGTTGGTAAAAATCAGATATGCCTAGCGCATCGGATATGTAACATTATACATTATATAATTAGTTATACATACCCTAGGTGGTGCTCCTTTTACATTAGTACAAGACATACTTATAATCGCATTTTTATTTTGCAAATTGGTAGAGGTCTACAGTGTAGACACATTTAATTTGTCTATAATATAAAATTGAGTTAATAGTAGTAAAATTGAGATCGGAGTTAAAAAATTAATTGCAACGAAAATTTAAGGTAGTAAAATTAATTGTGTTAGTAGTAAAATTTTAATAGTGTAGTCAAATTATTGCTGATTGTAGACACTTTTGGGTGTCTACACTGTAGACCTCTATTTTACTCGGTTGTGTTTGAAAATTTACTTTAGCTTAGTAGGAACTATGTAGAGTAGATAAATTGTTTCTTCTCTTACTAACTCTCTTGTCTTATGGGCTTGATTTAGGTTGTGCTGCTGTCAAATTTGCACAATATACAATTTGAATAATTTTGATGTGCAATACGATTTGTTACAACGATAAATCAATAATCAATTATGCATGGTTCATTATTGTACATCTATATATGCATTAGCTTTGAACATTTTACATATAAAAGTATTAATTTATTTTTGTATACTAAATGAACTAGTCCCATATTAAAATATTCGGTTTATTTACTAGCTAGCTCAATCTTGTGGGTTGGTAAGGAAATCAGAGCATGTACACATTGGTACTCCGATCCCATCGCATATTTCCAAAGGAACAAAATGTAGAAATGAAATACTCGAGAAAACGGAGAAAGAGTCATCATTCAACAATGATAATATGATCATAATTTAATCTAATTTATTTATGGTGCACAGTCTGCATACTTACTAGAACCTACTATACGACGTCGTACAAGAAGAAGCTTCAGTCCCACGTAAATACGGCCTAACGACGCGGCAGTTTTCGACGACGAGAATTATATAATAAGTAGACTTGTGGAGTAGTAATAATAGTGTAATAGTAATTAACTTTACCGATTTGACTTTTTTAAGGAGGGATCTTAGTATAAATACTGGTCATACTTTGAACACTTTGATATAGCTTTGAGCTTTTAATTCATGCACTACTGTCTCAACGAGCATCAATATATAATCCTAGATCTTACATTCATTATTCATAATAATCCGTGATCCGTCATCTACAAGTCTACAACAACATCAAAATTCATAACTAATCCTCTCAGAACTAAAAAATGGAGGTAACTTTATCTATCATTAATCCTATGTATAATAAGTGTATTTCTTCGTTTCGTCATTGTTTATATCATTATATGCATTTTATATGCATGCACTTTCATAATAGCCGGGTCTGTGTATTACGGGTTCCATTTGGTTTTTTTTTTTTTTTTTTTTTTTTTTCACTTCAAGTTTCACATTTCTCTTAAATATTCGTTGACGTGGTGTGGCCATGTGATGGTACGTAAAACACGATCGTGTTTACCTTGATATGACCATTTCACCCTTTTATTGAAGTATAAAATAATTGTGGGTGCTCTATCCATCGGTCTAAAATCATGCATGTGACGTAACTACACTTGAATGCTTAATTATTTACAGTAGAGGTCAAAAACGTACATTTACCCATCTCTTTGTGTTTCTCACTCTCTATTAACTATCTTATTCCACGGACTTAATTTTAGGTGGTGCTAAGGCTAGATGTCCATGATGATGACAAATGCAAGCGATTGGCTATCAAAACCGTCTCCGAAGTTCCCGGTAATATACTAATATAATTACATTGATAACTCTTCCTTTCTTTTAAATTGTTGTCATTTGGTTAGAGTCACTCTGTAGTAATTATGGCCAATTTGGGGCACTCATCCCGGTCTCTTACACGTCTGACTCTTTTTCTTAGGTTGGTCTTACACTCGTGGATCAACCTATGCTTTATTATCTTTATCAAAAAAGAAAAAATTCTGTAGTATTTAAATGTTTTTAAATTAGTTATAATGATACTAATAAAATTGTTTGTACAGGAATTGATTCGATTTCAATGGACATGAAGGAGCAAAAAATGACATTAACAGGGAGCATGGATCCGATAGCAGTTGTGAAAAAACTGCGAAAAGTTTTCCGTGCAGAAGTTTCAACAGTTGGGCCTGTGAAAGAGCCCGAGAAGGATAAGGAAGAGCCCGAAGAAGAGGCACAAGTTTCTAAGTCTTTTGAATATTGTAACTATGATTATTATCCCACTTATCCTAGATACCCTGTCCATTTTTTTGTTGAGGATGGTTCGAGTACTTGGTAGCTAGGTTCGTACAAGTTTTTTTTGGCGTGTGATATTATTAGGATTCGTCGTTGAATACTCGATGAATTATTTTTTCAGGGTACATATCGATATGTCATAGTCTCGAGAATTTAATAGAAATAGTTAGTAGTTTTCTTATTTTAGAAAAAAGTATTACATACTTTTGTATGCTAATTTTTGAGTACTTAAATCGCTTCTTTGTTAATTAAGCATATATAAACGTCGAGTAGGGTTAATACCACATAGTTTAATATAGCTTAAAAGGTTTGGTTATTGGTTGGGTCACAATCTGCTTATAGTATAAGGGATACGATTGTAAATCGTACTCCGTAACACTTTATCTGTTTAGAGTACAACTTTACGCACATTCATAAGAACAACTACTCATACAGTAGTACCTTATAAGATCACAATAATTGATGAATAATATATGGAAACTAATAAATTCATGCAAGCATACTTCACCTTCTATGACTAGAAATCATTTTTGAAGGTAAATTGATGCGTATAAAGTATTTAAATTTATTGAATTTTACATATTCTTTCTTTTGCTTTTTCTCTTGTTCCTTGCTCTCTTATTTTTGTATACCTAATCTCATTGTTTACAACTCTGCGTTACTATTTTACTAGTACCAAAATGACGTGAGTTGAAGTAAGGAATCAAAAGACAAGTCATTTAAACACCACAAAAATGTAGTGCAAAATCTTTGAGGCTAAATCGACATAAAAAAAGAGCCAAACATATGCATGTGTAAATGGAAAATCTCCATCAATTTATGAGACCACAAAAGAAAGACCATATCATGAACGAGAAAAGAGCACCAAGATATTTTTTTCCCCCCTAGGCAATGTGGCAAAATCCCATTGGTAATGCTAAAGTTACAACAATTCCTCTACCAAATGTTCATTAATATTAGTCACCCTTTCTCAAAAAAAAAAAAAAAAAAAAAAGTTCATTAATATCTAGTCACCCTTTCTCAAGAACAACTTTGAGGTCTATATTTCAAATAGCTCGTAATTGTTCTATTATCACTTTTCATGTATTGATCTCACACTGGGACATGTAAAATGATCTGTTTATCAAATTACAAATAAGGTTTAATTATCTAAAGAATATTTAATTTCCAATATGATTACCATAACATACAATTTCTTTTTGATATTTTAGTGTTAGACAAGGAGTACTGTGCAATGATTTGTAAAACCAAGGACTCCTGAGTCTTAGCTACCAATTCTGACTTACAAGTAACAAGTAATAAAAAAAAAAAAAAAAAATCGTTGATTGCGAAATTACTAAGCTGTAAAATTATTGAAATGAAAATACAATTTTACATTAAATCGCGTCAATTCTTACCAAATTATATGCAAAAGCACAAGTCTAACTCGTGTCTTACTTAAACATATGGGTAATAAACTAATAATGCAACTTTCACGCGATTTAACATCTTTGTATCACCACAAAAGCACATGAGACATGACATTAACTATTAAGTACCACTCCACCTTAGTCATACTCGTCATGTACGACTCAACTCTCCTTGATTCTCAACATTTGGTTTGAACTCCTCTTACATATTCAAATTAAATGTTAACGATCTAAAAGAATAGATAAATCTCAAATCCTCTCTATAAGTTAGTACCATAAAACATACATAACATATGTACGAATATACCAACAACAAATATTTATAGAAAAATCGATAATCCGATAAAAACAGTAAATAATTATTATAACTAGAGTGGTATCGAACTATATTATGGAGAGATAATGTGGTGCCACCGAGACACACACTCCCTAACTCGAAAACTCGTAATTCCGTGCCTAACACCACAAGGCACAAGCCAACACCTCACTTATTTCTTCTTCTATACTCTCATCTCTCTCAAACTATTTTTTCCTAACCCTAACTTTTATTTTATTCATACAATTTCCCCCAAAAAATCTCCATTTCCACTACAAATTCGAAGCTCAAATCTCTCATTTCTATGGTGTCAATGAATCCGAGTTCGCCGGAAGGTTTTTACTTGGACGCTAACGGCGCCGCGTTGCCGGGAATTAACCCTTTTACGCCTGCGTCGGTCAATACTCCAACGGCGACTTCGACGCCGCCGTCTGCGGCGGAGAATACGGTGTCCGACCCGGCGGAGGATCCGAATAGCAAGAAGATTAGGAAGCCGTACACGATTACTAAGTCGCGCGAAAGTTGGACTGAGCCTGAACATGATAAATTTCTTGAAGCTCTTCAATTGTAAGTTTCAAGTTTCGCATTTTTGATTAATTTTATTAAACTTGGATAGTTTAATTAATTTTTGTTACATTTTTTTGTTGTTGTTGAACTTTGTGTTAATTTTATTTAGTAAGAAGTGTTATTTTTGATGAATTTGGTGGTTCCCGCCCAATTTGTGTGGCAATTTAGGGTTTGTGAGGTGAGCATTTGAATTATTAGGGTTTTAATTGGGGATTTCTAGGGTTTTCCTGGAGAATTCGAGAGTGAAATTAATGGAATTGGGTACGTGGTCTTGGGATTGACTGCCTCTAGTGTAGGGATTGTTTGGAAAAGTTTCATTTTTTCCGGTGGCGGAAGTCGTGAAGTGAAGGTTGGAAATGGAAGAGGAATAAGTTTCTTAGGGTAAAGAGAATCTTCTACATCACTTAAGTGTGCGGAGAAATGTAGTTGTGGGTGGGTTCCGGTTGAATTTTGGTATCGTCGTTATTGGTTGTATTAGTTCGAGAGCTTGAGGTGCAAATTGATGGTCGATGAATTGGATATGCGGACTATTGTTTTTGGTAGGAGATTATACCTTGTTCCACTGCCACAGCTGCGAAATAATTACAAAGCTAAGATTCTGAAAATATTAGAACTTGTGTCCCCATTTGAATGTAGAATGTGGATCGCTTATGGGTTAGGCTGTTTATTCTGTGGATATATAGTGGCCATTCCTCATATCCTGTTGTTTAGAACGTTACCATAGGAATTGGCATGGAGGCAGTATGGAGCACCCTCGTGTTGCTCTTGTTACATGGGACTTGTGGCCAGTTTTGCGCTTTCTTGCATCAGTATTTCTGTTTTGTTTGCTTCTTGTTGTGACCTGAAGCTGTAAAGCCTGCAGTGGACTATCCAGATTCTGCTATGTTAATTTACTACTATGAAGTACGTGGCGTGATGACTACTTAACTAGTGGAAATCTGTGGACTTGGAAGTCAAAGCAAAGAGTGTCCAAAGTAGCGAACATAATATAAGACCATCAAAGTACATACTGGTTTTGTACCCTTAAGGTAGTTGTACTTTCCACAGAACATATAGGAACATATATGAACAATTTCGGAAAGGGAAATATTCGAAACCATACCTAATAAAGTAATTTCTTTGCTAAACCATACCCAACATTCTCCGGCGAGTTGAATCACCTCCGACAAGCATGACCCACTAAAACTTGTCTCCCCATCTGGTTGCCTCTTATTTGGCTTGAAAATCTCACATTCCCCCAATTCCTCCTGAATGCAATCATTTTTACTAATTCTTGTGCTGAATTCACTATCTACACTGTACTTGGATGGTTTGGATCATTGGAGCATTGATTTGGTACCTGTACATGGTGAGGGGGGAGGGAGGGAGAGACTAATTTGGGAAAGGTGACAAAGTCAGGGTTGGATATTTGAATCAGATGGTTAATTAGTTCCAAAGATCGGGAAAATTGGGTGAAAGGGGTAAGAATTTGGAGACGAGTGGGAAATTAAAAGAAAATGATTAAATTGGGGAGAAATTTGGTTCTTTGAGAGAAATGGAGGAAGTCAGATTGGGGGAGGGGGGTTAATGTTTAGGAGTGAGTTAAGTCTCCGGAGGTGAGTTGACTCACCGGAAAAACGGGTTGAGTATTATTTCGCAAAGAAATTGGTCTTATTGGGTATGGTTCGAACAAATTTTTTTTAATAGGTACTCGTATTTCTTTGCAAATAAAAAAAAGGGAACTTATTAGGTATGATCTCGCAAAATTATCCTAGTAAAAGTACTTGTTGGATTTTAGAACATGGAAAATGATACTGAAAAATTGATGAATGATGATTATATTCTAATTGGCACAAAGTTGGTGTAACGTATAAGCTTGGAGCTCTAGGGTAATTTTCATGTTCTTTTTTGTGTGTATCACTGTCATGTCAACTTGACCTCTGTTTATCGCGTTAAGTTAGGCGGTGCTAATTTCACTTTTTACAGATTTGACCGTGATTGGAAGAAGATTGAAGCTTTTGTTGGGTCAAAAACTGTTATTCAGGTATGTACAGTAATAAAAAAAATGTTCTCTGGAAAGTATTTCACTTGCAATGCATCATCAATGTCACAATTTGTTGCTGTCCTTTATTAAGGCTAAACATGGCTTGTCCTCTAAGCTTTATGGCCTGGAGAGTTTATAGCCTCATTCTTTTTAAGTTCTTGCTGCTAGTTATTAGTCAGTATCAATGGTAACGATCCCATGTAAGCAAAGTTTTTTGTATGCAGATCCGCAGCCATGCTCAGAAGTATTTTCTGAAGGTCCAGAAGAGTGGTAGCAATGAGCATTTACCTCCACCACGCCCAAAGCGGAAAGCTGCTCATCCATACCCTCAGAAAGCTCCCAAAAACGGTGAGTTACTTGTCTTGTAGAATGTTTATTATAGTAGTACTTTAGACTAAGTTTAGTGTGAGCCAGTTCTGACTTTGGTTGCTGACAGCTACGTCAGTTCCTCAATCAATTCCTCCTCAAGCACCTACCCTTTTGATCGAATCTGGAACTCAAAGACCAGAAGCAACCTTAATACCGAGGTATCCCAATAGTCCCGCAGTTCCATCATCTTGGGCTGCCAACTCTCAGACACCTGAAGAGCCAAACGGGACTAAAGGTTGTTTACTGTGCCATTGTAATTTGTAGTTTCAATCACTCTTGCTTCTGTCTCCATGATTGTATATTAAGCTGCTGTCGTGTTTTTTTTTCTTCAGGTGAGATGAAATCTTCAGTGCCAACAACTGCGAATAATTGTTCAAGTAGCACTGAGAGTACTGCAATGGCTCGCACTGCTGGTGAACATAGTGAACCAGTGAAGCATGTGCATATCCCTCCTCTAAGAGGTAAATCAATTTGTTTTCATTTCTATGAAGAATGTATGTCAGTGATAGGTGAGCCCTTCAATTTTCTTTGCTATTCGTCGTTTGTTATAAGTGGGGTGGGGGCTGTCCCTGTTACCAAGTTGGCTATATGTTCTTTGCTACTCCTTCATTAGATTACGTCTTGCGCTCCCTTTCGTTCTGGTGGAGCATGAGAAGACCTTTTTTTTTTTAATCGTTGTTATTATTACTTAGAGATGAGAAATGTGGTGATTTGTGTTTATATGTTCTTCAGTTTAGGTTGTCTTGTAGAACGTTGTTTACAATAGTACTTTAGACTAAAGAGTAATACGGTGTGCTCATGGCTTTGAGATTCTTACTGGGCGATATAATTAGGAAAGATTTGAAGGATTCTAAGAATTGGATTTCTTATGTATTTTGTGTGTTTTATTGACATGTTTTCTTAACCTCTTGATGCAGTTCTGCCTGATTTTGCTCAAGTATACAGCTTTATTGGCAGTGTCTTTGACCCAGATGCAAGTGGCCATTTGCAAAGGCTTAAAAAAATGGATCCGATTGATGTTGAAACGGTACTTATCGTTCAGTTATTAGCTGACATGTTTGTTGATATTTGCTCTTCTTAGTTATGGCATTTGGTTTTGTATGGAACTTTTTGGGGAAAGGGGTTTGTTTTAGGGTGTAGGCTGTAACTCTATAGTCACTGTCTGTATTTCCAGGATGAGCAGCATGGTGTCCTCACACTGAGGCTTTCGCCTAATCTAAGAGCAATAGTTTATTTTCCTTTTCCTTTCCACCCCTTGGTCCTGCTCATTCTGTGCCAATTTGCCACCATGTATAACTAGGTTCTCACAATTTAGCATGTGTCGTTAGGGGTTTAGTGAATATCAAATTAACTGCATACTCCACTTGCCGTTTTCTTCTTAATTTATATTTAGTTTTAACAAAGATTCCATCTTTATTTACGTAATCATTTTGGGACCAAGACTTGTTGCATCAAAGTTCTGATTTGTGTTTCATTTTTATCAGGTTTTGTTGTTGATGAGGAACCTCTCCATCAATTTGACTAGTCCTGATTTCGAGGACCATGTAAGTGACTAGTCTTTAAATTGCAATCCGCTTTGTTTATTTGGAGTTCAGAATTGTTAATGTTGAAGGGTATCTGTTTACATTTTAGTTAAATTATATGGTGGGTAGTAGGTGGTTACCAAATTGAGTGATATCCCGTCGCATGAGTTTTCAAACCCCTCCAAATGCACAAGACTCTTATCAGAATGTTGGCATTGGTCCCATTTGCAATGAGCATGGCTTTTTGTTCCTGAAGTGATGCCACGCATATGGATTCCTGTACTTTGGGTTCATGCCTCAGGGCCTGAGAATAAAATGGAGCTATTTTGTGTCTGTTAAATATTAGATGTTCTAAGTTCAAGTAGGGACACCTTGTCATCTGTCTCAGACCTTCAGGTGCCCCAAGCCTCCAAATCATATGATAGCGCGGATGTGTGTATATGGTGATAAACCCTACTCATACCACCCTAGGTGAGTAGGCTGAGGTGCCAGGCTGGAAATCCAAGTCTGGGGAGCACAATAATACCAAATTGAAATTCTCTTGCTTATGTGCAATGCTAACCATGAAGTCTTCCTCCCTAATGATAGCCGTCTATCCCTTTTCCCCCTCTTGTTTATTATGATTTATGAAGTGGAAGGTACAAGGAAGTAATCTGAAATGTGTTGACTAGCCTTGGCAAATTGATTTATTGAATATCGTTAGAAGTAGTCGGTCTGCTGTCTACTACTATTAAACCTTTGCAACAGTTTTCATGCTTTATCAATTGAAGGAGGCAAGTTGGTATAATTGTATTAATTAAATATTAGCTTTTAGGACTACTAATTTTTGTGCCATTATCTCGTATTCATGAGACTGATGTTTCCCAGCTAACCAAACAATCCCCTTCTTTTAGATAAGAAAAATTGTATTGAGGATAACTATAATGATACATAAGTGGAGGGCACAGACTTATAGACTATAGGACGCCATGTAAAGATTCCGTCCCCAAAGGTTATCACGAGGGTGAGGATCGCCTTGAAAATGAGGGTATTTCTTCCCAGCAGTAGCTAAAAATGGTTTTCTTGGTGGTTGTATTGGTTGAGTTCTTCCTGTCACTTACAACACTTCCATATTTTAGCTTTTAGTACTGTAAAATTTCTGTCCACCCTTTCTCCATTTGCTGTTTCTTTCACAGTTCTTTAATTTAGTCTAGTTAGAGAAGCGATTATGTGTATATGGACCTTCCCTGACACCTTGTCATTTCTGTTTACACGAGTGGAGGTCATACTTAGGACTGTTAGTCTTTTGTGTTGAACATCTCACTAAGATATGTTTTCTTTGTTTTTTGGTGACAGAGAAGATTGCTATCGTCTTATGATATCGACTCTGATAAGGCGATTTCTGGTGGCATGAATAACATCGTGTGTGGTGATTGAGCTAACAACCGGAATATTATGGAAAAGGGGTAGCCACCACTTCTTTAGCCCTGAGTTCGCCTTTTCCAGTTGTTTTGCTAAGGTTATATTAGCTTAGTGTTGTAGTCATTTTACTGTTAATGTTTTTGTGTATATAGGAGAAATCTTACAAAAGAAGTAGCTCTGGATTGTTGCTTAACAAGTTGTAAAGCCGAGTTGTCAGTTTAAGTTATCATGTACAGCAGGCTCTGTATATCTGTGAGTTGTGTTTTTTTTTTTTTTTTGGTCTCACCATGTAATTCTTGTAATGTAATGATGTATCTCCTGCTTCGAGATTTCAATAGTTCAGGGGACTCTTCTGCTCCTTAAATTCTAGCAAGATATTCACACAAACTGTTCACAAACACTATTTTTTCAATAAGCATGATCTTTCGTGCCAGCTCTCTTATTTCCCTGTTTACTAGATGCTTTGTAAGTAATTGTACTCGAGATTGTAATACATGTGCTGATTTATGTGTTGGAGCGAGAGTCTCTTTGGAGGCACTGGGATAACGATAATAACGTGTTCTATGTCCAATTAGAGCTTTTGATTGTATTTGCGGTTTGAGAAAACTCGAGTTTAATTTGACTTTAGGGTTGGACTATGAGCAGTTTTGGCAAGAGTAGATTGTCATCCTGTCCTGTGTTCCATTTTGTGTTTCATGTTGTTAAGATCTAAACCCCGAATGTCGAGCTACTTAACCAAAAAGGATTTACATTACAACACTGGGAAGAAATATTAAACACCTTGCGAAAGCTTCTGTTTTAGCCTAAGTTTTTCTGGGGATGTTACTTCTTGTTATCTTCTTCCTCTTTCCACATCTCAGTCCAGTTCTCCTTCGCCTCGTCGAAGCCCAGAAGCGACCCTTTCTTCTCAGCATTCCAGCTAGTAGACAATGACCCATAAGCAACACCAAGAACAGAGCTTCCAAAGAACACAAACGTCGTTACAAATGGTACCCAAAGTGGCAAATCTGCCAGCTGCTTCTCCTTCACGAAATCGAAAAGTTTAAGGAATGCCACCCCA
The DNA here is from genome assembly GCA_963680865.1 of Spergularia marina. Classification (NCBI taxonomy): domain Eukaryota; kingdom Viridiplantae; phylum Streptophyta; class Magnoliopsida; order Caryophyllales; family Caryophyllaceae; genus Spergularia; species Spergularia marina. Next base: position 22,964,599 of record OY804553.1, on the reverse strand, counting down.
AGTGCCATAGGCAACCCTACTGATGTCACTATCCTTCTCACCATCCTGTCGAAAACGACTTGCGGTATCTTATCATCATCGTCTTCCTCCTGTTGTTGGTTTGGTCCAGGTTTTGGTGCATTGGCCTTTTTCTGCATGGACGTGTTGTTGTTTGGTGTGCTCCCAAATCCTTTCGCTTCTGCATGTAATTTCCATGACGTTTTCGAGTATCGAGGAGAAATCACGGTATTAGAGTGTAAGAATTGAGTTGTTTGATCCCATGAAGGATTATTTGTAATGGAAAGAGGTTGCTGGTTTAATGTAAGTGAAATATTCATGGTTTCTTCTTCGTTGTTTGCTTTAATTGGGAGGCTTATCTTAGAAGATATGGGTGGTGGTGTGAGGTGATGTCAATTTTTTGATAGACCAATGAGATATTTCGAAAGATTAATCCAAGCTTGTTTGTCTTTTATCATACCATATCTTTCAAAGTACAATGTAGTAAGTTGGCCAAGGGAGAACCATAAACCAATTTGCCTAAGGACGTTACTTATAAGTTATAACAATCCATGTTTTATTGTCCCGTCATGGATCTTCCGTCACACGACTTAAACAAGTGTTTTGACATACTAGTTCTTTTACCCGTTCAAAAATTGCACGGGGTGTTATAATAGAATTTTAGTGGGACTAGTTTTAACTTTTAATTTTGAACATTTCGTATCAGTTTTACTAATACTATAAGTATAAGATGTGGTTACTTTAAATTACAACAATAGTTACAGTTAGAGTTTATAATAGGTTTGAGTGTTTGACACACAACAATATACGGTAGTGGTAAATCACTCGTGTTGACTTAAAGATAATATAACCAACGAAGAGATGTCACAGTCGGAGATTGACCATATGTTGGAATTCTGTTTTTTTGAGAAACACGTGGTCCATCATCAATTGCCGTGAACATATAAAAATTGGCAAAAACACAACTGCTGTCAGATATGATTACCCGTAATTCAGGCAACTAAATCATGTGAAACACAAATCTCAAAGTTAAAAATGCTATTTCCAGGTGTTTATTTCAATTGTTCACATCTTAATAACTTCGAAAAAAAAATAATTCTTACATGTATATGTGTAGAGTACTTTCTACTTGTGACAAGTAAATTGGATGTATAGAATTCTTTCCTTTTTGTACTCTACTTGCACGATGCTATTAACTAATGTTAAATAAAATATTTCGACATCCGACCATATATATTTTACTTTATCGACCCATTTATCTTTACAAAAATAGTAATTGTGAAATAACACAAAATTAGAGTCACTAGATTGTAATATTAATTTAATCTGGTTTTCTTAATCCATATCCTGACCTATTAGTCTTAGCCTGACCCTAAAACTTAAGGCGTTTACTTTATCTTTTTTCTCTAGGTATACTGAAAGTTGTTCAACCCGTAGGTCTTTGCTTACTTTTGACCCACATTGACCAACATGTTTACTTGTTTCCACAAACCTATTGTTCAAGTTAACATCTTTCTCTTATCCTACATACATTTCTTTGGTTTACTTGTTAGTTGCGACCCATATTGACCAACATGCTCGACAAAACCCATTGGCCCCAATTTGATCGTATTTTTATTTAGCTAACTTATTTAGTTCTTGACATGCCCATTGTACATGCCTACACGACTTATTTTTAAAATAGCATATGAAACTAAATATACAAAAATAATGACTACCCGTAACCAAAGCAAGTCAAATATATCAAAAATTGTTTTAAGTTTTAACATTTTCCATCAACAAAATTATATTTCTATATTATCCGTCTGTTTAAAAAACATATTACCATTACATATGATATGGTTGCTTGATTGATATAATTTGATGTATCCTCTCAATCATATTTTAAGACTATTAATTTGAAAATGTAAAATGAATTAACCAACCCTGCTAACTTGAGTTAATCTATCTTGCGCGTGTTTGCATGTTATGAGGTACATATTTAATACTTTTAAATGGTAAAAATCTTCAAATAAGAAAACAATATATATGCAATAATATACTTCATTATCAATATTCTGTCAACTTATTAGATATATTGCACAATTTAATCTAGCGTTATATTTGTACAAAATGGCAAAAAACACGTATGGTTAACATTGTTGCCGAAATTAGATTGATAGTTACATGTGATAATTCATACGGAGTATTTATCCGGAATTTTAAATTCGGCGTATTATTGTAAAGTGTTTGGTTGAATGTAATAGGAAAATCTATACCGAATTACCAACTTACTAAGGGAGCTAATAAGGCCATATTTGACAGGACTTAATTAAAGTAAAAGTAGTATTCAGATTATTTCAGAGTCATTCAAATCAGATCAGAGTCTTCAAATCATATAAGATCATATCAGAAATGCTCAAAAAGTGTCCAATGTATTTGGTCTATTATTGATATTAATTCATTGAAATTCAATCAAATTTTCAACAAGTTCAGACCAGATCATCAGTTCAGAGTCATTCATTTGTCAGTTAGATCAGATTTGATAAAAAAAAATACATCCCTATTAAACAGGACATAAGCTAGGTAAACCAAATAAAGAATTTTTTATGTGAATTATTAGATTATCTTTTAGTCTGGTACACTAACTAAGTACGATACGATTAACATTAAAATCAAGTACAAATTAGTACGTAAATGAATTGTGTACAAAAGCCATATCACATTTTCGATTTGTGGCCGAACAAAGACAAACCTCTTTCTTAAGAGAATCCAAAGATTTGGTATGTGCTTGACATCTATGTACCATAAGAGATGTGCAAATTTTTCTAAACATCATTCTAGCTTCCTTATTTTCCCGTGATTTCGCAGCTTGATTGAAATTAATTTAGTAATGTTAACTAGCTTATGAACCCGTGCCATGCACGGGGCTCTTAAATATTTATGTGAATTAGTTCTAATAGTGTATATATACACCCTCATTCTAGGAATATGTGACATTTTCCTTTTTTTTCGAGATGAATTTATTTTTAATTTAACAAAAAAAAACTAATTGAAAATTCTCCAGCTTATTGCAAATTCTATTTCACCTTTTCGGTCTAGCACAATTTTGAACGGATTTGTATAGAACTCTATCATTTAAAGGTAATAAATCTCACAATTATCCCATTTTTAAGAAACATAACTTAGTCAATCTTTACACAAAAGAGAAACATGGCTCATGTAGTAACCTAGAATGGCTAGAGGTAGTAGTACACATATGATCGTTATGGAATGGAATAACCATAGAAATCTTGCGCCCATCTTTTGATTTTCGCTTGAAAAACGGAAGGCAAATAAATAATTTAAGAATATGATAGCAGCCGACAAATAAACCATAAAACAGCGAAAGATTTAACAATGTTCAATTGTTCATCTTAATAAAATACTGCATCAATCATATATTGCACTAAACCATTTAAATAAACCAAATAATGAAGCACATAATACTTTGTATAAAAAAGATTCCCTTCAAAAAAAAAATACTTTGTATAAAAGATGGGTGGCGATTGTTACCTTTGACACTAAGATCGAATCAATAGCTTGAGGCCTTGAGTGGGTGAGTTATTTGTACTTACAACCTTCTTCATATCAATTCAGTAAGTCGGAAATTTTAAGAATTAAATTGATATTAATACTCAAAGTGGTACAAACCTGATAGAGTACTTCAACAATTATGACATTCGTATACAACAAATTGCATAACACCAAATAAATAACGGAAAATCAAAATTTTAAAGTACGTACACAGATTGAGTATCTGATGTGCAAGGACGTTGCGCGAGAGCAGGCATGTGAATGTCGTATAATTTTGCTGAAGAAAGAACATGGATGCGGATCTTCTAGCCAAGCGAGATAGATGGAAATCCTAGTACATGACTCCGATCGAAACCGAGTTTCATGAAGAAGCGAGATTAGTCGTTCTTAAAATAAAATACTCTGTAAAAGTTATGTCCGGTATTATATTGTACCCTGCAAATCATTCCACTGAAAATGTAGTGGTCAATATTTTTATCATGCATGAAGCAAAATTAATCTACAATGCTATCAAAAGATCAAATAATAAAACAAAATTATACACTGAAAAACTCAATGCCTATTACGGTCTTGCACACAAAGAAAAAATAAACTAAAAGTACAACAAATTTAGGTCAACAGAAAATATAAAATAGATTTTTGGTAAAAAAAAATATTATGCTTTTTTCTTTTATAATAATCTTAGCCAAAGATCCTTGTAAAGACCGGTTTATATTTTTATTTTAATGTATTTTTTAATAATTTCTGCAAAAGATCTTATTCATTCTAGAGAAATGCTAAAAATTGCTACAATTAAAATAATTTAAAATATCCTATTTTATAGCAAATCACACGGGAATGCATGTTCTTATTATCTTGATAAATTTATTCACACAAATATAGAAGCCTATATTCATGGGAATAACTCTTGTAATATGACCTACTTTATATATTTACTCGTAAATAAGTTTTTAAAAGATTTGATGGCTTATCAAATTTTTTTTTAGGTATTTTCGGTTGATCTAATTTTGGTCTATTAGAATTCTTTCTTTTATTTGTCTTTCTGATTTCCTGTCTAAAAGACTAAAATATTTTAAATGCACAATTTGATTTTCTAAGGTTTAAATTATTTTTATTGCTATTTCCGTATTCGTAAATATATGGAATGCTTTTTTAAGATATGCTGATTTATTTTATTGCAGTTTCCGTTTTCAAGAACGGTTTTTCCTAGATGGTAGCTTATAGGATATTCTATGCCAATTTTATCTAGGAAATTAGATTTACATCATTTCTTGCCAAAAATTTCGGCCATTTTAGGTATGAAATAAAGTTTAAAATATTCCTGAACCATTGATGGGTAAAAGTTCATTTTAGTTTAAACATTCATTTGGACTGGTTCTTTCCTTTTTATAGTATGAGAATATAAAAATATGCATGAATTAACAGTTAGCCCACTGGTAATGTGATGAATAAGTAAGGGAAATGACAGGGGTTCAAATCTTGATAGACACATTTTTGGCTGATCTACCAAGAGCATACTGACGTGTTAAATGATTGCTGACATGTCAATCGTTTAACAAAATCGTGCCACATCAGCTTATTGACACGACTTTATTAAAATACTAGTTTACTGACCCGTGCAAAATTGCACGGGCTGTTATATGATATAGATATAAAATGTCTTTTTTATACTCCAATCTTAGATCATAAACTATTTTATTGGTCAGTTTAATAGATGTGTAGTAAATGTTTTTTAAATAGGACATCACGATGTTAGACTTGTCAAAAGCTTAAATCATATGGTAACTGTCAGGACCCAACCCATTTCGGGGTAATAAACATATCTTATATGACCTGAATCCCATGTTGACTTCAATCAGTTTTGTCCCGCATATACTTGAGTTAAACCTGACGACCCGAGTGGTAGATTTGACTTGACCATTCACCAAGACAAATTTAAGATGGTTTAACCCAAAAATGTATCTAAATATATCATAGAATAAATCAAAAACTATTTATAATCTTATGATTGTTTGATGGAATAACTATAATGTATTTGACATATATGGGTTGATTTTCAATTTTGTTTTTCTATTTTACCCGTTTTGACCAACACATTTTTGGGTCAACTCCAACGTGACCCGTTAGCACATAAATAAATCAGATTAATGTAAATTTCGCATAATAACTTAAGAAACAAATGTATTATATGTTATCTAAGATATATTATAAAAGCCGATTACAGCCTTTCATTGATGGACACTTGGCACAACCCTATTGGATGTAAATAAAAATTAGTATTTGATTCGAATATAGACTATGAATATTAAAAGATAAGAATTTAAATTAGTATTGTAATCTTAAAACAATCGGAGACATGATCTAACATATGTAGCCATGTAGGTGACGTTGTATACGTCATGTACAAAAGCGAACTTAAAGTTCGATATATATGAAACTCGTGCAAATGCACGAGCTGTTATAGGACACATGGTTATCAACCCGCTTTTATAACAATATTGTACATATAGTGATACTAATAAATGCACAACAAAAAAAAAAAAATTTAGGAGATACGACATTAGACTCCTCAAAAGCTTTTGCAACTTAATATATCCACTTTTTATAACCCTTGACCCGCCTTTTAGGCGAAGTCCCCAATATTTTTTGGATCATGAACCCGCGAATTGTTTGATCATAAACCCACTATTTCTAGGTCATGACCCTTATAATGAATTGACCCAACTTGTAAAATACGCAAATCTTTTAGGCAAACATAGCCTAATCAATCGACTGGATTTCACCCATAATTAAGACAAAAATGAAGTCCTAATAATGATTTAGAAGAACATGCGGTTAGTATAATATTTAATAATTAAATAATTAAGACGATTTCGTATTATACCTTTATGGTAATTCATCATTCAAGTACTGGCGCTACGCTTTATCTGAGATGTACAATTTTGGATCTTGTTCATCTCTCGTTAAGAGTGGGGTAAATTAATATTGGAAGATGTAAATTAGAAAGGAAAAAAATACTTATCACGAATTTAGACATGAGTTTTGTAGTTCTAAGTCATGTGTTCGCTTTATATGACCCGTGACCGCTATTTTTTAGTCATACTCCTATTCTAGGTCCATTGAGTGATTGACCCATATTCATGTTTTGACACACATGGGTTAATTTTACCCTCACTCGTTGACATGTAATAATTGAGTTAAGAGTGATAAAACAACATATGATTTGACTTAGCTAAAAATTTGTCCTTTAGATCAGTGCGAAAAATGGCAGAGGACTCGAATTAATTCACTTACATAATAATATTGCCTCATTAAAAGCTATTTTACAGAAGAAAAAAAAATTGATCCATTTTGTTATCACCCGTGGACGGGCTATTATAAGATATTCTGAAAAAATGTATTTTGTTAGAGCTGTTAAAACTTTAAAGCTTAACTAACCAAGTAACTCTATTAAATCTGATCAGTTTTTGCTAGGTAATAACAATACTTTATATGACCCGTGACCCCCTAACGACCTGAATCTATCTTAGCCCGCATAAATATCTCTGTCTAATTTGACCTGGCACATTATTATTTTCGAAGTACGTGCTAGGCATATAAATGATGTATTTACCATATAAGTTTTCATTTTCAAATATTTCTTGCTATTTTGCTACTGAAATCGTGACCTTGATTGATTTTAATTTTGTAATCTTATTTATTCTGCAGCGTTAATTAATTGGTGAAAAATGACTGATGATGTCATCATTGACGTGGCTGTTAATGTGTACGACCTGAGAGGCCTTGAAATGCACCGGTACTCGTACATGAACAACACTCGTACAATTTAGCTTTGTTCTAAGTTTGAATTCACAAATGTGAGAATGTCCTATAAAAGTGCTCAAGTGTTCATGGTGTCTTCTGATCCTCATTTTGGTATCTCCTTCTGGCGTGAATGATCATAGCTGTATGTGACAAAGAATAAGCAAACATCAACCAAATTGCATGCAGAAAATTGTGCAAATAATTAAATCTAATGGCTTTGATGATATTTAAGATCATGGTTTGATAACATTAGACTCCCTGGCCTGCCTTTCAAGCTCTTCGTTCCGAAGATCCCATATCATGTATACACAATATTTGTCATTGCACCTTAAGATCAGGGAATGACTAATCATACGGAAACTAAGGCAAATGAAATAAAAAACTTAGAGATCATTGAACCCATTACTTTAATAGAGTAGCTAACCCATCATCAAATAAAAGTTCCAATTATTTACCCTAAATGGCCTGCAAGATTCAAACTTTGAGCAAATGGATAGAAATAAAAGTACCTGATCATATGGGTCCTGAATTTTGATCTCACGTTGATGATCAGGACGATGATCATTGGAGTGGATGTGCAGTTGATACAGAACATGAGAACTTGTACATAGTGACCAAATGCAAGACACATAATCATCTCAAGAAATTGGTTCAACATCAAGTAGCATACCAAAGTATAAAGTGGAATAGCCAATTTAACTAATAATATGGAAATAAGAGAACGATAATTGCGGCTGAACGATAATACAGAGACAAAAGAAGAGATCGATGCAATCACCATGACATTTAAATTACAAATGAAAATTTCTAAAACTGAAATGTCTCAAAACTTGGAAAAGGGATTCATAATGTCTACAAATAAAAATGACACAAAAATGAATTAAGCCACTAAACTCGACTCAATCCTACCCGTTTATTAGACCTATTAAACAACGTGGGATGATCTTATAGATAGCCAGCAGCACACCTGCAAGTTGAAGACCAACCTAAGAAGCCCATAACTCACAGGTTATGACGATTGACGAACAAAACTGGTTAATAAAGCAGTATATCCGCCGTTAGACAGTGTATCAGTGGGTTAAAATACATTCCAAAATTTGTTGACGTTAAACTCATTATGTTACTACTATATATCCGAAATCTTCATATTGATCTTACTGGTATAGGCAGTGATATTCTTGCGATATTTCGTCGGCTTAATTCATCCTTTGCGAATCTGTAAGAGATGATAATAACACAAAGATGTAATTCAATTGAACTATAAACATCCCGTAAAATTCACAAATGGTGTTTACATGTCGAGCCGTAAACTCGCAATTGCGCTAATATCGCATGCATGCTTCTCAATTCATGTTCTCTAGGATAAAAGTTGCTTCTAATAAATCTAAAAAAAAAAAAAAAGAGCTAACCGATAACTAGAGACCTTCTGCCACTATAGTCCTATGCCAACAATTTCAGCTTTAGTATTATCTGTTACTTAACCAATATTGTAGAGGATTTCTCTTGCAGAATATACTTATACCGAATGCGCTAACCTAATACCCAGATTGAATCCCACACTGATGAATTGGTGAATCGGATGATTGCTACGTAGGATAATCGCAATGATGTGATAAATTGTATTGTTACATTGGATGACTAACCTTCATTCCTCCGAAAAGTGCATGGGCTGGTTAACCTTCACTCGTCTAAATCATGCCGAATTAATGGTTAACTAACCTTCACTCCTCTAAAAAGTGAGAATTGCGGAAATTGAAATTTGTCGCAGAGGTAAGACATACATTCACGAACTTACATGATTCCAAGCTGAAAAATTTGCAGATTTGTAAAATCATTTGAAACTATCAAATTCAATCAAACAATCAAATCTTTAATATTTAGATTTTGCTAATCTAAATAGAAGTTGAATAAAAGTGTATAAATGCTAACCTGATTGATACATGGGAGCTATGGGTCAAAGCTTATAGTGGAAGTTCAAGACTATCACGTCACCTTCCAGTCTCAATATCTTCTGAAGTACTCAATATTTCGAAGAACAATCAATTGTATAGGAAAGTTCATGATCTAAGCTTTCCGAAAAGTGGTCATATGCCTTAAATGGTTAAGTAACGAAGGAGATATGCTTGTTTTAAGTTGAGCTGTCCAGTTTCTACGCGGGCACACAAGGATGGCCGAATCTGCTATATTCCCCAAGCCATGCACGTCCAAGGAAGTTCTTAGTAGATATAATACTTATTCTTATTTGTGTCTTTGTTTAAGTTTAGGAAAGTGTCTTATTTACAGTATTTTGTGGAATAAAGGAGCCTTAGAAGGTTTCCAAGTTGTTATAGAAGATTTTAGGAAAGTTTCAGTAATAAGCTTGAAGTTGGTTTAAGGGAAGACCTAAAACTGGTTCTTAACTTGACTTTAGGTAAGTTTAGGAGTCTTAAGAGTAGTATAAATAGAGAGTCTTATTGTATTGTTTTTCATACAAGTTTGAGCATTAATATCGAAGAGTCGAAGGGAGTTTCCTTCAAAATCTTGGCCTTGCGAGGTATTCTTTTGGTTTGTACCTTGTTTCTATGTGATCTTGGTGCTTGCCGTTTGTTTGTGCTTGTTTCTTTGTGATCTTAGTACAAATTAGTCTTAGTCGAGTATTCTTGCGAGGATTCTAGACTAATTCATATCCTTTATTTTCTGTTTTAATTCCGCTGCGTTACAAACTCAAAAACACATAAAAATTAGAGCAAGTTTTACATCAAATTGGTATCAGAGCTTGGTTGTAACAAACTTCTATGCTTTGTTAGTCGGTGTGGTTGATTTTGGTTTATCAATGAATTATAAATTTCCTAAGTTTGATGGGAGTGGTGATTCTGAAGATTATTTAAATTGGGAAAGAAAGATCGAGCGTAAATTCAATCGAATTGGTTTTGATGATCGTGAAAGATTCGATCATGTGAAACTTATTTTGGTAAGAGACGCATTCCATTGGTTTGAAATTTTGAAGAAGCGACGCAAACATGAAGGCAAGTGCAAGATTCATTCGTGGGAAGTACTCAAGTGCAAGCTACGTAAAAGATATATGCCAAGGAACTTTATTGAAGATGTGTCGTTCAAAAAGTCGTCTTATGAGCATGAACAAGCAAATAATGATCTGATTTTGTTGGACATGATGAAGAAACTTGACCGTATGCAAGATGACTTGAAGAAAGTTAGGAGTGCACATCTTGAAAAGCATGATTCTTGTGAAGACAAAGAAAAAATCAAAGAAGTGATCTTGGAGGAACAATCGCAAGTACATGAATTCATACAAATCCAAGAGCATGAAGAGATTGAGATTAGTGATCAAGACAAAACATTGGATCTTCATGATACTTCTAAAGAGGAAAGCATTGATTCTTCACTAAAGTCTTTTGGGGAAAACGAAATAAAGAGTGCGATTGAACATGAGGTTCTAATTGAAGATGAGATAGATGACAAATTTGTTTACCACAAATTTGAGACCAAGATTCCATACAAATCATTAATTGATCGCTATATTGATGAGAGACTTGAAGAAGATGTCAAAGGTAAATCCTGTTTGTCTTTCTTTCTTTATAACAATGGCATCGAAGTGAAAGATGAACAATACAACTCTAAACTTGATGTCCAAAACATGATGGACCATGAGAAGCTTAAAGAAAAGAGAACAGAGATTGAAGATCATGGTGTCGAAAAACTCATCAAGTACATTGAAGATGATGAGTTAAAGGACTTGTGCATATGTTTGGTGTTTGTACTTCTCTTTTTGATCCTTGTATATGATCCGGGTGGTTGTGAGAATGTGTTTCTCTACTATAGGACTTCAGATTCGAGGACGAATCTTTTCAAAGAAGGGGAGAATGATACATGGGAGCTATGGGTCAAAGCTTATAGTGGAAGTTCAAGACTATCACGTCACCTTCCAGTCTCAATATCTTCTGAAGTACTCAATATTTCGAAGAACAATCAATTGTATAGGAAAGTTCATGATCTAAGCTTTCCGAAAAGTGGTCATATGCCTTAAATGGTTAAGTAACGAAGGAGATATGCTTGTTTTAAGTTGAGCTGTCCAGTTTCTACGCGGGCACACAAGGATGGCCGAATCTGCTATATTCCCCAAGCCATGCACGTCCAAGGAAGTTCTTAGTAGATATAATACTTATTCTTATTTGTGTCTTTGTTTAAGTTTAGGAAAGTGTCTTATTTACAGTATTTTGTGGAATAAAGGAGCCTTAGAAGGTTTCCAAGTTGTTATAGAAGATTTTAGGAAAGTTTCAGTAATAAGCTTGAAGTTGGTTTAAGGGAAGACCTAAAACTGGTTCTTAACTTGACTTTAGGTAAGTTTAGGAGTCTTAAGAGTAGTATAAATAGAGAGTCTTATTGTATTGTTTTTCATACAAGTTTGAGCATTAATATCGAAGAGTCGAAGGGAGTTTCCTTCAAAATCTTGGCCTTGCGAGGTATTCTTTTGGTTTGTACCTTGTTTCTATGTGATCTTGGTGCTTGCCGTTTGTTTGTGCTTGTTTCTTTGTGATCTTAGTACAAATTAGTCTTAGTCGAGTATTCTTGCGAGGATTCTAGACTAATTCATATCCTTTATTTTCTGTTTTAATTCCGCTGCGTTACAAACTCAAAAACACATAAAAATTAGAGCAAGTTTTACATCACTGATGAAAGAAACCTGTGAAATTTTCAACTTCGTGGCAAAAAAATAAAGAATGAAAACCCGTGCCACTATACGAAGATCATTCTGAGATCGCCTTCAAATAATTTTCACTGAAAAGCAACTGATCCGATTGAACAGAATGGTAGCAGGAAATTTAATTCACCCTTGAATCCAACCTATCCTATATACAATAGGAAACAGCTTATTAAACTAAAATTGACCAATGTCAAATAAATTAAACTAAAAAAATCAAGGAAAAATCATGTTAAAATTTCCCATAAGTCCATAACAAACCTGGTGTAACAGAAAGAAAGATGATAGAGTATGAGTGAAAAGAGAGGAACTCCCCGCTTGCATGGACCTACAGTCTTGTCGTACTCTTCCCCATTATCCTCTTATTCTGCTGTAATAACCCACTTTTTAATAATAATAAAAAAAAAAAAGAAGTTGTCGTGGGAATTGTAGGGCATTTAATGCCTAGAAGGTTGATAATTGTCCTTTTTGCAGGGGGAAACCAAGTTACCTTTGGTAAATTGGTGTACCCTCGGGAGAAAACTGGTTTTTTTCCTGCCTATAAATAGCTCCATCTCTACTCAGTTTTTCGACGCAATCAACACACGAGTGTTGTACTGAGTGAATTAAACTGAAGTGCTTTAGACCATAAGCACACCACATATAAAGTAAGTTCCGAGTATTATAAGATTTCGTAAAAATAATTTACGAAATAAGTAGTTGTTACGTACGTGCGAAAAGTGACATCTTCTTAGCGAGGCTCTGTCGAAATAGTCATCGTCACTTAACGTAGCCAAGGTATAACTCTTAAACTGTTATGAAATTATTATCGTTAGACAAGGCCGTTAATATTTTCGTGCACGTTTACGATAATTGATTAACCTTGTGGCGAATAGTTATTACGGTGCAAGTAACTCGGTGGAATTACCCCAGTTTGTGAACGTCACCGTATTAACAACTAACCCAAGAATAAAATGTGTTGGTGGTAAATAGTAGCTCCATGATTATAAATAGTAGCTCCATGATTATAAATTAACCCGGCGGAATTACCCCAGTGGTGAAAATAATCTTAGAGTGAATGATTTCCACTAAAGGACGATAAATTAAAAATTAACAATTTGACTAGATAATCGCCACTTTTAGAATTCGGACATCGTTGGACCCTTGGACAGTTAATTATCAAATAAATGACAACATGATTACTTTGCCAATATAACCTTAAATAAATAACTTACGCGACTTTATTTACTTAGAACGAGAGAACGCACGGAGTAGTATCGCGGTGGTTTGGAAATTCAGGTAAGAGACTCTTTCTGATTTAGCTTATAGTATTATTTTTGTATACTTTAATGCTTATTTTTAAAGAGGATCGAGTACTGCAAACTCTAATTATTTTCAGAACTACTTTGGTTTTGTGGGTTAGTTTTATGTTCTGGCTAACTTTGAAACGAGGATATCCGTCTGGCCCTGCCAAGGGAGTAAACTGGCACTGACTGAGAACTTCTGAACTAACCAGAACTACACCACCCACCACCGGAATTATTTATACTTATACGAACTATTATTGTTTTACTATTTTAGCAACTGCTTGATCCAGTTGAGTCGGAAACTGTCTTTTACTGGGCTGTCGAGCTCACCCTTTCAATACTAAATTCTTTTCAGGAAATCAGTATTAGCTGGAGGTGGGAATTTGAGTGAGCTACCCAAGTCGTCTTGTAACATAAGTAATGGCCTTAGTAATTGTTTGTACTATAGTATTCATATGTATTATATTGTGTAATATATGTTGTGTACCTTCGACTTTTGAGGAATAAGAATGGCTTAGCCTATTTTTTGTAGGTTGCCGTCTGTTATGTTCCAATGATGGTTTTGGGGCGTGACATCTGCTCCTTCTGATCTGCATCTTCGACATCGACTTCTTCATTTTCTTCCCACCTTAGGGCAGGTCTTAGCACGGAGGAGGGTTCCTCACTTCATCTACAATTTACAGACCTTTCATGATCCTGTGATATACCATATGTGAACGTACTCCGGGATTTTGTATTGACTGCAATTAAAAAAAAAAGTAATCATCAAAAGAAAGCCTATCGAACCAATGCCAATGATGAAGACGATGAGAACAATTGCCACCAATTGTAGCAACTGAAGACATGAACTTAAAGGTGATACTTAAATCTAATAAAACATTGACAAAAATTAAAGCAAAAAAAAAAAAAACATAAATGTTGTGCTGGTGCTAATTCAACGAATACCCACCAATCAGATCTGCACCATGCAACTTCGTTCCCAATGAAATTCCTTTTATTTGAATCACTGAGCGACGAAATTCATGTTCCAACTAAAATCTAACAGAGGAAGTTCGGCAATATGATTATTACTAATTGATTATTACTAATTGTCTTTTGGTCGAAATTGTGTTATTGCAAGCTTTCAGTCAGAACTATTTAAATAAAAAATACCCATCAAATCGACAGAGAAAATAAGTAGAAATATGGGCGAAGAATTAATCTAACCTTCGATACGGTCATTGGCAATCATGAATCGCCAATATACCTCGCTTAAATAAAATGGTAAGAAAGGTCCACAACAGAACAAAAATTGAAACAAAATAACACTAATTTGAAAAAATTAATTGTATAAGAAATGAAAAAAACGTAACTGAATTAGACCACGAAACCGTGAAGATTGAAGGAGAAGAAGAAAGAAGTATTATCGGATCGATCCACCTGTAACAAACGCAGAGAAAAGGCGACAATAATCAAATTAAAATAAATGTGATAACAGTGAAGATGAACGATGAAGGGACTATGAAGGGGGGACGGTCAAATGGAGAGGGAGACGTGAATTATGGAAATTTTGTCCAATTAGTATCATTAATTGATTTATATAATTGTTAAACACTAATATAAGATTTGATTCCGTTTAAAATATGGAATACACAGTTTATACGGATATCATTGATGGTAAAATCCCTCGTCAAATTTATCGATTCCCAAATTTACGGTTTTATAGAATTTATTCTAATAATTTTTTTATTTATCCAGTATGACAGGTTGAAATTTTCTTTTCTTAAAATTTTGCTCATTTACATAATTTGATTTCTTTTTTATCTATTTGGGGCAAATATAATCTATTGCCATTATTTAATTTAGGTACTGAATACAATTTAAATTGTTGCATAATTACGTTTTTAAAATTAAGTTTGTTATGGTGCTAATTTAGGATAATGTGGATATTTTCGTACAATTATGTAAATTATTGAGATTATTACGGGCGAAATTAATGGAAATGTATACTAATTGATTTATCACGTATCTAATTAAATAAGATTCCATTTAATTATGGTAATTAGGGTTATTTCGAGTGATTTTATTACCGAAAATAGTGAATGATGACATCAGCATTGACGTGTCGCTGATGTCAATGCTGATGTGGACGGCCCGAGAACCCTTCAAATGTACCGGTAATTATATAATATATATGATATAGATAGATAGATAGATAGATTATGCTCTCGGATTAGTTGGTTATGTAAATGATTTAATTTAGTTAGAGAATAAATGAGATCAAACTTTGGGGGCAAGAATGTAGGGAATATAATACTCATAATATACGGCTCTTCAACTTGTTATCATAAAATTAGGAAAGATTTTAAATATCCTACAATAAAAGTTTTAAAATGTGCCATTTCCTAGTAATCATGCGTCTGTTAACAAAAAAAATAAAATATGATTCTTTCTGATTATATTATAATTTTGAATTTGATTGAATTTAATTATGGATATGGATAATGCCTCTAACTTGTTACCAGTTTTTAGGAATTTTTTTAATTTCGTAATTATTGTTTAGTCTTATGTTAATTAGATAATGGAAAATGCCATATTTATTAGCATTTTTGTTTCGAAAATAATCTGTTTCCTTTTCCTTTGATTTTTTTTTTTTGTAATATATAGTTTCCTAATCTAATGATAAATTTACTAATATACTGTATGCGTGTGTCATGCGCATGCGAGCGTGTGTCTTCCATTACCATGTTAGTGCTATTTTGGGTAGTTTCATTTGACATCAGCATATTACGTGGATTTGTTTAAGAGCTTTTAAATCCACCGCTATTAATAAATATATATTACCATATTAGTGCTATTTTGGGTAGTTTCATTTGACATCAGCATATTACATGGATTTGCTTAAGAGCTCTTAAATCCACCGCTATTAATAAATATATTATTATTTGGTTAGTTTCATTTCACATCAGCATATTACGTGGATTTGCTTAAGAGCTCTTAAATCCACCGCTATTAATAAATATATTATATATTACCGTGTTAGTGCTATTTTGGGTAGTTTCATTTGACATCAGCATATTACGTGGATTTGCTTAAGAGCTCTTAAATCCACCGCTATTAATAAATATATATTATATATATTATATTATTATTTCGTAGTAAGTTTTTGAATTATCAAAAGACCTTGAGAGCTCATTTGGAAGAGTAACTTATTTCGAAGTCCTTCATACCAACTCAAGGAATCAAATAAGACGTTTTTTAGACTCGAAACTTGATACACATAACAGAGACCGATTCTCACAGCGGAATCGAGCATGTTCCTGGTATGTCTCATAAACCTGAGTTACTTTAGTGCATTTTCCAGACCAAGAGTCGAGGAAGTTAGCCTCATGAACCATACAAACATAGTTTTTTTCTTTTTAATTTTTTTTTTTTCTAAGCACATAAGATCAGCATACACGGGTCAGCATATACTCTTGGATGATCAATGGTCAGGCTGGCGCAACTTCTCGTACGAGCTACGAGGTATCTGCTTCAGGGGAGAACTCTGCGTAGGAGTTCCTGGAAATGTTGTTGGAGAAGCTAACCTGGATCTCATGGGGGAGCTTAGTAAACTAGGTCTTACCAGAGGTGAAGGTATAAAGGGCTGTATCGGCGACCTCAGCACAGGTGTATTATGGTAGGACGAAAGAGGGGATGCAACAGGGCTCCTCAAATTTGAATGACCAACTTGTGTTGGTGTCGCTCCAGAAGATCTCGGTGATGATCTTATAGCAGATAACATATTGATTCTAATTCTGTCATAATGAGGCAGAAATTAGTAATGCCACGACGCGAGGGAGTTACAGGCTTATAATGCTATGTTGCTCAGACTCGACACTGGGACACTTCATTCTAGGGAAAACGAAACATGAACATAGCTAAATCTGACACTTGAACATGTATCTATATTGAGTAGTTATAGCTTTGTAGTCGAGTCCAACCAGCATCGACACAGTGTACATTAAGTTAATGTTTCTATAAGTGGCCACACTGCTTACCTGTTGTGCACGTCAACATACTCGTCAGTTTCATCATAAATCTCCTCCTGTAAGTCACCACAAACATCCAAAGTTCAGGGAAATGACAACAGAGAAGCAAAATGGCCAAAAGAGAGAAAGCTAAAACAGATGCCAATTTCGGATTACCTGCAGTAACTCCTCCATAACATCCTCCATAGTGATTATACCGATAACTTCTTCATTAGCATCTGGAAAAAAATCCAGTTCAGGTGCCTGCAAAATATCTTTATCTCCATACTGTAGAAATATGCTTTTCCCTAGCTCCATTGCATCAATCATTGAAGGAGTATGAGCTGAATTTGCGGTTGAATGTACAACAGAAGCGTTTCTTGATGCTTTCTTTTTTTCTTTTCTGAGAAGCCGATGATTTTTCCCTGTGAATTTGGAAGTATCATTTTAGAGTCAATGATCCTCAAGAGCTCTACAATCACTGCAGGAAATCACCAGTCCGTACAAAACATACCTTTTGTATCTGAGTGTTCAGGTTTTGAGACCATATTTGCCTGCACCACAGATAATAGAGGATTGTACATAGTATCTGGCATAGACTTGACATCTCTTTCACTCTTCACTACTACACCCATATGGAAATGACCCTTTTGGAACTGATTCAGTATATCATATAGTGGCAAGTAATCATAGAATCTGCAACAGTTATAACATGCATTAGATGAAATCTTGCCGACATGGGTATGATTAAGATAGCCGATACTGACAGCTGAAGCGCATATTCGTCTGAATACACAGCACAGGTTGCCTTCATATTCGTCTGAAAAGCTGTACGTATTCCTATACACGTAGATTATATACCAAATTAGATATGGAATGTTAGGTAGTATATAAAGACATGTATCATAGCTTAATTGATTATCAGAAATAAGAGAATTTATCCTAGAATTCAATATGGTATCAAGAGCATGTTGAGATCCTGGGATACACAAGATACATAAAGAGGGAAAGAAATAAACTCTGAGCCGACTCAGAGCCGAGAAGATGGCAAAAGACGACGGAAATTCAGGCAAGAAAGGAGATGGCCAGACAGGTAGACAGCCACCAACTATTCCACAAACATCACCCTTATACCTGCACGCTTCCGATGGGCCAGGATTACAAATAACACAAACCATATTCAATGGAGAGAATTATGATTTGTGGTCAGATGCAATGAGAAACAGCTTAGATGCGAAAAACAAATTGGGATTTGTGGATGGCACTGTGAAGGTACCTAAGGTAAAGGAAGATGATGAGGAGACTTTGGAGTACGCGGAATGGAGACGTTGTAACGCTATGATTAAATCATGGTTTCGCAACGTCATAGATACAAAACTGCACAAAAGTATTACTTGGTCAGCTTCAACTATAAAAGAAATTTGGGATGAATTGAAAGAGCGTTATTCCACAGTTAATGCTCCTAGAATTCAACAACTTAGAGGAGAATTAGCAGAACTCAAGCAAGGTGACATGGCCGTGGTCGATTACTACACAAAACTGAAAAGCATATGGGACGAGCTAAGTAATTACAGCAAGGTTCCAGTATGTACGTGTGGTGCAGCAGCCGAGTTTGTGAAAGAGCGAGAACAAGAAAAAGTGCATCAATTCTTGATGGGATTGAACACAAGACTTTATGGGATGCTGCGTTCCAATATGCTGATGGAGGAACCTGTTCCCACCTTGCAAAAGGCCTATGGGAATATCCTCCGCGAAGAGAGAAGTCGGGTCGTGACAAGAAGCCGAGAAGACAAGACAGAGACGGTGGCCTTGGCAGCACGCTCAACCGAGACAGGGGGTAAACGTGAAACAGGGGGCACATCATCTCCGAGAGCACGTGAAAGGAAGACATGTCCTAATTGCGGAAAATTTGGACACGGAGTTAATGAATGCTGGGAAATTATTGGGTACCCACCTGGTAAAGGACGAGGCCGCGGACGTCGTGGGGGATCGAGTGGCCGTACAGGAGGCAGAGGAGGCTTCACCCAGAACCATGTCGCGGCAACGATTGGAGCAGAGGTCACCAACAACAGCCATCAAAATCGACATAGCAACGGGAGCCTAGAAGTGTTGGCGAACGCTCGTTTTACTAGTGCAGACATCGAAAGGATTCGCGCCCTCATAGCACCCAGCACGGAAGGGACAGAGCAGTTAACAGGTAATCTTAGTTGTGGTAATGGTTGGATTTTGGACACTGGATGTTCAAATCACATGACAGGAAATCAGGATATCATGTATGATTTGAAGAAAGGAGACGCAACAAGTGTAAATTTACCTGATGGAACTCAAACCATAGCGACAAGGAGAGGAAAAATCAAAATAGCTGAGAATTTAATTCTCAACAATGTTTTATTTGTTCCTTCGCTTACATGCAATTTAATTTCTGTTGGACAATTGATACGAGAATTTAATTATTCAGTGAATTTTTGGCCTAATTGTTGTGTGATACAGGACCTTACTACGAAGACGCTGATTGGCGCGGGTGAGTATCGAGATGGGATTTACTATTTGAAAGGAGTCGCAAGGAAGGAGCAAGCGCATAATACACGGGCAAGTCAGGACGTAGAGTTATGGCATAGACGGGCAGGACATCCTTCAAGTAGTGTTTTATCCGATATCTATAGCTCATTAGGGAAAAATTTTAGTTGGAATAATAAATTCGTTTGCGACTCTTGTTGTCGAGCAAAACAAACTCGTCTGAGTTTTTCAAGAAATAATAAAAGAGCCAAAGGTGTTTTTGATCTAATTCATTGTGATATATGGGGAGGATATCGTACTAAAAGTCTGTCGGGAGCTCACTATTTTTTTACTATTGTAGATGATTGTAGTCGGGCAGTTTGGATTTATTTAATGATAGATAGAACCGAAGCTGGACAATTGTTGCGTGACTTTTGTACCATGGTGAAAACTCAATTTGATAAGCACGTTAAGGTCGTACAGAGTGACAATGGGACGGAGTTTAAATCAACCACAATGCTACAGTTTTACAAGGACCATGGTATGATGTTCCGGACAAGTAACGTAGACACTCCACAGCAAAACGCGCGAGTTGAGAGGAAACATCGTCACATCTTAGAGATGGCGCGAGCTCTACGTTTTCAATCTGGATTGCCAATTAAGTTTTGGGGTGAGTGTGTGTTGACTTCAGGTTACTTGATTAACCGACTCCCGACACCAGTTTTAGGAGGTAAGTCTCCCTATGAGATCTTATACAACGAGAAACCACCTTTGGAGAATTTACGAATTTTTGGTTGTCTTTGTTATGCCCACAATAAAAGTAGAACAAAGGACAAGTTTGGAGAAAGAGGTATAAGGTGCGTGTTTTTGGGTTACCCTCACGGAAAGAAAGGGTGGCGAGTATACGATTTAGAAAAATGTGAGATTTTTGTCTCACGAGATGTGAAATTTTTTGAGCATGAATATCCCTTCCTCTCAGGCAATGTACAGGGTCAGGCAAATAGGGGGAGCGTAGACCAGGTCCCCTGTTTTGATGAGATAGAACTTGTAGAAGATGACGCCAAGAGTGATGCGCTGGGAGTAGATGACTCCGAAACAGACGCACCAGAAATGGCGGAGACTAGGTTGTCTGATGCCCAGCAGCCTGAGGGGGAGACATTGGCAGAATGGCGTGCCGGAGGAGATACACAGCCTGCTGGCCTCACAGCAGAACACGAACAGAGTGCACTAGAGACCATGGGTCGAGGAGCACGCGGGAAATTTGAGCCATATTGGTCAAAAGATTACGTGAGGAATGTTCGTTGTCAATCAGCAACATTAGTAAACCCCACTTCAACATCGACTCACATGCGTCAAGCTGCGTCCTCAAAGAAAGGTACGCGATATCCAATAGCCGATTATCTCACTTATAATTGTTTCTCCACTGCCCACAGAAATTTTATTGCAGCAATTAGCATTGATAAGGAGCCGACTAGCTACCAGGAAGCCGCGAAAGATGTTCGTTGGAGAGAAGCAATGAGTAAGGAAATCACGGCATTAGAAGAAAATAAAACCTGGGTTGTGGTCGAATTGCCGCCCGATAAACGACCAATTGGATGTCGATGGGTGTATAAAATCAAATACAAAGCAGATGGGACAATTGAGCGTTTCAAGGCGAGGTTAGTAGCGCAAGGGTACACCCAGGTTGAAGGAGTTGATTTTCACGAGACTTTTGCTCCAGTAGCAAAGATGGTGAGTGTACGTTGTTTGCTTGGGGTTGCAGTAGCGAAACAATGGTTTATCTCACAATTGGATGTGAATAATGCTTTTCTCCATGGAGACCTCAGTGAAGAAGTATACATGAGGTTGCCGCCTGGTTTTCGCGCAAATGGAAACAAGGTATGTCGATTGCAGAAATCATTGTATGGATTAAGGCAGGCATCCCGTAATTGGTTTGCAAAGCTAGCAGATTCCTTGAAAAAGTATGGATTTGTACAATCCATGGCAGATTATTCACTTTTCACTTATAGGCAAGGTGCTGTATTTCTTGCAGTACTTGTTTATGTCGATGACATGATTGTTGTCGGGAATAATGAAACAGCCGGGAATGGTTTGAGACGATACCTTGACGAGAATTTTGGTATCAAAGATCTAGGGCCTTTAAAGTATTTTCTGGGAATAGAGGCCACTAGAGATCGACGAGGGATCTATTTGAGTCAACGAAAGTATGCACTAAGCATAATTGAAGAGTGTGGGCTGCTTGGGGCAAAGCCGGTGGACATCCCGTTGCCGCAGAACCACCAATTGGCGCTGGCAGATGACGATTTGTTAAACGACCCGACTCGATATAGGCGCTTGGTAGGACGCTTAATCTATTTGACGATAACTAGACCGGAGTTGGTTTATTCAGTACATGTGTTGTCGCAATTTATGCAATCACCTCGGAAGGAGCATTGGGATGCTGTGCTGCGTTTGGTACGTTATTTGAAGGGAAGCCCAGGACAAGGGATATTTCTGCAAAATACAGGAGAGCTACAATTGTATGCATTTTGTGATTCGGATTGGGCAAGCTGTCCAATCACGAGACAGTCATTGACTGGGTATTTTGTTATGTTGGGGAACTCACCAATTTCGTGGAAGACTAAGAAGCAAGGGACGGTAGCTAGATCGTCGGCGGAGGCAGAGTACCGAGCGATGGCGCATGTAACTAGTGAGGTACTGTGGCTGAAGTCATTTCTGGCGTCACTTGGGGTGTATCATACACAACCAGTACGCGTGTTTTGTGATAATCAGGCCGCCTTGCACATAGCCAAGAATCCGGTGTTTCATGATCGCACAAAGCACATCGAAATAGATTGCCATTTTGTGCGTCAACATTTGGTACGAGGAGACATAGTAACCTCATATATTGGAACTAGAAACCAGCTAGCAGACATTTTCACAAAGTCATTAGGACGACAGCAATTTGATGTTCTATTGGACAAGATGGGCATTCGGATGCCGACTGCTCCACCTTGAGGGGGAGTAAGGAAAGGTGTTTTAGAAAAGCTGTACGTATTCCTATACACGTAGATTATATACCAAATTAGATATGGAATGTTAGGTAGTATATAAAGACATGTATCATAGCTTAATTGATTATCAGAAATAAGAGAATTTATCCTAGAATTCAATAATAACATCCTCCATAGTGATTATACCGATAACTTCTTCATTAGCATCTGGAAAAAAATCCAGTTCAGGTGCCTGCAAAATATCTTTATCTCCATACTGTAGAAATATGCTTTTCCCTAGCTCCATTGCATCAATCATTGAAGGAGTATGAGCTGAATTTGCGGTTGAATGTACAACAGAAGCGTTTCTTGATGCTTTCTTTTTTTCTTTTCTGAGAAGCCGATGATTTTTCCCTGTGAATTTGGAAGTATCATTTTAGAGTCAATGATCCTCAAGAGCTCTACAATCACTGCAGGAAATCACCAGTCCGTACAAAACATACCTTTTGTATCTGAGTGTTCAGGTTTTGAGACCATATTTGCCTGCACCACAGATAATAGAGGATTGTACATAGTATCTGGCATAGACTTGACATCTCTTTCACTCTTCACTACTACACCCATATGGAAATGACCCTTTTGGAACTGATTCAGTATATCATATAGTGGCAAGTAATCATAGAATCTGCAACAGTTATAACATGCATTAGATGAAATCTTGCCGACATGGGTATGATTAAGATAGCCGATACTGACAGCTGAAGCGCATATTCGTCTGAATACACAGCACAGGTTGCCTTCATTTCATTCACATAACAGTAAATACTTGAGCCAGTGAGAAATGCTCAAACCTGGAGATCTTTCTGATGGTGAGATTTCTAATGGGAGTCTCATATTCAGGACGGCAAGCAATCAAATTCTTCACCTGTAATTAATATACAACAAACTTTAGCTGAATTTGTAAGACAACTCAATGCAAAACCAGATGGATGACACTATAATATCAGAAAAACAAAATAATCTGAAAACAACATTGTAACTTTGGAAGCAAGGATCTTGCACTCCCCAGTCATAAAGATACACCGATATATGTTATATCCACAATTACGTACCAAAATAAGGCCTATGATATTGGCTGGGTTGCCGGAGTAGATAGGTACTCGACTGTGTCCATTCCTCATGATCAGCTCCATTGTGCTCCTGATAACAAAATCAAAGATCTAGAAATTGCAACCAAAAAATACAGGAAGCCAGAAATAAAAAGCTTATGAGAAGCTTACTTGTCGAGTTTAGCATTAATGTCCAGGGAAAATACTTCTGACAAAGGCGTCATAGCATCTTTGGCTGTCTTTTCTGATAATTCTAAAGCTCCCCCAATGATAGTAGTTTCATCGTGGGTCAACTCTCCACCTTTGCCTGCCTAATGTGATCAGAGTACATTTCCACATTATGATCGTGAAATCACTCTGGAGTTCGAAGTTGGTAACCAGCACATGCATCACTAACCTCATTGGCATGTAGGTCTACGAATGTTTTCAGCTCTGAGCGCCTTAACAGAGCAGAATGCCCTTTTCCAAGCAGCCAGTCCAAAAGCTGTCAAGGTATGAATACAAGAGGAACACATAGTTGATAAGAAAGGAAACAATCTTCACACTGGACAGTTAAAACATTTCAAAATAAAGAGGCATTAGCCACCATGAGATCACCTAAGGTGTTGCTAATGCTTTTATACTGTTTATTTATACTGCAACCTCCCAGCACAAACAGATGTTTTAACACTGCTTCTGGTGTCTTTGAAAGAATATAATTACCTTGCTGATTGGATAAGAGAGGGGGAGCAAAAGGATGACAAGTAGACGGACTAAGACTGCAAGTTTTGCACCCACGCTCAGTCCATACTGAGAGCACACAGCTTGAGGAATAATCTGCAGTAGAATTAATGTGTTGCTTAAGCTTTTGAACAAAAGTGGATGACAAAAAAAGAGGAAAGAACCCATAAAAGGAAGATGCCAAATTGCAAGTATGCTGTGAGTTACCTCACCAAATGCAAGAATAAGCGTCACTGATATCAATACGGATACCCAAGCCGGAAGAAGTGAATCAAGAAAAATCGGCAAAGCCTGAAAAGAAGGAACCAGAGTGATCACGTGGACAAGGGAAAATATGGATAATACCTACATATTTGGAAGGTTGATCGTACCTCCATTGCCATGGCATTATAAATGAGGAGAGTGCAGAGTAGTAGATGCTGGTTTTTGACAAGGGGCATAATCTTCTCTGCAGTCACGAATTGTCAGAGAAATTAGTGAAACAGAAGTTTTGAAGTGAAAATGATATACAGCTGAAAAGTAAAGAGTCTGTTTCAACCTGCATTCCTCCTGTCCTTAGGCTGACCAGACTTTGCAAGCACCTCAAGATCGACAAGGCTGAGAGACATGAGTCCTAAGGTAAGACCTGACATGAGACCAGCAAAACAAACAAGAGCCACACATGTGATTAAATAGACCCAAAACATGGGCTCACAACATGGCACATCATTTGCCGCCATCTTTGCCTGAAATATTTACTAGCATGCAGGCTATGAGAGCCTTGAAAGTAGTTTCTTGATTTACGAATAGCCTAAGACGTACACGAGGTCATAACTACAAGGGACACTATGGAGCTGGAAGAAGTAAGCAAGTTACAGACTTTATATAGAACTAGAGTTCAGCAGTCCAGAATTCTAGAGTCTCCACTTGGCCTCGAGATGCAAAAGGTGATCAGACAAACCAACAAGAACAAAGGGCAAATTCCAAAACTCAACTGCCAAAAGTGAAAACTACTAATTTTATACATTAACCAACGTTAACATTTTAAAAAGAACATTATTGCAGAATCAAAATATTAACAAAAGAGAATATTCATATAAAGTGTATAACTACAGATGAAAAGATGAAGAGGCGTCATTCACTAACCCCCTCCACAAAAGAAAAAGGAACAAACTAAGTTGAGAAAAGCGGCCATAGGCTACCTAACAGAAATACAAATTACTGAAAATAGAATTAAAATTAGATATATTAGTGAAGCTTTACCATGGTATCAAATTATCAATGCATCAGCAACTAATACTTAGTATGCATATGGAGTGGACCGTCCACACTCGTGATAATCAACCTTCTACATTCCATATAGTTAAGAGTATCAAGAATGAAGAGGTCTTCAGTGTCATCATGCCCTGCTGAAAGTCAAAAACAATGAACAGAAGGTTTATAAGTCCAAGACTATCAGTGTATGACGCAAGATGCTGTGCACAGAAACCTGCTTCTATCTCTGGAAAGATAGACAACATATCCCAAACTTCACACCAACACAATAACCAGAGAATGCTTGAACCATCGTATGGAACTGTTGCTCTCAAGTGGTAAAGCAACATGGCATAAACTTACATCCTAACGATGAAATATTGGTAGAAGGTAATAAACTTCACTAAGAAGTTGATGATATCATAAAATTAAAGAAAAACATTAGTGTGTTCGTTAATCTATTTGACCTGGAGTTGCATCTTCCAGGTAATCAACAATCACAACTTAACAGCAGTTGACATATGATTAAGGTGAATGATTCAAAGTCCTTTTACACTCGCTCTAGTCTACCTTCATCAGTTCATCACTACAGAGATACCGGTTGACACCTGCATATACATGCAATGTGATAATCTAATTCCAGTAGAATATTCGGATAATTCCTCATTGAGGCACAATTGCAATGAGGGATACTGTTAACGCATTACTGTTTAAAGCCATAATCTACCCTAGACACTAATAAAGGAGTTTAATTATGTCACCAAAGACAAACAAGAAGATCCATCCAAGAATAGATGTAGTAGGTGTATAAAAGTACCTATGAACATTAACAATGCTACCTTCACCTAGCTAGCATGCAATCCTGAAAGAATCATGCACTCATATAGGTATTGATTTTCCTCATTAATATATAAGTAGTCGAAATGTCCAAAATGTCAGGTGAATAGACATTTATATATTGAAAATGGTAGCTTCGTGGATATGGCCGGAACTGCAAGATTATGACGCCTATACAGCTTCAAGCTAAAGCTAAAGCTAATTAAGCCCTTGACATCATTATCACCTAATTGAGCCGCCCAAGCTGTACTACACCCGTGCACGGTACCAGGCTTCCGGCTCAATCATAATCAGCTACATGCTATAAGCTTATAAGTTAGTGACAAGTGGTTAGTTGATCATTTTTCACAGGAAAAAGGGTGGTTCGAAAATCACCAAGGCCATATTCTGCATAGCTGACAATAGTACCATCACCATATGGTACAGTTTAAAGATCACAAAGACTTATATACAGAAGAAGCACCAAGAATCAAGTTGTGACAGTTCTATATAGGAGTCAGTAGACATCCTTATCATTGTGGCCGAGGAGGAAGCCTAGCCACCCGAAGCAAGGCTATCTATAATACGACAACAGATGTTGCCCATTGACAACATGGTGATCGAAATAGTTCACCAATTTCCCGCAGGTCTCTCTGCGGTAACTGTTTCTTAATTAAGTCTTAAGATTGTATACCTCTACACCTCCTTGACCACCACCAACAAAACCACTCATGGGTTAACTAAATCACAAATGGTTCTTCATGGTTTTGTATGCAAATAAACCAAAGAACATAAATACTAACGAAATGCAATTTGCAAGAGAAAGAGATTGGTTGGATATCGTAACATGGCAGCAGATGACTCGAATTAGAAATTTCCAAAGGTTGGAGTACAACAACAACAACAACCAAACCTTATTCCCAAAATGATTGGGTTGGAGTAATTTACTAAAAAAAAAAAAAGTTTGTCCAAAAGCAACGACTATCTCAATAGCTCCCACTTATGGTGAGGTAAGAGGGGCTGGATGTCAGTACCTTATCCTAATACCCCATGCTAAAAATATGAGGCTGTTTCGGGATAACCCAAACTGAAAATAGGGTCAGGAAATGAGCATAAACAAAAACTAGAAATCTAACAACTTATGCATCTTGTTATTATCTATGACAGTATGCAGTCTTTTTCTCCGTTAATTTCCATTCCAACCTTAAACAGTCTATCACGGAACCATTGTGACAGAGAGTGACAATGAAAACCAACAAACAAACCAAAAATTTGGTAGTATAACAGCATAGCTTCATTAGAATGCATATTCATTACTAACATTACAAACAAAAGGATACAAAAAGCTCATTACGGCATCACCATGATTCTTTCATAGCTTAAATTAGTAGCAAGCAAGCCATAAAAGGGCATGGTGGTATTTTATGACCATTCATCGAGTGAAAGGTTGGCATTCAAAGAAATAGCACGAATAGGGTTTCCAAAAAGCAAGGAGCATAGTTCAGATATTAAAAGTTATAATATTGTGAAGGCTAAACAACAAAAATGGGACACCAAGGACATTAAAAAATATACTCCAGACTTTCCAGAAATATGAAAATGACCTTCAGGAAAGTACTTTTTATAGGAATATGAGATTAGGGAAGAGTCCTCCCTTGAGGCTCGATGACTTTCATCATATATATATCGAGTATACAAGGATACAACAGTAATTACGCATTAACCTAATTACATAAAATATATATACTATTACACCCCCTCAGACGGAGCGGGAGGAGGACGAACGCTCAGGCTGGATTTAAAGCGTTCAAAAAGAGGCCGAGGAAGGCCCTTGGTAAAAATGTCAGCGTACTGATAATCAGCAGGAACATGTAGAACGCGAAGTTGCCCAACCTGCACCTTTTCATGCACAAAATGAATATCCAGCTCAATATGCTTAGTACGTTGATGCTGAACAGGGTTGGTAGACATGTAGACAGCACTAATGTTGTCACAGTACACAAGAGTAGCACGAGGAATAGGCACCCGAAGTTCAAGCAGCAAATTGCGCAACCAACACGTATCAGCAACAGCATTAGCAACACCCCGATACTCAGCCTCAGCACTGGAACGGGACACATTAGGTTGCCTCTTAGACGACCAACTAACCAAATTATCACCCAGGAAGACACAATACCCAGACGTGGAACGACGAGTATCCGAGCAACCAGCCCAATCAGCATCAGTATAAGCAGTGAGACCAGTGGCAGGACTGGCAGTGATGACGAGACCCTGATCAACAGTACCACGAAGGTAGCGTAAAATACGCTTTAAAGCGTGAAAGTGAGGCTCACGAGGGTCATGCATAAACAGACAGACCTGCTGAACAGCGTAGGCAATGTCCGGACGAGTGAACGTAAGGTACTGGAGGGCACCAGCCAAGCTACGATAAAGACGCGGATCCTTCACCGGAGGACCAGACGTCGCAGCGAGTTTAGAGCCAACCTCAACCGGAGTGGTGGAGGGCTTACAATCGGACATAGAGGCACGACCCAGAACGTCCAAAGCATACTGCCGCTGGGACAGAAAGAGACTCTGTGGATCGCGGGTCACAGTAATCCCCAGAAAATGGCTCAAGGGACCCAAATCACTCATGGCAAACTCAGCAGATAAGAGGTCAATAAGGCGACGAAGCAAAATCGGTGTAGAGGCAGTGAGAATGATATCATCAACATAGAGAAGAAGGTATGCAGACTCAGACCCATGAGAATACACAAACAACGAGGCGTCCGTAGCGCTAGCAGTAAACCCCGATCGGAGAACAAAAGACGCAAAACGTTGAAACCAAGCGCGAGGCGCCTGTTTCAGGCCGTATAAAGACTTCCGCAGGCGACAGACATGATGAGGAAGCTTAGGATCACGAAAGCCAGGAGGCTGATGCATAAAAACCTGTTCCCGTAGGTCACCGTGCAGAAAAGCATTTTTAACGTCAAGCTGATGAATGGGCCACTGACGAGTCATAGCCAAGGCCAACACAGTGCGAATGGTAGCGGGTTTAACCACAGAACTAAAAGTTTCATCACAATCCACCCCCTCAACCTGATTAGACCCATTGGCAACCAAACGAGCCTTGTATCGTTGGAGACGACCATCAGCCTTGAACTTGTGACGATACAACCACAAACACCGAAGAACATTGGCACCCGGAGGACGCGGAACCAATTCCCATGTACCATTATGCATAAGAGCACCAAACTCATCATCCATAGCAGCTTTCCAATGAGGATCAGACAAAGCAGCGGAGAGATTTTTTGGTAACGGAGATAGGACCGGAGAATGCGTGACATGAAGGTTGAGGGGCTGTTTGGGTTGAAACACACCATCACGAGCACGGGTAGACATGGGATGAGTGGTGGAAGCAGCTGGCCGGAACAACGAGGGAAGTGGAGTAGCCGGAGTGGGCAGAATGCCCGGGGCGGGGGCGGACCGCGGATCAGAACGGGCGGACCGCGGTGCAGAACAGGCGGACCGCGGGTTCCCCTCTGCCTCGGATACAGCAGTAGCAGTAGCGGGGCGGGCACGACGAGTGTAAGTGACCCCAAAACGCCGAGTAGGAGGGGTGGGAGCGGGGAACGCATATGCATGTCCCATGTTAAGCGGGGCAGCGTCGGAGGGTAGGTCATTGATCATGGACGGGACACACCCCCGCTGGGAGTAGGGGAACACAAGCTCATCAAAAGTCACATGTCGCGAAATGTGAATTTTACCCGTAACCAAATCAAGACACCGATAACCCCGAAAATTAGGTGGAAACCCCAAGAAGATGCACCTAGTAGACCGAGAAGCCAACTTATGAGGAGCTTTTGCAGAGAGATTGGGATAACATAAACACCCAAATGTGCGAAGATGATCGTAGGTGGGATGACGACCAAAGAGCACAGAGACCGGAGTCTGATTGCGAAGCACCTTGGTAGGGAGCAAATTATGAAGATAAGCAGCCATATCAATAGCTTCGACCCAAAACTGTTCCGGTAAAGTAGCATGAGTAAGCAAGGTGCGCTTAATATCATTGAGACGCCGAAGTATACGCTCGGCCTTACCATTTTGCGGAGATGTCTGAGGGCACGCAAACCGGTACACCATTCCATTGTTTTTAGCAAAAGTACGAAAAGGTGTATTGTCAAATTCACCCCCGAGATCACATTGAAAACATTTGACAGGACGCTCAAATTGAGTACGAACATACTTAGCAAACTCTAGAAATTTCGCATAAACCTCAGATTTGTATTTGATGGGAAAGACCCATAGGTAATGAGAAAAATCATCCAAAAGAACTAAGTAATACTTAAAACCATCACGGCTTAAAATAGGAGAGGTCCATAAATCACTATGAATAATGTCAAACGGAGCAATAGTAACACTAGTAGAATCCGCAAACGGTAAGCGAACATGCTTACTAAGTTGACAAGAATGACATAAGGATGCACGTTGTGCTTTAGTACATGAAATAGAAAGTTTTTGCTTAAGAGAATCTAAAACATGGTGGCCAGGATGACCGAGACGACTATGCCACACCGAGAAGGGAAGGACGGCGAGGGCGGAGGCGTTCGCGTGAGGCGGGTTTTTGGACGTTGTGGACGACGACGACACAGGGGGAGTGACTGGGTATAACTCACCCGAGCTATTGCTCCTCATTAACAGGGTCCCCGTACGAAGATCCTTCACAGAAAAACCATTAGGGTCAAATTCGACGGACACATTATTATCAACAGTGAATTGACGGACGGAGATTAAGTTTTTGATTATGTGAGGAGTAAAGAGAACATTGTTTAAGGCGAGAGGGGTGGTTGTTGTGTTTAACGTTTGACATCCACTACCAACGACAGGAATACTATGACCATTACCAACATTAATTGACGGAATACTACTGGAAGATTTTAAACCAGTGAGCATACCTGAATGAGAGGCAAGATGATGAGTAGCACCCGTATCCATAAACCAAGTCGAGTCCAGAGCCTGCATAGTCATAGCCCCAAAAAATTGAGACAAATCAGTCGGATGAAAACCCGAGTCCGGAGTGGCTGTGACGTGAGCCTGCCCTTGCGGCGGTGCTGGCGACCGATGACCCAAGACGCCGGTACCAGTGGGGGGTCGAGGCCAAGCCCATCCCGCTGATGTGGGGTACGGACACGGAGGTAACGCCCAAGGCGAGGGAAACCATTGAGCCGGCCACTGTTGAGGGACGGTATGGGTGGTGCGCACCACACCATCAGAGGATCCACCACCGCCACCATATGTCTGCCGAGAGCTCCTATTGTTCTTATTTTTACCCTTGCCTTTTCCCCCTCCTTTGCTAGCAGGAACGAGAGAAGACGAGGCCGCAGTGTCAGAACGCGCGGGTGAGACGACAAGAGCAGTGGACGGAGACTTGCGAAGTTGTCGCAACCGATCACGCTCAAGCATTGAGCGTGCATCAATAAAAGTGGGGATGGGATCACGTTGTTGAATGATGTTTGCCGTGGTGTCGTATTCATCAGTAAGACCATTAGTGAGTTGAATTACGAGACGTTGATCCGAAACCGTAGCACCAATACCATTCAAGCGAGAAGCAAGAGACTTGAGCCGGGAACAATAATCATCAAGGGAAGAGCAGTGTTCCAGCCGAAGGGTAACAAATTCTTGCTCAAGGGCAGCCGCTCGGGAGCCCTTATTGTCGTGAAAACGGGACTTGAGATGAGACCAAGCTTCAGCAGCCAAGTCAACATCGTTCACCATCTCCAACACAAGGTCATCGGAAACGGTGGCATAAATCCAATTGAGAACGACGTCATCAATAGCTTTCCACGTAGTGTCAGTCGGGTTCGAGCCTTTTCCATCGAGATGATCGAGTAGCTGATATTGACCGACGGTGAGACGAAAAAGCTTCACCCATGTATCATATTTGATCTTCTCATCATCAAGCACAAAACGAACCTGTGCTTTGATGTTGTGAACGGAGAAGGCAGGGTGTAGTTTGTCGTAGGGAGGAGGAGGGGGAGGAGGAGGAGGGGTGTCATCGCCAGCCATGGTGAATGTGGAGGACGGCTAGGGAGAACAGAGAAGCAGCGGAAGGGTTTTGGAAAGCCTAGATCGATACCATATAGGAATATGAGATTAGGGAAGAGTCCTCCCTTGAGGCTCGATGACTTTCATCATATATATATCGAGTATACAAGGATACAACAGTAATTACGCATTAACCTAATTACATAAAATATATATACTATTACTTTTTAAGAGTCTAATTAAACATTCAGATACTAAGTAGCTTAGTATTTAGGTGATGTATAATTCCATAGTTTCAACATTAAGACCAACATGAAAGCCAATGCTAGACTAACGCATACAAATAACGGTTATGAATTACCATGATACCACTACTAGTTCACCCTTGAATTCTTGATATATCGAATATGTAAGGGTGTTGCTATCACCCGTCTTTCACAAAATCATCCATCAATCAAAGACTAAGGAGTCGCCACTTCTTAAAAGTTTGGCTAAACCTTCATGGAATGTTTAATAGAAGGTAACCTTGATTAGAATGTAATGAGGGACATGAGATCTCCACTAAAGGAGTTCAGGGGAGACAAACTTTGATTGGTAGTAAGAGCCATTACAATGTGGTAGAATGAGTAATGAGCATTGCTCCACTTATATCAATGTTAACACCATTACATCACTAGAATCAATCATTTACACTCTCCTCATTCTTACCTCGTTTCTCCACTTCACGACAATGCTAAAACCTTAATCCCAACACCATCTAACTAACTCGTCTTTTCTCCTCCTCAATTTCTCCTCATTTTCAACCTTATTTGCACCCCCAACCAAGCATGGAGTAAAGGTTAATGCTTTATTAACTTGTCAAGAATCCAAGAACACAGATGATCATCATAAACTTTACAAGTTACCACTTATGTGTTGCTTTATTAACGTGTGCTCTCATACCCCGAGAGTTTAAAATTCGATCCAAAGACGTACATTTCAAGGAGATTCAATCAATCATTATAAAACCGCATTATCAAAACTTGAAAATGTATACGTTTCAACCTCCCCGTATACTAAAACTATAGAATGTAACATCAATTTAATCTATAAAAAAAAAAGGTATTTACAATTCCACTAAAGTTCATCAACCATCATACACTCAATATTTATTAGATTGTTGTCCACATACCCATAAAAGTTGCTTCAAATTCACATATAGGGCCACAAATCTAATGAAATTAATTCACAAAAGCACACACAAACCCCAAAATTTAGCCCACATCAGGACAAATAAAGAACACATTTTTAATACACAAGTGTCATCTAAAATCATATGAAAGTGTATTAAGCTATAAACCCAGATGATTTCTGGAGAATTTAATAAGATTTTTGAGAGAAATCATGATGCTCACCCTTGTCTTTCTTTGTTTCTAGTAAAGAACAGGGAGAGAATCGTCATGATTTCCCGCCAAACTAACGCCTGTTGGGCACGTAGCGTCTGCGTTACACTTACATCCTTGTGATTTTGTGAACCTTCCATTGTTGACATCATCATAACATCATGGAGCAACACCCAACTGAGCTTTATTTTCTGTTCTGAGATT
This sequence comes from Spergularia marina, assembly GCA_963680865.1. Classification (NCBI taxonomy): domain Eukaryota; kingdom Viridiplantae; phylum Streptophyta; class Magnoliopsida; order Caryophyllales; family Caryophyllaceae; genus Spergularia; species Spergularia marina. The sequence continues at coordinate 22,930,313 of OY804553.1, read as the reverse complement.
TTGCCAAAACAAACATTAAATTTAGAATGAATGGTAAATTTTAATTTTAAGAGTAATGATCGAAATATTTTTGTTGTTGTAATACACGGATTATGTATCACGAATTACCTTGAAATATGACTTGACAAGAAATGTTATAAGAAGTAAGAATTCACATAAGGAGTACTCCTTACGAGTATTTTTTTTATTCTCTTTTGTAACGTTATGCTTGAATATACTTGTTTGAAATGAAAAGAACGAAAAAATTATATGATCTCGTGACAATCAATTTTTTTTTTGAAGTGTCTAAGTTAGAACAGTAAAACGTACTCCACATGATTGCAATTTGATTTTGCTTAAGAAGTTTCATGTTCAAGCCTAATAGTATCCAAAAGATTTTATCGGAAGAATCTCTCACCATAATTAGGCACGAAGTACGATCACAATTCATAACTCTCTCATCATAGCCATGTGATGAACACGAGTCGAAACCAGATGTAACCGAAAAGACTAGATGGACAAACAGTAAAAAATTAGCTTGGTACATGACACGGTTTTAAACTCAAATGACTCAAAAAAGCAAACGTAACGTGGAAGACTAGATGAACAAACGTCAAAACAACAAAAAGAGCTCGCGAAAATGAACACACGCTAGACTGTGGAAGTGTCCTATCACCTAAGGTTGGAGAATGGAGACTGGAGTGTCAATAGAGTATCCGAGAATTTAAAATTCTAGGAAGAGTTCCCGCTGAGAAGATCCGCCACACACACACACACACACACAAAATTGGGCAAATTGAAAGAAACTCAAAAAACCTCAAAAATGGCGAAGAGTAACATGGACGACGTCGACAGGCTGTTTTCTTGCTTCAAATGCGGCGTTACTCCTCCTGGTATCTTACCCTTCTTCTGCTTTCCCCCCCCCCCCCTTTTAATCAAACTTCAATCATAATTTCGTTTTTTTATCTTCTTTTTGTAATCTAATTCGTAATTAAAATCCCAATGATTTCAGTATTTGTCAATTAGATTAAAAGATCATGTTTTTAAATTCATTAATTTGGCAAATTGAGAAAGTTTTGTTCTTTTTATCAATTTTTATAAATTGGGGTAGAAATGTATAATCTTGCTGATATATTCTGTACTGAATTTCTGCTGAAATAGAAGGTTTAATGGGAGTAGTATGCTGAAATTATGACCCAATTCAATTTTTGGGATATTACCCACTTTTTTTTTTTTTTTTTTTTTGCCGTGTAATTGAAGTTTGTTTTGGTGGGATTAAGTATTTGTTTCCCAATTTGGGTTTTTGGAATCATAATCCTCCAATTACTAGTGTTGTATGACCAATTGAACAACTCCACCCCTGAAGTCGCGGATTGGTTTAGCGCTTTTGTGTTGTAGTATCCTTTGATGGAGATGCGGACTCATGTGAAGGTGATTAGGTTGTGTGCAGCTAGTGCATGTAGACCATTTTCAATGTGTCTTGGGCGGGAACCATGATTAGGGTGGTAAATGTCACCTAGCTTAGCGCGTAAGGTCCTTTGGGGTAGTACCGTAGTACCCATGATCTGAGTTCAAACTCGGTTGCATCAATACTGGTCTTATGGTCCATAGTTCGTTCTCTCCCTTTTGGAGGGGATTTTTCATCCTCTCTTGATTCATAGACTGTGTGATTGCTATACTAAAGTATGTGTCAGATGGAACAATGAACAAAACTTTGAAAAATGGCTTGGGACTATGCCACATTGTATGGTGTAGTTAGCAAGATAATCAAATGGCAAGTTCTTAATAGGCATTTTAACATGCCAGTGCGGTAGTAGTAGCCTGTGAGTTACACAAAGTTAGAGCTATTGGATTCGGTAGATATTTGTTCAGCTCATGAACTACTTACTACTCTTGTGCTAGTTACAAATGTATATGCGCATTTGGCTTTCTCTTTTCCACTCTTTTGATATACTATCCAAACAAAACAATAGATTTTGGACCCCTCTTTTTGCCCTGCCTTCCTTTCCTTCTGTTTACTGTATCCGAACAAATAAGTCTTTGTTTTGCTGTTGCCTTGTGATCCTGGGCTCCTGGCCATGTCATTGCGCTTTTATAAAGTTTATACTACTCTTGGTGCACTTAATTTTCAATTTGAAGAAACTATCTCTGTGCAGAATCTGCAATGAGAGAGGGAAAAACAAGCAGGAGTAGACTAAAGCGAGAAAATCCAAGTCAAAATAAGTCTGAAAGTCCAGGTGCAGCTGGACAAGGCAAAACGCCAAACTCACATATACAGTCAGAAAAGGTTTGTAGCATAATTCCCTTTTTTCTCTTTCCCTGTGTTTGGGTTAGTTAGTTCTTGTAGCAAAAGTGCAGAACAATGAAACTAGATATGAACTAAAAAGCTTATTGTTAAGTGTAAAAACATTATGTGAATTTCATGGTTATCTCCGTCAAAATTTTTGCTACTTGACTGATAACATGCATCTCTTTATTCTGTAGTTTGTTTCCGTCACACTGCACATAATGTGTTCTTCTTTTTTAGCTGGTTGCTTTTACCATACATGAGTTTAAACCTAAGTTCTTGTGATTACTTCAGCTGGTATCGTTGGCAGATAAGGTGAACAAAGTTAGGGGTGGTAAGCAGATTTCTCCTGTTGTTTTTTATGGTTCTCCACACGGAGTGCCTCCGAAGAGACCATCCAGTTTGCTGCGCGTATTGCGCGAGATACACATCGATCTTGCTGGAAGACGTAAATCTAACATCAGGTATTAGGGAGTATCCTAATCCTATTTCTATTCTTATATGATTGTACTTAGAGCCTTTCTTCTTTTTCAGTGATAACCGTTCCCCTCGATATTATACATCAATATCTGCTAGGTTGTCTTTTACAAATAGGTAATGATACATCATATATTCGAGCAGGAGCCAAATCTGGGCCACATTCCCAAAGCAGGACGAGGCTGTAAAATTCACAAAAGAAAACACAAATTCAAATGTGCGCATTTTTAGTTATCAAGATCATTTCAATGGACAAAGGAGATTCCTTGTTTCAACATATCAAGAATTTTGGAGAAGGTTACCATTTCACTAGATTCTTCCAACCTTTTTAATTTATCATTTACTAAACTGTTATGATTATTTGGTCTCTGTTGACTGAGAATTTAGCTCTATTAAGCAGGTACAAGAATATGAATCCCAGATCCAGGCATCACTATGAGGTGATTCAAGAGGTGAAGTTTATTTCCTTATCCGAGCAAAATCAATCTCTGTTACATTATTCACTGTAACTCTTTACACTACAGAAAGTGTGACAGGTGCGATTATAAATTGAAAGATTATGTGCTGCTTACAGGGTTTGCCTTGCCATCTTTACTTCGATTTGGAGTTTAATAGGTCGGCAAATACAGAAAAAGATGGTGATCACATGGTTGATCTTCTTCTGCTGGTTATTTTTGAGGCTTTGCATGAGAAATATCTACTGCAAGGCGAAAGCGACTGGGTAGTGGAACTTGATTCCTCCACGGAAGGTAGGAATATCACTTACTGAAGCAATCTGTTGACAAATATCTTTTGTTCTTCATTGGTTTTGTTGTTGGAAGTTAATTATTCTTCAGGTTGAGTGGTTGAATTTCTTTTATGGTAGAAAAATTTTCTCGTCATTTGGTGCTTCGCATTCCAAAGGCTGCTTTTAAGGATAATTCCCATGCTGGTGCTTTTGTTTCTGAGGTAGGTTTTCAGAGAAGCTCTGTAATGGGTTCTTGGTCTTGTACTTGATATTATAATATTGCCTATGTGAAAAGAAAGAATAACAGGTGTGAAGTTCTCAAGTTATCTTCATGTTCTCTACTGTAGTCTATAGATGATCTGTACTTAACTTTTGGTTTGGCCTTTCTGTCACGTTTTCATCTTTAAGTTTCTAATCGGCCTGAGTTAAACTTCGAAAATATTGTGAAGCTTCCAAGCATTATTTTTAGCTACAGATATCTTCTCTGTGCAGTCTATGGATTCATAATTGTTTCTACAATACCAGATATGCTCACGCATCCGTAGTGCAAGCGAGAAAGATGCCAGATTTCAACAACTCTTTGTTTCTAAAGATTTAGATTCTGCTGGACCTCCTTCGGGGCTCTTTATTGACAATGCTGTGTATTCACGGAATCGTGTCTTCCGATTGGCTCTATCATCAAAAGCTGGGAAGACTTCTGTGCTTATACCAACTGGACGTTTCAAGTGCAAAGATATGGTTCAAGACCTCTCTTTTCTTTTTCTTTTGTTGGATGTCAATTGTGAAGACTATCACTTTAAGAACTCAGTATCTGAGTTATTTTTCCATCTATTGCTGTGTCTGAGTTTCAGAGTGAAGAAGATGTGTTTATGGCATCCCTCATCTGCAATATGGATGAGGACTGTGAAAAGCTTCTAGTCTGCAAAATGGATTTCGATTGTATAAAAACTCTGCAATTTGACACAGAGGTAATCTCAGTTTCCTTCTTATTTCAATTATGATGTAGTTTTGTTCAAGTGTTTAACATGCTCCTCGAAGATGTAAGGCCTAGAAGCATCTAATGTCCTTGTTTACAAATACTTTATCTGGGTGTTAATTTGGACATGAATAATTGCGAGTTCTTGATTAGTGGAAGAGTAGAAAGAAGTGTAGTACTATAATTGTTGGCAATTTCAACTTGCTTTCGGATAGCCTTTGAAGCATTTGAATATCTGATGTCCTGGCCTATAAGGACTTCCCTGTGTTTTAAAATATTTTTAAATTTTGCATGCTCATATTTTGCTGTACATTAACAATATCAACATCTTCTGATCTATGGAGTATCATTGTTAATAATTTTTGAGCCTATTGATCAGGACTTAGTTCAGCCACAGGTAGGGTCTTGGGCCTTGTGGGGGGTGGGGGGGAGAGGATGCTAAGAGCTGAGACTTAGACAGCATAACGCCCCTCCTTCTGCTAAGAGCTGAGACTTAGACAGCATAACGCCCCTCCTTCTGATGTATACTTCATGATTTTTTTCATTGGTAGCTGATAAGTGTATTTGATATATATAATTGCAGGTAAACATATGTCACAGGAGGTCTGCTGGTGTTCATCAGCGATTTTGTTCTAATGCTCGCAACAAGGAGGAGCCAAGAACATACCTTGAGGGAACATCTCCGTTTCCCGCCCTAGATGCATTTATAGAATCTGTTGCTTCTTTTGGAGCTGTAGCCGGTAGGTAGCAAATCCGATAAATTTATATTAGACATGACCTACAGAAATTGCCCATTACAACAACCACATTACCTTGATGCCTCAAAGGCTTCCCCCTATGTTTAGGTAAGGAGGATCATATGTATGCAGCCTTACCCCTAGAGGTTCATGAAGGATGACCCATAATGACAATTGCATCGACCAACTGTGAGTCACATTATAATTGGCTTGTCATGGTCGTATGTTCCCTCAGGGTGTACTGAACTATATTGGTTTAGTTGATTATTGCATCCTAATTGGCTTGTCAAATGTGATATATTGAAGAAAACTTGGGAGATGGAGATTTTGTTTTTTTGGGGGGGGGGGGGGGGGGTTTGCTAGAATTGTTGAGTGAACTATATACTTTAAGATCCTACCTACTACCTCAACTCTTCGAATCTCTTTTCACAAAAGTGGTACCCAGATTTTATTCAGCCCAGTTGAGAGCAAATCTATTGTGGTTTTTAACTTCTAGTTCTTGTAGCTATCATGAATGGCTAGTTTGATACCAGTAGGAATGCCAACATTTGAGACTCAATAGTATGGCTCACTTTATTCACCATTGTTGAACAATACAGAATGCTAATCTTCACGATTCTTTTTGTTCTTCGCGTGTCTTGGTGCTTCTTGTTGCCTAAAGTGTTCTATTTTGAATCATAATCGTTGAAAGTCTTCATTATGTATCATCTTGATATTTTTTAGGTAATTGGATATCTGTTGAATTGCTTTGTCAATAACACTGGTCCAACGGATAGGTAATGTGACTGAATTTTGCCATCTATGTTTCGATTCCAGGAAAGATAAGGAGCTGGTATTGGTTCTCGGAGGATGAATTGATGGTCTACAGTATGTCAAGGAGCAGGTACTGTGAGAGAATTGGTCGAGAACACAAGAGTAATCATGGTATGTAACACTGATATAGTGTATCTTCGTTCATGGCAATTCAGCTACTCAGTAATGTTCTTTAGCTTCTTAATCTTGTAGATACTTTGTGCTGAAGCCTGCTCAAGTCTTCATATAATGGATACATTCCTGCTCTATTTTTCCTTCTTCAGTAGTAAAATGTGTGTTGGTTTTCCTATTCTGTGAACTAACAGAATCAAAATTTCTTCCTCAGTTATGTATGTGGTTGACCTACAGTGGGCTCTATATTATCAGAAATGTTACGATCCTGATTGCCGAGGTTTGTATAGCCAGAATGCAGGGTTTCTTAAGAAGTGCATTACTTGAACTACAGAGCTGTGGCTTTTTTTGCTAATTTGCTTGTGGAGCAGGTTATCGATCTCCTTCCCGCCCCATTCTGAGTGATGTGATCCCTGATATATCCAGTCTGCGTCAGACAGAAGGTATGGAAATCTCGGCTGACAGTAAGGTTGAGTTGGCTGACAACCGCCAGGAAAAGACTTCACTCTTTGGCGATGAAAGCATGTCAGAAGGTGATATGAATGATGGGTGGTGGCTTGAAGTGATAAAAGTTGCTGATAGTGTTGAAAATAAGGAGAATATGATAACTAGCATGGTTAGCTCACTTAGTTTCTCCTGTCAGTGATATCCTGTTGTTTAGCTTTACTTCTTTCTGATCAGTGCAAACCTCTCATTATGATGGTTACAGGAGAACGCTTCTGAAGAAGATGATGAATGGTGGATGGAAGTTGAGAAAATCGCATCTGAGGCTGAGCATAATTGTCGCTGTTGAAATACAACGTAGACTTTTTACTTCCAACTCTTTCAAAGACTAGGCATTTCACACCAAAATTGTCACTGATATCCCATCAGCCATCAAGGGTCAACCTAATTATCATTCTGCCTTTTTAAGGTAAACACCCTATTGTTCTAATTATGATGCTACTGAGAACGCTGCAAATGTCCCGAGGAGAAAAAAAGCTTCAATAGTTGATACACAATAAACCTGGTACAAGTCGTGCTAGTTGTTTCTCGGCACAAGATGGGAACTTCCGGCTGGAGTGTCCTTCAAAATGTATTTCCTGTATACTTCCAGCTTCCACTGTTCTAGTTGGCAAGGTGTATTCTGTGTAAGTAGTAGCTTCTAGGTAACAACTAACAAGTGCAGCCTACAGGTTGTTCGTCCAGTTGTCTCTTTTATATATACTCAGAATCTAGGTGCTCAAGAAGTTTAGATTTGATGTACAACATCACATTATATTTGTCCTGTACATTCAAAGATGTAAATAACCAATATTTGCGTAATAACTTTGCTAAAAGAATTGTGCTAATGGGAATTGTGCATACTTTATATAACATCTGTTTATACTGATAACCTGACTTTGGGATCTGACAGTGTATTCAACTGTTCATATGCAAAATAACAGTTACAGTTTAAAGCATTACGCTTTGATCTACAGATTAACAGGTACATGACGAAACAGGTTCATCAGCGAAACATTAGCACCACTTAATTTCAGCAGATTATGTGCACACCACCAGAGACCTGTGCATAATATATAACATCTCGTCATACTGAAAATCGTCTACAAAAGCGAACATCAATGCCATGATCTTATTCCATATTACGAGTTTCAGAACCGAAATTACAGACTAACATCATACATTATTCTACTACATTGATCATGTTCAAACTCTGAATCAAACTATCACAGACCTCCATCTGCCTGGTAAACTTATAATAATTCCGAAATCGACTAAATCAGACAATCAATGCTGCTGACCCTGATCCCTGACAACAGTCTCATACACCAGCTGAGCAGTAAGAACATCAACAACACCAGAACCAACAGACTTAAACACAGTAATCTCCTTCTTATCCATCCTCCCAACTTTCTCCCCTTTAATCAACTCCACCAAATTCCCACAAACATCATTCTTCAACAACACGCCTCTCTCAAATGCACTAACCAATTCCCCAGATTCCTCCAATGCAACATCATTATCAACATACACTCTCCCTCTCCCAATCGCCTCGCCATCACACTCCTTCATACTCGGCTTAAACGACCCCACTAAATCAAGATGAGCCCCTTCTTTTAACCACTCACCCTTAACCAACTCACACTCAGAATTTGTAGCACAAGTCACAATATCACCTACTTTGACTACATCCTCCAAAATTTCACTACTCTCAAACTTAACCCCACTAAACCCACTTTCCTTTGCTAGTTTTTCGGCTAAAGCGGCCGCCTTTGCGGCCGTTCTATTCCATATGATCACCCTATTGATACTTGGTCTAGCACAGATATGAGCTTTGATCAAATGCGGTGCCAAGTTACCAGACCCCACCATAACTAAAACACTTGCATTTTCATCAGACAAGAATAATGAAGCTAAGCCAGAAATAGATGAAGTTCTATAAAGGGTAAGTTCGGTAGCATCAAATAAGGCAAGGGTTTGGCCAGTGATGGAGCTGAAGAGTGTGTAACAAGCGTGGATACCGGGTAGGTTGAGGGAGGAGTTTTGTGGGTGTGAAGTTACGATTTTGACCCCGGTGTATGGGAGGGATGGGGATTTGGAGAAGGAGGGCATGAGGAGAAGAGAGGAATTTGGGGAGGTGGCGTGAGAGTGACGTGGTGGTGTGGAGAGTGAGAGGGTGGCGGATGGGAGATTTGATTTGATGTGGGAAATTAGGGTTTTGTGGGTCAGGATTGTGGTGAGTTTTGCGGTGGAGATGAATATTGGCGGGGTGGTTGTCACGGTGGTGGGTGGTGGTGGTGGTGTTGCCATTGTGATCAGGGTAGTGATCTTACTTGGTACTTGGGTAGTGGGTGAAAACGTGAATAATACTCCGCATGGGTCAAGGGATTTATAAGGGATGCCCTGTGATCAGAAATTGGAGGGAAAAAAATGTGTAACATGTTTCCTTTGTTTCGATATAATTGTTCGGAGTAATTCATTTCGATAAATAAACGCTAATGAAATAGGTATAGACATTGAGAGATTAAGGAAACCTACATTTGATTAGGTTTGATACTGATTTAAATAAGCTAAGCTCTGTTTGATAAAATTTATCCAAGACAAGGTCAAATTGTAATCCTAATAACGGCGAACATTAGACATTTCCAGAAAACTCGATTTGTATTACTTGAGTTTGGCTACTACTCATCTTCCAATTGCTATCCCATTACTATCATGTACTCCGTATCAAACATTTTCATGAAACTCGATTTACTCTGTATTAGCCTAGTCTGGCTATGACGCTTCACGCATCTTTAATTTTGGAATGGTTGACATATGAACTAACTATGTTTGGTAAAATACGGAGTAATATCTCTTCTCATGGTTTACAATTATTTATTACTATTATTTATCGATAAAACATCACAAGAGCTGTATTAGCACATTTAAAGGCTTGGATTATCCCTTCCAGATTCGAATCCGGGCTACCTCAGTTTTTTTTTTTTCATTTTCTTACCATAACCATGTTATGGGGTTGAGTGGAATGTTATATTTTTATCTCCAAATCACAATTTACTTAAAATTTCTGTCGATTCCTACAACCTTGATGGAACTTGATGAGAGCAACAACTTCACTTGCTGACTGAAACAAATTTTATTAACGCTTTCGTATTAAGAACGGATCAAGATCCTCTGGAGTTATTTTTCCTAGAGTTCCCTGGAATTTACCTGAAATGGAAAAATAAATTTATGAATGTCTTTTTTTAAATAAGGGAAAACACTACATGGTAGAGTGATGTTTTCATTTCAAGTTAACTCCAGAGAACTCCAGGAAAAATAACTCCAGAAGATCTGAATCTATTAAGAACATAGTCTGTTCGCAGTATATAACACGCCAACAATTCAACCATCCAAAAAGAGTTTGTTCCATTAGCCTATGTGAGTATGTGACACAAAGACTAACATTGTCATAGTATCATTTTCAGTGGCATACATTGTGCCATGAGTTCAATTCATCATTGTGCGATTTCAAATTTACAATGGTGTCACATGTATAATAATTCTTTGATGTGTAACTTAAAGCTCACGATCTGCACTCTTTCAGAATTTTGTCTTAACATACAGTACCATTCTGTATAATAAAATTAGTTAAAAGAATATATTTCACATAAAGAAACAAACAAAGCTGCAGTAGCGCAGAATTAAACCTTGCTGGAATTTCTCTAACCAGGTTCGAATCCTAGTTGCAGCAATATGTTTTTTTTTTTTTTTTGCCCTTCTTTAAAATTAATCTTTTGTGAAGCTTAAAAAAGATTATTCCCAGTAAATTAACAACCAAGCTGCAGTAGCGCAATACATGACTTCACGATAACGCCTTATGTGGGTAACTTCGGGAATTCATCCGGGTTCAAATCCTGGCTGCAGCAAATTTTTTGTTTGGCCCACATAAAAAATAAACTGATTTCCATGTTTTTATAACTTAAGAAAACAAATACTACCTGTTTCTAAGTATATAACATTAATCTACTAATAGAATATCAAAGGATACTACAATAAACTGGACTATGTCAAATTTATTCCAAGAAAACAAAATCTAATGATTTATTTTTTAATCCCTGAATAGTTAAATTAAATTAAGTTAATCAATAAAACGGATGAGCTGCAGTACCACAATATCATAAAGTGTCTGGAGTGCAATCAAAACCAGGTTCGAATCCTGGCTGCAGCAATTTTTTTATTTATTTGTTATTCCAAGATAATAAGAAGTGTAAAGTTTTTTTATTTATTTGTTATTCCAAGATAATAAGAAGTGTAAAGTGAGGAGTATATATTTTCACTTGAGCAGTAACAAACCAGGAGCGAACTACCCTAGAGAAATTATCAGGAAACTTTATAGTATGATGCGAAAACAACGTACAATCTCATTTCCGAAATCAGACATTCTGCAATGAGTTTTATTGAATGCAGGTTCTATGGAAGTATGTGACTCAGATTCGATTCTTTATGACTTTACCTGCTGGACATAGTAGCAAATGTGTAACAACGAAGGGGCTTTAGAAAACAGCTGAGGAAAGGGATAAAGACGGTGATGAACTTGACAACTTAACCTTCTCGACCAGGGATAAGAAACGTATGTTTCTCTATCTCGCTCCCTCTTCCTGTCTCCCGCTGATAATTTTTGGGCACTTGCACCACATAGCACCGCTGCCTTGTTGTGAAACGTTTACTTGAGCAAGCATAGGCTGAAGAAAAATGATCTGTACAAATTCTGAACTAAAAAGAGGAAAATGAGTATCGTGACTTGTGAAATAAGCTTTCAAGAGCTACAGATTATTTAAGTAATGATAAGGCTTACCTGTCACATCCAGCACCAATTTGAAGATTGAAATGAAGATGATCGCTTTAGCTTTCCTTTCGTCGTGCTTGTTTTACTTTTGGTACCTTCTGATTGCTTCTCGGGAACAATAAATCATTTAGCTGTCTCTCGGCACTGTATTCTGAAGTGGCCTGCAAACGTGTACAAGACAATTTAACAAGATTTTAGAACAAGTAGATATAATCTCGTAATATACTTGCCTTCCGTATTCTCTATTAGCATTGCAGCGCAAAATTCAGCGCCGCCATAGCCTGAATTTATAGCACAAATTTAAAAGTTGGTCTCAAATTCATGGTTGCTCGGAGAAACTACCAGTCTGCCAAGGTGTGACAGATGCTAATGCTATATGAGCAAGATTAAAACTAACAAGCAATCCTACTAGCTCATCAGATACTGTAAGCGGAAATGTTACTGAGGGGAAAGAGAGGAGCATACCCGTGAAGTAAAAGCAAACCGCAATGTCTGTACTTGAGTTCCCGAGCAAACTCGCAAGTCAAAACCAAGGGTATCTATACCAGTAATAGATGCCTCCTGCAAAAAAAGCAAGGGAGGTTCAATACCTTACTTACTAAAAGAACTCACGTGGGCACAGTCGACCATAGAGCATACACGAAATATGCAAACCAAAGCAGCACATATAGGGTGAGCCTACAAGAAACTTTCACCAAAGAATTTTAGACATCATGATCCCGAATCCGATTATAAAGCAAAATTGGTATATGAGCTTGCTAGGAAACAAGGTTACTCTTCCAAGCAGGAAGCTACACACATAGCATTAGATCGTGGTAACTGGAGAAAACAAGGGGAATTCTCACCTCGACTTGAAGACCTTTGTACCTCCAACAAAGGGATTTGAGGGCATTTGTGGTTTTTTCTCCAGCTGCATTTACACGTGATATTATTTTGGCAGCAGAATGAGCAATTGCATCAGGGGACGCCTTTTTGTAATCTTCCACATCAACAGCAATCTGTCAGGAGAAATGCGATTCAGATTCTCAAGCCAACGTACACTTCCCCAACAATAAATTACTATGATTTCCTATGTGGAAATGAAAATGCTGGAATAAAAGGCAGATGCTCATGTAATTTAAATTTTTGTCTCAAAGTATGATTTCATCCAAGAGAACCCATGTTATTAGCAAATCAAATAACGTAAACTTGGTGGAGAGAAACACAAACTCTAAATGAGGAAAAAAAACAGCTTCCTTCTCTATATTCCTATCTGAAGCTAAGTTTCTTACAGATAACACACTTGAGTACTTCTGTAACTTTGAACCTTTTGCTTGTACTCCCAGACCCATGGCAAAGTTATCATTAACACATTCCACAGAGATAACATACTCAGTTATGTTGGAGACATCAAGGCAAAGCAATATCTTAGCAGAGACAAGTGACACAGAGTCACAGAGACTATGCAATGCTTTTCTAGTACACATTGATCAACAACTGAAATTTGAGTTCAGCCTCCAAGCTTCTAAGAGAAGCACCCAGGCGTAAACAGTACCTGATTTCCATGCGCTGAGATCAGTTGAATCTTAACCATCTCCAGCTTATAGAATGCAGTCCCATTGGTTAAGCCATTATCCTGTTCCAAATCCTTATCCGAAACAGTGTTATCTTCAGAGGAAGCTGATATAGGTACATGGCCATTAATTATAGCAACATCTTCTACCTTGTCTTCCTTAGCTTTTGCAACCTTGATGATGTCCGCATTCTTCTCCTTGTGACTCGACCTGTGCTTCTTAATAACAGACTGCTCTTCAATAAAGGCAGGTCTTAGGAGGCCTTGAACAGCTATCCCAGCTGGTTGCTCCTCCATAAAATCTATAGGGTCGTCAGATGTAACCTGGCGAGAAAAAAGGAACCAACATTGTAAAATATTAGCAATGTAAAAGATGTGATTTAAATTTAAACTTAGAAATCCTTAGGCATGAACTAAAAATGACGTTAAAAAGTCGGTCAAAAACCAAAGTTGAGTTAATATTTTACGAGATTTTCAAAATACCCATAAGCTAGAACAAGTAGAGACAAAAATTGAGTAAAGGTGAGCAATAGAGAAACCTCAGCAATCTTTTTCGCAAAATACATAGGATGAGAAGAACGCATTGTTTCCAGTTTAGCCCAGTCCCCCAAGGATCCATCAGAATCACCCTGATCTTCTTCATCTTCAAGAATGTCAATCCAACCCTGGACGCAAGAGATAATAAGGAGAAAAAGATGGCTAATTATCAGGATACTATTGCTTATAAGACATACTAGCATAATAAAGTCAAGACTCAAGAGTGAAGAATTCCTACCCCCTCAAATTCGTCATCTCCATCATCGTCTTCATCATCATCCTCATCATCATCATCAAAATCACTATCGTCCTCCTCAATTTCTTCGATGCCAAAATCAATGGAAGCTGGACCTGATAGCTCCATCTCACTCAACATTTCCTTCGTATCAAGACCAATGATGACTTGCTGCATAAAAAAAAAAAAAACACTAAGTTCCCACTTCCATGAACCAAATGCATAATAAAGGAATAAAGGGTAAACTCGTTTTTGTACTCAATATAATGAGATGCTTCTACACATTATTACCTGCCGCCACGAACTAGAACTATGGCACTATGCTCATGAGTAACGAGCTTACAGCCAATCTTTTTTAAGATAAGTATCAGTTACTTTTACTAAAAAAATAAATTGAATTGAAAACGGTAAAGCTGACTAGCTTCATGAACTGAAAATTATACGAGCATCTACAAGGCAATCTCTGTGAATGTGAGTTTGTGCATGCACTTGTGTGTTTCTAAACCATATGTGAGCATGCGTACGCACTCACTAACCACAGTTAGCCATATTCGACGCTCTTGGTATGTACGCAGCCTTACCCAAAGCCAGTAGGGAGTAGAAAAGGAATAAAAAAAAGGTAAGTGATGTACTTAACTACTTTTTTAAACTAGGATCGCATTGCTACAAGCTTACAAGCTACAATCTCCAGTACCGAGATACTCACCACGTAGTTATTATCAGAAGTCAAGGTCTGCATAATGTCTTCATCATTACTCACTTGGAAATAAACATCTGTAAACAAGCCAAATAAGCATTTTTCAGCACAAAATGACGAAAATATAGAATTAAGTTAAATTAATAAAAATGGAACAACACTAACACCAACTCACTTCCATGTTCATCAGTCAAGTACGGCAGCTCTGGCCAGAAAATGTTCTCATGAACTTCATCATTGATCAAGCCAGAGAACATGAGGGTTGCCTCACTATTCACCTGACAGCACAAGTCAATTACTTTCAGCTTAAAGATAAAAAAATGAGATCAAGACGACCAATCAGCCTTCGGCCACAAGTAACATATACAAAAATTTGTGGTTGGATTTTTGAGCTATATGCCTATATCCCAAATCAGACACAGCATTTGAAATAGTGACCTAACTCCCTAAGCTTGTCAGTTCCGGCATACCATACGCAACTTGTTACATTTGAACATATCCAAAATTCGTTTGGAGGAAGGAGGATTAAACACATTGGTGGTACATTTATGGAATTCCGCATGTTAGAGCTTCTAGTTTGGTTTGTTGTTAAAAACACCACACCAAATTTTGTAAATCGTCGGTCCACTTCCAGTCAGGGGGACTGAACTTATGCACAGTCACACACAGGCTCTAGCTCCCTAAGTCATACAATTGCCAAAAGGTTCAACTCAAAATAACCTAACATTTCCAACACAAATCCTCATAAGCTAATTCGATAATCATTTCGCAAGTTCAGGCATATTCAGGCAACAATGGTATAGGTATACCTCAATGATGGTTCTACAAGTTTCGGAAGGCGAAAGTCGACCCTCTCCAGCTCCAGTAACTTCAGAGTCAAGAATATCTTCAAATGGATGATAACTGGACTTGCCATTATCCCCAACCTGATCAGCACCTGACCCCAGATACTTCCCACATGCTTGAATCCTATTATTAGCTGACCCATTTCTCTTATTATAATAATTATCAAATCTTTTCCTCAATCTCCTGACCTTATTCCTGTCAATCAAACCATACAAATTACAAAAGTCACCCCCATTTTTTCTTCCCATCTTCATAAATTACCAAACCCGTCAAACATAATGACATAAATATTATGTTACACTAATCTAGCAACCTTATTTTATAAAAAAGATCCAAACTTTAGCTAAAATTAACTGCTTAAAAAGATGGGTTATTAGTAAAATTACCATGGGACAGCAATATTGACTCCTGTGACATCGTCAGAACTCCAAATTGGACGGCAATCTGATTAAAATCAGCAAAAACACTGCACATTTAAATAAAAAAAAAAGCAGAAAATTGCAAGAAACAACACATTAATCAATAAAGTTCAAAACTTTGTCCTAAATCATGCTAGAAAATGGTAAATTTAAGGGTGAAATTTGAGAAATTACAGGTTATACAGGAAGATGAGCGCAACTGAACAGCCATGGATGAGTCAAGTAACATTGTTTATGATAAAAAATAGTGAAAATGAGAAAAAGAAACAGCTTTTTGTTAAGTGAAGTGGAAGTGGTAAAGAGGATGAGGATGAGAGATTGGGTTGCTTGTGTTCTGTGTTCTGTTTGGTTTTAAAAATGGGAACTTTTTTGGAAGATGCCTTTTCTCTTGGTTTTTCTGATCCTTTTTTTTTTAAGGTACTCCTGTAATTTCTGATTAATTTTAATATTTTCGTCGAGAAATGGTACTCTTTGCTACTTAAAATGATCTTCGTTTTGTGAAGCTGGTTTGACGAGCTATATCGGGGGTTATTTTTAGACGGAATGAAAGACATATTTGTCTTAAAATCAAGTAAAATCAGCAGAATAAATATGTGTAAATTTTTACAAGTGAACGATTCATTTGGTATAGAAGTAGCCCCCGACATGGCCCGTCAAGATAGCTTCGTGACATGGAGGATTATTTTGGATAGGAAGGTGTATACAACATACTCTGTATGCTATACGAGGAATGCATTGCAATGATTATTATGCGCACTAAGAGACTAGAAAAATATTAGGGTTAAAGGTAATATTTGTAACATTTTTCCATAACTTTCATAAGTGTGTATACTTTGTAGTGCAGTGTGCGATGTTTATCATTAATCAGAGTCTCACGTCTCTATTTTGTCCAAAATGACTTTTACATAGGAGACAATGGTCCAATAGAATATGCCCATGTGGCTAAATGGTTGAATTTTGATTGGTGGAGGAACTATGTATCATGATATGGCTCTTTGTCATCCAACAAAATGGAGACTTTGTCATGCTACATTAAGTGGTTCGATTTTTCATTTTGATATTTTCGTAGGGGGATTGTGATGTGGATAGTTGATATTTTTAGTCCATTGAATTGCAATTTTGGATGGATTACGTGTGTGTAAATGGAAGTACATATCATGTTATCATTCAATCTGTATTGAACTTCGAAGTAATGATGTTCAATTGTTGATTTTGAGAGTACAAATGATCAGACAAGGTAAAATGCAGGATAAGGGTACACATATATCCAATGTATGAGAAATCTTCATACATTTGGCTTTTACCAATAAACATGATTGACTTGAAATGTTAATCATGAATACAAAAAAAAAAAAAAAAAAAAAATATTAGAGCCACCATCACACAAACACTAAAGGCCAAAGTCACCCACCAATCACCACTACTACTCCATCCCCTAACGCCACCACCATCCACCCCATGCATATCTCCACCAAGCCAACCACCACTGGGCCGCTCATGGGAACCCTTGCAGCTCCCCCACCTATGGCGGTACTCTACTACTCTGCCAACAACCACCTTGCACAATCACTTTATATCCCCTCACACGCCATCAAGCAGCCATGCCCCTCCTCTGCACCAACCCCAAGGTCTCATCCGCTATTCCGCCCACTTTCTAGTCCCCTTGCCTAGGTCAAATTTAAATTCCCCCAAATCAATTTATTTAATTTTATGGAGATAGAAGTGTTGACAAGGGGCGGAGAAGGCCCCGACAATGGTCGGTGGTGGCTTCCCTGGGTTCACGGGCAATTAGCGGTCCTGGTGTTGTCGCCGAAACAGTGTCCTATATATGGTGGTTGAGGATGACAACATGGTGGGCTAGTGGTGGACGTTAGGTGAGAGAGGTGATTGGAGTGAGGGAAGAGAGGGTGTTATTGCTTTTGTTGGGCCAATCACTATTATTAGTCTATCACTAACTGTTTTAATGCTGAGTTGTCGTAGTGTGATTTGTGATGTATGAGATTCCTCATACACTTGATGCATGTGTACCAACTTCCTAAAATGCATCCTAGGTTTGATACTTCGATCGAAAAAACTGTGTCGGTAGTTTGACTAAGACTAAAATAGATCGCATGCTCATAAACTAATATGAGTATATGACCCTTAATCAAATGAAAATTGAATAGAATTTCGTCAAATCCATCTAATGTTAATTATTAATTAAGGTGGTTTTTACTTATTTAGTGGTGGTCAATAATAAGTTTATAGCCTACTCCGAATGACTTAGCGGTCGTTTGTTTTATATAGGGATTTAATTCCTGTAACAAGTTGCATATCCCATGAATTTAGTTCTTGTGTAAAATTCATGTGAAACAGTTTCAAGTTGTTTGGTAGACATCAAAGAATTTTGATTTCCCATGAATTAAATTTCAACATCTTGTTTAATTGCACGTACCAATCCAATTCCCATATTTTTAGTATATAATTACGATTATATCCCTTAATAATAGTGCCTTTCTAAATATTTGGAGGGCAAATTTGTAAACCCGGACCATAAAAAAGAAATGTGACATGTAGCAATGGATAATTGAGAAATAAATCATACGAAGTAATCAAGATTTCAAGTAAGTAACTCTTCAATAATGGTACATTGGTATCAATGTATGTAAATGGAGTTACTTGTACTCCTTGTTTATCTCAAGATCTCAAGTGCCTTAGGTAGCAAGGTTAATTGCATTACAAAGCTCCCAAACTTCATCATTTTTGCGATAGACATCTTTTGCTTGTTCTTCATCAAACTTCTCCGATTCAATGGTCACCATTGTAAGAAGATCGTGACATTCCCTACCCATGTTCAATAATTGACCGCAACACTCCGTCTCTATCGATTTTCTAACTCCGAACACATAACTGAAAATCGAATTACTACAGGTAGTGCTCAGCTGATATCCACATTCTTTTAAAAGATCGGAACTTGGACTAGGCGTTGGAGCATAATCGAGGGTATTAGTTGGTCTAGCAATCGCAAATGTCATCAGGAGCATGGAAAAAGTGAATGCTAGATTGACATATGTGACTCTTTGAGACTCCATAATATTCATTACAAACAAATAGTAACTATTTTGATTTCAGGTAATTGACAATGGTGAAATTAAGATGCAAGGTGTTGTGAAAAAGGGATTGACATCAAATCTATTTATAAGCAGAAACCTCCAATGAACAATAAACTAAAGAAAACTTCCGAGAACAATTATTTTGAAAACATTAGTCATATACTGTATGTTTCATGAACGTAATTTGCATTAGATATTCACGTCATCTGTCATTAATTTCTCATTAGCGAAGAATTAAACACCCTTTTGCCGTTTTTGCCCCTAAAAAAAAAAGCCACACCCGGAGTATGTTGAAACTTGAAACGATAGCTTCTTTCAAAAAAAAAAAAAAAAAAAAAAAAAAACTTCCTATTTTCACTATCAAGGATGTTGTGGTGTTACCTACACCATTTCAACCTATTAGAAAATTTCAAATCACCTTGTCTGTTTTTATTAAAGATTGTAACTTAATTTCAGTCACTTATATTTCTTATGAAGAGGAAATTGTTTATAACTTTGACTACATTATCTAAAGTAGCCAAATGTTCTCAAAATCTTCCGATGGACAACCTTCGATCGAGTTCCCTAGTTATATATGGGAGTTGAATCCTCTATTAGGGAAGTAATTAACTTGAAGCTTATTCAAATAATAGTTCCGTAAAACCTAGCGGCTTCCACAAATATTTTAACAGTTTTTTTTTTCTTCGGGGTCATTTTGGCCGAAAACAGTGGACTATTTATTTCGGTTGTGGTCAATTTTGACCAAATTTTTTGAAGTGGCCAAATATTTTCAAAATTTTACAATGGACAACTTTGGAGTGCCCGTATTGTTTTTCAAAATCTACCATATATTTTTTGATGTAATATTTCACAAAAATGCATGATATGATGTCAACTTTGGACCGCATTGTTAACAAGTCCATCTAAATTCCGGTCATTTTGAGACCAGAGTAACATTTCAAGTTTAAAGTCAAAATCGAAAGTTTTCGCCTATACATTTTCGTCTGGATATATCCCTGCCACCTCCTTATCCCCTCTCTTGTATTTTGTCGTCTGACAAATTAGGTGATACCCCGCTAAATAGGTCACCTGATCTGATACGTTTTGCGTACATGTTCTTATTTTTGTAAAAATAATAATAATAATAATAATAATAATAGTACGAGTGTAAGACTCTTGTCTATTAAGACACTTGTATAGTTGTATCATGTATGGCACAACATGTCTCTGGTGTGAGAAACTTTTAGGTCGACCATATATAGTGGTTCGTCCCACCTCAAACGTTTCATCCCAAAAATACCTTTGTGTTTTCTCTTTACCATCGACTGGATTAACCTAATAGTGTATCCAAAACTTGAATACTCTCTCGAATTACCACCTGTCACAGTTTAAACTGACTACTGTAACTTCTTGCTGATGTTGTTTATCTCTTGAACAACACCGAAAATTTACCCTGGTTACTGAAAATTCTGGTCCTTTTTTCTGTACATTTTTTTTTGTAGCATCAGAATGGTGCTGAAAGTCTTACCTATCAGCAAAGCACAGTTGGGAATTCAACCATTTTTCAGGGTATTCAACAAGCTTCTATCTCCTCCTGATATGCTTAGTTTGAGATACCCTCCTCAAATAAAAGCCCCAACCTTGGAGTTAATCACACTTACGAGCAGCAAAACCTCAAGAAATGTGATTGTAAGCTGCAAAGTTATAAACTTTTGGTCAAAATTCAACAATTTTTGTGATAAGATAATTTGTGCTATGATGGGTTAATTTTGTTTTATTGGATTAAATTGCCAGGTTTGTGGATTAAAAGGGCCAAGACCCAGATATCCAAGAGTGTGGAAAACCCATAAAAAAATTGGGACTATTTCCAAGTCCAATAAGCTTGTTGAGTGTGTAAGTTCCTTTTTTTTTGGCTCTTATTGTTCCCTCAATTTATTGGTAAAACGTATGATTGAAGCTTTGCGAATGAACTGTGATTTTTTTATCTGTTGGTAGAATTAGGGCTATCTCTAGTTCAGGTTTCGGAACCTTATGAGTTATGATAGATGCAGCCTCAGTGCCTCAGGCTCCCGCCTATGGCAAGGTGTTGGTGTTGGGGGTGGGGGTGGGGGCCGGGGCGTTGGATGTATGCAAGCCTTATTACCCATATGTTAAGAACGTTGAGCCATTTTGCTTTATTCCATTATATTGCGAAACCTAAGAATTGCGAGTTTTTGGATACGTAGGAATCGGAAACTCACCTTTAGTTGATATCATTCCGAGAAATTACAGAAACAGGAAGGGTGTGAGGTGACTGAAATTGTGATACCGGCAATGTGTATTGTGTGCTTCAGTTTGAATTGATTATAGTTGGTGGTTGTCCTTTCTTTTGGAGTCGATTAGCTAGGGCTCTCAGCAGATACAGTTTATCCCTTGGTCAGTATAGGTGGTTATAAGGTGTACAAGCTGTGGTTATGGGTTAGAATTGTTTGCATTTGTTGATATAGTAAATCTTTTGATTGTGAAGTGGGGCTGTTTTATGCATTGCTTTGTGGAGAAAAGTACTATTTCAGCCATTTTAGGGGTAAGTAAGGCGGAGTCTAGTAAAGCGACATCTCAGGCCTTTTAGAGATAAGTTTGTCGATGCATAATTTTCGCTTCCTGATGGTTAGCTTATGATGTGAAATACTGTGGGCTGATAATTTCAGTGGGTTCAATTGCCTCCATATTTTCTTTGTTTTCATTATTGATGTTGTCATCGCAATTTCTATCAAGACATTGCTTTGGGGTAATGACAAATGTTGAACAATGCAGATAAAGGGTTTGTCAAATGTTAAAGAAGAAGTTTATGGAGCTCTTGATTCGTTCATTGCTTGGGAGTTGGAATTCCCTCTAATCACCGTGAAGAAAGCTTTGAAGACCTTAGAGGAAGAGAAGGAATGGAAACGAGTAATTCAGGTAATAGGAATTCTAAAAAGCAGCCGTGAGTAGTGTCTGTTAATTAACTTGAAAAATGGTTCCTTCTGAATAAATCGACTCCTTTTGGATGTAGGTGACAAAATGGATGTTAAGCAAAGGTCAAGGGAGGACAATGGGAAGCCGATACACTTTACTAAATGCTTTGGCGGAAGAAGATAGACTTGAGGAGGTTGAGGAGCTTTGGACGAAGTTATTTAAGGAGAATCTGGAAAGCACCCCTCGTATGTTCTTTGACAAGATGATTAGCATTTACCACGCCAGAGGGATGCATGACAAGATGTTTGATGTATGTATGACTGCCTTCTCTAAACTGATTTTGAGGTTTCGATCATTGCTACTTTATACAGTATTACTTTTTTCTTTACGCAATCCTGTTATTTTAAGGGCTTCAGCAGTTAGAAATTTAGAATCACTCAGAGTATCCCCACTTTCCGAACAAGTTGATCCTAAGCCAAATGTTGAATTGAGTACTTTTTTTTCAATTAGAAGGCCTTCCGTCATACTTGGTTGACGTCTTTGTTCTTTGCAGCTTTTCGCTGATATGGAGGAACTTGGTACAAAACCAACAATGTCAATCGTCTCAAAGGTTGGAGATGTCTTCCAGAAACTGGGCATGATGGACAAGTATGAGAAACTACACGAAAAATATCCTCCACCAAAGTGGGAATATCGGTACATCAAGGGTAAGCGTGTTAAAGTCCGAGCTAAGCTACCAAATGAAACCTCTAACAAAACTGAGTACAATGAGCAAACAGTAGAGGATATTCATCATCAGAGAGTTCTAAATGCTTCAGAAGAGCAATATGATCAGCAGCCGCAGGAAATGCAGGAAGATGACGATCTCCATTTTACACTATGAAACTGGTCAGCTGGAGAAGGAACCTGTTGAGACCATTGTGATGGTGCTAAATGAACCAGCATCACTTTCGGATATTGAGTGGCAAATGGATTGAGCTCTGTAATGTTCCGCCGCTGTTAAAGCAGCAGAAATATTTATACCCATTGTATAGATTCAAGTTTGTCAAAAAGTTTTGAGCTGATAAAGCCTTCCGATATGTTCTTGCCTTGGCAAGAGCATGAATTAGGGTGATGAATCAATGTCACATTGATAAAGAAACACATAATTGTAGAATTAACATCTCGTCGTCTTCTTTTTCATTTTTGTCCCTGGAGATCACATATAGTACTTGTAGATTCATAAATTTTTCCCCAGATATCTAATTTCTTATGCTCAATTCTCAAAAAGAAGAATTCTGCCACCCTTGTTCTCTTTTGCCCTTGGAAAGATGGAAGCCAGCAGTTGATTCGGAGACGAACAAATTCAAGAAGTTCAGAAAGAAAAGTATATGTAGATGGTAACTATATCAAAAATGTGAGTATTTGGTTGATCATCGCAAGCTATTGTGCCAGTTATCATTTTGAACTAAAAAGAAAAAGAAAAGAAATTGCTAGCAAGCAGTTTATTAAGTTACATTTCTTGAAACTTTGTATGCTATTCCTCATCTGAATCAGATTCTTCAGAGCTAGAGTTCTTATCTTTCTTGCGCGCATCACCATTGGCAGCGGGCCTCTTCTTTGTGTCTTGCTCATCTTCTTCGTCTTCACTGTACTCACTCTCATAATCATCATATTCTTCCTCCTCAATCTCTTCTTCTTCCTCGGCACCATCCTCTATTAGAGGCCCCTCGTCTGCAATGGCACCACCCCTAGTGCCAGCTCTAGTTCTCTTCAGAATCTTAATCTTCAGACTTGTTTTAGTGTCACAACCGATCCACGAATCACACAAGCAATAACAAGTCATCGCGTAATTCCCCTCTGATGGGGCCTGGAACTTCCCCATCACCAGGCGAGAACCACCTTTAACCTTTTCAACAGCTTCTCGAACTGCTACACTCGTTTCTTTTGCACTGGCCCCTGAAACCTCCAGCATTTCCCCAATTGCCTTTGAGGCGGTAGTCACAGCAGTAGCTTCATCTAAAAAGCTAATCTTTTGGGAGAACCATACATTATTGGAGTTTGAGTCTGCGAGTAGAAACCAGATATTTTCATCCTTGTGGTTTGGGTAGTAAGGAGCATGGGGAAGAGCTCCAATTAAGCCGTTAGGCCGTGCAAGTTTAACCCAAGCCTGCACTGTGACAATGTCACCCTCCTGTATACCCTCTTCACCTTCAGTCTCACACTTGACCTCCATAGACAGTGATGGCATCATCTCGAGTACTCTCTCCACATCCTCTACTTGAAGAGAAGAAAAACCAGCTGTCTGTGAAAGCAGTTCTGCACGCTCTTCTGTTGTCATGTCTCGGAGATCCTCAAAAGTTCGCACCTTCTGCAAACACATGAACTAGGGTCAAGTGGAAATGTAGATTACGTGGAGTTTCCAGATGAGTATGGGTGGAGGCAATACATGCCATCATCAGAAAACTCACAGAAGAGACGTTCTTCCTAGCAGACACAACTTACAGACCTGAATTCCCTAACCCTCCCACCTCATGCACACAACGGTAGATAAGATATATGAGATAATCCAATGCCAATGTGGCTTCTTAGCACTGGATCAAAATACTTCTCTCAAGGCACAGGCAAAATCAATCACATTCTATAACTAATAAGGAAAATCCAAAATGTGCGTATATGTAAGCCAACAAACCTTGCGGCCAATCTTCTTGATAACAGCTTCACTAAAGTGTGGGAGCTGCAGAAACGGTGCAATTCCTTCTGTTGATCCTCCACCAGGTTTCTTAGCGCTGAGAGGAACAGCCTGCACAATAATTGATCAAACGAGTTTAAAGAACATGTGTAGTTTCTGCTCTAGGAAAGAGTACAAAAGAGCTACCAAGTGATAGCACACAATATCAACCAATAGAGTTCAATTCTTTCATAAACAGAGATCATAAGCTTTACTTGAGGCACCTCGCAAGCTACACTGAGTAATCTATAATGGAGAATAGGCTAAGCCTAGTGTAAGACCACCTGACCATATTTAGCCACATAACCATGTCAAGCTAAGACAGCTATTTGTGATAGTAAAATAGTTCTGAATAAGTTTTTCAACTCTCTGAAAATAAACCTTCACATTCTACTTACATCTGGTTCGTTTACTATGCTTTAGAAATCCATTTGGATTATCATTCTCACAGCACAAAGCTTTAGGTCACTTTTTACTAAAAATGAACAACCATATGAAGAGTTACTCTATCAGAGACAAATGTGTGAAACATAGGGGAAGAAATCAAAATTTGGACTGGAACTATAGCTTGGTTGTTGTTGCTGTTGTAAGTTGTAATGCTCAAATAATACTAAGACAGAAAAATTTGGACAAGTGTGAATTTGTCCTTGAAACCAATAGTAGCTGTTGAATTTTGGACACCTATGTCCATGAATAGCAACCTCAGACAGGCATGTCAGCACAGCTTCAGATTTGTCAGCTAGGGCCAAGTATTTTGTTTTTAGTGGGTCACTATGCTACCCTCAATCAGATTAACAAATACAAGTGTACAACTCTCTCTGGAAAAATGTAGCTTATGAGGAGAATAAAAAATTGAGGATTTTACAGGCTTATAGTGCTGATCATTTGAAAGTAAGCAACACGTAGTTGTTCATAATACATCATATAATACCTGAATAACGCATTGAGAAAGCTCAACAACCCCAATTGCAGGTCTAAGCCATCCATGCCCTTGAGCACTGCGCGGTATAAGAGCCATCTGCGCCACAGTATCAAATCTTAATAACAGCATATCCAACTACTTCAATTTGTTATTAATCTAATCAAGTACAAGTATATACAAAAGGAGGGTTTTTCCGCAGGCAGACAGAGGTCACTAAACAATGTACGGAGTATTGTGAAACTTTAACTTTAAACGGTGAGAGGGATAAAAATAAGGTAGAAAAGGAAGACAACTTATCAAAAAAGAAGTTCCGAAAACAAAATTTGAGAGTTGCTAAGTGCAGCACTGCAGCTATAGCTGACTTAACATAGATCCACAAATTGCTAAAACACCTTCACTTAATTTCAGGTTTGAGAGCTTCTTGATTCTAATCCTGAACCCTTACAAACCCTCATCTTATCAATCATTTGTGCTCTTCAGTTGGAAAAATTAAAAATAGATCATCGAGATAAGATGAACACCAGAGAAAATACTCTTTGGCTCAACTTTTTAGGTATGAACTATCGAGAGCAACCATAGGATAATATTTGAATTCAGACATGTGTTACCACTGAGGGACAGATATAAAGTAAGAACAGAAGAGGCAATCATCTACTAGGTCAATAACTCAGAAATACGCAGATCAACCAATCCTTATTCAGCAGATCTCAGTCATCTCACTAGTGTCAAGAATCCATCTTTAAAGTGAATAATTGACACTGGAAATCTTATATCACCTTCATTAACTCTTCAAGCAGACGGGGTGCAAGTTCCAGGACGCGCTTCAGATCACCATTTAATGTTTGAGGTAGCCCAGATGTTTCTCGAGTTAAGTGTGCTAGAATCAACAGTTGTGTCTGAATTGAAAGAAATTGAATCATATGTCGTTAACTATTTAATGGAGATGTATTCAGAAATGAAGATAGGTCCCATAAAGTACCTTAACTAGTGGAGGATGCTGTTTCAAAAATTTAGCCTGCTCTTGTTTAATACTTTTGCTATCAAAATTCAGCTCACTTCTAACTGACAGCAGAAGCTTGTGCAGTGGTTCATCATCAACCCTCCGAACTGGGATTTCCATATATTCAGCTGCCTTAATAAATACATCCAACACTTTGCTGAAAAAAAAAAAATATAGAATGAGTAAGCAAGTATATTGAATATGACATTGTAAAACCCAAACCTGTGCCATCAAGTACAAGGTACAGTAAAACATTATGCCATCAGTTATTAGTTATTACACATGAAAGAGTTTACGGGTAACAATGCTATAAGTGCACCCAAGGCCAGACTCCCTCATAAATCAACTCATAATAAACACCCAAGTACCCAGGGCTCCGTAAGATACCAAATAAATTTATCTATAACATAAACAAAAGACCAGAATACGTTGACACTAAGCCAAAGTACCATAAATATAAATAGTCGTTAGCCAAATATACCAGAATTTAGATAACTACATTAAAACTCCCATCTTCAACTCGTAAACAAGATGAAAGACTGTTACACTTATAGGGGAGTTTCAAAAGTTGAAATGTCAAAAGCACGACAGATGCAGGCGTAAGCATAATATTACCTTGGTGCCAATGACGGTTTCATCAAGTGGTAGTATGCTATAAGTGTCTGATGCATAACATAGTTCCCTGTATACTTTGCTGACCTTGAGAGATAGATAACAGCTATCACCAATGGCAATAATATACAAACCCCAACAATCCAAAGCAACAATATCCCACCAGAAGCCCCATCGATATTTAAAAGGAACTGGGGAAGAGCAATTCCCATTTGAAATCCCTGCAGTATCCAAGATAGCAATTAAATAACATATTCAAAATCCACCCAGTGAGGTAAACACAGGTTTAGTAAACGTGGCTTCACAAGAAAATAATACCTGTCGCCCATCAGGATGACCGTATTTTTCAAAATTTTCACGGGAAATAGGATCAGTCAAGGCCTGGTAAGCCTTTGAAATGAAGTCCACAAAATATTGGTTGGCCTCTACGCAGATGAAAGATATTATGGTTAGTGTTAATTTACAAAACAGGGAAATCTTTGGTCAGTTCAAGTGATGGAATCAAAAGCCTCTACCAGGATCTGGATTTTTATCAGGATGGTACTGGACAGAGAGTCTTCTATAAGCCTTCTTTATTTCTGAGTCGGAAGCTCCTGGTTGCAAACCAAGAATACTAAATGGCTCAAAAACTTGAAGCTGAACAAAAAAAAAAACCATTAAAACCAAATCAAAAGGGGGGGAACTTAGGTCAACATAATGAGAAAATTCACAGCAGTCGTCAATGTATGATTAGCACCTAGACATCAATTAATTACTCTTAAAATGTAACACACCTCACGGCTCATGTTTTTGATGTAATAAATCAGAAAGCCCATAATGACCCAAAGCAACACCAGCGTCAAATTACTGCAGGTGGAGAAGTTTGAGATCTGCAAATTATGGTTGAAATGTAAACACAGAAGATACAAAAAGAAAAGGGAAAGAAAGCCTGGCACTAGAAGAGTGATGAGATTGAACATGAATGGCCAAGATGAAAACCCACCCGTTTGAATAACGACTTGTGGTATTTTCCAGACCGGGAGCATACAGCACACTGACAATGTAAGCTTTTAGACTTTTTTTTAGCAGCACGACATAGTTTGGAAATGGTGTAAGGCACTAAAGGCAGTGCCATCATAGTCAAAATGAATATAGGAAACAAAGAACTGTTCTCTTCTGAAGTTGCCATGATTTTCCTAGATGATAGAGCTTCTCTGAATTACTTATCCCTACATCATACAACAAAAACTCAGTTAGAACCACATGCCAGGAAATAATGCAGGAAGCGCTGATGTGTACCAAGAAGCAATTCCAAATATCAACAGAAAAAAAGAGCTTTTTGATTACATTACACAGTGCCATGATAAGTGAGTAGCACAACTAAGATGAAAGGTCCAGTATTAAGGAACTAAGGATAGTTAAGCGCGGACTTGACATCAACTAGGGATATAACAACTTATATACCTATTTAATAGAGATAAGGGCTTCTCAACGTCAACAACTAACAAGAAGGGACTTCCACATTGACTGCAATGGGTAATTCATACCACACAGCAAAAACAAATCTTAAAATAGAAGATTCTTGAAAATCTATCTTTTGTGCTATAAAGTCAAATGTCAATGGAAAAGCAAGTTTTTAACCCTATTATGAGAGCTCAAAGGCCATCTTCTACCAGCAACTACCAACACATTGTGAATGCCTAAAACAATCATGATAACCCTAGGCGATAACACAAAACAAATTGAGCTAAAACATGCAAGATCACGTGACTATTCTTCCTGACTTCACAAGAAAGATGAACCGATAACCTGGACTCTTCCAAACTAAACATACAATAAACACTCCAATTTGACAATAGTGAAATAAAGACAGGAAAGAACGCATCAGTTGCTCCGTTTCAGTCTTTATCGAAGCTACTATGTACCACCAAAAACGATAATAGACTGTGCTTTGCGTTTTCTCCACCTAAAACAATTTCAACAGTACAAGAAAAGATGTCCTCTTTTCAAAAGAATAATTGCAAGGCACAGCAACATTCCGCAAAAGCAAGCGGGGGGATATGAGGATTTTAACCGGGGACATCCCCAGGCAGGTTGATTTCCTAACCACTAGACCAACCTTAATCCTCAGCACACAAACACTGGTACTAGCATGCATAAAACTTAATCTACAAGAGAAATAAATCCCAAAAACTCGATTTCAACCCGTGATTCATCAAAATTAGCACACCCATTTCGAACCCAATTCTAACATTTACAATCAAAAATCAGGAAACCATACAATTCAACCCCATCTAAGACAACAACTTCATTCATTAAGCTGTTGACCAATCAATTCAAATTGATATGTTGGCACTCAAAATAGACCCTTATAACCTAAGATCTTGATCTGGAATAAAGACGTAAACTTTACTCAATTAACAAAAAACCCCATATTCAAAATTCCATTTTAACTCCCAAATAAAACCCAAAGAATGTAACAGCAGTTGATATGAATTGACAAAAAAGAATTACTGAGCTAAATTGCATAGAAATTGGAATGATTTAGGTAAGAAAGAAAGATGGGTTTTACCTTGGAGGGAAGAGTGAAGAAGAAGGATTGATCCCAACTAGTGTTTTTTGGGTGATGTTGGAATTTTAAGGGGATGAAAAAATCAAAGGGGGGTTTTTGTTTGTTTGTTTGTTTGGAAATAAAGAGGAGAGAGTATCTCAAAAATTGATTGCTATTTAATTTCTCGTTTCACAATTCATGTTGAACCCGAAAAGGTAAATTAACAGCCATTGTTAACACCCCCTTTGCACAGTTAGGCGACCCATCTTTCTGTGACTTCAGTAAGAAGCTATCCAACGAGATCAAGGGAGTGGGAGAGAAGTGTCGCGAGCAGGGGAGGGAGAGAAGGTGGGTTAATTAGATTTGGAATTTTGGATTAGGACTAAAGATTTCAGTAAAAAAAATTTAACTGAAAATTAGAGTTGGGAGGTGGTAAATTAGGCTGAGATAACGATGTTAAGAGGTGGTGACTGCTGAGTGATGGTTAATGGTTGTTGAGTGGCGATTATAGAGAGAAAAGTACAAATTCTTATGTCAAAATGATGATTTAAGGTGGTTGTTTACAAAAGTTTAGACGTTTATGGTGATTTATGATATATTTTCAATGATAATGTGATCATGCTTTTAGAGTTTGAGTACTCGAACTTTTGAATTAAGTCGTACATAGAATCTTGCATGAAACGTGTGTCAAATATCAGTAGACTCAAATTATTGACAAGTAATTCAAAATTGTTACCATATAACAATGACCATGAAATTTCACGTTGTCAATAAACCCAAACTTGTCACTAAACTCAAATTTGTGGCTGGCTGAGTGAAATTAGTAGTGCATTTAAGGTGACACACCGATGCTAAAGTTAAGATCCATCCACTACTTGTGAATTAGTAATTCTATTTCGACTTGTCATATTCATAAGCAACGACTAATGTTGTAGGAATATGTATAAAAATTCAAACAAGGAACAATACCATGTAAATTAATTTACCAACCACCAATCGAATCTTGGTGCTCTACAAAACCTGTACTACCATACATAGGTGCATGTATGATATTCAAACCCGAGACAACTCTCGAACATGTAGATTATTCTAACCAACAGATCCTCGTACAACTACGTACACTAAACCCAAAATGAAAATACTCCAAAAGTAGTACATATTTTCAACATTCAATACTCCTCCGATTCAAAGAGATTTTTCTGTTTCTTTTTGCAGTTTTGAGTTGACAAGTTTAGGACTACTTGTAGACTAAATAAAAGACCCGTTTGCCTTCAAATCAAATAAAGTTGGTGCACCCCAAAACTGCAAAAGGAAACAGGTAAATCAAAAGTGTATTAAATATATTAAATATTTTTTGGAAATTCTTAATTCTCAACCCACAACCACATCTCTAGTCTCTCTCTCCACTTCCATGTAAAATTCTCTTCTTCCCCAAATAATTTTCTCCATGGCACCAACAAGAGAAGACCACAACTTCAACCACCACTTCAACCACCTCACCACCTTCCTCCAATCAACAGCCACTAACATCTCCTCCCTTTTCCCACCAAAACAACCACCCTCCCTACCCAAAACGACGTCGTCGTCTCAACCCCTTCTTACCTCCACAACCTCCTTCTCTCCCTCCAAAGTCTTCCTCCCTCTCCCTTTCTCCGAGTCACCCCCCGAGTCAACTCCCAATGACTCGGCCGCCCCACCGAGTCCCTCCCTCCGTTCTCGACCCTCCGGTTCCGGGTCGGGTTTCCCGTCCATGGTGCGGATTGGCGGGTTGAAGTCCGGTGGGAGAAACGGCGGCGGGTTAGGGAGTGGTGGTGGTGGGCCCGCGTTTGTGGGCCAAGTGTTCAGTATGTGTGACGTTACTGGGACTGGTCTTATGGCTGTTTCTACCCACTTTGATATCCCCTTCATTTCTCAGAGGTAATTCTTCTCATTATTATTTACCCCCCTTATTATCACTAGAGCTGGTAAAAGTCCGGGTTCGTGTTCGTGTCACAGATAAACGGGTTCCGAAATCATTTAATTTAGAATTACCCCTATAGCAAATAGTACAATTATGTTCATTTCTCAGAGGTAATTCTTCCAATTATTTACCCCCTTATTATCACTAAAGCTGGTAAAAGTTCCGACTTTATGTTCGTGTCACGGATAAACGGGTTTCTAAATCATTAAATTTAGAATTACCGCTTATAGTAAAATTCAATTGTGTTCATTTTAGAATTCAAACCAGACGCTAACAAATGAAAAGAATGGAGGTACTATATCCGCGTGTCATTTCGACTGTTATAAATTCACTTGAGCTTGTGAGCTTAACAAAAACATTGTAATGTGTAAATGTGTTATTGTTGCTTTTGTGAATGGTTTTGGACTTTTTGGTGTTAAGGGTGGTTTTAAAAAGGATTAGTATAGAAGAAGTTGGAATTTGCATTGAAGGTCGAATCCACCATGTCTTTATTAGTGTTTGCCCAATGTTTGATTGTAATCGTATCATTTCGTTGCTAAAGTTTTGTTCTTTGGGTTTGTGATGGTTAGTTACATCAATGAGGAGGATGATTGAGGTAGGTATAGTGAAAAACAAGTCATGGTGATAGACTTATACGCAACTTATATAATGGGTTGTTTTACATTTTGATTGTTGATGATTACATTAGGTGGTCTCTTCGCCGGTGTTTATAATCATATCTAGGACATGTAGGTTAGAGGACTTTGTGTTCTATTTCTTTGGTTGCCATTTATAATATCTTTGTTAGCGAGAAAAGAGAAATTATAGTTAGGTGTCTTTCCAATGAGGTTACTTGGTCTTTGTGACTAATAAAATTTGCTTTACCCATTGTATCGAGGAATTTATCATTAAGATCTTGTTTGGATAGAGGGATTTGTAAGGGGAAGGAGAGGAAGAGGAGTAAATTCCCTTGTTTGGATTAAGGTTCATTGGGAGGAAGCGGAGGGAACCTTAATAAACTCAAATGTCCAATGTTGGAAATTTTTGAAAGGAAAATGGAACATGACTCTTCCCTTTCCCTCATTTCTGCTCCATCCCTTCTGCCCACGCTTTGTATCTACACAATCTTTATATATCATTAGACTTCTGGTTGAAATTCCAAGCATCCTAGCTGTAGCTTATATGTATGGTATTGAATTCTTATTGAGATTGTTTACATGGAAAAGAAAGATAGCAATTAGGCACATCAAAGGATACTCAGATTGGTGGCAATGGAGGGAGGGGAAGTTCTAACTTTTTTCTTCATTCTTACGAAGCTTGTTTTTTCTCTTAATCTGTTGACTTTATACTGTGCTCAAATCGGCTATGTTGGTTTTTGTTCTATGGATCTGCAGAGCACCCGAGTGGTTTAAGAAGATGCTGTCATCAGTAACAAAGAATGAATCCGGTCCTGTCTTTCGTTTTTTCATGGATTTGGGTGATGCAGGTATAGATAGCCCTGGTCATGTGGTAGTTCTATTTTCTTTTTTGTTCCTCTTCAGTTCAAATGGTCTTGTTTGTGATACCTGGGGCCTGGGGCTTCAGTCGAAGGGTGCAACCTTTTAACTGCGAATATATATATATATATATATATATATATATATATATATATATATATATATATATATATATATATGATGTAGATAATTCGCTAGATATCACGCTGGTCAGTTTGGTGGTTTCCTCTGTATTTCTTTTTCTTGTTCAACCCTTAATTGATCTAAAGTTGGAAAAAATGTTTAGTGTATATGACGTGCTCTCTCTTTACTTCAGTTGCTCTGAATATCCTGTCTTCCTGCTAATTGTTCTTATCTTCTCAGTTTCCTATGTGAAAAAGCTGAACATACCTAGTGGCATTGTGGGTGCTTGTCGACTTGATTTAGCATATGAGCATTTTAAGGTAAGTGACTTGTGGAGTTATAGTATCATGTCTTTTCCTTGTACAAAATAATTTTTTGGGTACCCATGTTCTTTTTGTTTGATGTGAGAAATATGTTCTGTACACTGTAGGTGACAATAGAATAATTTTAGATCAAAACAATTATACAGTTAGATAGATCATGAAAAATCTGATTGCTGAGAATGAGATGCTTGCATGAATTTATTTTTTATTTTTTATTTTTCTTTTGGGGAGGGGGGGAGGGGCAAGTTTGAATGGTGTTATAGTTTATTGAGGGATAGAGTGAGCCAAATAATTTTCATAGTTGACATAAACAGTAAGTTGTAGATTGTATAAGGAAAAAGGTAAGATGTGTGATTTATTTGGAGACCATGTTTGTGTTCATACAGTTCGAGTTTATTATAGCGTATGGAGGGGATAGAATAAGCCAAATAAGTTTCTAGTCAGTATGAACAGCGTTATAACTTATTTTATGCAAAAGATGTGGGATCAGACTTTCTGAATCGTGATATGATTCAAATCTTGTAAAAAAGAAGAGAGCTGACAAATAAATATTCCTCTGTTATTACTTTTATGTTCTATTGGCATCCCCCTCTTATGTGGGGGGGGGGGTCTACAGTTCTTGAAACAGAGTCTTAATTTTCTTAGCGTTGACTGTCATTTGCAGGAAAAACCTCATCTTTTTCAGTTTGTTCCAAATTCAAAACAGGTGTGATTTCTTTTATCGGAATCGTTCTATTAAGGCAAGCACATGAGGAAGATCTTTCTTATTGGTCTTATTGATTTCAGGTCAAGGCAGCTAGTAAACTTCTGAAGGGAAATAAGAAGATTAGTGGTCAGAGAATTGACGGGGTACCTGTTTTCTCCGCCCAGAACTTAGATATTGCTATAGCAACTCCTGAAGGAGTTAAGTGGTATGTTTGTTGTATCGTTTACAAAATGAGTCTTGCTTCTTCATGAAGTTACGATTTAAGGGCATGATTGCTAGTCCTTGGATAGACAAGCTTGTAAATTCTGTGCACCATATGCCATTTGTATTGATTAGAGAAAGCATTCTAGATAGCTAGGACATGGGCAGAGTTCATGTGACAAGAATCTAAACTTTAGATTATGATTGGAGGATGGTACTTAATTATATGACTCAATTCGATTGAAAATGAGTACCTGTAAATCTGTAAATTGTATTAGAAGTAGGCGTGGTTGGACTTGAAAATGCATAAAAAGCAAGTATATTAGTAGTCGAAGATGTTAATTGAGTTAAGAGGGATCTTATTAGGGGTTCTTTTGTGAGATAGTGTTACATACTAACAGGCTAAAGTGGGTACTGAAAAAGGGGTTTACATCTACAATGTGCCTAGCTATTGTTAATAATGGCAACCAGGGGAATTTCTCATGCTAGATTTAGGCCTACTACTGACATTGAAAGCAAGAGGGACACTATTGAAAAATACTCCTCTATGATTTTTCAAATTGTCGCTGCTTCTTGGTTTGATGTACTTTGGTCAGTTAAGTTTTTTGGGTATGAACATGGTTGTTCAAATGGTTGAATTACTTTCTCCTGTCTTTCTGTACTTTCATTTCCCTTTCATTCGTCCAAACTATGTGCGCGCGCATACCTTAGTACAACATGGGCCATGTAGTGCTTTGAGTCTCTGACAAATCTTAGTACAACATGGGCAATGTAGTGCTTTGAGTCTCTGGCATCGCATTTTTGTAAAAACATTAATACAAAACAAAACCTTCTGCTGTCAGGTATACTCCATATTTTTTTGACAAAAACGTTCTCGATAATATCCTTGAAGAATCAGTTGATCAACATTTCCATTCTTTGATTCAAAGCCGTCATGTGCAAAGGCGAGGTGATGTGATTGATGATAACATTCCAGCTGAGGTCATTGAAGAGAGTGCTGATAGCTTATGGGAGTCAACAGAGGTGAGCAGAGATAAGTCTTAATAGTCACGTCACACACACACACACACACACACACACACACACACACACACACATTAGATAGATTTGAACCCGGGAAAATCCCCGGGCAGGTTGATTTCTTAATCACTAGGCTTCACAAATCATGTAATGTAGAGGTACAGAAAAACTTAATAGCGAACCCCTAATCCGATTAATAATGAATAATATGAATTTATGGACCATTTATTCTTTTCTGAGGTCTGAAGCTAACCCATCATCAGGTTCAGGATTTGATGGATGAGATGGGCCAGTCTGGAATACCTTTAAGTGTCATATCAAAGGCTGCGGAAATGCAGCTCTTATATACTGTTGATAAAGTGTTGCTGGGGAACAGATGGTTGAGAAAGGCAACAGGGATCCAGCCAAAATTCCCATATATGGTTGACTCATTTGAGAGGAGGTATGTTACATGACATGATGCTACAGTTACTTTTGTGGCTTGATTTCTGTGGAAGTGGAAACGAAAGAAGTGATGAAGACTTCCTGGGAAAAGGGAATGTTTAAAACAGCATAAGGGCGTTTCTGGTCACTTTTCCTTGTCTATAGTGTTTCTGGGTTTTATTTATTTATTTAATTATTTTTTTAGGAGTGCTGTGTCTTGGTCAAGAGTGTCTAAGTTAAGAACTTCTACGAACACAAATACGGAAAGTCCAGACAAATTGGCAGAATGTTCATCTTCTGTAAAGCTTGAATCAGAGAATGACGACAAGCAAGCAGATCTACGTTTTCCACTGGGAGATTGGCTGAGGCCACCTTGGATAAAGCAACCTAGTGAATGCAAGAAAGGGACTGAAAAAAGGTAACTCTTGTCTCTAATATGGCAGAAGTATGGATGACTTGTACTTTACAGGGAGAAAGGGTGAAAGAGGGAAGGCGGGGGGGTGGGGGGGGGGGGTTGGGTGTGTATTTTCTTATGAGGCTGTATTCTAAAAGTAGGAAGTAGATATGTCTATGTGAGCTCAACCTGTTGTACCAGGTACTCTTTTTTTGTTTTGTTTGATGTGAGGTAAAAAAAAATACGGTCTATCATTTAAGCCAAGGTCCGCAAGAGCGAGAACCAGGTCCTTAAGAATCTAATAATTGTTGAAAGAAAGTAAGTTTGAGGCTGTAAAATTGTGTCAATCTGTTGAGGATATTGACCTACGTAGTTGATGGGTGTATCTGTGATTTAGGAACACTCTGCACTCGGTTAGGTGATGTGACTTTATGCTGTTGTGCTGAAACTTAAAGGCTTTTATATGTGGCATAAATTTACAGTACTCAGGCTGCATATTCTTTTTCTTTTTTGATAATTTGGTCAAAAATTGAAGGATGTCAACTATTGAAGCAATTTGAAGTGTCCAATGTAAATTATATGCAGGCACCTTCTTTCCTGACTGCGTTTTTTCCCCTCTTAGGACATTAGAGTCATCTGGATTCTATACAAATGAAGAACTTAGAGACAGTCCACTTTTACCAAAGATTACAATGGTTGGTATTGCGACCACTGAGCCCGGACAAATGAGTAAAGGCACCATAAAAAAGACAATGGAAGATTTAAGCAAAGAGTTGGAGCAAGAAGGGCGTGGAAGCTCAGCTACCAAGACTTCCTTAGAAAAATATTGCCCGGAAGACAGAGATCCTCTTTTTGTAGCAAATGTGGGGGATTATAATTCAAACACGTGGAAGACCAATGCACCTCGTTGGTTGCGTGGTGTACACAGCTAACACACTTTGTAGGAAGCATAACGGAGTTATATAAGTGGGGCCAGCTGTGTACATCATGTAGTTGCGTTACTTGGTACAAAGTGTAACGTACTAGCAAGGGAAAGGAGCCTCTATTTGACTGCCTCATGGTTGTTGCATCTCTTTGTTTTCACAGTGGTAAGCTGGTAACGGTAAGACTGCATACATCTGGGCCCCCATTACCCCATAGGTTGGAGCTTTTGAGGTACTGGGATGATGATGATATTGTTGTATGGTTGTTGCGTCAGAAAGATCCTTTGCTGCCTTATTTGAACCAAGGGGTTGAGGTCTTGTACACTTGTGCAAGTGAGGCTTCACGGGACTTCTGGTCAAGAGTCAAGATAGCCTGATTCCGTCCTCTGGATAAGTGACTCCATGGTGGGTGTCGAAGCCTACCAATCTGTCATTATTGGGCCTAATGTCAATGGAACTAAAAGATCTCTAACCAAGGATGTTGTTCTGGAGATTCATACATAACAGACAGAAGCAGGGTTATGCAATATGTTACAAGATTCAGCATACCCGAGGCAAGTTTATTGAACTTGGTTATATCTGCTACATCTTTTTCAGGCAGTCTTAAGGACAATGCAAGCTGATCATGTGTAGTGTATCATTATTGTTCTGTGACCATTACTAGCATTCTTAAATTCAGATGTCATTTTGATCTTAATGGAAGCTTGTAGTGTAGAACTCTTGAATTGCTAGTTTGTCGGTCTTTGTCACCAGTACGTTTCTGGATTGTCTGTGGTTGATGCTGAGTAACAGTGGTAGGAGCGTAGAACGTCATACAGGAGACCAGTTTTGGTACACATAGTTCATCATTAGATGCCGTGCCACAAGATTATTGACTGATTGCAGGATGTTTAATTTTACTACTGTTGTACTCGTAGTGCTTGTTTCTTTGAAGTTCAAAATGCTAGTAATGCGCATTCTTTGTACTGTGTGCTGATGAATTGAAACTGATGTAGTCATGTCATCCAAATTTGGTCATAATAATACTAGCAACTCACTAAGGTGTTTTATTGTAATTATCACTAGCTTAATTGTTCTATACTCTAAATCAATACGACTAAATGTCAATCATATACTCCCTCCGTCCGAGCTCAAACGTTCCGGTAGTTTTTTGTAGTGGAATAAGAAAAATTGATATAGTAAGTTGAGTGAGGTAATATTAGGAAAAATGAGGAGAGAGAATGTGGGGATTAATGAAAGTAAGAAATATGTGAAAGAGGATGTCATAATTTAATAGAAGTAGGAGAGAGAAATATGTGCCAAAATAGATGGGGCGTTTGAGGTGGGACGTCACGAAATGAAATATGGGGCGTTTGAGCTGGATGGAGGGAGTATATAATATATACAATTTTCTTACAAAGAAAAATGGTTAATCATAAAACTTAAGACTTCTATAACGCAACATATAGTTGCCAAAAAAATAAAAAGGAACTTCAAGGGGGCTGGGTACGTGGGAACACGAAAATGATCAACGGGACTAGGTGCGTGGGAAGTCGAAACGAGGGCTAGATGGTCGACATCATGATTTATAAGTCGGAACTAACCCATCAAATGTGACACAATGTACCTGTCCCTAATAGCATGTTTGGTAGAGAGGAAATAGACGGAAAAGAAAGAAAATGAAATAGATTTTACAACTTTCTTACGTTTGTTTTATAAAGATACATGGGAAGTAGATGGAAATGGAAGGAACATTAAACTGCCATTTCCTTTCTTCCCAAAACGGGCGAAATTGGACGGAAAACCAATTTACAACATAAAAACACTTACTTTTCTTCCAATTCCTCCAAAATTTTAACAAGTGAACCAAACAAAGAAAACCGTAGTTCCCTTCCTTTCTCTTCTGTTCCTTTCCGTTCCTTTCTCTTACTTCCATTTTTTCCGTTCAATTCCTCTCTACCAAACAAACTGTAAGGAGAATTTCCGAGAAAAAAAAAGAGAAGAAAATATTACGAGAAACCAATGTACCATAATCCCTAAGGTATAACCGAGACCTTTTGTCCCAAAATGGTGTCTCATTCCATGTCCCATTAACGACCCATCACAATTTCACATTAAAAAATGAGCATTTTTATTATTATTTTTATTTTGAAAATGACACATGTTAGCTTATGGTTAAATAGAACAGGGAATAATGAGACAGTAGTTTAGGACAGATGATCCGAATTAGAGACCTAGAGGCCCAATCTAACTGAACTAATAAATGCACCATATGTATGAATATTAGAACTTCATATCAATCGTTGACTAAAACTTTGTATGAACCATCATATGTAGTTTTACCTTTTATCTTCATTGAGGGCAAGTAAATCATCAATTCAGATACATAAATGAATAGTTTTTGTTGCATACTTGAATAGCACATCGAGATCGTTTTCTAGTGTCTGCTGTATGTATGCTGTAATGATTTTTGTTAAAGAAGGATAGTATGGAGAGTCAGATCTTCGCAGTAGTAAACATGAACATCGTGAATTATCTTAACAAAAATCACATCAATAACGTAAACGCTTACTTTCAACTCGTAACTGAATCCCTAAAAATGAAACACCTATACACATAATTTAAGCTTCATAAAGTAACGCACTATTGCATAATGATTACAATGTCTTGTCGATTACCTAAACGACATAACGGTCTTTCCATTTTTTGCTTTACTGTGCCGATTTTACTGATAAAAGTGATTATGAAGATTAAAGCCTTCATAAAGTTCGCTGACCAAAATTTTGTATAAACCATAATTTACCTTTTTAACTCCATTGAGGTCAAGTAATTAAATTGTAACTAAAATCATATACACAAATGAATGTTTATATGAGAATGAAATTGGATGGACAATGGTAAACCCTAGTAATTGTTTTGTATGTACTATGTCATGTAACAATATTAGAGTATGCTAAGGACTAAGGAGAGCCGGAGAGGTTGTGACTTGAAGTAGACGATGATGAGTATGGTTCTACACTTCTACTAGTGACTAATCCCTTGTGCCCTTGTGAAGCAATAATGGTGAATAATGGATCAAATTAAACCATGATCAATTAAATAAGATGACATCCAATCACATCTATGCCATATTGCACCCACATTATATACTCCCTCCATTTCATTCAATTATGTATGTTGGGTTTGAGTTCCCCTCAGGCCCAACGTAAACAATTGAATGAAAGGAATGAAGTACTAATGATAAAAAGGGTACTCAGACTACTCACCATGCAATTTAGGAGGTTAGTATTAAAATTAAATCTATTCAGATATTATTGTAAATACCATATAACTGGAGTATAATTAATTATTAGAACATGTCTTTCATGTTCAGAAAAGGGTAAAAAGCCTCTGTATCATATTAATTAGTGTTTGTTTTTTGGGTGTGTAATAACTTAATTGGAAGTTGGTACAAGTAACAACCATTTAGTTAGCGTTACACTTGCAAAATTTGGAGAAAAAGCAAGGGCTAAGCAGTATTTTTTTTGTTACAAAACCACCTTTTCTCTACTGCAAACAAGGCAGAAAAAATTGCTTACTCCTTTTCTTTTGCTACTATAAATATTAAACAATTTCACTTCAATATGATATCCCATTTTATTATAATATTTCATATTGTTAGCTTTCATCATCTCCCCATCATATCATCCCTAACTAAGTCAAAGCCTTCCCCACTCTTTGCTTCCACCATAGCAACAACATCAAAAATTTATCCTAAGATAACAATAATCTCTATTAAAAAAAAAG
Source organism: Spergularia marina (assembly GCA_963680865.1). NCBI lineage: Eukaryota > Viridiplantae > Streptophyta > Magnoliopsida > Caryophyllales > Caryophyllaceae > Spergularia > Spergularia marina. The sequence continues at coordinate 22,889,517 of OY804553.1, read as the reverse complement.
AAAATTAATTTAAATCTTCATAGAATATTTGTATAGAATTTCCCTTTGATAGTTAATTTATATAAAAAAAAAAATTAGTTGGAAATGGAAGATTCTTGGTCGTTAATATCAGTCGTACAAGAATGTGTTAGAAAAACTCAATCGAATGGTCCTCAAGTTGAAGTTGGTACAAACATCAGCGCTGAAACAGCCCAACCCGTCATAGTCGATAAAGTCACTAGCTACTTGCCAAACCAATTTTCTGATCAATTTGGTGCAGGTAGTAGTAGAGGCCAGCCTTTGCAAAACTTGCAAAACCCATATTTTTGTAATCAATTCAATGCAGGTACAAACTCCACCACCATGTTCACCACCAAGACAACCCGTCTCGCCACCGGTGTCGGAAACACCGAGTACTTGCCAAGCCCATTCTCTAATGAATTCGGTGCAGGTAACAGTAGTGGCGAACTTTTGCAAAACTTGGAAAACATGTTATTCTCCGATGATCAATTTAATGCAAATGCTAACACCACCATCGCCGAAATCAACGACGATTACTTGTCAAACCCATTATTTTCTGATCAATTTGGTGCAAGTAATAACAGTAGTAGTGGCCAAAACTCGCAAAACTTGCAAAATACGTTATTTTGTTATCAATTTGATGCAAGTGCTCCAAACATTTCATTTCAAGACTTATTGTTTTCTGTCGAATTCAATGCGAGTAGCAACTTTAGTATGCAAAGCACATTAATTTCTGATCAATCTGACGCAAATACTAGCAACCCTTTTCGTTCATCGGTACTACTTCCTGTTGCGTCGACGGCTGAAGGTAACGTATGTGGTCACAACCTTAGAGATTTGTACCAACCTGCTCCTGCTCCTGCTCCTGCTCCTGATGCTCCTGTTATTAGTCCGACCGGTCTCGTTGCGCCTGTGGAACGACTACTACAAGAATTCAAAGAAGTGCCTGACACTCCTGACCACATGTTCTCGCAATGTCAGGGGTATTGTAGTTGTCCTGATGGTTTTCACTGCGGTCTTGGTAAAAAGAGGTAACTTTTCTTCCAAATTCTACCTCATGATAAAACTGAGAAAAAGGAGTAACTTTCTTTCACTTTTTGTATAAAAATGTTAGTAATATTTTGCAGTAAATTTGATCACATACAGGAGCGTGTACATAATGGATATAGAAGAGCTGAAAGGTCTTGATGACAAATGGGCATGGCGTAAATACGGCCAGAAACCCATTAAGGGCTCTCCGTACCCTAGGTACGTACATATACGTAGTTCGTTACACTTCTTAATTAATATCTTTACGCGAGAAATGTTTGATGTAACACACTCTGATGTCATATAATGAATAAAATATATAGAAACAAATTTGACATATGGATTATATTAATAATATACTATAGTTTTTACATTAAAATAGTGTTTCCTACTTTGTATAGATGCATGGTTATTCAATCTCGTGAAAAAAAAAAAAACGGTTTTTCTAACGTGTGCCCATTGGGCACATGTTAAGAGTCTATTTGTTTTCCTAATTAAGTGAGATTCTCACTTGAAAAAACAAAATATGGAATCTCATAAGTTGGATTGAGGAGAAAATCACTTAATTAGGGAAACAAATAGACTCTTAACATGTGCCCAATGGGCACACGTTAGAAAAACCGAAAAAAAAAATAAGTGGTTATTTGTCTGGTTGACAGGAACTATTATAAGTGTAGCAGCAAGAAAAACTGCATGGCGAAGAAACAAGTGGAGCGAAGTTACGAAGATCCGGAAAAATACATCGTCACCTACATTGGTCAACACTACCACCCTTTCCCTTCTCCTCGAACCAACAATGGCGGACCTCGACCCAAGTCCAATCCTGATCCACCTCCAGAGACTGAGTCTTCAGCCACCAGAATGGTGACTCAATCGGGTGGTCCATCAGGATCTGATTGCGGGCCGGAACCCGGGTCCGGGTCTAGGTCAAGGTCAAGATCAGGATCTGGAGAAAATGTGATGGGAGGTGACGAGGATGGTGGAGCTGCAGGTGGTTGTGGTGGCCACGACGAGGAACAAGAGGAGAATAATTATAAGATTGTGATTCCAGAGGCGGTGGTGGATATGGATAGTTTGTTGGATGAAAATATGGAGGGGATGGTGGTGGAGGAAAAAAGAAAGATTGATGATGCAAGTGATGACTTTTTCAATGTTATTTTAGACGAGAGTGGATACGGATATGAATATGGATACGGATATGGATACGAGAAAAACATGAGTGTTGCGACCAGAATGTATATAACGGTGTCCAAAAACATGGCAGAACTGAAAATGGGTCTGTAAACAAAGGTGGTGGGAATCCAGAAACATATAGTTAAACCTTCACTAATAATAATTAAACCTTCACTAATAATCTTAAAGGCTCATATAGTCTTTAATAAATAAAAAAAAATTCGTAGGTTTATTTGTCTTGTAAATATGAATAAGAAAAACTGTATGTAAATAAAAAATAAAAACTCATGTATTTGTATAATTCTTTCTGGGTCTTGAATTTTTTCATCAACTAGCTAGCTAGGAGTGTACCGCATGCTTTAACTAGATCAGATAATCGAAACTTAATGAACAAACTTGAACTAATCATAAATGTAACAAAACTTTGTTGAAAATAAAGGAGTTAATCTGACTTATCTGATCGGATCGAAGTAACAAAATTGTTGTGACGAGACCACTAAGTATCTCTGAAGTTAAAGAAGATTTCGCCGAGCCACGTTGCAAGCTCCTCATGGCGGTCGCCCTCCAGGTTACACAACACCGAACCTCTTCTGCACTGAAGAACCCCGTTTGATATAACCAATCCCGAACGCCTCCTCTATGCTCAAACCACAATAACTAATCCTTGGGACTTTTCATGAGAGAGATGATCAATCTTGTGTCTCTTAGGGGCTAAGAGAAGCCTTGTATTTATAGTAGAGAAATAGCCAAAGGACGAATTAGGGTAATTAGGAAAACACGTATAACTAACCGACATGGGTCCGCGGTCCGCCGAGCCAGACCCGTGGACCGTCGTGAGGCGTCCGCGGTCCGCCGCAATGTCACTGATCTCCTCGTGTTTGTTTCCTACTCGTCCTATGCTAATTCCTACCTTACCATATATACCAAAGCTTGGAGATTACCACTCCAACAAACTTACATGGCAAATTATACTCCATGCACCATCTTTAATTATTACTGCTTCACATACATTTTACACTGATTTTTAGTTTCTACTCCGTAATTAAATACGTCAAGGATCAACAGGTAATAATTAATAATTGGTCAATGTACGAAATTTAATTTCTTAATTAAGAAGAGGGGAATTGAATAAATTCGTTAACGTTGTACATCAAACCTGCAAAAACTCTCTTAATAAAAAACTTTGTGGAGAACCACCAAATAAAAATAAAAATAAAGGGTAGCACCACCTATCCCTAGATTGCTCAGTTTTCTGTCGGATTTGTACTACATGGCTACCGGATCTATCCTATATGGATGCCACGTATTAGCTGAGTCAACAATTAAAAAATAAAATAAAAAACAAAACCAAAAATTAAATCAAAAACAGAAAAAAAAAAATGGGGAAAGAGCAAACTCATGTTACACCCCACGTAATATCCAGTATAAAAAAAAAAAAAAAAAAAATCTAGCAACCCAACTGCATTCCCCTTGGCTTCTCCCCCAATTTCATCCCGCCAAACACTGAAAAGCTCAATTAGGTTAATTAGGGTTAGCTTCGAATCGCACATAATCGTTTTCCACATCAATCCAATCTGAAATTCGATCAATTTATTGGTCCTTATATCATCGGCGACATTAATGGCGTCGAAGAATACAATACTAACTTAGAAAAGAAGAGAAAATGCAAAATTTACTCCACTTTTTCAAACGATTTTGCTATGCAAATTGAAGCTGACCTATATAAATTGAATTTTGTCGAACTAAAAAACTGGAAACTAAAGATCAAAGAATAATTACCCAATTCAATTAAATTTTTAGGTTTTCAAATCCCAATTGAAACCTTTTGATTAACACCCAATTATTTAAAATTATAATTACTTAGCTTGAAACTTCAATTATGGAGAAGAAGTATAGATCGCATGTAGATGTGATTATCGATTTCCTCGAGCAGATGTTGCGGAGGGAATGTCGAAGATTTTATGATTTGGGTGGGTGTTGGGAGAGGAGATGAGCAGCAGTAAGTAACGACTCTTTTCCCCCTTTTTTTTAGGTAATTTCTTTTTTAATTGTTGACTCAGCTAATACGTGGCATCCATATAGGATAGATCCGGTAGCCATGTAGTACAAATCCGACAGAAAACTGAGCAATCTAGGGATAGGTGGTGCTACCCTTTATTTTTATTTTTATTTGGTGGTTCTCCACAAAGTTTTTTTAAAAAGGTGGTTCCCCAAAAAATGAGGAAAGTAGGAGGTAGTTCTCCACAAATTTTCCTAAAGTAAATATTCATGATTTACAGTAAACTTTTGGCATCAGTAGTAAAATCAAATATATAAGATTTCTCTCCAAATCAATATCCTAATTTATCCCACTTTCCTATTATCTAATTAATTCTTAAATTAAACACTAAAAATTTACTGCAACCATAATTAAATTTACTACACACTAAGTGTAGACACATTTTCCTTTGTCTACATATAGACTCCTAACAATTTGCTAATTCAATATCACTCGTGCAACCCATAGATCAGAATAATGCAATAATATCCCTAGGGCTTTTAATTTTGTGAAGACTTTAATGATCTTCATATGATTTTATGATTTATTACTTGCCCCCAATTGATCTGAGTTAAAAGGTAAAACTATTACGGTTTCTTACATATTTTTGGTCAACGGTCTTTGTGAAGACTTAATCCTCGCAGCGGCTTTCATTAGTTAAATCGTCACACAAGGTAAAAAGAACAAATCAGACCATTATGTCGTTTTTGCAACGAAGAGAACAATGAAGTCATTGTGCAACGTGCGTTACTTTATGAAGCTTATATAAATTTGTTTATCATGTGTTTCATTTCTGAGATCATTACAGCAGACACGAAAAAAAGATCTCGATAAGTCATTTGATTAGCCAAAGAAATTAAACTATTCATAAGTAAAATGTTATACAATTATACTGCACCGCCGGGCCTTAATTATTTCGGATTTTGACTCTCGTACAAAACATTTTATAAACTCCTCTTTTTCCAATAAATAATTAAAAAAGAAGTTTAACTCCTTGTCCTTAATTATGAAAATCCAACGCTAATTACCAAATACGAAATTCACATCTTATATTATATATTAAAAGGTGTGTTAGAGGCAACGACCACGTTCACCGGTTTGAGTTAGGCCACCTGTCATGCCACGTGGCATGTCTCTTTAATTTTCCCGTAAAAAATTCATTTGAAATGTCTTTTATGGTAAACAATATAGATAGACATTTCATTCATGGTTATATATAAGTAAAGTTTTCTTATTTCCATACCAAAAAATTCACAATATTTTTTTATTATAGTAAAACAATATTTACTATTAATTGATTTCATCTTTACCTTATTATTTTGTACCTTCCTTATTACTTATTTCAACTGGAATCACATCATCTATATTGAAAGTAAAAGTTTATTTTGGCCGTAGCCCGAGTAATAAACTAAGTGGTCGTTTGGTTGCATGCGGGAATTCGAAATGCGCATGAAGTTCCACTTTCCAGATTGTAGAAATTCACGTGAATTTCTCAAAACTGTTTGGTTGCATGTATAGGAATTGAATTCCCACAGGAATTGCCAATTAACAAGGGGGGCTAGGTAAGCCAATTCCTCCATCTTGTGGGAATTGAAAATTCCCATGATTTGTCAATTCCTTCCAATTCCCACGATTTTAGGCAACCAAACAACTCCAAAAAATTTAATTCATGGAGATTTTGAATTCTCATGATTTTGAGTGACCATCAAACGACCACTAATAGTTACCAATAGGGAAAATGGAAAGCAAGTATATACGAGATAATATTCTTGTTCAATTCACCGCATGTGCATCAGGCCCCTGATTTTCCTATAGTTCAGCTGTTCTTTAATTTCCCGTTGTTTAACGTACGTGAAGCCGCCGTAGTGTGTGACAAATTAGCCAATTACATATTGCAACATAATGTGAGTTTCGAAAAATATTCTCTCTCATATTACGTAATAATTCAAGATGAGAAAAAAAATTACTCTTTCGATTGACAAATTAGATGGAATTCCTTGGTTTTATTAGTTGCTCTATCTTAATCTTAATCTTAATATATTTATAAACGAATCTTTTTTCGTGGGCATTGAAGAGGTCTATAGCCCTTCGAATTTTCTGATAGCTTCTGGTGAATAAGAAATTAATTTATGTTATGGAATTGTTGTTATATACCATATGTGAGTTTTTGGTAATCATGTACAAAATTCATGCATTAGTTATGGAAATGTAGTATACTACGCATAATCTTATGGTAATCATGAAAATACGCTTATGGTAACGAGGCTGAAAATATCACATTTTCATAATTATGAGATTATTTTATATGTTATGGGAAGATAATATTTCGTAAGTTAAAAGTCTAATATGACATTTCTACATTTTGGTACATATAAACACCAAATGATGACCTTAAAATTTGAGATACTAATACTAATAACTACAGGTCACTCTAATATAAATGGGCAACCGTTTAACTTATTCATATGAATTTCTCAATACTAACAATTATACGTCAACTCTATTGAATTGGTTAAAAGCCCTACGAATTTTCTTAGAGCTTTAGGTGAATATAGAGTTAATTAAGTGTTATAAAAAGGAAAATTTATGGGGAACCACCTTCAACTTTCACCATTTTTTGGGGAACCACCTTATTAATTTTTTTTTTTTGTGGAGAACCACCAAATATAAACAAAACCAAGGGGTGGAACCACCTCCTTACCCAAACCACCCACCCAACACCTCTAACCACCACGCATCACCACCCGTCAACACCAACCACCACCTTAGCTACCCTCGACACCCCCAACATGGTCGTCGATCGTCGGTTACCATGCTTGTAGCGGCCGGAAACCGAGAGGAAAGAGAGGATGGAGGGAGAGAGAAAACGGTCGTGGAGGGTGGAGGACATGGAGCCGGGGGAATGTGGTGGTCGGCGTAGCCTTGTCGGCGGTGGGTGGCGGCAGTGGCGGCAAGAATGGTGGTGGCTAGTAGTTGTTAGAGGTGGTGAGAGGGTGATTTGGGTAAGGAGGTGGTTCTACCCTTTGGTTTTGTTTATATTTGGTGGTTCTTCACAAATTTATTTTAATAAGGTGGTTTCCCAAAAAATGGTGAAACTTGGAGGTGGTTTCCCACAAATTTTCCTAAAACATAAAAATGTAGTTAGCATATGTAAGTTCCATAGGTCAAACTTACATTTTGATGCGTCAGAAAAAAAATCTGACGACATTATCTACATTTTGGTAAATATAAGAACCAAAATTGTTTCTTTAAACTTCGAATTAGAGATAGTAATACTAACAATGATAAATGACTCATGTACTATAAGTGGATAGTAATTCAACTTATTTTACAATTTCTCAATACTAATAAGTACTCCCTCCGTTCGCCTATAAAAATAACAGTAGATAATCCACTATTTTTCGACAAAATGGCTCCGGAGCAAAAACGACTCAAATTTTGGTGGTAGTCTCTACATATGATCTAATGAGGTTTTGCAAAATATGAGAGTCAAAAATCTAAGAGAAGATAAGGAAAACAGCCAAAACGGTCAAAAATCCCCAAAAAGTGACGAACATCGAAACGCATGAAATACTTCACAAAATGAGGAACCCACACTCAAATCCAACAAATATAGTCCTAGGGTATCTAATTTAACGTTTAGAGGACATTTGGCTTGTTTCGAAACAGACTGATCAAATTTGACCAAAATTGCAATACATAATCCACGGTTTTTCGATAAAAATGCTCCGGAGCGAAAATAGCTCAATTTGTGGTGGTAGTCTCTACGTATGATAGAATGAGGATTTTCAAAATATTAGAGTAAAAACCTTAAGAGAAGATAATGAAAACGACCAAAACGATCATAAATCCATACAAAATGACGAGCGTCGAAACGCATGAAATAGTTCAGAAAATGAGGAAACAACACTCAAATCCAACAAATATAGTCCTAGGGTATCTACAGTTATTTTTGGAGGACAGTTGACATTATTCGAAAAATTGATCAAATTTCACGGTTTTTCGATAAAAAGGCTCGGGAGCGAATACGGCTCAAATTTTGGTGGTAGTCTCTACGTATGTTATAATGAGGATTTGAAAAATATTAGAGTAAAAAACTAAAGAGAAGATACTGAAAACGGCCAAAACAATCATAAATCCATAGAAAGTGACGAGCGCCGAAACGCATGAAATACTTCAATAAATGAGGAAACAACACTCAAATCGAATATGTATAGTCATAGCCTCATAGGGTATCTACAGTAACTTTTGAAGGACATTTGACGTTATTCGAAAAATTGATCAAATTTGACCAGAATCGCAATACATAATTCACGGTTTTTCGATAAAAAAGCTCCACAGCGAAAACGACTCAAATTTTGGTGGTAGTCTCTACGTATGATATAATGAGGATTTTCAAAATATTAGAGTAAAAAACTTAAAAGAAGATAATGAAAACGGCCAAAACGGTCATAAATCCATACAAAGTGACGAGTGTCGAAACGCATGGTATACTTCAGAAAATGAGGAAACAACACTCAAAATCAAACAATTATAGCCCTAGGGTATCTACAGTAATTTTTGGATGACATTTGACATTTTTCGAAAAATTGATCAAATTTGACCGGAATCGCTGTATATAATCCACGATTTTTTGATAAAAAAGATCAGGAGCGAATACGGCTCAAATTTGGGTGGTAGTCTCTACATATGATATAATGAGGATTTGAAAAATATTAGAAGCAAAAACATAAGAGAAGATAAGGAAAACGGCCGAAACGGTCATAAATCCATATAAAGTGACGAGCGTCGAAACGTATGAAATACTTCCGAAAATGAGGAACCAACACTCAAATACAACAATTTTTGACCTAGGGTATCTATAGTAATGTGTGGAGGACATTTGGTGTATTTCGTAAAATTGATCAAATTTGACCAGAATCGTAGTACATAATCCACGGTTTTTCGATAAAATGGCTTCGGAGAAAAAACGGCTCAAATTTCGGTGGTAGTGTATAAGTATGATCTAATGAGGATTGGAAGAATATTAGAGCCAAAAACGTAAGAGAAGATTAGAAAAACGGCCAAAACGGTCATAAAGCCATACAAAGTGACGAGCGTCGAAACACATGAAATATTTCCCAAAATGAGGGACCAACACTCAAATCCAACAAGTATAGTCCTAGTGTATCTACAATAACTTTTGGAGGAAATTTGACGTTATTCGAAAAATTGATCAAATTTGACCAGAATCGTAGTATATATAATCCACGGTTTTTCGATAAAAAGGCTCGGGAACGAATACGGCTCAAATTTTGGTGGTGGTCTCTAAGTATGATAAAATAAAGATTTGCAAAATATTAAAGTCAAAAACCTAAGAGAAGATAAAGAAAACGGCAAAAACGGTCATAAATCCATACAAAGTGACGAGCGTCGAAATGCGTGAAATACTTCAGGAAATGAGGAACCAACACTCAAATCCAACAAATATAGTACGAGGGTATCTAATTTAACGTTTGGAGGACATATGGCTTGTTTCGTAAAATAGATCAATTTCACCAGAATCGCTATACATAATCCACGGTTTTTCGATAAAAAAAGCTCCAGAGCGAAAACGACTCAAATTTTGGTGGTAGTCTCTACGTATGATATAAATCCATACAAAGTGACGAGCGTCAAAACGTATGAAATATGTCAGAAAATGAGAAACCAACACTCAAATACAACAATGTTGTCCTAGGGTATCTACAGTAATGTGTGGAGGACATTTGGCGTATTTCGTAAAATGGATCAAATTAGACCAGAATCGTAGTACATAATCCACGGTTCGATAAAATGGCTCCGAAGAAGAAACGACTCAAATTTCAGTGGTAAAGTCTAAGTATGATATAATGAGGATTGGAAGGATATTATAGTAAAAAAACCTAAGAGAAGATAAGGAAAATGGCCAAAACGGTAATAAATCCATACAAAGTGACGAGCGTCGAAACGCATGAAATACTTCACAAAATGAGGAACGGACACTCAAATCCAACAAGTATAGTCGTAGGGTATCTAATTTAATGTTTGGAGGACATTTGGCTTGTTTCGAAAAATTGATCAAATTTGACCAGAATCGCCGTACACAATCCACGGTTTTTTCGATAAATTCGGAGCAAAAACGGCTCAAATTTTGGTGGTAGTCTCTACGTATGATATAATGAGGATTTTCAAAATATGATAGTAAAAAAACTAAGAGAAGATAATGAAAACAAGTAAAACGGTCATAAATTATATAAAGTGACGAGCGTCAAAACGCATGAAATACTTCAGAAAATGAGGAGCTAACACTCAAATCTAACAAGTATAGTCCTAGGGTATCTACATTAGTTTTTGGAGGACATATGACGTTTTTTGAAAAATTGATCAAATTTGACCGGAATCGCAGTACATACTTCATGGTTTTTCGATAAAATGACTCCGGAACGAAAACATTTCAAATTTTGGTGGTAGTTCCTACGTATGATATAATGAGGATTGGAAGAATATTAGAGCCAAAAACCTAAGAGATTGTTAGAAAAACAGTCAAAACGGTCATAAATTTATACAAATTGTCGAGCTTCGAAACGCATGAAATACTTCACAAAATGAGATACTGATCTACCAATTTCCTACGCATCAAGTTGATGGTTTTTATAGTATTTTAACGTTCCAAATTATGTATTATACTCTCTATTGGTGTTGAGTATCTATTTTTAAGTTTTATGTAATTTTGGTCATTTTAAGCACATTTTGGATGCGAACATTAATTGACGTGCTGTTGAAAAGTTTTCCAGAGACTTTTGGCGGCCGCGCCGCAAGCTTGGCGGAGCGTTAAAAGAAGCAAAAAGATATGCGTCAAAGACTTTTCGCGGTCCGCTGTGGTGAGCTTGGCGGGCGGCGATGAGGCTTTGCGGGCCGCGGTGAAGAGCTTGGCGGACCGTGGTTTCTTTATTTTTCTAATTACGTATGTTTCTATTTTACGTTTTCCGGACTTTAAATCCTCGACTCTAGGTTTATTCATTCATAATTTTTAGAGAAAACAAGGAGAGGGGGCGGCTAGAAGAAGAGTGGTGGCGGCGGACAGAGAGGAAGGGGGAAATCGCGTCGGAGGGAGAAGGTAAAATTGTGTTGGGAGGCAGTGGGAGCCGGCGACGGTGAGCGATCACTCCACTAGTGGAGTCGCCATCATACGACGAGCAAGCGTTGTGGCCGGACAACATACGGTGATGGTGTGTCCAGGTAGTCGGGGGTGAGGTCGTGAGGTAGTTAGTTGTGCTGGGTAGGGAAAGGGAAAGGGGGAGATGAGAGAGAAAAGTAAGAGGTGGGGATTGATTATTTTATTTCATTATTATTGATTATTGATTGTAATTAACTCAAGCTAATCATGCTCCTGTCAATATTATAGACGGATAAACTAACAGAAGTTCAAAAATGGGTATGGTGTGCAGTTTTCGAAAGTACGGGGGTACCGTATGCACAAAGTTAATTTGTAGGGTACCGAGTGCAAAACCCCAAAGTACAGGGGTACCACATGCATTTTTTGATAATATTATTTATGGTGATTATTTTGGTAAGCTAAGTTATAGTAATATAAAAATATAATGTGATATAACAGGTGATGGGATTGTGGTATGAAGATGCAAATAGTAAAACGACTAATGTAAAAGTGGAAGTAAAATAATAATATGATAGGGAGTAAGTGAGTAGAAACATATAATATAATATACTATCATTACTAATAATATTATAAAAAAAAAATCAACATTTTTATAAAACGAGTATAATAATGTGAACGCCCGGGCATACAAACTAGTATATTTATAAACAAATCTTTTTTCGGGGGCATTGAAGAGGTCTAGAGCCCTTCGAATTTTCTTAGAGCTTCTGGTGAATAAGGAATTAATTTATGTTATGGAATTGTTGTTATTACCATATGTGAGTTTTTAAATTTGAGATACTAATACTAATAACTATAAGTCACCCTACTATAAATGGGTAGCCCTTTAACTTATTAAAATGAATTTATCAATACTAACAATTATAAGTCATCAATTCTATTGAATAGGTTAAAGGCCCTACGAATTGGAGCTTTAGTTAAATAAAGAATTAATTAAGTGTTATGTAAATTTACATATGTAAGTTTATGGTAATCATATAAAGAATTCATTTATTACTTATGAATATGAAGTTACCATATGAAGTTTATGGTAATTTTGAAAAGATGAATCAATATAAAAGATTTTTTTTTTAAGTTATAGCAAGATAATATTCCGTATGTCAAAATTACATTTTAATACGTGAGAAAAAAAAACCTGACGACATTATCTACATTTTAGTAAATATATAAGAACCAAATGTTTGTTTTTTTAATGGTAAACTTCGAATTAGTGATAGTATTACTAATAACTAACGATAAGTCATTTATCTACTATAGATGGGTTGCAATTCAACTTATTTAGTAATTTCCCAATACTAATAAGTAGGAGTATAAGTCAATTATATTCCTCTAAACTATGCATTATTATATAAGTCTGCTTTTTTTAAAGTTATATTTTTCTGTTTCTATGTATAAGACCACAAATTATGAATAAAGGTGGTTTTTATATTTTTGGATGAATCTGATCTTATCTGCGTCTAACTATGAGCTATTTATGCGTCTAGAGTTAATAAAAAGTGATTATAATTTTTGGTGAATAAAATTCATTTATAAGTAAGGGAAGATAATAATTTCATATATTCAAGTATATATGGTAACTGTGAAATAGTAAGATAATACAAAATAATTTTGATGGGTTAAGAAAAGATGAAATTCCAAATTTGAGTTTATTGTAGCATGTTACGTGTTTATTTAACCGTAAGCATACGAGTTATTGTAGCTAACGGTTCGATCTCAGGGAGGTATGAAAATGTCTAGGTCGTCTAAAGAATTGAATTCAGCTACGCTATGGTCGAAATGATTGGTGATTCTATCAACTAAAACTCACAAGAATTTAAATGGATTGGTGTAATTCAATTAACTAAAAGCCTAGGGCATAGATAACCCTAATAACATGCATCAAGTATGATAATAAAACATATTGCAAGTTATAAAAACATAGATTAGGGGAGATTATGCATCATAATTACTACTTATACGAGCGAGGCTATCATAAACTTTCGTATTACAATCCTAAGTCCTACTTCCGTAATGAAATGATCATGCAATAGAAGTATTAAGAACGCATAAATTTCTCAATTAGTCCTAACAACCCACTTCCGTGGTGAAACTGTCCTAATCAATATTAGAGGACTAATCACTAAACAAGAATCGAAACTGCCGTTTAACACTCAACAAGCATAAATTAGTGTAAATCTAATCGCAGCAATAAGTATATAAATTAGACAACAATAATCGAACTCAAGTTGATAATTAAACATAGCCATAATAAGCCTTAATCATATGAATCTAAAGACTTGCAAATTTATAAATTAAATCATAGTACTAGCATGTTAGGGTTCGACCAAACCCTAAAAAAAGACTACTCACACATATCTAAATTAACAACAACAATAATAATTGAATTGAAAAACATAACTAAAGGAGTAGAGAGAAAGAATTGCAATACTGTGATGGTCTGAATAATATTCTGGATAATAAAGAAAATAGATCTCCGAAGCTGGTACAAAAATGCTTGAATCTTGAAATAAAGTTGGATGTAGAAAATAAAGAAAGCTTAGATAGATAATACAAGGGCTCAACTAGGTATACACATCTAGGAGGTTAATTTATAATTTCCTAAAAAAAAATAGGAAATAAACCCCCAAAATTAGAATAAAAATAATCTGGAAAACATCAACCCATGCATCTACACGGGTCGTGCAACACAATGCAATTATAAATGGGTAACCGTTTAACTTATTCAAATGAATTTCTCAATACTAAAAATTATAAATCAACTCTATTGAATAGGTTAAATGCCCTATGAATTTTCTTAGATCTTTAGATAGATAAAGAATTAATTAAGTGTTATGAAAATGTAGTTAGCATTTTATGGTAATCATAGAAAGAATTCATTTATTATTTATTAATATGTAGTTACCATATGTAAGTTTATGATAATTTGGAAAGATGAATCAATATAAAAGTTTTCTTTTATGAGTTATAGTAAGATGATATTTCATACGTCAAACTTAGATTTTAATACGTGAGAAAAAAATCTGACGAAAGATTTTAATACTTACATTTCTTTGTTTAGCTATACCATAATAATTTCGGTAATGAATAGTGCGTATGTTATATACAATATCTTTAATGTAACCGTGCAACGCACAGGTTTTAAACTAGTTTAAGTATAAATAAAAAGTTGGACAATTAATAATCTCCATGTTTTTCCTTCCAAGGACATCAGGAATTTTTTTTCGAAATAAGGCTCAAAAAATAAATATTGAACAAAATGGGTTGGATTGAAAAATGTTCAATCTTATGGGGTGCACGTCACCCCATTTCAAGTTCGGGACAAAACCGCCAGTGCCCTTGGCGGTTTTAAGTGTCTTGAACAGTAGCTATGAGGTTGTAAGTGATATTTTGGCTAGGGTAAAACCGCCATGGGGGGTGGCGGTTTCAATTTTTTTTTTTTTTTTTTTTTTTTTTTTTTGGATTGACGTTCTATCGGGGTGATATTTTGGCCAAGGGTGAAACCTCCATGGGGGGTGGCGGTTTCACTTAAGTGAAACCGCCACCCCCCTTCGAGGTTTCACGCTCGGCCAAAATATGGGTGAAACCGCCACCCCCATGGCGGTTTCACCCTCGGCCAAAATATCACCCACTCGATTTGTATACTCATTTTTGTGAAGAAACCGCCATGGAGGGTGTAACATTACGGAATATGGAAAGTGGTTTATGGAGTTGGTTTGTCCCACATTGGGAAACTAAGGCTCATATGATCAGTTTATAATAGATTCCTACCATCATACTACCAACAAGGCCTTCACCTTTTAGAGCACAAGCGAGGATTTATGGGCTTATTGGTGACTTCCCATCTTATTGGGTTGTGTTGCGACGTATGATGGATCGGGCTGTTACAGATGGTATCAGAGCAACCTTGCGACCGCGTGCTGGGTGCTGGGGCGAGGCCCAGACCAGCCGTCTAGCGGGGGAGATCTTGGACCTGTGTTGATGTTGGTATGGGTTGGTCGAGGCGCAACGGGGACGTTGCGGTCTTTAAGTGGGAGAGTTTGTAACATTACGGAATATGGAAAGTGGTTTATGGAGTTGGTTTGTCCCACATTGGGAAACTAAGGTTCATATGATCAGTTTATAATAGATTCCTACCATCATACTACCAACAAGGCTTTCACCTTTTAGAGCCCAAGCGAGGATTTATGGGCTTATTGGTGACTTCCCATCTTATTGGGTTGTGTTGCGACTTATGATGGATCGGGCTGTTACAGAGGGTGACGATTTCTCTTCACTTAAAACCGTCAGGGGCACTGGCGGTTTTGTCCCGGACCTGAAATGGGGTGACGTGCACCCCATAAGATTGAACATTTTTCAATCCAACCCATTTTGTTTAATATTTATTTTTTGAGCCTTATTTCGAAAAAAAATTCGGACATCAGAGCAACTAAATAAAACATAAGTACAGCAATTTATGAAATAAATCATCCTATTGAGTCGTATAGATAGGTTAATTGTTAATTACAATAATTTAATTTTGTGCGATAAATAGGCTGTATGTGGTTGTGTGATCCTGTCGATTTGTGTTGTTTATGCTATTGCTGATTTTTAATCGTGGTGCGATATTATGTGAATCGTGTGTTAAAGAATCGGCGTTGATGTGTACTGTTTGGTATAGTCAGACGTGATCTATGAGACTTGCGTTATCTATATTAGTCTTACGGCTCGTTAGTTATTCGCGTGGTTAAGTTGTAGATTATCAGTGGGTGTGTTCGCGTTTTCGATCAATCTTACGTATGTATTGATGAGGTCGGTACAGCACTTCCTCTTAATTGATTCTACTTGTTTTATCATGCGTGAAAAATTAGATCAGGTATGTTTGGCCGCTTATTTATGGCACGCTATGTTGGTCTCAGCATGTACTAATCTGCTAGTTAAGCTGTTTGGTTTATCCTTGACCAAATCAGTGTTAATTTTTATAATTAACTTAGGGTTCGTTTGAATACCCTCTATTTCCACAGGAATTTCATTTTCCTGTGAATTTGATTTTGCATGTGTTGTTTGGATATCACTTTTTATCCAAAGTGGGGGTATTAATTTCAAGACACTTGAGTATGTAAGTATGTAGCAATTAGGAATCGATGAAGATGTATATACGAGGTAGCTAGAACATGATACGTACGGAGTATGTAACAATGTACATTTTAGAGAAAAATGGCGACTTCTGTTTTGACCCTATTATTCCGGACGACATGATGAACAACGAGATAAGATGCATATACTTAATCCTTACAAAAATATAGAAAATATTTAGAAAATTATGAATAAAAAAAATAATAATAAACAGGGGAAGTTTCTTGCAAACTTTAAATCAGTTAGGTTTCTAAGTAACAGTTAACTTAGAGATATAATAAAATGGTGTATATGTGCATGGTTTTGCATGCATGTAGTAGTAGTGCACATTGCATGTGTGAAGCAAAAGGCCATGAAAAAAGCCAATAGAAACGAATTTTACAACTCAAAGGAAGATGAAACATGTGGTGCATTTATTTTATTCAGTTAGATTGAGGATACCTTACGGATAAAGGTTCATTAGCTTCTTGAAAAAAAAAAAAAATTATAATATTGATAAGCTATAGCCTTGTATTCAATTTTTTTTTTTTTTTTTTTCCGGTATAACGATGAGAAAATAGTTAAAACTTGACTGCACGCTGAACAGTTTTTCACCTAGCCTTTTTACCTTTAGTAATTGTATCATTCAACTATTCAAGCTTCTTCTTTCCGGTGTCATCCAAGCTTTATTGTTTTGTTTGTTTTTTTGTGTCATGCATTCCTCGCACTAAAAAGCATAATATATATATATATATATATATATATATATATATATATATATATATATATACACACACAAGTTCATGTTAACCCAACTCATATTCAATTTCATTCTCCATCTAAGTTGTACTAATATCTCTTTGGATCCATCCATCTTGCGGACTCAATTATCATTCCATCATATCATTTTCTGGTAATTTTTTTTATTATTGTATTTAAAGGAAATCTTGTTTTAGGTTTTCAAATACTCCCTCCGACACAAAGAGTTTTTCCTCTTTCGATTGGGCACAACAACCAACAATACAATAAACAAAGGCTAAATGAATTGGTAAATAAATAATAATTAGTTACACTAAATGATAAGTTTAACCTCTAATCTTGACTCATTATTCTTTTGTTCTAGGTTTCTAGCATGGCACTCACTACTATACTTTGTTTTGTTTGAATTATGTATCGAAATGATGATCGTTATACTGGTTGATTTCCAAAATATATGTATCGAAATGATGATCGTGATACCGGTTGATTATGACCTCCTTACTAATTTTGTTCTTGTATTTTAAGTGGTAAAGAATGATGTCATCTTACTGATCTAGACGTCTAGTGAAGTATAAGTGTAGGACTAGAACTATAAAGAGATTTTGTTTTCTGAGAAAAAATAACCAAATGAATCACCTAATCTTATCTCTAGTCAGATTGTTAGAAACTATTAATTTTAAGACAAGTTGCGAGTTTCAATTTGAGTTTTTTACGACTCTACAAACCTAACATTTTATAACAAATTTCATTTTACCGTAACTTTATAATTAGACAGTCATATAAAAGAGTTTTAAACCTTGAAAATAGTCACACCGTGCCACCACCATCACCGACGAAAACCAGGACCAAACCCAAGAGCATGCGGATTTGGGCCGTTTAGAACGTACTGGGCCATGCGCATTCTTAGACGATCCCAAACACATCAATGATTACAGACTGTACCCACATTTATTTCACGTACCAAAATGGACCAAATAATTATATATTTATACCACTAGTCACATTTCTTTTGTGTTTTGAAGGCTAAACAATCGTATTCTAGTCGGGAGGAGTAAGAATGAAGAAAACGCATCGAGTCCCCTGCTTGTCACTGGCAATAGTATTACTATGCACGGCGATCGGGGGATTATTATCGGTGTCGGCGACAGTATCGGAAAACGATAGCATTGGAGACGAGGCTATTGGGTATGGATACAAGGTGAAATGGGCGCATGTCGATAACTCCACGCATAAAACGTTGAATGCCATACTTAAGCTTGTGAAGAGCTGCTCTGTTTATGGGCCTGATATTAGACTCCTTAGTCTCACTGCTAGGTAAAATCTCTTTGTTAATCTTCTTCTTAATCTTGTTCTTAATTACTTGTTAATTACGTGAATAATGGTGATGATTGAGTTATGAGTAGGTAGGCTCTAGTGCTCTACTTTAGTGAGCAAGAAAGGTTGACTTGTGGATCATGTTTAGCCAGTAGTCTGTGGTAGTGAAGAATGAAAGATGTTATCTTTGTTTCTTTTTAAAAAAAAAAAATTGTTTTAGATCATGATAAACTATAAGGAGTTCATAACATCATGATTCATGTATTACAATAAATTAATAATCGTGATAAGGTACTCATATTTGTTTTATGGATTATCCTACGAGTCTATATGTAGACAATAGAAAATTTGTCTATAACATAATCAAGCGTAGTAAATTAAAGATTGCAAGTAGTAAATAATATGTTTATGTAGTAAATTTAACATGTTTGCAATATATTTATGAAACTAACAGTAAAATCAACATTGTTACAGATCTATCAATAGGAAGAAATTTAAATTGATTTAATTCTCAAATCAAGGACCCTTAATTGTCTCTCTTTCCTTATTAACATTTACAAAATTATGTACGTAACAAAATTTACTGTTCATTTGATTAATTTTACTACAAACTAACCATAAATATTTTTATATTTGTCTACATACAGACTCCTGTTATTTTTTGCTGTTTTATAGTAATGGTAATGGTACGAAACAAAAAGTTATGTAACAGGTGGAAAGCCGTTTCATCAATTGAAAATGGGCAGACAAAAGAACGTACGTATATTTTGTGCATTTCTAATCTTTCAACGATATCACCTCTAATATTTTATGTTAAAGGAAATTGGGTAAGTGGGAGTACAATATGATCCTTAAGGAGTTCCAGTAGCATTTTCCTTAATTTAGTAAAAGGGAGCACCTATTCTATTTCTTTCTACTTTGTGGTGATGTCTACAGAATATGCATTTAAATAATAATTAACTTCCAAGTACCCAAGTGTCTTGCCCACATTAATGTAGAAGGTATATCACAATCCTTGTAATTTTCCGCACTACCACTCACAATATATTACCTATAATAAAAATGAAATAAGAGTGTTAAAAGATAGTGGCGGATGGGTGGAGAGTGGAGACCGGAGACTGGAGAGGCAATGGCCCGATAGTCTTTACCTTAAATAATTTGTGTTACATTGTACAATTCGATTTTTTCCTCTTAGAAATCATTACTGACTTCATGCACTTTATTAACTTGATAAAAATTGATTTTGACCTATTAATAACCAATTTTAGCTTATTGGTGATCAATAATAGCGATAATATTTTAATTGCTTTATATCTGGATGCACAACTTAAATTAGACAATTCTTTTTTACCATGATAAATTAATAGTAATTTATTACGGAGTACTATTATTAGTAGTTTTAATTCATTTTATTTTATTTTTATTAACGGTTTCATTGATACTAGTATGTTGATGTTGGCAGTTTGGAGTCCAACGACCGGTTACGAATCAGAATAACCGACGCCAACAACCCTCGATGGGAAATCCCCAATTCAATCCTCCGCCGCCAACCACCACCGCCGTCTCTCTCCACACCACCGTCACCCACCACCAACCGCCGCTCCCTCCGCCACACCACCACCCTCCACCTCACCCACCCAGACTCCGACCTCATTTTCTCTCTCCTCCCAACCACCCCATTCTCCTTCTCCGTCACCCGCAAATCCACCGGCGACACCCTCTTCACCACCGCATCCACCGCCCTCGCCTTCAAAGACCAGTACCTCGAACTCTCCTCCCTTCTTCCGGCCCACCGGGCCCACTTATACGGGCTGGGCGAGCACACCAAGCCCACATTCCAGCTGGCCCACAACCAGACCCTGACTTTATGGAACGCCGACATTCCGAGCGCCAACCCGGACGTGAACTTATACGGGTCGCACCCGTTTTACATGGATGTGAGGTCCGGCCCGGTGAAAGGGTCGGCCCATGGAGTGTTGCTGATGAATAGTAATGGGATGGATATTGAGTATACGGGTGATAGGATTACTTATAAGGTGATTGGTGGGATCCTTGATCTTTACGTTTTCTCCGGGCCGAGGCCTGTTGATGTGGTTGAGCAGTATACCCGCCTTATCGGCCGCCCTACGCCTATGCCTTACTGGGCTTTTGGTAATCTTCTCTTCTTTGATCTCCTCTTGCTTAATTCTTTGTTTTTTTTTTCTTTCTAAATGATGTGTATTTGTATGATTGCCGGACTTATGTTGTTATAAACAACGTCTATATGTTTTCAACGTAGGGGTAAGGCTAGTGTACATCCGACCCTCCCTTAGCTCGCTGTAGGCGGGAGTCTTTTGAGAAACTGGGGTGGTAATGTTGTTGATGTTACATTGTGGGTTTGGTTTGTAATCATTTTGAGGTTGTAGTTACTTGTGCGGGGTTTGAGGTCTTGTTTTTTTCAACTCAACTCGATGGAGCTGATTTGGGTTGCAGCATAATAAGTAATACTATTGCATAATGTTGTCAGTAATTTTTCTTATCAGGTAGTAGAACATAGGAATGTTCGACTACACATTGTTTTCGAATGGTTAATTTCGATGTAATCATGAAATCTCATCATTTAAAGGCCTGAGATTGTGTTTCTCTTGTTACAAATCATTTGAACAGACAATGGAGGAGTTGAAATTTAGCTAGGGTGGGGAATTGAAGGGTTACCCTGTAGTGGCTGACTCTACAAAGTTGTTAACTTGTAGATGTAGTTAGGACTTTCAACATATATGGAACTATGGAAGGTTGGAAACTTGGAATTCGGGTGGATAAATTATCTCCGTGTTACGGTCTAGTCTAAAGAACTCATTTGGAAACTTTAGTGATACCGGTGGTGGTGATGGCTGAGGACATTATAAAGATTACTCCGTATATTGTTTGGGTCTCTTTTGTGTCATTTACTTTGTGTACTGCTACTTTTTGGCTTCTTTCGATTACTGCAATTGACAAAAACACATGTTTTCTACTGTTTTAGGTTTTCATCAATGTCGGTATGGTTACCATGATGTGGAAGAGCTTCAGTCTGTGGTGGCTGGATATGCAAATGCCGAAATTCCTTTGGAAGTCATGTGGACAGATATTGATTACATGGATGCCTATAAGGATTTCACTTTTGATCCTGTTAACTTTCCCCTGGACAAGATGCAGCAATTTGTTAGCATGCTTCACAGGAATGGGCAAAGATACGTTGTTATTGTAGATCCAGGTAAAGTGTCTGATCAAATTTATCCTCTTTCATCTTGTATCTCTTTTCTTTTCACAAATCTTGATGTTTTCAGCTCCCATATACAGGTTATACTACAGTGAACTCGAATAAGCTGAATTTATCTTAGAATACTGATGCTTCGAATATCTGATCATGATTTGTTATCTTCATCCCACTTGCCAGGTATCAGTACAAACACATCATATGGAACATTCATCAGGGGTATGAAACTGGATGTCTTTGTTAAGCGTTTTGGTAAACCATACCTTGGAGTAGTGTGGCCAGGGGCTGTGTACTTCCCTGATTTTGTGAACCCTGCTACTGTGACCTTCTGGATGAATGAGATCAAGAGATTCCGAAATCTTCTTCCTGTTGATGGTCTGTGGATTGACATGAATGAAGTGTCGAATTTCAATTCTTCAAGACCTTCCATAGAATCAACCCTTGATGATCCACCTTACAAGATCAACGACAGCGGAGTGCGCAGACCCATTCTAAACAAAACTATGCCACCATCTTCTTTACATTATGGTAATATTTCGGAATACGACATTCATAACCTATATGGGTACCTTGAAGCAAGAGCTACTCAGGCTGCACTAGCTAAACTCACCAAGGAAAGGCCTTTTGTACTTTCCAGATCGACATTCGTGGGTTCTGGTAAGTACACTGCGCATTGGACAGGAGATAATGCTGCCACTTGGGATGACTTAGAGTATTCCATTCCATCTATTTTGAACTTTGGACTTTTTGGGATCCCCATGGTCGGAGCAGATATATGTGGTTTTATAGGTAACACTACAGAAGAGCTTTGCCGACGCTGGATACAGGTAAAGTCAGAAGATTTCGCTCCTTCAACTCATTCAATAGTTTATCTCTCTGTATGATCTTTTCTTCAAACTCGTGATATGATAGTAATTTAATATCATCTTTTGGTATCAGGTTTTCCTAGCCTAAGTCATTTCTAAGTTGCATTCTGGAGTTATTGGTTCCTATAGTTAAAACATGTTAAAGAGCCTGCAAACTATCAAGTCTGATCAGTATATACCGATCATACACCGAAATAAGTAATATGAAATTGTGCGTGCTACAAGTTTTCGTGCCTCCTTTCAAATTTTACCATCTCTTAACTTGTGAAAATCTTTGAGTGCAGCTGGGAGCCTTCTATCCTTTCTCAAGGGATCATTCAGCAATTGGAACCTCCTATCAAGAGCTGTATAGATGGGATTCTGTCGCTGCAACAGCAAGAAAGGTGTTGGGACTTCGTTACCGGCTCCTCCCCTACTTCTATACATTAATGTTCGAGGCACACATGACAGGAGTCCCTATAGGACGGCCTCTTTTTTTCACTTTCCCTGAGGATTCTAAGACTTATGGTATCAGCACCCAGTTCCTCCTTGGCAGTGGTGTTTTGGTGTCCCCTGTACTGAGCTCGGGAGCAGTATCTGTTAATGCATACTTCCCACAAGGAAACTGGTTCGATCTGTTCGACAACACTCGTTCAGTGTGTGTGTCTTCTGGAAGACACATCACCCTTAGTGCACCCCCTGATCATATCAATGTTCATGTTCGAGAAGGTACTTTTTAACATCCACATTCTTCTTTCTTTGCTTATGCAGTAGGTTCTAGATTTTGATATTGGTTCATAGCATAAAATTTGGGTTTTTTGAGGAAGTAGCTTTTTGGTAGTGAAGATTTAAGGAGATTCGTAAGTTATTTATAGGTTTATGCTGTGAAAACTAATTCCTTGGAGACTTGGACATCCCATTTCTGTTCAGTCTTTTATTTTGGTTATAATTTGTACGCTCTGTTATCCAACAGGTAACATTTTGGCGATGCAAGGGGAAGCCATGACAACACAAGCAGCACGCAGGACGCCATTCAGGCTGTTGGTGGTTGTAAGTGACCGCGGAACCAGTACTGGAGATCTATTTTTGGACAATGGGATAGAAGCCACTATGGGAGGACTGAAAAATACATGGAGCTTTGTGGTATTCTCAGCTAAAACAGCTAACAATACAGTCACTGTTAGCTCAGTGGTTGTCAATAGAGATTTTGCAGTTGGTCAGAATTGGATTATTGATAAGATAACCATTTTGGGTTTGAGAAAAGGAACGAAGATAACGAGCCATACGTTACAGAGTGGTGGTAGGGTGAAACCAAGGCACGAATCTAGACTTACGTCAATTCCTGACAAGAGAGGGCAGTTCATTGTAGTTGAGATCTCTGGCCTAGGATTGCCCCTCGGACACGACTTTATGTTGAAGCTAAAAGTTGGAGCCTAGAGGAGCCACAAGCTGTAGAAACTATATGATGTGGGATTGAACTTTTCGTGGGCGTTTGCAGAATAAAAATTCAATCACCATTGAGAAGCCCTCGAATCATCTCTCTGATAAAAGGTGTACATTACATTTTATTTTTGAGGAATTTGAAATCATGCATCATTTTACATTATTAATAAGTTCATGCTTACTATTACAAAATACAAATACATAAAACTCCATGTCCCCATACACTACACACAGTACTACAAATCTGAGGATCATTACTTTTTGGGAGGCTCAGAGTTATTGTGACGAATCTCAGATATAACTACGATGGCAATTTACTGTCTCATGACAAAGGAAAAGCTATAATCTTTTATGGTTTCCTCCAAGTCTTGGCTGCGATCATGATCGCAATCTCGCAGAATTTGTCATAAGTCCTGTCAAGAACCCTGAAATAGGAATGTCTCCAGGATTGTTTGATAACCAAAGTGCCACAGACACCCCAAAATCCTATGATGAATCCGAGCACCACACTTATGTACAACCCTGGGAAAACACCATACCCGTCTTCAACATTTGGAGTACTGTTGACTCCGGGTGCTTGACGATTTCTTGGACACTTTGGAAGTGGTGTACCACAAAGACCAGGGTTTCCGGTATAGGATGATGCATCGCGGGTCTGCAACTGTGTGCCAAGTGGAATTTCCCCGGACAAGTTGTTGTTTGATAAATTCAGGGTTCCTAGTTTGCTCACCTTGGAAAGACTTGCAGGAATTTCCCCGGACAGATGGTTGTTTGAGAAATCAAGAAGCTCTAAAGCTGTCAGGTTGCCAATATCTGATGGAATGCTTCCACTCAATTTATTTCCTGATAAATCCAAGGAGACCAGTCCGATGAGACTTGAAATTCCATCTGGGATTTTTCCACGTAGCTCGTTTGAAGACAGATCAATGGATTTCACAAGTCCCAATGACGAACCAAAACTCTGCTCTTCCTTATTCCAAGTCACAATCTCTTTTTCAGGATGTATAGCAGAGACCCAAGTTTGAGACCCCGATGATGCAAGGATACTTTGTGATTTAGTAAAATAATCCAAAGTGGAATTTCTTTTTCCCCGCAGTGCTGTGAGATTATGAATGCATTTTGGAATAATTCCAGAGATGTGGTTGATAGAAATGTCCAATATCTGAAGATATGAGAGTCGACAAATGCTAAAAGGTATTTCTCCAGAAAACTTGTTGCTTCGTAGGCTTAAAGCACCTAGTTTTGGAAAAGCATGACCAATCAAGGGGGGTATCTTCCCTGTGACTGAATTGTACCCAAGATTCAGCATAACCAAGGAAGTACAGTTCTCCAATGAGGCCGGCAGATATCCCGAAAAGCTGTTGTTATAAAGCTGTAAGAACTGGAGTTGCTTCAGACTCCCAATGGAATTTGGTATACTTCCACGCAGTTGGTTGTTTTCTAAGTGTAGACTTGTTAGTTGATCGAAATTCATCCAGCAATCTGGAAGCTCTCCGGACAGTAAGTTGTTCGACAGGTATAGGACATTCATAGGACTTGTGGTTGTATTGTGGGATAAGAAAGAAGTAAAGTCAGAAAACCTGTTGTCATTAAGGTACAAGAAGAATACGTTTGTGAACCCTGATGGTACAGCACCCTCAAACAGGTTTGAACTCAAGTCTAAATTGAAAAAGCTGAGCGACAGATTCGGGATCGACCCAAAGATTTGATTATGCGACATATTCAAGTAATTTGCATTGGCTGGTAATGAGTTCCAGAAAGAAGCAGGAACACCATCTGAGATCTGAGCATTGGATATATCAATGAAGGATAAGTGTTTCTGTGTTAGAAGCCACTTAGGAAAACCTGGTCCCAAATTGCAGCTTCCTAGATCAAGTTGGTCCAACTGAAATGGAGGAACCCAATTGGCACTAAGGTTCACAACCAATCCAGGGTTACATGAAGAGTGAAATTCTCGCAAACTAGACAAGTTTAAGAAAAGTTCAGAGGTGAGACTTCCTTGGAAAGGATTGGAAGAAATATCCAACACCTCAAGCTTAGAAAGGCGTCCTATAGCTTGGTTAACCTGTCCAGTTATCTGGTTTTCCCGAAGATAGAGTTCCCTCATCGAAGAAAATGAGCCAATTGTATCAGGAATATAGCCTGAGAAACTGTTATAACTCAAGTCTAGACTCACAAGTACCTGATCTGCACACCCAAGTACTGTTTCCATGAGATCCGTCAAGTCATCAGTGAAGTTGTTACTCCCCTTGCCGTATGTATGATCCCCCAATTTGAGCGTTTCAATATTACATAAATTGTTAAAAATGTCGGAAAATTTCCCATGTAAATTATTCGAGGTGAGATCGAGGTATGAAAGGGAAGGCACGCTCCATCTGAACTTACTTGAGACTGGATAATGCAAATAATTATCTGAGATGGGACCTCCAAGTTGGTTGTAAGAAAGATCAAGATGTACAAGTCGAGTATTGATTCCAGGCAAGCTGAACAACCACTCGAATATTGAAGTGTCATTCAAAGAATTTCCAGAGAGGCTAATGGAACGGAGAGTGGGAGGAAAATTTATTGGAGATGGAATATTGGCAGGAAGTCGACAGTTTTCCATAGCAAGATAACTCAATGAAGGAAGGTTGCTAACAATATGCATCCAGTTTGTGACTTTACTAAGATCAATATCACTCAAGTCGAGGTATCTCAGCAAACTTAGACGCGATAGCCACTTCAAGCTTCTCACATACACAACACCGATATTACCATTAACAGCAGAATTACGTGCGAGATCCAAAGTTTTCAACTTAGTAAGATTTCCCAACTGTTGAGGAATTTCCCCTTTAAAATAAGAATATGATAAATTGAGATACTCTAGATTTAATAGTGAACCAAGGAAGCTGGGAATAGTCTGACTGAGGTCAAATTCATTGGAGCTGAGGTCCAAATGTGTCAAATGCTTAAGCTTAACAAGGGAAGGGCTAAGTTTACCTTTCAAATGACATTCGGGAAGACTGAGCATGGAGACATGGTTGGTATTGTTATCACACCGAATTCCACCCCACTGGCAGCAGTCCCCTTGGGCTCCCCACGATGTAAGAAACCCGCATTTATCTGTCAGAGTTATACCCTGCTTGAACTGGATAAGAGCTTGTCTTTCTTCCTCGAGACACTTGATGTTGTGCGGAGTGCTGCCGGAGAGAATGCAGCAGTAGAATAATGCAAGCAAGAAACAGAAATGGAGCATTCTGATTTGAAGATTAGAGGATGTCATCTTAAGACTGAAGGAAACAACTTACAATGGTAATGCCGCATGAAATACTTGTGCTAAAATAAATAGTAGTGAAGAGAGTATCAAATTCCCACTTTCACCAATGCATTTGTTCATGTTTCAGCAAATTTGGTAATTTGAAAAAAATTCAATTCCACATAGTCATGATTGTATGGATGTGCAGCGGAGTATCTATTGGTTAAGCTCAATAATATCATAGAGGACTGATCTATCACATACGTATAGACCGTGGTCGATTATTCTTAGTACGAACATAATCTGAACACATGAAACATGATACCCCAAAATTCACTCCATGTGAAAAATTGAGATGTACTCCAACATGTACCAAAAATGTGAAGCAATTTTCTTTGAAAAGTGTTCAAACATATGGTGCTGCTGTGCCATTTATAGAAAAGACCAAAGCAATTTGATCACCATTTTTACTCAGATTCAAGTGCTCAAAACGCGGAAAACATACCTTTTTTTTCTTGCGTATCCACCGCGAAAAAATTAACATCGTCAAGACTCAAGACTCAGGGCCTACATATATGATGGTGCTTAGTACATGGAATTCCAAGCTGCGAAAGAACATAATGTAAAAATGGTCATCAGTCTGCAAAATCCAGAAGAAGACTTGGACCTTTCAGTCTGCTGAGGCATATAGATTCATCATTCATCAAACAGGAAAGCTTGACAAGTAAAGTGACAGCAGGTATTTTACAGGTGCAGAGCTTATAATTACAAAAAGCGTATGTCAATATTTTACTGTACTCGAGTTACGCCTTATTAAGTAATTTCGCGTACTGCAAAATAATGACAACAGCTCAAAGTCCTGAAAGCATTGAATTCTTTTGTTACAGTTTCCACAAACTGAACTGAGTTGATATAAATACACATACTCCGTAATAGCTTAGTCTAAAAAAAAAATCATAGAAACGAAAACCCCAAAAATGCGAGACCTTCCTCTTTGGCATTTCCTCTAACATGTGGTGTGCACAAAGTTAGTTTTTGATAAAATGATTTCATCCTTAGACACCCCGCAGGCCATTATTAGGGGAATAAGGAAAAATTGTAAACAAAGTAAAATAGAACAAATGTAGGGATTAACAAATATAGTTGGTGAGAGAATGTGAGAAAAAGTGTGAAGATTAGCAAAAAGTATACGGAGTAAGATATAATGATATCCTAATTAAAATAGATGAGGTGTTTGAGATAAGACGTCCAAATAAGGAAAATAAGGTCTTTGATTTGGAACAGATGAAGTACAATTTTCGGAAAACTCGAGGCATGGAGTACTAGTTGTTTGACAGGTCAAGGTGCACATACACTTTACAGATTCGTGTTACAGTGAACCCGAGGCATAAATCCAGAGTAACGCCGATTCCTGAGAAGAGAGAGCAGTTCATAGTAGTTAAGATTTCTGGTCTAGGATTGCCTCTCAGACGAGACTTTATATTGAAGCTACAAGTTGGAGCCTAAAGGAGGCTTTAGAAGGTCTATTATGAATGAAGCTGTCGAATTTGAAATCATGCGAAATTTACATTATTATCAGTAATTTCATGCTTACTATTACAATACATAAGACTACATACAAATACAACGACACTACACTTCTGAGGATCAAGACTTAATAGAAGACTTAGGAGTTATCGATACAACCGGAACCCAATCAACTAAATTTACTGCACCAATTCGATTTTTCATCAGAACTTTATCTAAAGAACAGCACATGAAACCCCAGAAGCTTCAGACGCATCTTTTGCATAAGCGTGAGAAAATATATAGCATTATCAGGACCCAGGATCTACAAATAGAAATACCTTTCAGTTTAAAGGTTTCTTCCAAGTCTTGGCTGCGATCATGATCGCAATCTCGCAAAACTTGTCATGAATCCTGTCAAGAAGCCTGAAATAGGCATGTCTCCAGGATCGCTTGACAACTAAAGGACCAAACACACCCCAAAATCCTATGATGAATCCGAGCACCACACTTATGTACAGCCCTGGGAAAATACCATCCTCGTCATGCCCATTGGCTTCACCATTTGTAATGCCACTGACTCCGGGTGCTTGATGATCTCTACGACAATTGGGAAGCGGTTCACCACAAAGACCAGGATTTCCGGTATATGATGAAGCGTCGCGGGTCTGCAACTGAGTGCCAAGTGGAATTTCCCCGTACAAGTTGTTGTTTGATAAATTCAGGGTTCCTAGATAGCTCACCTTAGTAAGACTTACTGGAATCTCTCCTGACAAATGATTGTCTGATAAATCAAGCACGTCTAAAGCTGTAAGGTCGCCGATTTCTGATGGAATGCTTCCGCTCAATCTGTTCCCTGATAAATCCAAGGAAACTAGTCCTGTCAGACTTACCACTCCATCTGGAATTTCCCCATGTAGCTCGTTATAAGACAGGTTGATGGATTTAACAAGACTAAAGGATTTTCCAAACTGCTGCTCTTCCCTTTTCCAAGGCACATTTGTTGGAATAATCTAGAAAAATCTAGATTAGTCCGAAATATTCTAGAATAGTGTAGCAATTAGAGAGGAAAATTAACCTAGAAAATCCTACAAAGGTCTAGAATTATGTAGCATTAGGAAGAAGGATTGTAATTTGTAAGCAAGCTAGAAGATACTAGAATGTCGGTTGATGCATGATCAACCGACTTAAGCATGCTATAAATAGCACAAAGGTGCTATCACAATGTAATCAACAATTCAAGAAACAAGTACTTCCCAATCATAAACCAATAGCCTCACAAAATCTACCTCACTTTCTCGGTCAACCAACAACAAAACAAACATACTAATAACAAATCAATCTCACCTTTATACACCAACACACCACACTTATATAACAAACAAAAATCCTAACAGTGGTATCAGAGCCAGTCTAATCTGGCTTAACCCAAGACCTCAAATAAAGTGCCCTACATTCAAACAATCAAACAAAATAATTTCAACTAAGAAACCCATATGGCCAACCAAGCGGGAACGTCTAACACAATAATTAATTATCCCCAAGTTAATTGGGTTCCAACATTCAGAGGCGAAAAATATGACCTCTGGTGTATACAAATGAAATCAATATTCATTTCACAAGGCCTTTGGGAATTGGTACAAAATGGGTACGAGAAACCCACTGGCACAGAGGCATCTTGGAGTGCGGCAAAGAAAGCTCAATATGTCGAAAATCAAAGAAGGGATTCATATGCCCTATCTTTGATTTATCGAGCATTGGACGAGCCGGTACTACGCGAGTTATGTCCGCTACAACGGCTACAGATGCGTGGAAGATCCTGCAAGATACATACAAGGGCTCCGGAAAGGTAATTACTGTTAAACTTCAAACTTTATGGAAAGATTTTGAAAATATATCAATGTCGGAAGACGAATCAGTTGAAGCATTCTTTATCCGTGTCACAAACATAATTAACCAAATTCGTTCATATGGTGACACGATTGAAGATGCGAAAATCACGCCAAAAATATTAAGAAGTCTTCCGAGAAAATTCGAACATGTGGTAGCCGCTATAGAAGAATCAAAAGATTTGAAAGAAGTAAATATAGTCGATCTAATGAGTTCCCTCCAAGCACATGAGGAGAGAATGAAAAGATTTTCAGATCCTCCACTAGAACAAGCTTTCCAAGCCAAATTAAAATTTAATGGTAAAAAATCAAATTACCACGGCAAAAATTTTCAACAAAGAAAAGATAATTCAAACTACCGTGGTAGGGAAAGAGGATCTTACCATAATACTGGGAGCCGAATTAATCGCACAGGGCCATATTGCAATTTGTGTAAGAAAGGTGGTCATGACACTAATGATTGTAGGTTTAAATGCAAAAGGTGTAAAAGACATACACACTTTGAAAAAGATTGTTGGTTCCGACAAAAAGATGAGGCAAATTTCACCGAAAAAGAAGAACCCGAGGGACAATTATTTTATTCGTGTCTAAACACCCAACACCAGTCCACTGACATCTGGTACCTAGACAGTGGATGTTCTAACCATATGACTGACAATAAAAATTCATTCGTCAGTCTAAATGAGAATGTAAAATCCCAAATTACGCTTGGTGATGGGAGAAGCCAAGACGTAGCCGGAAAAGGGACAATCGCCGTTAAAACAAAAGACGGCTCATCAAAACACATCCATGATGTGCTGTATGTCCCTGGCCTAGCACAAAATCTACTAAGTGTTGGGCAATTAATCCAAAAAGGGTATTTGGTGAAATTTGATAATAATAAATGCCTCATCTATGACAAGAAAAATGGTCAATTGATCGCCTCGGTACAAATGGCCCAAAATAAGATTTTCCCACTAAGAATGCTGTTGGAGGAAAACTTAGCTCTCAGCTCCATCCTGGATGAACCTACATTATGGCATCTGAGATTCGGGCATCTCAACTTTAACAGTCTAAAGCTGTTAAAACAAAAGGAGATGGTTATTGGTCTCCCCCCCATTAAAATCGAAAAGAAAATTTGTGAGGGTTGTATATATGGCAAAATGCATAGATTGCCATTTAAAACATCAACGTGGAGGGCGAAAGCTCCGTTGGAGTTGGTCCATGCAGATGTTTGGGGGCCAACGAAAAGGTCATCCTTTGCTGGTAAAAGATACTTTCTGTTATTTGTCGATGATTACTCTCGCATGATGTGGGTGTATTTCCTGAGACAGAAATCAGAAGTATTTTACTACTTTAAACAATTCAAAGCCCTCACAGAAAAACAAAGTGGGCATTCTATAAAGGTTTTCAGAACCGATCGTGGGGGAGAATTTACGAGCAATGAATTCAATGCTTATTGTAAAGAACATGGAATTAAAAGAGAATTGACAGTGCGGCGTACACCTCAACAAAATGGTGTTGCCGAAAGAAAAAATAGAACAATTGCAGAAATGGCTCGGAATATGATGAAAAGCAAACGTCTGCCTAAACACTTTTGGGCTGAAGCTGTTCACACAGCTATATATCTCCTTAACCGATCTCCTACGAAAGCTGTATGGGGTACTACACCTTACGAAGTGTGGTACAAAAGAAAACCAAATGTGGAGCACCTTAAAATTTTTGGGTGCATCGCCTATGCCCACGTCCCGAAAGAGAATCGGGAAAAGTTGGATGAAAAAGGAGAAAAATGCATCTTCATTGGCTACAATGACGAATCTAAAGGCTACCGCCTATATGATCCGCAATCTAAAAAACTAATCATATCAAGAGATGTAATATTCGATGAGGAAGCAGATTGGAGGTGGCAAGAAGATAAGCAACAGCATCAACAAGACGACTTTCCACTAACCCATTCCGAAACAATTCAAAACACTCAACCAGACACACAAGAATTATCACCTCATACAACACCTAGAACTCCACAATCTCCATATTCCTCTACATCAGAAAGGTCATCTCCAGTAAGCCACTCAAGATCATCCAGTCCAGCTACACCTCAAGAGCCTCCAGTTCGACATTCTATACGAGAAAGACGACCTCCAGCTTGGACGGATGATTATCATTGTGGGCAAGCAATTGTGGCACTCATAGCTAGTGAGCCACAAAACTTCCAGGAGGCAGCAAAAGAAGAAAAATGGATTGAAGCTATGAATAATGAGATAGAGATGATCGAGAAGAATCAGACATGGGAGCTTGTGGACAAGCCCGAACATAAAGAAATCATTGGTTTAAAATGGGTTTGCAAAATCAAACACAATGAAGATGGCTCCATCCAGAAATACAAGGCACGTCTCGTCGCTAAAGGATATTCACAACAACCAGGCATCGATTTCAACGAGACATTCGCTCCTGTTGTCCGCATGGAGACAATCAGGTTAGTCCTATCTCTCGCTGCTCAATTTAAATTACCAATATATCAACTAGATGTCAAGTCTGCATTCTTAAACGGAGAGCTAGAGGAAGAAGTTTATGTGGAGCAACCACAAGGCTTCGTAGTTGAAGGCAAAGAAAATAAGGTCTATCGCCTCAAGAAAGCTCTATATGGGCTAAAACAAGCCCCTCGAGCCTGGAATAGTAAAATTGATGGTTACCTCTTACAAAATGGGTTTACCAAAAGCCCAAGTGAGCCATCACTTTACATAAAAACTCAAGGTAAGCAAGATTTTCTTATCGTATGCTTATATGTGGACGATCTCATCTACACAAGCACCAATCCAAGAATGATCGAAGATTTCAAGAAGGCAATGATGTCTAAGTTCGAGATGACCGACCTTGGACCGATGAAATATTTTCTTGGTATGCAAGTCAAACAAAGTCCCGGTCGTATTTTTCTATCACAAGAGAAGTATACAGAAGACTTATTGAAGAAATTCAACATGATCGACTGCAAGCCGGTGACTACACCTATGACCACGAGTGAGAAATTATCTAAAACCGATGGTCAAGAGAAGGTTGATGAGTCTGTATACCGAAGTTTGGTTGGGTCACTCATATACCTCACCAACACGAGGCCCGACATAGTTAGTGCAGTTAGCATTGTATCCAGGTTCATGAGCGAGCCTAGCAAGGCACATCTGACAGCAGCAAAAAGGATTCTGAGATATGTCAAAGGTACGAAGAATTATGGTCTTATGTACGAGTCAGAAAAAGACAACAATCCCACAGGATTCACAGACAGTGATTGGACCGGAAGCATCGATGACAGGAAAAGTACAAGTGGGTACATTTTCAAATTAGGGTCGAAGGTAATCTCATGGTCATCCAAAAAGCAAGCAACAGTTGCCCTATCATCGGCTGAAGCTGAATACATGGCAGCAACAAGTGCAGCATGTGAAGCTATATGGCTAAGAAGAATTCTAGACGAACTACATCAGCCTTCTACTGGTCCAACTACCATATATTGCGATAACATGTCAGCTATCGCGATGACGAAAAATCCCGTATTCCACAGCCGTACGAAGCATATCGAGATACGACACCACTTCATACGAGAGCTCGTGAATAAGCAAGAGATTGAGTTAGAATTTTGCAAGACGGGGGAGCAGCTGGCAGATATATTCACAAAGGCAATTCCGATAGAAAAATTTACACAATTCAGGCAACAACTCGGAATTCAAGATTTTTCAGATTAGGGGGAGTGTTGGAATAATCTAGAAAAATCTAGATTAGTCCAAAATATTCTAGAATAGTGTAGCAATTAGAGAGGAAAATTAACCTAGAAAATCCTACAAAGGTCTAGAATTATGTGGCATTAGGAAGAAGGATTGTAATTTGTAAGCAAGCTAGAAGATACTAGAATGTCGGTTGATGCATGATCAACCGACTTAAGCATGCTATAAATAGCACAAAGGTGCTATCACAATGTAATCAACAATTCAAGAAACAAGTAATGAAAAAATACTTCCCAATCATAAACCAATAGCCTCACAAAATCTACCTCACTTTCTCGGTCAACCAACAACAAAACAAACATACTAATAACAAATCAATCTCACCTTTATACACCAACACACCACACTTATATAACAAACAAAAATCCTAACAACATTCTCTGTTTTGAAATGTTCCCTATACTCTATCATTGTATAGTCCCTGTAGTCGTCCACCGCAATAGTGGGTTCTGCATTATTTGCGCCCATTGCTGTGAGATTATGAATGCATTTTGGGATTATTCCAGAGATGTTGTTGTCAGAAAAGTCCAATATCTGGAGATGGGAAAGTCGACAAAGGCTGGAAGGTATTTCTCCAGAAAACTTGTTTCTTTGTAGGATTAAAGCATCCAGTTCAGGAAAAGCATTACCAATCCATGGGGGTATGTACCCTGTAAATAAATTATACCTTAGGTTTAATATCATCAAGGATGTGCAGCTCTGCAATGACGCCGGTAAATGTCCTGATAAGCTGTTGTTATAAAGGTGTAAGGACCTGAGATACTGGAGCCTTCCAATGGATTGAGGTATACTTCCCCGCAATTTGTTGTTTTCTAAGTAAAGACTTGTTAGAGAATCAAAGTTCATCCAACAATCTGGAATCTCTCCGGACATCAAGTTGTTTGACAGGTCTATTAATGACAAAGAATTATTGGTTTTATGACATGAAAAATGAGTAAAGTCAGAGAACCTGTTGTCATTAAGGTATAATTGTCCATCGTATGTGCCAAATAATGGTGGTACTGGACCTTCAAACAGGTTTGAACTCAAGTCTACAGTGCTTTCAAAGGAAAAGGTGAATGGCGAATTTGGGATCGACCCAAAGATTTGATTATGCGACATATTCAAGTAAAACACATTGGCTGACAATGAGTTCCAAAAAGAAACAGGAACAGCATCGGAGATCTGTGCATTGGATACATCAATCCAGGATAACATTTTCAGTGTTCGAAGCCACTTTGGAAAACGTGGTCCCAAATTGCAGCTACCTAGATCTAGTGAGTCCAGCTGAAATGGGGGAACCCAATTGCCACTAATGTTCACAGCCAATTCATGGTTATTTGCCGAGGAAAATTCTTGTAAATTAGACAGGTTCAAGAGAAGTTCAGAGGTAAGACTTCCTTGGAAAGAATTGGAAGAAATATCTAACACCTCAAGCTTAGAAAGTCGTCCTAAGGCTCCGTTAATCTGTCCTGTTAGTTGGTTGGCCCGAAGATTGAGTTCCTTCAACGAAGAAAATGAGCCGATTGAGTCAGGAATAGTACCGAAGAAACTGTTGTGACTCAAGTCAAGAATCACAAGTCCCTCATGTGCACACCCAAGAGCCGTTTCTAAGAGATAAGTCAAGTCACCAGTGAAGTTGTTAGCCGCCACCACCCCGCCGTAATTACTACCCAATTTGAGAGTTTCCAAGTTACATAAATCGCTAAATAAGTCTGAAAATTCCCCATGAAAATTATTTCCGAAGAGATCAAGGTATGAAAGAGAAGGCATGCTCCATGTGAGCTCACTTGAGACTGGATTTGTCAAATAATTATAAGAGAGGTCGAGATACGAGAGATGGTGCATGTGTCGGAAAGCTTCTGGGATGGGGCCTCCAAATAGGTTATAAGAAAGATCAAGATGTACAAGTCGAGTTGTGATTCCAGGCAAGCTGAACAACCACTCGAATATATTATGTGAAATGTCATTGAAATTATTTCCGGAGAAGCTAATGGAACGGAGAGTGGTCGAGGAATTTATGTAGGCAAGTGGTGATGATGGAATTTTGGCAGGAAGTTGACAGTAATTCATAGCAAGATAAGTCAAGCAAGGAAGGTTACTGACAATTTGCATCCAGTTTGTGGCTTTACTAAGATCAGCACCACTCAAGTCGAGGTATCTCAGCGAACTTAGACGGGAAAGCCACTCCAAGCTTTTTATATAACCCATACTTGTAAGATCCAAAGTGTTCAATTTTGAAAGATTTCCCAACTGATGAGGAACTTCCCCTATAAAATAACCGGATAGATTGAGATACTCAAGATTTGCTAGCGAACCTAAAAAGCTAGGAAGAAGCTGAGATTCATCACTGAATCCCAGGTTCAAATGTCTTAAATGCTTAAGATTCACTAGGGAAGGACTCAGCTTACCTTTTAAACCACATTCCGAAAGATCGAGCATGGTGACATGGTGGGTAGTGTTGTCGCAGCGAATGCCACCCCACTGACAGCAGTCTCCGTGGTCCCCCCACCTCCTGAGAAACCCACATTTATGTTCTAGATCATCAAAACCACCCTTCCTCAACTGGAGAAGGGCTTGTGTTTCGTCCTCGAAACACTTGTTGCTGTGTGGAGTGCTGCCACACAGAATGCTGCTGCAGTAGAATACCGCAAACAAGAAGAAAATGATTGGGAGCATTCTGATTCGAGGATTAGAGGATGTCATCTTAGGACAGACTCAAGGAAATAATTTTACAACGGATGAAATACTACCAATAAATAAATAGTAGCAAATTGCCCTCTTGAGAGTATTGCTTGAAATTTGTCCATGTTTCAGCAAATTTGGTAATTTGAAAACTTTCCACAAAGTCATGATTCTATGTATGTGCAGCCGATTGTCAAATGGTTAAGCTCTAGCGCGGATCACCTGTCCCACTCCCTATAACCCACCAATCACATGCTAGCATTTCTTATAATGATAGCTTGTGATTGGTGAGGTACAGGGAGTGGGACAGAAAAATGGGACATGTGATCCACACTGAGTTGTTAAGCTCAATGATCTCATATAGGACATGATACCCCCAAACGTATAAAGATGGAATTTTATGTGAATAATTGAGATGTACTCCAACATGTACCAGAAATGTAAAACAATTCTCTTTGAAATTTGTTCAAACATATGCCGTTTATAGAAAAGACCATAGCAATTTGATCACCATTTTACTCAAATTCAAGTGATCAAAGTTGGGAAAACATACCTTTTTATTTTTCTTGCGTATCCACCGCGAAAAAATTAACATCGTCAAGACTCAAGACTCAAGGCCTACAGATATGATGGTGCTTAGTACATGGAATTCCAGGCTGCGAAAGAACAAAATGTAAAAATGGTCATCAGTATGCAAAAGCATTTCTCTTTGGCATTTCCTCAAACATGTGGTGTGCACAAAGTTAGTTATGTCAGATAATCAATTGAAGTTATCAATGCGTGTCCTTGGCATAATTCATGTATATAATCAACCAAAGAATAAAGGATTTCAAGTGATCAAAGGTTGGGAAAACGTACCCTTTTAGCATTTTTGCTCGATGTCTATAATCAACCAAAGAATAAAGGAATAAGCTTGTCTGGTAGAATTTTTAAGCTCCAATGCTCGGTGGTCAAAATCCACATTTTGTGAGTCACAGACGGTTATCGGTTGGTTTTTTCCCCATTTAAAAATTGGTTTAATAAGCGTATAATTTAAAACTGATTCGCGGGTCTCAACCAACTTTTTGTAATTTATTATTTATAATTAATATATCAATAATATTAGTATAAATTTAGTAAAAAAATAAGCGTATTGCATATTTTTCAAAAAATGTGTGAAAAAACGAATTAAAAGGTGAGACCCGTATGAAAAAAATTAGAATTGGAATTGATTAGCTCAACAAAACATTTGTATTTGATTAATTCATTTGTTAAGTGACTATTACACCTACACAACTTCATATGTTGTGGAAATTCCTTGGGTGCCAATCCAGTAATTAAAAGAAAATACAAATAAAAAGACTCAAAATTAAAACTGGATTGCTATTTGACGCCCAAAATGGTGGGCCTATTTGCCGCCCGAAATATGGATGACCCATTTTGCCCTCCATTGTCTTTTGTTGTTTTTCTTGCTTTGCCGCTGCTGCCCTCTTCCTCCCTTCCTTCCTTCCTTATACAATTACACACTCTCTCCTATTCTCTTTCCTCCATAACCATAACGCAATAACTAATTGTCTGGTTTTTGTACCAATTCACTGACCTGCCAATATTTGCTTGTCTGGTCTTATTAGACTGGTAAACCTAGATATATCTATCGCAGCCCCAAACTTTACCTGCCATGGTGCCCCAGCGGTTCAACACAGTAAAGATGTTGCATCTCCACAAGGAATTTCTTCAGTAAACCAGGCCCATGAAGATGACTCTGGGATTGTGCGGGTTACGCAAGAATGGGAACAGCTAGTTGGTGGGGGTATATCAGAGATGAATTCAGTGCCATCTGAGCCCAAGCTGGAGAAACGCCTTTCTGAAGAATGGGAGCAGCTGATTGTTAGTGATATGCCGAGGAAGCTGGAGAAACGTCTTTCTGAAGAATGGGAGTAGCTGATTGTTAGTGATATGCCGAGGATGGATTCAGTGCTTACTGAGTCCAACATGGAGACATCGAGTACCTCTCCTTGTGCAACTCATAGACCAGCAACAAATCAAGATGAAATAAAATCAAGATGAACTAATCCAGGTGAATTTAAAAAAATAACTATGAAGATGATAAAAAGTAAGGAAATTAAATGAAGATATAATAAGTAATACTCCATCCTACCCATATTAATCTCCCCCTTGTGTTTGGGCTCTTGCCTTAAGAGAATAATAGAATATTGCTTGGGTGGGTTTGCAAGTGGATTGTGTTAGATTAAGATAAAAGATTAGTGTAAAGCACATGGGATTCCTGTCAAATTCCCTACGTAAAATCAGCCTTTGGAGGGAAATATAATGTTTGAACTTGGAGGGAAATACTATGTTTTGAATTTCCCCCTCAAAAATATCTCTCTCTCAAACCTACTAAACACCATTTCTCTCTCTTACTTCACCATAGTTACATTACATTACAAAGAAATTTACCAAAATGAAAAAGACAAAAAAAATTACACAATCTAAAATGGCCGACTTCGACTAATTTCAGCTGCTCGGTGTAGCTCTGTTGTCCTCTATTCTGATATTTGCTGTCCTGTCGACATTGGTGGAACCACTTACTGCTGCTTGGAGTTGTTATCCTCTGTTTTATTCGATCTGTTGCTGCTGCTGGTTGTGCTGCTGGTTGTGCTGCTTCCTGGCTACTCTAAACATCCATGTGCATCAACAATACTAGTACATCTCATTTCTGATATTTCAGTTAACTCTTTTACTTGTACCAAAACAAAATGCCATCAAAAAAAAAACTTGAGTGATGATGATAGGCTTTCAATAGTGTGTTTTCTCTTGGAAAATTCAAAGAACTTGAAACCGCTTTATGGTAAGATGAGAGAGATGCAAATCAAGTATAATGTAGACTGAAAAACGATCAGGAATCTTTGGAGGCTAGCAAAAGCAAAAAGACTATTAGGCTTACCCATTGCTACAGCATCAAAGATTAAAGGATCGAGTGGGAGACCATCCATTGTTTTTCCGTATGAAGAAATTGAAAAGATTGATCAGTGGAAGAGAACAACTCTTAAGAAACTTGCGTTTCAAATCAACATTTCTTATGGAACCGTGTAAAGATGGGGAAAGAAAGGGTGGTTAAAATCTCATTCAAATGCAATCAAACCATACTTGTCCAATGATCACAAGATCCTTAGATTGGATTTTATCATGGGAAAGATCTTCTTTGATCAGTTGATTAAATCCATAAAGTTCAAGGATATGGGGAACCAAATTCATATTGATGAAAAATGGTTCCATTTGCAAAAGGTCCACCAGAAATTTTGGTTACTTCTGAGTGAAGAAAACCACTTAGGACATGTCAAAGCAAAAGACACATCACTAAGGTGATGTTCATGTGTGCAGTAGCAAGACCACAATATGCACCAGATGGGGAGTGCATATTGGATGGTAAGCTGGGTATATGGCCCTTTACATATCAACAACAAGCTAAAAGATCAAGTGTCAACAGACCAGCCGACACATGGGTCACAAAAGCCACAGACAGCATCACAAAACCAATCACAAAAGACATGTTGCTCAACAATGTAATCCCAGCAATAAAGGCAAAGTGGCCACAACATATGAGCACAACAATCGACATGCAACAAGACAATGCCCCTCCTCATATCAAAGGGGATGACCCGGACTTTGTGGCTGTAGCAATATCAGACGGTTTTAACATCACTCTCAATCAACAACCAGCACAAAGTCCCGATGTAAACATATTGGACTTGGGGTTTTTCAATTTAATTCAATTAATGCAAGATAAACATCCAGTGAAGACCATAGATGAGTTGGTTTGTAATGTCACAAAAGCATATGATGACTTAGAACCAAGTACATTGGACAATGTATGGCTAAGTCTTCAAGGTTGTATGATAGAGATTATGAAAAAGAGAGGTCATAACAACTACCCCTTGCTTCATCTCAAAAAGGCTACACTAGAAAGCCAAGGTTTACTACCAAGAGACTTAAGTGCAAATGAAGAATTGGTAAGAGAGTTTATCCAATTTCTACTCACAGTAGGTAAGACTTGTAACCTAGGTGAGCTAATGACTGAGTTGGGCATTCCTTTCCCCTTAACCCTTAACAATGACTGGTTAGTTTCGGTGATCAGTAGGTGGTAGTGTTTGGCTCATAAACATTTTGGAATCACTTTTTAAAGACTCTTGTTTATGTTGTAAACCCTAGAGCCACCTCGTATTTTGAGTTGTAATTCATTTTGGGATCATGTAATATGTAAAGCCAAGTCCACTTATGTATAAATCCATGCCTTGTTTATTAAATACTGAATTATCTTCATTTGAAGCATGCAACCACACAAACAACTCTCAGGTCAGTTGACACTCATCATTGAGTTGTACATAGCCTTATCTTCTAAGTGCCAAAGGAGTACGAGCTTCACCACAATGTACCAGGTGACTAAGAGCAAATTCTAAGCCTCCAGTGGTACATTATGCGTGACATTAAACCTTGGCAACAATCAGAAGGAGGCACGCGCAACTCTCAGGTCAATTAAAATTACACCTTCATCATTGAGTTGTAACAAGACACAAAATGTAGGTGCCAATTGAAGTTGAGTCTCAAAACACATTGTGCAAGATGGCAACTAGTGTGCCTCCTCAAACACAATGGGGGTGAGACATCAACCATATGACAAACAACCACAATTAGTGCCTATGTTAACAAACCAAAAACATTAGATGCATGACAGTTCAAAATACCCGCAAGCAAAAATTAAGACATGTCACTAACAGTCTGTAAATATAAACAAAAACCTCCATCTGAAACACTTAAGACATGTCAAAAGCAAAAGCATCACCTAATAGCCTGTTAACGACCAACTTATAGAATAACATGACGGGATTGTTGTCCGAATTTAGCTTCATTCATCACTTCAAGACTGGCTAGAAATGCGGTATCAAAGCACTAACCGGAAATCTTTGTAAAAAGTAACATTCAATCCTATTGAAACATGGTACCAACCAATCAACCACAACTACAAGACAGCAGGAACAATTTAATAGCTGATAACCTGAGACTCTAAGAGCGATAAGGAAGGGCAAAACCCCTCAACTGTAACACACAAGCAACGTAGGAGTACAATATATCGAAAATACACGGATATCACAAAAATCACCGAAAATCAATAGAATCATAAAAACCCAACAAATCATGAAAAAAAAAAACAGTCCTAATATGGTGAAGGGAGCAAAAATCGTACCTCTCAATCGGTATCAACCCAACACCATTTGCTGGCGGCGCCGGAAACACAATCGCTCGCGCTTCTTCATCAGTCAAACCATAAGCTATTGGACAATGCATCATCATTAAATCTTTGATTTTAGCCCATTCAGGAGGGCCTTCTTTCCCATAGGGCACATAAATTTTAGAATCGACGGATCCAACACCATCTGTTGGTGGCGCCGGCACCGACCCCGGAAACACAATCGCTCGGGCTTCTTCATCAGTCAAATCATAAGCTATTGGACAAAACATCATCATTAAATCTCTATTTTCAGCCCATTCAGGAGGCCCTTCTTTCCCATACGGCACATAAACTTTAGAATCGACAGGCTGTTCTTCTGGGAGCGATTCAACGAGCGAATCGGGCACATTCGTACCCAAATCAGCCAAATCGAGTACGATTCTATCTGGAGGTGAACGGTATGGATTGTAGTATTCTTCGTCGAATGAGAATCGGTCAAGCTTGCTTGGATCGTAGTACGGCTAAAATTATGAGGTGATTCGTCCATGGTGATTGTATTTGAAAGAAACAGAAGAGAGACAATGGAGGGAGAAAATAAAAGGAGACGAAGAAAGGCGATGAAATTTTAGAGCGATGAAAATAAAAGGAGACGAAGAAGGACGATGAGTGAGTGACGGTGGAGAGGAGAGAGAAAGAGAGATGAAATGAATGTGAGTAGGTAGGGTTTGGGGAAGATGAGAGGTAAGAGAAAGAGGAGGATAAGAAAATTCTGGAAATGAGATAATTGGAGTGTTAGTTGAATTTTGATTTTGGTAGAATATGTGAGGAATTTGGTGGGGGTAATTAATAATTGGAGGGAATGATTATCACTACGCCAAAAATAGCATATAACACCGGTATATATAACACCGGAGACGTGAAAACCGGTGTCATAAATCAATAAGACACCGGTTGTCCATCACCCGGTGTGATATGCCATAAAAAAAAAAAAAAGAATTGAGTAAAGTAATGGAAAATAAAAGATAAAATTAAATAAAACTTCTAAGAGCATTTTTAACACCGGTTGTACGTAAAACTGGTGTCGTATGTGGACACATAAGACACCGGTTTTTTCTAAAACCGGTGTCTTATGTGTTAACTAAAAAAAAAATCTAAAATAAACATTGTAATTCGTCAGCTTTCTCCTCTCTCCTCCCACTCTCATTTGTACTCACAACCTAAAAAATATCTAAAGACAAACCTCCTCTCTTCTCAATTATCAATTTCCGACCCATCTCCTTCCTCAACCATCAACACTTCTTCCAGCACCTTCATTCTTTGATTCGATCTTCATTCTCATCATCATCTCTACGTTTCTACAAGTAATTATTGGCTAGGTAAGTGTTGTATTTCGTTTTTAATTCGAGTTATTTTGTGTTATTTTGGTTGAAATAATTGGGGATTTATATAGGGTTGAGATTTTTAAGGGAATGTATATTGTGTAGTTTTTAGATCTAGAAATTGAATATGTTTGATTTTTTTTTTTTTTTTTAACTTGTGTTAATGTTGTATTCGTTGTTATTATAGATTTCAACAAGGAAGGTTGATTTCGGAATCATGGTTTCATGGTTTTGAATTTTGATGATAGGTAAATTGAATTTTTTTTTTCTTTCACGTTTTGAATTGAGTTAAATATGCTTGATTTTTTAACTTGTTTGATGGTGTGTTGTTATTCCAGATCTCAAGTTTGATTTCACTATCTTGTTTCATGGGTTTGATGATAGGTATGTTGATCTGATCTGTTTTTTTTTCTTCAATTAATCAGTTTTTTTCGTATTTAATTTATCTCCGATTCTTCTTTTTTACTACTTTTCCGTTTTAAATCACCCTAAACCTAGTTAAATATGTTGTATTATTTTTCTACTCAAAACCCAGATTTATGAAGAAACCGACGGCAAGATGAGATGGAATGGAAAAGAACAAGATGCAGAGGGAGAAAATTTGGAAGGAGAGGTTGATGATGAACACGATAATAAAATTGTTGCAAATGCCACGGGATGTCTTTTTTTTTTTTTTTTAAATGGTACATAGAGACACCGGTTTTTGACATAGCCGGTGTCTTATGTGTGTATAATTTCATTCCTATTTATTACATAAGATACCGGTTTTGGACCCAACCGGTGTCTTATGTGTACCTTACAACACCGGTTGTTTTTTTAGTAACCGGTGTCTTAATGACACCGGGTTTAACCGGTGTCTATTTGTTTTAGGACCCGGTGTTATATGCAATTTTTGGCGTAGTGTATAAAAGAGAGGGAGTGGTTAGTATAGCGATGGGAGGGGTCAATTAGAAGATTAGAAAATAATTAGGAAGTTAGTAAGGGTATATGGGTAATTTATTACCTACCCCATATAGAAAGAATGAGAAAGGGGAAATGATAGTGAACATACCTAAAAAGGAAATGGGGGAGATTAATATGGGTAGGAGGGAGT
Organism: Spergularia marina; assembly: GCA_963680865.1. NCBI lineage: Eukaryota > Viridiplantae > Streptophyta > Magnoliopsida > Caryophyllales > Caryophyllaceae > Spergularia > Spergularia marina. Next base: position 22,844,689 of record OY804553.1, on the reverse strand, counting down.
AATTAAATGAAGATGATAATAAGTAATAAATGAAGTAATTAAAGTAGGTGAAGCAAAACAGCTAAGGGGCACAATGGGTAACAAATTCTGAAGATTTTAAGGAAAGGGGCAAAGTCGGTACTTCACATTTTTGGGCGGCAATTAGGTCCACCATTCTAGGGCGTCAAATAGCAACCGCGTTGATACCCTTTTGGGCGTGTATCATATCGCGAGTTAAGCATAAAAATTGGGTCTAATGTTTCACTTATTTTTTCGTTTAGGGTCTAATATTTTATAGTTTATCGATTGGGAAAAAACTTACGATACCAGTTCTTCTTTTTCTCGTTCCTCTCTCAATATCTGGAGTTTAGAAGGTATTTCTCCAGAAAACTTGTTTCTTCTTAGGTTTAAAGCACCCAGATCATCAAAGGCAATCCATGGGGGTATGTACCCCGTTAATAAGTTATACCCAAGATTTATCATAAGTAAGGAATCACAGTTCTCCAACGATGCCGGCAAATTTCCTGACAAGCTGTTGTTAAACAAGTGTAAGGCCTGCAGTTGTGTCAGGCTTCCAATGGATTTCGGTATACTCCCGCTCAATTTGTTGTGTTCTAAGTGTAGATCTGTTAGTTGATCAAAATTCATCCAACAATCTGGAAGCTCCCCGGACAGCAAGTTGTTTGACAGGTCAATGATTTGCACATAATTATTGGTTTTGTGACATAAGAAATGAGTAAAGTCAGAAAACCTGTTGTCATTAAGGTGTAACCAGGAAGCGTCTGCGATCCCAGATGGCACACCACCCTCAAACAGGTTTGAACTTACGTCAAAATTCTCAAGTTGGTACAAATTGACAGGAAAATTTGGGATTACACCAGACATCTTATCGTGGCCCATATACAAGTTCGTCAGATTGGGTGACAATGAGTTCCAGAAAGAAGGAGGAACATCATCTGAAATCTGAGCATTGGAAATATCAAGATAGGATAAGTGTTTCTTAATAGAGTATAAGGGTACAATTGTAAATTGTCACTTCCCTAGAAGGGTACAGCCTTCCGCACATTCATATGGTATCGAGTCACAAGATCCGGACCTTGTGAAACCCTAAATAATTCGGTAAACCCTAATTATTATTTTTTTCAATTTTCCGTGAAATTGGTTAATTCCCAAATCAATTTTGATTAATTTGGTCAAAGTTCCAAATTCATCCCACGTGTGTCTTCTCCCACACAAAAATACCAAATCAATTCAATTGATTTCTTCTCCCAGCAAACCCTCTTTTCGCACACAATCACCATGTCCGATCGCACCATCGGCTTCTCCGGCTCGATCGCGTCCTTGCCGTTCACCAGCACCGGCGACGTGCTCTCTGCCTGGCACTCCTTCCTCGGTTTCTCGGTCGTTTCCGTCGGCCTCGATGCCTCATACACCACCAGGCTTCTCCGTGTCACGGCCTGTTTCAGCCAGCGTCTTCCCATCGCAGCCGCCTTTCGCATCGCCGTCGTTCAATCCACGGTCAATTTGGGACGGTGCCTCTATGCCGTCACAACCCACTATTCCTCGGTTTTCGATGGTCGGGGCTGATGGGATCTATTGCTTGACAATGATACGTGGAGTTTGGTTCCATTCGAAAAGCATATGAATTTAGTTGGTTGTAAGTGGATTTTTAAGATTAAATATCACGCTGATGGCAATATTGAGAGATATAAAGCTCGTTTGGTTGCTAGAGGTTTTCATCAATAGGTTGGCATTGATTTTCATGAGACATTTAGTCCTGTTGTTAAACCAACTACTGTTCGTATTGTTCTGTCTCTTGCTTTAGCTGCTAATTGGCCTATTCGCCAGCTTGATGTCAAAAATGCTTTTCTTCATGGTTCTCTCACTGAGGTGGTCTATATGAAACAACCTCCTGGGTTCATCCACCCTCAGTTCCCATCCCATGTTTGTCAACTTCGTAAGGCTATTTATGGTCTGAAACAGGCACCTCGTGCTTGGTTTCATCGTTTTGCTAGTTTTCTGTTGTCCATTGGATTCTGATGTTCTCCATCTGATACTTCCATGTTCGTTCTTTGCACACCCCATTTCATGCTTGTCCTATTGTTGTATGTCGATGATATTGTTCTCACTGGTAGTTCTCAGTCGGCTGTTTCACATCTTATTCAATTCGTCTACTTTCCTCTCAGTTTGCCATGAAAGATCTAGGTTCTCTTCACTACTTCCTGGGTGTTCAGGCAGTACGCACTTCTCAGTGTGGTAGTCGCATTATGACAAATTGACATACATCGACATCATACCGGCCTTTTATTATACTCCTGACTTGGGTTTTGGGTCTAACGAAACGTATGTTAGGCTGAGGTCCTGATGAGATAACAAAACATCAATTTCTGGGGACTCAGGACTTACTGTACTCATCACTACTACAAAAATGAGCTATTGCAACACTGCAAATGTAACGATTCTTGTTAGACCGTTGCGTTTGCCTACCTAATGCAATGTTTTGGAATTTTTGACCTCTAAAAAGGGTCTAATGCAACGCACAAGCCATAAGCGTTACCTTTAAGTGGTAAGCGTTGCCTTTGGGTCTCCCTATTGCAACGGCAAAGAAAAAAAGAAAAAAATAAATAAAGGACAAAAAAAAAATCGTGGTTGTTTGGGAACAAGTGACCAAAGCTTCCTTCATTTCTCTCTGTCTTTAACTTTCCCATGGTTTCATCAGATTTCTCCTCACCCGATCTCGCCGCCAGCAGCACCCGCCGCCGCCTCATTCTCTACCGCCACGTCTACATTACAAATCGTGCTAGGAGCGTCTACCCTTTGGCACAAAGATTGGATCTACAATAGGTATGTTTCATCCTCCCGATTGTTTCCCTTCTCTCGATATGTATAATTCATCTTTCTAATTTTGGGTCTTGTTCACATCCCGTGCCATCTGTTCTAAATCCCTAATTTAAACCCTAATTCGAGATTTGATAGTTACTGTAAAAACGGTTTAGAGGCATTAGCTTATCGAAATTGAGATTGAGATTGAATTTCTTGAATGATTTTAACTTTAATCAGATTCTTTTTATGTCAATTCAAATAAAATTAGGTCAATTATTTTGTAGATTATTATTGTGTCAACTACTCCAATCGGGTCTCAAAACCTTGGTTCGAATTTGGTTGTGTATAAATAACAAAATTAAGCCTTTTGGGAAAGTTGGAGTAAATAGGAAATTGGGAAATGGGTATATGATTGAAGCTGGGGAGACATTCTAGTAAAGTCAAAAATTTCGGTGAGTATGACAGAAAATACGTAGCACGTGAGTGCTAAACTTTTAGTGGTTTAAGTCTTGTTTCGCGTACTGGTAGTTTACAATGGTAATTAACTTGTACAGGACAATTTGGGGTCGTTTCTGCATTCGTACCAATCCCTAAGATAGTATGTAGTACCTATATCATATCAGGTAATGATTATTGAAGTGGAGCTCAGGAATGATATACTTTAGATGTTTTCTTATTCTTTTTTATTCTCTTTAATCCTTTTAGGTAGGTCGTGTCCATGCCAAGGTCTATGTTTAACAGATGTTGGAGATGAGACTAGTGGCTAAGGTATAAGTATACGAGTAGATTGGTGTTTCTTAAATTGAGTTTATGATACTAATTTGGTCTATCTTGAGATTGAGGAAATAACACTAATTTACTTGTGAAATTGGAAAATATGAAGGCAATTGGCTTCCTAAATCCTCTTTACTTTATTCTAAATAGCTAGAGATGGTTTGACACATAATATGTTGTATAATATCCATGCTCACTAAATTAAAAGCGGCAACGGTTTGCAAGATAAAGTGCAAAGGTGTTTGTATAGTAGAGATGAACAATGTTTGTCAGCAACTAGATGTTTGTGTATTGCTATCAAAACTTGATGTAAAATGTAGTTTTCATATATAGAGTAATTTGGATGGGAGCATACATACTTATACTTTTCTGCAACAAAATTTGTTAGGATATAAACATGGTCTCTTTTGTATATTTGTCTCTCTTAGTAATGATCAATTTCTTAACTTTATATTTAGCTGGTACACAATGTTGCAACAAATGTAATTCCACTTCTCTAAATACATATATTCAAGGACCATCAGAGTAGTCTTCGTTATTACTCTGTTTATTTTTTCCTTTTAATAATGTTTCATAAGGGATGGTAACCATAATATTTCGTTGGCAGTTTGGCACCTTCAACAACGATGTGCATGGCCTCGTTACCATCAAATGCTAGTTTTTGTGTTCTTCTGATCTTGAAGGATAATAATTCACTCTTAGATAGTTAAAAACAATCAGGTGTACGTAAGTTGATCCTATCTTTACTATTAATCTTTTTATAAGTTTTTGAAGTGTATAGATTGGTCCTTGCTTGTTAGTCTCATTGACATTTTTAGTCTGGAAATCACATAGAAAGGCAAAAACTGTAGCTACCCAGTGTAATTAAATTGCAAGTTGATCCCTCGCAAGTTTTTTTTTTAGTCCTAGCTTAGTTCTTTATTTCTTAGCTTCATTCGCTCATTACAATGTACATCAAAGTAATAAGATTGGATAATAATTAATCTCATTGTTCTTCTTATATTTGTGGTTAGTAGCAAATAGGAAGTACGTAGATGTGACTACACCAGTAAACGATTTTCTACTGCTTTACCGCCAAATAACTACACCAATGTAGAGGTGTTTCCTTCATGTCAAAAAAAAAAAAGTAGAGGTGTGTCCTTTGCTTTCATACTTCAGTCATCAAATTTTTAATCTCATTATCTACTGCTGCCACATTTTTTTTGTGACAACGGTTACTGCTGCTATTGACTAACTAGATCTTCCACAGACTTAATTGCACATGTGATCATCTTGGTTCGTAGCTCATCCAACAATCACCCATTTCATAGTGATAAAATATGTAAGTGAATCCGCTCGCCTTGAAGCTAAGTATTTTTATTAGTTAGCTAAGCAAGTTGCGGCTGGATCTCATGGATCATTTACTCTGTCACCGAACCCTAAGCCATTCTTTTACTTCGTAGTTTTTTAGATACATGTTTTGGGGAATACTTTGGCTCCGTGATAGCTTGAATGATTGTGTGTGATTAAGTACTTTGACTTGTTACTTATCATCTTTATCTTGAGCAAGATGGATAATTCAAGGAAATGTTAGGATTTAGTTGGTAATGGAGCATTTGGTTAGTCGTCAATGATGATTCACCATTATTTTTATACTCATCAATCATAAAGGTTATTAGCTCAATGGTAGAGCGTGTGCACAGTTGCACAATGGTGTGGGTTCGAATCCCACATAGCCTAACAAAGAACTATTATTTATGAATATAAATTAGGGTACCGTTACAATAGAGTTATAATCAATTCGGGTACCGTTGCAATAGAGTTATAATGTTGTTGCATTAGATTTTTGGCGTTGCAATAGACTTGTTGCCTTTGCCATACAAAGGCAATGGCTTTTAGGGTCTAAGGCAACGGTATCCTCGAGCCGTTACATTAGGCCTGAAAACCCGTTGCCTTAGGTCTAAGGCAGCGCGAGTAAAAGCAGCGGTGCAACTCGTTGCCTTAGGCCTAATGTAACATGAAAAGACATCTAATGCAACAAATTTGGGGCGTTGCATAATGTCTTTAATGTAGTAGTGCATATGGTGGTGATTATGCACGGAGTTTATATGTAGACAAATAAATAAATGTCAAAACTGCTGACTTTAAAATCCATAACTATTATTTGACCAAGAAAACAATAAATCCACAAGTTTAGCTTGCTGTAACTATCCAAATGTGATCTCCATCAATACATACTTGCTCTCTGAGCTAGTTGGTGATGATCATATTTCCTTAAGACCGCCATAGTCCTTAAGAATGGTACATGGTATCTCATACCTTTACGCTCGCTGCAAAATACTTAATTCGAAACAGTGCCGACTGGGAGATTTTGGGGCCTTGAGCGAGATTTCAGTTGGGGGCCTTAAATGCTACTAAATTTGTCATTTGCGTATTTTTTTGGTCACGTAGTCCGTCGCACGTTCAAGAGTCAAAGACTGATGATAATTCAAAGATGAAAGAAGAAAGAGTTGCAAGAAGCTACCGGTAAGCACACGCACTGTCCATAAACTCAAAGTCTAGATGTTCGGAACTTTCAAAGTCTAGATATGAGAAAAGTCTGTCATGATTTTGTTCTCATACTTCTGGACTTTTAGTCGAGAGGCCAAGACTCCAAAAATACAAATTTATAATTATTTTTTGTTTTTTATTTCAAATAATTATTTTATGATAAAAAAAAATAATTAAGAAACTAATCCTTCTTACCACCGAAATCTTATCCCAAGCCATCTCATCATATAACGATCAAATTAGCGTTAATAGCTTCACATTAAAAAGTAGAATCACCACTTGCAATCGTATATAACTTAGGGGCATCACGTGGATTTGTCGTCAAAATAAACAAACACATACATGACATAACGACATCATTCATGACCTTATTTGTTAAAAAAAAAAAAAAAGACAAAGTCGATACAATATAATACAATTGAAAATAATGTTTCCTTTTTTTCACGCATAATCGCTATATATTTATTGTTGATAGAGAAGATGGGAAGATGCCATTTCTTTTAAGTTACATAGGAGCAGCTCATATTGTAGGAGTAAGAATTTGAGGATACAACTCTAGTGCAGTGTAGAGTGCAGACCAATCTTAATTCTTTGATAAGATGTCATTCACAGTTGTTAGTAACTTAAACTTGTCAAGACGACGCTCACTTATGGATTGATACGCGTACATCTCGTAATATTCTTTGCCACAGAACTCCTTGTAAATAGGTGGATTTTCTTCGGATATCAGCTCTTTAATTGGTTCATATTTAATTGGAGATGAGAACAAGCCTGCAATGAGTAATGCAACTGAAATTCTTGGTCCAACCTCGTTTGCAAGTACTCTGTGACATATACTTCGTAACTTGCCGTTGGACGCCACCTGTATCAATATACACACTCATTAGCGTCCATATTACTCTAAACTATTTATCACTACGCAAATGGGCCAGAATGAAGAAAATCAACAAGCACTCGATGTTTTAAAAAACCTGCCATTTCGCGTTAAGAGCTTGTTTTGCCAAATTTTTCGAAATTTATTTCTATTTTTTAATATATTTTATTTTTCTTTACAAAGGAGCCGCTAATGTTGCGGGGGTGGGGATATGGGAATTTGAACCCGAGATAACACTCAGGCAAGGTTGAGTTTCTTTAAAAACTGTTTTTATAAAAAAATAGTGAGTTCTTGGTTCAACAAAAACAAAACCACTTCCCATGTTATTGTAATGTATATTTACGAATAGATTATTTTTAGAGAAACAGAAATACCAATTTGGTGAATCTAAATTATGTTTGGCCAAGTTTATATTTTTTAGGGACTACAAACACTTTGAAAAGTTAGGTCGACCACGTACTAAATCTGGTTGTAGTTTAGATCACGATTTTTCAGAGACAAGTGGCGTGGTTTCGACAAAAGAATTTCTCCAAAGACTACATATGACCGGAAAGCAAGGTGAGCCGGTGGAGGATTTTCGATTGGTGCACAATAACCAAGTCGATCTTCACTTAACCAGTATCTTCAATTCTGCTGCTGCTTAGGTTGTACTGGACCATTGACGGTCTAATGGTCACTACACATTGGGTTGGACATTATCGAGTTGTCTCGGGCCAGGGGTTATTATCAGATTGGATCGAGTCGAGTTCGGATGAAACTGCTTTTATAGATAAGTAAAGAGATTGACGATCAGAGACCAACCTCAAGAAAGTCTCCAATATTAACGATGAAGGCACCAGGAATCGGGTCAACATCAACCCAAAGATCTTGATGAAGTACTTGAAGACCCGGAATCTGATTTTGAAGAAGTATTGTAATAAATGAAGGATCTGTGTGGTTGGTTATTCCCATGGTCAAATCTGGCTGTGGACATGCAGGATAATAGTGGCATGCAAAATTCCAACCTTTCATACACTCAGTTTCGCGTATAATATGATCTGGTTTGAGTCCGAGAGCCACGGATATTAACTCCAGTAGGATCTCACCAAGCTTGAGGGTTTGGTCGATATAATCCAACGTTACATCCCTGTACCAGACATTATTAATTGGCACATTCTTATTCAAGCTTGTGTTACAATAAGATTATATTATTAAATTACACCAGACATGCATGTGCTTAATCGTATTCATGACACTTAGTTCGAGTTTTGAGTTAATTGCCGAAAATTTTATCAAAAATTTGCTTGCCGAGGGTATACAATCCCAAGTTTCACTAGTCTTCCAATATTAATTCCGAGTTTAATTTTATCGGGACCATATCTCTATATATAAATCGAAAATACTAGCGGTCTATATGTAGACAAGTGAAAAAAGTGTCTATGACCAATTAGTAGTAAAAATAATTAAAGATGCAGGCTATGTCTGATATGCACAATAAGCTAGTTTATTTGGTCAAAGTAGCTTATTTGACTAGTTTTTTAAGCTCTTTGACCAAATAAGTTGGTTTGCTAACATCACTAGCTTATATAATAAGCTAGCTTATTTTAAATAAGTTATCATGTAACTTATTTAAAATTAAGCTAGCTTATTATAATTTTATTAATAATTTACCCTTAATTATTTACTAAAATAAAATGAAATTAAAAATAAATAATACTCCGTACATTTTTATGTAATTTTATATATATCAGCTCCTATGTCAGCTAATTTTGCCAAACAGTCCTAATATTTTTAGCTAAAAACTTCCAGCTATAATTTCAGCTTTCAGCTACTATTTCACCATTTAGCTACTATTTCAGCTAGTTTTACCAAACATAGCTGCCGTAAATTTTGTTGTATAATTCGGCAAATGGCGGATTATAAGAAAAGAGAGACAATTAAGGGTTCCTGATGTTGGAATTAAACCAATTCAAATTTCTTTCTATTGATAGATCGTAACAATGTTGATTGTACTACCAATGTTATAAATTTACTGTAAATACGTTAAATTTACTACACAACAGATATTTTTTAGTGCATGTCATCTTTAATTTGCTATACTTGATTATGCTATAGACAATTTTGCTACTGTCTACTTATAGACTCGTAGGATAATCCAAAATAAATAAATGCAGAGTAGAGAGTGAGGAAGTTATATTATAACTAACCTGCATACTAGAGGCAGTTCCTGAGGATCACATACACCGGTATGTATTATATTGACTTGGAGAGTATCCCTCCAATTAGCAGCTGTTGAGTTATAAAAATCAGTGTTTGTGTTAAATTTGACCTTCTGGAACTTATCACGGCTGTAGAACTCCTTTTTCGTTGAACCATCTTGTTCATGGAACATCCGAATTGCTTCAGTCATCTTCTCCGAAGCTTGCAGGGGTACCCCATGGTTCACCACCTGAAAAAATCCCCATTTTTCGGACGCTTTAAGAACATCTGATATGATCTTGGCCCGACCATTTTCTTCATTAAGAATAGCAAGATCTATAACAGGAATGGCTAACTTTTCATGGCAAGTGCTATATTCGTTCGACCTTTCCTCTTGTGGCCTAATGAATATGCTAGGGATTTTATTTGTTCCTTCATCTACAAGCCCTTTCACCCCGGTTTTCCTATCATCGAATGCCTTAAGATCGTTGATACGATCATTACTAGATTTTTGCAGTTCATACGTCATTTTTTTGTTTTCATTGTTCATATCTTAATAAGTTGGATTTGAAAATTTGGTAAAAAGACTTACAAATAAGTAGTGTATGTGTGAGAATGGAAAACCCAAGTTTGAGCTTGGGGTTAAGGGCTTGGGATACAGCCTATATATATACTGTATGTAATATATCCTCTTAATTCGATAAGCAGGCCAGCTGTGCGTATCATATACTAGTACACAACTAACAATTCAATAAACGGATAAAGATCGAGATGACGATTGATATTGTACGAGAGGGATATATAGAAAACATAGGATTCAGATCCCCTGAAATTATTTTTTCATAGAGTTGGTAGAGTTTACTATAAACGGAAAATATAATTGAAAATGTATTTTTGAAAGTAATAGATAAATGCACATGATAGAGTTAATTTTCCATTTTAAGTAAACTCTACCGTGTAGAGTTATTTTTCAACTTCAGGGGATCTCAATCCGAAAACATATTACCGTTAACAAATAACAACATTATATATACGGCCCCAAACAAATTGGCTGTATATATGCATCATAAATTAAGACAATTCAACATTTCAACGAAACAGTTTGATAAATGATACTCACTCCATTCCGCTACTGTGTAATATACGACTTTTCTTTTTGCGCCAAAACCACGGAGAAATGGGGTGAACAAAGAGAAAATGTTGAACATCACCCTAAAGTCTTAACACATGGGCAAGTAGGCACATACATGAGGACTTTATTTAGCAAATCACTGAAACTGTCCAAAAAAGAAATAGTACAATAATTGAAAGTGCATATATAAGGATAACCCGTGACCTCAAAGTTGTATTTTAACACTTTAACCACTACGCCAATTGATTTTTGTTGATTTTTTTATTAAACTAATCATATATAAAGGTCATTAATATTGAGGTTATAAATATAGGTCAGGTTCAGGTAGGAAACTTTGTTATATATATAGGAACTCTAGGAACACATCTCAACCACCCATTTGCTGAAATATGATGATCTATAAAAATAAGTAATAAAAAAAAATTAGAAATACAAACCATCCCCAACCCAGCTAATTTTCTCTCTCATCTAACCCCACGCCAACCGCAAACCACCACATCTTAACCGCCCCTGTTACCACCAACCAGGATCAGCCTCCCCCATCCACCTTCGTCGCCGACATCTCCACAGTATTAGGCGGTCTCCGGCGAACACTTTCCCCACCATCATGATCACTCTGTTCATCAAATAAGTGGCTGAGATTGGTTGCTATGAAGGTTTGAACCCGTGACATCAGGTTATATTGTAACACTTCAACCACTAAGTCAATTGATTTTGTTGATACTTTTATTTAAAATACATAAAGGACATGAATCCCTTATATTTCGTCCAAATTAAAAAGCAAAGATTTCGGTCAATAATTTTACTACCATATATTCTACAATAAGTTATTTGAAAACAAAATTTGATCATTTCTTCAATTTTGACTGAAATTGCAACATATAGTTAGCATATATTTCATTATAAATTAGAGAATAATCATTTCTTTTATGCAGCAAAAAATTAGAGAATACTCTTTATTGTCTTATATTAAGGGTTAAATTGGGTCTACCGTCTACGGGTCATGTAAAATTTGACCATCGTAGAAAAGATAACTAAAACTAAAGATACAAGAGTCAATAGTGGTCATGTGTAATAAAAGGTAGCTTTATGGCACATAGAGTGCCAAAGAATTAACATAAACATATGGGAGTCAGAACGGGTGTGAGTCAATATGTGTCATGCGTCATAAAAAACAGGTAAAAAGTGGATTCATGACATAAAAGGGTGTCAGATACAACTAAATTAGTTTTTTACTAGCATCAAAACAGATGCAAGTCAGTACCAATCATGATAAAAAGGGGGTTCATGACACATAAAAGCAAGCCAAAGAGATAAACTAAACATAATCTCTCTATTTCACCAATTTACATATAAAATCAAACACATTAATTGTTTTTAGAGACACTTTTCCACACTACAACACTGCTCAATGAAGACGACAAGGGGACAATGATATTGATCACTATATATACTAATAATCTATCTATTTATGTAATTTGGGGTGATTGATATAAATTGTGGCATATGATATTGTTCATAATTGCTTGTGGTGAGAATAAATATTGAAATAACAAAAAGGTGGAGAGAGAAATTCAAGAATTAGTATCATGTGGTATGAAAAAGATTGAATATTAGAAGTCGATGACTAGCTAATATTTTAATATCTCTATTTTACCAATTTACGCATAAGTTCAAACACGCTAATCAACGAAATCAGTGCATAGCAAGATGTAAAAACCTGTAATACACTATGATTCAACAAAAGATAGTAAAGGTGATGAAAAGATCGGAGAATAGGAAGTAAAGTATAATAATATGAGAAAAGTATAACACGTGGGATGACAAAGTGGCCTAAAAAACACATGATACGACGATTCACGAGTTTTGACTTTTGATCCTAAGAATGGTCCTGTACTCCATATTATTCTACGGAGTATTAAATTCCGTACATATTAAAATGCTTATACCCCGCCAAACAAATTGGCTATATATTCACCGTAGAGACAATTTAACGGTCACTTAATGATAATAAAAAAAATGATGAAATGTCGGCACCTTTAACAAACACTGTACTTAGGCTAATTCGAGGGTAGGCATAATTCGGCCACGACATGAGTTATCCACGCTCTTTTGTATGTGATAAGTTATAAAATCGCTAAATTTTCAGGCACAATTTAAAAGAGTGTCGATCAGTTGATTCTAGCGTGTCGTTATCACTACCCTTATTCAATAGAATTGATAAATGATTTTATGGTCGTCTAACGAGAACAAATGATTAGATAAAATTATGCAAGGCTGCGCTAAATGATTTCTAACTAGTTTTGTTACCGTGGTTCACTAAACTACATATACTAAAAAATTAAAGTCATTTGATTATCTAATTACATACATGAGTGTTCAATGTTTTAAGACAATAATGTCAATATGATACATTTCCCTCGGCCTCAAGTACAACTATGTCTTTCGCTCCAAAACTAAAGAAAAGCATGATGACCACATACTCAGTACGTATATCAATAATATGAAGTAATTGATCATAACTTACTTCAGACGCTAGGCTTCCCTCTACATAGTTTTGAGTCAACAATGAATTATATTAAAGATATATAATGCTCTTAATTAAGATATACTCCGAAAAGTGCAATTGTATTATTGTAAGACTATACCCCGGGTTTGTTTTGTAAGACGAAAAGTATATTGTATATATATACAAGCATATATATTAAGCATATATACGTGCATAGGTTTTTCGCTTCCTAAGACAAATCAAAATTTAAAATAGGTGAGAATTGAGAGGAAACCAAAATAAGCTTATTAATATATAAAAAGAGTTAAGTGTACAGTTAGGGTATAATGTTTACATCTTTTTATCAAATGGGGAATGGGATCTTTTTTATTATCGTTTGGGGAATGCTTTAACACTGTTAACAGATGTTAGTCCCCCTACCATCTTTCTCTCTCATCTTTCTATCTTCATCATCAAGATTCAAGACGGCAAGAAAACAAAATTCTCTCTCCTCTTTCTAACTTAATTCATCCTCAAGATGTCAACAAAAAAAATGCACACCCGGCCAGTATTATAAACGAAATTGCAGCTATCAAAGAAGGATTAAATCAGAAGGCTGGAGGTTCATAGCATTAAAGCGTAAGTATCTCCTATAAACCCCTTCAAAATCAAATTTTCCAATAATTTATAATGAAATCATCACACCACAAGAAAAATATGAAGCAAAAATCTCGTTCAAAATAACCCCCAAACAAAAAAACCATGGTCATCGTTGTCATACACTTCATTTGTTAGATGAGATTGTTGTGATTGAAGGGATTTTTTTTAATAATTCAAGTACAAAGTTGGGGAAGATTCAAGGGTTTTGTAGGCTTTGTTGTGGGTGGACCGAACATGGTGAGGAAGATTAAATTGGTGATTTTTAAGTCTCATCTTATCTAAAACTTTGGGATGGTGGTAGTCATGAATTTCTGAATATTTGGAAAAGGGTTTAGATTGAATTTGGCTCTGCTTTCATCAAAAACTTGGAAGATGCATGAAGGTGGGAAGATGACGAGCAAGGAGAATTTTCTGGGTTTGCTTAATTTTGTTAGAATGAGCCGGGAGTCATGGAAAATTTTCTGGTTTTTTTTTTTTTTGTTTTATTATTTTGTTAGAGAAAGTAATGGTAGGTCAGTTAACTGCCACCTCAGCATAAACTAACACCGTTAGTTTCCGATCCCCAAACGATAAAAAGAAAACGTTCGATGCCCATTTGATAAAAGGTTGAAAACATTATACCCCACTCGTGTAGTTAACTCATATAAAAATTGATGAAATGATGGTAGTGAAAAGAATATCGATGGATACCATTAAGCCGTCATCAACTCCAACACCACCTCATCTGAAATACTACAAACTCTCGCTTGTAGATCAGTTGATACTATGATACTATGATACATGCATAATTGCATATATAGTCATCGAGCTACTTGCTTCAATTTTACGTAATTACGTTTATTGCTTCCTACGTATAATCGAGTAGTAGAATGGATGAAATAATGGTAGCAGTAGATAGAAGATCCATTGAAGCCATAAAGCCGTCAACTCCAACACCACCATATTTGAAATACTACATACTCTCCCTTGTAGACCGGTTGGCTCCATGGATCTACATGCCTGCAGTTATGTGCTATGCCGCACCACCTGATCCTTCTTCTTCACGCAACAACAAAAACATCATCCTTTCTCTAAAAGCCTCCCTTTCCAAAACCCTATCCTTGTTCTACCCCCTTGCCGGGAGGTTCACTGACGACGAGTCCACCATCAATTGCAACGACGAAGGGGTCCCCTTCGTCGTTGCTCGAGCCAATCTCACACTCTCAGACTTCCTCAATGGACCCCACCAGGTCGACTCCCTCCACCTTTTTCTACCGGTGGAGAAAGATGTGGCCGTTGGGACGACGAATGACCCATCGGTTATTTTAAGGCGGCAGTGGATGAGTAGACACGAGTTGATAAAAGAGTTGGTGCAGTTTGCAGTCCAAGTGACTGAGTTCGAGTGTGGTGGCGTGGCCATCGCGTGGCTTGCGTTGCACAAATTACTAGATGGGACCTCCGTCCGTCAGTTGTTGTCAAGCTGGACACACCTTAATGCAGTTGTGCCCCCCGAAGGTGGTTGTTATGTGGGGCCCATCCCCGACTTTACCGGGGCGGCAAAGATGTTTCCGCCACTAGGCCGGGGGGAGGATGATCAGGTGCCAAAGGGTAGGGTGCCATTGCCATTTTGGCCTTGTAGTGAACAACAAGGTGGGTGTCCGTGTGTGATAAAACCCTTTGTTTTCACTGCTGAGGCTATTGCTGCTCTTAGGGCTGTGGGTGCTAGTGATGAAGTGCGTAAACCTACGCGAAGGGAGGCAGTTTCCGCTTTCATCTGGAAGCATGCCACTTTGGCTGCCGATGTTTATTCTAAGTCAGGTACGTACCCATGTCACTCAGCAGTTTTGAATTATAATAATCTGAATGACGCGTTTACCAGGTCTACTCTTTCATGTATTAAAAAAAAAAAATCATTGTCAGTCTCAGTCAAAAATTTATATATTTTGTATTGAATTAACTTAGTTCGATGGTTGGAATGAAATGATAATATATACAGGGTCGTGGTCGTCAATAGTGATAATGCTAGCGAACATACGAGGTTGCACAAAGCCGGCGTTACCAAATACGAGCATTGGGAATTTAATCATGCACGGCATCTCAGAACATAAACAGGAAGCGCGGCCATTAGAATTGAAGGAGTTGATCATATCCACAAGAAGAGCAGTCTTAAGAGCAAAGGATCCAGGATTTCTAAAGGCAGTTGTAGGGGAAAAAGGGCGGGAGTTGCTCCTACAATCTAGGAACCAAGTAGGTGATGTGGCAACCAACACCGAAAGGACGGGAAAATATAAATTCAATACATGGGGTAAAATTGATTTGGATTTTGGGTTTGGAAAGCCTATTTGGACAGGAATCTCAGGTGGTAACATTATATCCTACTTCAAAAATCTCACCATTTTTATAGAACTTCCAAATGGTGGTCTTGAAGCATGGATTACCTTGGATGAGCATGAAATGCACATTTTTGAGTCTAATCCTGAGTTTCTTGCCTTTGCTTCACCCCTTGTTGGTGGGAAAAAGTCCATGTCCATGCTATAAGCTAGACATATAATAACTTAGTAAAACAATTTGATAAAGGATTAAGGTTGGCTTAATAACTACCAGTATATATTCAATGTTATCAGCATCCCTGAAGATTGTGTCTCGGAACTACAAATCCCCATATTCCCACGTACCCTTATACCATTAGCTATTCCTATGTACGAAAAATAAAAGTGTTTGGTGGTGAAATATATGTACTGTTAGAAATTAAGTACAAATTAGAATAATCCTAAATATAATACACATCGAATTACAAGTCCTAATTGAAATTACATATAACTACGAAATTACAAACCGACTTCAAGACGCGCACGCAACACTTTCCTTTAGGCGAAATTCGCACCCAATTTCGTGCATAGGTCCAGCGAATTGCCGTAGGATACAATGAAGCCTAAACATTAGATTATCTACACTAACAATCTAACCCTCGAATCTCACTGACTTTAACCGTGCTCAAAAACATAATCCATTTTTTGTGTTTTGTAAAACTTGATTTTTTCATATCATCCCAAATCAGAAGAACAGAGTATATATAGAGCAATATGACAGAAATACAGGATTAACAGCCATTGGATAACCGCCGACAGTTATGGTAACTTAAAGACGTGCACGTGCCTCGTGCCAAGTGCTAAGTCTATGATTAGTAATATAATTAAATAATTATATTCATAATCATATTAGCCAAATGCACTAATTGAGCCCAAACCAAACTAGACCCAATCCATACTCAAACACATTTAATAACTAATGAATAACAAACCCACTCTTATAAACACATAAAATCTTATATAATCTTCCAATGTGGGACAAAAACAACTTACATACTTCATTTTAGAAAATACTCCGACATGTACTTCTTTATTATTGGTCTTTGGCCCATGGGCACTCTATATCATTAATAAATAAACACAATTTATTTTCCTTCCAAATTAAGCCTTATTGTTCTACACTAGTCAATCCTAATCTCATCCCCGATGACCACCACCAGGCCAAAATCTCTTTCACCATCTTTTCCGGCAACAACAACTTCAACGGAAAAATAATGCACAATCCCCTTTCTGGTGGCTTTGTCATCGTAATCTATAGACACCCTATGTCCCAACTACTAAACCCTTTTAAGGTACTTGATTTAAAGTGAGAAATTGATTTAGGGTTGCCAAAAAATGGTTTAGGGTTGGCTTTCCCGGGAAAGGCCAACCCTAAACCATTTTCCGGTTACGCATGATTTTGGATTAAATTGAAGTTCGAAGATAATAAAATGTATACTGCATTAGTTATTTTATTATAAGATCATTAACTTTTATTGGAAAGTGGTGAAATTAATAACTCTTATGGAGTGTCCATTGACACTTTTTAGAATACCCCTGTATATATCCATATATACACACTTGCATTATGTTATGCTGAGCATCTATATGGCGCCAAAGAAATTGGTTATGTATGGATTATAGATTGAGACAACTTCACGAAATCAGTTTAATAAATGATGAAATTAGCATCTTCAACAAACATTCTGGCTTATTCGATAGGAACAACAACCGTCGTTTAACCGGAAATGATTATTCAATTTAATATTTAGACTTTGTAAACATTGGAGTCAATAATAATAATACTAGCCAGCTAGAGAGACCAAGATACGAAACAAAGATGCCGCAAGCATCTGGGATGGGACCTTGTTCTTTCGAAGAAAGTAGAAGGTATAGAGGTTCAGATTCGAATTTTGGAAAACTGAAAAGCCACTCGAATATTGTATTGCCGTTAGTTTTGTTTGGCCAAATTCCATATCATTAGCTTCACTAAATTAATCACTTCACAAAGACAGTATATGAGAAACAATCATTGTAGTAAGAAATCTAAATTGGAGCTTCTACTTACGAGTAACAAATTAACACTATAAGTGCTTATCATAAAATGTAAACCTTTTCTCGATTTTATATGTTTGGTCAGTTTTCAACTTTAGAAATCCAAAAGTCATCCTCGGGGTAGGCTAAACACGCCCTAAAACGAAAAGGCTACTGGAACGTCGAATGACGAGAATTAATTAGTGTATGTAAGTGGTGATTGAAGTTGATTCTAATCCATGCGAGGATTAGTCAAGGAAGGGACGTTACTACAGACTACACCATTAACCCACTATATAACTATATCGTGCTTAATGGTTCTTACAAAAGGTTAAGATTGAACATTTTTCTTAGATGGCCACGTGTATCGTTTATATTTTGTTTGTTGAGTTTGGTTTGGCAATAAACACAATATCTTTAGCTTTTTGCAAATTTCCGTTTGACGACTCTGTAGAAGTGGAACACATTTTATATTAAATTTCAAAACAGATTTTATGAGATATGTATTGTAATTTTCTGGTATACTCGCTCTAAAATGAAAGTTATGACCTAATTACATAGTGTAACATTTAAATATCTTCTAAATCACAGTTTTATGAAAGTCTGGACTCTAACTACTGACACTTGTGAGAATCTATCCTTTCTCGGACTCTCACAATTTCACTTTTTTTTAGACTCTCTCTAAGCTATTAAAAAAAAAACCAAAACTCTACTAAATGTTACTAATTTTGCAGAACACATCAAAACTCAGAAGCCAGTTTTGATATATGCTTATGTTATGGCTCAAATTTGCTACTTGTAGTCCAAACATTATTTCTATGGGAATCGGAAAGGAGTGGTATCGGTCCATGTCTGATCTACAAAATGTATTATCCTAAAATTAATTAAAGTGATAGTGAAATTTCCATGTTTTACTAAGAAATTAATTATATGACTTGTGAAGAAGTCATATAATACTAATACTCACAAAATAATGAATATTGTATGTAGTTATGTAGAGCATTAAATGGGTAAGCTCAATTATTTCCTTTGAAAGTCCTCTTGAAAACGATAGTGGTCCGACTAGTCGCATTATTAACATGTTGAAATAATTGACATGTCTATCTTATACTCATGACTTGGTAAGAACTTTCAAAGTCTAGGTAGTGAGAAGACTTAGTATACATGGATATCACAGAACAACACTTGCATATCACGCACATCGTTGGGACTGGACTTACATACATGGATGTTGTTTTACATGGATTATTTGCAGGGTGTTAATCAAAAGTGCGTGAATTAATTAGCCAGCCTAATCTTATGAGACTCGGCCAATCAATTTCAGAGAGCTATTACTAATAATAACATATATGACCAAAACAAATAGACGGGACAAAATAATTTGATCGGTAAAAAGAAACCTACCGACATTACTTCATGTTGAAGCTAGAAGTCGGAGCCATATATACGAGGTAGAAAACTCTCTGCTGTGTGATAGAACCCCTGTTTAAGGATATTCATCCCAAGCTTTAATAATTTCTCCGAGTCTTGCCTGCGATTTTGATAGCAATCTCAGAAAACTTGTCATGAATGTTGTGAAGAACACGGAAATAGGCATGTCTCCAGGATTGCTTGATGACTAAAGTGCCACAAACTCCACAAAATCCTACGATGAATCCGAGCATCACACTTATGTACAACCCTGGAAAAACACCATACTCGTCATGCTCGTCTTCAACATTTGGAGTACTATTGACTCCGGGGACTTGATGATCTCTAGAACATTTTGGAAGGGGTGCACCACAAAGTCCAGGGTTTCCGGTATATGATGAAGCATTGAAGCTCTGCAACTGAGTGCTAAGTGGAATATCCCCTGACAAGTTGTTGTTTGATAGACCCAAGATTTCTAATGCGCTCAGCTTGGTAAGACTTGCAGGAATTCCTCCTGACAGATGGTTGTCTGAGAAATCAAGAAGTTCTAAAGCTGTCAGGTTACCAATTTCTGATGGAATGCTTCCACTTAATCTGTTTCCTGATAAATCCAGGGAGACTAGTCCTGTGAGACTAAAAATTCCGCTTGGAATTTCTCCATGCAGGTCGTTATAAGACAGATCGATTGATTTAACAAGTCCCACGGAATCTTTAAATCTCTGCTCTTGCTTTTTCCACGTCACAATAGCAGTTTCACGGTCTTTAAGAATGGGCTGGTGATTGACATCCGAGCTAACAGTAGCGAAACCGAGAGTAGAATCTGTCTTTCTCCCCATTGCTGTCAGATTGTGAATGCATTGTGGAATTACTCCTGAGATGTTGTTGACAGAAAGGTCTAATATCTGAAGATATGAGAGTCGACAAATGCTCAAAGGTATCTTTCTGGAGAAGTTGTTACTTCGTAGGCTTAAAGCACCTAGTTTCGGAAAAGCATAACCAATCCAGGGGGGTATTTTCCCTGTAAATGAATTATAGCCAAGACTTAATATAACCAATGATGAGCAACTCTGCAATGATGCTGGCAAATGTCCTGAAAAGCTGTTGTTATGCAAGTGCAAGTAGTTGAGTTGGTCCATGCTCCCAATGGATTTCTGGAAAATCTGTTGTTTTCTAAGTGTAGACTCAGTAGATTAAGATTCATCCAACAATGTTCATGAAGCTCTCCGGACAACAAGTTGTTTGACAGGTCCAACTCTGATAAACTTGAAAGCTTTAAGAAGTATTCAGAGGTGAGACTTCCTTGCAGTGAATTGGAGGAAATATCTAACCTCTCAAGCTTAGAAAGTTGTCCTATGCCATTACTTATCTTTCCGTTTAGCTGGTTTTCCTGAAGATAGAGTTCCCTCAACGAAGAAAACGAGCTGATCGTGTCAGGAATGGAACCTGAAATACGGTTGTTACTCAAGTCCATAGTTAACAATCCCTGATTTGCACAGTCAGAAACTATTTGAATGACATTTGATAGCTCATCAGTGAGGTTATTACCTGCCAAGTAAAGTCGTCTCAAGTTGCATAATTTACTACAGAGTTTGAAGACGCTTCCTCTAAGATTGTTATCGGATACAGAGAGATATGTAAGGGAGGACATATTCCAAAACTCACTTGAGATCGGACCTTCCAAATAATTATTAGAGAGGCTCAGATGTGAAAGATGCTGCATATGCCTAAAACCATCTGGAATCGGACATTGAAGTATGTTTTCAGAAAGATCAAGGTACAAAAGTTGAGATGTAATTTCAGGCAAGCTAAACAACCACTGGAATATTGAAGTGTCTTTGAAATAATTTTCGGAAAGGCTAATAATTTGGAGAGTGACTGAGGAATTTCCATATGTAAGTGATGATGAATTTTTCACAGAAAGTTGACAGCCATCCATACGAAGAACCCTTATCAAAGGAAGGTTGTTAACAATTTGCAACCAGTTTGTGGCTTCACTAAGATCAGCACCACTCAAGTCAAGGTATGTCAGCAAATTTAAACGTGAAAGCCACGACAAGTTTTTCCCGCTGCAAGTATTACCTGAGAGATCCAAAGTTGTTAACTTTGTAAGATTACCAATCTGATGAGGAATTTCGCCCTCAAACCCAGCATTAGACAAGCTAAGATACTCTAGATTTGACAGTGAACCTAGAAACCTTGGAATAGGTTGGAAAAAGTAATTGGAGCTTAAATTGAGATGTCTCAAATGCTTAAGCTCACTAAGGTAAGGACTCACTTTACCGTCTAGACATCCATAATTATCAGCATTACCCTCACCAAGACGGAGTGATATGACATGACTGGTGTGGTTACTGCAGAGGACGCCACGCCACTGGCAGCAGTCAGGATCACGCCCCCAAGAATCGAGCAGCCCACAGTAATCCTCTGTAATGCCGTGTTTGAAGTGGAGCAGGGCTTCTTTCTCCCTGCGAAAGCAGTGAACGCCACTGACAGGGCGAAATATGTAGCAGGACAGTACAGTCCAAGATAGGATGATGGGATTTAGATAATGGCATGTTTTCATGTTCTAGAGTATTGGATCTCCTAGCTCAAATTTTCTTAATAGTGCAAGATTAAATAACGTTTGAAATGTTTCAGGAACTTAATTAGTGTCAATTTCTACCCCCATTATAGAGTGGTTGAGTGGGTTCCATTCATCAAAGTTGTCTACAAAACTTAGACTTGTGTTATAAGATACAGGTGCAGAAATTGTGCACATTAAATTCAGTGATCATCATATTCATGGACCAAGTCTTTCCCTTAATAAATTACCCTGAACCAAACAGCCCTTAATTGATACTCATCCATTCAAATCCCAATGACCCGAAAACCCATCTCGTCAAAAGGTGGGTCCGGTTTTTTTTTATAAAACCGAACTGAATAATACTAAACAACCGTGTTCGATACACACAAACAAGAAAACAAGACCTTCATCCCAACAAAAAGAAGAGAAAACAAATTGGCATTTTATCGAACACTCGGTGTGCATGCGCACTAGCATTAAAGAAAATGAATACTCCGGAGATTAACGGAGTCAGAAGCACATACAATTCTTTCCGGCGTACGATTTTTAGGAATGTTTGTGATTTCCTGCATATTTCGCGAATGTAATTTTGGAGGCAAAACTGTCATTCTTTTTGGGAGGTCCTTCAGTCCTTGGATCAAAGGGATGGTAAAGTTCCGGTCCTGGAATGGTACGTCTCACCTCGAAAAGTGACCAAGTCTATATATTTGAGAAAGCAGGAATATTTTATTAATATGGTTCAAACAACATTTAGTATACAACTAAAATAGTACATCCCACCAAAAAATTAAAAATAAAAACAAATTTTCTAAAACCACAAGCTCTTGGACGCGACTTAAGTTGGAGCCATAAGCTCTAGAAACTCTTTTGATATGCAACTAAGGGTTCGAATGATATGAGACTATTTCATGCACCTGCAGTAAAAAAAAAAAAAAAAAAAAAAAAAAAAACATGTTAAATTCTGAATGTTCAAAACTAATCTCAGGTATTGCCTGCGATAAAAACTACTTCCTAACTCTAACTCGTGATGTCTAATGATAAAAAAATATACCTATCCCCGATCGATTTAAGGTTTGCTCCAAGTCTTGGCTGCGATTACGATAGCAATCTTGCAGAACTTTGTCATGTGTGTTGTGAAGAAGCTGGAAATAGGCATGTCTCCATGATCGTTTGATAACTAAAGTGCCACAGACACCCCAAAATCCGATGATAAATCCAAGCACCACACTTATGTATAATCCTGGGAAAACACCATACGACTCATCATGCTCATCTTCAACATTTGGAGTACTATTAACTTCGGGTGCTTGACCATCTCTAGGACAGTTTCCAAGTGGTGCACCACAAAGTCCATGATTCCCGGTATACGATGAAGCATCGAAGCCCTGCAACTGCGTACTGCGTGGTATTTCCCCCGACAAGTTGTTGTTTGATAAACCCAGGATCTCTAGATAGCTCAGCTTGGTGAGACTTGTAGGAATTTCTCCTGAAAGATGGTTGTCTGAGAAATCAAGAAGCTCTAAAGCTGTCAAGTTACCGATATCTGATGGAATGCTTCCACTCAATTTATTTCCTGATAAATCCAAAGAGACAAGTCCTGAGAGACTTGAAATTGCATCTGGGATGTTTCCATGCAGCTTGTTAGAAGACAAATCAATGGATTTAACAAGTCTCAAGGACTTTTCAAACCTCTGTTCCACCCTTTTCCAAGTCACAATCTCTGTTTCATAACGTGGAAGAACGATCGAAGAATTATAAACCTCAAAAGAATAATCCGGTATCAAATTTGACACCGCCTCTTCACCCATTGCTGTGAGATTATGAATGCATTTTGGAATTGTTCCAGAGATGTTGTTGACAGAAAGATCCAATATCTGAAGAAGTGAGAGTCGACAAATGCTCAAAGGTATTTCTCCAGAAAGCTTGGTACTTCGTAGGCTTAAAGCACCTAGTGTTGGAAAAGCATGACCAATCGAGGGGGGTATCTTCCCTGTGAATGAATTGTACCCAAGGTTTAGCACAGCTAAGAGAGTACAGTTCTCCAATGAGGCCGGCAGATATCCTGAAAAGCTGTTGTTATAAAGGTGTAAGTACTGGAGTTGCTTCAGACTCCCAATGGATTTTGGTATACTTCCGTGCAATTGGTTGTTTTCCAAGTGTAAACTAATTAGTAAATCAAAATTCATCCAACAATCAGGAAGCTCTCCGGACAGTAAGTTGTTGGATAAATATAGGACATGCACTTGACTTGTGGTGTTGTGGCATAAGAAATAAGTAAAGTCAGAAAATCTGTTGTCGTTAAGGTTTAATGAGAATGCATTTGTGAACCCTGATGGTACAGCACCCTCAAACAGGTTTGAACTCAGATCTACAGTAGGAGCACCGGTACTGCCAAACATGACAGACAAATTTGGGATCGCTCCTGAGATCTGATTATGCGACATATTCAAGTATTTTAGAATGGCTGACAATGAGTTCCAAAAAGAAGCAGGGACATTATCTGAGATCTGAGCATTCAATATATCAATGACGACTAAGTTTTTCTGTGTTCCAAGCCACTTTGGAAAACCTGGACCAACCTTGCAGCTTCCTAGATCGAGTAGTTCCAGCTGAAATGGAGGAACCCAATTGGCACTAATGTTCACAACCAATCCATGGTTATTGGCTGAGGAAATTTCTCGCAAGCTAGACATATTCAAGAAATGTTCAGAGGTGAGACTACCTTGCAAACAATTGGACGAAACACCTATTCTCTCGATCTTAAAAAGTTGTCCTATAGCTCGAGTAATGTTTCCAGTTAGCTTGTTGCCCTGAAGATAGAGTTCCCTCATCGACGAAAATGAGCTGATTGTGTCAGGAATAGAGCCTGAGAAACTGTTGTAACTCAAGTCCAGAGTTACAAGTCCCTGATCTGCACACCTAAGTACTGTTTCGATGAGATCAGTCAAGTCATCGGTGAAGTTGTTAGTCCCCAAACAGAGTGTTTCAATGTTACACAAATTGCTAAAAATGTTGGAAAATTTCCCATGAAAAGCATTCGTGGAGAGATCAAGGTATGAAAGGGAAGGCATGCTCCACTTGGTCTTACTTGAGACTGGATTTTGCAAATGATTATTATTCGAGAGGTCGAGATACGAAAGATGCTGCATGTGTCTGAAAGTATCTGGGATTGGACCTCCAAGTTGGTTACCAGAAAGATCAAGATGTACAAGCCGAGTTTTGAATCCAGGCAAGCTGAACAACCACTCAAATATTGAAGTGTCGTTGAATTCATTTCCGGAAAGGCTAATGGAACGGAGGGTGGTCGAGGAATTAATGTACGCAAGTGGTGATGATGAAATTTTGGCAGGAAGATAACAGTTATTCATAAGGAAATCTGTCAGGGAAGGGAGGTTGCGGACAATTTGCATCCACTTTGTGGCTTTACTGAGATCAGCATTACTCAAGTCAAGATATCTCAGTAAACTTAGACGGGATAGCCACTCCAAGCTTGTCGCATATAAATCAGACTTCCAATACATTGAGAGATCCAAAGTTTTCAACATAGTAAGATTTCCGAACTGATTAGGAATTTCCCCTTGAAAACCTCCGGACAAATTGAGATGCTCTAGATTTGCTAGTGAACCTAGGAAGCCGGGAATAGGCTGCTGAAAGTCGACACTGAATCCCAGGTTCAAATGCCTCAAATGCTTAAGCTTAACAAGGGAAAGACTCACCTGACCTTCTAAATCACAATCCGGAAGATTGAGCATGGTGACATGGTTGGTATTGTTGTCGCACCGAATGCCACCCCACTGGCAGCAGTCCCCTTGGGCTCCCCATGACGTGAGAAACCCACAATTATCTGTCAGAGTAATGCCCTGCTGGAATTGGAAAAGGGCTTGTCTTTCGTCCTCGAAACACTTGATGGGTTGCTGTGTGCCACCAAAGCAAATGCTGCAATAGAATAGCACACACAAGAAAAGAAATGGCAATTGGTGATGGAACATTCTGATTTCAAAAGTAGAGATCAATGTCATCTTAAGACTGAAGGAAATAATATATAATGGATGATTTACTTATAAATAATGGAGAGACTAACAATTTACCATATATTCATTGTATGCTCGCCTTATTAGTTCATGTTTTAGCAAAAATTTCCACAAAGCTTATTCAACATTGTATGTGGAGTATCAAATGGGTTAAGCTCAATAAACTGTTCAAAGTTCTACTGAATAGGACATTTCCATCACCAATACGTCTAGACCGTGGTCGTTTTGTTTCGTGGTAGGAAGTTACAATGTCTTAAATTGTGATTTCAAATCATTATCTATTTATGAAAAATGACTAAGTTTGTTTGGTTCAATATTGGAATTGAGTTTCAACTAGGAAGTTTCGTTTTGGAGGGATTCGCGTAAGCAGCTCAAACCATTGAATTCCTTTTTGTTAATCTGAACTGAACTGATAACAATTCACCAACATTTCATCCTCCCTCAAAAGTACCCAAAATATGCTCATTTTTAGAAAAGAATAATTTGAGTCATCAACGTAGGGAAAACATACCTTTTTAGCTTTTTTCAGCGGACTGCTGGTGCTTCCTAGCAAGCTGGGAACAGAACGTCTTAGCATCGTGACATGATTGGTGGTTTTGTGATGTTGTCGCAGCAAATCCCATGCCACTGGCAGCTGCAAGCGAGACCATAGGAGCAGATCTTATCAAAAGAAAACTACCTGATAACAATATGTAGAAATGCTCATCAATTTATAAAATGTACAGTAAAGAGTTAGACCATTTAGTCTCATGAAGCAGATGATCAGTTCGTCATTCATCGACACTGATAACCGAAATTCTACAGGAAATTGACAAGGGAAAAGACTGTTGTGCTTAAACGACACCAAACGAGTCTAGCGAAAATTCGGCAGCAATTCGACGCAAATTGACTAAACCAAATCAAAACGAAATTCAACAAAGACAAACAACCAACACCAAGAATATAAGTGGAAAACCCTCCAATTCGAAGGGAAAAACCACTGGGCACCAATAATCGATTTCACTAATCAATTTAGCAAAATTACAAGCTACAGTTTCAAGTTATTGCCTCTAACTTAAAACCAATTCAATCCCAACTACAGATGATTACCATTCGGATCAATACACATTGATTTCCCTAACCAATTGTACTAACAAAAGATCCAAAGGAATGATACTAGAATACCTGTAGCTGAAGAACAATTAGCAGATGGCTATCTCCGATCAGCTTCCCAAAACGCCAAGCTATTGACGAACTTCAAGCTGGAGATCCTCTGCCTCTTTGAGAATTTCGGGAAGAAGAACACTCTCCCACTGCTCTCTGTGTGTTTGTATTTTCTGGGTTCTGTCTCTTTTTCGTTTTTTCTGCCTTCTGTCGAAAAAAACCACAGCCAAATTGAGCTCTCTGATCTTTTTGTGGTCCCAGAGTAAAGTTACCCCTACCACACAATAAAACACACGCCACTTTCTTTCTTTCTTTTTTCAGTTTTCTTTTTCTTTTTCTTTTTTCTTTTTTTCTGTTTTTCTTTTCTTTCATTTTCAGAAAATGAAAACTAAAATAAAAACAATAAAAAAGAATTGGGTTGGACCCACCCAACAATCTCCCCCTCCAACCCGATTCGGAGGAGATACGTCTCCTACAACTCACTTGGAGACGATCCCGGCCAACTTGCAAAAACTTGCGAACTTGTGGCCGGGTAAGACCTTAGTCAACATATCAGCAAGGTTCTTGTCGGTGTGGATCTTTAACAACTTCAAAAGCTCATCCTCGATGACCTCTCTCAACCAATGGTAACGGACATCAATGTGTTTTGTTCGAGCATGATACATGGTATTCTTGCTCAAATCAATAGCACTTTGGCTATCACAATGTACAGTGTACACCTCTTGTTCCAAACCTAACTCTAGGAGAAACCGTTTAAGCCACAACATCTCCTTACTAGCTTCAACGGCGGCAATATATTCAGCCTCAGTGGTAGACAAAGCTACACACTTTTGAAGCTTAGATTGCCAAGATATGGCTCCCCCCGCAAACATGAACAAGTAAGCCGAGGTGGATTTTCTACCATCAATATCACCCGCCATATCTGCATCAGTGTATCCTAAAAGTATAGGATCAGATTTTCCAAAACATAAACACATTTTCGATGTACCCCTCAAATATTTAAGAATCCACTTCACCGCCTCCCAATGAGTTTTTCCGGGATTAGACAAGAACCGACTCACCACTCCAACTGCATGTGCAATATCAGGTCGTGTACAGACCATTGCATACATCAAAGAACCAACGGCAGAGGAGTATGGTATGGAAGACATACCTTCTTTCTCTTCATCACTAGTCGGGCAATCTTCTTTTGTCAACCTAAAATGACCCGCTAGTGGCGTACTCACTGGCTTAGTGCTCTTCATATTGAACCTTTCAAGTACACGTTCAATATAGCGTTCTTGTGAAACCCACAACTTACCAGCTTTCCGATCTCGTATGATTTGCATACCTAAAATCTGTTTGGCAGGGCCTAAATCTTTCATATCAAAAGACTTAGACAAGTCTTCTTTAAGGCTGCTAATCATATCACCATTCTGCCCCACAATAAGCATATCATCAACATAAAGTAGTAGGATAATGAAGTTACTGTTCGGGAACAGCTTAAAATACACGCAAGGATCAGCCTCTGTCCGCTTGTAATTATGACTCGTCATAAATGCATCGAACTTCTTATACCACTGCCTTGGTGCTTGTTTAAGCCCGTAAAGACTCTTCTTCAATTTGCACACTAAGTGCTCTTTCCCTTTCACTTCAAATCCCTCCGCCTGCTCCATATATATCTCCTTGTGCAAGTCACCGTGTAAGAAAGCGGTCTTCACATCAAGTTGTTCGATTTCAAGGTTCAAGCTAGCAGCTAAGCCTAACACGACTCGTATCGAAGTCATCTTCACAACCGGTGAGAAAATCTCATTGAAATCGATACCCTTCTTTTGATTACAACCTTTCACCACCAATCTCGCCTTATGCCTCACTAGATTATCACCGTCTTTCTTCAACTTGAATAACCACTTGTTTCTCAACATTTTTCTGCCTTTTGGAAGCTTCACCAACTCATATGTATCATTTTTCATCAAAGAGTTCATCTCGTCTTCCATTGCGACAATCCAATTATTTTTATCGGATAAAGATTGCACTTCTTGGAAAGTTTCAGGCTCCCCCTCTTCAGTAAGGAGGATGTACTCATCACTTGAGTACCAAGTTGATTGTCTACGCTCACGGGTTGATCGCCTAAGCTCCTGATCAGCCCCTGTAGGATGAATAACGGGCTGCTCCCCCTGCTCTACAGCCTCTTCTTCTTCATCCTCTTGTGTCACGTCATTGTTATCTGACACATGTGGATTATCTTCTTCAAAGATAGCATCTCCACCTTCATTTTCACCATCACCTGCAATATGATCTAACAATAGGGATAGGAATAGGTGTTAAGTCGGAAGTAGTATATGTGTCGACATACTTTTCAACTAGCATGTCAGAGCCCATCTCTTGCTCACGAAAGACCACATCTCTACTTCTGACAACTTTTCTCCTCTCCTGATCCCATAGCCTATAGCTATACTCCTCATCTCCATAACCCATAAAAATGCAAGGAGTAGCTTTGCTATCAAGCTTTAACCGCTTCTCCTTCGGAACTAGCATAAACGCCTTGCATCCGAACACTCTCAAGTGAGTGTACGAGGCATCACGTCCGGACCAAACCTTCTCCGGAATGTCCAAACCAAGCGGAATCGAAGGCGAACGGTTGATCAAATACACCGCACTATTGACAGCTTCACCCCAAAACCTTTTTGGAAGGTTTGCCATCCTTAACATGCATCTCACTTTCTCGACAATGGTCCGATTCATCCTCTCCGCCACACCATTGTGTTGTGGAGTGCCCGGCTCAGTCTTCTCATGTCGAATCCCATGCTTGGAGCAGTAACTTTTGAATTCATTTGAGGTATACTCACCTCCATTGTCACAACGGAGACACTTCAATTTCTTCTCTGTCTCTCTCTCCACCATAGCATGAAATTTCTGAAAAATGTCGAAGACTTCACCTTTATGCTTCATTAGATGAACCCATGTCTTACGTGTATGGTCATCAATGAAAGTCACAAAATACAAGTGACCCCCTGCCGATTCCACTTCAATTGGACCACACACATCAGTGTGCACTAGAGCTAGCTTGCTTTCTTTCCGTTTCGATCGTTTTCGAAAAGAAACACGGTGATGCTTACCTAGTACACAATGATCACAAGGATTAAGAGATATACTCTTATCAGTCGGAATAAGAGATCTCTCTGCCAAGATCTTTATTCCCTTTTCACTCATATGCCCGAGTCGCCTATGCCACAAATTTGGTGAGGAGACTTCTTCAACGGCATTAATTTCACCACCACACACTCTCATGTGTGTCTTGTAAAGAGTGCAACACAACTCTCCACGAGCTACAAGCATCGACCCTTTGGTCATTTTCCACTTTCCACTTCCGAAAGTGTGATGAAAGCCCTCTTGATCAAGGACAGTGGCGGATAGCAAGTTAAGACGTAAATCGGGTATATGACGCACATTCTTCAAAATAATCGTGCATCCGACATTTGTCTCTACCCGAACATCACCAATACCAACTATGCTCGCCGAAGAACTATTTCCCATTTTCACACTACCAAAATCACCCGTTCGATAGTTTGAGAAATATTCACTCTCCGGAGCACAATGAAAAGAGGCCCCGGTATCAATAAGCCACTCACTGTTGGAATTAGTGATATGAGAACAGTCACTTGTAGCACAAATTAAAGTGACTGGCTCATCACTTGCAACTGCGGCCGTACCCGCATTATCCGCCTTTTTCATCTGCTTGCCGTTCTTTAGATCCTTTTTCCGAACCCAACAAAAGTTCTGAACATGTCCCGGCTTATCACAATAATGACAAATAATATTGTCCTTGTGATCCCGAGACTTAGAACGGCCCTTGGACTTGCCACGGTTCTTTGGACCCTTACTTTTGCCCCTGCCCCTACTCTCCTGAGCATTATCCGAACCCATCTCCTTCCTCCTCATCTCTTCGTTGAACATACTATCTTTAATCATATCCATCGTTAGCTTTCCACTAGGAGCGGAATTGCTAATAGACACCACCATGGTTTCCCATGTATCCGGAACGGAACTCAAGAGGAAAAGTGCTTGTAACTCATCATCAAACACAATATTCATGGACGTCAGTTTATTAATAACATCTTGAAAATCACCAAGATGTTCCGAAACTGACTTCCCCACTTTCAACTTCAAATTAACAAGTCTCTTAATCAAAGAGGCTTTGTTATGAGCCGATTTCCTCTCATAAAGGTTTTGCAACTTCTTCCACATTGCAAAAGCATCGGTGTCTCGCGATATATGACTATAGATAGTTTTATCAACCCACTGCCTAATGGTAGCCAAGGTCTTCCGTTTCATATTCGCCCACTCTTTCTCGCTCATAGAGTCGGGCTTAGGAGGAGGGTTATCAGGGGTTCCGGGATTTGCGTCAATAGGCTCAAAGAGGTCTTTACACACTAACAAGTCCTCCATCATACACTTCCACATTGAATAATTTGTGGAGGTCAATTTAATCATTGAACCCGAACTGCTAGACTCCATTATAACCTAGCTTACAACCTAAGCTCTGATACCACTGTTGTGCTTAAACGACACCAAACGAGTCTAGCGAAAATTCGGCAGCAATTCGACGCAAATTGACTAAACCAAATCAAAACGAAATTCAACAAAGACAAACAACCAACACCAAGAATATAAGTGGAAAACCCTCCAATTCGAAGGGAAAAACCACTGGGCACCAATAATCGATTTCACTAATCAATTTAGCAAAATTACAAGCTACAGTTTCAAGTTATTGCCCCTAACTTAAAACCAATTCAATCCCAACTACAGATGATTACCATTCGGATCAATACACATTGATTTCCCTAACCAATTGTACTAACAAAAGATCCAAAGGAATGATACTAGAATACCTGTAGCTGAAGAACAATTAGCAGATGGCCATCTCCGATCAGCTTCCCAAAACGCCAAGCTATTGACGAACTTCAAGCTGGAGATCCTCTGCCTCTTTGAGAATTTCGGGAAGAAGAACACTCTCCCACTGCTCTCTGTGTGTTTGTATTTTCTGGGTTCTGTCTCTTTTTCGTTTTTTCTGCCTTCTGTCGAAAAAAACCACAGCCAAATTGAGCTCTCTGATCTTTTTGTGGTCCCAGAGTAAAGTTACCCCTACCACACAATAAAACACACGCCACTTTCTTTCTTTCTTTTTTCAGTTTTCTTTTTCTTTTTTCTTTTTTTCTGTTTTTCTTTTCTTTCATTTTCAGAAAATGAAAACTAAAATAAAAACAATAAAAAAGAATTGGGTTGGACCCACCCAACAAAGACAGCATGAATTTTACAGGTGCAGAACTTTTGACAAATCAAAAGTGAAATCACATATTATTTGAAGTTCTTAGTTACGTATCATTCATTAGAAATCTAGCTTTAGCAGGAACAAAACAGAAAGTTTATCTGAAAATTCAACATCGGATACATCAAGGTAGAACAAATTGGTTTGCATTTGACGTAACTTGCAGGATCTTAAACTGATACTCCTAATATCTAGCTGAAATGGAGGATCCCAACTCTGATTAATAAATATCACCAATTTAGGGTTCTCTGACAAGTATAGTTCGTGTAACTTCATTGAAGCTGAGACTAGACTGAGTAAAATCATTGAAGCACCGGTCCAAATGTCTCAAATATTATTTCAATTTACCAATTAGGGAAGGTCTCAGCTGACATTCTAGACAAGGAGTATACTCGTAAGCTAACAAAGATCATACATAGATTGTGGAGTATCAAATGGGTTAAGCTCAATTATTTCTTCACAAGTCCGTATGACATAGATGGTAGTCGCGTTGTGACAAATTGATATCGACATTCATGTCTTATACTCATGATGACTTGCGAAAGAACTCTCAAAAGTCCTGAAAGATCTTGAAAGGTCCAGAGAAAAAGAGAGACAGAGATACATGTGTTAAGCTACTTCTAAGTTCAATTCTATCCTTTTCAGAATTGACTTAGACGTGTTAGAAGATTCAGCTCCACATTTTCGCCACAAAACAAAGTTACGGGTAACCATTGTGTTCAAGGACAAAGACTAAAGACACCTCAGGGTGCCGACTCCAGGTGCTTGGCCTCTAGGACACTTTGGAAGTGGTGTACCACAAAGTCCAAGGTTTCCGGAATATGATGAAGCATCGAATGTTTGCAACTGCGTACCGAGTGGAATTTCCCCTGACAAGTTGTTATTTCATAAACCCAACATTTCTAGATAGCTCAACTTGGTAAGACTTGCAGAAATTTGTCCTGAAAGATAGTTGTCTGAGAAATCAAGAACCTCTAAAACTTCGAGGTTACCAATTTCTGATGGAATGCTTCCACTCAATCTGTTTCCTGCTAAATTCAAAGAGAGCAGTCCAGTAAAACTTAATATTTCAGCTAGGATATCTCCATGTAGCTTGTTAGAAGACAGATCAATGGATTTAACAAGTCCATAGACAGAGTCTTTAAAACTAAGGAGCCCTGTCCCTTTCCAAGTCAGAATTAGTGTTTCCTGATGCATAAAAGAGAACGGATTGCCAAACTCCTCTCGAGGAATAGATTCCAGAGTGGATTCGCCATATTCCTCCATTGCTGTGAGATTATGAGATATTGTTGGCCGAAAGGTCCAATATCTGAAGATATGAGAGTTGACAAAGGCTCAACGGCAGCTCTCCAGAAAACTTGTTTTTTTGTAGGCTTAAAGCACCCAGATTCGCCAAGGCACCAGCCAATCCACGGGGGTATGTACCCTGTACATGAGTTATACCCAAGATCTAGAATAATCAAAGACGTGCAGTTCTCCATAGATTCCGGAAAATGTCCCGAGAAGCTGTTATTATACAAGTTCAACGACACTAGTTGCTTCAGGCTTCCCATAGATGTAGGTATACTTCCGTGCAATTTGTTGTTTTCTAGGTGTAGCCTTGACATGTGATCAAAATTAATCCAACAATCTGGAAGCTCTCCGGACAGCAAATTGTTTGACAGGTCTAGTACTGACAAAAACTTATTGGTTTTGTGACATGAGAAATTAGTAAAGTCAGAGAACCTATTGTCATTAAGGTAAAATTAAACTGGATTTTGCAAATAATTATTCGAGAGATCGAGATACGAAAGATGGTGCAAGTGTTTGAATGTATCTGGGAGGGGACCTCCAAGTTGGCTATTAGAAAGATCAAGATGTACAAGTCGAGTAGTGATTCTAGGCAAGCTGAACAACCACTTGAATATTGAAGCATCATTCAAATCATTTCCACGAAGGCTAATGGAATGGAGAGTGGCTGAGGAATTAGTGGACGTAAGTGGTGATGGAATTTTGGCAAGAAGGTTACAGTATTTCATACGAAGATCAGACAAGGAAGGGAGGTTGCTGACAATTTGCATCCAGTTTGTGGCTTCACTAAGATCAGCACCACTCATGTCAAGATATCTCAGCGAACTAAGATGGGTAAGCCATTCCAAGCTTCTCACATATATTTTGGGATAACTATACTTTGAGAGATCCAAAGTTTTTAACTTAGTCAAATTTCCCAACTGATAAGGGATTTCACCTATAAAAGAACACTCGGATAAATTGAGATGCTCTAGATTTACTAGCGAACCAATGAAGCCAGGAATAGGGTGCTTATCAAAATCATTCGAGCTGAGGTCTAAATGTCTCAAATACCCACTAAGGGAAGGACTGACGTTACCTTGCAAATCACATCCCGCAAGATCGAGCATGGTGACATGATTGGTAGTGTTATTGCAGCGTATGCCACGCCACTGGCAATCCCCGTTTTCTCCCCACGACGTGAGAAACCCACATTCACTTGTCAGAGACAAAGTAATACCCTGCTTGTACTGGAGAAGGGCTTGTCTTTCGTCCTCGAAACACTTGATGTGTTGCGGAGTGCCACCAGAGAGAACAGTGATGCAATAGAATAGCACACACAAGAAAAGAAATGCCAATTGGTGATGGAACATTTTGATTTGAGGATTAGAGGATGTTATCTGAGACTGAATGAGGGAATTTACAATGGATGAAATACTTACAAATAATGGAAGGAGAGTATCAAATTGCCACTTTCACCACATATTCTTAGTATGCTTGCGTTAGTTCATGTTTTAGCAAATTTGGTAATTTAGAATAATTCTTCAACGACATTTCGTGTCGTGTCGTTTCTAGCAAAGAATAATTCAAGTCATCAAAGTAGGGAAAACATACCTTTTAGCGTTTTGCTTTGTTTTGTTTTTACTGCAGACTACTGATGCTTCCTAGCAAGCTGTGAACAGGTTGATGACAAAAAGTTACTGATGCTTCCTAGCAAGCTGGGAACAGGTTGATGACAAAAAGTTACTGATGCTTCCTAGCAAGCTGGGAACAGGTTGATGACAAAAAAAGCCAGGTTCAAATGTCTCCAAACGCTTTAGCACGGTGGCATGCTTGGTAATGTTGTGATGTTGTCGCAGCAAATATTATGCCACTGGCAGCTGCAAGCGCGACCACAGGTGCAGATCTTATCAAAAGAAAACTACCCGGGCAAAATAACAATATGTAGAAATGATCATCAATTTACAAACTGTACAGTGAGAGTTAGACCATTTAGTCTCATGAAGGAGATGAGTACGTCATTCATCGACACTGATGATAACCAGAGTTCTACAGGAAATTTTGACAAGGGAAAAGACAGCAGGAATTTTACAGGTGTAGAATTTTTGACAAATTAAAAGTGAAATCAATATTATTAGGTAACTGAAGTTCTTAGAGACGTATCATTCATTAGAAATCGAGCTTTAACAGGAACAAAACAGCAAGTTTATCTGAAAATTCAGCATCGGATACATCAAGGTACAAGAAATTGGTCCTAATATGTACTCGCTGAAATAGAGGATCCAACCTCTGATTAACATTTATCACGAATTTAGACAAGTATAGTTTACGTAACCTCATTGAAGCTGAGACTAGACTGAGTAATATTTTTGAAGCATAGTGTCCAAATGTCTCAAATATCATTTCATAATCTACACATCAGGCTCATGGTCAACAAACCTTACCCTAAAAACCCCGAAAACCAAGTAACTTCTTACATCTGATGGTATCCGTACCATGTACCAAAGATGTGAGGCAATTCTCTTTGACATTTCGACAAACACGTGGTGTGCACGCATAAGTTCTCTGTGTTCTTCACCAACACGCCAACCATAATTCATATGTCTAACAATGGAAATTTGTGTACAATCAACTTAAAGAGTAAAGCAAATTTGAACATTTTATTATGGAATTCAAATGAACAAAGTTTGGAAAAACATACTCCATACCTTTTTAGCTTTGTGCTTGAGTGAGTGCCTTACTTCACGTTGCACCAAAATTGGGAGTTAACTATCAATTGAGGGTCCAACGTTTTCAATAGTTTTGAAAGAAGGAACTCCAACGTTTTTTTGGTCCGTTAAGGACCTCATCCCTAACGTCCGTGTGGTTTGCTCAGCTGTCACACACCCTTCTCCTTTCCTTTCTTCCTCTCTCCACTCTTGTGTTCTCCGCCATTAATCTCAAGCTTCGGCAACCATCAATTTACCCAGATTATCTCCAATCCCACAATCAATAAACAACAACAATTAATAAACATGCTTCAAAAATTAAGAACATTCATGACCACAAAATTACTCAAAGGAACATCTATTCAAAACACACCCAGTAATTTTTTTCGATAATTGATTTTACCCCTAAATCTTGATTTCTAAATTGATAACCCCATATTATCTTCTACTACTGCGGACCACCCTTACAACATTCAAATTCATAACTCCATACTATCTTCTACTCTACCTTTGCCTTATGCAAATTGATTTCAAAGCCCCAAATCAATTTGTAGTCATCTGACCAACCCACCGTCTCCCAAGGTTCGATTTCGCCGGTTTCTTTTTGGAAAAGAAAGGGTCAGTCCATATCCACAACTTTACCAAAAAAAAACCAATCACATTACTTACACTTTCTATCATTGATCTCCCTCTTCAAAACCCATCTTCTTAATCTCAATATCTCTAATTCTCTATCTCTCCTACAATTTGTTGGGGTTTATATCATTGTAAAAGAGGAAATTGATTTATGGGTAATTTTGTTTACCCATTGCTATTGGGTTGTGGTTGATTTATAGGGAAATTTGATCTAAAAGTTTAAAGGTTGCGGTTATTTTACAGGAAAAATTGATCTAAAAAATTCATATGGGTTTATGATTGTGGAGTAGGAGGTGGTGGTGAATGTTTTTATGGTGGTTGTGACGGTGGTTAACTGGTGATGATATTCAATGGTTAAGGAGAGAGGAAAGTGAGGAGGTTAGATGCAGAGTGAAAAAGGGAAAGGAGAAAAATAAGTGAAGCTGACGGAACATAGCAACGGAGTTTATATGAGGTCCTGATTTCAAGCTAAAAACGTTTGAGGTTCCGATTTCAATTTTTTTTGAAAACGTTAGACCTCAAATTAGGAGTTAACTCCCAAAATTGGTGTAGAATCAACTTAAGTGTACTCTGTATATTTTTCAAGTGTAAGCTTTGTCGGGTACATTTTTTAGTGCGACGGGTTTATCACTTATCAATAAACTCAGATTTACCACCTGGAAATCTAAAAACCTCACTCTTGTTTTGCTGAAACTATCTAAAAAATATGATTTTCCGAATAAGTAAATATCTTGAGTTCTTGACCATAAGAATTAATCATATGTTCCGTTTCTCGTATGTTCCGTTCCGTTTTGTGTGTCATTCCACCTAGATATTACCATCATTTGTCCACGAAATTCCATCTTTTGGGTGTGCTTATAATTTTTAACTAGTTTGATGGCTAGTGCAATGCCTGAGCTACTTATGTATAAATGTTAAAATTATGTAAACAAAATTTTTATCTAAAAACCTAAAATCTCATTTCAAACACCCGTGGGATATTTTTAATGTAATTAGATGGAAAGTTACATTTTAAAACCAAAAATTCTGTTTCGAACACCCGTGTGATATTTGTAATGTAATTAGATGGAAAATTACATTTCAAAATCTACAATCTCATTTCAAACACCCTTGGGATATTCGTAATGTTATTACATGGAAAATCATCTTTCAACCTAAAACCCAATTTCGACGTGTGACATTTGTAATGTAGTTAGAGAAAAGTCACATTTCAAAAGCCAAAGTCCCATTCTGAAACACTCGTGCGATATTTAATCAAATTGCCATAAATCAAGTAATTACTTTATTACATACTTATTTTCCATAAATCAAATAATAATGTTATTTTATTAGAATAATATTTACCATATCTTATTGTGGAGGAAATTGAGCCGATTCAGGATTACATAGATATATTAGATATTAGATACTCCCTCCGTCCCCCTTTAAACACCTCATTCCATTTTTCTTGTGGATTAAGGTAATGTGTTTTGTTTATTATTGTTGAAGATAATGGGTGATTTATTTATTATTGTTGAAGATAGTGGGTGCTTTGTTTATTATTGTTGGAGATAATTGGTGGTTTGTTTATTATTTTTGGAGATAATTGGTGGTTTGTTTATTATTTTTGGAGATAGTGGAGGGTTGATGTGTGGTGAAAACTTACCCCATTTAGAAAGTTTTGAAATTAGGTGTTTAAATAAAGACACCCCGAAAAGGAAAGTGGGGTGTTTAAAGGGGGACGGAGGGAGTATATATATATATGATTAATACGAACATACAATACAAACGAATGCTCGGAGTTAAGCCTCAATTTGGGGTCTAGTGTTTCCAAAATTTTATCATTTGGGGTCCAAAGTTTTTTTCGTTTGTGTTTGGGGTCTGGGTGGGGTTCCGTTTATTTCCGTCAGGTGAAAGCTGAACTGTCAAAAAACGACAAATGCCCCCCACCCCTGCCGCCGCCGCGCTACCACCCAGCTCACCCCCATTCCAACCCAGAAATTAATCAAATCGAACCCAGAAATTAATCAAATCAAAAGCAAAAACCCAGAATATGAGTAAATTTAAACAAAAAAAGCCAGAAATTTGATTAAATCTATACAAACAAAAAAACCCATAAAATGGAATTCCACCTAACATAGAAAAATTAATTGATCCCAAAAACCAACCAAATTGGCAGCGAAAATTACTACTCCGCACAAAAAATCCCAACTTAAATCTAAGAAATCGAATAGGGGGCAAAACCTCCAAATCTCACACTTTGGTGGCCTGTGGGTTTTTTTTTTTTTTTTAATTCAATTAATTTTTTTTGAACATCAAGCTTTTTCTTACAAATCCTACCAAACCCATGAACAACAACAAAGTCATGGTAGATTGTCGGATTAATGAAAAATCATGAAATTTTGAATCTTACCAAATCAGAAAAAAAAGCGGTCGGCGAAGGAGACGGATCGGATAGAAGTACCGAGACACAATTTCGTAACAAATAAAGGATCTAGGTATGACGATTGATGGGTTTGTGACGGTGGTGGGAGTTCATTTGATGGGTGACGATTGAGAGAAGAGTGAGGGAGAATGGGGAAGCATTATACCATAGCAAGTGACGGAAACTAAACGGAACCCCACCCAGACCCCGAACACAAAACAAAAAAAAAACATTAGACCCCAAATTGAGGCTTAACCCCGAATGCTCGTAAGAAATACAAGTTGTATACTCCTCATTAATAAGGTCCAAAAACTCAAAAAAGAGCTAGGAAATTACTGACTGGTGGTAGAGTGAACACTGAGGCGTCAATCCAGACTAACCTCAAAGAGAACAGCCTCACACATTCTATCCATTTTCTGGTACTATACTCTTATTAGTAGTTGTTACTATCAAACGTAGGAATTTACTTGTTTACGACTTCTATCAAATCGCATTGGCAGAATATCTAATAATTGAATCCCTATTATGTTGCAGTCGTATAATCTCGATCATATCATGTTGTGAATTTTCTACAGTCGTATGCTTGGCCGTCAAGTCATGTCATGTATATATACTATCCTCAAGATCAACACACACAATTTTTTTCCTCAAAATCTCTTCTATAGTCTCGATTTTATCATATCAAAGGTTTACATCAAAAATTTATTTCAGAGGAATTTGAAATCGTGCGCAATTTTACATTTTTCGCAATTTCATGCTTACTATACAGAGTACTACACAAAGACATTTGCGAACAGGAAGAGAGCCCAAATCAGGCATGCACCTGCTGACAACAAGAAATGTTACCATGCACAGCTACGATTTAATTTTACTTGTCGGATTTACGTTTCCTAAAAGTCTTGGCTGCGATTATGATAGCAGTCTCGCAGAAATTGTCCTCAATGTTGTAAAGAACTCGGAAATAGGCAGGTCTCCATGACCGTTTGATAACTGAAGTGCCACAGACACCCCAAAATCCGATGATAAAGTAGAAATCACAATTCCCCAATATATCGCATGAGGAAGAGAATCCAGGGTGGATTCTAATTGCTGTGAAATTGTGAATGCAGTTTGGAATTGTTCCAGATATGTTGTTGACAGAAAGGTCCAATATCTGGACATGGGAGAGTCGACAAAGGCTCA
Source organism: Spergularia marina (assembly GCA_963680865.1). Classification (NCBI taxonomy): domain Eukaryota; kingdom Viridiplantae; phylum Streptophyta; class Magnoliopsida; order Caryophyllales; family Caryophyllaceae; genus Spergularia; species Spergularia marina. The sequence continues at coordinate 22,804,237 of OY804553.1, read as the reverse complement.
GAGACAGCTCTCCGAAAAACATGTTTCTCTGTAGGCTTAAAGCACCAAGTTGTGGAAAAGCCTGACCAATCCATGGGGGTATCTTCCCTGTAAATGAATTGTAACCAAGGTTTAGCATAACCAAGGATGTGCAGTTCTGCAATGACGCCGGTAAATGTCCTGATAAGCTGTTGTTATAAATGTGTAAGAACTGGAGGCCCTTCAGCCTTCCAATGGATGTAGGTATACTTCCGTGCAATTGGTTGTTTTCTAAGTGTAGACTTTGTAGTGAATAATTCATCCAACAATCTGGAAGTTCTCCAGACAGTAAGTTGTTCGACAGGTATAAGACATACATAGGACTTGTGGTTATGTTGTGGCACAAGAAAGAAGTAAAGTCAGAAATCCTGTTGTCATTAAGGTATAATACCCCAGAATTTGTTAACCACGATGGTAGAGCACCCTCAAATAGGTTTGAACTCAAGTCTACCGTGTAAAGGTCGTGAAAGATGAGTGACAAATTTGGGATCACCCCAAAGAACTGGTTATGCGACATATTCAAGTATTGCAAATTGGGCGACAATGAGCTCCAAAAGGCAGCAGGTATAATGTCTGAAATCCGAGCATCAGATATGTCAATGAAGGATAAGTTTTTCTGTGTTTGAAGCCACTTAGGAAAACCTGGTCTCAGATTGGAGCTTCCCAGATTTAGTCTTTGCAGCTGAAATGGAGGAACCCAATTGGCACTAATGTTCACAACTAATCCTGGATTATTCGAAGAGGAAAAAGATTGTAAATTAGACAGATTTAAGAAAAGTTCAGAGGTGAGACTTCCTTGGAAAGGATTGGAAGAAATATCCAACACCTCAAGCTTAGAGAGTCGTCCTAAAGCTCGACTAATGTTTCCAGTTAGCTGGTTGCCATTAAGATCGAGTTCCCTTAACGAAGGAAATGAGCTGATTGTGTCAGGAATAGAGCCTGAGATACTGTTGTGACTCAAGTCCAGAGTCACAAGTTTCTGATCTGAACACCCAAACACTGTTTTGACGAGATCAGTCAAGTCATCCGTGAAGTTGTTAGCCCCGATATTACTCCCCAAGTAGAGTGTTTCCATGTTACATAAATCGCTAAAAAAGTCTGAAAACTTCCCTTGAAAGTTATTTGCATAGAGAGAGAGGTATGAAAGGGAAGGCATGCTCCATTTGGGCTTACTTGAAACTGGATTTGTCAAATAGTTACCAGAGAGGTCGAGATAAGAAAGATGCTGCATGTGTCGGATAGTATCTGGGATAGGACCTCCAAGTTTGTTCACTGAAAGATCGAGATGTACAAGTCGAGTTTTGATTCCAGGCAAGCTGAACAACCACTCGAATATTGAACTGTCATTGAAGAAATTCCAGGAAAGGCTAATGGAACGGAGAGTGACAGAAGAATTAATGTACGTAATTGGTGCTGGAATTTTGGCAGGTAGTTCACAGTGACTCATACGAAGATCAGACAAGGAAGGGAGGTTGCTGACAATTTGCGTCCAGTTTGTGGCTTTACTAAGATGAACATAACTCAGGTCAAGGTATCTCAGCAAACTGAGACGGGAAAGCCACTCCAAGCTATTCGCATATATATTCTTAGCATTAGTATATAAAGAATTTGAGAGATCCAAAGTTTTCAGCTTAGTAAGATTTCCTAATTGCTGAGGAATTAACCCTTCAAAACAAGAACTTGACAAGTTGAGATGCTCGAGATTTACTAGTGAACCTAGGAAGCTGGGAATAGGCTGCTGAATAAAATTATTGAAGCTGATGTCCAAATGTCTCAAATGCTTTAGCTTAACAAGGGAAGGACTCAACGTACCATTCAAATGACACTCCGCAAGATTTAGTAAGGTGACATGGTTGGTATTCTTGTCGCACTGAACGCCACGCCACTGGCAACAGTCCCTATGGTTTCCCCAGGACGTGAGAAACCCACACTTATCTGTCAGAATAAGACCTTGCTTGAACTGGAGAAGAGCTAGTCTTTCGTCCTCGAAACACTTGATGCTGTGCTGAGAGTCGCCACAGCAAATTCTACAGTAAAATACCACAAGCAGGTAAAGAAATCCCAACAGGTGACGAAACATCCCGATTTGAGGATTAGAGGATGTCATCTGAGACTCATAACATGGTTGAGATTTTAAATGGAGATTTCTTCCCAAGTCATCATGACGTTGTTAAGAACTTTCAATATCTCGGGTCAAATTATATACAAAAATGGTCAAATTTAAATTACTTGGATATTGAGTTAAATTGGTAATGCAAGATAATGACATTGGCATTGCTGTCTTACACTGATGACAATTTCATCAACACTTTTAGAAACAGAAATGTTGGTAGGTCAGACTTTCCGCCTTGATATATATGCCTCAAAACTTGACCAGAACTTTGATACAGTAACATTATTGCTATTTCAGAGTGAAAAAAGATTGCTGACTAAGGACAACTCAAACCATTAGACTGATTGACTACAACAACATTACCTGAGCATGTGGTGTGCATGGGTCATTATTTTTGAGGCTGATTACTTTAGGAAGATGTTTCCGAAGAGAATGAGAGTCTCTTCGATGCACCTGCAGAAAAAAGAGAAAACTTGTTAAAATCTGAATGTGCAAGACTAATCTCAGGTATGATAAAAACTAACTCGTGATGTCTAATGATAAAAGAAATACCTAACGCCTATCGGCTTCAAGGCTTTCTCCAAGTCCTGAAGAATTTGTCCTGAGGAAACCGGAAATAGGCATGTCTCCAGGGTCGTCTGATAACTAAAGTGCCACAGACACCCCAAAAACCTATGATGAATCCGAGCACCACACTTATGTACAGCCCTGGAAAAACACCATACTCGTCTTCAACATTTGGAGTACTATTGACTCCTGGTGTTTGATGATCTCTACGACACTTTGGAAGGGGTGCACCACAGAGTCCTGGGTTTCCCGTATATGATGAAGCATCTTGGCTCTGCAGCTGGGTGCTAACTGGAATTTCCCCACACAAGTTGTTGTTTGATAGACCCAAGATTTCTAATGCATACAGCTTGGTAAAACTTGCAGGAATTTCTCCTGAAAGATGGTTGTCTGAGAAATCAAGAAGCTCTAAAGCGATCAAGTTACCGACATCTGATGGAATGTTTCCACTCAATTTGTTTCCTGATAAATCCAAAGAGACAAGTCCTGTGAGACTTGAAATTGCATCTGGGATTTCGCCATGTAACTCGTTAGAAGACAAATCAATGGACTTAACAAGTACCAAGGAATTTTTAAAACTCTGCTCTTCCTTTTTCCAAGTCACAATCTCTGTTTCAGGAAACACAACAGAGAACCAAGATGTACCATAGAATTCCAACATCCCCGAAATGTGTAAATCCCGAGTGGAATCTACTCTTTCCCACAGTGCTGTGAGATTATGAATGCATTTTGGAATAATTCCAGAGATATTGTTGATAGAAAGGTCCAATATCTGAAGAAGTGGGAGTCGACAAATGCTCAAAGGTATTTCTCCAATAAACTTGTTTCTTCGTAAGCTTAAAGCACCTAGTTTTGGAACTCATGACCGATCCATGGGGGTATCTTCCCTGTGACTGAATTGTACCCAAGATTCAGCATAACCAAGGAAGTACAGTTCTCCAATGAGGCCGGTAGATATCCCGAAAAGCTGTTGTTATAAAGCTGTAAGAACTGGAGTTGCTTCAGACTCCCAATGGAATTCGGTATACTTCCGTGCAATTGATTGTTTTCCAAGTGTAGACTAGTTAGTGAATAAATATTCATCGAACAATCTGGAAGCTCTCCTCTTAGTAAGTTGTTCGACAGGTACAGGACATCCACATAACTTAAGGTTATATTGTGGCATAAGAAATAAGTGAAGTCAGAAAATCTGTTGTCATTAAGGTATAATGAGAATGCGTTTGTGAACCCTGATGGTACAGCACCCTCAAACAGGTTTGAACTCAAGTCTACAGTAGGAGCACTGGTATTGCTAAGCATGACTGCCAAAATTGGGATCGACCCAAAGATTTGATTATGCGACATATTCAAGTAATCCACATTGGCTAGCAATGAGTTCCAAAAAGAAACAGGAACAGCATCGGAGATCTGAGCATTGGATATATCAATGTAGGATAACTTTTTTTGTGTTAGAAGCCACTTAGGAAAACCTGGTCCCAAATTGCAGCTTCCTAAATCAAGGAGTTCCAGCTGAAATGGAGGAACCCAATCGGCACTAATGTTCACAACCAATCCATGGTTATTGGCTGAGGAAAGTTCTCGCAAACTAGACATATTCGAGAAATATTCAGAGGTGAGACTTCCTTGCAAAGAATTGGACGAAACATCTAAGCTCTCGAGCTTATAAAGCTTTCCTATAGCTTGAGTAATGTTTCCAGTTAGCTTGTTGCCCTGAAGATAGAGTTCCCTCATCGAAGAAAATGAACTGATTATGTCAGGAATAGAGCCTGAGAAACTATTGTAACCCAAGTCCAGAGTTACAAGTACCTGATCTGCACACCCAAGTACTGTTTCGATGAGATCAGTCAAGTCATCGGTGAAGTTATTATTCCCCCATTCATGTGGTAAGTCCTTACCCTGCAATTTGAGTGTTTCCAAGTTACATAAATCGCTAAAAAAGTGTGAAAATTCCCCATGAAAATTATTTGCGGAGAGATCGAGGTATGAAAGGGAAGGCATGCTCCATTTGAGCTTACTTGAGACTGGATTTGTCAAATGATTAGAAGAGAGGTCGAGATACGAGAGATGGTGCATGTGTCTGAAAGTATTTGGGATGGGACCTCCAATATGGTTATCAGAAAGATCAAGATGTACAAGTCGAGTTTTGATTCCAGGCAAGCTGAACAACGACTCGAATATTGTTGAACTGTCATTGAAACCATTTTCAGAAAGGCTAATGGAACGGAGAGTAGTCGAGGAATTGATGTACGCAAGTGGTGAAGATGGAATTTTTGCAGGAGGATAACAGTTATTCATAGTAAGATAAGTCAAGGAAGGGAGGTTGCTAACGATTAGCATCCAATTTGTGACTTGACTAAGATCAACTTCACTCAAGTCGAGGTATCTCAGCAAACTTAGACGGGATAGCCACTCCAAGCTTTTCGCTTGTAAATCCGGATTCCAATGTATTGAGAGATCCAAAGTTTTTAACTTGGTAAGATTTCCCAACTGATAAGGAATTAGCCCATCAAATCCGTTGGTCAAATTGAGATGCTCTAGATTTGCTAGTGAACCTATGAAGCCGGGAATAGGCTGCTGGTCCTCTAAAAAATAACTGAAGCCCAGGTCCAAATGTGTCAAATGCTTAAGCTTAACAAGGGAAGGACTCAGCTTACCATGCAAATCACAATCAGGAAGACTGAGCATGGTGACATGGTTGGTAGTGTTGTCGCACCGAATGCCACCCCACTGGCAGCAGTCCCCTTGGGCTCCCCACGATGTAAGAAACCCACATACACCTGTCGGAGACAGAGTAAGACCCTGCTTAAACTGGAGAAGGGCTTGTCTTTCGTCCTCGAAACACTTGATGCTGTGCGGAGTGTCACCTGAGACAACAATGCTGCAGTAGAAGTAGAATACCACAAACAAGTAAAGAAATGGCAACAGGTGACGGAACATCCTGATTTAAGGATTAGAGGATGTAACTGTATGGAAATATTAATTACTCCGTAAGAGATTAAACAAACTCATAATATAGTTGAGATTTTAAAATGGGGTATGAACTATCATATGGGTTACTCTCAATGAGTCGGTTCATATCATATGACAAATAGTCCAACTTTGATCAGGTCAATATTAGATGACAAGTCTGAGAACTAAAAGTCTAAAACATAGGCTAGAACTTAAACTTGTGCAAGACTTTTCCACATAAAATTCAGTGATCATCACATCACATTCAACAAAGTACAGTCTTCCCCACTTCAGTTCCTTCCTAAGATCCTTTCCCTCAATAAAATAAATCCGAACCAAACGGCCCCTATACGAGTATACTCATATGTTCATATCCAAATGACTATATATCGAAAACCCCTCTCGCAAAAGCGTGGGTTCGTGTCATTTGGTAACGTGTTCAATTCAGACAAAGAGAACAAGACCTTAACACGAACAGACAGACCAAAGAAATAAATTGGCATTTCTCGAACATCTGGTGTGCACTAGCTAATGACTGTAAGATTGACCACTTACATCAACCAAAGAAAATGAATTTGATAAAGTAAATTAAGTGGTTAAATTAGAAGCACGTACCTTTTTTTTGCTTGTGTACCAAATTCCGGCGTACTGTCCATTTGATTTTGGGGCTGGGTTTCGCGATTGTTCTTGATCAAATGCATTTCCAATAGTAAACTTGTAATTTTGGAGGGATGACAGATCTTTTGTTACATGGTAACGTATGAAGCACGGACACCTCTCTCAACTGACGTGTCAGTGTCCAATACGGTGTCGGACACGGACATTAGGAGGAGACCGGGAGGACACGTGTCGGACACGGTCGGTCCGGTGTCCGGTTTATTCTGTTTAACTCGGACACAAAACCCGGTTTTTTTACACACAGGACATAAGTTGGACACCTCTAGGACAAAAAAAACAAACATTAAGCAAGCATTTGAGTGAAATAAACATTATTAATCTCGAATTACTTAGCGTTATTATTAGCATATTCAATGATCATGTGTGTGTAATATCTTCATTTTGAAATTGTTTTAAGTTTTAAAGTTATAAATTCTTATTGTTTTTATTAAAAATATGATATTTAATTTATTTTAATATATTTATATTAAAATATAATAGCGGTGTCCTAAATTTTGAGATTGAGGTGTCCCGGTGTCCGTGTCAGTGTTCGTACTCGTGCAACATAGATGGTAACCAGGGTCCCAGGGGTATAACAAGGTTTTGTACCCACTCGCACAATAAAACATAACTATTCCACTTATTTTTTTCTCTTTTTTAATTTTTTAAACAAATCAATAAACATGAGTGAGGGGGTATGAAGAACAAATATACCCCCAGGGGTATGTTATAATTTTCCTACATATGGTCCTGAATAGAGTAGACGGTCAAACCGAGGGTCAAAAGAGAAATAACGACAACATTATCTTAATGTCTCATAAGCTTTTGTTAATCACACGGTGTAAGGGGAGCGTTGAATGCACGGATCTTTATCCCTATTGGAATGTAACAACTTGTTATTGTGGATTTACTATTTTACTTATTTTACCTGCTTATTACGAGATTACGATGGTGTGTTTGTCTAATTTTTTAGAATAGTGGTTCGAAAAAATGTAAAATTGTTCTCTCGCCAACTATTTTTTTTTACAAGTTTACCTTCCTCTACTACTACTACTAGTATATAATAGGCTATTTCCATACAATTGAAGATAGTACATTATAGATTACAGAGTATCTTTTGAAGTTATGAGCAGATATATAAATATCATCGTCAAAGCCTAAAGGATTTTTTAGTAATGTGTAAACAAACACGTCAATTTCGCTCATGCTTATAATGGAGAGGGAACTGTAGTTAGATAGTCTTTCTGGTAGTAGATAAAATATTAATGTATTGATAAATTCGCAAATAAAATGTAAAATGTCACACCGTATTTCCTATGTTTTATTCAGTTCTCTACGTATTTCATTTCGGGTCTTCCCAGTCCCAATTTTTTATGTATTCATATTTGTCTATTTTGCACTTAAAAAGTACCCCGAAGTCCTCCTACATATAGTGTTTGCACTCTCTCATCTCCTCTTCTACACAGAGGCACATAGCGTAAAAAACAACCCTAAAGAATTAGGCTGAATAGAGAAAGTGCATAGGTTCTTTTTTTTTTTTTTTGCATAGGTTCTTACTACAGTATACTATATTGTGTAAAAGTCTACATTATACAGAATTTATTTTTGACTGTAGGATCCAAATAAGAAGTTATACAGTTCAAAACTGTAGATTCTACTAACATAGTTCTATGCTAGATCAAGGCCTTCCTGCAGCTGCAACTTCTGCAAGCCTGCAAGAGTGTCCGCGTGCGCACCAGCATTCCTGCGCACAGATAGACTCACATTAGTAAGTCCAAGACTCTTTCATCCAATTATTCAGTGATTGCCAAATACAGATCTTAATCCGTTAATCAAATTTCTAACAAATAAACGATATTTAGCATTACAGAATATCACATCACATATCAATGGGTAGTGAGTTAGTGACATTCACCTACCAGGCAACAGCTTTAGAGTCTCCTCCAAACTTTGTCTATGATTGTTGTAGCAATCTCATAGAACCTGTCATTCATGCGTTCAAGAAGCCGGAAATAGGCATGTCTCCAGGACTGTTTGATAACTAAAGTGCCACAAACTCCCCAAAATCCTATGATAAATCCAAGCACAACGCTGATATACAACCCCGGAAAAATACCATACTCATCATGCTTACTATCTCGGACACTATTGCTATCTCCGTTCAGTACAGTGACTGGTTCTCGGTCTCCAGGACAATTTGGTAGTGGTGCGCCACAAAGACCAGGGTTTCCGGTGTAGGATGAAGCATCGAAGCTCTGCAGCTGAGTGCTAAGTGGAATTTCTCCGGACAAATTGTTGTTTGACAGATCCAAGATTCCCAGGGAGCTCACTTTGGCAAGGCTTGCAGGAATCACTCCTGTAAGATGGTTGTTTGACAAATCAAGGAGTTGTAAGGCTGTCAGTTCACCAATTTCTGATACAATGCTTCCACTCAAATTGTTTCTCGACAAGTCCAGGGAACCGAGTCCTGTCAGACATGATATTTCATCCGGGATTTCTCCAATCAGCTCATTACTAGAAAGATCAATGAATTTAACCAGTCTCACTGTTTCCTTAAATCTCTGCTCATCCCTTTTCCATGAAATAATCGCGCTTTCCTCTTCTGATGAGGGAAAGAGAGGATGAATAAAAGACAGGCTGAGATGTGTCTGACCCGTCATTGCAGTAAAATTACTTATGCAATTTGGAATTACTCCTGAGATTTTATTAATAGCAAGGTCTAAAATTTGGAGATTGGCAAGTTCGCAGAGGCTTACAGGTATCTCTCCAGCAAAACGGTTTCTTCTTAGGATAAGAGCTCCTAGTCCCGAAAATGCATTATCCATCCATGAGGGTATATTTCCAGTTAATGAATTGTATCCAAGATTTAGGATAGCCAGGGATGTACAGTTCTTAATTGAATCCGGAATAGGTCCTGAAAAACTATTGTTGTACAGGTGCAAGTACCGAAGGAAACTAAGTGTACCAATGGATTTCGGTATATTTCCGGAAAATCTGTTGTTTTCTAAATGTAGACTTGTTAGGAAACTAAGGTTTTCCCAACAATGATCTTGAAGCTCTCCAGACAAGAAGTTATTTGACAGGTCTAGCTCTGAAAATAAACTTAGCGTTTCAGGACATAAGATATTAGAGGAGTCAGAAAACCTGTTGTCGTTAAGGTATAATGCCTCGGTGTTTGTGAACCCCGTTGGTACAGCACCCTCAAAGAGATTTGAGCTCAAGTCTACTACTTCAGGGGAAATGTATACTTTCTGAGACGGATTTGGCAGTAACCCAAATAATTGATTATAAGACATGTTCAGGTACTGCAGCTTGGCTGACAATGAGTTCCAGAAAGAAACAGGAATTTTATCTGATATTTCAGCATTGGATACATCAAGGTATGAGAAATTGGTTTGCATTTGAAGCCACTTTGGAAAATAAGGGCCTAACTTGCAGGATCTTAGACTGATAATATCTAGCTGAAATGGAGGATCCCAACTCGGATCAATGTCTATAACCAGTCTGGAGTTATCTGACAAGTAGAGTTCGCGTAATCTTGAAAGGTTTATGAAGTGCCTATGAGTAAGAGCACCTTCCAAAAAGTTGGACGAAAGATCCAACTTCTCAAGCCTAGCTAGCTGACTTATGCTTTGGGTAATATTGCCAGTTAGCTGGTTTCCATCAAGATATAGTTCCTTCAACGAGGAAAGAGAGCTAATACTATCAGGAATCGTACCCCAGAACCGGTTCTGACTCAACTCCAGTGACAGAAGTGCCTTATTCCTGCAGCTATTTAAAACTTTGATGACATCTGTTAGCTCATCAGTGAAACTGTTAGACCCCAAGTAGAGTCGTTCCAAGTTGCATAACTTAGAGAAGATCTTGAACACGCTTTCTCGAAAACTATTGGCTGAAAGAGCAAGGTATGTAAGGGAATGCATATTCTGAAATTCACTTAGAATGGGACCTTCCAGATGATTTAAAGAGAGGTCGAGATGCGAAAGATGCTGCATATTTCCAAGACCATTTGGGATGGGACCTTGAAGTTCGTTCCCAGACAGATCAAGATACACAAGTTGAGTATTTATTCCAGGCAAATTAAACAGCCACTGGTATATTGAAGTGTCATTAAAAATGTTAGCAGCAAGGTTGATTGAACCAAGGGTGGTTGATGAGTTGATGTATGTAAGTGATGACGGAATTTTCGCAGAAAGTCCACAGCTTTGCAAATTTAGAACACTTAAAAAGGGAAGGCTGCTAACAATCTGCATCCAGTTTGTAGCTTTACTAAGATCAACACCACTTAAGTCAAGGTATCTCAGCAAGGTAAGGCGCGAAAGCCACTGTAACTTCTGTAAGCTATTAACAGAGAGATATATATCACTTGCTAGCTCCAAAGTTTTCAACTTTGTTAGATTTCCCAATTGATGAGGAATGTCCCCTTTAAACGAGTAGGATAAACTGAGAAGCTCTAGATTTTCTAGTGAGCCTAGGAAGCTAGGAATAGGCTGGGAATAATCATTAAAGCTCAAGTTCAAATGTGTTAAATGCTTAAGCTCACCAAGGGAAGGACTCACCTTACCGTCTAGACAATCACTATGATAAGCTTTTCCCACAAGACGGATTGTGATAACATGACCGGTATGGTTACTGCAAAGGACACCTCGCCACTGGCAGCAGTCAGCATTCCTTCCCCAAGAAGTTAGCAGACCACAGTAATCGTTCTTGAAGCCATGTTTGAACTGAAGCAGGGCTTCTCTCTCCCTGTCAGGACACTGTATGATGCTATTGACATTGGTGACATTGCTTCGGGCGAGGGCAGGGCAACAGAAGTACAAGTACACAACACATGACAGAATAATAACAGGAATTTTAGGACGACATGATCTCAAATGAGAATGTAATATGATCATATCTTATGGATGAAACTAATCAGAGATTTATCTGCTCAAAACTCGAAAAACATTTCGATATAGCAGAAAGGAAGTCAACTAAAGAAGTCATCAGTCAGGGAATTTTCCATCAACTGTCTATTCGCTAATTATGTGCAGGTCTATGGCATTGTTAATACGGCGACGACCAAAGTAAGAATACTTGATAATTAACAAGTTCACATGAGACACAAAGTACCATTCAAGGGCGGGACAGACCGGACAGTGACATGACATTACTCAACGTCCACAGTCGAGCTGGACACGTATAGAACAAGACAGAAAATAGCTCTCTGAATTGTTTTATACGTCCACTGACTTTGGCACAGTGTTGGAGCTAGCAAATCTCGTCGAAATATACGCAACAAATACTGGTCACCATCATTCCAATGAGAATATGAGATAGAGCCAAGATGTGGGAGGTGGTACAAAATCACTTGGTAATTCAGGGCATGCGTATTATGTGCCCACTTTCACACTTTGGGTTTGGTACTATTTTAGAGCATGGCTACAAATAATTGGTGATTGCATAAGAAAATTGAAGGCCGAAAACTAGTTCTAGTACCGTTTTTTGTAGACGCTAAAGTTGACTCCACAATAGAAGTACAGAACATTCAACGTACTGATATGGAGAGTGAAAGCTAAAGAAAGGAAGAGAACGTCACTTTAAAACGTATTCGATTGCGAATGTCATGACGTACTCCGTAGTAATAAGTTTCTAGTGTCGACAATACAACTAAACCATTCTTTTTTGTAATTTCAATACCTCTACAGTCTTAATGTCCGCTATTAATTATAACTCTCACAAAACTAAACTGCTATCAACTACTTAAAAAACTAAAAATCGTTTTTGCCTCACGGATAAACAGACTTCTAATTCCAAATATGGAATGATATACTTGAAATGTGAGCCGATACTTGGAATTTGTGACATAATGGACCAATAAGGAATCAATCATTTGGATAGGACTCTAGAGCCAATTTTATGAGAATATTAAGAAAACGCATGCAAGACTCACTACTATATATACACAAGTAAATGATATTCATATTTACTACCCCTAGAATTATGGGACGGTCCAAACATTCTGGGATGACTAGTTTGAGACTAGTACCAGAAGTGTTGCTAGTGTTATGCATAATAGTCGTAGGAACAAGGGCACTAAAAAATGGTTCCGAAGGCGTAACCGGGTACGGGTATAAGGTAACATATGCTAGAGTTGATAACTCAACTACAAAATCATTGACGGCCTTCTTGCAGCTTATCCAGAAATCTTCCGTATACGGGCCGGATATACAGTTCCTTAGTCTCACAGCAAGGTAAGTCATATTTCAGCTATACGGAGTACTTCATAAGTTCGTCTTTGATTTATATTTACCAAATTAGTTTGATCTAAAGTATGGAAATTTAGGTGGTCGTTAAGGTGACGGTATGATGATATTGAGTTTTGCATAACACTCATATGTCTACGGAACATTGTATCGATCGATCAATGTAACACAACATTTTACAAATTTAAAATTATAACACGAGGGTTTAAAGTTGCAATTATTTTGAGAAACTAATGCACCCTTTGAATTCTTTTTCGACAATCTATTGGAAACAAAAAAATAAAATAAAAAATAAAATAAAATAACGAAATTTCTGACTAACTTTCGATTTTTATTTTTCTAACCGGTACAGCTTGGAGGAAGACGACCGTTTAAGGATCCGAATAACCGACGCAAACACAACCCGATGGGAAATCCCAACCACCGTCCTCCCCCGTCCACCACCGCAACAACCACCGTCTCTCCACCAAAACCAACCACCTCCAACCGAAACCGCCAAGGTCTTAACCCACCCAAACTCCGACCTCATTTTCTCTCTCCTCCCAACCACCCCATTCTCCTTCACCGTCACCCGAAAATCCACCGGCGACACCCTCTTCACCACCGCATCCACCGCCCTTGTCTTCAAAGACCAGTACCTCGAACTCTCCACCTCTCTACCGGCCCAACGGGCCCACCTCTACGGGCTCGGCGAGCACACCAAGCCCACCTTCCAGCTGGCTCACAACCAGACCCTCACCATATGGAACGCTGACATCGCCGCGTTTAACGAGGACCTTAACTTATACGGGTCACACCCGTTTTACATGGATGTGAGGTCCGGCCCGGTGAAAGGGTCGGCCCATGGAGTGTTACTGATGAATAGTAATGGGATGGATATTGTGTATACGGGTGATCGGATTACTTATAAGGTGATTGGTGGGATTCTTGATCTTTACGTTTTCTCCGGGCCGTCGCCGGTGGCGGTGGTGGATCAGTATACCAAGTTGATCGGCCGTCCTACTCCTATGCCGTACTGGGCTTTTGGTAATTTTTGCTTAGCTCTATTCTTTTTGTTGTTTTTGGGGTTGATTGTGTAATTTGATGTTTAGTGGTAGTGTTTAATGATTTGGGTGAGAGTAAAATTTGGTAAGACGATCCTATGTAGAAGAGACTGGAGAGCAAAAACTCGGTCCGGACCAAAAATCGGACCGAACCGAGCGGTTTAGTCCTTTGGCCTGGTCTCGGTCCGGACCGAGTTAAATTTAGTTCGATACTCGCTCCACGTGTTTTGGGGAAATACTATTCGGTCCACTGGATCCAAGGACCGGATCGGACCGGACTGAAGGAGGTTCGGTCCAAATTTTTTTGAGCCTCGGTCTGGTCCTGGACCTTCCGAAGTCTATATGTTTCGTAAGAAACTATTGCATACCCCGTATTAGCCAAGTTTTTGCCGTATTCTGGAAAACGTTGAAATGTAGTAAACTTTTGTAGTGTGTGACCATTTTATTCAAAGCTTGCTACTGAAGTGATTGTGATTTGTTTACTAAACTTTTCTAGTGTGTGATCATAGTATTTTTTTTTTTTTTTTTTTACTATTTTTTTGAGGTCATTTGATCATAGTAATTTGTTAATAAGGATGGACCTGTTTATCAGAGTAGGGTAAAATCTTGGCACGTTATCAAAATGTTAACAAATCACCTGCTTTGTAAGGTTCTTGATGAGTTGTTATTCTCTGAGTTTCTAGGCATACATGATAGCAAGAGTTAAGTACTACTGTGAGAGTGTGAGTAATGATCTTGTTGACGGACCAGGGCAGCTGATTGAGTGGCTTCCTGGGTCTTTAGAGAGACGTCATTGTTGTGAGCGGGCGTGAAGGTTAGGGTGAGACTTGAGGATTACTGACTGCGATAAAGTGTGACAACTTTCCAACACCTACGAGTCTGTCCGATAGCATGATTTTACATTCAGTTTAGGCAAGAACCGAGGTTTTTTAAAGGTGCAGTCTGTAGAGCATTAGATACAAGAAATAGAGTGATGAAATGATCTGCAAACTTCTGTAGCTGTCTTTAGCGAAGCTGTGTGACGCTGTCTTTTTTTTACCTTTCGTTTCCCAACATCCAACATTTTCCTCTTCTGTTAGTATGAAGTCTGTTTCTTGGAATATGAAGCTTACCCTGGGAAAGGGGAATCTGTCTGGTATTAGCATTAACTCCTGATAAACTGTAAATTTGCTATTGCAATCAGGTTTCTTTTCTTTTCTGTGTGCAAAATAAGGAATTTTAGTTATGATTCCTATTGTAATTAGTACTGTGACCTGGTTGAATCATGAAAATGCATCTAGTAGTCTTTGACAGTCACATCCTTTTTGTCATGCTTCAGGTTTTCATCAATGCCGTTGGGGTTATCATAATGTAACTGAGGTTGAGTCCGTGGTAGACAGATATGCTGAAGCTCAGATCCCTTTGGAAGTAATGTGGACGGATATTGATTACATGGATGCATACAAGGATTTCACTTTAGATCCCGTTAATTTTCCTTTGGACAAAATGCAGCAGTTTACTTCTAAACTGCACCGAAATGGCCAAAGATACGTTCCAATTGTGGATCCTGGTATGATATAGTACTCGTACTTCTATATTTCAGTCTTGTCGTTCGTTTTATTTCTCCTGCTCTTGCTAACTGTAGTCACTTTGATCAAACTCTTTAGAATCTCACATCATTAGAAATATTTAAAACGTTTTCCATATATTAGGTATCAATACAAACAAGACATATGGAACTCTTATTAGGGGTATGCAATCTGATGTCTTCATCAAGCAAAAGGGCGAACCATACCTGGGTTCTGTTTGGCCGGGACCAGTTTATTACCCTGATTTTTTGAATCCTGCTGCTCAAGCCTTTTGGCTTGACGAGATCAAGAGATTTCGGGATCTTCTTCCCTTTGATGGTATTTGGATTGATATGAATGAAGCATCAAATTTTATTACCTCAGACCCATTGCCAGGATCTTCCCTTGATGATCCACCTTATAAGATCAATGATTCAGGAAGCCATAGACCGATAATTAACAAGACTATTCCGCCAACAGCTTTGCACTATGGCAATATCACAGACTACAATGTTCATAACCTGTATGGATTCCTTGAAGCTCAAGCCACACATAATGCACTAGTTAATGTTACCAAGGAAAGACCATTTGTTCTTTCACGGTCAACCTTTGTTGGCTCTGGCAAATACACTGCACATTGGACAGGGGACAATGCTGCGACATGGGACGATCTGGCTTATTCCATTCCTTCTATCTTGCACTCGGGACTTTTTGGAATACCAATGATCGGAGCAGATATATGTGGCTTTGCTGATAATACAACTGAAGAGCTTTGTCGTCGCTGGATACAGGTAACTAATGACTAACATAAATTGCAAATATGAAAGATATGTGGACTGTCATTTACCATTCTATATGCTATGTTCTTGGAAACTGCAGCTAGGGGCCTTTTATCCCTTTTCAAGAGATCATTCAGCAAAAGGTACTACCTATCAAGAGCTCTACCTATGGGAATCTGTTGCTTCTGCAGGAAAGAAAGTGTTAGGGCTCCGATACAGACTCCTCCCGTACTTCTACACACTAATGTATGAAGCACACATGACCGGAGTCCCTATTGCACGGCCTCTTTTCTTTACCTTTCCAGAGGACATCGGAACTTATGGCATCAGCTCACAGTTTCTCCTTGGCAATGGTGTCATGGTGTCACCTGTACTACAACCTGGTGCTGTATCTGTCAATGCATACTTCCCTCAAGGAAACTGGTTTGACCTATTCAACTACACTCGCTCTGTGACTGCACCTACAGGAAGTAATATCAACATTAGCGCGCCTGCTGATCATATCAATGTTCACATCCATGAAGGTAATGTTTACTGGATCATTCTTTCTATCGTAAATCGATATCTCAGTTGACATTATCTGTTAACATTATGTATTGTGGTTTCTGAAAATTATCAGGAAATATTTTGGCTATGCAAGGTGAAGCTATGACAACACAAGCTGCACGAAACACACCGTTCCATCTCTTGGTGGTTATGAGCAGCTGCAAGGCCAGCACAGGACAGGTTTTCCTGGACAACGGAGTTGATCTAAATATGGGTGGAGCAGACGGAAGTTGGACTTTAGTAAAGTTTTCCGCAGAGTTGGGCACAGAGAATATCACTATTGGATCAAATGTCATGAATGGAGGTTTCGCAATGGGTCAGAGATGGATCCTGGATAAGATAACCATTCTTGGTCTTGATAAAGGAGCTCGGGTTAACGGCTACACAGTGCAAAATGGTATTAGGACAAGAGAAGGCAGCATGCTTGGATTAAGATCAAGCTATGACAATGAGGGCAAGTTTGTTGTGATAGAAATTTCGAGTCTGAGGTTGCCTATTGGACAGGATTTTAAGATTGAACTGGAACTTGCTCAAGAAGGAATGAAGTATACTAGACCAGTTAACTGCAGCTAGAACATCTCTTATCTTACAAAGATGTTTGCAGAGAAATATAATTAGAATGTGTAACAGCTGACAGCAGCTGCTGTCAGTGTAGCAATAATGATGAGAAATTATCAATTTTGGGTGATAAGATACTACTTAACTAATACGAGTAATAATCTTTTACAAAAGTGATTTAAATAAGTTCATTCTTTTTTTTCTTTGCATAAGGAACACCCAAAAAAAAGGGTTTGCCATCATATGCACTCCGTAAATTTTGTAGCATTTTTTTACATTATTAGAACATGAAATATGGTGTCCGAGTCTCCCAAATAGACTTCGAAAAGTTTCATCGACTTGGAAAGGAATGAAAGTTGTTACTAGAGAGTTGAGACCAAAATTTTCAAATCCTACCTTATGCATCTACATTCTTTCAGTTTCCTACCTTATATGTCCAAAAAGATATTTTCCTACCTTATAAAGTTTTTTCTATCAATTTCCTACCAAAAACACTACTCCGGCCACTTGACTCTTATTTCCGGCTTTGACTCTCATGTGCATGTCACGTGACCTAGTTTTTACCCTCTTCCTTTTGATCGTTTCCTCTCACAACCACTTCAAACCTCCAATTTTACTCATAAAACTTATGTGTTCTCTCTAAATCTCTCCTTTAATTTTTTTACCCCCAAAACCTTCCATCTATCTTTCACCGTGATGAAAGTGCTTAAGTATAGTGATGTTGTAGGACAAATGTGGTATAAGAGGCATGGTGTGAGTTTATGTTATGGTAGAAGGCAAATTAAGGAATGAAGTAGTGAGATAGAGAGGGAAATAGGTGAGAGAATTGAAGGGAACCTGGTACAATAGGAGGAATTGAAGGGAATTTAATCAAAATAGGGGAAACTGGAGGAAAATCGCAAAGAATTGAATGGGAATCACGGAAAATTGGACGGAAACGAAAGCAATAAACGAGTCAACGCCGGAAAAGAGATTCAACTGACCAAAATAGTGTTTTTGGTAGGAAAAAGATAAAAAATAAACTTTATAAGATAGAAAAATATCTTTTTGGACATATAAGGTAAGAAAATGGAAGATTGTAAATATATACGGTAGGATTTGGAAATTTGTCCAAAAGAAGAAGAAAAAAAAATTATGCCCTTGTGGTCATTACCGCTAGTGGTAATCACCATAAAAATATATTGTTTTATTAAGTGTAAATATTACGATGCAATATTTTAATTAAATAGAAATTTTTTGTTAAGAATTAAAAATATATTTTGTTATTAATTTTCTTTAGGCCTTGTTTGGAATTAATTAGGATTACTACCTTCCCACAAAAATTTATGAAAATCAAGATTTACCTACTTGAACCTTACCCTATAAATTAAATCTCCTACTAATTCATATACCCTATAATTTAAAGCTCTTACTAATTAATATTTTGGAGAAGTTTAACGAATACCAATTTCCAAACATGCCTTAAGTTTTGCAATTTTTAAAAATATAAAATAAGATGTTTGTTTTTTAAATTAATATAAAAAATATACCAAATTTCAATAAAATATTATACTCTGTTTTTAAATTAATATCAGAAGATATCAAATCTTAATAAAATACTATATTCTTATGGTGATTACCACTGGTGGTAATGACCGTAGAATTTTCGTTGAACGTCATTAGTTCATTACTCGTATTTTACCAAAAAATCGCAGAAGTTTCCTCTTTAAGCTAACTTTCCTCTTTAGTACGGTGTATATATACCTTTCCTAAATTTCGCTTAAATTAGACCACGAGCATTAATTCCTTAAATTAGCGGACACTTCATGAAAAAGGATGAAGGAATCCTAATTTGGTATGGTCGGGAAGAAAAGGAAGGAGGAATCAGGAATCTAGGGAGAGTCCAGAGAGTCTAAAGAATAGATACGAGGAAGGAATCTAGTATTGTCACTTCTTTTTGTTCTACGTACCTTGGATCATGGGTGCCTCGGTGCCTCGGTGGTAATTAAGTTGATTAAAAATACTACTCAACTAAAAATTGTTAAGACACTCCACTAAAATTCTCATATACCCCGACTAAATCAATTTTCTATAGATTAATAGATACAATATAATAGTTTCCAAGTGAGTATCGAAAAACTTTCATAGAGTGCCGATAGTCGATCACAATTACTATTACGAGACATCTCATAAAAACTTTATATGTTATACATAATGCTCCCTCTATTTCTTTTATTGTTTGCCTTTCGTTTGAATATGTGAAATAGTTTGTCCCTCGACTTCTTGAAACTCATCCCTCCTCCATCATGAATCAAATTGATTAAGAATCAATGGAAGGAAATATTTATTATTGAAACGAATATGGAATATGTAGTAGATGATTAAATTATGGGCACGCATCTCCCATTGTAAAAACAAACACAAATTAGAGTCTCTCATTTAAACAAATATTAAAATGTAGAGCTCAATAACTAAAATGTTCCAAGCAACGAAGTTGACTTCAAAGTTAGAATATTTTTTTTTAATAGGCAATATGGATTACTTAATATAAGAAAAAACATTTAAAGGGGGGCTAAACCACTCTATGACGCATGAAGTCTGAAGTTGAAGCGTTTCAGATTAGAATATCAAGTAAAGAGTAATTGTCGTGGTGATAGATCTACATTTCTTTGCGTGTCTATGGTTAGTTAATTGGAGCCTTTAAGGTTAGAATATCAAATAGAAACCATTTATTCTTTATTTCGCGTGAGTCAAAAATTGAAACTTTCGGAACTAATAACTTGATTAAAAATAAAAGGAAAATTTATGTGGAACCACCTCAACTTTCACAAAAATTCTAGAATAACCGCCGGTCACCGCCGGTCACATTAAAATATTAGATTGTGACCATTCATTTTGTAATAAGTGATCTACACCGTTAAAGTATGTTAACCATGGTTAAATAGTTTTGATATGATACACCCTCACCATACCTGATTACACCCCTAATATGTTATTTTTGAGTAATATATGACACCCATTTTCACCCACTTCGCAACCATGCTCCGCCCACTTCACAACCATGCTCCGCCCACTTCACGACCATGCTCCGCCCTTCCCCGCCGCCCCCCTCTGCCTCCCTCCTCATCGGACCCCTCCGATGAAGACACCCCTCGTCTGAGCCCCAGTCAACCCTCCACGCAATCGCCGATCTCGACCCCACTCGTCCTCCGCCGTACTCACCACTCTTCTCTGTCGATGCACGCTACTCTTTTCGCCAATTCCATTTTCGCCTATTTGCTGAAGAATGGCGATGGGCCGGTAGCGCGTGAGAGGACGGAGGCTGGCGGATTGTAATCGATGGCCGCCAAAGGTTGAAGATTGGTTTTTTTTTTTAAAAAAAAATTATACAGTAATTGGATATAATGTTAAGTATTCTACATACTTACAGAAAGAAAGAGTCAGAGTAAGTGGATTTTGTTGGTCTAATTATGTTACCTATTTACATAGGTTATGGGTTCGAGTCCCTTTGTTGTTATTTTTTTTAACATTTTTAATTTATTTATTTTGAAATGAGAAGAGTTTTAATTATTTTGTGGCTAATAATTTACAATTTTCATTTATTTTGTTAAATTTTATATACTAAATTATTGTAGCAAAGTAAATTCTCGGCTATGAGGTTCGATGACTTAATTTTGCCAATGAGTTTAATATCTCGTAAAATCTCCTACTAATATGGAAGATGAATGTTTCCAAATCAAGTGCGTACATCGCAACCAATACTCCCCTTAAACCAATGAGCAAATACATGGCCTCCCTTTGAGCGATAATTCAATAATACATAGATATTGAATTGGAGGGACATATCGTGGGGGGACTCGTCCCACCTAAGTAGTCCACTCTCTTCAATCTCCATTTGAACTGTGGTTAGGATATCATTTGTTTTAATAATCTACCTCACCACCCGACTCGGGATTAATATGAAATTGTCTACTTTAGACTAAGCCCAAACAGTTTCAAATTTGGTTTGTTTTGGATAAAATGATTTGTTGTAGGCGAGGGAGGTATGACACTATTGATGTTTCGGATTCAAACTAAATAAGGACATCTAATTTCATATATGTCTCTTATCATAATTGTAATATTATGATACAGTTATAAACTAGTTTTGAATCGAACAATGCTAAATGACCATTATTATAAATTAGTTGGATTTTACATGTTGGCTTGCATTTTTGCTTTTCAAGTTACGACTTATAGTTATTTTAACCTTGAATGATAATGGTGACTATTATAAATTTGTCTCTACGTTTTTTATTTAGTGCATGCGGTAAAAACAAAACCCGAAAAAAATGTTAAGCAAAGTTTAAAACAAAATCTAATTTCACAAACACACCAAGTTTCATATAAGTCTTTATCGGTTTTGAGGTATTATGAAAATATAAATTACGAAGTAGTTCTTAAATAGAAGAACAATGAGAAAATAGTTGGATTATAGCGATGAGCACTATAAAGTGTTTGTATGTTTTAACGGTGGTTTACGGGTACATTTGATTTGAAGTTCATTTTATCATTAAATTACCAAAAACCGAACAAACATCAAGTAAAAAGTTGAAAATATCGTAATGTGAATAAAATTTTGTAATCGTTAAAAAAACCAACACCCACAAAATTTCAAAAAATTCAGAAAATTTGGAATTTCAATTTTAATTTTTGAAAGTTAGTAGATTTAATTTTATTTTGACTTTTTTCCAAATTTTGGCACAAAAGTTAAAACATAAAAATCATAGAAAAGGCATTTTAAAAATATTGAAAACACTGACGTCAAAAAAGGAAATTGGAAAAACGAATAATATGGAAAAAAAAACGAAAAAAGAATAGAAAACCAAAAAAAAAACGAGAAAAGAATAGAAAACGGAAAAAAAAAAAAACGAAAAAAGGAAACATAATATATTTTGAATGAAAAAAAATAAGTTTAGAAATTACAATTATGAAGTCTTGAACCTTGGTGGTTTGAGTCAAACTATAATTCTAACCCAATTAAGCCAATGTAATATGTTGATTGATAACTAGGAACAAATATATGTGTATTAATTTTTAATTTTAACCATGGTTAAAATTATTGTGACCGGCGCTAGTTATTCTAGAATCACTCCCAACTTTCATTAATTATTTTTTTTGTGAATAACCACCAAATATAATCAAAACCAAGGGGAGGAACCACCTCCTTATCCAAACCACCCACCCAACACCTTTAACCACCACGCATCACCACCCGTCAACACCAACCACCACCTTAGCTACCCTCGACACCCCCAACATGGTCGTCAATCGCCGGTTACCATGCTTGTAGCAGCCGGAAATCGAGAGGAAAGAGAGGATGGAGGGAGAGAGAAAATGGTCATGGAGGGTGGAGGACATGGAGCCGGGGGAATGTGGTGGTCGGCGTGGCCTTGTCGACGGTGGGTGGTGGCAGTGGCGGCAAGAATTGTGGTAGCTAGTGGTTGTTAGAGGTGGTGAGAGGTGACTTGGGTAAGGAGGTGTAACTACTTTTTGGTTTTGTTTATATTTAGTGGTTCTTCACAATTTTATTTTAATAAGGTGGTTTCCCAAAAAATGGAGAAAATTGGAGGTGGTTTCCCACAAATTTTCCATAATAAAAGTATGGAGTAGACTCCGTTTATGATTCTTTCCAAATTCTGTATTTCGGCTGGATTTTTCCTTTTTAATTTCTTCCCCCAAAATTGGCAAATTGCACCTATTTATTTATTTATTTATATATCCCTCCAATCATAAAACAAATCGTTCACACACTATTTCAACTCACAAGTCAAGCCTCCTCTTCCCCAAAAAACACTTCTTCTACACACTTCCACACCCCGCCGCTCAAACCACCGCACCGCAACCGCACTACAATGGCAGCCTCCGCCGGAGATCTGGAAAAGAAGGCGAAAGAAGCTTTTATTGACGACCACTTTGAATTCGCCGTCGAACTTTACTCTCAAGCTATTGACTTAAACCCTAGCCACCCTGAACTCTACGCTGACCGCGCTCAGGCCAACATCAAGCTCTCAAACTTCACTGGTACCTTTCTCTCTCCATCTAAAACTTCTCAATAACTCAACTTTTTTGATAACTTATGCTTTTTTAATTTCTCTTTTACTGCTTTAATCGTTATTTTAGGTTTGAAAATTATGTAATTGTGATTGTTTCTATTGTGTGTGACTGTTTTCGCCCTAAAGTTGGAATCTTTAGGTATAATTTGGTATTTTGGGAATGTTTTATTTGTTTGGTGATATGGCGCTCTTGTAATTAAGTCAAAGTTGCGATCTTTTTGATGTGTAGTGTACGCTGTTGGTTGCTTGTTGTTTGTTCATGAGTGGAACATTTCGTTTAGAGGTTGGGCGAGATTCCGCCTCCGGCCCAGGTGGTTGACGGTCTCTCTGTATTGAATCCATAGAATTGCATTTGGTGAAGAATGTGGGGGGAATTGGATATGAGACCAAATTGAGTGCTGGAGTAAATGAGTAATGCTCTTTGATCGGATTGATCGCGTTTTGATTAGAAAAACTTGGATGGGGGTACTTGATTTTACTTAATTTTGTGGTGTTAGGAGTAATTTTGTCTAAACCATTGAAGTTTGACTTGGTAATGGAGAAAATCATTCCGATATAGGCCAAGTTTCACTCGTTTATGGAGAAAATCGTATTATCGTAGATAGTGTTTGTAACAAGCGAACTTTTTTTTTGTGACAGGGTCACGTTTCTATGTAAGTAATCTATGTTCTTGCTACCTTGGTTAATCTATGTTCTTCAGATGCGTGATGGTTATGGTTTAGTTGTTATATATGTATGTATATTATTGAAGCTACTTGTTATACTTTATGTTACCCTAACCCCATTTGATTTTGTTGGCAGAGGCTGTCGCTGATGCAAATAGAGCAATTGAACTGGATGCTACAATGGCAAAAGCTTACCTGCGGAAAGGGTATGTACTTACAGCACCCCTTTTGACAGCCTTAGAAGTCTTTCTCCTTGCCTTTTACTGGGTCATCGCATATACAGGACATTTGATGATTGTCTGCAATATGTTTGTTGTTTGATAATTCTTTAGGAGTTGGGAGTTTGGGAGCTTGGGAGTTTTGGTTGGTCTTTCTATTCATAAAATCTTGTAAGGCTCATTTTCTGAATGTCTTGTGGGTCTTGTTATTTTGCAGGATTGCATGTCTGAAACTTGAGGAATATCAAACTGCAAAGACGGCCTTCCAGGCTGGGGCTGCTTTGGCACCTGCAGATTCTAGATTCACAAACTATATCAAGGAATGTGATGAGCGCATAGCAGGTATTAGTTCGTATAGGTTTGTTCTATGCCCTGTGCTCGTATGCCAATTGTTAACATAAGTATTGATAATGTGAGGGCCATGATGTTTTTGGGTTCACTTCTATTGATGTCTTGTGAAATCAAAACTCTGGAATTCTGACATTTGGTTGGTGTACTTGGAATTCTGTTATAGCAACTCACCTTGATTCTGCATGTCTTGCACATTTTTGTAAGGAACACACCTGATGAGATGTGGTTGGGGTCTCTTTGCTCCTGTCCGTTATCTTGTAGTTACAAAGGTTTTGGTGTTGTCGTATGTCATTAGCACATCATGTTCGTTACGTAGTTTGGAGCTCAATAAAGTGGTGATGATTTTTTCGTCCTGGTTTGAATTATAGTAATTCCTGTGACATGTGCATTGTTTGGACCTTAAATAAACCTTTGATGGTTTGTCTTTTTGAGGTTTCTTTCAATCTTATTTATCTTGAACAAGTGATTGCTGACTCGTTTGTTAGATTTTCTTTGATTGGCAAATACCCTGTTCTATGTTTTATCTAAAAAAATTGTTTGTGTGCTTCATACTCATGCACCAAATTTATCTGTTTGGTTTATTTTTACATGAACTTTTCGTTTGTCTTAACTCCTGTTTCTACAACTTCCCTTGCTGCTTGCCGACCTCCTTGATTATGTTCCGACTTTGATGTGGTATTAGTTGATTAAGATAATATCTATTTGACTGATAAAGGAAAGGTCAAACTGCCTACTCTATTTGATGTGGTATCAGTTGATTAAGATGATATCTTTTCGCTTTGCACTTCCCTCAAGATTTTGTGGTTGCTTCTTACAGAGGAAAATGCTAGTTTGCCAGAGCTTTCAGTTCAGAAGCCAGCTGGAAGTACTGTATCTGAAGGACCAAATTCAGATTCCAATATTGCACCAACCATTTCCTCCTCACCAGTTAATGCTTCGGTGGCTGATGTGCCTGTTGCGAAACCAAAATTCAGGTACTTGTTGGCTTTTTCAGAACTTCTCCACATTTTTTGTAGTTCAAGCAATGTATTCTGTTATACTCATACTGTACAATCCTGCTTACAAATTCTTGCTACAGGCATGAATTTTATCAGAAGCCCGAGGAAGTAGTTGTCACTATATTCGCAAAGGGTATACCAGCTAAAAGTGTTGCTGTGGACTATGGTGAACAAATTGTATGTTCTGTCTGATTATATCTGTGCAAGCTCTTGTGGGTTCTTTTATTGTGTATTTACTTAATGACCTCTATTGTGTTTGTATCTCAGCTTAGCGTG
The DNA here is from genome assembly GCA_963680865.1 of Spergularia marina. Classification (NCBI taxonomy): domain Eukaryota; kingdom Viridiplantae; phylum Streptophyta; class Magnoliopsida; order Caryophyllales; family Caryophyllaceae; genus Spergularia; species Spergularia marina. The sequence goes on along the minus strand of OY804553.1, from coordinate 22,778,633 downwards.
ACAATTGATATTGCTGGAGAAGAGCCATATCGTCTTCAACCTCGGTTATTTGGGAAGGTAAAGGCTTCATCCTTAGTTACCGTGTAATGTTGATGCTTGGCGAAAAGTCCCTATTGATATAGTATGTGCTAGATACTTTTAAGGATTCTCATGGCTTTTCACGAATTTGCCTAGGAAATTTTAAAAGTACCTTAAGTTCTGTTATTTTGTCAATTGTATATCTTGATGAATGAAATCTGACCTGTATGCACACTTAAACTCACAGATAGTACCAGCAAAGTGCAGATATGAAGTCATGTCCACTAAAATCGAAATTCGTCTTGCAAAAGCTCAATCAGTTCATTGGACTTCTTTGGAATTCAACAAGGAGGTTGCAGTTGTCCAGAAAATTAACGTGTCCGCTCGTAAGTAAAAAGCTCTTTTGTACCAGCTTGTTCTTTCTACAAATGGTTATTTCTCAAGTAGGTCATCCATATTGCTTGAATTCCAAGTGTTCCCTTTATTGGGTTGGTCGAATCGAACCAACGTGTTGCCAACAATTGTTTGTTTGTTTGTGAAATTGTGGGAGTTCACTTGATCTACTGCTCACTTATTTGTATATCAGTACTTAAGGTGAGGAGAGGATGGAAGTGCTGATGAATACACTGATTTGTTGTTATGTTGTGGCTGATTCCCTAAGCCTATATTATTAAGTTCGGTAGCCAGTGATTGTTATATTGTGGCTGATCTCCTAAGCCTATACTATAAAGTTTGGTAGCCTCCATCTCTGTATAATTGAGAAGTAAAACTATCAGAGTTTGGAATTTCTTTTAATATTTTGCTCTATGGCTGTCTGATTTATTTTACTTCCACAATTTATTTTTGATAGGGTTTTACTTCTACCAGAAAATTCACAGACCATTGAAAATTAAAACTAATATTACTGTCCAATAATATTTGGTGCAGCTGTACAAAGGCCATCGTATCCATCCTCCAAGCAGAAGGTTGACTGGGACAAATTGGAAGCTGAAGTGAAGAAGCAGGTGAGTATTCCATCTGCAATTATGCAACTGAACTGATTATCCCACTTTTGTTATGTATATGAAAGCAGATGTCATGAGTTTTGTTGCTGATAGATTGTCTTTATGTTCCATGATTAACAATGTTGCGCTTCCCACAGGAAAAGGATGAAAAGTTGGATGGAGATGCGGCATTGAACAAGTTTTTCCAAGATATATACAAAGGTGCTGATGAGGACACACGGCGAGCCATGCAGAAATCATTTGTAAGCCTTTGAGAAAACTTTGTATTTTGTATTGTGGTTGCCTCCGTTTTTTCTTTTTTTCCTTCAGAAGGGCAAAACAAATAATATTTTGTTTGTGTCACTGTTTACAGGTTGAGTCGAATGGAACTGTGCTGTCAACCAACTGGAATGAAGTCGGAACCAAGAAGGTCGAGGGAACCCCTCCAGATGGCATGGAGATGAAGAAGTGGGAATACTGAGAAAGTGTGCCGTTTATAACCTTTTGTGCAGCGTTCATGATCACTCCTTAGGGCTTGTTAAATACTGTAATTCGACGCCACTGTCCTTACCTTTTGGTTCTCGTTTTGGAAAGAATGGAGCATCTCAGTCTATTTTTTGGTAAAACTCTGTTCAAAACCGTGAAACAGTAGAGGATGGACATATGGTTCCTACCAGTTTTTATGGGTCCTGTCATCTTAATCACCTTTTAAACTTTTATTTTTTGACATTCCTTGTGAACTCAGGCATTGAGTCTTCTACTAACCACGAAAAATTGACCCCGATGGGATTTATATGCCATAACTCGGATTTTGACTCGTGTTCATCTGACCCGAACATTCCGTTACTACAGGATCAGTGAAAGACTGAATGTTGCAAAGGCTCACTTGTATGCGATGAATTGAATTAAACAAGCCAAATCTTTGAGATCCAATTAACCCCTTCGTAAGTGTATTTTTCCTTTAATTAGCTCTTGACAGCATTGTTTTGATGTCGTCCACGACTCTTCTACATTCTTTTTTTGCACATTTCTTTACGTTTAAAAGTCACAAAAGACAACCCGAGAATCTCGTGGCATCGTATCGATCGAGCACATCATACACTACATACATACAATCATATAGTGAGTACTCCATATATATATGAAGCTAAATAACAACAGCCTCATACATTTCATCTAGCCTTGGTACTTTTACTAGCTTATTTATCTTCTTCTTTACGATTGTGTCACACTACTACAATCATGAAATCTGTAGTACTCTACTCACTACCAAGAATGGGTCACATGATCTCCATGGTTGAGCTTGGAAAGCTCCTCCTAGCTCAATCCCAATCTCTCTCCTCCATTACCATTCTCATTCCTTCATTCCCATTCCCTCAAGACGACCATGTCTTCTCCTACATCTCCTCTGTTCTCTCCTCTTTCCCATCCATTACCTTCCATTCCCTTCCTCCGATCCCGCTCCTCGACAAAAGTCCTACCTGTTACCCCAACGTCGAAGAAATTGTCTACCAAGCTCTTCGCGATAATAACCTCAGTGTCTCAAAGGCTCTTGAAACTCTTACGAGATCATCTCACGTTTGCGCTTTTATACTCGATTTTTTCTGTTATTCTGCTCTCGAAATTCCACGTTCTCTTAACATACCCACCCACTTTTTCTTCCCCTCTGGCGCTTGCGGGCTAGCTCTTTTCCTTAACTTACCGGTTTTCGACAAAATCGCTACTGACTCGTTCAGGAACCTTAATAACAAGTCGTTCGAAATTCCTGGTTTGTTCTCTGTCCCATCGAGTCAGATGCTCGAGCCCATGCTCGATCGTGGGGTCAGTTACAACGAGTTTGTTAAAACGGGTGATGATTTGGCCAAGGCAGACGGAATTATAGTCAATTCTTTCGAGGCACTCGAGAGTAGAGCGGTTAAAGCATTGAAAGAGGGGACTTGTCTACCTCAAGCCCGTGTTCCTCCGGTTCATTGTATTGGGCCTTTGATTGCGAACCCGGCCGAGAATTCGGGTGATAGACATGAGTGTTTGAAATGGCTCGATTCGAACCCAAGTAAAAGTGTTGTGTACTTGTGTTTTGGGAGCAGGGGTTTATTTTCGAAGGAGCAAATCAGGGAGATTGCTCTTGGTTTAGAGAGGAGTGGGGTCAGGTTCTTGTGGGTGGTTCGAGCCCCACCTAGTGAGGCTAGGGATATAAAGGTCAAACCACTGTCGGAATCCGAATTGGTCTCCCTCCTTCCTGAGGGATTTATGGATCGGACTAAGGATAGAGGGCTTGTAGTTAATTCATGGGCACCACAAATCGCGGTTTTGGCCCATGACTCTGTAGGTGGATTTGTGACTCATTGTGGATGGAACTCGACTCTAGAAGCAGTGTGTGTTGGGGTGCCTATGGTAGCATGGCCGCTCTATGCTGAGCAAAGGTTTAATAAAATTGTGCTTGTACAAGAGATAGGAATAGCGCTACCTATGAATGAGTCCGAGGATCGATTTGTGAGTTCGGATGAGATAGAAATGAGACTTAAGCAAATCATGTACTCGGAAGAAGGTGATGTTGTGAGGAAAAGAGTGTCGGATTTGAGTGATGCAGCTAAGGTTGCGCTTAAAGAAGACGGATCGTCCAAAACTACATTGTCTATGTTGGTAGAGTCATGGATACGGTAATCTAGTTGATAGCTAGTTTGAATGCTTTGATTTTTACCGTGATTTTCCAAGTTTGTAACATATGATTTGTCCAAACTTTGGAAGTAGTAACTATAAAATCAGATTTGGGGAAAATTTTAGTTGCCTCGTGCTTGTATTTGGACGTTACTTGAAATTTTCTACTAACCGAGAGTATCTAGTAGAGTTCAAAAATAACTGTATCATATGTTTCAAACTTTTAAGTTTATGATTTAGCGACTACAACGTAGCTCTTTCCTACGTGTCCCTTTTCTTAAGAAGTGTGTTGTCATTTTATTGCACTAGGGTGATTTTTGTACCATTGGGTGATTGTGTAGAGGATCACTAGAGCTTATTTGGGAGAGGTCGAGAGGATCGATCATCTCCCTTAACAACACAACAAACTCTAAACCGATCATCTCCCTTGACATACAACAAACTCTAAACCGATCATCTCCCTTAATATACAACAAACTCTAAACTGATATCGCCATTACACTAAAATCTTATTTGGGAGAGGATCACATATGATCATTTTCCTTAACAACAAACCCCAAAAAGAAATTGCCATTAAATGCTGCTGCTAGTATACACTAAATCTTATTTAGGAGCGGATCATACAGGATCTTTTTCCTTGACAACAAACCCAAAATAGATATCACCATACACTATAAAATCTCCCCCCATGGCCATAGCTCACCTCACTATTACAACTCCTTCTCATACAAAACTTGCAGGACACACAACAATGGAGAAAGTAGTATTGTACCCAACAGCAGGAATGGGTCAATTGATCTCCATGGTTGAGCTTGGTAAGCTCCTTCTTACTCACTCTTCTAATTCCTCCTCCTCCATAACCATTCTTGTTCCTACACACCCTGTCAAATTTAGTTGTAATGATTCCATTTCAACCTACATTTCATCTGTTTCCTCTGCATTCCCTGCCATTACCTTCCATTCCCTTCCCTTTGTTCCTCTTTCTCGCGGACACCCGTCCAATTATCCCAACAACGAGTCGATCACGTACGAGAGTCTTCGCAACAACAACCCCAACGTCCTCAATGCACTCCAATCTCTATCTTCATCCGGCACCATTTCGGCATTCGTGATCGATTTCTTCTGCTACTCTTCCCTAGAAGTTTCACGTTCACTCAACATACCCACTTACTTTTTCTACACCTCTTGCGCTTGTGCCCTTGCACTGTATCTTAACTATCCGGTATTCCACAAAATCATTGGTGCTGAATCTTACAGGAATCTTCGAATGTCATTTGAGATTCCTGGGTTATTCAGTGTCCCGGCTAGTCACATGACAGAGGCCGTGCTTGATCGTGGGGTGAGTTATGACGAGTTCGTTAAGATGGGTGCTCATTTGGCCAAAGCCGATGGGATTCTAATCAATACTTTCGAGTTTCGAGGCTCTTGAGGCTCGAATTGTTTCGAGCTTGAAGCGTGGGACTTGTACTCCAGGAATACAAGTCCCACCAAGTTATTGTATTGGGACTTTGATTGTTAGTGGTGGTGAGAAAGAAGGCCTAAGACATGAATGTTTGAGTTGGTTGGACTCGCAACCAAATCGAAGTGTAGTATTTGGGAGCATGGGTTTGATGTCAAAAGAGCAAATAAGGGAGGTTGCACTTGGGTTAGAAAGGAGTGGGGTTAGGTTCTTGTGGGTTGTTCGAACTCCTCCTAGTGGGAACCGGGAGACAAAGTTCGAACCTCCATCTGAGCCAAACTTGGGCTCGATCCTCCCAGAGGGTTTTTTGGATCGGACTAAGGCTTGTGGTAAAGTCATGGGCACCACAAATAGCGGTGTTAGCCCATGACTCAGTAGGTGGGTTTGTGACTCATTGTGGTTGGAACTCGATTTTGGAAGCAGTATGTACTGGGGTGCCAATGGTAGCGTGGCCACAATATGCGGAACAAAGGTTTAATAAGATAGCACTTTTACAAGAAATGGGGATTGCAATACCTATGAACGAGTCCGAAGATCGATTTGTGTGTTCTGATGAGATAGAGAAGCGAGTCAAGCAAATTATGAACTCTAAAGGTGATCTTGTGAGGCAAAAATTGTCGGAGCTGCAAGTTGAAGCTAAGTTTGCACTTGAGGAAGAAGGTTCATCTATAACCACATTGTCAAGGCTAGTAGAGTCATGGAAGTAGTAACTCGGTGCAAAATGTTTGCTTTTGGCGCAATTTAAGATGGAGTCTTGTTGTTATTTGGAAAAGGCCCGATATTTACTTCGTTATAAGGGGTTGTTGTTTGCGTTGACTTTTGACTTTTTCTTCCTATATTACCCTAATATATGGTTAAACTGAAATAAATATTTGAGTGTTACTATTTTCGCAACCTCAAAATTCAAATCCTAAATTTAACTCTATTTTATATTCGAAACCATACACCATTTTCCTTATTCTACGGATCATTATCTTCGGCTTTCCAAGCAATTTTCTCAAGGACACGTCGTTTCCATCTCATTAGTCATTACCATTTACCCCACAAGAAGATTACACTAATGATTAACCTCACCTTCATAATAACCACACAACTTTTATCTAAAAAAACTTGAAAAGTCTAAAAAAGTTGGTACGATTAAGGCATTGTTAACAATGATATGCTTAAAGTAAGGTTAATGGTTAGTTGGTTACCATGTTTTAATCTTTGTTTGGTCTTAAAGTCAACCTTATCTTAATCATAATTCATAGTACAACTTTCCAACATAAATATCCACAATCATATCTCATTTCCATCACCAACCAAGCAAACAACAACAACAAAAATCAATCAAATTGTCATTCCCATTCCCACATGGAAACAATAGTAATCTACCCAGCACCAGGATTAAGCCATTTACTCTCAGTAGTAGAGCTAGCAAAGCTTCTCTTATCCCATTCCCATTCCCTTTCCTCCATTACATTTCTCCTACCTTCATTCCCAACCACCAACACCCCTTCTTTTACCTCTTACATTTCCTCTGTTTCCTCTGCATTCCCTTCCATTACCTTCCATTCCCTCCCTCCCGTCCCTTTAACAAAACCCCCTTCCGAATACCCAAAACCCGAGTTGATCCTCTTCGAAAACCTTCGTAATAGCACCACCAACGTCCAGAATGCTCTCCATTCCCTTTCCCTTACATCCACCATTTCCGCTTTCATTCTTGACTTTTTTTGTTACTCAGCTCTTGAAGCTTCTCGTTCACTCAACATACCATCCTACTTTTTCTTCACTTCCAATGCTGCTGCGGTTGCCCTTTTCCTTAACTTCCCGGTATTCGACAGAATCGCAACTGATTCCTTTAGGAATCTTGATACTTCGTTCGAGATTCCCGGGTTGTTTTCTGTTCCTTCGAGTCATATGTTGGAGCCTATGCTTGATCGTGGGGAGTGTTACGACGAGTTTGTACGTGTTGGTGACGCTTTAGCGAAATCGGATGGAGTTATTATTAATACTTTTGAGGCCCTCGAGGGTAGAGTCGTGGAGGGATTGAAGCGCGGGACCTGTCTTCCCGCGACTCCAATCCCTCCTATTTATTGTATTGGCCCACTAATTGCGAACCAGGTCAACAAAGGAGATGTTCAGGGATGTGAACGACACGAGTGTTTGACTTGGCTCGATTCGCAACCGAACCAAAGTGTGGTTTACTTGAATTTTGGTACGTATGGACGATTTTCTAAGGAGCAAGTTGAGGAAATAGCGCATGGGTTAGAGAGGAGTATGGTGAGGTTTTTGTGGGTTGTTCGAGAGCCACCTAGTGAGAATAACGCTAAGGAATTTATGCCCTCGAGTGAAATTGATTTGGGGTTGCTTCTTCCGGAAGGGTTCTTGGATAGGACTAAAGAAAGGGGTCTAGTGGTCAAGGCATGGGCACCACAAATAGCGATTTTGGGACACAAGTCCGTAGGTGGGTTTGTGACTCATTGTGGATGGAACTCGATTCTTGAGGCTGTGTTGTCTGGGATGCCTATGGTGGCATGGCCGTTGTATGCTGAACAAAGGTTTAACAAGATCGTGGTCGTGCAAGAGATAGGGATCGCGTTACCTATGGACGAGTCTAAAGATCGATTTGTTTGTTCAAACGAGATTGAAAGGCGAATAAAGCAACTTATGGAATCAGACGAAGGGAATTTAGCTAGGAGACGTGTGTTGAATTTTAGAGATGAGGCTAAAGTCGCTTTTAATAGTGAAGGATCGTCTACGGTGGCCATAACTAGGCTGGTTGAATCATGTAAACGTTAGTGTGTGCGTGACATTACAATGTTACATGTGCATTACCGCGTAGTATTTCATTAATACTTTCAACTGTCGTCAAAATAATGTTTTTAACTTCATTTGTAAGCTAAGATGTAAATTTTACTATCCTTTGGCTTTATTTCGTTCTTATTTTAATTTGTGCCTTTTCCTATAAGAAACATCAGTGATTTCTCTAACGTGCATAAACTTTAAAATCTTTACACAATTAACGTATATTGAAGTATAGAAATTGTTATATGAGTCTCAACTATCATCTATCGACTTAGACTTTTAGTCGAGTTGGTGCTTTTCACCACGTGTTAATTGCTTCGGTCTTCGAGACGTATGGCAAATTAAAGATCAGTAACATCAGAAGCAAAACCCAAATAGTGTTGTCTGATGGGCATTGTAATACGTTATACGTGGGCTAAGAGAACCACTTGGAGCACATATTAGGCCCATGGGCTTACTGCTTCTGGACAAACCCTTTCGGTTAAAACTTCTCTTTAACAGTTTGACCTCCTGACTTCCTCAGCCCTCACACTAATTACTACTGTACTAACTTTCTGTGATTAAAAATTTAAAAGTAGATTCTCATGACTTTATCTAAAAATTTAAAAATTTAACTTTTGTCAAGTACTCAAGTTAATGTCATAAGTCATATCTTTTCTACACAACGTCCTATGATACTCCACGTATGCAATACACTAATTTGCGTGCAATGTTATTCACTTATTAATTCTTACATTTGGTCGATAAACTCTCTTCCATTATTATTATACTAAATTCATATCTTGCACAACATATATATAAGTCTAAGATTCGTACTACTAAATTTCGAAACAATTAATATCGCTCGAGTTTTATTCGGAAGAGTACAATTTAAAGATATCAATCACCCGTTACCCCCTTAACGTGCAAGTGTAGCATCTCAAAAATCAGTAATGGTACCAAATCTTCAAAAACGTCATAAACACACTCACCAAACTCACCTCTCTATTTATGTACCACCAAAATAATACTCCTTCACTCTACAGTCTACACCATATCCAAATGTACCCATCATTCGATTCCCCAAGAACATCAAACCCGGGTCAATGGGTCATCATCCGGGTCCCATCCACGTGTCAGCCTGTCATTGCCCCCACAATACAACTAAGCTCCATTTTCCCAAAAGTACCCTTGTCTATAAACTACATTTAACACCATCATTTGGCGTCCACTAGGTCACTTTTTTGGCGGGCAGGAAAGTGCAATTTTTTAGATTCTCTCTCCAAACAAACCCTTAAACCTTAATTTCCTGAAAATTTTCCCGCTTTAATTATTAAAATTAAAGGTAAAAATAAAGGGTAATTTCTTTAATTTTTTTTTTAGGGTTTTACCCATTTTTTACCCCCAAAAAGAAATTTGTTTGTTATGTGGGCTTTTCCCCCTTAACCTTATTTTCACTTTTGTCATTTGGGTTTTTTTAGGAGAGAGAAAATGACAGTGAGAAGATTTCATGCAATGGACAAAAGGGTCTCTCTTTTTTGTTGCTAAAGAGTTTTTAAAGGTAAGTTTTTATTATTATTTCTTTCAAAGTTTCTATCTTTTTGCATGAAAAAAAAAAAAGATTAGTTCTTTTTAACAGGGTAATTAGTGGTTTTTAACAGAGTGATTAGAGCTTGAAAATGTGTGTTTAATGGTCTAATTTTTTTGTTTTGTTGGGTCCCTTGTATTTATTACAATGCAGGTGTTGATTGCAAGACCCATTTTTTTTTAGTGTCTACCTTTTTTTTGTGGGTTGGTAACTTTTATTAAAAATTTTGGTTGAATATAGTGGGAAATGTGGGTGTTGAGTTGAAAGTGAGAGTAGAAATTTGGGAAGTTTTGGTATCAAAGTTGGAATCTTTTTACCCTTGACAGTGATTTTTAACCTCAAATATTCTTCCCAGGTGAGAAAGATTTCCCCTTTATTTACTTATGATGTAAATTTTACTGTTTTTATGGTCATGTAGATTTATTGATAGATCTCTCTTATAACAGAAATTTAACATTTATTAGTTGGTATTAGGTTTTTATGCTCTATACATTGTAGACCTATGATCCTAATTCCTAGAAAGTTCTTTTTATGGCTATGTATGTTTTTATTTTGGTAGTATACCTAGCTTCTTTTTCAAGTTTAGGCTTTTCCAATGAGTGTTTGTTTTAATGTTTTATACTATGTTAGTAAATGTGATAATTTTTAGTTGGGGGTTGTTGATAATTTCAGGTGAAAAGGTAATTTTTGAGGGTTTCTTATACTTGGGTTGAGCTGTGTTGATAGTGTGGTGGAAGCTAAATTTGGAGGAATAATGGTGAGGTTGCTTAGATTTGTGTTGGTTTCCTTGTGTTTCGCCTCGGTTTTCGGGCAGCTTCCTTCACCGGATATATTGGCACTGCTTCACTTTAAGAAGGGTATTAAACATGACCCAACTGGTTATGTGGTGAATTCTTGGAATGAGGAGTCTATTGATTTTAATGGGTGCCCTTCTTCTTGGAATGGGATTGTTTGTAATGCTGGGCATGTTGCTGGGGTTGTCCTTGATAATTTGGGTATTTCGGCGGAAGCTGACTTGAGTGTGTTTGCTAACCTTACTATGTTGGTTAAGTTGTCTATGGCTAACAATTCCATAAGTGGTAATATTCCTGACAATATAGGCTCCTTTGATAAGCTTCAGTATTTGGATATCTCGAACAATTTGTTCTCTGGTTCGTTACCATCAGGAATTGGTAATGTGGGTAGCCTGCAGAATCTTACACTGGCCGGGAACAATTTCTCGGGACCAATTCCAGATTCTGTTTCAGGTCTTACTTCGATTCAGTCGTTGGACTTGAGCCGCAACTCCTTGTCTGGCTCGCTGCCTTCCACTTTGGCTAAACTTGGAACCTTAGTGTATCTCAATTTATCAGACAACCAGCTGACAAAGAAAATTCCCAAGGGATTTGACTCGCTATCTAGTCTTGAGATGCTTGACTTGCATGGAAACATGCTTGGTGGTGATTTGGATGAGGAGTTTTTGCTATTTTCTAGTGCCATTCATGTCGACTTAAGTGGGAATCAGATCGGGAATTCTGATTCACAGAAGCAGAAGTTTCTACCTGGCATTTCTGAGACGATTAAGTTTCTAAATCTCAGCCACAATCAGCTTACTGGGTCACTCATTGGTCAAACACAGCTCTTCGAGAACCTAAAGGTCTTAGATTTGAGCTACAATATGTTGTCAGGAGACTTGCCAGAATTCAACTTTGTTTATGATCTTGAGGTCCTCAGATTAAGCAACAATAGATTTTCAGGGTTCATACCTAATGACCTGCTGAAAGGAGATCCTCTGCTTCTCACAGAATTGGATTTGAGTGGCAATAACCTCACAGGTATTATTCTTTTTGCTCCAGCTTTTGAAAATTCCAATCCTTGGTAGTCTAGATACTGGCATCTTGGTTAAGGCTATTTTGTATCATATGCTTCCCTTTTGTTTAGTATGTCTTAAGCTAAACTATATTTGCTGACACTGATTGCTCACTTTATGGATGTATACTTCTGCCTTCTCACAGTCCTGATTGTCTCCCAGGTCCAATAAGCATCATCACATCTACAACACTGCGGACACTTAATCTGTCTTCAAATGGACTATCTGGAGAATTGCCGCTGCTGATTGGAGACTGTGCTGTACTTGATTTATCAAAAAATCAATTCCAAGGAAACTTGACAAAGTTGGCCAAATGGGGAAACATAGAGTATCTTGATCTCAGCCAAAATCGTTTAACGGGTCCTCTTCCAGATACACCATCTCAGTTCCTTACACTAAATTATCTCAACCTTTCCCAAAATTCTCTTACTAGTAGTCTTCCTAAGATGGTGAACCAATTCCCAAAACTTAGTGTACTTGATCTTAGTTTTAATCAATTCGATGGACCTCTTCAGGCTAGTATGTTAGCCATGCCAACCTTGCGCGAATTACATCTAGCAGGCAATTCTTTTGATGGAAATATTAAGTTCTCTCCTCCTTTTGGTGAATCCAATCTTCGCGTACTTGATCTTGCTCATAATCGTCTTGATGGATACTTCCCAGATGGATTTGGGTCGCTGACTAGTCTGGAGGGGCTTAACCTTGCTGGAAACAACCTTTCAGGTTCTTTACCCACTTCCATGAACGATATGAGTTCCCTGACTTCTTTGGATTTGTCTGAGAATTGTTTCACTGGTTCTTTGCCAACTAACCTGTCTAACAACCTTCAGAGCTTTAATTCATCTTACAATGACCTCACTGGGGTTGTACCTATGAATTTGAGAAAGTTCCCACAGTCATCCTTCTACCCGGGGAATTCTAAACTTCAGTTTCCTAATGCACCTCCTGGGTCAGAAAGTTCTGCAGGAGGAAACTCCAAGAGTAAATCAATGAAGACCTTGATCAAGGTGATAATTATTGTTGCATGTGTGGTTGGCTTTTTCATCTTGGTTTTGCTTGCTATCTTCATACATTATATTCGCATCTCGAGAAAGCCTCTCCCTGATGATGTTAATAAGAAAGATTTGCCAAGGAAAGTGGCAGCACATCCTTCTGGCCTTGGAGGAAGAGAAAATCCTGGTAGTCTGGTTGTATCAGCTGAGGATATCATCACCACCACCCGGAAAGGATCCTCATCTGAGATAATGAGTCCAGATGAGAAAGCTGCGGCAGTAACTGGTTTCTCTCCAGCCAAACAAAGCCAATTATCTTGGTCTCCTGATTCTGGTGACTCTTTCACGGCAGAGAGCCTTGCAAAACTTGATGTCAGATCACCTGATAGGCTTGCAGGAGAGCTGTATTTTCTTGATGATGCAATAGCACTGACGCCAGAAGAACTATCAAGAGCTCCAGCTGAGGTTTTAGGTCGGAGCAGCCATGGGACTTCTTACAGGGCTACACTAGAAAATGGAATGTTTTTGACTGTCAAGTGGCTCAGAGAAGGTGTTGCAAGACCAAAGAAGGATTTTGCCAAGGAGGCCAGGAAATTTTCAAATATCAGGCATCCAAATGTTGTTGCGTTACGAGGATATTATTGGGGGCCTACCCAGCATGAGAAGCTCATTCTTTCAGATTATATCTCACCTGGAAGTCTTGCAAGCTTTCTCTATGGTAATTACTTGCTTTAACTTATATCTCAAATCTATTATATGTTTATGAAACAAGCGGCTCTTTGATCTCCATCCTAAGTGTGTAGAATGGTATTAGGAGAAAATCCCAGAAGTGTTGGAAATGCGAATTAGATATAAGGAGACATCACATATCTCTAACAACATTTTTATTTTCTCAAAGATAGCTTCAACACATAATTTCTTATTGCAAGTTAGTCTACTGCAACATACGCAGTTGCCAGTTGCAATAAATAAATTATAAGGGCAGGTATACCTAGTTCCTGAGGTAAATAGACTGTAGCTGTAGGGAGGATTTAAATATCGAATGAAAATTTTGTTAGCTTTGTTTTTTTCGGTCTCTGATTCTCTTGCATGTTTTATTTGAAGAATAGACATGTTTAGGATCTTCACTGCAACATGTGCTATGCAGGTCAAATGGAAATACAATAGTTTCGGATCTTTGATTGTATGAAGATCTAGGAATCTTAAATATGAGCTGGGCATTTGTGCAATTTGTTTTAACATATCTTTGTTGCATCGTGTATATCTATCCTTAAAATTAAAATTTCTTAAGTTCAAAATGCTGGATTAGAATTGGAGTTATGTGTTGAATTGCTTTGTGGTTTGTTATGTCTGTATGCATGTAACAAGTATTCACTATTATGCATTTATGCAGACATTTTGAAATTAAAAAATCGAGTATCCTATCTATTGCCTGCATCCCTGCAGCTTGTAAATGCTGTTTCAATGGTCTTCGTTTCTATCTCTATTTATGAGTGAACTCATCTTTATGCTATGAACTACTACTTTCAGATCGACCAGGGAGAAAAGGTCCTCCACTAACTTGGCCACAGCGACTGAAAATTGCTGTGGATGTTGCACGTGGCCTGAATTACCTCCATTTTGATCGATCTCTTCCTCATGGCAATCTCAAAGCAAACAACATATTATTGGATGGAGCCGACCTCAATGGCCGAGTTGCAGACTACTGTCTTCACCGCCTTATGACTCAAGCTGGCACAATCGAACAGATTCTTGATGCTGGTGTGTTAGGATACCGGGCACCAGAGCTGGCTGCTTCCAAAAAGCCACTACCATCATTCAAATCTGATGTTTATGCATTTGGAGTTATACTCCTGGAGTTGTTGACCGGCAGGTGTGCTGGTGAAGTGGTTTCTGGCGATGGAGGAGTTGATTTAACAGACTGGGTTCGGTTGAGGGTTGCTGAAGGACGTGGCGCTGAGTGCTTTGACTCTGTATTGACTGCCGAAATGACAAATCCTTCTGTGGCTAAGTCTTTGAAAGAAGTCCTTGGAATAGCTTTACGTTGTATACGCTCTGTGTCAGAGAGGCCAGGTATCAAGACTATATATGAGGATCTTTCATCCATTTAGTTCTTTGAAATTTTAGTTTTTCGATTTTTTTTGTTTTAGGGCTTCATGAGGAATTGGATATGTTAGTAGCCTCTTTTATTAGTGTAGTTTGGCTTTAGGCAAGGAAATCTCATCGGTTCATGGTATTGTAAAATGGGCCATTGTTCAATATGCTTCCTTTTTGAACTTAAGGTGCCCATATGTAAAAAGTTTGCAGATGTCACTTTGCAAATATCTTATTGGCAATGTGAAAGTCATTTGGTAACTTATAAATATTTTCTTTCAATGTGACACTTGCAATGTTTTATTGGGGAGATATCACATGGTTTTGGTTTCTCTAAAGAAGTTTCTATCATGTTTGCTTCATTTGTACTCCTGTACTGGCCTTCAGCTGTGTTTTTCTTTAAATTGCTAGTCTGAAAGCTGTTTTCTGCTGTCAAAAGTAGCACTGATCTGTAGTCAGGATTAGAAATGGATTAGAAACCACGACAAAAGCACTTCGAATATGAGCTTGTGCAGATCCACGCAAACAACAGAGAATGTACAACAGTTGAACAGCAACATTTCCACACTCACTTAGAGGGAGCGGTGCAGCTAAGAGGTATGTTTCTCACTTACCCTTTTCATCATTCTGTGGCATCACAGATTCACAGGCATGTATTTCTCTCGAGCTGGACTTTACCTTTCTTTCCTTGGGGTTTCACCTGTTTTGTTATTTTGTTCCCTCGGAATCTGCCTTTGTCCAGCCTTCCCTCTCCTCTGGTTTCCTAGGACTCTCCATTGGTATACAGTCAAAAATGAATTTCCTACTTTTGTTAATGACCAAGATCTCATCCTGCATTCTCCTGTCAGCTAATTCTCAATGGAAAGCTGTAGTAAAAGACATGAGTGAGGTGTTACTATTTACTAGCATGATTGCATGAAAAGTATGAGTGTCAGTGTATAGCTTACGTCAGAATCAGATGTGCAAGAATGGAATTTTCATCTAACATGCCTATGTCTGCGCAAGAAACATGAATTGGTAAGCCCTAAGAAGCTGATTGTCTGTTCCTTTTATAAGTCATGAGGCTGAATGCGGATCATTTATCTTGTGTGATCTAAGCTTTGTTCAGTACATGACCTAATCGTTTTTCAGGGCATTTCAATATTTCATGCAATCACAAAGAATACATCGTGTTCAAGTGCGGATTAATTTATTTTTTTGGGGGAGAGGGGGTATACATAGAAGCAGGCAAGCAGCTAATGATGCGGGGATGGCGATGTTCAAGTACCAGATGTTAAGCATGGCTTTTCTGAAGTTCTTTAACAGGTCAGAATTTATTCTTAATCTTCAAAAACTAGTATCAGTACTTCTCTGCTTTTGGAGCCTCCAAATTTTTTATACAGATCAGATTATCACATTTATTTTCCTCTCGGTATCCCTTGTCCCTTGATACTGCATTACTCCAGGCACTGAATCGTCGGTCAAGCCCGTCTGTCGCAACAGATGATCGACCACTCAGACCACAATTCCGTCAGGGGAGGGGAGCAAGCAAGATCCTAGAGAGACTCCAGTCAACACATACAAATGGTTCTTCCTAATAACAACAAAAAGGAAAAAAGATAGAAGGATAGAAATGGAGATGCGGGGGATCGAACCCCGTGCCTCTCGCATGCAAAGCGAGCGCTCTACCATTTGAGCTACATCCCCATGTTATTGACAAATTATATGGTCTACCATATTTATTCTGAGTTTTTTTGGCCTCAACAGCTGGCCCATTATTCGTTCTTCCTTCTAAATTCCAAGCAGCAACGTTTTACTATCCCGTCAGGCAAAAATTTTGCATTATTAGGCACTAAGCAACGGGAACCCAAATTTCCACGCCCGAAATTGATCAATCTACGATGATTATGTGCGAGATGGTTACACTATAGCTATTTCATTACCACGCTTTGAAGCAAAAACGATACTAGGTTTCAATTATTATGATTAGTTTTGTGATCGGCAACTCTTTTTTCTTTTTGGCGAAAATGATTAGTAATTTAATAACCAGTGATATGAATTAATTGGGCTTAAAAGTTTCTTATTAGCTAGTTCAAACTCACTCACTTCTAGTCAAACCTTCTCGCCCATTTTGGGATCGATAAGGTTAAATGGGCGAGAAGGTTGGACTTGAAGAGATGAGATGGTAGTAATTAACGACTACATACTATGCAAATATCGTCCACTTTAGGAGGATCGCTTAGAATTTGAGTTCACGGGTGGTGGGTGGAGATTAATGATCCCGTGATCACCAATTGTATAATAATGTCATCTTGTTCCTCCTACAAACTCTTTCATGTGCAGCCAAGCAATGTGCATGCATGCATGCAGCAAAACACCTACGAAACCCAACTTCTTGTTCCATTTTCTTTGTATTATTCTTCGTTTCGAGAGATTGTTACCTCGGTTCTTTTAGATTCTTTTGCGTTATGATTTGAATATGTATGATGAGTTTATTTTGTTTGCATTATTATTCATTTTTGGAAACTAAAGCCCTGTGCGATTAGACTGCATTTTTTTTATCTGATTTGATTTGATTTGAATTGAACTTATCTGATTTGATTTGAATAAACTTGATTTGATTTGATCTGAACTGAATTAATTGATAAATTAACTGCAATTAGACGAATTAATAACTAGAAGTAGCCTAGATTCATTTATTGTTATTTGGATAATTCTGATCTGATTTGAATAAAGCTGATCTGAATTGATTTGATTGAATAAATCTGATTTAATTTGAAAACACTGTTGAATAAGTTAGATTCGCACAAGGCCTAAATAATCTCACGACAAGTATAAGATGCCGAAATAGAATGACTTGTTGCAACAACGGAGTAAGGACAATAATTTTTGTTTTTTGTGCTCTTTTTATTTGTTGGATTGAAATTGATAATTAAGGACCCGTGACATCTCGCTTTTCCCCCTCCTCTATCAATCCATGTACATCTACTCCGATCCTATTTGCTGATAATCCAACAATCATGAATAGTTGTACTTCATCTGATTGATCATCCATAGCCACAAAGCAAGATGCCCTACATGCATAGGATCTCGGACATCAATAATAGGAAAATCGGCAAAAAAACCACCTTTAAGTTTCATAAGTTTGGAAACAACCACCTTTTAAAATTATCTTTGCGAGGAACCACCTAATAAAATTGATTAGCCTTGATAAGACCACCTACTGTCCTTTGGCCTCCACCAAATCACCCTTGACTACCATTGACCACCCCTCGCCCGCCTTATACCACCACCAGCCACCCTCGAAAATCGCAAAAAATAAAAATTGTTTTTCTTAATCTATAAAATTAATTAATATACTTAATAGATTATGCCCATCTTATTCTAACCCCGCTAAGTATCTTATTAGTATACTCATTACACTAGAAAAAATAATCATTTTACCCTCTTTCATCACACCAAACATACTTTACCATTTGATATACGGAATACTAATTTGGCGGGATACAAGTGGGTAAAAGGGTTTTTTTTTAGGGTAATTAGTATACTAATTTGATATTTAGTGGGGGTTTTAAGATGGACATAGTCTATTAGGTATATTAATTAAGTTTTTGGATTAAGAATTTTTTTTTTTTTTTTCCGATTTTTGAGGGTCGCTAGTGATGGTATAAGGCGGTTTCTGGCGGTGAGAGGTGGTCAATGGTGGTCAAAGGTGGTTTGGTGGAGGTCAAAGGACAATAGGTGGTCTTAACAAGACTTGTTGATTTTATAAGGTGGTTCGCCGCAAAGATAATTTTAAAAGGTGGTTGTTTCCAAACTTAAAGTTGGTTTTTTGCCAAATTTCCTCAATAATAATTGCCACTTTATTTTTTTTAGTATCCGGAATATCGAATGCTAAAGATCAAATGATTAAATTAAACAACTAACTTAGGGCCTGTTTGGTATCGTTTTCTGTTTTTTTGAAAACCAAAGTCCCGTTTTTTAAAACCAGAAAAAATGGTTTTCAGTTTTCAAGTGTCAGTTTTCATTTTCTATATGACTATTATACAACCAAACAATTTGAAGTTAATTTTGTAACTTATTTAACTAAACTTTTTACGCAAAAAAACCAAAAACTGAAAACGGCAGTGATACCGAACGAGCCCTTAGCTTTGGTTGTTAATGCGAACAGATAACTAGCTATCGCCAACACTTTTAGTGGACAAGCCTAAGCATGAAATGATGCATTTTTGTGTAAGCTTAGTTAAAACTAAATTTGCGAGAAGAATTTAAATTAGAACGAACTTAACTTTCATGATTATTAAAACTGATACATATTATTACACATGCATACATTTATCAAGTCACAAATTCACAACGATGATCGGAACTTATTAGTTAGTCCAAAAATAGATATTTTTGGATCTTGAGACACGTCTCATAATATCATTTTTTGGATCTTGAGACCCGTCTAATCAAGACGAGCAAACACAAGACTCTATAGAACACAAAAAACCCAAGCAAAACATAAATATTACTCCATCTTTGCCCCTCACTTAACCCTCGCTTCTCCAACACGTCACCGCCAGTCACCATGCAACTCTTATTCTCCTCGTACCACACCAAGCACTTTGTCATAAGGCAAGAGTACTCGTTCACTAGCAAAGCATCAAGGGCATATTTGTACATTGACAAGTAATGTATAAACACCCAATACTTCGGCATGCTCTCCTGCCCTATAAAGTACCCCGAGAAGAGGAAGAACCCGGCGAGTATGACCGTCACCAACGACGTCCCGGCAATGTACGTCGGGGCGACGGAGCTAAGAAAGAGCACAAACGAGTTAGCCATAAGGACAATTACCCATATGACTAGGACAAAGAACCCGAACGCCTGCCACGTGGCGCAAAGTCCAACTAGGAAGTACACTGAGACTGAGTACATTATAGAGATAATTAGCAAGTAAGGTAAAAAAACAAGCGTGTTTGCTATTAGGTAAGAAGACACTCTGTAGACCCCACTTGATGTTTCTCTAATCAAGATTGGCCTCTCATTGATGAAGATGGGTAAAGTTTCTGTAGTAGAAGACAGTAAAAATGTTAGGGTAAATGCAAAAAGCCCTAATCTTTTTTGAATACCTTCTTTATTGTACCCAATATTGATGTAAATTGTGCCTAAAACAAGACCAACTACTAAAGCTTCCAATGTATTTGTCAAAAGAAGTTGTTTTGTCCTATAAATTATCTTCCAAAACCTTCTAGAAAGTGTCACAATCTCATGCAATCTTGAACTCTTGTACTTAACCTTCTCCCTCCTTTCACTTATAATTGCCTGATTATGATTATGATTATCGCTTTTTTCGATGAGATTGTTGTTAAGAGTAATGATAGGATTTGTATTTTGAGGAAGTTGGTTTAGGATTTCCATAGCATGCTCAAGTGCATTGAGCTGAGGAGGAACAGTGAACCCATTTATATTTAAATGGGTTTGTAATGAAGAAAGACTACCATGATGTAAAACTTTTCCTTTTGACAATAAAAGGACTTTATCAATAGTGGATAGTATCTTAAAACTAGGTTGGTGTATAGACACGACTATGGTTCTGTTTCTCGACGCCGCTATAGACTTTAGGGTCTGCATTACGTTAAATGCAGACCCACTGTCGAGCCCTGAGGTGGGCTCATCTAGGAGGAGGATACCAGGGTCATTTAGTAAACTAAGCCCTATAGAAACCCTCCTTCTTTCTCCTCCTGACAAACCCTTTGAACACCAGCTGTTTGACACGTGTCCTAGCTGGAGCTCTCCTAGGAGAGACGAAACAACGGTGGAGAGTTGTTTGTGGGAAAGAGTAGGGAGGAGGAGGCGTGCAGTGAAGTAGAATGTCTCGGAGATTGTGAGGAGAGGTAGGTGTGAATCATGTTGTGGGACGTAAGCGGAAAGTTTTCTGTAAGAAGAGGGTGTTATAGGGTGGGAGTTGAGGAAGAGGGTGCCGGAAGTGGGGGATGTTCGGGCGGCGAGGATGTCGAGAAGGGTTGACTTTCCGGCGCCGCTAGGGCCAACAATGGCTAGGATTTGAGAAGGGTAGGCTGTAAGAGAGATGTCTTGGAGAATGTAGGTGGGTGAGGGGGTTGTGGTGGTGCATGGCTTGAAGAGGAAGGAAGGTGTAAGACTTGTAAGAGAAGATGTTGTGGATTTTAGGAGTGTGGTTGATTTTGTGTAGGAGATTGAAGTGGCTGTTAGTTTGTAGGTTTTTGGGGGTGGTGATGGTGGAGGAGAAGGAGGAGGAGAATGTTGATGATGATCTTCTTCCATGAGAAAATTTGGTATGAAATTTTGTGGATTATCAAAAGATTGGAACTTGAATTGGAAGTAATAATAATGGTGATCAAAGATGGATCGTCTTAAAATAAAAATGTGCAAGTTGTTAGTTGGAATTGTGTATAGAGGTTCATGTGGGTTTTGGGGTTTGTAGTTAGTAAGACATGTGAAAATTTGAGCAATGTGTGTGGGTACAAATGTTTTGCACTTTCCATGGAGCACCTTGGGAAATCACATGAGATGTGTAAGGTATAAGTTGTTGTATGTAGTACTAGCTCTATATGAAGGATTAGGTATGTACTTCCACATTCTTGAACCAACAATTTGATCAGAATCGAATAGTTACGTTGAAGTGAGCTTCATTTTCGTTTTGGTAGTTCTGCGAAAAATATTAAATGAATATATCGACTTCAAATAGACTGGCTGTTACGATGCATTTACGCGCGCTATCTTTGAAGTATTTTGGTTTTCGGATTCATCGTTAATAGTTAATTAATAACGATTCAATGATTATACCTCAATTATACGCTTTCTAACGTTCTAACGCAAGTGTCACTTTGATTCCTTAATGACTTAATGTCAATGAGACTGACATCATATCCCAAAGAATCACCTCAAACAAAAGTTACTGATGGTATAATTAAAGTTCAATCAATGAATATATAGGTTAATAACAATAATCCTTATACCGATAGATATGATAATAAATTATTAGGGATGATTACTGGTAGCTAATTTATGATTTCAAGTGTAAAATATGTCAGTATATTGTATGACAAACAAGTAAGAATCACGGGTTGAGTTGCATGAAATGATATAAGGAGATGACAGGGGATGAAAGAAGGCATAAAGACAAAGAGTTGGGACAATTACACAAACTAGTACGGACTACTCAATTATACCCAAACACCAAATACTTGTTTGATACGACTTTTGTGTGTATTCTATTGCAAATTGAATAACGGAATCAAACTTCTGAATTACGCAAATTACAACTTTGTTAAGTACAATAATTTCACTTCCATCTTAATGATAATATTATTGTGAAAAGGCTACTCCACCAGCTTTACAGTGACATAAGACGAGATTGTGGAAGCACATTACACGGTATGGTATGGGGGTTGTACCATACGTCTAATTGGGTTAAAAGTAATTCGATAGTATTACTAGTGTAACTAGGCTAATTATCAAATTCGGTTTCTATTTGTTCATAAACAAATAGCTTATGTTATGGAGGCATAAGAAAATATAATATAAGGATTTGAATTTGGGATTACTCTTATATTGTTCTCGTAAAGATTTGTCAACCTTAGTTTGCATCTAATTTTAGAATATCTATCATAGTTTTAAGTTTGATCTTTGCAACATTATGCTTGAATAACATTACTCTCGTGTCAACAATAGCCGAGTATGATCTTAATATGATTCTTAAACTTATTATTAATGGAAAAATCGAGTCAAAAGGGATTCATTGATTTAATCACATGCTCGGATGATCAATAGCCGAAAACTTAACTTTTTGAGTTTCTAACACAAAACATCAAAATCTTAAAATGGGGTCAGTGATTAAGAGCCTAATGTAAAAGTTTTAGCTTAAATAACTTTCACGGTGGGCCTGACAAATAAGCCTGTTTGCTGCAGCCCAATAATCCTTATTTGTTGCAGCCCAACTAGTGCTGTTGCTTGAATGTGAAAGCCCATGGGACAAACCAAAGATCTAGAATAGAGCTCTATTTGTTTCAATTGCGGGAGTTTACTCAAATCTTTTGGATCCGCAATTAGTCCCTCAGTTTCATTCATTTCTTACTTTACGTTAGTTGTTTGAATGAAATGGAGCCATGAAGGGAGTATTAAGCTAGCCTTGTTCAGTTGTTGCTCTTTCAAGGTCGGATGTACTCACTTTACGTTACCCTGTAATTCCCTGTTTTTTTGCTTGAATATGTCTAAAATGTACAGTTGTGCTTGTAGAATACTGAATAATTCCTTGATTATTATGAGACGGTCTCCCAGGAGACTTGCTGTATAATTGGTATTTATAATACAAACTAACTCGAAATAACCCTAACACTAAACTCTAGAATCTTCCTATTCTATCCTGTAACAGTGCTTGGATTTATTATCGGATTTTGGGGAGTTTGTGGCACTTGGTTTTTAAAAGATCTTGGAGACATGCCCTTTTCCGGCTCTACATGGACATGGAAGACAAGGTTTATGTCATGATGGTCGTAAGAATAGGCAGAGCTTGTATCAGAAGTTGAACTTAGTATTAGTAGTTTTGTACTCGTACATCTTTTAATTTTGTTTTATATTTAGCACCTTTCTTCTACAGTTCTCCATCTTAACAACCTGTATCGTGAAGTTTACAAATCCTATTTTTCTTCCTAATCCTCATTCCTCAACATAATCAGCTGGATCAAATATTGGATCACCAAAATATATAAGTACTAGTTTGTATGCCCGGGCGTAGGCCGGGCTGCATATTCACATTATTATACTCGATTTCTAAAAATGTTGATTTATCTTTTTTTAGTAATGATAGTATATTTTATTATATGTTTCTACTCACTTACTCCCTATCATATTATTATTTTACTTCCACTTTTACATTAGCCTTTTTACTATCTCATCTTCATACCACAATCACATCACCTGTTATATCACATTATATTTTTTATATTACTATAACTTAGCTTAGCACAATAATCACCATAAATTATATTATTGGAAAATGCACGTGGTACCCCTGTACTTTGGGGTTTTGCACGCGGTACCCCTACAAATAACTTTGTGCATACGGTACCCCCGTACTTTCGAAAACTGCACACCATACCCATTTTTGAACTTCTGT
Organism: Spergularia marina; assembly: GCA_963680865.1. Lineage (NCBI taxonomy): Eukaryota > Viridiplantae > Streptophyta > Magnoliopsida > Caryophyllales > Caryophyllaceae > Spergularia > Spergularia marina. Next base: position 22,755,102 of record OY804553.1, on the reverse strand, counting down.
TAGTTTATCCGTTTATAATATTGACAAGAACATGATTAGCTTGAGTTAATTACAATCAATAATCAATAGTAATGAAATAAAATGACCAATCCCCACCTCTTACTTTTCTCTCTCCTCTCCCTCGTTCCCTTTCCCTACCCAGCACAACGTACTACCTCACGACCTCACCACCGACTACCTGGACACACCACCACCGTATGCTGTCCGGCGACAACGCTTGCTCGTCGTATGATGGCGACTCCACTAGTGGAGTGATCGCTCACCGTCGACGGCTCCCACTGCCTCCCAGCACAATTCTACCTTCTCCCTCCGACGCGACTTCCCCCTTCCCCTCGGTTCGCCGCCACCACTCTTCTTCTAGCCGCCCCCTCTCCTTATTTTCTCTAAATATTCTGAATGAATAAACCTAGAGTGGGGGATTCTTAAAGTACGGAAAACGTAAAATAGAAAAATATGCAATTAAGAAAATACAGAAACCACGGTCCGCCAAGCTCTTCACCGTGACCCGCAAAGCCTCATCGCCGCCCGCCAAGCACAAACAGCGGACCGCGAAAAGTGTTTGACGCATATCTTTTTGCTTCTTTTAATGCTCCGCCAAGCTTGCAGCGCGGCCGCCAAAAGTCTCTGGAAAGCTTTTCAACAGCGCGTCAATTATTGTTCGTATCCAAAATGTGCTTAAAATGACCAAAATTACATAAAACTTAAAAACTGACACTCAACACCAATAATGAGTATAATACATCATTTGGAACGTTAAAATAAAATAAAAACCATCAACTTGATGCGTAGAAAATGGGCAGATCAGTATCTCCTTTTTGAAGTATTTCAGGCGTTTCGACGCTCGTAACTTTGTATGGATTCATGACCGTTTTGACTGTTTTTCTAACAATCTCTTAGGTTTTTGGCTCTAATATTCTTCCAATCCTCATTATATCATACGTAGGGACTACCACCAAAATTTGAAATGTTTTCGTTCCGGATCCATTTTATCGAAAAACCGTGGATACTGCGATTCCGGTCAAATTTGAGCAATTTTTCAAAAAACGTCTTATGTCCTCCAAAAACTAATGTAGATACCCTAGGACTATACTTGTTAGATTTGAGTGTTAGTTCCTCATTTTCTGAAGTATTTCATGCGTTTTGACGCTCGTCACTTTGTAAGGATTTATGACCGTTTTGGTCGTTTTCATTATCTTCTCTTAGGTTTTTTACTATAATATTTTGAAAATCCTCATTATATCATACGTAGAGACTACCACCAAAATTTGAGCCGTTTTCGCTCCGGATATATCGAAAAAAACCGTGGATTATGTACTGCGATTCTGGTCAAATTTGATCAATTTTTCGAAACAAGCCAAATGTCCTCCAAACATTAAAATAGATATCCTAGGACTATACTTGTTGGATTTGAGTGTTCGTTCCTCATTATGTGAAGTATTTCAAACGTTTCGACGCTCGTCACTTTGTATGGATTTATGACCGTTTTGGCCGTTTTCCTTATCTTCGATTAGGTTGTTTACTCTAATATTTTGCAAATCCTTATTTTATTATACTTAGAGACCACCACCAAAATTTGATGTTTTTTTTTCTTCTCCGAAGCCATTTTATCAAAAACTCGTGGATTATGTACTGTGATTCTAGTCAAATTTGATCAATTTTCCGGAAAAAAACCAAATGTCCTCCAAACATTACTTAGTACTATACTTGTTGGATTTGAGTGTTGGTTCCTCATTTTGTGAAATATTTCATACGTTTCGACGCTCGTCACTTTGTATGGCTTTATGACCGTTTTGCCCGTTTTTCTAACCTTCTCTTAGGTTTTTGGCTCTAATATTTTTTGAATCCTCATTATATCATACTTAGACACTACCACCAAAATTTGAGCCGTTTTTACTTCGGAGCCATTTTATCGATAAACCGTGGATTAATGTATTACGATTCTGGTCAAATTTGATCAATTTTACGAAATACGCCAAAGTTACTCCACACATTACTGTACATACCCTAGGACAACAATTGTTGAATTTGAGTGTTGGTTCCATATTTTCTGAAGTATTTCATACGTTTCAAATCCTCATTATATCATACGAGAGACTACCACCAAAATTTGAGCCGTATTTGCTCCCAAGCCGTTTTATCGAAAAACAGTGGATTATATAAAGCGATTCTGGTCAAATTTGATCAATTTTTTGAAAAACGTCAAATGTTCTCCAAACATTACTGTAGATACCCTAGGACCATACTTGTTTGATTTGAGTGTTGTTTCCCCATATTCTGAAGTTTACCATGCGTTTCGACGCTCGTCACTTTGTATGGATTTATGACCGTTTTGGCCGTTTTCATTATCTTCTCCTAAGACTTTTACTCTAATATTTTGAAAATCCTCATTATATCACACGTAGAGACTACCACAAAAATTTGAGTCGTTTTCGCCACAGAGCTTTTTTTATCGAAAAACCGTGGATTATATGTATTGCGATTATGGTGAATTTTGATCTATTTTTAAAAAACAAGCCATATGTCCTCCAAACGTTAAATTAGATACCCTACGACTATATTTGTTGTATTTGAGTGTTGGTTCCTCATTTTCTGAAGTATTTCATACATTTCGACGATCGTCACTTTGTATGGATTTATGACCGTTTTGGCCGTTTTCCTTATCTTCTCTTAGGTTTTTGACTCTAATATTTTGCAAATCCTCATTATATCATATGTAGAGACTACCACCAAAATTTGAGTCGTTTTTGCCCCGGAACCATTTTGTCGAAAAGTAGTGGATTATGTAATGTTGTTCTGATCAAATTTGATCAATTTTTCGCCAAAGGATAAGAGCTGATTGCTGGCGATGACTTAAAGACAAAGGTCCTCCAAACATTACTGAAGATACATTAGGATTATGCTTGTTGGATTTGAGTTTTGGTTCCTCATTTTCTGAAGTATTTCATACGTTTCGACGCTCGTCACTTTGTATGGATTTATGACCGTTTTGGCCGTTTTCCATATCTTCTCTTAGGGTTTTGACTCTAATATTTTGCAAATCCTTAATTTATCAGAATACTTAGAGACCACCACCAAAATTTGAGTCGCTTTTGCTCCGTAGCCATTTTATTAAAAAATCGTGGATTATGTAATGTGATTCTGGTCAAATTTAATCAATTTTTCGAAAAAAAAGCCAAATGTCCTCCTAACATTACTGAAAATACATTAGTACTATACTTGTTGGATTTGAGTGTTGGTTCCTCATTTTGAAAAATATTTCATGCTTTTCGACGCTCGTCACTTTGTATGGCTTTATGACCGTTTTGGCCGTTTTTCTAACCTTCTCTTAGGTTTTTGGCTCTAATATTTTTCCATTCCTCATTATATCATACTTAGACACTACCACCGAAATTTAAGCTCTTTTTGCTCCGTAGCCATTTTATCGAAAAACCGTGGATTATGTACTATGATTCTGGTCAAATTTTATCAATTTTACAAAATACGCCAAATGCCCTTTACACATTGCTATAGATACCCTAGGACAACAATTTTTGTATTTGAGTGTTGGTTCCTCATTTTCTGAAGTATTTCATACGTTTCAACGCTCGTCACTTTGTATGGAGTTATGACCGTTTTGGCCGTTTTCCTTATCTTCACTAAAGTTTTTGACTCTAATATTTTTCAAATCCTCATTATATATACGTAGAGACTACCACCAAAATTTGAGCCATATTCGCTCCCGAGCCTTTTTATCGAAAAACCATGGATTATATACAGCGATTCCCGTCAAATTCGATCAATTTTTCGAAAAACGTTAAATGTCCTCCAAAAATTATTGTAGATAACCTAGGACCATACTTGTTGGGTTTGAGTATTGTTTCCTCATTTTCTGAAGTATACCATGCCTTTCGACGCTCGTCACTTTGTATGGATTTATGACCGATTTAGCCATTTTCATTATCTTCTCTTAAAATTTTTACTCTAATATTTTTCAAATCCTCATTATATCATACGTAGAGACTACCACCAAAATTTGAGCCATATTCGCTCCCGAGCTTTTTTATCGAAAAAACCGTGGATTATATACTGCGATTCCGGTCAAATTTGATCAATTTTTCGAATAATGTGAAATGTCCTCCAAAAGTTACTGTAGATACTCTAGGACTATACTTGTTGGATTTGAAGGTTGGTTCCTCATTTTGTGAATTATTTCGTGCGTTTTGACACTCGTCACTTTGTATGGATTTATGACCGCTTTGACCGTTTTTCTAACCTTCTCTTAGCTTTTTGGCTCTAAAATTCTTCTAATTCTCATTATATCATACTTAGACATTACCACCAAAATTTGAGCCGTTTTTTATCTGGAGCCATTTTATCGAAAAACCGTGGATTATGAACTACAATTCTGTTCAAATTTGATCAATTTTACAAATTACGCCAAATATCCTCCACACATTACTATAGATACCTTAGGACAACCATTGTTGTATTTGAGTGTTGGTTCCTCATTTTCTGAAGTATTTCATACGTTTCAACGCTCGTCACTTTTTATGGATTTATGACCGTTTTGGCCGTTTTTCTTATCTTCTCTTAAGTTTGTGACTCTAATAATTTTCAAATCCTCATTATATCATACGTAGAGACTACCACCAAAATTGGAGGCGTATTCGCTCCCGAGCCTTTTTATCGAAAAACCGTGGATTATATACAGCGATTCCAGTCAAATTCGATCAATTTTTCGAAAAACGTCAAATCTCCTACAAAAAATACTGTAGATACCCTAGGACCATACTTGTTGGATTTGAGTGTTGTTTCCTCATTTTCTGAAGTATTTCATGCGTTTCGACACTCGTCACTTTTTATAGATTTATGACTGTTTTAGCCGTTTTTATTATCTTCTCTTAATATTTTTACTCTAATATTTTGAAAATCATCATTATATCATATGTAGAGACTACCAACAAAATTTGAGCCGTTTTCGCTCCGGAGCTGTTTTATCGAAAAAACCGTGGATTATGTATTGCGAATATGGTGAATTTTGATCTATTTTAAGAAACAAGTCATATGTCCTCCAAACGTTAAATTAGATACCCTAGGACTATATTTGTTAGATTTGAGTGTTGGTTCCTCATTTTCTGAAATATTTCATGCGTTTCGACGTTCGTCACTTTATATGGATTTAATATCGTTTTGGCCGTTTTCATTATCTTCTCTTTGGTTTTTGACTCTAATATTTTGCAAATCCTTATTTTATCATACTTAGACACCACCACCAAAATTTGAGTTGTTTTTGCTCCGAAGCCATTTTATCAAAAAATCATGGATTATGTATTGTGATTCTGGTCAAATTAAATCAATTTTCCGAAAAAAAAACCAAATGTCCTCGAAACGTTACTGAAGATACATTAGTACTATACTTGTTGGATTTGAGTGTTGGTTCCTCATTTTGTGAAATATTTCATGCATTTCGACGCTCGTCACTTTCTGTGGATTTCTGACCGTTTTGGCTGTTTGCCTTATATTCTCTTAGGTTTTTGACTCTAATATTTTGCAAATCCTCATTATATAATATGTAGAGACTACCACCAAAGTTTGAGTTGTTTTTGCTCCGGAGCCATTTTGTCAAAAAATAGTGGATTATGTAATATTATTCTTATCAAATTTAATCAATTTTCCGCCAAAGGATAAGAGCTGATTGTTAGCGGTGACTTAATGCCAAAGGTCCTCCTAACAATACTGAAGATACATTAGGATTATACTTGTTATTTTTGAGTTTTGGTTCCTCATTTTCTGAAATATTTCATGCGTTTCGACGCTTGTCACTTTGTATGGATTTATGACCGTTTTTGCTGTTTTCCTTATCTTCTCTTAGGTTTTTGACTCTAATATTTTGAAAATCCTTATTTTATCATACATAGACACCACCACCAAAATTTGAGTCGTTTTTGCTCCGAAACCATTTTATCAAAACATCGTGGATTATGTATTGTGATTCTGGTCAAATTTGATCAATTTTCCGAAAAAAAAAACCAAATGTCCTCGAAACGTTACCGAAGATACATTAGTACTATACTTGTTGGATTTGAGTGTTGGTTCCTCATTTTGTGAAATATTTCATGCGTTTCGACGCTCGTCACTTTGTATGGCTTTCTTACCGTTTTGGCCGTTTTATAACCTTCTCTTAGGTTTTTTGCTCTAATATTCTTCGAATCCTCATTATATCATACTTAGACGCTACCACCGAAATTTGAGCCGTTTTTGCTCCGGAGCCATTTTATCGAAAAACCGTGGATTATGTACTACGATTCTGATCAAATTTGATCAATTTTACGAAATACGCCAAATGTCCTACAAACATTACTGTAGATACCCTAAAACAACAATTGTTGTATTTGAGTGTTGGTTCCTTATTTTCTGAAGTATTTCATACGTTTCGACGCTCATCACTTTGTATGGATTTATGACCGTTTTGGCCGGTTTTTGTACTCTAATATTTTTCAAATCCTCATTATATCATACGTAGAGACTACCACCAAAATTTGAGTCGTATTCGATGCCGAACCTTTTTATCGAAAAACCGTGGATATATACACCGATTCCTGTCAAATTCGATCAATTTTTCGAAAAACGTCAAATGTCCTCCAAAAATTACTGTAGATACCCTAGGACCATACTTGTTGGATTTTGTGTTGTTTCCTCATTTTCTGATGTATACCATGCGTTTCGATGCTCGTCACTTTGTATGGATTTATGACCGTTTTGGCCGTTTTTATTATCTTCTCTTAAGATTTTTACTCTAATATTTTGAAATCTTCATTATATCCTACGTAGAGACTACCCCCAAAATTTGAGTCGTTTTCGCTCCGGAGCTGTTTTATCGAATAACCGTGGATTATGTATTGCGATTCTGGTGAATTTTGATCTATTTTAAGAAACAAGCCATATGTCCTCCAAACATTACTGTAGATACCCTAGGACTATACTTGTTGGATTTGAGTGTTGTTTCCTCATTTTCTGAAGTATTTCATGCGTTTTGACGCTCCTCACTTTGTATGGACTTATGACTGTTTTGGCCGTTTTCAATATCTTTTCTTAAGGTTTTTACTCTAATATTTTGAAAATCCTCATTATATCATACATAGAGACCACCACCAAAATTTGTGCCGTTTTCGCCAAGGAGTTTTTCTATCGAAAAACTGTGGATTATGTATAGCGATTTTGGTGAATTTTGATCTATTTTAAAAACAAAGCAATATGTCCTCCAAACGTTAAATTAGATATGCTAGGACTATATATGTTGGATTTGAGTGTTGGTTTCTCATTTTTTGAAGTATTTCATGCGTTTCGACGCTCGTCACTTTCTATGGATTTATGATCGTTTTGGCCGTTTTCATTATCTCCTCTTAAGTTTTTTACTCCAGTATTTTCCAAATCCTTATTATATCATACGTAGAGACTACCGCCAAAATTTGGGCCGTATTCGCTCCCGAGCCTTTTTATCGAAAAATCGTGGATTATAAATACTGCGATTCCGGTCAAATTTGATCAATTTTTCGAATAACGTCAAATGACCTACAAAATTTACTGTAGATATCCTAGGACTATACTTGTTGGATTTGAGTGTTGTTTCCTCATTTTCTAAAGTATTTCATGCGGTTCGACGCTGGTCACTTTGTATGGTTTTATGATCGTTTTGGCCGTTTTCATTATTTTCTCTTAAGTTTTTTACTCTAATATTTTGAAACATTCTATCATACGTAGAGACTACCGCCAAAATTTGAGCTGTTTTGGCTACGGAGCATTTTTATTGAAAAACCGTGGATTATGTATTGCGATTCTGGTCAAATTTAATCAATTTTTTGAAACAAGCCTAATGTCATTTAAACGTTAAATTAGATACCCTAGGACTATATTTATTGGATTTGAGTGTTGGTTCCTCATTTTGTGAAGTATTTCATGCGTTTCGACGCTCGTCACTTTGTGTGGATTTCTGACCGTTTTGGCTGTTTTCCTTATCTTCTCTTAGCTTTTTGACTCTAATATTTTGCAAATCCTCATTATATAATATGTAGAGACTACCACCAAAATATGAGTCGTTTTTGCTCCGGAGCCCTTTTGTCGAAAAATAGTGGATTATGTAATGTTTTTCTAATCAAATTTAATCAATTTTCCGCCAAAGGATAAGAGCTGGTTGCTGGCGATGACTTAAAGCCAAAGGTCCTCCAAACAATAGGTCAATTTTTCGAAAAACGTCAATTGTCCTCCAAAAATTAATGTAGATACCCTAGGACCATACTTGTTGGATTTGAGTTTTGGTTCCTCATTTTCTGAAGTATTTCATGTGTTTCGACGCTCGTCACACTGTATGGATTTATGACCATTTTTGTCGTTTTCCTTATCTTCTCTTAGGCTTTTTAGTCTAATATTTTGCAAATCCTTATTTTATTATACTTAGAGACCACCACCAAAATTTGAGTCGTTTTTGCTCCAAAGCCATTTTATCAAAAAATCGTGGATTATGTACTGTGATTCTTGTCAAATTTGATCAATTTTCCGAAAAAAAGTCAAATGTCCACCAAACATTACTGAAGATATATTAGTACTATACTTGTTGGATTTGAGTGTTGGTTCCTCATTTTGTGAAATATTTCATACGTTTTCGACGCTCGTCACTTTTTATGGTTTTATGACCGTTTTTCTAACCTTTTCTTAGGTTTTTGGCTCTAATATTCTTCCAATCCTCATTGTAACAAACTTAGACACTACCACCGAAATTTGAACCGTTTTTGCTCCAAAGCCATTTTATCAAAAAAACCGTGGATTATGTACTACTCACTCCGTCCCAGCTCAAACGCCCCATATTCAATATTGGGACGTCCCACCTCCATCTATTTTGGGACATATTTCTCTGTTCTACTTTTATTAAATTATCACATTCTCTCTCACATTATCTCTCCTACTTTTATTAACCCCACATTCTCTCTCCTCTCTTTTCCTAATATTACCCCACTCATCTTATTATATCAATTTTTCTTATTCCACTACAAGTAACGCCCAGGGTTTTTGAGCTGGGACGGAGGGAGTAAGATTCTGGTCAAATTTGATCAATTTTATGAAATACGCCAAATGTCCTCCACACATTACTGTAGATACCCTAGGACAACAATTGTTGTATTTGAGTGTTGGTTCCTCATTTTCTGAAGTATTTCATACGTTTCAACGCTCGTCACTTTTTATGGATTTATGACCGTTTTGGCCGTTTTCCTTATCTTCTCTTAGGTTTTTGACTCTAATATTTTTCAAATCCTCATTATATCATACGTAGAGACTACCACCAAAATTTGAGCCGTATTTGCTCCCGAGCCTTTTTATCGAAAAACTGAGGATTATATACAGCGATTCCGGTCAAATTTGATCAATTTTTCGAAAAACGTCAAATGTTCTCCAAAAATTACACTTTTTGGATTTGAGTGTTGTTTCCTCATTTTCTGAAGTATTTCATGCGTCTCGACGCTCTTCACTTTGTATGGATTTATGACCGTTTTGGCCGTTTTCATTATTTTCTCTTAAGTTTTTTACTCTAATATTTTGAAAATCCTCATTGTATCATACGTAGAGACTACCACCAAAATTTGAGCTGTTTTCACTCCGGAGCATTTTTATCGAAAAACCGTGGATTATATATTGCGATTTTGGTCAAATTTGATTAATTTTTCGAAACAAGCAAATGTCCTCCAAACGTTAAATTAGATACCCTAGGACTATATTTGTTAGATTTGAGTGTTGGTTCCTCATTTTGTGAAGTATTTCATGCGTTTCGACGCTTGTCACTTTGTGCGGATTTCGGACCGTTTTGGTTGTTTTCCTTATCTTCTCTTAGGTTTTTTACTCTCATATTTTGCAAATCCTCATTATATCATGTGTAGAGACTACCACCAAAATTTGAGTCGTTTTTGCTCTAGAGCCATTTTGTCGAAAATTTGTGGATTATGTATAGTTATTTTTATAGGCGAACGGAAGGAGAACTTATTAGTATTGAGAAATTATAAAATAAGTTGAATTACTATCCACTTATATTACATGAGTGATTTATCGTTGTTAGTATTACTATGTCTAATTTGAAGTTTAAAGAAACAATTTTGGTTCTTATATTTACCAAAATGTAGATAATGTCGTCAGATTGTTTTTCTTTTTTTTTTCTGACGTATGGAACTTACATATGCTAACTACATTTTTATAACACTTAATTACATCTTTATTCACCTAAAGCTCTAAGAAATTTCGTAGGGCTTTTAAGCTATTCAATAGAGTTGACGTATAATTGTTAGTATTGAGAAATTCATTTAAATAAGTTAAACGGTTACCCATTTATATTAGGGTGACCTATAGTTATTAGTATTAGTATCTCAAATTTTAAGGTCATCATTTGATGCTTATATGTACCAAAATGTAGAAAATATCATATTAGACTTTTAACTTACGGAATATTTTCCCATAACATATAAAATAATTTCATAATTATGAAAATGTGATATCTTCGGCCTCGTTACCATAAGGTTATTTTCATAATTACCATAAGATTATGTATGGTATACTACATTTCCATAACTAATGCATGAATTTTGTACATGATTACCAAAAGCTCACATATGGATATAACAACAATTCCATAACATAAATTAATTTCTTATTCACCAGAAACTATCAGAAAATTCGAAGGGCTCTAGACCTCTTCAATGCCCACGATAAAAACTTCGTTTATAAATATATTAAGATATAACCTTCCTCTTTCATTTAATTTTTTCATGCGAGTACTGAATAATGAGCATATAGTCCATGTTGGGAGCCACAATTAGAGTTTAGACCTAAAATGATCACCCACTAGCCTTGAAAGCAAAGGGGACGCAGCGCAAATCAATTACATGCTAATTTTTTCAAGAATTGAATGCTTCATTTGTTTTGGAAGTAAATAAGCCGGGGTTCGCCCAAGCTATCAATACTGTTGGAAAATATAGGTTGGTTATTGTAGGGGGCGGAATTATAAGAGAATAGGAATTTGTAATCGATGTGTCATGATCAATGATCATTGAATGAAAAACGAAATTCGCCCCGACCACGGCACAATCGCATGGACGTCGTTCTCAAGGCCACACAACACTCTCCTAAATTGTGTGCTCAATCATGGGGAGTTGGAACTTTCAAGGGCATGCTCAGATTAACGGAGAAACATTGAGGAGAGATATAAGGTGTCTATGAAATGCTTCTCCCACACCATTTATATAGCCATAACAACTAGGGGGTTATGAGATTAAACTTCCCCTACTTAAGGGCTAAATAATGTGTTAATGGGGTGATATAATGGCATATTAATAGGATTAATGGGGGGAATCCTAAGAGGAAAAAGTAACCCTCACTAATCTAGTTAACACACCCCACTAACTTAGCATTATATCCAACAATCCCCCACTAATGCTAAGTTAGCAACCAATTCTGAGCATGTAGGAAAGGCTCGACACTTAAGTGTTGCTATCTTTCGATTTGAACCCCCACGTAGTGACACGGAACGATTCTTTCATCTAGTGAGTGAACTTCGTCTTGAACTCCTAGAATCCAGGGTAAATTCCGGACACATTTCTTACCTTAGACCCCTTTTAAGTTTCGCGAAGATCCTTCATCCACAAGGATCTATAGCTATAAAACAAATTTGGCAAATGGTGACCTTCCCATGAGTGCTTCTAGAAAAACCGCCCAATTCTTTCATAGAAGGATGCCAATCCTTCTCATTCACGTAGGTGATTCCGCCTAGTCTATCTCCACATAGACCACCCACAATAGGGCAGAATCATTAAGAGCAAAGGCTCAACCTCACAAATTAAAGTAAAGCGGTGAGTCTAAATCCTTCTCAATATAGGACCATCCAACATATGGATGTAAACTCATTAAGAGATAAATCTCAACCTCCACATACGGTGATCTCATCAAGTCTGTCTGATCTCACAAGGACTACCCAAATCAGGGTTATAAGATCATTGAGAACATAGCGTGTTCAACCTCAATCACATTCGGTGAATCCATCAAGTCCGTCTCAATAGGACCACCCGAAGGCTATGGACTCATTAAGAGCTCAGTGCTCAACCTATCAAAGTACACATGTCATAGGAATGGGAAGTGTGTACTATGTGAATCTTTTCATGGCTTCGTTTGACCACCCTTGCAAAAGCAAGTTCGGGTATCAACCATGAATTCCTCACCCCATAGGCGTTAGCCCCATTCCCCTCGACATCACAGGAACAAGCATGAAAGGATCAACAAGAAACCTCTCATGGTTCTCAATGAAACACACGAGTGTCCATACAATCTCAATCAACAAAACTCAATTAAGTATGCACAATATGCATAGGCCCATTATTCCCACATGAACAATGACTTGAGAAGAACACGGTAATAGAGAAAATAGGTAAACTAGTTTGTAATTACCCCCACAATGGTGTACAATCTAGCAAACCTCTCAACTATTCTCTCAACCATTCTATTTTAGCCAACCAAATCACGAGTGAAACCCCTAAATAACGAACTCCTACAACACAAGACTTCAACAAAAAGTGCCCCAAGGTAACTCAACAAATAAACGTATAAGAGCGTCTCAAAAGCTCAATGTGAAAGTCTATAAAACACAAGAAAATGGTTCTAGGTAAACCATTTACTTACACTCATATAGTTAGGCAAAGTATATAAAATATACACACACTGTTATTTCTCATTGAGCATTAAAATATTTCTCTACCAAATATGATTGAGAAAAAACGAAATCCCAAATATTTCGAACCACTCAAAGCGTACAAGAAATTTCTCGCATTAGTGTATATGAAAATCCACGAGCCATATCATCTACCCCAAGTAGATTATTATCTCCAAACTATTGTAGTGAACATATACACATTACATTAGGGCATTTTAATAGACAACTTCTCATATCACTACTAGTGTTCTACTAAGCATTAGAACTTCACAGCAACGAACACATCTAGTTCACAAAGGTTGTCTAAATCAAATTTTACTATATATAAGTCAAACCATATGACTTTATAGACAACAAGCTCATACGAGAAATACACAAATCTGGCAATAAGGCCGATAAGACTCCATCACTTGAAAAGTAAAACATTGTACTACAATTACTTTCCCCCACATTTTCAAGTGATACAATACCGCACCATTTATATAAGAGTGATCCGTTTACTCAAAAGGAACTAAATCTACTCTACTCAAGAGCTCTTTGAGTGGACTAAATAACGTACGCATTAGTTATTATACATGTATAATACTCTAATTTGGTCCACAGACGCAAGTTTTAATTTTGCCACACTCATAACTCAAAAGTGTAGGTTACCGCTGATTAATAGCATGGTGAATTAAACAACTTGATAACAAGCCCCGCACACTTATAAGGCTCAAAAGTAAATCATCCAAAATTTACCTCGCACATGCACATATTAATCTTATCACTTGGTGGACAACCAAAGACATGTAGCTCGCGGATTGTAAATATCTAGAATTCAGGAACCAAGCCAATTTTTAAAAAGCATGTAACTGACGTTACGTACCCACAGATTAAAGCTTACATCATCTTGACTATTCTCACATGTCTCACAAAGAGTTCGTATTTACTCACAAGCAAGTAATTAAATTACCACCATATTAAGATCGATCATCGCACATAACCATACTCTATGGACAAATTATAAAAGTATTGCATGATTCAACTTATCGCTTTATATTGTATGAGAGTACGAGACGATCTCACATCTTCAAAACTCATTATACGAAAAATATAATCATGTGATTAATTATCCCGCATAAATCAGTCCATCAGTTAATATCGTGTTCAGCAAAAAATATAAGGTGACTCATCACATTCTTAAACGTTATACGCAAAGTATAAGCATGTAATTGGCACCATCATTATCCCACACATGATCACGGACTAATAAAAAGTTGGAACACCAAATGGAACTTTCACCTCTTGACATTCCCACATCTCACACATAAATTTTAAAGTAGATAAGCTGGGCAACATACCTGGAGTTGCAATACATAATACCTCAATTGGACTGAAACATGTTCGAAAAATATAACACTTCGCTCAAAATCTGACACATGGATGAAACACAACATTTCATCAAAAATTATAATACACAACGTCTGATGCTCGTTGTTTATCATCTTCAATTTGAGTCGAACGCACAAACAACGTATACAATAACCTAATTTCATTTCTCAATTGTTGGAAAATATAGGTTGGTTATTGTAGGGGGCGGAATTATAAGAGAATAGTAATTTGTAATCGCTGTGTCATGATCGATGATCATTGAATGAGAAACGAAATTCGCCCCGACCACGGCACAATCGCATGGATGTCGTTCTCAAGGCCACACATCACTCCCCTAAATTGTGTGCTCAATCGTGGGGAGTTGGAACTCTCAAGGGGATGCTCAGATTAACGGAGAAACATTGAGGAGAGATATAAGATGTCTATGAAATGTTTCTCCCACACCATTTATATAGCCATAATGGGGTTATGAGATAAAACTTCTCCTATCTAAAGGCTAAATAATAGTGTTAATGGGGGTGATATAATGGCATATTAATATGATTAATGGGGGGAATCCCAAGAGGGAAGAGTAACCCCCACTAACCTAGTTAACACACCCCACTAACTTAGCATTATATCCAACAAATACGATTTAACATGAAAATTAATTCTGGGGGAGATGATATTTGATCAAATTTCATAAGTTTTTTCAAATCCAAATTAGTTTTTGTTACTAATTTACTCGGATTCGGATCATTTCTCATCGTAATTCAAGTTATCATGTCACAATTTTACGTTTAAATCATATTGGGTCTTAAAACTCTTAATCACTTCATTATTTAACATGATTGCTAAACGCAACATTTTTTTTACTACCGTAACCTGGTAAAAACCCATTTACCCCCATAACCACAAAAAATAACAACAATACTCAAACCCCAAATTTATCCCATTACAGTACTGCTATACTGATTTGCTGCCATACATACGATAGAATGTATCTTTTTTCGCACTAAGGAAGTCCGGTGGTAGTGCTTTAACACCGTCGCTACATACATACGTACCCTAGGAAAAGCTAGGCAGCCATTGATTTCTAATCTTCTGCCTTAATGTCCTACTTGTCCCTCCAAAGAGTGATCCGCCATTGCTCATCCTTCATCGATAGTTTATATTCTTCATTATTCGTTAGCATACTTCTACATCAAAGTAAGTTGATATCAATTGCCTTTGCTTAATTTTTATCGTCAAATGTATGTTGATATCAACATCTTGCTTAATTCTTATCAACAACGGATATCAATTGTTCTTTGCAATGGAGGGTGAGTTCATTACAAGTAGGTATATTCGCTGCCTACTTTGATTGTCTTGAAGTGGGAATCGCTGATATTCCGGGCAATTCGTTGAGAACATCGCATGATCGCATTAGTGCTCGAACGTCGTATGATCGCATTAATGCTCGAACGTCGCATGATCGCATCACAGAATTTTTTTCTTTAGGGTATGCTACGTAAAGAAGTTGGGAAGATGAGATCATTAAGGGTAATATTGGAAGAAAAATGAAAAAAATAGGTTACATTAGTATTTTTTAGGTTACGTTTAGCAATCCTCTTCTTTAAATACCCCAAGCCCAAAAAATACTGCCATTTGTTATACTTTTGAGGCCCAACTTTCGAATCATGGCCCAGTCGTACTGTCATTGAGAAGTTCCGCACCATCATCACTTGAAAAGCAATTGGGTCCGTTCGACGGCTAATTCAAATTCAAATGTATTGTCTCTATATTGAAAATGATGTACATACTAATATAACGAGTTATATGAGAGTTTTGGCAAAAAATTCATGCAACTTTTTTGGAATTAGGATTAGCCAATTACTACGCACAACCTCTTGAGCTGTTTAGATCAGGCAGATCTAATCAATGATGTCGAACATACATTGAATATACTTATATACTTTAATTTGTCTATGACGAGTTACTCAACCATTATAACTGAATAACCATTGTTAACGACTTTCTTTATAACGGTAAATGGCAGACATCCTCTCGTAACAACCCCATTGAATCTTGATACACATGCTTCGGCATTGTCGAATTATCCCGTAATTATGTTAATCATCAGTCACCCCTAGGCTAATTCAGTGAACGCACCCCTGTTTTACTATGTTAGTGTTCCAATTAGTGGTAATTATTAGTTCTAAAGTCCTTAAAAAATTGTTAAAACTTGACTTTGATAATTAAGTTGACGTCGAAAAAGGAGCTGATTTGTTTAAAGCTTATTAGTAACGAGTACTAAATTTGTAAGACACAAACTAATACAAATCTATAGATTTTGGTGAAGTTTAGATTGGTTTGTTGGGAGTATAGGTTTATGTGCGTCTATGTGCATGGCACTATGCTCTTGAAATTCATGTTTTCATTTCAATTCTAAGTCCTTATTCCGTGATTATTATACGGAGTATATGCCAACTTGTTCATCTGGGATCTCCTAAATGAGTTGAGGACACAATCATTCATGGGATTTAGTCACTTAGAGGTCAATTCGATTAGATGAGTTTTTTAGGTTAAAGCGAGTCGAAATTATATTAGTCGCGAAATAAGCGTTCAATCAAAAGAATTTCTAATATCGTATAAAAAAAAACATCTCAAACTAAACTCTAGCTAAGTTGATAATTGGGGCACAAGGAATCTATGTTACTCGAACTCTTCATATTATCTCATGTACCCATGTTGGACCACTCGACACTTCAATAATACCACACTTCTCATTTTAAACTAAAAACATATACGGATTATTATGTATTTTTCATAAAATAGCTTAGTCCGATACTTGAACTTGCACTCGTATCGTATCGGATACAATGAGACATACTTCTAGCCTAAAATAGTAGGGCAAAGGAAAGAATGGTAGGATTTTCCATTGTAAAAGCAGTGGTGACAATATGAGAAGTTGAAAGTCGTCAATCTTGCGCCAGCAACGGTGGAATTTGAAGAAAAACCAGAAGAATAATCCAACTCAAATTTGTGGGCTTTTTTCATGTAAATTATGATGATGCCCAAGAAACAGATGAACATTGGCGTGCCGAGTATTGACAGAATTGTGTCAAATGTCAACCAATTTATGATTTTATCACTATTCAGTAGTGACTTCCGGATCCGGACTTATGATTTTTGACTTCCGGACTTATTATGGTCCATGATATTCTGAAAAAACTGAGTCCCCTCTTTCGTTTCAATATCTTCATTATTACACTACGGATTCTGGTTTTGTCACTTCTCCAACCTGTTCTCCCTCCCCCCCCCCCCCCATATTGGTTCTTTAGACCTTCACAAGTTTTGGACTCTTTCATCTTATTCGATAATTGGGTAGACGTTCCCGTCTAAACGAAATGTGATAATTACGGTGTACTTTAGTTCAACACTCGTTGCATCAAATTATAGTGAGTAAATCTAAATCTTGCGGAGTATATCGATAAATAATCTTTTATTTTTGAAATAAGTTCTTGTTTGGTTGGTTGGGTAAGGATTTTTCCAGGTTTTTTTTAGTAGGGAAATGCGCTTTATGAGTATTTTGTATCCGGAGTCCAGGTATTGGTCAATTGGTTACGTACTTACGTAGCATTATTAGTCTAGAACTAACTTTAGCAGGGCATGCACCAGTTTTGGGGAAGATTACCTCATCCTATACTCGTACCAGATTTATACTCCAGTACAGGTTACGCCCACCCACGCTTTCTTGGCACCACTTGACCCATTTTACAGATTTGACTTACTTCTACGTACTGCTTTCTTTGTTTCTTTAACCAGAGCATCGAACATACTCAGCAAAAAAAAAAAAACCAGAGCATCGAACATGGGTTAAGTAGACAACTTGTTAACGAGACGATAGTATGTTCGAGTTGACGTTTGTAACTGCATACTAGGTCCACATCTTACTTTAACTTTCCTAATAAAATAAAATAGATTTTAAACTTGACCCGGTTTATGAATGAAATAGACGTACCAATTTATCACATTGACCATGTTGGTATGTATCCGACCAATGTGAAGTATGAACTTGCTCATGGCAAGAACTAAGCTAAGCAAGACTCATTAATCGTTATTACAAATTTCACGCCTATGACATGGTGTAAGATATCTTCGTATGAAAACTTCAAACTCGTATCATCGTATGTGGTGGCGAAATTGAAAGGACGGTAGAATTGCACAAAAACAAATAAAAATCTAACAATAGATCAAATAGTATTATCCTTTAAACAAACATGGATTTTTCATCACTTCACCTTTTACTATATCTTCATCCAAAAGATTTACAGCAGTACAAGACGACACAAGTGACCTCACAACAATCACTGGTCATCATCATCATCATCATGATTCCCTAACAAACTACTAACTGCCTCCTAATTCAAAATCCAACCCAAATTTTAAAAAAAAAAAAAAAAAAAAAACATCACTTTTTTCTCTTTCCAAAAACAGAGAAAACCACTCTCTCTCCTAATTATGATTTCCTTGTTCACACAATCACAGTGTACTTACTTTCAGATCTTCCCAAACCCTAACTAAATCTTCTGGAGGAAGATTTTCCCGCTTCTCTCTCCTTTCACCCCCCCCCCCCCAAAGACAAATTAAAAAAGAAAAGTTAATTTATATGGTACAGACATTTTCAGCACAACTCATTTTCTTCAGACTTCAGACCACTTCTTCTGACACTGTTATTGATTTCTCATGTGATGGATCACTGCTACACCTTGATAATGATGATTTTCCTGCATTTCCATAATTATTATCACAACTAATTAGTATCATAATTTTAAAATTAATAAACACACTAATTAATTTCAAACTAATTTGATAAATTAATAGAATATTCACCTCTTGTGGTGGCGTGAAGAGAACGCTTGCAGTGTAAAATAGCGCCTTCAATACCGTCCGAAGGATTATCATTTCTCGCCGCCGCCGGAGAAATAACAACCATCGACGACGCCGATTTGCTCTTTCCGAGCTGCTTCGTTATCACCTTAAACCTACTACTACTGCTGCAGCTCTGTTTCTCGTCTTTCGCTTTCCTCGGCGAACACGACACCGTGAATCTCTCTCCTCCGCCGCCGGCTCCGCCGGTACCACTACTCTTCTTCGAGTACAACGGCTTGACGAAATTCAAGTACTTTTGAACCGCGTCCTTTGAAAACCGCTTCGACTCGTCAGAGCTCCGGCGATCAATTTTAGGGCTTGGTAGCTGATTCAAGCTCTCCGTACGAGTGAATTTCGGGACAATTGAACCGTCCTCAATCTTGAACTTCACGGTAAACGGACTAATCGAATTGTTCGATTTCGGCGAGAAGCAGGAGGATGAAACGCTGTCGTTGTCGTAGAAAACGTCGTCGTTTTTCCGTGTTTTCTTGTTGAGTTTGCCGAACATGAAGATTCGGAGCTTCGGAGATGCCGATCGGAGAATGGAGATCGGCGATTGAGGTTTGGATGTGATTTTCTGTTCGGTTTTGTCGGATTGAGTGAACGGTGACGATTTCGCGTCGAATTTCGGCAATGTGAGCTCGAGTTCAAAGAAAGAGTCGTCATCGTCGTCGTAATCGCCGTCGCTAAGCTCGGTAAGTGGATCGGAGAAGGTGGAGTCTACGACGGTGGTGTTATCTCCGTCGCAATCGCCGCCGTCACCGGCGACTTTTGATTTGTTTGATTTCCAGAATTTTAAGAGTGATAGTGCGTCCATTTTTTCTTTTTTCCCCTCAGTAATTAATTTTTCAGTCAACAGAATTTGTTTGGAGAGAGAAAGTCGGAAAGAGGGTTGATGACTTGATGATGTGGTTGGTTAGTGTTGGGAATGAGAGTGAGGGGGTATTTATAGAGGGAAAAGTCATGGACGAATATTAAGGGTTTTTTTTTTTTTTTTTTTAAAGAATACAATAAATACAAGAACTTCTATGAGAAGGCAACCCCGGCGACGAAGTTGGAGGCCATTACGTCAAGTACATTCGATGAACCAGAATTAACCCGAATGCAAATAGCGTATTTGACATAACCTAGATGGATAGTCTTATATGCCGCCTTATTGCCTGATCTACGAATATGAGGAAACTGAAAAGACAAAAAATCAACGGAAAAATTCAAAAACATATGAAACAAGTAGTCCAACATAATGGTAATAAGCTACAAAAAGTCCAACTCAAGCACCACCCGATCCGCACCCTGTTGGAACGACATGTCTTAGGAATTCCTTTTTCTTTTCACCTATAACATTGCTCTTACTTAGGGCTCCTTCAATATTACTACAGTATTCCGTTTTTTTCTCAGTTATAAAATATAGATAAATAAATTATAAATAAATATTAAATTAGTTGTTTCGATAATAGTCTAAGAACCATTTATTCGTATCACTACCGTTTTCAATTTTTGATTTTCTTTTACGTAAAAAATCTAGTTAAATGAGTTAACAAATCAACTATAATTGTTTATTTCTATGATACTCATACTGAAAATGAAAACTGAAAACCATTTTTTCTTGTTTACGAAAACGGGACTTTCGTTTTCAAAAAAACTGAAAACAGAAAATGATATACCAAACAAACCCTTATTGCTTTAAGAAACGGGATTTTGATTTTCAAAAAAAAAAACCAAAAAATGATCACAAACGAACCCTATGTAAAAAATGGTCCGAATTCTTTCGAGTAAATTCAATTTTGAATAATAGAGCATCCACGGGTCACAATATGTCAAAAATTGTCACCTCCTAGTAAAATTACTTAAGAGAGTGTTTGGGAACCAGGATTTGATTCTCAAATCCAAATTTGACACAAATTACATGTTTGGGAACTCAAGAATTTGAGAATTTGGATTTTTATCAAATCCTTTGGAATTTGTATCAAATTCAATTAGACAAAAAACAAATGACACCTCAAGAGGTGTCATTTTGAAATCCCACATTCCCCAAACATTAAATTTATATTTGAATTCCACATTCTCAAATGATGGATTTGAAATGATTACAAATTTCCAAATTCATGTTTCCAAACACTACCTTATACTAATTGATACAGAGTACTCAATATGACCGATAGTAAGGTAATTGTTGCACATAAAATGCATTGTAAAGTCAGGTGATTAATAATTTGGGACGAAAAGTGTAGAGGATTGAAATTAATAAAACTCCTAAACAGATTGATCTCCTAATGACAGGAAACAACCTCGCTCGTGGCGCGTTTATTTATTTAGAGTAGAAGGATGGTTTGTTGTAAGGAATTAATGAGAGGGTAAAAGAAATATGTGAGTGCGGGAGAGTGTCTTAAGGGAGGAGGGTAAGATGCAGAGAACGTAAGGGAGGAAAGGGAACATGATAATATGATATGGGGAGGGAGAAGAGTGAAGACAAAGTGAAGGAGACCCGGCAACTCTGCTCTCGGATATCCTGTTCCTTCCTACTAGTACACTTATCTCCATGTCTACTACTCCGTATTGTCTATGCTCAACAGCTCAAGTCGTTCTTCTTCGTGCTTTTTACTCCATTCCATTTCTAGTCATTTCTTATGCTCCCTATTAATAATCATATTATGTCGTTTCCCTTTTAAATCAATCTTTATTAATTAATTAATTGTTAATTCACTTTGCGCAAGGTTACTTTTCAGTCTTCACCATCAAAACACTCCTACTAATCTATTATACCGTGTCGTATCTAGTAAGTCTTGAACATTAGGAGCTAGGGGTATTGTCAATTCCGTATGTATATGGTAGATTATACATTTATACAGATTATTTATGTGTAGGAGAAGTTAAAACATTATTGAAAATGCATCTGAATTAGGTCTGATCTAGTTTGAGCTCGGGTCGTATTGAAGACTAGTGACACGTTATTCATTTGATGGGTCATAGACAAAACAAACACTACAAGCAGTTTCAAATTACGTGAGCAATAACCTTAAAAAAGGAAAAAAAATGTGAGCAAGAAGCCATCTATATAGCATTAGCATATGAATAAAAGTCAATTTAGTTGATGAATTTGATGAAGCCGTAATAAAGCGGAAGTAGTGGACAACAAACGGGGCGCAGTTAAATGGTGATAGTATGTAAAAATGGAACATTGGAACTAGAGTGTCGGTACAAGCTTGATTAAAATGGAAAGCTGTTCATCAAGCTATTACTTGGCGTAGTTGGCGACGCCACAACATTTTAGGCCAGTACACAATGCCACCCACAACTCCACAAGACCTTATACGTGGGTATTTTGATGGCCATACCAAATTGAGACTTTCAAGTTTCAAATCAAGTTTGTGTGTTACTCGAGTTACGAAATGCTCGGTAAAACAGAGTAACATTTCTACTAGTGAGCTGTAAAAAATCAACTTTGCACTGCCCGTTGGAGCGTCCATTGATTTCAGCGTACTTTGATTTCAAGTTAAATTCGTCATATTCGGTAGTGAGTTGAACATTTGAATGCTATGTTACTCGTACTCTTCAATTTACCTCGCCTACCCATGTTGGACACTCAACACTTGGATATGGGTGTAACACTTGTATCCTTTATTTTAGGCCAAAGACATGGTTTTTTATATATTGGCCGAGTTCGACAATTGGACATGCACCCGAATTGGATTCTTATACCGAGTCTGAGTAAAATAGCCTGAACTGATTAACAATATTATAATTTAGATCTAAAAGTAAATGATTGAAAGAAATAGATGAGGAGTAAATCTACAAATTTACACCATGAGAGTAATATCTATTATATGCCATTTAAACTTGTGCGGAAACCCTAGTTTATTCGTCACTTGGTACCTGTACATTGTTTACCCTTCTTGGCAACAATTTTGACTAAAGGAGTCACGTATCACCTAACATGCAAATCAATTGTATACTAGTATTTATTATGAGAATGGTTTAAATCTTATTTATATTAAACGTAAAAAATTCAATTTAATGGAGAAAGTAGATTTTTGCAATAGTAGGAAAGCATGTGAGGTTGGAGAATGCCAAAAAGGAGGTAAAACCAGCAAGGATGCGTGGTAAGAAAAGGCCAAAAAGAAAAGAGCTCACTGAAGAGACCAAAATACACAAATGTAACACGTAAAAAGCTCTCACATAGAGCTTCAATTTATTGTTGCTTTAAAGCTGAAATAACCCCTCGTCGAAAAATAAATCTGCAGTAGTTAGTAAATGTTGCAGAATTTGGACACTTTCACAAGCCAAATGTGTGGGTTGGGCCACTCTTTTTTCCTCATCAAAAGCAGTTCCTAAGTCACAGGCTTAAACAATAAACACCCAGAAAAGAATTTTAAAGGTTTGACCTTCTACTTTATTTCTTTTTGTACTCCGTATTACTAGTAGAATTTGAGCTCCTATAGTCTTATTGTAATCAAGTTAATGACTATGTTGACATCTAGTTTTACACCAAATGAAAGATCTGTTAGCTTAAAATCAAGTGAAATTGGTAGAATGCAATGCATAATAGATTATGTATTGGTTTTTACAATATACGAACGATTTAGTTTGTCTTAAAAAAAAAGCCAACATGATCAGTTAGATCTGCAAAACAAACGGGAGAGAAGTCTTTTGATAGAACTGTAGGAGGTTAGTATGTCGAGCAGTGATTTTTACACTTTTGTTTGTAAGGTGAGTATTAGTTCTAATTAGTCGCATTTGCATCTAAAGGGTGACTCATTTGTACATGTTTCAAAATTAATATTGATAATATAGATTTAGTATCGATGAGACGTGATCATTGTGTTTCAAAATTCTTGTTAAGCGGAGTATATAAGGTTTTAAGTTGGAATCTCAGTGTAAGATATGGATCAATAATTACCGGTGATCCATATTGAACCAATATAAGATAAGAATTGAGGACAAAAAATGTTTTTATTAAGCAAAAGATGGGCTTTAATTTCTTTTCTTTTGTGGTCCTTTATTCTTATACATTCACTCCTTCCACTAAGCTAAGCCTTCAATTTCAGCTTTATTATCCTTTCTATAGTTTTTGAAGGCAATTATCCATTTTGACTCAAATAAAGATAGGGAATCCGAAGTTGTAAAGTCTATTTATACAGCATACATTTAGCATTTTGCCAAGTTTATAAAGCACTTTAATTTAGTCACCCAATCTTTTTTTATAAAAAGAAAAAGAATAAAGAAGACTATAAAATGCTTATAATTTTTCCTCAAGTGTGTTAAAAGAGAAAGCCAAGGTCCAAAGTAGCCTTAACAAAAGAGTGAGCAAAGGTAATACGACCATTTTACTTTCTCCTTTATTGTTGGGAATAAAAAATTGTCATTTTTTTCCATTTCCTTCCTTGACAATCAACATTGCAGTTGCCATCAATTTAAATGACAAACAACAAACAGAAACTGAAAACATAATACGTCTACTAAGATTTTACCGTAAAATTATTTGACAATATGATGAAAAAGCATACTAAAACTGAGATGCTTGTAGATATGTTTCAAACTTTCAAATGAGCACGTCACATATATTTAAGAGAGAGATTGCACGTTTGGTCAATTTAAGGATTACTATTACTGAGTCGTATTTAGTTTACTAGTAAAAAAAATAAAAGTGATTAATTAACTCGATGTCTCGATCTAATCGATAAAAGTGATTAAATTTAAGAATGTGTTGTTTAATGGTTATTATAGGTTAGACATGAACAATGTCTTAGGTAGGCCGTAGGGGGGATCTATGGTTAGTTTTTACGTGTAAGTCTATTAGCTCACTTTCATCATAATTAAGTTGATTCCTTCAATCAAGTTTGAAATAAAAAGGATAATAGAATTAAGGTGGCGATCTTATCTTATCTTATAATATGTCTTAATTATGGGCGGGGAATGTGTGAAACATTTCTTTAATTGATTACGATGCAAAATGGAAATCAATTGCCACTCGAGATTCATTTTCGTAGGTGATTTCTATCAATCAAAGGACAATTACATACACGGACTCGTATATGGACATATTCATGATTGCAGTGCATCCAAAGATCCTACACCCCAAATCATGGGTGAGCAATGCCAAAGTTAGAATCTGGATTTAATGGACCTACTATTTCTCTAACTTCATCAATATTCATGATTTCGTAATGTTTTGATTGGTGTAAAGAATACCATCCTTTGAATACGTATACAGTTCGTTTCAATTATTGACTATTTTATAAGCAATACCAACAATGCTCGGAGAAGTTGTCTACATGGTCGGTGCCGGTGATCAAAGGTTGTATTCGGTTGCACTAGCTGTTCGAGTAGAAGATAGCTGTTCGGGTAGCAGATACTCCCTCCATCCTATCTCAAACGCCCCATATTCTATTTTGGAACGTCCCACATCAAACACCCCATTTATTTTGGGATATGTTTATCTCTCATATTTTTATTAAATTATCACATCACCACTCACATTATCTCTCCTACTTTTATTGATCCTCACATTCTCTTTCTTCATTTTTCCTAATATTAGCCCACTCAACTTACTATATCAATTTTTCTTATTCCACTACAAATATCGCACGGGGCGTTTGAGCTGGGACTGAGGGAGTAATTGTTTTAATAGCGGGTAGCAGCCCAGGTAGTTGATAGCTCTAAACGTAGTTGTTGATGTTAGACGTGTTCGGTAGAAGTAACTATCGAGTTATCAACACTATATAGTACATAGAAAAACAAAATAGAAATGCTAGTTTTTTTTTTCTCTTTCCAAATACCAGATAAAATACTAAATGCTATCAAAACTGCTACTTGAATTACGTCAGCCAAACACAGTGGCGGATCCAGACTTAAGCTTAAGTGGGGTCAACAAATTGTAAAATGTCAAGTGAGGTCAAAAATATGCATTGCAAAGGCTTGAACTCATGACCTTATAGGTTAAATTCTACACATTAATACAAGGAAATTTTATTGAATACATCTAATATTTAAAGTATTTATTAATTTCCAAGTGGGGCCAATCGACACCAAAATGGTATATGTAGGTCCGCCAATGACCAAACAAGTACACTAATAGTTTAACCTGGTCAAAATGCTACATTACACTTCTTAATGTATTGACGAACATGTCTAAAATCAATTAATCGTATGAGAATTTTGTGCTATATTTGATATCCACTACACTGATTTTTTGTATCTCAATTGAAGTCCATACAAAATGCTTGGAGGTGAGTTGGGAGGCATGCGCAAGTTAATTGCTAGTGGCAGTTGGTGTAAGTGATCAAGTGTAAATAGGATCACATATGTCATCAGCATTGACTTACCATTATCAGGTAACTATAACATCAACAATATCAATTTTTCTTCAGCGCAGCGCACCCTAAGTTTTATTTGGAGTTTTCCTGAATGAAGGAAAGTTGAAGGTGGTAAAAAAAAAAAATGGAACCTAACCCACAAGACAACTCTGAATGAAGATGAACCAATGGTTACGGGTCCTTTAGAATATCCCGTGCATAAGCTAAGACAATTTCAAATTAAACGGAAAATATTACGTAGACAACTTTTATTTGATCCAAATGAAATGTAATTATTTATTGGAAAATTTCATAAGCCCAAGTTTGTGGACTGCAGTGTCGCTTTGTTGCTCAAATAAACCCATAATTTAGGCCCAGAGAATAGAGAAAGAAAGAGCATATTCTGCTTTGAAAATTCGATTTTCCTATACCAAACAACGAGCATATACCTTCGGAATTGGGATCCCATCTTTCCCATGCTGATGACATAAAAGAGTACTGCATACGCAAAGAGAAACACAATTCAAGAAATGTGCGAATTTCATATCCTCATTGATGCAAAGAGAACAAGGAAATATATGCAGCAACTTCGTCAACATTGGATGAGTAACGACGTGTTGTGTACTAGGGATCAATCGATCATCATGTAAATTTGGTAAGTTCAACTCCCAAGACAAGGTTGTTCAATTTGTTTGCAGTTTAGTGATTAAAGTTTTGTTATATATCATCACGATTTCCAATTCTAGATATGTCGAACACACACTCGTGATTGTAATGTTCCCGTGAGGCCGTGACAAGATTTAGTTATCCCGCTTTAAAACCACTTTGTCTATGATTAGAGAGACTCGCGAAAAACATGCTCTATTTTAATTTTCAAAACTCTAATTCTTACGTGATTATGATGACGAATGGTACTTAATTAGTTAATTATGACTTGATTTCAAGCCCAAACTCCGTTTACTTTTGCATCTTAATTATTTAACTTTTGAGACTTATTAGCTTGTTATGAGTGCCACTGAGGCAAGAATGTCTCCTTATTCCTCTCTAAGCAAGGGAACATTCCCCGTATCCATTTCCCAGCCAGGTTCAAACCTTACCATGCATGTAATCATGCATATAATGTTTCCAAAAATACACCCATCATACGTTTAGATACCCCAAAAAGATTGTTCATGAGCTTATGTCACTACAAAATAGAGCTTCCCAAAGCTGTTTGTTTCCATCCTCAGATCTTACACAAGTGCCCTTTCAAGTGACGCTTGAGCTACAACGTGGCGATACAGTTCTCTTAAATTGTTGATATTTGGTAAATTTTTTTTTTTTTTTTTGTATATGTTGAATTTAAACTTAGATAATTTAAAATAACGGAAGGACTAGTGTCAACTGCCAATTAAGTCGTTCCAACTTCCAACCACAGAAACACACAAGCAAATGAAACATGTGAAGTAGGTAGATCAACATTGTAATGGTTTTGTTTGTGTTTATAATAATGTTCGATTTCATAACATTTCAAGTGACAACTCTTCATACACTTTAGTATGTTGCACAATTTCGAAAAGTTAGATCTACGTTAAATGATGTGTCAACTCAACTAAAACATGGACAAATTAGTTAGTAAGGGCTAGGTGGCTAAGAAACCGTCTCACACCCCAACTTGGAGTTTTTAAATAGATTCCCACATTCATCTAGAAATATTTGGGGATCTCATGGGAACCCAACACACATTCATAATAGAAATGTACAATGTACATACATACAAATACAAAAAAGATACACATACACAAACTCATAAATAAAGATACTTTTACAGCAATCCAAATGTCAAGCAATGAGTGCACCCACATGTACAACCCCATGGCCCCACAACATAAACACCTCTTTTCTACAAACCATGACATCTTCAAGGCTCTCCTTCCACCACGTGTCACCTACTCCCACAAAATATCTCCTCCTCTCTCCCCCTCCCCCCCCCCCACAATTAACGCCGTTACTCCCACCGTTGTTTCTCCCTCCTCAACTTTTCCCTCATTTCCACACACACAATTACACAAACACTCCCTACACACAAATTCCCTCTTTTTCTTCCACTTTCTCTCTCCTGTTTTTTATTTCCTGAAGAAAATTTCGCCATGTCGGAGGAGCAACACGAGTCGTTGATGGAGAAGATCGCGGACAAGATCCACGGCCACAGTTCATCCTCGTCGTCGTCGTCGTCCGATGACGAGTCTGAGAAGAAGCAGAAGAAGGTGGTTGACCACGATGATTCTGCACCGTCTGCGGCGCATGTTCCGCCTCCTGAGGTTGTTCCTTCGGCGGAGGTGTCGGCGGTTAGCTCTCCTCCGTCGTCGTCTTCCTCGCCTTCTATGAAGTCTAAGATGTACCGCCTCTTCGGCCGCCAGCAGCCCGTTCACAAGGTCCTCGGCGGTGGTAAACGTGCGTCTTCTCTCTCTCCTCTCTCTTCATATCGTTCGCGGTTAAATTTTTACTTTTAACGGTTAATTTTATCATATTAGGTTATTTTGCCGGTTTTTGTAGCTTTGCATGCTTTGTTTTGATGATGATGATGAAATTAAAAATCGCGTCTCAATTGCGGTAATTTTGTTGTTGTTGTTGTTGTTATGTGATAAATTTAGGCGAATTTTGAGGAATTGTAGACATTAGGTTAAAAAGTTGTATGTTACCGAAACAATTGCTGGCCAAATTCCTTTTTATTGTGGTGGATATGTGATAAATTAGGTGAATAATGTAATTAGTTTAATTCTTGCTTGATTCGTGAGTTAACTAGGTTTCGGATGGATTTGGAAGTACTAATGTTGTTATTATTGTCCGTTGGAAATTTATTATAGCTGAGTGAAAATTTGGAGAAGATCATTATGTTAAACGTAGTTTGATTTGTTTAGTGGTTTCGAGAAATCTTCGTGTCTCGTGATTGTTGTTAGAAGATCGGGGATACGTGGTGTTGCGAATTGTGACACAGTTTGGATGCTGGTCGTGTAGGCTGTAGCATTGTTGTTGCTGTCACTGAAGTGCAGATATGAGTGGCGTTATATTGTGAAATGAAATTGGGATATGGAATAGTAGAAGGAAGTGTAAAGATTTCACTGGATAGTTTCACACTTTCTGGTGAAAGATTGTTGTAAATGCGATACTGCTTGCATGCTTGTGTGCTGTAAATGAGCGCAGCTAGTGATTTGGCATTAGAGAGTTTTTTCTCGGTTTGGCGTCTCACTATTTCTTGTTATACAGTGTCGTGTTGTCATGGCAATTATGTATGGCTATCGAGTGATATTACCAACATCCGGGTATAACAATGTTTGTAAGATTGTATCCATTTATTGTTGTTTTTATTTTCCGTTTTTTTTTTCATATTAGACCCGGATAGTCACGATATGGGTTCTAGGAGCTGCAATAATGCAGTGATTTATCTTTCTTAGTCATATTACTTGTGAAGGTGTACGTATTGCAGGGATTTACTTTCAAGTATTAACTGTGTGTAGGAGTTTTTCTTGTCAGTTTTTGTTTATGACATGATTCCTCGGATTCCATATGTTGCTGATGTTTACCACTTGTTGATTTATCTGCCTAAGCATCCTTTTTATGTCTTCCCAAGGATGAAACGGTTAGTAATCGTGACATTCACTACCTTTTAATGGTATTACATTGCGCAATTCTTTGTCTTTATATCTGCATTGGGGTTTTATTTTCTGATTTTGGTGGCCGTGGGCGTTTGAAATGTGAGCCATCTCTTTTTTGTCTTTTGACTTTGATTTTGACATGAGTTGTATAATTGTCCTTTTACAGCTGCTGATGTTTTCCTTTGGAGGAACAAGAAGATTTCGGCCACTGTGCTCAGTGTTGCAACTGTCATCTGGTTTCTGTTTGAGTTGCTTCAGTATCACTTGTTGACCCTGGTCTGCCATATCCTGATATTCACTCTTGCAGTCCTTTTCCTCTGGTCAAATGCATCTTCATTCATCAACAAGTAAGCGACTCTGTTTTTTCTGCTATAGTCGTTTTTAAATGGAGGAACCTTTATCCTTACCATTATATGTCCCATTGTTTAGGTCTCCCCCACGTATACCTGATGTTCACATCCCTGAGAATGCTCTCCTAGAATTTGCCTCAGCATTGAGATTTGAAATCAACCGAGGTCTTGCTGTGTTACGGGACATTGCCTCTGGGAAAGATCTGAAGAAATTTCTTGGAGTAAGTTTCTTCAGCTTTAATTGCTGTGATTCAAGTATTTTCTTTGCGTTAGGTGTTGAATCTAACAGTGGCACGTCCAATTATTCAAATGGATGTAAAAGCTAATAGAAGTAACTTGGTTTCATCTGGCAGCTCCGATGGCTATTCCGCTGAGTGTGTATATTTCAATCATTTTCCTCTGTTTTTATGTTCAATAAGAAACATCAATGTAGGTCATTTGCTGTTGATAGGCTTGACACGCACGTCATTTCTGATCTTTTTCTTTTTGATTCCATGTGAAAACAAACAGGTGATTGCTGGCTTGTGGGTTGTGTCAGTTGTGGGAGGCTGGTTTAACTTCCTTACGCTGGTTTACCTACGTAAGACCTGTTCTGTAAAAGCTTACATAAGTTCATCTATATATTTGCTTCTCAAGTTCTGATCAACTGACATGTACTCGTTTGTTTTGTGGAACTCAGTGTTTGTTCTGCTGCACACCATGCCCGTCCTGTATGAGAAGTATGAGGATCAAGTTGATGCTTTTGCCGAGAAGGCCTCTCTGGAGCTGAAGAAACATTATGCAGTTGTTGATGAGAAAGTGTTGAGTAAGATTCCGAGAGGTCCACTGAAAGACAAGAAGGTTGCTTGAAGGGAGATATTAAAGAGTAGCTATTACGAGGTTCACACTTGCTGTTGTTTGAGTAGTAGTTACGCTACTGTTTATTAGGACCCTCCTTGATTGTTTACCATCGTATATGAGTTCATATCTAAAATGAACCAGGTGCTTTGTATAATAGCTTCTAATTGTGGATTATTATGTCAAATGGCTTTAGCTTGTACTATGTTCAGTACCACGCTATATATTAGGTTTTAGTGCATGAGCAATGAATAATGTGTGGCTCTATGTCGGGTTTCGTATCCAGCTTATTTGTTCATGTTATTGTTTTATTATTCTTAATTTTCTTTTATTATCTGGGCTGAGGCGAAAGACTCTGTACCTCACCTCGCTGTTGAATTGGGAGGTTTATAGGGACTATGGTGACTATGATCACGAGGTAGGGTTGGAGTGGTGGACTGTAGTTTCTCGACAAGTGAGTGAGTGATACATCAGCTAGGCCATAGATCGAGGGCGGTGTGTGGGTTGAGGTAGCACCCAGCGGCCATAACGGTTCGTCGATGAGATTCAATATCCGGGTGCCTGGAATGCCTTTGTCGCTGTTGGTCTTCCATTCAATATCCGGGTGCCTGGGATGCCCTTTGTTGCTGTTAGTGTTTCACAGTTACGTGAGTTGGTATTTGTGTAATTGTGTTTGTTTTCCATTCAGCTAGTGACGATGTAGTAGTGCTCTCGTCTTTTTTTTGTTTTGTTTTGCGACAGAAAATTGAATTCAGAAAGCTGATCTGGTGTATTAGCATTTCGGAGCTCCTGTTATCTGACGTTTATTGAACATTCTGGGACGGAGACGGAGACTTCAGTCATACTTGTCCTAGGACTTGGGGGAACTCTGGCAATTACACAGTTTTGTGCAATCTCGAGTAGCACTTGCACATGGCAACTGCATGGCCTACGATTGGGGGTGACTGGGTCGTGGAATGCCAAGCTTCTCAACAGTGATAGTGTATTGAAACAGGTAGTAATTGGTACGGTGGCTGCGAGTTTGTAACTTGTAAAGTTGCAAGGGGGTAAAGCCGAATCCTTTCTATTTTTGCTACTGGGGTATATAATTACTTACCATGACAGAGTAAAACAGGTCTCATGACTACTCTTTCTGAGCGACTACACAAAGTCTCGGCTCTAATTAAGAACACAGATCACTATCCCGAAAAGACCCTGTCAAAAACATAGAAAATGGAGGGACATAATGTTACCAAAAGAATGGAAAGCCTCATAATAGTCACAAAGCAGGTGGTACAGTCGAGTTTTCGGGAGCCAAGCTATGAGATGAGAGCTGACCTAACCGATATCACATACAAAAAGCAATGCCCAAAAGCCAACGTAGATCTTATAAGTATGGGTCACAAAGACAAATGCGGTGAGCCCTGGTAGAATTGATCAACATTATAGAGAAAAGATGCACATCCTGACTCGTACAAAACCTAAGCATCTTGACGACAATAGGACTGACGTAGAAACTTCACTTCGTGATTATCCACACGAAACCCAAGCAAGGAGAAGTCAGTCACGCAAACAGCAAATCCTTTTAGGAAGTCCGGGATGCATTGCTGTTAGTTCTCCGTGCAATGTGTTCATCCTAGCGCAGTATTCATGTCAAGGTTTGTGGCTGCTGGCAACATTCTTGTCTGGGTGTGCCAGTGTACATCATGAGGAGCAGAAGTGCCCCAAGTGGGGCAAGCAGATCTGCACTACCACTTTATCCTGCAGGCATTTGCAAGTGTCTGCTGCGAGTGTTCTCAGCATCTCTCCCAGATCCCAGTACTTGGAACGTAGTCTTCATCATCTGAACCACTGTCAATGTCTGAATCCATCAACATCACACCAAGGAGTTCACCTACAATGTATTTGCCTATCTGCAGTGAGCGACAAAAGAAAACATGATCATATTCATATTTTGTGACAGGGAATCAAGTAAAATAAAAATGAGGAAGACTATCTCCAATGTTACGTCAAATTGTAACCCATGCATCGCGGAGGAATATAACAAGCGACAACTCCCGACGGGAAAGGTAAAAACTGGCATACCTGACTAGGAGCTAATCCTGCCAGCTGGTGTTCTTTTGCTCTTTGACCGAGGTGTTGGTTTGGACAATTTAGGTTATTGAACCATACAATTGTCTTACAGTACGAACAGTATCCTCTGTCAAACTTGTATCTCCAAGACGGAAGCCCTGGAAAATAACACACAGATGGTTAGAGAGCAACGGCTCAAACTAAAATATATGCTTGCTCAAAAAAGATGTCTCTCGTTTTTGCAACACAGTCAGAAAGTATTGTGGGTAAGATGGTAAACTTTGTTTGGCAAATTTCTCCAAACGCAGATACATTGAGGGCACGATGGATACCATATCTGCTTATATATGTCTGATACTCTGAGTGGAGCGATTTATGTGCCACGGTCTGATTGTAGTTGGCACTTGGAGCAAGTTCGTGCTATGACGAAGAAATATTGTGATGGCTATACGCTTAGTGTTTGGCAGGCATCTAGTGCACTCGTTTGGGGGCCGGGCTCACGCCTTGGTTACATAGCTATGTCTTTAATGTTCAATTATCATAATTTATCTAATATTATTATGCAACATCTACTTTTTCACCGTCAGAGATATTATTATTGCTACTAACCTGTCGCACATCATGATTTTCTTAATATTATTACATTATATTATTTTTATTTTTCATCACCAGTCACATTTCTCATTTTCCGTCACTTCTGGCTATAAGGCTGATTTGGGGATATTACCATAGGTTGTTGCCACTTTTGGAAAATTACTATAGCTCCTGCCTAATATTTTACCAAAATCCGTGATATTACCCGTAGAGACTGCCACGGAAGTTCAAGCCGTTTTTGTTTGAGTGCCATTGGGGCAAAAACCATGAATTATATAGCTTACCTTTTTGGCTATTTTGGCCACTTCTTTTGAAGTATTTAGATGATCTCAAAATTTTACCATCACCTGCAACTGACCTTGATGGATAGGAGGGATTAGTTCCAACGTTTCGGGACTTCCTTTAGTCCCTTCAGCACACATTGGCCAAGGTTAAAATGTGTTTTTGGCCTATTTCGTCAACCTACTATAGGTTTTTGGCTCTACAGCTTTGGTAAAACCCATCATATTACATCAAGGGGCTACCATAAAACTCTCGGATTTAAGCCTATGATTTTGGCCAATTTTGGAGAATTAGGACATTTTCTTCAAACTACTTAACTGCTCTACCAAAAACTTATGGACATTGTAGGAGAGCCCTTTATGAATTTGAGGGGCCGGTTAGGGGTCTTGCCACATGTCACCTGTTAAGCTAGTGTGTGTTTTTGGGTGATTTGGGCACTTATCAAAGAATTTTGGTTCTAATATTTCACCACAGTACATAATATGACCCGGAGCTACAAGTAAAATTCAAGTCATTTTTGTCCCAATGCCATTGAAGACCAAAACCCGTGGACTTTATACTTTGGATTTGACAGATTTTGACCATTTTTTTTCTAAAGTAGCCAAATGTTTTCAAAACTCTCCCAGATACAGCATTTGCATGCGATTATCCTTAATTGATATGAGAGCCGCTGTTTGGGTAGTTCTTTAAGCCTATCCAGCACATATCACTCGACGAGGCTAGTGTGCGTTTTTTTGCCAATTTTGGGAACCCACCATAGATTTTTCGCTCAAACATTTTGTTTCCAACTCATAATATTACTCCTAGGAGCTTCCACCAATTTTAAACCATTTTTGTTCCGGAGACATTCTGGACAAAAAATCGTGGATTATAGCCTTCGGTTGTCTAATTTTGGCCACATTGGCCACTTTTTTCAAAGTATCTAAAATTTCATAAAATATTATCGTAACCACTCTGAAAGTGCCCTTGATAGATTTCTGGGGCTGGTTCTCCCGTCTGGGGATCTATTGAGCCCTCCGCCTCCCGTGACCTGTTAAGGATGGGTGTGTTTTTTGGCAAATTGGAGGCACTTGTCATAGATTCTTAGCTCTAATATTTTTCACATGTAACATGACCCCACAGGAGCTAGTCGAGCGACTACATACAATTGAGTTATTTTGTTCCAGTGCCATTTTGGGCCAAAACTCGTGGATTATTCGGTTTTGGCTGTTTTCGATAACTTTTTTTGGGAGTGGCTAAATGTTCTCAAACCTTTATAGCTGAGAGCCATTATTTAGTATGAGGACCGGTTCCCCTATTTGGTTAGTTCTTTAAGCTCATTCGGCACACATCACCCAATGAGACTAATGTGCATTTCTTGACAATTTAGGGAACCTACCATTTATTTTTAAAACCTATATTATTACACCTGGTGGCTTTCACAGAAATTTGAGTCATTAATAAGGAGACTTGATCTAGCAGGTTAATAAGGAGGTTTTGTTGCGGATTGTGGATTGTGAACTCTAATGATGGCTTAGGATGGCTATTGATAGTCCTCTGCTTTCCACTCCCCAGCATTGTGTGGTTTGTATACTTCCTGGCTTTAATTTTGAAGAAAGAGTGATGCCACTTTTTCAGCTCTACTGGTATCTAATGCAATTCCTCAGATTCATCCCAGTCCTTCAAGGCTCATGCCTATGGCGATGTAGGGTGGGGGGTGTGGATGTATACAGCACGAATACACGATTCTTTTACGACATAAAGGTTCGAGAACGTGAAAGAGGCAAAGTTAGAAGGTCACTCAAATGTGAAAGCCTAAACATAATACAAATAATGAGTTTATTGTCCAAAAACTAAGGTTCTGAGACTCTGGAGAAAGAAAAAACAGCAGGAAATTACTAAAGGAGTACTTAGACCGATAAAACAATTATGCAATTAGAAATGTAAATAATATACCTAAGTATGCTTTTCTGAAATCAACTTTCCAATCGCGGTTAGCACTTGTGCAAACCTCACTTAATGGCGCATGTTGCTCGCCTGTGGCAGCCTTACCATCTGCAAGTCCCTCCGAATCGTCAAAAAGGTTCAAATATTGAAATTGCCAAAGGTAACTGTCGTTCGCAGCAGCATTCCACGACCTTCACAAGATTATTGAGGGGTTCAATTAGAGGAGCCGGAGTTATAGAAATTTGAAGTCAGAAGTTTAAGTCTGACTTGGAGAAATGATAATAATAAAAAAATGCAACAGTGATGTCTAGATTTGCAAGAAATTGAAGGCAGCTGAAAAGTACCGGCACACTGAGCCAGCTGTTAGCAAAGATTGCACATCTAGGAAGGATAAAAGATGCACCAGGACGTCTTGTGGCAAGTTCACAGGATCTGCAAAATAGATTTCTGTGTCATTACAAATAATGGTGGTCATGCATATAAGTCCATGACAAATGACCAGCAATTTATACAGCCCCAAGCTCCAAATGTCCTGATGCAAGCATTTACAGTACTTTTAACACAAGCATTTTATGTAGTCATAAGATCCACAATCACAGTAACTTCATAAGCACTTAGCCTGTTCATTGCATCACCTATAAACTAATATTGGAGACAGCTCAATTTCTGGCCTAATCTTTACATTTTGAATTAGGATTCTTAATTTATAGTCTCCTCATTTTGTATTCTGCCCAACTAATCTTTCGGCTTCAATCTTTTCTCTATCGGGAAGGTCAAAGAGTACTCATCAACCTAATATCAAGATATGGTACGGACAAACTGCGAAACCCTTCCTAACCCTTTTGGCTCCATCTTCCCCATTCTTAATTAAACGAATATCACTAGCAAGTAAGAACATAAGATCTACCACAGCACCTTTGATATCCTGCAAAATTTTGCCTCGCCTTTTATAAGCAATCTTCGCTTGCTTGAACTCTGAAGCAGCCAATGCTCGCTTCTGCTTTGGGAACACAGACTCTGCACTTTGGATGAGAAGATTGGCAGCTGAAACAGCACTTTGAGTCTGCATTCTAGCAAAAACTTCATTTGATGTCAAGAAAATCGATGACTAAAGCTAATTAAATTAAAGCCTCATACAACAAGAACAAAGAGCATATCAAGCAAAAAAAGTTGGAGCTGTACACCATGCATATTGCAGTTCATACATCACAATTCACAACATCAGGACATCCCAAAATCCTTCATTGAACATGAACATTGTATCGTCAACAATGCCAACCGAAAATTAAAAACCAGTCCACGTTAACAAATAATGACGACTTCAATTCCTTCAACTCTGCCTAAACAAAATTATCCCCGGAAAGTTGAGAATCAAAGGAAAATTAATATTTTCACAATTCCCTGGCTCCATCTACCAGTATCTCTTCATCAACGCGATGAAACATATTCTAAATTAACTATGACAACAAAACAGGAAAGATCATAAGGATTATGCTCATAAGATGCATTTCGACGTGTTTAAATTAATAACAGACCCTCCCAAATTCAACAAATTCAAGTCTTTAAAAGAATGCCATGATCATAAGGAAGCACATAAACACCAGTCATACACTTTCTAATGTTTATAAACAAAAAGACCAAACCTTTCAATTCAAAATCACAACAAGCTCAACACTACTAAACTATACAAACAAATATGATATATCAATACATGATTAAAATTGAGCAGTACCCACATAAAAGTAACACATAACCAATTCCCCCAAATTGGTAAAACAATCAATCCAACAAAATTTGATCAAAATTTAGTAATACCCACATGAAACTTAATCCTCACAATTAATTTAGTAGACAACCAATCAAACAAAATTTCAAATGCAAAATGAAACAACCCACAAATAACAGCAAAAATACAAAATCAATGAGAACACAATGATTAAGAGGGAAGAGATAGAAGAGATTACTGAGGAAGGAGGTGGAAGGCGAAGAGGGTATCTTCAAGAAGAAGAGATTGAAGGGGTTTTGGGGATTTGGAGTAATACAAACGAAGAATAACACCAAGCTCTTTACAAGCCATTGGGTATCTGTATGTCATACAAAGTGCGTCTCTTAATCCCAGATTTTTATATCTTTCTATCGGATTCGCCATTGTTAATCTTTGTTTGGAAATTTTGAGAAAAGAAAAAGATCAAAGATGTGTTTTTTTCATGGCGGGTAAGAGGGGTGTGTTCGGTAAAATGTTGTTCTAGCGAATGGTGATGATGCCCGGTCGAAATTGTGGGGTTTCCATCTTCGACTGTAGATCCTTTTTTCTCACTCTATGTAGTCGTAACAATTTTACTACGGACTTGTTTGTCGTAAGCGATTTAGAGAGAGGCATATTTATGAACCGTGGCTATTATAACTTTATAAGGCACATACAATAGGTCTTTACTCGTAAGATTTGCATTACGATCTTAATGGTTGAATTATGGATGTACAGTTATGATAGTGAAGGCTGCTAATTTATAGTATGTTGTTTCTTTAGGATAAATGGTAATCAGATTCATAATATCGTGTGTTGCGTGAGTACATTGAATTCTCCTTACGTTGTCGAGTAAGATGGATAGCGTTTTTGAAACATTAGAGATTTGGAGAAATGTTGTTACAACTGAATCACAGAGCAAACCATATGTTGTTTCTTTAGATAAAGAGTCGGATTTATTATATCGTGTGCTGTTTCGCGTGGACTCCATGGAAAGCTAAGTGCATTAACTCCTTATTTTGCCTAGTTAGATATACAATCTTTGGAACATTGGAGTAATTTGTTGCATTAGTTAGGATGCTGAATTGCTAGTGCTATGTGCAACCAAATTTTTTTTTTTTAAATTTGTTAATTTTTGGTTTAAATATGTGTCATGAACACAAATAATTGGAGGTGTGAAAATATTTAATAGAGCCAATAACTCAAATTTGTTACACAAGGCTAATGTACAATGAACATTGCAATAAATTCATAAATTACACCAATAATCATGAAGAATAAGCAGAGTACATTTTCTACCCTCAAAAAAAAAAAAAAGCAGAGTACATTTTCTTATACCCTAATTACATACTCTAACAGGCTCTTAAGAATACAACATGAGCAAACTCAGACCATAGTTTGTGGAATGTGAACCTACATTGGAACTAAACTAAGAACTAATCTTCCACGGTCGCGCACAAATAAGCACAGCAACTAATACATGCTACATACAAAGCCAAGCTTTCTTCAATGCTGCTGACATAAACTTCCAATGCCTGAGAGAACATATTAGGGAAAGAAGCTGGTATAAATGATCTTGTACAAATTTCTGGTCGAACTTCTATCCCAGCTTATGAAAAGCTTGAATATAAGATGCCAAATGTGTGTAGGAGACGACCATTTGAAGCATCTATAAGAAGTAAGTTAACTGCTGTTTCTTTCTCGTTCCACCTTCTCCATACAGTTCATTCCACTGCTTCAGTTCATTCATTATTGCACCCTCAGAGGCAAAACTGGCAGCAACCTGTAGTTCACAGATTGCAAAAGATTAGAGAAGTTGGAAGATCATGTACTGAGATCATAGGCCAATGTCAATGTGCATGCTGTAGTTTGGTAATTCAGTCGACAGACTGTAGTATACCTGGTTCTTTGCTTGCTTCATGTCCTCCATGTTCAAAGCTCTCAAATTAATTTCTTCCTGCTTATTATCATCTTCTTTTACCTCAGTAGATGCAGCATCACTCGAGTCTACATTTTCTTGGGCTTTCTTCTTCTTTTCCTGTAAAAACAGTAGTTAAAACAAAAGTCAGATTACAAGAAATCCAAGACGGCCATGAAAAGAAAAATTGCCCAGCAGTGAAGTACAAACTAGAAAGATAAGAACTTTATATCCGATGATTTACCAGATCCTTCTTCCTCTCCCTCTGGATGAGCTCCCGGACAGGCCTATATGCGGCAGTGACACACAGGTTCTGCACACAGAGTTACATAGTTAAATAATGCCGTTGAAATATTTGATTTAGTAAAGAATTGTTATGCCGTTGCAATCACTACAAACCTTCAGATCACTTCCAGTATATCCTTCAGTAATGGTAGCAAGCTCCTTGTAGTCCATCTCTTCTGCGTGTTCTTTTGACAAAAGAGTTTTCAATATCTTCTCCCTATTTTCGATGCCAGGCAAGCCAACCATTATCCTGTAGTAAAGAAAGTTAGTTGTGTGCAGTAAAAAATATGTTATTGGGCAAAGTTAAACATTTCATCAAAAAGAAGGCTGCTATACATGCCAAAAGTTGAGCTTAACTTTAATTTTCAGAAATATTGAACTAACCTGCGCTCAAATCGCCTAATAATGGCTTCATCAAGGTCAAATGGCCTGTTGGTAGCAGCAAGAACAAGAATTTGTTCACCAGCTTTGGACAATAGTCCATCCCAGTGAGTCATAAACTCATTCTTTATCTTCCTCATAGCCTCATGCTCCCCAACTCGAGTTCGCTGTCCAAGCATGCTGTCTACCTCATCCACAAAGATAATTGTGGGGGCAACTTTAGCTGCAAGCGAGAACAATGCACGGACATTCTTTTCATCTTCTCCAAACCATTTTGAAGTGATTGTGGACATTGAGACATTGATGAAGCTTGCTCCGGCTTCGTTAGCAATGGCCTTGGCTAACATTGTCTTTCCTGTACCTGGAGGGCCAAACAGCAGAATACCTCTGCAGGGCTTCAACAGCCCCCCTTTAAACAGGTCTGGTCTCCTAAGGGGGAGCATTACTAATTCCTGAAGTGACTCCTTGATGTCATCCAAAGCTCCGATATCAGCAAATGTAACACCAATCTCACTTGCAGGAATGACCTCTGGCCTGATGCGCTTCTCAAACTCATTGTCAGGTACAACTTCCTGCTCAAGCGAGATCATGCTTAGTATAAGAATACTATATACAGAACTACATTTCAAAAGTCAGATCGGATGATGAAACTTTAAGCATTAAATGAGCTCCTATAGTTAATGAACCAACTCGAAGTTCCAGAAGCACAAGAAGCATTTAAGTTACCTTCACAGGAGCAGGGGTTTCAGCATTTTTCGACAAGGGAATTGATTCCCCTTTGTTATCAGCAGCAGAGCTTTCAGGCTTATTCTCTGGCTTTGGAGCAGCAGAATCATCCACTTGCTGATAAATTAAGGAGGGAAACTCATTAAAGGAATTTTGGTATGAAACCATTCATATTAACAAGTACACAATACAAGTTCAAAGGATCCA
The DNA here is from genome assembly GCA_963680865.1 of Spergularia marina. Taxonomy (NCBI): domain Eukaryota; kingdom Viridiplantae; phylum Streptophyta; class Magnoliopsida; order Caryophyllales; family Caryophyllaceae; genus Spergularia; species Spergularia marina. The sequence goes on along the minus strand of OY804553.1, from coordinate 22,713,891 downwards.
AACCTTGCCAGTTTCACCATTTGTTTCCATTTTAGCTTTCCCTAACTTCTTTCCTTCCTGGAATATACTCAAGCCATGGGACAAACTGTTACAAGGAAAGATAAATATTAGATATACTCACCTTGTACAACTTCAAATCAGATGAAACGGAAAAGACAGGAAACTCTTACCTGTTGGAAGATATGACAAGCTTTCCATTACGGTAATCAGGCTCCTTGTTGTTCATTAAATGGTAAGATATTGCAGACATCACAATTTCATCTATATGATTGCTGAGGGTGATTGTGTCTGCATGGCAGAGAGAACCCAGATCATCACAAATAAGATCGTTAGCTGATAGGACCTCAGCAATGTGATTCCTGGTGTCCTGAAACTGAATCATCTTCATATCTTCATCTAGTTTGGCATTCCAGTTTACAAGATGAGCCTCATCATCAGGTGGCCTAATGTCGATATTGTAGGGAAACAGCTTGGTAAGTCTGTCATCGACTTCTTCAAATTCAGTGTTTGCATCTATCATACGAGATCCAAGCACCAAGACTGAACCACTCAGACTGTTTAACAACTTGCTGAACAAGTTGTATAGCCTATCTGATTGAAGAAGCATTCTTTCAATGTCCCTAACATATAATATGATAGGGTTCCTCTCCGATGTGGAGACCAAGACCTTGTGAAGTGCTTGGAGAAATAGTTTCTCATCAAAGGACCAAGTTGCGCGCTTCACTGCACATCAAAATTTAAGGAACCATCAATGAGGATGATAAATTTAAATATACAGCAATCAAATGACTGCAGAGCCACCAAGAACCCAAACAGTTATGTATGTATACTTCTTGCTGGCAAGGGGACCTGAAAGAACAGAGACTAGACATGTAGCAAGGATGACATTTTCCAGTCCAAGCATCATTGAAAGGCAAAAAGTTCACACTCCCATCATTTCAAGTATGGGTATAGATATACCAAGAGAGAAATGGAGGAACTACAAAAGACATGGAAAAATATACTTATTCGCCAGGTTGCTCAAAGAATCCCAAGAAATTAATGCAAATTTAAGATACGCGTTACAACTTTCAATGACAGCATGTATCAGATCAAGAGGAGAATAAGAAAGATTGAATTCTACTAAAAAGTTCAAGTATGATATAAAATGTTAGCCAAGTTATATCCTGTTAGTAATAAATTACAGTATACAAGGCTTCACTAGTATCAAATAGGAAGGAAGAGAAATGAAGTTATGACTATATGCTGACAAACTTGTCAAAGAAAAGCTAACACAGTTTCACCATTGCACAATGTGTCAGATTTTAAAATGATTGTTAGCAGTAAATTAGTTAAAAGTAAAGACCTGAGCTTGCTGACGCAGAAGCGATGCTACTCAGATCTGTTGAAGTAGAAGCATTTCTACGGTGCTTTGCAGGATTTGCAGCAGCCGCAGCCCTAAATACGTTCACCACAGAAGTTAAAACACAGCGAATAACAAGTGTATTGCTCTGATTGAACAATAACAGATGTTTAATACCTAGATTTGATATCAGTAGAACTCACTTGCCTACGCAATGTGCCTGGAAGAAACCCTCTTGTTAGAGCTTTTAAAAATTTACAAACACGGAAACTGCCTAGGGGAGCGGGGAAGTGTCCATACAATTTTTAAAACACTGCTATCGGATCTCTCCCAATAATGAAATAAGGTTAGTCAATTATTAGGTCAAAAGAAAACATTGGGAATTAGAGAAGCTACTCATTAGGAACACAATACTTGTTTGACAGAAATCTAAAAGACGCTAATGTGGGCTACTCCTACATATTCTCAAGCGTCCTTGAGGACAAAATTACTGAAGTATACCTCCTGATGCATCTTTTGGAGGAAGAGCTGAAAGGGAACCAAGCAAGCTAGAGACTCGTCCCAATGTTGCTTCTGATATGGACCTTGGCATTGCCTGAAGAGAGGTGAACAAACAAAGCAAAAGATGAGAAGATTTCATCTAGTAGTTTAAAGAGGCAAACTTGTTATAGATCATTTATGCGAAGTGCAAGCCTTATATTTGCAATATCTGGCAGGATACATACAGAACTGAAATAAACAAGATCTACAAAGAGAAGAGAGCTTACAGGTTCCTTTTTGTTACACCCATACTTGTTCTGCATCTGCAGGAAGCAACAATAGTGGATGTCAATGCAAGTTCATGAGAAAAAAAAAAAAAAAGTTCTTTCAGTGGGTTGATGATCACCTTTATAGAGAAGTCAGCTACATCCAATAGCAACAACTTCGCATCAAAGTAGTGGGCCAACGCTTTTGCAAGCATTTGTTGGTAAAGTTCTGGACAAGAAGAAGATAACAACGCAGATGATCAGCTACGAAAGAGAAAAGTTTAATGAAGAAATCATTCAAGGGAGGACAAAGTTCCATACCAGCAGGTCCAGATAACAGGATAGCCCTGCTTCCCGGTGACAAATTGCGAGTATACTTGGAGACTTCAGCATGTTTCAGATGAACGTACGCAGCACTTGTCAAAAGAACTCGTGTTTGCTCACTGTCACAAGCATAACAATTGATAAAGACATCACATTTACTACAATAAGATCTGATACTTTGATGTAAACAACAGCAACATCAGCATCAACTAGATTTCTTTAATGTTTATCACCCTATGAGGTAACAATCAGTTTTGGTAAAACTGCAGTTCTATTCCTCCTCTAATCTAATACAGAGATTCATTCAATATCAATAACTAACCAAGCTTATAGATCATATATGCAACGCCATCAATGGCAGAATCGCACTTGAAATTGGGAGAAAGTACACAAATCAGAACATAGATCAATCACCATGAACACAAATTCCCCCCTTCTCTCTCAAGTGGACTCTCACGCATAGGACGACATCTGTTTTATCCACGCTTCAAGCAATAACCGAATAAGGACATTAACGTGAGGGGGCGTGTCAACGAATAATACCCCATTGACTGGACCTCAACCATCAGTCCATCGGATTAGGTTTTTGGTCGAGATGGTTCTTTCACCGTAACTAATATAATCTCTAATTGATTCGCCGACATTTTTCTTAAGCATTAACTGACAAGCAATCACCAAAAAGCCAAATAACACTCCAACATCCAAAGGCCAACACTGCAAACAATCAAGATGGTCTTAACTGTCAATGGACCAGACAAAGATAACATTAAAAAACCAAGATAGAGGGAGAAAAATAATTTTGCCAATTGGCAAAAGAATCATCTCACCTCACCAGCCATCATCATAAGATTCCAAATACCAAGTTTTATTAGATAAATAAAGTAGTATCTGATTTTACCAAAAATATCACAAATTCCAGAGAATTTCTGAGATCATATTCCTCCACTCATCAACAAACATGAATCCAAAAGTTCAGCACAAGCAACAGATAACATGATCCCATAAGATTCAAAAGCACAAGTTCATGATACTTGACATGATTTTAATAATCACATAAAAACTCAGTTCTAAGATCAGATTTTTTTTATTTTTTTTCATTTTTTTTTTCTGGGATTTCATTAAAAACCCATATAGAATCACATCTTCCCTCAACCAACCAAAAATAATTTGATACAAACTTATTACAGAAGATTTGATACACACCTAACCACCAAAAAAAAAAAAAAAGGTCACAACTTTTTCATTTCCTCTCAACCACAACAACTCTACTCAAAATTTCTGATCATTCTTACATCAAAAATCACAGAACTAAATTCAAACAACACCAAGCACAAGGGTAACATTTACTCATGATTAATCATAAAATGCATATGAAATATGAAAATTTTACCCAAAAAAGAAGAAAAGAAAAAATTACCTAAGATAGTAAGGGAAATCATCAAAGGAGACATTAGTTTCTTTTCCGTGAATAAGAAGCCTCAACAACTCAAGTTCAATCTGCTCTGCAGAAATGCTATCCAAGGTTGAATTAGACCCGACCCATTTCCCAACAGTTTGTCCAGATGCCAATCCAATCCCAACCCCAACACCAACTCCAACCCCCAATGCAGACAACAAAAAGCTCTTCTGCTCCATTCTTTTTTAACAATCTTCTCTTACAATTTTCTTTTTTTACTGTTTGTTCTTTCTTATTATTATTATTATTATTATTATTGTTACTAATAAATACTGTTGATTTTTTTTTATCAAATTAAAGCAAAACCCACCAAAAAGATTCAATCTTTCTTCATAAAATCATCATAAAATCAACACATAACGTGTGTAAGAAGATTGAAATCATATGGAAATGTGGGGAAGAGAAGGAAATTGAAGAAAACAAAAATGTGGGTTTTTTTTGATTAATTTTTGCGAATGGTTTGGTTATTTTGGTTGGGTAGAATGTCATATCTCATCCTATTTATAGAGACTCTCTTTATGCATTGGTTGACGTTCACTTTTAACAAAAACAAAACAAAAACCATTTTTTATTAAACTTTTTAATTAAATATTAATTACAGTAATAATAATTAATTAATATAGTAATACTCCATCATTAAGAAATCAAGCAAACAAAAAAATGGCCAACTGGAACTGGGGACTGTTGGCGACTTTTTTCTGACTTACAGACGAAGGGAGGAGAGTCCTCCTTTTTTTCTCTTGTTGTTACCCTTTTTTTTTTGAATTTTTTTTCGAAATAGGGCTCAAAAAATAAATATTAAACAAAATGGGTTGGATTGAAAAATGTTCAATCTTATGGGGTGCACGTCACCCCATTTCAAGTTCGGGACAAAACCGCCAGTGCCCCTGGCGGTTTTAAGTGTCTTGAACAGTAGCTATGAAGTTGTAAGTGATATTTTGGATAGGGTAAAACCGCCATGGGGGGTGGCGGTTTCAATTTTTTTTTTTTTTTTTTTTTTTGGATTAACGTTATATCGGGGTGATATTTTGCCCAAGGGTGAAACCTCCATGGGGGGTGGCGGTTTCACCATGGAGGTTTCACGCTCGGCCAAAATATGGGTGAAACCTCCATGGGCACCCTCGGCCAAAATATCACCTACTCGATTTGTATACTCATTTTTGTGAAGAAACCGCCATGGAGGGTGGCGATTTCTCTTCACTTAAAACCGCCAGGGGCACTGGCGGTTTTGTCCCGGACTTGAAATGGGGTGACGTGCACCCCATAAGATTGAACATTTTTCAATCCAACCCATTTTGTTTAATATTTATTTTTTGAGCCTTATTTCGGAAAAAAATTCTTTTTTTTTATTGGATCTTCTTTTTCTTCTTTCTTTTTCTTCGTCTACTCCGCATTTGTTTCTTTGTTTTTTCAGGGGATTTCCTCGCTATTTCTGATTTTCTCCGTCCTTTTTATTAGTATTGAATTTGGTGTTATGAAAGATGGTTAATTTCTATTCGTCATTTTTGAGTAGTTAAAGGTGGTTAATCATCTAGGAAGCAACGAAGCATATTTCTTTAGTTCGACATGAGACTTGATAACTGATCGCCTATTTGTTTCCTTGTTTTTTCAGGGGACTTTTCCGCTATTTTGAATTTCTTCTTTTGTTTTGTGAAAGACGGTTAATTTTTAGATTTCTTTAGTAGTATTGTACTCCGCAGTGAAAAGTGGCTAATTATCTAGGTTGCGAGGAAGAGTAATTATGTACTCTAGCATGACACTCTATGACTAAATTTTGTTCATCTTCACATTTATGCATGCAAGTTAATCTCTTGTCGTCGTCGCAAATAAGACCATTGTATTATTAGATATTCTTATAAGTTATACTAGCAATTTGCAAAAAGGGAGTATTATGACATTTTAAAGATCTTATATTTTTTTTATAAATTTGTTAATTGAATGTGTCGTTCATAAAAGAATTGAAAGTTTTTTATGAATAATTCTGGGGATACATATAAAACGTGTTTGTAATTCAATATGACCGCTAAAATTTCGATTTCAATTAATCCTTAAAAGCCTAAGTGTTTTGTTGCATGCCTATCATAATCATTAGTTATCCATTATTATTGTTGAGATTAATTATGAATGAAAGCATTAAATATCGTATTGTACATTGCACAACTTGCAAGGCTACTGCCTACTTCACTTCGATCGTCTATTCGTCTTCATGCATACATTTGGTGCATGATTGAATGGTTCAAACCTGAAACTACTATATATATTCGTAAATGTCCTGTGAATTTGTAACAGTTTTTAAGTACGTACGTCTTCACTCTATGATCACCATGCGGTCCATGCATGCATGCTCACTTGAAGAATGAGAGACTTAGTCCAAATTAAAATCTCAACTTTGTACATCCCAATGATGCAATGAATATCATTGATGATGGTACTAAAGATTCACAAGCTAAGCAAGAGCTTATAGCTTTTATTTTGACATGGGAAACCGATCCAACAATGTAAAATTACGATTCTTAGAGAACATTTAGTGTGAGAGATATCGGTTATTATATACTATGTACGCACACTTATTACTACTTCATACCTTATATTTTTAGATCATATATATACACGTAATATTAACTACGGAGTATTTATTATTAATAATGATGTTTCGATACTAATGGGCATATATGTAATTACTAATTAGCTTGAATTGATATCATTGTCACATGATATATACATTCATATATGAACTCGATCGTGAACATATGTCTCTGTGAGCGTACCTAGACAATGTTGAGAGTTATAATATCTAGCTAGGTTGGCTCATTTCCTTAATTTGCAGGTAATAATTCTATACTTTCGGTTTCGCAAAACAACGGCATAATTGGCTTATTTCTTTATATACAAAACAATAATTAAGGGCCTGTTTGGTATCGTTTTTTGTTTGCAGTTTTCAGTTTATTTGAAAACCAAGCAAAGTCCCGTTTTTGAAAACCAGAAAAAGTGGTTTTCAGTTTTCAGTTGTCTGTTTTCATTTTTTATATGACTATTGTAGAACCAAATAATTTAAATTTAATTTTGTAACTCATTTAACTAAAGTTTTTACGCAAAAAAAAGAAAAAAAAAATGAAAAAAAAAAAAAATGAAAACGACAATGATACCAAACGGGCTCTAAGATTTTAGGTAGCAATAAAACCATACATGAATTACTTATGAGAATATTTTTTGCATGCATGGGATTAGTAATTAGTGATGCATGAGTCAAGATATATAGATCAATACGTGTTGCTAATCCAACTTCTATAATACTGAAAAGCCAAATCCCATGGATTAGTACGTAAGTAGTGCGTGGTTCCATTCCATGTGTTTATAATTATTAATCAATCCATCCAACTAGTAATTAAAGTTCGACTACGATACGAGCACCATGCATCTTAAAAGACTGAAATCTAAATGGAGCCATTCTTACATAAAGTTTCCACTTTCGCTTTAAGACGGCATTTTGGGAGCTAGGGGTATGGTGGTTAATTAATTAAATCTTTAACACTGGCGAAACTAGGGGAAAAAAGTTAATTTGACTTGAAATTATTCATTATGTGCAGTTAAGAAATGTTTAATTTTACAATAATTTAACTACTTTTAACTAATTTTTGTAGTAATCTTGCATTAAAACTTTTAGTTTTTTCAGATCGGGAGAAAATGGATTAGTTTTCATCAAGTGGACGATCATCGTCGCAGTTAACGACACTCTAACTCGCCCGCAACCAGTGTTATTAACAAAATGGAGTGGCATTTTTCCGTTGGAACGTGGTTTAGGAGAGGAGTGGCTTACTCTATTTCATTCATTCAATCATTCTTTTCACATCATTTGGTAATTAAATTATTACTATGTATATCAAACATTAAAGGTCAACCTTAAAACAATCCTCTTGAAAATTGATCAAACCATTCATTCTGTGCCGGAAATTAAAACGAGTTGACTCACCAGAAAACGAGTCCAGTAGTGCTTCGCAAATGAATGAGTCTTAATTATGATAGGTATGACTTCACAAAAAGGACAACTTAATAGGTAGTACAGTGTTTCACAAAAAAACCATTAATTTATTACAACTTATTAATTGAGTTTCGAATCCCACTCTCAACTTATCTATACCTTCACAAAAAGGACAATTTAATAGGTAATGTTTCACAAAAAACCGATAATTAACTAAGAACTTATTACTCGAGTGAGTTCGAATACCACTCCCACTTATCCATAGATAAACTGACATTTAAACTATCCTCTTGAAAACAGGGTAGACCCTCCATATATGGACCACTAGAGAACAAAGTTAAGGCGGCGGCTGCAAAGTTTGATCCAATTGGATGATGAACGAACAATCCGTAAACTAACAAGGTTTACAATTAAATTATGCAATGCTTTTACTAGGTATGAAATTAATAACGCGATTATACAAGTTTAGATCTCAAGAAACCAAGATTAGTTATAATTATATCTTGTTAGTGCAGTTGGCTTATGCATTCAACATGAATTAACGGTAAACTATAGATTACGATTCTTATTATAATGGAGTAGATCTTAGCTTGAGGACCACCGTACCACACAATTATAGTTAGAGTTGATAATTAAATAGGTTGTCGATTATACGAATATATGAGACTGTATCACTATATGAGAGAATTTAAAGAATTCATTGAGTACAAAGTGTAACAAGCTTAGTCTCGAGTTTCACGAACAAATTAATTTAGGTCATAGGGTTCTGATCCATAGACAAAGACCTAATTAAGAAGAGAATTAAGTAATGTGTTGATGATGCTGAAACTTAAAGAATGTCTGGACTAGGACAAAGCAACTTTAGCTATACATCAGAAACTTTATGTTTTTAAAGATTAAGAGAGCAGAAATTAAAGCAGAAACTTTAGTGATTAGTAAAGTTAATTATGGTGACTAATCTTATTATTATAATGTTTAGTGAGTTAGTGAGCGTGGCGTGTAAACCCACATAATAACACAAGGCCACAAAATAATACTGGCCGTATACTAATATGTCTTTATATGATCAAAAAATTATGTAATACAGTAATAATAAAATGTACTAGTAATAAAGAATTGCAGCATGTGATGCTGATCTGTAAAAGCTCCTTGTCGACTTGGAAAGATACCTCGAGGATTAATTCATTTGCTCGATTCACTTTCCTGCATGTTTTTTTTTGGCATGCTGCATGCAGTATCACATCTGATGATCTGCTTCAGCTTCATCTTTTAGAAACCAATAATATACTGTAAGTACTATCAGTTAGGGTGTCAGGGGTGGAAATGCAAAGTTTGCGGTAAAGTACAGTGTTGTGGATAACAAATTTCATTTATATGCGAAGTCATATATATACATGCATGGTGGTTGCATGTAATTGGCCTGGCACAAGGATGGAATGGATAATCATGCCTTTACATCTTAACCTCCTTGGATCAGCCCCGTGTCTCTAAATGAAGGTTACTTTTCGATAGGGTGATGACCTAGAGAGTATCTGATGTTCGAGTAGTAGTCAAAAATGTACGTATGAAAATCAAAATGGTTAGACTCACGCTAAAGAGAATGTACAGCTTATTACCAAAAGATAATAGTCCATCCGTTTTTTTTAGATAGTTTTCATTACTATTAGTAACAACTTTACCATATATGCGAAGTAATAATACATTTCATAACCTTTGTGTTAAGCAATAACTACTTTTAGCTTTACCCTATAACTCTATACCAATGAATTTCAAAAATTCACACAACGCGTAAATTTAAGTCTCTAGTGCACAACGAATCTTTGATTACTTGTTGCACCACCTGTTCTCCATTTTGAATTTTTTACATATTTGTCACTTAATAATCTTCGATCGACCATTTCCAACTTTCCAATATAAAAAATGTAGTCATTGTCACAAAGTTTTGGACCCTGTCATTTGTCAATAACGCAAAACCTAACTTTCTGCCAACAAAACTGATACGTACACTTACATCTCAAATAACATTTCTCCATTATTTCTCTTTTATATTGGCAACATTTTTACATAATTACATGTGTATAGTTTAAAGTTTTGAAGGTTGTATGTTTACACTGCTTTAGTTAGTGGTGTTGGACTGGCTTTTACAAGTGTGTCAAAGAGAACGGACTCATATAAGATCTTTTAATTCAATGTTCCTAGCTACTATAGTTTTACTTTAATTTGTCTTTTTTAACCCCTTACTTACACATCAAGCAAAACCTTTTTTACAAGAAAAGAATGGTGTTGAGTGAAACACATTTTGTGACTTACAAATAAATTTATTAACAAGAGGAAAACGATTTCTACTAGATTGAACGGTACGTGGACAGTGTAGATATATAGTTTCGCAATCTATCGTTTCATATGATTATTATACTAGTTTACTACCCGGGCTACGCCCGAAATAAACTTTATCATTTTATTTCTTTGTAAACAAATAATTTTATCAACAAATTTTATCTTTTATAAAAGTTACACTTTCAATATAGATGTTGTGATTCCAGTTGAAATATTTTATCATTTATAAAACTTTCACTTTCAATATAAATGATGTGATTCCAGTTTAAATAAGTAATAATAAGGAAGGTACAAAATAATAAGGTAAAGATGAAATCAATTAATAGTATATACTAGTATTGATTTATTATAATAATAAAATATTGTGAATTTTTTGGTACGGAAAACGTTACCGATATATAACCATGTATGGAATATTCATCTATATATTTACCATAAAAGACATTTTAAATGAATTTTTTAAGTGAAAATTAAAGAGACATGTCACGTGGTATGACAGATGGCCTAACTGAAGCCGGTGAACGTGGTCGTTGCCTCTAACACAGCTTTTAATATATAATATAAGATAATAATAAGTCAATTTCCTAAGGAGCTCTTGTTCCAAGACCTGATCTCGTCTGTGTGAATGCATATTATTAGGCTATTATTAGCATCCTTAAATTTCATACGACATATACTCTAATAGGAAAATGGCCAATGTACAAAAGAAGAAATTAAGAAAAAGTTATTCTTGAAAATGAGTAACTTTGTGTATGCAACTTCCACGCAAATTAAAGGGTTGAAAAGCTCCACCAAGTTTAACTAGTTTCTTGCATGCCAAGTATTGAACCTTTTCGTTCCCCACATTTTCTAAAGAGCAAAGGAAGTATACGACTTGTCGCTAACTTGACAAAAGTCTACATGTGATTGATTATTCTTTATTAGACGTTTGTAATTGGATCATGGGTTGTATGCATGTAACCCTAAATCGGACTTAGGGTTATATACAACCCGTGATCCAATTACGTACGTCTAATATTTTTTGTAAAAGTTGTGGAGGTGTAACTCGATCGGATGTGGTGGAGCAAAGACTTAACAAATTAATTAAAATGTAACTTTCAAAAAAAAAAACAAAATCAAGAATTGTTCATCAATTGTCCAAGGAAAAAAACTTCATCTTGAATATTAGACACAACTCACACAAGCTATTATTAAAATACATTTAGGGGTCGGAGTACTACATCTTGATTCTTGATGAGTAGCTTGTGGTTCGAAGTTCTCTGTGTAGAGATACAAGAACGAGGAGGCTGCATTGTAAACCCTAGATGTATGTTGGGATAACTGACATGAATTATATCAGTTCCATCAATTACGCTAGATTAATCATAACTCTTTAGCATCATTAGCTACCTAACACAGCATAATCATGTGATTATCTTCTTTTTCTTAGTGATTAGCCATATATATAATAGTACTTTAAGCTTCGATCGGCCTCTTTCATGACATGCGTCGTACGTCTGACTTCCTCAGTGGTCACGTGGGCATATAGATTTCCGTCCCTTGTTGTTGGAGAGAGCTGCAATTGATCAAATAGGATGCATATAACACTAAACCCCTTTGGTTTTTGTAATTTATTTGTTCCAAAACAAGAGTTGACGGATCAAATGACCGGACCAGAGGGAGTATATAGTGAAACTATGCGTAATTACATATGATATGTTACTTGTTAGAGTTGTTACGTTGATTTGTTAACGGGAACTCCTTTCTCTTAATTATTTCGCTTCAAAATATCAAAACCGATTCGGTCCAACAGAAAACATGCATGCATGCATTTCAAGGGTAGTGCATAAAAGATATCCATGCGTACGAAGAAGCTAATATAAGAAACACGACGACTTAACTACTAGAAAAGCTAAGTAAGTCCTTTTTATTAGTGGATGGATGACACTTAGAACTAACTTTCCAATCTCAGAAAGTGTTAGTTCTTGAATCTTAAAGCTGAAGGCAAATTCAATGGACACAAAGTCTCTGTATCTTTCCACCAAACATCTAAGCAGGAGTCGTAGATTTCTGCCTCTACTTTTTCGTTTGATTTGAGCAATATGTTATGATGAAAGTGATAGACGATGTATGTACAATTGTAAAAATTTCTATCAATTTGTTCATATTGTAAACTTTGGCTGCCTACGAGGCTACGATTGAATAATGTATTAGAATGCGTTGAGTAGTTTATAATCTTAATATGTGATCATATTCTTAGTTACGAAGGATGATTATCTAAGCGGAGAGGGTAACAAGCACACTCGATCAATTTTATGCTGCATTAAATGGGGTTCTATTTGAATGAGCATTGCGCTAACAATTTCACTGATCGTAATTATATTACAATTTGTTTGTAGTAAACAAAATGAAATTAATGTGTAGTAAGTTTTTTTTTTGTATAAATTTGGAAATAATTAGTTTTAAGGAAAGGGAAAAAACTAAGGAGTAATGATTTTGGAAAAAAATAAACAAATTATATTTTGTTTCATTAATAACTTCTTTGATTACTGTCATTGACAGAAATTTGCTGCAATTTTTATAAATTTAATGCACAATCAAATTAATTACCTATCTACCAAATTTATATACTACACTTGGTGTATATCGATTGAATTATACACATTTTTCTATGTGTCTATATATAAACTGTTAGGACGATCCTTGAAACTAACCTAGACGACTTGAAATACATTTGCAACCTCAAAGAGCGAAGACTATTTGCCTTCAAAAAGATTGAGAGAGAGATGACTAATTAGCCAAATATTAAACAGACAATCTCATTTAAGTGAATAAGTGATGCAACCAAATTATAATAAAAATGTGACCAACTCCAATAGAATTGTTCCATACCACATACCAACATATATAATGAACCAAACACGTACATAATAGAGCAAACATGATTAGACTTGCATGATTATGCAAATCAAAAACTTTGTCCACACCAAATGGGTGGACAAGCCAACTTCATATTATTGGTGACATATATAGTTGTTTATTTATCAAACAATGAAGCACTATTTTTGTTTTATGATCTGGAAAACCCGTAGCTTGGACAATCGCATGTGTACACTACTATGTTAACATTCCAAACACACAAATATCTTTTACTCACCGGTTTGATAATAGATTCCGACTCAGAAAACATAATCACAAATTCGATATCTTATCTTTTATTTAACCAGTCGAGTTAACTCTCGTCAATAGTTAAGAAGTCTATGAAGCACTCCTATAGTCCTATATATGATTGATTTAAAAACAGGACCACAACCACGCACTTAGATCATAGGCCTTTTGGAAGGGTACCAGGTTGGCTTTGGGTTTGGATGGGAACGGCCAATAAAATTTGTTTAGATGGGCTCATTTTGTTGTTAGTGGGAGTAGTAACAGAAAAGCACTACAAGAAAAAGAGAAAGACAAGTCACATTCAACTGCTCTTCAAGTAGGCCAAAAAGCATAGCAAAGGCCAAACAGCCAAGCACTTGTGTACTCCGTATTAACAGAGATTTGGCTGTCGACTTGGCCTATATATAACCCTTTTTACTGAAGAAAAGACGATCAATTTACATCAAGTAGATCTTCTTAGGTCTTAGGTCTCAAACTTGCATTGTCAAAGAAACATGGTGAGTTGGTGACTAGAGAGGTAGCTTATATACTTGTTAGTTGTTAGGTTGATTGAATTGGTCGGTTCGAGCATAGGACCAATATGATCGATTTGAGTTGTTTAGTGGAATTAAGTTCGAGTTTTATATTTAGGCAACTATTTGGTTGAAATTTCGAGTCCAATACAAAAATTGTATGTGATCTTCTTTCAACGTGTCTATACCGTGTACAAGATATGCTACAACTACACTGTGGAGAAAGTGTGCGTACAAGAATATAACCGAGAAGTGTCTAAGAGATCTAGTGAAGCCAATGCGTGATCTAAAATCCCACCATTTCCTTTCGTCTTAAGCCATCATGGTACAGACGTACAAAGCACTATACTAGACTAGCAAACTAGGCTACTGGCTACATTCTCATTTTAGATTAACAATCTACGAGTACTATCCATTGATGAAACAAATGTATCTTTGAGAAAACAGTTACTTCTAACAAAGGAATCAACCCTCGTGTCCAACGACAACAATGTCAAAGCCCGAAATCCTATGTTAATTACTGAAACAAGCAAAAACGTGCGCACCTAGAGAGTAGAGACGTGTGCTACTAGGATATAAATAACTTTTCAATCAAAAGAATTAACCTCATATCCAAACTTTTTTTCCTTATTTGTAACGTTTACCTTTCAAAAAAAAAAAAAAAAAGATATCTATGGTAAAAATTTGAAAACATTTGGCTATTTTTGAAAAGTGGTCATTGGTCAACAACTCAACATTGGCAATACCCAAGTGTAATCCACGATTTTCTACCAAAATAACCATGCAACAACGACAATTTAATTTTTCCATGTGAGAAACTATGTGTCATATTATACGTTGTAAAAAGATATTAGAGATGGAATACTATGATAAGTGTCTAAAATCGCTAAAATTCACGCATATCTCAACGGGTGATATGTGCCTGAAGGGCATAAAACATTTTCACACTTGGAAAACAATGTGTCAGGTGTACTTCCCTTTTTCTTTTCGAGATTAGGTTGCGTACTTACGTCCATGGCAAGTTTTGGTAATATTCATTTTTTTTTAACAAAGTGTCTAAACAAGGTCCTCAAATTTGCCTACTTGCAACATACAGTAGAAAATTAAAATTTTAAAAAAAAATAAGCCTTTTGCTTTCTTAGTACATAGGAACAACTAATTAATGTTTCAGAGATGGGAATATGAGGATTCGAACCTTGGATAATTTTCAAATTTTCAGATAGGTAGTTTTCCTAACCACTAAGCTAACGTTGATCATCTTTAAACTGTGTTGTAGCGTCATTAATATTGTTGAGCTCACAGCCGCTGCGAAATTCCCGCCTTATATCGGGTGATACTCAATTTTGGTACCAATACCCCGTGGGCTTATAGAATGATTTCTCTTTCGGTGGCCCAGTAAAATAGGCCCACGACAATACCTTTTTAGATGAAAATGGGCCTATTTTAGTCAATTAACCATGGGCCTTTGTCATTCCTTTCCAGTAGGCTTTTCATATTGATTTAATATGGACTGTGGGCCACTACTATTCCTTTAGTGTCCGGACTTTGGGCAGATACAATCTTCAACAGCCCAAGCGTGGACTGTTGACGCTTTCATGTTCAAGCTAAGTTTCATTCGATTTTCTTTGGTTAAAAACTTATGTAGGCTTTTCCGGCTCGGTGACACGATTTGTTTCAACGAGGGGCGAGTTTTCGGAGTAGTCTTGGATACACCGTATCCAAAATTTATCCCGAAATATTTAAAAACGAGGGGCGAGTTTTCGTCCCCCCTCTCTCCCACAACCCAAAAGACATACTCCGTATAATGGTGTAGTATGAAGGTGCATAAAGTGGTAGATAATTAAGAAATTAGTCTACAATGCCTAAATGTGGCTAAGGACGACACTTGGATTCATCGTCGGAGACTCGGAGCATTGCATGTACGGTCTTGATTCATAGCAATTTGATGGTTTAATTATGTACATTGAGAAATGAGAACGTACGCATGCGACGCAGCAGTATGAGGATTGCCAGTTGAGTATGTAGTTGAGCACGCACAATGCAATTTGATTGAATGATATTTAGGAGTAGTACTAAAGTTGTAGGGCAACTCCATTGCTAAAGTAGTGAACCTTAAGCTGTACGTCGTTCGAGAAGAAGTAGTAGTGAATGAACCTCGATCCCTTTGTGTTGAAATCTGACTACGTATACTATTGCGAGCCAGTTATAATGAAATATACACTAATATCTCCGGAAAAAGCTAGGTACGTCTAGATTTTCATTGTTTTTGTGGGGTTTGGTGAATCCACACAAATATACAAAAACATGAATTAGTACATAAAGTATTATATATTTCTTCCTTTAATTTATTTCCGCAAAAATGGAAAAAAATGATCAAAGTTTTCATCTTATCTGATCTTATCGATCTTACTTATGTCTTGTGATTTAGTAATTTGCTTTGCGTTGATCACAACTTCACAATTAGTTGTATGATCATAGCATTTGACTTGCAAAAATTAAGTACGTATTGTAATTACGATATAACTTTTTATTTATTGTTATTGTTTGAGATAAATGTGTTGTCCATATATCGTCTAAGTTACCTTCCAAGTTATCCTCAGAAAATAGATCACACATCGTATAATGATCGAAAATAATGCATGCACTTCGCCACTTTGATACATGGTTGTGAGGTTGTCCAAAACTCCTAATAAGACCATATCAACAAAAATTAGGAAAAAATAATCAAGACATATAACGAACAGAACGAAAATGTAAAATTAAGAGAACCCCGGTGAAATTTGTATATAAATAATTAAAATGTAGGAATATACTCCGTACTATTTTTATATCTCCTTGTAGAAAATGTCAAATTGAACTATTGAAGCTAAGAAAGAAACGATGAAAGGAGGAAGTGCACACAATTCAATGTGAAGACTGAAGACGATCAAAGAAGATGACGAAAGGGAAGGAAAGAGAGACTTTCCAAAGTAAAAATAAAGTACATATATATACTAGTTGTACAAAATAAAATAGGAAGTAACGTCGATATTCAAATCAGAGTTCATCCAAAAATCCAAATTTGTGTTTGATTTTTCTTCGATTCTCCTTCGCATTCTGATAGATCCACCAATAAGGGAGACAGCCGAATCGCATCAGAATTTTATAGAAGATTGAAACAAAACAAACGAACTCAAACAAACCCAATTTAAAGTTAACTTTAAGGTAGTAGTACTTTTTTTCTTCTAGTGAGTCCATGGAATTATAATGCATGCATGTGTGATAAACTGATGATGCCTAAACACAACACTTACTCTTCTTTTCGCCAAATTATAACAGCCATGCAATAGTGCAATAGTATCGTCTCATTCACTATACATATCATCACTACTCTCACTACAAGAAAAAGGCCGATTAGCCACCGCAACTACCTCAACTAGCTTGATTGATATTACCCCTTAGTACTTATCCTTATACGATTGTCGATTTTGGTTAACATATGATTTCGGTTTGTGTTTGTTAATTGATTTTTTATTTATGGTACAATATAATGTTAATTGATTTAATTTCGTGTACTCTTTCTATAATTGCAATTTGATGATCGAGCATTGTTCAGGAAAAAGTGAAATCAGTTCACAATGACGACATACGGAGTATATAATGATTTGTCTAGTATAATACAAGGTACATTTAAGTTAATATTGATGTTATTGGCATGTATTTTAAGGTTTAGTTAACAAATCAGTAGATTAAACGGCCGGTGAAATTGCCTAGGATCCGTTCGTAGAAATTTTTATTATTAAAGAAAGCCAACTTTGGTCGAAAAGATGCTTCATGATGAATGAATCATGGCACATGTATGTGATACCGACCTAAGGTACGGTTTTGGGTTTGAATAGCAAACCAACTACGTACGGTAGTTTACATTTTTTTTTCTCACCTTGCAGTGAACTTTTTTTATCCATTAAACTTTAGTCTTCTGATACTTCATTGGAAATGTAACAAATGTTATATTAGCACGAAAATCTTATTTGAAAACGACAACGAGATTTCGCACTTAGAACTCTTAATATAGATAGTTTAAAGACTTTAAATTCATCTTATGGATTTAGGTCGTGATAGGGTTTGCGAGCTCGGTCTACTCCATACTTAAGATAAATAGTACCTCGACCCTATTTTTAGGTCCAGTACGTGGACTAATTATTAGCTTTTGATAGCGTGCGGAGATTGGCCTTAAAGTTGGGAGGTCACATTTTATAAGGAAATAATATATTTCCTAGTAAACTGCAAACCGCAAGAAATTAAGCATGTATATATGTCATTTTCCGAAGACAATTTAAATTTGATCGATGTGGACTACAATCGAATCATTGATATCTGAGTTAGAGAAGTTTTATTCCGAACACAAGATAAAGTACTTAAGTTCAGACTAGTGTAAGCATTTGGGGTGTAAATGCGTCATCATTTCAATCTTATAGTTATTGTATGACACTCGATCGATCTCAAAATTTTACCATCTTATATAAACTTACTTAATTTTTATAAATAAAATTTTGCTTGAACCAAGTAAATCATATTCCTGCCCTCCGACCCAAAGAGATTTTGCAGTTTTTTTTTTTTTTTAGGTGTCTTGTTATACTAATTCTAAAATAGGTACCAAGATTTGGTAGCCATTGTATATGATTGAATGTTTGAATTTTTTTAGATAATTCCTGGCCTTTCATTACTTTGACCATTTATAAAAATTAAATCAAAATTAATATATAGGATCAAACACCAATATCACAAAACCCCATCTCCTCTCTCCTACTCCCCCACCCTAGCAACAAGCGCAACCAACTGCCACAAAAACGTCGCCCGATACTACCGTTAGGACCTACCACGCCTTTTAGAAGGTTTGGGAGGAGGAGAAAAGGGGTTTCGTGGGGTGGTTGGCATGGAATCAGTGGGGCTGAAGGTGGGAAAGTGGAGTGTTGAGAGGAGAGAGAATCTTGTGTGGACAACTAAGGACGCGGAGACGGTGGGAGATGATGATCCCGACCGGATCGCCGTTGTATATCCAGCCATAGATGGTGCATTTAGATTATGTGCTAGTGTTGGGTGTGGGGCGTGGTGGCGCTAGGGCGATTGCACGGCTGAGGAAGGGGAGAGGAGAGAGAAAAATATGGTGTTGGCTGGTTCGGGTTTTGGGAATTTAATTAATGCTAATATATTTTTCTTTCTTTAACTACTTGATCAAACAATGGAAGGTTATGATTGATTCTCCGAAATCAACGGTCAGATATGCTCTATTTACAAACATTATTGGTAGCCATTGTAGAATCGTTTGTCTTGTTATAGGGTTTATTTTTAGACCAAATAAATCGTTCACTTACTGTAAAACTTAGTAAATATTTAATTATGCATCACAATCTACCAATTGTTCTTAATTTTAAGGCAAACGAGTTTCATTTGGTCTACAAGTAGTATTTTACATGACAACTCAAAACTAGAAAAAAAAATAAAAATAAATGGGAGTGATATTAAATTAGAGGTTTATCTTGCGAAATTGTGTCCATAAAAAATAGGGTAAAAACAGGGAAAAGGAGGAGTACTTTTCATTGATGATGCAGTGCAGTGTAGAAAAGTTCAAGAGCATTGTTTATTTAAATTTGAAAGGTACACCAACCTAATTAAGCAGCAGGTACATTGGTCACTCAACAATTACCTTTTTGTTATGTTTTGTGATGATCAGTAGTACTTAAATTAAATAAAATTTGTGATAATGTTCAAAGTGACAGAAGTCGGATGCCTAGAATTCTTTTTGTGACATTTTCGCGCGGCATAGGACCTAGCTAATTGATTGCTTAATTAAGTGATAATCCTTTTTATTATTTGATTAGTATGATTCATTACTAAACGAATGATACATACGTCTCTGATTATCTAATATCCTCTTACGCCAGATATTATTACGGGGAATTTTTCGATCTAGTATATATTACCTTCTCTTGTACATACAAGGCGAGCTTAATTAGGGGGTATCTCAATATCTAAAAACATAATTAACTTAGTCGAACTTTCTTATCTTATGTAATAATAATAAAAATACTAGGAGTCTATATGTAGACCAATAAAAAAAATGTGTATGTTTAGTTTGTAGTAAAATTAATCAAATGTGCAATAAATTTTGTTGTACAATTTTGTAAATGTTGGATTATAAGGAAAGAGGGACAATCAAGGGTCCTTGATTTGAGAGTTAAATCAATTTAAATTTCTTTCTATTGATAGATTCGTAACTATGTTGATTTTACTGTTAGTTTCATAAATTTACTTCAGACATGTTAAATTTACTACACAAGCATATTATTTACTACTTGCCACTTGCGATCTTTAATTTAATTACCACAATTGAGAACACAACCCGTTCCTTTCATATATTTTCGCAATATAACGAGCGAGATTAATTTTACGAGTGTCTATCTAAAATACACACCACGCCCTAACTTTCAAGTTCGTTCAGATAGAGTACATGTACACAAGTACATCCGACCCTCTCTTAGCTGGCATATTACAACCATAAAATGTTTTGTAATGAAGCCTCGGCGTACCATTAGTCCTTCTGTTGTACGTCTACGGTGAGACCCGACGATTTTGATCGAAAAAGGCCACCATTGGTTCGTCCACATTTGACATTTCAATATCAACATTTAATAAGTTGTGTGCCTAATTAATCACTCTCAAGTCCCAACTACTTACTCCGTATTATTCATTATTCATACTCAGATTTTACTAATAATTCAACCCCCGTCAATTTCAAGTTGATTGCTCCCTTTTGTTTTCTTGTATTTTGGTCAAGCTGTCCGATCCCCATGCCAGAAACATATGCCTACACCCACATTATAATTCTCAAAAGGCCACAGCAAATTTGAGTACGGAACCATGCATTTTTCCAACAACTACCTATGTCGACAAAAAACATAACTACTTCAAACAAAACCCTTTCGATCGATTACATTCAGAACATGTACATACGCGACACATCTAGCTACCAAATATAAAATGTATGTGACTCGCTCGACGAGTACTCATAGGGTCGTTTATTTTTATTAAGGAAGAAATGGCGAATCAGCCATGCACACAGAATTTGGGACATTTGGATATTGCCATTCGGAAATTTTTATTTGGACTAGTTTATAACTAGATAGTAGTTCGAACGTCCACTACTTAAACCGAGAGATCATTCGTTAGGTTCTGAACTTAAAGATTTATTAGTTTATGTAAAGTGATGAAGTGACTTCCATTAATCATGAACGAACTACCTAAATAAACCACATTTTGATTTGCATATAAATAGGTGTTAAAGTACGATCGGGCATGGGCCGCACCCGCACGGAGGAGAGAGAGTCCACATCATAAGCCCAAGGAGGTTCCATCCTAAAACCAATTGGCAGTAGGTGGAGTAACTCCTTGGTTTATAAACATATCAACTCTCTCCTTTTTTTCCAATGTGAGACACTCACAGGTGGAGCTCACTCTAACGATATGCTGATCACATTTCATTTTATTTGTTATGATCAGACAATGATATAGTAGTCAAACACTGATAAGGGACATTGTGATGACGAGAGAGCAATTTCTGAAAGCAAAAGAGAAAGGTGAAAGATGGAAAAGAGAGATTAGAAAATTAGGTACTACCAAGGACACGCCATTAAGTCAATAACAAAATTTATCCTAACCGAAATTTCATGTTAAGTGTCGTAATTTAGCTAGAAGTGGTGGACATTAGACATCTTTTTTCAAGCTACGTGGAATATAATTTTGCTATTGTTGCAACAAATTCTACAAAACAATAGTTCTTCCACTAATAGAAACAAGATGTGAAATTAGTAAACATATTTATTAATTATTTTGAGGAAAATTTCCACCTCATCTCCCAAGTGTTAGCTTAGTTACACTACTATACTTTAGTGTTCAGAGACACCTAGATTCTACCTTTAATAAGGCTTGAGTTGTAAATTTTTCCAACATCCCGACTCCTGAATGGATAATAATTTGAATGAATTACTTGATTATGGAGTGTAAAACAAAATCGTAATTTTATGTATGTTTATGTGATTGGTTGAACCATAAATTTGAGAAATAATTTGAACTTCATCTAAATTAAAGTAAAGACTTGAATTAAACATACTAATTAAGTTTAGATGAGCACAGTTTTTGCATCTCTCAAAAATCACTTTATTTGCTAATTTACATTTGCCTTTATTAGAAATTCTACTTGGCATATATCCTTTGACGTAGGATGTAGAAAAAAAAAAAAAAAAAACTAGTTATTAATTCAACAAAAATTTTGTAGTTAAATAGACAAAATAGTTCTCTCCTATGATATGGGGTTGCATGGTATTTGGTAAAGGATGCTTTCACATAGTGTCATTTTGGACCAGCTGTTATTGAATATAAAACACACACATTCCTACGTAAGATGGGCACCTAATCAGTGGTTCAAGATCAGACCCATCAATTTTGAAGCATGTAGTATAATCATATAATTCTTATCGACACACATACGTATTACGTAGGTTCCTTATATTATTCGCATCCCCCGAAAGAAGCGTCTTGGATGTTTCCATGCTTTTTCGCAATATCTTGTATCCCCATAAAAACACCCATCTGGAATGGAATTTTGATCATTTTTGGTAAGAGAGTGAAGTAGTTGTCCATTCTCACCATCGTTGGCTACATACTTGCATGTATGGATATTTACGTACTGGACGATGAATATAACATGTCGATCTCTGAATAATTTTTTCTATATTTATTTTTTAACAAGGTTTCTTGTGAAAAATGAGAATGGCGCGACTATAAGATGTGATCATCGACTTCATATGCATGGTTATAACTATAATAAGTATCATGCATTAATATAGGCAATATTCACATACTCCGTATATGTTTCAAGAAACAAAAATATTAGGAGTTTATATATAGACAAATAAAAAAATGTCTATGTTTAGTTTGTAGTAAAATTAATCAAATGTGCAATAAATTTTGTTGCATAATTTTGTAAATGTTGGATTATAAGGAAAGAGAGACAATCAATGGTTCTTGATTTGGGAATTAAATCAATTTAAATTTCTTTCTATTAATAGATTCATAAAAATGTTGATTTCACTGACAGTTTCATAGATTTATTGCAAACATGTTAAATTTACTACATAAGCATATTATTTACTAGTTGCAATCTTTAATTTACTACACTTGATTATGTTATAGACAAATTTTCTATTATCTGTATATAGACTCCTAAGATCATCCAGAAACAAAAGTTAGCATTATTTGAACTATTGGCGTTGGTCCTATTGTTATGTTGCATGTGTGGACTAATATTTCCACATCCAAAATAATTAAGATTGGTCATTCATATTCCTCAAGTTTATCGATGGATTGTCAATCGATTATTCGATTTCACCATTAACAATAAGTCTATAAACGTAATAAACAAGCTGCGAATTGCGATCAATCTAGTAAATAACTAATTTGAGATCGACCCACAATGGAAATGTTGAATGGTCAAATTAAAGCTGGAAGCTCCTCTATAAATTTATCAACTTGGTTTATCGGATGCCTTGTAAGATTAAGGATACGTCTTGATTAGTTGAGCGTAGGTTGACAAAACAAACCAAGTAACGCGAAATCTAATATAAGAAGAAGAAGAAGATACACATAATAGTACAGCTGGGTAATTATAGGTGTCAAATCTAAGTCGAATAATAATATGATATTCATAAACTTAGCTGTCTCGTGGGGACTTTGGTCTTTGCTTGCTGTTTTTGTCACTTTACCAAGTTCATCTTATTTGACTTTACTTTCTTTCTTTCCCTAATCTTATTTAACGCCGGCGTTTTCCTTGTCATTTGACGGTAACCCCATTGACGCGTACTTGCATGCGCAAATCAAAGACGGAGCTAGGAAGCGAAATTAAAGATAACTGACACCGATATATGTAAAGTGATCAAATGGCCGTGGAGCTAGCTAGCTAGCTAGCTAGAGTGGCCGGGATCGATGTTGTTACATGTGAGCATGCATACGAGATCTAAATCATCCTTAATTATAATGAAACCATACTAGCGATTTACCAATTTATTAACATCGAGCTCAGATCAAATGATTATTTTGGCCCATACCATATACTCCATTCGTTCGCCTATAAAACGCGTAAGTTCGAAATACAGTTTTTAAGAAAAATAGAATAAAGCAAAAATGAGTTTTAGGGTCCACTTGGTGTAAAATTACACATAGGGGTATGTCTCACATGCATTTTTAATAAACAAGTAAGGGTGTTTTGGTCTTTATATGTACAAATAAGGAAATATTCTAAGTAGTAAGTTTAAAGATGAACGTCTCTAAATAGAAAGTAGGAAGTTTATAGGCGAATGGAGGGAGTAACTATATCGTCAAATAGGCTCCCATTGCTCTATATATTCATCACATTAAATCAAAATTTGTTTGATGAAAAAACGCCAATGACTAAGATAACATGATGCATATTATTATGAAAAGTATGTATGTAGTCTATATTGGCATGCATTATTGGACACACCAAATACGAATCATATATGTAAATTTGGTATTATTGTAGACACCGTACCACATATACGAACTAATGAACTAATAAGCTTTTTAATAATGATTAATTACTATTTTGGCGGGACTTCAACTTTTAAATTAGAATATGCTTATGTTAAACCTTTGACATAGTGGGCTAATCATATTGATGCTTAAGCTTTGGACAAATTAAAATTAAAACTAATATTACTAGATTAATTCGCGTAAGCCAGCAACGATAAGATTGACAATTTGAGGAGATGTTCGGCGTCCATTATTAACATTCAAAGTGATAGGTACTAAACGTAATTTAAATTCACATAATCTTAGTTAAATTAAGCAAGATTGATGAGTTGGCATATTCATACTACAGATAATCACTATTTAATCACTTTAATTATTGTATAGCCGCTTTCTTGACGTTGGGTTCACTTGAATTTCCTGTTTATAAGCTAGTATTTCATGTCAATTTCCAAAAGCGACATTGACATGAAATTTAGTACTAATTTTTGTAGTAACCATGAGCAAGAATAGTAACCAACAATGACATGAAATTAATTACTCTATCTTATTATGGAGCGTTTACTCTTAGATTGTTTTACTTATGAGAGCCGCTTTCTATAAGAGATCATCTGATCTCCCTATAATCTAAATATCTTACTGCATTATTATAATCGATAATCACGTCATAGTGTTCTTATCTTTCATTAATGCATGTTAGTTCAGTCTAATCCTCAAGCCTTAATTTGATTCAACTGTAAAATGTTCCCCCTCAATCTATGACCTAATTACCGGAAATCACATTTTCGGTTTATTGTGTGCATATACTACTCTATATATAGGT
This sequence comes from Spergularia marina, assembly GCA_963680865.1. Classification (NCBI taxonomy): domain Eukaryota; kingdom Viridiplantae; phylum Streptophyta; class Magnoliopsida; order Caryophyllales; family Caryophyllaceae; genus Spergularia; species Spergularia marina. The sequence continues at coordinate 22,688,641 of OY804553.1, read as the reverse complement.
TAACAGATGCACCGACTTCAAATTATTTTGAGACTCGTTACTTTATGTATTGTTGGTATCGTTTTTGTTACAGTAATTGATTTGATTTATGAAGGACTCTTTGATCTTGGACCATCAAATGAGTAATGAGCAATATATTGCCATGAAATTGATACTTGATATTTGATTACTAATAAGCTAGTATTCTTGTATACTTTATGCTAGATGCATGTACATATACTGTCCAATAAGAGGGGGATAATCTTGTTTAGAGGCAAGTTCTGGTCATCGGCAAATGCTTTTCTAATAACCTGTTTAGCAGCTGACACTTAACACACTATAATTTGTACTAATAAGGTAGACCTAATTTCTGATGGAAATTGTTAGAGATCTATAATGTGGGCATAATTATTTTGTTTACAATACATAGGGTGGTATGATTGAGTCCGTAGTAGTAAAATTGAGATTAGAGTAATAAATTTACTCTGTAATGAAAACTATGGGTTGTAAAATTATTGTTGATTGGAGATGATTGTGAGTGTCTAGACTGTAGACCTCTACCAGTGTCCATTTTAGAATGCCAACAATATTAATACAAAAATAATAGGAGTCTATATGTAGACAAATAAAAAAAATGTCTATGGTTAGTTTGTGGTAAAACTAATCAAAGGTGCTGTAACTTTTGTTGTATAATTTTGTAAGATGATCCTATGAGTCTATATGTAGATAATAGAAAAATTGTTTATAACATAATCAAGTGTGGTAAATTAAAGATTGCAAGTAGTAAATAATATGCTTGTGTAGTAAATTTAACATGCTTGCAGTAAATTTATGAAATTGACAGTAAAATCAACACAGTTATCAATCTATCAATAAAAAAATTAAACTTGATTGTCTCTCTTTCCTTTTAATCCAACATTTACAAAATTGGAAAATAGTAGGAGTCTATATGTAGACAAATTAAAAAGTGTCTACATTAAGTTTGAAGTAAATAAAATGAAATGTGTAGTAAATCTTTTTGTATAAATTTGGAAATAATTGGTTTTAAGGAAAGGGATAAAATTAAGGAGTAATGATTATGAAAACAAATAAAATTATTTTTTGTTTCCATTGATAAATTAATAATTTCTTTGATTTACGGTCATTGACAAAAAAAATTCTGCAAATTTTTTAAATTTACAGCACAATCAAATTAATTACTATCTATCACATTTATTTACTGCACTTGATGTGTATCGATTGAATTGTAGACAATTTTCTGCGTGTCTATAGATATAGACTCCTAGAATGAACCTACTCAAAGTAAACTAATCGAACTTTTGAATTTTTTTTTTTTTAAAAAAAAAAAAATACCCTAGATGTGAACCAATTTGACCCAGCCTGAGACCTACCTTGAAATATGATTATGGATATCATCTCTTAGGAAACGACGCATAAGGATAACTAATTAGGATGTGAGAATAGTATCGACAGTGTTGCTTTTCCTAATTTCCTAGTGTACGACGTTGATGATGATGACAAAAGAAGCTACAGTACTAGTAAAACTCAAATTGATCGAGCTGATCGATTTGTGACCAAAAACACAAGTTGCATTTCTTTTGAAAAAGATGGGTGTTTAATGTTTACTTTCCCACAATTTATGTACTTGAAATGATCACGTCACACTCACTAGAACAAACCTTATTACTCTATATAAACAATTGAACTAGTACGTTGAACAAAAATGGTAGCTAGGAAGAAAGAAGAATAATATTTCATATTTCTCCAGCATATCATATTCATATCATATAATAAAATTTTAGCCTAAGTTTTCTCCTCTATATAAACTAGTGATTCCCGTAAACCAAAGGCACGTGGTCCATTCCTTTGCTAGGAAACAACCCAGCTTTGTTTTTGTGGACTGTCTTCTTTTTATTTCTTGCTTTGTTTTCGATTCATCGTCTCGGAATATCTGCAGTTTCTTAAATTTCAGAAGAGAAACTCCTGAAATCTTGGTCTGACAGCTGGATCTTCACTTTAACTCAAGTTTTTTCTGGGTTCTATACAAAAAAAAAAAAAAAAAAAAACATAATTTCAATCCACAGGTATGTCAAATGTGTAGTAACGTATACTATCAAGTTTCGAGTGCGTTTAATAATCAGTCGAACCCAAATCATTTCGAGAATTAGCTCTTTGCGGTTTTAGAAATGTGTGGTGAGAATGTCTGTGTTCTGTTCAAAACTGTATGATGAAGTCTAATGGTGTTGTTTGGTCAGTAGACAGCATTCTTATTGTCTGTATGTGTTCAAAAAAGTCTGTTCTTGACTTAACAGCTGGTAGAATCATTAGTTAGTAAAGTTGAAGTGGCCAAATCAAATACATCTACACACAAAAAAAAAAAAAAAAAAAAAAACAGTAGATCGAACTTTTCTAGATGTACCTTTCTTTCTTTACTTGTTCTTACCAAACTCAAGACTTAACAGTTTTTTTCTTGTACACTACACTTGTTGTCTGTTTGTGACACCTGATTTTTCGTATGAATGGTGGTTGTTTGATGTTGTTACGGGTTATTTAACGTGTCATGTTAGTCGAGCCCAAATTATCTTGTTATTATTATTATTATTACGACTTTGTTGTTACAATTTCTGTAATGTGTGTCAAGATCTGTGCAATCAATGTGTAACACTGATTAAAAGTTACTGATTTAGGCAGTGAAATTTTATGGAGATGGGAGAACACGGAGCTTCGAAAAAACAAGTAGTTCCATCGCTTCTTGAGACGGATGTAGCCGGGTTTGATACAATTGATGAGGGAAATGAGAATTCTATACATAGTTCCAGCTCCTTTACAGCACCTGATGTAAGTTACTCCGTACTTGTCATGTTTCCTGTTAACAAATGTGCTAATTGTTTTTTAGAATTCGGCTTTTTTCTTAATTTATGGATGATCTCGTTTCAAATAATACTTTCTGTGAAACGGGACACCAATAGACCAAAAGTTGTCACTAAATGATTTTGTGTATAGGTGACAGAACCAAACTTGTCACTGATAGACCGTTTTTTATGGGATATTCGCAAAATGCTAAAGGTCTACTGTATACTTTTTGATGTATAATAGGGAGCTGAAGCAGCAACAGAACAGAGAATTGAAATAGCTTCTCATGCAAGTGACTCTGGAAGAATTCAAGCTTTGTCCATGAGCGTGCCAGCAACGCCCTCCGGACATATGCAGACACCTAGAAAAGTTTTCTTCAATGATCATCCACAGGACGTGTCTTTCAGAGAAGATGCTTCTGAGACATCAGAAACAGTACCTCAGACAAAATATTATTCTCAGCCAATGCCGAAAAGTGTTACAGGTGTTGAGCCTGTCAGTGCAGGTTGCACTCCCCACAAACACTCTGGCTCACAGGCTAGAAACCCCAATGTTGATAAGCTGAGGGATACGCGGTTTGATTCTTTCAAGACATGGTCTGGTAGGCTTGAGAGACAGTTGTCACATATTCGCGGTAAGCCTACTGAACCAGACTCAGCGCGCAGCAGGTTTGGCACTGATGCTGTTGAGGGTGTTTTACCTGTTGATCGTTACTTTGATGCATTGGAAGGACCTGAGTTGGACACTCTTCGCGTAAGTTTATTACGCTCTAATGAGATTTTGTAATGACATTTACCAGGAATCTGCTGTCATTCTGAGTTTGTGACTAAATTGAGTTATACCTGTACTATCTGTCCTGCAGCCATCAGAAGAGTTGATGCTCCCTGACGACAAGAACTGGCCATTTCTTCTTCGGTTTCCGATCTCATCATTTGGTATCTGTCTTGGTGTAAGCAGCCAAGCCATTTTATGGAAAACACTAGCAACTTCACCCTCCACAAATTTCCTCCATGTTAGCCCCATTGTGAACATAATTCTATGGTACATCTCAGTTGCCTTGGTTATCATTGTGACCGCGATTTATTCACTGAAACTGATCTTTTATTTTGAGGCAGTACGCCGTGAATACTACCACCCTATCAGGGTCAATTTCTTCTTTGCTCCCTTCATAGCCCTGCTGTTCTTACTAATGGGAATTCCTCCCTCAGTCGCAACAAAACTTCACCATGCCCTTTGGTACGTGTTTATGACCCCGTTTCTCTGCCTCGAGCTTAAAATTTACGGTCAGTGGATGTCAGGTGGGCAACGTAGACTGTCCAAAGTGGCTAACCCTTCAAACCATTTATCAGTTGTTGGCAACTTTGTTGGGGCTTTGTTGGGTGCATCCATGGGACTAAAGGATGGACCTTTGTTCTTTTTCGCGGTTGGCTTAGCTCATTACACAGTCTTATTTGTTACACTTTACCAAAGGCTTCCTACAAATGAGACACTTCCTAAGGAACTCCACCCTGTATTCTTCCTATTTGTGGCTGCACCTAGTGTCGCGTCCATGGCATGGGCTAAGATTCAAGGCTCTTTCGATTATGGTGCTCGAATTGCTTACTTCATTGCCCTGTTCCTGTACTTTTCCCTGGCTGTTCGGATCAACTTCTTTCGCGGTTTCAGGTAAAATTTACTGTCTCAGAACTGAATTATTTTACAATCAGACATTCTGTTATCTGATAGTTTAATCTGACACTGTAAATCATTATCTACTGAGGCTAATTACTGTGGGTTATAATTTTTAACAGATTCTCATTAGCATGGTGGGCATACACATTCCCTATGACAGGTGCAGCAATTGCAACAATAAGATACTCAAACGAAGTAACAAGCTGGGTCTCGCAAGCCCTGGCAATCGCGCTATCTGCTGTGTCTACACTCACTGTAACAGCCTTGCTCATCACGACACTCCTACACGTCTTTGTGTTTCGTAATCTGTTCCCTAACGACATTGCAATAGCCATCAGTGACAGGCCGCCTAAGCCACGCAAAAGGTGGTTTCACTTGAGAAATGGAAGCTCAGACACCAAAGACATTGAGAATTACTTAAAGTTTGTTCACACTGTTGATGACAAGGACTTGGAAGCATCAGTAGAGATGCCTCCTAGTAAACCAACCCAGCATCATTTTTAAGTAACACCGTAGACAATTTTCGCGAATGTGGGTGCCAATACCTTAGTTTATTACATAAGGGAAATCAAGGTCTGTGGCTAGAGGACTATGCTGAAAGCTTCATCAACACACAGCCAATGAACCCGCTTTCGTCGTAAAAGACACAGTGAGAGAGGCTTACATGTTGGCATATAGTATAGACTCCGTTCTTAAGTTGTTATGATTGTATAGGGAGCTTTTGAGCTCCATAGATGTGTCAGTTGAAGTCAATAAACTTTTGTCACAAGTTTCTATTATTTTCAAGTTATTTTATTTCTTGATCGAGTTTATACCAATTCATTAATATTATGCAATGAAGTTTTTATAGATTCATAATCATGTTCTTGTTAATACAATTAGCCCTTCCAACTACTAGCTCCGCTAATGAAGTTCATGCGTACGTGTAGATAGGTCCAAAACCCGTCAATATCAACATTATTTGTACCATACAAACCGGAGTCCCAAAGTAACACTATTATAGGACGATATGATTACCAACGGAAAAAAATCATTGTTGATTTAACATAAACATGTCATGTTATTCATGACTTGATTTATTATTAAGAGCTGGAATAATGAAGGTGCGACAAACAAAAATTATATGATGATAGATGGGTGATACTTCATCAACAATTGTTGAATACCAAATTGATCGAAATGCCGTAAATGTAGAATGCCCTACGTCAAATTAATCGATGAAAGTCACTTTCATTATTAAGTCAAAAATTCGTAGTTTAATTTGATGGTGACTTTGATATCTCAGTAGTCATTAGTCATTAGTCATTAACAGAGTGGTTGAGAATTGAGATGTTATTGGTGAATGGTGAGTAGTGAGTTATTATGTGGTAACGTAAAACATTCATGCCTAAATCTGTGCTTCTATAGCTAGGGCATGGGTTAGAAAAGGATTGATCGAACATGATTAATGAACTTTAATTTGAGTTTGTAGTACCCCTTAAACTTTGGGTTCATAGTTAAGCCTAGTCACGGAACGCATCACTGACACTATCTGTTAATGATTCTTGCTCGAAATAGATAAGGTTTAGATTTACTATCCTTTAGAAAAGAGAAAGTGAAACGAATTGTTTGGCCTGTTTTGTATCGTTTTCTATTTTTAGTTAACTATTTTTTTGAAAAATAAAGTTCCGTTTTTTAAAATCAGAAAAAAGTGGTATTTAGGTGCTGTTCGGTATTGCTGATCTTTTTCGTTTTTCGTTTTTTTGGAGAAAACTAAACAAAACGCGTTCGGTGGATTCCGTTGCCAAAAACAAAATCAGCTTAATTCCATGATTAATCTGCCCGTTTTCTCAAACCACTTTTGATGGTTTCCAAAAACAGATTTAGATTTTTATTTTTAATTTCTTACCAGTTACCATTCCTATCATCCTATGTAAGTAACATCAACGCATCCTGCACACCATCATCGCCGAGATGCAACAACGATCGGCAACCGGCGTGACTACTATTCCGCCGCCGTATCCCCTGCCTACTACGACATCGATTTCTCTGGTCAACAACATCAATCATTAGGAGGAATCCGATATGTCTTCCGATCGAAAATCTCGGTCCTCCGTTTTGCCTTGTTCCTTTTACGCCGGTTACATGATCGGAAAATGGTATACTGCGGAATTAGAATGGATAGTGGATTTGCATGTGGTGGTTTGATATGGTGGCAAGGCTGGTGGTGCGGAGGAGGGATCAGATTCGAGCTTGTTGAGTGAGGCTATTAATGGTGGTGAATGGTGGGTTGAAACTTGAAAGATGGTTTAGGGAAGCAGAAAGCTGGTGGTTGTGAGTATGTCTGACATACCGTGACGAAGATAGGGATGGAGAGAGGAGATAAATGAATACAGCTATTAATCTGATATATTATTGTAGTGACAAAATTAATTAGTTTATTATTATTTGGTTTCCTTCATTGAGTTAGGTTTATCAATCAGTTTTTAAATTTTTTTGAAAACAAAATAAAATCAGTTTCCAGTTTTGAGAAAACAAAAAACAAAAAATGATACCGAACAGACCCTTAGTTTTCATTTTCTATATGACTATTATAGAACCAAACAATTTAAAGTTAAATTAGTAACTTATTTAACTAAATTTTTTAGGCAAAAAAAAAAAACTGAAAACGGCAGTGATACCGAACATACCTTTAGGAACCATGACTGGACCTATGAATTGACCCGGTTGAACAATCCTGTCCATTGCTTAGGCCAGTGTGAGCCTACACGCGTAAGATGGGAGCTAATTTATTTTGTGCTTAAGACACTAGTTTTAAGGGCTAGACTAGCTAGAGGCAGAACCAAACCTTATTTCCAAAATGATTTGGAGTCGACTAGCATGAAACGCCATCCAATAACCGTCTAGTTAAAACTACTATTAAAGGTATAAAATTAATGTATGGGCTCAACCGTCAATCTAGACAATTGATTAATTGATCGAGTTCGTTCAATAACTTGTACCCGATACGACCCGACCTTTTTGAACCCGACCAAAAACCGATCCGACCCGCTCGATTGCGAGAAATTATCGTTCTTAGTTGAGTTGATCATGGGCCAGCTTAATCTTGTGAGATGGGAGTAGTATCTGGAACCTTCAAATGCCATTGAACATGGATTGATAAAATGTGTACAAGACGGTTCAGGGAATTTATATTGGTAGGAACATTCAATCAATGCCTAGGCCATCGTGGGTTACCACTAATTCATATGACCAACCTCTTAATCTTAGGGCCATGTCTCATAATTTTGTCTTATAATAATGAGATAATAACTGCGGATATACCAAGAATTTTGACTACGTGTATTAGCAAAAACTAATCCTGTATAGTGACACATAGTCCAGCATGAAAACATGAAAACTGAATTTAATCACCATATTCTCGGAGCTGGATTCATTTCATTTGATTGATTGGTAGATGTATATGTCACACATTATAGTATTATTTCACCGTCCAAAACATAAAGATATTCTTATTTATGTCCGGTTTAATCAGATCGGAACTATAATGAAGGTAATATCGATGAAACAGACCAACATTTAGTCGATACCGCGCTCAAATTACAGAGTCAACCTAAAATCAATGAGTCTGTCCAAGCTCGATCTCGGATCGAATTCTAAGACACCCCTCTAGGCCTCTATTATGTTAGACAGCTCTTGTTGCAACCATTTATAGCAGCTTACACTTATTCTGACCCATCTGTCGACATTTAGGCATAAACCTAAATTTAGCTAACTACTTAATTGTATCAAACAATTCCACACACACACACAAAAGAAAAAAGAAAGAAAAAAACACCTTTTCCGAGCTGTAAACATAGGCTGACCTAACCAAAAATTGCCCAAACAATGTTTAATTAATGTTTTACTTTAAATAATTTGTTTGTTTAGAATAATCGTGTCATTTAACGTAATGCTGGGGAGATAATATATTTCCCCAGTATACGTTACCATAAATTATATTGATCCCTATAAATTTAAGGCACGTACTTCATTCAATTTTGTCTCATTAAAATTTCTGCTCATTTTGGATTTTCTGGGTTCCAATTTTCCTGGATTTCGCAGCACGAGATTATAAAGGTAAGTTTATCATATGCTTTTAATTAGAAATGGCCTTTATGAATGTTTTGGTTAAGCTTTTTAACGTTGACGTTAGCTAGTTCGGCTAATAAGGCCGGTTATCGACTATAGAGGGGTGTTAGTTTTAGAATTTAGGTTATTAGGTTCGAAACTCGTGTACAACAATACTGCCCGTTTGTGTTTATGTTTGCGAAAATGTTCTTGGAATGGTTAATAATGTGCATTAATAAAGGTCTAGAGGTGAACCAGAACAAAGTCAACTATAGAGCAGAACAGTTGATATAAACTTTCCTGTCACACATGTACAGATGTTCTTACTTGTTAGCCTGCCAAAATTGTTTATCAAATCCATGATTTTGACCTATGATTACTACAGACATTGTATTAAAAGCATTTTTTATTTACATAAGGACTGTAGTTTAATCATTAAGTTTCTTTCTACATAATGCATGTTTAATTTAATGATGTATGAATCCTGTCTGAGATCTTTTAGCTAATGATATGTGTGCTATTCAAGTTGGTTTGATCATGTCGCGTATGAGCTACGTTGTTTAATCAATGTAAATGGTTCAATGACTTCATCAGAATTACAGTCCTGAAAATTCTGTCTTTAAAATCTCAGGATAGCTCTTCTAGGCAATTGAGGAACCTGATGGAGATGGGCGAATATTCGCGTTCCACAAAGAAGGATTCTGATGCAATCCCGTCACTTTTCGGGGTTATATCGTCTAGGGAAATAGGTGGTTTTGATACAATTGATGAGGAGAATGAGAGTAGCACAAATGGCTTCCTCAGTCCAGCTAGAGTAAGTCAGCTCCTAATTTTTTGTATTTTTTGCTTAAAACTTTCATAGTTATTACAATTGTTAGATAGATCAGAGTCCATATATATCAACGACTGGTAGAAGTGTAAAACTATAAACAGATCAACTATTACATGTTTTCAGCTTTTTAGTCGGAAGTTAGTAATGGTGGTAGTCATTATGGTACAGAACTCCTGAATGATCTTCGTCCTGTGAGCTGAATTCTGAAGTAGAAATGCCACCAACATAATTTTCCTGTACACAATCATGAATCTCAGAGCTGATATACACTGCTACTGATATAACATTCTGAATCATGGTCATCCTGCAAGCTGATTAGCTGAATTCTTAAGGATTATTCCAAAATTGAAGCTGTCAAAAGTAGTAATGGTGTTAGGCTGAATTCCGGAATCATGGTCATCCTGTAATTTGAATTCTAAAGTAAGATGCTACACAGAAGCACAGATATCCTGAATTAAGACAATATGGTACTACTGATCTGATATGAGTTCCTGTACAATCATGTTTTTCCAAGCTGATATAATGGCCTGTACAGTCCTTTTGAAAATAGCATGCAGTCTTCATTCTACTGATGAATTATGAATTGAAATTTGATGTATGCCAGGAAATTGAAATAACTGAGAAGCTGATGGGAGAAGCTTCTCCACCAGATGACACTGACAGAAGACAATCTGCTTCCATCAGCATGCCAGCATCTCCCACAGGACATCGTTCACAGAGCACTGCAAAAAAAGTTTTCTTCAATGATCATCCTAAGGACTTGCCTTTTAAAGTATTTCCAGATGTTTCTGAGATTGTAAACACAGCAACATATTATTCTCAGCCAATGCCCAAAGGTCTCACATATGATGAGCCTGTTAATAGGATTTTCCCTCCCCTTCCCCCTCAGATCCCTACGAATCCTCAGGTTAATCGGCTAAGGGACAACAGGTATGATTCTTTCAAGACATGGTCTGGCAGACTCGAGAGACAGTTGACACGGAAAAAAACACTGGAACCAAAACCATCACAGCGCAAGCATAATGAGGGTGAAGCCCGTGAAGGTTCTTTGCCTGTGAATCGATATTTTGATGCCTTGGAAGGGCCAGAGTTGGATACTCTTCGGGTAAGACCATTGCACTAATGCTTTTTCATGATTTGGATTTTTTTATGAAATGCTGGAAGTATGATGTTTCTGAGGCTGTCATGACTGAATGTTGTTGTTTAATTTGTTCTGTTGCAGCCATCAGAGGAATTGATGCTCCCATGTGATAAGACCTGGCCTTTTCTTCTTCGTTATCCTGTCTCTTCATTCGGTATCTGTCTAGGGGTGAGCAGCCAAGCAATCTTGTGGAAAACCCTAGCTACTTCACCCTCGACAAAATTCCTACATGTAAGCCCTGTAGTAAACCTTGTACTGTGGTTTATCTCAGTTGCCTTGGTTGTGGTTGTATCCTTTATCTATGCTCTGAAGGTGATTTTCTTCCTTGAGGCAGTACGTCGTGAGTACTACCATCCTATCAGGGTGAATTTCTTCTTTGCTCCCTTTATAGCCTTCCTGTTCTTACTACTTGGACTTCCACCCTCAGTCGCTACAAAACTACCCCACGCGCTTTGGTACATCTTTATGTTCCCGTTCCTCTGCCTCGAGCTTAAGATCTATGGTCAGTGGATGTCAGGAGGGCAACGCAGACTGTCAAAAGTAGCTAATCCTTCCAACCATCTATCAGTTGTTGGCAACTTTGTAGGGGCTTTGTTGGGCGCAACCATGGGACTAAAGGAAGGACCGATCTTTTTCTTTGCTGTCGGTATGGCTCATTACACAGTCTTGTTTGTAACTCTTTACCAGAGACTTCCTACAAATGAGACACTTCCCAAGGACCTGCATCCTGTATTTTTCCTGTTCGTGGCTGCCCCGAGTGTTGCATCTATGGCTTGGGCTAAGATTGAAGGTTCTTTCAATTATGGTGCCCGGATTGCTTACTTCATTGCCTTGTTCCTCTACTTCTCACTGGTTCGTACATTTACTCATAACTTAACTTACTTTTGTTACCTGTCATATGCAGACTGTACACTGTTTCTGACATTTTTTCGCTTTCCTGATTGGTTTACTTAACAGGCTGTTAGGATCAATTTCTTCAGAGGAATCAAGTAAGAATGATTTGTCTTAAACTTCATATTCGGCCTTCTACATGTTCGACGATAAAATTCTGTGAATTCATACATGAATTTGAATGTATATATGTGCAGGTTCTCATTAGCATGGTGGGCATACACATTTCCTATGACAGGAGCAGCAATTGCAACGATTAGATACTCGAACGAGGTGACAAATGGGGTGACTCAAGCCCTGGCAATCATTCTATCTACTGTCTCTACCCTCACTGTAACAGCTTTACTTGTAACAACTCTACTTCAGGCCTTTGTGTTCCGAAATCTGTTCCCTAACGACATTGCGATAGCCATCAGTACTGTACCTCCTAAGCCACACAGAAACTGGTTTCACTTGCAAAATGCTACTACAGAAGACATTGAAAAGTACTTGCAGTTCGCCAACACAGAAGGAAATGACGTGGAATCGGCACTAGAAGAATCTACTACCAAGCCTAACGGTTATAAGTGAGGAGATTCAGGCAGTGTTAGACAATGTGGCTCACAATTAAGGTCAGTTTGTGACGAACAGGCCAACAGTACAGCATCAGGAGTTGACAGCTTTTCAGCAGCAGAGAGCCTGTGAACTCTCTACTTGGTGAAAAATAGAGAAAGAGGCTTCTATGTCTGCATTTGTAGATATTGTGTAAGGTTTGTAATGAAGTTTCATTAATTAAATTTTGTAGATACATATGTTTAGGGATTTTGGCTTATATTGATGATGAAGTTTTCATTTACATTAGACTGTGTTACAAATTTTCAAGCCATAAGCATCTTCTTCGGGTTATTTTCTTGATGAAATTTACTTTTACATTATACTGTATCACAAGTTCTTTTCGACTTTTAGTTGACCCGATTAATTTGTATCGACGACTTTAGTCTCTAAAAATATGGCTAAGTTTGATCCTAGGGTCAATCATTGGACCTATATGTATGCTTAAAGTTGTCACTATCTAAAAAAAGGGGCTGAAAACAAGAGATTTTAGTGGATTTGTCCACTCAGTTTACTCCAGAAAAAAAGTTAGCTTGTTCCAGAAAAATTCTTAAACATAGCAAGTAGCTTTCGTGCTGACCTGTTCATGAAACAGATTTCAACAAGGCAGGACACAGTTGGATTTGATTTTGGAATCATATATTCTACACGCCAATTTTAGATTGCTTATGTTTCGTTTGAATCGACTAGAGAAATTCGAACTTTTAGAAAAAATAGAAGTCCTATGATACTAATAGGCGACTCATAGCTCAATCATTTCCACTCTTTAACCTTCATATCCAGAAAATGTTGTCAAGTGACGTTGTCGTCTCATAGTTGAGACAAGAGTCTCCTCCTTGAGATGGTTTTTCATGATCTACGTCAAATATTCGAAAAGGACAATGCTATGATTTTAATCTTTTTGTATAGAGTAAATAGGTTATAAATTCTACTATTATATGGTGAAATACAAGTACGATATATGTTTTTTATCCGTGAGTGTAGACCAAAGCCGTCAAACATAGCGTTAAGAGCAAACCATCTTATTCAAGGAAATAGTTACTATATAGTATGTGACTTTAGATACATAATAATATTAGTCCGTATATGTAATTGTTGTATCCTCAAGAATATAACATTATCAAAGCAACTCATTCACAACAGGTGGATAATACTTCAACTAATCACGAAATCGACTTATAACGTGGATTTGTGTCATTGTGGACATACTCCGTATGAACTAATCTAGTTTTTTGGGGTTATCATCAAAAGTGGATGCCTTCTTTTAGACGATTTGAAATGCAAGGAAAATCAAGAAGCAAATTGGCCACACCATAAAAAGGCCCGAATAAAATGAGAATGTACATATTTGTCGAGATGTCCAAGTGTATCGCTTAGAATTTGGGCCTTTTTGGATTGCACCACTTTCTCACGGCTTTCTTATGCGGGGCACTACTACTGGCACAAGAAGCCGAATGCAGTGCAAAAGTTTCGATCCGTTTCCAATCCCCCAAAAATGATGAACCAAACACACTCGAAAAGTTGTCTATAGCATAATCAAGTGTGGTAAATTGTAGATACCAAGTAGTAAAGAAATATGGTTGTGTAGTAAATTTAATATATTTGCAGTATATTTATGACATTTGTAGTAAAATCAACATTACGGAGTATTTCTTGTCCATTAATCAAAAAAAAATTTAAATTGATTTATTTCTAAAATCAAGGACCTTGATTGTTTCTCTTTCCTTGTTTTTCATCATTTTCTAAATTATACAACAAAATTTATTGCACTATTAATTATTTTTACTACAAACTAGATACAAACACTTTTTTTTTTTTACTTGTTTACATATAGACTTCTAGCATATTCGATTCATATTAGAGCATAAAGTTGCACTTGAATGATTTAATAGTACACCCTGATATCCCAACTTGAGGGGGTTTGTGACCTATAATTACGCAAATTGTATCTCGGTCACTTGAATACAGAGAATAAATTTGGCCACCGCCTCGTTGAGAGGTGGCAATTTTTTTAGTCCTATGTGCTGACACATTCACTCCACATTAGTATGATTTTATCGGGTTTAAATCACTCCCTCAATGATTTGTTCTTCCAAAAATGGCGAGTACTAAATAAAAGGTCAAATTTCATATTGTGTTATACTTTGCTAGTGTCCTTTACGAAATTTAGCCGGCCATGTACATAATTAAGGCTCCCACATCAAAATGCCCAAATCATTGTCAACTCTCAATCAGTTTTGGCAACTACAAATGTTCATATTCATGCATCAAATTGGCTTAGAATTGTTGGCGCCATTTTAGATGCAATGTAGATCACAAATTATTAGTGGCTTGTCATCATCTTCTAAAGAACTTGAAGGTGCTAAAGACTTCTTGAATAACTTTGGTTTTTATCGTCATGGCCTATCTAAAAAGACTAAAAGAGAGATGTCGAACAAGATTCATCGGTTAGTATTGTCAATTGAGCAAGCAAAAATAGAAAGGCCTAGACATCAAATATATAGATATTAGAAACACCATACAATTTGTTAAAGCTGCCATGCATATGTTACATTGTTTTCACATTTTAATTAGGTGTTTAATTTCAAACCCCACCCCCTGCCACCCTTTTGTTAGTGTCTTGGCAATTAGGATATAGACAAATAAAACTTATGTCTAGTCTTTTAATATGGGTTTACAGATAGTAAACTATTGCTCTGGAAATTATTTGAACCAATATGACTTAAATCCATTAACTGAATTATATCAATAAATGAACAAATCCATTGGAATTGATCTGATTTGATTCGAATTTATTAGATTTGCACAATTAAATTCATCGTATTGAAGTTGAAGCGAAAAATGTCAAACCATTTAAAGTTGGTGTTTTCCACCTGGATCTCCAAGCCTTAGACCACACACTAAGCTATAAAGTCATGTCTCTAGCCACGAGCCAACAAGTAAGAACTGTACTCGTGTAGCCGTTCAACTTAAATCAATCACAATCACACCATTCCAAATTGAACTATCGCTAACTCCCAAAAACACTTGCTAAGGACATTAATATCTTCGTAGATTTATCCGCATAGACAACTCACGTCAATCTGTTATTGTACGACTTTAACTCGATACATGAATATACCATACTTATTGAGCACAATCACTACCAAATTTCCAATGACTCAAGAAACATGGATAGTTGGGGACCATTACTTGAATTCGTATCTTAGATTTTGAACTTCCAACAAACCCACAAGCATACTGAGTAAATTTGATAGAAACAATTTCTCCATCTTGTCCATACACAATGTCTCAATAGTGACTACGAAATCAACAAGAACAACAAACTAGTATTAGCAAATTGTAAGATATAATACTATAAGGTTTTGGTCCCCTATAAACCAAGCTAAACTAATAAGCAAACAAATGGGAGAAAAATAACTAGTAATATTGGTCCATTCCAATGTAGTTTTGGCTACAAAATACACAAACAATAAGGATGGGTTGACAAAAACACATAGAGAAGAACTATAAGAAATTCAAAGGAATGACAAAAGAGACGTCATCAACAAATTTGGAGTATATGGTAGCAAACTTTGTCTATGTTTCCTTTATCTTGCTTGTTACATGTGAAAATCTAGTTGTTCTTTCAATTTTCATATTCCAATTTTTAGAATACCCAACGCCATACCATAGGCCTATGTCGGGAGGTCCCCTATGTGATCTATCGAGTTTGTGTTGTTGTTACATTTTAAAACAGTTTGTATGTATTTTCGATTCGTGGAAAATAGTTTTTTTTTTTTTTTTTTTTTTTTAATCATTGTTCCATTATGCAATTGTTGTTGGTTGTGTATGTAGGAAATCATTTACCGACCAATATAAATATTCACTTTAGTCACTTTTTACAGTGTCGACATTTGCACTTGTCACCGGCCATATTCGATCTACTTTGTACCTAGCCCTCACAGATTTGGTTTCTCCTACCCAATATATCTCATACTACCAAATACCAATTACGTTTCTAGTCTCTTATAGAAAAGTCTTTATTCCTTGTGAATTGTGATATTCCCACTATTTATTATACAAAAGCACTATTCAATGTACTGTCTGCCATATATAAGAAACGTATACGCACAGATGTGAGTTGATCATTTCATCATTTGGACTGTGAAAATAATGCTACGTACCCCAATTTTATCGTCATTTGTGAATGTGAAGATTAACCCGTTTAAATAAAAATAAATAAATAAAAATTGGCTTGAGAGTTAGATACATGAACACCGTCACATAATGAAGGTGTGCATTTGTCTTTAGACTCTAATGAAGCTGTGAGGATAATGGTAGTCATCAGTTTTGCACTCTCATAGTGAGGACAACATCCTTGTGCGATGACTAATAAGTAATAAAGCATGCTTTGACAATTATATGTGTCACCTCATTTTGAAAATTCGATCACATTAGATTTGACAATTGACCCAATATTTAGTCAATGTTAAAGATGTACCTAACCAAAGATTCTCAAATTGATGAAGATATATCATTGTAATTTATTCATATTATTATACTCTCTCCTACCCAAAGAGATTTTCTTGTTTCTTTTTCCAGTTTTGAGTTGTCATGTTGGGAGCTATATTTAGACCAAATGAATCGTTCACTTGCTTTAAAAACTAGTAAGTATTTCATTCTGCATTGCAGTCAACCAACTCTACTTGATTTCAAGGTAAATGGGTCTTTCATTTAGTCTACAAATATTCCCCAACATGGCAATTCAAAACTGCAAAAAGAAACGAGAAAATCTCTTTGGGTAGGAGTAGTATATACATATATTCTCGTAGGTAGAATACTACTTTAATTAGAATGTTTAGTTTCTTATTATGTTTGTAATCCAATCCTACTTACAGAGTAAATAATCTCATATCAGTTTAGTACGGTTTAAAGTTAATGTGTTCCGTTAACATCATTTTGGAGAATTAGCCTTACTCTCATTGTACATCAACGCAATGCTAATTAAGTCATTTAGCATATAAACTAAACATACTAGTTACTAAATAATAGAGCTTAAGAACGATTCCTCAACATGAATTCGCAATGTATGAACAAATGATAAATTGATAATGCCGGGTATCATCATAGTACGTGGTACGTTCATAGATTTAACATTTAACAAGCTTGTTGTTGCCATCTTATACTTTAAAAGATAATTTGACATGTATATATGTGTATTCAAATAGAAACCTAATCATGATTCTTCTTCAATTCAAATAAACCTACTAATGATTAGTTGTGTATTCATATTCGAATTGTATATTAGTGTACCATGACAATTTGCAATCCAATCATGAAACAATTATTCCATAATAGTCATCATAATTTAGTTATTATAAAGAAAAATGTGAGATAAACACACCAAAGTAATTAGTGGTCGTTTGGTTGCATATGACAATTCGGAATGCCCATGAAGTCCCACTTTCCAGGTTGAAGAAATTCACATAAATTTCTCAAAACTGTTTGGTTGCATGTAGGAATTGAATTCCCACAGGAATTGTCAATTACCAGGGGGGGCTAGGTAAATTCCTCCAATTTGTAGGAATTGAAAATTCTCATGATTTTAGGCAACCAAACAACTCCAAAAAATCCAATTCAGGGGAATTGTGAATTCCCATGATTTTGAGTGGCAACAAAACGACCACAGAGCGGGTGATAGTATAATAATTAAGCCTAAGACGGAGAACATGATAAATTCTCCTTTTTTTTATTTGAATGGATTAATTCTCATGTTATATTTAATTCAATTACAACCGTAGATCACATAATAAAATATAAACGGATTTCAAACCCACCATGCCTACGAAAATAATGGTGATCGAGTTGAATGATAGGAGTACTCCACATAATTGCATTGAGGCTTAGAGCATGTATCGTAATAGTTGTAGTGATATGGACGGCAACATGGCATCACTAACAGCAATAACACCTAACAATTTTTGTCGACCTAACGAAGTAAATCTTAAGTTATGTCCCAATTGTTAACACTTTTAA
This sequence comes from Spergularia marina, assembly GCA_963680865.1. NCBI lineage: Eukaryota > Viridiplantae > Streptophyta > Magnoliopsida > Caryophyllales > Caryophyllaceae > Spergularia > Spergularia marina. Next base: position 22,670,576 of record OY804553.1, on the reverse strand, counting down.
CAGAGAACACAAGAGACTGTAGATGATGACATTACTAGGGATTCTTTTTTATCTTTCTGCTCATATTACTTTCGGTACGTCCTTTCATAGACGATGGATGAAAAGACCAAACTTAGAAAAATTATAGGCACGTTGTTATACCGAATTCGCCCAAATAGTTTTAGAACTAAGACGTTGATGTATGTGTTCACTAGCTATTGTAAAACTGACATTTGCCCAATGTTACCTAAGACTACCTCTATTCCAACTCTGACGCCAAAGCTTGGAGTCCTCTACGATGGATTTTTCGGATGATTGGAAATAAATCTTGGATTTTGAATCCTCAATTACGGAGCCAAGAAAAAGTACAGATCTGTATGAATTGAATATTAGGACCGCAGCTTTCTAATTAATAACTTAAATTTACATGGTTTTTTATATAACTTATACCGTGTATTATGAGTGAAACTTATGGACAACACATTGTTTCAATGAGGTCAGGTTTGACCAGAATCTCAAAAATATATATCGTATTACTCATTCATTTTATGACTACTTTATTTTGTACAAGTCTATAATTTAAATCAACTGAGTCATTTAGAACGATATGAATGAAACACTTTACTTTATTGTTGTGGTGATTCAAGCCGGTAATATATACAATGACGATTAACGAGGTTGTTATAATTATTACACACAAAATGAACTTAAGAAATTTCTAATTAAGTCATGTTTGTTACTTCAAGTGTGACACAAATCTGGCCGTAGTGTTGTATAATTAACTGCTCATTATCATTTCCATGAAAATCTGGAAAGGATATCCTAATAATCATACGTACAAATCTAGATCCAATAATAATCAAGCAAAAAGGGAAGATCAAGAATTTTTTTTTATGTATAATTTCATTTGTGACTTATATCATATAGTATGAGATAAGATACAGAAAAAGAGTACATTTCTGCACCTCTGACATCAACTTTCTACAGAATGTCATCTGAATTCTGAAAGCTAATAACTTCCTACAATATTTTCTGCTCTGCTATACTTTATGTTCCTCCTTTATCTACACACAACACACCCTCTTCAGTAATATTTCAAGGGTTATCTCAAAGTTACTTGTTGCTGACGAATGAACGTTTACAGTGAAGAACAGCCTCATGAATGGAGCTCTCCGAGTCACAGGACCGCCTCCAATCACCAGGAGACGAACATACACTGGTTCGTGGCGAACCCTGAGCCGAATTCTGAATTCTGTTGCTGTTTCTCAGAGGGCAGATTCTGTTATCTGCTCCTCTACGTCTAGACGACTTTGATCTGCTGAATTTTATTTTCTCCAACAGTGGACACAGGAAATACAGGTATTTCTCAAACATTTTCCTAGACAGTAAGCTCCTACACCTTCTGAAGGAAGAGCAATGAAGAAGCTTCTGATGACGACCTGATGAGAATCCTCTTCTGTTCTGATGATCATCTAGGAAAGGAGACTCACACCGACTCGAATCGTTGCTGTACAGTTCTGTGCTAGGTGAATCGATGAGTGGTCGGAGTAGGCCGTTGCAGAAGAGCTCATCAGCATGCACAATGCCTGCTGTGGGTTGGTCTGAGGATGGAACTCTGAAATCAAAGTCGAAATCTTTTTCGAGTTTCCTGAACCTGCGTGAAGCCGGCATGTTAGGGTCCATCTCAATAAAGGAGGACTCATCAGACGAGTCTAACGCGGCCCTGAACGACTCACTCAGACTCTCGATAAGAGACGGTTTTAAGTTGATCAGCCAACTGTATGAGAAGCTCTCGATAGAAAGAGGCTGTGAAGTTTCAACCAATGCCATTCTATAATCGGTTAACGATTTTAAAAAAGAAGAAAAAAACGAATCGAAATGACAAAGGACTAGAGTTGGAAATGTATGAGGTATGAGTTTTAAGGAGAAATCTGCATGGTCTGGAACACAACTAAGACGTGTATATATATATATATATATATATATATATATATATATATATACATCGGAGAACAAACAACAAGGAACATACAATTATTACTTGGAAGAGTGAATGACAAGAGACAATGAAATTAAATTAAATGAAAAAGAAAGGGGAAAAAGAAACAGAATATTGCAACCCCACATGCACCCACACTTGACGTACTACAACTCTTGTTTATGGTCACTTAATTTTTTTCTTTTTTTCTTTTTTTCTTTTTTTCTTTGTACATTCAAATCAGTCACGTTTTCCAGAGAAAGATGTTGTATTACTAACTTTAAAACTGGAGGTTAATCTTAATAGAGAATTAGAATATAATAACATTCGGAAATCATGTCGTGTGGAAGTTTAATCTAGTTTATTTATCAAAATTCGGAACTAATCACGTTCACACATCGAATGGACAGGTTTAATTATCGCTCTAATTATAGCTAGACATCGAAAAGTTATAGCAAAATTTAGGCAAAAGACGGAGAGAGGTTCGTGTATTATGTGAATGTTGATGTTATGCTACAATGTTTTGTCTTTGCAAAAAGGAAATTCGGAAAGAGTGTGTTGTTCAAAGTTTTATGCTTTTAGGACTTTTTTCTGAAAGAGCAACTAATCTGTGTATAGACAAAATAGTTGATCTTGAGTCACCTGCTTTTTTTTTTTGTACTAATCATGAGATTAAGTACACTAATCATTTAAGGGCAGTTTAATTTAGAGCAAATTAGTGATCTCACCATCTTACACTAAATATGAAAAGCTTACCTGCTGCAGAACCCATGAATTTGGACGACAAAGGATAATGTGTAACAAATAGTGGTGCTCTAGGTGGAATAATTCGGAATGACGCCTTATATTTGCTTGCAATTAACTATAATTTCATTCCGCCACTAAAGTAATCGTTTCAGTCAAAAGTCTAAGCAGCTCTGCTACGATACCTCAAATCGAACCCTCACAGGAAGCCAAATTTTGCTCAGAAATTGCAATAGCTCGAATTGTGGCTGTCATACGTAATATGCTCAAGGAAAATACGTTAAGCATTCATCTTAAAAATGATCAAAAACTAAGCATTTCGATCAGGCTCAAGACTTCACGACAAATTTGGTCTAGCTTGACCTTGGCTCGTCGATGATCAGATCACAAACAAGCCAGGGTTTCAGGCTAGGCTCAAATGTCGCGCAGAGATTATGCGAGTACATTTTAAGTCACACCGAAGATAATTTCCAATGAGCCAAAGATGAATAAGACTGGTAAAAATCAGTCGTGAGCAGCACTAGAAATAAAAACTAGAACAAGCAAGCTGCCGCAAATGCTGCATGCCTAACAACAAACCAACATGAGGAATAACTAATACACTGGCCTGTTACGGCATATTTTTCGTGCTACATGTCCGGAATATGTACAAAACAAGATGAAGTAACCGGAAAGGAAGATGCACATCAATTTTCGTCTTAGCTCGAAAAATGCGTTTATTTTAATTAACATCCACAAGACTGTTTTGAGTGGTGCTGAGAACATTTGTACATATATTATTTGTAAGCGAAGATAACCTAAGCAAAACCCAGCAGACAGGGGTCCCGTAGATGTCCAATAAAGAGAGGAACATTGTCTAAGCCTTTAGATGAGGACCATTGAAAGAAAGTGACTCAAAACAATTTCAAATAAAAGAGATCTAACTGATTCTCATATCAATGCAACAAGAAATCTAGAGAAAGACACATAACATCGAATTCGTTTTTGGGATGCTTAAGCGGTTGGGTATGTATAAGAGGTAGCTAATCGCGCTCAATTGTTTACGTTTGGTTTACATTGAGGCGAGGATGCCAAACGGAACAAGTGACAAGGAAATCTGAATTTTTGGAAAGCTTAGCTTGTTTGTTAAGTCGGATTTATAAGTGGTAAAAGTAGAGGATACACAAATAAAAGGGACCTTAAGAAACACTTGATTTAGAATACAGTACATTCTTCTCAAAGAAGCTTTCAACAAACTAAACCATGTGTTGTGTTCGTTTAATGTTTACGAATCAACAAATGAGACCTTTTACTGGCGATAACTACAGTAACAGGCACAGGAAGGGGCGGTAAAGGGCCATGATCATTGTTAATTTCCTGCAAGTCTAAGAAAATAAGGCAGCATGCTGTGTAAAGTCAAGAATCAAGGATCATTTCTAAGAAACATACCTGTTAGAGAATTCTTCTCATGTAGTCATGTCTGAGCCATCTTGGCCCGTCTGGCAGAATGGATTCCTTTGAAAACAATACATTTTTCGCGCTAATGGTCCAAACTGAGGGATGAATTTGAGCCAAGGAAGTGTGCCAGCCTGCAACTGATGATCATGTCAGAATAATCTGAATGCAGGTCATATTCGTACTTGTAACACAGTAACAGAACTCAGAGTTACCAGCCTCGATCTGTCAGGTCATGAAGAAATCTATAGTCAGGCTCAAGCTCACCCTCTGATAGTTACTACTTCCTACCAAAGTAATTAGATACAACAGACTGTCTGTGACATAGTTCAGAATCGGGTTATTCATGTCTGCAATGGTCGTACCAAGCATCGTCCACTGATAGTTCCTAGCAAACAGTTATTTGAAGAAAGAGGACACTGATGTGGATCAAATTGAATCAAACACTTCAGAAGACAAGATGTTTTCTCAGATTCAGAGTTACAAGTGCTTCCAATCAATTTAACGGGTCGCAATTGGGATATCCCTAAAACTACCCCCTGCCTTGGGCCAAAACAAAGCTAGAAACAAGACCTTTAAGAACAAATGTCACAACAAATCGGTAAACTTATTGCTCAAGCTTGTAAGGGCAAATTTTTACAGCAAAAAAACGCGTTTTAACTTCAAAAATGCTGTGATGCTATGAATTCATGAAAAGCCGAGAACTGTCGAAAACAAGCAGAAAATTCAGGAGTCAAGCATGCCCTTTCGGATAATGAACAGATCATCCGTAAGACCTTAAACTGAAAAGTGTAAACAAAGATAAGAATAAAACGCATTGCAGTTGGTAGAATGGTTTCATTAGATATGTTGGCATCTTAATTAGAATCTATCATAACTAACTGTACCAGTTACAGTTGAATAGTTTAAGAACCATCTTATTAACATATTTCTTGACTTATACCCACCAGACATGAGGAGATTAGACACTAAAAGCGCTTTTAGGCCAAAAAGAGCTTCAATTAAACTTAAAAACAAGTGATTAGATGGCTACCCTACACCATATTATCATGATTTAATTGGTGTTTAAGATGATTGTACAAGGCACATGTCCTTAAAGTCAAGTGAGGAAACTACTGATCAAAGTCCTACAATGATAAGAAGGCTAACTGCAACATCAACAATAATACATAATACTATAGTAGTAGTGACTATTGAGCAGCTTGTCTTAAAAGTTAAGGAGTGCCCTACAAATTTGAAGCATTTTATGCCGGTTGCTAGACTTCCTTTCCTTGCACAACCCCGCCAATGGATAGAACGGGGCCACACGTAGATCAACATTTCCAATGTAATTTCATGGTACCTCAAACACCAATGATTGCTTAAATCTGCTCAATCCTTGGCTCAGAACTGCCAAATAAGGTGTACTACCTCCTCCGATTTTTTCATTTGTTAACATTTTGTTTGAACCTCGCTCACATATTCAAACTAAACGCTAACAAATGAAAAAATTAAAGGAATGTCATTTAGCAACCAAATCAATTTTCGCAACCATATGTGGATCAGAATCAACTAAACAATCTAAGTTGTAAAGATCCCCTTCATTAGGAGCTTAACATTAGCAGCTAAAGGGTAAACTCATGCATCAGCTCTCAGCACAATTCGCAACAACAGTAACTACCAAGCCTTAGTAACAAAATGATTCTCAACATATCGAAAAATATCCAACTTTTATTAGCCATAAGCTTCAATGGAGTGCTGAATCTACACATTGGCAATCACTTACTATAACTGACCTAGTTACATGCCTTCTTTCTGCACAAAAGTATGCTCCTACTACAATGAGCTCTATCTATTGTATAACATACCAATCATCTCATCTGTGTCATGACTTGCTATTACAAGTCGAAAAAGCGCTTAGACGACTCAAAAACCTGCAGCTGCAACAACCCAATCAGTTGTGTAAGCTGGTTCAACCATTTCACAAATTTAACCATAAGGCTCTTTCTATGATAATCACGAAATGCCAGACATGATCTATCTCTCTTCGGCTTCATCAAAATAAGATGCTGGTATCTCTGGTGCAGATTTCAATGTGGACACGCATTTGAACTGTAAACAGCAAATACAGAATCATATCAGACAAATGATCTCGATAATAGAAAAATTCAACAGCACATATTGCCATACGAAGCAGCCACAAAGGCTTGTTCTTACCTTATGCTGCTTGTATTTGTTTCTTATAGCTACCAAGGATCCTCCTCTTTTATTAAGTTGCAAATCTTGGATCCGAATAACACATTCTTTTAGATCAGACGGACTATATCCAGTGTAACTTTGCAAGCTCAGACTCTGTAACATTCGAGATAAGGCTACTTAAACTTCCATTTCAAAGACAAAATTTCAACAACAGGCCTAACAATCTACAGTCACATAAGTCTGTAATATGTTCCAAGGGAGATATACTTACCCAAGGGTGTTTCTTGGGTTGGATTGTGAACTTTGCTAGAAAAACAACTGATGCTGCTATGACCGAAGGTAAGAACTTTACACAGCCGTAATCCAGCAAACTGAGCTCGGCCAAGTAGTAACTAAGAAATTCCAATTGCAGATTGGGGTTCTGCACAAACCACAAAAAATGTCAGCTACAATCTACTGCAGTAGTAACATTGACAAGAAAATGATACCACAATAATATCATATCATTCAATATACCTTACTAGAGTTCCCCTGAGCAGCCCTGGTGAACTTCCTGCAACAATCATATGTACAAGAACCCATCAATAAGACCGCCAAGGCAACAAACACATCATACATTCACCAATAACACAACAAGTTCCTAGCAATCACCTCAGAAATGTTTTTACAGTCGGGTTTCCCATCTCGTAGTTTAGAGTTTTTAGTACATCAGCCTCCATTTCTATAACCTGCACATTCAATTTACAATGCCAATATCAGAACTAGAGTAAATAAATGTGACTTCACATTTCACCCTCAGTAAAAACACAAGATCTGAATGCTACCTCTTGTTTAGTGTAGGTATTTTCGGTCATGTCACAAAATTTCTCGACAGGTTTGGGATCGATTTCTTCATACTTCCTGCCATACAAAACCCGAAACAGAAAACTTTAAATAAATCATCTAAAAAAAGAAAGGGCCTAAAAGAGACCTGAAATGAGAGATCAGACAACATACGATGCAATAAGCATTGAAGAAACACCAAGAAGCTGCAGTCTTTGTCGATTGATTGGTTTTGATGACAAGTATCGATCGATGTGAGAAATAGTCAAGTAAAGCGTATCTGATACAACCTTGAATTCTTCAGCAAGCTCAACTAACCAATCTACCAAGATCCCTCTCATATTTGCACTCACATCCTTTTGAATTTTCCCCATGTAATCGGCTTCCGGCCTTCTCTTCTCTTCTTTCTACGCAACATTAATCCAAATCTAATCAATTCAACATAAACCCTAAATTCCCAACCCCCTCACAAAATCACAAAACAAAGTCAAAATCAAACAGCATAACATTTTGGGGGAAAATTAATTAAAATTGAAACAGCATAATCTTCCCCACATCCCAAAAGTTAAAATCTTTCTAAGATTCCACTAATTAAATCACTAATTACATAATTAATTTCAAGATTCAATTGACATTATCAAGAATATCAACCCCATTTCATTCCAACATCCAGATACAACAGGCAAAAAGACCACCGCCATTTGGAAGAACAAATCAATATCGTAACAACCAAGCTTGCAAAATACAATTGAAATTAAAACGATGCTAAAAAAACTTGAAAGTAAGAGATATGAGCTCACTCACCTCCATATTACGGAGATAGTCGTAAATACTAGTAGCGTAAGGCTTACAACTCTGTGGATCATCGGAATCAGAATCAGTATCGATAACGATGGGATCAACGATCCTGTAAGGCTCAATGACATCTTCCTCCGGGGTGGTCTCAGGGCGGGAAGTGGTGGGTTTAGTGGACTTTCTAGGCCTGCCACGCGCCCTCACCGCCTTCTTAACCCCACCCAACCCCGGGTTTTGTACAACATTTTGCGGTATCTCCCCTAAAACCACCCGCTTTTTGGGTGGTGGTTGGTTCTCCGGAGGTGGGTCTGTTGATGACTCAGACATCCTCCTCTTTGCCGCCCTTGTTAGCCTCATTGGGATGTTCTCCTTGTTCGCCATCGCCGCGAAAAAAGCCGTAGAATGAAAGAAGTGAAGATGGAGTTGGAAGAGAGAGAGAGTGAGATTTGAGATGGGAGAAGGTGAGAGAGAGGGAGAGTGGTGGTCTGATTATGTAGGAAGAGTTTTGGAGAAGTTTGAGTTTTTAAGAAGCGCGCCATTTTTTTGTTGGTTTGAAATATTGGGAAATTTTTGAGTTTTTTTTTCAGCGGTTCGGTTTGAAATATTTGGGGAATTTCCAAGATTTTGACCTTTTTCAGCGGTTCGGTTTTTTTCTATTCCTTGTTTTCTCCGGTTTAGTTCATTTGGAATTCTGAAATGTGAAGTTTAGCGGGACTATTTGAATTTGAGTTTTTGGACATTTTCCGGTTCGCTAATATTTGGCGGTCCTCTTGCCTTTATTTACCTTTTGTTTTGAATGTATGGAATAGGTTTTTTTTTTTTTACATACTTAATACTCCCTCCATTTATATCCAAATGTCTCATTGACTTTTACAAATTTTGAGTTAGCATATTGTGAGCCACATATTAATCAAATAAATGACTCATTTGCTATAAAATTAAGAGAAATTAGGATAGTGCATTGCTGAATAGAGTATTTGCTAATTTTTACTAAGTGAATATTTCATTAGATCTAGGGGTGTGCCCAAATATGCTCCGTCAAAAACTAAAAAAAAAAAAAAAAATGGGCCATTTGGATATGAAATGGAGGAAATAAGATGAAATTTTATCCCTTATGTATCATTTTTCTTGTGAGACGGTCCCAAAATTGACTTTTCGACATTGACGCCCCGAAACGACATGTGATTTCTTATCGGTCTCCAACACTTTTTTTTACTCATTTCTTCTTATTGGAACACATACATGGCCTCCAACCCCCTAAGACTATGATTTTTGGCCAATGGATTTTCTTAGGCCACACGTGGCAGCCTCTGGAGGAAAGAAATGGAAGATCAGATTCCTATTTTTGTGCCCTAAAGGGCATATCTATATTATTTCATGCAAGTGGCTTAATGATCCGTGCATGACACGTGTTGGTGTTAGGCCTTTTCAATTCGTGGTAGACATTTAGACTCTTTGTCTCATTTCGGTCTAACTAGTGTAATCACACCTACATGCCCTAACAATAACTTCTATCATAAATAAGCTATCACGGCTACAAGATCGATCTCAAGTTGTATAATCCAAAAAGTGGTCGGAGTCGCAACTTCAGCAATCATTACGTAAACTTTGCAAACTTTCGTACTTCATTCCGAATGTGAACACTTCTTACATTATAGCTCAAACATCAACATTTAAACCATAAAAACATCAAGAAAAATTGTCGCAAACTTAGAAGTCGTGCCTCAAACACGCACTCACATTACTGTCTTTAGTAGCAGCTTAGCATAGCTCTTGCTAAATTAATCATTTTTTCACTATTATGAGTGACACGTGTCACAGCCACCAAAAGTAGCTAGTACACAATCATTTGGACCGACCATCTCCATATTTCACCATTTTCTCAACATTTTAGCTCACCCACCTTGTACACGTGTTCAAATTAGCATACAATTTTGACATATTTTCTATGAAATAATTTGCTTAGTCTCTTTATAAACCAAAGTTATCCAACAAGCCACAGTTAGTTCCTCATCATCAGTAAATGGCTACTTACACTAATAATATTTTCTCTTTTTGGTCTAATATATCATTAAAATTGTTAGTATTAACTTGTTTTTGTGGGTTAGTGAGTTGCCAAATTCGGCAGGGTTCACGATTGTTAGCCAAAGATAATGTGGCATGGGCGTCTGAAAATGGCACTTTCGCATTTGGGTTCACTCCTATGTCGTACTCGAGAAGCAACGATCAGTTGCAACTCGGCATTTGGTACGCTCATATTCCTGGTGATCGAGTTGTGGTTTGGTCCGCTAATAGGTATGTAACGGTCTCATGATCTCATATCTTCCAATAATATTAATTGTTTTAATATTGCAGTAACGTAAGGGAAATAAAACGTCACGTTAATAGTAGTCTCATACTTTGACACATACTAAGCGTCTAAACTTACGTGTGTTTGACCTGTTTGTGTCTATATGTATTTCTAGAGACACTCCGGTGAGCAAGAACGCAGTCGTGAGCCTCGACGCCACCGGAAACCTTATCCTGGCCGATGGTCGAGCCACCGTATGGGCATCAAACACCACAAGAGCAGGCGTACAAGGAGCAACAATGTCAGAAACCGGCAACTTCATACTCTACAACACACTAAACCAACCCGTTTGGCAAAGCTTCTCGTACCCGTCCGACACTCTTTTACCGGGTCAACCCTTAAACGTAACAATGAAGCTCACATCTTGTAGGAAGTCCCCTTCACATGGAGGGTACTATACCCTAAAAATGCTCCAACAACCCACTTCACTTAGTCTCGGGTTATCCTACAATTTACACGAACCACCCGAAGACTCACTTTCGAACTATTCTTATTGGGCCGGGCCGGATATATCGAACGTGACGGGTGATGTTGTCGCGATCCTAGACGAAAAGGGTAGTTTTGGGGTAGTGTACGGTCCAGGCTCATCGAATGGTGCGGTGTATGTTTACAAGAGTGACCGTGACGACACTGGGTTATTGTACAATAGGTCGATTTCGACGTCACGTGTGACGTCCGTAAGGAGGTTAGTGTTAGAAGAAAATGGTAACTTACGGTTGTATAAATGGGATAATGACGTAAACGGGTCGAGCCAGTGGGTTTCGGAATGGGCTGCTGTGTCGAACCCGTGTGACATTGCGGGTATATGTGGGAATGGTATATGTGTGTTAGATAGGACTAAGACGAATTTTTCGTGTTCGTGTTTAGTAGGGACTGTTAGGGTAGGGGACGATGATGATAGGTGCTTCGAAAATTCGACATTGACAGGGAAATGCAATGGAAATAGACGTAATTTAACGTCGAATTTTACGATGAATGTTGTTCAACAAGCGAATTATTACTTCTCGGATGAGTCTGTCGTTGCTAATTACAGTGATATAAGTACTGTTTCGAAATGTGGTGACGCTTGTTTAGGAGATTGTGAGTGTGTTGCTTCGGTTTACGGGTTAAATGAGGAGAAGCCGTATTGTTGGGTGCTTAAAAGGTTGGATTTTGGTGGGTTTCAAGATCCGAGTTCAACCCTTTTTGTAAAAGGGTTAGAAAATGGGTCGGGTTGGGTTGGGTCGTCGAGAAATGAGGGTGACAATGGACGTGGTAATAGTCGTGTTGGACACGAGAAGGCTGTTGTGATTCCCATAGCATTAAGCATGGGAGTTTTGATTGGATTGTTGTGTGCATTGCTTTATTACAATGTTAATAGGAGAAGATCATTGAAGAGAGCAATGGAGAGTTCGTTAATTTTCTCGGGTGCTCCGGTTAGTTTCAGTTACCGCGATTTGCATCATTGTACGTCCAGTTTCTCACAGTTGTTAGGAAGAGGTAATTTGATCTTCTTATGGTTGATTGTGTTTTATGTATGTGTTCATTTGAAACAGAGAAAAAGCAGGGGACTCTGTTTTTGGAGTTACTATTAATCAAACTATGTAAATTATGTGATTATTTTGTGCTAATGATAGTTTAATGATTGGATTACAGGTGGGTTTGGGACAGTTTATAAAGGAGACTTGGGAGATGGAACTTTTATTGCAGTGAAAAAACTTGATAAAATTTTACCTCATGGTGAAAGGGAATTTATAACCGAAGTTAATATTATTGGCTCCATGCATCACATGAATTTAGTCCGTCTTTGCGGCTATTGCTCCGAGGGATCACGAAGGTATTATATTAGCGTACCTTTAAAAGCTCGACCTTATATTATAGGACAGTATCACCTAAACTTTATTGTATACTATATTATTTACATATCTGATTGTGTTGTAGATATAGGCATATAGCTAATGAAATGAGAATGTGGTGATTTGCAGGCTGTTGGTATATGAATTTATGAGAAATGGATCCTTGGATAAGTGGATTTTCACTCCAAATTATTCGAAAGAGAGGGTGTTGGATTGGCCAACACGATACAACATAGCCTTGGGTACGGCTCAAGGGATAGCATACTTCCATGAACAATGTAGGAACCGCATAATACATTGTGACATAAAGCCGGAAAACATCTTGCTAGACGAGAATTTCTGCCCTAAAGTGTCTGATTTCGGACTAGCGAAGTTGATGGCAAGAGAACACTCCCAAGTAGTTACCATGGTCCGAGGCACCCGAGGTTACCTAGCACCGGAATGGATCAGTAATCGTCCGATAACTGTTAAAGCTGATGTTTTCAGTTATGGAATGCTTTTGTTGGAGATCATTGGTGGTAGAAGGAACCTTGACATGTCCTTTGATGCAGAGGACTTCTTTTTTCCTGGATGGGCTTTTAAGGTACCTTACTACTAAAATTGCAATAATGTCTATGTTTCTTGCACTTTACCCTTGGTGTTAAACTTACGGAAATGATTTAAATTGCTACCCACGTGTTATAAACAGTTTGACGATACTGATTGTGAATAATAAAACATGATTGATTTTTAGGAAATGGTGAACGAGAAACCCATCAAAGTCGTCGATAAACGACTAGGAGGGGCTGTTGATGAGGAAGAACTCACAAGGGCTTTGAAGATTGCCTTTTGGTGCATCCAAGATGAAGTTTCAACAAGGCCTTCAATGGGAGAAGTGGTTAAAATGTTTGAAGGAACAATTGAGATTAACATGCCACCAATGCCACAAACAGTGCTAGAGCTGATAGAAGAAGGCCTGGATCATATTTATAGGGCCATGAAAAGAGATCATAATCATTCAAGTTCGTTTACTATTAATACAAATCCTTCATCTCGTGGTACATGTAGTTATTCTACTATGTCACCTCGGTGAAGATTAAAAGTAGGACGATTTGACTTTTTTTTTTTTTTTAAGTTCAAGTCCTGGGAGCAGTCTCTTGTCACTTACATTGACAAGGGAAGGCTTGCCCTTATTACACCCTTGTGGTGGGATCTTTTCTCGGACCCTCGCTTAGCGGGGACGCCAATGTGCACCGGGCTGCCCTTTAGAAAGATTTGAGGTTAATTTCTATAACATAAACTCATTGTACTCCCTCAATTTCATTCATTTGTTTACGTTGACAAAACAGAAATGTCAATAGTCGTAGTGTTATAGAGGATTTCAAATTTCTCTATTGAAGCTTGGAAATGGTTTTATTTTTCCGATCAATTGTAATAAAGTGATAATGCAACATGATTATATGAAATGGAGCGATTATTCTCACTCTCCCAGCAACTCGGCAGTCGGCACACACATTCCCTATTGCTTCGTTTATTGTGATGAAAAAAATGAAATCTGTTGGTATCATTTCTTTTTTTCTTCATTCTACAAGTAATTTTTTTTTTTTTTTTTTTGACGGAGCAAGTAATTAAAACTCCCTATATTCACTAAATTGTCAATTCTCGACATAAATTTTCGAGAAGAAAGTAACGTTAACCATTCAAAAGAATCAATTACTAAAATCGGAAAACTGGGCGAAAGTTGCTAAACTTTGCCCTTTCCGTTTTCTTACCAAATTCTCTCTCCCCGAGTAGCTGACTAAAAAATCAGGGAAGAAGCAATCTCGTATGCGGGTTGATCGATGCTAATTCGAAAGGTACTCATCGTTTTATAGCCCATTTCCCCCAAAACTCGTCGTTTAATTGCACTCCAACCAATATAATTTCTGCTTCTTTTTACCTCAATTTTAATAACCTTTTAATCTCAATTCTGCTACTTTAGTGTTATGGATTGACCAAATTCAGCTGCCCATTTGAAAGTTTGAACCTTGAATTTTGTAAGTTCATATTGTAGCTTTTGCATATAATTAGCCTGCAATTTTTACGATTAATGATTAATGCAGTAAGTTGTGGCATAATTAGAGAACAAATACCATGTTATTCTAATTTAGTATGTAAATCTTGTGTAATTGTGATAGTGTTAGTGTCCTCCCGGTGAATGTATAACAGTGACGCCGTGGCCGTGGCCGTGGCAGTTTCCTGAGATTAAATCAGCTATGTTGTGAAATTGTGATGGAATTTTGGTTTGTTTTCGGGGTTATATGTTTTTGGCGTGCGGGTCCAAGGTTTATGTCGCATTTGAGTGTCGAATGGAACGCAGGTACTTTGATGGTGGGGTATAGACTTGTGCGCTAATTATACACGCTCTCGGGAGCACGAGAAGTATGAGGGTCATTCTCACAATAGAGTAGTAGGGACCACATTTAAATAGATTTTAAATTATTTTAAGTGTGATCCCTACTACTTCATTGTGAGAAGGACCACCATGCTCCTTGTGCTCCCGGGGGAATATGGTATAAGTATTAAAAATTGATGGACGCTCGAGTTTCCTTTAGTAAGTCTTGCAACCTTTCTGCTTTTAAGAGGAGACTGATTGATTTTAGACAATGGGAGTAATTTATTAGATGGATTTGCGGACTTCTTGTCTTCTTGTTTCTTGTTCGTTGTGATGAAATTTTAAGAAGAAATGAGAATTACCGTTGATTGCTTATACGTTCATGATAAGGGTGCAGTTATCGTGATTGTACTGTAGGGTTATTACCGATGTACATTGTGCTGAAACCAATTGAATTTTTCTGTGCTTAGAATATATGAGATGGAGAATATGCACTATGCTGAGGAGCTGGTTAGAGAGTTTCTTGTTTTCAGAAGCTTCACAAGCACACTACAAGCTTTTTTTTTTTTTTTGACGTAACACACTACAAGCTTTTGAGACAGAGCTAAATTAATGCTATAGTATGACTAATCGCAAACTAGAAGCTGCATCAATAAGGGCTTATGTCCCAATAGGTAAAGAGACATCGTTACTTCTTATCCAACAATCAGAACGGTGCCAGGCACAAAAACGCAAGTGAGTGATAGAAGTGTCTGTCCTCCTTCGTCTAGTAGTTGCACTGCGAAGTTGGATTAGATTAGGCAACAAGGCAGTGACCATTTGACCACTACACCGTAGACCTAGACTTTGACCTTTAGGTAATATGAATGACATTTGGGTGTGTTGAATATTCAAATTTATTGATTCTTGAATCCTGACTAAGGGCTTGTTTGGCCAAACTCCAACTTCTACAGAACTACTTCTTATAAACAGTTTCTGAGAAACACTTCAAATTGGAGCTTCTACTTCTGAAGAGCAAATTTACACTAGAAGTATTTCTGAGAAACCAGAAACAGTTTCTCAGTTTTAGGTGTTTGGCCAGTTTTCAGTTTCTAAGACCCAGAAACAGTTCAGAAACACTTCAGAAGCTTGGCCAAACACACCCTAAGATGTGTTATTGAACAGTTGGGAGGTTCTTTGAATTAGTGATGTTGCTAGTGATGGAATAAGAAATTTGCCTACACAACTACTAGAGCAAACAGATTTTATTGATACTATATAGCAAATTTATATAGAAATCTTAAGTCAGGGGTGCCATGGCCCAGTCCCGCCCTTTAGCTCCGCCCCTGACCGATAAAGGTGTTGTCGTGTGATCGATAAGTCACGGGTTCAAGTCGTGGGAGCAGCCTTTTGTCCAAAAAGTGACAAGGGAAGACTTGCCCTCTATACACTCTTGTGGTGGGACCTCCTTGTCCAATGTGCACCGGGCTATCCTTTCCTATTTCAGAACTGCAGTTTAAGCAATGACTGTCTCACCGTTACCCAGTTATCGTATGCGTATCGGTGTATGAATACTATGGAAAGGGGCTTAAGTAGACCAAGTCTCCTGCATCAGTAGACTTGTAGCAATGATGAGTCAACCACTACTGCGTGAAGACTTTGTGTCTTGTAGAAAACGTTAGTACTTCATTTTCGAGTGCTATATGGTCCATTGGCAATATGTCAGGAGTGAAGCCTATATCCTAAAAAATGCTGGAAATCCCTTTTATTCATGGAAGGCGGCATTTGTGCTTACTGTTTCTGGTCGGAATGCTCATGCATTTCACAACTAACCCCGGCTTTAGCTCAAAACTTAACACCACTAGGTGCCTTCAGAATGAAAGAAAGGCTCTTCAAGACATGCAACCAGAGTGCGTGAAGTCATTCTACAATCCCTTTTTCCATGACTGCTGCGATTGGCCTGGCATCTCTTGCAACAGCGTCACTGGCCGTGTCGAGGGCCTTGATTTATCAGCGTTTTTGGATGTTTGCTTTGGTTTGGAGGATCAGATCTTTCTGGGTCCTTCACCGCTTGCTCTAGAGGACCTACTTTACCTGCGGCTGGATTTGTTTCTAGTAACTTTTAGTGGAGGATTCCCAAGTTTCATTGGCTCGTTCCCAAAATTAAAACTTCTTTTTCTCTGCTATTGTGAGGTTACAAGTTTCGTCATCCCTCCACAGCTCAGCAACCTTACAAGGTTGGAGATTCTTGAGGTATGCCCTGGTAACTCCATGTTCGCGGGAAAGCTTAGCATGCTTTCACGTCTGACTTCGTTAAGGCGCCTATCTCTCCCTGATGTTGTCCTCGAACAAGCCACTGATTGGCTCCATGTTGTCAGCAACCTACCTCGCCTCGAGCACTTGGACTTGAGTCATTGCTCTCTCCCTCCTGTTGTACCTCACTCTCGATATGGTCTTAATTCCTCCAAGTCACTCGTGTTCCTTGATCTCTCGTCCAACAATCTCGAAGCCTCGTCCAGTTGGCCGTGGATTTTCAACCATAGCTCTCTTATCAGCTTGTCCATGTCTAACAACCAGTTAAGTGGTTCAATTCCAAATAAATTTACAAGAATGACTTCTCTTACGCACCTTGATCTTTCTCAAAACGGACTTGTAGGTCAGCTTCCTAGTTCCTTGCTAGGTCTATGTGGTTTACGTAGTTTGGACGTGTCTCAAAATCATCAACTCCTAGGTGATCTTTCGACCATCTTCAGCTCATTGTCTTGTGCAAAAGAGTCACTCATACTACTTTCTTTGGACAGGAACAATTTCAGTGGTTCAGTGCCTGATTTCACTATGTTTCCCCGCCTACGTAAACTTAACCTTCACTCCAACAAACTGAACAGCTCACTGCCCTCCTATTTTAAAATAATTTGGAGTGAAAATCCACTTAACCTTCACTCGGTATCGACCTTTCACACAACAACTTCTCAGGAAAACTTCCTGATTGCTGGTCTTATTTTGTGGGCATGTCTGTTTTGGATCTATCAAATAACAGCTTTTCTAGACAGCTTCCTAGCTCGCTGGGCAATCTAACAGAGTTGCAGAGTTTGCATCTGAGTGATAATCAATTTTCAGGTCAGTTGCCTTTGTCCTTGTGTAAGTTAACTGGATTATTCTATCTAGATCTTGGAAATAATCTGTTTTCTGGAGAGATACCTAAGTGCCTGGGACATATGCTAAACAATCTGACTGCTTTGAGCCTTCGAAACAATTCCGTCTCTGGAAGCATACCTCCACAACTTTGCCATCCCTCTATCCAAATTCTTGATTTGTCTATGAATAATAACAAAATGCTTATGCAACCTTCAAGCAATGACACAGAAAAAGAGCCTTCCTGTGGTTATGTATGATTCTAATGGGACATTCTCAACCATCGGCGCTCCATACAAAGACTATATCCCCCTGGTATTGAAAGGATACCTGTACATTGATAACAATCATCTGGAACTTGTTAAAAGCATGGATCTTTCGAGCAACCATTTAAGAGGGAAGATTCCTGATGATATTTCATGCCTCAGTGGGTTGGTTTTCCTGAACCTTTCTCGGAACGACCTAACTGGGTCTATTACTTCTAAGATTGGGAGATTAAAGCCCTTAGAGTCTCTGGACCTATCCAACAATCATCTTTCTGGTGAGATCCCACCAACCCTTTCAGAGTTGAACTTTCTGGGCACTTTGAGCTTGGCGAATAACAAATTGGCTGGAACAATCCCAACAGGAACTCAGATACAAGGGTTCAGTGCTGCAGCATTTGCTGGAAATCCCGGGCTTTGTGGTGATCCACTCCCAAGGTGCCCAGGAAATGAACATGGTGAAGCAGCTGGTCACAACCCTAAAGACCCTGACAATGTATTTGATCTGGGGTTATACATAAGTATTACACTGGGTGTTATTACAGGATTTTGGGGAGTTTGCGGATCCCTATTGCTCAAAAGGTCCTGGAGATATGCCTACTTCCGCTTCTGGATTCACGCTTATGACAGGCTCTGTGTGTTGTTCACTCTCCAGATGGCCCGTCTGAAAAGAGGATTCCTTGGTTGATTCTAAAGAAACTCTAGACTCTTAAGAGTATATGCCTCCATCTCTTATTGTGTCTATCTGTTTGAGTATCTCTTCATGAAACTCTTATACATAATATACGCACCCTAATCAGACAATGTAATTAGGCTTCTATTGTTTAGGATTTCAAATTTACAGTACAATGTGACAATATTATTACGTTTACGATATCTTTGTACTTTGTGTAAATATTGTGTAGAAAGTTCTTGTATATCCTTAGCTTATTCCCAAGCAATGCATTGTGTAGAAAGTTCTAGTTAGTTTGTAGAAAGTTCTAGTTTAGCTTATTTCCAATGTCTTGTACTTAGCCTATATAAGTGGCTCAATATTGATTAATGAAAACCAGATCATTAACCTCTCTCATTATCCACACTCAAATCTTATTATGGTATCAGTAGTTTAGGTTCATCTCTCTATTCAAAAAAAAAAAAAAAAAAAAAAAAAAACAAAAATTTTGACCAAAACGACGCACAGCTCCTGGGTTCTTCAAAAAATACCAATTGATTCCAAAAATCCCCAAATTGATTTCTCAATCCTAATTCTCAAAACCCCCAAAATCTCTTTCTCCATTCCGCTGCTCATCCCGGCTCTTTCCAGTCGCCGGTCATTCTCGCCGTTCTCTGCGGTCCACGGCCCAGCACAGTCGTCGTCCCCTCGTTCGCGCATCAGTCCGGTCGTCGTCCTCCGGCTAGTCTCTCCGACGACGCCCGTTTTTCTCATATTTGTCCGCGCTTTCATCATGGCCCCTGAAACCGTCGAAAATTCAGCCCATCAGGTGCCTCCCATGTATGATCCTACCTCTGTCTATTATATTCATCCCTCTCAAAATTCAGGTATGTCCCTTACTAAGGTTGAAATGAAAGGAGATAATTATCAATCTTGGGAACAAGCTGTACGTCGTGGTTTACTTTCTCATGGTAAAATTTGTTTTATTGATGGCACTCTTCCTAAGCCCGATCGTAAGTCACCTGAATATAGCTCTTGGATTGCTGTTAATGCTATGATTTGCTCTTGGATATCAAATTCTCTGGATCCCGTTATCCGTAATACCGTTGGTCGCATAACTGATGCTAAGATTTTGTGGGATACTTTATATAATAGATATCATGCTACAAATGGTCCTAAAATCTATCAACTCTGGTGTGACCTTTGTGTAGCTGAGCAATCGGGTGCTTCTGTAATGTCGTATTATAACAAATTTTTGGCTACTTGGGAACAATTGATGACTCTTTCCCCCCTTGATGTTTGTGATTGTGAGGGTGGTGCTAAAATTTTGGTTTGGCTTGAGAATCTTTAAACCTATCAGTTTTTGATGGGTTTAGACAACCGTTATGATAATCTACGTGGTCTCATTCTCAATTTGACACCTATACCCGAACTCGATCGTGTTTACGCCATGGTTGTGCAAGAAGAAAGCCATCAGTCAGCTATTCGGAAATCTGATGCTTCTGCAGTTGGGTTTGCTGTTCAGTCATCTGTATCATCTGGTCAGGATGGTCGTGGCTCCTCATCTACTAATGGCCGTGAACGTCCTCAATGCACCTATTGTAATCGGCCGGGCCATGTCTATGATACCTGTTTTGCACGTCTCAGGGTGGTCCATGGACAGGATCGTGGCCAAGGTCGAGGTCGTGGTCGAGGACGTGGTCGTGGGTCCTCGTCTTCTCGGCAGTCTGTTGCTACGGCCAGTCATGCATCTGCTTCTCCTTCAGAGCCTTCTCCTTCTCCAACGGTCTCTTATCCTTCTTTGACCGCTGAGCAACACCAGCGCCTATTGCAGCTTCTTGACTCTCCGCCCGCAGCTAATAGCACTCCTCAAACACTCTCTGGTAAGCAATGGATGATTGATAGCGGTGCCTCTCATCATATGACTGGAGATATTTCTTTGTTGACGGATGTATATGATATTGCTCCAGTTCCAGTTGGTCTTCCTGATGGTGTTCAAACCTCTGCCACCCAAATGGGCACTCTTACCTTACCTTCTGGACATCGTCTGTCGCATGTGTTATTTGTACCTAATCTCTCTGTTAACCTTCTTTCTGTGGGCAAACTTATCGTTGATACTGACTGTTTGATCACCTTTTCTTCCCACACGTGTGTTTTGCAGGACCGTTCCTCGAAGAAGGTGATTGGAGCGGGTGAATATCGTGATGGGGTGTATTACTACAAGCCGTTGGTTCATTCCGGGATCGTCTCCTCTGTCCAGACAACCAACTTATTTGATTTGTGGCATCAACGTTTGGGCCATCCCGCTGCCAAGCCATTATCTTTAATTCCTGCACTTAGAAATGGTCCTAGAAAAACTAAAAGTTCTTTGTGCGATATTTGTTGTCGAGCGAAACAGACTCGTAGTGCTTTTCCCATCAGTCACTCTACTGTTTCCGATGTTTTTGATTTAATACATATGGATATTTGGGGACCGTATCCCGTTTCAACTCTTTCTGGTGCACATTATTTTCTTACTGTTGTTGATGATTTCTCTCGTGCTGTGTGGGTGTTTTTGATGCGTAGTAAGGCTGAGACAGGAAAGTTGATCCGTGACTTTGTTGCTATGGTCAAGACTCAATTTGGTAAGCTTGTTAAAGTGATTCGGACTGATCATGGGTCGGAATTTGATGCTCTACGCCATTTTTTTGCGGACTGTGGTATTTTGCATCAGCATAGCTGTGTTGGGACACCAGAACAAAATGCTCGTGTTGAGCGTAAACATCGTCACATCTTGGATGTTGCTCGCGCACTACTTTTTAAAGCCCATCTACCTATTGATTTCTGGGGAGAGTGTGCTCTTGCAGCGGCATATTTGCTTAATCGTACTCCTAGCATGGTGTTACAGGGATCGACATCATATGAGAAACTCTTCTCATCTCCACCTCCTTATGACCAGGTTCGTATTTTTGGTTGTTTATGTTATGCCCATAATCGACCACGGTCTAAGGACAAGTTTGCTCCTCGTGGCCGCCGTTGCGTATTTTTAGGATACTCTTTTGGACAAAAAGGATGGAAAGTGTATGATCTGGAGACTCACAAGATGTTTGTTTCTCGGGACGTTATATTTGATGAAACCACTTTTCCTTTTGCTGATCCTAACTTGTTTGCTTCTGCCACTGTCAACGATGAAGACTCGTTCATTCCCATTGATAGTATTTGGTACTGGCCTCCACATCCTCCCCACAGCCGCTCATCTTCAACCAAACCGGGTCCTCTTCAACCAAACCGGGTCCTGATCATGGCACTGTCCTCGATAACAACTCCAGTCCTTCTGCACTCATGTCCTCTCCGTCATCCTCCACCGATAACGACCCTGTTCCTGAGATTATTGAGGTTCCAGGAGATCAAGTTGAATCTACTACGACAACTACTCATACTTCCGAGCTTGGTAGGGGTTACAGTGAACGGCGTCCACCTGCCTATCTTAATGATTATATTACCAAGATGGTTCGCTCGTCATCGGCACGGCTTGTCACCCCCATCACACCACAACCCCGTTTCGTCACTTCTTCAGGTACTCGGTATCCTTTAGCAAATTATGTTTCTTGTGCTAATTTTTCTCCTGCCTATAACCAACTTCTGGCAGCTGTCACCGCATCTCATGAGCAGCGCACATATTCCGAGGCTGTTCAGCATCCCGAATGGCGTGAAGCTATGCGTCTCGAGATTGCTGCTCTTGAACGCAATGGTACCTGGAGCATTGAAGATCTACCTCCCGGTAAGAAAGCAATTGGCTGCCAATGGGTTTATAAAATCAAGTTCAATTCTGACGGTACAATTGAGCGGTACAAAGCTCGGCTTGTTGTTCGGGGTGATCGTCAGGTTGAGGGGGAGGATTATACGGAAACATTTGCCCCAGTCGCCAAAATGGTCAGTGTTCGTACTTTACTTGCTGTCGCAGCAATCAAAGGATGGGAGTTACACCAGCTTGATGTTAACAATGCATTTTTGTATGGTGATCTTCATGAGGAAGTCTATATGCGGCTCCCACCAGGTTTTTCAGCTCCTGAACCTAATAAGGTTTGTCGTCTTCGAAAATCTTTATACGGTCTTCGTCAGTCTCCTAGAAATTGGTTCGCCAAGTTGAGTAATGCTTTGCGACGGTATGGTTTTACTCAGTCTCATGCTGACCATACGTTGTTCACATATTTCAAAGGTGATACTTTCTTGGCTGTTTTGGTCTATGTAGACGACATTATTCTCGCTGGTAACTCCTCCTTAGCATGTTCGTCATTTAAAAAGTATCTTCAAACTCAGTTTCAAATCAAAGACCTTGGTGCATTGAAGTATTTTTTGGGCATAGAAATTGCTCGGAATTCTACTGGCTTGTTTCTTTCTCAACGCAAGTATACACTTGATATCCTTTCAGAGACGGGTTTGAGTGGTGCCAAGCCTGCCACCTTTCCTATGGAGCAGCATCATACTTTAGCTTTAGCCTCAGGTCCTCTCTTAGATGATCCTGCTCGCTATCGTCGTCTAATTGGGCGGCTCGTGTATCTCACCATCACAAGACCAGAACTTTGTTATGTTGTTCATATCCTTGCCCAGTTTCTCCAGTCTCCTCGGAAAGAACATTGGGATGCTGCCCTTCGGGTGTGCCGTTACCTTAAAGGGTCAATTGGACAGGGAGTGCTTCTTCGGGCTGATAGTGCACTACAGCTTTTCGGATTTTGTGATGCGGATTGGGCTACATGTCCTATTACTCGACGATCATTGACCGGTTACATTATCAAATTGGGTGAGTCCCCAATATCTTGGAAGACTAAAAAGCAACCTACTGTTGCTCGATCCTCCGCCGAAGCCGAGTATCGAGCAATGGCTTACACTACTTGTGAACTTGTGTGGATTAAGTCCTTTTTGGCGTCCCTTGGTGTCTTTCATACACAGTCAATGCGTCTTTCCTGCGACAATCAAGCTGCCCTTCATATTGCTTCCAATCCGGTTTTTCATGAACGCACTAAACACATTGATCTTGATTGTCACTTTGTTCGTGAACACGTTATGGCCGGTA
This sequence comes from Spergularia marina, assembly GCA_963680865.1. Classification (NCBI taxonomy): domain Eukaryota; kingdom Viridiplantae; phylum Streptophyta; class Magnoliopsida; order Caryophyllales; family Caryophyllaceae; genus Spergularia; species Spergularia marina. The sequence goes on along the minus strand of OY804553.1, from coordinate 22,647,029 downwards.
ATATCGCTACTGCTCATTTGCGTTCCTCTCACCAACTAGCTGATATTTTTACTAAGGCTTTGGGACATCATCAATTTCACTTTCTCCTTGGCAAGTTGGGCGTTCGCAATCCTCATGCGCCAACTTCGTTTACGATATCTTTGTACTTTGGGTAAATATTGTGTAGAAAGTTCTTGTATATCCTTAGCTTATTCCCAAGCAATGCATTGTGTAGAAAGTTCTAGTTAGTTTGTAGAAAGTTCTAGTTTAGCTTATTTCCAATGTCTTGTACTTAGCCTATATAAGTGGCTCAATATTGATTAATGAAAACTAGATCATTAACCTCTCTCATTATCCACACTCAAATCTTATTAAATATGCGGATACTATAGCATCATTGCGACTTCTTTTATACAAGACTCGTCTTTTTCTTCTGGTTGCTACATTCTGGTAGATGACCAATGAAACTTTATTTTTATTTTTTTGTATTTTTTTTTGGTGGAAAATAGGAATGAAGTTGGTCGTAGGGAAATAGGAAGTAGGAGCAGTATGTGATATTTGTACAGGTTTGATTGTTTGCAAAGGTTTGAAAAACTTACTCGCAGACTGCAGGTGTAACGCCTGTAACAGCCAAGTTTGCGAGATGTCTTGTACACTTAATCCGTTTGTAAACGTCAGACCTCTGCTGCAATAACAACTGATGCCTATATTTGGTTCTGCAATTCAGAATACTCTGGTTACAGTAGATTATCAGTGGATGTCAGTTGTCATGTTTGCATCAGACTGCTCTTTGATCTGTGGTGACCTGTGGAGTGCAACCAGTTTACTGCTTTTGGGGAGTTTAGGGTGTCCTGGTGTAAATGCTTGGGAGTTTGTGACAGACTCGGTGTTGGTTGCTGCCATGTCGGTGCAAATTCTGTAGCGAACCCTTGTTTCATTCTCGCACTATCAGTACCCCAATCTCTTTCTATTCCTATCTGCCAGTCTGTACATCTGTGTAATGTTTTCATGGAACTGTAATGTTGTTTCTGATAAAATGTATGCACTCAGGTGCAATGTTTCTGATAAAATGTAGACTGATGTTGAGTACAATTAGTATGCTATAGCGGGTACAATTTGTTGTCACTCTGGGCACAACAGTTATAATCGTACTAATGCAGTAATGCGCATCAAATTAATGGAAATGAGTTTGAGGAAGCTCACCTGGGAGAAAAACTCGAGTATAAAAATCGTATCATACGAAAAGGCGTTTGTTACGTATGGATTGATTACTAAAGAAAAAAGTTTATTTATATCAGCTTATAATATATAAGAGTAGAAAAGACAAATGCAGTGGACCACCACAGTGTGAGATAAGATGTATAGTCCACTGTTTTGTTTGATTTAGTCTTTTTAAGCTTACACAAATAGCCGAACTCTAGAACGTTCGCATTACAACTAGAGCATTTTAAGCCTTCTTCCATTGATTAGGAATTTTACAACAAATTTCTAATTATACGTGTAGATTTGGATTCGAATCACTTCTAACAATATCTCATGCGATTTAGACTTAACTTGGATTTGAAGTCATGTTTGTTTAAATTAATGCAATTCATGAGAGTATAGTTGAATGTGTGACACTCACACAAGTCACACCTTAACTGGCACAACCCATGTCTCAAACCGAGACAGGATATTGGCTCTACCCGAGTCTCCTCGTAGGTCAAGCCAAAGTTTGACAATTGTTGGTCTATAGATTCTATACATCTATCTCGACTCGCCCCAATTTAATTTACCGTGGTAGATTTTACGCTCTACATCCGATCTTGACCCTAAGAACCGGCTCGGACCACCTTAAGTTGATAGGAAACCACTGGAATTGATCGGAACATTTTCGTACCAATTGAGTATGTGTGTGTTTTGTTGGTAGAGTAATAAACACACAACCACACTCATATGTCCCATCTTTCATGGCTCACCACCACCACCACAACAACCACCTCACCGCCACCGCAAAGAAACACCAAACACTCTCACTAACCTCATTCCTCTTCCTCTCTGTCCTCTGCTTCGCCTCTCTCCTCCTCGCTTTCTCTCTCTTCAAATCCTCTGCTCCACCACCTCTCAGCCCTCTTGCGGTTGCGCAACATCAGATATCTTCTCAGCCGTGTGATTGGGCAGATGGGCAGTGGGTGTTTGATCCAACAGCCCCCAGATCTTCCCGGTATGATCACACTTGTAAGGAGATTTTCAAGGGTTGGAATTGTATCTTGAACAACAAGTCTAATGCTTTTGATGTGAGTTTATGGAAGTGGGTTCCGAAAAGTTGTCATCTTTCTCCATTTGATCCTCTCAAATTTCTTCAGCAGTTCAGAGATACTAGCATTGGTAATCTCTTCTTTCTTTCTTTGTTGGTTTTTTTTTTTTTTTTGGATTATTTCTTTGTTTGTGTTCTTTTGTGTTTTAACCTTTTATTGCTTTACGGTTTTAGATGACGATTTATGTTAGCCGACCCCAAATCATTTCGCGACTAAGGCTTGGTTGTTGTTGTTGTTGTTATTATTGTAGTGTTTTGTGTATCTAATGATTTTATTTGGGTTTTGTTTGTGTTGATTGAATATTAAAGTTTTTTGTGCTAATTAGTGAATTTTTGTGTTGAATTTTTATCAGGGTAATTTTGTATTGATAATGCAATCAAGTTTTCAGCTTTAATTTGGTTAGTTGAGTGAAAATTTCGTTGCTTTTGAAGCTTTGTAAGAAATGTATGTGGTAAATTCGGGACAGTAGAATAAGTACTCTTTGATTGGGTTGGTTATGATTAGTTACGTCCGGCCTTCCCCACTACCTTGCCATAGGCGGGAGCGTTTGAGCCGCTTGGAAAATGTTGTTGTTGTTGTTTGGGGTGGTCACACTTATGTATTGAACTTGTGACAGTGCAGGATTTATTGGTGATTCACTGAACAGAAACATGTTTGTATCTCTGTTTTGCACGCTGAAGCGAGTATCAAATGATGTGAAAAAGTGGCATCCAGCTAAAGCGGATCGTGGATTTACTTTTCTCGAGTATAATCTTACAATTGCTTATCATCGGACGAATTTATTAGCAAGATATGGTAGGTAAGCCCTATGTTACTGTAGAAGTGCCAAAAATCATTCGTTTATTGTTTTTCTTTAGTGGCTGAATTTAGAGACTCGAAACACCTTTAAGCATTAGTAGATTCAGTTATGCATTTGGCAAACTTGAGGCATTGTCATTTGGACTTGCCAGTAAATTGCTTTATGTGATGTGTTCTGTAAGCCTACAGTGTATCACAATAGCTATTGAAGGAAAGTCTTCCTATGTCTGGGGAAGGCTTTGAGGTTCACAGGAGAGTTTGTAGGGAATAATTCCTGTGGCTCAAGGAGACTCTTAGAGTCACCATATCGGTGGAAAGTCTGAATTAGAATGGTAGAGAAACATCTCATTTTCCAAGACGACTTATCTGCTTTACTCCCTCTGAAATGGTTACTTGCTCTAGACAACTTCGGACCTGTTGAAAGTTTTTGATGGGAATTGTAGGAAAGCCTCTTGAGGCTTCCTAGGACCACAGATGAAGTTTAATGGAAAGACCCTCACCATAAAAGTTCATTAAACCATGTTATTGGGCTGATGTTTAGCTACTAACAACACCAAAAACAAGGTGAGAAGAGGCCTGATTGCTCTTTTCTTTTATAGGTGGTCGCCTAATGATAATGGCGGATTGCTAGAATCACTTGGATACAAAGATGGATATAGAATTGATGTCGATGTTCCTGACAGTAAATGGGCGGAAGCACCTAGCTTTCATGATGTTGTAATCTTTAACACAGGACACTGGTAATGTTTCTTGCTTTTGCTAATTATATAACATCGAGCTTCTTGTATGGTACTGTCATTACGATAATTTTTCGTTTGTTTCTGGATTTTCATCACCTTTTAGTAAAGGGAAGACATAATGCCACTCTTCTTTATACTTTTCCGTGGCCATAGAGCATTTATGGACCACATATATCCATGAGTAGAGGTAATTAAGGCATAAAAATGAAGCATTTACCGTGGAAGAGGAAATAACTGCCGTGGCATTAGGCCTGGCCTTAGTATAAGTATATATCTTCAATAATGCTTTTGAAACCTATCAAAATAGATCTCTCTTAAACCCTGCATCTAAATCTTCATGTCCACGTATCCATCTTCACAACGAAAGAGTTTCATGTGCCTTGGTCATTGTGCACCAGTCACTCTATAGTGCAGACTGCAAGCATCTATATAGATATGCTTGTGATTTTATGAATTAGATTCTTTCTGCCAATAAATTCATATGTCACAGAAACGTGTTGTTTGCCTCTGTATATGTAGGTGGTGGGCTCCTTCAAAGTTTGATCCGGTAAAATCTCCTATGCTGTTTTTCAAGGATGGAATGCCTATAATGCCTCCCATTACTCCTGATGTTGGTCTGGATATGGTGTTGGAGTACATGGTAAATATCAAATATATGCTTCTAGTGTTAGAGTTGGGTTTGGTGACGAAGTTACTGAAATTAAATGTGGACATATTTGAATAGTCTAGTGGTGCACTGATTTTATTGGAATATGGTGGTTGCTAGTCAGAGATTGGGTTGATGGGAAGCTAGCACTCTAGCAGGTATAGTTAAAGACGGTAGTTTTATTTTATTTATTTTTTTTTCGGGGAGGGGGGGGGGGGTAGGTGGTGATTTCAATGAGATAAGCAGACCATGTATACAAAACCTTCGAGCATGGAATACAACCCTAGTGTCTGAAATGGCATGTTTCTTTGTGGTTATTGTCATTGTACTTGTGTTCTTTCTTGAGCTTCACTTATCTAAGAGTTCATTTGTAATTGATCCCAGATAAAGTTTGTGGATCAAAATATGCGTCCTGGTGGAATAAAGATCTTCCGCACACAATCCCCCAGACATTTTGAAGGAGGCGATTGGGACCAAGGTGGTTCCTGCCCACGTGTAAAGCCTCTGGTGCCTGAAGAAGTATGTCTTTTTTTTTTTTTTTTGTTGGCAAGGGTGCAGTCGTTGTAATATTTTACTGTAACTTAGATGTCTTTGATTAATCATGGTTATTCTTGCCTTCTTGGGCTAGCAGCATTATGCATCAATCTGTTGAATGTTTCCCTTCTCTGCAATATACCACTCCCTCCTTTTATATGCTCTTCTCTGCGTTTTTACCAAGATTCTGGTTTGATCTGTGCAGGTTGAACAACTCTTTGCTGTGGAGAACAATAGAACAAATGTAGAGACACGCCTGATCAATCTGCACTTGAACAAGGCCTTGAAAGGATCGAGTTTCCATATATTGAACATAACCCATATGAGTGAGTTTAGGGCAGATGCTCATCCTTCCAAAGCTGGTGGAAAGAAGCATGATGATTGTATGCATTGGTGCTTACCTGGAATTACGGATACATGGAACGATATGTTTATTTCATATTTGGATAATGTCAAAGGTTACAAGTCTTACAACTGAATATTGGTCACGCCTGTATTTACCTTCTCGTGCAATCGTAGTTAAGGCTCAATTTTTGCCAGGCATCTTAGTAGACAACACATATTATCAGTCGAGCTGGTATACAACACAGGTATCATGAACAAGAGATTAGAGCATTAGCAATGAAAGAACTGACATTTGAATTCTTCCAATGCCAACTCATATTTTTGCAAACCCAATGCATAAGAACTTACATTTACAATGGAAGAACTAACTTTCTTGGTTCTTCATTAATATTTTTTAAAAATATTTACTCCTCTCTTAGTTTTCAATAAGAACTGGTTCTTATTTTAGACCTCCTAGTCTCCCAAAATAGAAGAACTTGTTCGTGGTTCTTATTTAAAGAACTCGAGGTGGATGAACCACCATTGCACATGCCCTTAATGCATGATTTCCAAAATACCAAGTACTAGAATGGCAAAGCTCTGAGAAATGGGGATTTAGGGTTTAAAGGACCTGAAATGCAAAATGATCAGAACAGATTTGTCAAAAGGAGAAAACCTTCTTTACTTCTCCAATGGAGGTTGTTCTACAGGATTAATGTCGGTTTTATATACTGCTACAAATATTTACGCTAAAAGATGTTTTACAAAAAACAAAGTTAATCCTATTCATCATCGTCAAAATCGTGCACCACCCTAAGCTTTCTTCTTGTAACAGAACTCTTAGGCGATGCACTGGGCATGAGTTCATCTTCAGAATCTTCAAGTTCGTTAAATTGATGCTCATTTTGTATGGAATCACCAAATTGATTCGGTGAAAGATTGTCAGTAGCATCATTGTCCGAGCTACTGCCAGAGCCGTGAACTGAAGCTTGATCGTTTGAGTGAGTCGTATCATTATGCTTCTGTGGAGTGACCAAGAGACTGCCGTGTTCTGAACTGTTAGAGCTGCTGTGCCGCAATGTCTCAATATCAGTATCCATAGCTTCTGTCTGTTCCCTGGCATCCCTGTACCACAAAGACACACCATTATAACAGAAGCAATAGAGTACAGAGGTTTGAGAGGCAGTAATGCATCATTTCATCTCCATGGACTAATGTTGGTTCCTTCAGACTATACGGACCACGTAGGGAGGTCAAGCTGGGAGTTAGCATCATAATGATAAACAGTAAATGAACGGTACAAAAACAAACAAAAGGTGGTAAACATCCATTTACTGGGCTCAGATCATAATCCAAGTAGAAAACAAAGTCTGACTACGAAGCCAAACCAATACTGTAACCCTGACACGCAAAATTGTAATCTATTTTCAAATACATGAAGCCTAACAGGTTTTCAAGCCAAGTTCATACCTTTCTTCCAAACCTCGAGCATCCTGTCCATTAATATCTTGCGTAGTTGAAATGTTTGCACGTCTATCTTCTAGGTCCAATTGACCTTTCCTAGATTTCCTGTGTTCATAGGGGAAAAAAACAGAGATGCAAGAAAATATTAAACGAGAGAAAAGTCGGTAAATGTGCTAATTCTTCAAGGAACTGACTTTTACACTCAACGTCTTTGTAATTTTAGCAATCTCATGTGACCAGAACAAGTGAAAACATTGGATTACAGAAAATGTATTCTCACTCTCTCAGGATGAGTTCAAAACTCAATCCAGGGGGTGTAGAAATCACTAACCGCTTATTTGGTGCAAACATACACAAAATGCAGGATGGGAACTCCTTGTTTTATGTGACAAAAACAGTCTTTCAGGATCAGGATTGAATTTTGCATTTAAGAGAGAAAATAAATCATAGAATCGCTGGGCAGAGAATATAATCCCTACACATTATTGCTAAATCTTATGGGATTCTGAACCGTACCAAAGTGAGAAAGTTGCATGAAGGAAAGACAGCTATAAGAGAATAAAGCACTTACTTAACAATAGAGCTCAGTACTAGTTCATCGTCTGAAGTTTCCCCCAGTGATAGAATGCCATTTGATTCGCCCACCTCTTTGCTAGAAAATGAAGCCCCCTCATTGTTCTTGCTTCTGAAAGTTAATAAAGAGTGTAAGTTCGAATTTTATTTTTTTGGACCTCATAAAATGCATATACAGCAAGATAGCATTCGTGACAGCTTAAGCCAATCCATTTTCTAATAATGGGGTCCCGTTTTTCTATACTTTGTTGGCTGGCAGACTCAGAAGCTTCATAGAGGTAAAATTCTTTGGTCTCTAGATGACTATCTACTGACCACAGCATATGTCAAATAAATAAAGATTTCATACATGATGTAGAAGATTAAACTAGGTAAGAGCCAGCACTGTGACATCAAAAATAGAACAAATCATAACAACACAATCCAGAAAAGATCACCTTTTCCTGAGCGATGACAAAGTTAGATGGTCTGAACCATCCTCTCCATCAGTTGAAGCATCAGCCACATCCATCTTCTCCTTCTTTGAGTCACGCCTCATTCTGGAAGTGTGCAGACCAAGTTTCTTAAGTATACGGGACACTTGGGCAGCTGTCACCGTTCCATTTGGGTCCAAATCTTTTGCTATCATGTGGCTGCACCTGTTGTGATCTTTGAACCTATCAAAACATATACCGGAGAAAACCAATTTGTAAGTTCAATTTCTAAGATTTTATTCACACATCCTTTTATGAAGACAAAGAAGCACTCACTGGTCAAATAAGCTTTTGATCTTTAGCTCCTGATTTTCATCAATGGCGCGGATCCTCTTCCTACTGTGCCTATACAGTTTCGATCAGAAAATAAATATGGTCTTCAGTTCATGTTAAACAAGTAACCTAACATAGAAAAGTTAAGAATAACCAGAAGAATTTAAAACTCATGCAATTTGCTTACGATGGTTTTCTCAGTGTAGAAGGTTCATCTGGATTATTCAGATTAGTAACAGTGACGTCTATTTCTGTTGCGGCCCCTACATTGACGCTTTTTCCCGATGGAAGCTGTAGTCCAAGCTTTTTACATGTACGTGATACTTGAGCTGGAGAGATAGTTCCATCTGCATCAAGAGCTTTGGCAATGAGCTGAGTGCAGTCTGGACTGTCTTTATACCTGGAATATGCACAAAGTATCAACATAAGTCCAAAAGGTTCATACAACCCAAATCATCATATCCTATTTAACAAATACACAGTTTTGTTTAAAGCATTTTCTAGACAAAGTTAATTCTATGTCCTTCCAACATTCCCATCATGGTTAGAAATTCAAGTCCATCAAGTTCTGATGCCTAAATTTATTAGAAGCGTCTTACATCAGCTAAGGAGGATAAGGTTTACATGATACAGTTTTGAGATACAATCTTGACCAGTGAGCATATATATAAACAGAATCCTGATGAAACATAAATTACTAACGAGAAACAAATATTTTTTTTTTTTTGAAAAGGAACGAGAAACAAATATTGACTGAATGTAGAAGAGACAAACAACCTAAATGCAGTCATGAAATTACAACCAAATAAATCCAATAGCTGGATTGCCTGGGGTGGTAAGAGTCAGCATGAGGGTACTCACATTTCATAAAGGGGACGAATCTGTTCTTCTAGCTTGCTACTCAGAACCAGTCTTCTCTTCTTTTTTCTAGTATCTTCAAAACTACCTTGAGTACCTTCCCCGAAATTCTCTTTCCTAAAACATAAGAAAAGTCAATTCAAAGGTATTGTAAAGCAAAGCTGAAGAGTGACAAAACCTCTAGACTCAATTTGTAGTTTTTAAAGCTCGTACATGGCATTATACCCATTATCACCAGTTGGAAAGAGATCTTCAGGAGCTTCGTCGAGTTCTAGGTCCCTGAAAATTAAGGAAGAACGCCAAATTAGAAGAACTTCAGATAAATGTACCTTTTGTTTTCCATCTCAGGGACTACAAAAAGAAAATGATAGAAAGGACATTTAAAATCATTGAATCTCTCACATCTCATGACGAGGTCTGCTGGAGATCATAACATCAAATTCATCATCCCCAAGGGCATCTGCTAAGCTCTTCCTACCACTTCCGTTGATCTGTGATGGACCAGCATCTCCACTAGCCCAGCTTCTAACTTCTTTACGCATGTCACCAACCTCCTGATGGATAGACTCGGCGTTGATGTAATGGCAATCTCTCCTTGACTTCCAAAATAACACATCTACAAAGAGAAGTGGTTGATTCTTCATTTTCCTGAGCATTCTTCGTACTAGAGTAGTAAGGAATTGCACAAGGTTCTCGTATTCTTTCTGTGGACTTGCCTTCTGATCATTCAGAATTTCATAAAAGATGACAAGGCAGGATAGCTGACGAGTTCCAAAAGAAAAGCAGCCATAAGATAACTATGGAATGCAATAAACACGTGTAATGTATAGAAAGGAAAATTTATATTATTACCTGATATAGCATGGGAGCAAGATCTAAATCATCGCATATCCGCCTTAGCAAGGATACAACATAGTGATTTGTGGCTGTGGAATTGCCTTTATAGAACTTAAGTAACCAGCAGAGATTACTAATGATACTGCTGCTAGCTAACTGAATAAGCCAAGATGTCATCTTAAAATCTTCTTCGGCTGTTGTAGCAGCTTGTTCATCTGCTGAAGAGTCACAATCATATGCACCATTGACAAGAGAGTTGTCATGAAGTTGATTAGAATCTCCCTGATCATTCAGTGGGAGATCACTGCCTGTGATCTGATCCTCTGTCATAGGCGTTTCTGTCTCACCAATTTGAACACTGACATCAACATTCTTGTCTTTCCCACCATCGCCTGCCTGCGTTTGGCTTTCCTTTTCAGGGATTCCCCCATCAGGATGTTCATTGCTGGGACACTGGTTCTCGTTCTGAATTGTGACCTCGCCTCCAACATCTGCTTTTTTCAGGTCATCCGTTTTCTTTTTTCTTGCCTTTCTTGCCTTTTTAGCAACCTTTAACACACATAATGAATGCGAAAAATGTTTCAGCCTTAAGATTAGATAAAATGGCCGTACAACAAGACATGTACATCAAGAAAACTGGGATAGATGTACTTATACAAGACATGTTTTAATCACAGAAAAGTAAATGACACATAACTCCACCAAGTTAATGAGGATTCAAATAATTTGAAATCATCCGCCCTGAACCCACCCCCCTAAGAAGCGACCGAACAGACAAAGCAGCAGATGGCAGGGCCATGGCCCAGGCAGATCATTCACATTTATAACCAGAAAACCATGCCTACAGTTCAGTACAAAAGTGACAAGAGAGAGCTTCTATATGACTGCCCATCCAGTCTTTCTCATTTCTACCAGTCATTTTATTGACTGCCATGGTCCACTGCAGCTGACGGAAAGAGCGTTGAGAAAACCTTTGTGGTAACAGAAGCAAGCCAAGCTCAGATACACTGAGCTTCGTAAACAGTAGGGTACTTCAAACAGCCCCTCCAGCAATGATTATCTCATAGACTGATGTCAAATTTATAAATAACACTGGGCTTTTCGATTCTAAAGATTTAACATTGCGATGGAAAAAGGCTTACTCTTAATGTCCCATGTGCTTGTAGCTTCTCCATGAGCCGTATAACCACATGCATTATCTCTACTAAATCTGCAAGATCACTAAGAAGAGGCACAAAAAAAAAAAAAAAAGATCAAGCACTGAGATGTTTTAGACAGAGAAAGAGACTCCGCAAATAGGCTCACTCATAATGTTGTAATGTGGTGTGCAATCCAAAAAATGAAACGTAAGACATAAATGATTTTGAAAGGGAATAATAAGGATCTGAATCTCCAAAAAATAAGATGATTAAGACTTCTAGATCGATTTCATCCTAGCGTCTGTCCTATGACAAAAGGGTAGCTCAGTGCACATTGGTTTGCCCTATAATATTTCATTAAAGATCGGCTAAGATGTGAAGGATGTGAACATTAACTACAGTTTTTTGTTTTGACATCAACATCAACCACAAATTCTGACAAGACAGAGTAAGTTTAAATCTGTTACAACTTACAAGGTCCAACAGGTACTAAACCATAGGACTTGGATTTTTATATGGCATCGATCCACAGAATAGATGCTTCATGCCAAGTAAAGCTGAAAGTTCAAAACATAAAAAGTTTGGATGAAATAATGTCTTGTGACCTCAGAGCATAAGAAACCACTGATCCGAAAACATTATGGCTAAGGCATAACTGCAAGAGATGTGATGGACATATATAACCTTTGGCCTAACACAGCCATGAACAACTAATGCATGCATAGTAGTTGTTATACCAATGGTCTAAATCATAATTAGTCTTAAAACTCAAGACTACTAGTTGTTAAGCGGCAACTAAAGAATTCAACAAGAACTGGCAAGGAAATGTCCCGATAAATAGATTGTCAAGGGATACCTTTTTGGCTGTTTATGAGCGTCAAATGATCTGACCATATTCAAAAGAAACTGAGTCAACCCCTGGTCAGTTTGATCATAGAACAACTTGTATAGTATAATACGGGCAGTTTGGGGTTCCTTGGAACTTTCTGGCATCAACTTGAGCACCAGATCCAACATCCGAATCTGCAAGACATGACATATAAGAATAAAGAGGTTGGATAAGCATTCACTAGCACATTGTATAAACGCAATTGCCTAGGCTTGTGCTAAGCAGATATGTCAAAAACGAATAGCCTTTAGTGTCAAGCCTATCTTAGCTTCACGATAAGTTTGATTAATTTTGAGATCTATATCCTACAAAACTTCTTGAGCCAATCACCCTTCTTAAAACATAGTAGCACATCAGCAGCACCCACAAGTTGAGCAATTATGTATTTCTACACTCTAGCAGGTCATTAAGGAGGGCAGCACACAGTAAGAAGTACTGTGCAGTCAATTTTCTCCTGATATTAGTAGAATTGCAAAAGTCAAACTGTTCAAGGCTTAAAGCGCACCCCAAGTTGCTCAGCAGCCAAATAATATCTTTCTTCTGAATTGAAGTTTATAAACAAAATGGAAACAGATCAAGATCCTGCTATTTCCTTTCCATTTTGCGCGGATGGGAGAGATATGACAACTGAGTAAGTAAATAGAAATTTACCATAGTCTTCATAAGAGACCCTGTAACTGAAAGGAAAGAGTTGTTCTTTGTTTCCTTTAAGCCTTCATATGCCAATTGCCACTTTGCTATTACCAATCCAAACATTGACTCATTCATAGTTGCTGCGATTGGCCCGCTTATGTCACCTTTGAACCATGTACCATCATCATCATCATTATCATCCAGAGATGTATCAGGGTTGGCTTCTACATTATGCTGTTACATAAAGATGACAAACAATGTATCTCAATTGGCAAATCAACTTCACATTAGCAAGAAATTAAACAGCAATTCTTACATAACAAAGCTAAAATAGAGGGCCAACCACACCATAATTGTCAGCAAAGCCAGACAGAGGTAATAAGGAGCATAAAGGTTATGTAACTCCATACTTTATGGTCCTCCTCACAGTATAGAGAGGCATAGAGGTTATGTAAATAATATGTAATGCCTAGTTGTTTTTCCTTAACATACTCATCTGCAGAACTTCCAAACATCTAAGAAATAACACGAAACCTAGAGATAATGCAGCTATTACCATTTGGTATTATTTAAATGAAGTCTCTTGAAATTGCAAGGTATCAGCCACTCAAAGTTGTTTTATCACTTCTTATACTTCTATCTCAAACTGTTGCTCTCTCTTAAATTCTCTAATTAGACAACAGTTCAATGTATAATAGTATAAAGCATCAACAAATAAAGAAACCATAAAAGGGATAAACAGAAGGTCTAGCATGCTATTGAGCACACAGATGGCATGTTCATAATATTTGAAGCTGGTTTTCAAGTACATTTTAGAGTTTAATCTGACCTTTATCATTGAAGACTTGTGATATTGAACGGATGTAACAAACTGGGCAAGATGAAAGAACATAATAACATCACTGGTTTGTATTGCATGATGCTCCTTCTCAATATCCGCAAGAATAGACTGCATTAGCACTGATAAGTTCTGCAATCAGTACACGTAGGTGTTCAACATATAAGAGAAAAGAACATAATCAAATATATACACTTCTGCAGTACCATTGTATCCCCCACTCAGAAACTGGTTTAAATACTCGAGAAGCATCTTCAGAAGGCTTGTTTTTGTTGTAGGTGCTAGAGCATAATCTTTCAAAACCTTTTTTGAAGGGCCTTTGTGGACCTTTTCTGGTTTTAGCAGCTTATCACATGATGCAGACGTAGGCACTCCCTTGCACATTGTTGTAGAACCATCCTGTTAGAAGCAGATCCTGTGATCAGAAAACTTTCAAACAATATGCTAACTGGATCAATTTGCCAGACTAGTAGCATTACCAAGGTACGTCGTGTAAATGTCGCACCAAACTGTGAATGACAACTTGCTTGCAATCTAGCTTCTCTTTTCTTAGCTGCCTCCTCTTGCATGATAGATTCTAGACTGTTAAGACCGGCTTTGGCAACTTCATCAACCTAGCAGACTCAAATGAGAACAAATAAATTATAGGTCCATTAACAAAAAGAGTAATGATGCATAGGATAATACATAGACTCCATATGAACTTGAGCAACATTAAAAATGCCACGAAAGCATCATTTAACGTTTCAAACTTTCAACAAAATTAAAAAGGGAAATTTTCCAATATACCCCTGAGGTTCCCGAAAATTTCAGGTATACCCCTCTGGTTACCGAGCTGTCCAGCGTGCCCCTGAGGTTTGCAAAATGGTGTTTTTTGACTGACGGACGTCAAGACCGTTAACTACTTTTATTTCTTTGAAATTATTAACATAATTAAACATTAATCACCTTAACTGCCTACTTATTTTTTAAAAAGAAGAAAAAGAAAATCAATAATTAATTAAAAAAATCTTTCTCCTCCCACTTCAATTTCCCCCCCCCCTTCCTAGCCAACCCAACCACCACGCCAGCCATGGCAGCCAACCCCACCACTGCACCACCCTCCCCTGACACCACCACTAGGGTCGCTAGCCTACGGCCACCGCAATATCCCACCCACGACCGACCCCCCATCTCCCCTTCTCTCCATTTTTCCTCTTTTCCTCAATCTCCATTCATCGCTTTTTAGTCTTCTACGGTCACCACCACCATGCCAGCCACCCCTAGCACCACCATTAGGCTCGTCAGCTTCCATATGCCGGAATACCCCACCCACGGCCGACGCCCCTTTCCCCTCCCCCGCCATTTTCTCATATTTTCCTCTTTCTCTCTTCTCACTTTTCTCTCTTCCACGGCCACCAAAAATGGGGTGGCGTCAAGGGAGAGGAGTGGCGTGATGTATGGGCGGGGGAGGCGCTCCAAATGGTGGCGGAGGTGACCCGAATGGTTGTTGTTGATGTGAAGGTTGCGGTGGTGGTGTGGTGGCTGCGGTGGTGTAGGAAGGGGAGGGAGGAAGAGAGAGAAAATGAAAGAAATTGGTTTTTTTTTTTTATAATTATGTTTTTTTTTTTTCTTAAATAAGTCAAATGAACTAATTAACTAACGATCTCGATTACCAAAAAATACCATTTTGCAAACCTCAAGGGTACACTGGTCAGCTCGGTAACCAGAGGGGTATAACTGAAAATTTCGGGAACCTCAGGGGTACATTGGAAAATTTCCTAAAGTTGATTCTAAAACTTGAACTATCATCTTACATTCTTAGTTCTATACATGATAGGGCACGAGATCAACATGTGAATTGGGAATAAGATGTACGAAAAACAAACCTTTGAATCCATCGAGCATGCTTTGGCAATCAGCTCTGGATCTTGACCAATAAATATATAATGATATATTTCTAACAAGAGCAAGTTATCATGTCGAAGATAGCGACATGAACCACCCACATGCTGGGTAATAATGATGATCAAATCCATGACATTTTCTGTGAACAGTCGTTCTAAAAAGTCATCACGCTCGGTTATAAGCTTAGTAGCAGAACCCAAAGCCTTCTGATGTACTGAGACGTCTTGTACAGCCAAAATGTTCCGGAATAGAGTCAAAACCAGTTGGACAAGTTTCCAATCATCCTCTGAAAACGCCATGCTGTTCAGCATAGAGGTACACACACATTAAACTAACGCTAAGCCAGCACAAAATAAAACCAGAGAGTCTACTTATACAAGACAACAACAATTCTTTTCGAAATTAGGACTACTTCCTGCATTGTGATTGAAGCACAACAGCAATGTAAAAACGAGCATGCGCGAATACAGCCAAGCAAATTCCAAGGGCTTATCCAAATACAATGTCTACAAACGATCTCGATTATCATCAAATCAATTTTGAATCTTACACTCTAGACTCTAGTACAATCAAGCATATATCATGGTGGGGTTCTAAGCCTGCAAAACTAAATAAAGCAAGTAGAACATCACAAAAATTCGACATACCACTCCAAATTCTCGAGTGGCTTCTCGAGCAAGGAGATAATAACTGCAACGATATCGCTAGAGGTGATGGCAGACTTAATTCTCCACAAATACTCAACCTGCTGAGTAACATCCTTAGATGAAGCCTCAACTGGCATAGTAAGAAACACCAAAACCTTCACTGAAAAACCCGGAAAAAAAAAAAAAAAAAAAAGTCACCATTAACGCCGTAAAACACATCAAAAATCACTTCAAAGAAGCGTAATTTACACGATTACATCGAATCACATACCGGCATTTAGAACCAAATTGTGTTCATCTTGACAAAACTCAATAATTGGGATCAAATTCTTCCCCACAATATTCCACTTACACACTTGCTTAAACACGTCCCGCGTATCGGGATCATCCCGCCGCAAAAACCTCAACAAATCCTTCAAATTATCTGCCAAAAATCACAATTGTGGAATCAAATCAACAAATGCACATCACAAAAACCAAGAAAAACAAAATTAGGGTTTCGTGTTTCGATACGATACCTAAGCAATACTTGTCTTTCTCGTAGCCGTCTTCCTCCATCGAACCGAGGCCGGTGCATATTACGGATAATCCATCTGTATCCATTTTTTTTTTTGGGGTAATTTCTGGGAATTTGCTGATTAGGGTTTTTTTTTTACTGGAGAATTACAAATTGAGGGTTTGATTTGGGGAAAATTTGTTGAGAAGATCAAATGTAAGATTGAATTGATGAAAAAATTGGGGGAAATGGGGATTTGATTGAGAGTGAAGCTGAGGAGAGAGAAAAATGTGGAATTAAATTGGGGATTGAGAAAGGGTTTTATGTTTGTTTACTTATTGGCGGGAAACCGTTGTTCTCCCGCGCTTATTTTTGTTTTTTTTCGCGATAATTTAAACTTTTTTTTTTCCTCTTATAAACAGTTTTCCACTAATTCACGCACGTCTGTCTCGGTGTCACACATTTATGTGTGCTTGTGAGTCTGTGACAGCCGTGCATGGAGCAGTTGTAAACTTCTCCGGCAATGTCATTCCCCTAAAGATAAGAAATAAATGGTTGTGTAGAATTTTTTTTAAAGGAGAGTTGGATGTAGAATTTTAACTGGTTGACTTGACGATACAGAGTTTTAATTTCCATCACTCATACAGTCATACTATCCATAGGTAGTCCTTAATTGTTCGGTTTTTGCTCTCGCTATTTAACTTGACCTACCTCCCTCCCCCCTCCCACAGTTTTATTCATACTCAGTATTCTTTATCTAAACCAACTTAAGATTAAAAAAAAAAAAAACATACCAAAAAGAGATCAATACTACACATTTCACATTTCTTTTACAACGTGATTTTAAGAATTGGATTAGAATACTTCATACAATTCATTTGTTAATGACCATAGCAATAATACTCAATACAATCATTTTATCACAAATTCATATTTTCAAAAATAGAGACTCAAACAAAACTTTATGGCTACTCACTTTATAGATTGTTTAACCGAAAGATGTAAAGGAACTTAAGTGGAGTAACCGCATGCTCGAATTCCTCTTGTTAACTTGCAAAGTTGAAAGGGCACCCTTGGTATTATCTTTCATCGATTGCAACAAATTAATCTCAGAGAACTATCTCCAGTCTATTTCATTAACACCTTTAAAACATTTTTCTCTTTCAGCTATGAGCCTATGCTATCTTTTCTCCAACATGGAATTTACATCATCAATCTTTGATTACTTTTCAATTTTTTTGATCATATTTTAAACCGTGATCTAAAGAATCGCTAAGATGAACCCTACTCATTGACGAATTCGAAACCGTAAAACACACCTAAAATAAAATAAATAAAAGAAAGTGATAGGAACGACGTCGCTTTTAACATTGAACCTACTCCCATCTTCATTGTTGTCCCCATGAAATGCACCCAACACACTCTTAGTTGTAGTTCTACACTCCAACACTGTTGTCTCACCTCGGAAATAACGAAATCTTCAATCACAAGCTCCCCAAATCTCCACCTTCACCTCATTTCCTCTCTCCTAACAATCACCAATCAATGGCGGCGGCGTGCTCACAAGCAATCATTCATGGGTCAGCACACACCATGCTGTCTCAGCCTCGCTCCTCCGCCGCAAAGTTGGAATCTTTATTCTTTTCTCCACTCCGCCACCACGTCCCCCGCCGTGTCCCTCGCCGTAGCGCCGCCCCCATCACCGCCAAGAGGGCTTCCTCGGTTGAGCTTGTTCCTGTGTCTCCCGACGATGCTACCCTTGTATGTGTTACGTTGTTGTATATTTGTATGTCTTCATTTATTTGTGTGTTTGAATGATTACAATTATTTTTGGGAAAATGTGATTTTTTTGTTGGTGGGTCTTTGAATAAATAGATGTACGTTTTTGCGAATGTTAGCTAGTTAGCGTGTCATGTGTCCCCGAAACAAAAGAACGAGAAGAAACAGGCAAAATACTGTTAAAATTTGAAGGGGTTGGATTTGAGGAGATATTTGGAGTGGGAATGGGGTAAGAACAGATGATTGGACTTGATTTCATGATAAATTTTGCTGCTTTTTTACCCATTTTGACTGGAATTGAGACTGTTTAAGCTGCCTGTGAAAGTTTCGGCCTAAAGCCGAGATTTTTGCTGCTCAGATCGTGGCTAGTTGGAGTATTGAATGGTGTATTGGCTCCAATTGCTCAAGTTATGAGGTTTTATCTGCTTGTGTCATATAACATTATAATTATATAAACTGTGTGCTGTGTTGGTTTGTCAATTGGTTATTTGGTGTGGTGGTATTAGAATGACATCGTGCTTTCTTTTTATAACTCCCTTGATGATACGATCCAAAATATGGTTATAGGTAGAGGAACACATTCTATATCTAAGTGGAATGTCACAGAATTGGGAGGCAGCCCCAGGCATGTGGTCTAAGCCAATTGTGAGACGGAAAACAAAGATTGTTTGCACCATTGGTCCTTCGACTAATACTCGTGAAATGATATGGAAACTTGCTGAAGCTGGAATGAATGTTGCTCGAATGAACATGTCCCATGGAGACCATGCATCTCATCAGAAGGTTATTGACTTGGTCAAAGAATATAATGCGCAACACAAGGACAATGTCATTGCCATCATGCTGGATACAAAGGTTTTTGTTTATCTTCTATCTATGGGTGTAATCACAGTTTTTCCCATTGTCGCATCAGAAACCAAATGGCGTTTGGGGCTTACCAATGCTTTATTCTTTTACTCCTTCAGGGACCTGAGGTCAGGAGTGGGGACTTGCCACAACCAGTGAACTTAAAAAGTGGCCAGGAGTTCACTTTCACTATCCAGCGAGGTGTAGGCACAGCTGATTGTGTCAGTGTCAATTACGATGATTTTGTGAATGATGTAGAAGTTGGTGATATGCTTCTTGTCGATGGTATGCACCATGTGTTCTTTCTTATTCCAATTTGGTATTTAATACTATATATATAAACACACGTTAACCTAAACGGGTGACTAGGGATGGAGGGCCTAAATGGCTCAAGTTTTTGTAGTAACTTCTAGGGGAAAAGTGAATTATATAATCTACAAGTTTTGGCCCCACTGGCAATGGAACAAAAGCGACCTAAATGTACGTAGTGACTCCTGGGGCTCATATAATGTGTTGTGGAAAAACATTAGCGCTAAAAATCTATGATAGGTGCCCAAATCAGCCAAAAACACATGCCAGCCTCAACAGGTCATGTGAGGCGGTCATGTGAGGCAGAGGGTCTCAAAAGATCTCCAAACGGGAGAACTAGCCCCTCAAATTCATCGAGGGCACTCCCAGGGTGTTTACGGTATTGTTTTAAGAAACTTTATATTCGTTGAAAAAAATAGCCACTATGGCCAAAATTAGACAAAACCAAAGGTTATAATCCACGGTTTTTGGTCCAAAATGTTATGAGAGCAAAAACTTCTTAAATTGATACGGAAGCCCTTAGAGGTAATATTATGGGTTTTATCAAAATATTAGAGCCGAAAACTTTATGGTAGGTCCTCAAATCTGGCAAAAAGCTTACACTAGCCTCTTCGGGTGATGTGTGCCGAAGGAGCTTAATTAACTACCCACGAACTGGCCCTCATATCAAATAAGGGCACGCAATGTTTTGAGACTATTTGGCTACTTTAGAACATGTGGTCAATATTGATCAAAGCCTAAAGTAAAGTATATAATCCACAGTTTTTGGCCTTAAATAGCACCTGAACAAAATTTACTCAAATTTTTGTAGTATCACCTAGGGGTCATATGATGTGTTGTAGCGAAAAAACTTATGATAAGTGTCCAAACAGCAAAAAAAAAAAAAAAAAAAAAAAAAAAAACACACGCTGGCCCTAATGAGTGACGAGAGATAAAGGGGTTTAAATGGGAGAACCTGCCCCTTATATTTGTAAAAGGCACGCCCATGGTCTCCGTGTAATTTCTTGAGAACATCTAGGTAGTTCAAAGAAAATGGCCTAATTTGCCAAAATGGGCCAAAACCATAGGCTTTAACTTACGGTTATTGGCCCAAAATGGTCCTGGAATAAAAATCTCTAAAATATTTGTGGAAGTCCCCAGAGGTAATATAATGGGTTTTACCAAAATTCTAGAGCCAAAAACCTATGTAAGTTTCACAAAATAGGCTAAAAAAGCATATGTTAACCTTAGCTGCTGCTTATTCGTGCTGAAGGGGCTTATAAGCTCCTCAAACGTTGGAACCCACCCCTCCTATCCATCAAGGTTACTCGCAGGCGTTGATGGTGAAGTTTCAAGTTCATTTGGCTAATATTATATTATTTTTACCAGAAATTTGGCGCTATTTGTGTCATATCAACGCCAAAGTCCCATATTGCATTTTTTTTATGCTAGAAGTTTCTTTGTAATAAGCTGAGAAAGTCTATGGTTTATGATAGAGAGTTGATGAAGTGGGCATGTGTTAGCGATTGACGTCATTCCAGCCTTTGCTTTTATGATAATTTCAACATTCTTTTGTCCTTCAGTAAAAAAGGCCCTCATCTTAGATAGATTGTTGGATAATCTCAATGATTGTTTGGCATGGTAAACATTGAGATGTGTTTTAGTTCATGTGTGTGGCAATATGCAGAATACTCTTAAAGATTGTTTGGGTGTATTTGTTACTGGTCAGGTGGTATGATGTCCTTCTTGGTGAAGTCGAAAACTGAAGAAACAGTGAAGTGTGAAGTAATTGATGGCGGAGAGCTCAAATCAAGGCGACACCTTAATGTCCGGGGAAAAAGTGCTACACTGCCATCCATTACAGGTTTTGAAACTATTGTCATTGCTGTCCATGCTATATAGGAGTAGGACACCCATCCCCCAACCTAAATTATTGCATCTACTAGGCTTGAGCTTCCAGGGATTGGATTATATTTTTGGTTACAAGGTATTGGATTATTGTGGTCTCTGATAGCTTCCTATGAATGCTGCAGAAAAGGACTGGGATGATATCAAGTTCGGAGTTGATAATGGAGTTGATTTTTATGCTGTCTCATTCGTCAAAGATGCAGCTGTTGTTCATGAATTGAAGAATTATCTCAAAAGTAAATATGCTGGCCTATAGTTGATGTTATGTTGCCTTTATCTGATTTTTGTGTTGAATTCTTGACCTTATAACTATGTTTTTTTTCTCAGGTTGTGGTGCTGATATACATGTCATTGTCAAAATTGAGAGCGCCGACTCCATTCCAAATTTGCACTCAATTATTACTGCTGCTGATGGGGTGATTATCTTGAGCCATGAAGTTCCATCTTATATTTGCTTAGTAATATCCAAAAGCTAGGATGTTCAGGAGTGTTCTTCATCTAGTGAATGTAGATTTCAAACTTATTTGTGCAAGAGTTGAGAGTAGCTGCGTAGTGCATTAGTGCATAGACAATAATGGGTTGGGTGGAAGGTGTCAAATTGGCTTCTTCTTTCTGTTTTTTTTTTTTGGGGGGGGGGGGGGTAGTAGAATCGAGTTATGCCTTCTTTTGTTGTCATCGCTGCTTCAAAATTTGGATTAACTGTTGTTTTAAATCATCGGCAATGTAGGCTATGGTTGCCCGAGGAGATCTTGGTGCAGAGCTTCCCATTGAGGAAGTTCCCCTTATACAGGTATTGGCTGAACCTGCATCTATTCTCCCTAATGTTTCTCTCAACAGATGTGAACAAGAGAACTTCATGGGCTGGTATACTCTTTCTGACTAAATGCAGGAGGAGATAATACGATTGTGCCGCAGCATGGGCAAAGCAGTAATTGTAGCCACAAACATGCTTGAAAGCATGATTATTCACCCAACACCTACACGCGCTGAGGTTTCTGATATAGCAATTGCTGTTAGGGAGGGTGCTGATTCTGTAATGCTCTCTGGAGAAACTGCTCATGGAAAGTATGTCTTAGATCTTTTCATCTTTCTTCTGATGCATTTTAAGTAAAATACAAATTTTGCTTGTGAATTGCGGTATCAAGAACCTGTATTATGACGGATAATAATATACAACAATAACAACTGAACTAACTACCCCAGCGTCTTGAAGTTTCTCGCCAATGGCGAGCTGAAGGGGTTTAGATATACGCAGCAATAGTATATACTAAACATCTTTATAAGATTCTACATGTGGTCTCTATCTAACTTAAAACTGTGTACTATCATTTCGCAGATTCCCTCTCAAGGCTGTTACAGTTATGCACACTGTTTCGTTGAGGACTGAAGCAACCTTGACTGGTACTCAAACACCACAAAATCTTGGTTTAGTTTTCAAGGTACCTACCGTTCCCTGTATGAACTATCAAGTAAATTGAAAAATCATTATTTCTTTACTATCGTTATATAAGAGGAGTTTAGCTGAATATTTGAGTATGTGATTATGTGTGTAGAACCATATGAGTGAAATGTTTGCATTTCATGCTACCATGATGTCAAACACTCTCGGAACCTCCATTGTCGTCTTCACCAGAACAGGGTTTATGGCCATCTTGCTAAGCCATTATCGACCTTCTGGAACGATATATGCATTCACAAACGAGTAAGTACTTGCTCTTCAGCTCTAATATGATAGCTGGAATTGTTGACAAGATACGATGGATTGAGAGTTAGGGAACCTTCTTGCAAAAAAAAATTGAGAACCGATTTTAGTTAGCATTTTGCCTGGACTTTCACTCTTTAAGGTTTGGTATATTTCTACAGCTTCTGATTCCCATAAGAGTCAACTTTCTCCTGTTCATCTCTATTCACAAGGAGTCAGAATCTCCTCGGGTAGCTGGATACGTTGTTAAAACTTCTAAATATGGAAGCAAGACTAAGTTTTTAATTTATGTGCCTGTGATGTAGTGATACATAACTTGGTGGTGGGTGGGGGGGGGGGGAGGGTGATAGAGGTGCTACTGCATCCTTATTTAGCCAAGATGAAGCTGTAAGGTACTTGTTAATCTTGTCTATCTTTATTCTTCTGCAGTAAAAGGGTACAACAAAGACTTGCACTTTACCAAGGTGTATGCCCTATACACATTCAGTTCTCTGACGATGCTGAGGATACATTCTCAGAAGCTTTGACTTTGCTAAAAGTAAGTATCCCCTTGCTATTGGTCGACAAACACTCACTATTATTTTGGTGAAAGCTTATCAATTGTGTTGGTTTCTCTTCTGCGTACACGTTCATTGTTCTGCTGCAAAGTCATGAACTTTTTACTAATACCCTGTATTAAATCGACTGGCCATTTCTATATGTTCTATTGTGGCTTAAAGGTATTTAATTAGAGTAAGTCTTGTGTGAGAGTTTCATTATGTGCTTGGTCTCTTCCAAGTGTCTTCGCAGACGACTTGTATCAGTTGTATGTATTGCTGAGATTGAAGTTCTTCTTTGACAGAAGCAAGGAATGGTGAAGAAAGGAGATGAAATTGCTCTTGTTCAAAGTGGGAAACAACCTATTTGGCGATCTCCATCAACACACAACATTCAGGTCAGAACAATATAGTGCATAAGAAAGCGCCAACAACACCGGGTCCTTCAAGCAACGCGCTACCCACGGGAGAAAGCTGATGGACTAGGAATTAGTTTTAGCTGAAGCTGTTTTCAATAATGCCTAGCAATTAGCTCTTCCTGTGTTCAGAGGCTCAGAGCATAGCCCGAAATCCAACACGACCCATCTCTGAGCGTAAGTGGCTAAGTGCTAACCAGTGGTAGTGTCTCTCGTTTGGCCAGGGTCCCTACAGTTCCTGCAGTTATAATGACAGTTGACACTGAGACACACCCTAGGTTACACTCAGTGACATGATAGCTTAGGTTGTCTTACTTCCTCATTCCTAGAGAATGTGTCGTGTAGTGAAAGATTGATTATTTTCAAGATTAATGAAAGTGCAGGATTATGTGTTAGTTTGTTCTTCATTTCTTTTCAAATGGAGTAGCATTGTGACTGAAAGTCAAATTGGCGAAAGGCAAGAACATCAACACTCAATCACAAGACAATGGTCTGCAAAAAGGCGAAATAGGCATTACGCCATTTCTTCATCCGTTACGAGTTACGACCTCGAATCTCAGCTATGAAATAATCTAACCATTGAAGGAGATCACCCAAATCGTAGGTGCCAACAGCAGTTTCACAATAAACCAACTTTATTTACAGAAATTTTTACATGCATATCAGATCTAGCTGCAACTTTATCATATTAAGAGCTGCTCTGAAAATCAAACGTAAGACATAAAGGACCAAAGACCATAGAAATAAGCATGAACACCTGCATAAAAACTGAGGAGATTAAGATCCGACTACCTGAACAGTTTCACCAGAAGTTAATACACAATAAGAGCCTAGGATATATACAGCGACATATTGGGAACCAAATTATTATTTGTTCGTCATCAATTCCACACGTTTATTTGACACGTCTTCCCTGTTTGCGATCAAGTCCAAATAGCAGCAGC
Organism: Spergularia marina; assembly: GCA_963680865.1. NCBI lineage: Eukaryota > Viridiplantae > Streptophyta > Magnoliopsida > Caryophyllales > Caryophyllaceae > Spergularia > Spergularia marina. The sequence goes on along the minus strand of OY804553.1, from coordinate 22,622,285 downwards.
AGCAATTAGCCCCCTCTCAGCATAGCCATAAGAGTCCCCCCATGAACCCTCCCTTCAGGAACTGATGCTGAATATGAAGATTCTCCAGCTGAGCTCATGAGCTGCCCGTAATCAGGAAGGGCAGAAGGCAAATGCGTCATATCGTGCATGTAACCTCCAAAGTTCCAGAGACCCGAGCTTCCTTCTCCTGTCCCATCGTTTGAATGCACCAAAGGCATCTCTGTAGCAATTTCATTCAAATTCAGGCCAACAGTACCATTACCATGGACTCGCTTGTCATGGACTTGTGCAGCATGCGCAGCACAAAGGCTGATTTTCCCTCGAGCAAACTTGTCACAAGGGGTGATACCATCTTCATAGAAGCCAGAGCCTGGCTGGCCCCACAAGCAACGCTTTCCTCCACCGTGCGCCTTGCAGAAATTGGTACTGCCTTGTGCACTCTTTCCACATTCCTCAAACTTGCACCTCCTCCCGCCTCCATGGCGCACACAGAAGTTTGTTCGCCCCCTTGCACTCTTGGTACATTCAGGTATACTACATCTCTTACCACCACCATGTGAGACGCAATATAAAGTACCACCATGAACACTCTTTGTGCACACCCCTCCTCCTTGATAAGAACATCGCTTGCCCCCACCATGTCCTTTGCATAACAGGGTGCTTCCTTCAGCGCCCTTTGTGCAACCAAAAAATGTGCACCTTTTTCCTCCTCCATGGGCCTTACAGAATTTTGTGCTCCCTTGAGCGCCTTTATTACACTGAGGGTACTGGCAGCGACGACCACCCCCATGAGCAATGCAGAGACTAAATATGCCCTCTGCACTCTTGGTACAATTTTCCATCTTGCACCTTTTGCCCCCACCATGACGGATGCAAAGGCCAGACCTACCCCGTGCAGCACGAGCGCATCCTTCAGGAAAGCTGCAACGTCTTCCACCTCCATGGTTAATGCACAGATTGGTGCGACCTTCAGCACTTTTGGTACATCCCAAGTGTTCACACCTTCTACCACCACCATGGGCTTTGCAGAATGCTGTCTTGCCTTCTGCTCCCTTCTGACAACCAGGCCTTTGACATCTGCGCCCGCCACCATGAGAAATACAGCGACCTGACGCACCCCTTGCGCCTTTATGACAGCCAGGAAATTGGCAAATCTTAACATTGGTTCTGCGCTGCTGTTTTGGAGACAAAGTGCTGGGATCAACTGTTTTAGCTGCTTCAACAGTCAATGATGAAAAATTAAAATGACTCGCAACTGGAATCACATTATCTGCCTTCTTTGAAAGAGAGAACTCAGCTTCTGCAGTTTGCAAGCTGTCTACAAGAGGGATAAGAGCTCCTCGCTTCCATTTGGATGAGGTCGATCCCTCGTCCACAAGTCCCTCAATACTTGACAGTGTTCGAGTCATGCCAACACTGGTGAGATCAGATTCTGCAGCGACAGTAGATAAGCTTAACTCAAGGTCAACTCTCACCCTCTCATTATCAGATCTTCTGATACTCATTGGACTGTTCTTAGTGTCATTACATGCTCTATTGATTCCCAGATTCAGATCAATGTCCATGCCGATATCATCTGGGGATTGTTGTTCAACACCTTTTCCAGAAGTTACAGGCGTACTAGAAGCACCAAATTTTGACTTGCTCAGCAGAGAACTTGCTGAAAAACCCAATTCAAGATCCAAACAAATCTCAGTCTTCGCACTGGATACTTCATCGACAAAATCCCAATTACTTTGGCTTGATCCCCCTCCTCCATATAGCTTTGGGGCTACACCCACACTGCCATGTGAATAAAGGTGCAAGGCAGTATCCCCAAAAGAGTTTAAGCCAACATCAATTCCTACATTTACATCTTTGCATTCTCTAAGAGATGAGTCCCAAATAAAAGGCATAGAGGAGCCATCCATCTTGTTTTATTCGAAATATAAGTATCTCCTGACTAAAATTACTATCAGCATAACTACATGCCGCCCCCAATTATTATATACAAATGAGCAGCAAGACTAAACCCTACAGAATTTGCCATTGCGCAGGCATCCACCACTGACAAAACCTGATGTATCCTTGCGGTCCATGATGGTTAATTGTATAATTACCAATCCCACTCAACAAGAAATTCTATAGCATCAGCAGAAACACATCAAATTCTGTCTGAAAACTTCTGAAACACGTTCATTCTGCCAACTTCAGAAGCAGGGACACAAATGAAGAGTTAAAAATGGGCAAGAACACATACACAAGATATAAATAAACACAATATATATGATTTGCTCTCTCTCTCATGAAGGAAAGGGTGAACATAATGCAACTACACCTCCATTACGAGAGCATGCCCTTCCAACAGAGAAGGGCACGCTGTTATAATTTTGATCCACATTTTACGATTCCTATGTGTCTACAATGGAAAAAGGCTCTAACCAATCCCGATCCAAGGTAGATTCTTAATGATTTAGGTTCTTCCCATCCTACTCAACTTAAGATATTTTGTTTTTCCAAAGAAGTACAATTTGCAATCATATATTCGTGTGGGGAAAATCTTTCACTGTTAACAAAGTTCATTACTAAACCAATTTCACAATCTTTAACCCAAATACACACACACAAAATTATGAGTACAATCTCCAATTTCAAGCCAAGAACCAAAGAAAAAAAAATAAAAAAAATTACAAGATCAGAGCTTAAGAGGTCGATTAGATGTCAAAATACAAGCAAAATCAACCTTTCCGAAACCCCAATTTTATGCATATTAATTAATTCATACTATTAAGTTAATAATAACAATCATAATACTACTATACAAGAACATTATTACCCCAACGCCTTAAAGGCTCAGGCAGGGTAAGGGGAGGATCCGATGTATGCAAGCCTTACCCCCTATTAAAACAACATAGTAGTGTAATACCTCCTTCAATTCACTAATTACTAAACAGATTAATTCACTATTGAAGAGAAAAGTATCGCACCAAAACCAAACTAATCAATAACCAAAATCTACACTTTTTCGGAACGGAACGACTACACAATAGAGTTTTTCAGTTCTCCACACGAGGGTTTAAAAGGTCAGAAACCTTTGCATGTTCTCGAACCATTAGCCGTAGACTTAGGGTCCTAGGGTCCGTTCAGCCAAGCTCCAACTTCTCCAAAACCAAACGGTTCCCCGATTTTAATGAACAAATTTACACCAGAAGTGCTTCTCAAAAAATAGAAACAGTCTCCGAGTTTTGCGTGTTTGGTCAGTTTCTAGTTTATAGAACTCGAAACAGTCCAGAAACACTTCGGAGTTTGGCCAAACACAAACCTTACTTAACAAGCTAACATAACCCCCCCCAAATCAACAACAAACCCGCACCTGGACTCAACCAACTTAACTAGAAGTCTCGAATCGAGACTAAACACATCAATAGAAATGGCAAATAAACGAAGCGAATTACCCAAATCAAGTAAAGTTCAGATTAAAAGAAAAAAAAAAACATGAAATCATAGTACTTGAGTACTTACTAGTAATAAATACCAAATCATCCAAAAATAGCAAAGGAATGCATGAGAATCAAAACATTAAAGAAAAAAAAGGTGGGAAAGAGAGCAGAAAAAGTACCTGATGATAAAGCGGAGAAATAAATGAAAATTGAATTAATATTTAATAATATTTCATGATTAAATAGGTGGAAATTGTAGCGGCGGCGAAAGGAAACAGAGTCAGGGGAGGGGAGAGGAGAGAGAGAGAGAAACACGCGGCGGAGAGAGGAGAGAGGAAGAGGTGGAGTGAATGAGAAGTCGGCGGCTTGAGAATCTGAGAAGAGAGAAAGATGTGGGGAGGGTTTTTTGGGGGGAAAGAGTTAGTTAAATTTATAAATACGAGGAAAATTGAGGAAAGTTCATCTGACACTTCTTCGAAATTTGGGCTTTTGTTTTTTTCCTAATTTCTTTCTCACTTACTCATCACTGTTTATGTGGGCCTGCTTACTCCACTTACCTAATGTAACGTAGGTGTGTCCCCCCCCCCCTATTTCTCTAGCTCCCATCTGTCACTCACTCGGTCGCTCCTCCTAGTCTCACTCTCACCTACGGGATATTCGGTTCGTTTCAATAAATTGTTAAATGTTTTTCAATGTCCTTTGAACCAAATGACTAAATTGCTATAAAAAAAAATATAAGTTTTTACTAGATTGGTTTACAAAAAACACTATAGAACATATTTGTATAAAAAAAAAATGTAACAAGAGTCAAATAAGCTTGCTTTTTCACCGAGTTAGAAAATCGACTGAAAAAGTTATTTGTTTTTTTTCAAAAACTTGCAAAATAGTGCTTTCCTGTTTTTTTTTTCTGAAAATTTTAAAATCCCAAAACTTATTTTCAAAAATTATTAAAAGGATTATTTTGCATATTTTTGAAAAAACAAATACATTTGTTGTCGATTTTTTCAATTCCGACATAAAATTAGGCATATTTGACTCTCGTTGCATTTTTTGTACCAATTTGTTCTCTTGATTTTTTTTTTTTTGTAAACGTCTTGTATAGTAGTACTGTGTATTTCTGATTTGAATTAATCTAATGAATATGTTGAAAATTTAGCTGAATAGACGAACCAATAACAAGAAATAGACTAGATTCATTAGTTGTTATCTAGATAATTATGATTAGATTTGATTTGAATTGAATAAAACGGATTTGATTTGATATGATTTGAATTAAATTGAAAAAATATGATGTGTTTTGATTCGAATTAATCTAATATTATTTGTAAAACGATTCTTTAAGTTGAATCAAACATGACCTAAGAAGAACGATTGTACAAGGTATTACTCTGTCTTCCTTTAAATACAGAGTACCATACACCCAAATTTCCCCGTATACGATTGTACAAGGTATTACACCGTAAATAAAAAAGAAGGTATTACGCTAATTGTGTAATCAAAAATTCAAAAAATTAAATAGCGAGTCAGGTAAGAATGTCGGGAAATAGGTAAACCAATTTCTCCATTTTGTACGAATTGGAAATTCCCATGATTTTGGGCAACCAAACGACTACCAAAACAATGAAATATCGTTTATTTAACTATATAAGAGTCTACGTATGTACCCCATAAAGTTCAGAGTACCCATTTCATTACTCCCTCCGTTCCAACTCAAACGCTCCATATTCCATTTTGGGACGTCCCACCTCAAACACCCATCTATTTTGGGACATATTTCTCTCTCCTACTTTTATTAAATTATCACATTCTCTCTCACATCATCTCTCCTACTTTAATTAATCCTCAAACTTATTATATCAATTTTTCTTATTCCACAACAAATAATGTCCGGGGCGTTTGAGCTGGGATGGAGGGAGTATAATTTAACTCTGGAATTTTATCGACAATATTTGGAAGTTTTTGAAAAATTTGGAAAAGGCGGTACTCCATCAGATTACCTATAAATTCGCCTCAACCACATCATCAGTGACACAGCAATTTGGGTAGAAAAAAGAACATGTAGTTAGCTAGATGCCAAGAATTGCCTTGTCATAGATTTGTACCCCTAAGCTTTTGGACTTCTAAAAGGGTACATTTTGAAGTTGAAACAACGAGTATGTGTGCGACATAATTTTAATATAATGTAATGTGATTGTTGTCACTTATTACTGGTTACTTGTCAATATTAAGCTTACAAGGATTGACTAGATTGTGTGTCAAAGAAAAAAGATTGACTAGATTGTGGTGTGGATTAATGAATAATCTACCCATCTTGATATTTGATATTAGAAATTGTGAATGGGAAGCATTACGAAGAGTAAAGAGGAAGCAAGCTAAGACAAAATAGAATATGCAACTTTATTTCACAAAAAGTTTAAACTGCATACGGAGTATATACTTGGCAAATAACTAACTCGCTCTAACCAAATCTAACAAACTACTATACAAATTAAAATAACTAAACTTTTAATCATCTATGATATGACTACACCCTATGACACTAAGACTCCTTTCTGATTGGATTTTGCTATGACAATTCATTCTGATTGGCTGCTATTGCTGAGCTGTCATCGTGACATGGCGTATGCCGGGCTTCGATCTTGCTGTGATCATCAGCTCACCATCAGCCTCCATTTTGCAGGCCTGTGCAAGCTTGTTCGAGAAAGCTTAATAACCCGATCGAGTGTCGGGCATTATTGAGAGAAGTTTGGTAGCAAAAAAAAAAAAAAAAAAAAAAGAAGTTATTATACACCAATAATGATAAACCTGTAATGTAATTTAGTCCAAAAAGTTAAAAGTTCAAAACATTATTTGTTTTTTTTTTTTACTTATTATTTAAGCTATACAGCTTTAGGAGGCTACATAACCCACCAAGATGGTGATGTCAACGGCTTTTGCTCAAACGATATGAGAGGATGACCTAAGCGATTTCACAAGATAAACTACAAGATTTTAAGCGAATTCAAACGATACATACTTTTTTTTCTCAATGATGAGTAAAATGTTAAGCTATAAAGTCATTTTGTGGACTTCAAACATTAGTCTAAATTTTTGGTTGAGTTGGTTAATTAACATGGTACTAGAGTCTCAGGTAACCATTTGTGTCTCGAGTTCAAATCTTGTTAATCCTCTTCTCTCTTAAGTCAGCTTCAAAGTCGAAGGTATGCGTAGGCATGTGGGCATTTGCTTGAGGGACGTGTTAAATTATAAAGTTGTCAACCATCGATTTAGACTTTTCGTTGAATTGGTTAATTAATAACATGAAGGCAAGGTCAAGTTTGTGGCTAGGGTTGGGTTGAGGGAGGCCCCATGCTTAAAGTGATTGAGAGTGTGTTGGTGGAGGTTGAGGTTGTGCAAGGGGTGGTCTAGGTTGGGCACATGGTGGCTGTGTTGCAGCAAGTGCAGGTCTATAGTAAGTGGGAGGGGGATGAGACACTAATGGGTAAGAGTATGATTCTTAGTCTTTGTTTGATAAGATTTAAAAACAGTGTATTCAGATCAATTTATATGCATCCAAATCAGATTAGATCACATTAAATGAAATCAGGTCAAATCAAAATTGTCCAAGTAATATTAATTCTTATTTTTTTTTTTTTATCAAAAATCAGTTGAAGAGCTACAACATACATGCTTCGTTGATAGGCTTTTTTCAACAAAATCAGATCAGTTCAGAGACAGTTTGATCACACTATATTAGATCAGTTGCATTCAAATTAGATCAGAAAGATGGAATCTTATCAAACAGAGCCTAATTTTGACCAAGAAATCTAATCTAATCTAATACTATATATTAAAACTTGAAACCAAGTCTTTCCTAGAACGACACTTGACATTTATTGATTGGATAGAACATAAAAATAACATTAAATATACTTATCGGTTAAGATATGGTAATAAATTATCATAGAGTAGTATAATATAGCTAATTTATGGAAAATAATTATTAAGGTAATTTATTTGAACAAAGATAAGCCATAGTATAATATACTAGTAACTAATTTATGGAATATAATCATTATGGTAATTTATTAGAATAAAGATAAGCCAACATTTTTCTTATAGAGTGAGTATAAACAATATAAATATATAGCCCGGGCGTGGCACGGGCATGCAAACTAGTACTATACTATATTTTAAAACCTGAAACCAAGTCTTTCCTAGGAGGACACTTGACATTTATTAATTGGATAGCACTAGGTAATTGTATAATATGGAAATTATTAGTTAATTTATGGAAAATAATATAATTTATGGTGATTATGGTGGTAAGCTAATTTATGAAAAATAATAGTGTTGCTAATAATATTATAACAAAGATAAACTGACAATTTTATAAAATGCATAAAGGACAGGTGTAGGTCGAACATGCAAACTAGTTCACTTAACAAGCAAATAATTTGACAGAAATGAGAAGGTAAAAGAATTACCAAGACACTCAAATAAAAAAAGGGTACGGAAATGGATGGAACGAGGCCAAGGGAGTAATACCATAGGCGTCACACGTTGTGCATCGTATACGTGGCTGAAAAGTTTAGAATTACATATATAGAGATTTAAAATTCGAGGAAATATCAATAGTTATTGTAGCACACAATATTTTCTATACAATATGATTGGCGTAGTCTCCGAGTCTAAAAACTTCATTAAATTATATGAATAATTTTTTTTTTCTTCAGAAATATACATTTTAAAATTCGAAGTTGTTAAAACACACCTTTCATAATGGTAGATTTGATCTGAAGACTCTGAATTGATCTGAATTTGTTGAAAATTTGATTGAATTTCAACGAATTAGTATCATTATGGACCAAATATATTGATAGTAATTTGAATATTTCTGATCTGATCAGATCTAATTCAAATGACTCTAATCTGATCAGGTCTGACTTGAATGACTAAACTGATCTGAACACTAATTTTATTAAGTCCTACGAAATAGAGCCTAATTAAGCTTCTTTCTTACAAGCTCACTCGAAATCGATTTGATACAAATCGAGTTTTACCCTGATTTTTCCCACTCTCCTTTCCACTCCCTCTTTTTCATTTCTCCTTCCAAAAACTGTCAACCACCTCCTTCCTACATAACTATCTCCCACAAAGTTACTTTACAAAATGGCATTAGGTTACTTGCTCGACTCAATAAGGTCACATAAGCCGTCAGAAATACGAGTCAAATACAGTAGTCAAACTTTAAACTCGGACCGGCTTTAATTTTTCTTTCGAAGGCAAACGACCAAAGAATCATCGGTTATCGCGGCTATAAACTTAGTACTCCCGCCGTTTCATTTGTTTAAGTTGGGCATTTTGTGAGTAAAACTCAAATCCAACGTAAACAAATGAATGAAACGGAGGGAGTAGCTGTATCTAACCTATGTCTGATGCATGCAAAGGTTCACTATCAACCCAAATGTGAGTAACTCCGGGCCTTTAGTGAAGTAGGATATGATTAGAGCTGATCATTTGCGAGCTTGGTCGGATGCGGGCAAAATATGTCCAGCGGGCTCAAAAATTTATGTCTGTGTCCGCTATATCGGGTTTGCTGTCCACACCCAACATTTTCTGGGTAGCGGGCTTGCGGGTTTTAACTGAATTCAAATTTTGCATGAAACATAGATAGACAACATGAGTATAAGTTCATAAAGTGTCAATGTTTTAGTACAACACAACATCGAGAAATCGCCTTTTACATAACAAGTACAAACTAAAAATTAATGGAAAATTTGTGGGGAACCACCTTCAACTTTCACCATTTTTTGGGGAACCACCTTATGATTTTTTTTTTTTTTTTTTTTTTTTTTTTTTTTTTTTTTTTGTGTGGAGAACCACCATATATAAACAAAACCAAGTGGTAGAACCACCTCATTACCCAAACCACCCACCCAACACCTCTAACCACCACGCATCACCACCCGTCAACACCAACCACCACCTTAGCTACCCTCGACACCCCTAACATGGTCGTCGATTGCCGGTTACCATGCTTCTAGCGGCCGGAAATCGCGAGGAAAGAGAAGATGGAGGGAGAGAGAAAATGGTCGTGGAAGGTGGAGGACATGGAGCCGGGGGAATGTGGTGATCGGCGTGGCCTTGTCGGCGGTGGGTGGTGGCAGTGGCGGCAAGAATGGTGGTGGCTAGTGGTCGTTAGAGGTGGTGAGAGGGTGGTTTGGGTTAGGAGGTATCCTTTGATTTTGTTTATATTTGGTGGTTCTCTACAAATTTATTTTAATAAGCTGGTTTTCTAAAAAATAGTGAAAATTGGAGGTAGTTTCCCACAAATTTTCCAAAATTAATATTCTTATGTTTTCTTTGTTTCTCCCTTTTTTCTTTTATGTGATATGTATAAAATATCGTTACATGTTTTTTAGCAGGCCTAATAGGCCTGTCCATAGACAATTTTGATTAGCTCATAACCGTCCCGTTAATACTAGTGGGCTGGGCCAAGCCCACCCATCTACAAAAAGAATCCCAATTTCGGTGTCCAAGCCCGCATAGTTAACGGGCTGGACGGGCCGGGCCCAGTAGGCTGTCGCGGCCATGATTAGCTCTAGATATGATATGATTATAATGGGTTGATTTTTGGAATGAGGAGTGTCCACGGTCCACCAAACTTGGGCCAGTCTTTATAGTAAACCCAGAATGTAAGATCTACAAACATGGGCCCACTTAGATTGCAATAATACGTAGAGCTCGCCGAGAGTTGGCGCACAACATGCAGATCATGTGCCAAAGTCAACAGAGTACAAAAATACTGAAATTGTCAAACTTATTATGGCGCTATAAGGAAAAAGTCAACTTTGTAACTTGTAAAAAGCTCTTTTGCTTTTAGTTAAGTTCTAATCATGGTCAACAAATCAACAATGCATGGTGAAGCATAAGATTTGTGCAATATTGAGGTATTGAATCTCATCATCCAAATGAGAAGCTTGTTACATACGCTTTTGATTCTCATAAAAATCCCGAAACGAAACACATAAGCAGCTCTTTATAATTAATCAAAGCGTTGATCACTTATTTCACGTATATCAGCTCTAGCTAGCTAGTACAAAAAGAACTACGATAAACATGGTAATATTGTATAAGGGTTTAATTCACTACTCTTGAATCATACGGACCCAACAATTTCTTTGGTGTAACCACTTTGATCGTCCCAATACTTAGACCAAAACATCACCCCTCCGTATTTATGTGATTTCTTGATAATTGGGAGAACTTGAGATGTGAGCACATCGGGTGGCAAGAACCCACTTCCGGCAGCTTGCGTGGCGGCCGGCAAACCCATAAAGAGCTTGTTAATGTACCGTTTTGAGCTCCACAAATTCCATGAAGTTATAAGGTTAGTAAGGTTGCCATTATATTGGCATGGTGGGTTGTTATAAAATTGTACCCATACGTAGTCGAATAGGCCGGTTTCAAGTGGAGTGCCCAAATACTTGTCAGGAAATGGACATTGTGGGGCTGCACCTAGGTACACCTTCCTCCCCCTACAACTATAACCGTGTAGAAATCGGGCTAAGTCGTCCCAATATAATATGGACCCTGACTCGATATCAAAATCAATACCATCTAGGGGAGCGTTACCAAGAGGTCTGGAGTCAGATTTACCTCCTAGGTAATTGTTGTATAAAAACTCGGCAAAGTCTTTGGCATCATTTCTAGAGGAAAATGAGTAATTGCCAATACCACCACCTAAGGAAAGCAAAACCTTAATGCCTAGGGATTGACAATACTCAATTTCACTAGACAAGCCAACGCACCCACCAGAAGGCGGGTCACAATGACCTGCCAAGTTCAAGGAGGGTGCTTGGCCCCCTCCAAAAATGTTAAGGAACGCTAAATTGACATATTTGTATCTACCAGTGGCACATGTTTCATTCAATCGGCCCTCGTTGCCATTCTGGCCCCAGTATATGGCTACGCCACCACGACGACCGTGAAAGAAGCGGGCTTGGGTGAGGAGGGGGAGGAGGATGAGCAAGAGAGGGAGGATGTGGAGCTTTGCAGCATACATGTTTTTGTTCGTTTTGTTGTTGATATGCTCACAAATTTATGGTTACATACTTACATATGGTACTTATATAGAGGTCTTGTTTGGAACGTGCCATAAGAAATGGTCAACTTTGACACACACATATATGTAGGGACCTAAGAAGCTTTCGGGTGGTGCGGGTCGACATGTTATCACTTAATTTCATTGGTGGTTGTATACTTGTATATCCTTTATTTTCAATAACAATTTTAATAAAAAATACATGGGAATGTAAGAAAAGTATCATCTACGTACACAACGTATATAATTGAGTAACACTCTGTCCCAAATTAAACTTCTCATATCGGAGTAATTTGAAATTTTCTCACATAATATTATTTCATGGAAAGTTTAATTTGGGATGGAGTGGTATGACAAAAGAGATTATTCCCAATGATTTTTTTTTGGCGAAAGTAGTAAATGACCCCCATACGTTTGCTCTTATGTGAAATCAACCCCCACATGTTTCAATAGTAGCAATTGACCCCCATAAGTTTGTCAAAATGTGAAATTGAACCATTCGCCAATTTCTCTTCAATTTCTCACCAAATTCTCACTCACAGTTACCATTTAAATATAAATTGTACATTATATCATTGAATGGATACCGTATCACTATTAAACCCTTCCCAAACCATTTCACTATTAAACCATATCAACAGAAGAAGAAAAAAAAATTCATTTTGCTGGGCACTCACTTAACATTCATCCTTCCCAAACCATTTCACTATTAAATCTGATTTTTTAAAAATGGTCTATTGATCTTTACCCCAATATAAATATATAATCAAAATTGCAATTTGTTTTTTATAAGATAACTTATTCTAATAACAATTTCATGACTCGCGAATGAAACCTACCCAAAACATGTGATGAATCTGATGATCACAAAATTCGAAGAATGGATAAATTATCTTTTAAGTTAATGTCTATAAGTGTAACCCACAAAAAGCTAAGCCCAAATTTACTACGTTAAGTATTTGTACTTTAATGTATTTTGCTCTTTTTTTCTTTCGTGAATGGTATAATGTACAATTTATTTTGAAATGATATATATGGATGATGAGAAATTGAAGAATGACTCAATTTCACATTATGACAAACTTATGGGGGTCAATTGGTACAATTAAAACATGTGGGGGTTAATTTCACATAAGAGCAAACGTATGGGGGTCCTTTACTACTTTCGCCTTTTTTTTTTTATTAAGATGATAATTTTATTTGAAACTCTATATTTTAAGTCTTAATAGAAGAAAAACCATTTACAATATGTAGTAGTTTTCTCGACATACAAACTTTCGACTAATATGTTTTAAAGAATGTGACAGTAATTAAATAGGCCAGGTTTTCGAGTTCTGATTTGTTTTATCTTTGTTGGTTCACATTAGATCTTAATTCATAGAATGTCGACTAAGAACATCTTAAAAAAGTAAAGGATATTTATGAGTGAACGGGCCGAGTATTTATCTCTCGCCCAATAGTAAATTATGCATGGAATATTGTTGTAAATTGATGCTAATAATTAGAAACTTAAAACCTCAACGAAACTTGGAGTCTGCTCAATCCTGATTGCCGAAGCCACGACGTTGCGTAATGGGTTACTTGCTGCCCAACAACTCAACATTGAGGAACTGCAGATTGAAGGAGACAATTTAGTTGTCATCAACTGCCTCCGGGGCACCTTCTGTTGCCCATGGCACATCGACACTCTTATCCGCGATGCAACTCAACTGCTACACCATTTTCGGCACTACACATACAATTTCGCATATTTGCCGGTGAAGCTAACCAAGCGGCTGACTGAGTGGCTAAATGGTGTCTCAACATCCTATAGACTCAGGATATACTCCTGCCACCTCCTTATCCCCTCTCTTGTAATTTGTCATCTGACATATTAGGTGATACACCCTAATTAGAAGGGTTATCTAATCTGATACGCTTTGCGTACATGTTCTTACCTATGTTAAAAAAAAAAAAAAAATTTAAAACTTAAAATACTATTGTAGTAGTGACTTGTATTTATTAGCCAAAGAATGTCAACGAAAGTGACTAATGTTCATTTGCCAAGATAATTCGACCATTGATTTAGCCAACTTGCTTTGCAGCTGTGAGTCTTGTGACCATTGATATAGGCTTTCTTTAATTTCTCTCGTCCATTAGTTGTAATTATTAAACTTGTTGGTTATGGCATATTGGATTCTACGAGTATACTACTGCTCCGTATGTCGTATGTGCAAGATGTTTGAATAAAATACTTGCATACAATGGGTCATTATTCGTACGCAAATTTCTTATATGTCTTCAATAGAGGAGTAATACTTGCATGGATATGTCCGTTTCTCTTTATCTCGTGTAGACGAAAAGTCGGGAACCTTTGAGGAAGTGAGGTAATATATTTTTGACGGTAGTAATATTTCATGAATCATTAACTTTAGTATACACAAACCAATGGCTTTGATTGAGCAGAAAACATCAGGAAATGGAAACAATATATATTTACATTACTTTCGTTGACATTTTTTTTTCTTTTACCAAAAACGGAAACGAGTTTGATTGACATTAGAGCATTTCCAATGGTGAGATCGAAACATGAAATTGTAGTTTAGGTTGTCATGTGGAAGAGATAATTTTATCAGCCAAAAAAAATTATTTACTCCAACGGTAAGCCACATGCAATGTAATTTAGCCTAGATAATAAAATGATTTTAATTCATTAATTTTAGACAGATATATACTTTTTTTTTCTATTTTATTTAATGTTCAAGCTAGGTAGGCTGGTGAGACTACATTGTCCACCAAGCTAGTGACTTCATCGGCTTGAAATTCTGATCTACTCTAATGGTACAAGCTAGTGACATAATGGGCTCCATAAAACTACATGGAATTTGCTACCAACCCATTACCCATTATCTCCCATTTTCGCTGGGAGAAATTATATCCGGCCAATTGTAGCAAAAAAGTTCATTATTGTCTTTCCTTTTGACTTTTTTTTAAGGAACTTCCCTTGAATTTATGAACATTTTATCAGGAGAAAGCAGTAGTCCATATTGTTCAACAAGTTTTTCCCGGACTCATTTTGTTTAATATTTCCTCTAGCATTATTTCCAAAAAATCATTCAATATCTTCATACATTAAATACGTGTATTTATTTTCATTCGAAAACAAATGTTATAGGAGGTGGAGCATTATAATTGGTATTGAAAGAGCAATACATGAAAATATGCATATAATAAGCTTATGCGAGTTTTAACACATGCATATTCGACTAGTCGAATTCAAACCAAATAATAAAATGGCGAGACAAAGTCACAATTCATACTCCTGGCCTAGGAGAGACTTCAATTATAAGATTGTGATTATGTCACGGCCTAGGTAAACACAAGTTTTATAATGTTACGGCAGCTTTTGAGTAGTAGTACTAGTTCTGACCTTAAATGAGTAAGGCTAACCGTACCCACACTTGTGAGTTGTGACTTCCGATTATAAGGCACCGCCCTTCCTAGTGTTTAAATATGCTTAACTAGTATAATACCCGTGCTATGCACGGAAATGTGTAGCCAAAAGTTTTAATATCGTAACGTGCGGCAACACGTCTAGCTTAACTTTATTTTGGTAAAACGGATTTATATTGTTGGCGTTCGAAACGTAGTTATATACCCAAATCTATTTCCCAACTCAAGATATCAAGGACTTCTTTAAAAAAAAAAAAAACTGAATAGCTTAGCTATCATGTATACGTACGACTTTAATTTGCACTTGATAAAATGCAATCTCATCAAAGTGTGTGTGCGTGAATGTATCTCTAAGTATGGATATTAGTAAGGGAACATTTGTATTATGGCAAATTTATTTACCAACTCAAAATTTCAGTGACTTTACAATCCCATGACTTAGAAATGGAGATGAAATTTGCATTAGAAGATTACACAAATAAAGAAGAACACAAAAAGAAAAGAATAGTGACCTTTAGTTACCTCTATTTGAGCGAGTCTTTAGCCATTGAAATGGTTAATCACTACATCAATGAGTAAGAGGACAAATTTTGATTGTAAAGTAGATAAAGAAGAGCAAAATTTTGGGATATACTCCGTATATATATTTGGTTGAAATGGTCTCATAAATTTAGCGTAGAAAATTATTAGGAACATATTAAAGTTTTTTTTTTTTTTTTTTGTGTTAATAGAAGGCCCTAGCTATTAGCTGCTTTTTCATTATTAACTTAGAGTTGTTAGAATTTGCAGCAAATTAATAGGAACAAAATTATTAAAAACCATGTTATTAGGAACAAAAATTTTAGCGGGAAAATGTGTAGTCATTGGATGCCACGTGTCCTAGTGGCTTCTGTTTTAGTAGAACTAGATAGATTTACCAATTTTATACCTGCCGAATCTTATCGTATCAATTACTAAAATTCTCTCAAGAATTCCCGGCCCGTGCAATCAGCTGGTTGCTAACTTGCTAATGCTAAGTTGCTAACACATCTGCACATGCGATGAGAAGAGACTCCTAAACTCCGTGTAAGCTGGAATAATAATTAATTTCGTAAGATAATTTAAAATTTACATCCAAGATGGCGAATTGGAATTCTCGTCATCATAACTTGATCAAACGTTGAATTCACGTATCAAGAGGTGTTCAAACTTATTTGTCACTGCAAGAGTATATATGTATATATATGTATTAATCTATACATGAAATCTTGTGGATCAAACCATGTTAACAATTGCAGGACTATATCCAGTGGTGTCATCCCAATACTTAGACCACAACATCACTCCTTCGTACCTTAGTGACCTTTTTATGATAGGGAGCACCTGAGAAGTCAGCACATCGGCCGGAATATACCCATTTCCGGCCTTCCATGGCGCGGCGGCCAACCCCATGTAAAGCCTCCTTATATATCCAGTTGACGACCATGTATTCCATGATTTTATGAGATTTGTAATGTTTCCATCATTATATTGGCATGATAGATTTTCATAAAATTGGACCCAAACATGGTCAAAGAGCCTTGTCCTAAGGGCCATGTCCAAGTATTTGTTAGGAAATGAGCATTGAGGGGCTGCAGTTAGGTACACCTTCTTTTTGCCTAGCAAGTTATACCTCGCTAGGTATCGCGCCAAGTCATCCCAATATAGGGTTGACTTGGATTGGTCGATGGCAAAGTCGATTCCATCAAACTCGCCTACACCAAGAGGCCTAAACTTCGAGGTACCACCCAAAAAGTTGTCCCATAAGTAACGCGCAAATTCCATCGTGTCGTTTTTAGAACTAAAACCATAGTTTCCTATAGCACCCCCTAGAGAAAGCATGACCTTTAGACCTAAGGATTGACAATACCTGACCTGGGGTCCTACATCGGTGCATCCACCCGAAGGTGGGTCACAATGACCGGCTAGGTTCAGGGACGGGGTTTGGCCACTACCAAAAACATTAAGAAACGCGACATTAACAAACTTGTACCTACCCGTGTCACATGTTTCGTTTAGGGTGCCTTCAAATCCGTTTTGGCCCCAATAGACGGAGATACTACCGGCATTAGATCTAGTGAATAAAATGAAGAAGAAAATGGAGAAGACATGAAGAGAAGTGAGGTGACATAATTTCTTAGACATAATTTTTGATGGCATCATGTACATGAATTTGCTTTTTTCGAAAGAATGCCCCACTATATATTTTGGCACTTCCAATTTTGAAATGATGGTCATATATTTATATACACAAGTTGGCCCTAAAAATCAACTCTGGTTAGTGACATTTCCAAATTAAACAGTGAATTTCCTGAGCTAGCTTAGTGTTGAACATTATTAGCCTTTCATACATAGTGTCCAAATTGAATGTTTCAGGTTTGACCTTTCTAGAAGTTAATTAGTCCACTTTTATTTGTTGAATTTTATTTTATAATTACAAAGGCATAGAATTGACTCAATTTAGCATGTTGTCACAGAAAGAACAGATAACCAATCTCTGGTAATTTCAGCTCCAAAAATTCATTTGTAGATAGTGATAAGATCACAATAGCTGCATTTTCCTAGAGAGAACCAAGGGAAAAAAAACATTTTTAGCTAGCTCAGATGGTAAGGTGATAAGGTCATAGATATAGATAGTCTCGAGTTTCAGGTGGTAGCGCTGCAGGAAAACTGTATATTTATATCATGATTACAGCGTGAGCACTAAGCTTGAATAACTGAGGGATCTCAGTAAAAGGGCTAAATCTGTTTGTACCACCCACTAGAGACATTGTGGATGGCCGCGTCACTTGTCAGAAGTGGCAGTCACAGTCTCTTCTAAGTGCCTCATCATTGAGCATTTCAACATCATCATTGCTTCACATTCTGAGCACCTAATTCTGTTAAAATTTGATACACTTACTCAACGCACTTTTCAGTCTGGAAATTTACTGATCTGCATATTAAGTCCTGTGCTTCTGCTGTTTTATAAACGAGAGAAAAAAAAAAAAAATGCACATTTCACTCTGCACATCCTTCGATGTATTCAATATGAAAAAGTGGCTTAACACGACAACACAACACAAACCGAATACAAAAACGGTAGGTTCTTGTACGACAAACACAAATCTAGACTCATTTATTCAGTAGAGGAAACCACTAGGGTTCTTTACATTTTGAGTAGGCTCAATCTTGTAACACACGACTTAGACACTACTCTTGATAGCAGTACTATAAGTCTTATCATAAAACCTAAACCAGAGCATCACCCCTCCATACTTGGAAGACGATTTAATTCTCGGTAACACTTGAGATATGAGAACATTGGGCGGGATATAACCACTGCCAGCAGCATTTTGCGCAGCAGGTAGGCCGAGGAAGACCTGACCGGCATTCACTGTACTCCACCTGCTCCAGGAGTTCAGCAGCTGGTTCGTGTTGCGGTTATATTGGCACTCAGCTCTAGGGTTGTTGTAGAATTGTACCCAAACATAGTCAAATACACCAGTATTTATGGCACGACTTAGACGCATATCAGGAAATGGGCATTGCGGAGCAGCAGAGAGATAGACTTTTCTTAGTATGGTGCTGCGTCCTTCAAGTTCCTTGGCTAGGACGTCATAGTTTGCTCCTGTGCCAGATTCGATGTCGAAATCTATACCATCCAATACTGCTATCCCGAAAGGCCGAGAGGTGGAGCTTCCACCCAGGAAGTTGTTCCACAGGTAGGTTGCAACCTGCAGTAGTGTAAGAAAACAATCATATTCATTGTCGAATTCTATATCATCCAACATTAATGATCTTTAGACACATTACCGTATAACTTCCTTGTCACGCAACATAATTCGCACAAAAAGAGAAACATTTATAGAAATCATATCAGAGCATTAGCAATGACTACCTGTCGTGCATCAGCAGCAGAAGAGAGCGAGTAAGTGCCCAAACCGCCACCCAAAGAGAGAAGTATTTTGACACCCATGCTTTGGCAACCTGTTATATCAGTTCCAATGCTGCTGCAACTTCCTACAGTACTCGGGTTGCAGTGACCGGCCAAGTTTAGCTGAGGGATTCGGCCATTGCCAAATACATTCAGGAAAGCAATATTAATGAACTGGTAGTTCCCGGTTGCACAAGCAGCTGCTAAGGTGCCTTCACCGCCATGCTGGCCCCAGTATGTGGCGATTCCAGCACCATCACAATGATTAATCAACAGGAATGTCAGGACTAACAGTGGGAGTGCCAAGACAGACATGTTTAAGAGAAGCTTCTTTGATACACATCATAAACTTACAAGCTTATCTGCTTTTTATATGCAGAAAACTGTCATGTTAGTACGATGTTTATCATATTATTTGTGAAGAAGTAAACATCATACACGTTCTTTAGACGAGACAGTCCAATGAACATTGACTAACATGTTGCGAAGTACAGTTGAAAATAAATTCTTTTCACATTAGAAACTAATGTAGCAGAGAAAAGATAAGAACATTATGATATCTTAAACATGTTAGGTTAGCTCTATTAAAAAAATGGGAAGAAAACATGTTTGGTTGTTGATATTACTCATATAATGAATCTCTGGTCAGTGAACGATCAGCGTCAAACAGGTACACATTTGCCTGATGACTTATTGGCAGATGCATTGACCCGTTGACTAAAATTACCCATCAACGTTTGATATGCTACATGATAATACTATGATAGTGAATCACCCCCGAGAGCATGTAATTATTTGCCTATCACATACACTAGCAACATCTTTTTCCGGTTTTATGGACAAAGTACATCAGGACCGTGGTGTTACATTAGAAACTCAAAACTCAAAAGCAGTGTTCACGTATCATACAAGTAAAGGCGAAAAAAATTTAGTATTACCTGAAAAAGGATGGAGTTAATGCATCAGGTTGGATCAGTATAGACTTGACCTTGTCATGCCACTGAAGCCAGGGCGCAGTCCTTCTCCTCGTACAGTTATTTGTAAGGAACTAAGCAAAGGTAAAATCTCACAGTAACAAATCACAAGCGAATGTATTAGACCTAATTGTATCCCTGACAATTATGTGGATAGCGCTATCAAAAGCGACAGTCTCAGTATCTTCTAAGTCCCATCATGAGTGAGCATTTCAACACCACTGCTCCACATTCTGACCACTCTGATTCGAAAATTTGACAAGATTTAATCAAAACATATATTTCTGTCAAGTACATTTACTTGCCTTAACGTCTTCCATAATCACAATAGGTCTCTCTGACGATTGAAGACAGTTGCTCATCAATTCCTGTGCTTCAGCTGCCAACTACAACAACAACAACAAGGGGTCGGATGTATGCAAATCTTCCCCCTAAATTGAAAAAAAAAAAAAACGCAGGCAGTTATTTTCAGCCATTTTGCTCCATTAATAATGTGAAAAAAAGCAACAATATCAAGAAAAAAACATATTGTATCTGTATCCGCATAGATGTTATAAGAAATATAATGTACGCTAGCTATTTGGGAATCTCATAAACTCAATATAATTTTAATCTTATACTATATATTAAAAGTTGTGTTAGAGGCAACAAACACGTTCATCGGCTTCAGTTAGGTTATCTACCATGTCACGTGGCATGTCTCTTTAATTTTCACTTAAAAAAATTATTTAAAATGATTTTTATGGTAAAAAGTGTAGATGGACATTCCATGCATGGTAATATATCAGTTACGTTTTCCATATAAATAATTCACAATATTTTTTTGTTATAAAAAATCAATGTTTACTATCAATTGATTTCATATTTACCTTATTATTTTGTAACCTTCCTTAATACTTATTTGAACTAGAATCACATCATCTATATTGAGAGAGAAAGTTTTATAAATGATAAAATTTATTGATAAAATTATATGTTCACAAAGAAATAAAATGATAAAATTTATTTCGGGCGTGGCCCGGGTAGTAATCTAGTCTATCTAGTATATTTATAAACGAAACTTTTTTCGGGGGCATTGAAGAGGTTTAGAGCCCTTCGAATTTTATTAGAGCCTTTGGTGGATAAGGAATTAATTTATGTTATGGAATTTGTTGTTATATACCATATGTGAGTTTATGGTAATCATGCACGAAATTCATATATTAGTTATGGAAGTGTAGTATAGCATACATAAGTTTATGGTAATCATGAAAATAAGCTTATGGTATTCATGAAAATATGCCATTTTCATAATTATAAAATTATCTTATATGTTATGGTAAAATAATATTACATAAGAAAATATTACATAATGCTTTTTTCTTCATTTTTGTACATATAAGCACCAAATGATGACCTTTAGATTTGATACTAATACTAATATTTATAACTCACCCTACTATAAATTAGTAGTAATTTAACTTATTTAAATGAATTTTTCAATATTAACAATTGTAAGTCAACTCTATTTTTTTTTTTTTGGTAAAAAGTAAGTCGACTCTATTGAAGAGGTCTAAAAACCCTAGGAATTTTCATAGAACTTCTGGTGGATAAAGAATTGGTTAATTAAGTGTTATGAAAATGTAATTACCATATGTAAATTTATGGTAATCATATAAAGAATTCATTTATTACTTATGAAAATGCGGTTACCATATGTAAATTTATGGTAATTTTGAAAAAACAAATCAATATAAAAGTTTTCTTTTGTTAAGATAATATACCAAAAGTCGAACTTACATTTCAATGCGTGAGAAAAAGTCTGACATGACATTTTCTATATTTTGGAAAATATAAGAACCAAATATTTATTATTTTAATGACAAATTTCGAATTGGAGATAGTACTAATAACGATAAGTCACTCATCGATTATAGGTGGGTAACATTTCAACTTATTTAGTAATTTCTCTATAGTAATAGCTAGGAGTATAAATCAATTGTGTTCCTCTAAATTATGAGTTATTTTATATGTCGGTTATTTTTTTCTTCTAATCTATGTTTTTTTCTATGTATAAACAATTGACCACAAGATACGAAAAAAGGTGGTTTTTATATTTCTAAATGACTCTGATCTTATCTGCATTTAAATATAAGTTATTTATGCGTCTAGAGTTAATGAAATCTTATTACAGTTTATTGTGAACAAACATTCCATTTGTGAATAAAAACTTCATTTATGAGTAATGGAAGATAGTAATTCCATATATGCAACTATATGGTAATCATGAAGTGGTAAGATAATACAAAAGAATTTTCTTATGGGTTATGAAAAAATCAATATTCAAATTTGAGTTTATTGTAACCATAAAAACAGACATTCCCTCATTTACAAAATGTAATGATTTCATTTTGCGAGATAAGGTATTGGCTGTTGATTTCGCCAAAAAACAAAAAAAAATATCAGATTTATATACTTAAAGTTATACAGTGTACTTATTTGGTTGATATCTACTTTGATAATATTATAGTTTTGCAATTTTTGGCTTTATATTATAAAATAAATTTTCATTTTAATGTCTCACATCTAAAAATGCTATTGAAACATATTTTTGAATAGAAAATGTAATATATATATATATATATAAAAATATATTGTCATCATCATTGTCATAGTATTTTTTTTTTTTTGAGAATTTTCTATAATTGTCATCATTTGCAGTTTCTATACATTTTACATCAATGCATCTTGATAGACTCCAATTAAATACATTTTGTTGTAAAAATGCTAAAATCAAGAGAACATCAAGACACCTTAGCTTGAGGTTATCTGCACGAAAAGTGATTATGTCTTGGTTACTTACGTTCTGTATAATTATGTATGAAGATATTTGCTTAAATAAGAAGTTATTCGATCTGATATGGACATTTCAGATGTCAATTGATCTAAATTGATTAAAAAAGAAATGCAATTAATTAGGGAACCTTAGTTTCAGGTTATTTGAATGAAAATTGATTGTCTTAGTTATTTAGATTCCGTATGATCTGGTATGAAGTTATATGATTAAATCGAAAGTTATTTGATCTGATTCGTACATATCAGATGTCAAATGATCTAATTTAATTGTAAAATAACTGAATTTAATTAGGTGAGTTATGCCTTAATGGAAGAAATTAATTTGTTTGAGTAGATCTCTTTGCACTAAAACTATTAGTATCAGCCAAATTTATTAGGTCAGCTACCTTAATGTAATCTTTTTTTTTATTTTTTTATTTTTTATTTTTTTTATTTTTAGAAATTCAACTATTTTTGTTTTGTTTTGAATGAGTTTGAAATTGGGGCAAAATCCCACAACGCAAATGGAATTATCCTAGAGTTTCAAAAGATCTATGCATAGTCCTAAAATATATAAAGTTCGAAGTATAAATATAATATCTACAATATATTATAATGA
Source organism: Spergularia marina (assembly GCA_963680865.1). Classification (NCBI taxonomy): domain Eukaryota; kingdom Viridiplantae; phylum Streptophyta; class Magnoliopsida; order Caryophyllales; family Caryophyllaceae; genus Spergularia; species Spergularia marina. The sequence continues at coordinate 22,599,007 of OY804553.1, read as the reverse complement.
TTTCGGTAATGGATGGTGCGTATATACTATATAATATTTTTAATGTAACCGTACAACGCACGGGCATTAAACTAGTTTGCAATATAACTTGCTTACAATGACCTTAGGTAAAACCTATTTATACTAATACATAATTTGACCTTTACGAAACCTTAACACACAATATATTCCTAACATATCGTATTCCTAAATTACATATTTGTAATATTGGTAATATCGAATATTCCCAATATTCCATATGAAAAAAATGCCTAACACGGCAGTTGATAACATATTACAAATCAGAGACGAGAGCAGTTGACACAAGTTTCCCAGCCCTTAGATAAAGAACAATTCTGTCTGTAGCACTCAGCTTGAACTGCAGACTAATTTACACAAGAGGATGAAAGAGATGCTCATATTACGAAAACGTCGTACAACATTTAGACATTCACTTATTCAGCTAAAGAAACCACTAGGGCTCTTTAGAGTGTAACTAGGCTCAATCTTGTGACTAGATGACTTAGACACTACCCTTGATGGAGGTACCATAAGTCTGGTCAAAGAACCTATTCCAGAGCATCACCCCTCCATACTTGGGGGATGATTTGATATTCGGTAAAACTTGAGATGTGAGAACATTGGGCGGAATATAACCACTGCCAGCAGCGCTTGGAGCAGCAGGTAAACCTAGGAAGACTTGACGGGCATTGACAGTGGCCCACTTGCTCCAGGAGCTAAGCAGCTGGTTGGTGTTGCCGTTGTATTGGCATGCGGCTTGAGGGTTGTTGTAGAATTGCACCCAAACATAGTCAAATACACCAGTATTTATGGCACCACTTAGATGCGCATCAGGAAAAGGGCACTGTGGTGCAGCAGATAGATAGACCTTCCTTTGTGGAGTGCTGCGCCCTTGAAGTGCCTTGGCTAGGACATCGTAGTTTGCTCCCGTGCCAGCTTCAATGTCGAAATCAATACCATCCACCACTGCACTCCCGAAAGGACGAGAGGTCGAGCTTCCACCTAGGAACTTGTTCCACAAGTAAGTTGCAACCTGTTCAAAAGAAAAGAACAAGCAGATGAACTCACAATAAGCAAGCTTCTCCTCCAAGAGTCATTAAGATAACATCAACAGCAACAACAGTAACTTCTAACAAATTGGATTTTGCTCCAGTAGAGTTGAGAAATAACTCTACCATGTAGAGTTTACCCAAAATGGAAAAAATTTACCCTCCCAAGTCCCAACTAATTTCATAATGTATGATTCTGCCTATTTATTTTATTTTGTTACTTGTTATGGCAAACTCTAGCTAGCAACTCTACATGATAATAACTCCTCTAATTAGCATACACAATGGATACTTAAAAATGTAATATCCCAATGGCAAGTGTCATATGTCCGACATGGGTAGTTCAGAGTCTTCAGACTTCAGGACAAGTGAAGAGGCTGAGGGACGTAAGTTCTACACTTCTACTTAGTACGAGCATAGAAATGTTATGCTCATGATAATTAGACACACCTTTACGTTCTAACCTCCTTATTATGCAGTGATTAAAACATAATACATGAGAAATGAGAAACATGAACAGAATATCACTATATCAGAAGATTAATAAGGACCTGTTGCGCGTCAGCAGCAGAAGAAAGGGAGTAACTGCCCAAATTGCCACCCAAAGAGAGGAGTACTTTGACACCCCTGTTTTGGCAACTTGTTATGTCATTTCCTATGCTGCTGCAACTTCCTGCAATGCTCGGGTTGCAGTGACCAGCCAAGTTTAGTTGTGGGGTTTGGCCATTGCCAAATACATTCAGGAAACCAATATTAATGAACTGGTAATTTCCGGTGGCACAAGCCGCTGCTAAGGTGCCTTCACCGCCGTTTTGGCCCCAATACGTGGCGATTCCAGCACCATCGCAGAGATTGATTAATAGGGATGTGAGGACTAATAGTGGAAATGCTAAGACAGCCATATTTATTTGATGCACAAATGTTAAAGCTACTTCACAAGCTTATCTGCTATTTATATGCAGAAAACGGTCACATTATTCTTATGTTTGTCTCATTCTTTTTGTTGAAAAGTAAACATGATACACCTCTGACAGTCCAATGAGAAATGACCAACATTTTTGCAGCTGACTGACAATGTAGAGAAGCAAATTAGCAAATCAATCATGAACTAAGTATAGAGTTGAAAATAATTTCTTTTTACATTACAGAAAATTTAGCAGAGACAAGATCGAATTTGATGATATCCTAATTTCCTAAACACGTTAGGTAGTTGTTGAATAAGTCTTATCTCAAATTTCTAGTCAAGAAACCATCAGCATCAAACAAGTGTACGGTTGCCTGATGATGTCTGTGCAGATGCAGTTGACCCATTGACTAAAAATTGCCCATCAAGATTGTAGCTTTCTCCTACATGCGTGTTTGATAAGCCTACGCAATTGACAATACTAGCAGCATCTTTTTTCCGCTTTACAAAAATTAGGACAATGGTTACCAAATGACTATTCATGTTAGCCGAATTATTTTGGGAATAAGACTTGGTTGTTGTTGGTTGTTGTGGTGTCACGTTTGAAACTCAAAAGCAGTGTTAAGATTGGATAAATTATGAGTTCTCCGTACAAAACGGTAATTAGATAAGAAACTAATAGAATCGGAATGGGTTTATAACAAAACTAGTTACTAACAAAGAGGGTGCACGATACAAGTAGGCACTATTAAAGATATGCTTCAATGGTTTTATAAGGCCCCTGCTTATGGTAAGCATAGAGAGGTTGTTTCCGAATGACCCATAATGAAAATTGTGTCGAGAATTCAATATGTTATTTATAATATATGAAGTGCAAACATAATCACATTTCTTCATTCCATTATGTCCCAAAGTCGAAAAAAGGGACAATTTGGTTCGACTAGAAATGGAGAAGAACATTTAGTTTCATACAAGAAATACAGCAAAAATTTAAACATACCTGAAAATTAATGGAGCTTTATGTATCAGGTTAAGTCCTTCTCAGTTCTCATGCCACTGATGCCAGGGGCAGTCATCCTTGCTTAAAATTTGCAATGATTAATTTACTGAAATCAGTGTCACTGAACATATCTCAGTATGAAGTCACCAGTAATCACCACACGAACAAACCCCATTCTTGAACGTATGGAACCTATTTGTATCCCTAACAATTATTTCGCGCTCAGTGATTTTCGATATGAGCTTGATTGCGACATGGCAATCTCCACAAACGCGAAGATTCTTGGTGATTCTGATTGGAGTTGAAGGTCTGGTGTTTATAAGCGCAAAGACTATAGCCAACTTCTCACTGTGGACTGTAAGATGGCCATGTTTATCCTCCTCTTCGACATCATGAAGAGCAGATTCCGTCTCAGGAATATAACCTTGTTCTCTCATTTTTGCCATTAACAAACCCAGCTCCTCATAAATCTCTTTAGACTGTGGGTGAGATCTGTCTCCTGCAAGAAATGTGTAAATATGACCTTTGTGTTCCACATTACTGATACCTGGTGTTTTCGCCATGCCTTTACTCTTCATTAATGTTCTAAGAGTGCTAACTTCCTTCCACTTCCCTGCTTTGGCATAGATGTTAGATAGCAAGACATAGTATCCAGCCTGCTGAGGGACCAATCGGAAAAGATTGTCAGCAGCTATCAACCCGATATTCATGCTTGAATGTACGCGACAAGCACCCAACAAAGCTCCCCAGACTCTTTCATTTGGCTCAATTTGCATTCCCTTGATGAAGGAAAAAGCCTCCTCCACTTTGCCTGCTCGTCCTAAGATATCAACCATGCAACAGTAATGCTCTAGCCTCGGAGTTAAATTGTATTCTTCGGTCATTAGTTCATAGTATTGCTTCCCTTTGTTCAACATCCCTGAATGACTACAAGCTGACATAACGGCCACAAAGGCAATGTAATCGGGAATTAAGCCCTCGTCTCTCATTCTTTCAAAAAGAGCCACAGCTTCATGACCTTGTCCACTCACACCATAAGCAGATATTATTGAAGTCCAAGAAACAATGTCATGGCTACGCATAGTATCAAACACGTCCCTTGCTTCCTTTAGACAACCACATTTCGCATACATGTCGATTAATGCATTCTCCACTGACAAATTTGGCCTAAGCTTTTTCCTTTCGACATACTTACGAATCTTCTTTCCTAGAGAGATAGCTGAAAGATCTCCACAAGCAGGAAGAACACTAGTAATCGTGACTCCATCTCGCTCCATTCCACTAGCTTCCATCTGAGCATAAAGATCAACGGCTTCTGTTGCCATCGAGTTATTCACATATACAGCGATCATCACATTCCATGAAACCAGACTCTTCTTATCCATATTCTCAAACATTTCCTCAACAAATCGGACATTATCCACTGATGTGTTAGTAACTGCAGGATGTAAACTCGCCATTGTACCCGCATCAGGTCTCAAATTCAGACACTTCATCTCTCCACAGACCCTCAGTGCATCATCAAATCGGCCCTTCTGTGCGTAACCTGCAACCATAGAATTCCAAGAAACAACATCTCTGACAGGCATTCCATCAAGAACTTTTCTACCATCCGCCAAACAACCGCATTTCCCATACATAGAAACCAAACCATTCCCAACAAACAGATTCAAATCAAGCCCAACTTTGCACACTGCAGCATGAACCTGCAAACCAGCCCACAAATTCTCGGAACCCGAACACGCTTTCAAAACACACGGGTACGTATAATGATCAGGCCTAACATAACAACTAGACATACTCTTAAAAACCCACAAAGCATCTTGGTAATGCTGATGGGTAACATAACTCCTGATCATCACATTGAAAAATATGACATTTCTTTTAGGACTTTCATCAAACAGTTGGCGTGCACAACACAATTTACCGCAACCAGCATACGCCCTGATTAATTTTAGACGAATTGATGGATTCGTGCGAAGAACTTGATCATTTAGGATCTTGGCGTGAAGTTTACTCAACGTTTTAGCATCTGGGTGTGAGTTTAAAAATTGGGTACAGAGTTCTTCTGTGATAGCTACATTTTGGCGGGAAAAATTACGAGTTTCTAGTTGATTGGTAGTTGAGAAATTGCGGGAAAAGTAGCGTCTAATTATCATCAATCAAATGCAAATGAGAAATTGGGGGTTTAAGGGATGACATTCTTGAGGGCGAAAGTGATTTATAAACCCCATGCGTTTGTCTTTATGTAGCTTATACGTTCGTGTTCACCGTCACAACATCAATAAACCAAGACAAAGATATGTAGACTAAAGAGTTTTGTTCCATTACGACACGTATTGTAGGGTACCCCCTCTGGTTTCTAAAAAGTATTTTGCGTTTAGTTTGTATATCCGCGGATTCTACTAAATGTAAATAGTTTAAAAGAACGGAATAAGTACCGTATATTGGGTGAGTTTGTGACTCACATCGTCGAAACATAGGCGTTGATGTTTTACCACAATCCATAAACACATAATACAATCCCAAAATGGGTACAGTTAGGACAGATCACAGATCATCTATGAGTTGTTTAACAACTGGTTTGATTATTACATACTATGAATGTATAGATACACTTCTGTCTTCTACAAGTTTGTGAATGAGTTCTGTGTACAAGGGTAAATGCGGGTAATCTGGTATCGGATACATGAAGCATCGCGTTTGTATGAACATTTTCCTGCTTCATTTACATGTCAAAGTAGGCAAATCCACAGCACATTCCTTTGGGACTCTGGGTTGCATAGCTGAAGATTTAAGGTCTCCGATCACCATGATGAAAATGGGTCGTCTTGAAACAAAGCCCTCTTAGTAGCGCCTGTAGAACTACCTTCTTGATTATCACCACCACTGCATTCTGAAGGGAATAAGCATTTCTTAGCTACGCTCACTGGGGTCTCACAGACCATGTCATAGCTCTCCCTGCGGTTTTTCCTCTTAGACCTGCGGGAAGATTCTGATTTCGATCTGGATAGTTTTGGTGGCTTTGGGGCCCATACTCTCTGCAAATCTGGCATTGCTCTTCTAGTAAAAGATGAAAGCCTCAGAGATCTTTCTCTCCTTTCCTGAGCGACAACCAGTTTGCGTTCATGACAGGCTACCCCAGTGTCAATTTGCAGTCGTTCATAATCTCTTGAGGAATTAGAAAATGAATCTTCTGTAGAATTAGGTTCGCTTCTTCTGTCATTATTTCCAACTCTCCATGACTGACTGCTATCTTCACTATTGAGTAAAAGATTGGGAGTTTCATCTTCATCGTCAAACAACAATAGATCCATTTGCTCATAGATTCTATGAACAACAACAGCAAGATTCTGCTTATACCTGCACATTTGAGGCCAAGAAAATTTGTCGGAACAGCAATCAGATCAGTTATGTCATCAAGTAAGCAAAGCCATGGACCAAATAAATATAAGGAGTCAAAACTCAGCATGACAGACTTATCAACCATCATTATAGAAGGCACATATCAAACCACAAACACACCCATAGACTCATAGAGTATATTTGTAAAAGAGTCAAAACTAACCAACTTGATCCCTTTAAAATGCGTAAAGAGAGGCAGTCAACATTCATGCAGAACATCAATGGTGTCGGAAGTTTGAGGCAACTTACTGATTCACAGTCGAAAACTAAGCAGCAACAAACATTATTAAGCAGACAATGAATATGGAGGCACATGGACTTGTATAGTGTCTAAATTAAGAAAAGCGGAACAATGAGTATCACGGAAAGTTGGATATCCATATGCTGAAAGCAGTAGAAGGCAATATACCTGGCACTGATGATCTTCCCAATGAAATCATTGAGGTTAAAATCGCCGAAAAAGCCATCCTCCATGCTACATTGAATATATTCTAAAAGAGAGCAAATCTGCTTAACAAATTTATGCTTAGTGGTTTCTCTTATTCCAACTACTTCTGACTGCAGTATCTCCATCCTGAATAAAATCTGCAGCTCATATCTAAAAATTTGTTAAGGAGAAACTCCGAAAAAACAATCAAGTTGGAATCATCGAAACCTCAAACTATTAAGCTAACAAGTAATCAAAAGAAAACCAAGAAAAAGGATACTCTCGGATTTTATTATCAGAGGAACTTTTCGATGCATTTGAATCTGGAGCTTTAGAAGATAGATTGTTATCTTTATACTTCCCTGCTATATCTTTTGGTTCTATTAGTAGGATTTTGATGACCTCGCCCACAAGAAGCCCTCGATAACAGCTACCATCGGATTTTTCAGCAGAAGTTTGACCGCTTTCATTAGTATTAGGACCTAGCTTTCGACTTAACCAATATATACATGAGCGTACAACACGCTGTGCAAAAGCCAACAAGTCAACTCCTGATTCAATTCCATGTTGGATTCTCTGAGAAAGATTATTGAAGAAAGCTTCCGCAGCATCTGACAAAGAAGGTGCAACTTCTTCTGTTTGACGAGGTTCACCAACTTCATTTTCCTCAACTGGGGGAGCTAGTGGCTGCTCACTTTCTTGTTGAGACATTCTAACCGTCCCTTCAGAATTTCCTTGACTTTTTAGCATATCAGATTTACATTGGAAAGATGAGCTGCTTTTTACAATCTGTTTCATCCAACATTTCAGAAACTTCAACTTCTTTGAAAGCTCATGGCCTCTAGAAAAACAAGCTTCCTCAAGTTCCATCTCACAGTGCTCAAAAGCTGCCTTGCAGAAGGAACTCCAGGAGAGATCCTTGTACCTGTACGGATGCTTCTTATTTTTTCTTTTACCATCATTCCCAATCATCCCACTAACAGAGTCCATACCGACACCAAGTCCACTAATTTTATCTCCCGTTTCTGAACTACATTGTCCCAGTGTTAGACCACTTAAACCAAGCTGGTCACCATGCTGAGAGTCAGCTTTGGTTTTCGGAATACAAAGTAAAGCAGAGTGAAGAGTGAAAGGCTTCAAAATACTCATAGTCGTGCTGAAATCAGCATTCGACAGAGACACCAAAGCCCAGTATTCTCTCCTGTACAGAAAGCTCAGCAGAATTTGCCAGAGAGGCGGTGACTTCAGCTTTGTTGACTGGCTACTCTCAGCAGAAAGCAAGTCAAGGACTCTATCTGTGAAGAACTCCTGAGATGATTCTTCTTTATTTTTCTTTGAATCTATTGATTTTTCTTCAACTAAGACCACATCAGAAGTCTGATCGTTAATTTTCATAAGCTCACTATGTCGGCAAAGAGCTTTCACATCAATCTTCACCACTCCATTGCCAAATTGCTCCCAGATTCCACCACTTTGCTGAATATTTCCTTCCCCACTCTTTCCGGACTTCCAGCTATGCATTACTTCGTTAAGTCTATGCCCACGTAACATTTTGGGATCAACCAACTGAAGATCACAATATTTACATTCCAAGGGTTTCCCACTCACATCTAATATCTCAAGATTCAACTGCCCTAGCTTATTCTTACACTTATTATCACCACACTCGGAATAAATAGACGATGATACCCCAATCATGGGATAAATCAACCCAAACGAAACAAGAGCAGAACCTAAAACAATTGAATCACTCGAGCAAAACCCCCACCCCAACCCCCTACTCCCATTTCGAAACAACCAACACAACCCCTTATATTCATCATCAAGCTTCCAACTTTTATTATCAATGTCATTACCTAATTCATATTGAACATCAACCCAACTAAAATGGATATCCCTATTAACGAATGCATCCCTCACATTCCCAAAAACCCTTCTAAACTTATCAGAAAATCCATCAAAATCATCAGATTTATTAATCACACCATCATCTTCCAAATATTCACTCAAACCATCAAAAGATCGACAAATAGGCGAAAACAAAACAACCAAATTTGACCTAACAATACCCAATAAACCCTCCCCATTACCATAATTAACAGCTTCATTCTCACAAAAATCCCAAGCATAATCATGAATCACCTGCAAAACAATTCCCCAAAATATTCAAAAACCCGCAATTAACCGAGGCGAAAACAACCAAATTCAACCTAACAGCATCAAAATTCAAACCCAATAACACAATAATTACAAATAAAATCATGCTTAATTACAAATTACAAACAAATCTCAGGCATAAATCAACAATTACCTGCCCAACCGAGCTGGATATATACGAAGCTTTCGACACCGAACCCGAAACTAGAACCTTCCCCAAATCACCACCAACCGAATCAAGGGCTTTGGAGAGAGAAACTAGGGTTTGATTAGGGTGATTGAAGGAGAGTGAATTGGGGCAAAATGGTAAAATCTTACGGAGGGTGGAGGAAGAAAGGAGAGGAGAGAGAGAGGAGAAGAATAGCTTGAAGGAGAAGAGAGAAAGTGAGAGTGGCGGGAAAGAGAGGAGGGTTCTGGCGGCGGAGGCGACGGCGGCGAGATATGATTTAGGGTTTTGATGGTGGAGGAGTGGTGTTAGGTCGATTAAGAGGACGATTCTCTGGGTTTTGGAGTAATTTAAAGGGCTGTTTCCGGTCATTTTGGTGGCGGAGGTGGTAGTTGGTGCGGCGGCTGTGTGGTGGTTGCGGAAGAGAGAAGAATTTGGGGAAGTAAGGGGGGAGTGAAATTTGGGCGGGAAAATGAAAATGAAAAATGAAATAAAAGTCGGAAAATGGATGAGATCTGTGGGTAAGATATTCATATTGGGTGGTTTGTGTCACGTGGTTGTGGTAAAAGTTGAGCATTTGGTCATCCTTTGGTAAAGGGAAAATTGTTGGAGGGAAATTTAAATTCGATGCGAAATAATGAAGTGAAGTCGATTGCTCTTGATACCAAGAGAAATGTTTTCTTAATAATAGTTGGTTGGTGTGACTGTGTGAGTAGTAATTGGAAAATATTCTTATTATCTGACTAAGTGGTTTTGGGGTTTAATTTGTAACTCTTGCGAATGAAGCAACCAATGTTGAGAGGGATCTGCTGATGAACAGAGACTAATGATAGCAACCAAATTGATGAGGTCGTGTTTTAATGAATTGAGAAAAATATAGTCATAATAATATGGCATACGGCTGCTCCAATTACTATTAGTTCATCAAAATACAATATATTATCAAACAACACTTGAGAAACTAAGCTTATAAGTATGATATATCATTATGTCGCTTGGGAATAACCTCCATAAAATTGCTACTTCTTGATATAGTTCACCCGAGTGGGTTTGTCACTCTTCCAAAATGAATTGTTTTGTTAAACATGTATAGCAAATTCCAACAACTTTTGTAACTTTATACGGAGTATGTACAATCATTGAACACCCAGGCCTTATAAAGTTATAAGAACTATATATACTAGTTTGATGGCTCGTGCAATGAGCGAGCTACTTATGTTTAAATGTAAAAATTGTGTAAACGAAATTTTTTTCTAAAACTTAAAATTTCATTTCAAACACCCGTGGGATATTTGTAATGTAATTAGATGGAAAGTCACATTTAAAGACTTAAAATCATGTTTCGAACACCCGTGAGATTTTTTTATGTAATTAGATGGAAAGTTACATTTCAAAATCTAAAATCTCGTTTCAAACACCCGTAGGATATTTTTCATGTAATTAGATGGAAAGTTACTTTACAACAACTAAAATCTCATTTCAAACACCCATAGGTTATTCGTAATGTAATTACACGAAAAATCACCTTTCAAAACCTAAAATCTCATTTCGAACACCCGTGGGATATTTGTAATGTAATTAGAGGAAAAGTCACCTTTCAAAATCCAAAGTCCCATTTTGAAACACTCGTGTGATATTTGATCAAAATGGCATAAATCAAGTAATTACTATATTACATCACTATTTTCCATAAAAAAAGTGATTAATAATGTTATTTTATTAGAATAATATTACCATATAGTATCTACTTACCATATCCTATTTTTGGATAAAATTTATTTACAATATAATAATATTATTAATTAGATGGAAAATTACCTTTCAAAATCTAAAATCTCATTTTGAACACCTGTACGATATTCGTAATGTAATTACACGAAAAATCACCTTTCAAAACCTAAAATCTCATTTTGTACCCATGAATAGGATCAAATCTTATAACACCCGTGAGATATTTGTAATGTAATTAGAGGAAAAGTCACCTTTTGAAAAGCCAAATTCCCATTTTGAAGCACCCGTGGGATATTTGATCAAATTGTCATAAATCAAGTAATTACTATATTAAATAACTATTTTCCATAAATCAAGTGATTAATAATGTTATTTTATTATTACCATATAGTATCTACTTACCATATCTTATTTTGGATAAACTTTATTTACAATATAATAATATTATTATATGCCACGTGTCAGCGTGAGAATTGAGCGGGTTCAGGATTACATATATATATATATTAGATATTAGATCAGCCTTTTATATCTCATTTTAGTGTTGAGTTCATATTTAACTATAAGAATTTGCTCAAAGTTTAAAATGTATTTTGGTCATCCACAAAGTCTCATAAAAGACGGTCTCTCAATAAATTATTGAGAGACCATTATACAGTGTTACAAAGTGACTCTTTTTACATTGATTGTAACCATGATAATACTTTTAATGATCGTATTAATTTACTATAATAAATCACATTATCTATGATTTTGGAAGATCAAATCATATAAAATTAGTTAAAATTTATAAAGTAACCCCTTTGCAATCTTGTCGAAAGTCTTTAATTAAAAAGATTACCAAAAGTAGTATAACGGTCACTAATTATTTAAACAGAATCACGGTGTAAATATAATAATTGGTCTCTCAATAAATTATTAAAAGACGGTCTTCCACAAGACCTAACATTTATAGAATCTACTTTTTTTTTCTTTTTTTTCTTGTTCGATCATATGAAATTTGTTTAGTAATGTAGTTGCGCTTAAATAGGAGAAACAAACCAAATCATCATACATGCACGGAGAAATCCGAATTCATTTGAATCCAATTTATTATGACTATGATAAAATGATAACAACTCCCAAATTACATATTCCCCCATGTATATACAATTCTTATCTCCTTCTTGCGTCAATTCTAAATAATCTTCTTTGTACGTTATCCGTGACTCCACTTCTTTTGCACACTCTCATCCTCCACCTCCTAGTACTTCGTACAAAAAAGCCAGTGGAACATCAAATATAATCAGAGGGAATACGAGTTTTGTGATAAAGATTGCATGACGAGAAATCGAGAATGGTGTTTAAGAGTCCAGACATGTGGACTAGGCTAAACAACCAAAAGTCCACAACATCATCTGACCAAAAACTCAAATTAAATCACTTGGGGCACTTGGCCCATCTCATACTCTCATGTAAACATTTCAAAGTTCAAACCTCTCAAAATCCAAAGGAAAAAAATGTTATCCCTTTCTTCTTCTCCTTCTTCTTCACTCTTCAACACTCTGACCAGCAGAACCAGCCTTAAAGACTCCACCTTTCCTTCAATTTCTTCAACAAAACCTCAATCTTTACGAAACCCATTTCAATTCTCAAAAAACCCATCATTTTCCCACCAAAATCTTCACATTTCATCACCAAAAAGATGTCCTTTTGTACCAAAGTCTTCAGAATCAGACTCAGAAGCTGAAACATCAGGAGATTCTACTGTAATTACAGCAGCAGATGATTGGCTCAGCAGATTACCTGACAAAAAGAAGCCTCTGTATGCTCACAGTTTGCCTTGTATTGAAGCGTGGTTGAGAAGCTTAGGGTTTTACCAGAGTAGAGATGATAGAGCTGTTTGGTTTGTTGAAAAGCCTGATTGGCATGCCCAGCTTTCCCTTGATATCACTGATCTTAATATCAAGTTTGTATTCTTTATTCCTTGTTAATTATTTTGGGACTAAAGCTTGGTTGTTGTCGTATTTATTTATTGTATAGTAGTGTGTTCGTTACGATAGGGGTAGAGTTGCGTACATCTTGCTCGGCTTTCAGTGCCCTAGTGGGCGCTTCTTTCAAGGCATTGAGATAATGTTGTTATTGCACTCGTTCCGTACCCTTTGAATTCCTCTCACACATTGAAACGAAACATAAAGAACTTAATGAAACGGAGGGAGTACGTGTTTACTGTTTTATGGAACTTTAACGAATAATTGAGCTTTTTTTGTTCTTGTTATGTTGAGTGTGATGTAATGTGTGCTGCAGTGCTGGCTTGCTTATGATTTGGTTGTTTTGGTCGGTGGTGTATAGATGGCATTTTCGCATTGGTGAGTAAAATTGTTGAGTTTACATGTACAATGAGGAGATAGTGGGAAATTGAAGATGTATGAACCTCTAATTGGGATTCGAAAAAAACTGTCTTACAGAAAGTGTTTCTGTTCATTTTAGTCAGGTCGGAGATGAGGGTTGATTACTGGTCGCATTAAACACGTTAGACTCCATCTCTATCGGTATAACCTTGCCCGAAGCTTTAGTCGTGTCATCGTTGTTCTAATCTGTTTGCAGTATTAAGTATCGAGAAGATATATCTTTTGGCCCTTCAAGTTGCTTCTTGTTATGCATTTTCCGAAATCAATAGTAGGTGCTTAAGTTGCCCTGCTATGAGTTGATAACAAGAAAGAACTGTCTTCGCTGAAAGAATACAATGCTGATAGCTTCGCACACCTTCTCGCTATGATTTCATTATTGGGATAGGATCAGCAACTAATAGAAGCTGAAACCTGTCATGTTATGTGAAATGTGATTACGTGTTTATGAATGTTATGTGCAGTTGAGTATGTGCAGTTGAGTGTGATTAATCTCTTATATAATGTTGAAGCTACCTCATTTTTCAATTACAAATGCAGATATTTAAAGAACGGACCTGGAAATCTGGAGAAGAATATGGAGAGGAGATTCAGTTATGCACTGAGCAGAGAGGACATAGAGAATGCTGTGCTCGGAGGACCATAAGACAATCAGTTATGGTCTCAGACATTGTTATAGAAAATCCGTAGAAAATCACTGGTTAGTTGGCTGAACGATATTCTGGTAATTACTTTTAAATGATTGTATACATCTGAACATCAGTTGCATCAGCCACTATGACTTGCTGTTCAAAGTTATTATAATGTATTGTTAATCATTGGAGCATATTGCGTATCAACTTGTGATTCCATAAATTCACGCTTCAAGGTTTTATGTTATTGCTCATATAAGTGCGCTGCACATTATGTCTTTCTAAAGCAGCTACTCTGTCTAGTGGTTACTGTCATCATTCTTGTTCAATTTGTGTATATTTGCTAAAATCTATAACTTAAGTGATGCTGAAGTATGACTTGCGAATCTAAGATATTTCGTTCTGTTCTTTCTGTGTTTACTAGACGGCAATCTTACCGAGTGAAAACTATGTGAAATGCTAGAAACTTACAGATTTATTCAGGTTTTAGGATTTGATTTCAGTCCCCATTTCATCTAAAGTAAGGTAAATATAGAAGCTTTTATTAGAAAAGTTTCCTCTTGAATACTGTTGCTCATTGGAGAATTTCTTTAACGCAACTTTGCAGAATGGATATGAGAGCAATATTCATTCACGAGTTGGCCATATAGCGAACCTTCTTTATAAGCTTCATTGGCTCATCAAACTCCACCAGTTTACCTGCATACAATTAAAAGGTATTCTGAACATGTTACCTAATCATGGTAAAAGTTTTTTTTTTTTTTTTTTTTTTTTTTTTTTTTTTTTTTTTTAAAGCAAAAGATCTCAGTATTGCAAGAGAAAAAGGCTTTGCTTTTGAATTGTGAGACTTCTGTAGTGGCTTTCATCTTCCTATACTATTTCTGGACTGATCCTAAAGCTAGCTCTAAATTTCATTTTTTTTTTTTTTGACGGGAGATCTATGATTTTTCAAGAGAACAAAATTGATTGAAGTGATGGACTGAAGGTGATGCATTTTCACAACTGAGTGGCTGCCCTTGACCTCCTCTTTCTGTTGGGTTTTGAAGTTTGTTGTACTGTTATTTGGCTAAAGTATAGTGCAAATGTTAGATAACTCACCATCATATATGGGTAGGACCTTTGTGCTATCCATCACAATTGATATCCTGTGGGCTGCAGTGATCACGGTGCAGTCAAAAATTCTGCTCGAATTGTTTTCTGTAAGATCCTGTCAGTTGTAGCAGTACTCTGCTTCTCCTCAGCAAAAGCGCGGCCTAGACAAAGTAGTTGCCGCTGTCCCACGCTCCAATTTAACCCATCCTCCGCATTTGACATGAAGTTTTATTTACACTGAACGATTAGCTCGATTTGGTATACTTATCCTACTATCATCTGATAATTGGAAACCATTTTACCTGAAGAATCTAAACCCAGTTTTTCTCTTGCACGGACTCTATTAGCTGACATTTGCCGAACCTTCCAAAGATACAAGAAAGACCTATGGAGGATATATTAATTCCCTCGACTATTATCTTCCTCTTTGCTGGTTCCACCATACAAAACAAAGCCCCTATGAAGGTAGCCTTCCCGAGTTCCCGCTACCAGTCCTACCAACAATGCCTATTCTGTCTCCGCCTCAAGTGTACTATTGATTTCTTGGAGAACCAGTGGTGCGTCTTGCCTGTATCTTATATGTAGTACTGTAGTAGACATCATCACATCAAACTTCTTAATTCCTACCTTTCTACATCCCTCAAATGCCGTTCAATTGCTCAAACTCTTACTTGCAGATCACATATCTCCACACCAGTAGTTGGCCAGTTCTGTGGAGGCCTGCTATCCTCAATGACGTGTGGAGCTTCACTGGGTATATGCATTGGTTTAACCTCTCAACAGAAACTATATTGTTGGCCAGTAAGCATTGTTATTGGATTGCAAAAGCCATGGTCTTGTTTAATGAAACGCCATATGCTAAGGCCATTCCTACAAATCCTGCATCATTCTTGCATCAGAATTATTGCTTTTGAAACTTTGCAGCCCTAGGAACCATAGTGAGATAGAGAGCCACGGGAGGGTGGGGGACTCTAACCTGAGCCAATAGTTGCAGGGGACAGCAAAACAATGCATAGAGCTACTGATGAGAGAACAATGGCGTTCTGGATCTCAACCCTCTGAATAAGCCATTCTCTTGCTGCAAAGGTGTGCAAGAAAGGCCTTGCATTTCTGTGTACAAGAATGAGATTCTTCGTAAAAAACCGTTCTTGCTCCTTGAAAACCCTAATTGTGGTCGCCCAAGCTACTGATTCTGCTAAATGGTTTGCTACTAGGGATTTTGTTGTGCCCTGGATTCTCATCAATTCCTTGGCTGTTGCAAGGTAGTATCTCTGTTAATTACCAGAAAAAAAAGGTAGTATCTCTGTTCACAAGTTTTACAGACTTGTCAAGAACTGGGAACTTCAATGGAAAGTAGTATTTAGGTGCGGTTGGTTTTCTTGATGACCTATAATGGTTGAAAGCTGCTTACTGTGAGATCCTTGCAAATTTGGTTACCTGTAGTCGTGTTATCATGTAGATGACTGGTACATAGACAAACAGAATTTGTCGTGTAATGACAGCCAACAGGCCTAGATTTGCATATGCATTTAGATGCAAGGGTAAATATAAGGCTGTAAGGGACATCAAGATCGACAATGTTCAAATCAGAAGAGACCTGCAAAGTTCAGGATAGCCATTCATGAGTTTATAACAAGTTGTTAGTTCAGAGTTTCAGACCAACTTTTGTAGTATTTGAGTGGTGCGAGACTTGTGTTATGCTAACCCAACTTATACCCTTCCAAGTGGCGTGGAGTCATAGAAAGACACCGGATGTTGAACAAAAAGAGTGTAATAACTGGGAATACAATGATTTTGATGATTTCATCCCTAGTGCAACCACGGCAAGAGATCTGAAGGGTGCAAATGTGGCGGAGCAGATTCTGATGCTGCGGTAAACCGTAATTAATTTTGGTGTGCTGATATGAGGATTATCAACACTTGAGGCCATCCAGTAGTTCTGTGCTATTTGACCAGTGAAAAAGATCAGTTGAGCAATGACAGCAAGTAGAAGGTGCAGATAGCCCTTATTCAGGTACATCAGGTATTACTCAAGACCAGTGTCCTAATCCCTTTCTTCTTGTTTGATCAACTGGTCACCATTCAACGCTTCATGTTCTTTCTCGACAGTCGTTTTTGTCAGAATATCTGTCTCGTCCAGATGAGTGGACCTCAGCAGGCTTGCTGTCGTTTTATGTGCATTTACGAGGTCTGAGAATTCTGTACTTGATAAGTTCCTGCTTGAAGAATTTGCCTATCTGACATTAGCTGCACACAGGAAGTTCTTGTCACCAATTATTCACGAAAAAGATGGCATTTTACAGTTAAAGATATCAGAAAGTCTCTCAGGCTCAGAATTTCCAACATATTGCTTGAATTCAAGAAATCGACACTTACAGTACTGATTCTTAGATATAATTATCATATCACATTTCTCAGTGATGAAGTTAATCTATACGGAGTATACGCAAGGAACTTATTGTCGTAGTATTTTCGAGTATGAATTCGCTACAGGCCTGTACCATTGGTAGCTGTCTTGCAAGTTTGTGATGAACAAATCGTAATGCATGCCAACTTACGAGAGAAATAACCAAGAGAATAGTCCGAATACTGGCTTATAAGCTGACTGTAATGTTGTTCACTATTTGTTCATGTGATCTACATACGAAAATAAATTGTTACGTTCTCTGTCCCAAAAAGATTGACGACTTTCGTTTAAGTGCAAGTATTCGTTTATAATTAGTACGAATGTCACTTGAGCATTTTGGGACAAACTAAAATGAACACAAAGTCTCTTAAAAGACGGTCTGCAAATGAAAAATGCGATCATTCTAGTTGGGACTGGGGTGTCTTTAAAGGTTGTGACATCTGTGAAATTTCGGCACCCTCATAGAATCTTCTGTAACAATACATTATCAGAGATTATTATCATCATCTATGATATGACATAGAATAGAGGAAGTCTTTCATGATAATATCACCTCAGAACTTTTGAGTATGAGAGGGTTAAATTTTCTCAAGAATTCTACCTGACAGATCCGATAGTACTGTAATAATACAATATCAGAGATTACATCAGAGAAAAAAAGCACAACAGAAACTGGTGCTTGTTTTAAAATAGTCGCGACAATGATTAATCACTGACAAGAGCTCCTAGTTCCCTTTTGCTGCTTTTAATTGCTCGTGACCCGATATGTCGGGATGTAGTTGCTGTAGTTATTTGTTAAGTTACATTCAACACGACGCTGCTGCTTATCCAACAAGCCAGATCCCAGCAGCTGGAAGTACTTGAAGCAGCCGAAATATTATGTCAGATGTACAGGGATCATACCCATCAGAATGTCCAAAGTCCCTGTGACAGCTGCTGTTGTCCTGCACACTAGTCTGAATCTTAATCATCGCCTTTTGCTTGGAAAGCCAGCCATACCATAGAAGAAGCGGTTAGTCGTGCACAGTTGCAAAGAATCCAGGCCGAGGAATGAGGATGCCCTCGTTTTGCTCTATGAAACCCTTTGTTCAATGAGACTCTGCAGAGTGAATATGCGACCAATATTCCTTCACTAGCTGGCCAAAAAGAGAACCTTCTGTCTTCATCAGTGTCATCGGTTCGTCATACTCCACCAGTTTTCCTGCAAGCACAAGCAGGTTCAGAATTCATTCTTTAGCATCTAACTCAGAGAACACAATCAATAGATAGACATTGACTGAGTACGAATTCAACTACCACATGTACATGAATGGTTTTTAAAATATGTGGGAGATCACATATTTGTCACAGTATTGTTGGGTCTTTATATATGGGTCCTCCGAAAACAGTCTCTTTGGATTCTCAACATAGGATTATGCTACATACATGCTATCCACCCCAACCTTACCGCAAGAGGGAGCCTTTGAGGCACTAGGTTAATCTTGTTGTGCTAAAGATGATTTGATAGGGGCATAGGGCAATAATCATTTCAGTTGCAGACAAATTTTCTGCCAAAATCTGACTATATACAGGTTTATAGACCATAACATACATAGTGGAAAGTTTGAAGAAAACTCACCATCGCTAATGGAGAGGACCTTTGTACAATCCATCACAGTTGGTATCCTGTGAGCCACAGTGATCACAGTGCAATCAGCAAATTCTGTCCGTATAGTTTTCTGCAGGATCATGTCGGTTGCATTGTCAATTGATGCTGTTGCTTCATCAAGCACCAGTACCCTGCTTCTTCTCAGCAAAGCGCGGCCTAGACAGAATAGTTGCCGCTGTCCCATGCTCCAATTTAATCCATCCTCCACCACTGGTTTAGAACATTAGTTCAGTTAGCAATGTCCCTTTAAAGTTCCAGTGGTAAGCCAGAGATAACACAAGCCAAGAAAATATTTGGCCTTCTGCATACAGAAAGAGCAAACTATTCTAAAAACCCTTACCTTTAGAATCTAGCCCCTGCTCTTTCTCTTGAACAGTTTCTTTGAGCTGACATTTACTTAGCACCTATCCGAAATTTAACAGAAAATACGAAATTAAAACACATCAAAATCAGTTCACTGGAAATTTAAAGTAATGACCTTTCTTCAATATACGAGTATCAAATTAACAACTCAAAGAGAAAGAAATACCTCCCAAATTTCGTCATCATTGTGTTGACATAATGGATCCAAGTTAAACCTTACAGTGCCATTGAAGAGAGTAGGATCTTGAGGAATGATCCCAAAACGCGACCTTAGGTCATGTAGACCTATTGTGCATATATCAATGCCATCAACTACAATCTTTCCCCCAGCTGGTTCTACCAATCGAAACAAAGCTCCTATCAGGGTAGTCTTTCCACTGCCAGTCCTACCAACAATGCCAATCTTGTCTGCTCCTTCAAACGTGCAACTGATTCCTCGAAGAACCAGTGGTGTATCTGGCCTATATCTTATCTGTTCATGCATGTAAACTTCTTCATTAGTTCATCTAAGAAATGACATCTGGATAATATGAAAAGAACTGCTGTAGATTTACCTGCAGATCACATATCTCCACTTTGCCAACTGATGGCCAACTCAATGGAGGTCGGCTAGCTTCAATTACTTCCGGAGCTTCACTGGGTACATGCATGTACTGATCAAGCCTTTCCACTGAGATAATATAGTTGGCCAAGGTGCATTGATTTTGGATTGAGAAAACCATAGACATGTTCAGTGAAAGACCGTATGAAAGCGCCATTCCAATAAACCCTGCATTACAAATATATCAGTACTCTAGGTAACAGTCAATAGCACCAGAAATCCTGAGAAAGAGAGTTCCTTACCATAGCTAAAAGTTCCTGGAGGAAGCAAGACCATGCACAGCGCTGCAGAAGACAGAACACAGGCACTGAGGACCTCAAGCCTCTGAATCAACCACTCATTAGCTGAAAAATTGTGGAAGAAAGGGCTGGCATTTATATCAATAAGTCTGAGATTCTTCGCAAAGAAACGATCTTCCTCCTTAAAGGCTCTGATTGTCATGGCTCCAGCTACAGATTCAGCTAAGTGGTTTGCAACTAAAGACTTGGTTGTGCCATTTAGTCTCATCAACTCTTTTGCAGTGGCAAAATAGTATCTCTGCAAAACATGGTTCATGTAGACTGATCAACTCCACAGACATTAAAGGTAGAAATGGCAAGAAAAGCTTGAAAGCCGCCCCTCAATAGCATGGATTGGCTTTAGAACTTAAAACTTAGCTTCCACATGACATTGGAGCCTCTTGTTCTATATAGTGCAAAAACTGTTCACATTATTTACCTGCAGTCGTATTGCCATGTAAATCACGGGTACAGAGACAAACAAGACCTGCCAAGTGATGACAGCCAACACTCCTAAATTAGAGTACGCGATTGATGTAGCAGCAAAAGCAAAGAGGAAGCTGAAGGGGACATCAAGGTCGACTATACTCAAATCAGCAGAGACCTGCACACATGTTAAAAGTCACATGGAGAATATACACACATGTTAGTTTAGATAATTTTGTGTGAACCAGTGTCAAGATAGTAATGAGACAACTATGTACTAACCCGACTTAGTATCCTTCCAAGAGGTGTAGAGTCGTAGAAAGACATTGGAGCATGAAAGAGAGAGTTCAGTAGCTGAGAAAACAAAGCTCTTGAGGATGCCATTCCTAATTCCACAATAGCAAGAGATCTAAGGAGTAAAAAGACTGTCGAGGAGAATCCGATTATGAGGTAAACCACAATCAATTTTTCTGTGCTCACATCCTGATTATCAACCCCAGAGGCCATCCAGGTGTTCTGTGATATCTGGCCTGCTATGAAGATCCAATGAGATAGAGCAGCAGCAATAAAATACAAATACCCTCTATTCACATTCAGATACAGGAGATATGGCTTCAATCCTGTATCTCCTACTTCCCTTTCCTCTTGTTTAATTATCTGACCACCCTCAGATGCATTATATTGTTTCTCAACATCGGTTTTTTTAATCTCTTTAGCTGAAATCTTCATTCCTCCAGTTTCATTAACCTCGGCCAGTTTGTCACTACCAGCAGTTTCTTTGTGTGCATTTACAAGGTCCAAGAAGTCTTGACTCGAAGCTAACAATTGATCGTAAGGACCTGCTCGAAGGATTTCCCCATCTGACATCAGCTGCAAACAACAATAGATACATAATTTCATGAAAGTTAGCGTTAAACTAGAAACAAATATTATTATCATCAGCTTTTAAAACTCCTATCAGCTACTAAAAGTACAATATACTTTATGAAACAGAGAGTCTCTTACAGAAAGCATTTCTCCAAGAAACTCGAAAACAATGAGCAAGTGGACATAAACTCACCAAACAACAGTGAAATGCAGGAAGAAAATCAACTTGGTGAGTCACAAGCAAGACAGTCTTTCTAGAAAGAGCTTCCATAACATACTCCTGCAACAAATTCAACTTCAAATGTTAATTTGAGCTTCCACAACATACCAAGAAAATGACTCAAATATGTTTGTAGCTTACATTGAAGAGGCTAGATGCCGTGTGTGCATCAACAGCACTGAATGGATCATCCAAAAGATATATGTCAGCATCTTGATATAATGCCCGAGCAAGTTGAATTCGCTGCTTTTGGCCACCACTTAGATTAACTCCCCTTTCTCCTATTTGAGTCATGTCACCATGAGGAAGAAGCTCAAGGTCCTTAGCCAAAGAACATATCTGAAGAGTGTCTTGGTACCTTGCCTCATCCATGGCAGATCCGAAAAGAATGTTCTCACGTATTGTTCCTGTTTGAATCCAGGCATTTTGAGAGACATATGCAATGCTTCCGTATGCTTCAACCTGTACAGGAAATCAGATTCAGGAAACAGGAGCAATGCTGTTCTACAGAGAAACATTATGGCTACAGATAATTCAAATTTTAATAATTAGGCCTACAGGTCACCAAAAAGGCAAAATTAAAAAAAGAAAAGCATCTCAAAATGTTTAAAGGTTGTAGAAGCTTACCGTTCCCTCTATGTAAGGTACTTCTCCAAGAATTGCTGCTAGCAATGTTGATTTTCCTGAACCAACTTCACCACAAATCGCAATTTTTTCACCTTGTTGAACTTTTAGATTCATATTTCTCAGTGTGGGCTTTGATGAAGTTTGATCCCATGAGAGATTTGCTGATTTCATCTGAATGACATGGTTTGTGCTGCTGATATTTCTGTTCTTCCTGACATATTCAAATTCCAGCTCAGGTGCTTCAAGAAACTTAACAATTCTTGTGAATGCAACTCTTGCTTGAATAACCACACCAATAACATCAGGGATAACTCTGATGGGCTCTTGCACCAGACGCAACGTTGCAACAAAAGTGAAGACATTGCTGGCATGCAGAGGAACTTTCAGGAAGTAACAAGCCCCAAATGTGGCAGCCGAGACCAATACAGGGGATGTCCAAAAGAGAAAACCATTGTATGCTCTCCTCAACTGCACTGCTGAGAGCCATTTATACTCCACTTTCCTCAGTTCTTCGATGACATTCTTGAAGTGACTCTCCCATGCATACAACTTTAGGACCTTCATGTTAATAAGAGCCTCAGAGAAGGTCTTCAGTCTCTCATCTTGCGCAACCATCAACCTGGATTGGAACTTATGCTGTAATTTAGCAATGGGAGTGTTGCAAACCACTGTAATAACAATCACTCCCAATGCTGCAATTGTGGCATATCCAACTGCATGTATCAGAATTGCGAGCGCGATGCAGAGCTGAAGACTTGTTGTCCAAGTCTGATGAAACCAAAAGGGGAATTCACCAATCCTATAAGCATCAACAGTGACATAGTTCATGATCTCACCACCAGAGTGCGTCAACTTGGCAACGTTTGATAACCTTAATTGCTTCCTGTAAATTGCCGCAGTGAGCAAGGACCTGACTTTAAGGCCGACCAGTCTGCTTCTGAAGTACCATTGTCGCTGTGACAAAGACTCCACGGTCTTTGACACGAAGAGTGCGAGTGCCAGAACATAACCTTCATATTTGAAAGCTTCTTTTCCTTCAGCAACCTCAATGAAGGCATTCAGCAAAAGAGGTCCAGCTGACAGGGTGAGTATCTTCATAAGTGCAAACATCCCAGATAGCAGAATTTCACTCAAGTTGCACGCAACTATTGTCCACAAGATAGAGGACTCAGATGATGATGATGATGTATCATCTTTATCTTTACTCAACTTTTCCAAAAATTGCTGGTAACAAGATTCTGCTCTATCAATGTCTCGTAATCCGGGTATGTCCTCTTCCTCAAGAGCCTTATGTTTACCCAATTTCATCAAAGAATTCAACCACCAGAATGACATCCTGCTGACGAATCCAGCACTTGCAAATGAGCCAACTCGAGTAGTCGAATCAATCTCACTGCTTCTATTAGCCTCACCATACAGAGGACTGTAAAGGGTATCCCCATTGCTAGTCTCCACAATTTCATCCCTATTGTAGCCCTTATAAGCACATACCAAAATCAAACTAGCTCCAACAAAAGTCAGGGTATCTAGGGCCACCTTAACTGTAATTTCATGATTAGAAACTACAGATAAAAGACCTAAAATACAGGAAATACCAGCAAAGAGGAAACCAAAAATGGCCAAAAGGCGCAAAGAGGTTTTCCTGAGATACGTTCCCTTAAGGCTTGCTGTTAAGCCTACCAACATCCAAGTACCTCCTTGAACAACATACAAAACCCACCAATGTACTGGTACAACAGAATGATCATTTCTCAACTTCTCTTCCAAAATCCATGCACCTAATCCTATATAAACCAATCCTAAACAGCCATTTACAACAGCTGACGATATCTGCAAGGCCGAGAAGTGTCTGTAACGAGCTTGAAGCTCGGCTTTCTTAGGGGGAGTTTTGCATACAATGTTAACTAGGACTAGTATCAGAAGCAGTGCATCAAATAATATGACTAATGCATGGTTGGTACATGAAGAAGGATCAGTGACAGAGATTAGCTGAGGTTTACAAGGCTCGAGACCGCTCTCTGAACAGTTAGATTGCTTACAGAACAATTTCCACAGATCCTCCATCATTTTTCAGCACCCTTTTAACTGTAGAATCTGCATGAACATATAAATGTGAAATTATTAGTACATAATCTAAAAAGTAGCATTTTGATCAAAATCATACCTGATCTTTAGAGCATAAATCATTATAAGGTAGATTTTATTCAACTGAAAACAAACACATGAATGTCATGAAACTATACCAGATGATTTACACTAAATTATGAAGTTGCTTAAATTTTTATAGAAAACTTTTACGTGAAAGTAGCTGTGACATCAACGACTGAAAGTTCAGAAGGGTATGTATCATGTTATATACGCAACTCATGCTATAGTAATTGTTAGCCATATACTCATGAAGAAAAGGGGGAAAGGCACCTTTTTTAAAATGGTATGTGGGGCACTTCTTTTGTTATTTTTATTCAGCACATTTTGATTTTTTGACCCCTAACGAAAACTAATCATGATCATTTCATCATCACAATCAC
Source organism: Spergularia marina (assembly GCA_963680865.1). Taxonomy (NCBI): domain Eukaryota; kingdom Viridiplantae; phylum Streptophyta; class Magnoliopsida; order Caryophyllales; family Caryophyllaceae; genus Spergularia; species Spergularia marina. The sequence continues at coordinate 22,574,092 of OY804553.1, read as the reverse complement.
AACTATACAAGTTACAAACTGACAGCATATACTAAAGGATCATCAAAAGCATGAAACCCACAGGTGGAGAAATGCTTGGCAAAAAACACATCACTTTTAGAAAGCCCATAGCTTATATCAATGTTTTTTTTTCATTTACTGGCTCCGGAGGGCTCGGTCTCGCAGGACTCGAGGAGTTGACTGTTGAGGGCTATTAAGGGGATTTAGCTCACAAGGTTACTCCACCTAAACAACCGGAGACCAAGACATAAATTTGGTAGGATGACCGTCTAAGAGGGCCCACATCACAAACAAACCCCCCATAAACTTCTCGGGGACTGAGCTACCACTCCCCCAATTAGTGATAGCTCTCACACGAGCTACAACAAGATCGTATCTTTATATGTTAGCATGACCGTGAAACATAGTGTATCACCTAACATATCATCTACAAGAACTTTAGTAAGTAACGTTCGGCTAAATTCAGTAAAGTCACCCCAGTAAAAGACAAATAGGGTCAACATTCAACAAGACACCAAGTCTTATAAAATAGCCTCATTTTCTATGGGTCGTTTACGTTTGATTAAAAGAATTCACGTATACTTTTCAAAGGACAATAGTCACGAATCTAAACAACCCAAAGAAAAAAGTAAAGTTTAGTTGATGATCTTCGAACTTTCTTAACAAGCTAATGCGCAAGTTTAAAGCATGCATACGTAAGTACATACAACTGATGAAACTAGTCAATAAAATTATTATCACACATTAAACTATTTTACATTATTATTATTATTATTATGCAAAATAAATTCAATAGTTTCATAAAGATAATGAAAACCCAGAAATTAACAACAAAAATTAGCGAAAACCCAGAAATTAAAACGAAAAATATGAAAACTTTATCGACATAATCACATCACAGAAGAAATGGGAAAGTTTATACCTTTCAGAATTCATTGATGAAGAAGCTTCACAATCTTGTTTAGAGTTAGAAAAACAATCAAATTGATTCAAATTGATTGATTGTTTTTCCGTTTTTTTTTTGGGGATTATGAATGATATTAGTACTAGTAATTGCACGCAGACAATGCAGTTATCAATTAAGTAGAATAAAATTGTAGTACTACATACACTATAGTATTTATACAAAAATAAACTATATTATATACGAGTATATAGTAATTATATATTCCAATTTGCTGATGAAGATCGAACGACGGTGCGGAAATCACAAGAACTGGACAAGTCAACTTCGGTCGAGCAATAATTCTTGTATTATATTTGCCGATATTAGTGGCGGTAACCATTTTGACATCTACTACTAGTACACTCGTTTTAGTGTTTTACTACAAGTTTTAGTTCAGTGAGGAGTCTGAGGGCTACGGTCGTCGGCTAACGTTTGAGAATTCGGCTTTGTTTACTTGTCGTCTCGTATTCGAATTCTTATATTTTTGTTTTGTTATTGGGTTAGATGAAATCTCGTGAGTAAATGTAGAGTTGTAATTGAAGATGCATGATTTCGAATACAATAACAACTAAACATTAATTTTACAACAACGGAAACAACCAAACATCAATTGTGTAATAATTTGGGGTTTGCTAATATGAACGAGTTTAAAAAAAGAGTATAAAAATAAATAATGAAATACATTCTTAAAGTTTGAAAATCAAACATAGGGAATTAAAATAAAGAAAAATCAAGCGAAAAAGTAGTGAATAGTTGAAATATAATGCCCAAAATATTCCATTTATGAATATCCTACACTGAAAAAGAGAGAATCGTCCACCATATAAACCAAGGAGTTATCCAACCTATGGCGAATTGGTTTAGTTTATGAAGTGAACTATCGCTTATTCTTATCGGTGAGACCCATGCCCGTGTGTAATTTCAAATGAATGAATATGTAAAAAAAAAAAAAAAAAAAAAAAAAAAAAATTGTGGGAAACCACCTAATAGTTTCCCATTTTTTGGGAAACCACCTAATAATTTTTTTTTTTTGGTGGGGGGGGGGGGGGAACACCTAAAAGTTTTATTGGTAGAACTTATTAGGTGGTTCCAAAAAAAAAAAAAAAAGTTTAATTAGGTGATTCTCAGAAAAATGGGAAAACTAATAGGTTATTTCCCACAAAATTTTCTAAAAAACAGGTGAAAAGAGAATATTATTAAAGGAATATCCGAACAAGTTAGTAAGAGGGAAAAATGCCCATATGAATCCAACTCCAATCATCACCACGAATTCTGTGTCGCCACACCGCCCTATCAAACACTAATGCAAAAGCCAGACAAACATACCCTAATCGAATTGACATACAATACTACCTCTCCTTTTTTTGTTTTTTTTTTTTTTTGAGGTCATAATACTACCTTTTCTAAAATGGGGTTAATTGTGATAATGATGTTGACGCAAAAGTCGTCATGGCTCACGCACATAATGAATGATTTTATCTTTTGTACGAAAAAAGTTAGAAAAGGGGGATATATTATTGTCGTTTGATGTTTTGATTTTTGGTTGTTTTATTCTTTAGGATATTAAGTTACAAGAGATTCTGGGCTTCTGGGTATGGAGCCACCAATCCATTAGTCAGTCTAGTCTACGAGCCAACAATCAAATCACGAAACTTTTGACCATTATGGCTAGGTGGCCCTCTTGTGGGCTCTATGTATTCGGGCTGATTCGAAATTATTCAGCCCCGACCTAGCCCACATTTCTAATCCAGCTAGTAGGGGTGGCATACGGGTCAATCAGGCCGGGTTATGTCGAGTTGGTTCTTATTAGGTCAGGTCATATTGAGTCAGCATGAACTTTGGCTCGGGACGGACCATTTTTGGATCGGGATGCTATCAGGTCAGCATGCTTATACAGTGAGCACCTCATTTGTGCTATAATCTAGTGAGGTGCATCCCAGAAACCCGAAACAACCAAACTGCAAGCAAAATCTGAGGACCGAGGCCACAAATATAGAAACTCGGCATTTTGTATACATTACACTTGCAGCATCTCAATCACTGTGTATGTAGTACAAAATTCGGGTTCAAAAGAAATGACCTTACGCCAACTACAGCCACAGGTACACACATAGAGGAATGAACTTTTAGAAATTTGATACGAGTATTCCTTGAGAATTGGATGCACATTCTGTTCAATGTGATTCTTCGGACTAAAAATGTGACCAATGCTCCTTCACCAGTTTGCCAAAAAGCGAACCTTGTTGTTTCATGTGCTTCATTGGTTCATCAAACTCCACCAGTTTTCTTGCAAAAGCATCAGAACATTTGACATAAACTTCACTATTACAAAGCTTTCTTATGAAGTTAACAGCCCTTGTTCCAAAACTGCTTAATGATGCAATAAAGGCCAGAATTCAATCAATTTATAATGCAAGACAGAAACATGGATCCAAGGCATGGGCAGCTACTCGAACTGCTTCAGCCTTCAGGATTAAATACAGGCTGAGAAAATGGACAGGTCACAGATAAGTATTCATACTGTATGGATTATGAGGAGGAAGGACGTAAAGAAGACTGACTGTCAGCCGTCACTAATGTCAGGGACCTTTGTGCAGTCCATCAATCTGCATTTACATATGGACACATGATCATCAACTCATGTGAAATTTTTTAGAAAAAGAAAGAATATCAATGAAAAGAAATAATACATTTTAAAGAGAATCATCACCTCAAGCACTGATTTTGACCAATAAAACACACAAATCGCATTTTATTAAGCGCAAGAGTTGCAAAGTATAAGGCAATAATCTATGATTAACTGTACCTAGAAGGTCCAAATCCAAATCCATAGAATATCATCAAAAAGGAGATCATATTCGTATATAGGGTGGTAGTACCCACAATTCCGCAAACATTGTTTTAGGGCGTGTTCTGCAGTTTGCAATCCTCTTCTAAAGTAAAAAATAAGTATCATAAAAAAGAAGCCGAGGCACGAAGAGGTAGCAATATAGAAACTAAGACCATATGGAAAAAGAAGTCAAGATGAGAGTTCTCCAGAACAAAGAAATACTATATCAGACGTGCCTCACACTGAAACACAACCTCAAAGTAAATTCAAGGGCAATCAAGTAGAAAGAGCATGATATGATGACTGATAAATAAATGACTATATATTTCCGCTATTGTCAATCCATGGGCTTGCAGATTTATTAATTCTTGTGTAATCAACTTGCAGCATCTTCAGTTGCTGCGCTAATCCGAAATTCCAAGTCAATAGAAAGTGCCAGACAGGTGAGGCAACGAACCTTCTTTGGAATATTTACGTCTTCCACATTCGAAATTCAGACACATTGCTGCCATTAGTTCAATGTGACTCTGCGGAGGTGAAATGTGACCAATATTCCTTCACAAGTTGGCCAAACAGCGAACCTTCTTTTCTCATGAGCTTTGCTGGTTCATCAAACTCCACCAATCTCCCTGCATAAAGCAACAGTAATTCAGCATGCATAAATGGGATCTCAAAAAGCTCTACAGTTTGCTTCTAAAGTTAGCAGTTCCTGTCTTATGATTACTACTGCTGCCCAAAATACAGTTCCATAAAACATATTTGTATAGCCCCACAGTTTTTAGAGTAACACATGGATCCAAGAAAGAGCAACTGTCTGCTATTATTTCAAAATTAAAAAGGAATAGAAGTTTTAGTTTTTATCTACTTCAAGTCATTGAAAAAAAGAAAAAGAATAACAAACATTAAGAAGACTGACCGTCACTAATAGCAAGGACCTTTGTGCAGTCCATTACTGTTGGGATTCGGTGGGCTACTGTGATCACCGTGCAATCAGCAAATTCTGACCGTATAGTTCTTTGCAGGATAGTGTCAGTTGCATTATCAATTGATGCAGTTGCTTCATCAAGCACGAGAACTCGACTTCTTCGAAGCAAAGAACGACCTAAACAGAACAGCTGCCGCTGTCCCATGCTCCAATTGGTTCCCTCCTCCACAACTAAAGTTCAAAATATCAGACATTTCATGACATTGCAAAGGTTGATGGTCCTGGCACAACGGACGAATAAAAAGTTCACACGAATGAAAGTCATACCTAAGGAATCTAACCTAAGATCTTTCTCTTCAACAGCCTCTTTAAGCTGACATTTGCTGAGCGCCTACATGGGAGTCAAAAGAAGAAATAAATTCATAAGCAACTTAACTTTGTTTGCATCTTGGTATTATTGCTGAACAAAAGAAAAACTATACCTCCCAGATCTCAACGTCACTGTGCCGGCCTAACGGATCCAAGTTGAATCTTACAGTGCCTTTAAAGAGAGTAGGATCTTGGGGGATAATCCCAAAACGTGACCTTAGATCATGAAGTCCTATTGAACTTATATCAATGCCATCAACAACTATCTTCCCTCCAGCTGGTTCCACCAAACGAAAGAAAGCTCCTATAAGGGTAGACTTCCCACTTCCGGTCCTACCAACTATACCAATTCTGTCTCCCCCTTCAAATGTGCAACTGACTCCTCGAAGAACCAGAGGCGCATCAGGGCTATACCTTATCTGATTTAAAAATAGATCTAGTCAGCATCTGATCTTGTTGCTGATATGTACTAATCAATCTACGGGTGCAGTGTTACCTGAAGATTACATATCTCCACTTTACCAACTGATGGCCAGTTTGGTGAAGGACGACTGTCTTCAATGACTTCTGGCGCTTCGCTGGGAACATGCATGTACTGATCAAGCCTTTCCACAGAAATGATGTAGTTGGCTAACGTACACTGATTTTGAATAGAGAAAACCATAGCCATATTCAATGAAAGTCCGTATGATAGGGCCATTCCAATAAAACCTGCATCGTTGATTGTATTAGAACAACAGAACCATTTCACAGATTACTGGTTGTCAGTAGTGTTAATTGGCTAAAGCAAAGCTCTAGTAGTATCCTAGTGTCAACGTAGATGTTTATGCATGGGAATCATAAGAAAGAGACATAAAGAGACTCACCAGGGCTCAAACTATCACTAGGCAGTAAAACCATACACAGAGCAGCAGCGGCAAGAACAGTTGCACTGAGTGTTTCAAGCCTCAGAATTAGCCATTCATTAGCTGCACAATTGTGGAAAAATGGGCTGGCATTCGTATCAATGACACTAAAGTTCTTAGAAAAGAAGCGATCTTCCTCCTCAAAAGCTCTGATTGTCATAGCTCCAGCCACAGATTCGGCTAAATAATTCGCAATCTTTGATTTGGTTGTACCATTGAGTCTCATCAACTCTTTTGCAGTCGCAAAGTAGTATTTCTGTCAAAATGCATAATTGACAATTCGACATATTAGACCTTATCAAAGTATACTTAAGAAATATTGCTTATATGACCTCAAGTCCTCAACTATATGTTCTTTAGAGAATATAGAGGTGAAATTGCATGTACTTACAATGGCTCAATGATTCTATTGAGTACCATTTTTATTTAGCTATGCACGTGTCCGCCCATGTGCACACACACGCGCGCACACACAGACAGAAGAATGCATGAGAATGTACAACAGAATAAAAAGTGTTCCCTTGTATTCTTCCTAAGCTTCTAGGATAACTGGTTTAGCAAAAAGAGATGATGTAGCAGATCTTTTGTGTGGATCTTTCTGTACATACAGCAGGGGCAGAGGAATAATTCTTGTATACTTACTTGCAGCCGGATTGCCATGTAAACCACTGGTATGGCCACAAACAAGACCTGCCAAGTAATGACAACCAGCACTCCTAGATTGGCAAATGCATTCATACTAATCCCGACCGAATAAAAAAGGCTGAATGGGAGATCAAGGTCGACTATACTAAAATCAACAGAAACCTGCAGAGGTGGCATGGAACAAAGAAAATCAAAATCATTAGTAGGTGAAGTAGTGCTCAGTGTTCATAACCTGATGACAATGATATACTCACCCGACTTAGTATCCTTCCAAGAGGTGTAGAATCATAGAAAGTCATTGGTGCACGAAAGAGAGAGTTCAGCAACTTTGAAAATAAAGATTTTGATGCTTGCATGCACAAGCCCACAGCAAAAAGACTTCTGGAGAGCAAGAAAACTTCTGAGCAGGATCCAATGATGAGGTACACTCCAACCATTTTCAATGTGCTCATGTTAGGATCATCAACAGCAGAAGCCATCCAACTATTCTGGAGTATCTGGCCTATTACAAAGATGAAATGAGACGACATTCCAATAAGAAAGCAAGCCATGCTACTTTTGTTCTGATTCAGGTACACTAAGTAAGGCTTAAGACCAGTGTCTCCCATAGCTCGTTCTTCCCGCTTAATAATCTGGCCACCTTCCAATGTTTCATGTTTCTTAACATCGATTCTCTTAATTTCTTTTCCAGAATTGCTCTGGCTTGTGGATGCTCTAACCTCAGCCATCCTTTCGGTGCCAGCAGTCTCTTTGTGTGCATTTACAAGGGCCAAAAACTCTTGACCAGAAGCTAATAACTCGTTATATGATCCAGCTTGAATTATTTCCCCATCTGACATCAGCTACAAAGATCACCATATCAAACTTATTCAGGAATAAGGAAAGCAAGACTGGAAGGGGACCTTACATTTTTAGATCAAACCATTCATTGAGCAAGAATGGACTTAATATCACATATCGAGAACTACAATTGAGTACAGGAACCAATGTAAGGTGATGAACAACTAACCAAACAACAATCAAATGCAGGAAGAAAATCAACTTGGTGTGTAACAAGTAGTACGGTCTTTCCAGAGAGAGCTTCCATAACATATTCCTGTCACAATACAAAAGTCAGATTGTCACTTTGGTTTACGGGGAGAAAGAGATTCATAGTTATGGGCAAAATAGTTACATTAAAGAGACTGGTTGCAGTGTGAGCATCCACTGCACTGAATGGATCATCTAAAAGATATACATCCGCATCTTGGTATAACGCACGAGCAAGTTGAATCCGCTGCTTTTGGCCACCACTTAGATTTACTCCCCTTTCTCCAATTTCAGTCATGTCACCATAAGGAAGAAGCTCTAGGTCCTTAACCAATGAACATCTCTGAAGAGTTTCTTGATACCTTAGCTCATCCATGGCAGATCCAAAAAGAACATTGTCACGTATAGAGCCGGTCTGAATCCATGCTGTTTGTGTTACATAAGCGATCCTCCCATAAACATCAGCCTTTACAAAAGGATAAGACAGATTATTAAACAAGAGCAACTTCAACAGAAGCTCCAGAATATGCTGATGTTGTGAAACTAAATTCTAACTCGTCAGATATATATGATAATAGCTATGCTTTTTTTTTCTTTTTTTCTTTTTTTGAAGTTTCTTACTTCTAAGAAGTTTAACAAGTAAAAGGGGTATTACGAGAGCTTACCGTTCCCTCTATAGATGGCACTTCTCCAAGGATAGAAGCTAGTAATGTTGATTTTCCAGATCCAACCTCACCGCAAATAGCCATCTTTTCACCAACTCTAACCTCAAGATTTATGTTCCTTAGTGTTGGTTTTGATGAATTAAGCTCCCAAGAAAGATTTGCTGACTTAATTAGAATAGCATGGTTTATATCATCCAAAACTCTCTTCTTCCTGACCTTCTCTCTCTGAAGCTCTGGAGCCTCAAGAAACTCTACAATTCGTACAAATGCAACCCTTGCTTGAACCACAACGGCTATAACATCAGGGATGGATCTTATGGGATCTTGCACAAGGCGTAACGCGGCAACAAATGTGAAGACGCTTCTGGCAGTTAAAGGAATGTTGAGGAAATAGCAAGTCCCAAATGTAGCCGTAGAGATCAGTAAAGGAGCTGTCCAAAAGATAAAACCAGCGTACGCTTTACGCAATTGCACACCTCGTAACCACTTATATTCCATCTCCCTTAAGCTCTGTATCACATTTTTAAAGTGACTCTCCCATGCATACAGCTTTAGAACCTTCATGTTCACAAGAGCCTCAGAGAATGCCTTCAGCCTCCCATCTTGTGCAACCATAAGCGTACTTTGGAATTTATGTTGTAATTTTGCAAGGGGTGCGTTGCAGATCACAGTTAGTATAATAACCACCAATGCAGATATAGTTGCAAGCCCAACTGACTGAATTAGAATAAGCAGCGCAATGCAAAGCTGTACGCTTGTAGACCAAGTCTGATGAAGCCAGAAAGGAAACTCACCAACCCTGTAGGCATCCACAGTAACATAATTCATAATTTCACCAGCAGAGTGCTCCATCCTGGCAGCATTTGACAGTCTTTGTTGCTTCCTGTAAATTGCTGCAGTAAGCAATGATCTCACTTTAATGCCAATAATTCTAGTCCGAATGTACCACTGTCTCTGGGATACTGATTCCAAGATCTTCGTGATGAATAGCAAAATGGCCAAAAGGTAGCCTTCATATTTGAAAGATTCATCACCCTCAGCAACCTTAATAAAGGCATTCAGCAAAACAGGTCCTGACGACAAGGTAAGTACTTTCAGAAGCGCAAAAAACCCAGAAAGTAAAATTTCATTCCAATAGCACGCAACAATTGTCCACAACATCGATGATTGTAAAGAGGCTTCCTTTTTCTGCTTTTGTTTAGTCAACTGATCCATAAATTCCAAGTAACAAGATTCCGCTCTTTCTGAATTTCGCAATTTAGGAAGGTCCTCTTCCTCAAGGGTCTTCTGTTTACCTACTTTCATCAAGGGGTCCAGCCACCAGAATGTCATTTTACTGAGCCACCCAGCTGTGGCAAACGGAGTGGTGACTTGTTCAGCTGAATCACTTCTACTACCATTAGCCTCATAATTCAGAGGCGTGTACAGGGTATTTCCATTACTAACCTCCTCACTTTCTTCAAACTTGTACCCCTTATAATTACATAACAAAATCAAACTCGCCCCTACGAAAGAAAGGACATCTAAAGCCCCTTTACCCCCAACTTTATGGTTAACTATAGCAGCAAAAAGAGCAATAAAGCAGAAAGTCCCTGTAGATAGGAAAGCAAGAATAGACAGGATTCGCAACGATGCCTCAGGAAAACACTCTCCTCTAAGGCTTATCGTAAACCCGACCACTAACCAAGTAATTCCTTGAAAGAGATACAAAATCCACCAATCAATTGGTAAAACAGAATGATCATTCCTCAATTTCTCACTCAAAGTCCAAGCTCCTAAACCAATGTAAACCAGCCCCAGACACCCATTAAAGACAGCAGACAATAGTTGCAATTTTGAGTAGGGTCTATAACGAAACTGCAAGTCAACCCTCTTGGTCGATAACTTCATGATCATAACAAACAGAAGAATTGCTAGAAGCAATACATCTAAACCAAGTATAGCAACATGATTGATACATGAAGAAGGGTCAAAGACAAACACAAACTGCTGATTGCAGGGCTCAGTGCTCGATTTCGAACAATCAGACTGCGCGCAGAACACACTCCACAGACTAGTCATTATTAATTTCAGACCCTTTCTTCAAAATTCTGCATCAACACAGAAATACAAATTCATAAGCAAATTTCGTCATAACATAAAAATTCAAAGTGGTCTTCTGAAAGCTTTAAATTAACGTGTGAGAGAAATTCAAACCAAACGTAAAGAATCGAAAGAAACACAGGGAATAGACACAAAATCATAAGCTAAAAAGTTAGAATTTTGATCATGTCATATGATAGAAATAGTACCTTTAGTAGTACCTTTAGTAATCAAAAGCAGACAATACAGTAGTACCTTATGATAGAAGTAGTACCTTTAGTAATCAAAAGCAGACAATACAGAATCAGTTGAAAATTCAATAAGCAAATTCTTCTACATAAACTACTGATTTGATACAAAATTACAGATATATGAAATAAAGAAGGGCCACGTTTAAAAAAATAAATTATTACCTAAACTTGGACCAGAAAACGACCATCTTATGCAATTAAATACCAACTTGTAGCATTTAAGGCTAACCTGCAAGAAAAAGAAAAAAAAATCTTACCATCATCACAATTCACAAATCAATCAACAAACCTTTAAAATTAAAATCATAGTGTCACATAAATATTATACATACAATTATACCTAACATAAAATTGACCGGTGAGTAGCGATATTATTCAATTGTTCAACACAAGTATCTTGCTTGTAAAAAAAGTTATAAAAAATTAAGGTGACAGGCATTTTACTGAAAAAATATGCATAAATGATAGAATTATGTCTAGGACATTTGAAGAAGAAAAGTTTGCAAAATACCATGCATAACAAACGAACCCCAGAAAATGCTAAACAAAAAGTCCAAAAGGGAGCAAGAATTACTAGTGATCATACATTTATTTGTTTGTGACAAACAGTCAAACAGTAGAAAGAAAATGTTGGAGAAACAAGACAAAGCACTTGACATACTTGATTAGTTTGGAAAATATTGCTACTAAAATCTTCCAAGTCAGACCATCATGGAACTTTTGGTTTTAAAATTAGACCTGTGTACAATATCAAAATAGAAAATAATATTCAAATTTAGTGACTCTACCAGTTAGCTGACATTTGTACTAGTATACACATTATAAGATTTTAACACGCGGTAAAACCCCCTGTTGAACAACTAAGATTTCCTACCACAACAATAAGTACATCTGAATTGGATAGTAACAATATACCACAAAAGAGCCGTCATACGCAAATTGGCAAAATTCGGGGATATTACGTAAATTTTGCAAAGGATATAAATATGTGACAATGCTGTGTTGGAAAAAAAAAAAAAAAAAAAAAAGATATAGCTGTGAGAATTAGTATTCCACATGTGTGTGCCCGAAGTGTAGGAATGGTCATGAAAATGACGCATGTAGCCTTGACCCATGGGACAACAAATAAAAGTGACATTTATATCTTTAGTGTCTGGAATCTGGACCAATGTATGATTGGCACAGCAAAAAGGGTTAGGTGTGGAGACACTTTCTTCTTTTAAAAAAATGAGGTTAATTGAGACATTTTCAGAAGGGTTTGGTTAGACTTTCATCTTGCATGGATCACGTGCCGGTGGCTACATTGGGTGAATCGCCTCAAATTTCCACGGGGTAGAGTTGATAAGTAATTTTTTTAATTGTAATATTTTGATGTATTAGACTAGAATAGTGAAATTTTTACACTCACTGGATTGATTTTTACACTTCTCCATGTGAGTTACAATTCTCAATGCTTCATAGAATGTAAAAATCAATCGAAAGTGTATTAAAATCCTCCATCCAATAAAGTGGGGGGTGAACAACCCGGGTGTAATATGAATTTTCTCGCTTTTCGATTATTTACATAGTTTTTACAAGACTTTTACCATAAGAGTTAGAGATGATCACATACAAATATACAATCAACCAACTATAAAACTACTGTAGCTTCTTATGATGGCTAATAAATGACAATCAAGAAGGGTAAATTAGGAGGGGTGCACTGTTTACTCTGGAATTCTATAAAAAAAAATGTAAACATTACGTTAAAAAGTGGGTAAAAGCTTAAAGAAAAACATACTCGTGTGACTGTGTAAGTATTATCTCTGCAATACAGAATGCCACCTCCGATGCAGGGCTAGATTCGTCCCTGAAAATCATGCTGTCTACCTGAATCGGCTTGTATGCAGCATGTTACTCCATTTGGTAACTGTTTGTGAGTTATGACTATTTCGAAATACAATAAAATGAATAAAGAGTAAGATGACGAACCTTCCGCCAGAAAGTCTGTCTTCCACTTTCGAAAATCAGTAACAACTGAGGCCATTAGTTCAATGTGATTTTTTTTTTTTTTTTTTTGGAAATTCGGCGCCAATAGATAGAAATTAATCGAGAATGCAAAGTTAATACATACCAACAAAACAATAAACTAAAGAGTTACAACAAACAACTACAACAAAGCAAGAAAATAAATTGAGCTACTACAAAGAGGAGCTCCGAGCAGCTGCTCCTCTAAAGGGCATGAAGATGTAGTTTTCATCAAAAAATTCCTTGATTTCATCATCGGGGACGCACAATTGAACAACCTGGTGAATGTCCAACGTCTTTCTCGCAAATCTTGCCAAAATATCAGCCATACCATTATCTTTACGACCGATGAAATCCAAGGTGATCCCATTTAGTTCAATGTGATTCTGTAGATTGGAAATGTGACTAGTATTCCTTCACGAGTTGCCGAACAGCGAACCTTCTTGTTGCATCGGCTTTATAGGTTCATCAAACTCCCTGCAAAAGCATCAGATTTCATAATGTTGCATTCTGATCTCGTACAAAGAATGTACATACAGTTTGCTGTCAGAATTTAATTCATCCAAACAATTCTACATAGTGTAATTTACGTTTAGTTCATCCTATACGGGTTTCTAATGGAACGTTTTTTTTAAATAATGCTCTAAATTAAAATAATTCGAGTTTTGGGTGTGGAATGAAAGTATTTATGTAGTATGGGTCCACGTAGGATTGGCATTCTCCAAACTAGCTTCGGTTTTTTTTTTTTTGGCGAAACAAACCAAAACCGTCACGGCGCGTGACGGTTTTACCCATAACCGCTGAGAATTGGGGCGGTTATGGACCAAAACCGCTGCAAATTGGGGCGGTTATGGACCAAAACCGTCTTTTTTTAGGGCGGTTTTGGTCAATCTTGCAATTTTGACGGAAAAAGAACCCACCAAAACCGTCTGAAAATTGAGCGGTTATGGTCATAACCGTCACGCGCCATAGCGGTTTTGGTACAAATTTGGTTCGGGGTTATCCGATCCTACGTGGACCCATTCTACATAAATATTTTCGTTCCGCACCCAAAACTTGAATTATTTTAATTTAGAGCATTATTTAAAAAAATCGTTCTTTATAATGTGTTTGAAATATTGCTACGAGCCTAAGAACTAGGTACATAGGCAAATATCAAGGTCAAGGAGACTGACCGTTACTAATGGCAAGTACCTTTGTACTGTCAGAATCTCGCAATTTCCGAATGTCCTCATCCAGAAGAATCTTCTGCTTTACCCAAAAAGGGTTTAACCACCAGAATGACATTTTACTTAACCACCCAGCTGTGGCAAATGGAGTGATAACTTTGGCAGCTGAATCAATTTTATTGCTACCTTTAACCTCGTCTTCTCAAGGGAGTATAGAAAGTAACCTCTATTACTCTGCTCACCACTTTCGTCACCTGTGTACACTTTGTAAGTACATAACATAATAATAAAAAAAAATACTCCTACAAAAGACAGGATGTCTTAAGGATACCTTAATTTTAGTTTCATGGTAACCTTTCATAGCAGAAAGAGCTATAAAGCAGACAATTCCAGTAGACAGGAAAGCAAGAATTGTTGTTAATCCGACCACCAATACCGTAAATTTTTAAAGAGGATACAAAAGACGTCGGCTGCGTCAGCTTCGCAAGGCTCCATCTACGCGCGCCCCCGACGTCTCACCCTTGCCCTCTCTCGCCACATCCAGCAAAGGTGGGGGTAAGAGCAAGGGTAAGAACAAAACAACAAGGGCCGTACCCCCCTGCCCATACCCCACCTCATCGGGATGGGCTTGGCCCCGACCTCCTGCTGGGCCCGGTGTTCTGGGTATTCGGCCGTCTGCACAGCCGCAAGGATAGGCCCACGTCGCATCCACCGCAGACTCGGGTCTCCACCCGACTGACTTGACTCAGTTTTTCGGGGCTATGAATCTTCAGGCTCCGGACTCCACTTGGTTTATGGACACGGGTGCAACCAATCATCTTGCCTCTCATTCAGGTATGCTCACTAGTATACGTTCCTCCAGTACTATTCCGTCGATTAATGTTGGTAATGGTAATTGTATTCCTGTCATTGGTAGTGGTTGTCAAACGTTGCCTACAAACACCACCCCTCTCGCCCTAAACAATGTTCTTTTCACTCCTCATATAATCAAAAACTTAATCTCCGTTCGCCAATTCACTGTTGATAATAATGTGTCCGTCGAATTTGACCCGAATGGTTTTTCTGTGAATGATCTTCGTACGGGGACCTTGTTAATGAGGAGCAGTAGCTCGGGCGAGTTGTACCCAGTCACACCCTCAGTGTCGTCGTCCACAACGTCCACCCACCCGCCTCACGCCACAGCCTCCGCCCTCGCCGTTCTTCCCTTCTCGGTGTGGCACAGTCGTCTCGGTCATCCTGGCCCACATGTTTTAGATTTGCTTAAGCACAAAATTTCTATTTCATGTAATAAAGCACAACGTGCATCCTTATGTCATTCTTGTCAAATTAGTAAGCATGTTCGCTTACCGTTTGCGGATTCTACTAGTGTTACTATTGCTCCGTTTGACATTATTCATAGCGACTTATGGACATCTCCAATTTTAAGCCGTGATGGTTTCAAATATTATTTAGTTTTACTGGATGATTTTTCTCATTACCTATGGATCTTTCCCATCAAATACAAATCTGAGGTTTATGCGAAATTTCTAGAGTTTGCTAAGTATGTCCGTACTCAATTTGAGCGTCCTGTCAAATGTTTTTAATGTGATCTTGGGGTGAATTTGATAATACACGGTTTCATAATTTTGCTAAAAACAATGGAATGGTGTATCGGTTTGCGTGCCCTCAGACATCTCCGAAGAATGGTAAGGCCGAGCATATGTTACGTCGCCTTAATGATATTAAGCGCACTTTGCTTCTTCATGCTACTTTACCGGTACAGTTTTGGGTCGAAGCTATTGATATGGCTGCCTATCTTCATAATGTGCTTCCTACTAAGGTACTTCGCAATCACACTCCGGTCTCTGTGCTCTTTGGTCGTCATCCTACCTACGATCACATTCGCACGTTTGGGTGTCTTTGTTATCCCAATCTCTCTGCCAAAGCTCCTCATAAGTTGGCCCCTCGTTCTACTAGGTGCATCTTCTTGGGTTTTCCGGCTAATTTTCGGGGTTATCGGTGTCTTGATTTGGTTACGGGCAAAATTCACATTTCGCGCCATGTGACGTTCGATGAACATGTGTTCCCGTATTCCCAGCGGGGTTCTTCCCCTTCCCTGGTCAGTGACGTTTCCTTCGATGCTGCTCCGCTTGGTGTGGGACGTGAATATGCGTTCCCCACCCCGACCCCTCCTCCGCGGATCTCAGCTGGAAAGGAGGTTGACATTGATATGATTGGTGCTGATGGTCAACCTCTTCGCCCAGCAGACATGCTGCTTTATTCTTGGGATCGAGGGCGCGACGTTTGCGTCGATTTGACTGGGTCATCGCCCATGACTCAGACGGGATTGATGGATTTTGAACCAGGTAAGGCGGTACGGGAAGCGGCTAATCGTAAGCGTGCTAAGTATGAGGCTAGGTGCGCTGCTTTGGGTTATGGCTTTCTCCCCTTCTCTTTCTCCTCTTTGGGGGAGTTGGAGCATTCAGTTGTTGCTCTGCTAAAGCGGATCCAGCAGTTCTCCAAGACGCAGGATATTGGGGCGCAAGCTGCAACTTTTATTTTTACTAGGATTGGTTTTTCCATAGCAAAGGGTGTGGGGGCTCAGATCGTATCTCGGCTCCCCACCAATTTTTTGTAAATTATTATGGATTTTTAGGTAATATATGGCATATATAATATAAAGACGAGTCATCAC
This sequence comes from Spergularia marina, assembly GCA_963680865.1. Classification (NCBI taxonomy): domain Eukaryota; kingdom Viridiplantae; phylum Streptophyta; class Magnoliopsida; order Caryophyllales; family Caryophyllaceae; genus Spergularia; species Spergularia marina. The sequence goes on along the minus strand of OY804553.1, from coordinate 22,557,595 downwards.
TAATATAGTAATATCATACAATAACCAGTGCAATTTTGCTCGGATAAAACAACTATGGGTCAAATACTGGTCAAGTTAGCAATGGATCATGTCGAGTGAGTTTGGTATAGGAGAATTGTTTATCATTAATTTTTCCTTTTTGTTAATCACCTTATTTAATTCTTTTTTTTGAAGGGACACCTCACTGTTCTATTCTGATTTCCAGCATGTTATCTATCACAACAAAAACTGTGCAACATCAAATGGGAAGAACAGTGAGTCGAAGGCGAATACATACTTATGGGTCTATATAATCAAATTAAAACGAACATAATACTAAATACCAAATTAGAGTTATTATGAAAAATGTACATTCTTCTAATTCATTTATGAGCTTAATACGTCATTTTTGTTTTTGTCTTAATTATGTGCTAACGAGTCAGGTTGGCTGATCCAAAAAAGTGTTGGTCATAACATGTCTAGGTATATACGGGCCCTTAGATACTAAAAGACGGATTGGATCAAGTTGAGTTAACGGGTTGGTGATCAATAGTTTTGATATAGCTAATGTGTATCCTATCCAACTTGCATTAAGACGCATCGATTAATATGCCTTTTTTTTTTATTATCAGTATTCACAACAATTCCATATAATAGCCCGTGCAATTTTGCACGGGTCAATAAACTAGTTGAGTGACGTTAAACGCTACACAACCGGTTTAGATGTTTTTATTGATGTGTTTAGCACATAATGTCTTTTTTTAATCAAAACGCATAATTTTTAACTCGGTTTAGTTCGAAATGCGACATAACATATAATTGAGCCTAACTCTCAAATTGGTCACCCTATGATTCGGGTTATTTCTTTTATTATGGATTTCGTTTCGAGCATCCTTTGTACATCCCTAGTCCCGAGTAAATACTCTCTCCAGATAATCTACCATAACCATACCAAGGGTACCTTCGGCTTTCACCAGCATACATGTCATCTAACACGAATTTAAAGTAGTTACTCAATCACACTCCATGAGAGTTATTTTTACACTCCACATATCGATTTTTTCATACCCTTAACTAATGAGGCAATGGTTTGATATGACTACATTTCTCTGATTTGATTTAATCTTAAACTGAATATGTTGAGCATTTAACTGCATCCAGACGAATTGATAATTAGAAATAGAGTAGATTTTTTTTTTTTTTTTTGAGGAAGTAGAATAGATTTATTGATTGTTAGTTTGACACTTTTAATTTGATTTATTTGATTCGATTCGATTTAAATTGATCTAACCTGATTTAAAATCAAGTGTAATCATCATTCCAAGTAGCGTAAAAATCACTCCTCACACGGAAGAGGTGAGAAGTCGAGACTCGAGACTCCGACATAAAAAACTGGCGCTGAAACCAAATAAACAAATCTCAACCTGTTTGATCGGAAACAGATAACACAAACCCCCCGGATCTTTCTCTATCATATCCCGCGATTTAGCCGGCCGATTGATTTCCCGCCGGAAATCTCGCCGGAGATAGACAAAATTCAATTACTTCAAAAAAAAAATGCTGAATCACAAAGGAGCAAATCAGAGATTGCCAGGTGGCAACACAACGTTTCTCCGATCACCGATATCTTCTCTAATGCTCTCCCTTTTCGCCACCGTCGCCGCCTTCTACGTCGCCGGAAGGTCCCCCTTTTCTCTCTCCTCTTTCTAACAACTTTCTAGATATTATATACTAATCACAGTGATTGGTAATTACATGTGTATTTTATTTTGTGGTTGTTGTTAGCAATGTGATTGTGTTATTGATTTATGATTGATTATTAGTATTACTCCCTCCCTTCTTTTCATTTGTTCACGTCCGAGTTCAAACCAAACGTTAACAAATACGAAGTAAAAGGAACGGAAACGAGTAGTAACAAGTAAGATTTTTGAGTTGAGCTTTCGATTGGTCGGAAATGTGGAAAGATTTTGAATTCAACTAATTTTTGATGAATAAGAAACAAGGATGAAACGTTGTGTTGTTAATTAGTCTATTTTCAAGGTTATTCGATTTAAGTTTAGGTTTTGATCAATTGATATGTGATTATTGAGGTAGTGTTTCGATGTGGATGATTTTGATCGATTTCATATGATATGAGTAATATCAAGGGGGTTGTTGTTTGCGTATTGTTTCTCGGGGGTAGTCGGGATATTAGTTAGCAATTTCGAAGAAATATGAAAAGGAGGGAACTTTTCGTTATGGTGTGATTGTAATGAAATGCTACATTGTTACTTGATTAAATGGTGATGTGTGAAGAAAACGCTTTGGCTTTTTGGTGATTGAGATGAGAAGGCAATGTTGATTGAAGGAAGTCGTGTTTCGTGTTTTTGGTTTTGGAAGCTGTTACTCTCCTATTATGTTATTGTGCAATGTTTTGCTTTGTCACTGTAGAATAACTAAGGAAGCAGGCTTGAGCTTCATTGGATGCAACATATGTAGACTGTCTTGCCCATAACTTGTCTGATGAGGATTTTGTTATACTTACGACACACAAGTTACTAGTAAATCATAAAATGTGTGTTAAAATCGCATGCTGTTGATAAATTAGTTAGGAGTTTTGCAAAGGGAAGTGTCATTTTCAGTTGTTTGGACTAAATAACGAAGTCATTTTTCTTTCTTGGTAAAGAAACATCTCTGTCATGAATAGAGTTTTTTCTGTCTAATTAAAAGTTATTCTGATTGATTTGGGTGGTTTGGGGAATGTTCGTGTTCTTACATAGATTGGCTCGCTTTAGAACTTTTGAAAAGATCATTGAAATGAGAAAACGAGATTTTGATCATCTTACTAAAATAACGGTTGTTTTGGGTAGATTATGGCAGGATGCACAAAATAGGGTTTATGTCATCAAAGAGCTTGAAAAACTTACTAGTCAAGTAAGTTCTCTTTCTCTCCTTCGTACTCTTTTTGAGATTTTTTTTTCGGAAAATTCACGTGGTACCCCCAAACTTTGACTGATTGCACATGGTACCCAACTTAGCAAATTTGTGCATATGGTACCCTTGAGGTTAGTACTTTGTGCACATGGTACCCTAATACTAACTTCCGTTAGATTTTCCGTTAAGTGATGATGTATTAGTTAGTTGTTAGGTAATTAGTTGATTAAATTTATTAATTAATAAAATCAAAAAATTAAAAAAAAATCAAAATTTTAGACTTTTTAAAACAAATCCAAAAAATATTTTCATGAAAACAAAAATCCAAAAATACTGGTTTTTTTTTATAGAAATATAACTTTTCTTAAAAAAAATTCATAATTTGTGCACATGGTACCCTTCAGGTTACCACTTTGTGCACACGGTACCCTTGAAATCAAACATTTTGCACATGGTACCCCTAAGATTTCAATTCTAAAAAAAAATTGAAATAAAAAATTTGAAGTAAAAAACTGTGGAAAAAAAAAATCAAATTTTCTAAAAATTTATTATATTTTCTATTAAAAATATTAATTACATAATTTAATTAACTAATTAAATCACAACTAACCGACACATCATCACTTAACGGAAAAATCTAACGGAAGTTAATATTTGGGTACCATGTGCACAAAGTAGTAAGTTCAAGGGTACTATATGCACAAACTTGCCAAGTTGGGTATCATGTGCAATCAGTCAAAGTTCGAGGGTACCACGTGAATTTTCCGTTTTTTTTTATTTTTTTATTTTTTTTAATTCATACGAAGTAACATTCAACCTTACAACAATAACAACATTACTCCAATGTCTCAAAAGCTCGGAGCCTTACCATTGTCTTGAAATTTACAACACAGAGAGGTTGTTTCACTATGACCCAAAATGGAAAACATCCAAGCCTTATTCCCAAAATGATTTGGGGTCGGCTACATGAATCGTCATCCAGTATCCATCTTATGCGCGCCATAAAATATCAAAAACGTTGTGAACCATTTAGAAATGTTGAAACACTTTCGAAAGGAGTTTTAGAAAGTCATCAAAATAAATAAAAAGTTTGAAAATTAGTGATAACATATGAAATTTGAACACCGAGTAAGGAAAAGTTTTGGAACAAGCTAGGAAAACCAAAAAAAAAAAAGAAAAAAAAAAAGAGTCAAATTAAGCCCTCCACATGGATAGCGTTTCTCCACATCGCCATATCCAACACCATACTCTCTTCAAGCCCTAAGAAGCTCATATCACTTTAATCACCCCCATCCAAGTCATCTTGGGTCTTTCTCGACCCCTACTAATATTATCACTTCCCCACCCTTCTACTCTTCTAACCGGCGCGTCACTAGGCCTCCTTCTGACATGGTCATACCACCTCAATCAGTTCTCCATCATCTTGTCCGCGATGGGCGCAACCCCTAGTTTCTCCCTAATAACTTTATTTCTTAACCGATTATGTCTTGTATGTCCACACATCCACCGTAGCATGCGCATCTCCGTCACACTCATCTTATGAACGTGACACTGTTTCACGGCCCAACATTCCGTGCCATATAACAGTGCCGGCCTGATTGTCGTACGATAAAACTTGCCCTTCAACATTCCGTGCCATATGACCCAAAATGGAAGAGAGTCTAAAATCGCATGGATCGTCTACCCCTCCACAAATTGTTTAAGGAGCCTTTTTACTTATTCCATCATATTCTAAAGCAAAGATTGTGAGCCCTGTTGGAGATTGGAGTAAAAAATTGTCACTCCTTCCATAATATTGGGTCTTCTATCTTATCAAAGAATATGTTACGTCTTCTCCTGTGAGTTGGCCGTATGTATAGTATTTTGCAAATTGTGAAGTTATCGTAAGACTGAGTTGAAGTTAATTAACATCATATTCATAAATTTTCCTAATTTTCTTACACATTCCCATATGGCCATATTTCATGTGGGAGTTTTAACTAATTAGCTGTTTAACACTAACAGGGACGAAATGCTATCTCAGTTGATGACTCGTTGAAAGTTATAGCATGCAGGTAACACACTCTTAGCTTTTCACTTTTTAACCATGTCTTCAAATGTATGGAACTCTTTTGTTTCAAGCCTTGGTGAGTTAATCTTTGTCGTGTTAGGGAACAGCAGAAGAAACTCTTGGCCCTTCAAATGGAATTGTCTGCTGCTAAGCAAGAAGGTTTTGTCCCAAAGTTTTCCGGAAGCGGAATTGCTAAATCTAAGAAAAGGCCACTGGTTGTAATAGGTGTATTGACAAGTTTTGGGCGAAAGAACAAGAGAGATGCGATTCGTAAAGCATGGATGGGAACAGGTATGGTGCAGTTTCCTTTCCCTATGTTGCCATGTTTTGAAATGAAGGTTGTGTTTGTTTGGAAGTAATAAGCTTTACAATGTAATGGAAGGAAATTTATACAAATTTGTGAAAATCGAGAAGGAAAAAGAGGACTCACAAGATAGATATAGTAGTTGATGATATCTAATGATGTAATGACAATTACGTAAGTTGAACAGTGATGATTGCCTTAGTTTATTGGGGATCTCGTTACATTTTAAGTTTGTAATTAGGATTACACCCAACCACCCTTATCTCCTCTATTTTTGACAAGCCTGAAGAGTTATTACTTCTGTCATTCCCAAGGCTTTTACGGTGAAACTGCCATTTTGTGTGATGACACTCAAACATGAATGAAGCTTTGTGGTTAAGTTTTGGTGAATGCCTTCTAAACGCCGTGACATTGACAGTTCTCATTCATGTCCCAAACTTGTAATAGTTGTGTGATTGAGAACTGGAAATGAAAATTATAAAAGCATCATGATTAGATTAAAACGAAACACCAGGTTTTAGACTTTAAGCTCAGAATCACACATGCCCATCTGTTTAGAATCTTGTACTGGAATCAGGATTCTTTGATTATCATAAGCATTCGGGATTGTTCTTGCTTGCAAGCTTTCTGTTTGGTGCCCACAGAAACTTATTAGTGGTGCTCCCACATGGTTGTGTTCATGTTGGGATATGAGTTATCACTAATATGCTGCTGTACTTTACAGGTTCTGCCCTAACAAAGATGGAGAATGAGAAGCGCATTGTTGCAAGATTTGTTATTGGGAGAAGGTATTTATGGTTAAGTACTTGCCAATAAATTTTTCTTTTCTGGAGTTAATGTCTGAGTAAGATTGCATCTATTGTGTTTGCTTTCAGTGAGAACCATGGGGATGATTTAGACTTGGCAATTGATATTGAGAACAGACAGACCAATGATTTCGTTATCCTGGTATGTGTGAACTGATGAACTCCTTATTTACTAAGTCAGTCTTCACACATTGTCTAGATTCTTTTGGCCCTATAATCACATAAACTGTTCTGTATAAATTGTACGGAAGGGATTCGATCTGGAGTAGCAGTATTTCATTAGAACCTGGAAGTGATGATGTTCTGCGGACACAATTCCACATATATTTCTAAACATATCGGCTAGAGCTGGAATAGTTTCAGCTCAACCAATTTTCTCAGAACTAGTCTCAAAACATATAATTAATGATCCTGAATCAAAGGGGGCAAGGCAAATAATAACAGGAATAGACTAGGGTCTGGACCCTGGTGTGTCGTCGTAGTAACTATGTCTTCCAAACATATTTCTGAGTTTCTGACTCTATTCCCTTTACTTTTCCCTGTTTTCTGGTATTAATTGCTTAACTATTGACTCTAGATGTTTTGCAACTTGTCTTAACAGAATGACCATGTGGAGACTTCTAAACAACTACCAAAAAAGACAATGTCTTTCTTTGCATATGTAGCAAACGTGTGGGATGCGGATTTCTATGCGAAAGTAAATGACAATCTTTATGTAAATATTGGTGAGTGAAAATAATTTCATTGCTCTCGCATAATACTCATCTTTGAAATTGCTGTTCTAACTACTTGTATTTATCCTACCAATTCAGAATAGGTTGTTTAGAGTTGCACCATTTGCTTGCTATAAGTTGAACACCAGAAACCAAGTTTTCTTTTTTTCAACAAGTCCACCGAATAAAAGATGAATTAATTCTTACACTCTAATTACCTTTAGTTGTTCTTGACTAGGATTTACGGAGAAAAGGAGTCGTTGCATTCTGGCTTATTTAGGGTGTCGGGATAACCTTTTTTTTGGAACAGTGTCCTTGTTCCTTATGTTTCCAAAATAACTTGTCAGGCTTGCTCGGCAACTTCTGCATATGCTGTCTGTATATTCTAGTAATGTTGTTGGAGGATTGCCATATATGCTGCGGCCTCAATCCTCATAGTTGTGACTTGTGAGACCATATTAAACACTCTAATTGCTTTTTTTTTTTTTGGGTTTAAATTAGTTGTTTAAGTTTATCCACTTAAATGGGACATCTTCTGTACAGATGCCCTAGGAAATTCTCTTGCCGCTCATGTGGACAAGCCTCGAGTTTACATGGGATGTATGAAGTCTGGTGAAGTCTTTTCTGAACCGTGAGTTCGACCATGAGTATTGTGGATGCCGTTTTTTTAAAATGGTAAACATAGGTGAATAGTGTAGACTTACCAGTTCTCTGTAACTTATTTTCACGTTACTTTGACAGGAGCCAGATGTGGTACGAACCAGACTGGTGGAAATTTGGTGATGGAAAATCGTAAGTCATTTCTCAGTTTAATATGACCAATACTAGCAGTTTTGCTCTAAAACGGTATTTGACAGAAACATGCCCATTTACTTGAGCACCATGCCACCAACTTCATAATCCAAGAAGACAATGCTTTATAATGTGTCATTGTGTCGGAAGATTTTATATGTTGCTCCTACTATAAATCCTGATAAGATAGTGTTTTCTTGTTGCTATCGTGCATGTGACACATTTACTTGTACCTAAACTGGCTCGAAAATCTTTAGTTCGTATATGTTGTGGAGTTTGAAGGAATCTGTTCCCCTTGTGACTGACTCACTGACTATTTAACAGTTTGTATTTTTGTGTCGTGCCAAAATTCTGCTAATATTGCCATTCGTGATTTGTGACTGACTTTTATACTCTTACTGGGAGTTTGAATGTCTACCTCATTTGTGACAATCCTTTTACCAAGCAGGTATTTCCGCCACGCTTCTGGTGATATATTCGTCATATCACAAGCACTGGCCAAATTTATATCAATAAACAAGTAAGTGTCCTGCCATACTGTAGTATTCTCCATCGAATTGGCATTCACTTTGCGTATTTGATTGCTTCCATTCTTTCTACTGTTGCCATACTGTAGTATTCTCCATCGAATTGGCATTCACTTTGCGTATTTTATTGCTTCCATTCTTTCTACTGTTGGTGATGTTCCTGAAATTGTATGTGAAACTGCAGATCTAATCTCCGTACGTATGCCCATGACGATGTCAGCGTTGGCTCCTGGTTTATTGGGTTAGACGTCGACCACATTAATGAAAGAAAGTTTTGTTGTTCATCATGGGTATCAGGTACCTCCCTCTCATTTGTGTTAATTAGATGCAACAACACAAACTCATGTGGACAGCACACATGATGGAACAAGATACATACTTGTATAAATCTTGTTTAGCGTGAAGAAACTTCTAATCTGAAGCTTTAGCCGAACTTGTATCTAACTTTAGTTTAGGGGACTATCAAGAATCCATTTAGTTTTTGCCGAGGAAGTTGTTCTTTCGTGAGGTGGAGAAAGATCAAAATGTGTAAAATACTGGAAGACTTAAGTCACTGAATTCTCAAGTTTCTACCAATTCTTACCTTGAAGAATACCCTTCCAGAAAATGTCACATTACGAATGGGTCATAAAGTAGTGCCTGTTGCTATGATTTCTGCTTTCATTAGAGTTGCTGCTTTTCCCTGTAACGCTTCCGGGATGTGACTGGTTTGGTTTATGACTGCATGTAGGAACTATCTGTGCTGGTGTCTGATGAAGTAATGGAGTTCTGCTGACTTGAGGAACCGTCCGCTGGTCCGGCATTTGATATACATTGAGGATATACACACTTCTGATACAAAACTTTCGATCGCCTGCAATGAGCAGAAGCTCATCGTCCCTGTAGCTTTATGCAACACAAATCTGCTGTTGTAGATGATGAGCCCATATGTTTAGGAGTAATACAGGAGTAGATACTAGTGTTGTATTGCTTCAACAATCCATGTTACAGTTGATTGTTGATATCAATTTGTTCAGCATCGATATATTAAATATAGTTTGGTGCCTTTTGCCATTCCGGTATATCATCGTTCGTCTCTCTGTGATGGTAAATTCGTAACAATCCATTAGCAAATCTTTCATTCTTCTGTCTTTAGATGCACATGTCGAATATGTATATACTACACTCTCGGCTCTAATGAAAGTAGAATATGTATATACATTAAGCTATCTTGTCTTTAGATGCACAAACTGAGCACACAATTTGAAGCATATGATGTTGCACATTAAGAATAAGCTGCCTACAAATTTGCACAACAACACAAACACTGGATATGGCAACACTAAAGACGAATCAGGTACAATGTCGACTTAACCGGAGAAAGGCCAGAAGTCTTCACGATGAACTGTTGAGGAAATGAGCCAAAGCTTTATCCGTGTCATTGTCGTACATAAGAAGAGCCTCGCCGACAGCATTGGAAGAGAAACCCATTTCTCTGAGTAGATTGAATGCATTTGCAAATTCTCGCACCTGAAGCACCCAAAAAAATGTTAAGACCAAACAAGAAACACTGATAGTCTGATAGCTGAAATGGGTAAAAGTGCACCAAACAAGATAGCTGAAAACGGTAAAAGTGCACAAACCCTCTCCAACACCATATGGGAAAATAATAACGGAGACTCCAGCTAGTTTGGTGAACAATGAAAATAGGACTTGAACTATCAAATTTTTGGATTCAGCATCTGAACTTCTTTCTTTTTGGATTAACGACCTCATGCAGTGCCACTTACCGCAACTTTGCAGACCAAAAGAAAACGTAGAGACCTCAAAGTTGTCAGTTTACTTTTCAGGCAGAAAAAGTTCTTTCATACTACTTCACAGTCTCTTCAAAGAGATAGGTATCATTGCCATTTGTCAGGTGCCGTGTTCCTAAAACAAACACCAGGAACGGCAAATTTTCGGACAATCAAACTTTGGGTACAGAGGAAGCCCAAAGCCCAATGTTTGGAGCAGAAGATTCAGGCAGGAGGTTGTATATACTAGTTGTACTCGTTAATGCATGATCAAAGAGCTAACGATGCAATTAGCTTCAAACAACATGGAAGAGTGAGGCGAAAAAGTGGAAGTCACAGAGGGAAGCTGCGCCGCAGGGAGGGAGGGTAGGAAAGAAGTGTGAAAGAACTACAAAAAGAACGAAAACGTTGTGTGACCCCCCCCCCCACCCTCCCAAAGGTACACAAAACAAAAGCCTCCCTTCTATTTTTAGATTAGATATTCTCTATACTGTTGTTGATTTTAGATGATTTTCATTATAAGAAAGGGCAAATTTGTGTCTAAATACTGAATTGCTGAGAATAAGGGATACTGATATGAACTCTGCAAACACAATTTTGAAGCTTACAATATGCGCCTATGAAATAAATAAAAGTTATGAAATTTCTGACATTAGAATTGAGTTGAATAATACCTTAACAGGATCGTCCCCGAAGTTTGCAACTGCCAAGGGAACAGCTTCTCGATTAAGCCCAGATGCAACATATTTGTTCACAACAGGATCCACAGCAGAGGCCTACATGAAGTTAACCACATCAATTAAGTGTCTAAAGAGATAACTTAAGCACACCAAGGTCATCACTATAATCATTACAACTTAAGAGAAGATACAGATTAAAGGAAACCAAAGGGTGACACCCACATACAGAAGGAATCCATTATACATCATCCAATGCCTCCAAGGAAGCTCATAGATAAGCAGGTAAGAATGGATAAGTAGATCAGATGTATGAACCTTTCCTACAAATAATAAAGATGTTTCCATAGACCCTTGACTAAAAATGAGACGAGAATCTGCTACTTCGTGAATTAGAGTCATGTTGATATTGTCCACTATATCCAAAGGCCGAAAGAAAAGAAGGCACTTCAACAGCCAAAACATCCAAAAAGAAACACAGACATTTAATCATTTACAAAGAGAGAATGAAACAAATAATAAAGATCCCTTTTTAAATATAAAATAAAATAAAGGAATGCGCGTAAAAAATCTATGATCAATTCTTGCTAATATATTTGGAAGAGCAGCCATTCCATTTGCAGAAGAAATTCTTGATAGCTCCAAGAATGGTTTCAAAGCTCCTTTAAAACAAGGCTACTAAATGAAAGATTTCAAAGAATTAAACTAAATGCGTAAATGCTGAACTCAATGCAGCCATGCCAGTATGCCACCTAACCTATGACCAGGGTGCTAAATGAAGTACGGTTTTTCTATCTAAAGGAATAATCAGGTGAAGGTCACACTAGTTATCCCAAAAAAAAGGGCAACTGGTCAGCAACCTGGAAAGGCAGGCTGAAACAGACACCCGATGTTTCCTTGACTCTTTGACCTCCACAAGTCCTCAAGCCTTCACTACAACATGCTTACCCCACTAAAAGTAGAGATGTAGAATGCAATATTTTCCTAGAGCCCAGTTAACTAAGGCAAAATCAAATTCTTGCTTTGTTATGACTAATGAGCACTTTTGTCATTTGTATAGGTTTTTAGTCTCTCTCCCACCAGCAAACCATGTCATCTACCTCTCCCTTGATGAAAGAAAATGAAGAGCAGGCAGATTGGGTAATTGCTTCCCTTTAGACTGTATCTATTCCTACTTCACTCATAGCCATGTAATAGTTAAAAGGAAAAAAAAAAGTAAGAGTACATACCAAATGAAGAGTACGTACCAAATATATCTAAACATAGCATCCACTATTCCACTGTCCCCAAAAAAAAAAAACATATAGCTATGTGAAATAAAAAAATAAAAATAAAAACTCCATCGTCTCCATGAATTTAAAAACGAAACACCGGGCTTGATGGAGAGTAATTCCCCAAGCAAAGACAAAAGTATAGAAAATCAATAGACTACATATCAGAAGAAACCAAGCAACTACAAGTAAAATTACCATGGACTGCACTGAAGGCATTGGTTCTGGTGTTCTTGACGGAAGGTTTTCAGCTGCAAAGCGGCTCCAGTTCTGATTTCCCTTTTCTGCCTCGGTAAGTATCTTCCTCTCCAAATCAAAATCAAACTGAAAGCTGCTACGTGTAATATCTCCCATTTGTGGTAATAGTTGGGGCTATTGTACAAGTGATCATAATCAAAGTCAATTGGTTTTAGAAAGAAAAGCAAAAAGACATTGAGAATAGAGGTCATTTTTGACAATAACAATAATAGGTCCTTTAGTAAAAGCTAAATCCCAACTCTCTTGAAGTAAAAGAGATCAACGAACCCTACCAATTTTCAATAAACAAAACTTAGGAGCACATTCAACTTGCCAGGTACCTTTAAGCCAAGAAAAACATGAAATTTAAAAAAAAAAAAACTTGATCAAAATATGTGAAAATTCAAAAAGCTTGTGTTGTCAGGCAACCATAGATGTTATAGACAAATGAAAAACCATTAAAAGGTAAGATCCCAGACCAGAAAATGCCCCCCTCCCCCAGTAGAGAAAAGTAGGAACAAGAAGAGAGAATAAAACTAAAATAGCAAAGATAATGGGAAAATCAGTTCACATAAAGTAAGACATCAAAGGAAGAGAGCAAATAATTGAAACCCGGACACTTGGAAGTTTCAAATAACATCAAGCCAGGGACTTACTGGAGGAGTGATCCAGTACTCTGGCTTCATCTGAACTCTAATACCAGATCCTGCTGCAAAAGTAAACAGAACACCATTAACCCTAAGCAACTAGAAAACTCAAATCGCTGAGAGGGAAATCTTACAGACACCCTACACATCAAATCATCAAAACCCTATAAGCCAAAAGCCAACCTATTTCCTCCATCACCATTGTTCACTTACCAATACAAAATCACACAATCAATCAACATTACCCCAATATCTCAAACGCTTACGCCCATACAAGGCAAGGGGAGGTCGGATGTACGCAGTCTCATCCCGATGTTGAAGACCCAAATTGCAAATCGCATCGAAATTTGCTAAAATGCATACAATCTAATTTGCCACTCTACAACATATTTCCAGACATGACCAAAATTCCCAATACCAGATCAAATTGAAGGCAAGATCAATACTTTGACGAAATACAATTACCGCAATTGATTAGTCCCAACATAATTACTATGATCATTATCACAAAATACAAATTCGAACTACTTATTATAATCCCAATTTCCACACAATATGCAAGCACTTAATCATTTCTTCTTGCTTTTTTTTCCCCAATTACAAAATTACACAAAAATCAATACTTGCAACACAAAATCAACGAATTAGAAGAAACCCAATAAAACCCAGATATAAAATCTAACCCTTTTCAATTCCCAAAAAAAAAAAAAAAAACACAAACCAAAATCAACATTAAAAATCCCAAGAAAAAAGCAGGAGAGAGAAAGATAAAGAGAGACTTACAGGAAGAGGGAGGGACAGAAGAATGCTGATAAGGAGGAGCGCGGGGAGGATGAGGGGTGCCAGAGTGACCGATCTTAGGGTAGAGTGAAGAAGAAGATTGTGGGGAAGCTCCATACATGGGGATGTGAGGTTCGTATGGAGATACCCCACCTCTGTTCCTGCTCGTGTTGTACTCATACTCCATCTTTTTTTTCTCTGATTTTAGGGGTAGGGGATGAACTAAATGATTCTAATTATTATTACCAGTTAATCTCAAATATGTTTTCATTCCAAGTTGAAGTGTTTGATCTCTCAATCTCTCGACCTCTCAACTATTTCTCTCTTTTTGTGGGGTGTCCTGTGTCCATCACGTTTTTCCAAGGGTCGTGTCATGACCAGAATTGGTGTCGGGTACAAATACGTTAGGTAATAGAAATGTCTTTGCTTTTTAGTGTTGCGTTGTTTCTAGTTCTTTCCAAAACAACGAAAAGTTGTACGACGTAAATTAAATGTACGATGGTTGATGACCTCCTTGTAAAGAGATGAGGAAGTGAGAAGGTAGAGGACTGGAGGAGACATCTTCATAAATCCGGTTGAAGCGTTAGTTGGAAGTGTGTGCGATATATGGTTCAGTTGTTACTATGATAAAATAATGGAGTCGATTCCGACGAATGCCGGAAGTTATAATCCGAGTAGCGTTTTTTAAAAAGAAAATGATGAAAGGTAAGTAAATTTTTTTTTTTTTTAGGCTATAACGTAGTGTTTTTATTAGACAAAAAAAGAGTGCTATAAGGATGTAGTTCAATATATACGGAGTACAATATTTTTAAAGTAAAGTATCTTTTTTAATAATTTATCTGTCAAACCGTGTTCCTTTATTTTCTCGCCACATCATGTGCGATTGTACTTATTAAATAGTGTTTTCAAATCAGATCAAATTTATTCAAATTAAATCAGTTTCAAACAAATCAAATCAGTTTTATTCAAATCACATCAAATTAGATCAGAATTATCCAAATAACAATAAATGAATCTAGTATACTTCTAGTTATTCATTTGTATGCAGTTAATTTATCAATAAAATCAGTTCAGATCAAATTAAATCAAATCAAGCTTATTCAAATCAAATCAGAAAAATGCAGTTCAATCACACAGAGTCTAAGAAACTAGATAAGCCATCAAACTGACTTAACTATTTGATACGACTACGAGTGATATCTAAACTCATCTTATTTGTTTAAGATTAACTACTTCGATATTGCCAAATTCAAGTACATCAAAGTAAGAAAAAAAGGTATGACTATCAACACTTCATCAGAGTCCTCTAAAACTCTCATCGCACCGATTCTCTATGATATAAAACAACGCGAGTGAGAGTGCTGCAATGGAGTGCCGATAGTCGCTCTCACATTTAAACTTACGAGCGGATATCTCCGAACCACAATATAAACAATACAATATACCACACATGTTGGAACAGAGGCGTCCCCAGGAGGTCACCCATCCTGAAATTACTCCCAGTCAAACACGCTTAACTTTGGAGTTCTTATCACATGGGCTTCCTAAAAGAAAAGCCGACTTTGTTGGTATGAGTAACACTATCAATCATTTTTAAGCATATCATATGAGCTCTTAATCTCTTAAGAGTCTCCTCTGAAATTTGGGGTATTACAATAACATACCTAATTGGTGAAAGAAACCGAATAAGGAAACACGAAAGACGCGGAGACAAAAAAACCCGACAAAAGCCGACAACCGCGGCCTGCACCAAAAGGCACGGTGGACCGCGAGCCGCCAAAACTCTCTGCCTCCTCCGATTCGAAACGCTGCCGTGCTCCGCGGCTTCACCGTTCCTATCGATTCTCCTTTCCGTCCACGAGCCATACACCTCCATACCACCCATATAGTATGGACCATACATAGTTCCAACACCCATATTGTCGCAACCATACGTGTCTCGAGCTCCTTGCTCGAACACGATCACGACCAATTTTCAAATTGGTAAGATATGTTCAAGGCACATATTCCAATAACACCAATAAGATATTAGCCCTGGAATCGTATGTGTAGGTGATTAAGGTGAATTAAGGTGAATTATTTGGACCCATCATAATCAAAAGATTCATGGAGTAATCAGTTTACAATTTACGATCCAGACAAATTAAGAAAAAGGTTAATTTAGAAGGAACTCGAAGAAGAAGAGAAGAAAGAAGAAGAAGAAGACACGTGTAAGAGAAGTGACGTGGATGATAGGCTGGCAAATCTCCAAATACCTTTTTCTCCATTTTTTCCCAATTTCCTCGCTTTTCCTCTTCCCTGCATCACCACCAACTTCAAACATTATACAAACCCAACAATTAATTTAATTTAAATTAAATTAAACCATAAATTAATTTCATTATTAGCCCAAATTTCCCTCCAATTTTCATTTCCAAGTAAAAATCACAATAAATTTGTATATCCCAATTTATCAGAGGGGGATTTTTGATGCAAAGATTGTTTTTTTTTTCTGCAATTTTTCTAAGATCCTGAAGAAATAATTACATCACCATAAAAGTGTAAATAATTTGATTGTTGTAAATATTGTACAGCTTTTATTTACTGCAGGTGAATTTGGAGGATTGTTATTGGTGATTTTATTGGAGAATTTGAGGGTAAGTAATTTAATTTACATTGGAGTTCATTTTCATTATTATTATGTTATTTTGATGACCCTTTATGAAAGAATTGAACTTTATGTGATCTATGATGTAATTAGGAGCTTTATAATACTTA
This sequence comes from Spergularia marina, assembly GCA_963680865.1. Classification (NCBI taxonomy): domain Eukaryota; kingdom Viridiplantae; phylum Streptophyta; class Magnoliopsida; order Caryophyllales; family Caryophyllaceae; genus Spergularia; species Spergularia marina. Next base: position 22,541,370 of record OY804553.1, on the reverse strand, counting down.
ATTTAGCTGATTTATGCTCAAAAGTTTATGACTTTGATGTAATTATGGGTGGCCCGCTTGCTAATTTGAACTGAAGGGAATTGGGTTTAGTATGATTTTATATAAAAAAGTTGAATTTTTTATGAAAGAATAATTTGGTTAATTTGATATGGGTTGTACTGTATTTTGTGGGTTCCCATCGTGTAATTGTGCAGTGATTATTGTATTTTGGCTGCAAAAAGGTTTAGTAGTAGTTTAGTTGGCTTCTAATGTAAGTTTCTAGTCATTAGTGTAATATACAAAGAAAGAAGGAAACAAAAGGTGCATTTGGATGTACCTTTTTTGAGGTATTTTGTTTGGATGTTCATCTAATGGTTTTTAGCTCACTGTTAGAAAGTTGGGGGTAATCGAGTTTTGTAGAATGATCACTGCGGTATCTGTCGATTTTTTGCACTTGAGTTTCGTGAATTGAATGTAGAAATCTTGTTAGGGTGTGTGACTGTGGAACAAATCGTTATTCCCCATGAAGAAGTAGACCTGCTGCTGCATTGTGAGGGAGTAATTAAGGTGTTCACTTGTCGAGTAATTAAGAGTATGGGGTTCTCTTATAGGGATAGGCTTGATCTTGGAATAACTCAAAGGATGTCAGTAAAATGTATCCTTTCTTTTGTCTTGTTTTACGTATATCTACGTAACTACGTTAGTCAGCTCGTTTCCCGAGGCCCTTCAAGAAAGGCGACCATATAACTTCACCCCTGTCAAGTTCACAATATGGACTTGTGGAGAGGTTGGGGAGCGGTGTGTTTCCAGGTGTTATGCATGGGAAGATGTTATCTGATCGTGGAGTTGTGTAAAGTTATAGTGGAAGTGATCTTCAGTAGCAATTGCCCCTAAATCATCGAGTCAGTCACTCAGTCTTATCTTCTCCTGCATTGGGTCATTATTGTATGAATGTTAGAGGCTGAGAATGCATATTGCCTATTTCGAATCCTAGTTAGTGGGGGTTTCAGCTTTTGTTGGGGAAAGATGCCAAGTCATATTCTTATGTTAAACATTGCAGAGGGTGTTCTTATAAGCTGATAGGCGCATTATGGGAAATGACGAAGGGGAGAAAACTCCAAAAGCTGAGAAACCAGAGAAAGCAGCTTCTTCCCCTCAGGTGAGCTAGCCATTTTCATTTCTTACTGAGTTTCTGGTCTAGATGTTGTTACTCATAAATAAATGGTTTGGCACTTTGGTGTTTCCATCTTTGGTATCAATAATAGTATTCTAGGATCTTCAAGTCTGTTTATTTCGATTCGATAATTTATTACAGCTCTCTTTGTTTACAGGAACAAAGCGGTGTCCATGTCTATCCTGATTGGGCAGCTGTTCAGGTTAAGATCTGTGCATTTTACTTCTTTAGGGAAGGATCAAATGACTAATATCTGAAACGTTAACCACTAAAGTATCCTGTTAATCTTTATATTTTTGTTGTTGCTGTCTGTGAAAACTGCTTGTGCCTTGCTGAGATTCCTTTTTTTCTTCCTGGCTGTAGGCATATTACGGATCCAGTGCCATGCCACCTCCTTATTACAATCCAGCTGCTGCACCTGGGCATGCAGCACACCCATATATGTGGGCACCACCACAGGTAGTTCCGCTTTATTTATAGTTGTTGGATGTAAAACTACATCTTAAAGTTGGCAAATATTCTCTGCATAATGTGGTTGAGGTAGCTATGTTGTAAAAAGAATAACGTCTGAGATAGTTTACTGATTGCAAGTTTTTTCATGTTTGGGTAGATGGTTCCACCTTACGGACCACCTTATGCAGCCATGTATCCACATGGAGGGATCTATGGGGCTTCTGCTGCACCTGTCGTAAGTTTATCTCACATCCTCTCTCTCTCTATTTGGCTTCTTGCCATTGACCTAAATACCAAAATACTCCCTCCGTCCCAGCTCAAACGGCCCAGGCGTTATTCGTAGTCGAATAAGAAAAATTGATATAATAAGTTGAGTGGGGTAATATTAGGAAAAGAGAGGAGAGAGAAGGTGGAGATTAATAAAAGTAGGAAAGATAATGTGAGAGAGAATGTGATTATTTAATAAAAGTAGGAGAGAGAAATATGTCCCAAAATAGATGGGGTGTTTGAGGTGGGACGTCCCAAAATGGAATATGGGGCGTTTGAGCGGGGACGGAGGGGAGTACTGGTCTAGTCGTGGCATACAAATCAGTGTACTAGGTGCCTCTTGCACCTTGTTTGCATATTCCTTTCTCAATAATTTTTAGCCTGGACTTGTGTGAATTATATAGTGCTTGTGCCAGTCTAAGAGAAAGGAACCATATTCACTTTTGAAATAAACACTGTTTTTCAAATTCTAGAAATATCTACTTTGCTCTTTTTATTTCTTTGGCATTCTTCACTCTGGTTAGTAATATTGTTGCCCAACACTTCATTATGACATAAAAGAGCTAGATGCTTTGTGATGGCTTAATTAGGGTAGTCAAATATTTGATATGTGTCTTCATAAAACCAGACGAGGACCGCCGCATGGATGATGCTACTGCATCTTAGTGTATGCAGGTTGCAACTCCCCTAACTTTAGAAACTCCGACAAGATCTTCAGGGAATGATAATGGTTCTGCAAAGAAGCCTAAAGAACCCGATGTCAATGGAGCGTCAGGAAATGGCAATGCTGAGGCTGCTAGGGATGGTGGTGCCCGCGGCCAGTCACACAGGTTTTTTCATAATGTCCTTTCATTCCTGTTTCTCTGTAAAATATTTTTTTTCTTTAGTGTTCTGGAGTTTTGTTCTTTTCTGATTGTTCATGAGTTCTAGGAAGTGAAGATGTCGTCACTTTAGCCCTCGCAGATGTGAAATTTTATTTAGTATGAAGTGGCTACAAATTTGGGAGGGGTTTGTGAGTTATATTCTCAAATTTCATCTCCGTCCTGATCTAGCAATTATCTTAGACCCCTGTAGCCGGCTTGTCCTTTATTAATATAATATGAATGTAAAGAAGATTGATTTTAGAAGAAAAGAAAAAAATGATCTATCAATCAGGATTGAGGAGTCTAGTAGAATAGATGCCACGGAGAAGGTGCCTCTTGTAACATAAATGTCATTCAACTCTATTTTTATGTTACAGACATACATATTTGGATTAAGTGAAGTGAATCTTTATGCGGTGACTCTTTATGGCTTACTTATCAGAAAAAGGAGTGATTGGAACGTCACATGCCTTGGTTGATGCATGGTTTCAGTTCAGGTTTCCTTTGTGTTCGTTATAAATCTGAATCTCATTGTAATTCTCTCCTAGTATAACCGTCATGTGTTCTTGACTTCTCCCTGTGAGGCATACCATATAGAGCTACAAAGTCAGTTGTTTATACATCTCTAAGTCCAGGTCACAAGGACAGGACAGGGGAGGTTTGAGTGACACCTCCAAAGACCTCTTGTTTTTATTTTTTTTTTATTTTTTTATTTTTTATTTTTATTTTATTGTTGTGTGCGCGTGAAGGTCACCTCTATGTGATTGTTTGAGAACATGAGAAGCACTTCTTAACTTTCGCTGTCTCTGTGGATCTTGTGCACCTATCATATGATATATGACCGAGAGAGATGTGATTGAGCGAGTTAGCTCATAAAGTTTAATTAATTATACAAGAGAATAATTTCTTCGTACTTATGATGTTATTAGCTCGGATTGCGGAACAGAAGGTTCTTGTGACAGAAGTGATGACAGTACAGCAAGAGTGAGTATGCGTTGTTTGTCTATTGGATTGTAGGTCTTTGTTCATGCATAAAGCTTTGTATTTGATACTGTATTTCTATTCCAGGAAGATGACAGTGGTAGAAGTTATAATGGGGCATCAGACTCAGGTATGACTGCATCTCGATAACTTTCATATTTATCGTGGCCCTGTAAACTCTGGAGTGATCTGAACCATTCTTACAACACCCACATGTATATACATGAATATCAGTTATTATATAAGTAATTTTTGTACTCCGTATTTGGTCCAGTGTATTTGATCGTTGAACCACTGACGTGCTTTTGGCATGTTTTACTGTGTGGTTATGCTTTACGAATTAGCATTTCAATCTTTCTTCATGCTTTAGCAAAGTGTCAACAGTGCAAGTTGGATGAAAATTATCTCTGCCTTGAAATGGAAATAGTTGTGAGCAGCTTTCAGAAATAACCAAATTGAATACCTTCGACTGAACAACAGCATTTGATGCAAGCTCTCCTTGCATGTTTCTGTTTTCAATTCCCCTGATTCTCGGCCATACCCAATAGCTATTTCTTCTCGACATGATTTTATAGTTTCTTGAAACTAGAATTCATAGTGCCACGAAATTTCAGGTTCTATCATTAGATTTATTCGTGCATTGGGATTCTGATTTCAATTCACTTTACCTCTGTGTATGCTAGGTACATGTAATATGCAAGTAGTTCCTGGCATCCCAATGGCCTCCACCAAAGCTTTGGAAAGTTATCCTATGTTTACACCTGAAATGAATCATTCTTCTCACGCACGAGTTAACGCAAATTTAGTTACTACCACTGCACCCAGGCCTTCTGGCGTAGGGGTAAAGTCCTTTACTAGCTAAATATTTCAATTCTTGCGTGAATGCAAATTTGGATTGGGCTTTTACTTTATTTAGTACTCGTAAAAAGCACTAGTGTGAACTTCTGAGAGAGATAAAAATGCTACCTGTTAATACTTAATGCTTCACAAGAGCTGGTCGGTGGAGGGTTTTGTGCATTATATGGAACTTTTCTCGACTCTTCATTGACAATTTCTTGGTTCTTTGATTCAATGAAGTCAACTCAAAATTCTACTGAAATAATACTTAATGCTTCACAAGAGCTTGCGGTGGAGGGTTTTGTGCATTATATGGAACTTTTCTCGACTCTTCATTGACAATTTCTTGGTTCTTTGATTTAATGAAAACTTAAAATTCTACTGAAATTGTGAAAACCATCAAAGTTAAAGTCACATATGGTGGTTGTACAGCCATGATAGCTGTTAGCTTGATGAAATTGATCTTAAAGTAGTAGACACACGATGTTAACATACCCAACTCCAAATGATTTAGCTTGTTGGACATCCATGGAACATTATTTTGCTTGGTTTATGTAATTCATGTCCTTGTATGTGATAGGGAATTGGCATATTATTACAGTTGACATTCTCCAGTTTAGCTTTTCATGGGAAACTATAATTTGGGTTAAGAAGAATACTAGGAGCCCGCTTAGGCAGTGTCGTAGGTTAATAACTTCCCATGTCTCTTGGAAAGTTAAAATTTTGTAACATGTATGAGGTTGGATGGTAGCTGGCAGAGTTGCCAAGTATTTAGTCGGTTGGATATAAAAAAGTGTATGCCTAGTGAATTCTATTCCCATGGGAAGGTATTTTTCCAATAAAACGTTCACTGAGTACATGAAGTTGTATGTGCAGCAGTAGTTTTGTTTTGAGTTCTGCTGCGCCCCAATTATATCAGGTGATGCTCTGGTGCTGTATATATTTAACTGATGTAGGCAGTCTGAATTTTTCTTAGGATGATCGAGAGCTAAAGCGTGAGAAGAGGAAACAATCAAACCGAGAATCTGCTAGAAGATCAAGGTTAAGGAAGCAGGTTGAAAGGCAAACAGAACAATAAAAAAAAAAAAGATTTTATTTTCTGTCTCCCACTCATCTGGCACTCATGATTACAGCTTATCTTGCAGGCTGAAATGGAAGAACTTGGAAGGAAAGTTGATGCTTTGAATGCTGAAAATCTATCTCTCAGATCAGAAATTATTAAGTTGGTGGACGATTCAGAAAAACTGAGGACAGATAACGGTTTATTAATGGTAATCCTACTGTCATATGCCTGGCTGATTCCTCACCCACCTTTTGTGGACTTACTGTGGTTTACCTTTCGCATAACTATTCTCTGATGATCACTTGATCACTGTGTGTCAAGTCTTTTAATCTGCACATTATAGATCCAAAGAAGTCTCGGCATCTTAAAACAAGTTCAAGAGTTTCTGATTTGAGAAATAGCGTTTAGTTATTTATGCTGGTGGGAGTTAATTATGGGATGTTAGTTCGTAACCGGAATACTCTTTTGGTGGATGTTGCAGGAGAAGCTAAAGAATATGCAGGGACAAGGTGGCAGCATGACTTCTGAGAGGAACGAAGGTCAAGAGAAGTCTCACATTAATACTGAGAACTTACTAGAGAAAGTAGATAAGTCGGTCTCCAATGGAGACCATGAACGAGGTGAATAAAGAGAGCTCCGCGCCCTTGAATTTTGGTAGTCTCATAACTTGTTGGCGTCTTGTTTATTTATAGACAGCTCAGGTTGCTGGGTCTGGCCACCGGAACAGTTTTGTTGTGTCGGAACCAACATTGCTCCATAACGGTTACTAGGATAGGTTGTAGTTAATAGAAAGGTTTTGTAATTTGTGTATTTAGACCTCACACCGTAGTGTCATAGACCGTAGTCAATATTGTATGGTCACTCAGAATTTATGCCAAAGTGTGTGTTGATTAATAGCCATTTCTTGTACGGGTTTTAGTCGTGCATCTGGAATTTTTGGGGTTTTGCCAGTGCTTAGCCCTGGTTCCCGCGAAATTGTACTATTACTTCCATTTTGATGGTTTTGCAAACTACGAGTACATGTACTGATTTCGCGAATACCAGTTCCCATAGACTCCCAGATCCCGTTATGTGAAGCGAAGGTATCTCAGCGCATTATTTAACTTGCTCACTGATCGCTCCTTAGTCCTTTTCTGGTCATTTACTAACTTGCCCACTGATCGCTCCGATCATAGATATCACTTACCGGTCCCTCCCCGGAGGAAATATTCAGTGTAACGGGTAAGAAAACCGAAAAAGGAAGAAAACTTCAAGGACAACAAAAAGTCCGAACCTTACCCGAAAAAGGAAGAAAACTTCAAGGACAACAAAAAGTCCGAACCTGATATGGTCATTTACGAGTTATGACCTTACCCCGAAACCCACTGTTATATCACGTGAAGCTTTAGCTCCGATAACTAATATCATTTTCCGATTTCTCAAGTAAGAAAGATCAGGAGCTCCTCTCGAGAAATAATCCATTGTACAAGAGGATAAGGTTGGCATAATGATTAGAAACTCAACCACCTACTTGGGAGTTGTCTCGGGTTTAAATCCTCGTACTCCCAAAGAAAAATAAAACCCCACAAAGTTGGTGTACGAGTTCGGACCCCTCTAAAACCCTGAACCCCGGGTAAGCGTGCCATTTCGCGAGGAGGGACTCATCCTATTTTCTACACAAAGAGGTAATCACTAATCACAGCTTTTCTCTATGATTTTTCATGGATTTTTGCAATTCTTGGAACTTTGTGATTAATTTCATGTGCATTTACACAGGAAAAACAATAGTAATTTCACCCCTTAAATTGCACATCCCAAATGATGGAATTTACTGATCTTTACACAAATTTATGAATTGGGAATTTTTAGAATCTGGGATTAATTTTGTTGATGTGAATAGGTAAGGAAATGTCGAGGGGAAGAATACCTGATAAATGGTCAATGAGGATTCTGTGGGGTTGTGCTTTTGGAAGTGCTGTTGGTATGTTCTTTTGTTATTTCTTCTCTATATATATTTGTGCAATTAATTTGTGTGTGGTAATATTATATTTTATTTTGAGGATTTGTGAGAAAGTTTGAACCTTTGTTATAATTATGAATCATGTAGGCCTATACATGGTTGTTGTGGAGAGGCAATTGCGAAATAGGGAGAAAATGATTGCTGAAGGATTGGCCTCCATCGATTCGAGTGGAGGTTCCGGTGAGCATGAGTAGTCGTAGACTCGTTGTTTTCTGATAAAGGTTGTATTTTGAGTATGGTTTTGTATGAATCGTGATGTATACTCTTTGGTGTTTTGGATAAATTGAGTGATGCTGAGTTTATTGAAATGACTTCATCTTCATCCAGGAAATAATTCAAACACCTGTAAGCTTAATAGTGGTGTAATGTGTGTTAAAATGATGTTTGCGCGTCTAAATCACGTATGCACCTAACATCATTGATCTTTGTTCTTTGCTGAGAACCTTTGAACTTGTAGTTTTGAGTAAACGATGCATTTTCGAGTATGGCTTGTATAAATCTGTGATGCTGAGTTAGTTAAAATGACTTTGTCCGGGAAATTCTAGGTTCAACCCTTTTAGGCTAATTGTGGTATAAACTGAAAGTGTGTTACGATTATTTTTGCCCAATGTGCGACATTTCTAACTCACATTGGCAAAATGGCATCGAGCACTGTGGATGTACGAATTTGGATGCTTCAGTTTTTGTTTCTTTGTTGAGACCATTCAAATTTTCGCCAGTCATGTTTGAGTGATGCTAAATCTAGAACATCGCCAGTGTGGGAATGATAAAGAATGTTGGAAATGTTGGTTGTACATATGTGTTCCGAGTTTGGGATGAGGATTTATCATGGAACTGTGGGGGCTATGGATTTGAGGATGAGAACCATCTATTCTGTTTGCTGAGGCAGGAGTTACCCTTTGCTGCTTCATAGTATCCTTTTCGTGGCTGTGATATTTGATATAGGACTAAACCTTGTTCATCATAATCGTATCCACTATGTTAGTCTATGTACATAGTGAGAAAAATTGTCGGATTTAAGGTCACAGATTCTTCAATTGTGAAGCTTCCCTATGCTTTCAGGAGAAATCCATGGGACAGTAGGACAGTGATGGCGAGTGCTTGCCATTCCTCTGGTTAGAAGCTTCTATATTGAAGTTTATGCCATTTTTCCATCAAATTGTGTTGTATGAGAAGTTAACTGTCCTGGCACATCAGCTTAGGAAGTGTATCTGACTTCTATATCAGTTCACTGTCAATTACACTACTGTCTACAAGAGTCTTCTGATCCAAGCAGGGTAGCGCAGTGGGGGATTCCTATAATCCTATCTACGTCTGCTTGAACCATCCATATTGCGACTTTGCCCTGAAGCCTAGTTCGTGTTGCAACTATCTACACCACCAGAGTGATACATACAACATCGTAGTCGTGAATTGAACCATGGTTGTAAGGAGTAATATTATTCATTGTGCTTCATGGACGGCAGTTTCATCAGTTTCTGATTGTTGAGCGGGTTGAAACTTTCATTATTTGGTTTGAGATTCAACACACTCAGTTTTGAAATCCTTATATTTACCGGTGAGTATGACTGCATGAGTAGTTGCATTTTGCGTATGGTTTGTCAAGTAAGTTTTTTTATAAGAAAAACTAGTATGTAAAAACCCAATGGTCAAAGAGATATCTCGAAAACCGCAAAAAAGTCCATCAGAGTGTTTAATTTGAGTCGGAGGGAGTAAGGGGTTTGTCACAAGTAAAGTTCGTTTAGTGGTTTGCAGCTTAAGTTGTCTAGTACTCCCTCCGTCCCAGCTCAAACGCCCCATATTCCATTTTGGGACGTCCCACCTCAAACACCCCATCTATTTTGGGACATATTTTTCTCTCTTATTTTTCTAAAATTATCACATCCTCTCTCACATTATCTCTCATACTTTTATTAATCCTCACATTCTCTCTCCTCATTTTTCTTAATATTATCCACTTAACTTATAGTATTAATTTTTCTTATTACATTACAAATATCGCCCGGGGCGTTTGAGCTGGGACGGAGGGAGTAGTTGTTTGGATTGAAAAACTTCATACTCTTTCGATTCAAAGAGATATCCTGCTGCGTTTAACTTGCCATATTTTGGGAGCTATTTCTAGATTAAGGCCCTATGCGATTCAACTTGTTAAACAATGCTTTCAAATCAGATCAGATTTATTCAAATCAAATCAAATCAAATCAGTTTCATTGAAATCAAATCAATCCAGATCAGAATTATCCAAATAACAACAAATGAATGTAGTCTACTTCTAGTTATTAATTCGTTTAAATGCAGTTAATTTATTAATATATTCAGTTCAAATCACATCAAATCAAATTTATTCAAATCAAATCAAATCTGAAAAATGCAGTCCAATCGCACAGGGCCTAAATGAAAGACTCGCTTGCCTTATCACCAACTGAAGTTGATATAATGCAATACAACAACAACAACAACAACAACAACAACAACATGAATAATCATCTGGTAACTGTCTTGTGTATGCCAAAAAATATAAGTTGATATGACGCAATGTAGAATAAAAACATGTACTAATTTTATGACAATTGAGCTATTCATTTGGTTTATAAATAAATTATATTATAAGATGTTAAAAGCAACAAATGAAACATAAAAATCTCTTTAAATCGAAAAAAATTTGAATTTTTTTTGAATCCAAACAACCACCAAATATCTTAAACTTCTAACCACTCAAAACCAACCTTCCTCGCAAAGAACCACTAAACGAACCACCAAAATGTAAAAATAACGTTAAACAATGTAAGGACTAAGGAGAAGAGTGAAAAAGAAGGAAACAAGGGAAGAGAGGAGAAAAGGAAACATAAGAAAACGTTAAAATATCGCGCTATAATCAAGAGGGTGGAATCCGCAAATTATCGGTTTAATTCTTCCCAGCTCAATTCCGTGAATTTCTCTCTCTCTCTCTCTCTTCTTTAAATCTCACCTGTAAGTTCTCTTCTTCATTTTAATTTCTCGTTGATTTCCAATTAATTTAATTTCCCCCCAAATTAATTAGTCTCCTAAATATATACTCTTATCTGCGTTTCAATTAAATTCCGACTTCTGTGTAATATAATGACAAAATTACCTTCAAATTGTTATTAATAATTACTTGAATTTCATTGTTTTAGAGTTAAAAGATCAGTTGTAGAATAAATCGTATTGTGCAATTTGGTAATTTCTCATCTAATAAATTGTCATGATATGATATGAAATGCCTGATAACCTTGTTGGACCTTTGACGTAATCTTCAAGCTAGAAATTATGAGTTTTATTTTGGAGCTATTTAGGTTAATAGAAGTTCTAACTGGCAATTTAGCATCATAATATCGCGGGCATAAGTTGCCAAGCTAGTTTAGTTGGTAAAGTCATCGTGAATAATACCCAAGATATGAACCGAGTCCAGTTCACGTCACCCTATCGAATAATTAAGAGATTGGTTTGAAATTCGACAACGATTGGGCTATCCTCAGAACGCTGATGTTAGTTTTATTGTCATAATCAGAGACTGATCTTCTGGGTTTTACTGATTATTACTGCAGGAAGCAGACTTGACAGTTTCTGCAAGTTCTCAGAAGTAAGTCAGTTCATGTTTGCTGTTAATGTGCTGAACATCAGCAATTCAGCATATGGTTTTATTTATTGAGATAAGTAGAGGTTGATCAGTAGTGTTGAATTTGTTGTAGTGGTTCGCGAAAAGGATGCTTGTTGGGAATACGCTGATAAGTTGGATGGGAACAAAGTGAGATGTAAGTTTTGTGCAAGAGTTTTGAATGGTGGTATTAGTAGATTGAAGCATCATTTGTCCCGGCTTCCTAGTAAAGGCGTAAGCCCGTGCAGCAAGGCTAGAGATGATGTGACTGATAAGGTGAGGGCTATAATGGCGTCTAAAGAGGAAATCAGGGAAACATCTGGTGCTAAGAAGCTGAAACTTGCAGAAACGAGTTCACCAGGGAATGTACCTACTAGCAGTAGGCCGCTGTTGTTTGTTGAGACAGCATTATCGGCTGTAAAAGGGCTTCCATCACTGAACCAAACTGATATGTCTTCCTTAAATGAGCAAGATGACGCAGAAAGGAGTATAGCATTGTTCTTCTTTGAGAATAAGTTGGATTTTAGTGTAGCCAGGTCACCTTCCTACCAGCTAATGATTGAAGCGATAGGAAAGTGTGGTTCTGGATTCTGTGGCCCTTCTGCAGAAACGCTGAAGAGTACTTGGCTGGAGCGGATAAAATCTGATGTGAGTCTAGAGTTGAAGGACGTTGAGAAAGAGTGGGGAAGGACAGGTTGTACGATAATTGCTGATATGTGGACAGACAACAAATCAAAAGCCCTGATCACTTTTCTGGTTTCATCACCTTCGAGGACCTTCTTTCACAAGTCTGTGGATGCCTCATCGTATCTCAAGAACACAAAGTCTTTGGCTGATTTATTTGATTCTGTGATTGAAGAAGTCGGCTCAGAGAATGTTGTGCAGATAATTGTTGACGGTGCTCTTAGTTACTCTGGTATAGCTAACCATATTCTGCAGAACTATGGGATGGTGTTTGTTTCTCCGTGTGCTTCTCATTGCGTAAATTTGATACTGGAAGATTTTTGCAAGATTGATTGGGTCAGTAGGTGTATTGTACAGGCACAGACCATAACAAGATATATCTACAACAATACTGTATTGCTAGAACTGATGAAGAAATTCACAGCAGGCCAGGATGTGATTAGAACAGGCATTACTAAATCCGTTTCGAACTTCCTGTCACTGCAAGCACTGTTCCGGCAAAGACCCAAATTGAAGCTTATGTTCAACACTCCCGAGTATTCTGCTAACTCTGCCTGTGGCAACAAACCACATGCCGTTCTAGAGGATAATGAGTTCTGGAGAGCAGTTGAAGAATGTGTTGCTGTTTCTGAGCCGTTTTTAAGGATTCTCAGGGAAGTTGCTGAGGGTAAGCCTGCAGTCTGTTTCATATATGAGTTGATGATGAAGGCCAAGGAGTCAATTAGAACGTATTATATCATGGACGAGGGGAAATGCAAGACGTTTTTGGATGTAGTACACAAGAAGTGGCATAACCAACTTCACACACCGTTACATTCAGCTGCAGCATTTTTGAATCCATGTATCCAGTATAACCCTGAGGTCAAGTTCTTAGCTGCTATTAAAGAAGACTTCTTTAATGTTTTAGAAAAACTGCTTCCGACACCTGAGCTAAGGCGTGATATCACTAATCAAATACTTCTATTTACAAGAGCGAGTGGAATGTTTGGCTGCAACCTGGCTAAAGAAGCTCGAGATGCAGTCACACCAGGTAGGTGTTGGCGTTCTTGAATTTCTGTTATACCTGTAAATTAGATTAATTCAAAGTTCGAGAAAGTTGAGCAAAACAGGAATCATAGAACAAACACTCAAGCCTGCTGTTTGATTTGTACTCTTCTTTGTATGATTACATCTAATATCTGCAGTTACTTGTACACAGGTGAATGGTGGGAACAGTACGGGGATTCAGCACCTGTGTTGCAAAGAGTAGCCATCAGACTTCTTAGTCAAGTTTGCAGCACATCAACGTTTGAGAAGCAATGGAATACATTCCAACAAATTCATTCGGAAAAGAGGAACAAAATTGACAAAGAAGCAATGAGTGATCTTATCTACATAAATTACAACCTCAAGCTAGGAAGGCCAAAGAACAAGTCTTTTGATGCGGATCCTATCCAGCTTGATGACATTGATATGACTTCCGAGTGGGTAGAGGAGATGGAGAATCCGACTCAAACAACCCAGTGGCTTGATCGGTTTGCTCCTTTTGATGTGAGTGACTTGAATACTAGGCACTTTAACTCAACAATTTTCAGTGCGAATGACTTTGGCTTGTGACTATAAGACTAGCATTCTAACTAAAGGGATGAAGGGCTTACAAATCAACTGGCATCAGGATCTCCTCCAAGCTCTGGACGTACTAGTCACCACCATTACATAAACCCAACCCTGTCTTTCATGCCATCATAGAATCGGAAAAAACCAATTCTCCAGGATCTTTTGATGACTAAAGTGCCACAAACTCCCCAAAATCCTATAATAAATCCAAGCACCACACTTATGTACATTCCTGGATATATGTCATCAGCATTGCTGTGCTCATTCTGTTGAGTGGCGTTATCTCCATTTTGCGGGATTGTGGTTGCTTCATCTCCACGACATTTCTGGAGTGGTGTTCCGCAAAGTCCCGGGTTCCCCATGTAGGATGCAACATTAAAACCTTGTAACTGGGTGCCAACTGGAATCTTCCCCGACAATTGATTGTACGACACATCCAACGTACCCAGATCGTTGATTTGAGCCAAACTTGCTGGAATTTGCCCGGAAAGATTGTTGCGTGATAAATCAAGAGATTCTAACAAGGCCATTTGACCTATTTTTGAAGGTATTGCTCCACTCAAACTGTTTGCTGATAGATTTAAGAATATTAAACCAATGAGACTTGATATGTCGTCAGGAATTTGGCCTTCTAGCTTATTGTTAGACATATCAATGCCTTTAAGTGCTCCAAGAGAGATACCGCCCTTAAAGCTACGTTCTTGTCTTTTCCACATTATCCATTCATTGTCGTAGGTTGCACCCACAGCCTCATAATACCCATACAAAACTGAGATATTCAGCAACCGATCTTCGGAGTCTGTCATTCCTTTAAGTCCATATATGCATCGGGGGATGGTTCCAGACATGTGGTTTCTCGAAACATCCAAGATTTGGAGTTGAGAAAGATGGCATAAGCTTGGTGGCAAGGCTCCGGAGAAGTGATTGCTTCTCAGGATGAGAATACTAAGATTCTTAAAATTATGCCCAAATGCAGGGGGTATGTACCCAGTGAGTGAATTATACGCAAGGTCTAAAGAAACCAAAGAGATGCAATTCACCAGGGACATTGGGAGTTCTCCAGAGAGGTTATTGTTGCGCAAGTGCAGAAATTTGAGCTGTTCTAGGGTGCCTATTGAGGCTGGCAAATTTCCCCAGAGGCTGTTGTTTTCCAGGTGCAAGACTGATAATTGATCAAAAAAACTCCAACAATCTGGAAGCTTTGCCGAAAACAAGTTGTTTGAGAGGTCCAAATAGGTCAGATGCTTCTTGGTTTTTGAACACAGGAAAGGAACAAGCCCTTGAGAAAGCTTGTTGTTGTTTAGCCGTAAGTCCGAAACATTATTATGTCCTAGAAAAAGGGGTATTGCTCCTTCCAGGTTGTTGTAACTTAGGTCAATCACAGGAAAACTCTCAAGGATGATTGCTGGTACGTCTGGAAGTACCCCATAAATCATGTTTTGAGACATGTTCAAGTAAGTCAATTCCGGCTGGAATAATGATTTGGATAAGGTGTCAGAAATAGTTCCCGAAATACCCCCATCGGATATATCCAGAAAATTCAAGGTTTTTTGAGTTGTAAGCCACATTGGGAAACGAGGGCCTATCTTACAGGAGCGTAAAGAGAGTTCATATAACTGAAATGGGGGATTCCAGTCATCACTAATATCGACCTCTAGCTCAGAGTTATTTGACAAGTACAAGACTGTTAATTCCGTAAGGTTTGATAGATGGCCCATGGTGAGAACTCCTTTCAAAGAATTGGAATGGAGATCCAAGGTCTGGAGCAGAGTAAGTTGGGCAAGTGCCGGACTAAGGGTACCATTCAGCTGATTCTCGTAAACTTGTAATTCCCATAGGGAAGAAAATGTGGCAATGTTGTCAGGAATGGATCCCCAAACATGATTCTCATTTAAAACTAGTGACACTATTGACTTGTGTGCACATGCAGATAAGGCATGGACGATGTTGGAGAAGTCGTAGTTGAGATTTGTGTTACGTAACCATAGTGTCTGCAAACTACACAAGTTCCCCAGTAATTTCATAACTCGTTGGGTTGGTTCCAAAGTGTTACTTCTAAACATCTGATTGTTTCCACCGAGGTCAAGAAATACGAGGGTGGTGTCAAGTCCAGTCAAGTTGAAGAACCACTCAAATATCGACGTATCATTCAAGTTATTACTTTCAAGGCTGACGTAACTAAGGCTGGTTGATGAATTGATGTATGAAAGGGAAGATGGCAGCGTTAGAGATAGGCCGCAAAAATCCAAGCTAAGAAATTCTAAGAAAGGGAGGGTGTTCACATTTGAGAGCCAGTTTGTGGCTGAACTCATATCAACACCACCCAAGTCGACTTTTCTTAATAGCCTCAGTTTCGAAAGCCAAGACAAGCTTTTCACATTGAGGGTACAGGCCACCTCATTGATACAATCAAGATCAAGAGATGATAATCTGGAAAGATTACCAATCTCTGGTGGAATCGTGCCGTAAAACCCATTATTAGCGATGTTAAGGGTCTCTAAATTAGCAAGTGAGCCTATAAACTTGGGTATGGTCTTGCCTGTGAAATTATTGAAACTCAGGTCCAAATAGTTCAAATGCTTCAACTCAACTAGAGATGCACTGAGTGTACCTTGTAGACCGCACCGCCAGTTAATACTGGCAGAAAGATCGAATCTGATGACATGACCTGTGTGGTTGTTGCAGTGAATGCCGGTCCACTGGCAGCAGTCTTGGCTGCTGGCTTGCCAGGAGTCGAGGACGCTGCAAGGGTCGACATGAATGCCGTGCTTGAACTGAAGCAAGGCTTCTCTCTCACTGTCCACACATTGTGATCTTCCACTGCAGCTTCTGGAGTAAGTTAGCCACACACAAATGAGGAAAATAACATTATGATAAAATGTGGCGGGATGATGTGGACTCATTTCAAGCTAACTCTGTTGTGGGTATTCGATAATTGCAGAATGAATAACTTGATTGTAGTATGGACTATGGAGTAGAGTGGGACTTAGTACTAATTGGCAGCCCCACAACTCTTACCATTGTTGAATGATCAACGTTGATCTTTTTAGTTACTTAACTTTGATATCTATCTAGTTCTACTAAAACAGAAGCCACTAGGACACGTGGCATCCAATGGCTACACATTTTCCCGCTAAATTTTTTGTTCCTAATAACATGGTTTTTAATAATTTTGTTCCTATTAATTTGCTGCAAATTCTAACAACTCTAAGTTAATAATGAAAAAGCAGCTAATAGCTAGGGCCTTCTATTAACAAAAAAAAAAAAAAAAAACAACTTTAATATGTTACTAATAATTTTCTACGCTAAATTTATGAGACCATTTCAACCAAATATATATACGGAGTATATCCCAAAATTTTGCTCTTCTTTATCTACTTTACAATCAAAATTTGTCCTCTTACTCACTGATGTAGTGATTAACCATTTCAATGACTAAAGACTCGCTCAAATAGAGGTAACTAAAGGTCACTATTCTTTTTTTTTTGTGTTCTTATTTATTTGTGTAATCTTCTAATGCAAATTTAATCTCTATTTCTAAGTCATGGGATTGTAAAGTCACTGAAATTTTGAGTTGGTAAATAAATTTGCCATAATACAAATGTTCCCTTACTAATATTCATACTTAGAGATACATTCACGCACACACACTTTGATAAGATTGCATTTTATCAAGTGCAAATTAAAGTCGTACGTATACATGATTGCTAAGCTATTCAGTTTTTTTTTTTTTTTAAAAGAAGTCCTTGATATCTTGAGTCGGGAAATAGATTCAGGTATATAACTACGTTTCGAACGCCAACAATATAAATCCATTTTACTAAGACAAAGTTAAGCTAGACGTGTTGCCGCACGTTACGATATTAAAACTTTTGGCTACACATTTCCGTGCATAGCACGGGTATTATACTAGTTTTATAGATTGCATTTGATGCCAGCATATAGTGATATAGTAACAAGCTTGTTTGGTAGGAAGGAAGTAGATGGAAAGGAAAAGAAGGGAAATAGATTTTACTACTTTCCAACGTTTGGTTCGTAAAAAAAATGGGAAGTGGAAGTAAATGAAAAGAAATGGAAGGAAATTATCCTTCATTAAACTGTCATTTCCTCTTCCTCCCAAAACGGGCAGAATTAGAAGGAAAGACAATTTACATCATAAAAACACCAAATTTCCTTCCAATTCTTCCAAATGTACAATATGAAAACCAAACAAAGAAAAATTAGTTCCCTTCCTTTATCTTCTTTTCCTTTCCGTTCCTTTTTCTTCCTTCCAATTTCCGTCCAATTCCTCTATACCAAACAAGCTATAAGTCTTGTGAGAGACGATCTCTCCATGCTTTATAGAGAGACCGTCCATATTGGGCCATTGGCTATTGTTTATATCCTACCACTTTTTTTTTTTTTTTTTTTTTTGTGGTACAACGACGAAAACCAAAACACTAGCTACTATTACCTAATACATCCTCCATGTGAGGCAAAATAATACAATCTTCATCAAAGAAAGAAGAAGTGCCGGCAATATCCGAAATGCCCACTTCAAAATACTCCAGTAGTCCAGTCCATCAAAAGTCTTCAAAGCAAGAATCACTCTCGCTTCCCTCGCCATGTGGTCCGCCACCTTGTTGTGCTTCCTGCTAACAGCCCCGACATGCGCATGGAGTTCCATCCCTACCTCTCTGCAATTCAAGTAAAAATTAGCCAGTCTATCCACGGTATTTTTGAAATCTGTGACCCCATGAACTACCAACTCACAGTCACAGAGGAGAGTAAAGTCTTGTCTCTCTTGCATTTTCATCCACTGCAAACCCATTAGAACTGCTAAACTTTCCGCAAGCGTGGCATCCGTCGCATAAATATGCGCAACAATCCCTGCCACCTTCCATTACTATCCAGCATGCAAGCAGCCAGCGTGTCTAGGGCCTATAAATAGAAGCTTCTTTCAGAAACCTGCAGACTTACCCGCTTCTACAAACGAGACATCAATGAAGAACAATGTGGTGGACCAAGGAGGGGGTGACAATCTATTTTTTAGAGGGGTGATGGGGAGCTGTTGAAGAACAGATGAAGGATGAGAGTATTTTTGAACTAAGAGTTTAGCTTGTGGAACTATTGTTGAAGCGATGATGTTTTTCCTATCAAATATCCAAGCATTTCTTCTCTTCCAGAGAAGCCAACAAATCAAGCTAAATAAGGGAGGCCAAGTAGCATCAGGGCCATCCAAGTTCCTACTAAGCAGTCAGTGACCTCCCACTGGAACCACAATGGGTCCAGTTGAAGCGGATCCCAAATCTCCCTTGCCTGAGGGCAATCCTGAAGGATGTGAATGATACTCACTGAGAGTAGGACAAAAAGGACAAGTTGCGGGGATGGGAATGTTCCTATGTGCTAAAACAGCCCTGGTAGGCAAATTGTTCCCTTTAACTAGCCACATGAAAAGAAAACTGACTCTTGGGGGACACTTCATATTCCAGATCTTACTCCAAGACTTATCAACACTACCAAAAGCATTTTTACTTTTCCAAAGACTATCATGGATACTAGTAGTATTAAAAAAATTACCTAAGGCTAAGTTAGTACACATCTTATCAGTACCAAAATTCGGAATGACCGCACCTCGAATAGCATTAATCACATCCATGTCAAAAAAAGAAGAACAATCAATTAAGCTATCATCCAACAGCAAATCACGCACACAAATATTGCAAATTGAAGCTGGCAGAGGGCCAGAGAATTTCCCACGAAGTGGGCCCACGCCACACCAATTATCATCCCAAAAGTCAATTGACTCACCCGTGCCAATCGCCCAACCCGCACTCTCTCTAAATAGGTCCCAACCCTTAGCCAAACTCTGCCAAATATAAGAACCCCTTTTGAAAGGCAAAGGTTCCTCTCGACCTCTAATATATTTATGATAAAAAAGGTCCGAGGCTGGGTTCTTTTTAGAATTTAAAAGCCCAACAGAATTTAGTCACCCCTTGACTCAATTGGAGCGGTGACTTTATTCCAAGAAACAAGCGAAATTTTCCTACAGTTGGGTGTAGAACCCCATAGAAAGTTAGCACAAATTTGATCAATTTGGTTTAAAGCCCAGACCGGAAGACTCAAATCTTGCATATGATAGAGCGGAATAGTCGATAACGTGGACTTGATAAGCACCAACTTCCCAGCTCTTGAGAGTGTATCACACTTCCATGTGCTCAATTTATTTCTGACTTTCTGCACAACTTTCAAAATTGAAGCCTTATTAGGCCTCTTGTCAGCCAGAGGAACCCCGAGGTAAGAACCAAGGTCGTCACTAGCTTTCACACCCAAGGAGGACTCAAACATACCACGTATCTCATCCGGGACATTCTTCGAAAAATAGATTTTACTTTTATTCTTATTCATATTCTGTCCCGAAAAATAGAAAAACTGACACAACATACTATTCACACTTAACAAGGTACCATCACTCGTATCACCAAACAATAACACATCATCCGCAAAAAACAAGTGAGAGATCTTAAGATCACTCCCAACCAAACTAAAAGCTTTCCAATCCCCACAATCACAAGCATCATGAATAAATTTCGAAAACATTTCCATGCAAATGATAAAAATATAGGGGGAAAGAGGATCGCCTTGACGGATACCTCTAGATGTCAAAAAAGAGTCAGAAGTCGACACATTAACCAGCACCCTATAAGAAGCAGTAGAGATGCAGCTCATGATCAAGGTAACCGTATCATTGTCCAACCCAAATTTTCCTAAGACAAAAGTCAATGAACTACCATTCTAACCTATCATAGGCTTTTTCTAGGTCAATCTTTAGAGCAAACAAGCCTTTCCTCCCCTTTTTTTTCCTCATGGAGTGCAAGATTTCATTAGCAATGACAAAATTATTTAAGGTCCCTCTCCCCGGCAAAAAAACTACCCTGATTAGGGGAGATGAATCCTTCTAGATGAGGCCTGATTCTGTTAACCAAAATTTTTGAAATAATTTTATAGCTATTATTACACAGACTAATAGGACGAAAGTTTTTCAGCATTTCGGGATGGTCTACTTTAGGTATAAGACTAATAACAGTCCCATTATAGGCTTTCAGCAACTCTTTGCTAGCAAAAACATTATTGACAAAGAGGAATAGATCATTCCTAATCGTCATCCAATGTTTTTGATAGAAAAAAGCATGGAAGCTATCAGGCCCAGGGGCTTTCCAGGGACTGATTATATACTTAGTTGTCATTGTATTACTTTTAGAGTTTTGGTTTGTCGACTCAATTCCTTGGATGTCGTTAGAAAAGCGGAATAAGATCTCTTTTTTTAATACACGATCTCAAACTCTGTAATTGCATTTGATATCGTGTATAAAGGCAAAATTCATCCAAGGCGTTAAAATGTACCTATCTACTAGTATATAATACGGAGTATCTAAATTTGTACCTGAAAAATGATCGTATACAATATTTGTTTTGTCATTAGTTAAGTTAGTTCTTATAACGATTGGGATTTGAAATTGTGATAATTGAAAACGCCGTCAATTGAAAAGTGAACCGATTAAACTAGTACGAGTAGTGTCTTTATACACAATAAAATAGACTGGTAGCTGATGTTGCTCTGTCTATATTGTCGTCTCATTTCGTTGGACAACGTTAGAAAAGCATACGAGTAGTAGATTATGCATCAGAACAAGCATGGGTGAAGTCGTGGACTTTGAAATATCAACATTTACGACGTTTTTGGTCATTGCTCTTTTATGGTGATTGATGGGATCCAAGCGTGTATGCTTTTTTTTTTTTTTTTTGACGTGTATGATGGTTTATAATGGGGAATCTAGTGAATGAATTATGCAGTATATGTATATCATATCATTGGATACGAACGACAAATGTTAAAGTAGTGGACAGTAAGAACTAAGAAGTCAAACATGTAACCTTCGAGTCAACAAATAGCAAGTTAACAACACGACTGAAGAAAGCGCACTTGAGTATGCATTAGATATTAAGGTCTGCTATTCCGATGATAAAGATAAAAACATTAATATGTGTGAGATCAATGTCACCTTATGACAATTGTATTAATGATTTTTCCGTTTTCTTGAAAAGAAAAAAAAAATTGTAGGATTGAACAAATTAATGTTCAAGTGAATCAAATCAGCCAAGCCTGTTTCATATGGTACTTGAAAATGGCTATACACAAGAATCAAGAGTAGGGCGAGAAATCGCCGGCAGAGAGGCGATGATTCATGGAGGATGATTTAATAATTAGCCGAGGATGCAAAAGGAAGATAATTAAGAGTGTGAATGAATATTACGATATCTGAGGCGCATTCGCATTCCATAGTCATATTGAAAAATGTGTCCTTGTACAACGGTTACTCGACCATTAGGCCGAAATACGTAACATCCACACCAACACAACAATATACGAGTTGACGACTATTGTGTTGACGTGCCCGAAAACGAGTCAGTCGCTACATTCTTGGGTGGAGTTAAATGTTAGTTGAGGGACTTAACGTTTTATGTTTTGTTCGTTTTTAGACCCGAATGTGTATTTTTTTTTTTTTTTTTTTTTTTTAGTTAAGGACCTCGGTTAACTTTTCTGTTATCGTGAGGGTCTAACGTTTTGTTTCTTACAATATTTGACTCTCTTTAACTAAACAAGAAAAAGTTTGGGGTTCTGAAATGAACAAAACATGAACTGAATCGCTAAATGTCACCCACAATTAACCATGCATTACCTAAAATACCCTCAGTCTTTCTCTCACTAGAGCTCCCTAATTTCCTCCAATCTTCATCTTCTACCTCCCAGTCCAGCCATCCATCCTTTACCATTCATCACCAAAATCCAAAGTTTGGTACACTTGAATCTCATCTCTCTCTCCAATTTGCTGGGTAAGTTGTAAGCCTGTAAAACACCCCCAAAATGTAGACCTTTTCTCTCTCCAATTAATTGGGTTGATCTTCACACGAACTAATACAACTCTAGCTCGATCATCGCAAATTCGTACTTGATGACCACATCGGAGAAGCTTTTAAGAACATCGGACGAAATCACTTTGAGCAAACTAATCACCATTAGAATAGTTGTTAAGTACTCCAAATACTAGCATAAGTTAGTCCTGATAGTAAAAAATGAAAACAAAAAGAAATCCAAATAATTAGGCCATATTTCTCGGAAGAAGAAATGTTCACACTTGTAGCACGTACAATTAACTAACACATCTGTACATGTGCAATAGTCCTGTGAGCAAAATGTCAGTACTGTAACCACGAACCTGTTAATAATAAGTCTATCAATTCACCATGGACAAGTGACTAACAAGTTTACTTTCTAACCAAAGATTTCTGAACAACAGGTCCATTCACTTACGATGGACATGGGTTCTACGGGTTCATGCTGACAGTTTGAACTTGTATTTCAAAGGTCCATGACCTTTAACACTTATAAGGATTATTTTTTAAAAAAGTTTCTTAAAACTCTTTTCACCTAATAGCCCCATGTTAATGGTATGTGATTTATCTCAATTATTGAAGTGTCGTCACAATTTAGTTTAATTTTATGAACTAGTTGTCATGTCGTATGAATTAAAAGTACTCCGATGAGATTATTCACGGTAAATTTCTTGGATATATGAATCAAATTATATACCTCGTCCACGTGCATTAGTCTTTTCTTTTCTTTTTTTTACTCCAAATTTCATACTCCGTATATGATATTTTTAATTATTGTAGTTATCATTATGAGTGTCAGACAATCAAATCGTAGAGCTACTCGCCTAATCTTATGTCGGAATTGGAAAAATCGACAAAAAATGTATTTATTTTCAAAATTATGCAAAATAATCCTTTTACTTATTTTTGAAAATAATTTTAGAGAGTGTCTTTGAAAGTGTAGCTTTTGATAGGTCTACTAAACTACTACGGTACTACTATCATATAAATTGTGACAATTACGACAACTCAATATACATATAACATACTACTACGTCTTTTATTATAAAATAATATGAAAGTAAAATCGAAAACTTTTTATTCTAATATGACTTTTTCAAGTTTCCAATTTGTTAGAACCTATTTAGTGTTGGTGTCAACTAAGTTGTTGTATATATACTAATTATTGAGCAAAACACGGAATATGTTCTTGATCATCAACACTCTCACCTTATTCATTTTCAAACTACATCATACACTAGGTGCTATATACGCTAGTCATTCACTCATTCTTAGCAAACATACATTTGTAATTGTTTTAGTTTTACGAGAGAAAACATGACTCGAGCGGGGTTCTCATGTATTAAGATGTTGGACTATCTAATTCCCCCAGTGGAATTGTCTACTATTGTGAGTTGTGGTAGACCTTACGTTTAGAGAACTCGTTTGGCACTTCAAAAGATGTTGCCGATAAAGTGTTTTCCCTCCCTTACATAAATGGTTTGAGGGCTATACATGAGACATGTACTTCAACATTCCCTTCATCGTGAATTCGTGATATAACAGCTATATTGTATGTTGCACAACTCGCAACTACACGTATAAAACATTGTGCTCGTACACTACTTCAATTACTCTTAAATACTTTAAATATCCCTCCACGCTTTATGCACTTGAAGATACAATGTCATGATTGAAACAATAATTTTAATAAACTCCATTTCCTCCAAATACGAAATCATGGTAGAATGTATGAATTTAAAATTTTGATAAATAGACATAGAATATAATGAAATCATCTGGACTTTTAAAAATAAATTATTTTAGAAGAAAATCACAAAATTCAAGCTGGACATATGAAAGAGAGGTCCAAAGTGTAAGTGCGGACCTTTTGATTCAATGTCCATCCTCACAAGTTAGACCTTCTGTTAGAATGTTCGCTATCACGAAGTGAACATTCGAACTTTAGATTTGCTTTCAAAACCGGGACTTGTTGTTCAAAAGTCCAACTACAAAGTTTAGACCTTTCACCAAGAAGACCTAGATATCACTGGCGACTAGACCTGTCAGAACCTGACCCGACCCGACCCGACCCGCATTTGAACCCGATTAAACCCGTTTTTTTGACCCGCGACCCGTATTTGACCCGAACCCGATCAACCCGAAAATTTGCGGGTCAAAACGGGTCGGGTCAGGGTCAACCCGGCGGGTCAAAGTCAAAGTCAAAGTCAAAGTCAAAGTTAAAAAAAAAAAAAAAAAAAAAAAAAAAAAACTAACCTAACATTGGCGTTTTCAGTTTTTGGTTTTTTTGCGTAAAAAATTTAGTTAAATAAGTTACAAAATTAACTTCAAATTGTTTGATTGTATAATAGTCATATAGAAAATGAAAACTGAAAACTGAAAACCACTTTTTCTGGTTTTCAAAAACGGGACTTTGGTTTTCAAAAAAACAGAAAACTGAAAACAGAAAACGATACCAAACAGGTCCTTAGGTGTTGTTCGGTATTGCTGATGTTTTTCGTTTTTTTTTTTTTTGAGAAAAATAAACAAAACGCGTTCGGTGGATTCCGTTGCCAAAAACAAAATCAGCTTAATTCCATGATTAATCTGCCCGTTTTCTCAAACCACTTTTGATGGTTTCCAAAAACAGATTTAGATTTTTATTTTTAATTTCTTACTAGTTACCATTCCCATCATCCTATATAAGTAATATCAACGCATCCTGCACACTATCGTCGCCGAGATGCAACAATGATCGGCAACCGGCGTGACTACTATTCCGCCGCGGTATCCCCTGCCTACT
Source organism: Spergularia marina (assembly GCA_963680865.1). NCBI lineage: Eukaryota > Viridiplantae > Streptophyta > Magnoliopsida > Caryophyllales > Caryophyllaceae > Spergularia > Spergularia marina. The sequence goes on along the minus strand of OY804553.1, from coordinate 22,516,142 downwards.
ACGACATCGATTTCTCTGGTCAACAACATCAATCATTAGGAGGAATCCGATATGTCTTCCGATCGAAAATCTCGGTCCTCCGTTTTGCCTTGTTCCTTTTACGCCGGTTACATAATCGGAAAATGGTATACTGCGGAATTAGAATGGATAGTAGATTTGCATGTGGTGGTTTGATATGGTGGCAAGGCTGGTGGTGCGGAGGAGAGATCAGATTCGAGCTTGTTGAGTGAGGCTATTAATGGTGGTGAAGCAAAAATGACGTTAAAAAGTTGTATGTAAAAGGCGCTAAAAATCATACGTAAGGCGCTAAAAATCATACGTAAAAGCGCTAAAGTTCAAGGAAAAACCCTGCGTAAAACAATGTTTTCGACCCGTATTCTGAACCTAACCCGACCCGACCCTAACCCGACCCGACCCGTATTTTGACCTGACCCGTATTCGACCCGACCCGTATTCGACCCGACCCGTATTGACCCGACCCGTATTTAACCCGACCCGACCCGTTTGACAGGTCTACTGGCGACATTCACTTTAGATGTGCATCATTGTATACTAGACCTTTTACCTAAATGTCTCCTTAGACACACCGAACCTGTTAGCTAAAGGTCCTCTCAACTTTCAAGGACCTCAACTTAAAAGGTCTACCTTCTACTCAGGCGACAAAAAAAAAAAAAAAAAAAAAAAAAAAAAAAACCTTCGATGGTTGATGGTGACGGCTTTGCCCAACTCTTTTTTATTGTAATCAAAACATTGTGACAAATCAATAAAATGATAGAGAACTTAGTAATCGGATATTGATATATGGTGGTGAAATGATTAAGTATGGTGGTGAAAGTAAGTATTAAATTGTGGTGGTTGTTGCTCGGTCTGATGGTTCTATTGAACGGTATAAAGCTCGTCTTGTTGCTCAAGGCTTTAAACAAGAGTATGGCATTGACTACGAAGAAACGTTTGCTCCTGTAGCACGTCTCACATCTGTTCGAAGCATTCTTGCTGTTGCCGCTAGTAAGAAATGGGATCTTTTCCAAATGGATGTGAAGAATGCTTTCCTTAACGGTGATCTCAGTGAAGAAGTTTATATGCGACCTCCTCAAGGTTATGATCATCCTCCCAACAAAGTCTGTCGTCTTCGACGAGCATTATACGGGTTAAAACAAGCTCCGCGAGCTTGGTTTGCTAAGTTCAGCTCTACTATTTCTCGCCTCAGCTTCACCTCCAGTGCATACGATCATGCCCTTTTCATAAAACGTACGGAGAAAGGTTGTATTCTCTTACTACTTTACGTAGATGACATGATTATCACTGGTGATGATTTAGATGGCATTCGAGACCTGAAATTATTTCTGAACCAAAATTTTGAAATGAAGGATCTTGGTCGTCTAAGCTACTTTCTTGGCTTAGAAGTTTCTGCGGATCAAAATGGCTATCATCTCACCCAAGCCAAATATGCAAGTGAACTTCTGGCGAAAGCAGGTCTTGATGACACCAAGATTGAGCCTACTCCTATTGAAGCAAATGTGAAATTCACACCGACAGATGGTGTTGCTTTGCCAGAACCTATGTTATACAGACAACTTGTTGGAAGTCTTATATATTTGACCGTTACTCGTCCGGATATTGCATATGCAGTTCACATTGTGAGTCAATTTATGTCGGCACCCCGCACGACCCACTATGCCGCTGTACTCCGGATTCTTCGTTATGTAAAGGGTACGATGTTTCATGGCCTTCAATTTCTTTTTGATTCGCCCCTTATATTACAAGCGTACTCTGATTCCGATTATGCTGGCGATCCCACTGATCGACGATCTACTACTGGTAATTGCTTCTTTCTAGGGAGCTCTCTTATTTCGTGGAGAAGTAAAAAGCAAACTGTGGTCTCACGTTCTAGCACAGAAGCGGAATATCGAGCTTTGGCTGAAACCACTTCTGAACTTTTATGGCTTCGGTGGCTTTTAGATGATATGGGAGCTTGTCAATCAACACCCACAGATCTTCATTGCGATAACCAAAGTGCTATTCAAATTGCTCACAATGATGTCTTTCATGAAAGGACGAAACATATTGAAGTCGATTGTCATTTTATCCGGCAACATCTGTTACGACATGATCTCAATCTAGTTCCAGTCTCTTCCGAAAGCCAAACGGCTGATGTCTTTACTAAGGCGTTTCTTCCTGGACGTTTCAATGAATTGGTGTCCAAGCTCAAAATGGGTTCCCTGCATCCGCCTTGAGCTTGAGGGGGGGTGTTAAGATTATTGTGATATCTTGACATATATCTCCTAATTATGTTAGGTTATCGTAATAATATCATTGCAATATTATAGTGTTTAATTAAGGTAGTATAGCCCTATGATTACGGTTAGATTGATTCTCCTTTCCTTTTGTCTTTGTATGCATATTGGTATATATATACCTCTTGTACGAGTCCTATGACAGAGATACAATAATATACATACTATTCTTCTCTTTATTCTCCTAGAAACCTTCAACAGTTGTTATTGGTGTGGGATATTTGTGAAAGGGGGTGAAGTAAGAGAGAAAGTAAGATGAGAGTAGTAAAGGCAAAAGTGGAAGACTTATGGTCATTTGTGGGCTAGGTAGCACCGAAACGGACACGGAAACGGACACGGGAAACGGCGGTCCGAAAATTGTAGGACACGGATACGCATAATTTAAATTATATAAAATACATATTTTATGTTTGAAAAAGTATATTATTAATTGAAATATTATTTTAATATTATATTAATATTGAATATATTATAAAACTTAGATTAAAAGTTATATATATTACGATATTCAAAGAAACATCGATAGCATAATTTATTTTTGATGATAAATACTCTTCAACTCACACCTTTATTATCAATCTTCTATTAATTTTAGATTCTTGAATGGTATAGAAGTGTCTTGGAGGTGTCCTAGAGTTTCCCAATAAGCAAAATACCAATATAATAATAGACACCGATTCAAGAGTTTCGAACACCTATTGTCAGGTGTCGTGTCGGTGTCGATGTCCGACACGGTGTCGGACACGGACACGCTAGATCATGGATGTGTCCGTGCTACCTAGTTTGTTGGCGACATATAACAACACCCAACATGAAACGTTTAAGGCTATGTTTGGTATGGCAAATAAGCTAGCTTATTTGGCCAAAGTAGCTTATTTGACTAGTTTTTTAAGCTCTTTGACCAAATAAGTTGGTTTGGTAACACCACTAGCTTATTTAATAAGCTAGCTTATTTAATAAGCTAGCTTATTTAATAAGTTGCCCTAGGTAACTTATTTTTTTTTCAGCTACTTTTTATTTTTTTGGTTCCTGAATTACCCTTATCAAAATTAAAAAATAACAACCCTATCTAGGCCCTTTTTCTTCTGTCGAGTTCGTAGTAGTGCTTTTATCAATAGTTCCTGCCTCCACCTCTCCTCTCTGACGATACCGAGGTAAGCATCTCCCCCTAGCTTTGGCTTTTCAATTTTTTTGTTTGTTGTTATATGAATCATGCTTATCACCATTAGATATAAGTGTGAAACTTCAATCATGTGCAAGTATCATTACATTAAACATGCATGTGCATCATTAAATTTATTCTCATACAAAGCACACGAATCTAACTATGCACTGAGATCTTGATATTAACAACAATTTTAAGCAAATACTATAAAAATCTAGGGGCACGGTGTTCTTATTACTTGTTTGATGCAGAAGGGTTAAAAGAACTATGTTGCATGTAGAATATGATGTTTTCGTTATGCACACTCTTGATTTGGGTGTTGCTGGAATATATATTAATGGATGGTGGTATGCTTCCCTGTTCTAGGCTCTGGTTAAATTGCAATTTACTATTGTTGTTCAGCTAGACCTAGTCTTTCTTACGTAAATATTTTGAATACTATAAAAACCTAGGTACTTCATATGATACAAGACTCCTTCTAAATGTTTGTTGTGGTTCATTTTTATAGATGACTTCGATTGGTGATAAGGAGGATGGAAGTTTTAGATGGACTGAGGATGATGTGAAGATTTTGTGTGATATTTTAATCAAACACAGTGAAACGTTCGGGCGTAAACAACCCTATAAGTGGAATTTAGTTCACAAAGAACTTGAGCAAAAAATAAATCGCAAATGTCATTCTAAGAGTCTTAAGAATAAGTATGATGCAATGAAGAGAGATTGGTATGTTTGAAAGATCTTGAAGAATTCAGAAACTGGACTTGGTTGGGATGCTGTAACAGGAAGGATCAATGCTTCCGATAATTGGTGGAAGAAAAAAATTGAGGTTAGTTTGTTTAATAAAAAATTCTACTTAGAAAACATATTTCAACAATTTTAGTAGTAATATTTTTCTTCACGTGTGTAGGAAAAACCAGATGCTAGAAAGTTCCGCAGCAAACCATTACCTCCAACTATAGAAGACTTATATGCTCGAATCTTTGGGGGAAAACATGCTACAGATGAAGATGTTGTTGCACCAAGTATAGAACCTTCTTCAATTAACAATGTGGTGAACCTAGGAAATGATGATAATCTAGAGGACAATACAACTCATGTGAGTGGTAGTGAAGATGCTTATGCACACTACACTCGGTTCTCGGGCTTGGAGGATCTAGAGACCCCAACAGATTCTTTTTATGGTGATTTTATAAGAGAGGTCACATCGGATACTCAAAGACTAACTCAAAATCTAAATGAAGGTGCTAGTAGTCAAATGGCTCATCCAACCCGTGTTGAGGCCGCAAAAGAACCTCAAACCACCAAACCTAATACCACACCATCTACTTTGAAGCGGAAGAGGAGGCAATCAGGTGGATCGGCAATGTTGCAAAGTCAAATTGGGTCCATGGTAAATGCATGTAGTCGTGCTCTTGAACTTATGGAATCAGATATTATTGCTCCTAATAGTAGTGTGAATAACCAAGTTGGTTCAAACAATGTTGAATCGAGTATTAGCACAACAATGATGATGATAGAATGTTGGCTGATGTACTTGCATGCCAACAAAAAGTGAATTGTTGTTTTTTAGTTATATTTGTAAGAAAGTTTATTCGTAGACATTTACTTATATGAATTAGGTGAACTTTTGGATTTTACACTTATGTTTTTCTATGTTCTTTTGAGATGTAGTTTTTTTTTATTAAGTAATCTATTATATTTTTGTCATCTATAACTTTTAACTATTTCATTTTAGGTACAATATGGAAATTGAACAAAGAAAAAGAAAACGGCGAAAATTATTTTCTATTATGACAACATGTGCTGCAGGGGCTATAACTACATACTTCTATAAATTTATGTACAAGGAACCATGTATGACTTCTCTTCAAACAGGAGAACAATGGATGATGGAGGTTTTAAATGGACATCCTATACGATGTGTCAATGCTTTTAGGATGGATACCAGTGTTTTTAGACGATTATGTGAAGATCTTCACATAAAGTATGGATTAGAAGAAAGTAATAATATGTCACTTCATGAGAAAGTTGGCATATTTTTATATACTATTGCTTTAGGTATTTCAAATAGAGATGCATCAGAGCGATTTCAACGTTCTGGCGAAACAATCAGTAGAGCATTTCATGATGTCTTGGAAGCCATATGCGGTAGAAGTAAGGGATATATGGGCTTGGCACGTGATGTCATAAAACCTCAAGATTCAACATTTTCGTTTATCCCACCACAAATTGCTAACGATCAAAGATACATGCCTTACTTTAAGGTATTAATCCCATTCTTTTTGTGATGCTCGTATCATTTTATGCTTAAAAAGTATTGGTTCTAATTATATTTTATCATATATGTATGTTCATTATAGGGTTGTATCGGATGTATTGATGGCACACATATACCCGCATGCATTCCTATAGAAGACCAGTTGCGCTATATAGGGAGAAAAGGAATACCTACCTTCAATGTCATGGCTGCTTGTGACTTTGATATGTGTTTTACATTTATCTCTGTTGGTTGGCCAGGTTCAGCACATGATAGTCGTGTTTTTCTTCATGCTATTGGCAACGCTGCGCTCAACTTTCCAAAACCCCTAAGTGGCCGATATTATTTGGTAGATAAAGGTTATCCAGATAGAAATGGGTATTTGGTACCTTATCCGAAGACGAGGTATCACAAGTCTCAATTTGAGTATGAGGCACCAACTACCGCTAAGGAAAGATTTAATCAATCACACTCATCACTTCGTAGTTGTATCGAAAGATCATTTGGAGTGCTAAAAAAAAGATGGAAGATATTAAGTAGTATGCCAAAGTTTAGTGTGGAAACACAAATTGATATCATAATGGCGACCTTCGCTTTACACAATTATATCAAAAGAAACTCAGAAGGAGATCTTATGTTCACTACGCTTGAGCAATATCCAGATTACATACCTGATGAAGAGCTCCCGGATCTTGGTAATCATGAGAACAGAAGTCAAAGTTCATCCGAGACGTCTCAAGAAATGAAGGAAATCCGTGATCACATAGCCGATTTGTTATGGAGTAGATGATGACATACTATGATACTATGAAGGACTTTTGTGGTTTATTATTTACTTCAATTTTTTACAAGATAAAAATTAGAGTGCCCTTTTATGTAATTTTGCAAATAACAGCTATTATATCAGCTAAAATTACCAAACACTCACGTTGGATCAGCTAGCTTATCAGCTGGTAACATTCAGCTACAAATACAGCTAGTATTTCAGCATTCAGCTACTATTTCAGCTTTCAGCTACTATTTCAACTAGTTTTATCAAACATAGCCTAACTCTTCTTGGGTGGCTAAGCAACCAGTATATCCAATAACATTACCAAAAAGCCCCTCATATAAACGACAAACCTGTTCTTCTCCCATTTCCCCCAATTTTCTCTCATTTATTTTAGGGTTTAAGATGAAAAATCAATTTGGGGGAAATTCGATCAAATGTTCAATAAATGGAGAAAATTGTTGAATAAAATTTCTCAAAAAGACATCTAATTATCCCAAATCACAAATTTCGAGCTAAAGAATTGTCCGCAGTTAAATTCGGCCAATTTCGAGATGAAAGTGGAGGAGCGGTGGAGTGATCATCTAATTTGGCGGGAAAAAATGGTGAGTCTCTGTTTTTTTTTTTTTTTTTTTTTCAAAGTAATTGTCATGATCATCACTGTTAATACTATGTTATCAAATTTTGTTGATGAAATTAAATTTGGGTTTGTGTATCTTATATTATATAAAGTTTCGCAGTAAAATGGAAATGATCAGAATTGTGACCAACACGCTTTGTTTAGGATTGATAGAACTTTATACAAATAAAAAACGAGGGTTCAAGCTCTGATTAGGATCTCCTCCAAGCTCTGCCTATACTAATCACCAACTTCACATAAACCCTGTTTTTCATGCCATCATAAAATCGGAAAAAAGCAAATCTCCAGGATCTTTTGATAATCAAAGTGCCACAAACTCCCCAAAATCCTACTATAAATCCAAGCACCACACTTATGTACATTCCTGGGTATATGTCATCAGCATTGCTGATGTGCTCATTCTGTTGAGTTGTGTTATCTTCATTCTTCGGGATTGTGGGTGATTCGTCTCCACGACATTTCTGGAGTGGTGTACCGCAAAGTCCAGGGTTCCCCGTGTAGGATGCAGCATTAAAACCTTCTAACTGAGTGCCTACTGGAATCTTCCCCGACAAGTTATTGTATGACACATCCAACGTTCCCAGACTGTCGATTTGAGCCAAACTTGCTGGAATTTGGCCGGAAAGATTGTTGCGTGATAGATCAAGAGATTCTAATGAGCCCATTTGACCTATCTTCGAAGGTATTGCTCCACTCAAACTGTTTGCTGATAGATTTAAAAATATTAAACCAATGAGACTTGATATGTCCTCAGGAATTTGGCCTTCCAGCTTATTGTCAGACATATCAATGCCTTTAAGTGATCCAAGAGAGATACCACCTTTAAAGCTACGTTCTTGTCTTTTCCACATTATCCATTCGTTGTCGTAGGTTATACCATAATAATACCCACGAAAAACTGAGATATTCTGCAAGCGATCTTCAGAAGTGGCCATTCCTTTAAGTTCATATACGCATCTTGGGATGATTCCAGATATGTGGTTTCTTGAAACATCTAAGATTTGGAGTTCAGAAAGAAGGCATAAGCTTGTTGCTGTGTAGTCGTAAGTCCGAAACATTATTATTTCTTAGAAACAACGGTATTGCACCTTCTAAGTTGTTGTAACTCAGGTCAATCTCAGGAAAATACTCAAAGACAATTGATGATATGTCTGGAAGTACCCCGTAAATCATGTTTTGAGACATGTTCAAAAAAATCAAGCCGGGGTGGAATAATGATTTGGTTAAAGCGATAGAAATACTGTCTGAAATACCCGCATTGGATAATCCAAGGTTTTTTGAGTTATAAGCCATTTTGGAAAGCGAGGGCCTATCTTACAGGAACCCAAATAAAGAAGTTGTAGCTGAAATGGGGGATTCCAGTCATCACTAATATTAACCACCAGCTCTTTGTTGTTTGACAAGTAGAAGCCTGATAATTCCGTAAGGTTTGACAAAAGACCCGTGGTGACAACTCCTTTCAAAGAATTGGAACGGAGATCCAAGTTCTCGAGCATAAAAAGTTGACCTAGTGCAGGACTAAGGGTACCATTCAGCTGATTATGACCAAGATATAAATCCGTCAAGGAAGAAAAGGTGCCCATGCTGTCAGGAATGGATCCCCAATTCTGGTTTGAACTTAAATCTAGAGTCGTTAGTGACTTGTGTGCGCATGCAGCTAAGGCTTGGACGATGTCGGAGAAGTCGTAGTTGAGATTGGTATTACCTAAGAATAAAATTTGCAAACTGCACAAGTTGCCCAGGAATTTCATAACTCGTTGGGTTGGTTCCAAATAGTTACTTCCAAACATTTGATTATTACCAGAGAGGTCAAGAGATACAAGGGTGGTATCAAGTCCAGTCAAGTTGAACAACCACTCAAATATCGACGTGTCGTTCAAGTTGTTCATCAAAAAGGCTGATTTCACGAAGGCCGGTTGAGGAATTGATGTATGAAAGGGAAGATGGCAGTTTTAGAGATAGTCTGCAACCACCCAAGCTAAGAGATTCTAAGAAAGGGAGGTTGTTGACAATTGAGAGCCAGTTTGTGGCTAAACTCATATCAACATAATCCAAATCGAGGTTCCTTAATAGCCTCAGTTGCGTAAGCCACGACAAGCTTTTCACAAAGAGGACACCGTTATTCTCACCAAGGTCAAGGGATGTTAATCTGGAAAGATTTCCAATCTCAGGTGGAATTGTGCCGTGAAACCCATTATTAGCGAGGTTGAGTGTCTCTAAATTAGCAAGTGAGCTTATAAACTTGGGCATGGAGCCTGTGAAATAATTGTAACTAAGGTCCAAATATGTCAAATGCTTCAACTCAACTAGAGATGTACTGACTGTACCTTGTAGAGGGACGTCGCTATCAGCTCCATTATTGCCGGTAAGATTGAGCCCAGTGACGTGGCCAGTGTGGTTGTTGCAGTGAATGCCGCGCCACCTGCAGCAATCTTGGCTGCGTCCCCAGGAATCGAGCAGGCCGCAAGAGTCGGCAGAAATGCCGTGTTTGAAGTGAAGCAGGGCTTCTCTCTCACGCTCCACACATAGGATGTCCTTGTGTGATGTAGCTTGGCGGCTATTAATGTAGAAATACAAAGGGGTCAAATGTGTTGGGCTCAAGAGTTAACTTTACAAGTCATAAGCCCAGCCCATGTTCGAAAACATTGGCGCCCTCACGAGAAAGAGCAACTGCACATGATCATGTGAACGGCTAGCTACTTTAGTAGATGGAGATTGTTAATGGCGTTTGTCCTGTTGTACAAATCAGTCTAGGTTTTATTCTCACTCTTGTATAAATTGTAGAGTTAGGGTTGTATAGCATTCAGATTGGAATATAGAAGAATTGAGAGCAGCCGCACAAGGACTGCTAATTTCACAAACACAAGAGTTCTCGTTCCCATCTCTGTTTACAAATTACAACAATCCTGGTTGCGAGGATGGCACAATTCTATGAAACTCAACATGGTATCAGAGCCATGTGCTCCTGATTACCAGGGTTGTCTATTCCTGTGTTCCGTAAGTATAATATCTTCAAAGCTTCAATCTTGTTGCATTTATTTCCGCTGTAAGTGAAAGCATTGATCTTTCCAATTAGAAAGCATAGAACTTTCTTGTGTCTCTAGCAGAATAGCATAGACTTATTCTGTTTGTATGAAAAAGGCATAGACCTGGTGTTAGAAGGTTAAAGATTGAAACTTTAACTTCCTGCTGATAAGTGTGTGTCAAAGATAGAAACTTTGAGTCTTCAAGTTGGTAATTTTACTATTTTTCTGCCTGCTTAAGCATAGTTCTTAGTCTGAATTTGTGTTAAGATGGATATTGGAGATGGAATAGATGGGCATGAGTTGAATGTGAATGTGAATGGGGGAAACCAACAACATGGTAACAATGAGGGAGTTGCTATGATTAAGGTAGACCCTATTCTGACTGGTGCTGAAAACTATGGACCGTGGAGAAGGCAGATGGAGTTAGCCCTGTCTGCAAGAAGAAGGTATGGTTTTGTGACTGGGAGCACAGCAAAACCCACTGTGAATGAGGCGCACATTGAGGCTTGGAATGCCAATAACAATCTGGTCATTTCCTGGCTGCTGCACAATGTGTCTAGACCCATCAAAATGGCAAATCTGTATACACTGACAGCCAAAGAGATATGGGAAACATTGAAGAGAAGGTACTCTGTGGCAAATGGAGCAAAGAAGTACAAGTTGAGTAAGGAAATGTATGAAGTGGTGCAGGGTTCAAAGAGTGTGGATGAGTACTATACTGATCTCGCAATTCTGTGGGACAAGTTTGAACAAATGAGTGAATTCCCTGTGATAGAGAATGTCACACCAGCAAGAGTATTTGAAGCAATACAAAAGCAAAAGAATGAAAGCAGGCTATTTCAGTTTCTCAATGGTTTAGACACCAAGGTCTATGGAAACTTGAGGAGCAATGTACTCATGATGACTCCTCTGCCAACTGTTGATGCAGTCATGTCCCTAATGTTGCAAGAGGAAACTCAGATGATGAATCTGAACTGCCACAAGAGCAAGGAAAATGAAATGTCAGCTATGATGATGAAGAGAGACAGTGGAGAGATGTTCTGCACTCATTGTCCCCAAATGAAAAATCACAAGACTGAAGATTGTTGGAAGGTTGTTGGGTACCCATCAGGACATCCGAAAATGAAAAGGCTGAATCAGGGTGGTCTTGGTAGAGGAAATGGAGTCCCTTGGAGTCAGAGAAACTATCAAGGAGGCTATAGTCAAGGGGGAGTTAAGTGGAACAACAATAACAACAACTACAACAGGCCAAAGGGGTCAGGAAACCAGCAAAAGACAGCTGCTAACACTCAATTGGAAATAGAACAACCTGATTTTACAGCTGCGCTCGCCACCATGAACCAACAAATCCAACAGTTGATGAAATATGCCACAAGCTCCAGCAATTCAGGAGATACAGACGAGGAGATTGATTGCAATTATGCAGGTATGGTCATTAGTTGTAGTGCTCATACATCCAAACATGAGTGGATAATAGACTCAGGAGCCTCTGATCACATGATTGCTGCTCCTGAGCTACTAGAAAACCTGACTACATTGATTAATAAACCCAAGGTGAATCTACCTAATGGGAAGACAACTTATGTCACTCATAAGGGACACTTGTCTCTTAATAAAGGACTGAAATTGAAAAATGTGTTGTATGTGCCTGAGTTCAAGCAAAATTTAATGTCTGTGCAAAAATTTGCAAAGGACAACAATTGTGTTGTAACCTTTTATGATACTCACTGTGATGTGCAGGACTCTAGCACCCATGAAGTCAAGGAATTAGGAAGAGCAAACAGTGGTCTCTATTACCTAAACACAAGCTACAAAAAGACCAACCAAATCAAGCCGTCCAAACCTGAAGTGATCAAGTCAAGAATTGAGTCTTTTGTTCACCCTAGTAACTCAAATTCTGAAATCAAATGTAATAATAAGGTTGACATGTGTGTTTATGGATTCAAAAACAGTTCAAAGTGTAATGACTCTTTTGGTATGAATGTCAAACAATCTGTTTCTAGTTACAACATGTGGCACAATAGACTTGGGCATGCACCTTTGAATAAGCTTAAACACATAGCTGCTTTGAATCTGAATTCAACTGTCAATACTGATCAAATTTGCCTATCTTGTCCTATGGCTAAACATACAAAATTACCCTTTCCTACTAGTGAGACCACTGTGGCTCGACCCTTTGACTTGATTCACATAGACATATGGGGTGCTTATAGAGTTCCATACAAAGGAAAATATAGATATTTTCTTACCATTGTGGATGATTTGTCTAGAGGAACTTGGGTATACTTGTTAGAGTATAAATCTGAGGCTTTTGAAACAATCAAGAATTTCTGTGAATATGCTGAGAACCAGTTTGGAAATAGAGTGAAGGTAATAAGGTCAGACAATGCATTGGAATTCAAAGATGGCAACTGCATAGATTACTTTGACAGCAAGGGCATAGTTCATCATACATCTATACCTGACAGACAGCAGCAGAATGGTGTAGTTGAAAGAAAACACAGGCATGTGTTGGAGATAAGTAGGGCTTTGAGGTTCCAAGCAGGCCTAACACTAAGCTACTGGGGTGACTGTGTGTTGACTGCAGCATATCTAATCAACAGATTACCCTCACCTGTGATTCAAAACAAAACACCATATGAAGTAATACATGGGAAAGAGCCAACTTATGACAATCTTAGAGCTTTTGGTTGTTTGGCTATGGTGTATAATCCTGAGAGAAATCAGGATAAATTCCAACCAAGAGGAGTTCCATGCATATTCTTGGGATATCCCACAGTTCAAAAAGGGTACAAGGTTCAAAACTTGGTGACAAGGAGGAGGTTTGTCACCAGAGATGTGACCTTCTATGAGAATGTGTTCCCTTTCCAAAAGCAAGCAAAACAAACATTTATGCATCCAATACCACCTCAGTTGAGTCTGGAGCTTGCATCTGTTCCAATTTTTCAAAGTGAAAATGAGGAGTTACAGTCAGAGGAGGAAGCTGCAGAAAATGCTGTGGAAATTCAGCATACATCTGAAAAGGAACAAAATGAAAGTGAACCTGAAGAAATGGGTGAGGGGGAGCACAGTGAAGCTCTACCAAGAAGGTCAGACAGAGAAAGAAGGCAACCAACCTGGATGAAGGATTTTGTCCTTAATTTCAAGGGAAGAAACAACAAAGAGGATACAGCTAGAGCTGTACCTGTGGTTGAGACAGAGGTGAATGTTGTTTTTGCTAACCTGGTCAAACAAATAACTAGCCAAACAGAACCATATTTTTTCAATGAGGCTGTGAAAGACAAAAGTTGGGTTGATGCCATGAACAAAGAGCTGGATGCTCTTGAAATAAATGATACATGGGAAGTGACAGACCTACCTCCTGGGAGAAAGGCCATAGGGTGCAGATGGCTCTACAAACTGAAATTTAAGCCTGATGGATCTCTAGAGAGACACAAGGCAAGGTTAGTCATACAGGGCTGCAGACAAAAAGAGGGCATTGACTACACTGAAACATTTGCTCCTGTGGCAAAGATGACCACTGTGAGAGCTCTACTAGCCATAGCATCAATGCTAGGATGGGAAACGTGTCAAATGGATGTTACAAATGCCTTTCTCCATGGCGAGTTGAAGGAGGAAGTTTACATGCAACTTCCAAAGGGGTATACAGGTGTTGGAACCAGGATAAGTGTAGGAGAGAGCTCAGTCTCAAGTGAGCCAAATCCCAAAGTCTGCAGACTTATAAAATCTCTATATGGCTTGAAACAAGCTCCAAGGCAATGGTTTGCAAAGCTGTCTTCAGCTTTAGTCAAGTTTGGCTATTCTCAATCCAATGCTGATCCATCTTTGTTCATCAAATCACAGAAAGACAGTGTCACTACTATTTTGGTGTATGTAGACGACATGGTCATCTCTGGAAATGACACTGCAGAAATCAAGAGGGTGAAAGCTGTGCTCAGTGGCGAATTTCACATGAAAGATCTAGGAGTACTCTCGTACTTTCTAGGCCTGGAAATTGCTCATACTTCCCAAGGGATATTTGTGTCTCAGAAAAAGTACATCACTGATCTTCTGAAAGAATTTGGTATTGATAAAGAGAAATCCTTGAGAATTCCCTTGGATGCTAATGATAAACTGGAACCAGATAAGGGCACACCTCTTCCATGCCCTGAGATTTACAGGAGGTTGATCGGAAAACTGATTTATCTCACCGTCTCTAGGCCCGATATTTCCTTTTCCGTACAATTGCTCAGCCAATTTATGCAGAGCCCCACTTCTGATCATTGGCAAGCTGCTAGACGAGTGCTCAGGTATCTAAAAGGAACTCCAAGCCAAGGCATTTTACTAGCAAACTCTTCTGCAGCACGTCTCACTGCATACTGCGACTCTGATTGGGCCTCCTGTCCATTCTCTCGGAGGTCAACTACTGGCTACTGCATACTCTTAGGTGAGTCACCCATCTCCTGGAAGTCCAAGAGACAAGGAGTGGTGGCTCGATCTTCTGCTGAAGCAGAGTATCGCGCTATGGCGCTCACAACATGTGAAATCACATGGATCCTGTCTCTTCTTAAGGAACTTGGACTTAAGAATGTCAAGACAGCAAGTTTGAGGTGTGACAATCAAGCTGCACTTTCCATAGCAGCTAACCCAGTGCTACATGAAAGAACAAAACACATTGAAATTGATTACCACTTCATCCGGGACAAGGTTTCTCAAGGCATCATCTCCCCTTCATTTGTTCCCTCCAGACACCAATTGGCTGATGTCCTCACTAAGTCTCTTCCTGTTGCCCAACACCAGCATCTACTGCGCAAGATGGGAGTTCAGGATCTCCCTCACTCTCATCTTGAGGGGGAGTGTAGAAATACAAAGGGGTCAAATGTGTTGGGCTCAAGAGTTAACTTTACAAGTCATAAGCCCAGCCCATGTTCGAAAACATTGGCGCCCTCACGAGAAAGAGCAACTGCACATGATCATGTGAACGGCTAGCTACTTTAGTAGATGGAGATTGTTAATGGCGTTTGTCCTGTTGTACAAATCAGTCTAGGTTTTATTCTCACTCTTGTATAAATTGTAGAGTTAGGGTTGTATAGCATTCAGATTGGAATATAGAAGAATTGAGAGCAGCCGCACAAGGACTGCTAATTTCACAAACACAAGAGTTCTCGTTCCCATCTCTGTTTACAAATTACAACAATCCTGGTTGCGAGGATGGCACAATTCTATGAAACTCAACAATTAAAGCACGTAATTAGCCACATACAGATGAGGAAAACAACAATGTACTTTTGATATAATTTAGCAGCAAAATGGAGACTCATTTTAAGCTAACTGAATTGTGATTTATTTATATGTAATACGAAACATATATTTATAGAACAATTTTTTGAAATAATGCTAAAAAAAAATATTAAACAAAAAGGGTCGGAAAAAAGCTTGTTCAACAAAATGGGGTGGATGTCACCTATATATGAAACCGCCAAGGATCATGATGGTTCCATGACTTGTTGATATACGACTGCTTAACTGTTTTGTTGATATATAATTAATTATTATAATGGACACATTGACCGACCAAGATTATGTATTGAACTAATGATATGATCAACGTGTTATTTACGGAATTAGGATACTTCATGTTTGGCCAAACAATATTCATGCCTTTGTGTTTATTTGTTTCTCTGACTTATTTTTGTGAACGGAAGTCTACTCCCTCTTTGTGTTTAGTGATGTATATGAGATTTACAAATAGTCTTTCTCTTGTCAAATATGTGACGTTTTTATGGTTTTTTAGGTGAGACAATGACTTGATTTTGAGGAGAGAGTACTTTTTACCTCTTTTGAAATATCAACGTTAATCATCACAATAAACACTGGTGAATTCTTGGTCTTTTGGAGTGTAAATTGGGCAAGGAATAAACACTGGTGAAGTCTTGGTCTTTTGGAGTGTAAATTAGGCAAGGACTATGAAAGTTCGTCATTATCCTCAATTTTTTGTACGAATATTAAACGTTTTTCATGGTTTAGGACTTTAGGGATACTAGACTACTAGTGAGGTAGTTACTACTTACTAGTACGTGGCTAAACTCATCATGATACTACGAAAATATAGATATTGATTAGTCGGAAGCTAAACATGTGACCTTCAAGTCACGAGATAGAATTGTTATTTTCTTTTGAGTTAATGTTGCGGGGTACGGTGTGGGGATTTGAATCCGGGATAATGCCCAAGTACGCTGGTTTCCTAACCACTAGACCAACCATTTTCAGATAAAATTGTTATTAGTTCTAGAGTTATCATAATACTATGAACATTAAGTCGTCGGAAGTTATTATACATGTAACCTTCAAGTCACAACTCACAAGATAGAAGTGTTGTTAGTTCTACACTTCTACAGTTATAATGATACTAACGAATTATAAAAGTTTAGAAGTGGTTTTGTAAAAAAAAGAAAAAGTCACAAGCC
This sequence comes from Spergularia marina, assembly GCA_963680865.1. Lineage (NCBI taxonomy): Eukaryota > Viridiplantae > Streptophyta > Magnoliopsida > Caryophyllales > Caryophyllaceae > Spergularia > Spergularia marina. Next base: position 22,499,545 of record OY804553.1, on the reverse strand, counting down.
ATGAGATAAACCCTTTCTAGTTCCACAGTCGATAGTACAGTCCACGAAACACCAGAATTGTGACGCATTTTCTCTGACAAATGAAAATGATCTCCTTTAAAATTTTCTAGTATTACGAACTTGGTGTAGCTTACGGAGTTTTCACCAAAAGATTGCATTTTTAGCAAAAATTCAACATAAGAAAGTGCAGAGAATTACTAGTACCTGAAACTTTACCCCCCGCTGTTTTTATCTGAACAAAAATTACCCGACTTTCACTCTTCTTTAACAAGTAACTTTAGCTCTTTTTTTTTTTTTTTTTTTTTTTTTTTTTTTTTTTTTTATAAATATAAAGTCAAGATTACAAACAAGAAAATATGTGGGGAGAAAAAAAAGAATACAACGACAATAAGAACTGATACAGCCTAAGATAAGCAAAGTTCTACCTACAATACGCTTCCATCAGGATCTCCTTGTATTGGCCAGGCCACCACCAATACATACATAAACCTTGTGTTTCATGCCATCATAGAATCGGAAAATTGAGTGTTAATGGAGAGTCATTTTAAGCTAACTCTGTTGTGGGTACTTAGTTACTTGCAGCATCATGGTTTATAATCGGAAGTGTAACTACATACATGATTCAAGAAGGCCCTTGGAGCTCGAACCTTAAAGTCTTGATCCCTCAAATTTGCGGTTCTGTGGACTTGGGTTTTTTTCGTTATATAATTATAACATCTCGTTAACGTGTAAAACATCGAGATGTCAGGTTAGGGGTTTTTGGTCGAACCATACCTATTAAAAGTATTGTTTTTAATGGTTTGTAACGGCCACATTAATATGGCTGTTGGTGTATTACAAGAGTAATCACACCATTAAGTTCTATTGATGTGTGAATTAAATTGGGTTTAATTCTATTGTCATAACTCCTATTTGTGAGTTATATAATGGGCTGGTATACCACTATTGTGTAGATGATCTATCAATAACAACGCATAGATAATATACGATTATACACACAAACACACATGTTCTCTAGTACGTTAGTCTACCATCAAAGAGAGGACTTTGGGTCTTGGGGGCGTGGACGTATACCGGGATTCTAATAGCCCCGGAGGTGATCTGACATGCTCGTGGGCAGTAGGCGAACACAACGATCCGATCGCTTCCGCAACAAGGTTAGTCCTCCTAATTCCCAACAAAAAGAATAAAATTTGATAAGACCACACCAATTATAACAACTTTTGTCCAACCACACTTAATAAAATCTGTTTTTTGGTTGGACTACACCTAAAATCACTTTACGGCCTTTATCCACCTATTTCCGCCTTTTACAAACTATGTAACACCAACACCAACAACACTAGAATGACGACTATTATGTGTTTGTATTCCACCAGACGAGAGAGCTGAGCACTGTTTAGGGAAGGGGAAAACAAGTGATCAATCTGTTACTACTACATTGAAGCCCAAATAATCCACCCGGTTAAAACTGCCCTCACATGCGAAATTTGTTGATGACATTTTGCTTTTTGTAGTCTGCAATTATAAGGTTTCTCCGAGGATCAAGGTTGACCTAATGGTTAGTCAGTCAACCTGCCTGGGGGTTGTCCCTGTATGTTAACCCTTCTATATTATTAAAGGAGGATTTTTTGCAAGTTAGGTAGTTATAGCTTACGAAAATATTATGCTTGATTGGTTTAACAACGTAATTTTTGAACCATTAACGATTTCTTCTTTTTAACCTCCTCCTCCTCTTATTTGTATTTATATCACCCTTTACTGCTTCAAATGCCATACCTCTATACGCCCAATTTCTTCTATTTTTTTTCTTAACCACTATCGCTCCATCGTCTGATTTACACATGACAAATTGTTTCGGATTGTTAAGAAATGCATAGATAAATTAAAATTACGGATCATTTTAATTAATAAGTTGGTCAAATTTACAAATCGGTAAGATCAAATTATTGAATTTTGGTTACCTCTATTTAGCTAAATTCAGGAAACTTACTACGGAGTACTTATTTATTAAATGAGCTATTTATACAAAATATAACCATTGAGATATACTCCGTTAAAGATTAAGAGGGAGTAAACACGATAACTGGTAAGGGAAAGGGGGTAGAACATTTTTTTTTGTCGGGCAACAATGACGCGAGAGAGATAAGTCAAACGGCAAGCTGAAGTTTTTTTCTGCCGAAATACGACCATTTTTGTGTGTCATAAACAAATGGAAAAGCAAGGCAGTGTTCCGACATAATATTTTATTTTGTAACATCTAAAAGAGATCTTTATTAAGTGACTGTTGTTGAGCAACTAGCCAATCAATCAAGTAGATTAAACAACAACGGAGTAAATTGGGCAGAGATAACAAAGCAAAAACAACGAAACAAGACACGCAAATTTATACGTGGAAAACCCCTTCAACGTGAAGAGTAAAAACCACGGGACGTAAGGAGTCCACACAAAAGCTTCAATATGGCAAAAGGAACGTTACACAAACCAGATTCCACCACCAACAACAATGGGTGCACAACCCATAACAAGAACCAAGCCAAACAACAAAGTAGAACAACAAAGAGGAGAGAAGTTTTGTAAATCAGCAATATCTCTTAATCCAGAAGTTAAAAACAGATCTCCACCGTTCATATCGAAGCCCCAAGTGTCCCGAACAACCATACCAAATTTCGTCTAAATCGGAGAATGTTTGACCTTCCGATCGTCAAGTCGATCACAGCTGCCCACTGGAATCCGCGGGAAGACTGCAAACGTTTCTCTCTACGGTTCTCACGACTTTGCGGCTAATTTCTTGTGCAATTGAAGCTTATCATAAAACCCTTATTTAAGGTATTAGTTATAGTCCACAAGACCCCGATAACTTACCATAAATAATTAAACTCGGTTATTTACCATAAATAATCGAACACGGGATTTTACCACATAGGAAGGGACCCGAACCCAACAATTCTCCCCCTCCCAACTATGTGGAGGTCATTGCCATTCCGGCAATGCTACGACAAGTGCTGAACTTGCCCTTAGGTAGTGACTTGGTCATCATGTCCGAACCATTATCATCAGTGTGAATCTTCTCAAGCTCAACAAGCTTATCATTAAGAACATCACGAATCCAATGATACCTCACATCAATGTGTTTCGACTTGGCATGAAAAGTCGAATTCTTAGCTAGATGAATCGCGCTTTGACTGTCACAGTACAACACATACTTCTATTGTGTAAATCCAAGTTGACAAACAAATCGCTTCATCCAAATCAATTCCTTACAAGCCTTTGTAGCTGCAATAAACTCGGACTTAGTTGTAGACAATGCAACACACTTATGCAAACGAGATTGCCATGAAACTGCTCCCCCTACAAAAGTAACCAAGTAGCCCGAAGTAGACTTCCTAGAGTCAATATCACCGGCCATATCAGAATCCGAATAACCAACTAAAACAGGCTTCTCACTACCAAAACATAACTTCAAATCAGTTGTACCACGAAGATACTTCATAATCCACTTCACTGCATTCCAATGTTGTCTCCCCGGATTAGAAAGAAACCTACTGACCACTCCAACAGCATGAGCTAAATCTGGTCTCGTGCAAACCATAGCATACATCAAACTTCCCACAGCAGACGCATAGGGAACATTGCACATATCTTCTTTCTCTTTGGGAGTAGATGGACAATGTTTAGCACTTAACTTGCAATGCGTAGCAAGAGGAGTACTTACAGGTGAAGTTTTGTCCATCCTAAACTTCTCAAGTACCTTCTGAATATATGACTCCTGTGAGAGCCACAACTTTCCAGGTTCCCTTTGACGAATGATTCTCATACCCAAAATCTGCTTCGCAGGTCTTAGATCTTTCATGGCAAATGCCTTAGAAAGCTCCTTTTTCAGCTTCACAATTCTAGGCATATTAGGACCAACAATAAGCATGTCATCAACATAAAGAAGCAGAATGATAAAATCATTGTCAGAAAACCTTTTCAAGAAGACACGATGATCACAAGAACTTTTAATGTACCCTTGCTCCCCCATAAAAGAGTCAAACTTACGGTACCACTGCCTTGGAGCTTGTTTCAAACCATACAAGCTCTTCCCCAATTTGCATATATGGTCTTCTTTACCTTTGACTTTGAAGCCCTCAGGTTGCTCCATGTAAATGTCTTCCTCTAAGTCGCCGTGAAGAAAGGCGGTCTTCACATCCATTTGCTCAACCTCCAAATTTAGACTAGCAGCTAGACCCATAACAACTTGAATTGAAGACATCTTGACAACCGGCGCAAAAATCTCATCAAAGTCAATTCCCTTCTTTTGGCCAAAGCCTTTCACAACGAGCCTTGCTTTGCATCGTGGTCGCTAAGCATTCTCATCTTGCTTCAACCTGTAGACCCAACGATTCTTCAAAGCCTTCTTACCCTTAGGTAACTCTGCTAACTCAAATGTCTCGTTGTCATGCAAGGACTTCATTTCATCTTTCATTGCATCCATCCACAGATGTTTGTCATCACTCTCAATAGCCTCCTCAAAGCATTCTGGTTCTCCTGCATCAGTCAATAAAACAAAACTAAGTTCATATTCATCAGGTGAGTACCAAGAACTAGGTTGCCTATCTCTATTGCCCCTTCTCACAGGAGCTTGTTGAACAGCGGGAGAATTCTGAGTGACGTCATTTGAAACATCAGAATCAGGTTCATTCTCAGGAACCTGATTGTCATCATAATCATCATCTTGCGCATCATCACGTACCGCAGCAGGCAAAGGTGACAAAGGAGGCAAATCCATATCAAACAGGTCATAATCGTTATTTGCCGAATTCTTCTGAATATCTGAAATGTTTTGGTCTTCAACAAACACAACATCCCTACTACGAACCAATTTCTTGGTAATAGGATCATAAAACCTGTAACCAAAATCATCATCACCATAGCCTACAAACACACATTGTCGGGTCCTAGGATCCAATTTGGATATTTCTTCTCTTGGTACATGCACATAAGCCTTGCATCCAAAAACACACAAATGATCATATGAAACTTCCTTATCAAACCAAACTCTATTTGGCACATCACCCTGCAAGGAATAACAAGGAGAAAGATTAATCACATGAGCTGCTGCAAGTAAAGCCTCACCCCAAAAAGTCTTTGGCAAGTTTGCTTCTGAAAGCAAACACACAACCTTCTCAATTAAGGTTCTATTCATCCTCTCTGCAATGCCATTCAACTGTGGAGTTTTAGGAGGGGTCCTCTGATGTCGAATGCCATGTGACTTACAATATTCTCGAAGTGGTCCTATGTACTCACCACCATTATTAGAACGGAGACACTTCAACTTCTTTCCAGATTGTCTTTCAACCAAAGTGTGAAACTGCTTAAAAGCATCAAGCACCTGATCTTTGGTTTTCAAAGCATAAATCCACAATTTACGCGAACAATCATCAATAAAAGTAACAAAGTAAAGTGCTCCACCATGTGATTTTACCTTCAAGAGACCACAAACATCAGAATGAACTAACTCCAACAAACCTGACTTTCTCGAAAGGGGGCGAGTCTTAAAAGAAACTCTAGTCTGCTTCCCGGCCATACAATGAGAACATCTCTCCAATTTTGTAGTCTTCACCCTGGGTAGCAAGTTCTTCTTAATCAGGCAACTAAGCCCTTTCTCACTCATGTGACTAAGTCGTCGATGCCATAAATCAACTGGGTCACCATCTGCAACATTAACACTGTCATCTGCAACGGAAGCTTGCAACAAATAAAGACTTGAATGTTTCTTTCCACGAGCTATCACAAGGTTGCCTTTAGACAGCTTCCACTGACCATCTCTAAAGGTGCTGCAAAAACCTTCATCATCAAGTTTACCAGTAGATATCAAGTTTAGGCGAATGTCTGGTACATGCCTACCATCTTTGAGAACCAATCTTGCTCCAGTGTCAGTCACCAAGCAAATATCTCCCATACCTACAACATTAGTCAAGCCATCATTTCCCATCTTCAAAACACCAAAATCACCAGGCGTGTAAGATGAGAAAAACTCATTTCTTGATGTAACATGAAGAGAAGCACCGCTGTTAACAACCCAACTCGTACCCTGGCTAGCAAGATTAACCATATTATCATCATAAACAATGATGAGATCACCAGAAGTAACATCAGTAGCAGCACGATCATCACTATCATCCTGCTTTTTGCCCCGATTATTCTTGTTGCCATCACTATTGTTTTCATTCTTTTTCTTGTAACAGTTTTTCGCAATGTGACCCACCTTACCACAATAGTGGCACTTGAAATTTTTATACTTTCCTCTGGACTTGCTCCTGCTTTTATCTCTACCACCAGAACCCTTACTATTACTCCTCCCTCTTTCAGCAACATATGCTTCTTCTGGCTGAGAGGAAGTACCTGTAGACTTCTTTCTCATCTCCTCATTCAAGACACCAATTTTTGCAGATTCTAGAGTGACTTTACCATTAGGAGCAGAATTACAAAGAGTCATTCTAAAAGTGTCCCACGTTTCAGGTAGAGTACCTAGCAACAAAAGTCCCTGAATTTCATCATCAAACTTAATTTCCATAGCAGACAATTGTTGTATAACACCATGAAAATCATTCAAATGATCTGACATTGCAATGCCCTCTTTATACTTCAATCCCATCAATTGCTTGATCAAAAACAACTTATTGTTACCGGATTTACTAGCATAAAGAGTCTCAAGTTTCTTTCACATTGTTTTTGCATGAACATCATCAGTTATATGATTCAACACATTATCATCAACCCACTGACGAATAAACCCACAAACTTGCTCATGTTCAAAACTCCATTGTTCATCAGTTTTACCATCAGGCTTCTCATCACTAAACACAGGAAGATGCCAACTTTTGACAAACAACAAATCTTTCATCTTTCGTTTCCACAAGTGATAATTAGAGCCATTCAAACTAACCATTCTACTTGAATTCACATTAGTCTCCATAATTCAAAGAAACTAACCAAGAACCACTTAACCTAGCTCTGATACCAGTTGTTGAGCAACTAGCCAATCCAATCAATCAAGTAGATTAAACAACAACGGAGTAAATTGTGCAGAGATAACAAAGAAAAAACAACGAAACAAGACACGCAAATTTATACGTGGAAAACCCCTTCAACGTGAAGAGTAAAAACCACGGGACGTAAGGAGTCCACCCAAAAGCTTCACTATGGCAAAAGGAACGTTACACAAACCAGATTCCACCACCAACAACAATGGGTGCACAACCCATAACAAGAACCAAGCCAAACAACAAAGTAGAACAACAAAGAGGAGAGAAAACGTCACCCAGAAAACAGAGTTTCGTAAATCAGCAATATCTCCCAATCCAGCCGTTAAAATTAGATCTCCACCGTTCAGATCGAAGCCCCGAGTGTTCCGAACAACCAGACCAAATTTCGTCTAAATCGGAGAACGTTTGACCTTCCGATCGTCAAGTCGATCACAGCTGCGCACTGGAATCCGCGGGAAGACTGCAAACGTTTCTCTCTACGGTTCTCACGACTTTGCGGCTAATTTCTTGTGCAATTGAAGCTTATCATAAAACTCTTATTTAAGGTATTAGTTATAGTCCACAAGACCCCGATAACTTACCATAAATAATTAAACTCGGTTATTTACCATAAACAACCGAACACGGGATTTTACCACATAGGAAGGGACCCGAACCCAACAACTTCAATTAAAAGTCAGATTAGCATAATAAATCGGTTTTTCTAATGTGTACCCATTGGGCACGTGATAGAAACTCATTTTCTTACTTAAGAGAGATTCTCACATGCGTATAATATGACGGCTGACAAAAGTAGAAAGGAAAAAATAATGTAAAATATCGTTCCTAATAATATTATTATAACAAATATAAACGTACACCTAATCTTTATGAAAGAAGTACAAACAATAGAAATAGGTAGTCCGGACGTGAACCGGACATGCAAACTAGTATAAAATATTAGGGAACAATATTGAGGATGAGAAGAAGAGTAAAGTTGACTTAGATGATTAATTATAAGCTGAATAAATGTCTTATTGAACCAATCAGAGTGAATTACAATCAGTACGTGTTACTGGCTTGCTTTATTGGTGAGGAATTCTAGGATCTCCTCCAAGCTCTGGGTGTATGCACAACCAACATGACATGAACCTTGTCTTTCATGTCATCATAGAATCGAAAAAACGCGATTCTCCAAGATCTTTTGATAACCAAAGTGCCACAAACTCCCCAAAATCCTACGATAAATCCGAGCACAACACTTACGTACAATCCTGGATATATGTCGTCAGCATTGCTGATGTGCTCATTCTGTTGAGTAGTGCTGTTCTCTCCGTTTTGTGGGATCGTACATTTCGGAAGTGGTGTTCCGCAAAGTCCAGGGTTCCCCATGTATGCAGTAGTAAAACCTTGTAACTGGGTACCAGTCGGAATCCTCCCCGACAAATTATTATAGGACACATCCAACGTCCCCAGATCGTCGATTTGAGCCAAACTTGCTGGAATTTGGCCGGAAAGATTGTTGTGTGATAGATCAAGAGATTCTAATAAGACCATTTGACCTGTTCTTGATGGTATTCCTCCACTCAAATTGTTTCGCGATAGATTTAAGTATCTTAAACCAACGAGACTTGAAATTTCGTCAGGAATTTGGCCTTCCAACTTATTGTCAGACATATCAATGCCTTTAAGTGATCCAAGAGGGATACCACCCTTAAAGCTTCGTTCTTGTCTTTTCCACATTATCCACTCATTGTCGTAGGTTGCACCCTCAGCCGAGTAATACCCATAAAAAACTGAGATGTTCTGCAAGCGATCTTCAGCGTCTGTCATTCCTTTAAGATCATATACGCATCTCGGGATGGTTCCAGAAATGTGGTTTCTTGAAATATCCAAGATTTGGAGTCTAGAAAGGTGGCATACGCTTGATGGTAAGTCTCCCGACAAGTGATTGCTTCTCAGGATGAGAATACTAAGATTCTTAAAACTATGCCCAATTGCATGGGGTATATACCCAGTGAGTGAATTATACGCAAGGTCTAGAGAAAGCAAAGAGGTGCAATTCACTAGGGAAGTGGGCAGTTCTCCAGAGAGGTTATTGTTGTGCAAGTGCAGAAATTTGAGCTGGTCTAGTGTGCCTATTGAGGATGGTAAATTCCCCCAGAGACTGTTGCTGTGGAGTTGAAGGACTGATAATTTATCGAAAAACCTCCAACAATCTGGAAGTTTTGCCGAAAATAAGTTGTTTGAGAGGTCCAAATAGATGAGTTGCGTCCTGGTTTTGGGACACAAGAAAGGCACAAACCCTTGAGAGAGCTTGTTGTTGTTTAATCGTAAGTCTGAAACTTGTTTTCTTAGAAACAAAGGTAGTGCACCTTCCAAGTTGTTGTAACCCAGGTCAATCACCGGTAAATTCTCAAAGGCGACTGATGGTATGTCTGGAAGTACCCCGTAAATCATGTTTTGAGACATGTTCAAGAACATCAAGCCGGGGTGGAATAATGATTTGGTTAAAGCGATAGAAATACTGTCTGAAATACCCGCATTGGATATATCAAGATAACTCAAGGCTTTTTGAGTTATAAGCCAGTTTGGAAAGCGAGGGCCTATCTTACAGGAGCCTAAAAATAGAAGTTGTAGCTGAAATGGGGGATTCCAGTCGTCACTAATATCAATCACTATATCTGAGTTATTTGACAAGTACAAACCTGTTAATTCCGTGAGGTTTGATAAAAGGCCCGTGGTGACAACTCCTTTCAAAAAATTGGAACGGAGATCCAAGTCCTCGAGCATAGAAAGTTGACCTAGTGCCGGACTAAGGCTACCATTCAGCTGATTGCTGTAAAGAGATAAATCCGTCAAGGAAGAAAAGGTCCCTATGCTGTCGGGAATGGATCCCCAAACTTGATTCTCACTCAAATCTAGACTCTCCAGTGACTTGTGTGGACATCCAGATAAGGCGTGGACGATATCAGAGATGTCGTAGCTGAGACTGGTATCTTCTAACCATAGTGTCTGCAAACTACACAAGTTGCCCAGGAATTTCATAACTCGTTGGGTTATTGGTTCCAAATTTTTACTCCCAAACATTTGATGATTGATAGAGAGGTCAAGAGATACAAGGGTGGTATCAAGTCCAGTCAAGTTGAACAACCACTCAAATATCGACGTATCATTCAAGTTATTATATCTAAGGCTCATGGAACTAAGGCTGGTTGTGGAATTGATGTATGAAAGGGAAGATGGCAGTTTTAGTGACAGACTACAACCAACCAAGTTAAGAGATTTTAAGAAGGGGAGGTTGTTAACAACTGAGAGCCAATTTGTGGCTAAACTCATATCAACACTACCCAAATCGAGTTTCCTTAATAGCCTCAGTTGCAAAAGCCACGACAAGCTTTTCACACTGAGGGTACAGTCCATCTCATCGGTACAACCAAGATCAAGAGATGTTAATCTGGAAAGATTTCCAATCTCAGGTGGAATCCGACCGTGAAAACCATTATTAGCGAGGTTGAGGGTCTCTAAATTAGCAAGTGAGCCTATAAACTTGGGTATGGTCTGACCCGTGAAATTATTGTAACTCAGGCCCAAATATTTCAAATGCTTCAACTCAACTAGAGATGCACTGAGTGTACCTTGTAGGCAGTCCATACTATCAGCTTCATGATCATTGCCAGAAAGATGGAGCCCAGTGACGTGGCCAGTGTGGTTGTTGCAGTGAATGCCGTACCACCTGCAGCAATCGTGGCTGCCTCCCCAAGAATCGAGGAGGCCGCAAGAGTCGACACGAATTCCGTTTTTGAACTCAAGCAAGGCTTCTCTCTCACTCTCCACACACTGTGGTTTAGCATGGCAACTACCCAAGTAAGTTAGGGATACACAAAAGAGGACAACAACGGGATATAATAATTTTGCAGAAATATGGAGACTCATTTTAAGTTGATTGTTGCGTTTGTACAATAATATTAGAAACGCGATGATATAGTACTCCTATAAGATGTAGCCATAACATGACTGATACTATTTATAAGTTTGTTTGAACATTACTACAAAGTACAAAAGTAGTGTAAGACATCGTAGATTCGTAGCAATTTACCATTGGAAAGTATGGTCTGTGTTCTTGACGGGGCAATTTACGTTTGTCATCGTTGGAAAGTATTGTCCGATCCGTGTTCTAGACGGGGCAGTTTATCATTTCAACTATTTTAGTTACTCCCCGTCTTATGAGATTATTGATGTTTGATTTGAAATATCTTATATTGAGGTTAAATACTTTGTTACAAATCTAAAACAACAGTGAGAGCTTAATGCATGGTTAAGCCGTAAAGGCAAACATTTATTTGGTCGCATTTGTGGAATTAGTGGTGTCACTATCCGATTGCTTGGAATTTGTTTTTTCTTTCACTTCTAACAGCTTGTTTGGTAGAGAGGAATTAAACGGAAAGATTTGGAAGGAAGAGAAAAGAACGGAAAAGAAAAGAAGAGAAAGGAAGGGAACTACAATTTCCTTTGTTTGACTCACTTATTAAAATTTCGGAGGAATTGGAAGGAAAGTGAGTGATTTTATGTTGTAAATTGACTTTCCGTCCAATTCCGCCCGTTTTGGGAGGGAAAGAAAATGACAGTTTAATGAAGGATCATTTCCTTCCATTTCCTTTCCTTTCCTAGCTTCCACTTCCCATGTATCTTTATAAACCAAACGTAGGTGTAACACCCCGTATTTTTGGGTAATTATTTAATAAAGGTGTTACTTTTTAAATCGATTATTGGAAGATAAAATGAGTTCCTATAATTGAGTTTGGGTCAGGTTTATGGATCACTCATCTCACCCAACGAATAAAGCCCAAACCCGAGTCTACCCTCATATCTATATATACATATAATAAAGAAAACCCTTTCTTTATTTCATAACCATTCGGCCTCCTTCTCTCCCTCTCTCTTCTTTTCGTAGCCTCTACCCGCATAAAATTCCCAGCATCACTGTGTCAACTTAAAACATACATAATTCTCTCATACGATCTCTAATTGGAGCGTGGTTGGTGGCGTTAGAACCGTGCTTTCGATATAAATTCGGGAAGATGTAGATCGTGCCAAGATTCCATAGGATGCTACTTGTGGAGCTGTTTTAGTGGAGGTGTCTATCTACCCGAGAATCTGTTCCGCCCCTCAGGATTTTAAGGATTCCCGTCGACTCCTAAGGAATTTGAGAACGATATTTTGTGGAGATGTTCCTTACTCTATCATTGACAATATATCAAAAATTGGTAAGATCTAGATCTATGGATAAAAAGTTATATTATATTTCGTGGGTAACCCTAATTCGTGTTTATGGTTCAGTGTGAGATCGATTCCCGTTGATCCACTTGGAGTTTGTGGACAAAATTTGGAGAAAACGTTCCTGACATTACCCTTTATGTCATACTAAATTTTGGTGGTCATACGATGTCGGAGGTAGGAGTTATCTATGTTTCAATACCACTATCTTTTTTTAGATTCATGGTATATTTGTAAAGTTGTGAGATTATGGCTTATGATTATACCTTGTGAATTAGGGGATCATCGATTGATTTTGTGATTGATTGGGCGTCTAGATTGTGGATTCGAGGAGGTGTAGTTCATTGACTTGGTTATAAGAGTTTAATTTAAGAATTAGCGTTGAAAGGTAAGAACGTTTGATCATTCATCTTTGGACTATTCTATCCTCTCACTTGATTCACATGTTCACTTGCTCATTGTTCCTACGTTTGATTCATAACCATACACTTAATTCAATTTGCCTACGCTTGTTTCAATGTATATATATTCGTTCATAACCCGTTTGAGTTTGCTCGACCTCGGCCTCTCGGCTTCCTTACTCGGCCTCGGTCTTTTGTGATCTGAGCCTCTCGACCATTCGGCCAGTCGGCTTCTCGGCCGAGTGGTATGCTTTTGTTGATCTTGGCTTGTGTTTTTCGATTGTGTTGAATTATTGAATCCGGCTGTGGCCATTTATAAATTGTATTATCGAATAACGTACCATCAAATAATGAACATAAAACGGATGAAAGAAAAGAACGATATGATTACCACCTAGAGTGAATGTGATGCGGCACGGACCGATCACTGTTTATACCTCTGATCAAGGTACTGTTTCGGTCGGAGTAGCTACCGACTGCCTATTAGGCTTTCCTCCTAGAGGTACGCATCCTACTGGATCTCTAGCGAGGGGTGTGCACATTTTAAGTCTTTAGGAATCGTTTATATGTACTCTAGCTCGCGCCGGTTCGAGATTGTGGTGGCTGCGGGGTAGGAGCCCAGCCGTGTATGATAGACAAGACCGTTTGTCTCGTCAGCGATACGTGACTATCGCATTGCCGTGTCCCGATGGTACTCTGTATTCATTATTATATCCAATGCTTATTATTTGTTAGCTACGCGCCTCAAGGCGCGTATCTTTGTTTTTCTGCTTTATGTTTCTTACTCAGCCTGTGCTGACGTTCTGTTTCTGGTTTGTTCCCTACCGTATTCTGGGGCCTATGTCATTCTTCGATGGCATAGTTGACAGGTCTTGATGATGTGGATGCTTTCTAGGGGAGTTCATTTGCATGCCGGGAACTTTTCTTAAACATTATTTTGATATGGATTATATTTGGTTTTGTAATTTAAATTCAGTTTTGAGAACTGTAGTTCGACATTCTAATTCTTCCGCTGTCGTCTTTTCGTTTGTTCGAATTTGTTAAGTTGTAATTGAATTTCAAGCCTAGCAGTTGACTCGGTAGTCAGCTGCGGCGTAACAATCGTATAATAATTTCCTCATTTATCATTGCGAAAATTTAGGGTTGTTACAGTTGGTATCAGAGCGTTAGGTTCTGATTCGTCGAGTCTACAAAAGTTTTCAAAACTTGTGTTAAATAAGGTTTTTTTTTTTAAAAAAAAAAAAAAAAAAAAAAGGGGATGAGTTGGGTGCATTCATACGCATGCTAATTGTTAAGTGCTAAATGACAGTCTTAGACTTACAAACCCTTGGAAGTGCTGATTAACCAAACTTAGGTTGACGACTTACTGGATGAATTATGAGCTTCTTTAATGATTAACGACTTACTGTTTGTTTTCTTATTTAATGGTAATTGACAGATGATTTCCGATCCGATGGGATATACCTGGATGTTTGGGAAAGATGGAGTGAACGGCGACCCTACGGGCGAAACTAGGACTGATGCGATAGCTCTAAACCCCGGACTGTTTTATGAACCCATGGGATGGGGTGAGACCATTTCAGAATTTGTTGACAGAATTGGAGACAAACTGCATTTGGCCAGTGAAACGCATGATTGGGCGCTGGACGAGGAAGTGAAAATGTTTGTGGTCATGATTAATCTGAGGGACCAAGCACGATGGGATCATATCCGTAACCGACTTGAGAGAATGACCTACTTTGCTTGCCATTTTGGTGATAAACGCTACCTAACCACTGATTCAGGAACCACCTTGACAATGGAAAAACTAAAAACAATATTAGAATATGAGGACCTACTCTACAGGAATCTGGAGCGTGATTTCAAAGAGTTACCTGAATATTTAGTGGACGCAACTATTAATCCGCATTACCCTTACCCAAACCCCTATAAGATTTATAAAGATAGGGCTGAGGAGAGGGAAGCAAAAGAGTTGGTTGTACATCTCGGTAATAAAAGGATTAAGGCTGGACATCGCTACTATATTCCTTCACCACCAGGCTCACCTGTGACTTTAAGGGCTGACATCTACTGAACCTCTAGGAAGAAGAAGTGCGTCAGAGCGAGGCGCCGAGACATACTAGCTGACATCCCTGATAGAGAGGTAGGACAAGTACAGGAGAATGCCCATTTATCTATTGATGGAGGTGAAGAGGGTGGAGGAAACGGGGGAACTGCAAATGATTTGGGAAATAGGAATAATCCTGATCCTGCATCTAATAGGATGAATGGCGCGCCCGAGGGTGATAGTGAAGAGCCTTTTGAATCTGACGAACTTCCTGAGGAGGGAGAAGGATCAAATGATATTTGAAACACCTTAGGAGGCGCTTGGGTCCTAACCCACAAGATTGGGAGACTATATGTTAGAATTCAATAGATTATAGATTCAGTTACGTCAATAAAGTGTAATTTGCAAATCTTTAGACAAATTACTTGTTATATTCGTTCTAATTGGGGACAATACCCCGGTAGCATTATGATTATACGACTATTTAGTAAGATTGATTAATTAAATGCTATTTGTGTACTTCGGTTTGATTGTGACTTGTTTAAATTGTTTGAAATCGCGTTACTTGGCTCAGACGAGAGCAGTACGACACATGCCCTCGCGCGGATACTCCCGATCCGGACACGACTCGTGCTACAGTAGCCACGACTCGTGCTCCCAAAAAAAAAAAAAAAAACGTCGTTCATCGATTTACGATACTCGTTTGTCGCTTGATTTTCATTTGTTGTCCTTGAACTGTCAACGTACTTCAATGCTTGTCTATTCTTGTGAATTCGGTATGGACCTCAGCAACTAATTCGAGTTGGGCCACGTCTAATTCAAACGTTATTACCTTATAGAAAATGGTGCGCGAAAACAATGTTGGTCCTGACGTAGCCGCCGTCCTAGCTCAATTGGCGGAACAACAACAGGCTATGATGCAGGCTATAGCTCAGATGGCCAACAACATGCAGAATATCAATGGTAACCAGGGTAACAATGGCAACCAGGTTAACAATGGTGATCAAGGTAATAACGGTAACCAGGGCAACAACGGGAATCAGAACAACGAAGGTAACCAAGGCAATAATGGGGACCAGGGTAACGTTGGAAACAATGGGAACCACGGAAACGACATTAACAATGCTGGAAATAATGGTAATAATGGAGGTAACGTGGATGAGATGCTGTTAGCAAAAATGTCGGACGCCGTACAGAAGAAGAAACCTCTCAATTTCACCAGGAGAGGAGACCCTAGCCTATTATTGGAATGGTTGGAGGATATGGAGAGGATTTTTATGACTGTTGGCTGCCCTGAGCTATTCAAAGTTAAGATTGCTGCCTTTTTCCTTAAGGAGGTAGCTGGTCGTTGGTGGATGAGAATTCATGAGGAGTTTTTCAAGCCAGTGCTGGAGAAGCTGGCCGATGGGAGTGTGATTGAGCATAGGAGAGGTTGGGCGATCTTTAAAAAAATTCTGGAAGATGAATTTTTCCCTGAACATTTGAAGGAACAGAAGGTCGCTGAATTCGAGGCACTCCAACAGACAGAAAGAATGTCTGTGAAGGATTTCTATGAGCGATTTGAAGAACTGAGCAGATTCGCAGAGAGTGTAACTCCGACTGAGGTAGCAAGAGCCACTTGTTTCAGGAAAAAGCTGCTTTGGAGCATCAAGGGATGGTTTGTCTCTGAGCGTTTCCACTCAGTAAAGGAAATTTATGAGAGAGCCACTACAGTAGAGCGGAATATGGAGAGTATGAGCCTGGAAGTCGGAGGGAAAAGGAAGGAAACCCCTTTTGATCTGATGAACATACCGAATAAGAGGGGAAATTTCAATAACTCTAGGGGGACTACACAGTCTGCCAACACCGGAAACTTAGGGTTCAAGTCCTTCCCTGCCAACAGGGCTCAGAGTTCGAGTGCGACCCCGAATAATTCCTGCAAGAAATGTCAAAAATACCACCCCGGAAAGACCTGCACTGGCGATAGAATCACTTGCTTCCATTGTGGTAAACTGGGACACAAAGCTGCTGAGTGTTACTCCAAAATCTCCGGAAAACCACCAGTGGCACCCACCGGAGGTTCAGTGGCACCGAATCGATTTCAGAATTTCAGAGCTCAAAGTGGGTATGCGGGATCAAACAATACCTATAGGAACCCAACACCGACTAAGGGAACTGCATCCGCTACCCAGGCTAGACCAGCAGGGTCGGCCAGTGTGACCACCCCCGGGAGAAAGCCTACGGGGCAACTGTATGTCATGAACCAGGAAGATGCTGACAACGCGGACGTTGTTTCGGGTAAATTCCCTGTTAACTCTGTTCTCGCTAATGTTTTATTTGATAGTGGTGCATCTCATTCATTCATTGCCGATAGAATTGTGGAGAAATGTGGACTTAATGATGGCTCGGAAGTAGAATTTGAGTTTTCTATGCCTAATGGATTGATTTTTGGGTGTTCTAAAAGTGAATATTTTACACCGACCCACTTTGGAGATTATCTTTGGTGCTAACAGTAATTGATGATCTATTGATTTATGAGTTTCGAAATTTAGTTTATTGTTTCGAATGTGATATTGAAATGCTTAAGGCGACTAGGGTATTGGAATAGATCGACAGTATTGCAAGTTAAATAGAGGCATTAAGCACCTTTTGGGTTTATATTAGGGATGAGTTGAAGATGATGATAGTATGATTGTATTTGAGCACTGAATGTTTATAGTTATCGAGGATCTGGCCATTTTAGGTGAGATATGAGACAAAACATACCCTTGGGTTTGTGTATGTGAGATGGTGGTAAACCACAAATTTGGAAGCAATCGTCTACTTCCTCTTTTCCTAACCATAAAACTCTATTCATGGTATTGAATCAAATAAGATCGTTGGGAAAAATGAATCGAGACGAACCTATGCTTATTCCTGTAGAAACAGCCGACACTACTCAATCTAACTTTGCTCCACCAATTGAATCTAGTACAACGATTATTTTAAGAGAAAGTGAAAAGTCGAAGAAGGGACTAGTAATGGTGAGTCTATGAAGGAGCTAAGCTTATGCGTGGTAGGTTCTTGTATACTCGACCTTACGTCATTCAAATGCCATCGACGCGGATTTTAAGTAACGTTAAGAGAACTGAGAAATTGGGAATGCCAAGTAACGTTAAGAGAACTGAGAAATTTTATTGAGGATATCAGGCATATGATTGTTTTCGACATTTTGGGGTTAGATGACAAGGATTTGTTATGCAATTTACGGTAGTGGAAGCACCTAAATTTTGAAGGAACTCTCGAAATGAATCAAATTCTGTTGGGACAAATTGAAGGTCAATATATATTTCTGCAAGAGTTGTGAGGTTTTAAAGTAGTGCAAGCTAGAAGTGACATGATTTTGGGTTCGATACTTTAAAATTGAGGATTTTGGGAGAGTGTCCACCGGTCTTGGCCAAGGCGCAGCCTGCACTACTTTCTGTCTTTCTCCTTACAGAATTTGAATCGAATCAGTAATTGATAAATCATATGGACGAGTTAAACAGGAAAGCACTACTCTAATTTCGTATGATCAAATAAAACACTCGAATAATACGGTTGGTTGATTATTAGTATTACATGGGATTTCATACTTGGTTCATTTGAAAGTCGTACCATAAAGGTAAACTATTTACCTCGGGACCCATAACAAGATTCTTCAAGTTAGGGCCGTTTGGGTAAAGGTTGGTGCTTATGGGTTTTAAGTGAGTAATCAAATTTGATTTGGGACTATATTGTATGAATTACGGCTAGCGTTGGTAATTACTGCATATGCATGATTGTATATTATGGAATATAAATGAGCAAAGGGACACATTCATGAGTTCTCGAATCATCGATATACCTGTATGAGTTTTCTTTCGGTAAATCATATGATAGAAGTGTTGGGCGCCTAATATATAATGGGAAGTGAAATTTTGAGGTTATCATGAGGATTGATCAATTAAATTTGAGTATTAAAATTTTAGAGGTACAATTAGATGGTTTGGGGACAAAGATTCAACGTTCAAGGTCAGTTACACCTATTGGTACGTGATTGGTATAATTAATAAAATGGAAGAGATAACATGGTTATGACTTCAACAATTGTTCGAAAACCGAAGTGGTGAAGGAGATTCAACTAGTCGCGTACATGCAAGACTCGAAGGAAATGAGACACATTTGTTTGTTACAAGGTTTGAACCTCCAACCTACAAGTCAAACATAACACAACAGAACCACTAGGACAATATTTGTTTCATAAGTTGCTTCTGGACTTTCAACTATGGAGTGTAGACGTAAGTAGAAAAGGAACGTCGCTGTGCTACAACAATATCGAGGTCATAAGTTAGTAGGACTGATGTACCATATAATGTGTAGGGCAAAGTCGACATAAAGATATTGTTTGAATCCACTACTGCAAGGTTAATTTTGAGACTTCATATGCATGGAATGCTATTATTCATGAGTGGTGTTTGTACACTATGCCCTTGGCATCGGTCTTTCTGAAGGCATTGTAGATCATGTTTTGGTGGATAAATTAAGATTGAGATGGGGCGTGCTTAGTGATTGACACCCAAGTCTAATGGAAAAGATAACGTATGGGGCGCTATATCTAATTTGGTTAAATTTACATTCTTGACGTTGTGGCTTGCGACAAATGAACTTAGTCGATATGGATTGATAGTGTTTACCCTGACAAACAAGTTAATGGAATGTGAAGTAATTTCAAGGTGGTAGCGTTGTTGCGCCCTTTGAGTTCAAGGCACTTTGAGCATCATATCTCGAGATTTGAAGTCGTTGGAGGCTTTGATTTTAATTTCAAGTTAAAGGATGACTCCTAGTACATTTTGGTTTAAATAACTAGGAAAGGAATGAGAACTTCGAAGATGTAGAGTTATGGGATTGGAATTGTCGTGGAAGAAATATAAAAGTGTTAGATAATCGAAAAGGACTTTGTATAGAGGATCTAGCGATTGTTATTATGATCAGAGTTGATACTACCTACATAACGCCTATGGTATTGAGTTACTGAAAATAAAATTAAACCCCTTTTTGAGAAGTTACAGTTGTATTGCATTAGTTCAGGCGGCTTTGGTGTTATGAAACAGATGAGAAGACAACAAAAGAGAATTAAGGATAATCATATCAGTTTTAGCTTGACAAGTTTGAGACTTGAGGCTACATGTTTACAAGGACGAAGTTTCTTCAAGTCAATTTAGGAAGATGGTCTTAATGACTAAGGCTAAAAAGTGCGTCAACACTTGGGAACTTTGGATACGAATATGTGTTTGATCAAGTCCCGAAAGGGTTTCCTTGCAGTTACATAAAGCTTGTGTATTGCTTTAAGGTCTACACCTGTGAGACATGGATTCAAGAAGACTCCAATGTGCAAGAAACAGAGAAAAGTGATTCCGAGGCCTGTACAATATGTTTTGAGGATCAAATGAGAACTGGATATGGAAGGAAAACTCCTAGCTAACGGGTGATACTCTTAACACATTAAGGTCATATGATTATATGATTAAACTCGTTCGCACAACCAAAGAAGTTGACTATAAGTATTACTTAAGGGTTGATGTGAGTCATGAACGGATAAAATTTGGAGAACTACAGCTGGCGTGTTCAGGAAACCCAATGAGTATGAGAAGAATGACCTACTTGAATTGAGGTTAAAGTGATGGTTATAGTCTTAAACTTTAGAGACATTCGAGTTTAGGCCATCACGAAAAGGGTGAAATAGGTGTATAATTCAAGGATCTAACATCAGACATTCAGCGAGATTACTGAAACTTAATGAGTAGTATGAGACGACAACTTAACGATGAGGTGAAAACTCAAAAGTTGTGGTCAACAACTTAAGGAGTTATGGAACCATCGTGAATGGCATAGAGAATATAAAAATCCCGGACACACCAAGCAAGCATAAAGGTCTATGTAAAGTCATTAGCAAAAAAAAAAATGAGTCTACTCAGTGCGATAAAACAGTTATTAGATGACGACAATATCTTGCCGGGGTAAAACGACACTAGATGACAACAATTATGGAGATGAAAGATTAGCTTAAAAGGTTACAACGTCTTTTATGAGCTCACAACAATATAACGAGGATGACGACTTGAGTGGCTCACAATAGAGGGACGATCGATGTCAATTCACTTTGTCGAACAAGAATGTGAAGGATACATGGAATGTTAAGATATTGTTTAGCCAGCTGCCTATATGCATTAAGAAATATGACTGTGGAAGTTCAACTTACATGTGAGTTGAGATTTTAAATACAAGTTCTACGACGGTGGTCTTGATACTAAATAGTACTCTGAGGTTTAAATGACAATACCTTGTGTAGATGGGAACACTCCAATAAAGGTTTGACATGGAAGTGGCAACGATGAGATTCAAATGGACATAAATATTTCAGTAAAACTTCTAAGGATCGAGATATGATACAAGTTTGAGTTGCCGGCCGGCTTCAGGAAAGGTTCTATTATAGTAATGTGTTCCATGTCTATCAACGACAATCACGAGGAAATACGACAAAGCATGGTCGACCTGGGGATGAGAAAGAGACAATGAAATATTAATTTGGGAAACACAAGTGAAAAGTGGCATTTATCGATGGTCAGATAATTTCCTCGCATGATACATAAAGTACATTGGTTCGAGGACGAACCTTTTCTTTAAGGGGGATGAGAACGTCGCATGTTCGTCCTTGGCTCTGAATTATATGAATTACGTGATTTCACTTGTTATTATATGAATCGTGTTGCATCTTATCGAATTATTCTGATAAATTGACATACTTACTACATGCACTGACGATGCATGTATACCTATTCTGTGCACTAATGATGCACACGTACTCGTTTTGTGCACTACGATGCACACGTATTGACATACCATTTCTCACTCCTTTCCTTTCATACATGCAATTATGTTGTTGAGTCACTACTTATTCTCATCGTATATGGTGTCCTAGTACCATGTATATTATCAAATACATATAAGCCTATTTACTTTCATCTCCCTCTCTTTGCTCGAATGCTCAAGCGGTTGTAAATGGAGTTGTGTGACTGAACAAGTGTTTGGAGAACTATAAACTTGGAAGGACGGTAATTGAGGACACTTTGGAGAATGAATTTAAGATTCAGGACGAATCTTTGTTTTAAGGGGGGAAGACTGTAACACCCCGTATTTTTGGGTAATTATTTAATAAAGGTGTTACTTTTTAAATCGATTATTGGAAGATAAAATGAGTTCCTATAATTGAGTTTGGGTCAGGTTTATGGATCACTCATCTCACCCAACGAATAAAGCCCAAACCCGAGTCTACCCTCATATCTATATATACATATAATAAAGAAAACTCTTTCTTTATTTCATAACCATTCGGCCTCCTTCTCTCCCTCTCTCTTCTTTTCGTAGCCTCTACCCGCATAAAATTCCCAGCATCACTATGTCAACTTAAAACATACATAATTCTCTCATACGATCTCTAATTGGAGCGTGGTTAGTGGCGTTAGAACCGTGCTTTCGATAAGAATTCGGGAAGATGTAGATCGTGCCAAGATTCCATAGGATGATACTTGTGGAGCTGTTTTAGTGGAGGTGTCTATCTACCCGAGAATCTGTTCCGCCCCTCGGTATTTTAAGGATTCCCGTCGACTCCTAAGGAATTTGAGAACGATATTTTGTGGAGATGTTCCTTACTCTAGCATTGACAATATATCAAAAATTAGTAAGATCTAGATCTGTGGATAAAAAGTTATATTATATTTCGTGGGTAACCCTAATTCATGTTTATGGTTCAGTGTGAGATCGATTCCCGTTGATCCACTTGGAGTTTGTGGACAAAATTTGGAGGAAACGTTCCTGACATTACCCTTTATGTCATACTAAATTTTGGTGGTCATACGATGTCGGAGGTAGGAGTTATCTATGTTTCAATACCACTATCTTTTTTTAGATTCATGGTATATTTGTAAAGTTGTGAGATTATGGCTTATGATTATACCTTGTGAATTAGGGGATCATCGATTGATTTTGTGATTGATTGGGCGTCTAGATTGTGGATTCGAGGAGGTGTAGTTCATTGACTTGGTTATAAGAGTTTAATTTAAGAATTAGCGTTGAAAGGTAAGAACGTTTGATCATTCATCTTTGGACTATTCTATCCTCTCACTTGATTCACATGTTCACTTGCTCATTGTTCCTACGTTTGATTCATAACCATACACTTAATTCAATTTGCCTACGCTTGTTTCAATGTATATATATTCGTTCATAACCCGTTTGAGTTTGCTCGACCTCGGCCTCTCGGCTTCCTTACTCGGCCTCGGTCTTTTGTGATCCGAGCCTCTCGACCATTCGGCCAGTCGGCTTCTCGGCCGAGTGGTATGCTTTTGTTGATCTTGGCTTGTGTTTTTCGATTGTGTTGAATTATTGAATCCGGCTGTGGCCATTTATAAATTGTATTATCGAATAACGTACCATCAAATAATGAACATAAAACGGATGAAAGAAAAGAACGATATGATTACCACCTAGAGTGAATGTGATGCGGCACGGACCGATCACTGTTTATACCTCTGATCAAGGTACTGTTTCGGTCGGAGTAGCTACCGACTGCCTATTAGGCTTTCCTCCTAGAGGTACGCATCCTACTGGATCTCTAGCGAGGGGTGTGCACATTTTAAGTCTTTAGGAATCGTTTATATGTACTCTAGCTCGCGCCGGTTCGAGATTGTGGTGGCTGCGGGGTAGGAGCCCAGCCGTGTATGATAGACAAGACCGTTTGTCTCGTCAGCGATACGTGACTATCGCATTGCCGTGTCCCGATGGTACTCTGTATTCATTATTATATCCAATGCTTATTATTTGTTAGCTACGCGCCTCAAGGCGCGTATCTTTGTTTTTCTGATTTATGTTTCTTACTCAGCCTGTGCTGACGTTCTGTTTCTGGTTTGTTCCCTACCGTATTCTGGGGCCTATGTCATTCTTCGATGGCATAGTTGACAGGTCTTGATGATGTGGATGCTTGCTAGGGGAGTTCATTTGCATGCCGGGAACTTTTCTTAAACATTATTTTGATATGGATTATATTTGGTTTTGTAATTTAAATTCAGTTTTGAGAACTGTAGTTCGACATTCTAATTCTTCCGCTGTCGTCTTTTCGTTTGTTCGAATTTGTTAAGTTGTAATTGAATTTCAAGCCTAGCAGTTGACTCGGTAGTCAGCTGCGGCGTAACAATCGTATAATAATTTCCTCATTTATCATTGCGAAAATTTAGGGTTGTTACAGTAGGAAAGTTGTAAAATCGGTTTCCTTTCTTTTACTTTCCGTCCATTTCCTCTCTACCAAACATGCTGTAAATGTAAACAAGGTAATTGTAAGACTCGAACTTGAGATTTAGAAAATCGGTCTGAAAATCTCTTATAAAAACAGACTTTAATGTTCAAAGTTTCAAACTTTAATTCATAGCAAAATATAAGTACTTAACTATTTCTAGACCAAATGAAAGACTCGTTTTTCTTATAATCAAGTCGATTTGGTAGAACGCAATGCAGATTAAAATGTGCACTAGTTTGTACAACTGTATGATTCATTTAGTCATTAATAAACTCTCAACATGGCCAGTTAAAAGAAGCAAACGAAATAGAAAATTAAATTTATTTGGATCGGAGGGAGTATATATGAAATGAGAGTATGACATTTTCTTAATTTTCAATATATGAAAAAAATAATTGTAGGGGATAATAACATGAGATTGAACAGTGGAAATATCTAAACATATGAGCAAATGTATAGGATTAGTTCACTACTTTCACCGTAAGAAGAATATTGAAGATGAAAAAATAGGGTATTAAAGACAGAAAATGTGAAAGTGCAAAGCTGGGAGGATTTTTTTTGCTAAAGCTTATTGGGGTTGGCATGTGCGATTTTACTTCATTTCTTGTCCTTCAATTCTTGTTTTCATTCTACTTTTTTCTTGTCCTGCTTTCTTACTGTTTCATCATTTTCATGCAACTTCAGCTAAGTGATACGCTACTTTAATTTCGAACGCTCAAGATAGCAAATGCCACTTACATTTTGCTTGCAATACTGTCACGTACGTAAATGTATAAAATCCAATTTTGGTGTACATAAGTACATGTAATATGAATATTGAAAATTAAACAACTTGCGACTATTCAATCACTTGGTGGTGAATTTTTTCTTTTACACGTTTGTTATAAGTAAATTCGCATTCAATTTTGAGTCGGAGAGAGCGTAAGTAGCTAGAACTTTTATTTGGTCGCATTTGCTTGTTGAATTAGTGGCATCAATGGTAAAATAGCTGAAAATTTGTTCCTTGGCTACGGCATGTGCACCATGATACTAATACCTTAAAATAGGGCACGCTTATTGCCTTAGCCATAAACGACTGGGGCACGCCGCCCACAATCAGACACGTGTATCCGATTGTGGATAGTGTTTCGTTTTCGATCGACCATGTATTTATCATCACCCTTAAAATAGCGAGTAAAATTGACATACTTTTATTTCCAGTCCTCTATGTACGTAACATGATGATTATGAGAATGGTAGGGCGGCTTTCTACTCTAGGAATTGAAAACATTCCATGAAATTGTATGGAGTTCTTTACCTCATACATACATATCATTGGCCATAAACTCATAATACGCATACTCGTCGCTTCTTCCACGCTAGATCATTTTCCCTTATGCCATTCAATTTCTCGGCGTAATCGCAAAAGAGGCAAACTATGTTGGGGTTATCCCAAATGTGTTCATAAAAGTATTATCTCACATCGATAGAATTAAGTTGAGGAGATTAGTTTATAAGCTAGTGGGTTACTCTTCTTATTGCCAATTAATTAAACTGAATAAATATTTTATTGAACCAATCAGAGTAAATTACAGGTGCCAATATAATCAGTACGTGTTACTGGCTTGCTTAATAATGAGGAATTAGGATCTCCTCCAAGCTCTGGGTGTATGCACAACCAACATCACATGAACCTTGTCTTTCATGTCATCATAGAATCGGAACAAAGCGATTCTCCATGATCTTTTGATGATCAAAGTGCCACAAACTCCCCAAAATCCTACGATAAATCCAAGCACAACACTTATGTAAAATCCTGGATATATGTTGTCAGCAGTGCCGTACGTGCTCATCCTGTTGAGTGATGTTCTCTCCATTTTGTGGGATTGTACATTCCGGAAGTGGTGATCTGCAAAGTCCACGGTTCCCCTTGTATGACGTGTCATCAAATGTTTGGTTCATGAAATTGGAATGAAAACGGATTGGATACGGAAATGGAATGGAATAGAAACAAGTATCATTCTTTATTAAAGTTGTTTGGTTCCATTAAAAAGATGTATCAATTCATTACTAGGGGGGTTTAAATTTGTTACCTTAGGTAGATTTCATTTTGAGGGATTGGAGGGAAATGATTAGAAAACAAATATGAAAACAAACACAATGTAATGAAGTAGTTAGCTGATGAGCTTTATAACTACAAGTAACACATGAAGGGGGCGTTTGGTTCAACATTTTTGGGGGGATTGGAAACAGATTCGATTACCAATCGTTACATTGTTTTTGTTTTCATATTTTTTGTTTTCAAAACATTTCTCACTCCCTTTCCAATCCCCCAAAATGAAACTCACCTAAAATCCAAGGTAACAATTTGAATTCTCCCTTCTATAATTTTCTCTTTCCTTCTTCCCCTCTCTATCTCTCCTCCCACACCAACAACCACACCCCAACCCCACTGCACCACCCCGCACCACCGCCGGCCATGCACGCCCTACCACCACTGTCGCCGGAGATGCCACCGGTCGACCTGCGACCTTACCGGCGACATCGTCGGACTCACCACGCCGCCCTCACTCACCCCTAATATGTTTTTTTTTTTTTTGAAAAAACGAAAAATCAAATTTAAATCTCTAGATCTACGATTTATTGAGTAAAAATTGGATAAAGTAATTACATAGTGATGTTAATTATCCAATCACGGTTAGAATGGTGGTGTTAGTGATTAGAATGGTCGTGGTTGGTGGTGGTCAACGGCGGAGGTGGGGTGGTCAACGGTGGTGGTCGAGGGAGAAGAGAGAATAGTTGAGGTGATGGTGGTTATTTTGATTTAAAGAGAAATTTCTCATTTTGCCTTTGCTTATGGAATCATTCCATTCATATATTTAACCAAACAACCTTTAAAAAGAATGAAACTTGTTTCCACTCCCTTTCCATTCCTGTTTCCATCCAATCCGTTTCCATTCCAAAATGTGAACCAACGCCCCCGAAATAGGCTTTTCATCGGAGTCAAACCGCGTTCGAAAACAAGTCATCGTTAAGGAGTCCAAATAATCAACCCGATTTCATTGACCCGGAGACACTACATTATTCATTAATGTAGTGACGTGACAAAAATGCCCTCATTCAAAACAGAAACATGTGTTTCTCCTCCCCAATTCCCCATCTCGTCTAGGTTTTCAGTAAATCAAATTAAAGAAAAATTGATTTGGGGAAAAAATCAGGGTTCTATAGATGTAGAAAGTTATTAAATTAGGGGTTTTTTTTGTCAGACCACACCTAATATAACAATTTTAGTCAAACAACACCTAATAAAGTCTTTTTATTTGTCAGACTACACCTATGTCGACTTTCTCCCCTTAATCACCCACCCCCGCCCCTTACCCACCCACAGCCACCCATCCCCCCCATAGCAACCCATCCCCGCCCCATACC
Source organism: Spergularia marina (assembly GCA_963680865.1). Taxonomy (NCBI): domain Eukaryota; kingdom Viridiplantae; phylum Streptophyta; class Magnoliopsida; order Caryophyllales; family Caryophyllaceae; genus Spergularia; species Spergularia marina. The sequence goes on along the minus strand of OY804553.1, from coordinate 22,472,074 downwards.
CACCCATAACCGCCCCCTTACCCCACCCATAGCCACCCTACATCCACCAAAATTGGTTTTGTCCCCTCCCTTTTCAATTCCTCAAACATAATTTCCTCCCCAAATTTGATTTTTAGCTCCAAGATAAATTTGAGTACCTCCTTTTGAATGAATTTGTGATAAATAGATTAACGAAAAAGGGGAAATTTGAAGAAATAGAGGGAGAAAACATTAGGGATAGAGAGAGAATGTGTTAGAAATTGGGGGAAATAGGTCATGTGATAAGAATGTGGATTAGGGGAGACAATGGGGTGGCCATAGAGGAGGCAATGGGGTGGTTAAGGCCGGCAATAGGTGGGTAAAAGGCGGCAATGGGTGGATGAAGGTTGGAAGTCAACATTAGATATTTAGGTGTGGTTTAACAAAAAAATAGATTTTAATAGGTGTAGTTTGACAAAATATATTTTATTAGATGTAGTCTGACAAAAAACTTATTTTATTAGGTTTTGTCTGACAAAAAACTCTTAAATTAACAAATCATAAATCAATTGAAAAGACCGTCTACTTATCTCAAACCAGGAATTCCGAGCTAAATTGTCCGCAATGAATCCGCCGTTAAATTCAGCCAACATCTAAGTTAAAGTGGAAGAGTGCGGCTGACTTACGGTGGCACCAGCGGCGGTGAGGATTTAATTTGGCGAGTCTTTTTTTTTTTTTTTTATTGTTGCAAAGTATTAATCATGATCATGCCTTTTAATTAGAGTTAATAGCTAAACTAAGACCTGAACTTTGCCCTTTTTTTATATTACCATGATGCAAATTATATTACCCACCAAAGTGAAGAAGTTTGGTTAATTAATTATACTGGGCGTTGAGCAAGACTATATAGGTTATCAAATATTGTTGATGAAATTTGGTTGGAAGAAGTTTGACTCCGTTTCATTTTTTTTTTTTTGGGAACGTATTAATATTTAATCATGATCATGCATTTTCATTAATCTTTTGTTAATTGATTATGATGGAGATAGAGCAAGTCTTGTTGCTACGATGAAATGTATGACACCACGCAATTAATGCGAAATTTGGTGACAACATTTTTCTTTAAGTAGTCCGGCAATTATAAGGTTTCCCGGTTTCCTCGTATGTTAATCTAATATATATATATATATATATATATATAAAAAGAGATTTTTGAAGAGCCAAGAGAGAGTCCCATTTTATTATTAACAACTCAAATGGACAATTATTACTAATTCACATAGAGAATCCTTATTTTCGTGAGACTGTTTAATAAATGTATCTAATAGATTTGCGACATAATCACTTATAACATTAGTTACGTGTATCAGAAAATTTCAAAACATATATCATTAGATTTGTTTCAAAATGTATCTCAATTTGAGATCCTTTTACACATTTTTACGATATGCAAAACAATTCAGTTACTCCGTATACATTTAGTAGAGATTTGCTTCTTTTTTTTTCTTTTTTTACCAAAAAAAAAAAAAGAGTCCAAAATAAGACAAATGGTGAGAGAGTCCAAAGAATGAAAGATTCTCACAACATTTATTAGCCAAAATCCATACTTTCATAAAATTGCAATTTGAAAGTTATTTAAATGTGACACGGCATAAGTAGTCCTAACTTTCATCTTGTATATCAGAAAATTAATACATATAACTCATTAAACCTATTTTGAAATTTTAATCTAAAATGAGTTCCATTATAGATATGTTTGATAGAAATGCATTAATCAGTATTCATCGAAAACATATATCATTATATTTGTTTCGAAATGTATCTCAATTTGAGATCTATTTACACATTTTTACGATATGCAAAACAATTCAATTACTCTGTATACATTTAGTAGAGATTTGTTTTTTAGAAAAATAAAAAAGCTTAAAGAGAGTCCAAAATAAGAGAAATGGTGAGAGTGTCCAAAGAATGAAAGATTCTCACAACATTTATTAGCCAAACTCTATACTTTCATAAAATTGCAATTTGAAAGTTATTTAAATGTGACACGACATAATTAGTCCTAACTTTCATTTTATATATCAGAGAAGTAATACATATAACTCATTAAACCTGTTTTGAAATTTAATCTAAAATGAGTTTCATTATACATATGTTTGATAGAAATGCATTAATCAGCAGTCATGTAGCGAAAATTGCAAAAATGATAGTGGCGATTCCTAAACTAAACTCAACAAACAAAATATAAATATCTGACTATCGAAGAAACATGTTCAACGTGGAACTTTTGTATAATAAGAATTATCATACACAATATAATATGTGTACCGTGCAACGCACTCATGAAAGATTTGAAATGGAATTTAAACATCTGTTGTTTTTTTTATATAAAAGAGGAATTTTTGAAGTGCATAGAAAGAGTCCATCATTTGAGAAATACTCAAAGAGTTTAGTGTATAGTGAAAGAGCAAAAAAGAAGAGTCAATCATTTAAGAACTACTCAAAGAGTTTAGTGTATGGTGAAAGAGCAAAATGAAGAGTCCATTATTTAAGAATTACTCAAAGTGTTTAGTGTATGGTGAAAGAGCAAAAAATGAGAGGATAGATTACACAGTTAATTATTAACCATTTACACTATATTATAGAAACACGGTATGATTGATCATACAATTGGTTAGTGTATCAGAAACTTTTGAAACATATATCATTTTATTTGATTTGAAATGAATATCAATTTGAGATCCATTTATACATTTTCCGATAAGCAATGCTTAATGATTACAATCGACTTTATATACTATATCTATTAAAAAAAAGGGGTGTTTTTGAAGAGTATAGATAAGAAATGTTGTTTGTATAATTTAAACATGAACAATCTAGACAACTTTGTATTTTTTTTAATTGATCAAGATTTTAAAATACATGTAAGCAGCATCACAACAATTGTTATGAATTATTTTTATTGAAATGATAGCATAATTTGTTATAAACAAAAAAATCATTAAGAATGATATAATATTTGATCCGTGTGACTGTGTGAGTTAATAATAAAATGTAGGTATTTCTCATATTTTAAACTCTCTCAGTATTTCCCTTTTGTTGGACTCTCTCTTTTGTTTGTTGAGTTTAGCTTAGGAATAGACACAATATATCATTTTTCCAATTTTCGCTCGATGACTGGTGTTTAATACAAAACATATGTACGGTGAAAGAACAATACAGAGAGTCCATAGTTTGAGAATTTAGTGTATGTTGAAAGAACAATAGAGAGAGTCCATTATTTGAAAAATATTTAAAGAGTTTAGTGGGTGGTAAAAGAGCAAAAAATGAGAGGATAAATTTAATTATTAACAATTCACACAAAGAATTTTTGAAAAATATAGAGATTTTAGTGTACGGTGAAAGAACAAAAAATATTATTAACGATTCACAAAGAGATTCTCATTTTCGTTAAACTTTTACATAAAGCTATATTATGGAAACATGGTTTTTATTAAAAGAAGGGTTTTTTATAAAATAAATATTGTTTTATAATTTAAAAATGGACAGTGTAGACAAATTTGTATATTTTTTTTTTGAATTGATCAAATTTTTAAAATATATGTAAGCGACATCACAACAATTGGTATAGAATATTTTAACTGAAATGATAGCATAGTTGATTATAATGATAAAAATCATTAAAAATAATATAATATTTGAATCGTGTAAAACTAGTATATAGTATTAGAGAACATTATATATTGAGGATGCAAAGAGGAGTAAAGTTGACTACTTAGATGATTTAAGCTGAATAAATATTTTATTGAACCAATAAATATATCGTTCCTAATAATATTATTATAACAAATATAAACGTACACCTAATCTTTATGAAAGAAGTACAAACAATAAAAATAGGTAGTCTGGACGTGAACCGGACATGCAAACTAGTATAAAATATTAGGGAACAATATTCAGGATGAGAAGAAGAGTAAAGTTGACTCAGGAATTAAGCTGAATAAAAATATTTTATTAAACCAATCAGAGTGAAATACAGGTGCCAACTCAATCAGTACGTGTTACTGGCTTGCTTTAATGATGAGGATGGAATTAGCTAGGATCTCCTCCAAGCTCTGGGTGTATGCACAACCAACATCACATGAACCTTGTCTTTCATGTCATCATAGAATCGGAAAAACGCGATTCTCCATGATCTTTTGATGATCAAAGTGCCACAAACTCCCCAAAATCCTACGATAAATCCAAGCACAACACTTATGTACAATCCTGGATATATGTCATCATCAGCAATGCCGTGCTCATCCTGTTGTATGTTGTTCTCTTCATTTTGTGGGATTCTACATTCCGGAAGTGGTAATCCGCAAAGTCCAGGGTTCCCCTTGTATGACGTGTTATCAAATGTTTGTAACTGGGGGCCAACTGGAATCTTCCCCGACAAGTGATTGTACGACACATCCAACGTCCCCAGATTGTTGATTTGAGCCAAACTTGTTGGAATTTGGCCGGAAAGATTGTTGTGTGATAGGTCGAGAGATTCCAATGAGACCATCTGACCTATTTTAGAAGGTATTGCTCCACTCAAACTGTTTCCTGATAGATTTAATGATATTATACCAACTAGACTTGAAATTTCATCAGGAATTTGGCCTTCCAACTTGTTATCAGACAAATCAACAAGGGTTCCGAGAGAACGGTTGCCCTCAAAGATCCGCTCTTGTCTTTTCCACATTATCTGTTCGTTATCGTAAGTTTCATCCGCACCCGTATAGTCCCCAGTAGAATCTAAGAGGTTATACAAGTGTTCATTAGGGTTAGCCATTCCTTTAAGATTGTACACGCATTTTGGGATGGTTCCAGATATGTGGTTTCTTGCGACATCTAAGATTTGGAGTTTAGTAAGGTAGCACAAGCTTGATGGTAAGGCTCCAAAAAATTGATTACTTCGCAGGATGAGAAGACTAAGATTCTTGAAATTATGTCCAAGCGCAGGGGGTATGTACCCAGTGAGTGAATTATACGCAAGATCTAGATTAACCAAAGAGGTACAATTCACGAGCGACATTGGAAGTTCTCCGGAGAGGTTATTCTTGCTTAAGTGCAAAGATTTTAGCTTGTCTAGCAAGCCGATTGAGGTTGGCAAATTTCCCCAAAGGTTGTTGTTTTCTAGGTTCAAGACTGATAACTGATCAAAAAACCTCCAACAATCTGGAAGTTCCGTTGAAAACAAATTGTTTGAGAGGTCGAGATAGGATAATTGCATCTTGGTGTTTGGGCACAAGAATGAACCAAGCCCTTCGGAAAGCTTATTGTTGTTTAGGCGCAAGTACGAGACATTTCTCAAAAACAAAGGTATTGCACCTTCGAGGTTGTTGTAACTTAGGTCGATGTGAGTTGAAAGTGTAAAGAAGACGTTTGCTGGTTGATTTGGAAATACCCCAAAAATCCTATTACGAGACATGTTCACATACGTCAGTCCTGACCAAAATAATGATTTGGATACAGAATCAGAAATAGTGTCTGAAATACTCGTATTAGATATATCAAGATCCCATAATTTTGTTTGTGTTTTAAGCCACTTTGGAAAGCGAGGGCCTATCTTACAGGATCTTAAATGAAGATATTCTAGCTGAAATGGGGGATTCCAGTCGTCACTAATATTAATCACCAGCTCTGTGTTGTCTGCCAACCCTAAAAATTGTAATTTCGAAAGGTTAGATAAAAGGCTTGTCGTTACAGTTCCTTTTAGCTGATTATTCTCAAGTGATAAATCCGTCAAGGAAGAAAAGGTGTCAATGCTGTCAGGAATGGATCCCCAAATTTGGTTCCGATCTAAGTACAGTTCCTCCAGCGACTTGTGTGGACATGCGGATAATGCGTCGACGATGTCAGAGAAGTCGTAGCTCAGATTGGTCTCTGATAATAATAAGGATCGCAAACTACACAAGTTGCCCAGGAATTTCATAACTCGTTGGGTTATTGGTTCCAAATAGTTACTTCCAAACATTTGATTATTACCAGAGAGGTAAAGAGATACAAGGGTGGTATCAAGTCCAGTCAAGTTGAACAACCACTCAAATATCGACGTGTCGTTCAAGTTGTTATACTGAAGGCTGATTTCACGAAGGCTGGTTGAGGAATTGATGTATGAAAGGGAAGATGGCAGTTTTAGAGATAGTCTGCAATCACCCAAGCTAAGAGATTCTAAGAAAGGGAGGTTGTTGACAATTGAGAGCCAGTTTGTGGCTAAACTCATATCAATGCCATCCAAATTGAGGTTCCTTAATAGCCTCAGTTGCGTAAGCCACGACAAGCTTTTCACACTGAGGTTCCTATTAATACTAAGGTCAAGGGATGTTAATCTGGAAAGATTTCCAATAAACTTGGGTATGGAGCCTGTGAAATAATTGAAACTGAGGTCCAAATATTTCAAATGCTTCAACTCAACTAGAGATGCACCGAGTGTACCTTTTAGACAACGGTGGTCATAGTCTGAGGCAGGAAGATCGAGCCCGGTGACATAGCCAGTGTGGTTGTTGCAACGGATGCCGTGCCACTGGCAGCAGTCTTGACTGCCACCCCAGGAATCGAGGAAGCCGCAACGATCGCGTATGCCGTGCTTGAACTGAAGCAGGGCTTCTCTCTCACTATCCACACATTGTGGTCTAGCATGACAACTACTAAAGTAAGTTAGGAACACAGAAAAGAGAAAAACAACAACGTGGGTACGAATAATATGGGGTCTCATTTTATGTTGATTGTTGTGTTGATGTGTTGATACAGCGTGATTACGTGATATATATATATATATATATATATATAAGTACTCCAGTTGAAGACTTGGCAGGCCCCACTTTGTTGGAAAATATGAATCATATTCTTGACTGGACAAATTATGCTTGATCTATACCCCTATATGGCTATATAGTAATGCTTTTTTGTCTCCCAATGTTTTTTTTTTTTTTTTTTTTTGTACAACGACGAAGTCCAAGAAACCTCCCTTCTGCAACCTTTTTCTCGTCCACTGGAATTATTGAAACGTGAGCAATAATATTCACTTGCATTATTGAATGAAAGGACTTTTCCACTGCTTGTCCAAAGGGCACGCGTTAAGAGTTGTGTGAGATTTTCCCAATTAATTAGTGAGACATCTCATAATTTGTTTTTTAAGTGAAAATTGCACCTAAATAAGGGATATACACACAATAGAAAATCTGTTGAACTAAATGGTATTTTTTTTATTGCTTGTTTTATTCTATAGAGTACTCGTACATCTTATGGAACTAACGTAACTTTTCTATTGTTTTAGTATTGGTCGTTTGATTGTTTTATTTAAGTTTGGCTATATTTTTCTCTTGAAGGATACAATATTGAACAGAAGTATTGGATTATGATCCAAAATAATTAATTAGTCAAGATTAGTTTAATGCTTCCTAATTATGAGTTAGTGATTCCTAATTGTTAGGGAAGTGGTTTAGTGAGTTTAGACGTGGGATTACGCATGGTCAAGGGATTAGTTCCTAGTTTCTAGGATATTGTTAATACTAGTATTTTGTACTGTGTGTAACCTATTTAAGGGCTTATGATTGTTTAAGTTAATTGAACAAGTTTTACAGTAAACTTCTCCATATATGGTTTACTCTCATATCTTTTCTCCCCTCTAAAATTCTACAAGAAGGTGCGTGGCATGACCGCATGAATAATGAATGCTAGAAGATCAATCCAACTAATTTGCAGTGAGTTAAAATTAGTCTTGATTTATTGCTATCTTTTCTATACAAAATACGATGGTAAACAAGCTCTGAAAATAAGTTTTTTTTTTTTTTTCGAATTTTTGGTCGTCTACGTCACTTAGACAATGATGGTTGTAACGGCCAGCAAGATTGAGCCCCGGTGACATGGCCAGTGTGGTTGTTGCAGACTTGCAGCGTATGCCACTCCATCAGTCCATTGGCTGCCGATCCCCAGGGTTTATGCCGTGCTTAAACTGTACTAAAGCAAGGCTTCTCTCTTACTCTCAACACATTGTGGTCTAACACAGTAACTAGATAGGTAAATTATTAGAGATAGAAAAGCTTAAAGTTAAAGTTAAGATGAGACAAGACTACACGTCTATACGAGAGGTTTTTGCCACAATGAGACAAACAAGCTTAAAGTTAAGCTTAGGACGAAGTAAGTATTTCTTGTCCATTTTCTTGTTTTCATTTTACCTTTTTCATAGTCTTACCGTGTAAATTATTAAAATTATTGCTCTTTCTTTTTCAATTTTGATGCAAATCTGCTACTAGTCCACTTGGATGATTTCATACGCCAATATAGCAATGCCACTTGCATTTTTCTTGCAATATTTCATTTACGTAAACTGCATGCTAAATTCATAAAATTCAAAGTTGGAGTTTAAGGGTGTGCATGCGTGAAGGGAATCAAATAAGAGCCCACATCTAGGACTGAATCGGCCCTAAAACTTCGTCACTCATTGGACTGCAGTAGCTGGGCTAGAGATAATAGCTATGAGGCTTTGCGACTCAAGTGGCCCAATTTTCTTACACTTCGAGCTCAAACCTTAAAGTCCGAATCCCCCCCAAGTTTGAGATCCCATGGGTTTGGACAAACTCATTGAGATGTGGTATTTATGATTTTAGCCGTACCCAAGAAAAGAAACACGTAGGACTGTAGGAGTCTCTCACAAATGTTTGCTTCATTTCATTTGATGTTAATGGTTTTACGCTAATGCAGAATAGAAACTTTCTCCGCTGTTTTAGATTGTTTAAACATACAACATCAGACGAAACGTTAATCGTCGTAAGTAGACCTGGCAAACAGGTTGTTCAGGTCGGGTCGGGTCTATTCGAGACGGGTCAAGTCTAGTTTAGGTGTGCCGACTACGGATCAAATTTGGGTCGGGTCATTTCAAATTGTTCAAATCTTATCATATTAATGTCAAATTTCTTAAAATTTTGTCTAATATTATTATTTTAATTTGAAGTTTTACTAGTAATTTGAGTGATTGAGGATGTGATATATCGAATTTAAGTCATTTTAGCGCAACCGAATCATTATAACGTCTGGTTATTTGGGTATGGGTTATTTCAGTTCGGGTCGGGTCAATATCGGGTCAAATAGAATTCGGGTCATTTTCGGATTTGAGTCGGATCGATTCGAGTTTCGGGTTGAATTCAAATTAAAAATTCGGGTGAAGTTCAGATGTTCGGGTCAAGTAATTTGGGTCGAATGTTTGGATATGGGTCAGTTTTGCCAGGTCTAGATGTAAGACTGTAAGGTGATGGAAGGAAGTACGAGTAACTAGACATGACATATGAGTAATTGAGTATTGGTTTGGCAGTGCAAAGTCCCCACTATATAGTACGGAGTATATACCAAAGGTTTTGGATTAGTGGCCTTCCCGGTAGAGCTGGCATCACGGGCCGCGGGCCACGGGCGGCCCGACCGCCGGCCCGGCCCGGCCCGGGCACGAACACGGCCCGAAATGGTATCGGGCCAGCCCGGCACGAAGCACGACGTGCTTGATCCGGGCCACGGCTTTGAAATGGGGGAAGAAGCCGTGCTTTGGCACGGCCCGGCACGAGGCACGATGGTCCGGCCCGTTCTAGGCCCGAAATTAGGCACGCTAGGTACGGCCCGCCAAAGCCCGGCCCGGCCCGAAAAAGAAGACCGTTGGAAGAAGGCAACGGCTACTTCAACGGCTACTTGGTGAGTTGGTGTGTTTTGTTTTTTTTTTTTTTTTTTTAAGTTTCTCCAATTACTTATACACCACTTATCCCTCCATACACAATTACTATAAATACCCAACACTTCAACTCAATTTTTCACAATTCATTCCAACTCTTCTACTCATCTTTTCTACACTTTTCTCATACACATTTATCTCTCCATTGCAATATTATAAATACAAATTACTTACTCAAATAATATATTAATTCCACAATTCCTAAATTATATCTTATATTAATTAGTCATTACAATTACTAAAAACATTAGTATAATATTCTCTTATATATTTCTCTCTCTAATTGCTTGTAATATTTTATATATATAATTACTTACTCAAATAATATATAATATATATACTATCTAAAATTTTATTATAATTACTCAATTGTTAATTTTGGAAATTAGAGTAAAAGGTGAAGGGTCGAAGTCCAACCTCCAAGGTTCTAAGTCGTGAATCGATCAAATACCAAGCTTCTCAAAAGCTAGACGCACTTATTCCGAAACCGATTTTGGGGGAGAAATTTCTTTACTTTATATTTTCAAACATTATATTCATTGTTGCATGTTATTTTTGCATTAGTTCACATAATTATATTTTGCATTAGTTCACAACTTCACACAATATAATTAATTATATTATTTACATTACATAATTGTTGGCTATGGAACAAAATTTCCAAAACCCTTTTTCCACTTCCAAAAGATCACGTCTCCGGGATGAATCTACATCATCCCCTCAAACACCACCCACCCAAGCAACGGACATGAACCAATTCACAAATTATACTCCTTCCCACCCACAAAACATGCAATGGCAATCTTTTACACCGTTTGCTTTGGATCCTAATCAACAACAAAATCTAAGAATAACTCCGACAAATTTATTTTCAACTCCTCCCGGCTTTGATAGTCGACCCTCACAAATTCCACCTTCATTTACTAATACTTTTCCTTTTATGCCACAACATCCCACTTTTGATCAACGACCTCCACAAATTCCACCACAAATTCCACCTCAAATTCCCACATTTCAACAATCACAAGAAGATTCCACACAAACGTCCACAAATTTGGATCAAACCATCCCGCCCGATCCCACGGATGTTTGGATGACCGAAGAACAAATGGCACCAATTAGAAATAGAGTTAGAGCAAGTCCCGTATGGCAATCTTTTATCCAAACCGTTGACAAGTTAAAAGCCAAGTGTGTGCATTGTAGTACTATATTTACTTGCAAATCAAAAAACGGAACCGGCCATTTGCTTCGACACATGAAAATGTGTTCTAAATTGCCCGATAGTAGTCAAAGATCAATGGACAATTACATGTCTAAATCCAAAGGAAAAGAGCAATATGTTTATGTTTATGATTATGATCATTGTAGTGCACAATTATCTAAAATGGTTATTCAAATGGAAAGTCCATTTTTAAGTGTTGAGCATCCGTCATTTAATAATTATGTCACTTCAAACAACCCCGAGCACAAGCCAACGGGAAGGAGAACATGCAAAAGCAATGCAATGGCACAATATTTAACTATGAAGCATCAATTAATTTCTGAATTTGCTTCTTTGACATGTAGGTTTAATTTAACCGCTGATGCTTGGGATTCCGGTATTGGTATTTCTTATATATGCATTACTGCTCATTGGATAGATGCTCATTGGAAAATACAAAAACGTATTATTTGCTTTTCAAAGTTAGAGCATCCTCATAATGCCGTAAACATGCATAACATTATTCTTAATGGCATTTCTGATTATGGTATTAAATCTAGAATTTTATCACTTACTTTTGATAACGCCACAAGTATGACGGCTGTGGCTAATATGCTAAAAAGTAGTCTAGATGACGTTCTTTTGAACGGCGATTTGTTGCATATGCGATGTGCTTGTCATATTTTAAACTTATGTGTAAGTGATGGTCTTGAAGGACTTAGACAATATCATGATTATTTTAGAACTGTAGTTCTTCACTTGCACACCAACAAGGTAAGACGTCAAGCATGGAGAAATTATTGCCGAGAAATTGGTGTGAAATATAGAAAATTTCCTTGCGAAAATAACACTCGGTGGAATTCTATGTATATTATGTTGTCCGCTATTATTCCATATAGAGTGCCTTTGACTAACTTTTGGAATGCTATTTTTCCCGATAACCCTTTACTTGATACGCATTGGAACAATATGCAAATGTATTTTGATTTTTTAGAAACTTTTTCCGATGCAACTAAATCTTTCTCTCATGTTTATAAGCCAACTTCTCCTCATTTTCTTTCAAACATTATTTCCATTGCAGAACTATTTTCTAATAATCGTGGTTCGGATTCTTATAGTGGGTTTTTACCCAAAATGGAGGCAAAATTTCTTAAGTATTGGAAAAAAATTCCACTTGTTTATGTTTTTACCATGATTTTAGACCCTAGGTGGAAATTTGATGGTACTGTCTCTTTGATTGAATACTATATGGAGATGATGAACTTAGATTTCGATATAGATTCATATAGTGATGAGATTAGAACTGCTTTCTTTAATGTTTTTAGTAATTACGAGTCTCGTTTTGGTTCAAGAAGTCGTATATCGTCTTCACATTCCGGTGCAGGTAGTAGTGGTGATCACATGAGTACAAAGTATGCTACTCTTAAATCCAAAATTAATCAAAGAGGGGCAAATGTGGGACAATCTACTAGATCCGACTTGGCCGAGTATCAAATGTATTTGAATTATGATCATATGGGTCCTTTTTCAGATGAAGCTTCGAGCAACTTGGATCTTTTGGTTTGGTGGAAAGATCAACGTAAGCAACTTCCGGTGATGTCTGCAATGGCACAAGACTTCCTTAGCATTCAAGTCTCTTCGGTTGCTTCGGGACGTGCCTTTAGTGCTTCTAAAAGGGTATTGGATGAAAAAAGAACAAGTTTGAGATCAGACACCCTTGAAATGTGTGTGTGCTACAAGGATTGGTTGGATGCGGAAGCACAATGTCAAGGCGTCGAAAACATTGATAACGATATTAGCTCCGACGAATCAAGCACAACATCCCAACAATCACCAACTCATGAATAAATATGATTCATGACATTTTATCACTTTACATTATTTTGGAGTAGTATACTATTTCGTAGTATTTAACTATGTTTAATCAATAAAGCATTAGTATCAATAATCTATATTTGTAACTCTCTTCGACTATTAATAAATATATATGAGGTATTTCAGTTATATTTTGTCTCACTTCTTTAGTTTATTTTAATCAATTAAATAAATATGAAAAATAATAAATTTGCACAAACAATATGCAAAATCCATAATTTTGGAAAAAAATAATTTTGGAATTTTTTTTAAAGGCCCGACCCGAAGCACGACCCCGGCCCGACGGACCCGAACCATGGGCACGACCCGAAGCACGACCCGAAGCACGAGCACGACCCGAGCACGAGCACGACCCGGCCCGAGCCCGACGTGCCTCGTGCCTCGTGCCGTGCTCGGGACGAGTTTTAAAATTTCGGCACGGCACGAGCCCGGCCCGAAGGCACGAAGTCCGTGCCCGTGCCGGGCCTCCGGGGTGATTGGGCACGACGGGCCGGCACGAAGCCCGACACGGCCCGGCCCGCTGCCAGCTTTCCGTTTGGTATGAAGAGGTAGTGAGGTACTATTTGCCAGTTTAATCATTTTCAAGAATTTGGTGGGAAAAATTATGTATTAATGCATGTATTTGTGAAACAAGGGTAGCACCCTTTTTATTAGGTATAGTGTGTCAAACAAACGATTAAAAGAACAAAGATTTTCAACAAACTCAACTGCGTTGTCATTTACCTAATTACCTCCAAAATATATTTGACATGTTTGATCACCTCCTACTCTCCTAGGCTCCTATATATGTTGTAATGGTGCTGTTCATCCATTCTTATCTAGTTGTATGATCATACTTTTGAATAGGCTTTGCCGTATTGGTATGTTTCTCATTTTTTCAAATGTTGAACTATGTCCAAACTGAATATAAATCGTTTCGTTATCTGATATTTTGGAGCAGTGCATTTGCTCACTTATCCTATATATCAGATTATTAATGTTCGATTTAAATTTTGTTTTATTAATTTAAAAGAACGTAAAGAGCGTATACTTAGCTTTTTGTCCTAATATAATAAATAAAAACCACGAAAACTGTCGTTCAATGTCATGGAATGCAATAGTAGACATTATATATGATCATCAAGCAAGTACTAGTAATAATATAAGAGGAATTTGGTGAAACCAGGCTGCAGCTCACATCACATGGCAACCATATTATGCAAAAACAATAGAATAAGAAGTTTACGAGGAGTTATTGGTTGTTAGACCAGAAGAATGGCGTAAATGCAGGGCTCATGTTGATGCAACAAACCCTTTTTTTTTTTACATTTTATTTCTTCTGAGTTGTCCCACTTTTGTCTCCACATGCATGATTATGCATAGATAATGCATCCTTCCTCTTCCTACGCACATATATACAATTTCTACTCAATTTTCTGAGTAATCATTATTATTGCAATTCTATCTACTTACTCAACCAAACCCATAGACTCCCTACTTAAAAAAGCTTCAAATTTTCGTATGTATTTGTTTTTTTTTTTTTTTTCATTTGTTAGCGTTTGTTTTCATTATATGAGAGGAATTCAACTAACGATAACTATTATTGGCAACAACGGCAGTTTTGTGTGGCAGTATTAAAAACATGTGAGGAGAGTTTTGCCGTTTTTTATAATCATACCCGACTCAAATTTAAACTATATCGAATGATGAAAGACAGAAAGAGAGAGTTCTTAATTACTCTTTAATGATCCATCATTAGTAGACTTTCTCTCTCCATTCATGACTTCTCCTCATTGCAAGCAATAAAAATACATTTTCTTTCGCATCCTCTACTCTTCCATCATCACTTGTCTCTCTCTTCTTTTCTACTCCTATATTGGTGCAGTCCTCAGAATTAAGTCAGAGTTGCTGTTTCAAGAATTCTGGTGCATACCCAGTTTCTGATTTGCAAAAAGTTTGGAACTTTAAGGTTGTTAGAGAAAAAAAAATGAAGATGGTTGTTGCTCTGCCTGATCACCCTGAAGTTTGATCATATCATCTAACATGTAAGTTTATAGCTCATATGCTTGCGCGTAACATGTACGTACAATAAGTTTGTGTGAGATCGTCTTTTGTTTTTAGAACTACAGTTATGTTGCATATGATTTTCTAGCTTTAATTCTCTCTGGCAAACAAAGTAAAAGCTTGACATGTTTGACAGGAGAAGTTGGTCACGTAAATTATGTTAAAAGTAATTTCGTAATTGAAATTGCTAAATAATATTACTCTTATTACTGTCTTAATATTAACAGTTGTTGGCAGAATGGACCGTTGGGTCTTAATATAACAAACGTTCTAGTCAAATTATTGCTCAATTATATCATAGTACTATGCGACATTCTTAATGTCATATTATGGTATTTTTCTACTTATACCAAATTAACTCTTCTTTTGTAGATTCATACGTCCTGTATTACAACCTGATTGCACAACTAAAGTTCAAAAAATGGGCAATTTTGGGTCAACTGTCATAGCAATGATGTTGTTTGGATTGTCATTTCTACATGTTCATGGTGAGCCATGGCAGGACAAGCAAGCACTGCTAGAATTCCTACAAAGTGCGCCGCATTCGCGGTATCTAGACTGGAGTCCTGTGACTCCTGTATGCACCAGTTGGACTGGTATAACCTGCAATGATCAGCAAACAGCGGTTGTAGCTCTCAGATTGCCAGGATTCGGGTTTTTTGGCTCGATTCCGAACAACACGCTTGGCCGTCTCACTGGTCTACAGACACTAAGCCTTAGGAACAATAAATTTACAGGTCCAATTCCATCTGATTTTTCCAAGTTAAGAAACTTGACATCTTTATATCTTCAGTTTAATAAGTTTTTCGGTCCCCTGCCCTTGAATTTCTCTGTTTGGCCAAACCTTAGTGTTCTTAACTTGTCCAACAATATTTTCAATGGGAGCATTCCTCAATCCCTTTCCAATTTGACTCACCTTACAACACTTGATATCTCAAATAATTTGCTTTCGGGTGAAGTACCTGACATTGGTACACCAAGTTTAAGGTTCTTAAACTTATCAAACAACAATCTAACTGGGACATTGCCCAAGTCTTTAAGTAGATTCCCGAGTTCGGCCTTTGCCGGTAATGCTGTTTCGTCTGAGGTGTCTATTCCACCATTGCCATCGGCTCAGCCACCCATAGGCAGTCAGCCCCACAGGCACAAATCCAAGAGAAAGCTAAGTGAGACAGCATTGCTAGGGGTTATACTAGGTGGTTGTGTAGTAGTTTTTGTCATGATCGCGGTTTTCATGGTTGTTTTCTGCTCGAAAAAAGAGAGCACGAGAAGGATTGGCATGAAGAAACAGGAGGAAAGCAAGATCTTTAAGAAGAAAAGAACCTCTAAGGAGAGCCAAGAAGAGAAGAATGGGAGGATGACATTCTTCGAGGGATCGAAATTGGCATTCGACTTGGAGGATCTGTTGAGAGCTTCAGCCGAGGTTCTTGGCAAGGGAACGTTCGGTACAACGTACAAGGCCGCCCTGGAGGATTCCACTATGGTTGTGGTGAAAAGGCTGAAGGAAGTGTCTGTAGGAAAGAAAGATTTCGAGCAGCAAATGGAGATTGTTGGTAATATCAAGCATGAGAATGTGGTTGCACTCAGGGCATACTATTACTCCAAAGATGAGAAACTTATGGTTTACGATTATTTCAGCCAAGGCAGCCTATCAACAAGGTTACACGGTATGGATATCAACTTCTTTTTATATTCTTTCTGTTCTAACATTAGACTTCCATTCCTAAATTAGCATATAGTCTGATGTACTATTGGTTTTCGTAATCCATACGATTGATTTCTCTCAATCGTTTTGCAGGGAAAAGAGGAGAAACCCCGTCTCCATTAGACTGGGAAACTCGGCTAAGCATCGCCATAGGCGTAGCTAAAGGTCTTGCACACATCCACACTCAAAACAATGGCAAATTAGTTCATGGAAACTTAAAATCATCCAACATTTTCATCAACCCTCAGAACCATGGTTGCATATCAGACCTTGGTCTAGCAACTATAATCACCCCACTGGCACCACCGGTCCAACGGATAGTCGGATACCGAGCCCCGGAGACGACTGATCCTAGGAAAGCAACCCAAACCTCTGATGTGTACAGCTTTGGAGTTCTAGTCTTAGAGCTCCTTACAGGAAAATACCCCCTAGCAGAAGGGGTGCCCCTAGTCAGATGGGTGAACTCTGTAGTAAGAGAAGAGTGGACTGCTGAAGTGTTTGATGTAGAGCTGCTAAAATACCCTAACGTAGAGGAAGAAATGGTGTCAATGCTACAACTAGGAATGGCCTGTGCTGAGAGACATCCGGACCGACGTCCGAAAATGTGGGAGGTTGTCAGGATGGTGGAGGATCTCCGGCGAGGGTACTCCGGCACACGGCCGTCCTCGGAGACATCAACTCCAACACCAGCATCACTGTCACATATGGTTGAAATAGGATCTACATCAGCCCCACAATAAAAACTTTGCTTATCTTAGTAGTTAAACATTAGTTGTAACAAGAAATTATTTTTGTTCCATATTGAAATTAGCTTTTGACATTTCATATTTTTAATGAGTTTCTTTTTGTTAGTGATTTGGAAGCACATGATTTGGATAATATTAGTCTGTCATTATGTCATTTTCTAGGATGAATTAGTTTACCAAACAGAGAGCCAGCCAATGTCAATGGGTTTGCTAATAAGTGCAGCATTTCTAGCCATGTATCTTCCATTGCAAATTGTCATCCTTGCAAATGCATCTTCAGTGTATCTTCTGGCACACGTTTATTATTAGTAGAGTCAATTGTGTAAGGTAGAGGTAGACATTTTAAATCAACAAAAATGTGCTGATTGAAAGTCAACTCCCCTACCTTTGTTGATTAAATTGCACCAAATAAACACTCTACCAAAACAAAATAAATGAAACTGTGGTCATTCAATTGGAGAGTTCAAATGAACAATGGGATCTGATATGTTGTGAAGGCATGATCAATGATTCAATGGTACTCATGTCAAGTCATCTTGACCTGTTTACATATCCGATTCTGAACTAATTCAGAACCACCTCTACTCGGGTGATTTTTACACTTATTAACACTCTAGAGTAGTCGAGACTAATGTCATACACTCTAGTAAACATGCAAAAGCAATGTTATATAAGATCATCACAGAAGAGTGTAAGAAACTATCAACTCAGTAACCAAAGACCACAAAACAAAAACCTCGTATCAAACATCTCATATTCTTATTTTTATTTTTTTTAGATGTAAATAAACCTTTTTCACATAAATAAACAAAAAAAAGTTACTCTTTCAGGGCATTCCCAGATAACCAATAAAAAAAAAGTCCGAATCAATAAAACGCGAGGTTTAGTAAATGATGAAACAAGATTGAACATTAATGATTTATCATACTACCAACTCCTTAATCTACTGAGATTAGCATGTGAGCTGCATTATTGTAAGCTCGTCACCCAAAACCAGATCAGAATCAGATTACTGCAACTCACCAACACAGCTCAATCTCCTGAAATACCTCGCATAGAATTTTCGTGGATTCTGGTGTACACTTAAATAGTACATATATATATGCACAATCGGGGCATCTAAACTAAAACCGAGACGAATCAAAACGAAAGGTGAGAGAATATCAAAGAATGATTTACATTGTGAATAGTAGGTTTTAGTACTCCGGATCTGGATGCATAGCGTGTCGGAAGGCTGTGTAGTTGACATGACGGTAATGTGGTCGCAGCACTAAAACCTTGATTGTTAGATATGGGAATGATTATTCATCATCGTCAGGTTTGCGTAGAATTCGAGTCTTTACACCACCTGGTTTAAGAACCAAAGGAAAATAATTGGATTAATTGAGCATGTACAAGTCATGAGATGATCCAACTGAAAGATTGGGATAAGTCAGCTGTACGAACCTTCAACCTCCTCAAATTGGACCTCTTTCACCAAATCAGCAGCTGGATTGTACTCGAACCTGCGCAGTAGCAAAGTTGGTGAATGGCAACCAAAGGGGCATAAAGATGGGCGACTGGGATTTTAGCCATGTTATACAATGATAATCGAATAAAGTTGACCTATATAAGAAATGTACAATGTACTCCAGCAACACGTAAGTGAAAGTTTGAAGATCGAGAGGTAGGACTTCAGGACCACATAGTTCAAAGATCTCTTATTCAGAAATAAAGAAAAAATCGGAAGATAGAAAATCACCTGTTCTTGAATATAACATCAAGCTCGAAATTAGAAGTGTTCTTTGTAGCTTCTACCAGAATGGTAACAATTTCAGTCTTTCTAGTGCTTGCCATGAGCATATCATACTCTGTTGGAATGACAATCGCGAAAAAATTATCACACAATGTGCTCAAATACAGCTTCTCTACAGCGGCAAGGGCTATCCTTCGCTTGAGGGAGTAGCTCTCCGGATCAACAATGTACAGGGCATAATCTGTTATTATAAAAATTCGCCTTTTCATCTTCCCGGTGCCAGTGAACTTCAGAACCTTGTCAGCAAAGAGAACTTGCCTGTCACCTACATCACAGGGTGGCAAACAAGTCAATTAACATTCCAAAACAGCTGAAGATACTGCAACTCAAACCAACAAAGAACGTTAGTTAAGAAATCAGAACAGGAACTCAACGTGAGACCATCCATCACATTCCCAGTACACCTACACGCAGTAGCTATCAATAATCATCCAGTAGATTTAATCAGGCGTACGCTGTAGACATGAGAACAAGTTTTAAACCATCATTGCCTAGAAAAATAACAATATAAACTAATTTCTATCAGCTTTTGTAGTATATCCCCTTTCTACAGGCCTAACTTCTCCTCAAACTCAAACAAAAAAGGGGGGGGGGGGGGGGGTACCAGCCTACAAAAATGGATTACAAGTTCGAATTCTTTCAAAGTATCGAACTTCTTAACAAAAGGGACAGCTGGAAAGGCGTGTTCCCATAGTGAAAGTATAACTACTGAAAGACCAACGGAATTCGTGGTCAAAGTTCACAAGAGATCAGAGAGGTTAAATCAGACCAAGAATCTAAATAATATTCATCATATTATTGAAGAGAGTAAGTTACAAGTAGACTGGTATGTGTCAGTTGTCTGCATTACAAGCCATTTGGAGTCCAGTCACTCAACTTGGCACTCAAAATGCCGGTCTAGAAAAACATCCACAATACAATAGGCTCACTAGCTGCTTCAAAATTGCTATTAATAGTTCTCACAACATCACAGCCAAATGGAAGGAGACAAAAAATATTTTCCACCCAGTAACTATTAGCAAGCTTAATACCAAGCACGATGGTGAAAGGAAACAAACTTAGATTAGACAACAGGAGATGCAGTAAAAGGTAAATCATTACTTCTACCAACCCATAAGTATGAAAAAGGCTGAAAGGTCAACAACTGCCCAAAGGCGCAAGCACTATTTTTCATTTCTTTGTAATCATTCTAGCTCAACTATTAACAATCCACTGTTGCTCATTAAAATCAATTCCTATAAAAAGCTCCATATTTCTCCCTTACAAAAAAAAAAAAAAAAAAAAAAAAAAAAAAAAAAAAAGAGAGAAAGAATTATATTGTACAAATCAAAGTCCAGATTAAAAACAGCTAGGCATCAAGTTAACAAAACCAAAGTATTAAATCCGCCAACATGAAGAAATTCTATTGTACAAAGACTTATTTTTTTCAGTGCACACCAAAGGTAGAGACTATGCGTTTCGCACATCATCCAAGAAAAGGTGAGAGGTATGGTATTCTTCATTTGAGATATCATATCTGTACTTTCAAGCAACAATACCTTTGGCCAACACAAATATCTATAAACTACTTCAGTTAATCATACAACAGGACATTCATAAATCCAGCCAGATTCACTCAACTATAGCACCCAAGCCAGACGAAAGCATCTGTGTCTCACATGCACCATCTTTTGTCCGATCAACCCCCACCTTACCCAACCCGATAGTATCAGTATCAACTACACTACATTCACAAATTAATTTTGACTATACACCAGACGCAACCCAATAACTTAGTTCTTCCAGAATACACATGTGAGTGTCAAACAAATCACTTCATTTGCAGAGTTCTTCTAAAAATAGGATGCGGCTATATCCCCAGATAAAATGCACCAGTGTAATTACTGATAAAGAACCCTTTTCTCTCCAAATGAGGTTTCTTTCTCATTTTCTTCTTTATTAGCATTATATAAGACCATCTAGCTTCTCATTCTCATTCAACAAGCAACCACCAGATTAGAAAGATCGAGCTCAGCCTTATAGTTCGTAAAGCACATCCACTCTCACTTAACCCATGTTATGACTCCAATGCACCGACACCAAATCCAACCACAACCTCAAAGTTCAAGAATTTCACCTACATTGCCTCTACAAAATCCTTTTCCAAATACAACGAACTCTCACAACCAAACAAATATCACCATTTCCCACGAATCATCATTTCAAAATCACCCTTTCCACACTTCTCAAAAAACATTGATATACAAGTGGTGCTCACACAAATCTTCACCGCCCCTCAACATTGGCATTGTATCATCATAACATACCCGGTACTCTCCAAGGATGATAGTACGATACTATACCCACAAACAACGAGACTAGGCAATCCAATGTATAGCTACTCACCTCTAGTAGACGAATTTAACCAAATCGATTTATAATTCCACCCAACAACAACTACAGCAACGATATCGAATTTGGGCCGAAAATTACGCAACCCTACCCTAACAAATCAAAAGGTAATTCCTTCATCCCAAATACAAAACTTCCCAATTACAATATGATTCTCACCGCATTTAGGCTAACCTAAAATTATCATTGCTACAAAGTACCAACACAATTCAACTAAATTAAAACATTATTATATACAACAAACATACATAATTATAAAACAATACTACTACTAACATTAATAAATTAACAAAAAAAATAATTAATAGAAAGAAAAAAAATGATTAAGAAAGAAAGAAAAAAAAAAAGAAGATTAAACCTTGTTTATTAAGAATTTTCAAGAGGAGAGGTTGGGAAGCGATATTAAGATAATCTCCGGAATAATCTCTATGCATTGAAGCTAATCGTCGAGCTTTGACTCCCATGAACGGCTCTGGTTTCTCCATTGAAGTTTGATCCGACGGCTCTTGTTCTTCCGTCTCCGGTTCGACGTCGTATTGTACTCGACGGTGGTTGTATCGGCTCATTTTCGGTGGATAAAGGGTTTATACGGCGGCGGTGTGTGGTGGATCGGTGACGCGCGGCCGCCGTTGACGAGTCTTGACGGTGGTTGGGGAAATTTGGTTTGGCTTTGCCGTGATTTTTGGTTCTTCTTTTTGTTTGGTTTGGTTGGTTGGTTTACTTTGAAATGATGAGATGGTCCCACTCTCCTACCGTGGCCACTTGACACACTTGTTGAGTTGGCGGAGATATTACGTAGACCCCGTAAAATTGATCAGGTCTCAAACATTTAAAGACAATTGACTCGATACTCATCTGGATCAAACTCGTCTCGACTCAAAACGATCAATCCAGCAAATAACTTAATTGACTAAATTTGACACGAATTATTAATTTCTTGAATAAAAGAGATTAGTATTTTGAAATAGGTGAGTTAGAAATAACACCCCAAATAGTAGTTCGGATGTGGATCGTTATTTGAATTGGGTCGTTGTCAGGTCACTAATATTTGATACCATTTTCATGTTTGGGTTGAGTCTAGCTCCGATTGTTTAACCCTACGCCGATTTTTGAATCGGTCCAATTAGACTCGGGACAATTCAAATTGGTTAATTCCTATTGCACCATTATTGGATCTTTAAAAAAAACATGTCATACATATTGTAATCCTATTCATAAATCGAGACATTGATTTGTGATATAGTTTATTTCGAGCCATTTTTGGGTCAAATGAGCATTCCGTGTCTGATTACTTAGGTGAGTTAGGTCGGGGAGGTTCAACATGGTCAGATTCAATACTCCCATGTGTCAATTTTCGGTAAGGCTAAGTTCAAATTTGTTTAAAGGTCTAATAGGGTTTTCTCCTTTTGGGTTAAATTCTAATTGTCAAGTTCTAATCATATTAGATGTTTGAGTTAGCTAACACAATTCGAAAGTTCGTATCTAAGCCAATTTGAACCAATAGTCGTGTTTATTTCGTTTTAAAATGGTCAACACAAACCCAACCAATTTACTTAAACATGTTAGACATCTAATCTTGTTTAATTAAACAGATTCAAAAACCTCATCATAACCCCAATATCCTCGTATTCACATCATATCGTGTTATCTTATCGCGTCAACTTTTATCGAACTCTAAATAAACTCTTATCGGGCATGAATTGTAAATAGGGAGCATGGCGGTCCTTCTCACAATAGAGAAGTAGAGACAACACTTAAAATTATTTAAAATCCTTCTATACTATTAAAGAAGGGTTTTTTTAGAGGTCTCACAATAAGCGGAGGTTTTTAGAGAGTTTGAGTAATTTTATATTATTAAAAGGTAATCCTACGTTCGTATAAACACTTTATTTGTTATAGTATCAATCTAAGAAACACTAAGTGTAACACCCCCAAATTTCCTTTCTCTTTTAAAAACATTTTTACCACGAACCAAAATACAAATAAGGAAATTCAGAGGTGTCACTCCGCACTCAAGTCAAAGACCCGTATGCTAGGAGATTCCAAAAGCCAGAATATGATTATCTAATGGTCTAAAATAATCTATTACAATTCGAAATTAAATTACAACAATCCGAAATTTGAAGTGTAAAATACGAGATAGTCTAAGTATTATTAATGGTCTATAGCTTAAAGTTAAGCTTTATTTGGTTCAACTAATATCTAGTGAGTCGTCGTCCCCGCAATGCATCAAACACTCCAGACCTGTGGTGGATTTAAAACACAAAAAAACCACAGTTGAAAAAAGTCAGTGAAATTGAGTAAGCTAACACCTCAACTCGTAGAAAACCAAAACCCTTACCTGGATTTTGAAAACGTTTTAATTTTATTTTCGAAAACGCACTTAGCACATATTCATATCAACCAAAAGAATTCAATTCAACAACAAGAGATCAAACTCCACGAAATTCACAATCATCGATCCAAGCTTAATCAAATAATGAATCCACTCCGAACTTCCAATCCAATCCAACGTACTACTTCACAACTTTGTCAACTCATTGTATCATATCAAACCAAAGACTACTAGACCTTAAGTGTGCACACCCCCCATTAAGTATTTTTAACCTTAATAGAGTAGTACTAGAGCCAAGCCCACTTAAAAACCGATGCGGTGAGGCTGTAATTAGGAATCGATGTGATTCCGTCACAATAATTAGGAGCAACTCCGAGGCTCCGACACATTAGGGGCAACTCCGAGGCCCCGACACAATCATTAGGAGCAACTCCGAGGCTCCGACACAATCATTATACCACCATACTCCGTCAAATCTCCATATCACCATCATAGTTCACATTCACAATTTGAATCATTCATGAACCAATCACAACCAATATCACACATAAAACCACTTATATTTTCATTGCAAATAACCACACAAGTATAACATAATAATCACAAAGAAAATTGAATCGTTCTCCACCTAACATGATACTAAGTTTTCATCCAAACACACCATTCACATATAGCACATAATTTTAAAAAGGTTTCTACAAGTTTAAGAAAGGTTGAGCATGCTAGCTTACCTTTTCAATGCACGCAATGACACGACAGCACAACGGTCACTAATACTCTTCGTCTACGAACTCAGGGGCTAAAATTACAACCAATAAATCCCAAATCAATACCAATCTCACCTAACCATTCATCTAATACTTATAATAATTCTATTCTATATGCAATGCCATGATAATTTAAATCTAACCCAATAATTTACAACTGACCAGAAATTCCAATTCTAATTCAATACTTTGCTTCTAATACTCAAACAACACTCAATTTATTTTAACAAAAATTCTCAAAGACTTGCAATTACTTTTAAAACAGAATCTAATTCATAAAAACAAACTTTTAATTATTATGATTTATTTAGGATTTATTTATACAATTTATATTATGTGTTAATTATGAAAAACATGGTTTAAATTACATAAAATTATAGAAAAACGAATTAAATCAATCTAAATTCGAAAATCAGATTATAATTCCCTAAGTTATCATAATTTCGAGTTATTGATCATTAAAATTAATTTGGGTTAATTAACTAATTAAGAAACAATTAACCAAATTTCCCCCAAATTGAAATTTCTACAAACTTGAACAAAACCCCAATTAAATCTCAACTAAATTCAAGAACCCTATTTAACAGATTATAAACATGCTAGAATCATAATTTACGAAACTAATTAAACACAATTCGAATAATTACACTAATTAAACCCAAATTCGTAATTAGTAAAAATCAACATAAAACCATCATCAAAAT
The DNA here is from genome assembly GCA_963680865.1 of Spergularia marina. Taxonomy (NCBI): domain Eukaryota; kingdom Viridiplantae; phylum Streptophyta; class Magnoliopsida; order Caryophyllales; family Caryophyllaceae; genus Spergularia; species Spergularia marina. The sequence continues at coordinate 22,446,806 of OY804553.1, read as the reverse complement.
CAAATCTTTATGCATAAAACTAACTCTAATCGATTACCCAATACTTATAACATATACTAGGACTGACTAATCATGATTTTAAGCAATAAAACGAATTGAAACGATGTTTATTAAGGAAGACGAAAAACAGGGGAAGCTAGGGGCGAACACGTTACCCACGGCGTGAAAGAGGAGGAAAGGGAGCAGTGCGGTGGTCGGAAGAAGAAGAAGAACGGCGGCGAGCTGGGCAGGAGATGGTGGCGGCGATCGACGGGAAGCAGGGGAAGCTAGGTCGTGCGTGAAGAAGGAGCAGGGGAAGGGAAAAACAGGGGTTCTGTTTTTATAGGGGGGTTTCGGGTTTCCTTTTTTTTTTTTTTTTTTCTTTTCGTTTGTTTTTTTTTTTTTTCTTTCCTTTTTCCTTTTTCCTTTTCCTTTTATTTTTTTCTGGTTTCTTTTCTTTTTTTTTTTTTTCTTTTTGGGTTGGGTTGGGGTATGATTTGTGTATGGGCCAATAGTGTTGGTTTTGGGTTGGTGTTGGTCCATTGGCTATGTCTGGCCCGGTTTAGGAATAGATACCCAAATAGAAATTCCGATTCTAGAAACCATTTTCGAACTCATTTTGAAAACGACTCACAATTAACATTTAAAATCTTTTGCACTCCAATAATCTAATTAATAAATCTAAATTATTAATATAAAATACTTTGAAATTTCGGGATATTACATCCTTCCCCCCTTAAGAAAATGCTTCGTCCTCGAAGCGCAAAGTAATTAGGTGAACTCATTTAACAAACACATCACACATACCAAATCATATGATGCAAGTGTATGAATGCAATGCATGGTCAAAGTAAAAGAACGAAGTTAGTATCACATTCTTCCCCCCTTAAAAGGGAGTTACGTCCTCGTAACTCTAGTTATACCTGATCAAAGAGGTGTGGGTATTTTCGTTTCATGTCATCCTCGGCTTCCCATGTAGCTTCTTCAGTTTGGTGGTTAGTCCACAACACCTTGACCAACTTGGTGACCTTGGTACGGGTATTCCTAGTTTTTGTGTCTAAGATTTTCACTGGATGTTCCTCATAAGTCAAAGATGGATCTAATTCGACTGTTTCAGGTTCTAAAACATGAGAAGGATGTGAAATATACTTTTTGAGTTGTGACACATGAAAAACATTATGAACCCTATGGAGGTCTGAAGGAAGATCTAGTCTATAGGCCACCTTTCCAATTTTCTCTAGAATATCATAAGGACCAATGAACTTTGGGCTTAGTTTCCCTTTCTGACCAAATCGCATAACCCCTTTTGTCGGTGAAACCTTCAAAAATGCTTTCTCTCCTATTTCGAATTCAACTGGACGCCGTTTCTGATCTGCATATGACTTCTGACGATCTTGTGCTGATTTCATTCTTTCCTGTATCAAACGAACTTGGTTCATTGTATCTCTGATCAACTCTGGTCCTAGAACCACTGTCTCACTTATGTCGCTCCAACACAAAGGTGTCCTACATTTTCTACCATAAAGTGCTTCGTACGGTGCCATCCCTATGCTTGCATGGTAGCTATTGTTGTAGGAGAATTCAATCAATGGCAATCTATCAATCCACGAACCTTGGTAATCCATAGCACAAGCTCTCAACATATCCTCTAAGGTCTGAATCGTGCGCTCAGTCTGACCGTCTGTGGCTGGGTGAAACGCAGTGCTGAAGTTCAATTTTGTACCCAAGGCCTTCTGAAATTCTTTCCAAAAATGAGCTAAGTAATTGGGATCTCTATCAGAAACAATCGTACTAGGTACCCCATGATATCTCACAACATTGTTGATATACGCATGCGCCCTTTGCTCCATGTTCCAAGTTTCCTTCATAGGAATAAATCGAGCAGTCTTAGTCTGTCTATCTACAACCACCCAAATTTGATTCATACCATTCTTTGTAACTGGCAATGCTGTCACGAAATCCATGGATATTGAATCCCATTTCCAAGTAGGTACATCTAATGGTTGCACTAGTCCTCCCATTCTTTTGTGCTCAAACTTTACCTTCTGACAAGTAAGACACCTAGAAACAAATTCTGCAACCTCGTTCTTCATCCTTGGCCACCAAAAGAACTTCTTCAAATCCTTGTACAACTTATCACCCCCAGGGTGAACTGAGTATGGAGTGTTATGCGCCTCAATCATCAATCTTTCTTTCACATCACTACACTTCTGAGGTACACACCATCTACCTTTGAATCTAATACTACCATCACCGAAAATCTGAAACTCATTGGTCAAACCACTCTCAATCTTCTTCTTGATTCTTTCCAACTTGACATCACCAGGTTGTCCTTGACGAATCTCATTAAATATGTCCGAAGTGGAAGTCATACTAAACAAATGATTCTCCAAAGCCCCATGTTCTACCACCTCTAGATTCATTTTCTGAAACTCCACGCACAGTTCATTAGGGACGACCCACATAGAGTTCAAGGTATGACTCGATTTCCTACTCAAAGCATCTGCAACAACATTAGCTTTCCCTTCATGATACTGAATTTCCAAATCATAATCCTTAATGAGTTCTAACCATCTCCTTTGTCTCATGTTCAGTTCTTTCTGTGTGAAGATATACTTAAGGCTTTTATGGTCAGTAAAGATTTTACAAGTCGTGCCATATAAGTAATGTCTCCATATCTTCAATGCAAACACCACAGCAGCTAATTCTAAGTCATGGGTGGGATAATTTTCTTCATGAGGTTTTAGTTGTCTAGACGCATAAGCAATAACTTTCCCTTTCTGCATCAACACACAACCTAAACCCTTTTTCGATGCATCACTATACACCTCAAATCCCTCAGATTCTGACGGTAAGGTTAAAACAGGTGCCGTAGTTAACAATTCTTTCAATTTCTGAAATGCTTCCTCACAACGGTCATCCCACTCATACTTTGTAGTCTTTTTCATTAAATTAGTGAGGGGTCTAGCAATGGTCGAGAAATCCTTCACAAATTTCCTATAGTAGCCAGCCAAACCCAAGAAACTCCTGATATCAGTAACTGATTTAGGTGTAGGCCAATCTTTCACAGCTTTAATTTTTCCTGGATCAACAGAAATTCCTTCACTACTAATGACATGTCCCAAGAAGGCTACCTTATTAATCCAGAACTCACATTTAGACAATTTCGCATACAACTTATGATCTCTCAATGTTTGCAAGACTAGCCTAAGATGCTTTTCATGTTCTTCCTTACCCTTTGAATACACCAAAATATCATCAATGAAAACCACGACAAAACGATCAAGATAAGTTCTGAAGATTCTATTCATCACATCCATGAACACAGCAGGAGCATTAGTCAATCCAAAAGGCATCACAGTGAACTCATAATGACCATAACGTGTCCGAAAGGCAGTTTTAGGGATATCTTGTTCAGCAATCCTAAGTTGATGATACCCAGATCGCAGGTCAATCTTAGAAAAAGTGTCAGCACCTCTTAACTGGTCAAACAAATCATCTATCCTCGGCAATGGGTACTTGTTCTTAATGGTCACATTATTCAGCTCTCGATAGTCAATACACAACCTTAACCCACCATCCTTCTTCTTAACAAACAAAACAGGAGCTCCCCATGGCGATACACTCGGTCTTATGTATCCCTTCTCTATCAACTCTTGTATCTGATCTTTCAATTCTTTCATCTCAGCCGGTGCCATCCTATATGGTGCTTTGGAAATTGGTGCAGTTCCTGGTACTAAGTCAATGGTAAACTCTACTTCTCTATTAGGAGGCATTCCTGGTATTTCATCTGGAAACACATCTGGAAACTCATTTACCACGGCAATTTCATCAAGTCCTTTTTCTTCCACACTCGTGTCCTGGATAAAGCAGAGATAGGCTAGGTGGCCCTTCCTAATTTTGGTGAAGATGGACATGGCAGACACAATTTTGATAGCTGGTTTATGAACTACCCCTCTATAAGAAATTCTTTGCCCCTTGGGTCCTTTCATACTAACTTTTTGTTCAAAACAGTCAATGTTGGCCTTATACCTACCCAACCAGTCCATCCCTAGGATAACATCTATATTTAGAAGGTCGAATTGGATAAGGTCTGCAGGTAGTTTGGTTCCCATTATTTCTACATCTACCCCTTCAAAGATTTTATCACATGTAACGACTTTACCAGATGGAACAGCTATAGGTGTAGAAATTTGAGAACTAGGTTCAAGACACAACTTATGAACAAATGAAGATGAAATGAAAGAATAAGAGGCTCCAGAATCAAATAAGACAAAAGCAGGAGTATTATGGACTAGGAAAGTACCGGTCACCACATTGGTCGTAGTATCAGCCTGAGCTCTATTCATGACAAAGATTTGACCTGGATTGCGCTGGTTGTTCCCTCCTTGAGCATTAATGTTGGCATTCCCACCAGCGTTCCCATTGGCATTCCTAACAGCAGCTCCATTGTTGTTACCATTACCAGCTTGAGCATTGTTGTTGTTACCTTGGAATCTAGCATTGTTCCCATTATAGTTGCCCCTGAATTGGTTCTGGTTTTGGTTGTTGCCTTGGTAGTTGGGACGAGTGTTAGTGGTGTAGGAGTTTTGGTTGTTGTTTTGGTAAGTAGGACGAGGATTGTTATTGTATGAGTTCTGATTGAAGTTTTGGTTTCCTCTACTGTTTCCCACATAACCATTTCCCATTTGATTTTGGGGTTTAGACCTACACTCAAAAGCTCTGTGCCCCATCTTTCCACAATTAAGACAGTTGATAGTCTTCCCAAAGCAGTCAGTACCAGGATGGTCCCCATTGCATCTCCTACAGTAAAAATGGCGCTCAACTTTCTTGTCTCGGCCATGGTTCTGGAAGTTGTTCCCATTAAAGTTCCTGTTGAACCCTTGGTTTCCTCCAAAGTTATTTGGTTTCCCCCTCTTATCATTCCCATGGTTGTGGTTCTTGCCAGTTTCATAAGTGTTGGATGTTTGGGGTTCAAACTTTCTTTTGTTGTTGCGGGTTTCTTCCCTAAGCTCATGCACTCTCCACCCACTAGCAGCTTTTCTATAAGCCCCATGCACATCAGCAAAGGTCATCATGACCATGGTTTCCTGGAGGCTGTAGTCAAGTCCCTCAATAAATCTAGTGATCTTCGAGGCGTCATCCGGCAAAATAGTGGTTGCAAAACGAGAAAGTTCAAGAAATTTGGCATAGTAATCACTCACACTTCCCCGGTTTTGTTTCAGTGCTAGGAATTCAGAGAGTTTCCTTTGCCTAACATGCTCGGGGTAGAATCTCTGTCTTAGGGCATCCTTAAGGCTATCCCAATTGAAGTTTGGTTGAGCTTGGAAGGTTGCTCCAGTGGCTGACCACCAAATGTCAGCTTCTCCTTTAAAGTAGAAGACAGCTCCATCTACCTTTTGGTTTGCTGGACAGTTAATGGTGTTGAAGATTTTCTCCATATCTCTTATCCAATTCTCAAGTTCAGTAGGATCTTCACGCCCATAGTAAAACTCAGGTTTCCTTTGGGATATCTTCTTAGCCCAGTCAATCACAGGTGGTTGGTTATTGTTTTGCAGCAATTGAACCACAGCAGCTGCAAACTGGTGAAATCCATCATTTTGTTGTTGTTGATTCATGTTTCTGTTAATTCGTCTTGTATAGTAGCGATGAATGGGGTGCATATAACCTACACTAACGAAATATCTATGATTACATTTCTACTTTACTTAATAGTTCAATATATAATGCAATTTGCACAAAATAACATTTCAAGTATTTAATAAAAGAAGTCATATAAATTTCATTAATAATAAAGCTTAAAGCATCCATAAATAATAAAGCATATAAATCATCGACGCAGCGATGTCCAAACAATAGTCTAAGATGCTACTATAGAGCATTTTTATTATAGTTATTATGCTAGTCACTAACTTCCATTACTAAGGGTAGGGTGGGAGAGCACTATCCATGTTTTATCATGCTTCCTCTATAGTCGAGTCAATTACTTCTCCATCCTCTAGCCATTCCTTGTGTGCCTCTAAAAGTCTTGTAGCTAAAATCTCTGGAGTGATCAACCATCTACCTTGATGGGTATACTTTTCTACATTGGATAATGCTCCTTTCTTGATAAGATCTCTATATTTACCCTTGAAATACGCCCATGGTGCTTTATTTGGTAGAGTCCTTAGAATAAATCTGGCTTGAGCAAGAGGGTGGAAATAGAAGTCATCCTTATATTTTCGCCCATAATAGTCACATTGATTAGCTACCCTTTGACAATATGCCACGATCTCTTCATCGTCTCCCATCCTAAGCCTCAATGGGTTGTCGGCTTTTATTTCAACTTTGGTTGGTGTCCTAATTAAACGAACCATCCTATAAAAGGTACACATTAACTTAGCACTTATCCCCAATGGAGCAATTATGAGTACAATAATCAACATATAAATGAATTAACTTGAAATTCCTAACATTTCAATCTCTACCAGCTCAAAGGTGGATTATTCCAATCATCACAAGAGATTATGACATTCACACCTTAGTTACAATCCATTTATCAACCATAGACATTTCATAGCATGCTTGTAAAATTCATAATTTCGTAACGTGATCCATATCATTCCAAACGATTAAGGTAACTTTTGATCTTCTGGAATTCTATCAACCTCATTCATTGCATTCCAATCATTTAAATTTTCAAATCATCGCATTCATTTATCAGAACTCCACCACCATGATTTGAATTCGATCAAGAGTAATCATACATAACCTCGCATGCAATATCAATACAAGTAGTAAGTAAGGTTGAATTAAGCACACATAAATAAACAACCCATCCCCCATACGGCTTGGTTCATTTTAAATTCTATATTATTATTTTGTCTTGTTCATTCTTTCATTCTATTTTCCTAATCTTATTAATTCATTTTAAGTTTTTGACCTAACCTGGCTCTGATACCAACTGTAACACCCCCAAATTTCCTTTCTCTTTTAAAAACATTTTTACCACGAACCAAAATACAAATAAGGAAATTCAGAGGTGTCACTCCGCACTCAAGTCAAAGACCCGTATGCTAGGAGATTCCAAAAGCCAGAATATGATTATCTAATGGTCTAAAATAATCTATTACAATTCAAAATTAAATTACAACAATCCGAAATTTGAAGTGTAAAATACGAGATAGTCTAAGTATTATTAATGGTCTATAGCTTAAAGTTAAGCTTTATTTGGTTCAACTAATATCTAGTGAGTCGTCGTCCCCGCAATGCATCAAACACTCCAGACCTGTGGTGGATTTAAAACACAAAAAAACCACAGTTGAAAAAAGTCAGTGAAATTGAGTAAGCTAACACCTCAACTCGTAGAAAACCAAAACCCTTACCTGGATTTTGAAAACGTTTTAATTTTATTTTCGAAAACGCACTTAGCACATATTCATATCAACCAAAAGAATTCAATTCAACAACAAGAGATCAAACTCCACGAAATTCACAATCATCGATCCAAGCTTAATCAAATAATGAATCCACTCCGAACTTCCAATCCAATCCAACGTACTACTTCACAACTTTGTCAACTCATTGTATCATATCAAACCAAAGACTACTAGACCTTAAGTGTGCACACCCCCCATTAAGTATTTTTAACCTTAATAGAGTAGTACTAGAGCCAAGCCCACTTAAAAACCGATGCGGTGAGGCTGTAATTAGGAATCGATGTGATTCCGTCACAATAATTAGGAGCAACTCCGAGGCTCCGACACATTAGGGGCAACTCCGAGGCCCCGACACAATCATTAGGAGCAACTCCGAGGCTCCGACACAATCATTATACCACCATACTCCGTCAAATCTCCATATCACCATCATAGTTCACATTCACAATTTGAATCATTCATGAACCAATCACAACCAATATCACACATAAAACCACTTATATTTTCATTGCAAATAACCACACAAGTATAACATAATAATCACAAAGAAAATTGAATCGTTCTCCACCTAACATGATACTAAGTTTTCATCCAAACACACCATTCACATATAGCACATAATTTTAAAAAGGTTTCTACAAGTTTAAGAAAGGTTGAGCATGCTAGCTTACCTTTTCAATGCACGCAATGACACGACAGCACAACGGTCACTAATACTCTTCGTCTACGAACTCAGGGGCTAAAATTACAACCAATAAATCCCAAATCAATACCAATCTCACCTAACCATTCATCTAATACTTATAATAATTCTATTCTATATGCAATGCCATGATAATTTAAATCTAACCCAACAATTTACAACTGACCAGAAATTCCAATTCTAATTCAATACTTTGCTTCTAATACTCAAACAACACTCAATTTATTTTAACAAAAATTCTCAAAGACTTGCAATTACTTTTAAAACAGAATCTAATTCATAAAAACAAACTTTTAATTATTATGATTTATTTAGGATTTATTTATACAATTTATATTATGTGTTAATTATGAAAAACATGGTTTAAATTACATAAAATTATAGAAAAACGAATTAAATCAATCTAAATTCGAAAATCAGATTATAATTCCCTAAGTTATCATAATTTCGAGTTATTGATCATTAAAATTAATTTGGGTTAATTAACTAATTAAGAAACAATTAACCAAATTTCCCCCAAATTGAAATTTCTACAAACTTGAACAAAACCCCAATTAAATCTCAACTAAATTCAAGAACCCTATTTAACAGATTATAAACATGCTAGAATCATAATTTACGAAACTAATTAAACACAATTCGAATAATTACACTAATTAAACCCAAATTCGTAATTAGTAAAAATCAACATAAAACCATCATCAAAATCAAATCTTTATGCATAAAACTAACCCTAATCGATTACCCAATACTTATAACATATACTAGGACTGACTAATCATGATTTTAAGCAATAAAACGAATTGAAACGATGTTTATTAAGGAAGACGAAAAACAGGGGAAGCTAGGGGCGAACACGTTACCCACGGCGTGAAAGAGGAGGAAAGGGAGCAGTGCGGTGGTCGGAAGAAGAAGAAGAACGGCGGCGAGCTGGGCAGGAGATGGTGGCGGCGATCGACGGGAAGCAGGGGAAGCTAGGTCGTGCGTGAAGAAGGAGCAGGGGAAGGGAAAAACAGGGGTTCTGTTTTTATAGGGGGGGTTTCGGGTTTCCTTTTTTTTTTTTTTTTTTTCTTTTCGTTTGTTTTTTTTTTTTTTTCTTTCCTTTTTCCTTTTTCCTTTTCCTTTTATTTTTTTCTGGTTTCTTTTCTTTTTTTTTTTTTCTTTTTGGGTTGGGTTGGGGTATGATTTGTGTATGGGCCAATAGTGTTGGTTTTGGGTTGGTGTTGGTCCATTGGCTATGTCTGGCCCGGTTTAGGAATAGATACCCAAATAGAAATTCCGATTCTAGAAACCATTTTCGAACTCATTTTGAAAACGACTCACAATTAACATTTAAAATCTTTTGCACTCCAATAATCTAATTAATAAATCTAAATTATTAATATAAAATACTTTGAAATTTCGGGATATTACACTAAGGGTGTGTTTGGTAGTCATAGCTGTTCTGGTAGCATTTAGCTGTTCAGATAGCTGTTAGCAGTTTGGCTAGTTGTTAGCTGTTAGTAGGTAGCTTTTAGCTGTTGGCTTAAAAGTAGCTGTTAACAATGACGTGTTTGGCACGATCAGTAGCTGTTGAGTTATTAAAATGATATATATAAAAAAATTAGAAAATCAGAAATGCTACTTTCTATGGGAAATGCTACTTATAATAGTATTTGTCAAATGCTCCTTAAAACGCTAAATGCTACTTCAAACGCTAATAACAAATGTACAGCCAAACATGTAAAGTAGCATTCTGACTTTGTCAAAACGCTAAACGCTACCTTCTACTTGTCTACCAAACATACCCGAAGACTCTTAGTAATAGTAGTAGTAGTAGTAGTAGTAGTAGTAGTATTATGTATACACACTTACTCATGCATGACGCGTATAAAACAATTATCAAATATAAAAGATGACATACTGATTGTATCTATCTAGGACGAATTTGGTACTACGGGTTATTTTCTTTGACCACAAATTTTATCAATTTAAGTCGCATATGTTAGATAGTTATAGCTTACAAAAAATTATGCTTGATTGGTTTAACAACGTAGTTGTTGGACCATTAACGATTTCTTCGTTTTAACCTCCTCCTCCTTCTTCTTCTTTTATTTGCGTATATTACCCTTATTTCTTCCAATGTCATCATACCTTGATAGACCCAATTTCTTCCATTTTTTTTCTTAATCACTATCTCTCTCTCTCACCCGATTCTTTTATCGCAAATTTAATATCATGAGAAAATATACACTTACACATATGACAAATGGGTTCAGAATGTTAAAAAATGCATAGGTAAATTAAAATTACAGATCTTTTTAATTAATAAGTTGGTCAAATTTACAAAACTTTTTGGTCAAATTATTCAATTTTGGTTACCTTCTGTTTAGATAAAATTCAGGAAACTTACTACTTATTAGTTAAATGAATTATTTATTGAAAATATAATAATTGAGATATATCCCGTTAAAGATTAAGAGGGAGTAAACATGATAATTGGTAAAGGGAGGGGGGGTGGTAAGACGGGTTTTTTTTTTTGTTGGGCAACAATGACGCCATATAAAGAAGTCAAACGGAAAGCTGAAACATTTTCGGCCAAAATCCCATCATTTGTAGCGTCTCATAAATAAATGGAAAAGCAAGGCAGTGTTTCGGGAAAATAACTATACAGACATATATAGACATAGTATTTTATTTTGTTACGTCTAATAAAGATCTTTAATAAGTGACTTTCAATTAAAAGTCACATTACAACTTGCATATAGTAAATCGTGTTTCTAACGTGTGCCCATTGGGCACATTAGAAAAATCAATTCCTGAGGCCAGGGTACGAAGGTTAAAGGAAAAAAAACACGATTTGAATCCCCAAAGCTGTTATTTAATAGTACTACGAAACATAATTAGTCGGATATCCAATTTTGCTATCCAACGTGAACATAGGAGTTCGAATTTATCCCCATTAATCACTATAAGGAAAAATTTAACGCGAGAATAATTTTAGGGAACGATTATTGGCACTCCACAATAACATTCCAATACTCCCTCTACGTGAATTTTTCTTTGAGATATAATATTGTTAGTGGGAGTGTGGGAATACACGGATGGAGTGTCAATAGTCGTTCTCTAATAACCGACACTCATTAGAGAACACACAATGGTTTTGCAACTTGGACAAACCAAATAAACATGGTAAATAAATCAAAGTAAAAGATTGCGATATAATTATTATGTGCTACTCCGTATTTTTTTTATTATTACGTGTTTTACAATAAATATTTAACATCGATGGGTCCTAAGGTTGGTAAAACTGATCAATGGGTCTTAAGAATGATAAAACTGTGATACAAATTTAATTTAGATAGGACTATAGGAGTTTACTTTTAATGGTTCAAATCCATGTAATATGTAATTCCAATTTCATCCAGAAAATAAAAATATACAAAGGAAGCTACAGCCTGCCTTCTTTATGTTAACCAGATAAAGGCTTCTAATAACTTAGAAACAAACAGCTTCGTACTCATGCAAGTGGCGCATTACCAAATTTATCCACCTTGTTAGGTGGAAGCCAATATCAGAGAGGGCTTTGTAGACAACACTTAAAATTATTTAAAATCTACTTAAATATGGTCTCTACTCGTTTATTGTGAGAATGACCACCACTCTTTATGCTCCCGAGAATATTGTAAATTATACAAACGGGAATATAGGATAGCCGCGCTTGTGAAACGGCCAGTCGGTCATTTGAACGCGGAACCCACGCAACTGGCCAAATGGGTGGAACCTCAATCCAACGAACCGCCATACAAAGAACACGAACCAAAGGGAAACCCAAGTGGGCTCGTGGGAATCTTACTCCTAATTAAACAAAAAAAAAAAAAAAAAAAAAGCCCGACACATAATATAAAAAAAAGGAGGAGAGAGATTCTCCCAAAATCAAAGCCATCCACCCAAACCCACAACAATTCTTTTTTCCGGACCCATAAATAAACCGCCCCATTCAAAGGCGGTGATAATCATCCTTCCTCCTCCAATCTTCTTCTTGAATCTTCTTTCGAGTAGGTATATATATATGTGTTCTTTTCCCATCTCCAGTCTATCTCCTTCCTCTATAAATATACGATTTTCCGTCGTGTTTTTTCTATTTGTGATTTTTTTGTTGTTTGATTTGTTTAAATTTCCTGGGTGATTTTTAATTGTATTAGAAAGGAAAAAAATGGCGTCAAAGAGAATACTCAAGGAGCTCAAGGATCTCCAAAAGGACCCACCTACCTCTTGCAGCGCTGGTATAACACCCTCCTTTTCTCCCTCCTCTTTTTTATTTGTTTGGTAATCTCGATTTTTGAGTAATTTTATTTTGTGGGTTTGTGATTTTTATAAAATTGTGTTGCATGAATTTTTGTTGGGTGGGTGGTAGGTATTAGTTGATCTTGTGCATGTGTATTGGAGGATTTTGTTGCATGAATTCGGGGTAGCGTATTGCGCACATCTGAACCTTGAACCTCCCCGGTCCACGATTCGTGTCGGTTTTTCGCTTGGGTAGTTGTTGTGATCATAGGTTGTAGGGATTTCGGGGGATGCTTACGAGTTACGATTCTTTAGTTGTTTAGCTGAGTGCTTGTTTAATAAGGGAGATGCGATTTTTGGGGAGGAATAGAGGTGATGAGAGTGGCAAAACTTGTTGTTATGGTTGAGATTGCGCCATTGGTACACTCAGGTTTAGGTGGAACTATTGTTTGGTGTTGGAAAGTTGCGAGTTTGTTTGCGATTGGTTAGTATGGGTGTTTCGGTTTCGTTGTTTTTGTGATGATTTGTGGGATTTTACGCCATTATGCGTATGTGAGCCTGATTATCCTGTAGGTATAACCATTTAGATAGTAATCACTTGGTTGTAGAAGGGGAGGGTTTGGAGGATTATAGTCTTATCTCTTGGAATATGATTTTGGCGAAAGAGTTGGCCTTTGGATGATACCGTGCTAAATAATCGTTCTATCACCTTTTTTTAGTTGCTTTTCATATTGATCTGTATATTTTCTCGTGTTTTCATTCTTAATCTAGTTTCAGTGAACTCTTGATAAAAAAAAAAAAAAAAAAAACTAGAAAATGAAGTATATTGCATGATATTTTATGTGGCAACTATGGCTAACATTTATACAGTATATGCTAGAAGATTTTGGAGTTCATTACATTAAATTTCTGTGATGCGGATGACAACCTAAACATCCCAAAGTTGTTTGAAGTATTGTATTCATCATTTGCATTGTTGTTGCTCTTATTCGAAACTTTGTTCCTGACTTTTTTGTATTTTCCTCAGGCCCTGTTGCTGAAGACATGTTCCATTGGCAAGCAACCATTATGGGCCCTGGTGACAGCCCCTACGCCGGAGGGGTTTTTTCAGTTACCATCCACTTCCCTCCAGATTATCCATTTAAACCTCCTAAGGTGACATTCTGTCCCTTTTAATAAAATTGTTTCTGTACCAACCTCTTAATAATATCTTGATCATGTTGGGTATTGTGTTTGCTGGTTTATGAAACCGAAATCATCTTTTTGGAAACTCTGTTTGCTTTTCACATTGCTGGTTTGGGGTCAGCAGTAGTAACATGTTTCAATACTAAAGAATGTATGTATGTATAAATTACACCAACGAGGGCTGTGTTTCTCATTGCGTGCTTATGAATACCGTCAATTGCCTATTTGTACTACCTACTCATATGAGTCATATCAAATGAGTTTCTTGAGACCTTCACTCATCTTTGGATCTTGCAACTTGGAAAGAATCCTAGGCACATTATGGTTTTTCAAGAATTGTTATGTCATTACAATTTGGTATTGTGCTTGCTTATCTCTGGCTTGTTGATTGAAGGATGGCCTTCTTTTTAACGTTGTGTCTCTTTTCTGAGCCGTTTTTGGGTATTATGTTTGTGCAGGTAGCATTTAGAACGAAAGTGTTCCACCCGAATATCAATAGCAACGGAAGCATTTGTTTAGACATCTTGAAGGAGCAGTGGAGCCCTGCTCTAACGATTTCTAAGGTTTGTCCATTACACTTGTTGCCTTGTTGCTTCACCTATATGGTTTGACCAGTCGTTAGGATAAACATTCTGAACTTGGTTTAATTTGGAATTATCGTGTTGTTCAGGTACTTCTTTCCATTTGCTCACTGTTGACGGATCCAAATCCTGACGACCCCCTTGTGCCAGAGATAGCTCACATGTACAAGACTGATAAGGCGAAATATGAGAGCACTGCAAGGAGCTGGACCCAGAAGTATGCCATGGGCTAATTGTTAGTGTCGATTAAAAGAGTGTAGCCGGGTAGGATGTGGATTCTGGCACTAGCTATCTGATACTGTTTGCTAACCATTCAGATTTGCAATGAAAATTCATCTTTGTTTACACAATCCTAAAATGGGCAAAAAGAATTGTTCAAATTCCATTGTCAGAAAGAATCATTGCCTATTATCATGTACCAAGATGTTCATATTGGTTACCTTATGTACTAGCTGTTGCATTGGTATGATTCAGAAGCGCTCGTTCATGTGTTCGGGCAAAGCCCACACCTATTTAGCCAGTTAATTATGCAGGCAGCTATGTAGGATTGTAGGTACCAATTATCAGAGTTATCACCATGAACAAAAAACACGACTTTGGGAAGGGTCGTGTACTCGTGTTCTTCGACCGAAAGTTTTGGTTATCTTTTGCCCAGTTTTCATGGCCCTGAAGGCTGAAGCTTGTCTTCGAAAAAACGAAAGCAGGATCAATTTTGGGAGGGTGATTATAATTTTTCCATGGCCTTGAAGGCTGAAGCCTGTGTTAGTTCGAAAAATCTGAAAACAAGATCAATTTTGGGAGGGTTTCAGCATACCAACATAATTACAAACATGTATCAAGAAATTGATCCCCCAAACACCGATGGCCGACTTAACCTAGGGGTGTGTTTGGTCAAGCTCCTGAAGTGTTTTCGGACTGTTTTCAGGTCCTAAAAAATGAAAACACTCAACACTGAGAAACAGTTTCATGTTTCTGAATCACTTCTAGTGTCTTTTGGAGCTCCTCCTTTAAAACTGTTTGTGAAAAGTAGTTTTGGAGAAGTAGAACGTTGGCTAAACAGTTACTATAATATCATTTCATCACTCACCTACGATTTAACAAAACACAAAGAGTCAAAGATGATAGTAATCACTCTTCTACTCCTATGACTACTCCGTATGACTACTCCGTATTAATCATATCTCGATCCAAGTCGGGTCATTTTCAGAACAAGTCACACCCTCCAATTATGTGCACAAAGAAAACAAAAACAACCAACAATTAAAAAGAGCAGCAAAGCAAAGCAAGTGGTGCAGAAGGCACAATCTCACAATTTTAACATTTACGCTACCTTTCTCCCAAACCAAAAAACAAACCTAAACTTAAAAAAAAAAAAAAAAAAAAAAAGAGTGGACCGAAAAAAGAGAAAATTCCCCCAATTTAAAACCAAACTCACACCTCTTGTTTCGTCTTCTTCCTCCTTCCGGCGGAAAAATTACCGCAAACTCTCCCTCCCTCCAACACCTACAAAACAATCTCGCATAATTTCCAGGAGAGAGAGAGCGTGTGAGAGAAGATTCCCCTATCTAATTGAACATCTCCGGTATCTCAATTTTCCATCTTTTGTTATTAATTATTTGCCTTTTGTTGATTCATCATGTATTTTAAGCCGTTGGATCTAGGGGGATCTGATTCCGTTTGATCTGATCTGATGATGATTGTTGTTGATAATCCTGAATTTTTTTTATTGTTTTATTATTATTTAGGGTTTAAATCAGAAAAATCGAAAAAAGGAGATGGCTTCAAAGAGAATTTTGAAGGAGCTCAAGGATCTGCAGAAAGATCCTCCTACCTCTTGCAGCGCCGGTATAATTTTTTTTTTTTTTTTAGTTTTAGTTTTTTTTTTTAATTCGAAATTTTGTGTCTTTTAATTATCATTTTTGATTTTTTGTCAATTTTATCTTTGTAATTCTCGCTGCATGTCATTTTCGGTGTAAAATTGCGATTTTTTGGAGCTGTTTTGGTCTTTGATTGGATGAATTGTTGTGTAAATGAGCACGTATGAACGATTTGAATGCGTAATTTTGCTTGTTGTTCGCATAAATTGCTTTGATAGTATCGGTGTTTTGGTCTGACGGATGGATCGTGTTCCAGAGCGTGTCGTGTTATTGTTGGATCATGTTGTAAATGAGATTTTTTTTTGGTATGTGAGAATTGATTTTATGGTGTAAAGGTGAAGTTTTGTTGGTGCGCGTAGAGAGGGAATGTGTGTGTGCGCCTTTGTGTATATAGAGTATGTTTGTAAGATGGCGCTGGTTGAAATAAACGGAGGATCCAGTTTTTTGATTTAGTATTAATCATGATTTGGAAGCGGTTGGTGTTGTGTTCAATCACGATATATAAATGTTCTGTTTGTGATCACCTCAAAAGCGCCTGGATGATCCTGGAAATTTAGAGTAATGGTTTAGTGGTGGTGTGAAATGAAGATCATTGTTTGCAGTCCCATAATCGAGGGTTGTGGCGGTTGACTGGTTGAGGATAATAGGTTCCTTTAGTGGTGGCGTGGAATGAAGATCAAATGGAGTATACTGGCTTTTCCTTTGGCTTTGTTGAAAATGCAAATGTAAACAATTGAGTAGGACAAAGTTGGACAAAGAGAATATTAAAGAATGGGAATTTTGTCTTATTGGGATATCATATGTTTTGTTTTACAAGATTTAGAATGGCTTGTGCTATCTGAAATTACTAGATTGTCTACCCTTGTTTTGGCATAGAAATACTTGGTTCAATAGTCGGCTGTGGGCCTTTGCTTTGCTTGGCTATCTTATATGAAGTTTCACTGTTACTTCAGTCGATTGAGTTTGATGGTTGCTATGTTTCAGGGATCAACTAATTGTTGAGTGTAGAACAAAGGTGATGAGATGTCGAGTTTCTGTAATTCCGTTTTTAATGGTGTGTTGTGGGTGGAAGTGAGATGGTTGATGAGGGGGAAGGTCAGAATTGGATGTAAACCTTCTCCTATTTGCTGATTTCTTAAAGTCTCCCTCTTGCCACCAATCTACTTTTGTGGCCTTCTTTCTATCGGTAGTTGTGCAACCATCTTTGTCATGAAAGTTGAGTATAAAGGGCTAATTGATGATTAGGTGTAGACGCATGTCATTGCTAGAGGCAGTCACTTGCTGTGTTTATTATCTTTGTATGTTTGGGTTTTAGGAGTCATCATTTTTGTCTTTGGCATGAAATCATCCATTATTTGTGTTTTTTTTTTGTGGCATTTATAAATTGTGTATGTTCTTAATTGATTGGAATTCTACTTGTGATTAATATTGGGTTCTTTGGCCAGGGATTTATGTGGTATAATGGTATTCCATTCTTTGCGTTTTGGTGGGAAACACTTTTTGCCGCATGTAGGCTTGTCATCTGATTAGGAGGCTCTCTTTTGAAATAACTTTGAAATTGATGCTTTTTCCTAAAATTTTGTGCACTTGCGTATTTTTCAGTCTTTCAAATCAGTAGTGTTTATCCTTTTCCTTTACCCTGCTCTTGGATAAAAAAAAACCTTGCCTTTGTTCAAGCGTTAAACCATAGTTCACCAACTATGTTTTTTTTGTTTGTTTTTGAATCCTATTTCTTGAACATTTTAAAATCATATTTGTTTCACGGTGTATTGAAGTTCAAAGTTGCAAAACTTTGAAATGCTTTGCATTATACAACACTCTGTATCACCCTTTTTGTAAGGCTCCCTTGCCTTCAAATAAGCTCAATATTGAGTTCACAAAAGCTTCTGCCATGAAGTAGTGCTGTGATATTGTACATGCCAATATCATGTCATTCATAACTCGCTGGAGCTACTGCTGGTCTCAGAAATGCTGTTGGCGTTGATGGGTGTCTCATGACTGGATGTTATGGTTGCCAGTGAGATGTTTTATTGCATCCACTTCTTGCCTTATGTGAGGAGGTATTCTTCTTGATGATCTTTTATCTCCTTAGAAAAAGGGGCAACTCACACAATCAATGTGTCTATGATCCTTGGGTCTTTCTTGTTGAAGAAGGGAGAACTCACACAAATGTGAAAGGCTGTCACTAATGCTGTTTGCAAGTGTAATTAGTTTCACTTGTTTAGCAGTATATTAGGGCTTAGGGGCCTTTTGCTACCTATTTTGTTCCTAATATATTTCCTTATCCTAAATGCAACGTCCTTGCATTGTACATGGTCCTTTTTTTTTTTTTTTTTTTTTGTGAAGATAAAACAAATGGCTGTTTGGGTGGGGTTACCGGTTAAGTATTCTATTATTTGTAATATGCATAATATCATATGCTCGGAACTGGTGCAGTGGTCCTCTTTTCTTGGAAGTATACTGACTTACCATGGTGGTCTGTTGGACGGCCTGGGAGTTTGGCTTTATAGGGTTCAGACTTGTATTCTAATGGGATGGAGAGGTGACGAAATGAATTGTTACATTTGTCTCCGCCAATTGTGTAACATTTTAGGCGGTCATTCGTGTATGCTTCTATTTTGGGCATAGAATATACGACTATTCTTGTCAATCTACCCTTGTCCCACTTTCTCCTCTCTCCCCTTATTCCTAGCCACATTTCCAATTATCCCGTCCTCAGCTCAGCCACCTCCATCCACACCTGACCTGAGTCCAGCCGCCTCCGTTCACCCTTGGCGTTTAAACCACCACCCAAACTCAGCCGACCGATTTTGTGTGCGTGATTTGTGAGTGAGGACAGAAATATTTGGGGAGAGGGGCAGGTGGATGAGGGTGGCAGAGAAGATGATATATCGGCTATGAGTGATTGGTTTCTTCTGCATCGGTCTTTTGATCAAAAGGAAACGTCTTTTATTGATTGACACATGGAGTTATTCCTTAATCTATAGCTTGAGGCAAAGGTGATCTCTCGTTGAAATTTTAAATACAAGAGCTGTTGCTAAAACCAATATTTATACTTGATAACAATCGAATGAAGTGTTAGTCCAATCCTTCTGTTTTTCCCTTTGTGGTAAATAAATGAAGCATCTTTTTTTCATTGTTGTTTGTTACTCAACTTCTCATTTCACGGTGAACATTACTAATTACTCTCACATCCATCATAAATGTCACAGCTTATGCTTTTATATCTTAAACTCTAAAACTTGTGAGACTTTCGTGGTGGAAGCTTAAGTTTTAATCCTCTTTTACCTTGCTCATTTTCACAAACAGCAATATTCTTTTGGTTAGAAGATCAAAATGATGAATTGAGGATATGTTATAAAGCTGTTGATAACATTTTGATTTCTGGTTTCAGGTCCAGTAGGAGAAGACATGTTTCATTGGCAAGCAACCATCATGGGCCCACCTGACAGTCCATATGCAGGGGGTGTTTTCCTTGTTACTATCCACTTTCCTCCAGATTATCCGTTCAAACCCCCAAAGGTATTTTCTGCGCCTTCTTGTCCTTCATGTTATGGTTACTACTTACTAGGGGTATTTTGCGTGTGGTTGCCTTTTGTATTAGTATTCTGGGTCGTGATGTAATTCTTATTTGCACTGTCATGAACTGCAGGTAGCATTTAGGACGAAGGTGTTCCACCCAAATATCAACAGCAATGGAAGCATTTGCCTTGACATCTTGAAGGAGCAGTGGAGTCCTGCCCTGACCATTTCGAAGGTTTGTGTGCATCACCTGAACCTCATTTTTTATGTACAATTGCCAGATATCAACAGTGAGGATCAAGTTTTACTTGTTACAGAACTGGTCACCCAATTTAAATCCTCTCAATACTTTGCTTGTAGTAACAGTATTTGTGGTGATTGGCATTACACTGACCGAGTTTGTGTTGTGCAATCTATAATCTATTAAGTTATGAAGTGAGTTTTGCTCGAGTGGAATGAACTGAAATTCTGGTAAATGATGCTTTTTAAAAATTTCATTTTGAGCAGGTGTTGCTTTCCATCTGCTCGCTCTTGACCGACCCGAATCCCGATGATCCCCTAGTGCCAGAGATTGCTCACATGTACAAGACTGATAGGGCGAAGTACGAGAGCACAGCAAGGAGCTGGACTCAGAAATATGCTATGGGCTAGACTTGACATGTCAGATGGGAAGGGGTAGGAGGCAGTCTTTCCGATACTGTTCTCTTAGCATCATGTATGTGCGTGAACCTTTGGTCTGTGTGTCTGCATCCTAAGTTGGACATAAGAAATTGTCCAAGAATTTAATTATGTCGGGTAAAAACAGAACTTACATGTTGTCCTTTAATGTTTGTACGGGCAAAACTATCTTCAAGCTGTGAAATATGACTGATTTGGTGCCCTGATTAACTTTCATCTCTGATGTTTTTATTTTATGCGCAATGGTAACTAAAGTAGTTTAGTAACAATGACCGAACTTTTGTTAGAAAAATTGATGGCCGAGACTCTAGAGTGAAGTTGCTTTGAACTGATTTTTGTTTGGTTACGCCTGAAGAGGAAAGGACAATTGATCGTTGTTTCTCCGAGAGTATTTGCTGAGAATGAGGTCCAAATACAGACTTAATCTGGGAAATTTGTGTAAAATTTTCGATTGCATGTGTTGGAATAAGTAGCAGGATTCAAGAAACAGGGAAAGAACTACCTACAGTCTCTCCAGATTTTTTTTGAAATATTCACTATATAAATTTAGATAGCACGCAGACTGCGTTGGTGCCCCAACTGCAAGGTACAGGCCTGGATTTCAGAGGTCAAGTAGCTTATGTGGTGCTCAGCCTGTCCGTTTGGCTTGGAAATGAGGCACTCTGAGTGTTAAGTCCTGATGTAAACTCTATACGGAGGTCTGGTTCTTCACCTACGGACACAAGAGCAAGAGATGAAAGTGGTAACCGATCCCTCGTCCTACAGACTTATATGATAGAGAGCGAAAATGGGAGTGGGACTCCCCATGCCACAAACTTTATAGACCCTGATGTCTTCAAGCCACCCGGTGGTATACTTTGTCATCAGAGCATGCAACTTATTAGTGAAGTCGTTCTTGAGGATTGTTAACGTTTGGTTTGGATTGACAGTATGATAGATGCGTAATCATTTCAAGTTAAGCACACATAAAGAGTTAAGACGAGGAAGTACAGGTTTTGCAATGGAGAGGTGTTATTCATCGCCCATCAAGCAAATACTAATGGGAACACCCTGACCCTCTTCTTGGTATCGCAATCCAGGTCTTCGTTTTTCGACCCTAAAAGTACTGGACTGCAACTAAATCAGACTGTCTAGCCTATTATTATATCCATCGCCGCGACTTAAATCATTGGCTCATCATGAATGCTCAACATCACAACATCTACCGGTACTTCTGGGCGAGTTCTTGGTCAAGTGACGGGAATCAAACATGAAGCTCTAGTTCAATTCAATTCATACCATTAGGATTCATTAGAGGGACATTTTAACCTTCTTTCGCTTTTCGATTAGTTGAGCAGTTCAAGCCTCGAACCCAATTGGTCATTAGACGATATGAAGTCGTCTCGCATTGAACGAACCTGGGATAGATGTTGATAACTAACTTTACGAATGACAAATGATGAGTATATATCACGCCCTCTTATTAATCAGTGGATTCATTTGCCATTAGCTAGTCACAAATACGATTTTTGATTAAAACAAATGTGCGTAGCTCACACACACTTTTAGCACTCTTTTGGGTATTATCATTATCATACTTGTACTCTCTTAGTCTATTGCAATAACTTTGGATGAACTTAAACCTTATTGCTATGACTACGATCAGCACCTCATTAATTACCTTAATACTCTCTCTATTTCTTTAGAACATTTGGTTGAAATTGCTCTCACATATTCAAACCACTGGTTAACAAATCAAAGAAAGGCGGAGAGTAATTCTGTATCCTACGACAATTCATCATCAGTTTACATATAAGAAAAATAGATGACATTATTAGACATGAAGACATTGAAAACTCGGTTTCTTGACATAGATGCATGAATTATTGAATTTGGACATAGAAAACTCGACTCTTGACGTAGATGCATGCATTATATACCTCGATTCCAATCCATTGATAGCTAAACAATGATGTGAAAAATAGGTCTAGCATGAAAGAGAAGGGAGTGTCAAGATAGCCAAGAAGACTGCCTGAAACCTTATCAATCGATGATGCGATGGAACGATTTCACCTCATAATCGATATGAAATCAAGAGCAGGCAAGTCATCCTTGGCTACCAAACCAAACACCTTTCTCTTCATGTAAGAACCATCTTTCCTAATCAACTATCTTTTAATTTGATGTAATATTATTTGTTCTGATACATATTTCTGCATGCAGCTTATATAGGCTACATTATCATATATGCTTAGTTATATACCTTGGTCCTTGAAAATACGTCGAAAAAAGTTGCAGATTTTATTCTGATATGCTCCATAATGTATTGCATCTTTATTTTCTTATCCACACATTGCATGTACTCAACATACAGTACACTGACATATGCATAAATCAGAATATATTCCAGAAATTAGGGCATTTGACTTAGCTTGTGCCCTTGAATGCAGGGTTAACCAACTTTAAGAGTGGAAAGTAGATTTTGTTCCCAATAACAATGTACATCAGATGCTAGCCAGTATCTCATCATCTCTTGTTCGAGTTGACTAATTGATGTAATAGTTCGTTTCAAAGTCAAAAAGGAGGCTAGGAGCAGATCAGATCAGGTCTATCAGTAAAGGTCTGCTCATTTTTACTCTGCTCTCATTATTTAGTTTTCTTTGTCATTGGCCAATCATTTGGTTCAAGGGTCACCAATGACCTAGGGTTAAAAGAATTTTTTCTTAGCTTGACATTTACGATACTGTGCCACCGATCTTTCCAATTATAATTGATAGAGATTTCTTCAATGTGGAAAAGGGTATAGCACTGCTAGGAGAGAGTTGTTTTAAGTCTTAACGCTAGGACTCGTAAAACTTCTAGCCAAACCTGGTTCGGTCATCCGATCATTCTTATGTACATAACTATTAGAGAATCATCTCAACCAAAAGTTTAGACTCATGCATGGTTCTTATTCAGTAATTGGGTTACTAACTTAACAATTCACTAATCTTCTAATCTAATACGGAGTATATATTTATTTAAAAGAGAATTTTTTTGATTAGTTTAGAAGAGACCAGGAAATGATAAATAGTGAGAGCCAATATAATGAGTAGGTGTGAGGGTCCACACAAATGATAGAATTGTAAAATAAACTAATTAAGATGTCTACATTTAAATAGAGTATTTATAAATTAGCAAATTATTAGTAGTAATCTCAACATAATAGTTTTTTTATCTCAACCTATGAGCTCATACAGTTGTTTTAATTTTTTAAATTGAAAATGAACTCTTATGTTATATACTCCTTCCATAAAATTATAATATATGATTTTCTCACATTTCGAATCATTCCCTTTATCCATCAATATCTCATAAGAAATATTAATAACAATTATGAAACTATACTTGCATAAAAGCAATTTTATTATTAATCCAACGATATATGTTTTATAATTTTTCTATTTGTATTTATCTCTAAAATCGCAAGTCAAATTATCAACTCGTAATCCAATGCATCATATATCAATTTAAGGGAGCATACGTATTCAGTTTGAGAGTGTTGGTTTAGTAAATTGGAACAACGAGAATGTGTGATATGTTAGTTGGTTTCATATGGGGGCGTGTAACTTGAGAAATGATTTTGTATTTACTACACTGATGACTACCATCAATATTACATTATTGAATATTAAAGACTTACTATAATAATTTAATATTTCTATTTTGCCATTATTCTAATAACTTAGGTCTCTTATAAATCACCCATTACAATAAGATTAACTTTCGGTCACCTATCATACTACTCCCTTCATTTTATTAGGTTCTTTGCATTTGGTTTGAATTCCTCTCACAGATTCAAACCAAATGCAAAGAACCTAATAAAATGAAGGAAGTATCATACTTTTTATATAGTAATTTAACGATCCAGTCACTTGTCATATATATTATATTATATAGTTTTCATTTTTTTTCCTAATGTATGCCCTAAGTGCACAGCCACACAGGGATGGTAATGTAGTCGGAGTAGAAAAAATAAATGATTTTAGAGAATTGAAAAAAAGTATTATTAAGAAAATAATATATATTAGGTAAATTATGAGGATTAGATATGCCATTGACCGTAGTGGCATGGTGGTACTTCAGATTGTGAAATTAGGTAGTAAAAGATGTAGGCCATGCATTTTGACGTCTTTTGTACATAATAATGGCACGATTAGGGAGGTGTTAATTAAGGGGATAATAACTAATTAATCTTGCATTTTGTACGTCGTCCATGTTATATTTTAGAGGTTTGAGTCCATACGTACGTACTAAGGTGTTGTTAGTCGATTCTTTTTGCATTCATAATTCAATGGAGAAAGGAGTGGCAAAGTTATACAGGTTTTTTATGTCGGTCTATAATAGTCCACATGTGTATAACATACATATCATACATTGTAGGTGTATAAACTAATTTGTAAATTTTACATACTCATGTAGAGTTCGAGTTCGTATAATAACAATTTTAATACTTGATGAGCTACTGCGAGACTTATTGTTGAGCAAGGTAAGAAGAATTACTTATATCTTTCAAAGGAACTTCTAAATTTGTTTATAAGTTTGAGAGGTATTATATATATTATTTTATAGTAAGAAATGTGATTACGAAAGGTAATGCTAAGTGTGAAATTCAATCCAAAAATTTAGTAACTTTACTGATTTATATATACTCCCTCCATCCCAGCTCAACACGTCTCACTTCAAACACCTCATCTATTTTGGTACGTATTTCTCTCTTCTACTAAATTATAAAATCATCACTCACATTATCTCTCGCACTTTTATTAATCCTCACTTTCTCTTTCGTCATTTTTCCTACTATTACCCACTCAACATATTATATCATTTTTTTTCTTATTCCACTACAAACTTTTTGGTTCCGTGACATAGGTAATACCCCACGGGGCGTTTGAGATGGGACGGAGGGAGTATGTGTTATTACTCAAAAGTTTTTATCGGTAAGGGGGTTAACTTGAATACATGGTGACTGTAATGGTCTGAGTATATTGTGCACAAAGTATAGATAGAGTGGATTGATCCTTCACCTTGAGTCTTTATATTCTCCCTTTGGGAACAGGACCCGAGGGGGGTGTATGCATTCGGTATTATTGGTTAAAGAAAGTCAACCCTGGTAAAGGAAAACGAGCAAAAGGGAAGGATTTGTTGTATCACTTCGTTATGTTTTCCGTATGCTAATTTAATATTAAGTGTTCAAAGATTTTATGGTACTCAAAGGTTTTCTACTCTGTTATGTGTCTAGGGAAAGTGTTTTTAAAACTGTTTTCTAGATAAGTTGTTTCTTACTCAACCCGTTTGGTCAACAACTTCTACATTTTCTTAGTCTTGTAGGTTAGCTTTTGAAGTTTCACGTGTTGGTTAAGGGCGAAGAGTGACACTCATCTATTAGACAAAATAAGATCAACGTAGACTCGTTTTTGCTTCCGCTTTGTTTTTCGAAGGGAGAGGTGAGGATGGCCTTGAAGAAGATAGGACGGAAGAAAGCAATGGGGTCAAACGACATACCTATTGGGCTATTGTGGTTTGGAAGTGTCTAGGAAACAAAGGTGTAGAATGGTTGACGACGCTTTTCAATATGATTTAGAGATGTAATAAGATGTCAGTGGAGTGGAGGAAGAACACTTTGGTCCCTTTGTATAAGAACAAAGGGGATGTTCAGGAGTGTGACAACTATCGCGGGATCAAGTTGATGAGTCATATAATGAAACTTTAGGAACGGGTGATTGAACACAAATTAAGAAGAAGTGTGAAAATTTCGGAGAACCAATTTGGATTCATGTTGGAGCAAGACCGAGTATTTGGAGTGTATGTTTAGAGACATTAGGCGAACAAAGACAGGGACGGGCAGGTTGGATGGAAAGGTTGTTCGGGGATCAGATTTATTTCGATATTTGGGATCGATTATTCAAAATGATGGAGAATTAAATGGAGATGTGACCCATAGGATCAAATCATATTGGTTGAAGTGGAAGAATTTCATAGGGTTTTTGTGTGATCGGGGAATGCCAAATAAGTATTATGCATACAGCTAGTAATCAATTTTATCGAACGACAATTAGGCCGGCATTGTTACACTACGCCAAAAATAGGAAATAACACCGGGTTATATAACACCGGAATCATAAAAACCGGTGTTAGAAAACTGAACGACACCGGTTGCATGTGACCCGGTGTGGAAAGCAATAAAAATTAAAAAAAAAATGTTTAGAAAAATATAAGACACCGGTTATTGAGAAACCGGTGTTGTATGTATTTCCAAAAATAAAGAAAAGATAAAAAATTTATAATGGAACACATAAGACACCGGTTGTGGCTAAAACCGGTGTCTTATGTTATATTAAAAAAAAAATAGAACTTCATCAGTTCTCTCGTTTTCTCCGCCCAACTCCCTATCTCTTAATTAGTCTCTCACCTTCATAGAAACACACTGCCCCTTCTCTAGCCAACTCCATATCTCTTAGTCTCTCACCTCTACCCGTTGTTTTCTTCTCTCTCACTCCTTCATATGAATGGCTTCACTCTGTCCTTGCTTCTTCCTCCAAAATTTTAATAAGTTTCTTTCAAAAACTAATCCTCCTACAAAACTAAAGAAAAAAAAAAAGTAAAAGAAAGGGGCCGTAGGTTGATGAACACAAGGTTTCAAATCAAGATGTATAAATCGCTACTTTACAAGTTTATTATTTGGTGTAAGTTTTGTTAATTTTGTGAGGGTTTTTGTAGATCTAGTTTTGTTTTTTTGTCAAGGTTTGTAAATTCTTTGATTTTGAAATTCTTACTTGACATTCAAATGTACTCAAATTTTTTTGTTTAGATCTACTGTCGTTTGCAATTACATTAATTTGTGTATGTTCAATTGATTAAGGAAGGCACTTTCATGTTAACTTTTGGTTAATTAATGGTGGTTTATTAGATTTCGATTGTTCATAGTTGTTGCAGAAGGTTTTGTGGTCTAATTCGGATCGATCTACAATGTGCTCGAGATTGAGATCTAATTTTTTTGGTCCAATTTCGGATCTATCTACTAATGTGCCGGATCAATTGTAATGTATTAGTTGCAATCGTAATTATCTATCCCATGTATATATTACTTGTCTTTCAATTGCATCGATGAGATACATCCATAATTAATTCATCTTCTACACGATTAGTGTTGGATTCGTAGTTATAGATTTGGATTGTTGTAGCAACATTGTAGACGATTCTGGTAATAAAATCCAGAATCCCTAATATGTATTTTTTTCCCGAATTTGATTACGTTTTGAATCATTATTATTATTATTATTTTATATTTTTGATGTATATTAGACACCGGTTATAACAAAAACCGGTGTCTAAAGTATGAGAATGACTCACGTTGACCAAGACGTAAGACACCGGTTGTGGCCCTAACCGGTGTCTTATAGTTTAACTTTTAACACCTGGTTTCCAGATATCAACCGGTGTCGTAGGATAAGACACCGGCAGTCCAGACACCGGTTATACCCGGTGTCTATTTAATTTTGTACCCGGTGTTAAATCCT
Source organism: Spergularia marina (assembly GCA_963680865.1). Classification (NCBI taxonomy): domain Eukaryota; kingdom Viridiplantae; phylum Streptophyta; class Magnoliopsida; order Caryophyllales; family Caryophyllaceae; genus Spergularia; species Spergularia marina. The sequence goes on along the minus strand of OY804553.1, from coordinate 22,419,059 downwards.
ATTTCTGGCGTAGTGTTATATGGCACGGATTGTTGGGCCATGAAACAGTGTCACATTCATAAGATGAGTTTGACGGAGATGCGCATGCTACGATGGATGTGTGGACATACAAGACGTAATCGGTTAAGAAATGAAGTTATTAGGAAGAAAGTAGCGGTTGCATCCATTAAGGACAATATGATGGAGAACCGACTGAGGTGGTATGGTCATGTGAGAAAGAGGCCTAGTGACGCTCCGGTTAAACGAGTAGAAGGGTGGGAAGTGATAATGTTACTAGGGGTCGAGGAAGACCCAAGATGACTTAGATGAGGGTGATTAGAAGTGACATGAGTTTCCTAGGACTTGAAGAGAGTATGATGGTGGATAGTGCGGTGTGAAGAGACTTTATCCATGAGGATGACTTAATTTGACTCTTTTTGGTTTCTATGTTTGGTTTTCCTAACTATTTTTCCCAAAACTTTACCTTACTTTGTGTTCAAAGTTCATATGTTTTTCAACATTTTTCAAACTTTTTTATTTATTTTGATGATTTTTTAAACTTCTTTTGAAAGTGTTTCAATATTTCTAAATGGTTCATACCGTTTTTAAATTTTTATGGGGTACACAAGACGGTTATTGGATGACGATTCATGTTAGCCGACCCCAAATCATTTTGGGAAGAAGGCTTGATTGTTGTTGTTGTTGTTTATTTTCCGATTAAAGGATTGTAATGGTTCCCGTTCTGGATGTAATGGTTTTATATTTGGTTTTGGAGTTCGATAGATCATTATTATTGTACCCTTGCTTTAACGATTGAATTTAGGTGTCAATCGTGGCGGTAACACTTCAAATTGTCCTTATTATAAACCAATTGTGTTTTTTAAAATCTTTAAAAAATTAGGGATGTTACAAAGAACAAATAAGATACGGTATATAAGTTGTGTTCAATACATCGAGATAACATATAATACCTAGAACTTTGTTACTTTCAATGGCGGCATTAGTCGCTTTCATGGCAAATGAACAAAACGTACCGTTTTGCCATCATGGTGTTGGAACATGCGTGAGCTTGTCCCACATTGAAAAATAAGTGGGATGTTGTTAGCCATATAAACAAGAGGGTTACTTCTCCTATTGCCAATTGGTTTTAGGATGGAACCCCGCTTGGACGTATGGGCTATGGTTTGACTCCCCCGTTTACTCGGTCTCTCCTCCCCCAACAAGTGGTATCAGAGCCCAAGATTCGGCCTGGGCCTGGGTGCATACACCACACCGTCTGGTGGGCCGTTGTCAGATTGGGTGTCACAGACAATTCTGGTAGGTCCTTATCAGATTGGACGTTACAATTTGGTGGTGGTCTGACCCAATTTGGTTGGAGGGGGAGAAAATTTGATCGGCTCACACATGAGGGGGAGATTGTTGGAATATGTGTGTGCTTGTCCCACATTGAAAAATAAGTGGGATGTTACTAGCCATATAAACAAGAAAGTTACTCCTCCTATTGCCAATTGGTTTTAGGATGGAACCCCGCTTGCGCGTATGGGCTACGATTTGACTCCCCCGTTTGGTCTCTCCTCCCCTAACACATAGAAAATAAAGGTTATTAAGTAATAGAAATAATATATATGGAAATGTTATTAAGTAATAGAAATAATATATACGGAGTAATAAGTAAACTTACTATTTATGGTCCAAAACCAGTTTTTATAGAAAACGATTATGAAAATAAAACAAACACAAAATGGCCGGTATTGCAAAAATAAAAATAAAAGCAGCCACTAACTAGACCATCGAAGGGGGTCCCAAACACTCCCCCGGGGTAGTGACGTTTGATTCTCGTGCGGTGACGAGTCCATTGGTCAAGGGTCAAAGCTCCTCCATTACAAATTCTGATTGCGTGCCCAATTCTCACATGAACAAATAATATTCAGTAATTATGATAATTCAGTTGTTATAAGGAATATACATGTATAGCTCGGACGTGAGTTAGACTTGATGCCTAAATTAGTTATGAAGAAGTTCAAATCAGACATCAAAAACTCGATAAGAACAAACAGAGTGATTACTAACTACCATATTTCAAACGGGTTTCATACACATTGCATGAGTCAACCACAACATGATATGAATACAACCAAAGATGTCAGTGCACGAGAGCTTCGGAATCGCGTGAAGAGGAAGAAGGAGCTAACATGAAAGAGGAGAGCATGTCAAGATAGCCAAGGAGACTGCCTATCACCAGATGGAGAGGCGGTCTCGATCTCTCAAGATCGAGACTGCCCCCTTAGAATGGCGCAGGCAAGTCATCCTTGGCTACCAAACATTAATAAAACTAACTCTGCTCTTCATGTAAGACCCTCTCTTCCTAAGCATCCTTCAATTGTACGCTACTCCTGTAATTCTTAGCTTGTTTCTCACATTGTACTACACAATTTAGTATTTATAGCCTACGTCCTACGATAAATAGCTAAGAGAATATAATGAATGAATGAAATCTAATGTTAGATTTTGCCGAATAATTACAGCCAATCCACCATCGAAAGCTCCATGATTTGGGTGCATATCTACTTTTGTTTAAGCGTTAATTGATAATTTTCAGGCTCACTATTATTCCAATTTTACTATTTCCATCAGTCCATGATCTGCACCCGGAATTCTTGTGGCTGACCATTGTATTTGGGTACGTTGACATTGCGTTAATTTTTGACTTTGGAACACAACTTTAGAATATTTTTACACATTACTTTCGAATATTTGGTTATTGTTCATTTGTTTGAGTGTTGACACATAAACAATAATACGGAGTAACAAATAAAGTGTTATTTCTCTCTTTTTACTTTATAGGAAGTTTCTTGTAATTTCTAGAAAATACAATTTTTTTATTCATATATTATATATATATAGTTAGGTTGTCATCTTGTCACTATGATAATATAAGAGATCAGCTCATAGACTACGAGGAGTAGTTATATAATCAATTTGGGTATTTAAATCAGAATATATTAAAGAGTTCAAAACACCATTCCAAAAGGAGGGAAACACTTACTAAACCAAGTATGTTGAAATTACATGGAAATGTGTTGAATTGCCCATAGCCCCATACATATAACTCCGATCCATTGAAGAGAATTATTGTCCATCTTCTAAACAAGACGTTGCCGAGTTGTTCCTCCTATAGTCGATTGATTTTAGGACATAGTATATTTCATGGATTTATAAAGTAAAAATCATCTTCCCTTCCTAATTTCCTATAGATGTCGCCCAAAACCCATTTATTATTTCAATACACGACTTACGTGTAACCAAACATTTTTATTGGAATTAGAAATTAGAAATTTTATGATCCGTTAACCTCATTTAAACAACCGTAAAGATTAAATGAATCCTAAAAATTATTTGGGGTCGACTACACATAACCATGTTGTTGGATTTGGAAATAATGGGAAAAAACAAACAAAAGGAAAACTACACCAATTGGGCTGTCTGAGAGCGATTTAAAGTTATGGCCTTGTGGTTTAGGGTTAGCGAAGAGGAGTGACCAGGCCTAGCCTATCCAATAATATTACATATTTAGGCTAAGCCCAAAATCACCAATGGATCTTAAGTCTGCTTCTCATGTAGTTGCGTTTAACTTGGGCTGAGAAATGAGATAAGAGTAGCACCGATTTAGAACATTGTAAGATCGTAGAAGCTCACTCGTGCGGTATGCATGACGAGAGACAAAAGGATCCAATAAAAAATAAAAAATGAAAGATGAAGTGAGACTGAAGATTCACACTAATATTTTCATCGTTTTTCCTCGACATTTGTTGCTCACCTTGTAGCTTTTACTTAAAGTTTTTCATGGTGAATACAATATTATAGGGTGGTGATTTTTACACTTTCTATATTGATTTTTCCATTCCTCTCTGTGATATGAGAACGGTCCTAGCATTATTGAAAACTGTGAGTCACGACTGGAGATGTAACAATCACTACCTCATATTATTATACTGTCAAAGTCAAATGATACAAGTAGTATCGTAATTTGATAAAATAAAATAAAATAAAAAAGGTCACTAGACTCACTGAGTTACTGGTGATGCAAACTGATCACATTAGATTATTATAGGTTTTTATTTTTTTTGGTATCAGGTAACCGTTGAAATTCTCAAGCAAGTTTGCTTGATTGATCATAAGTAGCTTAAAGAGCCATTATTGGTCTAGAGTATAACTTAAGTTGATTACGTTAACCTAAGTCAAATAATCTCAACTTCTCAAGACGATCTCCGACAATACTTCAGACATAATAGCTCGAGTGCCCCTCTAATGATAATAGCTCTCAAATAAAAGTCCACACTTGACGATCGAGAACTGAAAATGGAAAACATAACATATACACGTAATAATTACACATTCAAACAGTCCATCAAACAAACATGGAATAGTTCCTCTTCATAACGTTTGGTTTCATTTCTTCTCGCAGATTCAAACCAAAGAATACAAAATAAAACCTACTCATCGATCAATCATCAATTATCATGCGCGAAAACATAAGTGAAGTAACGCAACGGTCCAAGATAAACAATGCACTACCAACATGCTAGCTTCAGAAACAAGTTGAAGAATCACGGAATTTAGAATTGCCAGAACAAAGATCGTGCAAAATCACTACAGTAATTTTCATTACAAATCATAAAGTCAAGAAAAGCGTGCAGCTCGCATTAATGGCAACCTGCTAAACTACGTGCTATATCTGGGACAAACCAAACTGAAAAGATCAGACATTTTATTTTTGTAAGTTTTTTTTTTTTTTTTGAACTTTACACTCTATGATGACTCACTGAATGTTCTAAATTAATTTACTAATAATAGCAACTTGCGTTGACTGCACACTTGCTAAAAATATTTTTCCGTTGCAACTTGGGTCACTTGTTAAAGATTTTGCTGAGATAAAAACTGAACTGGGTAGTTTAATTTTGAGAATATTCATGCTGAAATTCTATAAAATTAGCTCGTTTTTGCATGTCTTTTGTTGTGGTCCTTCCAACGTTAATTTGATGTTTATTCTTGATTAATATGCTTATTAGTAAAGTAATTGAGTATCTAATCATTGGCATGTTGGTTTTGATTCTTGTGTGAATTCTTGTGTACTACTTGATGAATTCTAGGTTAGACAATTCTATAATTCTATTAGCAATTAAGCAAGTAGTTCGTTAATCTTATCTAGCATGCATTGTTTCTATCCGATCCCAAGGTTTTCGTAAAAAAAAAAAAAAAAAAAAAAAAAAAAAAAAAAAAAAAAAAAAAAAAAAAAAAAGATTATTCGTATTTAAATACATCCATATGCGACTATGAAATTTCAGGGTTGCAATATTAAGAGTTTCACATCATTACGAACTTAGATAATCGGCGTTCACGAGACCTTTCTTTAACAAAATGAGACATTCTAATTAAATGGTGTAATATGGAAATAGGACTGGAAGATCGAGTTCATGGTAGAAGAGAACATATAGGATATAGAACTACTCGTTTCCATTCACATTAATCTTCTTTTTGAGAACCATGGCTCACATTATCTTTGGACTAATACAAAGACTCAGCATCATCATAATATATATTCAGTTCTAATATGGAGTTCTATGTCATTTTATTGATATAAAAGGGAAGCGCGGTGCACATAGGCGTCCCCGCTAAGCGAGGGTCCGGGGAAGGGTCTCACCACAAGGGTGTAATAAGGGCAAGCATTCCCTTGTTAATTTATTTTAATGATATATTAATTATAAATAATAAATTACAAGAAATAGGTTGGGAGTCTAGGCCCCACACCCTTGGTTATAGAAAACCCAATACAAGTGAACCTTCTATCAAATGAGATGAGGCGGGTAGAAATTTATACTAGTACTCCATATAATTTTTAAAAATTACTGATAACGACCTATCATTCTCCTAGCGGAAAAGAGTAAAATGTATTTGGTGCAGGACATGTCTTTTCTAGGTTAATATCGATCTTATGATATGATCTTGAATTAAACGAATTGGAATCAATGTATATATCAAGTTATTATTGTTTCAATGTAAGTGAAAACAACTAATGTAACTACTTGAATATATCAGCATTGACTCTTGTTAAAAGTTAAACGTATTATTGTTAAAGAATTGTTCTAGATTCGAATTCTTATATCCCCGCTCCCTCAACAGCTTGATTGAAGACCATAGACATAAATCCCCATCCGAATGTTAGAAAATCAAATATAGCGCTGAGAGTTCCCTCTAGAAAAATGCCGACCCACTACACTTCACTTCCAACTAATAAGTATCTCAGTAACAGATTTACGTACTTCTGCCCGTATTGATTAAAACTTCATGACAAAGCCAACGACTTATGTCGTGTACGTAGCTACGCATAATATTAATATCATACTCTTTAACATCTAAATACTTTATTTTATACACATCATTCTTGCACGTCGTATAAAAATAATTAATATTAATTCAACTTCATTCAAATTTATTATTAAGAATATAATTTCCCGGCAAAATGTCGTGCCCACGAGTGGAATTAGTATGGTCCCCGGAAATCAGCTCCATTATCTAATATTAAGACTTACCTAATCGCTCTAAATCTGTATTAAGATTTAATTACATACATTTTCTGTAACTTCAAATTATTTATCGTACTTTGACTAATTATAATATTAACCAACTGATTAATTTTGTACTATAATTTTTGTCTTGCCTGACGACAATATGCATAATTTTGTACGTTAAAAAAGCCGCTTAATTACTATCCAATTAAAAAATTAATTAATTAGCTAGGGTGTATTAGGGTGACTCCCACTATGAAATTCTGGCTTTTTGAGTGCTTATACATGTAAGTATGTTTTTTTATGTGGCGAATAGCGAACGATTAACCATATAATTGGCCGAGTCGGATTTGAAAATAATACTATTATTCCCTTACTCTTTCTCTACTAATTATGATTTAGAGAGTTGATCTAAGATCAGTTAAATCACTAATAATTGTCTAATCATAGTTTAGTGGTTTACACATGTAATCAGCTTGATGATTGTGATACTCTTTCGTATAGCTTATGAGCCAGTGAAATCTATATGACTGAGATTCGTCGTTAATTATTCAGATAATTATTGTTGCTTTACGTTAATTGAACACTAATTATATAATTACTAATAGTTATATATGTCGAAGGTTTTATCACTAGTGAGATTGGACACGAAATAAATCTTTGTACACCTAAAGCATGGACATAGGTCGATTAGTTGTTAGCTTAATCCGCGGGAAACTTTTTGACATTGGTTCGGCTGATCTTTACTTTAAGAAACATTCATCACCAAATGATCAAATTGTGAGAGTCTTTTAGCTGGAAAATTTTTATGCATTGATCGAGTTCCTAGCTAGTCATTGGAACTTTTGATAACATATAAAAATATATAATAACTTAAGTAAAGTCGTCCAACGATAATATGTATGATCAATAATTTATTGAATTGGCAATCCAGGTACAATAATATGACCCACTTATGTCGTGGGTATAGTGTGTTATTTTATACGTACTTGACATAATTTTACTTTAGAGCTTAGTTTAATTACTAAAGCGATACAGTTTTATTGTGTGTAACATAATTTACGCACCCGAATTCCACACACATACACCGACCACTACTACTACAGTACTACTAAGCATACTAATCATAATAAAGTTTAAGTAATGTGTCCTACTCATGAAACTATGGCTTAATTGGACTATTGGAGATTCATGAACTGGTGCAATTTTGGCAAATGCATGCAGAGACCAAGATTCCTGAAATTAAGGCACCAAAAAAAATGGACATATACCTTTCCAAAGCTTAAAAGCCTCCTTATAATCAACTTGATTCCGAACCACATTACTAAAATCCAACGTAAATGAAAAGCTTTTATACGAGCATGGCAGAAACAAATGGAGTTGTAACCAACCTAACCACAAACCCACATTAAACATTACTTTTGTTAATTTTGGGCTTAGAAAGTTTAGTCACAATTTGTGTGGTTGAGTCACCACCACATCGACATGAGCACGTGCCAAAGTAACTCGTTTGACTGTTGCCGTGATCGGCGCTGGTCACCGGCTCACTGTATCTTATTAGAGCCGGTCACTTATACAAGCATTTTTGTTGTGGCTTGTAGCAGTGTTGATGGTTTGGGTCTATTGATCATACATATCACGCTTACCGTGTAAACAATCTTACTCGATAAACTTAAAATTCTCTCTTACTAGAAAGGGATAATGTACCATGTATATGCAAAGAGTAAAAGGTCAAATCGCTAATCACTTGTTTATTTAAGGATTGGGAGCATTTACAACTTAGACCGATGACTAATAACATTGCTATTGATGACCATACTATAAACCGATTGCGTGGCGCTAATCTCTCTCGGGAAGCAGAATTGGTGGCCGGGATACCTTCCGATATTGGTGGCTTTGTTCATAAGACTAATAAGGTTTCGATCTTTACCTTACTCCAAACACTTGTTTAAGAAATGAGAACACTTACAAGTTGCAACTCAAATTAGCCAACATTGATACTAATAACTTATTAAGTAATGTGATACAGGACAAAACCACCCCTATAGTGTAGGCTTAGCTTGTAGCTTTCTCAAGGTTTTAAGTTTTGACTGTGCTAATATTTTTAATCAGTACAATATTTAAATACTTAAGCTTATGCTTAGGCTTTTTGTGCCTGTAATATTGTTTCTTGTTTTTACGTAGCCAACAAGTGGTAGCACACATTTTTGCATAAAACAAAATGTAGCCTTTGGAGTTTTGAAGAACGACACTAGTAATACTATACTAGTAATGTATCAAGCAATATAGGTTTATAGGCTTTCGAGTTTGGTTTCCAACAATGTAGCCTACGTTTCCTTTGACTACCGTCGTTGCTTGGAGCATTGATGAGTACGTAACGCTAACCATTATATATATCAAATTTCGTACGAGAATTTAATCAAGGACTTGTGTTGGTATATATGTTAGAATTGATGAGTTTAAATTTCGTATTTTTGTTGTGTCGGCACTCGTGCTCTATAATTAATAGAATATGATAACAAGTCATTGTTTAACAAGATATATAAAAACGGTTACAGATGTAGAGTAGTGGCTAGGATTTTGGTCAAATGAAATTCGGGTCAATTGATCAAACTTGGCTAAATGTTTGGGCCTAATTGGTACTTGTATGTGATAATGTGGCTTACGAGTTTCAGGCCAATCTTTTGTCCATATCATATAATTATAGTGATCGACAACTGACAGAGTCCCAAATTGAAAATTGATTTGGACCTATAATATGGTCAGGCGGTTTGATCACCTCCATATCGACATTTTGGACGAAAAAAGTTTTAAGTACTACTTTATGTTTAGTTTCTTGTATTTAGTGATGTGTTGGCCTAAATACAATTATTCATTCCTTCTCTAGCTAAAGAGAAGAGCACAATGGGAAAGTAACTAGTTAGAAAAGAAAACATAGAGAAGTCCAGAAATAGAAAGGATGTGATACTTTATGGTCAAAAGAATGCTGAAGTATTGACTGGGAATTACCCGGAAAAGGGAGGGGGAGCACGGCATGTGACTTTTTCACTGTTACAACTCGATCGACTTAAACAAACTTATCTCTCTAACCCGTTGCAACTTACGGCATGTTACTTTCTTTACCGACTTTGCTAACACTTTCACCATAAGCCCTGTTAACTTTTGAAATACGCTTTCACTCTACCACAAGTCCACAACCTATGTATAACAAAATTAAAAGTGAAAAACCAATTGTACATACGTATTCGGTTGCAGTGTTACACCCTCTGATTGATGATATACGCAGATCATGATTACGTATAAAAACTGTAGTTGATCGTATGTTGATCAGAGTAGTAGAGTACTAGTAGTCAATTTAATGTCATTAGATATTGTAATTTTCCTTAATTGACAATTTACTTGTACGTGTGAAAAAAAAATATAAGAAACAAAAAAAAAAGTCTAATTTATCAAGTCGTGGACTAATATATACGGGGTATATTGTCATAAGTCATAACATACATGATGAATTAGTGATATTGTTTTTTTTTTTTTTTCCTTAGGTCTTTGAAAATAAATGTGTTGGGTGTAGATCATGTAACTATTGAACAAGTTACTCTCGTGAATACATGTTTTTTTTCTACTGGATCCATACTCTGGCTTATATGATAATATGATATTGTATACTCGCACTATACGGTAACACTATAACATACATTGTAATGAAATGAGCATAGTTATCAATCCCTACATAAAAGAGCGTAGACATACACATACATAATTATTTTACCACACAAATTTTACCTATTGGAAAAGCTCTTATGATCCAAGAACCATGTAACTACATTTAATTAATTTCCTAATTTTCCTTGCACGTACTAGTACAGTAGTATACATTATACATAGCCCTCCATTATGGGGGCATATACGGAAAAACGAGTGAAATTAAACTTTGTTTTACCTTGATTAATAATCCCCAAAAGACGAAATACTCCCAAGATTCATTCTAAAAAGAAGGGCCACAAATAGCAGGAAACGGTACAGCGCCAGAGTTAATCTAGTTTTTACTGTAAATTGTTGTCTTGTGTAATTGCCTTTAATTTACAGCTTTTACCCGTCCTCGATTATTCTCATCCTAAATTATTCCCGGGCATCAATAAAAAGGCGGGCTTATAAGATGCCCACATCTAGTCCATCCTAGCTAGTTAGTAAATATCAACTAACTTCTACAGCTAGTAACTTTTTTTTACTGCTACTTTTTTATTACTATACTCAACCAAAAAAAAGAAACAACTTTGAAACGACCAAATTTGTATGGTGATTAGAGGTGAAAATAAGAGTAATTTATCTATAAGAATTATATCGTACACTATTTGGGAATCTCATAAACTCAATATAATTTTGTAATAATTTGCTTACAATGACCTTAGGGTAGACCCTATTTATACTATTATTACAATGACTTGACTCTTACGAAACCCTAACACACAATATATTCCTAAACATATTGTTTTCCTAAATTACATACTCGTAATATTAGTAATATTCCTTAACCCGAATATTTCTAATATTCTCTATTACCCTCCTCAAACTCATGGTAATTTGACTAAAATTACAATGAGTTTGCCAAAACGATAAGGAAATAAAATAACTCCGTCGAGATCTTCAAATCTTCAAATTCGACACGTTGATCGTCGTCGTTGCAAAACCAGTCGAGCAACTCGTACACCCACACTCATCCAAAGAACACTCAAAATCAACACCACAATAGAAACAAAATAAGTCCGTTGAGATCTTCAAATCTTCAAATCTTCAAATCCAGCACGTTGATCGTCGTCGTCCCAAAACACCATTCTTTACGAACCCACTTGATCGTCACCCAAAGAACACTCAAAAATACCGTAAATTACCACGATGAGCACCACAAATCGCTCATAATCAATTTCACCACTAAACGCCAGATACAAGGGAACCATGAATCACCATGGTCTCACAAATTATGAAGCGACCATTATCGACTTCATCTAAAAAGAACCAAACATGACAGGTCGGGGCACTCTCCAATAATGTACCAAAAACAAATACCATGAATCGATCAACATGGTCTCAAAACGTAAAGTGATCATTATCAACTTTACTTTAAAACTACCAGACATGAGAGGTAGGGGCACACCCTCATTCCTTGATCGGCCTAAAAAATCATACAGCAACGAACTAGGATGCAACGGCAACAAACCAACAACCCACGTCAATATACTAGTCGACTAAACACCTCCATCTCCATGATACTCAGCAAACCATCAGCAACGAAACAGGACCCATAAATAATTGGTGTACGTACTGCCTTTCTCTTACTCCAAAGCTATTGCATAAACAAAGTGCATAAGCCAGAGGCTCCAAAAGTCCAACAACGACAACCCAAACGGCACTACTTAAATCAATCAACACCGAACCATTACTCTTCATAATTCCGATTAATCATCTTGATACCATAAACAACCCAAAATAACCAACGAGAAACCAACGAGAGGGGGGATTTATTCAAACACAAATAAAATTAAACAAAGACTCTTAAACAATAATAATACCCTGAAATTGAAAAACAAAACCCTAAAACATTAGATCACGAACAACAAATCTCCGGCGAACACCAAATTCCCGCCGACATGCATTATAGATCACATGCCCACCGGCAGGCAGCGTAAGCACCTTTTAGAGTCCTCTAGGAAAGAGGCTCTGATACCATATAAGAATTATAACGTACACTATTTGGGAATCTCATAAACTCAATATAATTCTGTAATAACTTGCTTACAATGACCTTGGGGTAGACCCTATTTATACTATGACTTGACTCATACGAAACCCTAACACACAATATATTGCTAAACATATTGTTTTCCTAAATTACATACTCGTAATATTAGTAATATTCCTTAACCCGAATATTCCTAATAGAGAATAAGAAAATTGTACTATGATAGAGGGATTGATGAGTTGAGTTGAATTGCAAGCAAGTAAAACTCTACATAGAAGGTCAATTTGATCGATGTCAAATTGAGTGCGCCCAATACTTGCCTTTGTGCTTGGCTCAAACGAGTCTAGTTGAGCAAAGAATATGGCTCATCTTAACTTGAGAATTTTCTGAGAGGATCGAGGTTAGATTTAAATATCAGAAATTCGATTCGAGGCAAAAAGAAGGATAAAAATGTAACTAACAAATTTTAAACGTAATTGAGTGATCATAGTACATGTTTATACGGTAGTATTAGTTGTCATCTTGGTTATGGTACTTGGCTCAATGTGGGGCATGAGCTCAAGGGTGATTGACTTTTGTCTTTGGTACTCTTTTTAGTAAATCCGCGATTACATAATTCCAATTTTCCAATTGCTCATCTCGAATTACGTCGAGTGTGTTGCGTAGTTTTTTGCTTTAATTTGATTTCATTTATTGCTCGGTTCAAGTCATTAGGATTTAACGGGTCAATTGTATCAATTATTTGATTTCGGGGTACTATATATTATACAGGCTTACAGAATATATTTTCTAATATAATATAATAACCAAGTCAAAACTACTTCCGAAACAAATGATGCTAACAATTGGTTGGTAATGGGTCCCGACGAGTCGTGTTGGTTTAGCCGTGTAGTTGTGAGGCTGAATTCGGTTTCAATTTATGTCTCACTTTGACTAATTAGTTCATTCGGATCAAATCACAAATATCAAGTCAGCCTTGTCTACTCTTTTTTACGGTAGATGCTTAATTAAGTCGGAGCCATTTACAAAATTGTGTGTCTTAATTATCTACGGATGAGAAAGTGAAGATTAAATTTGACAAAGAGCCTTAACTTTTTTTCTCCAGAAATTAGCCAAGTGAGCGAGGACTTTTAGGGTGTTTGACAAGCACCACAAATTACCATAATAAATATTTTTTTAATAATTTTAATTATTTTCCAAAATGAAATAAATGTACTTATAATCTAATTTTTGGATATTCTCTCTCCTTTCCTCCCTTATTCTCTCATGTCCTCCTCGAGTAATTCTAGATCGGTCACCGCCATTTACACTAAAATTAACCACTCAAACCAGAAAGCTGCTAAGAAAGGCGACAAAGGAGAACGACAGGGACGGGCGGAGCATGTCGTGGGTGGAGATGAAAGGTTGTGTGGGGATTTATGGGGCTGCAAGTGGCTGAATTGAGGTGCGTTATATAATCAAAGAATAACTTATTAGGGTCTAATCACATGTATTGAGGGTATACCGTATCAAAACTATTTAACAATGGTTAACATATTTCAACGATGTAGATCACTTATAACAAAATTAATGGACAAAATCTAATATTTTAGTGTAATTGGCACTAACCGGCGGTTATTATAAAAAATTTATGTCCTCCCACCTTACATTTTGCCGACTGTCGGAGCCATCGCCAGACTTTTATCTTACCAGCTATGGAAGAGTTCCTCTAGATCCGCAAGATACCGACGACATCGATCCGCCGACCACTCCTTGTCGAAGTACCGACGGTCGACCCACATCAATGGTGACTTTCCGACGATCAAAGAGTGCAATTTGGGTCCAAATCTCTCTCAACGCACAGTATTTGACCATCCACGTCAAAAAAAAAAGAAAAAAATAAAAGTTGACCCTCTCCGGCAACCGCACTCTTTCGGTGACCCATCTCCGACCACCACCCCCATCAATCCCAATTTTTCGGTGACCTATTATCTCGACGTTCTCTATAATAGTCCGATCCATTGTCCGTCGCAACACAACCCAATAAGATGGGTAGTCACTTCTTAGGCCCGTAAATCCTCGCTTGGGCTCTAAAAGGTGAAAGCCTTGTTGAGTTGTTGGTAGTATGATGGTAGAAATCTATTATAAACTGATCATATGAGTCTTAGTTTCCCAATGTGGGACAAATCAATTCTTTAAACCACTTTTCATAATCCGTAGTGTCACAAATTCCCTCACTTAAAGAACGCAACGTCCCCGTTGCGTCTGAACTATTCCATACTAATAGTCACATGCCAAAGATCTCCTCCGCTAAACGGCTGACTTGAGCTTTGCCTCAGCACCCAGCACGCGGTCGCAGGGCTGCTCTGATACCATTTGTAATAACCCGACCCATCATATTTCGCAACATAACCCAATAAGATGGGTAGTTACCTCTTAGGCCGTAAATTCTCGCTTAGGCTTTAAAAGGTGAAAGCATTGTTGGTATTATGATGGTAGGAATTTATTATAAACTGATCATATGAGCCTTAATTTCCCAATGTGGGACAAATCAGTTCCATAAACCACTTTTTATAATCAGTAGTGTTACATCTCCCTCTCTCCGGTGTTATCTACTGGCGAATTCCCTACTCCCTTCCTTTGAGAACCACCTCCGGCTACCTCATTCTTCTCGGCGACATACTTTCCTCCGGCGAACTCCCTCCCTCCGGCAACCACCTTACCTCCATATACACCATCCCTATTTTATCATAAATCTTTTTTTCAATATACCGTAATTTCTATTTATTACTCATTTCCAAAGATAATTTATAAAAACTAATTCCTTAAAACTAATGAACGGTTTAGATCGTCTCCTTACATGATGTACAGTAGATATTAAATCAGTTATGGTGATTTGTGGTACTTGTCGAGAACTTTAGAATTCTTCTGCAAGTATCTAAAGAATGAGTGATTCCATGAGAATAAATGATTCCAATTGTAATAAGTAAAAACGGAAAATTCACGTGGTAAACCTAAACTTTGCAAAATTGCACGTGGTGATCCAAATTTTAACTTTCTGCATACGGTAACCCTGAACTATGCATTTTGTGCACGTTGTGACCCAATGTTTTAACGTCGATAATTAGAACTCCATTAAGTTTTGCTATAAGTAAGCTCTAATATCATCCTTTAGAGGCAGTAATTAGCTAATTAGAGGTAGAGTTAAACACTTAAACGGAAAATTAAAGCTTAGTTATGACAAAACTTAAAGGAGTTCTTATTGTGTTAAAATATAGGGTCATCACATACACAAAATGCACAATTCAAGATTATTGTGTGCAAAAAGTTATTTGTCACCACGTACAATCTTACAAAGTTTAGGAACGACACACGTGTAATTTTACAGTGAGTAAAATCTAAACTTTTGCAACATACTTTTCAGTACTAGAAAGCAACATTCTTTAATCAGTACACTCGTTATGATGGAAAGGGAGCCTCTCTCTGCAAAATTAACGTCTAAAGTTTTCATTATGTCGGATTTCTTTTTTTTTCTACAAAAGATCAGTATAATTACTTGGTCCAAAAGTGAAGAATATGTGAGATGAAAAATTGCATAACATCACGTGAGGAGGAGTCGTGAATTATAAGATACATAAATTATTTTCTGTATTTTTTGTTATACAAGTCAATTCTATAACTATATAAACCTAACAATTAACTAACGTACATGCAAAAGATCCTGGTATGAGGAATGTTTGATTATTGATGGACCATATTTAGCTTATAAATCAAGATACCCATGCATGCATAGGTCTCAGTCACACCTGTCAAATCAAATCTAAGGAAGAAATTATTCTTTGCAAAAGTCCTTATGTTTTCTCCATTATTAAACTTTGGGTATTAATTTTTAGTTTAGTTTAGCTTGGTATAATTAGATACAAAATTAGAGTTTATTGGTGTCATGACTACATTAGAAAGGAAATCAGACAAAATGGACTGAGCTTTTTTGGTCTTCTGTGGATCGTTTTGGCATCTATAGTCAGAAATGCACCTGGAAAATCTAATGGCAATTGAGAAATGTATGTCAACAGACAAAAGGAGTGCAAAGGGAGTATCTTTGTCCATGTTAGATGAAAATTTTGGCTCTTTAGTCAGTATAATAATATAAGGTCCATATTATATTAATTTTCATAATTTTGAAAAATACACAAGATGACCTTGTTTTAAGTTAGATATCACGAGTTCAAGAGACCCTGCAACATCGAAATTGAACTCCAAGTAAAAATACAATGCTTTTTTATATTATTGAAAATGAGTTACCTATCTAATTGTCTTATATTGGGTATTGGGAGAGGAATCTCAATGTTCGATTGAGTGTCACGCCTTGTTGGTTACCGTCGGGTCACCCAAGGCCATAAAGACAATTATTAGACAACTCGTAATTAAAATTAACATAGTAAAATTGAATTCATGTCTCTCCACGAATTATGTAGTTACTTGCACTCAAAACATAAGGCAATAAGGCAACTTATCACTTTAAATAAGGAACCTTGCGACAACGGTTTAGTTATGATCAAATTGTTAAGATGTAAAATATCAGTCCCAAATCAAAAGTGGATGACTTCAACCTTAACTCTAATCGATTCACCATTTCGCAGAGTAAATTTGATACTCGACTCAACCATCTCAGCGAAATTTGTATCTATATTGACGCAAGTAATAAAACTTACAAGGAGTATTAATTAACTACTACTCTGTATATCAAAACTCATAAATTTTCTAAAAATCGTCACATAGAACTGAAATCATAAACCATGCTCAAATTTTGTGTTGTTTCCACTCAAAAAACAAAGATGTTATTGTTTCCTGTGATCTGACCACCGCAAGGCGCAAATTTGTTCCAAGTAAAAAAATTACCTCAAGGTACTATATGAACAAAAAGTAATGATGGAGAATATTATCATATATTATACACACCCCTTACTTTTCTGGAACCCATTTTATTGTCCAAGAAAAACAACTTGAACCCCAAGCAAATACGAGTAGCAGTTTCTCGTAAAAATGCACAACAAAAATATTGGGCTCTCATTGATATTTGCACCCTCGTATCATTTGCTCCAAAAACTGTAGGTTTCTCGTTCAGAACACCCAACACATGACTCAGTGACTCACTCCTTGCCTTGCTCCCTCGCAAGTTGGGAGGATCCATGTCATTATCAGGAGGGATGCTATGATCACTTTTTTTTGGAGAGTGACAAAAAACACTCAAACTTTTATTAGTTATTAAAAAAAAAATCATTTACTTGTAGCATTAATTGCACCACTTGTGAATTACAACCAATGAAAGCTTGAGTGTTCATTGTCACTCTCCCAAAGAGAGTGACCATAACATCCCTCCATTATCAGTGATCACAATTATTTTTTTTTTGTTCCGATATCTCATTTAGTATGGATTTTAGTCGAGTAGTCAAGTCATAAAAATTTATTTGCAGTTTCTAATTAATTGAATTTGCATTTCTAAGTCTTTGATCAATTCGAAATATCTAGTCTATTTTCGAGTCTTGTTCAAATTCAGCCGCGGAACTCATTCGAAAAGTTACTAATCTTTTGGTGCAGGCGGTGCTATTAATATTGACAACCTGGATAATAGGAGTAGTGTCAGCATATTGGTTACCGTCTACATAAATTAAACAAAAGTTTCATGAACACTAAATGCATCAAACTATAGAATCAAAACCGTAAAATCTTAACGGTACCACGTAAGTTTTCCCAAACTTAATTTTACTACAAGGTGGAACCCTTCCTATATTTATTAAACGTTTCTCAAGCTCCTTAATTATGTTCAAATTGCAACGTGAGTCCAACAGAATTGTACTGTTACCGGTGGAGCGTAAATATCATGCAGTACAAATGGTGCGTCGCGGAATTTGTTCTCGGTAGAAGCGGAAAACAAAGAAATTACTCAGTGCCGTACATTTACCCCCAAATTTTATATGGCGGCGTATCCTAGGTTGCCCGCCACGTTAATTCTAGCTGTAAAAATATTTTCTTCGATAGTACTAGTAGTAATTTTTAAAAAAATTATCTTCTAGTCTTCTCGATGACCTGGTTCTACTTGACAATTTCAATTACTTAAATGTCCTCATGATCTTATAATTAGTTCATAGAAACTTCAAGGTCAAGATATTGATTTATCTATTATTCCTTGGTCATAATTAAGTGTTCTCAATTCCCTCTGTTAGAGACACTAGTTTTCATCAAATTAGATGCTAAAAAATTAATACCACTTAAATATTCTGGTTAGTTTAAATTTGAAAGCAATTCAAATTATTGAACTCAAATGCATGATCAAAAGGGAAGGAACGAAGTGCACCGTATTTCTTAGACAACTTTATTCGACGATTACTCTATTTTGCGTTGCATTTTACCAACTATACTTGATTTTAAGGTAATCAAGTTTTTCATTTGGTCTAAAAATAAATGTGAACATAGACTACTCAAAAATTAATTTTGAAAGTAGGGGTAAAAAATAAAAGAATAGGAGGGAGTATATAATAAATTTATATGCATTGCTTAATTTCAATAAGAAGTGTCACTGTCTTACAAAATAATGATCAAGCTATATATTCATCAAAATTATCTCAAAATCAACTTTAAGCAAACAGTCATTAATTTTTTCCTTCTATTCGGTTTGAGTTTAATTAGCCACCAAATAATGAGAAAACCAAGTCAACTCTTAACTTGATTAACAGGCAATTGAGTCACAATCAATTAGTTCACTTATGATTTGGCCCCTTTTGTTGAATGATCATTGATGTCAAAATGGACCGGTCATATAACACACATAGCACATCTTGAAATTAAATATTTCATCTATAATTTTTCACGTGAAAAAAATATTTTGTTTACACGGATAAAATATTCAAATTTGAACACGCGACCTCTAATGTAAAAGAAAATTAGCATTATGCTCCAAAAATATTTGATCTTGTCTTGAGCAAAGGCAATTAGGTGGTTCCTGAATTAGCTTTAAGATAGGTATTATAGTACATTGTTTCCCTCAACTAAGGCCCCGTTTGATAGGATTATAACTTTTCTTAACTGATTTGATCTGATTTGAATGATTCTGAAGTATGTACAGAACTTATCTGATCTGAATTTGATTGAATTTTACCTTAGTATTAAGTATGGACTAAATACATTGATGATAATTTGAACATTTCTGATCTGATTTGATTGACTCTGATTTGAATGACTTTTAACTGATCTAAATACGACTTTTATTAAGTTTCATCAAACAGGGCCTAAACATTAATCTAACTGTATGTATATATATATATATATATATATATATATATATATATATATATATATATATATATATATATATATATATATATATATATATATATATATATATATATAATTTGTGTTCAAGCTTTGTATCTGGTACGCCATCACCCATCTTAAACTACGACATAGTACTAATCGCATAGTAAAATCAAATTATCACTTTTGTTTACAAAGGAGCATCTAATGTTGAAAGGTAAAGTAGTAGGAATATGAAGATTGAACCAAAACAACCTCGCTCTATGCAAGTTAACTTACTAAAAACTCTAGTCGACCAACCTGAATTCTCATTAATTTCTCAATGTACCAATAATTAGATATATTTCAAAACACAAATTCTGAAGTTTCACAAAACGAACTACAAATAGATGTCTTTACAATTGTTCTAACCCAACGTCCTCACACCTCCGATACATTTATGATTTATGAATTATGATCAATTGCATGTCCATTGACTTCAATTCAAACAAATTCAACGCATATGATTCAATCTCTAACACACAAATATTTTTCAACCGCAAAAATCAAAGTAACCATGAAATATACTCCACATATGTTTCCAAACACTTATTGTCATGAAATAAAAAAATCACCTAACAATCAATCCAATATTCAATCCTCAATCCGTAACGCCCTTTGATCATTATTCATCCTATTAAATCTATGGATTGAAATTGGGTGAAAGTAATTATTAACCCATATTTTATAGGTAGGAGAGTGTTATAATGTGAATTAATAATCAAACAAAATAAATAAGAGAAGTAATTGAGTAAACGAGTGTGCGAGTGATGGATGAGTGATGACAAAAATATTTTTGACCGACAAGTTAAAACGAAGAAGGCCGGGTATCTTGGGTCTCACGTGATAGGCCAACACGTAAACCAATGTGTAAAAAAATTAACCCAAAACCAAATGAAAAGGGCCTCACCTCATGTCTGGCTGACTCAGCCGTACTATGCAACTAGTAACTAATTACCAACCCATACTACTTGGTGTCACAGTACACTCTACTCTAACAAAGTGATTTCTTCGTAATGTTTCGAATTAGTCCGTACCCGAGTCGAATATGATTATACGCAAATGTCGTTATGCTCAGTAAAATTTAGATATTAGTAACTAGTATAAGTAAATTTTTATTTTTGGGGAGATATTTACGAATACATATTAAATGTTCGGTACAATGACTATTTTGAACTGCGGTCTTTCAGGTCAATTTATATATAATGTTTTGTAAATTTGTTACCGAAATCATTGATAACTAAATTAAATTTAGTTAAGAAGAAGTGTTATAAGTAGATATTCGTATATTTTGATAAGAGTATTGTATATATAGTATCTTTGGGGATGTTTCGTTTATTTCTATGTCAAGCGTTTGGTTCAATGTGTTATTTGCGTGAGAGATGTGGAGTTTTTAGATTAGTTCAATGCACAATTGCACATGTTGATATTGTTTCACGAGTGTCACGTAATGACATAAAAGCGTCTTATATTTACCGATAAACTCATATTTCTTATCAAAAGGAAACTCTTCAATGCAATTTTCACAAAAAGAATGTATATATATATATATATTTTTTTAGGACATTTGATTTTCTTCTTATATAATGGCTAATCCTAATCCATCGTATGATCTTCGTAACAACACACAATTTTGTGTTTAGTTCAATGAACTTGTCGATCCTACATCCTACGTTACATAGAAAGTAATCGCTAAATACCTATCACATAGTTGTCGTATATTCACTTCCTTATTTAACCGATTCCATATCATAAGACCATCTAACCCAAGTTCTTCATCAACTCCTACAAGCACTCGATTGGTTTACACCCCTCCAATATTCCACGTGTCAAAATCCTGTCCCTTAACACCCTCCTATGCGGCGTTTCGTCTCGTCTCCCCCGTCACTCTCCATCCGTGACCTCCCCTCCAACCGTCACAGCCCCGTAACAATATCATTGCCCACACACCCTTTTAGCTGATATTTTCCCACCCATTCACTCAAAAAATAATAATAAAAAAGGAAAATATAGATTCTTGAATATTTTGGGTTTTCCAATTTCGGCTGATGCCGGATCCGGATCCTATATAACACCCACCTCTTCCTTCTTCTTCACCTCCTCTTCTTGCTCTCCTCTCTTCATTTCCAAAAATCCCATCTTCCATTCTCCAAAAACTATACACTATACAATTTTATTTACATAAAAAACTATAGACTAAAAAAAAAAAAAATTTGCATACCAAAAGATTAAAACTTTCAAAGTCTTTTAGAGTTTTAGGCCTACATTGAATCTTCCTTACCTTATACATTTTCCTTTTCAAACAAACACACATAATTTTCTTCCATTTTTTTTCACCCACCCACCACTTATATTTTTCCACACAAACTCCCAATATTTTTGTCCTCCTTATCATCACTCTCTATTCTCTTCAAAGTCTTCAACTTTTGGGGACTAACATCAGATTTATTATTGTGTCTTCTCTTTGAAGCTGTTTATTCATCTGATGTTATAAGAGTGATGATGATTGATTACAGTATTTTGTGTCCGGTGAAGTACACCGAGCATAGAAGTGTAACGAAGAAGCAACATATCATCAAGAACAATGATGATGAGACGAGAACAATGGTGAACAGAGTTGTCAAAGTGTCTGTTGTTGATAACGACGCTACTGATTCTTCAAGCGATGAAGAGTCGGAGCTTTTTGGCCGACATAGGGTGAGACGGTATGTTAACGAGATTGTTATTGAGCCGACGTCAGCGGCGGAAGCGGCGGCGGCGGCGTCAAATAGCAACACCAGTGATGTGGCTCTTCCGACGAAAAAGGGTACCGGAAGGAAGAAGCTGGCGGTGGCTGCTACCGGTGCGGGTGGCGGTGTGAGGAAGTTTAGAGGTGTACGGCAACGGCCGTGGGGGAAGTGGGCGGCGGAGATACGAGACCCGGCGAAGAAGGTTAGGCTTTGGCTTGGGACTTACGACACCGCCGAGGAGGCGGCTCAGGTGTACGACAACGCGGCTATTAAGCTGCGTGGTCCTGACGCGCTGACCAACTTTGCTACTCCACCTCCTAGAGAGGTGGTGGCGAAGCCAGCACCGGTGATGGTGGAGTCGCAAGTGACTTCCACCTCGTGTGGCGGTGGATACGAGTCTGGTGACGAATCAGCTTCTGCATCACACAGTAACCTCCTCTGCTCCCCTACCTCGGTTCTTCCAGGGTCAGGCGAAGAAGAGGAGGTTCGCCACCACCCGTTTATTAAAGACAATAGCGATGTATTTAATAAACCGGTGGTGGTGTTAGATGATGGACTAGGGGACATTAACTATTATTCTAATAGTGTCCCCTCAGTCCATCATCATCATCATGAACAACACGGCAGTGCTAGTTGCAATAGTAATAGCAACAATAGCAATGCTATGAGCGGGTCGTCTTACTTGGAAGAGTGTCAAGGTGACTCTAACGACTACCTAGACGCACCATTCTTAAACGATTTCTTCAACTTTGAATCCCCGGAGCCGATGCTCTTTGAGGATTCATCGGCGATTATTCCACCGGATAATTTGTTTTCCGGTGCCAATGATCAGTACCAGTTTGATTTTGGCGAAATGTTTATGGATACGTTCAACGATGATTTCGGGTTAAGTAGTGTGATGAATACGACATCATCAACGTCGTTACAAGTGGATGATTACTTTCAAGACATCAACGATATATTCACTTCGGATCCTCTTGTAGCATTGTAGTTGAGTGGTATTACTTAAGAAAAATATGATATCGGAAAAGTAATCATTTTCCGGCCGATTAATCGGCAAGTTTTGTACCGGCGGCAAGTATTATTAGACTAATCTATATTAGTAATTAATTAATATATAATTTATTATTACCTTAAAAATTTTGTTTTTCTTTGTATTTTTTTTTTTTTTGGTAATAGTTTTTATATGTTTCCGCCTAAAAAATATAGCGGGAATTTAATATGAGTGTTAAATTAGGGAAATAAATATAATTATTTAGACTTTATAGTAATGATGAGTTGTACAATGATTCAATGTTGGTTGATATGGAAATACAAATAGTAGTAGTATCAGTTTTGTTTCCTAGTATTGATGATTTTAACAGCTGTTTATGTCTTTCTCATTTGATATTTCAGTTTTTTTTCCCCTTGATTTAATGATTTCCTTCCTTTGACAAATTATTAATTTCTTGAATACAACCATTCATAAGGTAGAAGACTTCTCCACAAAGAAACGTTATTATGGCCAAATTAGCTACTTTCTCCTTCTATTCATGGGAGTAATAAAAATTGTCCATTTAGAGAAAAATAAACAAATTATTATTTGAAAAATACGAGATTTACTTGACCAATAGTTATTTCTGACTTAGACCCATCGTATATAGCGTGGCAATGTGATAGTGTATGACAATGTGGCAGCGTATGGGAAAATACAAATGTACGGAACTGTTATAATACGTTATTAACATGAATAACTCGTAACTGCTAGTGACGATATACAAGGGAAAGTAAAAATTGAAAACTCAGGTATGAAAAATATCAGTGAAAAACTGAAAAAAGAAATGCAAAAAGTGAAGAATATGGGGAGGACGTGCGATTGGCAAGTGAGATACTAGTAAGATCCTGCAAGCGTGGCTCACTCTTCTTTGACCATAGAATGAACAAG
Organism: Spergularia marina; assembly: GCA_963680865.1. Taxonomy (NCBI): domain Eukaryota; kingdom Viridiplantae; phylum Streptophyta; class Magnoliopsida; order Caryophyllales; family Caryophyllaceae; genus Spergularia; species Spergularia marina. Next base: position 22,394,795 of record OY804553.1, on the reverse strand, counting down.
ATCTTCTTTGTCGTTGAAATATTTATTTTCTTCCACTTCTATGTCACTAGTGTAACATTTTCGTATGATTTTTTTTTTTTATATACTATGATTTTAATTTCAACCAAAACTATTTATGTCTTTTTGGTCCCAACTTGCTGTCCAAGCTCCTCCCATAAGCTCATCGCAAGTGTATGTTCTTCTAATAAAAAAAAAAAATTACTTAATTACAATAATTAAAGAAATTGTCGTATGCTGTGGTTTTTTTAATTTGATTTTTTTTCTGGGGGTAGTGTCCCTAGTGTGCCCTTTCAGTAGCATGAGCACGTGGGACCAAGAATTTTAAAATATTTTTTTTGTGAAAAATCGAAAATGTGAAATGTTTTTTTTTTTTTTTAAATGGAAAAAAATTGGGGAAGAAAAAGAAAAAAAGTGTTGAGTGAGGGAGTGTGGAATCAAAAGGGGGGGTGCCACGGTGGCATTCTGTTTGCCGTTCCAACCCACACGAGTAGGCGTAATTTCCGCTTTATTTGGCCGTTGCTTTGACCCCCCCGTTCTACCTCTCTCTTTCACTGTACTGCCTTACACCGTTAAAACTTTTTTGTCACACTTCCCCAATTTATCAATGACTTTTTATTTAATTTGCTTGCTCCCTAGCTTACAAAATATTTATATGAAATTTGTGTAGTGTCATTTTTGAGGTAATTCAATTTGCATTTTGATTTTTAAATTTAATATCATTCGTGATTTCACACTTTATTAACATTATTAGGGTCTCGACTTAATTAACCATGTAGTATGATTGGATAATCATATTCATGAGTTCGCATCATTTTCAAAAATGTTTCGATCACTCGAGATCACAATTGACAATCCTTTAAGATGCCACAACATGATTTGCTTTCGTCTTCCAGTAAGTTAAATAGTGTGATACTTTGTAATCTACAGACTTGCTCATAAGTTTGACAAAGATATTATCTTAGGGCCTGTTTGGTATCGTTTTCTGTTTTCAGTTTTCAGTTTTTTTGAAAACCAAAGTTCCGTTTTTAAAAACCAGAAAAAGTGGTTTTCAGTTTTCAGTTGTCAGTTTTCATTTTCTGTATGACTATTATGGAAACATACAGTTTAAATTAATTTTTGCAACTTATTTAACAAAAAAAATTACGCAAAAAAACCAAAAACTGAAAACGGCAGTGATACCGAACGGGCCCTGAGTAAGCCCCATAATAAACTCTACTTATGTAGCTAGGTAATCAAAATAAACACCCTTAATGTAATCTCAAATGTACTATTCCGATCTCTATTATCATATATACGGAAATCACACGCCCGGACTCAATTTGCCATGTAGCTTTACCTTTTGTCGAGGCCTTCAATAAATTTAAATGGCTCCAGATGTCCAAATCGTTACACCTACGGTATTCTTACGAAGTTTACCATAACATTATCCCCCTTCTTAATGTAGTTTACGAGTCAAGACGTGTGTTGGGAGAGCCGCCAAGAATAGTATCAATCTACATCCATGAAATGAATTAATGAATGGTAGTTCATTTTAAAGCTCGATAAAAATTGAAAGAAATATACTTTAGAGTTAGTACTCGTAAATTCTAACAAAGTTTTTGTGATCACCATCAACACAAATAATGGCTTCTCTAATCATTAACACAAATTTCTCTGAAACTTCCACAAATAATAATGTAGTACTAGTAAAATCTATAAAGTTGATTTCCAGTGAATAATTGGGTACACACACAAAGTATACCCATCCCTGCATAACATAATAATTACCCTAAATCATGTCAAATGTTATTCTCTTGCCTGCCAATATATATGAATCAGCTAATTAACGAGCTAAGAATGTAAGTTGTCATTGGTCAGCCACTAACACCTTAATAATAGAGCCGCAGTATGACGACAAATTAAAGAGCCAATCAAATCGAGTAAATAAAAACGGTGATCAGCAGCTCAAAAGTTACGTACGCTCTTTGCTAAGCTAGCTCACAGTAGTAAACTATACTAGTAATGTCTACATTTGTCGTTGAAAAGGTGTTGTATTTAAGACGATACAAATTTCTGTTCGAGTTTGACCATGGTTTGTATAGTTGTATACTGTCTTCTTTTGGGGCTATGAGATTGCGGACTAGTATTAGGCTTTTCTGATTCTATCGGCCTATTGCTTATTTAGTGTATGTGTCGATGATAATCCTACTGTGATCACATCGTCGCGATTAGTCTATTTCTGAATTTTATTTATACGTCGGAAATAATTGAAAAAATAAATTTATATTGACAGAGCATTTTGAAATTGCAAATTAAATTTATATTGACAGAGCATTTCGAAATTCAGTTGAAGAAGTCTTAGTTTTCAGCCGATAGTTGTTAGACCATGTCAACAAGTAAAAGACCGAAACCAACGAAGACCAAAAGTCAATCAAAATATTCTTTCCTATCTCAATCGACCTCCAAAGTGATAGAAAGTGTTTCTTTTTCTCCTTCTATATCGTACTCCAGGTAATTAAGCGGTAACGAAAAACATTTAGTCCCAACAATTACTCAAGTTTCGAGACACACAATGTGGCTTAGAGCGAGCAAATATTTAATAAGGCGATCATAAAACAAAGGAAAGGTTAATTTATAAAATGGTACCAAAATCGAATTAATTTTGCAAAAGAACGGAACATTATATCAGTAAAACATATTCTGACATTGAGAACAAGTGTTAATTTGTGTAGAATATTCGATTTGTTACACTTACACCTTGAGAAGAAGCTTGCTTATGTATCACTCAAAGTTGCATGGCATGGGACATTTGTCCCTCCTCGATCATGATTATGTCCAAAATCCAGAAGATAACGTAGATTTATCTTACCTTTTCGGGTATGTGTATATCCTAATTATAATAACCCACATATAAATTCTTCCTGCAATTTTAATGATACTAGATTAGTCGTCTTGATTATAATTAGCCATGCGACCATGCATGCTCCTTGCACACGCCCATATTATCTCCCTTAATAAATCACATTGGAGGACCTAATAACACTGTAACACCATAATTATGCCTTTCGCGGGCGGTCAAGTTTCGATCTAGAGTACATTAGGCCTTTGAATCTATTTGATTATCTAGCTATGATTAAATTTTTTGTTTCAAATAAAATAATGAGGTATATCACCACTTAATTGGTCCTTCGCATGTACATACATAGATGATGAGAAATTCACTACATCAAATATATGTGTATCAGTTATTCTACGATGGCTCTAATCAGCCCATTTTTTAAATCAACCAAAATAAGGTAATATAGGGATTAAGGAATGTCTACCATGCATTGTCACTTCACCAGCCTACACATTCCACAGTCGATATGCATTAAACAGAAAATGCCGCAGCAAAATAAATTGACGAGCGAACATATATTCAGTAGTATGTAATGTTCAATTTCATTATTTATGCAGTACTCGTATTATATATTTATATAAGTTTGGCGAAAGTTGCAATAATAATTAAGGATAATATACCTACTACAACCAGCAAAATAAATTACGTACGTGCATGATGCCACTGCACTGTACTAAATATGCATGTTAAAGGACAACTGAAGTGTTGAACAATTGTGACTTTTAATGTTTTTACTGTGATTTCGAGTCTCGGAAAATTCACTTAAACGCAAATTGAAATGATTTGATTCGAATCAAAGTTTCTAGTTTTTACAAAAATGATCGATATTATACTCACGTATTCCTACGTCAAAGAGAACAAGACCGAAGTCAACCAAACCATAACATAATGGTACTCAAAAGCTACGTGAATACCGATCGATGGCCGACTAATCCATCCTACTTTTATGGATTAATGTTTGTAATTATAATAATCCGCTACATACTATCCTACAAAATGATAAGAAAATTTCAAGTGATTAGACATCAATTCGAAAAAAGAAAAATTTATAGTAGCAATTAAGTTGGAAAAGAAAAAAGGCATGCAAATATATTACTAGTGTGCGTCTTTGCTGGCCCCTTTGGCTCAGGACATATATTGAGCTAATAGTGAAGTTGGTGGTTGCTTGTCTGCTGTAAAGGTTTATTATTTGTGTCAAAGGAGAGAGATTTTTTTTTCTAATTTAATTCCATAATTCTTCATTTATTTTCGTTTAATTGTGGCCCCAGAAATCTGGGAGCCAAACTAAATGCGTACTTTTCATTAATCAATTATATGTTATTACGTGTTTTTAATGTAAGTGAACAAGTCAAAACTATGCGGCATCGTGTAGAATGTGTTTAATTGCTCCCGTTATACCTGTTTTCAGCCCGTACAAAGCACATACTAGTATCGTTGTTTTGTCTCATCTTATAAATTTCATATTTTTAGTTTAAATCTATTTATTTTTTATGTAAATACGCATACCCTACAAATATAGTCATATATATAACATAGGGTATTTTATTTCAAATTTAATATAATTATATATGTTTATATTTGAGTACATGTCATTCTCACTTTTTGTGATATTGATGTAGTTGCGTAACATTATTTCTCAAGCTAAGTTAAATACGAGAAAGCCGTAAAACTCGTTAATCAGTGATGCTACCAGCTCCCTAACGTTACTTGTAGCTCCATTAGAGCAAATAATTCGAAGCATAAGAGTAAAACAGAGCCTGCACGTATAGTTCAGAGATTGTAATGTTGTTGTTAGGCATTACCATGGAATTGTGCAAATTGTATCATCACAAAATGATTGCGGGTTTGAGTAACTCGAACGCTATTATTTCTATAAATTATCTATATATAGTCGTCTGTACTAAAATGTAACTTTATATTACCACGTAAAGTGTAGTCATAATCACTTTGTTAGTACTAAACCATAGTATTAAGTACTAACCATAATATTACATGCACGTGAAAGAAGAAGTTACAGCTTTAATTTCCCTCTGTTTATGTTTCATTCATCAGACATTTTATGGAGCTTTCAACGACTTTGATGAATTAGTCAAAGCAAATCACGTGATTTGACGGCCTTAATTATGGTAAATCTGACAATATTGTTTCCGAAAAGTTGAATTTAACTCTATTTACTTCTTAATTTGGGTATTTACACTAATTAGACTTTCAATTGAACTATTGAAGATGGTAAAAGAACCATTTTAACCCAAAGCCTAATATGTCTAAAATGATCTTAAATGGAGTAAAAGTTTAAGTTAACGATTAAATCCAATCATTGGTTTTATACTTTTGTTTTTGGAGGCTTGTCATAATAATATTATGGTAAGATATAAGACGGTTTTATATGGGAGTATATTAAGAGAGACATGATGTAGAATTAACCGATAAGTGCGGAAGAATCACCGTAAAAACGGTAGGAGATTGTTTTTTGATGTCTAGGACAATCCTATTAGGCCAGTCTCACCTCAGGTGCAATAATCAATTCATCATCATATCGTCCCACATCTTTATATATATTTAAAGAACGATAAATGATAACTTATTAAAATATTCTCAATCTCAAGAACTTACGTACCGAATTAAATTGTACGATCTTTAAATAGTTCAAACCAAACGCCACTAGACCAACATACCAACTTTCAACTCACTAGTTTAAACCAAACGCCACTAGAAGAAACATGCTCCATTTAGTTATGCAAATGAATTGAGATCACTACAGCAGAAAGATACGAGAAAGCAACATACAAGTTGTGAGACACCTGCAGGTACAAAAACAAAAGTTAAATTTAATGTGAAAAGGGACGTGACATGAAAATAGAAGATATAAGGCTAGATTTAGGATTTGGTCCCCCTTGAATACTTTGGCCTCGTATCCTCTTATATGGCTGTTAAGGGCGGTTAATATTGTGCCAAGACTTTGTTTTGTTGCTTCTTTTGTGCTTTTATATACTCTTTTGCAGACACTTCTTACATTTGTGGATGCTGCTTCAGGAGAAGATTGGAGTTCAGTTCCGAGTATCTACACCTCTTTATGGCTATTTTTAATGTTTAACTCGACGTGTCAATTGCAAATTGGTTTGACTTGGAAGTCGTCATTCAATTTCAACTTGTTTTTCAAGGTAACCATATATATATATATATATATACATATATATATATATACATATATATATATATATAGTGAGGATCATAAGATTACCCCTGCTCGCGTGAGAACTGCGCACCGCCATAGAGTAACACACAGTGTCACATAGAGTGACACTCACATACAATGACACAAAACATCCATAGAATAACACATACATACAATGACACAGAAAGTCTATAGAATGACATGAAAATTTAGAACTCATGTAGGAATTGAACCTACGACATTCGTGTATGTACACAAATGCTTTACCAAATGAGCTATCAAAACCACAATTCATACAATGACACTGAACAATAACACCGCGTGTCATTCCATTGAGAAACCTGTGTCATTATATTGAGAAACCTGTGTCATTCTATGGGCAAACCACCAATAACAACGAAGTGCCCATAGTGTCATTGTATTGACAAACCAGTGTCATTCTATTGACAAACATGTGTCATTCTATGCACAACCCTGTGTCATTTTATGGACAACCACAACCACCGCCACCGCAACTAGTGACCGTCGCCGCCAAAATTTCGTCGTCCGCCACCGCAACAAGATTGTTCATAGAATTACACAGCTAGCCATAGAATGACACACGTTTGTACATACAGTGACACACCTTTGTCCATACAGTGACACATGCTGTTTTCACTCCAAAAATTAATCTCAAACCTAGTGTCATTTTATCGTTCAATAGGTGTCATTGTATTTTCCACGAAATCTAAAAATCTCAACACTACAAATTTAATTCTAAAATTAGATCGTTCAACTCATATTCGAAACATAGTGTCATTATTTTGTTTAGTAGGTGTCATTGTATTTTCCACGAAATTCTAAATCCAAAAACGTTGAATCACACGAACAAACACGAACAAATTAATGAACAAACAATAACAAATTATAGATCAAAATACGTCACATATATAGATGAAAAAAATTAAAATTCCGCAAAGATTACATGAAATCGAAAAATGTAAGATTCGAAATGTAAAGAAATCTGACCTAGAATTTTGACTTCATTAGCATGCAATCAAATGAACCAAAATGTTCGATGCGATCCACTTTGATGATTTCGTGATGCATAATCTCGTCTCAATCTTTACACAATAGCCGTTATTAAATTCGATCGAATCGAACAGATCGAGATAGCGATTTCGCCTGATTTCACCATCATCTTATCCTTTCAAGAACCGGATTTTAGGCGTTCTTCATCATTGATCTAAATTTGCAGTGATTCTATGTAAATTTGAAGCCCATATTTTAAGAAATTTGATGAATTTTTGTAAAGTTTTTGGGGATTTTGGAAAAGAGAGAAAAAGCAGGAGATAAGAGGAAGAGGAGAGAGAAAGTGAGTGAAGATTATGACGGGAAGAGGGAAGACTCCCTTTCTCTTCTTTTTTTTTTTTTTTTTTTTTTTATTTTATTTTTGCGTATAATACGTGCGTGTCACTCTATGTGACACTCTGTGTCACTCTATGGGAGTGCGCAGTTCTCACGCGAGCAGGAGTTCGCACCTGATCTCGTCTGTATATAGATATATATATATAGGGGCACGTTCCGGTAGGAAGTTATATATTGGTAGGAAGGTAAGAAATACTTATATAGTATTATCAATATCTGAGATTGAAACCAACAAAACTAATAACACATCTAAACAAAAGACATTTATTCTTATAAAATGTGCTTTTAATTCAACAAAAAAACACTTTTATTCTTATAAAATGTTATTATTACAAAATGCACTTCTAATTTAACAAAATACACTTATTCTTAGAAAATCCATTTCTAATTCAACAAAATGCACTTTTCTTATCAAATGCACTTCAAAATTTAACAAAATACACTTTTCTTATAAAACGCACTTCAAATTTAATAAAATGCACTTTTCTTATAAAACGCATTTCAAATTTAATAAAATGCACTTTAATTTAACAAAATGCACTTATTCTTATAAAATGCACTTATAATTTAACAAAATGCACATATTCTTATAAAATGCCCTTCTAATTTAATAAAATGCACTTATTCTTATAAAATGCACTTCTAATTTAACAAAATGCAATTATTCTTATAAAATGAACTTCTAATTTACAAAATGCACTTTGTCGTTTTAGTATTATAAAATGCACTTTTAATCAAACAAAATGCATTTGGACTTATAAAATGTATTTCTAATTCAACAAAAAACACTTATTGCTATAAACGCACTTCCAATTTTACAAAATGCACTTCTAATTTAACAAAATACATTTCTAATTTAACAAGATGCACTTATTCCTATAAAATGTACTTTTAATTTAACAAAATGCACTTCAAATTAACAAGATACACTTATTCTCATAAAATGCACTTCTAATGTAACAAAATGCACTTTTTCGTTTTGGTTTTATAAAATGCACTTTTAATTTAACAAAAAAACACTTCTAATTAAACAAAATGCACTTTGTCTTTTAATTTTATACAATGCACTTCTAATCAAACAAAATGCACTTCTAATTTAACAAGACGCACTTATTCTTAAATAAAATGCACTTTAATAAAAAAAATTAAAAAAAAAAAAAACAGAAAAATGAACCACATTTTTTTTTCTCTTCCCATACCCACCCACCACCACCACCACGAATCACCTAACCACCGTCGGCCACCAGCACCGACCACCACCTCACGCGACGCCGACACCACCATTCGACGCGCGCCACCTCGGCGACCCCACGGCGGCATCCCAGAAATCGCGCCACCTCCTCTATCCTCCTTTACGTCCTTTTTTTCTCATTTTCTCTCTCCTCTCTCACTCCCGTCCCCCACCCCTCGCCATACGCCGTCGATCACACGCACCACCACCATCAGTAACACCCCGGCTCATCGCCTGAGCCGAGAGTAGTCACCTATGACAGCTTGCCAGGCTGTGGGCTGACCTCACAGACCAACACGGGTCCTTCCGGCGCACTTTGACCTCACTCGTGCGCACCCTGGGAAACTTCCCAGGAGGTCACCCATCCTGAAATTGCTCCCAATCAAGCACGCTTAACTTTGGAGTTCTTATCACATGGGCTTCCTAAAAGGAAAGTCGACTTTGTTGGAATGAGTAGCACTTTCAATCCTTTTAAGCACCTCATATGAGCCCTTAATCTTTCAGGGATCTCCTCTGAAATCCGGGGTATTACACCATCGCCGCAAATAGGAGGGTTTTGAGGAGATCGAAAAGTAAGTGAAGGGGATAGTGGGGGAGAAGGAAGGGGCTATGGTGGCGCAGAGGGGCAGCGGGATGGTAGCGGGAGAGATCCGATCATGGTAGCTGGGTCGGGGCCAGTGTTGGTGGTGGTCGGCGACGGCCATCGGCGGGGCTGGGGTTGTCTCGGGTTGGTGGGGTTGGGGAGGAGAGAGAAAAAGGAAGGGAGTGGGTTTTTGTTTATTTGATTTAATTTTGACCATTGGATTTAAGTTGGGTGGATGGATGATATAACTTCTTACTTCTCACCATAAGAACACTTCTAATGGGAACAACATCCTACGATTGCTGGGTTTATGTCGTTGCCAACTTGCCATGAAGCAGTCCCCAATGGACATTGCTGGGTTTATGTCTAGTCTCCTACGATTTTCAAGACTATATATAACTTGAATTCACCACGAAGCTGCCACTTAGAGTTCCATAGGATCAGAGTACACTGAACCATTTACTAAATCGACCGAAGATAAAAGTCCATGAAAAAAAACATATGAAAACAATAGGAGGTAGTAGATGAAGATAGACTTGTCTTCTCCAAGGCTCAAAGGAGTGAGGGAATAGATTTTGTGGCATTTAAATTAAAATTGAAGGACATGTTAACATCCTAGATATACTTTGGGCCCAAAAAATCAAACTTTTGGTGACCTAATTATGGCCTTAAGTTTATGTTTGACAGCATATAAATTGCAAGAAAGTTCTTCAAGTTAAATTTTTGTGGCTCTAGAGGGTTCCACCTAGGAGTCATTTTCCACGTAGACCACAAATTATATACTCCTGTTTTTCAATAGGGCTTAAAATTGGGCTTGTTAGTGAAGCCAGTCAACTTGAAACCTCAAGAAACAAAAACTGTAACATTCTTCATTGGACTGCTTTGGTAGGGCCCATCAGGCCCACCATTTTAACCTGCCAGCGAAGAAAGGTCAATTGGCCCGGTTGTCCCCCATATTTAAACAGTGAGAATTCTCAAACTTTTTCTGAAGTATTTGCTGTTTAATTGTTCCACAAGATGGATTTTTTTCATGGTTAATATCATCCGACTTGCGTTGGATTCATGTGAGATTTTGCTCTTGGAACCGAATTTAAGAGCTCTAGTTAATTTTAATGACATGTTAGTACTCCCTTTATTTCATTTATTTTGTTTACGTCGGATCGGGTTTTGTGAGGGGAACCCAACCCCAACGTAAACAAATGAATGAAATGGAGGGAGTATGTTACAAAGGAGCTCAAAATGTACAAATCCATATGAATGTGTATCGGAGGTGGCGATGGTCATGAGTTCAACGTCCTAGTTTTTTTTCAAGGTTCGAAGACTGTGAATCCAAGGTAGCATCAGCTCATGGGTCTAACATCCTATTTTTTTTCATCTCTCGTGATTTATCTCGTGGACGGTATAGTTGTAAAGTAACCAATCAACAATGAGACGAAAACTATTATAGGACTCATATACGTCGACATTCATGTTTTGCCGCCCAAGAGGAGAAAGGGAGATAAAGAGTAAAGTGTTCATATTGTAGGTTTGGCTCATTATGAGGGTTTGCAAAAGTAAAATGATTTAATTCGTTAATGATGATTAGAATGCCACACAAAGAAGAAAATTATGCAATTGTTTTCTCATTATTATCGTGCTTACCTAAAACAAAGACGTAAATTGTACGATCTAGTGGCAAGTCAAAGAAAGTTGTAATTGATGTGTGAATGTTGCGATGTTTGCAGTTTTTGGCGCGGTGTAAATTCCCCACAAAATAGCGTACTAGGCAAGTAGGCATGCGCTACTTTTCTGCTCTTAACATGTTTCTTTTTCTTTTTCCTCCTATTTTGTGGGGGCTAATCGTTCCCACTTCCCACACCCTCCGTTTTATTGGATTGTTAGCTTCGTTTAAACATGTGAAACGAATCGAAGCAAAACGTTAAAATGCAACAGAGAGAGCACAACGTCATCACCTACAATGGCTTTTAAGGTTAAGATGATGGAAGTTACGAATCACTTTCCAGTGTATAACTAGGAGAACGGTAAATTTCGACATGCTTTTACCCTCAGTGTGAAACTCTGCTACCTGTGTATAATGCAGGATGCAATCACACATTCACACGCAAGCGTAAAACGCAAAAAATACAGTCATTATCCAAGATAAAACTTCCAAATCTAGTTCTCGTTAACACAACAGCATCAACTACCAAGCAACATATTCAGAACAGGATTATTATCTCCATGCTTTCCTACAGATACCGAACGGATTTCTGAACGGACAAATATTATAAAAGAGAAAATATTTGTGCCAAAATCCCACCACATTCCAGATTACACAAACCACAACTCAAACTACCGGATAGCTTTGATATATACAGCCAGTTTGATGAAAAAACGCTACGACTACGTACGCATCAAGTTCTTCCGTGAACAAACATCAACCTCATTTAATCAAACAGACTCCTACAAAATTCATCAACAGATCATATGACAACTGAGAACTAAATCGAACTTACCTTTAACCCCTTGCCAGTCGTACGTCTAAGATACTTCCAGAGGAACTGTCCACCCCAGTTGATTTCTTGCTCGTTCTACCTCGCTGTAGGCCGATATTCAAAATTTCACTATCCTTGTATGTCACTTGATGTAGATGTAGCAATGCAAGCATGCTAAGAGCAAACAAAGCAGCATTTCCTAAAACTCCACCCATTTTGTCGAGTTGAAGTGTTTTCTTGGCAGAATCAAAACCAGACATAAGAACTCTCATTAGAAGATTTGAGCTGGCCCCTCTTTGTTGCATAGAATGTTCAGCAGGTGCAGTAGGATGAGGATGGGAAACACCATCAGGCCCTGTAAAGCAACTGGCATCTCGTACATCTCCAACAAAGTTTATAGCTTCATCTATCACCTTGTACTTTTTACCATGATGTTCAGCCAATCTCAAAGCAAGCATAACACGGCTCTCCTCTAATCGCGCAAGAGAAGCATCCCTCTCTGCACGCTGTTGGGCCTGCACAGTCTGACAAAATCAACATAAAACACAGCAAAGTTTAGCACCAGAAAGATGCATGATAGGCCATTGTAGAGAGGTATAAATGCACACTAAAAGTTACTTAGCTATATAGCTCTCAAAAAAAAAAAGTATCAGTTCCTCACCCTGATAGATATTTCTCTCAACAGTCAGCAATCAATACATTCCAAGCAAAGAAAGCTAGGGGATTAGCCATTCCTCCAAGGGTACACGATGATCACGAACAATTCAACATAAAAAGGGCCACTAGTGTAGATGATTTATGTGACAGCATATATTCTCATAAGCAATGACTCAGGGATTGACTAAGAATGCAAAAAAAAATTATTTATACCCTCCATTGCAGTTGGGATGCTTTCTGTAGTCCTTTCTGCCATAGAACTCACAAAAAATTCTTACTGCCTTACCGCGCATGACAGTTCAGAATTTGGACATAAAACTCAGAACTCTACTAAAAAAAAAATTAAGAACCGTAATCGAATTACTCATTTCGCCAATGTCTATTCTCCAATCATGATTCAATACATGTCCTCAATATTTGGACACAAGGCCTCAGGAGTATAAACACCACTAAACGCCCACCATACCCACATCCGTATCATTAAATCAGAGAGCTTTTCTGCTGATAATAAATTATTCTGCAATAAGCATTAGAGTTTTACTAAGGGACTCAGGGTAACAAAGGAAAATTATTCTAAGTTTTCACTCTCATAATGTCAAAGATTGTGGACTTTCCATAATCTAGCGTGTTCAGAACAACAAGCCAAGCATGTGTAACATTCAATACGTCATGGTAGTGATACAAGAACTCAACTGATGGGGATTGAAGAGAACTCTTGAGTGGCCAGAAGAAAAACAAGGAAGCAACCAGCACAAGAGACCAAGCATCACTTCATAGAACTATAGAAGACTACATTCGGCAGAGTCACTGAAAAGAGTGAAAACAAGCAAGCTCAGTTAACTACTCCAGGGAAGTCGCATCCCTGAAAAAAATTCCCGTCCACACCCTGCCCTCCTTTAAAAAGAGGAAATCGACTGCAGATAATTCAAGTCAAAGAAGATGAATATTTAGTGGCATTCTTACTCTGGGCGGTAAGTCAGGGAGTGGAACACAGGACACTTCTGACTCACAACACAAACAACCTTACATTTTCTCACATTGTAAGAGGGACAAAGGTCGCCAACAGAAACGAACAAAAAACAAACACAATCTGGATGCCTATGTACTCAGATTAGGACCCCACAAACTCTTAATTCATGAATCCCGTCCCCTAACAAAATAGCTGAAATATAGATTGAAATTCTGTTCTAATATGACGTGTAAGTTCCCATCAAATGAAGGGATGCGGTCTATCGCATCTTTGACGGAACATCCATTTGCTAATTTAAAATATCTGTTTCAGCACATCCTAGGTAGCAGGCCAAAAGAAGATCATTTTGTGGCCTCTAGATGGTATCCTCATTCATCTTCAACCACCACAGTTCCTCCTCCCAACTCAATAAGAACCCATAAGTCCTTAATGCCTTAACGTCTCCTCAAGTCAATAGAGTCAAATTCTTAACAAGAAAAGCAGTGAACTGAACAGCAAAACCCAACAAACTCACACGTCTTGTAGACCTCTGGGAAAATTAGCAAATTTACATTCAAGATAATAGCTTCTTCACCAGGAATTTCCTGTGTATACCGATGACAAAATCCTGCCTTTCTTCCACAAGGCTCATCACAAGTAAACTAGACAAAAAGACTGAAGAAAATTTTACAGTTCATCTTTCAGTACTAAACAGCCTCACATGTCTCTACTTTTTCCCTTTCATATATGGCACATGAAATGCCAATTATTCCGAGTTACGACAATGTAGAACTTTGGTGTATGCAAACTGTGGATAAAATGGTTCAAGTCACTCAAACAACTGTTTTTTTGAGATAGCTAGAATTTATATGCATGAACAATATGCTAAAAGATCTAGGGTGGCATGGTGCAATAGCATAGCTAGTCACTCATTGAGCCATTTGTTACTCCATCTCTAGAATGTTTGCAACATTAACAAAAAAATTAAAAAATATAAACCGTAGTCCAAAATGATTAGCCCCAGCAAAAGATTTCATAAATTCAATTCCAATGCACAAAATTTGTAAGTAAGGAACCCCTTTTGGAAAAACCTAATAGTAACTGTCAAGATACAAGAAGCAAAGTAACAACATCATTCGACTCTCTGCAGCCTGATAATGGATGTGAAACAAGCGGCAGTAATAGTCTATGTAAAAATGGGCATAACTTGAGCAATATTTGCATTGTAAATAAAGCAGCTCTGAAGAAAGCCTAGCTGCTGAGGACAGATATAAGAACCTTTTAAACTAAATCATAACTATCTGAGAAATGAAGGCAATATGCCATCATTTGTTATAAGCACTCAAACTGATAAGAAATTAGACACGTAAAAACCTAGCACGATGTTGTATTTCCACATAACATGTTTTCAAGGTCCAAAAATTCGTACACACACACACAAATAGGCTGTAAAATGTAAAACCCAACAAGCAGAAACCAATCACACCAAATTAAATCCTATAACACCCCCACATTCCCCATATCGTCTTAGTAGATCTAAAACTTTCAATTGCATTGCGGTAAGATCTCAAAACCCTTGACGAATTGGAGGAATGTCATGGGTGTGTTTTTTCAGTAAAGATCTCCAAAACTACCAAACAAAATCCAACAACACCAAAGGCTAATATGTAGCATCCAATTACTAAAGCAATCTACCAAAAGCGGAAACAACATCTTCATTCGATGTTGGCGGACAAACAGAAGATACATCACACTTCATAACAGTTATTTAACAAACCAAATAATATCACCAACAAAATGACAGACGGTAGCGTAAAGACAGAAAAAAAAAAAAAAAAAAAAAAAAAACAACCACACTCCACCTGATAAGCCAGCACCCAGCACAAATTAGTGGCTGCATCAACTAAAACGTATCACACAATAAACAAATCCAATAAACAACCGTAACTGATTACTCTATTGCTAAACTACATTCCCAAATCCAAACCCCAAATTTCCCGATTTCAAAATCGAAATTTCTGATCAATTTAATCAATATTACAACAAATACCCAAAATCCTGCAACCAAAATTGTTGCACAAGCCACCAAGAACCCACAAAACCAACCAACTAATCGCAATTTCCACAATTAAAACAACATAAATTAGGTCACAATTTCAACGATGTCAAACCTACCCACAACAAAACTAACCAATCAAACCCAAATTCCACAATTACAACATCACAAATTAGGTCAAAATTCCTATAAATTCTAACCAACCGACAAAAACCCACACAAAAAAAAAAAAAAACTCATAATATTAATTAAAATGACATGAGAAAAAATAAATAAAGATAAATGTAATTAAAAAAAATTAAATAAGAAGAGAAGTAATACATGAAAAAATTCAAGCTGGTCTTCAAGATTTTCTAGGGCAGAACGGATGGAATTAAGGCTCTTAGCTTCGGAAACAGCGGAAGAATCCTTGTCAAAATCCTTAACAAAAACAAACCCATTATTATTATTATTATTATTATTATTATTAATCTTGTCGGGATTAAATTGGTCAGAGAAAAGGGGTTTGTTGTTGTTCTTGAAAAAGTCGGGATTTTTGAGGGATTTAGTGGAATTAAGGAAATGGGTACGAGAGATAGAGTGAATAGCATCACTGAGCTTGTCATGTAAATCCCAAATCTTCTCCAACACGGCTTCTACTTCTTCAATCTCCATTTCCCATTTCATTTTCAAGTTTTTTTTGGGGGTTCCGAAATTGGAGGGAAAATTGCAAGTTTTCTTTTTTTGGGGGAAGTGAAGAATTAATGGTGGTGGAGAGAGAAAAGTGGAATGGTGAGAGAAAAAATTGAAATTGGAAAGATGAAAAGGAAGAGGGAGTTTGGGTGGTAGACACGTTTGGAATGTTTTGGATCTTCTTTTTCCTTGCATGTTTTGTATATTGGGCTTTATTCGCGTCGAATGGCCACTCGAAATGACGGTTCTAAGAATAAGAAAAAAATGTTGGTATTGGCCTATTGGGAATTAAAAAATCGAGTTTGACCGAGGATCAAGTTTGTTCTAGTGGTTAAAAAAAAATAATCAATTTGGTGGCTGTCTCGGGTTCAAATTCCCATATCCGATTAGTGTTTTTCCAGTCTAGACGTCCGTTGAACTTGCCCCAAGCACGCGTACGTGTCATTGTATCGTTTAACAAACTGCCTGTAAAAACATGGTTATGGCTCGAGAAAAAGTAGATACGGAGTATATATTTGAGGGCTTTATGTAAAACTGAAATCCAGGTGTTAGAAATGTGATATGATCAAATATTATTAAGAAGACATTGATTGATTGAGAAATGAAGGGACATTCGAAGAGAATTCAAAGCGAAGTTTGTGGCACCAATATGAATATGATCATAGTGTAAAGCCAATGGCGTTTCATGAAATTGTACTTCGGAAGAATATAAAGCTTCCAATCAAATGTGTAGTGTAACATATTCATTTTTGCTTTACAACAAATGACATGCATAGATGAGGGTAGCCCACTAGCCCTACATACTCAAGAACTGCCACTAATACTACTCCCATAAGTCCATAGAGACCCATAAGGAATTACGCTTTCAAGTGTTTGTGCACCGTGTATATTACATCCTTCCATGAGGCATTTTCCACCTTGTATGTTATTATTATGCAAAGACTTAGGGTCATGCTGTCCTCTTCTCTCGTTTATCTTTCAATTATTCAGTGTAGTTGATATTAAGACGGACCGTATTAAATCATTTCAATAAAGAACAACTCGTTTTGGGTTAGTCATTTGAATAAGTTTGGATTAATTAGACCATGTTAAATTGGTTTAAATTAAAAGGTTTCATGCATGAGGACTTGTGACCTCAATGGTACCCCAAAGATTGGAGAGTCTAAAAGGCATTATAGGGGTATTATCAATGAGTTGAGGCGTGGATGAAACATGTTTATTGGTTAGTGAGTTATTTCTACCTTTTATTCCCAACTAATTTTAGCACGCAAGCTCTCTAGATGTGTGGCATGGGTCGTCGATACTCTCTTCTTAGGTAGGTTTCTTAACAAGAACCCATGATCCTGCAAGGGCTTAGGGGATGGATTGCACTGGAGATGGGCTCAGTGCCATGTAGGGCTAGGGCCAATAGTGGTGTGGAAAGCGCTACGAAATTGTGGATTGGAATTGACTGTGGACCGGGACTCTTGGAAGAGAAAGAAAAGCAGGATTAGAACCCTAGATTAGAGCGAGTGCGGGTATGGGTGGGTACCGGTGCAACATGTTTATAAGGTTTACATATAGGTCGTTAGTGTGTTATCTTTCTATTATTGTCAATTGCTTTTAGAAGCATGCTGGAACATAGCTAACCGCACGTACCATGTTAACAAACTACTCCAATGGAATCTCTAAGTTAATTATTGAAATTCAATCAATAGGATGATAATTTTTCCACTTCCGAATTTAACTTACACTCTTTCATATGAGCCACAACCTCAGTGATCCTCACCCATAGAGGAGTGTTAAGATATTACTCCAATCAATGGTTTAAAACTACTCCTAGCTAAGACTTTAAATAATGATGAGACTGACGACATAGGGTCAAATATAGTCTAATTTAAGGGTCCCCAAGACCCCAAGTACCGTAACGAATATATTCCGCTTTATCTAGAGGAGAAGATGGATACTACCAGATCAAGATGGTGGTGCACTAGCCCAACAGTATAACATCTAGCTACCCTAAAGATTACTGCCATCTTAATATATTCGATTTGTACCATTTACAGTAAACCTGTCTCGATTCTCGGCTTTGCGTCGGTCCATCACCCTCTATATATAGTAGGTGCATCACAGTGATATTGGCATTGCGAAATACAACTACTATACGACTCTAAATTCAAAGAGAGAGCGCTTACATGAAGATGAGAGTCATACGTTGAGTAGCCAAGGATGACTTGCCTGCGTCTCTCCCTAGAGAAAGCGCACGGTCGACGTGACGACAATATTGTATTGTCGTCTTGTCGTATGTACGTGCTCTCTAGGAGTACATGGTAGGCAGTCTCCTTGGCTATCTTCACTGGCTCTCATTTCTATCATGCTAGCCCTCTATCTCTTCTATATTCTAGCATGAGTGACGGCCATGCTTAAGTCCATGCTGCTATGTGTATCTTCTCGTCGAAGATTCAATCTAGTGTTGGTATGTTAATCAATCGAGGCATCGAGCAGGGGTAATGTGGATAAGGTACCATACCCGTATCCGTTAAGAGTAGATGTGCATTGTTTTCAAAATGTAACCTAGCCTTCGACAATTAGCTAGTGCCAAAACATAAGGCTAAGGCCCAGCATGCTCATAGCCAGATTAAGAGCTTTTTGGGCCAGATTACGAGGTTTTTTATTTTAGTTTTTTGAGCTGCAGGTTGGCACATGAGATTTGAACCCGATGCAACCCTTCAAGTAGGTTGATAATCTAATCAAGCACTAAGCCAATCTTTTGACATGTGTACAGCTATTCAGCTACGTCTGCCGAACATTTTTTTCTACACTTTTCTAGTAGTTAGAAACAATTAGTTTAATGACTTATCGTTAACCGTTACTTGTTTAAATTGTTCTGTTTATCTTGGTGCTAGACTGCTAGGTACTCTCTCCATCTAAGTTAAACACCCCAAATCAAAATCACTCTAGTCCTTTACTAAATAAAGAGGGTGTGACTACTAATCGATTAATTAAAATTCCAAAAAAGTTGTAGGATATTTTTGCTAATATTTGTAACTAACCCGCTTTGTAAAATTGTTGAAACTTTGTTTAACCGAGTAGTATGTACACCCTTGCTTCATCCTCAATACAGGAACATTTTAGGTATGTGCTATTTAAATTTGGTCGGATGGAGTATGTGCCTTTTGATCAACTCCACAGCTCTACTGAGAATTGATTAAGCATATATGAGGCCAGAGTTAACTATAAGAATAAGTATTTCACAAAACCAAAATTGTCTAATGGCGGCCTTAATCAATCATCAATGTATATATATATAAAAGAAAGTTTTTTGAAAAGCATATACAGAGTTGAATCTATAAGGAATGCTGAAATGATACAACAGTTTTATCATTTAGGATAAATAACTAAGAGAGACCGACTTTAATAGAAATGTTGAAAGAGTCCATCACATGATGAAAGAATGTGATCTATTGCAAATTAAACAAAATGATATAGTTTTCTCAGTAGCTTATCATTTAGTAAAAATAAATAAGAGAGACCAACTTTCATGAAATTGCGACATAAAAATCATTTAATTGTGACATGATATTATCAGTCGTAACTTTTACTTCGTATATTAGAAAATTAGGACACACATCTCATTAAATCTAATTTGTAATGTTTTTCAAATTGGGTTCAATGTATACATATGTACTCTGTATAGTAGATATTCATTAGTCAACAATCATCCAAAAAAAATTACAAAAATAATCCATTTATACATTTAGTAGAGTTTTGAAACATTTTATTATTTTAGCATGGCTTTTAAAGCAACAACAACGAGTATAGACATGATTATATTGAACTATTATACTATGCAATAGCAAATTAGCATCAATGAACGAGTATGTTGTGTATGACTTGTAGTAAGAAATATGAAGTAGAGTATAGATCAGACATGAACATATTGGACAATTTTGTTCTTCTTTTTCGCTTCATCAAAACGGGGTTTAATAACATGATAATTAATTATCATTTAAGTGCTAACATAATTGATGGAAAATCTAAAATAATAAAGTACGAACAAAATTAAATTTACTATCATAATTCATATTAACTTTTGCCGCTAATGATGTTAAATGTAACTTGATAATCCTATTATATTTTTACGTCATTTCGCGTTTGTCAACTACTATTTGAGCTATTTTTACTAGAGACTAAATAATTTGGTTGACTATTTATTTCAAGCTAACTCTATGTCTCTATCGCTTCCATTTGCCTATTATTGCAACTTTCATCTAATCCACTATTTTAATTAGTTTTACCAAATATAGTTTTCGTCTTTAATTACCATTCACAAACTTAATCATCTCGAAAAGCATTTCCGCCATCTGTATTCAAATGACCCACTTTATTTTCTTATGAGTCAATTATACTAATTAAATGGACTGTTCAGATATGAATAGAGTAATTATAAAGTAATCCTCTCTAGTGTTGTGCCCTATCATAACGTTGGGGGTAGGAAAACCGCAGTTATTGTCTAATATATATTTCTACATAAGAACTTGTCGAATGAAGATCGTTGTTGGCGTTGTTGCTGGTTGATCACATTTGTTGGAGTATATATAAAATTGATGTGTAGGCCTAAATAAACAACAAGTCTAGACTTTTAGTTGAATTGGCTTATTAACATGGTATCATAAATTATCAGTTTCTTTGGGTGACTCTCTCTATCCCTTTAAGGGAATTTGATCTCTTGCTGCTCCGGTTGTGAGAGGTGGCCTGGTGTGCTTTGCGGGATGGTTGATCTAGCTACTAGGTTCAATCTCTTCACTTGATGGTTTTTGTTTGGAGCGAACTGCTTTCGGACTGACTGATGAAGGATTTGCTCCTCTTTTGGTTTAACCACAACGGTCGTATTGGTGTTCTTGTGCCTCCAAGCCAACCACTCTATTGTACTTCCGGAAATGACGTATCGGAGCTCCTATGATCTTCTTTATCAAAATCTACATCAAGACGGATATAACACATCCCAACATGATTTTCTCCGCCTTAAATGATTACATCCAAGTTATCTCAAATCTCGATCTGTTATCAAAGATTTTTACCTGACCCATTGTTTACTTAACTGTCTTGGTTGTATAATTTGTGGTACGTATTATCTTAGATCTACCTTATTGTAAGTGCCGTTTGACTATTTATCAACGAAAATTTATCATTTTTGTCTAAAAAGAAAAAATTAGGGTATCAAAAGCTCATCAGACTGAGGTATCGGATTCGAATCATGGTAGGTAGCCCCTCCGTCAGGTACATAAGGTGTGTGTTGAAGGTATAAAATCAACTTGTCGCCGGTTTGAACCGCAAGTTATGTTAATTCAATAACAAGTGGGCAGTGGCCTGCTAGCCAAAGGAGGATGATCATTATGGTGGGCTAGTGGCTATAGCCACCTTCCTATATCTCAGCTGAAATGAAGGACAACTTTGTCAACTTGACGAGAACAGTATATTCCCCGGACATTGCAATCGTGTCCTACCATCCCGGCAAACATCACGCACACCACGCTTCATCATCTTTCTTTCTTTCTTCTTAGGCGTACTACTCAAGTCATGTTTGCGCAACAAGTAGTACAATGTAGTACAAATGTTATGTCATGGTTAGACGATTTGAACTAATCTAAACTTCATTGAAAAGTATGAAAACGATGTAGTTTAATTCAAATTGAAAGACCCAAACTTGTTAAAGTTGATTTAGATTTGAACTAAACTCATTATATCGATCATTGTCATTTTTCAAATTGATGAGAATAACAAGGCCCGTGATTATTAATTAACTTGTGCGGCAAAAGAGGGATCCTATATTAATTAGGTTTCTATTGGAGAGAACTTAGGATGTGCATTGGATTGGAAGAATCCATGTAATCACTTAAAAATTGCCTAAAATTAGACCAAAAGTTTAAACGATGACCTAACTCGTATAACGCAAATTATACCATGCTCCCGAGAGCACAATGAGCATGATGATCCTTCTCACAATAGAGGAGTGAGGACCACACTTGAAATAATTTAAAATCTATTTAAGTGTGGTCCCTACTCCTCTATTGTGAGGAGTACAACTATACGTGTTGTGCTTTCGGGAGCATGGTATAAACATTGCTCGTATACGGAGTATTAGTGTTGGGCACTCTTGGCTAGAAGATATACAACACGATACCAGCTCGATCCAAATATAGAAAATAGATCCAAACACGAGCTTTAAAACTAAGGACTCAAGCCGTAATTCAGCTCTCGAGTTAAAGCCTCAAATTGGGGTCCAATGTTTGCAAAATTCTATCATTTGGGGACTAATGTTTATTTCTTTATCGTTTGGGGTCTGAGTGGGTTCCATCCATTTTCCGTCAGTTACAAGTTGATGCCAAATTGGCAATTGCATCAATGCTTCCCCATTCTTTGTTTCTCTCTCCTCAGCAATTTAATTTTACCCCCAAAATACCCTCATTTCACCTCCCACCACCGTCACGAACCATGAAGACCGCCTTGTCTTTTTGCGATTGCGAAGGTGTGGCTTGTTACTTCTATCTGATTTGAAGCCGCCGCCAACCCCCTATTGATGCACAAGAAAATGTAGGAGAGAGATAATCAATCCCTAATTTTCTTCTCCATCTTCTTTTTTTCTGGTCTAACTCTTCCTTTCGTTTGGTAAGATTTAAACTTTCTATCAATCTCACAACATGAAAAAAAATAAAAAGATGAAAATGATTTTTTAGTACAATTTTTTTTTTTTTTTGTTTTAACCCTATTATTCTTAATTTGCTGTTGTTCATAAGTTTGTAGGATTTTTAAGAAAAAGTTTGATGCTCCAAAAATATTCTAATCTAGAATAAAGTTGGCTAATGTTAACCAGGAGATGTTGTCTTGGCCATCTTTTTTATTTTGGGAATTTATCAGAATTAGAGAGGGCTTGATATTCTTCTGGGTTACTGATGAATTCGAATTTCTGGGTTTTTGGTCTAGATTTTATCAAACTTTTTTTTTTTTTTTTTTTTTTTTTCTCAATAGATTTGATTAAACTTCTGGGTTTTTTCTTTAGATTTGCTCAAAAATTTGGGTTTTTTTTTCTCTTTGGAAATGATCAAATTTTCTGGGTTTGTTATTCAGATTTGATCAAATTACAGAGAGGAAAGAGAGTTGAGTTGTGAGTGACGGAAACTAACGGAAAACCCCCCGAGACCCCAAACGATACTAAAAAAAAGTCTGGACCCCAATTGATAAATTTTTGGAAACATTGGACCCCAAATTGGTGCTTTAACTCTTCAGCTCAAACGAACGCATGGTAGCAGTAGCATTGCTCGTGAAAGGGGATTTGAGCCTCATGTTTCATCAACTGTACGTACTACATACGTGACACATCTGCCCAGCATGGCTTCTTACGAGTGCAATCTTAAAAAGTGATGAAAGGTACGTACGTAGATGCGATTTTATAGTGTCAATTGCATGCATTATGCATAGGAATAGCACCAAATTTGAGTAGAGAATCCATAAACATCAGCAAATATACGTACACTAGCTATGATTGTTTGTTCGTTGAAATTTGGTCGAACTTTAACCTTAAAAAAGGGATTCTAATCGATATCTTCTGTCATCGTCAAATATTGTTTGACTCTTTAATTTTGAGCTCTACGCTACCAAGGATATGAAATAATGAATCTATTCTATTAATTTTTCAATAATGCTTTAATTATTTACTAGAAATTGAGGACGATGGATATAATGTATGGTTTCTCGTCTTTGTACCAAAAAAGATATAATGTATGGTCAAAATTTCACAATAATAGATCTGGTGTCTTAGGCAATATAGATGCATTTCTACGAGGAAGAGAGACCATAGTATGTATCTGACTGACTCTCTTCTTTTGTTTATTTTAGTTGCGTAAAGAATAATATGTGGCTAATTAATCAGGGTGATGATATTGCCACATCATAATTAGACTGAGGCACCATGCCCATACTCAGGTGCGTACATCACATGTATAAGGTTGAAATATGTATGTATATATAAATTCGTTGGAGTTACGATCAATGTGGTATAGTGATATGATTGATTGCCGGCATGTCAATAGATGGGTACCTCACTCACGTACTTGATCAGATTGTACTTAATTTCCCAAGTTTGCCTACTAATAACAATCTAAATTAACTCTTTGAGCCACTATTTATCATAGTCATAATGCCGTAATAATCTAAAGCATTTTATATATACTTTAAAAGTAAAATCTGTTATTCCGCTCACTTTAGACCTTACAGTTTACATATGAGGACGTGGAGTAAATAATTTCATTTGTAACTTTGAAAAAGTATTCACAAGGACAAAAAGAGAGAAAGAGAACCCTTTAAGAAAAAGCTAATAATAAACCATGATTTTTTTAACCAATTTATACAAACAATCAGACATAAGTCCAATACAGAGTTATTCAAAAAAAAAAAAAAAGTCCAATACAGAGTACGGTATATGTTAACAAGCGTATATGTTAACACGCTTGTTACACACGCTCGAGATAGGGAGATGCAAGGAGAGAAGAAAGAACCAAAGAATGGTACAAAGACTACAAACCATGCAGGATCAGAAGGCCCAATGAAGCCTTTGGTAACCGACCTGAAGAAGTCCCAGTACAAGTTGTGCTCTAATTAAATTTTAAAGGCACCCCCTTAAAAATTAGGATACTCCAACATGAACTTTAGCCTAAAGACTTGCATTATTTTTAGCCATTTACATCAAAGTTCAACATCCCACTGTCAACCTTACCCAACTTCCTCATCCATTTTCTGGGACCCTTTCCATTCTGACATTTCTTCTAACATGGAATTTATTCCATTTTTGGCATTCTCACTCTCATCCTTGCCTTTCATTTGTAGGAGTGGGTGGTGACGATGACACTATTATTATATTTAAAATTTAATGATTTTCACCTATTTTTTCATGTTCACAGAAGAATTTTGGTACATTGTTCATTTTATTGAAAAGTATTTGTACCTTTTTTCTAAAAAATAAAAAGAGAAAATAACATAAGGAATCAAATATAAGTCAACAATCATAAAAGAAGATATATTATCAACTTGCAACTTGCAACTTGTAAGTTGCGGAGACTATATAATTGGCTACTTGATTATAATTAACAATTTTTTTTTTACGTATCTCGTATTTAAAGATGACTATACTTTGAAATCAACCGTCTGAATGTTCTCGTATCTATCGTGTCCTTTTTGAATATAAAATCCTCTTTAAACCATAAAATTTCTAAATTGATTACGAATGTAACCTAAACTACTTATCGAATTTCACCGATGGTCTTATATTAAATTTTTGGTTGGGAAAATTACATATGGATTACATGGTGTCGTAATAATGAATAGGTCCATTTAATGGCATTACTAAAGGGAATGATATCTACATTTAAGGGCATATATTTTTCTTTCTTCTCAAAAACAAGCTTAAAATTGTAGAATTTAGAAGACACTAGATAGACACATGACACTTGACAAGGCTAAATTCAAGGGTGGAGCATAAGAATAAAAAAGATATGAATGGATATGATTGAGGAATGGGCTCAATTTTTTTTTTCCAAATAAATAAAAAAAGAAAGATAGAATCTGACATGCATTATGACATTGGCTATATATAGGGGAGATGCTTGGTGATATATATTGGACTCCATCCCAAAGTGTTTGTTGAGAAAAATAGGGAGAAAAAACAAAACAAATATCACAGAAAATGCATTTATGAACAAGGAAGAAGAGAAGGGTCTTACATGAAGAGTAAGAGTAATGAGGTTAAGTAGCCAAGGATGACTTGCCTGCACCTTTCATGGTTAGGGTCTATCACTAATTTATGGTTAGTTTGATCCTTCATTGGGTTAGTCAGGCAGTCTCCTTGGCTATCTTGACATACTCTTCTCTTTCATGCTAGCCCTCTTCCTCTTGTATTACCTTCCTTGATGCCTTTAGCCACAATGCTACGAGTTTCTACACTTGTTAGGTCATTCGTCCGAGGTTGTTATGGCCTTGGCATAAAAACGGCTATGCTGGAAATGAGGATCGAACCCTGATCTATAATGAACGAGGTGAGATGAGAAATATCTTAAATTTTAAGATAACTCGCGATTTTGCATCACATTATTTGTCATTTTGACGTGTGAGTGCATTAAGTTTTGCGAAATCTGGTACTTTGGTACGGTTTATAGAATTATAGTTCAATTTCATCTGATTATACGTATACATCATGTTTACATGATATAAGGTCGAGTCTTAACCATTAGCTTAAAATTTTGGGTTGAATTGGTTCGTTATTCATACAACAAAATGTCTTTGTCTAATTATTAGCATTCTCGTCATTTGTATATAGCTCAACAATATCAGTATGGTTCATTTGTCGAATATAATACGATTATGTGTTATAGAGTTATGAATTCGATGAATTTGATGAATCTCATTATGCGAAAACTATTAGCACTTCACGGATTTTCAACCATTTCGATCAGATTGCAAATGGTAGTACTAAAATGGTATCTTAGATTTGTTCGACTAAGATGAACGTTTTAAACACTGTTTCGGTGGTCCCGGTTCTGCTAATTGCGCGTTTAAGAAATTGACCAGGTCCTTATTATGGGCTGAGATTGACGACGAGATTTATTTGGGCCGGAATATTTCCTTAAACGGCCAACTATACTATAAATGGCACTTTCATGTCCAGTAAATGTGGGCCAGCCATTTCGCTTTTTTGCCAGCAGTTTTTTTTTTTTTTTTTCTTTGTTGTATTTGCACTAGGCGTCTATGGCCATTTTTAAGTCTTAACTAGGTTGGAACTTGGATGTCTTGGACGACAATGGCCGAAGTTTTAGGGGGTGGTGGCAGTCCGTGGATGTGCCGGTCTGCCGGGTAGGTCGACTGGTCGTAGTGGAAGCTAAAGTGGCTGAGGCTAGTTTGTGGTCTAGACCGATGGACGTTAATGAGAAATGAGAAATACTACTACCTATATTTAATCCCACTCTTATACTTTTGGAACAAACAATTAAAGGAGAATATGCTTCAACTGCGAGATTGGGAGCATATAAACATTTTTGTAATTGCGATTACCAAAATAAACGGTAAGCCCGTAACATCTTTTACTTCTTAAAGATGATGTAATGTCTACTCCGTATTAGATATGAGTTGTTTTTCGTTGTCTCCAAAAAAATTATATTGTATTATTGCATTTGCACAGTATAAATAATAGTTTTCAGTTTTTCACTTACCTACTACTTGAAATTTTTTCTTTGCATTTGAGTACATTATTGTGTATTCGATTTTCCTTGTATATGGTCTAATGATGTGAACTTTGTCCAGATGAAAAAAAGAAATTAAAAAGAAACAGTACATAGTGGTGGAGCTAGGTCAATATAAGGTCAATATATAAGTAATAAGTTATACGAAGTAACATGCATTATGCATGGCGTAACGCGTAAGAGATGTCGTCACATCCTCCCCAAAAAAAAAAGAGATGTCGTCACAAATTAACACTAAAAATGCTTGGCCATATTAAATCCTGGTCAAATATGAGGACTCAATGCTTTTAATTTTCTTTGTAGATCAACCCTTTTAGGAGGACCAGAATTATTAGCATAATATCCCCTAAAAAAAATTATTAGCATAATAATTGTACAAGGAGAAAATAGTACTCCCTTCACTCATACATACTCGTAATATTTTTTGACGGTAATTGATTGGTTACATAGAAATTTGTCTCTAAAGTAGATGAATTACCTAAAAGTAGTTAAGGGGGATTGGATGGTGCGGTAAAAGGGAATGTACTCCTATATGCTACTTTTACCCCTCAAGAACTTTATTTTACGTACATGTTTTTAATTAAAGAGTTACTGGAACGAAAATAGTATATACTAGATCGACAATAAAAGATAAGTAAGTCTTGTGTGAGACATTGAGAATGAATCGATACGATACGATACGACCGATAGAGTACTATCTTACCCACATCTATAATGCCAAAATCAACGATTCATCACGTAAAAGAAAATAACGAACTTAACCTATATATACTCCCTCCGATTCAAAGAGATTTTCCTGTTTTCTTTTACAGTTTTGAGCTTCCATGTTAGGGACTATTTTTAGACTAAATGAAACCCCCGTTTGCCTTACACTCAAGTAGACTTGGTAGATTGCAATGCAGAATGAAATATTTACTACTTTTTTTTGCAGCAAGTGAACGATTCATTTGATCTAAAAATAGCTCCCAACATGACACCTCAATACTGAAAAAGGAAACAAAAAAATCTCTTTTGAATTGGAAATAGTGTTCAATTATACCGTTATCATCATTTATCACAATACAATTAATCTCGACGATTATATAGTACCGAAAACAAACCTCCACAATCCACAAAAAAAGGAAGAAAATCATTCCCACACTACAATACACATCATTATCAATTTATCATCATCTATGATGATTTGACTATGAAAAAATATTTCCTAATTTTTTTTGTGATTCACTGCTATTAGCATTAAAGCACATCCCCAAAAAAATTGGAACCAAGAAAAAAAAAAAAACATAATATTTCCTAGAACTAAACAAGAGAAAAGAAACTTAAAGAATACGAGATCGATCGGGCTTAGTATTAATCGGCACAGCATAGGCCACCTCCCCCTGCCTTCTTGTACCCTAGAGAGAGAAACAAGTGTCTTTTCAAGGGTTTTCCGCCTTCCCTCTCTCCTCCTCCTTCCACTGGTAATCTCTCTTCTCTTTCAAGTTTCCTGCAACATAATCATACGACATACATAATGATACAACATAATATTACTACATGTTAATTTGTTTTACCCCTTTTTAATTACCTAATAATAATAATAATAATAATAAAGGTCCGACCTTTTTACCAATTTTTCAATATTCTCTTCGATTTTTACCATTTTTTTGGGTTATTTTTGTGTTTTGGCTTTCTGGGTATCAATTTTTATTCAATTGGGAATAACCCTTTTGAAATTTCTGGGATATTTTGTGTGTAGAGGGAATAAAAATGGTGGATTCTGATCAGACAACAACCCACCAGGAGAGGAACAATGATGACCGTTGGTTAAGCTGTGATGAATCTTCTTCAGGAAGTGTTGGAAATGGAATGAATGAGAATGGGTTTCCTGAGCAATTGTTGAGGACTCAGGAGATTAATAATCTTATAATGTCTGAGAATGGGATTAATGATGCAATATTACAACAACAACAACAACAAGCAGCTCAATTTAATCAGGCTCAACCTGTTAAAAAGTATGTTTCTAGTGATGCTAATTCGAGTAATTTCGCGGCTAATGCGCTTTCTGCTGCTGGTGCTGCCTTCCTCTCTGCTGTTCTTGTTAATCCTCTTGATGTTGCCAAGGTTTGGTTTTTTCTTCTATTTTTTTTGGTTTTGATTTTTCTTTTTTTTCTTTGGCGAATTCATGGATGTTGTGAAATTTTGATATTTATTGCAACCTTAAGATGACAAGAGAAGGCTTGCCCCCTATATACCTTTCCGGTGGGACCCTTCTCGGAACTTTGCTTTGCGGGGACGCCAATGTGCACCGGGCTGATCCTTTTTTTATTGCACCTCAAAATGTTAGCTTTTTTTGTTTTTGGGGAGTTTGTGTTGCCAACATTTTTGAATTTGGCGAACTGATCGTAGTGTTGTCATAATTTTTGGAGATGAGGGGTGAGATATGAGGACATTGTTTTCAGGGGGTGTTGTGTTTTGGGAGAAGCATTTAGGGTTTGAATGTTCATAAGTCATATCTCTTGCATTTTATGAAGCTTGGGTTTGATTAAGTTCTATTTGGTTGTCGTTTGTGGCAGCATTTGTTGAGAGAAAGCTTAGGAATGATACAACAAAATCATCTTTACCCCAGCGCCTTAAAAGCTCCCTCCATAATGGGCGGGGGGCTGGGGGTGTTTATAATTACGAATGATAGTTGGTTTATATTTACTCTTGAATCGGGGTTTCGGGATGTTTTGTTTTGGAAGTACATGATTTAAGCGTGAGGCTTGGTTTGGTAGGTTTGATTATAGGTCATGAATGATAGCACTTTGATTGAAGCTTGTTAAACACTTAACATTACTACATAAACAAAAATGTAAAGGTTGGATCATGTTTACCCTTTTTATGGGCGGACTACTGGACTTTGTCCTTACAGGGTGTCCAATTGTTAGAATTTATTTTGTGGCCAAGATGATGAAAATCCGTAAAGCTTGGCTTGGTTTGGTTTGGTTTGGTTTGGTTTGGTTTGTCAATATCTTAATGTGTGTTACTCGTAGTTAGAGACATAGAAGTGTGGGTTGGCTTACGTAGACATCGGGATTTTGTGCTCATTGCTGTATGTCATAAATGATATGGTGCTGGGGGTGCTGATGGTTTACAAAGGGCTGGTAGTCATGCATAGGTGAATTGAGCTCATTGTTCATTTCATGGAATTTGTTATGGTGGATAACTAAATTTGAATGGTGTATGTCATAGTGGCATAGTGGTATAAATGATTTGGTCTAAGACGTCTCAAAGGTTCGTGCGTTTTATATTTGTATGTGGTGACATCACTTTACTCTACTGTTGTCAGTTTTCTTTTGATTTTTTTTGTTTACGAAAAGGTCTGTTCTTTTATGTTTATGTCTTTATTTAAAGTTCATGTCCCTGTCCGATGTTATACTATGCTGAGTGGCTGCATAGGTTCTTCTCTTTTGGATTTGAGTCTACCCTACTTGTGGGTGTCATCTGAACTACAGATTTTGCCGTTTTATGCAGACAAGGTTACAAGCGCAAGCTGCAGGAGCTCAGTATGCTCATCCATTAAGCAATGCCATGAGTCGGATGGCATTCTTTGGTCCAACAATGGTATGTCAATAATTTAGCCTCAGTTGTGGCATTTAAATTTTAGTTATTGTTTTGTTGTCATTTTATTTATTTATTTATTTATCATGCTCTTATCTATTCCTTGCAGATGTTTGCCGACTTAAGGTGTTCACCCACATGCGCCCGAGCTGGCATTCAAGGAACAGTGTCTATTTGCCCGCCGGATTGTTTTCAATATAAAGGGACATTAGATGTCCTCCTCAAAATTGTTAGACAGGTTTGCGGCTGTAAACTTTTTTCAATTGTTTGAAAGAGATCTTCGATATAATGGTATAAAAAAACTCTGGTGTGTCTGATGTGAGAATTTGCCTATACTCGGGGCAAATACCTCAGTTTCTTACCTTTTTTGTTTGCCCAGCAAACTTAAGCTTTGTAGTTCTGTTAATTTCTATCACTGATCAGCTACCATGTTCCCTTTTTTTTTTAGCTCTTTGGGAGTTGTATCTGATTTCTGCAGTAAACTTGCCTTTGCTATTTTTTTTAATTTTTTTGTGGTGATAATTTGCGAGTTTTTAACAGTACATGCTATGCAGGAAGGAGTCACAAGGCTGTGGAGAGGGACAAATGCTGGCCTCGCATTGGCAATACCAATGGTAAAGTTCCAGAAGTTTTTTTTGGTTAGTTTCTTTGTAAACTCTCAGTGTTGTTAGTTTTTAACAGTTGTATGTTATGTTCATGTATTTCCAGGTAGGAATTTATCTGCCCTTTTATGATGTATTCCGGATTCGTATGGAGGAGTTAGCCTCTGAAAATGCCCCAAGTATGAAGCCTTATGTACCTTTTGTTGCTGGTGCTTTGGCTCGCTCGCTAGCTTGCACCACATGTTATCCCATCGAGCTTGCACGAACCCGGATGCAGGTGCTTCTTTTGCCTTTGCGTATCTTACTTAAATGTGAATCAGGAAATTTGTTTTATTTATCAGCTGATGAGCTGAGTTCTGTGTGAATGATTGCGTGACCCTATCTAATCCTATATGATTTCCAACTCCACTCTTTTTATTGTGCTAGGCATTTAAGGAGACTGGGTCAAAGCCCCCTGGTGTAGTGAAGACCCTTATTGGGATTGTTTCTAATGTCAATAGCACAGCTAGCTTCCAAAGCAAATGTAAGTTTATCCTTCTTGACACATACTACATAGTTACAGGATTTCACATAGTTTTATGGAGCCTTACTCTGACGTGATTGCTTTTGGGACCATTGTAAAACGCCAAGATTTCAAGGTGTTATGTTTGCACTCTTTTTTCTTAGGTTCATATTGTGCAACCAGATGGTTTCATGCTTGTTTTGTGAAATTCTTGAATCGATTTTTTTTTTTTTCTGAAATTTCTCTTCATTTTCTTTTCATTTTCCTTGCTAACCGTTCTCGGAGAAGTGAATTCTGGAAAGTGTTGTTGGATCTGTTTTCTGATCCTTGAAGTCTGCTTTTTGGAGTTTACGATTGTTCGTTGAAGAAAAAGCTCTCTTGCTTTTCTAAGCATCTGACCTTCTTTTCATTTGCACAGTTCAAAATTTCCGTGTTCTTTGGACTGGTTTGGGAGCACAGCTTGCTCGTGATGTTCCCTATTCAGCTATATGTTGGTCAACCCTTGAACCTGTAAGATCTTTTGTTAACTTTATCAAGGCTGTGCTTCTGATGGCATGTATGTGCTATGGTGCCACCCTTGCTTAGTTTGGAACCTTACCCTCTTTTTGGTGGTTGTTGAAATATGTGAGAGTGTGCCACCAACATGCGATGCCATCTGGTGGCATTGTGGCAATCTATTATCTTTGAAATACAACTCTAAGGCTTTGTTTACCTTGTATGTTTATTGATACTGGGGCCTGTAGATGAGGAGGAGACTTAGTGCTTCAATGGGAGATGAAGCCAGTGTTGTCACTGTTCTTAGTTCAAATTTTTCTGCTGGATTTGTTGCTGGAAGCCTTTCTGCAGCTGCTACTTGTCCGCTGGATGTTGCACGAACACGTCGACAAATAGAGGTGATTTGAACGAATTATTTTGCTAGTATTGGAAAAACTGTCGTCTTTCATACAGATTGCTTTTTAGGATAGCCTATTTTCTTTATGTTTTGTGTCCGCTCATCTCAATATTATTTCTGTTGTATTCCAGAACGATCCTATCAGAGCACTGAAGATGACCACGAGGCAGACTCTAGTGGAGATCTGGAGGTACACCCTTCCTCTTAACCCCTTAGAAGTTGTCATCCCCAGTGGAGTGAAAAATACTGGGTAGATCAACATTTTGTCTGTATATCTGCATACTTGAATAGTATAATCATTCTTACTTGCCATCCATGAAGTCATTCCAGGACCTGATTGTAAAATAGTCTTTGTGGGTGTTAGGCATTATTTTCTTCGTAATTACTTTTCTGAACTTTCCTAGTTCTTCCTTTTTGGGGTCTGGGGTGGAGTTGTCGTGCGCTTGTGCTGCTTGACTTCTTATATTATAGGATTTGCGTACATCCTACTGACTTGGTCTTTTGTGCCTTATATATGTGTATTCCTGAAACAGGGATGGAGGAATGAGGGGATTATTTGCAGGGGCTGGCCCTCGTATTGCTCGTGCAGGCCCATCTGTTGGGATTGTGGTTTCATTCTACGAAGTTGTCAAATATGTCTTGCATACTAGGTTCAGTACGTGATCCGGCCGTACCCTAACTGTAACAAGTGTAGATCATAGAAGACTCACCTGTGAACAACGCAGTTTTTTGGTGACTTGGCGCCAGAGATTAGATTCTCTCAGGTTAAGAATAAGGCTCCTAATGGAGGAGAAGACTACAGAGACCCCGAAATTTCCGTTTCAAGGTCAGTCTAGTGCAGGACTTAGTATTGTCAGGTTGCTTGTTTAGTCTGTTTCTCAAGGCTGAGCTAAAATTTTGTAGAGACTAACTGACTTCCTCACTGTAGTGATAGTTTTTGCTGAGGGCTTGTCTCAGTTTTTCTTTTGCCCTGCTTTATATAGTGCTAATTTATCACAACATTTACGCGTATAAAGTTCTGTTAGCTTTGATCCAAAGGATTTGAACTTTGGATGGACCGAACATAGCAAAATCAAATTAGTACGAGTACATTCTTACAGTGCAGGTGGATTCGCTTTTGCTTTACGGAGAATTTTTCATGTTGTATTGTCCGAATACAATTGATCACTTTCTATAACCTGTACAGTGTAGAGGTAATTATAACGTCCCCGTATCGCCACCCTCCATTGAAGTTTGGTGTTGGATCTTCAACACTTGTGTGAAGAATGATAACTCATCACCTTTGTGGCGGATGGTTATGTATCGTAGATTTTGCAGACATGCGAAGTAAATGTGTTGCATGGAGTCTGCCACTCTGGCGATTCAGAAGGTAGGTGGGAGGTCACATGAAGCATGAAGCATGAAGCATGAAGCATGAAGCATGAAGCATGTTAATGTACCTCACTGAATCTATGTGTGTTGATTCATTCAGGGTGTGATTAATGCTTTGGACCACGTTGTCATAGTGAATACGGAGTAAATAGTTTATGACTCTGTGTATCAACGTTGTACATATGAAACTCGATTGCCAATACAAGAGGTCGTGCCTCCAGCAACTTTGAAAGTTATTCTTAGTTTCGTGATTTTGTTGTGAGCTTTTTTCTAACTGGCAATCGAGTTTCAGCCTTAGGGTACTCCAAAATTCAATTTTACGGACAGACGGGCTCGGTTCCTTGGTTTGAACGCCAGCTACTAACTTGGTGTATTTGGAAAGGGTCGGGGGTTGGTTTTGATTTTCGTGTCATCCTAGTCAGTGTGTGGATACATATGATTAGACGGAGTAAGCATAATGAGCAGTCGAGGACCAAAATGCTAGTCGCGGGGATGCCGGTAAGTAGAGTCATCAACAAGGTGTTGTAATAGTCTCCGACTTTGGTGGATGAGTCATGAGTGTCTACTGTCAGACATTGACTTAGGACAGATTCGGAGCTCATGTGTAAGATTTTGTAATATCAGGGCTCTGAGAATTAATGCATTGGACCCGCTGTCCCCATGGTTTAAAGAGAGTGGCGACATCTATCCGCTAGGGAAGCTTTGGTTTTACTTCGTTCAACGTCACAAGATCATATGTTCACTTGTAAAGTGTTGTACTCGCAAGATCTTTGTAACATGCTTTATCACGGACCAGTGATTGAGGCCAGGCACGTTCATGTTTACCTACTGTGGACGCGCGACCTTTCGTGTTCAATGTTACTCGGAGTTCACCCGTTCCCACCATGGCTCCGTTCCCACCATGGCTCTTCTAGCCTCGTAAACCCAAGATAACTCCTGTGACAAAAATTACAGTACATTTTTTGCGACCATTTCAGACGCCCCTTAGGGCTCAAGAGGGCAAAAGGCAGTACTTGTCCAGCTATTACGCCTTGGTGAAAAGAGGGCGGGAAACTTGATTGAACAGACCCTTGCCAAGAATTGTTATTCTTGTGCTATCGATATAGGGAAAATATTCGAGGGGAGAGAGGAGAGAATAGAAAGATGGAGGCCTCTGCAATACTAGATGAAATTGATTTATGTGCAAATAATCTCAAACAACCACACATCTCATCCAAATTTTTGATGTACACCACCATTTCCAGAAGGGCCCAAGTACACCTCTTCCTATTCGACAATAATCACACTCTATAGGCACATCCATTGAGGAAAATTGGCAATAGTAACACTATCCGTTTTCACATTATGATTAAAGAAAAGACACAAAAACGACGAGCAAATCTGTCTTCTGGTGGTGCTGATACTGCTAGAGAGGCCTCCATGGATGCAAACTTAATGGATGAGGTACGTTAGCACCAAGGCCACAAGCATCAAGACGTATGCTACCCCTTGATCGATACTTGTCCCTGAAAGAATACAGTTGTCGTAAGAAAACTAATCAAACATCTAACATACTGATTTTCACATCCATGGTCACCGCAAACATTCACCAATGAACATGGTAGGGAACTTGTTGAAAAGAAGAAAGGCCTAAAGCCGCAAACTAAACAAACCGTCTACTCCTTGTGTGGTAATGAAACAGGACTTCATGGCCAGCAAAATAGACGATAAAAAGCACAATGAGACACACTTTCAGTGTATGACTCGTTTCTTCAGATTAGCATTTGGTGGCACGATTATTATAATGGCATTGATAAGGTTTATGGTTCAAGTTCCCCACATCCGTAATTTAGATGATGATAGCATCTCAAGTTTAGCAAACTTGGAGGTATTTGCCATCAAAATGGTACAATGAGAAGAACAAATTTGACTTGTATATCTCGGTAGGTTTTCTCTAGGATGTAGCATATGGGATTCGATGTGACATATCGATTGTTTAAAAGTAATGTCGCCATTGTTTGAAAAAACTTCGTTTAACATCAGCAGGAAAAACAATTCATGGAAAAGGTAGAAGCAGTTTTGATTCAACAATTCAAGTTTTCAACCCATCCACCTTTGACAAAAACTTAACTTTTACTTATCTCCCATGACTTTCAAATCAACAAGCGTAAACATCAGATGAACACCTCAAAACGCAACATTTTAAACGTAATTGTCACAATCATCTAAACGTCATTTCTTTGCGAAACCTAGAGACAGAGATACAAAAAAAAATTGGTGATTAAGATGAACAAACGCAATCTCGGCTTCGTAGGATCAGATTAAAGGTCAAACTTCTGCTCAAAACATTTGGAAAAATCACAATGAAGTTTGTACCAAAAGCCCTCCATGATTCCACCCTCAATCAAATACGAATTTTTCGAAACAAACCACCAACCATATATGTAATGCCTTTCAGCTTGTGCAAGAAGCTGCCTTATAATTATTATTTTTTTTTTATTCTAATCTCGCTTTACAATCAAACAAACAAAAAGCCTTACAAAAATCATACAATGCAGGGTATATCATCCTAAAATTTTCTCAAGGGTGCCCTACAATCCAATAGATCTATGAAATGAGCAATCACAAAAGTACCATAACTTTTCTATAATCAAGATTTTGAACCATAAAACGTAACAAAGACACAATCTTTCACCACATTATCAAACAAAAACCCTGATTTCACAAGTGCATTCTAAGTGTATGACAAAATTCCTCAATAAAAACCCCATCTAAGAATCAATTCAATTTCATAGATTTAAAACAAACCCATTTGTTAATCTACATCATAGATCATAAAAACCCAGAAAACAAACATACCCATGTAAGATTTGACCATAAAGTTGAGTTCTTTGGGAAAAATAACATGTATATGAAACCATATGATAAAAACTATAGGATAAAAATAATCATACCATCATTTGAAGGGGCAGGAGCAGGAGCAGCAGATTGAGCCTGAGCCATTGCAAAGATGAGGAAGAAAACAGCAAAAACGATGAAAGAAGCCTTAGACACCTCCATTGTTAAAAAAAACCAATATACACGAAAACTTCTCGTTCAAGTTTCAATCTCTCTCCGTAGCCAAAGAATGCTGGATCTCTACAGCCTCTCTCTCTCTCAAAATTACGAAGGAAAGAGAGAATCACCCAGGAGAGAGAGAGGGTGTAGAGGGGTGAGGAGAGAGAAAGTAAGGGGTGGGAAAAAAAAAAAAGAGAAGGGCCGAGCACACCAAGTGTTTGATGAAATGCGTCAATGAGAAAGAGGCAAGAGCAGCATGTGCTGGAGTTGGAGAAGGTGTCTTTATAACGTTTGTGTTTTTGTTTTGGGGTGGTGTCAGCCTGTGTTTAATGGGAGACCACTAAGATTAGGAGATTTTGGCAAGAGATTTTTGGAGGGTTGAGAGATGGAAGAGGAGAGAGATTGGTGGGTGTCCATTCACTAGCTAGCTAGGTCATCAAATTCTTTTTAATTTTGGAGTTAGTATTAGGGTAGGAGATACTACCACTATTACAATTTTACAACTATCAATTGTAATCTTGAATTTTGATTACATTAGTTGGTAGCTCATTTGGATATTTGGTCTTAGGTTGCATCTTGTGTGTATTAGTGATGGATTGGTGGCCATGGTGGGGTGTATGTAGTCTAACTCAGCAAGTCAGGTCTGAGTTCGACAATCAGAGTTTAGGGAGACTAAAATTAAACTGAGACAATCAGATTTTAAGCCGACTCTTGTGTGGGCCCTTATTTGGTTTATATAAAGTTTATAAGCCTGAAGTGACTGAGTACTAAGGAGAAAATACAGTTTTAAACCTGAATCGATTTTATGATGACTCGGGTATAATTTAGCCGAACTTGTGAACAAAAATATGTGATCTCAGCTAAGTATACCAATTATGCATGCTTTACTCACCTTTAAGGCTTTAACTGTAGTACCAAATTACCAAGTAGACAATATTGTATGGACGCTCACTTTTAAAACACTCCAATAATTTGAAAGAAAAAGTACAACTTGTATGATTCATTAAACAAACGGTATAGCACTTTGAACTAAAGTACCAATGTTTAACTATTTTTTATAATTGTTGTCCTTTTGTTCAAGTGGTTGGCCCCTTTTGTTACTCTAATTGGAACAAATTAGGTAAATTTGACTGATCACTTCAAAATGAGCTTGTAAATTTGATAAAGTTATCTACATAATTACATAAATTGATTTCAGATTAAAGATCAAGTCAAGTTCTTATCGAAAAGCACTCACTTATACTATTGTACATGGATACGGAATAGACAATAACACAAACCCGACACGATCCTATGTATTTGTCAGCTCTACTCTAATTGAGTACTCGTCGAGCAATGATAGGAGAGGTGCCCCCATATCCAAGGGGAATGTGGTGTCTAATGAACAAAAAGTGCTAAAGAAGCCAAAGCAAATTGCAAAGGGCACATGTGAAGGGGAATCCAGGCCATGTGACCCATTGGATTTTATTTTAGTTTGGGTTTCGGATTTGGTAAGGCAAGCGGTCCCTAGTACCAAACCCAACTCCTAAGCTCATAAGTCATCTTCTCTGTGCTTTGTTGTCTCCAGCTTTGATTCTTCCACTAACTAATAGGACCAATTTGCATTTTGCTAATCCAAAAATACTCAATCAACCAACAATTACTGACATTATAAGATTATACAACTTTGATCGATTCACAACAGTTAATTTCGGTTTCGACTTTATCAGTCTAACACATTCTCAATGACTTCCAAATATTACAATTTGCCAACAAAAAAAAAAAAAAAAAAAAAAAAAAAAAAACTATACAATACAAAACACAATACACTACATTGTACGTGCTTTACCACACTTTTAAATAAGCCGCCTTGTTGACCTCACCCACTTATGCATTTTTTTCCATTGAGTTGGACACTCTACATAAAAATGACGGGAACATCATGGCTGAGTGCATGAATATATTATATGGTAGCTGTCAGTGCGAATTATCTGCCTCATTTTCCTGTCCCACTTCCTATACTCCACCAATCATATGCTAGTATTTCTTATATCTTTTCAAATTTTTTTTTGTTAAGATATAAAACAATGGAATGTTAGTATGTGATTGGTGGGGTACTGAGAGTGGAACAAGAATATAAGACAGATGATCCGCACTGAGTAGCAGTATTTAGAATGTCATTTCCAAGTGTCCAACAAATTGGCAGCCAACAACCAATTTAGCAACGGTGTGTTTGGTAGTCATAGCTGTTCAGGTAGCATTTAGATGTTGAGGTAGTTGTTAGGAGTTTGACTAGCTGTTAGCTGTTAACAGGTAGCTTTTAGCTGTTGGCTGAAAAGTAGCTGTTAACAATAACGTGTTTGACATGATCAGTAGCTGTTGAGTTATTAAAATGATATATATTAGAAAATTAGAAAATCAGAAATGCTACTTTCTATGAGAAATGCTACTTATAATAGCATTTGCCAAATGCTACTTACAACACTAAATACTACTTCAAACGCTAATAACAAATGTACAACCAAACATGTAAAGTAGCATTCTGATTTGGTCAAAACGCTAAACGCTACCTTCTACTTGTCTACCAAACATACCCTAAGAATAGAAAAACTTCTGTTTCTCAAACCATAACTGTACGAGCAAACCATGGGCGCAACAATGAGTGAGGCCCTCAGAATTTTTTCATTTGTCAACAACGTTATGATTTGAAATTCTCTTAAAATTTCAAACCACACATTTTCATATAAAAAGAGTGGAGGGCGTATTATTTAATAAAATTTTACTAAATACCAAACTAAAAAACTCAAAATAGGTAAATTGACCCTCAAGTCCTATAACATGTTATGATGTAGTATAAATAAGAACCGGTTGTGTGAACTAAATCAATTTTGGTCTCGCCATTGAGGTAAATTGAAAGAGTAGTTAAGAAATGCACATATGCAACCTTACCAATAAGCAATTACTCAAGAAAGTAAGTCGGTTGTAGATAGACAATCGTTTAGTTACAAGTTCAAATTTTACCGTTCAGGTATAGGAACTAGGAAGAGTGACCCCTTATCTTCCTTTCTTTTCTCTCATGGGCTTGTGCTCCTCATCCCTGATTGAGCATGACAATACAATTGGACCCAATGTGGATTGCCAGACATACCAAAGAAAATTTAAGCTAGTGTAGAAGACTAGAGGCTCTCTCATTAAAGTATCTCATAAACTTAAAAACTTGCATGACTTCTTATTAAATTTAATACGCTAACTACTACTAAAACCGCGCATAGATAGCCTAATCCCAGAGAAATGCTCCTATAGCAAACTTCCTCTTTTGTTCGCCATTGCCAGCAACAGGAAGACCGTATTGTCGTAGCAATTGATCGAGCTGCCACTCCGGCATACTTTCGTAGTTGGATTTTGAGTATCTAGGATAATGAACAGGCATTTGGAAATCATTAGTTGATCTTGTCATATATATTTGTTTTGTAAACTTCAGGCTAATTTTCTCTCTTTTATGTGAAGGTGGATGTTGTTTTCAAGTGTCGTGCTATTAGTTTACCTGCTACGGCATGCGACATATAATCACCTAGCAATGGTTTAAATATTATTACACAAGCTTGTAACAACTACTAACAACCCTAGCATCCACGAATTACATGTGAATTCTCTCACTAAAAAACTGTGAGCTATCTAGCTACTTAACCAATGCAAACTTACATGTATGTAGCAACTAGGAAGTCATTTACGTGACTAAAAGTTTCAATTTCCCCATATAGCTAGGACGTCTATGACTAAATTTTGTACAACTATTCCATGTAATAACATAAAATCGGAACGGTAACTGAGCGATGTAATTTTACAGCTGAATTTAAAACATTTGTTCACCCAAAATGACTTTTAACTACTTTCAATACGGTCAAAATCTATACCTTTTAGGTTATCTTAATTCATGAGAACGTTAACTTTATATGTACGTTCAACCACACTATTCAACTATAAAGAGACGGCACATATTAGGTCGACCTATTGGAAAAATCTCTCTTATATAATCCAACGCCGGACAAAAAGGATTCCAGATTACGATTGAAATGATTAGACAATAGTAATAAACAGTAGTAGAAATTCCTTAGCATATGTTATTAGTCATTACTCATTACTTCGTGACAAACGAAAAGTCCCTTCATAATGCTGATCACTTCATCTCCTAGTAGTATGTCATAATAAAACACCCCATAATTATTTCTATCTCTTAAGCTCCCTTATAATAAAGTGTCGTAGTAACGTAAAAGAAACTTTACCCTATCTAACATATGTATATATATCATGCACGTATAATTACTGGTACATACAATCATACATCCCAAATTTCTTTTTAAGTTTTTTACTATATATGGCTGATCAAAAGATGATGAAACTCAGTATTTTTGTCATTTTCTACTTATTAACATGCTCAACTAGTATGATAATGTCCTCAAAGCCCTTCCCAAGCAGCACAAAGAATACTAACATCACCTCACTGGTGCAGAGGCTTAAGCTCGACTCAGATTCGGGTTCGACCAACTGCTGGGCCTCGCTGCTGGAGCTGCAGTCATGCTCAGGAGAGGTCATCCAGTTCTTCTACGATGGGGAGACGTATCTTGGCCCTGATTGCTGCCGCGCCATCCGTGTCATTGAGCACCATTGCTGGCCTTCAATGCTGTCTACACTTGGGTACAGTTCAGAAGAAGGTGATATACTTACCGAGTACTGTGAGTCAGAGGAAGTTCAAGGGATAGGAAATTGATTTAATAGTCATGAACACGCTACGAGAACTTGATACTGTCGTGTTTCATACTTTTTAAGTTTTGATCTTAGTGATACTCCATCAATAATAATGAATCCTGCCCTTGAATAATTATATCTTTCATGTTAATTAGTAGAATAGCGCAGCACATCTTTTGTTACACGTTACTTTAATCGTTTAACATTTTGTTCTCTAAACTTTTGTGGCTTTCAAATGCGTAAATTGCAATTTCCAAAATCGAGTAGGAAAATTCAGGGCATTTCAGAAAGTATTAGAAGCAGGCTAATCAATCACTCAAAGACCTGAGATACTAACACGACAATGTCTTAGTCCTAAAATGAACGCTAAGAGCAAACCCACGGAAAATGGCGAGGATTTTATACCAAACACATATACGCATCTACTTGTACGACTAGTTAGCTGCTCACCATAGCTCTGTTGCAGAGGCAGAGTCTGATGAGCCACTGCAAAAATGAGCGTTAGCTGTTCCACTGACACTGAAAAAACGAATGTCACAAAAAGCAGGAGTTAACATTGACGAGCATAGAGTTGTTTTTGTAACGGATATTACCAGACGTGTTCATTGTTCAAAAGTATTAATGTCCTACATCCCTCATACTAGTTACACAGGATACCTGAAGGGAGGGGGAGGGGGAGGGGGAGGGGGAGAGGGGGTGGGGGGTTTATAGCCTTACAGACCACGTTAGCACGGACAAATAGCAGCGGAAATAGCCATATGATGGACTGAGGGTGGTCATACATGTACAGGTGCACAAACCTGAGCTGAAGGGATTGTGGCCAGTAGGAAGTAAGTCATCCAGGGAAATATCGATATTCGTTACTCTCATATATGTCGAAAAGTTGATTGCAGTAATGGTATGCCAAAGTCTCGCATACTTCAGGGCCTTCAGGATCAAACTCTCGCAGCTCCTCCACAGTTCTCGCAAGGTTGCCATTTGGATCTCCACCTGTAAGGAATTCGCCCAGCCTTGTGCCCCTAGTAAGAGTGCATAATCCAATCAGACGAAAGAGAGCTTACAGATAATGCTAAGAAAGAAAGCGCGTGATCAGGTATTCAGGTGATACTGTGACAACTTTCCAGGGAATATTGGAAAGAACGAAGAACAGTGACATGAAAAACCAGGAAACACAAGTAACCTAAGGTGTGAGGAGGGGTTTAGGGACAGGGCAGGTAACCCTAGCATTGTTATCAGGGCGGATACTATGGACCTAGTGAGTTCTAATGTCGAAATTCAGGACATATGAAGATGATGAATAGCCATCATGCTAAGTCAAGCATAACTGCAGTGATATATTTGAACCAAAAAGTGAGACCCGAGCCATTGTCAAGATCAAATTTGCATGTATACTTTACCTTGGAGCATCCAATTTGCTAAAGCCTCGTCCATTTTGGTTCAAGCTGGACTTGCATATCATTTCTTCATTGGTTTGCCGACGATAAAGAGCACATACAGCCCGCATGCACAACTCAGGATCCTTCCCCAAAGCTGATAGCATATCACCTACAGATTTCCAATCTGAATCAGGATGTTTGCTGCGCTGTAGTGTAGACATTATCTTTCCTAAATCAATATCACTGTCTGATGACTCTTCAGGTTCAGGGGAATGATGATTGCCATCATCTGACAAATCGTCCTTCATAGCCTCACAATCGGAGTCATTGACTATAAAATCGTCTAAGCTATCATCACTCCCAGAGTTGTCCTCCTCCGACTCCTCAATTTGAACATATTTCTTTGTCAGGCTAGTGGGAGAATTTTCCGTTTTCTCTCCACACTTAACCAAATGTCTCTTTGGACGTGTTGGGATATGACTACAACCATCAGACCTTCGGCCAGATGATTTTTTTTCTTGTAAACGGAAAGATCTTCTTGTACCTTGAGCAGAATTCATCTTGAGTTGACTGATCGGAATATCATCCTCATCAACGTTCTTACAGTTGCGCTTACCTCTTTTAAAAATCCTCTTTATTGGTACAGCATCTTCATCATCATCATCATCTTCACCCTCACCCTCATTGTCGCTTTTGTCTAGTCCCTTTGGCAGAGATTCACTTTCCACAGTCTTGTCATCACTAGTAACCACTGTAAGATAATGCTTGCTCTTCGGCGCATCATCATTATCTTCATCCTCATTGTCACTGTTGGCTAATTTAAAAGCTCGTCTCTTTTGCCTAGATTCATTTTTCACAGCCTCGTCATCACTAGTAACTACTGTTACATCATGCTTTCTCTTTGCCGTTTTGGCTAAAGAATCATTTCCCTCGCCACCAGTGTCATCTTCCTCATCCGAGATGTCATCTGTTTCAATAACAGCAACTCCTGGCAACCCGGAGGGTGATCCTTGTTGAGCAGGGACATCAGTCTCATGATCGCTGTCAACATCGATAACAGATGCAGAGGAAGGTCCAGCTCCAGCAGGAGTGCAGGGAGCAATTTTCTGATCGCAGCTCTTTTCATCAAAGAAACCAAGTCGTCTCTTCAGATTTTCCCCCACAGAGGTTGTTCCTAAGAAAGACTTATTAAATGTTG
This sequence comes from Spergularia marina, assembly GCA_963680865.1. Classification (NCBI taxonomy): domain Eukaryota; kingdom Viridiplantae; phylum Streptophyta; class Magnoliopsida; order Caryophyllales; family Caryophyllaceae; genus Spergularia; species Spergularia marina. Next base: position 22,350,162 of record OY804553.1, on the reverse strand, counting down.
AAAAACTGTCATATAAGGATTCGAGTATCCGCATCCGCATGATGCATGACTTAATACACAAATGTCTGGACTATTCACATTAGACTCAGGAAAAGACTATGTTCGAGAACAAGGGAAGTATCATATTCAAAAAGCGGGATGAGGCAGCATTCTATTACACTCCGTTTCTTTCAAATCTTTATGTTTGGTTTGAGTTCCTCTCAAATATTTAAATCAAACGAAATGAATTAAAAAAACGGAGGGAATATACCCCATATGTGCTCTGTGGCTGTCAAAACCATAAGATACGCAAACAGGCATTGTACCAACAAACCTCGCATTTCAAAGTTAGTCTGGACTCTGTACTAACTATACATCACCTGTCAAGTGTTACGGACAAACGAGTAGGTATAATGATCTACTACATCAACACAATACCCACACTGTATAAAAAACAAAAGCAATATCAATCTCCAGTCCAGAGAATTGAAGAGAAAAAACTCGGGCTAAGAATCATTACCTTCAGTCTCAAATCTACCACGGTGGTACATCGTAGAACAAAACTTCCTAGCAGCCTTACTAACTTCTTTCACTTCACTCTCAAACATACTAGGGTAGTACATCGTAGAACAAAACTTCCTAGTAGCCACTCCAGTAAAGATGTCATCTTTACCATCACACCCCAATTTACCTTCTACTTCACGCACACGCAACTCCAACTCCTCACATTTCCGCTTCCATTCCTCGACTCCCATGAGCGCAAAGCACTTTTCACAATCCAAAACCTTATTCTCAATCATCAATTTACCAACCCTAGACACTTCCTCATCACTCTCCACACCCACATTCCTCTCTTCCAACGAAAACCCGCCACCCGGTGCGCCTTCAAGAACCGCCTTCTTCTTCCTTAAACCCTTAACTTCTTCCTCAATTTTCACCCTTTCACCCTCCAAACCCCTAATCTTTCCTCTAATTTCTTCCAACTCAATATCTTTGTTCCGAATTTGTAGGGCTAAACATTTTTTATCTTCCTCCTTACGTTTGTTCACTATTCCAGTATAATTGATGCTAGTAGATTCTCCTAAATCATCAAAATCTGCTACTAATACAATATTGCCATTTTCCCCCATTTTTGGGTCAATTATAATGCGATCACTTGGGATTTCATTCAAATCCATTGTTTTGAAAGTAACCCAAAAAAACTTCACAACTATAATGTTAAAAAATGACTAAGAATGATTGGGGAAGGGGAAGAATAGACAGAAAACTCACAGAATTGACGCTTCTTCATCAAATGTTGTGTGCAAGAGAAGATACTGATGTTTTTTTTTTTTGGGAGGAGTGGACTGATATGAAAAAAAAGAAAACAGAAAGATATGGCCAATACCCGTTGGCCCAGCCCAATCATCTTGAGGAGATCGGTCACTAATTAGGCCCAAAAAGTCCAATCCCGACACTGTACTTCCAGGGTTGTGATACATTTCTGGCAAAGTCTCATAAAAGACGGTCTCACAACAAGTTATTCTGAAACCAATTTATTTGTCTAAAAAGTGAAAAGTTTATTATTCATTGTGACCATTATATTGCTTGTAGTGACCATATTAGTTTACGTTTTAACCACATTTGTTGTGATTTAAAAGGGCCACGAAATATAAAATTAGGCATAATTTATAGGGTAAGACATTTACTCATCTTATATGAGACATTATTATCTTATACGTTGTATTAAATTAAAACAATCACTAAAAGAAGTATAATGGGTACTAAAAATGCAAAAGAGATGACTATTTATATAAAAAAGATGGTCTCATATTAAAATAGTGTGAAACTGTCTGACACAAGTCTCACACAAGACTTACTCTATATTTCTCCTCTCTAATCTCGTCAAGTGGCTTGATAGCCATGAGAATTTTTATTTACATACTCCGTATTAACCATTGTTTATGGTAAAAGTGTCAAATTATAAGTTTCGACAAGAGACGTAAAACTCTGGAAATTTTTGAAAGATAGTGACAAACACTGGGTCCATAGCATTATTGCGCAACACATCTGTAATGCCATCCTTGCCATTCCACTTTCGAAAACTGAACCATCACCTGACAGTCTTATCTGGAAATTTTTCCATCAGCTCTGCGTACAACCTTTGCTTCCACTCTAACGTCCTGCTTCATACAAGGTGGCACATTGCCTTGCGAAATATGCTACTGATACCAACAACGAACAGGAGGATTGTCTACTTCACCTCCCCCCCCCCCCTCGACTTGTGCTCGTGCCCTGCTCAATGAAGACCATGCCGACTCTGTATCTGTTTTTTCCCTTGTTCGCACTCGTATTCTGCTGCCTTTATGTTTCCTAAGTCCCTCCATCGCGAAGGGCTGGTTGTAACCACAAGACTTATTTCTCATCTTTAATATAGTTCCCCTTTTCTCTAAAAAAAAAAGACGAGATTTTAACGTGCATATTATTTTCTCTTTTCAACGAACAATTTTAACGTGCGATTCTCAAAACCATTTTCATTTTAGATCATCTGTGCGCAGCCTCTCTATGTTTCAATATGGGTAAGGTTTGCGTGCACTAGAGGTGATCATGGGCCGGGCTTATGGTAAAAAAAAGTGGACCCGGTGTGCGGGTCGGGCCGACCAAGCTTTTCTTTTGGGCCTAATCCGTCGGCCCAAGCCCGGCCCATTCGGGCCAAAGCGGGCTTTCAGGCTTTTTAAAGAAAAATTACGTATTACCTAATTAATACGTTTTTGATCACTTTACACATTAATATTATCTACTACTTGCATATTTAGTTTAATAATAAATTATTATACATTTTTAAAGAGATTTTTGATGTTATTTTCATAATTTACAATATTTTAATTATTAATAGTAATTTTTTATTATTTTAATATGCTTTATTCACTACATTTAGCCTAATTTTGCTACATTGAGTACTTTAATTACCAATTCATCATAATCAGACATCATTTACACTAATTTACATAACTTAGGTTTATAAAATTTTTAAAAAATGTGTTTATTTTTAAAAACGGGCCGGACCGGGCCAATTTTCGGGCCACGAGCTCGGCCCAAATTATTGCGGGCTTTTTTCAGGCCGGGCTTTGGGCCATTTTCGGGCCTAGTTGGTCGGCCCAAACCCGGGAAAAAGTCGGGTCTGGCTTTCGGGTCTGACCCATTTGATCAGCTCTAGCGTGCACCCGACTCCTCCTTACACCGCCTTACGGCAGGAGCCTTTAAAGCACTGAGATTAAAGATGTTTTAACGAACAAATCAAACTTACACATTAACGTATGCGAATAGTTTATAGAATTAAAAAAGGGAGAATAGAGTAATTCACTCTTTTTTTTTTTTCCGTTAATCACTGCTTACTTTGGTACTTTGCACGATAATTATCGAAAACTCTTACTATACAATCGTAAGTAGGTGATGATCAAGGTTAGCCTAGTGGTTAGGAACTCAACCTGCCTGTGGGATGTCCCAGGTTCAAATCCTCAAACCCCCACCCCCGCAACATTAGTTGCTCCTTTGTACAAAAAAAAAAAAAAAAAACAATCGTAAGCAGGTACTCTCATTAAAAAAAAAAATGTTTTTTTTTTCTTTTAGGTTACAACTCTCGTTGAGTTCTTCTATCGCAATATGTTGTACTTTTTGCCTAAACTTGTACTTTAAAACTTTTACAGGCATAGAGATGTATAATCCACGTATATTAAGATTTCATTAATGAACTTTTACATAATTTTAACAAAGTACATTACCATATATTAAAAGTACACCCTATCGAACTGAGAGTACGGCTGATCACTTTAAGACTTGAGATACAGAAACACAACAATGTCTTAGTCCCAAAATGAACACGAGGAGAAAGCCTACGGAACATGGCACGAATTTTGTACAAAACAGATCTACGCAACAATCTCTACCGGTACCTATAGACATATAGTTAGCTGCCAACAATATCACTGGAGCAGAGACAGAGTTCTATCTACCTTCATAAAATGACTGTTAGCTGATTCAATTGTCGATACTGATAAAAACGAATGTCACCAAAAGCAGGGGTTAAAATTGACGAGCACAAAGCTCAGACCCGTTTCTTTAATCGATATCACTACTAGAGATGTTCATCATTCAAACATCATTGTTCTACATCCTTCATACTATTTACACAGGATACCTACGGGGGGTTATAGCCTTGTGGAGCGCATTAGTACAGCCAAAAAGCCGTGAAAACAACCATATAACATGAGGGTGTCATACATGTACACAAAAGTCAGCTGAAGGCCGGGTTGCGGCCAGTAGGAAGTAAGTCGTCAGGGGAAAAATGGGTCTTCGTTGTTCTTGTATATGTCAAAAAGTTGGTTACTGTAACGGTATGCTAGACTGCGGCATACTTCAAGGGCTTTAGGATCATAAATCTGCAGCTCCTCCAGAGTTTTCACGACGTCACCATTTGGATCTCCATCAGTAAGGAAGTCGCCCAGGACTGTCCCCCTAGTAAGAGTGGATCACCCAGTCAATCAAAGAGAGCTATAGATAATGCCATAACATGAATGAGAGTCATGAGGTGATAAAGTGAGTGATAAGTGACAAGTTTGCCGGGGAATATAGAAAAGAACAACAATTAGCACCAGAAACTAATAACCAGGCCACAAAACAACTTTGAAATCAGGAAGTCAATACTAAAATTTGCATGTGAATTTTACCTTGTTGCATCAAATTTGCTAAAGCCTCGTCCATTTTGGTTCAAGCTGGCCATGCATATCTGCTCTTCAGTGGTTTGCCGGCGATAAATTGCACACACAGCACGCATGCACAACTCAGGATCCTTCCCAAAATCAGATAGCATTTCACCTACCAAAACCCAATCCGATTTAGGTTTGCAGCGCTGTATTGTAGACATTATATTTCCAAGATCAAGATCGTTGTCTAATGCCTCTTGAGGTTCAGGAGAGTAATGGTTGCAATCATCTGACAAATCGTCCTCATTACCCTCATTATCCTCATTATCCTCAGAATCAGAGTCATTGACTATAAAACTGTCTAAGCTATCATCACTCTCAGAGTCATCCTCTTCCGACTCCTCATCGTCGACATATTTCTTTGTCAAGCTATTGGGACAATTTTTCATTTTTTGTCCACACTTAACCAGACGTCTCTTTGGACGAGTTAAACTATGACTTTGATTATGAGACCTTTGACCAGAAGACTTTTTTTCTTGTAAACGGACAGATCTCCTTGAACCTTGAGGAGAATTCATCTTCAGTTGGCTGATCGGAATATTATCCTCAGCATCTATCGCATAATCGCTCTTGCCTCTGTAAATAAGTCTACTTATGGGTTGAGCGTCATCATCATCTTCACCCTCATTGTCGCTGTTTTCTATTTTAAGAGCTCGTCTCTTGGTCATAGGTTCATTTTTACCAGCCTCGTCATCACTAGAATACACTGTAAGATCACGCTTTCTCTTCGGAGTTTTAGGATCACCGCCCTCACCAACAGTGTCATCTTCCTCATCCGAGATGCCATCTGTTTCAATAACAGCAATTTCAGGCAATCCGGAGGGGGAACCTTCACTCTGTTGAGCAGGGACATCAGGCTCATGATCACTGTCAAAATCGATAACAGTTGCAGACGAGGGTCTTGCTCCAGCTGGAGTGGGGGGAGCGATCTTCTGGTCACAGCTTTTTTCATTAAAGAAAGCAAGTTGTCTCCTTACGTGTTTCCCCATAGAGGTTGTTCCTAAGACAGATTTAGTAAATGTTAAAATCTATCAGACTGATTCCATTATGTGCAGGATGATTAGGAATGACTTAATATACAACTCCCCTTACTACTCACATCAAACTCGGAAAGAAAAAACCTATAATTGAGAACCGGGACAGGGAAGTATTCTGTTTTACTCCCTCTGATTCTTTGAAATCTTTCTGTTTGGTTTGAAATTCCTCTCAAATATTCACATCTAACGTAAAAATTTAATAGAACGGAAAATACCCCCGCAGATTATGCAAACAGGCATTGTAAAAATGTACCAACAAACATAAACATTTCAACATAGTCTGGACTACTAATACGTCAAATGTCAAGTGTTAAGGACACACCAGTAGATACGATGATCTAATAAATCGACATTGTACAGATATTGTATCAAGAAAAAAGCTTTATCAGTTCCCAATCCAAAGAATCAAACAGAAAAACATGGCGCTGAGAATATGTACCTTCAGACTGAATTCCACCAGGGGAGTAAGTCGCAGAACCATCATTCCTCGCAGCATCGACAACACCACCCTTACTAACTTCCTTCACTCCAGTCAAGATGTCATTTTTACCATCACAGCTCAATCTGCCCTCTAATTCAAACACACGCAACTCTAATTCCTCACATTTCCGCTTCCACTCCTCGACTCCCTTGAGCGCAAAGCTCTTCTCACATTCCAAAACCTTATTCTCAATCATCAATTGATCAACCTTAGACATTTCCTCATCACTCTCCACACCCACATTCCTCTCCTCCATCGAAAACTCCCTGCCTACCGCCCCTTCAAGAACCGCCACCTTCTTCCTCAAACCCTTAACTTCTTCATCAATTTTCACCCTTTCACATTCCAAAACCCTAATTTTTCCTCTAATTCCTTCCAACTCCAAATTATTGCTCCGAAATTCTAGAGCTAAATACTTCTGTTCTTCCTCCTTACATTTGTTCACTATTTCACCACAATTGATACCAGATTCTCCTAAATCATTATTACAATTATTATCAAAATCTGCTACTTTATTATCATTCTCATCCATTTTTTCCTCAATTACTACGTGATCACTTGGAATTTCATTATAATCCATGATTTTAATAGAGACCCAGAAAACTTCCACAAGAATATTCTTCAAAAATTACGAATTAACACATGAACTGATGAGCCTACATAGTTTCAACAAATCAAATAACAAAGTAATACATAATTAGTGCCCCACGAAAATAATAGGGTAGAATATGTAACATGATTAACAGTAAAAAAAGTCCTGAAATATGAAGAATTAACAGTGAATTAAAATAATAAAGAGAAAGATACGATTAAAACAGAGAACTCACAGTTTTTCTTGAAAAATCGTCTGCAGAGTTGATTAATTAGAATTTAGAGAAATTAATTTCTGGGGTTTTATTGAATTTCAGGGTCATATGAGGCAAGTCGCAATTCAATAAACCGGCGGGTGATTAAAAAAAAAAAAAAAAAAAAACCGGTTCGTAATTTCTAGGAATGGAGCGGGTTAAGGTTTTGATCGAGTTCCAAATTTTTAAGACCCGTTCCTAACACAGTATAGTCGAGAATATCTACCCTTTGTCCCTTCCGTGACAATCGCTTACGCGTAGTCCCTTGCGTAACTAAGATGACGTGATGAAATAATTGCAGAAAAAAAAAAAAAAAAAAATTTTAGTAGTAGCTTCCTGTTTGCTCCTTTTCACGTACTGCTAAAACGTTGACATTAACTAGTGGTGTGGATGAGTATAGACGAGACGGCTGTGCGTTTAAGGCTCCCACTTAAAATGTTGTAAAAAGCTGTTTGATTTTTAGAACCTAAATGTATTAAATCTAACGTATTGGGGGTCCATTTAGAAATTTCGCCAAGGACCCAAATTTTTTTGAAGATTTCCTACATAACCCTGACAATAAACGTCAACAATATCAAATAAAAAGTAGAGAGTTTATAGACGAACTACGGGAGAGTACATACGCAAGGCAACTTATTATGTAATCCAATAATACTGCACCAGTTAAGCTGCTGATGGTGCTGGATACGACTGTCGCAGTAGTACAGATCAATATTATTATTATTTTATTAGCAGCAGGTAATGACTTCCATGCACACTACATTATTGTCTACATTAATAACGATGAGGACTCGTAGTACTGTAGGAGCAGCAAAGCTAGGACCAAATTAGAATAAAGTAAACAATTTACTCGTCAACGTTAATTATCTCAACGAGCTGGCACATATATACATATATATACGTACTGCTGGAGTAATGGAGTTTCTCTATTTGAATTATTCAAACTTGCAAAATGTAATGTGAATTTGCATTTTCTCGAAATTTAGATCTGTCTCATCACCACATTAGAATAGTTATTGTATCGGTGAAGTTTATGAGATCGATGGACACCCTTGTCCGTGAAGCTTCAAAAGCGGAGGCAGAGGATGTACTCCATAGCCATAAGCAAGTTCCGAGTAACAGTAATGTTATTCATATGGCCGTGAAGAAGAATCAGTACACGTCCGTGTCGAAAGCTCTAGATGAGTTATCACCGGAAAAGGTGATTGAGTTACTATGTCAAACTGATACATTAGAAGGCTCGAACCCTCTTCATTATGCAGCTAAGGAAGGTAATATCTTCACTGTCAAGTTGCTCGTCAACGCCTATGTTCAGGCCACTACCGATGTAGGTCACCAGGTGAGTACATATTTACTCCTTCCGTTTCTTTAAATTATTTTTAATAGAGTACTTGGTTTGATTTCTTTCACATATTCATAAGTCAATTAAATATCCTGATGAGGGAGTACTTCATTTTAATTCATATGCTTCTTCCATGGATTCGATAAATTCATAGATTGACAATTATTATACCGAGTATATAATAATGTGCGAGTAGTATCCATGTTTGGAGTTATGGTATGCTACTAAAATTAAATGGGGGGTATACATGTCTTTTAAGTCAATGGTCATCCACAGGATAACTTAAAAGTCAGAATCTTTAGTTGTGATTCTTGTGAAAATGTCATTTAGGCGTATTAGATGTCCACTGTGCTTACAAAAACTTGTGGCTGATGTTAGAAACCAGCTGAACCAAAAGTGTAGATCGATAGGGTTCAAACAAGGACTTTATAGTTTAACACGCTCCTTCACGTGAATGCTCTTTGTGCATAAAACGTGGAATATATACCAATCCATAGACGACAACTTGTGCTTGACTTATACGTGACTTGATTAAGGAGGGTTACGAGGATTTGAACTTGAGACCTCGGGAAAGGGGATCTGATAATACCATGTTAGAAACCAATTGAACCAAAAGTATAGATCAGACTAATAGTTAGAGTCCAAATCAAGGACTTCTAAAGTTATAAATAGTTTTGCTATTGATTGCTAACAGGGCATACCTCCATGGTTAACGAAGAATTTCATTGGAAATACACCGGTACGAAGTTGCTTCGTGAAGAAGACAATAAAGTCGCATGAAAGTGTAGCAAGGTACCTAATTTTACGAGATCACGAATTGTTCAGGACATTGGGTGAACAAAGGTACCTTAACCTTTGTTCACCGGAAAAAAGCAGCACAATGGCCGTAGACAAAACAGGTGCAAGCATACTCTTTTGCGCAATGCAAGAAGGTTTTTCTCTCCTAGCTGAGCAGATCATCACCTCTGGTCTTCCCTACAGTCTCACTGGCAAGTTCGGGGAGAATCCTCTTGGCCATGCTTCTAAATGCAACGGTACGAGGTTCAATCATGTTTTATTTCCCTCGTTTTTTTCGATTGTTAAAGTCCCTAGATAGTGAAATCGTGTTTTATGGTTGTTATTGTACTCGAAATCAACTAAGAATCAGCGACGCCACATTGCCACTAGTACAACAACAAAGATACGAGTATATAATAGATTTACGTGGTTTCACTATCGATTAGATAGGTACGTCCTAGGGAGATTAATAAGAAACAATTTTTACTTTGGTAGGGGTTAAAATACAATTTGAATGAATAGTTTTTTCGTATTTGCCCGTTTGAAAACTCTTACTATTGTCGTGGCTCTCGAAATGTCACTAAACTATCTCAATCGAGTCATTGGTTAGATAAAACTCAAGTCGTGATTTTTGACACTTTTCGTATAGGTTTTTACACTCCCTTTATAAGATAAGTATTGATCCCACTTTGAGTAGTGTGACTCACATATGAGAGTGTAACCGTAAATTAATCCATATTTACATTTAATTTGGAATCGATGTTTTTTTTTTAAGTTGAATCAAACATAGGACTGTTAGGGGTAATTTTTCTTTTTGACAAATGTCACAAGTAAAACACAAAAAAAGAAAAAGAAAAAAAGAGAGATATTTTGACAATTAACCCGATCATTTTCCCTTGACTCACAAGTCACCATCTTATGTTAAAGTTTGTCCAAGTAAAAAAAATCTCAGCAAAAATCACCGCATAAAACACCGATTTACCACCCAGCAGCTCGCCTTTGGCTGGTGGGAGCCGCCGTAAGTGTCTTAATCGAGCGTCGACCACCGTGATTTCTGTCCTGCCACCGCCGCCAACAGCTTCCTTCTCTCCTTTTGATCCGTGAGTTTTCAAATTCTGGAAGTAATTTTAAATTATATGGTTTTATGAATTGAATTTACTTGTTTCTTGTGAAAGAAGGGATAATTACACTCCAATTTGGTAATATTTTGATGTAGTTTTGCTTGGTAGATGTTTGATTAATTAAGTGAAATTATTTAATTTGATGCCAGTAAAAATGTTGGCGGTAGAGACCGTTAGTAAAAAAGCTCAAAAAACGTGATTCTGTAAAATTCAGAGTTACGCTGGATAGCTTAGAAATTAGAGGGGTATACCAGAAAAACTCGTAAACCTGGTGGTACATTGGAAATTATCCCTTGAATTTTTACTTGTGAAGTAAGTTCAATGGTTATTTTTTGCTCGGTAGATCGTTGAACCATAGGAATAATATTTTAAGGTGGTTCGACCTCAAGTCAAGGTCTGCGTCCACGCAAATTTCATTCAAAATTCTTTCCTATACTCCCACAGTAGAAATACCCCACAACTAGCCGTATGTAGTTGTAGAAACCCGTGTACAAAACCCTTGTACCCCAAACCTCACACGTAAATTTCATCTCGAGTATTTAGCTAAATAGATCAGATTTTTTTTTTTAAATAATGCTTTTAATTAAATTATTTCAAGTTTTGGGGGTGGAATGAAACTATTTACACAGAATGGGTCCATGTAGGATCGACAACCCCCCAAACCAAATTTCTTCGTTTCCTAACAAAAGAACCAAAACCGCTACGGCGCTGCCTAGATTTCTGACGGTTTTGGCGGGTTCTATACTCAGAGACAAAATTTCACACTCACCAAAGCCGTCCTAAAAAAGACGGTTTTGGACCAAAACCTTTCGGATTTCGGGCGATTATGACAAAACCGTCACGTGCCCTGACGGTTTTGGGTTGTTTCGCGAAAAAAAATCCGAAGCAATTCCCAATCCTACGTGAACCCATTTCGTATAAAATTTTTGTTTCCGCACCCAAAACTTGAAATAATTCAATTAAAAGCATTATTTTTAAACTCGTTCAACAGATCAAGTGTAGAACGCGATAGTAATACAAATTTTGACTGCCTTATACAGAGCAAGTATGCAGGCTGCTACTTGAAAAGCATCCAGAACTCATAAGCAAGGAGCCTGGGCTTGTTGGCACAGTGCTTGATAGAGCGGTTGAAGATAACGCGACATGGTTGGTTAAGCTGATGCTTATAGAGGAAAAGGCTAGTATTCAATGTTCGCCACAACCTTGGACTAAAGCATGCAGGAGATTAATCTGGCACACTAATTCTACGTCATCCGGTGATACCCCTCTTCACATTGCAGCGAGAAAGGGAAATGTGGACATTGCAAAACTTCTTTTACAAGGTTACGAGTCTGCAACTCAAGACGAGGCTGAAGAGTGGGATGTTGCGCAGGCTCACCCTGCAAATGATAACCTGGGTGTTATGCCTTTGCACATTGAGAATCTCCAAGGGAACATACCATTATTTGTGGCCCTTAAAAACAAGCGTGATGATCTTGGAGTGTACTTGTTATCAGCAGAGACCGTTTTGATTATGTGGCAACGGATGGATGGAAAAGGTAAGTATGCTTATGAGATCGCGGTAGAAAATGGTTGTGAACAATCGAGAAAAATGATGGTTGAACGAACTGTGGTTCAAAAGGCAGAGTTGTTAAATTCGGCACCGAATGTTAAGGACATACATCCCAGTGTTCTTAAGATCGTCCGACATATTGCTTCAAGATATCCAGGTATGAAACTGGAATTTTTTTTTTGTGAAAATTTGGATTGTTCGCGTGGACGTAAATGCATTAATTTCATTTATTTTTTCCAAGCTCTCTGAAGTGTAAACTTAACGTTTTGTTTTTTTGCTACATATATATTTTTTTCTCTGTCTTAAGCGATGAGTGAAAAGTTAACTTCAATGGATGAAGCAAGACTTTTTCTGGAAGGGCTTCCTTTGTTTGGGAGAGAACCAAACAAGGACGCAACTTCACACCTTGAAGAAGCAGCAGAAAGGGGAGCGGATTGGCTTGTAAAATTGCTTTTGGAGGGTGACACGTCTTTGATAAACGTTTCCACACCCGCATGGATAAAGGCATGTGAGAAGGGTCACTTGTCTACATTGCTAGCCTTTATTGAGAAGTGTGATAATCAAGAGTTCATTAGTGTTTGTCAGAAGGATCGGCAGACGCCTCTGCACCATATTAAGTTGCCACAGTATGAGCAATACAAGAAATTGCTGTCAAATCCAGTCATGCAGGATCTTATTAATGAACTTGACCCTGGTGGAGCCACCCCGTTGCACCGTGCAATAAAACGCAATGACTATGGACTGTCAAAAGCGTTATTTGAAGCTGATGGCATAAAAGTCGACATTGAGGACCTGAATCATAAAACCGCTCTGGGTTTACTGGAGGATCGGTGTAGTAACAATGATAGCTTCTTTAGGTTATACAAAGGGCTGTTAGAAAATCCACTTATGACGCAGGATTTTAAGAATATGATTGACAATTATGGAGCTACACCTTTGCATAGAGCAATAGAACAGGATGTGCGGAGATTAGTGAAGACATTGGTGGAGACTAAGGGTTTAAAACTTGAAATAAAGGACTACAATGGCAACACGTCCTTGGCTTTGATCGAAGAACGATGTAGGCTTAAATATGCAGATAGTTTCTGGTATGATCTATACAAGACGGTTGTAGCAAGTCCAGAAATGTTACATAAGATGAAGAATCACAGAGGCAGCAGTGGAGCTACTCCTATGCACATAGCAATAGAATGGAATGACCTGGATCTGGCAAGAACATTGGTTCATACTAAGGGCATAAAACTCGATATCACGGACACAAATGGGAAAACAGCCATTGATGTTGTTGAGGAGCTATGCGATCCATTTGATAGCTTGTGGTACGGGTGGTACAAGGAGTTGTTAGGAAATCCAGTCATGACACTTGAGTTGAAGAATCGAGTTGACAGCAATGGAGCTACATCTTTGCACCGAGCAATACAACGGGTTGCCAAGAGGCTCGTGAAATTATTGATGGAGACCAAGGGGGTTAAATGCGAAATCAAAGATTACAATGGTAAAACAGCCTTGGATTTGATCGAGGAACGATGCAGTTCTACTGATGGCTTCTGGTTTGAGCAATACAGGGAGTTGTTAGCAAATGCAGATATGCTTCAAAAGCTGAAGAATCATATAGGCAGCAGCGGAGCCACCCCTTTACACATAGCAATAGAAAAGGATGCCCTGAAACTGGCAAAAACATTAGTTGAGACTAAGGGCATTGATCTCAACATCACAGACACAAATGGGAAAACAGCCATTGATTTGATTGAGGAACGATGCGATCCATCTCATAGCTGGTGGTATGAGTGGTACAAGGAGTTGCTAGCAAATGCAGTCATGACGAATGAGCTGAAAAATCGGGCTGACAGCAATGGAGCTACGTCTTTGCACCGAGCAATAGAGCGGGATGCCAAGAGGGTAGTGAAATTATTGATGGAGACGAAGGGGGTAAATTTCCACATCAAAGATTGCAATGGTAAAACAGCCTTGGATTTGATCGAGGAAAGATGCAAGTTCGCATCTATTGATGTCTTCTGGTTCAAGCAGTACAAAGAGTTGTTTGTTAATGCAGAAATGCTGCAAAAGCTGAAGAATCATAGAGGCAGCAGTGGAGCTACTCCTCTGCACAAAGCATTAGAATGGGAAGACCTGGATCTGGCCAGAACATTGGTTCAAACTAAGGGCATAAAACTCGATATCACGGACACAAATGGGAAAACAGCAATTGATGTTATCGAGGAGCTTTGCAAGCCATCTAATAGCTTGTGGTATGAGTGGTACAAGGACTTGTTAGCAAATTCAGTCATGACGAATGAGCTGATAAATCGGGTTGACAGCAATGGAGCTACATCTTTGCACCGAGCAATTGAACGGGATGACAAGATGGTAGTGTTGTTATTGATGAACACAAAGGCGGTTAAATGGCAAATCAAAGATTGCAATGTTGGTAAAACTGCCTTGGATTTGATCGAGGAACGGTGTAAGTGCAGCTCGACTGATAGCTTCTGGTTTGAGCGATACAGGGAATTGTTTGCAAATGCAGAAATGCTGCAAAAGCTAAAGAACCACAGAGGCAGCAGTGGAGCCACTCCTCTGCACATAGCAATAGAATGGGAGGACACTGATTTAGCGAGAATATTGGTACAGAGTAAGGGCATTGATCTGAGCATAAAAAACACAATTGGGAAGACAGCTCTAGATTTGGTTGAAGAGAAATGTAATAAGTATGATACATATGATAGCCCGTGGTACGAGATGTACAAGGACTTGTTCGACAATCCACACTATGTGCATGAGTTGAAAAATCATAGGGTTGGAATTGATAACAGTGAGACCCCATTGCACCGTGCAATCAGGTTAGATGATACTAAGCTAGCAAAAACATTGTTGGAGACAAAGGGAGTCGAACTTGATATCGAAGATAAGGATGGTAACACAGCCCTGGATTTACTTGAGGGGCTCTATAAATCGGGAAAATGGGTATGTGATATCATTCTTTTTCTTTCCACTCTTTCACATTTTCTTACAATCGATGATTAACTGCGTAACCTATGTCGTAGGACCGCCATGTTATAAAATAAAACAGCATGGATAGAAACATGGAGTTTAACCCAATGGCATAGATCAAGATTTGAAAGCTTATGAATTCAGTTTTGATGATTTTGTAGGGTGATATGTGTCGTGAAATTAGGCTAGACCCTAGCATCAAGATATTCAAATTCAAGTACTTTCAGAGAAGGACGTCCCTCATGCACATGCAGGAAACCCTGTCTGTGGTAGCAGCTTTATTAGCCACCATCACATTTGCAGCAGGGATTGCCGTTCCAGGTGGTGCGGACGAAACGTACGGGACAGCCATCCTCGCGAGGGAAGCTGGATTTCTCGTTTTCACTGTAGCCAACACTTTAGCAATGTGCAGCTCCATTGTGGTTTTGTTCACAGTGATCGGCGCAATGATATGGGAGGCTCACCCCAAAGCAACATCTTTAATCGACTTATGTGTGTTCCTGCTGCAGCTCTCTCTGGGTGGTACTATTGTGGCATTCATGACCGGAGTGTATGTGATTATGGCCCCCAAGGTCAAGTGGGCTGCCTTTGTTGTCATTTGCTTGAGCTCAGTCGCCTTCATAGTGGCTTTGGTTGTCGTTTCCTTCTTTTGGCCACTCCTTTACAAGCCCTTTAGTTACTTCAAACATGCTGTCTGCAGACTAGTCAGCCACCTGAAATGTTGTGTTTGTTGTGGTAACGTGGCCAGCACTGACAACCCTACAATTGATTCTCTGCCACCCAATAAACCAGAGTCCCCTGCAAAGGTGAGCACACCAGTGATCAATGGAGCCTCTGACAGTCCAACACCAGCTGCTTTACCACCCAATGAGCCACAGTCACCATCAAACACGAGCACGCTAATGAGGACTGGAGCCTCTACACGTCCAGCAACGGCTGCTTCATTACAAACCAGTAAGCCACAGGCTTCAGCAGACGCCAATGGGTGTGTTAGTCAAGTCTCTGACGGTCGTAGAACTGCAGCTCCAAGACATAGGCAACAACAGCTGCAAAAGACAGATAAGGAGGCCGGCCAATCTTCTTATTCTCAAGCTGCAGATTTTGAACATAAGATCGCCATTGACGACCTTAGACGTTAGTTATTCTTCACCGGCAACCAGTAGCAGGGAGAACATTCTGTACTACATTATTTTATTTTTTTATTTTTTATTTTTATTTTTTTTGCGTTCGTAAAACTAATTTGTTGCTGCTAGTAAAATTGGGTCCGATAATCAAATTTGTTTGTTTGGACGTCAATTGTGTAGCAGAGCAGAATGACATAATTTATTTGAATTGGTAGTATATTTAGGTCATCATTATATTTCACGACAACATTAGACAATTATAATAAGTGTTAATATTTTTTTGACCATTTATCCTAATTTGATGTACATTTCCTACAATTGGGCTAATTTAGTGTCGTTTTTGGTTTTCTGTGTTTTATATTTGTGACCTTTTTATCCTAATGTCACAGTGAACTCCCAGCCAGTGTAAACAGGTCATCATATGTGGATGCCATTTTACTTTTTCTTTGCTTGTCTTTTTTCAGGTCCTGACGGCTCTAGCATTGACAGTATTTGCTGATCAGAATGTGCTTTTTGCTGTTGTTGAGGTCTGTACTTCAATTCTTCTCAAGCTCTTCACTACATGTGCCTCATTACTGGTATTTTGTGTTTTAAATCTACAGAAATATGTGTTGGAACGATTAATTCAAATAATGCTCAAAAAAATAAAATTTATCAAAATGGGGTTGTAAAAAACTTATTTATCGAAATGGGGTGCACGTAGGCTCGGATACCTGGGAATTTGAAACTCGCCATGGCGCGTGGCGAGTTTGACCTAGGAGCCTGAAACTCGCCATGGCGCGTGGCGAGTTTATCATCACCATCTTCCCTCGAACTAATCAGTCAACAGAGCAAAAACGGTCAAACTCGCCACGCGCCATGGCGAGTTTGTCAAACTCGCCACGCGCCATGGCGAGTTTCAGGCTCCTAGGTCAAACTCGCCACGCGCCATGGCGAGTTTCAGGTTCCCAGGTATCCGAGCCTACGTGCACCCCATTTCGATAAATAAGTTTTTTACAACCCCATTTTGATAAATTTTATTTTTTTGAGCATTATTTGAATTAATCGTTCAATATGTTGCGTGCTCTATAACAACAAAGCACGGGATGCTACAAATGTAACTTATAGCTCTGAGCTTGTTGCGGCAGTCATAAAAACCACAGGGAGGGAAGATTATGAACAGGCTGGTGAGGTCTGAAATTATGAACAAGGCTGTCCAGTTTGGTGCTCCTGGTATGCTTTCTCCTATATGAGAGGTTTGAATATGGTCATGTGACATTTACATGTGGTTCCTCTGTTGAATCGAACTTATGGTCTGAAGTACTTTTCAGTGCAGTCGGAATGAAGCCAATGGCCCGAAAGTTGGAAATAAAATTAACGATTGACAATCCCTGAAAATGGAAGCTGCATTTTAAGTACGGAGTACATTGTTTGGTCTATCATGACAATCTTGTTATCTAGGTCGAGAAATTTGACATTTTGCAGCATCACATACGAAGTAATCACGAAGCATTTTGCCTGGTGGTGTTGATCAGGATGCTTCGTGTCTATATCATCTTTGTTAAACTCTCTAATTTCATTTTGCCCTCGCCAAAAAAAAAAAAAAAAAAAAAAAAAAAAAAAAATCGTTCCTAATAATATCTTTAAAGTAATGTTCTAAATTACTATTTTAAATAAGCATCTGAAATTCGCGTGCGTTGCACGGGTCAATAATCTAGTTAAAGTTGTCTACATGACACGTATAATTTGTTATAAATTGAGCTACGTATATCAAAATATTGTGATATAAGTATCATTAAGTTCGTGTTAAAATTTACTTCAATCTAAGATCCATTGACACATACTGTTGAAAAGTTAAGTACGGAGTATGATTTTGGTTGAGATATTTCGACAAGTTAGACTTTTGTGAAAAATGCTTAAAATAATAATAAAAAAAAAAATATTATTTAAACGGCAAATTCAAGTGGTGCCCCCGAACTATGTCAAAATGCGCATGGTGCCCCTATGTTTGAAACTTATACACTACGGTGCCCCCGAACTTTGCACCAATAGGCACGTGGTGCCCCTCTCCACTAACACCGTTAACTTTTGAATGGAAAAAATGATGTGGCATGTGATTAGTTTACATTTAATCAATTTTGTTATAATTACTAATTAATAAATAAGTAAAAAAAAAATACCCAAAATGGTCCCCCTTTCCTAGCAGCCTGCCACCCTTCCCACCACCCAGCCCACCGCCGCCGACGACCCCAATCACATCCCCTCTCCCCACCTTCACCACCACTGGGCCGCCCTTGGCGGCGAACACCACTCATTGGTGGTGACTTGCATCAAAACCACCCCAAAAAGCCCCTTCTCTCAATTTTTTCTCTCCTCAACCTTTAAACAACCACCACCTCGACATCCTACAACACACGCGACGGTTTCTTATCCGACAAAATTACAATGGTGGTGGTTGTTTAAAGGTCGAAGAGAGCTGGAGAGAGAAAAATAGGTGGTGGAGTATTTTTGGGTGGTTGTGATGCACGACAACGCCAATGGTAGGTTGTATGGGGCTCGCGCCGCCAAGTGCGGCTCGACGGGTGATGATGGCGGGGGAGGGGAGGTGCTTGGAGTGGTCGGAGGTGGTTGGTGAGGCGGCGGGGAAGGTGGGGCTGTGGGGATGGCGGGGGGATAGTAAAAAAAAGTTTGTTTTTTTTTTTACCGGAAAATTCACGTGGTGCCCCTGTGGTTTGTCGTTTTGCACATGGTGACCACACTTTCAACTTTGTCCACGCGGTGTCCTCGAGGTTTGTATTTTTGCACGCGGTGCCCCTAATTTTAAATGACATTAGAAAATTGCTAACGTTTACTATTCAAACGTCTATTAATAATCAACTTAGCATATTTATGGATAAAAGAAAAAAAAGGCAGTCTCTCCCTCTCTCTCCCCTCCCCCACCAGGCCACCGCTCCTCCCACGGCTCTGTTCCACCGCACTTCGACCATCACCTTTACCGTCATCGGCATGCCACCAACATGGGTGATCAGGATCGGCGACCAAATCCAGATGTCTATCCACCATGGTACATGACTGTAGCTCCCCATACCCCGGCCCGCATCATCTTCTCTCCTAATTTTGCCTCCCCTACCCCTACTGGCTACTGCCACTCCCCAAAACACCCCTCATCATCTCCTATAACCCAGCATCCTACAAATCCCAAATTGAATTCCTTATAGCACAAAATCAAGCCTCATAAATTGAAATAAAGAGGTAGACGACATTCACACAAGAACTCGTTACGCTTCACGAGCAACTGCAACGCCAAGCATTTCGAAACCAACACCCAAATTCTGCAGATTCTCAAATTGAAAACCCAATACATCGAATTAGGGTACCTCAAAACATCACACATATATTTTGACTCAAACAAAGCAAAAAATCAAGCCAATTCATCCATCAAATTTTCAGAATTTTTTTGCCCAATTCAGGAAAATAATTCAAATTGAGACACCAAAGGTACTTAATTGTTGGTTGATTTGGGGGTGGAGATAGAGAGATAGAAAAATTCGAGAGTCAGAGCTGCTGTTTGAAGTCGTCGGCAATGGGCGAGACGAGGGCAGTGCGTGATGGAAAAAGATTGGGCTAAGGTGGATAAAGGGGAGGAGAGAGATAGGGGGAGTGGTACGATTAGGTTGAAAAAATAGTTATAGTCATATAGAGTCTTAATTAAGGTGTTTAATTAAGATTAATTAGTAATTGTTAAAGTGTTAATTTAACACCGTTATAACTGTAAATCAAACAAATTTCAACTTAAGGGTACCACGTGCAAAAACTCAAACCTCAAGGGCACCGTGTGCAGAAAGTTGAAAGTGTGGTCACCATGTGCAAAACGGCAAACCACAGGGGCACCACATGAATTTTCCCCTTTTTTAAAATGTTTAATTGGTTTATTTATTATTATATAGATTTGATTAATAAATATCAATAATCACATGCCATATTATCCTTTTCCATCCAAAAGTTAACGGTGTTAGTGGAGGGGGGCACCACGTGCCTATAGGTGCAAAGTTCGAATACACCATAGTGTACAAGTTTCAAATATAGGGGCACCATGTGCATTTTGACATAGTTCGGGGCACCACGTGAATTTGTCGTTATTTAAATAATTAGTAAACTCCATACAATGATATACTCCAAAGTGATTTAGTGAGATTAGGGAAACATTTTAACTAACCAATATTTAAGAAATTATCATAATTTATTTGAATATGATAAAGTGCTTGGTAGCCATTGTAAAAGAAGCAACTTGACCCTTAATTTCACTAAGGTAGCGTTTGGAAACATGAATTTGGAAATTTGTAATCATTTCAATTCCATCATTTGAGAATGTAGAATTTAAATATAAATTCAATGTTTGGGGAGGGTGAGATTTCAAAATGACACCTCTTGAGGTGTCATTTGTTTTTGGCCTAATTGGATTTGATACAAATTCCAAAGGATTTGACACAAATACAAATTCTCAAATTCTTGATTTCCCAAACATGTGATTTGTGTCAAATTTGGATTTGACTCAAATCCTTGTTCCCAAATACTCTCTAAGGCAATCTCAACCATTAAAAACATGACTATGAAAATAAACAATAAAAATATATATAAAAAAAAAAAAACTCACTGCAACCCTTACATTTTCTCTTTCCTCTCCCCTCCCCCTTTCACCACCACGCACCAACCCCTCCACCATCGCCACCAATTGAATACCAGTCACCATCTTACTAGCCGCCTCCGCCATCGCCGGACTCGCACGTCGCCGGATTGCCCACGCCGGCCACCCTCTTCCCTCGTCGCCGGATTACCCACGCCCTCTTTTTCCTCACATTTTCGGGAAATCGAAGCTCCGACACCCCTTCGAATGTTTGCGGCTGACCAAATACCCTTAGGGTGCGTTTGGTTCCTGAAAGTGTGGAAACGTATTGGATACGGAAATGAAGTGGAATAGATACAAGTATTATTCCTTAAAAAAGTTGTTTGGTTTTAGGTGAGTTTCATTTTGAGAGATTGTAAAGGGAGTAGGAAAGGATTAAAAAACAAAAAATATGAGAACAAACACAATGTAACGGAGTGGTAATCGAATCTATTTCCAATCCCCCAAAAATGATGAACCAAACACACCCTTAGTTTGTCGCTCCTCATCCCCGTTGCTGCCCTATAAGTCGCCCTAAATGTGATGAGAGAGAAATGTAAGAGAAAAAAATGGAGGAGATTGATCTGCGGTCGTGGCGGCGGGATAACATGGCTGCTAGAATTCGGCGATCAGGATGGCTAGTGAGGCGATGGAGCTGGGGTGGGTCGGGTGGTGGGGGAAGGGTGAGGAGAGAGAAAATGAAGGGAATGATTTTGGGTTTTTTATTAATTATTTTCTAGTGGTCAAACACTCAAACATATCAATGGCCAAGATTGATTTATGAAATTCAATGTATGTTATCTCTTTATCTTATAAGGACCGTCAAGCTTTGATAGTCATTGTAATAGTACTATATAATTACATGAGGTAATAATTATAGTTAATAGTGATTGTCAGTTTTTGACGATTAAGATAAGATTTAACTGTAATTAGTAATTAAATAATAATATTAAATATCCTAATATAAATTTAGATTTGTTAATATAAATTAAACAATTACAAATAAATACACCCCTTCTTCCCCCATCTTTAGGAACTACTGTTTTTTTCTTCGGTCAAAATTAGTTATGTGATCATCGATGGTGGGTTTGTTGAGAAATAAAAGTGACTGCACTTAATCACTAATAAAACATACTTGTGTTCCCAAATGTATGCTATCAATCAAAGTGAAGTAAACCATATTTATCCACGCACCAACCCAGCGGGCTTTCCCAAACACCACTTTATCAGCCGTATCTACCACCACCACCCTCGCCCGTCGCCTAGAGGCTCCACGAGCATTTCTCTTCCTCTTTTTTCTCCGATTTCCACCATCTCTTCTTCACCCCTATTCTCGGATTTCCGGCAAATAGCAGCGATTCCGCTATTGGTGGTCGTCAGAATGGCCCAATCTCGCCTGAAAGAGAGGAAACGTGCAGAAAGAGAAATGTCGGAAATAGGAAAATTGGGGAGGGGGCGAGTGAGGAGGACATTAGGCTTCCGACGCTCAAAGTGGATGGGAAGGTGCCGGTTACGAAGTTGATCAGGCTAGCCGGCGGTGGGGCATGGGTGGTGTACTGGGGAGGGTGGAGGGAATTGGGGGGGGGGGGGGGGGGGCAGTGGATTGGGCAGTGTACAATAGGAGTAATTATTATCTAAGGTCAAACCTACCAAGCCTCTTAGAATTTCTAAAACTGATCATTTGTTTGGGATATTATCTATGGTACCCCTGAACTTCCCGTTTTTATCCAATGTACCTGTTTTTCTTCTAACGCCCCACTAACCCCTTCTAACTCTGTTAACTCCCTTCTAACTCTGTTTCCCCTTTTAAGTTCCGCCATCCCTAATTGTTTTTTATTTATTTATTAAACCCAATTACTTCTAATAAGGAATTTGTTCTTACTCTCTCCTTCATTCCCTCTCTCCTCCATTGTTCTCTTCTTCTTGTTTTCTCTCCTCCATTGATAGACTCTCTTGTGGTACAACCTATTTGGGTTGTCCTTTAACTTTGAAATCTTTAGATTTGTCATCTCTTCGCTTCATACTTCACACTACGAAAAATCTCTTGAATGAAAGTATTAAATGAAGAAGAAAATGAAGACATTAAAGTAAATGGGGGAGAGAGAAGAAGAAAAAACCAAGAGAGTCTAACAATGGAGTAGAAAGAAGAAAAAGAAAATAAGAGAGTCTAACAATAGAGTAGAGAGAAGATGAAGAAGAAAACAAGAGAGTTCAACAATGGAAGAGAAAGAAGGAGAAGAAGAAGAAGAAGAAAACAATGGAGGAGAGAGGGAGTTAACGGAGTTAGGAGAGATTAGTGGGGCGTTAGAAGAAAAACAGAAATTTGGGTACAATTAGAGTAAGCGGGAAGTTCAGGGGCATTCTGGGCAATGCGAAAAGTTTGGGGGTACACTGGATAAAAGCGGGAAGTTCAGGGGTACCATAGATAATATCCCTTTTTTTTTTTTTTATCTTTGCATAAAAAATCAAATATTTAAGGGTCCGTTTGGTATCACTGCCGTTTTCAGTTTTCAGTTTTTTTGTTTTTTCGTAAAAAGTTTAGTTAAATAAGTTACAAAATTAACTTTAAATTGTTTGGTACTATAATAGTCATATGGAAAATTAAAACCGACAACTGAAAACCACTTTTTTCTGGTTTTCAAAAACAGGACTTTGGTTTAAAAAAAAAAAAAAAAAACAAAAAATGATACCAAACAGGCCCTAAGATAATAAAAGATAGACAAGATTAAATTAATTAAGGAAAAAAAAATCTTTTGATGACATATAAAATTATTATATTTTGTAATCCGGTGTGGTCAAATGTATAATAAGGACCTTTTTAACCATGGTTAAAAAAAAAATTAATGACTCAAATTTATCTTATCCTAATTTAACGCTCCTGATTTTATTCATTATTATCCTAATTGTCAAATAGTGACAACTATAATAGAATTTTTGCATAACTTCACGATTCAGTTTTCTTTGGTGGTGAATTTCAATTAATGAAACTTGCACTAATCAACTAACCTGCAGCGACATCGACTTGAAAAAAGAAAAAACAAAAATTTCGGATGATGAGGCAATTTGATACTGACATGCTCCTTTGACTTGTACTAAGCAATTTTTTAAAAATTTAAATCCAATCGAAAAATGGATCCGATTTGTTGATTAAGCATTGACTCCCTTACCGGTCCACATTTAAAATTACTGGCCTTACCTGCTTCACAAACAACTAACATTACCAACTTGTGTATCTTTAATGTTAGAAAATTTTGACAACGTCGTTTTACATGCTCTTTTACGCAACAATCGTCAATAATATTCAATATGACCAATAATGTTTCTATTAACTATTATCAGAAGGATGACCAACTCTATGTCTCCATAACATATACCAAAAATTTCAAAATATACCTGTAACCAAAAAAAGATATACTAGTACTCCTATATATCAAAATCTACCACTAATCAATCTTCAAGTTATTGATAATGTCAAGAAAAAACGTTGACATATCTTGGTGTACTAGTAAGTGTAACATTAAATTCACTTACTTGATTTATTAACGTTTGATTTATAATAGTCCTCTCACCTCTCATATACAAATAAAAATCCAAAAGATTGGAAGGAGTGGTACACAAAATATCTATGAAAATTAAAGAGGACATATATCCATGTGAATCAGAAATTTTAACTTAAAAGTTTAATCCAAAATAAATGTCGCTTAATGCAATTTTTTCGCTCCACTAGCTAGCTTATACACAAAACCCTTAGAAGCACGCATATGGCACATCTTATACAAACAATAACGTCACATGCATTCTGCTTAGGTTTGAAATATAATTGTATACATGGACATTTGCAATAATAATGATTAATATATAGGAGTCACAAAATAGGACAAAAGATATACCGAGTATAAATTTGTACACGGAAATTAAGACATAAATACGTACGTAACATACAGAATTGAACTGTACCGAACTACATTATTAGTAGCACGTAATGACTTCCATGCACACTACATGCATTGATTACTACATACTGTAGGAGCAGCTAGTAGGACTAAATTAGAAGAAGAAATCACTTGACCATGTCAACGTTGAGCTCAACGAGGCACATGTAATGCTGGAGTAATATAATGGAGTAACTCAATAATGGTGAATTGTTGATCTAGTATAAATTGCTCAAGCTTAATTGCAAAATGGTAATTAAACCAAATTAAACTCTCAAAATTCTAATTGCTCCAAAATTCGTTTTGTCACGGAATAAGATCATAGTTCGTCTCACCAAATAGTTTACATTATTCAGATCCATCGATGGGCACCCTCGTTCGTGTACCCTCAAAAATCGACAAACTGAATGTCGACCGGCCAAGTAACAGTAACGCCATTCACATGGCCGTGAAAAGGAATCAGTACACGTCCGTGTCGAAAGCTCTGAATAAGTTATCACCAGAAAAGGTGATTGAGTTACTATGTCAAACAGATACATTAGAAGGCTCAAACCCTCTTCATTATGCGGCTAAGGAAGGTAATATCTTCACTGTTAAGTTGCTCGTCAATGCCTATCTTCGGGCCGCTACTGATGTAGGTCACCAGGTGAGTATAGACATAACATAACATATCTAGTTCATTTCATTTGTGCCGTTTTTTTTTTTTTTTTTTTTTTTTTTTTTTTTTTTTTTGATGTATGTGTGATTGTGGCTTTTGTTTTCTTTTATCATGAATTGGATAAGTTGACAATCGTTATCTATAATGTGTGAGTGGTATACTGGCATGAGTGGCAGTAATCGAGATATCTGTCTCATATTAGTGTCTCATGATCCCCCTATCCCATTCTCCAAATAACACCACGTAAAACAAATAACAACAACAACAAAACACAACCAAGCCTTATTTTCAGGGTTGTCTTGGAGATTTCGGGAGCCCTGTGCGAAACTCTAATTAGAGGTCCTAACTTTTATTATTAGTATATATTTAAGCGTTACATTTATTGACATCATGAATAAACGTTAAAAAGAAATGGATAAATCATGGTTATCAATCAATTACTTTTTATTATAAAATGTAAATGATTAGAATGGCAATACTATGGAGAAAATGCCAAAATGAAAAAGTAAAAATTAAGGAAAAGGGCAACAATGAAAAAGCTGTGTAGATTAGACTACCACTGTGCTGAGATCAGAGTACTTTCAAAAGGAGCTTTAGAAAGGAAAAAAGGTTTGAAAACTGAAAAGAAAAAAACAGTTTCACCTACTTCAAATTCTCAACTTCAACTTCACCATCACAAATTCACAATTTCTCGATCATCGGTCACCTCCATTCTTTAGGAAAACTAACATTTTGAATTTTAGAGGTTTGAGAAGAGAGAGGGTGTAGCATTTCAAAATGAGAGGTTTTGGGGCAAACAACTAAAATTTCAATTCAATTCGAAAGAATTTGATATCAGTCCAAATTTACAAATTCTGTGATTGCCAAACATATGATTTTTTATTTTTATCAAATTTGGAGTTGAGAATGAAATTCATGTTCCCAGAAACTCTCTAACTTTCAAGAAAATTTGTTCTATTTTTAAAAGGAGTTATCTTTAAAAACAAAAGATTTTCCTAGGGGCGCAATGTACAGTCTATGGCAACCTGAGAGGTACCATGTCCAAAAAGTGGTAACCTAAGGGGTACTATGTCCACAAAGTGGTAATCTAAGGGGTACCACGTGCACCAATTATAGACATCTTTTTGAAAAAAACAAAAACTGTGAAAATAATTATCATTTTTTTTTAGTTTTTGTTGATAGAACAATTTTTGGAATAAAAAAATTACAAAGAGACTTATTTTATCATATCATTTAATTAACAACTTAAATTAAGTAATTACTTAACAACTAATGGATTCATCACTTAACTGAAAAATATATCTGGAGTTAGTATTTGGGTACCATATGGATAAATTATACCATGCTCTCTGGAGCATAAGAAGCATGGTATGACCATTTTACCATGTTCACAAGATGGTAACCCCATGGGTACCATATTAACATGTGCACAAACTAATAGTTGAGTAGGGGTACCAGGTGCAAAAGTGAGGTACAGATTAGGTGCAGGAAGCGGCACGTCGCAAGCTTGCTAAGTATGATAAAGCTAAGTGTGTTGCTTTTGGCTATGACCTCTTTCATTTCTTTTTCTCCTCTTTGGGGAGTTGGAGACTTGGAGCAAACGATTGTTACTCTATTTAAGCGGATCTCCATGAATAAAAATATCAACACGCAAACTGCAACTCAGATCACATATTTATTAGGATTGGTTTTTGCCATAGCTAAGGGTGTTGGAGTCTAGATTGTGTCTCGGTTCCCTATCAATTTCTTGTACATTGTACAAAAACTATTCCAAATATACAAGATTATGTTCACGCACAAAAAAAATAAATATATTATCAATGCTTCTACTATGCTCTTGTGAGCACAAGAAACTAAGGTGGTAGTCTCTCTCACAATAGAGGAGTAAGGGGCGATACTTAAAAGAATTTTTCATTTTTTATTTAATGGGCTATTATGATATTTTTTGTTCTCACGGGAGTAGTGTATAATTTACGAAAATCATTAGTTAATCAACAATCATATGTACTTTGTGCTACCTAAAAAAAATAGACTTAAGGCCGTTATAAATAGTTTGGTAATGATTGCTCTCACCTCGCTCTCAGGGCACACCTCCATGGTTAACGAAGAATTCCATTGGAAATATACCGGCACGAAGTTGCATCGTCAAGAAAAAAATAAAATCGTCGCATGAAAGCGTAGCTAGGTACCTTGTTTCACGAGATCACGATTTGTTAAGGAAAATGGGTGAACAAAGGTACTCTAACCTTTGTTCACCGGAAAACAGCAGCACAATGGTCCTAGACAAAACGAGTGCAGGCATACTCTTTTGCGCTATGCGAGAAGGTTTCTCTCTCCTGGCTGAGCAAATCATCGTCTCTGGTCTACCCTACAGTCTGAGTGGCACCTACGGCGACAATCCTCTGCGCTATGCTTCCAAGTGCAATGGTACGAGCCTGGGCCTCCATCATGTTTTCTTTCGTTTTATTAATCGTGAACATTTCTCGTAACATCATGTTTATTGTCGTCGTGGAACCTTTTGTTTTACGTTTTAGTTTTGACGCGATCCGGCTTCAACTATACCACAACAATTGAAAAGATAGTTGAGCCTACGAATGCTTATACCACGATTCCGAACCATCACAACTGTCAACATAAAATAAACCAAACAACACTTGAGAAATGAATTTCCTGGAAGTCTAAAATTATTAGATGAGATTATTGAAACGGAAGGTAGTACATATACAATGGGTGTATGTGGAATCTGATACACTGGCCAATAGAGAAGTGACGCCTATGTAAATGAAAAAAAAAGGAGAGAAACGTGGAGTAATTAGGCGCAAAAAAAGATTTCAGCTTGGAGGGAATTACTTCCCCTTTGTGCGCCATCAATTAGGCGGGAGAACGAAGGAGTAAAAAATTTATGATTTTTTTTTGTTTTTGTTTTTTGTGCATTAATTTTATTTCTTGCGTAACTTTTATTTCGTAAGTCCGTTAAATATATGAAACATATCATCGTAAAGCTCTTTTTGAATGCTTTCTTATAAGTACAATAATTTTTTTTTTATAGAGGTAAGAAAACCTAGGTTGAGCCACGAGTGTAGAACCAACCTAACTCATCTTTTCGGATAAGAGAAGTAAGAGAGTCAAAAGGACTCTCAAACCACCGTGTTAGAGAGGGACAAGAGTGCCCAAAATCGGCCATAAAGTCTGCGACTTTATTGGCCTCACGAAAGCAGTATTGAATATGTTGGGATGAAAATTTAAAAATCTAATTTTTTTTTCTTCATATCGTAAAATCTCATAAATTCATTTAATCTGATAGTGTGATACATAAATATTTATGTGATACTATGGATTTTTTTTTTTAAAAAACAAACATAGGGTAAACAATATATCATTAGTAACATTATTCAAAATTTGACATCAACATAGAGATTACGAGGCAATTTTGTACGGAGTCCCCATTAGGCTAGAGTAAAGATCGGGACTGTCAACTGTTTTCTTGTAGAGATATAGTATATATACATTCGTCATTTCACCACTTTAAAATAGGAAATGAATGATAATTTCTATCTGAACCACCCCACCACACGAATTAACATATGGATACAACGAAAATTTAGATCTCACCCAAAACTATTTTATATGACGTATGTTATATTTCTTGTAAGAGGTAGATACCAAAAAAAGAATTATTTTCATTGACATACAAAGTAACCATGTCTTAGATAGGCCTTGGTGACTCACAAAATAGATCATGTTGCGCTATATATAACCAAACTTACAACATCAATATAAACAATTTTTTCTTTTTTGCAACTAATTTTCAATCCAATTTGATTTTGAAATTTCTAATTAATATTTTGAAATTGAACGTCCACAATTACCAAAAAAAAAAATTTGTATTTTTGTTTACCTAGTAATTCTAATTAGCTCTTACTCTTTTCAGGGCAGGGGTAGTAATTGATAATAAAAATGTAACTCATTTAAGACTGAATTAATATGTAACGAAGATGTTAATGTCGTATCTACGACTCATACTTTGAATTTCATGTGCCGTATTTTATAATATACTCTCATCGATAGTATTTAAATATTATTGATTGTATCGACTAGAACATTATGGTATCAAACGTGGAACAACTTATTCATCGTCAAATTTCTCATCTTGTGCATATATCTTGTCCATCTTCATATTCACCTTTATCCAATAGTGATAGAAGATGAAAAGTATACATTAGGAAATGTCAAAAGACTTACTCCCTCCTGCCCATCTCAAACGGCCCATGTAAAAAACGATCCCATATTGCGAAGGGTGTACACATTACTAGGTTAATCAAAGTTTCAAAAAGAATTGCATGACAAGTTAGAGAAAACTCTAATCTAATTCGCTATATATTTTTTTTGAAACTTTGATGAACAGATTAGTGTGTACACCCTTCTCAACACGGGGGAGTATTTTGGGGATATGGCGTTTGAGCTGGGACGGAGGGTGTATAAAGTGAATCAGACTTATATCCTTTACGAAAGAATGAAGTAATAATTCATATATAATGTGGAGTAATCTATATTATGTTCACCTTTCATAGTATTGAAACATTATTAACTAGTATCGACTAATACATATTTGTTCATCATATTTATCTTTCTCCAAATGTGAAAGAAGATGAAAAGTCTGAGTAAATTTCAAAAACTTATAAAGTGAAACTGAAAAAGAAGGATTTATTCCCAAGAAACAAATAATAATTCAAATTTCATTTGTATTATTCTAAATTATACATGTATCGAAAAAGTATTACTTGTATCGATTAATATATTTTTGTATAAACGTGAGAATTACGTATTCATCTTCATATTCTTCGTCATGTTCATCTTTTTAACCTTTATATTAATCTTTATGAGATAGTTGAAATAAAGTGAAAAGGCTGTTTTTTAATACTGCACATGAAAAGTTTTAGTTAGGTGAATGAGAAACAACTATAAAGCGGATCATAAAAAAAGTTTTTTTTTTTCCCAAAGAATGAAATAATAATTAGGGGTTCATTATTCAAAATTAACTGAAACGAAAATGTTTATTTAGTTACAGTGAAACACATTACTTGTATCAACTAGTACAATTTTGTATCTAAAGTGAGACAATATATTCATCTTCATATTTTTATCTTTGTTCATATTGTTCTTCATCATTTTGTTCATCTTCACCTTCAACTTTTAGTTTTTTGCAAATTTGTGTAACTAATGTCAATAAAATATTTACACGTTCACTAGGTATGGAAACATTACAACAATTTTCTTACAAAATATCTTTGCTCAACGAATGACTTTATACTCACAAATCTGTTTTATGATCTAATTAAAAAATACTTATTACTCATTTTGTCATTATTTGCAAGATACAAAGAATATTGTACACAAACGAATTATGAAGATTGTTAGAGCTATTTCGGTTATTATGGCTGTTAAGGTTATTGGGGTTACTAGCTAGTGTTAGTTGGGTTTTTAGGGCCGATATGGATTAATACCAAGGTGACTTATTAGTTGAAACTAGGAGCTATTATTATACAAAAGTAGTTCAAGATTACTCCATATGTAATATCAACTACATTACAATTTTAAAATGAGTCGTTCTGTTCAAGTTAGTATCAGTGATATACTTATTGTTTCTTACATACTGAACAAGTTCATAAAGAGAATTAGCATGAGAAAGAGACAATTGAGTGAAGAAAGATTTTTTCTGTCTGAATTAACGAGGAAAACCTACAAATTTGGACTAGAAATGGAAATTAATTAATAGTATCTTCTGATATAATATTGTATCAAAGCGGGGACAATTATTCATCTTCCTATTCGTGTTTATCTTCAACCTGTGCATTTTCATATTCAACCCTTTTCTAATATGCATATTTCTTTATCTAAATTAAAATACAAACAATTAAAATTAAAATTAAACAAACACTCTCATGTAAACAAGTCTTCATGTAAATTTAACCCAAAATCATACTTTTCTTCATCTTCTTCACCTCGTACTCATCTCAACCTTCATCTTCAATCTTTGTATAATACCCAATTTTTTTTTTTACTCAGATTTAATGCAATATCAAATACAATCGTAGTATCCTTGCCCATCATCGACTAATTTCAACTCATAAATATATATATTAACAATTCTTCAGCATGTAGAAATATCATTTGGGTGTTGGATTTTGAAATTTGCATGTTCATCTTGGGTAGAGGAGAAGATAAGACACAAAGAAAATGAGGGAAGAGAGAGGTTGGATGTGAAAAAAATGAGGTAGAGAGAGAGTAAAAAAAATGAGGATTTGTTACATCTAATAATAAAAGAAAAAGGTAAAAGAAAATTTAATTTGAATAAATCCACCTGGAAATTTTGAATGAAAAGTAAACTTTTAGGAATATTTTTTTTTTAAAATTGACCAATAAGGAGCTACCACATCCCATTGTATGAGATGTTTCATACACCCATTGTATGCATATCATTTTCCTTATTAAAACACCTCTAGTCGATTTCCTAAGGATTTGACACGGGAGTTAAGTCTCTAGGAAATAGTGGAACTTCCTATTGGTATTGACGATATCGACTTATCGGGCTATCCAAACAAGCGCCAAAGACTACTAGAGAGTAACTATTTTTATTTCACAACTAATATCCCTTCCGTGCTTCCAAGAAACAAGCTTACCACAACACAGTGAAGGTTCGATCATTGTTAGTTTGTTACAAGTTGGGGAGATTGTTTGTGATTCTGCGTTCCTCTGTTCATTCCTGTTTCGCTGGGTGTTTTAAAGTAGATCCTTTAAATAACACCTAACACATGAAGGCAAAGTCGTCTGTGGACGGTAAATTGCCTAAAAACACATGTATAATACTCGTAGTCCTTTTAACTAGAGTTGATCAAATGGTCCAAACCCGACTTTTTCCCGGATTTGAGCCTTACATTAGGCCCGAAATGGCCCAGGGCCCGGCCCGAAAAAAGTCTGCAATAATATGGTCGGGCTTTGGCCCGAGCTCGTGGTCCAAAATTTGGCCCGGCCCGCTTAGAAAAGCGCAAAAAATTTGAATTTTATAAACCTTAGTTATGTAAACTAGTTTACATAATGTCGATTTATGACGAATTTGGTAAATAAAATAATCAATGTAGCAAAATTAGGCCAAGTATAGTAAATTAAGTATATTAAAATAATAAAAATAATAATAATATCAGTGCGGATCTAGCAGTTGGAGTCTTGGTTAAGCGGATCCACCAGTTCTCCCAGACGCATGATATCGGTGCGCGGGCTGCGGCTCATATCTATATCTATCTATATTATACCTTTAATAGGTTAATCTCCATGCCTACGTGACAGCCTTTGAAAACAACTAGAGCAAAAAAATTTCAACTCAAATAACTCAAATCTTACGTGTTGTCCCACTATTCAATTCTCTTATCTCTCTTTCATGTAATACACCCTTTAACATGTGCGGGCCTATCTATTATTATGATAATATTAATAGGCTAATAAAAATGTTTCATATTAAATGAAGTCTCTCAAGTTGTCTTTGCAAACATTTAGAAAACATTTCAACCTCTTTAATTTTAATTAGCATAAATTTTGAATCATTAATCAACATCTTAATAATGGTATTGAATATTGTGTCTCTAGGCTTTTCGTTTGCCAAGTTTGTTAGTTACATATTAGATCGACATAGTATATATATGGTTCAGTTGTTTGTTTGAAGTTAGTAAAAAAAAAACCAACACATGCCACCCACACATGACGGTATGTCGAAAGAAAAAAAAATTAAGGAGAGGAGATGTGAAAATGGTGGTGTAGGTAATTTTTTCTTACAACAATTTAGAGGGATATTGAGAAGTTTTAGTGATTTTATGTATTAATCATAGTTAGATGTTATGAACTGTACATTATCTTTGTACATACCCCCAAGTTATTGTTTTTTTAGGGTCCCAAGTTATTGTTAGTTACAAATTAATATAGGAATTATTCGAAATGGTTATATCGTATCTACTTCCTTAATTAACTCTAAGTTGAGTTTATTACACATTATTTCATCAAGCTCTATATACGTTAAGGCATACGCATCGCATCGAAAGTAGGACGTTTATACAGAACCGTGAAATTACGGGTACAAAAATTAGTTTTTACTATGATTGTTTTTGCCATAACAAAGGGTGTGGGAGCTCAGATAATATCTCGGTTCCCCACCAACTTCTTGTAACGGATTATTGAATATTAATATTATTGACATATAAAGATAAAAAATAATAGTAATAATAATATTAAAAAAATATATGGTAAGTTATGTTAACAACATTAAAAACCTGTTTAAAAAGATATAATAGTTTATTATTAAACTAAATATGCAAGTAGTAGGTAATATTAATGCGTAGAGTCATAAAAAATGCAATAATTACATAACTTTAAAAAAAGGCCCAACGAGCCCAAAAGCCCGCTTTGGCCTGAAGGGCCGGGCTTGGGCGAAACAACCAAGTCCGAAATAGGCCTGCACACCAAGCCTATTGTTTACCCTAAGCCCGGCCCAAACACGGCCCGACCCATGATCAACTCTACTTCTATCACTTTGATCATTTCCCCTTTGAATCAAACCTTATTTCTCCTCACCTTTTTCGAATATATACACAACTAGTGGAAAAAAAAAAATATGCAAACACTGTATTCACATGAATAATTACCGCATAAAATACCGATTCACCACCCACCGGTTCACCTTGGGCTTGTGTGAGCCGCGTCGGTGGCTTACTGAAGCGTCGACCACCACCGGAGACCGCCGTGATTGCTGTCCGCCTGTCCTGTCCTGCTACCGGCGCCAACAGCTACTTTCTCTATTATCACCCGTGAGTTTTTAATTTTTGATGATTATATCATTTCTATGTTTTATCTTGATGTAGGTTTGGTTGGTAGATTGTTGACGCATTGGAAAATATATTGAGTTTAATAATTACTCCCTCCGTCCCAGCTCAAACGCCCCTATCGTTTTTCGTAGTGGAAGAAGAAAAACTAGGGTAAAAACCCGTGCATTGCATTGGTCTCTTAGTATTGACTCTACTACTCTTGATAATATTGAAATTGAAATTTATGTTTGGCAAATATAAGCACGTGTGGTCAAATATCGAAATAATATTATAAATTAGTAGAAAAAACAGAAATGCATAAGAGAGATATATTAATGATGGATGGATAAATCCAAATGGCTTTGCCTATATCACTTACTAATTTAGTCCATGTAAGCTATACTTCAATCCAATTATCAAACATATTATATGACCATCTAGAATGTTCCAAGAGTTGTGGGAGTTCAAAATTACGATATAGAGTTTTTACATAATATATCGTCTCTAGAATGTTACATTCTTATTTAATCATTTTGTTAATTACCACATCATGTACAATTCACATTAAGTTATTTGGTCACTTACCATATATAGGATTTAAATATAGTTTTTTAATACATATTATATAAATTTGGACATTCGAGATTGTTCCAATCGTTGAGAGAGCTCTAAAAAAGCCTCCTTTAATTGATTATATAATAAGTTGAGGGGTAATATTAGGAAAAAGAAGGAGAGATAATGTGGGGATGAATAAAAGTAGTAGAGATAATGTGAGAGAAGATGTGATAATTTAATAAACGGAAAATTCACGTGGTACCCTCGAACTTTGATTGATTGCACATGGTATCCAACTTAGCAAGTTTGTGCACATGTTACCCCTGAGTTTACTACTTTGTGCACATGGTACCCGAATACTAACTTCCGTTAGATTTTTCCGTTAAGTGATGATTTGTTAGTTAGTTGTTAGTTAAATTAGTTGATTAAAGTTACTAATTAACAATTAGTGATGATTTTCAATTTAATAAAATCAAAAAATTAAAAAAAAAAAAATTTAGACTTTTAAAACAAATCCAAAAATTATTTTCATGAAAAAAAAAAATCCAAAAAACTTGGGGGTTTTTTTCATAAAAATGTAATTTTTCTTAAAAAGTATTCATAATTTGTGCACATGGTACCTTCAGGTTACTACTTTGTGCACATGATACCCTTGAAATCAAACATTTTGCACATGACACCCCTAAAAATTTCAGTTTTAAAAAAAAAAAAATTAGAAATAAAATGTTTGAAATAGAAAACGGAAAAAAAAAATCAAATTTTCTAAAAATATTAATTATATAATTTAATTAACTAATTAGCTAACAACTAACCGACACATCATCACTTAACGGAAAAATCTAACGGAAGTTACTATTTGGGTAACATATGCACAAATTAGTAAGTTTAGGGGTACCATGTGCACAAACTTGTCAGATTGGGTACCATGTGCAATCAGTCAAACTTCGAGGGTACCACGTGAATTTTCCGTTTAATAAAAGTAGGAGAGAGAAATATGTTCCAAAATAGATGAGATGTTTGAGATGGGATGTCCCAAAATGAAATATGGGGCGTTTGAGCTGGGACGGAGGGAGTAATTAATTTGATTTCTGGTCTCACCCTATACTACAAACTTACGAAGTAGTCCCTCTGTTCGAGTGATATTGATGGATAGACGAGACGTGTGTCGAAATGTGAGAATGACATCTACTCCCTCCGTTTCTGTTGTTTTTTTACCAAAAAGCAATAAAGGTCGGGAGAGGAGAGAGAGAAATTTTTTTCCCACAAAACAATTAGAATGTGGGGGTAAATGATTAGAAATGAGGACACTACAGTAATCTTACAATCACAAAACCCCCCAAATAAGGGAAAACCAACAATCCACTAAAAGACTCTAATATGAAATAGTTCAACATCTCACCGATAGGGAGTATAAATTTATGGAGGGAGTACCAATTACCAAATCCAGGTGTAGTCCGTTTAGTGTTGTAATTTTTGAACCAAAATCGATTTTTACTTCTTCTTTCATTTGCATATATTTTAAGTATTTCTCCCAGTCGCCATACCTTGATACGCCCCCATGATCTTTCATTTGTCATAGATTATTTGAAAGACGGTCACTCACAAGAATTATTTGAGAGACGGTCTCTCACAAGACTTAGTGTTGCTTTTAACTCCATCTCTGGCATGACTTCTTTTGTCACAAATTTAATAGAAATGGCATAGATAAATCAATATTATTGATTATTTTAATTAATAGATTAGTCAAATTTATTTTGATCAAGTTAATGAATTTCAGTTACGTTTTTAGCTGATGAAACTGATAGGGGGGGATGGGTTTTCGGACAAAAATGAAACCATAAAGAAAAGTCAAAAGGAAAGCTAGAAACTGTTTCGCCAAAAAAAAAAAAAAAAAAAAAACCTAGGTTTTCTTTAGCAAAATGGTGCAAAAGTCAAGTAGTTTTTGTCAGCAAAAAAAAAAAGAAAAAAAAGAGCAAAAATCACAATCTACGTTAATTTAAATCCAATGGTAAACTACATGCAATGTTGAACAACAAGTCGACAACAGTACTCTTCAAGAGGGGGTGAATTGAGTACCTCTTTTGATTTCTTTTCACTGGATGGAACACTATGGTGTTAGAGATTATAGGTTGTAGTGATACCATGCATTATTCAAAGTTAAAGAGCAAAACTAAGTGTTCGTTTGGATAACGTAGGAATTAAATACCTATGGGAATTTCTTCTTCTTTGGAATTTTGATTCCTTGGCAAATTTCCGGGAATTTGGCTTAGAGCATTTGGTTATCATATAGGAGTAGTAATTTAGAATTCCTTGGAGTTTGTTTCCTACATGTTGTTTGTTTCCTACATGTTGTTTGTTTACCATACTACAAATCCCATGTTAATCATTCAAAAGACGAATTTACTCTTTATTTATAGGGTCTTTCTATAGAGTGCTCATGGGTTTGGTAAAAAATAATTAAATGCAACAGTTTCCAATAAAAAATATTAGCTTCTATGAAAGCGGATAGAGGTAAAATTCAGCTCAAGTATGATTGTATGAGCAGCTAAAGAAAATACTATTTCGCTCAATAGATAGAAGTATTGAAATGTGATGGTAATAAAAAATTTGACTGCCTTACACAGAGCAAGTATGCAGGCTGCTACTTGAAAAGCATACAGAACTCATAGCTATAGGCAAGGAGCCTGGGCTTATTGGCACAATACTTGATAGAGTTGTTGAAGATAACGCTACGTGGTTGGTTAAGCTGATGCTTATAGAGGAGAAGGGATTTGTTCGATATTCGCCACAACCTTGGACTAAAGCATGCAGGAGATTAATCTGGCACACTAATTCTACGTCATTGGGTGATACCCCTCTTCACATTGCTGCGAGAAAGGGAAATGTTGACATTGTAGAACTTCTTTTACAAGGTTACGAGTCTGCAACTCGAGACGAGGCTGAAGAGTGGGACGTTGCTCAGGATTACCCTGCTGCAAATGATAACTTGGGTGTTATACCTTTGCACATCAAGAATCTCCAGGGGGACATACCATTATTTGTGGCCCTTAAAAACAAGCATGATGATCTTGGAGTCTGCTTGTTTTCAGCGGAGACCCATTTTATTATGTCTCAATGGATGGATGGAAAAGGCCAGAATGCGTACGAGATTGCAGTAGAAAATGGTTGCGAACAATCGAGAAAGTTGATGATTGAACGAACTGTGCGTCCAAGAGCAGAAGAGCTACTAATTACAGCGCCGAATGCTAAGAACATACATCCCAGTGTTCTCAAGATCGTCCAACATATTGCTTCAACATATCCGGGTATGAAACTTGGATAATTTCTTCGTAAAGATTTGTTCATTTCATTTTTTTCTGGCCTCTCTGAATTCTAATTAAACTTGAATGTTTTGTTGTTGTTGTGTCATGTTTGCTAAATATTTCTTTTTCTGTTTCAAGCGAGGAGTGAATACTCAATATCAGAGGAATACGCAAGACTTTTCTTAGAAGCACTTCCAAGGTTCGAGAGAAACCCGAACAAGGATGCAACTTCACAACTTGAAGAAGCAGCAAAAAAGGGAGAAGATTGGCTTGTAAAATTGCTTTTGGAGGGCGACAAGTCTTTGATAAACCA
Source organism: Spergularia marina (assembly GCA_963680865.1). Taxonomy (NCBI): domain Eukaryota; kingdom Viridiplantae; phylum Streptophyta; class Magnoliopsida; order Caryophyllales; family Caryophyllaceae; genus Spergularia; species Spergularia marina. The sequence goes on along the minus strand of OY804553.1, from coordinate 22,311,923 downwards.
CTCAACAACAGCATGGAAAACAGCATGCGACAAGGGTGGATTGTCTACATTGCTAGCGTTCGTTGAGCAGTGTGATAATCGAGCTTTTGTCAGTGTCTGTCAGAAGGATCGAGAAACACCTCTTCACCATATAAAGCTCCCAAAGTATGAGCAATATAAAGAGTTGTTGTCAAATCCAGTAATGCAGGAGCTTATGAATGACCTTGACAAAAGTGGAGCCACGCCATTGCACCTTGCAATAGAACGCAATGACCTTGAACTGTCAAAAGCCTTGTTTGAAACCGATGGAATAAAATTCGACATCGAGAACATGAATCATAAAACAGCTCTGGATTTACTTGAGGAGAAGTGTATTGACAATGATCACTTCTATGGCCTATACAAAGGGTTATTAGAAAATCCACTTATGACGCAGGATTTGAAGAATCAGGTTGACAAGAATGGAGCTACGCCTTTGCATAGAGCAATTAAAAAAAATGACCGGAGAATAGTGAGGACATTGATGGAGATTAAGGGCGTAAAGCTTGAAATACAGGACAAGAAAGGTGAAACCTCCTTGGGTCTAATCGAGGAACGATGTAAACGTAAATCTGAAGAAAACAGGTTCTGGTATGATCAATACAAGAAGGTTGTACTAAGTCCAGACATGATACTTAAGATGAAAAATCACAGTGGCAGCCACGGAGGAGCTACTCCTTTGCACATACCAATAGAATGGGATGACTTGGATCTAACAAGAATATTGGTTCAAGCTAAGGGCATAAAACTCAACATCAAGAGCTCAAATTCAAATGCAGAAACGGCTCTAGATTTGGTCGAGGAGCGGTGTTTTGAAAAAAATAGCCAGTGGTATGAGTTTTATAAGGAGTTGTTAGCATATCCTGACTATATTGATGAATTGAAAAACAGGAAGCGCGGAGTCGATAAAGATACGCCATTGCACCGAGCAATCAAGGGAAATGACATCAACCTGACAAAAACACTGTTAGTGACAAAGGAAGTCGAACTTGATATCGAGGATAAGAATGGTAACACAGCCCTGGATTTACTCGAGGAGCTCTACAACTTGGAAAAATGGGTATGTCATGTTATGATTTATTGAACCAATATATATTTAGCATACTCATCATCAGTATCATTGAATAAGATTATATGACTCCTAAATTGAGATGAAATTTTGTAGGGTGCGATGTGTCGTGAACTTAGGCTAGACCCTAGCATCAAAATATTCAAGTTCAAGTACTTCCAGAGGAGAACATCGCTTGTGCAGATGCAGGAGACCCTCTCCGTAGTAGCAGCTTTATTAGCCACCATCACTTTCGCAGCAGGAATTGCTGTTCCAGGTGGTGTGGACGGTACAGACGGGGCAGCCATACTCGGAAAGTCTGCTGCGTTTCTCGTGTTCACTATAGCCAACACTTTAGCAATGTGCAGCTCCATTGTGGTTTTGTTCACAGTGATCGGTGCAATGATATGGGAGGCTCACCCCAAAGCAACATCTTTAATCGACTTATGTGTGTTCCTGCTGCAGCTCTCCCTGGGTGGTACAAGTGTGGCATTCATGACCGGTGTGTATGCGATAATGTCCCCCAAGATCAAGTGGGCTGCCTATGTTGTCATTGGCTTGAGCTCACTCGCGTTCATACTGGCTTTAACTGTCGTATCCTTCTTTTGGCCACTCCTTTACAAGCCCTTTAGCTACTTCAGGCAAGCTGTCTGCAGACTAGTTAGCCACCTGAAACGTTGGGTCTGTTGTGGTGACCTGGCCACTGACAACGGTTCACCAGATGCTCCTTCACAACAGTCAGGAAACTTGAACACGCAGCAGGTGATGGGTCTTGTGCCTGACAGCTCAACAGTGATTGCTTTACCATCCAATGAAGCAGAGTCCTTTGCAAATGCCAACACAATGTTGATCAATGGAGCCTCTGACGGTCCAACACCAGCTGCTTTACCATCAAATGAGCCACCGTTGTCAGCAAACACCATCATGCCAACGGCGGGTCCAGAACATAGCCAACAGGAGCTGCAAAAGACGAATGAGGAGGCTGGCGAATCCTCTGAATCTAAAGCTACAGGTTCTGAATGTAAAATCGACATTGGTGAAGGTGAACCTCAGTTGTTATTCGCCAGTAACAAGTAGCACCCGTACATAAGCACGGAATGTATTACTACGGAGTATGTCAGCAAAATTTAACTTGTTGCTCAAAATGAACTTCGGTTCAAAATGAACTGTTTGGCCTTATGATTATGTAGTAGTAGTTGATAATAAATTTGGGTTTACGATTTGCCGTAAATTTCTATACCTAGAGCATTTGAGCAAAATCCTTTGACATTGGTAATTGTTATCATAGCTTAATAAGACAAGTGTGACTTTGTGAGTTTATAACAAAATATTTTATTTTTTTCTACAACTATGACGGTGATTTTTACACTTCTCATATTGATTTGTATACTTCTTGTGAGATGAGTAAGCTAAGATCGTTACTTTGGAAAATGTGACTTCTAAGAGGGAGTGTAAAAATCACTACCCACAAGTAGTGCTTCTTATTATTTCTTAGGGCTCGTTCGGTATCGCTGAGTTTGGTTTTTTGTGTTATAAACTTGTTAAGCTACAAAATGAGCATCAAATTAGGTGTTTTTAATAATAACTGTATTGAAAATCAAAATCGACAGGCTCATTCGGTATCCTCGTCGTTTACTGTTTTTGTTTTTTGCATCATAAACTTTAGTTAAATAAATTACAAATCAACAATTGATTGTGTTTATAATAGTCATATACTCCGTATAAAATGAAAAACTGACAACGGAAAAACAAAAGACACATTGTCTGGTTTTTTAAAAACGAGATTAGTTCAAAAAAAAAACCAAATAAGATAAAGCCCTCGTCGGTTATCGATATTGGATTTGTGTATGCAAGTCAGTGGCACTCAATACATACACAAAATTTTCACTTGTATCGTAACTTGTAAGCCAATTGTAATTCTCCTCACAATGGACGCTCTGTATTCCGTCTTGGTTTGGTAGGATTAACTGGACAATATCCAAGTGTCTAGGTATGATATCTTTTTTTTTCTTCAAGTTTGTTGGTCTATTATGCACACCACCTGTTCGATGAAATGCCCCGTCTATGTTTCTGCTTATTATGTTGTCCCTTTTATTATGTGGGTTTTGTTTTGACACTCCACTGTGCTTGATTATTACGCATCTTGTGAATGGGGCTGATCAATCCTCTTTGGAGTTCACTGATTGGATTCTGTAATAAGTTTCGTTTTCTAATGATATTTATAGAATGAACAAACATCAAAGTTCATGACTTTTGTTAAATCCATTTCTTCGTTTATTATTGTGTAGATATATGACCTGGGTTTTGCCTTGAATGGAGTGATGGGGGCATTTAGTTATGCTTATCGGTACGCGAAATCGTTCAGGAAGAAACAATTGGATGTACCTTTCGTTTACTCTAGTGTAAAGCTGAGGTGTATTAGAAGTTTGAGTGCAATGTCCGAAAACCCGCAGACGAGGGAGGTAGTAGAGTACTTGGACAATCTGAAGAATTATGAGAAATCTGGAGTACCTGAAAATGCTGGTACAGATTCAAATGATGGGTTTGACTTGGATCGTATGAGGCGCTTGATGCATCGGCTTGGTAATCCACAATCAAAGTACAAGGTCGTTTGTAACATCTTTTACGTGCTTCTGTTTATCGTCTTTGTTTATTTGATAAGTTTGATAATGCACTTGGAACAGGAGTATGAATTGAGGGAACTTAGAATGAGAGCATTGAATGAGTGAGGAAATTAAGTGTGAGACATATACGCCTGCTTAGGATACGTTATGCCAATGCATCCTCCAGTGCTATGTGAAACAGCCCCTATCTGACAGTCCGACACCAAGTTTATTATGCTCGACTTGCCTATCAAGTTGTTCGAAATTGTTAATGAATCGTCTTAAGAATGATCTCATATTTGTTTCTCTAATGTAGGAAAAGGATTATGTTAATGAGCTCAAAAATAAATAAATAAATAAATACGCATTGTTAATTCCTAGGCTTAAAAATTGGATTTTTGTTTTCCTAATTCTGAGAGTTGTAACCTTTCGGTTTAGTCATCTTGTTATGTGATGGAAATTGTGGGATGAACTCCATTATGATATCTTTCACTTGTTAGAGTGACCCGAGGCTTTTCTTGGCAAAAAATAAAATTTTATTGGCATTTACAAGTGTCGTATGTCCTGTTGTAACTTTCCGGTAGTAGTGGTAATGTTTATTGGGTGAGGACAACATTTTGGTTGTTCAAGCTGCTAGCAAGAAATATATTGCTGCTTTATGTTTTGGTCAACTGATAGTTTAAACTCTGAACTTTACCTTCTTTCTCCTGGCGTTGTCAGCTTGAACCTCAGTTGCAACTGTTCTTGGGATTTTTTTTTTTTTTTTTTTTTTTTTTTTTTGGGTTACTTAGAATCGTTCCTTATCCATGTATAAAGGAAATTCATTTAGAGTTCATTTACATCACCATTACTTTTCTATGAAAGGTTGATATATCGATGTGATTATTGGTGGGATCTTGTAGTAGAAAATTGGTATCGTATTAAGGTCCTTGCCTTCCAAAGAATAACCTTCTCAGTTTGAAAGACAGAGTGTTTTGTGCTTCTTGTAAATGATTATATAACTTGCATATCTCAACTTTCTGCATTACAGAGAGGGTGCCCCTGTTTGACCATTACAGAAATTCTGCAACCATCTACTAATTTGCTTTAAAGCAGAAGTGTGGATAGTGTATTGAGGTCTTTTGAAGTCAAAGAATCTTGATTCAGCTGCAATGATAATAGATATAACTTGTCTGTTTATGAAGTTATGTTTCCTTTGACCCAGAGAATCTGATCTGACTGCCAATTACCATATGCAGGTGGTTCATGTTGCTGGGACCAAAGGCAAAGGGTCGACTGCTGCGTTCTTGTCCAATATCTTGAGGGAAGAGGGTTATTCTGTGGGTTGCTACACAAGGTAACTTATCTGTGTTCTTTTTCCTAAGTATGCAGATAAATTATTGTTTTTAAACGATTTTGCGGTATGCTAATTTTCTTCGCCACTGACCTCGTTCCTTTGGGCAGCCCTCATATCCAAACTATCCGTGAACGTATGTCCGTGGGAACACAAGATAAGCCAGTGGCAGCAGCCATACTATGTTCAACTTTTCATAGAATTAGGAATGTACTTGATCAAGCTGTGGCACATGAGCATGGATTCTTGAGTCATTTTGAGGTATTGTCCTGCCCGCTTTCTTTGTCAGTGGTAGGGAGGATAGCTGAAATTTTGTTCATATGGGGATTAATTTATGGTAGCTTGGGTATATTAGAGTGACTGACAAACATCTGTGATATGCATTCATAATTTGTTCATATGGGGATCAATTTATGGTAGCTTGGGTTTATTAGAGTGACTGACAAACATCTGTGATATCCATTCATAATTTTCCGGAATGAGTTTATTTCGAACATCTTACACATCAGATAGATAGGATGAACATATTATCGAAAAAGTCACCATAAACTCCAGTCCGGGTCAGTGTCAACAGTTCACTATATGGGATGGGCTTACTGTTTCTTTACTTCTCTTTGTTCTCATGATAAAAGTAATATTTTCAGGTCCTGACGGCTCTAGCATTTACAGTATTTGCTGATCAGAATGTTGATATTGCTGTTGTTGAGGTCAATACTTGGCTCTTCAATAGCGTGTGCCCCATTACTGGTGTTTTGTGTTTGAACCTACAGAATTTGTTGTGTCTGTGTTCTAAAGTCAAATGGCGTCTTCAATATCTCAGGCTGGGTTAGGCGGAGCACGGGACGCTACAAATATAATATCTAGCTCTGAACTTGCTGCGGCAGTCATAACATCTATAGGGAAGGAACATTTGGCTGCTCTTGGGGGTTCCTTGGAGAGCATAGCACTGGCGAAGTCTGGAATTATCAAACAGGGCTGTCCAGTTTGGTGATTCTCCCTGTAAACATTCTTATTTTATTTGAGATGTTTGAATCTGATCATGGACATTTACATGTGGTTCCTCTTCAGTGAATCTAGGGTCTGAAGTCCTTAATGCAGTTGTTGGTCTGATACCTTTCATGTTTGTTCAAGCATAAAAATCGATCAAACTTTTGATGTAAGCTTATGACCCCCCCCCCCCCCCAACCGTTTCTTTCTTTCGGAGGTCTGATAAGTGATAAGATTGCTATCTAGTTCTGAGAAGACTTTTGACAGCATCAGTGACCTCTTTTTTTCTGATGCAATCATGCAAATACTAAGTTCTGGTTGCCTCATTTTCTTCACATAATCTACGTTATTACCCTTGAGCTCACATTTGTTTGAACATATTAGGTAATTCTAGGAGGACCATTTGTTCCTCATATTGAACAAATCATACGCAATACAGCTATGTCAATGTGCTCACCTGTAGTTTCTGCTTCGGATTCTGGAAACAAAAGTTGCATAAATGGTTACGGCAAAGTCGGCGAGAAACCACACCAATCTTGTGATATACTGATTTACGTAGAGAAGGATTTACCATTAGTAAGCGCTCCTTACACATTTTTCGTGTACTAATCTTTGACGTGTTTCTTCTTAGTACAGCGGGGTTATTATCTGTTTAACCAAGTTGTGTGTGCTCCTCATGCAGTCCATTGAGCTACATAACGTGAAAGTATCAATGCTTGGCTATCACCAACTTCATAATGCTGTAACTGCAACTTGTGGTGCGTTATGTCTCCGCAATCAAGGTGAGATATTCCATGTTTATTCTTTATTTTTCGCTTTATAGTCTTGTGGACAACAATTTGTTGATCCATAAGTGCATAATTTTTAAAATTATGTGCTCAAAGTTTTTGAGAAGATGTGCATGAAATTAGGTTTTTGGTTTTCATAAACTACTCATTATCCAAAACGTAAGACATGCTTTTGAGCGTGCTTAAATTTTGATAATTAGCATAACTATAGAGCAACTTGATCTTTGGATTGCAAATGACAATCAGAGTGGACTCTATATGGTTTCTGTATTTTTGTTGCATCTGTCCCCTTTCTCAACACTTTATAAGCTCCACTGGCTCTGCTTCTTGTGCCAGGATGGAAAATATCCGATGGATCTATTCGCAGTGCGTTGGAGAACACACGCCTGCTAGGGAGAAGCCAATTCTTGGGAAAGGAAGAAATAGAGGCATTAGGACTATCTGGGTCAATGGCATTGCTTGATGGAGGTTTGTTTGTTCTGCCCTTAAAGTTTTTCTCTCCTTTCTTATGATCGTAGGAGATTCTTGGCTACTGTTGTTTCGTGGACAGCACTCGGGTCTTCTCGGCATTTGTGAATTATATATCTTCAATGTACTTTAACTTCATCCTTGACCAACTAGAAAAGTTTAATTACTAGCTGCTTTTTATCTGAGCCAGATGGCCTTCAGTTTAAGGGTAATGATCATGCTGACAGTTTTGGGCTTTTGTCATCTACTTTTTGTTTGTGTTTTTAGCTCACACTCAAGATTCTGCTAAAGCTCTGGTGAATACAATATCTACAGTATGTAAAGACTCTGCATTGGTCCTTGTCCTTGCAATGGCTAGTGACAAAGATCATGTTGGCTTTGCAAGGGAACTCTTGATGGGTTAGTTTCTCATTGATAAAGTTACATTAATTTAAAGATTTTGAAATTCAGTGGTAATCATGTATTAATCATGCATATGGTCCATCCACTCTGCATCATGGTTCCATTGTGACTGTTCAAATACACCGATCGTTCTTATAACTCTAATGATACAGTTTTATAATAAGAAGAATAAACTTTTTGTTTAGTGACTTGTAGCACAATATGATACTCTGCTTGAGTAAAGGATCTGTGTGCATCGTATCCTATGGATATTTCAGACTTAACGCTTTCCTATATTACAGGCCTCTCATTTGAAGCTGTAGTCTTTACTGAAGTAAATATTGCTGGAGACAAATCTAGAACTGCTTCAGCAAATTTCCTGAGAGACATCTGGACTAAAGAGTGCTCTGAACTTGGTGTCAAGTATACTCATGAAGATATTATGTATGATCTGAAGTCGCTGGATAATTCAGTGCCTTCTGCTTGCAGCGCAGAGAAGATGATTTTGTCTGCTGGAAGTCCAGTACTAAATTGCTTAAGGGCTGGTCATAAAATTCTCCAGGTAAGAACTGGGAAAAAATCAAGAATAATTGTAGTCACTGGATCTCTACATATTGTTTCCTCTGTTTTGGCCTCTATCAATTCTTAAGCTGCGGTTAGTTATTTCAGGTTTTTAGTCTCCGTATCCTGTTGCTGGGTGTTGAATGGTTGTTTTGGCTGAAAGTTATGAAAATGTCTGTAATCTGCTACCTATTTTTTTTTTTTGATTGAACAACCAATCAATGAAATGTCATATATTTGTTGCAGTTTATTTGCTCACCAATTTATCAACTACCGTTACATCACAGATTTTGGGGTTTACCCATAACTTTTGAGAATCTGCCCTTTGTTTCTTAATGTAGCTTTCTTAATTGGACACTAGCTACAAGTTGTGAACATGTCTGTTACCTTTAGTAATTGTATGGTTTTGATGTGGACATGCGCAGAATGTTTCATCTCTGCACCCTCCAGGTTCTGTGTGAGATGTTTAGTTGCCTCTTGCTGAATGTCTACTGTGATTCAGTGTTTGTAAATACCTAATTGGGTGACAGAAAAAACACTAGGTTCCCTTCAGTCTAATTATAAAAGCCCTTGTTTTGATGTATAGTTCTTTTTTACCTTTCTTTTTCAGTGTTTTGGACTCCTTTGTGTGTAGGAAACAGTAATTTTTAGGAAGCTCGCTAGAATTCTGAGATCCCTGTGTTGTACTCACCCACCAAAGTACCTTTCTGTTAATGACTCGAATGCTTTAGTACTTATTGAGCATACAAAGGATTCTGTAATCTATGTTGGCATTGATTGTTGCACTATTCTAATTTTCGGTCCTTAGTAAAACAACTTAAATTTCGTGTGTCTAATATGTTCCGTCTCATTTTCTTGAGAATCCTTTATGTACCAGAAATTGTTTGATGGCATGTCTGTCTTGGCTATTAAGAGACTGGTTTGGTCCCTATATTCCTGCTAACTTTTCAGTAATAATTTCACTGGTACCTGTCTGTTCTTTGTTTCAAATTCAAACATGACACTTAAAGCAAAATTTAAATGATATATTGCTCAAAGAGGGGGAGTATCATCTAATTAATTGGCAATGTGATTTGCCAAAACTTTACGTAGTTATTTTTGAGTTATCTGCTGTTTCTGCATTATTTAATTTCGATTTTTCTGTGGATTTAGAATTAGAGAACATATGGAACCACATGGTGTTTACGGATTTGGTAGTTATCCTTTCCACACCATATTCTCAAAAGCCCCTTATATATTATAGGTCGAAAGTTATGCGAGGGTGGCTACGAAATGAGCTTACATCTCCTGAATCAGACTGAAACAAGGGGTTGTCTGGAGTGATGGTAAGTTAAGGGGGTAATACCTTAATAGAGGTTAAGACAAACTGACAAAGTCAAAAGGGGTGAGGGTGAAGTGGTGGTAGCGGAGGGCCGGAGGGAGGAGCAAATGACGGATGCGAAGCTATTACGCCCATTTGGGGGTTATCATTACCCCAGGGGGAAGTGAGTAAATATTCCTCCCTTTTATGGAATAATCCCTTCCCCCTTGGAGACGGACCACCACTAGTAACTCCTCCATCCGTTTGTCTTTTCCTTCTATCCGCCCCTGTAGTTTTGAACCTTATTCTAAAGAAGCCCTAAGGATAAATAGGAATTGGTTACTTGGTTAATTTTTGGCTCATACACTTAGCTTGTAGCAAAATTTGGTATGAGATGTTCTCTACTAAGCTTACGAAAGTGAAATGGTGAGTTATGGATTGTTTGTTTCACTCTTTCCCCTCCCAAGTATCGGACCAAGAGTATGTATCTGAATTCCTTGGCTAGTAATTTTCCCTGAAACTCAGTATGACTGTTCCTACTGGTAGTGCTTTGATCTTGTTTTGCATGTCTAGCAAATGCCATTAAAATCTTGGGTGTACGGAAAAAGGCAGTTAATAAAGCAACATAGAGGATTTAGTTCCTTGCTTGTTTGATTTAATACACTGGACTTCTTGTTTGTTAAATGTTTCTGTCGTTGGTGCTTATATTACTGCTTAGTTATTGCAATCACAGATTTCCATAGTTTCATTTTGAGCTGCTGCAACTTGCAGTAGCAGATGTTATGAGTTATGACCCAGTAGCCAGTACAGTCAGGTTGCTTTCGCTTTGCGAAATCTGACATTAAAGTTTCTGATACTTCGGTATGATTAGGTTTCCCATTCACCCTTCCATTAGCAGCCTTAACCTTGATGTTACCGGGGAGTGTTAACCTGGTTCATCTGGACCTTTATCGATCTAGTAGTGAGGACTAGAGTTGTATGGCTCCGATCCCATCCCCTAAAGTAGCGCAAACCTACTTGTGATCCCCTCACTTTGCACGGGCTAATGTCGCCAAGTCCCTTATTAGTTGATACTAGTTAGGTTTAAGGTTACACAAAACTTGGGACAAACCGGAGCAGCCAGTAGGATTCATTCAGGTGTGGTGTGGCCGAGTATTAATGGCGGGATATGCCTGCTTTTATGAATCTTTCTGGTGAAAAGAAAACCCTGAAGAGGGGTGGTTGAGACTCGCATTACGCTAGGGGCGCAATTGCTGTTCAATAGAGGTACTTGACCAGCGAGGTTCGCGGCCTGCCACTTTCATGGTAGTTACAAAAAGCTGCTATCCTCTTTCTGTTGATAGGCACCCATGAATGTCATTGATTTTTATTTTTCGCCATCATTGCTGGGGTTTTTAGGCTGGTTTTGCATGGGTTTTTTTTTTTTTTGGCCACGTAATTTTGTCTTGCACTTGGTTTTTACCGTTGGGAATGATTGACATTTGCCAGAAAACCCAGAGAACATTCATGTTATAAAGCCTGACCACTCTGGCCATTTTCATGTTTCTGTTCGATCGTGCTGATTACGGATTACTGGCGGAAATGGTACCATAAATTATAGTGTCCGTTTCAGCTAAACGGTAACTATTGTTTTAGGCTTCACCCCCCCCCCCCCTTTTAAGCTCCGAGTACGGTAGATGGGTGTGGACGTGTGGCCCAAGAGACCAATTTATGGGACAATTTTTTCCGTTCCAAATGAAGCAAAAACTAATTTCCGGGGAGTGTAAAAGTCACCTCCCTTTTCGTATATGTTCCGAACAGGGTTTAGCCTCAGACTAAAGGATATTTATATGGATGTCGATGAGTGACGGATACGTGCAATTGGATTATGCACCTATTGTGATTGATCGGAGGTGTTGGGGGTACGATCATCAGCGCCTGGCCGTCTCAGCTGTCACCTCGCCAAGGCTGAGTCGCGCGATGGCTGATGCAATTAGGCTTGCTGCGCGACCAGTATCTGGGTCACTTATATGAGAGAAATGGTATAGGGAAGCATATAAGCTTGCTCCATTATTAGTCCATTAGAAGAATAACATGGCAAATCAGGAAGCTGAGATTTGCCCCCAAACAAATAAGACGTTTCAAGTGTCAACATCGACGGCTTAGCTTTCAATAAGGCTGCAACTCGTCTTCTACTTTTGTCTTCAATTGTAATCCATTCATTTACATCCAGGGTTGTCCATGTACGATACATATCTCTGTTTTATTGAATTGTTTATATTTAATTTGAATAAGAAGCATGTGAACTGATGAGTGACCTAAATTAGCGTCGTTTTTTAAAAATCTATGGACTTTTACCTTTGCAGCATTTGTGGGTATTGAAAGATTTGTAAAAACTCAATGTTGTGAAAGAGATTCGAATACGAGACTTTAATATGTACACCATATGTATGTTTACGGAAAATTCGAATATGAAATTTCAATATGTAAAGCATGATAGCCGCAAAATGGGATTGTACATATGACTACGACATCCACATTTTTCATTAAATACATGAAGATCTAAAGGAGATCTTGTTTCACTCTATGAGATTGAATGATGACATTGATATGAAGCCCTAACACGGCTAGTAGCTTGAGACGTAAGCCATTATTTTGAGTGCACAGGTGATTTCTCACTTGTATAGAGCTATTTAATTAAGCAAGCAATCAAGTCTACGAATTGTATATCAAAACCCTAGTTCTTTTTAAGTCTCAACAGTTGATCGAGCATCGATCATGGACTAAGTTATTAATTATTTGCATTAAAATATTCTTTTAAAGAAAACAATATTAGAGCATATAATATGCCAAGAATGAATGAAGATGATTTTGTGTGCTAGCTAGTGATCGTCGTTCACTAAACACATATAGGAAGGTTGAACTAGAATAACCTTTTTTAGACTTGGTCATAATTAATCTTGCAACCTTATCTGTACTACACAGTGACAAAATCAATTTGTCTAGAATCACCTTAGTAGGATTCGTTTTTGGTGGCCCTAGCTAGAAATTACGAGTAGAATATATAGTAGGATTTGTTTTTGGTAATTTCGACGGTTGGATAAATAAGATAATAACGTTTACACGACATAAATAAGTTCAAAGAAAAAACGAAGTATCAATACAACGAAGTCCCTACTTATAGGACATGAAAATAAAATTTTCATCAAGATTTGAAGCGTATATTTTTCATCTGTAATAGAAAGATAAGGCAACACTAAACCAGTTCAATATATTGCAAAATTTATCAATTTTATTAGTTTGGATTTAAGTCGAATAAAATCGCATAGGTTATATTTCTCAATTTTAACACAGTTACAAATTAAAGTTTGTACTCGTGATCGAGACCTCTAGTTAAGTTGGCTGAATCTAAAACCATCTCGGCCAACTGTTCTATCAGGGGTCATAGACTTATAGTGGATCATTGTATCCCTTCCTCCTCCCCTTCTAGCCTTAAGTAGAGCCATAAATAATGAAAAATGGAGGCAAGTCGTTTAAATATGGAGTAATGTTACTCCCAAAAATTTCGTGTTGCTAATAAATGGGGCATCAGAAATATGCTATGCATAAATGAAGCCTGGAACCAAAGGAGCCCACCCCATTCTTCTAAGACATTGAATTTGTTTTAAATCAATGTCCCATACACATCCATCTCTTAATTCAAAATTTCCGTTGATGCTTATAGTTCATAGTGGTAGGGCTTTTATTTGCAGTTTTATCAATGACAATATGACATTAATAATTTAAGAGGCACAGTTTATCGATGGCATATCGTATGATTTGAATGCCAAAAACAATGATGATTGGCTTTGTGATTTGTTTGTCTCATGCCTCTTTGCATGGAACTCTCTCTCTCTCTATATATATAAAATTACCCCTCGTGGTTTGAATATAAATCTCAATGTTTAGTGAAGTACAGTATAAACTTATATAAAAGGTCTATCTTAAACAAATGTTTAACCAACTAATCGTTGATTAAGACTTAGACAATAGTTTCATATATATACATTATATATTAACACTACTATATATACAATTTCAGAAATCAAACTCAAGACACATTCAGTAATAGGATGATGATGAGTCTAATTTTAGTTCAACCATTTGTAGATTACTTTAATTTCCTAAGTACTAACCATTCGGCTAACGTTGTTGTACCACAAAGTAGAGTTACTTTAAATGTGTCTCATTGAGGATAGATTATCATCAATGAATGTGGTTCATTTCCATTTATGAGACTAAAGTGTAGGAATCCTCTAGAGTTTTTTGTTGGTGGAGTTTGTAGAGTTTACTATTAATGATAATAAAACAAAATAAGGTGGTTACTTCAATGCACAAATAAAATATTATATATTTAATTCTTTCCTTACTTGGTAAACTCTAACATATAGAGTTTGTTTTAAACTCTAGAGGATCCACACTCGAGACTAAACTAGTTTGAGTAGTAACTCATAGAAGTAATAATTTTGCAAACATGTTTCCTAAAAGTAAGTGTTAAACTAGTTAGAGTAAATACGGTGAAAACAATGCAAAGATGGTTAAATGCAAACGCACTCCAATGCAGAAAAAAAGCTGATGATCCTCGATAATTTATTACCCATTTGCGCAACTTAACACTGCAAGATTTCAGAACTACTCATTTGCTCATATTTTTCCAATCAAGAAAATAGTGAGGCAAAAGAGCAGAGAGATCAGATCGATCAGAAACCATCTTTATTTAATTTATTTCTGCAATGTGGAGTACTCTTCTATCAACTAAATTGGCAATACTAAGAGAATGTATATTTAAGTAGTATAGTAGTAGCTTTTATTTTTGCATTGTTTGTGTTGATGAGATTGTTAAAAATTAATGTAGTTTGCTGTTTGCAACAGTAGTACAAGACATTATTTGGGTCAATAATTATTTGTAATAAGAAGCCATGGAATGTTTTCAATCGAGTGGAGTATATGTGTTGCATTAATAATGTTGTGTTTGTTCTAGCTAGGGTTTTTGGATTCTTAAATTAGTGTAGTACAATAATCATCATATATATACACTATATATACTACTGTTTTTTGAGGTCATATACTATATTACTATATACAACTGTTATAGTTATGTAGATCAGAGTATGTGAAGTTATTCTATTCCTATGATGTAAGATTATTTGTGTGTTTAATGTAGGGTATGAGAGATTGTTCATTTGTCACGCGTAATTCTGATCGTTTAATATTATTGTCGGTTTGGATAAGCTAGCTAGTGTCTGATAATCACGATAATATATATTACAACGTACATTTTGTTATATGTTTATACTTTTTATACCACAAAAAATAGCGCTATATTCTGAATACACGACTCGGGTCGAGTTGTGAAATCTTAAAGATAAGGTTGACTTAATGGGTTACTCAATCCTTCATTCCTTTCCCATACACGAGTTTCATTTCTCTCTTATCGAATGACATGTTGAATATATAATCTATGAATACGAGTTCCATGATATCCTTCGTGATCCATAAATACACAAGCTTCACACACAAACCCACAATTGCGAAATAAAAACTAGCTATCTAGGCAAAATGTCAAGTTTTATCTTTCTCACCTGATTACATATGCAAAAATTTACCCATGTAGCTATGAACTAAAAACATGCAAAGATCCACTTCGTCCTTGTAAAGACCTAACTAGAAGCAATTGGTGATTAGTGCATGTATGTATATAACACATTAAATATGTCACGAGCCCCACTTGAGTACTACATACTCCATCGATTACTTTCTTTGCCTCCATAGAGGAGACTTTCTCTATCCTCTCTCAGTTGCATGCACTGTATGTATAAACCATGCATATCACAGTTTAAAAAGGCTTATGAACTACTCCGTATTCCATTCAGTATTACTCGAACTGATAGTTACTGTTTTGTTTAGATTGATTTCACATATTTAAGTTAAACGTTTATCAGATGCTCAGAAGTGCCAAAGAAACATATACGCGGTATATGGATTATTAAAGATGCATGGCTGTATAACTAAGCTAGGGTTTAGTGAACAATTAGGAAAAGAGCAATTAATGCAGGATGTGATGAGTTTCCCAGTTGATTCCTTAGCAAGAAAATGTGGTTGACAACCTGACAACGAGCTAGAGTATATAGTAGTATGATGTAAAATACTGTTAAAATGAAGGTCGACCGTTAAGACCAGTCATTATTAACTCATTATATGTCTTCGCAGCACACAAGGGATCGGATATCTTTTCAACAATTATGTCCACAAACTTATAGGATTATAGATATCCATTAAATCAGCCAATAAAGTTATATCTAGATTCTAGAATCAAAACTTTACCTCGATGGGGTTACAATTGATTTTATCAACCGGGATGATAATAAAATGGCCGACAAACTGGCGAAAAATGCCAGAAGGCAACTTGACCTCCACCAGGTTGTTCATCATGGAATCCCGGATGAGGAAATCATAGAGTTTTTCGATGAGAATTTCATCTTCATGTCGTTCAAGCCAGATTAGTGTTAATTTGTAGCTTTTTAGTTTGTAATTTTCTAGGCTTTATGTTGTTCTCCGTTTTTCCGTTCTAGGTTTATGTTTTGTAATCTCTCAAACTCTGTTTCATTTGCTATCTCACGTCCAATTTCCAAAAAAAAAAAAACAAAACTTTACGACGCGACTCTAAAAGCTAGCTAGTGCACTTGAGTAGTTCGATTATCCACTTAATTGAGTGAGTATATGAGCCACTTCCATATACTAATGACTCTCGTAAAGCCTCTTCTGCTATATACCCAAACTATCAGACTATTTTAGACTCCAGTTAAATAAGATCATTAGTAATAATTTCTCGTCTTAGATATGTCTCCATAAAACAGTGTAGAAGAAGATTATACAGAATCGTGTGGACCCAAATATGTCTCCTTTGCCATTACTATTACAAGTAGTATATCTTGCCTCTCTTCCCATTTGAGAGAAAACACACGTTCTTCCCTATTCACTCTCTTCTTCAATCTGATCCTACACAAACCCTAGCCTAGATATCTCTATCTTTCTCTCTCTAGCTCAAACGGCTCTCAATAATATAGCAAACGTTGACAATCTTGACATAAATCTCTCTCTCTCTCTCTCTCTCTCTCTCTCTCTCTCTCTCTCTCTCTCTCTCTCTCTCTCTCTCTCTCTCTCTCTTTGTATTTGCTTAGAGTAACTAAATCCATATGGTTTTCCCAATCAGACAAGGCAAGTGATACATGTATAGAATCACTTAGATGGTGATAGTTTAGCTCTATTCTAGTCACTTTCACATCTTAACTTCCTTTCATTTTCTCAAAACTTTCTTATATAAAACAACAACAACCAAAAGAGAGAGTAGCAAAACAAACACACCCTTAAAATAAACCCTAGTAGAAAAAAAAAATGAGTGAAAGCATTTCAAGTTTCTTTGATAGTCAAGAGTTTGGAGATCCAAGTTTCCCTAAGATTCCGGCCTCGCCGGAAAACCTCTTTAGCATCTTTGATGCCTTGGAAGGTTTGCAAGAAGGAGACGAGACGAGCAGGCGAGCTTTGTTCTTTCAGGAACTGTCTGAGGCTGAGCTTGATGCACTCGAAGTCGAGGGTGATCAAGGTGATGAACAACCAAAGAGCAAGAGGGCAAAGATTATTGCTAATGTGGAAGATGAAGAAACAAGGTCAATTGGTGTTGGTGGAGATGGAGGTGAAGGAAATAATAAGATGTCTCACATAGCTGTGGAAAGGAACCGTAGGAAGCAAATGAATGAACACCTCTCCGTTTTAAGGTCACTCATGCCTTGCTTCTATGTTAAGAGAGTAAGCCATCATAGCTTTTTTTTTTTTTTTCATATTAATTTTAGAGATTTTAACAAATTTATATTATCTTGTTAATTAGGTATTGAGTTATAGGATTCCAAAAATATTATGCTCATAAAACATTTTTTAAATTAGGCTTTAATTTAAACTTCTTAGTAGCATTTTCCGTTCTTTATAATAATGAGTCGTAAAAGTATGTACAAAAAAGTTTTATGATACCTATGCATTGTGTACCTTTGTCTTCTAATGGAAATAATTAAGTTGTAAATGGTCCTTACTATTGTTGGTCAAAGATATACTCCTATTATGTTCCTTGGACTATTAATGTTTCGGTTTAGATTTATCTAGCTAGTATAAAAATCCGACCTTAACAGTAAAAACACGGGAAGGGGGAAAATGGGAGTGGGTGTTTTTCATTTAATTTGGCTCGTTTCTATTTACAACAAATTGATAACAACATACATGATTGTACCTTCTTTTCAAATTTGAACATATTATGATTCAATAGGTAAATAAGCAGTTAATAGACTCATACTTTCAATCATATAAGAGTGCTGTAAGTAGTACCTGTGAAAGTTGCATGAAAAAAGGCAATACAAACTGATCTCTTCCCACCTCACACAACCTTTGTTTCCTGTGTCTGAGACTGTCTTCAATCACATTGCAGACATAATATGTACCATGAATTATATTTTACACAACCAGCTTAAATGTGCTAAATGGTGGGACATATTTCCCAATGTTTAAGTTGATTGGTAGATGACATTTTGATAATATATCAGACGTAAACCAGCTCAATGAGTAAAGTTATTGGGAATGATACTCATGATCAAAACTCGAAACACATTTACATCAACGTTAGTTATTACCGGCCTCTGTATATTTACACCAAACGTCGTATATATAATTGGTCATGTTTAATTAGTGTCTTTCTCGTTGGTTTATAGGGTGATCAAGCATCAATAATTGGAGGTGTTGTGGATTACATAAGTGAGTTGCAACAAGTTCTCCAATCACTTGAAGCCAAGAAACAAAGAAAAGTGTACAGTGAAGTGCTAAGTCCAAGAATTATTTCAAGTCCAAGAACAACACCACAAGTACTTAGCCCTAGAAAACCACCCTTAAGTCCAAGACTTAACCTACCAATTAGCCCAAGAACACCTCAACCAAGTAGCCCTTACAACAATAATTGGCCAAGGTTTAACAACCTCTCACCTACAATGGCTACTACTCCTATAGACCTATCGCCTGCGTCTTCGAGCTCGTCTATGAATGACTGTTTCGGTAATGAGCTTGTTGCAAACTTGAAATCTCCGGTGGCCGAGGTTGAGGTTAAGTTCTCCGGCCCTAATCTCCTTCTTAAGACCGTCTCTCCGAGAATTCCGGGACAAGTTATGAAGATTGTATCAGTGCTTGAAGATTTATCACTTGAGATCCTTAATATCAGCATTAGCACCATTGAAGACACTATGCTCAACTCTTTCACCATTAAGGTAATGTTTATTTAAAGCTAATAAACTCACATCATTCCTTTTTTACTTAACCTGCATTATTTTGGTAGTAGCATGCATTTTTTTTTTTTTTTTTTTTTTTTTTTGGAAATCGGACGTGGGGTAGCATGCATGTTTTGGTGCACATTTAAGTTTACTATCACAATTCGTACCCAAAAAAAAAAAATTAAGTTTACTATCACAATCCATCTTTTTATTATTACTATCGCACATATGATACTTGAAACTAAATACTATAACAATTCAATTTTATACGAGTATGTTTTGTCTACATTTAAGACCTTTACTATTTTCCAACTTTAAATGCGCGTTTTTTTCCTGCCATAAATCGATTTAATTTCATGACAGTAAAATTTACGTGCTTCTACGCGCAGTCTGCCAATTCTATATTGCACTGAATGAGTAAATGGTCAATCTGATGGTAAAAAGTGGTAACGGAATATCATGATGATTTTGTCATATTTTACCACTTGTGAATTCTACCAGCTTCCCAACAATGTACATTAAATTCCTTTTATCCCATATATTCGGCCAAATCATACTGCTCATCTATTCTTCATGGATTTGGCGTTTTGCTTCGATTGAGGCGGCCAAAGCACAAAAGGAACTCATAAAATAGTCGTGTTAGACACTCTCGATCTGACTTCAGACACTTGCAGTCGAGCCAGTGTAACATACAGCTACTTGTTTTAACTGATCGAGTTTACTAATACTGCATGGCATTTTTCTTGTTTATACTGCAGATTGGAATTGAATGCCAGCTGAGTGCTGAAGAACTTGCACACCAAATCCAACAGACATTCTGCTCATCATCATCATCAACTCCACTTTTTATTTAAAATATAATTCTACTACTAGGTATATTTATATACATAACGTGCATGATTTCCACCCTAGCTAACCCCAGAAAAAAACAAAAAGAACAGAAAAAAAAAATAATGAGCTATAATTCTATATAAATATGTTTTCTGTCGTCCTGAACATTCTGCAAAAAAATAAAATCATAATGAGGTAAGAAAATGGTTTTTACTGCCATATATTTGACTGATTTGGCGACTGTCTTAGCTTTGATTAGTGATCATGATAATTTGCAGCTCGCATTGTAGTAATCTCTTTTATCTTCTTTTTTAATTTCCTTTGCTTTTTGTAATCTAGAGTCTACAGACTTCACTACAGATGATGTCAATTTGTCATTAATAAGCTAAGTTTTGATTAATTTCTAGCAGTGAATTAGACTTATTTTATCATGAATTTTCGTTTTATATTTGCATCAACATATTTGAATTTTCTTATCGGATAAACGCTTGAGACGATTTTTTTTTTTAATAGGACTATATACTATACACAACATACGTACTTTTCCGTTGCAATAAACTCTTGAAATAAATACTCTCGTTAATACTTGATATGTAAAATAGATGTCATTTTTTATCACCAGGTGATACAAATACATCGTAATTACTTATGTCGGCCTTGTATAGTTGGCTTTATCAGACAATAAAAAGCCAAAAGGCAATGAAGAAAAGCCTAGGATGAAGGGGAGGGGGGGAATTGAAAATGTACCAATGAAGTTTGAATCAACCAAAAAAAGTGGTCCAAAATTTTGATCGATTTAACTTGAATGCAGTGCAGCCCCTTTTCAGTGAGGAAGTTTTGTGACACTTATTTCTGCTCAAATTTTGTTTCTGTCACCTCTGCCTACCAAGTTTTCTATCGTTACATGCATGTCCTAAAGGTCACAATCTCACTGATAACGAGGGTTGATCATCACTTTAGCTATAATTTCATGTTGTTAGTACTTTACTCCTTCAAGTTTACAACCAAAAACTGTGTACGTACTACTACAGCCGTGTTATAAATCCCCGACGTTTTGCATACGGGAATTCAGAATACCCATGAAATTCCACTTCCTAGATTGTAGAAATTCGCATGAATTTTTTCTCAAAACTGTTTGGTTGCATGTAGGAATTGAATTTCCACAGGAATTGTCAATTACCGGGTGGGTTAGGGAAGCCAATTCCTCCATTTTGTAGGAATTGGAAATTCCCATGATTTTGAGTGGCAACCAAACGACTATGTTAGCAAAACTGAAATCAAACGGTAACCATTTAGCAGAACGGAAAAGTTATACGAGTATACGGAGTAAAAAAATGCTGAAGTTCTACCAAAGAGAATGTTGCACATACAATGAGATTTTCCAATATCATCTTTGATTATTCGAGCAGTAAAAATATAAAAGAAAAAGATGTGTTGAAATTACACACACGTATGTAGTACCAATACCTTCTTTTCTAATAGAATGTCTTGAAGGACAATAAGCGACAAATGAACAACAGTGCTTGTTCATTGAACAAACACATGAAATCAAAATGAACTGTTGTTGCTACAGTAGAAAACTGAAACATTCAACTGGGGAGCATACAACATCTTGTACAACAACAAAAATTAAATTTTTGGGTACAAGATTGACTACAAATGTAATAAATTAAAGAATGCACATATAACAATCAACAATGTTAATTAGCACAAAAACTATTGTCTTATTAATTACGTAACTCATATCAGCAACAGAAATATCATAAGGTTATGTATCCTGTGACTTTTGCGTGAAGGGATGTGTTAAGGTATAAAACAAATGATGATGTGGTTGATTCCTAATCAATGGTTTTATACCGTAATCTCTCTTATCGTCGTAGAAAATTTTCGCAATAATGTTCTAGCTAGGTTTATTGAAAAAGATGTGGGTTGTTAAAAATAAAATCTTGGT
Source organism: Spergularia marina (assembly GCA_963680865.1). Lineage (NCBI taxonomy): Eukaryota > Viridiplantae > Streptophyta > Magnoliopsida > Caryophyllales > Caryophyllaceae > Spergularia > Spergularia marina. Next base: position 22,290,334 of record OY804553.1, on the reverse strand, counting down.
CTATTTCGAGATCAAATAAAATTGTTTCCGCAATCTCTAGGGATTCATCAGCATATTGTTGTGGATTATTAGTAGTACTAGTATGTTGATGATTACTACTCAAGTCATTATTCATTACATTTGGAGAAAATGAGTTATTATTAGCAGTAGTATAATCAAGATTGGTAGAGATAATAGGATTATTTGGCATATTACTTTGATTATGTTGAATTGCACCAAAATGGTTTAGTGAGAAATGGGGTTGATTAGGAGGAGATTTGACGTGGGTTGTGCTAGAGGTAACAACGGGTTTAATGTCTTTCGGGCTGGTTCCGAAACTCCAAAGAATTTCTTGTGGTGGAGGGGACGGAAAGGCGTCACTAGGTTCGGGTTTTGGTGGAGAGTTAGCCATGGAGGAAGATGAAGAAGAACCTTGGTAACATGTATGTTTTCCTCGGTATGTGACTTCAAAGTAAGTTGGATCGTCATCACATCTTTGGACTTGCTTTGTAGCAAAACATCCTTGCCCTTTTTGTGTGCATCTATAGTAGGCCCTACAAATATAAGCATGAAAGTTCTTGTTAGATTTTCAAGTCTAAATTAAATGAGGGGGTTTTGAAGCTAATTGTGACAATAGTAACGACGAAGCAATAAATATAAAAAATAAAAATATTAAGAGTCCATTAATAGACAAATTAATAAATGTGTATGGTTAATTTGTAGTAAAATTAATTAAATGTGTAGTAAATTGTGTTGCATAATTTTGTAAATGTTGGATTATAAGGAAAGAGAGACAATCATGCAAGGGCCCTTGATTTGGAAATTAAATCAATTTAAATTTCTTTCTATTTATAGAATTCGTGACTATGTTGATTTTACTGTTAAATTCATAAATTCACTCCAAACATTTTAAATTCACTACACAAGTATATTATTTACTACTTGCAATCTTTAATTTACCACACTTGATTATGTTATAGACAAATTTTTTATTGTCTACATATAGACTCCTAGGATCATTCAAAAATAAAGTTTTTCGATATAGGCCAAGTACTTTTGTCGAGAGGAAAAAGAATCCTCCATTAAATTCACATCCCGATCCTATCATTTAAGACTAAATGGTGAGTCTTTTGGTTTATACACCTACGAAAAAAAAGTACACAAACCAAAGATTATTTTAGACACGACAATTGAAAAAGTTGGAGTTTAGCCAAACAGTATTTTACTTGATCGAGAAATATCACTCATTCAATGTACTCTTTTTTGTTAGATATAAGAGGACATTATTGTCAATGTTGTCATTTAAGGTCTAAAATGGCTCAGCTATGTTTATAAGCCCAACGCTTTGGTGGGCTCAAGAACCCAAAGCATCCGAACTTTAATGTTGGGAGGGTCTAGTCTGACTGCTGACTTTTTAGCCCAATATGGGAGGGGTTTCAATTTTCTTAGGGTTCGTAAATCCTAAAATCTATCACCATCGACCATCTAAACCTCCCTACCCCTAAATTACCCAAATCACAGTCACACATACAATGAAGAAATGACATTTTAATTTTCAAAACAAGGTCGGTTTGCGACGATGATAATGCTATTTGGAAGGACACATTATCGCATGTGTGCCAAGAACAAGATATTACCGAGGACGTAACTAACTGCATTCTCAACTGTCAAGCATGATACGTATGATATAAGCTAAGGCGGGGATCTGGTGATCATGTTTAAGGATACTTAAACATGCACTCAGGTGTACTAGTAATACTATCGTATGAAACTATATATGAATACACAAATAATAATAAATTAATAATTATAATTAATTACCTAGAATATTTGGCTCCAAGAATGTCCTTTTGTCCGTATTTTCTCCAACTAAAACCATCTTCAACTGGTCCTTCAAGTCCGCTTTTACAGCATCCTTGGACTCTCACTGTGCATCGATGTACAACCTTCCTGCAAATTTGTACATTTTTTCAAGAATTACAACTTCAAACATATTATTACAAAAAAAAAAAAAAAAAAAGTATTTAATAATAAGCCGGGCACCCTTTTGGACCAATAATGTACCAAACAAGAGTATTAAATAATATAAGATATGAAAACATAATAATATAATAATACTTTGGTGATCTTCAATAACCCTTGTTTTGTCTCATTCGGGGTAGTCGATTTGAATTCGGAATTGGGGTCGTTAAGTGATACTACACTTAACTAAATTTAAGTATATTGATTATTGAATCTAGCAAATATGAACAATGTTTTATCACGAAGGAAAAATAATGCTCCGTATTTAATTTGTAGTTTCTCTCTTTCGAAAGACAGAAAAAAAAAAAAGGACATAATCGATCATACTACGTACAATTAGATTAGAAATTTCGAACAATAATACCAAATCAATTAACTACCTAGCTAGATAGGAAATGAGATTACTACCTTTTCCTGGTGTCATCTTTGCAGTCAACTGGATCTTTGAAATCCACATCATCAGAATCAGGACTTTTAGGGCTTCCAATCAATGAAGAAGGTGAACCAGTTGTTCCTTGCAATTGCAACATAGGTTGTTCATATCTCAAAATAGTAAGTGACCTTTCTATTTTGGATAATATTTTTTGTGTAACACTCAAGTTATTAGATGCTTCATTGGGTGAAGAAGAAGATGATTCTTCCTTTAGAAGAATCGAGTAAAGCTGCTTAGTAAGATCTCTTCCTTCAACAAGCTCATCTACTAAACCCTTTTGACTTGATGAGTTGATCGCATTAGTTTCCATGATCTTCTCTATGTATGTAATTGACAACAACCCAGTATGTCTGGTTAATTAATTTCAGAATGATTTGGAGTCGGCTGATTGTTAGATGGGTTTTATCTGGCCGAAAATGCGCCCTACAACAATATGATGTATTTGGAGAAATGAGTAGCTTATAAAAGGCTAAACATGGGATGGTAGCATAGGATGGAACATATAAAACAAAATGTAAGAAAAAACACTTATAATAAAGCTTCAAATGGGGAAATATTAAGTCTGGTCTAACGACTTTCGATTGATGAAAAGGAATATGTGACATGATTAGTGTCAACTTTGCAACTTGAACACTCAAAAACTAAGGATTGGCATATGAAGAAGAGTAGAATTAGTAAATTAATTACACAAGTTGAAATAGCATATATATGAAGATTTCAAAAGGGTTAGCAAAAACAAGTTGAAAGTGGGTTAGCTTTTCATTGAATGAAAAGCCCCCTGGTATAGTACGGAATACTAATCATATTTTATAGGTCAGAGTAAAACAAAAAGATTGTGAAGAGATCATGTGGACTAATATGCCATGTTTAGACTAATTAAACTGACTTGAATAACCCTTGAAATTAAAGGATGATCTTGACCTTGTCTTTGTTATGAAGAAGCCCTTATGATTATCACCAATGCCCAATGGTACTATGATAGGGTATGCTTTCCACAGTCAACTACAATTCCCATTCCAATCCCCTCATACTACAAACGATAAACTTTATTTGCTCGGGTAATATACATAGAGAATTTCAAATCAAATGTAATACTAGTATAGTAATAATCAAATGTAATATAGTAATAATGCGAAAAAGGGGGGAAATCATTCAAAATTGGTAAAATTGTCATATAAATCGCTTTATATGTCCAAGTTTTAACAATCCGGTTCATACTTAAAATTTCCATGTATTGAGTATAACATAGTTAGTCAGATCGAACTATCTTAGGTAACTCGCCAATAGCCATGCATTTTTTGGAACTTCGACTAACCGTGTACATCACCTCAATTAGGGTGCGTTTTTTATATGGGGTGTTTAAACTTGCACGGAGTGAGTATACAATTAGATCTCTAATTAAGACATCTACACTAATATTAGTAGGTGCGTTTTGCTCTTTGTATTACAATCCACCGAGAAACGAATAAAGGTTTGTAGGTCTTTTAGCTATCTAATTTGAATGGTGAATTACGTTATCCTTAACCTCTTTCACATAAATTTAGATCAAAACGTTGAAATCAAAGAAAGATTTTTCTAATGTGTGTCCGTAGAGCATGTGATAAAATTCCATTTTCTTGACATTCTCCTGAATTATTAATCAATAAGATTCCATAATTTGTGTTTTTCAAGTGAGAATATTATCACTTAATTAAGAAAATAATTGGACTTTTATCATGTATTTTGTGAGCACACTTTAGAAAAACCGATCAAAGAAAGGCAGAAATAAAGCTGGTGAAATATATGGTATTGCATTGTGATTTGTGAAGGATAATAGAGTACTAATAACAATGAAAGAAAGTCTGATAATCTTTTGTGTAGACTAAAATAAAATGGAATCTTGAAGTAAGCCAAATAGACTTCCAAATTCCGTACAGCGTTTCCTTCAATTTTATATTTGTCTTTACGCACACACGACTACACGAGACACGACCAAGTCCAATGTCAACATCTATCTACCCTGCTAGGGACTTGGGAGTTCATCTCGACATGTGCTTGTGATTTAATTAGTTTAACACTTATGTTTGTGATCTGATTATAGCTAATGATAAATATAAACTACTTTTAATTAGCTAGCTAGCTATGATCCATAATGGTAAAAGTTGAGGCTAGGGCTAGTTGCGGCTATTATTTTGTATAATTCAACTGCATTTTTCACATCTACTTCGTATTTCAATTTGTTTTAATTGCTATATTGGTTTAAATTTAGTGTATAATAGTCACCAATGTATGTAGCAACAAATTTGTCAAAAATAGGGTGGAATATGTCCCTGGTATTATTAGGTCAAGAGAATTCAATTACTTTCTCCATTTCATTCAATTATTTACGTTGGGATTGTATTCCCCTCACAAAACCTGGCCCAACGTAAACAATTGAATGAAATGGAGGGAGTGCATATTTTTATCCGTCACGTGAGTCCTATTAGCGTAGTGAAAACCTGTAGCAAGTAATATTAGCGTAGTGAAAACCTGTAGTAAGTAATAGTGCACGACATTTTTACTCGAAATTTGGTTTTAAAAGAAATGACTTTATAATCATCTTCCATAATTTGGGGGAAAATAGAGATATCTTCGACGCAGATCAGATGATAGTTTTTCATGACCCACTCAAGAATTCAAGCTAGGCATTATGGGAAGAAATGAAAGAGGTGACATCAGCTTGAAACTCCTTTCATACGTCAAACTCGGAGAAATCAGTCGCTCACCTTCAAGCCCGCTTCAATGTCGTGAGCTTTACATTACTTAATTCTAGAATGGTGTCCTGGTGCCCTGGTGGACACACATCCTTAGCAAAGAATCAAATCCACGTACTTTTTTTCCTTCGTTATTTGTTTTCTTTCTTGACTCTAGTCCACCTTATCCATATATTTGAATCGTGGTTAATTACTAGTTTGTAACGTGATCTAATAACGAGCAAAGTATTGATTTTGTCGAGATAGTAATAATTAACTACTAATACGAGTAGTAAAGAAGCAAGAATAAAATGGAGATTGACAGATAGCTGTGCATTGTTAGATAGACAACATTGAATGACTCAAGTCAATTAACAACAATTTGTTGAACTTTTTTATATCGAAGAGAATATATATCACGGAATAAATCATACTTTCTCACTACTAGACTACTACTTAATTTAGTTATTTGTTTCATTATGTCTAATAACGACTACCGGCATGACATCAACAAGATCATGAAACATTGATCTGAACCGAATTGAACAAGTGATACCCAGAGAAAAAACACAAAATGAACCATTACATACATGCATAATAATTAATCACATATAGATAGATAGATAACTAAAAGTCTAAAATGCTACTACTATTTCTAATTATAATGCATCTAGCTAGGAATAGATATATACGGAGTATGTGATTCCGACCGAGTAATATATAGGATTAACTAGCTAGGAAAGTCGGCGAGATCGAGGTGACCGGCCAGAATCAGTAAGGTTGTCTGCCAAGTTGATACCTTAAACACATAAAAGTATAAAACAAATGCAATTATGTAGTAGGACTAAATCTCCATCTTCAGATACAACCTTAGGCTCGACAATAACGAAGCTTCCATTATTAGTCTACACAAATTCCAGCACTGTGAATGTAATTACTCTTCTATATATAATCAAGCAAATTGCTAGAGGTCTACAGTGTAGACACAATTAATTTGTCTACAATGTAAAATTGAGGTAGTAATAGCAAAATTGAGATCAGAGTAGTAAAATTAATTGTAATGAAAAATTCAGGTAGTAAAATTAAATGTGTGAGTAGTAAAATTTTGATAGTGTAGTAAAATTATTTCTAATTGTATATATTTTTGGGCGTCTATACTGCAGACCTCTACCATTGTCCATCAATCAAACGAATAACAATCGACTTGTTGATCTTTATATATATCTTACTATATATAATTCTTTTTTACAACTAGCTTGTAATTCATCTTATTATATATAATTTTCACTGCAAGGGGAAAAAAAAAATCCTAATTGACCGATGATGAGCTAATTAACTAATTGATAGTAGCATGCAAGAAGCCAAGGATCCAATTGATGTTTATTTTTAATATCTTACATCTGGCCTCTTGAATTACTTGATACTCTTTGTGGTTAGCCACTTTATACGTACGTGATCGATCATATTCACTCGTTTATAACTTTATGTACATGATGGCATGATAATGCCACTCGACTTTGCATTTACAACGTTAATTATAGACTACAACATCCTATGTTGGTAATGTGACTGTTGGGGTTCATTTTATAAATAAGGTCACGGCCCTTAGGAATAGAGGACCAAGTCCTTGAAATTAAAAGCCCATGTGATGCCCATGAGTTACAAAATAATCTCAACCGTCGGATGAAAAGAAGAATGAAGGGGGGATCCCCTGGGATTCCTCCCTGGGAGTACCCTCTTCACTATAAATACCTCCCATTATTTATTGCAAATACAGGTTAATTCTAATCGTATTCCATCTACTTTCTAACGAACTTATCGCTATATTAGTGTTAAGTAACTCGGTACTCCATCTTCGACTGCACCCAATACTGACTTGAGCGTCAGAGGGGCGTCGCCTGGGTAATCCCGGGCCCCCCTGACCGTGTGTTATCTGCGCAAGTTTGAGACACAGCCCTCGATCTATCCCGAAGTCGAACTCACTCCAACAGTGACATGAATATATACGACGAGTTCTATGGTTTTGTACAGAAGACGGAACTAAATTATATCTTAACAATCTTAACTTGACCGTGACCGGGAATAGAAAGTAGTCCTTTATTTGATCCCATCCCTGGCATTCCCTGCGGCTCCGCGTTGGTCTCAATGTCTCATTAGAACGATACAACGTTAACGTTGGTTGGAGTTGGAATATGAGAGCAGATGCATGCACGTAAGCCCAACATAATTGGGTTGATTAGTACCTTAATTAGTATCAGAATATTCATTAATTAAAGTGTGAGGATTCCTGTAATTATGCTGTAGCCTGGATGCCGGGATTTCAGTCTTTAATTTCTCTTTCCTATGAATTGTGATTATTCCCGCCCTTCAGGTTTAACTAATTTATTTTCTAGTAGTACAACCAAAATCAAATGCCAGTACATACAAATGAAGTCATGTAGTACTAGTGTACTACTACTCTTGCAATTGCTACATGTCTACAACTCTCTAGTGGCTTAGGAGTTAGGAGTCCATCTGTTTCGGGGAATTATTTATTATCTTTGGTTAGTGAGGGGAGAAATATTGTCGTATTTCACATGCATCTAATAGCATGACGATATGTGAGATTTGATTTGACTACCAACCAGGTAAAAAAAAGTGGAAGTTATTTCTTTACCAAAGCGGAAATGATATGTTTTTGGAGTAGTCTACGTCTCATTTTTTTTCCTTTTTTTTTTACCAATTTGTCTACTAATTTGATAGTTTGGCCCATGTAACATTCACAAAAAATAAAAAATAAAATAAAAAAAACAAAATGAGTAATGTAAAAGATTGAGTTTGATACTCTCCGAAAATATTCACAGATTTGTCTTATACCATTCTAATATGCGTAGTCTAGTGCATCACTAACGAGTAGCTCTTTTGAGAATTAAGGTTAGTCTAATGGTTGGACAGTCATCCTGCCTTGGAGTTGCCCTAAGTTTGAATTCTCATATCCCAGCATCAAACGAGGTATCTAAGCAGTAGGCAGTTAGTTGTTCCCGGGCCGAATGGACCGTGGCCCATACAAATGACACTCAACTTGTTATGTGGGCTTTCTAATTTTAGAAACGATTTTAGTCCGAGAATTCCAGTGGCTGGTATATTGCGACGTGAAGTAGTTAAAGCCACCATCTGAAAAATCAGAGAGTGCTTTATATTCCTCAGAGTATCCACGTGGCACGTCCCCGGCAACACCATCTAGAATCTCAACTCAACGTATCTATTCTAACTCTTGTTCTAACTTGAACCATACACAATATTACACATACATCTATAGGATATTTTAGCCACATTTTGAAACTTTGTGAGATCAAAATTCTCGATCGAGTTAAACTCAAATACGAAAGTCTACATACAAGTTTTTGGAGTGCTTAACGGTTTGTGACCCAATAACATGTGTCACATACTAAAACTCGGATATTCGTTGACATCATTTGACAAATCTGATATTATAGACAGCCGACATTATAAATATTTTGTACCAATGATTTGACTTACTTTTGTGAAACTTTTGCTATCAATGATCGCTAGGTGGAATCACTACACTTTGGTCCGTCTGGGAAGTTAATGAGGCATGAGCGAAATATTAACGGCCCTAAAATATTGTTAACTATAACGGCAAATTTATAAAATTGGCCCCCTAAAACACTCAGGTCACAACCAAAAGATCTTAAGTGAGAGCCCTTCTCACCTACCGCAAAAGATGCCTCTAATTACACCACACTAAATATTTTTCTACACATCGATCTTAGATATTCTAATTTTCCATCGCCAAAAGCTCAAAACTTATTATCACCAAAATTTTAAAGTTTTGAGTTACATCTTGGTAAAATGTGCTCATTTATTTACTTGTGAGTAAAAATACGGAGCATGTAATTTTAGTTCAAAGACCACAAATAAAAAAATAGCTAGTGCACCTAAAGGTGCCACGCAAGAAGTTAACGTAAAAAAGCGCCACGTCACCAACTGTCAACAACAACCTCTCAATCTAAGACACTTAAAACTAACTACTACTCCCGCGCATAATTTTTGCCCATAAAACCCCATGCTTTTACTTTCTCTCTCCTCTCCACTTTGTGGCTACCATAATTTTCTCATTTTTTTCCCCAAAGAAAAATAAAATAAAAATAATAGCCCTAATTAAGAAATTTTCTCATTATTTTGGTCATTTTGCAAAAATAATACTGGTAATATCAGTGACCAATCATAAATCTCATAATTATTCTCGAATTATCATCAAGATCAAAATTTAGCATCTGGGTTTTGCACTGTTTTTAAGGTGAAGAATCACAAGATCTCAAAGTTTGAGGCTTTTTCTGGTGTATTTCCTTACTTTTTTTTGAGGTAATTTTTTCATGATCATATTCATTTCTTTATTTATTTATAGTTAAAGTTTATAATTTCAATCACAGAATCTGATGTCTTTGCTAGTGACAATTATATACACTTAATATTTCTGATTAATTCCTAATTTAATCTGTGCATATTGTTGGATTTTTTTATTTTATTTTGTTTTCTTTTGGAATTTGATTACAAGTAATTTCATGAAGTTTAATTTTTGTGATCATCTGTGGTGAACACAGAGAAGTAATTAATTGGGAATTTGGTCTAACTGCCTAGTTAGTTCATGTGCTTGTGACCAATTATGAACATTGGAGCTGTCCATCCGGGTTAACGGGTCGTGTTTGTGAACAACGACAACAATATCCGAGCCTTATTCCCAAAATGATTTGGGGTCGGCTAACATGAATCGTCATCTAGATGTTTTGGTGAGATCATGTAGGATTTTGGGTTTATTTTGGAAATTTTTGGGGTATGTGTGGTGTTATCATGTCAGGTTAGAGCCAACTCTTGGTGCTTGGTGGGAGTGGCGATTTTTATAATCCCAGATTGATTTTTACACTCTTCTATGTAAGCCAGAGATCCCAATGCTTTAGAGCGTGTACAAATTAAATATGGAAGTTTAATCACCTCCCGCTCAGTAGGCTCATGAATTACATTACCTTGTCATGAGCGGGAATATCTTTGTAGACATTGGGGCAGTGATGATGATTATAGATGATGAAAGTATGTGGCGCCGCGGATTGGGTCTTATGGAACTCATAGAGCCTAAAGGAGACAATCTTGCTTAGTGGTGACAAGTTTTTAGTTTTGCTTGTGTTTGCTATGCTCTGAAATGTACTCCCTCCGTTTATCTATAAACTTCCTACGTTCTATTTAGGGGTGTTCATCTTTAAACTTCCTACTTATAATCTTTCCTTATTTGTACATATGAAGACCAAAACATCCTTACTTGTTTGTTAAAAATGCATGTGGGACATACCCTATGTGTAATTTTACATCAAGTGGACCCTAAAACTCATTCTTTATTCTATTTTTCTTAAAAACTGCGTTCTGGCCCTACTCGTTTTATAGGCGAATGGATGGAGTAGTAGTCTGCATAAATCTTGTCAATCTGCATTTTGGGAGGTTACTCAAGTATTCTGCATAAATCCTGATATAAGATAGCAAATGGGAGGCCTATGTGCTCACATTGTGGTCTAGTACTGACATCCTTTGACGTCTGCAGGATTTCTCCTGCGGTAAAGCTTTTGTAGGTGGTGAAGCTGGTAATGGGAGTTGTGACCGTTTCCAGCTCAGCGTCTCGAGCATCTTGGGGACTAAGCAGACGAGTAACACCACATCAGTCTAATGTAAAGGGACCTGTTATATTGGCGTTTAAAGCCGACAAAACCAAAAAGTTAACCTTAGTTGGACCTAGTGAGCCTGTTTGTTTGCACATAGAAAAGAAGAAAGATAACCGGAAGAAAGGAAGATCAGTTAGTAAGCCTTCGAAAGCAAGAGTTGGGGCTGCAAGTGTAGCTGACGCTTCCCCTTGTGCTACGGAATTAGATCTTAATGAGGCTGCAGCCAAATTGGAAAGCATTTTTAGAATTAGCCCTACCAGAGAAAATGTGGAAGAAGAAAACATCGAGGATGTCGTAAAACAAAGCAGAAGAAGGAAAGGTTCCAGCACTGAAGTCGATGAGAAGATAGAAAGACGTAATGGTGTTGGTGTTGGTGGTGTGGTGAGAAACAGAAAGAGGAAAGCAAAGCGATTGAACCTTGATAAGAGAATTGAGATGAAGAAGAGTAAGGAAATGAACAAGGACATTAAGGCGAATGAGGAGGAAATGACAGTGCCTAGAATACGGAAGAAGAAAGCTTCTGACGATGAAGATGGGAAGATAGATGAGCTGGTGAGGGAATACTCTGCTTCAACCGATCTGGTCAGCTTGGATTGGAAGAAGATGAAGATACCACCAGTTCTTCCAGCTTCTGAACATTCTTGGTTGTTTAAATTTTTGGAGCCTAGGAAGGTATGATCTTTTGTTCCATTTGATTTTATGCTTAAGTAGCTGAAGTGAGCAATAATTAGTCGAATTCCAGTTCAAAATATCCCTTTCCTTTTGTTTCTTTTGTTATCTTATCAGAGATTCCCATGCATTTATGCCATCAAATTATAATGCTGTCTCTCCTCAACTTTAGGCGCTTCTTCAAGTTAAAGAGAATTTACAAAGAGAACTGGGAAGAGATCCAACAGACGGGGAGTTAGGAGAGGCGACAAATATGAGTGTAACTCAAGTTCGAAGACATATGGAAGCTGGACATGCTGCAAGAAACAAGTTGATCAAAGTAAGTAGCGTAACTTTCATGGCTTTTCTGTGGAGTCCCCTTAATACTGTTCAGCTTTCTCATTGGCCATTATACTTTTTTTACTTTTTACAAAGATGAAATCATGAAAAGATTTTATTCCTGTTATTCATTAACAACGAAACCTCCAATTTCAACTGCCTCCTTGTGTTACAAATGGGATAAATCAACAACAAAGGATCCTGTACATTATCTGCCAAATTTAGAGCCATCATATTGCACCACCACATAATTGCTTGCAGCACAGGGATCTTTAACAGATGTCGTTTGGCAAGAAGAGAGACAAATCTGACCGTACTCACTCGTCACACAAGAACCGATGGGTGTGATAATCTGTCAAAGAAGAAACAAAATTTTATCGGTTCAAACAGTTTATATTTCTCTTTAAAGTGTAATCTCCGAGACATAGGTAACCACATAATAAATCTGTGTTTGGGTAGTGTACCTGCACGGCTGCACCAGGCTCCATATCGTCTTAGGAGAATGGATCATTTAGTCTCATTTGGCATATTAATGCATGTGAATGACAATCAATGTGTAATATAGATGAAAATTCATGTTAATCTGTAAACCAATCTGCCTATTATCTTTCACTTATGCCACAAACGTAAACGCCCTTGACTATATCAGCAATCAACAGATTAGTTGACCTGTATGCCTTTCACTTGCCTATTTTTTTTTTCACAGCTATATTTGTGAAAAGCCGATGTCTGCAGGTTTTGATAGATATGTATTTTTTTTAGTAGTACTCTTCATTTCTGCTAACATTTTGTTCTTTTCACTCTTGCAGCATAATCTCAGACTGGTATTATTCGTGATGAACAAATATTTCCAAGACTTTACAAATGGACCAAAATTTCAAGACCTCTGCCAAGCAGGTGTCAAGGGTCTAATAACGGCTATTGATCGCTTTGAACCAAAGAAGAAGTTCCAGCTGTCAACATATGCACTGTTTTGGATACGGCATGCCATCATTCGTTCCATGACTGTCTCAAGCTTTACTCGTGTTCCCTTCGGTCTGGAATCGGTATGTTCATTACTTTGCAAACCTGCAAATCCTATGTTCCGTCCCCTGTATTTCCCATAGTTCATGATGGAAAACTTTTCATGACATCTTGAGAACAGCTTATCACAATGACCACAGAGTACTTCTTTCATGTAGGTTGTGGAGTAGGGAGAATCTAACCCACTAAGATTTGGAGTAGCTTTTTTGGAATTTTACGCAATATTTAGATGTTTGCGGAAAAGTTGAGGTAGCTTGGCTAGTGGCTACCCTGCAGAATTTGTCCATACTGTGGAGAAGGATGAAGTGTAAAATACAATCTGTAGGTCCTTTCACCTTAAAATGATGTAGAAACTTTATATTCTAAATGTCGCTTGGTGAAAAAATAACTCTCTTCTCCCGGTCCATAAGGACGAGGTAAAACAGAAAATTTTGGTTTGAAGTTCCTTAATATATTCTTTCATAAGAGATTGATTGTGTTGGAAACATAGAGTCAATAGAGATGTTGTTTGATGACACATTGTGCAAAGTACATCGAGGATTCCACTGACCTGCTACTACCTCACAAATATTATTTTTTGAGTGGCGAGTCTTTGGTTCTGTATGGAAAAGGAGATGGACTTGTTTTGATATTCTGGCTACTTTGACTATTGCAGGTAAGGATGGAAATCCAAAGAGCTAAACTCGAGTTGATGTTTGAGCTGAAAAGGATGCCTGCAGATGAAGAAGTAACGGAGAGAGTCGGAATATCCCCTCAAAGATATCGAGAAGTGATGCGAGCTTCTAATTCTGTTGCTTCCCTACATACTAAACATCAGCTCACACAAGAAGAGCTCATTGATGGAATTACCGATGTTGATGGTGTTGGGGCCGACAAGAAGAGGCAGCCAGCTCTGCTTAGACTTGCCCTTGATGATGTGGTATGTGCCCTTCCATGTACGAGTTTATAGAAATTATGGTCAGGTGCTTGCTAAGACGTGGGGAAGTGTTATGTAATAACGAGTTTATCATTCTCGGTACCTGAGAAATTCTTATCATGTCTTTTGCAGCTCGACTCTCTAAAGCCGAAGGAGAGTTTGGTCATCCGGCAAAGGTATGGACTTGATGGGAAAGGCGACAGAACACTGGGAGAAATTGCTGGAAACCTCAACATTTCCAGAGAAATGGTCAGGAAGCACGAAATGAAGGCTCTGATGAAGCTGAAGCTTCCTGCTAGAATGGATTATCTTCGTCGTTACATACACTAAATCAAACAGGCATCGGATCTCTATCGATGTCATCGGTACATATATACCTATGCATTAATGCACACTCTTCTTCCAACTCACTTGGATCATCTTCACAATTCACATATTGACATATTGTGATATTTATACTGTAATTCTGTATCAGAGTGTCAATTGAAACGTAGATATGTCATACCACTTAGATATTGTAGGCTAGGATTTCAATGTCGTAGAAAATTTACCCTCCGTAAATATCACATGTATGTAATCTTCTTCCCATTTTTTTACCTTCGTTTTGTATCAAACATAAATTATTATGAGATGCCTTATACAGTTATACCATACTGAGTGACAGAGAAGTGAGACATTCTGTTAATCATTTTTCTAGCTTACTTTCGTCATGATTAATTCTTCTTCGTTTACAAATTAAATCACCAACACAGGAAGTTTGCATTTCACGTGGAGATTTGTTTATAACTATGAGACCATACGTAACAGTATCTCCAATAAATCTTGTGGAAGACGTTTCTATATACTATCTTTAGGGTTACAGATCAGGATCATCACGCACATCTAAAATGGTCATATATAAAACTGTAAGCGCCTCCTATTGAATCCGGATGAGCCGATCTAAACTATAAGTTGAACTAAAAAAAAAAAGGATCACTAAAAGTCATAGTGTTTTGTTCACAAAGCATATCAAACTGATCACTATATATAAGTCGTGAGACCGCCTCCTTATAAGACTTTATGCAAAATCAGTCTATTCTCGTACTTGAAAACAACTTTTATTGCTTGGAAATGATACAACAGTAGTGAAACATTCAACACCCACACAACTCCATATTTCCGAGCACATACTTCAAACTTACAAATAACAACATAGAGACATAATATTAGGGAATTACTCTGAAATACATACTGCCATTTTTTTTTTTTCAATATAAGTAGATTGCTTTGATTTAAGTAAAAGAGCCACTTATATATGATGAAATCCTAGTTGGTTTGGCTCATTCTCCAAAACCTTTCTATTTCTTCAGCTGTTCTGCCTGGAATTCTTCCAGCAATCAGATCCCACCTGCCATCAAATTTTTACCACAAAATGTTTAGAACAGATAGCAAAGAAATCAAGGACTTCAATGATATAGATCACCCAGAACTAAAGAAATCGCGTTTTCAGTAGTTGGTTATACGGCATCTATAGAATCAACCTCGATTGGAAAATTTACAATGTCGCTTAGTCGCTTACTATGTCACATTTACGAATTACATACGCAATATTTGATGGTATAAGCCTGTTATGCACCTAACCCGATCATGGTTACTTGTAACTTGTTAGCTCATATTGTAATTTCAAAGAAGATTATAAAGTTTTTATGTGAAGGGGAAAAAAAAAATGTTAAGTGGTCTGACGACAGACTGGTCTCCGTATAATGTGATTGTACGTACGTATGCGCTTGTGTTCCCTCAGTTCCTGGCAACACTTGACCACTATACCAACACCTTATTACAACGACACAACTTCCATATTTTTTGGTATTGCATGCCTTTCACTTAACAATCTTGAATTTCCATCTGCCATTCAAGAAGATGGTAAAATCTAAGATGTAATAGCAGTTTTTGGTTTTTTTTAAGGATGATCTTAGGAGTCTGTATGTATACTATAGAAAAATTGTCTATAAAATAATCAAATGTGGTAAATTAAAAATTGCAAGTAGTAAATAAGATGCTTGTGCGGTAAATTTAACATGTTTGCAGTAAATTTATGAAATTAACAGTAAATTCAACATTGTTACGAATCTATCAATAGAAAGAAATTTAAATTGATTTAATTCCCAAATCAAGGACCCTTTATTATTGTCTCTATTTCCTTATTAATCCACCATTTACAAAATTTTGCAACAAAATTTACTACACCTTTGATTAATATTACTACAAACTAACCATAGACATTTTTTTTTATTTGTCTACGTATAGACTCCTAGTATTTTTGTTTAATTATATATTGTAAACATTTTCCGGAGATTGTATTCTCTTTATTTTTATTATTTTTGTCGATTTCTCCTTTGATCTCTCATCTTAAAACGTATATACATACTCCCTACATTCAAACCCAGGCCACTCGCCTTGCATGCAGTGACACATTTTGAGGTGTATGTTGAATTACCTACGCTACAATAATTTAGCATCCTACCTTAAACGCCTAAGTACTCGATACGTTATTGTTTATTACATAAAACCTTCAATGACGTCATTGGTGTTGAGTTATTTATCTAGATCAATTCAAGACTCTTTAAGGCATACAGAATATAGTTTGAATTCTTCTTGTAAAACTCGTTTTTCAAAAAATGTTAGTATATGTGTTTGGTTTGGAATCATATTACATATCCATGTCATTATTAGCTATCGCGATAAATGATAAACGCCGTTCACCTTGACATGACACCTAACGGCGCATATATATACTATATCGATCCTATCAAATTTGTTTAGATAGCGTTTGGAAACATAAATTTGGAAATTTGTAATCATTTAAAATCCACCATTTGAGAATGTAGAATTCAAATATAAATTCAATGTTTGAGGAGGGTGGGATTTCAAAATGACACCTCTTGAGGTGTCATTTGTTTTTGGCCTAATTGGATTTGATACAAATTCCAAAGGATTTGACACAAATCCAAATTCTCAAATTCTTGAGTTACCAAACATGTGATTTGTGTCAAATTTGGATTTGAGAATCAAATCCTTGTTCCCAAACACTCTCTTAATGATTTTAATCAGTAGACGAAAACGATTGTTTCTATCATACCATATTAATTAGCTAGGGTGTAGGGTATCACTAGATATATACGCCGTATAAGTTCATTTTGCACAACTTCCTTGGTGAGGGACAGAGGGAGATTTGTATGTGAAAACGTAAGACAACAATAAAGTTGCTATCTGATCTCTAGATTTGTATGTATCTTCTATCTATATACTCCCTCCATTTCATTTATTTGTTTACGTTGGGCCGGATTTTGTGAGGGTAACTCAAATTCAACGTACACAAATGAATGAACTGGAGGCAGTACTAAAAAACCCTATAAACACCTAGGCAAGTAGGTGAGACTTTTGTTTCTTTCACTTTCATCCATGCCTTACACCGAATGACCTATACATAGTACATACATATAATTAAGGCCATAACAGTTGCCAGCTTCACGACGTATAGATACAATTGTACAACTACTGTACAAGAGTAACAAGACATAGACCAATAGCATAGAGACACATTTGGAGGACATACTTCGAAAATTATTTTTAAAGTATAAAATTATTTTTAAAGTATATACGGAGTAGCTATTTTATATAAACATACGTTGATAACACCTAGAGCTAATATCGTAGATTCATAATATTTCTAATATTATAATGTATGTATACGTACTTAGTTATCTACGTCAAAATATAGTGTGAAATACTGCAAAATAATTAAATATGTTAATAAATTTATAGAACTAGATAGAGTATTTTGTTGTTTACTACATATTACCGAGTACTACGTATTAGACCTAAATGGTTTGTCATTATATTTCCCTTTTGATCGTGATCAAATTATGATTTGTTTTAACCCCGTTAGATCAAATTAGATCAGCTTGGTACCATATAAAGTTTGCAAGTGATAATAACAATAATATATAGTCCATGATAATACTTTTGTGATCGTATTTATTTACTATTATAAATCACATTATCTACGATTTTGGGGATACTAAAATATAAAATTAGATTCAATTTATAGAGTAACCCATTTGCAAATCTAAGATTAAATGTCAAGGTGCTTAACTAAAACGATTACCACAAGTAGTATAATGGTAACTAATTATATAAACGGGGTCACGATATAAATAACATGGTTGGTCTCTCGATAAATTATTGAGAAACGGTCTCCCAAAAGATCTACTGTCAATTAGATGCCATCCATGGAGGTTAATATAAATACGAGTAGTACATTCGTACGTAGTATACTCTAGAGATAAAATTGATGACAAAGTCTTCTACATTCAATAATATACCAATGGAATTGAAAATGTTAATTTGCAAGCAAATTGGCAAATTGCAACTGCAACTAATAAAATTCAAATAAGGTTTTAGAAAAATCAAGATTCTATTGTATAAGCTTCTCATAGTGGATCAGAAAGTAAGTAGCGATTTTGATTCTATTGCTTGACTGGTAGATGAGTATTAATCCAAATGAAATCCGAAATGTAAATAGTATATTCTCATGATAAAGTTGACAAATAATACTTCTATATATATGTGTGTGACTTGGAATCTAGGTAGTATAAGAGATTAGAGGATCATTGAGCATAGTCTACCATATATACTATCCTAACTATTTGAAAGACATTTCACTAGGTAGTAGATGTTCAATCGCAAGACGCCTTCATTGAATCACAAGATTTCAAAGTTTGCTTTGATTTGAAAATTGTGTAGGACGGTTGGAGAATTTTCAAATAATAAATGGCCGGTTAATTAATTATTAAGCAATTAATTATTTGTAATTATTTGATTATCTACTTATGATTAAGTTAGTTATTAGCAAATTGTAACTGCAACTAATAAACTTGATCTACTACAACAACAACAACACGCGCATCCAGCCTTATTCCTAAAATAATTTGGGGTCGGCTAACATGAATCGTCGTCTACTAACCGTCTTATGCGCGCCATAAATTTTCAAAAACGTTGTGAACCATTTAGAAATGTTGAAACACTTTCGACAAGAGTTTTAGAAAGTCCTCAAAATAAATGAAAAGTTTGAAAATTAGTGAAAAACATATGAATAAACTTGATCTACTAGACTTTAAAAAAAATTCAGGACCTGTATGGCATCCCGAAAAATTATAGAAGCTTCTCACAGTGGATCGGAAATTAAGTAGCAGATGCAAATTAATTATTAAGACTTTTTGATTATATTGCTTAACTGGTAGATGAATATTTATTATCAAGATGAAATCCGTGAAGTTTAATGTATAATAAATAAATTCTAAAGGTAAAATTGACGAATCCTTGTACAATTAATAAGCGACCTATAAAATTGAAAAATTATCTGCACTAGCAAATTGCAACTGCAGCTAACAAATTAAAACTCTACTAAATTCAATAATTTTAATATTTTTTTGTTGGTGACAAGATTGTGGCTTAATTATGGGATTGGTTTGCATCTTACTAAATATTATCATATACTCCCAGATCATTTACGCACATTTATTCCCGTTTGTTTAAATCCCTGATTGACGTGAGGCAGTTATTAAAAAAAAAAAAAAAAAAAAAAAAACGAGAGTATGAATGAAAATAAAGCATTATTACATTATTATTGCATGCAGATAAAATCATTTACTTAATTTAAGGGAGACCACTGTATGTATTGATGGAAAAAGAAGACCATGAAATACGTACCTTTCACCAACCAACCTATACATTCTATAGATGATATCCTGCTCTTGGTCATTCATGTTTGGTTCAGCCAACCCTCCAGTCAGCACTGCTTCAACAAGAAGTTTTAAGTTTGAGTTAATTCAGCAACAAATAAATTGAGCTAGATTCTTATAGATGCGATGATCATACAAAATAAGAAGGGTTTGTTAGTTGGATTATTCTTCATGCATAATAGACTTAAAACACACGTAATCTTGTATAAGTCCTTAAAACCCTAGATTTAAAATGATGAAATAAAACCTAAAAATTCATGACATCCGAGCTAGAGTTCAAAGGTGAGATGTTTAATTATATCAGAGACATTCACAAAAGTTAGATTCGAATATTTTACCTTCGTTACGCCTCGAAGTAGTGGTATTCCTACTAAGGGACATGGTTAATTAGTCAATTGATGAAAGATTTCTGATGATGATGAGTAGTTAGAACTTGGAAGAGATGGAGAACAATATGTAAAGGAGGAGAATAATATTGAAGGAAGGAAATAGTAAAAGCAATAATAATAATGGTATGCAAGAAATGAGTATTGCTTGGTTCGTTTCACAAGTGCTACGTTCCTACAAATAGGTATAGCATTTACCATACGGGTAAAAACTATAAAGTATTGTATAAGACCATTTCATCATAACTTATGTTAAGACCAATAATAAAATTACATTAATAATATAAAAAACATATACTCAAAATGGTACTTTGTGTAGTATATTTATATATGATCGAAATACAGTAATTTTATGTATATTGATCTCATAATAATAGAGTAGGTCTAATTAAAACAAGTTAGGTGCGTCATGGGACGTGGACAGGACAGATCTCAGGAGACAGATCATGAGTACGAGTAATATACACGTTGATTGAAAAACACTGTAGTAGTATTTTGTGACCTTTGGACTTGCAGCTAAC
Organism: Spergularia marina; assembly: GCA_963680865.1. Classification (NCBI taxonomy): domain Eukaryota; kingdom Viridiplantae; phylum Streptophyta; class Magnoliopsida; order Caryophyllales; family Caryophyllaceae; genus Spergularia; species Spergularia marina. Next base: position 22,269,865 of record OY804553.1, on the reverse strand, counting down.
AATCACCTCTTTTCTGTCACTTGTGTATCCGTCATTCGACTCATCCTCTTTTATCCGCGTATATCATAATAAGGTTTTTCTAACATGTGTTCAAGGGGTACATGTTAATTTTATCCTAAACACATGTTAATAATCTTGTTTTGATTACTTTACAACTATTTTTGGCGTATTTTTATTTCATACCACATCAAATATATTTTCTCTCTCCTCTTTTATTTCCTTCCCATAATATCTTCATCAAATATATTTTCTCTCTTCTCTTTTATTTTCTCACAAACTTTGTCATCCCCATCCACTGCTTATACCATGCCCCCGAGAGCACAAAGAGCATGGTGGTTCTTCTCACAATAGATGAATAGGGACCACACTTAAATAGATTAAAATCTATTTAAGTGTGGTCCCTATTCATCTATTGTGAGAAGGACCACCATGCTCCTTGTGCTCTCGGGAGCATGGTATAATTTGAGATCCCCATCCCCATTACCCACTGGCCATTGCACGTCTGCACCCCCTACAACCACCACCATTCCACCCGAAAAATCCCATCATAGCCAACAACCATGGTCGGCGACCACCTTCATCACACCGCGCAACGTCACCGGCGTCGCCAGCAAGAACGAAAAGACACCGCACGAGGGGTAGGGTGTTTGAAGGGGTGGGGTGAACCCCTTTGGGATGGGTGTGGTGTTCTTAAGGTGGCCGGAAAAGGGTTTAGGGTCTCACTTTTCCGGTGGTGGGTTGGGTGATGTTATCACTTACCGATGATCATGCATGTGATCCCCGACCACAAATTCGGTGGCCGACGAGACCCCAGGTGTTCGCATCATGTGGTGGTCGGCCCATGGTGGTCTCCAATACACGTAGAAATGGGTTAAAAGGGTAGAAGAAAATATATTATGGGAAGGAAATAAAAGAGAAGGGAGAAAATATATTTGATGTGGTATGAAATAGAAATATGTCAAGAATAGTTGTAAAGTAATCAAAAGAAAATTATTAACATGTGCCTAAAATAAAATTAACATGCATGTGCCCCTTAGGCACATACTAGAAAAATCCATCATAATATTCTCTTTGTTGGTACTTAATTGGTACGGTAAAAGGCAAGGTGCTCGATCTACATTAATATTTTTTGATGAGTTAAGACTTTTGAGTAAGTACTATTTATTTTGAAAATTTATCCTCTATAATCCGATAGGTTTGACAAATAAAATTGATCATCCTTTAATTTGAAATATATACTGCAAGAGATTGACGGATCTCTTGCTAAAGGTTGTATATATCAAGAAATCAAGGACATTATATAGAGGGTATGTATTTACAAGTAGTGGATTACCGTAGTCTTAATAATCCGTTTTTATTGGGTTGAAGTTTTGTGTTAGTTTCGGAGAATGTATTTTGATAACTTTGATGTGTAGTCATTACAATTTACAGTCGTCGTATGATGAACTATTATGCATAAAATATAAATTTTCCTCATTTTTGAAAAATAAAATATAAAACAAAAAATGTAATGTGTATGTTTTAGTTTTATGTCTTACTGAGTGAATAATGCACCCTTACCAGTTACCACTCAACTAATCGAGTAACCCCTCAATTTCATGGCCGGATGGCCATCCAAACTTATGCCCTAGTAGTAAAATTGTAGTGATATTCGAACATCATCACATGGCCGCTAATCGATCGGCTTCTAAACTCCATATATAACAGGAAAGTCATCAGTCATCAAGTCATCGTATGGTCCTAGAGTGATGCTGAAGCTATATGTGACCCCAATTACTCCATTTGACCTTACCCTAAAAAGGCAAAGACCAAGAAACGTATCACAATATTTGTAGTACACCAATTATCGTGATTACCATTACCACCCGATATACTACACGGCTACCCTAGACTCAACCCACGGCCAAGCCGTATGACCACTATCGACACACCACCATCGATTGACCTACCTAAGCCCTAAAACAGATTTTCACCCCCAAGAAATTCTTCATTAATGACCAATATCAAAGGAGACAATATTCCGTATATAATTATCGTCTCACATAACTTAACATACGGTCAAATCTTAATTAAATATGGCCACAAAGTAACAACGTGGCTAGTTCAAACATCAGCGAACACTCCACTATATATAAATAGTAAAGAACCCAGGTGCTCCAATATGTACTACTCCGTACTAATTGTTTAGCTGATCAGCCAGCTAATCAGAAAAATACTAACGGACTAAATGGAGCAAGTGACGATCATATAGACTCCCTCCATTTTTTTTTTGGTTTTTTACGTTTAGTTTGAATCTGTGAGAGGAATTCAAACCAAACGTGAAGAACAAAAAAAAAAAAAATGGAGTATGTTGTTTTCCGCAACTTTTGTTTGCAGCTTGTGGACTTTGATGAGGATTGCCCAGTGCATATAGTCGCACACACGATGCTATGCCAACATTTCTCTGCTCGTAAGTCCATTTCATAAATTTAAGGAGATTCCTTCCTAAACTTACGTAGGATAATCCTAACATATGGATCTCACTTCAATACTCCCCTAATAGCCGTGAGTTTAATATAGTAGCATGGTGTGTACTGTGCATAAGCTACCCTTAGATTCGGGAAAGTTTGAGACTAGAGGAGACTAGTGTACAAGCCTAGTTGGTGCGAAATATTAAGTGTGCTTTAAGCCCACTTCACTATTCTCTCACCCCGTTGGTTATTTTAGAATTTTTGATAATAAAGAAGTTCTTGTCAACTTGTTTGTTTTCCTTCATCCCTTTTATTAACAAAGCATTCGTCTCAAAAAATTTAAAGTCGGCTAACATGAACTTCTCAATACCACCGCGACGATATAAGTACCTATGGATGACACATAAGAATGAATGGGATATCCATCAATGCGATATCTAAACAGTAAACCCGTAAAGTCAAAGTAGACTCATTTTGATATTAAAATACTATTTAAAGAAATTCCCTTTTTTTTAAGCTTCATTTCGTAGACAATATTCGCACGTTTTTGGATACTTCGAGCTGCAGACTTGCAGAGCACCCCGGACACACCTGAATTCGGCCCTATTTCACACAATATATTATCATCAAACATCACAAATTATTTCTGAAATTCCAACTAATCTAAATAAAATAAGTGTGGTGTCCCCATCCCCCTCCAAACCCAACTCTGAAGCCTTTATGCTCTTGTGTTTTTGCTTGTTACTACTTACAGTACAAGCTTACATCCCAAATATAGAAAGGACCACCTTTCCAATATCACACAAAAACTCAAAGAGATGAATATACGGAGTATACTAGAATTGTGGATAAAAACAAAACCAAAACTGGGGTATGCAGAATGTTGCCCCCCACTATGAAACAATTATAAGAAGTTGAGGGTCGATCATCATGCATACTCAGAAAATAGCTGGCCTCAAATTCAAATACTAGATACAAATAAAGCAATTTTGATAAAGGGGTACTAGTCTTTATTTTACTTGACTTTAATTTCTATGTACTCTCACTTTTATTTTCGAGGTGTCTTTATTTAAACACACAATTTGAAAACTTATTAAATGGGGTAAGTTTTAACCATAAGTCAAAATTTCACTAATTCCAAAAATAATAAACAAACCACTTATTATCTCCAAAATTAATAAACAAATTACCGATTATCCCCAAAAATAATAAACAAATCACTCACTATCTCCCAAAATAATAAATAAAACATTCATTATCTCAAATAATAATAAACAAATCATTCATTATCTGCAATAATTATAATAATTAACACTATCTTAATTCAAGTGAAAAACACAATGAGAGGTTTAAAAGAAGACGGGGGAAATACAAAGTAGTAGACCTGGCAAAACTGACCCAGACCCGAACATCCGACTCAAATTACTTGACCTGAACATCCGAAGTTGACCTGAATTTCTAGTCTGAATTCAACCCAATACCCGAATTGACCCGACCCGAACCCGAATTCTGTTTGACCCGAACTGAAATGACTCACACCCGAATAACCAGACGTCTTAATGATTAGGTTGAGCAAAAATGGTCAGATTTGAACAAATAAAACTTAGATTAGATATATCACATCTTCAATCACTCGAATTACCAATAAAACTTCAAATTGAGATAATATTAGACAAAATTTTAAGAATTCGGACATTAATATGGTCAGATTTGAACAATTTAAAATGAACCCATCCGAATTTGATTCGACCCAAATTAGACCCGGCCCGAAATATATGACCCGATCCAGACCCGACCCGAATGACCAGTTTACCAGGTCTACGGGGGTAGTATAGATTTATTATCATTATAGGCTTGATTTGGGGCTGAAAAGTGTCCATTTGAGTTGGACTTAGTTATCCCCTTTGATCCATGTAAGTGGACAAGGCCACAAAAGAATATTGACATTGTTTTTGGTGGACTTGTATGGCCATAGGCCCTTGGTTAAGAAGGGTTATCCATCTAAAATTATCGTGTTTGAATTACTCCGTATTTATTTTGTTGCCGTGTTGACTGTTGGTAGTGTTTCCTCCCTCCAAAATATATATATATATATATATATATATATATATATATATATATATATATATATATTTTTTTTTTTGACGCCGTCCTCCTCCGATTGTTGTGTGTGGGTTGTCATTATACAAGGTACACCGAGGGAGTGACGGTGACCCAGCTCGGCGCGAAGGTTGCTCGTTGGGCCAGGCACGCCCACATTGACAGTAGACAACCCTATGGGCATGCTGGACACCCACATCCATCATAATCCACACCCCAAGGCTCTTGAAAACCCGGTTTCGAAACACCAGAAAGTTCTCATTGATCTTCTTGGTTACAGTACAGGAAATTCTGTTAGAACAATCAGTTAGTTCTTTAGTATAAATAAGGTTTCTGTTATTCATGTTCATCATCCTTGATCAGATGTAAACTCTGAGGATTATCGCGATTCTCTCTTCATATTTCCGAGCACATACTTCACACTTACAACATAGACATGATATTAAGGAATTACACTGACATACATACTGCCATTTTTTAACCAATAGTAGGTTGCTTTGATTCAAGTAAAAGAGCCACTTATGAGTAATAATTCTGGATAATAATCTATATAAATGTAGATGCTGATGATGACGAAATCCTAGTTGTTTTGGCTCTGTCTCATTCTCCAAAACCTTTCTATTTCTTCAGCTGTTCTGCCTGGAATTCTCCCAGCAATCAGATCCCACCTGCCATCAAATTTTTACCACAAAATGTTCAGAACAGATAGTAAAGAAACGAAGGACAATTTAAATTCAGGCACGACGTACATAACCACATTTAAAGAAACCGGGTTTTCAGTGATAGAAGGTTATACGGCATCTATAATAATCAACATCAACTGGAATTTTTACAATGTCGATTTTACCGAGTGTTTGATACTTTAAGCCTGTAATTATGAAGCCAGATCGTACAAGGTAAATCAAAACCAAATGCACAATGGTAATTTAGAAGCTTATAATAATTTCTAAGAAAATTTTTATCCAAAAAAATATATACTGTGTATATATATGTGTTAGGTGGTCTCCCTATAACGTAATTGTATGTGTTTCTTCTCACTTAACCACCATACAAAAACTTCACCACAACTCCCTTTTCTTGACTTGCCTTTTACTTAACAATCATGAATTTCCACCTGCCATTCAAGGAGATGCTAAAGTCTCAAATCTATCAATCATGTTGTTTAATTTGTGAAACATTTTTCGGAGTTTGGATTCTCTCCATTTTCTGCCCACTTTCTCCTTTGATCATCTATCACTAGCACACGAAATAATTCAACTAGTTAAGCACCTTACCTTAAACTAAAATATCGGCTTGTAAGAAGATGAAGGGTGGGTCCTCCATTTCCACCGTTCAAAATAAGTACTCTCTCAGTTTTTTTTTTTTTTTTTTTCGGACGTTTCATTTTAATTACAAGCCCGTATATTTAAACCAAACGTAGAAAAACTAATGAAACGGGAGTAATTAAGCATCTTACCTTGAACTCCCAAGTACTAAATTAGGAGCTTTTTTTTTGGGGGGGCGGGGGTTGTAATAAAACGGATTCAGATCCTCTGTAGTTATTATTTCCTAGGGTTGATAGAGTTTACTATAAATGGAAAATATAAATGAAGTGTATTATTAAACACAAGGAATAAATCTACATGGTAGAGTTAATTTTCCATTTTGAGTAAACTCTACCATGTAGAGTTATTTTTCAACTCCAGGGGATCTCAATCCAATAAAACCTTCTATGACTTCCTTGGATGTTTTAAATTTGTACTATTTACCAAGAAAAACATACGGAGTATACTAGTATGTAACAACAATTTTAACCCTTGCTTCTTAAAAACTATTACTAATAAAAAGATGAATAGGCTTTGAGTTTATCTAAATCTAGACTTTTAACACATGTGGAATGAAGTTGATAATAAAACTCATATACTACCTCCGTTCTCTAGAATTGGTAGCGTCTGGTCTGAATTTCTCTCCCAAGACCGTAACAATTCAAAAGAACGGTAAGAGAATTCCGTACTAACTGAGTTTTTAATATATATTATGCTAATATGTTCATCTTGACAGGAGAGTGGAGACCTAACAGCATACCATAGGGCAAATTTGCTTCATTTTAATAAGGACACGAAAACGATCGTTTAAATTCCAAAAAAAAAAAAAACGATTGTTTCTATCACATTCGCAATGAATTCACACCCTAATAACAAGGGTCCACTAGGTATATATAAGTCTAATCCGCAACTTCAAGATGGAGATAGGAGTACATGAAAATCTAGGCAATTTACAATAAAGTTGCTAAGATATATAGTAAAAACTCCAAAACCAAAAATCTATAAATTCTTGAAAAAAACAAAAATTATTAAGACCCATTTGACATTCCATAAAATTGTATGTAGAAGCTTCTCAGAGTGGAACTGAAGTTAAGTAGCACGTTCAACTTATGATTTTCGAATTTTCAATTCTATTGCTTGATTGGTAGATTCCAGATGAAATCCGTGAAGTTTAATGTAAGTACGGAGTAGTGTACTCAAAATTTCACGGTTTTTATATTTTGAGTATAACATATATAAATTCGACAAAATTGTTCTACACTTGAATAATCGACCAAAAGAATTGAACATGTTAATTTCCAATTGCAATGCAACTAACAAAACATCATATACTCCCTCACTTTCACCCATTTCTTCCCGTTTGTTCAACTATGTGACGGGAGTTTAAACAATATGGAGTATTACAGTATTGCATGCAGATGATCGAATTCATGTACTCAATTTTAAGGAAGACCGACCACATTATAGAAAGATGAAGACTTTAAAATACGTACCTTTCACCAACCAACCTATGCATTCTGTAGATGAGATCCTGCTCCTGCTCATTCATGTTTAGTTCAGCCTCCCCTCCAATCAGCACTGTCCATCAAAAACAACAAATTCAGCAAATACATTCAACTCTTCTTCTTTCATATAATAATAATTAAGAAATAAGTTGAGGGTTAGATTATCTTTCATGCATATTAGACGAAAGGCTTGCGCGCATCCGAACCCCCCTTGCCCCGTCTTATGACGGAAGCATTTAAGGCATTGGTGTAAAGATGTTGTCGCTGTATTAGACTCATAACACACGTAATTCTATAGCTAGAGATCGATAAAGCTTCCGCATGGGGAGAGATCAAGTACGGAAACCCTTAATTTGAAGAGATCGATCAAACTAAACTTAGAGAACCCATGCGAGTTACAAGGTGAGATGCTTTATCATCAACTTAGGCTTAAGTTCGAACAACCATGATCGAACGTATACACACACACTATAACAGTATATGATATTTTACCTCCGTTAGACCTCGAAGTAGGGGTTTTACTACGTTCGGACATGATAGTGATCAATCGATAAAGGGATGTTCCAAGTAGTGATGAACAAAATAAAGGAAGAGAAAACAGAAAGAGAAAAATTGTGTGCAAGGAATGTATTGGTTTCACAAGTGTTCCTACATACAAATAGATATAGAAGACACTAGGCGACAAAATCTCATATAAGATAGTCTCATCATTATTATTAATAAGATTTTAAAACTGTTAAAGTAAGTTTCACCTGTGAGTATCCCACATTGGAAAAATAGGAGAAAGTTGATATGTTCCAAGAAGTTACTCTACCTATTACCAATTGGTATGAAACTTTCTTGGGTTTATGAAATGAGACTATCTCCTCCTACAGGTGTGGCACAGGCCCGATCGTGCTTTAAAAGAAACATTTTACAACGAAATTTTACAAAGTATTACTTCTTTTACAACAATATAATATATGTTAATTTTGCTTATATTAATCTCATAGTAAGTAGAACTAGGGGAGAGCAGAAACTCGGTCCGGACCAAGAACCGCACCGGACCGACCGGTCCGGTCCTGACCGAGTTAAATTCGGTCCGGTCCACTTTTTTTGGGAAATTTCGGTTCGATTTGGTTCTCGGTCCATAATTTTCTTAGTCTCGATCCTCGATCCGGTCTAGTCTTGAACCGATGCTAAGCCCTATGTAAAACTCCGTATGAAAGCGTCTTACCTGAGACTTGCGAGGCATCGTGGGACATGGACAGGACATAACTCAGAAGAGTAGGACCGAGGAGTATACAGTAGGGGTATAAAAGTACTATAAACGTTGATTGAGGAATAGTAGTTATGTGACTTCTGTCCTTCGGAATTGCAGCTAAGTGAGCTAACAATCACGTCATTCGACCCATCGCCCCTCTTATCCTCTAATCCTACTGCTATCTCTTTTTGGTGAGAATTTATAACTCGTACATATCTCCTCCAATTATAATGTTTTCCTTCAAAGGACATTTTGTCTATGGATAACATACTACGTATTCCGTTTTTTTAGATTTTTTATGTTACCTTTGAATTTATAGACCTAATAAAATGGAAGGAGTCTTAATTTTCATCACGTAGACATTTCCAACTTGTACCTTTCTTAACTACATAGTCCAACTTTGCTAAGCTACTTTTGCATACACCTGGAGTAATGTTTCCCTTAATTTACTAAGCTACTTATGTTAGTTGTGCCATTAGTTCTTTGCTTTTTCCCCAATTTTTCTTGATTTCCATCATTTTCCTCCACATTTTCTCCTTCCTCTCTATATCCTTCTCTTTCCCTCCACACTCTCTTTATTCACCTCCATTTTTACCTGATCTCTACTTTCTTTCCATTCTATTCCCCTCATTGCAAATGCTTACATTGTCAATGAATGTATTTTGAGGTTTCACACACTTAAACGTCCAAATCCTCTAATATAACTTTTTCACCCCCATAATGTCCACATTAATTAACGGAATAAAACTACAGGGGTACAAGCAGGGCCGTGCCTGAGGGGTGGCGAGGAGGGGCGGTCGCCCTGGGCCCATCCTTGGAAGAGGCCCAATTTGTTGAGACTGGACAAGTTTAATTTATAAATAAATAGGATCTAAGAGAAAGTATGAAAGGAATATTATCCTAGTGGTTCTATGGTGTTATGTTTGACTTGGAGGTTGGAGGTTCAAACCTTCTTACAAACAAATGTGTCTCATTTTATTAACCAATAGTTCATCACTTTTTTTTTCTTCTTATTTCTGACTAGTTTCACTTATTTTAGTCGTTTTTTTATCTCTCCATCAAATATATCGAAACTTACTCTTCTCCTTTATTTTTGCTTCTTTAATTTTGTTACTTGTTTTTTTGTAATTTTTTATTGGTATCATCAAATAATTATTGGGTCTTTTATATCATAGTATATGGTTTTTCTAGCTTAGCTACCTAAATTGGTTTTTGACACGACTTGAACCCAATTTTTATATGTCTCATTCATTAACCAATAGTCCATCACCTTTTTTTCTTCTTTTTTTTTTTCATATTTCTGAATAGTTTCACTTATTTTAGCCGTTTTTTTTTACTTCTCCATAAATATGTCGAAACTGGTTTTTCACACGACTTGAACCCAATTTTTATTTGATACGTACAAAAGCACAAACGCGATAAAAGTACTACAACTTATGTAAAACAAAACAAAAAAACTCAATTATTTTGTTAAATAAATTTAAGCATATAGGGCCATTGTTTGTACTTCGCCCTAGGGCCCTCAAAATATCAGGAACGGGCCTGGGTACAAGTTGGATTTGGTAGTTAAGAAAGGGTACGAGTTGGAAATTTGAAATAGTAATACACTTTAGAGTTAGACACTAACCGGAAATACTATCATGTTTTTTATTTTTATTTACCTTACTTCAATCATTTTGGAAATAAGTCTTGGTTGTTGTTGTATCATGTCTTTATTCTTACTTTACATTACCACAATCAAAGAATTTTGTTCTCTACCGCGGCTCATATATCCGTTTTAAAGGAAATAACTTAGAACTCTACATATAATTATATGGAGTATGTATAGTACCATACCCTATAAATAAAATGGTACTGTTTTCGCTCTCAGCTCTCAAACTCCCACACTCTTTCTACTCCGTGCATTATTTACGATGGACAACCACTCCGACCTCTAACTACTCTAAATTTCTTTGTATTTGACACTTTCATAGTTTCATGAAAAAAACCACATCATGAGTCCGAATAACCCATATAAAAATTATTAATGTAACTAGAGTCGCTAATTCAACGGAGAAATGGTTGGCCAATACGTACAAGACAACAGAGAAATTGAGGTCACCAATTCACCATCAATCCCCTCTTCTTATATACGTTGTGTTGTACACTGTGTTGGGATTATCAACCCTCGTTCTTTCTCATTTTCAACTCTGTTTCCCTAGTATTGCGTTCTCAATTTCTCTATGTTTGGTCGTGTCTCACATATTTTGAGTGGTCCATTTTACTAAACGCGCGCACCAAGTGGGCAAGTACACTGCGGAGGTAACCCTCCAATTTCCTGACCCTCCAAACTTAAGCCCAAGTACTTAAATTTTAGTCACATTCCAACATTGCCACATGGCCACAGTTCGGTTTCTGAACTACAGAACAGAAAATTCATCATGTCCGCACGTGGTCTTAGAGTGATGCTTAAAACATATGTGACCACAATTTACCTATCTGACCTTGCCCTAAAGGCCAAGAAAGATAGTAATGTATCAGACTTTTGGTACAGATTTAGTAGTCATTGGTCGAACCTGATTAAGGCTAAATGTATATGACATTTACATTTATAGATGTATATGAGGGATAATTCTGGGAATAAGGCTTAAATATTGTTGTTGTATTAGGGGTAAGATATTATTTTCATCATTTTTAATGACTCACATTTCTTCTTCTCACTCTCAGATGCACACTCACGGGCCACGGGTAATAGATTTCTACTCAAGAATTAACATGTCAATTCATATATAAAGAGGTCAATTCAAAATATGTCAAAGCAAAACCATTCACAAATGATTATGTCAACTCAAAATATGAAAATGTTAACTCAAAATATGGAATGTCAATTCAAAATATATCCAGAAAAGGAAGGTTGTGGAGTTGAGGAGAGAGAAATTGCTGGATACGGAGTATATGTTTTGTAATGTATATGGATATACACTGAGTTTTTCTCAACCCGAATCAGTAGGGTGCGAGTACTTATTAGGGTTAGCCAATCTCCGTAATCACCTATATCATCATCGTGGACCACAACCACTGTCGACCCAACCATTGCGGCTAAGACACCGCCCTTGGACCGGCCACCAATTCTATATCATCACCACCAATTGAGCTACTCCGTAATTTTTTTGGCTAATCCAAATTAGACCCCAAGCAGGCATATTATAGAATATAGATTATAATAATATGTTCTCGAGTAAGACACGAAAAAAAAAAAAAAAAAAAACCTAGGTTTCCAATATCCACTTCAAAACAGATCTCTTTCTCCTACAAGCTCCTTCGTTGATGACCAACATCAAAGGAGTCCCAAAATCTTGTGCGAGGCGTTTCACAATAAACAATACTCCCTCCGTCCCAGTTCAAACGCCCCGAGCGTTTTTTGTAGTGGAATAAGAAAAATTGATATAATAAGTTGAGTGGGGTAATATTAGGAAAGATGAGGAGAGAGAATGTGGGGATTAATAAAAGTAGGAGAAATAGTGTGAGAGATTATGTGATAATTTAATCAAAGTAGAAGAGAGAAATATGTCCCAAAATAGATGGGGTGTTTGAAGTGGGACGTCCCAAAATGAAATATGGGGCGTTTGAACTGGGACGGAGGGAGTAGGTGAGAACTTTCGGTTGGAACCAATAAGATATAGCCATGGAGTAACAACGTGGCTAGTTCGAGACACGTCATCAAGCACTCCACTGTGTATCTAGATTTAGTGGAGTTGAAAACAAACTCTATGTAGTAGAGTGTACCAAAAAAGGTAAAAATAAATATATCTGTTAATTTATCTGTACTTTTGAGATCTTCTTTATTTTGTCTTATTACCCGTTTTGGTAAAACTCTATTAATTCTACAATATATGAACTCCATGGGATCTTCACCCCTCCACTATATATTAACAGTTAATTAGCCAGGTGCACCAATAATGTGCTACTAATTGTTTATCTAATCAGCCAGCTGATATGAACTACAAAATTCTAATGGAGAAAATAAAACAAAGTACAGTACATGTTGTTTTCTGCAGACACAGTGAACCTGTACCACAACAGTGAAGCACTACCACAGTTTTAATATACATGATGCAAGTCCTTCCACAACTTTTGTTTCCTTGTGAGTTATGAGGATTGCTAGGTGTAGTAGCACGATGTTACACAAAACATTTCTCGACTTTCATCCATTCAATTTCTTGCTGTTCGGTTTCAGTTTCCAGAATGTGTAGGGTTTGGACTTTGGACTATCATAAACGGGCTTTGTGCTGGTTCCCTATGCGGCTTTGTACATGGCAATACAAACCTCTACAGTTCTATAAAAAAAAAAAAGGTCCCCCCGCGTAAGGCTTAAGCCTGTATCCTCTGATTTTGGCTTGATACTCCCTCCATTTCATTCATTTGTTTACGTCGAGCTTGGATTCCCCTCATAAAACTCAGTTCGACGTAAACAAATGAATGAAATGGAGGAAATACAAGCTTACAACCCAAAATAGAAAGGACCACCTTTCTAATATCACACAAAAACTGGGGTATGCACAAATGTTGCCCCACTATGAAACAATTATTGGAAGAGGGGGGGGGGGGTCATCATACTCACAAAATAGCTGGCCTCAAATACTAAGATACAAATACAATGGAGCAATTTGGTAAAGGGAGACTACTCAGACTAGTCTTCTTTACTTGACTTTGCTACAACGCCTACAAGTATTGGAGTCGGGAGCGTGTCTAGGTGTCGGATTGGACATAGGTTCGGGGTGTCGACCTCGATTCTTTTGGAGTTATCTTTTCATATTTTCTTCGTAAAGGTCGAGTGTTTCAAGTGTTCATACTTATGTACATCAGTACATGTCTAACATACTCTAAATTCAATGATTTGCTAAACTTCGAGGGACGATTGTAGGATTAGATTTTCGGTGTTTCGACTATATTTTTGGGGTAATCTAGGGTCCGAAAAATTAAAGGTCGGGAGTAAAAAAAAAAAAAAAAATCAAATGCAACCCGGTGGATACGCAGCTATGTGCCAACTGCCAAGGTTCATATTCACAAGACAGTCATCCAGTTTCAATATGGTACTTGGCTCCAGTATATATAAGTATATAACTAAGTTGGATTATGCCACATAGTCACAGATCAGCAATTTCAGAGGACTCTCCTAAGACATACGGAGTACTATATAGTTAGACCTGGCAAACGGGTCATTCGGGTCGGGTCTATTCGGGTCGGGTTATCTTTCGGGTCTACTTAGTATTGGGTCGGGTTCGGTTTGGGTCGGGTCTAGTTCGGATGTGACAACTACGGGTCAGTTTCGGGTCGGGTCAAATTCGGATCGGGTCATTTCAAAAATATTATCTTATTTTGAAGTTTTACTGGTAATTTGAGTGAATAAGGATGTGATTTATCGAATCTAAGTCATTTCTTCTCAATCGAATCATTAAAACGTCTGGTTATTCGGGTCAGGGTCAGGGTCATTTCAATTCGGGTCATGTTCAGGTCAGGTCAATATCGGGTCAAGCAAGATTCGGGTCATTTTCGGTTCGGGTCGGGTCGATTCGGATTTCAGGTTGAATTCAGAATAGAAATTCGGGTCAAGTTCGGATGTTCGGGTCAAGTAATTTGGGTCGGATGTTCAGGTCTGGGTCAGTTTTGCCAGGTCTATATATAGTGCAACATCATTATCCAACTATATAGCAACATCATAGTGTGCGAATACTATATTAACCCACGACAACAAAAGCAGATGGTCATCTCTTCACCTAGAATGCATGACAATGTCGTATATCTTAGAAAACAATATAAATTGGAAGTATACTCGTACCTTGAATCCTCGATCTGCCACGGAATAATAACAATAACAATGATATACAAAGCCTCCGTCCCCAAAAAACTTTGAAGTCGGTCAACATGAACTTCTCGATACTACGGCGATATAGGCACCTACGAACACATAAGAATAAATGGGTTATCTATCAACAGAAAAAAAATAAAAATAAAAATAAAAAAATAAAAAAAAAACTAAGTCAAGACCCGTAGCAATAGGTTTATCAGTGCTTGAATTCCATTTAGCAGGGGCAAATCTAAACCCGTAAAGACAGAGTAGACTCATTTAATACCAAAACACAATTTTAATTTATTTTTCCTACTTTTTTTAATCTCATTTCATAGGCAACATTCACACGTTTTTGGAATGTTCGGGGTAGCAGTGGCTGCAGTACATACGCACCCCGGACACCCCCTGAATTCGCCCCTATCAGCAAAGATTTCACACAATACATTATCATCAATCATCACACAACATTTCTGTAACTCAAACTGATCTAAATAGACTGGAAAATCAAACGTCCATATCATTTATAATTGCTCCCACTATTTCCATTGTCTTGTTTGATGCATCAGGTAAAACGATCACTAGCTGAAGAGCCATTTTTATTGCAGCAGAACTGATTGGTACAGCCTATCATCATAATCTTTTTGAAAGATATAATTAATAATGTCCACACCAGAGCAACTCCTTACCAAAATTACTTTGTCTTGTTCTTCTTTACTCCCTCAGAGGAGAAATTTGTCATAAGCTGCTAAGAATTTGCTACCTAAGCTTGTTAATGGTGCTTAATAATATGCTGGATGCAACCATGCAATATATAAATCATATTTGTCAACATCAGGACGTTGATTGCCACATTGAAAAAGGGCACAGACAGTGCAATATCAAAGGCTACAGCCCTAGGTACATTAAAACTATTTTACTACAGACATTTCATAGTTAAAAGCATCTGATAGAAAGCTCAAGAAATGCCGAGTTTTGACCTCAGCATTAATAGTGTTTCTGCATCAGATAGCATGTTTTTGAGCTTTTCAGATAATAATCAATAAGACATCTCAACAATTCAGCAACTTTAAGATAGCTACAACAATAACAACATCTTTACCCCACTGCCTTAAAAGCTCCCGCCATAAGGCGGGGTAAGAAGGATCGGATGCACACAACTCTTACCCCTATTGAAACATAGAGAGGCTGCGCACGGATGATCCAAAATGAAAATTGCTTCAAGAATTGCACCGACTGACTGCTACTTCACAAAATAAGAAGCACAGACAGTTTTATGAGCCATTTTGCTTTATTTTATTATATCCCAAAACCAAAAAATAATTAGTCTTTGGCTCCATCGGAAATGGAAAGAAGAGATCAACAGAACTGTATAAAGAAATGAAGGTGGAGATTATTGAGGTATCATATGACTGACAGAGTGACAGTCTCACAGTTCTGCCTCAACTAGGTTACTTCCACTCCACATATCAAATTCTACGAGCAAGTGAAAAAATAATTATAATTCACCTAAGAGGATTGCTAGATGACCTCAAAAAAAAAAAAAAATGGTAATTAGTTTTTACTTGGTCCTTTGCATTAGCCTCAAACAGAATCAGAAATTCAGAGCATTACTACTGCGATTTTTATGTTAGTGATCCACCAAACTTTCTTACCTTTCTTCTACTATTCCAAAAGAAAATTCAAGTTCAAGATAACTAAAATAAAACAGATAATGCTCCAGCAGAAACCATTGCGTTTTGCATCCACATACTTGATCAATACCTCAGAAATGGAAATTTGTTGCTCCCATAATTTTATATTAGCTCACTTTTTCATCAGAAGTTCACCTATATATATACCCACCAAATGAAGCTATATGTTCCATATATATAAATTAAGTTCATAAAAACTCTAACTGAAGCCAGCATTTCACAGCCATTCTCACATCAGGAGTAGGAGCACTAGGGCGCGATAATATGAGTGATAAACTGCGCATGGCTATTGGAGTGATGGGTATTTACCGCGATGCATCCCTATGACTAAAGAGTAAATCATGTAGTTTCTATTAGTATAACTACATTTTCTCCTTTGCAGGTAATGCAACTGCTATGTTACTTTTTGCAGCACCTATGTACCGTCTAAAACCACCTCTGTATCTTGGAGTTTAATGTTCTTAGATCGATAATAATAACTAACTAACTAACTCATTATGTTTTTCAGATTGACATTTTCAACTATCATAAGAAAAAAGAGCACGCAAGAGTTTTCATGTGTTCCATACATTGTTGCTCTACTAAACTGCCTCCTCTATACTTGGTATGGCTTACCTTTTGTAAGTGAAGGATTGGAAAATCTCCCATTGATCACCATTAATTGCTTAGGCATCCTTCTCGAGTCCTCGTTCGTGCTCATCTACCTTTGGTTTGCTTCACCAAAGGGAAAGGTAAGTTTATAATGTTAAATCCCTAAAACTCATTGTTAAGGTATAAACCAATTATTGAACCTCAACCATAAGTCTAGACTTTTGGCTCAATTGGTTCTCTAACATGGTATTCGATCATGAGGTTTCGAGTTCAAATCCTGGTAGCCCCCTCCTCTCTCAAGTGGACTCTCAAGCACATGGTATGGGCGAGCCTGTGTATTATCTCCACGCTTCAAGCCTAAAGGGCATTCGCGTGAGAGGGCGTGTTAAGGTATAAACCAATTATTGAACCTCAACCATAAGTCTAGACTTTTGGTTCAATTGGTTCTCTAACACTCATACATCTCTAGGAGCCAGGAACTTTGCTTTTAAGGACAGAACTGACTATATTAAACGTTAGTCCACATAGGACACTGAACTTCTAACTATTCCTCCTAAGAAAATCAAAGAAGAGTTGATTAAACAAGTCCGCAGATACCTTTAAACCAAGAACTTATGGTTTTTTTCCACGCAGTTCATAACTTATGCTACAAGTCACACAGAACAATGAACTCTGGACACTAAATTCGAAGGAGGGAAAAGGGAGAGATCCTGAAACATTTGCACAACTTGATTATGCAGGTGAAAGTAGCTGCAATCACAATACCTCTTCTTGCTGTTTTTAGTCTTACTGCAGTGATTTCTGCTAGTCTGCTCCATAATCATCATGAACGAAAAGTATTTGTTGGTAGCATGGGGTTAGTAGCATCTGTGGCAATGTACAGTTCCCCGCTTGTTGCCGTGGTAATTCTATCTCATCTTCGCCCTTTGAAGAGGATACTTTTGTGACTCCAGACGAGAATCTGGAAACATGCTACACAAAATTAACACCTTCATAAAATATAACCGCAGAAGCAGGTGGTAGAGACCAAAAGTGTGAAATACATGCCGTTTTATCTATCACTATTCTCATTCCTCGCAAGTTCCATCTGGATGGCTTATGGAATACTGAGCCATGATCTCTTCCTTACGGTGTGTGATGCAATTTCTCTTAAGCTTAGTACCATTACACGCATCACAAAGGCTGCGATTTCTCTGATTTATACTCTTAAAACATATTGACATGCAGTCGCCTAATTTGGTCGGGTGTCCCTTGGGTTTGATCCAATTGGTACTCTACTACAAGTACAGAGAAAAGGAAACAGTGGAAGAGACAAACAAATGGGATGTGGAGAAGAATGAAGTGGAGACGAAACAGGCGCAAGCGCAACCAGTGAATGATGCTAATGTAAGCACTAAAGGATGAAGTACTCATACCACATTGAGGATGTAAAATCAGGGAACAAGTGCAACAATAAAACAAGAGGCGTATATCGTTGTTTCATATATGCAGCTGCATTGATTTTGTAATCACTAGCTTGTAGACTTCCATATAACTTCTGTGTTACACTCATTTTTAGTCAATATAAGCTGCCTGTCTGGCTGTCTTCAATCTGAAAATGGTGCAAAAGGGTGAGCGCAACTTCATAATAGCCCATGATTCAGGGAATACACTGATCCAAAGAAGGCGCATACCAAAAGGAACAAGGGCAGTAAAACGCGATAACAGAACATACTTTTCGGAAAAAATTTCATAGCAAGAAATGGTATTTCACGGGCTTGGACCTTACAGACATACAGTTGAAAGCAAACTAAGAAGAAGTAAATACAGAGTTCCTTCACAGGTAGGTAAAGAATGATACAAGAAATTCAGGTAACTCGAAATCCAG
The DNA here is from genome assembly GCA_963680865.1 of Spergularia marina. Lineage (NCBI taxonomy): Eukaryota > Viridiplantae > Streptophyta > Magnoliopsida > Caryophyllales > Caryophyllaceae > Spergularia > Spergularia marina. The sequence continues at coordinate 22,251,284 of OY804553.1, read as the reverse complement.
AAAGGCAAGGAAACAGGAACACAGCACAACACATGTACTCTACAAGATACAAATGAGCACTTGGACAAGTTGAAACGGGAGTCAACTAGTTCACTAGACGTCGAACCTTGCATCAATGTTAAAAATCATTGTCAGTGTTTTGTCGCTCTATGTAGTCCTACACTCCTACCCAACCCATATCCAAACTAAATCAAATGGTGCAAACCAACAATATAACAATACAAATATTATAGCTTTGCTTCCAAAACCAAAAATTGCAGGCATAAAAAAATCGAACGATAATGCAACGTTCCTCGTGTACTGATGGACATGATACACAAACATGGCTAAAACGCAAAGTGACAAACTTGAACGTTAACATTACTCATCCTAAAAACAATCGGCAATATGGAAGTAACTCTCCGAATACTCTTTCAATGTGGGACACCCACATTTATACGGGGTTGAGCACTTTAACATCCATCATATTCATAGTCCATACCCTAAGAAGGCTCTTGAAAACCCGGTTCCGAAACACCGCAAAGTCCTCCTCAATCTTCATTATCACGTAATTACAATGCTGAGTATTGGATAACTGGCTTAATTGTTCCGTGTACCCAGTAAACATAGCGTAATCAGGGTGTCTCGGACAACCACAGTTTGTTTAGGCATTTTATCGAACAGGTTGCGTGCAATCTTTATTTGACGGTCTGAACCCTGAAGAAGTAAATAATAGAGGATATATTATATTAGGAATATCGTATTAAGAATATAATAGGAATATTCTAGGATTTAAAGTAATTAGAGTATTCTCCAAGACACGTGTACTATAAATACACATGATTTATATCAATAATACACACTTGAATTATTCCGCAATATTCATAGTACTCATAATTCTATAGTAAAGACTAAAGAGTGGGAAGTCTTCTTACTCACGAGTCACGAGTCACGACTCCAGGCCAACTTTTTATAACCTTTTCTAGTTTTCTCCTTCTACCGCACCTCTCTCATTTTTCACGGTTGCACCCAAAATTTCACCTCCCTTTCACCGAACAAGTTATTATTAGTCAATCTGTAGTGGAATAAAATGTCTATTCTACATTCGACATTTGAGTGAATAACTCTAGTAGGTAGCCGTGTCGATCGTCGTATAGACCCCAGACATTATTAGGTCGTTTTGAAAATTAGCGAGTTCTTTTCTTCTATGTTACTTATAGAAAGTAAATAAAAAAATTTAAATAATAAGTCGTTTCGGTTACGAGGTTTCTAAAAATTGTTTTACTTTTGAACATGAACGGGTTACCTTTGATAATTAGTTACTCGTTTCATCATCGAATATGAGGACTTTACAGTAAGTTGATTAGGAGTAACTCCTTAGTTTATAAGGTAGACAAATCTCTTCTCTTTTTTCCAATGTGGGATACTCATATATAGAGTATTTTGGGTGTCACTTTAACACTCTCCTCTCACATATGAGGTCCCTTTTTAAAGGCAGACTGACTTACTGTAAAGCAAACTGGCATTTTTGCACTGGTTTAAACCATTGAGACCCAGGACTTAAACCATGGGCTCTGATACCATGTGAAATTACGCGGGACTGGGCCACACCCGTAAGGAGAAGAGAGAGTCAATTTGATAAGCCCATGGAGGTTCCATCCTAAAATCAAATTGGCAATAGAAGGAGTAACTCTTTGGTTTATAAGGTAGACAAATCTCTTCTCTTTTTCCAATGTGAGACACTTATATTGTAGAGAATAAGAGAGGAGAGGGAGAAGAGAATTATACATGAAAGCTTGAGTAATTCCATTGATGTGAATCGGTTTATATACAAGTACAAGAGAATCAAAACCTAATCATAATTCCTACAATTATGCTACTAATCTAGGTAAGAATCAATCTTTACTCATAATACAAAGTTAAGCTAGGAAGGTAAATATATAACCAATCAATTACAATCAATCACAATATGAACATATAACTTTATACTAATCATTTCCCTAATATATATGTGGAGTATTTTGGGTGTCACTTCAACATACTTCATTCATTCTTTTAATGAAAATAATATGAAAAACACGATACATATTGATAAGTGGATACGGAAATATACGATATATCAATAGCATTACAATTACAATATACTTAGTTCATTTTATTGTAATGTTTTTACAATTAATTTGAATATCTTATATGAGCAAGTGCAGAAAATTTGAAAAAACAGATAGATTAATAATAATAATAAGATTGGTCATTGGTAGAATGATAGTATGTAGCCATCAGGTATACAAGACTTCTCCTCGTGTTTATAGTTTCCTATAATGATAGTCAAACTGATGATCTTAGCTTGATAGATGAGTGACCATTGTGATCGATCCGTACGTACAATTTTAATGAGATTACGACAGATCAAAGTTATTATCGTTAATGCAACTCAACAAAATCGGTAGGCATTCTATGAATATGTTAAACGAAGTAATAACATGGGTCAGATTTGAACTTTCAAGTTGTAACAATTTCAAATTCTCTTATGCAATTAAATGACTAGTTAGTTAGACGTGGTAAAATAATTAGAATATGCGAATAGTCGCTCGGTAATAATTATGGACTACTACCTTGTGTTCGTCTATAAACTTTAAAAAAAAAATGCATGTAAGGTTAGCTTAGGTTTTTATCTTACTCGTCAATCCGTCATCCTATTTTTTCTAAACTTTAATCTGATTAGTGGGACACCTTCCTCAACCTAGGCGAACGAGTGATAGTGTGTATACTGTACTAATAAGAAATAACATCGTGTACGTGTCAGGAAAGTGGTCGCATTGCCATATAAATGTATGAGATCAGACTAGTTCCATGCAAGAAGACATGTGTCCACTTCCAACTTCCAAACCTCCCACACACCTCCTCTCCATCTTCTCTGATCTATGACTTATTCTACAATCTTCCTTCTCCCACTTATTTCTCCATCAAATTCATCTTCTCCAGTTCTCGCTTGATTAGATTTGGCGACTACTCGCTTTCTAACTTTGCGGATCTTGATTTAATATAGAGCTCGAAACATTACAACTTACAGTGTCGTATAAAATAAGATTGAGTACGTAGTTTGGAGAAATGGTGAAATTGGCGAGTGCAAGGGAGAGTAGAATGTACGGGCCGAGATTAACGAGGAACCGAGCGGAGTACATGAATGCTGGGCTGTACGTGTTCTCTACGGTGGTTCTTTTGATGGGCTTTTTGGCCCAACTGTCCATGGAGCCCAAATCAGGTCTTGTTGTTCTCCTCATTGCTCTAGCTCTAATCACGGCCGTCAATATTCATGATTTGATGGCTCATCTCGCCGGTGTTGATTATCGTTTGCCGTTGGTGGAGTATGATACACAGCTTGGTTTGGTTGAGTTTGCTGTTCCTGTTGTTCAGTCGTTGGGTTCTCTTCTTTCCTTCGTGGGCATACTCGTCATTTTCATTGTGGTAATTAGTTTATTTTGGCCTTACATTTTACATATTACTAACTGTCTACCCAAAGAGTTTTGCTGTTTTGACCGGATTATATTTAAAATGATCCGTTCACGTATTGTAAAAATCAATATGCCGTGGTGGGACTGTGGGAGCTACTTCAAGACCAAATAAATCTTTCCATTGTTGTGGCCTTGTAGGCTTTGAATAATATACTCCGTATTCAACAAGCCACACTCGATTTTAAGGCACATATATAAGTCTTTTGTTTGGTCTAGAAAAAGCTCTTATTACTAGTAAAAAATAGCTAGACAAAACGAGCAAAACCCTTTGGGCAGGAGGGAGAAGATTTATGATTTTGGTAGGGTACACTTTTAGCATATATATTTAGCTCTTTTCTCTATAGTTTAAATTGGAATGAATTCCCCTCATATAGTAAACCAATTTTTAACGAATGAAAATAGGATAGGATCGAGTGCTTAAACCAAACGTTAACATTTGAAATGGAACCTACCTCAAAAAAAAAAAAAAAAAAAAACATTTGAAATAGAACATGAAATGGGTTGAGTAATTAAACCAATCCTTAACAAATGATCTAATTTGCATGAAGGAGGTCAATGTTCATACCTTAGTAGGGACTGGACCATCTGGGGCGAAGCTGGACTACAAAGGGGGCCACTCGACAAGACAACCAACTAACCGTAATATGAGTACTCCCTCCCTCCCAGCTCAAACGCCCCTTGCATATTTGTAGTGGAATAAAAAAAAATGAATAGGGTAATATTAGGGGAAAAAAATGAGGAAAGAGAATGCGAGGATTAATAAAAGTGGGAGAGATAATGTGAGTGGTGATGTGATAAATTAATAAAAGTAGGAGAGTGAAGGACGTCCCAAAATGTAATATGGGGCGTTTGAGATGGGATAGAAGGAGTAGATGTTATAGTTATAATTGTTAATGATGTTTGGTCCATGTTTTATGACCTAAACATTCTTGGAAAGAGAGAGGAATTGCAATCATCGGCTTCATTATTTGTTTTTTTATAAGCGGAATACAAGTAAAGAGATCATGTCACCTTTCTAGCCATGGTATCCGCAATCTTGTCAGCTTTAAGGATTACAATAAAATCAGAATTACAATACCATAAAGAAGGGTGGTACTCTTCCCGCAAATTAAGGATAGAGTGACCCAAATTAGCTAAGTAATTAGCTGCTCTATTCCCTTCCCGGAAGATATGCTTAATACCCAAAAAATCCAAGACAAAAGTAACAATTTAATATCTTTAATAATAAAATCGATGTTTCAAGGTACTTGAAAAATCCCTTGAACCGCCTTAATGTTATTTGCTACAACTAAGTAAAATCTAACAACAGTTTGTTGAAGCCTTTAATAGAATGAAAATGAAAATTGAAAAACAAATAGTCCGTAAGTTAGAGGGGTCAACACGATAAATTGTAATAGACCCAACTAATAAATGACCAAATCCTTTAAAAGTTTTATTAGGAAAGTCCATAAATTACGGGGACCATGGACACAATTGACTCTTTTAACATGTCTCCGCCATTGTGGACATGGTGAACATTGTGTTTCCGACTTCCCCCTCAAGAATCAAGACATGAGTCCATTATTGTTGGAAACGTGTTTGTACCGTCAAATTGAAAATGGAAAAACTATGGCCAATTATGAATATTGTTGTATGCACAATAATTCACTTATTCAGTGGAGCAAGTGAGACACCGAGTCATAACTCACAAGCTAAGCCTTTAGCGTGGTGGAATTACATCTTAAAATCAATTGACGACAGGAGTGCGTCGTTTATAAACGACTCTTCATACTTGTAGACTCTACCTTACCAATTTGAGATGATAAGTTCACCTCTAGCTACTTGGTAAATTATCCTACATGAGGTTCAATATTTTACATTTTTACAATCTAATCCACCTCATAGATACCTCATGTACTAACTGACTTGTTTTTTTCAAAATTATTGTTTGTCTTGTAGGCTTAATCATTAGGACATTAGGTATTTAGGTTATTATGGTATTGTTCAACGCTATTAGCATAGTTAAATTATACGAGTAACATTTTTGAGTAGTATACGTAGTACATATAATTAGCTATTTTGCAGGAAGAGAAAGGCGTGGGTTACAAGCTGGAAAAACATGCCTTGAATTTGATCATAGCTGGACCGATACTATGGTTGGTTGGCTCGATACACAATGCTTGTCAGATTTACGAACGAGCTGATGGACATGTTCAAATACTGCAAGAGAGCGTTCACATTCCCTTCTTACTAGGAAGCTTATTGTTTGTGGTGGGGGCAATCATTAATAGGAGTGAGCAGCCCGAGTGGTATGATCAGCATGGTCTTATGCTACTTGTAAGTCGTTTTTAACCCATGTTAGATGCTACTTACGGAGTATATATTTTCCGGTAAATGACAATAATCTTTACAGTGTTTCGTTTTATGTTACTTTTAAGCTAATTACGTATGTGATATATATGTTGGGCTAATTTGGCACAATTTTTTCACCCACACAATTATGTAATGTCATCTGACAGAAATTTAGAAATTTCGTGCACACCGAGCATTGATGGAAGTTTCCATGCTGAGTGCAAAGTTTGTTCGAGTTGTGGAATGTTGCTACTACTGAAAGCTGATCCGATCCCTTATGTTCTAATGCAGGGTAAAACTTGGACATGGTTGGGGATGTTTGGGAGCTTATTCTTGTTCATTGGAGGGTTAATGAATGTAGTGAAGGTGTTCAAGATGCAGCAAATCGATGGGTTACGCTTAGAAAAGCTACGAGGAGGTGCCCAAGAAAGGTTAATTAGAGTAAGAGAAGGCCAAGTGCCTCTGATCATAGAGGAGAACCTCTCTACTAAAAGAAAGTCGTCGCAAGTCCCGGAGGCAAGAGTTCCTGTTGGGTCTACTCCTTACAAGGACGTTCTTGTTGGTAACAACTAACTAAAGATGCTCGATCACGAGTCAGGTCGCTCTATCTACTCAAGAAAACGTTGTTTGCGTTTGTGATTGTGAAATTCTTTGTGTACGTTATTGGGGTTGTAATATTGTTGGTTTTGCCTCCGGCGATTTTTGTTGAGGCTCGACGAGCATTGTAGACTAATTTTCCCTAGGATGACATGAGGATCTTACCTCACTCTTTGGATGAGCACCGATTTGTGTATATGTATCACACTATCAGCGATTTGGCGTTGCGCGCAAATCATGTATAAGTGTATAACCCTATCCCCATCCACCATAGACTCGAATGATTTAACACAAGCTGGTGTCGTGGTTGTAGCCCATTTAGGGTTGTCAAAATGCCCGAACTAATCAGACTACATATTGTTTAGACGCAGACGTATAATCAACAACCAGTGCGTTGTGGAGACCGTGCAGCTGGTTCTAAACCATACACGAACAAACAGTTCTACACGACAGAGGTTGCTTTAGTTTGTTAATACTCCATATAGTATCCTTGAAGTATTTCAAGGTCCGAAAAGGTTATGCCAAAAAGAATTCCATGTTATCTTAACAATATCTTAATGATACTTAAAACCAACAAAATTACGGTAGGGATCTATAACCACCAACTCGAATGATGAAGCTAGTTCTGACGTCGATCAATTTCCCTAACAACTAACGAGTCACTATAAGTAAAGTCAAAACCGACTCGTATTGGTAACTCCGTAAAATACACACGAATTTTCGGTTTTAGTTAAAAGTTTTCCGATTCAAGACACGAGAATGTCACAATTGGATCGGCTCGGCAGCTTGGTTTGGGTGTGCGCTCGTTGATATACAGCCTCTCATCCTCCCGTACTCCCTTTTCCCCCAATTTTCATCTCTTTCTCTCTCCTCTCTCTCTCTCCTCTCTCTCTCTCTCTCTCTCTCCTACGTTCTGCCTTTTCTCAAGGTTAGTTTTTCTTAATTAATCGATTGTTTTCATTTTTATTTTATCGATTTTTTATGTTTCAGAGACAATTGAATTTGATTTATTTTAATAATTAGGGTTTTCGATTTCTTCCAATTTTGGGTTTTTTTTTTTTTTTTTTTTTTTTTTTTTTTTTTTTTTTTATGTATTTTGTAGATTAGTTTGGTGGGTTTTGTTTCAACAAGTTTATTATGGTGTAATTTCACTAAAAAAAAAATCTTAATTTTGAATTTGAGCAAGTAATTTGTTTGTTGATTGTGGTAATTTGGGATTTTTGTAAAGTTTATGTATAGTTCAAGTAATTTGTATTTCAGTTTATCTGAATTCATACCTAGGTACTTGTGTAGCTTAAGGTTGAAGCTGTTGAGATTTATATTGGGTTTAATGTTAGATAGAGTTGAGGCAGACTATGCTAGGCACTCACCCAGGCAGAACTAAGCTTAGGCCGCCTGGCGAAATGGCGAAAACTTTCGACTTATCGAATAACTATATTTGTGGGGTGAACTTAGCGCCATTAGGAAAGTGGATTAGAGTGAATTTCAATTCAGTAAATTCCTACAGTATGCCTTTTGACCACGTTTGTTGAGGAAGACGTATAGTCAAATTGGTTAATCAAAAGTTCATAAACAAGTGCACAATGGATTAATTAAGACATCGTGCACTTTTTTAAACGTTATGATTAACCGATTTGTCTATACACTCTCCTCCATAAACGTGCTTAAAGGACATATAAAAAGGGCAGCCAGGTGCTTAAAGGGCATATGAACCTTAAATGTGGGCGGAGGTTGTAGAGGTGAAGGGGGCTTGATGCTGTAGTTTCATCTTAAATTGGTGATGTGAAGCCTGTAACGGTGCTTTATAATGTCACTAAATAGACTTTTGATTCTCTTTGCCCCCCACCCAAATAGAAGTAGATGTTTAAGTTGATCAACTGCTTTTAGAGTTCGTTTGAATTTTGATAATCTTTTTGTACATTTGTGATGCAGGAGTTTTTAGGCTGTATCGGCCGTCTTTCATCGATTTTGTTTCAAGGGTTGGACTGCTTGTGTAATGGCATCTGTGTCTAGTCAGCCACAGTTCCGTTACACCCAACCTCCATCCAAGGTGCTTCATTTGAGAAATTTGCCATGGGAATGCGCAGAAGAAGAGCTGATTGAGCTAGGAAAACCATTTGGGAAAGTTGTTAACACAAAATGCAATGTTGGAGCCAATAAGAATCAAGCGTTTATTGAATTTGTAAGTGCTTATACTGATTTAGTCAGTTTCTTGATGCTACTTTTCTCATTGTCACATTCATTTATATAGACCTCTTACTGTGGAATGTGAAGAACAACTAAAACGAAAAGGAAAAAGAAAAGGAGATATGTATCGGCAGTGTTAGTCTATCCCAGTTAGTTATTGAATTTTGAGCTTACTAATATTACTGAGTATTATGCATATGTATTCTGCAGGCAGACCTCAATCAAGCCATTGCCATGATATCTTATTACGCTTCATCATCAGAACCAGCTCAAATACGAGGGAAAACTGTTTACCTTCAGTATTCCAACAGGCAGGAAATTGTGAACAATAAGACTACTGCTGACACCGCTGGAAATGTGTTATTGGTGACGATTGAGGGAAATGATGCTCGCCAAGTCAGCATTGATGTTTTACATTTGGTAAGTACACTGCATGGTCCATGTGGGGATATGAGATACTGGTTGCAGTGAGGATGCTTGGGTTAGTTTTTCTGACTAGGCTATAATTGGCTGTGGTTAAATAAGGCGTTTATTTGACATGAGTGTAACTGGATCAGCAGGCCCTTTTCAAGGATATATCTTCGATGGCAGCTTACTGCATCGGGAGAAAGAGCGCCTGTGTGTTTGTCTCCTTTCTCCTTTCCCTAACACTACCTCATTCTTCCCTTCTCTTCTTCCTTTCCCTCAATACCTACCGTTCTTAGAGTTATGATTGTTTATGTGATGTCTCTCATCCTATCTCTTCGTGTGCTGGCTTGACTTTTGCATGCTTTCTGCCATTTTTATGAAGTTGCACAGTTGGCTGTTCTTGCCATTCCTAGATTATGATTTTGTTATGTACTGTTGCTCATCCTCTCTCTTCATGTGCCAGCTTAACTTTTGCATGCTTTCTGCCAGTTTTGTGAAATTGCATTAATTACCCGCCAATATCGGTGTACTGTGTCTAAAGCATTAGCCATACACCACAATTGGTGCCATTTGTTGTCATTTAATTTCATTGTTTATCGAATTTGCTCCTTGTACTAACTAAACATTGGGTGAATCACATTCCATATTGACACTAGCTGTTAGGTGAAAGTTATACTATGATTATCTGTATGGGACTAAGAGAGTGATCATTCTGAACCATAAGAAAAAAGTTCAAGGAGTGGTCTTCTTTTCCCCCTGTGTTTCTCTTGGACAGTTTTTCGAATTATTGTGGGTTTGTGCTGGGTTTTGAGGATGGTTTGATTTAATCTAAAGAAGTCCTGGGTTAAGGATCTTTGTGGCTCTAGTAGTCTTGTGCACAATAGTATCTATACTGATTTTCCTTTTGTTTCTGTCAGTTTTTAAAGTATCATGTAGCCAATAGCTTTGCTTTAGGTACGTGTACCCTTTTCTTTCTTGCTATAGTAACGAGGTTTTATCCTCCTACCAGTACGTGAGTTGTCTGCTAATCTGCATTGTTCAAGTTACTATGTGTATTCTTTTTATTTTTCTGTGATTTGTAACCTTCTGTTTCTTATAGAAATCAATAGGAGCTCAATTAAGTCTTGACCATCTTTCCTTGTTAATGCCTGGTTGTTGGTGATGCTGTGACTCCCATTGCTTGTACTACATTTTGAAAAATTGGAAAGCAGTTATTAGTATTGTGTTTCAATGCCTTGATTCCGTAAGGTTGAGGGTGATGTTGAGAAAATTCGTTATGGCTCTTGATGTATACCTTACTTTGTACTTTGCGGAATTTGTGCATACGCACTAACATATAGGAATTGAAATTCGTTATATCTTGTATTTCTGTATTGCAGTTTGCATTGTGTTGTTCCTGATAAATTTAGAGCTGTTTCATATTTGAGAGAATTCTTTTTCCTTTTGTGGCGGTACTTTTTAGTTCATGATTCATCCATTAACCAAGTGACATGTTGCTAATGCAGGTATTCTCAGCATTTGGATTTGTTCATAAGATCACAACTTTTGAAAAAACAGCTGGTTTTCAGGCAAGGCTCTCTCCTTTCGTCTCTTCTTTTACTTATCTTTTTCTCCCCCTCCCTCGTTTCACTCTTTATTACATTTACTTTTTTTCTAGCTTTCTCTGTAGCTCGTTTTTGTTTGGCTTTAGGACTGTGTTAGGAGATGTTTAATGAATTCAAATCATCACATCTTTCCTTTTCTTGATTGTTGCAGGCGTTGATTCAGTTTTCTGACACAGAAACTGCATCTTCTGCAAAGAACGCTCTTGATGGAAGAGGCATTCCAAGGTGAATTTGGATTTATTGTGTGCCTTCTGGGATAGTCCACTTTATTGGATCTTATGCTATACTTGTCAATCCTATGTGCAATGGAAACAGTTGAAGTCTTTGTGAGATTCCTTTTCACATCACTGTTTAAATGGTCCTAACGTCAATAGTAGTTCATGCTATTGTATTTTCTTTTGGTTTCCTTGTTATGCTTGTTCTAACTTTTTTCCCCCCCTCTCTTTTTATATTCATTTTTAAAGTTTGTTGCTGGTAGTAATTTGGTTGTTTTCGATGCAAAGTTGCAGCCTCCGTCCCAGTTCAAACGACCCATCCCCAAAATACCCCCCGTGTTGAGAAGGTTGTACACACTAATCGGTTTATCAAAGTTTCAAAAAAATTATATAGCGAGTTAGATTAGAGTTTTCTCTAACTTGCTATGCAATTCTTTTGGAACTTTAATTAACCGAGTAGTGTGTACACCCTTCCCAATAAGAGGTCGATTTTTACGTGGGGCATTTGAACCGGGACGAAGGGAGTATATTGATCTGTCATGATTGCATAAGAAATTGAGAAAATATTTCGTTAATTTTGCTGATTCTCATTTCTTGCTTGTTGTTAGCTACCTGCTTCCGGAACATCTGAGCCCCTGCACTCTTAGGATAACGTATTCTGCTCATACTGATCTGAGTGTCAAATTTCAGAGCCATCGGAGCAGGTAAATTGGCATATTAAAAACAAAATAACAAATATTGGACTGACATATTACATTCTGATTCGGCTTACTTATGTTTCATTGTTTCAGGGACTACACTAACCCATTCCTCCCGGTTGCTCCATCAGCTATAGATGCAGCAAGTCAGGTATGAATAGAGTGGTATACAATTCCATATAATGTTTAGAATTCTTATCATCTCCTCACTGCTGATCTCTTTTTCATCTTTACTGTGTTGACATATATTTGTGATATACAATGACTTGTATAATTACAACTTACGCCAGAAAACACATTAGCCTTATAAGTCCAAAAGTGATGTGATCATTTGGAGTAGAACTTCAACACAGCAACAAAAGTAATTATGGCATGAATATCAAAAAAAAAAAAAAAAAAAAAAAAAAAAAAAAAAAAAAAACCCATGTCTGAAGCATGATGCTCCTTGTTGATTGCTGACGGTTGACAATAGCAGCATCCCATCTCTATCTTTTCCTCCGTATCTGCAAGTCACTTTATTTTCACTCTTCTTCCTTTTAACATCAGTTGGAATATTAATTGCAGTTAGGCGTGGGCTTAGATGGGAAAAAATTGGAACCCGAGAGCAACGTGCTTCTGGCTTCAATCGAAAACATGCAGTATGCCGTAACATTGGATGTTCTGCAGACGGTATTGTCTACAAACTTTTGTACTTGCTTGTTTTTGGCTTCCATGTCTGCTGTTTGATTGCCTTATTGACTCCGTGTGCAGGTTTTTTCTTCCTTTGGATTTGTGCAAAAGATTGCCATGTTTGACAAGAATGGGGGTCTCCAGGCCTTGATTCAGTACCCTGGTGATTGCTAATGTTTTTCCTTTTGTCCCTGTTTCTCTGTGGAAATTAAATTCTTAAGAGTATTGATCCTTAAATTTATAAAAGCCACAGAACTTGTAGTTGGAGGGATGGAGAAACTTCTCTTAAACGTGGAACTTGGAAGAAGCTGTACATTGCTTTATTTAACCTAAATTTGGAGTTATCCTCATACATGAATGATGTTAGATTTTATAGCTTTTTTATTTTTCTGCCAGGGGCCACTGTGGCCCTCCAGAACAAGTGTAGTTCGCTCTTGCATGTAGACCCGACATTTAGGGAGATAAAGGACTAAGTATGACTTTATGGTTAGTGTGTTACGCTGAATTGGGAGGATTGCTTTATGGACTTAAGAACAGCCATGCAACCTGTATGCTTCCTCCCTGTCTTTACTAAACCCCTAGCCTCATCATTACGTTTCCCTCTATGACACATTGTATCTAGTGCGTCCACTTTATATAGGGGATTTCTTGAGCTCACTTCCCGTGGTCCCACCAGCCTCTTTTAATTGTAAATTGGCATGCTTGTTCAGGCAGCTGCTGGTTACTTTTCTATTTTGTATCCACCCTCTTGCAGTTGTCTCCCTTACTTTTATCCTTATCTATCCCCTCCACTGAAAGGTATCTCCGCCCAAGGGCATTTCCACTCTTAATAATAGACCATATCGTAGTTTTGAGATTTCTTTCTGCTTTCTACCCTGTAGATGTTCAGACAGCAGTAGCTGCCAAGGAAGCACTTGAAGGACATTGCATATATGATGGGGGATTCTGCAAGCTTCACCTGTCATATTCACGCCACACTGATTTAAGCATCAAGGTATTTGATCTGCTCTCGCCTTAAATGTTACATATGTAATTGCTGATAGCTTGCAAGGATCTGGTGGGATTTTTTTTGCCTTACCGTTTCGATACGTAGGATTCACTTAACTTGATGTTTACATTTCAGGTTAACAATGATAGAAGCAGAGACTATACTCTACCCAACCCTGCCATTCAGTCCTCAATTCTTGGACACCAGCCACCAGTCCCGATGCCTGGAGCACCCGCTGGTGCTCCCTACAATGGTGTTCACTATGGAGCACCATCAGGAGGGTGGGGAGCCCCTGCTGGACCACCGCAGCATATGGGCATGCAAATGCCAATGCAAAATTACCCATACATGCCTCAGGGCTCTGTTCCACCCGGTCCTCCAGGCACTATGCCTCCGGGATCTATGCATAATCCAAATGGCGTGCCACAGCAACCTGCAATGCCTCCATATAGCCAATGACAGATATTTTACCCTCGCAAACGATCTGGCTTTACTGAGATTATGGGCTGTGGGAAAATTCGTGCAAGAAGTTGCCGGACAAGCCAAAGTTCGATTGCTCGTGAGAGGTTGCCCACTTGTCAGTTAGGATCAGCTTGTTTTGATTTAAAGTTTTGATTTTTTAAGCTGCGTTCTAAATACTGGGCAGATGTGTAAGGCAGAATGTATTCTTTTCTTCCACACCGTTATCTGTATCTGATTCTGTTTTAGTACTGGAGTAAGTCTCCTCTTCGTCCTTCGCTCTTTAATTTATACCAGCAGACTTGCTTGTCCTGTTTGTCGCCGAACCCCTTGACCCTCGTGTATACTGATTGTTGTTGGCCTGGACCTATAGCGCCCTCTGGTTCAATCGGAAACCATGCAATGTTGTTACTAGTTGACGTTCGGGTGTTTTGATTTTGTCCATATTGGCCATCAGGCTTCGCAATGAAGCAGCTTCATCAGTCCATGGTAATCTTGACAATAACACTAGTCCAAAGTTCCAATTGCTGAATCGATAGCACTTTTATAGAATTAGGATGTAGGAACAAGTATAGAGGAAACTACTGAACAAGTATAGACGATCAAGGGAATAGTAGATAAAGTTAGTTATGTGAGGGATAACAAGAAGAGAGGCATACGTACATACTCCATAACTAGAATTAAATCGGTTTGCCAACAAAAACAATGTACATAGAGTTTGGGTTGGTGTCACTGTGTCAAAACCCTCTCTCTCTAAACGGTTGCTCTTTCGCATGTTTTCAAAATAGATTCTTATCTTGGTAACGTATGAGTTTTGTGACACTACATGTGATTCTCATGTAATTCATAATGAATAACAAATTACGTAATTTACACTTATTTATAAGAAGAGTGTATTCACACCCTTATTTTGTATATATTCTGTCGTAAGTTTAATTTATCGTCTCTATTTTTTCAACCTCTCAATCCCTCATAAAGTCAAACCGGCAAGAAAATTGTACATGGGTGTGTTCTTGGGGCTCAAGCTATTCCTCTCTCGAGAGAGAGAGAACAATCTCTCTAAATTTCTAAAATGCTTTCAAAAGAAAGATTATTACTTTAGTAACGTATGAGTTATTAGTATATAATCACTAATACATGCGATTCTCATGTAATTTATAATTGATGCATAATTTTTAAAAAGAGTTCCTATAACTTGTACATTCACCATCACAACATCGAATTTCGTAATCGCAACCACGCAAATGATCAGATAACTTGATAAGTTAAGTTGGGTGTTGAACCCACAAAAGGAAATTGAACATTCCACTCAACGTACGAAACAAGCCACTGTTGAGTCGACTCAGGAGAGGTAATCACAATACCCAACACAGGTTTCCCCGAGCGCCAATTTCAATCTCACTTCCAAAGATAAGGTTTTCTTCCTGTCCCTCTCTCCTCCTCCTCCATCGTCTTCCTCCAAGAGGAGAGAGAAAGAAGAAACCTCAAAAACCCAGAAAAAAATTCCACATAAACCCTAGGGAACAAACCCCACATAAACAACAAGATAGAGGAAGCGTAAAGATGACGACTTTACAAACTTCATTGCTATTGAAACCCCCATTTATTCCTTCCTTAGCTTCACATAGACGCCCCCTTTTCATATCCCATTCTTATTCCCTCTCCTCTCACCGGAAATTCTCAATCTCCTGCTGCACATTACAATCTCACCCCTTAAATTCCAATCCTACCCCTGATGACCCCATCTCTACTTCCACTGTTTTAGAGGGTAGTACTGGTAATTCACCCCCTCAGGATGTTGGTGGGGAAGAACAAGGGGAGGTGGAGAGAGAGAATTTGGTGGTGGAGGGGAAAGAGAGTAATAATGGGAGGTTGGCAATTGTGGCGTTTTTTGTTGGGGTTTGGGCGGCGGCGCGGCGGAAATTGGAGAAGATATGGTTGTCTGGATGGTTGAGTTGGTGGCCGTGGCACCAGGAGAAGAGGTTGCAGATGTTGGTTTCGGAGGCGGATGCTTCTCCCACTGATGCTGCTAAGCAATCTTCTTTGCTTGCTGAGCTTAATAAGCATAAGTATGGTCTTTAATCTTGCTTAATTACTTGATCATCATATTATTTTTATGTTTATAGATTGATGGTTTGAATTTTGTGGTTAATGGAGATTTTGTTTGTTTATTTGATGATTAATTGATGGATTGATGGATGTAGGCCGAATTTTGAGTAAGTCTTGTGTGAGACGGTCTGACAGTATAGTATTGTGAATGAGAGACCATCATCATTAATCATCAAATAATTGGCAGTATAGTATTGTGAATGAGAGACCATCTTATTCGTTTCTATAGTGATTGCTATTACGTTTCTGGCGACTAAAAGGATTACTAAAAGCAACACGATGATCACAAATAATGTTAAATTGGTCACCTATTAATCGAGTAAAGTTGTCTCACAGTCATTTATGGTGCGTCTCATATGATACTTTGCCCTGAATTAGATATGAAAGCTAAGCTGTGAGTTGATGTTTGTTGGCGGTTTAGGGGTTTAGGGGTTTAGGGGTTGAGGGATTCTTGAATGCCTGGCTCGAAAGTCTGGAACTTTGCTTGCTGCATTATTTACAGAGCTTACTTATTGAGAGTTTGACTAGTGTTGGTGATTATTACGCTTATGGAATAGTAATTTGTTTGGGTTCGTGAAAGTATTTAATCTCGGACTGGATTATAGTCCATAATTTAGTAGCTGGTACATTGCTTAAAGATTGAAACTTTTTACTGGAATGAACGACGATTTGGAAATTATTCGACACATTGCTGTGGAAGGCAGTTCCCTTTTCAATTATATGACATGATCTTGAACTTCTTATTGATCATGTGTCTCTGTTTAAATCTCTGGAACTGGGGTTTAATCGGCTTATAAATGCTAATGAGGAAGTTTATTCGGATAAGTTATGTTTGACTGGTTGCAAAGAACATCACTTCTATTGGAGGTTTCGATGATTGATTTGGTTTGCCTTCTATTGGAGATAGAGAGAATGCCTTGAAAGGAACATGTACGAATTTCAAGTTTTTACCTGCTTTATTATGTTAGTGGTCAATGCCTTCTTTTTTTTTTTGAATTTAGAAGTAGTTTATATGTGTGTTGAGATTTCTTTTAACTAGACCATTTTTTTTAGAGGAACTGCAAAAGATGCTGAAGGTTGGACCTCTGTTGCGTGTTGGTATTTGAGTTGTAGAAGTTCATACAATAGCAAGCAATGAATCATTCTTCTGGAGTTGGAAACTTATGTGGATTTGACTTCCTTATATGATTAGCGCATAAAAGATCTATAGCATGATGATTTTGCCTGACAGGTTCATTTCATGTGAATTTTTTTATGTTTTGTGCTTGGAATTAAAAGTAGTAATTTCTATCTGTATTTTCCAGCCCTGAAGCAGTTATAAAGCGCTTCGAGCAGAGAGATCTTGCAGTCGATGGTAGAGGCATAGTTGAGTATCTTCGAGCTCTGGTGGCAACGAATGCTATTGCAGAATACCTCCCTGATGAGCAATCTGGCAAGCCGTCTACCCTTCCTATGCTGGTACTTGCTTTTGTTCCATTTGGATTTCTGAAAATTTTAATGTCTTCTACTGCTCTATCACCATTTTGCTTTGACTACGCTGACATGCTTATTTAAAAAGTACGGCTGGGGTGCCAGCCAAAACACCTGAGCGTGCCTGAGGCGAGCAGATTCCATGAGGTTTCCCTGAGGTGAAGTGAGGCACCCCAAGACGCAGCGCCTCGCTGATAGTGAGGCATACTTGAGGCGTTTGACCCCTTCCTTTGGCCCTTAATCCCTATCTTTTTTCTTCGTTACATTTTGGTCCGCTTTAAAAATAAAAAAAAGGTGTAATCCATTGCAAAGTACTGTCTTAAAAATGGAAATTTGTTTGAAAAAAGTGGGGCCCTTGCTTCCATGAGGTACATACCTTTGTCTTGTCTGTATGGGCCCTCATCGCCTGGGTGCGTCTCATGCCATTTTAGAGGAATTGTAATTATTATGATGCCAACAGGTTTAATCCACATAAGTGAAAATCTGTAAGCATGTTATATCCATTTATGTGCAGGAGATATGCAAACAGTAGTTTAACGTGAAAATCGTATTGTCCTATCAGTTGTGCACCATTTAGAGTCCCTGCCTTTTTACGCCCTTTTTTTTGCATGATAGAACTGTTCAGGACTGTAACATCAAGCAAAGTTTCCTGGTTGTTTGCATGAGCATCAGGGACATTGTTTTTATTCTTCTAAATTGGCTTTTTTTTTTTTTTTCAGATTATTGCTTTTAAAACTAAATTTTTAATATACCTTAGAGGCTTAAATGTGCCGTGTTCTGCAAGCATTTTGCCCGACCTTCTAGTCACTTGCAGAGTGCCATTTTTGTCAAATGGTATCTAGTTAGTATCATGCCCTCTAGCACTTCTTGATCAATGTTGTGTTTTCTTGTAGTTGCAAGAGTTGAAGCAACGTGCATCAGGGAATATGGAGGAAGTTTCGTTGAACCCTGGAATTTCTGATAAGCAGCCACTACATGTGGTGATGGTAAGGGGATCTCATTCCCTCTCTCACTTTCTCTTTTCTTAGTTTGCTCTCTTCATCTCGTTTCTATACTTCTTTATCTTTCACACATCTCATAGTGACGGTTCATGTTAGCTGACTCAGATCATTTGGAACTAAAGCATTATTGACTTGTTGGGGGTGGGGATAAAAGACAGTATGCCAAGTTTTCTGTGTTTATCAGTATGGAAATTAAAAAGATATCTATAGAATTGTATTTGTTTATCATTTCCCTCAACTGCAATGTTTATATTTAGGCTTTTTCTCTATACTGTTTATGACCCTGTAAGCATGTGGTTCATGCTCAGGTTGATCCTAAGGTGTCCAACAAATCATCGCGCCTTGCCCAAGAACTCGTTTCAACTATCCTCTTCACAGTTGCTGTTGGTTTAGTTTGGTACAAGCTCTTTCGTGAGTCTGTTACAGTTTTTTCATTCATTAAATTGTGCACATGATGCTGTTTGCTAGGATCAGGTTTATATCCATCTGGTGGTCCAAGCTCTGAAGCTAGTTATTCTACCGAACCTTATTTTGTGTTATATTAATCTCAATTTTTTGTTGCTCAGGATAATGGGAGCTGCTGCTCTCCAAAAGTACATTAGTGGCTTAGGTGGTATAGGAACCTCAGGTGTTGGATCAAGTTCGTCCTATTCTACAAAGGACTTGAGCAAGGAAGTTGTGCCAGAGAAGGTAGTGATATATGCTTGACAGTTAAATTTTGTTCAAAGATGACGTACAATTTTATTTACCAGTTTACCTCATAAAAGAATAGAAAGATCACAAGAGTTCATAGTAGGGAGGTTGCTAGATGTTAAAACATCTTGAGTTCACTGTACTTAATAGTTTTTAGAGCTATTCCTGACTTGCAATCAGCAACGGATTTGTGCAATATCTTCAAACTGTGATTTTTCATTAATCTATTTTCGGGATGTCCTCTCTGGAACTCTGGATCATTGTTCATGGAAATGGTTTAGTTCATTGAGCATATGAATGTTTAGCTTAAGGCAATTCATGTGGTTTAATGTGGCAGATTGAGTCATTTGCTATAAATTCTGATTGATTGACTTTTCATTAGAATGTCAAAACCTTCAAAGACGTTAAGGGCTGTGATGATGCAAAACAAGAGCTCGAGGAGGTGGTTGAGTACCTGAAGAATCCTTCAAAATTTACTCGCCTTGGAGGGAAGTTGCCAAAGGTCTGTTTGAGATATGTCTTGTTTGTTATCATGTAACATTAATTTGCTTGTCAGATAGACTGTTTTTCAAACTCGCTTTGGCTTTATTGATCAAGCACCGAGTTATTACGGATGTATGATCACTATGGATTCTTGAAGGATAAAACATCTGGCTTCACTAGAGGATGAGTTGAAGAGATATAAGGAATCTCGTTCTTTCAGTTTGACGCTGTGCATATCCCTCATTTTCAAAAAAAAAAAAAAAAAAAAAAAAAAAGATATCTTCTTTGTGTGTAGGACAACCTCTTTTAAAACATTGGCTTCGTTTTCCACATTGGCTGTTGTTTTAATTAGTTGCTTCTATGTTCACCTTTGTATTTTTATTTACCATTGGTCCTCACTCTGCGATTGGGGAATTGCTGCCAGGGTATTCTTCTGACAGGAGCTCCTGGTACTGGGAAAACTCTTCTTGCTAAGGTATGCTAGGTCTACCAAAATTTTAGCAATTTACTGAGGTCGAATTTGTATAATGTAGAGTTGTAGCAGAACTTGTCCGGAGGAGTAATGAATTAATGCCCTTTTATATTCCCTCCTGTTCTCTATCATTTTCCCCTTACATTTTGCATGCTTTTATTGGAATCTCGTAAGATCTGTTGTAAAATGGAAGTGGTCAAAAGTTTTGGGGTTACAAACTGCAGATAACATACAAAAAAGATTATGGGAAAAATCATTGTGAACTGGCCTAATAAATAAAGTGGAAGATCTTCCAAAACTGAAGGGAGTATGTCGTTTCAGTGCATTATTCTGTTAGTCACTGTCCTGAAACTCTTGTATTTTACGTCATTTAGAATTCTCAAGTCTCAGATTTCATCCGTTAACTTAAAATTGGGGAGGAGTTCTGATCTCTGACCCGCAACACCTATCATCATAATTTTGTGTGAACAGCATTTGCTCAAACAGAACATTAAGAAATAAATACTTGCATGACAAGTAGGTGTAGACAACACTTGGGTAGGTCCACAGTCCACTGCGATTGCTTGAGAACTTAACCATCCAGCTCTTTTTTCAGTTTTTTGTATACTGTTGTCACCCCCTTTGTTTTTTCTGTACATGAGAGTCACCCCTTCTTTTTGTATGTGAGTCACCCCCTTAGTTTCCTTTAATTGAATAATCTATTTTTATCAGAAAAATAATGTGCTTTGATAGTTGTGAAAAAGCAAATTAATTGTGGTTGCTGAGTTGTGATACATTTGATATAATGAAGGCTATTGCTGGGGAAGCTGGAGTGCCATTTTTCTACAGAGCAGGTTCCGAGTTTGAAGAAATGTAAGTAATCCATCTTGATTATCTCTGCCCAGTGCCCACAATTGTCTAGATAAGAACAGCAACAAGATATAGCTTTAATCCCTTAAATTTGGGGTCTGTTAACCCTTTTCTTGCTGATGAATGAATTTCTCTTATTCTGTGAGCCTTTAATTGCCTTTTTTTAGAAAAGCAAATGGCTATGACATACAGTATAGCATAAATGCTGATATCTTTGAGCGTGCAAACCTTTAGAATTTATAGTATAAATGTACCTGGCAGTAAAAACAAAAGAAAAATCGTGTCTCTGGTCTGTTGGACAGTTGGTCTTTGTCCGCTTACCTGAACTCTGTGCAACTTCTTTTGCCAGGTTTGTAGGTGTTGGCGCTCGACGTGTGAGGTCATTATTCCAAGCAGCTAAGAAAAAGGTGTGTCCTTAATGTGTCATTTTGACGTATGGCAATTGCTCTTTTGTGATTTTGTTGGTTAATATCTTCTCTATCTATTATTGAGAGGTAATAGACTGAGCAAGCATTATATTACTTAGATTCCTTTTCTTGTATGAGTGATAATGCTGGTGGAAGCCCTAGATAAGTTGCGCACTGGTGGAGTGCGGAGTGCAAAGTCCCTTTAGCATTATCTTTTAAGTAGAGGGAATCGTTGACCACTTTTTACCAAATTAGCAACATCGGTATCTGAAGTGGCTTTCTGTGATTTAGAGTGAGGAATCATCTATGTTTGAGCACTACTTGAGCATGCAAATATGTTTCTTCAAGGGGTCTCCTTGATCGTAAAATGACATATTACACCGACTCTGCAGGCTCCTTGCATTATATTCATTGATGAAATCGATGCTATTGGATCGACAAGAAAGCAATGGGAAGGGCATACTAAGAAGACCTTACATCAACTGCTTGTTGAAATGGATGGTTTTGAACAGAACGAGGTAAATTTGCTTAGTTTTACAAATTGTAGCACAGGCTCATTGCAACATTCTCTACGTAGTAATCTCAGTTAATATATAATGACAGGGCATAATATTGATGGCTGCAACAAACTTGCCAGACATCCTAGATCCTGCTTTGACCAGACCTGGCAGATTCGATAGGCATGTAAGTCATGTTGATAACTCTTGGCATCAGCATCATTGATTTATGGCGTTCTGTGGAAGGAGATCAGTTTCGACCTCAATGGATAACTCTCTTGTTTGTTGGTTTGAGCTGGATAGTGTTTAGCTGATAATGAAACATATTGAACACATAAAGTTGAAGCCTTGCAGTTGAGATGCTGTCTTCATCCCCCCGTAAGATTTGAGTATCACTGTATCAGTATCCAGTCATCTACATACATGTTGGGCATGGTTACGTTTAAGGGATGGAGAGTCAAGACTAAAGATTTGGTCCTGCATATATCTGTTTTCTTTTGGCCTTTGGGTAGTTGCTACACTTGCATCCCTCTGTTAGAACTGTAAAATAAAGTTATTCTGATATGCTTTAATAGAGAATTATGGTAAGCTGACTGAATGGTTATATTTTCCGGATATCTGGGCCATATGGAAACCTGGTATAAAGATGATTAAGAATTGGGTATCCATTACGGTTTAAAAAAAAAATAAAAAAAAAATTAGGTATCCTGAAAGAGAGGTGTTTCAGTTTCACGCTACACATTTTCAATTGTTGTGTACTGTCTTTAAAAGTTTATCGTAGATCTTACATTCTGTTCTCTCCGTTGTGATAAATGACAGGGGCATTTTTTTTTTTTTTTGGTAGATTGTTGTTCCCAGTCCGGATGTACGGGGTCGCCAAGACATTCTTGAGCTATATTTACAGGATAAACCAGTAGGTGAAGATGTTGATGTCAAAGCTATTGCTCGTGGTACCCCTGGATTTAATGGAGCAGGTATTGTAATGCTTTTGATTGAGGGACTGAAAATCGCCCTTTTAATCTTGTGTTTGTCTTTCTTCTTCAAACAAATGTATTGCATCAGTCTTGTAATATTACCTTCAATTTACCTTGTCTGTAGATCTGGCAAATCTGGTCAACATAGCAGCTATCAAGGCCGCTGTTGAAGGGGCTGAAAAGCTAACATCCGGTCAGTTAGAGTTTGCAAAGGACAGAATACTTATGGGTACAGAGCGGAAAACAATGTTCATATCCGAAGACTCGAAAAAGGTTAGTGTGTGGTCTTCTTATAGATTTAAGATGAGCTCAAACTGGAACAGCTTAACATCTCCTGCGGTCTTGCCCATTGCTTGGCTATATAGTATGTGATTTGATACTAGTTTCGCCAGCCCTAATTTTTGTTGTTAATCATAATAGCAACCACTACCGCAGAATAGTCTCGTCCACTAGTAGAGACTAATATATGGAAGTCTATTTTAAAAAAAAATTAAAAAAAAAAAAAAAGCATTTTCCAAATGGCTAATTCTGTGTCATCAGCCAAAATCTTTGTCCAAACTCCAAAAAGTGGTTGAGCTTTTATAAACTTAGATTTTGTTCCTACTTTTTAATGGAAAAAACATGAAAAGTATTGGAACCTGACACAAGAAATCCTGGGTTCTTCCCCTGATTCTTAGACATACCAGGATGTATAGTTGTTATAGAAGCACCAATAGCTTTTACTAAGCAGAAAATATCAAATTAATGAACATCTGTATGACAGATTAGTTTATGTCCGTGAAAGTTTGGACTAGGTATGGAGTTGTCAAAAAATGAGATTTTGGAATAGATGTAGTGAAAAAAATGCCAAAGCATGCTATTGATAGACACTCGGTTTTTGTATGTTCCTTAAAAGTTTATATCTGCTTCTCTTCTTTGTAGCTTACTGCATACCATGAGAGTGGCCATGCAATCGTGGCTTTGAACACTGAAGGTGCTCATCCGATTCACAAAGCAACTATTATGCCTCGTGGATCTGCTTTAGGCATGGTCACACAGCTCCCCTCGAATGATGAGACCTCAGTTAGCAAGAGGCAATTATTGGCTCGTCTCGATGTTTGTATGGGAGGTAGGGTAGCAGAGGAGCTCATTTTCGGTGAAGATCATGTGACAACTGGAGCAAGCAGTGACCTCAACCAAGCTACAGAGCTTGCTCAGTACATGGTAAGCATATTTCAAGTTCTGAACTCCATCTTTCACCACAGTATATAAAAAGGAAATGGGCAACTCATGTACTTGCACTGTGAACTTTGAAGTTCAACTTCGAGACAGTTTCTGGTGTTTGTCTAATCCCCTATATTCTGGGTTTTGTTTGAATTTGCTAGGTAACAACTTGTGGGATGAGTGATGCGATTGGTCCTGTTCATATCAAAGAAAGGCCGGGTACTGAAATGCAATCTCGTATTGATGCGGAGGTCAGTTCAGAAACCTAATGTTCTTTTACCACTTACGACTTGAGTGACTCACGTCTTGACAAACACTCTAAATCTCTAATCTGTTGCGTGTATGTTAGGTTGTTAAACTCCTTAGAGATGCATATGACCGAGTGAGGATATTGCTCAAGAAGGTTTGTTTCTCAAATTTGAGCTCTGTATTTCATCAGAAACCTCAAATACATGAATCAATAAAGCTTTTGATAAGAAATCGGACTTTCTGATACGTGCGTAATATACACCAGAGACTTGTTATGGACGAATCTATCTCTGCTTCCAACACATCATATAGCATTCTGCTATATCCAGAATATACCTCAAGAGACTAGTACAGTTTGTAAAGTACAATCTATCATATGCTTTAAGAAAATAAGAACACCACTAACAACATGCTTTGATTTTAGATTCCCTTCACTAAAAGATCAAGATTCTTTTGGTATTCATTTATGTTAGGTGCACCATAAGCATCTATTCTATGATGAATTGACCGCAATCCACAACCTCTGAGTTGTCATTTCTTAAATTTATCCCCAATGAAATCCTTGACATTATTTTGCTGATCTTTTCCAGCATGAGAAGGCATTGCATGCGGTAGCCAATGCGCTACTGGAGTATGAGACGCTTAGTTCAGAAGACATAAAGCGAATACTTCTTCCATATGGCGAAGAAAGCCAACTAACGATTGAGCAGCAAGAACAAGAAGGAGACCTTGTCTTGGCATAAATGTCAGTTCTACCTGTCTCAGAGATTGGGACTGCATCAAGTGCAGCTAAATATTGATGATTGAAGGGACATGCAGGATCGAGCAGCCGGTTTATTGATGAAGGGTGTAGATCAAGGGGGCCAGCTGCCCGGTGCCCGAGATCTCCAACTGTATATTGTACACTAACTTACAAAACTAGTCAAATTGTAGCAGCTCCAGCATTCCTTCGCTGGTAAGTATACCAGTAGGCAGTAGCCATCAGCATTCGACTTCCTGAAAGACTGTGGCAAGTGTAAGGCGAATATCAGTCATTTGATCTCGTTGGTGGGTTCTATAGTGTATGATCACTGAATGTGTAGCACCTAGGTCAGATTCTTTGTAACATTAAGGTTAGTTTACATAAACTGTTCATAATTTTTTTTACATTAAGATTATAGTGTAGACAATATTTTTCTTGCTTCTCTCCATACGTCTGAGGCATCTGATATAACATAGTCCCTGGAACATGGGGCATGTTGGATCATCCTATAAATTTTTATATCATCTGGAATTGTCAGGCATCTTATTGTACTACTGCAACGGTTGCTTGTACTATACTCAGTCGACCAACCAAGTCTTCACCGGGTCGAGTATACGATTCCTTAACTGAAACTGAAGATGAGCGATCCTGAGGGTCAAAAATGGGAATTATTTCTGGACTCTTACGAGCATGAAGTGTGGTTATTATTGGACAAGTACAAAATTTGCAATTATATCTCACCCGGAAACCATTTGGAAAAACAATAATTTAATTACCATTTACTGGTTGATCCATTCGACTTGACCTGTTGGATAACTTGACCTGATGGCCGAAATTATCCATGTCGGCTAACTGCGATAGCATCAGCGTGAGCGCATCAGGAGATTTTACACCTAACAGATATTCCAAATCCGCCAAACGAGTACATCAGCCGCAAAGCTAACCCTCTACTCCGCATGGCTGAGACCACCACATCCACATGCACAAAAACGACTTATTTGTCTCCATCTTCCATTTGCCTATAAACTGCATATCGCCGCTTAATACGTATTTTAAGGAAAGCGTATCTACGAATCGATTAATCAAAGTTCCAAAAAAATTGCATGTAAGGTTAGCTTAGACTTTGATATAACCTGTCATCCAATTGTTTAGAACTTTAGAATAGTCGATTAGTGGGTATACCTTTCTCAATATGCGTGCCGAGTGGCTCTATACTATACAGTTCATAGGTGAACGAAAAGTCGTATTGCTCATTTACTCTTCGCATTTCCTATTGTACGAGAAAATACTAGTAGTAGTATATTTATCATAGTTTAAGGATCATGGTATAAACACGATCATGGCGCACAGGTTAAACAGTAAAAGTATCCATGAGAAAATCCAAAAAAAAAAATTTTGAGACCCCTAAGAAGTTGGATCATCTGTGCGCAACCTCTATATGTTTTAATAGAGGTAAGATTTGCGTGCATCCGACCCCCCTACCTCGTCTTATGACGGGAACTTTTAAGACATTTGGGTTAAAGATGTTATTGTTGTTGACGATGCCTGTGAAGTTGGACCCCACAGCACCAGAATTCAACTAGAGTGAGGGTGTGAACATCAGCAGGGGACCCACAGGAAAGGGACAGAAATGGAATTTCATTCCACCACACACTGCCCGCTTTGGAATGTGCTAGTACAGTCAACAGTGCAATCTAGAAGCTTCTTTTGCAGACGTACTACAACCTCAAGATATTTTCACTTGCGCCTACCTAACTCAAAATGATGGCTAACCACCCTTTTACGTCAGGTTTTCTGGCACCACGCCCGCCACCCGCCCGACGGCCTCCAGTTCCTGAAAACAGAGTCCAGTCGCACTTGAGCCAGAATGTGTTGCACCAACACGGGTCAGTCCGTATGCTGCAATACAAACTGAGTCATACGGCTATTCAGTGAATAGTGTTGAATAACGCTACGAGAAACAACACAGATTGACAGCATTATTCAACACTACTCCGTATTCGTGAAGTAACTGTTATTGCCGAGTGACGACCACTCTCTGTGATCGAGTATCATACTATCGCCATCACGCAAGAAATAAGAACAGATACAAGCAAATGATGGTAGAACCTGTTAGTGAAGTCCTTGTAAAATCCAGACACAGGGTGCACCAATTCACAGCAGAGCGATATCTGATGCTGTTACTAGAGTTTGTTGCATAATAAAGAGAGAAATCGACGCTGTAATCATTATCCTATCTGAATTCTAAGAAAAACAATTATTACTATAACAATGACAGTAATCAAAACAAATGATAAATTTTCTGGAATGAAGAAACACTAATTACAAGGCCTCCTCCCAGTTCCCTAATGAGAATCGTAACTAGCCTATTAAAAACACCTCTATAGTCTACACAGATTATGTGACATTATAACAGCGATCTACAAACACCCGTTTAATGACACATTTATATACAACTGGAAAAACACGCACGAAGACCATGAAGATATGACAAAAGATGAAGTTTCTATGTCTTCTCCTCTACCACGAACATGTTTTAGAAACCCGTTTATATGAGCTGTGGTTCTAAGGGACGGCTAAAGGCAGGTTCTTCCACCGGCTTATAAAGCAACAGCATTTGTTGAAAGAGGAACTAAAGAAGCAGTGAATCTAAAAGATGGAAGTACCAGTCAACCCCAAAGTCTCTGCCATCTGAACACTTTCGGAAGTTTCATCCATGGAAGAAAAACGCATTGTCCCATCACTTCAGATCTCTATGGGCATCCTGTCAATTGGCTCAGTTCTGTCTTGTACTGCCAACCGCTCTGACACATCAGCCAGTGACTTGAGATTGCACTTGATTAGGGCTTCAACAAAGTAACAGGTTTCGTCCTTGGTATTCCCTTCAGGTACATCAACTACAAAGGACTCGATCACCATTGTCCCAGGCCTTCCCTCAATGATCTCTGGATGGAGGGATACAACAGAAGAGTAGTTCTGAATAAGAAAAAAAGTTTGTTAACTTCCACTTGGTAGAATTTCATGCACAATTCCATATTATATAGGAAACCCAAGAGACTGATCCTCATGCCTCAAAAATATAGTTCAGATCCTTCATAGAGCAAGAGATATTTACGGAAGGATACTAGTAAACAAGTATCAGCTTTTAAAAAGTAACAGAGTGTCTCTAAAGGACCCTTATCAAATATTTGATCAGTGACTTGGTGAAGTCCAGAGAGCTCTAATCTTCCTCATACCTTTAAGCAGAAAGACACATTAATCGTAAGTAAAGGCGCGAAACAAACTTCAACACTTTCTGTTCCATAAACCCTTTCCCCATGTTCTTTGCTAATCAAGCACTGCCAGCAAAAGGATGAATACAAACAACTACACATACCCAGAATTATTGAATTACATGACTTCCGTAAACGTGACTCACTACACCATTTATTACAATAGTAATCTTATAAATATGCCTAATTGACAGTACAGAAAATCTGAGGACACCACCGGCAAAGCAAAGTCACCACAATCCACTAATCAAACATCCAAAACAGGTACCTAGATTCTAGACTGACCTCAAAAAAAATGGAAACTTGAACTCAATTAAACACAGCAGTTACATCAACACGATATTGTAAACGGGAAAATAGAAAGAAATAAACCACAAACAGTAATGGGCGTACCCTGAGCCTGTGATCTCCACCAACAATCCTGATGCTGAGAACATGCTCATTGTCATCCAGGAGCTCCAACCTCTCAGTGCTGGTAGTAGCTGGAAGTCCCGACTTAACATCAACTTCTCTCACACTGCCAATCTCGAGATCTCCCTGCACTACACATTTACTGATAAAGGGCTTGTACCTCTGGGGTTGATCAAATCTCCTCACTAATGACCAGACCTGCGATGCAGAGACTGTTTCATTAGCAACACATACCCACGCTTAACCTAAAGAAAATTGCCAAACAAAGTTTCATTTGTCAAGAAGAGCAACATCAATCACCAAGAGACTTAAAAAAACAGCTCAATACGACCTACAAACACATACACACCCTTCACCCAAATTTGGGCGTGAAGTTGTGACCGAATAATTCTCTGACAATTACCCTTTAACATAAACAAATCCGTGACTCAATAGAACAACATCCACATGATCAAGCCAAGTTTAAACTTCTAATCGGCTCCTCAAGTTCTCAATTCGAGTACAATCACGAATACACGACCTTCCTAAATTCGAAGAATCTGAGATTATAGACTATAGAACCAACTTACAACTACATTTTCTCCAACCACAACAAAACATCATCTCAATACCTCTAATTTTAACCTTCCTACCCCGATAAACAAAGAATCCGTCCGTCTTTTCTTACCTGCCAATTCAAAACTTATCGAACAAGCTCAAGACAAACAATCAAGAAACTGATACTACCTCATCATATCACATAAGTTCACTACATCTCCAAGATGATCAAATTCATCGTAAGCTCTACAAATTCAACACTATTCAATTCAACCACCACAAGCTTCGAAAAACTTCATGATGACGCATCATTTCATTCATGCAACGAACAATTATACAGTGAAAAATACATCAAACCACACATAAAGAAAATCAAATATCAACATTTCACACAAAAGAAAATATATAAACATTCTACATTACAAAACCATCAAAAACATCATATAAACTATCATATGCATCAAAAAAATTTAACAAGAAATAAAAAAACAAGAGAACAAATAAATTACAAAAAAAAAAAAAAAAAAGAATTACTACCAAATGAACAGGAGCTTTAATGTGCTTAATAAGAACAGAAGTACATTGATTATCAGCTATCTCATGCTTATGGTGTCTTCTTACATACTCTTCTTCTCCTCCACCTCCATATCCGTTCCCGTTCATCGTCATCCTCTCTAACTTTGTCTCTCCTCTTCAAACAAAAAGTCAACCCTAACTTCCGGCCAATTGCGAAACCTCCGACGACGGAGATACGTCTCCGGCGATCGGAACAGCTTTTCTCCGGCGGAACCGAGTTGGCTGACTCGGACGATTCAACTCAGCGATTCCAGCACTCGCGAACAATTTTTCCTCTCCTCACACTTTCTCTCTCTAAAACGGTGTGCTCTGATTCGCTCTTTTCACCTCTCCTCGGTTTCTCGAAGGTTTAACCTCATCGCCTGAGAAAACGATAAAATATAATATAATAATATAATCCCAAAAATAAAATAAAAAAACAATTGAAAAAATAGAATGGATTATAATATTTTATTTACAGTGGAGATAATTGATGGGTTTTATTGTTTTTTTAATGAAAGGAGAGGAAAGTGAATTGACGAAGATACCCCCGTGGTATGCGCGTTGTTTTTAGTGGTTTTTTGTCAGTTAGTTCTGGATGTAGTAAGGATATGACTTTTTTATTAGTTTATCTTGATTTGTTCATTCTGAATTTTCTATTAATGGTGAGACTCAAACTTTCTTCAAATGTTGATGCTTATCTATACCACTACTTTTTTTGTTTTTTTTAATTTTTTTGTTTTTTCACCCCCTCCTTTGAATTTGGATGTGGATGTTTTTCTTGTTTACTTGCTTTTTGTTGATGTCAATACAAGTTCAATGAATGTGGAATTTGGGATGTGGATAAGGGTGTGTATATATATTTATACATGATATAGAGTATGAAACGTGATCAGGTGAAAATGTGACTCATATGTAGTAAGGTGTGTGTAATATGAATAGTGGTTTGTTTCTTTTTAAGGAGAATGAGATTATCTTTTGGTTAATGGAATCATGGAGGTAACATTGGGGAGACATTTATGTATGGTATTGCGTCAACCCAAACAAACTCTAGTAGAGTAATCTAAGTTGCCGATTTAAATAATTTTAAAGCTATTCACCTTTAGTAAATGGGTTAGAATAATCTAATAATGACAAAATGATATGTACTCTGAATTGTGTAAAAAGACTATGTGATTTTTTTATTTTAAACGTCTGAAAAAAAGTCGAAATTAAACCACTACTAATGACTTTGATATCAAACCAATGTTGTCCAAGCTATTTGGGAGGATGGAATTCCTCTGTAGCATATTATGGTGATGGTATGGCGCCCTGGTCACCATGAAGACCTTAGCCCTAGCTTATAGGTAGCTATATATATTGCCTCAAACACTAGAGCGGATTTTCTGTCTCATTTCGTATCCCACTCCATGTACCACACCGGCCAATCAAAAATTTGCAATCCAATTATTTATTAAAGTAATGAATTTTTAAAGTTCTAAATATGAACTTCCAAACTTCACTATATGTGATACATGGAATGGGATTGGATATCTCCTCTGACTATATAACCCCACCACCTCCAATTTAACAAGGACAAGACATCATCTAATTTTTCTTGAACTCCAATCCACTTATAAGTAAATCCTAAATTTAAATAATTTTTGGAGTGACGGAAAAACTTGTGGAGTGTCAATAGTCTTTATCTATATCAAGCCTAGCTTGTACTCTTTTTTCCAAATACTTTACTTTAATTTTCTTACAATTTAAATTGGATGATGTATTTAATAGATTAAATGAAGTGTTCATTGGTGTACAAACCAACACATAGACTTTGCTGATCGATAAGTGAGTCTTTCCTTTGGTCTCAACGTGATTAGTGATTAATCAAACACAACAAAGCAAAAAAGAAGATTGTATGAAATTGGAGGGATCATCTTACTCTCAGACTTTAGCTTTGAATGATTACCTTGAACAAAATGTTGTTTCCAAACATCATTAAGTGAACAGCTTACCGCTTGCATTAACCACTTGTTGATATATACAAGATATGCGTTGTGCAAAACGTAGTCGTTTCCTCGTTGTGTATAATTTAATTTATTTGCTTTTATGTTTTAGTCGATAAATTCCACTAATTGAGTTCTTATTTTCACATCATTTATGGACCAATTTTAGAGCTTGTGTCTGGTAAACAATAATATAAAGGAACGTAAGAGAAAGAAAATGAACTGTAGAAAAAAAAAAGGGAGAGAATTGAAAGGAAAATGTTTATTTCTACCACATGACATTTCTCTCCTTCCCATTTGTTCCCTTAAAAGGAAAAGAAACTCGTAATTTAATAAAGAATTAATTACTTTCATTATTTTTCCTTTCTTTCTACTTCTCATGTCCGTTACACTTCTTAACAAACCAAACATCGAAAAACTAAGTCTCTTTCGGTCTCATTTCCTTTCCCTCCCGTTCATTTATATCAAACATTTTAAACTGCTAACCGTGAATCCGTTGCAATAAAACCTACATTTTCAATTCCAACTAGTTACCTCGACGTGAAAGAACCACCATTAAATGCGACCCCTCTTTCTCCATGACTCTCTACGGTTCCAACCACAACATCAGCAAATCGAACGAATGAGTAAAATAGACTCTACTGAAATGAACTGCTCCTCGCCCACAAAATTAAGTCATCAAATTAATTCCTCCAAAGAAACAATATAAAAACCCAATAATTTATTTCTCAAATCTCTTTTGTTTCTCCTTCATTTTTCACCACCTCCTCAATTCGTAACAGGTACTCTTCCCCTCTGTCCCCTCTTTACATATTGATCTACTTAATCATCATTAACCCTTTGTAAATCTCACAGATTTTCCTATTATTTGATGTATTTATGTAATTATTTGATCAAATCTTTTGTTGGGTCATCTTGGTTTTCGAATACTAAATTAGTAATTACTGGGTCTCCTAAGTTTCATTTCATGTTTTAGTTTATATCTTCTCGGCTGCCCTTTTGCGCATCTTGATTAAATTTGTTGTCTTTGCTTGTAATTATATAGAAGAATTTGGGTAGTGTCAAAGTTAAGTTTTTTCAGGACAATGATTTTATACTCCTACCTCATTTGGGGCTTTGATTGAATGGGAGTATGAGTAGTGAAAATGCTACGACCGCGGCCCGGCCCCGAAAAGATTGGTCTCGCATTGACATTCTTGTACATCAAGAGTAGATTGGAAGATTTGATTGAGAGAATTAGTGCCAAAGTTGTGTTCTTTCTAGCGCAGTGACTTTGTATCTCATTTAGGGTGATAGATGGGAGTATGCTTAAAAGTGTTAGGACCGCTGCTTTGAAAAGATTGGTCGTATCGACATTCTTGTGCATCGAGGAAAGGTTGATTTGGTTTATAGTTAGTGTAGTGGTAGGCATTGTTAGTAGTTGTTAGACTAGTTGGAATACAATAGGTTTGGACAGTTGGGGTTTCGGTGTTTGTGGTGTGGACACGTGGGGTATGAATGATCGTATTCTATAAGGTCGTAGCCAAGGTAGGGAGCTGTGGAAATGGTTTTTGGTCTTTTTTTACGTGTTCTATTCTTTGTGGCATAGCTCCTAATTAGTAATTACCTTAGGCTCCTGGAATGTCCACTCCACGGCGATTAGGAGGAGATTTTGTTTCCTAGGGTTGGTTTTTGTAGAGATGTAGAAGTTAAAGTGTTGTTTCTTTTGTTGTCGTGGTGCGCTTTTTGTAGGATATAAACGAGTTTGTCATTAATCTCAGTCTATAAGCCGTCGAAATTGTGTCTCTGAATGAGTGAATGGTGATGCTTCTGGGTCCATCCCCAAATGATATCGAATCTGGTTTTCTTTATTTCCTTTTTTTCAACTTCCTTGTTCGTCTTTAGTGTATCTGCTGTGATTCAATTGTATCCCTTCTTCAAACCACCTGTTAAGTTTGCTTTGGTCACTATTTGCAGCTGCATGATTTCATGATTAGCCTGAACCTTCAATCTTCTTTGCAAGCTTTTCATTTGTCAATTAAACTAAGAATCTTTGGTGGGATGTGTCGGGGGTCATACATGCTCAGTGGTTATTGTGTGTACTTTTTTTGGTGATCGGTTTCATATGGAAGCTGACAGTACATATATACAGGATATTGATAGTTTTGGAGTTCCTAGTCACCCTAGATCAGGATGTGAAAGCTTTAGACTTTAGGTTATAATTTGCTCCTTTCTTGACAACCTGGGTTGCTATGACATGAATTTATGGGCTGGGTCGTGCTATACTTAAGGTATGTATCTGGCCATGCTCACTGGACGATGACCTTTCTGGTCAAGCACATGACTTGTATCAAAGATATATGCTAAACAAATTGGGCAATAAGAGTACACACTGTAACACACATGTTTGCCATGATTTTTCAATCTATATAAGCTCTTAAGTTTCCCTAGCGTTGCCACATCGTTGCTGCATTGAGGATGGGCTCTCTCATTTCAAGTATCCATGCAAGTTTGCCATCAACCCGTGTTCCTCTCTGCCCCAAAGACCTATAGGATGAACTTCGGAACAGTACTTTGCCACATATAATGTTCCTAGATTGCTCGAAGCCTGTATTCTCTTTTGGATTTCACTCGTTTAGCCCCACTTCTGAAAAAACTTCCTGAAGAATGAAGTCAAATGGGGCTAATTGATTGAAATGGAGGGAGTATTGGTACAATGTATCATTGGTCACAGACTCACAGTATAGTTGGCGTTTTCTTTTTTTCTTTCATCCATGAGTGATGCAATGTACATGTTCTACTGCATTTATTGCTTTCCATGGTTTCTTACAGAGAAGAAGATTATTAATTTATATCAACTTCTCTTTCTGATTATTTCCGTTCACTGAATAGTCTACAGCTCTATTTGAAATATCCAGCATAGCAAGCAGCCTGCTCCAGCATTTTTCAGACTACAATCTGGTACAGTCTCTGTTGATGCACTTGGATTTCTTTTTATTGTTAATAGAATTGACTGATTAATTAATTAAAGGTGTTATTTCTTCCTTATCTTCTCAACAAAGGAACTAATTTGAGGTGATAGTGTGATACAATATGCACGGTGGCTTTAATGTTCCCAACACACTAGCATCCAGAAACTCATCGATGAATAGTGTTGCTTCTGGTGGGGTGCAACAATCTACGGGTAATATACAAGGAGGGCGATTTGCATCAAATAATATTCCTGTCGCTCTGTCTCAGGTAAATATTTGTCTTTAATATAATAGTTTGATGTTAAGTGTTTTTTTGGTTAGTGATGCTATTTGGCTTATCAATTTGTTCAGAGTCATGATATTGACATATTCCTTTTCATCTATAGATGTCTCATGGGAGCTCGCATGGCGGATATTCAGGGATAACAAATAGAGGGGGTATGAATGTTGTAGGAAACCCTGGATATAGTAGTAACACAAACGGTGTTGGCGGTTCGATTCCTGGGATTCTTTCAACCTCTGCTACTATTGGTAATCGTAGTGCTGTTCCAGGCCTAGGCGTCTCTCCTGTTTTGGGAAATGCAGGTCCTCGAGTTTCTGGTTCAATGGGAAGTATGGTTGGTAGTGGGAATATTGGGAGAACTTTAAGTTCAGGTGGAGGATTATCTGTGCCTGGTCTTGGTTCACGTCTCAATATGTCTACAAATAGTGGATCCGGGAGCCTAGGAGTGCAAGGACAAAATAGATTAAGTGGAAATGTACTACAAGGTATCACTTTTCTCTTCATTATGTTTTGTTTGTGTGTTGATTGGCTTCTGCTGAACGACAGAGTGGAGGGATTGTGTAACTCTGATTCCAGCCCGCCATAGAGAGGAGCCTTTGAGACACTAGTGTAGTGTTATTGTTGCAAGTTCTGCTGACATGCTTGGTTGCAGTGCCTTAAATTTGAATTGACCTAACTTAATATTCAGCGAGAAAGAGAAATGCTAGTTTTATAAAACAGTAACTTAATTTTTTTTTTTTTTTTTTTTTTTTTTTTTTTTTTTTTTTTTTTTTTTTTAGGAAAACCACAACTTACTAAAGAAAAAAAAAAAAAGCTTGCTTTGCCCTCTTAAAGTTAGTGAAAATTCTATTGGACAGGACTTATAATCCTTTTTTTTTTTTTTTTCTTGAGAGAACGCTTTTGCGGTTACAATGAGTAGCTCTATGGCAACACATAACCTTGTATGGACCCCGTTCTGGATACATATGCAGCATTATCTGTAGCCAAAGTAGAGGCTATTTGACCTGCAGGGTAATATAGTGAGGCTCTGTAGAATCTTTAAACAATTTACGAAACATTAATCATGTCAGCAAACTTACTTGAAAACCTCTTGAAATACTGTCTATTCACCACTTATCA
Organism: Spergularia marina; assembly: GCA_963680865.1. NCBI lineage: Eukaryota > Viridiplantae > Streptophyta > Magnoliopsida > Caryophyllales > Caryophyllaceae > Spergularia > Spergularia marina. The sequence continues at coordinate 22,215,372 of OY804553.1, read as the reverse complement.
ATGCTATTTGACCTGTAACCTCTTGACACACTACCTCACTTTGGCTGTCCAATTTATGCAATGTTCTGAAATGTTGGCATTTTTGTGTATGATATCTACCTGAAACCTCCAAGTTACAGTTCAATAGCTTTTGTCCTTACATACAGTTCGATAGCTTTTGTCCTTATTGCTCCGCAGTTCATATAATTGTCCTTCGTTGCATTTCTTTATAAGTAACCTACCAAGGATAATTGAAGACAGTGACTCACGCCATCCCTCTTTTCCTGATGACTCCTTAGTATCTGTGATAATAGAATAATACTGAATGGCATACGTCATTAATGAGATCTTGTTCTTATGTGAGAGTCGTAGTTTTGTACAGTGGTTGTCATGTTTAAGGATGATGGCTTCAGAAATCAGACAGTTGTTCCAATCTACTGTACTTATTTTGTCTTTGTACGGCTTTCATCCGATAGGCTTCTTTTTTTGCTTAGTGTCTCTCTTTCACTTAGCCACTTCTATGTAGTTGTTCTGTAAATTGTCTGATCTTATTACTTATATAAAGTCTTCCAACTATTTAAGGTATGACCTAATTACTGTGCGTTTTTTGCACCACATATTGCTATGGGGATGACAGTTTCTGTTCTCAGCTTCTCCTCAGGTACTTTCTATGTTTGGGAACTCATATTCGGCTGGAGGGCCTCTCTCGCAGAACCATGTTCAAGCAGTAAATAGTTTAAGCTCCATGGGAATGCTGAGTGATGAAAACTCCAATGATGCCCCCTTTAATTTAAATGATTTCCCTCAGCTAGGCAGCCGCCCAAACTCTGCTGGTGGTCCTCACGGACAAATAGGTAATTTGAATTAATTTTTTTGAATGAAAATGGTTCCTCCAATCTTTATGCGTGTAGCTTGACGTTTAAGATGGGCATGGCAGGCTCTCTAAGAAAACAAGGACTTGGGGTTAGTCCCATTGTTCAACAAAACCAGGAGTTCAGCATCCAAAATGAAGATTTTCCTGCGTTGCCAGGTTTCAAAGGTTGGTGGCTAACCTCAAAAGTGTTTGAAGAGATTGTGGTTTCTTTGACCTAAATTGTCTATACTTCTCAAGTTCTTATCATTATATATTTTATGCAGGAAATTCTGTCAATAAATTATTATCTTAGGATGTTGCCTAGATGGTGTGGTTTTAAACACTAATGTTGTTTTGGGGGTAAGGAGGGAAAGGGTGGGGGGGCTACCTTCTATGACCCTTCTTTGACTTTTATGAATTGGCAAAGTGGACATTAATATGTTTGATAGTATAGTAGCGAAATTCTATTTGTAGGAAAACTGATATTTTGATGTTTAGGATGACTAGGCCTTTTGCATTATCGCATAATCTAGCCTTGATGATTTTGAATCCCAGGATTTCTGCGTTCTTAACGTATGTTGAGTTCTGTTTTGTCAATAAGATTTCTTAATGTATGATGAGTTCTCTTTTGTCAATAAGATAGTTGTCTCTCATGGTTTGTCCCTGCTGAAACTTCTATTTCTCTTTGTTCAAAAATTTTATCCTATTTGATTTGTAGCAGGTGGAGGTGCTGATTATGGGATCGATTTCCAGCAGAAGGAACAGCTCCATGATAATGGTGTATCTCAACATTTTTCTGTGAGTACCTTGTTAGTGGTATAGATTAAGTTGTGCCGTACCTTAAACTTTGACCCTTGTCTGTGCCCTTATCAAAGAGTGATTGATTGTAGATGGGAAGATCACCTGGTTTCAATTTGGGGGGAATGTACTCTTCACATCGTCCACAGCAGCAGCAGCAGCAACAACAGCATTCACTCTCTGTTAGTAAAATCCTCCCCGCCTTTTGATTTGATAAATACAAGTGTAATATGGCATAGCAATGTGGTTCTTTTGACAACTTGTGGGTAACTTCTAGCATATTTTGTGTGTGTGTGGGGGGGGGGGTATTAGCTGTCACTTGCGAAGGCATTCCAACCACTGCTCTCTACACAGCCCTGCTCTGCTGATGGAGGGAGATAGACAGTTGGCGCCTAATGTATGGCTCATTTTTTCTTTGCATTGGAAAAGCGAACTCCAAAGATTTCTCCTTCCCTCTTTTTTTGCTATGATAACAAGTTCATAGAGCTAATTTGGTCTGTGCAGTTGCTTCACCATCTCATACTACATTTGATGATTTTGATTAATCTTTTCATCCGATAGAAAATCACTATTAGTATAGCAAAGAAGAAGCAACAGAGGATAAGGGGTCCTAAAATGGAAAAATTACATGGAAGTTCTATTCTGTTAAAAAAATGCGAACATGTTTGGAGGTCCAATGCCTCCAATCATATAAAAAATTGGTTCTATTGATGAGGTTGAGAATAAGATCAGTTCTCTTTAATACTCTCTACTTGTCCTAAATGTGAATGTGAGACTCAGTTCTTTTTCTCTGGGTATCTCCTCATGTCGTATATTTGGTCATCTTGTAACTACACAGAGCAGCATGCCTCCTGGTATCGGCCTAAGGACCTTAAATTCTCCAGGCACAGTTTCTAATATGGGTTCGTATGAGCAGCAGATTATGCAGCAATATCAACAGCAGAACCAGCCACAATTTAGACTACAACAAATGCCTTCATTAAATCAAACTTTTAGAGAACAGGGCTTAAACTCTGTTCAGACCTCTCAAGTGGCTCCTGACCCCTTTGGATTACTTGGCTTGTTAAGCGTAATAAGAATGACTGATCCTGATCTAACATCGCTTGCGCTGGGGATCGATTTGACGACTCTAGGATTGAATTTAAATTCATCAGAAAATCTTTATAAGACTTTTGCCTCTCCGTGGTCTGATGAGCCAGCTAAGGGTGAACCAGAATTCAACATACCGGAGTGTTATTCCGCAAAACCATCTCCTCCATTAAATGTATGCTTCTTGGCTTTACACTCTATTTTTTTTATTCAGGGACTTTCTATATTACGTTCTTTATTGTTTGCCATGTACTTGCAGCAAGGTTATTTTGCCAAGTTCCAGTTGCAGACACTATTCTACATCTTTTACAGGTAACTCATCTCGTAGAGTTTCTTTGCTGTTATTCAAATGATCTGTTTCAGATCCTGAGCGATAGTTTGATAAAGTGTTTTATCGATTGCAGCATGCCAAAAGACGAAGCCCAGTTATATGCAGCAAATGAACTGTATGGCCTCAATTTGATACCACTCCCTCTCTCCCTTGTGATCCTTTTATGCACACTTCTCTTCCTCTCTATCCCAATCTGTTTTTTCTCAACTTTCTGTACAACATCAACTCAACTCTGCTAACAGTATGTTTCTTCCGCGTGCAGCTATAATAGAGGCTGGTTCTATCACAAAGACATGCGCCTGTGGTTTATGAGAGTTCTAAACATGGAGCCTGTTGTTAAGACCAATACATACGAAAGGGGATCTTATATTGCTTTCGATCCTAATATTTGGGATACATCACCAAAGGTACATGTGTTGTTTGCTTTATTCTTTCATTTTACTATGTATAAACTTGAACTTAACCTAATTTATTCTCAATTCTGCAGGAAAACTTTGTCATTTATTACGAGTTTGTCGAAAAAAGACCGCCTCTGCCTCTACATCACCAATAGGTCTTCCAGTAGCTTGTAAATGTCGAAGTCATGTGATTATTTGATCGTAACTCCAGTCAGTCGGCTGCTACTAGAGATCGTTCGTCTATTTGGTAAGAAGCAAATCTTGTGACTGATTAGGCAGAACCTAGTTAGGGCCAAGAAGGTAGAGCATTGATGTCTTCGTTCAATTAGATACAGAATTGTAAATTGCCAGTGTATTAGACTGAACTGGATGCTGCTATTACAGTTTCATTCAACCCAGAAAGTTCAATAACAGAGTTTCCCGGACCTCATTCTTCTTGTGCTGCTTTTGTGACACGCAATCCCCAACCAGAAGTTTTGATGCCTTTGTCTAATTTTCGATTGTTGTTGAATCACTAGTCGATCTTCAGCTTGCCCCTAGCGGCTATGACTTGTTCGTGCTGCTTCCAGTAGTTTTATGGTCATTCTGATATGTGGGTTCTCTTAGAGATTTCATTCATAAACGCAGATACTTGATGTTTTCTTGACTCTCTTCAACACCAGTTTGGTTGCTGTGTATGTGTTTTTTTTTATTTGTTGCTCCATAATAATAATCTCAAGTTTCAATATGTTCAAAATAATTCGAAATATTTGTCGCATGTTCTTGTTTTGCTCCGTCATACGGAAATGGAAATGGAAATGTATTAGGTTAAGTGGTTTGATTTTCTAATATACGGAGTACTCCATGTTCAATTACCCTTCTTTTTGACCCTAACATGCTCGGAAAAAATATGGTCAAAATTTTGTAGAAGCATTAAGAGGTACTTTGTTGTATTAGCTACATGTCTACATGACTACATCTATCGTATGTCTCAAAATCGACGAAAAACGCATGTTAGGCTTAACGGGGTGACGTGCTAAATGAGGTCAAAAAGCTCCCTAAGACAATCCATTATATTATTTTGAGAATATTTGTCTACTATCAATATTGGTGAAAATTGGCATAAACCGATTAATGCACGGTTTCTTCTCAAAATGGTCCTAAAATACTAAATCTTCTAACCTATGACCAATTCCCGAATCATCAAAAGATGCACGCCAGCCTCAATGCGTGAGGTGTGCCAAAATGTTCTAGAGAATTTGCCCAACATGTACACTAACCCTTGTATCCATCAACTCATCAAGGCTACTCCAAGGTTGTGCATGGTAAAGTGTTTTTTTTTTTTTTTGAAGAGAGGAAAAATAATAATTCGTCATACGACATCTACAACGAGTATTAAAATTATTAAATTTATAAGACTAACGTTAAACAAAACTCAAGCCTCCAAAACCTACAATCATTATGCATGTAAGATAATCTCGTGATTTGAATACCCTATTTAATAATTCTACTTCATTATTGATACAGGTTAACCCGTTAGGGCCTATTGATCTCTTGCACTTTGTCAAAGGATGAGCAAATCCACGAACCAGTAGAAAAGAATTCGGCATAATTCTCAACGCTATATCAAAATAATTGAACATCAGATCCTCCATGTGAATCTCGCAAATCTCAAATAACACCATTAACAAAATCTATCACAAGAGATATCATCTCCCATAAGATAGTGGTAAAAGGAGCTGATGTAACCGAAACAAATGTGGGTTTGGAAAACATGAGTAAAAAGTAGAATTATTATTACCAAAAAATTCCTAAATAATTAAGTTGGAATTATGTAGAAGACAAATTAATATTATAAAGGTATATAAAAAGGTTGGCCATCAAACTTATATGGTATATAAGGATATCGAAGCAAATGTAAGTTTTCAAAAGACACCTGTCAAGTCGATCCAATAAAAAATCGTATAAGATGCTCGTCAGTTACAAGAAAGCAAAGCGATTATGAATGGTCGGGGATGTTCACATGCCAAGCAACTTCATACGCACAAATGCATATACGTTAGCCGAACCTGGAATCAATTTCTTGTTTCTCATGCTCTTTCGTTGGTTCAAAAGGTTTGTGGAAAGTTTGAAAAGGAAAGCCCGATAAGAAACAACAACATATATGTAAGTTCGTTTTTTTTTTTTTTTTCAAACATCAATCAAGTCCATCAAGCAATGCGAACTTCTCTTACATGCTTGTCTAATACAGGTTACCAAATGGGTCATAAGTCTATGACCTGTCGCTTGATCTTCATATGCCATAACGAACCCTCAATAGGCACCAATAATGTGTGCAAGATTGATCAATTTGCGATCGTTTTTTTCCATCTAGGATTCTTTGTCAAGCTCATGAAGTTTTGTGAAAGTGTGAAAAGGGAAACTCCGATGAGAAACAACTGGTGGTGCAATAGGTAAATCAACACACTTAGTATCTATGTTAAACTTATGACTAAATTGCAACATTTTGACTTTTTAATTTCATATGGCTAGAACATATCTAAAATAATTAAAATTTAGCAGAATATAGGTAGACGAAAAATCCCAACCACCCAAGGAAAGAACTCTTACAAATGATGAAGAGACTAATAGATTTACACAGGAAGCAACATTTAACACCTGAATATTCAATTTGATAACCGACTACTAATTCTTCTCTTACTTTTGGTAAATCAAATTGTAACCTTTCGCAATCGGCTAAAGAAGAAAATATAAAAACAATAAACCCTATTGGTTGCCTCTACAAATTCCAGCAAAGTTTAAATACCATATTTTAACGGCTCATATACCAAGAGAGTAGACAACATTCATTCGGAAGTGTAATCTAATTAGCTATGATTTCAACCTATTAGAATGAATTAATTAGGGAGATTAGATCCATAGAATAACATTAAATATATCAGATTAAAGTTGAATTGTAATTATATTCATGCTAACATTAAGACCGAATTCATTGATTATATACTAAATGAATTATTGTTTAAGTTTAAGCATCCAAGATCTTAGTCCCTTATTGGATGTGTTTTCAATTTGTGACATATATTTTACATACTTTGTATGTGCTTTACTTGTTTAAGATATATAATTATGTTTTCTACCCCTCCTTCCAAAAAAAAGAAAAAAAGCCCAAATTTTGCTTTATGTTTTGGAGGCAATATTTTAACTTAATATGATATGATGGTTACGATGCAAGATTGAAAACCGATGATGCATTTGCTTGACGGATACGATATTTTAGAGTAGAGCATAATCATGCATAATATCCATCAGTTGTCTTACATCACAAACTTAGAATTTGTCTGCTAAATTCTGACTCGTTCGCAGTTTAGATGGTTTAAGACTTGTAAGAAACCCGTAAAATAATAAAATGTTACCCACCTGTTCAATCAGAAAACCAAATTCATCCTAGTCGATATCAAAATTTTCTCCTTCAACTCATTCGGATAAGAGCATCAAAGGATACTAGAGGGTTGCTCCCCGACCCCACCAAACAAATGCATTTTCAAACTGGTACTTAGAAAACAATTATCTAATCTAGTTCCTCATTTTTTGAATGTCATATCACATTTTATTTCACGCTTCATTCTATACTTTTGTAATATGTTATTAAAAAAGGTAACAGAATCAGTGCAATAAATGTATCTCATTAATGTTCCATAGTTTCTCCCCTAAAATGTTCCATAATTTCATATTGGCAATTCCATCTTCACAAAAAAAATGTGAGTAAGTCCATAAATTGTACTTGAATGTTAACAAATGATTTTCTCTAGAAAGGTATAAAGTTGTCATCAAACCATGGAGATTGCAACTTTCCTCACATTCATGCGTGCAGCGTGTTGTTCCACGACAAACCATAGAATAGAACTCACAAAAATTTTCACGTGTTAATTATTCTTCTTAAAATGTTGATTATATTTTTGGGTGTGTAAATTGTTTTTACCGAGACAGTTTTACCTAGAATATAGGAGAAGTTTTGAAAATTAATTTGAAAATATACGCAAATATAAAATTCCTAAATTACCTAGACACAATAATGCTAAATCACTTCAGATACCATCACTTTCCGCGCAAAAACTTATTCCTAAGGCACAAATACTAACCAAACCACAACACCTACCCCCAGTCCCCCACACTCATAGAGCCATAGACATAGTCACGCACTTGATGATTTTAACTTTTAAACTAATCTTCAAAACATCGAGATAATATTAAACCGAATTAGTTCCCAAGTTTTGTTTTTATCCACATAGATCCCAACCCAACAATTAAGAGTAGAAAAACAAGAAACTACTTAAGACTCATTTTTACTCTGCTTCTCATTTACTCTACATAATAATATAATAGGAGTATTTCCTTGTATAAATACCCCACATAAAAATAAAGAAAATAGAAATGGCATATCTCCAAATCATAAGACTTTAAATAATATCCTGCAACTCTAGTCACTCTTTTTTCTTGTGTATTTTTCCCCCTTTTTCTCTTTTGTTTGCCAGAAAAACAAAAACAAAACTTTGCTTCGCATATTTTTTCGATCGAAATTCCTGCTTTTTGCTCACTTTCTACTCCCCCCAATTTCTAGGGTTTCTGCACGTCTCACCCCCAATTTTCAATTTCATTCCCCCTTTTTTTTTTTTACTGCAGGTTTCACTCACTTCCTATGGTAAATTTTTTATTGTTTCTGCTAATTGGAATGTTCTGCGATTGCTCTTTTTTACTGCTCATTTTGATTCTGCTTTGAATTTGTTTAATTTGTTGCTGTTGCCTGGTAACTTCTGTTTCACGCCGATTTTTTGTGTGTATGTTGTTGAATTTAGGGATTTCGAGCATTTCATTTGGTTGATTTCTGGTGATTTTGTGTGTTTTATAAGCTTTTTTGTTTGATTTGTATGCTTAGATGCTGTGAAATTAGGGTTCTAGTTTTTTTCGTGAAATGCTGTTGTTTAGGAATATGATTGTTTGGGTTGTAGATGGGGGAATTGATGTTTGATTAAGTTGGATTGATTTTATTGTGTTGGAGAAGTTAGGGTGCTTATTCGGTATCGAGAATTTGTTGTTTGTGATTGATTTTTGAGTGTTGTTGGTGCGTACATTGGAAGTTTTATGAATGTTGGGTGTTTTTTGAGTGTTTGATAGAGATAAGAAAATTGATGTTTGAGGAGGAGTGCTGTGGTGCCGTAGTAATTCGCGATTTGTTGTTTCGTTTTGTGTTAGAAAAATAGGAGGAGAGTTATTAAAGAGAAAAAGCAGAATCAGAAGGCTGAGATGGGTGGGTGTGTCGAATGGCCGCAACAGAATGGTTTCGTTCCCAACGGTCTGTTAGTGGAAGAAGCTGCTTCTATTACTAGACCGGTTGATCCAGTACGGTGGGCTATAGCTGAGGAGAGCACTGCAGAACTCATTTCTCGCATTCAGCCAAATCAGCTATCCGAGAAGCGTAGGAATGCTGTGGCATCCTATGTGCAGCGTCTCATCACTTCATGTGTGCCTTGCCAGGTTTGAGTTCCTCAAACTCAATTAAAAGTTGTATCATGTCTTGTGAAACTTGTTGAAGATTTAAGTTAGTAGGAGTGTTTGTTGTTGTGTTTGCAAAATCTAGTATAGAAGTTCTAGGGTTTGTCCAACGTGCGCTTCTGGGTCATCCGTAAGCAGCCTCTCTATGTTTTTGACGTAGGGGTAAGGCTTGCGTACATCCGACCCCCCCCCCCCCCCCCAATTAGCCCGCCATATGGGGGAAGCCTTTGATGCACTGGGGTAATGTTGTTGATGTTGTTATTGTTGTCCAATGTGAAGTCGTGAACTTCTCCTCACGAATGAAGAGTTTAAGCAACGTCAATTGAGTTAAGTTTTGAGTCATAGCATTTTTATATGAAAGCTCGATAAGCCTACATATAACAATCTTGTCATAATTCTGTCACAAAGTATTCAAAGGGTGGATTGTGATCCAAAGATTTGTCATCAGAATTTGTTTTGTGGGCACACAGACGGGCAATCAAATCTGGTGCTCATGTATCACATCTTGAGCTGAATTTGAAAGAAACGTATTCTTATGTTTTTATTTTCCTTTTTTGGGGGCTTACTCTGTAGGCACGACATGATCTGGTGTGTTTTCCTGTAATCATGTCTTTAATCTTGAGTATAAATGACTTCTTTGCAGGTGTTTACCTTTGGTTCTGTACCCCTTAAGACTTACCTCCCTGATGGAGATATTGATTTGACTGCATTCAGTGAAGATCAGACTTTAAAAAGTACTTGGGCAAAGGAGGTTCAAAACATGCTGCAAAAGGAGGAAAAGAATGAGCATGCTGAATTCTCTGTCAAAGAGGTTCAGCTCATTGAAGCAGATGTAGGCCTATTTCTGGTTCCTCTTATCATTTGTCTATGATGCATTGCATGAGCTTTATTGAGTGAACACGTGGTGATGACAAATAAGTAATAATTTACTGTATCAGTCTGTATATGATGAATTCTGACAGTGAGAAAATTTAGTTGGTCTTTGGGACCTTTATTTTTTCTAATTACGCTAATTTTCTTGTGCTCAAACATATTCACTAGCTCATGAGAGGTGCCCGACCTACGGGTCCTGTGATATGATCAGGTTGACAAGTACAAGAACAAAATGATTGGCCAAAGTTGATAAACATTTAAGCACTATCACTCAATTGGGTGGTCGAAAATTTTGCATGCCTGCAAATCTGAGTTTGATTTAAGTTCATAACCTATAGACAGCGTGGATAACTGCTTTACAAAGTTTTCTAACCTTAATGCTATACATTTGCAGGTCAAGTTAATAAAGTGCCTTGTGGATAATATTGTGGTCGATATCTCTTTCAATCAGCTTGGTGGTTTGTGTACACTTTGTTTTCTCGAGGAGGTGTGGTTCTTTATAGTACTTATAATGCTTCAAGGATAGTATTGTGCTTTGAAATATTAATAGTTTAGACCTGCACCAGCTGTTTGACGGCCAACATTTGTTTTCAGGTAGATAACTTGGTAAGCCAAAATCATCTATTCAAGCGAAGCATTATACTAATCAAGGCTTGGTGTTATTATGAGAGCCGTGTACTGGGAGCCCATCATGGACTTATTTCGACTTATGCTCTCGAGACGTTAGTTTTGTACATCTTCCATGTTTTCAACAACTCCTTTGCTGGGCCGCTTGAGGTATCTAAAGATTTAAACTAGTTTTTCTGTCATAGGCATTTAGATGGATTTCAAAATATGCATTGTTGTTCGAATATTCCACAGGTAGAATGGTTCTCATGTGTGGGTTTTTTTGTGTGTAGGTACTTTATCGTTTCCTGGAATTCTTTAGTAAATTTGACTGGGCCAACTTTTGTGTTAGCCTCTGGGGTCCTGTACCAATTAGTTCACTGCCCAGTATAGCAGGTAATTGTGATGCTACAAATGTTGGTCATATTTAGAATTTAAACGAGTTTCCTAGTGACTGATGCAGTCTTTGCATGGGTTACCTTACAGCTGCTCCTCCTCGGAAGGATGGTGGAGAGTTGCTGCTGAGCCAAAAGTTTCTTGATTCTTGTAGCTCAGTATATGCTGTTGTCCATGCTGGCCCAGAAAACCGAGAAAACCCTTTCATGTCCAAACATTTAAACATCATTGATCCTTTGCGTCTAAATAACAACCTTGGTCGCAGTGTGAGTAAAGGTACTTCCTAAATATGATGGTTTATTTTATGCTTCGGTTATGTTCAGTTAATATCGGCTGTAGTATTTACTTATCTGTTTGTCAATGCCTTTGGATGTCCATTGCCATCATGTAACCTCTTTTTGGATCAATGTGATTATTCAAGTTGTTATGTTTTTGACCGAGGTGGTGTTTGAAATTGCCACCATTTTGCGGAAAGAAGACATTGTTAGCATGGCCTGTAGTGTATTTGATTTTATGGGATCAGAATTTCTCACTTAAATAATGGGAACACTTTTGACCAAACAATCTTAACAACCTGGACGTATAAATATTTCTTTTATTTTTTATTCCAACACTGCAAGGGCACCCTTTTTTTTCTTCTCAAAGTTATATCAGAAACAAATAAACATCCTTGGAAACTGTCCTATTTACCAGAGTTACAAATTCTTTGGTTTTCTTGTAAATTATCAAGCTTCATGCAATGAAAAGTTCAGAAAACATGAATCTGTTCGTTGAAGAATAAGGCTATCTACATCGTCTGTATATATAAGAAATCTGAAATTAACAAAGCTATTGCCAACCATTGTTTCTTTTACATCATGTCCACTTAGCCTAAAACAGCCAAAGAGTTAACTCTATTGTGGTACCACATTACCCAACCTGTAATCCATCCTCCCGCACAACCGCACCCCATTTACTAGGGACCACCTGCTTGTCAGCCAATTCACACTGCAGCCCCAACATTCACAGCCCTTGAATCACGTGCATAACTTTGCCAACCTTCCCCAACCATCAATCCTATGTGCAGCGTGACTTTACCTCTCCATCAGACTATGACCAAGCCTTTATTACCAATGCTCTCCTCTTTTTTTCAGTCCCCAGTTGTAGCACCTGGTATATGGCCTCACTCATGCCTATCCTGGACACCATCCAATAGTTTGACATTCGTTTTATTGACAGCCAACACTGTAAACTTCTATGCACAGTATTATAAATATGAACGTACATCATTACATGTGATTGAGAATACAATAAAATTGAATTTATTGTTCATTAACGTGAAAGTACATCATTACATATCGAATAGCAATAGTATAAGATTGTATAGAAAACATTATGTATGTTATTGTATATTGAATGTGGTGAAATAGAGAATTGACAATGGTGATGAACAGTGGTTGCAAAATGACATGGTCGGAGGTTTGGCAAGGCCTGATGGTAGTGGTTCAATTTGAGGGGTTATTGTGACAGTGTTGTTGCTTCGTTTTAGGGACTGGCTACTTTTGGATGAAGAGAAAGAGTGGTAGATATGCTGCAATAATAGCACAAGGTGGTGAAGGGAGAGGTATGGTGGTGCTGGTGCATTTGTGCTTTGAGTGAGGGTGGTGGGCTGATGATGGCCTGGTGGTTGGTGATAAGGCAGTCAGTTTGGAGAATTGAGGGTGGCTGAGCATAATTCTGTGTTGGGGAACTGACGTGTGGAAGGAAGGAGAAGGGTTAGAAAGAGAAGGTAGTGGGTAGGTTTTCTTGGTAAGGGTAGTGATGTCTACTTTATATATGAAAGTTCCTTAAATACCCCTCATATGCACAAAATATTGTACATATAGTTTGACTCTTTGTTAAATAGGATGGCTTGCTAAATCCACCAAATCACTACAACAACAACCAAGCCTTATTCCCAGAATGATATGTGGTTGGCTACCAAATCACTGTAAATAAACATTTTTAAAGAGATCATTGTTTTAGGAGATTGGTGAAACAGGAATTAGTTGTTTATATTGTTATTGTTGTTGGGGGTGGTCAACATTCAAGACATTTAGTTTGTAAACTGTAGGAAATTATGTGAGGAGGAAATGATTTCGTGAAGATTTACAGTCAATACAGGAAAATAAAGAAAAGGGTTGATCATGGAAAGCGATTGCATTTATGAGGTTCTTAGATGGGGTGTTATTACTGATCTGAATTTGCATCTATTTTAATGATATCTCAGCTAAATGCAACTCTTAATTTACGTATTGATACTTTTGGCATCACTAATCTTTAATCGGCAAGTGTATTACAAAGAGAGGAAATTTAAAATGAGCACTAAAAAGAAAAAAAGAAAAAAAAATAACTCGTTTGAAGAGCTAGCGTACTCGTGTTTCTTCACCTTACAGAGGTGTTTCTGTCAATAAGCTTGATAATCTTGGTGATTGTACAAGAATTTGCGTTGGTTTTCAATAAAGGTTATTGCTCTTTTGATGGCCTTGTATCTTCTGTTCCTTGATCATGATAACACTCAACTCTCAAATCACCACTACCTGGATCCCTTAGATGAAAGAGGAAAGAAATAATCTTTTATGGACCCTTATGGTGGTATTTCAGTCATAACTTATAATGGAGGTGAGTTGTTGATATTGAAGGTAGATCTTGTTACACAATTAATGCTCTCAATTTAGTTGCCTGTTGCTGAGGATCGTTTATTTGCTATGATAGTCCGTCATTGATCATAGCCATCATGGCTCATTGCCCTTAGTTGGGATAGTCTGAGACATTAGGGGTTCATGTTCTTTGGTTTACCCCATGCTGGGGTTCGTGTATGTGTTGGACAGAAAATTACAGCACCCTGAGGGATTTCTCCCCCCTAACTTGTTGAGCCCAGTGCGAGTCTATCTCAGTCTGGCTTGCGGTGTTGTGTAACGAACTGTTAGTGCTTGTTTTTAAAGTGCTGTGGTCTCCTTTATTTAGCTCTGCTGTTAAATTCTTGATCTCTATTGTCATGCCATAACATATGTGCTGTGTATTTCATTGCTCTGTATGTCAGTTTAGGCTGTCAAGTTTTCAGCTAAGCTTGAAGTCCAAATCTTCTTTCCCCTGAGTTCCTTCCTTTAAGTGAATCTTCTTTGTAGCCTGTACCTTGTTGAATGAGATTATCTATCGGCCATGTTTTAGCACTCATTGTTTTATGTTTGTGACTTTGTGTTTATGTAGGTAACTTCTACAGAATCCGCAGTGCCTTCGGTCTTGGGGCTCAGCAGCTGGCAAAGATACTTGAATGTCCTGTGGAGGATGTAGTGCCTGAACTCAACCAATTCTTTGTAAACACGTGGGATAGGCATGGGAATGGTTGCCGTCCTGATGCACATTGTGACTTGGAGGTTGATGAGTCCCATCACTCTGTTGATTATTTAGGGCAGCCCAATGCTTTTCCATTGCTCTCAACAACTAGGACAACAGATTCCCAAAAGGATTTAACAGCTCCTAATCAGAAGGGTCATGATGAATCAAGAACTCATATGGCTTCTGCTGTGGATCATTATCATACTGAGAGAAGTAACCTATGGAAGAAGCAACGAGATGATATTAAACGAACTTGCAGAATGAACATCTTGCAAGCTAGCGGTCATTCCACGCATCACTTTGCTAGGACATCTTCTAGTCCTGAACTGACGAGCATGTCAGTTGAAGCTGCATCAAGGCGTACTGTGGCAACAGCAAAGGTGGGCGATGACGCCAATTCGAGGCCTGGATATTCGAGGAGAATGATAGAGTCTGGAAGTAGAGAGAATCATGTTGCAAATCGCTTTACTGAGGAACTTCCTATAAGAGAGAGCTCATCTCGCCATAACCTTGCTTTTGGTCCAGACCATTCTTTTGATAGTTCTGTCAATAAGTCTGTTTCCGGTTCGACTACACCAGTAGGTTCGTCTGCGCATGAATCAAGACAGACGTCTGTGGAGGAGCAAGATTTTGTAAAGAGACTGTCATCTACTGGGGTCCAGCATCTTGGAGGGCATGCTCAGATGCCAGTAAATCTAGCTTCTCATTCATTTGTCCAATTCCCACATTCCCTTATGGGATATGGTCACCAAAACTATGCTGGCCCAATTCCAGCAAACATGTCGCCTGTTGAGTCTAAGTGGGGCTCTATGATGAATTATCCTAATGGTGCTTTTTCAGCGCCTTTCCATCAGCAGTTTAGGCCTTTTGGAGTCATAGCTGAACAAGATAAAATGACTGGAGGATTGAGTGAAAGAGCAGTGTCACCAGAAGTTGATCATGTGGATGAACACTCTGGTTTCTGGACTGACCGCAATGACCATACTAGTAGACAGATTGATCCTGAAATTGAGGACTTTTCTACTGCCAGTTCCAGGTTGTCACCTGCTTCCCCGTCCAGTTCCTCCAGAACAAAGGCGTCGTCAGAAAGTTCTTGGGATGGCAAATCCTCTAAGATGACTAGCCTCTCCAAATTTCCAGTGGGGAGAAAGGTAAGTTCCACCATGAACGTTGTTGCCGCTGTTAATGGTAAGTGGGAAGAGGATAGGCAGCTAGTTGATCAGAGTTGTGATGACCACAAAGATTGGGTCCAGTTCTCAGCTCAATCTGTTGCCCAATCTATCACCACTAGTCCTATGGAGGTGAATCAGATGCCAGGATTTCGACCGCCGCAAATGAGTTGCGAAAGCTCCGTTTCACCTTTTGGTTCTGTGCTGGTACATCCTGGTCCGAATCAGGGAGTTCATAACCATGCAATTTTACCAGTTGCAATCTATCATCCTGGTGCACGTTTGCCTATTGTAACTATGCTCCCTGTATACAGTATACCTGCTGAAACAGGAAGCTCTGGTGCACCTACCACTCATAATAATATCGAGATAGGGAAGCCCCTGTATCCCATGAGTCAGTCTGGCTGTAGCTCAGATCCTACACACAAGCAAACTGACAATTATGATTTAAAGAATATGATTGCTTCTGGAGAATATCCTGTCAATCGTGTTTCTGACATATTCAATAGTGATTTCACTAACCACTGGAAGAACCTACAGTATGGGCGCCACTGCCAGGATCCAGAAATGAAACACCCCTATGCCTATCATCCCTCGGTACTTGTACCGCCGTTACCTTCCCAAGGTATCTCAAGTATGGTATCACCTGGAAGGTCTGATACCTTTGCTCATGTCATACCTGTTCCAGTTCCTCAATCTGGTTCTGTTAAGCCTGCTGGTGTATCTGGACGGTATGGTGGAGAAATTTCTAAGCAACGCAATGGAATTGGAACTTACTTTCCTAATCCTGTAAGTTTGCTTCCTGGGTAATTACTGAGAATTTAGGAGGCTCATATCCGTTTTATTCTTCGAATTACATACTCTGGTGCTTTCTTCAACGTATCAGTACTTGCATGTCTTATCTCGGGATTCTAATACTCCCTCCAGTTTTGAATGATGTTCCTGTTTCCTTTTGGAGTCAGTTCTAAATGATCTTCTACTTTTCTTATTTGTAATGCTTTTTGTGGTCCTAATGGTTTGTGACCCACCCACTTTCATTTTCCACCACATCTTACTTCCTACAAAAAATTCCACCACATCTTATTTCATTGTCGAACATCGTATAGAACAGGAGGGAGTACAAAAGTCAAAGATATTGTTTTATGTTCTACAGAATTGTGATGGTGCATCATTTTCAGGGTTATGACTTTCTCCTTAGTGGATATCTTCTAGTCTGAATTAATGTCTTAGGGATGCTCTTTTTGTCCTATCATCTTTATCATAAGCTGCATCCAATCACATGCCTACTCTGTTCTCAGAACAAACCAGCATTGTGGGATTTATCAAGTTCATTGTATACATGTACTTTCGTTTATTGTCCTTTGGTTAGGCATCTCTATCTTGTAAGTATAAGAAACCGTTAACATTTAACTGCTATCTGATAGTAATAGAATTTCTTTTGACATTCTTCAGAACATAATCAAGGAGCGCCAACTTTTTACGCCTAGGCAGTATCGAGGGGACTACAGTCATGACAGGAATGAGAACCACGAGGACAGGGAAGCCAATTGGAATTTCAACTCAAAGCCACGATATAATGGTCGTGTTCAACATCGTAACTATAATGATAAGCAAAACATGAAGATAGACCGGTCAGCTACTAGTATTTCCCGAACTGATAGAACGTGGGATACCTTCCAGCCCAACTCTAACCCATTATAATGTTTGTCAAATGCCCATCCCGTGTAAATTTTACACCGTATGTTCCTGACGTCGTTGATTATTCAGTGTACCAGGTGCGTTCTGTACACAATGAAGTTTCTTCAGCTGGAGATGCTCTTCACCGTCTTGTTATGCTATATCCTTACCACCATCATCACCCTGTTGATTATGGTTCGTGGACTGAACCTGCAGATTGATTCTATTCAACCTGAAAATTTGGTGGGGTCACAAGCAGAAGAGTTCTGTGGATATCCAAACGGAGGTGCTCAGGAACTGCAAAATTATCAGGGAGATGCAAGACCACCTTCACCAGGTTATGCATCTTCCCCCAAGTTTCTAAGGTAAATTGTGCGTCTGACTTTCACAATAGATATAGAGCCCCCCTCCGAAATAAGTAATGGACATGGTGCTTGTTTCACTGATGTTCGTTAAAGCATTACTGCTGCTGTGTCTATGTTGGCTTCAACATTCAGTGAACTCATACTATAATTGCGTAAGGAATGGGATGAGTGGGTTACTGGGGTTAACTGAGTATCATTGATGAGCCTTCCTTTATAGTAAGTGGTGTAGGCCTCTCTAGTTAAAAGTATGATCAATGTTGAGAGTATAGATGATTCCACTCCACGAAGCAAGAAAAACCTGCTTCTATATCAAACCTCATAGGAGTGAAGTGTGAACTCCTTGATCTCTTTCTCATCTCTTGGTGACGCTTTCTGTTTTGCAGTGGCGTTGGGGCTTGATCACTCTCCCTGAACATTTTGGGTATGGGCATGAATTCCTCGAAGTTTATGTGCCTGCACATGAGTTTTGCTTCATGGGCTTCTCGTTCGCTCAGGGAAGTCTCTCTGGATGTTGGATGCAGTGCCTACACTTGCACCTGAGGGCAATAATGTTAATACCTGTTGAATGCACCTACTCAAGCCTGCAGGACCCTCTTTTGTCGTTGATCAATGTCGCTAGATAGATGCAGAGGAACGGAACAGGCGAGATTTTAACTCCTTGGTTTGCCCAAGTGGATCTGGAAATGAGGTTTTTGTTGGCAATTGAAGGAGAGCTTCCATCCTACTCCAACGTAGATATTTTTGGGCAACTCGGATCCAACCCATGTAATCCGAGGTTTTGCCATTAAGTTGGCCATATCTCCAGTTCTAATGTAACCTGTAAGTTACTAAGTTATATGTGCTATATCTTCATTAAGTAAGATGGAGAATATAGTTGCTTCATGCTGAATGTAATACATACAGCTTCAACGTTGATATAGCAAATCTGGTCTTGTTGCGAAAATCTCAAATTGTGGGTAGTTCCCTCTTTTTAGGTCTCAAGAGTCTCAACTCCAGCTTTTTTTTTTTTTTTTTTAATGGGAAGGATGGTATTTTGGTAGGAAAATAATATTATACCCCGGTCGTATATTGAGTTTTGTACCATTGCTAGTAGAATTGACTACAATTTGATGAGCAACGATAACTATTGTTGACATTCATATATAATTCAATCAACTTATATTTTCGATGTTATTGGGTGATTTTTGTTGTTTTTTAGTTATACCAATTAATGCTTGTCATATTCTTGTTTGCTCGTTCAAATATCGGTGAATGCTTATCGAATATTCGTTGAATTGCTCATCAAAATGTCCCCGGGGTACAAAAACTGCATATCCCCGGGAGTATGGTACAACAATTGATATTGGTATTGTTTAAATGAGACTCATTTAAAATATTATGTCTATACCTTATAACTTGTATAATTGAGATACTACATGGTTACATCACCTTATATATACAACCAGTATAATAGTACTAAGACTACTAACTAAGCTTGGGCAACAATCCAATTTTAGCTAAAATTAAGGAAATACAATAAAATAAAGGGCATAAAAGTAAAATGACTTCTCTATAATTTTTAATGTGTATCAGTAATTGCATAGGAGTGTTAAGCATGTCTCAATCGGGGTTCCGACTTCCGAGTGCTCAGATTATTTTGAAAATAATGCTAAAAGCCTAAAAATAGTGGAATGAAATGGGTTTCGGAATGTTCGACGAAATAGGTGCATATCATCTCATATTAGGGTTTGAATTTGAATCGCTACTTCGAACCCAAATAAAAAACTAGTAAGTTCATGACCTTCATTCGGCACGGTGGTTATAATCATTGGGGTCGTTTGGATTGTGAGAATAGGAGGTGAGATGAGATAAGATAATTATCACCCAAAATCCAATATTCCGTGTTTGGCAAATGGGAATAGCATGTGTGATAAGGGTATGGGAGGTATCTTATCCCTTCATTCTATTACCTAGGGAGGCCAGATATTAGAAGTTGGAAATTCATTAATAAATAAAAAGCCTTAAGTTTCCCCTCTTAAAAAATTGTATAAGGAATTATCAATATTTAGATGGGGGTATATATGTAAATTGTTATATATCTTCATCTCTTATTCCAACAATTCTCATCTTAATCCAATCAAGGGAATTAGACTATTTCACTCAATTCTCTACCATCTTATCCCACCCTTTAATCCCTCTACCCATCCCACAATCCAAACGAGCCCATAAACTTTTCTGGTGTAGATAAAATGTCATTGTTCAATACACTATTAACGCCACGAGAAGTATAAGTTGACAGATGTTAGATAGCCAAAGGAACGTCTTGAAATGTATCATGTAGTATAAGTCTTATTATTATCACGTAGCGAAAACGGAAAATCAAGCAATGCTTATACCATGGTCTCGGGATCCTGAGTAGTATGGTTGTCCTTCTCACGATAGTGGGATGGGAACCATGACACGAAAACAAATTTCATATTTTAATTCAAGAGTGTCATGACCATCAAACTTCTATTGTGATGAGGACCACTATTTACTAAAATCTAGAAGAGGGAAATATACTGTAGTTCATAAGATATCGATTTTATTTATCACTTCTTCATATTAAAGATTGAAAATTTTAATTTTGCTAGAAACCATTTAGCATAGATTCTCGAAATTTAAGTAACTCCTTATATGTCTAAGTCTCTGTTTGATATGACAAAATAAAAGTAGTATCCATTAGAACATACAAATCAGATCAAAATTGCTCAAATATTAATAAATGAGTTTGGTCCATTATTGATAATACTACGTTGAAATTCATGCAAATTTTCAACAAATTCAGATCAAATCTGATCAGTTCAGAAACATTCAAATCAAAACATATCATATCAGAAAGATGCAGTCCTATCAAACGGGGCCTAAACTCATTTCTCATTTTTGAATGATATTTATGCAATATAACGACTAAAAGTATATTGCAATTAGTTACAGACAATCTCAAAATTGCAACCAAAACACAAAGAACTCGAACCAAAAATCTAACGATTAAAAGTTGGCAATTATCACAATTACTCCACAGCAAAACAGGAAACGCTCACTCATCCAAAGTTCAAAGAGAGTTGAGATTATGATCCAACAACACCTTTGTGTGTCTATAAAACTTTAAACCTACAGAATTTGCATTAGCTAAGCTAAGCTAGCAAAAAAAACTTCCTACACAAGTTAAGTTCATCACTCATTCACTCTTATGTTGTACTAGAAACTCGGTTTTTTTTATATGTTACTCCACCTTTTCCCCTTGCAAAACTATGTACATAACACTATATCAACGACCAAAACTTCACTTACAGAATTTGCATTAGCTAAGCTAAGCTAGCAAAAAAAACTTCCTACACAAGTTAAGTTCATCACTCATTCACTCTTATGTTGTACTAGAAACTCGGTTTTTTTTATATGTTACTCCACCTTTTCCCCTTGCAAAACTATGTACATAACACTATATCAACGACCAAAACTTCACTTAGCAGCCATCAAAAAACTTGCTGCCTCAAAGTGCTTGGCTTATATAGATATATATAGTTATATACTCGTCGACGAGTTCCTTCTCCATCTTGCTAGTCTTAGCAAGAAGGATAGCACTTCAGAGGGATCGCGCAGAGAGTATGAAGCTCGTGTTTCCTTGGGTTTTTTCGACACTAGGATTGGAAATCCTTGCCCTCTTTTGTGTATTACCTGCAAGAAAATCGCGAATACAATGAGCAAAATCGAGAGGTAATATTCGAGGTAAGGGAATGGAAGAAATGGAGTTTATGGGTTGCTAATAACCTTGAATGCATCTTCATCAGTTGTATCATCACCAATGTAGATTGGGAGGACATCACTTGATTCCGCGAAACCCAGTGTCTCGAGCAAGTACTCAAGCGCATTCCCTTTGTTCCATTTTATTGATGGTCGTATCTCCAAAACCTGTGGATGATTTTGTCATTAGGGTAGGGATCACTTAAGTAAGTGAATCGAGCTCGAAAAGAGGAAATTCCTGTTGAATCTTACCTTTCTACCTCTGGTTAAACGAAAACGAGAATGTTTTGCTAGCACCACTTTCACTCTTTCTTCTACCAGAGAATAGTCCTGCACATACGTACATTCACATAACAGACGTCTTAGCAAAAATGCTTCAGTGTCAAAAATATATAGTTATCCTAACTGCAACATGTACATGTACTCCCTCCGTTCTTTTTAATTCCTAACATTTGGTTTGAATTTTTCTCACATATCAGAACCAAAAAATGAATGGAACGGAGGGAGTAATAGTTAGCTTTTTCGATAATATATGTATACCTTCTCTTTGGCTCTCCGAAAATGAACTGAAATGCAGAATCTGTTGTCCTCTACAGTTACCCCTTCTATCTCTTTTACTTCTTCTTCTAGCTCCTTATGTATCTGTTCCAATACAATGAAAATAGCGTGATTAATAAGGTAAAACATTGCTTTGCTTAATTTGTGATCTGATCATATAAAGTTGCATTGTCGAAACTATCTTAATAGTAACTTACCCTCTCAATCTCAGGCAAAAATTCTTGAGCAGGCTGAAAGATCATGGCCTCATTACCCTGTAATTATACCAAAAAAATGAATTTTCGACATCAAAATTTGATTTCTAACAGTATATACATATGGAGTATGTTTGTTTGTGAGCGGGACTTTGAATTTATAGCGAGTTTGGAAATGAATGGATGGAGCAAAAAAAGGGGAGGAGTGTACGACTGTCGACTGACCTTTTTGTCCCCAGACTTATGCCGCCTTGCCATGATATCCATGCCATGACTCCCTGCATAATATACATCATTCAACTGTACAAAGTCGTAAACCTGAAAGAAAACAGAACATCACTAAGCAACTCTTGTACAAGTATTTAGAATGTATATGTATACTTTCAACAAATGCAAACAACTTCAAGATGAAGATTGAAGAATAACCTTATCTCTGCTTCTTCCGCTTATAATTGCTGTTGGAAAATGATTAGCAACTTCGCGTACTGCTGATCTCATCTGTGCCAAAACCGCGACAAAAGAAACAGAATTTAAGAAAAAGAACGTAAAAACACACAACTAGATTTAAGCAATAGACTGTCTCCACTTCCTCAATTCTAAGTAACTGTCAGTCAGACACAATTTTCATTACCGTATCAGACATGAAGGCAAGATCAGGGTCATCTACAATCGGAGAGAGTGTCCCGTCATAATCTAAAAACACGACGATCTTCTTCCCCTTGACTAAGCTCATCATCTCCTCAAATGATATCAGTGCAGATGGATGATTAACCTACAATACCATATACATCAAGCAAACATGTGTATATATTAAGATTCACAATAAAATTGTTGCAAGTTAAAATTTTAATCTACGGCCTAATTAAGCAAAGTTATTAATTTCGGACTCACCACCCATGTTTCATACTTAGCATCTTCGGCATTTGGTTCTGTGATGCTCAGCTCACATGGTTCGGGTATCACCATACTAATCTTGTCATTCCTCGTATTTGAAGAAAAACCAATACTTTGCGGATTGGTGGTCGAGTACTTGAAACCAAGAGCATGATACACCTTTAGGAACTGGTTTTTCATCATCCTCTAATGTTCAAAACAATCAATTCGAAGTCGGTCTCACTAGAATACTGGACTGTAACGTACTGTACTATTACTAATACACGAAAATAAACGAGTTTACTAGACATAAGACTGTTACCTTTTAAGGAAATTCAAGATGCTAGCTGAGTTAGTAAAAATACTAATAATCTACAACTGCTGATCTCTGTAGTCTGTACTCTCTTATTAATCTGTAGACCTGCAGGAGAGTTTAATCAGCGCGATGATTGTTTCAGCAAAAATGTAAGAAATCTAAGAGAAGACGTACTACACATCTCTGAATTAAGTACTAAACCAATCACACAAATGTCTCTAAAAAAACAATATATGGTACTATCAACTTATATAATCAGACAAATAGGCTGATCATGAAAGCTCTGTTAGAATTTATATAAAACTAGATGCTCTTAGGCTTAACTAGAGCCTGCATTTACTTATTTTAGACTAAGTGGTCCTCCTTACCTGTCCTAGGCAAACCAATCATATTTCGAAAAGAAACCACTAAATATTTAACGAGTTATGTGAAAGAACCGTCGTACCCAAGTTTTCGCCTGTTGTATATATCTAACCAATGCATGCATGGGATCAATCTATGAAAGTCATACGCTTTTATAGCTACGTAGCTATAGAACTCAAGCATGGCCTCATAATTGGTTGGTCATTATACAATTGTTAATTATCTCAGGTTGTTGTTAACTTAGTTTAAGCTAGTACAAGTAGATTTAGTTAAACATACCTTAGGGTGGCTTTTCATGTTAATGAATAGACAATAAGCAAGAAAGTTTAGCTCCACATGCTTAATTAACATCTAATTACAATACTAAACAGAAAAGAAGGAAAGGGTTTCACGCAGTCGATGCTTGACAGCATTACATATTAAGGATTGGTGTAGATCGGGAGATCGGAATATCCGATTCTGTCTGCTAACTACACTTAAAACTTCATCTGACAACTTATAATAGTTAATGTACTGCCATAAGCCATAGTACAGATCAAAAGCTTATTTAATACTCATTCTAATGCTTATCAGTTATCAGATTGAAGCAAACATACGATTCCTTAGTGTAAATCCTAGGTTCCAACTTCCAAGTGAATAACTACATACATAAGCATGCACAATCAAAGTTAGGACCATGTGAGCCAAGTGTCATTAGCAGCAAGTCTTATAGTATCAAAACATAGGGCATGTGATCACACATGATAAGTTTACGGGCATTGTTATTTCGACTAGGGTCGTATTCTACACATGTTTACGATTCTAACAAAATACTACAGTAGTGTTGAACTTCATCTTTTAGACGAGAGTTCCGAGCTTCGATTTTTGCCATTAGCACCCACTTTACAACGAAAGTTCGTTGATGTAAGGTGAAGTGGGTTGGTTGAAGAATACAGCATCTATTAGTACGGAGTAGTTCACTTTTGACAGCATCTTTAAAAGGATTAGACATTTTGAGACAAGATAGTGTAGAAAAGGATGTAGTGTTCAAATGTGTACTATGATTTTGACAACTTTGAAGTTGATTTAATGATTGATTGACAAACGGGGTTCGTCTTAGATTTTCCGTCACATTCGGAGTATTCAAGTCACAAACCAACCAACAAACAAGCAATTCAATCAAGTATCAAGCCTTCCTAAAGACAATTGACAATATGTTATCTTAGTTCCTTAGACTCTTTCGAACCACCTTCCATGTCTCTCTCTTTTTTTTTTTTTTTTTTTTTTTTTTTTTGGAGTACGTAAGAACCCCAGCCGTTGCCTTTTGGGTGCGCACTGGGTAAACTCACGGGCGAGCGCAGTAGCCTGCAAACCACGTCACGCCAGGTTGGCCACACTTGCATGTGACAGGCTCGACCTGATGGCTTAGGGGGGACCCCATTACAGCTATACTTATTGCCAGCCCAGGAAGCGCACATCCCCACATAAGCCCACTAGGGCCCAAAGGGAAATGAAAGGAGCAGGAAATGTTGTTGTGCCGAATCGAACCCCTCACCTGGAGGTTAAGAGGGGAACCCTTTACCACCAAGACACCAACTATATTGGCGACCTTCCATGTCTTTTCAGACAACGGAAAATCGATAACCATGACTTACTTTGATTCAAAGAGAGAGGTTTAGATATACGCAGCCTTACTAAATGAGTGAATGAACATTATTTAAATAAACAAATAACAGAAGGAAACAAAAAATTAGCAATCCAAAACTAACTTGAAGTCTCAATATAACCAGCATGCAGAACAGGTAATGTCGACAAAAAGAAGGATATTAGCCACATGGTGAAAAGGAGAATCATCCATAATCATGGAAAGTTTAGAGAGAAAAATGAATCAAATCATCAATGGTGGATTGGTGGGAATAATAAACTCAGCTCTATCATAGGTAAGAAACATTTTACACTCAGGAAACTCTCAACCTGGCATAAGGGATTATTTAAATTCACATGTGTTGTTGGGTTGTCCGGCTACCTCTGATCCAGATTAGTATGCTATTTTTCGCGTCAAGCCCTTAGGCTTTTCTTTTTTTGGACACCCTACCCAAAGGCTCCATCTCGTAATTAGTTTGTTGGTTTCTAATATACAAGCATTTCTCTTGTTTCACCAATGTGGAACTTTGATTTGTACCTTAAAGATGTGCATTGGCACATAATATGAGATTAGAGACTTATTCTGGTTACCCGTTAAATCTTAACACGTATTAACTATACCTCCATCAAACAACAAGATTGGGTGCTTTAATACAAAAGTACACCTAAAAACAAAACCAAATTTGTATGGGTGTGTGAATGGGATCATTTAGCTAACAAACCACATAATCAATGACTCATACAAGAAACACATGAACAATATTAAAAGTGTGTGTATATGTAGCACCTACCTAAGAGAACAAGCTAATAGTTTTGAGTTTGTAGTAATTGACTTGCGCATGTCTTCTTGAACATTAGCTATATATGCAACTAGTTGGTATATATAGCAACAACAAATTAGCTAGAAATTAGAAAAGTGAGTGAAATTAGCTATGTATTTAATCATTAACCCATAATAATGGACTAATTATGACAGAAACCAAAAAATTAGGCATGCCTTAAAACGACTGCTAAGGCCAAGTGACTCATAACTTCCTATATACTGAAGGCAAAATACCAAACAAGTTGTGACATTTCTAACTTATTCTCGTACTCCCTCCGGTTCACTTTAATCTTCCACAATGGAAATAGTACCGAGTCTTTTGTAGGTGAAAAATGAATTTATATGGGTCACAAACCATTAAAACCACAAAAAACATTACAAATAAGAAAAGTAGAAGATCATTTAAAACCGGCTCAAAAGGAAACAAGAATTCAAAGTGAACCGGAGGGAGTATAAAAATTAAAATTAAAAAAAAAATTAATACCGTATGCACTATTAATTAAGATTGGCCCTTGCCTAATTAGATGTCGTTTGGATTGTGGGATAAGAATAGAAGGATTAGAGGGTGGAATTTATAATTTTATCTCATCCCTCGTTTGATGTGCATGTGAGGGGATTAAATATTTGAGGATTAAACATTACAATTCCCAAACATCTAATCCCCTCACATACCAAACAAGGGATGAGATAAAATTATGAAATCCCGTCCCCAAATCCCACCTTCCTATCCTTCTATTCTTATCCCACAATCCAAACGACCCCTTAAATAATGGAACATTGTCTAAGCAACAATCTAGCTATAGCAAGAAGAGAGGGGGGTTTGGCATATACAAAAGCAAGGACAACATAGATCTCAACCACTATTAAGACAACATTATTGCACCAATGTGCGAGTAACAAGATCTAACCCAACTCAATCTAGCAATCAACTTGATCCGATAAACATTCCACAGTACAACGAAGAAATGTGTCTTCTAAACAGCCAATTCAATAAGTAGAAAATAGATAAGGTTAGTATTGCTTATATATGCAAAATACTATCTTGTGGAGTATTATCGATCCTTCTACCGGTACCGTCCACATAGTATTGCACAATCCTAAGTCTATATCTCAAACTAGTTACATTATCCTTTCGATTCCTACATTTAAAATGTATGTCAAATTCGATATTGTATCATATCAGTATAGTAAACTAAATCGGAAAACAAATTAAACTACACATTCAACTCTACCAATGAGTCTATGATAGGAAAGTGTCCCACCCAAGAGGCAGTATGGATCACCTGATCCCTTTTCCTGTCCCGCTCCCATTTACCCCTCCAATCACATTCTAACATTTCATAAATCTTTAAAAATTAAAATTATAAAAGGCTAGTATGTGCTTAGAGGGGTAAATAGAACGGGACAGGAAAATGTGACAACTAATCCGCAATATTGGAGGTGTAGTTTATTGATAACCATAAGTTACATGGTAAATAAGACGGGGTTGATAACAAAACGAACTATAAGTTGATTGTCAAAGACAGGATCATATCATATCAGATCACCCACAACATAAACCTCCCAAATTGTTTCCTATGTACTTTGCTTCATTACCCCCCTAAAAATCCATGGCCCCCACAACAAGACCATCGAACATAAAAAACTTGCCACGTAATACAACTCACACGTGCACGGCGCACCCTATGAAAGCTCATATAATAAAGTGGAAAAACAATCGATGTCATTAGTCAAAACTTAACTACGCAAGCAAATTAATATTTTTGACTGTTTAAAATTGTACGAGATAGAATATAGTCTGATTAAGTGCGTATTGAAGAGTTATATTTAAAACTTCGATCTTTGACTTTGTTTGGAGATTCATTGTCAATGAACTAATGAAACCTTCTGATAGGTTTGGCTACGTATCCATGATATGAAATCTCATCGTCGACAAAAAAAACGAGAATGTTATATATTCATTTTTAAACTCGACAATAACGATGATTTTTTGTCAGGCATTATATGTGATTGTTAAGCTTTGTATATAGACTTTGCTTTTTGAAATTTATAAAGTTCAAGTTTTCTTGTGAGTTTTTTTTTTTTTTTTTTGGTACATTCTTGTGAGTTTGATTCTCGTCTTTTCTTAAATTAGATAATTACACATCTTTTAAAGGGAAAAAAAAAAAAAACATTGGATTACTTGTATGAAACAAACTCCAATATAGTCAATGGTGGGGGTGATTAAAGAAATGCAAAGTGTAGGAAGACATGTCACTTGATAGAAGAACATTAGATGGTTAGGTAAAAAAAAGGTGCTGTAAAAGAGACACACAAGTTAATTACTCTCTAAAGGAGAAAACGACCCCTTAAATCAAGGATACAATTACTAATTTATTAGTCTAGGTAACACGTCTATTTCCAATGAAATTATTTATGAAGTTAATACTAGCATTAAATTTTAGTTTCAACATTATTACATTAGAAAGGTATTACACCCTCCGCATTTGTTTAAACATACCATATTTAAAATAACTCCGTCTTACGGAGGATGTACACAATAATTCGTTAATCAAAGTTTCAAAAAGTTTACTTAACAAGTTAGATAAGAAGCTTAGCAAAAACAATAAGGAATTTTTTAAAAATTTTGATTTACCAATTAGTGTGTACACTCTTATCAACAAAGATCCGTTTTGTATATGAGATGTTTAAATAAAGACGGAGGGAGTATATAATTGCATAGAACTAAAACAACAAGAAAGATCGATGTGACTTGAATGTCAACCTTGTGGGGACACCATGACTAATTTTGGGATCTCATCACTCATTGTAGCTTATGCTGTAACTTTCAGACAAGACATCAAGAAAGCAAAAGGAAATCTACTTAGATAGGTAGTATATACAATAATATTACTACTCTATTAATTTAGAAAAAGCCTGAGAAACTTTCTCAAATTTTGTCAAACACCCAAGTTCAAGGTATTCAAATTTTCTCAACTTTCTCAAATTTTGTCAAACTCCCAAGTTCAAGGTATTCAAAAGAGACCTCAAAAAACTATGATCATCTAGTCATCAACGAAGGTTAAATGCACTCTCTTACAATCATAGACTTTTAAAGTAATTTTCAACATTTTACTATCTTTTGGAGAACCAAACATTTAGGACAGGAAAAAAAAAACCGAAATTGTAAATCCATTTAATTCTTCTCTAAAAGACAAGGATAGTAGCGTAAAATAGATTCAAAAAGTTTCAAAGTGATTGATAGTACAATCTAATCTAATTAAAGTCTTTATGTGTTTTATGCATGGTGCAATACTTAATATGGATTTTCTTCAATTGTTCTTAATTACCGACTCCTATAGACTATAGACACATGGAGAGTTTGACGATTCCAAGTGTCAGTATCTCAGCATTTATACAATGCCAAACATCGAGGTACAAGTATATTAATTACCGTTAAGTCAAATCATTTTTCAAATTAAGAAGTGTCATACATAATGAGAAATCGAGTACTTACAAGTTACAACGTCATACAATTAGAGCAAAGCAAAGGGGAAAGAAGAGAGATTAGAGAGTAATAAAGGAAGTGGTTTGACACAAAATAAGTAAAGTCGGTGTTGATAATCAAAAGTAAAACTCTTCCACAAATGACATAAAAATGACTAACCATTTTTCAGTTATGACCGTTTAAGTTTAGAAAGTGATAGCCTCCAATTAAGGGGACCAGTAGGTACTAGTGTAGTAGTGCCCCTATTTATGCACCGACCTTCTTAACTCTGGAAATTTGCATAGATATTTTCATTGGGATTGTACTCGTACTATATATCATTCTCAAAAGTGTATAAACTCAAGTGAGATTTCATCCATACGATCAATTGGTTAGGAAAATTGCTGTTATTATTCGATTGAAACTAGCTCATACAGGTTATGATAATTCTTATAACTAGTACGGAGTATATGATTTATTATTTGGCCTAAGTAAATCTACAAAATCGACCCCAAGACACAAAGAACTAAGATAAATGATCAATAAAACAAAGTCTATGGAAGATCGTTCAAGATTTACTCAAACATTGCACCAAAAATAATTCCCATGTTAAAAAACCGATTTGTAAGGGTTCACGCATGGTTGAATAAATTTACAGCTCTGTAAGACCCATCCGTACCTTTTTTTTTTTATGCATGTTATATACTTGTATATATATACACTATCAAACTATGAACTACTCCATTCGTTATTTACTATAGTTGTATCTTGTATAATGACCACAATTTGTTTGGATATATACAAGAATATAATAATTTAGCTAATATATTTTATTTATCATGTATACATACTCGTTGGATGATCCGATGATCACAACCTCTCGTAGATATCACTTTAGGTCTCTAGCTAGGAGACAAGTCCCAATGACTTCACATACCAAACTACCTCACGTATTTAATGTATCAGAATAATTACCCATGGTAACCAGTATCTAACGATATTTAATAGCAGTGAAGTGGTAAAAACATAGAATTATCACCAATTCACCACCCTACTTCTTTCCGATCTTTTACATTAAGGCAAATTGCACACGCCTACATGGCGCAGTTCATTTACGGCATGGAAATATCACCACTTCACCACCCTAAATTAAGGGTTTGGAAGAATAGTAACAAATGCATTTGACACGAAAGTGAAGAAGAGTACTCCTAAAAGACTCATCCTATAAGAAAGAGTACGACACAGTTTAAGGAGTCAAAAAAACCACCTTTAAGATTCTGAGTCAACATTACGCTTCAAAACCTGCCACGTGTGTAACAGTTACATATTCTATGCCCTTTTTCTATGCATCTGACATTGACTTAAATGTCTGATTCTTTAACCGAAGTAACGGAAAAACAACCAACACACAACCACTCACACACATTTCACGTGCTATTCGCGCGCTAGTTTTTTACCATGGCAGACTCCACGTGTCCCTCACGTGCTAGTTTAGCGCGTGGATAATTCATTAAAAACAACTTCAACCGTATTTTTTCTTATTCTTCTTCGCCGTTTTTTACGCTTAGATACTTCCAAAATTAACCAGAATTCTTCAGAATCTACATTTTTATTTGCTAATTATAATTTAAAAATGGAAAAATAAATTAATGTGAAATTAACGGGAAAATAAATAAATTAACTGATTAGCCGGTAATTCCGGCGATCTGTAAATCTCCGGCGAGTTATCGCCGGCGAAGTTGATGAATTTCAAAAAGTTATTAATTATGTTTTAATTAGGAACAAATCAATTCAATAAAAAAATATAAAAAAAAAAATTAAACAATGCATGTATATAGAATTCATTTTATGATATGATATGATATAGATTTTAATAAATGCGAATCAAGTGAAAATAACATAACATAAATAAGACTAGGGGGGAAAGAAAGAGCGTACCAATATCGCGGTATCGGTCCGAAGCTCGGCAACTGAGGTTGTTGGCTATGGAGGAGGGAGAATTGCGAGGGAGAATTGGGGAAAGAGAGGGGGGAGAAAGATGAAGGGAAATGAGGTTGAGTATATTTAACTATTTATAGATTTTAGTAGAGGAAGAGATGGAGAGGTTTATGAATTGTAGGAGGATTAGTAAAAGGGCAATTTTGTCATTTTAGTATTGGGAAAATTTTATCATAGTAATTTATTTATTCCTCTATGTTTTGCTCTTTTTTTAGTTTTTCTTGTGATATTAATTTTGTGTTTCATACTTTCATTACCATTTCCCATCTAATAAATCTTTGTAGTAAAGTGTTAATTTTTTTTTTTTATTAAAAAGAAATTCGCTTTTATCTAATTGGAAACTTGTAGTTTGTTAATATTGCGTGATTGACAAATCGCTGCCTTAACGTTAAACGTAATATATATGCTTGTATATGAATTTGCATGCATTGCATTGAATGACAAGCGTGTAAAATTTTATAGGATGGATCGCATCGGATATCAAATTTATTCGTGTATATATCATGTCGAGTATCCTTTTAAAGAGTATATTCACATTTAAATTTCGCAAATTACAAATCTATGATATTATTGAAAGACCGTATGTTTACACTTAATTTGAACTTTATGAACAAAGTTAGTTGATATTTAAGAGTCTAATCACCTCACGTTGGAATTCCTATGATATGACAGACTAATATATACTACACATTGGAGCACATTTGACAAATTGATATTTAAACCCATATTTTATACACATAACATCACCCTTCATACGATGACTCGTCTTAGTTGAAAATAGCACATAACATTTCACTTTGCACTAATTTGTACCCTTCCAAAGTGTCTGACGTTTATAATTGTGCCCTAACAGTTTGAGAGCTATTCCACAGTCAATCTTTGGCAATTATCAATTTTTAAGTTTCATCGTAATTTTACCACCTCAAATTTCAAATCTTAACTTCATTTGCCACTTCGGATTTGGTGCTCATCTACGAAAAATCGCCCTCTTTGAACCATCTACCTTATGCGAGTCCATCAGACAATGTGCTCAAAGGGCAAGCCCATAGCGGTCCAGCCCAATCCTTCGTGTGTCCTAGGCTTCCTTCACGAGACCAGTTTGTGTAGAGCCCGATCTAAGCGTTGGCTAAGTAAACTTAGTACGCCCTAACATCGAACTAGGTAAGCTTACCGTCTTACCTAAACTACGACTCACCCACGAAAATAACGGGTGAGGATCCTCTAGAGTTTGAATTTGGTAGAGTTGTGGTCACAGAGTTGATTTGCAACTCTAGAGGTTCCCAACACGAAAATAACATAAGTTACAATATTAATTAAATATAAAATGAGAATTAGCAAAAAAATGAAACCAGATGTTAAGGCCAAAGACAAGTTCTGTGAGGCTTTAAACAAGGCAATGTACAATTACATCCCTTAAATATGTGAAGGTTGGGAGTAAACCTGACGATTAGCCCGTCTTCGGCCCCATACATTAAAGATTAAACTAAACCCCCTTTCTAATTAACCCGCTATACTGACGGAAACTAAAAGTCACCCTTCCCGGCAACGCTCATCCGAGCAATGAGCACAGCCGGAAGTTAGCCTGTGATTGCCTATACCCTATAACCGAAAAAACAAACTTAAAAACTACCAAATTGCAGCCCTCAAGGATGTGATGTTACCACGATTTTGGATCAAAATGTGAATTGGTTTCACCTACTGCTAGGACTATTGGTGAGGGCTGCGTTGGGGCCGGTGATTACTCATGTCTTCGAGGTTGGGTCTCAGCAGTTTCCTGCAACACAATTACCGGCTCCTGACTGGTCCCTGCAGTCATCTGAAGAAGTTCTGCTGGAATTGCAGCAGGGTCAAGTTCCAAAAGACCCTTGGGGGCATCCGGCTTTTCAGCACCTGTGAGTATGTGATGGGGAACTTGGTGAGAGAACCTAAACATCTCCTCCTTTGGAATATGCATCACCACCTTCGGGTCTGCCTGCTTAAGGAAAACAGTTCGGAAACCCGCAGCCTTGGTGATAGAAGCAACATACACACCCTGCTCCTCATTGTAGTCTTGAAGCACTTCCACCATGTCATAGGCATGTATGACTTCATGCGGGGTATTCAAACGAGTCCAATCAGGTGACCAATTCTTGTATAGTGCCCAGATATCTCCTTCACGAGGATATATCTGAATAACACCACGAGGACCCTTTCCAAACATAACTTTGTGAGAGAAGGAATTCAACAAAGTAGTGGTTTCATGCTTCCCAACCCAGAAATCACCGCAAGTCTTCTTAAATCCATGACCTACCCAATCCAAGGTATCAAATTCAGTGTTGCTTCTCGAATTTAGCCAGCTAATCCTCAGCTTGAATGGATCCATGGAAACCACCTCATGGATCAGGGCATAGGCACGGGGCATCCCATCATCATCATCATACCCAGCCCACACCTGGTTTCCGCTGAAGCAACCTTCCAATCTGTCATAATCAAAGACATGGAAATCTGAATCCGGAACACTGAACTCAGGAGCCACTTGCTCAACAAGACCAACAGAATCGCCTATGGAAATGTTGTTTGGCTGAGATCCTATCTGAGAGCCAGAAGAATTATCGTAGCTTCCTGGCTCTTGCATGGAGTTTGCTAGTTTTGGCTTCTTCATTTTCTCTTTGGCAGCAAGCTTTTTCTCAGTGATCAAGTCTGAATTTTGTACTTCGGTGCTTACCTGACCAAGTGCTTTCTCTGACAGAAGCTTCTTGACAACTGCTGGTGATGCCTCTTTGTTAAAATTAACCCTCACGGTGTATGCTGCAAAACCATTAGCTCTTCCTGCATGAGAATGCCAACTGCTTGGTCCATAAGCATTTGGCATGCTAAAATCTATGTTTCCGGTAACAGGTTGACACGGAATGCTACTCCCATAATTCCGTGAAGAAGTGCCACCCATATCCGTAAACCTCTTTGATGGTCCCTCTCCTCTTAAATCGAAGCTTGAATTCCATTTACCAGCTGCCTGCGCTTCCTCATTCTTTCTCTTCAAACCTTCCTTCACCACCTGGCCCTCCATAGTCGATTGAGAATGACCAGCTGCTACTGGAGTTGAGCTATGGTAAGCTGTAACACCAGATGAAGGACTCCAACGAGCACCTGCTGCACCAAATGAATTACGCACGCCAGAGGCATGGAGTCCTGAGTTTGAAAACGACCCTCGCTGCTGCTTTTCTGGTTGAAGTGGAGCGAGATTTGAAGGTGGAGGAATTTCCACAGCTACAAAGCCCACTTCACAATGTGGGCATTTCAGCATCTGATTGAGATAAACTCGCATGTATTCATACTGCATCTTGCATCTAGCGCACACGGTCCAAAATGTATCACCTTTCTTAAAAAATGATTGGGCTTGTGAAGATGCTCTTTTGGTGCCACTTTTCTTATACTTCCCGCGAGATGAGGACGCACCTGCATGTTTACAGTGCCCATTGACCCCCGGTGGAACTGCTGAACTCCCACTTTGAGATGGTGCCTTCTGTTGGGCGGCTCTACTCCATTGGTTCCTCAAGATCTGTTCAGCTGTTCTGTTGAGATCAGAAACCCCTTCAGCGGGTTGGGACAATGGAACACTCTGAGTTGAAAAGTTCTGTTGGTGCTTGTTCCCAGCAGCACCCCCAGGAACTCCAGACTGAGAGGGAACCCTCTGGGCTATCTGAATATGACGTCGTGTATTGTATGCAGATCTCTTAACTTTATCAGATAAAATCCCATGTGCATCAGTCACAAACTGGAAGGCACCATCAGCACCTATGGACTTATTTTTGTCCGGATGAAGCTGCAGAACTAGTTTTCTGTACTGCTTCTTAATGGTCTCGTCATCAGCAAATGGATGAACACCAAGTATTCCATACAAATCCATTTCTCCACCCACTCTTTTCTCTGCTAAGATGTAAATGTCAATGGTGGCTAACAACTGTGAAATACCCTCAAGCCCCGGATATAAATTCTGAGCCTTAACGGCAAATTTCTTCGCGCCAGAATAATTTTTTTCTGTAAACTTCCTCTCAGCAATATCCTTAGCTCTCATGGCTTCGTCTTTATTACACTCCATCCTTCCTAAATTGCGGCCCGCTTTCCTGAATTGATCTCACAATTGGCGTTTATATCAAATGAGAGTTTGAAATAACAAATTTGGAAACTTGGACTAAATAGCCGATTGCAGATAGCAGATAGCAGATAGCAGAAGTCAAA
The DNA here is from genome assembly GCA_963680865.1 of Spergularia marina. NCBI lineage: Eukaryota > Viridiplantae > Streptophyta > Magnoliopsida > Caryophyllales > Caryophyllaceae > Spergularia > Spergularia marina. Next base: position 22,179,758 of record OY804553.1, on the reverse strand, counting down.
GCCTAGTCTCAATTTCCATCAACTCGCACCTGAAAAGAAAACAAAATGATGACATAACCACCAAGAAACTATTTCATCAAAGCCAAATCTTGCACAAAATTGCAATTACTAAGAACTACTGCATATGATTAGAGTGGAACATCCGACAACATAGGAGGCTAGGAGCAGTAAAGGAGAATCGCCTAGGAACCTCATCCAGACAATGCTAGCCCATCCAAGGCCCCAAGCCCACAAAAAAAGTGTTGGTCAGCAAGATGTGTCTATCAGCATTTAATAATTCCAGAATTTTCGCCCTGTTTTAACAAAGCAGACTCACCTCTCGCCTACCAAAACTACTTGTTTAAGCTCTAACTAAAAAGTCAATTGGTCGAGTAATAAAGAGGTTATCAAGCATCAAATTCTATTTCTAGTAACCTTTAAACATGCAGAGCTCAGTGGCCATTTCACGCATCCACTAATTAACTGAAAGACTAATTGCAAAATAATGAGTAGCCAAAACTTTACAGGCACTAACACCTGATTTATCATTTATTCAAGTTTTGGAGCCCTAAGTTTAAAAGATAACCCAAAATGCAGTATCAATGGCAAATCAGAAATGTTTTCAGCCCTATCGAATAATTGTTGGAAGCTTTAAATATGCTAGCCAGGTACTAGATTTACCCCGAGACAGCATGGAACGAAAAAAAAAAGGGTCAAGCAGGTTGAGCCTAGCCAGAATCGATAGACCTATGGTGCACACAAAGTTCTTTTCAGTCCTATATTCCATTCGTGATAGTTGACACATTGCATATCCAGATTTGATATTTATTTCATAAATCTGAGTATAGAAGTAACTTTTTAGTGCTTCCGCTGAGCATTCAATCAGAACTAATCTATGCAGGATACTTACAGCAATTGAAGTGACAATCAAAAGGAAATAAGAACAAATCTTCGCATCTCAGCCCCACCACCAGTTGTGTAAACATACTTACGGATATGCAACCATGATCACAAAATGTAACCCAGTATACATGCAAATTTAAACATCTTTCAAATTTGGAAAGTCAGATAGCTCTTGTTCAACCTCATTTACCTTAGCTCTCTTGAACATTTTCGACGCTAAACGACTTCACAGCCTCCGCAAGATCACACGATAACAAATGAAGCACAACTTCACTGATCCTGCATTAGATATCAAGACAAAATGGTCTCAGAAAGCTACACGCAATTGCCATCAGAAATAAAATTACACAGCAAGGTGATAAGGCTTGCATCTCTAATTCTCTATCATTGCAAGATATTCCGCTAGCAGACAGATAGACTAGAAGTCCATGCACTGGAAGCGCAAGAACAGCATACAAGATCATAATATCAACAGTATAGCATCAAATCTACAAATCGCAAAAAAAGAGCTCATGCACCACTAACAACTATTCCGATGATGATGGAAATTCGAGCCGGAAAAATACCAAGAAACAAAAAAAGACTTTCTAAATATTTAAAAATCAAATTAGAATTTAACAATTAACAGATATTACACCAGATGCATCAATGTGAACCAAAAAAAAAAAAAAAAAAAAAAAACAACTCCTTTATAGTAAAAGAAGACAAACGGAAGTTAAAACATAAGACATGAAGATATGAAAAAGAGAAATACAGAAATATCAATGATAATCAGTAATGGCCAAGAATTATATCAGAAGATAAATTCTCAGTGGTTCGAAAAAGACTTAGACCCACAAAAACATAAATAAAGGCTAAACCCTAACTTATACTAGATCAGACAGTTATTGCTAACAGCATCCAGATGCAAATAAATATATATAATATATCTATTATCTTATCGTAATGGCTATCATCATATCAGAGATAATGTGCTGAATGTGTAAGCACTCCGATGTCTGGTAAACCAATCGTACAAGAACAAGAATAGCTACTTCACTGCAAGCATAGTACCCAAAAACATGAATACGGATGCTTGAATGATGGGAAGGACAAATAAAGACAGAATGACTGGACCGACATCATACACATAAATACATAATCATAAAGTGCCTAGCTGCTCATGCACATAACTATGAATACCAAAGTGACAGAGAATTACTAAATGGAAAAGAAATATGGCCTAAAATTCCTTTCAATTCTTATTATAAATAAATGGGGGAAGAGGAGTCTAGGTAACGAGGCCTTAATAGTAATAGAAACGAAATATTGAAATCTATCACAACTGTACGAATTACTAGAGACAATGGTATTTTACATAAATTGCCATGCGAAATCATATCACAAAACAGGCTATTATCACATACAAACACCACGCCCCATAGACAAAATGGACCACGCAAGTAGTACCAACTGTTTTGGTGTTCGAACAATCATTGAGATGCTGTCTACAGTTCAACTTAGAGATGTTCACTACTATCTAAACAAATTTCTATGAAAGGATTTTCTAGGACTGTTAAGATGAATAAGCCATATCAGTACAACACGCTGAGATAATGCATGGCAAGAATCATTGGCTCATTGGTAAGAGAGTGAGAAGTATATTTCAATTTCACATACACATTTCAGGTTAGTATTTATGGCCTTCACAAGGAAATGACACAAACAAAATCTTTTCTTTCAAACCGAATGACGTGCAATACTGTTGGCACACAGTTCAAACAATTAATTCACTGAACCATTTCAGCAATACCTCGATCACACTTTTTACAGATGATTACTAATGACTGCAAGAATAATACACCAATTTGAGCTTATGTATTATCTTTAATCATGATGTACGATAAATGACAGGAAGAAGACGTACCACAAAAAAACATTTGACCTAAGATATAAATGAAGTTTAAACTATAACAGCAAGCATCATGATTCAGCATGTAAGCCCCATTTATACACTATCTAATTCCCCTTTTGCTTCAAAGCTTCAGGTATATTACAAAAGAATTACCTCAAACAGCAGCTTGTTCCAGCGACAGACCTACTCGACGAAACAAGCAATGTGCCTAAACCCAACACCTGAAATATGAAATACTTGTAAATCAAGGCTTTGTACATTAGGGTAAAATGTAAAATAGCTACCATCAACTTGCAGCAATAATATGAATATGATATCTAGTGTGCACTTCAATCGAGGGAACCCTAGCGACAAAACTAGGTCCTGGTAGATTGAGGTTGTTCTGTTAAAAAAAAAAAAAAAAAAAAAAAAGTGGACACTTGAGAATTATCCAAAGGGTCGACACAAAAAAGAAGACGGGCGCAACCTTAACTTAGTAAAGAGGCCGATGAAAGATTACACTAACAAATTCCAAGTCACAAGGCTAGTCTCGGGTGAGGTTGTCTTGTGATGAGACGTCGTAAATATTAAGGTTTCAAGTTGAAACTAAACCTTACACTCACCTCATATCACCACCGAGAACGTCTCATATCACCACCGAGAACGTCTCATATCACCACCGAGAACGTCTCATAGCATTCTTAATGTGACAAAGACTAAATCACACAAACTAACCGGCCTAAACCATCCAAAGGTTGGCCAATGACACCATCATACGTATAACAAACAAAAGCCACCATTCACTAACAGCTACATAATGAAAGACAGTTTGGTCAAAAATTTCTGCCAATTATTAACCTATTTTCATTTATATGTGGACACAATCTAATAATAAACAAGTAGAGAACTAACACCGCTAACGACAAAATCAAAAAAATGTCGGCTTCCCATTAAATTCTCAACTTCGATCTGTGGTCAGCACAGCCTATGAAGATCAGTTGATATAATTCCATATGTACATAGCACATAATTAATGCAAAATGCGCACAGAATTAACCAACCGCTAACGACAAAAACAAAAAAAGCCATTATCTCTGCGCGCCAAATAAATTCAGAAAATCTATCAGCATTTCCCATCTATGGTAACGATATCATTCAAATATCATTTCGCGCCATCCCCAGTGATCTCAATAATTTTTTAAGTTCTAGGTCTACAAATTAATCCAAACAAACACACAAACAATGAGAGAACGAAAACATCTTCAATTCCCGGATGTTACAAATGTACATAGCACATAATTAATACAAAATGCACACACAATTAACCAACCGCTAACGAACAAAAAGAAAAGCCATTAGTCTCTGCGCGCCAAATAAATTCAGAGATTCTATCAGTGTTGCCCTCTATGGTAACGGTATCATTCAAATATCAATTCGCGCCATCCTCGGTGATCTCAATAATTTTTCAAGTTCTAGGTCTACAAATTAATCCAAACAAACACACAAACAATTAACGGGAAAAAAAAAAAAAAATCTTCAATTCCTACATGATTGAAGCCATCTAATGACAAATTAACCAACCGCTAACGACAAAAAGAAAATCATCATTCTCTTTGCGCCAAATAAATTCAGAGATTATATCATCTATGGTAACGGTATCATTCAAACATCAATTCGCGCCATCCCCAGTGATCTCAATCAATTTTCAAGTTCTAAGTCTGCCAATTAATACAAACAAACACACAACCAATGAACGAATGAAAACATCTTCAATCCCCAGATTTTCCAAAATTTCAAGAAGTTTAAACCGCCATCCAATGACACATAAATTTGACATATACATGATTAAATAACACATAAATAAATGAAAACAATGTCAAGATCCCATCTTTCAATCCCTGGACGAAGGAATGAAAAATTTACACCAAGATTAAAACGATATCAGAATCTCCTCTATGATAACAAAATCATTCAAGTATCAATCCCCCACCATCCCAATTCATCCAAACAAACAAACATTCTATGAACAAAAGAAAACATCATTCCCTGATTTTCAAAAGCAAGTTTATGAAGCCATCTAATGACAAATGAAATGAAATTCAACATGTGTATGAATAAATAACAGATGAATTAATAAACGAAAACAACACCAAAATCTCATCTTTGAATCCCCAAACGGGAAGAAAAGAAAAATTTATACCAAGAACAAATTCAAAAAAAAAAAAAAAATAACAGTAAAAAAAATTCAAAAAAAAATTCCAAAACATGAGTAAAAGCAACAGAGAATTCACCATCGAAAGTCGAAACCCACAGAAGAAATTCACAAGAAATGGACATATGCAGATCCTACCACTTCACATACAAAAAAAATGGAGGGAAAAAAAATCCCAACAACACAAACATCAAGTAACACCCACTTCATTCAAAAAAAAAGTTCCAACTTTTTCATACTCATGAACACAAAAACAAATGCTTTTTAAACAAACAAACTTAACATTCACATTTCAATTGGACATAAAAGCAAATTCAAACCAAAACCCTAGAAATGCATAATCTGGGGCAACTTTAAACACAAACAAACAGCAGTTTTATACTTAAAAAAAAAAAAAAAAAAAAAAAACATAATAAAATCAAGTAAAACAAGAATTAAAAAGGGGGGGAAAAGATTTATACCCAAGAGCAAATTTTAACTGTTGAGAAGTGAATTTGAATGCAGGGACCGCTCTGAAAACTTTGGGGAGTTTTTGATTTTTCTCTGGTTGTTGTTTATATGATGAAACTGACAAGAGACCAATCTCAAGAAACTCACCCAAAATCAGAATCAGAAAAGATGTAAAATGTGATAGCAGAGTGTAAATTGTCACCCCCCAATTTATACTGGGAGAATAGGGTCTGTCTGTTCAACTTCCCTGGATTGAATTGAAAAAATTGAAAAAGGAAAGTGATTTGGGTATTAATTACCATTTTAGTGTTTTCCTGAAGCAACATATGACCATAATGTTTGGTTAAGGTCTTGACCATGGTTCCTACACACCCAAAAACCCCCCCTCTAGTCCTACGGGGAAAGTAACCGCGGTTAAATCGTGACTCGGTGGTGACCGGGTTGTTGGGTTGGATAAACTGTATAGAGACTATGTTTAACTTATAATGTCTGAACAAATGTGAAATTAACAGTGTTTTCAGGTGCGTTAATATTCACGTGGTTTAAAAAATGTGAGAAAATCAAGGGAATTAGGGTTAAAGTTTTAACCCGCGTTTCGGGGAGTAAAGTTTGGGACTATCTCTAGTGAGTCACAAGTTGGAGGGTAGGTGGGGATTTTTTTTTTTATGCATATCTTATAATGTAATTTGGTTGATTCTGAAAATACTATTACATTTAGAAAGTTTTCTGAAAATTTAGGGGGTATTAATTTTTATGGAAGAGTTTCTCTGTGTAATATTGGCTCCAATCAACACTTTTGTTAAGTAATCAAATGTTTAAATATTAGTTTTATTATGATCTTGTAGAGCATGCACCTATTATTCTTGTGAACAAACAAAATACATACATTCAAAATACAAAGATTAAGTCTAAAACAACCATTAGAATGTTGGATAAACTAGATCACTTTGGTATTAGCTTGAGATTGACCTTAGTGAAGCATACCTTAAAATAGTGGAGTTTTTTTTTTTTTTTTTTTTTTTTTTTTTTTTTTTTTTTTTTGTGAAATATCATCTTGAATAGGATTTTTTTTTTTTTAAACATTTTGTACCATAATTTAATTTGAATTTAATATGGAATAATATCAAAATCTGTGATGGGGTAACAACCCCTTAAAAATAACCAATTTGGGTAGGTGGAGATTTTCTAACTAAAATATCTGATTGACATGATACTTGGACTATTAGTTTTAAACACAGAACAATGTATAGATTACAAAGGTTAGTTAGAAAATTGTGAAGTCTATAAACTTATATTTTGTATGAAAAAAATTTCATCAATCATCATGTACTAGTTTTACCACTACATTTACATATATGTAAGCGTGTGAGGTACCGTACCAACCGGGTGAGCCAATGGTGAAAACGGACATAGAAGCCCCCATATATTACTAATGGACTTATATTATTTTTATCAACAATTTAACAGCAATCCATAATAGTTCCATATCCTCATCATCACACTCTGGAGAAAAAATTACACTTGTTTAGTTCTTGCCTTGGCTAGGTTAAGTTAAATTATTTGGTTTGATTATTAAACTTAAGTCTATATTCTTAATTTCTTATGCATTTACAGAGACATAGCAAAAAAAATGATCTATCAACTAGCAAGGGTGAAAAGTAAAGATTTAGTCTTAAACTTTAATCGGGTTCGAGTTGAGACAACCCATAAAGGACAAGCATGTAGGGGTACGTGGAAATTTGCAAAGAAATGTTGGGCCCACCCAAAAATGAGCCGACTAATTGAAATAATATTGAAAAATAACAAATTATCAAAATGGGGTTAATTAAAAAGTATTTGTCAAACTGTAATCCATGTTCATTTCAAAATTAATTTTTTTTTTCTCTCTCATCTAGTCATCCCTTAGGGATACCATCAATCTTCACCCTCGCATAGTCGCACCACTATCTCTACATCCCCGTCACCACCAACACAATTGTACACCCCGCCTCATCACCTGAACCGAAGTAGTCACCTATGGCAGCTCGTCAGGCTGTGTACAGACCACACACACCAACACATGTCATTTCGGCGCACGAGAACCTCACTCGTGCGTGCCGAAGAAATCTTACCAGGAGGTCACCCGTCCTGAAACTTATTCCCAGTAAGCACGCTTGAAAGTCTTATCACATGGGTTTGTTAAAAGGAAAGTCGACTTTGTTGGTATAAGTAGCACTATCAATCCCTTTAAGCACTCATATGAGCTCCTTATATCTATTCAACTTTCTCATAAATCTAGGGTATTACAACACTCTTCAACACCACCACCATGGTTGCCGTGCACCACTCGTCCATCCCCCACCCTCCGCCCATGTGGCTTTCTCCTCTTCCTTTTCTTGTCCTTTTATGTGTATGCTTCTATCCTCAAACTATGAGTCCATTGCAACGTTCTTGGGAGTTGGGTAGACATGTGAGGGTGGGGAACCCTAGGTCTACTGGTGAGGCCGGGAATGGTATGGGAGAAGTGAATTTAATAAAGTGTCAGAGTGGTCGTAGGGACTTGTGGAGACGTTGGCGAGGGAAACAATGGTCGGTGGTGGGGTCGTCGTTACCCTTTTTTCATGGTCGTTCACTCGAGGTTGGGCAGAAGTGGCGGCTGGTTTGTAGAGCGTGGTAGCAGTAGGTGGGGAGACGAAAGAGAGAATGGGAGAGTGTTAGGACTAAATTTTTTTATTTAGAATTAAACCCAATCCTACATGGACCCTAGTTTGATAAATATTATTTATCCAATCATGTATAATAGTTTTTTTTTTTTAATTTTTCAATGTTATTTCAATTAACCGCTCCCCAATATGAGGGTTAAGCCTTTTGCGAACTATATACATTTATTTCTGAGTTATGGAGTAAAGTACAATAGGGTTTCCAACGTGTACATTCACCGTTTTAACAACATAAATTCTGAATTATTATTAATGGTTAGAAAGTATGTGACTTACCCTATGATTGGTGAATTTTGATTCTTTATAAACTATATAATTAACACTATTTTTTCATTTAAAAAGAGTATTTGCGTTGTTGTGTACTTATTTAATAAAGGTAATATTAAACGTAGGAAATAATTACGATATCAATAGGAATTTTTTTCCCATAATTTATGTTTGTTTAAAAACTAAATTTTAGAATTGAAAATATAATAGGATACATCATGTGATCATCATCTCATGTCCAATGTGATTAAAATAATAGGCTCATTTAGTCATTCATATATGAATTGAGTTAGTATATATGTTATATTATGTAATACATATCAAGAAATTAAATGTGGTACTCTAGCTCTATTTGTTAGTACTGCATCTTTCTAATTTGATGTGAACTAATCTAAATACATCTCATCTCATCCGTTTTCATTAATAAAAGCTGGTATGGTTTAATTTGTTGAAATTGTAGCCAAATTTTGATAAATTAATACTAAGAAACAAAGAAAAATCGTTAATTGGTATTTGAATACTTTTGATCCGATTTGATTATATTTGAATGACTTCAAGATGATATGATAAGATTTGAACGAACTTGATCTATTCTGAATAAACTATTTATTAAGTTGAATCAAACAGGACATGAGTGAGTTATAGACATGTTGGGGATCGGAACAACTTGAAAAAGAAAAAGAAAAAACTTGTAATGTGACATGTTTTACAACTGCCTCGTCACATTATTGAATGGTTGTCCCATACACATCATGCCCCTTTGTGGTAACTTACTCATCCTGACTCGATTTAACTAAACTTATTGGGTTGATATGATAATGTACAGTTAGTTTTCGGGTGTGTTAATTTTCCTCACAAAAGACCCCTAATTATCAAGGGTGATGATGTACATCTTAGGTGGGGATTTTTTTTCTTTATTATCTCATACTGGGTATATTTTCTAGTTTTGAAATGTGTAATTGGGTTGATTCTAAAAATATTGTTGCATTTAGGAAGTTTTCTAAACATTTAACGAGTATAACTGGAAGGGTTTCTCTGTGTAATATTTGCTCCACCCAATACTTCTCTAAAGTAATCAAATGTTTAAATATTAGTTTTATACGATCCTATAGGATGAACCTGTTATTCTTGTTTACAGAAAAATACAAATATTTAAAATGTAAAGATTTAGTCTAAAACAACTACACACCTTGATTACATTTGACAATAATTAGGCTACATTTAATCTTTGAGATTTATCTATTACATTTTGGCTTGATCGAGTTTGTGGTACTATATCAAAGAGAGAGATGCAGAAGCTCATTGAAGACCCATGGTACGTGGATCGAGGCATAAAGTCAAGCTTTTATTAGAGTGTGTACTTGAGTAACCGCTCGACCGGGAAAAATAATCGTTCTAATCGAGTATTAGAATGAAGCATGCATGTCATGTCAAGATAAGTGCCCTTGACTCAAGGAAACATTCTCAAGTGGAGGGTATTGTACAGAGGCTCGTTTTTTTTTTTTCTCAACTTGAGGAGTGACAGGCTCGAGTCGAGAACTCTGCCAGGTTTAAATGTTTTTTTTTTATATATATATTTCCTTTTTGTTATTGTTGGGATATTTAGTGGTCTTGTTGTCTATAAAGAAGAGAATGGGGTATATATCTTTCCTATTTACTTATTTCTACCACTATTTTTTCTTATCTTCTACAACGCACCTTTTATCTTTTATAAAATGGAGAGTTGATCTCTCCCAAATATTTGTAAAACTCTAAAACCCCCGATTATTATTTTAAACTTTCCTCTATTTTTACGTACTTGAATGTTGTTAATCTTTGCGCTCATTTTCACAACCTTATCAAGTTGTATCGAGGTCACTACTAGATCTTACTTTTTGATTTCATGCTTGTCTAAATGATTGGCGGTGCTCAACTTATCTAGACTGTGAAACAACCTTTGTCATTTAATGCGCGGTCGCAGTTATTACACTTAGCAAGATTGAACATGATAGTTGAACATCAAAACAAAAGAAATTTCAAAAGGCAAAATAATATAAATCAAACTTCTACCACGTTCTCTCTCCTCATATACGTCCTAAACTAAGGATCTTGTGGTAGCTCACTTGGTTGAGCTACCACTCCCCCAATATGGAGGTTGGGGGTTCGATCTTTATCAACCCCAACTTGTAAAGTTGGGGGGTTTGTTTGTGATGTGGGCCCTCTTGTAGGGTCCCCCTGCCGGGTTCATGCCTGGTTTTCAGCTGTTCAGGTGGGGTCTTCTTGTGAGCTAGATCCCCTTAATAACCCCCTAACTCCACAGGGACCGAGCCCTCCGGGGCCAGTAAATTACCGAATCAAAAAAAAAAAAAAAATACGTCCTAAACTGTTACCACCATTATTGATGCCACCTCCATCGTGAAACCTTAAAGTTTATTTTGCCCACTTTGCAGTAACAATTGCGAATTCCTGCTTATGGTGTGGGTAACTTTTTATTTTTTTCGGTGAACCATCGGAAGCTATGACATGTGGTCAGGGGCGAAGCCAGGATTAAAAACTTGGGGTGGCGGATTATAACTGTATACGCGATATCCCTAACGGATAATATAGGAATCGTTTATTGTTTCTAATAAAAACTGATACTATACGATCCTATTTAATAAGAAACATAACGGAGGCAGGGGCGAACCTAACCCCAAAAATTTGGGGTAACCATCTTAGTACAAGTTTTTTTTTCCTAATTTTTTGGAATTTTTAAGTCAATAATTAGGTGTTTTCGGGGAATTTGTGGTAGCCGGTGCACCTCAGGCTACCCCCTAAATTCGAACTTGAATAAAACGTACATGCTCAACAAATTATGGAATAAGAAAGAAAAAATATATTGTAAATGCGAACAAAACATAAGTGGAGGAATGAACAATCTAAATGAGAATATATATCAAAAACATGCATTAGGTAGCATGAAATGTTTGTAGCCTACTGGTTTGTATGAACAATTGCTCAAACCTTAGTCAAGAGTTCAAATCCTCTCATCGTCAACTAACTAAAGTTATGCTTATTTTTAAAAAGTATAGGAATAATTTAAAAAAAAACAATGAGACTTGCTATTAAGAAGATTTGAACCCACAACCTCCAAGTTACAATGATAGCACTCTAACCACTCTACTAATAACATCTTGTGCTATATTGGTGCTCTAAAATATATATAAAGGGATTTTGCCCAAAAAAACTTCAAAAAAAATTTCCCCGGCCGGGGTGGCGGTCGCCACCCCAAGCCACCAGCTGGCTTCGCCGCTGCATGTGGTAGTTGGTTATTTTCTTTAGAGAACGAGTATTGAATATTGACTCTCCACTAAAGTCTTCCCACTGGCCACTGCAATGCATTATTTTGTCTCAAATGAAATCGCTTAGCACGAGTGCTACAAACAATTTGGCGTGCGAATTATAGTCCTTTTTCTTTCTTTGTTGTTTATTGACTTTATCTAGTTATGTCCTGTATTTATTTTGTATCAGGACTCACATGAAATTTAAGATGATATTGCATAGCCCTATTTGGAACGAATTAACGAATAGTGCTCGAAAAAAGAATGTTAAATGAAATAGGTGGAAGAAAAACTTGTTCACCAATATGGGGTGCATGTTACCCATATATAAAACCGCCAAGATCCTTGGTTGTGAATTTGTAATATGACTTAAAAAAAATTGTGAACAGTAAAATCGTCAAGGTACTTGGCTTTATATTGTTCACAAAAAAAAAAAAAAAAAAGTTATTGTTCACAAGTTATAGAACCTCCATGGTTCTTGGCGGTTCTATACATGGGTGGCGTGCACCCCATTTTGTTAAACAAGTTTGTTCCCAACCTATTTTGTTACACATTTTTTTTAGCATTATTTCAAAAAATTATTCCCTTATTTGCAGTATTATTTCTTAGAGAGAGAAAAAAGAACAAAATTCAATCAGGTTTGAACCCTTGAATTCACGATTTGACCAAATAAAGGGATAAAGTAGCTTCTTTAATTAGTTGTCTTATTAAACACGATTTCGCTATCCACAACACGATGTTGTTGGCAAAAAGACCAAACACATATAGGACAATTGTGGCATTATCAAAATCATGTTTAGTAAGATTATGCTTCTCGCAACATTGTGTTGTTAGATATTCTTTTCCTCTCAACTCAAACGCCCCATATTTTATTTAGCGACATCTCACCTCAAAACACCCCACCTATTTTGGGACATATTTCTCTCTCCTCTTTTTTTTCTAATATTACCCTACTCAACTTACTTTATTAATTTTTCTTATTCCATTACAAATATCGCCCGAAGCGTTAACTAAACTCCACCATGAACCGTTACCATCGGAGACCACCCGCGAACTCAACTCCACTAGAGACCACCATGGGCCGACCACCACACCACGCGACCATCTAGGCTCTTGCCGATCACATGTTTTGATGCCCACACTTGTATTTAATCAAACACGTGACCTTTTTATTGAGTACTCCGTATAGCATAATAACATTATCGCAACCACTATCTAGACTAGACTCCATTGAAATACAATATCGAAATTAACAAATTCTCAACCATCTCTCGATGCAACATTGATCCTGTACGAGCAAGTATATCCGAATCATGGCCAGATGTCATCAGCGACTTTCATCTAATGATCCAGTCCACTTACAATTTTCATTAATGCACAAATGAATGGATTAACTTCTTATTTTTTCCATTTTAACAAACTCCAAATCCGTTACAACTGAATTCCCGCCTCCCAAGGTAGTTATGCTGACGTGGATGTAAACGTGACGTCATCTCACGTGCAAATCATGCGCCTAATTTTTTTGTTTCAGCACATAAATCACAGTACTAACTGTTCGTTATACGTTATTCACCACTTATATTTTTAGGCCTAGTTATTTACCATATCAGGTAACAATCTCAGGGCACATTTAGAGTTTACTAGTGACTTGGGCAGCAATTTCAGTAGTCTATGCTCTTTGACCATTTACTCAAGTCATCGACGTACCCTTATTAAACCGATCGAATATGGTATCGAAATCGTAATTTATTACCGATGTTATGTATCAAATTAGGGATATTGTGCACTTCTAATTAAACGTTAGCATTATAAGAGATCAGTTTATTGACTCTTAATTATGAGTAATTTTGTTGTTGAAACACTAATTAATCCACAACGTGATTTAAACACCTAGCCATCAAAACAGAGATACTCAAAAAAAAAAAAAAACATCGGATGCGTAATTAAAAAGCGGCAAACTTAATTAAAAGCGTAATTAAGCAACAGTGAATGAAAACAACACAAATGATTACTCTAATCGATCAAAATCTTCATCATCATTTCATCAGAAACTCAGTGGAAGAAGAAATTACATGATTTGATCAACATTAACAATTACTACTACAATTACGATTTAACAATAACTAACATTACAAATGTCACCAAAATTCATGATTAACAACAAATTAAAACATCACTAATTATTATACTACTGATCCAATTAAACTTGACAGAATTATCTAAGATAGAGAGATAAACCGATGATTGATCAGATTAATCAAAGGCCGTGATGAACATCATCAAGGTAATCAGCAGCAACAGGATGATTCTGGACCACTGGTGAGCTGGCAGCTGCTGCATTCTCCTGGTTATGTGAGGCCGCCACGTCATCAGAAGACAGAGAGAGATGATGATTTCCTGAGGCCGCTGCGAGAGTTGTGCCGCCGATGTTACGTGTCGCCGAAGCCGTCGTTGCTGTCACGGTGGCGTGAGAGAGGCGAGGGAACGGAGACGAGAGACCGTGAACGACAAGCTTCATGTTGTAGAGCAAGTCAGGATACTTGACTCTGACGTAGTTGATTCTCATCGGAGAAAGAACGCCGCCGCCTCCGCTGCTTGTTACGGTGAGGCTCTCACCGATTTCGAGCGTCGGAAGCACGGTGGAGGCAGGGAGGCGCTCCAGGTCGGCGTAACGGAGAAGCCGGTTCGGGAGGATGTGGAAGCGAACGCTGTGGACGTACGCGTGTCCTCCGTGGAAGATCGCCGAGTCGTCGACGGCGAAGATCGTCATGTTCTGCAGAGTGACGAGGTCAGCGTACTTGACACGCATCGCGAGGGCGAGGATTGAGTATCCGGAGGTGCGGAGCCTGATCATGGCGTCGGCGAGCATCATACGGTTCAGCGCCGTCGTAGGCGACGGATGAGGGAGGAGGAGTGACGTCATCTTGTCGATTGAGCAGGAGTACGGCGAGAGGTGAGACAGGAAGCCTTGGATGCCGTGGACGACAATGTGCGTGTTGGAGAAGACATCGGGGAGAGTAACCTCCGCGCCGCCGACGAAGAGTCTGGTGGCGTTGACGGAGGAGGTCAGCGTCAGGCACCGTCCAGGGAGGAGCGTCTCGATTTTGGTGCCGAAGGCGAGGCGGCGGAGGTAGTCGGAGGTGTAAAGTCCGGGAACGGCGTGTTCCTGGAGGAGGACCGTCAGCGAGCAGGTGGCGCAAGTGCGGAGAGAGGTGTCGGAAGGAGCGAACACCGTGATCGGGCCGAGGAAAGGGAGCGAAGTAGCGGAGGAGAGAGAAAGTGTTTGGGCGGCGAGAGCGAGGTCGTGGTAACCGAGGGAGCTGAGAATCGGAGTGAGAGTGGCGAAAGGAGGTTTGTTAAGGAGGAAATCGGTGGTTGTTTGCGGCGGTGGTGGTGTTTGTTGCGGTGGAGTGGGTTGAGGTGCGGCGGTGGTTGAGGGGAGGGAGAAAGGGAGGGCGGTTATGTGAACGGTGAAAAAGTAGAGAGATAGGAAGAGGAGGGAGAGTGTTGAAGAAGACGCCATTTTTTCTGTTGTAAGGAAATGGAATTGTGTGTGTGTGAGAAATGAGGGAGGTGGTTATGGGGGGTATTTATAGTGAGAGTTGGGAGGTCAAGTGGGAAGCTTGGGTGAGAAGATATGCGGTTATATGGATGGGAGGGAAGATATTTTTGGAGGGGAGTGAAGTACATATTCCGTACGGTGCCAGGTCAGCAATTCTGGAATGTTCGAAACTGATTTGTTGATAGGGAGATGGGAATGAAAACTAAGTCAGTTGCAAAGTCAAGGGAGGTCAAAGGAAAAGGGGGAAATGAAATGGGCCAGTTAATGATGGTGGATTTGTAGACTTGGTACAAATAGTTAATGTTTTGATTTTCGTACATGAGATTGTTAATACTTTTACCAATTCATAATCAATTATTGTCGAAATATATACGCTAAAAATGAGAAAATTGGAGGAAGTAATCGTAGTATACTAGTAGTAGCCTAGTAGGAATAGCTTACAATATATTTTCACCAAAAGGAAAAAAGAAATTATGGTAGACGAAAATTAATATTACTGTGTCGTGATTTTATAGAAGATGTACAAAAGTGATGGTAAGAATATTGATGTAATGATGTCAAATTGGATTGAGATCAAAGTATTTTAGTTTCTTTAGTAATTGGGCTGTCTTTATCGGGGGTATGAGTAGAGTATCAGGTTGTATAGAAAAATTTAGAGAGATTGATAACGACTTACTGATAGTTAGTTATCTTTAAAATTCTTTTTAGAAAGAAAAAAGATCAATGATTTATTTAGGGGGAGGGGTGCCTCCTTTTGTACTTGTGTGTTTTCACCCATTTTAAATTTTCAATACCCATTTTCACGTCTACGGTTTATAACTCGCAAAATCAAGTGACAAATGAAGATTGAGCAGAAGAAACTAAAATATTAAACTAGCAGAGCACTAATACTTACCTCCCCTATCGAACTTAAGGAAATATATCCAAATTACCCAGTATCCTGGTTCACTGGGTTTTCAATTAATGTTTTAGAATTGAGAAAACATTGATCAATGGACTACGGCAAGTAAAAGAAACTTACATGAGCTTTGATACATTGTTAATTCGTACGCTTCATACTTGAAATTATTTCAAACTACTTCGTACTTAGTTTGATCTAATACCAATAATTATGAACAACCCTCTCGACATAGTATAATAACACAAAACGATAATAGCGGGTCAACACACTCAAAACCACGTTCATAAAAAGGGTGAGACAAAACACGAGTCTGCTTTAAAACTTGCCATGACCCAAACCGAAAGGATTACCCCGAACGCGGTGGTGAACCGGTCTAAATAACCCGTAGTAAGACCGGTAACTCTGTAAAGTCGTAGTGAGTATGTATCTGCCTATCTGGTATTTTCCTGTCATAATCCGGGAATCTGTTATCACCGGTTTTTGGCGGGCGAAACTTCCAATAGAAGCTGATAATTACCAAGACACTCTTGCTAATCAAAATAAAATTACTCACTTAAACCCAAGTGTTTACTGAACAAATTCACTTGAAATTCTACATTATTCTGCAATTACTCCCATAATTTCCCATCAATTGAAATTCTTTCCCCTGCAAATTTCTCCTGGTACTGTTTCAAGCTGTAAGTTTTGCTAAACCCTGAAATTCATTTCGTTTACATTTACTAAATTTGGTTTGTATTATTGAAATATAATTGATTTTGCACATGTTTTTCATCTTTGCATGCTTTAATCTTTCTTATGTGGCTGCAATTATATAGTATTTGATTTAAATTTGCAATATTAGTTGAAATTAATGAAGTGGGTTTGTATAATTCAGCTGTAAATTTCTTTTAAAAAAATGGTTATTAGATGAAATCCCATATCTTCTGCAAATTTTGGGTATGTTGAAATCCCAAATTCGGATTTCTTGGTTTGATTTGATACTTAAATGTTGCATTCTTGATACTTTATTGGGATTTATTGGTATGATTTGGTGATTTTTCTTAAATTTTTGTTATTATTGCAATCATTTACTGTCAGAATCTGTAATTGTGCTGTGTTTCTTTAATTTAGGTCTAAATTACTTTCTTTGTATCGTAATTGTCAAGAATGTCGAATTATAGCATATTCTGGTTTGTAAGAATGAACAAATTTTCCTGGATTTGTTTTGCAGCTGTTTAACAGTGTTGTAGTTCTTCAACCCCAATTCTTGATTAGGTTAGAACTTCGGTTTTCTTTGATGGCTTATTAGGGCAATTTGTTTCGATAATCGATATGTACGGTGTCTATAAGGTTAGGATTCATTGGAAATATTGTGGACTTTGTAGCTACTCACGCAATGTCATTCTTGATAAAATGTAGGCATCAACGAGTTTCAGTGCTTATGTCTTAAGACATATCTAAATAACATAGGCAACGTTTTCTTATCTAGGGTTTATTAAAGGGTATGCAAGGATGATCATACTTGGTCATCTGGTTATAAAATGATTCGTTTGATTGTAACTTACCTGTTTCTTTAGAGTTCGGTCAGAGAAATCGTGTCTTATACTAATGTTTTTGCTCATTTGAAGTCCATACACGAGTGGATTTGGTTGACACTAGTCTTTACTTATGGTATCTTAAACGTACACAAAATTTGGAAGTTATTTGAGCGTTTTCTTCTAGAGCCAAATTCTGCCATTGTAACCTTTCGTTTTGCTTGATGGTATTAGGAGCTGTGCTCTAAGGGAAATGAAATCTCAGGTATCTTGACATGACGACATCTTTTCCTTTGTTATCCTTCTCTGTTGAACTCAGCTCATCTAGTCCTTAGTTCATTTGCCGATGCATTATTTGAGATGTTCAGAATCTGGTTGAACCTTTCAAGCAAGTGATACTACATAATTGGAAATAGCTTTTTTGTGTGCTGAGGCATTAGGATTTCGTTCACACGTCTATAAAATTTCACTTCTTGGGTAACAACCAGAGTAGTTAACCATGCATGTCATAGTTTTTACTTCTTGATACAGTAATGAGTAAACACTAAATTTGTTGTAGATTTATACCATGTCATAGTTTTTACAGGAAAACAGGAGACATGGTCTTTGGTCTGTCTGATGTTTCGTATCAGAAAAGTGTTATATGTCTGTAGAAAAACGGAAGACTATGCCCTATTCAAGTTCGAAAAATAATTTGTTGCTGTGTACTTGAGTTTAGCAGGAGCCACCAAATCCAGGGAGGTGGCAGAAGTCCACTGAAGATAAAGGCAACAGCAACAGCCCCCAGCAAGTTGACATTTTTGATTTTGTAAGCATGTTTTCCGCTTTGAAACTGTTTGTGCCTATCTTCTCCATTTAAATGAGAGTGCAATTTTTTTTACTCTCTATATATGAGTTTCAGATCCACAATCTAGTAGAGCAATGTATACAAAGGTACATGAGTAGAGATGACACGGTGCGTATGATTGCTCGTGATGCGAGGATAGAAGCTGGAGCTGTAACTGCAGGTTTAGTTTAGTCATGTTGCTTTTTTTTACATCAGCTTATTTGTGTACCCTAGCGCCTTACAATTTATATGCTCCTGTTTAGTGTGGCCGTACCTAAAAATCATTTTGTTTATCTTTAGTGTGGCAGCAATTGGAGAGGGACAACCCTGAATTTTTCAAGTCCTACTATCTGAGGTTGATGGTGATCAAGCAGATCAAAACTTTCAATGACTTACTGAAGCAGCAGCAAATTGCGACATTTGAGAGTCTGCCCAATCGTCTTGAACACACACCCGGTAATAGTAATTTCCATTTTTCCAAGTTCCAAGACCCTTATTTTTTTACTATAGCAATAAAGGATAGTGTAGATAAAGAATATTGTTGTTACCCTATTAAGATGATAGATTGTTTCTTCAAAATAAAAAATAAAGTGAAGTTATTCTTAAAATGTGTTGCAGACTTCAATCAGTCTCATTCCCAGGAACTCTCATGCCTCATATCTCATGGTGTTTATAAGTTGTACATTCTACTTATTTCTTTGATAATCTTGGAAGTTCTTATATGCTTTTTCTGGTGCTTCAGTAAACCCATTCATGGGATATCCTGCCCAGCAGCTACCTTATGCTCCATCTGTTGGTCCTACGAGTATGCAGTCATTGAACAATGAACTTTCCTATCCCATGGATTTCATAGTCCCTGAAGATTTCCACTATAGCCCTATTCGAGGACACATGTAAGTAAACATCCTGTAATTTTAATGAGTTATTCCTCTTTTCAGCTGAAGTATACAAAATACCTAATTTTGTACTCTCTCCTGATGTAAAATGCTACATTGTTTTCATCTGTATACGCAGTATCCTGCAACCGACAGTTTGCAAGATATGTTTTAGGTGTTGTCTGTCTGTGCTCTCCCCTCACCCTTCTATCATCGATATGTGTTGCCCGTCCAATTAATACTTGGGTTACGTGTATATTATCCTCAAGCTCTCTCCACCTCTAGTTAGTGTAAAACCTGGTCTATACTTGATCGTCTTTTTTTTTTTTTTTTTTTTTTTTTTAAATTTGGGTTCGTACAACCGCCAGAAGCTGCTTGTTGATGTCAGGTATGATGCACAAAAATGAGTTATTTGGTTAATGGCACTTGTATATTGCCATTCCGCTCACTGAAGAAATTAAAAAGGGGCGGGAGTGGGGGGGGGGGGGGGGTCGTCATTCTGGAGTTCATCAGAGGCTAAAAGTCTGTATTCTACTATTCTGTTGAAACTTGTCACCCCAGAAACAGTTCTGTCCTTTCTGTAAGCTTGTTGCATATGCAATGTTGTTGCCTGCATTGTGTATTATGCCAGGCATTTAAATGGTAATAGACAGGATAAGTTTTGAAAAGATCATAATAGGAGTAGCCTGTAGCTTATCTTGTTTGGTTGATTTGTTAGTCAGTGGAGTCTGAACTAAGTACCTTTGCACATCTTTTCCTTGCCAATGTATTGATGTTGAATAGAGATGCATGTGCTGGCTTTGAGGAGGAGTCGGTTGAGAGTTGCCCCGCTGCTGAGCCCGATGGCGAATTCTCATTTCCGGTGGATGACATTATGATGGCTGTTGACAACAGTTTCGATGCTAATCTTCCGGACAATATGCAGAACATACAGGGGACTCCATTTGGAACTGTTCTTGATTGTGGGAAAGGTAAGATTTCTGGAGACAATCTCAATTGTTTAGAAGTACTAGTAAATACTTTTATGGTATGCTGGTTAATTAGTCTCTCTATTCGTCTTTACAGGTGACGGAGCACTTGAAAACCATCAACAGCCTATTCGTCCGGCTTATTTGACCCCCAACTATTTTGAAGGAGTAGGACATCAATCGGTTTTTCCTCCGTTTGGTACTGCAACTGCTACTGCTACCTCTTCTCAACGATGTAACAGCGGTACTGAACTGCTGTGTTTCTTACAGTGCTGCTGTTTGTTTATTAAATCTGTTATTTTCGTACTTTTGTATTTATGTTGGACTCGATCCGGCCACTTCTGTTCCCGGCTTCTGCCTATTACTTTGATTTATGTCATTTTCATTTTGTTGTCACAGGTGATGGAGCACTTGAAAACTTTCAACAGCCAAACTTCCTTGGTCTACATTCTCTTTTTCCTCCTATTGATATTGCTACTGCTACTGCTAACTTGCACGCCTCTTCTGAAGAATCTGACACCGGTACTGAACTACTGAGTTCTTACAGTGCTTCTGTTTGTTTATTAAATATGCTCATTTCGTACATTTGTATTTGTGTTGGACGCGATCTGGCCACTTGTGTTCCTGCGCTTCTGCCTGTTTTTAAGATTATATCCTTTGCTTTCAGGTGACAAATGCATAGCTGGCACCCCTGATACCGGATCCCAAAGGCCTAGTGATGAGAGGAAATCAGCTCTGCTAGAAGAAGGTATTTGCTGTATTGAGAATTACGTAGATACATGACTATACCAGAAGTAAATAGTACATCAAATAGTAGAACAAACGAAGCTGTCATCGTGTCACATAGCATGTTCTTCCTGTTCTTTCTGATATGCGGTGTAATTACCTTCTCATTTCGTCTTTGCAGGTGCTGGAGAAAATTTTCAACAATCTGTTCCTCCTCTTTTAGTGACCAGAAACTTCCTTGATCAACTTTCTGCTCGTCCTCCTTCTGATACTGCTACTGCTAACTTGCACGCCTCTTCTGAGGAATGTGACTCAGGTACTTAACTTCTGTGTTGCTTACAGTGGTGATGTGTGTTTGTTAAACCTGTTTTTCTTTCGTAGATTTGTATTTGAGTTGGACGGGATTAAGCATTGAGTTCCTGGACTTCTGCCTAGCATTCTAAATTATGTCCTTTGGTTTCAGGTGACGAATCTATGACTGATGCCCCTGATGCGGGGAAACTGTCTCTGTAGTAGGTTTCTGCTGTGTTTAGAAGTGAGAATCACGTAGATACATACGAGTATACGACTATACTAGACGTAAATAATTACATCAGATCTTAGTACAAGGAAGCTGTCACATACATTATACATAGCTCACTGATGATATTCTCCCGTAAAGTCAGGGTAGCCTTTCTCTAATTGAAAAGGTGATTCGCCCCTCCGGATAGGTGCATCCGCAATTGTAAATACAATTCACCTTCTGAACTTCGCTACTTTGGAGAAATGCCCTCATTCTTTCATTTGTTAACATGGTGTAATACATTCAACTCTTATTCAAAGTTTATACGGAAGCAATTGTAAATTTCAAACTCCGGGGTTTTTTCTGATATTTTCGATTACTATATGGTGGTCCGAACATAATTTGAGTAGTCATCCCGAATTCTTATTTTGAGAGGTCGTTAGACTAAACTCGACCCATTTTGGTAAAAGAAAACTCTATTCTCTCAAAAATATAAGCTTAACCCCAAAAAAAAGTCGAAAACATTTATAGGATCCCTAACCATAAAAAGCGCGCGCAACTGGTAAACACCGCTTGCCCTTTTTCCCGCCTTTTTTTTTTTTTTTTTTTTTTTCTTTTCTGATCTCCATAAAATTGTAAGCCGTCTTTTTATTACTTTTAATTTCCCATTTTTACACCTCATTCTATTGCTCATTAGATCTTGTTTAACCTCTTTATTTTTCTTTTAATTTCTTGTTAAATTATTTCTGGGATAATTTTTTACTTCTCCAGCATTAGATCTGTTGATGTTAATTTTCATAATCTTTGAGAGTAAAAAGCTAATTATGAATACGGAGTACTTGAAAGAGTTCTGTTGCTTTTTTGTGACTGTTATTTCGAGTTAAAAAAATGTTTGCCTATGGTCTTTCGGAAACAATCTCTCTCGTATTTTTCCCAGAAAAGTTGAATTTGAGGTTGCGTATAATTGAACCTCTTTATTGTTACATTTGTGTAATTGTATAAATAAATTGCTCCACTAAGAATGTAGGTGGTGAATCTTTGAGTATGTTTGGATGGAGGTGAATCCGAATTTTGAATGCTGAGTCAAAAGCTTAAGTTGACGGTTAAGGTTCAATAATTGGTTTAATACCTTTACAAAGCGTTCGTTCATAAGTTTGGATTAACACAGCAATAATTGGTTTAATACAATAATACCTATACAAAATTGCGGTATGTCAATGGTTGAGTAATCTGTTTCTCCAAGGAAGCGGCGTGCAATTTCTGTGAACACAGCAAAAAAAAATGCCAGGAGGCAAGTCTTCACTGTCATCAGGTTTGTAATAGCATTCATAATTAGTGAGTGTAATCCGTATTATTGACTGTGTTTCCTTGCTTTGATATAGGTAGGAAAAAAACTGTGAAAACCCATGATTTTGTTTTTGAAGATCTGCTATCATTGGAAATGGCTAGTTGGCTACCCATTAACATTCTCTGAGAAGCGTGGCAATAAAGATATCTTTGCTTATCCCCGGGACTGCAACATATGATCAGGTTCAATGAAGTGGGTGTACGAGTCCTACTTTTGATGACCAATGTCGAAAGAATCAACAAATCGACTGTATAATGATCTATGTACATTGATCTGAGACCGACAGTGAGCATAGTCATGACTCATGAGATCTGTTATCAACTACATTAGTACTGCAGCCCTAACATTTCTGGATTTCGAAATTTGTTTATCCATTCAATCAATTCTATGAATCCAAAGAGTTAACAGCGTTAGTGAAACATTTAGTTTAAATCAAACCCACATCCTTACTGAGGTCAAAACGGGTGGAGAATTGATCATTCATAGAGTTCGACAAAAGATTTCAAAAAGACGGAAACAAGAAAGATTTTTATTGTTCTATCATAGTAAAACTCTAAGGCCCTGTAAGTAAGGACACTGGACACAACAACATGTTTCGGATCCAAAACATAACCCATGAACCCAATCTTTAACGAGAGGGTCATTATACAAATTCTCATTGTTAGATAATCAGACATACACGTGAATGACACGTATAGAACATTACTCAACATATGAGGAAAATAGTCAAAATACGCTTTAGTTGTAACGGTACAAATGACGAGGATATTTTCCAAAGCCTATTATTTGGTCATTTTTTAGCGTATTTATTCTATCTGTTTTCATCAAGACTGGCATGATTCGAAAAATTCGATATGTGAACCGTAAACTCGACAGGATAGAACCCGACTCGGCCAATATGTATACTTGATCTATTGCAAAATGTACTCCATCCGTTCGTCTATAAACTTCCTACTTTCTATTATGGAGTGTTCATCTTTAAACTTCCTACTTATAATCTTTTCTTATTTGTACATGTAAAGACCAAAACAATTCTACTTTATTAATTTGTTTATTGAAAATGCAAATGTGGCATACCCGTAATTTTACACAAAGTGGACCCTAAAACTCTTTTTTTATTCTATTTCTCTTAAAAACTGTGTTGCGGCCCTACACGTTTTATAGGCGAACGGAAGGAGTATACAGTATTCGACCAAAATGTATATTTGACCTGCCGACCTCCTTTGGGGGGTAAATTATTGTGTACACCCGAGAGTACGTACTCTCGCTTCTCGTGTTGTGTACTTTAACATAGAAATTGATGTACTTTTACCCTAATTTAATGTACTTTAAGTACAATTTTGTGTATTTTTTGTTAAAACAGTGTAAATTTACTTATCAAACCATTTTTGTATAGTTTTGCTAATATTTATAATATTTGGAAGTATAAGTATGTAGAATAATACAAAGATGTACACGATCTTGAAGTACAAAGATGAAAATATCGATTATCAATTCATTAGAGTCTCTTAATGGGTGAAAAATGTTTACGTAAAAAGTTTAGAACCTTAAAATATCAATGCAAAGTTTTATTAATCTATCTTGGTTGCAAATGACTAAAACTATATATGAATTCACAAAAATACATAAAATATCCACTAAAGTACATGAAAAACTTGCAAAAGTACATTAAAAATCCGCTAAAATACATAAAAGCAAATTCGGGAGTACATAGTCTCAAAAGTATGGTATACATGTGCCTTTGGGGCGATCCAAAATGGTACATTTGACCTAATGCAAGACTACTACCAAAAGCGCGCGCAAACTCCCGAAACTGTTCATCTAGTTTCCCGCCTTTTCTCCCTTCTCTTACACACTCCTTATAATTACCCCCTTTTTAGATTAATTTTACCAAATTAATTTGACGGCAGTATCAAATTTTCGACATTTACTATACCATTTTTCTCCAATTTATTCAATTGTCAAATTCAGGTAATTCTTTGCTCCTTACTTTTCATTCTTATTAGATACTCTTTGCTCAGTAATTTTAATTAATTATTCGTATTTCATAATTTTTACTGTCATGATTACACTTTGCTCAGTAATTATACATAGAACTTGGTAGTACACCTCGTTAATTTCAATTTTTCATTGTTAAGAACTTCAGTGTTTCTAATTTTTGATACCCCGGTATGAAATTAATGATAAATAACCCTAGATTTTTGCTGATCTTTTATTAGGAATATGATCATATCATGATCATGTAATAATTATGTTCATATTGTATTGTGTGTTTTTGATCTTGTAAATTAGGATAGCTACGGATTGTATTTTACGTATAATTATTAATGTGTAATATATTGTATCCTAGATTAGCTAAATGTATTTAGGGTATACACATCTTGTACTTAGTATTTATTAAGGTCTTCATTTTATTAATAATAAACTCAAGCTTTCATGTTATAATTCTCTCCTCTCTAATTCTCTACATGGTATCAGAGCAGTCGATCCTTCGACGCGCTCATCAATGTCTTCCGCCTCATTGTCTTCCATTTTCTAATCTTTTTTTTTTGGTGAAAGAGACGGTAGATAGATAGAACATAAACGTTTTACAAGCTTAAAAAAGTACATAAAAGCCAAAGTGTACTTTTCTAATCTTTGAAAGCTTCAATTGGTCGTCGATCTTGTGACTTCGACCCTTAACCGTTGTTCTATTGTGAACACGTATTTTCCTTCTCAATCCCCATTGTTTTCTCGTCTAATGTTCATCCCTCAAATTTCTTTTTCCTGCCCCTTCTTCTAATTTCATCGATCTTGTTCTCTTAATTTTCTTCTTTTCTTGTCTTATCTTATCATTATCATCACTTTTTCCACACCTCTCTATCTAATCTCAATTTTTTTTATCCCTCTGATACTCTCCTTCTATTCTTAGTGTCTCTTCTGACATTTCACTCTAACTTTTTCCTCTCGCAAGTTGTTTCCATATCTTTGCGAATTCACCCTCTTGTTCACAATTTCCTAGATTTCCTCTTCCAGTTTTCTCCAATTTCCTTAATTTCCTCTTACAATTCTCTTTTTCTGATCCTTGAACCATTTCCTCTCTTTTCTTCGTACGTCAAACTCTCATTCTGGCTCTTCTTCCCTTATTCGTCTCCTACCTTCTCGGATTTTCTCTCTCACAAATTCATCTTCTTTGTTATTGCCAAATGTCGTCACGGTGATCGGCACATTTAATTTCGCTGCAGCCCTTTTCCTCAAATTGTCGATGTTGTCTCGACCAAATTGTCGTTGTTCTTGTGATCAACGAGCCTTGTTGTGGGAGTGTTCCCTCAACTGTCTCTCTCCTATGTTTGTTCTTCTCTTCTCTTTCTGTATCGTCGTGACCTTACCTCTGTCGCTAATTACCTTTTATTCATCTATTCTCTGTGTTTCTTCATCTCACAAATTATTCTCTTCTCAAATTTCTTGTCACGCACCTTCTCTTAATCAAATAATCTCCTCTTATCTTCTCCACTTTATCTTCTCAAACTTTCTCTTCTTCTCGTCCAATTGTTTCACTAGTCACTACTCTCATCTTCCTGACATGGTCTATTGTGTACCATGGCCCTAAGAATGTCTTGTTCCCTCTCATTTCGCTCTTCATGTTCACTCCTTTGCTCTCTTATGGTTTCAGATTGTTCGTATGACAACCGAATGTCCTCTCTCCAATCCTCTCGTCGACGGCTTGCTCCTCTCCACCGATCTCTGCAATTTCCACGGCTTGCTCCTCTCCACCGATCTCAGCAATTTTCGTTCAAGATTGGACTTACCCTCCGGACGTCCATCTTGTGGGGGCGTATTAGGAATATGATCATATCATGATCATGTAATAATTATGTTCATATTGTATTGTGTGTTTTTGATCTTGTAAATTAGGATAGCTACGGATTGTATTTTACGTATAATTATTAATGTGTAATATATTGTATCCTAGATTAGCTAAATGTATTTAGGGTATACACATCTTGTACTTAGTATTTATTAAGGTCTTCATTTTATTAATAATAAACTCAAGCTTTCATGTTATAATTCTCTCCTCTCTAATTCTCTACATCTTTGACCATAATTTTTTTCTATTTAATTTTAATCACATGTGTGTGACAAAGGTATCGTAGAAATGACGTTTTTAGTTGGGTTTTCAAGATGTTTAGAGCACTAGCAATGGCGGTTCTTGTACCCGAGTTAGTAAACAAGTTCTTCCATTGCGAGAGCCGAGAGGTCTTAAACAATACGATGAAGTTGGAGGAAGGTTATTTCATTGCTAATGTTATAAGGTTGCGGAAAGGGGAACGGTCTCATTGGCGTTATGGTTAAGGTACTGAAATTGATCTAATTTGGGGAATGAGAAACGGTTAGCCTTTCTCTTTATAACGATTCCTTAATGATCATTCATGTTAGCCGATCCCAAATTTTATCGGAAGTAAAGTATGATAGTAAACTTACGGACAATAATGCTAAAGGTCTACAGTATAGACACCCAAACGTGTCTACAATCAACAATAATTTTACTACACTATCAAAATTTTACTTACTCGCACAATTAATTTTACTGTCTGAATTTTTCATTACCATTAATTTTACTACTCTAATCTCAATTTTACTACTACTAACTCAATTTTACATTGTAGACAAATTAATTGTGTCTACACTCTAGACCTCTAGCAATTCGCTAAACGTTCGTTTATCGGGAAAACAGTAAATAAGGTTTTGGGGTTGTTGAATTTTATGTTATCTGCAGTATTTTTATAAGCTAGAATTTTACTGCATATAATCTCTTTACAAAGACAAAGTTTTCAGCTTTTGCTGTCTTTCCCTGTCGAGTAATTTTGCGGTCTAATTCAGGAAAATATTGTCGGGAGGTAAAAAACAGGACAATGTCAATGACTGGCTCATGCATTACCCAAAACAATCGGCGTGCAGCTACTACAATGGTGAACGGAGCTGGAAATGTCTCAGCAGGCAAGTAATATGACTGTGTTGTCTGTGTAATTAGAAACTTTCTTGTAAAGCTTGTCTGTTGTAACTAGGCTTGTACATTAACATTAGGAGTTACACTGTTTATTGAGTTTGCAGTGAAAATTTTGACTGTTTTACCTTGTTTTGTTAAAGGTGGTGGGATATCTGCGGTAAAGCAGGAGGTTTTTGAGGAGATGGCAGCATCTGCTATTATACAACATGGCTTCTCATTGTCACACTACGAGCAGCACAAAGCCTTGTATGCGAAACTGAACCCTGCTGTCAAACAAATAAAAAGTGAGGTTTCTAAGGGAAATTGTTTGAAAGTGTATGAGAGGGAGAAAGAAAAGCTTAAACATGAGCTTGCACGTATTCCTGGCAGGGTTTGCTTGACTTACGATGTTTGGAACGATCCTTGTACTGATGAGTACCTTTGTTTGACAGTAAATTATGTGGATTCTAATTGGAAGCTGCAAAGCAAGTTTCTGAGCCTTTTCCCCTTGCCCTTTCCCTTGGATGACTCTATATTGCAATCAGTTCAGGATCTGTTGCTCGAGTGGGGATCGAGAAGAAAATATTCACAGTAACACTTGATATCAAAAGATGTGGTGATGCTGCCCAAGGCATGCTAAGGGATCGCCTTAATCAACTTGATCACATGTCACAGCTTGATGTTCTCTCGTGGTGGAAAGAAAACGAAAGGAATTACTCTCCAGAACTCACTCTTATGGCAAGGGACATACTAAGCATTCCTATCACCTCGTTTCCTAAAGATTCAGTTTTTGGCATGGGCTACAGAGTTGAACACAGATTGTTGGACGGTTTGTGGTCTAATAATGGTGTTGAAACTCTGATAGCTGCGCGAAACTGGTTATATGGATATCCGGGTAAGTTGGATAATCATCGTCAAGGTTTCATAAACATCTTTGGTGTAGAATACTGGTTATTTTGATGGGTTTTGTGATGAATTTTATGTGACCTTCTGTATTTTTTTCACTCCTGATGTTTCAGTTAACGAAGAGCACCCAAAATGTGGACTGATGGGTCGTGAGCAGCGATTCTGGATCAGAAAGGGGGATAAAGAGTCTGATTTAGATTGAAAGTTTCTGAGACATTCAATCTGTAGATTTTGTTTGCTCAGGAATATCATTTGCCATTGTGAAACTGCTGTAGTACTTTTTAGTGACTGTAAAGGTTAGAAGGAGCAATGAGTTAACCTAGAACTGGTAATTGACCGAGTACATTGGATCAGTTTTTCTGTTAAGTATTCCCCCCATCCAAATTGTATGGTTGAAAATGTACTCTCTATCTTTTGAGGGGTGTTATCACGTATGACATCTTCTCCTAAGTGAAATTCTGAGTAGCAACTTTGAAGGAACTTATCGGATTGTTAACAGCACGAGTTCTGAGTGTTAGGACTTTCTTTTGTTGTGATTTAAGCTGCTGAAGGAGCCTCCAACAAGGAGCTCTTGAGATAGTCATGACAGTACTTGAGTGAGGACTATCGACTGCTGCTTCTTGGTACTCTTAATTCAGTAGAGCTTTCTTCTGAGTCGGCTTTTCTTGCTGTTGTCATTGCTAGTATATTGTAGTGATGATTGTGACTATGCCTTCTGTAAGTTTCTGTTTTCTTAACTAAACTTTTTAGCTCCAAGACCATTGAAAGTGCACGTCTCAGTAGCCGCGCCATTTGTTCTGAAATTCTGATGACCTTCTGTTTTAATCACCTTACCTGTTTAGCCACTAGCCATAGTAGGCAAGGAAAAATGACTAGCCGCGTTTGACCTGCTGTTTATTTAACTGCTTTGATTGTAAAATTTGTGGTAGTATCTTAGATCTATATTGTTGTAAGTGCCGTTTGGCTATCTTTCAATGAGAACTTGTTATTCCTGTCAAAAAAAAAAAAAAAAAAAAAGGAAAAATGACTAGCCTTGATAACAAAGCCAAAGTAGTGACAGGAGCAAATCTGACAAAGACTCTATTCATTAAAAAGTTGTTACTTATTACAGGATAGATCAGATTATGATATAAGATTTGCATTGTTTTCAACATACTGTATAATCAGGTTCAGTGAAGTTGGTGTAATACTTTTGGTGATCAAACTCGAAAGGATCAATGAATCGACAAAGAATGATGAACTGATCTATGTACATTTATCTGAGACTGACCGTAAGTACAGTCATGGCTCATGAGATCTGTAGTCGACTACAAACTTTAGAAACTGCAGATGGGGTCAAATGCCATGTATCATGATACATGACCAATGCTACCTGATAGTGCACTTGTGTCTGAAAATGGGACAGGTGATCCGCACTGGTCGATTTCATGTAAAAAAAAAAAAGTTTTAAGTGTGGACACTTTCATAATATAAAACACGATAAATCTGTTACACAAGACTTTCGTATCCTATGTTTTAATTAATTCAATGTCATTTATGTGTCCGCCTAGTTTCCTCTCCTGGGTTTCTTTAATTCTAGTATGTTACACGCTTACTGATAAGATGTAATTAGGGTTGAGAAAGATAGTTGTCTTGTTGTTATTATTGATGAGGGCTGAACCCCTATTTATATCGTTACAATAGTTTGTACCGCAAGGCAGATATCTACTCCTATTATTCCATGATACTATTCCTACCATAGTGTAGATATTCTCTAATCATATTCCTAATACAATATAGGAATATTTCCATCATCCTCTAACACCCCCCTCTAACACCCCCCCTCAAACTCATGGTAACTTTGCAAAAGTTTCCATGGGTTTGAAAATTACAATAAAAAAAAAGTAATATCCGTAGTAGTTTGATCGCCCCGCAATGCCTCGTTTATCCTTGTTCAGCAACAATTTGAGACGGTTTAGTGGACACCGAAAAACCAAATTTGCACGGTTTGATGGACACCGAAAAACCAAATTCGTACGGTTTACTGGACACCGAAAAACCACATAGTTTGTTAGTCATGGTTTGATAGACAACGTAAAACCAAAATTTGTACGGTTTACTGGACACCGAAAAACCACATTAGAACGGTTTATTGGACACCGAAAAACCACATTAGAACACGAAAGGGTCGAAATTGGTTCGACAATATTCGTGAGAGGCTCGAAATTGGTTCGAGCGGATAGTAGTTATAGTAGAGGGTGAACAATAGGCTTTGGGTTTGACCGTACAAGAGGGGTTTTCGTAGAGTTAAGGAACTTTGATTTGGGACTTGGTTGGGAATTAGGGTAGACTTACGTAGGTGGAAGGTAGAATTGAAAAAGATTCAACGTAGAAATAGAAAACTAATTGGAAAGCTTGGTTTAGATCATTATGATCGGAATCCCGCCGGTGGGCACCATAAATTATCAGCCCACCGGCAGGGAGCGGAAGCGATTTTGCAGAGTCCTCTAGGAAAGAGGCTCTGATACCATGATAAGATGTAATTAGGGTTGAGAAAGATAGTTGTCTTGTTGTTATTATTGATGAGGGCTGAACCCCTATTTATATCGTTACAATAGTTTGTACCGCAAGGCAGATATCTAATCCTATTATTCCATGATACTATTCCTACCATAGTGTAGATATTCTCTAATCATATTCCTAATACAATATAGGAATATTTCCATCATCCTCTAACACCCCCCCTCTAACACTTACACCTTACAAGTTTTCAACTGAAAAACTGAGATCAGCTTCAGAACAACTTTCTTAATTCTCTTGGGCCGATACCATATTTGACCTAATAATAAGACTAGTACCAAAAGCGCGCGCAAACTCCCAACACAATTCATCCAGTTTCCCGCCTTTTCCCTCCCTTTTTCTTGTTGCACCCTCGTTATAATTACTCTTTTACCCAATTATTTAATTTCGACATTTACCATACCATTTCTCTCAAATCCATTCAATTAGTTTAGCTAATCGTCATTTGTCCAATTCAGGTATTTCCTTGTTGGCTTGCTAAAAATCGCCCACATTATGTCCTCTAATACCCAAAATACCCTTACCCCTTTACCCAAACTTCTCTTACTGCCCTCTCGACTCTTACCCACATTTCCTTCTCTATCATCCTAGCCTAAATATGAGAATTGAACACGTTCTTGCACTCTGATTCATTTGTTAGTTCTATCAGATTATCCTTAGAAGTGAAAACATTTAAGCTAACACTAATGAAATGAAACAATATATACAAGTCCCGTTATTCCCTTCTAACTTTTGTACATTTCCTCCTAGTCAAGATAAACTTATAACTTATAAGATGAGTGTTATCTCGTATTTTCTTTATATTACTTACGAGATCCTCTAAAGAACCAGTAAATAAAAAAAAGGTGGATTCGTGAATTAGATTAGATTGGACGAGGGTATGTGAAAGCAAGATTACCCTTGTAACATATACCTATCGGCGAATGTAGTCAATATCGAATGACCTTCATCTATTTGAATACTGACTTGGTGGTTATGCATAATTTTTGTAGTTGGTCAATTGCGGGCCTATACATAAGTAACATATCTCAGAATTACATGTCGAGATTAAAAGATATTTATAATCCACCCTAATCCATCAAAATCTTCTAACTCGGATTACAATTTAACAAATTGATCATTTTTAAAAATCTATGTATTATTATTTCAAAAAAAAAATTCACGCAAATCGATAAAGTTTTTCAAATTAAAAATTATTTTTAAGAAAAAACTTGTAAGTTACAAGTTTTGTCACTAGTAAGAAACCTGTATTTTACAAGTTTAGTCTCTCTTGGAAAACTTAAAATTTACATGTTTTGTATCTAATAGAAAACCCGTAGTCTACAAATTTCTTATCTGAACTTGTAGGCTAGAGAACTTGTAGACAACACTTCTTTTGTAGAAGTGTAGTCTTTCATTTTACTCATTTCCAGTAAGAGTCCTAAACTCGTGGTTTATAAGTTTCTCCGGCTACCAGAAACTTGTACTCTACGTGTTTTCTCCCTCAACGCAATCTTGTAAACTACAGGTTTGTGATTTACAGGTTTGTTCCTTCTCTTAAAGTTTTCAACTTTCATGGTGCATTTCATCATTATTGACGTTGAAACTTTATTTGACTTTTTTTTTGTGTGCGCGCGCTCTAGATCTAACTCTTGGGTTATTAGACGTATTGAAACTTTTTAAATCATCAATTTATTTCTTTTGATTATTTGGATTGATTTTAGTTTTCTATCATTGTTAATATGCTTGGTGGATGTAAATTTGTAGTGATGGTGGAGAAGTTCTTGAGGTGGTGGGGGAGTAGTTAGCAAGAGGATGGGTGGGAGAGAAGATGAGTGAAGAAAGAGGAAGGGAGAGGAAGAGAGAGAAATGAGCAAGGGTACAAAATGGAACATTGTGGGCGATTTTAGTAAATTGTGGGCGATTTTTAGCAACACCCATTTCCTTGCTCCTTAATTTTTATTTAATAATTTTAATTAATCATTCGTATTTCATAATTTTTCACTGTCATAATTATACTTTGTTAATTAATTTTTACAGAACTTGGTAGAATTCAATGTTAATTTCAATTTCTCAATTTGATACCCCTGTATGAATTAATAATGAATAACCCTAGATTCCTGTTAATCTTTGATCATGATTGATTTTAATCACAAATGTCCAACGAGGGTATCTTTCAAATGACGTTTCTTGTCGGGTTTTTGAGAAGTTTAGTCGTTTAGAGCACTAGCAATGTCGGTTCTTGTGCGCGAGTTATTAAACAAGTCCTTAGTTCTTCCATTGCGAGAGGTCTTGAACAATATGATGAAGTTGGAGTGAATTATGAGTTGACGTGAGAATTACATTACTTGGTTATTTAATTGTCCTGATTACGGAAATGGGAACAACTTCATTGTTGTTATGTTGTTAGGGTTATGGTAAAATTATGAGTTGAATTGTAATCACTTTGAAATTTCAATTGATCCAATTTGGGAAATGAGACGGGGTTAGCCCCCCTTTTGATATGATTCATGTTAGCCGATCCCAAATTTTATTGGAAATAAAGCTTTGTCGTTGAAGCAATTTTCATTTTGGGTCATCCGTGCGCAGCCTCTCTATGTTTCAATAGGGGTAATAGGCTTGCGTGTATCTGACCCCCCCTTACCCCGCCTTATGGCGAGATCCTTAAGGCACTGGGGTTAAAGATGTTGTTGAAAGCTTTGTCGTTGTTGTTGAATTATATGGTACCAAACATTATTGGGAAAAAGTAAAAAAGTTGTGGGATTGTTGATTTTTATGTTATCTTATATCTTCACAAGCTGCTCTTCACTGCATATAATCTACCTTTCTTTTTGGACAATGCATGTAATCTCTTCACAATGCCAAAGTTTTCAGCTTTTGCTGTCTTTGCCTGTGAGAGTGATTTTTCGGTCTAATTTAGAATTATACAGTGGGTTTTAGAAGGGAGAACCAGGACAATGTCAATCACTGGCTCATCCTTTACCCAAAACAAACGGCGTGCAACTGCTACAATGGTGAACAAAGCTGGAAATGTCCCAGCAGGCAAGTTATCTGATTGTGTAATTAGAAATATTCGTGCAAAGCTTGTCTTCTGTCATTAAACTTGTACATAAACATTAAGGGTTACACTGCTTATTGGACTGCTGCGAAATCTTGACTGTTGTCCCTCGATTTGTTGAAGGTGGTGGGCTACAGAAATGCAGGAGGATTTGGAGGAGATGGTAGCATCTGCTATCATACAACATGGCTACTCATTGTCATACTTTGAGCAGTTTGAAGGTGTCCATAAGCACCTGAACCCGGGTGTCAAACAAATAAAACAAAGGGGTTTCTAAGAGGAAGTGTTTGAAAGTGTATGAGAGGGATAAAGAAAAGCTTAAACATGAGCTTTCTAGTATTCCTGGCAGATTTTGCTTGACATACGATGTTTGGAAAGATCCTAGTACTATTGAGTACCTTTGTTTGACAGTAAATTATGTGGATTCTAACTGGAAGTTGCAAAGCAAGTTTCTGAACCTGTTCCGCTTGCCTTTTCCCTTGGATGACTCTATATTGCAGTCAGTTCATGATAAGTTGCGAGAGTGGGGGTATTGAGGAGAAAATCTTTTCAGTAACACTTGATAGCAAAAGGTGTGGTCATGCTGCCCAAGGCATGCTGAGGGATCGTCTTAATCAACTAGATGGATCTTTAGTTTGCAATGCCGACTACTTCCATGTGCATTGTAATAAGATTTGAGTGTGGATAATGAGAGAGGTTAATGATCTCGTTTTCATTAATCAATATTGAGCCACTTATATAGGCTAAGTATAAGACATTGGAAATAAGCTAAACTAGAACTTTCTACAAACTAACTAGAACTTTCTACACAATGCATTGCTTGGGAATAAGCTAAGGATATACAAGAACTTTCTACACAATATTTACACAAAGTACAAAGATATCGTAAACGTAATACTCCCCCTCAAGTTGGCGCATGAGGATTGCGAACGCCCAACTTGCCAAGGAGAAAGTGAAATTGATGATGTCCCAAAGCCTTAGTAAAAATATTTGCTAGCTGGTGAGAGGAAC
This sequence comes from Spergularia marina, assembly GCA_963680865.1. Taxonomy (NCBI): domain Eukaryota; kingdom Viridiplantae; phylum Streptophyta; class Magnoliopsida; order Caryophyllales; family Caryophyllaceae; genus Spergularia; species Spergularia marina. Next base: position 22,144,375 of record OY804553.1, on the reverse strand, counting down.
GCAAATGAGCAGTAGCGATATTACCGGCCATAACGTGTTCACGAACAAAGTGACAATCAAGATCAATGTGTTTTGTGCGTTCATGAAAAACCGGATTGGAAGCAATATGAAGGGCAGCTTGATTGTCGCAGGAAAGACGCATTGACTGTGTATGAAAGACACCAAGGGACGCCAAAAAGGACTTAATCCACACAAGTTCACAAGTAGTGTAAGCCATTGCTCGATACTCGGCTTCGGCGGAGGATCGAGCAACAGTAGGTTGCTTTTTAGTCTTCCAAGATATTGGGGACTCACCCAATTTGATAATGTAACAGGTCAATGATCGTCGAGTAATAGGACATGTAGCCCAATCCGCATCACAAAATCCGAAAAGCTGTAGTGCACTATCAGCCCGAAGAAGCACTCCCTGTCCAATTGACCCTTTAAGGTAACGGCACACCCGAAGGGCAGCATCCCAATGTTCTTTCCGAGGAGACTGGAGAAACTGGGCAAGGATATGAACAACATAACAAAGTTCTGGTCTTGTGATGGTGAGATACACGAGCCGCCCAATTAGACGACGATAGCGAGCAGGATCATCTAAGAGAGGACCTGAGGCTAAAGCTAAAGTATGATGCTGCTCCATAGGAAAGGTGGCAGGCTTGGCACCACTCAAACCCGTCTCTGAAAGGATATCAAGTGTATACTTGCGTTGAGAAAGAAACAAGCCAGTAGAATTCCGAGCAATTTCTATGCCCAAAAAATACTTCAATGCACCAAGGTCTTTGATTTGAAACTGAGTTTGAAGATACTTTTTAAATGACGAACATGCTAAGGAGGAGTTACCAGCGAGAATAATGTCGTCTACATAGACCAAAACAGCCAGGAAAGTATCACCTTTGAAATATGTGAACAACGTATGGTCAGCATGAGACTGAGTAAAACCATACCGTCGCAAAGCATTACTCAACTTGGCGAACCAATTTCTAGGAGACTGACGAAGACCGTATAAAGATTTTCGAAGACGACAAACCTTATTAGGTTCAGGAGCTGAAAAACCTGGTGGGAGCCGCATATAGACTTCCTCATGAAGATCACCATACAAAAATGCATTGTTAACGTCAAGCTGGTGTAACTCCCATCCTTTGATTGCTGCGACAGCAAGTAAAGTACGAACACTGACCATTTTGGCGACTGGGGCAAATGTTTCCGTATAATCCTCCCCCTCAACCTGACGATCACCCCGAACAACAAGCCGAGCTTTGTACCGCTCAATTGTACCGTCAGAATTGAACTTGATTTTATAAACCCATTGGCAGCCAATTGCTTTCTTACCGGGAGGTAGATCTTCAATGCTCCAGGTACCATTGCGTTCAAGAGCAGCAATCTCGAGACGCATAGCTTCACGCCATTCGGGGTGCTGAACAGCCTCGGAATATGTGCGCGGCTCATGAGATGCGGTGACAGCTGCCAGAAGTTGGTTATAGGCAGGAGAAAAATTAACACAAGAAACATAATTTGCTAAAGGATACCGAGTACCTGAAGAAGTGACGAAACGGGGTTGTGGTGTGATGGGGGTGACAAGCCGTGCCGATGACGAGCGAACCATCTTGGTAATATAATCATTAAGATAGGCAGGTGGACGCTGTTCACGGTAACCCCTACCAAGCTTGGAAGTATGAGTAGTTGTCGTAGTAGATTCAACTTGATCTCCTGGAACCTCAATAATCTCAGGAAAAGGGTCGTTATCGGTGGAGGATGACGGAGAGGACATGAGTGCAGAAGGACTGGAGTTGTTATCGAGGACAGTGCCATGATCAGGACCCGGTTTGGTTGAAGATGAGCGGTTGTGGGGAGGACGTGGAGGCCAGTACCAATCACTATCAATGGGAATGAACGAGTCTTCATCGTTGACAGTGGCAGAAGCAAACAAGTTAGGATCAGCAAAAGGAAAAGTGGTTTCATAAAATATAACGTCCCGAGAAACAAACATCTTGTGAGTCTCCAGATCATACACTTTCCATCCTTTTTGTCCAAAAGAGTATCCTAAAAATACGCAACGGCGGCCGCGAGGAGCAAACTTGTCCTTAGACCGTGGTCGATTATGGGCATAACATAAACAACCAAAAATACGAACCTGGTCATAAGGAGGTGGAGATGAGAAGAGTTTCTCATATGGTGTCGATCCCTGTAACACCATGCTAGGAGTACGATTAAGCAAATATGCCGCTGCAAGAGCACACTCTCCCCAGAAATCAATAGGTAGATGGGCTTGAAAAAGTAGTGCGCGAGCAACATCCAAGATGTGACGATGTTTACGCTCAACACGAGCATTTTGTTCTGGTGTCCCAACACAGCTATGCTGATGCAAAATACCACAGTCCGCAAAAAAATGGCGTAGAGCATCAAATTCCGACCCATGATCAGTCCGAATCACTTTAACAAGCTTACCAAATTGAGTCTTGACCATAGCAACAAAGTCACGGATCAACTTTCCTGTCTCAGCCTTACTACGCATCAAAAACACCCACACAGCACGAGAGAAATCATCAACAACAGTAAGAAAATAATGTGCACCAGAAAGAGTTGAAACGGGATACGGTCCCCAAATATCCATATGTCTTAAATCAAAAACATCGGAAACAGTAGAGTGACTGATGGGAAAAGCACTACGAGTCTGTTTCGCTCGACAACAAATATCGCACAAAGAACTTTTAGTTTTTCTAGGACCATTTCTAAGTGCAGGAATTAAAGATAACGGCTTGGCAGCGGGATGGCCCAAACGTTGATGCCACAAATCAAATAAGTTGGTTGTCTGGACAGAGGAGACGATCCCGAAATGAACCAACGGCTTGTAGTAATACACCCCATCACGATATTCACCCGCTCCAATCACCTTCTTCGAGGAACGGTCCTGCAAAACACACGTGTGGGAAGAAAAGGTGATCAAACAGTCAGTATCAACGATAAGTTTGCCCACAGAAAGAAGGTTAACAGAGAGATTAGGTACAAATAACACATGCGACAGACGATGTCCAGAAGGTAAGGTAAGAATGCCTATTTGGGTGGCAGAGGTTTGAACACCATCAGGAAGACCAACTGGAACTGGAGCAATATCATATACATCCGTCAACAAAGAAATATCACCAGTCATATGATGAGAGGCACCGCTATCAATCATCCATTGCTTACCAGAGAGTGTTTGAGGAGTGCTATTAGCTGCGGGCGGAGAGTCAAGAAGCTGCAATAGGCGCTGGTGTTGCTCAGCGGTCAAAGAAGGATAAGAGACCGTTGGAGAAGAAGAAGGCTCTGAAGGAGAAGCAGATGCATGACTGGCCGTAGCAACAGACTGCCGAGAAGATGAGGACCCACGACCACGTCCTCGACCACGACCACGATCCTGTCCATGGACCACCCTGAGACGTGCAAAACAGGTATCATAGTCATGGCCCGGCCGATTACAATAGGTGCATTGAGGACGTTCACGGCCATTAGTAGATGAGGAGCCACGACCATCCTGACCAGATGATACAGATGACTGAACAACAAACCCAACTGCAGAAGCATCAGATTTCCGAATAGCTGACTGATGGCTTTCTTCTTGCACAACCATGGCGTAAACACGATCGAGTTCGGGTATAGGTGTCAAATTGAGAATGAGACCACGTAGATTATCATAACGGTTGTCTAAACCCATCAAAAACTGATAGGTTTTAAGATTCTCAAGCCAAGCCAAAATTTTAGCACCACCCTCACAATCACAAACATCAAGGGGGGAAAGAGTCATCAATTGTTCCCAAGTAGCCAAAAATTTGTTATAATACGACATTACAGAAGCACCCGATTGCTCAGCTACACAAAGGTCACACCAGAGTTGATAGATTTTAGGACCATTTGTAGCATGATATCTATTATATAAAGTATCCCACAAAATCTTAGCATCAGTTATGCGACCAACGGTATTACGGATAACGGGATCCAGAGAATTTGATATCCAAGAGCAAATCATAGCATTAACAGCAATCCAAGAGCTATATTCAGGTGACTTACGATCGGGCTTAGGAAGAGTGCCATCAATAAAACAAATTTTACCATGAGAAAGTAAACCACGACGTACAGCTTGTTCCCAAGATTGATAATTATCTCCTTTCATTTCAACCTTAGTAAGGGACATACCTGAATTTTGAGAGGGATGAATATAATAGACAGAGGTAGGATCATACATGGGAGGCACCTGATGGGCTGAATTTTCGACGGTTTCAGGGGCCATGATGAAAGCGCGGACAAATATGAGAAAAACGGGTGTCGTCGGAGAGACTAGCCGGAGGACGACGACCGGACTGATGCGCGAACGAGGGGACGGCGACTGTGCTGGGCCGTGGACCGCAGAGAACGGCGAGAATGACCGGCGACTGGAAAGAGCCGGGATGAGCAGCGGAATGGAGAAAGAGATTTTGGGGGTTTTGAGAATTAGGATTGAGAAATCAATTTGGGGATTTTTGGAATCAATTGGTATTTTTTGAAGAACCCAGGAGCTGTGCGTCGTTTTGGTCAAATTTTTTTTTTTTTTTTGAATAGAGAGATGAACCTAAACTACTGATACCATAATAAGATTTGAGTGTGGATAATGAGAGAGGTTAATGATCTCGTTTTCATTAATCAATATTGAGCCACTTATATAGGCTAAGTACAAGACATCGGAAATAAGCTAAATTAGAACTTTCTACAAACTAACTAGAACTTTCTACCCAATGCATTGCTTGGGAATAAGCCAAGGATATACAAGAACTTTCTACACAATATTTACACAAAGTACAAAGATATCGTAAACGTAATACATTGTGGTGCTCGCTTCATGGATCATATGGGTGAAGAGTGCTTCAAGCTGATTGAGATCCCGATAAGGAAGATCAGAGAGGGTGTCCATTATGTAGTTGGCCATGAGAAGAATAGATTGAAGTTTGAAGAGGCTGCAGTGAAACTTTTTGGTGAAGGTTCTTTAGAACCTCTTTGGTCAGACTGTACTCATAGATGGAATTCTACTTATCTTCTGCTTGAGAGGGCAATCAAGTACGGCAGTGCCTTTGAACATGTGATGATTGATGACTGGTATGCAGGTTGGCATTTGACAGAAGAAGAGTGGTCTTTGGTAGAAAAGATTTGTAAGCTATGAACATTTGTGGAGGAACAAGGTAGATTTCTGGTTGTTGGGCAGATGCTAAATCTTGTTGCCAATCTGACTTTCTTTTGTTGTGATTTAAGCTGCAGGAGCCTCCAACAAGGAGCCCCTGAGAAAGTCATGCCTGAGCTTGAGTGGGGACTAAGGCCTGCTGCTTCTTGGTATACTCAAATCAGTAAGTTTTTCTTCAGAATCGGCTTTTCTTGCTGCCGTCCTTGATAGTAAATTGTTGTGTGATGATTGTGACTGTGCCGTCTGTGAGTTTTTGTTTCCTGAACTTAAATTTTTAGCTCTAAGACCACTGTAAGAACGTTTACGTCTCAGCAGCCATGTGTTCTGATGGACTTGCCTTGAGAACAAGACAAACTAGTGACAGGAGCAGATTTGACAAAGACTACATTCATTAATAACTCGAAATTACACCTAAAACTTTTTCACTAAATACAGGATAGACCAGATTATATATGGTGTTCTTATGCATAACAGCCTTCCTGTCCCTGTCTGTTTCTTCAATTTTCCGAGTTTCTTTTCCGAGCAACAAAAGGAGATATTAGACTCTTTGTATAGTTAACTATGTTTCTGGAACTTGGGATGCTTAATTTCTGAACATCTTCAGGAGGCTTCTCAGGATCTATAAGCACGAGAGTATTCGGGTTCCATCTATCTTGTAAGGCAAACCTGTTTTTGTTTGTGATGTTGAGCATGCCTTGGTGATAGTAGCTTATGGAGTTCACCAGATTGTCTTTTCTAAGATAATGCAACTTCACCCATGAACCTCCACTGCCCTCTTCCTTGAACATTCCCACCTCAAGGGACTGAGTATTAATTTTCCAACACGCGCACAAGCAACCTCCCATGGCATATATCAGTGGAGGACACAGAAAGCCGTCATTCTGCCACTTCGGTAGAGGGACGCTTTCGAGCTTCCCGGCAACCCAATCAAACCCAATCAAACACGAGCGAATATCTTCAATATCTTCTCCATTAGCCTTGGATATTGTCCAATAAGTCACATCCTTAACTGAGACTCCTAACCCTGTTAATCTTGGGCAGTCGCCATACCCCTGCAGCTCTTCTTGTGAGCTAGTCCAAGTGTTTTCCAACAAAGAGAAAACCTGTATGATCTTCTCACTGTTGGTACGGTTCTGGCTTATTCTGACAACTCTATAATCATCTGCACTCGTGACATAACCAAATCCCCATACAACATCATGATTTCTGTGTTGCTTAGGGTTAGGAACTTTTCGGTACTCAAATGTGCTGGGATTCCAAATATATAGAAAACAGGTTTTAGTTTTCACACAAACCAATCCATCACAGGATCCCACCACAAATATACGAGCATTACCCACATGAAAGTCATTCTTAATGATTCGAGCTAAACCAGCTTCCTCGTCAAGCATGTCCCCTTCATCATTGAATGGGGAACAATCCCAATTGTCTCCACCTCCATAAGACTCGTAGTCAAATGAAAGGAAGCAGGTTTTGTGGTTGATGAGCAGGTGCTGATTTTTGCTAGTTGTAGCTGATGTTTTGAGGTGCAGTCGCGCAAAATAAGGGCTGGAAATAATGGAATGCCATCTTTTGCTGACAGACTTGAATCTTATCAGGGATTTGATGGGTAGCCTTACTAGAATTCCGGTAACAACGAGTTCTTCAGGTAGATAGAACTCAGGGGATCGTCTGTTGTCAATCTCTTTCATTTTTGGTTGTATGTTTTTTTTTTTTTTTTTTTTTTCTGATTATAAGATGCTGAAGCAAAGACTCCTAGAGTCACATATATACAGTACATATTAGTTAAATGAAGCCTGGCAAACATAATAATTGGTCTGTTTTGGCTCACTGAATCTCAGAAACGTTTTCGTAGGTTATTTTTCGTGCACTCCAATCTTTCATGGACGGCTGTCGTTGACAGGTTCTGCTTCATTATTTAGTACATTCTTTATAAAAAGCATACAGTATGCAGATGGAGGATAATAATTTAAAAAAATTTAAAGTCTCAGAGGTGGACAAACTTTCAACTGGAAATTGTAGTGTCAAAAGTTCTTTATACTTTATATACTTAGGAGTCTTGGACAGCAAGGAGCTGGAAAGTTCTTATAGTAATACTTGCCTCAGTTGACTGACTCTTAGCATGGGATGCTTCTACTGGAAGTTTTCATGCATGCTTTAATGTTCATAGATCAGTGCTGCTAGTCATAAAATTTTGCCCTTTATTTACTCATTGTAGACATTGTACATCTTAGGAGCTGAATGACCTGAATGTGTACTGACGCTTCTTATGATGTACGTTATGTCTCATTTTCATGGACAGATCATGAAATCCAGTAGCAAAGGATCTGTTCTTTGCCCTGTGGATGTGCCTTTCTGACTGCAGTAAAATTGTTCTCATTTTTCAGGTGCGTTCTATCTGATCACTCGTATAGTCATGTCCATGTTCTCTATACGTAAGCTGAACGGAAAAATGGCACAGAGATCACTGTTATAAACAGGTACCTGTTCTGGTAAATCATCAGACATTATACAAATAACATATTGGTATTATACTCTTATAATTACTACACAAGTTGCTATAACAAATGAGGCAGAGCACACTGGCAGTTGCTACTACAAGCCTCTAACTTTGATACAGGATTACAGGGTTTTTGATGGACATTGTTTTCGATTTCTACTTGAATGATATTTGATCATTAAACAAAAAAGAAAGAAAAAACTTCAGAGATTGAACTTGTTCACTAAGTTGAGGGCTAAAACAAACTATTGTAAGATCTGCAGTGAAGGACTGCTGGTGTCTGTTCTGCTTCTCGGATGCTCACGCTTTCAGCAGTACCGGTTTCTCCCAAGTAAGAACGGAGAGATAAGACTCGGCACATAAGTAATCAGATCTGTACTCGTTGGAATTTTCAAGAAATGCAAATCTTCTTCTGGATCTAGATTAGGGTTGTTGATGTATAAGACCATTGTGGGTGCTCTAACCATCAGTCTAGACTTTTGGCTCAGTTGGTTATCTAACATGGTATCAGAGCCTCAGCGATCCTGAGGTCTCGAGTTCGAATCCTGGTAGCCCCCTCCTTTGTTGTGTTGGAGCCTTAATAAAAAGAGCTCAGTTTAAGTGTTGTGTTTGTGGGCCAGTGAATTACCCACGCTTCAAGCCCAAGTGGGCCTTTGCGTGAGGGGGCGTGTTGAAGTATAAGACCATTGTGGGTGCTCTAACCATCAGTCTAGACTTTTGGCTCAGTTGGTTATCTAACATAATAGAGAATATTAGGAATATTCGGGTTAAGGAATATTACTAATATTACGAGTATGTAATTTAGGAAAATAATATGTTTAGGAATATATTGTGTGTTAGGGTTTCGTAAGAGTCAAGTCATTGTAGTAGTATAAATAGAGTCTACCTCAAAGTCATTGTAGCAAATTATTACGATTATATTGTGTTTATGAGATTCCACAATTGTGTACGTTATAATTCTTATATGGTATCAGAGCCTCTTTCCTAGAGAACTCTAGACGTGGCTTCCACTGCCTGCCGGTGGGCATGGAATATATAATGCCTGCCGGCGGGATTTCGTTGTTCGTCGGGATTTCGTTGCTCGCCGGAGATTTGTTGTTCGTGGTACAATGTTTTAGGGTTTTTTTTTTCAATTTCAGGGTATTATTATTGTTTAAGAGTCTTTGTTTAATTTTATTTGTGTTTGAATAAATCCCCCCTCTCGTTGGTTTCTCGTTGGTTATTTTGGGTTGTTTATGGTGTCAAGATGATTAATCGGAATTATGAAGGGTAATGGTTCGGTGTTGATCGATTTAAGTAGTGTCGTTTGGGTTGTCGTTGTTGGACTTTTGGAGCCTCTGGCTTATGCACTTTGTTTATGCAATAACTTTGGAGTAAGAGAAAGGCAGTACGTACACCAATTATATATGGGTCCTGTTTTGTTGCTGATGGTTTGCTGAGTATCATGGCGATGGAGGTGTTTAGTCGACTAGTATATTGACGTGGGTTGTTGGCTTGTTGTCGTTGCATCCTAGTTCGTTGTTGTATGATTTTTTAGGCCGATCAAGGAATGGTGGTGTGCCCCTACCTCTCATGTCTGGTAGTTTTAAGGTGAAGTTGATAATGATCACTTCACGTTTTGAGACCATGTTGATCGATTCATGGTATTTGTTTTTGGTGCATTATTGGAGAGTGCCCCTACCGGTCATGTTTGGTTCTTTTTAAGATGAAGTGGATAATGGTCGTTTCATGATTTGTGAGACCATGGTGATTCGTGATTCCCTTGTATCTGGCGTTTAGTTGTGAAGTTGATTATGGGCGATTTATGGTGTTAACCGTGTTAATTTACCATAGTTGTTTAGTGTTCTTTGGGTGGCGATCAAGTGGGTTCAGTGGTGTTTTAAGACGATGTGATCAACGTGCCGATTTTGAAGATTTGAAGATCTCGACGGAGTTATTTTGTTTCTTTATCGTTTTGGCAAACTCATTGTAATTTTAGCAAATTACCATGAGTTTGAGGGGGGGTAATAGAGAATATTAGGAATATTCAGGTTAAGGAATATTACTAATATTACGAGTATGTAATTTAGGAAAATAATATGTTTAGGAATATATTGTGTGTTAGGGTTTCGTAAGAGTCAAGTCATTGTAGTAGTATAAATAGAGTCTACCTCAAAGTCATTGTAGCAAATTATTACGATTATATTGTGTTTATGAGATTCCACAATTGTGTACGTTATAATTCTTATAAGGGTCAAGAAGAAGAATGCTTTTCTGATCAAGATGAATGACATACCTGCCTGTTTTTGTCACTCCAAACACATCAGAAAGAAACATGGCTCTTCCTCCATAAAACGAAAATGAGTCACGTATAAACCGAAACAGCCAAGTGAAGGAATTTGTCTCTTCTTTCTTAAAAAACCCAATCTCAATTTCACCATCATCACTTTGTAAACACAAATGCAAACATCCTTCTTTAACAAACAGCACAGGGTATTCAGCATCAGATTCCTCACTTAGAGGAAGGAACTTAACAAGCTCGTACACAGACACAAACTTCTCACCTGCCAAATCAAATCCTATGATGTTCCACCCACGAGAACCGGGTGAACTTTCAACATGTAGCCAGCAAGTTACCCAGCATAGCATATTATTAAACCATACTCCTGGATGACCCAATGACGGGATGTCATAGCCATAAGCCGAGGAATCTAAAGTGATGGTTTTCCAACAATCACCTACAAAGGAAAATACTTGCACTTTCTTCAAAGGGAATTCAGGTACTCTGATCAACTTGTAATGTTCAGTTGATGATTCACATCCAAGACCCCACACAGTCCGGCCCTTAGCAGAGGGCTCGGGATTTGGAATTTGGATGCGAACATTAGTTACAGGGTTCCAAACATACAAAGCACCATCTCCAGAGTCCAAGCAAACCAATCCATGACAGGATACCACAGGCAATACAAGAGGGTGAAGGGCATGAATTGGGAATAAATCACTTTCAGGAATTGCTCTTACAGTTTCTGTATTCCCTTCAAAGTCGTAAATTTCATAGTCTGAGCTGATATAACTGCTGTCATCTTCGTAATTTGCAAAGTCAAATGACAGGAAGCAGGTTTTGGTGTTGATCAAGAGGTGCTGCACATTACAGAAAGGAGATAGCTTCTGTTGCAATTTTGAAAACTCGGGGCTTGAGATGATCAAGTTCCATAATTTACAAACGAACTTGCATCGTATCAGGGATTTTACTGGTAATCTTGCGAAAATTTCATGAGTTAGAATTTCTTTTGGCAGCTGATTCTGACGGTACATGGCCATAATAATTCTACCAACTACACAGTAAGCACCCTATAAATCATTACGTTGAGATGATGAATTCATGTTGAAATGGTCCAAGGTCAAACTGTACATAAGCGCGTTTCTAAGCTCTGACTTTGCATAAATGAAATCGACTTATAAGAAAATACCTAACCATTGAACAAGTTCTAAACTGCTGACGCTTTCTAAAAGTTCCGAAACAAAGAAAACATTACGCAGACATAGAGTAAGTATTGTTGCGTGAAGAATACAACATTGCTAGACAGTACATACCAGGTAGTAACTAGCTTAGTAAGCATCTCAGGTGCACTGATGAAGCAATTAGTGAACATTCAGTGGGTATTCTAATTCATTCATGTGGCCGAAATCCTCGTTGAACCTGATTAATTACAGCTCCTATGCATCCCTACCCAGCAGGCGTGAAGGAGAGACAAGACTCTCCACATACTTGATGACATTACTGGTTTTCGGAATCCTTAAGAAATGAACATCATCTGTTGGTTGCTGCTGTTCAGGGTGAAGAAAGACAATGCTTCCATTATCAAGATGGAAAACATACCTGCCTGTTTTTGTTAATCCCAGCATTTGCTCAGCAATCATAAATCTCTCATACATTGAGAAAGAGACATGTCGAAAATAAAACAATTCTGAAAATTTACTCCTGTTTTCCTCCTCTTCATGCTTATATGACCATATGCTAAACTCACCTTCATCACTTTGCAGACAAAAATTCAAGCACCCTTCCTTAGAAGACATCAACAGTGGACAATTGGAGAAGCCATAAGGAAAATTTTGATCGTAGTCGCAGACGGTTTTGAACTCCTCGGTTGATAAATCGAATCCAATGATATCCCACCCTGAAGCTTCAAGGGCATCATGATCATACAACCAGTTTATTGCCCAACAAATCATGTCATTGTACCACACACCGGAACCCATGAATAATTTTACGTCGTATGCTAAATCCTCAGCATTTAAGCTGATAGTCTTCCAAGAATTTCCAATGAAGGAAAAAACTTGTATAATCTTCAGTGACAAGTCAGGTATCCTGACAAGCTTGTAATCATCTTTTGCCAATGAGACACAACCAAATCCCCATGTTGCTCGCCTCTGATCAGCACGAGGCGAAGGATATGGGATTTCAGTGTGCTCAAAAGTAGTCGGGTTCCAAACATACAAGCAGCCATCTCCGGAGTCTAAGCAGACCAATCCGTTGCATGAAGCTACTACAAAAACATCAGGGTGATCAGCATGAAGAAGAAAGTTCTTCTCAGGAATTTCTGTCGGTGTTTCTGTTTCGCCTTCAAAGTCGTCAGAAATATTACAGTTCCTTCCTCTGTAAGTGTTACAGTCTTCATGATTTTCGTACTGAAATGACAGGAAGCAGGTCTTTGTGTTGATTAGAACACGCTCTTCATTAGAAAAAGACGATTGTTTTATGTATAATTTAGAAAAGTGAGGACTTGAAACGATGGAATTCCACAATTTGCAGACAATTTTGCATATTAGCAGGGATTTTACTGGTAATTTCAGGAATACTTGATGAAGCAGGAGTTTATCCATATAGTTTGGTTAATTAGTGTATACTCTGCATATATCAGAAATACATACCGATATGTTTTGCCTTATCATCATTATTATATTATATATAGAAAGAGATGTCCTGTGGAATCGGTCAAGTTGCAAGTCTCTTACCAAAATGTTCTTGCCTAAATATACATGACCATGTTTTTTCTCTGTTATATATACAACATTACCTTAATCCTATCGGAATAAGCAATGGGTGTTTAAAGAAAGACGGAGGGAGTATACTATGTATATTGTATAATACAGAGTACTCATCTGGTCCTTTTCAAACTTCTCATCTACCGATACGGACACAGACATCGATACGGATACGTGACACGACACTTTGAAAACTAGCGGACACAGACACGGCTAACTAAAAAGACAATATGGATATTCAAACGACGGCAATTTGAAGATCCTCCTTTCTAGCTCTTGTAATGTAGTTAGTCCCCTTAGTTCCAAATAGTCGCAAAAAAGATAAATAATTTAAGTTACATTAGTAATCCCAACAAAAGTTATCCAAACAAATGAAATGTTTCCATAGTTTTGCAAATTATGACAATACAAACTAAAACAAATAAACAAGAGACCAAGTCTTATCCATGAAACATCAAACTTAAAAAATTCAAAAGATTACAACAACAAGCACCAATCTAAATAATTCCTTCAATATCACCATCACCAACATCATTAAAGACTACACTTTCCATTTCTGGCTCATCAAGGAAAAGAGTAGCCATATCAAGACAACCAACATCACCAAGATTGTCATCCTCACTCATCTCCACCAATATCCCACATCTTTGATCTTTATTTAATATACTCTTCACTATTTCTAAAAATCAAACGTAGGTTATTGTGAGTTCTTACCAAATCCTCGGCTCGTTTCGGAGTAAGCTTGTTTCTAGCACAAGAGTGAATGAACTTGTAAATGCTCCAATTTCTTTCACTAGAAGATGAAAATGAAGGTTGGCCTAACAACTTGAATGCTAGAGCTTGATGATTAGGAGCAATCGAACCATAAGTAGACCACCAATGCTTAGGCTCTATAATAGCTACTCCCTCTTGTTCTATATTATGTTACACAATGAAATAACACGAATTTTTTGTAGAAAGTAAGATGTGGTGGAAAATGAAAGTGAGTGGGTCACAAACCATTACGACCACAAAAAAAAAACATTACAAATAAGGAAAGTAGAAGATCATTTAGAACTGACGAAAAAAAGAAACAAGAACATCATTCATAATTGGAGGGAGTATGTCATTTACATACTCCAAATCCTTGAAGATATCATGCTCTGACCTCTTCTTGAAAAGATAGCATACTCGGTCTTAGCTTTTCCAAATTGGTCGATATTAGGAAAAAGCCTCCTAAAAGAAGACAATCTTGAAGAAGAGATATCATTGTCAACATGTGGTGCAACTCTTTCGGAAACTTTATCAATCTGTTCTTGAGTATAGAACCTTGGATAAAAAAAAGAATAAACATAATGAGATCAAATTATCACATAAAGAAATAAAGTAGCTAAAGTTAAAAGAATAATTTTTTTTTAAGTTAAGAACATATTACCTTGGAACTAAAGAATGTGCCACACCATGGAGAGGAGTACTAGTTTTGGATCAACGGCTTGTAAGAACGCGTTCTACCACTTTGTAAAAAGCGGATTCTTCTCTTAAGTCTTTGTGTTCATACTTAAGGACAGCCTCTTTGACCTTCATAGTCATAACTTCCCACCTTTCATATACCAAAGATTATGGATTAAAGACCTATCGTTGTCACAATCTCTAATCATATCATAGATAGGACGGGTAAACTGAAGGATATACTCAACTTTATCCCATGAACCATCATCTAAGATCTTGTGACTCACAAGTGTAACTTGTCCGCGATTATCTTTTCTATATGAAATTCATGCCTCACTAACAACCATTGATTTCAAAGTGGTTTTAAGAAGTGACAACCTCTTAAGCACAACAACAATAGAAGCAAATCTAGTGTCGGCAATGGACAACAATTTCAAAGAAGAAAACTTGTTGAAAATTTCAAGTCTCATGGAATGATTCATGATATAGTTTTTAATGAAACATGCATCTACATGAACCTCTGTTATCCTATGACACTCATCATAAACTTCTTCATCGTTGTTCGAAGTATTCTTAGCTTGCATAAATGTTTTTCATAGCAAGATTATATTGAGTGTGTGCACTACACATGGTGTCCAATAGATATGTGGATACCTTCCTTCTATGAGCTCTCCCGCGCCTTTGCAATTACTTGCATTATCGGTTAACACTTGCACAACATTTTGATATCCCACTTCATCAATTACCTCACTTAACAAAGCGGTAATAAACCCTTTATCTTTCACTTCACCTGAGCAATCAACCGCTTTCATAAACATAGGACCACTTTCCGAAGCAACCATAACATTAATTAAAGGTCTTCTTTGTGAATCACTCCAACCATCACTTACTATCCTCATCCCCTTCCCTTTCCAAGTTCTCTTAATAGGCTCTAACAAATTCTCAACATTCTCCCTTTCTTGTTGAAGTAAGGTGGTTCTCAATTTATTATAGCCCGGAAGAATATAACCCGAAATTTGATTAGAAGTTGCATAGGGGTAGGATCTTATATAATAAGGATTCCTAACAAGGTTAAAAGGCAATCCCGCGCTATAAAACATCCTTGCTATTTCCGCATCTAAATGGTTGCGAGATTGGATATTGAAGGACATGGAAATAGTATTTTCAGATTTTCTTTTTTTACCCTCTCTCAAAGAATTACCAAATGGTAGTGGCATAGACCTAGCTTCGGAGGAAGAAGAGAATTGCTCAATTGAAAAACGTGGAATTTTGTTCTTTGAAGCTTCTTTCCTAGCTATAGAAACTTCCTCCAAATTTCTCATTTTGACTCTATCCTCCATTGGTACAGGTTTACACAGACTAGCTTTGTTTCCGGTAATATCCAACAAATGACCTTTCACTCTAGTATATGACCCGTGCTTAATCTCCTTGCAAAACGTACATTTTCAAGTAAAATTACCACCACCTTCCGATGTTTTACTTCCTTTCTCGACAAATTTCCACAACGGATATTCACCCACATCGGAACTACCTCCGCTAGGCTCCATTTTCAAACAAAAATAACCTTCACAAATAAGCAATTCAAAATCAACACAATGCCAAATACACCCAACATCAACCATCAATTCACAACTTAAATCAAACTAAACCATAACAAAAGATATTGCCCAATTACATAAATTAAATTTACATTACAATAACCCCAACAAATCATATCAAATTTCAACACATTCATTTTCCCTAAAAAAAACCCTAGATTTCTATTTGCAAAATTTATAAAATTAAACACAAAATCTATCAACCTAAGCATACACATTGATGTAAATTATAATAGGTAATGACTAATTACACTACAAATTAAAAAAATAAAAAGGTAAAAACAAAGTTTAAATCGAAGAAGATTCCGTACCTGTTTATGCGAAAGCACGAGAGAAGCCGACTGTAACGCGCGAAGGGAAGACCAGGCGCCACCAAGGAGGGCAAAGAGAAGTCAACTGAAACGCGAAGAGAAGACCAGGTCGTCGGTCGATTGTCGGAGAGAGAGAGAAAAGAAGAGTGAATGAGAAGAGTGATTGTCGAAGAGAGAATGAAAGGGCTTGTAATTGAAGAAAAGAAGAAGCTCAAAACGACGTAGTATTGTGTCGTGTCGGTGTCTAGTTCGTATCCGGTCAGTGTCCAATTTAGAAAGAAAAAAAATGTGTCCGTGTCCAAAAATTAGAAACAAAACAGACACGGTTTTCTTACGTGTCGGACACTAAAACGGCACCTAGGGGCCGTGTCCGTGCTTCGTAGCTTCTCATCCCTTTTTTAGGGTTTTGTCTTTGTTCTTCCCATTCACAAAGTATTACGTTTTTTTTGTAGAGTGAATAATTAGTGAGACAAGATAAAGATGTTAATGATAATTAGCTTTTAATTTAATTTTTATATGAAATCATTAAAAAAATTAATTATAAATTATCCTTATGAGGTGCGCAAAAAGGAGCGAGAAGTTTAAAGAACGACCGAAGGGTGTTATATGTCCTGATTTGTATTCTTAATGTGTTAACGAAATTATAACCGTGTGGATAATACGCAATGATATTTTATTTCCTAAAATTAACATTCAAGGTAAAAGTTGTCCGGATATATACTCATTGTTCTCCCCAATCGTCGTGACGTGTTATTGACGAAACTATGTTCTGACAGCTAGTATAAAATGTGCCATATAAATAGTCATTTATTTATCCGCAACAACTAGTACGTATAAAACAATGAAAGGTGTAGGTAGGCTTTCATTTGTTTAGCAGCGAGATTAGTATAAAAGGCGTGAAAAGTGTAGTTTATTCATCACTTATTAAGTCGTAACAATTAATAAAAAATGTCGATGCAAAGAAGAGAAAGTTACTACTACATTTGTATAAGTAATTCGCTAAGAGAGTTGTTAATGACTATATTATGAGTTTTAAAGGTGGTGTTCTCATTATCTCTCGTACTTTTATTTTTTATCTAGCCTTCTTTGTCTCAAGGTCCAACTGTTTCTCTTTGCTCCCATGGCCTTTGTTGGAACAAGCTATATCAGGTTCTTAGTTTCTCAGTACAATCTATTATCAGGTTCTTAGTTTATCTCTATTATTTGTCTTCTCTTTTCTAATTTTTTTTATTTATTTATCTTCCCTCAACCTGATATTATTATTGCCAATAATGCACTCTATTTTTTGGTACAAAATAATACTCCTCTGGTCCTATTTAAACTTCCTTCTCCCCTTTTCAGGGTTTCGACTTTGTTCTTCCCATTCCCAAAATATTACGGTTTTTGTCGAGAGAAAAATTAGGGAGGCAACATAAAGATGTTGGCTAAGATTAGCTTTTAAATTTATTTGCTAAATAAATCATAGAGTATTATTTATTATTTCTTCTTTTGGAGTGCGCAAAAGAGAGAAGGAAGTTTAAATAGAAACGGAGGGAGTACACTTTAAGGGCCCTGAATTGACCTCCGGTCAATCTAAAAAGTGAGAGTTAGTTATTATGAAGTGAAGTCGTCACCAAACAATTGAAGCACTAGAAAGATAGTAAATTCATTGTACTATTTTATTCTTGTTTTTGCATGGGAGGAAAGATATCAAAGAGATACATAAATCATGACTTCCCTGATTCTTTATATGATTCTCTTTGATTGACTTTGATCTTGAAAGTGAATTGGGAAAATCATGATTGATGTATCTTTTTGATATCTTTCCTTTTATGTAGAAATTAAAGAAAAAATAAAATAAGATCATAATTTAATGAATGTGCGTGTTTTTGAAACAGATACATAAATCATGATTTGTTGATTCTTTATTCATGATTTTCTTTGATTCACTTTGATCATGAAAGTGAATCAAGAAAATCATAATTGATGTATCTCTTTGGTATATTTTCTTCTGTGTATGTAGAAAGAAAATAAAAGAATGTCATAATTCAATGAATGTGTTATTCTTTGAAAGAGATATACACAAATCATGATTTTGCTGATTTTTTTCATGATTTTCTTTGGTTCACTTTGATCATGAAAGTGATCAAGGAAATCATGATTGATGCATCTCTTTGATATCTTTCCTCCTATATAGAAATTAAAGAAAATAAAAGAATATCATAATTTAATGAATGTGTTAATCCTCGTACTACTTAAGTTTACTCTATGACCTATGCACCCTTGGGTTAGCTTATGGACTATATATAATTATATATGAAGTTGTTCATTGTATTATGCTCATCCAATCCCGAAATCGTTTTATCTAGCCACTCTCATTTGTTTGTTCATTTTTTTTAATACATGCACTAAATGGAAGAGAACAAAGAAGTCACTAGGTTGTCCTCGGGAAGAAACTTCACAAAAGTTCGTAAGAAATCCGCAATAACGCTTAAAGTTTTTTATTGGATTAGCGATCTACCAAATAGTCAATTTTTAACCATGAAGGATTCGGGATATGCCGTCTATATGCTTTTTTATACAGAGGTATAATGACATTCTTATCCCTGGAATAAACGTTTGTCACATATTCCACTATCTATTTTATTGAACAATATCTTTAATTTGTCAGTTATGTTTTTTTATCTCCTTATTATCTTAATTCCCTCCTGAATGTCATAACTTAAATATGCTTTTATTTATATTTATGTAGGAAGACGGGGGACTCCCAACATTCAAGCTAGTGGTGAATGGTTGAATAATGTTGCAAGTTCAACTGGTGTGGGGTAAGACGCGGGAGCCATTGTTTGTGGAAGGTTGATAACAGTAGGAGCCAATGATTGTCTTGAGATGTGTTATGCCTACTAAACTTCCTTGAGATCGATCATATAAGATTAGGATGTCGTTTAAATAAAACTAAAGGTCTTCAAAAATTAATAAGATCAGCAAAACTGTTGTAATAATAAATGTCCTATGTAAGATCTCCATCTGGTCACAACTAAATAAAATCAAGAATAGAACGACTGAAAATTGAAAAGTTGAGGTAGTTTAATCTCCCGGTTTCAAATGCTGTTTAATTCCTATAATGTTTTAACTTTTACTTTCTACATCCCGTAATAAACTTCTTTTTTTTTCATTTTATTTGAAAATCTCAACGAAGGAAGAAGTTTATATACATATAGAAGGAGTAGTTTTCCGAGCACCACTACCTCTATGAAATTAAGAACATTTTGGCCATGAAATTTGATACTTAGATTCTTCCGCCAACAATGAGGTGTATCCAGTGTTTTAAAAACCGGACTGGACCGACCGGTTCAACCGGGAACCGCCTAGTGACCCGGTCCGATTTACACTAAAAACCGGGGATGGTCACACCCGATCAAAACCGGTTTGACCGGACCAAACCCCGGTTAAACTGCAATAATTGGTTGGGAAGCGGATAGAACCGACCGGTTCAACCCGGTTGTGACCGGGTTTGACCGGTTGGAACCTTTTTGGTATATATTTTAATATTTTTGCAATATTTTTATTATTTTATATTTTTTTAATTATGACGCCATCCGGTTTTTTGATCCGGTACCCCTTGATCCATCGAACTCTCGAGGCTACAGGTTCGATGTCCGATCCGGTTTTTAAAACATTGGATGTACCATGCAGTCATGATTTCGCGGCAGTGGATAAGGTTAGTCGTCTTGGCGGACCTAGAGGTAGCTCAATGATGGCGGTGGTGTGTTGGTATGAATTATGGAAATGTTGTTCAATTAGATCAACTCTACCGATGGATGTTTAAGCTGTCTTAAGGAGAACTATTTATAAGTCCTGCGACATTCACGGAACTAATTGTATGTTTGTCAAACAAATGTTAATGTATAACATCGTCGATTATTTGGTTTTGCTAAATGACTATGTTCATGCTATACTGTTCGATTATAAAAGCTTGGCATGGTGAAAGTATTTTTAATTCTACACTATATATATCATGATTTTGTAATCTTATCTTATACTATATATTAAAATATGTGTTTTAAGCAATGACCACGTTTACCAACTTCAACTAGGGCAACTTCCATGCCACGTGACATCATAGTTAAAAGTATAATAAACAAATAAAAAAAAAATCTTATGTTTCAGTTAAGCCATCTTTCATGACACATGGCATCATAGTTAAAAAGAACAATGAAAAAACAATTGTTGTATCCAATTATTGTCATTTTGCACTTACCTTACCTCTCTTAGCATGTAAAACTAGTTTTTTGCCCGTGCAAAATTGCACAGGCGGCCCGATTACATTACACTTTTTACTTCTAAGTCAAAATAAACTAAAATTTTATTGGTGTAAATTAATATTATATGATTTACTTTGGTTAAATTTAATATAAGGAATATAACTTACGGTGCAACTTTCATTGAATGGAACATAACATGTCAATTGTATGTATTCGTTATGACTATTAGTAAATCAAATTATATTCACCTCGACCGTACTTGTCCTTAGATAAGTTTTAAAAGATGAATCAATTGTCAAAGCATGATTACTAACTCTGATATTTAACAAGTAAATTCACACACACACACACACACACACACACACACACACACACACACACACACACACACACACACACACACACACACACACACACACACACACACACACACACACACACACACACACACACACACACACACACACACACACACACACACACACACACACACACACACACACACACACACACACACACACACACACACACACACACACACACACACACACACACACACACACACTCAAATCACGGGTTCAAGTAGCGGTCAATTAATCTTTCCGTACGAGCTATTATTTGGTTGGTAAGAAAAAAACAACTTTCTTACTCACTCTGTATGTAATAATCAAATCTTCTATCACCAAAAAACGATTGCTTAAGATTTTTCCCGAATTGAATAAAAAAAAAAATCCTGAATCATCCCTATATCCTCACCATCTTCAATAATCAAACATTAGTAAAAAATTTAATCAAATTGGCTATTCAAATTGATTTTTTGTGAAATGTTTTTAAGCGAGCTCTATCAACCAGGACCAATTTTGACAACCCACTTTTACACATACCTAAGATGAAAATAAAACGAAATTAAGATGCATTTTAACCATGATATTCTTTGATCAAACTCGTTGACCCAATTTTACCAACGGGGGTTAGGGGTTGAATCCAAATTGGAGTGGGTGGGTCATTTAATTTGGGTCAGAAAATTAGAAAAAAAAAGTGAACTTTGGTACAAATAAGTTGGGTTTTTTTGGGTTAATTTAAATGGCTCAATTATAAAATGGGTTAATATAGTTAGTAAGGGCATTTTTGAGAGTCCATGCTACAAATATTGGCCCGGAATGGAAACGTAAAGAATCAAAAGAAACTGCCATAAAAGGAATACGTAAAGAAACAAAAGAAATAGAGAGAGTAATTGAATGAAGGATGATTCTCTTAATGTGAAGGTCATTGATTGTTTGGACGGATATAGTAGACAACCTATTAAAAACATTGACGAAGTAACTATATATTGATTGTATTAATCTAGATTAAGAATAATA
This sequence comes from Spergularia marina, assembly GCA_963680865.1. Taxonomy (NCBI): domain Eukaryota; kingdom Viridiplantae; phylum Streptophyta; class Magnoliopsida; order Caryophyllales; family Caryophyllaceae; genus Spergularia; species Spergularia marina. Next base: position 22,122,738 of record OY804553.1, on the reverse strand, counting down.
TTCTATTTATGTGACAATTAGTGTAAAAATGGTGTATGGTGGGGCTGATTTCACATAGATGCAAACGTATGAGATTATAAACATATGAAATGAAATTGTTACCGAATAATCGCACTCGAATCAAGTGCACATTATCAAGTTCGACAAGCTAAACATACAAGGGGGGAGAAGTCAAAGAAGAACAAAGACAAACATGAAGGTCACTTTAAACTTTAATTTATCGTTTAAACCAAACTATATACGGTGTATATGGCACAAGAACGAAACCACTTTAACACGTCTTATATTATGCTAAAGGTCTAAAGCTTAAACCTGATTAATTTGTCTAATGTACATTGAGTATAATTTAGTAAAATTAAGTTAGTGGTAGCAAAATTAAGTTAGCATTAGTAAATTAATCTCCATTGAAAAAATTAGTAGTAAATCAGGTCATAGTTTAATTTAATGTCAATGACCTATTAGTAGGTACACAAAAATACTTCACTTGATTAGTAGTAAATCAGATCATGAGAAAATTATGAAAAGATCTTATTACTAAGCTAAATTAAAGAGTGATTCTACAATGATTACCAAGTCTTGGTAACCATTGCAAGGGAAGCAAATCTAACCCTTGATTCTACAATGTCTACCAACCCTTGGTAGCCATTGCAAAGCAATAATCTCAACCTTCCATGATTTGACTATTGAAAAAAAAAGTAATTAATTAAAAATTATCAATGAGAATAAACATTTACAGAAAAAATAAACCCCTTCCCTTCCACCACCGCGTACTGGCCCCTCCACCACCGCCACATGTTACAAACACTGCCTTATCGGTCGTTGCCGCCACCAACATATTTGCACATCGATCACCTCTTAAGCCACGCCGCCCACCCTCTTCCCCACCCCGACACGGTTTAAAGGGTTCAAGAGCTTTCTCCCTCCATCTTTTTTTCCCTCTCATTTCCAACCAATAGAAGCTCCACCGCCTCCCTCACGTGATTGGCCGTAGCATGCTCTAAATTCGCCGCCCTTCATCATCGTTGTCGTATGTCGCATCCCTTATAAATCTGAGGAGAGAGAAACGTGGGACAAAGAAATTTGGGGGAGGATTTTGAGGGGCGATTGCGGGGGCGGGGTAGCAGGCCCTACGGATATTCCGGTGGTGATGATAGGCGGGCAGGGTAACTGATCCAAACTTGAACATCTGACCCGAATTACTTGACCCGATCCGAATTTGACCTGAATTTATAATTTGAATTCAACCCAAACTCGAAATGGACCCGAATACTGTTTGACCCGATATTGACCCAACCCGAACAGACCGGAACTGAAATGAGTCATACCCGAATAATCAAACAAATAAAAGGAATCGGTTGAACAAAAGTGAATTTGATTAGCTATATCACATCTTCAAACACTCAAACTACCATTAAAATTACATATAAGATAACATGAGACAAAACTTTAAGAGATTTGACATTAATATGATCAAATTTGAACATTTAAAATGACTCAATTTGGATTTGACCCGACCCGAATTTGACCCGTAAATGATACACCCGAACTAGACCCAACCTAAACCGAACCCGACCTGAATCGAAATAGACCCGAAATATACAACTCAAAATGTGACCCGACCTGAATGACCCATTTGCCAAGTCTAGCTGCGGTGGGGCAAGGAGCCAAGGATGGATAAGGTCGAACCGTGGAGGGGGAAGGGGGAGGACAGAGAAAAGCAAGGTGATGGGTGGGATAAATTTTTTATTTTTTATTTTATTAATATTTTTATGGGCAAATTTTCAATGGTTACCTTTACTTTGTAGCTATTGTAGAATTAATACTAAATTATATATTTAGTAAAAAAGTATTACCTATAAAATCAGATCATGAAAAGATCTTATTACTATGGTTGATATTATTAATGATAAATAAGAAATTACAAGAAGTTGGTAGGGAGTCGTGAAATAATCTGGGGCCCCACACCCTTGGATATAGAAAAACTAATACGAGTGAAAATATGTGTTGCAGCATGCGCACCAATGTCCCGCATACGGGAATACCGCTGAACTCGCTGCAGCAGAGCAATAACACCCAACTCCAAGAGTAGTAGTACCTGACTTGATTATACTTAAAACATTTTATCACCGAACACGTGATTATTAATGTGCATGACCTGTTTTTTTTTTAACATTATATACATATGAGGGTGTCAAATTTTATTTGGAAAACTTGTATGAATGGTCTCCCTACTCGAGATTGACTAATGCGTAAGGCTGGCAAATCCGACCCGACCCGATTTGTGGACCCGAAAATATGACCCGATAAGATCCGAAATTGTGATCAACCAAACCCGACAAGACCCGACCCGATGATGACCCAAACCGACGCAACCCGATGATGACTCGACCCGTAACCGACCCGACCTCCTATTACCCGACAATGACCCGACTGGTAATGCCAAAAATTGAACTAACGTCCATAAATGACCATCGGTAACTAAAATCGATTGTGACTCGACTCGAAAACCGCCCCGACCCAACCCGAAACCGACCCGAAGGATCATCTAACCCAGACCTAATACGAACCGACTTGCCATAACCCGACCCATAACCGATCCATAACCCGACCCATAACCGACCCGACAACTCATTTGCCACCCCTATGCGCAGTCATGTTTCAGTCTCAACATACTGTATTTTCTATGATCATCGTATGGAAGACCCGTACCACTTGGTTTTTTCTTGTCAATTTATCATAGATGTAGCAAAAAAATTGATGTGACTTTTCTTCATTTTTCCACTAATAGTAGTCATAGTATCATAATATTGTAATAAACCGCTCATTAAACCATAATCCAGACCTCATTAAAAAGTAGATGAACAATAAGTCTATGCAAGTTCTTGTGTTTATCTGGAATGTATGGTTCATTAGAAATACTTCCTTATTTAAAAATAAAACATTTCCAGTCGATAAAGTTACTCGTCTGACGAATTTAGCGTTAAAAGATTGGTTAATCCGAAGGAAAATTGATATAGCTAATTCAGAGAACAAAACCAAGTTTTTCATAATAATAAAATCTGTAGCGAGAATATTTTTGGGCATAAACCTCCATTAGATTGTTTTAAACTAAAATTTGAAACTCATTTATGGAAAGTCTTATTTAGGTTATATTATTCAGGATAGTAATAAAAAACCTTTAATATTTGGAGCCAAATCTTGTGGTTCAATTCAACAAGTATCCTTTTTGCATAAGCTTTAGTTTTAAAAGAAGGATTGAAAACGTCTATATTTTTAGACATAAAAAATATTGTAATTGAGGAAGATAACCTTTGCGTGATTAACTTTGTTCGTCTATTCTCTCTGGAAGGTTCCGTGTGAAATTTCCAACCTAATTGAAGATATTTTAGTGGGCATTTCCTTCTTTAGTGAGGTCAATAAAGTCGCATACTTTATGGCCAACATGGGGCACTCGCACCTGTCTCTTACACGTTGGTTTGAAAGTTCGTCTGACTCTCTTACTTCTCTTATCTCAAAGGATGAGTTAGGTTGGTGTTATACTCGTGGATCAACCTAAATTTCCTTACTTTTATCAAACAAGCAAAAAAAGCGAGGTCGGACGTCAAATTAGTTCGTACTTCCGAAAACTATGGTCGTAAATAATCTATTACATTGTCTTACCAGAGCTACTATTCCTCTATTCTTAACATTGTTCATAGTGGGCAGGTTCTAAGGAGAAGAGTGAACTTCTCTCTCAACGTACATTCGATCTCAAAACAATTACGAGTAATACCTAATCTATACGATAAGATCGTTTCACTAGAGATCTACAGAATATATACTTCTAATTTTTAAATTCGCGGATTGATATTACCTAAGAGAATAAAACTCTATTTAAAGACGATAACCTTTTCCAATTTTCTTCATAGTATGCTTTTTAACAATCATTCCCTAGCGCTCTAGTGGCAACCCTGCTAATAAAGATATTTTAAAATTAGTTTTTTCTCAAAAGAATGAAATCATCTTCATTTGGAAAGAGATCAGTGAATAGGATACCTGTTATTATTACCACTTTATCCAATGTGAAGACTCTAATATTACACGAATCTTCTCTGATTTGCACAATCACTCTGATCTCTTTCCATCTTTATTTTAGGCCCAATAGCCTTGTTCATTAGCCTAATAAACCCTAATTACCATTGATAACTATTCATCGCATTATAAAAGCAACTACATCTCGTTCAACAAATCAATAGTTCAAGACTTCAAAGTTGTTCTCTTTCTTTAACCTCAAAAAAATAAAATAAAAATAGTCATTTTCTTCAGCACATGGATTCTTGTCACGTGTACCAATAAATGGAAGAGAAAATCCTTTCTACGAGAGTTTTAACTCAAATCATGAATCTTACCATTGAATTAGCGATCTACCAAATTTACTCCTTATATCAGAATAAAGTACGTAAATGTTCTCATCTTGTGATTACACATACTTAACGTTAAGAGGTTTTGTTGTTGTTGTTGTCGTTGTTTACGTAGGTATTTATAATGGTGTCGATAACTTTAATTTCTCTCAATATCACGACTAACATCTCATATTGTTTCCATTTGATGCAGAAACAACAAGACGATGTCGGGGCAGAACACGAATGTGTACTTCTTGCAAGAATCTGTCTCCACAAGTTCTTGTTATTTTGCATAAATGGGAGGAGTAATCCATTGTGTGAGCATAAGGAAGCTGCCATGCAAATGGAGATGCATGGAAGACAGTTTCAAGGACTTGTGGTGTAGCTTCCAAACTAAGAATTGTTTCACATAACATGTGACGGGATAGGGGCTATCAAATTAAGTCCGCGGGTTTGGGGCTACCAAATTAAGTCCGAAAAAAAATGGTGGAATACCACTCCATACCGTATATGATTATGATATATGTAAAAAGTTATTGTCAAAAAAAAAAAAAAAAAAAATGCATGTAAAGAGTGATTGTACTATATATTACAGTATATTATTACTTCCACTGTTGTAAGTATAATTAAACTACATGAAATGTTGGATTGAGATACTTCGCAATGTATTTTATGTAGTGCCAATTTACGTATACAAGAGATCAGATCGCTGTTCAAATTTACTCTTTTAAAGAACCTTCAGCTCTATTAACAGAGTATCAATTAACATCGAAAAGACATCGCGGGGAAGTAACTCTATTGGGTGTTTGTGAGATGATTTTCAAACTATCGACGTCTAGGGTTTGACCTAAGATCAGGTCATATGAGATACAAAGCTATACATAAGGGTAACAGACTTGATACAAGAAATGACATCAAACCCTTGCTGACTGCCGGATTTAAAGCTTATTGGTGAAGAAAAGAACGCATTTAACTTATTAATTTTAAGTGTGACACCAAAATGTAATAACCGAGGCATACAGATCTATGGACACACTAGAAACGTGGGTACATCGGTGAAGTTTAATGCAAAATCGAAACAAAACCATCTGCAGGACGTAAAGAGGAAGCGAAGGGGGAAACATGGGCCGCGGAGACACGGAGCAATTGGAGGACATATCGACTCCATTTCTTGAACGGCAGAATCAATAATAAATATGTCAATGCCTGAACTGATGCCAATGATTAACCACCTGAAAAATGAGCTGGCGCACCCTCCATTTCATGTCGGAGTTCACTTTCTGTCTTCTTCCTGTACAGAATCGGATTTAATATTGTCTTGCTGGCGCTCAGGGTCTTTCTTTTGGTCTAACGGGTTACTTTGATCTTCAGGGATCTCGAGTTCTCTATTATCAGTTTGGCTAATAACAACTTCTTGCTGATGCTCAGCTTCTACACTCTTGTTTTCCTGGAGCTCAACTTCTAGGCTCTTGTCTTCCTGAAGCTGAGATTCTTTACTGTATTCCAGCTGACTTGCAACTGATTCTGCCTTGTCATGGTTGAACTTTACCACAATGCAGGTGATATTATCAGCACTACCACGGGAAAAAGCAGTCTCGGTTAATTTCCTGGCGGCAGCCTCAGGCTCGTCCTCTGACCGGGCAATAGAGACAGCATCCTACAAATATTTAGAGAATCCGTCAGCTAGTCATGATCAAATTTGCTGATTTCAGAGAGTTCCACGTTGAGAAAAATGCACAAGTGCACCAACAACTATGAGCAGCTGAAAGGACACATGCAGTCGCCACTTGCGCATGCTAAATACAGAATGTTGAAAGCAACATCACTCCCAACCTCAGACAGTGTCTTCACTACTATCAAACTAAGTAGAAGCAGCCTACAGGTGCACTTCTGCCAACCATGCTTGCACACAAATTCGTGCAAGGGTTATATTTTGATCTTCATTGGAACAGTCAGGACCACGTTACTACCAAACCAAAACTTCACGCATCAGATAACAAAATAAGTTGCAATCAACCAATCCCAAGAAACTCCAAAGATGCAAGATTGAAATCATAGCTGATGGGTTTTCACCACTCCTCCCTCTATTGAAAAAGATCCTGTGAAAAATATTACTCCATACTACCACTATACAGTAGAGCATCATACCTCATTTGGAACAACATCCCAGAGCCCATCACTTGCTAGCACAATTAATTCAAGTTCCCCATCAACTTTTTGCTCCTGAAATGAATTAAAAAACATTAAACTACCTGCTCAATATAGACACGTAAATTGAAAAGAAATCACAACTTACAGTCACAAGTCAGCCAATGTGAACAACAGGGGAACAGAAGATTTATATCCTTTAGAGTTTAAATGCCACTCTCGAACGTAAGGAAGGAGGAGTGACAACTACTCAACTAGGGTTTATTAGATGCACTTGCAGACTAAAGTATACACCTACAGAAAACCAGGGGAAGAGAGAGCGAACCAGATGTATAAATATTTCTACATGTAGAGAGCATACATAACTAGGCTGGGATCCCATTGAAACATCTTCTAGATTAAAGATCTTGCGCAACTTTGGGAAGAGGGGGGAATCGGTGGAAGCCACCAGGCAACAGAAATAGTAAAATCATAATAGCAAGTACAAATGATAACCAACTTTGATGCTGCAGAGTGCAGATTCCCCAATTGATGCCATTATATTGACTATACCAGATAAGAGGTTTCAGAAAACACTTCATAATTTTGCTCCATGTGCACTCGTAATAACATTTTAAGTAAGTGAAGGCTGATTCAGGGGAAAAAAACTAAAGCAAAAAATTATCCAGAAATGACCAAACCCCACTGACTCTCTTAAGTCTCAAGTACACTCAACCACTGGAAAAATCCATAAAATGCACAATAGGAAAAAAAGCCCGACCACATACTATATCTTTATCTTTGAAACGTGTACATCAGCCCCGACCCATGCAGGCCCGTTTATAACTTCTTCACCAGCAAAAGAAAACAAAGGTTCTTTACATGGTCGACACCTCTTTAGAGGAGCACAGTTTGATCCAAGGCCCACACATAGTGACTTCGCAAGGACTAGTTCTTACCGCTACACAAACTTTAAAGTAATTCTACAATTTTACAGGTTTTATAAACAGAAGCGATACAATGCCATCAGAGGAAAACAATTGAAAACAGAAAAAGAAAAAAACAGCAGTTGCTCAAATTTAGAATATGTTGCAAGGACAAAATTGTTGCTAAACTTATCATGGAACAATGACATGAATACGTGCAAAAACTATCAACAAAAAGAAAAGAAAAAAGATCTTCGTGGAATTTATTCATGGTTCAGAGCCTCTGCTCAAAATATTATTTCTAGAAACTCAAAAAAAAAAAAATTGTACTTATATTCATATTTTTTCTTTTTCTTCAGATAGAGACCACAACAAACTGCTTCATATTTTTTGACCTTCATATTTTTATATTCATACCTGAATTTCGGGTTCTGCCACAACAAACTGCTTCAACATGCGATTACCAAAAGCACGAGACATAGCCAATACGCCTCCAACTCGCCACGTACCTGAAAAGGATACACAATAAGAAGATGCAAGACGTGCCATATTAACATTGCAGGGTAAAGAGCTCTGGTGGGTTTATTAAAATAAACTGATTGCATGGGAAAAGTCATATAAACGTTGCATGAAAAGAAGCAGGAAAAGATCAGAAGCATTCAAAAGCTCTTAATAATTGAAAATTTTGGCATTTGTAAAGATGGGGTAAACCCAGAGAACATGTCATTATCTTGCTCAATTCTTCCCTTGGCAAAGACAAATGTCATTATCTTGCTCGATTCTTCCCTTGGCAAAGATATCATCTGAAGCCACTATTCAGTAAATTAAGGAACCCTAGGTCACATTAAGCTAGGAAACCAAGTCTGCATTACCTGCGGAATCTTCCTACAAATGAGATATATGCCGTAGCAGTACATGCCAATTTCTAACTTGAAGAAAGATAATTACACAAGTAAAAAGACACAAAATCTCACGAGAAAATGGAAACTGCATGAAAAGACAGGAGAACATCACAAATCATACCATCTTTGAGAAACACATCAATCAGTATCGCGTGCTAAGCTAATGCCTGGGTGACAATAATTTGAGGAGATTCTTCAATTAAGAAAAACGCTGTCAAGTGTCAAAACCAAATAACAGAATAGGAACTGTAAAAAGACTACTCTCCTACTACTTCACCAATCCAGATCCCGTTTCCACCATAAGCTAACATTCTCAAAGACCATAACAAACACCAAAAGATACCCCAACTTTCACTTCGAATTTTGAACCATGTATGACGAGGGGGGTTGATTCTTGACTTTTAAAAGCAGATGCCCTCAATCTTGACTACTTAAGACAGGGAAACAAAAAAAAAAGGAATTTTGCTGACATAGGCACCACATTAACTATCAAGGACAAACAAACCATTTTAATGAAGTAACAAACATGGTATTTCAAGGTAAGGTACACTTCTTTTATAGTAAAAAAGAACTGTTATTAAGGAATCAAGAATAAAACAAAGAATGAGAGGCATACTTAGAAGAGAGCTCATTAAAACTAATCTAATATCGCTCCAAAATCGTGATAGGGCTTTTTCTAAACACGCCGCTCTTTTGCTTACGAAGAGGCATAGTATATGACCCTCCCCATCTAGCTGATCACTTTTATAAGAAACAGAAGATATCAATTTAAGGAGCACAAGGGGATGACTCCCATGTACAAACAGACACCAAAGAGAGTTGGATGGCTAAGCTCTCAAGATGTTATCGGTAATCTATCTACAAACAGAAGAAATAAAAAAATGCCAGTGAGACCGCAGGAGGTGAACTATACTCCTTTTTGTTCTTTGCGACATGCGCAAACTGAAAGTGCCGATCCAGGAGCTGAAAAATGCGGATCCAGAGTAGTCACGGGCTCACAGCAGTGTGACATGCCACATTGAGGGAGCTCCACATACAGAATTTAAAGATGTCGAGATGTCCAACTCCATACAAACAGGCACAATAAATGCAGACACTATTCACAAAACTCTTGATAACAATAAATAAACTCACCTGCCCACATCACAACGCCTCCCGCACTTTCAATTCTCTTTCGTTCATCTGATCTATTTGGCTTATGGTCTTCAGAAAGGGGTATTGCTGTTTGGAAGATAAAGATATATTTTGAGGATCTCAGAAAAACAGACATGCCTAAATGATATTTCAACTTAGCCATTGCAGTAGTACAAGATTGTCTCTAATAACCAGAAATTGAGGAAAAATAAAACATATAATTTAGAAACAGTTTACTAAGTTGTAGTTGCATAATATGCACTCAGGAAAAACAAAAACAAAAACAAAAAAACACATGAGCAAGTATTAAGACAAGTTAATCATCTAATGCTACATACTTGCCGAAATGGGCATCAACGTTTTTTTTATCACTTCTTAATTCACATACGATGACTTTTAAAAAAAAAAGGTGACGTAGATCAATAGTTGGATAAGCATCAAGCCCTTTCTTACAGCAATTTATTTTCTAATCATTGTTCTTTCACCAATGGCCCCTGAGAGTCCTCTCTCGCACTATCTCCAAAATTGGAAGTTCAACAACAGCATCGAAATTCTGCCACAATGTGACTGATGCCTGAATAGATAAACTAGACAGCACAACAAGAAATGACATTTGTTTAAGCACCACAGCAGAGTGGTTGAACTTACTAGCATAAACCACAAAACACTATCATATTATGGATTAAATATCATTCAGGATTACATCAGACCCTAGTTGCCCAGCTTGCTCCACATATTTAGGGGAAAAGAGGCACACTCATAGCAATAACCTTTTCCAGCCTTGGATACTACTGCTCGCGAATCTCCAACATTAGCAACATAAAGTTGGTTCTCAACAAGTACAGCTGTTGAAGCTGTGGATCCGTCATCCCTACAAGTATCCTTTTCAGCGTCCAAAAAGTTCATATCTGTTTGTTTGTAAGTTTCACCTGGAAAAGACATTTATCAGATGGTAATTTGGTATATGACATTATGGTTAAACACTGATCTGCAGGACATATACAGTTATCCATGATAGTGGAAACAGACATCGTAGTCACAAAGGAAATCTCGAAACTGCTCACACTGTATGCAAAAGCATCTCTGCGCTTTGATTCTGTATCAGGGAAGCTTATGCTAAGAGAATATTGAGCATTAAAGAAGGGTGAACATACTTATAGCCATTTTTGTGTCCGTCATGAACTGCGGGTGTTTCATGAGATTTTCAAAAAGATTCTGCTTCAAGTAATCAGCTGCACGAGCTCCTCCGTGACCTGCCGAGAAAATTGATGGGTATGAATTATCCTCCCACATAAAAACTTCAAAAAAGATGCATAGAAGTTCACAACTTTTCAATATTATTCAAAAAAATAAATAAACTATGAAACCAAGCCAGATGCATGTTCTTCGCAGGTTATAACCCATGCGTCACAAGTAAAATGTCTGAGCTCATTGACAGATTTGAATAAACTCAATACAAAAGAAGATAAAAGAAACAGAGTGATCTGCTGAAGTTGAAATGAAGTATTAGTATGGTTCTGTAGTAGAAATACCAATTAAGGTGTCTATACAAATGTTACAAACAACATTTTTTCTAGCCTTATCGTATAGTAAGTAGGGGGAAACACTGGATTACAAATACAATAACGATGATGTTACCCCAGCCCCCCAAAGGCTTGTGCCTATGGCAAGGTATGGAGGGGTCTGATACTCTGATGCACGACCAGCCTTACCCCTATGTTAAATCATACAGTTCCTGATACTGGAAGGCTCAGAATAAATTAAAAAACAAAACCAAAATGCACGGATGCACCGACGATTGCATTGCCAGAGGGCTTCTGAGAACAGATCAATCACAGACTGCTTGAAAGTATCATTTTATCTTTCTTTATTTCCTTTTGTGGATAGGCAAGACGTATTAGTATCCACTAAGTACAAAAATATGTAACAGTTAAATAGATCAAGCGTGTTCCACAAAAGGAAAGACGACGACACTACTAAAGGTATAGCTGACAAATCTTACGATGTTTAAAATGCTTGGTAAGACACCGGCATAAATATCACATAAGGCCGCAAAACTAACAAGTAATAACTTACACCCTGCTGGGCCATAGTGCTATATTTGTTTAGATATTTCCTCTTCATCCTCATCACAACTATCAGCACGTACAGATTCGCTTCAATAATTTCCCCGACCACCTTTTCTCTCCTCTAGATGCTCCTATTTTCTTCTCATCCCAGACCATCACTTCAAAAGGTAGCTGCTGACATTATCCCCAGCGCTGACAAGTACAGATCCTCATTGCAGCTGTCACTGATGCAAGCAGTTCATAATAACTCTAGTTTTGCTACTAACTGTAACTGGTTTCCGATCATCTCCTGTTCTCATCATTACGAATGGCTCTCTCAGCATCTGCTCTAACCAAGGGCTTAGCTTGGTAACCACGAAAATCTTACACTTAATTTTCAAAACTAGAACAACTTCCTCAGACGATGCCGGTTCTAGCACCCTCGCCGTATCAGAGCAATTATGCTTGACAATTTGAGTATCACACTATCACATCACACAAGATAAAAAGGCTTGTATCCTCATAAGCTGTGAATGTCTCCCAGAGTTTCCATATTATTTACTTTGCGTTGAGAATCTGGAGTCAATTATACACTAAATTCTCCAAACTGGAACAATTACCTTACAAGATGCCGGTTCTAGCACCCTCACCCTATTGGAGCAAATATGCTCAATAATTTGAATATCACACAAGATAAAAGGCTTGTATCCTATCATAAGCTGGGAATGTCTCGAGGAGTCTCCATATTATTTACTATGCCATTGAGACTTAAAAGCTTTTAAGCATATCCGCAATAAGCAATATTAGAAGCATTCCAGCATTAATCCAAGAAGTTGTGAAAAAGTAAAATGCCAGTTCCTATACATGTATATGCGCCAAAACCGCAACCACGACTATAACCTAAACAATATACAGCTTGAGCCTTAAAAGTATTTGAAAGGTGTCAGTAAGTAATTGCACGCATAACACCACATTAAACTCTGATTAGCAATGCTACCCTTAAGTGACAATCGCCAGAGAAAACAAAAGACATCAGATTCCACACTATAACTATAGCTGGAAGCTTCGAAACTTGAATAGTAAAGGCAGCTAAAAATTTCCAACACCGGGATGCATCTCAGCATACACACTATCAGAATTCAAAAGACGCTGTAACCAGTTCAAAAGCTAAAATACGGCAATCTAACCATCAAATATTCCAAAGAGGCAGACGGTTTTCCCATTGATATTAGACATTTTGACATCAAAAAAATCTTCCATGCTAGCTCTCTTTCCTCGGAAACTTGAATATCCACAGCGTAAAGTTCCATCTTCACTGTCATAAAATAAACAAAACACAGAAAACTAAGGTGCCCTTCAATATTCAAAAGAAATAAATGACAACTTCAGCATATAAATTTTCAGACAAGAACTAACAACCAAGCATGCAAAAGTACAACGTAGGATTGGCAGATTTAGAAAACCTCATCATCAAGATTCTAAAATAGGAAACCATTATACCCTCAGATTCCAAAGTAAGCCCAAATTTGCCATCAATAGATAACTTCAGCCAGGAAATAATAAACAACCTAGGAGCAGAAATAAAATAAGGAGGTCCGGAAAATGATGTGCATTAAACTGAATGAAGCTTGAAAATTACAATTCAAAAAAGGGACATGGGAGAAAGTCAGAAGTGTACATACTCATATATCAAATGAAAGTAGAGTACAGCTTTGCTACAATTCATCATAAAGTGTTTAATTTTTCTGGCTGGCTCACTACACAAAAGACTTGAGTCCATAAAAAAAAAAAAAAAAAAAAAAAAAAAAAAAAAAATTATATAATGTACTCTTGGGATGAGAGGCTTCATTTATGACCTAAATGAGCACATAGATCTGGAACTGATACTTATGAATTCTGCAAAGGCATGGTGATTAGTAATACCAGCAATATTGGAAGGAACCAAGGGTCATCCACTAACCACTCTTCCTAAGTTCACTCAAATTAATAACTAATGAGAAGCATACTAGCATAAACCAATAGTTCCGGCACTTGTTGCAATAATATAAGGTGTACAAAGAATCACGGTATCCTGGTGGAGCAACACAAATAATCCATTCTCTTTTTAACCGCAGCGCAACGTGACAAAAAAAGTTATTCAGGCAACTGCTAGCATTCTATATTTTTATAGTCTCAACCAAAGGCCAACAGGAATTCGTATGACTAGGAGTCACTCACTCACTTGAGCTATCACAAGTTTATGAGCACATTGCTAAGGCCACCACTCACGTACATATGGAAATTGTGTAACTGCTCAATCAATATTTTTTTACAATCAGCGGTTGCATCCATATCATGTCAAAAGAAAGATGCCAGTTAAAAAGCAACTTCATCAATTGTAAAAAGCATTTTCTACCCTGAAAATACAGCCAGGCCAACAAATAATTGACATGAAAAGGCTACTATCCCCAACTACAATATGCAAGCAAGGAAACAATAGATAATGGCATTACCATGCATAAAATAAATATAGACATAACTTGCAATGTGAATGTCAACATAACATTCCAGCAGTGTATGATTACAGTAGATTTTCATTACTTTCCACTCTCCATACAGTCGAGAGCATGCAAAGAAAATGGAAGAAAAGCTATGTGTTGAAAGTATCGTCACCTTTTGCGTCCGCCGCTAGTATAGCCACCATCATCCTCTTTCTCAGGCAAATTATTAATTACGCAGCCCCGATTTCCAGAGGAACCCGTATCAACCATCATGTTTACACTGGCCCTAAATCTTCTGAGTCTGCAATTCCAGGGATAAGAAGAGCCCCGATGTTCAAGCAAAACACAATCAGCACTTCCCACCCATGAGTTTACTCTGGAAAGAGTTCTGATCCTCCCAGCTTCACTTATGATACTTCTTAAGAAACTACCACATAACATCTAAGGCTCCACCAGAGCTGCAAAACTTTCTTCACCAGGGTGCAACAAACAAAAATGCAGAATTCGATCAGCATCACACTAAACAGCGCCCAACAAGCCCAAACTACAAACTGATATAACAGGAACAGATTGCAACCAAGTATAACTCTTTCTAGGAGATTTTACAGAGGAAACACCCACAAATTCATGAGGGATTACAGGTTTGGTTACATACTAATTCCTCTCGAAATACCACACAAGTGCAGTTTATGCACATGAAATCCACATATTTCTTAAAACGACACGTCATTTTGTTTTAAATAAACTTCTTAATATGAAAAAAACTCGTCTTTGGCCAATAAGGATCCTCTGTCCGATCATATCCCTCACCTCGTGTCCAATCCTTCTCTTCTTACTATACAACAAATTTCGAAACATACTGCCTATTGAGGTCGAAAATTGGAATCCGATGAGGCGGCCCATAGAAAAGATGGGATGCAGAGTATGCAACACAAGATCAGAATTTGTGCCGCGAACACTTTCATATTCATATCTACACACTAAGTATATACTCCACCTAAGATTTCTACAACATTCAATTTCCCAAAATGGAAATATTCTTCAAACTATAATATTCCTTAAATGCTATCACTACCAATCCTATCTCGGGTCGGGTCGACTAACATGAATCGTCATTTGTAATCGCTTTTTAACCCAAAAAAAAAAAAAACAATAAATTCCCACTAAACATTACTCATGAGTCATGATGACAAAGATAACAACTTTAAATTCCATAATAACAAACTACACTTAATCCTGAATTTCTCACAAAAATCAAACAATAATAAAGATTAAAAAAAATAAGAATTTAAGCAGCAAAATTATACTAAGGACGAAATTGAACTTACATTATCAAAATGTGGTTAGAAAACACATCTTCCAGAAATTATCTCGAAATTATTACAGATCCGCAAACTGTAAATTAGAGGAAACTCATCAGAAAAATCAGATAATAATAATAATAATAATAATAATAATATAAAACAAAAAAATGATCGGAAAACACATGGATCTTATTTGTTTAAATGATCAGAATCAGAAGAAAAGTGCGAGAGGAAAAAGGGTAAATAATATTCACTTTTATTTTATTTTCTTTTTGATAATACTACATCTTTATAATATGTTTTAATAAATATAAATGGTACCTGAGTAGAGTAATACATAGAGCCTGGAACTCTAGAGAAAGAGAGAGAGAGAGATTGGAATATGAGGAGAGAGGAGGGAGGGAGAGTGTGTTGTGCAGTTTTGAGGAGAGAGAGAGAGGGAGAGATGATGATGATGATGAACAGCGCATCTATGGATGGATTGTTATGGAGGAAAGAATAGAGTATTCATCAATCAATCGTTATTGATGATCATGAAATGTGGTAAATTCTAGTACTCCGTAATTAGGTAAAAAAAAATTGTGATGGGTTTAGTTACTTGTTTTGAGTTATTCCGTCCCACACAGCTTTAATCCCGTAAAAAACTCATATAAAAAACGATTACATATTGAAGAGGTTGTACACGTTGTTCGTGTAATCAAAGTTTTAAAAAAATTGCATGACCAGTCAGCGGAAATTCTAATCTAATTCGCTATATTTTAAAGCTGTAATGTACCAACTAGCTTTTGGCCCCGTGAATACACGGGATCATTTTAATTTATTTGTAAAATTGTACTAACATATTAACTGTATCGAAAATAGAATCAAACTTGTCAATCACAATATCGATAATAAACATGAGCAAGATGATCATATCTTGAAGAAAAAAAAGATGTACAATATAAGGGCCTGTTTGGTATCGTTTTCTGTTTTCAGTTTTCAGTTTTTTTGAAAACCAAAGTCCCGTTTTTAAAAATTAGAAAAAGTGGTTTTCAATTTTCAATTATCAGTTTTCATTTTCTATATGATTAATATGGAACCAAACAATTTAAAGTTAGTTTTGTAACTTATTTAACTAAATGTTTTACGCAAAAAAAATCAAAAACTGAAAACAGCACTGATACCGAACGGGCCCTAAACTATTAGCAATTACAATATCGATTCTGCACTTACCATCATACTTTGATGGTAAAATATAAATATTAGAAAGTCTTACAAAAAATACATAAAAATACGCTCTAAATATAGATATATCTTCTCATGTCTAAAAATCTCTCTTTGATGAACTTTGTACATGAAATGATATTTTTTTCACCAAATTCAAATAAAATCATAACATATATATACTGATGTGAATTAAAACGTAACCGATACAATTGGCAAACGAAGAGCCAAGAGACACCATATTTAATGTCGTTTTTATGATTAATAATGGTGATAATTAATGATTAATTTATTAAACTTTAAAGAAATTTATGTTAAGAAGTCGAAGTGACTCGTAACGTTTAAATGGGCAGCCCAAAAGAATAATATTAACAGTGTTGTGAAGCATCACCTAGTGACACATGGCCTTTCCACGTGGCCAAGCCCCCAAAACTCGTCAGAGAACGTCACGTAGGATGTTGATGCTAGACAATATGAATTATGATGTGAATATTGAAATTTATGAAAATTAATTTCAAATAAGTTGAAGTGTTTTCAAACGTTTATGAAGGCAACTCAACAGATTTTATTCACCTAAATTAATTTGGGATATTAAAGGATGTATGACATAGAGGAGAGAGAATGCAATTGAACACCGGGACGACACGTAGGAGATGAGGTGGAATTTTTTGGCTTTGGATGCCTTCAAAGGCTGCCACGTAGACGTGGAAAGTAGCCTATTAAAGGTATAGTATTGATTAGTGCGTAATTGCGTATATCCTTCTCAATATAGAAGTAGTGTGAGCTCGGGTGGTTTGAAGTTAGAACTGCGATAGAGGCTGTTGTACGAGTACATGGCAAAGATGAGGAGTGAGTGAGTGACATCTAAGATACGTGGCATTGTGGGATCGACGCCCATGTCAATTTGTTGTACCAAAATTGCACAAGCCCATAACAAATTAATTAACAATTTACCAGGGTATGCGGTTCTCTATAGAAGGTTAGAATGTTGTTCTACTGAATAAAAAGTTATTAGTTGTAATACTAGTGGTGGTGTACGAATTGTTTTTAATGAGAAAGTGTTGTTCAACCATATAAAAAGATGGCGGTGAAAAGGTGAGATGTATTAGATATATACGGTGTTATATATATAGTCAGATGTGGATCCCTTGAAAATGGTCGCGAGAACAATAGTGTCCCCAATTCTTTTATGTGGGCACTAATTAATCCAGACTTGACATCAACTAGTCTATGTTTATGTAGCTCGCACTGGGCAGCATGGTCAATGGTGTTGAGTCAATGTTAAGGATGCATTTATGAGCTCCATTTATAACGGATGCTCGAAAAATACTTGTATAGGAGATGGTTGGATAAAAAAATGTATTCTTGTCAAATGGTTCAACATAAGCTTGGGAGAGAGCAAATTATAGATAAGGAATCGCTTGAATTGTGAGAAGGAAACTGGGGGATTAAAGGGTGGGATAAGAGGCGAGATAAGGTGGTAGATAATTGAGTGAGATAGTCAAATTTCCTTGTTTGAATTAAGATGGATTTGATAGGATAGGAGACGATAGGAATATGTAGCAACTTACATATATAACCATATCTAGATATTGATAATTTCTTATGCTATTTATTAAGAGGGGTAATTTAGTATTTTTATTTATTGATGAATTCCCAACTTGTAATACATGACCCCTTAGGTAATACAATGAAGAGATAAGAAATCTCTTTTACCCTTATCCCACATGTTATTCTCATTTGCCAAACATGAAATATTGGGTTTATGGGAATAATAATCCCATATTCCCATCTCACCTCCTATTTCTACAATCTAAACGACCCCTAAATCCATGCTCAAAAGAAGGGTCTGATACAAACACCAGGAAATTGATAGATTTCGCAAATGACCACACATATGTAAAAGGTAACAACAAGCTTGAGTACTTTGAGTTTGACATTGATAATAAAACACTTGAAATATCAATTAGTTCAAGAAAAATAAATTTAAAATATCAATTGGTGATTGCAGTTATAACACTTTCATGTAAAGTTGTTAGAATGATTCATGTAGTTTGGTCCAAGATCTTTTGAACATCTACATTTGTAACTACTTGAAGTCTTGAACACCATAAATATTTCTATCGACCAATTAATCGTACACTCAATACGCACAATTAGAACCGTTTACCTAAATCAACAAACACCACTAATCAATTACTCCGTAGATAGTTGTGACAAAAAAAAAAAAAAATCAATTAGATAATTAGACTAATTATCATTCGATAATTCAAGATTCGGTCCACATCCATATAACCATTATAAGTACTTCTACACCACAAAGACATCCGCTACCGAGCAATTTGATCAAGCAAGTGAACACACAAACACATGCAAAGAACATCAACGGCAGTTGTAAATTAAGAGGAACATTGATTCTACTACTTTTGGGTGCTCGTAACGCCAATAAAGTTGATCATATCATATGCTTCTTGCGGGTATTTTCTGCAACTACCAGTCTATTTGACTATGGCTATCAAAAGACGAAGAATGCCCGACTTTTCTTTCATTTAAATAGGGTCCATGGCGACCAAGTAGGACTTCATTGCATATTGACTTTTTTTTTCCTTAATGAATGAAAAATCTTTGGATTATGACAATTAATCAAGTTAAAGTCCGACTAGATGGAAAGCATGTGCGTTGTATGAGACAGTTTTTCATATTTTTTTATTTATTAAGTAGTTAATCTCAAAATAAATAAAGCATAATAACTAATTAAATGTTGGTTAGTTAAGATGTCTATTATTTTTTAAACCATTTTCTCAAAAGTACGTGTAAATGGGATCCGGATCCTCTACAGTTGTTTCTCCTAGAGTTCCCTGAAGTTTATTTGAAATGGAAACATCCTCTACCATGTAGTGTTTCCTTATTTGATGAAAGACATTCATAAAATTTATTTTTCCATTTCAAGTAAATTTCAGGGAACTCTAGGAAAAATAACTCCAGAGGATCTTGATTCGTGTAAATGGATATTATATTGAAGTACATTTTCGAAACAAACTTGATGATACACGTATCGTAATATTCTAATATACGTACCCCAAATTATAACAGTTTATATTATGTTTCACGTTGATAACTTTATTACGTAAAGAGTTACAAACATTGGACTCTCTTTGTGAATTTCTTAATGTGACAATTTTGCAATTATTGGACTCTTTGTATGCAATTCTTGACCTCAATGCGTTCTAAATTATTAGCCTTTAAATATATATATTAGATTAGATTATTTTAGCTTCTAATATTTAAATAAAGTACATACTAGTATTATGATAGTGTGTCATGTCTAAGCTTGAATCTTCCATACCCTATCTTTCCTTCCGAATAGATTCAACAAAGACAGAAGGGTCAAACTATAGGTCAATGTCGAATTTTCGTTTCATTATCGGAAAACTTATTTTAACTGATTTCACAAAAACTTTTGATTCCATATAAAGGCTTTCTTCTAGCTCTATCGTATGTAAAGACTTCCGTTAAAAAGACCCGAGTAATACTCGACCATTTACTCATCAACTCATGATTATCAAACACGAGTTAGATCTAGATGTAATCGGAACACTGTGTAAACTCGAAGAGGGGTTTGGTTGAACAAAGTACGGCATTCTTCTTCTTCACCTTAAAACCTACACACGTGGGCCCACAGAACACGAGGACCCTGTCAAAATCTTTGACCCTTTTTCTCTCACTTTTCTGTAAAACCTGTCAGTGTCTTGTTAACCATTTTTTGATTAGTATGGAAAAGAAAACTGCTTCCACTTTCTTGCTCTGATAACCAAAAGAAAACCCAACTTGCTTAAACTTGATTAAAACATTATTATTCATGATAATCGTACCAATAATCCTAAGTAATCAAGCTTTTTTTTTGGCTAAGTGTGTTTGTGACTTTTCTCTGAAAATCTCCACGAAACTTCCCCCCACCCTCTTCATACTCTACAAAAAAGTTCATGTCTTTCTCTCTCCTCTACTCCCACTTTTATATACTTTCTGCTACTTCTGTGGTTCTTATTTTAATTTAATCTGTAAAGGGTAAGTCTTTATATTTCATTTTTTTTAGTAGAGATTAATTGTTGGAAGTTACAAAGTAATAAACTTTTTTTTTTTTTTTTTTCTGGGTTATGTTGTGTTGTATTGCAAATTTGTTCTGATTATGTATGTTGGATTTAGTTTATAAATGCTGAAATTTGTGAAATTTTTGATTATATTATTTCAAAACTGATTAATTGTTGGAAGTTACAGTGCAAGTTTACCAATTTTACTGGGTTTGTTTTGCATTGGGTGTGAATTTTTTTTACTGGGATTTTTTGTAATTTTTTGTAATCTACAAAGACTACAATTTTTTTGAGTTTTGTGTAATTTGGTGGGAATTTGGTTTCCTGTTTCATGTGGGTGTTTTGCCAAAGTTCGGTTACACTTTGTTTTTGGAGGTATTGTTTTTTGAATTGAGATTTGTTCTTTAATTTCATTATTCTGCAATCGTAACTGAATTCATACTTAAAAGAAGTTTATATGAGAAGATTCACTCTTTTAGTGCTGGATAATGTAAGTTGTATGGTGGGTTATATCTCATTGTTATTTTTGTCATTTGATTTTTATGGAAGATAATATTTGATAGCTTGTTAATATAATAATATGGGTTGTTTTAAGGTTGCATTTCTCTTGATTTTTGCTGTGGCGTATGTAATTGGTGGTTTAGAAGACTGGTGATTGTTTATACCAGAAGATTGCTATTTCCTGTAGTTTTTTTTGGTTGAGGAGGGAAGGGGAGCAGCCGAGCAGTGTCTTGGGGCTGGGGGGTTTCGAGGTGTTATGTAGTTTAATTGTTGGTCGGGGTAAGGTTGCCTGAAACCCGAGGCAAAATGTTTCGTCTCAGAATTTGGGGTATATGTTTTGTGTATGTGCAAATTAGTGAATTTTGATTGCACACTGGTGTTAATTTGCTTATGTTCTGTGGTGTCAACCTGTGATTTCATGCAAACTGGATTGTTGAAACTGAGGATATACTTTGTGATGATTTCAGGAGGCCTGCGTTCATTCACATTGGGAGAATTTGAAGGAAACAGGAAACGGTAGTCCGTGAACTATGTTATCTTTGTCGTAGGAATAGGGTTGATTCTTGATTTTCATAATATTGTGCTACAACTCGAGGGGATGAAGTATAACCAAGAGAAAGTTGTGAGGTTAGTTGCTTTTAACCTATCAGAAGGTTGGCAACAAGTTTTACCTTAAATCACTTTTTATTATGATGAGATTTCATTGATGTTCTTTGTTATGACGATTTACTTACAGACTGATACATTCGATATATTAGTCTTTTGTATTGGCTGTTGTCATACTTCTAGCAGCTCCCTTTTGATGGAGCCGTTGAACCTCCTTTTTCCAGTTAGCTGTGGCTATTAAAAATTGCTGCTTGATTGCTCACTATTTTCTCTTCATTGTCATGTTTTTGCTGTGTTCTGTTCCCTTTTGTTTGGTCGTGGGTAATGGCTGTTGGTTCATATAATCTACCATCCATGAGAGGATCGGGATCACACATGTCGTGGCCATCAGCCCATTGTTGTCCACCCTTTGAGGTTGGGGTTAGGCCCCTCTGGCTGCTATTTATCTTATTCCAATATGTGGTTCTAGTGGTATCAAATTTTTAAGTTTCCTTTTCCAATGAAGCAAAAGACTACTACTTTTTTTGGCTCTAGAATATAACATTGTGAAGTAGTCAATCAATGCAACTCTTGACACAGTTTCCATTACGTGTTAGCACTTACGACTCTATGTTTTGTCTATATCAGACCCTTTTTACCTTGTCATAGACAGTCTTTAATACTTCATAGGAAAAAAAATGTCAAGGAATGTGGGTATGGGCCTTGTTTAATCTGCATATTCATGTCATGACTTTTTTTCGGGCCTTATTACATTGTATAATCCAGACCTTTACTTGAGCTTATAAGTGGATTTGATTTGCTACTTAGGTTTGATGACTGGGTTCCGAAAAAAAGTGCAGAGGCAGAGTTCTATTACAAAGCTGATGCTCAGCCTGGCAAGTTCAGAAGGTCCTTACGCTCAATTTCTTGTGGACTTAAAAGAGGCCTGGAGTCTATTCCAGAAAGGGTCAAATATGTTGGGAAATATTTCAGTAGCAGTTCTTCATGGTTGAAGAAAATCTTAGACCCCCAAGGCCCATTTCTCCAGAAGTGGAATAAGATATTTATTTTATCTTGTGTTATTGCGGTCTCAATAGATCCTCTGTTTTTCTACATCCCCGTGATTGACAATAGCAAAAAGTGTTTGGACTTGGACCATAAGTTACGTACTGCAGCTAGTGTCTTGCGCTCCTTCACTGATATGTTTTACATCCTTCATATCATCTTCCAGTTCAGAACTGGGTATATTGCCCCATCTTCTCGAGTATTTGGCAGAGGGGTTCTGGTAGAAGATTTAAAAGCAATAGCAAAAAGATATATGCGCTCGTATTTCTTAATCGACATTCTCGCTGTACTTCCCCTACCACAGGTATGTAGAATTTATCTCACAACTAGCCTAAAGAGCACATGATTTCTTTAGGGCTTGTTTTTTCTCAATCTACCTGAATTTGTTAAAGCTGGTAGCCCTCGAGGCAAATTCTCTCCTTGTTGCATATGAGGTTCTTGTTTGGATGTAATCACATTTTAAAGTCTTGGTTGTTTGGATGTAATGGTAGCCACCCTTGATATCTTTGAACCATTATGAATCTAATTGGGTACTTCTTCTTCTTCCCCCCTTTTCTTCTTTGGTTTAACTGTGGACAATACTACTATGTGCAGGCGGCCATCTATATTATAGTACCCAGATTGAGAGGCTCCAAATCATTGAATACAAAAAATCTGCTGAAGTTTCTGGTGCTTTTACAGTATATCCCCAGGATTCTTCGAGTTTTCCCTTTATACAAAGAAGTTACTAGTTCGTCAGGCATCTTGACTGAAACGGCGTGGGCAGGAGCTTTTTTCAATCTATTGCTTTACATGCTTGCAAGTCATGTGAGTATTCTTTAGTATCTACTTGAAGAACCGTCCATGTAGTTTAACTGGTTCTGTGGTTCTCTTATGTTGCCCTTTTTGACAGTTCTTTATTTCTAATTCTTGAACACGTTAGGTTGCTGGAGCGTTTTGGTATCTATTTTCTATCGAGAGGGAAACTACATGCTGGAAACATGCTTGTAAAAAGCAGCTGCCGTGTAATTATGGCGCTTTATATTGCGACACAAGGAGCCTTGGGAATAACACTTACTTGAATGAGTTCTGCCCTATCAACTCTGATGGTTCAGGGCCCTTTGATTTTGGGATGTTTCTTAGTGCCCTAAAGTCTGGCGTAGTGGAGACAACAGATTTTCCAAAGAAATTTTTATACTGTTTTTGGTGGGGGCTGCAAAATTTGAGGTGAGCAACAGTTATCTCTGTGAACTTAGTTTAACCTCTTAAATGATCCTGTCATCTTGCTCTGCATATTAAATTTGCTTCTTTTCTTGCATCCTTCTGAACTCTTATCATTGGACTTTGGTATTTGACTTTTTGATTGACTATTGTTGGGAAGTTCCCGTCTAATTTGATGCAATATGATTGCTTCATATTCTCTAGTTCCCAAAAAACTCTGGGAGCTAGAGTTTTCTGAATCTCAGACCTCCAATACAATCAGTTTCTTTTGTTAATCCCCATCATTTATCCTTTACGATTTTCCTCTCTTACTTTGCCTTGATTCTGTCACCACATCACCATGATTCCCGTCATCACTGGACTGCCATCAGTAGCTCAATGCAATAATTTCGTCACCGCATCACCACGATTCACATCATTACATCACCATGATTCCCATTACTACATCACCATGATTTCCATCACAACATCACCATGCACGTCACCACATCACCATGATTCCCATCACCTTATCTTGATCACTGCCATCCCATATCGATGGTACCGCCTGACAGTACCAGAGTACTGACCACACCCAGGGACCTCACTGATATTTTGTGGTTGTGGGTGTCGGTGGCGGTGTACAAGAAGAAGACTTCGTCAAAGCTTGAATCCGGAACCTTTTAAATGGGTGCATTACTTACTGCTGAATATTTTTGGATTGTTATTATTTATTTATCCAATCAATTTTTTTTAATCTTAAAGGTATCTCCTTGAGACTCAGGTTGATCCTTTAGTACACCCTTGAGATGTTGTCTTATTCTTTGTGCATTACTATTGCACTGTGGTCTGTCGTTGCTGTTTTGTTGTTTTATCTTACTTTTTGAGATGGCATGTTATGTTCTCAAGTTTGATTTTGTTGCAACCTTTATGTTTCTTCAGTTGTTTGTGAACTAAGGCGTAACTATTCTTATAGTCTTACAGATTATTCTGTTTGCAGCTCTCTTGGTCAAAATCTCACAACAAGCACATATGTCTGGGAAAACTGCTTTGCCATTTTGATTGCCGTTGCTGGCTTGGTGCTGTTTGCATTTCTTATTGGGAATATGCAGGTGGGTTGATGCAAACTATTCTTTACATGATATCTCTGTAAAGTTTCATTTGCTTTCCAGTCCCTATAGGGTCAGTAGAGACCTGTAGTGGCAGCCTGGCAGGGAGAATAAGTCTGAGTTTCAGAATTTGTGAAGTTATTGGACTAGAGATTCTTGATATGTGCGAGTTGATTGTATAGTTATAAAGATAGAGAGGCAATAGGAGAATATTCGTAAGGTTGGAAACCGGGGGGGGGGGGGGGGGGGGGGGGTTCTCTTACTACTTGAAGTCCCTTTAGAGACTGGGGAGCTGCCAAGTCGACAATTTCAAAGACATGCTGTTACATTATATAGAATATTTGATGTGAATGTGTGTTTCTTGACCTCTAGATGCTCCCAATGTTTTCTAGATATGGAGTATCTGTTAATGATGCTTTAGAATAAGTTTAATGAAATGAGTAGTTAATCTAGTTCATGTACAACTGTTGCAAGCACTAATGGTGAATATCGATTTATTATATGGTGCTGTTTTTTTTTGGTACAAAGGAGCAACTAATGTTGCGGGGGTGGGGGTATGAGGATTTGAACCCGGGACATCCCCCAGGCAGGTTGAGTTCCTAACCACTAGGCTAACCTTGATCCTCTATGGACGTCGTTGTTACATATGATATCTACGTATTCATGTATCTTATTTCCGCATATGCGCTTTTGTAATCCGACCCCCCAAGAAAAGAAATCCTGATTACGCCACTTATTAATACATACATATATGGTGCTGTGCATATTAGCTACATGATCAACTTTTGGTTTTCATTAAACCTCTTTCGTTTTCTGTTTTTCCTTTTGATTGGTGGGGGTATATACGCTGGCATTAAGACTTATTTTATCAAGCACTTCTGTCTTCCAAGCTTTCACTAATTTCCTGTCTAATCTTGCCTATTTGTTCCAGACTTATCTCCAATCTATAACGACACGTCTTGAGGAAATGAGAGTGAAAAAAAGGGATGCTGAACAATGGATGTCACATCGTTTGCTCCCAGATGATTTAAGGGAGAGGATCAGGCGATATGAACAATACAAGTGGCAGGAGACAAGAGGTGTTGATGAAGAGAGTTTGCTTCTTAACCTTCCAAAGGATTTGAGGAGGGATATCAAGCGTCATCTTTGCTTGGATCTGGTTACAAGGGTGAGTGTTCGTTATGATGCCTTTTGTACCTTGTAGGGTTCTAAAATTCGACCTGTGTATGTTATGCTACTATGAATATCTTTTACTTCATGTTATCCTCTGAATTGAACTTCATGTGGATAATGTTACTCTTTCATTCATTACAGGTCCCTATGTTTGAGAAAATGGATGACCAGCTTCTTGATGCAATGTGTGACCGCCTCAAGCCAATACTTTACACAAAAGAGAGTTACATAATTCGGGAAGGCGACCCAGTGGATGCAATGGTGTTTGTTATGCGGGGCAAGCTCCTTACAATGACCACGAATGGCGGGAGGACAGGGTTCTTCAATTCAGAATATTTGAAGGCGGGTGACTTTTGTGGCGAAGAACTCCTCACTTGGGCTCTGGACCCTCACCTTTCAGCCAACCTCCCTCTTTCAACTCGAACTGTCCAGACTCTCACAGAAGTTGAGGCCTTTTCTCTTATGGCTGATGACTTGAAATTTGTTGCCTCTCAATTCCGACGTTTGCACAGCAAGCAACTCCGTCACACCTTCAGGTTTTACTCTCAGCAGTGGAGGACTTGGGCAGCTTGCTTTATACAGGCAGCCTGGAGGCGGTACCATAGAAAGAAGATGGAAGAGGCTCTGCAAGATGAGGAGGACCGCTTACAAGACGCACTGGCAAGAGAAAGTGGGAGTTCTCCAAGTTTTGCCGCCACCATCTACGCCTCGAGATTTGCTGGTAACTTGCTTCGTACATTACGCAAGAATGGTGCTCGTAAAGCAAGGATGCCGGAGCGAATATCTCCCATGCTGCTTCAAAAACCTGCAGAACCAGATTTTTCAATGGATGATGATGAGTAGAAGAAAGGTAGTTCTTGTTAGTTAGTACAGTGATAGTATGTGCATTGTTTTCTCTGGTTTCTTGCTTAGTGAGCACTGAGTATGATTGTTTCAGTGTTGTAAAAATGTGTTGCTGATATTAGTATTCTTTCAGCCTAATTCATTATTTTCATATAGCTCTGTAAATATGTATATGGTAGCTGTGTGTATATCTTGGTTAGTAGAAGCTGCAAAAGGAGACAGTTTATGGTGAATCTTCTTTCTATTGCATAATAAAATTATTATATTTCGACTATTTAGACAATTCTTTCAAATTGTAAACGTTTGTTTTGAAATGCCGTTTTAAAACATACTTCAATCACACATCGGTGACAACTGGTTTTCGTTCCTACAGATGCACGCTGGACTGTATGCTGTACGTCTGTCCTGGTGTACTGCATGTAGTAATTCTCGATGTTAGGTGTCTTATGTACTAATGTGTACTCGTATATCAAATCAATGTTCGAAATAGACTCAAGTCTAACCCCACAGTGATGTTATGATGCTATCTACTTTAGGACTTATAAGCTTGTACTGTACTCTTGTACAAACAGCACAGTGAAAAAATGCAGAAAATGTTAGATCCAAGTAGCTCATTTCTGCAGAAATGGAACAAGATATTTCTTCTTTCTTGTGTCTTTGCACTTACAGCAGATCCTTTGTTCTTTTACATCCAAGTTCTTGATTGTAGTGAAATCTGTCTGGGTTCTGACCAAAACCTAGAGATTTTTGTCAGTCATCACTTTGCGCTCCTTTGTTGACATCTTTTATCTGCTTCACATCATCTTCTGGTTTCAGACCGGGTTTTTCGCTACTTGGCTTTCTGGCAGATGGGTACTGATTGAAGATGCTAAATCTATCACCAGTAATTATCTGTCCTACCATTTCTGGGTTGATACCCTTGCTACTCTTCCTTTACCACTGGTATTTAGAAATCAGAACTATTTTGCCAAAGTAGATCTTCTGTCCCACTATCAATGTCTCCAAATTTATCCGCGACTTGTTAGGATTTAACCGAGTGAGATACATAATGAAACAGAATCTAGTTATTTCTTTACTCGTGTGCAGGTAGCCATTTTAGTAGTAGCGTCCAGATTGGGAGCCTCAAAATCGCAACACACGAAAAACTTGTTGGAGATTGTTGTGTGACTTGTGTCCCTTCAATATATACCCAGACTCTTCCGAGCTTTTTTGTTAAGCAAAGATGTTACTAAAATATCTGGTGTTTTTACTGATGCAGCATGGGGTGGAGTTGCCTTTTTAATCTTTTCCTCTACATGCTTTTAAGTCATGTGAGTGGCACTTGCAATTTCTACTTGTATGAGACGGTCTCATTCGACATGTTATTTAAGAAATCGCGAATTTTATGTTTCCTTAGGTATGTTGGAGCAATATGGTACGTATCTTCAACTGAAAGGGTAAACCCATGCTGGAGAAATGCCTGTCAACTTTTCAGATCTTCTTGTGTTTCTGCCACTGCATTGTACTGTGACATGAGCCCAAGGAACAACACTTTTTTGAAAAATTTGTGCAAACCTGACTCAGGAAATTTCAACCATGGAATGTTTGATTCTCTCAAGTCTGGTGATGTTGCTACGCGCCTACGCCCGATTTAAGAGAATGGACAGCTACCTATTGAACATGATATGTGACCGGCTCAAGCCAGAACTTCGGGTAAGAGACAGCACCATTACACTGGAAGACGGCCCTGTGGAAGCAATGTTCTTTGTAAGGGATGGGGAGCTGATGACAATGAGCAGGAGGAATGCTTTCTTAGGTACACAATGTCTGAAGGCGGGCGATTTTTGGGGCGAGGAGCTACTCACTTGGGCACTAGACCCTCATAGTTCACCCAACAACCTTCCTAACTCAATCCAAACAGTACAGACTCTCACAGATGTCGAGGTTTTTGCTCTTATGCCTGATGACCTGAATTTCATGTGTTCTCTGTTCCGGCAGCTGCACAGTAAACCTCTCTGTATTAGCGGCACTTTGAGGCTTTACTCTCAGCAGTCCAGGACTTGGGCAGCGTGCCACATACAATCAGCCTGGAGGTGATACCATGGGAAGAAGATGAAGGCTTGAACTTGCCCTTTCTGAGCTTAGGTGGAACTACACATGCCTCCTAAATTTGCTGCTAATGAACTTCGTACTTTGAGGTGAAACCGTACGAGACTTGCAAAAGATAGACTGTTGTACCATTGTAAGCTAAGTGTCTAATGCTCTCCTGTACATAACCGACTATTATTCTTATGGTGAGACGGTCTCATAATGGAGTTTCTGCGTAGTTGAAACTTGTTTCCCTATTAGTGACGTTTTCACAAACTTTATCTGGAGCCGGTGATGATCCCTCAATTAGAAACCAGCAAGTTTGAGAATAATGCAATAAAATGACCCCTAAAATTTCATGGTTTATATACAATGAGGGAGTGAATGACCCCTGATGCATGCCTGTGAAAGTTCCCTATCATTTACAAGTCAAAGGTTTTTTGTAGAGATGGCTGAGCCTGGATGCCACAGTTGCGCCATACCGCGGCTTTTGCTTTCAGAGAACTCTTACGAAGAATGGCATCCAACATAGAGACTGCTTCTCGGATGTTTTTGCCTTTGTTCAGCATGATGCAGCTGGCCCTGTCAATTTAAACACCCAGAACAGGTTAGCTAATTTGATTGATCCTGTCAATATAACACTGAACGGCTCATCGAATAATGGCTGAGGCAGTAACAGGCTAACAGCTGAAGAGTGAGCTACAAACTTGAAACTCAAAGACAAATGTACAGGAATTGGAATACCTTCTTGCAGTGGCCACATCAGTAATCTCAGCTCTAGTCGGCACACCGGACTTGACAAGAGATTCGAGAACTTGAGTTGCCCAAATCACAGGAATGTGAGCAGCACTACAGATGGATAATATCTCTTCCTGTATGTCTGCTAGCCTTTCCCAACCACACTCCACCGCGAGATCTCCTCTAGCAATCATGACTCCTAGAGGGTTAGGAGACTTCATTGCTTCCAGTAACAGAAGCGGCAACTTCTCAAACCCGTCTTTTGTCTCAACTTTCAAGACTACACCCAGATTGCGAGCCTTAAGTTTCTGCAGTTCCTTACGAACCAGCACAATGTCACGAACATCACGTATGAACGAAACTCCAACCATGTCAGCTTGAGAAGCTACAAATTTCAAGTCCATCAAATCCTTTGATGTAAGGCCTTCAAACTTGATACGGCTATCAGGGATGTTGATAGATTTTTCAGAGCCAAGCTTCTTGCCTTTTAGTCCTGCCTGAGTGATGGAAACAATGATTTCTGTAGGACTAGTTCCTTGGATTACTCCCCATATTTTGCCATCATCAAATGCGATAGTTTCTCCTGGCTTTACTGAATCAAAAAGATATCCCGAGGAGCATGTCACTCTATGAAAATTGCTGGTAGGGGTGAACAGCTCCTCCTGTTCAACAGACCTGTCTCTCGAAATAATTAACAGGTCCCCTGATTTTACTTTGACAGAATCATCTGCAGGAGGAACGTCCATGACAACTCCAATTACATGCTTTCCGCGCTTACCTTTTTCCTTCACATACAGTTCAGTACCTGATGGAACATAGGCAGTCTTACTACATTCAGACATAACACCAGCATAAGAAGATAGCTTCATAGAAATCTTCAGCATCCTTTGTTTCCCCCTAGCATCACGAAAGTAAATCGTGTCATCTAACTCTACGTTACTGAAGAAGATTTGGTTGTCTATGTAAATGATAGCGTCAGGAGACAGGTGAGGTGGAGGATCAGTCCCCATATAAGCAAGCCAAACTTGAGCAGGAGAGCTCAGTTCTCCTGTAGCATTTTTCCTGGGAGTTATCTTCATAACACATGGACTCTCTTCCTGCTTATCTGTACGCAGTTTGGGTCCAGCCAGATCCATGAGTATCCGACAAGGTTTCTCAAGCATCTGTGAGCTCTGTCTCACCCTCCTAATTATTTCACTCCAAATCGTCTGATTTCCGTGTGCACAGTTGATCCTAACCACTGTCGCCCCTGACATAAGGATATCAGGTATAAGTGATTGACTTGAAAGAACTGTTTGGTCAACTGTCACCATAATATGGGTCGTCCTTCCATCCTGAAGAGTGCCTAACAGTCGTTCCCTGTTGTCTGATGCTTGCTTCTTCATGTTACCAATGCTCAAGTCCATATTATTGAATTTGAGGGCAGTTTCTTGGGTGGAAGTGACTCCATTTTTTGTATCACTTATCAGCGAGTTGCATAATGAGTAATCCAATGTTTCAATGCACGCAGTTAGACCAGGAAGCACAAATGGACTGATACCATCCAAATTCAGCGGGGTTATAGAAAGAAGATCTTCTTTTAGCTGCTCAATATCTAGGTTTTTCATTGCCAGATAATGTATTAAGTTTGTACCACTGATCAGGTATGTTCTGCAATAAATCCAACACAGACATAACAAATCAGGTTGTGCAAAGAATACAGGCTACAGATGAAGCTTCTCAGTTCTCGAAGATACATTTCTGACATGTTTCCAGTGATGGTGTATTGTGTCAGATGTACAGTACCTGTCACATTTTTTGAGAAATGAAGCATTCCACTGATCAGAAGCAAGCAGATGCAAGCAGATAGTTCTAAGCTTGTCAAGGATGTCCTCTTGTTCTCTGAGATGCACGCCACTTTCGGAAAATCTATCTCCTGATGGCCTATGCTCAACTTCTACAACTGGATTCTGATCGGACAAGCCGTTCAAGCCACCTGTTGTGTGCTGGCTAGCCTTATTTGAAATAGCAAGAACTAAACTCTTTCTAGTACTTGAGGCCCCTATTCGCCAAATTAAACCGAGCATGTTAATCTTGCCATCTGTTTTCTCTGGATACAACTGACACCGAAATCCAAAATCTTGAACAGCCTGCAGGTAACAAACACTCGAAAATGAAGATTCGGACTTCAACCTTGCAGAATCAATAGATGATGTATATCTAGACATTGATCAATACTAATTGAGTGATTGTAAAAGAATGAAAAGCTAAGGAAAAGGCCTGTTACATTGACTGAAAGAGCTCTCTGAGGTACAACTGCACTGAATGACATTGCAGCAGCCATGACAGTAGACAGGAATAATCAAACAGATTATTAGACACCGTCGATATTGATCTTCTCCTGGTAGACACAGGAACAAATAATTCAGGACCTTAATTCTACATGATGCTCAGGTATGCATACACTAAATGAGACTAAGATTTCGACAAATATTTGTTTAAAATAGTGTACTCCCTCGCTTCCTCCAATTCTCTACGATCTTTCCCTTACGAACTATACACTCACGAATTAACACATAAAAACACCATTCCAATAATCTGAAGCAAATCAAACATATCTCTAAAACTTCCTTAGTTTATTCTTTAAAATAATAACTTGGTTGATGAAAATGGTACATGAGAAACAATTATATACATGAGCTTTAGCATTTAATTACATCAGTACACTAATCAAGCTTCAAACATACGTTAGATAAATTAAACAACACAACAAACATGTGTGCTAATCTCATAAAAGCTTATTAATGTACACTTCAAGCAATGAAACGCATAAACAACAAAAGTCTCGTCCCAAAATAATTTTGGGGTCGTCAATCCAATCAACTATTGCAAAAACATTTAAAGATGCATCCGCATTCAGAAAAGTGTACCACGAAATACAGTAGATTAAAAATAAACAGCAATATACAGAAGAAACTAAAGAAAAATTTACCTCGGACTTATGGTAAATTTTTATCGAGAAGATGGTCGAATTGTCAGAGAGAGAGAGAGTGAAGATAATACTAGAGAAGATACGAAGGAGCGTGTGGTGGGCGTGTGCTAGATTCACTTACAAGTTAAGATTCTCTTTCTGTCTTTTAGACTGAAAAAGTTGGTCCACTTTTTGAGTTTTTACTACCAAGTTTTGTATTTTATGATGATTTACCCAAGTCTGGCAGAAATTGGTTGGATTCTATTGTAGTATGTGGGTCGAAACTTGCAAATATGGTAAAAATGATACTACCCACCCATTTATTTATTTTTTCACTTTTTTTTTGGGAACAAGATTGACAAAATGATTTGGTGAAATGAAACCTGTTCCGGGTAAAACTGGACAATACCTGGAAAGGATCATCAAATTACGCCTTGATAATGGTTCCGACCACGTTAAGCCGAAGCAAAGTGAAATCGGCGTGGCTGGGGTGTGGTTCAGGGGGAGCTTCCGACGCCCAAGTCAGAACAAGTATAGTAGTGAGACTGAGTATCAAAATAGCCAATCATTTACCTTGGCAGTTTGAAGGGTAATTATAGAACATAATTAAGCCAGATGAATAATCTTTGGAACTTTTGGCCTGCCAACATTGACCAGATTTCTCATTAAGCATTAAAAAGATTCAAACCGATTTGCTAATGTACGAACTACGAAGTGACTATTTCAGCAGAAAATTAGAAACCTAGTTACAAAAACTACAAAGTACCTTGGTAGAGAAAGTCTCCTATGGAATGAGTAGGATGGCCTTTAGAATAACAAAACTTAAGTCCCTCCCCCAGTATAAGAGACCGCGGAGACTCAGCAGCTCATAACCCGGCCCTTCTAGAACGAAAATCAGTTTCGAGAACCCAGCCTGATAATACATACACACAGACACATAGGATATTGGTGAGTTTTCTCAAGATTTTCTTAGCCGAAGAACTGTGTATTGGAAGGAACTTGTCAACTTCTGTCTGTTGGGTATATTAGATATGGTTCTCATTTGTACAGGCACTTCTGATTTGTGAGATTGACGACATGTGAATCAGCGAAGACCAAACTCTTTCAGCTGATCAAGGGACCTTGTTTGTTTACAGAACAATAGAACATCCTGACATTTCCGACTCATGTCGTTTTATACGCCTTAAAATTGACATGGTTGCAGAGTTACAGCCACCAAGACACCAGCTTCTGAGCACGCTCACTTCAAACCTTCAACTTTCAAGATCGCAGTCCCCAAAAGTTAAAAACTATATCTCTCAAACCTGAACTGATTTCATCTGTCTTGCTACCACGAAAGCCAAGTGGGTCTTTCCTAAATCCTGAAAGATAAAAATTGTCAGACAGTAAGGGACTCATAAACATCAGAGAAGGAATTATATGGGCAATTTCCTCATCACGAGCAAACAACACCGATATATTTTAGGTCTCTGAAGGCAAGAGTGTCATGCTGCGGCCAAAAAGAGGATTAAAAATGATCATATGTGAGAGTCCTAAAAACATTATGTACTAAAATTTCATATTAAACAGAGGCACTGGACTATAGGCTCCTGAGTTTCCTTTACAGCTGTTTAACAATGGAAATTGACGATGGCAGAGCATAAGAAAGGTTGGAACTTGGAAACCTTAACCGACACTTACAGTAGTAAAGCAGTGAACTATGAACTAATGCAACATAAAAAAGCAAAGCTACATAACGCAAACTCCTTTAGAAGTCTTCAATCTTTAAATTAGATCGCCAATAGATGCTTGAAATACAATTAAAATTAAACCAATCATGGTGGATCTCACCAAAGGGCTAGTGGTGTTCGGAAAGTTCCACATATACAAAACCTTTCTCTTACGGGCCATTATGAGATTGTTTGATGATTTGCAGGACTACGCAACACTTTTGATGAAAGACAGATGAATAATATGGCAATTTAAATGTATTTACTTGCAAACTGTATATTTGTAAATCACAAAATTGTTGGCCTGTAATATACAAAATATGTAAAAATTAGCTGCACCAGATTATCAGAGTATCAGACATACCTGCAGGAACAATGGCTGCTTTGTACCTATGCAGCTAATGTACATCCACCGGTTCAAAGCGAAGTTCCTCTGGCGCATATGCATCCTAGAACTTTTTTCCACAGGCAATATCAAGTTTCAACTTGGATAAACATCTGTCACCAATAATCTCCACAAGTACAAGCACCATCTTGAAAATGATGGAATCTTTTTCTGTCTCGAATCACAATCTTTCTTTGGGTGACCTTGGACATGAACTTCATAAAATTGTGGCAATCACCACAAATGCGAAGGTTTTTCATAATTAGAATCGATGCCCCGTCGGGTGTGTTCAGAATCCCAAAGGCAAGAGCAAGTTTCTCACTGTGGACGAGGAGTTGGTTTTCTTTTTGTTCCTCCTCCACATCATGATGAACAAAATCTGTGTCAGGGACATAACCAGTCAATTTCAAAGACTTGTAATATGTTTTCAACAATTCCAGAACATCTTCAATTTGATCGTGACCCTTATCAGCTGTGTGAAATGTATAAAGCTTGTTTTTTAAGTGAATCCAGCTGATCGCTGGCTCTTTAGACATTCCGTGAACTTTCATGAGCTCCCTTGTTTCTTCCACCTTATCCCATCTGCCATGAGAAGCATATAAGTTAGACAGCAGCACATATGTTCCTGAATTACGCGCATTCATTTGAAGGAGTCTGTTAGCAACTCGATCAGCAATTTCAATATTACGATGGATCCTACAAGCACCAAGAAGTGCCTCCCAGATTACACAATCAGGCTGAACAGGCATGCTTTCAACTAATGCTTCAGCTTTATATAGTTCACCAGCTCGACCTAGAAGATCAACTACGCAAGTATAGTGGTACACCAGTGGCTGAATCCCATAACCTTCACGCATGGAATTTAAATACGCTTGGCCTTCTTCCACTAAACCAGCACGGCTACAAGCACAAAGGACACCCAGAAAGCTCATTTCATCAGGCAAAATTCCATCAGCTTCCATCCTCTTGAAAACCGTGATGGCCTCTTTACCCAGTCCATTATGTGCACAGCCTGCCAACACAGCATTCCAAGTCACTATGTCTCTTTCAACCATGTCTTCAAAGACGGCAAACCCATCATCAGTCCCAAATTTAAAGTACATCGTTACTAGAGCATTATTTACAAATAAACTCGAGTCTAATCCAAGTTTGTGGAGCAATGCATGAATCTGCTCCCCAAGCTTAGCAGCACCAACACTCCCACATCCACTTATAAGACTAGTAGCTGTTAGCTCATTAGGCATCAACTCTCTTGCCAACATGTCCCTGAATATATCCAAGGCAACATCAACATGACCAGCTTGGACATATGCTGATATTATAGCAGTCCACGACACAACATCACGTAGAGGCATTTTCTCAAAGGTATCGCGGGCTTTGTCCAGCAGGCTATTCTGTGAGAGACCACTTAGGAAACAATTCCACGAGACAGTGTCCTTTATTCCCATCGTACTAAACACTTGAGAAACATCTTCTATGTTCTTGCACTTAGAATACATAGAAATTAAAGCACTTCCGACATATGAATTATGCTGGGACCGCTGTTTGATAACTAAGGCATGTATCTGCTTACCTATCTCAATATCTCCAAGGTTAGCACACGCAAAGAGCGAACTAGTGAAGCAAGAATGGGAAGGTAAGTGTCCAAACCTATGCAGTTCAGTTAACAACTGTAAAGCTTCCTCGCATCGTCCATTTTGTGCAAATCCTGAAATCATGGCAGCCCATGAAGTTGAATTTCTAGTCCCCATGCGCATAAATACATCTTTCGCCTCATCAAGCATCCCATTCTTAGAAAATCCAGCAATCATTGCATTCCAAGTGACTACATTTGGATACTTAATCTGCTTGAACAAATGCTCTGCCTCCCAAATCCTCCCATTCTGTGCATAGGCAGTCATCATAGCAGTTTGTGTATCCACATTCTGCTCCGGAATCCTCTTATAAATTTCCACGGCATCTTCCAATCTTCCACACTGGGAAAATGAAGCAATCATCGTTGTGTACGAGTACTCATTCCTAAAAGACATTGTGTTAAAGAAGCCAATCACCAAGTCCAACCTCCCACATTTCGAATAAGCATTAAGAGTAGCAGTTCCAATGATGACATCTTCCTCATATCCCGATTTCATCACAATACTACGCAAACAATCAACTAAATACAAATACAAATACAAATACCCCTTCAAAGCCAACAACGCAGCAACATACATACGCTGGTCCGGCCTTATACCACTACGATGCATCCATCCAAACAAATTCCATGTTTCCGAAAAGAAACCAATCTCATTGTACCCGGACATCATAACCATCCAAGAAACCGAATTCCTATCCGACATCAGCTCAAAAAGTTCCTTTGCCTCCCTCATCATACACCTATGACAATACCCAGTAATCATAGCATTCCAAGACGAAGTATTTCTCTCAGGCATAGCATCAAACAACCTCCTAGCTGAACTTAAATCTCCGCTCTTGGCGTACGCAGTAATCATAGCATTCCAAGAAACCACATTCTTCTCAGGCATACAATCAAACAACCTCCTAGCCTCCTCAACCCGTCCTGTTTTCGAGTACCCGGTTAACAATGCAGTCCAACTTCGGACATTTCTATCAGAAAATGCATCAAAAAGTGAGCGAGCATCATTAATTCTGTTGTTTAGGGAATACCCATAAATCATAGTGTCCCAAGTCACGGAATCTCGTTGAGACATTTCGTCGAACAGTTGGCGGGCTTCTTCGACTCGGCCGAGTTTGCTCAAGTCTCTGATTCTTTTGTTGGATATGCAAAGGTGGGAAGTTGGAGGGACATTTTCTAGGAATTGCGGACACTGAGTTGCCAATGTGCGGAAGATAGTGGAAAGATAAGGGACGCAATTTTTCATGTATTTTCTCTAACCCTCGATTTTGCAACGAACAACTATGAAAAAGCTTGATGAAGAAGTTAGAACTTCCAAAACTCTCTGCAAATTTGGAGACTATGGTGACCAGTCGCCGGAATCTGTCCACGCCCCCAAATCCCAAGTCTGGCTCGACTTAACCCAAGAATGTCACGTGTGTTTTGTTGTATTGCAATAGATTAATTATTGTGCTAATCTTTTTTTTTTTTTTTTTTTAATAAAACGGAATTTCATTAATATAGTCGGCAAACGGCACTTATATCAAGAATTGTAACGATACAAATATCATCAAAAAAAATCTAATTGACACAATCCTTCACTAATTAACAAAATCGATCCCTCGCACGTCGACGTCTTTGCGTCTTTCATCGACAGTAGAGATCTGTGTAACTCGACAAAGAAAAGGCAATTGACGTAGTTAATGATATTTGATGCTGAATTCATTGAGGATTACCGATCTGCGAACAACTTTCGTCTTGGACAAATAGGGAAAAACATCACTGATCAAGAGATCAAACCTCACGAAGGAGCCAATAAGACCTCACAACGGAGTCAATAAAACCTCACAAAGGAGCTCAAACAGGTATTGTTGGGGTTCATTTTATTGATGAGGCCACAGCCCTTGGGAAGGGAGGCCCAATGCCCTTGATAAAGCCCAATGATGTCCTTAATATCCAGCAAATCTCATCCGTTGGATGTCAAGGGAATGGAGGGTCAAGGTGAAAGGGGGACCCCTAGGAGTATTCTTTGAGGGTACCTCCTCCACTATAAATACCCCTCCTTTTCCCTCATTTGGGGGATTCGGACTCTGAGCTCTGAGAAAGCCATTTTATTGCTATCCTTGAGATAAGTGATTCTCGGTACCACATTTCCCGATCGCACCCAATACTGACTTGACCGTCGGAGGGGCGTCGCCTGGGTAAAACCGGGCCCCCTTGACGGTTTGTTCATTGCGCAGGACAGAGATTTGGACCCCATCTATCCCGAAGTCGAACCCGAGACCAACATGTATCACAATGGAGCCAAATTACTTCACAAAGGAGTCACAAGGATCTCACAATGGAGCCAAATAAACCTCACAAAGAAGTCACAAAATACCACACAATGAAGCCAAATATAGACGGTATGAAATCAATCAATGGTGAGAATTTTATTCTGCAAAACCAAAATAAAACCTATAGATCAATATTACGATAATAAGGGGCTTACCAACGGCGTAAAAGATCCGATGGCAGCCCCAAACTAATCAAAGAGGAGAGAGGCCAAGAGGAAGAGAGAGTAGATTATTTTTGAGAGAGAGGCTAGGGTTTTTTTTTGTGTGGGAACAATCATTGTGCTAATCTTATGCCCTATGTAGCACCGAAACGGACACGGGAAACGGCAGTCCGAAAATTGTAGGACACGGACACGTCTACATATTTTATGTTTGAAAAAGTATATTACTAATTTAAATATTAATATAATACTATATTAATACTAATTATAAAATAAAACTTAGATAAAGAATTATATATATTACGATATTCAAAAAAACATCGATAGCATAATTCACTTTTGATGATAAATACTCCTCAACTCACACCTTTATTATCAAGTTTCTATTAATTTTCGATTCTTGAAGTGTCTACAAGTGTCTTGAAGCTATCCTAGAGTTTCTCAATAAGCAAAATAACAATATAATAATGGACACCGATTTAAGAGTTTCGGACACGTATTGTCAGGTGTCGTCTCGATGTCGGAGACGGACACGTTAGATCATTGAAGTGTCCGTGCTACCTAGCTTATGCCTAATATATACTCCATATATAGAAGTTATATAGCCGTGCAATATTGAACGGGGTGTTCTACTAAAATTATATGTTGACCTGATTTTAAATTTTAGTTTACTGATTACTTATAAGATTTCCATATATATAAGGTAGAAAATTTGTCATATTCATCGTTTTGGTATCGTTTTTTATTTCATATGCATCGTTTATATTGTCATATTAGTCGATCCTATTGTCATATTCATCGTTTCTGACTTTCTGTTGTTGTATTCATCGTTTCAGTTTAGTTATTATATTCACTCGCTTAATATTGTGGTTACTTACATTGATTTTTCAGGAGGATGTGTTCATGAGTGAACATCACTTTTGATATTGTGTATCAGTTCTTATGAACAACGAGAACAAACTGAAAGGGAAAGTTCAAGCTAAGGCTGACTCTTGCTTACGCTCATATCAAGAACTGAAGCAGAAAAGATGATATATGGTTGTACTATTACCATTGTCAAACTATAAACAATATGCATATCAAAATGGTTGGTGTTTGTAATCTAATGAAATTGCATTTCACAATTTACGAATTTTTTTGAAAATGTTCATGCAAAAAACTTCCGGAAATAGTGCAAATGATCAAATTACTTTGTGTTGGCATACTTAACGTTTATCGAAACTTGGTTTCTCATCCACTCCAATTGGACACTTAACTCAGAAGAGGATGAATATAACGAGAAATACGATGAATATAACTATGAATTTGATGAATATAACTACATAATTTCCATTAACACTTACATTTATCAAAATATCCACAAATTTATCAAGATTGTACTTTACATTGAGGGGTCTCACTGCACTTGGGGTCTTGGGGTGGGGGGGGGGGGGTATGGAGTGTTGAAAAATTGTTACGACATAATTGCTAAAGATTGAGGTACAAATGGTCGAGGAACGTTTCCTTATTGTCTAGTGTTGTGTTGGGGGACACACTGAAAGAATTATAAGTACCGTACCGGCCGACAGCATTGACGGGGTGAGTTACTTGATAAATAGGCAACAACGAACATATTGTACCTCCTCGAGGGCATGAACAAAATATCCATAATTTTGCTATGTTACCAATTAACCCCTGAATATTATTGACCTTCAATGATACTTGGTTTTTCATTCACTGCAACGTCTGCAAGTCTGCAATATGACAATGATCGAGCTCAGGAAATGATGAATATATATAACGATAGATTTAATGAACATGGCAACATATTTGATTAATATGACTATAGTGTCGATGGAACATTATATTATTCATCATGATCTACATTCATAAACTAAACCAAATTCAGACAATTCAATGAACTCAGGAAATGAAGACTATGTCAGCATCTTTATGAATATATCTACAAATTTGATGAATATAGGGGGAGGGAAGACAACACGCACAAAACAAAACAACATTGTCATCAAAGAGCACAAATCTATTAGACATAATCAGCATATAACTACATATATTCATTAAATTGAACCAAATCTATATTATCGTAATGTATAAATTCATAAAAAAAATAACATGATTATTTCTCTTGTTCTATCTTGAGCATATTCATAATATTTTTGCATACAATTTCACAAATAAACCAAATAACATTTTATATGCATGATTTTGATCCAAATTCATCAAAATAATTCGCTAAAGAACCCAATATAGGTCGTAAATTCATCAAATTAAATGAATATAAGAATGATATACGAAAATTTGAGGAGAGATAAAGTAAGAGAATTCACCTTGGTTCTTAAAAAAAATGCATGGAGAAGGCTTGAAGCTGGGTTGCATGTGTATTAGGGTGGAATGCAGGCCAATTGGGCTGATAATCTTAACTGATATTCAATCAACCCAACATCATTATATATCTGGGAGCGTGGGAGTACGGAGTACCGTGCCCACGGTATAACGATTGAAGGTTGGTCTAGTGATATGAAAACCAGCATACCCAAAAGTTATCACTATTCGAATCCTCATATCCTCATCTCCACTTCACAACGTGACAACACTAGTTAATCACTAGGTACTCTTAATTTTGGGAAAAAAGATATCATAAATACATACATCCCCCCTAAATCCCTAATACTTTGAATTTGCCACATTAAGTAATCATATTAACCAAATACTAGTATATCACAATAGATCTTTTTTAATAAAAAAATCATAATAAATACCACTAGAGTTATGAGCTGGAGTATTTGTTTCCAAATTAAAAAAAAAAAAGATCTATGAATTTATTGGTTTCCAAAAACTGATTTTTCCTGTTCTTTATAACCTCATGAATAGCAAATAAAATACGAATTTCCATTACTTAGAAATTGAATTTTTTTGCATCATTAACATAAATAGTTATAGAGGATGGCGAACCTCCTTTCGAGTGTAACTATTGCAGATAACAATGTTCCAATGAAATATGTGGCTCCTCCAGAGAAAAGACCAGGTAATTTTGAATTTGACGAACAAAAAAAAAAAAAAAAAAAAAAAAAAAAAAAAAAAAAAATTGAATTGTGTGTGCAACTTTATATAAATCAAATTGACGAGTACTAATACATTTTGGTTTAATGTTTTCTTAATTTTTAGTAACTGCCGGAAAAATCAAACTTCCTATCATTGATCTTCAAGACATAGAAAATTCAATCCATAACATTATGAATGCTGCCCGAGAATTTGGATTGTTTGAGGCAAGTAATTTTTTTTCTAATGATAAGCCATTGTCATTTGATTTACAAATTTCATTACATATATATAAAAACAAAATTATTTCTGGTGCCTACGTTATTTTAATACGATCAAACAATGTAGTATTATTATTAGAGTTTTCTTGTGTATACTATTTGTTTTTATGTCACATCATTTTGGAAAGGTTCGGTGAAAGATTTTGATATATTATTGAATTGGTGGTGGTTGCAGAAGTAATTTACATGCACCAGTTGCATTTGTTTTATCATTAGTTATTAAATATTTTTTATGATGATGGAGATATTTGCATTGTTTCATATTACTTGGATTAGGTTATAAATCATGGTATATCAAGAGGCCTTATGAATAGTGCAATGGAAAAATTCGAGGAAGTATTTAAGATGTCATCGGAAGAAAAATCAAAAATTAATTTGAAAGAGGACATAGATCAAGTATGCAGATTGTACCCGAGCAGCTACAATTATTCGTGTGAAGACTATCATTATTGGAGAGATGTCTTAAGGCATTTATGCACTCCTTTGGACAAATACATCAAATATTGGCCACAAAAGCCGGACAATTACAGGTTTAATAACAGACTATTTTATGGTATTTTTCAATTCGCTACCTTTCATTGAATCAATCTCACATTAAAATAATTGTATTCATTCAAAATGAGCCACAAATAATGCATCATCGATGTGAGACCATGATTCAATCAAGGATTATTATGCATATCACTATTTCTGATAATCTAGGTTAACTGATATCTACGCACCTATTATACTCTGTAGTTGTGACTGGTGTATAGCAATTCAAATTAATCGAGAATTAACTGACATCGGATTATT
The DNA here is from genome assembly GCA_963680865.1 of Spergularia marina. Taxonomy (NCBI): domain Eukaryota; kingdom Viridiplantae; phylum Streptophyta; class Magnoliopsida; order Caryophyllales; family Caryophyllaceae; genus Spergularia; species Spergularia marina. The sequence goes on along the minus strand of OY804553.1, from coordinate 22,079,613 downwards.
CGTCAATAAATTGATGTAGGGAGATAGTGAAACCATATGTCCAAGCATTGAAGGACCTTTCAGTCAGGATCGTAGAGGACATAACGCAAGGACTGGGGCTCGAGAAAGGATCCCTCACAACAAGCGAGCTAATTGGAGAGGACGTCTTAACTATAAATCACTACCCACCATGCCCGGATCCAAGTTTGACCATGGGTCTTCCCGCCCATGTAGATCCGACCATTATAAATATAGTTCAAGCCACGCCCGTCGATGTTCCGGGCCTCCAACTCCTAAAGAATGGCCAATGGTTCGAATTGGAAAGTACTCCCGATGCACTTTTGGTATTCGTTGGCAATCAACTTGAGGTAACAAAAAAGTACTCTTAACCCGACAAAACTAAAAATTCACGAGAAGCACCCTTAATGTCGCTATAGTAATTTATTATGAGACTGTCTTATCTAAGATTAAGAAGTTTTGGTGTTACAGGTGGTTAGCAACGGACAATTGAAAGCTCCAGTGCACAGAGCAGTGACAAATTCTGAGAAGGTGCGAACCACGGCCGTCTACTTCGTCAATCCATCAATGGAATGCATAGTTGAGCCTGCCAAGCTTCTTGTTGAATCTGAAAATGGTCTTCCATTATATAAGGCCTATACATTCAAGGATTATTTCAAAGCTCATGTAGGTCATCAAGGAGACAGAGACAATATACTAGAATTGTATGATTTCAAGATCAAATATTGAGTGAAAACATTATAGACAAATTTAATGGGTTTTTTTTTTTTTAGGGTTTTGTCACCCTCAGCCCTTAGGGCTAACTATTATTAATTAATAGTGTATGATTATTTGTGAACTCCATTTAATAAGTGAATAAAAACCAACAATTGACCAAATAAAAAATAACTTCACTCTTTTCCAGCTTTCCCTGTTTCCACACCAAATTAATCTCTCACCTCATAACCCACGGCCACAACCCAGATTTGCCACTGCTTCCCACTGCCTCTTCTAACGTTCGGTGAACCTCTTCTAACGCCCGTCGAATCCTCGGCTCCGCCGGAGAAACAAAATGACACCCTAGTTGGGAATTTAATAGAAGGAATTCGGTTCTCTAACCCCCTCCTTTATGTGTTGGGATCCTCTAGAGTTGAAAATCAACTCTATTTGGTAGAGTTTGCCTAAAAACGCATGAATAGATTTTTTAACAATTTATTGGTGACTTTCAAAATTCTTTTTATTTTGTCTTATTACTTATTTTGGTAAACTCTACCAACTCTACCAAAAATTAACTCTAGAGGATCCTTACCCCTCCTTGATAGTTGTGAATTTACAAATTACTTTCTAAATTCAACCACATAGTTTTGAGAAATATTCATGATTTTCAAAATCATAGGAAGTGGAAGTTGACGGGTATTCCACATTTCCGTATTCACCAAATGACTACTAAGAGCAATTGTAGTAGTGGTCAGCCGCTCGTTCTTATTGTTTCGAGTTCTTAAATAAAAAATGCAAAATGCAAATTCATCCACTGCGGAAGATCCAAATGCCATCAACTGTTTTACTATTTTTTGAAATTATAATTTTGATCTTTTGGTACTTCAGTTAGTAAAATATTTTTATTTTACATATTTTTGAAGATGCAAATTAATGGTTTTTGTCGATTTTCCAACACCGGGAAAAATTAGGCTTATTTGAGCTCTGTTATTTATTGATATACCAATATGTCTTTTGGAGTACCTTTTATACCAATTTGGCATTTGACCACATTTTGATATACCAATTTGATCATTTGACCAATGAATTAGCAATGTGATACATTTCGGTGCACTTTGTGTACCATAGAATTACACTTTTTGAGCATAATCTATCTTATTTCCTATCCTATCCTAAAACAAAATACATTTGGTAGAAATTTAGAAATCCATCCACGGACTCTTTTGAAAAGTAATCAGTTTGATTTAACAAGATTCATGACAAAATTTCATTTAAAGGTAGATTCATGATGTTAAATGTTTATGATCAATGATTATTTTATGAAATTCAATTTGATATTTGTGCGTGTTATTTGGACATTGAACGCGTGATACCATACCATTTTAAGAAGATTTTGTTTTTTTTGTATTCACCAAGAAGATGCATGCATGGGAAGATCCATGTGGAATGTACCTGATTTACACATTAAATAAAAGAATCAATGGTGATTTCCTAATTACACATTAAATAAAAGAATCAATGGTGATTTCCTAATTACACATTAAATAAAAGAATCAATGGTGATTTCTTAGCAAATTTTACATAATTTGAGTACCCTATATATATATATATATATATATATATATATATGTGCATTTTGTAACAAAATAAAATAAAATAAAAAATATATATATTTGTGCAATTTGCTTGTTATTAGCATATACCAATATTAGTTATCTCATATATTTTCTCTCCAATCTAATGGCTCCCCTCATCTCAAATGGCCTACTTGCAAGGAACATAGTTCCAGAAAAATATGTGCTTCCTCAAGAGAGGAGACCAGGTTGGTTCTTCTTTAATACTAGTTTTTACACCGTGCTACGCATGGTCTTCGTTGATTAGCGAATTTGATCTTATGCTTAAATTGTGTAATAGTTGTATTAAAATATTCTTGAAAAAAAAAGATATATTAAAATATTAGTCATCGACTTGTTCAATCTTCGACAAGCCGCATAATATTAAATCTTGTATTTCTCTCTTCACTGTTTTGTTATTTCAATATTTATTCTCACCACGATTATGAACAATATCATATACCACGATTTATATCAATCACCCGTAAATTACAAAAATAGATAGATTCGTATATTAGTGATCAATAACATTGTACCCTCCCCATCTTCATTGAGTAGTGTGGATAAAAGTGTCACCAAATACAATTAGTGTGTTTGATTTTATACGTAAACTGTTGAAATAGAGAGTTACAATATTACTTATCCATGTCTTCATTTTTCTCTGAACTGCATAATATCAATTCTCGTGTTTCATCTCCACTTTTTTGATATTTTAATATTTATTCTCATCACGTTATAAATCATTTTATATTCCAGGATATATGTCAACCTCCTCATAAATTATTTTGATATTTCATTCTATGTATATAGTTATAACCTCAACATTAATAGCCTTTATATATAATTATGTTAATAAAAGAATCAACAAATATCAATTGGCTTAGTGATTGGAGTGTTAAAATGCAACTTTGAGGTCGTGGGTTCAAGCCTTTAGCTATCAAACTAGGTGAACAGTCTATGAAAAATCCCTAAATGACAAATATTTACTTATGCATTTTTGTTAGGATTATTCTAACGTGTGTCGCTTTTGCTAAAATATAAACAACGGTTTTTCTAACGTGATATTCTCGCTTGGAAAAAAACAACGGAAACCGGGGAAATAACTTGAAAGGGATTGGCATTTTTGAACTATTGATATGTATCATTTCTTGATTATTCTATGGCCTTGGCAGTTGCGACAGGGAAAGTCAGTATTCCAAAAGTTGATCTTAGTGACGAGGACAACTCCCTCCACCAAATGATGAATGCCATTCAAGATTTCGGGTTATTCCAGGTGTGCGCCTAGTATAATTTTAACTATAAAAAGAGTATTTTTTTTAATATTCAAATGATTTGAGTCTGACTGACATGGTAATGACATTTACTGGTTGATGCGACTTCTATGTACCTCTTGTTGCAGGTGATTAATCATGGACTGTCAAACGAGGAAATGGATGAAGCAATGAAAGTGTACCAGGAGGTATTCAAATTATCCCCGGAAGAAAAGTCGAAAATTAATTTAGAGGAGGACAAAGATCGAATCTGCCAAATGTACACAAGCAGCTACAACTTTGAGACTGAACAGTATCATTACTGGAGGGATGCCATGAGGCATCACTGCTATCCTTTAGAAGAATGCATCAAATTTTGGCCCAAAAATCCTGAGAATTACAAGTTAGTTACTCCGTATATGACTTATATCAAATTTTTTAACATTATCCATCATAAATAGTTTGTATATATTGCATACACAACGTCTTTGTCCCGAATTCAAATCCTAATATGATTCATATCCCCACCCCCGCAGCATTAGTTCATCTTATAGTCTATCACTCCTAAGTAGCAAAAAAAAAAAAAAAAAAAAAAAAAAATTGCTAGCCTAACTTGTGGTAACAAATTTATGTGAGCGATAGATTGGCTTATTGATGGCCCTTTTATGGGCGTATCTAGGGTAATTGTAGTCCTTGAATCGGTTTTACGTTGAATCACAAGGGCGACCAAACTACCACTTATTATACTATCTCATTTCCTAAAACATATTGTTGTTGCAATTTGTGATGATATTACATGCATGCTTAATATTCAGGGAGGTCATCGGAGCACATGTCACAAAAATGAGGGAATTGGGATCAAGGATCTTGCAGAAGATATCACAAGGATTTGGGTTGGAGAAGGACTACCTTGGAGGTGAGCTAAGTCGAGACAACATCGTGACTGTCCATCACTATCCTCTGTGCCCTGATCCGAGCTTGACCGTTGGATTGCCCAAGCACACAGACCCAACCCTCATCAACCTTGCTCATGTCTCTCCTGTTGATGTTCCTGGCCTACAACTCATAAGAGATGGGCAGTGGCTTGACGTCTTGATCGATCCCCATGCATTTGTGGTCTTTGTTGGCAACCAATTAGAGGTAGGTTGAGTCTGTTCGCAAAAGTCAAATGTCTTTTTTTTTTTTTTTTTTTTTTTTTTTTGGGAATGACACGAGGGCTTAACTCAAACTCCTCGTATTACAGGTTGTTAGTAACGGGAAGATGAAAGCTGCAGTGCACAGAGTGGTGACGAACTCTGAAAAACCTCGAACAGCTATCGACTTCTTCATCAGTCCGGCAAAGGAATGCGTGATTGAGCCAGCAAAGGCCATCGTTGAAGCAGATCAAAGTCGTCCGGTCTATAAAGCCTATAAGTTTCAAGATTACTTCGAAACTCAAACAGGCCATGATGGAGAGACTCATAATGTGCTTGAGACTCACAATTTTATGATCAAATCTGAGTGATCCAGGGCCATAGAAACTACAACCTACTACATGTGATTTTCAAGTATCTCTATTCTACAAAAATGATGGGCAGATGATATACTCCTGTAATCATTAATAATAATTGCTACAATTTCGATATCATGTTTGTTTTGGTTCATGAAAAATTTGTCCAACCCGTGTTTGATCCAATTTCTGATTTTGCACTACAACCGAGTCAACTAGACTCGACCCTACCTGCTCCGAACTTTCACTATAACCTGAAATCAAATTAGCCTGACCCAAAACTGATCTAACTCGCCCATTTGCCACATCTATACCCGGTTTTGGTATCTAAAGTTTAAACATTACACCATGAATGGAACCCAAGAAGCAGGAGATGTCAATAAGATGGGGTGGTGATTTGGTGAAGGAGGTCACAAGTTTAAACTTACACTAGAGCACTTTGGGGGTGGGGACACCATCCCCGGCACCCCCACCCTCTTTCACGGTTTCGGCTTGGAGTTGTTGTACTTGAGATGAGTCTGGACAACATGGTCCATACCGTATTAAAAGATGAAACAAATGACAGTAGTGATAAATTGATAACAATATTACTAATAACAGCTAGTAGATAACTTTCCGGTCTAAATGCCATCAACCGGAATTGGAAGAAACCTAAAGTTTTTGTGCATAAATATACCTCAAAATCAGAGATGACCAATATTTGCAGGGTTTTTATTATGAAAGATAAATGTCCATGCTAATAGAGAGACTAACTGAGGCTCTCGTGGAGTACCATAAGTATAGGCAAACCAATAGATTATGAGCTACGGCATCATCAATGTACTATCAGAAGAATCGACCCAAGATCAAGATCAAGTGACTAATAATCAAAAGAAATCAGTCGTAGCCTATATATACTCGAGCACACTAACTCCGGTCATATATGCGCATCTCCATGTGTTAAAGGGGAAAGGAAGAACAGAGGACCAGGTTGTTTAGGATACCTAGACTCCTTTGGCTGATGCAGAACCGCGAAGGGAACTGACCTCTCGTTTCAGAAATGTAGGCAAAGCAAAAGCAGCAGTGTGAACCTGCATTTAGGTCATGCAATTTCAGTTACATGTGTATAGCTTCTTAACAATTGAAACTGTAACAGAAACAGAACATAACATGTCAATTTTCACAAAGTACAATATACATGCAAAGATGGTTAGCTAATATTAACTGAAACCATATGAAATATTGAAGATTTTCTACTAGCAGAACCCATATATTGATGTTATATTGCAGTGGTAGACCAAACAGCGACAGGCTCCCTCTTTGTGACAATTCTACCCTCTGCAGCTTTGCTGTTATTTGCGTCGTAGAGAATTACTTGAATCAATTTCTAGTGAAAGAAACCCTATGATCTAGCAACCATTTCCCCGAATTACTAGTAATCATCAGATTACGTACCAACTTGCCATTTAAGATTTACTAGCAACAAGAAAATAGCAGAAGGTTTCAAAGTCCACGAATGTTAGGCTAGTACATCTAGTACAATGAGATCTGGACAGAGAGTTTGTTCAAGTCCGATCCACCCCAGACCGGCCCATAAACTGATAGAGGTCTATGACTACTGGCGTGCTTGGAACAGCCCAAAGCGAAGGAGGTGAAGATCTACCAGTTCTGTTTGTCATGCCAAGCTGGCCCTGAACTAGCCTAGCCCGTAGCTCGCTTGCAGAGCCAGGAAAGATAACAAAAGCCCAGAGGAACATTAGAACCTCCTTAAACTAGTCTACCCTGACAAACCTATCTGAATTAGAGTCAAGTCAGTCAACTCTCATCCAAACTATGAACCAGCCAGCCATAATTCTGTGGCCGATCCAGCCAGGGTGGGGCTTGGCCAGCCTCAGTCCATGCCCAGCTCTAAGTAACTGCACTATAAATCAGAAAGAAGTTTTCAAAGTCATCCCAAATTTGCAGACATAACTAGAAGCCAAAATTGAACCAATATCGAATTCCAGCTTAACACCCTCATGAGTCATGACCCTCCAACACCAAACGACACCTTATAGCATATCAAAGGTGTCAATAAAGTATGTATTCTTTTATAAAAAAACTGGCCTTTATACCACCCAAATAACTCCACATTACTCTGTTCATTGCAGTTTCAATCCAATACTTACACCCACTTTAGTCAACAGCACATATTTCCCAAAACAAAACTGGCGGAATGACTCAACTAAGATAAATAAATATTCCCAGCAACGCCAAAACTGCACAAACCCTACTTTAATAGACGCTATACAATTTCTAATACGTAAAAGTTGCACAAAAGGCTAACAGGATGATGATATGCTCAATCAAATATGATAGAATAATGATATAGCAAATGCATATATTAAGATAAACTTTCATATTAAGAAAATACCTCAGAATTATAAAATCTTAATTCTCTCCGACGCTCAAGTGCTCCCTCTATCTTCTCAATAGGATTGATAGGATTTAAAAAATCAACAGGCGGTCCCTCCTTTGCACAAAGCAAAAATCCAATAGCGCCACTACATAACAGTGAAATGAAATATTGCAGAATCAGCAAAGAACTGGTATAAAGTTTCCAAATTGAAACTTCTATCCTCTTTAAAACTGACAGACAAGTTTGAAGTTGCTCATTTTTACCCATCAAATCCGAACAACTATATGTATCAGAAGGTCAAACTAAACGAAAACAATGATGAAAAGGTTTATACAGTGAGAAGATTGATTATTCAAGAAATTCTATCTGTATGTGAAGAAGCAGAGTGAAACAAGAAATTCCATTGCAAAGTCTATTAATTATTACTTGAACAATAACACAAGTCCAAGCAACAACACTCATGTTAATTAGTCAAAGTAGTTCAAGAAAGTAGTGTGCCAGCTGACATCGAAGACATCCTTCAGAACCACACAGTTCAAGATTACGACTCCAGAAACCCTCTGTCTTTAAGGTTGGCGAACAGAAACTAATTACAAATATTGATGAAAGACCACTCCAAACAACACTGCTCAATTACCTTGGATATGTAGGCACACTAGTCCATGCATAACGCACAGAACCTTTGAAAGAGTCATGGCAAACAGACATCATATCCTCGATTAGGTGAGTATGAAGCCACATGCTCTCAGCCATGTTACAAAGCACACCACCAGGCCTCAAGGTTCTTGCCATTGTCTCAAAAAAGGGCCTTTCAACAAGTTCTTGTGCAGGACCTATATGAATGAAAGCAATGAAAAAGGAAAAAAAAAAATAAGACCTTCAGTCCTTAATTGCTGGTTTGTAACTATAAGTATACAACTGATATAGCTATTCAAGTAAAAACACCGTAGATAGCTTATACATCTTACAATTCGAAGCTAAAAAGATTTACCACATACCTACAGGATCAGAAGAATCAACAATTATGGCATCATACTTCCCTTCTGGCGCCTTCCTCATGAATTCCGCAGCTGTCATATAATTGACAAATAAGAACAAGAGCAACTTCAAACCAAAGACACAATGTGGACCTGTCAGTAAAAACTATTATGATGAAACATACCATCACCAACATGAAGTGTGACACGAGGATCTTCGAATCCAACTGCTAACTCAGGAAAAAACTTCTTAGATACCTGTTAAAAGGAACGCCTGTTAATTAGAAATCAAGACTTTCAGAACATACAGACTCTATAATCTCCCGGAGGACAATGACAAATGTCAACTTACATCTATAACCATTTTATCTATCTCACATATATCTATATGCTCCACTGAGGTATGACGAGAAATTTCCCGAAGAACTCCTCCGTCACCACCGCCTACTACCAGAACCTGCATTAACATTTACCAGATAAGTTTCCGTTAAAACTACAACACATCTTTGCAGTCTATAGGATATACCAATCAATAACATTATACTTTAATGAATATGGTCCTCATAACTGGATCTTATTGATGGGGAAAATCCAAGCTAAATGAAGGACCTGCAGCCATAATACATATAACTCCAACCCATTTCGAAATTTCTGACGAACTTTTTGCACATTTCACTTCTACATAAAGTATATATAATGACAAAGAGGAAGTTTCAAGTTGTGTAGAACGATCACTAATAGGTCCAAACATGTCACCCTCATATTCTAATCATCAATAGCCCAAAAGTTTGGTGACTTGACAATTGGTGACAGACTGCACACAAAGAATTATCAGACAATTGTATACAAAAGTTTCCCAGTGATTAACTAAACAAATAATCATTAAACAAAATGCACCAAATATGTTCTGACAATCTTTGCTTTATAACTCTTCTTCATGCTTTATACCTCTTTTCTAGAACCTTTACTTAAAGACATCAGAGTACAAACATGCTACTAAGCTACTACCAACTAAGCTAAGCAACACACAAGGAAGCATATAACACAACTGATACAGAGTCAAAACTTTACCGACGCAGTTATCTACACAAAAATAAAAATAAAAAAAGATCCACGAATTGCCAAAATCATAAGAGAACGCACAACCTTAAACACAAAGAAAAATTGTTTGTTGCCAATCTTTTTTTTTAAACCCCTCACCTAGGAAACCTTAGATGAAAATACAAAGCGAAACCTAAGAGAACATGTCTTCCCTTTTCCAAAATATGCAAAGTAAGAGCCCTTAAAGCATAAAGTAAATCTCACGTTTTTAGGGGATTCAATGGAACAAAGGGGAAGATGAACTATCATCTCCTGGTATGCACATTCATCTTTCTCCGTCAATTGAACAATGCCATCAAGAACGAGCACCTTCCCATAGCTTGATGACTGCATAAAAACCAAACACAACATGAATATCAAGAGACAAGGAATAGAGATAAATGAGGTGAAAGAAAAAGAGGTACGAAAAAATCTTAACCTCAAAGACAAGGACTTCCTGATACGGTGACTTATCCTGGAACAAAATCTTCTCAACTTTCATTGAGTGTGCTTCTCCTAAGAAAGAGAAACACACATATGTTGAAAACTAGTATTAGTACGAAAGGGTGTAGTAAATTGTGTGCCAATCCACTCAAAGTAACGAAACACTGTTCGATCATGTATAATTCAATCATAAGCAAGACTTATATCTCATAATTACATACCCGGCCACATTGGATTGTTGTAATAAAGCGGCTTCTCATCTTTATCTGCAAAAGTGTCAAATGCCATCAATAATACAACTTTAACATGATGATCTATTCTAAACTTCTATCCCAAGCAACAAGAAAAAAAGTAGAGTATACCAGACAATGTCCTGCCTGTTGAAAACCACCCTGAAACAACAGTTGAATGGCATTTGGCATCAGTTTCAGGGGCGGCCGCTCTGGCCTTAAGACAGCAAGACGGAATCGCCTTCTCCACCCCGTTATCGATGTCAATCACCTTCCCATCCATAACCTTCTGGCAAGCCAAACCATTTCCTGCGACGCCCTCCATAGTCTACCAACTTCTTCCACTCTCTCTCCAGTCTCTAAAACTATACCACCAAAAATCAAAGTCACTCCTAATTATTATTCCATCGTATCCAAAAGCTCCCTACTTTTACATATATACAAATTCAAAAGATGCACCTTAATTAAGATTTTATTTCTAATTAATTGGAAACTTAATCATAAAAGTAAGGAAACAACAACCAAACATAATTCTCACAGACTAAATTATGGGTAATACAAATATTACAGCAACACGGCAATATTATTTACTAATACAAAATATTTCAGTCAAAGACCAAAATTCTTCAAAATAGAAATTACCACAAAAAAAAAAAAAAAAAAAAAAAAATTGATTGACCCTATAATAAAAAAAAAAAAAAAAAAAATTACCACAAAAAAATTGGAATAATCACACTGTAAATCGACTGATCAACAAGTTTATGGTGGGCAATAGCGCAAAATCACGAAAAAGCTATAATCTTTCATAGATTAAGGACAAAATTAGGATTTAACACAATTTAAAAAAAAAATGGTCAAATTGAACCCCAGAAAATAAAATAAAATTCAAAAATAAAAACCAACAAAGATACAATCTTTCAGCAAATACATGAAAATTAATACAAACCCAGATGATGAAATTACAAGAATGTCGAAATGCAAGCAGAAAGAAGCTTCAACATTACGGGAATCCATGCAGAAAAAATGGGAGAAAATTAAATAAAAAAATCGTACCTGAAGTTTTAATTATGTGGGTTTCTCGAGTGTATCCGAAATAGGGCGGGAAAAATTAAAGTGAAATTAACAGGGAAATTTGGAACAAAGAAACAAAAGGGTTTGGCTTTCTCTGAGTTTCTGTTGTGTTTGCGATGTTTCGGGTTTTTGCTTGATTCTTATAGTTGAAGCCTCTTTGGAGGTGGGTGGTTGTGTTTCTAAGCAATTATTACTTTGTCCATTTTAATTCAAATCACTGGACCCTTTCTTGCTTTCATGAGGTTGTTCTCATTGGTCACGTACTCTCTCGTCCCTTAAACAATTGGTTGAGGATTTGATATTTAACTCTTGCGAATGGAGGAACCAATGTTAGGAAGAATCGATGATCTATATTAATTACGTACATCAAATTCAGTATCCCGAGTAAGATTGTTTGCATTGTTTTTTTTTTTCTTTTAACGAGGTCAAGATTGTTTGAATTTTTACTAAGGGTCAATTGTCAATAGCCCATGTTACCTGACTCATTGACGGTTTAGCCGAACTCCAACTTCTCCGTATATGTACTTACTCAGTGCATATCACCTTTATCATTAGTAATCCATATAATTTATAAAATTATATAACTCTCAGTATACACCGTCAAAACAGTAAAACAAAACATGAAAATCTCTCTAAATTGGATGCTGCATATAATAACAATTGCAATAATTATTAATGAATTAGCACGGACACTTCCATGATCTAGCGTGTTCGTGTTCGACACCGACACCAACACGACATCTGACAATACGCGTCCGAAACTCTTAAATCGGTGTCTATTATTATATTGTTATTTTGTCTATTGGGAAGCTCTAAGACACCTCCTACACACTTTTAGACACTTTAAGAATCTAAAATTAATAGAAGATTGATAATAAAGGTATGAGTTGAGGAGTATTTATCATCATAAATGAATTATGCAATTGATATTTCTTTGAATATCGTAATATAGATCATTATTAATCTAAGTTTTATTTTATAATCAGTATTAGTAGAGTACTCCATTAAATTAATATTTTAATTAGTAATATACGTTTTCAAACATAAAATATGTATTTTATATAATTTAAATTAGTCGTGTCTGTGTCCTACAATTTTCGGACTGCCGTTTCCCGTGTCCGTGTCCGTTTCCGTTTCCGTTTCGGTGTTACCTAGTTTAAGGCCACACAAGTATCTCCAAGGGAGAACAATAGAACATGTATTATGTCCCATTGCGTACGTTAAGATTTTTTATTAAAGGGTTACTTACTACCCCAAAAAAATATGGGAGGGCATATTTCCACTCACTTTTGCCTTCTTCTTCCAAGGGAGTACAACCTCCATGCACCACATACACACATACATTATATGAATAAGGGTAGTTTAGGGCAAAAAAATGAGTATTTTGCAGTGGAAAAGTAGGAAAACACGCGTGGCGTTGCCCGGCCAAAAATATAGACAAAGGGACTGTAACAATTGATAGTACTAGTAGACTCGTAGTACAAACCCCTTTCTTTTGAATAGATAGTTAACATGTGTTTCAAAAAAAAATTATCTTCTTATTTAAATAGAAGTTTAAGATCTAAATTTGAGTGTTTCTTACGAGCCAAAAACCTATTCATTTTAAATCTAAATGGATGAAGTCGTTATAAATGTTGACCAATTGAGCACCTTGGTGATCAACTGATGGATCACTAATTGAGTACTTTTCTTTTCTTTTTTTTCCTTTTTTTTTTTTATTTATCCTGAGGTCACACTAAATTGAGTACTTTAGGAGTAGTGATTTAGTTAAGAAAAGCATTGCCTAAAGGGCTGCCTAAGGCTAAGAGAAAGAAGACAGTTAAGAAAAGATGCCCTATGTGAGTCATATCCTCCTTATTGCTTAGTTGCCTACCTTGTAAAAAAAGCTATGATTGTCGCCAAACCGACTCCCACTTTTTTCTTTTTCGATATGTATTTTTCTTTAATATACAGTCCCTCCGACCCTCCCAACATTTCTTCAAGTTAATTACATTTTGTTCTCGCAGCAATATTCTTTTATTTGGTTGTGTGTGTAATTTGTTATTAGTAAGTTGTAGTTCACAAAAAAATGTTAGAATGGGAAATAAAATAACAATTTCAATTAATATCGAGCATCTGTAATAAGAGGATCTATCTTGTTTATATACTCCGTTCGACATTCTGAACACGAAATTGTTATAAAAATGACTCCTCGTATTGCCAACAAAAAGAAGATTAATATTCCTATGAATTTGCTCAAGAGATGTTGAAATGAGCTCCACATGTGAGTGTCTCACATTGAAGAAATATGAGGTAGTTAATTAATTTAGTGGATAGACCAAGTAGTTACTCTTCATGTTGCCAATTTATTGTAGGATGGACCCTCCTTGGACTCATAAAATGGACTTTTCTCTCCTCCAAGCCGGTGTGGCCTAGGCTCGATGGTGATTTAACAGCGGGAAAACGAGTGTTGTTGATAAGTCATTTGGCAATGGCCTGTGGAGCCTTGTGGCTAAGGTGATGAGCTAAGTTGTAGATTTTGGCTTCTTCACTACCTCGAGGGAGATTATCCACTTCGTCGACGTAGGAGTGTGAGACGCTCCTAATTAGGCCCTGTGCGATTGGACTGCATTTTTCTGAATTGATTTTATTTGAATTGACTAAAGCTGATCTGATTTGATTTGAATAAATTTGATTTGATTTGATCTGAACTGAATATATTGATAAATTAACTGCATTTAAAGGAATTAATATCTAGAACTAGACTACATTCATTGAATGTTATTTGTATAATTTTAATCTGATTTGATTTGATTTGAATGAAGCTGGTTTGATTTGATTTGAATAAATCTGATCTGATTTGAAAACACTGTTTAATAAGTTGAATCGCACAGGGCCTTTAACACAAGAGAATACCGAGTTACCGACACCTACGTACTTAGAATTTTGCTATAATTTATATTGTGAACTTTATTTCCATAATTCCATCCAAAACAGATTATTATGTCTTTTATGGTGGTTTTTTTTTTTTTTTTTTTTTTCAAATGTTTCCAAATTTAGCCGTATGTTAAACAACACAATATAAAAGCGTAATTTTGACGACACTATATTATAGTATCTACCGTAATAACGAACATCACTTACGGAGTAGTATAATAATATAATATATCATCATCATCAATTCATCATCCAGCACGAGAGGTCCTCATCGCATATCGCCCGCCCGCCCGCCCGCCACTGATGCACTCCACCGCCGCTCCGGCCACCGCGCATATATAGCCTCTCCCTCATCCACAACCACCCAACACCGACTCCACCATGGCGGCGACTGCGGCGGCGATGAGGATGAACCCGCGATTCACAGATAAATTGAGATTGAGAGGTTACCAGGATCAGCTTCATGTTAAAAACCCTAATTTTGTCAATTATACCCAAATTAGATCCGGATCCTTAAACCCTAATTTCAAACAATTCGGGTCGGGGTTTGTTTGCTGCTGCTGCTGCTGCACTTCATCTTCTTCTTCTTGTTGCGTTTCTGCTGTTCGTTCGAAACGTTTCGAGGTGTTTCCTAATACAAGAGGGAAAAGGGTTTTACTTGAGAGTGTAATTAGTAAAAGGGCAATCCTTCCTGTTCTTAAGGTAAATAAATTTACCTCCTTTTTTTTTGTTTTGTTTTGTTTAATTGGATTTCGAATTGATTACTTCCTTGTAGAAGAAGTTTCTTTTGATGTGGTTTTGTTTTGTGATTTGTTGGGTTATTGAATGATTGATTGAATCGTTGTATTTTTTCGGGGTTTCGTTAGTTTGAATGAATGGGTAATGGAATTGAACTTTGAAGTGAATGTTATTTGGCTTAATTAAGAAGCTTTTTAAGCTTGATAGTGTGAGTTAACCATGGAGATTGTGCAATTCGTACTACCAAGTAGCAAACCTAAATAAACATAGAAAAATGTAGAGATTGATAAGTCGCACAAGTTTAGGTGCAATCTTTTGCACAAAGATATAGTGAAACTCGTAGGTGCAACCATTGCGCATTAGTTTCGTATGTCACTTGTCATTGATAGGCGGGTATAGGCATTAATCCGCTACCAATTTTCTAAGCTATTGGCGACATGAAAAAATTAGTGACGAAGATGTTTAATTAGCACAAAAGTAAGTAAATTTGTTCAGCCCTTGTACCCACAATTTCGTCTATATGAAATCTTTACGATCCTAAAGAAGGGAGATGCGGAAATGGTTATACCGTTACAAATGATTACAAGGCATCTGAGATCATATGCGTGGATTGACGGACAAAGGACAAGAATAAAACCAAACCAAAGCAAGCCATCATTTTGTTACCATTTCAGAACCCTTTATGTACCAGTCGTTGTAGTAAATTGTTTACCTTCAAAAGTTCAAAGAAAGTCCAACTTCAAAACGATTCACTTATTTGGTGATTCTCCTTGCGAATTCTAAGGCCTCTATCGATTATGTATCATGATTTTCTGTCTTTTTTGCTCCACTTTCTTTTTCTTAAGTTAAATTTGCTGTTCGACACATGAGTTTTTCTAACATTCTCAATAAGAAGGCGCAAGCAAAGCCTTAGTTATTTAATTTCGAAACCTCAGTGTTAAGCTTTCTTATTACGTCTCTCTTCACCTTAAAACCCTACCCTCTCTTTCTAGTATTCAGGTTTCCAGTGCCCATCTAGATTATTGGCTATGAATCCTAGCTTTCGCGTTACTGATTCCAATATTAGGTCCTCAGAGATATGAGTTTCTGTTTTACATTTTTCCCATTATTGAAGCAAGTTCTTAGCTTTATTGTTGTTTTGGTAAATGATTAGATCTTCTGATATGAGAGTTAATTGTATGTATATATGCTTAGCTTACTCGTGTGATTAATTAATTGAGACATTTGGTCCTATTTTTTCTTAAGAATAGGAAGATATGTTGCTTTAGGAAAGAGGACTTTGGAGCTGAGGACTCGAAACCAGAAGTGGTCGAGGGTACTTTAGTGGATGGATTGGTGAAACCAGAGATCGATCATCCGAAGGTTGCAAAGAAGGATTGGAGTTCACGTGTTCGCGAGGTAATAACTTAATTTAGCTTTTGATGTTAATGTATGGCGACTTAATAGCATGCTCTTTATTTGTTTTTGAAAACTTAAGTGGATGGTAGAAGCATATTAGGTGCATTGTGCGCTCAAAGGGTGATAATATCTGTTGAAGTTGTCAAAAGACCTATTATATTTTGGAGGTTTATGGCCCTTTCTCGTGCTAAATATCGGAAAGTTGTTTCATTGGTGCTGTTGTAAGTATGAATTAGTAAGTTGCTGATTAACAAACTGTATATGACCATGTTTGGTTCCTTTAGATGGCCTAGTAGGAGGAGAAAGTTATGCGCAAGGTGGAGCTTGGGTTTGAGATGTCAAGTCTGACTTTCAACCTTTACCTTTGGAATCATACTAAGCATGTAAATTTGCCACCTGCTATCATGAGTCTTGACTTATCAAATGTTTGACTCGTACTGGTAATCTGCTATGATAAAACCTTAATTCGGTAGTCAAAACAAAATTATATGCTCCATGATTGAGTTTCTTCTTTCGATGGGCTTGTAACCTTAGGTTTGAGGTGTCCATTCACCATAATTAATGATTCTTCTAAAAGGATTTTACGTGATTTTACTCTGGTGAATATTGTCCAAGAACATGTTACAAATGGCTAAAATCGCCTTAAAGCAAGAAACTTGTGGGTGCAGTTAGATAGCAGTGAGCACTTACATGATACCACCGGGCATTATAATAAATCGATACTAGTTATATACCAATAAGTGATTGAGTTGACAAGGGAAAGTCAGATCCCTTTGATGCAAGTTAATACAGTGCCCCTCCCCCTCTGCCTTCCATCCAATTCGGGAAAAAAACAGTAGTGAAAGCAGAAAAAAAAAATGCAATAATGTTAAATGCTCCATGAGGTAATATTGGTAAAGTATTTGATGGAATTCTGAAAAACATGTGGCACTACATCGGGTTTGTGCGTTATCAACTTTGCTCTGCATTCTATATCATGTACTCAGTAATTCCGTATTCATATTGCTTAATTCTCTATCATGATTCTGTTCACCACGTAGTGAAGGGTGTTCTGAAGTGAGTGATTTTTGATGTCTATCTGATGAGTTAATATGTTTTTAAATGGCTGGCTATAATGCCAAAGCACTTCTGTGCTCTTCCACAGTTCCGCGGCATTTGTGGGGTCAATGAATAGAGCATAGGGATGAAATTGGGGTAGTTTGGTCATAAAACGCTCAAAGTAGCGTGGAGTAGTAGAAAGTGGGTGTGGCATTAAGGCCATCCTTTTAAATTTGAAGTGGCATTGAAATGATAGCTTACCATTTGGTTTGTTGTTTGTGACCGACTGCTTGTATGTCAATCCTTGATTTGAAATGTCTTTTACTCAACTGTGATGGTTTAAGTAGTATGAATATTCAGTTGTTCACATCCCTCTCTTTTCTCTCTCTTTTTTTTTTTTTTTTTTTTTTTTTTTTGGGGGTTCGCAGGGCAACTGATTTTAATGTTTTTCAGGGTGCCGAGGCAGTGTTTAGAGCGTTTGGGGATCGCTGGAGTGTACCATGGACTGGAGAAACTATCTTGCAGGTCAGTCCTGTCGTAAGATTCTCTTTATAGAAGTGCAAAAATCATCATCAAGATTCTTTCTTTTTTTGTGTGGGGGGTGGGGGGGAGTCATTAAGATTGTCACAACTTCCTCGAACACTAAAAACTTCCCCTTATGTTTAAAAATGCAAATTGTGTCTGTTAAGTGTTATGGATTTATTGCCTCACCTGTGATATCAACTATAGAGCCCAAAACTGCGCGACTTGTCAATATTTCTGTGTGTTGGTTCAGGTTATGCTATTATGGATTGCCTCCTTTTGGTTTGTGGGCTCCTGGATGATGCCATTTGCAGCCCACATGGCTGGCTTCAGTAAAGCGTCCTTGACATATCGAGGGCAAGCTTTGTATAGCCTTTTGACTGATGTAGCCGAAGGAGTAGCAGGGATTGCGATCCTCCATAGATGTATTTCCCGTTTTCGACCTCTTCCACCAGGATGGTTTAAGTTAAGCCTGAAAGGGAATTGGCTTATTGATGTTGCCCTTGGATGTCTTATGTTTCCTTTGGTCAATCGTCTCTCCCAATTCAATCTTGACCTATTACCCCTGTTGCCATCAACTCCTGTCACTCTTTCGAGTGTTGAGCAGTCTATCTTAGCACGGGATCCTGTCGCAATGGGTTTGTACGCTATGGTTGTATCCGTATGTGCTCCAATATGGGAAGAAGTCGTCTTCCGTGGTTTCCTCCTCCCTTCATTGACGAAATACATGCCTGTATGGTCTTCTATACTGGTAAGCTCCGTTGTTTTTGCTCTAGCACATTTCAATGTACAGAGGATGCTCCCGCTAATTCTTCTCGGGGTTGTCATGGGCGCTCTCTTTGCTCGCTCCAGAAATCTTGTACCTTCGATATTGTTGCACAGTCTGTGGAATGCATTTGTATTCTTAGATTTAATGAAGTAAAACTTCATGTTTTAGTCACTAATGTAAAAAAATGTATGACATTATTGTCCCCTGTTCTAATTGAAGTGTAATGTAGCACAGGTCCATATCATGACAGGTTTCATGCTTTGGATGTTTTAGCACAGAATAAAAATTGATGTTTTACCAAACCAAATTAAAGGAGTGGACTTATTTGGAGCAAATAATCTAGATAACGACTTACCAATTACAGCACGTGGCTTTTCTCCTGTGTAATAATTTTGAGCGTTGTAAGCACGCATTTGAAGGTGAGAATACAGAGCGGATTGATTAAAAGGGAACTTGAATAATATATGGTGAATAAAACTTGCGGAAGATCAGTTACTCTCTCGATTTTTTTTTCATTTCTTTACGTTGAGTCTGAGGTTGCAAAAATGGAGTGAGTACAAAGATTTTTTGTGGGACAAGCTTTACTAAACGAGTAACTGTATTCCTTTTCCAACACCGGAACACGTCATATGGAATGTGTCGATTTGCTGTCATCGTCTTTCTGGGGACTCGAGAGCGTGAAATTGAGTTAGTGTAGTAAAATATGCTCACGACTTTACGAGAATCATATTCTCATCATACATTCCCAAAACCGAAGGTTGTAATGTTGCCAATCGTACTCAGTACTTTAGATGACATAAATGATAAATCCTTACTTGTATTTCTAATCCTATGATGTTGCTTGCCGTTGGCTGTCATCTTCACCTTTGCTTTAGCTTTTTGTGGTACGGCATTAACTGTAACCTACTAAGCACAACACACAGACCTGTCAAAATCTAGAAGCAATTGTGTTGTTTTCAGATTTTGTGTGTGATTTAAGCCAATAATGTCATTGGTTTTGCGATAAATGTTAAGTTTTTCGTTCCGTCGTTTTATTAATATTTGGTTTGAACTTTTCCTACATATTTAAATCACATGTTAGAAGAATAAAAGAGACAAAAGACTAAACGAGTAAAAGTCACCGCAAAACATAATTTTGAATGGACACTTTAGGATGTTTTTGGTTAGAATTGATCCTTTAAAATGTCACTCTCAAACTCTCAATTAATCAATTGTCGAGGATTGAGACTTGAATAAGTTGGGAAACACGTGTTTGGTTAGCTTTTCTCTTCATTACGAAAATATGAACTACCCTCATTACTTTTGCAATTAGGCATTGAATCATACATCCATGATCCATACTATGTGTTCAACAATTATTGTGATAGATTGGCATTTAAGCTTGAAATCAAGTTTACAAATAAAGACCAAACAATCTTTACAAAGCTGAAATCAAGTCTCACCTATAATGATAATTTGTCTAATCTTCTCTCTGAAGATAAGTGTCGCCACATCTGCGATCATTTTTGAAATTTTTTTTGACAACAATGTAATATTCATTTTATTAAGAAAATAGCTGAAAAACATACATGTGTACATGAGAACCAAACCAAAGCTAACTCAAGAACACCCAAGGAACCCCTAACTCAAGCAACTACTACCTAGGCTAACGCATTCCAAACTACTACCATTAATATTACAACTAATCGACATACGAGGAGACATACGAACAACCTTCTTCCTAGGATAATCTACCTTGGGCTGCTATTACAAGACACACACAACTCTGGAGAGGGTTCAAAGTCAAGATTAATTGGCTCTAAATTAAGGGTATTGCTAAACGTAACCTAAAAAATACTAGCGTAACCTATTTTTTCATTTTTTTTTCCAATATTACCCTTAATGATATTCCCCTACAACTTTTCAAAGTAAACGTATAACAGATTTATTCAAGCAAGCAACCCTAAATAATCATAATATCAAACACTAGATTGCATTGCAAGTTAAAAAAAGGTTTCAATAATATCACATGACGTTCGAACTCGACTGAATCAAGCCAAAATAACAATAAAATTGAGGTACGTAATAGTTTATTATATGTCGCGCAAAATTCCGCGTGTTTTTTTTTATGGAAAATCAAGCCATGCAAATCAAGAAAGACAATCGTATCATAAAATAGCAGGCTTAAGGTATTTGTATTATTTTGGGAAAAGTGGGGACATAATAGATATTTTAGCAGGTTACGTTAGTAAAAAAAAAAAAAAGTTGCGTTCATCAATCATGTAAATTAACTTGGTAACAACTCCACATCATTAAATTGGGCCATCAGCTCAATGGGCCCTATTTCTCTGTTATTAAATTCAAATGGAGTATAGTAACACAATCATCTTTATGGACGGACCGAAGGGTCATCTGATATTAAGCCCAATGAAGCTAGTGGCCCAAACACTTGGAGAAGAAAGAAAATAAGGGAAACACCCTATCAAATGTCCTAGTCCTCGTATCAAGAGTTATGGTCTTATGGACAGCGTAAACGAAAAGTCAGTATTTTCATTATATAAGCAAGCAGTTGATTTTAGGATTCGTAATTTCGTATTGAAGAAGGTTTTTACCTAGGCGTAGGCGAGAGAACACTGTGAGAATATATATATTTAAGGTTTCGTATTTAAGAACATTTGCTCAGCTTAATTATCCAAACTATTAGACCAACTTTGCTGCTCGTGAAAATTAGTCTATGCACCAGAGATTCAGAGATATCAAACTATTGCTCACATGTCCATAAACAAGAAATTGAAATTTAACAAGGGTCCCTAAACCCTGTAAAGCAGAAGTTTACTCCAAAAGGAAATGTGTAAGATGACACATTCAATTTAAATTTTAATCATACATCATCGTTGACACTTGTCTTGTGAAGAAAGTCATCTTCTGTTAATGAGTATTGACTCACACTAATCAAAATCAAAGTGGAATTATTAACTTCTGTTAGATTATAACTGCCAACTATGATTAAACAGCTGTGGATTTAGATATCCAAAGTAGATAATTCATTCTAATTAACTCAAATTATCGTCTTACTAAACACTGTACTATATATAGCTCTACTATTTGACGTGTCCAAGTTTAACATCGATGGTTGTCGTACTATCAAAACAAACCTGCAACTGTATCTTGTATATATCTAAAATTCGATAAAGCACAGCCATTTTCATGTTGAATTAACTCAAGCTCGATACAGACTAAACAACACACACAAATACAATCTTAAAAACGATTTTGACGAAGAACGATACATTCAACAAAGAGTTTGTTATTGTGATATATAAATCATGAGTTACAAGTATTAGTACACCGGATTCTAATCTACTCCGTAAACCCTATGAAATAATAACTCGAAAAAATCTTGTCCGTTCCAAATCGCGGAATGACACTTGTGTGGTGAGGAGAGACAGTCACATGTTGGTCAAAAACAGACTTTGAATAATCAAATCAGATTTGCTTTATTTCATACAATTAGCTGTACACTTCACATTGGAGAAGACAACGTAACGAAGACCAAAGACGAGCGATCACCACCAAATTTTGCTTAGCTGAACTACTTTTCGGAGATGCACTCAACACAATCAAAGTCTCTTGTTGAAAAAGACTTGTCGTTTGGTACTCTACTACTCTGGTAAGAGAATAAATAATTACCGAGTACACTCCTTGGTTATTAACGATATTATCCAACGTTAAACTTTTCTCTATTTTCTGTACACGAAACCTCTCTTACAAGTTACAAGTTACAACATACCCATAAAAAAAAACTAAAAAATGTCAAAATTTTGAATATAATATCTTTCTGAGATGACTAATCAGGATGATATTTTTTTATTTGACTCTAAATTATGAACAGACAAATCTACTGAATCTTCTAAGTTCAACTACTACGATGCTGATGTTGTCTTTGCTTCCTTTAGCTATGGCTAACTCTACTAGCAACGCAGCTGCAACTTCTGCTCTGCTGCTCTTTGTTTTGCATAGGCCGGTAAACTCGTGCGTTTTCCGTTGAATTCTACCGGTAAGGCATCGTCTTACAACGTTACAGGCGTCTTCGTTTGATATGACGTCCCATAAACCGTCACTGGCGAGTATCAAAAATTCATCGCCGTCTGTTCTTTTGGTGACTGTAATTTCGGGTGTCGCTGATACATATGGTTTTAGATAGTGATCGCCTGTGGAATAACAAAAACCCATGAATATCAGCATTCCAAACCTTGATCTAAACACAATGTAAAGTTGTAACTTGTAAGCAGTATGGGTATTTGTATCACAGCATCGAAATAAGTTAGTTTTGTATCGAAACTGATTTGAATCACGAAGCCTCCAAGGGTTCGACTTAACTAAGCTATAGCAAAATTATTGTGACATCTAACACACCATACGGGCACACGTTACATACATAGCCCTAAATTTTTGCATCTGATGAAGTACTGGATCCGAAAGAAATTATTCTCTAGCTAACAAAATTTAACTGAGGTAAAATCATATGAATTTACTCTAGCTAGTTCATCTAAGTGGCATTATGGAACCTCTAAGGGTTCGACTTAAGCTATGGCAAAACTGTGACATCTAACACAATACGAAGCCATGAGCAACATTTACATAGCCCTAAATCTCAGAGCGCGCATCTGAAAGAAAATTACTTCTCTACAAAATTGAACTTAGGTGAAATCAAAAGAATGTACTCAATGAAGAAGTTCTGCTGCCTAGGTGAGAATGAAGAAGAACAAACGAAATATCTAAATGGCATTGCAACTTAAAAGGTATCGGACATTAGGTTTTGTTAATACGAAGTAAAAGAGACAACGAAGAACGTATAAGATTAGATTTGTACCTACGGATCGTGAAGTGGCGAGAACACCAAGGACTCGATGTCCGTTCCAATTGATCACCCTGCCACCAGCACCTTCAATTCTGGCTAACTCGTCTGGTCTATCGGGCTGAAAAGAAGTAGATACGTGTTAGCATTGCGATTCCAAACAGACAAACAAATTTCAATCAATCATCTAATTCAACTATAGATAGCGTCCGAGACCTCAACAGTCCATAAATCATGCAACAAATGGAACAATAATGCAAAAAATCAGATTATTATCCGAAAGGGACAACGAACTAGATTGCACAAAATCTTTCTTGTTATTTGTATTCAGTTTCCCACAAAATAAGGGGGACCAACTGACATTTATTGATCTCGGGTTGACAAACACCAATCCATAACGACAACAACAACGACAACTAAGCTAGCTCCGGTCTAATGTGCTGTATGTGAGAATGTGAGGCAATTCTAAGGAGCATATAATGGCGGATTACACAATGATCATCTTAATTCGTGCTACTACTTCCACTAGTAATTAAGCAAATACGGAGTACTCCATTATTTTGTACTGAGTTATCTAGACCAAACAACTCAACAATCAACATTATTCAAAGCGATTCGCAAACTTGGTAATATACTTAGGGTTTGTTTGGATGCCCCTACTTTCCATAGGAATTTCATATTCCTAGGAATTTGTGTGTAGTTGTTTGGATGACCATTTTTTACTAAAGTTGAGGAATTGTGAATTACTTGGGAATTTCTAATTCCCATGAAGCATAGGAATTCAATTACCCACTCCCCACTCGGTAATTCACAATTCTTATGATGCAATATACTGAAAATTACTAGTTCACCCTTAACTAATTCTATTGCATTGAATTTACTGCTAACATAAATGGAGGGTAAATTAGTCATTTGAATGACTAAGATGGGAATTGTAATATGGTAAATGAACAACATGTAGGAAATGAACTCCAGACATGGTAACCAAACGCTCAGACATATGGTAACCAAACGCTCTAAGCCAAATTCCAGCGAATATGCGACAAGAATTAAATTCCAATGAAGTAGAAATTCGCATAGAAATTCAATTCCTACGTTATCCAAACGATACCTTAGCTTCAGATTTAACTAATTTGTTTCAATACACAGCATGCAGAATGTTGTTGTTGCCTAACTAAACATTCCCACATAAATAATTGAACATTTCCCTATAGCTAGCTCTAATACATGAATGACACATTGAACCTTAAACTTAACGAAATCCTTAAAATCCACATAACATATGGAGTAAATCATTAGTCAACTTTTTGATCTAAACAATTGTTTCACTTCATTTTAGGTACGCAACCAATAATTTCATCACTTAAACAATAGTACTACGTGTCAGCCTAACACATACACAATGATAATAATGTTTGTTCACCAACATTTTACATATACCTCCCTATGTAAGTATCCGTGTCCATGGGAGGAGTATCGATCCATGTCCATTAAGTCGGGTTTTCGAAACATTATTATTAATCAACAAACGTAAACCCAAAGATGGATGATATTATCAAATTACCTTATGATCAAAGGACAAAGGGACGGCGACGCCGTTACGGCAAAGAACAGCCCTAGAATCACCACAATTAGCGACAACAACCTCGTCATCCCCGACAACGGCGGCGACAGCGGTGGACCCAACGGTCATCTCCTCCACCTCCTCAGCCTTCCGTCCACCGCCAACCTCATTATCCACCCTATCAAAACAATTCCTCATTACAACTTCCCAGTCCACCACCGCCGTACCACCATCACAACCGTCCATCTTGCTCCACGTGTCACTCATCCCCATCTCTTCCGCTAATATAACATGTACCCGATCCCTACACGCTTCCGCCACGTGGCAGCCACCGTGACCATCGTACACACCAAAGAAGTCGTATTTCGTACACCCGACCTCAGCGAATCCTCTCTCAACTCTCACCGTATCTTCCATCTCTCTCCTCCTCCCCATCACCGACACAGCCCCATGTGAGGCGCACGTGGGTCTCGGAACGTCGTCGTTTAAGCTTATCCTTGTACTGTAAACGACGTCGTTTTGTTGATACTGTGCTTGCTCTTTGCATGAGGATTTAAGCTTGTTGATCTCTATTCTCCTACGACGCGCGCTTTTTGCCTTCTGAGGGTCCATCGTAGTACCGTGCGCCGACGAGGAGGGGATTCCCTCCGGCGGTGCAACCTCCCTTAACGTCATCATATCATGTAATAATAATAATAAATAAATAGGGGGAAATATCTCAAAGAAATTAATTCAAGAAAAAAAAATAACAAGAAAGAATAATAATAATCTTGGAAGTGAGAAAATGTTTCTCCTGCCAAAGCGTAACACGTTGATATATATAGAAAACGGTAGTGTGATCAATCGTCACCTCCGTTGGATATTTTATACTGAAAATATGATGACTAATCATTTCATTCTTATTTTTTTTTTTCCCTTTTTTTTTTTTTTTTTTTTTTTTGTATAGTGTGTGACCACGTTAATATTTTTGCGCGAAATTTTTACTCATGCTACAATATATTATGAAGATTTAACTGCGAATATTTTCGGAGTTCAAATTCTCATATTTTCAACCATACTAATTTTATGGAGTATAGTTTATGTACCAAAAATGATAATAATTTTATTTACTAACTTAGTGCACACAGTACCCCTGTACTTTTGAAAATTGCACATCATACCCTTTTTTGTTTCTTCCCTCATAACATCATTATAGAATCTTGTTAAAATGATAATAATTTCATTTATGTACATTACCGTTATACTCCCTCCATTTCATTAGGAAGTTGGCATTTTCCTCTTTCGGGAATTTCAGTCATTTCTTTGCGTTTCTATTTCGGGTAAGTTTTATGCACTTAAACTTCCCATTTTACCTTGACTTATTCTACTAAAATACAATTAACCCTACTTAACATTAATACATTATACTAATCCATCCATCAACCTTAATCAATGTGATAAACCACCCTACCATCAACTTGACCACCACCACCACAATCACCTATAACTACCAAAATGACCACCACCGGCATCACAGCCACCGGCCCCTGACCCTCATCATCGCCGGCGATATCTGAAGAGATATCTGAAGAGAGAGAGGGCGAACGAAGAGATGTGGACTTGAAAGATAGAACGTCAGAGGAGTGACATGATCTAGCGCGCGGGCGATGGTAACGACGAACAACGGATCAGCGCGAGAGGGTGTCGTAGGAGATCTCCGGTGAGGAGAATGGGGGAGGGTGAGATCGATCATGGTGGTTGAGATGAGATTATGCGCGAGGAGTGAGAGAGGAGAGAAAGTGATGAGCAAGAACTCGTGAGAGGAGAGAGAATATTGCTGACGCCGTCGACCAGATGACGGCGAGAAGATCCGCGGTGATGGCAGCAACTTTACCGGCGATAAAAGACAACAGGTTGTGTGGATGGGGTAGTGGGTCAGGTGGTGTCGGGCAAGCAAATCGTTGGTGAGAAAATGACCGCCAATGTGATGTTGTCTGGGACTTGTGGGCGGGGGTAGGGGGTCAGGTTATGAGGGAAGGAGAGGAGGATGATTAAAGTTGCTAATTAACCCTTAATACACCTACTTTCTCCATTTCTTAGCTTGGTTGTTGTGCCCAAATCAAATGTCAACTTTCTAAAGAAATGGAGGGAGTACTACATTGTTAGAGAGAAACTATTTTCAAAAAATATTATGGATAGTTTAGAAAAGACAAAAATCAAATGACATTTCATAGGATTCTAAGAGTTTCCACCACCTCGTTTTTCTTAAAAGGTAAATATTTTCTGAATGGGAGTGGCGGGATATCATAATATTGAGTGGTCGTTTGGTTGCATACGAGAATTTAAAATGGTCATGAAATTCTTAAAATTGTTTTGTTACATGACGGAATTGAAATTCCACAACAACTTCCAATCACCAAGGAGGGGCTAGGTAAGCAAATTCCTCCATTTTATAGGAATTGAAAATTCTCATGAATTCTCAATTCTCATGATTTTAGACAACCAATAACTCCAAAAAAATTAATTCATGAGAATTATTATAAATTCCTATGATTTTGTTTGGCAACCAAACGATCACTGACTTGAGTAAATTTGGGTTGACATTATCTAGTTTTTCTTACAATAAAATTGAATAGATTTAACATTTTTTGTAAGCAATAATCTTCTTGAAAGAGTAAAATTACACCACATCCGCTATAATACTCTTATTCGAAGACTTCTCCCCCTTTTGAGATGTTATTTTGACTAATCATGTTGTGAATGGTCATGTTGAGGTTTACGTCTAGACCAAATGAAGACCTGGTTGGCTCGAAATCAAGTGGAATTAGTATAATGCAATGCAGAATAGATCATGTACTGATTTTTACAACAAATGAACGATTTATTTGGTCTAAAAGGAACTCACACTATGATCAATCAAAACAGCGAAATAAAAGGAGAGAAGTTTTGAATTGGAGGTTAGCATTACATTTACTTTATCAATATATTAATTATAAATAATAAATTACAAGAGATTGGTTGGGAGCCGTGAAATAATCTGACCCCAACATTCTACACGATTAACAAACTAATACAAGTGAAAATATACATATATAAGAGCTTATGCACCAATATCCTGAGTCGAGAGTACTGCTAAATTCGTTGTAGTAGCAATTACCGATTTACCGTAACTCAGATTTCTAAGGACAGAATGGTATGTTTGTGGGTCCATGGTGGGGGTGGAAGTAAGGGGGGTAGAAAATAAAGGAAGACGGATTGTGGACACGTGCTTTTCTGGTGCGGCGGTCATTGCTGGGGAAACGAACCTCAACAGCTGGATATTTGGAGAGGAAAAGTGGACGTGGACGGCTGAGATTGAAAGGGAGGACAACACGTGGTGATTTGATCGGGGTGTTATTTAACTGATATTAAAAGGAGGGGAAAAGTGTGGGACCCGGGGTAGATTTGTGGGTTGAAAACGTGGCGACGTTGTAGTCGTGAGGATCTTTTGCTTTTCTTCCTTTTCCTTCTTTTGGTTGAGTTTTTGGACCTGGGGGGGTAAAATTTTAACTACTCCGTTCTATCATTAGTCGTTAACTGTAAAAACGTTTTAAGGCGTAATTTTTACCTTTTGTTTGATTATAATCATAAGTCTGGTCATTCATTTGAATCTCAAACAACGGTGATATCATGCCCGTTTTGGAAAATGCGATTACAATTGAATTATAAGGATAATTACTGTGTCATTTAACTCGGAAAAATCTAATTTATTAGAAGAACTCGCAGTAATTGTACTTTCTTGAAATATTAGGTGGTAAAAAGTTATATGGAGGGTTGAGTACCATTTAATTTAGAATGTGAAGTGTAATAACACAGTGTTATTTCTCAACAAGTCTAAAAGCCACTATTTGATTAATTATATGATGGATCAACTCATAGGACATTTATACTCACCACGCCATCATTTTTAAGGAAATTATGGGGACGTCAATTAGTTAGGTTCTGGTAACTTGTAGGTGGTCCAATTAGTTCTAAAGAGGTCAGTGCGAGCCCTTCACCATGGTAGACTGGTAGTATTACTAGTATATATACCCTTCTTCAATTTGGGCTATAATTCTCTCGATCGTTTTTTTCTTTTTGTATATGGCTGTGGCTCCTAGTGCTCCTACTATCATTCAAGGTAATAGGTGAACGGCTTAGACCATGTAATTAACTGATTAATAGCACGAAATCTACATTATCAAGCTAAGTTTAACTTCAATCACTAGATTAAACTTGATTTGGCATCCATTAGATTATCGACTGAGACAAAAGGATAGACTAATGATTAGGGCACCCACAATGATTTTATACTTTCAACACGCCCATCATGCAACAAGAAGCGTGAGTAATAATAATATAGAACTTTTTTTTTTTTTTTTTTTTTTTTTTTTTTTTGCTGAAATGTAAGAATTTTATTGCAACAACAAACATAATATAGAACTTGAGACCTCAGAATCGCTGAGCCTCTGATACCATGTTAGATTATCAACTAAGTCAAAAGTCTACATTGGTGGTTAGAGTACCCACAATGGTTTTATACCTTCAACAACATCAATTGTTTGGACTTATTAGCTACCCAACAATCTGAACAACTCCTCGTATATATGTGACTCCCCCTCCCTTCAATTCTATTTATGATTCCCTCTACTTAAGCACGTTGTTTAATACTTAAACTACAATGGTATGGAGGAAGAATGAAAATGGCTGGTCACAAGCTATACATTATGATGTGTATTTGAACCCATATACTCCGAATGTTATTCTGCTATGCTGAATAAAGTGACCGTACAATTACTAATATAGCCCCATACCTTTAATTATGACCATTTAGCTCCTCATATCTTCCAATCAATGGACGATTAATTTTTTATAATGTTTAATCAATGTATTGGAAAACAATTAAAAACTAAAGACATTGAAGGACACGTCATGGATGGAGAGCTTATTAATGACGAAAACAGGAGTGTTGATAAACTAATCACTGTGATTGGGTGTACAGACCCATCCACAGGGGCAAATACGTCCACTTTCCAGCCAAGCTCCGACCACCGCGCTACAGCCGACAACCAAGCGCACCACCACCGGAACCCCACCCAGACCAGCGCCCATGGCCGGCGAACCACCTCCCACCCCTGGAACACCGCCGGCTTCGCCGGAAAAACAAAAAGACACCCTAAGAAGGGTGGGTGTTTGAATGGATTCGGTAAACCCTTCTTAGGGTAGGATGCTCTTAAGTGGCCGGCAAAAGGGTTTAAGGCCCCACTTCCCGACGCCGAAAAGTGGGGCCCTAAACCCTTTTTCCGTTATGTGTTGGCCGATAGGTGCTGGTGGACGGGTGGTAGAGATGGAGAGGAGAGAGATAAGGGCAAATGATGGGGAATTATTTTGGGCCATTGGATTTGGAAAAGCAAAATGAATGGCCTGAAATTTGCCACCAATCTATGATTGGTTCAATAAAACCAATCACAGTGATTGGTTTCTTGAAACTCTAAAAAGAGGTCCTTAATACTTATTTCGGGTGTCAGGGTGTGGGTTGATTAGTTTGGTAAAGTATCTACTCTATGCAAACCAATGGGATTCATTAAGAGTTGGACTCTGTTTGGTTGCACTCCCTGTTTGAGTAGCGGGTACCTGTTTGAGTAGCACCTAGTTGTTTTAATGGCATGTAGCAGGTAGTAGGTAGCAGGTAGATGTTAACTCTAAAAGTAGCAGTTTTAGACATGTTCGGTAGAAATAACTGTTGAGTTATCAAAACTATATAATACATAGAAAAATAAAATAGAAATGCTAGTTTTTTACTCAAAATGTTAATTTGGGAAAGATTTTCCAAATGCTACCTAAAATGCAAACTATTACCTAAAATGCTACTTTCAAAATATCAGCCAAACACGTAAAGTAGTAATTTAAAAGAGTACTTTTTACTTGTTGATTTGTAGACGAATAGGGCCTTGATCACTTGGCAGAATCTAATGGTTAAGGGCTAAAAAATGCTACTCCTACAATAATAGGGGCCAGGTGTTGTTAGTTTCGGGATTTCCTGGGATTTATTTTTATATTTACCCTCCGTCATTTCGGACCTCGCATGAGTCGTATCCGGTAATTACTAACTTCGTCATTATCTTTTTGTTTATTTTGATGAACTAGGATAATCTTTTATAATACGCTATTGTTGAATCAAGAGCTCTACCCCTTCCTCCTCATTCTCCGTATTCTTGTACTTGTTACATACATGTATGGATTTGGCGTATTTTATTTAGTTTAGTTGTAGATTCTCTGTGACTCTTTGAACAAACATTTAAAATTTAAGATTTGATATTTAGAGTTGTAAAAGTGTATATATCATGTGTGTTTCATATAAAATTGTGTCCTTTAATGTCCAAATAAAGAAAAGAAAAAAAAAAAGAATTGTGTCCTTCAATCAAGTATTATGATATGATGACCGATGGTATGTATAATTAGGGCTAATAATGAAGATAACTAAATTTAAATATTTTAGGTTGTTGTAGTGTTCTTTTGGCTAGAAGCTAACTACGGATTGTCGGCTGCTAACTAATATAACTATATAACCGGATCCTTAAGAGTCACATATGTTAAGTTATGGTCCGGACGTAATAAATCTAACAAGTTCATTGATCTAAAAGCTAGTGGAAAGTATGTATCAAGTTGTGTTTTAAGTGTGTGATAGAATTCATATTAATTCATGCATGAGAATATGAGATCAAGAGAGAAACTTGCTAATAACAAAATTATGAGTGGTTCCGTTATGTTTTACGCAATTAAATTTCTATATTTTATCCGTTTGTTTATTTATCATTAGTCTATAGTATTAAGTTTCGCAACTTATTGCCTAAATTTATAGCCAATTACTTTCGTGGAACGGACTAAAATCATAACAGTACAATATCGAGAACATAACATCTATTCAATCGACATGTCCTGACATTTTAGAAAATGATTGAGAGAACGACCAACTTTTGGAAACATCAATGCCTTGAATTCTTGAAAGATGGTTGATTTGTAGGGGATGTATCATGTATGTATGCATTTCCATGAGCAGACTTCGTTTGGACCTCGTAACTTGTATTAGTATCATTTGTTCCTAATGTCGATCTAAATACATGTATATATACTGGAGTATATGGTTTGGCAATTTTCATTCAAAGGGCGGCAAATAACGCTTTTTCTTGAAGTTGCAGTATAAAGTGAGTACATGCAAAAATCAAACTTTATGAGTATCATCAGATGCTTGTTGACTCGTTGTGCGTACGTGGGATTTCTACACTGATTAATTAGATCGAGCTAGAGATACTTTGCTCTTGGTCTCATTTTTATGAAGATCGATCATTGCTAAAGAACAATATCGATGGCCGAAAAGGACTTTTCAGTTTTTCTTTTTTTTTTTTTGTTTTATTTTATTTCTGGACGTGAATGAATGCCTACAGGCTACAGTTGATGAACGTACTTTTTTTGTAATAATGGAACAAAAATATTACTCTGTAAGTCTAGTTGTATTTATTGTACTGATAATTTGAGGTATTTTTTTCTTCTAATTAGAGTTTATTAATATCAATAAAAAATTTTCGAACTACTCGTAATAATAAGTATACTTCGTGTAGCTCATAATGCGTTAAGGGATGATCGAACGAGTGCATGCATCCAATGACAGTTAAGATAACCTTGGTGGAGGGAAACATAGTGAATTCCACACTTATGTGATGCAATTATTATATGGTACTCCCTGATTAAGTTTTTGTACCCCCTGTCACAATATAATAACATACTGTCCCGTTTACTCTTTTTCACTTATTTTTTTTTTAGTTTTTTAATTAATGGTAGAATATAAGTGAGGGGGTATGAAGAGCAAACATACCCCAGGGTTATCTTATAATTTTCCTATGTGATAACCTCTTGGCCGGCTGAATTAGAAATGTTTTGTACACACTCGCATGTATACACCGTATATACTTGTATGTACTAATCTATTCTTTTAATTTTTTTCATTTCATGCATATGAATAATTGTTGCTTTTACTCTAATTTGATGTATAAGTACACTTAAGTGTTTTTTGTTGTTGTGTTGAAACTATGTAAATTTACATGTAATAGAGATTATCCTCTAAATAATTACATAAATTATTCCTAAAAGTATATATAGAAAATAAAAACTCGCGCTAAAATACACAAAAATAGTTTAAGGACTTGAGTACGTACACCCGAGAGTTCGTATATTACATTTACGTTACGTACACATTATAGTCCGTCCATTCTAGCTAGTTAGTATTTTAATGTGTTGGCAGGTCATGGAGTTCGTCACACTGCAAAACTAAGGGTAGAGAGCCGCAACAAACTTCATTAAAAAGTAATGATGAACACTCATACATGCAACATGCAGAGTACTTGTCCAGGTTGAAATTTGGAAATATCTTGGCCTGTTTGAGACTATACGTGTCTACGATATTATCCTAAAGTTTATGATATTATAAATATCTGGTACCAACATTTTACAAGTACTCCACGTAGTATGGGGGGAAATGAGAGTGAATAAATGAAATTTGAGCTTCTTCACTCCCTTGTTTCAGGGACCTGCATGCATGCATCTAAGTTGTATCCATGACTTGTGCCGTTTTGATGTTAAAGAGTGTTGTTAGATCGAGTTCATATGTATGCTTGCTCATAACAGAGTATAAGGGTACAATTATAAATTGTCACACTATTTATAGTATACATATAAACGCCAGACACCCTTATACTGTACTCTATTAGTTCAAAACTCCTTTGCATTTTATTTCACAGTACAGATGTTCCATCTTTTATTAGGGATTGTTCAAAATAACTTTTATTTTTAACTAACTAGAGGGTATAATAACTTGTAAATGGTAAGTGAATAGAGCTACTTACATGAATCACATATCTTATACTATATATTAAAAGCTGTGTTAGAGGCAACGACCACATTCATCGGCTTCATTTAAGCCATCTGCCATGCCACGTGGCATGCCTCTCTAATTTTCACTTAAAAAATTCATTTAAATTTTTTTGTATGGTAAAGAGTATAGATGAACATTCCATCCATGGTGATATATATAAAAAGTTTTCCATATAAAAAAATTCACAATATTTTTTTTTATTATAAAAAATCAATATTTACTATTAATGGATTTTATTTTTACCTTATTATTTTTATGCCTTTCTTATTACTTATTTGAACTTGAATCACATCATCTATATTGAAAGTGAAAGTTTTATAAATGATAAAAAAATTTGTTCACAAAAAAATAAAATCATAAAATTTATTTCGGGCGTAGCTCGGGTAGTAAACTAGTCTTATTTTAATCGTAAGCCTTTTTAAGACACTGAGATTCATTGTTGTCTTATCCAAATAATCCGACCTCGCAAATTTCTTGATATACTCCCTCCTATCCACTATGATTTTCCCTTTTCGAAAACTGTTTTTGAGTAGCCATCTTTGGAACTACTTCTAGAGCAAATAAAATACCCGTTTACCTTAAACTCAAATGGGTTTGGTAGAATGCACTGCCGTAATACCCCAGATTTCAGAGGAAGTTTATAAGAGATTAAGGGCTCATATGAGGTGCTTAAGAGGATTGATAGTGCTACTCATACCAACAAAGTCGACTTTTCTTTTAGGAAGCCCATGTGAAAAAGAACTCCACAGTTAAGCATGCTTGACTGAGAGTAATTTCAGGATGGGTGACCTGCGCACAAGTGAGGTCAAAGTGCGCCAGAAGGATCCGTGTTGGTATGTGAGGTCAGTACACAACCTGGCAAGCTGCCATAGGTGACTACTCTCGACTCAGGTGATGAGTCAGGTGTTACACTGTAGAATAGAATATGTACTAATTTTTTCAACAAGTAAACGATTCATTTGGTTTAAAAGTAGCTCCGAACATGACTAATCAAAAACAGTTTTTGAAAGAGGAAAATTATTTTGGGTAGGAGGGAGTATATGCCGCCAAACAACTAAAAATATAGCTGTACAGACATTACAATGATAGCTAGATATGTCGAAACAAACATCATCTCTTTGTTCTTAGTTACAGTAATATTATCTAGCACGGAGTAATAACGATTTGTCGGTTTGGCTAGCTAGCTTGTAGATGTATCAAGCTATTCATGTATTAATGTATGAACTAGTACATACATAAAGCTAAGGTCATAACGACTATAATAATAGTACCCAAAGTCTATGAATAAGTCGTATAAAGATTGCGTTTGTAATTACTTGAACTGCTTCTTCAAGTAAATTAAATATGCATGGCATTCTACCCATCCAATATTCACAAAGACCACAATTATTAAAGGCAATATTTCTTGGCTTTTTTTTTTGAAAGGAATAGGCAATATTTTGCGAGATTCTGGTGGAGACTTGAGAATAAGACACAATGGGAAATCGATCAATGCAAACATTCGTGAAAAACTCTGTTCAAGCCGGCCAAAATACTTAATTAAATTGGAGATCAGATCATATTATAATTATCAAAAATTTCACAACGATCCTATACATTCCTACTTAACATAGCTTAATCAATACGGAGTATATGACGATTATCTTGCATAACGTACTAAAGATTTCAAAAAGAAGCAGCTTAATTAGCACTACGTTACTAGAAAGCATGCATGCAACAATTATTGTTGGCTTGTCGCACCAAACTAAAGACAAACTAGTGAGTCATCTATTCACTCATCGGTAGTGTCTAATATAAATGTACCTAATATATATATTGGTGTAATGGCGTTCGGTAAGTAGTAAATTTCTACCCGGCATCCTAATATATAAGTTCCCATAGATGATGATAGATCCCCAAACTACACTCCTCTGACTCCCTCCGTTTAAGTAGATCGTTAACTTGTAGGGTATGGAACTCAATTAGTTCGGTGTCCTTATTTATCTTTTTAAATTCAGAGACAATGCTTATTTTTTGACATAAAATAAGGAATACTGGTTGGACACCTCTTAGACATAAAACCCCATACTAAGCCAACACTTAGACTAGTTTAAAGAAATGCAACATTCTCATCCTCAAAGTTCCTATATATCCTTTAATTTACACCTTCAACATTTAGTTGTGTGTTTCTTCTCTTCATCAAAGTCGTTGTTTTATTGGTGATTATGGCCGGTTATATATGATTCGTTTACTATGAATTAATCGGTACATACACCTCAATTAAAACACCCTGTATGTAGGGGAATTTTTGGTCAAAGTTTGAAAATTTTAACCATTAATATCTCTGAACATTTGTAATTCATATACATGTACAAAGTCCTCCATGATTAAAGTAGTGATGTCTCCATGAAAAGTTAAATGTGGTGTTTGAGTTGGGATGTAGAGTATCTAATTTTATTAAACGAGCTTGTTATTAGTTTCACAGTTAACAACTAACAAGTGTACTTTCATTAGAAAAATGCACTAAATTACTTAGTATAAACGACACCGATTGAACCTAATTCGAACGAGGCTCCACCGAATCTATTGTATTTGCAAATATAGTTACCTAACTATAGTAGTTGGACGCCTCTGCTATGAAAGGAACGAAACTTCAAACAAAAACTGGCGCTAAATCAATAAAAAAAATAAATTCCCTTCCGTTGTAAATCGAAAATTTTACTGATGTTCTACACTTTAACTTTGAAATTTACTGCGATTATTGCTTCCATCATAATCATAAGCCCTAAAGTTTAGCCCAATTATCGTATTTGTCATCTCAATTGCGAAAATTTGGCCTGATTTTCGGCTTTCTGCAATACCACCACTTGTTGGGAAACATAACCAATCTCCCACGCGCCACGGAAGTACACCAATCGACAATAAAAACAAAAGTATAAAATACACAAGTTAATAAGATGAGACACAGATTTTAGGGACTAAACCCAGGGCAAAACCCTCAAACTCCGGAGGTAAAACCCACCAGCAAAACCGCTGAATTCCACTATATAAAATAATACCAGTACAACCACCGTCTCGAATTACAACACCGAATTCGAAACACGCTACAAATCAGGAACAAAGGTAAACTACCCATAACTTTCGAGTATAATTAATAATCACCAATTAATAATACTCCTAGAGATAAACCACACCTGAATAGATGTATTAAGAGTTCCTGTATAGTAGACAAACCTTGTACTGGACCGAGATATCAATCTCAATCGCAAGAGTCAACTTGCGCTAGCAGCTACACTCCCACACCAAGACTTGAACCGTCTTGAACACCCGCTGATTACAATTTCCCCCAATTCTCTCGGTTTTTAAGGTAAATACTCTTCTCACTGCTATTCAAATTTAATTTTTGCATGCATTTCATTTATTATTATTGATTAAATTCATGTGATTGAATCTAATTCCAGTGCCCGGAGAATTTTATGAAAAAGATTTAAGGTTTAATTCTAGCTCTAATTTCTGAGTAGTGATTTTTACACTCTCCCATGTGAGTCATATTTGCCAATAATTTTCTCACATTGAGAAGTGTAAATATCAATCTGAGAAGTGTAAAAACCACCACCCAATTCTGTATGCAATATCTCAATTCTGACTCCTTAATTCAAATTTTTTTTTTGTGCGGGCAATGCTCAAATCCCTACCCTACAACATTAACGGCTTTTATCTACGAAAGTGTAAAAATGGTGCTTGTGTAAGTTTTGTCTGCTTGTTTAAAGATCTAATATGTTGGCGTTGGTAAGACATGTACTATATGTTTATTTGAGCATAGATTGGGTTCATGTGCAAATGCAGGTATTTTAGGCCAATCACCGTGATTAGAATACCCATTCTAATTACGGTGGGCAAAATTACCATTTTGCCATCATCTCCCCTGAAACTCACCAACTTCACCTTTTTCCCCATATCTCGACACTTTTTCTCTCCTATGGCCATTTTACCCACTATTGAAAAATACCAATCCACATTACCGCCACCACCATCACAACCAATCTTAGCTCCGGAAATAACTTTTACGGTGGCAAATCATAACTCTACAACCCATCATATCTCCTCAATTCTCTCTCATCTTACCCCCCAAATTAGCACCGCCACCACATGTAACAACCCTAAACTTTCGAAAACTTTTAAATAATACAATATAAGGTCGTTATGCCACAATTGACCCACAAGGCCAATTGCTAGGCAATACAACTCAACCACAAAATTGCAATCATCCAAAATCCGACAAAATAACAAAATTAGCGTAGCGGAAGACTTAAACCAAAGTTTACAAGTTCAAACAAAACCCAAATCCGAAATTAAATCAAATGTTCCAAAACGAAAGTTCGTTTATTATTCCCATATGAATGCAGGACTCCCAACACACGCAATCCTAGCAACCATCTTCAAACACACCTGTCAACTGCGCCGTCCAAGAACAACACAGGCCCCAGAATAGGGTAGGAAACAAACCCAAACAAAGAACGTCAGCAAATAGGCTGAGTAAGAAACAATAGAGAGACAAGAAGAAGATACAAGAATCAACAAACATGCATTATTATTTCAAATAATAAGATTATTAACAAATTCCGAATCCCATATATTAATGGTTGGGTCCTACCCCTAACCAAACCACAACTAGAGCACCCATCCATTACCATAACCATCCTATAAGACTCAAGTATGCGCACACTTCCCTACGAGGGCCAGTAGGATGAACCAACTCATAGGGGACGTCTATAGGCAACTAGGAGCTACCTAGCTGAACACCATTTATCATATTATTGGCCATATATATATATAGACGTGCCACCCAACAATGTGGACAACGTCGCTCTAGTGGGTATGTTGGAGTAGGTGTCCTCCGACAATAATGCGTTGACTAATTAAATCTAATTAGGAATAAACCTGGGATATATTATATATACTAAGTCAGTTGATTAACGTAAATCGATAACGCTTGGCTGGCTAGAGTTTGACGTTATTGTCGTTTTGACGGCGGTAATCAACTGATCCCTCCCGGTCACACTGATAAAGATAGTTTCTCCAGAAGATATTATATTTGTATTTAATACAATATAATATAAACCCTAATGTATCAGTTATAGAGTTAACTGATTATGTTGGATAGTGTTTTACGAGTTCGGAACTCGAGTCGGATAAATTATGGTTTTTGTGTAAATAGTCAAAATTGACGATTAGCTATTTAAATTACAAAGAGTTGTAGTTTTAGCTTAAAATGATGTAATTAGTAATTATTATATAGAGATATAATAAGTAACTAACACTTAAAGAAATAAGTGTACAAATTATACCCAAATTGTAACATAAGATGTTAAGGGGTATAATTAGTAAGGGCAAAATGGTCATTTGCCACAACCATTATATATAGTGTGTTTTATGTCAAATAAACACAACAAATCATTTCTACATACACAAAAACTTGATTTTAGAGAGAGAATAGAGAGAAAACCCTCTAATTTCTCTAAAAATTCAGCCTACTTCCAACTCTTTTAAGATCAAGTTTTCTTCATTGCATGTCAATAAAAACTTGATCAAAACACTTTACTAAACCTAGAATAACATTAGCTAAAGTGTTAGCTAATTTTATTTTGGTTTTAGGGTTAAAAAAAAATCTCTTAAAACTAGTCCATTTTGTGAGATTTTTGGAGAGCTTCTTTGGTGGATCAAGAGAGGAGGTTTCCTAACTTGGAAACTCAAAACTAAGGAGGAGGATCCCCATTAATTAGCAGCTCAAGATCCTTCTTTTGAAGGAAGGTCAAAATTCCTCTTGATTAAGGTATAAAAAATATGTTTTATTACCTTATTTATGCTTTAATCTTCCATGCAACAAAAGATCCTAGCTAAACTTAATTAGGGGTAATTAAGTACTAATTAGAGGAGTCTAATTAGGGGCTAAATAACTTTCATGTGGTATCAGAGCATCGGTTTAAGTTGCATGTTAATTTTAAGCTTTAATTAGGTTAATTGGTAACTTAATTAATTTTTTAATGATAAAAATTGGTTTTATCATATAAACTAAAGTTGCATGTGATGTTTTGGGCATGTGGATGCTCCAACCGAAATTATGGTATTTTAGGAATTTATTTGCTATTTTCTTGCTTAATTTTGGTTGTTTTTACAAGATTTATGCTATTTTCTAATTAATTGGTAATTAGATTAACATGCATGTTGATTTTTGTAATTTAAGAAATTTATAATTTTCCAGAATTATAATGAGTATAATTTCCAGAAATTATTTCATATTTTTAATTGGCCATTTGTTATTAATTAGTAATAATATAAATGGTGGAAAATTGATTTCTTAAGAGAAAATGACCAAAATAATTTTGCATATTTTTGTCCTTAATTAGCTACTGGTTGTGAGCTTAAATCACATAATGAAATAATTTCTAAATGTTTTTTCATAATTAGTTATGATTTATTTAGATATTTTCGGGTTTATTATGTGATTTTTGGACAAATAGTTAGCAAATATAATCAAATTAAACTAATTAATTCAATTTTAGTGGAGACTAAATATTGAAAAAAAAAAAAAAAAAAAAAAAAAAAAAAAAAAAAACTAATTTGTTGGTGGTTAGTTTAAACTTAAAAGGTGTTTTAAGTGTTGATTATTGATTTTTAAAGTTAGAATCGGAAATTCCTAAATTTACCGGGTTGCTTGTACTGTAAAGTTGAAAATCTGATTTTCGGTCTAATTTGCATGATTCTAAGTATAGTATGGCCATAGAGTACTATAGTATCGGTACTGTACCGAAATGTAAGGACGGTATCCGATTGGTTTGTAATAATTGCGATCTCGTATCGCCGGTTTGTAATAATATTTAATTTTTTTTTATTTTTTTTTTTTTCAAAAAATGTATAATAGGATAGTCCATATGTACATTTGTTTATATTGTAGACCGGCGCTTTTCACGGAGCCAAAACTTGGTGACTCGAGATCGAATTGAAGACGGAGCCTTTGAAGCTTTTGAAGCCTAATTTAGGTTTAATAGCTTTTATTAGGTTCTAGTCTTATGGCCATACTAGGACTTGGATTTATTTGATGCATGCTTGGTTTAATTTCCGCACAATTATAACCAAACTCAAATCCCACATTGTCATATCCATTATCCGCGACTCGCTAGAATTAGTTCACTTAAAAGCGATAGATATAATATGACAAGATCTCTCACAAAAAAAAATTTTAAAATCGAGATTTAGTCCTTCCACAATTCACACCTATGCAACCCTTGTTCATTAGGGGCACGCTCGCCCTAGCGGGGTGTTTCCTTTTTACCTTGGGGGAGTAGGTTAATAAAGAGTTATTACGAGTGAATTTTGGTTTAATCTTGACGTGATTTGCAATACAAGTCTTGCAATACGGGACTAAAGGATTGATTTAGTTGAAATCGATCAACCGAGAGTTCTAAGTGTAGAATCAATCATGAGTTGGTTTACCGAAATTACATAAATTTAGGATGTATCGCCATCCGCGTGCCTAGATTTATATAAGATCGGATCTCGGAATCATTTATATAATTTAGAGAGATCATTATATAAATGCCTAAATTCACAAATAATTATTTTAATGTGAATTTGACGATGAATTTAATCGATTGTTTTTTTTCCCACGTTGTAGTTTAAAGTCAAAAATGGCTCAAATGTCCAATTCAGTAATATCCAAAGACTCCTGGCTTCGTAATTTTATGGAAAAGAATGAACTAAAGGAGGATGGAAGCAATTTTACTGATTGGGAGTTAAACCTGCGATTAGCCCTTCAATCTGATAGAAAACAACGTTTTCTATACGAACCCCCGATTCCCGCTCCAGGTCCCGACGCCACCCCTGATATGATACAAATGTATGAAGAGTACAAGCATGAATCTGACCAGATTAAGAATGTATTGATTTTTGCTATGCACCCGCGTTTAAAGAAACGCATGATTGATTTCAGTGCGTATCAAATATTCGCTCGGCTTACGACTAGTTTCTCGCAAAAGCCGCGAATACTTCAATACGAAGCAGCTTCGAGTTTCTTTGAGACTAAGCTCTCAAAGGGCCAACCAGTTGGTCCTCAAATTCTCAAATTTATTGAGAATGTTGAAACTCTTGAGAAGTTAGGATGCCCAATTTCTGAAGATTTTGCGGTATACCGTCTGCTTAATTCTTTGCCTGCAACATTCGATCCTTTTAGGACGAATTACAACATGAATGATTTAAAGAAAAATCTTCATGAATTGCATGCCATGCTTGTACAACATGAGAGGGATTTGGTGTCAAGTGGGAGCGCGAATAAAGATATTTTATCCATGGCGGTAAAACAAAAGGGGAAGTTCAAGAAGGGTGCGGGCAAGGGTAAGAAACCCGCGCGTGGCAAAGGAAAAGGAAAAGT
The DNA here is from genome assembly GCA_963680865.1 of Spergularia marina. Lineage (NCBI taxonomy): Eukaryota > Viridiplantae > Streptophyta > Magnoliopsida > Caryophyllales > Caryophyllaceae > Spergularia > Spergularia marina. The sequence goes on along the minus strand of OY804553.1, from coordinate 22,037,274 downwards.
TGCTTCGGGCAACAATTCTATTGCTAAGAGAGGCGCGACTCCTGAACAAAAATGCTTCCATTGTGGAAATTTCGGTCATTGGAAGCGAAATTGCCCACAGTACCTGGAGGAGAAGAAGTCGAAACCAGGTATATATATGATAGACATTAATTATGCAAGTACCACGTCCTGGGTATTGGACACTGGATGTGGATCTCACCTTTGTAATCACTTGCAGGGGCTGACGAAGGCACGTCGGCTGGCAAAAGGTGAAGTTGACCTCCGTGTCGGGAATGGAGCTAAAGTAGCCGCCGTATCAGTAGGAACGTATATTCTGTCACTGGCCTCAGGGCTAGAGTTGTATCTAAATAACTGCTATTTTGTACCAACTCTAAGTAAGAATATAATTTCGGTTTCTGTTTTAGACGCTGAAGGTTTTGAATTTTCAATACGAAACAACAGTTGTACCTTCTCGTTTAATGATATGGTGTACGGAACAGCCAAATCTATAAACGGTATTTACGTTTTAGATTTGACAAATGAGGTCTATCATGTAGCAAATAAAAAGCTCAAAATAGGAGATCCCGATCAATCCTACCTTTGGCATTGTCGTTTAGGGCATATAAACGAAAAACGCATTGAGAGACTCGTAGCCAATGGAGTTCTCAAACCATTTGATTTTGGATCATATGGAACATGCGAATCTTGTCTTTTAGGCAAGATGACTCGGGCACCTTTTTCAGGAAAAGGAGTACGAGCCAGTGATTTATTGGCCCTCATTCATACAGATGTCTGCGGTCCAATGACAATCACTGCTAGAGGAGGTTATGACTACTTTGTCACTTTTACAGATGATTTTAGTAGATATGGCTACATCTACCTAATTAAATATAAAAGTGAGGTACTTGAGAAATTTATAGAATTTCAAAAGGAAGTAGAAAACCAATTAGGAAAGAAGATCAAGGCCTTACGATCAGATCGGGGAGGTGAATATCTCAGTAATGCCTTTGATATTCATCTGAAAGACTGTGGAATCATATCACAGCTTACACCTCCTGGTACACCACAATTAAATGGTGTAGCCGAAAGAAGAAACCGTACCCTGTTGGATATGGTCAGATCAATGATGAGTCAGACTGAGCTTCCTGATTCATTCTGGGGTTTTGCTCTCCAAACTGCTATTTTCACTCTCAATAGATGCCCGACTAAATCAGCTCCGAAAACTCCATATGAGTTATGGAGAGGAAAAGTTCCGAACCTCTCATTTATCAAGATCTGGGGTTGTGAAGCATATGTCAAAAATAAGACTGACAATAAGCTTACACAAAGATCTGATAAATGTCTCTTTGTAGGTTATCCTGTACATACTCGAGGATATTACTTCTACAATCGTGTAGAGAACAAAGTTTTTGTGTCTCGAGATGCTGTCTTTTTAGAAAAGGAATTAATTTCTAAAAGACAGAGTGGGAGAAAATTTGAACTTAGTGAAGTTCAGGAGCCACAAATGCATAATGAGGCTCAGGATGTTTTGCCAGAAGACATTCCTGAATCGTCTAACTCTGTGGTTCCATTTTCCACTCCTAGAAGGTCAGGCAGATCAAGCCATCCACCAGATCGATACCTAGATGTGATTGAGGATGGTGGTGATCATTTTTTGCTTCTAGAAAGCAATGAGCCTGCAACCTACAGAGCAGCCATGTCTGGACCGAATTCTGCTAAATGGCTTGAGGCAATGAAATCCGAGATAGATTCCATGTACGAGAATCAAGTATGGGACTTGGTTAACTTGCCTGAAGGAACCAAGGTTCTTCAGTGCAAATGGATCTTTAAGATCAAGACCGGCATGGATGGAAATCAAGATATTTTCAAAGCTCGATTGGTAGCTAAAGGTTTCACACAAGTTCATGGTTTAAACTATGACGAGACCTTTGCGCCAGTTGCAATGCTTAGATCTATTCGGATAATCTTAGCGATTGCTGCTTTTCATGATTATGAGATATGGCAGATGGACGTTAAAACCGCCTTCCTAAATGGGTTTCTGGAAGAGGAAGTGTATATGACACAACCTGAGGGTTTTATTGATCCAAACAATCCTAAGAAAGTTTGCAAACTTAAGAGATCCATTTATGGTCTTAAGCAAGCATCTCGGAGTTGGAACCATCGGTTCAACCATGTGATTAAACAAAATGGTTTCACTCGAAGTGTCGAGGAACCTTGTTTATACATGAAATTTAGTGGGAGTAAAGTAACTCTCCTAATCCTATATGTAGATGACATATTACTCATTGGAAATGATATCCCCATGCTTAACTCCGTTAAGGACTGGCTCGGGAAACATTTCCAAATGAAGGATTTAGGAGAAGCGCAACGCATCCTAGGTATTCGAATCTATAGAGATAGATCAAAAAGAATACTAGCGTTAAGTCAAGAAACTTATATTGATAAGATTCTTGACAGGTTCAATATGAAAGACTCTAAACGAGGCTTTTTACCTATGGGAAGTGGGATAATTTTGAGTAAATCTCAATGTCCAACTAAACCTGAGGATATTGAACACATGAAATCGAAACCTTACGCTTCCGCAATCGGTTCGATCATGTATGCTATGATGTGTACGCGCCCAGACGTGTCATATGCTTTGAGTATGACAAGTCGTTACCAAGCCAATCCAGGCGAGAGCCATTGGATAGCCGTTAAGAACATCCTTAAATACTTAAGAAGGACTAAGGACACGTTCTTAGTTTTTGGAGGGGATTCTGAGCTTCGTATAAAGGGTTATGCGGATGCTAGTTTCCAAACAGATCGAGATGATTCAAAATCTCAATCAAGATATGTTTTCATACTGAATGGTGGAGCCATATGCTGGAAGAGCACCAAGCAATCGGTGACTGCGGATTCTACAACGGAGGCTGAGTATCTTGCAGCGTCAGAAGCTGCAAAAGAGACAGTTTGGATCCGGCAGTTCCTGGAAGGATTAAATGTAGTCCCTACAGCAGCGGATCCTATTCCAGTCTATTGCGACAATAGTGGAGCAATAGTTCAGGCTAAAGAGCCTAAATCTAGTAACAAATCTAGACATGTACTCAGGAAGTTCCATGTAATTAGAGACTTTGTGGAACGAGAAGATATATCGATTTGTAAGGTTAGGACAGACGATAATATCGCTGATCCTTTAACCAAGCCATTATCACAGGCTAAACACAATGGTCATATTGCCTCGATGGGTTTGAGGCGTATGCCTGACATGTGTTAGATTATATGTTGTAATAGTTAATAAGTGTATTACCTTTTACATATATGATAATTAAATTCATCGTTTTAAGTTTTATTGAACTCGTTTATTAATTCATTTTTAATAAAATGCTGAATTATATATATGCTCTGTTGATTCCTAATAGGTCGTGGAGACGATTTGAACCCTATTAAGTGAACAGGATTAACAGTGTATTCTGTCTCTAGTCATAAAATGAGGTGACGTCTCAATTGACTAGATTGTAAGTCGGTTGATGACTAGTTCAATAATCATGGATTCATAGAGATGAATAACCGATTACATAGACAGACTGTAGATGACACTCTGTCAGACATTTGACCAATTATAGAACCTTTGTGTCTGGTCGTGACAAGGTAATCTATATTATTCCTATTAGTCGATTCTTTCGACCTGAGATTGTTTGTCTGAGTTTATGCAGCAGGCAGTGACTTTGATTTATGTTCTAAGTCGTGCCGTAAAAGGAGGCTAAAAGGGCTTCTATTGGGTCATTACCTACTGTATGAAACAAAGAAAATATGTCAAGAAGGGATTGTCCACCCACGTCAGGGTATAATATCTTTGGGCCACTCGAGGAATTGTGACTGGAAATGCGTGGCCACGCTCGGAAGAGATCTATGATAGATATTCCGGTCAGACAGTCATAATCCAGATCGAGAAAACCACTTTTGATAAAGATCCAATGCAAGTTCGACCTGAAAGATACTTCGCATTGAGTGGGAGATATAACGGACAAGAGAATCGGTAACGCATGACTTGTCTCGGACAAGTGGGAGATTGTTGGAGTAGGTGTCCTCCGACAATAATGCGTTGACTAATTAAATCTAATTAGGAATAAACCTGGGATATATTATATATACTAAGTCAGTTGATTAACGTAAATCGATAACGCTTGGCTGGCTAGAGTTTGACGTTATTGTCGTTTTGACGGCGGTAATCAACTGATCCCTCCCGGTCACACTGATAAAGATAGTTTCTCCAGAAGATATTATATTTGTATTTAATACAATATAATATAAACCCTAATGTATCAGTTATAGAGTTAACTGATTATGTTGGATAGTGTTTTACGAGTTCGGAACTCGAGTCGGATAAATTATGGTTTTTGTGTAAATAGTCAAAATTGACGATTAGCTATTTAAATTACAAAGAGTTGTAGTTTTAGCTTAAAATGATGTAATTAGTAATTATTATATAGAGATATAATAAGTAACTAACACTTAAAGAAATAAGTGTACAAATTATACCCAAATTGTAACATAAGATGTTAAGGGGTATAATTAGTAAGGGCAAAATGGTCATTTGCCACAACCATTATATATAGTGTGTTTTATGTCAAATAAACACAACAAATCATTTCTACATACACAAAAACTTGATTTTAGAGAGAGAATAGAGAGAAAACCCTCTAATTTCTCTAAAAATTCAGCCTACTTCCAACTCTTTTAAGATCAAGTTTTCTTCATTGCATGTCAATAAAAACTTGATCAAAACACTTTACTAAACCTAGAATAACATTAGCTAAAGTGTTAGCTAATTTTATTTTGGTTTTAGGGTTAAAAAAAAATCTCTTAAAACTAGTCCATTTTGTGAGATTTTTGGAGAGCTTCTTTGGTGGATCAAGAGAGGAGGTTTCCTAACTTGGAAACTCAAAACTAAGGAGGAGGATCCCCATTAATTAGCAGCTCAAGATCCTTCTTTTGAAGGAAGGTCAAAATTCCTCTTGATTAAGGTATAAAAAATATGTTTTATTACCTTATTTATGCTTTAATCTTCCATGCAACAAAAGATCCTAGCTAAACTTAATTAGGGGTAATTAAGTACTAATTAGAGGAGTCTAATTAGGGGCTAAATAACTTTCAGGGTACACACAAGGTAATGATTATTTGTTTAGTGAATTATATCAATCACATTACCAGAGGCTATAAAACCAAGTTATGGCCTTGGGCCGAAAGATAACAAGTAAAAAAAAAACCTTGTGGCCGTGGTACGAATTAGAGCAAGAGGTTGGCAATTTATATATGTAAGTGTATAATTGCACATGCACAGGAGGTATAACCGTTATGTTCATAAGGATAAGAAGTAAAATGGTTTATTACGTATGAACCAAGACGCAAGCTCAACTCAAGAGGGTCAACGTTCTTACCGAAATTGCTAATTTTTATTCGCTAACAACCGCTTCCAAAATTCGCGAATGGTACCTCCTTGAACCCGCAAGCTAAATAACACAAGAACAACCCCATCTCAATACCAAAGTATATCATCATTATCACCACATTAATCACAAAAATCAGACCTTAAACCAACCTTAAAATCAGTCTAGCAACATACCCAAAACATTTTGAACGACCTTTAAACATTGCCAAATCAATACCATTTTATACTTGTAACATAAGACAACATTTGTACCACTTATACCCAAATCCCCGCATAAATTCGACACCATAAGTAATCACAATTAGACCAGCCTATGCCCTTTAGAACATCCGCATCAGCCAAGACCAGCCCCCAAGCAAGCAATCAAGCGATTTGCCAAATTGCCGTAACTATGTACGTAAACAATGCAAAACTAGAAAGAAGCTAATGTCTCTACTAACAAGGCACAACCAGGCTGTACACCCTTCCACAAAATTTACCTACCAAACAGCCGAAACAACATAAGCCCACGTAAAACAGCCAACACCACCCCAAATTATAATAGACAAGTACGTAAAACTCATGCCTCTAAATCTATATCATAAATTCTGAATTTGACCTCTACAAAAACCCCCTCCAACCATTTTCAAAACATGTCAATACATCAAACACAACTCTTCCCCAAACTCTACTACAACCTTATTCATAATCATACAAAATCACTATCACAATTGCTCAAAATCAATGATAACTTTAATCTAATCCTCCCCAATTATACAACCATCCAACTTAGAATCCAAATCATCAAATCAACATGGCAAATCATTTAGAATCATAACACAACACGAGTTTTCAGAAATTAGATAGTAAAATCATGAACTCATAAAAATTGGGTTTTAACCAAATAAGAAGATAGAGAGGGAGATTGAGTACCACTCGACATAAGGGTTAGGGTTGGAGAGGAGGGGCGACGGCGACCAGTTGGCAGCAGCGGCAGCGGTAGATGGCGGCGAACGGTGACCGGAGAGGCGGCGATGGTGGTCGGAGAAGCAGAAATCCGAGAAGGAGAGTGATGAGGGTGATATACGTTAATAGAAAATGGAAGAGGAGTGATAAAAGTTATATGTAAGAGGGAGGGGAGTTTATTTTTTTTTCCTGTATAACGTATAAGAGGGAATCAAGGGGAAAATTAAGTGGCTAATTAGTAGTGAGGAGAGATTTTAGGAAAACAATTATGGGATTTGAATTAAGGTTAAATTAATAATTTGATAATTAAATTTAAAACTTAAAAACAATTTCCAAATCAAATATAAATCCTTAATTTTGCTTTTGAAGTAAATCCAAAGTATAAACTCCAAAATTTAATATATTTCCGAAGATTATATTTCAAAGGTAACACCCGAATAATATAAAACCCTTAAAATTAAGGGGTGTTACACCACAACCAAATATCAACCCAGTCATAACTAATTGTCGACGACTATTTATATGTACGACCGGAGACCCCCATCATGCACCATCTCCGGCGACCACCATTTTTCAAATTCAGAAACCATTTTTAAATGTTATATACCATTCCAAATTTCCAATATATCATTCCAAATATGGGTACCACAAATGGTAGGCCGACAAAGACAAGCAAAGCGCCAATGATCAGCAACCCACCATCAAAAACATCTCATCACCCTAAACAACCCTCGTATCAATCCCACAGCACCTCCGGCGACTACCAAAGATCACAAATAAACACTACTCCGATTCGTAGAATACCATTTGAACTTCTCATATACCATTCTCTAATCTCATATACCATTTGAACTTGTCATATACCATTCCCCAATTCTCATATACCATTTTCACTCCCCATACTTCCATCACTGCATCCTCGTATATAACAATATCAAATGTTATATTGATAACAAATTGGGATGGGAAGTCTGATGGTGGTTAATGTAGTTTTTTTTTTTATTTTTTTTATTTACATTTAAGTTGAATATGGTGATATTTGATATGTGAAAATTTGGATTAGAGATGAGAGAGAGAGAGAGATTATGAGAGACTTGAATGGGACATAGCGGGGTGCCTGGGGCACCGGCATTGGGTGGCTCTATCATCTTAGTGGTGATTCCGGCGGAGAGGACAATGGTGGTGGTGTCAGCAGAGGGGGTGATGGTTAAATTGGGTCGTGGGTTTTGGGAGTGGGGAGGTTGAAGAAAGTAAAAGAATAAAGAAAAATGTAGCAAGATGGAGATAAGAGATGGACGGTAGGATTTGGCCAAAATCCGTGATTAGAATAGCCATTCTAATCACGGTGATTGGCTTGCCATTCCTGTGTGCAAATGGGGGCTAAAATGGATAAGAGGCTGAACGAATTCAATGATCCCGAGATATCCAATTGGGTTGTTCTATGTTCCTTAACTTACGAAGGAAGCCACAAGAACTAGTGTTCTTGACTTACCTTTAAAGATCGAATGCTTTAGGGGTGGGTGTGATGAACAGAGGAGACGATACAGTTAGAGGTGCCATGGGTCGGGCTGTACCGGGTTCACCCGGGCTAATGCCCGAAATTTTGAGTACTAGCACTAGCAATACACACCCGGGCTAGTGCTAGGTAGAGCTGGCAGCGGGCCGGGCCGTGTCGTGCCGGCCCATCGTGCCCAACCATCCCAGAGGCCCGGCACGGGCACGGGCTTCGTGCCGTGCCTGGGCGGGCCGACGAGCGGGCCACCCGCAGCCCATGGCCCGAATTGCCAGCTCTAGTGCTAGGGCTCAAATTTTTGGGCACTGGCAATAGCCCGCCAGTGCTTTGACCAGGTTTGACCGGGCCAATGCCTCGGCTGAAAAAAAAAGGGGGTTTGCTCTTATTTAACATAATTTTATCATTATTTGACTGGGTTTGAGCGGGACTAGGGCTAGGGCGGGATTAGACCGGTTTTGACCTAGGCTAGTGCTGGATAAATCAAGCACTAGCACTAGAACTACCTAACCCGGGCTAGGCAGTGCCGAACCTTGACCAGAGTTTGATCAGGGCCGGGCCAGTGCGGGCTCGGACTCCTAGTGCCCAATGACCACCTTTAGATACAGTAGGCATTGATAGGAAAGGACGTTTGAGTGGCCTCACACCCCAAATGTAAACTAAACAATTGATGAATGATAATCTGATTGGACTACTATTCGACAATTCGTCCTAGTGACTCCCTATTTATAAGCTCTAGGTAGGTAGATTGCTCCCTAAGTAAAACTCTTAACTAAGGCTACGTTTGATAGGACTGCATCTTTCTGAACTGATCTGATTCGATTTGAATGATTCTGATCTAATCTGATTTGAATGACTCTGAACTGATTTGATCTGATCTGAATTTTTTGAAAATTTGATTGAATTTCAACGAATTAGTATCAATTATGGACCAAATACATTAATAGTTATTTGAACATTTCTGAACCGATTTGATCTGATCTGAATGATTCTGGTCTGAATGACTCTGAACTGATCTAAATAGTATTTTTATTAAGTCCTATCAAACAAGGCTTGCTAGCTAAGGAGCTGTTCTATTACGGTGTGTGAGCCATGTATATATAGGACCTTACATTGGACCGCGCGTTGATAAGATGATTAGCTTGTTTTGGACAATTGCTATCGATCAAAATGATCATTAATCGGTGAGTTTCGCATTAGCATACCCAAAATGCTTGAGCTGAAACTTAGGAATTTAGGCTTTTGCGTTCCTGCCCCAGCAATTAGCATACCCAAAATGCTATTGGCCTGAAGTTCTAGAACTAAGGAAGTGAATCTTCTATGTCAAGTTCTCAAGAACCTGATGCTCTAGATTATATAGAACTGAGGGCAAGGTTTGGACAAAGGCTTGTAGGATGGGCTTCTTCTGATTGATCTCCGGTGTTTGAGATTGTAACACTTAAGGTGAGCAAATGAACCTTCTTTGGCGCTAGATTGTAACTCATATACCTTGAAATATAAGTACTCTGTTTCTAAGCCTATTGATTTTTGTAACCTACATAGATATTGCGTATAGATTGACTTTTAGTTGTCCGTATGGCTTACTTTGAAGTTATGATTAACTGCTGTGGTTCCACTGCGTCTGAAAAGATTATTTTCTTGCTAGATAAGATAACCAATATTGACTGGCATTCCGCGACTAATTGTGCTGCTTCCAATCTATGTGCTCGCGAATGTCAATATACTCGATCAAAGAGGTGATTGTCGAGCTGGTGATTTCCTGCCACATTGCCACTATCACCTTTCAAAGTACAGTGACGGATGTGGTCGTCTGCAGGAGCTACAAGGTATATATTAGAAGATACATTATTGTACATACATAACTGGCATTTTCTGAACAATACATTGTTTTCATGATATCTATCTATATATACAAAATCACATACCATTACTTTAAACCTTTGATCATTAATTTATCAAGTAATGTCTGGAGTACTACTGGATGGAGTATTACGGCAAACTGGGCAAGAGGCGTTCCTCTCAAGCCATTGATCAATGCATTCAGCATGGAAACAGTGGCCGCAATCTGGTAGACTTCGTAGTGTCTCCTTGGACAAATACTCTCCCAAACATATAGAGCAATTCTTATCATCTGGCTTTGGTAGACGGCGACTGTCACCTAAGATCACCTTAGGATAAGACTCAATGATAGATCTGTCTAGACCAGTTATGGTGGGTGGTTGAAGTTGTGGAGTCACTACTGCTGTTGCTAGTGCTATACTTGTGTTGTTTCTTCTTCTTCTGTAGCAGACGGCTCTGAGTGAGAAGTATGTAATGCAGCATGTAAATAATGCCAATGGTGCTGCAAATGCCAAGGCAATGGCCACCAATGTTTCTTTTGGAAGTCCTGCATGTGAAAGGTAAACCGTCTGTAATTGACATTTTAACATCTCTGTTAAATAGAAATGTCTTAAACTTCATGCTTAAGATTCCTAATAGTTTTTTTCTTTTGTTTGGTTAAAGAGGTTTATATTTTTCATGTCAAAATATATGAATAGATATGAACATGGTATTTCCTAGGGAGATGTTTGTAAAGATTTAAGCTGGCTTACCACGGGTTGGGACATCGAAGCAGGTGACTTCCAAGCCTGAGTAGCTCATGAACCCACATCGAGCATTGTGCTTGTAGCACTCACTACATCCAGGTTCGCCCCAGGAGAGCTGAATGTCCGCACTAAGGTCCGAGGGCTGCACCTTACCAGACCGCGATCCAACAGCAGGAACTTGGATAATACCCAAATCATCACACATACCGGAGGTAGAATTGGTAGTAATTTGTATAGGACTAGCAATCACACCATATGTCGAACCACTTAAGCATGGAATCGGTTTTAAGCTATCGGATGATATGAAATAATCACTTGTGCAGTTATACAACCAGTAACTTTGTTTTAGATGTTGAACTGGAGTAAAAGTGGATTTATCAAAGTTTGATAAATTTAGGGAAAGAAGCCTCTTAGGGAGACAATTATCAGGATCATTGAGCCATATTTCTTGGTTGATATAGTCTATAGCTTGAACAGAGAACAACCCTGCTTTAGGAAGACTAACTAGTAGTCTAAAAGCTCCATCACATAACAAATTGAAACCTGGATACCCACAAGACTTGGGGAGGGACTCATTTCGGATTTGGAACGGGAAACGTACATACCGACTTGTTGGGTCGTCGTAGTTGCACACTTGCGTTAGACAGTTATCGAGGTGGCTCGTGGTTGTGGTTGTGGTTGTGTTGTGCGTGCATTTTACTGAGACTAACAGCAAGAACAATACGAGGGGGAAAAGTATGGAAGTTTGGATGATTTGCATTTCTGAAACTTAAGGTGAAACAATGAAATGACATGATCGTTATAATCGGTTAGTAGTGTTAGTTGACTTTCTTTTGGGTTGGTATTACTTCGTTTGGTATACGTAGAATTACTTATAATTTAGACATGTTGGCTGACGTGCGATGTACAAATGATTTTTTTGTTTATCAACCAAGTCCACGGGCTGGGGATAATGTAGGTGTGAAAGGGCTTAATTTTCGAGCGGATACCTTGATAAAGCTCTCGCTCATGAGTTTGATAACGCCTTTTTTTTCTTGGAGACTCGAACTTAAGACTAATACTAAGCTAAAGAGTGATGTGTTTGCTCATTAAAATACATAGTTTCGAAGTCAACAGATAATATAGGTGTGAAAGGGCTTAATTTTCGAGCGGATACCTTGATAAAGCTCTCATTCACGAGTTTGTTAACGCCTTTTTGTTTGGAGACTCGAACTTAAGACTAATACTAAACTAAGAGTGATGTGTTAGCTCATTAAAATACTTAATTTCAAAGTCAACGTATTTTGGATGATCAATGAAATAAAAATGTTATGTCTCTCACTCTCTCTCTTTCAAAACTTAAAGCATCTCTTGTGGTACATTGACTTCAATACCATTATTGAATAATAATTATTTTAATCAACAGCTAATTTATTTTATCCTTAATGTGCCGATAAGGGCGGCTCATTTGCAACGGTAATCATCTCTAAATTAGGTAATCCCTCCATGAAAAATATTTTGAAAAATATTTGACGTTTTCGGATTACGAGGTGAGAGTTTGACTTGCGATTTTGGAGAGAAATATATGTCGAAAAATTATGAAACGTATGTCGTTGGATTTGTATCAAAAAATCAATTCATGCAAGTATAGTTTCATATTGACGAATAAATATGATGTCTCGAATGTGAGAAAATCATGTATAATTTTATAGAGGGAGTAATATTTTAGATTGATTCGATTCTCATTAAGCAAATAATGTTATTGCAAGTAGATATTTAATTAGGGAGTAAGGTACCACAATTCACAGCCCACAACCCACTGGGGCACAAACCCACTTCTAAGAAAAGGAGCCCAATTGGTAGGTGAATTATGGTCGGGTTGTGCTGATCACTGAATGATGCAGTGATTGAACTTCAACTTTAACCATATGATCCGTTCGAAACATGTTCAGTTCAGCCCCATGGTTGGAAACTAATCTTAAGTCGAGGTTTGTTCGAACTGGCTAGTGTTAAAGAACCATCTCAACAAGAAGTCCAAACTGATGTTTTGGCCCTCACGTGAATGCCTTTGGGCATGAATCATGGATAATGATACGAATTGTGCTTGACTTGCACTTGACTATGCAAGGGGCAACAAGGATTTGAACTTGGGAGTTGAAACCTGAGGACCAAGGCTCTGATACTATGTTAAAAAACTATCTCAACCAAAAGTTCAGACTGATGGTTTTATGCCTTATAATAATAACTTTATACTTCAACATTTAGGGTCAGGTTAGAGCTAGGTAAAGAGTTCAGTCAAGTTTTATCAAGATTTTACTTTTTCCTTTTGACATTTTGATGTGTATAGACGTATAGGCAATACTTGTGCGATCATATCGTTTCAGGACCGGTAATATGGGATGTCGGATTGCCGGAGGGTGTGTCACAAGGGTCAGGCTTAGTCCGGGTTACATTATTGGCCCAAGGTTGTTCCACCCGGGCTTCTGATTGCTAGTTCAAGGTGCACAAGCCCATTAGCAATCTTAACCTCCAAATCTCATATACCTACCTGAAGTCCGCAATCTTATTCACAAGACACTTATAGTCACACTAGAAACGAGTCACACGATATGATAATACGATTCAGCTAAACTTATTTGAATCAGGAATATGATATTTTTCGTTAATGATTTTGAACATTTGTACAAAAGAATCCCTCTTTCATGCATGAATCATGTATGTATACAACATCATCAGCTAAATAAAATACTCCTCCTGTCCTTTTGGATTCTCAACGTTTTGATTCAAACCAAACGTTAACAATTCAAGAGAACAGGACGAGTAGATCATAGCATTAGTTATGCAAAGATCAAAAGAGTAACATTATATGAAGTGCTTATTAACAGTACTGCTATAAAATTGGTGGAAGAACTCTGCAGATGGGGCAAGTCCCATTTGATGGAAGCCATTGATCAATGCAATCGGCATGAAACCTATGCAAACATTGGGGCATGATCTTCAACTTCTCAGTAGGATGATACTCTGACAAGCAAATGGAGCAAGTGTTTTGATCCTGCTTAATCATCCTCCCACTTTGGCCTATGATAATGCTCGGTAAGGAATCGATTGTTTGCTGGTCCAGACCACTCATCAGCCGCGGTGGACTGGCTGTATCCGGGGTGGCGAGGCCGAAGATGATGGTGGTTTGACTTTGATCATGTCTTCTCAGGCAACAGCAGCAAGAGTAACACAGGAAGGCAGCAACTATGATCAACACAGGGATTAAAAGACTCAGCAACATGGCTTTCTTAGGTAGGTAGGTAGAATTCAACTAAATTGTATTAATTTAGTGTGATTATGTGTATAAGGAGTATGCATTATTGTGTCATACATGATATATTTAGTGCACTAGGACTTTACTCGTATTTTGGTTGAATTTTTATTGCAAATTGCCAAATTGTGGCTGGCTTAATGCGTGCGTAGCATGGTTATCTTTGACATAGTTGACATTGACCGAGTTTACTTGTACAATAATATAGCAACCGTACTAATTTGAGTTTCATTTCATTTCATGCAGCGGTTTATATAAATTTAGATGATTTTAGCCGTCTAATCGTTAACAATATTTGACATATTAAATGTAGCAACACCGAGTCTCAAACTATCAATTAAATGCGGTGAAAACATTTTATGTATGTTTTTTGCAAATTGTTAGAGGTCTATAGTGTAGACACAATTAATTTGTCTACAATGTAAAATTGAGTTACTAGTAGTAAGATTGAGATCGGAGTAGTAAAATTAATTGTAACGAAGATTTCAACTAGTAAAATTAATTGTGTGAGTAGTAAAATTTTGATAGTGTAGTAAAATTATAACTCATTGTGGATACTTTTGGGTGTCTACACTGTAAACCTTTAACATAGTGAATCATATAAGAGTTACATATAAGAGTATTCTCGTCTTTGTACCAAAAAAAAAAAAAAAAAGAGTTACATACACTTTACACATATATATTCGTTATGTAATAATCACGACACAAAAGATAGGTCAAGAAACAACAACATTTAAAAGAGGTGGCTGAATTCTACAAACAGGGCAAGTAGCATTTGTGGAGAGGCATACATCTAAGCAGTTTGCATGGAATCTATGCAAACATTCCGGCAGAATCTTCAGCGTATCTTTAGCATGATACTCCGTTAAACATATAGGACACGTGTTATCATCGTGGTTGAGCATTCGCCCGCTTTCTCTAATCACCACCCTTGGATAAGAGTCTATGGTGGCCTTGTCAAGTCCCTTGGGCTGATCAGCCTGCTGTTGTGTGGGCTGGAGCTGAGCGTCTAGTCGGATTTGGACTGAAGCTGGTGGCGGTGGCGGAGCTTGACCCAGCATGGTTGCGACTGCCATAATGGTCCGGGTTTGGCTTGGCCGGCAAGTCCAACACCATAGGATCAGGAAAGCTAGCCCAATGACAACCCCAATTATGATGTAGAAATCAAACATCTCGGTATAATATGTTGCAAAAATTGACGTGAACAACACACTTCTATATTGTTATGAAGGTTATATGAGAGATTATTATTAGAGAAAGAAGTGCATGTATATATGCATTTAAATCAAATAGAATCTGTGCAGAAGAGTAATAAAAAACTTTGATTAGGGACGTATCTATACGAGGGAGTTGTCACTCAACAACTAGGCAAGTTTTGACGACTCATTTTTTTTTTTTTTTTCCCTTTTAGGTTTTATTGAATTATTCTAGCTCTATTATTATCATTGTTGATGTAATGCTAATAAGCAATGTTGATTAGCAAGAATCAAACGGAGACTGAATGTTTGTTGAGTGTTCAAAACTTATCATCCGCTTATTAGAGAAAAAAAAACCGGTTCTTTGTCCACTTTTCATAATCCCACAAGATACATATATTCCCGAATATTCTAAACATTATACGATTTAAATTTAAGTATGAAAACAGAGAAAGGACTCAAGGAGAATGCTTACATGGAAAACTAGAAGTACGAATTAACCATGTAAGTTTCGCGACAATTCCCTAAAGTAATGTTTATTAGCAATGAGCCAATGATTTCAAGAAAATGCTTCGCTGACGTTGCGATTTGATCAGTAGTCTACGATATTTCATGTTTCACCTGCAATTTCGATAAATATATATACATTAGTAATTCGACTAGTATTATGTAGTAATGTCTTCACATGTGATGTGAACAGTTATTTGAGGCTCAAGGAAGCAAATCTGGTGCGAGGTATATCTCAAATTTATTGGTTTATGGCTCGGGTCACTGCTACATTAATGACAGATCGTAACACCTCATAATCGTTACAATAGTTTGATTTGACGACTGAACTCGAGGGCAAGCTATGACGATGAAACCGATTCTAAGCAAGGGCTTGTCGAGAAGGCTCCGTTCATTTAGCCCCTTGATGTATTTGTGATCGAGATTGTCGATCTAGAAGGCTAGGATAGTAGTGGTCAATCAAATGGAGGCACATTTTTAATTGTAAAAGCCCCGACAATAATACAATTACATTATCTCCTCTATTTTGGACCATCAATGTTCAGGTCACTCGTTTGAAAATGTGAGAGAATCTTAAATTAGACGCTAACAACTACAGAGTATAAGGGAACGGATAAAGTATTTCGCAAAAATCCGTTAAAAGTAAGATTTTATTATGATATAGTACGAGGAGGTGTGGTTCTACAAATTGGGCACAAATCTTTAGCGCGAAGCCATTCATCGATGCAGTGAACATGGAACTTATGAAGACATTCTGGTAGGATTTTTAAGGTATCATTTGGATGGTAATCTGACAAGCAAATTGAGCAGATTTGTTCTTGGCCTGCTCTCTTGAGAAAACGCCCGCTTTCGCCTATGACAACCACAGGGTACGAGTCTAGGGTAGCCTGATCAAGACCCGTAGCTACCACTACATTATCAACGGTTCTTATCGTTGATTGTGTCGGGAGTCTTTGGGCATTAGTAGCTACGATACTATCGGCTGCTCTAGATGAACTGCCCTTCTTCTTAACAATTAGCGCAATACACCATAATACACAGACCATTATCGGAACCATAAGGCCTAAGGCGATTGCCGTAGGCAAGGCCACTTTCTTGTGTGTGTTGGGTGAGTATGAACCTGCATTATTACCTGTGCATGAGTGTTAATATATATATATCATGTTAAAAGGTAATGCCTAGTGATACTCGCTTCATTTCTTCCTATTTACTTCTTAACCACATTGGAGCTCGAAGAAAGACAATTCATTTGGCACTATTATTATCACTGTTGGCTATTTTATTGTTATTTGCAAACTAATAAATTTATATTTGCCCATTTTAATCATACGAAGACGGAAAAGTAAATACGTTTCTGCGCATGCTGCACGTCTTTTCCCAACAAGCACTAACACATGAAGAATTGTTGTAGTGCGTTGTTAATAGGAAGGTACTAAACCAAATGCTTCCATTCAATTTGTTATGTTGACTTTTAGTCTTTTACGTTGCGTTTAGAAAACATAACAAATTTCGGTATAATTATTGGACAATAACTACCAGGCTAAAGGTGCTACGCTAGAAATATATGCAAATTTTGTTAGGTGTTGTGTATTCAAGTTCACATTTTCTTATTGTACTGACTTTTACGTTTCATTATGAGAAGAAGTTAAAAAAAAAAAAAAAGTCAACAAGCTAAGTTCCACAGCAATTTAATTTATCATGAGTATATTGAGCTCATGGAAATTTTAACGAAAGATATAATTATTGGAGATTGGGATCCCACAATGAATTAGCAGAGGACACAAGATTAACTCATGAGATTAATTAGGACACACTTACCATAACCACCTGGACAAGCTAGAAAAGGCATACATGTATCATCAGACCAAGTAAGAATTAGATATGAAGGCTCTTGATCACGCTCATAATCGACAGGAAGCACGATCGGTCCATCACCGCCCAATCGATCACATTTAGACGTTGAATAATTCAGAGGAGCGGCAACAACAGTATAACCCATGGTACTAAGGCAATCAATTTTATGAACAACATTACGATCAATGTTTTTCATATCCAAACATTTGTATAAGTTATAGTATTGGTTATATACGGTGTTGTATTGAAAGGGAGTTGATGTAAGGTTAAGGTGCATCACTTTTTTAGCAAGGCAGTTCCTCCGGTCGCGAAGCCGGATTACTCTGGCTTGGTGGTCTATGTTTTGGACTATGAAGTAAGTTCCGTTAGGGAAATCGAGGCCCGTAAATCCTGTATCCAATTCGCAAACCGAGTCGTACCCGGAGCAGGCACAGAAGTCTTCGGAGTTTGGTTGATTACATGGTGGGTTTAATAGACATGATGAGTTTGAACAAAGGAGGAGAAGTATTAAGATTATGATGATGTTGGGTATGCTCATTCGTTAGTTTTTTTTTTTTTTTTTGGGGTTTTGGAGTTTATGGTAATGTACCATATGAATGCTTTTAGGATTATACTGAAGAAATGATACAAAAAAAAATATATATATATATATTTTGATAATTTGATAAAATTTGGAAAAAGATCAGGAGTGATTCTCTTTTTGCTGTGGATCTAATAATTTGGGAAATGTTCTGTAAATGCGTAACTAATAAGATTGTTGAACCAGGCTGGTACATGTATGACATTTTCTACTATTATTGACTTTTGATACAGTCAACGGATTAACATGGCAAGGTGCATATATAATTGCATACTATGTACGGAGTAGTTGGTGTCTAGTTAACTAGCTAAGGTCATTTGAGATAGTATTCAAGTACAGGTGGAGTCAATAGTCATTTCATTTCCCTTATTATGTTATTGATTGTGTGTTATAAACGTTAGATGTGATCAACCTTGATCAGATAATATATAGCTAGACAAAAGTAGACAATATTTTATCGATAACTGCCGTATAGGAGTTCAATTGGTAGCTACAAATAGACAAGTTGCAAAGTTAATGGGCTATCTAGACAAATCGGAAAATTCAGGGGTAACGTGGAGAAAGTCGCAAAGTTTAATGGTACCTGGATAATATCACTAACATATACTCCCCGACCCCTTTCTTGTTTCTTTTTGCAGTTTTGAGGTGCCATGTTGGGAGCTATTTTTAAACCAATTCAAATGAATTGTTCACTTACTGCAAAAATTAGTAGATATTTCATAATGCATTGCAATCTACCAAAGCTACTTGATTTTAAGGCAAATGAGGGTTTCATTTGGTCTAGATATAGTCTCTAACATGCCAACTCAATACTGCAAAAGGAAACAAGAAAATCTCTTTGAATCAGATGGAGTATTCCTATAATAGTATTTCCATATATGTCAGTCTAAAAGAATCAACTCAACATATAAACTCTAAAATTTAAAATTATTTCCACTCAATAAGTTTTTATTTTATTTTGAAAATTTTGTGGGGAACCGCCTTATAAAATACTCCATCCGCCCCCTTTAAACACTTCAGTTTCCTTTTCGGGGTGTCTTTATTTAAACACCCAATTACAAAACTTTCTAAATGAGATAAGTTTTCACCACAAATCAACCATCCATTATCTCCAAAAATAATAAACAAACCACCTATTATCTCCAACAATAATAAACAAAAAACCCACTATTTTCAACAATAATAAATAAACCACCCATTATCTCCAACAAAAATAAACAAACCACATCACCTTAATCCACGTGAAAAAAGGAACAGTGTGTTTAAAGGGGGACGGAGGAAGTATCAGTTTTGTGAATAACCACCTTATTAGAACTTTTTTGGGAAAAACCACCTTACGTGTTACACTGTTATATTAAGGAAAAGAATTTCAAATGTTTGGGCCTATAATGGTGCGTCTAACTAAGTATTGATTCCAAGACACGACACGCTAGATATATAAACTACTCCTCCCGTCCTAGCTCAAACGCCCTATATTCCATTTTGCGATGTCCCACCTCAAACACCCCATCTATTTTGGATTATATTTCTCTCTCCTACGAATAATATCAACGAACACATTAATGTACTTGGTCGTTCGAAGGCTAGGATAGATATAACACCGGGCCCAAAGTCTCATATATAACTTAGGTGTGTGTTTGGTCTCCCCAATAACTTCTTCTGAGACCGTCTCACATAAGGCGCACTGAACACACCGGTTAATTGTATTTTTATGGTCAACCATAATCACATAGCAATATACTAATTCTAATTACAAGCATTGATCATGAATTACAAGCATTGTCTAGTAACATTTTTCATGGTACAGCCTACATTCCTACAAGCCGTCGATCAGTGAATTAAAAGTAGAATTATATCTCTCCGTTCTTTTGGATTCTGAAACGTTCAAACGCGAAAAAAAAAATAAAAAAAATCCATTGGAATATAGAGGAAGAATTTAGCAAAAAGTGTCTAGTTTACGAAAGTATCATAGTACAGTTTGAGGAGGTATAGTTCTGCAGATTGGGCACGAAGCTTTAGCACGAAGCCATTTATCAATGCAGTGAGCATGGAACCTATGTAGACACTGTGGCATGATTTTTAAAATATCATTTGGTTGGTAATCAGAGAGGCAAATGGAGCATTCTTGTTCTTGGTCTTCTGTCTTGAGAAAGCCCGCCCGCTTTCGTCTATGACAACCACAGGGTATGAATCCAGGGTTGTTGTTGTCGTAGTCGTCGTTGTTGTAATTGTCGATTGTTGTTGAGTAAGATAGGCTGCTCGTGATGAATTATTACGCCTCGCCTGAATTTGTCTCGCAATGTACAAAAATAGGAATACCAATCCTAGTAGCACAAAGGGTAAGACCATTGCTAAAGTTATTAGCCGTTTCTTGAGTTTGAGGCGTGAGTATGAACCTACAGTAGTTATTAATAATGTGTCACGCCCCAAAACCATCATTGGAACATAACAGACGGCAACCTACAAAAAGTAGGCTAAGCCATTCTTATTCCTCAAAAGTCGAAGGTACACAATATAATACATACGAATACTATAGTACAAACAATTACTAAGGCCATTACTTATGTTACAAGACGACTTGGGTAGCTCACTCAAATTCCCACCTCCAGCTAGTACTGATTTCCTGAAAAGAATTTAGTATTGAAAGGGTGAGCTCGACAGCCCAGTAAAAGACAGTTTCCGACTCAACTGGATCAAGCAGTTGCTAAAATAGTAAAACAATAATAGTTCATATAAGTATAAATAATTCCGATAGTGGGTAGTGTAGTTCTGGTTAGTTCAGAAGTTCTCAGTCAGTGCCAGTTTACTCCCTTGGCAGGGCCAGACGGATATCCTCGTTTCAAAGTTAGCCAGAACATAAGACTAACCCACAAAGTCTAAGTAGTTCAGAAAATAATCAGGGTTTGCAGTACTCGATCCTCTTTAAAAATAAGCATTAAAGTATACAAAAATAATACTATAAGCTAAATCAGAAAGAGTCCCTTACCTGAATTTCCAAACCACCGCGATACTACTCCGTGCGTTCTCTCGTTCTAAGTACATAAAGTCGCGTAAGTTATTTATTTAAGGTTATATTGGCAAAGTACTCATGTTGTCATTTATTTGATAATTAACTGTCCAAGGGTCCAACGACGTCCGAATTCTAAAAGTGGCGATTATCTAGTCAAATTGTTAATTTACTATTTATCGTCCTTTAGTGGAAATCATTCTGTAACAACCCTGAATTTTCGCTATCTTTAAATACAAAAATAAAGGATTGTTATGCCACCATTGACTGCCAAGTCAACGGCAAGGCTAATTTAAAACAAGAAAAACAAATGACAGCGGAAGACTTCTAGCTGAATCTACAAATCGGGAATTAAACCAAAAGATAAACTACAAATCGTCCCCAATGCAAATATGTGACGACTCATCAAAACGCCCAACATGCAATGACGCTTCAACCATACAATGCATCTCAATCTGCAAACCTGTCAACTGCGCCACCAAAAGGATGACACAGGCCCCAGAATAGGGTAGGGACACAACCCAAGACAAAGAACGTCAGCACAGGCTGAATAAGACATTTAAGCGATACAAAAGAATTAAGATACGCGCCTTACTGGCGCGTAGCTAACAAAGAATAGACAAAGCTACGCAAAGGAGGTAAGAGCCTGAAACGGGGCTTGGCACGAGTCGTGCTCAAGTCAGTGAGCTCGAAAATACAATGTAACAACGGACACGGCTCGTGTACCCAAGACACGAGTCGTGTAGAGCGCGCACGTGGTATTCATCACCACAATAATCTTTGTTTATCTTCCTTTAAGTAATTTATTTGCGCAAGGGTCCTACCCCAAGCCGATCCAACACTAGAGCATCGAGAATAAAACGATCCTAAAGACCCGAGTGTGCACACCCCTCCTAGGGGGACGGTAGGACGCACAGTCCCTAAGAGGAAGTCGTTTAGGAGACCGGTAGCTGATCTCCGGCCTAGCTACATATACCTTGATCAGAGGTTAATCGCTCTAGGTGGTTTAAACATCATAACACACGTATAGTTATATATGTATAAATAGATACATCTTTAATCCGTCTTAAGTACGTTATTCGCGCATAGTAGCTTGATTTATAAACGGCCAAAGCCGGAACAAGAATATCAATAGATGATCAATAACAATAATCAATGTAGGAATCAACATAGATGCTCAAAAGGTGATCACAATAGATAATTGATATCAATAGGCGATAGATAATCAAAATAGAGAATATGAGCAAAGAATCGAAACAAAGATGAACGTGAAGGATTCTCATGATATGAGATGAAGCTCAAGCTTATGAGGGTCAACGTTCTTACCTTCAATTGGCAAGTTTCCTCTAGTTACACTTCTCAAAGTCCACAAAGGTCATCTCTTTGAATCCACAATCTCCGACATCGGATGACCACCAAATTTGAGTATGTCATAAAAGGTTATGTCAGGAACATCCCCTCCAAATTTCGTCCACAAACTCCAAGCGGATCAACGGGAATCAACCTCACACAATTTTTGATATGTTGTTACAACTAGAGTTATGAACATCTCCATAAAATATCGTCCCAAAATACTTTATGAGTCAATGGGAATCGTCAAGATACCGAGGGAGCGGAACAGTTCTCGGGTAAATAGACACAGCTCCACTAAAACATCTCTACAGGGAGAATCCGATGGAATCTTGGCACGATCTATATGTCTATAGATTCGTATCGAAAACACGGTTCTAACGCCATAAACCACGTCTTAATCAAAGGTTGTATGTGAGAGTTGTTTGTATTTGAAGTTGACACAGTTGTGCTGAAATCTTATGCGGGTGGAGGCTAAGAGAATGAGAGAGATGGAGAAGAGGGGGGCCGAATGACTGTCAAAGGGAGCTAGGGTTTTCTTTATTTTTTTCATAAATGGGTATTAGGGTAGACTCGAGTTTGAACCTAGCTAATTTGATGGGTTGCGTGATCCACAAACCCGATCCAAATCCGAATGGCTAACGAATCCTCTTGTGTAATTCTATAATCAGAAATCTCATAATAACTCAATCGAATTCCAATTAAACCTTAATAAAACCCTCAATTACATTATAAAACGTAACACCCTTAATTATTTAACTTACCAAAAATACGGGGTGTTACACATTCACTCTAAGATTATTTTCACCACTGGGGTAATTCCGCCGGGTTAATTTATAATCATGGAGCTACTGTTTACCACCAACACATTTTATTCTTGGGTTAGTTGTTAATACGGTGACGTTCACAAACTGGGGTAATTCCACCGAGTTACTTGCACCGTAATAACTATTCGCCACAAGGTTAATCAATTATCGTAAACGTGCACGAAAATATTAACGGCCTTGTCTAACGATAATAATTTCATAACAGTTTAATTAAGAGTTATACCTTGGCTATGTTAAGTGGCGATGACTATCTCGATAGAGCCTCGCTAAGAAGATGTCACTTTTCGCACGTACGTAACAACTCCTTATTTCGTAAATTATTTTTACGAAATCTTATAATACTCGGAACTTACTTTATATGTGGTGTGCTTATGGTCTGAAACACTTCAGTTTATTTCACTCAGTACAACACTTGTGTGTTGATTTTGTATCGAAAACTGAAGGAAAATCAAACTATATATAGGCAGCTAAGCTGATGATTCATTCATCTTCCGATGGAACACATTACCCAGGGTAATTGTATTACCCTCTTAAAAACAATGGTAGTGAATTCAAAGCAAGTGCAGTGCATTAATTGTCCCCTTGAAATATTACGCAAAGCTTGAAGATGTTAGTTGTCCTTTTTGTCCTTTTTTTTTTTTTGGGTTATTACATAATGTGATGAGAAGTTATTGTTGGTTAAGCAATGAAAATACGGAGTATGATATTGACCGGCATGGAAATTAAATTGACCTTTACGCCACATCGAAAAATACAAAAAAAATTCACAATATCGTTGATCATATAAATGAAAGTTTCGCATCAATCAATCCTAATTCCTAATTCTTAACTATCGAGCACCTTTTTTTTTTTTTTTTCTTTTTTTTTTTTTTTGTTACAAAGACAAAAAACGGACAAATAAAGAACAATTATTAGATATAGAAGAGCGAGCACTTGCCTGGACACATTAGTTGAGGCGTACAATTGGTGTCATGAGACCAAGTAAGAAGTATACTTGAAGGCTCTTCATCAAGATCATACTCAATCGGAAGGACGATCGGTCCGTCACCCAATTGATCACAGAATCGGATGGCGGAGAAATATGTGTAAAAGTAGCAATAACCGTATAATCACTACTGACACAATCGATTTTGTGAAAATCACCATTTGTCGTAACACTTGGTTCCATGTCAAAACATTTGTATACCTAAGACTAATTAAGATAGTAGCCATAAGTTGTGTTGTTGGTATGCAGTATGATTTCCTATAAAGTGCTCTATAATTAATATCCATCCTATTAAAGATTTAAGAGTTGGGTAACATGAATTGTTGCCGTCACCAACAACAACATGAATTATATAATTGTCGTATCATATAATCGACCCAAATTTCTTCTTCTAATGTTCATACTCGCCTGGAAGTGTCGGACAAATGTATGTCTGATTGTTCCGATACGACTGTTTTGTGAATAAAAAACCAGATTTTGGTCTATATGGAGTATCTAATTTTGTGGTCTGATTGGAGTATCTAAGTGTCGTGCCTTGACACGCGAGTATGTGACATCAATAAGTCATATGCTATCAAGTATCAACAGTGACTTTAAGGCAATAATCAGTTGAAAAATCTTGAAATCAATTGCCATATTAGCTTTGTTGTTGTTACACCATTTACAATATTTGCAGCATTCACAAAACTATAGAGATTTAGAGATTAGTAAACCAATAAAGGACTTAATATATGAATCCCCCAAAATTTGGACCATATTCAAATTAATTACTCACAAAGATGCATGTTTCTGACTTTCATACATGTTAATTGACTCAGAAAAAGCTGTTATCTAGCTGATGATGCCATTTCAGCAGAGTTTCCTCTGTCATTTTCTTCTGACGATCTACGGCGAGATCGAACAATTTTCCATAGAATCAGAGCAGATACAGCAATTGCAGGTACCCCAAGGCCTACTGAAAAACCAATGGCATAGCGCACGCTCCTTGATGAGCCGTGTCGTGCTGCAACATACTAGTAGATTTTAGTACATTCCAACAAATGACATGTCAAAATACGCCTCTTTTAGAGCTGGCAAAATATGACACGTCATAAATCAAAACATAAAATTACCAGGTTAGTATTTAAAATGATGACCAACATGTCTAAACCATGACTATATAAATCAAGAACAAAATGTGCAACATAAGCGCGATTTGACAAGGTTTTCATCTGGTGTGGATAGCTTACCAATTGGAGGATTGTAATCTATGCACATAGTGTCAAGATTACTGCCATTATTACTGAAATCGCATGCATCGCTCAATGTTGTCCTCGCAGACGCCACATTTTGGTTTATCCCAGGAAAGCTGCAAATTTTTGTTCAAAACTTTACTCAGTATATCAACTGGAGAACTTGCGTTTCCAACCAGGTCACACCATGACTCAACCAAATTACTAACGTAACCTTCATTCACCCAAACAATAGCATAATTCGGGACAGTACTTGGGCAACTAACAGTGTGCTGAAGCCAATAGTCATGACTTGTGTAGTTTTCATTGTTTATCGAGCAATTATAAAATGACACGTTGTTGTTAAAATAATTCTGAGTGAAGGATGACCGGGAAAGATCAAGGCCGGAGAGAAACTTTTTAGCTAGACAGTCATCAGGATCACTGAGCACGATTCCCTGAGTCCTGTAGTCTATTGTTTGGACCGAAAAATTACCAGAATTTGGGATGTTTAGTAAGGTTTTGTTGAAGGAATCACAGTATAACTCGAAACCAGGATAACCACAGGATTGAGGCTGGATGTTTACAACCCGAAATGGGAAACGGATTGAAAGATAGCCAATCGCTCCCCCACATCTCGTCTCTGAGCAGCTTTCTTGGTTTATGCTAGCTGTTGTGTAAGAAAACAGCAACAGGAAATTCAAGAAAACGAATGAGATGACGACGAGTACTTGGCTGTCCATAGTTTTGTTTATCGATTGAACAATAATCGTTGAAACTTATGCTATACTATTTGGTATTGGGAAAATTGTAGTAGATTTGATCATGTCATAATTTTTGTTAATTCATCTGCATCTAAGACTCAGTCAATGTGCAGAATGATTCTATGATGTTGCAAGGAAAAACAGGTCGTCGAAAACTCGTCAACTGTATGCTGATGATACACTAGCAATAATGTTGCGTCATATTCACTCTACTGCACGCATATTGCATCATAAATTCTTTTATGATAAATGACCTTTTGGGTTTTGAGCTTTGAAAGTAATTCTTATGAAAGCTAAGATATATTTAACCCGATAATTAAGATAACTTTCGTTACTTGTTGTACCTCGATCCTAGTGAAACACATTGTACGTAAGCAAATTGCTAGAGGTCAACAGTGTAGACACAATTAATTTGTCTACAATGTAAAATTGGGTTAGTCGTAATAAAATTGAGATCAGGGCAGTAAAATTAATTATAATGAAAAATTCAGGTAGTAAAATTAATTGTGTGAGTAGTAAAATTTTGATGTACTAAAATTATTACTGATTATACACATTTTTGGGTGTCTACACTCTACACTATACTAGTAGACCTCTAATATTGTCATGTACGTTATTGCAATTGGTACTTGTAGTATAGCTTCAGAGGAAAGCAGTAATAATTAAACTGATCAATAATTAAGTCATAAATATGCATTTGCTCATATCAACAATCAAGCACAAACTATGTACAAGATTTAATTACATCCAGAGACTCGACAAACCGGACAAGTACCGTTTTGCACAAGCCATTGATCAATACAAGACTCATGGAATCGATGCTGACAATGCGGTAAAATTTTTAGGACTTATCTAATTTGATATTCTGACAAGCAAATGGGGCAAGTTATGTCATCAGGTATAATCAGTCGTCCACTATCTCCAATCACAACCCTTGGATAGGATTCTATTGTGGACTGATCGAGCCCTGTAGTCATCGTGTGATCTTCTGTGTGCAGCCTCGTCGTTGTCATAGACTGCGCTGCATCTGATTCGTCTCTCTGACACCTTCGCCTCGTCCAATACATTAGCCCTGCTACGGTCACTACTAACAGAGGAAACCCAATCGCTAGGCCGAGTGTTAAGTTTGGCATAGTTGGTGAATCTGAGAAATGCGTACCAACAAATTAACAACGCATCAATCATCGAGCCTATTCTGCTCAAGTGTAGGCACGCAAAATTGTCTAATACGGATACTTACATAAATTTTAGGATAATTTGCTAGACCGCACCTTATAAAACCAGTTTTTTTTGCGAGACCGTACCTTTTATGTTAAAATTTACGAAACTGTACATTTTAAGTCTATTTCTTTGCGAAGCTGCACCTTTTCTCATTTCCGACCAATTTTGACCACTCTCCGATGTTGACCAGACCTTACTCTTCCCCTTCAATTTCCCACCAATTCCCCCGCCCCCCCAAAACCCCTAAGTTGTTATAACAAGTCCACATCAAATCAACTCTAGAGTAGTCAAAATTGGTCGGAAATGAAAAACGGTGCAGTTTCACAAAAAAATACACTTAAAAAGGTGTAGTTTCGCAAAATTTAACGAACAAGTGGTTTTTATTAGGTGCGGTCTTGCAGATTTTCCTAAATTTCACTACCGCAATCTAAATTTACTACATCGAACAAGAGGAGCAATCACATCAACATTAACCTAGCTAGAGCCTAAAAACACCCGCCTATGACGAGCTAAACTTTTATACTATATCGAAAGGCAAAAAAAAAAAAAAAACCAACTGATCAAGGACTTACCGATAGACGACGGGTAAATCTCAGATGTGCATTCAATATCATGAGCAGGATCCCTCTGAACTCGACATCGTCTGTAGATATTGGCGCATGGTCCACACCTTGGTTCATCCCAATGCAGAGTAATTGTTGTTGCTTCATAAAACCATAATGATCTATAACCAGCAGGAACAACAATGTTTGCAGCCCTTTGACAGCTTGCTGACAAGAGAGAAACAGCCCCAAATGTTTCAACAGCATAAACCGTATGATTCACGCCACTCAGGCAATGAACTTTATGCAAATCCGAGTTAATTGTACGATTGTACTGATTAGTTGGATAAATTCCGGAGCAATTAAAGACCGCAAATTCTTGGTAATACTTGGAATAAAAGGGAGAGGTTGAAAGATTAAGATTTAGCAGCTTCAAAGGTACGCAATCAAAAGGGTCACTTAGAGTAATTTGTTGGTACCGGTAGTTAATAGAATCGACATCGAAAAATACTGAATTTGGCAGCTCAAGGACTGGTTTCGCATCTTGTGCGTTACACTGCACGTCAAAGCCAGGGTAACCACAGTCTTTGGGCTGATTGCGGTTAGCAACCCGGAAAGGGAATCGGATTACCGTGTCGTCGTCAATGCTTGCTTTGCTACATGTCTGATCGATGCATTTGCTGTTTGCAATACAAGAAAAGATTGGGGATGATATCAGAATGAGAAAGATCTTAGCAATGTTCATAATTAAGTGGAAGCTGAAAATGGCGAAATTTTGGAAATTTTCACGAGATATTGTACTAGTTGTTAATTATTGTTATAAGAATCGTTCAACCTTATTAGAATTTAATCAATCGTTGAAACATTATAATTGTTACAAGACTTCATCAATTTTAGATTTGTTATACTCGGAAGTTACTTGTTCTTGAATCTTTAACCAAGTTGGCTTAAATCAGTATATCCGAGGCTAGAATTAGTAAGACTCTACTTAACATTTGATATTAAATTAGCAATTTAGCACCAAAATGTCATTAGTTTTCTTCATGGGCTTGAAGCGATGATACTATAATATTCACTAGAGATATGATATATTGATATGTGGTAATATATCTTGGGGAGAGCTGTCAAGGAGGAGTATCGTCCCATGTCCATAAGTCAAGCGAGATTCCATCTTAAAACCAATTGGCAATAGAAGGAGTAATCCACCACCTTATAAACTAGTCCTCAGTCTTCGATCTATTTCTCCAAGGAGTAACCCACCACCTTGAAAAGTTTCTTTGTTCTTTTGTCTCTTCCTTTTGTCGAAACTACTTATCTTACTTCTATTACCAAATTGCCAAGGCTACCCAACAAATCTTATTACTAGGCTTGTCAACAAAATCAATAGTCAGAGATGAGAAGATGAGTCATGACATAAACCTCTCAAACTTATTGGTTATGCCACACCAATGTGACTTCCCTAGTAAATCTATTGGACTCTACATCCAACCTTATTGATACAATAATATCAAGCTGATGAAGAAAATAATCCTGAAAATTATTGAACTAATTATAGGCATTTTTGTTGAAAATTACAAAACATCGGCTTCTGACATGATAAACTACACTTTTCAATGACGAAGAGTATTGATCTTACTTCTCTAGCTAGTCTCCAATAGAACTTTAGTTATTACGGCTTCTCATTCAATTTCAATCACTAAATAAGGCAATTTGTCCCTTTGTTCCCTTTGGACCGACCGTGTTCTGCTTGTTCTAGGACTTTCGTTAGAGATATTTTTGGGGACCATGCAATTTCGTGTACCGGGGTTGTGGTCATTAAGCATCGTCACAATACTGTTTGCGACACCTTGGTGGACGTCTGCTGTCAGTCCGAGATTTCAGCAGGCAGGGAGGTGGATATTGGTTTGGTCAGTATTGATGGCAAACCTCTTCGTCCGGCGGATGTGCTATTATATTCGTGGGATGGTGGGCGTGACGTGTGTGTCGATTTGACTGGTTCATATATCGCCCTTAACTCAGTCTGGCTTGGTTTGTTTTGAGTCGGGCGAGGTTGTGCGTGCTGCGGCTCATCATAAGCGTACTAAATATGATGCTTTGTGCGCTTCTTTGGCTTATGGCTTCCTCCCTTTCTCCTTCTCCTCATTAGGAGAATTGGAGTCAGGTATTGTTGCTCTACTTTAACGCATTCAACAGTACTCCAGGACGGAGGACATTGGTGGGCAGGCTGCAGCACATATTTTCACTCGTATTGGTTTTTCTATAGCCAAGGGTGTTGGGGCCCAGATTGTTTCGCGGCTCCCTACCAACTTCTTGTAATTTATTATTTATAATTAATATATCAATAATATTATATAAGAACATTCTTATTAGAGAGACTCACTTTAGGTCTTAAATACTAATATAATGTCACAGTTACATTATGCTAATATTAGATGAAGAATATGACTCAATTTGAGACTCTACTCTTCAATGATGAGATTTACATTTTTGGGTCTTAAATATTTATTTTTAAATTATTAATTGGGGCCAAAATAATATAAAATTAATTGTAATTACTAGTGGATCCCACATAATTAATGCTTGAGGCTTTTGAGATGGTCTCTCAAAACAGAGTCAATCTTTTTTTTTTTTTGAGACTATTTCCTTTAATTTACTTTGAAGGTATCTTATTTTGAGACTCATTTTTTCCACTTTGAAGTTCATTTGAAAGCGCCAATAAAGATGCATGGTCTAACATCATGAGTCAATTTAGCGAACCATGCACGGGCCTCTCAATAAATTTGAGCCATAAATGAAAACTACCTCGCATATAAACTACCCTCAAACAATAGCCGCTCATTTCTTATCACTTTATACTTTCCCACAATTTTTCCCTTGTTTGTTTAATTATGAGTTTAACTATTTGTACAAGACTGTACTGTATGCGGAGTATATAAGAGCCAATAAGACAAATAAAGCAGTGTATGGGGCGAGGGAAAATTGTAATGAATGTGTTTATTTTTAGGTTTCGATATTAAAATGCAAAATATTTAGGTTCGACGTAAATTATAATGACATATAATTAATTAGGTTTGGAAAATATTGGCACTATTTTTAGAAATAAACTTGAAAGTTGGGTTTATTTTGAAATAAATGAAAGTTGGGATTATTTTGGAAGAATTAACCAAAGTTCGGATTATTCTCGTTAAATTTTCCTATTTTATTTTGCATTGTATTCTACTAACTTTACTTGATTTTAATGCAATCAGATTTTTTATTTAGTGTAGAAATAGCTCCCAAGTTCCAACATACACAACATAATAGATTTTTTTTTTAAATCAGATGGAGTATATCGAAATGAAATGGAACGAAAAGCTATTTACACATTCGATTATTTGTTTGATTTAAAAACCATTAGATCTTGGTACACTTTTCTTTATATACTAGTTTATTACCCGTGCTACGCTCGAAATAAACTCTATCATTTTACTTCTTTGTAAGTTTATCAATAAATTTTATCATTTATAAAATTTTCACTTTCTATATAAATGATGTGATTCCAGTTCAAATAAGCAATATAAAAAAAGTACAAAATAATAAGGTAGAGATGAAATCAATCAATAGTTAATATTGTTTTTTTATAATAAAAAAATATTGTGATTTTTTTTAGTATGAAAAACGTAACTTATATATCACCATGATGGATGGAATATCCATCTGCCCTCTTGACCATAAAAGACATTTTAAATAATTTTTTAATTGAAAATTAAAGAGACATGCCACGTGGCATGTCAGATAGCCTAACTGAAGCCGGTGAACGTGGTCGTTTCCTCTAACACAGCTTTTAATATATAGTATAAAATTTTCATCGATGAATGGAATTACACCTACTAAAGTTTAGTGGTTAACTTGTTATGCCACCATCAAGATTTCTCTAGTAAATCTTGGACGACTCCTCGACTCTACACCCAAGTCCAACACAGTAACATCAAGTCGTCAATCGGTCCATAAAGTCTTGCATATCTCAATATATACTCCCTCGTTGTTTTTAGTTTATTTACGTTTCGTTTGAATATGTGAGAAAAATTCAAATGAAATGTAAAGACCATAAAAAACGGAGGGAGTATGTAACAACCCTAAATTTTCACTAAAATAAAATTCGGAAAATAAAGAGTCGTTACGCCGCAATTGACTACTGCGTCAATTGCTAGGCTTAAAATCAATAAACTAACATAAATAAATAGCTAATTAACTAAACAACAGCGGAAGACTTAAATTGCCGAACTACAGTTCTCAAAACTTAAATCCAAAATACAACTTGTTCGAAATGAAAAGTCCCCAGCATGCATGACATCCTCACTAGCAAACAACCACTTCAAGACCTGTCAACTACGCCATCGAGGATGACGTAGGCCCCAGAAATAAGGTAGGGAACAAACTAGAGAAAGAACGTCAGCATACAGGCTGAGTAGGATATCACAAATCACAAGATAAATAGAAGATACGCGCCTTGAGGCGCGTAGCTAACAAATAACAAACGAAAGTTACATCAGTTAAGATAGAGTCATAAGATCAGTGCGAAAACGCAGGGTCCCGTTACGTACGTTAATACAAGGCTGGGCTCCTACCCCACAACCACCACAATCTCGAACCGACGCGAGCTAGAGTACATATAAACAATTCCTAAAGACTTAAAATGTGTACACCCCTCGCTAGAGATCCAGTAGGATGCGTACCTCTAGGAGGAAAGCCTAATAGGCAGTCGGTAGCTACTCCGACCGAAACAGTACCTTGATCAGAGGTATAAACAATGATCGGTCCGTGCCGCATCACATTCACTCTAGGTGGTAATCATATCGTCATTTTCTTTCATCCGTTTTTTGTTCATTATTTGATGGTACGTTATTCAATGATACAATTTATAAACGGCCACAGCCGGATTCAATAATTCAACACAATCGAAAACACAAGCCAAGATCAACAAAAGCATACCACTCGGCCGAGAAGCCGACTAGCCGAATGGCCGAGAGGCTCGGATCACAAAAGACCGAGGCCGAGTAAGGAAGCCGAGAGGCTGAGGTCAAGCAAACTCAAACGAGTTATGAACGAATATATATACATTGAAACAAGCGTAGGAAAATTGAATTAAGTGTATGGTTATGAATCATACGTAGGAACAATGAGCAAGTGAACATGTGAATCAAGTGAGAGGATAGAATAGTCCAAAGATGAATGATCAAACGTTCTTACCTTTCAACACTAATTCTCAAATTAAACTCTTATAACCAAGTCAATGAACTACACCTCCTCGAATCCACAATCTAGACGCCCAATCAATCACAAACTCAATCGATGATCCCCTAATTCACAAGGTATACCCATAAGCCATAATCTCACAAATTAACTAATATATCATGAATCTAAAAGAAGACAGTGGTATTGAAACATAGATAAATCCTACCTCCGATATTTTATGACCACTAAAATTTAGTGTGACATAAAGGGTAATGTCAAGAACGTTTCATCCAAATTTCTTCCACAAAATCCAAGTGGATCAACGGGAATCGATCTCACACTGAACCCTGAACACGAATTAGGGTTTACCCACGAAATATAATATAACTTTTTATTCCCAAATCTAGGTCTTACCAATTTTGGATATGTTGTCAATACTGGAGTTAGGAACATCTTCATAAAATATCGTTATAAAATACCTTATGAGTCAACGGGAATCATCAAAATACCGAGGGGCGGAATAGTTCTCGGGTAGATAGACACAGCTTCGCTAAAATACCTCCACAAGTAGTATCCGATGGAATCTTGGCATGATATACATGTTCCTGGATTCTTATCAAAAGCACGGTTCTAACGCCACCAACCACGTTCTAATCAGAGATTGTATGAGAGAATTGTGTGTGTTCGAAGTTGATGTTGTCCTGCTGAGATGTTCTGCGGGTGGAGGAAAAACGAAAGAGACATGTAGAGAAGATGAAGGGAGGCCGAATAAATTGAGGGGAAGGAAGGGTTTCTTAATTTTGTGTTGTACGTATAAGATATAAAAAGGAATCGGGCTTGGGTTTTACTAGAAGAGTTTGAATAGTGATCCAACCCGATCCAAGTCCAATAACCCAATTATAGAACTTCTCATAATAGAACTACCCAATTGGTGAAATAGTCCATAATTCACCAAATTTCCAAAATAACTCTTATTAATTCCCTCAAAATGATTAATAAACGTAACACCCTAATTAATTAAAGTCCCAAAAATTGTGGGGTGTTACAGAGTATGTCTTTCTTACACATCAATGTGAGAAGTTTAAACGTAAATTAAATATAGCGTAAATGATAAGGCCAAAAATTATAAAACCATAATATCATGAAAACTTATTTCGATACGAATATAACGATATAACTTTGCCTATATAAAAGTCAATGCCTCACTTCAATAACAAAAAACGTCATATATTATGAAATGGATGGAGTATATATTAAACTAGAGACGAAAGTTACTCTAAACATCTTTATGGGTGAGATTGATTTTGAAACTACAATCTCCAATAGTGAAACCTATAATAGTAATTTGAAATTAATAAAGTTAGATTTTAATTAGATAGACCCTATTATTACCCCCACACTGGGCAGGATATCGTGCTACGCATGACTGGTATGTATTTTTGTTTTTTTTTTAAATTGTTTAATGTGGTTATGTTGTGATACTCCGTATATAATTTTTTGAAATTAAATAGTTATATTTGTGTTCTTAGCACATGTGTTGTTTTTATTTTTAGAATATTTTATAAAATGCACTTGATCCTCATAATAATGTGAGTGTACTGGATCATTCGATGGCCTTAATCTTTAATTTTTACATGCTTGTTATCTGCTAAATTTATTCTCTGTAAAGTGTTAGCTATATATATTCATTTTCTCTTTGTACTCATTCTTTGACTTCTTTGTTTATCTGTCTTCAGGTATAACAGTGCACACATCACTATTTTCATTTTATTCTTGTATCTCATATCTCAGTACCATTTTGCCTTGCACGGCCACCATAAGCATGTAGATCTGAGGCACTT
Organism: Spergularia marina; assembly: GCA_963680865.1. Lineage (NCBI taxonomy): Eukaryota > Viridiplantae > Streptophyta > Magnoliopsida > Caryophyllales > Caryophyllaceae > Spergularia > Spergularia marina. The sequence goes on along the minus strand of OY804553.1, from coordinate 22,002,439 downwards.
TTACCTTAAATCATTTGACCACAATCATCACGTAAATCCGAGCTAAAGTAACCCGAAACTATTTACCCAAATAAAAATCTGTAATCTGAATCACGTCATGGTGGACCTTAATTTTCATGAAACTGCGATGATGTGGTCGGTGATGGTATTTGTAATCGTTGTTGGTTTCGCATGGTTAAGTTCTATAATCCGATTCAGATTCGTGTGATATGGTGGTTGCGTGGGTGCTTTTTTTCCCGTCAATGAAATCTGTATGTACCACTATATACGTTATGTATAGCTTGCGTTTTGTGACTTTTAGTTTTGTTCTTGACCATTTTTTGGTTTTGATGTTCTTGTGAATTGATTGTTCAACTATTTATGTGTTGCACGGTTCAAATATTATATTATTTTTAATGATTTTTATGTTTATAACCAATTATGCTATTATTTCAATTAAATAATCCATACCAATTGTTGTGATGTTGCTTACATGTATTTTAAAATTTTGATCAATTCAAAAAAAAATATAAAGTTGTCTACACTGTCCATTTTTAAATTAGTCAACAACATTTCTTCTATACTCTTCAAAAAACCATTCTTTTAATAAAAACCGTGTTTCTATAATATACTTTTATGTAAAAATTTCACGAAAATGAGAATCTCTGTGTGAATTGTTAATAATTTTTTTTGTTCTTTCAACTGTTTAAGTATTTCTCAAATGATGGAATTCCTTGTGTGAATTGTAAATAATTAACTGTGTAATTTATCCTCTTTTTTTTTGCTCTTTCACCACAGACTAAATTCTTTTCTTTTTTTGCTCTCTCACCATACACTAAACTCTTCTTTTTTGCTCCCTCACCATACACTAAACTCGACTTTCTAAATGATAAAAGAACATTTTTATTCAAATTTAAACTAATGAGTTCTTATTCAATCGAAAAAAAAAAATTCAATTACTAATTTGAACCATATCCATATAATATACCTCGTGCGTAAATTTAGTGAACCATTGATGGGCCTCCTAATGAATGCATGTAAGAGTCATCAGCTATGAAGCACGGACACCTCTCCCAAGTGATGTGTCTGTGTCCAATACGGTGTCGGACACGGACACCAGGATGACACGTGTCGGACACGGTCCGTCCGGTGTCCGGTTTATTCTTTTTAACTCGGACACAAAACCCGATTTTTTACACACAGGACACCTGTTGGACACCTCTCGGACACCTATAGGACACAAAAAACAAACATTAAGCAAGCATTTGAGTGAAATAAACGTTCTTAATCTCGAATTCCTTAGCGTTTTCCTTAACATATTCAATGATCATGTGTGTAATATCTTCATTTTGAAATTGTTTTAAGTTTTAAAGTTATAAATTCTTATTGTTTTTATTAAAAATATAATATTTAATTTATATGAAAAATAATAGCTGTGTCGATGTCCTAAATTTTGAGATTGAAGTGTCCCGGTGTCCGCGTCCTCCCGGTGTCCATGTCGGTGTCCATACTCGTGCAACATATGTCATCAGAAATGAGAGCCTCGCATATAAAAGCACGTGTAGTTTTAGTACTAGTCCTTAAACAATGGCCGTTGGCCGTTCATTTCTTATCACTTCCCCTCAATCACACTCCGACAAACAACGACGTACGAAACCACGTTTAAGTTTACAAACTTCTCAATTATTGTAAAATTGTAGCGAGTCGTTTGCGCACATATTGAACTTATTAAAGTAGTGTCGGGTAGACATCGATTTCGATTTTCCGCTTCGTACCTACAATAAAAGTGTAGGCGATTTTACTATAAGTAATAAGTTATCAAGATTTATTTATTTGAGAGATGTGCATATCAAAGTATTTGTAATTTATATAAAAAATGCATATTGGGTGTAAAAGTAGACAGTAGTGTAAACAGCGGCGAAGCTACGTGGTGGCTTGGGGTGGCGGCCGCCACCCCGGTGAAAAAAAAAAAAAACTGAAACTTTTAGAAAAATTTCCAAAAATACCCCTGAAAAAAAAAAAAGACAACTAAAGAGTAAGGATAAGAAAGACATTTTAAACTTTCTTATCTCCCCCTCCCCAGTTCAGAAACATTAAACATAAAAAAAAAAAAAAAAAAGAGAGAGAGAGAGAAGACGAAAGAGGCAACACCGCAACAGAGACGACGCCCACGACGATACGAGACTACGAGTCGACGAGTGACGACACCGCCTAACCGCCGCCGGCCGCCGCGAGGCTTGGTCAGTCGTCTACTCTTTTTTTATTTCTTGTTGTTTTTCAATTTTTAGTTCAATTTATTACTTATTTAGGGTTTGGAATTTGAAATTGATTTGTTGATTTGTAGTGTGTGATGTGTAATTTTCTAGACATTGTTGTGTACTATTGTTAGTAGTGTATTATGTATAGATTGCATTTCGAATTTGGGTTTGAACTTGAATTAGTGTTTGAAATATTGAATTAAAATTAGGAATTAATTGAGATTATGATTTGACTTTGGGAAATTGGAAATTTGAGATGTTAATTGGGTTTTTACAATTGAGTAAATTTGATAGACTAAGACAATCATATATATTTCAGAAATGAAGAGGAAAGATGGTTCCATATCAAGTTTTTTCCCAAAAAAATCTCATCAAGAGAGCCAAGAAAAACCATCCCAATCTCAAACTCGAGCTAGTGAACATCAATCTTCTCCGTCAATAAACAATGAAGAAGATGAAGTTCAAGGACAAGGTACATCTAATCCAAGTCCTAGTACACCAATTGTGAGTCGATTAACTAGTTTTGATGTCATTTCTCTTCCACATGACCCGGGTTTAAGAAAGAGACTACTTAATTTCCATCCAAATGATCAAGATATTGTGAGAAGAGAGTATATCCGTAGAAAACCTTGTCAACCCGTTGGACATGATTTTCCCTTTAAAGTTGTAGGTTCGGGGTCACGGAGGTTTAATCCAAAATGGTTTGATTCGGATAAATTTAAACATTGGATTGAATATAGCATTAGTAAGGATGCGGCTTTTTGTTTCCCTTGTTACTTATTTAAGGATGAGAATGCACATGGAGGGGATGCTTTTGTTTCTAATGGGTTTAGTACTTGGAATAAAACGGGGCAATTTGACAAACATATTGGTAATCATTTGAGTGCTCATTGTAATGCTGTTAGAGCTCTTGCCGATTTCAAGAAACAAAAGGGTTCACTTCCAAATTCTTTTGAGACTCAAACTATTGAAATGGAAAGTGCATACAACATTCGATTAGATGCTCATATTGATGCCACAAGGTATCTTTTGCAACAAGGAATGCCTTTTCGTGGTCATGATGAAAGTAAGTCTTCTTTGAATAGGGGTAATTATCTTGAGCTCTTGAAATTGTTAGCTAAACGTGATAAGGATTTGGCTAAGGTTCTTTTAGATAATGCACCGGGAAATTCCAAATTGACTTCCTCCGATATTCAAAAGGATCTTGTTAGTGCTTGTGCAAAGGTTACCACTAGGAAAATCATTGAAGAACTTGGTGGTGATTTTTTTGGAATTCTTGCCGATGAGTCGGCGGATGTGTCTGATAAGGAGCAAATGGCCCTTTGCTTAAGATATGTCAATGCTTTAGGGGAAGTGAAAGAAAGATTTCTTGGTGTTGTGCATGTTGGTGATACCACTTCTCTAACTCTAAAAGCTGCAATTGAGTCATTACTTATTGAATATTCTTTATGTATTGCTAAAGTTCGAGGTCAAGGTTATGATGGTGCTAGCAATATGCGAGGTTCATTAAATGGCCTTAAAACTTTGATCTTGAATGAATGTAGCTCTGCATATTATGTTCATTGTTTTGCTCACCAACTCCAGTTAACCCTTGTTGCCGTTGCTAAAAACAATGATGATTGTGGTTGGTTGTTTGGCATGCTTAGTACTTTGTTGAATGTGATTGGAAGCTCTTGTAAGCGTAAAGATTTACTTAGAGAAGGGCAAGCCGATCTTGTTTTAGATGGTATACAATTGGGTACTATAAAAACTGGAAGAGGTTTGAACCAAGAGATAAGTTTGAGTAGGCCTTGTGAGACCCGATGGAGTTCCCATTTCAAGACTATTTTGAGATTGTTTTCAGTGTATCCTACAGTTATGGAAGTGCTTGATATTATCGTTGAATGTTGTAAAGGAGATGACAAGTCAAAAGTGCTAAGGCTTACTGATGATTTGAAATTGTTTCAATTTGTGTTTTCTGCCCAATTCATGTTGACCGTTTTTGGCATCACAAATCAATTGAACTTGGCTTTACAAAGGAGGGAGCAAGACATTGTGAATGCTATGAGACTTGTTGATGTTACAAAGGCACAATTGCAAAACTTAAGGGATGAGGGATGGGAAGGTCACTTAGAAAAGGTGATAACATTTTGCAACAAGTATAATATTAGTGTTCCTTGTATGGATGACTTTTATGCTATTCCGGGGAGAAGTAGACATACTATAAGGAATGTTACAAATTTACACCATTATCGAGTAGAAGTGTTTATAACCTTGCTTGATCAGATTTTGTTGGAATTTGGTGAACGGTTTAATGAAGTAAGTAAGGAATTGCTTATTTGTATGTCTTGTTTTTGCCCCGAAGATCGGTTTGCCTCTTTTGATATCAAGAAGTTAGTTCGACTTGCTGAATTTTACCCTAATGAGTTCTCGGAAACCGAATTGCTTTTCTTTGAGTATCAGCTTGAAACCTTTGTATGTGATATTCGGGGTGATGATAGATTTTGGGATTTGAAGAATCTTAACGAGCTTTCTATAAAGCTTGTGGAGACGAAGAAACATTTGACACATGCTAAAGTTTATTTGCTATTGAAGCTAGTGTTGATTCTTCCGGTGGCAACGGCAACGGTTGAAAGAGCTTTTTCGGCAATGAATTTTGTCAAAAGTAAAAATCGTAGTAGCATGGGTGATCAATTGTTGAATGATAATTTAGTTACTTTTATAGAGCGAGACTTGTTCGCTAATGTTTGTAACAAAGAGGTTGTAAAAGAGTTTGAATCTATGCGGACACGTCGCAAGTAGTGAACGTGTATGTAATATTTACTTCAACAATTTTAATTTATATGTTAGTTTTTGTTGGTTTGAATTTCGCCACCCCGTCAAAATTTTCCTGGCTTCGCCCCTGAGTGTAAATATATGGCAAACGCATCTCCAAGGTTTCACAATCGATAAATTTATCACTAAAGTACGTTTGCTAGCTAAAAGTGGACGTTTATATTGGCACCATTCACCATTTTTCTAGTACGCCCCTGAAGCTTTTAGATATTTATTTTCCTTAATTTTGACAAAAAAAAAATAGAAGCATATCATTGTAGTGACATTACATTAGACAAAACCACTAATCATACAATATACATTAATCATATCCATATAATATACCTCGTGCGTATATTAAGTGAACCATTGATGGGCCTCCTAATGAATGCATGTGAGAGTCATCAGAAATGAGAGCCTCGCATATAAAAGCACGTGTAGTTTTAGTACTAGTCCTTAAACAATGGCCGTTGGCCGTTCATTTCTTATCACTTCCCCTCGTTTGTTTATTACTTCCTCTCAATCACACTCCGACAAACAACGACGTACGAACCCACGTTTAAGTTTACAGACTTCTCAATTATTGTAAAATTGTAGCGAGTCGTTTGCGCACATATTGAACTTATTAAAGTAGTGTCGGGTAGATATAGATTTCGATTTTCCGCTTCGTACCTACAATAAAAGTGTAGGCGATTTTACTATAAGTAATAAGTTATCGAGATTTATTTGAGAGATGTGCATATCAATGTATCTGTAATATATATCAAAAATGCGTATTGTAATAGTAGACAGTGTACATATATGGCAAACACATCTCCAAGGTTTCACAGTCGATAAATTTATCACTAAAGTACGTTTGCTAGCTAAAAGTGAACGTTTATATTGGCACCATTCACAATTTTTCGAGCACGCCTCTAAAGCTTTTAGATATTTATTTTCCTTAATTTCGACAAAAAAAAAAAAAAAAAAAATAGAAGCATACACCCTCCTACCCACTAAGGTTTCCCCTTTTTGTTTTCTACTTTTGAGTAGCTATGTTCGGAGTTACTTATAGGCCAAATGAAAGATCCCCTTACCTTAAAATCAAGTGGAGTTGGTAGAATGCAATGCAGAATAAAATATGTACAAATTTTTACAGCAAGCGAACGATTCATTTGGTCTAAAAGTAGCTCCAAACATGCTTACTCAAAAACTGTTTTCGAAAGGGGGAGATCTTTGTGGGTAGGAGGGAGTATCATTGTAACGACATTATATTAGACAAAACCAGTAATCCTTCTATACTATTAAAAGAGGCTTTTTTGAACCTCTCACAACGATCGGGCATTCTTAGAGTGTTTCAGTAATATTATAATATTAAAAGTTACAATCTTAATCTCACTCAAATACAATTATGAGCCAAGTAATACAATTCTACGTTCTACTAATTCGTGTTTCGGTAATATTATAATATTAAAAGTTACAATCTTAATCTCACTCAAATACAATTATGAGCCAACTAATACAATCCTACGTTCTACTAATTCTACTACTACATGATGAATGTCCGTACAAATTAGTTTGTTTTGCTCTTTTTTTTTTTTTTTTTTGTTACTTTTTGTATAATCGGTTTGTAGTGGATGTATCATAACGTGTCCTAATTGTACTACAGAATACTTTTAGTATTGATATTTGGTTGTTTTTTTTTCCTTTACTTTGTAGATCAAACAAGTTGAGCAAAGTACAAGTATCATAATGACGAGTAGCATGAAATAAATTACTCTTTCTAAGTTTCACTTCTGAAGTCCTAATGTACATGACGTCAACATTCTAATGCAGTTTGAGTTGCTGAATAGGGACTTTCGATGATAATTTTATGCAATCCATGTATGCATGATAGAATTCATAATGGTTTGAAGGTCGATTATCTATTAATTTACGACACGATCATGGACTCAAGGTGAGGGGTCGTCCTTTCCGTTCGTAGTTGGCTCTTTATATTCAATTTTTTTAAATGTAACAATTAGGTAAAAACAAATACTAGGAAATCGTTCTATGGCAGTGGTGTATAGGTTTACTTGGTTCTGAGAACTTGTGGTTAGGTGCTTAGATATAATCATGAGTCGCAATTTCGATCATCTTATCATTGTTAGTAAAAAATCTCTCTCGAAATTTCATACAATGAAGTGCACACAAAACTATTGTTTGTGATCTATATTCCTTTTACTCATTATCTTACCATATGTTTTAGTTAGATGACTTAGGTCAACTATACATATTTTTCATGTGCATATGTTGAAAGTTGATATTTTGAAGCTACTACATTGTGTCTATAGCCACACAACTATTTTGGTGAGATTCCGGTATATCTTAAAAACTCGAGACTTTTCTAATTGAAAGAAAATTCGAAAATACATTTGAAAAACAAGTTAATAAGGTTATGACTACAACTATATTAGGTCAGTGTCATAAAGTTCATACGAGTCCTATGACTGTTAGTAAACCTACAAAAAATAATACATTTAAAGAAATATATAAAATAGTTCTATGATTGAAAGCTTATTTAAATTACCGACAAACAAAAATTAAGCTAAAAAAGACTTTAATGAAAGTCCTAAAGTTTCTCCTATATCTATTCAAAAAAAAAATTCTCCTATATATGTCTTAAACACTAATTAAAATATCACATTACAGTGATATATGTGTAGATACAATTCTATGTTTTACCAACACGTCCTAAAATGAACCGATTTTGAACGTATGTTCAAGAGAACACTTTATCGTGAACAACTTATTATGTTCATAAAATGAGTCAAATAAGTAGCTTAGAATACAAACATTTTTTTTATTTAGTTTAACCATAAACCTTTTTTTTTTTAAGAATTATAAACCTATAGCTTTGTTCATAACTTATGAGATACTCTATCATATCTTAAATTTAAAGTATTTTCTTTTGTTTTTGGATATTTTACCTTATATTACCAGTTTTAACTCTATCATGTTTATTAGTAAACATTACTATTTGACCGTGCAACGCACGGGCCATCATCCTAGTCATACAATATACTTTAATATCAAACAATAATATTGGTCACTAATTTATGGTTATGGACCATGAACATCATAAATGAATGAAAAAACCAAGAAAATATAGAACTAACATCGTCCACACATACACCTAGTAAATGTCTAGCCTGACATCGCCTATAAAAACCTATGTGAATTAGCACACAATTCACACAAAAATTCTAAATCAAAATAAGTAATAAGCTGATAATAAATTTATATCAAATTAAAATCAAACACAATGGCTGGTATGATGAAATTGCTAGTGGTGGTTTTTGGGCTCATGTTTATGGTGTCCAACACCATGCAACTATCACATGATCACCCGCTCCACACAGTTGTAGAGCGGCTTAATGCTAATACAGGTCCCTTTTTAGGGCTCGTTATCTCTAGCGGCATTCATGAAAGGATGCTTACAAACTCTACTTACTTTGAGCCTGACGCATCTGTTCCTTACATAACGATTGCTGGTATATATATAACCGGCCTCATTTGCTCTTCCATCCTTCCAATATATATAGGCCAATTTATACTTACTACGAGTACTAGTTAAAAAAATTGGGAGTTACGAGCGCATTATATCATGATGGAAAGGCAGTCGAAATTACACGTCTAACAGATAACACTTAGATAGATACTATTTTATGTTGTTGACGGGTAATTAATGTTATCTTTAATTAGCTCTTTATATAAACCAAGAATTGTTATGTGTAAAAATATATAAAATCATCACTAGCACTGGAATAAAAAGTGACGGTACCATTTAGAAAAATCCTAGGTCTAAAACTCTCAAGATTCAGTGAAAATGCATGCAATAATAGTGTACATTATCTTGACCATGTAGCTTATTTCTTATCATGCAGGAAGGAAATTCAACTTTGGGAAATTCAATGACGTTCCTGTGATCTATGTTCTCGCAGGGAAGCCATTGGTAAGATTTTGTGAACGAATCTCGTCATTATATTACATATTTAAATAGATTACGGTGTTTCAAAATATGAGAATGACTTGTATACTTTTAATTAAGGAGGTCATACTGAAATGTCGAAATATTTCATTTTCCTAACTATATTACTCTATGATATGGATTTACAGGCAAATGTAGGTGTGACAGTGCAATTACTAGTAGATATGTTCGCCATCAAAGGGATCATCAACTACGGGGCTGCTGGTACAGTTAGCAACCAAGTGATCATTTCTGATGTTGTCGTTCCTTCCCAAGTCGCATTCACTGGTGTTTGGAGGTGGCAGGTACTCGATCAACTTATAGTACAAGATAGATCACATTTCACAAAAATGAAGTACAAAACTACATACAAATAATAATTCATGTGCAAACACAGACATACGTACGATACAATAAGACAAAATGAAAAAAAGAAACAAACGAACCTAAAAATAAGATAATATAATGAATTAATGATACGAGTATGACACTATGTGATATCGGTAATTGTATTACTATTGTACGTATATTTAAAATTTTGGTTATGCATGTTCTTATTACTCTTTCCATTTTTTTTGTTCTTTACATTTGGTTTGAATCTGTGAGAGGATTTCAAACCAAACGTATGTAAAAATAAAATAAAAATGGAGGGAGTAGTACATATTATATTAGAAGCAAGGTTGGTAATAATATTGACGATGAATAAATTTGTCTGTCTATATATAATCCTACTAATAATTATCCTCATTCCGCAACAAAATGTATGTGTTGTAATATATAATTAACAGAAATTCGGAGCTGAAGCCGAGAGTCCAGCTTTGACAATAGGAGACTACAACGTGCCAGAAGCAGGAGAAAACAAATTGAGCTCCATTGAATTCCAGAAAACAAAGCTATACACTCCAACAAGTTCAAAGAAGTCCACTTATTGGTTTAACGTACACTCTGATTGGGTCAGTCTTGCTTCTCAACTTAACTTCGGTGAGCGTTTCACTGTTCACGTCGGAGGAGCCGCGAAAATTGGCTCGTCCGATATCTACATGTCCAACAAGGCGTATGGAACCTTCCTCAACAAGGAACTTGGCGTCAGTGCCGTGGACACTGCCAGTGCTGCCGTCGTTTCAGTGAATGACTTACCTTTTTTATTTTTTATGTTTTATAATAATGAGACGCAATTATCAATACACAAGACTAATTATATCTTATTTTGTTACTTGCAGACAGCAATTGCCAACGGGGTGCCGCACATTGTGATCAAAGGTACATCCAACAGACCCGGAACGGATTCAGACCCTAGATTTTCTGAAATCACCGCGAAAAATGTTCTCAAGACTGTTGCAGTGTTCATTGATAGCCTCTCCCCAAAGACGATCTACGCAAAGGAGTACTAAGCTACACTAGTCTATTTGCTCGATCGTACGTGCGTGCATGCGTAATCAAGTAGTATATGTTAAGTTTCTGTATGAGTGATCTTGGTGTTTAGTATGCTGCATGCATGTGATCAAAATAAATGGGGACTGTACTAGACATATTAGAAATAGTGCTCAATGTATGTATGTACTAGTCATCTTTAATTCGCAAATTATTGCAAATGATCGAGCTTCAAATTAATAAGAGTTAATAGTGTATTTAGTATGTGGTAAATCTACTCCCTCCGTCCCCCTTTAAACACCCCATTGTATTTTTCACTTAGATTAAGGTAGTTTTGTTTGTTTATTATTGTTGGAGATAATGGGTGGTTTGTTTATTATTGTTGGAGATAATGGGTTGTTTGTTTATTATTGTTGGAGATAATGGGTGGTTTGTTTATTATTGTTGAAGATAGTGGGTGATTTATTTATTATTTTTGGAGATAATGGATTGTTTGTTTATTATTTTTGGAGATAGGGGAGTGTATATGTATGATGAAAACTTACCCCATTTAGTAAGTTTTGAAATGGGGTATTTAAATAAAGACACCCTAAAAAGAAAAGCGAGGTGTTTAAAGCGGGACGGAGGGAGTATTTCTCAGGAAATTCTAGATTTAGCACGCAATTAGTAACCTATTAAATTCTTTAATTATTTGTATTCTACAAAATTAGTGATGCGTGCGCTTAGCCTCATTCTTGCTCTACATACAAAAGTAGCCGAAGCCAGGGACCGGGGAGAAGCTCATCACATGACTTGATCTGATTGGATGATATCGGTACCCTTATTACTCCCCCTATTTTATTCATTTGTTTACATTGGCCTTGGGTTGCCCTCACAAAACCCGACCCAATATAAACAAATGAATGAAATGGAGGGAGTAATTACGTTCGTTCATCAAGAAGCAAAGCATCTATGTTGGGTGGAGACCGGAGAGGGAGGAGAGAAAAATTGATAGACTTGTATTTTGTTTATTTTATATTTTCTGTTTTCCTACTTTTGCATTTATTAACAAGTTGAAAGTTACAAAAAATGATGCAAATTTAATTTTTATAGTTAGCCCTAAGGGGTAATGGTAAAGGTAACAATCAGCCCCTAGTATTTTTGGCTCTATTTGCATGCATGCATGTCGCTCATCAAGAAGCAAACCAAAGAGCAATATAAAGATAACTTGTACAAAAAATCACCAAAACTAAAACTAATTCCATGAACAATTCTCCGCGTACAACTTGCATTTTGTATCATGAGACCGATCATATCGTGTCCGGCCCGAATCTTGGAAATACTCTCTCCATTTCAATGAGTTGTTTACGTTGTGATTTGGCACAAAAACCAAGGAAGGGAGCTAATTACTTTTCTAAGCAAATTATTATGGCCTAATCTTTCTACTCATCGGACTTGTCCACAATCTCCATCACAAAATCACAAGCTTATATATAATCAACTCAAATGCATTTTTTCCCATAAAATCCAGATTCCCCCCCCCCCCCCAAAGAGCCAGATTTAACACCCCCCATTTGAAGCAAAAGTTGGAATCCTCTTCAAATGTTACCCGGATTTCCCCCCACCCCCCAAAAAATCGCATATATGTAGTAGGCGAAGGAGAGGGAGTGGGAGAAAACTCAGAAAATGTGAAAAACAAATAAAATGGGATGAATGGGTGGAGACGTGGAGTAAATTGGGTTATTAGATTAAAGATAATGTTAACTGTTAATGGGTTGTAATGTTCTATTAGTGCGTTTGTTAGACTAATTAACCCAAATAAGTAAGAAATTAGGGGGTTAGTAAGGGTACAATGGAAATTTTAAATGGGTTAAAATTTGTCCCAAAATAGAAACATAAACAATTAACCAAAATTGTTGAAAACGGAATATGTAAATAAATGAAAGAAATGGAAGGAGTAATACCAAAATTATACCTTGGTTGATCAATTATATTTGTGCCACTCATTCCTCAGCCAATCAAACAATGACAAGAGGAAAAAAAAAAAAAACCCAAAAAAACGTGCAAGCCATGTGATAAACAAGAAAGGCACATGCTCAAATTTCATTCGATACGTACGATTACCCGGGCCTTATTATTGATTTATTGCTGTCTCTCATCTGTTGGGAATACTGCTCATCATAATTTCAATTATATCTGAGAACTACAATAATTGACCAAATGAATTGGATATTCCTAATCGTATGCTCTTTTGATACTACTCCGTTCAGCCGTAAAATGTGTAGTATATATATTAGGGAAATTATCCAATATATTCCTGAGGTTACCGAAATTTTCAGGTATACCTCTCAGGTTACCGAGCTCTCCAATATACCACTGAGGTTTGCAAAATCGTGTTTTTTCCAGTTTTTTGCTAACGGCCGTCTAACCCTTCTAACGGCTTCCAACTCCGTCTCCCTCCGTCTCCTTCCGTCCCCTTAACCCATTAATTAGTTATTCTAGTTAATCCTCTCCTTTATTTTATTTCATTCACCCACCCCACCATCAACCAACTTAACTTCTCTTTTTATTTTCTTTTTCATCTCCTCCATTTTCTCTCTCCTCATATCCTTCTGTTTTCTTCATCTATTTCCTCCATCCTTTTCTTTCTTTTCTTCATCTCTTCATCTCCTTTTCTTCATCTCTTTCCTCCATTACTAACACTACCAACAACAACACCAACAACAACAGTAAAAGCGACAATAACAACAACAACAACAGTACCAGGAGTAGAAGTAAGAGATCAAGAAAAAAAGGAGAAGATCAACCGTATCTCGTACCTCTATTGAAACCTTAAGCAGATTCGTCGAACAATGAAAAACAACAACAACAACATAAACATCAACATCAACATCAACAACAACCATAATATGCCCATATCATTACCCACATAAATTTCAAATCGAAGCTTGAAATCCAAATCCAAAAATCGAAATTCAAAATTTGAAAAATACAAAAAAAATCTCAAAAATGCATGCAAAAGTCATCAAGATCATACCTAAATAGTTGGATTGTGAAAATAACAACGAATCGATGGTAGAATCGGCACACGATTTCTTCAATAAACGCCCAGATTTGAAGAACAGTTTTTTTTCCTTCAACAATTTTATGACACTAACATTTAACGCCCTCAACCGTTTTTGTGGGGTTTTGTTGTATAATCATTTCACAATTTGATAACTTTTGTTAATTGTGAGTGATAGAGGGTTAATATTGGGTTAAGGAGACAGAAGGAGACGGAGGGAGACGAAGGGAAACGGAGTTGGAAGCCGTTAGAAGGGTTAGACGACCGTTAGCAAAAAACTGGAAAAAACACTATTTTGCAAACCTCAGGGGTATATTGGAGAGCTCGGTAACCTGAGGGGTATACCTGAAAATTTCGGTAACCTCAGGGGTATATTGGATAATTTCCCTATATCTTATATTATATATTAAGAGTTGTGTTAAAGGCAACGATCATGTTCACCGGTTTCAGTTTGATCATCTGTCATGTCACGTGGTATGTCTCTTTAATTTTCACTTAAAAAATTCATTGAAAATGTCTTTTATGGTAAAGAGTATAAATTTGCATTCGATCCATGGTTATATATGAGTGACGGTTTTCATTTAAAAAAATTCACGATATTTTTTATTATAAAAAATCAATATTTATTATTAATTGATTTCATCTTTACCTTATTATTTTATACTTTTCTTATTACTTTTTTGAACTGGAATCACACCATCTATATTGAAAGTGAAAGTTTTATAAATGATAAAATTTATTGATAAAATAATTTGTTCACAAAGAAATAAAATCATAAAATTTATTCCGGGCGTAGCCCGGGTAGTAAACTAGTACTATATATTAAAACCTGAAACCAAGTGTTCACTTGGCATTCATTAATTGGATAATACTAAATAATTATATAATATATGAAAATTATTAGCTAATGTATGTAAAAATAATACTCTCTCTATCCCGATGATTTTCTTACCTTTGTGTTGGGCACAAAGGCTAAAGAGAGGAGAGAGAAATACAAAAGCAATGCATAAACACTAGGGAGCACCGATACGGACTCGGACATGGACACGGACACCTATACGGATATGTGACACGACACTTTGAAACTTAGTGGACACGCACACGGCAAAAGCCAAAAATAACAAGTATTTTGAATGCATATTTTTTCAATTACGCGAACTGTGCGCGAATAGGTAGATGTGAGGTTGGTGCGGCCGGGTGCAGGTAGGGCGGTAGCGGTGGGGCTGTTATCGGACGTCGGTTAGAGAATGTTTGCTAAGGCAGCGCCAGTCGAAGGTGCAAGAGTCGTTCAAGCAGGAAGATGGGAGACAAAAGGAGATAGAGAAGTAAGATATGTAGTTGAACTATCGGTTAGTGTATTTAAAAATAGAAGAGAGAAAAAATAGTTTTTTTTTAAAACTTGTCAAAACGATGTAGTTTTGTGTCCTATCGGGTGTCTGGTCCGTGTCCAATTAAAAAAAACCGTATCCGTTTCCTAAAATTAAATAAAAAAACCGGACATGGGCATGTCGGACACGTGTCGTACCGTGTCCGACACGACACTAAACATGCGTGTCTGTGCTTCCTAGCATAAACACATGGGTGGTGGGACAAATTACCCAAATGCGTGTGGGGTTTGTGTCTTTTAGTGATTTAAGTAAGGCCAGGGTGTATTGGTCATTTTACAAGCCAAACACAACCCAAAAATAGAAAGGTAAGAAATTCATTGAGACGACCCAAAATAGAAAGGGTAAAGAATTCACCGGGACAGAGGGAGTATAATTTTAGTGATTATGGTGGATAATAGTGTTGCTAATAATAATATTATAATAAAGATAAAATGACAATTTTATAAAATGAGTATAACAATGTAGATACACAGCCCGAGCGCAGTCCCGGCATGCAAATTAGTAGTTACACTTTAATGTGTTTAAGAAAAGTGGAATAAAGAGTGAATTTTTAAAGCCCACTTAATTGAAATTACAATATACTTGTTTTTTTAGCATTTTTTTTCGAAATAGGGCTTAAAAAATAAATGTTAAACAAAATGGGTTGAATAAAAACTTATTCAACCTTATGGGGTGCACGTCAGCCCTATTCAGTTTTGGGACAAAACCGCCAGAGAACCCTGACGGTTTTAAGGGTATCAAACAGTGCCAATACGGCCCTTGAAGAAGTCATTGACCCCTTAAAACCACCCAAGACACTTGGCGGTTTCACTTCAACAAAACCACACTTGAATTAAGTATATATAAGCTTGTATAGCCACACTCAACAAATTAAGTATAATCATTGCCTCCCTAACAAGAAGATCCGCAACTTGAATCCACTTCCCCGTGGTGTGGCATATATATATAGAAATATCCTTCATGAAGTTAATGTATGCAAAGTTTGGTTGATGCATGTACCCTCTTATTTCTTCGATATAGTTCATATATATTTGATCCGGGTATGCATGTGATACATAAGTTATGAAACTTAACCTAAATGTTAATAAGAAAGACGGGGTAACTTATAACGACCATAATCTATCATTGTACCTCCTTGAAATTGATCACCTAGCTAGAGATAGATTGGTATTCGATATTAACCCGAACCAATTAATGATTCAACAATCTAAATTAAGTGGACTTTACAAGATTAATCTCGATATTCAACTGAACTAGAAAGAAAAGCCATTGATACAATCATTATACCTGCTTTTTGTTTGATCGAGATAAATCTATACATAAATTTAATAATCGAATCTGCTTTTAACAAAGCAAAAATTAAACTCATCAATCACTAGATTCACTAGCATTGATTGTTTATGTTCCAGTGTATGAACAAGTATCTGTAGAACGACAATCCTCCTTCTAGTTGCGTCAAAAAGAATGACAAACGTTCTTGGCCGGCCCCGGGGATGGGCTTGGCGGAACCTATTCTTACGATCAAGTGATCTGAGTGGACTCTCCGAGATGTTATTAATGTATTCTTATGAAGACGTGTTACCTTTAGATCACAGAAAATGTGATAGGAATGGAAAGAAAGTTTAGCAATAAATACTCCCTCCGGTTGAAAAAGATTTTCCTGTTTCTTTTTACAGTTTTGAAATGACATGTTAAAAGTTATTTTTATTCCAAATAAATTGTTCCTTGCTACAAAAATTAGTAACTATTTCATTCGGCATTGCAATCTAACAAGTCTACTTGATTTAATTTTAAGGCAAATAGAGGTTTCATTTGGTTTCAAAAATAGTCTCTAACATGCCAACTCAAAACTGCAAAAAGAAACAGGAAAAACTCTTTGAATCGAAGGGAGTAGTTCTATATATCAAAACTGGACTAATTATGTACTCTCTCCGCCCCAGCTCAAACGCCCCGAGAGTTTTTTGTAGTTGAATAAGAAAAATTGATATACTAAGTTGAATGAGATAATATTAGGAAAAATGAGAAGAGAGAATGTGGGGATTACTGAAAGTAAGAGAAATATGTGAGAGAGGATGTGATAATTTAATAAAAATAGAAGACAAAAATATGTTCCAAAATAAATTGGGTGTTTGAGGTGGGACGACGTGAAATAAAATATGGGGGCGTTTGAGATGGAACGGAGGGAGTAATTAAATTGGAGAAAGAAATATCACTTGTTTGATTAATCTAGATTGTGCCATAGTTTATACTAGTATATTTCTTTGTAACCTCTGTGAGTGAATTAACGACCATGCATGGGCCTCCCAATGAATGTGAAGGGCATAAATGAGCACCTCACACGTCATTTTTACAAGTAATAGTCCTCGAACAATGGCCACTCATTTCTTATCATCTTCTCATTTTTCCCACGTTCGTTTATTGAGAAATTGTAGCGAGTCGAGTGTGCATATACTCACCTTAACATAGTATAGTAGATTAGTAGTACCATGTAGATGTAGCTAACGTACGCAAGTGGATGCATAATCCAAATTTCCACTCCTATGCATATTAAGCTAACATAAAGTCTTATAAAAGAGGGTTTCTCAATAATTTATTAAGAGATCATTATATTGTGTTATAAAATGACTATACATTACTTGTAACCATAATTAAATTTTTAATGATTATATTAATTTACTATTATAAATCACATTATCTATGATTTTGAAGGATCACATCATATTAAATTAGCTAAAATTTATAAAGTAACCTCTTAGAAAATATTAGATTAAGTGTCAAAGGTGCTTAACTAAAACGATTGCCAAAAGTAGTGTAATGATCATTAATTATATAAATGAGGTCACGATGTAAATAACATGGTTGGTTTCTCAATAAATTATTAAGAAACGATCTCCCACAAGACCTACTATGTACACAAAATGAGAAAGAAAAAAAAAATTATATTACGTCAAAAAATTATCTTAACCAAAATATTAAACTAAATCAATAATTACATTACTATTGGACTATGTTCAATTAGTTGCACGGTGATATTCTCGGCAATCGAAACTCTTTCAATCTTAAATGAATGATCCTAAGAGTTTATATGCAGACAATAGAAAAATTGTTTATAACATAATCAAGTGTGGTAAATTAAAGATTGCAAATAGTAAATAATATGCTTGTATAATAAATTTAACATGTTTGTAGTAAATTTATGAAACTGACAGTAAAATCAACATTATTACGAATTTATCAATAGAAAGAAATTTAAATTGATTTAATTCCCAAATCAAGGAACATGGATTGTCTCTTTTTCCTTATAATCCAACATTTACAAAATTATACAACAAAATTTACTGCACGTTTGATTAATTTTACTGCAAACTAACCATAGACATTTTTTTTATTTGTCTATATATAGACTCCTAGTATTTTTGATCTTGAATTCAAATCAAACTAATAACACTCCTAGATACTAGTATATAATGGTGTATACTTTACTTAATTTCAAAAATTATAGAGTATGTATGAATAATCAACTGGTTATTTTGGTCTGTAAATGACGTACGTACTATCATGGACCCTGTACATGAATGCATTAAGGGGGCTAGCTTAGATTAGTGACATTAGAGCTAACATTGTCCACAAACCTTATAAAGGCCTATCATAGCATCGCCTATATAAACCCACATGAAGTAGCACATATCACACACAAATCTACAAGACTAGCTAATAACTCAAGATAAGTATTAGTAACAATATATCCGTATATATTCAAACACAATGGCAGCTGGTATGATGAAGTCGCTAGTGGTGGTTCTCGGGCTCCTTTTCATGGTGCCCGACACCATGCAACTATCTCTTGACCATCCGCTCCACACAGTTGTGGAGCGGCTTAATGTGAATACAGGTCCCTTTCTAGGGCTTGTTATTTCTAGTGGAAGAGATGAGAAAATTCTTAAGAACTCTACTTACTATGAACCCGATGCATCTATTCCTTACATCACTATTGCTGGTATATCCCTTGTTTGTTCTTCAACTATACCACTATACAGATATTTCGTACGTTCTTTTGAAATATCAACATCTATCTAGTTTGCTTGCAATATCAAATAAAATTTCAACCATATTTCATCATATAACACTGAGGAACTACTCGATTCTGTTTAGAAAATTTCGATCACGACCCGCTAGTAGTGTACGTCACGATTCAGTGAAATGTACGTATATATGTTAACCATTTAGCTAACATCTTATGCAGGAAGGAGATTTAACTTTGGGAAGTTCAATGACGAACCTGTAGTCTATGTCCTCGCAGGGGAGCCATTGGTATAATTTTTGTGAACTTGTTTGAGTCACATGTACATTTTAAAGATTTAAAATTACGAGGACGTCTCAAAATAATGAGACTGAGCACTTATACTTTTAAGGAGGTAGTACATACTACTCCGTAATTAATAAAATGACTAATACATTTGCATTTTTCAGGCAAATGTGGGTGTGACAGTCCAGATACTTCTCGATACCTTCCGTATCAAAGGGATCATCAACTACGGCTCTGCTGGTACAGTTAGTAACCAAGTGATCATTTCTGATGTTGTTATTCCTTCCCAAGTCGCATACACTGGTGTTTGGAGGTGGCAGGTACTCGATCAACTCATAATAGAACGCTCACAAAACTTTATTTCTAGTAAATACAATCCATATTTAAATTGAAAAATAAAACGACCACGAAAATAAGATAATGACATGATATATGATGCATCATTATAATTATATTAACGGGCTTTCTAACGTGTGCTCATAGGGTACATGCATGATAAAAATTCCATTTCCTTTCTTAATCAATTGAGATTCTCACTTGAAAAAACAAATAGTGGAATCTTTTTTACTAATTTTGGAGAATATCACTTAATTAAGGAAAGTAATTAAATTTAGAAAAATCGTTATATTAAAGATTTCAATGTGCATCTGACAACATACAATAATTTTTTATTTTTTGAAAATTAGACGCTATTATATAAATAGAAACAACAGTATAAAGGATACAAACCAACAACAAAAACGAAAATAAACCAAGAGGTTCAATTTAACAACAAAACCAAGGCCAATCCCTATATATCATTTTAATAACTTTATTAACTAAAAAGATGGTACTAAAATCGAGCAAATCCCTATATATAATATCATTTTATATAAGTAACGCTGCATAGCCTGTATTATTATGGTTTAACACTACCAGGATAAAAAGTGAATCGCATTTATTCTTGTACTTTAATTTCTGTAATCTTGTACGTGGACTTCCTCGATCATTCTCAAACAATATATGCCGTAACGAACAATTTACAGAAATTCGGAGCTGAAGCCGAGAGTCCAGCTTTGACAATAGGAGACTACAACGTGCCAGAAGCAGGAGAAAACAAATTGAGCTCCATTGAATTCCAGAAAACAAAGCTATACACTCCAACAAGTTCAAAGAAGTCCACTTATTGGTTTAACGTACACTCTGATTGGGTCAGTCTTGCTTCTCAACTTAACTTCGGTGAGCGTTTCACTGTTCACGTCGGAGGAGCCGCGAAAATTGGCTCGTCCGATATCTACATGTCCAACAAGGCGTATGGAACCTTCCTCAACAAGGAACTTGGCGTCAGTGCCGTGGACACTGCCAGTGCTGCCGTTGTCTCGGTTAGTTCCTCACACTTTTTTTTTTAATGTCTTTATAATGACACGCAAATATCAGTACACATAGCTGATCACCATATATACTGTTGTGGTATGTGCAGACTGCAATTGCCAACGGAGTGCCACACATTGTTCTCAAGGGTGCATCCAACAGACCTGGAACGGATTCCGACCCCAGATTATCGGAAGTCACCGCGAAGAATGTTCTTAAGACTGTTGCAGTGTTCATTGAGAGCATCTCCCCAAAGAATACACACGCCAACGTCTACTAAGCTGCACGTTGAGAGTCGTTTATCTTCCTGTTAATTAGTATGCATGTAATTACTAAATAAATGGGGACTGGCCGGACATATTAGAAAGCTCATGTATGAAGTAGTCATCTTTTCCGTTGATCATAAGCGTAACTAGAGAATTGTAAGCACCTCTATATATGTATTAAATCAATGAAAATGAGCTTCTATTTTGGTCCCAACTTAAATGACCTCATAATTGAAAACTTTTATATCCATTTTGTTTGGTGAGTAGTAGTCCTCATTATTAATGGATCATAAATTTTACATGATAATTAAGTAGTGATGGAATATTCCCAGTTTAGAGAGGAGTTTTAGTGTGCTCGACAAGTACAGCAAAACACCATAATAAATCATTTTAAAATAACTTAATTAAATTTTTTAAATGTAAATAATTATCAAATTATATTATATATACATATACATATATATATATATATATATATATATATATATATATATATATATATATATATATATATATATATATATATATATATATAGTTTGTACCATGTATACGTAAGCATAAAAATTTAAATAAATGCAATTGACCATTTTTTCCTATTTTTTTGGTTGTTTACAAAATCATTTATAAATATATAATTAAAAACAATGGATGATGTAGATTGATTTCTAAAATTATGTACGATTGAGATCAATGAAGGCAATTATGGTATTTTGCGGTATTTATCAAAGACCTTAGAATTTCTCCATTTCAAACTCTCCCCCGGATGTGACAAACGGAACATGTTTTCAAAAGTAGTCCTAACTTCTAAATGTAAATTACTCTAGCGTATTACCAGGTTAAGGCCCCGTTTGATAGGATTGCATCTTTCTGAACTGATCTGATTTGAATGACTCTGAAATGATCTGAATTTGTTGAAAATTTGATTGAATTTCAACGAATTAGTATCAATTATGGACCAAATACATTGATAGTTATTGAACATTTCTGAACTGATCTGATCTGAACTGAATGATTCTGATCTGATCTGATATGATTTGAATAATTCTGCAATGATCTGAATACTAGTTTTTATTAAGTCTTATCAAACAGGGCTTAAGTCCTTTGATTTCCTCCTATAGATTAATATGATCTTGGACCAGGACTCCAGGAGTATATAGTGACCCAAGTGATTGATTGGTCGGCTCGGCCCAACCCAGCCTCTCACTGACTCACGTCGAAGTCAAAATGGTCAAAATAGCCTCTTTTACGCCGCATCCTCCTTCAAACGCGTGCATCACACATCAATACCAAAGGATCTCTACACATCAACGACCGATCTTGCAAGTATTGAAGATATATAAACAAATCGATGAAGAAATTTGTAATATTTACAGAAATGATTGAAATGTCGAATCAATTAAAAAAAATCACTAATCAATGCAACTAACACTCCCTCAAAATATATAAATGTCAAATTATAATAGGCACCGATGTTAGTTAAAAATCAGTAGTGATGCGAGGTGAAGTTCTACAAATGGGACAAATAGCTTTAGAACGAAGCCACTGATCAATACAATCGACATGGAAACGATGTAGACATTGAGGTAGCATTTTCACGGTCTCATGAGACTGATAATCCGATAGACATATCGAACATGTTTTGTCTCCGGGTTTTATAAGGCGGCCGCCTTCGCCCACCACCATCTGCGGGTATGAATCGATCGTGATTTGATCAAGGCCGCATGCTACCGTGGCCGTGCCCGTGCTGTGGGGGGTCGAGTCACTAGTTGTCGTAGCTTGTCTTTTTATTCTGTGCCACTGGCAAATGCCGCAACAACAGTGTGATTAGTACGACTAAGATTGCTAAGATTCCCAAAATCCCTCCCACTCCGAATCCTTGGGAGGATTCGCTAGCGAAATTATCTCCTGGAGACGATATTTACATAGAATGCATCAGATTTTATATATTATGCATGTAGATAACTTATAGATGTACCGTAACACATAGAGGAGTATGGAACTATTAATCAAACCAAATTTTTAAAAAGTTTCAACCATTTGATTCATTTGTAATCAAGGTTGTGGGGTTCATCAACAAAAAAAGACTCACCACATGGCGCTCAAATCAGTATCTTTGTATTACATAACTGTATATAAAAAACACTGAACGAAAAAAAAAAAAAAAAAAAGGATAATTTGCAAGACCGCACCTTATAAAACCAGTTTTTTGCTAGGCCACACCTTTTATGTTAGATTTTGTGAAACTGCACCTTTTATATCTATTTCTTTGCGAAGCTACACCTTTTCTCATTTTCGGTGACCACTCTCTGACGTTGACCCGTCCTAACTCTTCCCCTTCAATTTCCCTCCAATTCCCCCCCCCCCAAACTCCTAAATTGTTAGAACAAATCAACGTCGGGTTAACTCTGGAGAGTAGTCAAAATTGGTCGGAAATGAGATAAGGTACAGCTTCGCAAAAAAATAGACTTAAAATGTGCAGTTTCGCAAATTTTAACTTAAAATGTGCGGTCTTGCAAAAAAATGATTTTATAAGGTGTAGTCTCGCAAATTTTCAAAAAAAAAAAAAAAAAAAAAAAGTATAAGGTTTGTATTGCTCAATGAGAACCTCTCATCTTTTTTTTATATATTGTACGAAATCATGACAAAGAATCAAAACGAACTAAATGATAGTTTGAGTAATTAATAAACAGTCATTTCTACCTCTATTTCTTTTAACCAAGTTAAAATAGTCTAACATATTCAAACCACAAATAACCGTAAAATAACAGACTGAACGTAAAACATTTTAATGAAGGGGGATCTACATGTAGGGTAAAATTAAAGCTAAGGAAGCTAAGTCAATACCATTCCAATAAAGATCGATTGAGGAAGCGTCCGGCTCCCATGGAGTTACAACATGGAGTTACAACTCCATGGAGTTGTAATTAATGGTCTGCAATCCTCCACGTCACCTCCCCTACTCCAACTCAAAAACAATCAGTTGATCCCACTATCTTCCGTTGTGCTCCCGGAAACAACCCAACATCGACCGGCAACCACCTTGCTCGCCGGCAACACATCGCCGGCTCCGCCGACAAAACAAAAAGACACCCTATGGAGGGCGTGGTGTTTGAAAGGGCGTGGTCAACCCCTTTGGGGCGTGGTATTCTAAAGTGGCCGGAAAAAGGGTTTAGGGTCCCACTTCCCGGCGCCGCTAACGCGGCACCGGAAAGTGGGCCCCTAAACCCTTTTTCCGGGTTGCGTTATTCGGGGCACATCGTCATGGTGGAGTGGTGGTTATGGTGGGTGAGTAAGTACGTTGGTTATGGTGCATTGGTGATTGTATCTTGGCCAATAAGAGGTGGTTATGGAGGGAAATGGAGTGGAGGTCATGACAATGAAGAGGTGAGAGAAGAGTAGCGTGAAAGATGAAAGAGATGTTGAAAGAGAAGAAAAAGTTTGCTTTTTTTTTTTTTTTAAGGTGAGGTTTTTTCTTAGTTATAGATGTAAAATGGAGGGTTGAGATTGACTCAACTCCATTTCATAAAATTATTTGGGAACTTCATAGGATCCAGACACATTGAGAAAATGCTACTTAGTTGAGAATAATAGTAATAATCCACAGAAACAGTGAAAACCTTGACAAACGTGCAATTCCAACCATCCATAACATCAGTAACATCATATGTTGCACTTCTTACACTATAATTCGACCCACCACTTAAGCAATCGATTCGATCATATAGCGTAACTCTGCTTTGCGGAATGACATAATCAGTATTAAAGCTGTTTTCATCGTCACCGGAGCAGTTATACACCCAGTAATTCTTATCTCTATCAGTGATGTGGATGAGCATAGGCGAGACGGGCGTGCGCCCAGGGCTCCGACTCAAAATTCAAG
Source organism: Spergularia marina (assembly GCA_963680865.1). NCBI lineage: Eukaryota > Viridiplantae > Streptophyta > Magnoliopsida > Caryophyllales > Caryophyllaceae > Spergularia > Spergularia marina. The sequence goes on along the minus strand of OY804553.1, from coordinate 21,977,816 downwards.
GCCCCGACTCAAAATGTTGCAAAAAATTGTGTGACTTTTAGAGTCTAAACATATTAAATCCGACGTACTAGGGCCCCATTAAGAAATTTCGCACGGGCCCCAAATTTTTTTAAGATTTCCCACACGCCCTGATCTCTATATGTTGCACGAAAAGGGCTTGCTGTAAGATTCAAAGACATCAACTTCTGAGGAAGACAGTCGTCTGGATCAGAGAGGGTTATTCGTTGATCGTAATATGAGATAGCGTCAACTGTAAGTGACACAGAGTTGGGGAGCACTATGAGTGGGTCTGATGAATTTTTGTTGCAATACAGCTCGAATCCTGCATGACCGCAGGATTCGGGCTGTACATCTATTATGCGGAACGGGAACACGACTGAGACGGGTACCGTGAAGTCGGTTTTGTTTCTATTGCTGAGGCAGCTGGTGGGCTGGCAGGAGTCGACGACAATGATCAAGCTTAATAGGTAAGGAAGAAGAAAACAGATAATATGTTCATTGTTTTGTTTGGTGGTTTTCTTAATTAGTATATTATTTTTGGGGAGATTATCCCCTCTTCCACACTTCCACGTTTATTTAAGCTAAGGTTTGAGGAGATCAAAATGCGAGATGAATTGGCCTGGTATTCATGAAGAATTGATAAAATAACACACTATAATAATAACAATATCAACTTGTTATAACTCCAATTTGTCTAATGAATCCAATGAGTTCGAAGTGCGAGATCGTAACTCGTAAGACAGAGGACAAGTTTTATTTTGGTGGAATTTTAACGAAAAAAAAAAACTGTAGATACATTCAAGTAGTATTAATTACGTAATTCAAACACGTAATTTGTAGGCTATGTAAGGCTAGGAAGCACGGATACACTTGTCCAGTGAAGTGACCGTTACAACACGGTGCCGGACATGGCACGACACGCCCAAAAATCGTGTCTGATTTTCTTATTTAATTTTAGGAAACGGACAAGCTTTTTTTAATTGGACACCGACCAAACGCAGACACCTGACACGACACAAAACTATATCGTTTTGACATGTACTAATTTTTCTCTCCTATTCTAATTACACTAGCAGGTAGCTTGACTACATGTCTTACTTCTCTATCTCCTTCTGCTTCCCATCTTCCTGCTCCGACCGCCTCTTCCTTCTTCAACCGGGGCCGCCTCAACAGACCTCCTTCGACCGACGTCCAGTACCGGCCCCACCGCTACAACTCCACATGCACCAGGCCGCATCAGTCACACCTCTACCTACCCGTGTACAGTACGCGTAATTGAAAAAATCTCCCTTCAAATTACTTGTTAGTTTTGATTTTTTGCGGTGTCCTCGTCTGCTAATTTTCAAAGTGTCGTATCACATATCCGTATCGGTGTCCGTGTCCGCGTCCGATTTCGTATCGGTGGTACCTAGATGTAACTCATGTAAGGAAGGACACTTCATCCTGGCCAATAATTTAACCAAAGATAAGTGACCTAAAAAATACCCACTCCCTTCCCCTTTCTCTCTCCTTCCCAAACCCCACTCCCTTCCCCTTTCTCTCTCCTCCCCAAACCCCCCTCCCCCCTCCCACCTCCCCCGACCACCCCAGCCCTGCTGACCTCCTTTCCAGACCACCACGACCACCGCGCCTTTCCAGGCCACCGCCCCTCCGCGCCACCATTGCCTCTTCCTTCACCCTCGATTCCTTCTTCATTTACGAAAAGAGCTCGTGACGGCAACGATAGTGAGGGGCAGCAACATGCTTGTGGTCGGCGTCCGACGTGCTAGGGGAGGGGAATGGTTTATAGGGGACAGCATGCGGCAACAGTGGCTGGGGAAGGGAGTAACAGAGAAGAGAGAAGACGAGAAAAAGAGGACGATGGAGGTCGTGGCGCGGGGAGAGAGATGTCGTGAGGTCGTCGGAGTGGTATATTTCGGGTGGTGATGGTGTCAACGCTTGAAGTGGTGGTCAGCGCAAGACTGTGGCGGTGGTCAGGTCATGTGTGGTGGTGGTTGTGGGAGGGTGGAGGAGGAGAGAGGAAAAGAGGGTGGGCTTATTTTTTTTGTTTGTCTTTTTTTTTTTTTAATTGGAGTTAATAAATTTTAATGTGTGTAGTTTTATATTATGGTTACGTGGTCTAGTTAGTGGAGTTATTATAGTTACGTGTTTTAGTTAATGAAGTTATATATTAAAATATGTCTTTAGTTGTTGAAATTATTAGAGTTAAGTTGAATTTATTGGAGTTATGTTAATGATGTTAAGTTAGAGTAGTTACGAAGTTATTGGAATTAGGTGTTACAGTTAGTGGGTTTACAGAGAAACTGGAGTTATGAAAGTTAATGTAGTTATACAATTTAGTATATAGAGTTATGACTTCTTATCTCTGACTACTTTAACATCACTTCATACTTGATATAGGAAAAGTATCAGGTTAGAAGTGATATTTTGTGAGAAATGAGAAGTAATCTCAATCATTTACTTCGATCACTTAGATCAATGACCCAAACCCAAGTCTCACATTATTTTCTCTCTCCTCTCTTCCCTCTTCTCTCTCCTCTCCCACCTCCCCTGTCGCCACAGTCCCCGCCGACACACAAGAACAACCACCACCGCCGGCGCTAGTAGCAGCGGCCGACTCCAACAACTACGTTGAGTCCTATTCCGGTATAATTGGCCCTCTTCAAGCACCATTTGACCGCGAAAACCTCCATCTTCGCTCATTTAGGTCTCGTTTTCGTCAGACCTGACCCCATCAGTCCTCTCCGCCGTCGATCTACATGCTTGTCGGTGTCCTCTCATTTTCACACGTTTTTCCATCATACCTTCGTATTTTCCGGCGCCGTTGAAGGAAATGAAACGTGTAAAACGAGAAGAGAAGAGAAGCGAGGGGGCAGGGATGGTAGCGTCGGGATTACTGGTTTGCCGGCGTTTTGTGATTCTACTGATGGCGACTAAGTTACTGCTGGAGGAAGTGGGGGCGCGACTGAGGCAGAGTTGTTGCTATGGCGAGGAGGGTGGCCGGGGTGGGGTTTGGGTGGTGTTGGATGAGAGAGAAAATGGTGAAATTTGCTTCTCTTTTTTATGTTTTTTTGGAGTTACGCATTTTCGTTGATGGAGTTATTAGAGTTACGTATTTTAGGTGGTGGAGCTAAGTTAAATGATCTGCCCATTTTGTACGCATCAATGATTTGATAGTTTTCATTGAATTTTAACGTTCCAAATGATGTAATATACTCACTATTGGTGTTGAGTATCGATTCTAAAATTTGATGTAATTTTGGTCTTTTTGAGCACATTTTGGATACGAACAATTGAAACATTGATAAAAGAGCTTTCCAGAAAGAATTGGCGGCCCGCGCTAGAAGTTTGGCTGAGCGCCAGAGAAAATAGAAGAATCTCATCAGGGACTTTTCTAATTTCGTTTATTTCTATTTTAAGTTTCGGCAAGAACTATATAAATGTAAACCTCGACGTTAGGTAGTATTATTATTCAGACTTTTTAGAAAAGACAAGGGTTTTTATGGATTGTATAAGGAGCTAATCTTCTAATTTCTTGATTGATTAATCGAAGCATCACAATGACAATATCTTGAGTTCGATCTATTCCTTCCATTGTTTTCAATTATAGTCTTATCTTTGATTCATATTTCATTCAATTATATTTTGTGATTGGTAGGTGTACAACTAGTATTATTGCATAGATTGATTGATTGCTAGTTCAGATTAGTGAAAGGAATCTGTTGTTTCATAGATATTTACGTTGTAGCAACCCAAATTCATTGATTTGTATGTATTCATCGTTAGTGAATTAGGGCAAAGATTTGACTCACATGCTAAATACTGAACGTGCGTTAGTATTGCATGTCTTTATCGAAATTTCTCTATTTCATATTGCAATTATCAAATTGAATCTAATTGTGCGCTAAGGTTATTTGATCGTTATTGGGTAGTGCCGATCATGCCTTTTAGCTAGTATTAAGAGACTTGGAAATTCTGTTTCCATGATAGAGTAATTGAGATTGATATATAGAGGGATAGTGATAATTAGGACCAATTAGTTAATGCGTTGTGGAATTAATTGATCAAGATCCGTCTTATTATTGAATTACATTTCACGACTTGCTTTTGTTCTCTTTAGTTAGTTTGATAAACACAACTCTCAATCCCCCATTATTTGTTACTTTGGCAGTTTAACTCATTACATCTGACAACCCATTTCCCTGTGAATATATACGATCCCTACTTCCCTAGCTACTACTGTTGTTAGGATTTAAGATTATTTTTGGTAGATAATCGCGACTTTAGTCTCACCATTATATTACGTGTTTAAGTTTTTGAGTTAAATTGAAGTTATTAGAGTTACGTGTTTTAATTATTGGAGTTAAGTTAGAGTTATTACGTGTTTTGATTCATAGAGTTATTGGAGTTCAGAGTTTTTGTTGGTGGAGTTATGTTTGAGTTAGTGGAGTTACGTTAGAGTTACAAGAGTTAAGTTCAAGTTGGTGGAGTTTTGATATTACTGGAGTTATACAATTTAATTATTGGAGTTAGGCGACTAGAGTTACACATTTGAGTTGGTGAAGTATTAAGCGGCTGGAGTTACTGAATTTAGTTGGTGGAGTTAAGTGCCTAAAGTTAGGCAGTGCAGATTATACAGTTAAGGCCTCGTTTGGTTTGTCTCTTATTAGAATTAGGAATCTGTATGGTTTAATCAAAACCGATACCTTGTCTTTGCTTGCAAAAAAGTGAGCGATAAACCCTGTAAAACGTGGTCCTCCAAATCCAGCTGAAAGGACGGTGGGCTAAGATATTGGGGGAGGTTAAAAGATGATGTTGCATAGGTTATAAAATGGAGAGATGATGAAACAATGGAAGAGCAGGGCACATTTTCCCCAAGACGATAAACATGATTTATTGATGCTTCCTAACACAATGTAAATCAAATTTTCAACAGCTCTAACAATTTTTAAGCACATGAATAACATTCTCGGACTTACTCGCGCAAAAAGTGCAAAAATCATAAGTACATATGTGAATTTTAAGTGCGTGATTGTTAGACATACGACATTATTATTGTTCTTTTAATGTGAAATTTTGACGAATACCTCCAGAGTATTGTTAAAATCTCCAATGGACTAAAAACTTATGCTTACTAGAAACATTATTATCACTGGCTCTACTCTGCTAGATATCGTTTCGCTAGAATCTACTCTGCTTGCTAGTAGGCAAGAAATTGAAAGATAATAATACATATAACATATGGTGTTGTCACTTGATCATATATTCATATATTCATATACGCAGTACTAATTAAGCGGACTTGTTATTTTATGGATACAAGCAACTACTAACTAGTGTTAAATTACTTAATTGGAACATCGACTTCATTCGATAGACCTTGACTAATCCAAAACTCCGAATATATATAGCCGTGAACTTACTAATTAGGGCATGTTTGGTATCGTTTTCTGTTTTCAGTTTTCTATTTTTTTTAAAACCAAAGTCCCGTTTTTTAAAACCAGAAAAAATAGTTTTCAGTTGTCAATTTTCATTTTCTATATGATTATTTTAGAGCCACACAATTTAAAATTAATTTTATAACTTATTTAACTAAATTTTTTACGCAAAAAAATCAAAAACTGAAAATGGCAGTAATACCGAACGGGCCCTAGGTAACTATCGCGGTTTATGGATGAGAAAATAGATTATTTTTAATTTGTAAACGATTCGATAAATAAATGAGTAAAATGTACATACTTGAATGGAATGAAACATAAAAAAAAATAAAAAATAGAAAACAATCAACGTTCCCTAAAAAATGTTGAATTTAAACTCGAAAATGAAGAATTAAAAGAATTGGTGATGTCATGAATCAACGCGACGAGGTGCAGTTCTACAAACGGGACAAATAGCTTTAGAGCGAAGCCACTGATCAATGCAATCAGCATGGAAGCGATGAAGACACCGAGGTAACATTTTTATGGTCTCATGTGACCGATAATCGGATAAACATATCGAACACGTTTCGTCTCCTGGTTTGATGAGGCGGCCGCTCTCGCCTACCACCATCCGTGGGTACGAATCTATAGTAACCTGATCAAGGCCGGCTGTGGTCGATTCTGTGCCCCTGCTTCTCTGAGTCGCGTTGTTGATGCTGTTTCGTGTATAGTTTCTGCGCAGCAGGCAAATGCAGAAACAACATAGTCCAATTCCGACCACGATTACTAGAATTCCTATAACAACCCCCCCTACAGGGGATTTGGAAGCGGAATCATTTCCTGGAGACGTAAACAACACAAATCAAGTGTATTAGAGTTTAATTGTGTCTTGTGCATGACGTATCAAACTATCAATGTAGTTAATTGCTTTGTCGAACAAAAATTATAATTATTGTGGGCACCAAAATCCTTACAAATTTACGACATTCTGATTATGTTATAGAAAAATTTTCTATTGTTTACATATAGACTCCTAGTTACATCCGAAAACAAAAATAAAAGAACTGTTTTATTTGCCCTTTTAATAATTTGCAAATATCACGAAAAATGTTTAACTAGCCATGTACGAAACGTAGTCAACAACCGAAACCAGCAGTAAACCTCTATAAGTAATCTTCATTTATCATAATTACATTTTGTAATAATTAAAGTCGTTCTTTAAGGATGATTGGTTTGAAATACTTTAAAATTGCTCTCATGAAGTCAAACAAAAACACTTACTCAACCAAAAGGTAAGGGCCCGTTCGGTTTCACTGCCGTTTTCAGTTTTTGGTTTTTTTTTTTTTTTGCGTAAAAAATTTAGTTAAATAAGTTACAAAATTAATTTTAAATTGTTTGGTTATATAATAGTCATATAGAAAATGAAAACTGAAAACTGAAAACCACTTTTTCTAGTTTTTAAAAAGAGACTTTGGTTTTAAAAAAAAACAGAAAATTGAAAACTAAAAACGACGCCAAACAGACCCTAAGAAATTCAATAAAACGAGAAATCGTCAAACAATTTCGAGAAAATAGAATTCTTACCATCATCCCAAGAAAGATTGATAGCGAAAATACCACTTAGGGGAGCAGTAGAGTAGTAATATATAGGAACAGACAAAACCTTGACAAACGAGCAATTCCAACGAGACATTTCATTAGTAACATCAGATGTTGCACTTCGTACACTATAATTCGACCCACTTAGGCAATCGATTAGATCATATAGCCCATATCTGTAATGCACAACCCCATTTTGATAAATAAAACTGTCTTCATCTTTGCCAGAGCAGTTATAAACCCAGAAATTCGTAGTCGTCCACGCTGGACGAAAACGGGTTTTTGTAAGATTTAAAGACAACAATTTTTGAGGAAGACAGTCGTCGTCTTGATCAGAGAGAATTATGCGTTGAGAGTAATAGGAGATATCGTCAACTGTGAATGACACAGAGTTTGGGAGCTCAATACGCGGCCCTGCAATTGGGTCGCAGTGCAGCTCGAATCCTGCGACCCCACAGGATTCAGGCTGCACACCAATTACACGGAAGGGGTAATTCACTAAGACCCCTTCCGAGTAACGGCTACTATTCTTGTTCCTAGCGCAACTGGTAGGGTTGCAACAATCAGCGATGATGGTCAAGTTTAGTAAGGACAATATGAAGAGGGGAAATATTTTCATTTCTTTGGTGTTGTGGTTTTCTTGGTTTTAGCTTCTACTAGTACTAGTTTGAACTTTCTATTATTGTTAGAACTTAGAACATATAGCCCTTTCTATTCTTGGAAAAATTCTCACTTTTTCCACGCTTATTGTTTGAAGGTTGATATGATCAAATGTGAGATTGGCTTGGTACTCATGAAGAATTGATCATCAAGAGTTTAATTTTAAGCTATGATCAACTTGCCATGTTTAATTCATTTGTCTAGTGAGGAAAAGAATTCAATAATGCGCGTGATCATAAGCCATAAGACATTGTTTATTTCTATTTTGAAATTTCGGCGAAAAAGTCGTTAATTAGTTAGGGAATGTACTAAGTGACTATATATATTAGAATTAGAAGGTCCAATGTAATATAAAACGTTATTATTAGTTTTAATGTTGATGTTGTATAGATGGACGATTGTAGTGAAGATTATTGTAACATTTAAATGATGAAATCTGCGATTTATATCGGAAAAGATCGATAGTGAAAAAAGAAATAAGTGAGAAGGTAATAAAATTTCATGTTACCTCATTAGACAATTTTAAATGTTAAATATATTTCGAGTGAAATCGATTCGCTATTATGTTTAGAAATAATAATGTTGTCACTGGATCATATATCCATATGTCCGAGCATATATAATTGAGTTGACTTGTTATTTGATGGATGTATGCAAGCAACTAGTGTTAATTGGAAGACTTCATAAGAATTATTAGATGAGTATTTAGTGTGCTTATTTTTCGAGGCTGAGAGTATCTGATTATCCATTCGATTAGTGAAATAGACATTGAAGGATCTAACGACAACAATACTCAAGAGGGGGGTGAATTGAGTACTACTTTTTCGACTTTGTGTGATTAGAGAGAACAGTATGGTGTTCTGTACTTACAGGCTAGAGATTATAGCTCCTAGAAGTACACAACACCACTAACAAATCAAAGTAATGGAAAGCGGAAGCAAGAATCACACACAAGAATTTCAGGTGGTTCGACCTCAACCCAAGGTCTACGTCCACACAATTCCACTAGAAATTCTTCCCTACACGCTCAACCCAAGACAAGTAGAGGAATTGCACAATTGATTGTGCAAAGTCCGAGTACAACCCCGTACCCCAAATTCTCACTCTAAAAGAGAAAAATTACAACACTGTATCTCAACAAATGCTTCAATGAAAGCGGATAGAGATAACTTTAACCTAGCAATGAATAACAAGATAAATCTGATAAGCGCTCAAGGTACTGGACGTTTTTCTCAAAAACAACACTTAGAATTTTTCTCTTGTAAAACGTCTAAAATGTTCTAGGGTAAAACATCACGTTATAAAGCCTGAAAGTTTTCAATTAAATCTTGACCAAATCAATTTATTTAATTGTTAACCAAAAATAAAAGATAATTACCTTAATTATAGAAATTAAGAGTCCTAGTCAAAGGAAACTATATAATGAATTATCTTTTAACAAAACCATCAGCTTATTTTTATCAAGAATCACTTAGAAGAAAATAAGAAATATTGATAAGAATATTCTTTTCTTAACCGAAGCAAACGTGATATTTCCTTTGAAAATTCTAGCAAAATTCGTCCAATACTAAAACATAGAACAGACCATAGTTCTGTTCTCTGCTCTGAACTTATCAAGTAGCAAGAACAGTACACAGGTCTGTTCCATGTAATAACATAAGCCCTTCAATACAGACTCACCAAGTTACTCACCGTTACAAAAGACTAGAACAGGAATTCTTCTAACTAGTCTTCTCACGAATGATCAATCTCTTCCGTCATTATCACCTGAAACACAAGCTCACTAAAACCGATCATAAGTGGTTAGGGAATAAACAATCATAGCTCTTGTCATCATCAAAATAACACATATAGTTCAACAGACATAATTATTGCGGTGTATGGATGAGAATTCACACTATATATACTCGCGATGCAAGCATCTACCTTTTTTTAGTGTAGACAAACTCATCTACTAAAGTGAGTAGATTTACAAAAAAAAAAAAAAAAAAAAAAAAAAAAAAAAAAAAACGGGAAGGCGAAAGGAATGTAAACAACGAGTTATTGATGAACAATTCAGAATCTTTGATTTATCCCACTTTCGATCTCAACTAGTTCATATGAAAATGACTGTAAAGTAGAATCCTAGCTAGCTCAGTCTTCTTACATAGTTACATACATTGCCTTTCTATACTTTAATTTCATCAATTGGGCTATAAACTTTATATCGAGATAATTAAATATTGTTTGGAGTCATTCAACTTTGGATCTTATTGAACAAGTCCATAAAGATTCCAAATGTTATACTACCAAGATTCTGAAAAACATCCCGAATTGAAACCGAATCGTATTAGTTAAGCCAAGCAAAACCCCTTTTAGTAGCCCAAGAGGCTATACTCTGTACGTATAAACACAAACTACCACCACATAAATCGATAATTCAATTTTATTTGTGCGAATAATGTTGGTCCTAAATATCTTAGGCTTGATACCGATGATAGGGTTAGGTATCTTATGCGTTTATAGCACGTTTACCGGTACACCAACGTTATCGTCGACCGTCGAAATTGACCACAGTCATAGCAGGCCAAAAGTGACATATAAGAGCTCAGCAACCGTGAATGAATCGGACGAAGATAGAGAGTGTCCGATTTGTCGATGCGAGTACGAAGATGGTGAGCTTGTTGAGTACCTTGTCTGCTTGCATCTCTTCCATGCTGATTGTATTGATGAATGGCTTGCCCTGCACTCAACTTGTCCAATTTGCCGGTGTCAATTTTGAAATTTTGGTGAAGAGGAAATATATATGACGATGGTTGTCTTTGTATGTAAGGTATGATTTTGTTTTAATTCTAGCCTTGTAATTAGTGAGTTTGTGACTAAGTTGTAATTGTAAATTTGGTTACTAACGTAATGTGTTACACACACTTGATTCGGATGAATTCGTTTCAAAGAAAAGTTTTTTTTTATTAGCGTGTCATTAATTTGTTTTTGAGGTTGGTGTTAATTAAAATCGTTCTTGCACCTACGGTGTACTATATTAGAGTTTGTTTAATTATATAGCAAGGCACATCTAGGTTGGTGAATGGGCCAGCGCCGGAGTGTACAGTGGAGCTACGGTTTGTAATTCGAGAAATGTGAAGTTATGACAAAATCTTATGTTTAACTAAGTACTTCAATTTATGACAAAGGAATTTGATAATTATTTAAGGTTTCGAATTGTCATTCAAGATTGAAAAAGAAAGGGAAAAAAACCACTTTTGTAAACACATTTACAATTACAGTTCTAACCTTGCAACTAATCATTGGGCCCGTATTATGCCGGATCAAATAAACGCATCTATTGTCACACACACGCACACACACACAACCAAAAAGAAAAAAAAAAAAAAAATCCTCTCGACCCTTGGCCGGTTGGCCCTTTTGTTTTGAGGGCACGCTTGACTTTGATTGAATAATGAATATTCAAAAGAAATCCGTGAAAATGTTGAAACGTATGTAGCTACCTATAAAAAAAAAATGTGTCAAAACGTGCATACAAATTAGTGAGCTCCTTTCGAAAACTGACAGAAAAGTCACCTTTAAAAATCAATCCTCTTCAATCAAATTCCTATTTCGCCTGAAATCACTCTCAAAATTATCCACTATGATTTTTATCCTAGACATTTTGTCCTTAGGACCAATGGTTGGATTACTATGTCTACTAAGCTGCATAAACACAGCGTGCCACGACTCCGATTCCGAAACTACCGTGACTCTAAGGCCAAAACTCGAGTATTCATCCAAGTCTATGCCTAAAGGGGAGGACGAAAGGCGCTGTTCGATATGCTTGTCCGATTACGAAGATGGCGAAATGGTGGAGTTTCTTGATTGTCTTCATCTGTTCCACGCTGCTTGTGTTGAGCAATGGCTTCCCTTGAGTCAAACTTGCCCTATTTGCCGCTATGATCTTTGCTTTGGTAGGTCTTTGGCAAACTAACAATTTTATTGCTTTATCCAATCTTGTAAATCAAAATGGCTTGTTTCTCTTAATTTATTTGTACGGTATTCTCAGTAATTGCTGCTTTTGTATAAAGGAAATTAGTGTGTATAAAAAAAAAAAACCCTACGATTTTCAATTTCCTTCAAATTAAATTTTGTGTTCATTTTTTTTTTTTAACCCTTTTCCGGACCCTCGCTTATCAGCGTCTCCAATATGCACTGGAATGCTCTTATTCTTTTTTTTTTTTCCTTTTTGCTTTTGAGATCATGTATGTACCTTTTCTTCGCATTACAAAACCATCACTAAAATGTCCAAATCCTTAACTTCAATATTCCGAAAGAAGGATAAAGAGGGTCGAAACCTGAAAGTTGAAATATGCCTATTGCGACTTATCTAGTTAACAAATGGCGTTGAAAATGCTAACGCAACTTTCGAAAATTCATCAACATTGGCAAAATTTAAGTGAAAGTGGAGCTATTATCATCCGTTGTCTTTTGACATCCAACAAGAGGTCGTACAAAATTATTCTTGTAAAATGTGATATCTTTTTTTTCTTTGAATACTAGCCGTATATGGATAATACAACGTCACAAAACTTCTTTTTAGACCCTGTTTGATAGTACTATATCTTTCTGATCTAATCTGAATGATTTTGATCTGATCTGATCTGATTTAAATTACTCTGAACTGATCTGATCTGATCCGAATTTGTTGAAAATTTGATTGGATTTCAACAAATTAGTATCAATTATGGACCAAATACATTGATATTTATTTGAACAATTCCGAACTAATCTGATCTGAACTGTATAGTTCTGATCTGATCTGATTTGAATGACTCTGAACTGATCTGAATAACACTTTTATTAATTCCTATAAAGCAGGACCTTAGGGATCTTATGCAAGTTCAATTAAAGCAATAATTATTCACAATCTTAGTTATTTACTAATAATGTAACTTAAACAACACTACCTCTGCAAATAGGACAATTCCTCTCAATTATACCACGAGAGGATAGCCACTTATTGATGCAATCAGCATGGAAGAAATGACCACATGTAGGCAAAGTTCCAATTCTATCATTAGGCCGATATTCTGCCATGCAAATTGCACATTCATTCTCACCCTCTCTAGTTGGGCTAAGGCCCATCTCTCCAATTTCACTCAAAACAATAGTGGGCCTAAATTCCGGGTCAGCCTCAATCCTAAGGCCCAACATAACCATTTCTCTTGCGAACTCCACATGGGCCTCCTCAAGGCCCAATTCCACCAAATGGCCCGGTCGCTGTGTCGCAATTGATCTGTTTTCTTGTAAACGGATTGATCTTTCCTTGTAACAATTTCGGATCCAAATCCATAGTGAGCCCACTAGGCAAATTATCGATGGTGAGCATATGATCAATATCACTGCTATGAACGTCGTAAGGGGCAATTTCCCGAACTTGTTGCTACCTGAAACCCGAATGTAGTTACTTATTTTGTTAGTCAGTTGTAGTGTTATTTCGGCTTCAAGTTAATCGTAGAAATGAGTCAGATAATCACAAGCGTAAATGGAATGTAAAAGTTATTGGTATGCACCGTACGTGGATATCATTTAGATCTAGAACCCCGAAAGAAATATGTTCTCACCATGTATACATACAAAGTAAATCGCTCTTATTCAAATTTTACGCATTACATTGATGTAAATCGTCATACATATCAAAACATTAATTTTTCATAAGCTTGTTCTCAACATCGATGTCATCTCTAGATGTGTGTGTATGCAAACAGCTGGGTGAGGCCGGCGACAAATAAGTTTAACTTTGTTTTTAATTTTAACAGTCAACACTGTTGCTTTCCATGTTATAAGGAGTTGTGCATATCTTATTTCTTGGGAGAGATATGTACGGTTAATTATAATCTTTAAAATCTCAACTAATTTATCCTTAATTGCGTATAAGTTCATGAACTACATACTAGTCCACTTGACAACCACTATAAGTTTTGTAATGACAAAATAATCCTAATAATAGATTATTAAAACTAATCTAGATTATGACATACACATAACTCTAAAACACGGGTAGAGAGGATATCCTGATTATACGTTAAAAAGATTCCAAATTGGTGATTATTATATGTAAATTAATTATACTTTAACCCTCAATATGTCATATAACATATTTCTTCTTGACCACTTCAATAAAAACGCAAGTGTTAATCTGCATTTGCAGACACATATTGCAATCACAACTAACAATTCTCCTATAGCTCATATGATGATGATCTCATTGTAGTGTTTTTATACTTAGAATTAATATAGAGTAAATAAACTAATCAGGACAAGTAAAGAGACTACGTACCTTTGCTACTTGGAATATTCGTGCATACTAAAACATTAGCACCTTTAGAATTAGTCTCCATCCCACACATTTGACCGTTGAGCTCGCATTCCCGGCACTCCGGCATGAACCAGGAGAGCCGGAGGTCCTCATTGATGTCGGACGACGAGGGCGAAAATGTCGCATTGTGCAATGAAGGCGGCCATTGGACCGGAACCTTAACCATGGGTGCCATCAAAGAACACGTCGGGTGTGACAAATTAGTGCCGTTTGATGGAACAGCATAGACAAAATAGTTTGTACCATTGAGGCAATCGATTGGACCTTCTACAAGATTTTCAAAACTTGTAGTAGTTGTTTTGTTGTGAATTTTTAAAATGGTTGAACAGTTGAAAAAAGCGAAATCTTGATTGTAAACACCGGAAAATGGGGACCCAGATAGGTCAAAAGAAAGGAGTTTTTGGGGAAGGCAATTGTTAGGGTCATTTACCCATATTTCTTGGGCGACATAGTCTATACTTTTTATAGTAAAGTTTCCCGAGCTAGGGAGCTCAAGTAGGGTTTGGTTTGATCCGTGATCGCACCACACGTCGAAACCCGGGTGGCCGCAGGTGGTGGGCTGGTCGGAGCCCTTGATTTGGAACGGAAACCGGACGTCTATGGCGCCCGGACCGGTGCATTTGGAGATGGAGCAAGGTGTACTACTGGTCATGCAAGTAGGAAGATGTGTGACTAAGAGGAGGATGAAGATGAGGGTGATTAGTGATATGATTAGATCGGCCATTGGTAATTAAGGAAGGCTAATAGTGTTGTTTTGGGAGACTTGCTTGTATTATTATGAGACTTTAAGTACTTAATCTAGGCAATGATGTAATTAAGTATTGATTAATTAATTAATCAATTAGGAAAGTGATGATTGGTATGTTGGTTGATAGAGTAGTATTAGTTGAGGTCGTAAGCTCCAAGCACATTTCTACAAGTTGTGTCTGACACCTTCACTAATTACGGAGTACCATTTAACCAATGTACCATACATACGTATATGTCCACGACATTTTATTTTATCTTTATTGGCCGGATATACTAGCCTGTAATGTAAGCAATTAAGCATCAAAACGAAAGTAGTATACTAACTTTTGGTCATCATTCACTACTTATAACGATAGAACGTAGGAATCCGTTGACATGCGCAAATAGTTGGGTTGATTATTAATTAAGTTGCTACTGAATTTAATCACTTCAATAACTTTCGTAAGTTTGAATTCTGGGAGTCCGACAATTTTGATATTCTTTGGAGAAAGTATGATCCAAGTGCATTTCTACAAGTTTGTATCCGGTACCTTGACTAATTACGGAGTACCAATGTACCATACATACATGTATAGGGGTCTAATCGGATAAGAACTGGTTATTAGATAGGAAGTAATAGGGGTGAGCATAAACGGGTAACCGCTACTATATCATGGACCCGGATTCGGACCCGTTACAAACGGTTCCTAAAAAATTCGACCCGTACCCGGACCCGTTGCCAACGGGTCCTATAATTTAGGACCCGGACCCGTTAATTGCCACAACGGGTAACGGGTACCCGTTTGATTTTTGAGCAACAAGATTTGTAGATGCACGAGTCAAAAGTCATCCAAAAATTATTACTTTCAAAGCTAACCATGCTAATGGGTAACCATAGTAAAAATAAAAGTTTTGTCGGGTTTTGGATACTAGTTTGGACCCGTTAAACAACGGGTACCCGGCGGGATGGGTCCAATTATAGGACCCGTTGCCAACGGGTCCTAAATTTTTGGACCCGGACCCGTACCCGTCTACAACGGGTCCGGTTTCGGACCCGCCGGATCCCAAGCGGGTCCGGGTACAAGTCCGATTACCCGCTTTCCTTGCTCACCCCTAGGCCGAAGTAAGAAGGACTCACTAGGTCATATTTGGCCAACAAGAACGGGTCTACTAAAGGTAAGGAGAACAGCTCTAGACCGCTGAACTTAAAGGGTAAGAGAACGGTTCGAACCATTCTCGTAACCTAACAGAACGGAACGTGTCAAAACCGTCCTCTTAGGTGTAAGAAACCATTCTACTATGTTGTTGGACAAGATAACTGTTCTAACCATAACCCTTCTTATAGGTACCTATATTTTTTTTTTTTTTTAAAAATGAAAAAATCGCCATTCCATCATTTCCCAACCCCAACCCACGAGTATCAACCCAAAACTCAAATTACTTCAAGAACGACAACAAATACCCACATAAACAAAAACAAAATCAAATTGCGTCACCATGAAAATTTGGGAATATAACTCCCATCAATTAATATGATGTCTTGTTGATACAAAATCTGTATAAAACAATTACACAACAAGGAGATTTATCCCATAAGAAGCTAATTTAAAGTCAAAAATAAGAAACAATCTGAGTCACTCATCCAATCAAGATCAATGGATAAGATCAAACCAAATTAACAAAAATACAAACATAAAAATAAAAAAAATAAAAAATAAAAACCTACCCCCTTCCATTTTTCTCTCTCCTCTCCCAAACCCCCCAACTTCCCCACCCAACACCACCCACTCCACCGCCTGTCCTAACCAGTGATAGAGGCTAGGGAAGGGAGTGAAAGAGGAGAGAGAAAATGAGAAAAAGAGGACATGGCGGTCAGTGCATGGGACAACATTTCTACTTTTATGCACATGTTATACTATCTCATATTCATTCCACTATCTTGTCACCTGTTATATCACATTATATATAAATTTTACCATAATTAGTTTATCACCATATTATACAAAACTTAATCACAATAATTAGCTAACTTACGACCATAAAGTATATCATTTTCCATAAATTAGCCAGCAATTACTATATATTATATTATATTATATAGTTCTTAGTGATATTCAATTAATAAGTGTCAAGTGTCCTCATAAAAAAAACTTGGTTTCAATTTTTAATATATAGTATTATATTAGATGACTTGGCCCACAATGGCAATCCATTACAACGTTGCCATTCCCAAGTGTCAAACCAACAACGAACTACCTACCTTCTGGCCTAGTTACGACATAAAAGATCGTTGAATCTGGCCTTAACTTCTTCAGTAAAGTCATAGCCTCATCTTCAAGCTATCCAACGCAACTTGAATCACATAAAACAAAGCTCTAGGGTGAAAGTTATGATCGTTTTACGGAGCCCTGTCCAAGGTCCTCCGGGTTTGGTATAATATTAGCGAATTTAGACGTTTTTCGCCTTTCTTTCCAATTCACGAGTATACACTATGAACCTGTATAATAATAACAACGGAAAATTCACGTGGTGATCCTCAACTTTGCCAAATTGCACGTGGTGACCCAAATTTTAACTTTGTGCACACGGTGACCCTAAACTATGCACTTTGTGAACATGGTGACCTATTTTTGAAATCCATCATAACGGTGTTAACTTTTGTAATCATTAAGCTCTAATCTCCTTTTTAACTAACTAATTAAGATTATATATGTACAAAAAAAACTAAATTAAAATTATCAATCCCCAAATCAAATCCCAACCCCTAGCCCACCGTCTCTCTCTCCTCTGCAAACATCAACCTATCACAGCAGCCGCCGCCGCCTATGGGCACCACCCTAGTCACCGGCCAACCTGTGCATGTCCCCCTCACGTTCACCCCAAAAATTATCGCTAACACCCTCGACATACCTCCCTATCCCTCAAAACACCACCACCTTCCGCATCTTCTCCAATCGCACCGCCCAAATCCAGATTTGTTGATCAAAAGTAGAGGCGATGCGAGGACAGTGTTATGGCCATCCGTTCATCCGTTGAATAGGGGCGTTACAGGCCAGGCATCACGAGCGCACCTCGACATTATTGTTGTTGCTTCTCCATAAGATCTAAGCTTCCTCTCTCCCCTCTCCTATTTCTTCTCCCAGATCAAGGCCAAATAGTGGAGGCGAGGCGGGGGCAGTGGTGGTAAGTGGTGGTCCGGCATTTGAAAATGGGTAGGAGAGAGAGGATGATGATTGTTTATATTATCAAAGGAATGCAAGAGAAACATGAAGAAGAGGGGAGAAGGGGCAGGTCGTCGGCATCGACGTCGACAGTAGGGGATGGCTATCGAGTTGGGGCGGGGAGATTGGGGGAGAGAGAATGGGTTGGTATCAGTTGTAGGGTAAGGTTTTTTTTTTTGTTAGTATAGATAAATGTTAATTGAATGAGTTAATTAGAAATAATAGTTGCATTTAACATTAATACTAACGGTGTTATAACAGCCAATCCAAAAATTTGAAAATAGGGTCACCCCGTGCACGAAGTGCATAGTTTAGGGTCACTGTGTCCGTGTGCACAAAGTTAAAACTTGGGTCACCACGTGCAATTTAGCAAAGTTGAAGGTCACCACGTGAATTTTCCGTAATAACAAAATACTCCCTCCTACCCAAAGATATTTTCCTGTTTCTTTTTGCAGTTTTGAGTTGTCATGTTGGGAGCTACATTTAGACCAAATGAATCGATCACTTGCTTTAAAAATTAGTAAGTATTTCATTCTGCATTGCAGTCAACCAACTCTACTTGATTTCAAGGTAAACGGGTCTTTCATTTTGTCTACAAATAGTCCCCAACATGGCAACTCAAAACTGCAAAAAGAAACAGGAAAATATCTTTCGGTAAGAGTAGTATGTGTTTAACCCATAAAAATGAGGACAAAATATTAGTAAATTAGGGGTATAGAACATGTCAAAATACTACTGTACTTATCATTGCACCACCACGAAGATTCAACCGGACATCACCACCATGCTCGTCGTCCTACGGCAAGTCCACCGGTGGTATTTCCTCCTCCCGTCGACCACGCCACCGCCTCAATCGACCCATTATCTCCCCCAAAACTTCTCTCTAACCACCCCAAATTCTGCCCTCCCCGATGCTTCGCCGTCACCTACATAGTTCGCCTCCCTTTTCCTGATGTTCGCCGCCCCACCCCAACATCCACCGCCCCTCCTGCCCTTGTTATCGTCTCTCCCCCGACATTCGATGTGAAAATAAGATATTGGTGGTGAAGAAAGGTGTGACGGTGTCGCGGAGGGAGGGTCGCAGTAGATAGGCGCTCCTGGTGGCTGAGTCAGTGTCGGCGATGGTGGTGATCGGGGACGGCGGTCGGTGGGGTTGGTAGAGGAGAGAGAAGGGACGGGGGTTGGATGTTTTTTTTTTTTTTTTTTTTTTATTTAATCTCATCCATTGATTTTTGATGAACGGGTGCCTGATATTGTTTCTTATATTTTACAATAAATTAAGTTCTTACGTGATGCAACCAGTAATTACTGTTGTTGTATAATCTTACAAACCTTACACGAGTACACGACCCAAATCCAAACTAAACTAAAAAATAATACATACTGAATAATAGGTCCAAAACATGACCAACAGAGCATTATGAGTTTAATCTTCATATCTTGTTTAGTTTTAGTTCATAATAATTTGTGTTTTAGAAGTAAACAAGTATTATTGTATGATTCAAATCTAATATATATACATATGTAAAAACTAATAATTTGGAGCGCATTGGGAGCGTCGGGAGGTCAAGAAATGCACAAAAAGAGTCCCAGATTTGTTAAACTCTCACATTAAGTATTAAACTAATTCACATGAAACGATAAGAAATGCACGGAGATAGTCCAATATTTGTAAAACTCTTACGTAATAAAGTTATCAACATGAAACATAATATAAACTGCTATAATTTGGGCTACGTATATCAGAATATTACGAAACATGTATCATTAAGTTCGTGTCGAAATGTACTTCAATATAAGATCCATTTACACATATATAGTTTCGAAAAGTTAAGTATGATTTTGGTTGAGATATGTCAACAAGTTTAGGACTTTTGTGAAAATGCTTTAAAAAATAATAATAAAAATAAAAAAGAGTATTATTTAAAGAGAAAGTAATACTCGATACAATTATATACTCCGTAAGTGATTTAGTGAGATTAGGAGACATTTTAACTAACCAACATTTAATTCGTTGTCATAATTATTTATTTTGAGATTAACTAATTAATATAAAAAATACGATAAAGTGTCTCGTACAGCGCACGGACTTTCCATCTAGTAACCTTAATTTCTACACTTACTAGTCACTACTCACGTACTCACATAGCCGTGAGTACGAGTTAGAACATAGAACGTACAATCGCCTATTACTTATCAAGTTATTAGTCTATCATATACGGAGTATACATTATCGTGTAATTACTGTCGTGTTGGTTTACAATATTGTTACTTGGTAGCACGAAACAATGAAGCATTCGATATAGAGCCAGTATGTGTAGTATGTACATACTAACACTACCTGGATTTTAACCACCAAATCAAAAACATCATCGATGCTCACACGTAAATTAGTGATTAACACGAGCCCTACAAATCGGGCAACTCCGTTCAATTAGGCCACGAGAGAGAAGCCACTCATTGATGCAATTGGCATGGAAATAATGTCCACAAATTGGTAAAGTGCCCAATTTATCCTCAGCTTGGTACTCTACCATACAAATTGCGCATGCATTATCATCACCTTCGTTTGATGGGCTTCGGCCCATTTCGTCTATTTCACTCAAAACCAACGTGGAAGCAAACTGTGGGCTGAGCTCATTGTTTAGGCCCAATTGAACAATTTGCCTGGCAAACTCCACATTAACCTCCTCAAGGCCCAATTCAATCGTGCGTCCCGGTCGGGTTGTAACTGATTCCTCGGGTTCGGATTCTAGCTCCGAAGACGTAGAATCGGAGCTTCGTCTAAGATAAGCTCGAGTCCAAATGAAAAGTGAGCCCACTATGCATATTGTTGAGGGAAAGCATAGAATCAGTATGACTGCTATCATGGTTGTAAGAGACAATTTCCTCGACCTACCTGAAAATATATGTAATAACTCTTCGTCACAAACACATATCTATGAGTTTAATTTGTACCCGAAAAAGCTGAACAACTTATCGTGTGTGTTTGGATCCCATGGAGTTAAAATTTTGGTGAAGTTGGTGGAGTTTGCCATAAATAGTAATAAAGCAAAATAAAGAAAATCTTTAAATACACAAGTAAAATGTCACATATCTTTTTCTTACCTCATTAGGCAAACTCCACCAACTCCATCAAATTTCAACTCCATGAGATCCAAATCTCTTATCGTGTAATAGAAGATTTCTAAATAAATCGTAAAAACGTTACAAAGTTGGCATGTGTCTAACAGATTATTGAGAAATGACTGCCACTACTAGATTAATTTAATATGAAGATACAACCAATTTTATTTCTACAAATTAAACTCTGAATATGTAACTTTCGTATATATAGTCAAACATGCTGGCCGGCCTTAACCATCATAATATTTAACGTCTTGTATATTTGGCCTTTCGTTGGGGTGTACGGTCTTCACATTTTCAAAACCCTAACAAAGTAACCCTTCTATTCTTGTGAAATAATAAATTAGTGATCAACTTGGTAAGATTCGTCTAATAATACTATATTACTTTATGTATGTATACACGATATATAGGATACTTAGATCTATAATAAATGATAAATGATTTCTATTTTCTAAATTAGACAAGCCCTGAGAATGAAAGGCCATGACTTGTCAGTTGACCTTATTCATCTACTATAATCCCTTCGATTCTGATTTAAAGAGATTTTTCTATATCTTTATGCAGTTTTGAATGGTCATGTTAGAAACTACTTGTAAACTAAATGAAAAATCCATTTACTTTAGAATTAAGTGGAGTTGGTAGACTGCACTGTAAAATAAAATATGTATTGATTTTTGCAACAAGTAAACAATTCCTTTGATCTAAATAAAGTAGATCCCAAAATAACACCTCAATCTCTTTAGGAGTAGATTATTATTCTTATCCCACCAGCATTATTTATTTGACGACGATCCGATCATGAACTCATTAATTAATTATTGCAGATTAATTGAAATAATGATCAATTATTTGTCACAGCAATCAGTGATGTGGCCATGGTCTGCATGCATAAATGGCCTGTTCGACATTCAACAGGTTTTAGCTTTTTGACTAGTAACAAACATTACTTTCTCAAAATTATACCACTCCGTCCCGATTGAAACTTCTTATGAAATTTAAAATCCCCTCATATAATACTATTCTATGGAAAGTTTAATTTGAGATGAAGTAGCTAGTATGTGTTCTTTGCTTAATTAGTTGCACAAAAAAAAAAAAAAAAAAAAAAACCGTTAACAAATGAACATATATACCTTGGTTTGTTATCTCCGAGCATACAAAATCCTTTAAACCAGCACTTGAATTAGTCCCCATGGAGCACATTTGACCGTGCAGCTCGCATGACTGGCACGCCGGCATGAACCATGACAGCCGGATATCCACGTTGAGCTTCGAAATCGACGATAAACCCGTCTTATTTTCCGACGAGGGCGGCCATTGAACCGGAACCTTGACCATTGGTTCAACCATGTAACACTTGTTGCTTTCTTGTAGTGTTGTGTTTGCAATGCTAGTGTTGTTGTTATTATTAGTATTATTGTTCAAGGGAATTGCATAGACAAAATAGTCCAAACCACTAAGGCAAGGTATTGGACCTACAATTTTTGGGCCTTTATTATTATCAAGAGTCGCATTATTATCATTTGTGACTAAAATTGATGATGAGCAATTATAGAATGAAAATTCTTGGTGATAAACCATGGAAAATGGAGAATTAGTAAGGTTAAGAGAAAGCAATGTTTTTGGTAGACAATTATCTACATCATTTACCCAAATTTCTTGGGCAACATAATCTATACTCTTGACACTAAAATTACCTGAACTTGGTAACTCAATAAGGGTCTCTTTGGAACCTTGTTGGTCACACCACACGTAGAAACCCGGGTAACCACATGAGCTAGCCTGTTGCTTTGATGAGTCATGGTCCTTGACCATGAAGGGGAACCGGATGT
Source organism: Spergularia marina (assembly GCA_963680865.1). Classification (NCBI taxonomy): domain Eukaryota; kingdom Viridiplantae; phylum Streptophyta; class Magnoliopsida; order Caryophyllales; family Caryophyllaceae; genus Spergularia; species Spergularia marina. The sequence goes on along the minus strand of OY804553.1, from coordinate 21,954,883 downwards.
CCAGGCTGCGGCCGGAGTCACCGCACTTAGAGGTGGAGCAGCCACCAGCAGCACTAAGCACACCATTAGCAAGATTATTATTACTGCTCATAAGGACAAGGAAAAGGAAAAGAGATGTGATTAATAGGGATATAATATCCATTAGGAGGACTTTAAACTATTGATAAGAATGTTAATTAAGTTAATTTTGTTATGTTTAAAAAGGGGTAACTGTTTTTATTCTGGAGGGTTAATTAGAATAAATGCTTACTACTTATATCATGTTAGAACATGACATTTCTTTTTTCTAATAATCCTAATTTGAATATTTTTATGTATAAGCCAGGTTGGCTCATCTGCTCTTGTTTATATATAGATATATTACATTTTTTTTAACAGATACTATACTTTCACCCAAATAACAAGCAAATATATATATGGAGTACTCCGTATGTCTAAATGTTTTATTGGTAGATGTCGGAAGGCAGAATATTAATGTATGGGAATTAGAAGACTTCATCAGTATGTTTTTCTAAACGATTGTTTAAACTATAAATGTTTGATCCTATAAATTGATTAGAATTGAAAAGACAACAAAATTGGATGATCCTAGGAGTCTATATGTAGACAATAGCAAAATTGTCTATAGCATAATCAAGTGTGGTAAATTAAAAATGGTATGCAGTTAAAAATATGGTTGTGTAGTAAAATTAACGTATTTGCAGTAAATTTATGACATTGGTAGTAAAATCAATATTGTTACGGATCTATCAACAGAAAGAATTTTGAATTGATTTAATTTCAAAATTAAAGACCCTTAATTGTCTCTCTTTCCTTATAATCCATCATTTGCCAAATTATACAACAAAATTTATTGCACCTTTAATTATTTTTACTACAAATTAGTCATAGACATTTTGTTCACTTGTCTACATATAGACTTCTAGTATTTTCGAAACTAATTATCCAATCTAAGTTTTAACGTGGAAATTTATTATTATTAATTTGGAGAAACTTGTGTCTTTTGAATCAAGCGCTTATAATTAAGGAGGTACATTCCAAAAGTGTGTTTCTTTACATTTTTGGAATGACCAATGAATTTAGTTATCTATTTTTTGGCTTAGATGGATAATTGTAGAGAAAGAGAATTCCACATGGAGATACTAGCCTGAAACTAAAAAAACATTCGCTTGAGATTGTGCCAAACCATGTCATTCACCTAATCAAACTATCACTTATATTATTTTTGTTAAATTTGGCAAGAAATTATCCTTATTTAGTTACATGTTGTGACAAATGATAATTGTTTGTATGGTTTTGCCATCTTCTATGTACAAGAAATGTCGCGATATCCCTCAAAAGCATATCCAATCAATAAGCATTAATACCGGTTGATTCTAATTTAGTCCCTTGTGAATGGAATATCCAATACTCCAATGTAATGTTATGTATGTCTATTGCATCGGATCGACTTGTCAAGTTACCTAAAATCTAGTAGCATGCAGGAGTAAGCTAAGATTTGTCTTAAATTTACTCTAATAAGAGTTATCTTTTTTTTTTTTTTACTAGTAACTATAAAGTGTAATTATTATTATTATTATTATTATTATAAATTTGGGGTCCCATATTCGTGTTTGAGCTTTACTGAGGGGGGGATTTAAAAAAAAAAAAAAAAAACTGCATTATCTGTAGTTATTTTCAAATGCTTGATGAGGAGGTGATTAAGCTATATCACACTTGAAAATAGGTAATTAATCCACCAAAATAATACCATCAATAAAATCATTACGAAACTTACATTTTCAAATCATAAATCCTTACAATAATCAATCAAATATACCACTTTTAGTCCATCTATTAACCTTCACAATGGAATCATGTGATAAAATTGCAAAAATTGTAATTTTTGTCTTCGTTTTAACCATAATTATCAACAATAATAATGCTATAGCAAAAGATATGAAAGAACCAAAAGAAAATCCTTGGGAGAAAAAGGTTGCAGATTGTACCAAAAAATGCAAGCACGACGATTTTAAATGTGCCGTAGACTGCGTAAGGAGTGCGCTAACGGATCAAAAGATCAATGCTAAAACTGTTAAACCGGCAATGCACGAGCCACTTACAATCACATATTGCTTTTTTGGTTGCGTCGACTCTGGAACGTGCCCGAAGTCAGGAGGTATGTTTCACGCTACTGTTTTTTTGCCCGTATGTAGTATTCGATGTATTAATATTGCGATATATACTTAAATTAGAAATAAAATGATGCTTTTTTTATAATAATAATAATGATGTTGATACTGATTATTTTTCACAATTTATGTGTTATTCTCCAGTTGAATGCTATGAAAATTGTGCGGAGATATGTGATTACAAGAATCTCGAGAAGATCAAGCGCAAAGAGAAGTTCGAGAAAGAGCACAAGGACAAGGACAAGCACAAGGACGAGGGTAACAAGGCGTGAATGATCGACATTAGAATATGCGTCAAAGCAATAGGTCGGGGAGCTTTAATTTTCAAGAATCCCTAGTTATTTATTCCTTTTTTTTTTTTGTGTAAAGATTTTGGTCCCTTCATTAGTCATCCACTCGAGAAAAATAAACAAACATTCTTATGATAGTTATTTAATCCTTTGAATTTGAAAAAAAAAAATTAATAGAAATATGTCTCATGCTTGTAAATACTAGTCTCATTTAATTTGTGTAGCAGTGTAACATACTTAACATTATGAACGGTTGAGATGAACGCTATAATGGTGTTTTACGTTACTTGTTAAGGACCTTAAAATTACACTTAAATTATACCCTAATGTTGGGGTGAGTTCGATTTGGGATAGACCGGGATCAACCTTGGTTTCCTGCGCGCACAAACAAACGGTCAAGGGGGGCGCCCGGCTTTCGCCAGGCGATGCCCCTCCGACGCTCAAGTCAGGATGGGGTGGTCACAAAATAAGATTGAGATAGAGTAGAGAGAGAATGTACATTGTGTGTGTGAAAAGTCCAAAATAAAATCCTTTTATTATGGCAAATGAGGGGGTATTTATAGGGAGTCCAAGGAATAACCAAGGTACCTCTAATCAATCCTGACCCTTCATTCAATCAAGATCTGATGGCTAGTATCCTTCGGGCCTTGAGAGTATCACATGGGCCTTTTCCAAGGAACACTTTCCTAAGGGCTGTGGCCCATTTATAAAATGTGTACCAACAGAGCCCCTCGGAGTCGGATCGCACTCGTCAATCACTGCACCTCGCTGCTCCTAGAGGGTGATCGGACTGCTCATCCCCCGGCCGCCCTTTGCCATGGTTCATATAGTGGACCTTGGTAAAGCCATGTGGTGCTCAATAACTGTGTCGCATCGTCTTCACCTTCATAGGCCGTGGGGCTCGTATTTTTCGATTTTAATCGAAAAACTTCGCCCCTTGCGAGCTTCATGGTCGTGTGCGCCTTTCTCGTTTCTCTTTCTCTTCATATACCGAAGTCGCACTCAAAATTCGCCCCTAGAGCCGGGTGCGATTTCGAGTCAACCAAAATATCCGCCCCTGGAATGGATACCGAAGTCGCAATCAGAATTCGCACCTGGAGTGGATACCGAAGTCGCAATCAGAATTCGCCCCTGGAGTTGGGTGCCGAAGTCGCAATCAGAATTTGCCCCTGGAGTTGGGTGTGATTCCGTGCTGACTAAAAACCTTCGCCCCTTGAATGGAGGCGGAATCGCAGCCAAAATTCGCGCCTATACTTGGGTGCGATTTCGTGTCGAACAAAAACTTTCGCCCCTTGAAAGGAGGCGAATGTCGCAGCCAAACTTCGCCCCTGGAATCGGGTGCGATCTCGACTCAATCAAATAACTTCGCCCCTGAAATGGAGGCGAAAATCGCAGCCGACCATCGCCCCTAAATTTGGGTGCGATCCCGACTCGTTAAAAACACTCGCCCCTGGAGTGGAGGCGGAACTCGCAGCCGAACATCGCCCCTGGAATCGGGCGCGTTTCGACTAGATCAAATATCGTCGCCCCTGAAATGGAGGCGAAAATAGCATCGCCCCTGGAATTGGGTGCGAATAGTAATAATAATAGCAGCCGAATTTCACGTTGGCTTACTTGTAATAATTTCCTTATAATGATAATATCTTGTACCTGCAAAACAATATCAAACACTAACTCGTTATCCAGGTGCGCCCCTCGGGGTATTAGCCCAAGGGTGGAATATTATGGCTCAGCTCGTTTTTTGTGGGTTATTACAGCCCATCCTTCGTTCGAAATGAACTCAGATATCAACGAGGGTCGAGCCCGAGACATCGAATTTAACCAATGAAAATTTGACTCGACTGTCCGGGCCCGGAGATCTGGGGGTCTACGTCCCACTTAAACACAGCATCGCAGTTCGACACCCTTGAACTAGGGTGTCCCCTGATTACTGAGTGCAAGAGCGTAGGCGAACGAATCCGAGCTGGAGACATGTTCGCCGAGGGCCGTTACTTCGGCCCTGCCTCTGGTTGCGGGCCGGGCGATCTCATGGAACCTTATTCAACACGCACCCGAATCATCGGGAATGAATATAGTGTCTTAACCCGAACCAGGTATATTTTGGAATTGGACTTCTTCCCAGCCGCGCCCGAATATTAGTGATACCCAGGTGCCAATTGATACTATTGGTGATCCACAGCTGGTCATCCGAGGTGGTGAGGTCCCACCCCGCAGTGGGTATTCACCGTCCGAGTCTGGTGACACAACCGACTCGGCTTGGCTTTAGCCACTGGCTTGATCGAAAATGATTCATCGAGACCGGTGAAGTTCCGGGCTCGGTTAAGCTTCTTTCACCGAATTTGAATAATCCTTGCCCAAATAAAGGGTATAGGGCACAATAAAGTTTGCATGAATGTAGAGTGAATTATGCCGACCCGACCAACTTTGGTTGGTTAAGACGCAGCCGGCGTGGTCAAACTTCGCCCCTCACAGGTAAGGAAAGTAGACGCAGCCGAGACTCGCCCCTAGGGTTGGGTGCGATCTCGGCGCGTTCAAGACGCAGCCGGCGCGGTCAAACTTCATTCACCCCTGGAACGGATATCGAAAATAATTCATCGAGACCGGTGAAGTTTCGGGCTCGACTCAGCTTCCATAGTCGAATTCTTAAATGGACTTAACGGATGCCAAATACTGTACTGGTGAGAGCTCGATAGATAAATAATATACTGGTGAATAATGACTTATTCGAAACCGAGGTTGAGTACTTATTCCCAGTCGAGGCCGATCTAAGAGTGAAGCACCTCAAGCCAAGCTATGCTCAAGGAGAGGTCAATAATCATGCACTTCAGGGCGCGAAGATCGAGGGAAAGGTCTTCAAAATCGAGGTCAAGAAACCCTTCCAAGTCGAGGTCGATGGTGAAGTTCTCGAAACCGAGATTGAGTACTTCCACCGCATCGAGGCCGATGCAATAGTCCGAAGCTCATTTTCAAGCCGAGCTATGCTCCGAGGCAAGGTCGATGATGAGCTTCTCCTCAAGCCGGGCTCTGCTCCCAGGCGAGGTAGATGGTGAGGTCCTCGCAACCAAGGTTAAGGACCTCCTCCGCATCAAGGCCGATGGTAAAGTTCTCAAGACCGAGGTCGAGAAATTTCACCGCATCGAGGCCGATACAATAGTCTGAAGCTCATCCTCAAGCCAAGCTATGCTCCGAGGCGAGGTCGATGATGAGCTTCTCCTCAAGCCGAGCTCTGCTCCCAGGCGAGGTAGATAACCGAATTCCTTAGCTCGGAGGCCAAGGGATTGATATTCGGAGGCGAGGTCAAGAAACCCTTTTCGAGTCGAGGATGATATAATCTCACAACTTTTTGATTGTCTTCGGCAATAAGAAATTTGCTGAGCCGACGACCGTTGCCCAAGTAAAGGAGAATAGGTGTAATAACACATGCACATATATAGAGTGAAGCTTGCCGATTCGACCAACTTTGGTTGGTCACGCTTCGAGACCCGGAGATATAACTTTGGTTATACCTTTTGTTGAATAGAATGATAATAATAATAATATTGGCTCAAATAAAGAGCTGATGATTTGATAAGAAATAATCATTTGCCGCTTCATAGATAAATAAGTCGAGCTTGTCTTTCCAAACATTCGCAAATGACGTAATTTCGCCGCCAATATGGGTTTCACTCACGACAATTTTGGCAAAGAATATAGGATTTCGGGACATTAATCGATCATGCATCACACCAACTTGCCGCCACTCTCGAGTTTGAGTTGGAGTAAACAACCGAGCTCGAGAGTACGACGCATGCAATTGCAAAAAATTTAATAAATGAAATGCATATAGTTCATGCTTTGCACTCAATAGGCCTTTTGGCTAACAATTTGAGTATGACGTGCCATAAATATTCTCGTCATACGATTAAATTAACATGCTTGCTAATTATCCCACAAATTAAACTCTTAAGTTTATCAGGGTACGGATTGAAAGTGATACAAATCAAGTCCTTGCGCGGACGCAAACATACATTGAGAACCATTTCTCACATTACTGAGCGTCATCCGTCATACACATTTTAGCAATAAACATGTAACATGTTCTGCAATATACTGGCATATGAACATTTGGAGGACAACCGACATGCTTTAGTGTGTAAACTAAGCGATTTTGGAAAAAATCAACCAACATAAGTAGCAATTTCATGTGATTTCATGTGAATTGCGTAAATTTCGATACAATTTTTAAGTGGTAGTAAACTAACAATGCCTATGTGTAGTATGCTGCTGCTAGCCTGCTACTCTATGTAAAATTGCATGAAAAGTGACGAAAATGGCCACGGGAATATGTCGCCACTTTAGTAGTCAAATGTAAGACTCAGATGTGGCATAGCTCTTGCCCACATGCATGTGATAAAGTATTTATTAAATTTTCTAAGGCTTTTTGGGTTTTTACATCATTTCAATAGGCTCATATAAATTATACTACAAGTGTAGAACAGAGTACTTATCTGAAGGGAGAGGTCGGAGTCCTTTGCTCAAATAAAGAGCCAAAAATCTCGCTTATTATACCTTAGCCATCAGATGTGATGCCGGTTTGCTCAAATAAAGAGGGAGAACATATTCGCACCCAGCTCAAATGCTCAAATAAAGAGCAAGTAACCCACTACTGTAATAATCTTCCTTCATATACAATTATTCATCCCTAAATATTCATCCCGGTCGCTTAGCTGCGCAGGTCGCACATCACTCGCACGATCTCGTTTTAACGCGCCCAAACTCGGTCACTTCTCCGAAGGGACACTGAGTCCGAGCTGCTCCCACCCCGATCGGGTCCGAGCTGCCACTTCGAACGCGGGTCAAGTCCGAACTCTCACGCGAACTGAGTCTAGCTCTCGGCTGCAGAGGTTGGGTCCGACACTCGCGCATCGCGCGCCTCTCTCGGCACTCAGGCGTACTTCTCACGCGCCGCTACCCACAATCCAGCTACGGGGTCGGATCAAGTCCAGCCTCTTCGCACTCGGGTTGAGTGCGGCTGCGATAGGGCTGTCTTATCAGGTCCGACCACCCCTCATCGGGTCTGACCAAGCCGAAAGACGACCAAGTCAAATCATCGGAATCTGAGTCGGGCTAGTGAAAGTCACGAATCTGAGTTGCCGCTCCAATCGTAGGTCAAATTCGAGCAACCCACAATCCCCACTTCATATGTGGTTGCTCCGGTAACAGCCCCTAGTCTCGCCGCCAGCGAGGGTCGAGTCCGATCAAACTTTCGCCTTAGACGCGAGTCAGATCTGACCATCATGTCGCGGGCCGAATCAAGTTTCAACATTCAATCAAGGGGCTCGAGTGCGGCTGCGATCGATTTGTCGCATTGAATGCGGGTCCGATCAAGTTGCCGCTCTGACCCTCGTCGAGTCCGGGCAGCCATTGTCGGTTTTGGCCTTCGCAGTTCGCACCTCCAACCACGGGCGACTAATCCGAGGCCGATGATTCACTTTCAACCGTCCTGCCACCAGCGTGCGTTGACCAACGCGTCAGGACGAGTCCGCGCAGCCGCGAAGAGCGGGGTCAAAGCTGCCGCCTCAATTGAAGTCGGGCCTGACCTCTTCTCAAATTCGAGTCGAGTCCAGCTCTCAAGCCGATTCGGGTCAAGGTCAGGCCGACACCTACTCCGGACAGCCAAACCGAGGTCGAGTCGGAGTGAGTCAGCGACCGCGGACCTCGCACACGAATGGGAACTAGCTCTCGGCTGCGGAAGCCGGGACCGAATGGCAACTTCTTCGATCAAAGACGAGTCCGACTATTACCTCGATCAAAGTTTGCTCTGAACCTCTGCCTCAATCAAATGTTGGGTTCGAGAAAACGCCGAGCTGCGCAACCACCATACGACTGCGCAACCTCCATACGACAACGGGTCCGAGCCTCCGCGTCCAACTATAACGCATCCGACCACATATGCTGAGTCCGAGCTCGTACACAGCATTTCGCGCTTGCACTGTGATAATGCGCACATCAAGTCTTCTATGACCACTCCAAGTGCGCATTCCGAAGAAATTGGTGTCGAGTTGCCGCCTAGGATACAATTCCGAGATACCTCTACGCGCACGAGCGCATCGCACTCAATACCACTGCGCACATCGCACCACTACTTCGAATCTAAGTTGCTATCTTGGATATAGCCGAGACCAAGTAGACATACCAGCTTGATCTCGGTCGCGGACTGCCACTTCGACAGTTCGACCTCGGGTTGAATCAGGTCCGAGTGCGCACTTCTGAAAGGCTGGGATCCGAACGCGCACCACACTTCGCGCATTGTATTCCGCACCCACACTTCACACCACACACGCGCGCTCCCCATTCCGCAATCACAGGACCAAACAATCCCAGTTCTCGGTTGCGGCGGTCGAGTCAGACGTTCCGAACCACCACCCCGAACTAAGGTCGAGTCCTGGTGAGCCAGAGACCACGCACCTCGCTCACGGGTTGGGTCAGACTTCGTCCACACTCGCGCACTCCCCAGTTCATGCCCCGCGCTTCTCACTCCGCACTCCGCTTGTCACAGCCTCCCTAATGCCAGTGCGCACCACGCACCACGAACTCCAAAAGCATCTCAGCTTTTTGGCCGTGTTTCCTTTTTGCGCGACCAACATATGTGACCCACTAATTGATAAAAAAGTAAAGTACTTTTCGTAACTCATGCGCACAGCGCACTCAAAAGTTCGTACTACGCAGCCAACCTAAGTGGATCCTCGCAGTCTATCCCCACAGACGGCGCCAAATGTTGGGGTGAGTTCGATTTGGGATAGACCGGGATCAACCTTGGTTTCCTGCGCGCACAAACAAACGGTCAAGGGGGGCGCCCGGCTTTCGCCAGGCGACGCCCCTCCGACGCTCAAGTCAGGATGGGGTGGTCACAAAATAAGATTGTGATAGAGTAGAGAGAGAATGTACATTGTGTGTGTGAAAAGTCCAAAAAACAATCCTTTTATTATGACAAATGAGGGGGTATTTATAGGGAGTCCAAGGAATAACCAAGGTACCCCTAATCAATCCTGACCCTTCATTCAACCAAGATCTGATGGCTAGTATCCTTCGGGCCTTGAGAGTATCACATGGGCCTTTTCCAAGGAACACTTTCCTAAGGGCTGTGACCCATTTATAAAATGTGTACCAACACCTTGTGAGTTGTAACTTCATAAGCTAATGTACATACCTAAAATTTTCAGTGTTTTTAATTGTGTTGTTAGTAAATGGGTCTTTCTGTTGAGGGCCTATGAGCTATGGTCACTCTAAGCTATAACATTAAATGTTTTTAGTTTTTTACCATTTTCCAACACAAATTAAGAATTGGATATATTCCCACAATAAAATACAACCCACAATTTATTAAATTAATTAGTTAACTCTCTATATTTATCCTCACCTATGTTAAATCCGATCTATCCTCTCCAATGACGCACCAAAATCACATTCACATCCCGTTCTAGCAGCAATTATTCCGACGTCGAAATTACACACAACCCCTATGCAGTGGCAAATATATAAACAACCTAAACCCAATGACAAAATCCTTTTGGGATGTGATTGAAAAATGAAATCTTATTTAAAGTTGCTGACAAAAGATTTATGGTTGACTTTCCCGGTGTTCATAATCACCTATTGTCATTGCTGGTCAAATTACACTAATTATTCCAAATTACACTCATTAATAGTCTACGGGAGTTTCGACCTCGTTAACAAAACCATTTTAAAATAAAAAAGAAGAAGTAACATAACAAAGAAGAGGGCCTAATTTTTCCTTATCCAAACCAACCAATCCACACAACCCACCTCAAAAATCACAGCATAAAAACAACATATTTACCCACAAACAGTGAAAATTAAACTAAAGCCATTTTAGAGCAGGAAACCATGAGAATACCGCGCATTAAATTTCCTCAAAGACTCCCTAAATTCTCATCTTCTGGTAATTTTACATGCTTTTTTTTTTTAATTCTAATTTCTGTATGTTATTAATCTTAAATCAATCTCTTTTTGGGTTGAACTTTATGAAATTGGTGTAAAGGTTGAATCTTTTTGGGTTGAAGTTTCTCAAATTGAGTAAAGTTTGCATCTTTTGACAGAAATTATGATGTTTTGGCTATATGGGTATGTTTATCTTAGTTTAGTGTGATTAATTAATCATAATACAAATTGGGTTGTTTCTGTTTGATTTATAAAGTGGTTGGTTAGAATTAAAGATTCTGATGTAGTGTACATATATGTAGCTTTTATCTGTAATATGAGTCTCAAGTGGACTAATTGCACGTAATGAAATCATATTGTTGAGTCAAGAAGAAGATAGAGGTATTGGTTTTTGGGTATTGATGATTGTAGTAATTATTGGAGATAATTTGATTGAGATTGTTGAACATTTCTTAATAGATGCTGAGACTAGTAAAAGCAACAGTTTGGCATTATGGGTATAGACTGTTTTTGTGGGTAGTTGGAAGTTTTCATCCTGCTTGTTAACATCTTCATTTCGGAGGGTGAATCTGAATTGAAATTCCGTGTTTTGTCCGAGGAGTGAGTTCAGTTCAGTTCGGTTCAGTTCAATTTTTACGAGAAAATACCTAAGACCGCCCTAAAAGCAAAGTAGGTCTGACTGTCCATGTTCCCTGTAAGGACTATATGTCTATATGGTTTCACTCATCTGGTGATGACAAAGCTATGGTATTGTTCTTACTGAACCAAACTCTTGATGGACATTTGCTTTTACGGGTATGTTTAAGTTTATTAGTCGATTTGATCTACCCTGAATCCCCATCTAAACCGTATATATGTACAGCCTTTTTGCTGCAATCAGCAATGTTGTTGGTTGTACCAAATCTCAAACACCCGACCTATGGGTGAGGGGAATAACCTTTCATCCAAGAGGCCAGATAAGATTTGGTATTCTTTCAGCAATGTGCTACTCTGCTGTTATTCTGACTGCTGTTTCAGTGTTTCTTAATTAATGTCTAGTTGTACTGTTATACAGGTACCGTGACCCAGACAAAGGCAGCTTCAGAAACTCAGAGCACTCGTAAGATTTCAACATCAAAGTCTGATGTTCCCTCACAACCTAGCACCTCAGGTGGCGGAGGTAAAGCTTCGGAGCAGCCCAAACGCACACCACTTTCTGACAAGGAGATAGAATCGGTCATGGTATTCACTGATCCATAACTACATTATGCTTATCCATAACAAAAGTTTCTTTAATCAAATAATTTCCCTGGCCTGTGTTAATTTTAAGGCAAAGATCTCGAAAATTTGTAGGAGACTTACTAATCACTATTCCTTGGTTATTATTCATTGCCTAGCATCAGAGATAGAGCATTCTTCTTACATTTTGCACTACACTTTTCACAGTTGGGTGGCGGCGACTAAAATCAAGAAAGTTCACCAGAATAAGACGTTACACTTTTGGGGCGGTTCTGTTTATAGTATCCTCCCTGTGCTTTCCTGCTAAAGTTTTGTTCTCTACTTCTGCTTGTCGTCATGACGTGTACAGCCCGTATGGGCGAAAGAATGACTGTAGTTTCAGTGTACTCTTTGATGTCACTGGTACAACGAACATAAATTACTCCATTCTTGTGTTCCCTGTTTATATGAAATCGCATGTCAATATTTGCCGATCCTTGGCAGTCTAGTGAAGGAGACTCCCATTTGCATTTCGGTTCCTGGAGTACCGAAAATCTACCCAGGGATCAAGGATAGGTACAGACTATATGATGACAGATTACCCTGATAGTCTGATACCCTGTGCCGAAGAGATGGTCTGATTATACTACTGGCAAGACATGTTAGACCAACATTGAACAGCAATTGTGCACCATAATTCCAATGATATGATCTCGAGTTGGTTAGGTTTGGGTGTGCAGCGAACCCAAGCTTCCACTTGAGCCCATAGAGGACATTAGTTCAAACTTTCGTCGAAACCCCTCTGCACGTAAAAGACATCAATTTGGATTCCTGCCAAGCCGCAGGCCAGCCATAAGTCAGCCAAATCATACACAATAGATCGGTTGCTACGAGGAGAGGGCGTCTCTGGCGTCCACTATGGATTATTGTGTAACCGTGTATCACGTATCGACCCAGACAGGGTCATAGCTAATTAGCGGCTAATCAAACTCCGGTATACTAATTGACGGAAACTACTCTCCTATAATCGAAAAATAAGCAAAAAGAGAATAACAAAGTAAACAAAATAAGCTTCCACGATTGATACCGGCCTTAGCCTTAGGAAGTCATCCTCAAACAAAACAAGTTCGCTTTCAAAAGGTTCCCAGCAAACAGTGTCTTCCACCCGTAAGGTGGGAAATTCATAACGGGGATCAATATACAATCCCAAACGTTCACATAGCTTTCGATACATAGCTATCAACCCAGAACCGGAACAGACGGGACGTAAAATTAAGCACAAACAAAACTATACACGTTATTCTATCTAACACCACTACCTAATGAGACCTTTCAGGTACAAGAGGTAACAGGGCAGACCATATAAACAAAAATGTGGTGACCAAAATAAATACGACCACACTTTTCTCTGGTGTTTTTTAGCCAAGAGAACTTAGCGGTCTTCCAAACACACTTCAAAATTCGTCTAAATCTACAACTTTTGAATCTTCACTTGTCCGGGGCAATGCTGCTTCATGTTTCCGGTGTAAGCAAACAAAAGAAAGGGCGCAGGTGGATTCACCTGGGCATTACAGGGCGGTTGCTGCTCTCTCTTGTTGCTTCTTGCCGAGAGACTGCTCAGCTGAGGAGTCGGCAGTGACCTCCTCTTCGTCTCCCATGAGGTACTTGTCTACCTGTGCTGCAGCTTGTCGGCCCTCTGAGATGGCCCACACCACCAACGACTGACCACGACGACAGTCACCAGCGGCAAATACCCCGTCCACATTGGTTGAGTAGCGACCATACTCTGCCTTGAAGTTTGACCGATTGTCGCACTCCAAGCCCAGCTTGTCAGCAACATTCTGCAGGAACGTACGACGACAGAAGGGTAAGTAAGTTGGTCTCCTCTACAAATATAACGTATGTCTATACGATCTGAAGTACGGAGTAATAAATGCCCAACCCACAATTTGAAATACACAGAAGATATAACAGATATAAGGGAGAGAAATTTAGGAAACTAACCGATTCCGGGCCTAAGAACCCCATAGCCAAAAGGACTAAATCTGTCTCAATCAATTCTTGGCTGCCTTCAACTTCCTTAAACTGGAACCTTCCACTGGCATCCTTCTCCCACTCGACACGCACTAATTCCAGACCCTTCACATTACCATTCTTATCTCCAATAAATCGCTTTGTAAGAACTTCATACGTTCTTGGGTCCTTGCCAAACTTGGTGGCAGCCTCTTGATGCCCATAATCGACACGGAATATACGAGGCCACTGCACATCAAAATTAAAACTTTAGATACTCTAAATTACACGACAGTAGTACCCTAATCAAATTCATCAAGTGACAGTATATGAGAATACGAAGGTAAGCTCGACCTGTGGCCAAGGATTTCCTGGAGCTCTAGACTTCGGTGGCTCAGGAAGGAGTTCTAGGTTTACAACACCAGTGCAGCCATGTCGGATAGATGTACCAATGCAGTCTGTTCCAGTATCACCTCCACCAATCACCACAACCTTCTTGCCTTTGGCAGAAATATAGTTACCATCTTGTAGATTACTATCAAGTAAGCTTTTAGTATTGGCATGCAAGAACTCCATGGCAAAATGGACTCCTGACAAGTCTCGTCCTTCGATTGGAAGGTCCCTGCAACAACCACCAGCATTAGAGATCTTACACTAGAGCATACTGACATAGTAATTCGAGCACACAAAAAAAAAAAAAATCATGTGCAGTACAATTTTCCATGCCGTTTTACCTTGGTTTCGTAGAACCGACCGTCAAAACAATGGCGTCGTTCTCCTTCTTTAGCCGATCAAAAGAATATAACTCATCCTTTCCAACATTTGCATTCACCACAAAATTCACACCTTCCTCAGCCATCAGATTGACCCGTCGTTGAACAACATCAATCTTGTCCGCCTTCATGTTGGGGACTCCGTACATCATAAGCCCTCCAATTCTATCAGCACGCTCATATACTGTCACCAGATGACCCATTTTGTTAAGCTGATCTGCAGCAGCCAAGCCAGCAGGTCCTCCTCCAACTATAGCAACTTTTTTCCTGAAACAGTAAATTTGGAAGCATTAAGACCACGAACATGGAATTGAAGTTTCCAAATACCTTTCTAAAGAAAAAACTAGTTATGATAATACGAACCCCGTTCTTTTCTGTGGAGGCCTTGGTACCATCCATCCTTCCTCGAAGGCTTTGTCTATGATGGTACATTCAATGGTTTTGATAGATACGGGGTTCTCAATGATGCCAAGTACACAGGAACCTTCACAAGGAGCTGGACAAACACGGCCAGTGAACTCTGGGAAGTTATTTGTTTCCAGTAGTCGATCAAGAGCTTCGCGCCACCTATTCTGGTAAACTAGCTCATTAAATTCAGGAATTTTATTTCCTAGTGGGCATCCTGAATTCTCCTGCACATTTAAGACAAATCCCGAACAAAACAGTTAGATTAAAAAATTCACGATCACAAATCTCACACGACTGTAATACGAATACAATAATATAAGTTATTCTTACCTGATGGCAAAAGGGAGTACCACAATCCATACAACGAGCAGCTTGAGTCTTCAACAATTGGGCAGGTCTAGCTTCATCCATGACCTCCTTCCAGTCCTCAATTCTTTCTTTAGGATCACGATACTGGATTCCCTCACGTTCATAAGCAACAAAACCACGATGCTTTTGAGCATCAGGAACCCGAGATGGTCGCTTGGACTCTGCAGCTACTTCTAGTTTCTGCATGTGCAAAACTAATGTTAACCAAAGAAACTCAACATAGAACTGTTGAATCAACAACAACAACAACAACCAAGCCTTATTCCCAAAATGATTTGGGGTCGGCTAACATGGAACTGTTGAATCTAATTAGAAAATAGCTGAATTGCTTACCTCATCAGCTTGATCTTTAACCGCTAGTGATGCCATTTTCTTCAGTTCTTCAAAAGCGTCTTTTTCCTGCACCTCCACCTCATCACTCTCTTCACTGGCCACATTTCCTGCCACCTCCTGGGATGGTCCCTCAGCTTTCATGCTCGCAAGAATTCGCTTGTAATCCCTAGGGAACACCTTAACAAATCTAGGTAAAAGATTATCAAATTCTGCTAGGACTTCCTGTGCGAGCTTGCTGCTTGTGTGGCGGTAATGTTGTTGGATCAACATTTTCAAGGTCATTATGTCATCTTCTTCCTCCACTTTGTCAAGATCCACCAACTCCGCATTGCAACGAGATTTAAATTTCCCATCCACATCAAGCACATACGCTATACCACCACTCATTCCAGCTGCAAAGTTCCTGCCAGTTTTACCAAGTACTACAACAGTTCCACCAGTCATGTACTCACAACCATGATCACCAACGCCTTCTACAACAGCTTTAGCCCCTGAATTGCGCACACAGAATCTTTCCGCTGCCATGCCGTTGAAATAGGCCTCTCCAGTAGTAGCTCCATACAAAGCCACATTACCAATTACTATATTCTCCTTTGGATCAAAGCCACTGCTCTTTGGAGGATAGACAACAATCTTACCACCTGACAATCCCTTCCCCACATAGTCATTGCTATCACCTTCAAGCTCCAAAAGTATACCTGGACAAAGAAAAGCTCCCAAACTCTGCCCTGCACTTCCATTAAATTTAATGTGGATGGTGTCCATAGGTAGCCCTTCCATGTGATAGCGCTTTGTCACTTCATGACTAAGCATGGTCCCAACTGCACGGTTTATGTTGCGGATTGGAGTTTCAATATATACGGGAAGGGCTCTGTCCAAAGCTGCTTTGGATCGAGAGATTAGTTCTTGATCCAAAGCCATGTCCAAACCATGGTCTTGCTTTTGAACACAGCGTTGGGCAGCACCGGGGCGAATGCTAGAAGCTGGTCTAAGCAAGAGAGAGAGGTCAATGTTCTTTAACTTCTCATTGCTTTGGGTAACTATTTCGTCTACTTCAAGCATATCTGAACGACCCACCATTTCATCAAGCTTCCTGAACCCAAGCTGTGACATTATCTCCCTTACCTCCTCTGCTAGCATAAAGAAGAAATTAATTACATGCTCAGGTTCTCCAGCAAACTTAGCTCGCAAAACAGGGTCTTGTGTGGCAATGCCCACGGGGCAAGTGTTCTTATGGCACTTCCGCATCATAATACACCCCAATGTTATAAGGGGTGCTGTACTAAAACCAAACTCTTCGGCTCCCAAAAGAGCTGCAATGGCCACATCCCTCCCTGTCTTAAGCTGACCGTCAGTCTGAACAACCGTACGGCCACGTAGGTCATTAGCAACTAGTGTTTGATGAGTCTCAGCCAGCCCAAGCTCCCACGGAAGCCCAGCATTCTTTATACCGGTCCATCGGGAAGCACCTGTTCCTCCATCATGTCCAGATATCAACACGTGATCAGCATGCCCTTTCACCACACCGGAAGCAATTACTCCAACCCCAGCTTCAGATACTAGTTTGACACTAACTCGAGCACCTGGGTTGGCATTCTGCAAAACAGAAAACAATATAAAATACGATTCCTTCTCCTGCAGAAAAATCAGACGACGCACATAGGAAGCCATGAATATACCTTCAAGTCATGAATAAGCTGGGCAAGGTCCTCAATTGAGTAGATGTCATGATGGGGAGGAGGGCTGATTAGTCCGACGCCAGCAGTAGAATTCCTAGTCAGAGCAATATCACCAATAACCTTATGCCCCGGAAGTTCACCTCCTTCACCAGGCTTAGCACCCTAGATAAGGAAAAATCCACAAAAATTAGTATAGTAGAGATTTTACAGCAGATAAAAAAAGTTCTGCATCAAAGTTCTTCTCACCACATTTAATACGTGGGTACAAGCTAAAGATGCAAAAACACCCTCAGGTGCTTTGCACTTTGCAGAAACAGCATCATCTGTCCATGAACCAAAATTCATAAACAAGCGGAAACCTCCATTCCTAAGGAATGCAGGGGATCAACTACAGATGAAGTTTACGACTGTACTTTTTAGTACCAAGAATTGCTACTTTTAATGCCAAGTTTACCTGAGCCATCTTTATTTGTAGTTCATCAGCATTGGTCAGATAGTAACTCGAAACACCAAATCTTCCACTAGCCACCTGCTTAATTGCACTCCGTTTAGGATTCCTTGAACCATCAGGTAGTGGCTCCAGACGAGATGGATTCTCACCTCCCTCACCTGGACAAAAAAATTGCAGTCAGACAAACTATACCAGAAAACTGTACATAAATGAGGTCTAACAATGGCACCAACTGGATCGGAACAAGTCTAATCAGAAAGAAAGCAATGCAGAGTCAATATCACCATCAGCCCCACTAAGCAGCTAAAACAAAACCCACATATGATGTGCCTTGTATCTACAGTTCATTTGTTGGGATTGCCAACAAAATTCCGAAAAAAAAAGGGAGCAGTTCACAGGAGTAGAGTGGCCTCAAGTACAAGGGAAAGAGTAACAGCATACCTGTGTTAGATTTTCCTCCAATCTTGTTCATAGCAATAGCCAGAGTTGAATGTGCCTCCAGGGATATTGATCCGTAGCTCATGGCCCCAGTGCAGAAGCGCTTCACAATCTCACTTGCAGGTTCTACTTCGTCCAAAGGAATCTTATTACTCACCTCCTTGAACTTTAGAAGCCCCCTCAAATTGGATGATTTATTCAGCTCATTAATACGATTTGAATATTCTTTATAGGCCGCAACGCTGTTTGATCTAGCAGCCTCTTGCAATTTGGCAATGGCAAGGGGATCGTTAAGGTGAAGCTCACCACCTTTTCTCCAGTGATAATCTCCTGGATTAGGCAGGGCCACAGATTCTGCACTTCCAGCTGGAAGAACTCGCCTGGGGAATGCCTGCTCATGAAGCTTCAGAGAGTCAGAGGCCAATGCTTCGAAGGTTGCTCCTTCGACTCTGCTTGGTGTTCCGGTAAAACATCTTTCAATAACTTCAGAAGAAAGTCCCAAGGCTTCAAATATTTGAGCACCCTTGTAGGATGCCAAGGTGGATATACCCATCTTTGCAAGAACCTTCATCATACCGTAGTTGCTTGCTTTGAAGAATTTCTTGACTAGCTCGTCCTTTGAGTGAAATTCACCACTCGATTTGGGTGGGATCTTCCCATCAACTTGCAGTCTCAAAATAGCTTCAATGGCCAAGTATGGACAAATAGCATCTACACCAAAGCCAACCAAAGTACAAAAGTGATGTACTTCACGTGGTTCGGCAGATTCAATGACCAGCCCAACACGTGTTCGTTCTAGAGTCTTCACTAAATGCTGATGAACGGCTCCAACAGCCAACAGAGAACTCACGGCAACCCTACTTGGTGAGAAAGCTACAAAAGAAATAAAGAGGTTAGTCTTTTAGTCAATCCCTATGGGAAGAGAAAGTCTCTCTTTTTTTTTTCCTAATGAAGACAACCACAGACATCGACCACATAGCTTCGTACCTCTATCAGAAAGAACGAGGATTGTGTAACCCTCCTTTATCGCTCCCCTAGCTTCAGAGCAAATTCTATCCAAAGTCTCCTCCAATCCTTTTTTACCAAGGGTCTTGGGATAAGTGATGTCAATAACCTTGCTACGCCAGCCTCTATAGTCCATTTTCTTAATCGCTTCCATTTCTTCAGTGGTTAGTAGAGGGCCCTTCAATGAGAGGCGATGGCATTGCTCCTCAGACGTTTCAGTAAGATCACCTTCTGGACCAATCATACACTCCATTGATGTCACAATTTTTTCCCTGATGGGATCAATAGGAGGGTTTGTGACTTGAGCAAACATTTGCTTGAAGTATTCAAAAGTGAGTTTCTCCCTGTTTGACATTACAGCCAAGGGAGTATCATTTCCCATGGAACCAAGTGCCTCCGTGCTATCTTTTGCCATGGGAAGCATCAGCATTTCCAAGGCTTCAATGGAATATCTGGGACAAATAACACCAAAAGTCAGTACTCTTCCCCCCCCTTCCAAGGAGAAGTCACAGAAAAACATTCCAAGAAGATACTGATAATCACTTACCCAAAAGCCTTTAGAGGAGCCAGTAAACCATGGAGCCCCATGTTCTCCATATCTTCATCTTGAGTTGATGCCTAATTCAAGTGACCAGTCAGAATCACTACAAAAGAACTATGTATCCGAGCTAATGATAACTACTATACTTACAGGCACTGCTCCGGAAATGGGTGGAGCCACCCTCTCTGACTCAGCCACAGAATCAACTATGTCCTTCAATACTATCTTCTGTCTTTTTAGCCAGTCCCCATAAGGCCGACCAAGTGAGTACTGCTTCTTAAGAGCCTCATCATCTACAACAATGTGCTTGTCAAAATCAACCAAAAGCATCATTCCAGGGTTCAAACGTCCCTTCTTTGCTACATCTTCTGGCGCAATGTCTACCACGCCAACCTCACTTGCCATTACAACTCGTCCACTGTGTGTTATGTAGAAACGTCCAGGACGCAAGCCATTTCGATCCAACGTCGCTCCAAGGTATCTGCCATCAGTGACTGCATGGAAATTCAAAGTCAGAATGGACATCCGGAGCTAACTACAACGTAATTAAGTAACAGCAGAAGTCCATACATGTTATGAGAGCTGGCCCATCCCACGGCTCCATAAGGGATGAAAAGTATTCATAAAAGGCCCTTCTCTGGGGATCCATATTCTTGTCATTTTGCCATGCTTCTGGAATCATCATCATGACAGCTTCAGGGAGACTTCTACCAGCCCGAGTTAACAGCTCAAGAACACCGTCAAAAGCTCCTACAAGATCAGAAAACAACACAGCCATCAGAACAGTGTAACAAATCCCACTACAGTCAAATCATATACAGTGCATGGCGGAAAAAACTGAAAGATATGTAAACCAGAATAAAGAAAATTAGTCAGCCGCGTCACCTGAGTCAGAAGAACTGGCATCCACTATAGGCAAAAGCTTCTTCATCTCATTCTTTGAGAGTCCAAGCTCCTTGCATTTAAGTAGACCTTCACGGGCACGCATCCTGTAGAAGTTCATTTGGGGAAACAAAGAAGTGAGAAGGGTATTACAATTAGTTTTACCTTAATGCCAGATGGAAGGACTGACCTCCAAACGTTTAAAATCCACCAAGATTATAAGATGATCCACAGGAGTATTTCAGAAAGACAGTCAAGGTAAGACGAAAATTGGATTACAAAACAAGGAAAAGGGTTGTTACCAATTCACATTGCCACGAAGAGTGTTGATTTCACCATTATGACCCAATACACGCATTGGCTGAGCACGATCCCAGCTTGGAAATGTGTTTGTGGAGAAACGAGAATGTACCTATGGGAAGACAACCCAAAAATAAATTAGTGACAGATGTTTTCGTGTTCAAATAAAATCTACAACTCTTCTTCACCACTCTCACAAACATTTGTTTGTAACAGAACTTTCTTCTCAGTGCAAGAATTTGAACACCTAAACTACCTCGATACACAATTCTTTTTCCACCTCTCCTCAAGAACATCACTGAAAGCACTGCACCATTTTCTGCAAAGATGATATAATGAGTTCCTTACCAACTCCCCCAGTGCATCCAATCCAGAACCAAATTCACATAGTAATCAAGGAGTGGAAGAACTTAAGAGATCATTCATACTTCAATGCCTCAGAAGTCATTTCTCAACCTTGCACCTCCGTCAGTTACCCGTAGTTCCCATGCTTCTGGTTGTTGAAGTTTAAGTTAGCAGAAAAGAAAGAAGTGAATAGAAAAATATATTTACCAGGGCCATGTAGCTCGTAAACCTTTCACTGCCAAGGTCCCAATAGTAGTACTCCTTCAGTTGAGAAGGCTTCAACTGTCCTTTGTAGACAATAGTCCTGCAAGAATCAAGCCCCAGGTTCGTTAACTAACAATCGGAAATCAGAGGGAACAACACTTCATAGAACACTTGAAGATCAGATGCAAACCTTGAAGACAAAGAACAAATGTAGAAATCCTTAACAGCACCATGTTGGAGGTTCAATGCAGCTCTTATGGCTACCATAGAAACCCTCCGTAGTATGTACATCTGAAACAAAATAACAGCAGAGAACGTAAGCTAAGGGACGCGGCCCAAGGAGTCAAAATGGATCAAAAGTTTCAACACCTAAAATAGTAGCACCATAAGCAGATTTTGGTATATTGAGAGATAGATGCTGCATTTGTCATTTGACAACCATCAGGATTTATGGTATTTGACAGCTAGAATTAGTACCATAAGCAGAGATGGGGCAACTGACCTGTTGCTCAATATCGGCTTTTGATCGAGGTGATGGAGTAAGAAACACCTGTTCCACCACTGGCTCCGTCTGCAAAGCAGACTTACCCAAACCTGAGTTATCAGTCGGGACAGAACGCCAACCAAGTACAGTATGCCCAAGGGACTCTGCAACCTACAGTATAACAGATTGCCAACGATCAAACCACTTGATAATTTTCCACCGGAAACCCACCTTTGAGGGAAGTGTTCAAGCAACACAAAAATTACAACAAATACCTTTGTGAACACATTCTTGCTTTCCTCCCTTCTGCTGCCGGAAGTAGGCAAGAAAAACATCCCAACTGCATATTGTCCGGGAGGTGGCAACTCGAAACCGAGTTCCGTAGTCACCTAAACCAATTGAACAGAAATTTTGATTACCATCAATAGCATAATTGAATTAACTAACAACAATCCATATCAATTAAGATTGATCCCACGGACACATCAGGGCGAATATGCATTACGCTAAGATTGCTAAACCATAATGTAACAACAAAAAGACAACTTTTCCCTCTTTTGGGGTACAATTCTCATTTACACGCTCCAAAACCAAACCAAACAAAACGTTAACAATCCAAAACTAACGAAACGAGTAGGAGTTAATTTTACCCAATAGGTAAAAAAAAGAGATGATCTTGTTCAGCAACAGACAAAAACCAAATTTGGACGTTTTAAACTAAAAGTTCACATTTTAACAAAATATCTGACAATATTCTTGCACAAAATAACATTATAAAATTAACAAATCATTTGATCAGTTGAAACATGTCATATAATTATTATTGTTAGTACTAACTAACAATATATTTAACCTCACAATCATTCCATCAGTGCAACCAGAAACATGTCATATAATTCCAGACTAATAACAACAACAACAACATCCAAATTAAAATTTATAACATCGAACATTATATTAATTTAAGTTTATACTAAACTAAACTAAATTAAATTAAATCCAAATTAAAATGAAATTATACCTCGCGGAGAAAATCATGAGGAAGACCAACAAGAATACCGGCACCATCACCAGTGTTCGGTTCACAACCACACGCCCCTCTGTGTGCCATCCTCACTAACATCTCCACTGCATCCGTCACCTTCACGTCACACAAAATTTAAAATAAAATCAAATTCCGAGCTATAGAGGTAAAAAAAAAAAATCAAATATTATCAGTGTGTCAAATTATATATTTATTTTTTAATTTATTTTTACCGTTTTACGGCTGCATTCACCGGACAACTCAGCGACGAACCCAACACCGCACGAGTCCTTGTCAAAACTCGGGTCGTATAACCCGAGGGGCTTCTCCGGGACCTGAGAGAGTCCGGATCGGACAACGAACTTGAGCTTCGGGTCCCTACCTGGTCCATCCGACTGCCAGACCTGGTGCCGCAACTGCGCCCCGAATAGCTTACTCCTTTCGCCGATCTCAGACCTCCGAACCGCGTAGGTTCGGGACGATCTTTTCCCGAACCTACGTGGCGGCAGAACTGGGTGCAGGTGCTGCTGCCGCCGTTGTTGAGAGTTGGTGTCCTGGTTCAGGAATTCCGAACCGGAAACCGCCTTTAGCTGTAATACCGAACCTACCCCCGCCGCTGCAGACATGTCGCCAAATATCGCTTCTTTTTTTTTTTTCTCCGTCAAAGTTTGTTGTTATTATTATTATTATTATTATTAATATTAATTCGATTCGATAAAATTTAAATTAGAATCCTTGTACAAGTAATTTGTATTAATATTTATAAAATTTGAACAAACCGTCGATATTATTTATAAAATTAAAACAAATCGTCGATTTTATTTGCAGACGCCGGATTGAACGGAGCTCTTTTCTCGACTGCAAAACGGCGTCGTCGTGTGCCTGCCAGCCGCCGGACAAATGAGAAGAAGAAAGAAGATTTGAGGAGAGAGAATGAGGGGATGGAGAAGAAAGCGTTTCAAAAGGATGGATTGGTTGGGGTTTATATATAGAAGAACTGGGAGTGTGTTGATATCCTTTTCTGTGTAAAAGAAAAACATAGAATAAATAATTAATTAATTTTTTAAATTAAACCGAACTAATACAGGAAATTTTTTTATAATACCGAAACATTTCACCATAAAATACGACAATAGTATCCTCAAACAAAATATTAAACCTTTCACCGCGGTCGTGTTAGGAGTTACTCTTTTGACCGAATAAAAATTCCATTTCTCCTTAAATTGATTGGAGTTGGTAGAAATATAATAATTGACTGATTTATTTGATTTAGAAGTAGTTCTACGTATTCACGTGATCGGTGAAAATAAAATCGGAGAATAGTTTGAGCAGCGGGGTAGAAAATAAATGTTGAAAAGGGGAGGGTGGTGGGGTCACAGGTGACGTTACAGCTAGGAATAGTCTGTCGGAGGTGCCACGTGGGAAGTGACGTTATGCGGCACGCGACAGCCGCTGCATCACTTAGGGGCAAAATGGTAATTGTAGTGGGTGGAGCTGAGGAGTTAGAGGTGTTTTAGTTCCCCTGTGACGCTACATGAAAAAACTAGGGGTTTTTCAGTGGGAATGAGATTGCTATATCGCCGCCATTTGCTTCGGTTCCGAACCGCCGCCAATAAGCACTGTTTCCATTATTAATTATTAAATTATTTAAAATAAAGAAAGGTAATCAATATTTGTTAAACTAAACGAGTTACTATCCAGGTGAAATTCTGCCCCAATATAGAATTTAATTCTTCTGTGGATTGCCATGGTTTTTTTTTTATTTTTATTCTCTTAAATCGATGTAATGATGTATCTTCCAAACTAAGGAAGGAGTGGATTCTAAGTCAAAGTTCGATTGGGTTAAATGATTCTGAAAATAAGTTTGTTACATGGAATTTAAAAGATAAAATAATGAAATGATAGCATTTGATTGGAGGGGTCACGAAGCGATCCACACTGACATATTAGGTGGTCGTTTGGTTGCATAATGGAAATTCTCATGCAATTTCATTTCCTAAAAATTTTTAATTCATTGGAATTTCTCAAAGTTGTTTGGTTAGACGTAGAAGTAAATTCCACCATTTTGTAGGAATTGGAAATTCTCATGCATTCTCATTTTCTATGAATTTGGCTAACCAAACAATTCAAGGTGTCGTTTGGATATACTCGGGAAGTCGAAATTTTCATAAAGTATGGGAATTTGAAAAATTTGTTTAGATGAACAAGGTAATTCAATTTCCATGGGAATTTCTACTTACCTAACCCCTCAAGGTAATTAAATTCTTACAGTATGCCTTCCAATTCCTACACTTTATGGTAACCAAACAACTCATGATGATTCAATTCCTAGGAAAAATAAAATTCATATAGATTTTAAGGGTATCTAAACGACACCTAATTTTTTTCAATTCATGGGGATTCTGAATTCTCATGATTTAATATGGCAATCAAACAATCACTAAGATTGTTTAATATAGCGACAAATTACATGAAAGTGACTATACGGAATGTTATGATCGATTTGGCTTCTTCTTTTTTAATCTTTTGGCATTACAAATTAAAAAAAAAAAAAAAAGGTTAATATAACTATGAAAATTAATAATCTTTCGGGAGCTTATAACTTCTCGAGTATCGACCAGGAATACATGTACATTTTTAAATCTCTTGATATTCGTTCAAAAAGTTAACACTTAACTTTTGTGTACAATCGCAATAACAAAAATAAAAGAGAATTAGGCACTCTGTGATTGGACTGTATTTTTCTAAATTGATTTGAATAAAACTGATCTGATTTGATTTGATTTGAATAAATTTGACTTGATTTTTTTTTTTTGATTCGGTAATTTACTGGCCCCGGAGGGCTCAGTCCCTGTGGAGCTAGGGGGTTATTAAGGGGATCTAGCTCACAAGAAGACCCCAGCTGACCATACCAACAAGTCCACTTTGTTGGTATGAGTAGCACTATCATTCCTTTTAAGCACCTCATATGAGCCCTTAATCTTTCAGGGATCTCCTCTGAAATTCGGGGTATTACATTA
Source organism: Spergularia marina (assembly GCA_963680865.1). NCBI lineage: Eukaryota > Viridiplantae > Streptophyta > Magnoliopsida > Caryophyllales > Caryophyllaceae > Spergularia > Spergularia marina. Next base: position 21,929,015 of record OY804553.1, on the reverse strand, counting down.
AGGGCTCATATGAGGTGTTTAAAAGGAATGATAGTGTTACTCATACCAACAAAGTCGACTTTCCTTCTAGAAAGCCCATGTGATAAGAACTCCAAAGTTAAGCGTGCTTGACTGGGAGTAATTTCAGGATGGGTGACCTCCTGGGAAGTTTCCCAGGGTGCGCACGAGTGAGGTCAAAGTGCGCCGGAAGGACCCGTGTTGGTCTGTGAGGTCAGCCCACAGCCTGCCAAACTGTCATAGGTGACTACTCTCGGCTCAGGCGATGAGCCGGGGTGTTACAGTGAATTTGTGATCATGTGGTGAATAAAGTTTCATGGTGCTTTATGTGTTACCTATTTGCGGAAAATGGTATTCGACGTCATCGATCCATCATGCACCACGATATATTGAATTATTGATGATGTGCACGATGGATTGATTTAGTTAGGAGATGAAATTAGACTTATGAAAGAGTGTACTCCCTGTCCAATTCAATAGTGGGTTCATCTTGTGTGTGGATCATTGTCTAATCTTTCCGTCCTATTTTTTATGGCTCTTCACATCATGAGATGTATTAAAAATTAATTTTTATAAAAATAGTAGCACTTAATTGGAGGAGTATATGGAGTGAGACTCTAAATTGGATGGAGGATCGAACTGATAAACATCAATCAAAATGTGTATTAGGTAAATCACTATTTAAAATGTGTACATTTACGTAAGCGTCTTGATAAGGGTTGGGATCGTGCGCAAATCTTCCCATAAATAATTATGTATATAATATAGATCATCTTATAGACAAACCTTACGAGTATTTTATTGAGTTGTTATATGGCTAAATACACATGGTTTAAGGTATCGAGTTCATATTTTAAAATACGGAAAATTTACGTGATACCCTCGAATTTTGACTGATTGCACATGGTACCCAACTTAGCATCTTTGTGCACATGGTACCCGAATACTAACTTCCAATAGATTTTTCCGTTAGGTGATGATGTGTTAGTTAGTTGTTAGATAAATTAGTTGATTAAAGTTACTAATTAACAATTAGTGATGATTTTCAATTTAATAAAACCAAAAAATAAAATCAAAATCAAAATTTTAGACTTTTTAAAACAAATCCAAAAAATAGTTTTCATGAAAAAAAAATCCAAAAAACTTTGTTTTTTTCATAAAATATTATTTTTTTAAAAAGTATTCAGAATTTGTGCACATGGTAGCCTTAAGGTTACCACTTTATGCACACGGTACCCTTGAAATCACAACATTTTGCACATGATACCCCTAAAAATTTCAGTTTTTTTTTAAAAAAAATAAATAAGAAATGAATATTTTGAAATAAAAAAATGTGAAAAAAAAATAAAATTTTCTGAAATTTATCAATTTTTTTGTTAAAAAATATTAATTTTATAATTTAATTAACTAATTACCTCACAACTAACCGACATATCACCACTTGACGGAAAAATCTAACGGAAGTTATTATTTGGGTGTCATGTGCACAAAGTAGTAAACTCAGGGTTACCATGTGCACAAAGTTGTCAAGGTGGGTATCATGTGCAATCCGTCAAAGTTCGAGTTTACCACGTGAATTTCGTTTAAAATATGCAATGATGTTTAAATGATCACGAATGAAAATCTTTTTGATATATGTAATCTAATCTGATTCGAATCTGAACCGAATAAAGTCTTGGAAGTTTGAAATGAGCTAGTTGTTGATGAACCAAAGAACCACTTGGGGTGAAACGTGGGTAATAGATTGGCCTACAAATAACAAAACAACTTAGACTCATACTCCAATTCAACGAATGAGGGACTATCGGGACTCAACTTGAGACATCAATGACAACGAGATATCATATCGAATGATTCAACATATTACCCAAAAGTTTAGTCTCTAAAGACTAACGATTAGGATATACGGAGTACACGATTGTTTTTACACCTTCAACAGCAACATGGAGAAAATTAACAACGAGGCCCTTAATCAGCAAAAAAAAAAAAAAAAACACGAGACGCTTAATCACGTATTGCCCTTCATATTAAAGGGCGAAGATGGTTTGTTGGGCATGGGTGAGTACAATTATAAGCTCTTCTACTTTCAATGATTAGAGGGAATATAATCACATTATTGCATATGGAGGCATAAAAGTAGACAATTAAAGGACATCAATCGCTATATAGCTCGGCGGGTGGCTTTAATTATTTTTATTAACATCCATTTTATTTTGCCTAGTTATTTACTGGGTATGTTTGGTAGTACATTAACATTTAGCATTTTGACTACATGTTTTCCTAGGTAGTAGTAGCATTTACTAGGTAATAGTAGCTAATCATTCCAAACATGTCTTGTTGTGCTGACACTTCTACAACTAACAGCTAACTGCTAACTGCCACCTCAACGGCTAACAGCTACCCAAACAGTTAATACTACCAAAAAGGCCCTAAAGAAGTAAATAAAGTCCTTTTTATTTTGTGTGGTTATAAAAACTTTACGTTTAGTCCTTTGTGAAATGCTCGGGATCTGGTAATTATTTATTTATAATTTATTTTTAAGTTTTGTTACCTCATCCACCTAGACGGAGGATGAGTATCCAATTGAATCACAATTCAGTAACACTTAATGACGAAGTATCACTTGATAATACATTACGTTTCTACGTATTGATTTTTATTTCACACAAGATAGATAACATAAGCACTTTCATCACCTTAAGAGTCTTGCAAGAAGTTTTAAAATTCGACATAAAACTACATACGGAATATTGGAAGAACAAAGAAAAATAACAAGACATGGTATTGTACATTTGAAAATCGCTCATGATCACGACCTCCCTAAGTTGGTTTAATATACAAGTTATTTAAATTTCTTTTGTTATATGGATCACAGTACAATAATTTGAGCACCCATTGATCATAGATTACCGACAAATAACTAATGACTTCTCATAGATAAACAAATAACAAAAACTAACATAGGTTAGCTTATTATTTTACTTACGCCTGAATCCTGATGCAATATGTATGCATGGTCTCCACACGCTCAACTACTAAAATAGCTGCTTACTTTTCGAGTCAATTCTAAATGATCTTTTATTTTTCTTATTTGTAATGCTTTTTGTGGTTCTAATGATTTGTAATCCACCCACTTTCATTTTTCACCACATCTTACTTCTGTATGAAACATGACACGACATGAGTGTGGCCGAACAACAACAACTTGTTGATATATATTGGGCAATGGTCTTTTTAATTTTAATACTCCGTATACATTAGTACCTTAATAGTGATTTTTATTGAAAATGTATATTCAAAGACTAATATTCTCTTCTGTTCTGAATGATTTTCCCATTTGTTTGGCATTTGGCTAGTCATATTGAGACTAGTATCTAGACTAAATGAAAAACCCCTTTGACTTAAAATCAAGTTAAACTTGTAGAATGCACTGTGGAATAAAAGATGTGTTAATATTTACACGAAGTAAACATTTCATTTGATCTATGTGTGGATCACAAATATAGCTAGTAAAACAACTGCAAAACAAATGGAAAAATCATTCAGAACAGGAGAGAGTAGCATATTACTCCTACAAGATAAGAAAGGTGAGTTTACTTTCACGAAACCTCCGCACTCCATTAGTTAATTAGCATTGAAATTATTGTCAAGATGTTAACTTATTGTCTGGTATTGTGTGGAGGGTAATGCAGTTTGGCAAAGGATCGGACAAAGTTTAATTACTGTACTTAATTCGGCAGGCTTACAAAAAGGATAATGATCGTTTAATGTATGTGAACTTTATTAGAATGCAGCTTATTACGGAGTAGTATACATATGATATTTGTTGTCTAGCGTCAACTAGTTAAGGATTACGAACGACAATGTGTCAAAATCAGTAGCTAATAGTTCGAATGTTATCGACGACTTTAGAGTTATACTCCTACTGCCCTATTGGTAACATTTTTTGTGACTTTCTACGTAACAAGAGACAAAAAAAAAAAAAAATCTGTGCAATTGCCGCTCCCAGAATTTGCCCACGTTATTAGTATCCTTACCTTGCTGACGTTACTGTATTAATCGTTACAAGAGGCATACGACACATTGTTATATCAACCGATATTCTTTAGGGCAAAAGATGGTTGGTGTTGTGTAACTTGGAATGCATCGTCAAAAATCTCGGCACAACAAATTATCTAATCAGATTGTCTGATAAGTCAGATTAATTCTCCTTTTAAACCTTACAACTTATTCCGATGATGAGATAATGTTTCTACTTCTATATAAATTAGGTTGTATAATGTATCGTACAATTTAACTGTCGGTGACGAATAAGTCACTCATCCATTTTACTCAATTGGAACTAACTCAAAGTAAAAGAAAAAATCATGTGAAACCAGTTATTTACGCCTCGTATAAATCAACTGAAAGTATCTGATTTTGATTTGAATCATACATATATTTGTTTATCCTACTCAGCGATTCTAACTACAACTACTTGAATTTGAAGGACATAAATTATCTTATAAGTTGAATTATAAGTAAGTTGAATATACTCCCTTCGTCCGAGTTTAAACACTCCATATTGAAAATGCATACTCACAAAAGAGGGTTTGCAGTCTAAATGATTAATCAAAGTTTCGAAGAAATTACATGGAATTTTTGTTAAAACCTCTCATCTAACTTGCTATTTAATTTTTTTTAAAACTTTAACGAAACTATTAGTAGTATTTTGAATATAAGGTATTAAAACTCGAACATAGGGGCTAGGGCTCCCAGAGTGGCCGCATCTAATTGCTACGGATTTGAGACTGATGGTGACATGAATAAGACAAATATGTCCCTAATTAATTTTCTCATTTGGCTTCTTTCTTTATTTCCCAGGCTTCCCTTTCACACAACTATACAACTATATATACAAGTCGCTTTTAATTGAACTTTTTGAATCAACTGTACTAACTAACAAGAGTCAAGAGGTTGATACCAGTTTGATGGGTATCGTTGTCCCCCCAATCAGCTCAATGGAGTAATAACAAGTCATCATAAGTACAGTTTCTAATTAAACCATTTGAGGTATACATACGTTTATTATATCATAATTTCATGTTACAACCTTCGAATAGACGACTGCTCTCATCATTGAGCATGCTAATGGTTGGTAGGCCTGCTGTCTACATGCTTATAAGAAACGAAGTATGCTAGCTAGCTAGTCGTTACAACACGGTAAGTAAAAAAATGACAAATGAGACAAATCAAAGATATATAGCATGGTTAAGATTGGTGAAATCTCCATCATCTTCATATGGAGTATGTATTTATTTATTTATTTATTTTTTATTTTTTTTTAGGATTCATACAAGCAAGTTTTTTTGTACATCCTAGCATGCATGGTTATCTCATAGGAAATTAGTGATTTTTTGCAAATTATATATTGTCCTTGAGAAATTAAAAAATTTCAGGGCACGTCTTTGCATATTTGATCTATTGATTGCATCTCTATTGCTGCATATAAGTGAAAACTTACGCCATCGCTTCAAAATTTCAATCGATTATGTTAAATGTTTTATAAATGTAAGCGATTTATCTCAATTCTCATATATTTTACCGTCAATTATTTTTTTATACACCTATGGACAAGATAGAGAAGAGGTCAAAGCTTGTGCCAGTTTGTATGGGGATTTCAACTGCCAAACGCCTGACTCTTTGAAAGGGGAAAGAGTAGTCTCTTCCACGAGTGCAACGGCCAACGACCTTTTCTTCCTTAATTTTTTAAGTTGTTTTGTGCTCTTGGGTGTTCCTCCTCCTCCAGCAAAACAATGGCTCAATATAAATAATTGTCTTAAGATTTAGCTAGGTTGTAGTTATAAGTTTAAAAAGTTCATTTTACAGTCAAATTTTAGGCTATTGAAAATGATATATACTACTATACTGTTATGACGATGTAACGATTTAATCTTATTATATAGTTTTAACCTTTACTGATTGAATATTTATCGTAACAAAATAAAAACTACCTCCATAAATTAATATAAGTCGTTCTCACATATCGAGACACTCCCTTCAAACCTCAATACGCCCTCCGTCCCCCTTTAAACATCTCATTCCCAAAACGCACCCTTATTGAGGATAGTGTACACACTAATTGGTTAATCAAAGTTCCAAAAAAATTGTATGGAATTTTTGCTAAGATTCTTATCTAACACACTCTCATCAAAATGGGGGTATTTTGGATATGGGGTGTTTAAAGGAGGAAGGAGGGAGTATCTCTTAATATATAAACGTGAAAATTATGAACGTATACTTTTTTTAAAGGATTTTTCGTTACGTATCTAATGGTATAAATTTCAGAATTTTTTTTCAAGTAGTTTTTCGTTAAATTGAGAGTCAAATCACCGTCTCGCTAAGTGAAAACGAGTTTAATTTTTTCATGGAGGGAGTATTTATTTCTAAACATTATATGAACCTGAAATTTATGTGCAAATTTTACGCCTAAAGCTCCGTAATTTTGAAGAAAATGAGTTAATCGAGCTTTTTGACCCCATAGCTTTCGGCATAAAACAAACACTAGTACAATACCATTATGGTGATATGCACATTGGATGGATGTAGAGACACGACAAAACAATACAATACCTAAAGAACTACCCACTGACTTATCAACTCTAATAAGCTTAAATAAGTCAGTTCTCGTAATCACTAATCAGTATGTAGATCCAAACACAAGTCGCCACATTCGATAAAAAAGCAGTTGCAACTAGCGAGAACAAGTTGCCGCATTTAACTCAGTAACATGCAACTACCGTATATTCTTGCTCCTTTTTTTTTTAACTAAAAGTGACAACTGTTGATAACTGATAAGCGACTCAACTTGTCACATTCTTCGGTAAACGCCAATGGTTAGGAACTATTTGATATGATTTTCTGTTTTCAGTTTTCTGTCTTTATTGAAAATCGAAATAACATTTTTTAAAAGCAGAAAAAATGACTTTCAATTTTCACTTTTTATATGATTATCATAGAACCAAACAATTTAAAGTTAATTTTATAACTTATTTAACTAAGGGTCTGTTTGGTATCGTTTTCTATTTTGTGTTTTCTGTTTTTTTTTTTTAAAACCAAAGTCCCGTTTTTGAAAATCAAAAAAAGTGGTTTTCAGTTTTCAGTTGTCAGTTTTCATTTTCTGTATTACTATTATAGAAACATACCGTTTAAATTAATTTTTAAAACTTATTTAGCTAAATTTTTTACGCAAAAAAAAAAAAAAAAACAAAAACTGAAAACGTCAGTGATACCGAACATGCCCTAAATTTTTTACGAAAAAAAAAACAAAAACTGAAAATGACACTGATATTGAACGGGCCCTTAGTTAATTGTAGCTTTCAATGTAGTTCTTGTATCACGGCGTTTTAGATTTCACGTTACTTTTACAAACATTTCTTATCCGATTCGCGACTTTGATCAAAGAAACTTAAAGCAGAGTTATTCAAATAAGGTCAAATTAGTTCAGAGTCATTAAAAAAAGATCAGATCAAATCAGAAAGATGGATCAAACGGGGCCTTAATAATGAGTATATTATTCATTGTTACCTGTTCATAGTAAGCCATTTACAACCTCGTTTTCCCCATCTGGTCTATGCCAATATGCCCAACACACGTATTATCTATATTTTGTAAATATTTTTGAAGATAAAAATGTAAAGGATAAAGCTAAGGATTTTCAAAACTTCAAAGGGCCAAAACTAAGCTAGATTTCATGATTAAGAAAGAAACACTTTGGTGCCAATTCAATTATTCATTTGCAATAATTGACCATTAGTACATATTAGCAATGCATATATACATACATTTTTAATACACACTAGTACACTACTAATAAACCACAACAATGGACACCTGATAGATTCCTTTGCCACTGTCAAAGCCCTTGATCTTTGCAATCACATGTGTAGTTTAACACTTTTCCAAAAGTTACCAACATTTAAGCAAAGATTTAAGAATCAATCAATGATTTATTTCAGGTCCAAAATTGTAGACTATCAAAATCTACATGACTACATGCGTATCAACTTTCAAGCTATATATAATGAATAATCCGTACTTCATTTGCTTGATTTATCTCACATTTGGCTTTCTTGGAAGATACTCTTATTTGGTTTAATAATTATGGGAGTTGGAACGTACACGACAATGACTATCATATATTTTTCTTTCGAATTATATGTAAAAAGAAAATATCAAATCAACACAATTTTGTGTAGCGATAAAACTTTTAAACAACAAATTTTTGGAAACATGCATATATAAGACCTAAGAATTATGTTATTGTCATGCTTTATTTTATATACTACGGAGTATACTTTACCTATTTTCTTTAAATTTCATTATTATTAGATCGAACATACTTAAATAGTACGTTTAATTATAACCAATTATACAAATCATACTACGCATGTTTTTGCCTATCATAATTTACTATCTATTAACATTAAAAAGAAATTATGAAACGTAGTATTATTCATTAGTTAAGTTAACCCTTTGAGAACGACAATACATTCAATATACACAATTTAGAAGAAAAATGTACTAGCATAGTAGTAGCCTACACTTTTCAAGGCTATACAATTGTTTACTTCACCATCACACAATTAACTATTCTAAATACTCTTTAATTACGCGGCTAATCGAGGACTCCGAAATTCGAGATAAGTTTGGAATTATCCAAGCCATAGCCATCGGAGGTTTGGGCCAAGGTTAGTTTACACGAAGCAAAAAAACAGCTTTTGTACTGTTTTTTTTCTGGGGGTAGGTGTGTTGTGTAATGTGTACTGTATACTTGTATAGTGTATACGGAGTAGTTTTGCTTTTTAATTTAAAATTTTCATTGCAGTTAAAAAAAAAAAAAAAAAGCCAAGGTTGGTGGCAATCAGTGAACGATACGGCAGGATCTCTTGAAAAGGTTGGTCAGATGAATATGACCGACGTGCGGTGTATTTATTAGTCGAGAAAAATGTGGGGGAAATCACTGCATTCTTCTTTTTTGACTGAACAAGTTGATGCCTTCAAAAATGTAAGTTTGCGTATAATAGAAGTCACGGACGTACATTTGCCGAGCCATAATTAGAAAACTGGAAGTAACTGATGATTCTTTTCAACTTTCAATGTGTAGTACTACTACAGTAGTATCAATACATACTCCCTCCATAAATAAATGTAAGTTATTCTCACTTATTAAAACGGTAGTTTGACTCTTGATTTAACAAAAAAAGTACTTGGAAAAAAAAAAAAAAACTTATACCATTAGATTTGTAACGAAAAATTCTTTCAGAAAAGTATATTTTCATAATATTCACGTGTATATGTTAAGAAATATTGAGGTTTGAACGGAGTGTCTCGATATGTGAGAACGACTTACACCCATTTATAGAGGTAGTACCAAGTTTGGATTCTAATACCGTAGGCGTCCAAAAGGTTGTGTGCGGAAGGTCAAATCTCGGCATATGGAAGAAAAACTTCATGGACTAGAATATAGGAGTATTGGCAATTTGGCACAATGCTACACTAAACATTTTATCCGATGAAGTCGGGCTTCTTTGTTAAGATGAAGAAGTTCGGGGCATTAGACCCAATGTTGATACCTTTGATGTACTCACCTAACCAAGTCTCAGACTTTCCTCAAATGTTTGTCGAGTATTTCTGTGATGTGGATGTCTGCATATATATTTTGCATAACCAGCTTCAACTAGAATCTGCAACCTCAACTGTCATTCCATGATAAGCAAGCAACAGCGACAGACAATTTGTTCTTCCAAAGAAGTTGGAACAAGCAAATCCAATCAACATAGTGCCTGCTCAAAGTTTCATTTACACGAATACAAACCTCGGTAGGTGGCACAGTGTGCACCGAGGTAGTTAAGTGTAAACATCATATGCTTTAGATATATGTGTAGGGGTTAATGGTTAGTGTCACTACCAGCTCACAAGAAAGTTCAACAACATTTATAAAGTAATTGAAGCTTGTTGCAGCTCATTTACAAGGGAAATTCACAAGGAGTTTCCTAGCATGGAATCAGTGCTACAGGTCATGTACACTATTTGTTGCGAAAAATTTGGGAAGAACCTGATGGGTTTGTCACACTGGTAAAAACGACAGGTTCATGACAACTGACGAGGTATACTCCGAGAAGATGTTATGAGAGGAGACTGGAGATGATCAGTGCATTAGAGGATCTAGATTTCAGTATCAAATAGACGGATCATCACATTAGAAACCATTCTTCTTGCAAAAGGAATGTAGCTTAGGCTGTACCTGAAACAGCCAGAAAGCATGAAAACGCTTAGATTTCTATACAATGAAAAATCATTAGGAGCAAGAGCAACAGCATAACAAATGTGAATACAACAGAAAAAAAAAAAGTGGACTGTGGGTGAAGACTAAACTCATATATGACTATATGAGGATCCAAATTCGCTCATGACCCAAAAAACAAATATGTTCCTAAAAACTTAAAAATATGTCTTTCTTTCAGCTCCCTACCTTAGTTAACCTCTTACATTTCAAAAGTGGCATGGAAGTTGCAGTTCCCCCCTCCCCCGGATTGCAGGTGTACAGTAAATGGAAGTCGACAGTCAAGCCTAACTATTCCCTAATACTTGAGAAGTGGGATAAAGCTATCATATGTATTGTAGTAATTAAGCTTTGGTACTATCGTATAAAACACCAAGGGTGGCTTCATAGCTGAGTGTCTTGCCCTGCCGGCAGTCAACTATTGGATACCAGTTCTACTGAGAGTAGGTCAAGGTGCATATTCCTAATGACATGTACTTTGGGATTCATGAGTTGTTTTCTCGATGAAAAGTGAAGAACAAGACGTTGTCCTATGACCCCAATAGATGTCTCATCTTGCGAAAATTGGATACGAGACCTAGAATGGTTTAGTGCTATGAAGAGTCACATCATTGTTTTAGTGAGACAGACTTTGGAAAAGTTGTTGGATCTATAAGTCTTTATGCATATACACTAACATATGAAATTACCTATCCTTTTCGTCTAACCAAAGCACTCCAAATGAGAATCTACTCAAATGTTACTTTTCTTTGCAACTCGTAGTAGTCTCTATCCAAGGTCATCTTGAGAAGTGAATATGAGGGAAAGAAGGCTACTAGGAGTCGATGCAATTATGCAAGGCTTTCTGGTTGGTTTTCTAGCAATTTGGTAAGCGCTAGAAGACGGACTTTTCTCAAACAGGTTTTCTGGTTGGATTTGATCCATTGAAGAAGAAAAGCTGTTTGTCTTTCATGCCAATTTTCTGGTAAATTAGGTTTGCACGTTATACTGGCACCACTTGCGCTCTCCCGATAAGCTTCAGCTAATATCCCATCTTATGATCTTAACAGCCACTACTGGAGTCAAGTGTCGTGATGCTCCGAAGAGTTGCATATTTGCATCCTACAATAGGGAATCTGGGATAAAAGTGTTCATGAATTTGCCTTCCTGAGCACAATGCTTCATGAAGTTACATAAGTGCCCCATCCTAGTTTCAATATGCAAGATAGAGCTCATCGAGATCACATTCCAAATTCTTCTGAGCATTTTTACTTGAATTTTAAATCCCATAAGAGAGTGTTTGGATACAAGGATTTGATTCTCAAATCCAAATTTGATTCAAATCCTATGTTTCGGAATTCAAGAATTTGAGAATTTGGATTTGTGTCAAATCCTTTGGAAATTGTATCAAATCCAATAAGGCGAAAAACAAATGACATCTCAAGAGGTCTCATTTTGGAATCCCACCCTCCCCAAACATTTGATTTATATTTGAATTCCACATTCTCAAATGATGGAATTGAAATGATTACAAATTTTCAAATTCTTGTTTCCAAACGCTACCTAAAGCATTTCAAAGCCATAACTTTAGAGCTTGGTAAAACAGTAGCTAGTCGAGAGTGTTTGGATACAAGGATTTGATTTTCAAACCCAAATTTGATTCGATCCTATGTTTCGGACTTCAAGAATTTGAGAATTTGGATTTGTGTCAAATCCTTTGGAATTTATATCAAATCCAATTAGGCCAAACAAATGACATCTCAAGAGGTGTCATTTTGGAATCCCACCCTCCCCAAACATTTGATTTATATTTGAATTCACATTCTCAAATGATGAAATTGAAATGATTACAAATTTTCAAATTCTTGTTTCCAAACGCTACCTAAAGCATTTCAAAGCCATAACTTTAGAGCCTGATAAAACAGTAGCTAGTCTCTGCCTTTTGAATGGACTCAATCCACTAACTTATTGCCACACACTCTTTCACACTACCGCTAGATCTATATGCCCTTCTCCGGATACCGACAACTCAACTAGCTAATGACAACTCTGTTGAGCAATACCACATTTTTCCATCTCACGACTCAAAATTCTTATCTGTAATATCTGTCTTGATAATATGTGTCAGTATATAAGCCTATATTATGCTTAATCCACAACCTTTTAAAAGCTCTGCAAAGGAACGACAATAACTAGAAAGTTCTACAAGCAAAAACTACTATGCATGGACATTGGAAATAGCATCAAATAATCAATCGTCTTAGACAGTGATAACAGCATCATAAACGATGAATCGTCCAAGTGGATATTAGCATAAACAAACATCAGACCAAGAACTTTGCGGGTGGTATGCAACCTTACCATTATGGATTTAATGGGTTCTTTGGCATGAAGTTAATGAGTTTGGTGTGTATATTAAATGAAATACTTCATAGAGAATGTTCATGGTAATGGACCTTTACCACCAGATATTCATTACTACTCTGGTAGGTGATGTTACATGGTAATGACATTTAAGAAATAAAGCCTTACATTATAGTGGGAGTGGATTACAAGTGCTGTATCTTGTCAAATTTATAATGATTCCTTTATTTTATGACCTCAACCAAACAAGTCGTACAAGTATTTATTCGCGGGATGATATGACGAAATTTTTCACAAACTGGAAAGAACTATAAAGAGGATCCACTAACCACAGGTCGAATGTGGTCGTGGAGTTGTCCTTTTTCTGTATGTTTCTAAAGGCACCATAGTACTACACTAGGTGTAATGCAAATGTTTGAAGAATAATAGGGAACAGCTTGTGACACTCATTATCTTCATTCCCAGTTACGTTATCAGGACACAGCCTACTAAAATTGAAGCAAAATTCATTCCCATCACCTTGATTTACTACCTGGCACCAATACACGCGAATGACACAAAAGGACGAAGGAAGGCTTAAAAAGAGCAGATGAAGCTTACCAAATCAAAGCACAAATCTCACATATCATAGCAATTAGAGTTAGAATCTTGTTGTGAATCTGCAGATGCCACCCAAGAAACGAAATATGCTGATATCAGAAAACAATGAACTCCTAAAAGAATCAAATTCAGCGTCTTTATAAAACAAATTCAAGATGAGTCTCTTGTTAAGTGACCACAAAACATACAAGTACATGCACATGCATTAATCTATCATTGGGAATCCTCAGATGTGGAACAGTTGTATGACCCTATGTTACCAGGATTCTTCATTTCCCTCCCGGACGATTCGGAACGGGACAGGGGAATGAACACTGGAGACTTTATTTAGGCCAAAAACATGAAAAGTAACAGAAAACAGTCGAGTCTGACAATCAGGTATTAGACTAGTCCAAGGATATAGGACTCTCAAGATCTAGCAATAGAAGAATAGTACTTTAAGAAAGCACACATCAGGCTGAGGCGTGCCAGACATAAGGCACCAGCAAAAACGCCTCAGTGTGCCTCAGGTAAGCAGATTTTATGAGGCGCCCCTAAGGCGCAGTGAGGCACTCGGAGGGTCAGCGAGGCGTACCTGAGGTGTTTGATTATGCAATTTCCATGTTATTTTCTTCTACCCTTTCCTTTTCCCCTTATTCCCGATCTCTTACTTCTTACATATTGGCCCTATTTAAACCCGAAAAAGAGGTAATATGTTTCCAAAATGTAATCTGGAAAATAAAATTTTGTTTGAAAATGGAGAGTGCTTCGCTTCCATGAGGCGCAAACCTCCGCCTCACTCCTTCCGCCTCGTTGTCATGGGCCCTTACTACCTCGGTAAGCCTCACAACTTTTTAAAGTAAGGTATATTGGAAAGTAATCTATCAACCCCCGCATAGCAATCCCACAATAGAATGAGGAATTTATTCAACGGACAAATGATTCTCAAGATATTTACCGATTTTATTTAATAATTAAATATGCACGAGTGTTATCACGGATGGGCGATTTCAGAAGAGCAAAGGAAACAACAAGTTACAAATGTATCCATTAGTGATTGTCTTAGATATAAACCAAACGCTCTATGTCACCTATTCAAATGTCGAGTTGTAAAGAGAAGTGACTAATGCAAAAAAAAAAAAAAAAAAAAAAAAAAAAAATGCAAATACACCCATTCGTAACATGAAATCTACTATGAAAAGATAATTCAGGTAGATATTTATGGCTGACCTACCAGAATAGCACACAATAGAGCCAAAAGAACACATCCCAGGTACACAGCAGTTGCATATAAGCGGACAGGATCAAACATCTTTCTCAACTGCTGGGCTGGTCCGATGAGGAAGGCTGTACTGCCACATAAAGAAATACTTTAATAGAATGCATGAAGTATCTAATGATGTGTGCAAATTGAAAGAAAAAAAAAAAGGTTATATCTGTGATGGCAATCCCCTGAGCCACATTTTGAGTATAGCATCAAAGGCTGAATTTCATATCTGATGGACGTAGTAAGCTTAACATACTCATCATCTAGAGGACTAACAGTTGGGAGAAATATTATACGATAAAAGATTTATAGCATAGTTATCGCTCATTTATAGCTGACCCCCTCCCCCTCACCCTGCACAAAGACCAAAAGATGAACAGCCAATGCATAATCACTAGCACCAAGCTTCAATCTTGCCCACCCTTATGCAACAACTTAGTATCATGAATAAGCGATCAAATAGCTAACCATCCAACAGCTAAAATGTTCCGAGCAATATTGCACTGGTTATATTTAACTAGAAATTGACAATTTTATTATGAAACAAATTTACCTTCCCACAGCCAGCATGTTCCCAAAAGTAAAGAGGAGCGCAAATTTGATTGGTCTTACGAACACAGCCATCGACTGCCATAAGCCACAAAAGCCAAAGTTATTAATTCAAAAGCAAGTACACAGTCCTATTACAAATACAAAATGTTGAAAAATCAAAACTTCAAAATGTAAATGTCCTTATTATCAAACTACAGTAGGCCTTGATTCAGTTCTCTGATCCTACAGGAGTCATGGGGTTAAGGAAACTCGCAACATCCTTTATGGGAAGGGTCCATCACATATGATATACAGGAGATCGATACACCCTCTGACCGCAAATGATTATCAAGGTTAAGGAATGAATTTCAGCTGACCATTGTTTCTAATAGAATCTAGAAAGCACTGCTCCATTTTTGTAGCGTTATTTTACAAAATTCAAAATAATTTAAAATTTATGGCTACCATATTATCTCAAAAAAATCTGACTAATTGCAGGGTCAGTCCATCTGCAGTGAATAGGAGTCAGCAGAGAGGTCGTAACTGATCAAAATAAAATTGGGCATGCAGCATGCTGCAACACATCTAATATTTACGATCTGCAGCCAGTCCACAACGACAACAACAGCCAGATCAGGGAG
The DNA here is from genome assembly GCA_963680865.1 of Spergularia marina. Taxonomy (NCBI): domain Eukaryota; kingdom Viridiplantae; phylum Streptophyta; class Magnoliopsida; order Caryophyllales; family Caryophyllaceae; genus Spergularia; species Spergularia marina. Next base: position 21,913,333 of record OY804553.1, on the reverse strand, counting down.
AAGAGAACAAAAACTTTCAATTTTCTTCAAATTATTAATTTAGATTCTTGGATCCTGCTATACTCCACAAGAAAGCCTGTCCTGGCGCAACAAAGGATCATTGGATTCACACCATTCCAAAGGAGGTCCTGAAAAGTAGAATTAGGCTTATACTGAAAGCTCAAAGTCAAACTGTCAGACATCCAAACATGGAAGGTCAAATAAATCCAGGAGTAAAAGCAAATGCCGCTCAAACTGATGCTGCAAAAAAGTAGACATTACTGAATCGCCCTCATATCTAGCATCTTTCTTTGTTCAATTCTTATCTTTTTCGCTTCCTTGATAAAGACACCTAAAAACCTTGTTTGATAACCAACTTTAATTACCAGATCAAGTAACAATGAGGGGTCAAGGACTCAAGTCACTATAATTTCATTGTCCAATAGACCTACGATACTCCTAAACCAAAATGGGGACTCAATTATCAGTTTCCTCAGTCCAATTCTACCGATGTTGGACACCACTTCTCGCACATGTGAGAAATCCTAAAACTGTCAGGGCCGTCTACGACAGTTAAGAGCCTCGTAAGTTCTAACACATGACCATGATTTGGCCAATTTTTCCCTTCTCTATGTTACCAATTACCTATCCTATGGAGATCATACTGGGAACAACGCCGAACGCCGATTTTTAATCAAGGGAATACCACCACCCACAATTATCAGAATCAGAAACAAAAGCAACTTTAACCAGAAAAGCCATTAACTTTCCCATAATCTCTAACAAACCCACCAATTATAACCCAAATATAGCACATTGCATCAACCAATTTCAATTAAAAAATCAAAAAATTTACAGTGAAAAGATCACATCAACATGAATAGACAGAACATTACCAAAAATATTAAGAGCAATCCGCCCATCAAACACGCAGCAAACCCATAAATTCTCTGGTCAATCACAAGTTCACAACCAATTAGCAATTAAAGAGCGAGATATTAATAAAAAAAAGGCATAAACTTGAGCAACAAGATTCATAATTCTGTGAAGAAAAAAAGGAGAATGAAGAAGAGGAAAACCTGGGTATATGAGAGATTGCAGATGTCATCTGAGTTGTTATCTTCATCAAAGAAGTTGACTTCTCTTCCATCTTCTTCTTCTTCGTCTCCCCCAGAAATGTATTTCCACATTTTTCCAGAGTTTGTGTGTTTGTGTCTATCATAAATCACTGCTTATTAATGATCGTTCGTCTATGGCTTCCAGCGTTCCAATTCCCAGGTATGTTGCCTTAGTTTGAAATGGTCTAGTATGAAACAAATATAAGGTTAGTGGTAGTCCATTTAGATTGGGATGGTCTATATACAACAGAGAATGCCAAGAGCAATCGAGCTCGTTACTAACTTACTATATGGATTTCGTAATTAATCTTATCGCGTGATTTGTAATTTTGTATGTTGTTACGTCAATTTAGAACATTGCGGTAGGAACTAGGAAGTGCTCATCAAAGGTAGTGTTGACGTATTTTCGATTCCATATGTAAACAAAGGCAATGTTTTACTTGTCAAAAATCAATATATGATTTTAAAGTGGTCTGCTTCGAATTTTGTTTTTTTTTTCCAACAAAGTGATTAATATGTAGTCTTGTTAGTGCAATCATATTCCGTATCACACAACATGAGTGATAATATTCTTGACTAATATATATTGCGGGACTTCTAATTTAAAAAACAACGACTATTGACACTCTATATGTGTCTTTTGACACTCTCACTAACTTATTTTATCTTAGAGGAAAATAGAGTTAGGCCATGTTTGATAGGACTTATTCGCAGATGAATTCAGATCAGATCAGATCAGAATTATTCAGTTCAGATTAGATCAGATCAGAATCATTCAGTTCATATCAGATCAGATTAGATGATTGAAATTTGGTTCAGTTTAGTGAAATAAATTGTTTTCAAAATAATATCATTATTATTTTTTACGATTATAGTACATACTTAAAACTAAACAAGAAAATTTAATTTAAATAGAATCATTATAAATTACTAGTCAAAAGGTAAACGAATTGAAGTATCTAGTGGATTGCCATAGAGTTAATTATCCCATTACATATCATCCACATGTTCAATATCAATCTCGATATCATTTAGCTCCACGCCACCTTCTTGTTGAGTATCATCTTCTTGCTCGACATAACCTGGAATTGATCTCCAAATTCTCCGCGTTATCTCATCTCGTAACTTATCCATGGAGACTTTTCGTGATGGGTTCAACAAATCATTATCCACCTTGCAAAAGGATCATTCTATTATGTACTCCATCCGTATCTCTTTAAACACCTCATAGGCTCATAGTAAAGAGTGTGCAAGCTGCAACTCACATTTTACTAGGACGAGTTTACGACCCTGGCAGTTCAAATGGACAACCCAATAAGATGGGTAGTCACCCTTAGGCCCATATATCCTCACGTGGGCTCTAAAAGGTGAAGGCCTTGTTGGTAGTATGATGGTAGGAATCTATTATAAACTGATCATATGAGCCTTATTTTCCCAATGTGGGACAAACCAACTCCATAATCCACTTTCCAAATTTCGTAGTGTTACATTTATACCATAATGAGTACAAAAGTCAGCGGTTGTTACTCTGCTTAACTGGATCCAGCAATTCTGCGGGATCCATGATATCAGTACGCAGGCTACAACTCGCATTTTTACTAGGATTAGTTTTACCATATAGAAATGTGTGGGGGCTTAGATAGTATCTCGTATTCCCACAAAATTCTTGTAAATTGTTATTGATTCTTCGTGATATTATAATAGGATATAATAATAATAATAATAGTAATAGTAATAATAATAATAATAATAATAATAATAATAATAATAATAATAATAATAATGGTAATTATAATTATAAAACTATTAAAGATTATGTTAAATTGATATGTTCAGTTAAATTTTATTCAGTTCAGAATCACAAATCCCAATCAGATCAGATCAGATCAAAATCATTCAAATCAGATCAGAATTATTCAGATCAAATCAGAATCATTCAGATCAGATCAGATCAGATCGGAATCATTCAGTTCAGATCAGATCAGATCAGATCAGACCAGATCAGTTCAGAAAGATGCAGTCCTATCAAACAGGGCCTTAGTGGAGGTGCAATAGTAGTCTTTTGGAGTGCTAATAGTTTTTTTTCAATGACTCCATAAGTGTTTGTTCTTTCTTTTCATACCACCTTCTTCCAGTTTCATTCTAACAAGGTAACAAATTATAAGAAAAAAAAGGTATTACAATAAAACGACAAGAGATATAACATACTCAAGGTATTTCGAGCATAAGCAAATGAACACGTAGTTATACTCTCTTATAAGGTATCGACTTTAAGTCATAGTGTTGCACATAGTGACTCTTTTTGCTACGTAATCATATCGACTCGAATCCGAACTAAACTAGATGATTAAAAAGAAAGGGAAAAGAGAGGAGGAACATTATATGGAGTATAACTTTTGACTTTTGAGGCGTTCTCCTACATAACGTGTTAAATAAGTTTTGGTATGCTAGATCGCTAGCTATATAATTATATTGACTCGAGTTCACTAAACTGGACGATAAACAAAGCGGAAACACACTTATATAGTTTTATCTTCTCGCTGACGAAAGGTCGAACCGCCTTAGCTACGCGACTACGCATAAAGTAAAAGTCTAAATCACCCCTTCCTCCATCCACAGCCACTGCAACTCCACTCCACCACCACGACCTCCGTAATCCAAAACCCTAAAACCCCAAAAAAAAAATCCCCAAAAATTAGGGTTCTTCCGTAAAACTTCACGAAGAAGATGTCGTCGACGCTTCTCGAAGTAACGCGTTCGTCTCACGAGGAAGTCGAGAGATTAGAGCGTATCGTCGCAAAGGAGCTTCAGAATGATCCTACTTCTTCCAAAGACCGTCTCTATCAAAGCCACCGTGTTCGATTAATGCTCGAGCAAATCATTGATACTTCTCATAAACTCGTAATTTTCTCTCTCTTATTTTTTTTTCGCCCTAATTTTACTCGATTTTTTGATGTAATTTTTGTTTAATTCGGGTTGTGTGTTGATTACGATTTCGATTTCTATGGATTTTGAATTGAAGGTTGAGATATATGAAGATAAAGATGGTGCTAGGAAGGATGAGATTGCGGCGCTTGGTGGACAGACGGCTACCGGTACCAATGTGTTTAGCGCCTTTTACGATAGGTTGAAGGAGGTATTGCCGTATATCGATTTTTCGGTTTTTTTTTTTCGCTATTCGTGATGTCGATTATTGATTGATTGATTGTTAGTTTTGAGCTGCTGGTTTGAAGGAAAATTGCTGTAATGTAGGTGGAGTTTGTATAGAGTAGTGAATTTGGTACCAATGTGTTTAGGTTTAGCGCCTTTTAGTGTGAATTGGAAGTGGTGTACTGTGTAGGTTTAGTCGTCGGGTTTAATTTCATTGTTGCTGATGAAGTTTATGATCGGAAATTAGCTTAGGTGCGGTTTGTTTGGTTGCTGGACTTTGGTGAAGTTTGTATAGCATTGGTTCTGGCGATTTTGGCAATTCATTTCTGATTAGATAATGGGAGGTTATGCTTGAGTTGTTGCAAATATCGAAGGCTTAATAGTCTGCAAAAGACGTCATTGTTCAGAGAATACTGCTGCAGCTTATATGTGTTTTTTTGGCGCGGGGGGGGGGGGGGGGGGCTGCGTTTGGTTAGTTCCTGTGTTTTTTGTCGTGTTGTCGTGAGATATTGTTTTTATGACTTTTCTGTTAGAAAGGAGTATTATGAGTGTTTGATTCTTCAAAGTGTGAAAATTTGGGCAGATTCGTGATTACCATAGGCGGCACCCAGCTGCACGGGTTGTTGATGCTGGTGAGGAGTATGAGCAGATGTTGAAACAAGATCCTGTCCTTGATTTCAGTGGAGAGGTACGTTTATATAACTTACACAGTTTGTATATGGTTATTCTTTACCAGGGTTTATTCCTTTCAGTTTTCTGTTTTGGTTCTAAACTTTGGTTTGTCCTCGTGCGCCCTTTTTTTCTTTCCTTAATCTAGATCCTTTCCTGATTACCATGCTCTCTGCCTTTCTACCGTTTTAGTAATAGTATGAGTTGTTGGTTGTGGTGATACAAACTGATGCTCAATTCTGCAAATGGAAGTGTTCTAGTACGTATCACTTTTCAAAGCAAAGGAATTAGGATAAAGTATCAAGAAGGTTAGAGAACAGATAATTTTCAGTAGAATGCACATAACTCTGGTCTCAGAGTCTATGTCATACTAATATCAAAAATTGTGGATGCTACGAAAATATGAATATAGGTGGTCTACGAAAGTATGAATGTAGGTGGTCTATCGGAGTCTTTGGCATTATTCTTATACCTGTTTTATGACGTGATTTGTTGCGAGACTTTTCTTCATTGCTTGCTGCGGTTTCAGGAAGGATTCGGACGGTACTTGGATCTACATGAATTTTATAATAGATACATCAATACAAAGTTTGGTGAACGAACCGAGTACACTTCATATCTGGATGTTTTCTCACAGCCACAGAAAATTCCTCGCAAACTAAAGATGACAAGGTAAAGTCTTTCCTATTCTTATTTCACTATTTATGGTTGTTGTGGTCGGAAACCCTGCTTCAACTTTCACCTATTAGTAGCCTAGTTATGGTCAGAACTTTCATCTTTGTGGAGCTCTTGCAGGCAGTACAGAGAGTATATAACTGAGCTTCTGGAGTATCTCATATCCTTCTTTGAGCGGACAGAGCCTTTACAGGACCTTGATAGGATTTTCTCAAAGGTTAGATTTCTATGTTGTAGTTTCTTTTGCGGGTGGTGTTTCACTGACTATCTGCTGAATCGCATTTGAAGGGTGATTTGAAGTAGAACTTAGCATGTGGCTTAAATTGACTTCTTGTTTCATTTTTCCATTTTTAATACATTCAGATTAGTATTTTGGTCAGTTTTAGTCTAATTTGTTTCCGGTTAGATTTGTTTCCGGTTAGTCTAATAACATGTTTGGTCGACTTACCATGTGCGATTTTTGTGTAATTAATATTATAACAACAACCACGCCGTATTCCCAAAATGATTTGGGTCTTGTGTAATTAATATCGCAATGTTTAAATTATCATAGCTAGAAGAGCTTCTTCTGTTTTGAGTCTGATCCAGATTATGTCCTGTATGCACAGGTAGCTACTGAATTTGAAGAGCAATGGAAAGTTGGCGAAGTAGAAGGATGGGAGAAGGAGGAATTAGGTAATGAACATGTCTCTGAGCCTTCTACGATTGATCTTGATTATTACAGTACAGTGGAAGAGCTCATGGAAGTCGGGCCTGAGAAGTTAAAAGAGGTTAGTCTTCTCTTAAAGAAGGTCAATTTCCTTTGTATTGTTCGGTTAGGTTACTCTTTCGTCTTAGATCTCATTGGACTTTATATGATTACTTTACCTTTTAAAAATGTCTCTTAAACTTATTCTGCAGCCGCAAAACCATTTAAACCGTTGCAGACAATGATTGTTCTTGTGCAAGTTTTTTTTTTTATTGTTATATGTTTATCGCATGACATCCGTACGCAGCCTCTCTATGTTTCAATAGGGGTAAGACAGCGTGCATCCGACCCCCCCTTGCCCCGCCTTATGGCGGGAGCCTTTAAGGCACTGGGGTAAAGATGTAGATGTTTATTGCATGACATGTCCCTGCCTTTACACTCAAGTATTTGTTTTCTATGTTAGTGTTTTCCTAAATTTTTCTAATTTTGTCCATAATTATTAAGTTCCATTTCGTTTCCACGTCATTCTTTACGTATCTTAATAGCAAAGGCCTAGGAAATGCTCTTATTGTGCTCTGTGTGTGTTCATTAGTCTGTTTAGTCCAAACACTTAATTGTGCAGTTATTAAATTTTGTCGTCATACAAGCAAAAATGAGGCTGAATTGATGTGCACTTTCGCCAGTATCTGCAAAGATGTACCTCCCTTTCACTTCCATGCTTTTCGCGTGAGGTTTTTCTTGTCTATGCCCTCCTTAAGCTTAGAGAAATCCCTGTCACGCTTTTTACAACAAAGTCTAATAGTTTGGTCTTAGCTCCCTTCGAAAATGCCTTATCCCCATTCCTTGTGTTTTCCTTGTCTGTGTATTGGAATACTTCAACCTTTTGATTGCTTTTTATCTGCTTCTCAGGCCTTGGCTGGACTAGGGTTAAAAGCTGGTGGTACCATTCAACAAAGAGCAGAGAGGTTATTTCTTACCAAGGTATGCTTTTGAACATATGTTTTAAAGCTAATGGAATCATTTTTTAACTAAGCTACATTTCTGTAGTTTATTAGGCTGAACTATACCTGATTAAACTACCTGGGGGGGGGGGGGGGAAGAGGGGTTGAAAAAGCTGTAATCCAGTTGTTGCTTAGTTTTTTCAACGTTTGGGTCCTACTATGACATTCCTGTGATTTTGTGGTGCCATAACATTCAGAATTGTGGATCTCTGATTATCTTGGGTTCCTTTCTTTTCAGAATACTCCTCTTGAGAAGCTGGATAAGAAGCACTTTGCTAAACCTGCACATAGGTTAGAGCAGAATGGTAATGGGAATGTGCCATCTCAGAAGCAAGAAGATATTAAAGAGTTAGCTTTGGTGGAGGCCAAAATGAGAAAGCTTTGCGAACTGCTACAGGAGGTATAACATAATTTCTCTCTGTTAGCTTTGTTACCTTAATAATGGAATAAGTTTCTAGCTACATGGCTTTTTATTTCCCCCAATTAACCATATCTGCAAATGTTCATCTGGTTTACTTATTTTTTTTAATAGTTTTGTGGGCACTTTCGATTCCCTCTTTTTCTCTTCACTTTAGGTGGTCCCAATTTTCTGTCATGTTGATTTCTGAATTCTTTAAAAATGCTATTATTTAATCTTCTCTTTGTGCCTCCTTTTCACTAATATATTCAGAACATAGTACGAACAAAAGAGAATACTGAGAAGAAACAGGGAATGTCTGCTGAAGAAATTGAAAAGGAGCTGGAGGAGGTAATGTCATATTGTAGTCCTTTCCTTCCTATAGTACTTCTGTTAACTTTATGTCTGCTGTAAACTTTGGTGCTTATTGTTTGCATTTATGGGTTCTTTAGGACGATACACAAGTCGACACTGAAAGTGATGATGAAGATCAGGCTATATACAACCCTCTGAAGTTGCCACTTGGTTGGGATGGAAAACCAATACCATATTGGCTGTATAAGCTCCATGGTCTTGGACAGGTATAAACACCATATTTTTTATAGGGGCTAGTTCCTTTTCTGCTGTCTGGAGATTACTGTATGAATTTCTTTGGTATCTGCCCACAGTTTCCTCCCTGGTAAATATGTTGTAGAAGTCACAGGGTGAAAGGCTCTAAGCTACATTTTATTAATGTTATTGTGTCTATGAAGGTAGTTCGTACAACTTATCACTAAATCAGGAAAAAATCAAATCGTCACGTGTAGTATTTGGAAATCTCTTCCTCCATGTAAATTCTTGTGGATAAAATTTGTCACCCCTGTATAGACTCTGATTCTGTCGCTGTTCTCTGTACTGTATTTCAGGAATTTAAGTGCGAAATATGTGGCAACCACAGTTACTTGGGCCGCAGAGCATTTGAGAGGCATTTTAAGGAAGGGCGCCACCAGCATGGAATGCGCTGTCTTGGTATTCCAAACACTAAAAACTTCAATGAAATTACTTCTATACAGGTATTGCTTCTTTAGACTCAGCCTTCTTTGACTGAATTGTTGGTTTGCTATACTCTTTCCCTACAAAACTTGGTTGTTTATTCTGATGGAGAATTGGAGATGAATCCTATTCTGTGTCCCTTTTCCCCTGATTCTGCAATTGCACCTCCATTGTTTTACCTCTCTTATTGGTTGAGCGTTGGTTGACAACCACAAGAGTCCAAGCAACAGCTATCCAGCCAAGCAGGAATCAGAATCTTAATCTGCATTATGTGTAAAATGAAACTACAGAGAAGGGGCCTGGGGTAGGAATGGAGATATAGCTTCTCCACCTATATATCTAAAATAAGGTGGTCTAGGATTTTATCTTGGCCAAGCAACATTATGAATGGGCTTCGGTTTGTAGGGAATTTAGAACTTTCGCTAATATTGCCTAGTGCTATGGTAGCATGGTCACTTTTCCGAGTTTAAATATAAGAGGGACAGGATTTAGAATCTGTAGACCCTAGTGGAACTGACGGTATACCACAAGCCTTGTACTAAATATCCTATAATGGCACCAAAGAAGAGGCAAGAAAAATAACCCTCTCCCAAACATAGTCAAGAGAATGACTTGTCCCAAAAGTATTTGTGAAATACACCAAAAAATAGCAAATACCACATATTCTAAAGCAACTTCTCTTAATTCACCCCGTTATTAGTCGAATTGGAGCAGTGACTCAAACTGTATAATAGGACAGTGGCAATGGATGGGATTGCCGTACATTATGCTTTATGATCGTATGCCATTCCATCTTATGTTTTGGCTGGTTAGAGGGAACTAGTGTTTTCTGAGTGGTCAACTGGTCATTCATCTCATGGGAATATCATCTTGTTTGTCAGCAATTATGGTTTGGTGTTAACACTGAAAAATGATTTAGGCTTCTATACCGAATGTGTCAAGAAGTGATCATCCCTACAATGATGCTTTTTGCATCTTACGGAATTCTGCAATTTGTGCCCATCTGTGATTTTTGTAGTTTCAGCAAAGTCAACAATCTGCTTTTGGCTTAACATTTTTATGCTTGGCTCTACAGGACGCGAAGGAGCTCTGGGAGAAAATTCAAGAGAGGCAAGGAGTGCATAAGTGGCGCCCAGATCTTGAAGAGGAATATGAAGATCAGGAGGGTAACATTTATAATAAGAAGACATACACTGATCTGCAGCGCCAGGGGTTGATCTAAGCAAGAAGTGCTTTTTATGTGAGTTATTGGATCTCATATATAATTGTGCTGTTAATGCTGCATCTCGGCTGTTTAACTACATAGTCTTTCCTTGGATGACTTTGAATCTAAAGTTAAAGAAAAGGGCTGTATCTGGGTTTGCAGCAATATAGTCAGAGCTGAGTTTCTGGATAGGGAAAATCTTTTGATGAATATTAGTTTGTTTAACAACCTAGTTCCTTGACTACTGAACTGACTGAGCTGGAGCTGTATTCAAGCTGCTTGGGAGAATTGTATTTAGCTTTCTTAGCAATCTACGCTAGACATACTACGCCTTTGACAACATTATTCTTCCGTTTGGTGTTATTACCAATCACTGAATCCGTCCATTCTAATGTTTTATGTAGGTATCTGGATTCTTGGGCCATATGCTTGCCTTTTGCACCTGACTGATCTCTTCAGTAGAACCTGTTTAGCATGAAGAAGTTTTGCTTGTAAAGAGTTGGTCGAATTTTAGTGGTAAACCATCTTTGTAAGGTGACTGTAGGTTTATAGTGTATCCCAAGAGCTTGTGTTATGCGCCGTAGTAGTTTAACAATTGAGTTACTGTCCAAATGGAGCTTCACTCACTTCTGTAGTAATATGGTCTTTTGTTTGGGGGTGTACATAACGTTCCAGCTACAAATTACTGCTTCCGAGCAATTTCACTAAATATGTACATAACTGTACAAACAATCGGAACATAATCACAACTAAACACTACAGATGTGTACATGTGCGCGTAAAGAGCAGTGCAGAACCATTTACACAACGAAGCACAAGCAACCTAGAATCCACATATGTACCGCACACAACTTTTGACAAATCAAACATTTCTGGAGGCACTTGCAATCGAATTTCTTGAATCACCTTGTTGGCAACATCAATGCTGCTTCCAAGGGGCTCGTCGAGATTCATCGTTAATTCAATGTCATTAGAAATAAGTTTCATTACAGGAAGGCTTGAAGGGATCTCGCTGACCGGGAATGCCTTTTTCCATTTCTTCCCGGACAAAATCTTTAGAACAGAGCTTCTTGTATCAGATCCTGTTGTAGACATTCCCGAATTAACATCTTCCTCAATGTACAGACGCCTGCCCGCCCTAAGTTTAAACGGAGACGTTACTCTTAAGCTTCCAGAAGTACCAGCTTTGTCATGAGGCCAATTCTGGCCAGCGATGACTTTAAAAGCAATATCAGAAGAGAGCGAAAAAGTTGTTTTAGAACTTGACACTCTAGTAACTGACAAGTTTACATCACCAATTAAAACCCGGAGAGAAGGTTGCCGAAGTGTCAGCCCAATATGACGACCTGTACTGTACAATAGACGCCATTTTCCAGGCAGCAGGTCCAACCAATTCTGCATACCGATCAAGATGAACGATATTAAATCTCAAAGAGGATCAATGTCAGAAAATCAAACAATTCGCATACAGCCGCTGCTTACAAGATAAGACGGCCAATTTCATAAAGATTGATGGTATGCTCAAAAGACTCAAAGTGACCCAACTTCCCAATCTGGAATCCGGAGGTTTAACTTTGCTCAATAATATTTTGGGTTTAGGATGTAATGAACTAAATGCTTTTAGACCCCTCCGAGCTTTATACTATCATGAAATAGTAGGTAGATGGACTTTTAAACAAGTTGCGAAGTCTGACTTCGATTGTCATGAATCTCATAAAAAGTAGGGAGCCCCTTAAGGAGGCGCTTTAACAATGATGATGATAATGATGATGAACACCATGGGGATTGGTTTCCCGTGATCATTTTAGAGACAAACAGCGCATGATGTATTAAGCTCAAAGCAACACGAGTAAGGAAAAAGCAGAATGGTCATTCACAGAAGATTGCAGAATGCTACTCAACTCAACTGAGACCAAAAAATGAGTTAAAGAGAGATTAAGAGTACCTTGGGCTTTGGATGAGGATTCAGCATCTCCATTAGCTCAACAAAGTGGGAGAGTCTGCGACGCTGAACATGAACCAATACGATAAGGGGTCAATGACACCATAGGCATACAAATACAATAGTAGTATAACTTGAAGGTAATAATATTGGCGATGCCTCGACCAACAGATGCGAGGATTATTCATATAATCAGGCACTCTGATTTTGACAAGATATTTTATGCTATCTAGTGTGTGAACTGCGGTTCACTAAATGAATGGATCAGAAATGCATCTTGTAGCCTCTAACAGGATTGGAAATGGCAAAATATCAAGGTTCAGTGATAATGCGTCAATTTTAATTTCCAAAAATCAGCATTGCTTGTTCAAGCAATTCTGTAACTACCTGAGGCTGCCCATATATGTATTCCTCTGTAATTCGAACAGCTGTAGATCCAAGACCCCATCTGATCATGTTCATGGATGGCTCTATTCTCCATCTCGGTCCACACAAAAAAGGGTGCCTCAAAGCATCTAGGCAGCTGCATTGCATATCAAATTCTTGAGCATCAAGTAAACATTAAACCCAGAGCGCAACTATGATTATGAAGAAGGTAATAAAATAAAGAGGTACATGCAGGCAATGCCAGTCATCACATGAAACAAGAGTAACATCACAACAACATCAAGACTTGACCACAGGTATGGCACTCGCACATGTTCTTTAAAAACAATTTTTTCATAAAAATATTAAAGATAAAGATCATATGGCAAGGCTTAATATCTTACTTATAGCACATGTTGTGATGTTGATTTTTTAAGCACTAGGCCAACCTTAATCCTCAAATTCCCCAACAAGGTGATTGAACCCCTAGAACTTTTACCATTTTTTTTCATGGGAAAACTTTCACCAAATTAGTAGTTAAAAGAGCTCTTTGTCGACATTATCACAGTACAACCCAAGGTAGTTGTATGAAAGAATATATTCCTATTACAGTTGGTTTAAGTTGATACGAAATCAGCCTCCTGTTACTTGAGAACAATCTAACCCAAGAACACTACTTGGAGCCACAGAAGTGAGAACTAGGATTTGTGCAGGTGCTCGGCTCCTGTGCATGAGTTTTGTCTCGTAACATATATATAATCCTAAAAATAATGATAATATTCACAGAAAGATGCAGGCCCATAAAAACACAAATCCAGAAGAGGATTGGGACAGACATGAGTTAAAAAGATGACAGGAAAAGCAAATCAGATAAGCTTCAGATCAGAGAGCTAAAACTTTTAAGTGACTTTAAGTCTGAGGAGCAACTGCAAACCTTATTCTTTCTGTAGGTTTCTGGGCAAGCAACAAGGCCAGTAGGTTCCAACCAGCACCCCAGTTTCGATCAAGTATCTACATGGAATATCTGATCAATAACTTTTTTTCTAAGGAAGATACAAAGAATCAATAAAGTGTGTAATAAGTGCAACTGCAGAGAGAGATCACTAACTTGAAGACCAATATTTCCAGAAGGGGAGTTCTTGCACAAGATTGGTAGCATGAATTCACGTAAGCTTGATGGATCATTCCCCTGTAATCTCATGGCTATTAACATCAGGAAAAAGAAGTAACACTTTTGAATCACAACCATAACATGCTGGCTTCTTGTGATGGTAAAAGCATGTTCTAATATCTTAGAGTGGCCTGAAATGCCATTAAAGACATCTAAATGCTGCAACCCTATAGTTTGACATGTAACATTCAAGCACAATCTTCCAAACAATTCGAGTACCTTTGTAAGGAATGACTTAAACTTCGCAAATATCGAAGGATCCATGAGCTCCCGCAGGACCATCTTTGCCATAATGAATCCAACACACCTGAGAAGTACATAGATGAAGTGTTTGAGGCTAGATGAACTGCAAATTAAGCAAACATGCTACTTTTTTCATTTCAGTACCTCATGTCAAATGCAATCATCATTTGACGTCTTCTACGATCAAAAGCATCATCATTTGAAGAGCTTTCAAAAAAGTCTGCAGCATTCCCCAAAATACCTACCTGGTAAATATAAAGCATTGACGTTAGCCAGTAAGACAAAGTGGATCAAGTAATGACAAAGTCATCACAAAATTGAATATCACACAAGAGATCCAAATTCCAGGAAGACTAACATAGTTAGTTAGGTGGATCAATACATTGGACACAAATACACAATGTTCAAGTACAAGATATGCATTCACCAAAAAAGCCCAAATGGCGAATCTCGAATTCGCATCAAGGAAACATTTGCAGTTAAGTAGCTAAACTAAGCGCCAGAACAAAAAGATTTGTAAGCGTCTACAACTCTACATCCTCCGCCCTCTTAGAAAAGATGATAACTTATGAATCACGACATCATTAACCAAATTAACCCCACATGAAACTGTGACTGCAAAGCCACTGGAAAATAGCAAGCGGTGTTGACACCCTCCTATTCAGCTAAACTAGAACAGAGGGATCTCCAACTTGCTATTTAATGGCCTATTGTAACTGAGTATATTTGTAGTCTCTTCACTGAAAATACCGTATACCTTGCTAGTAAACTACCTCAATCTTTGCCCTAAGACGAAGATCATAGGCAACTGTAGCGGGAGACTACACTTCCTCCTTTCTCACCATTCCAGGCATTTTAGAAATGAGGTACCAGCCTTTTCAGCTACAGTTCTCTCTATAATTAAAAGTTCCCTAGATAGCACTCAATAGAGTTTGGAAACTCCCAATTACTAGGGCAAGGCTAAGAATATGGTTATTGTCGTGTATGTAAGGAGAACGAGAAAATGGAGACTATATATCTCCACTTTCCAGCACCAATTATAAATGTATCATTTTCTTGAAAATGTTGGCAGAGAAAGGTAAGAAATGCGTACTTTAATATGCCCATCAAGAGGGCTCACATGCACGTTCTCCAATTTCAGTTCTGTATGGGCGAGTCCATGACTGTGCAAGTAATTTACCTGCAGGAAATATACAAGAGGCACCTGAGAATGTTTCAAGACTTTTGAAGGGAGGAAACATCTACAAGACTAGGAGAGATTAATACTCGTAGCAATAAGAGTCATCATACTCCTATCAAAAGATCTCTCATCAGCATTCTGATGAGACGTAACTGCCGTGTAACAGCCGGGCCTCCAATACTATCATCACCAACCCGTCGAACAGACTCCTCGTCAAGTGCCAGTGTAGCTTCTAAGGTTGGCAACCAGTCTGATTGCTGAAGCCAGTGCCTCAATGAAAAACTTCCATGATACTGAAAAGCGGAAGGAATTACACAAACTTAGTTGCACTGTTACAGAGCAAATCATTGAGGATTTAACCATATCCAATTACACTGAGAAACAAACAAAAGTTAAAATTCACTAATCATGACTGTTTCGATATTATGGAATAAAGCAAAATGGTTCATAAAACTGTCTGTGCTTCTTATTTTGTGAAGTAGCAGTCAGTCGGTGCGATTCTCAAAGCAATTTTCATTTTGGGTCATCCGTGCGCAGCCTCTCTATGTTTCAATAGGGGTAAGGCTTGCGTGCATCCAACCCTCCCTTACCCTGCCTTGTGGCAGGAGCCTTTAAGGCACTGGGGTTAAAGATGACTGTTTCGATATTCAAAATTGTAATTGCTAAAGCAATCACTAAGAGGTCAGACATAAGCACGTAAACACTTGTCTATCACTTAAATAGTCAAATTGTAAAGTGTTAGGCGCAGAGACTTACACCATGAATCAAGGTAAATGAGGCGCCACCAACTGTTGGAGAAGAGATATAGCCATGAACTTGCATTGAATAAGAATGATACAGAAGTCTACGACGAGCCAACTTCTTGAACACCTTTATAAGAGAAGGGTCAGCAAAATACACCACCTAAAGAATTCACATCATACAGTTTCTAATACCATAGCTACATTTTGTCAAAGACACAACCTGTATAGCTCGTTTCCCTCTCCTTTGTGCCTGAGCACTCGTAAGCTTCCTAAGCACAACTCGTTTATCATACAATGGGCTGCACTTGACCATAATTCAACACACTCAATCAGAACAGTAAAAGTTTAAAACCATAAAAATCAACCTATACAACAAGAACTCCCAACTAAAGCCCTCAATCATCAGCTTGAGACTTCTAATTCATAAGGTTCTTTCGTATCAAAGGGCCAATGCATCATCCACATTTCAAGCCAAAGGGGCATAAAACCGAATTAAGAAGAAACCCAAAGACATGATCAGCAACCTGCATATAAGGAACTAACCTGGTAGAATCCTTCACAACAGCCTCAAAAACTAGCTCATCACCCTACAGAAATTCCGAAAAAACGGCCATCAACAACTACATAATACAGAAAGTCATTGATCAACATTCAAGAACAAAGACAGGAGAAGCTTAAACCAGAAGCATACCCGGCCACCGAGACCAATGCTGACACAATCTGAAACCTCAAAATCAGACATGTTGAATTGATTAACCAACCCCAATTCATCCTCCACAGCAGGTAATTCACCCAATTTACACTTCTCTTCAGAGACAGAACTCTTTGAAGCCTTACATATCATTCTAACACATTTCCTACGCATTAATTGACCAAAGGGTCTCAAATTCAGACCTTGTTTTCCTGGTTTAATCAATAAAGTTGGTGAATTTGTGCTCATAAAGCGCAAATCAATGGCTTCCATGCTTGAACTAAGCCCAATTCCACACAAAGCCATCACCTTCTCATTCAACCTACATAATTAACAACTTAACATCAACATCAAAAACAACAAAAGAAAACATCCAAAGACTTAAACTTTACTCAACCCTTTATCCATTCTCCACAAATATGAATATACTATGATATATAGAGTGTCAAATCACATGAAACATGGGAAAAATCAAAGATTAGAGACATACCCAGAAAAACTTTGATTGGATTAAGCAGGATTAAGGAGAGAGAAACGTGGGATTTGTATTAATAATGCTAAAAAAAGGGGGGGAAAGACAGTGGCGTGTGATGATTGCGTGTAAAGATGAAGGTTTGAATACTTGGGCATGAGATGAGGCGAAACATGTCAGTGTCGTAACATATACAGTTAGAAAATATCTAACTGTTCATTTTTGGCTGTGTCCTTGTTTGTCAGTGAAGTTTATCTGTGACATGGGGAATTAGACTACGAAAGTACGAATGTATGTGTTCCAATACGTCGTCCACGGGTATTGCTCGTGCATAGCTGCTTCTTTCGTCAACGGTGAGGAAGGACTGTGATCTTTTGTCCGACTCCTCTTATTCTATCGTAGTGGTACGTAGAAGAAAGTTTGAGATATAAAATGAGGCATAAGATTTACTCGTAGTAAGGAGGAGGGTTAATAAGTCGTTGTGGGCCAACATCAACCCTCTCGTGGAAAACTAGCTCACAAGCTGATAAAGTTTCATCTTAAAACCAATTTGCAATAGGAGTAACCCACCACCTTGTAAACTAGTCCCCAAGCTTCTATTTCTCCAATGTGGGTTATTATCTCACACCTCACATGTAGGTCGTTGTCACTCCAACACCCCCCACATGTGAGCCCATTAAATTTGTCACACTCAAATTCTTCAAATGCCCTTGGCTGGGTCAGGTTAATTACCAGAATAGTCTTTGCTATTATGATGATTTGCTTTAAAATCAAAGGGAATTGGGATAGTGCATTGCAGAATAGAGTATTTGATGTTGGTGGTACCTGCTAGTCTCGAACACCCGGATGGTGCTAGTTTTTACACTAAATGAACATTTTATTTGATTTAGACGTGTGTCTAAATATAGTCCGTCAAAAACTACAAAAAAAAAGGGCATTTGGATATGAATGGAGGAAGTTTTTTTTTTTTTTAGAATAAAGTCATAAAAAGTTGAATACGGAGTACGACTGATGACATTGACCTTGTTCAACTTAAAAAATAGTAATTTAGCTCATATGTGATTAATTAAATTTAGATTATATCCCATCATATGAAATCAAATCATATCAACAAAATCATATTAGATCTTATACATTCAATCAATCTAGTCTAATTGTTGGTATTTATTCTTCTAGATTTAACTAATTTTTATTAAATTCCAACCAATTTATATCGTATAAGATTATTCAAATTTGATCAAATAAATCAATGAATATTAGTTTAGATCTAAAAGATGTAGTCGGATCTTACAAAACCTTTTATTTATCATTTCCTTTTCCTTTTTTTGTTTACACCCTTCTTACTCGAGTCAAGAACACGAGGGTGTAAAATAATCTCAAAGGTCACTATCCACTTCTACAAACTCAAACAATTTAAGTGTTTAAGGGAGTGATTGTGGTTGAAAATCATTCCTTCAAACATTGCACGTACATGAAACCTCGAGTATTTGCTTAAACTTCCCCTTCTTCCTCTCCCTATTCAACCCCCACAAGTCTTTCAAACAACATACTAGGGGTCGTTTGGATAGCATAGAAATTAAATTCCTATAGAAATAGAATATATTCCGGAAAATAAATTCCTATGGTAAATTTCCGGTAATTTGCTTTACAACGTTTGGATACCATCTAGGAACTTAGAATTCCTTGGATTAATTTCCCATGTCTTGTTTGGTTACCATGCAACAACTCCTTTGCTTGGTTATTGATTTGACTAACTTACCCTCTATTAATGTAGCTAAATAAACATAAAATAAGCAATTAAAGGGTGAAGTAGTAATTGTATATATTTTACACCATAGGAATTGTGAATGACCATGGGGGGCTAGATAATTGAATTCCTATGGTTCATAGGAATTAGAAATTCCCAAGGAATTTCCAATTCCTCCACTTCTACAAAAATGGGTTATCCAAACAACCTCACAAAAACCCAATTCCTAGGAAAATGAAATTCCTATGGATTTTGAGGGTATCCAAACGACCCCTATGTCATGCGAAGATGGCAAACTCATTCATGTTTGGCCTTAATTTTTCAAATACTTTCATTTGCAATGGAGTCTAATACTCCGTATCTATTTAATCTTTGGTTTTGAAATCTAGCAGAATAAATGAAAATGACAAACAATTTTTTTTTAATATTTCTTGTATAGTGAAGTGGCATGCGATTCATGGCGCATTTTCAATATTAGTCGTTCATAAGTGCACTCTCTATATTTTTGACATTGGATAAGGCTGACATCCATCTGACCCCTCCTTACCATACTGACGGTAGCGTTTGAGCCAACATTTGGGAAATAATGATGTTGTTGTTGATGTTTGTTTTTCTTCAGTTTATGTTGTAAAGATGATACTCTTTCCAATACTTTTTTTTTTGTTTATTGTTTCCTTTTCCCACAAATTCTTTTGGTTCTGTACGCTTCTAGTTTTGCAATAGTCATGTGAATAGATGAAACTTGGTGTTAGGTCGACTTTGGATAACGTGAGAGAGGAAAAGGATCGTGAGAGGGGGAGAGGAGGCCAAGGGTTTGAGTGAGAGAGAGAGAGAGAAGAAGAAGAAGAAGAAGAAGAAGAAGAAGAAGAAGAAGAAGAAATCCGTGGGTAAGAGAAAGAGAAAACGACCTGAGGAGGAGAGAGAATGGCAAGGCGGGGAGGGTGAATATGCAGGAAAAGTGAGATTGGCAAGTGAAGAACAAAAGACGGGATTGACAAGGAAAAGGTGGGTCGAGGGAGGGGGTTAGAAGGGTCGGGGAGGGGGATCAGTGGGGACGAGGATAAGATGGTGACATGTCACCAATGTGACGTCCCCAATAGGTTGGGGGTAATAGTTAACAGTGAAGGTGGATGATCGGGTTAGCTTTAAATTATGACAATCCCTCTCTTCTCATCATACAAATGTGGGTACTTATTGAGCTAAACCTTGTCTTTGTTGTTCTTGTGCCTTGCATAAGTGTAAATAACCAAATAGATTGGATAGAGTATTTACTCTTTTTGTGGAATAATTCTACTCCTTAACTTGAGAGTCTATTTCTCTCCTATCGGATAGTGATATTTAGGTTTGTACATATAATGTTTCATTTGGATTTTGAGTCTTAAATGTACATGGGCGTATGATGTGCTTGAAGCAGCATGCTTTTTTCTAATCCATAATGTCTTAGGTCATTGTTGTACTGAGTGTCATTTGGCTGATATCAATGGAATTTCTTCTTTCATGTTGAAAAGACAAAGAAAAAAAGAAAATCCATCTATAACATATCAGTTTTCCGAATGAGATTGAGTGGGAATAAGTGCTGCAGATAGTGATGCATATATTGTGCAATAAGTTTTCTTGGAGGTTTTGAGAGATAAAAATGTTTCAAATAGTGACCTTTTATTGTCTTTTACAATTTAGAGTACAATAAGCGGGACATTCACTACGACACACGTTTTATAAGCCGCTAACGTGTCTTGAAAACGTATTTCTTGCATGAAACACGTTTTTGACTCACGGTGAAAGAACGCTAGTTGCGTATTAAATGTGTATCATTATGTATATATGATATATACATAAGAATCGCTCACATAAATGTACCACATTTTCACACCCCTCTTTCAAAGTAATTAATTAACATATTGTCTACTCCCTCCGTCCCAACTCAAACGCCCCATGTAAAATACGATCCCATATTGGGAAGGGTGTACACACTCTCGGTTAATCAAAGTTCCAAAAAAATTGCATGACAAGTTAGAGAAAACTTTAATCTAATTCTCTATATAACTTTTTTTTTTTTAAAATTTTTTTGAAACCGATTAGTGGTACACCCTTCTCAATACAGGGGCGTAGGTAAGCTGGTGGCTTTAGCGTTGGGGGTGCCTAAGGATTATCGCAACCCTAAAACTCAAAAATAAAATAAAATATTTAAATTAAGCATTTAATACAACACACGTTTTTCACATAATATTTAGTGGACCTTCAATGTGTTCTCATCACGTGTTTATCGTAATCAATACTCTGAAATGAATACATATATAAATATGAATTGATCATAGACATACATGTACACCTTTTCACACTCCCTCTTCCAAAATTCAGATTGTCTAGGAAATAGTCGTCTTAAAGTGAGATCTGAAATAAGTTTCTCCTTCGACAGAGAAAGCTTCTCTTTTGGCTGAGCCTTTCGTCGAGTCCCTATTCTATATCATATAGTTTCAAAAGCCCATGCTAGATACAGTTGACACTTTGTTGTGATAGCTCCATTCTAAACTTCGATTGAAATAATCCTTTTGAATTGGAATCGTGAATTGGATTCGAACCAATATCTCTCGTTCTCTTTAGTCGATCATGATGGGAAGATCCCGCTGTCCAGGATCTCGGCACCCCTCCCACCTTTCGGCGAGATATTAGCCGTCAGGCAGTGGGTGGCTTTAGAGAATGGGGGGTGGGGGGGTTACAACCCTAAGACCACCACATCTCCACCGTAAACAGTTGTCAACGCAAAGGGACAACCACCGTAGTTTAATAAAATTCCACAAGGGTAAAATCGTCATTTAACATCATTAGAGTTATTATCCTATGAGATTTGTAAGAGAGACGAGAGAGTCGCGTCGCCTCCTTTTCGATAAAATTTTTTAAAAAAAAAAACCCTCTTTCTTCTTTCTCTCTCCTCCACATCTTTCCCCAACTTCCCCTTTCTCTCTCCCCTCGATCTGCCGCCGCCGCCCTCTCTTGCCGTTGCCGGAATACCATTTTCCGACCATTTTATCTCACCGCCGTTCACCGGAGATTCCGTTTAACGTTTTTTTCCGGTATCGTATTGCTCTTTCTTTCCTGATAGATTTCAATTTTGGGGATTTTTATCGCGATTTCAAAAGTTAGGGTTTTCGGAACGCTCGAATTGAATCCAGATTTGGAGAGTTTTTGTTAATTGAAGCTTCCCCGAGAAGGTTGGTGGTTGCGGTTTTTGATTTGGGGAAAAATTAGGGTTTTTGAGTAATTAGGTTTTTTTTTGAGTAATTAGGGTTTGATTGGTTGTAGAAGTTGGTAATATCTAGAATAAAATGCCGAGGAGTTCGAGGCACAAATCTAGCAAGCATAGTTCGAGGGATTATTCCGAGACAGAAAAAGAGGTTGTCGTGAAGGAGAAGAAAGGGAGGGAAGTTGGTGGGAGTAGTAGTAGTAGTAGACATTTGAAGGATTTGTCGTCGGGTGAAAAGCGAAATCTCGATTCGAAATCGATTGATATAATCAAAGATGCCGTTAGTATTGGTAATGTTGAGTATAATGATGAGTTTGGAGGTAATTTGGTGTCTTCTTCGACGAAAAAGCGAAAAGAGAAAATTGATGATGATAGGTGGACTGGTGAGGATAATGAGCTTGAGTTGTCAAGGAGTGAAATGAAGGAGAAGGAGGGAAGAGGGTCTGGTGATTCGAAGAGGTCGAGTAGACGGGAAACGAGTTATGTATCGGGTTTTGATGTTGAAGAAGGGAAGAAAAGTGGGAGTAAGGGTGAGGGGAAGCATCATAGATCGGAGAGGAAGGAGAGGGGTGAGAAAGATGGGGGGTTGGACCGCGAACGGAAGGGGAGTAGGAGTGATAAGAGTGAGAAGTTGGTTGATATTGTTTCGGTGAGCGAAAATACGGGCAGTGAAGGGAATAGGAAACAAAGTGGTCTTGGTGAGGAGCGTACTGGAAAGCATGGTGTTGGTAATACTGGTAAGGTAACCTATTTTTGTGTCTCTGTTTTGTTATTGTTTAATCTGACGTCTCGAAATGTTTATTATTCTGTGATGGTTATTGTAGTGTAGTATATGTACTGCGAGCAATACATGTTGCTAACAGAGGTTGTTGTAGCATATGATTTGATGGGAGGAAGCATTTACTGTGAGGTGTGTGTTGTATTGTTGTGGGTGTTTGCGACATTGCTGTTACGGATTGATTAGCAAAAGCTGCTTGGAGGCCTACTTATTTTACTGTGATGAAGGTATATTTTCCCTCTAGGTAAGGAAAGTTAAGGAAGTAATGAAGTTAAAGAAGTGTTGTGGAGGCTTGGAGGGGAACAGTTTATTGGTTGCACTCAAAGTGTGTAAAATCAAAATGTTTGGATGGAGGGATAGCTGCTCTGATTATTTGTTTGATTGAAGGAAGTTGGATGCCGGCAGTCTGGCTTAGATTTCATATTGTCGCAATAGGTGGATTTTATTTTTCGAGTGCTTGGTTTGTCAGCCTGAGTGGACTCTGTAAGCAAGCAGGTGAAGGTTGCATTATGACTAATTCGATTTTGGGGAAAGCAAAATTTACTTTGGCGTTTCACCTTTTAGTGTCCGACGGTTATGCCATTAGTGTTTGTACAAAGGTGGTTCAGTTTGGGACTAGTTGACCTTACTTGTTTATGACATATTTTGTTGTTCCATTTTCTTTAGGAGTCTAGGAATAGGAGCTCAATGTGAACTTAGTATTCGTCTGTATATCTTAAGCTTGGTTCTTGTTCTTTCCTTTCTGTCAGAACTGTGTACGTCTATATGATTGGATCTTATGTTAATGGAAGCTCATAATGCTCTGATAGATATTTCCTACATCGTAAGAGTGTATAGGCTTGTTTTTTTGTTCACATCCTGATATCTTGTATGCTCTTTGACTGTAGCTTCCATTTTATTCATTTGGCATCTTTTTTAGATATGAGGGTTAGCTAATCAAGAGTCTCCCCTTTGGGGCTTTACTCTATAATTTGGACTTATTTGTTTCTATTATCTAACTGCAAGCATTGTCTATTGGTGCACACTGCACAGTCCATTAAGTTTTGTCTATTGCTTCATTCTTCTTCCTGGGTATTACTTAGTTGTCATCTTCATGATATGTCACAGGCTAGGAGTTCTGAGGTTTAGTTAGATACTCAATGCAGAACCCTACTTTTCAGTTAGAGTGTATTTATGTAGTACTCTAGTTGATCAGTGTTTGATGGATTAACTTTTGTTTTCAAGCTAAATATTCTTTCTCAACTTCAACATTGTCTACTTGTGACCCAAAGAATTTGAAATGGTCAGAACAGTTATATTGAAAAAAGCATTGAATCAATAGATTTTTCTAACAAGGAGTTCCATCAGAAGTGTTGGAGTGTTCGATTTATTTCGAAGGCAACTTTCTGAAACTCTTGCTAGGAGGTGCAATTCATGGTGGTAATTCTTCTACTGGGTGATTGATTTAAGAGGTAGAACCATTGAGGAAATACACTGGATATGGGGGCTATGTTGGATATAACTTTGTACCTGGAAGACGCTTTGCTTGCAATCGTTATGCAGAAAAATGGGGAGGGTTGCAAACTATTTATTTCCTGCTTCGTTTGTTTAGTTACAGTCCTGCACAGACTACTATGTTTTTAGCTGGTTTAGCTGTACTTATACCTACGAAAGTTCTTCTTTTGGTATGATTGATTTTGTTTGTTATTGGCATATTTTGGACTGTTTGGCAGTATTGTGAATCTATTACTGATTAGAGGGGATGTCAACTAGGAGATCATATATTATAATTTCAATTTTGACATCTTTCATGGTGTCTTTTCGGCTGGAAATTTTCAACTAATATGCTCATCCTTTTCTTGTTAGACTGTTTTATACAAGAGGAGTTGAAGAACCCTGTTACAGAGAAAGATCTTGACCGAAGAGTTAGAAGGAAAAGAGCTGCCTCTGGTGATGGGGACAGGCATCATGATTGTGTTCGAGACCCTGATGATAGACGGCTATCTTCCAGAGAGGAAATTGTCAAGTCTGGAAAGCATAAGGATGATGGTCATAAGGACGAGAGAAACCGAGACCGATTTCAAGAAGATTTAGAGAAAGAACCTTGGCGTCAAGATGAAAAGCAGAGGGATAATCGAGGCAGTAAAGATTATACTAGTGGAAAGTCTGATGATAAGTATCTAAGAAATGATAAAAAGGATCTTGATGTATCACATAAGAAATCCAAATCCCATGGTGGTGAACAGGACCGGGAGTTAGATCGTGAGAGAGAACGAGATCATGATCGTGACCAAGGTCGTGACCGAGGTCGTGATCATGATCGTGACCGAGGTCGTGATCATGATCGTGACCGAGGTCGTGATCATGATCGTGACCGAGGTCGTGACCGCTGTCGTGTAGACCATGATCGTGATAGAGAGCATGACGATCGTGAACATGACTTTGACCGTGAACGAGATCGAGATCGGGACCTTGAACGTGTCCATGATCGAGATCGGGATCGTGACACTGAACGTGTCCATGATCGTGATCGTGAACTCGATCGGGATAGGGAACGCGGGCGTGATCGTTACCGCCGTGATCTCAGAGATAGGGTTGGGGTTCGAGATCATGATAGAGGTCGAGACCGGGATTTTGATCACGATCATGATTATGCCTCTCATAATGATGAGAAAGGTTCTAGATACAAGGATGACAGAGGACGACGTAGATCTCCTGATGTTTATGATGATTATCATGGTGATAAATTGAGAAGAGTAGAGAATGAGATGGACAAGGAAAGGTCTTTATCACGTAAGCCTAATGTGGACAGTGTTACAAGTAGCAGTCGGCACAAGGCGTCGCCGAGCTCCAGGGCTTATGTTGTTGCAGACAAATACAGGTAATGTGTTCGATATATTGCTTTGCTATGTTGTGGCCGTTGGTAGTGCATATTTTGTTTTATCCTTTGTGCCTTCTTTTTTGTTTTGGGCAGTAGTTGGTCTTTTGCTATTCCTTTTGTGAGGAGTAGCTGTGCGATTTGTGTTCAAGATCTTGAAATGATCAACAGCTAGTTCCCACAAGTTTTTTTTATTTCTTCAACTTTGTCTTTGCAGAGATGGCATCCAAGATGAGACTAAGTATGGAGATTCTTTGAGAGAGAGTACTTTGCCTGAAGGACTCGAGAAAGCACCGAAGTATCGGTCAGGGGAAAAGCGAGCTAAATTTGATGACAATCACGGAGAGTTTGCTGAAAGGTCTCCTAAAACCAAAGTGTCACCTGCAGGTTTGAAAGAAAGATCTCCTTCTTCAACGAGTTTTGATCGCAGTAGGTTTTCAAGTAGAAATGCGAGGAGAAGGAGCCTTGATGTGGATGATGCTGAGAGGAGGAGTAGTGGTTCTAATGACGTAAGAGATAATATGGGTATGACTGAGGACAGACAGGGCCGAGATTTGCCTTCTAAAAAGTCTCTCGGCGATGAGTATCCCCCAACAGAATCGCCATATTATCATAAATCTGGTCAGGGTAGTGTTTCCTCTCATGGTCCTGGTCCTTCTGTCTTTAGAAATAGAGTAGAAAGTCCCTCTTTTGCTGGTTCATTTGGTGAAGACAACAGAGGCCCTGGTCGTTATAGGAGAAGTGTTGATCCAAATATTTCACGGGGTCCGGGCCCAGGAAATGCCTGGAAAGGTGTTCCTAACTGGCCTTCACCACTTCCTAATGGCTTCATGGCCTTCCCTCCTCCAGGCCCACATCTTGGGGGCTTTCCGCCGATGTTAACACAATTTCCTCCTCTTTTTGGCGTGAGGCCTGCTTTGGATATGAACCACCAGGGGCTGCCTTATCATATGGCTGATGGGGACCGGTTTCCAGGTCATGTACGACCTATTGGATGGCCTAATATAGTGGAAGGTCCAATGCCGCCTCATTTTCATCAATGGGATGGAGGCAATGGTATACTTAGGGATGATTCCTCGATGTATGCGCCTGGGCATCTTGCTCAAAGAAGGGATATGAATTCAGACATCTGGAAGCAAAATGGTGATGTGAACATGGATGTTACGTCTGGGTCGCAGAAAGATGGGCCTATTATTAAAGCTTCTACTGATGAAGCATCGTCTGCACAGGGTGGTTCTAAGCGTAATGTTGAAAATAGCTGCCTTGATGACCAGGCTACAAGTTTTAAGAAAGATGCATCAAGTGGTCTGTCAGCTATGAAGGAAATGCCATTGACACCGGCTAAAGGGACTACTGACAAGACTCCTGAGTCGTCTGATGTTGATGATACTGCACAATTGCTGCGTGCTTATCTTGCTAAACTTGATATCTCGATGGATCTGGTTGATCCAGAATTGTATAATCAGTGTATTAGCCTTGCAATGGGTGATTCTGATTTTGTAGAAGATGAAGTGGAACCGGAATATATGGAGGTTGTGAGTCTTCTTAAACTCTCTTCTCTGCAATAGAATCTTTTCTGAAGGCGTATTCGATGCTAATTTCTTTATCTCTCATTGACAGGAAAAGACTCTTGTGGAGCCAGAAATTATGAATTTTACTGTGGATGTGAAGATCTTCCCTGCTGCGAAAGAATCCATCTTTCAGGTACTGTTATTTTATTAGCAACATAAGTTTTTATTCTTGTCATTCTTGTGATATGGTCGTCTTCTCTTATTCGTCCCGGCTCCTATCCAAGGACTTGTGGGGTTCTGGGACCCACTTGATTCGTTATGCTAGTGAAAATAAATAGAAGTGGCTATAATATAAACTTGTGAAACATCCATGTTGGGTTGTCATATGATTCTCCTTGAAAATTATAGATCGTGATTTGGAATAGCCATGCATATTTGGTGGGCCTTGGTGATCAGTGAATGCCTCAACTGGGCCTATTCTTTTCCTCTCGAAAAGTGACGAATTTGCCTTTGTATGTGATTACCTTCTGATACCATTGGGAAGCATCAAGCATGTATCTCTGTGTTTCCGATGCTGATGGTGATTCTTATGACTTAAAAATGATGTCATATAATGATCAGCAATCAATGTGGGTTCCTATCTATAACGATGTTTTCAGCTGTCAATTTAGATTGAGCAATGTTATTTGTTACTAATTTCGTTGTAACAACTTGGTTTGGATGAAACAAGGAGCTTCTGCTGATTGCTTTTGTTTTTTTCTTTCCTTTTTTTTTTGGGGGGGGGGCGGTTGGGTGGGTGAAGTTGGGGTTCGAAGTTAGCTCGTCGGGCTTACTTCGATCACTCGCTAGCTCAATATTCATATATCATTATAATCGACATACAAGAAGATTGTATCATGGGTTCGAATCCCATTTGCACTCTCCTGAAGGAGCCCCTTAGCCCAAATCCCTCATCTTGGAGTCGATGAGGATCTAAATAAGCTTTGCTCTAGTTCTCCTTATCTATTTTGTGTTCTGAATTCTGATGGTCCTATTTCTTGGTTTGCAGAGAGCAATGAATTTGTACAAGACACAGAGCTGTGAGAGAAACAATGGTGTGCCGCCTGATGATGATAAGATTTGTTGTCCTTCACCTTGCCAGCCAGAGGTCGAACTGAATTTGATTCTGGAGAAGATAGATAGTTCTGATTTTAGTGTTGAGCAAGTAGAGGAGACTCTGGTGCTGGCCGAAGATATTGTTCCCACAACTGGGGAAGCGGAAAGGGAAAAGCTGAATGATGTGTCTATGACTGGTGATGAAGTACTGAATAGTGCACCTTTACAGAGTTCTGATTTGACCCTTGACGTTGGGGATGACACACAATTGCCAGTTCTTGATGCCGAGAATATGGAGGAAGAACCTTCTCTTGAGTTAATTCCAGGGAATGCTGATAAAAGGGATTTATCTGTTGAGAGCACCTTCCCGGATTCCATTGTTTCAACTGCAGATGAAACTGCTGTTGACGGTGGTAAGATAATTAGCAGCAAACTTGCTCCTGAAGAGCTGTTAGATGCTCCCGTAAGTGGTCCGTTAAATTTGAGCACTGATTCTGTTAAGGTTTGTGAGGCTTTAATCTCAGTGTCAAATGAGTCAGAGTCGGTTGTTTTAAGTCGGATACATCATGCTCCTGAAAGTACACATTGAAACAATTTTGCTATATTTTTAAATCATGCTTTTCATATTCTGAGTTTTATCTGTCCGTTACACCGTCTCGTCGCATTTCGCTCTGTGAGGCGATGCGAGTGCGTCAAAGTAATAAAATTGAAATGTGTTTTTTACCCATTAATGCGTCTCTATGTTTTCCTGGCTTTAACTTCCCTCTAGCTCTTTACATCTGTTTGCATCCAAGATTAGGGTATGAATTAGTATGAACCCCCCTTTTTTCACGTAATGGTTGTGGCATGCCTGTATTTGTTCTGCATCATGTGTTTCACCTTAGCATTCATTCGATTTATTTTGGGAATCTGCTGGTCGGGAGTCGGTTTTATGCAAATAGGCTCACTGGGAGGTTGGTGCAGACCCCGTGTCGTACAGTACTGTTGTGAGTCGGGTAGCGTGAGGGAAGCCTGCCTTGGACTCTTAAAGACTGTTCGCTATAGAGTCGATGGAGTCTGAGGCTTTTCCCGGTTTGATGTTTTGCCTGAATTCCGATTGCTAACGCTGGGCATTGTCTCATCATTGTATAGTTGTCATTTGCTTCCGTTTGGATGTTAATGATATTGTCATGGGAGTTTATATTACTTCGTTTTGAATCATTCAATTAAAAAAAGAATGCCAACATAAAAACGGACACTTAGTGGTGGAATCGTACAAGTGTCCATGTAGGCAGGAGGTTTTGTGGGAGACCATCTTTCAATAATTTATTGAGAGACCAATTATGTTACTTACATCGTGACCATGTTTATATAATTACTTACTGTTATACTTCTTTTGGCAATCGCTTTAGTTAAAGACTTTAAACACTTAATCCAATATTTGCAAAGGGGTTACTTTATAAATTCAGCTAATTTTATATGATTTGATCTTCTAAAATCATAGATAATGTGATTTATTATAGTAAATTAATACGATCACTAAAAGTATTATCATGGTTACAATCAATGTAAAAAGAGTCACTTTGTAACACAGTAGAATGGTTATTGAGAGACCGTCTTTTATGAGACATTGTGCAATGTAGGAGTAGATGGTGCTACGTTAGGAATTTTCAGTGCATCCT
The DNA here is from genome assembly GCA_963680865.1 of Spergularia marina. Lineage (NCBI taxonomy): Eukaryota > Viridiplantae > Streptophyta > Magnoliopsida > Caryophyllales > Caryophyllaceae > Spergularia > Spergularia marina. Next base: position 21,883,722 of record OY804553.1, on the reverse strand, counting down.
AAAATTTTCAATTCATGCATCGTGGTCACTTTTATGTATTTGTGAAGTCGGGCGCCTAGATGAGTATTCTATCCGTTTTGTTGGGTTCTTTATGTTCGATTTGCATATGTAAAACAGATTCAAACCGACCTTTACGAAATGTAAGAAACGGAGGAAGAGGTTATCACCACTTAGCTAGTGGTCTATTATCATTCCATCGGGGGAATTCTTCGTGACTCGAACTTACTTCGACCTATTCCTTATTCACAAATCTTGCAAAGGACACCAAGTGTATACACTTACAGAGAAGGGAGAAGTGCGTTATTTTCGCTCTCATCCTTTTTAGCACTAACTTTCAAATGTACAAAAGTTTGCGAGTCAGGTAGGCATCAGTCATCAATTCATCATGTCGTCATAGTCAAGGCGATCACTTGCAAAAGGCAAAGCTCGGCTCAGGCTTAGCTTGCAGAATCTTAACTCGAGTTTGAGTCGAGCATTTATGAGCTCGGGAAAATTGTTTTCGTTTCTTCTCGTCATCTAATAAAGGTACGATATACGGGATCTTGATTCGGGACATTGTAGTGTTTACTTACAGTAACTGTTGTCGAGCTCTTTGGCAAAAGTACTCAAAACGCTAGGTTTTCATAATCATACTAGCGTGTTGGAGATATTTTGGAGATAGGAGGAGAGTAAAACAACTCGGACTAGTTCTCTGATAAATTTGCTTAATAATCTCAATTTAATTTAAACCTTATATAGGCATTACATTTCAATAACATAATAATCTCAATTTAATCTAAACCTTATATAGGTGTTGGAGTGGGTTTCTTCGAAGGACAGTGAGCTAGGATGCCTCGCCGAATACCTGCAAAAAAGGGAGCCCGGTTTTCACCAGGCGTCGCCCCTCCGACGCTTAAGTCAGAATATGGCTCGGGAGGGGTGGCGCTAAAGACTAAAAGGGTCTTTTAAGCGTAAATTGAGAGGAATAATCAGAGGAATGATTGAATGCCAGAGAATTTGTAAGAATCTGTCCTTTGATAGATCATGAAGGGAGGGTATTTATAGGAAATGATGGGGTCCTAGGAATCTTCCTAGGTTTTCGCACTCAATCCTGACCCTTTATTTTGCTTTCATCTAAGGGCTGCCCTCAACCGGATTTTGTTGCATTATATAAGTCTTTATTAAGGTACACTGCACTAAGGGCTGTAGTCCAATACCAAAGTGGTACCAACAATAGGCATTACATTTCAATAACAGATTGATCCTAAACCTAATCAAGCAACTAATCGCTAGCACACTTCCCACGTTAATCAAGCAACTAATCAAATTCATGTAGGGAATCTTATACTTAATGGATATGCCTACAAAAACACTGTTCAGCTTTCATAGTCTCTTCGACCCGCGAGCATGTGCTATAATAAAAGAAGGGGCTCTCAAAGACTTATAATTTGAAACAGATTTACTTTACAACATTACCATTACTTAAACTTGCTGAGTGTTATGGAATATGAAGCAAACGAGCATTGTAAGGTGTAATTCGTCTTGGATTATGGTTTGTCAACCGGTACTTCCTTCTTTTAACCTAAAAAAAGATGTATGGGTGAGGAAGAGAAGGAGCATATTAAGGAGGCATGGATGAAGGAGAACCATGTTGAGAATTGGACAGGGGCGATCATATTTGAACGTTTTGTATTTTTCAAGGCAACATTTTGTGAAATTGCTATTTTTTTTTTTGGTAAGAAATTAAGATTTTATTCATCCAAATCGGGAATAAAACGATATTTTACAAAAATAGAAACCACTAGAACGATTAACAAGTGTTCAAACTATTAGCTATTTCCTCACTCTCAATGTTTCTAAGCCAACTAAGGAGCCTAACACAAACTAGAAACTTGATGCTCAAGACTATGCTGCCACTGCTTTGTTGAGTATTCATGAAGATTCTGCTTTGCAGTCCAAGCCAAGCTAACATGCTCTGCCAGATTGCTGCAGAAAACTCGCACTTGAAGAAAAGGTGACCATGGTTTTCCTCAGCTCTTTTGCAAAGGATACATCTATTAATAATAGGAACCCCCCTTCTCCTAATGTTATCAATAGTAGCCAGCTTCCCCTGAGCTGCCAAGCTTGTTGTGAAGCCAACTTTATTATGAGGTTACTACAAAAATTCTTTATATCGAATATGCATCCAAAATCGTAATAAAATAATGAACAATTTTAAACTCGTCAATCAATACTTTACCAGCTTAAATTACTATTCATTTGTGGGGGAAAACGAGAACAGTGAATGATGTGTAGAGATTTCATTGTTCCCTTTGTTTCATGGTTTCGTACACAATATTAGAAACAATATTTTTATTCTCAAAGAGTAGGATTACAAATCGGCGAAAGTGGTTTATGATCCTCATACGTTTGCCTCTACGTGAAATGTAGCCCCACAAGTATTGAAAAGAGCAATTGACCCCCACAAGTTTCACAATTGGTGAAATCGAACCCTTTCCCAATTTATCGCGAGATATTCAATATCTCTCTAATATTTCACCTACAAAATTAATATTATCAAAAATATTATCTAAGTTAAAATAAAAACTCAAAAAATTACATTTTTTACGACTCAATCTCACTGCTCTTATTACTACGAGAAAAAAAAAACTTCAATAGAAAAAAATTGTGTTCACATTAATGGCTATGAACGCATCACCGGTCCCTAAATCTATTTTTTTTTTCTTGGAGTATGTTTTTTTTTTTTGTCCTTCAGATGGATTTTTATTTTTAAAATTCCATGTGATAAGATTTTATTTTGATAATATTTTTTTTTTTAATATTAGATTTGAATGTGGTATTTTGGGGAGATATTGAATATCTCATGATAAATTGAGAAGATGCTAGATTTCACTAATTGTGAAACTTGTGGGGGTCAATTACTCATTTCAATACTTGTGGGGCTACATTTCACATAGAGGCAAACGTATGGCCGTATGGGGTTTTAAACCACTTTCGCCATTACAAACCATTAAAGCTACTCTTCGTTGGTAGTAATACATTGATATGTACAAGGGAATCCGCTAATATGCTTTATCGCAGGTCAATCATGAGTGATGAGGTACTGGATACTCTTGTGCAGTGTGGGAAATTAGTGTGGGAAGTCCGCACACACTCAAAGAGAACTTTTGAAAATGCATCAGAGGGGCTGAGGGTATATGCCAAGTTATGGATGCGCATTCTGAAAGGTTCGAAGACGTCCTAGGGATCCATAGCCTGCAATCAAAACACCGCCTTCATCGTGCTTGGATGTTAAAAAGTTGTTTTTGTCAATCCAGTGCATTTTCAGATCCTGTATCCACTTTTATACGATTTGTATGTACATGTATGTTTTGAAATCATCATGAGGTTATCGGCTGCCACATATGATACAAATGAGGTCCTTCATTATAGACTGGACTGGATCGGATCGAGGCTCAGAAAAAATGTGGACCGAGAATCGAACCGAAATTTCCCAGAAAACGTGGATCGAAGGCCGGACCAAATTTGATTCTGTCTGGAACGAGACCGAACCGCTCGGTCCAGTCTGATTCGATCCGCACCGAGTTTTTGCTCTCCCCTATGTGTAGCAAGACTAAGAACCTTGAGCACAGTTTTGTGAGATATTATACACTTAGATTTTTTATTTTTTATTTTTTTATGACAAACTATAAATTTTAGGGAACATGTTGTTATAGTTACATTTTATCTTTAGAACATCATATATTGTCTTGCCTAATTGCATTCACAACACTTTACCGATTTCGAACTTTTCTCTAGATTTCTAATTTGAGAAATGGGAGCAAGGTGGATCTACGTTTTATGAGTCGAAGTTTGGAAGTCATTCGTATATTCCTTTTTGCTCTAAAAGTTCGTATTTTCTGGTCAATAAATTGATTTTGAAACAAGCAAACACAACCTTAATTTTTTTTTTTTTTTTGGGTTAAAGCTTACATATACTTGAATCGTCATACAATACCTAAGAGAGTACATGTTATAACTTTAACTACTCCCTCCATTTCATTCATTTGTTTACGTTGGGCTTGAATTCCCCTTACAAAACCCGGCCCGACGTAAACAAATGAATGAAATGGAGGGAATAACTCAATGTGTGGGGGACTGTGTACCACTTTTGTAATACGTTAAAATCTAATATTATATATAAAAATTTGAAATCAAGTCTTTACTGGAAGGACACTTAACATTCATTAATTAGATAACACTAAGTAACTATTTTATTGGCCCATGCAAAATTGCACGGGTTGTTATATGAACTTGGTTATAACTCTATTTTATTACTCATAATTAACATAAAATATTAGGACTGTAAAAAACTTAACCGACCTGTGACCAGTTGTTCAAGGTTAATACCCATTTTTTTCCTGGTCCAGTTCTGGCCATAGATAACTCGAACCCGTTTTGACCAGTATTCTTTTGGGTTAAACTTGAGATGACCCGTTGTCCCAGTTTTTCTAAAATTAAGACGAATATTATCTTAGAGAAGTTAAGTTTGATTCAATGAAAACAATTTAATAAGTATAGCAAATTTATTCTATTACTTTATGTTTATGTACGAATTACAATTTATGACCCGTGACCCTCTATTTTCGGGTCCCGTTTTTGTGAACTGTAATTCATATTAACCCCGACTACTTTTTAACATACTTTTTTTTTAACCCTGACCCCACCCGTTGACCCGTATTTTGAGTTAAAACGAAACAAACCCAAGATGTGTTATTTCCTAATATATTGCGCCTATATATATAACTTCCTAAATTACCTCCAAAATAAAATGATTTGATATGATTCCGATTATCTCGTCCAAAGTTGTTTATGAAATTATCTCCTAAAATCTCAAATCCTTTATATATAACTTTGTTAATAAAAGTATCAAAAAATTCACTTGCCTTGGTGGTTGAAATATTAAACTTGTAACTTTGAGGTTAAAGGTTCAAACCTTCCCAAGCTCATTTTTTATTTAGTAAATAATAGTGTTGCTAATAATATTACGACAAAGAAACTGATAATTTTATAATATGAGTATAACAATATCGATATACAGCCCGGGAGCGGGTCGGGCATGCAAACTAGTTATTCTCTATACGACATACCATACATTTTTAAGGAATCACATGAGATTTCCTGGATACTGAGAATATCTTGCGGAGGTTTGTCAAGACAAATTCTTACACATTCACAGAACTATAACTGACACATTTACAACACGATCACTATTAGTTAATTGTTATCGCCAAAATTGTTGCTTCTAATGACTACCTTAGAATTGAAAAGACAAAAATGTCTGGTGGTGTAGGATTTAATAAGATTAAGAAGAAAGGAAAGAGGACTTTAGGAGTCGCACAAAATAATCAACGATTCCTATGTTCATTTGAAAGATGGTAAAGTCATAAAAACTTGTATAGTGTAAAATCGGGGTGAGATTTTATTGTCAATGAGTTGAATTCTATCTACAATATTGTTAGTTGCAAGATTATTCATATGCATACAATTGCACCAACAGGCCACGACCAATGATTACCGACAAAAATGTTAGGAACCACACATGCCCCGGGCACGGGGGTACGTAGCTCTACATACCCCGGTGTACCTAATAATTTATGGTTGCCGCCTCCTTACCCCATCTCTTGAATTTTATCATCTGATATATTAGGTGATACACCGACTAGTAGGGTTACCAACTTACCCTGCTCTTACTACGGTAAAAAAAAATCAGCATCCACCCCTGTTGATTCAGTAAGAGGCTTCTTGAAGAATTTTATCATCTCTTGAATTTTATCATTTGACATATTAGGTAATAGTCTGACTAGAAGAGTTGCCAACTTATTCTGCTCTTACTACGGTAAAAAAAAAAAAAATCAGCATCCACCCCCGTTGATTCGGTAAGAGGCTTCTTGAAGAATCAATCAATCGATTGATTTTGAAAATGGGATTCCATAGATTTCTTGAGCACACTTTCTGGGCAATGCTCTTTCTTCATTTCTACATATACATCGCCTCTTCAAACCCAGATCAGGTATGTCTTAATTCTCAATTGATTTTCTTTTCTTAATCTATTAGCTTTAATTGGATCTTTTGTCAATTACATTGCTTGATTTATACGCCATTTCCCTTTCTATTGCAAGTTTTAAACAATTATAGGTAATATTTTGAAATTACCCCCTTTATTCAATCCTTTTCTGGGGTATTCCCCAATCTGGAATTTGGGTTTTAGAAGAATTAGCTAAAGTTCCAGTTGCCAAGTTGGTATTGAGAAGTGTGTATAAAAACTTGGGGTTTACTGTGTGATGGTGATGGACTGCTGGTGTTGGTTTTGGTGTAATTTCTTGAACAGAGTTGAGATCATTTTAGCCGACCCCGAATCATTTTGGAAATAAGGCTTGGTTGTTGTTGTTGTTGTTGTTGTTGTTGTTGTTGTTGTTGTTGTTGTTGTAGTTGTTGTTGAGATCATTTTAAGGGTGAGGGCGCCGGACCAGGCTGACTTTTTAAGGTCGTAGAAGCTCGCTGTCAAATAATTGCACCCGGCAGGGCTTCTGTAGGAAGGGTATTGTTGGACTTGTTGCCTTGTAGCAGTAGGTGCTGTTTTGGCACTTATTTATTTGCAGTGGAATTTGCCATCTTGCATACCATGGAATGTGACTTTGCAAGTGGAGTCGTAAGTGAGAACCATTTTCGTTATGTGGTGTGATGAACGAATTAGTATTTTGAATGGATTAGGTCATACTTTATCAGTCTCATGAGTTCAACCCTTTTTGGTTTATAATTTTAGAAATGTAGTATTATGGAAGATGTGTTCGCTTCTTGGGATGTATGCTTGTTGGTGAAAGAGAAAGCGGAAGTTCTCAACACTCTTGGTCATGATACAATGCTAAGGGCCCAAGACTTGAAATTTACTATGCAAACCTAAGATAGGTTGTCATTTAGAATTTAGAATTATACTGTTAATTTCGCTTGCTAGTAGTTCGAATTGATTATTGATCTGCCTAGTACTCGAGGATTGGTGCTGGGGAAACATGTGAACAATTGAGTAAGGATGTGTTGTGTCCTCAGAAAAGAATTGAAGTAATCCGGGAAGAATCCTTTAAGCTGGTGTGCTGTGTTCTCGAAAGAGGAATTGAAGCTATTAGTTTAACTGATAGACAGTGTAAAATTCCACTTGTTTGGAGTGAGAGTTGATTATTGATATAGCTAGTTCTGAAAGCTTGGTGCTGGTAAGGCAAACATGTGAACAGTCGACAGAAGATCTGTTGTGTAGACGTGTTGTATTGGGAAGAGATACAATAAGCAGAGAAATAAGCTGATGTGCGACGTCCTTGATCACTCAATGGGACAATTTTTCAGTTCATAACTAATCAACTACAGAATACTTTTTAGTTCCCCTTTTCTTTTCTGTGATGTTGTCTCTTTAGTTCTTTTTCTGATGTCTACAATCATTTTGCATTGTGTAATTGTGGAATTGAAGTATCAATTTTGAGTATGAAAAGCTTTTCCCCTTCAGCGCCTGCTCTTCACACTCCACGTTACGATATGAAAGACTTGAAGCATGTCAATGGCTTTTACCTTAAACATCTTTTTTTGTTGGTCTAGAGATTCAGGACTTCTGAAAGTTATACACTTGATAGTAGTACCCTGTTCAGTTTGCTGTATAGTGTATATTACTTTTGCAAATTTCTGTGTCACTCTTGCTTTCACTTGAATTTTCGTCATGTTTGTCCTATCATCTTCTCCAGGATTCTAACTATGAACTAATTTTAACTCCAAATAGCGCAGCAGTTCGTGTCTTGTTATGAGAGATTTGCTATTGAGCCTTTCCTCAGAGAGCATGACAGTCTCACTCACTCAAACTTGCAAGAGTATATCAAGTATGCCTCGACTTCTCAGACAGCAGTTCCTAGGTTATTGGATATGGACCGACATCTGATTGGTGAGGGTTCTCATCGTCGTCTGTCGTCATCTATCAGATTCACCATACAGCCAGATTTAGCTGCTGATTTGTCCTCGGAGACATGTGAGGTGATAATCATTGAAAGACTTCCCTCTGGGGTTTTTGCAGATCCTTTTGAGCTTGATCATCTTCTTCAACGTGGAGGTGCTAGCTCGTTTTGCTTTATAAACAAAGACAATTCTGTTTTTACATTTTTATTAATTTGCACATCCTTTCTCAGTGTTGACTCGAAAAACCTTGGTTGCAGCATTCAAGGATGCTTCTGTTTTTGGTGATACAAATTTGGAATTGCCATCATTTCTCTCCAATAGGTCAATTGTTGAAATTCAGATGGTTGCAGATCTCACCAAATCTGCAGAACAGGATACTGTCAACGAGTTCATAATAGAGATCCCACTGCATGCACGATATCCTGTAAGCACTACTTCTATGCTCTCTCTGAAAAAGAGAGTGAAACGTTGCTTAGTTGAGTATTTTGGCTTCTGCTTGCCTGCGTATCACAATAGTCTGGAACTTTTATAGGTTTCCTATGAAGATAACTTGCAGTTTATTGTGGAACTTATGTGGATTCAATATCCTTTCCATCTTTGGCAGGATACCATTTCCATTAGCTATATCTACTAGACTATTAGTTTAGACCAAGGAAATAGAGAAAATGTTAGGTATACTCAGCAGTAAGCTGTTAATATGTGTCCATATGACGATACATGTTAGCAGAGTCAAGATCATTTTGGGAGTAGTTGTTGTATTGTTCTTGAAAACCTAAGAATGTGCAATTGTTTTTATTAGAGACGCATATATGCTGCTAAGTTTCAAATGATTCGGTCTGTTTGTGCTCGTTCGACTGATTCAGACTGAAGTGCTAATGAGATGTTGATGAGCGCCGAGGCTTTTGACTCTGGAGGTAGAATTTCTTTCAATAATTAGGTTGAACCTACTGCAAAATAAGATATAATCTGCCTTTCCAGGGAAAGAAGTTCTTTTATTGTAATTTCACTAGTATTAGGGACACTTAATATTTGTGGCAAATTTACTATCTGCAGTGACATCGTACATTATATCAATGACATTGCATGAATGAGACACACATATTAAGGCGAGGACTATTGGCGCTCCTATGTGTTCTTCTCGTACTGCCAGTCTGCCAGTAACTCAATTTTCTTTGTACAATATTGTTAAGTGTAGAACTTTGTGGAATGCCAATAGTAGCATTACCCTATTGTAGTTCCACTATAATGTGCATGTTACTATGTCCTTACCCCCTTTCAATGAATGGAGTACTTCTTTAGTACTGTTCCATTCGTTCTTTTTCTTGATTATTTTTACTAGCATTTTAAGAAAGATTTTGTTGCTTCTTTTCCAGCCTCTAGAAGAAAATGGTTTCTCAACTGTCAGATTTGGTGTTCCAGACTTGTTCTTGCGCTGCAAGATGCATGAAGACTCCCCCAACCCAAGGTGTTTACTAACTCCTATTGTTGCCAATAACCTTCTGGAAGTAAATGAAATCAAGTGGAGCATACCGGCAGGAATTGAAGCTCATGCAAGAACGGTCTCTGTTATTACTTTCTCTACGGCACTATTTTCAGCTATTGTGATCGTCATTGCCTCTTTTAGACATGCACCAAATGAATCTGATGCCATTTCCAAGCAATCCTGTTAAACTATTTTTGAGCATCAGACGGTCTCATGCCTAATTCAGTGGCAAAAGTCACATTTGGGGGAAGTTTGAGGCGGCTTTCTGCACCACTATTATTGCATTTGTCATCTCAGACTTATGATTCAGTGTCGAAAGGGCCTCAGATTATGGGGTATCATTGATCAACCAATTGGACCTCAGACCCGGTTGCAGGAAGCGACTTGGGGTAAATGAATGGAGATAGATGAACACGAAAAGAATGAAGAATGGTGCCACTATGTGAAATTGGGGAATCAGGAGGCACTGACATTTTTACTATCTAGCGTGTTCATGATTATGTAGACAACTTAGCAACTGTATATCAAGGTAAAGCAAATATAACAAAGATTGTCACTTTGACATAACCTTTCCCAATTACTGTACATGTATCTATGTATCTAGCAAAAGCCTCGCCAAATTGAGCCCATTTCTGCTCGAGTGCACCACTATAGCCAACGGACATCCGGACAAGGCCGGGGGAGATGCCAGCACGGGCCTTCTTATCCTCATTCATCTCGCTGCTTGTGCTGCTGCCGGAATAGGAATAGGATATAAGTGTCTCATAGTAACCCAAGCTCACAGCCATTAACCCAAACTGGGTACAGTTCTGCAGCTGGTACATGAGCCTGTTAGCCCGCTCCTCTGTTTCCAAGTCCAGGCACAATATTCCGCCAAACCCGTATTGCGTATTGCCCATCGAGTACTACTTTGCAGTATTTGTTAAGGACCAGTCCTCCCACGGGAAATACAATAGACTCTATATTTATGTCATTATACAATGTGAATACACTGATTAGCTACATGTGAATGAAATGACTATACGTCTATATACACAGAATTCAAACAATGACTATAGTTTAACTAGCAAATGAATAAAGTTTAACTTGTGACAGACGAGGTAATATCTTAGAGAAGAAGTTATCCCTTAGGCGAATATGTCAGCATATTGGTGAAGAAGTCGAGCAACCTTATCGCGCACAAAGTGGATATCGATTTCAACCAGTGCTAACATAGTCCAGTTAACAGCAGAAGTGATCGAATCAGATCAAATTGTTTAATTTTTACCTCCCCATAACAATAATGCACTTAACAAAAACACAGCTTATCCTCTGCATCACCTAGGAACATTGTCGAATTTACATATCCTGGTGGTCGTGGAAGCGAGATCTTCGTGAACGTCTCGTCCACCAAATCGAATGCTAACACACATATGTCTTTATATTTTCTAATATCAACAAGGTGTATACCAATTATCCAATGCGCTTTTCTGTTGGACAAGATTATGGCACTTGAGCCGGTAATGTTGCGTGTATTAGGACCGAGCACGGCTTGAGCATCATATTCTCTCCAACATGTGTGATTATGAGTCCTTAGTCTAGACACATAAACAATGCGTGACGAACAAGACTTTATATCAAGATTTATATAGACAAACTTGTAGTCATCCAAAGAGGATACATACATAACCCAATGCCCACAACTCCAACCTGCAATCTGTCGGACCTTTAACTTGCCCAACTTCTTTCGGAAGCTCAAGTTCTCGGCAATGTCCAATTGCCGGGTTCCAAAAACATAGTCTGTTGTTTCAATTCCGGAGTAACGAAGCAGACTAAACCACCACTCGAACCTACAATACTACTTATCCCCTCCTCCGAACCTATTTCTGGTAGATAAGTCGCCGAGATTCCTAACTTGTATTTCAAATCCTTCTTCAAGTTGAAATGGAACAGCGGTATCTTGTTCTTGAAGTTGAAAAGCAACAACTTTTTGTTTTCCAAAGATGATTGGATCAACAACGTAGAATGGTATTGGTGGCCATGACTTGAGAGTACATGCTTGTGATGTAACTTCGCGAAGGTTGGACTCGAGATGATGGCAAACCATTGTTTCGAAACGAATTGGAGGAGCAGTGATTTGATAGGCAGCCTTGGGAAAATGAAATCTGACAACTGAAAACTGAAAACCACTTTTTTTTTTTTTTTTTTCTGGTTTCAAAAACGGGATTTTGGTTTTAAAAAAAAACAGAAAACAGAAAACGATACCAAACAGGCGGGCCCAAAAAGAATATAGTCTATTAATGAAAAAAAATAAAAAATAAAATAAACAACGAAAAAACATTAGGTCCTGTGGGAGACCGGCTTTCAATAATTTATTGAGAGACCAAACATGTTGTTTATATCGTGACCCCGTTTATGTATTTAGTGACTGTTACACTACTTTTGGTAATCTTTTTAGTTAAAAACCTTGACACTTAATCCGAGATTTGCAAAGGGGTTATTTTATAAATTTTAGATAGTTTTATATGATGATATCCTCCAAAATCTATTGTAATCCATTATAATAGTAAATTAATATGATCACTAAACGTAATATCATGGTTACAAGCAATGTAAAAAGAGTCCCTTTGTAAAATCGTATAATGATATCTCAATAAATTATTGAGAGATCGTCTTTTATGAGAGAATTTGACAACAAAAAAAGAGAAACGACGGGGAGTTAACAAATAGAGATATGGAGAGAGAAAAAATGTCTCACATCTTGAAATTTAATTTTTTTTTTTTTTAAATTTCTCTTTTTAATATTTTATACAAAGGTTTGGCAAGATTAAATTAAAATTATAATTTTTCAATATGAATTTTTGAGTTAATAAGTTATAACCTTGAGTTTTGTAATCAAAACAATACGTTATAAATGATTATGCTAATATTTGAGTTTTGAACTTAAAAGCTTGAGTTCTTAATGTAAATTTTTAATTTAACTTTAAACCTTGAATTTTTATTATAAATATTTGAGTTTTATATTTATACAAATCTTTAAACTCATAATATAAGTTCTCGAGTTCTTAATGTAAATATTTGAGTCAACTTAATGTAGTAATCACCATAAAAATGCACAAAATTTATGAGAAATATGGTGAGATAAAATGATTGAGAGCAAGACTCAATAAAAAAAGAAAAAAAAGAGAGAGATATAACAAACGTTAGAGGGAAGAGAGAGAGACAAAAAAAAAAAGAAAAAAAGATAATGGAGAAATAAGGGAAAGTGGATGAGTTTTTTTTTTTTTTTTTTTTTTGTTTTTTTTTTTTGTGCGTAATTTATTGGCCTTTTTATTATTGGATTTGTCTCACGTGTCAGACTGCCTCATACAACAATTTGCCTTTTGCAAAAGGAGGTTTTTGGTAACAAAGTAATAAAGCGGCAAAGAATTAGAAGCGTGTTGTAATTAATTACACATTATCATTTTGGTAAATAACCCATGGGGGAGCTAACTTACCTCTCGTACGATTGCGAGTGGTCATTCCGGGTTGCTTGCTGCTCAACCTCGATTGTTCTCAAAGTTAAACAATCAGATAGTTATAAATAGTTGAAGACCCAAATCAACATTCACAATCATAATGCCTGATCATATATAATCGGCTGGCTAGAAATCCTATAATTCAGCCTCGATTGTTCTCAAAGTTAAATAATCAGATAGTTATAAATAGTTGAAGACCCAAATCAACATTCACAATCATAATGCCTGATCATATATACTCGGTTGGCTAGAAATCGTATAATAAGCTGCTAAAGTATTAATTGGCAAGTTTAAACATTCTTCTTTGTTTTTTTAGAATTTTGGATGCAAATTAAACATAATAAATCTTTGTAGTAATCTCATAATTTTAGTAAAAAGAAAATTACAAGACGTCTTTTCTAAATTAACACCCATTATTATATTTCAATTTTTAAAAAAAAAAAAAAAAAAAAAAAAAAAAAAAAAAAAAAACTTTTTTGTGAATTAAAATGGTTTATCAATCACCTTGAGGAATGTATGACATATGAGGAGTAAAAGTGGTAGAAGTAATAATAAATCATAACATAGTAGGAGAGTATAGAAGTATCATATAGTACTCTATGATATAATAATTTGAAAAAAAAAAAAAAAAAAAAAACTAAAGGTATGATATAATATAGAGTACTAAAACTAGAATTTACCAAACACTAATATTCTCTCGTACGACCCATATTTCTAAGATAGATATTACTATTTAACACTTTCCTTCACTTTCTTAAACCCGTCGTCGAACTCAGGTAGCACCAAATTACGTGCTTCGATCTTTTCCAACTTCGCATTGTGATCGAAGTCAGGTAGCACCAAATTACGTGCTTCGGTCTTATCCAACTTCGCATTGTGATTGAGTATGACGTCGAGGATAAACAGTTTTGACGGACTACATTTGTTCCAAATCCGTCCGTCTCTTTGGATGATTAATGATGTGTCAGTTTGAGGCAGGAGATAATGTGTTTAACGAACACATCCGACGCGATCAAAGAGTGCCAGTGCCCCTCGCTACGGATTTGAATCGAACGAGGGATTGCACTGGGAGTCGAGGTAAAATTTCGCTGTCGATAAGGTCTTGGGGTATGCCGCCGCAGCCATGGCTATTGCGACAGCTGCTTGTGGCTTTCTTGCTCCTCCCCATCTCTAGAAAACGCTAAGATAATATGCTCGAGGCTGTTGTTTTATGTAGATGATGATTACACGGTATATGATGAATATACAAGTAGTTAGGGTTGGCCGCATTCATAATTGCACACGAGCCGGGTTATTCCGAGCATTGATCAGACCAAAACTGGTGGTATAGAAACCATACGACCCAGGAGCGTCAGAATTGAACACCCAAGTAGACAAATGAGCCAAGGTTAATATGAGTATGAGTGTATGACACTGAAGAGACTATTGAAGACCAGGAACACAGCAGGGTTACAGTTCAGTCCACGACCAGCCAGAAGTCTCTGAAGGTTCAGACAAACATGGTCTGAAACAGCAGGATGCATCAATGAGCCACACAACAGCGGCGCCACACAACTAATCAAACAGCTAAACAAAGCTTAATCAAAAGCACTTATCGGAACATAGGAAAGCAAGATGCAAACAGAGCAATAGCTGAAGAGTGTAGCTAAATTTGATGTACTGCTTCAGCCTTCATGTGCTTCCTGAATAGTGAATACTCATATGAATATATGATGTGCATTTTCTGCAGCAGTTTCAGAAAAAGAGACCCAAAGCGAGTAAAGGATAAACAGCAACATGTGAATTTTAAACTACAGGCAAAAAACAGTAGAAAATATTACCTATACAATGTCTGTCAAAAATTGAACTTGTTTAGGGAGAGGAGATCGAATGAATCGAGTCTCGTATCCCAATTTTCCCCTAAATTTCCCGTCATGATCTAATGCATCATCTTGTTTGGCAAAAAAAACCTCAAGAGAGTTCTTCTAATCCTAATACAGCATAAAGCAGCAGAGATAATTTAGAGCTCATCATGTCCATCCTCAGAATCATCTGCATCAGCGTCTTCACTGCCAGCTGATGCTCCACCAGACCTCTGGTAGACAGCGGTGATGATCGGGTTGCAGACAGCCTCAACTTCCTTGAGTTTCTCGTCATAGTCCTCCTTCTCTGCGCTCTGGTTGTCGTCCAACCATTCAAGAGCCTCCTTAACAGCAGCCTCAATCTTCTCCTTCTCATCTGACTCAAGCTTGTCAGCCAACTTGTCCTTGTCGCTGACTTGGTTCTTCATGTTGTAGATGTAGGTCTCGAGGCTGTTCCTGGCGTCAATTCTTTCCTTGACCTTCTTGTCTTCCTCAGCAAACTCTTCGGCCTCCTTGACCATTCTATCGATTTCTTCCTGGCTAAGGCGGCCCTTGTCGTTGGTGATGGTGATCTTCTCAGATTTTCCAGAGGCTTTGTCTTCGGCCTTGACGTTAAGGATACCATTGGCATCGACTTCAAAGGTTACTTCAATCTGAGGGGTTCCCCTGTTTACCATATAGACAATCAACAATCAGCAAACTGCAAACGACACATATACAGATATACTGATATAAGCACAATCAAGCCAAGAAAACAGTATGAACAAACCTTGGAGCTGGGGCAATTCCGGTGAGGTCAAACTTCCCGAGAAGTCTGCAGTCCTTGGTGAGACTCCTTTCACCTTCAAAGACCTGTTTTAAAATTTTCAAAGGAATGTTAGACCAACACTTTCATGTTGCAAATCTAGTTTGACATAGAGTGCATGTGCATGTAGATACCTGAATGGTGACAGTGGTCTGCTGGTCCTGGTAAGTGGTGAAAACTTGAGACTTCTTGGTTGGGATAACAGTGTTCCTTGGGATCAACTTGGTCATGACTCCACCAACGGTCTCAATACCGAGGGTAAGAGGAGCGACATCAAGAAGTAGGATTTCTGTACATGAAGTGTAATGCAATAAGTCGAATGTTCAAAACTTCACAACCACATGTTAGTCGCAGATCGTCATACTTAAAAACTTAAAAGGCATAAGCAAGTGAATTACCTTTGGTTTCCGCACCACCTTCTCCACTCAAAATGCTACCCTGGACAGCAGCACCAAAAGCAACAGCCTCATCAGGGTTAACTCCCTTGTTGGGCTCCTTGCCATTGAAGTAATCCTTCAAGAGCTGCTGGACCTTGGGAATCCTAGTACTTCCACCAACAAGAACAACCTCGTCGATCTGGTTCTTTTGCAAGCCAGCATCATCCATGGCCTTCTTGACAGGTCCCATGGTCTTCCTGAACAAGTCATTGTTCAACTCCTCAAAACGAGCCCTAGTGAGTGGCTCAGAGAAGTCAACACCATCAAAGAGAGACTCGATCTCAACACGGACTTGGTGCTGGCTACTCAATGCTCTCTTAGCGCGTTCACACTCTCTCCTCAATTTTCCGAGAGCCCTGTTGTCCTTGCTAATGTCCTTGTTGTGCTTCTTCTTCACCAACTTGATGAAGTACTCCATAAGCCTCTGGTCAAAGTCCTCACCTACACAAACAAATTAAAGCAAAGGCGTAAATTATGTGGTTCCATTAAATTTTCCATCCAGCCAGCAGTCAAAGTAGTTGATTAAAGCTTGGTTGATATGTGATTAGGGCGATTTTTACCTCCCAAGTGAGTGTCACCATTGGTTGCAAGGACCTCAAAAACACCATTGTCGATTGTCAAGATACTGACATCAAAGGTACCACCTCCAAGGTCAAAGACGAGGATGTTCTTCTCACCACCCTTCTTGTCAAGACCGTAAGCAATGGCTGCTGCGGTTGGCTCATTAATGATCCTAGCAACATTCAAACCAGCGATAACTCCTGCATCCTTGGTAGCTTGCCTCTGGGCATCATTAAAGTACGCTGCACATAGTACAAACAACATGTAAGCACTAAGCCGTAGTTTATATATCGACAGCAAGCAATTAATAAAAGGATGATCGTTTTGAGAAATCACCTGGAACAGTGACAACAGCATCCTTAATGGGTTTTCCAAGGAAAACTTCGGCGGTCTCCTTCATCCTGGTAAGGATCATAGCGCTGATCTCCTCGGGGCTGAAAACCTTGGTCTCACCTTCCTGGATCTTAACTTGGATGTAAGGCTTTCCGTCCTTGTTCACAATCTTGTAAGGAACAAGCTTCATGTCCCTCTGGACTTCCTTGTCCTCAAATTTCCTTCCAATAAGACGCTTCACATCAAAGATGGTCCTCTCAGCGTTAGCAGCTGCCTGATTCTTGGCAGCCTCACCAATAAGCCTCTCGCTGTCAGTGAACGCAACCCACGATGGGGTGATACGGTTACCCTGATCATTCGCTATAATCTCAACTTTGCCATCTTTGTACACACCCACACATGAGTAGGTGGTACCGAGATCAATACCAATTACTGTTCCTAACTTGGGAGCTTCATCTTTCGCAATCGTGAAAGCGAATAGACTTCCTGAGAATTCAAAAACCATACACAAACTCTGTAAACACACTTGATCACACTATAATTTTCGCAAAACGATTGAGAGCAACCTCAATTTGCACAAAAAAACAACTTCTGTTACATACATTTTCGCACACATTCAAACCAAACATCACGAATTCAATTTTCTCGCGTATTCAAACCAAACGTAAAGAATACAATGAAACGGAAGGAGTGTATGATATATTACTCTATACAACGGACTAGTTTCGATTATCGTGAAATTCATACAATTTATAAACTGAATGAACACGATACAAAATCGTATTCCACGACAAACGAAATTACACGAAGAAACTAATTCATTCCTAATCACTTGTTGAAGAAGCTAAAGTAATGAATCACTAACTTCAACGATCTAGTTCAAGTCCAAACTACCTTAAAAATGCTAATATGATTCATATTTTTATCAGTAATTTAACAGATCGAAATAAAAACATAATGAATCTTCTCGATCAAGCTCCAACTTAAATATCAAATTCTTTATCAAATTGCGTAATCAATACACAACTCAAAGTATCCAAAATAAACATGATATATCAGATCTATGGCTTCACATTTTCAATCACAATGCAATCTCAAATTCTCAACTAAACCAATTCCTTCACTCTCACACTTCAATCAAAACGATCCGCATATTTCGCACCTCAAATTAATCAAAATCAATAAACAAACTACAAATCAAATCATCTAATCAAAATCATGCAATTTCGATCCCGTGAAATCAAATGTATATAATAAACAAACTATATAATAAGATCTAATTGAAAACGAGAGAGATATGAGAAAGCTTACCGCATAAGATGATCCCAAAAACAATAGAAGAAGAAGCGCGCGCACTCCACGCTCCGACGGCCATCCTTAAACTTCCCGGTGACGCTTCGTATACTTTCCCGATCTTCCTCTTTGTTCGCGTGTGATTTTTGTTCCTATACAAATCTGAGTGAGATGAGAGAGAGAGAGGAGCGGGTTTTATAAAGCACGGAGATTTAAGAGTAGTTTTAGTTAAAGAAGAGGACGTGTCAGAATCGATGACGTGGACCAATAAGATTGCGAGGAGGATGGTGTTCAGCCAATCAGGGTTAATTTTGTTATTTGTTCTGTGTAATGATGTGTTGGTTTTTTTTTTCTTCTTTTTTTTTAATTTTGGGGTTGAGTTTTTATTTTAGAAAGAAAAAAGGAAATGCGGAAAAATTGGTTGAAAGCGTCATAAGAAATGACGTGGACCAATGAGCGTTAAGTAGGACGAGGATTAACCAATGAAGTTGGGCTTCTTGGTTGGGATCATCCTGGCCGTTAATTTGGGATCTGACGGGTGTAATTTATTGTGTTTAATATATAGATTGACGATTTTACCCTCACGGGACGTGGTCTTTAGTTAAGGTTAGAATTTGAGTTTCGGTCGTTCCTTTGATCGTGAAAGTTCTAAACTTGTCGTGATTCGTGAATTTCATTTTGCCAGATGCAAATTGTTGCAAAAGAAACGCACGAAACTTGTTGTTCGAGAAAACTAACCAAGCACAAATGGAGCAACTAAAGCGTCGTTTGATATCAATGTCATTTCCTGTTTTTAGTTTATTGGTTACTTATACTCGTAATTTTTAGTTAACTATTTACAAATGAATATACACTTCTATTACCCAGAGGTATTTCCCCGTTTTATTTGCAATTTGGAACTATTGTTGGACCAAGTGAATTGTTTGGTATATAAGTAGCTCCCCACATGGTGAGTCAAACCATAAAAACAAAAGGAGGAGATAAAAATGAATTAGAGTAGTATCACATTGATTATTTTAGTAATAATAATCATCATAACTCATAAGCATAGATTCATAGTTAAAATATAAGAACCAAAAACCATTAAAACCGATATCACACCAATGGGGATCCTCTGTTCTCATTTGTGTCCCACTCCATGTAATACTGATGAACATTCTGATGTTTGGTTTTTTCTATTCAAGTTTTTTTTTTTTTTTTTTTTTTTTTTTTTTTTTTTTTTTTTTTAACTTATACGTGAAATCATATAAAAAAAACATAATTTTGATAACTATTCAACACCGATAAGTCATAATATATATCGTTGTTTCAAGTTTAGCAAACTCGTAGATAAATTTTCATGTCACCTAAGGCCTGTTTAATCGAGACTCAAGTCTCACTGTATATTTTTGTTGTGATTTGAATGCCCTCAACCGTTATTCCTAAGCTCCTTGTGAGTACTCGACCATTTGCCTTCGTGGTGGGATCTTGACATGCTAGATTTCCAAAAGCCGGTCTGACACACCACAAGCTTGTGTATGTTCCTAGGGCAATTTTTTTATATTTCTTTAGGTGTTCGAACCGAGACGATACATTGAATTAGCCGTGCAATGTTGCGACATGAGATGGGACCAACCTCCCCCCACTTTGCGCCATGATGTGTTGTGCAAGTTGTCATGCGGCTCGCGGGCAACTGTTCTATATCCCCTACCAAATATGTGAAGAGTTCAAAAATAAAAACAGATCATGATACCAAACGAGCCAACTTGCTTGTGCGAGTTATAGTCGAGTTGGTTGTATCTTCACCACCTTTCAGCCCATGTTCTACTAGGCTACGATCCTTGGCAAATTAGCCGAAGGCCAGCTGATAAAGGCCCTGATTCACACCCGTTTTATTCTGAACCCATTTTGATCTGAACCCGTATTACAGCAAAGCGTACCGGAGAAGCCAACACACTGTTCTTCGTTACAGTACCAAGCCAGTCACCATCTTCTTCTTCTTCAAACTTCCTCTAATAAATTCCCGCTCATTTTCCCCCCATTTCCTGTCTCTCTCTCATCCGCCATGGATGCCGTCGCAACTCAGGCATCCACACTCTTCGCTAAACTTGAAGCTTACGACTTCTCCGACATCGACACCCTCTTCTCCACCTTCTTACAACCTTTCTCTCCCTACATTTCCCCAATCCCCCAAAACCCTAAAAAAAAACCCCCAAAATCGAAGAAACCACCGTCAACACCACCACCGCCACCCTCAATTAGGTCACTGGCGAAGACGTATTTACAATATATCCACAAATTCCTCGGCCCCCTCCCGAAACCCCTCTTCGAAACGCCGAAAAACCCCAAAACCGTCGAATTCCTCCCCCAATTACTCTTCTCCTACAAGCTTTGTTTAGATTGTCTCGCTGTATCGTCGCCGGAACTCGCCGGAAAGCCGTACTACGCGCATTTGCATAGGGCGAGGTATGCGCGTTGCCTGACGACGTGGGAGAGGTACGATGAAGGGTTTGACGAGGCAATTAGGGTTTTAGACGATTTAGGTAGGATTGATCTTGAGGGTTTTAGGTTTAGGGTTACGATTTCGAAAGGCGAGCTTGTTCCGAAAATTGTAGAGTGTATTGACTGTGATAGTGATAGTGATGGTGGTGGAAATGATAAGGATGCTAGGGAGTTTGTGAGGCTGCTTGTGGATATGGTAATGGCCGCCACGCTTTGCGTGTGCAATGGTCAGAGTAAGGATGCTGGGAAATATTCTAGTTTGTTGGTTTTGTTGCGGGAAATTCGGCCTTGGTTGAGGTTTGTTGCGTATTCTTTAAGCTTGATAAGTTGGTTTATGTTGTGTATTGTATTTACATTGTAGTGGTTTTATGTTCTACATTGTGGTTGTGAAATGTGTAATTCAAGTTAAGAGTAGAATTTAAGTTTTCGGAACTAATAAACTTGGCCAAGGATTACTGAAAGAACCTGAAATGAGCTATTGAAACAAAAATGGATGGAAGTACATGATCATGAATTCTCGATAATGCTTGTGATTGTTCGTAGTTTTCTAATTTGTTTCGGTCCATTACTTGATTAGTGGATGGCTTGGTAGTTGCTTCATGGGGTGACTTGGTGTGTTTTCGTAGTAGGGATGTACAATTGACAGAAATAATCGATATTAACGAATAGGTTGGTTTGTTCCGAAGCT
The DNA here is from genome assembly GCA_963680865.1 of Spergularia marina. Classification (NCBI taxonomy): domain Eukaryota; kingdom Viridiplantae; phylum Streptophyta; class Magnoliopsida; order Caryophyllales; family Caryophyllaceae; genus Spergularia; species Spergularia marina. The sequence continues at coordinate 21,862,353 of OY804553.1, read as the reverse complement.
GTTATTGCCTATTTGAGATGGTTGTTGGTTGGTTCCAGGCATTTGGAAGCTAGTGAAAGGCGTAAATTGCAATGCAGATTATTAGCTTATATGAAGAAGGTATCAATGTTCTTGGTCAAAGAAGTTCAGCATTTTGGAGATGATTTGGTATCTGGGTTCTGTGGAGCCACATTCAATGAGTATACACAGTTGCTGAATAGTGGAAGCCTTCAGGTGATTTATTCGATGCCTAATACTATGTGATTGTATTCAGTTGTGAGTACCTCTTTTGTTCTTCTTAAATGATGCGCCATCTGTCTTTCTAGAAAAGGCTATGGCAAATGACCGATCAAAAAAGTTCAGATAGTTTACAAAAGAAAGGACATTGCTAAATTGACTGATTATGCAGAAATTTAAGTAATTAGAGGAATTGATGGAAACATCTTCATCTTCTTAGCTCATCTGTCATAATCCTCCAGCATTGCTGATGGAATTGAGGCAAACTTCCTTATCTTCTTGAGCTTCATAATTTTTATTCTACTTCTTCAGATCCTGAAAATGGAGTATAGCTTGAGATTGGGTCATTAGGTTGCGTTTGTTGCCTGTGATGTCTTCTTTTATGAGAGCTAGAAATCTACAAGGGCTCCCTTATCATTTGAAACCCTTAAAGATTTATACTGTCTGCTAATCATTCAGTACCGCTTGCTTTCTTATGCATTGTTATTGTGGGGTAACTTAAATGAATGTAGGAACTCGCTTGCCTAAGTGTAAGGCTGTAAGCCAAATACTCATATATAAGTCTTCTTTGTTGCATTGCTCACTGAAATTTGATTCCTTCTCTACTGTGCGGAGCTGTGTGTGGGTGGGGTGTTTGGCTGATGTCTGTGCCTCTCTCCACTTAAGCCTTTTAATTGTCGGAGTTTGATATTGCTATCTGTTGGGCTTACTGTCCTGTTCTGCAGGGCAGCATGGAGGACGAAGTGGATGAGTTTGTACAATTTTTGCGTAGTTTTTCAGATATATGCCGATCAGCATGTGAAACATTGCGATGTGCTGTGGCCATGCATCTATACAAACCTGCGAGCCAATTTTCTCAGGTTTGAAGTCCGACATACCTTAATATGCAATGGTGAAGAGTGAAACCATTAAGTGCCACAGATTTTTAGTTTATTATTGACTTGTGACCAGGATTTGATTTACGTTAGTTCGGTTCAAAGACTTTATGCACTGGGGCTGTACCTTTCTGAGTTCAGAGTTGCAAGCGGCTCAACTAGTGCTTCTTCTTTTGGATTCTTGCCAGAAGGCTGGGATAAGCTACAAGATCTTTCTTCCACATTGGAATCTTGCAAGAGATACTATTATTCCAATCCAGAAGCTGATGTGACCTTCTATCTTAATGCATTGAAGTTCGTGTGTGGTCCACTCGCTGAACTTATATGTAGTGAAATGAGTAAGAAAGTGAAGGAAGACATAGACTTGGCCTTGGGAAATGCATTCAAGGTTATCCTGGAGGCGTTCTCTGAATACTGCTCTCTCTTTCTTACGTGCCATGAGTAAGTATTAGCGTTTGTTTTGATTATTCTTCTTGGGAGGGAGATTCACTTTAAGCTGCTGATTTGTGCGATCTCAACTTACATGGGAAAGTATTGGTACGGAGTAAGCAATCTTTTCACGAATTGCTTCATCATGTCCAAACTTTTCATGCTGGATACAATTAATTGTTGAAGATGTGCTCCTGTTCTCTCTCTCTCTCCCCCCCCCCCTCTTTTCTTATTTGACAATTTAATAGGGAAAGATTGACTACATTTCACTAATGCAAACAAATGAGTTAATCTTTGTGGCAAAACTGGGTAGAGGTTGAGAATTGCTCACAAAGGTGTCTCTGTTTCTAAAAGTTTTGGTCACTCATGCAACAGGAAGGAAGGTGGTTTTGAAAAAATCGACACAATTGTGCTGAATATTATTTGGGCTTCTCTCACTCTCTCACTGAAGCTGTTTCAAAACACCAAGGTAACTAGAAGGCAAGTAGCATAATTTATTACACTTGCTCTGATTTGCTTCCTATTGCACTTAAGGGTAGTTTTTACTTTATTAATGTCCTTTTCTGCTAACTGCCTCACACTTTCTATTGTAGGGAAGTAAAATGCTTGTGAATCATATTCTTTCTGACAAATGTATACCGTCGCTGCAACTTAAAATGTTGGATTACCTTGCTGACAGGCTTCACAACCTTTTTGTGGAATTTTACCGAGAAAAACGACTAAAAGAGGTTTATCTCTTGTCATCTGAATTAGTGCTATGATGTTTTATCTCTGTTAGTTTGCTGTCACATCTTTATAGCTCCCACGCTTACCCACTGATTTCACAAGTGTGTTGTGCCTTTTGTTCGTACTGTGTGTCCCCGAGTGTATATATCATGGTATAAATTGGATACACCAAAACACATTGAATGCCATTACGTGATAGCTGCAGATTGGATATCAATTGAATATGATTGCATGCTAGCCTTGGATTATAAAATTAATTTTCAGCTCTGTTTCCAACTGAACTTTTCTGTAGACAAGCCCAGCAAAGACCTGGCTGTGTTTAACAGAAAGATTCCTGTTGCTATGAAGATGATTTATCATACCTTGAATGAGAACCCCTATCATCCCTAGTAGCTTGATTGACTTTTTCTGTTAGAGGAGCTTGAGCTTCTCGATTTCATGCAGTGTAGTAAAATTACAATACTATTTTTCTGCTGACTATTTCAACATATATCTAGCCTTTCTGTTTCTCATTAAAATTAACGATGCAGTAAAACTTCAACACACAACCTTCTGAAAACCTTAGACTCCTAATCACAATCTTGTATTTCAAGAAAGGGTTGTACAGTTATAACAGTGACCGTGCGTAACATTTAACAATTTCCTAGACATCAACTCCAGCTTTAAATGCCATTGCTTGTTGACTCTAGGTCTCTAGGTATTTATCGACGGTCCTACTTTCGAAGTTCTGTTTTTGCTGTCTAGGGGCTGTTATTATTTTGTTTATGAGGGTTAGGTCTTCTTCACAATCATTTGAAAAACTCTTGCTACTCATTCATGTTTCCTAGAAGTTAGTATACATTTGTGAGCTAGCTTCGTACATATAGTTTTTATGGGACATAGAGCTTTTAAGCCTTTATATGAATTGTCCTGGGGTTTGATTTCAATAAGTGCTTCTTTGTAGGCTGGGAAAGCTGGGAAAATTTGTTGTAAAGCCTTTTGGAATCGTTGTATACTTCTTTGTGAGAGAGCTGTGGGCAAACTGAAAGGATCAGAGGCGAAGCTATCGGAAAACATGATACAGGACTTTGTTAATAAAGCATGCAAGGATAGCTCTCTTCTTTTGAATATTCTTTATGAAATTGGTAGCAGTGAAATAGACTATATGATGGTATATGCCCTTGAAAAATGGTGTCTTGTGAGAAACTTTTATACGGTGCTTTTGTGTCCTAATGCACTGATAAAAGATTGGGTCAAGGTAACTACTGATCTATTTATGTTTATTGCCATTTTCATGTAGTTTGCTTTTTAACCTCCATCTGTCTTGTGTATCCAGATACAATGTAGCTTGTGTGCAAATGCAAATGTGAGCTCTCCAATCTTGGGTTTTTATCTCCTTTGCTCTCCTAATATAAAGAAACACCATGTCTCACTTGAAACTATAGGGATAATATTGGAGCAGGTTTGGGCCCTACTTTATGTGTTCTTTCTGGTTATTGGTTGCTTCATTTGTTCTCTCTGGTTCTTGACCATCAAATTGATTTTACTGCGCTTAAATTATGTGCAGGAACTTCTTTTGTATCAGGAGTTGAGCAGGCATTACCCTGAATTTTGTCGGAGAATGCAATTAGAAATCATTGACGTTCTCTTGGAGAAGGTGTACCCATTGAACAAGTGCATGCAGAGATCTATCGTTCTAGTTAAGAAAGCATTGTTATTGCGGATTCGTGAAATTGGAGGCCTGGAGAGCTGTATAGATTGCTTGTCTGAAGCAATTAAATCCGTTGTGAGTGATATAAGTCTACTGTTGCATTGCATCTGTGTTCCTTCCATTTCGACTGTTTCCTTCCATTTATTTGACTTACATGAGGTCATCCAACAGGATGGTTCGACTAAGGGCAAAGTTACTTCAGCCTCTCATCAGTTAGCTATTCTGTATTGCTTACGTGCACTTAGCACTCAAGAGTGTGATCCAAGCTCCAAGGTGAGACTGTAAAAGTCACTGTTCTGAGTTAGTAGGGTAATGGTAGGATTGATGGCGTGGGTTTATGCAAACTTCAAGTGTCTTGATCCTTTCTGACAACCATCTTCTTTTTTATGCTCTAAGCAGGGGATTTTCACTGATGTCCGCAAAGCTATTAGAATTTGGCTGAAGCCTGATGCTCTTGATCACTTTTCACAATGTAACAGTGATATGGGATATGAGTATGTCTTGCTACTTCTGTACCACATTGCCGACTTGTTATCAATTAAGGTGTGGTGGGAGTTGGATTCTCTGTTTGTAAATTCATTTTTTGATGGACATTCCTTCTCATCCTGCCCCTTTGCTTTACCTCTTAACTTCAGGGTGACACTTTGCTTCATTCAGATATACTTGAAGTGATTGTCAAAGTGTTGAAACAAATGAATGTCTCGTTAGATAAGTGTTTGGCATTGCTGTGGAAATCGCGAAGGGTTAATCATGCACTTTGTGCTAGCCCTCTTAACGAGGCTTTAGTTGTGGCTCTCTCAAATTGCTATGGTAGAGAAGCCGAGTCATTTGAGTTCTGGATCAACAGTGTGAAGGACTCTAGGACATTATCAGTTGGGCTTAAGCAGATCTTCTCATTTTTGTCGTCCTTCTTTCCACTGGCCTTTCGTCAGCACAAGGGATTTCTTCAGTCTGGGGTCTCTGTTGATGAAATGAAAGAGGTTGCTTCAGAACTTATTTCAAATGTGAGGGTCCCTGATTGCCTAATCAAAAGTAAAATATAATTACTTGTACTTTATATAACTGCTGTTTGATTACTTTTCATGTAGGTTTCTTTATCCAGCTCTTTAGTTTTTCTAGCGGGACATATATTATATGACTTCAGCGAAAGGCTTAGTGCCAGTGGAAAGATGATTGAGGTACATTTCTGCATTTGTGTCTTTTCCTAATTGCTCCACATTACTTTACTGATATGCAAACGCTATTTCAGGAAGATTTGTTGACCCTTACGTCTATCAAATGAAATGCAACTGTTCATCTGCTTTCAAAGCTTATTTTATTGTTGGTAATGCGGCAGCAGTAGATAAGCCTTAGTCCCAACTCCCAAATGATGTGTTGTCGCGTAACATGGTTATATGAACCATCACATGAAGCCCTAATTGTAACACAATTAAACGAGGACATAGATAGTTAACACAAATTTGCAAGTGGGTGTTCTTGTTTTTTTCATTATCCCATCTGTCAAATTGTCTAAAAAACTCACCATTTTAAAAAAAAAAACTCGCTGCAGGCCTTGTTTTATGCTAAAGAAGCTCATAAGGTTCGAGGGAACCAGTTGCGTGAGCATTTCTCGTATAAGCATGAACAACGGGAAATGTGTTATGATGAAGATGGGGAAGCTATTCAGAAGTTAAACTGTGTTTCTGAGTTTAAAGTTTTAGGTCAAGTGGCTATGAGGGCTTGGCCCAATCATGCTAAATCTCTAGAGAAATCAGAGGGCTTAATACTGACTCCCTGGAATGTGCTTCGCAGTTATCTGGAGAGCTCCTTGCAGGTTTTCACTTTTCTATTTTGGCTTATGTTTGTACGCTACTGAAAAGCAACTTTATACTACTATTGTTTTATATTACTGACCTCATATATGTTGGCTTGATAATCAATATAATTTTTAGCTAGGCACTATTCATGAAGCACTTGGAAATGTTGCTGAGGCAGAAAGTCTGTTCGCAGTAGGCAAGAGTATTTCCAGCTTGCAGAACTTGCCCTTGTTCGTCATTGCCTTTTCATCTTGCCTAGGCATGTGAAATTTTGGTTTGTCTATGTGTATTCTGTTCAAACCTCAGACATCGTTCTCTCTAATAGAAAAGAAGAAACTTCAAATTGTTCTGGTTTGATTGCTGCTTTTGTGATACTAAGAGATATGTTGACAGTGCTTTTGGGTTGATAATACAGGGAAAGTATACCGTGGAAAGGGCCTCTTGGATCTAGCGCAAAAGGAATTAGGAACTGCACAACAAGTCTTGGCTGCTGAAAGGACCCCTGGCACTTGCTCAAGATGCTCTCTCATGATGGAAAGTAATTTGAATGAGCAACTTGGGAACATATGCAGGAAACGTGTCCTATCTGCTGCCGTAACACTGTATGAATTATCTCTTAAAAGCCTGATTTCACTTGAGAAGGGTGATCTAACTATCTGGCTCGAGGAAAGCGATACTGGGAATGATAGAGCTAATTCAGGTAATAAAAATCAGAGGACAAAAGTTAGGGCAGATGCTAAAAAGTCCGGAAAGGCGAAGAAGGAACTGGAATCTCAGGCAACTGTAGAACCCTGTGAAGCTTTGCGAAATACAAGGGTGACTCGGTCGAGAAAGCAGTCTTCTCAGGTCGATGGATTCGGATGTGACAAAGGGGTACAAAGTGTTACTAATCACTTCCCCAATCGGCAGATAGAAAGGGAAGTCACAAGTGTATCTTATAAGGTCGATTGTGAGAAATGTCTTTTAGGCAAGCTTAAAGATTTGGGATCTTTAACTTGTTTAATTCGAATGAAGTGGGAGTATGTCCGCCGCCGCCAAATTCTGAGACTTCTTATTGGCCTAGGTAAAGTTGGAAGATTTATTATCAAGACTTTACGGCATAGGGAATCCAAAACGCTTTTTGTTGGCATGTGATGCATGACTATAGATATAAAGGTCTTACAAAATCCGAACACAAATGTATTTACATCAGTAATTCAGATTAGCGCTTTCCATTACATGAACTGTTCTGTTTGGTTGATATATGTCTCTCAAATTGATGTGGTGCGAGCAGGGTTTCATATGACCGAATCCTTGCAATGATTGCATTGAATTGATCGGACCTTCCAATAATATCCGCACAGATTGAATCTCTGAGGCTTTTGACTGAAGTTAAAATGCAACTTAAGTACACAACTTTAAGATAGACAAGATGCTTTATAGCTCTGAGATCCTGTGTTACCGTTGTCATTTCCACTTCCTTTTATTTTGTCACGTGGTGAAAACTAACAAGTAATTTCTGTTTATGCATTTGTTTATTTTCGTGTGTCTCATTAGAATTCTAATTTGGCTAGGTAAATGCCAAGGAGCTTCATCTACAAATAGCCTGCTACATAAGATCTACTTGAAATGCATGTCTATACTTCAGGGAGGTAACGATTGTCACTGCTCAAGCTCTTCTTCATTCGATCTTGACTTTATAGGCAATGGAATCCCTGGAGATAGTTTGGCACACGAATGCGCAGAAGTATTGTACACCTTTGGGTGGTATATCTCAGAAGCGTTTTTTTCTCCGAACATCAGGTATGGATCAAGCTGATGCTTTTAATAGCATCCTTTTTTTCTCCTGTTTTTACTTTGGATTCTCAAGAGTCACCAAACAGAAAATTGTATTTGTAATTAATAAAGTTTGTAAATATTTGAAACTTTGATGCTGTTCTCAAGTCTTCTTGAGTTATACTTGTACGTCATTGCTGAAGCCATTCAACTCGTGATAAATTATGGGTTATTTGTGAGGTTGAAAGTTGGCTATGCAATTGTGATTTACTTGTAATCTTCATATTGCTATGTAGGACTGTAGGAGTATAATTCGTTGTTGGGGAATGAGTATCTTTTAGTTTCCAACCGGAGAAACAGATGTTCTTATTTCTTTTGATGGGGCTAGAATCTTTAGATTAAGATTACTGACCTGCTAGAGCAAACACATAAATCTGGTAATAGATTCAACTTTTTGTGGAGTGGCCAGTGGGTGCACTATTAGTCTCTTAACTGATACATTCAGATATCACTTCTTTATGTAAATTTTTAGAGCTGGTGGTTTTGGACAGAGTGTGTCTCAGCCTATGTTTAGGGGACAGCTGGTCACTGTGAGAATCGCGAGACACTTGATTCTTGTTCTTTGTCTCTAAAGTAGTGAGATTTCCACTCTGCTCTCTTAATCAGAGCTTGCAGACAATGTCAGTTACCCATAAATGGCTTCCAGAACTTCTTACCTGGCCAAGTAGTTCGTAATTTAGTATAAGTTTTACAAGTTCAACTATGCTTAGCAACACCCTTCTCTTTTCTAAAGTAGTGGCAGAATTTTGAAAAGTACTAACATTTCTGTTAGCGTGCGACCTTCTGTAGTTGGTAAATGTGTCCCTTAAACTGTGGCTGAAAATGAATAATAACTTGGATGGGTGAAGAACTCAGTTGACCCTAAATAAAGAGCTTCATTGTATGTAGCCGATTAAGCTACGTGCAATTGGCGAATTTTTAGCAACAGATAGCTGTTCAAGCTTTGAATGCTGTAGACTGTTATGCCTTGCTGTTAAAATCCGGTTTTTGTTAAACAAGTCTATATGAGTATACAGTCTCTGCAATTTAGCCTAATGAAAGACCAAATGATTTCTGATTGAGCTGGTTCCTATCTGTTTACTGTGTTATTCTGAATGCTGTGTTTTATTCCAATTTGTGTGGATCCATTGACACATAAGAAATTGACGATGAGGCATAAACTGAGTTAGTTCACATATGCACATTATATGTTTGTATTTCTTATTTGAGATGCCCGTGAAGCTCAATTACTACATTTTTTAATCAAAATGAATTATTAATTATTTTCTTCTATTTCCTTTGTGTTACTGCAGGAGTGTTCACCATGGTGTGAGCTCCGTCCAAATGTCCCAAGTAGCTACATTGCTTAAGCATGCTTTTGTGCTGAGTCGTGAAATTCCGCTGCTATTTCAGAAGGTTTGCCTTCAACAAACTTTGTTGGCGTCTTTTTTGTGTTAAACCCTTGTAGAATGCAAACTGTGGTGTTTTTTATTGGATGAAATGATAATATAACCCGGGTGGATGGTTGGGTGTACAGTACAGAAATGTCTGACTGGACCATTAGCGTTTCTTTTGCTTTTTTTTTTTTTTTTTTTTTGAGTGGATCAATTATCGTATTAATCAAGCACATTTGATAATTCTTTTTTTTTTTTTTTTTGTTAAATGAGACAATGATAAGTTTCTAACTTCTTAGACATGTTTGTTATCTGTGTTTTAGGCTTTTAGCCTCTTAGAAATTTGAAATACCGTTTAATCTTTGATTAGTATTTGGGTTTAACCTCATAGGCCTTGCCATCTTATCTTAGAGAATTTACTTAAGAAACCCGATCTGTGTTATTACTTGGCAAGCTTCTGTTGCATGCAACCTTCCCCAAGGCCCAGACAACTTGTTAATCTCTCATGAAGAGAAAAGGAGTAGAGAGTAGTCGAATCATGGGCTCAATATGCACCGTTGCTTGATTGATGTTGTATTTATGCTGCAGAAACTCTTTATAAGCCTCCAAAAGTCTCCAGTCCATCCAATGAAGATGCATTGGAGAAGGGTCCCGATGTTTATATAATGTCAATTGTTCTTTCTGCGATTGTATTTAAGCACTCTAATCAAGTTTAGATGTGAGATGCTAATCCAACAATTATCCGTAGGGGTAGATAGAGAGCTAGAGTAGGAAAAACTGGTAGTAACTTCTGATACATGGTTTTGTATCAAGTTCTGTTCCATAATATCTACGGAGTATTTCTTTTTACAGTCATTCATGTGGATATTTATGGACCAAGCTTTTCTATTGCTTCTGTTTCGTGTTGTGAACTTACAACATGGTGGAATTGAATGTAATCAGGTGTCGAGGCTGCTTGCTTTGATATATCTTGTCTCAGCTTCTAGAGAAAACCTATTGTCTTCTGGAAATCTGCTTTCTGAAAATTATTGGGCTGCGTACTTCCACCAAGCTGCAGTGGGCACTCATTACAATCTGCATCTCCTTTCAGCTTTTACGAAGAAGTATAATTCCCACTTGCTTACCGAAGTGCAGGTGTGTTGTGATGCTGTTACTTTGTACTGGTGTTGTTCTTTTTAGCTATTACAGGTTTATTCTACGAAGTAATCTTATCATCACTTCTCAGTTTGATGAAGTTTGTTCTTTCTTGCAGCTTATCTTTTAGTCTTATTGTGTGTATAGGTAGCAAACATGTGCATTTAGCAGCTTATTGTCTCTTGACTTTTGACAAGTTTCATCTATTTCCCATTTATTGATAGATAGAGAAATTGATTAACTGGCATGCATACCATATTGTTCGAATCAGTGAGTTTGACTTAGTCTTCACTCTTGTTAATTTAGTAAGTGTTTTTTTTTTTTTTTTCAGCCATCCTCATGTTGTTGGTGTTTGAGTAATATTTTATGGTTCTAAATTCGAAACTCAGATTACAAAGGATGACTACTCCTGTAAGTCCTAAGTTGTTGAGTTGGTCAGTTATAATAATTACTCTGCAAAAGCTTGCTGGTGGGCTTGACGTGTGCTTTAAATAATCTTTCTCGGTCATGCACAGTGGTTCTAAATACCAAAATAATTTGTTCTCATGCTAATGCAGGGTTCTCAAACTGCTGCTGCATCAGGAATGTCAGAAGAGATGTGCACCTTGCTTAGGTGACTTTTTTGCTATAAGGAAGACAATGTTTATATAACCCTCCTAGGCATTTATGCACTTTACTGATTTACTTGGTGGGCAACTTTATTGCAGTATAGTACCTGAGTCAACTAAAGAGATAGAAAAGTACATGACGAACTTTTTCAAAAGCCTTCCCGATAGTGCAGTTGTTTGTATAAGCTTACTTGGGAAGTCTTATTCCAGTCTTTTAGATGGACTGCTGCACTGTCCATCTACTATTCATGGATTGATGTTATTGTCCCTTTTGAGTGCTGATAATGAACCGGTGGTGATACTCTTGCCTGTGAACTCACTTGTTGAAGGTAACATTTTTTTCCATTTGGATTCAAAATTTACAAATCGAGATGACCTTTGTCTTACTACTCTTCTGAAATTTCTGTGAGAATCCAGATAAAGAAACAAGCATTAGCTGCTCAGCGGTTAAAGAAAATAATGCTTGTAAGGAGTGGCGCACTCCTTGGGGTCCCAATACTCTGGTTGATGATATAGCTCCGCTATTCAAATCAATATTAAGAGAGAATTATTTATCTTGCTTTATCTCTGAGGAAGAGACTAATGAAGACCTTAAAATGTGGTGGGATAAAAGAAATAGTCTCGATAACGGTTTGCAGAAGTTACTTCGGTATGTCTCTGTTGTCGACATTTTAGTTTCAAGAACTACTGACCTATTAGCTATTGTCTGTTGCAATAATCAGCTTTATTGTTACGGTTATCACGTATCAGGGAAATTGAAGATTCGTGGTTTGGTCACTGGAAATATTTGCTTCTGGGACGTTGGTTAGATGCCGAGTCCTTGGTTCCTACTATGAAAGAGTTGATTCGAGAAATACAAGAGAAATTCGAAATCAGTGTGAATGAAGATGTTTTTAAAGTGGTAATGGGTGGCATTAAGTCTACCAATTTGGATAAAGAAAGAATTCCAAGCGTATTTCTTGAGAAAGGCTGCTATATTAGCAGTTTCAAGAATTTCAATGAAGAAAGATGTAATGAAATGGCGTGTGTTGGAGCTGATTATATTCCGGGCTCAGTCTTTGCTGCAGTTAACAGGCATGACATAGAGTATTGTACACGGAGGGAGCCTGTTGTTCTTGTGCTAGACAGCAATGTTCAGGTGGGTCTGTGATTTTTGTCTATTCTTTCTTTAACTTCTTCAAGGAATGTGTTGCATTGAAGTTTTTGTAGAATAAGAATTCTGTCATTTCTATCATTCCTTTCAGAGGCTCAGTGGCTAGGTATTAAGATTTTGGGTGTTTCTAAATTTTGGACTTGTAGGTAAACTATATGCACTGTTGATTGACAGTTAGCAATATGTTGATCTCGTAAATTCATAGAACACTGTTGTTGCCGACCCCAGTATTTTGCTTCTCATATCAGACTCCTTATCATAATGATTGATATGCTAGCTGACCAGTCATAACAGAGATGTAGCTTTTAAGTATTCAATCTCGGCCTTTACTATTTCTGATTGAAGTGATAACTTGACGATATCTTGCTATTCTGCTGAAATAGCATCATTTCCAAATCCGTTTGCAATTAGTCAACTAGTGGTTTTTCCCTTTCTGTATAATGTGGACAAGCCGTCATTACTAAATTATTGTTTACAGATGCTTCCTTTGGAGAGCATGCCTATTATGAGAGAGCAAGAAGTGTATCGCATGCCTTCTGTTGCCAGTATATTTGTGGCACTACAGAGGAGATCTGTCCTAGAGGAAGCTGGGAGGCTTGCTGCCAAGTTTCCATTAATTGACCCATTGGATGCATTTTATTTACTGAATCCCAGTGGTGACCTCAGTGTCACACAAGCTTTATTTGAAGACTGGTTTAAATCCCAGAACATCCAGGTAAGCTTAGTCACCTTTTAAGTTCTGCAGTTGTGATAAACTAGTACTCCCTCCGTCCTAACTCAAACGCCCCGTGGGCCATTTGTAGTGGAATAAGAAAAATTAGTAAAGAAAGTAAAGTAGTGGTAGTGGAAGAAAATTAGGAGAAAATAGGAGAGAGAATGTGGGGATTAATAAAAAGTAGGAGAGAGAATGTGAGAGTGAGTGGAAAGATTAGAAAAAAGTATGAGAGATAATGATATCCTAAAATAGATGGGGCGTTTGAATTGGGACGTCCCAAAAAGGAATATGGGGCGTTTGAGATGAGACGGAGGGAGTATACATCAAAGCTCAAATGCAATAGAATTTTGTATTGCTGGTTGTGTTTTGCTATGTATTGCTTTTACATGAGATTCCAAATTCCTCTCTTTGTCATTTAAAAAAAAAATTGCAACGTGACCTTGTTCCAGGGAATGGCTGGAGTTATTCCGTCAACTACAGACTGGACTGCAGCACTGGAAAACCATGACCTGTTCATATACTTTGGCCATGGAAGTGGTACGTCTCTTGTCTTCTTTACATTCTAACATTTGTAGCCTTTTCTATCCTTTGTGGTATCAACTAATGCTTGCTTGCATACACCGACTATGAAACTCTTGGTGATGTCTCAGGTGCGCAATATATGCATTTAGATAAGGTTAGAGAAGTAGAGAACTGTGCCGCTACACTTCTTATGGGATGTTCTAGTGGATCTTTGAATATGAACGGCTGTTATCCGCCAGTTGGTACTCCTCTCTCTTACATCGTAGCTGGGGCTCCTATCGTGATCGCAAATCTGTGGGAAGTGACAGACCGAGACATTGACCGTTTTGCGAAAGCCATGCTTACATCCTTCATGGAAGAGAGATCTATGTTTTCCACGAGCTGCATCCAATGCAGCTTATTAGCTGAGGAATTCGAGTCCATGAATGTGAACGAGAAGAAGGGAAATACAAAGAAAGGGCGAGGAAAAAAGAAACCAACGAAGACTATAGCCGATGTTCCTGGTGGATATTGCTTCAAACATAAGTTGAGGGCTGGGTATTTTGTCAGTCAAGCGCGAAAATCTTGTAAACTTTCGTATCTGATTGGCGCCGCACCAGTTTGTTATGGTGTCCCAACAGGTATAAGGAAGAAGAGAGAGATACCATGATCATGAACAATTTCTTAGTTTCCCTATCAGAAAATTTCTGGGGTGTCAATTATTGTACTAGTTCTTATACACCAGAATTCTGTAATGATGATGTTACAGCAAATTGTAACTTATATAAAATTTTGACGGTACAGAAATGAAAAGATTTTCAGGTTTTAAAACACTTTTTTTCACCTTTCTTTTGATTTTTAACCACCCAATTTCACCACCTAAATTTAATGGTACACTATATATTACATTTCTCTTTCCTCTCATATCTTCTTTTCTGGATTCCAGACAATGTAACAGCAAAAATTACCGCCAAACCCAATATTCCCCCTCTTCCAAATTTCCACCATTATCTCCTCCCTTCACGGCAGCTTGCCCTGAAGGTGAATGCTGTTTAGCCACTATGCCGAAGGCGGTGGTTGTCTACGGCATCTTTGCCACCGCCTTCCTTGTCCTCTTCATCTCCCCTTCTCCCCACAGGTCCTTGAACGGAAACAACCACATTCATATAGGCCGCCGGTTAACCGGATTCGGCCCACATTTCGACCCGTTTGTAGCGAAAATCGAGCAAAAGGCAGAAGACAAGGGGTTGAATATTGACGTTGATTATTATTTGAAGGATGATCATGCATTAGAACCAAATGTGCATGAAGTTGAAGAGGAAAATCGTGTGTTTTTTAGGGAGGATGGGAGGCTGAACTTGTCTATGAGGCTCACCATATTATTTCCTATGATCGATATTTCGCCGAAAGACGGATATGTTGGGCCAAAAGAACTTAAGGATTGGATTATTATGCAAGCCCAAGAAAAATTGGACTATACTACAAGGAAAATACTTGTGGCCCATGACAAGAATAAAGACGGTTTCATCTCTTTTAACGAGTATTTTCCAAAGTTTACAAAATATGATTTGAGTGAGTACTCCATATTCACCACCTTATTACATGCCCCCATTATGAAATCTCTCTTGGATAGTTAAGATTGTGTGTATCTTTTATTATAAAAAAATCGCGGAATCGAATACATTTGAGATAGTTAAGAGTTTTTGGGAGTGATTAACCCATGATTTTGAAGGTAGTTTTAACAAGTCGAGTATGCGTACATTATATAGGGATTGAAGATTTGTCATCCATTCATCTTCCAATACGTTGGATATGACAGTGACTTTCTGACAAGAGGTTTGAGGATCCTCTACAGTTTGAATTTGGTAGAGTTGGTAGAGTTTACCAAAATAAGTAATAAGACAAAATAAAAAGAATTTTGTGGGTCACAAATAAATTGTTAAAAAAATTCTTCTTGCCTTTTTAGGTAAACTCTACCAAATAGAGTTGATTTGCAACTCTAGAGGATCTCAACACTTCACCATCATATTCTATTATAAAATTGCTTTTATCAAGTCTTTTTTTCTTGTATAAAGATTAATGTTTCTTTGATGAATTTTCCCAAGATGGTGACATGGATGAGTCATCTAATCTAGCACATAGATTAACGAGATAGCAAACTATTATGTTTGATGAAGTAAATATGCCGAATAAATACGAAATTTAATCAAGTATTGAAGAAATGGAGAACAAACAAATAAACAATTAACTTTATTTATCCCTTTCATCTTTTATATTGAAAATGACAAATTGAACAAAATCAGATGAAAACTCAATGGAATACGGTAATGCGGGGTGGTGGATGGAACAATTCACAAATGCGGATGCTAATCAAGATAGTCTCTTAGACTTTCAAGAGTTTAAAGAGTACGCATTTCTTTCTTCATATTTTACAGTCATTTCGTCTATTTATTTAAAGTTAATTCTCTTCTACGTAAATAAAAAAATGCGCATGAAATTTAAATAATTTTTTTTTTTTTCCTTCTAATTTTTTGTGTGTGGAAAGAGTTAGGTCTAAAATATGCAAATATACGATGACTATGTTCATTTTCACGTTTCCTCTGTTTTGGCTTGCAGCTTTTTGCACCCTGAAGACACTATAAACAACACAAAAGTTCAAAAATGGTTTTTGCGACAAAAAATCAGGCAAGATCGTTAGAATTAAGTATTCCAATGATAAATTGATGATAAATACTTCTTTGATTGTATATTGTTTTTAGTCTTCCTATAATCCGTATTGATTTATTGTTACTTGTTTTTAAATACATTACTTTCTAACAGAAGAATGGACCAAAACAACGATGGAGTACTTAGCTTTGAAGAATTTCGAGATAAAGCATATGATACCTTCAAAAGCTACTATCAATTCAGTATAGGTGACCATTATGTTCCTTCACCAGAATTACAATTTACGGAACTTGATTTGAACAGAGATAGGTATTCCATTGTATATTTATTTATTTAAATCCTTTTGAATGGCAAAGTAGAATTTATAACCTCAAATTTTTACTAAACTAAAATTGTACTCACCTTTTAATCTTTTATGCGCAACAAATAACCAGTGCTGATCACATGTCCCACTCCCTGTACCCTACCAATCATTTGCTAGTATTTCTTATATCTTTCCAAAAAATATTATCTTTAAAATACAAAACAATGAAATAAATCATAGTCCCCAAGCTTTGTCAAGCACACGAAATTAAGATATTTATATATAAAAAAAAAAAAAAGATATTTTTTGCCAAAAAGTATTTGAATTGTTCTATCATATTCTTGTGAAAAAATTCTTATAATTCCGACTCAATTTGTCATGATTAAATTTCAGAAAATGCACGCGGTATCCCTATACTTTGGGGATTTGCATACGGTACCCCTGTACTTCAACTTAGTGCACACGATACCCCCGTACTTTTAGGAACTGTACAGTGTGCCCCTTTTTTTAACTCCCGATAGTTTATGCTTAATAATGTTGACCTAACTACAATTAACTTAAATTCATTACCAAATCTTTTAAAATAAAATGATGATAATAATTAGAAAAAATCAACCCCCCTTCATTTTTATCTTTCCTATCCCCTTTCCCCTTTCCCTTCCCTGCGACCCTGCCCACCACCACTCAACCACCATGTCCCGTCTTGCCACCGCTGCCCTGCTCGACGTACACTAGCGGGTTCACCGGTGAAGTGCTCGTTCACTGTCGACGACGTTCGACCCTTCTCCCTCCCACGCGATCCGATGTCACCCCTCCTTTTCTAGCCGCCTACTCTCCGTGGTTCGCTTCCCCTCTACCCTCATTGCGGCCCCGTCTCCTTGGTTCGTCCCATTGTGGTCGAAATGGTGAAAATGGAAGGAGAGAGAAACATGGGAGAATGCGATAATGGGGGATGAAGAGTTGTTGTTGTGATGCGCAGGGTGAGGGCTGGATTCGCTGGCGAGTGGCGGTGGACGTTGACTGCCGGCGCTGGGAATGGTTGTTGTCGGGGAGGTGAGAAGGGGAGGGAGGAGTGAGAAATGTAGTGTTGGGTTTTGTATAAAAGTAGGTTAATGTGTATTAAGGGGGATAAGTTAATGTTTAATGTTTAGTTGATATGTTAATGATTTAAAATGGTTGCTTAATTAAAGCACTAAAAAGATTCTCTAACGGTGTTACGACGGAAGAAGCAAAAAAGGGTATGGTGTGCAGTTTTTAAAAGTATAGGGATACCGTGTGCACTAAGTTGAAGTACAGGGGTACCGCGTGCATAACCCCAAAGTACAGTGCATTTTCCGATTACATTTTGATGCTCATTGTCCGACTCATCATGTGTTTTAGCGAATAGATGGAATTTCTTTTTCAAAAAAATGCTTTTTTTTTTCCTTCAAAATAATAGAAAAAAACAACTTAATAGAAATTGTAATTATATATATTAACTTTTTTTTTTGACGTCATATATATTATATATTAATACTAACTTAATATATATTTATTGCATCATCCTCGACAGATATCTGACGATTCAAGAGTTAAAGTCTATACAACATTTTCTCTTCCCAGGAGAATTAGACCATGCTTCATATTACAGTGTATATTTGATGAAAGAGGTGATTATTTAGAATTTTTGAGATTAGTTAAGCTAGCTAGCTAGCTGGTAAATGTGTAATATTGGCATGATCCCTGACCGTCATAACTCATATTGATATTTACGTACAAAACTGCGCGCGACTACATGCAGGTTGATGATAACCAAGATGGATTTTTAGCAATCGAAGAAATCTTAAATCATGAACATAAGTTTTACAACTGCGTTTATGTGGGAGATGATGAAGAAGATGATTTTCATGATGAGTTTTGAATTCATAGCATGCCAACATGTTGTAAGGGATTGGAGCCTGTCACATACAAATATTTGCATTTTTCTGAGTTTAATTTAACATACTTATTCCTGTACATTTTCACAAATGTTGTAATAAGAACGTTTATTATTAGGAACTTAATTGTTTTTAGCCTAATCCATGAAGCATATAGCATATACTCCGTATGTAGTACGATTATCTAGGGTGAGGTGTAGCCGTGTAGGACTTTTTTGTTTGAAGGCTTATTTTCTTTTCTTTACTGTACTTTTTCATGTTTGTGTATAATTTGTAAATGAATGCGGTTTTGTTATTTAAATTAAAGTAAAAACTATAATAAATAAATGTATAAGTTTCAATCGGGATTCGAAACAGGATGTAATGTTTCGATAATGATGTAATGTTTCAATTGAATGTGTATGAAATTTTTCATTTTGAACACTATAGGCAACCAAAGAAAACTTAAAACTTCAAAAAAGCCTTAAAAAAAGAAAAGGACAATTTCAAAGTTCAATTTTGAAGTATTTTATCGACATAGTATAATGGTCTATCAATAAATTATTGAAAGACCAACTTTTATGAGACTTGTGGAGTGAGTATATGCTAATCTCCCAACCATGACCAACTTTACTTCTCACTAATAATGTTACTCGATTATACTCCCATCTCTTCTTTCAAATAATGATATTTTGTTTGAATACTCTTACCTATACTCAAACTAAACGATACGAGTATGTATAACACTCTAATACAATGGAAGAAGTAATCAAATTACACTCGTAGATTGAAATATACTCAAAATATGAAAAAAAAAACCCTTAGATTTTTGAGAAAACGTAAAGCAAAACAAAATAAAAAACGGAATATATTTTTACTCACATAACCGTGTTTTTGTTCGATTCATGACGGATTAGAGTATAAAAAAAACATTATTCATTTTTAATAGTACTATTATTATTAGCATTATGGAATATCAATCATTATTATTATCGAAGTATATATTATTTGTGTGTTTTATGCAATAACTTAGTAGTAGTAGAGCATTGAATACAACTAAACAACTTGATTTTTATTTTTAATAACCGCGGTTCTCTACAACTTTTCCGCTCCTCTCTGTCTCTTTCTCTCTCTAGAGGACTTCTCTTTCTCTCCCCTAGGGTTTCAACGCCGCCGTTTTTGGGGCTGTTTCGATCGACCACCGCCGCTTCCTCTCTCCTCAATCCCTTGATTACCCAGGTGAATCCATCACTTCGATTCAAATTTCCCCCTTTTAATTTGCTATTTAATTAGTTTGATCCACTACCAATTTTTTTAATCCTTAATTTCTGGGTTAATTGTTGATCGGATGCTAATTCTACTGTTAATTACACTTTGATTGTTCGATCTATCTGTTAATTTGAATTATGGGCAGTGTTATTTGAATTTTTAGTGTTGAAATTGATTTGGGTATTTTTTTTTTTTTTGTATTGGTTAATTTGTAGTAGAAATTTGGGGATTTTTTTAGTTTATTTCTGCTCAATGTCATTGATTTTTGTGCTTGTGTTTATGATTGGGTCCGTACAATTGATTGAATTTGGTGGTCCAATTGATTATTTTGGCGGGCTTGTTGTTAGTTTAGATCTGGGTTCGATTTCTTTTGATTTTGTTTGAGTGAACTGAGTACATATATACTTTATGTTCTCTGTCGTTGGATATATTTGCATCGTTACCGTGTCGAGGATGTCGATATTGTTCTTGAATCGTTATCGTGTCGAGGATGATTATCTTCCGCTGTTGAATTAAATTTCAAGTTGAAGTATTTATTATCGAATGCAATTTTCGGAATAGATGTATATTTTGTTCGAAGAATTTCAGCATTGTTTATATGTTTTGAGGCGACAGTACCTTGTTACCAACTTTATGTATTTATTAATGTCAGTCAAGCTGTGTCTTCTTTTTTTCTTTTGGCTGGATGGACTGTACCTCTACTTTGTGGAGATGTCAATGAGTTGACTCGACGTGCTTTTTGTGCTTTCAGTATGTTTACTTTGGTTCTGTGTACTGGTTAAGTTGTGCAAAAGTTTGTATCTTGATGCTACCTCTGCAATGAAGTATGTGCAGTTATGCTGATTTCGATGTTTGACATAGCATTGACAAGTAACTTGGTGCAGGTATATTATGGTGATGGAAATCACCCAAGTACTTTTGAATGCGCAATCAGTCGATGGTACAGTCCGGAAGCATGCTGAGGAAACTCTCAAGCAATTTCAAGATCAAAACCTTCCTAGTTTCTTGTTATCCGTTGCTGGAGAGCTAGCTAATGAAGAGAAGCCAGCTGAGTCGCGAAAATTAGCAGGGCTCATTCTTAAAAATGCATTGGATGCGAAGGAGCAACATAGGAAGTTTGAGCTTGTACAGAGATGGTTATCTCTGGATTTGGGAGTGAAAAACCAGATTAAGGCCTTCTTGTTACAGTCCCTGTCTTCACTTGTGCATGATGCTCGTTCAACTGCATCCCAGGTGGTTGCCAAGGTTGCAGGCATTGAGTTGCCCCAAAAACAATGGCCCGAGCTGGTTGTTACCCTATTAGCGAATATTCACCAGCTTCCACCTCATGTTAAACAAGCTACTTTAGAGACACTTGGATATTTATGTGAGGAGGTCTCTCCTGATGTTGTTGATCAGGATCAAGTTAATAAGATCCTCACAGCGGTTGTTCAAGGTATGAATGCTAATGAAGTGAATGGTGAAGTTAGGCTTGCTGCTACTCATGCATTATATAATGCTTTGGGCTTTGCCCAGGCTAATTTTAACAATGATATGGAACGAGACTATATCATGAGGGTTGTTTGTGAGGCAACTTTGTCTACTGATGTGAAGATACGGCAGGCTGCTTTTGAATGTATGGTTGCTATTTCGTCGACATATTATGAGAAGCTAGCTCCTTACATTCAGGATATCTTCAATATCACTGCAAAGGCTGTGAGGGAAGATGAAGAGCCAGTTGCTCTACAAGCTATTGAGTTCTGGAGCTCAATCTGTGATGAGGAGATTGACATTCTTGATGAATATAGGGGTGATTTCTCGGGTGACTCTGACATTCCTTGCTTCAATTTTATTAAACAAGCTCTCCCTGCTCTTGTGCCTTTGTTGTTGGAGACTCTCCTCAAGCAAGAGGAGGAACAAGATCAGGATGAGGGAGCTTGGAATATTGCCATGGCAGGGGGCACTTGCCTTGGTCTTGTTGCACGGACAGTAACAGATGATATTGTGCCTCTTGTGATGCCATTCATTGAAGAGAATATCCAAAAACCTGATTGGAGACAGAGAGAGGCAGCCACATATGCATTCGGTTCTATTTTGGAGGGTCCTGCACCTGATAAGTTAACAGCAATCGTTAATGTTGCGTTGAACTTCATGCTCACTGCACTTATGAAAGATCCAAACAGCCATGTTAAGGATACAACAGCTTGGACCCTTGGTCGAATCTTTGAATTTCTGCATGTAGCATCTGTTGATACTCCTATTATCACTTCCGCAAACTGTCAGCAGATTGTTACTGTTTTGTTGCAAGCCATGAAAGATACACCCAATGTTGCTGAAAAGGCGTGTGGTGCTCTTTACTTTCTTGCTCAAGGGTTCGAAGATGTGGGCCCATCCTCGCCCTTAACTCCATATTTCCAGGAGATTGTTCAGTCCCTTCTTACTGTCAGTCACAGGGAAGATGCTGGGGAGGCGCGATTGAGGACCGCTGCTTATGAAACCTTGAATGAGGTAGTGAGGTGCTCAACTGATGAAACTGTTGCCTTGGTTGTTCAGTTAATTCCTGTCATTATGATGGAGCTGCACACAACACTTGAGTCCCAGAAAATCTCACCCGATGGCAAACAGGGAGAACTACAAGGTCTTTTGTGCGGATGCTTACAGGTCATCATTCAGAAACTGGGTGCGGCAGAGCCAACCAGGGTTGTTCTTTTGCAGTATGCTGATCAGATGATGCAGCTTTTTCTTGGCGTCTTCTCTTGTAGAAGTGCCACTGTGCATGAAGAGGCTATGTTAGGAATCGGTGCTCTTGCCTATGCTACAGGCCCTGACTTTTTAAAATATATGCATGAGTTCTATAAGTACTTGGAGATGGGACTACAAAACTTTGAGGAGTACCAAGTTTGTGCTGTGACTGTTGGTGTCGTTGGAGATCTATGCAGGGCATTGGAACACAAGATACTGCCTTATTGTGATGGGATTATGACACAACTTCTCAAGGATTTGTCTAGCAATCAACTTCACCGATCAGTGAAGCCGCCTATATTTTCATGCTTTGGTGACATAGCTCTCGCAATTGGGGAGCACTTTGAGAAATATTTGTTGTATGCCATGCCAATGCTTCAGAGTGCAGCAGATCTTTCTGCTCACACAGCTGGTGCTGATGAGGAAATGCTGGATTACACCAATCTCTTGCGGAATGGAATTTTGGAAGCCTATTCAGGAATTCTTCAAGGTTTCAAGAATACGGCAAAATCTCAGCTCCTGCTCCCCCATGGACGTCATATACTGTCATTTATTGACAGCATCTACCAGGAGAAAGACATGTAAGTGGACATTGTGCCGTTTTGGTGAATTCATTAGATATGTAGTATATTGGTTGTTTCTGTCAAACTTATTGTCTTTTCAAATATGTTTAGGGATGACGCTGTTATGAAGACTGCCATTGGAGTCCTAGGTGACCTTGCAGACACGCTTGCATCGGGTGCAGGTTCATTGATTCCACATTTCCCAATGTGCAGGGAGTTTTTGAGTGAATGCTTGATATCTGATGACGATTCAATCAAACAATCTGCTGAATGGGCCAAGTTGGCCCTCAGTCAAGTGGTTCCCATGTGAGGCTGATCACCAGTTTGGTACATTCTTTTCTTTTTTAGAAGTCCCTGCATGCATCGGGTGTGTCGAGTTGGGTTGGGGGTTCGGGATTGCATACAGAAGTGTCGCGTTGTCGCCAGTCGGACAACTGAAGTTGTCAGTCTTCAGGTTGTCACTAACTCTTGCATCAGCACCATGAGTCGGTCAGGTCATTTGTTTGGTCAAGGAGGAGTTGTGGATAGTGGTCTGCAGAAACTGCAGAGGCATCCACTTGAAATTTTACTAACCATCATCATCAGTGCTGGATAATGAGGAAGGGAAAGACGGGTAGTCTATGAGTCTGACATGTCAATACTGCGCGAAATTCGCGCTGGAAGGGCTCTCAGGTGTCCATCGGTCCATGGTCTCCTCTGCTAATCCCCTGAAAGAAAATCCCCTATTGCTTGAAGATGTCAACAAAAGACGTTAACAGAAGGCGTCTTGAAGATGATGTGAGCAGAGTGACTGTGCAGTTTTGAGATATCAAAATGACCACCAGTGGTGCTACAGAGTTTCCTCCTCCTAAGTTCTGTTTATTATTTCCTCATTTTTGGTATTTTAAAAGAATTTGAGTCTTGCATCCGGTCAAGCATTTATGTCGCATTTGCGTCTCATCTTTCATTTTTCTTTTGGTCTTTTTTTTTTCTTCTTCTGTATACTCAGCATGTGGTCTTTTTTGATCACCCACATACCATGAAAGCATCATATCATTATGCATTTATTTAATGAATATATTTTGGATTTTAAGCATTGCTGTCTAGGGATTTTGTTTTGATAAATTGTTTTATAATCTTTACTGTATATTTATCAATACATCATGGGAAATCATGTGTGCTACTTAGATATGCAGTGTAGTACAGTACAGTATACAACCCTTTTCAGTTTCATGAACACTCTCCCGATCTGTTCACTTAGGAAGTCGAAAGGCATAGTCATGTTGGATTTGTTCTTCTGCAAGATTTAACACCGTGTCATCGTTCTCATACCCTGTTTCTGTCTGCACCTTATTATGGAACTTTGCTTAAGATTGTGCTCGATTATTCTGTAGATATGCTAGTATGCTGGGTTTTTTTTTTTTTGTTTGGTGTATCCTTTTTGGAGTTTGGTTTGGTCCTCTAATTTGTGAGTGGCATTATTGGTGTTACTGCCACATGATTTGCTGACCCTGGAAGTGGGCTGTGTTTAGCTGGTCCATCATCATGGTTTGGTTGAGTGGACCTTCATTGACCATCATTTTGGTCATTATTAGTTGAAATGTGGGGCATTGGCAGGGTGGAATTTGGAAAAGACCTACATTATTGATCTCCTCTCTTTCCTGCTTGTCGCCGTACTAGTTTTCAGTTTTATGCGGTTTTCATCAGGTTCTATCTTACTTAACCTTGGTCCCTGTGGCGAAGATGAGGTTTGGAGAGAGATGGATTACGGCCTCATTGAATGGTCGCGCTACTTGTTGGACATTGCAGGGCTCATCTCATTTTTGCGCGGGCATGGTGGTATGTGGTCAGATATATGTTGCTTGAGATCTTTGACAACACTGTAGTGAATCAAAAGCGGTGCAGGACCGGATTGAAGCCGTGTGCTTTCTCCGGTGAGACTGTTTTTGTGAGATCATCGCTGTGGATTGTCTGTGTACAATTGCTTTTACAAAGCAAAGATGTTTGGATCTGGAAACTCTCTTTAGTGGCTAATGATATATCAAGCATTGGCTACTGCACCTACTTGTTTTTATTTTTCTGTGGGTTGGCCGTCACCTACAATAACGGCAATTGAATCTTATGTACATCAAAGAAACTTGCCAAGCTAGACAAAATTCCGGTATGACAAGTCGTAATGGAAACCGATATGAAGCAGACCTTGTGATAGTACAGGCTCGATTCTAGACCACAATCCGAAGCCAGAGTTGCAGACCCAACGCGAAAACAACCATAGCGGCATCATGTCAAGTAGTGAAGTTGCGTCACCGTAGCACACGAGATTACTAGGGTTGTTGGTTTTGCGTTGGAAATAGCCTGGGTTAAAGACTTTTTCATTGTGTACGTTAATTATTTATTTAGTTCCTTGGTATAATGAATTGATTTGAAATCTCCTCTTAAAAAGTAGCCATTTTATTCACGCTTATAGAACGTCATCTGTGGTGTAATATATAAACTGAAAAGGAGTGAATTCTCCCCGTAGAAACTAAGTAGGGATTTTATACACGCTTATAGAACGTCATCTGTGGTATAATATCAACTCTAAAAGCACAAAAATACCTCTGCAGGAACAGTGTTGGAAGTTATCGCACTTCACCTGAGCTATCTGATAAGATCTAGATCTTAGATTGGGCATGCCCAATACCACGAGATTTGCTGGTCCAAGAACCACAGAATGTGATGTGATGAGAGTGTGAAATTGGACTGATAGCCAAAAATATAATGAAAGGTACCTTTGAACAAAATCATACTAGCACTATCACATTACACATGTATTAAGGTCAGCAGTCCAAATCTAAATAGTGCTACCAATTGAATCGCACCAGTCACTCAGGGGCTGATTTAAGGCGTAAATCAAAATATGCAGATGATCCAATTCTTCCGAGATTATCTAAATATAACTTGAAATATTCTACGAAAATTAAAAGTCACTTGTAATTACTTATGAGTCTTCTAATTAGTAGCGTTATCTTTTAAAATGGTGATTTATTGAATGACAAGAGCATAAAAGTTTTTTGCTCCAAGGGCGTGACTTTTGGATGATATTGTCTTATCATCAATAAATTAGATAGTTGAGAGCGTGTTTGGAATAACTAATTTTTTCATTCATCTATGCTAGAGTCTACAAAGCAAAGTTGTACAAACTAAAGAGAATTGGGCAAATTCTCTCTCGAGAGCCTTTATAACACATCGTTTCGCCAGCCACCCGCACAATTAAAAGGTATGAGTATGTCTGTAAGTATTATATGATACCGTCTTTGATAGAATTAGCTGGGGTGATTTTGGGTCCTTTTAGTGGTATGATTGTGTATGGCAGATTAGCAAGCCTAGCAGGACATGGTCATATAATTTAGAGACAACGTTAGACCAAGTTTTCAGGTTAAATAATGCTGTTAGGTCAATTGCTCACTTAAAATCTTATGTCCCTACCTCCATTTAATTAGCACTCTCTAAGCACAATTAGTAGCAATAACTGTCCCTTTTTAAAATATTATTACCATAAACTTTACTGCCCTAAGAAAGGCAAGGCATTCTGTTTATTTTTTTTATTTTTTTGGTGATGGTTCTTCTTAGTGTTGGTCTGCCTAACCTTTTTTTTTTTTTTTTTAATTTTTTTTTCTTTATACTTGCAACTATGAAATTCGAAGCCTCGTATCAAGTACTTTAGTGGGGGTGGGGGCTGAGCATGAGTCTTGGACAGAACCTATACACGGTATGGTCCGATCCATTATATTACAATGAATGGACCATATAAAAAATCTTCATTTTTTGTGGAACGCGGACTGGACCAACCTGCCCCGGTGGTCCAGTCTGGTTTATTTTTAGGTCCTGGCTGAAATTTGCCGATTGAATTGCAACTACGTTAATCTATGGATGGATCCTTCTAAAGTTCTAATCATTCTCTCTACCAATATGTCAAATCTAGATTTAGTCTCATAAAAAAAAAATATGGCTTCCTAAAAATCCTATTTAATGATTTCCGCTAATAACTCTTGTTGTTCTCGTCCTACGACTCATAGACGGACTTTTATTCTAATACGGAGTATGTAAACTATAAACAACCAAAGAGCTAAACCTTTGTGACACTACAAAACGCGTGGATTATCCGAAAATCCTCTCACAGGAGGGCCTATCATCCACGCAACAAACTTCCGAACTTCATTTTCAGAAATGAGTCCTGTAATTCCATATCTGCCGATGAAAAGCAGAGTAACTTATGATGCTCAAGGAAAAGGCTATGCAAAAATATTTAGGGGATGTCAACACCAGAAATAGCAAAGTTTAGAGACATGCAGCAAAAGAGCCCCATGTTATGTTGTCCATATGCACAGAATAGATCGTGTTTTTGACACTGAAGTGCTCGTTGACTTGCATTTGTAGGTTTTTTTTTTTTTTTTTTTTCCTTTGTGCGTTTTGTAGTGCCCTATGTTATTCTTCACCATCATTCTTAAACGGAAACCCTTTTCTTTCGGTGGGTGTAACATGACTACAGCATCACTCATTACCTATAATCTACGGGCGCAAGATGAGTGCGACTATTTCCACACTGCAGTAGTACAAGTGATATGGTCACTTTCACGTTTTTCTCAATACCTATATACGTATTTACCATTTTAGCTATGGATGTCTATTCTTACACGGTTATACGGTTATACCATTCTGTCTCAATTTAAACTTCCCATGAAATTTGAAATCCTCTCACATAATACTATTTCATGAGAAGTTTAATTTGAGACGGAGTGGTATATGGTAAATCTTAGGTAAAGTAGTGTTAGTGAGCTATTGCTGGATAGCTGAATAGCCGCATCTACGTATGTATCATTATGGTTTCACCGTCTTGGATATAGATAATGTCTATTTTCACACGACTCTGTCATGGGCGGTAAATTTTAGCTAAAATGTTGACTAGTGTTACCGTGTTATGATACCTGATTAGGAATATGAGAATAAACACACCATAATCCATACGACTTATCTATAACAAACGTCATACTCCTTTTTTTTTTTTCTTTTTTTCTTTTCTTTTTGTGGCGCTTTGCTTAGCATGCAACTAGTATAAATTTGTACACTACCTTGGTTCATTTCACTAACATAACTCATCATTCTAAGTTCAAGCTTATAGCACACACTCAAGATATTAACCATGTTTCATCCCAAACTCTCTCTTTCAGTCCTCCTTTTCATTGTCCTCTCATTATCATCGCGTCACCTTACTACCACCGAAGCATTTAATGAGATCAACATTCGTTCAGCAACGACTGTGGATCCGAAATCTGGCCTTGGCAATGAAGCTTTAAACCGAATGAATTCCATGCACAAGGTAACGCAAAAATAATGCAAAACATATATGGTTAGAAAACTGCTTAATTTTCATTAGAGCTAGTCGAATTTGATCTTTGTTTCGACATTGTATCGTGTAGGAAAGGGTGGCAAGGAAATCGAGAAAGCTGCTAGAAGACTTGGTTCAGCTGGACTATGATTACGCAGGACCAAATCCTAAGCATGACCCTAGGAAGGGAAGAGGTGGCAGGAGCCTTTGAACTTTGAAAACTTATATTATGTACTACTGTTATTATGGTTATTACTTTTTTTTTACCTTAACTCTTATCAGAAGTTCTTCATAACTAAGTAGAATTTACCCCTTTCTGCCCCTTATAATCGAGCATACGTAGCGAAAATTTGATCAATATGTCATCAGAGGAGATGCAGTGTAGCAGATTTTCATAGCATTGGTAGATAAAACATGGGTGTAACATTCCTCAATAAGGATCAATGTAATACTGCTGCTAAAATTATACTACTTTCAGTCATTATTTCCCATTTTCAGGGAGAGTGGACTGTTTTTCTGTCACTAACTGTAAAACTTTCCTGGAGGAAAGAAAAGTTCTTAACATGCAAGAAAGTGTTATTTGATTCAGGTAAAAAGAAAACATACCCTTCAATCAGCTTCAAACCTAGCTATTCAGCTGACATTTTCGTGTTTAGACCCCTGATCAGAGCCCATTTCCGAGTTTCTTTCAAGGGCAACTTATAACACCACCTCTGAACTTTCATGCTTACAGACAGCCACCTTATTTATGTGCTAACTTCCGCAGAAACACCACACACCTTTTATTCCTCTTTCTGTAGTAAAACACTCAAAATCCGGTTTCTGATATAGCAATAAATAAGTCAAGATATCCCTTGACGAGCAGCTGAGCTACAACTTAGGTTTGTCACTACCTAAGTTCAGTGGTAGCTAGACTGAGGTTCGTCAGAAAGTATGTCTGTGCGACTGCGCGCATGTGACAGTGAACTAGGAGCGTTGCTCTTAGCTTGAATTCTTTCACAGGAAGGATAGATATTAACAAAAGGTGTTGCCATGCTAATCTTGTTTTGATTTCACTGGTAAGTGTATACAGATGATAAACATATACACATATATGCATACCTATGGACTGATTGATGCCAGTTTATATACACAGTAATTAGTATGATTACTATACCAATTTACAAGACAAGCTGGGAAGATAACCATAATCCAAGTGACACAAAACCTACTGTGGCAAATGCTTGACCAAACTCGTATAGAACATTTTCACGCTTGACTTGCTGCCGCTTCCAGTCAGTTTTCCTGCAAGAGAGAGTTTGAACTAGTATAAGTACTGGTGAGGTCAGACTTTCAGGGTTCATGTCTCTTAATGTTCCGTCAACCCTTTTTCCTCTTGCCATTCAACCCTTTTTCCTCTTGCCATTGAAAAAACAGGTTAATATAGTGGAATGACTGCACATTTCATGGTTCAGCAGCGCGATTTTATGTTTGAAAGAACGTTAATTAAGTGTAGAGATGATTAAATTGGAAAAGGGCATACCCAAAATCTGCTATTATTATGCTTATGTTGTCTTGTGATCGTCGGTCCTGAAACAAGAAGAATGATTTGAAGATCACTTATTCCGGTTCAAACAGAACATACCAAAGAAGTTTTCGTGATGCAAACAGTTATGCATAGATTATTACCAAAGCTGTTGTTGCCAATGATTCACAAGCTAACTGAAGCAACAAAGTTAAGAGAAAATAGTAAGTTCACAACTCCATTGACAAAAAAATCCGACAGGTACTGTCTAAAGAAGGGTTCATCAAATTGATTGTTTCACCTGAACATTTCCATGCTGTCGTAGCTGATTTCTGACAAAGGATACTGCTTCTGAGCTGCATTTAGCAAGGAAAATAGTTAAAACCTTTCGTACTAAATAGCGACGACATTTCCTCATTAGCTCCAAGACTCCCCGGTCTTTGAAGAGTTATGGTTCAATTTAGAATAATACAATCTAGTATTATATCCAAAGAAGAATCGAATAACCTGTTAATGTAATCCCATAAACCATCAGAAGCTAAAAGCACGAACTCTGCATCTGATGCAAGAGTTACTTGATATATATCAGGGCATGCAACTACCAGGTCATCACTGAACTTAACCCTGCCAGGAAAACAATCATGCTTATGTAAATGAATGGATGAAAAAATCAATGCTTTTAGTCAATGGATGGCACTCATATGACGCAATGTTCAATCATGTAAAAATTCAGCTTTCAGGTGCAAGTTTTTTTTTTTTTTTTAATTGAAGGCAGAAGCTTTTACCTAGAGACAAACTTCTGTGTCCATCTCCCTTCCTTAACTCCTTCTTCAAGCATCCTGTCATCAAGTGTAACAAAGTCTGTACTTAAGATGTGAGCATGAAAGGGAAAACTTTACATGTTTTGGGAAAAGTACAGGGGACAAACTCATTCTTCTTTCTCTTGAATCGAATGTCACCAAATGCACGAGATACTGCTATATCTCCACATATTCTACCATTACTGATCTGTAGATAATAGAATTCTGAAGTTACTAACAAATGGAAGCAAGAACAAGAGCTATAAGGGATCATTGCATAAGACCAGCTGTTCAGGAAAATAGTGCTAAATTAAGTTGAAAGCCGCAACAAGAATGGCATTTGCATATCAGTGAAACTGAGTTCAAGAAAACTAACAATTGTCATTATGAGAGGAGAAACTATAATCTTAGTACAGAAAAACACACCCATCCACCTGCTTCTCGAACTCTTCTAATTTCCTGGAGAGATGCCTTGTTGTTTCCATAAGGTCTATGAGGATCAGTCAAGATTTCTGCCTTGCCAGAGCGCGACAGGACCTGAATAACAAGATCTTAAGCCCTTCAGCCGAAATTCAGTCCACGCAGAAAGCAGTAACTTAAAGTCTACAACTCAGAAGGGTGCGACAGCCAAATCAATAATAAGCAGAAAACAACTTTTAGGCTCTGAGGAGTGACATACCACAGAGGAATCACCAACATGAGCAATGTAAGCCCTATCATCCCCAATGAACATAGCGGTAGCTGTTGCACCAGATTCATCATCCTCTTTTAACTCGAGCCTATACTTTAGCAATATTATTGAAAGATCAGACTTGCTTACAAGATACGCTACTTATCAGCCAAAGAGTATTGATGATCAAACAAATGAGGTAATTAAGATGAGCAATCTTCCTTACAAATTCAATAATCTGGAGTCCACATTTTCAAACGCCTGTATTACTGCGCTTTTGATGGCTTCAAAATCTTTCCCACTTAACAGAAACCCACCTTGGAGAGCTGCAACACATTCTTTATATAACTCATCCCTGCTAGGTACAACCCATGTCAAGCCTATCAAATCCACAACACCCGTATTCTTAATAACATATGACTAAAACTAAGGTAAGATTACGGGAGGTTGTAGGCAAAAACACATTTATTACGAAACCTGATACGTCAGGCCATGATCAGACATTCAGACTGTATGACAGAAGAGTTTATTATATACCTCTAGTCTCACAATAAGACAGTCTCATCCAAAACTTGCTGCTACATACTATGTATCGTGTCGTCCCAATTCTTAAGCAAAACCGAAATCAAGGAAATTCAGCCAAAAGAGTGTACATACAAAATTTTGCCTACCTTAAGAATTTGACAGTAGAAAAACCAGCATGCCCATCAAAAACAGCAGCAAAGGAGAAGCCACCAAAGGCATCAGGCTGAACAATCAGAGCATCATCCTCCATTTCTTCGCGAGCGCCTTGTAACTTGGTTATACCCCATCTGATTCCTGCAACACCAGCCAATGAAGATTGTGACTCTATAGCAATGGCAGAACAGTTGAGTGATGATCTGCTTCTGTCTCTTAGAATTATCTGTTTTCTGCTGCTGTTCTTGTTTGTACCAAAGTAGTTAGTATCAGTTCTAGTCAGCAGACATCTCTGCAGCTGCTGTGTTAGGGAAGCCATTACTGACAGAATTCACTGATCTGCTTCAGATTTCTGCCAAAAGATTTTAGCAAATTTTGGGTGGCCAGTTTTATACTATGTGGATAAGACAGTCAAGCTAAGATACTTTATTAGATTCTATTGGCCACATGTTGAATAATACTGATGGTAAAATCAGCCTCTTTTTTTTGTGGCTTTGATTTTGTGTGTTTTTTCTTGACGAGAATTTCAACCCCTCAAGCAAGATTAATTGGGTATTGATTTAAGTTCAATCGAGTCTCCGAAGATGATATTTTACACTCCTGAGTTGATTTTTACACTCCTCGTGAGAGACGAGCATACGAGCCTGTCATTTTTCGCAAGATTATATATTTTTTCATATATACTTTTGGAGTTTAGGGATTTCCAACATTCTCCAACTATGCCAACAGGATGACCCTAACAGATAGTGGACACGGTAGCATAAGTCAGACGAGAAAGACTGATTAAGAGCAAAGGTCGACTAATCACATCGACAATGACTGTCCTTCCGAAGCATCAACAATGACCAGCCATTCTCCCAAAGCATCAAAAAAACGATGAGACTTGTGGTTCATCAACATATCTGATCAACTTGGATCAATTCGGTTGTATCTTCAACACTCAAAGGACGTGTACATCGATGATTCATTTGAACATAGCACATGATATGTGAGCAAATGGTAAGAGACTGAAATCGAGTGACTAGTTTCTAAACTTGACTAGCAATTGTAATCTACTTAAGTAAATTCTTCTTTGAGGTAAGTAGGGCCTGGCTTAAAAGGTTCTGTCTCCAGATACGCTTCTGAACGAGCAAATCCAGCATCATTCATACGGTTACTTAGTACGTGAAGGATAGCTTTTTTGGTCCCATACTCATCCCGGTTGTTTTCAACATATGCTGTAGCCTCAGCTGCTATCTCATTGACAAACTCAAACCGGTTGTCCTCTGACTTCATCAGCCTAGCAATGTCCCCAGACAAAAGGCCGCCACCTTCATTCATCTTCCTCACTTGCTCCTCAAGAAAAGGGACACGCTCCATTTTGGCTTCCATAAACGGATCTTTTTTTGTCTTAAGAAAAGCAAAGGGTCATAGAGTTGTTAGCATCCGTATTACACGTCTATAGATGTTCAATTTTCTCTACGCCTAAAATAACTAAAATAGAACATTGCCACAAACTAAACTTGAAACGAATCAGACAAAGTATAGAAAATCAGCTGGACGTGGAATTAAATGAACCCAGAGACACATACACACACAAGTAAGAACAAAACCAAACTCGATTCAGATTACAGATTCCACATAGAGATAGCTTCAAAAGCTTGAAGTCACATACTCCGTGACTTCATCATCTCGAGTTCAAACAAGCATATATAATCCACTTCACTTGGACTACTATTTCAATTACTACAGTGTTCATTATACAATTTTCCGGCCATAGAATGCCAAACCCAACTTATAGCATCTCCAAACCAAATGACATCCGAACATAGGCATCAAAAGGCTACAATACCATGCTTACTACTCAAACGTTTTCTTACCCCCTACTCCACCCTTCCCAAGAAAAAAGGTTGCAAAGATGACATGAGCTACAACAACAACAACATCTTTACCCCAGTGCCTTAAAGGCTTAAAGGCTCCCGCCATAAGGCGGGGTAAGGGGGGGTCGGATGCACGCAAGCCTTCCCCCTATTGAAACATAGAGAGGCTGCGCACGGATGACCCAAAATGAAAATTACTTCGAGAATCACATCGATTGACTGCTACTTCACAAACGAGAAACATAGACAGTTTTATGAACCATTTTGTTTTATTCCATTATATCCCGAAAATCAAAGAATTATTAATCTTTGGCTCCATTGGAAATGGAAATGATGACATGAGATACAATTAGGCAAAAATTTGCTAGTCATGGAACTGCATGCACACACAAATAAGAACAAAACTAAAGTCAATTCAGATAAAAGATTTCATTTGGAAGTAGCTTCAGAAACTTGAGGTCATATACCCCATGACTTCATAATAATAACTTTCATGGAGCAGCATAGTATTCATTATACAATGTTACAATTACTATGGCGTTCATTATACAGTTTTTCGGACATAAAATACCAAACCTGACTTCAGCCTCTTCACACCAAATGACATCAGAACATAGCCTACAAATATCATGCCTTACTACTCATATGTTTTCTTAACCCCTCCTCCCCTCTTCTTGAGAAAAGCTTCTAAAGATGACATAAGAGACAATTAGGCCAAACTTTATCAATATTATATAACAATAATAGTGCTTAAGAAGCTCTCTAAAGAATAAATCTGTCTACTTGCTTTACCCGTTTACAAAGAAAGAATATATCACCTCTCCACATTTTAAGCCGTTAACAAAGAGGTGATTTTAAATTGATTCTACCAAATAGACCTCAAGGCTGGGTCAAGCATGAAATAAACAAAGACCTTGCTTGAGGCCCTCGGAATCTTTTAGTCACTGCTTATATTATGTCTCAAACTAGTAGGACGGACAATCGAGCTGGCAAGTATATTATTCACTAGACTTTCCTCCTAAACTAAATCCTCTCATTTGATAACTAGAAACTTCAGGGCTTAATATACATTCTCAAGCATAGAAAGCCACCAACCAATGATTACTCCAATTGATACATTTTCCAGCGCCAAATGACAAATGCGATAGAACATAAACACTCCATTCATGTTTTTTTTTCACAACCAACTTCTAGATAGCAACAATGAAGTCTGTCCCAGGCTAATGTCTAAGATGATGGTATTGGGTATTTGGGTACATAATACATATATAGAGATGTAACCTCGAAGGTTAAAACCCTCATTGTGTGTTCTACTAGCCTCGTTTACCAACCGAAAACAAACTTCTTACAAGCCAAACAATTTGTAATCAGCCTCCTTGGACTCACACTACAAGGCAACCCCCTTCCCTTTCTTGAACATCCCAAACACAAACAAGCTAAAATCGGCTTCATTATCGATTCGACACACAACCTTTCGAAATCACACAGATGAATAATCATTTGATGACCTTATATGTAGTTTTTCGGCTTAGGATTTATCAGTGGCCACCAAAATTATGATCATATATGTGCACCAATACAAGTAATCACTCCCTAATTAACACTAAATAGATTGCTAAAAAAAAAAAACTCTATTCAAATTTAACAATAACCAATTATTTAACAAATTTAGAAATTAGAAAATTAGAAATCATGAAAATCACCATATCTTACCAATTTTCTACGGCGCCAAACTTGTCGGTGACTTCCACCATCTCCTCTGGCCTTTGACTTATCCTAAAAAAAAAAAAGACAATTCAATTGTCACCAACTAACAACCACAAACAAAGCATTACAGTAGTAGTCGTAAAATGATTCGGGGTCGGCTAACATGAATAGTCATTTAAAACCGCAATCAAAAGACATACCAAAGAAACGATAGAGAAGCTCAAATGCCTTGAATTTACTGACCCAGCAGCTTCAAATTTCTAA
Source organism: Spergularia marina (assembly GCA_963680865.1). Taxonomy (NCBI): domain Eukaryota; kingdom Viridiplantae; phylum Streptophyta; class Magnoliopsida; order Caryophyllales; family Caryophyllaceae; genus Spergularia; species Spergularia marina. The sequence goes on along the minus strand of OY804553.1, from coordinate 21,827,074 downwards.
ACAGGATAAACATTAAATTAAGACATGAAATAAAAGTGGGCAATCATTATTTTTTATGATGAAATTAAAGCAATCAACTTTATATGCACATTTCTAGAGAGAGAGAGAGAGAGGAGGAGTTACTGGGGGAGAAGAAGGTGGTGTAAATGGAGAGAAGGAGGCAAAGAAAGACATGGTTTTTGGTGAATTCACTTTCACAGTTGCTTTGTGTTATCCCATTCCAATGAGACACTGTGTTCAACTAAGTCTCACTTGAGTCTTGTGTTGTGTTGTGTTGTGTTCCATCCATGAGCTTGAGCCCCGCCCGACCCCGGCACTATCGGACTCGCTTTTTAGTAACCAAGCTTGGGTTTGAGGGGTTGGATGAACGAGAGTAGAGGTGGCCACGGGCTGGGCTGTGCCGGGTTCATTCGGGCTAGTGCCCAAAATTTTGAGCACTAGCACTAGCACTACACACTCGGGCTAGTACCAAGGATCGAATATTTGGGCACTGACACTAGCCAACCAGTGCTTTGACCGGGTTTGACCCGGGCCAGTGCCTGAGCCCTCCCTCGGCTGAAAAAAAAAAGAAAAAAAAATGGGGTTTGCTCTTATTTAACATAATTTTATCATTATTTGACCGGGTTTGACCAGGGTTAGGGCGGGTTTTGACCAGGGCTAGTGCTGGAAAAGTCAAGCATTAGCACTACCTAACCCGCGCTAGGCAGTGGCGGGCTAGTGCCGTGCCTTGACCAGGGTTTGACCAGGGCCAGGCCAGTGCGGGCCCGGGCTCCAAGTGCCCAATGGCCACCTCTAAATGAGAGTTCACGTGTTTGAATTCTACTTAATATCATTAGAGGAGAAAAAACGTGATAAGAATCTGTACATTAATTTCACGTAAATGTTGTTGAACTCGTGAGCAATAGAAGTGTTGTAATAATAAGAAAAAATTGTCATGAATAAATAGGTTAACAAGTTTGCTTATTGTAGCACCAAAATACATCCTCTTTTTTTTTTTCTTTTTTTCTTTTTTTTTTTACAAAGAGGGGCAATCCCCAGGAAAATAAAAACTAAACTGCTACTAAAAGAGATCTTGAAACCTGGAGGACTTCCTCTATAAGAATAAAAGCGAAGCTCTGTTGGAGGCTATTTCAAGATAATCAGCTTTTGAGATTGATCTGCTCCACGATTTTTCTAAGTAATTTGTTACTCTATTGGCTTCCCGGTACGTATGCTCAATTTCCACATTCCAACTCCCTTGCGCAATAAAGTCCTTGAGGATCTTATTAGTTAATACGTTGGTTAGGTCTGCAAATATACCGTCTTAGAAATTCTAAACACTTGACTTTTTTTATTTGTTTATGAAAATAAGTACAAAGAAGGAATAATAATGAGTTATTGTTTTGGAAGCTCTTGTTCGTAAAACAGTCTTAATTCTTGAAAAAAAAGAAAAAGGGTATTTGAATCTTGACCCTTTTGAAACTATAGCAAAATCCATTTGAAAAATCACTCATTTTTTATATTTGAATTTACCTTTGCAACTTTTTCTTTGCAAAATTCAAGGTACGAGAAAATAAACGATTTCACCATGAAAACCTATAACATTAAAGCCTGTTAATCTGTAGTCATTCATTGAAAAACTATATAATTAATTATTTTCTTCACTTAAATGCTAGTAACTAAGACATGAAGTACTTAATTAATGATTTTTCCCTAAACATGATTTTCGAGTTCCTTCTACATACTGTCGAAAGTAAATGACCAAATTACCCTCCTTTCTTGCCCATAAAACTATAATAGTTCAAAACAACCTAGTTGCACAACCCATTATGTCCTTAATTAATGATTTTCCCATAAACATGATTTTCGATTTCATTCTACGATTCAAAGTAAATGACCAAATACCCTCATTGAAGTGTTTGAGGATCTTATTGAATAAATATTGGCGTGACAAGAGAAGTTGAAAGATTTCTAAGAAGTTGTCAAAAGATCTAACACGTTGGTTATGTCTACAACTGTACAGTCTTTTCAAATTAAAGCAATGACTCTTTCGTTTATAGGAGACAAGTACAAAGAAGAAGTAATAATGCGTTATTATTATGGAAGCTCTTGTTCATAAAGCTGTCGTAATTTGTACAAAAAGTGTTTGAATCTTTTCCCTTTTAAAACAAAAGCAAAATGATTAATCTCTTATATTTGAATTTACCTTTTCAAAATTTTCTCTGTAAAATTTAAAATACGAGAAAATAAACTATTTTCACCATGAAACCTATAACATTAAAGCCTCGTAATTACTCATTGAAAAAAGTGATCATTACATAAATGCTAACTAAGACATAAAGTACTTAATTAATGATTTTTCACATAAACATGACGAAATTACCCTCATTTCTTTGTCCATAAAAGTTCAAAACAACCTAAATCCCTCAACCCATCATGTACTTCATGGTAAATCCACAATCTTTTTACTCTTGTATACTTCCATTACAAAGCTGAAATTTTTTGTTGGAAGGTGAAATCACCATAACCAACAGTCAAAAATAAAAACATATGCACGAGCACACAGTCACAAACCCTGCAAAATCGTGACACACACACACACACATAAGAACACACTTACACTCTCTCAACTTGGTTTTTATTCATTTATTTAAAGATTAAATAAAAAACAAATAAAAAGAGGCTCACTTTCTCTCTCTCTTGTTTTTCCCTCTCTCTACAAATCCTAGGGTTTCTGTTCTTTCTTACTTCCAACAATCAAAAACCCCATTTCCTCCCAGATTCAAACTGTACCCAGATGCCCAAATTCATCAAAGATTGAAACTTTCTTGAGAAATCTACCAGTTTCACCAGCTCAGGAAGCTTTCTCTTCAAGTTTGGATATATAGATATATACACACACACATCATCATATATCGCTTTTCTGGGATCTGATTATTTTTTCTGTTATTATCTTAAAAGGACTCCAAAACCCAGCATTTCTTTCTTACCCCCCAGAAAAGGAAACAATAGAAAAGAAAAAAAAAAAAAAACCCTCTTTCTAGGGTGTTTTCTTTATTACCGGACAGTTTTTTTTTTTTTTTTTTGTATGTTGCAGTAATTGTGTTTTTACAGGACAAAATTTGAGGAGGAGGAGGGTAAGCTTGTTGGTGAAGTTTGGTTTGGTTGATGATGGACAGATCAAGATCTAAGAGAAGTTACTACTATGAACACCAGGACTATGACCCGGAACCCTTTTCCAGGACTAGACCTAGGTACAATAATAATAACCCGGTTTCGGCCCAGCACCACTACCCCAGCAGCCGCCACCGTGGTGGAGGTGGGGCTGGTGGGGGATTCGGTGGTGTTGGGGGTGGAGGTGGTGGTGGAGGTATAAGGATGGGAGGAAAGCCGCCGGGTGGCGGTGGCGGCGATTCCTCAGTCATGGTGACGACTAGTTACAGGATATTGTGCCATGATGCGAAGGCGGGAGGGGTGATTGGCAAGTCGGGGAGTATTATTAAGGCGATTAGGCAGCATACCGGAGCTTGGATCAATGTTCATGAGTTAATGCCGGGTGATGAGGAGAGGATTATTGAGATTTCTGATACTAGGAGGAGAGACCCTGATGGGAGAATGCCGGCATTTTCGCCTGCGCAAGAGGCATTGTTCTTGATTCATGAGAGGATACTTGAGAGTGAAGCTTTTGGGGAGGAGGAGGGGGATTATGGTGGCGGTCCTGGTAGAGGTGGACCTGGAATTGGAGGTGGAGTTGGAGGGATTAATAATGGGAGAGTTGTGACTAGGTTGGTTGTGTCTAGAATGCATGTAGGAAGCTTGTTGGGGAAGGGAGGCAAGATTATTGAGCAAATGAGGATTGAAACCAAGACTCAGATTAGGATTCTGCCTCGTGATCATACGTTGCCTCGTTGTGTTTCGATGGGGGAGGAGATTGTTCAGGTTTTAATCTTCATGTTCCTATGACATAACCTACTTGTTTATCTTGTCTGTTATTAACTGCATTTCGGACTGCCTCGCATTTCTGTTATGTTTCGGACTGCCTGCCTTTTGCTCTTGTTCCGGTTACTTGAATGTACGCCTGGACATTCCTCGGATAACTGAGCTGTTTCTGCTCGAATACTCAGTGCCTTTGCTTTATGACAGTGGAAGTTGTTATTTGACAAACTGTGACTTTGTTGTTGCGTCTACCTATTTGAGTATTTCTTTACTGCATTCATGCCTGTTACATGAATTATTTGAGTTCATTATGGACCTTGACCTGATTTGACTTGGACTTTATTGCGTTTGAAAAACAGTCTCTCTCTAGTTCAACACTGTCCGCGATTGGCTAAATATTCTTAGTGGTGATCAGTTTGAATATGGAGTTTGTCAAGTGGAGGTTTTTCATGATGCTAAGAATTGTGGAACTGTTCTCCTGTATGACAGCTTGAGTGACCGAGTTTGTCACTCTTTATGTTATATTCAGGTTCAAATTTTTTTTCTTCCTGTGTTGATGACTGTGTGGAGTATGTGACAAATGAAGTGTTTGCATTTCATGTGGTTGGTCATGAAGTCAGTCACTTTGGTGATAGAACCTTGTTTCATAATGTGTTTACTTGCAACGATATGCTGAGAATCTGTCCCTGGTGTTTCTTTTTTCTCGTTTACTAACGAGTAAGTTCCTGCAGCCGAAAAAAGAATGAAACCGAATGCCTATGTTGGGTGTGGTTGGTCCCTTACCTGTTTTTCTTATGTCTATGTAACTGATCCTTCTGCTGCTTAAGACTCAAATCTGTTATTCTGTTGCAGATTGTTGGTGATGTGAATGCTGTGAAGAATGCTATATCTATTATATCTTCACGCTTGAGAGAAAGCCAGCATCGTGATCGCAGTAACTTTCAGGGGCGACAGCACTCCGATGATCGTTATGAGGATGACTTCCCTTCTCACATGAATAATGCATCTCGCAGAGATGGTGGTCCTTACAACTCACGATTGTCCAATTCTTTCAATAACAGAAACAACAATTATTCACCACGGTCTGGTGGTTTTAATTATGACTCAGAGGGTGGCCCCCGAAGTGAAAATGGTCAAGCCACTTTTGAAGACCTTGTGTTTAGGATACTTTGTCCTAATGATAAGGTTGATAGTGTGGTAGGGGAGGCCAGTGGGATTATGGATCTTCTTCAAAAGGACATTGGTGTCGATGTTAAAGTTTCTGATCCTGTTGAAGGTTCAGATGAACGCATAATTACTGTTTCTTCTGATGAGGTATCTCTTAGACAGTGGGGTGTTAAACTTGCTTTTGACAGATATCAAATCTCTCTTGCTGTTCTCTGTTAGACTTTATTGACCCTTCTGCTTTTATGTATGGGCTGATACCTCTTTCCTACCGTACCTGATGGCATTTTGCTTATTGTGTTTCATACAGGGTCCTGAAGACGAGCTCTTTCCAGCTCAAGAAGCGTTGCTGCATATTCAGACTTGCATTTTGGATTTAGTACCAGACAAAGATAACATTGTGACCACAAGGCTGCTACTTCCATCCAGCGATACTGGATGCTTCAGTGAAGATGGATTGCTGTCTGAGATGAAGAAGTTAACAGGGGCAGATGTAGAAATCCTGCCCAGGGACAAAGTTCCCTCGTTCATATCAGCAAATGACGCCCTTGTCCAGGTGAATATAAACACCTTTAGATGTCCTGGAAAGCCTTTGATTAGCTTTGTATTGAGATGCTCCAAGTCCTGATGGTTTATCATTTCTCATGCGATTTCCATTTGTTTTGAAAATTCATGGCACAGTATGTGATATAGCCTAAGTGTACTTAACCCTTTGTATAGTGAGGAATAATCTGGTTAGGTGTAGTGGAGTTTTGATCTAGATAGTCTAGGTAGTGTACGTGTAGTTATAATAAGTCTTAGGTGAATATTTTGGCCTTCTGATTTTTCATCTGAGAAATTCATTTTTGGGCGTTTCTCTTATGTATTACTTCCTTCGTCCGGGTATGTTTTTCCCATTGGGAATAGCACAAAGATTAAGAAAAACAATAAAAAACTAGTAGTGGTTGCTGGGACAGAGGGAGTAGGACTTACTGTCGGATATGATAGATAATCTCATGCTACATTAATATGATATTCTTCAGAATATTTATTCCGAATTTTGTATCAAAAGTGAGTTGTATGCTTGTTGTCATGAATTAACATCTCTTATTCTTTTATTTACAGCAATTTTTAAACTGTCATTTCCGTTCTCACTTCCTTTTCATCTCATTGGTAGATTGTCGGAGAAATAAAAGTAGCTCGTGAGGCGCTTGTTGAGGTGACTGCCAAATTAAGGAGTCACTTACACAAACAATTCTTGCAAAGGGGTATGCTACCACCATCTGATTCAGCTCCTCCTTATGTTGGAAATGGTCCCCAGGGGCCAGGATCTGTCAGTATTCCCCTGCCTGCCAATGAATCATTGGCTAGTGGAACTCCTGCTTTAGTGTCTCAGGGCATGAACACAGATGCCACTGTGCAACCATCGAAGGTGATTTCTAGTCTCATACTTTGTGAAAGTGCACTCTACTCAATTCTAGCTTTTTTGAGTTGAAAACCATGGTATTTAGAAAATCCCTTCCCACGTAAATATTCCTGAGTCGTGTTGTTTTTACAACTCTATAAATGCTGGACGAGAACATTGAATAACTAATACTACTAAATTATTTTTATGAATTTTGATGGTTTACCATGGTGTCTAGGCTCTTGTATCTTTTGGCACTGATCGAAAAGCTAGACAAGGGGAACAAAAGGTTTTCTAGCATAATGTTCAATGTAGCTATTACTGCTCTCAAAAGACTTGTCTTATTATTGATATGAAGCTTGATTGGAGATGATTCTGTAGCCTTATATTGTACATGAAATTGATACCTTGTGTATTGACAGTGTGTTTTTGTGCTGATTTCCTTTTCGGTGACAATGGTGATCATATTGGGGTCCTGAATTTTTCTCACATTAATTTTGAATATAGTTATTTTTTCATTTTGGACACTGCGTTCTAGCTCCTGTTGGCTTTTCATGTTAGCCTCTGCTTCCTAATTATGAGGAATATTATTGTGTCCCCCCTTGTTAGAACAAAAGGTTTTCTAGAGCTGCTGACTCTCCCTCCCCCCTCTCCTATGCAAAGAGGTCTTTGAAGCTTTTGCTATTCTATAGTTATCCTTTTGGAGCAGGAATTGAAGTGTTCAAAGCCCCTATACACCCTTGTGGTGGGGACGCCAATGTGCACCGGGTTGCCCTTAGACGGATTTAGAGCAGGAATTGGAGTGTTACTGAGAAAGTCGTGGCGGTTTTCGTTGCATTATGCCATTATCATGATCTTGAAAGCTATCAAAAATGTTAGTATTAATTGTAAGACATTTGCTTGTAGGATGCTGGATTATCAAGCAGTGAAACGTCGAAACAGAACGAAATTAATCGCCGTGAAGACAGTGCAAGCAGTCGCCGTGAAGATACACCAAATAGCTTAAACAGGTCTGAACTCTGAATCTCCCTGCCTTTCGATGCTATGAATGTGTCTAGAGCACACAATTTCCGATTTTCTAAATCCAGTTTGAAACACCAAAATGAATATTCTGTTGATGTCATGCTTGCATATTTTGTCGTTTTCAGCACCAGGATTCAAGTACCAATGGTCACTAGGAGCACTCTAGAAGTTGTCATACCAGAATATGCAATAGCAAGGCTCCTGGCAAAATCTCGAAATAAGCTTGCTCAAATTAGTGAGGTGCTATACCATTTTTCAAAATCCATTGTACGGAGTATGTGTTTTCTTGTTACGTCTTTTTCCAGTCTGTAAAACTATTTTCCAATCATCGTGAGCAGCTATCAGGAGCCAAAGTTACACTAATAGAAGATGAACCTGACTCATCGGAAAAGTTTATTAGAATATCAGGCACACCAGAGCAGGCAGAAAGAGCCCAAAGCTTATTTCAGGGTTTCTTCTTGAGCAGTAAGTTCCTCCCTTCAATACTTTCTGTCTGGTATCTTCTCACCTTTTTGACTTCATTTGAGGAATTTCCGTTGTACGAGTACTTATTAGTCATCATGTTTGACTAGTTCAAGAGGATGGCCCTTGAGGTGGGTGAATGCTATTACAAGCACCGAGCTAGGGAGCCAGCTAATGTGGAGCTCTAACTCCCTCGAGACAGATGGAGTTGGACCTGGGAGCTAGCTATAGTGGAGCTCCAGTTTTTCAGCTCTTTTCTCTGTTTGTTGTTGTAGTCTACTGAGCATCATTTGGCTGATCCTCAACTTCCGAATATTTAGCTAGTTATCGAGGTATGGAAGTGTGGAAAAATCAGGTTTGGCTGTATATATGTAGCCATGTAGGAGAATGCTCTTCGGGAATTTCAGTTTTGAACTCGACATGTATTATGCTTGTTCTCATCTATGTAATGCATCTTTTGTCATCGATGCGTGTTATGTCCTTTATGTGCTGCCATTACACTCGACTGCCTTTATGTGCTGCCATTACACTCGACTGCCTTTATGTGCTGCCATTACACTCGACTGCCGAGTCTGTGGATGCTCAAGTTTCCTGTGGATTAAATTTTAGGCATATCACATCATTTGATGACACACTTTTTAGCGAGCAAATGATGGAATTTCAAAGACTAGACGTTTGCTCACTGTGAAAAGTGCATCTATTCTCCAACGGTAAGCATAACACTTATCACAGTGACCAAACATCTAGTCTTTGATGGGTTCACTTTGGTACAAAGGGCTACAGAGTGTCGAAAAATCGAGCTTTTTTTTTTTTGATTTTATTCATTAATGATCGTCTAACTGACGGGTTACAGCTCCAAATATGTACATGAATAAAACCCTTCTCTTCTGCTGAACAAGTTACCTGATACAGACATTTACAGATATCTACAGCCATTCTTCCTGAAACTTCCACCTTAGCATGATGCTTCAATGGCAAGAGTCCTTGCCAGACCCATGCAGCCAGTGGCGCCGAGAATCTCCTCAGTGACATAAAACGTGCAGCTAGACTTGCCTACACAGGCCTTGGTGATGGTGGCCAAAGCAGATGCAGACTCGCAGGTGCCCTTCTTAAACTTCCCGCAGGCCCCCATTGGATTTCCAAAGCTCGCAAAGCTGATCTCAGAAATGGACCTTTCTTCTTCGCAGCTCAAGGTCAAGGAGCTTCCTTCATGTGCATTTGCGCAGACCTTGGTTTGGCTTATGGTCTGTGGGACTACAAATGACGGGTTTCCTCCGAATTCCTCAAACAGTACAAGGGTGTTATCCCCATCGTCGCTCAGGAATGACCTTGGGACATGGTACCTACAGAAGAGTTCAGGAAGAAACAAAGCATCAGCGAATCAACAGGCCACTCATTAGCTGAACTGGTATGAAGAAATTACTTTTTTTTTTTGGTACTTTTCCATGCAAGCATCAGGCATAATTGCACTAGTTGACGCATTTTTTGTCATGGGTCAATCGGAAACAACCAGGCAATGCTTTGAACTCGCGCAGGTGCCCTTTTAAGGCACATAAATTGCAAGGAATTAGAGTCCAGTCCTTACCATCTCTGAGTGGGCTTGCCACAGTTGGTGTTGCACTTGTTTGAGTTGTAGCTATTACGGTAGTCACAGGTCCGGCTACAACCATTTGTGGAGGCAAGGTAGCTAGTCCAGTAGCGTCCGATACTGTTACCATTCACCCAGGCGTGTCCCTTACCTAGGCCCTTAAAGTCCAACACAACTGGTTCTGTTCCAACAGGTGAGCTGAAGTTGGCCTTGTACCATGTGAACTTCCTGTTGAAAACCAGATCCTCAGTGCGCCATGGTAGCTTGGCTATCCTACCACCGTAGAACTTCCTCTGCTCACCATCTAGACCAACCTTGTAAGTCCATTGGTTGTTAGACAAGTCCTTGGTGATGGTTGTTCCGTTAGCATTCACGACTAGTTGCACAGGTCCTGTAACACCAGCAGGCTCCAAGTCGAAGAAAGCTCCGTAGTTCTTTAGTTTTCTCGCAATCAAAGTGGACAAATTAATCATCAAAACTGAAGCAACTTACAAAACCAAGAACGAGGATATGTGGGTGTTACTTACAGCAAAACCAACAGTCACACTCAGGAGCGATTTTGTTGAGTCCCTTAACCAACACAACTGGCTTCTCAAACTTGAACTTGAAGTTTCCAGGGCTTCCGAATTGAGTTCCTGAATGCATCACACATCATTTAGTTAAGACAAGTCTAGGGTATTGATATGATGTTCCTGATGACACTCAATTTCGATACCATTTTTCTCGCACTACACTGACCTACAACTTTTCCATTTACAAAAGCATGGAGGACAGGACCACTGGTGCTGACTTGAAGAGTAACATTCTGGCCCAAAATAGCATCTCCATCCTTGAGCATTACACTGTGTCAGGGAAATGCAATCAGATCACTGATCATTGCAGAAAATTGACAGAAAACAGAACAACTGTGGAAAACGAAAGGTCGATAAAAGAAGTATTGAAAGTTGTAATTTCCTACAAGAAGCATTACCTAGTCATGTACCACAGGTAGTCACTAGTGTCATTGCCAACCTCTTTCTGGTCAATGAGTTTGCTGGCATTGATGACACCGGAAGCATGCTCAGGGTTGCTAAGGTGCGAAAACACCTCGCTCCTCCACGCCCATTGCAATGGCTCAGGGTCCTCATCTGGTGAGTTACTCACTCCCTTCTTTGACAAAATTGATGTTTGAACATTCACCTGTTACAGTCCATCCACATGTGGTTAGCTAAGTCTTTATCAGGGTTTAGGGAGGTCAAGATGCACACAACCTAGGCATAAGCTTTCGACTTTATAGAGACCAAGTCAGGACAACTCGAGAAAATAAAACCGGAACAATCTTAACAAGATCGGTACCTTAGCAGTGTTGTATGTTTCCTGGTTGCAGTCAGGAAGGATACTGACAGACCAAGCAGGGACATTGTAGGTCTTGGCTTGGAAGGTAACAGTGGCATCATTTTTCTCATCCCAGTTTCCAAGGAAGCAGGTTGAGTTTCCACCCAAGGAGAAGATTGTAGCCTAACCAATTTCCATTGCAAAGGGCATACACTAACAAATTTAAACAGATCATACTCCCATTTGGAATATTAACGTTTGGTTTGAATTTCTCTCGAGTATTCAAACCAAACGTCAGCTAATCCAAAAGAACGGAGGGAGAAGTCGAAACATCATATATGCGAGTATGTATATATACTAACCTCTACTTTGTCAGAAAGGTTTGAAGTTGAAACATCTCCATCAGTCATGATCTTCTCCACTGACATGATAGTATCATGGAGCTGTTTAAGGTGTCCCCATTTAGGCTGGTTGTAGTTACCTTAAATCATTTAAAGATCACAGAGTAAATAAAAAGCAACATCTATATATTGCATAAAACCGCCCTACGGTAAGACATGATCCGGGTATAAGGTTTTTCAGGTGAGCCAACCTTGTACATTTGAAACAAGCTCATTGCGTCTTACTGTAGGATCGTCTTACCTAAGAATTTGCCTATAGAAGGATTTGTATTGGATACTGAAGTGGATATTGATAATTACCATATTCATCAAGGGGAGCATCATAGTCATAAGATGTGGCCATGTAAGGTCCAGCAGTCCTTCCAAAGTCAGTACCACCATGGTACTAGACATTAAAAGATAAAAATTCACACAACATTATTAATCAGTATCGAACTTATGGGTTTAGTATTAGAGTGTGTAAGAAGAATTTAAACCAAAATGCTAACGCTCCAAAGTAACAGACGTAGTATAACATACCATATAGTAGTTCATCAAAGCACCACCCTTTTGGAAAAATCGCGCAACGGAGAAAGCAAGATCCTCAGGTGTCCTGTGTGGATCTCTCTGTCCCCATTGTTTGTACCAGCCTGACCAGTTTTCAGTGAAAAACTTAGGAACACCTTCTCTGTTTGGTGTGAAGCTGTCACAGTAGTACCCATTGCATGTGTTTATCTGAAACCAATTACATAGTTATTGAATGTCATTCTATAGTAAGCTATGCACAAAACAAATTACTCCCTCCTGTTCTATATGATATGTCACAATGAAATAGCACAGATTTTTTTGTAAGAAGTAAGATGTGGTGGAAAATGAAAGTGGGTGGGTCACAAACCTTTAGGACCACAAAAAGTATTACAAATAAGGAAAGTAGAACATCATTTAGAACTGACTCAAAAAGGAAACAGGAACATCATTCAGAATTGGAGGGAGTATGACATTTGCGGGGTTTTAGCTAACACAACCAACACTAGGGCCGATCCTGACATTTTCAAGGCCCAACACTAGATAGAGAAAAGGGTCCATAAGACTTCAATTCTCGGGCCCAGAGTCATTGAGACAACTTAAGAAATTGCATGGTCTAGGTGATCCATATATACGACATAGTTCAAAACTCGTCTATAATGTTGCACTAAATTGAGCGTAAATGGAAGGAATAAAAAAACCCAATGATGCTTACCATGGAGGCAGGGGCATCACTCTGTTGGCACATGATCCAAGGCTCAGCAATGTCTTGTTGAACAGCCATTTGAGCTGCCCATTTGAGGAATTCCTTGCCATCATTTCCGTACTTCCAATCGATGTTACCGTACTCATTTTCGATCTAGTTTAAACAACACAGTAATTACTTGATTAGAACAAAGTAAATGTGTTCATTCCTACTATATAAAAAATTTGTAAAAAGGGAAAAAATAAGTAAAGAGAAAGAAAATCAAAATTCTACCTGAGCAACAATGATAGGGCCACCTTGTGAAGCAAAGAGATTTGCCTCCTTAGCCATGTTTACGATCAAAGTTGTAAATGTTTGCATCTCTTTCTGCGAAATTAAATGTAGACAAAGGAAAAATAAAGACCAAGAGACATAAAAACATGAGATTCGAACTCGTGACCAATGAGTTAAAATGTGGAATGCCTACAATGTCTTAGAATTATAGTCATGCGAGCCTACATTTTTCCATAATAGGTGTGTATTAGGCTATATGCTTAGGTTTGCCCATAAAAGTGATCTAATATATTATTGAGTTATTGAGCTTGAAATCTTTTAAGAGTATCGGCTAAATATATTATTAATCAAGGTACGTTTTCGCTACAATTTCTCGCTCAATCTTGGTAATTTGACATGAATACGGTTCTCGTTCTTATTCGGAACTAATGTATAATTTAACATACAATGATGGAGACTTGAAGTATTTATGCTCGTGAGAGACTCATACTTGTTAACAATAACGTCAATAAGGTGTTCTGTAAAACTTGAGAAAGGAGTTACGAGTTAACAAAAGTTTGTTGCAAATATATATGCCGATGACTTAAGGATGATAAATGTACCTTGTAAATGTCGTTATTTGTCCTGAGTTTGATTCCGGGCATGTTGTGGAGCCACATTGGGAAGCCTCTACATTACAATTTACGTCATCCAAATGTATTATGTTAGAGAAAACTTATTATATACCCATGCCTATTTAACCGCAAAGTTATAATTTGATATACTCCTAATATTTACCCATAGTTCCATTCAGCACAGACATAGGGCCCAATCCTCAAAATGGCATAAAGACCTTCATTTTGTATGGTCTTGAAGAACCTAACAAAGTCCAAATTGCCAGTGAAGTTGTACTGCAAAATCAAAAATTAAAGTAAAATAATGTTAAACTAACTCGGTAGTTTCTCATGGAAGGTTGATGACACACTTAAAACAACTCTTGTATAAGTTGGTCCGTTAAAACTAAAAGAACGTGATACAACAATGCATCTAATAATCTTAATTTACTTTTCACGTACCAGAAACAGTGAATGAATTACCTGGCGGTATAGGGGTTCATGAGCATTCCAAAATACGTATGTTTCTATTGCGTTAACGCCTCCTTCCTTTGCCTTTCTAATGAGGTCTGGCCACATCTGTAACACAAAATGTGCATATATATGTTAAATTGTTAATGTTATGTGACATTGTGACTATGTCATTAAAACTGTAATATATAATTCATTTTAAAGTTTCGACCTTTAAGAGGTTAAAATTGTCGCGTATTAGAACATGCATGAAAATTCCATTTATGAAAAACCTTATTTAGTCCCCAAAATGTCTGATTTAACTTATGGATAAAGACCTTTAACAGTTGACGAAACTTGTAGTAAGTAATTACCTCAGCGGTACTACGAGGATAATGGATGGATCCAGAAATAATAAGTTTCCTTTCGCCATCGAGCTTAAGTGCTCGTGCATCATAAGAAACGTCAAGAGAAATAACAGAAGAAAATAAGAAAATACATAAATAAGCAGAAGAGAAGAGAAGGGAGCTGTGGGAAAATGCCATATTTTGTTATTAATAGAAATATGTCACCACAACCCCATAAAAAAATTAGAGTGAAAAAAGTTTAGGAACTGTCCACATTTTTACAAAGCAACCATGTTCTTATGTATATGAAACATACTGGTCTAAATTTAGGAACCATGCATTTTTCTTGTTTTAAGGGATAAGATGATAATTTAACATTGTAATTGCCTATTTAAAAGTTGTATATCTTTTGTAGATTAAGATTATATTTTCTGTTTAATTATTTAATTATAGTTGATTTGCTCCTTGATAGTTTTATATTGATCTTGGTCTTGATCTTGATCGACTATGTTTAGTAAATGCGAGGATCATGAGTCATGAAATAAAGTTGTATTTGGTAGAAACGTCATTGCAATGTAAAGAGATCTTTAGTTCTAAAATAAATGGGTAAAGAAGAAATGATCGAGCATGCATGTCGATGGTTTTCAACTATAATGAGGTCTGAAGTAGTAGAGATAAGTGAGTACTCGTAATCACTATAGTTCAATTTGTTGGTGTCTCAACCAACGACGACCCATATGTGAACTGTGAAATATTGACTGAAGACTAGTTTATAGAAAGGTGAATTATTTATCTTATTACCAATTTTAGGATGTAATTCACTGGACTTGTGAGCTAGTTTTCTGTAAATGAGCTTATATTATTGGCTCACAATGACTCTAACATGGTTTTAGAACCCGGCTTTTTAACTCCCAAAAAATCTAAACAAAAGCCCAATAATTTTTTTTGAAGATTTTTCACACGGCTTGTTTTGTTTTATTTTGTGGATTTGAAAAAGAAAATTGAAAAAAAAGGAAGGGGAAAGGAAAAGATAATTCTTTTCACAAATTTGATAGAATATAAACTCAAATAAATTGGACTATATTATATCCAATATATACATATACATTTCTTCTCTCGCAAGAAACCCCTCGTTATGTATACATAAGAAAGTAGGGTTTAGGGTTTAACACAATCTCCCATACTTTAGTTTTGCAATTTTAATTTGAGACTCATACAACCATGTTAAGCCGACAAGGCCTTCAATCTTCCGCAAAATTATGGAACCCTCTCTTAATGAAGCGTCAATCTGCAGGTTCGATTTTTATTTTCTCTTCAATTTTAAATACTTGTTCGTGGTTTATGATACGGGTTCAGGTTTTGTTGATCGTCGTCGGAGATCAGCGTCAGGCCGCCGTGAACTATACGTCTCTTGAACTTGTTTCTTAATTTTTTTTTAATTCGGCGCCAATAGATAGAAATAAATCGCACACTATCATTGTTTAATAGATAAACTGTATTACAAGACTGTTCCATTATAGATTTTATTGGTTTTTGTCTTGAAATAATTCGGTGGTTTTATTTACTTTGTTACAGCTATTGGGGCTACTGCGAATGGTGCGCTACGAGCACAAGTCTCGTCGATGCACACCCTGCCAACAGGTTTTTCTTTTCGTACTTTTTTTTTTTTAATTACTTTTTCTCTTTTTGACGAAATGATTACTTAATATAATTGTTTGAGTAAAATACGAGAAAAAGAACAATTAGATATTTGATTCATAAGAGTATTATAGGGTATGCTGATATTATTAGGGTTGGAAACAAAAAAGTAGATGACCATAGGCATAATTACATTCTTTGGTTTGGTAGCAATGCTCAACTCTCTAACGTGTCTAAAAACCCTAGAGTACCTATTATGACATGAAGACCTATTGGAATCAATTGCACATTTAACACCTAGCTAATAATTGAACCTAAGGTAATCGGATCACCTATCCCATTTTCCTATCACACTCCGTGTACCCCTCTAATCACGTGTTACCATTTCATTATTTTATCTTTAAAGGATTATATTTTTTGAAAATATTTATGAAATGCTAGCACGTGATTGGAGAGGTACACGGAATGTGATAGAAAAATAGGATAGGTGATCCGCATTGAGCTATATAGAATGGGTGACCTCCTAGGAATTCTTTATTCAGAGTTTCAAACCTAGCTAGCTAGCTGTTCTTTGTTTTGTATATGTGCCCTGATACTACTATGTTGCTTTTCTTATGTTGTAGTTGATGCGCCTACATGGTTTCAGATTAATGGGCCACTAACAAATTGGCATAAACCACGGCCTAGTTCCAAAATTGGTATGGTTCTTAATAAAGAAGAAAGTTGGCATAAGCAAATAGATCAACTTCTTACTTCCGTGGGCCGCTCCACAGCTGCGCTCTCTTGCCAAAATGGTACACTACCCTTGCTCTATTCGTTTTCTCGGAGTTTAATTAGTTGGTTGAGCTCTCGCTTTTCTGATCTCGTGCTCATTTCAATTTACATTTGTACCTTGATGTCGCTACATTTTAGGTGGAGAACAAGTTACAGGAACAGTTTTAACTTCAGATGGCTATGTGCTAACTAGTGCTCGTGCTCTTACACCATCACAAATGACTATACCTCTTGATGAAATTAAGGTCGGTATTTTAATCTAGCTATGTGCCCTAGTTCCTTTTTCTCCTAACATATGCTTGAGATTGATCCTTATTTTAAAAACACTTTTATAGAGACACTTTAACACGACCTCACTTCTGAATTGATAGCGTAATGCTAAAGATCAATTAGGCAGTATAAACATGACATACAAAGACGTCTACATCTTTAAAGCGAACTTAAAAAGATGACTATGCTTCTATACATGGTGTTAGCGTTGTTGAATATTTTTTGTTTTTTTTTTTTTAAATTCGGCGCCAATAGATAGAAATAAATCGAGAAAGACTGAGTAATTTTCTATTGGCAGGTGAAGGCATCCTTGTATAATTCAGATTACGATGGAGAAGTTGGGAGTTTGGTATTCGTTGATTATCATTACGATGTAGCAATCGTAAAGTTGAAGACTGAGTACATAGGATTTTTACAAGTACCAAAGTTTTCCGACTTCAACGAGTCTATACCATTTTCGCCTTACACATATATTGGTCGAAATAAATTGAGTGACCCCTCGTGGCGCCCTGCACCATTTGTCTACAAGAAGTGCAGTCTTATAAGGTACGTAATTAGTTACAATCGCATCTAATGACTCCGCCTCATAATTCATAGTGAGAATCGATCATATAATTTGAATGATTATACGTGTCATGTTTATATAATGCTGACCTGTTTGGTCTCACGATATTATTAGTTTGACTATGTCCCACAAGTACACACTTAAAGGTGTCGAGTGATAGGATTATATATAAAGTGTCTCACCTACGTACTCCCAATATCTCATGTAACATTTTGCATTGATCCTCCACATAAGTCATTTGTAATGTTTATTATTATTATTATTATTATTATTATTATTATTATTATTATTATTATTATTATTATTATTATTATTATTATATTGAATGAAGATTCAAGAATAATTTACAAGAAATTGGTGGAAAATGTGTGAGTCAGGATTTGAACCATTGACCTCTTAATGTGTGCTAACCGTTACTTCATAAAATAATATTATTATTATTACCACTATTTCTATTAAATAATATTTTTTCTGTATGGTTTTTGTTCTACAGAAATGAACATTCAGTGTTGGATCAAGGGGACATTGAACAAGAGCTATTAAAATTTGAGGATTTAACCAAGGAAGAGCTACTAGAGTACAAAGATGATATACCATCGTACGATCCTGAGGTACGTGATGATTTATATCGACTCGATACGAAGTTTAATTTTATGTTATTAGATATTACATTTCTCTATTTCCTCGAAATACGATTGTAGTATTATAAGATCGAATTGATAATATTATGATTTGCAGAAGAACCCTGCCCCATGTAGAAGTAATTTTGGAGGCCCTGTTGTCGATGATAAAGGAGGAGTAATTGGGGTCCTTACAACAACGCGATCCGGACATGAGTATGGCGTTTCAAGTAATCTTATATTCAAGATTTTGCGACACTTCGAAAAATACGGGTATGTTATATTATACTCGTATAGTCGTATTTAATGACAAAATCAAGTAATCAAGTGCTTTTTACAAAGTATTATATGTATACAAAGTTCTTGATAGATAATTACTCGAAATATATAAAAAATGCATAAGTTATCAACTACTTCCCGTGTTCCACTATAAACTTTTTTGGAGAGTAGATCAATAAACACCCGAGACCTCGTTGAAATTATACTAGCACAAGCCCACGACTTACGTATGTAGTAACAATTTCTTAGAAGTAGTTTCAATATTATTTCACAGGAAAGTACGTAATTTAATTTGTCAATATTTTTTTCGAAACGGGTAGCATAGATAAGCATAAACTAATCAGAGTACAAACGTCTTTAGGTTACAGAGCCATAATCAAAGGCTACTTACACCCCCCGGGTCAATGTCCTCCCCTAGGTTGAAGCGGGGAACAAAAGTATCGTTTTCATCAAAATACATATGAATAGTAAGGGGAGGGGTTACAAGGTGCCGAAAATCAATACAATCCAAATTCGTCCGAGCCTCACGGGCTATCAAATCAGCAGCTCGAACCCACTTTCTCGGGATGTAGAGGGTCTTCTTCACTATTCCATCCTCGATGAACACCCTGCACATGTTATAAAGGTTGATGAAGCGATCTTTAACAATTTCGCCACTTTGAATACCCAAGGTAACAAATTTGCAATCACTAAGCAATGTGACATCCCGCCAATTATTGTCCTTGCACCATTGGGCAGCCGCTAGAATGCCCAGGACCTCCGCATGAGGGGCGTCCATAGCAGAAATCGTAGTAGCAAAGCCGGCTGCCCATGAGCCATCCGGATGGAGGAGTAACCCTCCCACACCTGCAAAATCAGCACTAGGAGCAAAAGAAGCATCGACAATAAGGGTGAAATGAGGTTGGGGAAAAACCAGGGGTTCCGGGGTGAAGGTATGACCATGGCGGGTGAGGGTTTCTTGGTTAAGACCAAGTGTGGGGGAAGAAAAGTTTGAGATCTGTTGTTGAACAGTGTGAACAAGGGTGGGGACAGGGGTGTTTTTTGTGTCAAAAATCCAAAGGTTCCTACGCTTCCAGATAGCCCAAAGAACAAAAGAAAAGGTGGTACTCCAAGCACAATTCTTAACAATATTAGAGCGAAACCAATCAGCAAGATTCATAGAAAAGAAAGGTGGAGGGACATTAAAAGCAATCCAAATTTCATGGGCTCGGGGACAATCCCTAAGGACATGAAGGGCGTCCTCAGTAGTAGTAGGACAAAGGGGGCAAAATTTGTCAATATTGTTTTCTAATAATTGTCTTAATAAATTTTCGCAGGAAAGTCAGACGACCGTATCTTGGAGTGACATTTTCTACTTCTGATTGTGCCAATTGGATTGATATGGTAGTAAATGATCCGAAATATAAGAATAAGACTCATGTCCCTGATGGTAGCAAAACCATGTATATTGAAAAGGTAGATATATATATAGTACTCCCTCCATTTTTTTTTTGTTCTTTACGTTTGGTTTGAATTTATGAGAGGAATTCAAACCAAACTTGCTTTCTTCCACTATATTCTTAACTTTCAGAAGCAAATGGTTTTACAAATTTTGAAAATCAAGGTTTTGTGCCATGTTATGCTTGAATAAATTACCACAAATTTGATCCATTGAGCTGCAAGGCTCATCTATTGGTTAAAGAATGACTAATACGCCTCGTGAATTGTTATGTGTTTGAATCCTCATATATGTGCTAAATTTAAAGAGTAGATCGAGTAGCTTGTTAGAACCCTAATTGTGAAACTCCTTTGCTTAAAGTCCAGTTTAATTTTGTAGTATTAATTCGCCCAATCGAAATCGGTAATATTTGAAAACTATATTGTTAATGATATGTCTAATGTCTTTATGAAACAGGTTGTACCAAGTTCTCCAGCTGATATAGGAGGACTTCGAGAAGGTCATGTGGTTATTAAAATTAACGGACAGTGGATAAGAAATCCCTACGAGGTAATTAATTTAGTCGTGTAGTTACCCCTAAATAATAGGGGGCCCTATTTTTTTTTTTCTTCTTTTCGCTTACCTTTATATATTTTCTTTCTCGATCTTTCTTATATAATAATAATATGTTCAGATTAAAAGTTAATTTTTATCAAACGCTATCATTCTTAGTCTTAACCAAAGTAACAATTAGTAGTAGAGTTTACGAAACATTTTCTCTATCAATTTTACAGTTGACTGATCTACTTTGGGATAAAACTGAGGTTCCCGTGGAGTTTACCATTGTTCCACCTGATTACCCTTACACGATGGATACTCGTTTAGTCTTGCCCTGTGAGGCAGTCCCCGACTCATTCGAACGGTAAGAATCGTGATTGTTCGTCATTATCATTACCCCGTGCCTTCAATCTAAGACGAAAGTCTTTTTTTTTTTTTTTTATTATTATTAATTAAATGTCATTATCATTACCAGGTGTCACCAATCTAAGACGCCTTTTTTTTTTTAAAAGAAAGACGCATATACGTTAGTATAGGGCAGCGGCGAAGCCAGCTAGTGGCTTGGGGTGGCGGCCTCCACCCCGGCCGGGGAAAATTTTTTTAAAGTTTTTTGGGCAGAATCCCTTTATATATATTTTAGAGCACTAATTTAGCATAAGATGTTGTTAGTACAGTGGTTAGAGTGCTATCATTGTAACCTGAAGGTTGTGGGTTCAAATCTTCTTAGTAGCAAGTCTCATTGTTTTTTTAAATTATTCCTATACTTTTTAAAAATAAGCATAACTTTAGTTAGTCCACGATGAGAGGATTTGAACTCTTGACTAAGGCCTGAGCAATTGTTCATACAAACCATTAGGCTACAAACATTTCATGCTACATAATGCATGTCTTTGATATATATTCTCATTTAGATTGTTCATTTCTCCACTTATGTTTTGTTCGCATTTACAATATATTTTTTCTTTCTTATTCCATAATTTGTTGAGCATGTACGTTTTATTCAAGATCGAATTTAGGGGGTAGCCCGAGGTGCACCGGCTACCACAAATTCCCCGAAAACACCAAATTATTGCCTTAAAAATTCCAAAAAATTAGGGAAAAAAAAAAACTTGTACTAAGATGGTTACCCCAAATTTTTGGGGTTAGGTTCGCCCCTGCCTCCGTTATGTTTCTTATTAAATAGGATCGTATAGTATCAGTTTTTATTAAAAACAATAAACGATTCCTATATTATCCGTTAGAGATACCGCGTATACAGTTATAATCCGCCACCCCAAGTTTTTAATCCTGGCTTCGCCCCTGGTATAGGGTGGTTGAATTTACGCAACCTAATAATATCGGTGATCGTTTGCTGTTGTGTTTTAATTTGTCCAACAGTTTTGGAGATGAACTAAAAATAGACCACGCTGATGATGGATCCAGCTCTACTGATACTGATGATGAGATTGATGACTCTAGTGCATCATCGTCAACCTCCGATGATGACGACGACAACCACGATGATGGTAATGATGACGTCACTCGTCATGATGACGTTCACCCTAGTACATCATCAGATGCTGTACAGATGAGGGATGACGACACTGTGACTCATGACGACTCTCACTCGAGTAGCTACGACGACGACGATGATGATGCTAATGATGATGCGGGAA
Organism: Spergularia marina; assembly: GCA_963680865.1. Taxonomy (NCBI): domain Eukaryota; kingdom Viridiplantae; phylum Streptophyta; class Magnoliopsida; order Caryophyllales; family Caryophyllaceae; genus Spergularia; species Spergularia marina. The sequence continues at coordinate 21,805,174 of OY804553.1, read as the reverse complement.
GGGATGTTGCTGCTGCTAATGATGATGATAGCGTGAACGTGAAGGATGATAATGGTGACATGGATAATGTAAAGGTGATCATGAGTACGCTATACTCCATAGAGAAACAACTTAAGCATCTTGCTAGTGATATTGAATTTGAGCTTGCACTGAAAGCCAACACATCTACTGTTGATAAGTTGAAGTGGGAAGTTTCTAGGCTCAAAAGAGGGATCTATGGAGATAAAAAAATAAAGTAAATCCTAAATTTACAAACTAAAGGGCTTCTAAGTTTAATGCATCTAGTTCTTGATTAGTCTGTCCGATCTTTCTCTGTAGGAAATTACTTATTATATCTACTTTTTTTTTTTTTATACAAATTATTATGTAGACATTTTGAATTTGTCTTTATATTAAAGTTCTACAATATGTTTGCTTTCTTTCATCACGTAAAAGAAAGATTATGTGATTGCATGACATGTTCTAGTTCACGAACGATCGTGATTATTACTTGGCACAAATAATTGTATAGGCCAGAAATATGAATATATGATGTACCGAGTACCAAACAGAAGTCATCAGGACGACACCGAAATAAGATGAACAAATTATGTAGCAACTCCCTTATTTCCGAGAAATTCAGTCGACTCGAACGTCCACCTTATGTGCATTACTATATCCGCCCTTTGTTTTAACGCTGCAGTAGTGTTGGCAACGTTTTGGCCCTTATGGGTGGCTTTCGTGGGCAGAATTGGGGTCGATAATATCGACATGTTAACTTGGTACTAAGATTCTGATCTGTTTGATAGGACTAAAAAAACAGTGTATTCAGATTAGATCAGATGCATTCAAATTAGACCAGGACAGTGTATTGAGCGTTTCTGCAATCTTTTTACTTTCTTTCACAAAGGTGCGCAAGAAATATTGTTGCGATTGCATGACATGTTGACCAGGACAAGTCCTAATGATGCACTAGGCTAATAATTAGTAGCTTTCTTGAATTCTTTCACTAATTTCTACTACAAATTTATACTACATACATTCAGGTGTGCACATTGATAGTTTATGCAACGTCGCGTCCTTTGAAAATTGTATCTATATGTGTGTAATGGGTACTCATGATCAGCAAACCGCCTCAACAGCGAGCCTCCTACTTGAGCTACTGTTGCAGCCAGTTGGTCCGAGGGCTACTTCGTTCACACTAATGCTACAACTTTGCTTTCCGACACATGCCTGTCATATATATATATACAAGAAGCTTAGTCGTATCAATGATATCTAAAACTTCGCTAACAATGAGTGGCCGATGAATGTTACATGATGCACAAATAACAATGCATCAATTTAGGACACGGTTTGAAGACAAATTAAAAGTTGCTATATCTCGTCGTTTTCATGTGTCATACATACACTGATCCATATATAGTAATCAAATATGCCTATAATACGAGGTACGTGTATCATTACGTACCTTGGTGATTGTATTCAAAGCCGAGGAAGATTCACAAGTGCCCTTCTTGAAGCCACCACAAACACCTCTAGGTTCACCAAAGCTGGCGAACTCGATTTCCTTGATATTACTATTACGGCATGTTAGTACCAATGTGGCTCCTTCGTATGCATTTGCACAAACTTTATCGACACTAGAGGTTTGGATTCTGATGTAGGACGGGTTTCCTCCAAATTCTTCAAACAACACCAATGTGTTATCGCCTGATGGATCGAGGAACGAGCGAGGAACATGGTACCTAAAGTGTTAGAAATATATAGGACCAAAAATTAACCACTTTGTGTATAAAAACATAACATTATTGATAATGTATCTATGTATGTGCAATAATGAGTAAAGCACCAGAATGGTGCCTGATGTTTACAAAAATTTGGGTTTGGGGTCTCTGTGTTTTTTTTTTTTGTATCGTGAGGAGTCTGGGTATTAATTCCGTTACTTTTGTGGGGAGGTCGCACTTTTCACCCTTTTCCTTCTCCCTCCTCTGTCTCCCATCAATCTCCATTAATTTCATTTCACCACTTCGGCTCCACCACAATTCAACAAATTCTTAATACCACAAAATTCAGGAATAAAACAAATTAAAAACCCACCTCCTTTCACCAGAATAATCGCTCTTCTATCCCACTTTTAGCATCAACCCAGATCTTCCCTTCAACTCTTCAAGAACATGTCAAAACCCAGAAAACCCTTGTCCTCCAATTTAACACACACGAAAAAAAAAAACCCAGTAAAATTCCCAAAACTAACCTGGAAATACCCATTCTTCAAATCTCGAAATCCCATATAACCCACTTTTCGAAATTAAAATCCAAAAAAAAAAAAAAAAAAAAACCTATTTTCCTAAATTTATTATTCAAGAAAAATCCAATTTCTTGCTAATTAGAGACTCCATTTCCCAAATTAAAAAACCCAGATTACCTAAAAACTCAAGAAACCCATTTGCATGAATTAGGAATCCAAAATTCGTAAACCTAGCTAGAAGAAATTGATCAAGAACAGACCCTTAACGATACTAAAAAAACTCACAGACCCCAATCGAAATTATTTTTGTAAGACACCATTTTGGTGGTTAACTCGTGCAATAATATGTTGAAAACACAACGAGACTTCGTAAATTACCATCTTTGTGTAGCGTTACCACAATTTGTCCTACACTTTTCGGGTTTGTAACCACCGCGGTAATCACACTTTTGGCAGCCACTGCCACTGGAGAGCATGCTTGGCCAGTATCGACCGATGCTGTTACCATTCACCCAAGCATGTCCCTTACCCATCCCCTTAAAGTCAATCACAACAGGTTCTTCTCCGTATGGACTCTTGAAACTTGTCTGAGATTTTTTTTCACAAGGTTAAAGTAGTGTGACATACAAAACAATACGTATAAACAAAGACGTTAGTCGCTCCTATCAAAATCAATCGATTTTTCCTTTTCAATTCGAACATTTGATAAAAGTATGAAATTTATGTGTACCTTGTACCAAGTGAACTTGGAACCAAGAGCAAGATTTGAAGTATGCCACTTAATTTTCGCCGTAGTCTCAGGTTTGAAAACCTGATTACGCTCACCATCTAGACCAACTTTGTAGACCCATTGGTTAGTGGTTAAGTCCTTGCTTATAATGTTGTTGTTCTTAGTCCCTATCAACTGTACTGTGCCTACAATTCCTACTGGTCCTTCATCAAACATGGCTCCATAATTCTGAAAAGAAAAAAAGGAACATGAGCAAAGGAAATGCTGGCTGTTATTTAACGTAATTCATAAGTTTGAAAAAGATCGAGCACTAAGACGTACTTGAAATCCGACTGTTGTACTAAGAATCGCGATATTGTTTACGCCTTTAACCAACTCAAGGGGAGTATCAAAGGTGAAGTGATAATTCCCAACAGTTGCCCATTTAGATGCTGGATAAGTGGAGCTTGTTAATTAAGTTTCACGGCCCATCAAGTAGAAGTTAAAGAGATTGTATGTATATGTATATATATATGTAATGGCTCGATTTTTCGACATTGATTGTGTAACGTACCTTTGTATCTTCCATTGTGATAAGAATGGAGTACATGTCCTCCCTTGGTATCAACTTTAAGTGTTGCCTCGGCACCAAAAAGGGGATCGGTCTCGTTCACCGTTATGCTACATATATTAACAAGGAACCACGTAAATGCATGCACCAATCGAACACAAATTATAACTAAGGGGTCATCAGTATTAACACTCGGTCACACCGTACGTACCTTGTCATGTACCATAGGTAATCACTAGTGTCATTGGCTTCTTTCTGATCAATGAGCCTATTGAAGGTAAAATCACCCTGCAACTGTGATAACTTGAGATTACTGAATTGTTCACCTCTCCATGTCCATTGTAACTCTTGCTCTCCTTGATCTCCATCGTTCGATTTCATCACCATCACATTCGTTTGCGTGTTCACCTATCGTTTGAAACAATTCCTTTATAAACAATCTCTTATACGATTTGTACGTTTTCTTTTTATTATTAACGGTCTCTCTATGTTTCCAACATACTGAATACAAATATTCGCGGTAATAATTATTAGGGGCGACTATAGTGGTTACCTTAGCAGTGTTGTAGATTTCTTGACTGCAGTCTGGGAGAATGCTGACAGACCAGGCAGGGAGAGAATACTGTTTACCTTGGAATGTTACAGTAGCATCATTTGTACCATCTTTATTTGCTATGAAACAACTCGAGTTTCCGCCATTCGAATATATTGTAGCCTTGCTTACAAGTAGATATACAGAGACATTTGTTAGTACACAAAAGAAAGTTAAACCACTTAAAAACTTTTTGAGGTAAAATTAGTAGTATGTAGTACTAACTTCAACATTGGAACCCAAATCTTGTGTCCGATTTTCTCCTTGAAGCATATTCGATTCCATTGAATAGAGGAGCTCATGAAGTTGCTTCAGATGCCCCCACTTTGGCTGTTGGGTCTCACCTGGTGACACAATTTAGAAAATAATTACTCGTACGATGCAACTTTCAATTAAAATCATTTAGAAACACTCCCATTTGGGGTACGAGGTACGTACGACCCTTATTTTCTAGACAACTACGGAGTAATACTTTATTGACATAGGCGAAAGCATTTGAGGCACGTTTGTTTCTGATTACCATATTCATCGAGAGGCGCGTCATAGTCATAACTTGTGGCCATATATGGACCTCCTGCTGTTCGACCGAAGTCCGTGCCACCATGGTACTTTGAGAAACAGGGAAAAGTTATCAAGTTAATAATGTCATGAGGAAGTTATGAATTAGTTAAGACTTAAGGGTGTATGTACACTAAAAATCTAAGAACAAAATAGATATGAATGAACTACAAAGAAAACCAATTTAATTTTGATTATCAGTTGGTATACCATATAGTAGTTCTGTAATGAACCACCCCTTTGGAAGAAACGTGCAACTGCGTACGCAAGATCTTCGGCTGCTCTATGAGGAGTTGATTCTCCCCAAGCTTTGTACCTAATATACATTTTTGAAAGTTGAGAAAATTTCGTGTGTATAACTTTTCATCGGGAACTGTGTGCCTTTTGAGTTTGAATCGTGGATTTCACTTCTTAATTTTGTAAGGAGTCGAGACAACTTTTGAAATATACTAAAAATGGTGAAATTTGGTTACTTTCGCCATAAATTCTAGCCCGAGTTCAAATTCTAACTCCGTCGGCGTCCGCTATGACAAAACATGGCTTGTTGTTGAAAGTAGAACAAAAAAACTCACCATCCAGTCCAATTTTCTGTCCAAAACTTAGGAGAAGTAGCTCTATTTGGTGTAAAGGAGTCACAATAATAGCCATTGCATGTATTGATCTGCAAATCGTAGTACAAGATCAGAAATTTGTGAAATTTTTTAAGAAGTACTATACACAAAAAAAAAAAAAAAAAAAACAATTATTTAAATTGAACAAATTAGCTAAAGATGAATGCGTATGTTGTTCACCATTGGATCGGGCGCATCGTTCTGTTGACACATGATCCATGGCTCAGCTATGTTCTGAGATTGAGCTAAATCTGAGCACCACTTGATGTATTCCTTCCCGTCATTTCCATATGAACCCATAACGTTCCCATACTCGTTTTCGATCTGTCAAATAAGGAGGATTGATTATCTGTAACGCTCTATGTCTCTTCAACTTTTATCTTGATAGTTTACTTTATAGATTTGATAAAAATCATTTAAAAAATTCATCGTGTGGTTAAGTTAGCAAGTCTAAGTATGTAGTGGAGTGATAATATATGTCGAATGGGACATGACGTGGAATGAAATGTTTACGTTAAATCGTTAATGTTGCGTTATTTAATCACCTGAGCTACAATGATCGGACCACCCTGTGAGGCAAATAGGCTTTCCTTCTTACACATATCCACAATAAGTTTAGTAAATGTTTGCATTTCATCCTGCAAGTTTACAAAATTTTATTATTAGTTAAGACATCCATATCGTAATTTATGCAAATATATAAGTTCTAGTGTACTACTAGTCTACTAGATAGATAGATAGATAGTCTACAATATATGCATGAAGGACTTGTTACCTTGTAGACTTGATTGTTGGTCCTCATTTTGATGCCTGGTAAGTTGTGTAGCCACATTGGAAAGCCACTATATGTAACAATGCACATCTAAGAATTAAGAAAATCAATATACATATACATGCAAGCTTGTCTAACGACGCGACTACAAGGTTTTCGTTGAGCATATTCGGCCACCCCATCTTTTTTTTTTTTTTTTTATTTATTTATTTTGGAAATCGGACGTGGGATAGTAAATGAAACAAAGTTTGAGAGACTACAAAACATAAGAATAAAACGGAAAAACAGGGAACAACATAAAGCCTAGATGATTACAAACTAAAAAAGTACAAATTAACATTAAAATCTGGCTTGAACGGCATGAAGATGAAATTCTCATCGAAAAACTAACGCATGCATTATTCTCCTTCATTGAGTTAGGATTTGCGCCTCTTTATTATAATGGGTTTAAAATGTGTTCGCACAACTTTTTTTTTTTTTTTTTTTTTTTTGAAAAATAAACGTATAGAAAAGGAGAAAAAAAGTCAGGTCACCGGGTGTCACCCAACTTATCTCTTAAAATAAACTCACTAAAGTCTGAACCAACCCGCAGAAAGCACAACAAATTATGTCTATTAAGATTTAAGAGAAGTAATAATACAAAGATGTCTGAGATCTATCTCACCCATAATTCCATTCAGCACAAACGTATGGCCCGATCCTTAAAATTCCATAGAGCCCCTGACTTTGCATGGTTTTGAAAAACCTTACGAAATCTTTTCGTCCTTTAAAATCATACTGCATCATGGATTTATGGATAAACAAGTTTAGTTTACGTAAACTACCTTAGCTTGCATTTAACGTTGATGCATCTAGTTAAGTTAATTATCGAATAATTCTTCTCCCTTTTTTTTTTTTTTTGGAATTTCGGCGCCAATCAATAGAAATAAAACCGAAGTTACAAAGTTAATATCAACAAGAAAAGAAAAACAAATTAAGAGTTCCAGCAAACAATTACAACAAAACATGGAAATTAGATTATTGAGCTACTACGAAAAGGAGCTCCGAGGAGTTGCTCATCTAAAGAGCATGGAGATGTAGTTTTCATAAAAAAAAATCATTAATTTCGTCATTAGGGACGCACAGTTGAACAACCTGTTAAATGTCCAACGTCTTTCTTTCCAAAATATCAACCATACCATATATTATTCTAACAGCATTGTCAAACCGAAATAAACATTGTGAATTTCACAATTTGCAACAGTATTATGTAATTACCTATAGTGATATTAAATCTTAGATAACTTCATCTCATCTAGCATAAAGACACAAGAGAATTATTAACCTGACGTCGTATAGGCTCATGGATATTCCAGAATATGTAGGTTTCTATAGCGTTAAGCCCTCCCTCCTTTGCCCTTTTCATTAGCTCAGGCCACATCTGCAAGGAAAAAAGAAGGAAATTTTAACAAAAATAATCCCACATTTGATGTGGCTTTTTAAAAAATATCTAATTAATAATCGCACATTAAAGAAAAGCTAACAATTTGTTTTCACCGTACCTCTGGGGTGCTACGTGGATAGTGAATGGCACCGGATATAATGAGTTTTCTATCGCCATCGATTTTAAGCGCACGTGAATCATAAGTCACATCTATAGCAATGGCCGCGGAAACCAGGCATGAAAAAAAACATAAGAAGTTTGAGATAAATGTACGAAAATAATTCATGTTATTCTGAAGTTGTTAGAAAGATGTAAAAGATGTAAGCAAATGATTAGGAAGTGAGATTTAAGCATGTTTTATAGTAAGCATAAAATGAGACTATGTTTAGCAGAGTGTATATATTTAGTACAATGAGAATGGAAGAGAGTGAAAAGAGTGAGACTTTTCCTCTCGTTACACATGTTATTCTTGGTCAATCAAGTGACATTACTCCTCAATACTTGCTTGGTAAGACAAACTAGCGAAAACAAAGGCCTTTAAAGCATAGTAGGAATTGTTGTCATTTGGTTATGCATCCCATTTTATTAGTCAATCCAACGAACTCGGGAAAATTGACTCAAAACCAAACTTAAATGAGTTAAATCAATGCAACAACAATTAGTTGAATGAAAGCCTATATAAATTCTAGTGGCTTAATAACCACTTTGATGTTTTTTTTTTTTTTTTTTTTTTTTTAATTTATAAGTAAACCTTGCACACTTACCTGACTCCACAGATACAACACCACGCCAGTCAAGATAGTCTAAACTAAAACAACTCATAAATCCCGCCTTTACGGTTCAGAAAGGACCAAGACACATCTTCCTACGTGTGGAACAACATTTCTTACGCCTCTAATAGATTTTAAACTCATGACCTTTTATTTGGTGGAACAATAAGACGATCTCTAGACCAATTTTTTAGGTTTAAACCACCAATTTATACTCCTTGAATTTGAAGACTCAACGTTAACAACATATCTAACATGCATTTTTTTAAAGTTAAGACCCAATAACAACACGATACAAATATAACTTGACTCAACTAATCCCGGCCGAAATCGAGCCAACCCAATTCGACTCTGACCGCCCCAAGACTAACTAACCTGATATAACCCAAACCGAAACCGACTTCCCTCCGGCCGATTGACCCTTAATTGAATGGGTCAAAAATGAATTTTGGGCTACACAGATTAGGATTATTATTTCTCTGGGACACTGGCCTCTGCTTCCTGAACTCCACCCATGGCAGCTCTACTTCTCCCCTCACCGTCTTCTTCAAACAGGTGTTTCTCTCTTTCTTAATTATGTTCTTGATATCTTTGGTAATTTTCATTTATGTAAACTTGAAGTTTCAGTGTTTTTCCTACTAAAAGTTAGGAACTTTATGCTGTTTGTTTGGGAGTAATTTGCATTTCTTATGCGTAATTGATTGTTAGAACTAAAATTTGTTAATGGGTTATGTTTGAATTTCCTTAATTTGAAATGGGTTATCATTATTATTTGCGCCAGAAAAAAAAAAAACCCTCACTTAAGATGATGAACAAACTGATGCTTGAGTCTTGAATTGTGAATAGAAGATTGAAAGAAAGGGAATAAGTTGAATTGTCTGTGTAGAATTGAATTGTCACGGTTTCGATATCGTGGTAGAAATGTGAATTTCTGACACTCATCAACCATGTCCTAAATTATGGAATTATGTTCATAATGGTGGTGGTGGTATTATACACAATTAGTAATGGTAGTAATGATTGTCTTCTCACCAAATTGTAGTAACTTTGGTACGCTTTGTCCGCCTTGCGCTTACCCTATTCTTTGACCTCGAAACCTTGGGGCATTGCTCGAGAAGAAATACTTGTATATTGGGTTGTTTGAAATCAGTTTCTTGGATGGTTTGGGGTTCCTTTGCCCTTTGGCCCCTTTCGGCTAATATCTATAGTATCTTCACTTGTCAGTCTAAGATGAGTATGGTTTTTACCGGTGTCTCGGGAGCAATCTATATGTATGAAACAGTTATGGTTGAGGGCTTGAAGCCGCATAGGTTTTCACTTCTGTAGACTTTGTGCATGTGTAACCTGAGTATCCAACCCATTTAAGATGATCGTCAGTTGTGGTTGTGGTGTTTGGGCTAGGATTATGAGATACTTTATGTTGACATTAAATTATTTTGGGGAAGAAATAATTAGATATTTGAGGTGGTAGCCTGTCGAATAGTGCTTGCTGGTTTAGTAAACCTTTGCATTTTTTGTTTTCACAATCTGTGTTTGGTAATTGGTAGTTTATGCGCTGTCGCATTTTCAGAATGGGCCCTGTAGCTGTGAGCTTCCTTCCCAATCCAGCCTCTTCGTCAAGGTGCAGTTTGTGCTTCCCCACCCATCTCCAGCATCCAAGTGATGGTGTTAAGCTCTACATTGTGCCTGGTCTTGCCATTGCACATCTTCGCACATGGAGTTTTTGTGCCAAGGCTAGGTCAGCAGCTGTACATGGCACAGGATTGGAGAGTGTCATTGATACTAGGTCTCCAATTATCCAAAGGTATGTCATAGTACAAGAGTTCTCAGTAACTCTCTTCGGAAACATGGACTTTCGGATTATGTTAAGGCATAAAACCACTTATTGAGCTTCAACCATAAGTCTAGACTTTTGGTTGAGATGGTTCTCTAACATGGTATCAGAGCATCATCAATCCTTGAGGTCTCGAGTTCAAATTCTGGTAGCCCCCTCCTCTATCAAGTGGACTCGCAAGCACATGGTATGGGCGGGCTTGTGCATTATCTCCACGCTTCAAGCCTAAAGGGCATTCGCGTGAGGGTGTTAAGGCATAAAACCAATTATTGAGCCTCAACCATAAGTCTAGACTTTTGGATGAGATGGTTTTCTAACAGATTACCTTGACCAAAATAGTTTAAGGATGACAAAGAGACTGATATTAATTGGATTTTGACACTAAACTAGGCAAAAGGAGTATTCTTGGGGTCAAGTGTTAGGTGCCCTATGTATGTGTTATAATTTATAAACCTCATTTATGGATTGACTTTGGGAGCCCGTAAAGACTGTAAAGTCCTATTTCATACAAATCCCGACGTGGACTCTATATTTGTTTTCCCCGTTGGTATATGTTATAAATTTTTAATTCAAAAGTTGGGAGTCTCTACCTACCAATGATCTACTGCACCAAATACAAGATAAACGCGCTTAATCCTTGTTTATTGTACTTCTCCAATGTGACTTAGGTACTTAGTAGTTCAGTAAGTGATTGGGGGACTCATCCCCCTTAATATTTCTATCTCTGGTGTTTGTGCATTTATTCATTATTTATGTTAAGCAGAATCAGCAATGTCACTTAAGTGATGTCAAGTACTAGAACAAGCCCATAGTCTGTGGAAGGGGGAAAACGGAATTTGTATCTGAATTTGGCATGGTCAATTGCTGAATATGTATTTTTGACAGGTCTGACCTTTTGCTTGATAGATCAAGTGACTCCATGAACAATGCAAATGATTTTGAGAAGCAACTCCAAGAATTATTTGACGAAGTCAAAACTTTGATTTCAACAGGGAAGAAAACTGATGCCATAGATTTACTTCAAGCAAATTATCAGGCAGTGAAAGAACAGTTAGATGCAGGGTTTTCAGGCATTGAAGAGGCTGCAACTCTTGATATCATTGCTTTAGGATACATGGCCGTTGGCGATCTCAAGATGGTTGGGTCATTATTATATTTGGTAACTTATTTTATTTTCCTTTGCAGAATTTCAGTTGCAACTCTAGTTTTCTGATGTGACATTGGCATGTTTATAATTATGATTCTTTAATCCTATGCTCATATGAAGGATGCTGCAGTGAGACTTCTTCTGGCTGCTGAACTTCTCGTATCTTCTTATGCTGACCTATTCATGTGTAAATTGGTTTGTACTTTGTCAAAACTAGGCTACTAGCAACTTTTCTTTTCACTACTGTCTATAGTCTATACCACACAAACCCCTTGGCTTTACGTTCCTCTAAGCATCTTTGTTATTGCTTAAGTGATCATGAATCAGGACTTATCAAATGTAACCTTTATTGTTCATACACTTAAATTTAGATGTATGGATTCTCCTGCTGCCCTCTGATTTTCTTAAGTTGAAGTGTGCCTAGTTATTTAAGGAGCATATGCTTCGTTTACACAAGTTATGATACTTTTTGCTTTGCTGAGGTGAAATTTGGTGGAGCCTATATTATGGTGCTGTTTAATTTTCTGATATTTCAATTTGTTGTGGCCAGATGAACAAAATTGTTGACTCTTTGGATGATAATGATGATATGATATTTGATTCTGTGCTTGTACACATGGGAAGCATGTACTCAGCAATTGGGAACCTGAAGAAATCAATCGTCATATATGAGAGGGCTTTAAAGATACTGGATAATATGCATGGTTGGTACCCTAGACCACTTTGATCTTTCTTTTTTATTTTTTCTTGATCTTTATTGTTTGGTTTGCTCGGTGACATTCCAGTATAGTTTTATGAGGATGTCTTTTCAATAGCCATAAGGAGCTGCTGTATTTGCTTAATCTTATCTTCCTTCAATTTCTGAAGAGTTTATTGGCTGTGTTTTCATGTTATGACCCACGAATGGACTATAGTTATCTGATACCAAAGGCTTTTGCTTCACAATTTTATTGGGGAATCAACTAAAGTGTGCTCAAATGATTATATGTCAGAGGAATTTTGTAACTAACCTGAGTGAACTTCGCTTTGAATTTTTTGTAAAAGTATCTGAAGTAAACTTACAGTGGTGTTACCCTCCTAGGGATAGATGTTTGACTGTGAATATTGGTAGCTTCAGCCTTCAGGGCTTCAGGCAGACCCGTATGTTGTTAGTTTCTTCTTACGTGACTGGTCTGTTTAAATGATTTGGCATCGAAGGAAGTGTAAGTAAACAAGCAAAATTTGGTTTTGTTAAGCCTATTATTTACGGTGTTTGTTTAGCCATTGCAAGAGCCAAGAACTCTCTGATTCCAAAGTTCAAATGTATTTCTTGTCTTCTGATTCTAACAGTCTAGTACAATGTCGCTTTTAAATCTTGTTTTTTATCTTAGCACTGGCACTTTGCTCAATTGCTTGGGAAAAAGTGTGACTAATGTTCAGTTTGTAAATCGGGGTGTAGGCAAACACAGTATGTTTCTTGTTACACCATTATTAGGATTGGCTAAAGCTCTTGGTTTAACTGGAAGAGCGATAGAAGCTGCAGAAATGTACAAACGTGTGATTATCATCATGGAGTCAAGTTTGGGTGCTGATAGTGCTCATCTTGTGCTGCCTTTGGCATGCCTTGGCAATCTCCTACTAGATCAAGGCAAACCTGATGATGCAGAGCATCCATTTACCAGGTTATCCATTTTTGAAATGTGATTGTGAGTGTTTGGGGATTTAATTAATCGCTACTCAATTGAAATCTGACATCATCTTTTGTAGGATTTTTAATATTTATTCAACCTTACATGGAGGAACTGACGGAAGAGCTGGCATGGCTCTTTGCTCTTTGGCTCATGTAAAATGTGCGCAAGGTGAGTTTGTAGGCCTGTCTTATTGCATCATGTTCATTTCCAGGTGTTGTTTATCGTGAAGGTATTTAGAAATGAGCTAGGTGCTGTTTACCCTATTAGAGGAGCGTTGAGAATTTTGAGTCTGAACTACGGGTTGACTACTCCTTTTACATTGTTATGCCATGGTACTATGTAATTGATTTGGTACCAAATTAGTATATTTCCTGTTGGCTGGTGGAGATGTTACCCAGAAGTTCTGGAGTACTAATAGTTTCAAAGCTTAAGGTTCTGACAATCTTAAGAAGGATGTCTTTGTTCTGTTCTGCAGGCAATGCAGATGAAGCGATCCTTATCTATAAAAAAGCTCTTCAGATCATTAAGGATTCAGGTTACATGGCATTGGATGACGATGTTATGGAGAAGATGAGGATTGGCTTAGTTGAGTTGCTTCATGCAGTTGGAAGGTACTATTATTACTTTTTTTTTTTTTTTTTTTTTTTTTTTTTTTTTTCCGGTTACATGGAAGGTACTATTATTAAGTAGTCTTGCAACCTTTTTTTGACCTATTCGAGTTGAAAAGTAGTCTGTAGTACCCCTCTGGCGGGGAGGAAGAAGTGATAATGCTACATATAGACTCTTAAGCAACGATATTTTTCGTTTGCTCTTAAGAGTTGAAACTTTTACCTCTTAGTGTGGCACCTTTTCTTACTACTAGCTAGTTTAACTTCAGCTGAAAATGAAAATAATGTGGAGTTTCCTTGACAGTTCATTACTTACATTTTACTGTCCTTGCCTTTGTGCTTTCACTACACATTTTTGTTGACTGGCTTTGATGTGGTATTAACAGAAGTGATGAAGGTCGAGAACTATTGGAAGAGTGTCTAGTGATCACTGAGAAGTATAAAGGAAAGGACCATCCAAGCTTGGCTACCCACTATATTAACCTAGCAACCTCTTACTCTTTCTCAAAGAATTATGCAGAAGCAGAGCGGTTGCTCAGGATGTCTTTGCGGGTCATGATGAAGTCTGTTGGCCCGGATGATCCATCCATCACTTTTCCCATGTTGCATCTTGCTGTTACTCTTTCTAATTTGCAAAGGTATAAAGAAGCAGAGAGGCTTACTGTTCAAGTCTTGCAGATCCGCGAGTCAGCTTTTGGAGAAGAATCTCTTCCAGTTGGTAAGTTCTGTTCCCCTATAGTAAATAATTGTTCCCTTAGCATTTGATGCCTATGATACTTGAACATGGCACCATTGTGCTGTATCTTGTGTCCACCCTATCTGATACAGGGTATGACACTGATCGTCTGTCCAATCCTGAACTCCTGAAGGATGGGATAAGACCCTTGTATATCTGATCACTCCATGAAAACTGCTGAAATGCAGTCGGACTTCTGAAGTGAAAACCCTAAATTTACAAATTGACGAGGTAGTGGGCAACTTCACTATCCTAAAACCATGTCAGAGTCTCCTTTATGCCAAGTCCAAGTATCTCATTTTTTTGGTTCCAAGGATTGGGTTCTCGGTTCCCTTGTAGGATGGGATAGTCCGAGTAACATAATATTGATGTAACCTGCAGTTCATTATTGATTGCCTCTAAATCTTGAGGCACTTGGTGTTTTTTGAAGCTCTAGAATTCGCAGAGGCACAAAATATTTCAATAAACGAAATGAAAAAATATTTCTAACACAGCTGTGGATGTACTTAGGTGTATTTAGTTAGGGGAATCAGGGAGTGGCATTCGGTGATAGGTATTGTTAGGTAAACTTTTCATTCTTAATAAAATAAAGGGTTTTTTGCGAAACCCTACCTTTAAAAGTTTCGATTTTGCGAAATCCTACTTTTTATAATAATTCTTGCGAAAGACTACCTTAAAAGAAATAAAATGTGCGAAAGACTACCTAGTTACGTTTTTCCATCAAACATAATGGTTGACCGTTAGTTGACTTTGTTAGTCGACTCATTTTCTTACTTTCTTACCCAAAAATGATATACCCACAGACCCACACCCGATTAAAACATTCCCCCACATCAAAACCCATTTTCCCAGATTTTCCCCAAATCAAACCCAAATTTCCCTTTCTGAAATTTCTTGCCTGATACTTCGAAACAAATCAATTAAACTGAAAGAATTTTGCCAGAAGTTCGAAAATTTCGCATGAATTTGGTTCAAAAACTAAGATTGAACTTGTTGATATCAGATTTGCAATTACTCGATACAAAGTATGGGTAAATTTTATATTGGAGTTGAAATTAGATGTTGGCTAGGCGGTGGGCTAGGCGGCAAACCCCGGCGGTTGGGTTAGTAAATTGATTTTGGGTGAAAATTTTTTGGATAGGAAAATGTCAACTAATGGTCAACCATTCATTTTGACGGAAAAATGTAAGGAGGTAGTGTTTTGCATACTTTATTTGTTTTAAGGTAGTGTTTTACAATAAAAATTTTAAAAGGTAGGGTTTCGCAAATCTTGGTCTTTTAAAGGTATGATTTCGCAAAAAAACCTAAAATAAATGAAAATAGCTTGTGTATATATCATTGATAAATAAAACATTTCATTTAGTAGGATTGCTTACCTTGGAGGGATTTCACTATGGTTATATCCTTGTTATTATCCAACTCCATTATCAGCTCACCTAAGTCCTTATAAAATATTCCGGGGAACTTCAGTTCTATCTTTTTATTTCCTTCTCATTATTAGACACAAAACTTGTTCTAGCTGGGACCAAAGTTTACTGCCACTTCCAAACACATACCATGAAATTCTTATGGCTGCCCACTTTTCCTGTATTTTGAAGTGGTCAACTGCTTGTTGCATCAGTAAAACATAATCTGCTCTAACCTAAGATGAGGAAAAGGGGACCAATTAACCAATTGTATCTCTTCCGTGAGTTTTTTCTCAAATCTGTTGTCCATATCCAAATTAATTCTTCTTCCATTGTGGCTGATCTGGTGTTGTAGGGGAGGCTCTTGACTGCCTGGTTTCAATACAGACCAAACTGGGGGAGGATGACGAAAACTTACTCAAGTTGTTGACGAGAGTCCTCAATATTCAAGAAAGAGAGTTTGGTCCCGAGAGCGAGGAATTAATGATAACCTTGAAGAAAATAATATTCTACCTAGATAAATTAGGACGAAAGCACGAAAAGTTCCCTCTGCAGAGACGGCTATCTGTTCTAAGGGACAAGTACAGACATATAGCACAATACTAGCTTTTGTACTCCCCAGCAACTGCAATGTGGCTTCCCCTGTCTCATAATTTTTAGTTTAGTTAGACAACAATGCTTGTGAAGTGCATAATGTATAGATCTTGTTTCTGAAAGGTGCAGAAATAAGCATAGTTTTCTGCAGTAAAATGAGCCTAAATTGTTGAATTTTGTATCATATTCATCTTTTTTTGTTGGCTTTAAGGTTGCTGGATCTTGCTTCTCTGATTGATTGTCATGAATTTAATGACATTCGTGTTCGTTTTACCCTTCTCTTCAACCCCCAGCCCTTCATGTCTCAGTTTGGGATGCCTAGTTCATGGAATCTGAGACATCTAATCTTGGTCGTAAGTTATAATTTCTGGGGCTATGCTGTGTGTTGCAGGGTATAAGCTAGTATGCACAAAGCTTTAGACACCCTTCAGAATGCCCAAAAATGTTGCATCCTAGGAAAAAAGAAAAGGGCAGTACTTATATTTTATGCCTTAGTAGTTAGTAACTTAGTACACACGCCCTTGAAAATAAGTATTTAGATTCTGTCCAGAATTAATTAAAATACAAGTACATAGAAACGGTGATTTAATCATCCACCATTGTCAGAGTCGACATGGATCAATATCGGCCCCCTCGTAGAAGACTAGCTCATTAGCCGGTGGGGTTCCATCCTAAAACCAATTGGCAATAGGAGTAACCTACCACCTTATAAACTAGTTCCCAGTCTTCTATTTCTCCAATGTGGGATATTATCCCACAGCTCACATGTGGTTGTTGTCACTCCAACATCATAGTTCGTTTTTTACACATTATGTATGAAAGAGTCGTCACTTAGAAAGAGTCGTCACTTAGAATGTGTTAGTGATTAATTTCGACAATGTCATTCTTTTCCTAGTATTAACTTGAAATACAATTTTTGCTGTTGCCATATACTAGTATTTATTTTAAGTTGTACCTTGTGAGTTCTAGTAATCTTATTTGTCTCCTTAAGGTGTTGTTGTGTGATCATTAGGTCACGGGTTTATGTTCAGGGAGCAGCCTCTTGTCCAAAAAGTGACAAGGGAAGGTTTGCCCTCTATACACCCTTGTGGTGGGACCCTTCCCCGGACCCTCGCTTTGTGGGGATATCAATGTGCAACGGGCTGCCCTTTATACGTTTTCTTTGGTGTACCTAATAAATATTTTGGAGCCCATGAATCATAATTAGTCCACATGACTTAGAATGGAATTTCTCCAAATTCACATAATAATTTTAAACAAGTGGAGAAAATGCAAGAAGAAAAGAAAACTCCTCTCTTTTCTCCCTATTCGGCCATACCCCCCATGTTATAATCTTTTGAGTGCACCAAAATTGTGCATCTCTACGTTGAATGTCAATCCCAATCAATTTCATTTTAGACCCACCATTATTTTTGAGGGGTCCAATATTATCCTCATTGAAACTTTAAGTTTCAATATTTGCCTTGAACAACACCACAAAAGAGAGTGTTGAGTGGAGACATCCACAAGTATTATGACTTCCAAGGGGATCTTGAAATGAAAACTCGAAATTTTTGGTGTAAATTTTGGTAAGATGGTTTTATTTGTAGGACATTGAAATACTAGATACGAGTATATGACAATTCAAAGTTTGAAGCTCGTTCTAGAACTGTAGTATTCCTAACCCCGTTCCTCCTACCGTCTTAACTCTTAACCAACTCTCTGGATTTTAGGTGTATGGGATTTTGTTTTGGCCATAGTATTAGTGTTTGATTAAACATTGTCCTAATTATTAGAATCTGTAATACTTTTGTCCAACAAGTTCCTGCTTTACAGGTCTCATGTATAATACTGTACTACTATGATGTACTAAAGTTTTAGCCTTTTTTTCACCCTAACTTCAGTAGTTCAATCTTTCTGTGGGCCATTAAATTTTAGGCAGATTCATTACATTGGTGATAATGTAAGATAAAAGTTATGGTTTCTTTAAGGTGTTCTCATTTCTTGCTTAATATGCATTTCTCACACTGTTGCTGCTTTCTTGGACCATAATCAGGTATCCTTAGTGTCATAGATTAATTTAATCACTGTCGAAATCGCATTATTTTTGCTTAATTAGGTGTACTTGTCTGCCTAATCTTTCCTCTTTAGTGGGTTTGACATGCTACATTGCAATATCTTCTGCTTTATTTTAACTTCTTATGCATGTAAATATATGATATAGCTTCTGTAGACGAGTGATTTTTTACTAAAGTTGTGAAAGTGGTCCATATTTTGCCTTGTTTAGAGCTTACATAAGCGATCTTTAATTGGATTAAAACACTTGAGTATTGAATAAGAACAGGTAAGTTAAGTGTTGTAATCAACTGTTTAAATGGAAGTTTTTATCACATGGGTTGGCTTCCTAAACAGAGAACTTAGTGTCATTAAGAGGGTAATTCGTGAATGACCTTTCTACTAATTGGGTAAGGTTGTATACATCTCGACCTCTTAATGCCCTTTACTGGCGAGATTTCGACTCGATTCTGGTCTTCTACTCCTGTCATCTTTGCTGTTAATCCCATTATATAATTGGAGATATTTTGGTACTAATAAAGCCACTCTGGAAGTATACATTGATTTTGTTGTGTCTTTACTCCTTTCACATTAAATTTTCTCCTATGGAATAATAATGTGACAAAAATCCAGGAATCTAAGTACCTTTTCAGTTTTCACTCTCAAGAAACCGGGATTTTAGAGCTGGAAGAGAGAGAAAAGGAAGTTGAAAAGAAAGGAGCAAGTTGGTTTTAAAAAGTCCCAACCTTTCACTGATTTCTAGAGGAAACTTACATGTTCTTTTTTGCAGAAGTTCAGTCAATCATTTTTTATTATTATTAACCTGTAAGTTTTTTAACTAACTTTTTGCAGACTTACACGTGTAAAGCTCATATTGTTGTGATTCTCTTGGTATTTAATGTCAGATGATTGTACCAATAGTACCTTGATTAGAGAAGTTTTCTTCAGTTGGGATGTGTATGATTCAGCTTTTCTTCATCTTCCGTAAGCAGCCTCTCTATGTTGTTTCAACGTAGAGGTGAGGCTTGTGTACATCCGACCCCACTTACCTTGTCATAGGCGTGAGTCTCTGAGGCACTGGGGTAATGTTGTCGTTGTTCTGATTTTCGTCATCTTATTGGCTGTCTTTTTCTGAAACTCTTTCACACTTCAAAGACATCCCTACAGTTTTTGCCTTGGTTTGCAAGGGAGAGCTGTAGTTCTTGGTTTATCATCTGTAAGTTTTCGGGTTTCCACTGTCTTTTATCACTGCATTTCCCACAATTCTCTTCTGCTGTCTTAATGTATGTGCATCAAACTAAAGTTCAAGTCAATGGATACATAAACCCAATTTCGACAGCTGTAGATATCTGAGAATTTAATGATATGATTTCTCAGTTTTGTAAGATGATTTTCGGTGTTCGTCTGTCTGTTTGTTAAGGTTAAGGGAAGCAGAATTTTGTAATGGAAGATAAGGGTGTCCTTAAGTCGCGTCTTACTTTGTCTGAAATAAGCGATGACAGCTTATGTGCAATGTATTTTGGTGTTTCCTGTGCTTTGTTTGCTCTAAAGAACGCATCAGAACAAGGTCTGGGTGACCAGACATGTTCAGAGACTTGGGAAAAGATGCTCCAAGGGAGTGCCAACCTCTTGGGATTGTTGGTGTGGAGGGTGCAGAAATGTGAGCTTCGTCATAAGCTCGACTCTGCTGAGAGAGAAATCGGCGAGTTGAAATGGATGAGACATGAAGATGCTAAAGCGAACGAGAAAGTCGCGAGCATGTATGCTGCACAAGAGCACGGCTGGTTTATTGAAAGGAGGAAGCTCAGGCAGCAAGTTGGAACTCTTGTGAATGACTTGCGTATCCTTGATAGACGAAAGACTGAGGCCATCTCGGAATTGAATGGGAAACTTGAAGAGATGACAGCTTCGGTGAAATCCAAGGATAAGATTTTGGAGGAGGTGGAGAAGAGAAGGAATGAATTGGAAGAGAAAGTGAAATCAGTGGAAGATGCTTTGGAGGGATTGAGGGAGGCAACCAAGCGCGAAGCTGAAGACCATTCATCTGAGCTACTGAAGCACAAGACTGCTTTCATTGAGCTTGTGTCCAACCAACGACAGCTCGAAGCTGAGTTAAGCCGAGCTCTTAGGCAAGGGGATATTGCTAAGGAACAGCTTGATTATGTGTTTGAGGAAAAGGAGGAAGCAGTGTTGATGGTGCAGGAACTATCAGTGGAGCTTGAGAGGACGCGGAAAGAGTCAGAGCGGAAGGATAAGGTTCTGTCTGCAATGATGAGAAAATCAAAATTGGACTCTGCTGAGATACAGACGTTCGTGAAAGAGGCCAACTTGTCAAAATCAAGAAGAAATAAAGATGATTCGGAGACGGATAAATGGAGGGCAGTTCCTGGCTCAAGAATTGGAAGAAGAACATTGAGAAATATACTGTCCAGGCAAAATAGCTCCAGGTTAGATGTCTTCCCTGACGGAAGAGGAGACAATTCTGTCTGCAGTCGGGTTTTCGATGTTAATAAGATCGAATTGGAGCCCAATGATGATACTTTGGATGATTTGGGTGCTGAAGTCAGGAAACAGCTTGGAGATTACTCCCTACATTACAACAACTGCTTTCCTGATAAATGCTGTAATCACGGTAAGTTTGCGTCTTCATCTTACTACCCTGTCTCATGGAAACATAAGCAGAAAGGTAATTTGTGATTGAGTTTTATTCCCTTATTGGCATTAAAAAATTTCAGATGAAGCAACACAGTTTGATGACTGGGTGCATATAGAGGCAGAGAGGTATCGTAATGCTTTTGAGAAGCGGCATCAACTAGAGTTGGATTCTATTACAGATCAAATGCACCTCAAAGAGGATAAACTAGAAGCATGCCGCTGGCGGTTGCTAAGTGCAGAAGTAGAAAAAAAGAGGTTGCAGTCTAAAATTGAAGGCCTTAATAACGATCTGTCTCAGCTTCGGCATGACAACTTCAAAATCGAAACCTTATTGCTAGACCGAGAAGTAGAACTGAAAACCTTGAAAGATCAGATTGCATTGCAGTTGAACTACTTGAATGCCGAGAAGACAAAGATGCATTCATCCAAGTGTGAGCCACGTCTAGCTGATGATACTGTCTGGTCCAAGATGAAGCTGATTAAGAAGAAGCCTGCTGAAAAAGAAAAGACCAAGAGGAATTTGGCCGAAACTGAAGCTAGGAAAGAAGAGGAATTTCAATCTGTATCTGGAGACAGTTCTTCCACTTTCCTGTCTCCTGCTGAAAGTGTTGTCGAGAAAGAAACATTGCTGCAATTACCTCAGTCCGGAATAGAACTATCAAGTCTCAAAGGTTTAGAAACTGGAAAGGAGGAAGCTGCTGCGAAACTGTGCTCAAATAAGAGAAATGGATCCACTTGGAAAGTCGATCTTCATGCTTTGGGTGTTTCTTACAAGATCAAGCGGCTAAATCAACAGCTTCTTATGCTTGATAGGTTAACAGGAAAGCAAGAAAGCAGCAAAGTTCAGGAAAGCGAGGAACAAGAGAAGTCGAGGATGATGGGTTTTAGTCGCTTGCTGTCATTGCTGAACAAACAAGTCAGTAGGTATCAGTCCCTTCAAGAAAAGGCTGACAACCTTAGCAAGCGGATGGTAAGTTCCGACTATATTTACTTGAAAAACTTAACTAAACTATTGTATGATTCTATGATACAGTCTAATGTGCGTTTACTTTTGACTGACTCTATTATGATCTCATCTTTAGGGAGAGAAAGAACTGAATTTAAAGCAAAGAGTGCCCATCTCTAAGAGAACAAAGGAAGAGACAAGAAAACTCGAGAAATTCCTCGAGGAGACGTTTCAGCTACAGAGATTTATCGTGGCAACCGGACAGAAACTGATAGAAATACAGTCGAAAATTACTTCAGGATTTGATGGGATCGTCAATGAATTTGAGGGGTCTGCTAGCTTTGACATGAAGAGGTTTGCTGAGACTATTCAGACTCTTCTTAAGGATGTTCAAAGGGGTCTTGAGGTCCGAATTTCTCGGATAATCGGAGATCTTGGAGGCACGCTGGCCTGCGATGGAATTCACTTCAGGATGTAAGAACATGATCTCTGTTTTTTCAACTTCAGGATCAAGTCAATAGTGTGTTCAGCTGGTTCATTTTGTGGATTAAGAAATTTGGGTTTGTATAGTAATTGTATCTCTTGAAATTTTCGCTTTGCACGAATCACTGGGCATATATTCGGATTTTTGGTATGTGCAGGTGATACGGTCTTACTAAAGAAAATAAGATTTTGCATGTAAATAGACAGCCACTGAAAATAATGTATAGATTGAAGTTTCCCGATGTTGAAATTTCATCAGCAGTTCATTTCATATTATCAAATCCCCTACATGAAATGTACGAGGAATCTCATACATTACCAATTATACAGTGACAACTCAGCACCACAACAAATAGTGATTGTATAATATCTGAGATTGACTCAACAAAATTAATATCACTTTCTTCCCTCACCCCCAAGTTCCCAACCCCTCTTATTAATTATCATCGACCCACCACTTTGCCCACCGCGCCATCAGCCCCAACCACCGACGACCACCGTTCCGACCTCACCACAAGGTTCGCCCATGGTATAAGAACCCAAGAAGGCCACCATTGATCATTGCCAGGGGCGGGGACTTCTCCGCCCCTCCTCGACATTTTTCTCTCCATATAATCCGCCCCTAATTGACAGATATAAATTAATTAATTTGGGGAAAAGTGACCTAGGCAATGGCTGGGCCGTGGGCGTGGCGAACGGCATATCTGTGCGGCCTCTCGGTGGACATGTGGGGCATCGATGATAACCTTTGCCAACAACGCGCGTGGGGATATAAAATTATAGGAGGAGAGGTGCAGGGTGGTTGGTGGGTGGACCACCGAGGTTGAGAGGGTTGCCGACTTTGGCCAAGTGGCGGTAGCGGTAGGGATGGGGGTGGACGGTGGTGGTGATGGGTAGGTGGGTGGCTGTGTCGTTGTGGGAGGGTGATTCTTTTGGGTTTTGCACTTTTTTTTTAGTTTGTTACTAACAATCTAGTCAATCACTCTAATTGGTAAATGTATAGTGTATAAAGATTTCTCATACACTTATTGTATGTGTACCCTTATCCTCCCCTACATATGACGTTTGGATTAATTGGTCGTCACGTAACGTGTGGTAGTTGTCAAAACATTCCTTGTGGAACCAGATTGCATATATGACGAGCATTCTTTTCTCATTGTGTGATTAAGTGCATAGGACAACCATAATCAAGTTTGTGAACCCACAAGTAGGGTGGTGTGGGCACCCATATTTATTTTAACTTTTCATATTTAGTTTTACACTCCTTCATGTGACTGTAAAAATCAACATTCCACAAAATATCTTTGTTAAAAGTGTCTCACTGTTTGCATTTCAGTTCACCAAACCGACCAAACTCGAACCATTTGGATACATTTCTTTTTGTACCGTTAAGTGTAAAAGGTTTGGAACGCTTTAATTTATTAAATTTAGTACAAGAGAAAACAAGCCAAACCGACCAATAAAAAATAACATAAAAAAAAACTTTATTCCTCATTTCATCCGAACTTTATAATCTTAAAATTGGGAGGTAACTATCTTTTTAGCTAAGGGATTAGGGATGTAACATTTTGATTCAAAACAAGAACGATTCGAGCATGTTCAACGAATAATCGAGCCAATTTTTCAGCACCCTTCATTAGATCCTACTCATTTTGTGTCTCTGACTTCTTCACGACCTCTTTCCCACTTTCACCACCTTGCATATCATCCTTCTTCCTCTTCTTCCACCCCCTACCCGAAGCATTGCCAAATCCAACAGCAGTCAATCCACAAACAATAGCTCCTACCTCATTCTCTACACCACTTGCACCACGCACAATACTCAACCCTTTGCCACCCATTACATCACAATTCAATATTGATTTGTTTTTCGATCCTTTTGGCCGCCCAGGCTTCTTCTTTTCAATGATCACGCTATTTCCAGAAACGGGATCCTTAGTTGAATCTATTTGTCCACCATAGCCATTCACGCTCGTATTCCCCCTACAATGGCTTAAGATTCCTTGGCTACTCCCTGCCTTATTTTGTGCCTCTACCTTCATATCAACCATTTTCCTACCTTCACCACCCTGCATATTATCCTCCTCCCTCTTCTTCAACCCCCTACCCCAACCATTTTTAAATCCAACAGCCGCCAAACCACAAACAATGACCCTTTCCTTCTTCCTCTCACTACTTGAACCACCCACATTGATTAACTCTTTAACATCAACTATGCCACGACTTAGCTTGGGTTTGTTTTCCGATCCCTTTTGTCGCCCTTGCGTCTTTTTTGGAATGATCACTTCGTCCCCACCATTTAAAACGGGTAGCACAACTCCAGTTCCAATTAAATTTATTCCTCCACCAAGGATAGCATCGTCATTCTGACTTATATCCCCGCTAGAATGGTTTAAAAAGCCTTCGTAATCGCCTGGCTTATTAAGGTCAAAACAATAATTTCCTCCTCTTCCAAGTGAAGTTCCCTTGGCATTCGTGTCGCCCTTATCGAACAAGCTTTTCATTGTTTCTTTTAGTACACTTTCGTGAGTCCCTTCATTTCTTCCCCTATCACCACCGTCACGATTAACCTCATCTGCTACCGCAAAGTAATCTATAACTGGATTATTTAACTGAACATCAGCGGAGAAAGTACCAAGTTCCTCATTTGGCACAACATCCATCTTCGTCTCTTATTCCTTTTACTAGATAAATCAAATGATAATGATGATCGATAAATTAACTTATCTTTTGTAGCGGAAAAGAAATAAGAGGGGGGGAGATCAGAGAAAGGGGGAGGGTGTTTCTTGTGACTTGGAGTTATGTTTTTGCAACTTGATTACTCTACATTATATACTACTGACCAACTCATTAATTAGACCCTAATAATAATATTAATTTTCTCTAATATTAATAGTTATTGGGTTCCTCGAGAAAAAAGTGGCATAATTTTAAATGAGTTTTTTGGTATATGTCATCATCTATTAATCAGCCTTTATGTTTTTCTTATTATAGAGATATCTTTATGATTTCTTATTTATTGATTGCTTACTAGTTATATAATCCTTGAGCTAACATAACTATAGAGATGATCCAGATTCTGAATTATGTGAATGTTGATCACAATGAACTAATCTGTTATAAATGTGCTCCTAATACAGACCACGTGTGATGCACTGCTTAAATTAAATATTTACTATGACAAAGAAATTTCATAAAAATAATAATTATGAAAAGTCAAATATGGTAGTATCACCATGGTGTGAGAGCATGCTCGGATCACGTGTTTCGGCCTCAAGGAAATGAAGAAAATTTCTCACCCCAGCATACCCCTAATTTTGTTTTCTCACCCTCGCCAACCTTTTCCCGTTGATCTCTCTTTATCTTCCCCGGCCCTCCCCACTTCTCCTTGCTCCCACAGCAACATTATGGAGATAGCAAGCCATCTATTATACCTCCCCAGAGGCCCCAACTGCGACGACAAAACAACCTACGCTAGACGGAGCGTTGGGGACTATGCCCTATTGGCTTTTTTATTTAAACTCTTTTTTTGTTCCTTTTCCCTACTGCTCACAAGTCACAACCCCGCTGACCTACCCCTCTAAGTGTCGTTTGCCACACACTTGACCCCAAAACAACAACTGTACATGTAACCACCTCCATTGCCTACCTTTTTTCCTTCTTCCCTCCCCTTCACCACTCAACTCCTACATTGCCAACGTCCCACCTTGGCCTCAGGCCGGCCCTCAACAGCTTTGCCCCATCCATGACACTGTTCAATCCCCATGCCACCGATAAAACCAACATTGTGCAAGCCTTATAGGTAGTGAGGTAAGGGGAAAAAGGTAAGAGAATAAAGGCAAACAAAAATTTGGAAATATAGTAATTGAAGTTCAACCTAAAAATAACGACTTATAATAATAACCAAAACATAAAAAAAATTAAATACATATTAAAAAAAACGCTCGTTGCTGACGTCATGCTGAAGAGTTAGCTTACTCTCCAAGCTTCCATTGTTAGAGCTTGCAATTATGGCTAAGCGAGGTCGGCCGCCAAAGAAAAATACAGGTTTGCAATCAGCCAAGCTTAAGGATCAATCTAGTACCAAAATTGTAGATATTCGTGAAGAATCCGAAGAGGAAACAGAAACCCAGCTGGATGAACATCAACGAAGCTCGACCAAGCTGGGAGATTTCATAGAGAGTGCACTAAATAAGTCCGGAAAGGTAAGATCTGATATTCCTCCTCCGGTGGAAGAAACTGTTAGCCCAATTTTACCTGAGAATAACGGAATTGAGAAGAATCAGGAAGTTAATATTCATGAAAAATCAGAGAAAGTAATCCCGATTAAGAAATTAAAAATACATGGAGTAGTGTAGCTGGTCCTAAACCAAATTTGGGTATGAGCTTACACTATCATGAGTCGGATAACAACTCTGGGGAAGTAATTATAGACCACGATGATGTTATTGAGGAACTAAAACTCTGGAAAAATGCCCTTGTGGGAAATGTTATTGGCGCTAGACCTAAGATCAAAGAACTTCAGGATTTTGTGGGGAAATTCTGGAAGCATATTGAAGTGCCAAAAGTGGTTTATTTTCGTCGGGGATGGTTCATGTTTCGATTCTTTAAAGAGGAATCTGTGACTGAAATATTGAGGGGAGGGCCATGGAGAGTTCTGGGAAATGCTTTGATTCTCAAGAGATGGGCGAATGAGATATCACAGGAACTTGATAGAGTGTCAGTGGTACCTGTCTGGGTTTTGCTGCCGGATTTAGACCCTTGGTTCTGGTCTAGTAATGCTCTAAGCAAAATTGCTAGCAAAATTGGAAAACCTCTTTGTGCAGATCATACAAACAACTCACAAGGAGCGTCTTTCATTTGCCAGAGTGATGATTGAAGTGGATGTTTCTAAGACACTGTGTAATACCCCCGAATTTCGGCCTATTTTAAAGCATTATTTTATTACAAAAATGCGCCAAAATCCGATAATATTACAATTGATATACAAAGCTGACAAAATACGTTCTACACAGTTTATGCAATTTGACAAGGCGATACAAAGTCTAAACAAAACTCCAATACAATGACGCACAACGGAAGCTTTACAGTTCTTCAGGTAGGACCCACAATAAAAAACGTATCCGTCACAATTACCTGTGGTAGATTTAAAGCACAAAAACCACAGTTGAAAAATTCAGAAAATTGAGTAAGCTAACACCTCAACTTGTAAAACCCAAAACACTTACCTTGATTTTCAAAAACGTTTTTACTTTTCATTTGAAAACAACACTTAGCACATATTCAGATACAAACAATCCAATAATGTTTCAACACCAACAAATATCCAATTGTGGCATTCAGGGAAGATCAATGAGTGGGAATTCTGAATCATTAAGGCGGTATAACCAGCCCTGCATAATATACAATCATTCAATCATTTAAGGCGGTATAACCAGCCCTACATAATCCAACCAAGACAATCTAGACCTTAAGTGTGCACACCCCCTATCAAGTATTGCCAACCCAATAGAGTAGTACTAGACGCCTACAAGCCCTCTTGAAGACCTATGCGGTGGGGCAATTATATAAGCGAGCAAAAATAATATATGCGATCAATAATTTGCGGTCAATAATATGTGCGATCAATAATGTGCGGTCAATAATATATGCGATCAATATTCCCAACTCATTGTCTTAAATAACTTTTGATTATAAAGCATAAATCATCAATCATAAACCAAAGTAGCTTTCATTCAATCAACCATCAACCCTTTCATAAGCAATATGCGATCATTATCCAAATAAAATCATCCAATAACAATAACCAATATGATATTCAATAGTTCTCCACCTAGCATGCAACTATGTTCTCAACCAACAACCAAATCACACTTAGCACCAAATTTTGAAAGGTTTAATATAAGTCATAGAAGGGTTGAGCATGCTAGCTTACCTTCTCAACACAAGCAACACAGAATTAGTCAAGATAGTACTTCTCGTTCACGAATTTGTCATCTACAATAGAATATCCTACAATCCAAATTCAATCCCCAATCTTAGTCAATCATCCAACTTATTCTTATAATTCAAACTTTATATCCTCAACCTACATACCAATTATAATCACGACAACTAAGGTTCTACTACACAAACTAATTTATAATTCACAATTACAACACTAATAACATGAAAATTCCGAAAGACTTAAATAATCTTGTTAAAACAGAAAATAAACCTTCAAAAATCATACTTTCATTTACCCATTTTAATCCTAAATTAAACCAACTAAATACATTATGTAGAAACCTTCAAAAACCCATGTTTTTGGCCTAATTACCCTTAAATCCGAAAATCAATAATTAAATTCCGAGAAATCAAGAACTAATTCCAAAAAAATGATAATTTCGAAAATAGTTATAACATACTAATTTTGAGTTTTTTTTTTTAAAATAGATTTTACTTACAAAATTAATTTCTATCCCTAATTTCAATTAGACAAAAATCATGAACAAACTCCACATACTACTCCAAACCAAAGTTCGAAAACCCTAGTATCATAATTCATATCAATCTAACAACAATATCAAATTTATCATAAGAACAATCAACAATCGAATTGTAATTAGCCCCAGTTTTCATTAATTCATAATTACTCCCAATAATTCAAAATTTGCTTAAAAATCAATCCTTTGAAACTAAAATCAACCATACTCAATTACCCATCTCATATAACAACTAATCAAGCATAACCAACACAAAAACAAATTAAAACAAACAAGAATCAAATTGGGTTAAAATAGAAATCGAAAACAGAGGAGAGAGAAAATAGGAGAAAGGGGTTTATGATACCCGAAATTGGCCGGAGAAGAAAGAGGAAGGCCGGATAAGCAACGGAGAACAACTGAGTTGCGGCCGAGATGGGGTGATTGTCGTGCGTGGGTGGTTGTCGCGCGACGTGGACAGGGGAAGGCAAAGGCGGGCGGCTTTGTGCGTGCGTGAGAAGGCAAAAATAGATGAGGGTTTTTTTTTTTTTTCTTTCTTTCTTTTCATCTGATTTCGTGTTTTTTTTTTTTTTTTTTTAAATTGGTTTTGGGTTGGCCTTTTGATATGAGTCGGGTTAGAAGAGAAAATGTTACGGATCGAAACGGGAAGGTACCCAATTAAGCTAATTCACGCATAAAAACACCTCTAAATCATTGTATTTTCCGAAAACAACTCGATACTAAATTTGTAATTCACTTACTAATTATAAAATATCCCGAAAATTCGGGATATTACACACTGCCTGAATTATTGATGCTGCATACCCCATTCACAGAGCCAATCTGCCAGAAGATTGAATATGAATGGGTGCCGTTTTACTGTCAAACATGCAAGAAATTGGGGCATGTAGAAGGGAAATGTAGGCTGAATAAGCCTAGTACTAAGACTGATAAACCCAATCCTCCAAAGAAGGTTTATAAGGTCAAAGAAGTCCCAAAGGAGATAGGAAAAGAAATTGCTGAGAAAGAAAGGTCTCAACAGAAGGAAATAATTCAAACTGAAACTGTAACACCTCCTCCAAAGCTTCAGGTTGATGAGATGGGATTCAGGGTAGTTACCAGGAGGAAATCAAAGGGAATAGCTACCTCTAAGACTCCTCCAACAAGCACTAGAAACAGCTTTGCAGGGTTACTTTCAATTGGGATCACTAATGCCCAGTTAGAGAAGGGGTTTAATGACCAGATTCAGGAGAGAATTGATCTTCTAGGGGATGAGGAGCCTCCAGGCACTCCCTCCTCCCAATGATTGTAGGAGCCTGGAACATTCGAGGGCTCAATGATGCCCTCAAGCAACAGGAGGTAAGGGATCTCCTGTTGTCTAATAAGGTGGACTTGTTTGGGATATTAGAAACCAGAGTTAAAGAGAAAAATTTCAATGGGATTGTTAGGAGGAAATTTGGTAGATTTCTTGTTACTAATAATTACTCTCACAGAATTTGGTTGCTTTGGAATAAACAAACTGTCAAGGTGGATATCAGAGAGGTTGGCAGTCAGTTTATCCACTGGAAAATGCTACATTACATGACAAATAGTAGCATTTGGATTACAATGGTTTATGGAAGTAATAGCCCGGAAGAAAGGAGAGATCTCTGGGAGAAGTTGAATTCTTTCAGCACTCAGGAGCCTTGGATAATCTTGGGGGATTTTAATGTTGTCAGAGATCACTCGGAAAAGATAGGAGGAAATCCTCCAAACCTCAATGATATGGATGAGTTTAATAGATGCATTGCTCATTGCAAATTGGATGACATGATAGGGCAAGGATGCCAATTCACTTGGACCAATAGTCAAGAGGGAGATACTAGGAGTTGGTGCAAACTGGACAGAGCCCTAATGAATAATATATGGATGTCTTGTTTCCCTTCCTCTTTTGTTAATTTCCTTCCTGCAAGCATCTCTGATCATTCCCCCATAATGATCAGTATTGCTAGTCCCCCTAAGATCAAAAAATCTTTCAAGTATCTGAACTGTTGGGAAGATCATGCAAAGTATGAGGATATTGTGAATACAGCTTGGAGAATCCTAGTTTCAGGCTCTGCAATCTTCAAGTTCTTTCAGAAACTGAGGAATGTTAAGTATGGATTATGTGAGCTTAACAGAGATCACTTCTCAAACCTGAGTAAAAGAGTGGAAGATTGTAAGAAAAAGCTTTTGGTAAGCCAAGTAGCTCTTCAGAGTGCTCATCAGGATCAGAGGAAAATTGAAGAAACTGACAGATTAAAGGAGGATTACTTGAAGTTCAAAAAGGCAGAGCTGAGTATGCTCAGTCAAAGGGCTAAAATCAAAAACATCAATGAAAATGACTGTAGCTCGAGATATTTCTTTGCCAAAATAGCAGAAAGGAAAAATCAGAATGTTATTGGTCAAATTAAGGACAGGCATGGCAAAGTTCATAAGGAACAAGAACCCCAAGTCTAATATGAGACCGTCTCACATGAAACCAGTACACTAAAATAATAAATAATTATGTTTATATTTCAATTTTGTGTGTGTTGATCTGACAATAACTTATAAAAATTTCAGAACTTGTAAAAAATTTCAAAGAGTGAAAGAAAATATCTACCTCATTGGCTTTACATAACCCACTTCCGTGTATTCTAACCATAGCGCATAGCTTTATGGCTCGTTTCCACCAAAGATTCCATCAAAATTACCTATAAATGTCAAAGACACAGCAATTACTCACTATGTTATGCACATTCGGCCACCACATTTGATAAATGAAGAAAATGAACCGTAACATAAGTTGAGTGAGAATTACGGCTTTTAATAACTCATATCAACAGCTTTAACAACTCTAAATGACAAAGAAAACCCAATTGGTAGTGGTAAGTTCAACTTAGCACGACAGTTTTCATCATTAGTCATCTTCTTGCACAAGATTTAACTTTCAGAGGCCATGACTTTCAGCTCCGCAACTTTTACAAATCCCAACACATACCAAAACGTAGCTGTAGAAGCTAGCTACCACGCAGAACAAAGTTTACCCCAAAGTTCACTCAGAATCAAAACTTATGCGACTTTTAGTGACATCAGGTCAAATCTGACCTGTGGGTCGGGCTAGTGCGCAACTGAATTCAAATGCTTATACATTGAGTATTAGATAAAAGATTTACATGAGACCAAAACTAAAACTTAGTTAACATCCCAAATTTTCAAAAATGATATCATGATCTTCCATTGGCCATTGGAGCTAGTTGCAGTACCTAAAATTGCTTCAGATTTTGACAATAAAAACAGAATTCTGACTTGAAAGTGGCACCTATCCCCCCTGGAACAAAGACTTTACTCACTTATATTGAAACTTTGGATCATAATGCTAACAAACAGACAAGGAAAAACCTTAGTCTTGTCTCTACAACCTAACTAACATGTTGTGACCCAAGTTTCAACTTTACAAAGCCATTACTCATGTCATTCCCAGTGATATCTAATTTTTTTTCTGTTACAAATTAAGAAATTCCGTGGCATAATTCGTTGCACAAGTGATGATTTGTTGTAGTGAATGTAGCTTCTAAAAGAACTTAATGGATCGGAGAAATGTATGAAGAATTATGTGTGTTTGATGTAATTTGCGCGGAAGTGTGTTTGAAAAGGATCGTCTTCTTAAGCTGATACCTTGATGTGAACCTTTCAACTTGATTAAGCTATAGAAAGTGTAAAGAAAACTAAACATTGAGAGAGAGAGAGAGAGAGAATTAAGAAGATTATTTTTCATTAATTTGCAATCAGTTACGTTTTGTGTATATATAAGTATATAACCGTAGCAAATAGCTTAGAAACAGAGTAGTAACCACCTAATCCTAGCTGGCAAATATAACAGAATTCTGTTATAATCTTGTTACAAGAAAGGAAGAGCTAGGCTTCAATGGTTGCTACTTGCTAGTGCAGGAGCCTTATCATGCTCCTCTCTACACGTTTGAAGTAGTTTGGTTTTGCCGTTAATAAGATGCTTTTTGTGATAAATTATTAAAAGGGAGAAAAACTTAATTATAAACAATTTCGTGAATTGAAACTAAAATGACCAAAAATAATATATAAAATAAGCGTGTTTCTTCCACATTCCACCGTTTCATTGACCCCAAACTAAAAAGCTCGGGTTATAATCAAACATCTTAAGCACGGTTGTTTGCATTACGATTTTTATTTAGCAATAGAGTATAATTTAAGTCTAACAATTTATAATTATACCCTTACACTCTATTAATTTATTCATAGAAAAACACGTCTCGAGAACTAAGATAAATTCGAAAACAATCTTCACACAATCTGTCACGCGGTTCTACGATCGTGACTAGCAATTTTGAGCCTCAAGCCACTGGTTTGTGGGTTACTACATTCTCCGTACTTACTAGTTACTACCAAACCATTTCTATTAATGGAGTAGTGTTAATTAACAAAATAATGAGTGCAAGAGGGTGCGTAAATCACTTATCATAGGATAAATAGTGAAAAGTGTGAATATGAAGCAACAAGGTTCTATGGTCTAGTGGTCAGGACATTGGACTCTGAATCCAATAACCCGAGTTCAAGTCTCGGTAGAACCTCATTTTATGTATTTTGAGGCAGTCCACAGCTGCAACTGCTACTTTTTTTGTTTTAGCATGATTTTATATCCATAACACTGGTCCCCAGGATAGCCCGCTACTTTTTAACATTTTTGTCACAATCTTTGTCCATTGATCTGATTTTATTTATTTATTTATTTTGAGCACTAAAGCTTTATGTTCCGTTTTTTTTTTTTTTTAAAAGACAAACTTATTCGAATCAAAATATACTAGTTTTTTAAGACCCTATTTGATCCAACTTAAAAAAAAAAAAAGTGAATTCAAATTAGATTAGAATACTTCAATTCAAATCAAATCAGAATTATCTAAATAACAATCAATGAAGATCATATCAATTCGTCTAGATGTAATTGCTTCTTCAACCAATTCAGATCTGATCAATTCAAATCAAATTTATTGAAATCAAATAAAATCAAATCAGTTCAATTTAAATCAAATCTGAAAAATGCAACTCACATCTGATAATAAAGGATTATGGAATATTCCAGAGAATTCCGGGTTAAGGAATATTATGTGTTTAGGAATACGATATATAGTAGAATATGTGTTTAGGAATATGTTACAAGATAGGTTTCGTAAGGGTCAAGTCTTGTAATAGTATAAATAGGGGTTTACCCCAAGGTTATTGTAAGCAAGTTATTACGGAATCATCTTAAGAGTTTCCCCAAATCTCGAGTATTACACATAATATTCCTTAACCCGGAATTCTCTGGAGTATTCCATAATCCTCTATTACCCCCTCAAACTCATGGTACGTAATTTGACTAAAATTACAATGAGTTTGCCAAAACGATAAGGAAACAAAATAACTCCGTCGAGATCTTCAAATCCTCAAATCCAGCACGTTGATCGTCGTCGTCTCAAAACACTATTATTTTCGAACTCACTTGATCGTCACCCAAAGAACACCACGAATCGCAAATAATCAACTTCACCACTAAACGCCGGATACAAGGGAACCATGAATCACCATGGTCTCACAAATTATGAAGCGACCATTATCAGCTTCATCTAAAAAGAACCAAAAATAAATACCATGAATAAACATGGTCTCAAAACGTGAAGTCGTCATATCAACTTCACCTAAAAATACCAGTCATAAGACATGACTGGTAGGGGCACTTCCCCATTCCTTGATCGACCTAAAATCACACAAAATCTACCAAAATCTCTTCTCACCCAAAAACTAAACACCATAAATTAGTATGGTCATCAAAGAAGTTTCTCCGGAAGTGTTCTCGAGTAGCACGTACATCATCATCCTCAAAAGCCAAAAAGATGAAATCAAAAAAACACCATGATCATAAGTCATCCGAACACACATCAGCCAACCCAAATCCATGATATTGTGCCACGTACCAAATTCAAGAACTACAAAGAAACAACGACGCAACGGCGAACTCTAATAATCTTCATAATACCAATAATACCAAAATCTCGATCAACCGCAAACATCTCGATCAACAACTCAAATAGCAAATGGAGAGGGGGCTTTATTTAAACAAATAAAATCGAATATAATACTCTTAAAATAACAATAGTAATACTCCTAAATTGAATAACAAAACCCTAAATTAAAACACTAGAGCACGAACATAACTCCGGCGAACAACGAAATCCCGCCGGCAGGCATTATCGATCACATGCCCACCGGCAGGTAGCGGAAGTAATCTTCGAGAGTCCTCTAGGAAATTAAAGAGGCTCTGATACCGTATAAGAAATATAATACACGAGATTTGTGGAAACTCTTAAGATGATTCCGTAATAACTTGCTTACAATAACCTTGGGGTAAACTCCTATTTATACTATTACAAGACTTTACCCTTACGAAACCTATCTCGTAACATATTCCTAAACACATATTCTACTATATATCGTATTCCTAAACACATAATATTCCTTAACCCGAAATTCTCTGAAATATTCCATAATCCTCTATTATCTGAAAAATGCAATTCTATCGACTAGGGCCTAAGCCCGTACGTAGCCTTCTTTCTAAAAATTTTGATAGACAATCTTTGTTCAGTTTCAAAAAAAAATGTTTTATGTTCATGATTTGACAAACCCATTCTAGTTGCTCCGTAAGTAATAAGACTATACGAAGTACACTTTCTCTTTTGGTTGAATCTGTGAGTGAAAAAATACATAGTCACCATCAATGTAAAAGTTTTAGACTTCACTATAAATAGGAGAGAACGTCTCGCACGACACCGACTCACAATAAAAAAAAAAAAAAAAAAAAAAAAAAAAAAAAAAATGGAAATCAACATTATTAAGTAACAAATTGTTTATCACATAATATAGCCTAGTATTTGATTCACAAATTGCGACCTTAATTTTTGTATTTCAGGGTCTAGGTGTGAATTTAGATTTACTAAAATGCTCAATTTCAGTAATGTTCCCCCAAAAATGACTTAACAATTCTTCGATACCAACAGCCTCATTAAGGACAAAATGGTCATTTCATCCAGTACCAAGAAAGAAAAGTTGTCATTTTAGCCATGTCAACCTCATCGAGTAACATGTCCATTATCTCCGAATCACTGAAGACACTCCCACCATTTCCACCAGCATGACAGACTTGCTCCGTCGCTATACAATTCATGTCAGGACGATATGGTGCGACACCGACATAAGAAGTATCTTTTTTGATACGGTTAGTACGTGATTTGTTGTAAAGGTAGTGCTTCTCGCAGTAGCTTTTCCCCTGAAGTGCTCTATTTGGACATCGCCAATTGGGTGTCCCCGTCCTTCTACACCTCTCCTCATCCGACGGTAGAACGTCCATTTTTCTCTCTTCTCCTTCCTCTCGAATAACCAGGATGAGATAAATTATGGTGATGGTGATTACTGATTAAGATGGATTAAGAAATTAGATTGTCTTTTATAGCAGAAGATTAATGAGTGTCATGAAAACGTGATAGAGGGGAAGGTGGGAGTATTTTCTCGTGACTCTTAAGTTATGTTTTGTGATTACTCTCATGACTCCAAGCATGTTTTTTTCCCAATTATATCCCCTCTATATATATATATATATATATATCCAAATCCTGAATAATTAATAACAATTATGGTGATCGACTTAAAGTTTCGAGCCTAATTAATTATGCATTTGGCTTGCAAATTGAATAGTTTAATGTGATGGAGGAGTTCTAAGGTGCTCGACAACTAGAGCAAAACATCATAGTGAATCATTTTTTACATAATTTAATAAATTTTTCTAAAAGAAAAAATTATCAAATTATATTAGACGTAGCTTGTACAATGTATACATAAGCATAAAAGATTAAATAAATACAATTAACCATTTTTTCTATTTTTTTTTTTTTTTTTTGCTATTTACAATATAATCTATAAAATATATCTAAATAAAAATAATGGGTGGTGTAGACTGATTTTTAACATTATGGACGGTTGAGATGAATGCTATTATGGTACTTTGCGCTACTTGTAAAGGACCTTAGAATTACTCTTATGATATACTTTTCCTCTAACATAAATACTTGGTGAAGTTTTTCTTAGAAAAATATGACACTCATTTATTAGATGAATTTTTGAAGCCACCTCACATTGTTTAAAAGAAAATTAAGAGCGGATAAAAAGTTAGAACTAATAGTTTCTTTGCTATTACAAAGAAGTATTTTTTAGCCACCAAACTAAGGAGGGTGGGATCTAAAAAACACCAAAGTCATATTTGGGATTTATAAAACACCAAAGTTGATAAACTTGTTTATATAACACACATTAAACTATTTGGGTATTAATTAAACACCCAAACAAATAAAAAAATGTTAGCTTTTATTTATCTCTTAAATTATAATTTTGTTGTTTTTCTAACCTTCTCTTAGGCTTCCGGCATTAATATTTTTTTCAATCCTCATTACATCATACTTAGAGACTACCACCAAAATTTGAGTCGTTTTTGCTCCGAAGCTATTTTATCGGAAAACCGTAGATTATGTACTACGATTCTGGTCAAATTTGATCAATTTTTCGAAAAATGTCAAATGTCCTCCAAACATTACTGAAGATAGCCTAGGACTGTACTTGTTGTATTTGAGAGTTGATTTCTCATTTTGTGAATTATTTCATGTGTTTCAACGCTCGTCACTTTGTACCGTTTTGGCTGGTTTTCTAACCTTCTTTTAGATTTTTGGCCCCAATATATTTCTAATCCTCATTATATCATACTTAGAGACTACCACCAAAAGCTTAGCCATTTTTGCTCCGGAGCCATTTTATCGAAAAATCATAAATTATTCGTTGCGATTCTAGTCAAATCTGATCAATTTTTCGAAAAACGACAAATGACTTCCAAACATTACTATAAATACCCTAGGACTATACTTGTTGGATGTGAGTAATGGTTCCTCATTTTGTGAATTATTTCATGCGTTTCGACGCTCGTCACTTTGTATGGATTTATAACGGTTTTGGCTTTTTTTCTTACCTTCTCTTAGGTTTTCGGCCTAAATCTTTTTCCAATCCTCATTACTCCCTTCGTCCCAACTCAAACGCCTCATATTCCATTTTGGGACGTCTCACCTCAAACATCCCATCTATTTTGGGACATATTTCTCTCTCCTACTTTTATTAAATTATAATATTCTCTTTTACATCATCTCTCCTACTTTTATTAATCCTCACATTCTCTCTCCTCCTTTTTCCTAACATTACCTCACTCAACTTACTATATCAATTTTTTTTATTCCACTAAAAATATCACTCGGGGCGTTTGAGCTGGGACGGGGGGAGTATATCATACTTACAGACTACCACACAAATTTTAGCCGTTTTTGTTCGGGAGCCATTTTATCGAAAAACCGTGGATTATGTACAGCGATTCGGGTAAGATTTGATCAGTTTTTCGAAAAACGCCAAATGTCCTCTAACCATAACTGTGGTCTGTGGATACCCTAGGACTATACTTGTTAGATTTGAGTCTTGCTTCCTTATTTTGTGAAGTATTGCATGCGTTCTAACGCTCGTCACTTTGTATGTATTTATCACCGTTTTGACCGTTAGGTTTTTTACTCTAATATTTTGCAAATCTTCATTATATCATACTTAGAGACTACCACCAAAGATTGAGCCTTTTTTTTCTTCAGGTCCATTTTATCGAAAAACCGTGGATTATGCATCATACTGTTATTCTGGTCAAATTTGAACAATTTTCCGAAAAACACCAAATGTCCTCAAATCTTTACTAAAGATAACCTACGACTATAATTGTTTGATTTGAGTGTTGGTTTCTCATTTTGAGAAGTAATGTGTTTCGACACTCGTCACTTCGTATTGATTTATGACCGTTATGGCCGTTTTTCTTATCTCCTCTAGTTTGTCTACTCTAATATTTTTCAAATCCTAATTATATAATACTTAGAGACTACCACCAAAATTTGAACCGTTTTTGATCCAAAGCCATTTCATCGAAAAACCGTGGATTATGTATTACGATTCTGGTGAAATTTGAACAATTTTTGGAAAAACGCCCAATGTCCTCCAAAAATTAATGAAGATAGCCTAGGACTATATTTCTTGGTTTGAGTCTTGGTTCCTCAATTTGTGTATATTTTATGTGTTTCGAAGCTCGTCACTTTGTATAGACTTATGACCGTTTTGGCCGTTTTCCTTATCTTCTCTTAGGATTTTTTACTCTAATATTTTGCAAATCCTCATTATATCATTTTATCGAAAAACCGTTGATTATGTACTGCGATTCCGGTCAAATTTAAGCAGTTTTTCGAAAAAAGGCAAATGTCCACCAAACATTATTACTACAAATA
This sequence comes from Spergularia marina, assembly GCA_963680865.1. Taxonomy (NCBI): domain Eukaryota; kingdom Viridiplantae; phylum Streptophyta; class Magnoliopsida; order Caryophyllales; family Caryophyllaceae; genus Spergularia; species Spergularia marina. The sequence goes on along the minus strand of OY804553.1, from coordinate 21,765,946 downwards.
CCCTAGTACTATACTTGTTGAATTTGAGTGTTGGTTCCTCATTTTGTAAAATATTTCATGCGTTTCGACGCTCGTCATTTTTTATAACATTATGACCGTTTTGGTCGTTTTCCTTATCTACTCTTTGGTTTTAGGCCCTAATATTTTCCCAATCCTCATTAAATCACACATAGAGGCTACCACCAAATTTTGAGCCGTTTTAGCGCCGGAGCCATTTTATCGAAAAACCGTGAATTATGTACTGCGATTGTGGTCAAATTTGATCATTTTTAAAAAATAAAGCCAAATATCCTCCAAACATTACTGCAAATAGCATATGACTATGTTTGTTGAATCTGAGTGTTGGTTCCTCATTCTGTGAATTATTTCATGTGTTTTAACGCTCGTCACTTTGTATGGATTTATATCCGTTTTTGCTATTTTTCAAACCTCCTCTTAGGTTTTTGACCGAAATATTTTGCAAACCCTCATTATATCATACTTAGAGACTACCACAAAAATTTAAGCCGTTTTTGCTGCGGAGCCATTTTATCGAAAAACTGTTGATAATGTACACTGCGATTCTGGTCAAATTTAATCAATTTTTCGAAAAAAAGTCAAATGCCCTACAAACATTACTGCAAATACCTTAGGACTATACTTATTGGATCTGAGTGTTGGTTCCTCATTTTCTGAAGTATTTCATGCGTTTCAACTTTCGACGCTCGTCACTTTGTATGAATTTATGATCGTTTTGCCTGTTTTTCTAACCTTCTCATAGGTTTTTTGGCCCTAATATTCTTACAATTCTCATTATATCATAATTAGATACTACCACCAAATTTTGAGCCTTTTTTGCTCCAGAACCATTTTATCAAAAAAACCGTGGATTAGTACTGCGATTTTGGTCAAATTTGATCAATTTGTCGTAAAGCGCCAAATATCCTCCCAACATTACTGCGGATAGCCTATGACTATAATTGTTGGATTTGAGTATTAATTGGTTCCTCATTTTGTGAAATATTTTATGAGTTTCGATGCTCGTCACTTTGTATGGATTTATTACCGCTTTGGCTGTTTTTGTAACCTTCTCTTAATTTTCAGCCCTAATATTTCTCCAATCCTTATTCTATCATACTTAGAGGCTACCACCAAAATTTGAGCCATTTTTGCTCCGGAACCATTTTAGCTCCAGAGCCATTTTATCAAAAAACCATGGAGATTCTGGTCAAATTTGATCAATTTGTCGAAAAAAGCCAAATGTCCTCCCAACATTACTGCGGATAGCCTAGGACTATAATTGTTGGATTTGAGTATTGGTTCCTTATTTTGTGAACTATTTGATGAGTTTCGACGCTCGTCACTTTGTATGGATTTATTACCGTTTTGGCTGTTTTTGTAACATTCTCTTAGGTTTTCGGCCCTAATATTTCTCCAATCCTTATTATATCATACTTCAAGAGTCGAGAATATCACCAAATTTTGAGTTGCTCTTGCTCCGGAGCCATTTTATCGAAAAACCGTGGATTATATACTGCGATTCTGGTCAAATTTGATTAAAAAAAAGCCAAATATCCTCCAAACATTATTGCAAATGCCCTAGGAATATACGGAGTATATGTTGGATCTGAGTGTTGATTCCTCATTTTGTGAATTATTTCATATGTTTCGACGCTCATCACTTTGTATGGATTTATGGCCGTTTTGACTGTTTTTCAAACCTACTCTTAGGTTTTTGACTCAAATATTTTGCATATCCTCATTATATCATACTTAGAGACTACCACCAATATTTGAGCCGTTTTTTCTCCAGAGCCATTATATCGAAAAATCGTGGATTATGTATTCCGATCCTGGTCAAATTTGATCAATTTTTCGGAAAACGCAAAATTTCTTCCAAACATTACTGTAAATACTCTCGGACTATACTTGTTGGATCTGAGTGTTGTTTCCTCATTTTGTGAAGTTTTCATGCGTTTCGACGCTCATCAATTTGAATGAATCTATAACCGTTTTGGTCGTTTTTCGTTATATTCTCTTAGTTTTTTTTAATCTAACATTTTCCAAATTTTCATTATATCATAGTTAGAGACTACCACCAAAATTTGAGCCGTTTTTGCTCCGGAGCCATTTTATCAAACAAATGTTGATTACTGCGATTCGGGTCAAATTTGATCAATTTATCAAAAAAAGTCAAATGTCCTCCAAACATTACTGAAGATAGCCTAAGACTATAATTGTTTGATTTGAGTGTTGGTTCCTCATTTTCTGAAGTATTTCATGCGTATCAACTTTCGACGCTCGACACTTGACACTTGACACTTTGTAATAATTTTTGACCGTTTTGACTGTGTTTCTAACCTTCTCAAAGGTTTTTTTGCCATAAGATTTTTCAAATCCTCATTATATCATAAATAGATGCTACCACCAAAATTTGAGCCATTTTTGCTCCAAAATTAATTTATAAAAAAACCGTGGATTAGTATTGCAATTCTGGTCAAATTTGATCAATTTATCGAAAAACGCTAAACATCCTCCCAACATTACTGTGGATAGCCTAGGACTATAATTGTTGGATTTGAGTGTTGGTTCCCCATTTTGTGAACTATTTCATGCGTTTCGACGTTCGTTACTTTGTATGGATTTATTACCGTATTAGCTGTTTTTGTAACCTTCTCTTAGATTTTCGACCCTAATATTTCTCCAATCCTTATTATATCAGACTTAGAGACTACCACCAAATTTTGAGCCATTATTGCTCCGGAGCCATTTTATCGAAAAACCGTGGATTATGTACAGCGATTCTGGTCAAATTTGATCAATTTTTCGAAAGAAGCCAATTATCCTCCAAACATTACTGCAAATACCCTAGGACTATAATTGTTGGATTTGAGTGTTGGTTCCTCATTTTGTGAACTATTTCATGCGGTTCGACGTTCGTCACTTTATATGGATTTTTTACCGTTTGTTGGCCATTTTTGAAACCTTCTCTTAGGTTTTCGGGCCTAATATTTCCAATCCTTAGTATATCATACTTAGAAACTACCACCACATTTTGAGCCTTTTTTACTCTGGAGCCATTTTATCGAAAAACCGTGGATTATGTACTGCGATTCTTGTCAAATTCGATCACTTTTTCGAAAAAACCCAAATATCCTCCAAACATTACTGTAAATACCCTAGGACTATATTTTTTGGATCTGAGAGTTGATTCCTCATTTTGTGAATTTGTTCATGTGTTTCAACGCTCGTCACTTTGTATGGATTTATGACCGTTTTGGCTATTTTTAAAACATTCTTTTAGGTTTTTGACTCAAATATTTTGCAAATCCTCATTATATCACACTTAGAGACTACCACCAAAATTTGAACCGTTATTGCTCCAGAGCCATTATATTGAAGAACCGTGGATTATGTACAGCGGTTCTGGTCAAATTTAATCAATTTTTCGAAAAAAGCAAAATGTCTTCCAAACGTTTCTTTAAATACCCTCGGACTATACTTGTTGGATCTGAGTGTTGTTTCCTCATTTTGTTAAGTTTTTTTGCGTTTCGACACTCATCAATTTGTATAAATTTATAACTGTTTTGGCCCTTTTTCCTTATCTTCTCTTAGCGTTTTTACCCTAATATTTTCCAAATCCTCATTATATCATACTTAGACACTACCACAAAAATTTGAACCGTTTTTGCTCCTTAGCCATTTTATCGAAAACTGTTGATTATGTACTGCGATTCTGGTCAAATTTGATCAATTTTTCGAAAAAAGCCAAATGTCCTCCAAACATTACTGCAAATACCCTAGGATTAAAATTGTTGGATCTGAGTGTTGATTCCTCATTTTCTGAAGTATTTCATGCGTTTCAACTTTCAACGCTCGTCACTTTGTATGAATTTATGACCGTTTTGGCTGTTTTTCTAACCTTCTCATAGGTTTTTTGGCCCTAATATTGATCCAATTCTCATTATATCATAATGAGATACTACCACCAAAATTTGAGTCATTTTTGCTTCAGAACCATTTTATCAAAAAACCGTGGATTAGTACTGTGATTCTGGTCAAATTTGATCAATTTTTCGAAAAACGTCAAATGTCCTCCCAACATTACTGTGGATATCCTAGGACTATAATTGTTGGATTTGATTGTTGGTTCCTCATGCGTTTTGAGTTTTGACGCTCGTCACTTTGTATGGATTTATGACCGTTTTGAGAGTTTTTGTAACCTTCTCTTAGGTTTTCGGCCCTAATATTTCTCCAATTCTCATTATATCATACTTAAAGACTACCACCAAATTTTGAGCCGTATTTACTCCGGAGCCATTTTATCGAAAAATCGTGGATTATGTACTGCAATTCTGGTCAAATTTGATCAATTTTTCGAAAAAAGGCAAATATCCTCCAAACATTACTGCAAATACCCTAAGACTATATATTTTGGATCTGAGTGTTGATTCCTCATTTTGTGAATTTTTTCATGTGTTTCGACGCTAGTCACTTGGTATGGATTTATGACCGTTTTGGCACTTCTAAACAAGTTTTTATGCTATACTTTGAACTTTATAGTACCTTACAATCATGTTCCTAGATTTTTTTTTTTTTTTTTTTTGACATTTGCTCAATTATGTGATTTTTTTTGTTTTTTAGATCAATGAACTTGATTTATATTTTTACCTATTGTGAAGCGAGCCTAGCCTTTCATAATTTCAGTAAGTACAAACTTAATTTTATTAAATTCTTTTTTTTTTTTAGTTTTTTTTTTTTATTAGTTTTGGTGTTTAATAAACACCCAAATAGTTTAAAGTGTGTTTTTAAAACAAGTTTTTCAAGTTTGGTGTTTTATATATACCAAATACAACTTTAGTGTTTTTTAGATCCCACCCTCATCACTTTGGCGGCTAAAAAATATTTCTTTGCTATTAATTACGAGTATAAAGTTAGAAGTCATTCCTTTCTTTCCTTTCTTTTTAAAAAAAAAAAAAACTATTAGTCATCATGTTATATGTTTTTATTATTGTGAAGATCTAATATGATTCTTTAGTTATTGAGATTGGTAACTACTTATATGGTGTCTCGCCAAATGATTTTGAATAAATGTTGCGCTATCATGAATTCATCAATGTACCATGACAAGAGCTAATCATTTGCGGGCTTGGACAGGACGCGGGTTGGGCCTACCCTTATAAATATGTCCAGCGGGATCAAAAGTTTATAGCGAGCTTGCTATTACTGTCCATACACGCCATTTTCAGGGTAGCGGGCTTGCGGGTTTTAACTAAATTCAAACTTTTCATTAAACATAGATAGACAATATGAGTATAAATTCATAAAGTGTCGATGTTTTAGTACAACACAACATCGAGAAATCGTCTTTTACATAACAAGTACAAACAAAAAATTGTTATTCTTATGTTTTCTTTCTTTCTCCCTTAATATTACATGATTTTTAGCGGGCCAAATGGGCCTGCCCATTGACAATTTTGATTAGCTCATAACCATCCCGGGCCAAGCCCCCCATCTACAAAAAATTTCCCATTTCGGTGTCCAAGCCCGCATAGTTAGCAGGTTGGACGGGTTTACCCGCTTACCCTTACTAATTTAGTGAATTTAGCGGTAATTTAACTAGAATTGACGACATCTTAGCCTATCAACAATTTCACTTCAACCCATATAACTATGTTTCCATTCGCCAGTTTGGTTAGAACTACTAAATCAGACTCCCCTAAAATATAGAAAAAGTGACAACAACTTTTACTTGATTTACTACTAAATTACTTGATATGTCCACTTAAACATAAGAAACGAAATCCACTATTGTTGAAGATCAACATGGTTCAAATACCAAAAAAAGTATTTTTTTTTTTTTTTTCGCCATCAAAGTAGTAAGGGTGAGATTTAAAAACCACCAATGTTCAAAATGGGAGTTATTAAACACTGAAGGGACTAAAATGTATTTATAAACCAGTTTACCTGTTTTTTGGAATTAAAAGCCACCAAATATTGTGAAATAATTTTTAAAGTATCAATTATATAATTTATAGTTAAATAAAATATTTATCTAATGTTATTATCGACTAACGGTGAATCTAAAAATTTATATTCAAGGTTGTAGGGAATTGAATATTGGAAATTTTTACTAACATATTCTAACATTCTGTTATTCGAATTTTTAAAGATATATTTCTTTGAAAAGATATATGAAATGCTAGAATGTGATTAGATGGGTACATGGAGTGAAATAGAAAAATATAAGAAATGATCCGCACTGGTCAAATCAAGCTCTTGGTGGTTATGCAGTATTGTCAAATTAAGATGAACCAATATATAGCATGCCTATGAAAGGCTTATCATATCGCCTTTATTCTTGAGGTCGAAGATTTTATACTGAATGAAAAAAAAAAAAAAGTCTTTGACCACAGATACATTCGTTCTCTAAGCGAAAACGATCGAGCAACAATTAAAATTCACTCAATAATCGTTTTTAGGTCCTGAAGCCTTTGATACAATGAATACACTCTATTTTTAGGGTCAGAAAAACATTAAATAAATTATTATTTCAACTAAAACTGATATAATTTATTTAAAAAATTATTTCATAATATTTGGTGGTTTTTAAATCAGAAAAGTAGTTGAACTAGTTTATAAATACATTTTAGTTACTTTAGTGATTAATAAATCTCATTTTTAATATTGGTGGTTTTTAAGTCCCACCACTACTACTTGGTTTGCTAAAATATACTTCTTTGGTTCAAATGCTCCCTCCATTTCATTAAGTGCATGTTTGGTTGGACATTTTTTTAGTTCAGGTAACGGAATCTCACCTCGTTTACATTACTAATTGTTTGGTTTGAATTTTTGTTTCCCACCCTCCACCGTAGGCTACACCTTCTATGCAACCAAACCTAACGACCACCATTGCATCGCCGGAATCTCCCTTCTTATATCTCACGTTTTTTCTCTCTTCTCTCAATTGGAAAATGGTGGGGAAACTTGTCAGGCTCGCGTTAGGGTGGCATCGGTGCCAGCCAAGTCTCCCGGTGGTGATGGCACCGACTCCGGTGTCATGAGTGGCGGTGGTTCTGCGGTGGTGGAAGGGTGGGGATAAGGGGAAGGAGAGAGGAAAGAGAAAGCCAAGGGTTTGGGGTGGTTTGTTTATTTACTCTATTGCACCAGTTTAAATGATTCAATTCCATGATTATGTTAAACCAAACAAGTTAAGCTAATAAGTAAAGAACTTGTTACCGCTCAAATTCTAATCCCATTCCATTCCGTTTCCATTACAAATATTATACCAAACGCCCCCTAATTTCTTTAAACTAGTTTTTTTACATGTGCAAATGCACGAGAATTCTAAATAGTCATGTGAAAACACTACTATATTATGTTACTTTTGAAATATTAAAAAATTTAAACATTGCAAATTTAAACTTAAGTATTGACAAATATAATGTAATAGTAACACCGATGAGAATTCAAAAGACCACAAAAAATTACAAATAAGGAATTACGACCATATTGGGTTTGTGTATCCTCTTTACACCAGTCAGAACCTATTCCGACCTGTTTTTGTTATGTGCCATGACCCATTTTTTCTAACTCGGACCTGCTTGTTATTACCCGTATTTCTTGGTTAAACCAAAATCAACCCGTTCACCCGTATTTAAAACAAATTAGGCAAATATAAGGGAAATAATGCTTAAAAAACATTCAAAATAAATTAAATTAAGATAATGATCCATAATTCATTTTAGTGTAGAAAATAATTTTTGAAGAGAAGTTTTAATAAATAAAAATTAAAAATCATAAATCTGATTACAAAATTATTATCATTCGATATTAAAAAAATGCGGGATAATCTACTCGTATAATATTACTTTAATTTTCAAAAGGCGTGGAAATGTATTTAAGATCCGTGTTCAAACCTAAACACGACCTGAACTTGTATTTGATCTGACTTGTAGCCACATGCCTAATGTTCAAACTAATCCTACCCGTTTAACTGGTCAACTTGCGTATGATCTATTTTGTTTTAAAAAGTACGTAAAATGTAAAATCTAGAAACCACCCTTCACTATTTGACTCACCTCCCTAACCTCCTGCCAACGTATTTGATCTCTGACTTAACCCCGTTCACCACCCGTTGCCTTTTGTACCCGAGAACTCATATATTGTTGTTTCTTAGTTGGCCTCCTCCCTGGTCAATTTTCTGAGGCATTCCCACAATCCGTTGTTAACTCGTATATACGAGCCTCTACATAACAACTCTCACTCACACCATGAACTTTATTTTCTAATTGACAGTGCAACTTGACCAAATTTCTTTGCTAACACCCCTAGTCCCCTACAACATGTATGTTATTAGACACCCACTCGCCCCTGATCAAATGTTGTAGCTAGCTAACTCTCAATATTCACGGACTTCTTATCTAACTTCCTTAATCGGCACTCTCACACCCGTCACAATTTGTAAACGATATTCTATTCGGGGTTCAATCTGGATTAATCAACTTTTAAGTTTAAAACAAAACGACATCTTCCTTAATCGGCACTTCTACACTACCCGTTATAACTTATAACAAATCATCACCTTAAAATACCACTGAAAAAATAATATTTATTGTATGTACATCAGGACATGCTTAAAAGACAATTTAATGTGTGCAAGGTCACACCACCCATTGACAAAAGAAAAGATATTATTTTTTATTTTATTTTTGGTGCCAAAATATTTACAAAAATAACATCATTTTATTTTTGTTCATAAAAAGATATCATGTTATTTGTTTTTGATTACAAAATATATCATATCATAACTATTTAATTTCACTGAAATCTGCCAAGATATCATTGCAATATACAGAAAAGATTTGGACCAATCAAATGTTACTTTTTGTACACGTGTCAGTTTTTATTTCAACCACTGTTCACGTCAGCTTTTTATGCATGCAATTATTAAAAGTAATTGATAGATTATGCCGGGTTTTGTGAGGAAAATTCAAACTCAACATAAAGAAATGAATTAAATGGAGGGAGTATACAAGATGTCACGAAAACAATCGAAAACTGAAGAGAACAAATGGTCTTTAATTAGTGGAAGAGAAATTCAGAGAAAGTGAACAAACCCAACAAATAACTTCATTTCATTCGAAATCAGCCAAAAAAAAACTTCATTTTCATTCGAACTTTTCTGATTTTCAGAGTTGTGATTTGGTCCCTGCAGCCGAAAACCTAACGTTTACATTAACAACAGGAGCGGTTCGCACTTCAATGAGCCGAGTCGTACTTACAAACGATTTGGTGAACCAAACATATCACTGCAGCGATTCGATGGGGTGACTTTTACGCTCCCCCGATTAGTTTTATGTGAAAATCAATTTCGAGAGCGTAAAAATCACTGCTCGACTCTCGGCAAACGGCAAACTTAGAATTAGAAACCTCGTACCAAGCAGCCCCAGCTCAATGCTTCGTGACATCTCTCTGTAAGTACCTTGTGTCAAAATCTTGACTTAAGATCAGATTTACATTCATTTGATATTTGTTCTGCCTATTATAATTATTGGGTTGTTTCGATTAGGTTGTTTTATGATAGATTTACCTGGTGATTAATGTTTTAAGAGTTAATAATATAAATATGCATGGTGATTAGTTTATTTCTTCTGATTGTCATATATTAAATAACAAAAATGATGACATGGTTTTTGTTAATGTATTTTTCGATACGGGATCCAAATGTACCTTGAATCAAAACCTCCACTTGAAATCGTCATATATTTTGGGAGAAGAATGACATGATTTTGACTGAAACTGCAGAGCAGGAGCTTGATATTGGGCAATAATAATGCAACAATTTATGTTTTTTTCCCTCCATTTTCTGTGCGCAAGAATTTGAGGACGAAATTTTGAGGCCAACCTTGCAACTGATTCTTCTAAAATAGCAAACCAGGTTACGAAATTGGTAGGCTGTGGCTGAAGGAGTCATTACGTAGCTAGAGCCTAGACCTTAGAGTTCAATGGGTCGATAAGAGGTTGGTTTGGTACTTTAATTTGGTTCCGTGTGTACGCGTTTTCCTTATTACCCTAATTCGTCTTTTGACTATTTTCTTAACAATAATTACAAGGCTCGTCCCAAACCCTAAGACTACCATCGTCGTATAATTTCACATAAAGTCCCAAAGGTTGGTTCGGGTAGTTTGAGCATAGAAGAGGTATTCGTGATCGGTTATATCAACCGGATTTCTTCAGTGCAGAGGACGTTCGGTGTTGTGTAACCTGGAGGGCGACCGCCATGAGAAGCTTGCACCGTGACTCGGCGAAATCGTTTAAAGTTCAGAGATATTGGTGATCTCAGCTCAACAATTTCGTTAATAATGTTACTCCAATGATCAGATAAGTCAGATTAATTCCAATATTTCCAACAGTGTAAACTGTGGCCGAAGAGCGAAGAGGGGTTCTTAGCTAGAGCCTAGACTTAGAGATCAATGGGGTAATAGACTTTGGTTTAATTCCGTTGTTTTGTGATAGCAAACCAGTCTAGGATATGTGTAGGGAGTCATTAATTTCTTTTTTTTTTGGCGAGGAGTCATTAATTTGCTAGACCATAAACCTTAAAGTTCAATGGGGTGCTACACTTGTGGTTAATTCTGTGCATCAGGAAGCTTCTTCTAGTTGTTTTCTGATTTCTAACCTTAACACGTATTCCTCGATATTGAGCATGAGTTTTCCGTGGTGTTACAGAAGGAACAATAATGCTGCGTGCAACGTGAAGCCTCCATGGGAAAAATGGACTAGGTCAGCGTAGGTTCAGCGTCATGACCAAGACTTACGGTTAGTATTAGTCCAATACTTTCCATATTGTCTGAGAGCATATGCCGGAAACTGCTGGTTTTTTTTTATCTTCTGTATTTCCATGCAAAGAGGCATCTTCGACCCACCCATGACATATTTCGTGACTTTTAATATATATATAACGTCTGCTGTATCATGTTTGACATGTTTTCACTCATCCTGATGCTCATGCTTGAAGCAATGAGCAGTCTGTTATCTTTTTTACCACTGCTTTCGCGCTACACATGACTGTGACTCGAAACTGTACTGTACATAATTCATCCTCACACCAGTACCTGAAAGTCCATTCATCACATCAGTCATCTGGCAATTACCGTAGTAGTATTGCAGTAATAATCTTCGGAATGGCGAAGCAATCGTTGCCGACTTATTTTCCGACCCAACACCAAATTTGGGTACTTAAGTCTTGAGTTGTAGGTCCTGTAATAATTGACATTTAACAGATACAGTGGTACAATCTGAGAAAAATTATCAGATGTCTGCAATTTCAGCAAAGTCTAACTCCCGTTGAATAACTAGCTTAGCTCCTGAAATGTGATGCACACGCAAGTGACCTGAATTAATGTTACAAATTTAGGTAACAATATCAATAACCCAACTAGGCAACTAACACATTCTGACTTCTGAGTACACCTTGATGTGTCATTAAGATTTGTACTTTTATCCAATTTTGGTTATTCTAAACTCGGAAATGTCTCAGTGTTATCGTATTTGGCTGCAACTCTGTTAAGATTCAAGACACTGGCAAAAACATCAAAGCAAATAATTGATTGTACGTACTACTGCCACGGCCACGCCACCAAGTAGCTCCGCTATTGTATTTCTAAATGTCACTCATACAACACCAAAACAAAAACAAAAAAACGTTCAACGTGTTTTATCACGTCTAGAGACAAAGCTTAACTCGCAAAAAGAACGTGAATGCAAACCCCGGCCCGGCCGTTAACTATATTCCTTCAAAATAACCATCTTTTTTTTTTTTTTTTGTACAAACGGAAACTCTCCCACCCAAGTCCAAGATTAAATGTGAACGTTAGTAGTAAAGCCGTCAGTTTTCACATTATTATGACATTATTTCATATCATAATTAGCATTAATGATAAAAATATAATTATTGGGGCCGAGCAGTAATACTAGCTACAGTACATGATCCAAACGCCCACTTTTCCTCTGCCTTCATCATAAATTCAACGCATGAATTTTGACAAACCATGTCATATCTCGTGAAAGCTTTTAGGCGCTTGGAGCGTTTTCTAACCTCCCCTCTTTTCAAATTCCTCTCATCCATCCTTTATCGCTCTATATATATAACAAGCATTCTCGTTACTACGTCCTAACTAAACTTGAAACTTTATTTCAGATCATTTTGCGACTAAAGCTTTGTTTTTGTTATTGTTATTGTTATTGTTCTTGTTCACTCAACGCGTTTTTGACCTACACAAGGCTTCATTATGGTCACTAAACTACGTGATGAGCTACTTGCCACGCCACCAAAACTCAGTCTATCTTCATTCCCGAGCCACAGGCCGCTCCCGGCCACACCGGGTATCTTAACACCGCCGTTGCAGCCCATGGTGTCCGTGCCATTCATGTGGGAGGAAGAACCGGGCCGACCCAGGCCCAACAGCATTTCAAGCCCATGTAAGCCCAGTAGTTTTAGGTGCTTGGAACTTCCTCCTAGGCTGTTTGTAGAGGCTAAAGTGGCCCAAATGCCTTCCTCCCCAACTACTGTTTTAGACGGGCCTAAAATGGGCCGGTCTTTGTCTCATAGATTCATTTTTGAGAATCAAAGCCCGAAGAAATCGATGGATTATTTGGATCTGGGCTTTGATGATGGGCCGGGTCAAGTGAGGAGTAAGAATGAGTTGAGAAGTTACTTTGGGCCTTGGAGATGGGCCAGTGGTAATGGTACAAAATGGGATCAAGCTCTTGGTAAAAATACTGTTGATTTTACTTGTTCTTGGGATAAAAGTGCGAGTGTAAAAAGTAACATGGAGATAGAGGTAAAAATGACAAGGTTTAGAAGGAGAACAAAAGGAAGCTTGTACAAACTGTCGCACAAGAGTACTCATTTCTTTGTAAGTTGATTCTTCTCTTTTTTTTTCCCATCTTTAAACTCGCATTTTACGCTTCTTTTGTCCGTTATATGATTCACATTAGTTTTTAGAGTCGGTTCGAAATATTGAATTATTCTGCCACCAAATTTAGTTATAGTCTTGGAAATCGTAATTTTAAACATTTTTATTGGGATAGAGTTACAATATTTGGCAATATTTTGTAGGAGACCATATATCAAGGGCTTAAGCAAATGGTGGTACGGAAACGCAAGGATGGCAAACTGAAAAGTGGACCTCATGATATTGAAAATTATATACCTTAGTTAGTTTTTTACATGTATGTTTAGACCTTTAATTTTATTTTTAATTTGTGGTAAGTATATACTAAAAAAAAGTATCATTTAGAACATTCCTCTGGTTAGTCTTATATCCTTGAAAGACGTGTAATAAGTTGTTATCAGTTTGTTACTATCATCATAATTTCAATTTCCAAGCTTAGAGACCTCAAATCTTCATGATTGATCGATTAACACATTATTGTCTATGGAACTTTCAATTTAATCCCATTTCATATCATCTAACCGTAGAACGAAAATTCTACGGTCATTACCACTAGTGGTAATTACCATAAGAATATAGTATTTTATTATGATTTGATATTTTCCTATATTAATATAAAAATAGCATATAATATTTTGTTAAAATTTGCTATCTTCTTATATTAATTTAAAAATAAAATATCTCATCTTTACATTATGAAAAATTGTAAAACTTAATACATGTTTGGTATTGGTTAAACTTCTCGAAAATTAGAATTAGGCTAAATTCACACATTAAGAATGACATCCATCATTCTTCGGTGATCTTCACTAGATCAATTAATTAATCTTGTTAAAAAAAAAAAAAAAAAAAAAAAAAAGCAAAGAGGCAAACGTGAGCTTGTGTGAAGTTATTTTTGAAACATGTGACTCCCAAACAAAACTCATCTAGTAGCTAGTAATCCTACTTAGCGGCTCATCTAACTAGTAATCCTACTTAGGGGCTGCTATTTGAATGCATGTCAATCATTAGTTTTTACAGCCCCAAACTTCTACTGTACAATTTTCTGTGCTTGTACGTGATGTACAACACCTCAATATGTACAGCCCCTAAATTTTTTTGTTCGTGACGGGATAACCCTAATTTTTTTCGAGGGAAAATAGTACTCTAATTAATCACAATCAAAGCCTAAAAAATTGAATAATAAATGTTTTTTTAATTCTAAAGAAAAGATTTCTATGTAATTAAAATATTGGATTGAAATAACTACCTTTAATAAAATACTATACTTTTATGGTGATTACCACTAGCGGCAATGACCATAGAATCATCGACCATAGAAAGCACTTTTATTCTTGTTTTTTTCCCCCCACCCCCAAATACCATATTTTGATTGCAGAGGAAGGGGTCAGATTTATCCTGACGATGCTTTTGTTTTGTTGTTTTCAGCAAAAACTAATACCCTTAAGCCTTAGCTAATCGCTATGCCTGTAAGAGTATCCGATTTCATGGTGCTTAAGCAATTTACTTAAATATCGAAAGTTAGATATGATTGCCTTATATGCCTCATCTTTTATAGGCACACCTAATTTTATGTATCGACAAAAAAAGAAAGAAAGAAGAAATCATCCAAATATATTTCCAACACATGTTATTCGTACTTCGAATCCCCAAATTACAAATCTCATCTTTCGGTTAACGAAAATTTTACGGTCATTACCGCCAGTGGTAATCATCATAAGGAAATATTATTCTAATAAAATTTATTGTTTTCTAATATTAGTTTATACTAATATATAGATAGAATATCTACTATTTATATTATAAAAATTTACAAAATTAAGTACATGTTTGGCTTAAAAATCATATATTAGAATTAGGTTAAATTAGTCAATCAAATTCACATGATGTAGCCCTAATTCATGAGGTCTTCCCTTCCCACGGCTGCTACATGCCCTATTAATGAAGTCTTTCCCCCTCTCACTACTGATTCAACAATTAATTGCCACTTCTCCCCCTCTCCACAGCTGAATTAGGTCTTGTCTCACTTTTTTATCACTTAACGAAGTAATTCAGACGTTTTTTAGTTACTTGTTTACTTTATCTGTCGAGATATTTCGCTACAAGAGATCATCAGATCAACTAACCTGATTACCCTTGTGGTCATGTAAATTAAATCGATTTCGTAGAATTAAAAAAAATATGAACATAAGAAAAGTCATAACTCTACGCTATTGATACAGAACATGAAAAGAGTCATACATGTAAGGTATGTTAAGGCAGCAATTTAATTAAAGATATTATAAAAAAAATATGTTTTATTATTTCCTAATTGAATTCCAAACGCATCACAAAAGAAAATGTATATTAAAATCTAATCTTTAATCCACAAAATTATTTTAACATCATTAAAATTCTCATTGCAATATTAATTTAATAACTAATTTTATTAGAATAATATTTTCTTATGGTGATTACCACTAGCGGTAATGACCATAGAATCATCGCAACGCTGTAGTAGTAAATGTAAATGTCACAAAAGAATGAAAAGGAAACAAATTAGGAACTTTTTACCTTTCCAACTTCAATTGCTAGATTTTAAATAGGTACAAGTTTAGGGTTCATTTTCTTTTTTTTTTTTTTCTTTTTTTTTTTTTTTTTTTTTTTTTGCGGTCAAGTTGAATTATTATTATTACCGATTAAAGAGTGTTTTTTTTTCCTTCTCAAATGCAATAAGTTTACTTTATAGCTCGAAACCGGGACGGAGACAGTCATCACAAAACAAGCATCATGAGGAGAAACTAGCATAATCCGAGTGGTGATTTTTACACTCCTCTTATTGATTTTTTCACTGTCTTGTGAATCACATACATTTGCCAAGGTGGGGGTTCTTAATTAGCTTACTCCTCTCACAAGGAGTGTGACAATCAATATAAGAAGTGTAAAAATCATCACCCGCATAATCCTCAAAAGAGAGCATATTTACTTAACCTCCTAATGCATGTCGATTCTTTTATAGACTATTAGATTGACTAAAGTGATTAAATAATAATAATATAAAACGACAAAAAAAAAAAAAAAAAAAAATTGGCAAAAGGTGTACTACATTAATAAACGATCGAGAGACTCTCGATCCGCAATTGATCATATTGATCATGATCCCAAAGTCTAAAAAACTACAACGGTATAAAATTGAAGCTAACTTTAACTAGGGTACAAACCTAATTGAAAGAAGCTGAAGTACAACAACTATTTAACTGAGGTCTAAACTGCAGTAACTCTTTACCTAAATGTGGCCTAAAGTAAAGTAACTGCGGTTGCAACTCTGGTTAAAACACAACATGAGTACAAAGATGATAAACAACATTTTAACCTAATTCGACTGATGTTTGGTTGAGACTCGCTCGGGCAGCAGCCCTTCTCTTCTTGTAATTAGCCTTAAAACAAGCTTGCCTCAGCCTCTTTGTTTCAGCTGTTAATTGCAGTCCAGGCATAAAATGTAGCTTCCTCTTGAGCTCTTCCAACTCGTCCACCATGTCCTTCGTCATGCCCATCTCCTACATTCGATAATATGCATGGTAGAGAAATTAAAATCAATTTTCGTGCATACAACAAAAGTGAGAATTATACGTTAGGGTTAATTAATATACATCAGTGTCACATGTTAATGACTGTTTATATAACGTTATGCAAGTTCGTCTTAGTAGGGTTATATTGAGTGTAAAATCATGTCATGGAGAGGTAATGAGATTGTAGCTAGGTTCATTCATATTATTTGGGATATACCGTATATGATTAGAAAAGGAATGCAATATGTATTTGTAGAAGTTAATAATGATTTGCAACTTGATTTGTGCACATTAATTCACACATGAAAAAGGTGGTGCATGGTTCCCATATGAAAAATGTTCACACGGAAGTTTCGATGTACATTAAGTATTCAATTAAAGTTTCTCCATCTAATTAATTTATATTTCTGCTTTTTTTTTTTTTTGAAGGGAAATAAATTTCATTAATACTATATTATCCCTCATACATTGTACTTTATTGGATGCATGTAAATTAGCTTTAAAAAGATACGATTAATCGACAACGAATCAAGATATCCGAAATCATTTACCATGTTGGATTGATCTTCATAGAAAGTAATAATTGTGGTATTATTTGTATTCAGAAATTAACAACAAAATAAAATCACTAGATCAAAAATCTTTGAAAAAAGAAAAAAATTATACAATCACATAATGTTTTAATTTTTTACATGACACATAAGCTTAGAAATCGCGAATTAGTCACATCTAAGCCTAACATTTACATAAGTTTTTCCATCACACCCATAATCACTTAATTAGCATACATGAGTGATGTTTTCCAAAAAAAAAAAAAAAAAAAAAAAAAAAAAAAAAAAAAAATACAAAAATACAAAAATCAAAATACCCACTTCCAAATGAAAATAAAAAAAGAAAGAAAAAAAAAATCCAACTAACCAAGAAAAAGTATTGAATTGAATAAGAAAATACAAACAACTTCGACATTGCTCTAGTGACTCAATGGCTCTATATTTTATAACGCGTTAAATAAATAAACAACAAAAGAAAAAAGAAAAAAATTGGACGTACCTTGAGGTTGGAAATGAGACCCTCCAAGCTCTTGATCTTACGGTGAGGCCATCTCTTGATGTTCAAGTCTCTACACCTCTTCTTCAACACTGTTAGCCCTACATTCAACGCTTTTGCAGCAATTGAGATCGGCATGTCGAAATACTTCCTAATCTCTTCATAACCGATCAATTCGATTTTCGGAACCTTAACACTAGCTATAGGCTTCGTCTCCATGACCATGGAACTATTTTCACCCTCCAACATGTTGTAATTACCTTGCATGGGTTCCATGCTAATCAACCCTTGATTATTATGGTTATTGAAATAATAACTGTTGAAGTTATCGGTGTTTTTGGCTAAGAAAAATGGCTCATTTTGATCAAATGAAGTAGTAGTGATCATAGGTTTAGGGTTTTCGAATGTGCATGGTGTAGAAGGGAAAATTTCAGAAAAATTAGGTATCCATGCATCTTCACAAAGTGGAGGGCATTTATTCCATAAATCAAAATCAGCACCTCCTAATAAAAAGTTGTTTTCGATATTTTGGTTAAATAATTCATTATTATTGGTGAAATTGAAATTTGATTGTGGTGGTAGAGATGGTGAATGTTGGACTGGCGGCTTTGTTGAAGAATCGTACGTCCAATAATTAGTATCCAGTGATGGTGGTGGTGCTAACAATGGTACGTGCAAGGATCTGTGACATGAAGAAAAAAAATTGAAATATTCATTATTATTAGATCATAAGAAGATCGATAAGAAAATTTATTATTACATGACTCCTGCATTCAAGTAAGGTGATACGATCGACTTATATATAAAATAACAATGTATGGAGACATGGTATTAAAAAAAAAATCATGTTTCGTTCGAAAGAATGATACGAAAAAAATCTTCGATATATAGAAGAATAACTTTTATAGGTGCGAATGACACTATATGGATCGGAGATCTTTGATCGATATTAACAAATGAAAAAATTTAATAAAAGCGATGACAACAAAACTCGTGATATGATTTCTATAAAACAACATTTACACCATTAAAGATAAATTCGAGGGATGTTAATTAATTAAATTAGAACGAAAGTGAGAAAAATACAAAATCAGTGCAGTAGATAGTAGTACCCCCTAAATTTAGTGTAACATACAAGTATTAAAAAAACATACACACAGTTCATATTAAATTACCTTTGTAAATGATCATCCATGAGCATCCATTCAAGTTGCTGAATGTTTGGCTGCTCCAACTTGGGAAATAAGTGAATTTGGCTACCAGTTTCCATGATGATTGGAGAGAGAGTTGTGAGAGAGAGAGAGAGAGAGAGAGAGAGAGAGAGAGAGAGAGAGAGAGAGAGAGAGGGTGGGGGGGGGATGAGTGCAGAAATGAGAGAAAGCACACGGGAGATAATAATGTGATAAACCAAGCTAAGGTTTTATATTAATAGGGAGTTACAAAAATAATTTCTCTTGTGAGAAGGTATCTAGTAAATTGGGTTATTAAATGGGACAAGTAATTTACTAATTCACTAATAAAAGAGGGGGGCTGCACAATTAAGTAAGGTGATAATGGGTGATTATACAATTAATGACTCTCTAATAAGTAGTACTTAATTTACCAAGTAATAGGAGTAGTGGAGTGTGTTTTGCTTGTTTTATGTCCACTTTAAACCGATAATTTACTAAGTATGTATATGCACAATAATAGTGAGAGCTCAAATGCAGATATACATGGATTTAACCTAATTAATTTTGGTATTGCACTTATTTAAGTGTTGTAAAATACTGTAATTTTCTGAAACCAAGTTTATTTTGAGCAATTGCTTAGTACGGTAAATAAAAATGATAAAATTGAACGATAAATTATCTATTTGGGATCCAACAAAATTATGCATCTATGAATGACACTATTTAGCTCAAATAAGAGAGAAAACGACAAATAGAAAAAATCATAAGTTAAGAAAGGAACTAAAAGATACGGGATAAAGTATGATATTTGATTTATGCCCAATCATTGTATGCACATTGGATTTTAAGTAGTACATAAATACGCACACATGCACTGTTTCAGCTCTCAGAAATGTACAAGATATTCTAAACAGATAAATCAAAAATGTGTAAATTTGGATTTATCAGAGTTAGTAAGTAAATATCGCGTATCTTATAATACATTGCACACCCTAATCCATACACTGCATTTAAACAAATGATCTGTCACTGACGGATAAACAAATATGTGAGCAGAATTACCCTTTTCTAGGTTTAAAGGACTAGTCCAAATTTCTTAGCTAAAAAATTAATGCCGCCGTTAAAAACTTAAATTTAAATGGTTAATATAGAGTTATTATATAAACCTAGCTTAACAAGAAAAAATAAAAATAAAAAGTAATAATACAGGCACGCCTCACAAATTTGAATAAGTTAAAATGAAGGGTATTTATTTTCATATGAAAATCTAAAGGGTTATGGATCACTATCGAAAAACTTGACGATAAATAGCTATTTATTTGGGATCCATAAAAAATTACGCATCTATATGAATGACGATATATAGTTCAAATAATGGAGAAAATGACAAATAGAAAAATATCATAAATTAAGTTAATAAAGGAACTAAAAGATATATGATATTTGATTTTTTGTCCAATCATTGTATGCACATTGGATTTTAAGTAATCCAGAAATGCACTGTTTAAACTCTCATAATTGTACAAAATATTCAAAAAAATATAAAATAAAAAATGTTAAGATTTGGTTTCATCGAAGTTGGCAACCAAATATCGCGTATCTTATAATACATTGCACACCTTAATCCATACACTGCATTTAAACAAATGATATGTCACTCGTTAAACTAATATGTGAGCATAATTATTCTTTTCTAGGTTTAAAGGGTACACGGTTGGTCCAAATTTCTTTGACAAAAATTAATGTTGTTGTTAGAATGTAGATTTAAAGATTGATATAGATTTTTGGTATAAACCCTAACAAGAAAAAATAAATAAAATATGTAATAATACAGGTCGCATTACAAATTTTGAATAAGTTAAACGAAGATTATTTATTTCAATTTAAATATTACAAATATGAAGGGCTATGGATCAGTGTCGCAAAAAATAACTTGTAATATTATAATTATAATAATTAGCCAACATTATGAGAACGAATGGATATCCAACTTTGTTGGAGATAGGTAATCATCCGACTTTGAGATAAAATAAACTATTCATACCTTTGTATAGCGCGAATCTTACTCATCAAAAGCCACGCGACAAGGTAGTTTTCTTGAAACAAAATCGTAACATTTAGTTTTTGGTCGAAGGATTTTGACATTTTAGACACATATGCTTAGCGATTAAGGTCGAGGATTTTGTACATTATGCATTTTCAAAGTAAACTATACTAAGATTATTTTTTATGCTCCCCTCTATGTAAATTATATAAGGACTTCATAACAAATTAAAGCTCAAAAAAAAAAAAAAAAAAAAAAAAAAAAAAAAACCTCAAACCTTTTAAACTATACTCCCTCTATTTCAAAAAGAGCTTCCTCTTTCTTTTTACAGTTTTCAATTGTCATGTTAGAGACTATTTGTAGACTAAATGTAACATCCATTCGTCGTAAAATCAAATGGAGTTGGTAGACTGCATTGCAGAATAAAATATGTAGTAATTTTTACAATAAGTGAATGATGTATTTGATATAAAAGTAGCTCTCAACATGGCACCTCCAAACTGCAAATAGAAAGAGGAAAATCTCTTTGAATCGAAGGAAGTATATGATAAGAATCTGTTCCTTTTGATATGCTTCAAAATTAGACATAGTTTATAATTCAAATGCTTCTTATTGTATAAGAGCAAATATTATGTATATATGTCTGTAAATCCTGTATAAATCATAGTATAGTAAATTTATTAAAATGTACTATGGTATATATATTTAGGTGAAATGGTAGTGCTGTAATTCCTATGTTATATATTCACATTTTGTGAATAATTTGCTCGAATATTAGTTATTGCACTTATTGTGAAATGAATGGGTTGATTTGCACTAATTTCGACATATATGGGTTGCATTACAAGATTGGGTGAATCATTTGGGCAAATTGCCACTTTCACAGCTATAGAGTTTCGACATATATTATACGAAAATTCTACGGTCATTACCACTAGTGGTAATTACCATAAGAATATAGTATTTTATTATGATTTGATATTTTCCTATATTAATATAAAAATAGCATATAATATTTTGTTAAAATTTGGTATCTTCTTATATTAATTTAAAAATAAAATATCTCATCTTTACATTATGAAAAATTGTAAAACTTAATACATGTTTGGTATTGGTTAAACTTCTCGAAAATTAGAATTAGGCTAAATTCACACATTAAGAATGACATCCATCATTCTTCGGTGATCTTCACTAGATCAATTAATTAATCTTGTTAAAAAAAAAAAAAAAAAAAAAAAAAAAAAAAAAAAAAAAAAAAGCAAAGAGGCAAACGTGAGCTTGTGTGAAGTTATTTTTGAAACATGTGACTCCCAAACAAAACTCATCTAGTAGCTAGTAATTCTACTTAGCGGCTCATCTAACTAGTAATCCTACTTAGGGGCTGCTATTTGAATGCATGTCAATCATTAGTTTTTACAGCCCCAAACTTCTACTGTACAATTTTCTGTGCTTGTACGTGATGTACAACACCTCAATATGTACAGCCCCTAAATTTTTTTGTTCGTGACGGGATAACCCTAATTTTTTTCGAGGGAAAGTAGTACTCTAATTAATCACAAACAAAGCCTAAAAAATTGAATAATAAATGTTTTTTTAATTCTAAAGAAAAGATTTCTATGTAATTAAAATATTGGATTGAAATAACTACTTTTAATAAAATACTATACTTTTATGGTGATTACCACTAGCGGCAATGACTATAGAATCATCGTATATTATATATGTTCGGCTTATTTTCTTTGACTCGTTTCTAAATAGATTCACATATGTTTTAATTTTATTAGATAATAATTTTAGAGTCTTTAGGTCAGAACAAATAGCATCAGTTATAATTATGAGCGTGTAAATCACGATATAGTTGAGTTCATACATATGGGATCATAATTGCTTGGATAATTTCATGTGTTAACGATGACACAATTACGGAGTAATCAGTTTGCTTAAGAAATTTTTATTTGTTTCTAAAGTAATTAGCATGATGTGGGAGTATGACATTATTGTTTTCTTTTGTTAGGTCAAAACATATCACAAATTCATTACCTATTCGCTAGTAGTGTGATATCAAGACTCAAGAGCTATACTAGAATATAAAGTCGATGTAACATTGTTGATGTGGTGTATGATAATCAAATATCTTCGCCCCATCATGCATAGATAGTCTAATCTCTTAATTATAAATGTGTAACTTTTTTAAAACTGGTTTGTTATTGGCTAAGAAATTAATTAAGGAACTTCATTGCCAATAATAATATTTTTACCACACAATAATAATTAAGCAGCCATATGGACATTAGTAAGAATTAGGAGGGATGCTATGGTCACTCTCCTACAGGAGAGTGATCTTGAACACTCCACCTTCCATTAGCTATTAAGGAAAAAAATAATCATTTACTTAGTGTATTAATTGCAACATTTATACCTTACAACCAATGGAAGGTGGAGTGTCCATGAATACTCTCCCAAGAAGAGTGACCATAGCATTCCCCAAGAATTAGAGTTACCTTCGCTTACTCATTAGTGACTCATTATCGTACTTAAATAACAAGGATTAACAAGGATTCAAGGCGGGGGAAGAGGAACTGAAATACTAAAACAATAATGCAAAAAGTATGCAAATGAGAAATGATTTTGTCAGTTCGATCAGCGTGAAAGTTTACATCAACCAAGGCTGCGCCAACCACCTAATTGCATGGAACTACTCTTATACATAGACTTTACTATTTTCTTTTCCAGTTTTGAATTTGCATGTTAAGGACTATTTCTAGACGAAATGAAATCGTATATATATAGGGGCACGTTTCGGTAGGAAGTTATATATGGTAGGAAAGGTAGGAAGTACATATAAGGTATATCAATATCTGCGATTAAAACTTACAAAACCAATAACACATCTAAACAAAAAGACATTATTCTTATAAATTGTGTTTTTAATTCAACAAAAGTCACTTATATTATTATAAAATGCAATTTTAATTACAAAATATTTATTGTTATAAAATGCACTTCTACTTTTAAAAAAATGCACTTATTCTTATAAAATACATTTCTAATTTAACAACACGCATTTTTCTAATTTAACAAAATGCACTTGGTCTTATAAAATGCATTTCTAATTTAATAAAATGCACTTATTTTTATAAAATACACTTCTAATTTAACAAAATGCACTTTGTCGTTTTAGTTTTATAAAATGCACTTCTAATTTAACAAAATGCACTTGGTCTTATAAAAATGCACTTCTTTTAATAAAATGCACTTATTTTTATAAAATGCACTTCTAATTTAACAAAATGCACTTTGTTGTTTTAGTTTTATAAAATGCACTTCTAATTTAACAAAATGCACTTGGTTTTATAAAATGCACTTCTAATTTAACAAAATGCACTTGGTTTTATAAAATGCACTTCTAATTTAATAAAATGCACTTATTTTTATAAAATACACTTCTAATTTAACAAAATGCACTTTGTCGTTTTAGTTTTATAAAATGCACTTCTAATTTAACAATTAGAAGTGCATTTTATAAAACTAAGTGCATTTTGTTAAATTAGAAGTGTATTAGAAGTGCATTTTGTTAAACGACAAAACGGCAAAATCTGAGAAAAACGTGACCGAGAAGATAGAGAGAGAAGGCGGAATTTGCGGCGATGTGATGATCGATGAAGGACGCTGATGGCCGTCGAAGAGTTGCTGTTGTCGGTGGATTCGGCCACTCCTGTCGGCCTCGGCGGTGGTGGTCGTCTGTGTACGGCGGCGACGGTTTTCCGGCGGATATGTGGAGAGGAAAGGAGAGAGAGAAAATGTGCGAGATTGGTTTTTGTTTTACGGGATTGGGGGTTATTTTCAGTTGATTTCCAATTTTCTTTTGTTTTAATATTTGATATGGACCATTAGATTTAGGTTGGATGGATGGATGAGATAATATATAGGAAATCTATCAAATGAGAAGTATTAATTTCGTGAGAAGTGAGAAGTAATCTCACCCCTTCATCTTACATAGATCTAGTGGTCTAAATTAAAAACAGAAATAAAAAGAAAAGCAAAATTAAAACCAGACCCAATCCCCAAACCCTCACATTTTCTCTCTCCCCTCCCTCTCTCTCCTCCCACTCATGCCGCCAGACGACCACCGCCTGCCACCGCAGTCGTACGCCGACAACAACGACAGCCGGATCGGCGACCACCACCCGACTCCACCGACGACGGCAAGGCTTCGTCGACCATTTCCAGCCTCCGACGATCTTCACCACGCCGCGAAAACCATCTTCTCCCTCCCTCATTTTCGCGCTCGTTTTTCCAGATTCGGCCGCCTCTGGTGTTCGCCGTCGTCGAGCTTCTGCTTTTCCGGCATCCTGTCATGTTGCAGCACCTATTACCGTTGTCGTCCCTCACTTTCGTCGTGGTAAAGCGATTGAACAATTAAGAGTTGAGAAGAGAGAGGAAATGCGAGGGCGGAGATGGTGGATTCGTGGGTTGAAGGATGGGCCTGCTTCCCGGCTTGTAGACGTTCATATTGCCGGCGACGGCTAACGTCGGGGGGGGGGGGGGGGGGCGGCGGATCATCGGGGCGGCGGATCATCGGGGTTGCTGGGTTGGGTGGTTTGGGAGGAGAGAGAAAATGGTAGAAATTGGTTTTTTTAATTTTGTCAGTTTGTTTTCATTTCTTTCATTTTCTATTTTTTTTTTTCCTAAAGTTATGTAATTTAATCGGTGAAGTTAGTTTGAAGTTACGTTCTTTAATTGGTAGAGTTATTAAAATTACGTCTTTTAATTAGTAGAGTTATTGGAGTTACGAGTCATAGTTATTGGAGTTAAGTTCAAGTTACGTGTTTTTAGTGGAGTTATTAGAGTTACGAGTCATAGTTATTGGAGTTAAGTTGGAGTTACGTGTTTTAGTTGGTAGAGTTAAATTGGAGTTACGTGTTTTAGTTAGTGGAGTTAAGTTAGAGTTATACGATTTAGGTTGTGGAGTTAAGTTGGAGTTATTAGAGTTACGTGTTTTATTATTAAAGGAAATTGTGTTGAAGTTACGTGTTTTAGTTAGTAGAGTTACGTTAGAGTTAATGAATTTTCGTTGAAAACTGCAAGTATGTAGTATCCTGGTTATTATGGCCTGGGTATTCTTTAACAATAATCTTATCTATTCAAGTAGGGGCTAAATTAAAGAAATTAAGGATATGGCCAGTTAATATAAATTAATAATTAACATTTTGTTGAGGATTGAATGAGATTAAAGAAGGCGTGGGCGTCAGTTGTCAGTAATAATCAGCGAAATGCCGGGAAATGGAATGAATGACTTGTTCCTCGTAGTAATTATCATTTTTACGGTGATCTAGGTTTATGTTGGCGGCTGATCATTTTAAAATGTCATTCATGCATGTGTAAACAATTGCGATCCTCCGATATTTTGTGGTGAAAAAAAAAAAAAAAAAAACATCCTACAGATTAACCCCTGCCACCTCCCTACTCGCTTTCCTATATTTATTTTATCGTGATATCTTGGCCAAGAGGATTACCTAGTCTGATATATTTTTTGCCTACACGTTCTTACATGTGTAAAAAAAAAAAAAAAAAAAAAAAAAAAAAATTGCAATCCTCCGATCCTATCGAGTGTCTTGAACATGATAATGATATGGAATGCAACTTTTTGTGCATTACTAGATATCAAGTAAAAATGATTTGAGCTATATATAGCTTGATTCCTATATAATTCATCCAAATTGAGCTCAGTTCCTAATCAAGTTCCAACCAGTTCGACCTCTATCAAATCAACTTATTTAAGCTCCTTTTTTGTGCTTTAAAAAAAGAAAAAATTAATGTTGTATCTATATTAAAAGATACTCCAAAATAAAAACGATTATTTCACCATAAGATCGATCTAAACACGCCCTTAATTATTTAGGTAAATGTTGCTTAAGTACTCTTTTAAGCTCTATAATAGAGATTGACTTATCGTACCTTATCATAAGATCTGTCAAAAGTATGAAATATTGTTTTTTTTTTGTACAAAAACGAGACAAACCCAAATCAACTACCGTCTATTACATCCTCCACAGGAGGCAAAATGATCAAATCATCTTCAAAATAAGAGGAGGTGCCTAGGATGTCAGCGATCCCAACTTCAACATACTCAAAATCTTTAATATTCTTCAAAGTGACCGGAGGAAGAGTCACTCTCGATGCCCTCGACATATGGTTTGTCACCCTGTTGTACCTCCTGTTGATAGTCCTACATTCGCATGGAGCTCCATCCCGAGCTCTTGGCATTTCATATAAAAGTTAGGTAATCTATCCAGGGATTTTTCCGGTCTACAATCACATGGACCACCAGCTGATAGTACAATCACAACAAAGAATAAATTGATATCGTTGATGAAGCTTCATCCCGTGCAACGCCAAAAGGACAACCAGGTTCTCCGCCAGTGTGGCATCAGTCGCAAAAATGCGGTAATACCCATGCATTTGACCGTCCATCATTATCTAAAATGCATATGGCCAGCCCATTTCTCAGATTCTACAAATGAAGCATCAGTAAAAACCAACATGGTGGACCAAAATAGAGGAGGAAGCTTATTTTTAATAGGGTGAAAGAAAGTTGTTGAAAAACAACTGGGGGATGAGAGTATTTTTGAGGTAACTGATAGTTGGGCAAAAAGGGCAGGAAGCAGGGATTGGAATGTCCTATGCGCTAAAACAGCCCTAGTAGACAAATTGTTTCCTTTCATGAGCCACATGAAAAAATTAACTCTACGAGGACATTTCAAATCCCAAATACTTCTCCAAGACTTATCACGACACACCTGGTTATTATTTTTATCCAAAGTCTTTCATAAAGTTTAGTGGTGTCAAAAAATTTCCCTAGAGCTAATTTAGTACACATAGGGACAGAGCGAAAATTAAGAATCACTGCACTCGGAATAGCACTTAGCACATCCTAATAAGGAGCAGTCAATTAAATTCTCATTCCATCTAAAATATTTCACACACATTGCAAATAGAGGAAGGCAAACGACCAGTGAAATTACCACGCAAAGGACCGACACCACACCAATTGTCGCCCCAAAAATCAATCGAATCCCCCCATGCCAATAGCCTTATCTGCACTTTCATTAAACAAATCCCAACCTTTTCCCACATTCTGCCACATGTAAGAACCTTTATTAAAGGCCAAGGGCTCCTCACGAGCTCTGATATATTTATTACAAAAGACGTCCAAGGATAAGTTCATTAATTTAGCCGATCTAATACCATCTAAACTGGTAGGAGCCGTTACTTTATTCCACGAAACAAGGTGTAATTTCTTGTGTTCCGGAGTAGAACCCCACAAAAAGTTAACACAAATCTGATCAATATGCTTCAAGGCCCACCCATGAACGCTCAAAGCTTGCATATGGTAGAGGGGAATAGTGGACACGTTGGACTTGATGAGCACAGTTTTTCCTCCTCTCTCGAGAGTATCACTCTTCCAAGAGCTCAACTTATTCCTGGCCTTTTAAACAAGATTTAAGATTGTGACTTTATTAGGTCTCTTGTCTGCTAACGGAAAACCAAGATAGACACCTAAGTCACTAATAGATTTAACACCCAAGGAAGACTCAAATTTCTATCTCACTTCCATTAACACATCCTTAGAAAAGTATATTTTACTTTTTGCTTCACTCAATTTCTGATCGTAATAAAGTAAAAGAATTGACAGAACATACTGTTTACACTCAACAAGGTGTCATCACTAGTACTCCCAAGATAACATCATCCGCAAAAAAAGAGATGTGATATTCTGAGATCACTCCCAATCAATTTAAAAGACTCACAATCACTGCAATCACAAGCACCATGGATTAATTAAGAAAACACTTTCATGCAAATAATAAAAGTACTAGTTTTTTTACCCGTGCAAATGCACGGAAATTCTAAATGTTTAATTAAAAATACTACTATGTCATGTTACTTTTGAAATATTAAAAAATCGACCTTTGAAAATTTAACACTAAATAATTACAAATATAAAGTTAATAAAATTCATTAATATATATAATAATAATAATGCCGATGAGAATTCAAAACAACACCATAAACATTACACCCTCCGTTTTTCTTTACACACCCTATGCCAAAAATACACCTATATTTTTTTTAGGGGCAAAACACCCTTATACAATAACCAGCTTATCCATGTTTAAAAAAAAATTACATAACGAGTTAGATAAGAGTCTTAGCAAATTAAAATTTCAATGCAATTTTTTTGAACTCAGATTAACCAATTAGTGTGTACATCATCCTCAATTATGTTGTGTTTTGCGTATGGGGTGTTTAAACAAATACGGAGGGAGTATTGGGGTTGTGTATTTTCGATCTGTAGACTAGGCAAAACCTATTGCGACCCGCTATTTTCTAGTTCATGAACCATTTCTCCTGTCACGGATCCGTTTGCTACCCGTATTTGTCAGTAAAACACGAATCGACTCGTTAACTTGTATTTAAAACCAAATTAGGACTAATATTAGTCTTATGGTTGATTCTATAGAAATATTTTTTGAGAGAAGTTTCAGTAGATAACTAAAAGTCCAAACGCAACCCAAACTTGTATTTGATCCGACTTGTAGCGAACTGGCTAATATTTTACGTGATCCAACCAGTTTAATAGGTCTAGTTGTGTGTGATCTGATTTGTTTTAAAAAGTAAGAAGAATCCAAAATTTAGAAACTCTCATTCACTTGCCTAACCTGTTACCACCTTATTTTACTCGACCACTTCACCACCCGTTGACTATTGTACTCGACAACCCTTATGATGCTATTCGTTGACTTCCTCCCCTTCACCACCCATTGACTATTGTACTCGACAATCCTTAGTTAGCTCGTATACACAGACCTCAACGTAACAGCTCTAACCCATGTTACGAACTTTCCTATTTGACAGCCCCACTTCACCTACTTCCTTAGCTAACACCCATATGACTCGACAACATTTTATTTCATACTCAGTCGCCCCCAATCAAATGTTTTAGCCAACCCTTAATTTTCGCGAACTTATTACCTGACTTCCTTAATCTGCGGTTCAACACTCGTCACATTTTCTAAATGGTATTCAAACTGTGGTTCAATTTACTTGATCAACTTTAAACTTGAAACAAAGGGTACTTAAAATAACGCAACATAAATCGTAGAAATGGATAAGAAAAAGCCATATTGATTTATATATCTGATGTAACAAATTCTTGATACATTTTTCAAGAAATAAAAAAAGCTATTAAGAAAGTGGCTTGACTACATCATGACATTTTTACAAGACAAATAAAAAGTTCAATATCACATACACCACCTATTAACAAAAGAAAAGTTATCATACTCCCTCCATAAAAAATATTAGTCATTCTCTTTGTTCGAGAAAAGGGTTTGACTACCTTATATGTTAATTTAGTTTATATTACTAAACTCTATTTGGGTGTGAATTTAATTTAAAAAAAAATACAGGATATTCATACGGCCCATTACATTATGTATGTGGAGTGGTGTAATTAGGGTTTGATCATAAAACGCCACTCCACATACATAATGTAATGGGTTGTATGAATTGCATGTATTTGTTTTTTTTTTTTTTTTTTAAATTAAATTAACACCCAAATATTTTATAGGTTCATACTCACATATGGAATATGGAAGGTCCAATATATTGGAAGGTAATGTATACTATCATTAATGTAATTTTTCTTCCATAATTCGTCAAATTTTCCAAAAATCAAAGATTTGTTCATCTACATTCATTTGGACTGGTTCTTTCCTTTTTATAGAATGAATTGTAAAAACATGCATGAAGTAGCGGATAACACATTGGTAATGAGATGAATAAGTAATTGAGAGGTCAATGGTTCAAATCTTGGCTCAGACATTTTTGGCTGATTTACCGAAGAGCATACTGACGTGTTAAACGATTGCTGACATGAGCATACTGACGTGTTAAAGGATTGCTGACATGTCAGTTGTATGTTGAATCTTGTCAACTCAGTTTTTCTTGCACGCAATTATTAAAAGTAATAGATAGGGGGACAAGGGATTACGTATAGTACCTTGCCTAATACCCCTAGATAGCAAAAAAAAATCTGTAACCGAACCATTCACAAGCACATTAAATGAGGCGGAAGAAACACAACTCATGATCAAATCCACAGTACCATTTTCCAATCCGAACTTCCTAAGGCAAAACTTAAGGAAAGACCACTCTAACATATATCATAGGCTTTTTCCAAATCAATCTTAACGCAAACCACCCTCTCCTACCATAAGATCGATCTAAAGTTTTAAACTGACAACCTGAATTATGAAAGTTGAGAACTGACCAAGCACACAAAAATTGAGAAACAGGTTCAAGTTTCCAATAAGCACATAGTATCTAGTTTGAGAAATGGTGATCAACCAAGAGGCCCAAGATGGTTCATGCCAAATCCAAGAGGTCCGCAATCGTCAAGGTTCGGTCTGATTTCAAGAGGAAGACAAAGCAAATCCTATCTAGTTCAATTCCCCTATGGGAAGATCGTAGTTGTGCGAGACTCAAGGTTGCCCGCACGTCCCCTCTAATTGAATCCAACAACAATTTTGTCTTTATGTTATAGTCGTTATGGGCCAATATCGACCCCTTTGTGGAAGACTAGCTCACAAGCTGGTGGGCTTCATCCTAACTAAAACCAATTGACGATAGGAAGAATAACTCACCACCTTATAAATTAGTCCCTAGTCTTCTATTTCTCCAATGTGGAATATTATCTCACCCCCCCTACATGTAAGCTTGTGGAAAATTGTCACTCCAACACCCCCCCTCACATGTGAGCCCATTAAATTCGTCACACTCAAATTCTTCAAACGTCCTTGCCCGGGTCAAGTTAATTCGCAAAGCCTCTTTTTTGGGTCAAACCTCAATTAAATTTACCAGCTCCAAACTATGTAAATCCATGGACCAGATCATTCGTACCCAAGACCAACCTTTGGCTCTAATACCACGTCACGGTCGTCATGGGCCAATATCGGCCCCCTCGTGGAAGACTAGCTCACAAGTTGGTGGAGTTCCATCCTAAAACCAATTGGCAATATGAGAAGTAACCAACCATCTTATAAACTAGTCATCAATCTTCGATTTTTCCAATGTGGGATCACATCTCACGTGTCGGTCGTTGTCACTCCAACACTTTAATAAGATGACTCATCAGTCGGCCGGTAATATGTGTCGAGCTTATTAATGAGTTAACCAGTTGATTAGACGTGATAAACGGGTCAATTGAGTCGGGTTCGGGTCAATTCGGGTGCATTGTGAATCTGAGTCACTTTCAGGTCGGGTTCAGTCAGTTTGAGCCATCTTCGAGTCTATCATTCTTGGGTTCAATTGTGGGTACATGATTAATTCCAGTCTGCAATTTGGGTTTCGAGTTGGATCAAATTGGCATTTCGTTGTTGTCACAACTTCTTATTCTGGCAATCAAGATATTTCAAAGTTAGAAATATTTAAAGAAGTGAAAAAAAAAAACCTCATCTGGTTTGAAAAACTCCTTCTTTCTTTTCTTCTCGATTATAAACGTTGGAATCATCCAACGCGATATATAAAAACCAATCGTTTTGAAAATGCGGTAAGAAATGAAAAGAATTTCTTTTTTATATCCACCCACCAGTTTATCAATAATCTGGGAAATGATACAAATAAAGATTTTCTTTGTCTACACCAGAAAAATTATTATACAATGAACTATACAATTATTGTACGTGAACAAAAAAAAAACAACTTAAGAAATGAATTGAATTCGCTAATAGATGGCCCTAATAGAATTGCAGTTCTATGATTTGCTTTCATTTGCAAGTGTTATCAAGTATCAACTGATCATTGAAAAAGGCAAAGATTTGTCGAACCGGTTGAATAATATGTTGATCGATTGGGTATTTAAAAGCCAAGTGTATATTCCAAACTCAGTGAATGTTGCTCTTCATTTAGCTCGAGGTTTCCCCCCTTTCATGCATAATTGTATAAATCTGTATCCTGAAAATGACTAATGGTAAAGAGAAAAAGATAAATCAATAGTCAGAAAAACAAAAACTAATACATGCAAAAAAGTTTCACCAAATAGGGGCCTAAACTCTTGGCAGGACAAGAATGCAAACACACTTTTCGCTAAAAGTTGATGGAGGGATCGGGTCACCTTCGGGTTACTAGAATTCCGGTGATAATCAGGTCCAGGTCCGGTAATATCGCGTTCTAGTCAAATACGGGTAATTGCACTTTGGGTGACATTGGAGTTATGGGCCGAAAAATTCGGGTCGGATGTTCAGATCAAAGATTAGATTTGCCATGTTTACTTACAAATATAAGCTCCAGTTTAGAGGCTCTCTTACAAAAACTAATTCTTAGAAACTCTTTCTGGCAATTCAAGTGCTTTTGAAGAAATTAGAATTTAACCAAACAAACCCTTATGCATAAGAGCATTGTTAATGGATACCGGGTTAAAAGGTGGTATTCATTTTCTCTCACCTACTTTTTAGATTTGTTTATTATTTTCTCTCTCTCCAACTCTACTACCTACTATTTGGTCCCACTCTCTCCCCTCACATGCTCCTTCACCTGGGTTGAAAACTTGGTAGAAACTACTACCATGTATAGACTCTCTCTCTCCTCCTTTTTATTTATTTTGATTTGTTTAATTTTGGCCCTAGTTTTAACTAGGTGGGAAAATTCTCATTAAAAACACTCTAAGATTATTGTTAGAATAACGGTCATGTGGGCCTATATATGCTTATCTAAGTCTTTTTCAGGTTAGCCCATAAATGTGATTTGATATATGAAAAATGACATTGTGCCACCCCGTGGTACTCAATCTCAGTATCACACAGGGTAAGTTGTTGAGGCTTGACATCTATTAAAAATGTGGGCTAAATATATGTAGATCATAGACTAGTTGGTCATCTCTTATTTAATGATGGACCGATTAAGAGATAAGACATCATATATATACTTGTAAGGTTTAAAGTCATGATCTCTAACTCGTATCATTCTCTTACCCTTTAACTTTCAAAGGCATCATGAGTTTGTGTGCCAAGAAAAAGGTTAAATATTCAGAGGTCGTTTGCATTGTGCGAATAAAGGGTGGGATATGATTATTGTTTCCAGTAACCCAATATCTCATGTTTTTAAATGAGAATAACATATGGGATAAGGGTAGGAGAGATTTTTTTATCCCTTCATTCTATTACCTAAGGGGGGCCAAGTATTAGATGTTGGGAGTTCATTAATACATATAAGATTAAGTTGCCCTCTTAAAAAACTATATAAAAAATTATCAATATTTAAATAGGGGGTATATATGTAAATTGTTACACATTCTCATCTCTTATCCCAACAATTCCCATCTTAATCCAAACATGGAAATTGGACTATCTCAATCAATTCCCTACCATCTTATCTCACCCTTTACTTTATTTTTTATCCCACAATTCAAACGAGCTCTTATAAGACTATAAACACCACCACTACCTCGGTTCCGCGATGGATCAAGGTACGCGTTTCCGTTAGAGTCCCAGGCCAATCTTTCTAATCTGACATGAATATGTCTCTTAATTTTATCAGGATCTAAAAGCATAATTTAATCAACATTTGATATTTGCACCCAAATTCTGCCATTTTTTAAAAAATGACTTGACAAATTTACAACTTACAAATGATATGCTACAAGTATAATATTCTAGAACCCCTCAAAAAAAAATCTAGAAAATGGATGGGAGCTTACCAAGTACCAACTACCAACATTCCTGAATTCCTAATCCCAAACAAAATATTGATATTGCAAAATCAAGTCCCTCGCCTTTTCCATGGCCACACCAAAGTGACCAAACCATGAAGCGTTAAACAACATGAGAAGAGAAAGCAGTAGTAATTTAGTAGAATAATAGAGACCCCATCCAAAAGGCTCATTTTTGGGTTTTATGCTCCACTAAACTCAAAACTTCAAAAGCCTACTACTTTACCATGTTGTTATTTGTGTATTCGAAACACTCAATTGGCACAAAAAAAAAAAAAAAAAAAAAAAAAAAAGTCCTAGGCTACAAGCCTTAAGCCTACATCTAACACACCCAACCAAATGAAGGCAAATCACCAGAACGAGCCAATTGGAGTGGCGTTGCCACGCGGCCAGACATAAGGGTGTTGCGACAAATATTTTAAAAGTATGCAATAAGCCGTGTTCCAGCGGTGCAATGATGACAAGAACCGGAGAAGTAGCAGAGAATGATGCACCCAGATCACCGAGTCCCCAAATCACATGCTAGTGGCTTCTACGCTGAAGACCTTGACTAGTACCAATAACTAATGAAATTAGATCTAACGATTTTCACTCATATTTCATGATAATCCATTCTCTAAATCAGGTCACAAATTTTCGAACAAAGAGAACATGACGATGACGCTCCACACACATAAAAGTTGAAACATTACCAACTTTTGTAAGACTTGGGTTTGACTACTACTTACAAAGTTGAACTCATCAGTCACTCCGCATTCCATGCTAGAAAGTTGAAAAGAAAAAAAACCAGCCCAAATTTCTTCCCTTGTCTCTATACCGACGACTAGACGTGCTTCCCTCTAAATTCCCACTCTCTCTCCCCCAAAATATTTTCATTGTCATTTTCCCAAGTGGTTCTTTAGTCGTAAACATCACACTTCACACCAAACCAAAACAAAACCACTTACCTTTCATTCCTATTTTCCCTTGATTTTGATTCTGATTTTTCTGCCACTGGTTGGATTATTCCTTTGATTTTGGGATTTACCCACCTTCTATATTTGTCTTCTGGATAATTTTACAGCATAAAGATTGAATCTTTTTGTGTTTTGGGTGGTTTATTCAAGAGCAAGAGACGTATACAAGGTTTGTTTCTCAATTAAAAATTGTTGGTTTCAATTTCTTTTGTTGTTATTTTTTGAAATTGGACCTTCTATTTATTGAATATAGTTTGCTAGAACACTTAATTTTCCTATGTTTAGAATATTATAGTGTGATATTTGAAGATTTTGGAGTTGGGTTTTGTTTGATTTTGGCGAAAGATTGAATTTTGATGGAGTTAAACTTTGTTTCTGTTGATAAATTGGAACATTTTTTTATAATTGAATCGATCATAAGTTGAGAATTGAGACATTTTATTTTTAAGGTTCATAATCAGCTAGAGTGTTTTTGACATAGGGGTAAGGTTGCGTATATCGGACCGCTTTTGTATAAGCGGGAGCCTTTGAGACACTGGGGTAATATTGTTGTCGTAATTTACTTAATTGCGAAATGGCTGCTTGAGAGAGTGGAGATTGAGGTTGTCAGGTGGTTCAATTTTTGTATTATGATTTACCTTAGATTTCTGACTCCTTGAATGTCCGGATAATCATATATATTTTTTCTTTTGGAGTAAAGGAGATTAAGGGAATAATTTAAGGTACAATTGTGTTTCTCTTTAAAAATGAGTGTTGGTGAAGATTCAGACATTAGGGAGACAATTTGAGCTGTTGAGATTAATTTTAATCTGTAAAAAGGGAAAATTTCTCAGGTTTGCTATGATTTTGTGTTGTGGGTAGTACAGATATATGGATAATTATTTGTCTTTTTTAGCATGTCTTGCTGAAAATTAGTGGATGTATAATACCCAATTTTGCTTTACCAAATTGATATTTTATTTATGTAACATACAAAGACAAGCCCTTAATCCATCTCTTTGTTCCCCACCTTTTTTTTGTGGTTGTATCTGTTGTAGCTACTACAAATTGTATAGCTTGCCCTGTACTCTCTCTTAGTTTCTTCTGCATATAGTAGAGAATATATAGAGATCATAGTGTTTGACTTTCGGCACCAAAATTTTGGGGCACAAAAGTGAAGGTTAAACTCGAGAGATTTTTGGTTTTGGTGGTTGGTGCTGAACATTTAGAATCTTGCTTTTAATTGTGTAATGATACTAGCACTTTTTCTTTGGTTTGGGCTATTCGCTTTAATAAAGGCTGATTTTTGTAGCACATAGGATTCTGAAGCTCAGAGTTTGCCTCCATGGTGACCCTGACTTCTGCCACTAGTCTTCCTGTTCATCATCAATCATCCAACTATGATGAAACGTCTATGGAGGAAAGCTTGCTCTTTGCGGACAGCCTTAAGGTAATTACCTTAGTATTTTATATTTAGCATTCGGATTGATAAGCTTCATGGTTCTCCTCAGAGTGTTGGTTGATTTATCTTATTTGCATCAACTTTGTCCATTCTGCTGCGTTTAGGATTTGAAGAATTTGCGAACTCAACTGTATACTGCGGCAGAGTACTTTGAGCTATCTTACACCAATGATGACCAAAAACAATTGTGAGGCCTTCATTACTAGAACTTCTTCCACTTACATCATCTTTGTGTGTTCTGATGGTTGCTAACTTACAATTTTGTGCTCACCAATTAGAGTGATTGATACATTAAAGGATTACGCCGTCAAAGCTTTGGTCAACACAATAGACCATTTGGGCTCTGTGACCTACAAGGTTAATGATCTTCTTGATGAAAAGGTCGAAGAAGTGTCTGGGGCAGAATTGCGTGTATCATGCATTGAACAGGTAAATCATGTCTTTCTTTTGTACCGTGTATGCTTCAGTTTCCAATTTCTCATCATTGTAAGGCTCGTGAAGCGGTGTAATGTAAAACTACAGCATAAGATCATCGAGAATTGGAGAGGTCTTGTTGCTATTGCAAATACTTCTTTCACATAGTCGATAGAATTGTCTGAACACCAT
This sequence comes from Spergularia marina, assembly GCA_963680865.1. NCBI lineage: Eukaryota > Viridiplantae > Streptophyta > Magnoliopsida > Caryophyllales > Caryophyllaceae > Spergularia > Spergularia marina. Next base: position 21,728,423 of record OY804553.1, on the reverse strand, counting down.
GTTGTTACATAGCACAGTTGTACCAAACTACTACTACCACTTCCCAAATTGGAGACTTGAACGTAATTTACATATGGAGAGATGTAATCATAGCTTCAATGTTACAGATCCCTATTAGCAATAAAAGGTGGAAATTGAATTACCAGAGAAAGGAGTGGTGAGTAGGAACTGATAAGTAGGGGTGTAATTGAGTAAAATTGATTGTATCACTTAATGTAGTAACATCAGCCAGTGAAACCATTGCCAGACAAATCATTGCATGAGTAGATGATATATTCTTATAGTGGATGTATTTCTTCTCTCTAATTCACTCAGTGGCTTTTCTTGCTAATATGGAACCCAATTCTTCGATATTTTTACTTATCAAACATAGCCTTAGGAGTTAGGAGTATTTTTTTTTCTTTTCTTTTTTTCTTTTTTTTTTTAATTTTCTTTTTAAGTGAGGGGTTAGGAGTATGTTAGCAGAAATTATGTTCACCTGGAGGCACAAAACCGTTGTTTTGGACCTTGAAAGGAAAAGTACCTAATTACCTATGTTGAATAATGTGGATGAACTCGTTAGTTATCTGGCTGTGCAAGGCTCAGTTTTTTTTTTTTTTTTAAAGTATCAAATGCCATAATTTCTGCTGTAAGGCAACATTCTCAACTGCCAAAGTCCTTACCAAATTATCGACCTTGACCCTTGTCATATGTTTAGCGGATAATTCGCTAGTATCTGTTTTCGTTGAGGGGTCCTGTTTGCAGTATCAGGGACTAAAGTTGTGTACTTTGTTCTCTGTCTTTGTGGGGCTGTGGCATTGGCTGGTGGTGGTTATGTGTGTTATTTTAGCATACTGTCAAAAGTGGGATAGTTGATAGATGGGATTAGTGCAGAGTGCAGACCCATATTTACTGACCTGTATCAATTTTTGCTGTTTTTTCATAGAGATTACGTACCTGCCAAGAGTATATCGACAGAGAAGGCATCGCCCAGCAATCTTCAATCATAGATACTCCAAAATACCATAAACGTTACATCTTGCCAGGCAAGAACATAATATTGTTATCTGTTTTGTAATGCTTATCCAGTTTGAGATTTTGAAAGTCCAATAACGCTGTGCAGCAAGAAGTAATCTGATTGCTAATTTTGTGAACAGCTGGTCAGACCATGAACAGCAGCAATTTCTCAAATTTAAAATACAAAAGCTGTGGCATAGAGGAAGATGATTGGCTTCAATTCCGAAGTGGTAGATTTTTTGCTTTCTTCTGCTGGGCTGTGTTAATTTTTAACGGAACAGGTCCTAATCTGATAACCATGTATTGTTCAGCTATGAGAGCTACGATCAGAGATACACCATCCACAATCCGAGATACTCCATCATCTATAAAAGAAACCCCATCTTTTGCAAGGTAAATCTTTAACTATGATCTTGTAAAGGTAAACATCATTGGAAATATATCTATGCTGCTGAATCTGCAGACTAATGTATTTTAAAATGTGAAGCAGAAGAGGACGTTCCATTTCTCCTTCTCCTAGGATGTCTAGGTTACCTGGGTCATTCTCTTTCACTGCCTCCACTCTTAAGAAAGAAGGTTAATTCTTCAGAACACACTGCATTTTTCTTTTCCTTTTGTCACTTCATTTAAGCAGGTCTCTGATTTTATTAACACGATGGTCAGACAAAAGGTCAGTTTCACCTCATCGGTTTCCTCTTCTGCGCTCTGGTTCTCTTGCTTCGAGGCCGACGACCCCCAAATCCAGTAGGCCAACCACGCCAAACCCTGCCCTTGAGAGGCAACGGGTAAGCAAGCCAATTACCTTCAATTAAATTACAAAGATTTCAAGCGGAGCTTGGCTGTACACAGCTCTTATAAACCTTTTGCCTTGTAATCTGAGACTTTGAAATCGTGTATTCTGTCTACAGTATCTGCCAGATTCCTGGAAATCAACTTCTATGAGGATCCATGACGAGAAGGAGAAGCCAAAAGACATTGAGCGACACCCCAGCAAAAGCAAGCGTCTCCTCAAGGCACTACTCAGCAGGCGTAAGTCAAAAAAAGACGATATGTTATTCACGTATTTGGACGAATATTGAAGCATGATTTCGGACGACCCTCGGAAACAGCAGAATTTTTCAGAAACCCCACGAAGCGAAGAGCGGCCTTGTTCTTCAGATATCTATTACTGTTTATACACCAGAGTAATTGTAATTTGTTCGTCATAGATGTCAGATGTGTGTAGTTATTGTTCAGTTGCTATATAGCGAGCCAAGCTTGTGTATTACTGAATATTGTCTGGTATCAATACAAGGCCACCATTTTGTTTCCAAAGATGTCTCTTTCAGTTAGTTTTGGACTTTTGGTGTATGAGGTAAGATTTCTGGAGATCAATTTCTACCAACCCAACTACCATGAATTTGCCTACTGATTACTCGTACTAGTCTAGTTGAGAGTAAGTACCGATTGCGACTAGGCGAAAAGATGCAACTGCGATGTCTGGGTTGATCTTTGCTCAAAACTCATCAGTCTATAATCGAAGCTTAAGGTGAATGATAAATAGATCAATCCGATTCATCGGTTAGTTATTGATACTACCTCAGTCTCATTAAATTCTTTAAGTTTGGTTAAAATTTGTAACACATACATTTAAACCATAGGTAAAGAATTAGAAAAATTGGGAGAGTCATATTTATACAAGTCAAAGAAGTAGCATTTTTATTCTGAAATGATGAGAGTACATATTAATCAACTGGTACAATAGCTAGTAGAAAAATGAAGAGAATACATAATTTCGGATTAATTTCGGGTCGCCTTACACTCAAATGGACGGAGTGTAAACAGGTTGACAAAATTGAAGTGAGTTAAACCAAGGTGAATGAACCTAATATCACTGTTCTCCGATATGAACGTAACATTGTTTCTCTCATATACAGAAAATTGCGATACATCCCTGAGCGTGCGTAGCCTACTAACTACTAAGCCTTGCATAATTTGCAGGAAAAGACTTCAGGCTTCAGCAGCTGATAAATACGGAGTAGTCTCCAAGTGAAAAGAATGGAATAGTTCAGGCAAATCTGGTCATAACCCGACTCCTGGTCCAAACTCCTCAATGGTTCTCGTCGCTAGTGTTAGAACATCCACAAATGCACTGAATGATGCACGAAGAAATCTAGCTTCTATTGCTTCAAAATGGCTGCGCAAGTCCAATGAGGTAGAGATGATGAAAACTTGCAGGATGAAGATGACAGGCTAAAAGAAAGAGAACGAAAACAGGTGCACATGCTGATTGATCGTAATGATCAATATATACGCAAATGACTTAACAGGCAGCAATGAAATAAACCGAAGAAGAAGCAATGTGGTAAATCTACACATGCAAAATTGCAAACCAACAAGGGCACCATAAGAAAATGACTCTCTTAGAAGATGCAGCAAAGAAAAAAAAGAAAAAAAAAATGAAAAAGAAAGAGCAGCCATTTTTAACTTAAGATGAAAACTCACACTGCAAGCTTCCCGTTAGAGATTGACATCACCCTCTTTACTTTATCTGGTTGCAGCTGCAAAACGTATAGCTTGCCTAAATGAATGTGTGGAAAAACAAAAAGGCCTGATGCAGCAAAACGTGTAAACATCAAGAAAAGCTACCTCTTTGTCAACATTTAGAGCTGCACAAACAATCGAAGCCTTCTCCTCTGAATCAAAATTTACTTCCAAGTCACTGCAAAACAAGGCGAAAAACTAGGTGTTTAGTAACAGAACTAAGAACAAGAAATCAACTTCATGAAAAGAGAACCTAAGCTATCAAGACTAGATACTAGAGTAAGTGTTAGAACTAGGTTTCAGAATAGCATTCCACTTGCACAAAACCTTAGCAGCTCTTATTTCTCAGAAACCTAAACTTCAAGCACGTAACATACCAAGTATAGAATTTTTTTTTTTTTTTTTTTTTTTTTTTTAATTAATGGGGAAAGATTAGCATTTTATTCTTCCACATATGAGGATGAAGAAACAATACAAATCTCACCAAGAAGGGTAGCAACGCACTACCCTAGAACAAGCCAATACCTAGCAGATCAAATACTAGGAATAGAGTCACTACTCTTATCTAAAGCTCTAATACACATGAAATTTGATGCTAACGGCAATTTGCAGTATAGTCCTACTTATGCTCCTGAAAATTCTTTGGTTCAGTTCTCTCCAAATCTCATAAATGGAGTAGGTAAAAGCACTTCTCAATATCTGCTTCTTCCCTTGCTTTTCACGGACCTTGAACTCAAACCAATTGATTTCCCTGTTTAGGCTCCATTCTCTCCTGCTATATCCTAACCATCTGAGCACTTCACTCCATATTTCTCGAGCAATGGCACATTTAAAAAAAAATGATCAGTTGTTTTAACCTGGCAGCAACATAACATGCACCAGTTAGGCATTTGAAACCCTCTCCTTTTAAGATTGTCTATCGCAGGGACAGCATGATGAAAATCAAGTTGGGGCACAGCAACTATCCCAAATAGTGCCCGACCATCAAAGTGTAGGCTTCTGTTCTCTGTAGAAATCATATATGAATTTTCCCTGCTGTTTGCTGTTGTTCCACTCTGATATCTGCTGAACGGCTGTTGCAATAGTGCCTTTCTTTTCCAAAAATTTTATTTCTGAGACAGATGAGGCACTCCAGGTTGCTGAGCAGTCATTCTGGCATGCTATTCTCCAAAAACAGTCCCTTTAGCAACAGCCCATTTGTACCATATGTTACCTAGTTCGGTGAGCAGCTTGAGAAGTTTGCATTTGTCTCCCACCTGTAGACGTTGCAGGCTAAAATGCTCATTTGTGATTAGCATCTACAACGTTGCTTAACTTAAAACGGTCACACGTGAAATCTTTCCCTCAAGTGATAGCTTCTCTCCAACTTTTACATAACTCAGACCTCAGAAAGCACTTGATGACTAACTTATGACTCAGAAGCACCAGTAAAAACCTATGCTAGTCGAATATATTCTCCTTAAGGCAACAGCCTATCCAATCAACGCTGGGATTCCATAAGATGTCTTTTATACAAAGAGTAGACTTCAACCCTGAAAATCTCCAGAACTCCTAGTAAGAATCTCCCAGTAACATACTCCTAGTACTATGCTGATACGCGTATCACACCAACAGCTTGATTAATCCTCTCCACCACCGTCATTGTTTTTCCTCCTCCTTAGACTCGCATATACTTGGCCATCCACCTTTGATACTAATCGCACAAACCAGAATACACCAATTGCTTGTTAGTATCATATCCTTCACTACTGTTCTTTACCACTACCTTAAAGCTATATGCACTCGACCCTCCCCATCCGTCATAACTAATCTGATAAACGAGTCCAAAGTCGGAACCTTTTCTCCTACATCAACACCAAATTCCCACTTCTCTTTCCCCCTTCTAAAACCCTAGTACACATCCATCCAAAATTACCTCAAACTGTGATTCCATTTTCTCGTAGGATCACATTCATCCTACCCACTAAATTGAAAAAGATTACTACTTTCAACCCCCCCCTCCCCAATACTCCCTCCTTTATTTAAACACCCCATATGCAAAACGCAACTTTATTGAGGAGGGTGTCCACACTAATCAGTTAATCTAGGTTCCAAAAGAATTGCACGAAAATTTTGCCAAGATTCTCATCTAACTCGCTCTTTCCATTGGAGCCAAAGACTACTTATTCTTTGGTTTTGGAATATAATGGAATAAAGCAAAATGACTCATAAAACTGTATGTGCTTCTTATTTTGTGAAGTGGCAGTCGGTGCGATTCTCAAAGCAATTTTCATTTTGGGTCATCCGTGAGCAGCCTCTCTATGTTTCAATAGGGGTAAGGTTTGCGTGCATCCGACCCCCCTTACCCCGCCTTATGGTGGAAGCCTTTAAAGCACTGGAGTTAAAGATGTTGTATTCATCTAACTTAGGGTAAGTTAGATGAGAATACAACATCTTTAACTCAGCTACGCAATTTTTCTGAAACATTGATTAACCGATTATTGTGTACACCCTCCTCAACGCGGGGGCATTTTGGGTACGTGGTGTTTAAAGAAAGACGGAGGGTGTATGCGATATAAGGAGCACAATCCGACCACTATCCCAATAATATTTTGTACCCAATTTTTCTATCGGTTCAAATTCCATTGCTCTCATTGTATATGTCTCTACCCCTATATCGATCAAAGAAATTACCCAAAAAGAAAGTAGAGTAATCATGAAGTTTGAACCCAGTTCACATGGAGTTATAATAACAGTTCTAAATTCAACTTAAAAAAGAGGAGAGAGAGACTGACCAGGTAAACTGCCATGGTGAGGGGAGGATTTGTCCTTCCATTTCCTCAGACTTTTGAAAACAGCCTGTGGTGGTTGTGCAAGGTTGCCGGAAGTTCGGAATGGCGGAGGTTGCGGGCGGTTGTGAGGTGTTTGTGGCGGCGGCTGTGGTGGTCTTAGTTTATTTGGAGATTCGGAGCGACGCGGAATAGTTAAGATGAAGTGATGAGCATATACCCAAAAACCTCATTCGGGCAAAGCTAAACCCAAAGCCGCACCTGACTGAGTCGTCAACAAGACGCGATTAAAAAAATTGCTAACTTGCGCTTATTTTTGTTGGTTTTTCTATTGTATGCCTAAAGATATATATTGGGAGCTTATTTTGTTCTCTACTATGTACTTAAATGTGATTTTTACTGGTCAACTTTTAAATCATGGATATCGTGATACAAATCTATTACATATAATGTAATTACGCACTCAATTTGGGAAAAACAAATTATGAGATCAACTTGATTTATTGGGAAAAAAAAATCACGACTAAATAAGACATTTGTTAATCTTTTTTAAAATGTGGTACATTGGGGCATACTATCTTATTACCAAGTTACTGTACATTATTTAATAGTTATCGACTTATCGTGTCCCTTACGTACAAAACAAGCCCCCTCTTAAGTCTTAAGATCAGCTACGCAAGCGTAACGCCATGAAAACAATCAAAGGCAAATAGGAAAAAACATTTAGCATATCCGTATATTCCAATAGCATCTCACATAATAGCCACCCCTATCGTTATTTTCACTCATTCACCCCTATTGCATTGCCTAAAATTTTGTTGGAATTTTTGAGATTACTCCAATTTCCTCTCTTTCATTCTCCTCCTCCTCCATTACACTTTCCTCAATTCACCTTTCAATATTGATTTTTAAACTTGAAGAACGAATATGTTTTCTACAAGATCGATAATAAGGCGCAAAAGTCCGTAAAAAAAATGGGATACAGGTCAAACTCATCATGTTATGACACCGTTCTTGTTTGCTTAGTTTCTTCTCGCATGCAATGTATGGGCCATATACATCATACATGCAAGCTAAGGTAATATTAAGTTTCGTTAGTTTTGTTATATAATCGTCTATATGCAACTACAACTAGCATTTCTCGCTTAGAAAAATATGACGTTATATTCATAGATTTCTTTAACTTGGTAATGGTATTATAATCAACTAATTATTCGTGACATGATATTTTGTGTATTACCAGGTGAACCATAACCTAGTCGTCGTATGGATTATGTGAGAGGATATGTCGTCAATGTTGATTAGAACTTGTAAGTGACTTCTTTGCCCTTGGTTTTCGCTTTTTAAGTACGCTTTTCTTTGAGTTAACCAATCAGTACGGTGCGTATATTATGTCCTACTATATAGTCTCATTCTGTGTATTATACCAACTAGAGTATCACAATTGTCACCTACCTTTTGATCAAGCATGTACTTTCTAAGTGGCTAAAATGTCTGTTCTGCCCTGGTTACTGTTTAATTAGTTTAGTTTAGGGTTGTTTGTGTTGTACTTGATTGATCACAAATACACAATACTAGTACTCGATTTTGGTGAAAGAAAGAAAAATTGGATTATTGATTGGAATAGTAGATAGTACCAAATCTTTGATGAAATTACTACGAAAAACCGCCATTTTTTTTAATTGTCGACGTCAGACTTGAATATTCAACAAACATCGATAGTCTCGTAGAGAATGAGTATAATCATATATTGATTCAATTGTTATCAATTTACATTGTGGGAAAACTTTAGTACAATTTCTAATTACATTTTTCAACCTTTGGCATTCCTCATCTTGACATCTCGTACAAAGCGTGTAGCATCAAAATTTCATATGAAAGGGAGAAATAAAATAAATCCCTTTTCATAACTTACTCCAATGGATAAGTTTGCCTTCCTTGGCCTTTCTCAATCAAGAGAATATGGCTTTCTAAGATAGGTAGTGTAGCTCAAGTGTCTAATTAATGGCCCCGCGCTCTCTTTTCCGGTGGTTGAGGGCGCCTTAGGTCTGTATTATTTTCTGGAGGCTCGCCTAAACCTTTATAAGGAGACTCTTGCCTAGGAGTTGGCTCATGACGATGTGATGGAGGAAGCTACCCTCACTGGCTTGAATCTTCCCACTAATCTTCTCACATACTCGAGAACGAGCACAAATACACCAATGAAATAAATCATGAAACGGTTTACTCGTTCAAATGAAGACTGACTGCTCCTTGTGGCTGACTTTGTAAGTGCCAACATCCTTGGTCCTATCCAATCTGGAAAGAAAACACAAGCAACGTATGCAAACATAGATAAGTAAAGGGTAAGGTTGAAAATATCAAATGCTTATTCAGTGAACAGCAATGTGAGGGGTTAAGGTATGTAGAAGCTGGGTGTGGGTGTCTGTTACCTGAACTCGTTCTGTCGGGTAAATTTGTCCAATCACGTGCGCTTATCTTGGCTTCTGATGCCTTGATCAACTTAAGAAGTTCTTCATTAACCTATGAAAAGCAAAGGAATATAAGTTGTTGAGGAATTCGTTAAGATGGTGTAAATGAATGCTGGAAAGAACTAAGCCTACTGAATTTCTAACAGAAACTTTCCTATAGTAGTAGTCATCGTGCAATATCAGAGGCAACAAGGGAAGATAATATAGCATTTGCGTCAAATAGTCTTTCTTCTTTAAAAAAATGTGGAGAGTTCTGACACTTGACATGAGGCCTGATGAGTTTCGAAACATGTAAGGCTAGTTCTCTATCTCTATATATGCATACCTCGTCTGGTCTCTCCCGGATCACTAAATGTCCTCCTTGAAAATCCACGAATTTTGCGAAAGGAAACAACCTCACAGCAATCTTTTTGGCGTGACTCATTTGAGCAATAATGTCTTGCCTGCCGAACAAAACACATCCAAAGAGTGTAAATATACAACATACCGTTGAAATAGTGGAAACAGATGTTATAGTAGTCAGCAGTTACTACATACCTCCCATGAATGATAGATACGATGACACCAGCAGATCGGATCTGTTCAATCTCTGTTGAGGACATCTTGTGGTTCCAACATGCACCAAATTGACCTTCAAAACCATAATTAGATTGCATCCCACTAGATGAGATTCCCTTGACATATTCCTGCAATAGCAAAAATTACACTTTAATTTTTGATACGCACAATGCGGCAACAAGTGGTCACACCGTAAATCAACCACTCTCCATTTTCTGAAGAGATAAAAATGCTGAAGGTTAAACTTAAGTCAAAATATGACAATTTGCTGAACACCCTCCCCTTTAAGAGTATGCCCTTCCCACTACTGAAGACCTTAAAATATCTATTTGGAAATATTTGGCCTGTGTACTTAGCTGGCATTAATTAGCTAATGCGTAAAACAATAGGCTCTTAGGTGTTTGTTACATTAGTCAGAGCAGAAATGTATATAAAGTAACTCCCTTACGTTGTTCCCTATTGATAATTGACAAGTTATTCTCTGAACTCGCTTTTCTCTATAAATATCTTCTCTGCAGCGTTGTAGGCCCTCAAGGTTCTTAAACGGAGGTTAACTAAAAGGCGATTTGATGAAGACAGTAACTCAGACGAGCAGCCATTTACGAATCTTAATTAGGTCCAAGAATGAGAAAGGATGAATTAAGGAAGTTGCAATTTTGCTTTGAGGATGAATTAAGGAAGCCGCAAGGGTAAGGATGATCCCTCTTCCAGCTTACATGTCTGGCCCAAGAACCCAAAGCCCACAAAGCTGATATGCATTCATGTACACGTCAATCAGATGTAGTGACTACTGTCCTTAATTCAAACCCAGAAAATAAAGAAACAAGTTGGGCTTGTGGTGGGAATTTTCTGGCTTTTCCTTTGTCATCCATGTTTAATAAAAACATAAAAGTTTAATAATCAACCAAGGCAGATCAGTGTTCGCAGTTCTTACTTGATATAAAATCGCCCGTCTCGAGCTTTCCCCAATACACTCATCAAGATAACCCTGTATGAACAACACATTATGATGAGTTATTCTTGTACATTTCACATGTTTTTATTGTAAAACAGGAATAAGCATCGTAACTAAAATTTAAATTTCATTGCAGCAAAACCAGTTACAAACCTGGCTGAAATGTGTGTCCAAATCAACACCAGCTCTTTCCTCCGGTGTCTTGGCCAAGAGGAAGCGGATCATCATTGACGCGACTAACCGGCAGGGCTGAAATTGAGAAGTAACATCATACACATAAGAAGAAAAATTCACACATCAGACTGATATTTCGGATACTTATGCAGAGTTCATTTTTGTAAGCAAAGGAGAACCACCAAGCATTGTGTAACTATCCATTAAACAGAGGCAAACCCCCATTTCTTCGGTATTGTTCCTTTTGTTGAGAAAATTTTCCGCAATTCACCAAAATTAGCAATACCAATTGTTTTCGAGTATCAAAATATTAAGACAGAGACCAAACCATTGCAAAAATGAGGAAAAAGAAAGACTACTTTCCCTTGCAAAATTGTCTGACACTACATAATACTCAACAGCTATGCCATTTAGAGGAAGATTCAATCATCCCTAATATTACACATTTAAAATTTAGGATTGTAACTATGACCAATCAGCTGTATATCAGTCAACCGAATGTACGTGTCAGGTATATCATGTTTTTGCGATGACATACTACTGGTGTGGAAGTTACTATAAACTAAGAGTAACTTCAGCTGAACCGTGGCTGTCTGAAGGGATATGGGGCCATTCAGGTTATCCTTTGCCGAGCTCTAGTGACAAGATACCATTATGAGACCATATATCTTAAACAAGAAATGCAAAATTATCACCAAATTATTCCTGTACAGAATCATAGATACGTGCAATATAACCGGAGATCGAGTTTGTTAAGGGGTAAAGCTGCACGACCTTATTTCTTACGGAAGTCATAATGGGACAGTCAATGTAATAGTCAGAGTTTATGACATATAGTGCAGCCATAAGTTAAACCAAGCAGAAATCTAATCAGTGTCAACAACTGCTGGAAGAGAACCAACATCTAGATTAAAAATTCAGCACGGCGAAATTTACAGGGAATCCCTTATCAACAACAACAACAACCAAGCCTTATTCCCAAAATGATTTGGGGTCGGCTAACATGAATCGTCGTTTAGTAACCATCTTGTGTACACGCCATGAAAGGGAATCCCTTATCAAGTAGAGAAAATATACTCCAATTGATTTTAAAGATAACCATACCTTGGGGAGAATTTGGATTCCACCTCCAGATACGTTAATTACAGCTAATGATAAAACTCTATCAGGTACTATGGCTGCCAACTTGAGGGCTATCATGCCTCCTGTTGCAAAAGGCCAAATGGATGTCAAGCTTCATCTTCAGAGATCAAAGCAGTAAAAGAAAAAATTCAAATGTAACTGATAATCCACCTATGCCATTAAGAAATCACTGACTCACCCATCGAATGCCCAAAGATATGAGCTTTCTGCCAACCCAGCTGATCCATTACGGCTATAGCATCTTTTGCCATAATTGTTGTTCTGCACCCAACAAAACGGAACCGCGGATATTATCAGATCACAAAGTTCGAGAGTATACAGATTCATGTTATCAGGGTTGACAAAACAGGTAGATTCATTCAGGTTCTTAGAAAAAAGAAAAATTCTATGAGACATCAATTCAGCCTTGCCATCTTTCTTGACTAGTTCAAAGTATGATCAAGTGTATTAGTCAATATAAATATACTTCAACCACATTGATGCCAAGTCAAGGCACATGCATAAAAACTTTATCAATCGAGTTGTTTCCAAGAATCTTGGTCAAAAAAAGAGAAAATGTACAAACTTTGATTGCGAAATTGTCCTCCTTTGGGTCATCACAGTGCAAAATGCATCATAATTATTGCCAATTAACACCACAAAATGTAAAGTTCTTCTTATGACGTTACTTGGCAAAGCCAAAGGAGGTCAAAATTTACGCAAGCTCAGCCAATCACGCAGAATATCAGTAATACTTTATACACCTCCCAGCTAGAAAGTACTCAATCTTGAACTAGCCATTCAATAAACAAGTTACTAGCAACAATCATTATTCCTAAACTATAAACAAATACACAAAGGAGTGTTAAGTTCTATGCTTTCCCCCTCTAAAAGTTGGAAACCCCACAAAAAGAAAAGGTCTAACCAAACAAACGCGGTTTCCAGATTTGTGGTGATTCACCCACAACAACATAAAATAATGCTATCGTACTCATAACAACCAATTCAACAAAAGTCAGCCCCTTTCCCCACTATGCATAAGACTATCGTTCAAAACCCGTCTACATCATTATAACCTTCGACATAGAACACCCATTAAATCACAATGTTCGTGGACTTCTAACCCGTTTGCATCATCTGTAACATCAATACACCAATTGAATAACAAAGTTCGTGATTTAAAAACTCGTTTGCATCATTCCTAACATCTACACCCACAAAGTTCGTGATTATGAAACCCATTTGCACCATTTTGAACATACATTACACCAATGGGGCAAATGTCCAATTCATTAACAAAATTCGTGATTCCGAACCCCGTTTGCATCATTCCGAACACATTAATACATCAATTACCAATCCCGTAACAAAGTTCATGATTCCAAAAACCCTTTGCATCGTTCAGAACATAATATAAAAGTAAAATCACCAACTCAATAACAAAATTCGAGATTCTAAACACGTTTCCATCATTCCAAACCTATAAAATCACCAATTCAATAACAAAATTCGAGATACTAAACACGTTTAAATCATTCCAAACATAAAAACATCAAATAAAATTAACAATTTAGGTCCTTTTTTTTTTTCCTCAAACCCCACCCAACAAAGGAAGATCATCAATCAAATCAACAAAAAGGTCCAAACTTTTAACGCATTGCAAAAGCGTAAGACTTACGAATAATCGGATTTTTTAGTGGGAACGGAACTCCGACCCATGCCCCGATTATCAATACCACAAACTTCAACACCATAATCAATCTCCACCATTGATTTCTTATCATCATTGGGTACATCAGTGCCTGTCAACCCTTTGATTTGCGGCATCCAAGCTTCATGTGTCGCAGCTAAGCCTGCATAAATTCACATTCAAATCAAAATTCTAAACAATACCCACCAAAATTCATGATATTATGATCATAATAATGTGATAAAAATACTATATCATATAATAAAAAAAAAAATTATACCGATCATCATTAGAACTTTAGTGGGTCCATGCCCATATGTCTGGTAGAAAATATCGACCCCATTTTCACCGCCGGAGACTTGACAATACGGCATCGTTTTGTGGGATTCTAGAGAGAGAAAGAAGGGAGAGAAATGGAAATTTGTAGAGAGAGGATGAGAGATGATGAACAAGTGACGAGTTAACAATGTGATGTTTGTTTATATACGGTTTGGGTCGTCACGTTTTACTCGAGTGAAATTAATAGGAGGATGAATTATTTGGCTTGTAGGTGAATTTATATATAGTGCTTGTTTTTAAAAATTACAAAAAAAAAAAAACAAAAAACGTCATTTTCTATTATTCTTTGATCCTAAAAATATTAGAAACCTGTCATTTACTCAATTCATAGTAGTAACAGGTAAGCAAGTAACTCTATTCGGAATTCGAGAATTTAGAAAACCTATATTTTGCTCTTTAAGCCAACTAAATGACTACTTTTTTTTTAGTGTGGACGTCGATGGAGAAGTTTTTATGCGCGTCCACGTGGAAGGATATTAGTGGATAAGTGCCACGTAGGGTGGTCGGCTTGTTTGTGAAACTATGAGTGATATATTTGCCCACTTGGTTGGTCAAAGATGATTGGCAATTGCTTAATTTTGCTTTAATCAAAATACACAACCTAATCAACAAACTTTTTGTTAAAGGGCGGGAGAAGGAGTTAAATGCTAGAAGGCAAAAACTGACTATAGTAAGAGGCTTATTAAGGAAGGATTGAGATGGCGGGAAGAAAAAGATGACTTCAAAGTACATCGTAAACTTTCGTTTATGACTTTATTAGTTTGCATGCTCGGCTCGCGCCCCGTGGTCGTTTGGTTGCCACTCAAAATCCATTAGGAAACCAATTATATAGTATTAGATTAGATTAGATATGATATAGTTATAGGCTCGTATGTATTAGGAGAAATAGACCAATTAGTTTGATCATAAAACCAATTTACCATGGAAGTAACTCGCTAACGTATAACTAGACTCCATTCTCACCACTCGTATATGCATCGTTGTCTTTTTTTAATTTCTAGCAAATGACGGAGGAAAATGTTGATTATTTGATTGAATAAGTCATTGGAACACATTAGGAAACAAAATGACAATATTTTGAGATAATCAAGTCGTACTAAGTTTATATGGTCCCCTGTTTTTTCAAGAGAAGAAAATAGTACTCATAATACTTAATTAGGTAATCCTTATAACTTAATTAGGTAATCCTTATAACCCAGCGTATGGTATTATTACATATTCTATCATAAATTCATAACCAAGTATAAACCTAAATTCGTAAGGTCTCGTGCCATAAAGATATTCACGATCATAAGCTGCATCCAGACACGAAAATTGGATGCTTCATTGGACCAAAGTTGTGAACCGGCTTTAATGTGAATCAAACGCCCTCTCATTATATTATATCTAGTTAAGTATGGTGAGAACTGAGAAGTTAGCTTTCGTTTTTTTTTTTTTTTCTTTTTTTCTCTCGCGTGTTCCCTTCATTAAACAAGTTGTTAATGTTTATTACATGCATTTTATATCAATAAAATTCATTCCATCTATTGAAAGAGGGGAAGGGACAGAATTCATATTTTTTTGTTTTGTGTACAATATGTTCTGGACACTTTGCGATTAACTTGTGTCAAGTTACGAAGATCAGAGTTGAAGACAATTCTTAGTGTCTGAAGTTTAATAATTTGAATTACAAGAGAAAGAAATTCAAACTAATAAAAGTTACTCCTAATTAACAAGTAAAGGGCTTGGATCGGAGTACTTCAATCAATCCACTCATGTTTTTTTTCCAAGTTGACATTATCTGATGTA
Organism: Spergularia marina; assembly: GCA_963680865.1. Taxonomy (NCBI): domain Eukaryota; kingdom Viridiplantae; phylum Streptophyta; class Magnoliopsida; order Caryophyllales; family Caryophyllaceae; genus Spergularia; species Spergularia marina. The sequence goes on along the minus strand of OY804553.1, from coordinate 21,713,039 downwards.
AAACCTACTCTAATTTTTATGTGTTTTTGAGTTTGTAACGCAGCGGAATTAAAACAGAAAATAAAGGATATAAATTAGTCTAGAATCCTCGCAAGAATACTCGACTAAGACTAATTTGTACTAAGATCACAAAGAAACAAGCACAAACAAACGGCAAGCACCAAGATCACATAGAAACAAGGTACAAACCAAAAGAATACCTCGCAAGGCCAAGATTTTGAAGGAAACTTCTTTCGACTCTTCGATATTAACGCTCAAACTTGTATGAAAAACAATACAATAAGACTCTCTATTTATACTACTCTTAAAACTCCTAAACTTACCTAAAGTCAAGTTAAGAACCAGTTTTAGGTCTTCCCTTAAACCAACTTCAAGCTTATTACTGAAACTTTCCTAAACTCTTCTATAACAACTTGGAAACCTTCTAAGGCTCCTTTATTCCACAAAATACTGTAAATAAGACACTTTCCTAAACTTAAACAAAGACACAAATAAGAATAAGTATTATATCTACTAAGAACTTCCTTGGACCTGCATGGCTTGGGGAATATAGCAGTTTCGGCCATTCTCGTGTACCCGCGTAGAAACTGGACAGCTCAACTTAAAACAAGCATATCTCCTTCGTTCCTTAACCATTTAAGGCATATGACCACTTTTCGGAAAGCTTAGATCATGAACTTTCCTATACAATTGATTGTTCTTCGAAAGATTGAGTACTTCAGAAGATATTGAGACTGGAAGGTGACGTGATAGTCTTGAACTTCCACTATAAGCTTTGACCCATAGCTCACATGTATCATTATCACAGCTGAAGTAGAAGCCATCATTTCTTACCTCCCAAAAAACCCAATGGCTACAACGTACATCTTCATCCATCGCCTTGAAAACCCTAAAGATTATATTTTGGTTCTCCCAATAAAAGTGACAAAAGTACAAAGTAGATTGCACAAAATTAACTTTAAACCTCCATTGAAAGTTTTGTCCTCGATACAAAACTTGCCTACCTAGGTCGTCGTCTTTTGATTGACAACGTAAGACGAGTTTTGAGTGTCCCTCACTAAGCTTGTCGGTAATCAAGACATGCATGTGTTTAAGTTCTAATTGCGCTAAAGTTGGCGCAAATTTGAGTTGGATTAGTACCAGACATATAAACCATATACGATCACCATTTTCCCTGAACAATAATCCATTTTTTTTTTTTTTTTTGAGGGACAATGATCCATTTTTTTTGTTTACTCTTGTTTCTGGAAACTTAAGTCTTTTAACACTACATATATATAGTTTAATATTCCGTTACGATGATATTATATTTAGGCATTTTTAACATGTCGTTACTCGGTTACTACACAGAGATATCTAATTAGATAATTACAAATTCTTAATGACTATCTTTTGTTTTGTCTATCAATAGATTTGATATTGTCACCTAACTAAAAATGGGGTATTAGTTTTGGTTAATTATACACATTCACATAATTGATATACTTGACTCGGCAATCATCGTCATTTTATCTTCTTTTTTTTTTTGAATATGGGATGATAACAAATAAGCTTATGACTAATTCTTGTGTGAGACCCCTTGAGTGTCTAACGAAAAATTAATATGTATTGTCAATCCTAAACTTTAATACAAGTAATATGAACAAACTCATAAGCCTTTTAAGATAAAAAAAAAATGCATGTTCGATATATAAATCATGGACTATCACAAAAATTTCTTTATTATAAGTACTTACGGGCCTCATTATTTTCAACTCCAAACTCACATATATATTTTTTTTTAAATGAAGACGACCTTTATAGCTCAAATAGATTCGGTAATAAAGTGCGAAGCAGGATTATCAAGTACATAACATGGACCAGTATCCAACCAAAACCCGAGTGAAATATTCCACCGGCCTAATATGAGCAGCCACATGAGCCGCTCGATTACCTAGCCTACGAATGTGATACATATTTATCTTCTTGTTAGTGTGACTTATAATTTTATCTTGAGAATCGATGCACACGCTAAGACAGTCTCGTAAGAGTAATTAAACATTTAAACCCAAACTGGCCAAGCATTTGGGGCAGCCCAAACAACATATTGAATAATTCCTAGGCCCATGATCCACACATCTTTACAATTTCTTTCCCCCTCCCCCTTTTTTTGCCGTCATCTCTACAAAGTTCCGATTCACCGGGAATCTAAGAAATTATTAAAAACCCTAATCCCCAAATTAACATCTCAATTTTCGCGCGCATTTTCTCTCTCATCATATTTATCCATTAACAATGGCGGAATCAAAGATGGCGGAGATGACGTTACCATCACTCTTCGAACAAGGTCGAAAGATTCATCAATCAGCCTCCGATTCTTCGATCGATCAGGTAAAAATAATCAGAATTCCATGATTCGCTAGCTTCGATCTACCAATTAAGATTGATTTTTACTGCACAATAACTTTTTTTGTTGTTAATTATTTACTGTGGTGTTAATTGATGATGATTATATCAGGAGAGTTTGAAGAAAGGGTGTCAAGGGTTGCAACAGTGCGAAGAAATGATCAGCAAATTAGGGCTTTTTTCGTTGAATGAAACTAAAGAGGATATTAGTACTGCTAATCTGAAATATCTCCTGGTAATTATTTGTTTAAAGTTTCTGTCCCGTCATTTTTTTTTTTTTTAATTTCGCGGGATGTCAATTAGCTCAGTTGGTAAAGTTGTTGCGGTGATAGGTAATACGTAGTTTAGGATAACGGAACTCGTTTACGTTACTTTGATGGTAGCAGAAAGGATGAAACTTTGGGTTGATGGTCACTTATTGTATTAATTTTCGTGTATAAATTTGTTTAGTTTAGCTGCTAAAGTGTAGTTTTTATCGGTGTAACTTAAATTGAAATGGATTTCGAGTTAAATTCTGGAGTAGCTCGACTTTGTGTGGTTTTAGACAATGGTGATTACTTGTTTATAGGTAACTATTATGTTGTTGCTTAGTTGGTTTCCGAAGATAATGAGAATTTAGGTTGATAAGTATGGCGAAATTCATTCATCTCCATGAAAATTAGTCTTGTCTAAGTGGTTTCAACTGACTTATGTTTCTGTCAACCGACAAGTTAAATATCCCAGACTGTATACTTGAGGCCCACTGTGTGAGAGTAGTTTGGTAGAAGAGGGTCGATGGCTCAATGTAAAGCTTTCTTTGATATGGAAAATCAAAATTTTGAGATTTACTAGTTTTGCAGGTTCTTGTGAATCGAAAGCACATTGAATTTCTAAGCTCGGATCTTGACTTGATGTTATGTTTCAGAGATGTAGTATCAGTGGATTACTGCTTCAAAGTCTTTGGTAGTGCGTCTGAAGATACAAGTATACCGACTAGTAAAGTGACATTTGTCTCCTATAAATAAATGTGTTACGGAGTATATGATTTCAAACAGATGTCTAGGAAGATGTTGTTACAAGGATGAATTTTATTGTGAGTCATACGATGAGCAGCCAGAGCTCCTTGTCTTTGGGATCATGTAGTGTTCTCTCGGTTATCAGTCTATTTAACTGCAAAACCTCATTACCCTATTCTGACTTCTGTTATCCCATCTGTTGATAAGATATTTTACTTAGTTGCGGGAGCTTGCTAGGCCGCCAACTTTTCGTGGTTCAATCTTAAGTGAAATCGTTTTGCGATCCCTTAGAAATGCTAGATTACGAGTAACCACTAACCAGTACGTCAGTAGAACTTTCTCTCTGATTCTGTGACCTGGAATATCACCTCAGGGCTCAGGCTTTGGGATACTTCCCTTGTCTCTGCTTTTTATCCTTCAGCTGTTTGATTCCAACTAGCTTTGGCCTTTGGGCAATAATTTGGATGTTACTCGGAACATTTTTGGTTTTGCTCAGTTTATGTGCTTTAATACGCTAAGTGCAGTACTTCTAATGTTCTTAGAGAGATGCAGCTGATTATGATGTTTTTGGCGGACTTGTTTCTTTTCAGTGTTATTTTACTTTTTTTCCTCTTACTTTTGCTCTCTATTAAGGCTATCGGCTAAGGCCGCTGATAGATCTGGGATACTACACTGCTTAGAGCACATGCTTTCTGGATTGAGCTAATCTTGTTCCCAGCCTGCCCCTTGCGCATAGACAATACTCCCTCCGTTCACCTTTAAACTGCGTTGGGCCAACGGACACGCTTCTTAAGGTGGCCGTACCCGTTAATCGGCTAATCGAAGTTTAAAAAAAATTGCATGACGGGTTAGATAAAGTATTGATCTCACCCGCCATGCAATTTTTTTGAAAGTTAGATTAGCAAAAAAGTGTGTACACTCACCTTAAAATGTGTGTCCGTTGGCCCTACGCAGTTTAAAGGCGAACTGAGGGAGTATGATTTTTATGACGTAGGAGTAGATAAATTGACTTCTGATTGTTTAGGTTTCTTAGCTTAATCTGCTCAAAACGTCATCTGTCTTATAGTATTAATCTCTCTCAGGTGCCATACTATTTGGGGGAGCTTACAGAAAAAATTCAACACGATGACAGGTTACAAATCTCGAAGGCTTCACAAGATAAGATGAAGGTACTCAATAACTCCCAAGAATTTGAAATCCACTCTGAGTCCCTTCTTACAACATCCACCCCCCCCCCCCCCTTTGAGGGATTTCTAGGACACTCATCTGGCCACTGTATCTTTAGGAATTTGTTGCATTTTGTGAAACAATGGAGCTTGTTCCTGAAGAAGAGTTGGATTCTGCTTCAGGTGGTTCTAATAATTTTGCTGATAAAAGGGCGAGAAAGGTTAGTGTGAAATGTACCATGGTGGTTTTTTTACTTGTAAAGGTGTGATCACTGATCAGTACTTGAATTAGTTAATTCAATAGGATTAGTACTTACGATCGAATGTGGTCGAAATGTATAGTTATATCTTCTCTTATAATTTACTAGATTGCAAGGTTTAAGCGACAAAGAGCCGCAGAATCAAAACTTTTGGAGATCAATGAGCGTAGAGAAAGACGTGGGCGCTCAACAAGAGCTGCAGCATTGTCTACTCCAGTTGAGGCAGGAGAGGAAGATGTGCTGGATGACGATGGGGAGGAAGAGAGAGAGGTTAGTTACTTAATTTCTCCTCAGTTCTCTTAAAGCTTTAGCCCACTGACAAGATGATATGGGAAGTTATACCACTGAGCGGATACTTTCACTCTTTAAAGTTTGGGGGGGGGGATTGAGAGGTACACAAGATGTTACCTGAAGTATAAGTATTAGAGATGATTAAATAGTTGATAGTACTGTTTTATCATTTCTGTGAAATTGTTTAATATAGGGCGAAATAGCCGTGAAATCCTAACATGACATGAATTTAAAATGATCAATGAAATAGAATCCAAGATAATTATTATATGGAATTTTCATTGAAATAACATACTCTATTGGATTATTTTGCTACATTCCACCTTTTAAAACCCTTTTTTTGCGAATCAGCACCTTCTAAGATGCTTTTTGCAAGACAATACCTTTTCTGTTGATTGAATCGTTAAACCGCATCTTTTTGTGTTTTTCATCAACTTGCCGCCAATTCAAATGTCTCGAAAGGTGCAGGCTGCTGCTTTGCAATTATAAATGTCTTAAAAGGTGTGGCATTGCAGTTAAAGATGTCAATTATAGCCTAAAAATAGAAAAAGGTGCAGCTTTGCAATTAAAAGTGACCTAAAAGGTATTACATCCCAAAAATAAACTTTAAAGGTGCTCATTTGCAAAAAAAAAAAAAAAAAAAAAAATGAAAAGAAAGAAAGAGAAAACGGTTTCAAAAGGTACAAAAAACCCTAACTATAAAAGGACATGACCCGTTTTATGCAAGCTTACTAGTTAAGTCAGTACTCGGTAGTAATTTTGTAGTAGGGATCTCTGATGAACCTATCTCCGTTGTAAATTTCACTGATTATGAGTAATTAATAATGGGTACTTAAAAAGTTGTGCGTCATACTGACTAATTCTTCTTGTGGTCCGCTTATATCGGTACCTATTCCTCTGCTTTCATTTAAAGGGGGGGGGGGAGGTGGAGATGATGTCGCATTGAGCTCTCTTGTCCTTTTTTTTTCCTTTTTTTTGTGTGTGTTGTTGTAGCAATAATCATTGTTTGATTGATGCAGGCGTGGCTTACCTCTATCTCTTTGGCAATCTGTAAGGTATAGTCTGATGACTTCAAACATGGATCCTTGTTTTGTCATTATGTTTTACCGTGTGGCTAATTACTTTCAACTGCCTGTCTATTGTGTTTAGGCCTTGGATCTCCTTGACATGCTGAAGAAAGAGGAGGAGATGCTCTCTGCTGTGAAAGAGAGACAGTTGCAGGTATTCGATATGCTGTTAGCACAACCTTATTGTAGTACAATTTAAGGGGTTAGATTAAGTGGTGAACTAGTAAAATCTGTTATCTTGTTTTCGTAATTGTAGATAGTAAGGACGTAGAGACTTTCTTCAGTATTAGAGCTGGAGTAAAGTTACTAACTGCTACCCTCAAAAAAAAAAAAAAAAAGTTACGAACTGCTATGGTGGTCTCATGGATTAACCTGTGGGTAGTGTTGAGAAGTAACGAAGAGGAGTCGTTGCTTGTCTGTTACCTACCCTCTTCTGGATATTGTAGATGGTTTCCTTTTATGTTTTTGGTTGACAACCTCTTTTAGGTAATGTTATGACAAAGGTTGGAGCAACTAGTTCCTGGTTTTAAAACAAATATCTCTGTTTGGTTCTTTGCAGAATTTGAAACAACATGGATGTGTTTTTGTGCATTTGTGCTCTTTAATCTAGATCCGAATTCTGATATCTTGCATCTTCTTTTGCAGGATGGAGAATTCTCTCCATCTGTTTTTGACGAGCGTGCAAGGAAGGCTGAAGCGTTTCACCGTGACGCAGCTTCTCGAGCTCAATACTCAAAACCAGCTCAGCCTATCACCTGTGCCACATTTGCTCAAGATGTGCTCGAAGGGAGAGCGAGTGTTTCACAGGGCCACGATCATAAAAATCAGCCCCTGTTATTTGGGCCCACCAGTCTTGTTGGTGGAAATTTGACCACTGAACGAGAGAGGATGATTGCGCAAGTTTTTCAACCTAGCCACAGGTACATCTAGACTCGTGTTGTGTTGGGGTGATAGAATACTTATACTACTGTTCCTGTAGCTCTGTGATTTCTTTATTCTGGTGTGGGGGTGAGTCTGGTAAAGAGTTCCGTAAATTGCCTGATAACTTATTAAGTCGTCTTCCAGCTCCCACTTTGACAACTACCCTATAGCATATCATGGCTTTCTAGTTCTTTTGCCCCTTCCCTTCTCCTGTGATTGTTGGAGATTGCAGTTTGTGGCGGGGATTTTTCTTTCACACCTTTTATTTTCCTTTCTTAGGTTGCCAACTATGAGCATAGAGGAAGCTGGTGAGACGGAGATGGAAATGATGAACCAGTGGCAGGAGAGGACCAAGAAGTATATTGAGGAAGCAAACTCCTCCTGGCACAATGAGACTCCAATATTTGGTCCGAGCAATGAGGATGATGAAGATGATGATGCTGCAGTTGAAAGAGCCAGGGCACAAGACGACTGGAAAGACGAAAATCCACGTGGTGCTGGAAACAAAAAGCTTACTCCTTGTGGTTAAAAGCTTTCATGGCGGATTACAGCACAACTTAACTCCATACAGGAGATGAGGCTAATAGGTGCTGTATTATAGTTTTGAAATCGCTGTATCATATCTTTATGTGTAGGCTTCGTTCTTTTGTACACGGTTGTATGTTATTACTGTCTGAGCAGTGAAGAACCAGCTTAGTTCTGCTTTGACAGTTTGAATTTTGTTATTCTGAGTATCTGTTTCCTGTTTCATTGGCATCAGAAGCCGTATAGTAGCCATCACCAATTACATTTTTCGTGTTACTGTCAAAATGATGCTCTTCTTTATTCTGACTTGTGTTTGGACCTTGAAACATCTTTACCTTATGTGAAGAGCGGAAGGAACTGTAGCTTCCCTGCAAGCTAATGTCTGAGGCCGAGCTGAGAAAATTACGAGACTAGTGCTGTATTGATTCTCCGTAATCTCATATTTTGATTTCTACATGAGCAGAACCAGCAACACAGACAACCAGGAAGACGGAGAACCTCAAGAGGGTTGCCTTGCAGCCTGCTAAAAACTGCTGGATTCACTCTCGAGTGGTTGCGAGAAATAGGGGTACTGTCCTAGGTAGCGCGAGGGGGATGGAACAAGTTTATAAGGAAATGCAAGAAGTAATATACTTGTGGTATTACGCCATAGGAAGCGAGGCATGATCATGAGAAGAGCCAGGATCGAAACCTAAGCCTCCTAGACTGAAAACCGTAAAGAAACTAAAGAAGAAACGAAACAAATCACATCTTAGACGAGGCTAGGATCAGAGGAGAAGACACTGCTGAAAGATGGAAAATTACAGTGCAAGTCACTTTTACTCCGTAGTATCCTGTGTCCTTCCCAATTTACATTCAAGTATTCAACAGCTGAGTTTTCTTACAGAAAATATATTTCGGATTCGCGCCCGCGACGAGACCTCCATCGGGATCCTATGAAGACTTGTCGGCCGAGAGTGATTAAGCTACAAGATGTTTCGGGCTTGGCCAATTATTTTGACGACAATGAAGTGCTGGTTCATCCTCAGGAGGGTGTAATAGATATTAGTAGTTAGTTTGCGTTATTTTCGTCTTGTAAGCTGTAACCAAAAAAAAAAAAAAAATTCTTCATGGTTTAGAATTTATATGTATTGTTTTTCATTAAAATAGCACAAGAGCTGTAGTAGCCCATCTAAAGGCATGGATTATCCCTACCAGGTTCGAATCCTGTCTATCTTATTTTTGTCCCATACTAGCGTAATGTGAACACACTGTCGCTTACTCTAACTAAGATTGTAGCTCTCTTTTATTTTTAGTGTGTGCAATGAGAAGTTAAGGGAAACATGAAATGATTGACATATAAATACGATGACTTTAGATAAATTTTGTTTGGGCGTTTGATTTAGCATTAGATTGTACATTCTTGATGCCGCATGAAGTTGAGTAAGATACGAGATGATAATGTATGCAACATGTGAAAAAACGATCTCTTAGTTTCATGGTAAATTTCATCATGTGGAACAGATTTCAATAGTTTAATTACGGAAATTTTTCTGTCATACCTTGGGTTCCGAAAATGGAATTACTCAAAGTGGAACAATGATAAATTGATAATTACGGTAAATTTTCTGTCATCAAAATATCACAAGAGCTGCAGTAGCACAAACAATATTGGAAAAGAAGAAATCCTTTCCAGGTTCGAATCCTGGCTACAGCAACACTTCTACAACACATATTCTTGTCTTCAGAACGCAATTAACTTGTTAGTTTTTTGCCGAAAATCTCACAAGCAAACATAAGAAAAAACCTGTGGTAATAACAGCAGAATCTAACAAACCTGTAGTTGCGATTACAATGGTGATACATGCACTGATTTGAATCATAATTATTCTTTGATGCATAACTTAAAAAGAAATATTTCACATAGATGAACAAACAAGCTGCAGTAGCGCAGAACAAAACTCTGCTGGAATTCTTTCAAACCCAGGTTCGAATCCTGGCTGCAGCAGACTTTTTTCTTCTTTTTTTTTTTCCAAATATTATGCAGCTTAAAAGGGATATTTCGCAGTAAAATAACAACCAAGCTGCAGTAGCACAATACATAAAATTACCAGGTTCGACTCCTGGCTGCAGCAACTTTTTTTTTTAAATTTTCTTTTGGTTTGTAGCTGTAAAGTAGCATGATTCAATTCCCTTATCACGTGTACGCATGTACTAGTCTGTGAGGTAGCGTTAGGAAACAAGGATTTTGATTTCAATTATGAAAGAAAAGCGATGAGTAGTTACAAGTTTCTATCAAACACAAGCCAAAACAGATCACATCAAATGTACTGATATTCATTGATGGGAAAAAAAAAAAAAAAAAAAAAAAAAAACACTGTTGTTCCTCATATACACAATCGAAACTCGAAAGAATTACAAAAACAAATGCAGAAGGGGTTCCATACTGTATCAAACAAAGCTTTGATCAGTCTCAACAAGCAACAAGGGGGGTTTCCATTCTGTAAAATGTACCCAAAAAACGCCATTGCGAGACCGAAAAAGCTCAAAAACATGAATGATCCCATATCATTGCTGTATAACAACCAACCCTTTCCATTCCATACAATGTAGTACATACCCAAAAGCGCCATTGCGAGGCCGAAAAAGCTCAAAAACAGGAATGATCCCTGAAACCTGATCACTGTTGCATTAAAAACCAACCCTTTCCATTTTTGGACAAAAAGAAACTTGTAACATTCATCAATCCAATTCCAATGTACACAAATCCAAGAACGAAAAATCGAGTCAGACACCGCCTTTTTATGGAAAAATCAACCCCAAGATCACAACTTTATCAAACCCAAAGACCTAAACTTTGTTCTACCTTTCAATACATTGAAACCCACGGCAAACAAACAACCAAACCCCAAACAAAATCAAACAAACAGCCAAATCCAACACCAACACAATCCAAACATGTCGTTGCCATATCTTTTTCGCTTTTTGTCTACCTACTACATTACCATGATGATGATGATTATCCATTAAACAAACACCATTATGGCAAACAATCCCTCTACTCTTAACTTCACCGACATCGATATCGTCATCCAAATGATCCAACACATCAACCTTATTATTACCATCCACCAATGCTTCTTTACTATCTGTCACACTATCACTAGACATCATTCGCTTCTTCTTCACGCCTTTGTTAATTGCCAAACCCATCATCTTTCTCCCTTTCGAAACCGCCGTAACATTATTAACAACCTTCTTACTATGCTCACCACCACCATTAGGGGGGAGAGCTAATTGAAGTGCACCAAAACCCGAACTTTTCGACATAATTTTATGAAAGATAGGATGAAGTTCACCTTGAAGACAATAAGATGTAAACTTTAGATTAGGGTCACCCTTAATTATGTGATTAAGGGTGTCCTTTAAACGATCCAACAACTTCATTTGATCATATTTGATCATATTGGGATCAAATATACCGAAATAAACAAAAGGTCGGTCCAATAAAAAGGTGTAAGTTTGGTTTCGGAATGTTTGTGAGAAAAATGTGTGGTGGGGTGGTGTGTGGTGGAGGCATTGTTGTGCAAGCTCTTGTAAGGTCGAGTCGGCCGAGTTGAACTCGGCCAGAATCGTTGAGTCAGGCGAGTCAATGGCCTGGTTGTTGTTGTGGTTGTGGTTGTGGTTGTTGTGTGCTATGCAGGTGTATCGGACAAGATCCGGGTCAGAAATCATCGGAATTTGATGAAATGAACGAAAACCCACTAATTATTTGGGGAAATCTAGGTGGGTTTTCAATCAAATTGTGAAAAATAACAGAAAAAATCTGGGTATTTTTAGGTGGGAAATTGATCAAATTTTGAAAAAAAAGAGTCAATATTTTGCCCACCAAAATTTCTAAATTAAAGTAGTGGAAAAATTGAATAAAAAAGTGGGAAATAGATCAAAAAACAAAAACTTAGGGGTAAAATGATCATATATGAATGATAGATAGGTGAAAATGAGAAGAAAAAAAAACCAGAAAAATTAATCAAAGAAATTTGTGAAATGGGCACAATTGAGATGAGAAAATTTGTGATTTTTCAGGGGAAATCAGAAGATTGGAGAGAGGAGAGAGGGAAAGGGGAGAACAGGGTGTTTGATAGAGAGAGGCTTATGATACAAGGCAGAAATCTAGGGGGGGTGGGTTTGGGTTTGGAATCAAAGAATGAAACAAGTTTGGAATTTTGACAGCGAAAGCAGAGGGGGATCCATCAATGGAGCTTTAGGAGAGAGAAAGAGAGGTGTGTTGGATAAATTTAGGGGGGAAACTTTCAATTTTTAATTTGGTATGAGATGTGATTTGGGGGAAATTAAGTGGAAGCTATAATTAGGTATTTGTGTCAGCTAAGATTCTTCAATTTAATAATAGAAGCTTACACAATAGATTATGAATTTAATTTTTGAATATATTAAAGACGGTCTGTCGATAATGGTTTGTTTATTGCATTAGATTATCGTATGGTTATACTGTTTTTATGTCATCAAAGTAGCGAACTTTATTACAGTAGGTTTGATTTTATTTGGTTCTTAATAGTTCAATTGGTTTAAACTAGATACACCGAAGTAGGTATAGATATTTGGAACAATTTTTTTCCGGATAAAGTTTTTTCGAGCACTATTTCATTAAATCATTCGATTTGTTATAGACCCTGTTTTATTACTTAGAGCTTCATCGAAGGCAATGGAGTAGATGCTTTACAATAGGAATTTCACTACATACCAACAAGAGCATGGATGAGGTTGACTAATTACACAATCATGAAACTCTTGCTAATCTTAGGCAAACAAAAGCTACAAAAATGATAAACTGAGAAGAATGCTGGTTTCGCGCTACAGACTAGAGCCTAAGCTTGTGCAAAGTTCCAACTGCAACAGCACACAATTAAGGTTCAGTACCTGATTCTGCACTTATAAATACAGTTGTCTACCTGCTGATATCTTTGACTTCTGATGTTTTCGTGTTACTCAATGTCTTGGTCGGTCTTCTCCAGTATTCTGTCAGTTTTCGGCAGTAATTCTTGTTCTCTTCTTTCTGGTACTCAAATGGTTCTCCATAGTTTGCTTCTCAGCAGTATGGTGGATCAGTCAATGCCCATCCGAAAATTTGCTCGTACTGTGCTGCAGCACTGTCCCATGTGGAGTCCCGTTCCATGCCTCTCTTCATCAACCCAGCCCAAGAAGGCTTGTAGTCCCTGTATGTTCTCAGTGCATTTCGCAAAGCCTGCAGATCAAAGAAAGACAGAATGCTGACATTATTATCGGGGTGATCGACCACATACAAAGTCTTACACAGTACACACAGAACTTCCAAGAGGCTGATCCCCTCTTTCATTCCCATCGTCAGCTGATATAGATCAGTACACTTGTTAGTTTGGTACGCTTGTTAGTCGTGAGTCGAGACTTGGACTTGGTTACTCGGTTAGTTTGGTCTGCATCAGGCTGGAAGAATGAGTTTGGTGCATTCCACCTCTAGTACTGTCCACCTTTACACATGAGCTAGGTCTTCGCCTCTTCGGTCCAGTCATGGACAAGACCAGCGGACCAATGACAGGACAGTGGTCTGAATTACTAATCAAATTCAGGTTGCGGCATATTTTGTAACATAACCCCCAATTTGAAGATATCTTTGATTAGTATGCATAAAAACTAAGATGTTGAACCATTACTTAGGTAGAGTCCACCAAAAAAATCATTGCTTGGGTAAGCAAGAACTAGGACATGTTTTGGGGACACCCACACTGACACACACACATAAGTCCAGTGGTGAGTCCAAATCTGTCCATTGTGAAAAGTAGGCCTTGGTCCATCATATTTTGTCTGGTTCTACACCGGACCTGATTGATGACACCCCTTGGCAGTGTGTAACAATTTTTTCATTCTCAACTGGCATAACTTAGGCATCTTTAACTGGTAGGTTTACTGTTATATGTGGTCAATGGAGAGGACACCAAAAGTCCAAAATCACTATATCTTCATCGAAACAATTATCAAATCTTAACTCAAGAAGAAAATGAAACAGTAACATAGACTCACCGCCAACATACTCTCTTTCGCTAGGGGAGCAAACGCCCACCTGGTAACACAACAGAGGACAGAAAGTGAGATTTCGGAAGAAGTAAAAACTGGTAACAAAAGAGCACAGCTAATGACCTGCAATACCCAGCAGTTCTCTATTACAAGAAAGTTCAGGAAACAACGAAACAATTTGAGGATCTTTCATATGTTCAGCCCAAACTCAAAGGTTGACATGACACTAGGAGGGTTCCCATTTCTAGAAAAATAAAACTTTAGAGGAACCATTTCTGAAGCTGTGTTAAACATACCCAGTACCAGTACCACTGCCATCAGGCCCGATTGAGAAAGGATTGTATGTTTCAACAGTATCCTGAGGAGTAAATTTTGAAACAAAATTAAGACAAAGTTAGCAATATTAATGGAAACACCATAAGAGGTCATGCTCAATCCTTACCCGAAGTCCTCCAGTACAGTGAACTACTGGTATGGTTCCATATCTCATTGCATATAGCTGATTTAGTCCACAAGGTTCAAATCTTGATGGCATCAAAAGAATGTCACACCTGCGTCATGTAACTTTTGTTAGCAAAACTAGCATCTTGTAGGCAATTTGTAAGACGAGAATTTTTATTCACTTTACCCTGCAGTTATTCGATGAGATATTGGAACATTGAATCCAACCCATCCTCGAAACTTGTCTTTGTATGTCACCTCTGTCGCTCTCATCCAGTTCTCATATCTCTTGTCCCCAGAGCCCAACATAACCTGAATAAGAGTATGTAACTTCGGCATTAGCGTTAAATCTCGTCGGACACATAGCTAGAATAAACGCTTCTCTGACAAAATTGCAAAAAAAATCCACCACAAGACAGATGGTGCATGCCCCAGCATCACAGACTGTGCAAATGAAAGATGAGGAGTGACTTTTTGGCAAAATATATGGTGCAAGTGCAAAAGCAAAATTCAAGTTAAGAAACCTCCTGCTCCATGGCATCCCAAGCACTCTTCAGTCCATTATATATTTATAATATGTGATAACTTCAGAATTATGTGACATTGGTTGGTATGGGTATTGTACAAGAGTACGAAAAAAATGAAAGATCAGAAGGTACACTAAAAAGAAAGGATTACATTAATGCAAAAGCAAAATCCATCTTAGAGTCCTCCTGATATTTGGCATCTCAAGGCAAGCTCTCCACAATTTATAATGTGATAACTGAGAAACATGTCTTATAGGTTGGCATGAGTCTTAAAATCATGTGTGGCACAATAACAAACCATAAAAATGATCTCCACGAAATTGAAGAATCTGAACTCAGAACATTCATCAGAAACATGTGGTAGTGGAACCATATTGTCGTGTTCTAGATGCTCGAAGTTTCAATATTTTATTGAGCACTTAGCAGTTAGCAACGTATGCTCATGCCTCAATGTATGAGCACATTCAATGCAATAACAAAAAAGGGCAGCGCGGTGCTCATTGGCGTCCCCGCAAGGCGAGGGCCCGGGGAAGGGCGCCACCACAAGGGTGTATAGGGGGCAAGCCTTCCCTTAATTCAATGAGATAATATTTAATAAAAATTGAGCTTAACGTAAACAAGATATATGTTCTTGCACAAAAAAGGTTCTATTTCAATGAAGTGCTGCGGGATGCTACTCGGCTAATACCAATGCACTAAGTGGTATTTTAGAGCTAGTTAGCTGGAAACCGACAAACAGACACCCCCACCCCCTGTTTTCAAGTGGATAATATTTGAAGTCATGAAATTTAACTTACAAACTGCACATCGTCTTGCAGAAGTTCTGGCATGGCTGCTTGAATAATATCAATGCCTTTTTGATAGTCAAGCCTCCCAATAAATCCAATCTGCAAAACCTCTGGTCAGACTCGGGTGTAATAGATATAGGAGTGAAACCAACATTAATGCATGTAAAGGAGTCTCTCTCACCAATGGGCAATCAGGTTTGATAGGAAGGCCGAGCTCCTTTTGCAAAGCAATTTTGCATTGAGCCTGAAAGACGCAGTCAAATCATAACAATTTTGATGGTTAAAACTGCTTACAATATCCATTTCACCACCAGTTTTACTTAAGATCTAGCATTCAAAGAAACATGGAAGTAGATAAAACCTTTCCAGAGAGATCATCGATAGAGTAAGGGGCTGGAATATGAACATCAGCAGATGGGTTCCATTCCTTTACATCGATACCATTTATAATTCCTGATCAAAAATGAGAAGAAGGAAAAATCAATAGAAGTTCATATTAACATACAAGCAAGGTGAATTACAGGGGCAAACAACATGTACTCAGATCAGAACGAACCAAAGGATTTTTAATTTATTACGGACTTAAGTTTGCACTGAAATCACAAAGGATAATGTCTGTAGAAGTAATTCCTATGTAGTAATGCAAAAACAGTGCATACATACCATTCAGAACAAACTTCCGGCTGGTTAGTAACTCATGCAAACCATATCCACCCTCCACAGTTGTTATTTCCCATGAATATCCCTGTTGCCAATTCACAGAGCACAATGCACAGACAAGTTCATAACATAACTCACATAGGCATGAAAAAATTTCACCAAAGACAGCTTAAAAGTTGCCACAGATTAATGTGGCCATAAGTCTCGTGACATGATGTGGATACTATATTGAAGATTCCCAGCTTTTACTTGCACCCAACAGAAAAGTATCAGCAAACTCAATACAAAGCATTACCTGGCTAACTGTAAGTATTCGATCGGATGTCACAATAGCCCCCTTGAGAATGTTAACAGCTTCACCTTTGTCAAGTTCATGAGCTCTTGCCCACTCCGGAAAAACCCACTCAAGTGCTCCATACCAATGAGGGGGCACTCCTAAGTTTTCATACGTTACTGCAGGCTCCACACCCTTCCAAAGTTGAAAATTTTCGATGATCAGCATTACAAACTCTAGCTTATCCCTCCCTCAAAAGTCCCAAAGGCATCGAAAAATAATGTTGTGCTTCATTGGAGCAATTTGAAACTAGTATTTTAAATCACTCATTGTGAATCAATAAGGAATTAAGGATGACAGAAAAGTTACACTGAGGACATTTCGTCCAGAAAAGTATATACTCCTTTGAACTTCCTTGAAAAAAAGTGGCAGCAAACGGAGAGCTAAACAAGTAATTCGGAGAGTCTAAAATAGTATACTAGAAATCAAGAAATGCAATCGTAAAAGTCACCTACCTGATGAGACAAGTTGTGTATAACAAGTACACTCCGTGCATCCTTGTATACTCCAAATGGACGATATTTAGATGCCAGAAGTCTACATAATATGAAATGGTATTAGTTCACACTGTGGTTAAAAACATGAACTCTGCCAATCGAAAACGTAATTCAATAACAACAACAAAGCCTCAGTCAGAAATTTTATTTAGCAAAACAAAGAAGATAGCCTCTTAAATGTCTGCAACCAACTAAATTTGGCTCAGGAAGGAGGTGATTAAAAAGTGAAACACCCATATAGAATGATGGATCTCTGACTCTCCAGTACCTCAGAGAAAACAGTCCCCACGAGTATTGATCTTTCAAGATATATCAATATGGCATATGTCAGAAGGCAGAACATGCATAGCATGCATAACTAGTACCATCTATACAACACTTTAGGCCTATGTGGTTACGTGTAAGTCAGGTTGTTAGCTTGGGTCTCATATTAGACTTGTGGATAACCACACTAGAAAGCAATTGGAATTTAAGAGCAAGAAGCTTCCAAAATCTGATAACAAATTTCAATGACATAACCAAGGTTTGCTTTCATTTCAAGAACGGGTCAGACCATGAAAAAGTACAACACGACTCCACTGGATGTGACTTGAAAAATATGGATGAATAATTGTTCTGTAACAGTAATTGTCATGTTTAACCCCAGTGCCTTAAAGGCTCCCGCCATAAGGCGGGGTAAGGGGGGGTCGGCTGCACGCAAGCCTTACCCCTATTGAAACATAGAGAGTCTGCGCACGGATGACCCAAAATGAAAATTGCTTCGAGAATCGCACCGACATTCAGAAAAAAAAACATGAAAAATCGCTAGAAATGACAAGTAGATGACCAGTTATTGGTGTTCCGTATTCCTATTTAGGTGAACCCTTCATAATCGGACATCTTAAAACAGTGAGAATAATAAAATTATAAGAGCAATAACAAACCAGAAAACATAAGTAACTTTCCGAGTCATAAAGACAGGCAGTGATGAGAATGCACCTACGTTGGTACAAGGCCTGCATGCCAATCATTAACCAGGAACAAACATTTCTCGCCATAGGTGTAGCCACCTAGTGGAAGGACAAGAGGTGCTTCACAGGCTGCGTGGCAGAGCAAGGTGAACCGAAACTGCTCAACAGAGGATAGAAGCATGTCACTCTTACTGGTTATAACAAGTCAAATGTTTCAGTAGAGCAAAAACCGGATCAGTAGACAACACAATCTCTATCAGCAAGCAGCAGAGAGCAAAGAGTACATCAATGATTCAGTAACTACCTGATTATCACCAAAAGCACCAAAACTGTCTCCATAGGGATTTCCTGGACGGTGATATGACGGATGATCAACAAAGACCTAGAACATTGAATGACATGGTTACTATATCCTGAGAAAAATATTAAGTGAAAAGGCTACATTTTGATCCTGCGATCTTGGTAAAGATCCAACAGAAGCACGTATACATGATATTGATTAGAAACAGAAAAACAGATTGGCCATCACATATTGATCATACAAAGAGTGCTCTGTTTCCCTTACCCAATCCACACCAGCTCTATACTCGTGGAAAAAGGCCACTTCTTGCTCCCCTCCAAAGCAATTGACCTTGATGCGACAGTCCGCATCGAAAGCTCCAGCATAAATCTTATCAGCAGCAGTACCATGTATGTATCTAGGGGAAACTACCATAACACGATGTCCACGTGCAGCCAGAGAAACAGGCAAAGAACCACATACATCTCCCAAACCCCCAGTCTTGGAATATGGTGCTGCCTCAGACGTAACAAACACAATATTGTAGACTACTTTTCTGGGGGTTGACACTTGTCCCTTATCAACAACTTCTCCCATTACTTGTGGTAGTTCTTCACTATCTTCATGCACTCCTTGTTCACTTACATTACCAAACGTTACTCCAGAGGCAGATATCTCCTCTTCCTTTACTTTAGTCTCTTTTTGTCCCAGTGTTCCACTAGCATCATACTTCACATTTTCATCATCTGTGTTCACTTAAGCATATTAAAGATATGGATGCTATGCCATAACATCTGTATATGACATCAAATAAAATGAAGAATACAAACTGCAAAACAACAGGAATCCTACAAATATTTAGTAAGAATTGCCTCAAATTTTAAACGAGATGATTGAACCATAGCCTGTCTGACTTCTGAGATAATACGATATCACACATTAGATTCAACTAATTCTTTCTGATATTGTCAAGATGCAGTCATGTCACTAGTCAAATTCACCAAAGCTTTAGACAGGCCATTGTGTCACTGTAGATTCCACCCTACTAGGCTACTAATTTACACGACAGCACGACATTTCCTAAGAAAAAAAAAAAAAAAAAAAAAAGAACTTCCACGAATTTAGAAAGTCGGGAGTCTCAACTGCTGACTCCTTTAGATGCAGATCATAATATAGTTCAAGAACTCGACTAAAAAATACAATCCCCTAATCTCTCGATCGGACTTCAGTTCAGGAACTTAGCCAGAATAATACAGTCCCCGGAATGAATGTCTCTCCACCCCCGCCCTTCACAACAACAACAATCATGCCTTGTTCCCAAAATGATTTGGGGTTGGCTAAACCCCCGCCCTTCACACCAAGACAAAAATAAATTCATCAAGCAGAAATAGCAAAAACTATCATTGTCCAACAAACATCATAACTTCACTAGTCTTAGTAGTCTACATCATACGAGAAAAATATCACATGAACTCTCTTCATAGGTGTCCAAAAGCAAGATGTAAAAGGACAGATAGTGGCCCATATCTCATCATACATCACACGGTTCCAATGGCGGAATTCATACCAAACCAAACTGTCTCTATTACAAAACTACCCCCCACCATCTTAGGTTCTTCTTCTTAAAACATCCTAGATTGCTTCACGCTCAAGCTGAAAAAGCTCTCTCTAACCCTCCTCCAAGTCCAGTAAAAAGCTCATTTAAGGTAAAAAAAAAAAAAAAAATGGCATGCATAACTCTACAAGAAAGAAGTTCTAAACAATTGATACTTAATTACAGAGAAATCAACTTTTAATTATAACTTTTGAAACATTCAAATACTAAATTTATTTAAATTCAAGTAAAAGATCACTCTAAAACATACTCCAACCCATTTATGATTTACCCACCCCCAACCCAAAGTTAAGTAAGAAAAAAAAAAAAAAAAAAGTGTCATCTTTCTAATTAACATATTATCAAAAACCCATCTTGCCCCCGCAAAACGATGGAAGGTTCAAATGTACGCAGCCTTATTAAACTACACGTTACAAAGAGACCGTTTTCGATAGACCCTTGACCATAATTCACCTTAAAAAAAGCGCAAACAGTTTAGCGAGCCATTTAAATAAAATTACATCATTCTTTATCAATAAAGTAATTAAACCCACTAAAATTCTGCTAAAAACAAAATGGGGAACAGGAAAGACAAACCTTGTTGAGAAAGCAAGCGAAAGCCAACAATGGAGCCAGAGGAATCGGTAACAGGACCAATCAAATGACCATTCTGCCCTTCATCTTCAACAGCAGAAGAAGAAGAAGAAGAAGAAGAAGACCCATCTTTACTAGAAGTGGAAAACCCATCTTTACTTGAAGAAGAAGACTGAGTTTTGAGTGAAAAAGACAATGATTTGTCTCTCCTCTGCCTCCAAAAACAAGCAAAACCCACTTGATTAAATGCTCTAATCTCTACTTTGCTTGATAATTTGGGTGTTGCAGATCGATGTAGAGCTTTGATATTGCATGAATTATTCATCAGTGATAATGAGTCCATAATTAGCAGTTAATTATGTGGGTAATTACACAAGATTAAGATTAAGATTAAGAAGAAGAAGAAGAAGAAGGTGGTAGTGATTAAATTTGGTAAATGATCAGCAAAGAAAGAAAGAAAGAAAGAGATAGTCCTCCTGGAAAATTAATTTATATGTGGCAGAGATAATATATGGTGCATAATTAGGAGTATTTTAGAATACTAGCAAGAGTGTATGAGTGAGTTGTCAGATATAGTAGTATGGTGTGGACAGTCACTAGCTACTCGGGATAGTGAATGGCACTGATTTCTATGTTCTCTATGTTATGGACTTATGGTTTATAAAAGGTGTACTATTGGAACATGGTTTTTTTTTTTTTTTTTTTTCCGAAGGCAAATTGAAAGAAATGACATTACCAGGAATAAAGAACAAGCCCACTTATACACTACTCATTTATAAACTTATATGAGTTCTAGTGGCGTGCATGGATGTACGGTAGTGAAACAATATTGTTTCAGTGGAAACAGTTCTTACGCATGAGTTAGGATTTAAACTCATTACCTCCGTTTTCATGGAACAACACATCAAACACTAGATCGTACGTCTGAGGGTCGTCCTAATAGACTATAGTTGAGTGGGCTAATTTATTTACTACTCGTATATATATTTCAAAGTATTTCAAAACTAAAGAAAGAACATTAGATGTTTATCTCTATTGCAACTTAGAATTAGTGACTTAGTGTTAACATCGAAACGCTAGAAACCAAATGGAGTATGCATTGTATCTTTGGTCGACATGATAATTAACAAGTTTGTGATTTGGTATAAAGTAGAGGAAGAAAACACAAAGTGACAAAACTATGAAGATCTTTTATGTGAATGACATAATATGATCAAATCGTTCATTGTCTTCACTACTCTTAGAAAATAAAATAGGGTCCACTCGCGCTTGCATGGCAATCTCTTAATCGTTCAAAAGAATTTCAGAACGGTTGTGTACTTTAGTACCAACCTGAATGGTTAAGAATCAACGAGAAGTAAAGTTTTTTTTTTTTTTTTTTTTTTTTGTGAAGAAACGAGAAGTAAAGTTTTTAACTTGTATAATGTAGTATTTCTCCATCATTTGCTTTTTTTATAAATATAGATGAAGATAGTAGACCACCGAACAAAATAAAGATTGGAGTAGCTTCTATACGGGATATTTCAATGTGCAGTTTGTAAATTATCGGAGTTTAACATGAGAAGCAAAAAGTTATTTATTATAAAGTTATTTTACCTTTTATTTGCAAGTAGCGTGACAATACGAGTAATATGACAACAATAACACCAAATGCTTAAATAAACGCAATGGCCGGTCATTTGGCACTCGATTAGTGTTGCGGAACACTCACACAATCTCGCTTCGTTCTTATTCTATCTCAAAGACAAATGAAATTTGTAGAAGTTGAAGAACGAACTTCCACGGAGTGTAAACAATATTTTCCTTAAAAAAATTACTCTACTCCTCATATATTTCATTTTCCAATTTTGAGAATTTTCATAGGATGGGCAATAATGTACAATGAGTCGCCATTAAACAAATGTCAATACAACTATATAAGGTCAAAAGTTATACTAAGCTCTCTCCTTAGAACTCAAGGATCCTATAGGAATAATGTTCAATTACAAAACTAAATATGTCAAACGCTATGAAAACATTATCTCATTCTCACGTTGTATTTGTTAAATACAGTACTCCGTATTAATTAAGTATATCTTCAATGAGTGCTAAAATCAGGCCAAGTTATTTCTCCATTCAACAAAAATGGATACGAAACAATAATAATTACACCATAAAAATAACCAAATTAATACAAAATCAAAGCCTTAATTACTTAATTAGTATTTAAAGATCATCTCCAACCATAGCTAAAAGTCCGATCACTATTACCAGTAGAATCTGGGCTGTAGCCTGCAGATTTACGAGCCTGGGCCCGGCTACCATTACTTTTTGGGCTTGGCGTATTGTTGAATTGATAATGGGCCGACCCACCAGAGCTAGTGGATTCAGCACCACTTGGGCCCAATGGGGATCTCTTGGCTGATGGAGAAGGGTGGTTCCATGGGGATGGAGACGAGGACCGTGGTTTTGATGCGCCATGGGCCCGAACCTTCGCTTTGGCCGATTGCGTCGGGGCCATGTAGCTCGGGACGCCGTCAAAGCTCGACGGTCTAGGCTCTCGTCTAGGCCTGTTCAAACATGACAAAAATTATTATGAAACCGTCTGGTACAAGATTTATGTTTATAAAGATTATACACATTTCCTAGTTCTTGTGTCAATGTCATGAAATCATGAAATGGACAAAGTTATACCAACCAAAATCATAGAATAATTGAGTCTTGCAAATTACTTGAAAGAGATTTTTTAGTTGAACAAAGCCTATCACTAACACAAATATTGGAACTCTTTACAATGCAACTCTACTCCAATAGGATTTCGAAAGTAACATGCTTACTTATGATATAGAAAAATACTTTTTTTTTGGTGTCCACTTACTGTATCTTTGGCATTTTTCATAACCTTTTAGTATGAATTTTGAAATTGCAAAATGTTCGGTCATAAGTTAAGATGCATCTCTCAACTGTACTTAGGTTATCTTGATATATATATGATCCGAATATAATAATGTACGAGTGATAAAAAAAAAAAATGAAAATTGAAGTCTTACCTATACATATCGTTAGGGTGTCTATTATGTTGTGGATCAACCATGTCCAGTTCAACAGTCCTCTCTGAAACATCGTCGTTGCTAGTAGTGGCTGTGACGTAGGAACTCGCATTTGGTCCGGATTTTGCCGCGGCCGCAGCTTGGTAAGGCTGTGACGCCATCCAACGCTCCAACCAGTTCCACCCCCATGGAGGTTTGTCCATTGAATTGGCATACGCAGTGAACATTGCATCGTCCATAGCTGGATTTGATTGCAATAGTTGGAACTGTTGTTGTTGTTGTTGTTGCTGCCATTTTCAAAATCACGATCACATTAATTTTAGATATGAGTCGTACTCCTATGACATAACTTATTAGTAACATGAACTCTCCCATAAGACCGTCATATATACAAGGTTAAGGTTTGATACGAAAAGTTTCATATTTTTTTACTATAACATTTTTTATTTGAGGTCGTCTTAAACGCAATATTAAATTGTCTTTTTCATGATTTGCGTAAAATCTTCACAAATTAGCTAAAGAAACAAGTTGACAAGTAAGCGAGACTTTGATCAAATAACATCGTATGCATTCAAAATAAAAAGAGGCTCTGCAAGTATGCAACATATAACTTGGCCCTCCTAATAATATAGTACTAACAAGCAAGAACTGTCTTATAGTCCCTATGATAATATGACATGGTCATTATTTATGCAATGTCTAGGACAAAAGTTTGAAAATTACGAGTTTTTAAGTGTTAGGTCGGCCTTAAATGCAATATTATAAGTTATAACGATTAAAATTTCGAAAAGTAATAACAAGAAACGTAACTAACCTGATAATTATAAGCATAAGCAAGAGCTCGTTCTCTTTTCAAGGCAGCATCATGCTTCTTCACTGAAGTTTCTTTAACCTGATCAAAACTTTGGTACCTTCCATCCCAATCATCACCATTATTATTATGATAATTACTGCTGTAATTATTCTTTGTTGGGCTCTTAATTGCATTCACCACTGTATCATATTCTTGGTGGGCTTGGTCTTGTTGGGCCATTTGGATCCTTCGGGCCCTAACTCGGGCCTGGACACGGACCAAAGCTTGCATGCACCTCATCGTCATTTGGGCCTGCTTTCTCACACTGTGGCCCCTCACTAGTGCTTGAAGCCTCACCAACCCTTTTAAGGCACGCAAAGCCCGTCGGGCCTTCATAATAAATACGAATTAATTACTTTTTTTTAATACATTTGATTGCTTTATTATACCAAATGGTTCATAAAGTCAATTAACATACACGAATTTTGAATAAGTTCATAAATTGGCTAAGAAAATTTCATTAAAGTACATACGTACTTTCTCACTTAATTCTCTGTTTACATTACCATATAATATTGTTCTTACACATTTAAACGAAACATTAAGAATATAATAAATCGAGAAAATATATGATAGTTCTTTAAAAGCTCTTCAACGTTGCCAAAGAAAGTGGGCTATGTGCCTATGTAACATGGAACATTTCACATGACTTCTTCAACATTTTCTTCATAAATAACATGTTTGGCTTTTATGTCATAAAATTTAAGGGATATTGACTTTTGAAAGAAACCAAAGGCATTCGACAACAAACAATGAGTCAATGATACAAGAAATATGTTAAGAAATCATGGGAAAGAAAAAGGACAAAATGGAATTGCATTGAAACTTTAGCTAAAATTATATCATAATACGTTCATATCATAAGTAGAATATTTTCCGTTATAACTGTATAAGATCGAAATCAAATTAAAAAAAAAAAAAAAAAAAAAAAGAAAAACAAGATGTGCACGACAAATTATTTACTGTATGCAGATATAGTGAAGAGATAATTACCAGGTAACCTCTATAATATGATTGTATCAATGTTGCAGCATTTTCTTCCCTAGACTGACGACCATAACCAGCCAAACGTACAACATTAGCAGCTGCTTGAGCTGCAGCCACAGCCGCCTCAGCTGCGGCCGCTGTGGCGGCCGCAACGACTATTGCATGGGTTCGGTCATCTCTAGTTGGTGATGTTGTGGTAGCACTTTCGTCATTGCTATATTCGGGTGAACTTCCTATAGAATAACGCTCCACGGATAGTACCTCAGGTGCTTCATTGTTGCATTTTTGAAGACTCCTCTCTTTCTATGACACAAAGCAAATTTCAATGTCTTCAAGTATAAGTGTAAGATTTTAAAATAATTGTTCATACTCCGTATGTGCTTTATCTTTGGGAACATGAACACGATAACTACAATAGAGTTTTACCAGATTTAGTTAAGTTTACATGATTTCAATCAAAGTTTTCATAAGGGATCGATAAAATCATCGTTGATCCTATAAAACAATTGGACACAAGGAACTACGTACATTCCGTGTTATCATGGGATAAACCAGATAAAACAAAGTTATACCTACCCGATAAACAACTTCTAGACCCTAGGTTCGGATTCATAATCTACACATTATTATTCGCTGACCTAACAATTTATTACGGAGTATAAAAATTATATGAAACTAACTATACAAAATCAATATCATTATTGTTAGATGATGGGGATCGAACATTGCTAAAAACACACATGATTATCACCAAGAGACAATTGTGATTGCCTAATCTCCAAGCTAAGGTACCATCATATGCAACTTGTGGATTATAGGGACCATATAATAATGAAAATAATGTGTGCATTGCAACTTTCAATGTGGATTCATGGTCCTAACTCCTAACTACTGTCACTCGTGAATGAGAGAGGTTCCCCCACAAAAAGGGCTCATCAATACTGCTAGTAGTTGGATTTTTTTATTTTGTTTTCATCAAGAAATGAACATTACTATAGAAGTTAGATGAAAAAGCAAAAGGATGGATGAAAGCTTGTGATTGACTTAACATCACAACTTGACATACAAGTGAAGACACATAAATACTTCCTCCGGCCCATCTCAAACGTCCATGTAAAAAACGATTTCATATTGGGAAAGGTGTACACACTGCTCGGTCTATCAAAGTTCCAAAAAAAATTGCATGACAAGTTAGAAAAAACTCTAATTTAATTCGCTATGTAACTTTTTTGACACTTTGATAAACCGAATAATGTATACACCCTTCTCAACACGAAGGGTATTTTAGGGATGAGACGTTTAGGGATGACACAATATACTCCTTTTTATATAAAGGAAATTAATCTACCTATTTAGCTACTTCTTCAATTTCTAGCAAATACATAAGAAGACATTATAGTGTGTTACATGATGCGTATATAGTTTACCGACGATAATTTTGTTCGTGAGTGGCTATAGGCTAAGTCGTGAAGGAACCGTTATCGGATACACATCCGAAAACCAAAACATGTAACCCATCAAAAAAAAAGCATACAATTAGTAAATGATGTTTTTTTGGGGAACAATGGATATATTTGATGGGCAATTAACCATGTAAAAAGGTTTAAATATACGTTAATATATATATATATATATATATATATATATATATATATATATATATATATATATATATATATATATTAATGAGGGTTTTAATTTACGATTAATTATCAATGAATATGAAGAATTGCGCATACCTTTGTTTCAGATGAATCTTTGGAAGAAGATTTAAAGACTTTCTTGACATTGGAGAACCAACCTCCTTTCTTCCCCATTTATATGCAACTCTAAGAAGAAAGAATTAACATATTAATTAATCCAATATATTTGAAAAACAACCACCAAAATGGTGATCAAGCAAGTAAAATAGAGGTTTATTATAATCCACCCTAATAACCCTATACATATACAAATTAAAATGTTTCACCCTCTAATGTTCTTTTGAATTGTCAATTTCATTTGAACATGCGAGAGAGATTCAAATTAAACCATAACAATCCAAACGAACAGTCGAGCGAATAATTTATAACGCAGAAAAATCGTACCTTGTGACAATATGTTGAAATAGTAGTAGTAGTAGTAGTAGTATCCAAGCACGTTTTAATGATAGGATTGCTTGAACATTTACCGTATTGTATAACGAATTTCATTTTCCACCATTTGAAATTTTTATATTTGGAAAGAATGTGAATTAGGGAGAGAGATAGAACTCATAGAAGGAGAGAGAATGGTGGAAAGAAGTGGTCAGTCGTATGTAGGAGTGTAGTAGTAGTAACTGACGAGCCGCGGGATCACCGTTTGGCATTTATCCTTCTCACGAAATCTTCCGAGCCATGAGTCCTATATTTTAGATGTTATTATCCAATAAGATACTGCCACGCAACCATTATTATTAATTTTTTATGGAAGCCCATTTTTCTTAGGGCAATAATGCGGAAGGGGATTATAATAAGACCATGTTTGATATGATTTTTTTTTTTATCTCATTTAAAATGAACTTCTTTGATTTGATTTTTATGAATTTGAGTTGATGAAAAATTAACTGGATCCAGATAAATTAAAAACTATCTACGACTCTAGGAGTAGACTATATTCATTGATTCTTATTTGAATTGGATTATTCTAAGTTTATTTGATTTGATTTGAATGAAACATATTTGATTATTGATCAAGTTTGATTGAAATAATTCATTGTTTTTTAAGTTGAACAAATAGGGACTAAGTCAAGGTCCCCAAAGATTAAAAATGATTTGGAGAAGATCGTTTACAAGATAAAGCTCCTCACCCACCACACTCACCAATGTAGCAACACAATGAGCTTATATTATTGGTTACGAATTTCGATTATTGAGTTAAATTTAAAAAGACTAGTACAATTTCCGTTTAAAGATTATTAAGTTAAATTTAAAAAGACACATCCAATTTATCACAATTGTAATGACAAAATTAAAGAATGTTATAATTAATTAAGACGCCGTCACCTAGACATTATTTTGATGCCACTAATAAACTAAATGGATTTTGAACCTATTGGTGATGAATTTTGATCACGAGCGGCAATACTTTTTGTTTTTTTTTTGACAAATAGTAGATCAACAAAAACAAAAGAAAACAAAAAAAGGAGAAATATATGGCTCAGAGATTGAAAAAGGACATATCGCTCCTTTAATTTACGACAGTCTGTCGCAAGCTTGTAAGCACGCCTAAATACCCTGATCAATCTTGAATAGCTTGCAGGATCACATTGTACCCCCGAGTCTCTGAAGATGTTGGCCTAGAGAAGCCAAATGTTATGTTTGTATATATGCAACTTAAGCCATGTTTGATAGGATTTAATAAAAGTAATATTTACATCAGTTCGGAGTCATACAAATCAGTTCAGATCAGATCAAAGTCATTCCAATCAGATCAGAAATGTTAAATAAACTATCAATAATGTTCCACAGTGGATACTAATTCGTTGAAATTCAATCAAATTTTCAACAAATTTCAACAAATTCAGATTAGATAAGACCAGTTCAGAATCATTCAAATCAGATTAGAACTAATCGGATTCATTCAGATAAGATCAGAAAGATACAATTCTATCAAATGGGGCCTTAGTTACAGTGTACTCAAATGTTTCAAGGCAAGATAATAAGCATTCATTAATATATAGCAAGCGAGTACCAATAGTGTCCAACGTAGGTACATTGCCCCCTTGGTTGTGTTTTGCTACAATAATATCTCGAACAACTTGGTAAATGTTTCGAGTTTAAGTCTTGAGATGAGCTTTGAGGCCTAAAATATAAGTCTTGTATTAGTGTGCTTTTCCGAAATTTACATATTGTATCTAAATTAAAGTATCATATCTCATAGACTCATAGTTTCCATTTCCAATTGAGCCAAAAACCAACTATTCTTTAGTTTTTGGGATATAATGAAAAAAAAAGCAAAATGACTCATCATAAAACTATCCATGCTTCTTATTTTGTGAAGTAACAGTCAGTCAGTGCGATTCTTAAAACAATTTTCATTTTGAGTGATCCGTGCGCAGTCTCTCTATGTTCAATAGGGGTAATGCTTGCGTGCATCCGACCCCCCTTATCCCGCCTTTTGGCGGGAACCTTTAAGGCATTGGGGTTAAAAATGTTATTGTATCTCATAGACTCGTACTAGAAGAAATAGAACAATTTTGAGACTTGACATCTTAATTACCTAGCAAATCGATCATAATCAGGAAAGCAAATATATACATATATATATTGTCATTTGCACAACAGTCGTAGTCCGGTAGATGAGTTTGGAAATGATAGATGAAAATTAAATGCCAACTTCAAAACTGGGTCTTTGCCCTTAGCCGACTTGTTAACTCAGCTAGCATAACCCTACATACATTGCATGACTGGATAGTATACTATGGACTATGGTCAATTGGTCGTGTGGAAAAAGAATCGATTTTTCAAGTCGAGTAGGATCATAAAGATCGAAGGACGGCTACAAAGGCTTGACCGTCCAGATACTTCAATGCATGCATGGTCAGTGATGGTGTGATGAAATATATATAGCTATAATTAGAGCAAAGTGACGAGTTGGCGAATCAAGACATATACTCCGAAACATTATTGTGTGCACCTGAAAAAACAAAACAAATAAGGATGCTAAGTCGTAAAGGAGAAGTTTCATTCCGTATGTCCATATTGCGTGCTTGCATTTGATCAAAGGAAATTATGATCAAATTGTAATACTACAAGTCTGCTAGCTCGTGGCATTGGTTACCTTTCAAAAGCGCAGCTAAACTTTCAAATTGGTAGATTAAGAAAATTCACAACAATTCATTTTTAAAGGTTTGAAATGAAATTTATTATTTTTTGACGAATTACTTTATCAGCATACTCAAGGATATTACATTTACTCAACTCCTGTCTAAAATGATTATTTAGCGCTCGAAATAACTTATGAGGTAAGCTAAATAGCTAACAAGACGTCATCAAGAAGGTGTTGTGACTTGAGGTAGGTTGGTTGATCTTTTGGCTTATCTACCATTTCTCAACTTAAAAAGCCGGGATATAAACCCTACCTCCTCCAGATTGTAAATTGAGGAGAATTTGGTATTGAAGCCTCCCTCCCCCCAGTTTTCGAGTGAGTCTAACTATAACTTCACATTAAGCCTTCGCGCCAGTAATTCACCGAGAAAATTATTATTAGGAGTTGATTATGATCTACTGTATTAATTAGTTATGGAGTTGGGCTTTGATGGTGAACTTAGAGATCAGTGAATTGGGTTATCATGAGGGAGTGTCCAAAGGCTCCAATTCCATTACTAAGGCCAATAATCAGCCTATGGGTATAACTAGTACAAGCCCGTTGTCGTGTACAATTTCACAATTGATACAAGTCCATGGTGTATTTTTGGCCCAGAGTCCAGACGATATGGATCATTATCGTCAAGTTGAAGTTTCGCATTAGTGCCAATATTAGCGTTAATGGTTTACTCATTTACTATAGAGTAGATAATCAACCTTAATGTTCGAAAAAAGGGGGTTGAGGCGGTGTTTGCTGATAACATTTCAAAAACAATTTTGAACTTTGAGGTTACAAAATCCGATTCCAAAATAATGTACATCGTAGCACCAAAATATTGATTATGTTCTCACTAATTTTCAAGAGTGTAACGTAAAAAAGGTAAGGTGCAATATTTTACCATATGAACCAAAAGTTTATACTGATAGTTAAGATCCAAACAATGACTTTATACTTTAACATGTTATCTTAGAATGACATGACATAATATGTTATTACATTTTAAAGGAAGCGTTTAAACTATATCATGTGAAATCATCACCGATTCACCGGTCACTCATGCAACATTTCTTGTATTTTTTAGAACAACCTTATACCATGTGAATGACAAACTTTTGACTAGTCAATCTATTCATATCTATTTTTTACCAATACGTCTAAAAACACATAGAAACTTTAAAAGTCGACGAAACCTTTAACTAGTCGATCTATCCGTATCCACTTTTCGCTAATACATTCAAAAAAACATATGAACTTTTCAGGTCGATGGGCGTAAATCATAAAGTCCCTAGCTCTTATTATATATTACAGATATTTTGGTAGACCTTGATACTTTTTACAAAGTGGAGATTATTCACTGCTTTCTTGATACCTCTATAAAAAAAAAAAAAAAAAAAAGTCCCTAGCTCTATAACTCTCCCAAAAACGTCCCACATACATTTCTTTACTTGGTGACCAATCCACTATTTCTACTGCGCGACCAGACGACAGATGTTGCCAAAAAAAAATATACCAAATCTACTTCAGACCCCACAATCGATCCACTTTTTGCCACGTGGAAATAAAACAACGCCTACAAACACTACGCTCCCTGCGCACAATAGCATGACTCTAACCTACGCCTTCTTTGGCCGTTCAGTGTTCAAGGAGAGTGTGTAGTACAATAGACGTCCGTTGCTATTCTTGATCATTAACACAAACCTCTGCACACTCTTTTTTCTCTCTCTTAACATTTCTATAAATAGTATAACTTCTGGGTTCTTCTCAAAACTTAATCTTTTTTTAAGAAATTTTTAGGAAAATTACATTATATTTGAACTTTATAACTTTTGGGTTAGTTCCTCCCAAAATTCAATCTTTTTCATGTTTTCTGTTGAATTTCAGTAGAAGAAAACATTTTTAACTTCTGAGTTACTTCAAAAATTCAATCCTTTTCATGTTTTTTCTGTTGAAATTTCTTGAAAAAAAAGTTACTTGAACATTTTTAACTCCTGGGTTCCTCCAAAAATTCAATCTTTTTCATGTTTTCTGTTGAAATTCAGTAAAAAGAAAGAGTTATTTAACTTTTTAAGTTCTGGGTTGTTTCCAAAATTCAATCTTTTTGATGTTTTCTGTTAAAATCCAGTAAAAAAAAAAGTTTGTTAAAAATGAAGGGTACTACTTCTGGTAAAAAGAGGAAATTTCAGAAGAAGAATGTGGAAGAAGATGATAAAGTTTATAGGTTTCAAGTACTTTTACCAAACGGCTTGAGTGTTACGCTAGTTAGGAGAAACCCAGAGAATGAGAGTATGCCTTTGGGAGCATTTGTGGAGGAATTGAAGGAAAAATGTAATAATGTTTTGACGCAAAATGCAAGTGTTGAGGGTTCTGCTAAATACAGAAAGATTTATTGGAAAAGCAAGGAATTGTGTTTAGAAGATGGGGTTGGGAAGAAAATTAGGGGTGATATTCGTTTTGCTGATTTTAAGCCCAACAAACTTCACTTTATTAGACTTTTTGTAAGTCTCTTTGAATTTTTATTGTTTTTTTCTGTTTGATGATATATATTGTTTGTATGAATAATTATGCTGTTCATTGTTTATTTTCTTGTTTTTTTGAGGTAAGATGGGTCATGAGGATTGGTGCAAAGTGTCGCTCTAGTTCGTGTTCTCTCTACTATTTTAATTGCTTAAATATGACGGTTTTGGTCGACGATTCATGTTAGCACACCCCGAATCATGTTGGGACTACTTAAATATGATGGTTTTAGATGACGATTCGTGGTAATTCACCCCGAATCATGGTGGGGCTAAGGCGAGTTGGTTGTTGTTGTTGTTGAAGAAAATGTTTATTTTATCATACAATAACTCGTATAATTTGTCTATTTTGTAATTTGATCATATAGTCCTGCTGCATTGATGTTGGTTGGATTTTTTGTTTACCAATTGTCCAATAAGTGGTTTGTTCATTAATTTAATACATTTTTGGGCTAGAGATGTTTGTTTGGATTTGTTCTTGTAGAAATTTGTACTTTGATCATATAGACGGTTTCAATCAGTTTTTAGGTCTAGGTTTGTTTAAGGGTGTTCGATTAATTGCAAGGACAACTAAATTTTTTTATCTTTTTAAGGTGAGGGTAAAATTTGAGTAATTGCAAGGAGTGTATTAGTCGATTTTGGGGACGGGGTGCTTCCTGAAAGATGTTTCACTCGTGCTTCATTTTTCGTTGGTTTCTGGTAAGAGTCTATTATTTTATCTTATGTGCCAGTTTTCTGGTGAGGGTAAGATGGTGATCATATATTAGGTTTAGGTTGAATTTTAGAAGATGATAATTGCTGTTTTCGTCTCCATTGTCATTTCTTGCACTGTGTGGCTGATATTACAAACAACCATTATTTACAACGCTTGCGTTGGCTAAGTAAAACAATGAACACTTACTTGATGACTTGTCCCTGGTGCAGGATGGTTCTGGACAGAAAGTTGATTCATTTGAGGTTTGTGGAGTGTCGATTACAGTGTCCTGATAATTAGTTAGGAGTGTGTTTGTGTGTTGAAATAGTGACGGTTGTTTGTTATTCTTTGCTTGCCAGTCTGATAATATGTGGGATTTGACACCAGACACAGATTTGTTGTCAGAGCTTCCAGATGATTACACATTCGAGACAGCTTTAGCAGACCTTATTGTGAGATCCTTAGCGTTTATGTTACAACTGATTCCGTGAAATGGTTCACCTCTGTTTTATGTATTGCTGTAACTCAATATTTTCAATGTTTTGTTTCTAGGATAATTCTTTGCAGGCAGTATGGTCTAACAACAAAGATGAGCGGAAACTGATAAGGTATTGCTGATTTTAGTGATCAACAGTCTACCTTTTAGCTGGTTAAGTGTTTGTTGGTCTGATTGGAGGCTGCTGCTAGTTGAGAATGAGCTGCTTGTTGCCAGTCCTTTTTGTAACAGTTTTATGCTTGCATTACATCTGCACTGTTTGGTCAAGCATTTTGCTTCTCAATTGGTTGAATTACATATTTAAATTTATAACATCAGTTGGGTATGAATGCGTCTTGTTGAACAGAATAAGACTTAGCCCTTAGCAGGCTAGTCTGTGCGGTTCCCTTGTATGTGTTAGCTTGTGTACATTCTGTGTTCAACATGAGAGGCAAATACTTTTAGCTTGTCATCTATT
This sequence comes from Spergularia marina, assembly GCA_963680865.1. Taxonomy (NCBI): domain Eukaryota; kingdom Viridiplantae; phylum Streptophyta; class Magnoliopsida; order Caryophyllales; family Caryophyllaceae; genus Spergularia; species Spergularia marina. Next base: position 21,678,860 of record OY804553.1, on the reverse strand, counting down.
TTAATACTGATGTGCGTGATGAATGAGCAAAACCTTTTATACATTCTGTAACTATATGCTGTACGCCTGTACATTCATTACCTTTAAATTGAAACGGATTTGCTACAAGAGGGGAACAGATAGTGTGTACTGGGGTTCTTTTAGGTTTGATCTTTAGTTCTTTACACATGTGGCCATGTCAGTTCTTTAGCCTCTGATTTTGGTCTTGACCTCAAGCTTTTACTTCCACCTTAATTAAGATCCTTTGTGCATGAATCAAAAGGACATAGAATATGAGTCGTGACGTACATTTTTGAACAGCTCATGATAACTTCTTTGGAAGAATTAAGATTTAGCCATTTTTTTTTATCTGCATATTATGTTCTTAATACTAAAATTTAGATCTTCATGCATACTAGTATCCTGTATGTTCACATGTTGTGTTATTTTAAAATTTTTGGTGTCGTTAGGACCTAATTTTAAGGCTTAGGGGAAAATCCCCCCCCCCCTCTCTTCTGACGGATGTTGTTATCCCTTACACTCAGATTTCTTGTTCGATCCCCTGGTGACCTCAAAAACTGATTTTTTTTTTTTTTTATATTGCAGTGTGGAGATCTATGATGATAAAATTTCCATATTTGACTCTGGACCTGGAATGGAGGGAAGTGGAATTGCTAAATGGTATTATCAGCCTGTCCTTTAAAATTGTTGGTCCTAAAGGGGCCATGATTTATAATGTGGCCAAGTTCTTCTCTTCTAAGTTCTTTTGTTTCCTTCTTGTAGTTTCCTTTGGTTTTAATGATTGGCTTTTCAGGGGTAAAATGGGTGCTTCACTTCACAGATCATCTAAAAAACTTGCAATTGGTGGTGAACCTCCATTTCTTATGGTAAGGTCCAAATTTCATTTAGTCTACTTAACAATCCTATTCACAGGTACAGTGGTGCCTGCTGGCATATTCTTTCTAAAAAGCCAAATTGCTTTCTTTGAGTACAATATTTAGTCCTAGGCACAGATTAGCTTGCTTTCTAAAGAGCCGAACAGGTTGAGTTGAAGCCTGGCCAACCTTCTTACCTGTTCTCTCCAGTCTCTCTTTCTGCGACCTGAGGGGTAATTCTTTTTGTATGATTAGAGAGACGATATCGGTGGTAACTTTGACTTCAAATACTGACGCTAAAGTAATAATCATGTAGTAATAGTGACTGACGAGGAAGGACATGATCGGGAGAAGAGGGCTTTAAAGAAATTGTCTTGGTTTGGAAACTCTAGTGTAGACTTGGGACCTTTTTTTTTTGTTTTTTTGTATGGGCAATTCTTATGTTCTTTGCTTGTATGTTCAATTTTCCTGTTGATATGGAATCGTTGATAAGTCGATATGCCATATGTGCCTTTTGTGGAACATCTAACTACAATGATATTTTAACCTGCACTTTAACTTGTATCAATCAGAATTGTAAAGAAATACTGAAGCAATATATATATATATTTTTTTTTTTTTGTGAAAAACTATTTTCTACCTAAAATTGCTTTGCGTTTGTATGCAGCCTTTCTTTGGGATGTTTGGGTATGGTGGAACCATTGCGTCCATGCATTTAGGGAGGTATAATATGCATTTGTGTCAATTCTACTTGGTTTTGATTTGACAGCATGTTTTTTTTGACACTGGCTCTGACTCCAATGTCCTTGGCTAGGCATGCTGTTGTGTCTGCAAAGACAAAAGAATCGAAAAAAGTTTTTTGGCTTCGTTTGGAAAGGGACGCTTTACTCAAGCGAGCTGGTTCGAGTTCTTTTGTCAATTGGAAGGTAACGAGAAGTTGTTATGATAAAAACTCTATTCTGAAGTTTTCATACTATCGCCATAGGGTCCTCTTTTTTTTTTTTTTTTTTTTTCCACATTATCCCACCAGCACCAGAAGTTTTCTTTAGTTAACTCTAAGTAATTGTTTTTAATTTCAGGCTCCTGGAGGCATTCGAGATCCAACGGATGACGAAATTGAAAAATCGAATCATGGAAGCTTCTTGAAGGTATCTGGCGCATCTTCATTTCCATAGTGTCATTGTAGGAGCTCGTTGTTGCACTTTGCAATTTGCTCCTTAGGTAGTGCACGACATACGGTCTGATACAGTCTAATTTTACCAGAAAAGAACATTGAATTGCATGGAGGGAACTGTTTTAGAGATGCTTGTAGCTCATTTCTTTGAAAGCTTGGATGTTTTTCACTATTTTGTGTTTACAAGTTAATTTCTAAACTTTAGGAGGCAGTTTGGAATTTACCTTTCACTATACTTTCCTACCAAACTTCATGTTTTGTTGGATGACTACTGTTCCAAGGTGCCCAACTCTATAACTTCTTTCTTCTCTGCTTCTGTAAGTAATGGTTCATTGTTTGTCCAGCCCTGCCCCCTGGGCATACGTTACTTCCATGGTTCCATTTTCTGTAGCTGCCTGAGACACCATACTGTAATACTTGAATGTTGATGTTCATTTATTAAATTCTTTAAATAAACAGTCTCATACATATATACAACGAGGCCATTGACTAATTATCAAAGTGACATACTCCCTTCATTTTTTAAGTACTTTACGTTTCGTTTGAATATGTGAGAGGAATTCAAATGAAATGTAAAGAACCCAAAAAACGGAGGGAGTAGCTAATTTTCAAGTGGGTTTTATAAGATGAGCCTTTCTCATCCTAGAATTACTCTTTCATGGCATAACACCTGACTGTCATGCGGCCTTAAATAGAAATGAGCGGCTATTGAATTACTTATTGTCTAGATTGTATTATAGTCATCGACCTCGCACATCATTGCTATTGTTATCTTGAGTCCAGATTATACCTACAGAGTTGTTACACGACTGATTTCTAAACATTTGTCTGACAAACTGCAGGTTGAAATGGTGCCTAAGTTGAAAGTTCCAGATATATTTCAACTTCAGTGCAAGCTCAAAGACATTTATTTCCCTTACATTCAGGTATTCCCATTTGCTTGTGTCCATACATAAAATTCTGCGTACTGCCTTTGCCTTATTGCCTAGTCGGCTACTGATAGTTGTAGTGTTAGTGTCGTAGACTCATAGCATTACTTTTTGGTTACCATTAATCCTTTTTAAGAGTTATGGAGTCCATTCTTCTGCTTGCTCATGTCCCCGTGTGGTAGGGTAGTATGTTGGATTCTCTAATGTTTTTGACTTTTTATTTATCTGCGTTCATCTGCAGTGTGATGAGATATCCGGGGGAACTGCGACTTTGGTTGAATTCCAGGTGTGTACTAGGCGTCCTTCAGTCACAAATTATACATAAAACTCTGTATTCTGCCAAGATTTATTAGATCATTTTGTGCTCATAGTTCCTCTTTGATCTTGTAAATGATTATCTTTTATGACACTCTGAGATATCATTTCACTCTGAAGGTTAGATGTGAATGGTAGCCGTTCTAGAGCTGTTGTTGTATATCCAAATATCCCTAATTAAATTGGTTGTTGAATTAACTCTCAGCATTAACTTTCTAGTATCTACTACTAGCTATCTGGTGAAAGTCCCATGGTCCTTGTTCTTCTTCTGTCTTATGAGGGAATTTGCTGTATTGCTTGAGCTGCGCTGGGCACTGCTAAAATGGATATTGTGCTCCATGTTAATTTCGTTAGGACAACAGCGTTGTTATTCTCAGTATCTCATAGGGAGCTATCAAAGTTCAATTTCAGTGTGCCGAAATCTCAGTTACTAATCAGAGCATGTTTTCCTGACTTGAAAATTCGCAGATCAATGAAGTAAATTTAGCTGAGATTGATGGTGGTGAAGTGGCTATTACGAATCTGCATTCCTGCAATGGCCCAGAATTTGTACTAGACATCCATTTATCTATTGAAGAGGATAAGGCTGCAGCAAAATGCCAAAGTGAGTGATCAAATTCCATGCTAATGCTAATTTCAAGAGCATCAACTGTTAACACTGAAATACGCAACCCCTAATTCTGCTTCCTGAGATCCCAGCTCCTCATATAGTCTTTTCTTTTCTATTTTTGACTGCCATCTCATGTATATATCTATTGTATGCTGTAAGCTAACCCCCTTTGACTGTGCTCTCAGGTAAAAGAGAGGGTAATGCACGACTGAAGTGTGTTTACTTTCCCTTTGTCGAGGTACTAAATTCGGTGTAATTCTTCTGTCCCCTCTCTACCCCTCACCAGCTTCTATATGGCTTCTGATTGATTACAAAATCTTCTCTGCACAGAGAAAAGAAAATATTGAGAGAATTTTGGAAAGACTGAATACGGATGGTTGTGGAATTAAGGAGGACTACCAAACATTCAGTCGTATTTCTATCCGAAGGTTGGGTCGTTTACTTCCCGATTCTCGTTGGGTACGTCATTTCAATATATACTCTCATGCTTTAGTGTCTCATCTACGGAGCTTCACATTTTTAGGAAATACTCTGGAAAGGTTTGTCGTCACTATTTAGTTAGTGTGAACAGTGTTGACTGCCACATTACAAGGAACAGAGGGAGGGGTATCCTAGTCTCTCATGCTTTAGTGTCTCATCTACGGAGCTTCACATTTTAAGGAAAAGCTCTGGAAAGGTTTGTCGTCACCATTTAGTTAGTGTAAACAGTGTTTGACTGCAACATTACAAGGAACAGAGGGAGGCGTATCCTAGTGTTTATTTTCTCGTAGATTAAGCACTTGAAGACTCCGTTCTGCCTTATATGATACGGTATCAGGTGATTGAGCTTTTTGTTGAGTATCCAAATATTCTATGAGTCTATGACGTGAAGTTGGAGGCTATTGTCCATCCCTAGAGCCTCTAAACCAGAAAAGTTGTTGAACGAGTGTAAAATGTTTGAAGAGTTGAAATAGGATCAACACTGGGCGGAAAAATATGGGACAGCGGAATGCTAGATAATTGCTCATGTTTAGCCAAAATTGCACCTACAAAATTGAGAATTCCATGTCTTTAAGATATAATACGTTGTACATTTCTAATAAATGCTACAGGATCTTTTGCCCTTTATGAAGCCTAAACAGAAGAGGGGTGATAAAGTTCAAATTCTAAAAAGGTGTTGTATGAGAGTGAAGTGCTTCATCGGTAAGTTTTTTTCTGAAGAGATTTTCTCTGTATTGTTGTAAGATTGTGCATTCTTACCTCCTTGATTTTCTTTAGCAACAAACTCTTTTCTCTTGCAGACTTAGATGCTGGTTTCAATCCAATACCTTCAAAGGTGACATAATTTTATCATTTCACGAATCTGTGCTTTTATCTCTAGTCGATGTCGAGTGCTAATATTGTCTGATACTTTTAAGCGTTTCTTATGGTGTCATTTTGTTTTCTGAGTTCATTTCCCTGGTTATGTTTTGATTTCATGCTTCTGATAAAGTTGTGGAGACTGTTTCATAATGATTATGTGACTTTAAATATTGGTTAATATAAACAATAGAACTTGTGTTTCAAGTGTACATTTATTGTGCAGACTGATTTAGCGCTTCATCACCCCCTCACCAAAGCTTTGAAAGAACTTGGAGGAGACTCACCTCTGAAAGGTAATGGTGAATACTTTTTCATTTTGTGTTTGATGTTGATGCGTATATTGTTAAGATATCGTAAGTGCAAAAATGGTGCAGGGGTAAAACTTGAGATTTTGAGAGGTGGAAAGCCGTTATCACTGCTGCAACTGGAGAGAGAGTATCAGAATTGGATCCTTCAGATGCATAGCCATTATGATGAAGAATTTAACTGTGGTGACGATGAAGCTATGGTCCTTTTACATGTAGCCAACAAAGCAGACCTTGGCATCTCATTTGATGGTGACACATTTTGTGCTTGTTGTTTGTTCTGTCTTTGCTGCTTTAGTTCGGACTTGGGAGTTAGAGTCATGGGCCATCTTCTGCCTCGGGTGTTGGACTGTTGGACTTGTTATATTATTTGTGTGCTTGAAGTGTGTCCTGTGTGTCTGAATAAGTGTCTCTTGTTCTCTACTGCACCTATCTTGTACCTCTTCTTGTAAGTACGCCAGTAGTGGTTTTGGTCTGTAAAATGTGCAAGTTCAGAGCTCTTTTGGCTCTTATATTTCGTTGTATTGATCTGTATCATCTGGGTTACACAAGGGGGAAAGCCCTGAGGACAGGGCTTTGAATCTTGGTTTTTTTTTTTTTTTTTTTTTTTTTTTTTTTTCAATCTGCCAATCATTTTTTTTTTACGTTTGTGATGAATCTGATGATGCTTTATTCTGGTCTGATGATGTAGTTGTGAGGGTTCATCAAGCAGTAAAACTTAAGGGCAGATCTTGGAGTAGAGGGCAGAAAATAAAGATTCTCAGAGGAGCCTGTCCTGGTCTCTACAAGAGGAACACCTATGTAACATTTGAGTACTTTCTGCTTGAGGGTCTCGCAGGCGATGCAGGAGGTAAGTGGCAAGTTGGAATTGCACTAGCGTCTTTTGATTTGTTACGGTGAAATGAGTTTTCAAATACCTTTGAGACTAGTAGCATTGTCTCTTTCTTACTCGTGTCCTACCCTTTGTCATGCGCAGGAGAGGCCCGGATTATATGCAGGTATTGAGAACTTGTCCTTTTTCTTCTGTCATTTCTATATCCTCATCATATAATATGCTTCTGATATCTTGGTTCATCAAGGCCGAAAGAAGTTAATGCTCAAGATGGAGCTAAGCTGATAGATGGCGCTCTGGAACTTCACAGCTCTATATCTCTGCCTATCACTGTGATAGATTCAGGAAAGGTAAAGATGTTTTCATAATTATCTCTTGAAGTTGTTACATTGATGTCAGGGAATAGGGAGCTTAGACTAGGATATTGTCTTTGTTTAGTGCTCTTTTAACTATATTTGGGATTCTCTTGGCTGCAGTGTGTTGCTGTTAGTGATGATGAGTGGAATACCCATGTTGAGAAGCTAAACGCGAAATTACCTTCATCTGTTGAAGTACTGGGACTGAAGCAGTGCAAAGCATTAGATATTGATGCGGTCAGTATCTATTGAAGTTATCTCACATATAGCTGTTCTTGGAATCCAATTTAAATTAATTTATTGCGGTATCTGGGGCTACAGAAAGAGCGTGATCATTGTGTATATAAGATCCTGGTTGAATTATAATCATGTTATCACTATGGAGAAAGTATGTAGATGGAGAAATAGGCTTGGGGATCAATTACTTACTGAATTACTATAGTCAGATATCTGAATTGAATGTGCTTAGATATTGATTGCGCGTTTGGTGGTTTTGTTGTAGAAAGCTTATGGATATAATGTCCAAGTAATAAACATAAGGCTGCTTTCTACATTGACTGGGAGTCTTTGATTATTTCCCATATGCTGCAGAATAAGTAATTTTTGTATGGACTCTCTTATAGCCTGTTTGCAAAATTGGAGTGTGAGCTGTATTAGTTTGTGGATAACTGTACAGAAATATATAGATAACTAGCTATTATCAATTGCCAAACTCCTGTCTTTGAATCATATGAGCTGTCATGGATTTTATTGCTTGACAACATGGATTCTATTTTAGGTATTACCTTGTGGTGCTGTGCTTTCTGCTGGAGTGGTTCCTCCGAAAGAAGTAGTAGCTGTTTTACGCCCTTCAAATTTCAATTCAAGCAGTGCTGCTGATGACTTGGATCAGAAGTACATCATAAACGAAAGTCACGAGATGTGCATGGACGTTTCATACAAGGCTGAAGCAACAGAATCGTCCAAGGCGAATCATATTTTTTCAGCAAGTGTAATAAATACTTCACGTAGGGGATACCAGGGTTTGTACATTTTTTCGCTGTGCTCTATCGAAAATTTGTTCCAGAAGGCAGGGGTTTATTCATTCTCATTTTCACTTGTAAGTATCAACTGGCTTTGTTACCATCATCTCATCCTCCATCTTTGACAATCTGAGACTGCAATACTACGTTTTTTCTTTACAGAAAAATTCAGCCTGTACGGGTTGTGAAGAAATTGTGCAGGTGAAAGCATCTTCAAAAATTGAAAGCTGGAAACTAGAAAAATTTGACGAAAATCAAACCTTTGATGTGAGGTATGCTACCTGTTTGGGCCTATTCATCCTCAACAGTACACTTTCTGACTTTGTTAACCATTTTCTACGATGACTCGTGAGGCTTTTCTGTGGAAGTGTAACTACGGTACTACAGTACAACGTGTATTGTTTCTTGAATATTCTTGATGCCTTTGGTTTTGATGGCATAACTCTTTCTGCATCTAGTTCTTTTCTGAATCTCTACACCAGTGGTAGTCATATTTATCTGTATAAAATCTAATGGATCCATCATTATTTTACAGCGTGGGTTCAAGTTTTCCGCCATTCTTAGTTGCACGTTATGATAGATACAACAATTGTGTGCCATTCAATTCTACCGCGGACATAGCATATCATTTAATGTCAGATGCAGGTTCACTTTCCCCCATAAAAATAGCTAAGGTGGATATGCGCCCAGATAAGCAGCGTTTGATTGTTAGGGTATGAACTACTGGCCTTCATAGTGCTATTAAACTTGCGCACCTATGCCATCATCTAGTTTACATACAGCGTTTGAATTTTCTTTTCCTGCAGAATTTACGCGTCACGACTGATAAGTTAGACAAGATTCGTCCGAGTTATGAAGCTACTGTGGTTTTGTCAGAACAAGATAAGTCGACCATTCTCAGCATTCCTTGTCGAGGTATATAGGTGACTTCCGTATGTAATGTTTCAGCCAGAAAGAAATATACTAGGAAAATACTTTTATCATTTTTTTTTTGGTTACATTTGCATTATGACTATTGTCTTGTCTCGTTTGGCTAGTGGTGCCTGGACTTCCAAAATCCATTACAGTCCATTTATCAGAAGCTGGCAACCGTTGGCTCCCAAGACAGGTGGTTAAGGATATCAAACTGGAGGTATTCGAACTTTTAAACAGTTATTATGTTTCCAGAGTATATTAGGCATAATATTTGATTTGAAGAAAATAATTCATCAACAAATATTTACACAGCAGTTGGTGATTCCAGCGTTATATTTTCTTTCAGATTTTTGATAGGTATAATAACCATGTCAAAGAGGGACTAGAAATTGAGGTGGAAGTTGAAGGGTTCTGTTTTGAGGATCGGTTTGGCCAAGTACGAAAGGTACTGCATGTTGTTCCCTTTACATTGTAATCTAATGGGTTAGTGGATACTTCTTGAATAATATACTTGTCTAGCCTAATGAACCACGTCCCTTGTTGACTTTTAGTGTTCAATTGTAAAGAAACCTCCGAAGTCCTTTCATCACCATCCAACCACTTCCCATGATACATGCGTTGGCAAACCTTTCTATTCTGAGACTGTAGTGTAAAATTAAGGGGTTACTATCTGAGCTTGCACATAGTACTCTTGTCAGGCAAGACTACTTTGTTACCTGGGCTTTTCTTCTTTGTTCCCTAGTCTCTCGCACCTATAAGAAACCTCTTGGTACGAGGAAGGAGATGTCCTTCGAGTACTGATCCGTTCAGAATTCTCCTTCAAAGCCCTACCTTACACCTCTGAGATTGCAGACACCCATGGTAACTTTATCCAACAAAGCTACCCCAATTCTGAACAATTGCTTTGACTTGATTCTGAACGTTGTAGACTCACTTTGGAATAGAAAAGTGATTTGACAATCTAATTATTATCCAGGGATCATATTCTAGGTACCCAACATATTAGCAAGCGACCCTAACCTTAAAGTTGGGACATGGCCGAGTATCATCATGCAGCTGAATAAAGGATACAGACATGGACGGTCATTTGTAAAGGCTCTGCCCAACATTCTTCCCTTGAATTAAATAAGCGCAGTTCTTTTTAGCTGTAGTTGAAAGTGGAAATCAGCAACAAGTCAAATGAATAAAATTCCAAGTGCTAGTATAGGAGTCATGGGGCCATGCTAGGTGTCCTATCTGCTTTAATAACATACTTGTGTTTAATGAGTCTGCTAAAAGGAAGCCAGTATGTAAGGGTCTTGTTACTATTGAAGCTCATAAATCTCGTTTGGGCAGTAACTTGTTCAATAATTTCTTTGTGCTCCATGCTTGACCCTAGCTTTAGTTGCAGTAGAAATGTTGACTGTTGTAATATTTTTCACAGGTTGATAGTCAAGGTTTTGTGGATCTTGGAGGTGTCTTGAAAGTCACGGAAGGCTATGGAAAACCAGGTCAGTTCATCTCCCTTTTTTTGCCCTACAATTTTAATTTTTGTATGTATGGAAGCCATCTTTTGCCATTGGAGGCTTTCTTACTTGCTAAAAATAATTGTCTGCTTAGAGTTCTATATTTTTCTTTTTCTGTTTCCTCATATTATCTGTCGATGCCTTATGAAAGAGGTTGCTTGTTAATTTGAGCTCCTGGGCTGAATTGTGTAACTATTAATAAGAAGATGCCTTAGGTGATCGGCCTCTATCTTTGTTCAAACAGTGTAAGGCTATCTGGTGCCATTTACTAACTTAAAGATGTGTTTGTTCGACTAGTAAACATAGGTTTTCCATCTTCAGTTTGTTTAACTTTGTTTTTCCCTGTTTTGTGGTGTAGCTTGGGAGTACACTGTCTAACTTCCCGTATCTTTGTTCTGTGATGTCTGCTTCTCTGCAATTTATTTATTGTTTGACCCCCCCTTTTTTTTGTTTTTTTTAACTCTGCATTTCCAGTGTCATTTTCTGTCCTCTATGACAAACAAGTTCTTCTGATGAAAAAATTTCAAGTTGAAAAACGAAAGCTGGTTATGAGAACCGTGGTTAGTCATGTTCTCCCTTATTTCATTTTACTTATAAATTTTTGTTTTATTTTTTCTTACGAGCTCAGTTTTTAATCCTGATTTTAGGTACCAGAGGTTTGTCCTGCGGGATCTAAGCTGAAGGACATTGTTTTTGAAGTTGTTGATCCTCAAGGTGATATTGATGAAACTATACATGATGAAGACAAGCATGGCCCACCACATACATTAAAACTAAAAGCAGGGTCACCAGATAATGATTCTTTGAGATATGTTTTCCGGAAAGGGCGCTGCGTTGTTTCGTCTATTACTCTTCCTAAGAGAGAAGGGGATTTCTTCATCGAGGCTGTTCACTCTCAGCACCCAGAGCTGCATCTGAAGTCTAAGGTTTGTTCAATCGTTTGCCTTGTGGTTCTAATATTCATTCACGTCCTTTCTTATTTAATGTTTTGTCCTGTTTATGTCACCTTACTAGGTTACCGTTACACAAGCAGTGGATGCAGAGTATGACATAACTTCCGATCATCAAGTTTCAGAGGAGAATGATGATGGTTTATCCCAATCTTCAAATGTGAGAAACTCTCAGCACCAGGAGCTGCATCTGAAGTCTAAGGTTTTTTCAATCGTTTGCCTTGTGATTTCTTTTATTTAGTCATGTCCTTTTTTGTTTAATGTTTTGCTGTGTTATGTCACCTTACTAGGTTACCGTTACACAAGCAACGGATGCAGAGTATGTCATCACTCCTGATCATCAAGTTTCAGAGGAGAATGATGATGGCTTACCCCTTTCTTCAAACGAGAGAAATCCTCTTGATTCAGTTTCTCCTGCAAGACTTGATATGCCAACCACAACCGTGTCCAATGTGCAGGACAAAGAGGTATTTTAACACACATAATCTTTGTTTGTCTTCTTTGCTGTTTTTAGATGAGTGTTTAGGCTCGCAAAAGAAACACGGTCTCTGATTGCCTTTATATCAACTTTAACAATGTATGTACAGGTTTATATTCGACAATGTAAACGAAAGTGGGCCGTTTCATCTCCTAACCAAACTCCAAATCGAAAGAAGACATCTGAACACTTTTTCGAAAACATCATGGATCATCCAGCTACTACACAATTTGAGAATGTGACTTCTTCAACTGAAACAGAATTGAAGAGAAAACAGGTAAGATAGCTGAAAAATTCGAAGCTAAGCCAGTGTTCAATTTGAAGACTAGTTTGCCACCTTCATAAAGCTCTTTGTATTGGCGTTCATATTTATAGGTCTATGTGACTTATTTGTCTTCTCTCTACAGCCTACCCTCACACAAACTCCACAAAAGCACAGTGATTCGAATAGCAAGCTGGACAATATTCTATTTAAGTCTCCAGAATCAAAAGTCACCTGTGCAGATCCTTTTACCCCTGAGTGTGCCAGAAGATTGGTGGGGTCTGAATTACTGGTACAAACTCGTGTTCGTAGTCTTATAATTTAAACTCAGATTTATCTTTGTTTTAATGTTGATCGACTTGAAGATGTTAACATTTAGAACCTGAGCCTTTGTTATGGCGATATTATTTTTTTGTCTTTGTCAGGCTTTACTTATTTGCTGTTATCTGCCTCTCAGGATGTTGAAAAAGATATACACCTACATGGTTCTCGTATCAAAGAACATGAAGATCAATTGGAGTTTTTTAAGTCGCGCAAATATGTAATTGAGGACTTGGTTCGCAAAGATCGTGAGGAGCTGTTGCAGTTACAAGGTTAGCTTTAGTCTAATTTTTGTCATCTGTAAAAAGATGCTGCCTCGCGGCTCTTACTGGCAGAGCTAATTGAAAAATGTCTTAGAGTAATACAGACCAGTTGAACATTTAAATTTCACTGTAGCTGAAGCCAGCTCTTGTGACTAATTTCTTTTTTTTGATTTACTCGATGGTTGTTTTTATGGAGTATAATCATAAGGTGCACCAGAGTGACTTTTTTTTTTTTGTATTATTATCAATGATGTCAGGTAGAGTACCTTTTGTGTATTCAAAAACGTCCTAAACACTGAGAACATTGCTGGACCTTCTTTGAAGAAGCTAATATACCTTGATACTTGGTCACTAAAATTTGGCATCGTTGTAGTCCCTTAGATGAAGTATTTTAGATGTTACCATAGTGGGTAGTAATGGATATCTTATGTTATGTCAAGACCTGGAAATCGATGCGGAGTAGCTGTCATCAACAGTAAATGCTGTAATTGTGTTTCTGTAGTGCTTGTATGCATTTCAATATTCTCCATGCTTATTATCCATGTTTGTTGCCTAGTACATCCATGCACACGGATCCTTGCCAATATTTCTTTGTATGTCTTATCAATGGACAATATATTAAATAGCACACTACATATTCGTGCGTCGACTGCATTTGCTTAGTCTCGCATATCAGCCATTTATGAGCTTCTAGCCAGTGGGGAGTTAGTGAGTATTGAATATAAATCGGCACAAAGTAACCTTGTTGATGTGGATTTTCAAAAGCTTGCTTATGCTCTCTCGTCCACGTGATTTTGAATCTTTTTCAGCTTCAATGGAGCCAGTGTCACTCTCAGTGTCATACTGCCTGTCCGTAAATGAGGATGTGGTGGAGAAAATAGAGAACAAGATTGAGTCAGCAACTGCTTTGTACAGCGTTGTCTCGAGTGATATGTCCTTAAGGGATCGACACTCTATGTTTATGGCTGATGTGGTTGGCCTTGTTGCACTTATTGGAACTGTTCCTACTCATGAGCTTAGCTGGTAATGTTTTGCCTCCGTTTATAATGTCATTGGCCCATGAGTCGCCTGTCAATGATGTACTTCGATGTTTTTTCGTTTGCAGTTCACTAGCTGAGTATTTGAGTGAAGATCAAATGCTGGCCGTTGTTTGTCAATCAAAAGCTGCTATAGCAACACCTGAGAAGTATGAAGTCCAGCTGAATTCCTTAGCTAAAGAACTGGGGGCATGTATCAAAGGCCGTCACCTATTTATATGCCTCGAGGATATAAGGTAAGTCTTTTTTTTTTCAGTATATTTTGCTGTGCATTCTGGTGGAATATCTCTACTTTTGTGCAAAGCTGTGTCTACATTTCTGTATTTAGGTTATTGTTGTGGTTCTGAATGATGATTATGTTAGCTAACCTCAAATCACATGTCTACTGCAATATCTTGTTTTTCAATCAACTTGGGATTAAGGCACTGTTGTTTTTGCGGTAACATCTGATCAGCTCAGCTATATCTTTAAGATGTCTTTTCCTACATGTTGAGACATTTTTATGCCGCAACTGACAGTATTATTTACAGGGCATTTACTGATGGTTTCTTGGATGGTGATTCTCAGAAAAGGCTGGCTTTAAGCGAGCCCGTCTTACCTAATGGAAAAACTCCTCAAGGTTTTCAGGGTTTTGCTGTTAACATGGTAGACATAGGTCCCAAATATCTACAAACCAAGACTTTGGCAGGGCATGGTCTACGGGAAACTCTATTGTATAGACTCTTCGGGGAGCTTCAGGTCTATAAAACAAAGGAAGACATGAAAGAGGCTTATCATGCTGGGTGTGCACCGTATGGTGCACTATCTCTGGATGGAGGGATTATACGGGGAAATGGATTGATTTCATTGGGAAGCAAGTATGACTCTCTCTCTCTCTCAGTAAATTTGACCACAGCTTTATGTCACAATTGCGGCTTTTTTTTTTTTTTTTTTTTTTTTTTTTTTTTTTTTTGCGTGTCAGCCAACTATGCTTTACCATTACTAGATGATATAGACATGGTTTGATTACGTTTTAACTTTCATTACTTGGTAAAAGTGTTCATCTGAAATACTATCTGCCCTCTGAGCTATTCAATATTAATTATATTTCAGGGATTCGGATGTGCATTTCCCGGTCATTGACGACTATAATCAATTACTGGTGACTTTTGATGCAACACATGCTATGGAGCAGATTGAAGAAATTTCCAGAAAGAAGCAGCAGCAGATTGAAGAGAATAAAGCAGAGTTGAGGTTACTGGAGGACTCAATTGCTTACGTGAGCCAACAAAGGAGTGAAGATTTGCAGCAGTTCGAGGAAAAACAAGCCGAGTTTTTGAAGATAGTCGAAGCCAAGGAAGCATCTTTATCACAGCAGTCTTCACAGACCACTCCTGCAAACCTCCAGAGTCTTTCTCTGTAGTCTGTAGTTCCAGAAACATTAGGCTCACTTAACTTTTGGATAAAAAACATTAGGGTTATTATCTATGCTGAGGCCCTTTATTCTGAAGTACTAAACTTAGGTTGGAACTAGGAACTGACGTGATCACTCCACCAGTGAGGTGTGAATGGTGTCGCATTTGATAGCATTGTTTTGGAACAACGGAAAAGTCACAGGCTACATATTTCTGAAGATATGACATATTTTGATGGACTTGTCGCAGAGTACTGGTATTTTTCTCCAACTTGTTCATAGGGAAACTGTGCTTAAGATGTTTGAAATTTCTGAATAATGCGCGAAATTGAAACAGGGTTGCATCAGAAATTAGTTGTGTGAAGTGAACTCGACCAATGTGTTTGGTTGAACGCTAAATGGCATGGGCTCCTGAATTCGGCTGCTCGACGACATTTTTGACCTGTAAGAGGAGCTGCATATAGGGGTCATTCCCAGAGGTTTCCTTCTGTTTTCTCTGGGTTGGCCTTCAGATAATTGGTTTATATCCAGACACTGTCAAAGCTCAAATGACTAGCACCAAGAAGAAAAAAAGACCAATGAACAGCATTAGGTCCTCTCGCTCCAAATTACTACCTCCGGTCCTTTGAATCTTAAGTTGGTTTCGTGTTTCGGTGATATTGTTTGACTCTAATACTACCGTGTGTTATTCGTAATGTCGTCCATTAGTTGTAAAGACTAAAGAGGCATTAAAACGGCAAAATACAACGTAAAGTACCGGTATTTGTTATTTGAAAGTAAATTTTTTAGCCAAATTAAGGTTTTGAACCAAGTCTTTTCCAATTAATTTCTGGTGAGTTACTATTAGTTTGTGACGACTCAAAATAATCTTCTAGTGAAAAGTTTTTATTAGGACTCTTGCACTAGTAGTAGCACCCTAGCACCCATATCAAAAGGGAAGTCACGAGAACATCGCGTGCGAAATGTGATCTCTATCCTAGAACTGACAAAAGTTCGTGTACTCGTGTTTGTATTCGTGTCAAAGATAAACGGGTTATAAAATCCTTGACACTAACCCCACCCGATTATTAAACGTGTCGATAACCCTTGACACTAACTCAACTCGTTTAATAAATGAATAACACGTTAACAACCCGCCTAACCCACCTAAAAGAAAAGTTTATAAAAATTACATTTTATTATAGGAAAAATGTAGAATTAAGGCTATTGTGTCTATGTAACTCATCATTAAATCATTAATAGTAAAGACTAGTTTAAACTAAGCAATTTAGATTATTTGAGTTTTGATTTGAGATCTATGCAGTTTTAAAAGTCAAGGAGGTTATACAAGTTGACAAAATTCGCATATCAAATATAAATAAACTGGTAAATTCGTGTCGAAAATTTCAACACTAACCCAACCCATTTAATTAATCGTGTAAGACGTGTTGACCCGTTTAATTAAACGTAACTCTCAACACTAACCCGCTATTATCGTGTGCAGTTCGTGTCTTCTTGTTGTGTCGTGTCAGTTTTTGCTAGCTCTACCCTACCGTTATCAAATCGTGATTCTTATTGATGAGAGCATATCACATGAGATACGATCATACCCTTCTCGAATCCGAACACACGGGGTAGCATTTAGCCCATTTCGAGGTCTTCCATAGTATTTACCGCTGTCTCTCTCTCCTCTACTTCCTCCAAAAAATAATATTAGTGAGAAAAATTACGCAGCCGGAAAGTTGTTGAGAGAGAGTGACCAAGTTATTGAGTGACGCCAGCAACTCGCCGTTCAAAATGTATCCAATGAACTCTCCGGTAACTTTCTCTCCCTCCAAGTTTTAGGGTTTCTTCACTCTTACACTTCATGCATGTCGATTTTTCCCGGTATTTTATATAGAATTCGTATTCTCAAATGTTGTTGTAGCTTGATTTTTTTTTTTTTACCGTTTGTTAGAATTGCAAGTTCATGTTCTTTTTTATACCGAATTGGTGGTGGAATTTGTGATTAATTACTTGAAATTAGAGTGATTCTTCACTGTGAAGTTATGATTAGCATGTTTCCGTGTTTCAATCGTTGTGTGTGAATGTGTGATGTTAAAATGTCGGTAAAGTTGAGAAATTTCGGCACCTGATTGACTGATTGTAGAGTAGAGACTGTGATACAATCGATTTCGCCTATGGCGAATTTAGCTTTGTGGTAATTGATTAAATTCAACGATTGACAAGTGAGGCATGACGAGAGCCGGACTATTGAGCGTTTTTGGTTGTTGTTGGTGGTCAAACATTTGATTGCCGCTGCAACTTTACTGGTACTCACGATTTTGTTTCATTTTGAGGCAATGCACATCTTATGCTTCCTCTGAAGTCGTAACCAATTTGACTTTGTAACCGGATTGATGGTTCATTTGATATATTTTGTGAAGAAAAAGAACCACAATGACATGAGTAGATTTACTTTGTATAAAAAGAAAGTAGCTAGTTTGATGGTTGGGACTTGGGGTGGTGTGAAGAGCACGTCTTGTAGAGTATCTAGAGTTGAGGGCTCAAGAATTAGTGTGCTCAGGATACGAGAAATGGTCATACTTGGTGGTTCGCTTGTGTTATGTGTTGTGGCTGAACTTTGGGGAGTATTTTGATAAGCGTCATGTGTTGATTGTCTAATTTTTCGTTAGACAAGCTTATGATGTTGCCAATCAATCATTCCTTGTGTTGTCTTATAACAGATTCCATTGAACTCAAAGGCGGTAGTTGTCCATGATGTCGAGTCCCAAAATCGTGTAAAGCCAAATAACTCTAACGTGAATACTGGAAATGAAGGAAGTCAAGGAACCAATGGAGCCCCTTATGCAAATACTCTAATGAGTGGTTCACAGGTTGGTGCCCTTTTAATGAGTGATTAAAAGCTCTACTTCATAAGTCTGTAACCTTTCAAAATTATTTCAATCAAAAATGTTTTTCAAATATTTGAATAATGCTTTATCGCAGATATTGCAAAATGAACTAGAGAAGACTGGGATTAAAATGAAACAACATGAGGATAATTTAAAATTTCTGAAGATTCAGAAAAATCAGCTTGAGGATGCCATTCTTGATTTGCAAGGTATATGAAAGTTCTTACCCTGGCAGGTTTACCAGCTTTCTTATATCTGGTAGCAGTTAGGAAGGTGTTATGATTGTGACATGAAGGTGCGGGGAAGAAACTAGGTTTCAACACTTGGTTATAAAATGACACATGTAGGTCGGATGGTTGACGATAATATATTCTTAAGCCTTTTAGGAAAACCATATGATATGGCTCTTTGGCCTCCTTGTCGCATAAAGAGACTAACACTCTTTGCATCCATTGCATTGAGCTAATGAATGTTCCAGAGTCCCATGTACTAGCTTCCTGTTAATAGAAAGCTGAGGATGTGCTTTCAGATCAATCTCTTTATCCTCCTATGTCCTTACATTCTAGACCAAGATTTGTTGACATTCTCCTGAAACCTTTTACAATATTTTATTACAGTTATACTTGATTCTTGATTCTTTTTCCCTTTTCAGTGTTTGTTACATGTATACTTTTCTCAGCCGAAATTGTTTTAGGAAACTAGATGGGGGGACATTGTTTACATATTCTGATTTAAGGCATATTTAGGGGGGACCTGGTCACTTTCGATGTTGGTTTTCACCTTGTCATTTGCATGTCTAATAGAACATAGTTAACCACTTTTGCAGTCAGCCTTGGTAAAGCCCTTCCCTCCCCCACTGAAGGTGGTGATTCTTCTCTTGGTCGTGGTCAGGAGGAAACTATGGAGCAAATATTGAAACATGACAAATCTGCAGCTGGTACTTATTGTCAGCTCAAAAGCCGTTATGGTGTCCAGCTTTCTAATCCTACTCTTACCCACGAACTTCTTGGGGTTGTTGCTATGCTGGGTAAAGTTGACGATGATAATCTCAGCAGGTAACTTGAATTGAGTCAAATAGTAGAAAATGACTTTATATTGTCTGAACTTTTATTTGGACTGTTCTTTCTCATATCTGCTTGTGGTATTGTTGTCTTAGGCTTTTGTCCGAATACCTCGGTTTGAAGACAATGCTTGCACTTGTCTGTAAGACTTATGATGCCATCAAATCTCTAGAAACATTTGATATTGAAGGAAAAGTGAGCAAGGTTTCTGGTATTTATGCCCTTGGAGCGTCTGTTGGACAGACGTTGGAGGGCCGGTTTCTTGTTATGTGTCTTGAAAATTTAAGGCATGGTTCATAAACTCTATAAATTCAGCTATGTTTTTGTTTTCAATCTCTTGTAACACATTCGTTTATGCAGACCATATGCTGGTGAAATAGTAGCAGATGATCCCCAGAGGAAACTTGATTTACCTAAGCCGAGACTACCATCTGGTGATATTCCAGCTGGCTTTCTTGGCTTTGCTGTAAATATGGTCCATGTAGATAGACCCCATTTATTTTGTCTGACTTCCAGCGGATGTGGTCTTAGAGAAACATTGTTCTATAATCTGTTCTCACGTCTTCAAGTCTATAGAAGTAGAGCTGAGATGCATCTTGCTCTGCCATGCATCACTGATGGAGCTGTTTCTTTAGATGGTGGCATGATTAAGGCCAATGGTGTCTTCTCCCTCGGTAGCAGGTACTTCTGCAACAATTCTACGGATGCATATAGATACTTATTTGTGCATATGATTCTTCATTGTTCATGAGCCCTTAAAGTATACAAAGTAGATTTCGCTTTTGTATGACTTATTTTTGTTGGTGTGGTCATTTTTGATTGCTTAAATATCCTGTTTAAGTTCGGGACCTTGGAAGAGCTAGATGTAAAGCCTCCTAGGCTCACTAAATACACAATTCTGTGGCATATCACACTTGGATCTGCTTTGTTCTTCACCAGAATTGCTTATGGCTCTTTTCATCTCTGATGTGCGCTTTCTCTTGTTTTCACATCCAAGCTTGATTTCTGATTAGCTACCCAGTGAAAATCCAAAGAGATGTAGTTCATTTCTTATGACACTTTCTTCGGGGGTGGTAGGCAGATTTGTCGTGATATTATACAACAAAGATTCCTAAACGTCACTCTCAGCAGGTTTGTCTCAAAATGTTTGGGAATCTCTGTTCGCACTAGGTTGACTTAACTTACATTTTGCGGGCTTTGTTCGTTTTTCTGGAATAGAGCTCGTTCATTTCAATTTCTTTGTGTAAATGTTTGTGAACTTTAACTAATTACTTGCTGCTGAAACTTCTTTCTCAATCTTTCTGTGCAAGGGAGGACGTTAGTGTAATGTTCCCAAGATGCTCTAAAAGAGATCGTCAACCTGAAATAAATTTTGAACTCGAGAACCAGCTCAAGCAAAAGAAATGGGAAAAGGAAAGACTTCAGGATGATCTTCGTAGAGAACTAGCGCTATTGGATCACGAAAAGTATAACTTCCAATTGCGAAAGCAAGAATTCCTGAAGTTTCTGGCTGACAGCTCTTCTTTCATGACTCAGGTAACTGTTTTACAGCTGTGCCTTTGGCATGGATGAAATGGGATAAACAAAATCAGTTCAGAAGGCGTTACATCCAGTTGATTATTACCACAAATAAATTTTGGGCAGCCATTGCAAGGCAGTCAGTGTGTCAGTGGCATGGAATGTCCTAGTCTCTGTTTTTCCTCAGTTAGAAAATACCAATCAGCATCAGGTCTCGAGTTTCAGAATTGTGAATTATATCTCTTGTTAAAAAAGATAGAATACTGGTCCTAAAAAAAAAAAAGGAATACTGTTCAAGTGTGAGATTGGAGTAGTGGCTCGTGTCACCAAGATCAAGGGCCATACCTCAGGATTGCTTTTTAATACCCTACCCCGATCCGTCTAATGTTCATTGACCTTCCTGGGGCCCTGGGGTAATAAGGAAATGGTCATGGTAACGTATGAATGGGTTTTTATGTTTGTGCCTCTACCAATCTGGTGTATTACTCTACTTTTCTATAAAATAGCACTGAACCACAATCTTTTCCTTTTTGGCAGCATCAGGTGCAGACAGCGGGGCGAGATAGGCAGGCTCCGCGTTGATATATTGCCTTCAGAAACTGATGGAGTATGACTGACTGTTCTTGTCTATGGTGAAGAAAGTAGCAAATTTGCCTTTGCTGTTCAATCAAGGGTTGACTGACTGCCGGGGTCTCTATCTTCCCAGCTGCAGGGTTAAACTGAGGTCATCCTCAACCAAACTGGTGGATTTTGAAACTTCAGAAACTTGTGGATGTAACTTCTGGAGGCATTGCTTGGAAATAGTAAATCACATGTTACTATGTCAGTCAGTTGCGACTGTTGTTGAAGTTTGCTATCTGCCAGTGATGTAGGAACTTTGGGTGTCGATTTGAAGCTTTGAAGTGTAAATTTTTGCATCCTTTCAGACTCGTGTTAATTTGATCAAACCCTCAAAATGGCAGCAATTGTTTGTTATATGGCAGAAGTCGATTAACTGCGTTTAGCGTTGGTTATCCATGTTCCATCTCTCATCCTGCTTCATTCTGCGGTTCTCGTGGTCTTCTTAGTAGCTTTGCTTGATTCGTGCCTGTTATTTCTCGTAATAATCGTGAGGGGGCAAAAATCGAATCCCAGACGTTTTGCATGGGAGATGATTTATGTGCATTGGTAAGGCCTTCTACAATTGTCGTTGCAAAATTTCAAACCACAGGCTAAGCTATGTAACCAGCCTTATTAGTCACACATGACATCCCGACACTTTTGAAGCAACAATCCATCGTTCAATTTGCGGTTTTAAACATTGACAAAATCAAAACGTTTTCAATTCACCTCAATTTTCAATCTTTTGGCACGCCATCGTTGTCTTCCTCTTAGATTGGAATTAGGTCGTTAATGAATCATGTCAATCGGGTTTGAGCCACATTACTCGAAATTATGGCACTAGGATTATTATTATGAAACCAAACAAACAAATCATACTTATACAAGACTAGTGTAGAATTTCTATTTTATAAGAACCTACATCTAAAAAAAGTAACCCGTGGTTCACAATTGTCACACTAATTAACGTTGCGTTCGGAACAAGGCTCCCCGATACCCAAAATAAAAGGGGAAAACCCCCGAGTGTAACATATACCAGTGCAGCAGCCGCTAAATCAACCTAGCAAACAACAGTACAGGGTAATTTTTCAATACTATTCCGTATATTATTTTGTTGTTCTTTCTTCTTCTTCAATTTGATCAAATTTCTGATTTCTTTTCAATTTAAGTCCTAATTTATAGTTTAATAATCTGGGTTTAGTTTTATTTTGATGTGGGTGATTGGTAGATAAGTTGTTGAGGATTAATTTTAGATTTGATACAAGGGTTTATAGATTTGGTCCCAGAAATGATAGATGAAATGCAATACTTCAAGAGCAATTCTTCTAATTTCCAGAGTGTTTTTGTAGTCATTGTATGTTGAAATAGTTGCAAATGAAGATTGAAAGTTTGCATTTTTATCAATTTGAAAGGAGTGGGCTGTTTATTAGAGTTTCGCACAGGCCCCCTCAATCTACGAGACGATACTGAGTACTGAACCCAATTTAAAGGGTTAAAAGATATCCTTTTTTTTTTTTTTTTTTTTTTTTTGTTAATTTGGGGTTTTGGTTGAACATCAAGTCAGTTTCAGTGTTCCTGTTGAAACAGTTGCGAGCTCTTATGAGATTACGCGTTCTGTCTGGAAGAAAGTTACATAATTTTCTGATTGTTCTTAGTCGAAATCCTCGTAATAAGCTGAGTTGAGTCTATGAAATGATTGGAAAAGGGGTAAAGTTGGATGAGGTTTGTGAGGGGGAACTGATATTGCATATGGTGATTCTGTGGTGACTGGTATAATTTGGAATCATAAATGGGATAGGAAGATCGCGACAGAGGAAATTGCAA
This sequence comes from Spergularia marina, assembly GCA_963680865.1. Classification (NCBI taxonomy): domain Eukaryota; kingdom Viridiplantae; phylum Streptophyta; class Magnoliopsida; order Caryophyllales; family Caryophyllaceae; genus Spergularia; species Spergularia marina. The sequence goes on along the minus strand of OY804553.1, from coordinate 21,656,122 downwards.
GCCCCCTGAACGTTTTTTTTACAGGTTTCCTCTTTGGCCAGTAAGATCTTTGCAGTTTTATTAATTGGAAATGATGAGCTTCACGTCTTAAAAAAATCAATTTTCAGAGGCCTTTTTAGAGAATTTTGCACATGCCCCCTCAAAGCTACGCGATGGCTTTGAATGTTGAACCAACTTGAAAGGGCTAAAGACGTTGTTTCGTATCAATTTGGGTATGGTTGGTCTGTTCGAACACCATCCAATTTTAGTCATCTGGTTAAATTTGTTGTGAGAGATTATGCATTGCGTCTGGAAGAAAGTTGCAAAAATTAGCTGATCGTCAGTGAGATTATTTGAGGCTATGAAATGGTTGGGAAAGGAGTTTCTTTAGGACAAGGTTTGTCAGGGGGATAGATACTGCGTATGGGGATTCTTTGGGTGCCTGATTATGGCTGGAATAATTTCTGTCTCACATGTGGGATAGGAAGATCATGAAAGAGGAAAATTGCCAAGTCCCCTGAACTTCTCCAGATATCCTCTTTTGCCGTTAGTCAATAAGATGTTTATTCTCACGAAAGAAAACACTAAGCGCCTAAGCAGACTACATATAGTCTGACATCTGTTTTTAAAGTGTTGAATTTTAGTCTGCAACGGAAGGGTGTGCTCTTAGGCATTTTTGTCAAATAAATTTGAGCTATTGGGCTTTTGATTTATGCCGAAACACATGTCAGATATTTGGTTAATGCCCTTGTTTTGTTAGAGCTCTACCATGGCATAATTGCTTGTTACTATTTTGCTTAACTGCGTGTCTGCGTGTTCCATTGTATCCCCTCGGAGATCTGCTCTAGGCTCTAGCGGTGTTTCTTTATACAACTAGGTTTAATTAGAAATGATCCACAGTGGGTGTCCCTTCAACACTTTCTAGCTTGGCATGCATGTTTTCAGCAGGATGCTTCATATGTGAAAGAAGTTGTTTGGTTTGGATAAAATCAAATGTTAGTATGCTGAACAACTGAAAATTGGGGAACTCTCTCTTGATGTGATATTACTTTGATGCTTCAATGAATTTTTGAAATTTGCTACTGTGTGACTGCCTGCTATGCATCACTTATGCTGATTTTCAGTCAGCAGTTTTAATTGAAAGTTTAAAACTTGAGGGAGCTCTTAGTTGGAAAAAAAAAATCGAGATAGCTAGGGATCTTCACATATATGAAGTTTTCTCTTGTTTTGCATCACGAAGAGTGACCTACATAAGGGTATAGTACATTTTGAATATGGTTTTCCTTCTATTGCTGCTAGCCTTGTGCTTTCTTCTGCTCAATATCATCGTTTCTTTAGGAAATGTCATCTCTCGGTAATCCATTGTTTTTCTTCATGGACAGAATTTTGGTGTTATGGCAAGCAAAGCTGTGAAAACAGTGGCGAAAGCAGCCACTGAATATCACTACCCTTGGCAAGAGAAGCTGGTGAAGTACAAGGATGAACTGGCCAAAGGTGTTTGGGGTTACTGGGAGCTTGGGGCTTGGAAGCCTCTGGGAATCAGTGCTCGTAGACGTGCCAGACTCCGTAAAGAAGTCCTAGCAGCAGGACAAGATTGGACATTTGATCCAGAGAGGAAGGAGATGAGAACTAAGAGGAAAGGACACAAGGTCGACAGAATTGCAGCTGAAAAGAGGGCACAAACTGCTGAATTGATGAAGAAGATGCCACAAATGTTGCTGGACTACAAGAAGCGTAGATGGGAGAAGAAGATGAAGGAAGAGGAAACCAACAATAAGTAGACCCGATCCTCCAAAATGGAAGTCCTTCCATTTCAATTTATCGTTATTTCCTCAGGTGAGTTGAACCAGCTTGAGACCTTGTTTTCCGATGTTTATTCCGCTGGCAATTTCTTGTCACAGTTAGTGTAGTGTTTGTTACTTGGATGTGATTACTGGTTGTAAGCATCTGTTTTCTAATTCCCAGAAATGTAGTCTTAGCACTTTAATCTTTGCATAATTAGCCCTTAATGTTTGGAAAACAGGTCACCTGAACAATGTGTTATGACGCACTATGGGATCATTTATATATGCTCGTATCTCTTTTTTTTTGTTTTTATATTACAAGCAACGGAGAAATTAGGCTCATTTAATTCTCGTTATATTTTCTTATACCAACTAGTTTTAAAACATGCATGGAGGAAAGAGAGGGCACATAAAGATGCAGGAGATCAAGGCGAAGCTAATGATAGTAATTTGGAGCTAAATCATGGAGAATCGGAGGAGATAGCGAGAGTACAAATGTACAAATGTACTCTTCTACACAAGAAGTTAAAATTTGGCTTCATGAAAACTTACTACAGAAGATATATATAGCGAGAACGTCAAGACATTCACTACCTCATGTCCGCAAAATTCATGATCGGGTTGTTTGTGAACTAATTTCTCAAAATGTTAGAAATTATAGAGTAATCTAGAAAACTTTAGAGCATCATTGAATGTTTAGAATGTCTAGAAATGTTATTGAACATTCTAGTAACCAACATTTTAGAATATTCATTTAGATCACATAGAAGTTTATAAATAGACTTTATCTATACTCATATGTAATGAAAGAATTCAAAAAGAATAATAATAATCAAGTTTCATATCAATCAGCAGCAAAAATGTAGCCCACAAAATTCCAACACAAAAGGAGAGTAAAAGTGTAAAACTAGTCCGTAAATATTTATACTCCATTAGAATCGATAGATATGAGAATCGGAGGAAATGGACGAAGTAGTATCTACTATTCACTAGCTCCATGCGAATGAGTATATCATTAAGTATTTTACTGATTAACTTCAAGCAGACATTGATAAAACTAAGAACACCAACAAAATAGAACTTCCATATTATTGAATATGAAATGCTTAAGTTACAATTTCTGTACAAATCCTATTTATATACAGAGATACAAAGTGTAAAGCTATACATTGTTCTAACTAACTCCACGGCTATTGTAACCGTCTTGCCAGCTCAGATTGTTGACTGTAACTGTAACAAACTCCAACATCATCCAATGCTGATGTGGCTTAGCTCAGGTCTGATTAATGCAGCCTCAGCTCACCTTCAATGTAGCTTCGGCTTCATATCCTGACCTGCTACTCTCCACAGAGATGCTTGTTCTTAATTGTTGTGTCACGCAATCGTATCAAGAGCGTTTCCATGTCCATTTTATTTAGATCAAGTCCGTCTCCATATCCATTGCAATTTGCAATAATACCTAAGTGACGACTGACGACTGACGACCACTTCATAATATAAGAAGGGCAAATAACTACTCCATATCGTTACTATTAATTTCTTCTGTTATATTTCAAACTAAACAATAGTGAATACTCCGATAGTAGAGTATGACATTTGTTTTCATGATAACCTTTGCTACTCTGACGCGACTACAAGTACATAACACAAGTGCATGTCAAGTGTCGGAAAAAACTTCTTATTTTTGACCTAAAATAAGAAATCTAAGTGTCAAGTGTCCGACACAGTCGTCAAATAACATAAAAGAGTCGGAGTAACATAATCTAAATTAAAATCTCCATTTGTATACACACCAACCCCAAAATGACGACACCTCACAGTCTGACGACATACCAATATTTCCACACTCATTTACTTCTCTCTCTTTGAATATCTTCCATCAAAATTCCAACACACACGAAAATTTAATTTGATTGATCAATCACTCACTCATAATCTGAGTTAGTTAGGGTAGGAGAGAGAATAATGGAGGTTGTTCCGGCGGAGGGTGAGAGGTGTAAGAGGACGGGAACCAACTGGCGGTGTCCGGTGAGAGTGATTCCGGGGAAAAACTACTGCGAGAAACACCACCTTTACAACATCGCCCGCAACAATCGCCGGAAAAACAAGATGGTCTCCGGCGAAACACCCGCCGTGGAAAAAAACATTACTTCCTCCGCCGTTTCGCCGGAGCTGGAGCCGTACCGCCCTGTTCTTGATTTTAGCGCGGCGGAGATGGGTGGTTATAGTGGTGGTGGGGGAAATGTTGAGTGTGCCCTTGATGGGGAGGAGATTATTGGATGGTTGTTGGGTGGTGGAGTTGATGATGGGGGTAATGATGGAAATTTACTTGGTAGTCGTGAGAATGACCGTTTTACCCTTCCTGAACCGGGAATTGCTGGTGGCTTTCCGAGCAAGGACGATTCTGCCCCCATTGAACCGGGTGGAGGGGCGTCTGTTAGGTCAGTTGGCCATTTCGGCGGAAATTGTGATGACGGTTTTACCCCTGATCATTTTAACGAGGGAGACAAGTGGTTTTTGTCGGTAGAAACAGCAAACAGGGAAGTTTGTGGGAAACAAGTGTTAGGTATCTCGGGAATGAGAGAATCTTTGGCGGACAACAAGATTCTTTCCTTTGGGAGAGGAGTTGAGGGGCAAATTGGGGAAGTGGGTTGTGCTCAGAATGTGATTGTTTGTGCCATGGAAGCCAAAACGGGTCAGGGGCAAAAGAGGAAAAGGAGTAGAATTGGGTCCAAAACGATAAAGATTTGATGCCAAATTGTGGATGTGGGTTTGTGCTGAAAATGTGATGAAAGGAGGTTGGCGTGATTGTTACTATTGATGATTAAACAGTTGATGTCAATTTAAGAAATGCAAATGTGAGTGCCACAATTTTTCTTGTTGGATGGTACAACTAAAACGCAGCCTTAGTCCCAAAATGCTGCGGTCAGCTAACATGAATCGTCATTGGAAACCGTAAGTCCGACTCTAATTGTAATTATTCCTTGATTTATTAAACTTGGTTTGTAGATGATGTTGAACTATTATGATTTTACGTTATGTGGAAAAAAAATATAGCTTGTGGTGGTGGTTTTATTAAGTGTTTGAATTCATTCAGTATATTGTTAGTATTGTCGGATATTCGGATGCATTGATAAAATATTACACCTTTTGTATGAGAGAAAATTGCAAAACATAGGCGATTGTTTAGTGAGAAGCGCCTTAGAAATTTAGAATGCGCCAACCCTATCAAGGAGCTCCTTGTTCTTTCTTTTTTTGATTGTGATTGAGAGCATGAATTGGCTAGGGTTGTACATTTCGAGGAGCGATTATGGACCTCAGGCGCGTAATTAATCTAAAAGGTTGGCTGGTGGGTTGGTGCTGCTTCCCTGAAGTGTTGAGCTAATATGATGGATTTATAGAATTCCCTTAGATAGCGTTTGGAAACCAGAATTTGGAAATTTGTAATCATTTCAATCTATCATTTTGAGAACGTGGAATTCAAATATAAATCCAATGTTTGGGAAAACTTACATTTGAAGTCGAGAATTTGAGGTTTGAAAAGAGAGAGGGTGTAGGATTTCAAAATGAGGGGTTTTGGGGTGTCATTTCAAAGAATTCGATACAAATCCAAATTCACAAATTCTGGAATCCCTAAACATAGGATTTGTATCAAATTTGGATTTGAGAATGAATTCTATGTTCCCAAATGCACTCTTATTGTTCATTGTTTGTTCATTTTATCACTCTCTTGAGCATCAAAATTATGTGGTGCATTACCCTTAATTATCCCTTGTTGGTTGTTGTGGTGGTGGAAATTTGCGTACTGGCAACCTTAACGACAAAGCCTTAATCTCAAATTGCTTCGGGGCTGGCGGACAGGAATCTCATATGTATTTGCCAATGTATTCGTTACTTCATGGTGCCTACTCGGTCTTCTTGGAATTTTGCTGTAGTCGTTTGTTTGTAAAATTTTAGGGAATATCGGTTCTGTGAGCCAAAAAAAAAAAATCGGTATCTTTCTTCTTAATGTGATCATTGGTTGATTTTTTATGCGTTCTTCTGTATCTTTGTCTAATAAATCGGAGCTGTCGTGCTTTTGATTTATTCCAAAACACGTGTTAGACATCGGTTTATCCCCTTGTTTCATTAGAGCTCTGCCACGGCTTAATTGCTTGTTGCTATTTGCTTAATTGCTTGATCCATTCTATCCCCTCGGATATCTGCCCTAGCTGTGTTTCTTTGTACAACTAGGTTCAATTTGAAATTATCCACAGTGGGTTCCCCTTCAATACTTTCTAGTTTGGCAATTGGCATGCATGTTTTTCAGCAGGGTGCTTCATATTTGAGAGTAGTTGTTTGGTTTGGGTAAAATGTTAATAACTTAATATGCTGAACAATTGATAATCGAGGAACTCTCTCTTGATGTGATGCTACTCTGATCTCTGATGCTTTGATGCATTATTTTTGAATTTTTTTACTGTGCGGCCGCCTGCTGAACATAACTTCTGCTGTTTTTTAGTCGCAAGAAAATGCTGTCTTTTAATCCAGGATAAAGCAGATCTAATTGGAAGTCGAGAACTTGAGGGAGCTCTTTGGCCAAAATAAAGGAAAAGTTTAGAGAGCTAGATATCTTCGCATATGTGAACTTTTTTCTTGTTTTGCATCACGAAGAGTGACCTACATAAGATCACAGTACATTTTCAATATGTTGTTCCTTCTATTGATGCCAGCCTTGCGCTTTTCTTGTGCTCAATATCATTATTTCTTTAGGAAATTTCAAATGGATTGTTATATCTCGGTAATCTATTGTTTTTCTTCTTCTTGGACAGAATGTCGGCGTGATGGCATGCAATTATGCAAAGCTGTGAAAACAGTGGCGAAAGCAGCCACGGAATATCACTACCCTTGGCAAGAGAAGCTGGTGAAGTAGAAGGATTAACTGGCCATCACTGGGAGGTTGCGGCTTGGAAGCCTCTGGGCATCAGTGCTCGTAGACGTGCCAGACTCCGAAAAGTAGTCCTAGCAGCAGGACAAGATTGGACATTTGATCGAGAGAGGAAGGAGATGAGAAGTAAGAGGAAAGAAGAAACCAACAATAAGTACACTGATCCCCCAAAAAGGAAGTCGTTGCATTTCAGTTTATCGTCATTTCCTCAGGCGACTGGAATTAGTTTGAGACCTCAGTTTGCGATCTGTACTCAGGTGGCGATTTCTTGTCACCTATTAGTGTAGTTTTTATGCGACTTGGATGTGATCATTGGATCTAACAACCTCATAGTTATCAACAGAAGATGCTTACGGCATACCCCAAATCCCCAAATCACATTCGTATGCTCCTTGGCAAAACATGGCCAAAAAATGTCTGAGCCAAGGTTTGAACCATTGACCTTTCAATTACTTATTCATCACGTTACCAATGTGCTATCTACTACTTCATGCACATGTTTACAATTTGTTCTATAAAAATGAACGATCCAGTACAAATCTAATGATGATTTAGTGTGAATAGAATTACAAAATCTTAAAAATAATGTGAAAAAATATATCTACTCACTCCCAAATATGGAAACAAAATAATTACACCATACTACAACGAATAACATAAAATGGATCATTATACTAATTAATGCAAGAAATTCGTATCCAACTTTAGAAAAAGAAAAAATGTCGTAATTTATTATCAAATTAACATTGGTCAATTAATGTTTCCAAGACATTAACGCTAAGCATTCGAATTTTCAAGCCCCAACATCTCAAATCATGAATGATTTGTATGATGGATTATAGTTAAAAAACATTAACATTTTCAGAATAGAGTAAATTCTAATGGAATCGACCGTAGTGTTTCACAATTTTAGATGAAAAAAATCAATGATGATGATTTAGTGACTAATGATGACATGATCGAAAATTCGTATTACATGATTCATTCTTCTTGGTATCATAAATTCCTAGGCCTCCGTGGTTAATGGTCACGAACTCTTGGGTAGGCGATAACAGGAGGGAAGATGTTTTAGGTTAGTGATTTCATCAACAACGTTTTTAAAACATTTACAAAAAAAGAAAAAAAAAAGCATTTTCAATAAGGACAATAACACAACGAAAGGAAATTTATAGTTTTATACCTTACCTAGATATTCTTATATGCTAATGGTCGTAAGGTACTTTTTGTTTTTATATATTATCATTTCTAATCTAAAAATGAGGACTCATATTATATTGACAAATGATGTGGTAAAATTAATACGTTGGTGTTAATTAAACTCATCTAATTTATGATTTTACTTAGCCCCATGTGCGATTGGACTGCATTTGTCTAATCTGATTTGATTTGATTTGAATTGAACTGATATGATTTGATTTGAATAAACTTGATTTGATTTGATCTGAACTGAATTAATTGATATATTAGCTGCAATTAGACGAATTAATACCTAGAAATAGACTAGATTCATTGATTGTTATTTGGATACTTCTGATCTGATTTGATTTGATTTGAATAAAACTGATTTGATTTGAATAAATCTGATCTGATTTGAAAACACTGTTGAAAAAGTTGAATCGCACAGGGTCTTAATCTATTTATGACATGTATCAATCTTACGTCAAAGTAGGATTTGTTTTAGTAAAGCTGCGTGTCGACTAAATTTTGACAGGGGTGGGGTACGGGCTAGATAATTTGACGGGTGGGAGTGTCAAGTATGATCGTATGGATGTTAGGAAGATGAGTAGTTGATAGGGGTTGAGGGTCAACAAGATATTTTAGCGAGGGTATGAGTGTTAATTATGGAGATCGGGGAGAGATATCGACAGGGTTAGGAGTTGGCTAGAATTTTTGACATGGGTAAGAGGGGTGCGGACTATCTAAAAAAAATGTTATTAATTCCCATACATGTGCACGGGTACCAATTTCATATAAATTAGTTTGAAAGGTACAAAAATAGAGATAAAGATATAATCAATTTGGTTAACATATAAATATAAAGGAAAATATTCATTTAGGGGGTCGAGTTTCAAAGTTAGTGGTGGGAGGATCGCGCAAAGGAGTCGATGTGTTGTCATATAGAGGAGTTGATAGGAGATGTTAATATAAATGACTCGATTCTAGGAATCAGCGGGTGTGAAGGGGTTAGAGTAGGAATTGACCTGGTAAGGGAGTTCAGGTAAAGTAGAGCATGAGGTGGAGAATAAACTGAGTAGGAGGCAGGTGCGACTACCGGTTAGATAATTTGATGGGTGTATAGGTGTCGGTTAGGGAGGTCATGTAAGAAATCGACGAGTAATGGGTCGACTAAAAAAATTGATCAGGGGCCGGGTGAGAAGATGTCTTCTAAAATTTTGTTGGATGTTGGGTGTTGATGATTAGGAATGGGGATGGAAGTATGGGGTGTCAGATAGGGAAGCGGGTAGGGTGATGATTGTCGATTGGAGGTTTGCAATTTTGCATAGACGATTTAATGCATGGGAAGTTGAGGTCACCTAGGAAACTTGGCGCATGAGGGAGTCGGCTAAGAAAGTTGATAAAAGTTGTCGAATACATACAAGAGTTGACGGGTGGTTATTGAGGGGTGGAGCAGGGACTCATTAGGTTTGGTATGAGGTCGGACTTATCAGACGGGTCTTAAATTCTGATTTTTGAACATGTTTTTTAATTTTAAATTCTTTAAGAAGGTGTTTTGAGAATGTTATTCTTAAATAAAAAATTTACCCAAATCATATGATTGCCAATCCTAAAAATTCGAGAAATTGGATTTCTTAATTTGAAGCAAAATTTCCATGTGTAAACCAAATACAACCCCCGAACCGCATTCTACTTTACCAAACAAATGAAATCTAATTGAAAATGATTACTAAAATTTTCAAGTTATAGTTTCCAAACGCTATATAAAATGGTTTTGTTTTAAATATTTTCATAGCAATTTTATATTACATGACATAGATAATTATATTTAGAAAAACATTAGTAATTCTCGTGCATTTGCACGGGTCAATAAACTAGTAAGACTATAAGAGTAAATGAATTAATCATTCTCAGATTGAACAAACAAATTATGGGACTCAAGGGTTGATTAGAAAGGGGAAAACTTGAAGTGGGCGTTGCCAAAATGTTTCTCCATTTTATCCAATTCTCATTTCCTTTGATTCTAGTGATAAGAGTAGTTCAAATAGGTATGACACATCTTTCTCCCTTTAGATAGTGTTTGGAAACAAGAATTTAATAATTTGTAATAATTTCAATTCCATCATTTGAGAATGTGAAATTCAAATATAAATAAAATATTTGGGGATGGTGGGATTTCAAAATGACACATCTTGAGGTGTCATTTGTTTTTTGTCTAATTGGATTTGAAACAAATTCCAAAGGATTGGACACAAATCCAAATTCTCAAATTTTTTAGTTCTCAAACATGAGATTTGTGTCAAATTTGGATTTGAGAATCAAATTCTTGTTTCCAAACACACTCTTAAGTTATTTCACAAACAACCCACCTGAGAATTTTGGCGGACGTTGGTACTTGGTAGTGTAACTTTTTTCTCTTAGCTCTTCTAATAGGTTCTGACCTCGGTTCGCTAGGGGTGTTTTTCTTTGTTATGCTAGCCCTTACAAACGATACCAACTTCTTGATCCTACTTGAACTCGTGGCTATGTTAGTTGTGATGTCAAGATTGTCAGATTCTAGTCTCTTTACTGGTTTGTCTAAATATGAATGATAGTCTCCATTGGTATTTTTTTTTCTTTTAGGTCAAAATGCAAAACAATATATTAAGTTATAAAAGTGGACATAAAGTCCGCAGAAGTTACATCAAGAAGCCCTTCGGGGCCACCATACACCCAAACTCTTCAGGAATAGTCGAGCGGCACGAAGTGGGCGATAAAGTGAGCCGCTTGATTACCCCATCGCCTAATAAGAACAACAACTATAGACTCAAAATCCTTAAACAATTAAGCAAAACCTTACCTATATTGCCCAAGGAAGACAGGGGCATAACACTACGTTTAACCATTGACACTAATAGAAGATTATCGGATTCCAAAATTACTTTCTTAAATCCTTGTTGTCGTGCCATTCGCAGGCCAAATTCCATAGCTTTCGCTTCTACAATTATAGGCTCCCACTGCTCAAGGAATTTATGACACCCTGCAAGTATAACTTCACCCTGTCCATCGGTATTGTTCCCTTATACTCTGGTGTAATTCCATTCAATTTTTGTTACGGATTAAATGAAGTTAAACTATGATCTAAAAGCATATGTGGAAAATTGGTTGAAATGGAGTGAGGATTTGTTTGCATCATATCTCAGAAAAAAGGAAATGAACGGAGGACATAGGTTAAACGTCTTGTCTGAGTGGTATGTTTTTTCCATCAATCTTTTATTTTTTCCTATAATATAATAATATTATTATCCTAAAAATCAATAATAATTTACAAGAAGTTAGTGGGAAGTCAAGATACGATTTGAGCCCCCACTCCCTTTGCTATGGAAAAACCAATCTTAGTAAAAATATGAGCTGCAGCATGCGCACTGATATCCTGCGTCCTGGAGAACTGCTGGATCCGCTTAAATAGAGCAACAACTGTGGGGTCCAACTCCCCAAAGAAGAGAAAGAGAAGGGATTGAAGCCATAACCCAAAGCAGCGCACCTAGCCTCACACTTAGCACGCTTACGATCGGCCGCTTCCTGCACCACCTTACCTGGTTCAAAATCAATCAATCTTGTCTGAGTCATGGGCGACGACCAAGTCAAATCAACGCAAATGTCGTGCCATCTATCCCAAGAATAAAGCAGCATGTCTGCTGGGCGAACATGTCGACCATCAGCACCAATCATACCAATGTCAACCTCCTTTCTAGCTGAGATCCTTGAACGATAACAGATGTCAACTAGCGTGTCACGAACAACATTATGCCGATGTTTGATACCAACCACTCCCGTACACGATACATCATGATCCCGAATATATCACCCACAAAGACCAGCGAGCAAGTAGAGCACGAGCGAGCCATGGTGAATAAAGGCACCCCTAGACGGTAGCAAAGGACACAACAATAAGTGCGACCATTCATAGTCTGACCCAACCTCGAAATGGGGACTACCCTAATCCAATCAGAACTGTGCACACCCTGCTGAGAACTCCACAAAGCCAACTGACGCGGTGTCAAGGAATAGATAGAAGCGCCATCCTTAGCGACCCGAGCGAAATACATATCTGCCAATCTTTTCATAAGTCTGGGGACAGTGATCTCACTAGGATTACCCAAGATATCAACCTCTAAAGTCCGATTAAAAACACCAACAACGTCAGCAAACGCAGACCCCAAAGAGACGACACCAGCATGACGAAGAAGCTTAGACTGCAAGTCCTCAGACTGAAGTCACGACGCTAAAAAAGCATATTGGACAGCATCCCCGGCCGAATAGACACCGAGCCCTCCGAACGAAAAAGGCAAAGTAGCGAGCCTCCACTGCTAGTCACCAAAACCCGGATCAGAAGTAACAACGATACGCTCTAAGGAAGCGCCGAGGGCCGCATCAAAAGGTAGCTGGACCGACTCAAAAATGCGCGGCGCACAAATACGTAGGGCAAAATATAGCTTAGAGGCCCTAGTGCAAGCCCGAATAAGTAACAATTCGCTCTAAGGATCGTTAAGCTTAGCAACCGCGTTCATGAGCTCAATAGTCTTAGCCACCCTCTGCAAAACCATAGAACTACAAAACCTAAAGATATCTTGACTAGATATCGCTAAGTGAAAAAAGAGGTCAACTACACAATTGATAATACATTATATAAACTTAGCGATACTAGGCCAATATTGCCACTATGCGACAAAACCGGCTCATTTCCTACACACGCCTCAGCTTACTCTCACTCCGCTCTCCTCCACGCTAAGCGCATGTCTCATCACTTCGGCCTACTGTCAATAACCCAAGCTCACCCCTCTCACCGAAGTTTCTCCAATACGACCGGGCGGCTAACGTTCCGCGACTTAGTTGGGGCTCACAGGAGGGCTTGTTGTTTTATGGTTGGTGGATTATAGGTGGAAGTTGTGGATGTGGATATGGTGAAGGAGTGAGACATTGAGCTTTAATGGTGACTTACAATTGAAGCAAATGGCAAGGGGCGAAGAAGATGACCAAAACTTTGTTTTTTTTTTTTTTTTTTTTTTTTTGTTCCTATTGGACAAATCGTCTAATAGGGACTATTGGGTAAGAATTGTCCATCTAGACTCAAGAGTAGATTACAAAACTACGTTAATGCAACAAGTCAACAACACAAACACATACAAGACCAGGAAAGGAACTTGAGCATAACCCTTGTCTCTTTCACTCTCTCACCAGATGTCGCCACTGATGGCGGTAGATTGGATGAAAGTACATGGATTGACATTTTAACACTACATGATTATGGAATTGGTTTGTCTCACATTGGGAAACTAAAGCTCATACGATCAGTTTATAATAGATTCCTACCATCATACTACCAACAAGTCATTCACCTGTTAAAGCTCACGAGAGGATTTACGGGGTAAATGGTGACTACCCATCTTATTGGGTTGTGTTGCGATGTATGATGGATCGGACTATTATAGACATGATCGAGCAGCTTTGTGAACGTAAGAACGAAACTGTATAGCCATGGATGAGTTTTGTGTAAGTTGAACGAGAGAGATAGAGAGTCAAGCTTATATAGAGGGGGGGTCCATCTTGTGATAGATCAAAAGGTTGAAATTCTGTGAAAATTTGGGTTTTATTAGAGTGATTTTAGAGTTTTGCTAATGATTTGCGTTTTTTTTTTTTTTTTTGGAAAAATCGTCGTTTGTGGTTTTTTTTTTTCTTATTTTTCTCGTTTTCTCTCTTCATTCCCTTAGAAATTTACGGCATATTGGAATACTGAAATTTATTCTACCTCCGCATTTACATGTTCTTGATTCGAAAATAATGATAATTGAGTTAATTAAAATTTGGAAATGAAATTCGTATTCCAAAAATTATTGTAAAGTTTTTAAATTGTGTGCTTTATTGTTAATTATCTTTTTTTTAGGTCCAGATGCCAATTTGCTTGCACCATGTATCCCTTGGACGTCATTTGAATACGAAGGATTGCGACACTTCATCAAAAACTCATTTTTTTTAATTATATAAATATATCAAAGTGTCGAGATGTATAATGCGGAATCTTAGGGCCCAAATGTTTGGATGTAATTCATATACTTAGAATATTGTTACGTATGTAGCACATCACTACATATATGTTCGTAGCGTAGCGATGAATGATTTCAATTACAAGTTAACAAAAAGTATAGAAATTGAGTTTTATTATTACATAAGATTTGCGTATTGTGGGTTGTTTTAATACTATGGAGTCCGATTTCATTTTTACACAGGACCCCATGAGTATTCCCGACGGCCCTCATAAATCATCATACTTGATTCATTGATTTGATTGTCATGTGTGCACATTAGTAGCACCTCGATAAGTTACTATTATTTTTAGTCATTGTTGAACTTAAAATGCAATGCTTTTGTTGTGCGATTCTAAATTCTTGTTAAATACCTCAAGAACTGCCGTAGATTCTTGTTTGAGTCAGAATGTTTTTTATCAATGTTTTGTTTTAATTCTTGTAATAATAACAACACTGTTACTCAAAAATATTTTCATTAGATAGCGCCAAGTGAAAGAAAAGTACATTATCTAGACTGAGCACTGCTAAATCAATAATGCATATTGGAATTGTCGTCCAATAGGGGCACTACACGACAAAATCGGCTCATATCCTACCTACACCCCAGCTTTAGCTTTCTCTGTCATCCGCTCTCCTCCACGTGAAGCACAGATTTCACCACTTCGATTTGCCGTCGACAAGCTAAGTTCACCCCTTTTACTAAAACATATTCAGTACGGCCAGAAGGCTACCGTTTGCATGACTTAATTGAGGCTCATGTTTTATTGTTGGTGGTTATAGATGGAAATCATGGATATGATGAAGGAGGAGTAAGACATTGAGTTTTAATGGTGGCTTATAGTTGCAGAGTTGAAGCAAATATCAAGGGGAGAGAAGGGACGAAGATGACCAGAACTTTGTTTTTTTGGTGTCCCTATCGGACGAATAGACTATTGGGTAAGAATTGCCCATCTAGACTCAAAAGCACAGTACAAAACTAAGTTAAGGCAACAACTCAATAAGACAAATCGAAGACCAATAAAGGTACTTGAGCAGAACCCTTGTCTCTCTCACTCTCACTCTATAACTCTCTCACTCCAGCTGTAACAACCCTAAATTTTCGCAATGATAAATGAGGAAATTATTATACGATTGTTACGCCGCAGTTGACTACCGAGTCAACTGCTAGGCTTGAAATTCAATTACAACTTAACAAATTCGAACAAACGAAAAGACGACAGCGGAAGAATTAGAATGTCGAACTACAGTTCTCAAAACTGAATTTAAATTACAAAACCAAATGTAATCCATATCAAAATAATGTTTAGGAAAAATTCCCGGCATGCAAATGAACTCCCCTAGCAAGCATCCACATCAACAAGACCTGTCAACTATGCCATCGAAGAATGACATAGGCCCCAGAATACGGTAGGGAACAAACCAGAAACAGAACGTCAGCACAGGCTGAGTAAGAAACATAAAGCAGAGAAACAAAGATACGCGCCTTGAGGCGCGTAGCTAACAAATAATAAGCATTGGACATAATAGTGAATACAGAGTACCATCGGAAAACAACAGTGCAATAGTCACGTATCGCTGACAAGACAAACGGTCTTGTCTATCATACACGGCTGGGCTCCTACCCCATAGCCACCACAATCTCGAACCGGCGCGAGCTAGAGTACATATAAACGATTCCTAAAGACTTAAAATGTGCACACCCCTCGCTAGAGATCCAGTAGGATGCGTACCTCTAGGAGGAAAGCCTAATAGGCAGCCGGTAGCTACTCCGACCGAAACAGTACCTTGATCAGAGGTATAAACAGTGATCGGTCCGTGCCGCATCACATTCACTCTAGGTGGTAAACATATCGTTCTTTTCTTTCATCCGTTTTATATTCGTTATTTGATGGTACGTTACTTGATAATACGATTTATAAACGGCCGAGGCCGGAATACCAATAAGCCAAAACGAGTCAATTCAAGCATTACGAAACAGAAAATCCATTGACCCACTCGGCCAAGAGGAAGCAGGGCCGAGAGGCAGGGGAGCATGGTTAGAGTAACCCATACGAATGAAACACGAAATCAAAGGCGCAGGGCATGAGATCAAGCAAAAGGGTACAAAACGATGGATATGAATAGAAAAGCCAACAAAGGAGCAACATGTGTTAGGCAAGCGATGGACCAACGTTCTTACCTTACTCTGATCGAAACACTAAACTGCTGCAAGGCTAAAACGGAATCTCCTCAAACACACCCCCTAATCACAAAATAACAAGATTGAATTATAAATCAATCGACACCATAACTCCATCACAACACAGCCAACCAACAACAAGGTCACTACAACTCACGTTTTCGACATCCAAACGGACTCGCAATTACACCAAATTCGCACCACACCATCCTAACCTTACTAGCTACACAATCTCATCAATTAAACACCAATTCAACAACAATAACGCCCAAAATACACAAAAATCAGAAGTGGGCAGTGAGAATAAACCTCATTCAAAACACTATCAATTGCTCCTAAAACGGTACTACAACATCCCTAATCCATAACGAACCCCTCCTCCAAAAATCAAGCAATTCCACAAACAAAATCAGCCATAATCAACACAAACCCCAAATCGAAAAACCCCTAAATTCGAAAATCATAGCTCACAAACTATGCCCATCACAAGCACGATTAAACCCCAAAACAATCAACTAAAACAACCCAATCGTACTCTAAACATTAACTCAACCTAAATCGAAAACCCAATTAAATCAATTGTAGAAAGTTTGAGGGACTTACCACTCTTGATTGAAACCAAGAGAGAGAGGACGGTAGGGGAATAGGCGAGGGTGGCTGTGTGGCGGCGAAGGCGGTGGCACGGCGTGGTTCGCGGGGAAGGGGTCGCGCGCGCTCCTCTGTTCTTCTCTCCTTCTCTTTTCTTTCCTCTTTCTCCTTTTCTTTCTCTGCTGCGCCGCGTGAGGATGAGTGCTGAGTGTTTTTGTTTTTTTTTTTTTTTCTTTTTTTTTTTTATATATATATTGTGGGGAGGGAGGGTTTAATAAGGGCAGTTTGGTAATTTTGCTATCTAAATTCCTAATTAGGAAAACGACCCAAAAAGGAAAGTGACTCTAAATTCCCAAAAATAGAAACTCGTAACTCTAAAATGAATTTCTCCCGACGATTTTAATAATTTAGAAGTCCCAAAAATATGGGGTGTTACAGTCTTCCCCCCTTAAACAAAGATTCGTCCCGAATCTTTAAACCCACTCCTCAAGATTTCATCCTCAACCAGCAACGTTAATCAAAAGTAGAGTAAGTATCACGAGGTAAGAGGTTTGTGAGTGAAAGTTGAAACGGCGGACAACAAACACACAACGCTTTTAGCACAGATCGAGATTAAGTAGCAAGTAATAACATTAAATAACAAGTAATAACATAGGACATTGCGCCAGGAAGAGGGAAAACGAGGCGCGCGGGCTCTCGTCCCCCTTTAAACAAAGGTTCGTCCCGAACCGAGGGTACCTTAATCGAAAAGATGAGGATACTTCTCACGCATAACTGATTCCACTTCCCATGTTGCTTCCTCAATGTTGTTATTGCAGCACAAAACTTTGACCATATTAGTCTCAGTACGCCTAGTTTTGCGCACCTTGGTGTCTAGGATTTTCAACGGTGCCTCTTCATATGTCATAGTTTCATCCAACTCGATGGTTTCTGGGTCCAATACATGGGACGGGTCGCTGACATAGCGTCTGAGTTGTGACACGTGAAACACATTATGGACCTTATCAAGGTTCGCAGGCAAGTTTAACTCGTAAGCTACTTCCCCAACTCGTTTAGTCACCTTATAGGGTCCAATGAATTTGGGACTCAGTTTTCCTTTCTTCCCGAACCGCATCACGCCTCTGGTAGGCGATACGCGTAAGAGAACCATATCACCCACGCCGAACTCAATGTGGCTGCGTGTCTTGTCAGCATAGCTCTTTTGTCTGTCCTGTGCAGCCTTGAGCCTTTCCTGAATCAGCTTGACCTGATCTGTCATTTCCTGAATGTAGTCTAGACCCAAGACCATTGTTTCACTTATATCATTCCAATAGATTGGACTCCTGCACTTTCTGCCATATAAAGCCTCATATGGTGCCATCTTTATCGAGGCTTGATAGCTGTTGTTGTAGGAGAACTCGATCAAATCCAACTTATCCTCCCATTCGCCTTGATACTGTAAGGTACAAGCTCTTAACATATCCTCCAAGGTCTGATTTGTCCTCTCAGTTTGGCCGTCAGTGGCCGGGTGAAATGCGGTACTCATGAGAAGTTTCGTTCCCAAAGCCTCTTGTAACTTCTTCCAGAATCGAGAAACGAAGCGCGCATCGCGATCAGACACGATCTCTTGTGGTGTACCGTGAAGTCGTAACACATGGTGTATATAGGCGTCGGCTAACTGTTTCTTTTTCCAAGTGTCCCTCATTGGTACAAAATGTGCGCACTTTGTCAGTCTATCTACGATCACCCAAATCATATTGTTTCCCTTCTGTGTCCTAGGCAACCCTGCAATGAAATCCATGGATATGGAACTCCATTTCCATTCCGATACCGGTAAAGGTTGTAATTTGCCTTGAGGTCTCTTGTGCTCACTCTTAACCTTTTGACAAACCAAGCACCTAGATACGAAGTCAGCCACATCCTTCTTCATGCCAGACCACCAGAACACCTTTCTCAAATCCTGGTACATCTTATCACCTCCTGGATGCACTGAATATTTGCTAGCATGAGCTTCGCTCAGAATTTTGTTCTTTAGTGTAGTGTCACTAGGTATGCAGACTCTGCCCAGAAATCGGATGATGCCATCACCACCCTTCTTGAACAATTCAGGCTCCCTCGCCAATTTATCCATTAACGACGTATCTGTCAGTTGTAGCTCTTTTATCTCGCCTAAGACGTCGTCTCCAACGGCTGTGGTTCCTGATGTCGCTCCTGGTTCAGTCAGCTGAACTCCGAAGTTGAGGAATTCGTCTCTTAGCCTCTCCCTTTGGACTACCAATTGAACCGTGTGTAGAGACTTCCTACTCAAAGCGTCCGCCACGACGTTAGCTTTTCCTTCATGATACTGTATTTCCATATCGTAGTCCTTGATCAATTCCAACCATCTCCTCTGCCTATTATTCAATTCCTTCTGAGTAAATATGTACTTTAAGCTCTTGTGGTCGGAAAAGATCTTAAACGTCACCCCAAATAGGTAATGTCTCCAAAACTTTAGGGCAAAAATCACGGCAGCTAGCTCCAAATCGTGGGTCGGGTAGTTCTCCTCGTAACTTTTGAGTTGTCTAGACGCATAGGCAATTACTCGTCTGTTCTGCATGAGTACACAACCCAAACCATTCTTTGAAGCGTCAGTATACACTTCATAAGGTATGTTTTCATCAGGTAGTGACAAGACTGGGGCTGTGGTTAACCTGTCCTTTAGAGTTTGAAAGGCTTTCTCACACGACTCATCCCATTTATACTTGGTGGTTTTCTTCATCAGTGTGGTCATTGGTTTAGCAATCTTAGAGAAATCCTTGACAAACCTTCTATAGTAGCCTGCGAGTCCCAAAAAGCTTCTGATTTCCGTCACATTTTTGGGTGTTGACCAGTCTTTCACCGCTTTTATCTTGGCTGGGTCCACGGCCACTCCATCCTTAGATATCACATGTCCCAAAAACGTTACTTTATCCAACCAGAACTCGCATTTCGAGAATTTACCATACAATTGCTTATCTCTCAAAATCTCCAGGACAGTCCTTAGATGTTTCGTGTGCTCTTCGTCACTCTTAGAGTATATCAGAATGTCGTCGATGAACACGACTACGAATTTGTCCAAATAAGGTCTGAAAGTGCGATTCATCAAATCCATAAACACGGCTGGAGCATTAGTCAACCCAAAGGGCATCACTGTGAACTCATAGTGCCCATATCTCGTGGAGAATGCGGTCTTCGGTACGTCCTCGTCAGCTACTTTCATTTGATGGTACCCAGACCGTAAATCAATTTTTGAGAACACGCTGGCGCCCTTCAGCTGGTCGAATAGGTCATCAATCCTGGGTAAGGGGTATCTATTCTTAATCGTTACGTTATTCAGTTCCCTGTAGTCTATGCATAATCGCATGGACCCATCCTTCTTTCTTACAAAAAGCACGGGTGCTCCCCAAGGCGATACACTCGGCCTCACATATCCTTTTTCCACCAACTCATCCAGTTGCTTCTTCAATTCCTGCATTTCTACCGGTGCCATTCGGTAGGGTGACTTTGCTATAGGGCCCGTCCCCGGAACTAAGTCAATCTTGAATTCGACCTCTCTTTTTGGGGGCATCCCCGGAATCTCCTCAGGAAAGACATCGGGATACTCATTGACAATGGGGACATCACTCAAATCGGGGTATTCGACCCTAGTGTCCCGTACATGGCACAAGAATAGAGGTTCACCTTTAGCTATCTGTTTTTTCAGGTTCATGGCAGATACAAACTTAATCCTCGGTCCTTTGGGCAGTACACGATAGGATACTCGGGTATTCTTTTGTCCACGAAGTGTAACTTTCCCTAACCAGCAGTCTATCCTAGCTTTATATCTACCCATCCAATCCATCCCCAAAATCACATCAAAGTAGGGTAGGGGAAAAACTATTAAGTTAGACTTAAACTCATGTCCACAAATCACCACAGGCACATCTTTAAACTGACTCTTACACAAAACACTGGATCCATTAGGCATAGAAAACTCAAATTCCACTTCCGAGCCATCATTAAGTCCACATTTCCCCACAATTCTATCGGTAATAAATGAATGAGATGCACCACTATCAAATAAAACATTAGCGAGAACAGAGTTAACAGGGAATTTACCCGAAACAACGTCCGCGTTGTCAGCATCTTCCTGGTTCATGACATACAGTTGCCCCGTAGGCTTTCTCCCGGGGGTGGTCACACTGGCCGACCCTGCTGGTCTAGCCTGGGTAGCGGATGCAGTTCCCTTAGTCGGTGTTGGGTTCCTATAGGTGTTGTTTGATCCCGCATACCCACTTTGAGCTCTGAAATTCTGAAATCGATTCGGTGCCACTGAACCTCCGGTGGGTGCCACTGGTGGTTTTCCGGCGATTTTGGAGTAACACTCAGCATCTTTGTGTCCCAGTTTACCACAATGGAAGCAAGTGATTCTATCGCCAGTGCAGGTCTTTCCGGGGTGGTATTTTTAACATTTCTTGCAGGAATTATTCGGGGTCGCACTCGAACACTGAGCCCTGTTGGCAGGGAAGGACTTGAACCCTAAATTTCCGGTGTTGGCAGACTGTGTAGTCCCCCTAGAGTTATTGAAATTTCCCCTCTTATTCGGTATGTTCATCAGATCAAAAGGGGTTTCCTTCCTTTTCCCTCCGACTTCCAGGCTCATACTCTCCATATTCCGCTCTACTGTAGTGGCTCTCTCATAAATTTCCTTTACTGAGTGGAAACGCTCAGAGACAAACCATCCCTTGATACTCCAAAGCAGCTTTTTCCTGAAACAAGTGGCTCTTGCTACCTCAGTCGGAGTTACACTCTCTGCGAATCTGCTCAGTTCTTCAAATCGCTCATAGAAATCCTTCACAGACATTCCCTCTGTCTGCTGGAGTGCCTCGAATTCAGCGACCTTCTGTTCCTTCAAATGTTCAGGGAAAAATTCTTCTTCCAGAATTTTTTTAAAGATCGCCCAACCTCTCCTATGCTCAATCACACTCCCATCGGCCAGCTTCTCCAGCACTGGCTTGAAAAACTCCTCATGAATTCTCATCCACCAACGACCAGCTACCTCCTTAAGGAAAAAGGCAGCAATCTTAACTTTGAATGGCTCAGGGCAGCCAACAGTCATAAAAATCCTCTCCATATCCTCCAACCATTCCAATAATAGGCTAGGGTCTCCTCTCCCAGTGAAATTGAGAGGTTTCTTCTTCTGTACGACGTCCGACATTTTTGCTAACAGCATCTCATCCACGTTACCTCCATTATTACCATTATTTCCAGCATTGTTAATGTCGTTTCCGTGGTTCCCATTGTTTCCAACGTTACCCTGGTCCCCATTATTGCCTTGGTTACCTTCGTTGTTCTGATTCCCGTTGTTGCCCTGGTTACCGTTATTACCTTGATCACCATTGTTAACCTGGTTGCCATTGTTACCCTGGTTACCATTGATATTCTGCATGTTGTTGGCCATCTGGGCTATAGCCTGCATCATAGCCTGTTGTTGTTCCGCCAATTGAGCTAGAACGGCGGCTACGTCAGGACCAGCATTGTTTCCGCGCACCATTTTCTATAAGGTAATAACGTTTGAATTAGACGTGACCCAACTCAAATTAGTTGCTGAGGTCCACACCGAATCCACAAGAATAGACAAGCATTGAAATACGTTGACAGTTCAAGGACAACAAATGAAAATCAAGCGACAAACGAGTATCGTAAATCGATGAGCGACGTTTTTTTTTTTTTTTTTTTTTTTGGGAGCACGAGTCGTGGATACTTTAGCACGAGTCGTGTCCGGATCAGGAGTATCCGCGCGAGGGCATGTGTCGTACTGCTCTCGTTTGAGCCAAGTAACGCAATTTCAAACAATTAAAACAAGTCACAATCAAACCGAAGTACACAAATAGCATCTAATTAATCAATCTTACTAAATAGTCGTATAATCATAATGCTGCCGGGGTATTGTCCCCAATTAGAACGAATATAACAAGTAATTTGTCTAAAGATTTGCAAATTACACTTTATTGACGTAACTAAATCTATAATCTATTGAATTCTAACATATAGTCTCCCAATCTTGTGGGTCAGGACCCAAGCGCCTCCTAAGGTGTTTCAAATATCATTTGATCCTTCTCCCTCCTCAGGAAGTTCGTCAGATTCAAAAGGCTCTTCACTATCACCCTCGGGCGCGCCATTCATCCTATTAGATGCAGGATCAGGATTATTCCCATCTCCCAAATCATTTGCAGTTCCCCCGTTTCCTCCACCCTCTTCACCTCTATCAACAGATAAATGGGCATTCTCCTGTACTTGTCTTACCTCTCCATCAGGGATGTCAGCTAGTATGTCTCGGCGCCTCGCTCTGACGCACTTCTTCTTCCTAGAGGTTCGGAGGATGTCAGCCCTTAAAGTCACAGGTGAGCCTGGTGGTGAAGGAATATAGTAGCGATGTCCAGCCTTAATCCTTTTATTACCGAGATGTACAGCCAACTCTTTTGCTTCCCTCTCCTCAGCCCTATCTTTATAAATCTTATAGGGGTTTGGGTAAGGGTAATGCGGATTAATAGTTGCGTTCACTAGATATTCAGGTAACTCTTTGAAATCACGCTCCAGATTCCTATAGAGTAGGTCCTCATATTCTAATATTGTTTTTAGTTTTTCCATTGTCAAGGTGGTTCCTGAATCAGTGGTTAGGTAGCGTTTATCACCAAAATGGCAAGCAAAGTAGGTCATTCTCTCAACTCGGTTACGGATATGATCCCATCGTGCTTGGTCCCTCAGATTAATCATGACCACAAACATTTTCACTTCCTCGTCCAGCGCCCAATCATGCGTTTCACTGGCCAACTGCAGTTTGTCTCCAATTCTGTCAACAAATTCTGAAACGGTCTCACCCCATCCCATGGGTTCATAAAACAGTCCGGGGTTTAGAGCTATCGCATCAGTCCTAGTTTCGCCCGTAGGGTCGCCGTTCACTCCATCTTTCCCAAACATCCGGGTATATCCCATCGGATCCGAAATCATCTGTCAATTACCATTAAATAAGAAAACAAACAGTAAGTCGTTGATCATTAAAGAAGCTCACAATTCATCCAGTAAGTCGTCAACCTAAGTTTGGTTAATCAGCACTTCCAAGGGTTTGTAAGTCACAGACTGTCATTTAGCACTTAGCAATTAGCATGCGTATGAATGCACCCAACTCATCCCTTTTTTTTTTTTTTTTTTTGAAAAACCTTATTTAACACAAGTTTTGAAAACTTTTGTAGACTCGACAAATCAGAACCTAACGCTCTGATACCAACTGTAACAACCCTAAATTTTCGCAATGATAAATGAGGAAATTATTATACGATTGTTACGCCGCAGTTGACTATCGAGTCAACTGCTAGGCTTGAAATTCAATTACAACTTAACAAATTCGAACAAACGAAAAGACGACAGCGGAAGAATTAGAATGTCGAACTACAGTTCTCAAAACTGAATTTAAATTACAAAACCAAATGTAATCCATATCAAAATAATGTTTAGGAAAAATTCCCGGCATGCAAATGAACTCCCCTAGCAAGCATCCACATCAACAAGACCTGTCAACTACGCCATCGAAGAATGACATAGGCCCCAGAATACGGTAGGGAACAAACCAGAAACAGAACGTCAGCACAGGCTGAGTAAGAAACATAAAGCAGAGAAACAAAGATACGCACCTTGAGGCGCGTAGCTAACAAATAATAAGCATTGGACATAATAGTGAATACAGAGTACCATCGGAAAACAACAGTGCAATAGTCACGTATCGCTGACAAGACAAACGGTCTTGTCTATCATACACGGTTGGGCTCCTACCCCACAGCCACCACAATCTCGAACCGGCGCGAGCTAGAGTACATATAAACGATTCCTAAAGACTTAAAATGTGCACACCCCTCGCTAGAGATCCAGTAGGATGCGTACCTCTAGGAGGAAAGCCTAATAGGCAGTCGGTAGCTACTCCGACCGAAACAGTACCTTGATCAGAGGTATAAACAGTGATCGGTCCGTGCCGCATCACATTCACTCTAGGTGGTAAACATATCGTTCTTTTCTTTCATCCGTTTTATATTCGTTATTTGATGGTACGTTACTTGATAATACGATTTATAAACGGCCGAGGCCGGAATACCAATAAGCCAAAACGAGTCAATTCAAGCATTACGAAACAGAAAATCCATTGACCCACTCGGCCAAGAGGAAGCAGGGCCGAGAGGCAGGGGAGCATGGTTAGAGTAACCCATACGAATGAAACACGAAATCAAAGGCGCAGGGCATGAGATCAAGCAAAAGGGTACAAAACGATGGATATGAATAGAAAAGCCAACAGAGGAGCAACATGTGTTAGGCAAGCGATGGACCAACGTTCTTACCTTACTCTGATCGAAACACTAAACTGCTGCAAGGCTAAAACGGAATCTCCTCAAACACACCCCCTAATCACAAAATAACAAGATTGAATTATAAATCAATCGACACCATAACTCCATCACAACACAGCCAACCAACAACAAGGTCACTACA
Source organism: Spergularia marina (assembly GCA_963680865.1). Classification (NCBI taxonomy): domain Eukaryota; kingdom Viridiplantae; phylum Streptophyta; class Magnoliopsida; order Caryophyllales; family Caryophyllaceae; genus Spergularia; species Spergularia marina. The sequence continues at coordinate 21,630,910 of OY804553.1, read as the reverse complement.
ACTCACGTTTTCGACATCCAAACGGACTCGCAATTACACCAAATTCGCACCACACCATCCTAACCTTACTAGCTACACAATCTCATCAATTAAACACCAATTCAACAACAATAACGCCCAAAATACACAAAAATCAGAAGTGGGCAGTGAGAATAAACCTCATTCAAAACACTATCAATTGCTCCTAAAACGGTACTACAACATCCCTAATCCATAACGAACCCCTCCTCCAAAAATCAAGCAATTCCACAAACAAAATCAGCCATAATCAACACAAACCCCAAATTGAAAAACCCCTAAATTCGAAAATCATAGCTCACAAACTATACCCATCACAAGCACGATTAAACCCCAAAACAATCAACTAAAACAACCCAATCGTACTCTAAACATTAACTCAACCTAAATCGAAAACCCAATTAAATCAATTGTAGAAAGTTTGAGGGACTTACCACTCTTGATTGAAACCAAGAGAGAGAGGACGGTAGGGGAATAGGCGAGGGTGGCTGTGTGGCGGTGAAGGCGGTGGCACGGCGTGGTTCGCGGGGAAGGGGTCGCGCGCGCTCCTCTGTTCTTCTCTCCTTCTCTTTTCTTTCCTCTTTCTCCTTTTCTTTCTCTGCTGCGCCGCGTGAGGATGAGTGCTGAGTGTTTTTGTTTTTTTTTTTTTTTCTTTTTTTTTTTTTATATATATATTGTGGGGAGGGAGGGTTTAATAAGGGCAGTTTGGTAATTTTGCTATCTAAATTCCTAATTAGGAAAACGACCCAAAAAGGAAAGTGACTCTAAATTCCCAAAAATAGAAACTCGTAACTCTAAAATGAATTTCTCCCGACGATTTTAATAATTTAGAAGTCCCAAAAATATGGGGTGTTACACCAGCTACTTGGCCAACACCATCTACATTATTCGTTTCTTACACCAAATAATGATTTCAGCTAAAGGTGGCAAACCTCGACACGACCCAACTCGCTAGACAACCAGGGATAACTGATTACAATAATAACCGATATAACCCGAACTCGATAACACATGACTTGATCAAAACCCTATTCAAATAGTATCCGACCTGATTGGGACCGGGTATCCGATTGTGATGTACTTTTATTTAAAAAAAATTAGACATTCTTCAAAGGAGTTTAGAGTGTTAGACCTGGCCAACTAGACAAAGCCTGATAGTCAAAAGATTCTTAACTTCTGTTGGTGGGTAACGGTCAAGGTTCCTATCATTATACGTATGGCCCCTCTCAGGGGGATTGAAAGCGGCGAGGGCTTAAGCTCGAGTCGGCAACGACCAGTGTTGGCTGGCAAAAACGAGCATTCGCATTCTATTTTTGACCTCTTTATTTGCTTAGGCAGACTCCCGATTCATCCGGGCTCCATGCCATGATAGTTTTAGACGAGAAAAGAATTTTTAGTGATAATTGCCATGTCATCGCCGCCTGGAGTAGACGAACTCCACACCTCCTTAACCACCCTTCCACAATTCTCCTAAAATCTCCACATATTCTCAAAAAAATAATGTCTCCGCTTCCTCCTTCTCGCCGATTGGTAACGAGATATAAGAATCGGAATATGATGAGATTTATCTCGCTCTTGATATTTAACTATTAGCATCGAATGGTCATGAATCCAACTAGGCGAGACCCAGGCCGGTCTAGCCATTTCTTAACTTTGTTCTCTTCCACTTTACTTATTCCAGCAAGTCATACAATCTCCCACATAGCGCAAGTCGTCCTGCATAAAACGCTCATCCACCGTATTTTGAAATTCCTCCATGACCTGATGTTATTACATTCGGGCACCTATAACCATGTCAACAACGACGACACACCTGCAACAATGACAACATTATTACCAATAACAACAACAGCAACACAATCGGCAACAACACAAACTACAACAACAACATGATCGGCAACAACACCATCTACAACAACAAAACTCTAAAGCGACCCCAAACCAATTACCCAATTCGAAAGGTTCTCAAAATTGAACCATATAATTGTAAAAACGAACGCAAATAACCACATAACAACTAATTAAGATAGAGAAACTCTTCAAAGTCATGGCTAATAACGTGTTATTCGAAACATTGACATCAGTAAGACCTTAATCAATAAGGAATAAAACTTATATCTTCGTGTAGAGAAGAAAGAGAGGAGTCCAATGGTGTTGATTTCGTCAACAACGGGCCAAAGAATCGGATGTGGTGAGATAACAAAGGTGGCGGCCATGGAGGACAATTTGTCGCGGCAAGGAAGCATAATACGAAGCAGGGGCAAAGCCCGTAAAAATATGACGGGGTGGCGAAATTTAAACCAACAAAAACTAACATATAAAATTGTTGAATTAAATATTAAATACACGTTTACTACTTGCGACGTGTCCGTATAGATTCAAACTCTTTTACAACCTCTCTGTTACAAACATTAGCAAACAAGTCTCGCTCTAAAAAAGTAACTAAACTATTATTCAACAATTGATCACCCATGCTACTACGATTTTTACTTTTGACAAAGGTCATTGCCGAAAAACCTCTTTCAACCGTCGCAGTTGCCACCGGAAGAATCAATACTAGCTTCAATGGCAAATAGACTCTACCATGTGTCAAATGTTTCTTCGTCTCTACAAACTTTATAGAAAGCTCTTAAGATTCTTCAAATTCCAAAATTTATCATCACCGCGAACATCACATACGAAGGTTTCAAGCTGATATTCAAAGAAAAGCAATTCGGTTTCCAAAAACTCATTAGTGTAAAATTCAGCAAGTCGAACTAACTTCTTGGTGTCCAAAGAACCAAACCGATCTTCAGGACAAAAGCAAGACGGACAAATAAGCAAATTCTTTACTTACTTCACTAAATCGTTCACCAAATTCCAACAAAAAACCGATCAAGCAAGATTACAAACACTTCTACTCAATAATGGTGTAAATTTGTAATAATTCTTATAGTATGTCTACTTCTCCCCGGAATAGCTTAAAAGTAATCCATAAATGTTATCATCTTTTCCAAGTGAGCTGCTCATCCCTTAACTTTCACAATTGTGGCTTAGTAACATCAACAAGTCTCATAGCATTCACAATGTCTTGCTCCCTCCTTTGTAAAGCCAAATTCAATTGATTTGTGATGCCAAAAACGGTCAACCTGGATTGGGCGAAAAACACAAATTGAAACAATTTCAAATCATCAGTAGTCCTTTGCACTTTTGCCTTGTCATCTCCTTTACCACATTCAACAATAATACCAAGCACTTCCATAACTGTAGGATACACTGAAAACAATCTCAAAATAGTCTTGAAATGGGAACTCCATCGGGTCTCACAAGGCCTACTCAAACTTATCTCTTGGTTCAAATCCCTTCCAGTTTTTATAATACCTAATTTTATATCATCTAAAACAAGATCAGCTTGTCCTTCCTTAACAACTATTTACATTTACAAGAGCTTCCAATCACATTCAACAAACTACTAAGCATGCCAAACAACCAACCACAATCATCATTGTTTTAAGCAACGACAACAAGGGTTAACTAGAGTTGGTGAACAAAACAATGAACATAATATGCAGAGCTACATTCATTCAAGATCAAAGTTTTAAGGACATTTAATGAACCTCGCATACTGCTAGCACCATCATAACCTTGATCTCGAACTTTAGCAATACATAAAGGAATATTCATAAGCAATGACTCAATTGCAGCTTTTAGAGTTAGAGAAGTGGTATCACCAACATGCACAACACCGAGAAATCTTTCTTTCACTTCCCCTGATATGGAAAGTTGCATATACATTCGATTAGACGCTCCTATTGATGCCACAAGGTATCTTTTGCAACAAGGAATGCCTTTTCGTGGTCATGATGAAAGTAAGTCTTCTTTGAATAGGAGTAATTATATTGAACTCTTTTCAGGCGTATTTATCGGAAATAGCAGAAATTTGAGGAGAGAGAATGGTAGGAGAAGGAGAATATAGGGGTGAAGGAATGAGCAGGGGTGTCGCCGAAGGGCGGAGGGAGGGTCGCCGTAGACCGTTGATCCATGTGGTCGGGTCCGGGCCGGTCATGGTGGTAGTCAGCGGCGGAGATGGGGTGGGTCGAGGGAGGTGGCCTGGGAATGGGGTTGGGGGAGGAAAGAGAGAAAAAGAAAGGGGAGTGAGTTTGTTTTTTATTTGATTTAAGGTGGACGTGTGACTCAGATGGATTCTAATTTCTGACTTTAAATTAGCTTTTTATCGGATCAATCCCCAAATTACATAATAATAATGATTTCATTATAATTATGTCTTATATGTCTTAAAAGAGAAATTATTACTATTAAAAAATTTATATAATTTTTCTATTATTATAATATTTTTTACGTAAATATGTTTGATCCAACGGGTTGACCCGCTCTATTTGGGTCTTGACCCTAACATTCGGGTTTCGGGTGCTTTTCGGGTCGGGTCTCAGGCGATTTTCGGGCCGGGTTAGTTTTTTACAAGTCTAGGCGGGAGGATACTTGCTTGTACAAATTACTATTTGAGGGTATTTGGTGTTGGTTCTCATTACTTTTTCTTTTGAACCAATTCGTCGCTCGTGGTTTTTTTTTTTTTTTTTTTTTCCAATTTCACAAATGCATCTAACCTTTTGCACCAATTTGGTTGTTTGGCCCTTTTTCGAATCCTAGGTGACATCCACACCACAAGCATTTGCAAGTAGTTCTAATGTGTTCCCGTGGTTTTACTTCATGTTGAATTATAATCTATGTCTAACCATGTCTTAAAAATATAACAAAAAGAAATTATCTTCGTCGGGGGTTGTAACCAACAATTTACCAGTAAACCATAATAAATATGTTAGACATATATGAGTGCCAATGGTCGAGAACGTGGCTAGAATCCCAAAATCCCCCTTGGCCATATATTTTTAGAAAGGAATCACGTGTAATTTTCATTAAGGGACATATATCAAGGTGATTGATTCATGATTTTCAATATTATTCAAATTCATCTGTATTATTGCGTCAGTGGATAGAGTACATATGTAATATGAATTCAATAGGTAACAAATCATATCTGATTTATACACTAAGAGAAATATATCAAACTGATTTGTTGTTGCTCACACAAAAAAAAAAAAAAAAAAAAAAAAAAAAAAATCAAATGCAGCCCTTTGATCTGCTTCTAATTTTTTTCCAAACAACTTTAACCAGTTCAACCTCATATAAAAGGTTGTTAATGTTTTCTCCAAAAACCCACTAAGCATCCCCTCCCCCCCCCCCCCCCTCAAAAAAAGAAGAGTCCCACCAACAATTAGTTTTAGAGAAGAGAAAAAAATACTATTACCAGTACCTAACAAGTTGTTTTACATCTTCAAAAAAAAAAAAAATTTGGTTTCCACCGTCCGATTCGCATTGGTTTGAACCTGAAGCGTTATTTAAGTCCAAAATTCAAAGCCTATCAACATAGCGATTGATAGTACATAAAATCTACACATTGTTATGTGCATAGAAAGAATAGGAAAAGCGAAAAATCTTTCATAGAGTCGTCAATTGTTACTTGTAAGTAACAAAGTCCAACTCAAAAAGTACGTATAAACAAAACTCAAAGTGACGAGGAAATTGTCACTTCTTTTCCAACAAAAGACATCTTAATTTCTTGATCATCACCAATCTATTCCAAAGGAAGACGCGGAGAAAAATGGATGTTCCTCCAACTAATGAGAGGTGTAGGAGAAGGGGGACGCCAAATTGGCAGTGCCCTAATAGAGCACTTCCAGGGAGAAGCGTTTGCGAACACCATCACCTCCTCAACATCAAACGTATTGAGAATAAGAGGAAGAAGGATGACATGCAGGGTGGTAGCAGTGGGAAAAGGGTTAGAAAGAAGGCAGGTTCACGAGAAGACTCGAGTAGTGGTGCAGAGAAGGGTGCAGGTGTAGAGGTTTCCGATCAAGGGTTAGGCAACGACATAGTTGCAAGTGTTGATAACGGAGGGGAAAGGGCTACTGTGGTGCTAGCGACTTTGGACAGCGAGGCTGGAACATCAGCATTCGAAGGTTGCCCAAAACTCAAAACGCTTAGGCAGACTACAACAAAGGGTGATACGGCCTACCACATGGGTGATGACACACCCGAGGTAAAAATTTCTTGAAACTGATTATTTGTTAGAATTCATCATGAACTAACTAACTTTTGTAATAATTTCAAAATACTCATTAATTTTTTGTTCGCGTTTTAAACATGTATAATTAATTTATTTCATATAAACAAATTACGAAAATAATAAAAGATTAGGCACATTCAAAAACAAAGGAGAAAAGCTCGACTTTCCACTCTACATGCGAATAAATCTTGTAATAACGAATTATTAGTGTAAACAAACACTGAATTTGCTTATCATTCTCCTTTTTTTATTTTTTTTTATCTCAATGCACTTTACCATTTATTCTACATTCGCCTTTTTTTTCCCTTGGTTATTTAGTTAAAAAGATGTTGTAAAAAAGGCTTCGCCTTGTTTGATATGACTATAATTATTTGATCTAATCTAATCTATTCTGATTTGAGGGCATCTGGTTTGATTAAGATTTGATTAGAATGCATCTGATATGACCTGATATGAATTTAGACGAATTAATAACAACAAATCGACTAGACTAGATTGAATGATTGTTATTTGGATAATAATGATCTGATTTGATCTGATCTGATCTTATTGATTTTATTTGAATTAATCTGATATGATGCGAATTCAGTGGCAAACAAGGCCTCAATGTCATTCAAATTTCATTTAATGTCCATTTTTAATGCCTATGCATGATTTTTGCACTGATTTTCCAAGATAAAACGAACTTTAATGGTCAAAATGATTCTGGACAAACTTTATTTTTGTGCAGAATATAGGACATAGATTTGATCATACTCTTGAGCAACATGCCAAACAATACATGAATGAATTAAATCCGTTTAAATATCATACTGTCTTATAGAATTTCATGAAAGACAAAAAATTAATTTCATGTCTATCATGAAATTAGAATTAGATTGTAAAGTGCCACTAGTTTTTACTTCTTTTCTTCATCCCCCCTTTTATGTTCAAATTCTCGAATTTGATATTATGTTGTTCGTTTGAGTGCATTTATATATTCGTCATTTATTTCACTTCATACTTAACCAAATGTACTATTCAGGAAATTAAGGATCCAAGAAACACCCATCCCTTAACATGTCATCAGTGCCACGGGTACCCAAAAAAGGACTCTGTGATTTGCTCAGGTTGCCAAAAGAAACGTTACTGTATCGAGTGCATTCGAAAGTGGTATCCCAATCTAACAACATCGAATGTTCAGGAGTCATGTCCCTTTTGTCGTAGTAATTGCAATTGCAAAACGTGTCTAAAAAAGAAGCTACCATCTATTAAGGTACATGACCGAATCTTCTTATCTTTTCTTTGCTTATACTAACTGTAAACGGTAATGTTCTTAAGACGTATGAGTTTCGAGTTTGCAGAATAATCAGAATTGCAACAACAACACGATCAAGTTGCAGAGGTTACTCTACTTGATGTGTAAAATCATGCCTCTTATTACACAAATGAAAGAAGATCATACAATTGAGTTGGAAGCTGAAGCTAGAATCCTTGGTATATATAATTCGCCCCATTATTAATGTTTATTAAAACTTTGTGCAAATATAGAGAGACATGATAATTGATTTGTATGTAATTTATAGTTGATCAACAGTAAATAGTCGATAAATATCTGAGTTTTATATTTTGTGTAGGTATATCTATCAAGGAAGAAGAATTATTGCAAGCTACATTTGATATAGATGATAGAGTAATTTGGTATGTGCTCATGCATTTGCTGGTTACAATTAGTGTCGAGTCTCTATGTCATGTTTGTCACTATAGGTAACTCCTTCTCTTAATATTTGTGACTCGGTTGACAGCGATAATTGCAATACATCAATAGTAAATCTGCATCGGAGTTGCATCAATCCTGAATGCCGCTATGATTTATGTCTAGCCTGTTGTCGTGACCTGAGAGACAAGCAGTTGTGTGTAAGCGAAAATAGTCTACCTGGAAGAGCGATTTGGAAGATTTTCCTTGATGGTAGCATTCCTTGCCCTCCACAAGCATTAGGTGGTTGCGGCCAATACAATCTTGAACTAAGACGGATTTTGGAACCCAATTGGGTAGATAGTCTATTGAAGAACATTAAGGACGTCACCAGCGATTGTCATTTAGTTGACAAGGATGCTAGTTCTAAGTGCAATTTTTGCCTGCAAACATCGTCTTTAGATGTCGAAGGAAAGGCCTTTGAAATAAGAAAGGCGGCTTCTAGAGAAAAAATGGATGACAATTTTCTTTACAGTCCAAGTGTAATGGGTACTAATGAAGCACAAATTGAGCATTTCCAAAGGCATTGGATGCGTGGCGAGCCTGTAATTGTTAGGGATGTGCTCGAGAAAGGATCGGGATTGAGTTGGGATCCGATATTGATGTGCAGAGCTATCAAAGATGCTAAAAAGAGAACGAAGGACGATGGATCTCTTAATGTAAATGCCATTGATTGTTCAGATTGGTGCGAGGTATGTCATACGATTAATTGCTTTCAAGTATGATATTAGTTTTAAAGACAAGCCATTTGATCTATATAAACAATATGTATGTCAAATTTTGGTTTTTCAGGTTGAGATTGATATTAATAGATTTTTTGAGGGTTATGTACACGGTCGCTCTCTCCATAACGCTTGGCCAGAGATGTTGAAACTCAAGGATTGTTGGCCTGGTTCAAATACATTTGAAGAATGTTTGCCTAGGCACAACTCCGAGGTTTTAATGATGCTTCCGTTTGCTGATTATACTCATCCTGATTCTGGTATCCTCAATCTGGCGTCGAGGTTTCCCGATGGTGCTCGAAGGCCCGATTTAGGACCAAAATCATACATTGCATATGGACATGTGGATGAGCTTGGCAGAGGCGACTCTGTCACAAAGTTACATTGCGACATCTCTGACGCGGTAATAGATATTTTTACTTGGGACATTCACTAGAAAATATATGTATTTCTACTTGGGACATTCTTGAACAGTTTTGAGTTGAAATTGTCATCTATTTTGACTCAGGTTAATGTGTTAGTACACACAAAGTCGGTTCATGTGGACTCACGACAGCAAGACTTGATGCATAAGCTGAAAAAAGACCACGAAGTTGGATCATCTTCTGGTTGTGGAAGTGATTATATACCAAACTCGAAAATCAACCTGAAAATCAATGCCATTGAAGAATATCCAAAGTCGGTTGAAGAAGTTGGTTGTGAAAACAATCCAACTTGTGGTGGGGCTATTTGGGACATTTTTCGGAGGGAAGATGTTCCAAAAATTATAGATTACTTGCGAAAACACAACCAGGAATTTCACCACATCAATAACCTTCCTCTGAAATTTGTAAGACAAAATCAGTGTACTAATAATGTTATGTATAATCGTTTTTTTAGATGTTAATTTTCGCTTCTCACGTGTATTGATTTGGTTTCACTTAGGTGGATCATCCGATTCATGACCAGACCTTCTACTTGAGTGAAAAACATATGAAACAACTGAAGGAAGAGTTTGGTAAGAATTTATTTGATTACTATTCCAGACGCGATGTTTTAGCATCTATCGGAGTACGATTCTCAATGGTGTTAGGGTCTATTTTAATTTGCAGATGTTGAACCTTGGACGTTTGAACAACATCTGGGCGAAGCCGTATTTATTCCTGCTGGATGTCCTCATCAAGTCAGAAATAGACTAGTAAGTTTCTCAATTTATATTGTATATTTGTATGAGAAACTTATTATCTCGTTCATTATTGTCTACATGAATTGATGGAACATATGTCGCACACGTCTTCAGTCTTGCATTAAAGTCGCTCTTGACTTTGTATCGCCTGAGAACGTTCAGCAGTGCATCCAATTGACTGAAGAGTTTCGTATGCTACCAAAAGGCCATAAATCCAAGGAGGATAAATTGGAGGTTTGTCATTTGTGATTGATTGTTACTTGTTGGAAATCGTCCTTAACCCTTATACCGCCATTGGCGGAATACTTTGAGACAGTGTGGTAATGATGTTTTGCTGATTCGATTAGGTGAAGAAGATGGCGGTATATGCTGCAAATGCTGCTATGAATGAAGTGCGACAACTAATGATAGCTAGGATTAAAGCAGCCGACAAAACCATATTACAATAGTGTGCATTTCAATTGTACAAACACACTTCATATCACAAATTCACAATATACATGAATATTGGATTTGATTCCAAATTTATTCAGATTACTTATCTACCATTCATCGACTTGGCTCCGTCATGAGACATGAGCAATGAGCTTGTAGACGATTCTCTACATTGTAGAACTTGTAGTCGATTGAACCATTGAATCTACAAACAATTGATTGTAATTTAAATAACTTCAAATATTAGTTTTCTCTAGCGAAATATTGGAAATGATTGATATATATTATTGAACAAACTTTTTTATATGATTTTAGTCTTTACATATTGAATTACATTCATATTTAAAAAGCAATAGTTTCTTTGATTTTCTCGTCCTTAAGATATTGATCACCGAAGCAGTCTCAATTTCTTTTCACTATGAAAAGAAACATCATGAAGATTTTTTGCTTCCTATCAAGCTTCATATCTTATTATTGTTTAATAAGATTTACGAAGTAGTAAAGTTCAACAAACTTATTTTTTTTTTTAATGTGTGAAGGGGAATAACAATGATTGTGTAAACTTAGACGTGTTTTCACTTAAGATTTTAATTAGGATATCACAGAACCTGCCACAACAATTTGAAGTTTGCTAAAATAATTCGAAAAGAGGACTTCTAGAGTAGTACTATAGAGTTTTTGGTCGTTCATACATTTCACTAATTGTTGAATCTCAAGAGTCAAGACTTTTATAAGCAAAATCAAACTGCATATCAATTCGTCAATATAATTAGGGATGGTCTAAATACAACAAATAGAAAGGTTAAATACAACAATTAAATGATTTTTCTTCCTATAATACCCTTATGGTAACAAACAAAAAAAAAATGATTCTGGAAATCGGTCTTCAATGGCTTCATGGCTAGCGTTTGCTTGATCTTGTCCTTCAATCAATGATTATGATGATGATGATGATTTGAACATCTCCGCATTTGATAGGCTTCTCAAACAAACTGACCCCATTAGCCACCCCATCTTCATAAAACCGACCCCCCAACCACCCCGTCAACTCTGAAAACCGACCCCCCTACCCACCCCGTCAACTCTGAAAACCGACCCCCCACCCACCCCGTCACCTCCAAAAATCGACCCCCTACCCACCCCATCAACATCAAAAACTGACCCCCCTACCCACCCCGTCAACTCCAAAAACCGGCCCCCTTACCCACCCCGTCAACTCCAAAAACCGACCCCCCTACCCACCTCGTCAGTTCTGAAAACCGACCCCCACCCACCCGGTCAAGTCTAAATATTGACCGCCCCAACTCACCCCGTCAACCCGAAAAAGCGACCCCCCGTCCCACCCCGTCGACCTGGAAAAACAACCCCCCCACCTACCCTGTCATCCGTGAAAATCGACACCCTCACCATTCCACTAATCCGTCAACCAAGCCTATTGATTATGCTAGTGTACGTTCAAAGCATGGATGAAATCTTCTCACGTTTAGTTTCTCTCTCCTTCAGTCATGGAAGACGCCATGGTTGCTTCAAGCTCTCTCTTTACTTTGCTGGTTGAATCCATTTAAGTTACTCCCTCCATTTCTTTAGGATGTTGGCATCCCATTTGGGCACAACAACCTAGGAGGAAGGAGAGAGAGTGCATTAGACCCACTTGGGGGGCTGATTAGAGGAGAGAGAGCTGATTAGAGGAGAGAGAGAGTGTGTAAACTAATTAGGAGAGAGAAATTGTTCCACTTTCACAAATTTGTGCGCCAAACACAAAAACAACCCAAAATTTCATTTTTTTTACTACACCATGATTGAAAACAAAACTCCAATGCATTTCAAATCCATAAACAAATAAACGCAAGAAAAGCAAAAGGCGTCCAGGAAAACGCACAAATAATTCTTTGCAGATTAAAATTGATTTTGTAATTCATCAATTAACCAAATTGAAACACCTAATCAATCCCAAATACAATAAAATCCCACGCCGGAATCCGGGACAGTGGGGGGCTCCATTATCGCCGTCTTCCTCCCCTTCGCTTTTTTCCGAAGTGGCTTCGCCTCATCGCCTTCCGAGCACGAATCCGGGACAGTGGGGGTCATGATTTTGTCGACATAGAACTTGTCGACAAGATGGGTTAGATCGGAGCATGCAACCATCACCAAGTCATCTTTGGTGGGTGATGGACTTGGCGATGGAAGAGAGGAAGACGGCGATAATGGAGGTGACGGAAACTGAGTTTCGGGGACGACTGACCAAAACTCATATGAGAGTGGGGATTTAGACATGGCGCAGAGGAGAAGGAGGGTGAGATCTGAGCTTTGAAGAGAGAGAATGCTAGGGTTTGGAGCAAGATCAAAAGAGAGAAAGAGATAAGGGAAGAATAAGGAGTTGTTCTTGAGGAGAGAGAAAAAGATCGGGGAGGAAGGAGGATGAATGTGGATAGAAATTTTGGGTTGGGTTGGGGTAAAATTTGGGTAATAATTTTGGGTTGGGTTGGGGTAGTTGTAGATTTAATTATGGGTAGTTAAGTTGGATTATAATTGGATTTATTAGATTAATTGGCCCAAACTAATTGTAGGTTAGTAAAATAAGCAAGGGTAAAATGGAAAGTTTAAGTCCCTAAAACTTTCCCGAAATAGAAGCGCAAAGAAATGACCGAAATTGCCGAAAAAGGGAAATGCCAACAATCTAAAGAAATGGAGGGAGTACTTCACTACTTTGTGAGATCGGAAGTGAAGAGAGATGGATATGGAGGTGGTAGTAGAGAGAAATGAATATCAGGGGAATAGAAGAGAGAAGAAAATTGCATAATGAAAGTGAAAAGACGTTTTAATCTTTGTAATGCTTTTTATTGTTTTATATAGACTTTTTGTTGTTGTAATTAGACTATCTGTGTAATTATTCCGTATAACATATCAACAAAATTAATTATTTTCAATGGGATCTGATCCGAATACTAAACCATTGACTTCACCAGCCTTTTCTTCTGGGGGCAGTTAACTTCCACATTTTTGACAGATTGGCAGTTTGTAACATGAACAAGCAAAGATAAGATTCTTTTTTTTTTCTCAGTAAATCCCCATTTTCCGACCAAAACGACGACGTTTTAACCCTCTAACACTGTCACAGCAAACTGATTGATTCTATAGTAAGAGAGAGAGAGAGAGAGAGAGAGAGAGAGAGTATGTTTTGTGTCTTCATCTTCTTGGTGCGTGTAAATATCTCTCTCTCTTAAAATCATCATTTTCTCTCTCCTAAAAATCGTAATTTGCGTGTTTGATTCTCCGATGAAAACATTATAAACAAACAAAGATTATTAAATAACTGCCCATTTTCATCTAAAACGTATTCCTCACTTTTCTCAATTTTTTTGTCCACTCCTTCTCTCTACAATTACCAGCGGTTTCAATCATTTTTCTCGAAATCTAAGACCAACCCATTTCGATTCACCCCCAAATCTACAAAACCCATGTCTCAATTTTCTCAATTACATCTTATATCTCTCTAATTTTATCCGATTGTATTTCCCCTGTTTTTTTTTAAATAATTTAGAGTTAAAAAAAAAACCATGGCAGCAGCAGCTCTAAGATCGAAATCGAGCAAGGAAACAGCAATATTTACAGCATATCAATTCAGATACTTTCTTATGAATCACATGCATATGGGTCGTAGTATGTCAAGTTCTTATTACAGTGGAAACAAAGCTAGTAAACAAGATGGTTTCTTCATGAACACGCCTTATCATATCGCTGCTTTTAAGCCTATCTCACTTCGTGGGGAACTTGTTGATAAAGCTTCTGAATTTGTGGGATTTGATTATCAGAAGAGGAAATTAAATGCTAATCTTAATGTTTTGAGGTGTTCTGGGGACCCACCAGAGGTGTGGCAGCCTCCAAATGATGGGGTTGTGGTGAGGTCAGGGGCGAATTCCAGCCGTGGCGGCGGGGGAGGAGGTAATGGTGGTGGAAATGGCGGCGGGGCAAACCCGGGGTCCGGTGGCGGAGGTGGGTTTGGATCCAATTCTAAAGATGGGCCATGGGGTGGGTCAAGTTTGGGAGGTAGCTTTCCTACTCCTAAGGAGATATGTAAAGGGCTTGATAAGTTTGTGATTGGGCAAGAGAAAGCTAAGAAGGTATAATCCCCTTTTCTTATTTGCCAATTTAGTTGGTTTTTCTTTGTTGAATTTTGAGTTGGTAGTAGTTTGATTGCTTGAGTTTGTGATCACTTAGTATAGATATGTTTGACTTTGGCATGACATTATGAATTGGTGATCTGTTCTGTTTTCTTAGGATGATTTTGAGATGGTAACATTCTTTATTATGATTGGGATGCTGGTGGTTTTGAGTTGTAGCTCAATTGTGGGTAAAATTCTTTTGTGTGATCATATGAGGCTGCTGAATTTGAGTTTTGGAGGGAGTGTTTTGGGTAGGAATGTTGTGGTCATACAGCTTAGGTAACTGGAACTTGATTCTGTTTCGAGATTGTGATTTCATTAGTATATATGTTCGAGTTTTCGTGTATGGAATACTATTATATCTTCTTAGGATGATTGGAGCTGGTAACATGATTCGTCACGTGTGGTGATTACAGTGGTTTAGAGTTGTAGCTCAATTGCGGGTAAAATACTCTGATTTATTTGATCATGTGGTGCTACTGATATTGAGCCTTGAGGGAGTGTCTTCGGCAGGAATTTTTGACGTGCTCTCATGTAAAATGTTGTCAACTTTTCGTGTGTAACGTAGTATTATTCGCAGATCTTTTTGCTGTTGAATTAGTTTTGTGTGTTGCTTATGGTCTGGGATATGCGCAATTTTGTGATTAACTGGCACTGCTCCCTTGCTGTTTTAATGCTTTTATATGCAGGTTCTCTCTGTTGCTGTTTATAATCACTACAAAAGAATCTATTATGAGTCCTTGCAGAGGTTGGTGATTTCCAGTTTGTGTTATCTGTTTTCGTTGTTAATATTAAATTTTCTGGAACTTACGTACTCAATCAATGAATACAAACACAATCAATGAATCCGAACACAATCAATGAACCAATAACTTTGTAGGATTGTATACATCATTATTTTGTATTCATGTGTGTTTCATATACTAAGATTTCCATTTGCAATTGAGCCAAAGAGCTCACTATGCTTTGGTTTTGAAATATGATAGGCTAAAGCTTAACGGCTTACTAAACTGTATACGGCTCTTATACTAAGGTCAATGCACACAGTTGTGATTTTAGGTATTAATATAGACATCACTTTACTATCACACGCTTATGTGTTAGTATGAATCAATGTCAGAACTGCCATAGCCTTTATCAGTGTATAAAAGGGCCACATGCATGTAACTTCCTAGTTGCCTGTTGATGTATGGTTGAAAAACTGGAGGAGGGATATGATGAAGACACTTTTTCCCAATCATATTGGATACTGAATTATTAAGTCTTGTTTAAGTTCGGATCTGGCCAAAAATTTATGCATAAGCTCGTTATAACTCTTAATAATTTTAACCCCTGACATCAATTGAGAGAGAAAGAGTTAAAGTCTTAGCTGTGTCTTACTGGGAGTCTGGGCCCACTGTTTTCGCTTTTGTTTCTATTTTGTAAGCAATATATAGATGCTGTTTAGCGTATCAATATGGATTGGATCAATCTCCGAATAATTTACTGAAAAAAGCTAATTGCTTCATGAAATGTGGTAAGCTAGGCAATCAGGGGAGTCATCTAATGGAAAATCGGACCCTACTGATGAACACGTGGAGCTTGAAAAAAGCAACATTCTTGTGATGGGGCCTACAGGGTCAGGTAATGTGTAGTCATCCCTACTGTTGCGAAATGCAGTCGTAAATTTATTCCTTTCAGCTCCCAAAAAGTAGTGTGGTATTTTACCTGTTGAACTTGATTGTTGATCTCTGTTTCTATGTTACTTAGTTTGTATAGTTCAAGCCTCCTTGGTTTCGTTCCGCTGATGTAGGTTCAAATGCGTAAGTTTGTTAATACAGAGTTCAATGTCTTATTTTCCCCATTGCAAGAGGCTAAATATGATTAGCAGATAGGGAAGAAGATTGAGCTTTTTTTTTTTTTTTTTTTTTTTTTGTTTCTTAATATTTATGTCTTCTCGGAGTCTTTGTATAAGTTCCATGATCCCTTGAGACCTTCTTATGTCTTGGGGGTTATAGTGATCTTAGTGTTTCTTCCCTGACACTGTAAATAACTAAATATGACGCGTTATCACATAATCCATCTTCTCTGCTTCCGTACTTTCCACTCCGCTTTTGACTTTCTGAGCTACTCCATTTCTTTGTGTTTGTTATCCAAGTGTACTCTTCTTCAGTCTTCACTCTGCAACGAGAACATCCTTGCTTTTATATGTAGACTATGCCTGTGTCTTGCTATTACTGTCTCGGCTGTTGCAGCTTATTCTTCCTTGTAGCAAGTGGCTTTGGAGAATCATCTAACATTATTTCTCAATGTGATTGAGGACCGGGGGTGGGGAGAGGGGGTGGGTGGGTGTCTATCGACTAAGCATCTATTTGATTTTTCTGTTACTTCTGACTTTTCTGAGAATGTGGCTTACTTCGTTATGGAGAGGAGTTCACTGAAACGAGCAAAAAAGGCTCTAGGTTTTGACAATTGGCGAGTCACTTTCACCGGACAAGGTGTGGTTTTCTGTAGTTGTTTGAAACCTTGTCTCACGAGACGTTTACATATGACAATTCATGTTAGCCGACCCCAAATCATTTTGGGAACAAGGCTTGGTGGTGGTGGTTGTTGTTTGAAACTTGTCTACCCCCCCCCCCCAAGAAAAAACAATGAAAGTTCAGTTTTACTTTTTGAGGTTGTTCTATTAGTCGGAGTCAAGTGTTACATTCTCACCAACACTTGACATTTCTTCATTTTGTGGATAAAATTACTGACAGTTAGTTTAAGAGCTTAATCAATCATTTTCTGTATATGGACGTTACCGCCGTGATTTGTAGTTGCGTGTCACATCCTTGGTGTCCTCTTTGCATGCATTGATATCCCCCCTTCTCCCAAAACAAAAAAAAAAAGCCGAGACAGAATCCTGATTTACTTTGTTTTGAGCTTTTCGTACTTTTGATATTATTGCTCTGCTAGTTTGCTGTACGTGTCTGTGAATTCGTTGTCTATGTTGATTATACTTTTTGTCTCTTCTCATTGGTACGCTTGTAATTTTTCTGCAAGAACAGGGAAGACTTTGCTAGCGAAAACACTTGCACGGCTCGTGAATGTGCCCTTTGTAATTGCAGATGCTACTACATTGACTCAGGTACCTGGGCCTTTGATTGTCAATCCGCAATTAAATCCTTTATACTCGTCCGTTCATTCTTCATATACCCTAGCTGTTGGCTATTTTTTAGTACAGAAGAGCTTTTTTTTCTTACTAGTGGTACAATTGTACAAGGCGGCGACTATGTTTGAAATTTTTCTAAAGAAACCCAGAATGTTTGGGAGAAGTAAATACATCAAGCAAACGCAACCAACTTGTTAAGAATTAAGAGATTGCCAATGCCCGTCCCCATTCGTTAAGATTCTCTAAATCAATTATTTCAATGGATCTCTTTTTTATCTTTTTAAGGGCATCTTTATCAGGCTTCAATGCCACTAATGTCCCTATGTTTCTGCTATGGGCTACCTTTTCTTCTGTGAGCTCTTTTCTCATTCTCTATTGTAGAATTTGTGTATTCTTAGTTGATTCTATTACTACCTGCAGGCTGGATATGTTGGAGAAGATGTAGAGTCCATTCTATACAAGCTTCTCATGGTAACTTCAGATTTCACTTCTCCATTTTATTGCTGACTATATTGGTTCTGTGCTGTTGAGCAACAAATTAGTTTCACATATCATGGACTTCTACTTATTAACTCATGTAATCTCCACCATGTAACTTGGGAATTCAATACACATACGAACGTGACAGTTTGATGGTTGGTTGGCACTTAGAATTTGTTTCTTGGGAGTGGATTAGTCATAGTTGGGCCAGGTTATGTTTGTGGAACAAATGCAAAGCGGGCCTGTTTTGCCTTGACTTCACAGCTCTTTTTTGTTGCTATTAGCAATAAAGGTGGACTACTGAGTGGTGGATCAGGAGTGTGGCTTGAAGAGGCCTATCTGAAATATTTCCTATGAGTTTGAGAGATGTTCCCAGGACACATCTAAGTTCTGATTTGCTATGGGTTATGATTACTGTGGAAATTGAGAGTGCTACAGAAAATTAAGGAATATTGGGGTTTTCCTTTAATCTAAGTATATTTTTGGAAGTCCAACTTGACAATCGTGTTGTCGGGAGATGATCTTCTAATGGGTTCTCTATACAGGTGGCTGATTATAATGTGGCAGCTGCACAGCAAGGCATTGTATACATTGACGAAGTTGACAAAATCACCAAAAAGGTGCTTCATCTTTATTAGGTTGCGCTGGTTTTGGCAATTGTGAAAACTCTGTAGCCTTAAATCCATTTAATGTTGGGTTTTTTTCCCTTAATTTGCAGGCTGAGAGCCTAAATATTAGTAGAGATGTATCTGGCGAGGGTGTCCAACAGGCATTACTCAAAATGTTAGAAGGAACGGTGGGTTCATTTTTTCAAGTTCTATTGTTTTTATTTCATATTCATGTACCATCAACTTGAAAGTGTTGGGCGTTTTCTTTTCTCTAGAGCTGTCATATGTATGTGTGTGTGTGTGTGTGTATGTGGTATGTGTGTGTGACTACGATTAAGGTTTAATTGAATGTGCAAGGTTAGTTACTGGCCAGGGGCCCTGGAGAGTGGAGACCTGCGCTTTCTGGTTTTAATAACGTATTGGCATATATATTTTGAGGACGTCCAGTGATACAGAGGAAAAGCTTAGGTGGGAGTAGGAAGGAACCTCAGCCTTCCTAACATCTAAGGACTGAGATGAAAGTGTCCATCTCATTAATTACATTTAGCAAAAATACACCAACCAACCCACTGCCTTCAGATGCACTCTGCCACCACTTTGCCACGAGTAGCGTGCAGCGCCAGCACGGTAAATCGCGCCGTGGTAGGCGAGTACGCTGTACGGCCACAGCAGCAATAATGGTTATCCTCATTTTGACAGCAACGGGGAGGTTTTGAAGGGGGAAGGGGGAGAGCTATGGATGAAGGGTTGTTGAAAGAGATGACAAAAGATATGGAGTGGGCTTTTGTGGGATGGAGCTACAAGCTGGGTTTGGAGCGTTCGGTCGGGGTCAAGACTGGAGCTACTCGTCTATGAGAACCTGGGGAAGGGGGTGGTCAATGAGAGATGAGAGTGTTGATCTGATTTAGGGAGGAGGGTAAGGACAGAGTTATGTTAAAGTTGAATGAGATGGAATTGGCTGTGTGCAGCGGGCGGCGCTGACATGGCAATGGGGAGTGGAGAGAAACTTATGGGGCAGGGGTTTCCTTGTTCATTCATATTCTCCCTTTCTATTGGGGTTGCTTTTAAGCATTTAAATTTGCGTGTGTGAATGAAGCTCCTGTAATATGGCAATGTACTTGAAAGGCTTAGCTTATCTACTTGATCTTTCTTTGGATATCAATTGATGTCGGAAAAAGTAACGTGGCTTCATTTAACCGATCTTTGTGGTTTTGTTATCAGATCGTCAATGTCCCTGAGAAAGGAGCACGGAAGCATCCCAGGGGAGACAACATTCAGGTATTACTCTCAGGCAATCAACTAAACCTGAAAATCCGAATAAAGGGGACATAAACAAGGATCATTTTATACACTCTCTAGGTGTACCTGCCTTCATTGTAATTCTATCTGGTATTCGTTTGAAGAATCAAGTGCCCCTCCCCCTCCCCCTTAGATGAGTGCACCGGTGATGGGGGGCGAGTAAACTGTTTATTACCATGAAGTCTTTCTGTTTGACATCAACATCAAGTTTAGGTTTATGTACTGGATTTCCTGTTAAAGTGGGTGCTTTTTGATAATTTTATCATTCGCCTTCGCTTAACAGATGGACACGAAGGATATTCTTTTCATCTGTGGTGGTGCGTTCATTGATTTGGAAAAAACCATCTCAGAAAGGTTGGGTTTCTTTTTTCTTGTTTTTTTGCATCGTCTTATTGCTTTTTAGATAATTTGGTTGCTTATGAAACCTATGCATGTTTGCTACAGGCGCCATGATTCTTCTATTGGTTTTGGCGCTCCTGTACGTTCAAACATGAGAACTGGTGGTCCTACAAGCTCTGTTGTAGCTTCATCCTTGTTGGATAATGTAAGGGTGCTTTACTCTTTAATTGATGATTTGGAAGACTCATTGCATGATTCTAGAGTGTTTGCTAGTGTGATAGTGCTGCTCACCCACCTATATGCTTGTTTTGAACCATTTCAGGTAGAAAGTAGCGACCTCATTGCTTATGGTTTGATACCTGAGTTTGTGGGAAGATTTCCTGTCCTTGTAAACTTGTCAGCCCTTACAGAAGATCAATTGGTCGAGGTAATATACTTTTGTCCTTGATGTGAAGGTTTAGAATGCCTTTTTTTTTTTTTTGGACAAAGGCCGACAGATCTGTTCTTCCTCTTTTTTTTTTTTCCCCTACAACTATTTCATTGTTGCTGAATTTGTCCTAATCTTCCTATGCCATAGGTTTTAACAGAGCCAAAGAATGCATTAGGAAAGCAGTACAAAAAGATGTTTCAAATGAACGGAGTAAGTAACTTTTGTCTCTCTCATATGATGTTCCTAATTCAATATGAATGTGAATGTCTGCGTTAGGTTACTCTTTTGGTTTACCTGAGGGATGCAACATTTAGAAAGCTGCACTGAAATATATGAGGATGAATTTGCTATTTGCCATGTATCATAACAGATAAATATCAGATCAAGTAGAAACCGTCTATTTTTTCAGCTTATCTGTATGTTAAAGTTTATGTATCTCTAACGGTGAAAAATGTAGTCTATGGGGCTGGCATATGTATTTTGCTGGTGTTTCAAGCTGTATCAGTGATTGAAATCAGTTGCTTAAGAGATTTTCTCGTATCTCTCTGTAGGTGAAACTGCATTTTACGGACAAGGCATTGAGATTAATTGCCAAAAAGGCGATACATAAAAACACAGGAGCTCGGGGGTTGCGTGCGCTTTTAGAGAACATCCTGATGGATGCCATGTACGAGGTAAATGATCATTCACTTGAGTAGTTGATACTGTTGCCATCCAAACAAGAATCTGAGGTTGTTATTTTGTTTTTGAGACCATAAGTTGGTAACCTGTGTTTACGAGATGTGTGATGTGTATGATGCAGATTCCTGATACGAGAACAGGTGACAATATCATTGATGGTGTGATCATTGATGAGGAAGCAGTCGGACTGGAGGGGAAAGGGCGCGGAAGTAGAATTCTTTACGGAAAGGGAGCCCTAGACCGGTATCTTTCACAACAGACACCAAAGGAGGCTGAAGGTTCTGAAGGAGAACCTGATGCCGAAACTGACCTTCCATCCGTGGTTGCCAGCATGTAGCTTGGGTCAGGGAGCCCTTTGTAGTTTCATCACTGTATAGTATCCTTGATATATATAATAAGTGCAATCATTGTTAGAAGATAACGGGTTGGTGGTTGATACGAGGGAAAGAAGGAATAGGAAACACATAATGTTTGTATAATTTGCTGCACATCTGCTTCTCCTGCTCACTTTTATAAAAAGATGAGTTCGCTTGTGCATCTCACTTCGTAGACTCTTGATTTCACTGTTTGCAAGCACAGCATCACGCTATCATTTTAGAGGAACCGATGATCAGCGCCCCCTGCCCCTAGCGTGAAATCTTGGTCACAAGAGATGCAAAATATCTCTGGTGTAGTGGATAAGCTTTTGCTCTGCCCCATTACAGAATCAACTACTCTGTTGCTAGATGGGGACGAAACTAGTAGATTCACTGTCATTGTCAATTTCTTCAAATCTTTGGTAAGGTGACGACTGACGAGTGGTGCAAGTTGAACTCAGAATCTATACAAGTCAAAAACTGGTAAATTTTCAAGTTGCCTAAAACATTTCCTTGCAGTTGACTAGTTGACTCCTTATACAAGGTTCATCAACTCTTGACTGAAGTGGCGAAATTCTATTTCCTTATCGCTTCACTCAAAAAGCGTAATATAAACACATCATACGCATACATGGAATAGGACGTCAAATTATGATTCCAAATCCTCACCTTCTCTAAAAGAAATCCAGATGATCGATTTGAGTATTTTCATAATCAAACTAATCATTTAGAACTAGAGTGAAACGAACTGTGAAAGGCAAGCAAAACCACTAAGAAATCACACAATCATGTCATTTCAAATCCTCTACTTTATGATTAGAAGCAATGTGAGATGATGATCATAGTCCAAGTTGTAAAGTATGAAATGTTGGAAACAACACAATACAATAATTTCACAAAAATCCCCACAAAAAATCGTGGCATTTCATTCTAAACATACATCCCCGGGGGATGTTATGGTCATTCTTTTTGGGAGAGTGATAATAACACTCCACCTTTTATTGGTTGAAATTTTATGATTATTGCAATTAATACCATAAGTAGATGATTATTTTTTTATCCAATAACCAATCAAATGTGGAGTGTTTATTATCACTCTCCTTAGAGAGTAAGGAGAGTGACCATAGCATCCCCTACATCTCCACTACAACTTCTCGTAGAACTTACCACCATTTCTCACCATTGCCCCCATATCTTTTAACAGAAAAACAAGAAAATGCCACGTTAATGACCGTTGGATCTGTAGCAGTTACGCTTGATTTTGAAAAATGGACGTTGATCCTTGTTCTTCTCTCTCCCAACAGTCTAGAGAGAGAAAGAAGAAAGAAAAAAGGGGGGAAAATAACAGAAGTGAATGAAGAAAAGCACCCTCCTTTTTTTTTTTGGTGAGGGGAGAGGTCTGGCTGATCAATCAACCAAATCAATCCTCCTCTCTCACACACACACACACTCTCTCTCTCCTCTGTTTCACACTTCTCAAAGCTTTCTCTCTCTAGATTGTGCACAAAAGAAAAGGGGGGAAATTGTTAGGAGAGAGAAAATTGGGGGTTGAATTAAATTGTTTATATTGTACGGTTTGTGATTCTGAGAATTGGGTTTTTCAATTCAATTTGTGGGCATTTATGGGTTGCTGTTGGTTTTGTTAGCAGTTTTCAATTTTTGTGAAAGGGGGAAATTATTAAGAGAGAGAAAATTGGGGTTTGAATTAAATTGTTTATATTATACGGTTTGTGGTTTTGAGAATTGGGTTTTGCAATTCGATTTGTGGGCATTTCTGGGTTGCTGTTGGTTTTGTTAGAAATTTTCTCTCTCTTAAGATTTTTGTAAAAGAGGGAAATTGTTAGGAGAGAGAAAATTGGGGTTTGAATTATTTTGTCGATATAATTTGGTTTGTGATTCTGAGAATTGGATATTGCAATTGGATTTGTGGGCATTTCTGAGTTGTTGTTGGTTTTGTTAGCAGTTTTCTCTCTCTTTTCAATTTTTTAAAAAGGGATAAATTGTGAAGAGAGAGAAACTGTGAGGTTTTAATTGAATTAGGGTGATATCATAAGATTTGGAATTCTGAGAATTGGGTTTTGAAAACTGTATTTGGGGGATTTTCGGCCATCTGTTCGGGTTCGAGTTCGATTTCTCTCTGTGGGTTCTTGCAAAAGAAGGGGAGGGATTTGTTGGTGAGCTGGAATTCAACAAGATTTAAGATTCTGAGAATTGGGTATTTGAATTGGATTTGTGGGTATTGCTGGCCATTTGATTAATATTTGTGGGGGTTTTCTTGAGAATTGTATAAATTAATGGAAATAGACAGCATTGAGTGTGTATCTTCGGTGGATGGGTTGGAGGAAGAAGAGATCCATCACCACCTTAATAACCACCACCACCAACACCTTAACAACAACCACCAGTTCTCGAAGCCGAAGAGTAATGTTGTTGGCCCTACTGCAACTGCGCCAGCCACTAGTGTTCATGAGTTGCTTGAATGTCCTGTTTGTACCAACTCTATGTATCCTCCTATTCATCAGGTTTTTCTTCATGTCCCCTTCCTTTGTTATCGTTTAATTTATCTTTTTGCCACATTGTCTTTTAGACGTTTATGTATTTCACTTGGTTTTTTTTTTTTTTTTTTTTTCGTATAATTGTTGTGGATGCAATGAAAGTTGGTTTCTTGGGTTAGAAGTTGGTCTGATTAATTGTGTGTATAAAAGGTTTGATATTGGATTTGGTAGGTTCTTAAATTATTGCGAAAAAAAGTGTTCTTTTTTATTCTTTGGGAAATGTTTCTTGAATGTTTGGTGGCTTGATAGAAATCAATGACAAACACCATGTACCTGTGAGTATTTATCCCGATGTTGGCCGAGGTTTGACTTATCCCAATTTATATTATGAAAAAATGAATGTAGATCGGTAATGAGGCTGTCTCCACTCCAGTGGATGGGGATATGATGTCTCAATTAGACTTTCTTATGATCAGCAAGGTCAGGGGTAGTAATGTTGGTCGTTAGGGCTTAAGTAAAAGTGATTCGGCTTGCATTGAAAGGCTTGCTTTCTGGTATAGGATTGTAAAATGCTTCAAGGAACTATTATTTTTATTCATTTACTGATGTGGTTGTAGTGAAAGGCCTGTGAAACCAGATCATAGTTGGAAAAGGTTACGAGGCATCTATTATGGCATGGTCGTACTCCTTGAGGATTTGGTGTATCACTCTTTGGCAGGGAAACGAACTTTGTTACCTACATTCCTACCGTCAGTCCATTTTGATGGCTGCTATATATGATTATATTATTGTGAAAAATCTATTGTTGAATTGCTTGATCACGGTTTGGAATGCTTATAATAAGTTAGTGGATTGGTCTACCATTTTTGCTAAAATTGGTCATAGAGTTTCCCCTGAAATCATGATTGATGGAGGATTATGTAACCAAGATTGCATTACACTAATAGTTTGGGAACTGAACATGTCTTGTGAACAAAGAGTAACGAATGCATTGTCACATGTCAAGCAAACTTATATTGTTTATTGGTATATGAGTCCCTGAGTGAGAATTTATATGTGTTTCATGTATTTTTAGGATTGCTGTAGTTCAATTCCCATGGTAATGCTCCCCCACTAATACTTTTTTTTCTTCTTTAATTTTCATTGCCGTGCGATTCAACCTATGAGGGTGATAATGACCAATAATGAGACTTCATGAAGAAAAGTGTAGAGAACCATATTTTTGGTAGTAGTGCTCCATTACCACCACTTACAATTAGAACCTTTAACTAAACTAAACATAAAATCATTGCTACTTCTTCCACCAAACAAGCTGTTGGGGTTTTAATGAGTGTGTTATTGTGACTCTTTCGGGTATTAAAAAAAAAAACTTGGATATTCGTGCAGATTTACTTCTCAGAATACATTTTTGCTAACAAAAGTCAAAAGTTTCCTAGAGATCCTTGTACTGTTAGATACTTCAAAGACGACTTGGAGTGAATCTACAAGTTCTGCGACATTGGGTAACAGCAAGGTAATGATGAGCGGAAGTTCAAGTAACTTTTGGAGTCTTGGTTGGTATTTTTGATATAGGACTGTTGGGTCGAGAAGGAGAACTGCTATCCTTCAGGGTTTTGAAGGTCAAGTTGTGAACACTGAACAGTTAAGGATACAGAAGTGCAATATGCTGACCATGAATAGTGTTGTCAGATGAAGTCTTTACAGTGACTTACATAAGCTTCTTTTATACCAAAAAATTTGGTAGATGTAAGCAACTGTTGTCTTAACAGTTGTCTGTCTTAAGATCCTAAAGAGGGATATCCGTGAAACAACCAGCTGCTAAGCCATTAGTATGCCTAGTAAGTCGTTTAAACCCGAGAATGGGGAACTTTAGAAATGTGTTAAAGAGTTTCTGGACATAACATTCAGTAGATGATGACCTCGGTGTGTATAGATATCAGAAGTACTGATTAGTTGCTGATGTACAAGAGTCAGAAGATGTGGCTCTTACGGTAAAGATATTACTTCCTTCTCCTATTAAACTTTCTATTTGACATTTTTAACTGTCAAACTTCAAAAACTTTGCCCTGCAAATCCCAAATATGTCAGAAGTTTATAATTTGACACTAAAAAATTTCAAATGGTCTAAAAACTTCTGTCATCAATTCTTTTACCGCCTTACAAGAACAACCCTTTCCCATTCCCTAAAACCCCGGTACCCCCAAACTCAATCTGTAGCCCTAAAAAAGCCCATATCTCATCTAGAATACTCATTTCCCACCCTACCCCGTATGCCCATCCTCACCCCTGAAAACCCATCCTCCACTCTTCTCCACCGCTCAGAAAAGTCCATTCCATGCCCTCATAAACTCATCACTGACCTTAAACTTTGTTCTGCCCAAATTGGTATGTGGAGAGGATAAGTGAAGAGGGGGATATAGATAGAGGAAGCCAGGGCTGTGATTTAGGGGAGGGGTAGGTTAAGCTTGAGGGTCTTGATGATGGTGCATTTCTAGGGAGGGTGGATGGTAAAGGGTGGGAGTGGCTTGAGTCACAAGGGGAGGTGAGGAGTATGTGTGTAAGCTTGTTTACTGCAAGCTCATTTTTCATGGTTTGCGTGGAAACGAAAACGTTATACAGCAACAACCAAACCTTAGTCCGCAAATGATTTAGGTTTGGAAAGAAAACATTATACTTTAGAATTTTCACATGTAAGCAATAAAGGTTAAAAAGTAGGGAAAACTCGGAAAGAAAAGTTTGAAAATCAAACAAAACATTAAAAGAAATTATAGAAAAGCAAAGCAAAAAAGTATTGAAACACATTACGAAAAGTTGAAAATGGAACTTTGACACTTTGATTGGATAGTACAAGAGGATGAAATGGAAGGGGGAGAAAGAGAGAGAAGATACTAATGCTAGAGAAAAGAATTTGGTAGAAGGAAAGGGGGTTATCACAAGTTTGCCATTTGGATATCAATTATATGGGGAGAAAAATAAGGGCAGGGAGCATATATCCAATATAAGTGATCAGGTTAGGCAGGGAGAAGCTATTGAGATAAGTAATCAGGTTGTGCTCATAAAGTTCAGAAATTGCTGGCGTGAAAAAGGAAGAAAAATGTCGAGAGAGAGAGAGAGGGGGGGGGGGGAAGAAGAAGAAGAAAGAATGAGTTTAGACTCCAGAATTCCAGATTGAATTTTATGAAGCTAATACAAAAGATAACATTGCTTCCAATTATTTTTCGTCCCTCCAGCTTTATTAACCAAATAATGGATTCTCCTCCCCTCCCCTTCCTTCCCTTCATTTCTCCTATCCTAGGGAGGAGGTTTTGCAAAATGAAGAGAAAAAGTAGTTTGAACATTGGTCAAAGGAAAAAAGCCAAAAAAAAAAAGGAAAAAGAAAAGACAGTAAAGGCCAAAGCCCATCCTTCACATGAATTATGTCTTTCCACACCACTTTATCCAATGCTATAAATGGAGTAGAACGTTAATTTGCCAAAAAAGAGTAAGAATGAAGTTAATGGTGTTCACAGGAAATTCTTTGGCCCAGAATCGATCCGTCTATCTGAGTCTGCCATCAGTCTAAGTGGATGGGTTATGGGGCCAGTGAGGAAAGATCTTTAATATGCCTTGCGCTGGGTTGTATTTATTGTCATGGGGATCAGGCTCCTATAAGACTGGGACTGCAATTTCGGTCGGAATGTGACATCGCAAGATTACTTTGAGAAGTCATTTTGTTGTTGATGATTTGAGATATATGGTATGAGGTGTCTTCTAGGTTAGTTTTGGCTTCTTTTAACTTGATACAATCTAAAAAGGTTGTTCGTATTTATCTTATAGGTTTGTTCTTTTCACTTTATACAATTTAAAAAATTTGTTCGTACTGATTGTGGAATAACTCCAATTACTGGGACTTTGATGGGAGTAATGCCAAAAGATGTCATGCATACTCTTCATTTGCTCACTCAAGTCAATTTAAAAGTTGTGATTACTTAATCTGACAGAGTTGAATGGATGTAAAGCAAGGAATTACTTTTAGACAGATGCAAAGCTCGTCCTATGTAGTGATCCTTATTATGTACAGCCCCCCTTCATCCACCAGTCAGAAAGATCCAAAAATGTAGATTTTTTATTTAACTTCTGTAAAATGTACAAATCCTCCCATAGCCTTATATCCGTGCGCAGCCTCTCTATGTTTCAATAGGAGTACGGCTTGCGTACATCCGACCCCCTACCCCGCCTTATGGCGGGAGGCTTTAAGGTGCTGGGGAAAAGATATTGTCGTTGTTGTATACTGATCCCTTATATACAGACTTGCTTCTATTGGATACCATGTGCCAACCTTATTCGTGTTACAAGTGAGCTTAAATACGTGTTTTCTGAAAATTTTGATATATATATATATATTGAACTTAGTTCTGAAGGAAATATGGGTTCTTTAGCAACGTGATGTTTCAAATAGAAATACTGAAGTTGAATTTTCTGAGCCCATTGTCCTTTGAACCGCTTGTGTCCTTTTATTGTTCTGTTGAATACGCGGCTGCATTGCTTTGCTATTTGTTGAGTTTAAATTAAGATGAAAAAGAACAAGAAAAGAAAATGAAATCTTCTACAAGACCCGTGTTGTTGATACTTGATTTTTGTGATTCATTTTGTGAAATTTTGTTCATGTCTTGTTCGCTGAACATTTGGAGTTGCCTACATTTGCTGTTGCATGAATCAGTCATTAACTCCGCCCATTTGTTCAATAATTATATTGATGATCTTGTGAATAAGTGAAGTAATTACGTCTCCCCATAGTCAAATGAGATGGTTACTTTTGTGTCTGCAGTGCCATAACGGACATACACTTTGTTCCACCTGTAAAGCAAGAGTGCACAACCGGTGCCCCACGTGTAGACAGGAGCTCGGTGATATTCGGTGCTTAGCCCTGGAGAAGGTGGCAGAGTCTCTTGAATTGCCTTGTAAATATTACAATCTTGGTTGCCCAGAAATATTTCCTTATTACAGCAAACTCAAACATGAGGCAGTGTGCAATTTTAGACCTTACAACTGTCCTTATGCTGGATCTGAGTGCTCTGTTGTTGGTGATATCCCCTTCCTGGTTGCCCATCTCAGGGATGATCACAAGGTTGACATGCACGCAGGATGTACATTTAACCATCGCTATGTAAAATCCAATCCCCGTGAAGTAGAAAATGCTACCTGGATGTTAACAGTAAGTTCATTTTTTCCCTTGCAAAACCTCGAGTCTGATATATTTATTTACGTGCTCCCACCACTGCGGTGATCCTGTCATGCTGATGTTTCTTTTATCTACTCTTGTTTTTGTGATATTCCAAAACATTTTTTATACACTGCCTTTCCGAGAGCGCTCTTCTACTTTGTTTCCTTTCATTTGTTTCTACCTTGTAGAAAAAGTTGCTCTATTATCTACTATTAGAAGTTTTGATGTGACTGGTGGCTGAAGCGCTGTATTTGAGTCATTTTATCTATCTTTTTAGAGCTGGCATCACACATTTGATTATCATTTGCCCAAGTTGTTTGCCATCTTTTTGTTACGGTCAAATATTTCGCCTTTTTAAAAATTCTGTATGCTTTCAACTTAGCGCACTGATGGCAAGCTGTTCTATTTTTAAACTTGTACATGTTTGCCCTTATGTTGTCAGGTTTTCCACTGTTTTGGTCAATACTTCTGTCTACACTTTGAAGCCTTTCAATTGGGCATGGCCCCGGTATACATGGCGTTCCTCCGTTTTATGGGCGATGAAAATGACGCCAGAAACTACTGCTACAGCCTCGAGGTTGGGGGAAGTGGGAGGAAGCTCGTATGGGAAGGCACCCCTCGGAGTGTCCGGGATAGCCACCGGAAGGTGAGGGACAGCCACGACGGGCTCATCATCCAGCGGAACATGGCGCTTTTCTTCTCAGGTGGGGACCGCAAGGAGTTGAAACTGAGGGTGACTGGGAGGATCTGGAAGGAGCAGCAAAACCCTGATGCTGCTCCATCCATACCAAACACTTGTAGCTAAAGTTTGATGTTGGAGGAGGAAGTTTCTAATTCTTTTTCTTGGTGGTTTCTCTTGTTTTGTGTAATAGGATGCAAACATTTGGGATGTCTTCCATTGAATTTTATGAGCTTCTTTTGCTCTTAAATCTCAAATGCTACACATTTTCTCCTTTGCCAAGTGCTACAAAAAGTACCTTGATGTCTCAAATTCAATTCCTACAAACTAGCGTACCCCCGTCCTCCTTAGGACGGATTGGGTCACTAAGCCACTGGCCCTGGTCCGCCGTAGGGGGGCCCACAATTACCGTCCACAATATATTAAGAATAATAAGATAGCAACTGGAAGTATGAGGTTGTCATGGTCTCCACCCTCTCCATTGCTAGTAGTAATAAATAAAGACAAATTCACTTGTAATACAAAAAACACTTAAATTCGGATCATGTTTCATGAGACGTCAGGAGTGTTAAACTAGTTAAACCTAGACAAATCTTTTTTTTTGTAACTAAGTGATAGCAAATGGTACAAATATACTGTTGATATAGCTTAATACGACTAATACAAGCGGTTTATCTCAAATACGACATAGTGCTCTGTATTAGATGCATAGCTTAATGCAACCATTTGGTTAATACGAGTAATATTCATCTAAGCAAAATTAATAGTACCACATTTTAAGCGTGCCAACTAAGCAACCACCAAGAGACAAGGGTCCCTTAAAAGAAAAGTTTGATTCATTTGCAATGGCCGACGAGTTAACTCCGTTGTAAACGATGTTATTTGTTGTTGTATGGGGCACCTCCCATACGAATGAGCTATAGATTACACAGGTTCAATGAACCGGTAAACAAGAAGTTGTTGCATATGTAATCTTTTGGTAAAGTGACAAAATCTTAAAGTTCAAAGTGTACATATCATAGTATTATGAGATATTATGGGAGAATATCTGCACTTGTACTTCCGAAACCTTTTTATAATTGTAGTGCTTCTTTTACGAGTTGTTACTACCCCGTATATACCCGCAAAAGACCCTCTCATCCTTAAAACGGAAAATCACTTCTTAATCTTTATGCCTTTTATAGAAGTTTATGCGCTCATCTCTTCTTTTTTTTTTCGTTTGGGTTTTTTGTATAAAAAGCTTAGGTTCGTTTTCACAACGAATACTCCCTCCGTTCCAGTTCAAATACCCCATGTAAAAATCGATCCTATATTGGGAAGGGTGTATACACTATTCGGTTAATCAAAGTTCCAAAAAAATTGCATAGCAAGTTAGAGAAAACTCTAATCTTATTCGCAACATAATTTTTTTGAAACTTTAATAAACCGATTAGTGTGTACACCCTTCTCAACACGGGGGGTATTTTGAGGATGGGGCGTTTGATCTGGGACGGAGGGTGTATGATGTATTTCTTTTCATGTATGCCACACATATTCGTAATCGTCAAAATGACTACTCCTGTATACTATTTATATGTACTACAAATATTACGGTGTTCAAATTTTTGACACTCCGTATAAATAATGACTTTTTTCAATTTCTTTTAGACATATCTTCCAACAAGCTTTTAAACCGACCTCAAACTAAGACCTTTTAGGCGCCGTGCTTATATGATCGCATCCACGAAGTCCAAAATTGGGAAAAAAAAAAAAAAACAAATGACCCATCATTCAAACCTTTACACTACCAATCTACCATCAATAAATATCATATACGTCTTACTACCTCTTTGAATGTTTAGGCAGTTAAACCAAATGAAACGGAGAGAGTACTAAGGTATCCGTTGTCACAACCGAGTAAAGTCAAGTACAAGGAATAAGAAATTAGCAGAATTAGCGAGCCGAAGCGCACGTGGCAAGTGAATATCTCGGATTCTCACACGTACGTGTGTTTAGTTGTGCATTATTATTGGTTGTTGACTTTTGATCGCAGTTGTCAACACATTGTTTGCCACAAACGACTCATTTAAGTACTCTTAGGTTAACTCATCTCTAACGCTCTTTGTCGGAAAATTTAATGTACACAATACCTCTATCAAAATATCACCTAATACTATTTAGAAAATATGAATTGTCGCGAGTGATGTTGGCTTTACAGTAAGCAGTTCACAAGATAAGGGTGTAACGCGCCCGATTGCTGGACATACATGCAAAATAACAAGTTGATTGGAGATAGCGATGTGTATGTAGGTTGTTGTTTTGTCATCTCGTTTTCACAGGTAACATCATTAATGTATCTTCTTCTCTTGACCAATCCCTTCCAAGACTTCTTAATCAAGCTCCGTATCTCCTTTTTCATGTGGTATTCTTGCGAAGAGACGTAAGTTAAAAGATCGTAAAATTCAGTATAATAAGTGAAAAAAGTATACAATGTACAGCAATTTTTACTTATTAGTAAATTATTTATTTTAAGCATTAGATCAGGAATCATGATAATCGAAATTTTACTTGAATTCTAGGACATTTAGGTAGTGATTTTTACGATGATATTTACACTTCTTCGTGTGAGACAAGCATTATTATAATCTGTGAATTATATAAAATAGTCTCCACCGTCCATTTTAATCACCCTCATGGGTCACATCATAAGATCAATTCTAATTCTATAAGGTTATTATAAATGTTAGGGGGAAAATATGTTAGAACTGTGAATTTTAATTTTTCACACTCGATAGATAACATTTTTAAACTACTAGATCAAGACTTTTATTTTAAATTCGATGACATTTTGAACACCCACAAAGGCAAGCATCATCAATAATAACATAAATTATAATTCTACATACGTCTCAACCCAAAAAAAAATTTAAATTTAAATTAAAATATTATCACTTCAAGATTTCCCATTTGATCAAATTGTCTCTTCTTTATTATTCTATCGTACAAATTGGTATATTGAAATGATAAGCTATTATTACAATACGAAAATTAGATGCGAATCTGTGAGATGTTATACTCGTTTCGTCATTCCATTTTAATCCATTAGTTGTAGATTTTAGCTTCATTTGGTTTTGATGACATCTTGATCACCCACGCACCATCAAAAAAATCAATTGTTAGTTTGGTATTATCGTACACCAAACAAAAAAGAAAAATGAAATAAAATAAAATGGTGTTCATCACTTCCATCCAAAAAATAAAATAGTAGAATCAAATGGCTCCTACTAGCAAAAATCAAGTCATCCTCAAAAAAAAATTAAGAAAAACAAAAAAGGTCAAGTCATACTCAATGTTACCCTATGGGGGCCATAAAAGGTCTTTGATGACAAACAATAATAACAAGAAACAAACTAGTTAAATGATTTCATTATTGAAGTGTTGTAATTAATACTATTACTAATGATGGACACATATATTGATTAGAAATTCATGAGCAACTATAGATAAATAAGATCAATTATTCGAAATGATATGTAGACAGTGATAAGTAGGTGGTCAGTAAAGAGGAAGACTTGGAAATGAACTTTGTAGTAGTATAAACTGTATACTTGATGCTAAACATTTGTGGAGCTCCAAAGTTGAGAAAAGTACACTGCAATTATTCTAACAATAACAAAAAGTTTTTTTTAGTCCATTCTGTGTACTCTCTTGCTTTAACACAATGACACTCCACTTACAGCCACAGGTTACAAGGAGGTAAGGAGTATATAGTCTTTTCGAGGAGCTCTAATAAAATTGAAACGATGTAGAGAATATTTTCGGCCCTTTTACAGTATAAAGATGTCACATTGTCATATACCCACATACATAATCCAAATGCAACGAAAGTTAATGATCTAGTGACTCTAGTCCTACAACTGGTTTGAGGACG
Source organism: Spergularia marina (assembly GCA_963680865.1). NCBI lineage: Eukaryota > Viridiplantae > Streptophyta > Magnoliopsida > Caryophyllales > Caryophyllaceae > Spergularia > Spergularia marina. The sequence goes on along the minus strand of OY804553.1, from coordinate 21,596,935 downwards.
GAATCTTTCAAGGTTATGGAAGTAGATTACCTTGCTGAACACAAATTGACTACTGCATATGGTAGAACACACGGTTTTTATCTTACTCTACTTTTCCTTATTTCGAAGCGTGAGTGGTTGTGAAACAAAAACTATAACCTTTGTGCATAAGGTTAATCTAACCAAAGCTTTGAGTATTGTATGGAGTAGTATAATGATGTATGAATTATATAATTAGTCTCCCTCCTAAAAAAGACACAATAAAGCTTGGTGGAAGATGTACTCCATTGATCTGCATCTACCTATGCGCACAAATCAAAATGATACGAAGTACGTGTTTTGTTTGTAGGTTATGTTTGGTAAAACTAGCTGAAATAGTAGTTGAACGCTGAAATAGTAGCTGAATGCTGAAATAGTAGCTGAAAATGAAATAATAGCTGCAATAATAGCTGAAAGATTTTAGCTAAAAATATTTGGAGTGTTTGACAGAATTAGCTGATATAAGAGCTGATATATATAAAATTACATAAAAATGCATTATTTATTTTTAATTTCATTTTATTTTAGTAAATAATTGAGGGTAAATTAGGAACAAAATTATGATAAGCTAGCTTATTTTAAATAAGTTACATGTGGTAACTTATTAAATAAGCTAGCTCATTATTTAAGCTAGTGGTGTTACCAAACCAACTTATTTGGTCAAAAAGCTTAAAAAACTAGTCAAATAAGCTATTTTGGCCAAATAAGCTAGCTTATTATACATACCAAACATAGCCATAAACAAAGATAAACCTATGCAAATTCCAGTGACAAAATCACCATTTTATGATCATTATTATAGATTTTTAAAACACTGCATCCGATTCCACTCATAATTATTAGTACGATTCCATTTTATCATCATGATTATATTTGTATGTTGTTGTGTCATATTGTCATTGATTCACGTTATGATGATCATACCAAACCAACGGTCAAAAATACTTTACAATCTCCATCCATGATTACTAGTATCAAAATGGTTTTTCTTGCTGACTTGGGATTGGAAGAAATGAAAACAAATTTCCGATTTGTCTGCAAATTAGTTTGCCTCCAAGTTGACTACAAAGAAAATAGAAAGCGACATTTTTGGAGGAAAAAAAAAAAAAAAAAACAAGAAAAGCCAAAAGTAATGACATCTTTTATCTTTACTCGCCACCCCCCCCCTGTTAGTAGAGAGAAAGGAGGAAGCCAACCCCGATTTCACCACCCCCGCATATCGTGTAATAGACTCTTAACATATGCTCTTGTATACGTAATCGAAAAACCGTTAATAATAAATACCGAGTAAAGTATTACCCTGCTTGCTGTTAGTTTGTTACAATGTTACTCCTCATCGACTGGCAAGAATTACAATCAAACAAATAGACACCTAGAAACAATAAATTGCGGAAAAGACAGGAGAAAGCTTGAAATTTCATCTACATATTTTGGACTATAGTCTATTTATATCGTTTTCAATACAACTAAGCTAAAAAAAGTGTTATTTTTATTTGACACACACCTTATTAATAATAATAATATATATTATATAAGCATTCATTATATACAAAGATCACATATCATCGATTTGTAAGCAAGCGAGTTAGGAGTACTTAGTTTCCGCAGCATTGCTTGTATTCTTCGGATACGTTTTCTTTACCAAAGGTCAGTTCTTTTTATCAAATTATTCAAATGCATTTTATTTTGATTATATAAAAAGTTATGATTCTAATTATAATTTATATTGTTCTTCTTGTTATTATATGTATGTGAAATTGTTTGATGTTTGGATTAATGTTGCTAATTATGGGATTAATTTGGTCAAAGTTGTAATCTTTTGCATGGTGAAATTTGTAGTTGCAAATTATGGGGTTGAAATTTTGATGGTTTTTTTTTTTTTTTTGTGGGTAAAAATAATTGCACCCTCATTTTTTGTTTTGTTTTGTTTTTGATATTAATATGTTCTTTCAATTAATTTGCCTAAAATTTCCGGGTTTTTGATTTCTGGGTTTGTTTCTATTTTTTGTTTATGTGATGATCAAGTGTTGGTCTTTTCATATCAACATCACATTGCGCAATCTTTGATGTGTTTTTTTTCATTTGGGGTTTTCTCAAATTTGTTCCTAATTTCTGGGACCATCTCAACATATGGCTCATAATATCTCATTTTTCAGCCTTAAAAATTTTGCGTATTTCTGAAATTTAGGTGAGTTTTTAGATTGATTGAGCAATGCAAATTGTGACATTTATGGTAATTATTGACTCCTGATGTGAGATGATGAGATTGAGTTTCAAGTGAAAATTTCCTGAAATTGGAAATTTAAAAAATCCTAAAGATTAGTATTAGTGATTGTTTTAGTCATGATTATGAACACTCGGGAATTCGGAAAAGATTTAATTAATATTTTCGACTTGTTTCGTTGTTGTTTGAGTTGAAGAAGTCGTTGGTGATTTGATTTGAGAGAGTTTAGGTGTTAATCATTTGACTAGATATCTCCCAATGAGATCAATATTCTGTTACTTCACGTTAGGTAGGAGAAATCTATAAGATATGGAGTACTTAACTACTTAAATTAAGGCCTGTTAAGGACAAAGTTGCTTATGCTGGCTCTTTCACTTTCAAGTTCAACTTTTTAAGACTTAAGATCCTTAAAAAACTCGTAGCTTGCGGAGATTTGCAAAACTTTTCTTAGTTCATGTCAAAGGAGCTTATCAAAATTTGTTTTGAGTCCAAATTCTTAGCTTGGAGATTAACTTTGTCTGGCAGTTTTTTCTCGGGTAAGTACTGCAATTCGACCTAACGTTTCTTGGTTCTGAGGATTGTGAGGAATATTAGCAGAGTATCTAGAGATAACAAATGTTGGTGTCACATGTGCATGTGTATCATATGTCTCAAATTGGAACTACAACCAGCATATCTTGCTGATCAACTTATGCTTCCTTCCTTTCCTTTGAGTCTTTTGTAAGGGTTTTGTTACTTTCTTTTAGTATTTTTTGTTCTTGAGATTGATGTTGCAGAGTTTGTCTGTCATTAAAACAGTGAATCTGATGAAGTGTTTTGTCTTTATCTTAATATTCAAGTGTGATCCAATCACAAGTACAACAGCATGGTTGGGTGCATATTAGAGTAACATGGTGATTCATTGTTTTCAAAGCATAAGAATATTTAGACAAGGTTGGGTGCATAGCAGATTAACACGAATCCTCAGACAAGGTTGTGCAAATGTATTGAAAATTGATTAGCAGTTTGGTATACTTAAGGGAAAGCTTAATGACTAACATGCATTGCTAGGTGTAATCGATAGCTTACGATTTCTGAGTTTAAGTCTCTGATATGGTGGCAAATTTACGTCGCGGAAGAGATTCTAGCTTTGACGAGATATAGTGTGACAATCAAAGAGGTAGGCAGCCAAAAAGTTGTAGGTTGTAGAGGTCTTGTGTGAGTCTCCTGCTACAGAATTAGGACAAATCTATGCTCTTAGGACTTCAGTCTTGTGACTGAGATTAAGGGGTTAAGCATGTAGTGTCAGCTTCTGTATGTCTACCCTCACATTTCACTCGAATTGAGAGTCATATGTCTTCTAGGTTTGTCATTCTTATACCTGCACTACTATTTTGCAGAGTGAATTTCACAATTGTGCCGTGTCAACAGTTATCAATGGTGCATTTCCTGGTCAAAACTGGAAATGTATTGTGCTGTGTTGCTAGTGTAACTTTTCTGATTGATGCCAATGTTATGCTGGTGTTCTGGATGGTACATTCGTGTGGAGAATATACATTAATTACGTAAATAAAATCTGTTAGATAACCTTAATGGCGGGTCTGTGGGGAACAATCATGAGAAGTTCTTGGTTCATGCAATTCGTTTTCTGTTACCAGTGTTTTCATTTATCGACTCCTTATGTGTAAGCAAATAGCCTGTGCGCATCAGCCTACAATTATTAGTTTTTGTTAACTGCCTTACAATATTTTCTCTAGGTCTTTCCTGACGGGAGTGTTTATATATTTCAGGTTTAGCTTTGGTGTAATAAATCTAGCATGCGCTTGCAAGCCATACAAACAACGACTGAGTGAATAGTTCTTTTTTCTATGGGCTGCTGCTCCTCAAAGAAAGTAGGTCGCTCTCCTGGATACGAGAATCCTACTATTCTTGCCTCGGAAACACCTTGTGAGTAAAGCATGCATCATAATGCAAACTGATGGTGTGATATTTGACATATTTCTGCTGCTACAACCCTTCTCTAATTAATACTTTAGCCTTCTAAAATTATTTATCACTGCTTTATCCATGGGGAACAATTTTGGTTTTGGTTGACTGGGTAAAGCTGTGCCGCCAAATGGCATACACTAATTTTGGATTTTGTTGCCTGGGGATCAAATGGGGAAGTGGCGAGAAATGTGAAGCTGAGAAGTTAGTGCCCACAATTCTCTTTTGGCTGGTAGATAGAACGAGTAGTATTAAGAATTGATGCTACCTAATTTTTATTGCAAAATTTGTGCAACATACGACCCCTTGATTCTAAATAGTCAATTCTCATGCCTTTTCATGTTATGGCCTATCGATCTAATCAATTGTACTGCATTCTGCATACTCAGTTTGGGTTTCTGGCTGCTCTTCTAGTCTTCTCCATTCCTTGGTCTAAACTTTGAAGCATTACTCATAGGCCTTAACTACCTTTTTAGTTCTCTGATCTTGATGAATTAACAAATAAGAGGGGATGTTACCTCAGCATTGTCATCTATAATCTGACCATTTCCTCTGTTTCTAAACGATGCAGTCACGGTGAATGAAGTAGAGGCTCTGTATGAGCTGTTTAAGAAAGTAAGCAGCTCCATAATTGACGACGGGCTAATTCATAAGGTAAACATGCTATGTCATCCATCACTGGGCCTCTTGTTTGTATTTTAGTTCAGTGGATTTAGGTTCTGAGTTCTGACGTTAAACTTCTTTTTCTCTCTGACAGGAGGAGTTCCAATTTGCCCTCTTCAGGAACAGTAAGAAGAAGAATCTCTTCGCAGATAGGGTAAGTAGGCAGCCTTCACTTTCATAGGGCTATTTCCTTTAGTCTAGCATTCTCCACGGTTTAATAATTCAAAAAATTAAATCCTTCAGGTCTTCGACTTATTTGATGTTAAGCGCAATGGAGTTATAGAATTTGGTGAGTTCGTTCGATCACTGGGAGTATTCCATCCAAATGCGTCTCCGGAGGTCAAGATCGAATGTATGCACTCTTTGCTACGTAGTTCTACCACATTTCGTTGATTACTCATTAGTCACTAGTCTTATAGAGCTGTATTATTTCTATCTTTGAATATCCTTTTCGCTGACGTTAAACTTATTTTGCAGTTGCATTCAAATTGTATGATTTGAGACAAACTGATTTTATTGAACGGGAGGAGGTGAGCACTTGACTTCTTAATTTTTGTTCATTTTCCTGTATTCATTTCTAAGTATTTGGCTCACTCAGTCTAGCCATCTAAAAATTCACACTAGTTAAACTTGATATGCAGTTAAAAGAGATGGTTCTGGCACTGTTGCACGAATCAGAGTTGTCTCTCTCAGACGATGTTATAGATACAATCGTGGATCAGGTAATAGGCAAACCAAATTCCCATTTATACTACTTTAAGGTTACTTGTCTGATGACTTATTTACGAAATTCTGTGTATGACGAATGCAGACTTTTAAGGAAGCGGATCTAAAAGGGGATGGGAAGATTGATCGAGAAGAATGGTATGAGCTGGTTAAGAAGCATCCGACGTTGATAAAGAATATGACTCTTCCATATTTAAAGTGAGTAGGCCTCATCCAAATGATGAGTGAAAAAATTGAACATCCTTATAGAATAAAAAAAGTGGGTTTTCCTTCTACATGCTGAGGACTTATAAGCAGACTCAGCTTGTGAAAGAATTCCCTCCCCGTCTCCTAATCTTGTGCCCTAGTCTCATTCACGCTTAGAAATTTGGTGCTTTTTTCAAGAATTTTTGAGAGATAAGACATGGTAGACTACGCAACACTTTGCTTTTCTTACAGCTGCCAGTGCAGAGGTGTGTGCTGGAATACTGATCTTGATATCTGCTTTACAGGGATATAACACTAGCGTTCCCAAGCTTTGTTTTAACCTCAGAAGTTGAAGACCTAGAGGTGGATTGCTTCGAAGAATATACCACTGAAGATAAATGAGGCACACTTGTATAACTGGAGAATGAAGACAAATGAATGGTGTTCCATTCCACTTGTAGAGAGCTCTCTTCTTCCCAGCATTGCTTTGTTCGAACTTTAACGTCCATCCTGGATATGCTGAAATCAGTGGTGATGACTGATGACTGATGACAAGGCTTTGCTAACACGAAGAGCCGGCTGAGTGCAAACTGACTGTCGGTTGGGGTTGAAACATATACGATGTCATCGTATTGCAATGTCATATTTCCATCCCTTCAACACAATGTTATTGTTCCAGGCCTTCGACACAAAGGAGCATGGGAGGTGGCCAAGATACTAAACGCGCATCACTTGAAAATAGGAGCTGGTAGACTGGTAGTTTTAGTTTAGGGTAGGCATAGATGTTAGATCTGTTCTAAACTTGCATATGTCTTGAGAAACATGTACATGAATACTTGAAAATAGAAACTGGTAGTACATCCGGAATATGACCCTTTTTTGCTTGAAAATTCATTGATCATACTTTCGAGTAATCTTTTTTTTTTTTTTCTTTTTCTTTTTTTGGGGCGATGTTGGTCATATAAGCTTCATCTGATCTCTGTGTGTGTGTGTGTGTGTGTGTGTGTGAGTTTCATGAAAATGTAGCTCCCCTTAGTTGATGGAGATCGAGTGAGACGAGGGAGATCTGTTTTGTGCACCATAGAGACAGTTACTCTGTGAACAAGTGCACAACATGAGCACATCTCATTTTCTCAAGCCTATTTGGCTCTAAACAATTTAGACATATTGTCATATTCGAGTACAATATATGTCCACGACAAATACACCACTTTCATGACACGAAAATATTCTATTTTCTTTGGTGATTGGCGAATCGATATTGTACCAACTAATCCATCCACAATTCATTTGATCGACTCCTTAAGCTATAGAAATTCGAATTAAACATAACAAAACCGAATATGTGTACGACATTAACATTTTGAACCGAAAGTTGAACACTTGATTGTCTTCACTGTCACTCCTTTCCGACCTCTGGCATATACGCATCACACCCCATGTAAACAAATCATCAACCTGAGAAAAAACAAGCACTGCACTTGGCAAACACACTTCTTGTTTTCTTGTCTCTCCATAGCTTCTTCTTCAACTCCAACTTTCTTCACCTGCTCTCTCTCTCTCCTCAACAAAAAAAAAAAAAAAAAAGCAAAGCTTCTTCAGGAAGTGTAATCCCTTAAATTAATCTTCTCTTTTCTGTTAATCTCCTAAGTTTTTTTATCTCACCTGGGATTCTCTCTCTCCAAATCTTCATCCAATTTGATTTGATTCCAAATCTCCAAATCAAATTCAAATTTCTATAAATAGAAAAAGTTCAATCTCATTAATAAAAACCCTCAATTTTTTTTCCAAATTAGTAATGCAATCATACAATTATACCCAATATTTCTTTCCGATTTGATTGATAATAATAAAACCCCTTAAAGTTTTGATCTTTACTAATTTTTTCAATTCAATTGGGGAAAAAAACCCACCTTTCTATTTCCTCAAAGATTCAATCTTTTTTATGTAATTTTTTACCAATATTTACTGACTGATTTATTTACTGCAGTTGTAATGTTTGTGTAATGCACTCAGTTGAAGAAAACCCCGAGAAAAGAAAAACCCTTAAACGTTCTAGATCAAATTCAGTAGAAGTTACTGTGCCTGTTATTAGTAGTGATAATATTACTATGGTTAATCAGAAATTAGATGATAATAATAATATTAATAATGATGGTGATTATTCATCATTATTCCCAGTTGAGGAGATTGTGCAATACCCATTGCCTGGTTATGTTGGACCGGCATTGCTTAGCTTTAGCCCTGATGATAATATGATTGGTTATTTGTTTAGTCCTGATCATAGTTTAAGTAGGAAAGTATACTGCTTTAATAGGGAGAGCGGCGAGCGCGGTCTCGTGTTTAGCCCGGCTGATGGGGGGCTTGATGAGAGTAACATTTCGGAGGAGGAGAAGCTGAGGAGAGAGCGGGCGAGGGAGCGTGGATTGGGTGTTACGCGGTATGAATGGGTTAAGATGGTTTCTTCTAAGAAGAAGCTGATCATGGTGCCTTTGCCTGATGGGGTTTGTTCTCTTTTTTAGCCTCCCCTTTTATTGTTTTTTTTTTTTTTTTTTTTTTTTTGGGTGTTTCTGTTTATTGCATTTTGATATAGTTTTTGTTGATTTTATAATTGGTAAATGTTGTGGTGAAAGATGCTTGCGTAATTGTGAAGTGAATCAGTGATGCCTTTATCTGGTTGCATAGAGCTTAGTTTATCGAATTTCGTTGGGTTGTTGATTTGTAATCTTTTTGACATTGATCTTTTTTGTGGAATGTAACATTGTAACTTCTCATAGTTAGTAATTGTGAAATTATATTGGGTTTTGTGCAGCATTGTAGCATAGACTAAGTTACATGTGTATTCCGATGGGAGTGATTAGATGTACCGTATGAACGGAGTATCAAATTCCAAAGGGTTTTAAACTTGTAATCTTTGATATCTTTTGTGAAATGTATTTGTTGGATTTCGAGATAGGATCAATCAGTAAGCACTGTTTTCACCTGGAATTGTTTCGAGTGCTCTGCCCTTCTTACTTGTTGGTGATCTAGTACCGGATGGTTTTTGCAAAGCCCTAATTAATCTTAGTAATGCTCTTTTTGACTCTTTTATCATGCCTTGGTTGTTCTGTCTTAGTGATTGCAAATTGTCATAGGTCTCCATTACTCATGCATACTTCTAGCCTTTTGAGCAACGACTTTTTCTCGGGCTCCTTTCCCCCTTTCTGGACCAACTTCAGAAGTTTTCTACTGCACTAGTTTTCAGCTGGAGTCTTTGTCCTGTTTCTGAAGCTTTTATGACAGCCTTGAATAGAATAGTGGCACTTTTTTATAGGACAGTAGTAAGGAAACTTGCTCTTTCTTTTTTTGGTAGCTGCGTGACCTTCTCCTGTGTATTACTCTTTTCTTTTATTATTCTTACCTTTGGGTCTACCAATCAAGGGCTTCGCTTATCACCTGTCTGTTTCTTTCAACCTAGCTCACTTTTGGTTCCTTTACGTACACCCTTCTTGATGTGTGGCCGGTAGAGTGCTTCTCTGGATTTGAGGAGAACGTTATAGGAATAGTTCTGTGGATTGATGGGCCCAGCAAGAACTCACTCTAGTTATACTTTCACTCTCTGTAATCTTAATCTTAATCTTAATCTTAATCTTAATCTTAATCTTAATCTTAATCTTAATCTTAATCTTAATCTTAATCTTAATCTTAATCTTAATCTTAATCTTAATATATTTATAAACGAAGCTTTTTTCGGGGGCATTGAAGAGGTCTAGAGCCCTTCGAATTTTCTTAGAACTTCTGAATTAATTTATGTTATGGAATTGTTGTTATATCATATGTGAGTTTGTCATTGAAGAGGTCTAGAGCCCTTCGAATTTTCTTAGAGCTTCTGGTGAATAAGGAATTAATTTATGTTATGGAATTGTTGTTATATCATATGTGAGTTTGTGGTAATCATGTACAAAATTCATATATTAGTTATGGAAATGTAGTAGACCATACATAAGCTTATGATAATCATGAAAATAAGCTTATGGTAACCATGAAGATATGACATTTTCACAATCATGAAATTATTTGTATATGTTATGGTAAAATAATATTCCATAAGTCAAAAGACTAATATAATATTTTTTTTACATTTTGGTACATATAAGCAACAAATGATGACCTTCAAAGTTGAGATACTAATACTAATAACTATAAGTCACCCTATTATAGTTTTTGGTGAATAAAAAAATTCCTTTATAAGTAAGGGAAGATAATAATTCCATATATTCAAGTATATATGGTAATTATGAATGGTGAGGTAATACAATTTTTTTTTTTCTTATAAGTTAATGAAATTCCAAATTTGAGTTTATTGTAGTCAGTTACGTGTTTATTTAACCGCAAGCGTACGGGTTATTGTAGTTAACGGGTTGATCTCAAGGAGGTGTGAAAAATGTCTAAATCGTCTAAAGAATTGAAGTCAGGTACGCTATGGTCGAAATGGTTGGTGATTCTATCAAATAAAACTCATAAGAATTTAAATGGATTGGTGTATTAATGCAATCAACTAAAAGCCTAGGCAGTAGATATCCCCACCAACATGCATCAACTACGATAATAAAACACATTGCAAGTCATAAAACCATAGATTAGGGGGGGATTATGCAACACAACTACTACTTATCCGGGCGAGGCTATCATAGACTTTCTAATTACAATCCTAAGTCCTACTTCCGTACTGAAATGATCATGCAATAGAAGCATTAAGAACGTATAAATTTCCCAATTAGTCCTAACAACCCACTTTCATGATGAAACAGTCTTAATCAATATTAGAGGGCCAATCACTAAACAAGAATCGCAACTGCATGCCGTTTAGAAACTCCGTTTAGCACTTAACAAGCATAAATTAGCATAAATCTAATCGCAACAACAAGTACATAAATTAGACAAGAATAATCAAACTCGAGTTGGTAATTAAACCTAGCCATAATAAGCCCTAATTATATAAATCTAAAGACTTGCAAATTTACGGATTAAATCATAGTACTAGCATGTTAGGGTTCGACCAAACCCTTAAAAAAGACTACTCACACATATCCAAATTAACAACAACAATAATAATTAAATTGATAAACATAATTAATGAAGTGTAGAGAAAGAATCGCAATACTGTGATGGTCTGAATAATACTCTGGATAATAAAGAAAATAAATCTCCGAATCTGGTACAAAGATGCTTGAATCTGGAAATGAAGTTGGATGCAAAAAATAATGAAAGTTTAGATAGATAGTACAAGGGTTCAACTAGGTATAAATAACTAGGAGGTTATTTTATAATTTACTAAAAGAAAATAGGAAATAAACCCCCAAAATTAGAATAAAGGAAAATCTGGAAAAAATCAACTCATGCATTTACATGAGTCATGCAACACAGCGCACGAGTCGTGCCCGGATCAGCGGCCAATTCGTGTTTATGCACGAGTCGTGTAAAACTGCTCCGACAGTCCAACTTCAAACGCCTCTAATTCTTCGTTAGTTATCGAATTAAGGCGTCTGACCACTTTTTAGAAAGCTAAGACCATAATCTTTCACCTCCAATTGGTTTCACTTCAAACTTCAAAGTGGTTTGGCAGATATTGAGCTCCAAAGTTGGCACTACGTAAAAGACTTCAATCACGCATCTTCAATACTCCAAAATTTCCTTTTTATGTCCTGAAAATCTCAAAAATCAACAACTATACCAAGGACGTGAAATATTTGAAATCGAGTGTAAATGGGTCAAATATAGCAATTATTGCACCGTAAAGTCCTATATAATTATGCAATATAAGGACTTATCATAGCCATAAAAAACAGATATTCCCTTCTTTGAGTCCTTTTCAAAATGTATGACGATTTCATTTTGGGAGATAAGGTATTGGCGATTGATTTCGCGAAAAAAAAAATGACTTGTGTACTTAAAATTATACTCATTTGATTGGTATCCACTTTCATAATATTATAGTATTGTAGTTTTTGGCTTTCTATTTTAATATTTTTTTTTTTTCATTTTAATGACTCACCTCCAAAATTGAAATGATATTGAAACATATTTTTGAAGAGCAAATGTTGTATATATAAAATATAGCGTCATCATCATTGTCCCCTTTTTTTTTCATATTATTATTTTTGAAAATTTTCTATAATTGTCATCATTTGCATTTTTTTATTGCATTTTACATCAATGCATCTTGATAAATTACTATTAAAAATATTTTGTTGTAAAAATGGTAAAATCTACCTTAGCTTGTGGTTATTTGCATGAAAATTGATTATGTCTTAGTCATTTAGAGCATGTATGATTTGATAAAAATAATTGATTAAATGAGAAATTATTTGATGTGAAATGAACATTTCAGATGTTAATTGATCTAAATTGATTAAAAAAAGAATTGTAATTAATTAGAGAACCTTAGTTTGAGGTTATTTGCATGAAAATTTATTATCTCTTGGTTATTTCGATTCTGCATGATCTGGCATGAAGCTATATGATTAAATCGGAAGTTGTTTGATCTGATGTGCATACTTCAGATGTCAACTGTTCTAAATTAATTAGAAAAATAACTGAATTTAATTAGGTGAATTATGCCTTAATGGAAGAAATTAATTTTGGATGAGTAGGTCTCTTTGCACTAAAACTATTGCTATCATCCAAAATTATTAGGTCAGCGCCCTTAATGTAATCTTCTTAGAAACTCAACTTTTTTTTTTTTTTTTTTTTTTTTTTTTTGGTACTGAATACGTCTGGATATGGGAAAAACCCTACAACGCAAATGAAATTCTCCTAGAGCTTTAAAAAAAAATTATGCACAATACTAAAATATAAAATACTCGAATTACAAATATATTCTATCTATTAACATAGGGATAGTTATGAGTTTAAATTAATTTTTTTTTTTAACTATATCATAATGATTTCGGTAATGGATAGTGCGTATATAACATATAATATTTTTAATGTAACCGTGCAACGCACGGGCTTTAATCTAGTATACTAATATGTAGGAAACCTAAATACTTGATCTTGTGGAGGATATCATGTAGTTCGAACTCTGGTGATTATACTGTACAAGCTTGAGAATATGGTATTTTTGGACGTTAAGAATCTGAACATTTTACTGCACAGAAATTTGTTGAGGGTTATGATTTCTGTTAAATATGGTACTGCCATCCTTGGCTAGACTGGTAGGTTGATAGATGGTTACAAGGCCTTTCTAATGCTGTAACATCCCTAAGGAGCCTGCTCATTTATGGATTAAGAATGAGGATGCTGACAATACCGTGTCGCTCTTCTTGAAAGAAGGTATAGAAGTGAAGGACAAGTATGATTACAGGACATCTTGAATAAGGTTAGGGCTTAGAAGTTTGTCATCATTAGTTAGGTATTACGATTTCGAAAACATGGTGCCCCTCTTTAACTCCCAATACCTGGTCCAGGATAGGGTGCCCTTGAATGAAGTGAAAACCATTTAGTGTGTATGGCCAAAACTCTTGATCCTAATGTGACCCCCATGTGAAATGATTTGATAGCTTTTCTGTTTTTTTGGGACCAAGGCAATGGTTTAAGTTTTCTTTCCAGATTTGTCTTTGTGTTCCTGGCTGTGCTGTAGATATGCTAGTTCAGATTAAGTTTACGTGTTTGATAGCTTTTTCAATCTCTGCTTGTTGAAATGGTTTTCTTATTTAGTGCACTCAATTGTTCTCATGATTTACAGGTCTATTTGTATGACCTTTCTTCTTCAAAAGTTGATCTTAAGCTTGAAAGCACTCCTGCGTCGCCAATTATTGATCCACATCTTTCTCCAGATGGTTGTATGCTTGCTTTTGTAAGAGACTACGAGCTGCATGTCCTTGATCTCCTGTACAACAGAGAGAAACAATTAACATTTGGTGCCAAGGCAATTACTTTAGTAAGTTTCTGAATTCTCTTCATATAGAACATAGAAGCTTAAATCACTAGTCATTTGCTCTGTGATGGGGTTTTGTTCAAAATAACATATGTTTGTGTATTTGAAGCATTTTTTTTTTTAACATGCAGTATTTTTTTCAGATGTGAAGTGTTTCGTATTGTAGGTTGCCTTTTTACGTGGAAATTGTGGTTTCAATAGTCAAACAAGAGTATTTTTTTTTTATTCTGCTGTTATGGTACTGTCACTACTGTGTATGTACCCAATAATGAATATCTGATCTAGCATGTATTAATAGAAGGACATAGCTTAATTTTTTCTTCGAGTAACAAAAGTAACAACAATTACCCAGGCTCAGGCCTTTTGCAAGGTAGGGGGGTCAGATGTACGCAAGCCTTACCCCTATGTTGGAACACAGAGAGGCGCTTACCGATGACCCATAATGAAGATTGTGTTACTAATCTCACCGATCGACTGCCACTGCACAATACAAGAAGCGCTGACAGTTTTGTGAGCCATTTTACTTTATTCCAATTCCAATACCAAAGAGTAGTGAGTCTTTGGCTCCATTGGAACGAGAAAGAAAAGTACAATGGTCATTAAGAAAACAACATATTCTCAAAGACACGTTGCAAAGGGGGCTCTCCCTGATTCCCCAATATGAACATAACTATGCAACTGATTTTTTTCCTTTAAGCCTTCTTGTTTCCTGGATGTAACATTGTTTTTTGTTTGTTTGTTGCAGACGCATGGTCTAGCAGAGTACATTGCACAGGTAAATTTACAGTGCCCTCGGCAGTTTATTCTTTCTTGATCCTGCTTAATTCGCTTCTTGGTCTTTGAAAAATCTCCCTTCTGAGAGGGGTGAGGAAGGTAGGAACCTTATGGGGGGGGGGGGTAGCGGACTAGAGTAGAGAACTAAACTTGTTGGATAATTAAATAGAATATAAACTTGTTGGATAATTCCCCCTCCACAGAAATATCAACTGCGGAATACAAGGTTGAATTTTATTGTCAAAACAGATTTTGATTCTAACTTAATCACTACCAACCACCTCTTTAACTCATTAGTTGCTAGAAGTATAGCGTAATGATCCTGTTAGCTAAATCCTGTAGAACTAGCTGCTAACGCCGTTGGCAACATGCAGAAAACACGAATTGGCACTGCAGACTCTGCCCTTTGGGTATAAATTGATCGTCAGTGCTGCAACTGCCGGTATAACTTGCTTAGATAAATAGCCACAGGCACACGTATACTATCAAGTTCTGGTCTGCGATATGAATTAGGATTCTAGTATAGTAATTGGTTTGTTTCACCACTGGTTTCTTCAATCCGTTTACTTGCCATCTTAATCTTGCAAATTCCAGTGGTTTTAGCTTTTTCATCCTGGATAAAATCGTATAGAAACAACTCCTTAATCCTTTTGTCCATCAGTAGTTTGCCATTAATTTTGGATACAGGAATTAAGGCAGAATAAAGAACAAATAGAGGAGGGTTAGGGTGTTCCACTGTTCCTAGTGGAATAACCAATAAGATGATTGGCAAGTTAAGAGCCGGACGGAGGGAGGATTTTCTATTGTCTCACTGTTCCAATTTACTTGGTTGACATTACCCTTCTAAGTCTTCTAATGTGCACTTTGTAGGAGGAAATGGATCGCAAGAATGGTTATTGGTGGTCACTTGATAGCAAGTTTATCGCGTTTACTCAAGTTGATTCATCAGAGATTCCACTTTACAGAATTATGCACCAAGGTAAAAGCTCCGTTGGTCAAGATGCACAAGAAGATCATGCTTATCCTTTCGTGGGAGCTTCAAATGTAAAAGTGAGACTTGGTGTGGTGTCTATTGCCGGAGGTCCTACCACGTGGATGGATATTTTCTGTGGAGGAGAAGATGGCCCATACTGCGAAGAGGAATATCTGGCTAGAGTCAACTGGATGCCTGGAAATATCCTCACTGCTCAGGTTTTGAATCGAGATCATACTAAGCTAAAAATTCTGAGATTTGATATCAAGACAGGTGAAAGGAAAGTTGTATTGGTGGAGGAGCACGATATCTGGATCAATCTGCATGACTGTTTCACACCAATTGACAAGATTCCAAATGGGGGTTCTGGAGGCTTTCTCTGGGCCAGTGAGAAGACAGGATTCAGACATCTTTACTTGCATGACTTAGATGGGAATTGTTTAGGGCCACTTACAGAAGGTGATTGGATGGTTGAACAGATTGCTGGCGTCGACGAGGGAGCTGGGCTGGTGTACTTTACTGGGACACAAAATGGACCCTTGGAGTCCAACCTTTACAGAGTTCAGTTGGTGCCAAGCGCGGGCCACCCCCAGGCCCCAGTGAGATTGACCCATCGCAATGGAAAACATGTTGTTGTACTTGATCATCAAATGCAGAGTTTCATTGATATTCACGATTCTTTAACTTCACCACCCAACGTGTGCTTATGTGCTTTACATGATGGAAGCGTAATCACAACGCTATTTGACCAGCCATCAGGTGTTCCAAGATCGAAGAGACTTAAACTTGAACCCCCAGAATTAGTGTCAGTTCAAGCACATGATGGGACTGTATTATATGCTGCTTTGTATAAACCCGATGAAAAAAGATTTGGGCCTCCACCATACAAAACTATGGTTAGTGTCTATGGTGGTCCTGGTGTTCAGCTTGTTTCTGACTCTTGGATAAATGCTGTTGACATGAGAGCTCAGTACCTGAGAAGCAAGGGCGTCTTAGTATGGAAGGTCAGTTTATTTTGCTTACTTCTCCGTGCTGCTCTAAGAAATCGTTATAAATTACGTCATTGTAAAGTTTGTTTTATGCATGTTACTGAGTCTGAGTAGAATGTTGCTAGTCGAGTTCCTACTGAAGATCTTTGCCTAGGTCCTTCCCTTATTATGGAGAGTGTTCTTGGCTTACCCAGTGCACCGTTATACGTAACCTTGCCAGTTGTTTGCATGATGGTTTATTTGAGTTTGGGATAACTTATGCGCAGGATCTGCAAATCGTTAAGGGCTTGAATTTAGAATTTTGTTCAACTTTTGCTAACACGCTTGTCTAAGGTGCTGATTAGTACAGGGTATTTCAGTCGATCTTTGTCATATGACGTCAGTTGAGAAACTTCTTTGATGCATAATTGCTCTTTCGTCTTCTGGGTCCAAATGGCTATTAGTATAGTATACTTTGGTGCGGTCTTTATTTGCAGTTTCTTTGCTGCGGTCTTTATGTGTATTTTTTTTTCTTGGGAGTGACCTTCATTTTGTTTTGCTTACTACAGTTAGACAACAGAGGATCATCCCGGCGTGGGCTGAAGTTTGAAGGTTCTGTAAAACACAATTTTGGCCGCTTAGATGCTGAAGACCAGGTGGCAGGAGTTGAGTGGCTCATCAAACAGGGCCTAGCCAAAGAGGGTAGTATTGGACTGTATGGATGGAGCTATGGGGGATATCTTTCTGCAATGACATTATCCAGATTCCCAGAGGTGTTTACTTGTGCAGTTGCAGGGGCGCCAGTAACTTCATGGGACGGTTATGACACGTTTTATACCGAGAAATACATGGGATTGCCATCCAAAAACGAGTCTGGCTATGAATTTGGTGCGGTGATGCACCACGTTCCCAATGCCAAAGGGAAACTGCTAATAGTACATGGAATGATTGACGAAAATGTGCATTTCAGGCATACTGCAAGGCTTGTAAACGCACTTGTGGCTGCTGGGAAACCTTATGAGCTTCTCATCTTTCCTGATGAGCGCCACATGCCCCGTCGTCTGAGAGATAGGATATACATGGAAGAGAGAATATGGGAATTCATAGAAAGGAACCTTTGAAGGAGCAAATAGTTGCTTCTGCTTGTATCTTCTCGGGTTTAATGGAAGAACATTATTGTTAGCCCCAAGAGGCGCTTGTGCATAGTTTCTTCCCCCCCTCGCCACCAGAATCACGCCTCCTTTGGTTGCGGCTGATTTCAGAGAGGAGGGGGTTCCGACGAGTTCAATTACAATAGCTTCATAGGATACATTTTGGGGGGAAGGCCCCCCAAGTTTCCTGAAATAAAAGTCTTGTCAATTTGTTCTCTTTGTAGATTTTTAGCTCTTAAAGCTAGAGGCTATATTTCATTCTTATAGTGTTGTACTCTTCTTTCTGAATACTAATTGTTTGCATCTTTGCTTCAAAAAATAATCAAAGTTGTTTGCTTCTCAGTATTCTGCTGTATACTCTTTTTTTTTTTTTTTTTTTTTTTCAAATTTAGCAAATGAGGTTTTTTTTTACAAACCATCATATCATAACGACACACCAGCGTTATTTCGTTTCATTCATTTCTTTACGTGAGTTTGTAAAAGGAATTGAAACTAAACGTAGAGAAATATGAAGTCCATTAATTGGCAATTTGGCAGTCATATGAATTAGAATAGGCTCCCCTAGAAGTTTGAATTCAAAGCTGGATTTGCAGGAAACAATGAATGAGTGATCCAATAAAAGAGTGTGCATGAAGAACCCATCAAAGTTTGGACAAAATGTGATGATGGTAGATTTACTGAGGGGGACCAAAGGGATCTGCTTCCTCTTTCATCAACCCCATGAAGCTTCTGTTTTAAATCAAGAAATTACTGTGCTAGTACTTTTTATTTCTATTTTTTACCACCTTATCTTCACCTATGAGAATGACTCAATTTGGCAAATTGACTAAAATCATATATGGTTGAGTGTATGTATTAAGTGTTTGATGCTTTTGATGGGAGCATGGGTGTGGTTTTTAAGATGTGTGTGCTATATATTAAGCGTCTTTCTAACAACTTCTATGACTATTTTTCCAAACGTTTACTTCTTTCATCCCTTGTCACTCAAATTAAATTTTGTAGTGTCAAATCCTAATAAGAAAGTGAAATAGACGCTAAAGAATGAGATTTTAGAATGCGTTTACTATAAATGAGCTCACTACTAGTATTATATTGGTGTAGTCGTTGCGGATATCATTTTCTTTTGTTATACGAGAGTAATGTAAGACGTCCTTATTGGTGTAGGCAATGCTCAACATATATATTCTACAACAACATAAAATATCATCAAGTTTCAACATCCCTACAACAAATGATTAATCTTAATTTGCTCACAGAGTCACAATTACAAAAAGTTATTAACAACAAATATTCGATATCCGCATCATTACACATCAAATTCACGAAAAAATGATATGTTAGCACATGTAACAAGAAAACGAACACATACACACAAGGATACACTTCAAATTGCAACTAATCAAGTCATATACATTTATAAGTACATTTTTCCCACACTTTTTAAAGGGAGAAAAAACTCGCGTTTTGGTAAAATGTACCAAAAACGAACCAATTTATCTTGATCCTCCTCCAAGTACAAACAAGTTAATCGCCCCATAGTTCCCATATGTCGTTTTTCCTTGCATTTGTTGTACAAAGAGTTAAACCACTAGAGTTAACGGTGAGCTTTAATTTTATTTTCAACAAAAACGATAAATAAAGAACGCCATTATAATGGACCAAATAAATTTTTAGTAGGCAATGTATCAATAATATATAAATAGGTAATAAAATTTTCTGCGATAAATCATAATAAATCTCAAGAACAAAAATGATGTAAGAGAAATTGCTTATTTATCTAAAAACAAATGAAATTACTGTGAAAAAAAAAAAACAACTCTTTAACACGGTTAGTATGCAAATTCCAATTCAAAATCCTACTATCAGGTGGAGTATTTTCCAACCAAACACTAACGTTACTAATGACTTACACGTCTCAAACATCCACTTTTTAACTTTTGTTTCACTTTCTCAAAAGAGACATGAGCACATACATATTAAATTAAACATCTCCCATATACATAATACAATACTCATCTTTAATTCCCAACTCCTAATGATAATATTTTTCAAGTACTATGATTAGTCTCAGTCACAGTCTCATGGACGCCTTCTTAACGAAGATTCTAGTACAAGTTGAAAAAAATGAAAGGCAATGACAAAAATACAAAATCATACGGAGTAAGATTGGAAGGAAAGACGTTAAATGGCGGTAACACCGTTTAAAAACCTTCCAGAAAACCCGACTGTCTCTCTCTCTCTCTCACAACTTTTTTCTAAAAATGATTAAAATAATAATAATAACAGTACAAGTGGGTCCCAACAGTATAAATATACGAAACACATCATCACCTTCACTGTCTGCTTCTTCTTCAGACCTTCATTTTTCTTCGCTCTCACTCTCTCTCCTCTCTCTTTACTTTAATTTTTCCCCCAAATTTTTTCTCTCTCCTCAAAATTTCTCCGGAAATTAGGTTTTCCGGCGATAAAATTTCACGAAAATGAAACGATGATGAAGATAATGTAGTAATTTCATATGAATATGAAGATAATCTGAAAAAAAAAAAATTGATCATCCATTTTTTTTTGATTGATTTGATCTTTTTTTCACTTTTTCCGACTTCGAGCATCGTCTTGCTGTTGGTAAGTTGATTCTCTCTCTTGCATTTTTTTTTTGATCGCATTTTATTGTTTGAATTTTGAAGAGGAATTTGAGATTTTGTAGTGATTTTTTAGGTTAAGATATTATGTTTTAATTTGTTAGAGTATCGGTTACGTTTATTATAGTGATCGTTAGTTGAATGTGTGATTTTCTGAGATGAAATTTGTGTGTTTGATTTAAATTTGTAGAATGTGTTTAAATTTAGGCATAATTTGAATTTATGCTAGTCGTTGATTATTTTGATTTTGGCGAAATGATAGATTTTTTCGGTTAAAAATTAGAGATTTTTGTTGTTTTAATGTTACGATATTATGTTTAATTTGTTAAGAGTATCGGTTACGTTTATTATAGTGATCGTTAGTTGAATGTGTGATTTTCTGAGATGAAATTTGTGTGTTTGATTTAAATTTGTAGAATGTGTTTAAATTTAGGCATAATTTGAATTTATGCTAGTCGTTGATTATTTTGATTTTGGCGAAATGATAGATTTTTTCGGTTAAAAATTAGAGATTTTTGTTGTTTTAATGTTACGATATTATGTTTAATTTGTTAAGAGTATCGGTTACGTTTCTTATAGTGATCGTTAGTTCAATGTGTGATTTTCTGTGATGAAATTTGTGTGTTTGATTTAAATTTGTAGAATGTGTTTAAATTTAGGCGTGATTTGAATTTATGCTAGTCGTTGATTATTTTGATTTTGGCAAAATAATAGATTTTGTAGGTTTAGGTTGATGAATTAGAATTTGAAGTTAGAATTTTGATCGGAGGTCAGAAGTTTAAGATTAGTGTTTCTAGGATACGAAGAAGTGAATCATGATGATTGATGTTCAGTTGATGAATGATGTGATTAGGTTAGGATTATTCGGATTCGAGGTACGGTTAATAGAGTACTTCGTTTTCTTCTTCGAAAATACCAGATGTTTATATGCTCATAAAGTGATTGAGAAACTCTTGTTGGGGCAGTGAAGTGATAATTGAGATTAGGTTTGTTATCCTTGGATGGGATACGAAGAACTGAATTATGACTCGAGAGTGATTAATGTTCGGTGAATGCTATATGTGATGATCATGTGAATTCTGTAAAAGTATTCGATTTGTGGTTAGATTGATCGAGTACTTCATATTTCATCTTTGAAATAGGTGATGTGACATAGTCTCTTAGGTTTGTTATCCTAGGATGAAAAAGCTTAAGCTTTAGATCTTCTCCATGGCCTGGATTTTGAAATATATGGATTGCATGGTTGTAGGAAGCAGGGAGGGTTTTGAATGACTTTAGTTCAGAATGTCGATGGCAAGTGTTGCTCTTAGTCCGGTTTGCAAGGATTCCTTGACCATCCCGAGCTTTCTCTCGAGCCAGTACGGGTGTTTAGCTGATAATTCCATCCTAATATACTTGACTGTGGGTGGCTCAGTTGTTCCAATTCGTGTACTGGAGTCTGAAACTGTTGCTTCAGTGAAGCTCAGGATTCAAAACCGTAAAGGCTTTTTTGTGAAGAATCAAAAGCTGGTTTTTGATGGAAGAGAGCTGGCTCGGAATGAGTCTCGTGTTAGGGAATATGGAGTAGCTGATGGGACTGTGCTGCATCTGGTCCTCCGCCTGTCAGATCTACAGGCTATTACTGTCACGACTGTGTGTGGCAAGGAATTTGAGTTCCACGTTGAGAGGAGTAGAAATGTTGGATACTTGAAGCAACAGATTGCCGAGAAGGGAAATGGGCTGTTTGATTTGAAAGAACAAGAGTTGATTCATGATGGTGAGGAGCTCCAGGACCAGTGTCAAATTCAGGAGTATTGTAGAAACAATGATGCTGTCATTCATCTGCTGGTTCGGAAATCTGCCAAAGTCAGAGCCAAGCCTGTTGAGAAAGACTTTGAATTGTTTATTGTGGCTTCTGATCCAGATGATAAGGGAGCTGATGGAGGAGTGAAAGGTGTGTGCCGATGGGAGATGCAACCTGTTAAGCCTGTGGGTTTGCTCCAGACACAGTTTTGTAGAGATTTAATTTTAGAACCACTGATCATTAATCTGAGTATCGAGCTTCCGCTGGTGATTAGGCAGCTGATTAGAAATACTTTTAGCGGGTTAGATAGAGGACACCAGCCAGTCAGGTCCTCTGAGGGCTGTGGAGGAGCTTATTTCATGCTTGATTCTGCTGGGGGTGAATATGTCTCTGTTTTCAAGCCTGTTGATGAGGAGCCACTGGCTGTTAACAATCCCAAGGGTTTACCTGAATCAAAGGATGGTGAGGGATTGAAGAAGGGAACTCGTGTGGGTGAAGGTGCTGTGCGTGAAGTTGCAGCGTACATTTTAGATCATCCTAGGACTGGTCGTCGTTCCTTATACCATGCTGATATAGGATTTGCTGGTGTGCCCCCTACTGCTATGGTGAAGTGTTTACATGGCAGTTTTCATCATCCTGATGGGTATGATCGCTTCCCTGAAAACTTGAAGATTGGATCTCTGCAGATGTATATGAAGAACTCTGGAAGTTGTGAGGATATGGGTCCTGGTGCTTTTCCAGTTGAGGAGGTCCACAAGATTTCTGTTCTGGATATTAGGCTGGCTAATGCAGATAGGCATGCTGGTAACATACTGATTTCGGAAGATGGTAAAGGTCGAATCAGTCTCATTCCAATTGATCATGGATACTGTTTACCAAGCAAGGTGAGACTCATCCTTTTATTCAGTTTGCGTGTATATTCTATCTACTACAGAATAGATTTAAATAACAAAAAGCTCTTGGCTGTGCACAAACATTTACTATGTTTTTTTTTTTTTTTTTTTTTATTTCAAAAACATTTACTATGTTTACTTAATAGATTGACCATATTATGTTGGTTATGAGTTAGACGATATGTTTTGTGCATACTGGTAGTGGTTGGATCACTGATCTTTGTAAAAGCGTCAACGTACATTTTAAGTGTTCCCCCCCCCCCCCCGAGGGTAAGTACATTTGAAGTTGATGGAACCTCAATACTCCAATCCTGTAGAAGATTTTAAATGCCCACATCACTGATCTTTTGTACATTTACACTCTATGAGGATTTTCCCATTTTTGCGTCAGTGTGTAAAATGGCCTGGAGTCTGTTAGCATCAGCAATTTCAAAGTGTACATATTCTGAAATTAGTGCTGTTTGGCTGTCTATGCGAGTACTTTAGGCAAGCATAGAAATGCTGAATGTGTTAAAATACTAGCCCTTGCATCTGTTCTGACCTGTGCTATCTCTACATTTGCAGTTAGAGGACTGCACATTTGACTGGCTCTATTGGCCTCAAGCTCGTCGGCCATACTCTGTTGAGACCGTTGAGTACATCAAATCCCTCGATGCTGAAGAAGACATCAAGCTGCTGAAACTTCATGGATGGAACATACAACCTGAGTGTGCTCGCTTATTTCGAGTTTCTACCATGCTTCTGAAGAAAGGTGCTGAGAGAGGACTGACTCCCTTTGCTATAGGAAGCATCATGTGCAGGGAAACTTTGAAGAAAGAGTCTGTGATTGAGCAGATTCTCCGTGAAGCTGAAGAAGCTTCAGCCCCTGGATCAAGCGAAACTGCATTTCTTCAGGCTGTCTCCTCTGTCATGGACCGCCACCTTGTTGAGGTCGTTCCACTAAACCCACGACCGTAGATATGACTATAAAAATAGGTACATTGCAAATATAATGTGACTATCAAATTGACTTGGCTCTCTATCCTATATTTTAATGGCAGTAGAGTCTATGTAGTAGTAACTGTGTGTCGAATGCTGAAACTTGCAACAGGACAGTGTCCTGTTGCGTCTGTTGTGTGCACTGTTTCGGCTTCTTCCGAAGGACAATGTCCTTAGCTTCCTTTGTTTCTCGCTGGAAATACCAGTGTTGGATAAAGTATATGAATAAATCAGTGATGTTCAGAAAAATGAATTGAGTCCGATCAGCATTATTTCTACGCATGTTACCCTCAGAACATAAATAGAAAATTTTCTTCTGTGTATCTTTCTTTTTCTGAAGGGACTGAGCATGAAAAATTCATCAGCAATGTTCTGTTTTTTTTTTTTTTTTTTTTTTTTTTTTTTGCTCAACCTGTCACATGATAAATGATGTCACACTCAGATTGCAATTGCATGTTTTAGTAGTACTGCAGTCTCGTACGTAATTTAAAATGTGTCGCAATCGCATCATCCATCACTAATTTATTTCCTCAACAATAAGGGATCATATTTATTTACATATGTATAGTTTCATCGATCTGTAGGAATTAAATTCGGGTTTAATTAAGTTTATATAGTTTCATTGATCTGACAGCCCTTCAACCTGCAGAATGCCTTCTAATTACAGCATTATATTTCGGAAATCGTAATTGATCGTTTTGAGGTACAAACTTGAGCAAAACATTGAGTTAATCAACCATAGTATCTGCATAAGCCGTATTGTATCTTACAGAAATGTGCACTAATTAATCACACCGTAGTTAGTGTCTAACAATCAGAAGATACACATCACAGGTATATTTCTGAGATGAAACTACAGTATCAGTGCCCCCTTAAAGCCTATAAACTACTTACTGCAGAACTTTTTACTGTATATATATAGAAATATAGCTATGTCCAAACTCTACTTCACAGGTCGCACAATTGGATTACTGATTTCATCTTGTTTGTTACTCATTCCAGAGCCACAGACGTTGATTTTCACTCTGCAGAAGTATCACATCAGCAAGACATTATTATTAGTTCAGTGCGTCTCGAAATTTGATCGTAGTGAATCAGATTATGAACATTAAGGATAACAGTGAACATATATAATGGTGTAGGAAATTTACCATAAACTAGTATTAGGATTATGATGATGATGATAGAACTGAGGCGACGAGGATGTAGTACCGAGCTGAAGCACTGTGCTGCTACTGGGATGATCTATTCCGAAAAATGGGAACTCCAACTGCTCTTGCCCACTCCCCATCAGCTGTGTATAGGAACATGTATGAAAAATCGAGTTTTTTTCAGATGACCGGCAACTGCACATTAAAAAAATGTAATCTACACTACACCATATACATGTAGTGGTCGATGTTTTTTAGGCTTACTCCTCGTGAACATATATAGGCGAGAGGCTTTGAGACACTATATAATGATATCGTTATTATTACTAAAAGTCGTACTATTTTATTGCTATAAACCAAACCATGAAACCAAAAATCAAGGTGAACAGCAGGAAACAAAAGAGGGCATACGACATACCCAGCGATACATGTTGCCGTTGTCAGTCTGCAGCATTTGTTCCTGCACATTATATAAAATGACAGATAAAAAAAATGAGTTTTCAGATTATTTTCAACAGGCCAAGGTTTCTTGTTCGATCAGATACTCCATTATCTATTCTTTCGGATTGTTCACATCATATATTCAATACAAAACGTTATCAATCTAAAGAAGCGGAGGGAGTAGTAATATTTGGGCAAGCAATTAACCTTTCTACGAAGATTTTCGAGCTGCTGCTGCATGATTTCATTCTATAAACCAAAAGAAACAAAATTATGTCATAAGCATATTTATGTTTAATTTCCTAGCAAATAATGAAGAAAATGTACTACTAATTTCATTCATTTCCTTACGATTTTGAAATTTGTTCACGCATAATTTGAAAAACATAAAGAAACATATATACCTTCCTAGAGCGAATGCTGGCTAAGGACAACTCAAGCTGTTGTTCGTGTTTGTGCAACTCCGTGAGGGGAAGATTGACCACATCCTCAGCCAAGTAGCTCCTCGTGTTCTGCTCAGCAATCGCGATTGCCTGTTTCAGTGCTTCGATTTCTTGTAATATCTCTTCCTATATGGTCACGACAACAACATTACACCAATACCTCGATAGATGTACGTTATCAATATCGATTAGCTTCTACATTTGTCGATTCGAGTATAAACATATAAACTACTCAAGTTCTTAGTCTGTTTACCTCATGATTATTATCATGCACAGGTAGCTGAATGCCCTTCTCATGCAGATACCTTTGTACAGTATGGTCCACATTGTGATGGACAAAGCCAGAAGAACTGCGTAGTTTACAAATTGACAATAAATTATTTTCCGAGCAACTTCTTTGAAAAAGGTAATAGATAACGTAGGTACAATTATAAATTGCAACACTTATAAAATTTCCAAAACTTGGAAATCATTGTGGAAGTCGACACCATTGATCAAAATGTGAGATGAAAGAAATTATGATGAAGAATAATAATAAAAAGTCATTGGACCAAATTACATAATAATAATTAAGAATTTATGACCACAATCTTTAATTTCTTTTGCAAATGTAAATCTACTCATAGAAAATGGTCAAAAATCAAAAATCAAAAATAAGTAAATGGTCAAAATATCAAACATCAAAATGAATGAAAGGTCAAAAAAATCAAAAAATAAAGTAAATGGTCAAATAAACGATTTGTAGGGGGTCAAAAATTCAATGAATTAAATAAAATCTGGAAGAAAAAAAAGGTAATCATTACAAACCCACATGAAGAATATCAGAAGAAGATTCAGAAAACTGATAAGAAGAATTAAAACCCTAAAAGCATGTCACTATAATAATTAAATCACATCATCACAATTGCAAATTGACAGTTTTTCTGACCATATGATTGAAACCCCTTAGCTTAGCTTGTTGATGACAATTGATAAAGATTGTGTAGAAAACTAAATTATACACTGACAATTGACAATGTATACATTTCAGCTACTAGTAAGTCTTAAATCATCGAGATATGATTTACTACGAAACTTTTGAGCGCAACCATCCAAATGTCCAATCTTATATATTTCAGTTTTTAAGACCTGATAATTATTTTATTTTTTATATAAAGACTAAATTAACACACAAAAAAATGAGGTTAATATGTAGAGAATTAACCTGTCATTTGGGAAAGTGTAAAGCTTGTTAGTCCCAGAGAAGATGATGAGGCCAATTTCGGCATCACAAAGAATTGATAGTTCAGCAGCCTTCTTAAGCAATCCTTGTCTTCGTTTCGAAAATGTCACTTGCCTGTTGGTCCTGTTCTCGATCATCTTCATCTCTATCTTTCCTCTTCCCATGGTGTGCGTATGTGTGAAGCTAACTTATGCTACTGGCTAGCTTCTGCAAGTTAAATCACAAAGATTACAAACACCGCGACTTTTAACAAAATTTAGGGCTTGTTTAAACTTCTTTATTTTGTGTTTCTTAGTCATATTATGATGCAGATCGAGAATGTTAATTGAAACAAATGAAATAAAAATAGGAGAGTAAATAAATTAAACATGCTAGAATTGTGACAAAAAAATTGACTTGCATCTTGCATGATTTTAGAGCAAATCAAAGTTTAAGGTAAAAGCAATGGATTATTATTAGTGTAGTGTTTGTCAAAATTTCCTCCTAATGCAAGAAAAACTACTTATAAAAGCTCATGATTTTAGAGCAAATCAAAGAATAATAAACAAGGAACACAAAAAAAATTCCAAAGTTTAAGGTAAAAGCAATGGATTATTATTAGTGTAGTGTTTGTCAAAATTTCCTCCTAATGCAAGAAAAACTACTTATAAAAGCTCATTAAATAGAATTTATTAGGTTAAACCTATAAAATGAGGAAAGATTCAAGTTGTTAGAGACAAATTATTGGTAAAGAAAGGGGTATTAAAACAGGAAAACAAGAAATATATATATATATATATGTATATATGATCAACTTTTGCAACAAATTAAAGTATATGCATATAAATAAACATCATAATTACGAGAAAAAAAACTAAAATATAAAAGTGCCCGAATCGCCATTTTTGAAGAGGAAACTGGAGTAGATCCATATATATGATCAAAGGTAAAAGCAAAGGTGTAAGAGGTATATATTTACCTATTTACTCCTTTTTCTTCCTTAAAGAAACTTCTTTGAGTAAATGCTTAATCTGTTTGTAGTATGTATTACTATATGTAATATGTTTATAGCTAGCTCATGTGATGATTCCTTCGTTTTATATGAGAGGGATTGTTAACACTACAAAAAAGTAATTTAATATTAAAAAACAATTCGATAAGACTTAATTATAGTGTTCATTCCTAATTATCCTTTTAATGTTAACCAACCTTTAACTCACTGAAATGTGTCACTTACTATTCTAAGAAAAAAGCTTGAGTCGAGTTAATAAACTCAAGTTAATTTCTTAACCTCTTTCGTTACACTTTGGTAGTTTGGTTCTAGTGTGTTAACCAGGCCATTACATACTATATAGTATATATCATCACTCTAATTCGATACATCAATTTAAAAATTAAATCACTTCACTTTGAGTATGCATATGTACTGTTAATCTCCATCCATGGCTCGAGTTATAGGGGAAAAAAAACTAAAGTGTAACTTTATTTTTACAACAAATTAGCAATTACTAAAGCAATAGAATGACAAGCGGGTCATACGTTTTAATAAGGAGAATTTTCAGTTTTTTGAGAAACTATTATATCTTTATTATTATTGATTATCACGTATGATTGGTAATGCTTGCATGTATAATACATTATCGATTTATCAGTTAGATGTCTACTCCGTACAAACTATGTCATTGTGAACAAGATAATGCGATTCTGCGCTTGTCAACTTTCAAAGTGTCATAACAACAATAAAGTTTTTGACTGACTCGTGCACCACCAAACTAAGATTAGCTTAACAAGCTAAGTAAGCTAGTTATTAGTAGATACCTAGAAGTCATGAATGCTAGCAAACGCATCAAATAAGAGATTCAAAGAATAAAAATAAGAACCCTTAAATTTGGGAAGCAAAACAAGAAGGAAACTTATATTTAATTACTTTCTAGCTGAGCAAAGCGGTAAACGGTTAGTGTTTTTTTTACTATGTATAAACAAACAAATTTGATCAAACTTGATTAATAGCTTCATATAGCTAGGTTTACTTTTAATAATTAAACCCATGAATATATAGCTCCAAGTTCACCTCTATGTGTGTGCATGATCCCTTCTTTTTTTTTCTTTTTTTTTTTTCTCTCCTTTCTCTTTTCCTTCGGCTAACAGCTTGTTTGGTAAAGAGGAATTGAACGGAAAGAAATGGAAGGAAGAGAAAGGAAAGGAAAAGAAAAGAAGAGAAAGGAAGGGAACTACGATTTCCTTTGTTTGGTTCGCTTATTAAAATTTTTGAAGAATTGGACGGAAAGTGAGTGATTTTATGTTATACTCCCTCCATTCATATCCAACCTTCCTGCTTTTCTTTTAGGGGAATTCACATCCAATCTTCCTGTTTCTTATTTTGGTAACATTTGAACCAATGAAATGCTTCCAAAGTGCTATTGTCCCCATTCCCACTTGCTTTTAATACTTTTAAATACACTCCTAAAACTTTGTGCAAAAGTCAAAAGGAAGATTGGATATGAATGGAGGGAGTATGTAAATGGGCTATCCGTCCAATTCCGCCCGTTTTGGGAGAGAAAGGAAATGAAAGTTTAATGAATGATCATTTCCTTCGATTTCCTTTCCCTTCCGTCCACTTCCCATGTATCTTTATTAACCAAACGTAGGAAAATTGTAAAATCTGTTTACTTTCTTTTTCTTTCAATCCATTTCCTCTCTACCAAACATGCCTGCTCTAAACGAATGAGAAAACAATTTGGCTCATATTGCCGTGGATAGTACATCATGAGCAATAAAGAAATGGGGCTAGTGGTCGTAATTAAGTTTGAGCTGAAAACCAGTGGCGGCCGTGATAGTAAAATTGAGTTATAGATACAATAATCTCTTGTCGAATCAACCGTCACACTAATATAATGGTACTATTGTAGGAATATTTTATTTCAACATCTAATAACTTTAAGCATGTTATTTTTTTTTTTTTTTCCGTCTATTAAGGGATGAATAGAGAATATGGAACGCATTTCAATTAATAGCACTATTAGAGATAAACTTTTAATTCTTGAACCATGATTTTTTTTTTTTTTTTTACCGCATTGATTATCTATTTTTAACCTAACAATTCTACATGTTGTAGATGCAGTCAACAAATTAATTCAAACCATCAATTATAATTTTGTTACACATCTTCATCAAATAAAACCCTAGAAGAAAAAAGTGCATGTAGCATGTTACCCCAAATCAAAAATAGGAAAAATTTCCACAGATTATTGGGTACTTACTGTGCATGATAAATTGGTCCCCAAGCATGAATAATGGTATTTGTTTCTGCATAAATCTTTGTCAGCATCACATAATAATTCCTTTTCTTTATTTTTCTATTTATTTGCTCAACCTGCTCACATGACACATTATATTGCATGGTCCTTAACCACACTATTGTCCAATTTGAGGCATTATTGTTGCAGGGCGACATTTTAACATACATACAACGTTGTACATGTACTAGTGATCTAGTAGCACTAGTACAGTAGTACATATGAAAGTAGCGTGCAGAATTTATAAGCATCTTCGATCGTTAGTTTCTTCGACACACCTACAAGGTACCCATTAGGTAATTCGCTAATCAGGATGTCACCTAACCAATCACAATAAAATGGGAGGGGGATGGGACATCCTGATGCTGGTTCTAAATTAGACGGGTACAAGTTTGTGCATATTCATTATATGGTATCAAGCCACAATATTATGACCTTGTGAATCCTAAGGAATAATTCCGGTGCATTTTTTTTTTATGGGTTATTGGACTTGTCAAGTTGTCATAAGTTTTTGGATATATAAAATACACAACAATGAAATGATCTCGATTACTCTGATTTCGAAAATGTAGAATATAATCGTGAGAATAATAATAAACAATTGTTGTTTATCATAATCAACCAACAATCTAGAGAAAAGAAAGATAATTAAATTTTGATGTTTAGTGGTTTATAATGTCATGAATATGATCAACACCTATAGTATATGACTACATGAGTTTGCCTATAGATTCATCTATACACAAGTTGGATTCATTGTTCATAACTTCATATACATACATCAACTAAATTACGAGGATAACCCTGATTGATATGCCACTCCCGTGGAAGTTATCCAAGCTTGACCAAATATAAATTGTCCAACAGTAAATTGTTGTGCATCGACCCTTGACATACTCAAATGCAATCCGGGCCACTTGACCCGCATCGACACGTCGGCCCGTGGTCCGGTGTTACCATATTCACCATAGTAGAGCTTATCCACTGGAGATGTTGCATTCCACTCTAACCATCCTATAGGGTCAATATGGTCACCCAAATAAGACTCCATATACACGACCCGAGAAAATGTTTTCCATGGACGACCCAAATAAGTCGGGTAGCTCGATTTTACGGGTTCAAGGTCCAATGTGGGTCGGGCCTCGCAAGCGTGGATTGATATACCCGTGTTTTGATTTGGGTCCTTACGATTTTGGGCCGTGATTGTATTCTTTTGTAAGGGCATGGGCTTACGAGCCCACATAGTACAATGTTGGAACACAACTGCTGCGTTACCAAAAATAAAGTCTACCGTGCCATATATATCACACTCCCTAAAGAATTGTCTTTGAGAGTGTACGTAGAGTGTGTCTTGGTAGCCCTTGACTTCACATCGGTAGATGACGGCATGGTCTGCTCCGACTCGAAGGGCAACTGCTTGGTGGTTTCCGGGACCGGCCTCGTTCACAAAACTTATATCTCGAGCTACAAACCCGGTTCCAGTGGCAGCTATAGCATTAACCAAAGAAAATTTTAAATTTATTAATATCACGATTAAGTCGTTAAGATACAACCTAAATAACGAGTGCATCTAGACAATGAACATCAAATTGATACTATACATACTAACTCGAGGATAAAATAACGAAAATGGAGATCATATTTTACATTTATCTCTTCTTTATTTTTCTTTATATCTTCTTTATTTATCCCCACCAATTTCTTGTAATTAATTATTGATTTTTAGTAATATAACATAATAATATACTAGTATCTACTATTTTTTTGTTTTTATTTTATTTTATTTTTTTGGAGGGATTTGTATGTACTTAATTTACTTAATTTTTATAGCTTTGACCAATTGGTTAGAAATGGAATAATAATAATAATAATCATGTACAGGAGTGGTTGGCGTCAAACATCGGCATAATGCTGTTCGTGACACGCTGGTTGACATCTGTTATCGATCAGGGATCTCAGCTGGAAAAGAGGTCGACATTGGTATGCTTGATGCTGATTGCCGACCTCTTCGCCCAGCAGACATGCTACTTTACTCTTGGAATAGAGGGCGCGATGTCTGCGTCGATTTGACTGGGTCGTCGCCCTTGACTCAGACGGGATTGATTAATTTTGAACCAGGTAAGGTGGTGCGGGAAGCGGCCGATCGTAAGCGTGCTAAGTATGAGGCTAGGTGCGCTGCTTTAGGTTATAGCTTCCGTCCCTTCTCTTTCTCCTCTTTGGGGGAGTTGGAGCCCACACTTGTTGCTCTGCTTAAGCGAATCCAGCAGTTCTCCAGGACGCAGGATATCGGTGGGCTGGCTGCAACTTTTATCTTTAATAAGATTGGTTTTTCCATAGCAAAGGGTGTGAGAGATCAAATTATATCTCGACTCCCCACCAATTTCTTGTAATTTATTATAGATTTTTCGTGATATTAATATATATAAGACCATAAAGTAAAGTAAATTGTCTTTGTCAGACAAATTGGCGGGAGTGGCCCACAGAATTAGAAAAAGTGAAGCACAAACATTAGCCCATCAGGAATCTTATTCTTAAAGGCCCAACTCTGGTATTATTGTTACGAACAATGCAACGTGCACTTCCAAACACAAATTGTCACGACCAACTATGCCATACCCTCTTGTTTCTTCTGCCTTTAATCGATTTGATCTCCGATTGTGCAACTTAATTCCATGCAATTTCATTGTTGACACAATAATGTTAGTTAATCTATTATCTCGGAATCGACTTATACTCTTTTTCACTTCTCATTTATTTTTAAATTCTTTATTTTAGAACGAGGAGTATACAATATATTTGTCTATTAGATAGCTCTTATATTATTTACGCATATACGATAGCTTTACTAAATACATTATGCTACTTCCGCCATTTGTTTAGCTAAAGAATCAATGATAATCGATAAGCAATGTTATCATATGTTTTTTTTTTTACTTGTAATAAAGAAGTAAATTTACCAAATGCAGCTGTGTGGAATGTAGTGATTTGGTCGTGTCCCACGCTCAGTTTGCCACTAATTACAGTTCGACCCTTTCCTTCACCTAAGAACCACAAGTTGGTCTTCTTCCGTCCCACTTTCAAATTATCTTCAGAATACCTACATACATCATTATGTTAATTTGAGGACAATGTTAAATTAGAGTATACCGTACAAACAATATACTGGTATAAGATAAGAAAATTTAAGGTATACACCGCATGATATTTAATTAGATTCAGTGGAGTTGAAAATAAACTCTATGTGGTAGAGTTTATCAAAAAAAGGTAAGAATAAATATATCTGTTAATTTATTTGTGCTTTTGAAATCTTCTTTATTTTGTTTTATTACCCGTTTTGGTAAAACTCTACCAACTCTACAACATATGAACTCCATGAGATCCTCACCCCACCGTATGATAATGGCAATATGGCATCACAAAATCCGCTTAAAATTAAAAAAACAACTTTACATGTATAGAAGAATAATAATATCTTAGAACTAGTACTTTGATACAGAGTATATAAGGTTGAATTTGCCTAAATACAATTATCTACATATATTTGCATGCATATTTTGAATGACTAACTAGTCAAGTGATACTAATTAATTAGAACTTTTTTAAAGTGATGTTAAGTCAAATCATCAATAGTCCATTATCTCATAATTAGTAGCCGATTCTTTCAAAAAGCACCAATAACAAACAACAGAAAGTGTTTCTACCGACACCAATCGATAATCTTGATTCTCGAAAACAACTCAATAACGTGAAGACTATAGTATTTCATTTCCATACACTCATAAGTCATAACTCCTCTTTTAGTGATGCCTTCATTTAAAAGTCTCTTTCTTTATAAAGTTATTAACCACGAAAAGAGCAAAAAGCTACCAATAAAAATAAGTTCCCTAGTCTTTTCTGTCTTACCTTACTAACCTTAGAATAATGCATCATCGCAGAACAAAAAGGCGCAAAATTAAATGTATCCCTAAACTATGATCGCAAACATATCTTATCATCATATATATATATATATATATATATATATATATATATATATATGCATGGTGTCACAATTTATGTAACCACAATATATAGTATAATACATATCATCGATGAGTAGCAATTCAAAATATAACCTAGTTAGTACGATGACCAATTATAATATGTTCATGAAGTATCAATGTTGCAAATGCATGCATTGATGCATACATATAGAATGTGATTATGGAATGCAAGCACAAAAAGGATCGATCATAATACCAAAAGCGTAATTATATTAGACTTTTAGAAAATTATTACTACTGTATGTTAAAGAACTTACGTCCCAGCCATGACGAGGATAATTATACGACGATCACTATTCTCCGGTGCCTTCTTAATCGCTTCGGCAATTGTCTTAACCGTGCCGGACCCATCTTGTGCCACTATTATATCAGCTTGGACACCCGGTGTGGGAGTGACCAAAAGCTCACGTTCGTACCTTGACATCCATTTTGGAAAACCTGTCTTACCGTCGACAATCTCGGGTTCAAATCCTAATAACCGTCTATTTTGGATTGGAGTTCCAGCAAAATCGTCAAGGTCGTCATTAGTAGCCGAATATATGGCTAGACAATTGCTAACGAGTTCTGATAAGTCTCGTAAGCTTTGGGCCATTTGATCCTTCACAGTCCCACCTACTTGGCTTAATCCGTCCGTACACGTGTCCTGGTTAGTCATGGCCCCACTTAGCCATGTCATCACGTCATGCTTAGAACCACCCTGCTTTCATCAAAGGTTTAAAAATTAGTCAACTAAAACAGAATAAACTTTGAAAAGTGATGCAGTAATATTTTTTACTGAGATTTCTAACAAAAATGCCTTTGACATATTCAATTCATATCAAGTTCCGCACAAAACTTCATCTGCAAATCTACTACTCCCTCCATTTAATTCATTTGTTTACATCGGATCAAATTTTGTGAGGAGAATATAAGCCCAACGTAAACAAATGAATGAAATGGAGGGAGTAAAATATTATGCCTAAAAATGGATCATCAACTTATTTTCTTGTCTTCTTGCTTGGTACCACTATAAATCTATAATTGTGATTATAGTCAATATACTTATTAGTTATTACTAAGAAAAAAGGGAGGCAATGATGACCATCTTTTAAATACATGCACCAAGGAAAAAGAACACGATGCATATGATACGTAATGTTGATTAAATTTTACTTATCAATGATTAATCATGTATATATGGATTCCCAATTGTCTATTCGATGTTCCTTCAGATTTCAAATTGAAATTAAATCATCGTCCTACAAACATTGGTCTTTTATTTATTAGTGAAATTATAATAATTCACATTTTGTTTCTAACCCTGATCTTCAAATACTCCGTAATTAGTTAGTGTAAAGAAAAGGATGGAAAAACAATTAGATTGAAACCAATAATATTATTTTTATTGGAGTAAGCAAAAACAACAGTTAATAATTGGACGATCATAAAGGAAAATTTGTCAGATAGTACCTTTTAAGTTTGCGATTTTAACAGGTAGCACCTTTTATATTCATTTATGTCAAATGACACCTTTAAGCTGCAAAGTTTTAACATATAGCACCAAAACTGGTAGTTCCGGCCAAATCGCGTCGACTCCGCCATTGACCACCGCTCCTCTCAGCCAGATTCTTTTTTTTTTTTTTTTTTAATTCATTTCTTTCCCTTTTCCCTAAATTTTTCTCATGATTTTGTTTTCTTTCTCACTTGTTGCTGCTTCTCTCTATTACCCCTTCTTCATCTTTCATTTTTCTTTCTTTAAGTTTAACCCATACCTCCCAAACCGCATTTCATCAACCTCAATTATACCGAATCTCTTTTTTTAGAATTTTCACCATATTAAAGTATGCCCGTTAGAATTTAATCGAAGCCATTATACAATTTAATTAAAAAAATCATGGTTTAATCTAGTTTTAATTTACTTTATTAAGCTAATTAAATACTATAAACCTACTTATTAAGTTTTAATTGAGTTCATTAAGGTTCAACATCTACCAAAAGCTAATCTCGTACTACCATAGAACAAAAAAGGAGAAAGAACCACAAAATATGGGTACATAAAAGATGAAAATAGAAAGAATCGGGGGAACGTTCGGGAGGAAAAGGAAAAAAAAAAGTGAACAAAAAAAAAAAAATCCGGTGAGAGTCACGGTGGTTACAGCCGGAGTCAACGCAATTTGGCCGGAAATACCAGTTTTGGTACTATGTGTTAAAATTTTACAACTTAAAGGTGTCATTAAGCAGAAATGAGCATAAAAGGTGCTAGCTGTTAAAATCGCAAACTTAAAAGGTGCTATCTGACAAATTTTCCGATCATAAAAGTAACTCCGGTCTAACACAACGGTCGAAAATATAGTACAAGGGATCAAGAAATGACAACAATATATTACGAAGTACGTTTGATTTATGAGCCATTATTTGGCGAAAATTTTAGATCCAACCTACAACCACATAATTTGGTACTCATCACTTCATCAGTATAAGCTATGTTGCACGAGTACGGACACCGACACGGACACCGGGACACCTCAATCTCAAAATCTAGGACAACGACACCGCTATTATTTTTTAATATAAATATATAAAAATAAATTAAATATTTTTTTTAATAAAAATAATAAGAATTTATTAGTTTAAAACTTAAAACAATTTCAAAATGAAGATATTACACACATGATCATTGAATATGTTAAAGGGAAACGCTAAGGAATTCGAGATTAAGAATGTTTATTTCGCCCAAATGCTTGTTTAATATTTGTTTTTTTGTGTCCTAGAAGTGTCCAACCGGTGTCTTGTGTGTAAAAAACCGGGGTTTGTGTCTAAATTAAAAAGAATAAACCGTACACCGGACCGACCGTGTCCGACACGTATCCTCCCGATGTCCTCCTGGTGTCCGTGTCCGACACCGTATTGGACACGGACACATCACTTAAGAGATGTGTCCGTGTTTCATAAAGTACAAGTATAATATAAGAGAATTCTTTGTGCTGCGAAAAAATATATAACGTACACATGAATTAAATGAATGAAACAATAGTAATTTCATGAATGGTCCCATTAAAAAAAATGGGAATTAAACCATTGCAGTCCTGCTCCACTACTGTTGTGAAAAATTTATGTGTATGTACGATCAAATTTATATATGACCCCAATTTTCCACCACTTATTTATAGACGGACATGTATGTATATATGGACTCTAAATTAGTTAAAGTGTAGAATGTACAATATTACTCTAATTTTGCTGCAGCAAGTGTCACATATTACTATCGTCGACTTTCCAAAACTAACCAAAGCTGTCACACGTATAGTCCATTTAGTCACGCTTTCATTAGATTTTTATTACAATCATTGCTAATCATCATCATAATGATCATTACCACAAAGCTCTGAGACGCCCAGAATTCGGGTATGTATCGCAGTTTCGGGTGTAATGGTATATAGTTTATTTTTAACTTTAGGGATTCAAATTCATTATTTACTCACATAGATTATTAAATAGGTCAAAATGTGTCACTAATTGACTAAAAAATTTGTTACACTATCTCTGATCGTCTGATCACGTCACCGCTAGAATCCATATAAATTTTCATTAGATTATTTTTTACCATTAGGTTACATTATCTATCTTATCGATATCGTAATTTGACTAATGTCACTATTTTCGTTATTATTATTCATCGAGTTTGTCTACTTCACAAAATTCTGACGTAATAGTAACGAACTAATAACTAACTCACCTACCTGATTAACAGAATTCCCGCCACTGCTTACACTCTGTTGTTCCACCGACGACGACGAAACGGAGGTCAACGACCGGGCAAGCAAGTCAACGGATTCCTCCAACAGCTCAAGGCAATCCTCGTACGCCGACCGCGACAGCGTGTCCATGTTCCAGTTCCTTATCTCCGCCGTCGCCGACAACGCCCTCCCGAACCTCACCATCGTCATGTTCACCGTAATGTGGGCCAGCTCCCTCGGCTCCGACACCGCCACCGCCCCCGGAAACCCCACCAGCGACTCCATGCACAGTTCCGGGTACCGAGTCATCCCACACGCCTTCCTCATTGCCCTCGTCGGGCCTCGGCCCGGCTTCCCCCTCCTTCGGGCTAACCTTACCGCGGCCGGGACCCCGCACGACACGGCAATGAGGAGCAGCGCCCCCGCCACGAAGGCGAGGATTCGGGCCCTAGAACGGGTTTTGGGTTTCGGGCCGGGTAGGTCGGGCTCGACGGCCCGGGCCGAGGGGGTGGGCTTGAGGTGGGCGTAGTTCATGGAGTCTTTTTTTTTTTTTTTTTGGGGGATTTGAGAGTGGGTGTGAAAGGTGCATGAGGAGAATGAATTTGTTATATAGGAGTAAATGATGAGAGTATTAGTAGGAGAATGTGATGCAATGTGTAGAAGGTGGGTGTGAAGTCATTGTCTAAGGAGCAGTGAAACAAACTTGAACATAGCTGTTGTCTACTAATAATGTCTAGTGAAATTTAGGGGAAAAGATAGGAGAAGCAAAGAGGTGGGGTTTTTTTAGGAGAATTGAAGTGATTTAAGTGGGATGAGTATATATCGAGTTAGGGTGATCCTACGAGTCTACATATAAACAAATAAAAAAATGTCTATATTTTAGTCCTTATATCCCAAGTATAGTAAAATCAAGATGGTACATAGTAAGAACTATGTAATTAAAGTAAATATTCATGATTTACAGTAAATTTTTGGCATCGGTAGTAAAATCAAATATATAAAAAATTTCTACACATCAATATCCTAATTTATCTCACTTTCCTATTATGTAATTACTCGCTAAATTAAACACTAAAAATTAACTGCACCCATAATTAAATTTACTACACACTAGGTGTAGACATATTTTTCTTTGTCTACATATAGACTCCTAGCATTATTAAATCAAGTTATCAACCATATCATCAAGTGAGAGTAGTGGATAATGTAGGTAGAAAGGAAAATATAGTAAGGTTTTGTAAAGTTGGATTACTAGAGTATACTCTGTAATTATTAAGTAGGGAATATACATGGTCATGGAGGCTTCCGTATTATTTGATCGCGTGTGTAAGGTTTAATTGAGTACGAAGATGTGTGAGATATTCGAATTAAAGGTTAGCATTTTCAGGAATGAAGCGAGTATCAACAGACCCGACA
Source organism: Spergularia marina (assembly GCA_963680865.1). Lineage (NCBI taxonomy): Eukaryota > Viridiplantae > Streptophyta > Magnoliopsida > Caryophyllales > Caryophyllaceae > Spergularia > Spergularia marina. The sequence goes on along the minus strand of OY804553.1, from coordinate 21,557,369 downwards.
AGTACTCGTGATTAGTTGGATCGTGAGGAAGATTTTAAATAGATCAGACTAACGCTCTCCTATGATTTCAAAAGTTAACTCATTTGATTCGACACACAAGGGAAAATGAGAAAGAAACTTGATTTCGACATGCCTAAAATGTAGAAAAGGGTCTTAACAAAATAGCAAGAATATGCAAAATAATTGAATGAGATGTTACAAGTTTTTTTGGGTATAGCCGAATCAACTTGCTAGTAGCTTCACCCTCACATGAAGCTAAAAACACTTTTCTTTTGGGGGTGAGAATAAGTGTATAGAGAGGGGGCAATTCAATTGTTGGATTGGTTGTTTTAAGGATAAAAACGAATTCATTTCACTATTATTGTTTCCTCGAACAAATGTTAACTAGCTTAACTTGTAAGGTTATCGATTGGCACGTGGTATTTATGACCTGACACGAGTTCGACACACGTTAGCATCAATAACATTGTATGTGCATGATCATCAGTAATACAATGATCTTCTTTCATGTTATACGACGAAGTCACTGTCTACCCACCTTAAGTTCAGTTGGAGATATACATCATCGTTCTATCTCCGCATAATATAATAAAACAAGTTTGATTTCAAGAAGAGTGATAATAAGTCGAATCTAGCAATTTAGCACGAACTTGAATACTTTCAAATTCCATATAAAGTCTGAAAGACTAGCCATGAGGTAGTACATGCGCCATAGATTAAAGAACTTTTACACTAGTCGAGTGCCCAAAACATTAGTTCGACTTCAAATTTTATCATTTGAAGCAACTGAACTGAACTGAACTAAACTGTAACTTCTCTTTTAATTACACTTGAGGCATCATCTAATTTCACTGAGAATAGAACTGGTTTCCTAGTCTCGAATTCCTAACATTTCCGTTTTGAAGAATGATGAATAATGCATGTCTAACAGCATTTGCCTATTTGGCAATTAAGTACCCCTGCATCTCTTGTCAATAACGGCACCAGTGAAGATGGCAGAGCACGTAAACTTGTGGCCTTGTCATAAGTTGACGCTACTCTGCTCCCCGATGGAACGAAAACCGTCCCATTCAGAAACAAATCCCCTTCTGATCTCCAATTCCATTTCTTCCATTCATATGCCGGTGCGTTCAAACGCCTACTTACCTGACACAATTCACCTAGTCTTAATTTTTTTCTTCTTCAAAGAATCGAATGACTACTATTTCACAATATGTAAAGGGTAAACAGTTAAGTTAAGTGCGTCTTTTTGCTTTATTCCATCATATTCCAAAGCCAAATAACAGCAAATCTTCGGCTTTTGGAAACGGAAATGTGAGTAATTTGGGAAGAACATTACCTTTTTAGATGACCGTTTATCTGTGTCAAGGAATCTATTGCCTTGGCTATTGATAGTTGGTGATGAGCTTCCGCCAATGGCGTAGTTGCCCCAGTGAGTGTAGTCATTATTTACCACATGAAAGTATCCAAATCTACACCTGAAAAAATCATATCAATTAGATCAGACATCAGTAGCTGCAGCCTGCAGTCACGTAACAGGATTTTGAGGTGACTTTACCAACTAAACTAGCTAACATCTAAGGAAATCTCGTGTCATGCTGGATTGCTGGATTTATACACATACCTTGGCATTCTTTGGACTAGCCCTTTACCAAAATGGTTGAATGCAACAGTGACTTGCATCTTCTTATCCTGTACATCATCATCACTGTTCCCCAAGAGCATGACCTTGTCATGATGTTTCATGTGGTTGTTAGATATGGTTATGGCAGTAGAACCATCGACAACATCGATCAACCCATCACCGCAACTGGATAATGTGCAATGATCCAGCCATATGTCACTGGACTTGGTCACAGTCACCCCGTCCACAGCGCAATCGTGTATCTCAAGGCCATGTATAATGACATTGGACACATCTTTTATGTCTAAGCATGTGCTCTTACTAGCAGTGATGCTGACGTTAACTCCTCTGCCATCTATGGTCTTGAATGACTTAATCTCTAGACTTTCTTTGAGTCTGATCCGCATGTTTCGGGCGAAAATGATCCATAATGGTTCATCCTGAATGACACCATACCTCAATGTGCCTATCTGAGGATTTTCAGGGTCATCCTTTGGATCTGTAACCACATAGATTGTGCCATTCATGCCACCTATCGCATTCTTACCAAAGCCAGCGCCACAAGTAGCCAAACGTTGGCGGTTTATAGCCCAGTTCGGGTCATGACGCCAGCAATCATCAGTAGGATTGCCAGTCAAAGCGCTCTTACACACATTAATGTCCCTGCAATTTTTTCCACCAAAAAAAAAAAAAAAAAAAAACAAAGATATGTTGAGTGAATTAAGCACGTTGGTTGTCTAACTGTATCTTAAAACAATAATTTTGGTATGTTGTGCCAGCAGATTATGTGTATCATACCCTTGTACAGGTGCTTGAACAGGAGGGATGCTTGGAGGTACTGGCATAACAGAAGCGTTTGGCGCAGGTACTGGAACAGGCAAGATGGTTGGAGGTACTGGTGTAACAGAGGCGCTTGGCGCAGGTACTGGAATTACAGAGGCACTTGGCACAGGCAAGATGCTTGCGCTTGGCTCAGGTACTGGCATAGGCAATGCGCTTGGAGGTACTGGAATAACAGAGGCATTTGACCCAGGCATTGGCACAGGCGAGGCGCTTGGCTCAGGTCCTAGAAAAGGTGGCTCAGGTGCTAAAACAGCAGGTTCACATGGTTTGACAGCTTGAACAGGTGATGGAAAAATGAACACAGGATTAGATAGTACAGCAGTCAGTAAGAACAAAAAAAAGAACAGCATTTTTCTCGGTTTATTACTATATAGTATTAAAAATCTATTGCAGTAGAAATCAGATTTCCTCAAACGTGATTCTACTGTGGCTTAGACCTCAGCCCTTAGGGACTGTATTCTTTTATACAAAAAATGGAAGTTTTTATAATGCATCAAGCTTAAATACATGAAGTTTTGGTTCCTGCATAAAATGTGGTAAAAAACAGCATTTAACTTTATTTAATAGGGTCAAGAACAATTACTATGTGCTTTAACAATCAGATTGAATTAGAAGAAAACAGGAAGAATTTGCAACTTCTAACATTGTAGAGATGAAACTGACATGCTATAAATACAGTCCATCAATCTACATTGTATTTGTGCTAATTGAATACTTGAATCTAGTCATAAGTTTAATGAGACACATCTATGTTGCTTTAGTAGTTAATGTTATTCAAGCTATAGGGAAGCAGAAGACATGAGAAACATCTGAAGCTTAGTCGAGTCGAACATCTAACAATTATTCATATCGGAAACTCAGTGTCAAGGTTACAAGAAACCAGAAAGCATGAGAAATTTTGTAGTTGAGTCGAGTCCAAATTAGTATCAGAGTCCGAGCAACATAGGCTAATAAAAACCTTATGTCGCAATTGAAAACCAGAAAAGTGTCGACAACATTAGCAACAGCAACAGCAACAGCATCAACAACAACAACATCAACAACAACAACAACAACAACAACAAGAGACACACATTCTTACAGAATTGAACACAAATTGCAAGTTTATTAAAAACCATAATCGCATATATGCACGGTTTCAATACAGAGACATTCTCAAACGAACTTACATCAGTTTCGGCAAAAATCATGGTAACTGTCAACTTAAGACTACCCCATGTCACCAAAAAGTAGCTGTTAATCTAAATAAGAGGATCTCCATCTTCCAAATCAAAAGCGGGGTTTAAAATCTCTGAGTTTAGCTGGTAGAGTTTCTGTTCGAAAACTTGATGAGGCTCCCACCACTGGCTCATCCCATGAACTTGTTTAAAACCTTGCTGATCTGAGCTCCTGTTAATGATAAGATAAGCTGACGGAATAAGGTGAGTTGGCTCAACATCTTTTCCGATTGCCATAGACACTAAGCTCACTATCGAGTTCTGAGCAGCAACCCTCTCAATTGCGGACGCACCCCTGGCCAACATCTTCTCCCGGTGCTCAAAATAGGCAATGTATTCCGAACATAGAGGATCACTTGGATGAACAAACAAGTAGGGAGTCCATGAAGAAAGCATAGCAAAATTAGGATCATACTCATCTCTGTTATATGAAGTATAACCCTTGACAACAATCGCAAGGCTAGCTGTAATTAAGCTACGTGCATAGCGAATACTGTCTTTCAATCTTTGGTTCCTGAACTTTTCTGTTGGAGTGGATGGAAATGGAGGGTTAAAGAGATACGTCTCCAAGAATTTCCCCCGCTTTGCCATATCCTTGCCTACTTGTAACGCGATTGCTGAACCTAATGAATGGCCAGCTAACCATATGTTAGCACTCCCCCAATCATCCACCATATTCTCAACTGCTTGTATGGCAACCTGATACCGTGTACTCATGCATAGTCGATTTAGAATAACCCGGATATCCAATTTAAAATCCCCATAACACGAGCGCCTTCTCATCATTGTACCTCGAAAAGCAATTATATATCTAGGGACATTTACGTGTGAGGAGTGATACTGAGGGAAAAGCTTGTACTCGAAGATGGCACCAAAGATAGATGAATCATCAGGGTCTCTAATTGTGTCAACTAGATAAAAATTAAAGAATTCCCACCAAGTATTAGCCAGATCCTTAGGAGTTTGTAGTTTTTCATGACGTTCTAAGACACATACGCTTCTTGCCAAGCTAGCCGCGACTGACCTCCTGTGTTCAGGTAAGCTCCTACCATAGCAAAAACAAGAGACACTAGTTTAAATTCCAATACAACAACAACTACAACATCTTTACCCCAGCGCCTTAAAGGCTCCAGCCATAAGGCGGTGTAAGGGGGGTCTGATGCATTACTCCTATTGAAACATAAAGAGGCTACACACAGATGACCCAAAATGAAAATTGCTTCGAGAATCACACATGCATCTGTACTCCTACCAAAGTTTTTGCAAATCCAGTAATACACAGTTATTCGAACTTTCCAAATTACCACATGTACCCATGTCAAACACTCGACACTTGGACATGGTTACACTTGGATACCTACACATTGAACACGCACTCGTGTAGGATACTTCTAGTCGTGTTTGAGTAACATAATAATCACATAGTATTAACCCAAATATAATTTAAGGCCTAAAATTGATTGGAATTAAAGAGGGTACAACAGGAAAACTTACCAATCCACAGGATCAATATGCCAGGGCCCTGTCATATGAAATGTATCCTTTTTCTGGAGATCAGCCAATCTTTCTCTCATCATTACACCTGCAAAATTGCTGTAATTTATTCCATCAAATGCCCACATTATTACACTATCAGAAGAAAAAAAAAAAAAACTAATCAAAGAAAACTTTTTTATCATATAAAATGTTCAAATGACCAATTTCTCCCTATCCCAAAACTACCCAGAAAAAGAATCAGGACATCAAATGGAAATATATTACTCCGTATCAGCTTCACAATTACGCTATTGTTTCGCAACCCAAATGTCAAATCCTAGTTAAGCACCCTCGGGATAAGCGTACACCTAGATCAACAACCTCAACCAAAATTCTTAATGTGAAAAACTACAGTAAACTAAAATTGGATTAGCTTACCTGAAATTGTATTAACTGGGGGAGACAGATCTTGGGGGAGGGGGAGGGGGGGAACGTTTAAAATTAGGCGGTGAGATTTATATCAAAAAGTTGCCCATCAAATATTTTAGAATTGGGGGGGGGGGGGGGGGTGTTGTTGTTGATGAACTAAGGAGTCAACAAGACGAGGTCGTACCTAATTATCACTATTAAAGATTCATTGAGTAGAAAACATCAAGTAAAGTAAACGAGAAGATTCAAGAAAGTGAGGCTCTTTTGGTCAATGGCTCATGTGTGTGTTTTTGTGTGGATGCCGTGTCTCTTGTGTTTGGCCTGTGCTTTTGGGGGAAAATAGGAGTTTTGGAAGAGTGTAGATTACTCAACAGTCAACACTTCTAGTGCGTATTTAAAATTTGGCCAAAAATATACTACTCCAGCACTCCACTTATTCTACCAACAATTAGGTCCGGCAAACCTGGCCCGACCCGATTCGTTGACCCGGAAATCTGACCCGATAAGACTCAAAATTGATCAACCAAACTCGATTAGACCCGACCCGTAACCAACCCGACCTTCTGTTACACGCCAATGACTCGACTCGAAACCGACTGATTCGTCACAAAATTTCCTCGATAGAATTGACCCTAAATCAACCCGACCCAACCCGAAATCGACCCGAAGATTCATCTGACCTGGTATGACCCAACCTGACACGAACCTATCCGACATAACCCCACCCGAAACCGACCCGACATAACCCCACCTGGAACCGACCCGACAACCCATTTGCCACCCCTACCAACACTCCTATGATCGAAGTAATTAAATTTAAGGCTTCGCTTAGGATTGGAGTGCAAGAATTCGATGGAGTACCGATGTCATACCCTACTCTAAAACTTTAAACGATATTTTCACTAATAGGTTTAAGAACTTGGATGATTAATGGTATGTAGTTATGTACAATGCAGTTGCGTGACTTCGTGCACAAAACTATGACGGAGTGTCAATTTTCTTTAATTAATTTGGATCAATGCGCTTACCAACTTATCTTCAAAAAGTTTTCTTGTGTGTAAATTCCTTTTTGAATTATGTTAAATTGGTAAATTACATGTCACGCTAGAACAACTTCTTATTTTTCCACATTTGAGCTGTGTATTATCGTTACGATAGACTTATAAAAAAAAACAATTCAATAAAATAGCAACATCAACCAATCAATCAATCCATTTTCACAATTGCATCTAATCAAGCAGGGGTAAATTAATAAAAACAACAAAATTTACATATATAAAAACTTCAATAGTATGTTAACTTAGCTTCCCCTGCACATTTTTGCACAAGGTCAATATTAATTACGGAGTATATTGGTAGAGTTTAAGGTGCCAATGATGATGAGGCTCCCACCACTGATGAATTCCATGAGCTAACTTGACTTGATCTTTCTTAGGATGCAAATTCTGAACAACAAAAGCAGATGGAATCAAATGAAGTGCCTCACCATCTCTTCCACATGCACCTGACACTAAACAAACTAGTGAATCTTTAGCTGCAATCCTCTCTATCCCACCAGCACCCCATGCTTTCATCTTCTCTCGATGCTCGAAATACCCGATATATTCGCAGCTAATCGGATCCTTTTGGTTCACAAACAAGTACGGGATCCATGGACGTAGTATAGTAAACGGGTCATAATGTTGTGTTGTAGTACCTTTCAATGCAATAGATAGTCCTGCAGTAAGAGCGCTACCAACAACCCGAAAACCCGTCTTCAAATGTGGGTTTACTAGTTTCTCAATCGGGGCAGACGGGTATGGTGGGTTGAATAAGTACGTCTCAATGTAACACCCTCCCCTAGCCATAGTTTTGCCAACTTGTAACGCTATTGCTGCGCCTAGGGAGTGCCCTGCTAACCAAACATTTTGTGGGCCTACACGGGCAACGTAGGTTTGTACCGCTTGGAGCGAGGTTTGGTAACGGGTGTTTCGGGTTAACCCATTTAAAGCGAGTTGCATATCCAAGTAGAGGTCTCGATTTCGTGACCCGGGTTTTGTAAGTGTGCCCCTAAAGGCAATGACATACTTAGGGGGTAGGTTTTGGGGTGGAATATGGTAATGTTGGTTAGGATTGTGAGGTTTGTACTCAAAAATAGCCCCAAATGTGGAGTTATCAACTTGATCCACAAGGATTTGGATACAATGGAAATGGAAGAAGTCCCACCAAATTGGGCCTAATGCTTTGTGACCCATTCTCTTTTGTTGACGATCTCGTTCTAGTACGTATACTCCTTGGACCAAGCTAGCTGCAACTGATCTTCTTTGATCTGGTACTCCCCTAAACAATTTGAAATTATATAAGTACCCCGTAATTATTAATTTAATCACATGTTGTTAATATTAATACTCCCAAGGACAAATTAAATCTAGCTAAAACTTGCACAAGAAATTTATTAATCAATTTATATGGTTGACTTTAATTTGTCAAACAATCAATTTTGGAGACATTGACACGGTATTATGCAATTTGCGCACCTGATAGAAATGATCCACTGTATATCTATATTCTTATTATTATAGTGATACCATCGAAGAAGAATCGTTTGCAAAATCGAAAATTTGTGCACAATTAATACATTTTGCAAGAATCATTTGAAATGTGGTTGGTCAAAATCGCGTAAAGTAGAGCAATACTAGTGATGAAGATAGCATTTTGCAAGAAGTGCATTTGTGACACCATTTATCCAAAATAGAAAAAAAAAAAAAAAATTTAAAACATCCATTGGGGTAACTAATACTCCTCTTAACCAAAATGACTATACTCAATTGAAATATAATTCATTAATTAAGTTATTTTACTAAAATTCTCTTCATTTTATCAAAATGTAGCTAAAAGTGAATAATGAGGATTTACTAATGTAATCAAAGTTTTATTATATATATTTATCGAAAAAAAGAGAGAGGAAGAATAACGAGATATTACCAGTCAACATAAGTGAGATGACAAGGACCAGAGACTCCGAAAATTTCCCTCTCAGAAGGAGCCATTTGCCCCGGCTCTAAGCTGGTCAAGAATGATGTACAATCCTCGTTAATTAGGCATTACTGTTAACATAAATTATCGAGTGGTACTCAATCGTAAGATACACCACACAGACTCCCACGTGTATTCTACGGTCCTTAATGTACTCGATCCTCATATACGTACATGACTAAATGACTAACGTCTTATTATCGTTATATATATACGTACATGTACATGTACTCAATCCTCATATATATATATTCATGATATATCATATATATCATCGTGATTCATCATTGTTTATAAATCACATAATTAACATATCTACATGTAAAAAACTTCAAAATGCATGCAAATCTAGCTCTTTAGATAAATTAGATCCATGAAGATACCATCTTCTGATCTCTCAAATAATGGAATGATCTTCAAAATCATGCAAAGTCAACGAGCGCAAATTTTAACCAAATTAAATCAAGGAAAGCAGTATAGTAGAACATTAAAAATTTACTGTAAGAATATTATGAAGTTAATTAGCTAAGAAGAGATAATTACCAAAGAAATGGCCAATGTTTTAAACGAGGTGCATGGATCGGATCGGAGTACTAGAAAATTTTGTGTTAATGTTGGTCTGGCCTGGTAGACAGATGAAGGAAAACCAGTCAAGCTCGAATGAAGATCATAGGGCATATATATAGACGTATATATACTTGACCAATTAGTTTACGTATTTTTATATCTCACCAAGTCAACCACATTAATTTGCACCCTACCTGCATATACCATATAACTATATAAGATTGAGGATGATATTAATTATGACGCGGTTTATTGTGATTTAAAAACTACTTAATTTGTGATTTTGTGAGTCATGAACAAGTATGTATTTCTACATACCCATTTATTAAAAGTAGGTAGATTTACGACTTGAAATTTTCTTACACGTTACTACTTACGTTAGTGATATCCTCGTACAAGATGGTCGATCAAGATCAAGTACTTTACTGATAAAGTACGTGCTTGTGTAAAAATACAACAGAGCAAACATTACAATGGCTATACTTATTAAGCAACGTAACAGATCAGAATCCCATTTGCGTGTACTTAGTTGCTCCTTTTAATTAACGCGTAAGTAACAAACTAACAATACTAAAACTAGTTAAAGTTAGTTATCACATATAAGTGATTGTCCATTATTACTACTTGGTTTCAAACAATGTTATTTCGTACATGTGTAAAATTCAATAATGTACAGTACTTGATTTTATTTTAGACCGCAAAGAATAAAATGCTACATAATGATTGTACTGAAAATGAAATACTTTGTTGAATAAAAGAGGATTCTTACAAACTAAACAGTAACGTAATTCAAAGTATATCAAGCCTGCTAATGAAGAGTTAAGAAAGATATGGAACAATTATCTTCATGCCTTCTGTATTCACCATGGAAAATGAAAAATAACGCTAAAACATTGACTGCTCGCGATACGGGGCGAGACTTTCCTATCTGTACTAAGAAAAGACTATAAAAGATAAAATTGAACTTTAGTTGTTGTTGTTGTTGTTGTTGTTGTTGTTGTTGATATTGATGTCTTGTTGTGATTATGATGTGATTTATATAAGATAATTCTTTGGCGGTTGTGCATAAACTCCCGCTTTATATCTTCTCCGGTCGTGGGATAGGACGGTTGTGGGCCGTTAATCACGTCTTATTTGAGTCTCCAACTGCTTCCAAGATGCGTCCGTTGCTTATTTTGAATTGTGATTGAGAACTTGTCGCTGGCCCAAATCAGTGATTTTGACTTGATGGTCATTTTCTCATACTTTTATGGCTCATCGTGATGATGCACTTGTATCGCTGAATTGGCTTCATCGCTTAAAGAAAAATTATTTTCGTCATCAACAACAAGACAACTGAAAACCAATAGTGAACAGTTCTATTTGTATATATAAGAGTATACTCGTAATAGACCAATGCAGTGTGATAGGGGTTATTTAACCGCAAGCAATGTTGTAGCAAATAAGTTGATCTCAGGGAGACGGGAATCAAGTATTCGACACTTTAGAGTATGGTTAAACTACACAGGAGAAAAGATTGATGAGTGATTTTTGTACTAATTAAACTAAGGTAACAAACAATGAATAGAGAAATTCTAGGGCAACAATATCACCTTTTAACATGGATTGATCAACTAACAACATATAAGAACGGATAGATTCAATTGTCAACTTAGGTGAGACTAATGTTCCTACTTGTTAACATGCGAGCACATAATCAAGAATTAACCCTTTAACTCTATCTCAGGCTATAATAATCTCAATTATAAACTACACCTATTCTCATAGGGAGCGCCTAATCATGATAGAGTTCTCTAAACAGAAATTCGACTCTAGCAGTAATCTATGTTGAGTAACAATTAATCAAATTAATCAAATTCACATAATAATTCACAAGTATCAAAACTTAACTCTCGTTGTAATTCTAACCAAGAATTAATCATGTTAATAAAAATCAATCAAATTAATAATAAGCACAACCCTATCAAACCTCAGTACGGATCACATGTCCCATTTTTCTATCCCACTCCCTGTACCCTACCAATCAAATGATATCATTTCATTGTTTTCTATTTTAAAGATAATACTTTTTGAAAAGATATAAAAAATGCTAGCATATGATTGGTGGGGTACGTGGAGTGAGACATGTGATCCGCTCTGATCAAACCTAAGTAATACAATCAAATAAATCATGCTATTAAACCATCGATCAATCCAGTTAAGGTTCAACCTAACCCTATATAAACGAATACTCACATAAAATATACAATAATAGAACTGATTAAGAACATAATTAAAGAGTAGTAGAGAAAGAAATAAACTTAGTCTTGCATAAAGAGTGCCGAAAGATTGAACAAACGTCTAGAGTAATCGTCGCGAAGAACAGTAAAAGAAAACATACATACGTACCGAAAGCTGAGAAACTTAAACCCTAATAAAAGACGCGTGCGTATGTAAGACTAGAACTCACGTATTAATAAGGGAAGTAAAAATCCCTTTATTCATCTAATCACAAACTAATAACACTATGCGATTGGAAATAGAAACTAATAGGCCCCTTCAATAAGCGATTGTAGCACGACCAAAATTAAACTCTTCACCAAAGTTGCTTGACTCAAATGTGAGGTCAAGTAATCAAACATCAAAGCCCAATTCGCTCCTTCTTCTGCTTTACTGTATTTCTAGTCCTAAATGACGATTTTCTGCACATAATAATCGTAGTAAACCGTACAAAGATAAATATAATAGAAAATATGCTAGAATTACCGATAATCCATGTAAAATCGCGGGGAAATACATATATAATATAAATATGGTCAAAATACGGACTTAAAAAGCAGACCAGTAGACTACCACAGTTTAGGAGAAGATGTATGATCCACTATTTTGTTTTATTGACTCATATATATAAGCTTATACAAATAGCCGGAGTCAATGATAATTTGGGTGCAAGCTAAGGGAGGGAGGAATCATGCATGTCACACAAGTGCATAATTATGCAACTTTGACCATTATACTCGTAATCTTCCTCGAAGTAATTTGGATGATTCCAGGCAACAGTGTATTATTGACTTCTTGTAAGAAAAAGTATGACAGTTACAAGAGCAACGACTTTTCTACAGATAATACGAAGGAAGCATTGTTGCCGTATGTAGTAGGACAAGCCAGCAACTGCAAAACTGCTCATTTACCCTCCCTTCAATTTTAAACTCTGTAGAATTATTCGGAGTCCTTATTACGTGCTGTCTATACCAATAATCAGTTAATCAATGTTTTTTTTTTTTTTTTTTTTTTTTTTTTTTTTTTTTTTTCAAACATATGCCTACAAGGTAAATGATAAGGAGCGATTCTATAATGGCTACCAAGATTTAGTAGCCATTATAAGAAAAACAAATCTGGCCCTTGATTTTATTTGACCAATCTCAACCGTTCAATATTTTAACCATTGGAAAAAAATTGATTTAAGAATAAAAGAATAGTAAATAGACCCAAACTCCCACCCTTTTTTTCTCCGCTCTCCCCTTCCCTTACCCTTTACACCACCAGACAACCCTCCACCGCCACCACCAGTCCGCCACCTTCGTCACCACCAGACTCACCTGTTGCCGCATGCCCGTTCCCCCGCCCCCAACTTTCAAAGGTTGCACGAGCCCCTCTCTCCCTCCATCTTCATCCCATTTCCGGCCGAAAGAAGATCTGCAGCGGCATCGCACCCCTCACATAGTCACGTGATTGCCGCCTCATCATTTGAGTTCGCCGCCCTCATCCTCTACGTTCGCCGCCCCTATCGATTCGAAATGGCGTGGTTGCGGGGTGGGAGCAGATGGGAGACGACATATGACGGTCAGGTTGGACGGGGAGGCCTCGACCATGGTGATGGTCGGGGCTGGTGGCGGTGGGGCAGAAAGGGTGGGTGAAACCGTAGTTGGGGAGAGGGGGAGAGAGAAATGAGAGGGGATGGTTGTAGTGTTGTTTTTTATTTTTTTTGGTAGTCAAATCGATTCAATGGTTCAGATTTGGTCAAGAAAATCAATGGTCATTATTTTATATTCTTACAATGGCTACCAAACCTTGGTAGCTATTGTAGAATTGGTAAATGATAAGAGGGTATTTCTTTCCTTAATCAGTTAAACAATTTTCTTTAAAAGTTTGATTGGCCGATCGATTAATATGCCATCCTCAATAAACTTGTCGTAGCAGATGAGAAATGAGAGGAGATATAAGTTAGAATAAGGGGTATAATAGGTAATCTACATACTAGTATATTGTACGTCAACCAGTACAATCAAACCAAACTTGTGTGGCGCTAAAGTCTCAAAGTGTGTTATCTACGCCTCTTGTGGAGTGAAACACTCAAATAGCCAGCAAGACAAATACTCCATTATTATACTACTCTCCCACTGCTAAAGTTATCATCAGCAGCAATGTATTCAAGTGTAATCATGTCCTCCTCATCAAGGCCTCTCCAGCAACACTCTCCCAGCGCCTTGGGTGGCCGCTTTCTTCATGGCTCCACTCTTGACGAGGTAACTTCATAACTACGAGTAATAAGTTTAGCATTCAATCTTCTGGGTGTATATTTATATGTAGGTTTATATTATCCATATTTATATCTTATATCTATATATGTATTAATAAGTGGCGTAATCAGGATTTCTTTTCTTGGGGGGTCGGATTACAAAAGCGCATATGCGGAAATAAGATACATGAATACGTAGATATCATATGTAACAACGACGTCCATAGATATTTCATTGATTTAGAATAATACAAAACAAAATTTACAAATCCGACAAATCTAAGCGATGAGTTTTGATAAATCTTGTTTGAATTATCGAATCAAATTGAAAATTTAAATACGCAAATCAATTTGGGGAAAATTAAAAAATAGAGAGAACTTACTTGAATGAATGAGAATGGGTGATTTAAATTTTTTTTTTTTTTTGAATTTGTCGGCCCTCTGCGCGTAGCTAGGAGAGAGAGGGAGAGTGATTAATATTTTTTACTTTTTGTTTTTTTTTATTAAGGGGCCTTTCAGTATTACTGTCGTTTTTTGTTTTTGGTTTTTTGCGTAAAAAATTTAGTTAAATAAGTTACAAAATTAACTTTAAATTGTTTGGTTCCATAAAAATCATATTGGAAAATGAAAATTGAAAACCATTTTTTCTGTTTTTCAAAAACGAGACTTTGATTTAAAAAAAAAAAACAAAAAACTGAAAACTGAAAATAGAAAATGATACAACTTTTCATTGTTTTATTATTAATTTTTGTTTTATGTGTTAGTGCCTCAGTGGGTCACGGTCAGCACTATGTCACTCGTAATTTCAGCGGTCTATTTTACTCTTTATTATTTAAAATTTTGTGTTAGATTAGAGGTAAATACTCAAGTTTGGAGAGTTAAAGAGTCGGTTTTTTTTCTTTCAGTCCAAAGCAAAAACAGAACTTCATTTTTTTTTTTGCCCCATTGTTGTACATGGTCTGCCCCTAAAATTAATTTTCGTTATAATCCAACATTTGCAAAATTATGTAACAAAATTTACTTTACATTTGATTAATTTTACTACAATCTACCATAGACATTTTATTAATTTGTCTACATATAGACTCCTAGTATTTTTGATTAATTAATAAACTTACATTTAACTCTTAAGTAGCACGTTTTGTGAGATTTCGATTACTCGTCTGGTTTATTAGAAAAGTCATGTGAGCCGCTTAAGGGTCAATCTCATACTCAACCTTATCTAGTTGAATGGAAACTATTAAACCTTATCCTATCAAATGAAAGTGAATTATGATGTTGAATAAATTTTGAATTTCGCGTTCCTCTTAGCTACCATGTGTTTTTATTTATTTATTTAACATGTGGTCATTTGGAAGGTTTTATTTATTTATTTAATAAGTTATTAAAGATGGTGTTTCTTGGCTCTTTGTATGCTGATTGTGTCGGTACATCTTAGTTAAGGTAGTATCTATCTATCTAGTTCTACTAAAACAGAAGCCACTAGGACACGTGGCATTCTGTGGCTAAATAATTTCCCGCTCAAAAGCTCCAAGATATTTTCGGTTTGCTGGAAACTAACTCTCACCCTAATATTGCCTATAGTTTAGGAATAAAATATTAAATTCCTAATATTGCTCAAACAAACTCCTGATATTTCTCCCTCAGCCTGCTACAACAAATTCTGTTGTTTCTCAACAAAAAAAAATCGTCAACCACTATAATATGCCGTCCTCTAAAAAAAATTGGATCAAAAATGATATCCTGGCCTTCATCAGGTATGATTATTACTTCCTCTTGCCTATGAATATGATATGATCCCTTATAATTTTATACAATCGAGGGTGGATGTCGATAAACTTATTGGTTAGTTCTACCGAATCTAGGTTGACCATAAATTTGAGTATTACTGTATTATGTATGTTGATGCTTGGTATTATGTTCAGTGACTGATTTTCTAAATACATACATTCCTATATCACATGGTACATTCCTCCATAAGAATTATGATGAGTTGGGTTACATAATTTCATGAGTTGTTGTACAGGTTAAATTTGTATGTCAAATTGTTCCCATAGCTACTATATTTATGGCTTTTGATGATTGCATCATTAGCATTTTCTTCTTTTACGAGATATAATATTGAGTTGCTGAACCATTTTTTTTTTTTTGAAGTTGTTGCTAAACGATTCTTCAGTAAGTCTATGACTCTTTTTTAGCCATTAGGAGTATACAATTTGATACTATCACTCACATCAAAAGCCTACGACTCCTATGATTTACACTGCATTTTTTGGGGTGGTGTACGTTTCACACTTATACCATTACATAGATTTGGACCTATATTTAGACAATGGTGTGCGTGTTTTGCTCGAGCTATTCAATTTTTTCTTTTTAACATGAGATGATTTGAACTTGGGTTACTAAATAAGTTCTCAACAACAAATAATATATAATTTTATCGAATATATTGCTAAATATCTCCGTGCAACGCACGGGTGTTACGCTAGTACACAATATACCTCATATTTTTGTTTGATGTTGATAAGAAAATATCTACATGTACAACGTCAAAGAAATAAATTTTGCTAGGTCATCAAGATTCATATAAAGAGTGATACACCGTACACTAAATATCAAATACAATAACCTACATGGGTCTAAGTACCTGTTAATCTGCTATAGTCATTTAAATTCATCCTAATAAGACTTTGTTAAGTCTAAGTTATGAGCGATTCTACAATGGCTACCAAGCTTCGGTAGCCATTGTAAAATGAGCAAATCCAACCGTTCATTTGCATAAATCAATCACCACCATCCATGATTTTGACTTTTATAAAAATAAATTAATTAAAACACAGGTGATTTGCTACCCGGTAAACCTAAAAGAAATTAAAGAAAAAAAAAATCAAGTTCTTGTTGAAGTTCTATCTGTCTGCAAACCATTGACCATATGGTCGCTTGACGGCAACAACCATTAACGCCACCGCTAACCACCCATCGTTAGTTCCATCTACCACTGACAACAACCATCATCAGCCCCATCTACCTCCGCATCACCGTCAATAACCCTCATTCCGCTCCTCTCTCTCACAACCGCCAGTCACTACTTCTGATCTCCGGCCATACGCCTCCACGAACCCACGCCCTCATGCACGGGATTGGGGGTTTTGCCGGCCATATACAGTAGTGGGCGGCCCTCTGAGGCGCGTGGTCCATTGCGCTTGGGTGTTGGGTTGCGTACGGTGGTGGTGGCAGACTGGCGGTGTCGCGGTGAGGGTGGTGGTCTGGTGTATAATGCGTTGTGGTTAAAGCCAAGGAGAGAAAAGTGTATTGATTACACCGTATAAGGCTAGTTTAATTTGGGAAATTTAATTATAGAAATACTTTTTTATACATTAATATATTAAATAAGTTTATTAATTATTTTTTGGTCAAACTTTACAATAGCTACCAAGGTGTAGTAGCCATTGTAGAATTAGTACTAAGTTATACTTATCAAATTAGCCATTGCAAACTACTCATCACAAGGGAGCCATGTGCTTTTTTTTATTTTTTTTATTTTTTTTATTTTTTGTGAAGTTAGGGGCCATTTATACAAGAAAAAATTAAAAAAAAGTTCTATTTTCACAATTTTGAAAGAAAAATAAAATAAAAATATACCACACCAAAAGTTGAGACATGTTTGGAGCACAAACAAGGCCAAATACCTCAGCTCCGATCTCTACTGCAGAAAGAAAAAAAAAAATGGTACGGCCCTCACCTCACGGCTCACGCAGGCCTCGAACAAAACAAAGGAGGGGGTTATTACAAGGATTCAAGTTTGAAACCTCATGATCGTTGAGTGACTTGAGTCTCTGATACCATATCTCATAACCAACTAAGTCAAAAGTGTAGACCGATTGTTAAGGTACCCACAACAGTTTTATACCTTCAACGCTATAATTATTAGATGGTTTCTTAACAGAATACTAATGTTAAATTTGCATTAGATTAGGTGTAATAGCCCGATCTACTGTCCGTCGCAATACAACCCAATAAGATGAGTAGTCACCCCTTAAACCCGAATATCCTCTCGTGGGCTCTAAAAGATGAAAGACTTGTTGGTAGTATGATGATAGGAATATATTATAAACTGATCATATGAGCCTTAGTTACCCAATGTGGGACAAATCAATTCCATAATCCGTAGTGTTATATTAGGAGTAGTTTTATTGTCAGAAATAAGAAATGATAACTCCATCAACTAAACTTTTTAATAACTTCATTAAGTTACTCCCGATAACTCTGTAATTCCACGTATTATAACACCTAATTCCACCGCCACCCCACACCAACCTCCGCTGGCATCGCCCCATCCCATCAACCACCAGTGGCGTTGGTCTAGCGGTGGTCAAGGATGGTGGTTCAACGGTGGCCTTCAGAGTTAGGAGGAGTTCGGTTAATGGAGTTATATATGAGGCAATTGTGGATAGCTAAGTTAGTGCAGTTATATGGTTGGAGACTTGGAGTTAGACAGTTTGGTAGCGTAGATGGAGTTATTATTTTTTAATGTATCATAATATATTACTTCTGACCGGATAAGCCCCTAATATATGTTTTAGAGCAGCAAGCTAAAGATGGAGACGGATGCTAAAGAGGTCAAAAGCGTGGTGAAAAGCGAGCTTATTGCAACTTACAAGGACCCAATACAACAACTAGAATACATTGATGCAATTGAACGTCTAGGGGTGGCCATACACTTTGAGTCATACATTGAGGAAGCTTTAGAACAAATGTATGACAACTTTTCTTACCAAGTTACAGAGAAGGATGATCTCTACCATGCTTCTCTCCGTTTACGTATCCTCCGACAACATGGCTTCAACGTTCCATCTGGTAATTAAATTTAGTTAATCTCTTTTAATGATTTCATTGATCAACATTTTAATAGAGTATAAGGGATACAATTGTAAAATTACATTTTTCATATGTTCAGCTAAGAAATCGAATCTGCTTTAAACTAATCTGATGTTGAAATGACCTGTTATGATTTAAGTCGAAGAATACAAAGGCAATATTTTGGTATACTACTACGTAGAGTTTACTAGGGAACCAAGTATGAGGTAGTGAAAAAATCGGAATTTCCGTTGTACAAAAGTCTCTAATTGCAGTATTGATCAATAAGCAGATGTTATGAGGAAGTTCAAGGACGGGACAAGAGGATTCAAGAGTAAGCTTTCCCCAAACGATGTGCAAGGCATGTTGAGCTTATATGAGGCCTCCCAAGTCCTAACCCATGAGGACGAAATCTTAGAGGAAGCACGTCAATTTACAACCTCATTTCTTGGCCAAAACACCGAAAATTGGAGCTCTAACTTGGCAAAGGAAGTAGCTAGTGCCCTCCATCAGCCGCTAGACCGAGGCATTCCTATTGTCCAAATGAGGAAATACTTTTCCTTTTACGAGAACCGCTCGTCACACAGCAAAACTTTGCTCAGTTTTGCGAAATCGGAGTTCAACTTAGCACAATCCTTGTACCAGAAGGAAGTTAAAAAAAACACGTTGTAAGTTTACTTAGTCAAAAGTTTAGGATGATGATCGAGACTCGAACAATTTTATAATACAAAAATACTAGATGTTTATATATAGATACATAAAAAAAATGTTTATGTTTAGTTTGTAGTAAAATTAATCAAATGTGTAGTAAATTTTGTTGCATAATTTTGTAAATGCTGGATTATAAGGAAAGATGGACAATCAATGGTCCTTTATTTGGAAAATAAATCAATTTAATTTTTTTTTTTCATTGATAGAATCGTAACAATGTTGATTTTAGTGGCAGTTTAATAAATTTACTGCAAACATTAAGTTTACTACACAAGCATATTATATACAACTTGCAATTTTTAATTTACCACACTTGATTATGTTATAGACAATTTTTCTATTGTCTACGTATAGAGTCCTAGGATTATCATTTTTATACATTTTGTGATGTATTTATTTTCTTGTGCTATTACATAGGTGGTGGAAAAGCATGCATGCAAGGGTTCCATTCGCTAGAGATAGATTAGTGGAGATTTATTTTCTAGCGGCCGGGTACTTATCTGCACCGGAAAATGCTCTTGGGAGGGAAATAGTCACTAAAATGTACTTGATGTTGATAGCAGTGCTAGATGACCTATATGATGCAGATGGTACTACTCTTGAAGATTCGGAGCTCTTTACAGAAGCAATTCAAAGGTTTGTGTGACTATGTGAGTGCTTGCAATGCCGTAAATAAAATCCGTTAAATTCATGATTATGATATGTCACGATAATTTGTGGTAGCAAATTATATCATGATTTCGGGGCCATGTGGAGGAGCATGGTATAATGTAATGGTGTAGTTGATAAGCAAAACTTCGCTCATCAACATGATTATGCAAAGAGATTAAATTATGTCACCTAGTGGCTATAATTAAAAACTTTCTTGACAATTTTTTTTAGGTGGGACGAAAGTTACGTAGCTCAATGCTCGGAGAATCACAAAAGTTGTTATCAGGCTGTTGTTGAAACAATAAATGGAATAGAGCAAGATCTAATGGTTCAAGGACGATCGGAGTATATACACTATGCGAAATCCGAGGTACGTTTCCTATATACTCCGTATTAACTAGCATCTTTTTCCTCCACATCTATTGGTATAAGTACAATGTGAACATATTTTTAATTTTTCCGGTATGAGAACATCATTGTTAGAGATATGTTAGCCCGAGCACTCTTTATTTTCGGACATTTGTAAACTTGCATATAATTGATCGTGATGGATAGAAGTTTGAGTGTCATCAATAAAGATGCTCTAATTTGATGCAGGTTCACCGACTGACCCGAGCATTCCTTCAAGAAGCAAAGTGGGGTGAAAGTAAAATATCTCTTACATATGAGGAGTACATGAAAGTTGGAGTAGAAACCGGGTGTCCTACCCTTGGAAATGTTATACCCTTTCTTGGTATTTCAGATGCAACAAAAGCAGGGTATGAATGGGTTTGCCAATCTCCTATCCCCAAACTTATGCGCGCCGTAGGTGTTCAAGCTAGGGTCCTGAATGACATGGGTAGCCGTAAGGTAATATTATTAATCTCATAATTATCATGCATACGTAAAGTTCACTTATTTTTTACAATTAGTATAACAAAATTAACAATTAGCTAGCATTATATATTGGGTTTGAATCGTTGCAGCAACTGCGAGACGTAGGTAATCCGGCAACTTCACTGGCAAGCTATGAGCAACAACATGGAGCGTCAGAGGAACAAGCTTTCGAATTCTTAAAATTACAAGTGGAGAATGCTTGGAAGGATGTAAATCAAGGAATGCTTAGGCCACATCCAATTCCAAAATCGATGCTGCTTCAAATCTTGAATTTCGCTCGTGTATCAAATGTTTATTACAGGGATGGCACTGATCGCTACACTAAGGCTGATGAATCCTTGAAAAAAGATTTTGCATCAATCCTCCTTTTTCCAGCGGCCTAAGGCCCTATGCGATTGGACTGCATTTTTCTGAATTGATTTGATTTTATTTGAATAAAATTGACCTGATTTGATTTGATTTGAATAAATTTGATTTGATTTGATCTGAACTGAATTTAGTGATAAATTAACTGCATTTAAACGAATTAATAACTAGAAGTAGACTACATTCATTGATTGTTATTTGGATAATTGTGATCTGATTTGATTTGATTTGAATGAAACTGATCTTATTTGATTTGATTTGAATGAAGCTGATGTGATTTGATTTGATTTGAATAAATCTGATCTGATTTGAAAACACCGTTTAATAAGTTGAATCGCACAGAGACTAAGTAACCACGCATTCTAAAACCGTCCCTAACACGTGATTGGAGGGGTACAGTAGGGAATGAGACTGGAAAGTGGGACAGAGGATCCGGCACACCACTTTTAGACCTTGAATGTAAGTTCACGTTTCCATTACATTGTATGTGTGCTGAGTTTTTCAGTTTGTTGTCTTAGTGTAACACCCCGTATTTTTGGGAACTTAAATAATTAAGGGTGTTACGTTTTATAATGTAATTGAGGATTATATTAAGGTTTTATTAGAATTCGATTGAATTATTATGGGATTTCTAATTATAGAATTACACAAGTGGATTCATTAGTCATGGGCATTTGGATCGGGTTTGTGGATCACGCATCTCACCTAACTAGCTAAACCCAAACCCGAGTCTACCCACATACCCATTTATGTAAAATAAAGAAAACCCTTGCTTCCTTTTCATAATAGTTTGGCCTCACTCCTCTCCCTTTCTCTCCTTTACGTAGCCTACACCCGCATAAGTGCTCAGCACTATTGCATCAACTTCAAACAAACACAACTCTCATATACGATCTCTGATTAGTACGTGGCTGGTGGCATTGGAACCGTGATTTCGATACGAATTCAGGAACATGTAGATCATGCCAAGATTCCACCGGATGCTCTCTATGTAGGTATTTTAGTGGAGCTGTGTCTATCTACCCGAGAACTGTTCCGTCACTCGGTATTTTGATGATTACTGTTGATCCCTAATGTATTTTAGGACGATATTTTATGGAGATGTTCCTGACTCTATTTTTGACAACATATCAAAAATTGGTAAGACTTAGATTTGTGTATCAAAAGTTATATGCGAATTCGTGGGTAAACCCTAATTCATGTTTATGGTTCAGTGTGAGATTGATTCCCGTTGATCCGCTTGGAGTTTGTGGACGAAATTTGGAAGAGACGTTTCTGACATAATCTTTTATGATGTACTCAAATTTGGTAATCAAACCATCTCTCAAATGTTAGTTATGCCTATTTATTTGCTACTGCCCTGATTTGGGTTCTTACTCAATTAGTGTCATTTGTGGTTGTGTACTTTGTAATTAGGCTTGATGGAGACTATGATTCATGGCTTAAGGAGTAGGGTATGATTGTTTATGGAAAAAAAAGATGTGAGAGTAATAAGGAGAAATGGATTAGCGTTTAAGGTAAGAACGTTGACCCTCTAAAGTTGAGCATGTTTGTATTGTTCAAACTCATGATCCTTGGCATTCGTTCATCTCTTATTGCCTAGCTACTCATTGTTGTTCGCACATAATTCTTGAGATTCATACTTGTACATATGTATACTATCTTATGTGGCCATGCCACCCCTTGTTGTTGATTCTATATTATTGTTCCGGCTACGGCCGTTTATAAATCGAAAAGCGCAAGCACAAATAATGTACTTAAATGACAAACCGAAAGTATATCGAAAGAACGAAATGATAAATGAAACCCATCTAGAGGGACGGACATAGGAGCCGTCACCACATCACGAGGATGTGGCTTTTGTTTGAACCTCTGATCAAGGTTGTATTGTGGGTCGGAGATCAGCTACCAAACCCCCTAATAGACTTCCTCCTAGAGGTGGTTTTGTCCTACCGGCCCTCTAGTGAGGGGTGTGCACACTCGAGTCATTAGGTTGCGTTACTTGTAACTCTAGATGTGGTAGTCTTGGGGTAGGACTCTTGGCTTGTCTTTAGGGACCTCTCGGAGGCCCTCGATGATCGTATATTGCTGTCCAGAGTTTTGAGGAGTAAGAATAACAATTCTTCGTCGTTTAGCATTCTCCCGCGTTCTTGCGTTGTGCGCGAGTCGTGCCCATTCCTTCGTTGTCCTAATTTCTTGGCGTAGTTTGTTCAGTTATTTGTAGCTACGCGCTACTTTAAGGCACGTATCTTCTTTTCTTTTGTTGCTCTTTTCTCTTACTCAGCCTGTGCTGACGTTCTTTTTGTTTGGGTTTGTCCCTACCCTATTTTGGGGCCTGTGTCATTGTTATGATGGCGCAGTTGACAGGTCTTGAAGGTGATTGCTTGTTTGCTTGAAGGTCACGCATAACATGGGGATTTTAGAATAATTCGTCAAACATTTGGATTTATAAGAACGATTGTAATTTATTTCTTCCGTTTTGTTTTGGGTTGTAAACTTAACTACAAGTCTTCCACTGACCAACGTTGTTTCTTTCAGGAGTTTTTTTTTTACAAGCCTTGCCGTTGATTTGATGGTCAACGGCGGCATAACAGTCCTTTATTTTCTTGTTTAAATTTGTCGGAAATTTAGGGTTGTTACACTTAGAGCTTCGCTATGTTTGGGCTGATTGTGTCAATGTGGTCAAGCAGGGGCGGAGCCGGGGGGGCTTACCCTGCCTACGGCCCGCCCCAGGTTTGCGATGATTGAAATTTTTTTGCGTATTTTTATTATAAAACTAGTTAAAAATTCGTACATCGTAGTGTTTGCTCAACCCCAACTCCGATTAATAAGTTTCGGTCCAGTCCAAATTTTAGTCCTAGCTCCGCCACTGTGGTCAAGTTCATACGTGATCAGGTTTGTTGTTCAATCTTCTGATGAATTGGTGTTTAATTAGAAAGTACGGTACACTGTATATATATTAATCAAACGGCCCAATGTTGAATAATGCGCAATGCATCTTATCAATATATCAATCTTAATATATATATATATATATATATATATATATATATATATATATATATATATATATATATATATATATATATATATATATATATATATATATATATTGTATTTATAAACGAAGCTTTTTTTGTGGGCATTGAAGAGGTCTGGATCCCTTTGAATTTTCTTAGAGTTTCTGGTGAATAAGGAATTAATTTATGTTATGGAATTGTTGTTATACCATATGTGAGTTTATGGTAATTATATATAAAATTCATATATTTTACTTATGAAAATGTAGTATATATACCATATTTAGGTTTATGGTAATTTTGAAAAAATCCATCAATACAAAAATTTTCTTTTTAAGTTATGGTAAGATAATAAGTCAAACCTAAATTTTAATATAAGAGAAAACTATACGACATTTTCTACATTTTGGTAAAATATAAGAACCAAATGTTTTTTAAAATGCGACAGTTAATCTGACAGTTAAAATGTGACAGTTAAACGAAGCTTTTTCCGTGGTCATTCAACGCGTCTAGAGACTTTCGAATTTTTGTAGAGCTTTGTAATCTTTTATTTTTACAGATTTAGGTAAATGATATATAACTAATTATAAATATTTAAATATTTAGGTAAATGATATATAACTAATTATAAATAATAAGATGATACTATACGTTTTGGGAAATAATATATTAATACTATACATTTTGGGAAAAGATTGTGCACAAACATAAAAATTGAAAAAACTATAGATTTAGGTAAATGATATATATATAACTAATTATAAATATTTACAGATTTAAGTAAATTATACTAGTATATAACTAATTATAAATAATAAGATGATACTATACGTTTTGGGAAAGAATAAGATGATGATAAGACGATACTATACGTTTTGAGAAATAATATATTGATACTATACGTTTTAGGAAAAGATGGTGCATAAACATAAAAATAGAAAAAACTTACCATGAGATTATACGTGCATGTTTTCTATAAGGAATTTATGCCAAGTTGGGATATAAAAATATGCAAAATTGACTTTGCATGAATGGAAAATTTAGCATAAAAATATGCAAGATTGACTCTGCATGTATAACTTATTGAAGTGATGTTAAGAGATTATGAGAATATTGGTATGTATGTATAATATTGGGGCCGATAATACGATCACAAAATAAGTAATTAAATTATGATTATGCCTCAACTAAGTATGTATTATCCAGCAATAATCAAGCATACAGAGGTTGTTTAAATTCTAAAATTACTAGAAATTTTCATTTGTGAAAAGAGTTATTTGAACTGTGCAACGAACGGGCTTAAAACTAGTTAGTATTACATACGCCTCTTCGACTTAGCTTGTATGGTTGCTGGTCAATTGATGCACTTACTGACAGTTGCAGTCATCGTATATGTAAAGCTCAGAGTCCCATGGGTGTGGGTGAAGCCACTGGTGAATTCCATGAGCCACCTTGATGTTCAGTTCCGCGACAATCAAGTTCTTGACCAGCAAAGCCGAGGGAACCAGGTGAGGTGGCTCACCTTCTCTTCCCAGTGCACCTGATGATAATATGTTCATGATTGAATTCTTAGTTGCAATGTTCTCAATCTCCCCCATACCCAATAATTCCATCTTATCTCGGTGTTCGAAATACCCAATATACCCACAGCTAACCGGATCTTTTGGGTTTACAAACAATTGTGGAATCCAAGAACATAGCATGGTAAAAGGGTCACTTGCTGGTGAAGATTGATACTCATTCCTGTTACCCTTAAGAGCAAGGGACAGTCCTGCTGTTAGGACACTTTTCGCTACACGTATTTTGGTTTTCAGACGCAGGTTATTGATCCTCTCAATTGGTGCAGAATGGTACGGAGGACTGAAGAGGTATGTCTCAATGTAAGTACCTCTTCTGGCATTGTCTTTGCCTACCTGTAGCGCGATTGCTGCTCCCAGAGAATGTCCTGCTAGCCATGTACTAATATGTCCTGATTCCGCGACCAAGTGTTGTACTGCTTCTAAGGCCGTGTGGTACCTAGGATCATATGGCAGGCCTTTTAAAGGGAGCTGCACGTCTAAGCAGAAGTCCCGTCTTCTTGTGTCGGGTTTGATCAGTGTTCCGCGAAAGGCAATGACATATTTAGGACTAGTAGGTACAGGAACAACACCCTTGTGAGATTTTGCGTGATTGTAAAGGTTTGATATCAGGGGTTTGTAGGGATTATTGTATGTATAGATGGCTCCGAATATGGAGAGATCGATTGGATCTGTAAGAACTTGTATGCATCGGAAATGGAAAAATTCCCACCAAATCGGAGCGAGGGCTTTGTGTCCTGTTCTTCTTTGTTGCCGGTCTCTCTCCAAAATGTATACTCCTTGAACCAAACTTGCTGTAACTGTCCTTTTGTGATCTGGTTTTTCCCTGAATAAATCATTCGACTATTAGACAATTTCAGTACTAGCAATATATGAAATCTAGAATCGTAACGCAATTTTATGTACATTATTGCAAATTAATTAGTAATGCGTCATCTATACAATTCTAAAGGGGATTTAGCTACCTCATTTTCCTGCAACATATGTATCAAATGGAAGTTTAGTGGATTTACCTATTCACATGATTTCGATATCTAAGATTGTTAAGATTGTGTACATTCGAACTGTTGGGAAAATGGGCACAACTACTAGCGGAAGCAACAAAAACCCCAATTACCCCTTTCGTGTTACTAGATGGACAATTAACACTACCAACCAATCTACTTGAACCTACCAACAATATAGCACAACTATGGTGACCAAAACAGCCCCCCCACACATTCAACAACGACAATCAATTGAGACACAAGATATACGTGGAAACCCAATGCGGGAGAAAACCACAAGTACCGTAAGCCGGTACCAAGCCCTTCCACTAATCAATCAATAATCAATGGGATACAACAATACAATCTCCCTAGGCTCACCTAGAGGCAACCACTATCTCAAGGTAACAACCTTGGCACAACCAACCACAACTACTTCACTAACAAGTGAGAACAAAACACCAAAATACACCAAAGAAGAGTGAAATGAAAATACCACTTAGAGATGTCGAAAGACCTCCAAACTTGGCAGAAATGAAGCTCCCATATACACTAGCATCCTCCCCAAATTTCGTTGCAATACGAGCTCGTTCGGGGCTCGAAACAGCCACTCAAAATCTGGGTTTTGAGGGTTATACGGGTTTGCTCTTCTTCCCTCTTTTTCTCTCTTTCTCTCTCTTTGTGTATGTGTTTGTGGTTGTTGATCTCCCTCTCATTTTCTGCCCTCAAACACACCCCTATATGTTTGGCAAAGCTTCTTCAAGAAGCCACTCATTAGTAAGGGTAAAATGGTCTTTTTCCCCTTACTTGCTAAACTCACATAAAATGAGTTCTTCCTCCTTATGGAGGGATATCCCAACAAATCTCCCCCTCACGACATAAGGAGGAATCTACCACACCCGCTTCTTCCTACAAGCATTCAACTTGTTTTCGGGCAAGGTAAAAGTAACTCTCTTGGATACATCACCAACAACACTCAATTTCTCACATTGACTCAACAACATGGACTTTGTTGATAATTCACAAATCCAAGGATAACCAACATCATTCACACCATATCTCACTACATGTTGTGAGCTTCCCATTTTGAACATCCGCTCACCTTTCTTAGATGTTCCATTGCCCTTAAGCAACTTTACCGGCTCTTTAGTAGGACTCTCATGCAAGGCTTGCGGTTCTTCTCGCATGGCTTGTACCCACTTCTTTTGATGCACCTCAACATTCCGGTAGCTAACTCCAACTTCTCTAACAAGAGGCATCCCTAGTGGTGGATGTGAAAACCTATGCTCAACAAGAGTAGGTTTCACCACTTTGCTCTCACAAGCAACATCACCACAAAAATTCATCCTTCTTCTTTCTCCCCCATGATCAAGACACCCATGATCAACACATATACCATTAGGAGAAAGAGATATACCATTAGGGAGGATATTTATACCTTTCTTACCATGATCAAGCTTCGGCTCCATGAAAGAATTTGACGCATCACTCTTCTTCCCTTTGCACACTCTAGCTTGCATCAAGTAGCTATTACTTTGTTTCTTACCCCGAGCCACAATCAATGAACCTTTGGTAAGCTTCCACATATCATTACCAAAACGGCTCATATAACCATTTTCATCCAACTTTCCCACGGAAACCAAATTCACGCGAATATCGGGAACGTGCCTAACATTCTCAAGCAACAATTTGCAACCAAGTGTAGTCTCCAAGCGAACCGTACCCACTCCGGCAACCTTGGACAACTCACCATTTCCCATTCTTACATAGCCATAATCGCCACTAGTGTAAGAAGAGAAACACTTCACATGTGAAGCGTAATGATACGAAGCCCCCGAATCAACAACCCAAGAACACTCTTGGAATGACATATCAAGGCTTGTATCATCACCAACGAAAAATAGCTCATCACTAGTTGCAAATGCGGAGGTGTTATCATCATCACTATCACTATCCCCCTTGGAATGTTGGCCTTTCTTCTCTTTCTTCTTCCCTTTGTCACGTTTCCATTTCCGACATTGGAATTTCTTATGTCCGGGCTCATCACAATAATAACAAGTAATACCATTCTTCGATTTTGATTTCCCCCTAGATTCCGATCGACTATCATCACCCTTCCTACTTGTGCTTCTTGCACGGCTTAGGCCTTCCGCAACATTTGCCCCCGAATAATCCGAAGAGGAACCCATATTCTTCCTTCTACCCTCTTCATTCAACAAACTCGACTTCACAACATCCATTGTGAGCTTTCCTTCCGGGGCCGAGTTACTAAGTGACACCACAAGAGTATCCCACGTTTCCGGCAAAGAACTAAGAAGCAATAATGCCTGCAACTCATCATCTAACAACAATTTCATTGCCGACAATTGATTCACACAACCTTGAAAATCATTCAAGTGTACAACTACACTCTCACCATCCTTGTATTCTAATTTCACAAGTCTTCTCATAATTGAGGCTTTATTCAAGGCGTTCTTTCTAGCATACGTGGACTCAAGCTTCTTCCACATTACATAAGCATTAGTGTCATTAGCAACATCCGACAAAACCGACGAATCAACAAATTGCCTAATGTAGCCAACGGCTTTACGGTTCAAAAGATTCCATTCTTTCTCAACTACACCGGTTGGTACCTCTTCACACAAGATGAGTTCATACAAATCTTTACAATAAAGAAGGTCCTCCATTCGGGTCTTCCATGTGGAATAATTCCCCGAATTCAAAGGATCCATCCCACGAGTAAGGCTTTTATCATCCATCTCTACCAAGTAACACAAGCATCCACAAGCCACAAACCCGTGGCTCTGATACCACTATGTTGGGAAAATGGGCACAACTACTAGCGGAAGCAACAAAAACCCCAATTACCCCTTTCGTGTTACTAGATGGACAATTAACACTACCAACCAATCTACTTGAACCTACCAACAATATAGCACAACTATGGTGACCAAAACAGCCCCCCCACACATTCAACAACGACAATCAATTGAGACACAAGATATACGTGGAAACCCAATGCGGGAGAAAACCACAAGTACCGTAAGCCGGTACCAAGCCCTTCCACTAATCAATCAATAATCAATGGGATACAACAATACAATCTCCCTAGGCTCACCTAGAGGCAACCACTATCTCAAGGTAACAACCTTGGCACAACCAACCACAACTACTTCACTAACAAGTGAGAACAAAACACCAAAATACACCAAAGAAGAGTGAAATGAAAATACCACTTAGAGATGTCGAAAGACCTCCAAACTTGGCAGAAATGAAGCTCCCATATACACTAGCATCCTCCCCAAATTTCGTTGCAATACGAGCTCGTTCGGGGCTCGAAACAGCCACTCAAAATCTGGGTTTTGAGGGTTATACGGGTTTGCTCTTCTTCCCTCTTTTTCTCTCTTTCTCTCTCTTTGTGTATGTGTTTGTGGTTGTTGATCTCCCTCTCATTTTCTGCCCTCAAACACACCCCTATATGTTTGGCAAAGCTTCTTCAAGAAGCCACTCATTAGTAAGGGTAAAATGGTCTTTTTCCCCTTACTTGCTAAACTCACATAAAATGAGTTCTTCCTCCTTATGGAGGGATATCCCAACACGAACCCCTTTGCCCGATTAATTACTTCACTTAGACGCCGTGTTTCATTTCCAGCACTTGTTATGGTATATAATAGTTGAAGCTTGTAGAAGCTTACCAATCAACTGACTTGAGGTGGACGGGGCCAGAGACGCCGAAAAGCTCCCAACGAGAAGGTTCACTACCCCTACTGTCGTCCTCCATTCCCCTTTGCTTTTACTGGTTAGTTGAAAGAAAATGTGAACAACACTGCACAACATGATCATAATAATAATCATACATGCCAAAGTTACACATGAGCACTGCATTATTAGGCTTGTTTCTATTGATTCGATCACATCCAAAAGAATTTGGGTGCATACGTTGCATACCATATATACATACCGTTCTTTAAACCTTGTTCAGTGTTCGTGTTTCTTGACCATAATAATAATCAATAAGTATATATGCATGCCGAAACTTTAAATTAGAAGACCTTATTAGCATTTTCTTTTCACTTACTCTGTTGAAACTTGATAGATCAAACGTTCTTCATTATTGAGCTAGAAACGGCTACATACTCCGTAAATTCCACGCCAATTAAGTTATATACCAATCTCTCTCTATATATAAACTGAGCTATATATAGGCATATCATGCATTCATCCTCACTTAGCTTGTAGATTGCATTTTATAGGAAGGGAATTAAGTAGAAGCTTAAATGACAAGATTCGTAGATAGATAAGTGTTTACTAGATGATTAAAATATATGCATGAAAACATGATCCCTCTTTAAGCAATTTTATTCCCCACGTTGAAGGCATCTATATATTCTACTTCGTGCATTGTTACGTTTAATCATCAAACCATCCACTATAATTAGTTTATTTCCCGCATTCATGGATTATTTTTCTTGATGATGATAAGAGATTATCCTTTAAAATTGGAGAATATTTCGATATGGGTTCGTATGCAACCACTCAGATTTCCCAATACGCATACAACTACTGTATTACACTTGATCTTAGCCAAAAGGCCGAGAATCGTATCGATCACACTATAACTACGATAATTTGAGAGAATCAACCACTAGCCTAATTTGCTCTAAAGAATCGCACATCAACGAATAGATTTCCCTTTGGAAAAAACGAATCATTTTCAATTGATAATATAATTTACTCAAGTGAGTGGAGATTATATAATAAAGTGCTAATTGAAATTCTTATTTCTTTCTTTCTCTCAATCAAGCCATTTTTCCAACCCTCCGAATTTTGATTGCTCAAACTTTTACGAGTATACTTGTATATATACGTTGATAATAGGGCGAGTAATAATGTGATGTTACTCCTCGATCTCAATATACAATTATAGTTATGTTTGTATATTGATATACAAATAGACTTTCTCCGAATTATTGAACAAGCAGACGGACAAAATAGACGGGGAAAGAGGTAACAGGCCGGCTCCTCTAGGTACGTTAGGTTATTGAAGAGCAGACTCGGACTCTTCAGAGAATCCACGGCTTCCACGCATTTCTACGCTTCCAAATGAGCCAACAGATGTTAATGAACATACAGCACCAATCATGATCAAACACTATTAGAGATGTTCAATCAGCATGGTCCTCACTCTAGTATTGTAAGAGTGAAGCATTATGCTACATGTAGTCACGGGACGGACCATGGTATACCCGTACGAAAACTTTGAGGGTATGATATCTACGTATCCCCTGAAAAATAAAGAATACTATCACATGATGATCAACAAGAATGATTTCAATGAGCAACGCTAATATATTGATGCATGAGCAAAAGTTAGTGCTAGTGAACATTCATCGATAGAAGTCGCTTTCACTTTGAAAAGCCATATTGAGTTCAAAATTTTCATATGTACGATATAATTTTGAGACGACTAATAGGTCATATCATGAATAGCGATGGACCGTTTTAAATTGAAAAAGCGCATTGAAATACTGATCTTGGAAAGGAAATCGTGTTGGTGAGGTCCCGTATGTGCCAAATAGACTTGGACTATGATGTGGAAATGCCAGATTAAATACTAACATATACCTCCGTCTCGATTTAAACACCCCGCCTTTGGCGTTCCTTTTCGTTACGATAAACGGACCCAAAGGACTCCTTAGTTATTAACCCATTAAGGCCATACAATGAACCCAGCCCATAGTTAAGCGGGCCAAATCTAATGGACAAAGGTCCAACCCAATCGATATGACCCGTCAAGAAAAGCCCATTACACTTGGGTAGGGTGAATGGGTCAAGTATGTCCCAAATAAAAAGGAGCACATCTGTCCTGTTTTTTTGCCGCCTTTCTGTTCTGTCTGTTATAAACCCAGGGTCTGACATCCTCAGACCCAAACTTTAGCTTCTTCAACACTCTGAATCTTCTCGAACACTCAAATCCCAGGTACCTCTTTTTGTATTATTGTATCTGTATCTTTTAATTTGAATTAGACAAGTTTTTATATCATATGAAATAATTGGGGTGATTTTGAATTTTGATGGGTACAACTTATTTGCTATGATATGAATTATTCAACGTTTTTTTAATTTCTGATCTTATACTTTTCCCCGTTTTGTGATTGCCCAGATGTTATTTTTTTTGTAATTGTAATTCCATGTTATTTCTGTGTGCTGGAATCTTGATTTATATTGAATCTATGAATTTGAGATTAGATAGTATTATTTGCGCTCTTTTAAATTGTTAGCGTTTGGTTTGAATATCCGAGAGAGCGGAGGGAGTGGGGCTTCTATTGGTTGCTTCCTCATGGGTTTTACATTAAAATTCATCATAATCAGCTTCAAAATTAGCTCTCTAAACTTCTATTATAGCTACATGGGTGTTGTTTGTATTATTACAAGGAATGTAGTGATACACAAAAATTATGGAAATATTGCGGAAAGTAACAATCCGATTTGAACTTTCTCATTGTTATCAAGTTGTTGAAGCTTATTCCATAAGTAACCTTCTTGGAGGAAATGTCTCTTCGGTTATTGTTGTGCATCAAGCCATCAATCATCTTTTGTTTTCGTGTCATTAGCTTCTATGATGAATGAGCAAGCCTTGTCAATTTACAGCTTTGTGCACGCCCTTGTGCTAATGTGTCTCACTGGGATTGAAATTGTCATGCTAACTTCTAAACTGTCTTATCATTTTAGAGGAAATGGAGAACAGTACTGAAACTGCAAGTGAATTTTTGGAAACTACTGATTCTGAAGGTATTGTGACCTATGCCAGTTAATTGCAGTTTATACTACTATGACATTACTACCAGGTCTTGGTTTCGTTTAGAAAACCCTGAAGAAATTGATTTTTACAGATGATGCTGTGGATTGTTCTGATTACCAACCGCAGGGAGCTCGTCATCTATGTAAGAAGGGTGAGGATCCAAAAAGTTCTTCTGATTCCGAAAACCTTTCTGACATTGCTGATGCAGAGGTCTGTAGTACACAATTTTAATGTCTTTTCCCCTTGTGGGGATAATAATAGTCAGAAACAAAGATCTATGAGGGAAATTTGTATACACATATCTAAATTAGTCATGGTATTTTAGTTTTTTTGTTGGCTTCTAATTGCAATGTTTCCACCCTTTTGAGTGACAGTTCCTCTTGAACATCTGCGCTTGACCTGAGGTGTGTGTATCTAATTTTTTTTTATGATGGGACATTGGTAGGTTGACTGCTACTTAAACAACGAGAAAGAGAAGAATTTAAAGAAAAGGATTTGGGAAATCATGAATCAGAAGTATCTCCAGGTAATCCTTTTTTCAATACACGTAATGATGTACCCTAAGGGCTTGTTTGGTTGGAGGGATCACGATTACAATGTATTCAACTCGTTCTAATTTTGTGACCATATCCTAAGTTCCTTACAGTGCGCATAAATGGAGTGACCATACCTCTTATGTTCCTCTCTTATTAGCGGAGGCTTACGTTGTCTTCATTCTAGGATCCTGAATTTCTGATAGTGACAGGCGTTTAACTGTTACATAACATAGATATCCGGTTCTTATGTGTGCAGGAACAAGAAGCTAAAAAAGTTGCCGCTGCATCCAAAGTCTCATATCCTAAAAGGGTGAGTTCTGCAAGATGTATTTACATCTTTACCTAGGTCCAGTCTTATGTTAGGGCATTACAATTTGTTGTTGTCAGTAAACCACATAATTTTCTTTTGAGAACATACATAAAAGTTGAGTTAAATCTACTTATGAAGTAGTTGAAGACCGTTCATTCAGGTCTGTGGTTGTATTGGTTAAGCAAGGACCTCTAGATCCCGTAAGTTATCATTTTGGGGTGTCGTTGGGGTTACCAATTTGTATGATCAGCAATCAAATGAATCTAGCTCATCATGAAAGCACTACTGCCGTTAAAGCAATACGGAACTGTCAAAATTTTGAAACTTACATCTAATTTCACTTAATATCCTCAGCTGAATGTTTGAGCATTCAATACTGCATTTCTATTTCTCATTTTGAACCTAGGTATGCAGAGTATGTTACGATGCATGTGCATGACTTCATTTGTTCACTATTTCCAACTTTTTGAAGCCTAAACTGTCAATTTACCTGATAATTTCAATCTGTGAAAATCATGTGCAGAAACAAAGAAATAAAACAGCTACAAATGTGAACAAAGCTAAATCCAATGCCAAAACAACTCAACCAGAGAAGGTATTGATCTCCCATTGCACTGTTCATTAAATTTTGGTTCTTTAGTAGTATATAGCAGTGGATATTGTTCCCAGCAAGTAACTAAGTCTCCATTTACGTGACTTATGCATCACGTTGTAAATTGAATGTTTTTTAGACTGTCCGACTGGACTTTATTGAGCTACACATTACTCATTTACTAGATTTTGCATGCAGTTTGACTCCTCATTTTATACTTGTTCTCATTGAAGTTATTAGTCAGAGTAGTAGTATTCTCTGAAAACTATTTCCTACTAATGATCTTCAATTACTTTGCAGAGGCCTTCTTCCAAGATCAACTATGAGGCGCTGTCGAAATTATTTGAAGAAGAACCAGTAAGTTTTAGTTTCAATATCACCTTTTTCTTTGCAATGCTTTGTTCATACGGATTCTCTAGCTATTGAGGGACTGCAATTTTACAAGAGCCCCCAATGTGGATTTGCCATGCATTGTATTAAATTGAACCTTGTTAATACTTTTCCTACCAGGGAGAGGAGGATAAAGAGAGTAATAAAAACACAAAGCGAGCGCGAAGTGAGTCAGTACCCACCCAAGGTGAAGTTGATGATATAGAGTCCGGTGCAGCGGATGAAAGTGATGATGATCAAAATGGTTGGGAAGAGAGATCAGGTTACGAGGACTCACATTATGATTATAATGATCCATATGAAGACTACTTGTATGATTGTGACGGCGATGACGGCTTATGCTGACATCTAACCTGCGACTGTCCTTGTATTTTTCTCATCGTGTATTTAGGACAGTCGTTTCAACGGCAAGACGATAGTTTTTAGCGTTTGATGAAGCTCCATTTTTGCAATTTTGATGATTTAATTTCGCAACCTGTTGTCTAGTGAATAATCTTTTCGTTTCCGCAAGGTATAATTTGATTTACGGGACAAAAAGTGTATATGTTCTGAAAAGAAAGAAAACAGAGAATTCGAGGCAAATTTTGAGGTAAAAGCTTCGACTCGTGATAAATTTCCAAGATGAAAACATTGGGCTGGTAATCTCCAGCAATTCTTGAGTGTTGGTCTTTTGCATCAAAACATAAGATAACTACATACAATAATATGTACACAGGATGACAGGACAGCTGATTAAGTACAGGGAAATGTGCAGCGGCAGCGCCAATCTAAAGACCTTCGGCTTCACTCTTGCGGGATAGTCTCTTCAAGCTTCATTTGATTCGGTATATAGAGGTAGCATACTTAGCTATGTTGGTGTCGGGTGATTGTCGAAGTTGTCCCAAGATGGAGAACACTTCTGACGAACAAATGTACTGCCTGCAAGGGGAATGCGCACACATCTTTGCCAAAGCGAACAGCACGATTTTCAGAGGGGACTCATTTGCAGCATCCTTTCGTGGGGGATTCAACGCTGCCACATAAAACTCGGATACCAGCTGAAGTAAGGCCTGAGGTAGTGAAAGGCAACTGGAGTTAGTCACGATAAACTACGAGGCTATGTGGTAATAAAAGTCATCTGCATGCTTCTTGTCCAAGACCTGTGGATAACAAACCTGAATAGCTCCCTTGGTCACCATGTCTTCGCAGAGTTTATTGGAGTTGCGAACAAGATTACTTAGCGCACCTGCAGCATTCGCTTTTATCTTATCCTCCTCCGGAGAAAGTAGCAGTTTAGTTAGCTGAGGGATAGATCTTCTAAGTTCTTCATACAACAGGTCGTTATGGTATGCTGCGTTTCCAACCTGACAGGCCAATCCAAAACTCAGAATACTGAAATGATGAAACTATTGAAGTTTCGGATGAAGTAAATACACTAACTACATCAAGAATAGCAGAAGGGAGACAAATCTTACAGCAAAACAGGCATATTTCCTGGTAGACCTATCTGGGTCTGCACATCGATCAATGAGATGACTGATGATGCCATGCTTTGACTAATCAATCATCACAAAGCTTGCATAAGTACATCAGAAAACTGTGAACAGAAAAAAGAATTACAGAATCATAAAGCTGGAGTATCACAAACCAGTGAGTTGTAGAAGTAATAGCTATGCCGACACATATTGCCTATAGCGCTGCAGGCTTTTTCCCGTAGAGTATGATCTTCACAGATGAGGAACTCCTTTAAGCGTGTCAGAATGTTTGCTTTGTCAATGTATTCGTAAAAACCCTTCAAACAAAAATAAGACAACAGTTTCATCAGAATTTCAGCATATATCAACAAATCTGATATCTTAAAATCTTATTCCACTTAGAGCAACAAACAAAAAAGAACAAAGCCTCAATCCCAATTGGGGTCGGCTAATATGAATTGTCCTAGGAGTAACAAGGATCCTTTCTGAAATTTTGAATATCTATAACTTATTAAGGTAATGCCTTTGCCACTATCATACTGCTAACGAAAAAAGCTGTCACTATCATAAAGCATAAATCATTGTGTGCAGCGAAAGACTGACCTTATCAAAACGAGCAAGATCAGAAACTGTCATGAGGACATTAAGGATGACATCTTTGGGGGATGAACTATCAAGCAGTCTCCTTATTCTGTTAGTTTCCAGTATCCCCTTTCCCACCTGGATTGTCAATTGCTCGTAGCTAACCATTTTAGCAAGGAGTGCTACAACCCTTCCTGTATCCTTTAATTCCAAACCATCAGCACATCGCAAAACTCTGGTGGGCACTCCGGCCTGTAACAGGGACACTAGTTAGAAATAATGCAGAAAGAAAAAAAAACTGAAAGTACACTGTACCGGGAAGAATGCAAACTGTACAAGATATTATGGCCTCGTAATGCAAAACGTATATGATACATATATTCAGTGCTTCTTTATGATTATTTGGAATTATGAACCAGCAACAGGAGGAACTACAAATCTGGTATACCACATTTCAAGAACTACTCAAAACTGTTCACTGAATACATGTTTTTAGTCAGCAATGCAGATCTTACAATCATTCTCAATATAATGCCATTCAGTAATCAAGTATTTGTATAGAGCAAACATGACTGAAGCTTTTGCAAACCAAAAGGCAATATAACAATACGAAAAAAAAAGGCTGTGCACACAAGCAATCCCACTGCCCACAATGTGATGGATGATCAAAGGCCAAATCTACTATTAATAATACCTCCACAGTATGGAAATGAAGAGGTTCACAAGATCCAAAAAAAAAAAAAAAAAAAAAAAAAAAAGCCTGAGAGAGAGAGAAAAGAAGACGAGGTTCAGAGGCCATCTAACCTCTAGAAGAATGGCAGTGTACTTTTCCATGCTTTCCTGTATTGCTTTCAGAGTATTTAAGTCCTCCCTGCATACTCTTGCACCAGGGGAACCCACATGTAAAAGAAACCCACTGCTCAACGAAGCAGTGGCAGATGGCAAACCAGGAGCACTTTGGACAGCGACAAAAGGGAAAGCCAAAAAATCAATCACCGCGTTTATGGTATCCCTCACTCCATTCTTCCCTCCACCAGGCCCAAACCACGAATTAAGGAGCCTTAGATGAGCATCAGAAACTAAATCACTGATACGTTTGACATGTTCATTCCGCAACACTATCTGTCGAAAAACTATTGCACCACCTGAAAGACAATGACTTAAAGATGAAACAGCCCATACAACTCCAACTGGAGACAGCCCAACTAAATCCTGCACACGATCAGTTGCTTGATTTTCGACATGAACATTGTTCCCCAGCAAATCTAAAAGAAATTGTGGCAGTCCACTAGCACAAACTTGTTGAGCAGCTAAGGGTCCTCCCTGTTTCAATTTATACTCGAGCAAGCCGACATATCCATCCCTCAGCCCGTGGCATTGTGACAGCATACAATTTGAAGCAGCATAGTTGCTCTCATCAGCCTCTTTATGGTTTTTTTTTAGGTGGTCATAAAGAGTAGCGGTAGAAGGGACTAAAGGCATTGCAATATCAGATACTGAAGATTCAATGTATGCTCCAGTGTCCAGAGACATAATAGATGCAAAAGCAAGCATAGCTGATGCACAATGAGGTCTGAATAAGGTAGCCCCTCCATCATGAGCAGAAAAAAGGTGGGCAAGTGACGAAAGCCTTGACTGCTGGTTTCTGGAGGAAGTAGTAAGAATAAATGATGAGGAGTTTCTCCCCGCCGACTTGAAAGATTGGGCAATTGCTGCAAGCAGCAGGCATGAATGTAAACCAACCTCTTGGGGATTGGTTAACTTGCCCTTAGCTTCCACTGCATCTTTGTTCATAGACACTCCACATAGAGATATTATTGAAAATATCTCAGGAATAAATGATGTATCCTCTCCACCACTTACAACAGTTGTGACAGGCAACGAACTGGGAAGGCCACAAAGCACGCTTGGCATTTTGATACTGTGCATACAACACCTAACTAGAAGCTGAATCAAAAGTAAGCTCTTGTTATTTGTAAAGTAAAGCACAGAAATAGAAGGAAGCTATGTCCTTAATTAACTTACTAAAGCACAAACTATGGCTGTTTGTTTATTTCTTAACTAAAAATAGAAAATGGGCGTCAATGACCTTACAAGAATATTTGAACTTTGAAGCCTCGATAAAGGATTTGCATGTAACTTTTCTATAGGTAGATCATACAATAGCTGAATTTCTATAAAGCAATGTCAAAGAACTGTAGCAGGAGTTACATGTAAAATTAATCTTCTTCTTGCCGTACGTTGAAACTAAAAGACAATGAAAAGCATCTTAAGAGAAGCGTGTTATTTTCATTTTGTCAATTAACCTTTGCCAGTTGAGTGTCAAAAAACCGAACAATCATAAGCACCAAATTGCCAATAATACAAAAGAACATAACCACTGAAGACAAGGCAATCTAACCTGAATGGTGGCTACAAGAACTGCTTCATTACGCTGGCGAAGGCAGTAGTATATAGCAACAAAAACTGGTTTGGCTTTCAGGAATGTCCCTGTCAGTGCCTCAACAATCTTTTTACTATCAGTACCAGTATCAGGAGACCAGTCAGGCTCTTTGATGTCAAGTCGGACTAGTGAATGACTTTGATGCAAGGTGAGGGGAAATATCCGAGGTTTAATCTTGTTAGACAGGTTCTCCAAGGCATCTATCAAAAACCAAAGTGCTTTGCACCCTTCAGATGCAGAACGTTGAAAAGCAGATGAACTTGTAAGACTTGTTCCTGCTGTTGCTAAGCACATACACAGGTGATCAACTAAACCGCTTGTTTTGGCATAATCAAGGATTTTCTTTAAGGTATCAATGGCTTGGGGAGGTCCAGAAACGCTACATGATTTCATAGTACATGAAACTTGATTAAGCACAACTGCAATGCAAGAGGTGGACTCATACAGAATTCTTCCACTCGAATCTTCTGGGCTACTAACAACCTGTGATGGTATTTCACATGTAAGACTTGACAGAATTCAAACTTACTAATGGAAGAAAGGATCAGCCATAGCAACTAGAGTGCAAAACAATGAAACATTGAATAGGAGAGCTATAGTACTCTTCGTAGCTTCTATGATTTTGTAAACATTTCTACGGCTAAAAGTCCAAAAACACCATGAAATGCAGAAGGTGGTCGCCAGAAACAATGGACTTGCCAATCAATTATGATGACTGAACGACTTAACATCCATGAAATAAAATATCTAGCCTAGCGCTTATAGCTGATTGTGATGAATGAATCATCTCCAACAAACGAGCGGAACGGAACAACAAGAAGAGAAAAAAATACATTTGCCTTTCTCCTCAAAAGGTTAGAATACAAGTACACGCACATAGAACAGATATGACACAGACTAAGAGCTAAGCAGCAGCAGCAGCAAGGGGCACAAATTAACATGCACACGGTTACCCTGAATTTCTAGTGCAACTTTTATGTACTTTCTAGTAATCGGTTGTCCCACTATGAGGATAATTGGATAAATACGTTTTTCAACTCATGCTGTTACTAAAATCAGAAACCTGAAAGATGATAAGGGAGATTTCGCCCTAAAAGTTCAACTAGTTAAACTGAATATAAATCTGGATTACATGTTGCAAAGTTGTGCAAGGACTTAGATTGTGCATTTGAAGTCTTTACTTTTTTGTTGGCAATTGTCAGATATTATGCATATCAGCACGAGATAAAATACGTGCCTGGGAAATCTACAGAAAAAAGGAGCAAAGACAGAAAAGCCTACCTGCAAGAATAACTCAACTAGGGTTACCCACTGAGTGAAACATGAGCTGCCAAAGTTGTCACCACCACCATCAATCAACTTCCTAATGATTGAGAAACTCTGCGCAATGAATACACTTAGTATCAAATCCTAGAAAGTGATTCCAAGGCTCTGGACATGTTATAGCTTAATCAATAATGAGCCATACGATTTAAAGTATTATGGCCGCACAGATTCTGAGAAAATGAACCAAAAGTACCTCAAACATCACACAGAAGCCATGGCTTGAACAAAGAAACAGCTTCACTATATAGGAATATACAAATGCCACCCTACTTGAACCTACCTCCGTGACTATTTAATGCTTGAATCCCACTTACAAATAGTACATGGCAAATTGCTCACTTCCGAATTCCTAGCTTACGTTCCAATGGGTTCGTGGTTACATTTATAAGACAACTACATAACTCCA
This sequence comes from Spergularia marina, assembly GCA_963680865.1. Classification (NCBI taxonomy): domain Eukaryota; kingdom Viridiplantae; phylum Streptophyta; class Magnoliopsida; order Caryophyllales; family Caryophyllaceae; genus Spergularia; species Spergularia marina. The sequence continues at coordinate 21,515,815 of OY804553.1, read as the reverse complement.
AAACCACAGCAGATTTCATAGGACAATTAATCTTCACTATCTGGCTTGTGTTCCAGACATGATGATGCTCTCCCTATGGCAGTTATGTGGAAGTGCAGGGTAGAAATGAGAGAATCAATAATCACACATGGACACAAGAGTATCAAGTCTTACAGTGACAGGTTTGCATTCTGAACCGAGATCAAAGAAGTGTTTCGCCTACTTGTGACCACCCAGCAAACAATGAAGACACAAAATGCTATAACTTCTAGTTTATTGTTCCTGACACAGTTTCTTAGCAGAATCATTCTTTTGCTAATTTTAATTTCAGAATATATAACTGCCGACTTATGCCCCAAGTGGGCTAGGCTCTTGCTTTATGCGCACTGGTAGTTAATGTCTTGATGGCTCTACTATACGAAGAGCGAATAATCCCACAAAGCATGCAAGACTAACTATCACAAATTACTGTACAAAGTTGCGAACACGACGGCACGCACAATATAAATAAGAGAAAGAAAAGCAAAACACACAACTTACAGTAGGAACCACAAAGGCAAGCACGAAATATATAAGAGAAAGAAATGCAAAATGCATACCTTAGCAATCAAATCATGGTAATCAGTCTTCTTTTGGCTAAGAAGAGCAGAAGTCAGTCCAAGGAGCTCAAAAATGATTTCATCCCGGAAAGCATGTGTAATGGCATCAGCCGCAACCAAGTTTGAAAGAATTCGGAGTGATTGATTAACACGTAGTATGTCGTCTTTCCTATTATTGTTGAGAGAAATCAAGTTAAATTAAAGCTTCAAGCATGTATCACCTGATGTCTTAATACAACTTCTGGAAAAATTTCTCAACTTCTTGAAGAGATGCTAACAATCTAACATTGTATCGTATTTTATGATAGGACCTCCCTTCAGAGTAACTTCATTTCCATTCTCAATTAATACATTCAAATTTGATGATCTATAGAACAAAAGATATTATGCACAAAAACAGGTTTCAGATCATTGTTCAAGAAACATATGTGATGCATAGGCAATTCAGGTAAAATGGAGTATGCAACAATCAATTACCTGCAAGATTTTCCAACACCTTCAGTTAAAACTTTAACTGGTTCCAGAATAAGCGCCAGAGCCTCTTTTTCCTGGCCTAGGACTTTTGCACTTTTGACTGTGCGTGAATTATTTTCAAGTCGATCCAGGGGAAGGCCTCCTGAATAAAGGGTTAAATCTTGATGTCAGCAAATACTCGTAATAAACGACCAATATTAAGATGAATTACAACAATTATAGGTGGCACAGGAATTGAATATCACACAATGTACAACAATATGTAGATAAATGAATGAAATCCTGGACGATCATTAATTATTTTGCCAATATTGAGCAGATTCATCTAGTGAATGATAAGGGAAGTATTCAAATTGACTATGATGCGATTGATTTTGGTCAGAGTACCTGAAACACCAGATGACTCCTCAGTCAGAGCCACCTCAGATGCATTAGGCTTGGCATCACAGTGAACACCTGAAAAACCACCATCACAAGAAGAATGCTTATTTTTATGACACAACCATTCAACTTTTCAATAAACTGTAGGAGCTTATAAACTCATCATGGAAGATGCTGCTTGGGCCTTACTATCAGGAGTTGCATTCTTGGGACGTACAGGCAGAGGAATTTTTGGAACCTCAACTTTCCAAGCAGCCTCACACCCCTTTGATATCTTCACAGCAGAATGCAATTCCTACAAGAGTCAAAGAGTTAGCTGTAAGTTCTTTGATGCAACAATTTGACAAATATCTCCACGTATTCACAAAATATCAAATTACCCTTGGATGCATATCTGTAGAAGTTTCTCTAACAAAGGGGTGCTCGAGAAGGGCTGGCCAAGAAAGCCTCTGTTGTGGGACCTGATTTTGAAAATTTTAATAATTAAATGGCATCATTACCATCGATAATGTCAAAAGAGTAAGGAAACAAGAAACAAGGACAATAATTACCTTGTTAAGCAACCCCTTTAAGAAGTTTCTGAAATCAGGGCTCATGTTTTCTGGATATTTAACTGGGTCCTGCAGACAAGACGCAACCAGATCATTTTCATATATACACAATTCCCCGTTCAAATGGCAGTAATACTATCAGAAGCTGTTTTGCTTAGGTACCTTAATAATATGTCTTATAAGTGCATAAACTGAATTCGTGTAGAATGGAGGCTGACCAACAAAAAGTTCGTACCTGTTGAATAGATAATTGAAAATTCAAGTATGAATACCTTGTGCCCTATGCAGTTAGTAGATTGCAAACTCTAAAGATATATCAATCACGTGACATTCAACAGTAGAAGTAATTTTGTGCTTGTACTGACAGTAGCAAAGATAATACTCAGGGTACTAACAGAATTACTCCTAGGGACCACAAGTCGGCAGTGTGGTTGTATGGCTGTTCACGAACAAGCTCAGGAGCCATGTACAACGGAGTACCTGATACATTTATTTTCACAATTAGAGACTTGAACAAATATCACCACTGCTGATGGGTACAAAAATATATATCTCGTCAACCCAATGAAATTCGAGAATGCGCATGTTGTCAAAAGATAACTGGCCGTATAAGCCTGACCTTTGATGGACCGAAGAACGACAGTGTTCATTGACATAGCACGTGCAAACCCAAAATCACAAAGCTGAAGAAAAGGTACATAAAAACATAAGAGGAAAATGTTATTCAGTGAGAACATAACGTAGATACACAGGCGCATTACATTGGGAAGAAATGTGAAACAAATGAACACTTAAATCTAGACCTTAACAACAGAGCCTGATCCAATGAGTATGTTCTGTGGCTTCATATCCCTGTGAATGATTCGGTTGGAATGCAAGTAATGCAATGCTCTTACCTGAAATTTCAGGCAGCAAATAATTAGAGCATCAGAAAACTTCATATGATAGGAAGTGTGGAACATCCAATACTATGTTATATCGCAGACAGGAACTTAAGTCTTGAGAGCTACTTCTGTGGCAAGATCATAGAATATAAAGATAACGTGATTAGATATGACAATTTACCAACTGCTTTGCAATGGCTTGAACTTGTTCTTCAGGTAGGCATTTGTCATCCTCAAGAATCTCAAATAGTTCACCCTGGATGACCAAGAAGTTTCTGTCAGGTTTACACAAGATATTGATGCTGAAATGTCTCATCTCTTAACTGCTTTTTAATTTCAGTACACAGGCTCACAATAGTGACTTCCCCTCGATCAACTCCTTTTTATTTCGGTAGTACACAAACTATCAAACACATTCACATAAAGTATAACGCCATCCATAAGTTTTCCCTGAAAAAAGTAATAGCGAAGATAAACTAACCTGGGCAAATTCAGTAACTACACAAAATTCTTGTGCAGTCTCAAATGAGTCCAACATTTCTATGATATTTTCGTGTTTCAGCTTTCTGAGAATCTGCAATTTGGAACCACAAGAAGAAAATCGAATTATGGGCCATCACCAGACACCAATCCAGAGACGTTCAAGCCAAGTTACTGACTCTAGACAACCACTATAATGATAAATTAAGTTGAAAACATATTCAGAGGAGCCCACATAAGAGTTTAAAATCTTACTGTTAGTATTGCATGCATTGACTAGGGCCGAATACATATCCACAACCTCAACTAAGTTGAAGAACAAGAACATCATCAACACAAACCTTATAGGATTACAAAGTGCTAAATACACGAACAAGAATTCTAGCATTCTAGCATGTTGTTAGCTCTTGTTACATCCGAAATTCTCCTATTTGGAAGTAGAGAATGTGAAGAGTTTCATTTCAAACCCATTCTCATCCTATCCTTTATCTCCCATATCACACATATTTCAACAACAAAGAGGAAAGCTATTTTTTTTTCCTCTCTATCCCTTTCCTTACACGCGATTTCTCCCTACCAAACAACCTGACGGCCATGCAAACTTTTAACTGCAGCAGCAGGAATCCAAGCACAAAAAGATGTACCTAAATCATTTCTCATCCTCGATAGAAACTGCGAACTTTGATTTGTAGCAGGTAACCTTGATTATACAGATATTCGATAAAGAATCTACAACAAGGGAAAGAACCTAAGATAATTCTTCGAAAGAAGACATTTATTCCGAAATGAATTGATAGATGTTAGATACCACCTTAAATTGAAAACTTCTATAACGTATTCCACACTCACTTAATTCAACAAACCTACAAGCTTCAAACACAATTATTACACTAGCTACGAATCAACTAGACATACAGACAAGAAGTTCAAGATAATCTCGAACAAATTACTATGACATACCGCTCCCAAACAAAACAATCTCATCCCAAAACCTTACACCTCACACTACACACTGAGGAATCGTCGGACGAAAGAGCAACTTGCCAATCACGCGTCAACAATCATGGCCCGATGCAAGAATTGGAAAGTATCACTACCAGATTCCAGCATTAAGCAAGCTTTCTCAACAAGTTTTTGTCCAATTGAAAATTGCAAATTTAGAAACTAAAGCTATAAAAAAAACCGCGATTAAATAGAGCAAAATTAGAAATGACCTCGATCTCTTGCCGGAGATTATGAAGATCTTTATCACTCTTCCCGTGCTTCATTATAAACTTCATTGCAACTGTCTGTAATTTCAAAAAAAAAAAATCAAAAAAAAAAAAAAAGTTCGTCACACAGAAAATGTGAATAAAATATTGAGATTAAAGTGAGGTAATTACCTGGCCAGTAAATTTTCGTCGGCCTTTATAGACCTTTCCAAAGGAACCTTCACCAACAAGCTCAATCACATGGTAATTCTCCACCCCCATTTTTTTTTTTTTCTAAAAATTCAAAACTTCCGACCTAGAAAACCGCTAAATAAAGAAACAAGTCCGTCGCCAATCAAGATCAAAAATAGAAGGAACGCGAAATCGCGCCGGTTTATCGGATTAGGGTTTTGAAAATTGGGGGTAATTTTTGAATTTGAGGAGTTTAAAGGGGGGAAATTGAAAAGAGAGAGTATGAATATGAATGTGAGTATGTGGGACACTGGGGACTTGAGAGAGTGAGGCGTGTTTTAGAATCTTTCTCCCGCTCGACCGTTATATTTCAATTTTGTGTGTTCAAAATGTCACTAGACGATCAAGTGCCGCTCCATACTTCACGGTTGATGTTTTTGTTTCCTTCTCGAGTGCTTAATGGTTAGGCGTCTCAATTATTAGGTCAACCTTAAGTTTTATTCTAATCTACCGTTTTATCATAAATAACTAATGAGTTGTTACTCTATAGAACCGTTACGATAATATATGGTTTGGTTGGAATTCGAGTATGCCATGATTGGAGGGTCAATAGTAAATACCGTTGTATTCTTAGATTCAAATTTATAAGTCTTCTCGTGTGAGTTGTGTTAAACAATTCGCCATTTACTTGATTTGTTAATTCAGTGTGGTTAAGAATTAGTTGCAATCAGTCACGATTCGCATTGTAATAGAAACGGATTGTGATTCATTTTGGTGAGCTTTCAAAAAGGGGCATGGTGGTCCTTTTCAAAAGTCACAATAAAGGGGTAGGGATCACACTTACAATAATTTAAATGCTATTTAAGTGTGGTACATACTCCTTTATCGCAGCATGGTATAAGCATTGCAATCTCATTACTAGAGTGCTAAGTTTTAATTTTCGGGCGATACCATAGTTCATAAGAGGTGAAATGAAAAAGGTATACAATATATAACCATAAAATGAAGTACGAGCAATTAACCATTAGATATGCGACTATTAACTTAAAAAAGACCATATCTAAAGTAATTTAAACTATATAAAACATAATACGACATTAACTCATTCCCAAACGTCACTTAAACATGTAAATATATATATATTCTTTCTCCCTGTAACCGCCTCTATATATATATATATATATATATATATATATATATATATATATAGGTCACTAGGACAGCTATAATGCCGGCGACGACGACTGTGGCGACAACTTCTTTATCTTAAGCTTTTGCATGGGAATGGGAGTGTTGAGAGGACTCGGAGTAGAAGCTCGTTGACTACGCTCTTGGTGCAATTTTTCGGCTTCGAGTTGTTCAACTTCGACCAATACCAAATCTTGCAAGAAACTCCCACCTTTTACCTCAGTCTTAGAGTTACTTGATCTTACATCATCATCAATATTATTTGAGGGCTTAACATTATCATTAGTATTATTAGTTGAAGAGGGTTTTTCTTCAATGATTTTGCCCATATTCTTGGCAATGTCACGTCTAAGAATTCGTAGCATTTCGTCTCGTGGTAATTCCTTCAAACTGTCCGCATATCTGTCCCATTCTTCAATCATTTTCTTAGCCCTTGCGTTTGCTTCCATAATTTCTTTAGGTTTAGAATGTGATCTACATATAAAGAAAAGGAAATCACAATCATAAATTAATCGAATATAGTCCAAATAATATCAATTATAAATTATCAAATACTCCGTTTATCAAATTAATCGAATATAGTCCAAATAGTATATACATTGTAACATCAAATTAGCAAGTGGTTGTCATCATCTCAACCCGGCCGTTTATCCATATTGTAAATTCATACGACAAGATTTATAGCACAAAATACATCTAAAGTTAGTTTAACTAGTGTGAGAAATATGCATGTGAGATACTTGTACACTAAAGATATGGCAAATGTTGGGTAACATGTGACAATTATTTGAAGTTCTATGATAAGCTTTTAAATAACAAAATAACAATTGTAATTAAGTAATACACCCCCGAAAACCTTAAAACCTTGGATTTATACGACCTTTTATGACTATAGCATATCAAACTTTTTTTTTTTTTTTTTTTGAAATGAATAGCATATCAAACTTTAAACGAATTGAACAATCTTTAAATTTATTTTTTGATGCAAAATAATTAAAGTCATATAATTGATACCCAAGGGTTTCGGTTATGATTCCTATGAACTTAAAATCATGAAGGGAGTATCGTACATTCAACGACTTCTAACAATTGAGTTCCTTCGAGTCTCAAGAATTTAAACATATTAGGGTACCAAATAAATTCGAAGTACAAAGAATTTGAGAACAGCATACCTGAATACACACCTTTTTGAGTTGATCTCAAGCAAGCCCAGGAATTTCAATTACAGAGTGGCAAGGAAAATAATTATATACGTAGGAGAATATATAGGTTATTTTCTGATTTGATTTAATTTGATTGGGTGATGGTGGTCTTCAATTCCTAATAACCTAAGTATGTACTCAAGAGAAAAAATCAGCACAATTAAGGAAGGCTACAATTTGGTTCAGCTTCGTTATTATTTATTAGGAAATATTCTATCCACTTATAATTTAATTTAACATTATTATATATCATGACTTCTACTTTTGATAGGATGATGATTTTTACACTAACGATACTAGAGTATACTCCGGAAGTCTCAAAAGTTGGTATATGTTCATCTTTGTATGAGATACAAGGGAAAACATTGGATTCAAATAACTAAACGAAAACTAATTAAAGTCTGAAATTGTTTTTATTTTTCCTGAAGTTGGTGGGGTTTACTATAAACGAAAAACTACAACTAAAATCCGAAAATTCATAATTTTTTTTTTTTTGAATTGCCAATGATTTTACCAAGACGGTAATTAGTAGTGACAAAGCAGTTTAATTGAATGTAGTCCATATAATGAAGATATTTGTCTTTAAAGGTATTGAAATGACTTAGGAAAAATTATTGCCAAGAGATCAATTTATATGGTATAGTTAACTTCCATTTTAAGAAATGCTACCATGTACAATTACCTTTAAACTAAACGGATTATGAATCAGAAAAACATACATTCACTTAGCGGCTGTGTAATGAAAGTATATCACAGCAAAAGAGGATATTGAATTACTAATAGAGAAAACCAACAACATAAGTTTAACTACCAACGTACTCTTATTAGAATCAACGGAAATGACAATTGGATCAAATGGACGAACATTTTCACTATCTACTACGAGTATTCAGTAATAGCTCCTTGCTTCCATCCCAATTTCTTTTTTTTGAATTTTTTTTCGAATTAGGGCTCAAAAAATAAATATTAAACAAAATGGGTCGGATTCAAAAACGTTTAATGTTATGGGGTGCACGTCACCCCATTTCAGGTTCGGGACAAAATCGCCATTACCACTGGCGGTTTTACATGTATTGAACAGTGAATATGAGTTTCAGGGGGTGATTTTGGGCAATTGTAAAACCGCCATGGGGGGTAGCGGTTTCACTTCAAGTGAAACCGCCACCCTCAATGGCGGTTTCACACCCGAACTGAGTATGAGAATTGGTGGCTTAATTTTTGTATGAAGAGTGAAACCGCCATGGGGGGTGGCGGTTTCACTTGAAGTGAAACCGCTACCCCCCATGGCGGTTATAGATTTTTTTTTTTTTTTTTTCAAATACTGGGTTCTCCACCCCCAAATCACCCGACGCCTTACAAAAAAAAAATACCCCCCGACTCTCAACCTCAACTTCTCTCTCCAGCCCACGTCCCCATCCTCTCCGGCCGCTGCTTCGCCCCTCTCCCGCCGCTGCTCCGCCCCTCTCCCGCCGCTGCTCCGCCACTCTCCCGCCGCTCCGTCCTCTCTCGCTGCGCCGCTGCTCCGCCCTCTTTTGTACCAATTTCTTTAAGGTAATTTCATTTCTTCTAATTGTACCAATTTGTTTTAGGTAATTTCAATTCATTAGTTTAATTGTTTGATTTTTTAGTTAGATTACTAATTTATTGAATAATTTGTTTTGTTAGTATTGATAATAATTTGCATATTCATGGTATATGATAGAAGTTGAATTTTTAGGTTTTTGTTTAATATTGTAATTAAACCACACTAATTTAGGTTAATTTAAGTTCATTGAGTTGTTTTTTTTTTTTTTATGTTAGTATTATGCTTGAGTTTAGTTAGTATTATGCTTGAGTTTAGTTATATATTTAATCCAATTTAGTTAGTATTATGCTTGAGTTTAGTTATTAAAATTCATAAGTCGATTTTTAGGGTTTTGGTTAATTGAAGATTTATGTTAGTTGAATTTCTTAATTAAATTAGTTTATTTTTCTCATTATAGAATGGAAATTACGGGATATCCTTTGGTATGTTATTGGGATGAAGAAATTGTTGAAGCTAGTGGAAATGTTTGTTATAAGGGTGGAAATGAGAGTTTTGTATTTGCTAGTACTAGTATGACTTATAATGACTTCATTGGGGAGATTTGTGAGGCAATGAAAATCAATAGAAAGAGTGTTTCATTGACGGTGAAGATGAAGTATCCGAGTGCCGGGTGTTATAAGGTTGTACCCCTTAATAATGATCGTTCTTTACTTGCTATGTGGGCAATTGTTCGACACTCAAAGGTTCCTTCTATGGACATTTATGTTGAAGTGGGAATGCTAGACTCTAGAAATGTATTGGCAACAACGATTTCAACAACGCCCAATACTTCTCTCACATCAATGAGATTTGGGGATGTTGTGCAATATGTTTCCATTGAAACCAATAACATAAATAAGGGGACCTTGAACGAGGATTTAGAAGGAGATGAGGCGGAGGAGGAGTTGAATGTTGTTGAACGTATGATTGATGATGAAGATGAGAATGATGATTTGGTTGGGAAGAGTGCCCCACATTTAGAATTCAATACGATTCATGAAATTGATCAACAACATATGAATGCTTGGAAAACATGGGTCAATGAAGTTGAAGTTGAGGTTGGTAGGGAGTTTATAGTTGGTCAAAGATTTCCAAATAAAGCTGCTTTGATAGAAAATGTAACTTTGTACTCTGTACAACGTAACCAAACTTTCAAAGTGCCTGAATCCAAACCCCACACTGTCACTTTCAAGTGCAGTAGAACACCAAACCCATGCAATTGGAGGCTTAGGGCATCACAAAAACAAGAACAGTTTTCAGAAGCCTTCACCATTGTCACTTATCTTGGGCCTCACGAAGCTACCTGTGTTGGTGACATTATTCCACGCGACCATATGAATTTGAAACGTGGATTCATTAGTGAAGCTATTAAAAACCTTGTTGCCAAGGATTGGTCCATTAAAGTCCCAGTTCTTATTGAATTTATCAAAGATAAATTCAATTATACTATCTCATATATGAAGGGGTGGAATGCTAAACAAAGGGCAATTGCAAATTTATATGGTGATTGGGATGAATCCTACACTTTGCTTCCTCACTTCATGCAAGCAATGAAAGAATCCAACCCGGGAACTGTTGTGCATTTTGTGAATACGCCAACATGCAAACCTAATGAGGAAACTTTCTTTCGAGTGTTTTGGGCATTTGGACCATCAATTCAAGGTTTCAGCCATTGTCGCCCTCTTATAACTATTGATGACACTCATTTATATGGGAAATATAAGGGTACTTTACTTATTGCAATGGCAGTTGATGCTAACGACCAACTTTACCCACTTGCTTTCGGTATTGTTGAGAGTGAAAATACCAATAGTTGGCCTTGGTTTATGGCATGTATAAGGAGATTCGTGACAGATAGAAAAGGTCTTTGTGTTATATCAGATAGACATGATGGCATCAAAGCTGCTATGAATGATGAACACATCGAAATGACTGAGCCGCATGCCTACCATAGATTTTGCATGCGTCATGTGGCATCCAACATCAACACAAAGTTTAAAAGTAGGGATTTGAAAAACTTGTTTGGTTGGACTGCCACACAACATCAGAAGAAGAAGTTCAATCGTGGTTTCAATCGAATGGGTGAAATAAATATTGATACACGACGATATTTGACCAAACATGGTTTGGAGATGGAGAAGTGGTCAAATTATCATGACGGTGGGTTCGGGTATGGTATAATGACTACCAATATGGTGGAGTGTTTCAATGGAGTTTTGAAAGGAGGCAGATTCTTACCCATCGTCGCACTTGTGAAATTGACATTTTATCGAGTCAATGCGTACTTTGTGGAGCGGCGTGAGAAGGCAAAACAAAGGCTTGAAGAGAGACATGCATATTGTAAGAAAGTAATGGATGCCATTGCTGTCAATTCTGAGAAAGCCGCACACCATACCGTTGTGGCATTTGATAGAGGACTGTTTCAAGTGACCACTTGGTCGGGCCATAGAGGTAGTGGAAAAGGGAAACATAAGCATACTGTGAATGTTGTGACTAAAACATGCACTTGTAAAAAACTTGAAATTTACAAGTACCCTTGTTCACATGTACTTGCCGTTTGTAGTTCAATGGGTTTAAGTACAAATGCATTTGTGGATGTGTTTTACACTAGTGGTGAGTATTTGGGGTCATACGCACCCAAATTTCGACCCATTCCGGATGAAGCTTATTGGACACCTCTTGATGGTCCTAAAATCCTTGCTAATAAGGATATGAAACGTGAACCGAAGAAGAAGGGTACGAAGGATAAGTCACATTCAAAGCGATTGCGTAATGAGATGGATGAAAAACCACCATCAAAATCATTATGTGGCATATGTCGTCAACCCGGTCATAACAAAAAGACATGTTCTTTAAGAGGGTAACATTTTTTGTTGATCTTTATATTATTGTGAACTTACTTTTGCCTAATCTTTTTGTGTAATATTTTAACTCTCTTGTTTTTCTTTTTGTAGCTCTCATGGAGGCGGATCTTCATCCGGGACCGATCGAACCGTCTCTTCTCAAACTGCAAGACAAACACAGGAGTCAAGCAATTTGGGACGGAGAGGAGGTGAGTTCGCTTAGATGTAGAACTCACATAAAATGGCATGGCGGTTATCGTCCTAGTAAGCGGGTGGTTAAATTTATTAGGAAAACCCAGTTTTATGGGGCGCATAGAGTAGCTAGTGTTAAGTTAGATCAGGATTTAATAAGTGCGTTAGTAGAAAGATGGAGGCAAGAAACCCACACTTTTCACTTAACCGTTGGGGAGGCCACTATCACCTTGCAAGATGTGCAAGTTATGTTAGGTTTGAGGATAGATGGAAGAGCTGTGACGGATGAGATCCATCAAGATTGGCAAGGATTAGTGACTAAATTGTTGGGAATAGCACCGGGGGGAAGTTTGAAGGGAACTTCTTTGAAAATTTCTTGGTTGATGACCCATTTTAGTTATTTGCCCAACGGTATGGACGATGCCATATTTCATTGCTATATTCGAGCGTATCTTCTCATTTTGTTTGGTACCGTTCTATTTCCCGATAAGAGTGGGGATGTGGTTCAAGTAATCTATTTGCCATTGTTAAGTGATGTCAGTAGATTGGATGATTACTCGTGGGGAAGTGCGGTACTAGCAACATTGTATCGTAACTTGTGTCGTGGGTGTTGTAAGGATGCATTAGAGATATCCGGCTCTCTTATTCTTCTTCAGTTGTGGTCTTGGGAACGTATTGCTATAGGACGTCCTATGAACATGGGACCATTAGAATATGAGGATGAGGATGAGGATGAAGATGAGGATGAGGATGGGGATGAAGATGAGGATGAGGATGAGGATGAGGATGAGACTATAGCTAGTCCATTTGGGTCACAACATATCTATGGGAGAGATGCATTAGGACGTAAGTGGCTTATGATCGATCGGCGAAGAGCTGATGGGATTTTCTCTCTTACCGCTTACAGAGATGCATTTGATTGTATGACTCATGATCAAGTAAGTTTACTTATCCAATCCAATTTTTTGTGACTTTATAAGCATGAAAATAATTTGGTAATTTACTTATTTATTTGTTTTATTTTAGTTTATTTGGCAGCCTTATACAGCGGATGTCATCTCAGCTCTCTCTCCGATTTGTTCAAAGGATGAACAAGATTGGTGTGTTTTGGCTCCTATGATCTGCTTTCACATTGTAGAGTGGCATTGTCCAGATCGGGTAGTACGCCAATTTGGTTTGAAGCAAACAATCCCGGTGGACTGTGATACTTCGGTGGCTCTTCATAAATTGGATAGGAGAGGAAATCGGAAGGTAAGCTGGAGTGAAATCCACAATGTCTATATCGATTTATGGCGTAGGCGTCGAGAGAGGGTGGTGGCTAATATCGATGTAGATGATGGCTTGATGGATTACAATGATCCGTATATGGTTTGGTATCGAAACCATACTCGTCGTATCATTGGAGCTGTTAAACAATCTCATGGTGGACCGGTTTCCTACCATCCTTCTTCTCCCTCAATTCAATTGCTTGTAAGTATGATTTATCGTTATTTCAGTTTTATTGAATAGTAAGCATGTTTAGGAAATAATTAGTGCAATATTTTGATTTTTGTGATTATAGACTCAAGGTTTTGCAACTCTACACATGAGGTGTGAGCATGACCTTCAAGCTGCACTCAATGACGCATCTAGTGTTAATTTTGTCCAAACTTTAACCGACATCCGCAAACATTGCTCCGAATGTCTCGAGAAGGTGGGATTTTCACATCTTATTCAACAATCTCAAGAACAACCAAGTGCAAGTTTGGATGATCATTCTCCTCTTATCCAATATATGCGTCGACGTAGAGTTGGTTCTCCTATGACACCAATTATGGAAGGCGACACTCCGGGTTCTTCCTCAAGCCAACCCGCTTCCTCAAGCCAGCGTCGAGCTACACGCCGCCGCCGCCTAGCGGATGATTAGCTATTAATATAGTAGTTTGTAATGTATGGAAACAATTTTATGTTGTATTCGACTCTTTCAAGTTTGTAAAAGACGTTTTAAGTTATGAAATAAGATACCATGCCATTTGAGTTCTCATCTTGGGTTGTTATTGGTGTTATTGAACGATTGTGGTCGTGGCATTTTGGTTTGGGTTTGTTTGAGTTGCAGGTGAAACGGAAAAGAGGGAAAACACCTTCCAAAAAAAAAAAAAAAAATATAAAAACGCCACGGAGCACAGCGGTTTTATAACCACAGAAACCGCTGCTCTCAGTGGCGTTTTCATCACAGATTCAAGTAGTATGAAAATGGGTGGCTTAATTTTTGTAAAGGGTGAAACCGCCATGGGGGGTGGCGGTTTCACCTGTAGTGAAACCGCCACCTCCCATGGCGGTTTCACCCTTTTACAAAAATTAAGCCACCGATTCCCATACTCATTTCGGGTGTAAAACCGCCATTGAGGGTGGCGGTTTCACTTAAAGTGAAACTGCCACTTCCCATGGCGTTTTCATCACCGAACTGACCTATGAGGAATTTTGGCTAAGGTGAAACCGCCATGGGAGGTGGCGGTTTTACTTGAGTGAAACCGCCGCCTCCCATGGCGTTTTCACCTTAGCCAAAATTTCTTCCCAGTCTCAAAGTTACTGTTCAAGACACTTAAAACCGCCAGTGCCACTGGCGGTTTTGTCCCGAACCTAAATGGGGTGACGTGCACCCCATAACATTAAACGTTTTTGAATCCGACCCATTTTGTTTAATATTTATTTTTTGAGCCCTATTTCGAAAAAAAAAGGCCTTTTTTTTAGGGTCCAACCGTATAAAATTATGAGTTAGTTGATTGAAACGCCGGATATAAAGTCCAACAACATTACGGGTATGTTTGGTAGCTAAGTATAAGGTAACATTTAGCGTTTTGACTAAGTCAGAATGTTAATACTTGACATGTTTGGATGTACATTTGTTACTAGCATTTGCAGTAACATTTAGCGTTTTAAGGGGCAATTGGCAAATCCTATTATAAGTAGCATTTCACCTAGAAAGTATCATTTCAAATTTTCTAATTTTATGATATATATTATTTTAATAACTTAAGGCTACTGCTAGTAACTCATCAACAACTATTGTTTGTGTCAAACACGTCATTGTTAACAGCTACTTTTCAGCCAACAGCTAACAGCTAATATTAGTCAAGCTGCTAACAGCTATCTCAACAGCTAAAAGCTACCCAAACAGTTACGACTACAAAACACACCCTACATTAGTCATCAAATCGAGAGTAGAAGATCGAGTGGAACACTGATCATCAACCAAGAGATGAAGAATTTCATCAAAAATTGGACCTCCCACATGATCTTATAACTCATGGAGTCATGGTATGATTATAAGATTGCCCATCAAATCTTTGATGCAATTCAAGTCAGTTTCCAAACAATGGTACTCCACTCTCTCTTCTCCTCATTTCGGAGACATATAGTCGACAATGAGAGCGCGGGGGTAGAGTCGTGGAGAGAGAGAGAGGGAGGGGGGAGAGGGGAATGACGGAGAAAATGCGAGATTTGAGGGTTTTGGTGTTTTTAGTTTTAATTTCTTTTATTTCTCTTTTTAACGTGGACCGTTAGATCAAAGTGAAGTGAATGGATGAGATGACTTCTGACTTCTAACAAAATTAACACTTCTGATCGGAAAATTATTGTGTAGAAGCGAGACTACATACTCTCGCTGACATGGCACACGCGTGGAGTTGAGCTGGTCGGTTTCAATTAAATGAAAACTGGATCATAAAAATTAAATTTAAATCGCGGTTCACCGACGAACCGAACCAGATTTAGTATAAAAAAATTAACAGCTCGTGCAGATTTAAACGAACCGGACCAGATTTAAATCGCGGTTCGCCGACGACGTCATGTAGGTGGATGTATCGCCGACGTCGGTTGTTTTATGAGGCGCGGCATGGTGGTGCTCCGGCGGCATTTCCTTGCAAAAGAGAGGAGGAGACATGATGGGTAATAGGAAGGGGAGAAGAGAGAATACTTGGGCTTTATGTTTGATGTTGTGGTCTAATAATGTTTTGGACCCGAATTGTTGTCAGTTAGATTGAGCTTGATAGGAAAACATGAACTTCTATATAATTAGGACGTGGGATACGTGTAATAAACATGAACTCTACGTACCCTCGGTGTATCATATACCAATTGTCGGGATATTAGTGTGACGCGAAATAAAACATTGAATTATTTTTGTCAAAGTGGAAATGTTGGGTTATTTCATGAAAATATTGCGCACATTGGGTTGTTTTCATTAGATTTGACTATAATTTATTACTTTTGATATTTTATTTGAAAAATGAAAAATGTCCTATACAAACGAATTATTATCAACTATATTACATAACAGCCCGTGTTATTTTACACGTGTATATAAACTAATTTTTTTATTCCCTTACATTTGCACGAATTAAAATATTAGTTTTAACCTAAATTTTTTCCACTACCATTCCTTTACTTCTTATCAATTTTCTTTAGAGAGTGTTTGGGAACAAGGATTTGATTCTCAAATCCAAATTTGACACAAATTACATGTTTGTGAACTCAAAAATTTGAGAATTTGGATTTGTGTCAAATCCTTTGGAATTTGTATCAAATTTAATTAGGGCAAAAACAAATGTTTGGGGAGGTGTCATTTTGAAATCCCACCCTCCCCAAACATTAAATTTATATTTGAATTCTACATTCTCACATGGTGGATTTTAAATGTTTCCAAACGCTACCTTATTCTATTATACATGGCTCATGGAGCGTTTGACTTGGGACAGAGGGAATATTGAGTAGCTCGATGCCTCCATCAGTCCATCCCAAGTTCAAATAGCAGATGAGCCCATGATTTCATAATAATATCGTCTTTCTTACGATACAGTCATGATGATGACATTACTGCAAGTAGCTAGTACAAGTTGCAGGGATGGCGAGGAGAGAGACAGCCGAAAGAGAATAAAAGGATGGATGAGAGTAGAAGATGAGACAACATTACAATAATGTCAGAAATGGGGGAGGCAATGAAGATCAAATGTATCACTGATCATGAATCAAAAGATAAAGAATTTCATCAAAAATTGGACCTCCCACATGATCTTATAACTCATGGTATAATTATAAGATTGCCCATCAAATCTTTGATGCAATTCAAGTCAGTTTCCAAACAATGGTACTCCACTCTCTCTTCTCCTCATTTTGGTAATGCCTACTTCAAGTTTTCCCCTTTTTATCAACCCTTGAATCCCATGGTTAATAATTTGTTTGTAAAATCTGGAAATGATTATTACATTTACTCTTATGATGATGAGAATGTGGTAGGATGTGATTTTGATGTTGATTGTAACAAGAGTTTGTTCAGATTAGAGGTTGATTTTGATGGGTTGCGTAAAGATAACATCTTTGTGATTGGTTCATGTAATGGGTTGCTGTGTTTATATTCTTCTTTGGGTTATTTGATTGTTTGGAATCCTGTTATTATTCATCAGTGGGTGAAATTTAGTTGCCCATTTTCGGAGGATTGCGAAAAGAGTACTTGGGGATTTGGGTATGTGTCTTCTGTTGATGACTATAAGGTTGTTAGAATGAGTGAGTCTAAGTTGAACCGTGGAGAGATTGTAGTTCGTGTGTTCTCGTTGCGAACCCAGAAATGGAAACAAGTGTATGATGAGAGGCTTGGTCAGTATCTCCTTCGTGGGGCGTCTTTTTCTCAAGGATTGTTGATCAGTGAGAGTTTGTATTGGATTATGCATAGACAACAAGGTGGTGACTATGAGCAAGACATTTTAGGTTTTGATTTAGTCTCTGAAAGGTTGAAGATAGTTCATAATATTGTTCCTGGTGATTCTTATCTAGGCTGGGTTAGGTTCTTGTGCTGTATAGGAGGATGCTTGTCTATGGGCCGCTTTACTAACCGTGGTGACGTCAGTATATCAATGTTGAAGCATAATGGACAGGTTGATTACATTGGACTTTATAGGGACTTGGATCTAGGATCTTGTTGTAGTGCTGTTGGTTTCACAAGGGGTGATAAGTTTTTTATTCAATTAGGTCAGCGGGAACTGGGGCTGGTCGATCCATATTCTTCACCTAAAAGTTACTCAACACTGTGCAATTTCAAAGGGGAGGGCTTCATTGACATCAAGGGTTATGCTCCAAGTTTTGTTTCACCTCTTGCTGTTGCAACGATGCAGGAATAGAACAGGTACCGATATCCATCTCCCGAATTTTACTCCTACATGGTATCTCGACTTCTTGTGTGCTGCTACTAGGATTGTTGTGAGTTTGTGCCTTTTGAAACTACCTTATGTGAACCATGCAAAGTATAAACTAGAATATATGTTACCCTGATTGCCCCTAAACTTGCCTTGTTGGTCCAAGCTTGAGATTGTATTCACGGTCTGTCTGCATTGATTTTGTCTGCTTTATGTTTGTGATCCCATTTCAACACGTTCGTCAATTAGGGCTCTGAACATGGGATTAAACTTTTTTTTTTTTTTTTTTTTTTTTTTTTTTTACGGAGAGACTGAGAGAAAACTGTTCTCATGTGTGATTTAAGTAGACAGTTGCTGAAAACTATGGAGTAAACAAAATAATAGGAGGCTGTAATCATTAGTCTGAAATGCTTCCAATCTGCATTGGTTAATTTTCTGCCTCGCAAAGAAATTGGAGGTAACATTTTAATGCTCTTAGGTGCGGTTTAAAAGTTGAGATGTATCAGATGCGCTCTCTGGACTTCGGTGCTATTTGCCGCATCTCTCACCTCCTATTTGAGCTGTAGGGAATAAAGAAACATGCCTGATATAGGCTCACTCCCTGATTAATTGTAAGTAACAGGAAATTTACTATAAGGCAAGATGACATATTAAAGTGATGTGTCCATCAAGTTCTGATGAACTTTAATTAGTATCCCGTACATCTCTTGCTATCAAGGATTTGAGTGTCTAGTGATTTATAGCACAGCACCGTTTCTCGCTGCTTTTAGATTGAAAGAAGCCTGCTTCCATTTGCATTTGCTCTTTAGTACTTATACAAGCAGACACTAGTTTCGTCATGTGCTTGGTGAGTTAGGTTTGAACGAGGCGGACAGTAGACATGCAAAAAACTTTCTCAAGGTACAAAGAGTATGGAGTAGGTCTCTTAAAACATCGAAGCATATAGTGGTTCTACATGACGATTCATGTTAAATCATGCCAACTGCAGTCTGCAGATCAGAGCATGATTGCTGATCTATTCTTTTTTTTTTTTTTTTTTTTTTTTTGTTAAAGCTGATTTATGGTTCTTAATGCAGGCAGAAAGCATGATCCTGCTTGCCAGAGAGTTTATCGATCACTGAAGTCTTATGTAGAGTCCAAACATGCGGCCTTCTATTTGCTGAAGTAGAGTTTTTGCTTCATTTAGAAGTCAGCTAGTATACAATTCATGGACAGAGTCAAGCATGAAGTCAGAGAACATCTTCGCCTTTTTAATAGATGCCATATTATTCTTATTCACACAGTGAATCCTGTCTTAATCAACATTCACATTGAAATTCTCAGAATGATACTGCTGACCATTTATAGTACAGAATTGAACTCCTGTCTGTGTTCAGGTGTGTCTTCTCTCATTTATAATGTCTCAGAAAGCTTTTATTACTTCCTGTGTGTTCAGGGACTGCGCCATCAAAGGCTCCCGCCCAGGACAACCTTATCCTACGTTAAAATCTTAGAGACTCTTTCCGGATGACCCAAAACTGCTAACTAAGCACTTGATAAAAAAAAGGGGGGGGGGGCTGGTGAAGAATTCGTTGTAGTGACTAGTCAATCAAAATAATATAGGGAGGGGCCGAGAAAACTATCTTTAGAGACATGATGAATTTATGATTTAGAGTCCATAAAAATTCTCTGAACATAGAGGTCATAGACTAGTTGATTACTCAAGATTCACGAGTAGTCTATTTTCCGTGCTCGTAATTCTGGCTGTGATATACGTCTGAGTTCAAAAATGTTCGGAGGATTTCAGCTTATGCACTCAAGTTTTTTTCTTTTACAAATCTAGCAAACAAAATAATATAGAGTTCATATGCTTGCTTGGAGTGTCATTTAAGAATTGTGCCCGCATTGGACACAAACTCACCTGATTGTAGATGTCAAAAATGATACTCGTAATATTTAGTTAGAAACGTTCTGATTGTTAACATTTTGTTTGAATCTCAAAACAAAATGTTAACAAATTCAAAAGAACGGAGAAATACTTGTGTGCATAAGATCAAACAAACTGCCAGAATGACATAAAAGGATACAATTCTCTCCTGGGACGACATAACTTCAGAACTGTTACACAAGAAAGGCAAACTGCCCAAATAGGAAAGTGAACCAAGAAAAGGAAGCAAGATTGGCCCTTTTTTTGGAGGGTATCCCTTCCTTATTCAGAAACTATAAATTCAGATCTAACACAACTTTGCCACTCTCTTTAAATATTGGCCAACTCTCCAAAGTTGCCGGCACCAAATTGCCATTTTACAAATATTTTTTAAGGCACCCCTACAATATTTTGACCATTATTGGACAACCCAAGTACCCAACTCTCTGTCCCTTTTTTTTTTTTCTTTCTTTTTCTAGGAAACTTCCTGCTCAATATTCTACCCATAAAAGAAACCCATAAAAATAAGGAGTTCTTAAGTAGTATTTTAGCTATGGCGGGAATGGCAGGTAGCAAGTGGTTGAAGCCCATCAACACTACACGGCGAAACGCGAGCGCAGAAACAGAGTTAGAAGAGGTAGAACCACTGAGTCCAGGGGCGCGTATATTCCACGCGCCGCAGTTTAACTGCTGTATTATAGCGGTTGTGGGTTGCAAGACCTCGATCGATGTCGAGGTTATTAAAGAAGGGGTTAAGCATACATTAATCAAGCATCCTCGCTTCTCTAGCAAGTTGGTACGTACGTAGTTTACTTATTATTTAAGCTGTTAAACGTTATGGGCTAGGATCATATTAGATGATGAAAGTCAACACGTTCTCCAAGGCGTATCATTTGCTTCATCGAGGTCTATGGGATAACATTTGAAAATGTCTATTATAAGCAATAATTATATTACACTATTAAAATTTGAACAACTCACGTAGCTAATTTTATTTACAACCAACGCAGTTAATTTAGATTCATATACGTAAGCTTTACTTCATGTAGAAGTAAATGAGAAATATTCGTCGGTATAGTATACTCGATATATTATATGTAGTGTCCTATATTTGCATCACATGATTAGTCTAAAATATTGGCATGTTGAGTATATCGTATGATTAGTCAATAAGGTTCTCAACTTTTCTTGTCCAAGTTGGCCACTTAAGTATATGAACAAGGAGTTTCTTTTAGAGATGTAGGGCAGCAAATATAGTGACATTAACCTTAAGCTTGAGTTGGACGACTCTGGATGAAGACGTCTTTAGTCGGGTAGTCCTGCATTTGTGGTGATTAATTGATTAAACGAACATGTGATCACAGATAATAAAGTGTCTGTTTTTTTTCTTCTTTTTCTTTTTTTAAATTTAACCCAACAGCAAATATAGGCTGCATGACACACCATTATGCTTTCAAGAATAATGTTAACAGCCTAGGGTACGATTTAGGGCATGCACGTGTTTCTTAAATCTTACGTAATTAATCAAGTCACACAATTTCATCCAAGTATGTTAGATATATAACGCGTTGTTTGTATGTGTTTCGTGATGTTCTTGTTAATTTATGAAAAGACGTGTCCAAGAGTGTGACTAATCTATAAGTTTGCTTTGCTTACATTACTGTCTATTCTTATTTTATTTTATTTCATTGCTCAATTGCCTTTTGTCAAATTGCCAACAATTTTATTTGCATAGTGCATATACCGGAACTAATTAAGTCTTGGTCTAGTGGTTAATATTAAAATATTGAGTATGTCAGATCTTGAGTTTGAATCTCTCACCGCCTTTAATTGTAGCGAACTTTGCACCACCTCGGATTATGCATCCTAACTACTACTTGGATATGCTTAAGAAAATGCCCTTTGAACCAGCTCAGATTTTGCTTAAGAAAGAACTAACTCGGACATTCTACCCTTGAACAATAAGGTATTTGATGCCAAGAAAGCTAGTACACCAACTGGATGGATCCGGACCAAGGTGAACGTAGATGAACACATTATTGTCCCGGATTTGGATCCGAACATGGACTCAGCAGACGAGTTCCTTGAAGATTATGTTTCAAACATGACCAAGAACTCCATGGACTTGACCAAGCCACTGTGGGAGATCCACCTCCTCAACATCAAAACCAAGGATGCTAATGGCATAGGAGTCTTCAAAATTCATCATTCCATGGGGGATGGCATCTCCCTTATGTCACTTGTCCTCGCCTGCACACGACAAACCGCTAATCCTGATGCAATTCCTACACTACCCACAGACAAGAACAAGAAGAAGATTATGCGCCCAAGTAGCTCCCTCGGGTTCTTAAGCCTTTTCCTTGGCTTGTTGTTCATACTTAAGTTGTTGTGGAACACTTTGGTAGATTTAGTCATGTTCACGGCCACAACATTGTGGCTGAAGGACACAAATACTGCAGTGAAAGGCGCATCTGGTACTGGGACGACTCCTAAACGATTTGTTTACAGGACAGTTAGCCTGGATGACATTAAGCTGGTGAAAAAGGCCTTGAATGTGGTATGTTATACCTCACATTACTGTTAAATAAGCTTATTGTAGTGATGATAATATAGGTCATTAATCCTACATGCTGCGTAATTTTGTTTCGTTCACTTTATCAGACGATAAATGATGTGATCCTGGGAATGACACAAGCTGGCCTATCTTACTATCTCAACAGGAAGTATGGTCAGTTCTGAATACATTAATGCTTTTCTGATCTGTTACGCTCTTAGATATCACTGTTATAACTTATAAGTTAACTGAAAGTTGAAATCGTAAACAATCTGATCAGGTGAAAGCAAAGGAAAAGGAAATGCCCAGGGAAACAATTTGCCCAAGAATATCCGCCTTAGATCAAGTGTCCTGGTGAATCTCAGACCAACTGCAACTATTGAGGTATAAGCATATCGTTTCATCCTTCAACTTAACTTCTAAAATAAGCATTGCTCGGACACCCTTACCTTTTCATAGGCGAGAACCTTTAATTTGAGACACCCAATGTTATTGCTGTTGTAGTATACTGTCTTGTCCTCTGATAGCTGACATTGTATGCTAGACAGGCTTTAGCAGAAAGAATGGAGTCGAACTCCAAGGGTAGATGGAACTGGGGGAATGCAATTGGTTATGTCATCATGCCCTTCCACATTGCGATGAGAGATGACCCGTTGGATTACATACGTGATGCTAAGGCGACTATAGACAAAAAGAAATGCTCACTTGAAGCACCATGCAGTTATGCAGGTGCCAGGATCATCCTCAAGACACTAGGGCTCCAGGTATCCTCTGCCCTGAGACAACTCCATAACTCGAGTTTTGCTACATCTATATGAGTTTCTGAATCACTGATGTCTTGCAGGTGATGGCTTCTCTATCAAACAGAGTTCTTTCGCATGCCACATTGTCCTTCTCGAATGTGGTTGGTCCTAAGGAAGAGATAAGCTTTTATGGTCATCCCATGGAATTCCTTGCTCCTAGTGTTTACGGACATCCACAGGTACATTACTTTGCATCAGCAATTACTGTGTTACCTTTCGTGATCATGACATAAGTTAACTCCATTCTATTCCCAAGAGTGCAAAAACACAGACACAGGGTCTGTGTGCATCCGTCCCCCTTGCCTCGACATAGCCACATAGGTTGAAGTTTCTGAGACATTGGGGTAATATTATCGTTTTAGTAACACAAGTTAACTTTGGACATTTTTCTAATGCAGGCATTGACAGTCCATTTCCAGAGTTACTTGGATAAGATGACCTTTGTTCTAGCAATTGATCAAGATGTGATCCCTGACCCACAGAAACTGTGTGATGACATTGAGGAATCACTTACACTTGCTAAGAAAGCTGTTATTGAAAAAAACCTCATCAAATTCGAACTGTGATTGTAGAATTGTACTCATGAACTCAAATATTAACCTCTTCCTTCAATTTATTGCTAGTGTACATAATCATGAAAACGCGACCTTAGTGTAAATCTATTGATGTATTCATAGCTTGGAGGTACAGAAACTCAGTGATTGCTAATTCATTTGGATACTTTTTTTGTCCGAGATAAATTGAATGACATTGTCGGTTTTATAGATTGTTTATATTTGATTTGAATATTCGAGATGCCAAACTCAAACAACTAAAAGAAATAGAAGGTTAGTTAGGATTGTTTGCTGAAGAGGCTTAAGAGTTAAGAGGACCAAAGGAACAGTCCCGGACCACGGTCCTACTGATCAAGATATCTCTAATCAACATGATAGTTTTGTATCAAAATTCCATTTATTTTTTATTTTTTTGACAACGTCTAAATACAAATTAAACATGGAAAGAAAATAGGACAAATTTTGCCTCAAATGTGACTTCCTAGCACATATAGCTATTCATATCGGTGTGCTTCCATTACGTCGTCTCATCTACTTTCATGACTGCACAATGGGGAAGATGCCGACCCAAGTCCCGAACTTGATCTAACTCCCATTTACACACAATGTCGAGAATACAAGTGCCTTGAAGCAAAGCAACCAAATTATACGAGTCTGAAAAAAACAAAACAAGATTGAAATCCGGACCGTATACTCCAGCACAAAGCTAGAGACTGTGAATTCCACGTGTAAGGTCGAGCTTGCAAAACGCCACACACAGTCGCTCCCTAGACAAGAATAACGGTCATTGATACTCCCTCCGTTCGCCCATAAACTTCTTACTTTCTATTTATGGGTGTTCATCTTTAAACTTTCTACTTATAATCTTTTCTTATTTATACATATAAATACCAAAACACCCTTTCTTTTTAATTAAAAGTGCAAGTGGGACATACCCCTATGTGTAATTTTACACCAAGTGGACCCTAAAACTCATTCTTTATTCTATTTTTCTTAAAAACTGTGTTCCGGCCCTACGCGTTTAAAAGCCGAACAGAGGGAGTATATGTCACCCATCCAAATCCTAGCTACTTTCTTTGTATACGCATGTCATGCTGCATCCACAAGCAAGTGTATCACGGAAAGAGACAAGGCACGTTGTTGACCAATATGAACCAGAAAAAAAAAAAAAAAAAAAAAAAAAAAAAAGGAGGGCGGTCATGATGCCCCCCAAATTTAGTCGAGCTTCAGTGAAGAGACTATGAGTATGAGCTAACTGTGAGCTTCAAAACTCAGAAAAGAACTTTCCACTGAGTGTCATTACAGTAGTAGGATTTGAACACAATCTTTAAAAATGATTTCATTTCGATGAACGCAAATGGCCCAAAGAGTAGAAACAAAGAGAAATGACCATAAAATTAGTACAGTAGAGTCAAATTTACCTAGCAAGGTAACCGTGTCCATAATCCAATCCTCCAATTTGACGGACAAGTTGGTTGTTACATTAAGACCCAATGAACTCCCGTGCCAAATACGTTGAATCATCATACAAGAACGAAATAAGTGATCCACCGTTTCCACGGCGTTATC
Source organism: Spergularia marina (assembly GCA_963680865.1). Lineage (NCBI taxonomy): Eukaryota > Viridiplantae > Streptophyta > Magnoliopsida > Caryophyllales > Caryophyllaceae > Spergularia > Spergularia marina. The sequence goes on along the minus strand of OY804553.1, from coordinate 21,490,543 downwards.
ACAAAACATACACAGTGCTGCTTAAAGTGAACCAAATCTGCGGAGACTATGGGTACCAGCTATAGCATTATGACAAATTTTCCGCATGAAAACTTTCCACTTAGGTAAAAAGTCAAACACTCGTCACCGCTTCTACAATTTTTGTTCCTTGTGTGGTATATCAGAATGCAGAAATTTGTGACCACAAGAACGGATAACCAGACTTGATCGAGTAAGCCGTTAAGAAATCACCATCATCCATTGAGCCAACTTCAAGAGCAAGAATTTCAGGAGCGCTATGTTATGGAAAGATACGACAGACCCAAATCCATTTTTTATTAAATAGTCTATAAATTGTCACTCTTTGGGAAGTGCTTAGTGCATGTTTGGTTGCTCTTTTTTTTTTAGACCAAGTAACAGAATCTCACTCCGATTACGTTACTAATTGTTTGGTTTAAAATTATTTTTTCCCACTCCATTACCCTCCTTTAACCCATTCCCCCAAAATGAAACTCTCCTCAAACTTCTGGTTTCCAATTCCATTCACTCCTTTTTATTTTTTCTTTCCTCCCTCACCTTCCCTCCTCCCCTACCACACAACTGCCAAGCCACCACAAGCCGTCGGCGATGGACGGCCGGCCACCAATCTCGCCAGGAATAACACCGTCTGGCCGATCTTATTCCGCCGACCACCGCGGTGGCGTTTACTTCTCCTAATTCGTCTCTCCTTTTCCTCCAAGTTCTCATTTTTTCACCCGTCTTCTCTTCTACAACTTCCTTGACATCATCACCGACCTCCAATTTCCCCACCGTCACCACCTCCTATTGCGCCATACACGAGCCCTAGATCAACCTCCGCCGGTTAGATATGGTGGCTAGCAAGGAAGGAGAGAGGAGAGAGATGGGGAAAGGGTGGCCGTGAATGATCTTGTGGTCGTGGGCTGGGCGAGGTGTTCCCGACGCCGTAAAAGTCAGCCGGTGATGCCACGCCTCCGGTGGTAGTGGTGCTCGATGGCGGCGGCATTGAGGTGGTGGTAGGGTGGGGAACGGGAAATTGAGGGGCTATGAAAGAGAAAGATAAGGATTGGGTAGTTTGTTTATGGACTATTTTGTCCTTATAAAATGATTCCTTTGCATTTTTTTAATGAACCAAATAACTTAGGCTAAGTAACGGAACTTGTACCACTCCACCCCTTATCCTACTCCATTCCGTTACTATTCTAAATTTCAAACCAAACGCCCCCTTAGGGCGTGTTCGGCGTAGCTTTATTACTAGCTTTTAGTGGTTTGACTTGGTCAAAAAGCTACCAAAATAAAATTATACGTGTTCGGTACAATAACTTTTGCATTAGCTTTTTGTGGTTTTGGGGACTTTTTACAAACGCTACACAATGTAACGTTTGAGAATAAAGCTACATTTATTCTTGCCTTTCCCCATGATTACCCTTCAAATAATTTAGAGAAATTCTCAAAGGTTGAATAGGCTGTATCTTTAGGCATACATTCCACGTATATGAACTATGGAGCATTATAATTAAGAAGTCTGGTATGTGTCATCTTGAACTAGAGTTGGTGCTTTTCTTGGGCACAAGTCAATGTTTTCATTATTTTAATACCCTTATAAATATATTTTAGTTGGTTTCTAATTTCCAATGTAACATTAATTATGTGGTTAGTTTTGTATGAAAAATATCATATTGTAAAATAGAAAATAATTTCGTTGGCAAACATATAAGTATAAGTTTCATGTTAAATATTGTAGATGTCCATTTATGTAATTTCGGTAAATTAACAGCTAGTTGTACCGAACATGTTACATGTCGAGTAAAAATCAGTTACCTCTCTATCTAACCACTAACAGATATAAAAAAGCTACATCTACAAAAAACGCTAGCAGCTACAGTTAGAACTACTTTTACCGAACAAACCCTTAATGTAAAATCCATCTCACAAAGTCACAACTCACAACTAGTTACTCCGTTGCTCGTAAACATTCTAGAACCCTCCAAAGCGTACTAGTTACTCCACACATCTTCTTACTATATAAACCAACCGTCAACCCCCAAAACCCCTCCTTTCTAGAAAAATCAAACCCTCAGCCTCACACCGCCATCAATCCCCAACAAATTTCTCTCTCCTCAACAACAATGGCGATCCTCTCAGATTACACCGAAGAAGAAGAAACCAAACCTCAGCAGCCGAAACCTACTCCTTCACCTCCCAAACCTTTCTCCGCAACTCTCGACCCTTCCAAACCTCTAGCTTTTATCCAAGCCGCGTTCGATTTCGTCGCTAATGAGTCCCCTGACTTTTTCTCCGGCGAAACTTCCGAGAACGACGTCGTTCAGTTGATCAAATCTGTCCAATTGAAGAAGAAAGAGGCCGCCGCCACCGCCGCCGCTGCCGCTGCCGCGAAGAAGGAGGAGTCTTCGTCGTCTTCTTCGGCGAAGGATGTTGAGAGCGAGAAGGAAAAGGAGAAGCCTAAGTATCTCGGTATAATTTCTCTCTCTCTCTCTCTCTCTCTTTCTTCTTCAACAACGATATGAATCTTTTGAAAATTTTATTTATCTTGTCGTTGAATCTTCCTGTTTTGGCTAATTATTGGAGTTATAGTTTCGCTGTAGTTTGACCTAATTTTTGTATGCGTTGATAATTATCGGTGAACTTATGATGTGTTAATAAATTGTATGCGCTGTTTTTTCCGGATAGTGTTGTTTCTTGAATAATAAGTATTGATTGATCGTTAATATGGTGGATTAACGATACCGATTGGTTAGTTTCATTTTGTTTTAGTCTTTTAGATTTGTCTGGTATATGATGAAGTAGTAATAGCCTGAAACTTCAGTAGTTTAGTTAAATCTGGCGGTTCCGATGCGTTTTAGTCGATGTGTCCCTTGTTTGACACAGTATTTTAATGGAAAACTTCTTGGTGAAGTTTTGAAGTTTATGTGAAGCATCCTGGAGTGTAGCTTTTTGCTGTAAAATCTTTAGGTCGGAGGACGCAGGGAGAGACGGTGATTGAAAAGGTGGAACGTAGTGTGATTGAATGGGAATGTAGAGAGGCGGTGACGTGAATGAGGTTTTATTTTCGAGTTGTTCCTAGAAATGTTATGGATAATTGGATATGACATTACTCTGGCTATAGTTTAGGTGTGCTAAATGTGTGATCGTATAAGAAATTCTCATAGGTCAGATATATCGGGACAGATCCGCCTTGATTGATGCGTGCTTATGTTAGTTACGATGTCTAGTATGTAAATATCCTAGCATTATTGTAGAGAGAGTTGTCTTGACGAAATTTTGAAGTTCGGTAACATTTCAGAGGCATTGTAGGCTGCTGCCTGTTAGCTTAGTGAGTTAGTGGTTGGGTTGTGTTGTGTTGTGTTGTGATGTGATGTGATGATAAGCATCTGCTGAGTGGCTTTTCCTACGATCTTTGAAGTGGAATGTTGAGAGGCCGTGGTGATATTAGATGTGGTTTTATGTTAGATTTTTTTTCTTTCTTGAAATGTGTTTGCCAAGACACTTAATGATATTAATATGGCATTCATGTGGGTATTGTTCGGATATGTTAAATTTGTTATCGCATAAGAATCTCTCATATTAGATTCACTGCTCTACGACGGTTATGTTGATGTGTGCTTATGTTAGATGTAGCGTCGTACTATGGAAATTCAGTTGCCATGTTGTGCAGGGGTGATGTAGGTTGTTGCATGTTAGCTTTGTGAATTTGTTTCAATGTTCTGAGTAGCACTTTCTATCCATCCTTTAATTCCAATCATTTTGGGAATATGGTTTGGTTGTTGTTGTTTTAAACTGCAATACAAGTTATAACTCTTCTGTTTTTGCATAAATTGTTGTGTTGACTGCAGCCCCGAACAGCATTAATGGTTTTGATCTTGAGAAGTACTCTTGGGGACAGACTCTACAGGAGCTGACCGTGACTGTGCCACTTCCACCTGGAACAAAGTCCAAATTTCTTGCTGTTGACATAAAGAAGAACCATATAAAAATTGGTCTCAAGGGCCAACCTCCCATCATTGATGTAAGCCCCTCATTAACGTCGAGCTGAAACTTCACACCATGCATTGCTAATGTAGTCCTATGTGCGGGTGGTGACTTTTGTTAACTTCTTAAATTCTTGGCAGGGTGAACTGTACAAGCCTGTGAAGCCTGATGACTGTTTCTGGAGTTTGGGTATGTCAGCAGTTCTCCTAAAAGCTTCTTCTCTTCTTTATTTTTTTGTGAAACTTTTATACTCCTTCTCTACTGGAATTCTTCTTTACATTAGGACATTGTGAAACAATTTGTCTTTGGTTTGACATTTGGGTAGCTTGTGCTTCAATTTCATACTATCTCATATTTCAACACACCATTTTGTTCAATGACAACTTGAGTTCCTCCTATTTAGTTTCTGTACACACACAAGGGAAAACAAATCTTCACTATTCTTGCATTCCTGCAATAGTCCATGTTCGTAAGTTTTTCAGTGGCATGAAGGTGAGTTGTGTAAATCAAGGGCGGACATGTTTGATGCAATGATTTTAGGTTGGATCTGTAATGTTTGGATGAATTGTTTTGCAAATATGTTAACCTGTCTATTGTATGTACAATCTTATCATCGTCTGGCTCAATGTTTTGAGAACAATGTATCTTGATGTTTAGGTGTTGTTTTGTTGACATCCCCAACTGGGCGTTTGCTATGTATCCGTCTGTTCTTTGTCAGTAACGGTTTGTTCTTTTGCTCTCTTCAGAGGATCAGAAAATTCTCTCTGTTCTGCTGACAAAGGTTGATCAAATGGACTGGTGGAGATCTGTTGTGAAAGGGGGGCCTGAAATTGACACTCAGAAGGTGGAACCTGAGAGCAGCAAACTTGGTGACTTGGACCCAGAAACAAGGTCAACTGTGGAGAAGATGATGGTAAGATTTTAACCAGTTCACTTCTTTGAGAAATAGCTCTTGCTGTATCTCCTTAGCCTTGTGTCGTTTCTGTTAGCAACAATCAGCATGTATCAGTGTAACCTTTGTCTCTAGTGGTAATCATTTATTTTAGTTGGTATTAAACTACTAGAGTACGAGGTTCCATTTATGTCTCTGCTGACCGAGCTTATATTCTGCAGTTTGATCAAAGGCAGAAAACCATGGGCCTCCCAACAAGCGATGAGATGCAGAAGGAAGATATGCTTAAACAGTTTATGGCTCAGGTAATGAACTGATACCACTGCCTTTCTCCTCTCATTCACTAATCGCATTTGAAGGTTACTGTACCTTACCGTACTTTTGATCTCACGCAGCATCCGGAGATGGACTTTTCAAATGCCAAGTTTTCTGGTGCAATGGGAGGAATGGGAGGCATGCCTGGCATGGGAGGAATGCCTGGCATGGGAGGAATGGGAAGGTGATTCTTCTTTTGGTGGTTTGACTTAGACAGACCCTGAATCAGAACCAGCAGAGAACTAACTAGGAATTACTGTCTTACGCTGAACTTTGTTCATAGTAGTAAGTATCTAGGCAGGGTCCTATTTTGTGACGACATATTAATATGCTTTTGCTCGGCTTAATACGAGTGTGTTGATCTTAGACTGCTAAAAGCTATTTTGCCACTACATGGCCTGTTATTGCTCTACCCGTGCTGATACGATTATCTCCACTTCTGTGGGTTGTCTTCATTGTCTCATTCTTTTATCTTCTGTTTACCTTCATATTTTGTCTTCTGATGAGTTGAACGAACTGTGATTTGTGTAGGGTGTTTGTTGCTCATGGTGGCAAGCATGGTCTCTGTTGTCTTGACCCGTAAATTTGGTCCATTGATCAATTTACTTTTAGGTGGTCATGTTTGAGCATATTTCGCAATTGATTAGCTGAAATGAGTACTAGGGTCCAAACTGATCTTGGCTGATGGCCAGGTATTTTCTGGTTGATATTTCGCTGTTCTCTTTAATCCTCCACTGGGTTAGAGTGCTTACTTATGTCTATTGCGGGTCATTTTTAAACCATCGAGATGGATTTTTCAGCGTCCAAAACTTGCATGTCGTTAACACGACACAATGGCACATCCTTTGTCATTATAGTACCGTGTTGGTTGCCTACGTTTCTAGCGAGGTTGAGCGGCTAACGTAATGCAATGACTCAGTTAACACTTAACAGCAACTGGGTTGAAGGAATGTCTTTGTCCAGCTGTTGAGATTGTGAGCTAATTTTTAGGTCATTTACAAGTTGACAATTTGTGGTGTTTTGAGTCCCGTTGTGCGAGGACTAGGACTTATGAGTAGGGTAATGGACTGCAAATCAACTTGATGAGAGTTGTCTCGGATCTGAAACCTTATATTCTCAAATAGGTTTATCTAAAGGAAAAAAAACCTTTTATACAGATTCAATGTAATGAGTATCTTTACCCTAGATCACAAGTGTTTGAGTTCAAGTTTTTTTTTTTTTTTTTTTTTTTTGACAACAATAGAATAATTTATAACAAAACAAAATAACGTTTACCGAACCCAAACAAAAGCTGCAAACCAAATTACAAAAGATTACAACAGAGAATAGAAAGAAGAGAAAGCGCTAAAAACTAAAATTAGGAATTACAGAGGCTCACACTCATTCAACACTTAAAAACTCAAAACTAGAAGTAACAGTAGCAGAAGGAAGCCAATGAGCAAGAAACCGAGAACCTTCCAAAGTATACTGATACCGGATAGCTGAAAGCGTGGAAAGATTAAAGGTCTCATTCCTGAAACAGATGTCATTACGATGCCGCCAAATTGCAAGAAACGAACTCAAGTAAAGAATAGTCATAGGGCTATGAATTCCAGCAACTTTAACAATATGAGAAAGCGTTCTTGAAAACCAATGATAAAGCGGGCGAGCTAAGCAGAACCTGAAATTAACCAAATCACTCAAAGGCAGGTACGACCAAAAGCTCTGAATCCGTGGACAAGTGTAGAGAAGATGACCAGCAGTTTCATCTGAATTGTTACAAAATGAACAAGTCGAAGAGATAGGAATGCCTTTCCTGTTTAGATGGAACTTGACAGGAATAATGTCGTGAAGTAGCTTCCAAAAGAAAATACGCCACCTAGGACTGATCTTAAGCTTCCAAAGTAAGGTCCAACAGAGAGCCGAGGAGCTAGGATTGACAGGAAGGTGAGTAATCAAACTATTATAAGCTGAACGAATCGTAAACTCTCGGGTTTTATTATGCTTCCAATAGATGAAATCATCTACCATCTGATTAGGAGGGTCCATAGAGCAAATAGCTTGGACACATGATGTTATAAAGACGTTTGATAGAGCAGACTTATTCCAAGAGCAAAAGGGAAGTTGAGACGAATGAACAAGAAAAAGATCTAAAGGAGGAGGGGTTGAACTTCCTGAAACTGAGACAAGGGAAGGCTTTTGACCTGAAATCCAACAGTCTTGCAGAAGATTGATCTTATCCCCTTTACCAAGATGCCAGGCGAACCCATAACTGAGTTTAAAACACGCTTTGTTGATCCCTTGCCATGCCCATGAAGGTCTGTAGTGGAGACTTTTGGGAGAGGAAAAACTGGACAAGTCCTTACGATATTTACAGCGGTAAATTCGAGACAGGAGAAGGAGAGGGTTGCGATTAATACGGATGAAATTTTTACACAAAAGGGAGTTATTCATATGGGAAATATTACGAACCTGAAGACCTCCGAACTTTTTCGGCGCTTGTAGAACATCCTTTGAAATCCAATGCAGTCCTTTCTTCGCCATATCTGATCTCCAAAAGAAGCTAATGATTAAAGCCTCAATCTTGTTAGTAAGTTGTTGTGGTAATTTATAAACAGCCATAACATGATGAAGAGAAGAGACCAAAACAGCATTGATAAGTAGCACTTTTGCCGCTTGAGACAGATGCAACGAGTTCCAGAGAACAATCCTACTGAGAATTTTGTCAAGAAGAAATTGAAAAGCCGAGTTCTTCTTTTGAGGCAGATCAATGGGCACTCCTAGATACTGCCCAAATTGAGGGCGAGCAGAGATATGCAAAATATTGCACAAATAATCCTTGTAATCTTGTGGAGTGTTCGGGCTGAACTTAATATAAGATTTGTTGTAATTGATCATTTGGCCAGAGATTTCGCAGAAGGAGCTCAGAATATCCCTAATTGCAGTGCAAGCCTCTGGAGTCGCTTTAAAACAGATGAGAGAGTCATCTGCATAAAAAAGATGTGTAACTGAAGGACTATGCCGAGACACTCGAATACCCTGAATATCGCCTTTACGTTCAGCTTCACTCAGCATGAGCGACTGTACATTCATACAAAGAATGAAAAGAGAGGGTGACAGGGGGTCGCCTTGTCGAAGCCCGCATTCTGGAGTGAACTGAGACGACGGCTCACCATTGATCAAAACTTTGTACGTGACAGTAGTAACACATTGAGTGAGCAGATGGATCCAGGACGAAGGAAAACCATACCTTTGAAGAACATGAAACAGAAAGGACCAAGAGACCCTGTCGAAGGCTTTATTCATATCTAACTTTAGGAAAGCGAAACAATGAGATCCCTTGGTATGCTGATTGAGAGTAGACATCAACTCATGAGCAATAAGACATCCATCCGTAATAAGCCGGCCTGAGATAAAGGCCGATTGAGTGTCGACAATCAACGAGGGGAGTACAAGATTGAGCCTGGATGAAACAATTTTTGCTGTTGCCCGATAAAGAACATTACTTAAGCTAATCGGGCGAAATTGTCCAATCTCCTTAGGGTTATTTACTTTGGGAATATGAATGATGGAAGTGTTATTCCATTCCTTAAGGATAAACCCCCCATTGAGAAAATGACAAACAGCTTGGCTGATTTCTGCACCTATGAAAGGCCAGAATTTCTTATAAAAAGAACCGGTGAAGCCATCAGGCCCTGGCGACTTATTATTGGGAAGCGAGAGAAAAGCCGCAGTCACCTCTTCAAAACAGAATGGAGAAGAAATTAGAGCTAGATGCTCACTTGAAAGAGCTGGTAAACATAGCTCGTCAATTCCACAAAAGCTTGAAGGCACAGAAGGACGAGGTACATAAAGCTGCTGAAAATGTTGAATGATCAGATTAGATATGCCAGCTGGATCAGAAACCCAAGTACCAGAAGCATCCTTAAGCGCTCCAATTCGGGATTTATTCTGACGAGTCTTAGCACGTGCAAAAAAGAATGTTGTGGGAAGATCATTATGTAGACAATGCTTAACCTTCGCCCGTTGCAACCAGTAGGTGTGCTTCTGAAGAACCTCTTCATTGATTTGTTGTCTAAGGGACCGGAAAATATTGGCACCCATAGCCGACTTAACTAGTGTGTTAGAAATTTCCCTCCAATTAATACCATGGGATTGCCGATGTTGCAGACACCACTCCATTATCTTGTAGCGGATGGAGACAGTTTACGAGAAATGGCGAACATGGCTGAACCACTTCGGTGTTCTTGCCAAATATTGTTCACAATGTTACTAATGTCAGGGAAATCCAGACACCAATTGTCGATTTTGTAAGAACGTTTTACACGAGTAGAGGAAGGCGAGCAATTGAGAATAATCGGAGCATGATCCGAAAGGAGAAGAGCCATATGGAGTACAAACGCTTGAGAGAAAACAGATCCCCAAGAAGCTGATGCGTAAGCTCTATCTAGACGTTCCAAAATCAGATCCTCCCCTTCTCTATTGTTTGACCAAGTAAATTTCGGGCCACGAAAAGGAATGTCTAAGAGCTGGTGCTGAAGACGCCAGTCAATGAAAGAGGTTTGGCCTGCAATAACAGAACCTCCTCCGCATTTATCATCAAAATATTCCAACTGATTGAAATCCCCAAATAACAACAAAGGTGAAAACTTGTCAATGAGAAACGAAAGTCGGGACCAAAGAGCAGGTCGAAGTGCAACAGTCGGCTCTCCATACACAAACAAACCAAACCATTCATTATCAACAGGATAGATAATTCTACAGAGCAAGAAGTGCTTGTCAAGCAACAAGGGAAAAAGCTTGATATCAGCACTCCACCGAAGAAGTAACCCGCCGCTAAGTCCCTCAGAATCTACACCGCAAAATTGAGTGAGCTGCAAACTAGAAGTCTTACTTACAGCTCCAGATACAGAGCACTTTATTTCTTGTAAAAACACTATGGATACATGGTGAAAGCGGACAAGCCAGGACATATAAGGAACTACAGGGGAGTCCGCACCTCCTAGACCCCTGCAATTCCAAGACATGATCTTCACGGAGTTCTTGGTGGCTTAACAGGGGTAGCCACCGAACCCAAAGCAGGGGTTTCAGCCGAGCCAGAAGAAGACCCATCAGGAGGACCTGGAGCAATACAGCTCTCATAGAAACGAGATTTACCCCAAAACCGACGAACATGTGGTGTGAAGAACCTTGTAGCAGCAGCGTGATTTGCCCAATCTGAGAAGATAGGATTTGGCGGAATTCCAATCGCCTTACGCTTAAGTGGCCTCAGAACACCCAAAACAGCATCAGGTGGTGGAGGAAAGCGTGCTGCTGAAGAGAAAGCCATCTTATATGGCCTGGAAAGCGAACTCGATGCTGAACAGAACAGGCTGCCGTCAGAGATGGAGTGAAATTCATTAGGCCTGGCCGAAGAGGATGCAGACGAAGAGGCTGAAACCTAGAATATCTGAGAATTATCTACCAAAGGGGAAGGATTGTTTGGAGTAAAAGTTGAAGTGATTAGCTCGGAGGGTGTTTGGGTCAGATCCAGAAGCTGGAGAACTGGGCTTGGATAAGGAAGGCATTTTGGTTTGCGGGCTAGGATAAGCTGAAGAGCTTTTGGGTTGTGAAGAAGTAGTGTGGGTTTGAGTCGAATTTATAGTCCCATCAGGGTTGGGATAAGACTCAATGTCGTTGGGCCGGTTAATTGAGACACGTGGGGAAGGAATGGTGATGTGTCTAAGCCCAGAAGCAAGAGCGGTGAAGTGCCTCCTGAAATGGGCTAATTTTTTGAGCGGTGGATGGGGATGAGCTACAGTGGACCTGGAAAAGTGAGGGCTAAACTTATCAACGAAAACATTTTGAGGTGGAGGAGGGGTATGAAAAGAGAGTTCAGGCCCATGTGAAATAGGCATGCGTGTCACATCATCAGGCACAGCATGCAGCCCAGGGATAAGATTTACTAAAGGGGGGAGCCAGATGTACTTACCCCAGTAAAAACTCCATGTGAAGGAAGAGGATTAACTCGTTGACTTTCTCCAGCATCTTGCACGTGTAAAGTCGTCCCTGGGAGAACTGATCTAGGGTTGACGCCCTCACGAGCTGTAGCTGTGACGTCAGGGGAGGATGCAAGGTCCGGAGCACGAAATACAATCTGCGATCGGCGAGCCGGCCCTGTCGGAAGCGAACCCGGCGATTTTGGAGGTGAACTCTCCGAAGACTCATCTCTCGTATTGGTGGTAAGACTCATCTCTCGTATATGGGTCGATGAATGGAAGCGTTTATCTTGATCTATGCTAATATGGATGTCGTAAAACAAATGGAAGCGTTTATCTTGATCTATGCTAATATGGATGTCGTAAAACAAAAGGTACGTAGCATCAGAGTCATGTGCTAATATAAATAGGAATTACTCTAATGTCATTGTAATATTAAACCACGATCGGGCCTGGCCCGCACCCGCACGTAAGAGAGAGAGTCTACATTATAAGCCCAAGGAGGTTCCATCATAAAACCAATTGGCAATAGGTGGAGTAATTCCTTAGTTTATAAACATATCAACTCTCTCCTCTTTTTTCAATGTGGGACACTCACAGGTGGAGCTTACTCTAACACTCCCCCTCACGTGTGAGTTCCCTTATTACTCAGCAGACTGGGTTTGGGGCTAACCGGAGCTCTTCTAGCTCTCTTCGGTTCCCACATCTCTTGCCCATCTGCACAGACTGGACCTTCACAAGCTCACCGGGGCTCTTCTTGCTCTCTTCGGTGGCATCGTAAACCGGGGCTCTCCTAGCTCTCTTCGGTTGCGTAAACTTGATCCATCTACAACGGGCCCAGTTCATCTTCTTGAGTCTCAGGTCTTTAACCATGGGCTCTGCTACCATATAAGAATTATAACGTACACTATTTGGAGAATTCATAAACTCAAAATAATTCGCAATAACTTGCTTATAATGACATTAGGGTAATTCCTATTTATACTAACACATGACTTGACCCTTACGAAACCTATCATATAAGATATTCCTAAACACATATTCTAGTATATATCATATTCCTAAACACTCGTGATATTCCTTAACAGGAATTCTCCATAATCCTCTATTATTTTCTTTTACTGGTTAGTTTGAAATTTGGCCCCAAATCCTTAGTACTTACATTGTACACTAAATCACCAATTGCACAGTGTTGTGGGTAGCAAAGAGTATCGATGAGTTAAAACATGCACCGAGACGTGGCAAGCTGTGGTGTGTTTGGTCCACTTCAATAATGGAGGCACCCAAAGTAGTAAACTAGACACGAAGGAAGATCATAATGCACCAAAGTGCCATAAAAGGGTCCTGAATCTTTCTAGTTTGGCTATAAACGGCTCCAACAAGCTCTGAACACGTGGCAAATAGGCCCCAAGTTAGTTTTGTCAAGTGAAATCTCCCTTTCTTTTAAAAGGGTACCCTAGTTACAAGATGCTGTGTTACCAATCATTTATGTCTTATTTCAGAAGCTTGCACAGCTCTCAGGTGGTCCTCAGAACTGCATCCTTTGAATAGGTGACACAATACTTACTAGTGCCCTAGTCATGTAGTATTGTAGTACATCAACTCGTCACCATGATTCGGGTTGGAGTCTTGGAGAGACTGATAGATGTATACGTTCCGTAGTATAAGATAGTAGATTACTTCTCCGTGCTTCACGTCATTCGATTATGGAATGGTCATACTCTTGTGCACTTGTGCAGCTTGTGTAGGAGAAAGTTTATTTCGATTGTGTTGAATAGTCAGGCAGGTAGATATGAGGACATCGAAGGTGGTCAGGGTCAGGGTCAGTGAATGATACTAGGATGGTAAGGCAATTACGGTGCAGTGGTCTTATTCCATTCCTAAATAATTCAACTAACATCAATTCATGCCAAATAGGACAACGACTCATCACCCTTCTTTGTAATGTACTTTTGTCATTTGCGATCAATTCTAGACTTGTACTGTATTCACTTTTTACAACTTATATAAGTGAACCGATTCGCCTCGCTATTATTAGGTGAATTGGAGAAACTATAGTGATATGACACGTATAAGGGCATATATGGCGGAATAGTGTAGTAGATTTACATTGATTAATAAAGTCATAAAGGTGCTACAAAAAAAAAAAAAAAACTAATAACAGATGAGCACAAGTCAAGTGAAGTTTCAACTTAAAATAGTTGGAAATAAGACTAATGTACGAGCTAATGATCTAGTTCATCGACTTACTTCTGCCGATGTGAATAATGCATTTCGTGGATACACTTGGAAAACTGACGACACATCTCTCGTAATAATAAAACAAAACAAAACAAGACAAGAACACATTCTCTTCTATGTATTGTGTATTCCAATTGTTAATAATTTATACAACTTACAAACAACAATGATAATAAATACAGTATTCAAGTATTATCAGACTAATGGAGCCAAAAGAAAAAATTATTTCGTGAAATATGAAGGGATGCTTAGTAGGAATGAAAATGAGAGATTGGCAAAGTTGCAATCGAAAATGCTAGTATAAATTAAAACCCCCATATAAAACAAAGCAGAGTATCTTATCTTCTGAAGAGACAATTGACCATATATTATAATCACCCTTAGTTAGATTGATTTTTCAAATGGATGTACACTTAATAAATTGTAAGCGTAAAGAGTACATCAAGTTACGTTTTCAGGTGACAAGGTTGTCTAATCTTACGAGCGTAAAATAAGGAATAGAATACAGAGCGATAAATTATTAATCGACGTGATTCGAAAAAGTTGTTCTTAGACCTTAACTATGATGTGTAAAACTATTTCAAAATAGTGGTGAATCACAATAAACACGGTCATCTGATCGAAATTGCAAGTTCTTAAGACCGTATTAGTGTGTGACAGCTATTCTTTTCCGGAAAAAAAAAGTTGTGTTTACTTAAAAGATGTTGGGATTTTTTTTTTTTTTTTGGGGTGTTGTTGTTTTCTGGAAGCTGTAGTGAAATAGAGGAAAAGGTAAACTTGTAGAAGTAGTGCAATCTCACTGTAAGTCAAACAGAGTAAATGCAGTGTTTTCACAATGTGAAAACAGAATTTTAGTGGAAAAGTGCATCGACTTAGAAAGTGATGCACCCAGCTCACATCCTTGTGCTAGCCAATCTTTTTTTGTTTTTTTTTTTCCTCTCGTGCTCAATCTTTTCTTCTTCGTTAGAGCTCGTATCCTTTTTCCTTTTCTCTAATGGGAGCCAAAGGTTACAAATTAAACTTGCATTAAGTTTATTTACGGAACATTGTTCGTCGCCCTTAGAAAACTTACATCGCTAAGAAAATATCGATTTCTTATGTTTTTGTAACGAGATGTGAGACAATCATTACATATATACACGATATACGTGACACTCGAAACACAATGTTGGATAGTTGCATAAGATGTATGTGACTTATTAAAAGCATTATGTAATTTGGCTTGGGCCAATTCAACAAGACAAAGGTGCAAAATGTCACACTCGAAACACAATGTTGAATAGTTGCACACAAGGAGAATGTAGATGAAGCGAAATTGTGGAACTTTCACCCGTATTCTTAATATTTCGGAAAATTTGCCAGATAATACCTTTTAAGTTTGCGATTTTAACAGATAGCACCTTTTATGTTCATTTCTGCCAAATGACACCTTTAATTTGCAAAATTTTAACACATAGCACCAAAACTGGTAGTTCCGGCCAAATCGCGTTGACTCCGCCATTGACCACCGCACCTCTCAGCCGGATTTTTTTTTTTGTTCATTTCTTTCCCTTTTCCCTAAACTTTCCCCATGATTTTGTTTTCTTTCTCACTTGTTGCCGCTTCTCTCCACTACTCCTTCTTCATCTTTCATTTTTCCTTCTTTATGTTTAACCCATACCTCCCAAACCACATTTCATCAACCTCAATTATACCGAATTCCTTTTTCAGAATTTTCACCATATTAAAGTATGCCCATTAGAATTTAATCGAAGCCATTACACAATTTAATTAAAAAAACCATGGTTTAATCTAGCTTTAATTTACTTTATAAAGCTAATCAAGTACTATAAACCGACTTATTAAGTTTTAATTGAGTTCATTAAGGTTCAACATCTACCAAAAGCTGATCTCGTACTACCATAGAACAAAAAAGGAGAAAGATCCACAAAATATGGGTACATAAAAGGTGAAAATAGAAAAAATCGGGGGAAATTTGGGAGGAAAAGGAAAGAAATGAACAAAAAAAAAAGAATCCGGTGAGAGTCACGGTGGTCAAAGCTGGAGTCAACGCAATTTGGCCGGAAATACCAATTTTGGTGCTATGTGTTAAAATTTTACAACTTAAAGGTGTCATTAAGCAGAAATGAACATAAAAGGTGCTAGCTGTTAAAATCGCAAACTTAAAAGGTGCTAGCTGTCAAATTTTCCTAATATTTCTCTTTGCGTTTTTATGTGCGAACATTTAACATTGTTTCTGGTGTAACAAGCTCGGCAAAAGACAATCCGTCCATACCTGGCAAGCAATGCATTTTGGTTGGCTGATTCCATATTCCAAAAGTGTTCATAGAATCTAAATTCCGTGTGATTGTTTCAGATAGGAATTCTTCCTATGCGTGTCATTGCAAAGGATGAAAGGTTATGGAAGTTTCCCAAAAGAAAAAAAAAAAGGTGGGAATTTTGCAAACAGAATTTGAAACCCAACACACATTCACAGTTGTGCAATCATTTGTATTATTATGCCATTGTTGCCAAAAGTGGCCAAAAAAAGGAGCAAGATGGTGCCATAAATGTACGCTTCACATACATTGTAGGAGTCACTTCATAACAACCCAAAAGCCAATGCACTTGTAACTTGACTAGCTTGCTTGTTTGTCACTCAGTTCGACCACTATGCATAGGAACCTCCTAGTTATCAGTTCGAGACTTTGAGAATAATATCCGTTTTCTGTAGCTGATGAGGAGAAATGTTGGGCTAATGATTAAAACTTAGACATGAACATGTTCGCTGCCTAGAAATTGGTGTTACTTATTTTATTGGACAAAAGTATGAGCTAAGACATCCGTTTATCAAGTTATCAACCCCTCTAATTCCTAATCGGGCTGTCCAATCTACATTCTACATTTCTACTAATCAATAAATTATTGATTAATATATCATCATCTCATCAAGAAAACTTTGGCTATAATATGATCAATAAAATTAAGAAAAGGAGACAGGAAGAATAATTCCGTTCGAAACGTATGTTAGGAATATTAACTTCCCAATAACGGGTTGGATCAAACTTCGTGTTCTAATGCTACCGTATACGAAGATTTTTGTTAGAGATCAAACTCGCTCATCAAACACTGACACATGGACTGAGTAGCAACTAAGACATCGATGTAATTAGAGCAAAGCTTCAAGAACAATATGAGCAATAGGAAACAAAGGAAAGGCCAAATTCAGTTAACCTTTCATTGATTTCTTATCAATCGAACGACATGGCCGAAGAGTGGGACATTTTATGTTTTCTTTTCCAAATGCATGATTGCGGGCGTTTTTCCCTTTTGCTATTTGTTGAGTTGCATAATTCTTTTTTGTCCAAAAGCTATTCTTGTTCGACAAGAACAAAGTGGACCTTTGGCCTCCCTATTTCCCTTGTCTTACTTCATAATAATGCTTGCCCTCTTGTTGAACGAGTTGACATACAAAACAATGCAATAACAACCGATCAAAAAATTTCTAGTACTACACTTGGTAAGTGTACTACAATTGGAAGTCTCGTACTCCTATATAGTATTTTTGTGTAATATAAATTGATGTTTGGTCTTGAACCGAATTTGTGATTATAACGCAAAAAGAACATGTGTCGCAAACTTGACATGCCATGTGTAACAAGCTAGCTTTATAAATGGACTACTACTGCATCAAGGGATCAAACAAAAAATGATGTAGGCTGCCAACTCCATAATTTTTCCAAGAATTTATGAATTGGGGAAATAGACTATCAATATTCCATAAAAAATAGTAATATAAAGTCCTCAAAAGTACGTACAAAAAAAGCCATGATAACTAATTAAATGTTTAGTTAAAATTTCTCTTAATCACAGCCTCCTCCTCTCTCAAAAACCCTAGCCTCTAAATCTAAATCTAGGGGCTACCAGCCATCAATTAGATGGTGGTAAGCCCCAATTTTCTTATCATTCATCCTAATTAACTAATTATTACTAGTTATTATCAATAATAACTCGTTTTTACCTTCTCGAGAGGGTATCTCTACCACCATATAGGTGAGTTTATACTGAGATTCGCGAGATTTCTCCAAGGTTCTGATGTTCATTAATCTTGTCATGGCGTTGCGTTGGATGCTGAATTCAGGATCAAATAGCGTTAACTACGTCGGTTGCCTTTTCTTCTTCGAGTTACATAGGTCTCCGATGCGATGAAAGACGCAAAGATGTCGATGTGCAAGGGATCAAATTTGTTAATTAGGGAAGAATTGTGTCAATTAGATTTATTTGATGATATTTGTATCTTCATAATTTTTTATGTAAGTGCCGTTTGGCGACAATATTAATGAATTTTCGTTTTATTTCAAAAAAAAAAAAAAGTACGTACAAAAAAGTGGCAACACGATTTTTCTTATTGTAGAATGTGTATCGGGCTACCATTTGTGTTTATTGTAAAATAACTATAGTTACTTAGACAGCTCAGTCGACATATAAATGAATTTGATACTTTAATTTAACTTTTAGGGGAATAGTTAATGGTGGTGTTCAATTCTTTGACAACGATCAAGTTTGCAAAATTAAGGCTATCCGCAATGGTGTCCTTGCTTGCCCTAGGACAATCTACCAAATACTGAATTTTTTATTATTTTGCCTTAGGGCAATGTCATGGTAGGTCACATTGGTGCCCTACCTTACCCTAGGGTATTAGTACAATTTTATTAGTATGATACATAGACAAAATGAAAATGTATACTAGAGTATATCAAATGTGATTTCTATATATAGAAGACAAAAAACATATATAGCTGATTGCCATAGTGTGATCTTTTATATTTTTGAAATTTTTATGAAGCAAAAATAACCGTTGTAATGCGTACCAAAGTATGAATTTTTTTCTTTCTCTCCCCTCCCCAATCCCAAAGGCAAGAAATGCTGCTTGCTCGCCCCAATTGCCTCAAATTTTTTTCTTTTCCCTTTTTTAATTGTTCTTGCCCTTGCCTTTATTTGGAGGTTATGCCACACCATTCTAAAATACCATTTTTCAAATGGAAAATGCTAGGAGTCTATATGTAGACAAATTAGAATTTGTCTACATTAAGTTTGTAGTAAATAAAATGTGATGTGTAGTAAATTTTCTAGTACAAATATGGAAATAGTTAGTTTTAAGGAAATGGCAAAAATTAAGGATTAGTTATTTTGGAAACAAATCAAATTATATATTGTTTCCATTGATATATTCAAAATATTTTTGAATTACTGTCACTGACATAAGTTTACTACACATTTTTAAAATATACTGCACAACCAAATTAATTACTGTCGATTAAATTTATTTTACTACACTTGGTGTACATAGATCGAATTGTAGTTTTCTTTGTGTCTATATGTAGACCCATGGGATGATCCTTTTCAAATAGTTATTCATGTTTCAACTTATTCATTTAAAAGCTTGCAAAAATAATAATATTAATTATAATTAATCTTGCCCCGTAAGGCAAACCAAACTACCAAAGTGTGAAAGTGCATCTTCCACTATAATTAATATAACTCTCTTTATAGTTGAAATTCGAACTTTTCATGTTTACTGGCTAAGAGATGGTTTACCTTTCTTTCTCCTCAATTAATATTCGTTACGTTGAAAATTTTCAATCGAATGTCTATGTGACAATTGCCGTGCAGTGCATAATTAGGTTGTGCGAGCTTCATTATTAGTGGATTACCACTATGGCACTATGGCGGATCTTACTATTCAAGGGTTATGTTTCTTAATTCCTCGACATTTATTCATTTACTTATGCTTAATTGGCTAAAGAAATTGTCACATAATATAAAAAGCTTTGGCTCGATTCACTGAATAATAGATAGAACAGTAGAATTTTAATGGAGTGCTCCGTATATAATAAGGACGTAATGTTAAATTACACCTAAGATCCGGAATAAAATCGAGAACCGTATTCATGTCAGATTACCAAGATGAGACAGTAGCGGAAGCGTACCTTGATCCATCGTGAAAGGTTGTGGTGGTGGGCACCAACTGATGATGGGATGTCAGAGAGTGAGAGAAAGATATGAGTTAGGGACCATGACCCTGAACCCTAGATATATATATATAGGGTGTCTTATTCCTTAATCGGCCCATCATATTCCTTAATCGGCCCATCATTGAATAAGGAATAACTGACTGGTCTCTACACATATTTAGTCCATATTCTTATTAGATGTCATAAGCCCAAATACTTATGGTAAACTTGATCACTTCTGTAGGCTAACCTTAAGACGGCCAAATACACACTCATATATGGAAAACATGTAGGCCCACACGATTGTAATTCTAACACGTAAATATCAAAATACTACCTGTAAATAATTGACCGAGACCAAAGGAGTAATATGGACGCATGGTCACTTTAATCAATTCTACGTGGATACATGGTGTTATTTATGAGTGATTTTCCTCGTGCATTCTTATTTTATGAATGTTATGGTTTTACATTATATATATGAATGTCGTATGGTGGTATTATCTACGTTAGAAAGTCAATTATCTCTCCTTTTTATAGATATTTTGACAACATTATCCTGACAATTAGGAGTTCTTATTCACTAAACACGTAACAACATATTTAACCCCAATGTCTTAAAGGCTCTCGCTATAAGGCAAGGTAAGAGGGGTTGGAAGCACGCAAGTCTTACCCCTATTGAAACATAGAGATGCTGCGCACGGATGACCCAAGATGAAAATTACGTCGAGAATCGCACCAACTGATTGTTACTTCACAAAATAAGAAGCACAGACAGTTTTATGAGCCATTTTGTTTTATTCCATTATATCCCAAAAATCAAAAAATGAGTAGTATTTGGCTCCATTGAAAATGGAAAGATAAATTTATCTGAAGCCTCTCAAAAATATTTGAATTCGCATTTCTTACCTACTTTCTCCATTGTTTTGAAATTGCAATGTTTTGGTCGAGGAAAGGAGTTCTTTTAATTTAGCCCCCTTTTGACGTAGTTGTTCATTGCATGAGGTACAATCTTTACGGTTTCAGCTTTTCGTTAATTTGAGGAAAGGACAAAGGTTATGATACTTTGTAACAATTTATTTATTTCTTTTCTATATATTTTCAAATTGCAAATGTGGGGGAGCTAAGACCTGAACCAAAAAATGAAGGAGAAATTGCATAAGTTTCAGCCAATTGCAAGCAGAGGATCTTTTTTTTTTTTTCCTTTTTTTTTTTGCGAACTTGGCAATGGTGTTTGCAGAGAATTGCTAGCCCTCATTTTTTCCCCTACACGTGCACGAGCAAAGTACTAGTAATACTCGAGTAAGTATATCACAATTGGTATGTAAAGATTGGTATATAGACCCCGATTTTGAATTGTATACGTTATAATTAATCACATATTTACAGTTTAACCCGATTTAGTGTACATTGGGGCCTGACCTCTGGGAGAATTTCGCCCATTTCTTGAAAGGTTTTTGCACCTAACCGTAATACGTTCTTTTTAATTTGTTCTATATATTTTGTTTTGTGTAGTAGTTTAGAATTAGCTTCCAATATAGTCAGTCAAAACATCAAAACAAACAGGATAGAATTCTCTGGGTAGGAGGTTACCATGGATGTAAGGTTGTAGATTTAAATAATCAAATAAATTTGCAAGTTTGAAATACTATTAAACGTGCTTTTTGTATTTCCGTTGTTAATTATGGAGGACATTGGATTCTGGAACTTTGAATCTTTGATGGCTATTGTTAGTAATCAAGACATAAGAGGATTTGAGAGCGAGCTTAATTGAACCCTGATTTTAAACATTTTAGAACATCGATTAATTTGATATCGTATATGATTTTGAATCAGTGGAAACAATTCATCCTATGTTTCTTTGAAGAGAATGCACGTCTATATATAACTCTCCCTTCATTTTTTTTTTTGGTTTTTTACTTTTGGTTTGAATATGTGAGAGACGTAAAGAACAAAAAAAAAATGGAGGGAGTACGATTTTGCATTTCCCACATCATAAAATGAGAAGTATTATTCGTATTTACCTTAGCTACTAACTTTCCCAACTTAACAACTAGTAACATATTTTAATCTTGTTATACTATCTCAGTTCTAATAAAGTTGTATGTGTTTCCTTTGTTCTTGCATTTTATCTAAAATAAGTTCCTAAAGTTGCTGGAATGCTGGCCATTATTGCAGTATTCTTCTTTATCTATGAACTTGCTTATTACATATTACATGACAAAAACTCAATAAGTATTAAGACGATGGATTCCTAAGGTAAGATAATAATATCATACCGCATACATACGTGTTCAATATGGGTATGTAGAACATTTGTTAGCTTGTCCCGCATTGAAATAAATATAAATGGGACAGTTCTATTTATATAAAAAAGTGGATTACTCAATCTATGGCCTATTGAGTGTGACGGAGATGCGCATGCTACGGTGGATTTGTGGACATACAAGACATAATCGGTTAAAAAATGAAGTAACCATTATAAATTCTTCAAGGTCATGATCAATTGTGTGGTATAAGTAAGAATAAAATTCCTATTAGCTTACACGAAATGTCAAACAAATACATTTCTTACATACTTCATAACAATATACGGAGTAATTAACTCTCAATTCGTATATTTTTTTTTTTTTATATATTTAAAATTACTCCCTCCATTTTATTAGGTTCTTTGCATTTGGTTTGAATATGTGAGAGGAATTCAAACCAAATGCAAAGAACCTAATGAAATTGAGGGAGTAATATTGTACTCCTTAATTAGTCACATAAAGTATACTCATATGGAGTACAAATTTGAGATATACAGTATATATATGTAGGACGATATGTCGATATCATGTAAATTCACAACTTAAGAAATTAATGGAGGGCACGCAATCATGCATCATTCAGACTACGTAGTTGATCCCATGTGCTAAGGTGTGCCGATGATAAGAGTAGGTGACACTAGCAGACTGCTAGCAGCCTCTTTAAACCATTGCAGATGTCTGATTATTGAAACAATTGGGCAATTTGTCTTTCCAAAAACTACCAAAAGTCACCATCTAAACTTGTGTTAGTTTATATACTCCTTTCATTCATTTATTTACGTCGGGTCGATTTTTATAATGGGAATTCAATCCCCACGTAAACAAATAAATGAAATGGAGAGAGTATATCCTTCAATCCATCGAATTTTTTTTCTTTTTTTATTTCGATGCTTTTTACTAATTATGTTGGAAGTTAGTTCTAAATTAAATGAATCATTCGTTTGTTGTAAAAAATCAGTACACATTTTTCTTTTAATCGTATTCTACTAACTTTACTTAATTTTAAGGCAAATAAGTCTTTCAATTGGTCTAGATATGACTCCTAATATGACTTATCAAAACAATAAAACAAACAAAATCTCTTCATAGTAAAAGACGTAGTTTCTTATAGCCTCGCCATAAATTATGGTTATTTCAATTATAAAAATAGAAAGTTGGGTTGAAGGGAGTGATTTTCAATTATAAAACTAGTTTGCATGTCCGTGCTACTCCCGGGCTATATATTTATATTCTTTATATTCATTCTATAAAAAAATGTTGGCTTATCTTTGTTCTAATAAATTATAACAATTCTACAATAGCTACCACAACTTGGTAATCATGATAAATAGAACATTAATAGCCCTCTGATTACTCTAAATGAATCTGAGCCATTTGATTAGTTTGACTAAGGTAAAATAATTAAGTAAAATAATTAATATTATTAAATCCCATTTTCCCCTAACTCCCCTTCCCCCACCCCAGCAGCCACCCCGTCCTAATCCTACCACCACTAAATCGTCGCTTGGCACCACCATTAAGACCCACAACCACCCTGAAACCACGCGCCTCACCCCTTGCGTCACCGATCGACGTCGTCTGCTCCACCTCCATCATCTCTTTCTTTCTCTCATTCCCTTAGGTGGCGACGGTTATGAGAGGGTGGTGATTTGAAAGGCTACTTGGGGGTCGTAAAAGGGGCAGCGGGTTGTCGTGGTGCGGGAGCACGAGAATCTAAGAGGGAAAGGGGCGAAAAAGAGGAGAGTTGGGAGGAGAGAGAATCGTGGGTGCATATCGAAGGACGCGCTGACGATGGCTGGCCATGGCCCAGGCGAGATCGCCATTGTTCGCCGGTCGAGGATGGTGGTCTCAAGTGTAATGGTGATGTTGGGTGTGAACCGTGGTGGCGCTAGGGCGGTGGCAGACTGGCAAGGTTGGGGGAAAGGAAGGGGAAGAGAGAGAAAAATAAGGTCAAAGTTATAATGACTACCAAATCTTGGTAGCCATTGTAGAATCACTCAATAAATTATCATGATGATTATTTTCCATAAATTAGCTAATAATATACTACGGTTTATTTTGTTCTAATAAATTACCATAATAATTATTTTCCATAAATTAGCTATATTATACTAATATATGATAATTTATTACCATATCCTAACTGATAATTATATTTAATGTTATTTTTATGTTCTATCCAATTAATGAATGCCAAATGTCGTTCTAGGAAAGACTTGGTTTCAAATTTTAATGTATAGTATTAGATTAGATAGAATGCTAATATCATCCCTATATTTTAAAGTTTTGATTTTGATTAGTTTAGCTTCAAATGTGATACTCCGTAAGTTCGTATATTTATCAACAAAAAAATTTCTCGTTTTTACTTGGGTTTACAGTTGTACTTGGTCCAACAATTTAGAGCTCGAATACTCCCTCCGTCCCAGTTCAAACGCCTCATATTCCGTTTTGGGACGTCCCACTTCAAACACCCCATCTATTTTGGGACATATTTCTCTCTCCTACTTTTATTAAATTATCACATCCTCTCTACTACTTTTATTAATCCCCACATTCTCTCTCATCCTTCTTCCTAATATTACCCCACTCAACTTATAATATCAATTTTTCTTATTCCACTACAGAAAACACCTGGGGCGTTTGAACTGGGACGGAGGGAGTACGTAGTTTTGTAACGAATTGGATGGGCCCATAAACCCAAATTACTTTCCAAGAGTGGGAGCCTACTAATTCTTCCACGGCCCCATCACATGATCACACCCCTATTCGATGGTTAAGATTTTAATATTGGAGTAATTAAATTAGACCAGTTTAGTCCTGACCGAAAGGGGAAGGTAAAATGTCCACAGATTCCATTTAGTTCGAATTTGAGACATGTATGATCAATAGACCAACAAATTTCAGTCGATGATATTTAGTCGCGCCCCTAAAACTCAACAACAATGAACAATCAATTAGTTGAGCTTTGTAAAGATACGACAGTGTGTGGTCATACCATACGTTTTATCCTGAGGCCAAAACTTATATAAAAATCCGACTAACTTAGGCATTGATTAAGTAGAGGAATCACCTTCTTGTTTGGACTTGTAATATAAGAGGGGCTTTCCAGCCTCGGCTTATATTGGGCAAGTATGATAGCTTTCAGTTTTCACTTAACCGTTTTTCATATTTATACGAGTACCAATTTAATTAGGTGTTCATTAATAACGGTTTATGAATGAAGGAGGAGTCAAATACTCGTCTACATGCATTTGTGGGAGGCCGACTACTCGCTCTTTAGTCACGTGAGGCGAACTCATGGCGAAGATTTTTCCGGCTCTGGTAGCCCACCACTTTTGTAATAAGATGAATTAAATAATGGCCAAAGCCCACACAATTGCGCGTTGCATTCGATCAGCAAATTATGGTCGCGGTAGTAATCAAGTATTAGGGAGTGATAATTAGTTTGAACTCAAAAAAATAAATAAAAAGAAATTAGTAAGAACTTAATTAATAATTTGTGAGCACACTTGATTGCATTGATTATTTCGTAAAATACTCAATTCTCAATTCTAATAGAAATCGTGATAGTTCCCAATTCTCTAATTTTAATAGAAACTACAACAAACTAGTGCTAACAATTCGTGTTATTTGTTTACTTGAGATTTATCTTAGGTTCACAATCATTGTGTTTGAGGACCCCATGTTATGATGTTAGAGTTTTTCGCCCATATTTTAATTTTCATTGTTAATATTTTACCTTTAACTCCATTAGTTAGAAAGATATACCGTTGTACAAGAACAATATACCCATGTTTGTGACATAAATCACCAAGATTTTACCGATTCTTTTATTGTGTGTCATTTGAAGCTAGGAGAGGTTTGACAAAATACATGTTTATATGACATTTCATTAAGAGTATTTTTAGAAAAATATTTGTGAACAATTATCTCAACCAAATATCTAACAAGATGATTGAGACCCATTTAATAATTTTATACTTTAATGCCCCCTTAACATAAATGAAATTTGAGATTGAAGTATATAATACAATTTGCTAGTTTAATACCTTATGCATGAAATTTCACTTGAGAGAGGATAAAACTCTCAGAATCTAAATCTGACACAATAATATATATATATATATATATATATATATATATATATATATATATATATATATATATATATATATAGGGTCTATCCAGTGAGAAGTGATAATTTGGTAAGAAGTGAGAAGTAATCTCAGCCATTGATTTCGAGTAACTCCACTACCTAAACTGCATAACTCTAGTCCTATAACTCCAGTAACTAAATTGTTTAACTCTAATGATTTAACTCCATTAATTTAACAAAAATTATCTAACTCTAGTAATATTAATAATTCCAATAATTTAACTAAATTATCTGACTCTCGTAATTATAACATAATTCCACTAACTAAAACACGTAACTCTTACATAACTCCACCAACAAAACCTCGTAACTCCAACTTAACTCCACCAACTAAAACACATAACTTCAACTTAATTCCATCAAATAAAACACGTAACTCTAATAACTCCACTAACTAAAACACGTAACTCCACCTTAACTCTACTAACTAAAACACATAACTCCAACTTAACTCCACTAACTAAAACACGTAACTCCAACTTAATTTCATCAAATAAAACACGTAACTCTAATAACTCCACTAACTAAAACACGTAACTCCGACTTAACTCCACTAACTAAAACACGTAACTCCATCGTAACTCCACTAACTAAAACACGTAACTCCACCTTAACTCCACTAACTAAAACACGTAACTCCAAGTTAACTCTACCAACTAAAACACGTAACTCCAACTTAACTCTATCAACTAAAAGACGTAACTCCAATAACTCTATTAACTAAAACACGTAACTTCAAGCTAACTCTACTAACGAAAACACGTAACTCTACTAACGAAAATACGTAACTCCATTAACTAAAACACGTAACTCCAACTTAACTCTACTAACTAAAACACGTAACTCAAACTTATATCTACAAATTAAAACACGTAACTCTAACGTAACTCCACTAATTAAAACACGTAACTCTAACGTAACTCCACTAATTAAAACTCATAACTCAACTTAACTCCATAATTAAACCCCGTAACTCCCACTAACTAAAACACGTTACTTCAACTTAACTCTACTAATTAAAACACGTAACTCTCCCGTCAAAAAAAAAAATAAAATAAATTACATAACTCCAAAAAAAAAAAAAAAAAAAAAAACAAAGCAAAAATAGAAAACACCTTTTACCATTTTCTCTCTCCTCCCACACAACCAAACCCGACACAGCCACCCTCCTCCGCCTCACCCACGCCTCCACCTTCTCCGGCAGTGACTCAGTCGCCGCCAATCGGACTAGCAATCGTCGCCGAGCCACACGTCACCCTCCAATCCCGGACGCCACCATATCCGCCCGTACGTTTCCCCTCTTTCTCCACCTTCCACGTGTTTTGTTTTGCCATTCTGCTGCGAAATTGAGGCGTAGCGACGACAGTTGTTGCGAAAATGAGGGAAGATGTTGGAAAAGATGAAGCTCGGCGACGGCGAACACCAGAGACGGCCAGATCTGGAAAAAAAACGTGTGCGAAAAAGAGGGAGGAGAAGACGTTTTTGGCGGTCGAAAGCTGCTCGACGGAGGAGGCTACTGGCCGACGATGA
The DNA here is from genome assembly GCA_963680865.1 of Spergularia marina. Classification (NCBI taxonomy): domain Eukaryota; kingdom Viridiplantae; phylum Streptophyta; class Magnoliopsida; order Caryophyllales; family Caryophyllaceae; genus Spergularia; species Spergularia marina. The sequence continues at coordinate 21,463,163 of OY804553.1, read as the reverse complement.
CTCGCGTTAGTCAGTCGAGTCGGCCGGTGGTTCCTTTGCCGGCGAAGGTTGTCGATGGTGCAAGCCGGCGACGGTGGTGGCAGCACGGGGCAGGGGCGTGGGGAGGGAGAAAATATGAGGATTTGGGGAAATTTTGATTTTGCTTTTCTTTTTATTTCTATCTTTAATTTACACCATTAGATGATTTAGATCTATGTAAGATGAAGGGGTGAGATTACTTCTCACTTCTCACGAAATTGTTAGTTCTCATTTGATAGATTTCCTATATATATATATATATGTAATATATATATACATATATATATATATATAGAAAATCTATCAAATGAGAAGTATTAGTTTCGTGAGAAGTGAGAAGTAATCTCAACCCTCCATCTTATCTAGATCAAAGGTGTAGATTAAAACATAAATAAAAACAAAAAATAAAAACAAACCCAAATCCAAACCCCAAAAATCACTCATATTTTCTCTCTCCTCCCATTCCCCCTCCCTCTCTCTCCACGGCCTACCCCCACGCCGCCCACCACCGCCGCCGTCTACACCGGCAACAACCCTTACGGGCTAAAACACCACCGGCCGACTCCACCGACGACGGCGAGGCTTCGTCGTCCATTTCCAGCCTCCAACGATCTTCACCACGCCACGAAAATCATCTTCTCCCTCCCTCATTTTCGCGCTCGCTTTTTCCAGATTCGGCCGCCTCTGGTGTTTGCCGTCGTCAATATTCAGCTTTTCCGGCATCCTGTCATGTTGCAGCACCTATTACCGGCGTTGTCCCTCACTTTCGTCGTGGTAATGCGATTGAACGATTAAGAGGTGAGAAGAGAGAGGAAATGCGAGGGTGGATTCGATGGTTGAAGGACGGGCCTGCTTCGCGGCCTGTAGACGTTCATATTGCCGGCGACGGCTAACGTCGGGGGGGCAGCGGATCATGGGGGAGGGCGAAATTCATGATGGCCGGCGCGAGGAAGGCGGGTCAGTGGCGGGGGAAGGGTGGAGGTAAGGGAGGAGAGAGAAAATGGTGGAAGATTGGGGATTTTTTTTTAATTTCGTTTGTAATTTTCTTTCATTTTCTGTTTTTTTAGTTACGTAATTAATTGGCGGAGTTATCTTTAAAGTTACGTATTTTAGTTAATAGAGTTATTGGGGTTACGTCTTTTCATTATTGGAGTTACGTCTTTTAGTTAGTGAAGTTATTGGAGTTACGTGTCATAGTTATTGGAGTTAAAGTTGGAGTTACGTGTTTTAGTTAGTAAAGTTTAGTTGGAGTTACGTTTCTTGGTTAGTAGAGTTAAGTTAGAGTTACGTGTGTTAGTTAGTGGAGTTAAGTTGGAGTTATGTGTTTTAGTTTATGGAGTTAAGTCGGAGTTACGTGATTTAGGTAGTGGAGTTATTAGAGTTACGTGTTTTAGGTAGTGGAGTTATTAGAGTTACGTGTTTTATTTGATGAAATTAAGTTGGAGTTATGTGTTTTAGTTGATGGAGTTAAGTCGGAGTTATGTGATTTAGGTAGTGGAGTTATTAGAGTTACGTGTTTTATTTTTAAAGGAAATTGTGTTGGAGTTACGTGTTTTAGTTAGTGGAGTTACGTTAGAGTTAATGAATTTCGTTGGATTTGGTGGAGTTAATAATGATACTCAAATTAGACAGTTTACTTTATGGAGTTAGTTTACTGGAGTTACGCAATTTAGTTAGTAGCGTTAAGTGACTGGAGTTAAGAGTTTTAGTTAGTGGAGTTACGACTGGAGTTATGCAGTTTAGTTACTGCAGTTATGCGAAATCAATGGTTGAGATTACTTCTCATTTCTCACCAAATTACCACTTCTCACTGGATAGAGCCCCTATATATATATATGTGATGTTCGAATTCATGTAAAATAATCATCCCGATGTAAAAATTAAACTAATGATTGAAACTCAAACAACCATTTCTATAACTTAACAAATAGCAACATCTTACATACGGTGTAAATAGCAATTTGACTATACTTGGTTCATTCTACGAGTATTACTGTATTAGAATCATGCAAAACAAAAACAAAAAAGCATGTCATAATGCCAAAAGAGTGTGAAATTGTGAATATTACAATAAGCTCTACTGAAAAAGAAAGAGAAAGGCACAACAAATATTAAAATATGAAGGGAGAGCATTATATGAAGGGGGGGACATGTTTGACAGTGCACAATATTGATGATATTGTCCTTTATGCCTTTGTCTTTACTCTGTGTGTTACTACTACTATTCATCATTGAGACCAAAATATTAAGCCTTTATTTTATTATCTTTTTTAAATATCACGAACAACATTAGTTCAGTGCTTCAAGTGCATCCGTTTATGAGTGCTGGACTCATAGTGAGCTAAAAATTCGTACTCATACATTAAAAATGTAGAACTTCTTATAAATGACTTATAAAAAAAATAGCACGAGACATTTTATAGATTGTTAAAGCTTTCAATATAAGAAGCACGAACAATTTTACAATATAGTTTAACAATATATTTGAATGCATCTCCACTCACAATTTGTTATTTACTATAAATCCTCCCCTCTCCCCCCCTTCTATCCCTCCCCCACACCCCCCTAGATGAAGGAACCATCCCATTTCAGATTCTCTTTCTAAAAAACAATTTTTTATTAAAAAAAAAAAAACCCAAAAAGTCTGCTTAAAGCCACCATCTTGCCACTCATTGTCTCACCATAGCTCCTATTTTTAGTATTTTTTTTTTTTTTTTTTTTTTTTTGCAGAGTAGCAGTAAAACCACCAGAAACCCCAAAAAAATGTATGCAGAAACAGGCTTAATGTTCCCATATTTTCAGAATTTTTCTCAAGAAGTACAGCCATTAGAAGAGCTTTGTTACTCTCAGAAACCCTCTGATTCACTGGTAGTTAGCTATTTTCTCTTCAAAGTTTCAATCCTTTTGTTCTTGATTTTTTTTACCCATTTGCTGTTTTTTTTTGTGGGGTGGTTAAAGTTTTAATCTTTTTGAAGTTTGGTGTTGAAATGAGCATGTGGGTATGTTACTATGTTGCAGTTAATTTGATTACAGTAAAAAAAAAGGTTGGATCTTTATGTGGGAAATTTTTACTCAAATGGAGTATGTTTTGTCTTTTTGCTTATATTTTACCCTGTTGATTTTGATTTGACCTGCATTTCCTGTATGTTGATATTTACTGTGTTAAGTAATTGACTTGATTGGGTAAAAATTGCTGTCTAATTGTTATATTTCTGGTCAATTTAATGCAATACAAAGCTTGCTAATCTGATGTTTTAATTGCTAGTAAATCCCATTAATTTGATGTAAGTTCAATCCCAAAAAAAAAAAAAACCCAATTTTTTGTTGTTGTAAATTTTGGAAGTGAAGTGTTTTGGGGTTTATGAAGTGAAGAGATGTAAGTAAGAAGATAGTGATTTCATAGTCACAGCTAACGTGTGCTTTATTCTCTTTACCATTAAAGGGCTTTGTTCAGACTTACTTTTCTACTCCACTAATCCAAAGAAAATAGTCAATAATAGGTCAGTCCATTACAAAGAGGGCTTTGGAGGTGATAAGTGGGGAGATTTCTTTAGTTTTTGGATGAGTTAGAGTTTTGTGCTATAGCTAAATTTGGGAAAAGTGTGAGTTAAGCTAAGAGACCTTTTTCAAAAGGTTGAAGTTGATCTTTGTACTTGTGAGGGTTTAAAGGCAGTAGGGGTTTCGAGTAAGACATCGAGTCTTTATTAGTGTTTCCTGGACTTGGTAATTTATAGCAGTTTCTGTCTCAATCCTGTTGAATCAGGATATTTGCAATGGTAAGTTCGCTAAAGTTGTGAATTCGGTTGAATGTGGAAAGCTTTCGACAAAGGGGGAACCTTATAGGGAAAGCTTTCTGGTGGTAGTGGTGGCTTATGTTCTAAAGTTGAGCAAGTAGGAAGAGATATTCGGATGAATTCTGGTTGCCTTTTCTGCAGTTAATCGAAATGACCGATTAGCTTATTTGATTCTCCTGTTTGATGCTAGTCTAGATATCTCTCTAAGATTAACTGCGATTGATATGCTGTGTTGAGCCTTTGGTGTTATTTCTATTAAATTCTACATAAGCGTGCATATTTGGTGTAGATCATGTCAGGAAGTCTTCATTCATAGTTTAATTATCATTAGCTTCATTCATCTGATGTTCATCCGCTCATATCTGCGTTTGTCACATCAATTTTTCATGCCAAGTCGGACTCGGTATGTGTTCTGTGGTGAAAAATGTAATTTAGCTCCTATCTTGCTGAGAACCTTAAAGTCCCTAATTGTAGCTTCATGATATAAGATTAAGAAGTCGTGTCCTGTAGTTGAGAGCTCTGATGTACTGTGTTTTGGTGAAATCTGCCTGAGATGGTAGTATTTGAGCAATGAATTCTATGTGTCTGACATAAGCCATTTACGGATTCTATTCTGAAAATGAGGACGAACAGCAAATAAGGGTCATTATCTTCATCATTGTTGATTCTCATACTTGTATCTAGGATATAAGGTCAAACATGCATCTTATTTCCTTGTTTTCTGTACTTCAGGATAGCATCCTTACATCCTCTGGCCTCTCAGACTATGATTTGGGAGCCGAAGGCGATCTGTTTAAAGCACCAGCGCCCATAATTGAAGAACCAATGGGGCAACTTGATCCCATAATGACAGCCGCTCTTGCCATGATGTCTTGTGGGGATGATGGTATGCCATCTACAGGACTCAAAATTGGTGATATGGAGTGCATGCAAAACGAGCAGCTTTTTTGTGATGCATTTGATGGTTGCAGGAAAGAACTATTTGAGAAAACATCAATCGATACAGCAGTCTCAGATGTCATGGATATGAAGTTTCCCCTTATGATGACAAGTGAGGCCCAGATTGATGAAAATAAAACGCTTCCCGATATGCCATTTACTAAAAGTGATAGCTCGGGATCTTTAAGCTCAATGGAATGGGTAAGTGGAGCCAATGTGAGGCCGAATTTCTTAGATTTTCCTGAAATGGATTTTCCAGCTGCTTATGGCATGAGGAGGGCGTTCAGTGAAGGAGACATAAAGGTTAGCTTATGAAGTGTTTACGATGAGTCTTTTGATTCTTCTGTGATCCTCTTCATCTCGAATACATTTCAATGTTGTGCTCATCTGACCATATACCTGCCATACTGCGGATTCTGCTGTTAAAGCTTTAGCATATTTAGTGTATTTCCCCTTCCATTGCTTATGGTAACCTGGCTTAGCCTTGAGAAAATGCTGCGAAAACTCACCATTAGTATTACTGATGAATTGTGTTACGCACTGATCGTTTACTGGCTTTTGTGATGCACTGAAACTGAAAAGCTTTTAGATGTTTCTGGCCTGATTTTCACAGGATGGTGCTAGGTTATTGATTCTGGGTTTTTATGACAGACTCTCGCTAATGGTAGTAACATAAGTGTCATCCGTTCTCCTCTCCAGCGGCCACTGTCAATTGGCAACTGCACCTCTGAAGATCGCCTGCAGAAGCTTTCCAGATACAGAAACAAGAAATCAAGGAGAAACTTTGGCAGAAAAATTAAGGTAAATTCAATCATTGCGATTTGCGAGTCTGATTTCCTCAATATGCTGTAAAATGGCCAGTTTTAAGTTAGTTGAAGCAACTGCCAACAAGGTAGCAGCAGTTGGCATAAAAGAACACAATGACCCACAACCAAAATGGCGAAATTTATAACTAACCTTGCTGATGTTTAGTAGTCCTCATCTTATTCTTAACCCCTGTGTCTGGCTCAGTATGCTTGCAGGAAGGCTCTAGCTGACAGTCAGCCAAGGGTTCGTGGAAGATTTGCAAAGACTGAAGAGACAGACAGCTGCAAGAAGGAGTGAGTTCATCAATATCAGACGTCAATCAGCAGAATGTAGGAAACGACTTAGGTAGACCTTGGTAAAGTATGGAACGTGATCGTAGTGGCTTACAGGTAAAGCATGGAGTAGATAGCAGCCATGTATCAGGGTTTGCCTAATAAGTGTAAGACTGCAAGCCCCTAAAAATGGAAGAGAAGTACTAGGTTGATGATCACTTATTCGTTGTAATAAATGGCTTTTGTAGATTTAGCATAATCAGCCTCTTAGCTTAGTTTTGTATATACTGGCTGGAATAATGCTAAATTGCTTAAGATACTACTATGTTAACCATCACTCCATCAGCATGTAAGCAGTGAATGATAAATATATGTGGTGTTACTGTAAGTCCGCAAGTCCTCTGAATTACTTCTTGTTGTCGGTTTATGTTTACACTTCTCTTTGTAAAAGGAGCATCGAGAACTATACACTCGTACATACGAGTGCAAAAGTTGATACTCGGTCGTAGCGTAAAAGTCACCTCCCATCCCTGCTGCCAAGGGTTGTGAAGAGGATGAATTTTTGTACAAGTTTTCTTGGGGTGCTGAAAAGGGCTAAGCATATTTTGGCCACAGATCAGACCTGCTATTGGAGATTTGGGGCTAGGGTAGGTTTGTTTCCTTTCAAAGAACTGACAAGACAACTTCTAATTATTGACATGAATAAGTCAATAGAGATAGAGGAATTTGGAATCTTTGAAACCTCAACATAATAAAAGGAATTCCAAGTGGGGTTTTTGGGTTAGTACATAAACAAAGGGAAGAAAACAAAGGCCTACTACATCAACTTGAGACAAATTAAGTGGGACACTTGAACTGTGATCTATCAATGAAAGATATCTCATACTACATCAATTGCAAAGAACTGTGTATTGATGTGCATGGTTAAAAGATTTTGCGGATTGAAACTTTTACCGGTTGAGATAATTGACATCGTGATTGTTAGTTCGATAATACGATTTGGAGACCGAGTAGGTGGAGTAAACATGACGATAGCGAAGAGTATTGCCTGGTGCTATGTGCTGATTGCTGAGTGAAAGAGAAAAAGGGCTTGCATTCAGATTTGCCTCCCTTTTGGTTGATGGTCCATCATGTGTAGGGTCATAAACTCACAATAAGTGTTCAGGGTTTACTAGTACAGGTTGTTTGTGACCAATTCACTAAGAATATTATGCAAGATCTTTCAAAGGTTCTTTCCTGAACATCAGCAAAAACATCATTCACCTCACTACAGTACATTCATTCTGATTGTAACTTGTAAGCTATGTATCCCAGTATCACTCCGTGGTTTTCCGACTGCCCTCCGAGAATGGCAAGAATGAACTTATCACGTTAGTATGAGCTCACAAAGACACCTATGTAACTGTGTGATCTTCTTTCACTCTACCACCTATGTGAAACACTTGTTACCAGGTTTCGGTTAGTATTGTTGTTCAGAAGTCTCAATCTTATTCATCTTCAACAGGTACTAGCTGCTTAAGTAAGCTGAATCTGCAGATATACACCAACAGTCCAACATTAACAACATTACTCCAATTCCTCAAAGCCTCTAAGCTCAGAGCAAGATAGGGAGGTTTGGACGTGCGCAACCTTATACCTATGCTGAAAATGTTTTCGGATCGACAAATATACACCAATAGACCAAAATGTAGATGCTGAATCACCCTATGCAGTATAATAAATCAGTAATACCTGCACCAACCCATTTAATTAGCAGGAATACCCGAATCTTGAGCTACAAGTCCAACGCAAAAGAAGAACACCTGAAACAACTTATTAGTTCTAACTTCTAACTACTTGGTCCTCCTGATTTTCTGAACAATCTGAACTATAAGATGAAGTGCAAATGCTAGTACAATCAATTGGGACACAGTTCAACACAATCCAACGAGTAATGGGTACCTCATTCTATGTCTTTTCCTATTTTTTTTTATGTTGTTTTTCAATCTTAACCACTAGGCCAAGACCTCATTATAAAGAGTTCAGATTTGACGATTATTAAACTAAGACCAACCAATAAGAGAAGTTAATGGTACAATTGTGATTAGCATCACATAGAAACAGTAACTAGGAACTAAGGACATTAAAGACACATACACAAGTACACACAGATGCCACACCAATAAACCATGACTCCACAGTCCACACCCACGACCTCCAAGAGGAACACCCAAATTCTGAAAATAACTTGACTTGCTTCTTGTCTTGACCCAACAAGCCACAGCCACTCATCCCCGTCGTTGGCATCGGAACTTCATGGGAAGATCGCTCCGCCTCACCGCTATCGACACTCGACTGAAGGGTGACCAGGTGCCACATTGTAAGCCAAGACCACGAACATGAGAGGTACACATACACGATTTTTACTAGTACAGATGAAGGGTTTTCTCCCCATTGACCAATTCTCCTCAATCACACTTTTTCCACTCCAAGTCCTATATGCCCTCTTCATAAAAAAAACCATCAAAAATATAAAAAATAACCAAAAGCATGAAAAAAGACACCATCTTCTGAGCATATGCTAATATCCCATCTTCCATTTGAAGCTTCTCAATCTAGTACTACACTTAGGGATTTCATTCCAAACCTCAACTATCCATGAAAGTACTAACGAGGTCTTGGCCTAATGGGTAAACACCACTTCGACTTTGATTATTTCCGAATCTCTAATGGTAGTAATTGTATCGATTTTTGCGATTTACAGATTATCTAACTTATGTAACACTGTTTTCACCAATCCAAAATAAAGAAGGCACAAACTGCAGACAAACGAAGCTACTCTTCCACAACCATATACTGTACTCCGTATAGTCGAGCTACCCAAATCAACCCATCTCCATAAATCTAAGATTCTAAGGTGCCCAATAAAAATAAATACACGATGAACTACTTATATGATCTTACAATTTGGTCAATATGGTCAACTACCAATAAAGTCAACCCCGATGTTTTTCTTTCGTTCAGTAGCCCGATGTACGACGCTACTCCTAGTCTCCTACCTTGATACGCCATAACGATAAACGTATAATATAAATTCGAAACTGAGACCTACGATTCACAACCCCGATTCAGGGATTATCCGTTTTTCCGGCGTTTTTATATTAGATTATTGCTCCGAATTGTTTTTTTTTTTCCCTGTAAAACACAATTACTTAACATAAACAGATAAAATTAATGTCCCATTTAAAATTTCTTCTTGCGCCAAAACCACCTTACTGACTGAACTCCCCCACACCCCATGGCAGCCATTGCAACACCAACGAAACTTGTCAAAGTTTGAATAATCTATAACAAAAAACCCCCGAAAAAAAATGCAGGTATATTACATCAAAATCAGTGAAATAAAAACTATAGACTATACAATCTTCATAACATCAAATCAAACGGTTCAATAATTTCCAACCCATGAACAAAAAATGTCACACCTTAATCTTACAACCAGAAAAATAAAATAAAAAACAATAAACATAAATCCTCCTCCATTGTTGTTCTTCCAACTAATCTGTAAACAATAACAATAAGAATTAAAAATGTTGAAGAAGCAAAAATCACAAAAGAAAAAGTTGCAGAGAAAATTGGTCCATTTTCGCTGAAAATTTCGTGTAACTTATACTACAAGCCCAAAAATTATTAGAGAGGATAACGCAGAGTCGACCCCCTATTTTTTTTTTTTTTTTTTTTGCTTCTTAATCACACAACAGAGTCAAGCCACATTCTCCCCGTCTTTTTTATTTTAATTTTACCCCTTTCTCTCTCATCGAAAAACCACCTTCTCACTTTCTCTCTCTTTAAAAAAAAAAAACTCCATTGAAATACAACTCAATCTTATCATCGTTAATTAGATTGTTAGAAGTGTTAATTAGTGCGAAATTTGATAAACCCAGAAAAGTTTTTCAATTAATTTTTCTGGGTATTCCCCCAATTTTAGATTGGGATCTTTTTTTTTTTTTTTGTTTTTTTTTTAATATCTTTCTCTCTGTTTAATTTCAATTTAACTTCCTCTGTAAGATCCCTATTTTCTCAATTTCCCGCCCAATTTTATCGCTTTAATTGAAAATTGTAATCTATCTTGTCGTTTCTGTACTGGGTTTTAATCCTCTGTTACATTGATTCCTCAGAAAAATTCGAATTAAAGTTTTGGGATTTTGTTCGATTTTTGCAATCAATGTTAGGGTTTGTTGATTTGGAAATTTAGGGTTTGGGGAGTTCCAATTCGAAGATGATAATCAAGCGGAGTTTGAAATCGACAATGCCTAGCTTGAAACGGTGTCGTATCGCGCACTCTTCTGGTGGGGAAGATGACGACAGTTCCAACAACTCTAATCATCGGAAAAAGCGTAAACAATACTCCACCTCCAACAATTCCGGCAACAATAGTGCTACTGTTAGTGCTAATAATAATAGTAGCGGGGGCGGGGGCGGGGGAGGTGGCAGTGGTAGTTGTGGTGGTGGTGGTGGTAGTGGTGGGGGCAAGTATTTTCCATTGAGTCTTCTTGGAGAAGTTGCCGCAGGTGTAATTCCTTATGGTACTTACGGTATGCCCCGGATTTTCGATTCTCCGCAGCGTACTGATATGAATAATGGTGGGAATGGGAATGGTAATGGTAATGGTGGTGGTTTGAAGAGCTTGGGGGATATTGCGGCGTCTTGGTGCAACGAGGTTTCGTGTTCTCGGGGCGAGGGGGAGGATAGGGAGGACGAGGACGAGGACGAGGATGAGGATGAGGATGAGGATGAGGATGAGGATGAGGATGAGGATGAGGAGGAAGACGGGAGAGATAGAAGAGCAGTGGAGAGGACGAGGGCGGTGGAGGCGGTGGCGAAGGAGAGTCCTCGGCCTCCGTTGGTTAGGACGTCAAGGGGACGAGCTCAGGTATTGCCTTCTCGATTTAATGACTCTATTTTGGATGATTGGAAGAAGGATAAGACTAGTAGTAGTAAGAATTATAATGCTGCTGATTATATTGACTATGATGATGATAATGCTAGTGAGGATGATAATGTGAATGTGAATGTGAATGATATTAATTGTGATACTGATGAAGGGAATGATTATGCTTATGGTTATGATGATGTTAGTCGAAGGAAAAACTCGAATTCTAGACTGAAAGGGAAACATAGTAGTGGTAGGAAATATGGTCGTAATGTGAATAGATTTGAGGATGAAGCGTATGGTGTGTCGACGTCTTCAGGGGATTTAGGGTATGATACTGGGTATGGACATGATGACTGTGAGGTGAGTTTTGAGGGAAGGAGAAGGTTTACCAGCTCTAAGGGTAGTTTGTTGAAGTTGCGTGGCCGGCATTGGGTGGAGTATCAGAAGCCTTTGCCTGTTGATTTGCGTGGTGGTCGTGGAAGGTTGAAGGGTGGTTATGCAAGAGGTAATGGAGATGGGTTTATTCCAGGTGATGTAGTGTGGGCAAAGTGTGGGAAGAATGATCCTGCTTGGCCAGCTATTGTTGTTGATCCTGCTACACAAGCTCCTCGACAGGTTTTGGATTTCCACGTTCCTAATTCGGTCTATGTGATGTTTTTCGGGTACTCCGGAAATGGAAAGCAAAGGGTGAGAATTAATTGTTTACTGCTTGCTCGTTTAATAAGTTTGATGTGAATAGTCAGTGTTGGGATGTGTTTATGATTATGTGGGACTTAACTACATGCTAAGCAGGACTATGCTTGGGTGAAGCACAGCAAGATTTTTGCGTTTGCAGAGAATGTGGACAGGTATGTTCTTATGCTTTAGTTGTGTTTTCCAACAGTAAATTTTGTGTTTGCCTGTTAACTGTTCCTTAACCCGATCCTGAACGGATTCAGGTTTCAAGAGCAGCCCTGTCTTGAGGGCTGTGATCCAGGTAATTTCCACAAGGCAATGGAGGAGGCTTTTCTGGCAGAGAATGGATTTTTGGAAACTTTAATGCAGGAGATTGATATGGAAGCTACCGATGTTTCTTTTGTCAACCGTGCTTCTAGATGGGCGCAGCCCACTACCTTCTCAAACAAGTACCCGGAATACCATCATATCCAGGCAAGTTAGTATGTGTTTTAGATTGCAATATTTACCGATCTTTATATCCTTCTGACTACAGTGTTCTCTAGGCCACTTACCTTTGTTGTGAAGGGTTGGCCTGATTGGTGTTCTTTTAGCTAGTATTGGTATCTCTCTGTGGAGGAACTGAGCCTTTTGCTCTCCCAATGAGTAATTTGGACAGTTGTAACCATAGAATGTATCTGATGTACTATTTATGTGAGGATTATTTCTCCCTTTGGGGGATGGGTAGTTGGGGCAAGGAACTATTAGAATATTTTATTTTCGGTAAGCCTTTTACCGATGTTTGACGCTGTTGCATCTCATTGGAAATTCGGACAAGTTTAATAAAACATGAGCACCAGCTTGGAATTTACTTTACTCTTTTCTCTTGTTGGTTTGATAAGTGACTGACTGTCTGCTGTTACTGTGTTTCCTGCTTTCCTTTAGTTAAATTTGTGCGCTGTGTTTGGCATTTTCTTTTGTTTTGGTTCTTGACACATTCATTATGGGTCATTAGTATGCAGCCTCTCTATGTTCCAACATAGTAAGCCTTGTGTATATGCGAACCCTCCCCCCCCCCCCCCCCCCCCCCCCCCCGCGTGACATCACCATAGGCGAGAGCTTCAAGGCACTGGGATAATGTTTTTTTTGCTGTTGTGAGTATTTGTCTAAGAAGCTGAGTTATTTATGTCACTTGAGGACTTGATGTATTTTTAATTATTTTATTCTGAATGTGTGTATGTTTCATATGGATCTGAATGTGTTCAATTCTTCTACACTTGATTACTTGAGCCTAATTATCTCCATCCTTCAGAATGGTGCCAAGAAAGTAAGGGACACACAGTCGTGTGCAGGATGTGGTATTGGTCTTCCTTTAAAGATGAAGAAGACAGGGAAGGCATCGATCCCTGAAGGCCACTTCTATTGTACAACTTGTGCTAAGGTTGGTACAAATTCTGAAAGTCCTTCCCTGAACAGTATTAACATGATGCACAATTCACACTAATACCAGTACAAAATTCCCTACCCTTGTGTGTGTCCAGTTCACTATGTGCTCCTGTGCTGGGGCTCAAATATTTATCTTACTTATTGGCTAAGATAAGGACGCAAAGGTGACATTGGTTAAATAACCTGGTAAAACGGACTAAGGATAAAATAAAGTAAAGAATAGAGAAAAGCCATGCTATAATAGTTGGATGAAGGACAATATTGCTTATCTATTTCTGCCATTCCTGCTTCAGTGCGATCCAGATGATGGAACTTTGTTTGAGTTCACGGAACCTGTTAGGAATTCAGGAGGGGGTTGATGGAATTCTGTGATAGTGTCCCTGATCTGTGCTTTAGTGTTGAAGCTCACTCTGAGCACTCAGATAGCGAACTCTTTTTTGATGTACTTTTGTCTGGACCTCATTTTTATAGTCTCTGTGCACTTAGAGGCAGGATTCTCTTGTGTGATTATCTTGTAGAATTGACTATATGTTTATTCTGCTTGGCAGTCACTAAGATTGAAACAATACTGTGGTATCTGCAAGAAGATTGGAAAACAATCGGACAGCGGAAAATGGGTAATGCTGCTTATAAGTTACAATATGCATGCCATATGTCATGTTTTTTGCTGGCCATCAACTGAATCTTTTTTTTTTTTTTTTTTTTTTTTTTTTTTTCAGGTGAGATGTGATGGCTGTAAAGTTTGGGTACATGCTGAATGTGACAGAATTTCAAGCAACCTTTTTAAGGTTCCTCTCACTACCGTGCACTGCTATTCACGTTAACAGAAAGCAGAATTTCCTTGATTGATGTGCTTGTCATGATGATTGCAGGACCTTGGCGCGTCAGACTACTACTGCCCTGACTGCAGAGTGAAGTTTAACTTTGAATTGTCAGATTCAGAGGATCAACCCAATTTTAAGTGAGTCCTTGTCCAATTTGTAATATAATTGTTGTGTATTCGCTTATTGGTTCTTGATTGTCTTTTATTGTCATTTTCTTCTTGATTTGTTAGGGAACTGATGCAAATGTTCTAATTCTATGTACTCTGTACTTCAATACAGGTGTAATGATAATAATAATAATAATGAGGAGGAGGTTAGACTACCCGATAAGGTCAATGTTGTTTGCGCAGGCATGGAAGGTGTATATTTTCCTAGCTTGCATTTGTAAGTATTCGTTTTTTCGTCATGGATGCATGAGCTTTGTCATCCGGCTTTAAGTTTCACTTCTTTAAAGTTTGTGACCTATCTCTATGTCTGTCAATGCATACATTAATTTTTTGGTTGCTGGATGTGTCATCTTCGTGTACTTGTTAGGCGTGGCGTACAACATGTGTTACGACTTACGAACATAGCACTTCCCTGTGTACCTATTTGTTTGCGTTATGTTCTAGGGTGGCAATTTAGGGAAAGTGGACTTGATTCTCAAAACAGTCATTTCGCTTTAATTTGGGCTTGTTTAGATGGCCTCTGCTACTTATTGCCCTTGACACTCACCTTCACAATCGTTAATTTCATGGATTCGGGGACCTCTAAAGTCTAAATATTGTTGACTGGTTACATCTAATTTGACCTTAGTCATCAAATTGTAGAGCATTGCTTTCACTTGTAACAAACTTAGCTTGGAAAATTTGGAAATGAGTCCTGCTGCTGCTATTTGCTTTAGTCTCTGTTGGTTTTGTTTATGAGAAATTTCCTATGTTTTGAACTTTGAACTTGATTTCAGAGTTGTATGCAAGTGCGGATATTGTGGGACAGAAAAGCAACTTCTTAGTGACTGGGAAAAGCATACGGGCTCCAAAGTGAAGAACTGGAAGAAAAGTATTAAGGTCAAGGGGTCTATGCTGCCACTGGAGCAATGGGTTTGTATCCTAAACTATATCGTGAATAGTTGTTTTCGTCTCGTAGAAACTTTTAGCTAAGGTTTTAACTGGCTTGCATTGATAACCTAATCGTCCGAGACAGACTTTTATGTAAAGTGATCAAGTTATTAGAACTTTTTAGATGTTATTTGGAGAGGTGATTTACATACAACTAGTTCTTTGTTTCAACATCTCACCTGTGAAATACCGTTTGTTCTTGAGCTCTTGCTGTCCTTTTTAACTAGAATCTTGTGAGTTTCATAAAAGCTGGACTTATGAAATGGAATTACAAAGTGAGGAAGAGATGCTAGTTTGTTTGGGCTATTATGTCTCGATATACTAACAGTCATCCAAACTCTATGCTCTTCAGTTTGTATGATTAGTTTAGATCTGTATTTTTTTTTTAAATCTATGGTGACTTTACTTGCATACGCTTCAGGTTACTAGTATTCTTGGATTCTATCTGTTCATCATTGGTTGTTTGGATGTTTAGTGGACTGTGAACATGATCCAGATTACGTTCTATTTTTCCATAAGTTGCATAACCCAGCTCCTCTCCCCCTCTAGAGATTTCATTAATTCCTTCGCTCAAACTTTTCATCAAGTTACCTTTTTTCTTCTAGGCACCCTGGAACAGGGGCAGGTATGCCTTTGGTCATATGGAGCCTGCTCAGTAGTCTGCTTATAGAGCATCTATCTAGCTTCTGGTTGTTTCTTTTACTTTGTTTCGATGTTGTCAACTGCCCAACACATTGTATCTATTTATGCAGATGTTGCAAATGGCAGAGTTCCATGAACGTGCTGCTGCTTCAGTTAAGCCTCCTAAGAAGCCTTCGCTAAAAGCGAGAAAACAGAAATTGCTGTGCTTCTTGCAAGGTAAAAGCAAATTTTTTGGGGGTGATTGTATAGACTTTGAGTAAAGTATGAAATAGCTTAAAAATGATGATCTATCTTTTTGTGTTGGCAGAAAAATATGAACCTGTTCGTGCTAAATGGACAACAGAAAGATGTGCTGTATGTAGATGGGTTGAGGATTGGGATTATAACAAGATCATTATCTGCAATAGGTGTGTGATTTCTAATGTAATTTTTTTAGTTATGGGATGTGTACCTAGTCATGCTGCTGATGACGGGATAGTGGTTCCCTTTTAGCTGTTAGTGTGACAGGTTAGTAAATTGTGTTGGTGGCATTTTAACTGTTTGTTTATTTTGGCTTTCTTGTAGATGTCAAATTGCTGTCCATCAAGAATGCTATGGTGCGAGGAATGTTCGGGACCTAACTTCATGGGTTTGCAGAGCATGTGAAACCCCAGATATTGAGAGGGAATGTTGCCTTTGCCCTGTAAAAGGTATGCTTCCTATACTTTGACAATAGCCCCTTATGGTAGGTTGAATTTGTTTTGTGTTTTTCTTTAAACAGCTAGACAAGTTCTTTTTTATTTTTTTTAATTTTTTTTTTAATTTACGATTTAAAAATAATAATATATGGTGGAGATGCAGAGGCATTGACAAAGCTCATACATGTATGCCACATGTAGTGCCCTTTGTGCCCTTTTGGACTTGTATCATCCTCTTTGCTGATAACAAAGTGTTTTCTTACTTTTGTCTTCGAAGTAAAATGGCTTGTTTTTCTTCCACAGGTGGTGCCTTAAAGGCTACTGATATTGGCACGTTATGGGTGCATGTCACCTGTGCTTGGTTTCGGCCTGAAGTGTCCTTTGCTAGTGATGAAGAAATGGAGCCTGCTATTGGCATTTTGAGCATTCCGTCAAGTGCCTTTGTAAAGGTATTACTTGGGCGTTACAAGTTAAAAGCATTATTGGTTTGGCTTTGACTCCTAAATGCTTATATGTTATTGCGATGAGTTTTTGTGTGCGCTTTCTAAAGCACATTAATTACATTTTCGAGATTTTAGTCTCTTTGTTTGGTAATGCATACTATTGTTCATTTCAGTAGTTATTAAATTGTGTATGGTTGGCATTCTTTGATTTGAGTTCTAGAAAGTATTCTCCTTGAAAGTCGTTTTCAAAAGTAAGGAACAAAAAGGCTCTTTAGAAATCTCTGCTACTGAAGTCTCTTTTCCTGAAGTCCTTTTGGCCGTTGTTTGAGTTGTTATTTATTTATGTTTTTTTTTCTTCATGTTTTTACTAAAGAATTCCTTGTTTGTGTTTGATTGTAACTCATCTTTCTTGCTTTTAGAACTGTTGGCTTCTGTAACTCTAGCATGTCATTCAGTTAACTGTCGGTCGCTTTATTTGATCTTCAGGTGTGCATACTTTGTAAACAAATACATGGTGCCTGCACACAGTGCTGCAAGTGTTCCACTTATTACCATGCCATGTGTGCTTCAAGGGCTGGCTATCGCATGGAGGTATGGTGTCGGTTCTAATTTTTGTTTTTGTTATTGTGCATTTCCATTTTGAAAGTTGGATCTATCGGTTGTATTTTGGGTCTACATCTGCCCTATTTTTTTGTTTTTATGTTTTGCATTCCAGGTGAACAGTTTGTTTGCTTGCCAATATGCTAGTTGTAACTGTAATAATTCATAGCATTCATGGAAACGTTTTATGTACCTGTTGTTAGCTGCACCTTTTGTTCTATCGTCTTCTGTGTTAGTTTGTAGTTGTATAATTATAAGAATAGTGGGAGGTTACTAATAGAAGTTCACAGATTTTTCAGAGCACCTTGGTCTTCGCAGGGTGACCTACCTACCTCATCTAGTTTGCTACTTATAGGTTTTAATTTCGAATGTATGTGTACACATAATGTTGTATGTGTTTTTTTTTTTTTTTTTGTTTTGAAATAAATAATGTTGTATGTGCTTACAATTCCTAGAATTCGCTTTGCATTTCCTCTGACAAAAAATCCGCTGCTTTTTGCTTCATGCTTTGAAGAATATTCCTGTGCCTTTTTTGTTTGGTTTTTGCTCACATTAGGCTCCGTTTTCAAAGATGTTTTATGTTGATGATGATTATTTCACTTAAAGTTGTCATTTGTGTTGATATGGTTCATATTTTTCCTTCTCAGCTGCATTGCTTGGAAAAGGGTGGGAAACAGATTACGAAGATGATTTCTTATTGTGCTTTCCACAGGTATCTGAAAGACTGAAAATGAGAAATTATGTGGTATAACGCAAGTCATAAGTCATGTTCTTTTTGGGCTAAACTTGTTTGTATTTGGCGCAGGGCACCCAATCCCGACACCGTTTTAATTGTACAGACCCCCTCTGGGGTTTTCTCTGCCAAAACTTTACACAAGAAGCGGAGTGGTTCAAGGTTAATTTCGTCTAATAGGTCAGATCCTGATGGGTCTTCTACACTGGAGATCAGTGAAGTCGAAGCGGACTCTGCAGCAAGGTGCCGGGTGTACCAGCGGCAAAATAAAAATTGCAAGGTAAGAGTGAAAACTATGTTACTTAAGACTCGGTTGCAAATGTCGGCCGCCAGTGCGTGTCGTAGTCTAACATTTTGTGATAAAAATTCAGAATTCTGGCCTAAATAGAGCATCTAGGTTTCGTGCCATATTGGACATGTGTCATTTTGGACATGCGACATGCCTTTTATATGAAGTAAAGAAGTAACAAAGTGTGAAATTATTATCTGCTTGAAACTGGTACTTTATTATCTGCAATTCTCCATTTAGCTTTAACAGCCAATGGAAGATCGAAATTATCAAAAGCGTGGTCCTTTGGATTTTGGTTGTGGTGGTTCAACTTCTTTTGGCTCCAATGTTTACCATAAAGTGTGTTTCAGTACAGTCTTTGAATCTGAGCCTTGTATATACTCTTCCCATGCTTGCTGTGAAATTTAATAATTTCATATGTTTAGCTTGTTCTGAAAAGCTCAAGTATATGATAATCATGATTTAAAAAAAAAGAAGTATATGATATTCAGCTGGCAGTTGTTATGAGTTTGCTTAAGCAGTTCATAACCTGTGGTTTCTTGTTTTGTATCTCTGGTCTCTAGAGGATAGGAGAAGAAGCCGTTGCTCACCGAGTTAGGGGGTCCTGTCATCATTCCTCACGAGAAATAGAACGGTTGAATGCTTTCCGGGTATGCTTTTGTACTTATCTTCTATGTTGTTGCCATGAAATTGATTGGTTCTTTCACCTTTACTCCGTGATCATAAATGAAACAATGGTATTATATCTTCTTGTACAGAAGGTGGAGGAGCCTAAGATGTTTTCAACATTTAGAGAGCGGCTACGCCATTTGCAGGTAAGGATCACACAATTTGGTAGCAGTTACTGTATTGCTTCTTGACTTGATTCTGAAACGCACCATTTGGTGAGTGCAGAGAACCGAGAATGATAGGGTTTGCTTTGGTAGATCTGGGATACATGGGTGGGGCCTCTTTGCACGTCGTGACATTCAAGAAGGAGAAATGGTGAGTCTTTACTATTTGCATCTAATTAATATTTACGATCACAATCTTTTTTTTCCCCCTTGTATGGATTGTTAAAGCCAGTTCATTGGATTGCTGGAGCTTACATTTCAGTTAACTGGCCTTTTTTAGTTAGTGTTAGCAATAGACTTCTGAGGTTTTACAGTACGCGAGTCGTGAGAAATGTAACTTTTAATATTGGTTTTGTGGCTGCTAATTACTTGCGTAAGTAATTTAATTCTTTCTTCTTGTACTACTATTTTTATGTTACCGTTGATCGACAATATTTCCATTTCCTAATAGACTAACTATTTTCTGGCTTTGGGTTATAATGGAATAAAGCAAAATGCTCAAAAAATTGTTTGCGCTTTTATTGTGAAGCAGCAGTCAATCGGTGTGATTCCCGAAGCAATTTTTATCATGGGTCATCCGTACGTAGTCTATCTCTATGTTTGAATGTAAGGGGAAGACTTGTGTAGATCCGACCCCCCCTTTACTCCGCGCCTTATGGTGGGAACCTTTGAGGCGCTGTGTTAATGTTGTTGTGGTGGTAGTATTATTGATCGACTATAGATTTCGTGTGGGCCACCTATTTTGGTGGTTTATTTTACAGAATTGAATTTAAATGGTTATGACTGAATATCCTAAATGTTTTTTTGTTTTTTCTTTTTCCTTTTCTTTCTGAATTAGCAATCTGTTAACGCCTGCATTTGTAGGTTCTTGAATATCGTGGGGAGCAAGTGAGGGGCAGTATAGCGGACTTGAGGGAGGCACGCTATCGCTTAGAAGGAAAAGACTGTTACGTAAGTTTCAATGTTCCAACTGTTGAATTTCTTTTGTCAAGTGTTATGGATCTTTTTGATCATGATTTGGGGTGGGGAGGGTATTTGGCTTATGTGAGAGAATAAATACGCTTTCAGAAACTCAAGGAAGTGTGGGGAAGAAGCTGAGGAGAGTTCCTGTTATGGCTTATTTATCCAGAACTGGGGTCCTTTTGGACCTCTCTTACACCAATGTGGACTGACATGTGGATTCTATATACAAGGACTGCTGCTGAGAAGGGTGATTAAACTGTCAACAACGTATTAGGGCTTAGCTTCTTTTATGTTGTCGAATGTGATGTCTCATGATGGAGACATATTTCTTGCTGTCTGTCTAATTTTCGAGTTAATTGCTGACATTTCCTGGTGCAGCTTTTCAAAATCAGCGAAGAAGTGGTGGTTGATGCCACAGATAAAGGGAATATAGCTCGCCTTATTAACCACTCAGTAAGTTATTTTTAGCAGTGCCATAATCCTCACCTCTCGCTTGTGCCTTCAGCAACATTTTCTTCTATTTTGTTTCCTCCTCCTTCTTGAGTGACATTTTTTATATTCAAACTTTACAGAGTTTGGATGTCACTCAGTAAAAGAATGAGATGTTTTCTTTACCATGGGCCGTCTGTTGCTTATTAAACATCTTTTACACTTTTGCAGTGCATGCCAAATTGTTATGCAAGGATAATGAGTGTGGGTGATGATGAGAGTCGAATCGTTCTCATTGCCAAGACAACAGTTCCTGCTGGTGACGAGCTGACGTAACTCCCTGCTGTATATCTGAGTTCTTTTTCAGTTTTAATCATCTTCGACACTATTTCTATCCTAATGCATAAACTTGTTTATTTTTCTTTATCTGGCAGGTACGATTACTTATTTGATCCCGACGAGCCTGATGAATTTAAGGTGCCCTGCTTGTGTAAAGCTCCAAACTGTAGAAAGTTCATGAATTAGGCTGCATCAAATCCATTATTTCTCCTCAAGGAGTCCTAGTTTTGCTATTGCTTCACCTGGAGTCCTGGCGTAGCTGAATTCCTGACCTCTTTTTGTCCTCTTACAAATGTGTATACCTTCTCTTCTTTTTCTTTTTGTTCTCCCTTATTCCTTTTTGTTTCCTCAATAAAACAGTAAAAAATGAAAGGAAATATATGTAGGGTTCTCGATAGGTCTCTTAAGCCTTCATGTATATGGTTTACACACATTGGTCATCTTGCTGATTTGAGTTCTTTTGGAAATAGGTTATATGTACTAGACAATGTAGCTTCAGTTATCGTTTTTCGGCCCTCAGTAGTCAGTAGAGCCTCTTGTATACCGTCGATGATCCTTGTATAATTGATGCACAAAGCTATCCTTTTTTCTATGGTAGCATGAGTATGAATGATTTCACATAATCAAATTGATCATTTCACAGAAGATGTTTTTTTTTTTTTTCTGTTCTTTCCTTCTGTTTATTTATTGAGTTTATGTCTTCCTTCACTTCGGGTGGTACTTGGTCAGGAAATGCAGCATCATGAACTGCATTGCAAAGCGCAGAATGCTCCAATTCGATTGCGCAGGGCAGACAATTACATACTCCCGGTGAATCATTTGGGCAAAACAGAGTAGCTGGTATGCAGCATTGCATTTGGAAATGCTGGTTTATTAGCAACAATGAAGCATGTATTTCAGTTCAGGAAAACGTAACCAAAATCAGTGAAATGTGACTGCAGTCAGAATTCGAAACAGGAAACGTCAAATTACAGAGGAAACAGTACACAATGCACTAGTTTTGTGTGTGAAACGGAAAAACAGTAAACAATGACTAGAGGTGAAAAGACCCGGCAGATATGCCTACACCACTGGGTTAACGACACTGGCAAAAGGCGAAACTAGACTTGGAACATAACTCGCAAAGCTGTTATTCCCCTTCTCTTCGAACCTGACAAGTTCCTTGTAAATTGGAGGCTGTGAACTTGTGTCTACCACCCCTATGTATGCTCCGAAATTTCCTTTTAGGACGAAAATTTTACCATTACCTGAGAAGTGGATCAATCCAGTAACCTCGCTTAAACTCAAATCTCTGGAGAGACGGATGGATTCCTTCTCTTCGTATCTAGTTCTTCCACCAGAACTACGCTGGTACATGCCTATATAGGCGTCACCACGCCAATTACAAGTGTAGATTGACAAGCAACCTCTCATGGCACATAAGAAGCGACCAGTGAAACCTCGAGAATTCTGGTACGTCCTGAATGTCTCTTGAATTAAATCAAAGGCAACAACTCTCCGGCTAGAAGTTTGTGTGTTAGCTACAATCCAGTGAAGGCTCTCATCACACAGGACGCCACGCTTTGTTTTGAAAGAATAGCACTTGCCAGATTCATCAAATCCCCTTGACAAAACTGGTTGGAGATCAATTCTTCTCCACTTGTTTGTCTTGAATGAGAAGACATGTGCTAAAATTTCCTGGGGTTGTGGCAGTTCAATTATTCTGACGATCTTGTAGTCGTCAACAGATGATGCATACCCGAATCCCCAAGAAACCAGATAAGTTGTAGACGAGTTTATCAAATTGTTTTCGAGGCCTGAATCGAATTTATTAAATTGTTGCGTAACTGGGTTCCATAATATGAAATCGTAGTGACAAGCCATACATACCAACCCATTACAAGATTCGATCAGGCGAAGCTTAGGATCATGCTTAACTGCATAATCAACCACATAATTACCCTTTCCTATACTAGTAGTAATAATTTCCCTAGCATCATTATCATCAACATTATTGTTATCCTCCACACCAAAGCTATGCTCTAATTTGAACAACTTATTACCGCGATTTTTATCACCATTTGTGTTGTTAGCCTTGTTATAATTGAAGACGAAAAAGCTGCTGTTGATTTGGATAATAATCATAAAATGTGTAGGGGAAGATGTGTAAGAAAATGAAGATAATTTAGAGTGGACATTACCGAAATGGGGAGAGCACAGAGTCGAGTACCATTGTTTCGAAACTGACTTAAAGCGAATGATTGATGCAATAGGCAGTCTTGTAAGAATGTGCATGCTTATCACATCATGAGGCAGCTCTGAATCTTTCTGAACACGAATAATACTCCTGATTGATTCGATCAACCTCTTTTCCACACCCATTTGATATTAACTCTGGCTGAATTGTATATACAAATAGAGCATGAAAACTTTGTTTCTGAATCTCGATCAGATCAATGTTATAAGAATCCAGGAAAAATCGACCCAACAACCAAAGATTCCTGTTAAGCCAATAGTATAAAAAAAAAATATTAATCTGGTTTCAGAAAGCATAGGTAACATTAATCAAAGACTAGCTTTTTGAAAGGTGTTGTCTTGCTACATAATATACATACTTTACATCATGTTTGTCTGCTGATGCAATATAGTTGACTTGGTGTTGACTCTTTGAGAATTTGCTAGTTTAGACTTTAGACCATATCCATATGTATTTCCAATTCCAGTTACTTGATTACACCAATTCTGGTCTGATTTCAGCTAGCGCAAGCGTATCTCGCAAATTATACCACGCTAGGCCTGGGCAACAGGGCAGGCCCCCGTTAAAAGCCCACGAATGACCCTCATAAAGAGGGTCAAAGCCCGGCCTGTCAAATAAAGGGGCGGGTCGAAAAGGGTCAAGCCCTTTAAGAACTGACGCGGGCCTGGCCCTTTTAAAACAAAAACACGGCCCAAATTTCCATTTCCCATTTCCCCCAAATCAATTTCCTTCCCCATTTCCCCCGATCGACCCATTTCCCCCAAATCTTCTCTTCTTTCTTCAATTTCCTTCCCCGACCCATTTCCCCCAAATCAATTTCCCCCAAATCAATTTTCCCCGACAAATTTCCCCCAAATACTTCACAATTAAACCCTAATTGCAATCCCCAAATTCAACAATTTTCCCACAGATCCTTCCTCTCGACTATTCAGGTTGGTTCAACTTTTATCACATTTTCTGTATCTAAATCTTCGATTTTTTTTTATGAATCTTGTGTTTACTCATCTGGGTATTGTTATCTTGATATGAAAAATTCTGGATCAAGTTTAATTTTGGATGAATTTTTCTGTTTTAATCATGTGGCTGATGTGGGTATTGTTATTTTGGCATGAAAGTTTCTGAATTAGGTTTGACTTTTTGATTTGGGTTCATAAATTTTGATGAAAGCTCAGGTTTACTCATGTGGGTATTGTTATTTTGTCATGAAAATTTCTGTGTCAAGTTTGTTTCTTCTAATTTCGATTGTTAAAATTTGATGAAATCTTCAGGTTTACTCATTAAGGTGTTTAAATTTAAATCTGTGATTTGTTTGTTATATTGAGATTTAATTTTCATTTTACGAGTGAAATGATGTGGTTCGCTACTCGATCGTTAGTTTGTAAATTTACGTGAAGAATCGTGTTCTTTTTGTTGCTTGTTTGATGAAAGTTTGTAAATTTACGAGTGAAATGAAGTTTGTTTCTTCTAATTTTGATTGTTAAAATTTCCTTGACTTGCTGAATTTCTTGCTCTTTGTAACCTGTGTATGCTCAATTTGTGTATGCTCAAGTCTGACTAGGAGTCCCACCTGCTCTTTATTTGATCTTTTATACCCGTTTGGTGTCGATGGGTTTATTTCCATGAGGCAGAGATGTTAATTGTCAGGTGTGATTGTGCTCTAGTTGATGAATACTAGAGATTTATTTATGTTCTATGTATCTCATAGGCACAAGTTGATGAATACTTTAGCGTTGTCTCCTGGACGTATTTGTTTTACCACTGATAATTGGAATTCTTCTCATTCATGGCAACATTATATTTGCATCACTGCTCACTTTGTTGATTCGGAATGGAAATTGCAAAAACGTATACTAAGGTTTAGGGCTTTAGTTCCTCCATATGATGGTGAAAGTATTGCGAATGAGATCTATATGTTTTTATGTCAGTGGCATCTAGAACGTAGAGTTTTGACTTTCACGGTTGACAATGCTTCTTACAATGATTCCATGATTAACCATTTACGAGGTCGTCTCCTTCAAAGAGGGACGTTGGTTGGCAATGGTTGTTTTTTGCACATAAGGTGTTGTGCACATATTGTGAATTTGATTGTTAAATCTGGATTAGATTCTATAAAAAGCATTTTGGATAAGATTAGAGTATTAGTGAAATCGATCAAAAATTCTTCTAAAAGAAGCAAAGATTTCTATGAGACAGCGGATAAGATGTGTCATTTGGAAACAAGGAGGAAATTGAGCTTAGATATGGAAGTGCGATGGAACTCGACATATAAAATGCTCGATAACGTGTTTTACTACAAAGAAGTATTTTTGTATGTGGGATCATCCAATTCTTCTTTTAAAGCTTTTGTGCCAACGGAAGATGAATGGTATAAGTTAAATGTAATTCACAAGTTTTTGAAGGTTTTTTACGAGGTCACATGTATGTTTTCTAGTGTTAAAGAGCCTACTTCCAATGTTTATTTCAAAGGAGCTTGTATGATCCATGTTCGGTTACTTGAGGCGCTAGATAGCCCGGATGATTTTCTTGTTGATATAGTAAGGCCGATGATGGAGAAATTTAACAAGTATTGGTCGGAATATAATGTTCATTTATCTTGTGCCGCAATTCTTGATCCAAGGTTTAAAGTGGACTTTGTGGAATATAGTTTCACTAAAATTTTTGGGGTGGAAGAAGCGGTGCGACGAGTTGATAATATATTGGATACCCTTAAGGCCTTGTATGATGAGTATAAAACATCTTTGGGTGTGTCGGCTCTTAGTCCACCTGCTCCAAGAGTGGAACAAGATAACTTATTTGAGGATTATTCAAGCTTTAGAGGATGTGTTCTCTAGCCTCAAAGACTATTCAAGCACTCGTGTGTGTTCAAGATTGGCGTCGTGCCGAGGATGACTCTTCTAGCCAATTTGATTTGCTTGAGGAGGGTGATAGTGATGATGATATCGACGAGGAGGATGATAATCTAGGCCTATTTGAATAGAAATACCGTAAGTGTTAATTTTGATAATCTAGTGCAAGTCTAATTAGTTTTTTTAATTGCGGACTTTTGTAACATTGCAGCTCATGTATGTTTGATTGATTGTTCAAATGTAATTCTCAGGACTTTTGTATGTTTGATTGATTGTTCAAATGTAATTCTCAGGACTTTTGTATGTTTGATTGATTGTTCAAATGTAATTTCGTCTGAGTTGTGCTGATTTGTCGAAAAGCCAAGGTTTGATCAGAATGCAGGCAATGGTGGTGAATGGGGATCATGGGAAGGACAGTATTATTACTGGCAGGACAATGCAACAAAGCAAGCCTTGGTCATTTAGAATCCTTCCTTTTTTCTTGATATTCTTGGTACTTGGCCTTAGGCAACGGGCCGGGTCAAAATTGACCCGTGACCCGCCCCGGCCCGATTCGAATATGCATGACCCGGGCCCGCCCCGACCCGTTTAAGAGTGACCCGGGCCCGCCCCGTTGCCCAGGCTTACACCACGCTATCGGGAGCACAAGGGGTACGGTGGTCCTTCTCACAATAGAGAAATATGCAGGGAGCATACTTAAAACATTTTGAGATTTTGGACAGCATAGGAAACATTACTCAATGACTAGCTTTTATAAAAGGTGTACTACTGTCCTACATATTTTACACCATGTTTGTCTGCTGGTGCAAGTACGAGTATATATAATTGACTGGATGTTGACTCTGAGAATTTGCTACTTTAAAGCATCTGTAACTACAAATTATGCTCACCTCATTGAGTACATCGTTAAACAAGCATGTAAATGGAACGATTCGACATGTCTTCCCTAGTAAATCCAAATTATACTCATTGTTAAAACAATTGAGACCAATAACATAGCATATCTACTATCTGATCTTAGATGATTGTTGAGCATATAATTACAGTGATCGAGTATCTAACATCATAATATTTTCTCAGTTCCCAGTTCCAATATGACCTCAACAATCTAGGTTTTTAACATACTTTTTGTCATCAGTACTCCCTTCATCCAGACTTAAACGCCCCATGTAAAGAACGATCCCATATTGGAAAGGTGTACACACTACTCGGTTAATCAAATTCGTTCCAAAAAAATTGCATGACAAGTTAGAGAAAACTCTAATCTAATTTGCTATATAATTTTTTTGAAACTTTGATAAACCGATTAGTGTGTACACCCTTTCCAATATGGGATCAAGTCCAACATATGAGCAAGTTACGTTGTTTGTACAGTTATGCCCCATCGCTCAGAGGCTGCGAAATTGGATCGATGCAGGTTGGATGAGACTTGGAGCATAACTTGATATACGAGTGTAAGAGACGTCTTCGAACTTCCAAAGTTGTTTTTTCCGCTGAGAAAATGGATCGATCAAGCAGAGTTGTGACCCAGATCGTTTTAGGGTGAACAGCTTTCTTGTCCTTGTAAACCCAACCAAATTATGGCCAGACTCAATGTACGGTAAATCCCTTTCGATACACATACATTCCTCGTCTCCACGACGTTTCAAAATACGAATCCACACATTACGGCGCCTGCCAACATCCTTAACATAGCGCATACACAAACACCCTTCAACAACACACAAGAAATCGTATCCAAATTCACGACAGTTAACGCCATCATTCGTACTAGAATCCGAGAATATGAAGAACTTTTCAAGGACCAAATCGAATGCAACGACGTTCATGCCATCAACATGGGATTTAGCTACAACCCAATATAAAGTCTCGCCCACCAACTTGCCAAAATCGGACCAGAATGAACGAGGATAACAATTTACTTCATAATTGTCAACACGTTCCATATCAAATCCAAGGGTAGTCTTTAATGAGAAAGCGTGTTGGTAAAGTTCACTATCGATTCTACTCCACTTATTCAATCTTAACGAGAAGACATGTATGATAATGTCTTCCATGGATGGGACTTCGACAACCCTGACAACCTTATAATCTTCGATCGACGATACATAGCCAAATCCCCAAATCACCCTATGAACTGTGTTCAAATTGAATCGATCAAGATCATCGGGATCCGAATAATATTTCTTAGATTGATTGGTAACTGGGTTCCACAGGATGAAGTCATAGCCGAATCGATCACCCAAGCAAACCAACCCATTACACGAACCTACCACAATAAAGTCACTGTTTTCCGTATCAAAGTCCGTCTCCAATTTAACCATTCTAACATCGTCCCCACCATAATCAGTGTCGATATCGATATCGACATCGACATCGCCATAATCATCATAACAGAAAACATAATAGTCTTTCTCGGTTTTGATAAGAAGGAATTGGGTTGGAGCAGAGGGGTGAGAAAAGGGTGATAATTTGAAGTGAGATATAGCAAAGCGGTAATCAGAAGAGATATTTGAATACCATTTTTTCGAAACTAACTTGAATTCTTGAAGGGATTTGATGGGCAATCTTGTCAGGATGTGCTCAAATATCAAATCTTCAGGAAGGTGTTTTTGTTGCTGAATCTGCTTTTGTTTGTGTTCCATCTTTTTGGTCAATTTCTAGTCCAACTTCTTCCTCTAATAATTCTAGTCCTAGATATATATAGGCATATAGCGGCCTTTCTCTTCCTCTCCGTTCTCTCAAGTATAATAACAAAAACCCTAACAGCCTTTTTGGGTAGAAAGAAATTGGACGGAAAGGAAAGGAAATCACGTTTTTATTTTTCCGGTGTTTGGTAGCTGGGAATTGGAAGGAAATGAAAGGAAATACTTATCTGTTGAGGGTTAAAAAAATAAATATAATATTAAAAATTGTAAAAAATATAAATTACATACCCATTTTACCAAGAAAATTTTATTTCCTTAATATAAACAAATAGATAAGATTATATTTTACTAATTGTTAATACTCAATTCCCATCATTTCCTTCGTATCAAACCAAACATTGGAATCACGCACTAAACTTTTTTCCTTTCTTTTCCCTTACTTTCTTCTCCCTTCGTTTCCTTTCTTTTCATTTCCTTCCATTTCCTTCCTACCAAATACGGAGTAAGCGTTATTCCTTTAGTGCATCGTTTAAGACTCCAAGTATATATGCACAATGACAGTAGGACGGTCGAATTACTTGTGGTCCGACCGTAGGTTTACCCTTCCCTTTTACCTTTCATAATCTCTTAAATTTGTTCCACATTGTAGAATTTAGAGGGAAGGAATAAGAGAGTAAACCTGGAAAAGTTATACTGCTGTTAAACTTGCTTAACTAATTTAAACAATCAGAAGCCCTTAAATAGGCTACACACAGTACAAAATACTAGCATTAACAATATCCTAGAAACTAATCCCTTGACCATGCATAATCCCACGTCTAAACCCACTAAACCACTTCACTAACAATTACGAATCACTAACTCATAATTAGGAAGCATTAAACTAATTTTGACTAATTAATTATTTTGGATCATAATCCAACACACATTAATGTATCTTAGGGTGCGTAAATACATGGTCAGATAATGAATCAACTCTTATAAGATTGGACCCACAAATTACAAAAAAAAAAAATCTCTTATTATAAGATCAGGAACGGGAGAAGAGGATCGAGTAGACCAGTCGACAGTCATTCACAAGTTTGGTAGGATTTCATCCATAGATCAACTAGCAGTCGGAGAAATAGCCATAAATAAACTAGTTTTATTTCTTCTATATATTTAGTTAATGTGGGATATTTTACCACAAGTCACCTCCTCCTTATATGTGAGCCCAGCTTCATCCTTCATAGGCCGCGGAATTGGAGCGATGTAGGTTGGATAAGACTTGGAGCATAAGCTGTAGTATGAGTTACAAGGGGCTTGGTGAACGTCGAAAGATTTTTATGCCTAACTGGCTGAGAAATTGGATCGATTAACCATAACTCTATTCCTCTTAAGGTGAAAAGTTTTCTTGTCCTGGTAAACCCAACCAAGGTTTGACTATTCAAATAGCATGTCAAATCTCTTTCGATACATATGTGCTCCTCCTCACCTGGTCTTTTCAGGATACCTGTGTTGGAGTTAATCTCCAAGCTGTGGTTTAATATAGGTCAAGAGGAATAAGGAAGGTCGACTTCATGTGAATAGAAGCAGGCGGCAGAAGAATCGCGGCGGACCGCGCGTCTGGCTTCAGCGGACCGCGTGTGTCTCTCGGCGGACCGCGGGCCTATGTCGGTGTATTCTACGCGTTTGCTTCTTTCCTTAATTCGTGTTTTGTCAAATTCCTTTACTATATAAACTAGCTCGTCCCTGCCCTAATAGACAAGAGACAAAACATATATTCCCACAAAAAGTCCCTAATGGTCGGTACAAAGATTGAGCATGGCTTAGGCATTCGGGATCGGTTATATCAACATGATTTCTTCAGTGCAGTGGAGGTTCGGTGTTGTGTAATCTGGAGGGCGACCGCCATGAGGAGCTTGCACCGTAGCTCGGCGAAATCGTCTTTAAGTTCAAAGATACTTAGTGGTCTCGGCACAACAATTTCGTTACTTTGAACCGATCAGATAAGTCAGATTAGCTCCTTTATTTACAACAACCTGTCCACATATCAACTAGCAAAATAGGTTTAACGAGATAGCGCTTGCACAAACACCCTCCCACAACACTGAAGTTATCGCTGCAACATACTCGAGAATAGCGATTATGATCCATCATCGCTATTACTCAAATCCGAGATTATTTTGAACGTCTCGAGAGCCAAATCAAATGCAACTATGTTCACCCCTCGAACATTTGATTTTGCCACAGTCCAATACAAAGTCTCACCAACTAACTTCCCGATAGTCGAGTGGAACAAAGGAGGATAAGTTTTCATATGATCATTGCCAACACGAATATTATATCCAAGGGTGGTATGTAACGAGAAAGCATGTTGGTAAAATTCAGCCTCGATTTTACTCCACTTATTGGATCTCAATGAGAAGACATGTACGATAACTTCCTTATCACATGTCACCTCGACGATTCTGACAACCTTATAATCATCAACAGAAGATACATACCCAAATCCCCAAATCACATGATAGATGTCGGAAGATTGGAATCGATTAAGATCATCAGGATCCGAATAAAATTTCTTAAACTTGTTGGTTACTGGATTCCAAATAACGAAACCATTGCCAAAGAAATCACCTAAACACACCAACCCGTTACACGTACCTAGGGATGGGCATGGGTCGGGTTTGGGTCGGGTCCGCTAAGACTCGGACCCGGACCCGTGATATTTTGTGTAGACCCGGACCCGACCCGTACCCAACGGGTCCTAATTTTCTAGACCCAGACCCGGACCCGTCGGGTCTGGGTCTGGGTCGGGTCTCGTGCGGGTCCCATATACGAATGCCTTAATACGTATAAGAAACGATATTTTTGAGTAGGAATGCAATTTACTTTCGATATTCCGTCACATATTATACGCGAAAAGAAATTCGCATATGTTGAACATGTGTAATAAGTAAACCAAACACAAATAATAATCAAACCCAACAATAATTAAATATGTTGGTAAACCGAACTCAAAAGATGAACTTAGAAGGTGATGATAATTGAATACATACCTATACTATGGGTGAGGATCCTTTAGAGTTCGAATTTGGTAGAGTTGGTAGAGTTTGCCAAAACAAGTAATAAAACAAAATAAAAAGAATTTTGAGGGTCACAAATAAATTGTTAAAAAATTTCTTCTTGCCTTTTTAGGCAAACTCTACCAAATAGAGTTGATTTGCAACTCTAGAGGATCCCAACACCTATACTATAGGAGATGTCGAAAACACTCAGACCTACCAATTGAAAACCAAAACCAAATAATAATTTAAAATTACTATTGCCCAACATAACAATTGAATACAAATAAAATGATTTAAACTATGTAATTGAGAACATACAAAATATAATGTTTAACAATCAATTTTCAAGCTTTTTTTTACTGATTTGTACCTTAAATTAATGATTTCCCATCGGCCTTAATTATAACGTAGGCCAAGTCATGTGTAAGTTGACGGCGATAAAAATCGGTAGCAACCAACGACAGTATATGAAGTCAAATTTTCATGAATGAAATGAAGAGCGTAGGCATGAATGTGTTAAAAGTGGAGACTGGAGAGGCAGTCGCGGAATATAATACGCTAACAACATTAGGGATTTTTTTTTTTTTAAATTAGGCGGGTCTGGGTCGGGTCTAGACCCGTCGGGTTCTAATTTTTAAGACCCAAACCCGACCCGAGCGGGTCGGGTCCGGCGGGTCTGGGTCGGGTCGTGGGTCCATGCCCATCCCTACACGTACCTACTACTTGAAACTTACTCTTCCCAAAATCAAATTCAACGTCCAACTTAATCAATTTAATTTCACTTCTAATAACACCACCACTACTATGCACATCATCATCAGCATTGCCATCGATATCGAAATCGTCCTGATCATCGTACGATAAAATATAGTAATCACTCCCAGCTTTTTGGATAAGCAGGAGTTGCGTTGGGGCAGAGGGCTGAGATAACGGGTAGGATTTAAAATGGGCAGTCGCGAAACGGTAATCAGAAGAGATAGTTGAGTACCATTGTTTCGAAACTAACTTGAATTCAAGAAGAGATTTGATGGGTAATTTTGTGAGGATGTGCTCAAATATAAAATCATCAGGCAAATATTATATTTTTGCCGTAGGATGTTTCTGAACTTATCTTTCATCTTCTTGTTTTTTTTTTTTTTTTTTTTTTTTTTCTTTTTTCTTGTCGATCTTCTCCAGGTAATTAGGGTGTAGCTAACCCTAATAGCTCTAATAATATTAATATTATTAATTAACAAAAAAAAAAAAAATGAAAACAAGAATAAGAGTTTAAAGAAAAATAAAGTACTATAAACCGAAAGAAAATTACTTGAGGTCTACATTGTAGACACAATTAATTTGTGTACAATGTAAAATTAAGTTACTAGTGGTAAGATTGAGATCGGAGTAGTAAAATTAATTGTAATGAAAATTTCAAGTAGTAAAATTAATTGCGTAAGTTAGTAAAATTTTGATAGTGTAGTAAAATTATAACTAATTGGGTGTCTACAATTGTAGACCTCTAGCAAACTTCAATGATGTTGATAAATACCAGAGACGAATTTGATATATAAAGGCTGTGCCAGCATTCTGGATGTGTGAGACAACTAACAAGACTAAAAACCACAATTTACAGTTAAATCATGAAATCCTAAATCAAAGGTAACAATTTACCAAGCAATAATGCACTTCACTTTAAATACTAGGCTACTAGGCAATGCTAAGATGGGTTGCCAGAATGCCAGTTCTACTGCTCACCTGCAATCTGAAGATACAGTTGAATATAATCGCTGCGCCTGCGAATTCATTTCGCAGTCGAGCTAGTAGACATATCTAAGAGGCGGGATAACTAGCTAGCATGTTCACACAATAACGTGCTGAAGAAGACTGAAGACAAAACATAGAAACTTATGATATGAACAACAGAACAACTAAGTTATTTTTGGATATGACATATCTAAAAAGGTACTCCTTTTGTGATTATGTAATTTGGAGATAAAGATTGTATGTAGCAACACTCGAAAAAAGACGTGTAGTTACTAGTTATTACCCTTGATAATAATTTCAGACCAATTTGAATTAAGCTAATGCTAAGATGCATTTCCGAAAGAGTACAACATACGTATGTCTAGTTACCGCATGACTTTGGAGCAACCCTTACCCTTCGCTTGCAATGGATTCATGAAGAATTCATGGGGGCATATGAGGCTTTCAGTGTATCTGAATCCACAATACCACTTGAAGCCTATCGATTTTTGCTCGAATATACGATCATATTCACGTCTATGAGGATGTTCCTTATTAGGGTGGAGGACAATAGGGTCCCAAAGTTTTGATAAATTGGGTATCAAAAGCCTCCTTGATTGATCTCTAAGCTCAAACATATTATCATAACGATGAGTATAGCTTTTCGCATTCTTAATAGTATACAACAACTTCAAGTAGGGATCGTCCTTGCCGTACTGCTCTAGCTTCCACACTTGTACCTTATCATTGGCCAATCGCGTCCGACCACATAGACAAACACACAAGGATTGTCCGATTTCACACAAAAACATATGATCTGGCTCATCACTAAAAATTGGACGACTCAACGGAGTGAATTTCAAGTCATTTGTGTTCAAATCAAAGGTCAAGATCCTAATCTGCTGGTCCGTATACTTGTCTACCAGCCAGTACAAGGTCTCGCCCACGAGAATTGGTAGCACTGCTAGGTATTGGCCATGGCTATGCAACGAAAGGCACTTGTGAGCCCTTAGGTCACGTTCAACCTTACGCGTATCTAATTGTTTCCAAACTCGGTCTTTCGATGTGAACAAATAAGCCACAGCTTTACCATACATGAGTAGTATCTTAAATTGGTGGGACGAGGAGTCATAGCCAAAACCAGAGCGATAAATTCGACCTTTTGAACCAGGAGGGCCGTTAAAGCGAAGCTGCTCCCGAGTTATTGGATTCCAAACACAAAATCTGTTACTTCTTTCTAGTTGGAAGCATATCAACCCGTTGCACGTACCAATCAAATTACTACTCTTCACTTCGTAATCGGCCTTATCCTCGATTTCACCATCTTCAGCATCGACCGACTTTTGTGATACAAAGACCTTGTCGAATTCGATATTTTCAACATCATAGTCATCGTGGTTATTATTGTGTAGAATCTTGAAGGTGAAGAATTCAAAATATTTAGTCGTTTCACCATATATGTTACGGTGGCGTGCTTGCATAAATATAACAGTTGATGATGTGAAAGCATGGCCGCGTTGGAGATGGAGCTTGTGGAACTTAGCGGAGGAGATAAAAGAATTCCAACTTTTCGAAACCAACTTAAATCGACCGAGGGATTTCACTGGGAGTCGAAAAAGGATTTCCTCGAATACCAGATCATTGGGTATGTGTCGTAAGGTACCTCGGGCCTTCTTCTCCTGTTGCATCATTGTTACGCTTGTTATTATGGCTGCTAAGAGGTTGCTGTCTCATTGTATATCTACTCCCCCTTTCAAACCTAATCTCCATCTACCCCTATAATTTGATTAATCGATTATAATAGTAAATAAAAACGGCAAATTCACGTAGTGCCCTCGAACAATGTCAGAATGCGCTTGGTGCCCCTATGTTTGAACTTGTACATTGTGGTGCCCCTGAACTTTACACCTATAGGCACGTGGTGCCCTTATCTCCTAACGCCGTTAACTTTTGGATGTTAAAAACTAATGCGTCATGTGATTAGCAATCTTAATCAAATCAATATAACTAATAACTAATAAAAAACAATTAACACACATAAAAATTAAAAAAAAACACACAATTTTTCCCCCTCTCCTCGATCATCCCAGCCGCCCACCCCCACCTTCGTCACCGCCTAACAGCCACCGCAGACTACCCCAACCGCCTCCCCCTTCCCCACCTTCACCACCACTGGGCCACACATGGCGATGCGATCCCAATACAACCATTCTTAGGAGGCGCCGCTTATGAAAACCACCCAAAAACCCCCTCAATTTAATTTTTTCTCTCCTCAATCATTATACACCCACCCTTGAAAAGCTCCTCCGCCCAGCTGTAACCCTATCTGGGTTGTCACAGCCACTTTCCACCATTCTTCGCGCCTAGAAGATTTCAAATCTACTTGGTTGAGGAGAGAGAAAATTAATTGAAGGGGCATTTTGAGGTGGTTGTGACGCACTACACCTCCGACGGCAGGTCGTCCTGGCATCGTGCCACCATGTGCGGCCGAATGGTGGTGACGGTGGGCAGAGAGGAGGTGGTTTCAATGGTCGACGGTGGTAGTTGGGGCGGTGGGAGGGTGTGGCGGGCGGGCTGAGATGATTTTGGAGAGAATAATTAGGTTTTTTTTTTTTTTTTAATTTTATGTGTTTAAATTTTCCTTTTATTAGTTATTAGTTAAATTGACTTAATTTAGATCCCTAATTACATGACATATTACCTTTTAACATCCAATAGTTAACAGCGTTAGTAGAAAAATGACATATAGGGGCACCACGTGCCTATAACTGTAAAGTTCGGGGGCACCGCAATGTACAAGTTTTAAAGATAGGGGCACCACGCGTATTCTGACATAGTTCGGGGGCACCACGTGAATTTGCCGGAAAAAAAAAACCTCAGATGATTGCAATTACATGTGTTATTTGGTTGAATACTATATCGACCATATAATTTACGGGTAGAATACAGATGAGACGGAATGTTGATGATTTGAAACTTTAGTGTGCGGTTTATATTATCCATCACTACATTTCAATTCTATATGAAATTTAATTTTTACGCTCCAAATAATGATTTTTACATGACACAATAATCGTCCACATTACAGCCGTGCAACACAACGTTAACATAACTTGTACTCCCTTCATTGTTTTAGATTGTCAACCCGTTTAATCGGTTGGGATTGTGTATATAAGGACCAGTGTAAGCAAAAATATTAGCATGTACGCTTTAATTTTCATATTTGCCTGTGTTTTGGTAAAAAATCTGCACTATGTCCTATTTTCGACTTAAGGGGTATCTAGTCACTATACTACTATAGGGAATTGAGTATTCGGGTGCTGGACTATAGCTCTAGAGGTCTAGGCTATAGGGCTATGGGTCAGGGACGTAGGAAAGATGATCGGGGACGTAGGATAACGAATTGAGGATGTAGGATTTTGGAGGGGACGTAGGATTCCGTACAGGGTAGTAGATGTAGACAATAGAAGAAATAAGTAGAGATAATGTACAAACAAGACAAGAGACTTTTGTAGGTGCAAAACCCTTGTAAATAAGGGAAAAGCCATCGGGGATGACTTTGTCCCACCAAATATTCCATTAGATGCGTTGTAGGTGACATACAATTATTTTTAGAACTCTAAGTTAGGAATACCATAGTAGGTGTATAGGATTTCGTGTGTATGTATATATATGAGTATGATTGAGGATAATTCCATCATCTTCTTTGTCTTGGAGTCTTCTTTTATAGCTGCCTATTTGCTTGTCATTGAATAACGTCATTTATTGCCCCTCCCTTAAGTCTCTCTGCAGCTCTATAGCCCCTAAATCAACATTTACCCCATAGCATTTAATGTCACAAATGCACCATAATATCCATATTAAACAGCCCCATTAATTGGAATATCTTCATTATTGCTGCAATATCTTCATAATCAATGAGAATTAATAGGAATAACTCTTGTTGACCCATTCAAACGACCTATGACTTTCCTTGTAGAATTTCTTGTACCCCGTACAGTTCTATAGGGTAATTTTTGACTTCTGCAGGGTAGTTCCAGGATCCACAGTACATGCTAGTTCCAGAATCCACAGTACATGCTAGTTCCAGGATCCATAGAACATGGTAGCTCCGGGACTCTATACAGTGAAAATCCACCCTCAACAGCCTGTACCAATAAATGTATACAAGCATTCAAGAATGCGACAAGCCTTTGCTCAAAGCTAAGTCAACTCCGTGATTGGCTAATCAATCAGCCGTGCGAATTAGCCTATCTATACACGGTATGTAACTTAACTTACCAATCAAGCAAGTGGTTTTTTAAAAGGATGATCCTAGGAGTCTATTTGTAGACAATAGCAAAATTGTCTATAGCATAATCAAGTGTGTAAATTAAAGATGACATGCAGTAGAAAATATGGTTGTGTAGTAAATTTATGACATTGTTAGTAAAATCAACATTGTTACAGATATAGCAATAGAAAGAAATTTGAATTGATTTAATTCCAAAATCGAGGATCCTTAATTGTCTCTATTTCCTTATAATCCATCATTTGCTAAATTATACAACAGAATTTACTACACCTTTAATTATTTTTACTACAAATTAGCCATAGACACTTTTTTCACTTGTCTACATATAGACTCCTAGTATTTTTCGTTTTTGAAATGATTTTTCTATTATTATTAATTTGTAATTTTATTGCTATTGTGTTAAGTATAATTCTTCCTTTAGGTAGGTACATACAGGGCCGGGCCGGAGATTCTCGGGGCCATAGTGCGAAACTTATAAAATGGGCCCTCATATTTTCGGGTTTCTTTTATATGAAAATCTCTATTGTTATTACTAATACATACTATACCGGGTAAACCATCGTAAATGCAAATTATGTAAAAAAAATTCATTCCGAGATTAGTTGATGAATTATATTAATTCCTAAATTAATTGTTACCTTGCCAAGATTGACATTTTGCAAGGGAAAACAAATTTTGCATTCCATAAATAAAGGATAATAGGTTGTCAAAAAAAATAAAATAAAGGATAATAAAAGGCAAAAAGCTAAATAAGAATAAAATAAAATAAAAAAGATAGACGTTTGTATGTAAAGTATGGATGACATTTGTGCATTAGATCCAAAGATATTAGAAAAAGGCAAAAAAAAAAAATAGAGCAGTGGGATTCGAACCCATCTAAAATCTCAAATGACTCAAATTTGCACTTCCTTTACCACTAGACTAATAGATTGATCGATGTTATATTATGCATGTTATTGTATTTTTTATCTGTTAACTGTTGTACATCTAGACGGAGGGGCCCTTTCCGGCCGTGGGCCCTAGGCATTTGCACCTCCCGCCTACCCCTAGGGCCGGGCCTGGGTACATACTTCCACGGTGCTGGTCTTTATCATCCTTTAGGGCTTGCTTGAATTGAGAGTAATTATTACGGGGTAATGAAGGATAAAGCAAGATAAAAATGATAGAAATGGTGATGGTAGAGGAGGAAAAGGGGTAGAGGAGAAACTATTACGCCCAAATGGAAGAAAAATGCATTACCCCCTGCCCCTTGGTGAAACTAGCTAGTGTCATAGAGTTGAAACATAAACCGTGATTTCATTATGTGGCAGCATGCAACATCTTAAACACTTTTAGAAGTGCAAGCCGATCACGCACGTATGTATATGTATAGAATGAACAACTTTTTAGACCTTGTGAATCCGATCAAGAAGTCTCTGTAAATTGTACAGAGTGAGGTGCTGCTTTACATTGTTAACAATATAGAAGCGCAAATAGGTCAATAGAATAATAGATGAACCATTTTAGTTAATTAACTAGCTTATTGGCCCGTGCAAAATTGCACGAGTTGTTATATGAACTTGGTTACAACTCTATTTTATTACGGGTGTGGATCCTCTAGAGTTTAAAACAAACTCTACATGGTAGAGTTTACCAATTAAGGAAATAACTAAATATTTAATTCTTTATTTGTGCATTGAAGTAACCAATTTATTTTGTTTTATTCCCAATAATAGTAAACTCTACAAACTTCACCAAAAAATAACTCTAGAGGATCCCTACACTTTTATTACTCATAATTATAGTAGGACACACAAAATAGTAGAGCTGTAAAAAACTTAACCGACCAGATGTGACCCGTTGTTCAAGGTTAATACCCATTTTTTTTTTCTGATCAAGTTCTGTTCATAGATGAGATGGCCCATTGTCCCAGTTTTTCTAAAACTAAGACGAAAAGAAACGTGTTTAATTTGGTATAATCTTAGAGAAGTTATGTTTGATTCAATGAAAGCAATTTGAGGTTATAGGTTGAAACCTTCACATTCCATCATATCTAAACCCAAATTTTAAGAAAATTATGCGAGATTAGTCAAGTTGCTAAGAATAGCATTTTACTCGTATAAAGTTTTTTGGGATATTGAGACGACAAACAAGACATGTAGAAACGAATTAAACAAGCTAAGGCCTACTATAATTTCTTCAGTTTATTCTTCTTCTTCTTCTTCATAGGAAGCTAGGGGATATGAGGCTTTCAGTGTAGCTGAATCCACATTTCATCTCACATTTCGTCCATTTTAGCCTCATATAATCATGTACATATTCAGGACGAGAATCATCTCCAGAAGGGTGGACGACAACCGCTTCCCTGGGATTACACTTATCGTGTAACAAAAGCCTCGCTCCCTGATTCATCCGTAAACTCAAACATATTACCAAACCCTTTGGCCATTAAATTCATGGGATAAGGGCTGTAACTATGATGAATACGAGTATTAAACAACAACTTCCAGGAATCCTTGCCATTCTGCGGCTCTAGCTGCCACACCTGTACGTGATGATTACGCAGCGTGGCCTCCCACCCATATATGCAAGCACACAAGCATTGATTAATTTCGCACAACAAGATGTAAACATCTTTGTCGTCCTGTGACATATCAGGACAACTAGGATTACTTAGCGAAGCGAAAGTGAAGTAATGTGTACTCAAATCGAATGTGAGGATCATAATATTCTCGGTGTTCCAATCTACCAGCCAGTGCAAGGTTTCGCCCATGAGAATCGGCACTTCTCCTACGCCATGACTAATCGCCAAGATGCAACGGTGATTCCTTAGGTCACGTTCAACCTCACTCGTATCTAATCGAGTCCATTGTCGGTCTCTCGATGTGAACAAGTAAGCCAATGCTTTATTGTACATGACTAGTATCTTAAATTGGTAGGAGGAAGCGTCATAACCAAACCCAGAGTGCAAAATTCGGAGTTTCTGAACATCATTCGGGCCGTTGATTCGAAACTGTTCTCGAGTTGTGGGGTTCCAGACATAAAATATGTTCCTTCGTTTGAGTTTGAGGCATACCAATCCGTTACATGAACCGATCGAGTCACCACTCTTCACTTCTTTATTATCGGCCTTATCCACGACTTCACCATTATAATTAATGTACTATTTTGGTACAAAAACCTTGGCGAATTTCTTCTTTTCGACATCTGAAGAATCATCATTATGTTGTTTGTGTGCAATTTTCAAGGTGTAGAAATTTAGAGATTTTGTTTGCATGAAAACGATAGTTGAGGTGAAACCATGGCGTTGGAGATGGCGTTTGTTCAACTCAGGGGATGATATGAAAGAATTCCAGCGTTTCGAAACGAACTTAAATCGATGGAGGGTTTTCAATGGCAATCGCTCAAGGATTGCGTAAACTAGATCTTTGGGTAGCCTCTCCCATGAAGGGCTATTCTTTTTCCGCTTCTTCTCTAGCCGCATTGTTGTGCTTATTAGGGCTACAAAATTGTATTCTTCCGTTTTTTTTTTTTTTTTTTTTTTCATTAGTTTCTCCCTCTTTCACTTATATAGATAACCCTAGCTCATAAGTCCCAATCTTAAAGGGTGCGTTTGGTTCACTCTTCGTGATGAAAATGGAATGAAGTAAGGAGCCAAATCAAGAGTTGTTACTTTGCAATCCTATTTGATCCCTCTAACGACACATATAGCTCGTCACATTCGTCTTGGTTCGCTAGGGATCCATATGGTAGGTTTACTAAGATAATGTTGGAAGTGAAACAGTCGCAACAAAGTTCTTCTTTGATGAGAACTTTATTTATATGCCATACAGAAGTGGATCAGAAGGGATTTACTAGTGGCTGTACCCTTGTTTTTGTTGTTGTTAAATTGAACCTCTTGATTTATTTTCGTTTTCATTGTTGGTTTGTATCCTTTATACTCTTGTTTTTATTTATATAATGATGTCTAATTTAAAAAAAAAAACAATAATTTTGTTGCAATATATAATGTTGGTAAAATGACCATTCAAATACATAGTCTTTAATATTTTGTAGTAGACAAGGACTCATATATGAGCTGTGAGAAATATCTAATATTGACGAAATAAGAATGAAAACTTATTTATTATGAGTTGGAACCCTGATTGACTTATAAGCTGGCTATGCTTCTCTTCTACGAGTAGGTCGTGATTAGGCTCTGGACCAACTTCGGTTCCCGGCTGTCTTATGCTCTTATTGTAATGATGGCAAGACATGCACTCGAACAACTTCCTCAATGTTTTGGGTTGGGTTAGTATGTAGGCTTATAAACAAAAAAAACTTGGAAAGAATCAAACCCGAATTTATTAGGTTGGGAAGACATGCATTATAAGAAATAATTATACGGTTTTTTTTTTTTTTTTTGATAACAGTTTCAAACTTAAATTAAACCATTTCTTTTCATTTATATAGCCACGTGTAATGGCCCATATCAATAATAAAATAAGGCAAATTTAATTATTGAAATAACCCAACGTGTAAAACAAAAAACCATCTTTTTAATGTTAACAAAATAACATGTCATTTGACCACAAGTTGTTGTTGTTGTGGCCTTGTTTGGTTGTTGAATTGATCTTGTTTTAGTTTTGTCTTCATTGTTGGTTTGTATTTTTTGTACTCTTGGTTCTATTTATATATTGGCGTCTCACTTCCAAAATAAAAAAGTTTTTTTTTTTTTTTTTTTTTTACGTGAAAATAAAAAGGACCCTTAGGTAGGACGTAAAAGGGATCGCAAAAGCCACGTCAAATTATGTTCACCGGAGAATTTTGTTATAGAGATCGAGGTCTTAGGATGCTCCTTGCAACATTTTTGGACTGCCAGAGTAGTGATGTCCTCAATTGCGTTAGGCATTCCGAATGTCGATGTGGTAAAAAAGAATCCCTGCCCAGCCTCACCAACAAGGTTGTATGAGTTCTTGTACTTTTTATGTGACGGAGATTTGATGGGCGACCTCTGTAAGTTGTATGAGGGTTTTAAGGGTAGATCAATGTCTCGATTTTGAGCTTTATTGTAATTCGCAAGAATAGTTACCTGATGACGAACCCGTCAAGGGCATTGACTTTGGAAGCCCGTGTCGAGACTCTGCTTAAGAATTCAGTTTGTTGTGCCCGCTCCTTCCACGACAAAGTCAGTCATAGGTTATTTTCTAAAATCCCACGAAATTGAGGTTGTTACACATTAGACGAAACCATGAAACTAGGAATTGGTATTTGGATAAGTTGAATTGTTACCCCCCTATAGTAGATGAGTGAGAAATGTGAAAAAGGAAACCATTTATATATATATATATATATATATATATATATATATATATATATATATATATATATATATAGGAAATCTATCAAATGAGAAGTATCAATTTCGTGAGAAGTGATCTCATCCCTCCATTTAACCTAGATCAATGGTCCAGATTAAAATAAAAAGAAAGGAAATAAAATA
Source organism: Spergularia marina (assembly GCA_963680865.1). Lineage (NCBI taxonomy): Eukaryota > Viridiplantae > Streptophyta > Magnoliopsida > Caryophyllales > Caryophyllaceae > Spergularia > Spergularia marina. Next base: position 21,420,195 of record OY804553.1, on the reverse strand, counting down.
AAAAAACAACCTCAATCCCAGAAAAAATAAAACCCAATCCCCCAATTTCTCTCTCCTCTCCATTCCTCTCCCCATTTCCGCCGGGAAGCCGCCGCCGGCATACACCGACGTCCACCACCGCGAGCTCCGATGATACCAGCTAACTGCTCCGTCTCCGGTGAATCTTCGTCGGCCATCAACGTGGTTCGCCGAGTTCCATTCGACCGCGAAATTCGTCTTCTCCCTCCCTTTCTTTCAAGCTCATTTTTCAAGATCTAGCGGCCGCCGGCGTGCATGAACAACCACCACCGCGGCACCGACGGAATCGGCCGACTCCCGCGAGTCATCTTCAGTATCATCGGCCTTTTGCGAGCACCGAGTCGCCGCGAACCTCATTCTTCTCCCCTATTTTCGCATGCGTTTTCTTCAGATTCGGCCGCCGCCGCTGCTCTCCTCCGTTGATCTACACCATCGACAGCATCCTCTGTCATTTCCGCCCCTATGCTCATCATTTCCTCGTGTTTCCGCCGTCGTTGAGGGGAAATAACGAGTGAAAGGTGACTAGGGCGCCGGGAAGAGACGAGTTTGAGGACAGAGAAACGAGTGAGAGAGGTGAACACGGTGCTAGCGATGTCGCGGAGGAGGGGGCTTTTGCTCGCCAGAGGACGGTGAACACGGTGGTGGAGGTGGCGTCGGCTAATATGGTGGGCGGTGCTGTCGGCGGTGGATGCGTGGGTGGCCGTGTGGTGGGTGAATGGGAGAGGGAGGAGAGAGAAAGTGGTGGTTATGTTTGGGAGTTTTATTTATTTTTTTTATTTTTTTTTGCTTGGAGTTATGTATTTTAGTAAAAGAAGTTATTAGAGTTACGTGTTTTGATTAGTGGAGTTAAGTTGGATTTACGTGTTTTAGTCAGTGGAGTTGAGTTGGAGTTACGTGTTTTAGGTAATGGAGTTAAGTTGGAGTTACATGTTTTAGTTAGTGGAATTATGTTAAAGTTACGAGAGTTAAGTTGGAGTTACGCGAAGTTAAGTTGGAGTTACCAATTTTAGTTAGTAGAGTTACGTGTTTATTATTGGAGTTAAGTTGGAGTTACGTATTTTGGTTACTAGAGTTATTGGAGTTACGCGGTTTTGTTGGTGGAGTTATGGAGTTACGTGTTTAATTAGTGAAGTTAAGTTGGAGTTACGTGTTTAATTTGTGAAGTTTAGTTGGAGTTACGTGTTTTTGTTAGTGGAGTTATATTGGAGTTACTAGTTTTAGTTGATTGAGTTAAGTTGGAGTTATTGGAGTTACGGGTTTTAATTATGGAGTTAAGTTGGAGTTAAGTGTTTTGGTTAGTGGAGTTAAGGTGGAGTTACGTGTTTTAGTTAGTGGAATTAAGTTGGAGTTACGTGTTTTAGTTAGTGGAGTTAAGTTGGATTTATGCGATTTAGTTAATGGAGTTACGTAATTTAGGTAGTGGAGTTATTTGAGTTACGTTTTTTATTTAATGAAATTAAGTTGGAGTTATGTGTTTCCATTAAAGTTAGACAATTTAGTTAGTAAAGTTAAAGGATTGGAGTTAAAGAGTTTTAGTTAGTGGAGTTACGACATGAGTTATGCAGTTTAGTTAATGCAGTTATGCAAAATCAATGACTGACATTACTTCTCACTTCTCATCAAATTATCACTTCTCACTGGATGGAGCCCCTATATATATATATATATATATATATATATATATATATATATATATATATATATATATATATATATATATATATATATATATATATAAACGAAACTTTTTTCGTGGGCATTGAAGAGGTCTAGAGCCTTTCGAATTTTCTTAGAGCTTCTGGTGAATAAGGAATTAATTTATGTTATGGAATTATATATCTAGTCTAGTATCTAGTCTTAATCTTATCTTAATATATTTATAGACGAAGCTTTTTTCGTGGGCATTGAAGAGATCTAGAGCCTTTCGAATTTTCTTAGAGCTTCTGGTGAATAAAGAATTAATTTATGTTATGGAATTGTTGTTATACCATATGTGAGTTTATGGTAATCATGTATAAAATTCATATAATTTACTTATGGAAATGTAGTATACCATATGTAGGTTTATGGTAATTTTGAAAAAATCTATCAGTATATATAAAAGTTTCTTTTTTAAGTTATGATAAGATAATAAGTCAAACCTTCGTTTTAATATAAGAGAAAACCATACGACATTTTCTAAATTTTGGTAAAATATAAGAACCAATTTTTTTTTTTAAATGCGTCTATAATGAATGAAATGTTAATACAGTTTTAAGTGAATAAAAAGTCCGTTTAAGTTCATTTAGTGTAGAAGTTGCCCCAACCTGGATAGTAAAAAACAACAAACAAAACAGAAAATTATAAAAAGATCGAAGGAAGTATATATGGCAATTAATCACGAAATGGTAAGATAATACAAAAGAACTTTCAACTTATTCATTTGAACTCCCCAATAGTAATAACTATGAGTAAAGGTAAATATTTACTTGCTTTAATATATGTGCTATTTTATAATACTATTCTCTTTTTTTTTTTGTACTCTATGTTTTAGTATATATATAAAATATTGACCACAAACTACGAATAAATGTAGTGTTTGTATTTTTTTAATGAATCTGATATTTTCTGCATATAACCATAAGTTTTTAATACATCTAGAGACATTGAAATTTTATTTCATTTTCAGGTGAAGAAAAATTCGGTTGGCTTATAAAAAAATCCATTTATAAGATATGGAAGATAATATTTCTAAGCAAGTATATTGTAGTCGTGAAATGGTAAGATAATACAAAATAATTTATCATTAGCAATGGAATGATTACATTATATTCCAAATTTTATATATTCCAAATTTACTGTAATCATAAAAAGATAGGATACCCCCTCCTTTCAATAATATAAGACGATTTCATTTTGCGAGCTAGGGCATTGACTATTGATTTCGCAAAAAACTATCAGATTTGCACACTTAAAGTTATACTCATTTAGTGAGGTGTCTTCTTTGATAATATTATAGCTTTGTAATTTTTTGCTTTATATTTTTAGGTGGGTAGCAATTCAACTTACTCAAGTGAATTTCCAACTTTTAATAACTACGAGTAAAGTCACTGAGTTTCTCTAAATATGTGCTATTCTATAAGTCTTTTTTTTTTTTTCTAATCATAAAAAGATAGGATACTCCCTCCTTTTAGAAATGTATGACTGTTTTAGTTTGTTTAGCTGAGGCATTAGATGTTGAACAGTTCATATGTCAATTGATCTAAATTAGTTAAAAAATAGCTTAATTTAGGTGATATGCTTTGGTATTTATATGTTGCAAAATTAAGGTGAATTGTATCATACAAGGTCATTCTCGTATTCGATGTATTTATTTCTATGAGAGCAATCAAATGTTTTTACATAATGTAAAGATCTCTTTGCTCTAAAACACATACTATCAAACGAAAATTATATTTGGTCAGCTACCTTAATGTAAACTTGAGTTTTGAAAATTTTAATACATAGTCCTAGAAAATATAATATTCTATTTATAAATATAGTCTATCTATTGAAGATACAAACAATTATAGGTATTTTTATGGAGGTCTAGGCAAGTCCTCGAGCCATAATATTGAAAATGATATTATAAGGTCTAGGGTTGAATAAAACCCTCAAGCAGCAGGAAGTAAAGGACCTCTTGCTGAAGAATAAGATTGATATTTTTGGTATCCTAGAAACTAGAGTTAAGGAGAGGAGATTTAAAGAGATAACAAAAAGGAATTTCAGAAATTATAAGTGTGCCAATAATTATGATTACCATAGTAATGGCAGGATTTGGGTTTTATGGAATGAGAGAAGTGTTAGCTTGCAGATTATGGATGCCGGGAGCCAGTTCATGCACTGTAAAGTTACTCACATCATTACACATTGTACTATATGGGTCACTCTGATCTATGCTAGCAACAGTGCTAATAAGAGGAAAGACTTGTGGGAGAAGTTGTGCTCTATTAAAATTGGGACTGAGCCCTGGATTTTGCTAGGCGATTTCAATGTTATTAGAACACACTCTGAGAAAGTGGGAGGAGCTCCTCCAACTGTAGCGGATATGGATGATTTCAATTTATGTATCAACTCCTGCAAATTAGATGACATAGTGGGTCAAGGTTGCCACTTGACTTGGACTAACAGTCAAGATGGGAGCAATAGAAACTGGAGCAAACTGGATAGGGCATTGATTAATGATAGCTGGACCACGAATTTCCCATCTTCTTTTGCTGATTATTTGCCAAATGGTGTATTTGACCACTCTCCTGTGGTGGTTCAGGTAATTGCTCCACAGAAAGTGAAAAAATTATTTAGATACTTGAACTGCTGGGCAGATCACAATAACTATGGGAAAATAGTTGCTGATGCTTGGAAAAAACCAGTGACTGGGACTGCCATGTTCAGGCTTTTCAAAAAGCTAAAGCATGTGAAGCATGAACTCTGCCAACTCAATAGAGATAACTACTCAAATCTAAGTAAAAAAGTTGAATCCTGCAAACATGATTTGAATCAGTGTCAGGTGGAACTTCAGCAGAGACAGTTTGATCAGGTCTTAATTGATAAATGCCATGAGCTCAAGGAGAAATATCTCAAACTAAAGAAAGCTGAGTTAAGTATGCTGTATCAAAGGGCAAAAGTAACTCACCTTAAGGAAGCTGACTGCAGTTCAAAATATTTCTTTGCCAGGATAGCTGAGAGGAAAATACACTCCAATATTGGGCAAATCACTGACAGGTATGGTATTACTCATAGGGATCAGGGGGGCATAATCAATGCTTTCCTGGACTACTATCAATACCTACTAGGCACTGAAAAACAGGTTTCTCCTCTTGACTACAATTTCATTCAAACTGGTGCTACTTTAATTCCTGATCAGCAACTCTTCCTGAGTTCTCCTATCAGGAAAGAGGAAATTAAAAGCATTGTTTGATATGAATGTGAATAGAAGCCCTGGCCAAGATGGTTTCTCCCCGGGGTTTTTCAAAAGCTCTTGGGACATTGTTGGGGATGATTTCAACAGAGCAGTGTTGGATTACTTTGATAAAAAGACAATGCACAAGCAAGCAAACACTACTATGGTTACTTTGATTCCCAAAAAGGAAAATGCTAGCAGTGTCACAAATTTCAGGCCTATCTCATGCTGCTCAACTTATTACAAGACTGTGACTAAGGTTATGGCAAACAGATTGCAAGAAGTTCTTCCTGACATTATTGGCAAAGAGCAAGCAGCCTTTGTTAGTGGGAGAGACATATTTCAAAACATTTTGATGTCTCAGGCTTTAGTTAAGGGTTATGATCAGAAGAATATGTCTCCAAGAAGTCTGATCAAGGTTGATATCAGGAAAGCCTTTGATTCTTTAAGTTGGAGCTTCATCAAAGATATGCTCATGGCTCTGAATTTTCCAAAGATTTTCATAGACTGGATTATGGGTTGTATCTCAACTCCATACTACTCTATCAAAATCAATGGAAGCTATGAAGGTTTTTTTCCTGGGAAATGTGGGGTTAGACAAGGAGATCCCCTTTCTCCCTATCTTTTTGTGCTGAGTATGGAAGTCCGCTCCAGATATTTGAGATCTATGCCATCCTACAAACAATTCTCATTTCATCCTAAATGTGCTCAGGTGAAGCTAACTCACTTGACATTCGCAGATGATCTAATGATTTTTGTTCGAGGAGACGCCCCCTCAGCTATGGCAGTGGTGAAAAGCTTGGATACCTTTGCCAAAATTTCAGGTCTCGAAGCTAACCCTGCAAAAACAGAAATTTATTTTGGAGGGGTAAAGGATAATGTCAAGAAGCAGATTCTTGCTGAAACAGGTTTTGCAGAAGGCTCTTTTCCCTTTAGATATTTGGGCATCCCACTCCATTCAAAGAGACTTAAGTCCGAATTATATCAAATGATGATTGGGAAAATTAGCAGAGCAATCCAGCATTGGTCTACTCAGATGCTTTCTTTTGCAGGGAAAATTCAGCTCATCAACTCGGTGGTTTTTGGTATTGAGAATTTCTGGTGTGCGGGAATTCTTCTGCCTAAGAGGGTCATTAAGAGAATCAATCGAATTTGCAAAAACTTCCTTTGGAATATTGAAGAAGGGCAGAGGAAAATGTGTTTTAAGAGCTGGAAGAGCTCTTGCAGCCCAAGGGAAGAAGCTGGCTTTAACATCAAGGAGGTATTGTCCTGGAATAGAGCAATTATGACTAAATGGATTTGGAGAATTCTCAATGATCGGGACATCATTTGGGGTAATTGGATTAACGCCTATTGTCTTAAGAACCAGAACTTCTGGGAAGTAAAAAGCAATGCCAACCATTCTGAAAGTTGGAGAGGAATTATGAAGATTAGAGACCATCTGCTAAGCCTCAATCAAGACCCTGGTATGACAAAAAATCTTATTTTGAGCTGGCAAACTCAAGGGAAATACAGTGTTAAGAAAGCTTATGAATATTATAGAGAATACCAGCCTAAAGTGAGATGGAGCAAGACTGTTTGGGACAGTATGGCAATGCCTAAACACAGTTTCATAACAAGCTTGGCAATCCAAAGAAAGTTAGCAACAGTGGACAATTTTCAGAAAAGAGGGATGATCATTGTCAATAGATGTGTGCTTTGTAAGAAGGCAGCTGAATCACATAGACATCTATTCTTCAGGTGTGATTTTTCTCACCAAATCTGGTCTAAAATGCTGAGGTGGATTGGAATAGGGGCTCGAAAATGGACATTGCAACAAGAAGCAGGCTAGTTTGCTAAACACAAGCAGGGGAAAAACTGGAAAACCAAGTGGTGTAGATGTTGTCTTGCAGCAACTGGCTATAGCATATGGTTAGAGAGGAATAGAAGGATCTTTGTAGAAACCGAGCAATCTGTTCAAGTCATCATCAATAACATAAAATTCCAAGTTTGCATTAGGATTTATAGTTAGCTTAATAATGTAATTAGTGAAGAAGTAGTGGATTGCTTAGCAGCCTAATGTAATCTAGTGGTTATTGTTTTTCTAAGAACTTGTTTTATTCCCATTTGGATGAATAAAATCTATCACCTTTCTTACAAAAAAAAAAAAAAATAACTATAAGTAAATTCTTGATTATCAAACATTCGCAAAATGCAGTTATATATAATCCAACAGTCATAAAACCATTCATCACAAACTTAGAATTACCTTTTATTGTTAGGTAGTTTGAAACATGGCCACATAAGCAAAGTCATTGGTATGAATCATAACTTTTCATCTTAAGAATTTGTAATGTACAACGTGCAAGCATTATTGCAATTATAAGATTTAAAGTAACTAATATATAATCTTTAATTTGAGTCATGGATTCAACATAACAAAATATAAAATGACTTAAAAGAAACATACAATTAAGATAATATATTTTTTTGCGATCTGTTTCGTAAGTTATAATATAAAGTTATTTTGATTTATTTAAATTTATTAAACTTGCACTAAACTTAATAGATTTGAACTAATATAAATTCTTTTGGAATCAATTTTTTTACTAGATTCATTATAGTTACAACATCTTACTCTCGTGATACGAATATGTTAAAAAGAATAAGTTAAATCATACAAAATCTTACTAACATCAAGTGTAATAAGCTTAGAAATTGGTATACAATATAGGGAACAGATTTGAAACTGATACTTATTGTATTCGGTACCTCTATCTTAACTACTATAGCACAACATCTGCCAATTTGTATTTAGGTTTGTTAATGTGAAATAAATGTATATATCTTGCACAGTTTGTGTTCAGTTTTGTTTAGTATTGACATCTTTATACTTTTGTCATGAGACATAAACATGTAAAACGATAAAGGTTGGTTAAAATAAGTAATGGAAGTAAATCGTTTTGTGAAAAAAAGTTAATTAATTAGCTAAAACATTAAGTATGCAATGTGAGAACTTAAAAAAATGAATTAATCAATAGTTCTAGATAAATGGCAACTTTATTATTTCGTTATTACCTTAAAAAAAATTATTTAACTACAATAATTATAATGATTTCAGTAATGGAAAGTGCCTATATAATATAAAATAATGTTAATGTCACCGTGCAACGCACGGGTTTTAAACTAGTATATTTATAAACGAAGCTTTTTCCGTGGGCATTGAAGAGGTCTAGAGCCTTTCGAATTTTCTTAGAGCTTCTGGTGAATAAGGAATTAATTTATGTTATGGAATTGTTGTTATACTACCATATGTGAATTTGTGATAATCATTTACAAAATTCATATATTAGTATGGAAATGTAGTATTCCATACACAAGTTTATGGTAATCATGAGATAAGATTATGGTAACCATGAATATATGACATTTTCATAATCATGAAACTTTATGTTATGTAATTGTTGTTATAGCATACCAATATGAGAGTATGGTAATCATGTACAAAATTCATATATTAGTTATGGAAATATAGTATATCATACATAAGCTTATGGTAATCGTGAAAATAACCTTATGGTAACCATGAAGATATGACATTTTCATAATCATGAAATTATTATATGTTATGACAAGATAATATTCCATAAGCAAAAGTCTAATATGCATGATCTTTTCTACATTTTGGTACATATAAGCAACAAATGATGCCCTTTAAATTTGAGATACTAATACTAATAACTATAAGTCATCTTACTAGAAATGGGTAGCCGTTTAACTAATTCAAATGAATTTCTCAATACTAACAATTATAAGTCAACTCTATTGAATAAGTTAAAAGACCTACAATTTTTTTTTTGAGCTTTAGGTGAATAAATAATTAATTAAGTGTTATATAAATGTAGTTAGCATATGTAAGTTTATGGTAATCATGTAAAGAATTCAATTATTACTTATAAATATGTAGTTACCATATGAGAGTTTATGGTAATTTTGAAAAAATGAATCAATATAAATATTTTCTTTTTTGAGTTACAGTAAGATAATATTTCATACATCAAACATACATTTTAATACGTGAGAAAAAAAAATCTGACGACATTATCTACATTTTGGTAAATATAATAACCAAATGTTTATTTTTTTAATGGTAAACTTTGAACTAGAGATAGTAATACTAATAACGATATGTCACTCATCTACTATAGATGGATAGTAATTCAACATATTTAGTAATTTTTCAATACTAATAAGTAGGTGTATAAGTCAATTTTGTTCCTCTAAACTATGCGTTATTCTATAAGTATGTTCCTTTTTTTTCTCTTAATTTATGTTTTTTTTCTATGTATAAACAATTGGTCACAGCCTACAAATAAAGAAAGTTTTTATATTTTTGAATGAATCTGGTCTTATCTGCATCTAACTGTGAGCTATTTATGGGTATAAAGTTAATAAAATCTTATTACATTTTTTGTTGAATAAAAATTCTATTTGTGAAAGATATTTGGTTAAATAAGGACTATTTGATCTGATATGAACATTTTAGATGTTAATTAATCTAAATTAATTAAAAAATAATTGTAATTAATTGGAGAACCTTAGCATGAGGTTATTTGCATGATAATTGATTATGTCTTGGTTATTTAATTTCCATATGATCTGGTATTAAGGTATATTATTAAATCAGGAGTTGTTTGATCTAATTTGCACATTTTAAAGATCTAAATTAATTAGAAGATAACTGAGTTTAGTTAGGTGAGTTGTGCCTTAATGGAAAACATTAATATGTATGAGTAGGTCGCTTTGCACTAAAACTATTACTATCAGCCAAAATTATTAGGTCAACCACCTTAATGTAATCTTCCTAGAAATTCAACTATTTTTTTGGTATTGAATGCGTCTAGAAATGGGGAAAAATTCTACACAACGCAAATGAAATTCTCCTAGAGTTTTGAAAAAGATTAGATACAATTCTAAAATATATAATATTCGAATTATAAATATATTCTATCTATTGACATAGTGATACAACTATAGACATCATATTGAAAATGAGAATATGAAATCTACAATACAATTATGACCATAAATTAAAACCATGATAGATTTCACTAATGGATGGTGCGTATATAATATATAATATTTTTAATGTAACCGTGCAATGCACTGAATAAGGAATTAATTTATGTTAGAGAGTGTTTGGGAACAAGAATTTGATTCTCAAATCCAAATTTGACACAAATCACATGTTTGGGAACTCAAGAATTTGAGAATTTGGATTTGTGTCAAATCCTTTGGAATTTGTGTCAAATCCAATTAGGCCAAAAACAAATGACACCTCAAGAGGTGTCATTTTGAAATCTCACCCTCCCCAAACATTGAATTTATATTTGAATTCTACATTCTCAAATGATGGATTTGAAATGATTACAGATTTCCAAATTCATGTTTCCAAACGCTACCTTATGGAATTGTTGTTATACCATATGTGAGTTTATGCTATTCATGTATAAAATTCATATATTTTACTTATGGAAATATGGTATACCATATGTAGGTTTTTGGCAATTTTGAAAAAATCCATTAATATAAAAGTTTCCTTTTTAAGTTATGGTAAGATAATAAGTCAACCTACATTTTAATATAAGGGAAAACTATACGACATTTTCTACATTTTGGTAAAATATAAGAACCATTTTTTTTTTAAATGCATCTGCAGTTAAGGAAATTTTAATACAGTTTTTGGTGAATAAAAAGTCCGTTTATAAGTTCATTTAGTGTAGAAGTGGCCCCAACATGGATAGTCAAAAGCAACAAACAAAACAGAAAATTATAAAAAGATCGAAGAGAGTATATGGCAATTAATCATGAAATGGTAAGATCTAAATATTTTCAAACGAAAATTATTTAGTCAGGTACCTTAATGTAATCTTGAGTCTTGAAAATTTTAATACATGGTCCTAGAAAATATAATATTCGATTTATAAATAATAACTATTGAAGAGACACACAATTATAGGTATTTTATGGAGATTTAGACAGGCCATCATCGAGCCATAATATTGAAAATGATAATATAAGATCTTTAATTGAATAATAACTATAAGTAAATTCTTGATTAACAAACATTTATAAAGTGCATGTACACATATTCCAGCAGTCATAAAACCATTTATCAGAAACCTAGAATTACCTTTTATTGCTAGGCAGTTTGAAACATGGCTACATAAGCAAAGTCATTGGTACGAATCACAGTTTTTCATCTTGAGAATTTGTAATGTACAACGTGCAAGCATTATTGCACTTATAAAATTTAAAATAACTAATGTATAAAATTTAATTTGAGTCATTGATTCAACAAAACAATATATAAGATAACTTAAAAGAAAAATACAATTAAGATAATATTTTTTTTTCTTTGGTTTCGTAAGTCATCATATAATGTTATTTGTATTTATTTAAATTTATTAAACTTGCACTAAAATTATTAGATTTGAACTAAAATAAATTCATTTGGAATCAATTTTTTTACTAGATTATTCATTATAGTTACAACATCTTACTCTCGAGAGACGAATATGTTAAAAAGAATAAGTTGAATCATACAAAATCTTACTAACATCAAATGTAATAAGCTTAGAAATCGGTATACAATATAGGAAACCAATTCGAAACTGAAACTTATTGTATTCGGTACCTCTATCTTAATCACTATAGCATAACATTTGTCAATTTGTTATTTAGCTTTGTTGATGTGAAATAAATAAATAAATAAATATATATATATATATACTGTATAATTTGTGTTCAGTTTTGTTTAGTATTGACATCTTTATATTTTTGTCATGAAACATAAACATGTAAAATGATAAAATTAAAGTTGATTAAAGTAGGTAATGGAAGTAAATGGTTTTATGAAAAAAGTTAATTAATTAGCTAGAACATTAATGTCATGAAAATGTACAGTGTTAGAACTTTAAAAAATGAATTAATCAATAGTTTTTTAGATAAATGGTAACTTTATTATTTCGTTATTACCTTAAAAAACACTTTATTTAACTACAATAATTATAATGATTTCGGTAATGGAAGTGCCTATATAATATAAAATAATGTTAATGTCACCATGCAACGCACGGGCTTTAAACTAGTATATATATGTGTGTATATATATATATATATATATATATATATATATATATATATATATATATATATATATATATATATATATATATATATATATATAAGAGGATGTTTACGTACAAATGCATACAAATGTTTACGTCGTACGATATAATATTTTAACCATTTATTAGGATTTTTGGTTGAACTACACATATTAAAAGTAAAATTTGATCATACCACACCTAATATATATAATCATTTTGTCCAATCATTACACCATATACCAGTTTCCGCCCTCATTTGTGCCCCATACCCACCCAATGATGTCTTTAGCAGTTGCAAACGGATTGGCTACCGACTACGAGAAACAATAAAAATAAGAATAATACTACATATTTTTTTTAAGAAAATAAAATAATTATTACGTACGTCGTACGATATGTACGATATAATATTTTAACCGTGCAACGCACGGATTTAAAACTAGTAACTTAGGGCCCGTTCGGTATCACTGCCGTTTTCAGTTTTTGGTTTTTTTTGCGTAAAAAATTTAGTTAAATAAGTTGTAAAAATTAATTTAAACTGTATGTTTCTATAATAGTCACACGGAAAATAAAAACTGACAACTGAAAACTACAAACCACTTTTTCTGATTTTCCAAAATGGGACTTTATTTTTCAAAAAAACAGAAAAATGAAAACAGAAAAAAATACCAAACATTCCCTTAATAAGTAAGGAATTAGGAAATAATAACGAATTAGGAAATAATAGATAGAGTTGAAGTTGAAAAGGAGAAAGCGCAAGTTTTCGGGTAGATTATTGGTAAATCCCATCGTACAAAAACATTACTTTTAACGCAGAAAACCTTCCGTAAGTTTCTAGAATTTCTACCAATATATAAACGTCCTTTTGCCCTCACAAATTCCTCCCAATTCAAAACTTTAGGTTTACAAACAAACTCTCTGAAGAAAAAGAATCAATGGCGGCTGAAGATTCAAAGAAGATCGTTCTGAAATCCTCAGACGGGGAAGATTTCGAGGTGGAGCAGTCGGTGGCGCTTGAATCTCAGACAATCAAGCACATGATTGAGGATGATTGCGCAGACAACGCAATCCCGCTTCCGAATGTAACAGGCACAATCCTGGCTAAGGTGATCGAGTACTGTAAGAAACACGCTACTGCTAACAAGAAGGAGGGCGAGTCGACAAAGTCTGCTGCTGATGAAGAGCTCAAGAGTTGGGATTCAAAATTTGTGAAAGTGGACCAAAATACCCTATTCGATCTAATCTTGGCTGCTAATTATCTTAACATCAACAGCCTGTTGGATTTGACCTGTCAAACTGTTGCTGATATGATCAAAGGGAAAACCCCTGAAGAGATCAGGAAGATATTCAACATTAAGAACGACTTCACCCCTGAAGAGGAAGCAGAAGTCAGGAGGGAGAATCAATGGGCCTTTGAATGATCGTATCGTTTGTTAATTAATTTGCTGCAGCAATAATGATAATGTCTTTAGGGTTTAATTTGTTCGTTGCTAAAATTTTAATTAGTAGTACTTAATGAGCCTTTTTTTTTTTTTTTTTGTGAAGCCACTGTCTTCTCTGAGTTCTCTCTTTTAATTTGTTGCTACTGCTAGTCTGCTACTGTCGTGGTCGATAAGTGTACATTGCTTCCCTAGTCGTGGAGCGTTTAAAACGAAAAAGAAACCCTAATTAAAACGTACCACCCTTGATTTAGATAATTCCCAAACATTACATTGCATACTCCCCTATACTCCAATACAATAAAGGATAGACGATTAAACGTTGTGTCCTTAGAAAATTATGCAAATTGTAACTTACAGGCTAAGACATTCTACAGGCGAAGAAAACGGATGGTATTCGGAGAGACAATTTTTGAAGTAAACATTGGCAAAGTCATACGAGGACACTACTGTAGAAAGAAAGATGCGAATTCCGTTGACTTGAATCGAAAAGATCATGTGGTATAGTTTAGGCTGTTAAGTGCCAGGCCAGGTACTACTAGTTTACTTACTAGATATTCGGAGAATATGCTTATGCATGACGTTTCGTAGTCTTAACTCCTATTTTAATGTATTTAATCTTATGCTTTCTCTTGTTTATCTTCGTTTTTTAGGAACGACGTAAGTCATACCTATCGGGTTTTTCCTACGTGTTGATATGTAGGTCATGACATTAGTTTACCGTGACTGAATTATAAGTGTTACGGGTGAAAAGATAATGGTATAATATTGTAGATTTTGTAACAGTAAAATTTTCATGGCACATTTTGTAACAGTAAAATTCTTTATATTTCTCAGTCCACTCAAAAAAAAAAAAAAATGGAAAAGAAAAAAAAAAAAAGCTACCCAAACAAACAGCTAATACACATGCTACATTGCTGCACAACCTAAAATAATAGGAAATACAAAGCAGAGAACAGAACAGAGTACTTAAGCTTAACCCTCTTGCGAATCTGTAATACCAAATGGCGAAATCAAACTTGGAACGTAGCTTAACATAGAAGGTTTGTGCCCTTGTTCGAAGTTTACGAGGGGAGAACATTGTTTCTGCGAGGAATTCAGATCTACCAGTACTAGCTCCGAAGCCTTTGAGACCACAAAACACTTACCTGTCCTGGTGAATCCCACCAAGCCGGAATTACAAGACGGTTTACCTGAGTACGAGGAAATGCTAATGGTTTCGACTTCTTTAGGACGCTTCAGAATGGATAGATACGCCTCATGGCGTACATTCAAGCTGTACAATGACAAGCAACCTCCTGTGACACACAAGAAGTGGTCACTGAGAGTGACTTCCCTAGGGATCAAACCAGGAACTTCCTCAAACTTCTCAAGACTTAAATTAAAACCAACGACGACACGTTTCATTGATGGACCTCTAGCGTCCATGGTCCAATAAAGGGTCTCATTAACCAGCAAACCAGGGCGGCTTTTGGTTAAAGAGAGACTCTGATCGAGACCATGATCAAGAACTCGTCTCCATTCCTGAGATCGGAATGAGAACACAAGGACAACGGTTTCTAACGTCTCGTAGTCCTGAACTATCTTCAGAACCTTATAATCATTAACAGAGGAAACATAGGCAAACCCCCAAGAGACATTACTACTCTGACAAGAAATGACACAGGGGTCAGAAAATTTACGCGAATTGTAACTTACAGGGTTCCAGATATAGAAATGATCAGCAGAAGGCGAAGAATCAGCTACGCAAACTAAGCCATTACAAGAACCTACCAAATGAACATCATTTGTACCGAAGCCTTCAAAATTCGGCTCTAATTTAACCAAGCAGTAATCTAGAGCTACAAGATCATCTTGAAAGTGGAATAGGTAGAACTTACATCCCACCTGAATAAAAAGACATTCTACAGGCGAAGAGGGATGGTAATTGGAAACACTATTTTTGAAATGAACATTGGCAAATTCATAAGAAGAGACAGTAGAATACCATTCTTTCGAGACAGACATGAGCTGGAGTAAGCTTTTGATGGACAGCCTAGCAAGTATCTCAAAGGTGAACAGATCACGAGGGAGCTCGTAATCGCGGTCGAGAAGAGGGAAATTGGTAAAATCGTTGTTTGGTTGTGCAGTCTTGAGCATTTCGGTTAGTAATTTGAGACCTTTTACGACAGTACGATGAGGCTTTTGACTGACGATTGTTTTGGTTTTGGGGAAGCCACTGTCTTCAGCTCTATACATGTTAAAGTTTACTAATTTCTCACTCATTAACTTCATTCTTGGGTTCTCTGATCTCTCCTTATATCACTCCAACTAATATTTATGGTGTTATGTATGAGGTGATGTCTGAGCAGGTATCACTTGGTTCAGGCTTTATATAGAAGCAAAATATTGGATCAACTATATGACAACACTTTGTGTTATACTACCCCACGTTACTGAATTCTCATATAAACAACGGAGAAACTCCCGCATTTAATAACATTGACGTTACCTCAGTGTCTTAACAGCCTGCTCCTTGTAAGGGTCAGAGCAAATGTTGCTTCCTACTGGTCAACTACGTTGTGAATACGAATTTTAAGACATTTTAAATTTCATGTACAAAAAAAAAAGAAAAAAGTCCGAAGACATACTATATACGGAGTACACCGTATGTAGAAAGAATGATGAGTCTTTGGCTCTATCGAAAATGAAGATAATGGAGCAGACGTTGTAGTCAAGCAAATTAAATACGAAATAATTCAATGCAAAATACTCGGTCGATTCTCCGCATAAAGCATATCTACAAAAGGATATAAAAAACATATTCGTGACTCGAAAAAGTGTCATCGTGTTAATCATATTCACAGCTGCACCAATATCTTATATCAATAAGTCAAGCCGACCGAAAGGTCACAAAATTCAGAAGCTTATAGTAGTAATTAACCAGTAATTATCTCAAATAATTTAATCATCCCCCTTTTTCATCAACACTTTATTAGTTATTGAAGCCAACATTATTATCTTCTTGTGTCGGTCTCTAGAGTTCACAACAATGGTAAGTGTCCATATGTTAAAACACAAAACAGGTTATTTCCAAATAACCGGAAATGAGATTACGTGGAGAATTATAATGTCCACTAAGTCACTTTCTCCTATTTCATAATATAGAAACGCAAACACGTTCATATATCATATTTATTGATATAATAACACCAAGTCATTATCTATATATTTTTCGGGTCACCAATAGAGCAGCCCCATGTTTTTTGTTTCTCAATTATAATACAGAAATTGCCACGAATCAAAATTCCACTTTCTTCCCTCTCAAGCCCATCTCGGTTATCCCAAAGGTCACATCAACTCAACAACTTCTGGATTTCGGTCACGAGTGATAATTTGGCTCCAAGATTATGGACAATCGAACATAACCCTTTAATGATCTCCCTTAATTAGCATAATTAACATGGGTCACAACTCACAACTTTATTAATTGGCTTTTGCAAAAATCAGAGGACAGTTAGTAGCAGTGATCACTGAAAAAGCAGACATCTTTCTAACTAATCTTTATCTTAGGTGAATGCTGAGTAACTATAATGCTAAAAGAAACTCAGAAATCACTCAACAGACCATCAACTCAATAAGTCCTTGCACTCAGGCAGCCGGCAGGCATCCCGGAGTACTGAGAGAAGGGTGAAATCTAGTTCCGGGACCTGACTAGACGCGTATTTGTTTTCTATTTACATAGGAATGTAAGGGTGCACATATAAGCAACAACAAGAAATAACTGCTAAAATAAATCTTTCACTGAAAATGCTGTGCACATAACCACTTAAAAGAAACCATAAGATACTGAAGCAAGGTGAGAAAATGTACCTCGGAGAACTTCCTGAAGAAACTTTGTGTCTGATGCATACGAGGCTACGAGCTCAGAAATTGCGGTCCTCCCATTCTCAGGATACAAGTTCACCTGCTCACTTCGTAATAAGCTCATTCAAGTCCAAAACAATTAGTAACACAGAGCATGTGGCATTCACAGTTTCAGACCAATTCAAGGGAAAACAGGCCAGGCTCGAAGAGAGACAAGTCAGTTAGATGTTCACAGATCCAGAGTAAAGAGCTTCCTTGCCAACCATTTTTCATCAGTATTTTGTACTGTCATAAGTCAAAAAAGAAGTTACTAAGGGTGCACAATCACAGGACTCAGAGATTGGAGGCTAGATATGTCATAAGTCAAAATTTTCTGGAACAAGCCTGAAGTTTCGAATTTACTGCAGAGATTGGACATGGCATCAGTCACTACCACACCCTCTAACAAAAAGTACCAGATAATAACACACAAAAAGCAAGGAGAACAGTCTCTTGCAACAACCAGGAGCTACCGACAATTAAATAAATAAATGTATGGCCTGCCATACAAGAAACCATAAGAAATTAAAATTTCCAAACTTAAATCATTTTATAGTCCTAGCACCAACTTATGGGACTTCCATCTACTGCAGAAAGGAGACTGAAGAGATGTCAGACATACTCTACCATTCCCATGTAACAGTGGTCTGGAAATCAAACAACCACCTTAACAGCATTTACAGGTTCGCGCAGCGACAGTAGGATAATAATTTTTGAAGAGGTTGTTATTCAAAGTAAGACTTTAGAAACTCATCATTGAAAGAGCATAATGTAACCCCAAAGATACTAATAAGTAATAAGTCCATGTGTGCTTCATTACATAGTCAGATAACTGGATAAGCTCTAATAGTCCATGTGGATAAGGAACAGGGAGGCTACATGGGCCAAAATAATGCTATTCTCCAATTTCAAGAGAAGTTCCAAAGAAACTCCGAGGAAGTTCCCAGCTTTCTAATGAGTAAGCGATCACCTACCGGAAAGGCGGAAAATGACAGTCAAATATATTGCTGTTACAAGTAACATGCATGCAACAAACAATTATCTCATTTAAGAAACAATAAACATGTGAAAGTGAAACGTTGCTCAAAATATTAGGATGAGATTTTCTCCAGTCAGCAGATCAGTTTAGAGGATAATGAAATATGCGACTTCAAGAAAATCGCGCTAACAGCAACCAAGAAACTGACAGATAAATTAAAGAGTAAGCAATAATCGATTTGAAGGACATAATAATAAAATTAACGCATCATATATACAAAAATTGAAGTACTACAACATGTGAGAAAATCCTTGCCCATATATTCCGTACTGGTACAGCATGATAATACAACCAGACTTTCATTAAACATATCTTACAGTTTGCAACAAGCTCTGGGAAGTGACTGATGCATCAATATCATCTGTACAATCAGAAATCCACATAACTATGACGAAAATTCAGTGAACTACGGCAGTAACGAGTACTATACTGTCACATACATACCATTCTTAACTTCAGAACATTCACAAGGAAGAAACAGGACAACAAACAAAACTCATTATGTCAATATCACTAAAATCTTTCACCAGAGATTTATATTCTGTAGGACTCAAATTTGGATCACCAAGCAATAGGCTTCAATTCCATCATCTGTCTGCACCAAAACTTTCCCATTCTCAGTCCATCCACAAAAGTTACGAAAACCCGGAACAAAATCAATTTTAAACAACCGCATCCAAGAAGAGTCCCATATCCCATATTGTTTCAGCTTCCACATTTCCACCACTCCATTCCTATCTACAGCCCAAGCACCTAAACAACCATTTATCTCAAACCCAAATTAACACCATTACCCCAAAACACACGAGGCATTAATACCATCCATGGTTTTGACTCAGATTTTGGGAAAACATAAGAAACATGTGTATCACTATTACATTTCTCTTCAGAAACTGTCATACTAATACAAAAGTGTCAGCTTAACAATAGAATCTATTTAACCTTAAAAAAAATTAAGTAATTGTCCTATTCCCCAATGAAGCTGAACCATCATCAAATACAAGCTCAGAGAAATATGTCTGCCATGCTTAGAAGCTTTGAGAAACAGAGAGTGTGTGCTTCCTCATTGCATTCCTGTTCTCACTGAAGTTGACTAATCAAGATCATCTGCTTCATTTCATGTCCTCTCCAGTCCGCTATATGCATCCCTTGACCACATTATCAGCTCAGAATAGTGAAACTTTTGTTTTAGATTAGTCATATGGTATCATCTACATACGTGAAACAACAAGAATTAAGACAAACTATCTCCGTTTCAGATTGTTATCCTATTCTTTAGTTTTCTAAAGGCCCATTATGAGGTGTGCCATTAGGTGAAATGAGGGTCTGGACATAACTCACAGCATCAAGAGCATCAAATTCTTCCAAAATCGGCACTAACGTTGGAGGAACTTGATTTGGGTTAGCTAACATGATCTTGCCATCATCAGTAATCACAAAAAACATTTCAGTTTTAGTGAACCTTATAAAGTGTTCACAACTCGCAAACTCAAGTGCCGGCCAGTCTATCTAAAACATCTTGGTCCATGAGCCCCAATCTCCGTACTCATTTAATTTCCAAAGTCCCGTTGTTCCAACAGCAGATTCTCCCCATATGCACAAGCATCCATCCATAACACACACCTTTACGTAGTACCAAAAACCAAATGAACGTACCTGAAATGGCAGCTTTACTTCTTGGAATGCTTCTTCAACCAAATTGAACCCAAAAATGCTTACAATGCTTCCAGACATCCATTCGCAATTCACATCCCAAAGCAAAGTTTCACTGACCAATACCCCTGCAGTTGTCAAAAACTGTGGAAGATGTTCTTCGTTAAATTCGCAAGCAACCCTCCACTTCTTAAAATACAAGGAGTACACAATTACTAGGCTTCTGTTCGCCCGAAGCCCCGAACACCAACAACAACGATCTTGTAGTCATCAAGAGACGACACATAGCCAAAGCCGAATATGAGGCTGCATCCTGTGTAATCAACTACAGGCTCGGGAACTTGTTAGTTCTGACCCGTACAAGGATTAAAGATGAGAAAGTTACACTTAGAAGGGTCGAAATTGCAATCAAGGCAAACTAGCCCATTGCATGAACTTATCAAGAATGCACCTCCCCTGAATATACTAGAGCCACACATTTGGAGTAATGGCTCTGTACCAACACCACCATTAGTGATTAAGTCAAAGACGTCATATTTGAGCATAAGCAAATTCGTAGAAGAGAATACAAAGGCACAGAGTGGTGGTTGAATACTTGGGTTCAAGGTCCAACGTCTATGATGAAGTTGGGCAAATTGGGAACTTGAAACGTAAGAATGCCATTTCTTGCAAACTCTTTTGAACTGAGCTAGAGACTCGACAGGCAATCTTATGAGAATTTCAGAAAGAACAAGCTCATGAGTTAAGTGAGGCAGGCTAAAGGATGTCATGATACAGTGACCAGGGACAACAGGACAAGTATACTAATGGTTTTGAGAGTGAGTTTTATACTTCTGATAGACAAATCAGCTGCTTATGCAAATATAAATGACAAGGGGTAAAACCCAATAAAGACATGATACAACTACATGAAGTTAAGGGAACCTAACAAATGTGATTCAACCACCAGTACCATACAACTTATATGACATTAGCACATAACAAGACTTCATGCAACACAGCACCCCAAAGAAAAGCCTAAAAGCAAGCTAACTAGCTAAGGCCAAGGGTCATATAGTAACTTCTTTCTCCTTATGCTCTTGTATAGCCTATCTTTAGTTTCTTCGAATTATAAACAACCTTAACTACTTAGAAAAAAAAAACATTAAGCTTCACAAATCCAGACCATTCCTTTTTTGATAAGTAAATCCAGACTATCATCAATTAACTACACTAATTTTTTAAATATTGACTAAGTTGCATATGAAAATTAAAATCATAAGAGAGGCAGAGAGCTTATGCTGTAACTACTTTTTCCTGGAAATTGCCATACCATGATTTATAGACTACTCAACAAAACATCAACTGAATATCTCCTTGCCCTCAGGCAGGCATCCCACCATATTGCTGTCCCTGATTAGCAAATACGGAGTAGTGACCTAGTTCCGCAGAGAATATTACAGAAACCAATCACCAGATGCTGAAATGCTGCATCTCCATTACCATGAATCCAATACAAACGGATTAAAGAAAGTAATGAACATGGAGATGGCAAGAGGTAGAGCTAGTGTCCATACTTCTTTTAAGAGGACATATTAAGGAATAAATGGATGCACATATAAGCAAAAAGGAACTGCTGGAAATTACTGTCCAAAGAGAATATTTATGCTCTGCAAAACAATGTTGTCCACATAATCGAGCCCATCTATACTGATATTCCCAAGTGAATATAGCATGATGAACTTAAAAGCAACCATAAATAACTCGCACATAGTGAGAAAACGGATGTAGGAGAACTTCTAGACTGATGCGAAAATAGAATTTGACACCAACGCAATTTTAAGGGGACGAGTTAACCTGCTCACTTTGTAAGAAGCTCATCCGAGAACAAAAGAGTTAGAAAAATAGAGCATTCAGAGTCCCAGGACAATGCAACCCAACTAGTATAAGCAAGGTCTTGTCCGTTATATAATTCGTGATAGACTGTTTTAGAGCTCAATAGAAATTGAATGCCAAAAAAAATCTAACTGATACATAGAGTGCCCACGTATGTCAGTATGACACTTCATCACTAGCTCACAACACAAGTTCATAAACACACAAATGATAATCAATTAGCAGATAATTAATTAGCATAAATGGCTTGCTGAAAAACTTAGTGATGCAAGCAGGGACTTCATGCATGCTCATATCTGTGATGATTCAAGATATCTGACTACTGTTACAAAAAAAAATATATATAAAAAAAAAAAAAAAAAAAAATTGTTTGAAACAGAGACAGTCAAGGGCTCAAGGCTCGTCTTAGATCCTCAGAAATAAGCAGTCACAGCTTTATACGAATCAGTATCCATTAGTTTCATAACTGTTAAGACAAGTGACTAAGTGCGCACACAAGTACTCATACAACTCGGAAAGATTATCTAGAATGATCATGCAGTTATCAAAATTAGTACAAAGGTTGAACATGCCATTACTGACCAATATGATTCCCCACACACCTTCTAACAAATTTTGCATTGCAGATATACAAACATTAACTACAAATTACATGAACGCACCATATACAAAAGTTGAATACTTCAACAGCATATCAGAAAATATGTGCCCATGTATTCAATGCAGTTACAGCATGAAATTACAAGAAGACTCATTTCACAATTTTTCCTTTTTTTCTCTTTATAAGTTTGTTGTTAGGGAATGGGGGAACAAGTTAAAAATAAAAAGTATACAAATTGTTACAGGTTTACAACATGCTCTGGGAATTTATTCATGCATCAATATCATCTATACAAACAGAAATCCACACGACTATGACGAAAATGCATTGAACTACGGCAGTAACTGGTAATGAACCCTCGGATACTTACCATTCTTGTCTTCAGAACATTCACAATAAAGGAGAAACAGGACTACGAACAAAACTCATTACGTCAATATCACCCAAACCTTTCACCAGAAATTTACATTCTGTCGGACTCTGATTTGGATCAGAAAGCACAAGGCTTCCATCATCTGTCTGCACCAAAACTTTCCCTTTCACAGTCCATCCACAAAAGGAACGCAAACCCGGAACCATATCAATTGTGAACAACCGCATCCAAGAGTCCCATACCCCATATTGTTTCAGCATCCACATTTCCACCACTCCACTCATATCTACAGTCCAAGCACCTAAACAACCACTTATCTCACACAATTTCAAACCCAAGTTAACACCAGTACCCCAAAACGGGCGAGGCATTTGTACATCCTTGAAAGTCTCACTACCCATATCAAACCCACATAAACTTTTCACATTAGGAATCCAAACTTGGGTCCTCTCCCAATGCAATGTCTCATTAACCAAAACCCCTCTACCACCAGTGAAAATCGACAGCTCCCCTTCCTTGAACACCCCAATTTTCCTCCAAATTTTCGCCTTTAACGAATAAACATACGCAAAATTCTCAGAACTCCTCTTCTGTAACCCAGCAACAAACATCAAGTAATCATCTTTACAAGATACATAACCAAACCCACTCATCAACATCCACTGAAAATTTCCCAAGGGATCCAATACATTACAAACTTGACCCATCACCGGATTATAAACCCAGAAACAGTAATTATACCCATTACTTGCACTACCCCTACCAAAGCAAACCAACCCATTACATGATCCAATTAAGAAAGTATTAACACCATTATCAGAAAAACCAAGATTTTTACCAGGAACTAAACCCTTTTCGCCTCGACGATTATCCGGGCACCTGTCATATGCACTATAATTAAAGATATAAAACCCATAACCTGCCTTAATGAACACGCAATTTGAGGGTACATATGAGTTTGAAATGGTCATTCTGAGGTGGGAATTCACAAACTTTGGGGTTGAGATTACAGTTTTCCATGGTTTTGACACTAATTTGAACCTGAACAATGAACTTACAGGTAATCTGGTGAGAATTTCGGAAAAGATGACTTCTTCAGGAAGCTCAACATGCTGAGAATTTGTAAATGAAACGATCTTGTTGTTTCTTAGTCTTTTAAACTTTCTCTTCCGGTATCTTTCGATTGTTTTGATCATTTGGGAATTTCTGGGTTTGGTTTGGGGTTCGAGAGGACGGCCGGAGAGTTGGAATTCCGCCGGCGACAGGAGAGAGATTGGGGTTTGACTTCACTTTATAATAACATGGTGATCACATTTACATTGACTTTGTCTACTTTTCCAATTTTTTACCACAAGTTGTTTTCACTCTAGTTGGGGTAAACAAAACTAGCACGTAGGGACGATCGGGTCTGGTTATATCGGGTCGGATCGTATTAAGTCAGGTCATATTGGATCTATATGATCCTCGTGTCGGGTTGGTTGGGTTGCTAATGAGTGGGGTTTTATTGGGTTACTTTTTGCGTCGGATCGGGTTGGTTTCGAGTCGGGTCATAAGGTATAGTTACCGATGATCATTTGTGTGAGTCATTCTAAGGTTTGTCATTACAAATCATGTCATTTTCGGGTAGGGAGTCGATTTTGGGTTTAACATTATCGGATTGTGTCGTGTCGAGTTTGGTGATCGCAATTTTGGGACCTATCGGATTAAATTTTCAGATCAACGATTCGAGTCAGATTGTGACTAATTCCTCACAATTTAGTTTTAACAGAGGCTGCCTAGCTAATTGAGAATATGAGATCATATATTTCCAATTCATATCCCATACTAGTATATGATATGTGGATCCTTTAACCACATTATTAACCTAAACAATAAGATTGAAGAAAAAATGACAGATATTACCCTTTGGGCAGGATATAGTATCATCTACATGACTACATACATGAAACTACAAGGATTAAGAAAACTTATCTTGCATTTCAGTTTCTAATCCTATTCTTTTTGTGCTCTACTACACCATTCTAAGTTTCACCGGGAGGTGGAATGAAGGTCTTTACATTACTGATTACCCACGGCATGAAGACGACCAAAATCTTCCAACATCGGCACTATCTTTGGAGGATTTAGATTTGGGTCAGCTAACACGATCTTGTTGTCATCATCATCGGTAATCACTAAAAACGCCCCATTTGTAGTAAGCTCTAGAAATCCACACACCTATGATGAAAATGCATTAAAAATGCGGCAGTAACTGGTACTGCATGTATCCTCACATACCTACCAAAGTTACCAATACCATTCATGTCCTCCGAACATTCAAAACAAGGGAGAAACAGGGCTACGAACAAAACTCATTACGTCAATTTCACCCAAACCATTCACTAGAGATCTATATCCTGTCGGAGTCTGATTCGGATCAGCAAGCAAGAGGCTACCATCTTCTGTCAGCACCAAAACTTTCCCATTCTCAGTCCATCCACAAAAGTTACAGAAACCCGAAACCAAATCAATTTTGAACAACCGCATCCACGAGTCCCACACCCCATATTGTTTCAGCATCCACATTTCCACCACTCCATTCACGCTTACACTAGTCCAAGCACCTAAACAACCACTTATCTCACACAATTTCAAACCCAAATTTACACCAGCACGCCAAAACGGGCGAGGCATTTCCACGTCCTTGAAGGTCTCACTAACCAAATCAAACCCACAAACACACTTCACATTAGGAGTCCAAACTTGGGTCATATTCCAATGCAATGTCTCATTAACCAAAACCCCTCTACCACCAGTGAAAACGAACAACTTACCAACCTTAAACACCCCAATTTTCCTCCAAATTTTCGCCTTTAGCGAAAAAACATACGCGAAATTCTCGTCAGTCCGCCTCTGAAGGCCAGCAACAAACAACAAGTAATCATCTTTACAAGATACATAACCAAACCCACACATCAACACCGACTCAAAGTTCGCCAAAGGATCTGAAACTTCACATTCACAATTCTCACCCATCACAGGGTTAGAAAAATGGAAACGATAACCATAGATATTACTTGCGCTACCCCTACCAAAGCAAACCAACCCATTACATGATCCAATTAAGAAAGTATTAACATCATTATCACCAAAAATAAGATCTTTAGCAAGAATTAAACCCTTTTCACCTCGATGATCATCAGGGCACCTGTCATATGCTCCATAATTAAGAATGTAAAAAACATAAGATGTTTTTATAAACACACAATTTGAGGGCACATATGGGTTTGAAATTGTTTTATTGAGATGGGATTTTATGAATTTTGGGGTTGAGATTATAGAGTTCCATGGCTTTGACACTAATTTGAATCTGAACAAGGAACTTACAGGCAACCTTGTGAGGATTTCAGAAAAGATTACTTCTTGAGGAAGCTCAATTTGAACATGATCAGGGTTTGGTGGTGCTGATAAGACATTCTTGTTGCTTTTTAGTGTTCTTCTCTTTGTCTTCCGGTATCTTTCGATTGTTTTGATCATTTCAGAGTGAATTTTTTTTGGTGAATCTTGGGTTTGATTTGGGGTTTGTTGTTGGAGACTCGGAGAGGTCAGCCAGAAGGGAAATCTTCCGTTTGGTGACAAGATAAAGATTGGGGTTTGACTTTACATTATAAAGTGCCACTGACATTCCAATTGACTTATTGACTTCTCCTGTTTTCTTGTCTCCATGTCTTCTGGTATATTCTCATTGCTTTTATCCCTCGTCCCACTTCATGTCCATCGTATATTTCGGAAACGGAGATGATTTTGACGGTTAATTACTATCGTTAAGGCAGATTCATTTAATGTGGTCCATATAATAAATATATTTGTTTTGGAAGATGTTGTTTTGCCTTGGCAAAACATCACTCTTTCGAAAATTGTCAGCTAAAGAGTGAAACTTTCATTAATATCAACATTACTTCCGGTGTCTCAAAATCCTCCGTCCTACGGCAAGTTTGGGGATTGGGGGGGGGGGGGGTTTTCGAATGTACACAAATTTTTACGGCTTTGCCTCTATATTCAAAATATACAGAAGATGCTTACGGAAAGGAGACTTTCACTCAGATTGAAAGTAACATGGTAAATAGGAGTGCTGTTTTTACATGCATGAAAAAACAAGACTAATTTGTGTTGTACAACACAGTAAACACTATAAAATGCACCAGGAGGTAAAATGAGGGTCTTTATTACGTAACTCACAACATCTAGACCTGTTGTCAAAACAAAACAAAAACAAAAACAAAAAAACAAAAAAAAAAATCTAGACCAGCTAATATGGGAGGATTTACATTTGGACCAGCTAACATGATCTTGACATTATGTGTTACGGAGTAAAACTTTCAACCACAAGATTTCAGCTTTTGGTGCACCCTAAAAACTTTTCACAACTCCTGAATCCGAGTGCCGGCCAATCCATCTGAACAACTTAATCCATGAGTCCCACTTTGCATACTTTCTTAGCATCCGAAGTCCGACACTTCTGATAGACGTTTCTTCATCCATCCAGAGCAAACCTTTGACATAATAACAAAATCACGAGAACCTACCTAAAGTGGTAGCTCCACTTCTACAGACGCTTCTTCTAGCAAGTTGAATCCAACAATGTTTCCAGTCTCTGACCTGCAATTCACATCCATATGCAAAGTTTCACCAACCAGTCAATTTACTTAAAACTCTCATTCAAGCAAACACATCAAGATAGCAAACTGAAAAACAAACTAGAAGAGATGAAACGACAGGACATCTAGAAAGATAGTAAGAGCTAGCACCATGCATTGGCAACAAGACAAACCTGTAGTAAAAGTAATCTTAAAGTTTCAGTCTGCACACATCCGAAGAAAACAGCCAAAGTAATCATCAAAATAATGCAGCATTGACATTCTTACTCCTTGATACATACCTGCTTTACCAGTTTTTGTCAGCTCCTGGCTGAACTCATGACCATCAGGAAAGAGACTAACACCACAGACAATAGAACCACAGGTAATCTGGTTTGGGAAGTGTCTTTGACTTCTCCTTTTCACGACTTCTGCCCAACAACATCTTCAGAAAATTACAGTCGGGACTGTTTAACATTTGACTACAACAATTTAACTCTAATGACTGAATTCAGTGCAACAAATAAGAGGTATATCCTACCAGAGTACACTCGTGCAGATAATCGGTTCTACCAAAAAAATCTCCTCTTAAAACAAGAAATTGAGTTAGGAGGGTCGCACACTCACACCTAACAGAAAACGTATACTGGTGCAAGAAATTGTTGGCCATGTAAAAGTTTCTATGTCAAAGGGCTTACATATGAAAAGAACCGCTAGCCTGAAACTGTAGGTATATAGAAAGCAGCAGTCACAGGGTCTAACCGCATACAGGCATACAGCAGTACCAACAACAGCGCCTTAATTAGTAGGAGAGAAAAAAAGGAACATAAATTCTAGAAGAACATGAGAGTTGAAATAAAGATTAATCAGAGAGCAAAGGAGAAAAGAAGCGAGGGGGGGGGGAATAAGAGAACAATTCTAATTAACATGACAACCAGTGCTCTACACTAGTGCAGGCGGCCAGGCTTTCACTGCATCAGGCCAAAGAAAGATGACTGGAAAGCAAAGATGTCTTCATTCAATCACCAATAGAGTTTTCTAGCTTGACCTCAAAAAAAAAAAAAAAAAAAAAGTTTTCTTGTCAAAAGGAAAACACATAAAATGAACAATTAAATTGGTGTAGCGGAGCTCCTCTTACTTCTTCGAACACTATTGAATAGTTTATGGTGCTCAGTCACAGTATAAACTAACTAGTGAGTCAGCGACAGTTAACAATGTTTCCTCAAAGTAAATGCATATTATAAGGGGGCCAAAGAAATTGTTACTTACATCAGTTCTGTTGAGAAGTTTTGTGATTCAAGATGCGGGAATCTTAAAGCTCTTGGCCATTATAGGAGACAGATTGAAAGAACGAGCTAGTAACAAAAAGATCATTACTGATGCTGTCATCCACATAGAGAGGTAAGGGAAGCTTCATAGTTTGGCAATAACATTACACGACTACTTGTCCAGGAAAAATCAGTAGAGTAGTACTACATTTACCAATTACAAGGCTACTTCACTTGCACAAAAGAAGACACAGATGATCAGTCTTTGCATCATCAACTCTCTTCCTGAGAACTAATGCCAGAAGGTGATATAAGACTTGCAACATAATTTACTGCATCATCAACATGCGCCAAAGACACATACTTTGGTGGATCATAGCTCAGGTCAGCAAACAACAACTCCTCATCATCAGTTCGAATCAAAACTTTACCAGCTTTAGTAAATCCGAAAAAATCAGCACACAGGTCACCTGTCTCTTGTCTCAAATTAAGATTAAACAACTTAGTCCAGGAATCCGACACTCCATATTCTTTCATCATCCACATCTCTACACCTCCATCAGCAAAACTTCCCCAAGCACACAAGCACTCATCCAAGACACACAGCCTAAAACCGAAATGATCACCACGGTTATCTCCCAATTTGGTAACAGGCAACGACATTGTATTGAACTCCTCCTCAACCAAATCAAACCCACCAATACAATCATTACGCAACCCGTCATCAAGTCTCACAATCATATCCCAATGCAAAGTCTCATTAACAAGCACTCCAACCGGACAACCACCCTCATCGTGCTCAGACGCAAAAGCCAATTCCTTTACATCAGGCAACTTCCTCCATTTTTTCGACTTCAACGAATAAACATGGATACTAAACCAAGGACAATCCCTTGACAAAGAAATTACGATAATCTTGTAATCACCCACAGATGAAACATACCCGAACCCGAATATCTTATAATCACCTTCCAAATCGGTAGTATCTTCAATCTCAAGATAATCAGCAGTACAAGGGTTATAAACATAATAAAACATATAGTCAGGAGAATACTCAGTCCAACCAATGCAGACCAACCCATTACAAGAACCAATCAGAGAAGGGACACCCTCGCCATTATGAATATGAAAATCATCAGACTCATACAAATTCACATATTGGTCATACGGTCCATCAAAATCAACAACTTCATCATCACATTTCCCATAATCAAGTATGCTAAAGTAAGATTCTTTGGTTATAACACACCTTGACGATGATGATGAGGAGGAGGAATGAGGGCCCATTTGGGCCTGCAGTTGGGCTTGGGCGAAATGGGCCGATGAGATTATTGACTGCCAATTCTTTGACACACATTTGAAACGAATTAGAGATTTTGCAGGGAGTTTTGGGAGGATTTCTGTGGTAATTAATTCTTCTGGAAGTTCAGGGTTTTGGGTATTTAGGCATTGTAACTTCTTCATCTTGTTATTTTTTTGGGGATTTTAATGGGGTTTTGTGTCTGTGGTCATTACTCGTTAGAGTAAAGGGGAAGGAAGTATGGTGCTCTTAAGATCGTAGAGTGAACTCTGAAGTGTGAAATCTGAACCCGAACTTATGAGATTAGACCCGATAATTTTTGTGTAGAGAACAAGGACCGGTGTATGTCTTTTTCTTGCCAATGCCTATGTTTGCAAATTGCAATGTTTTGGGGCAAAAAAAGTTGTAATAGTTTGAATCGTACGGGCACTGCACGTAATCAGGCAAAACAATTACGATTTTGTAGTCGTTAGAAGATGACACATAGCCAAACCCGTATATGAGACTGCATTTTGAATAATAATCAACTACAGGCTCGGGAACGTGGTAGTTCTGACCCGTGCAAGGATTACAGATGTGAAAGTTTACACTGCCAATAAAGGTCGTCTTTAAGGCTAACTAGCCCATTACATGAAGTCATGAACCTATTATCAAGCCTGCATTTTCACCGAAAATATTAGAGCCACATGCTTGGACTAATGGCTCTGTATCAGCACTATCTTTAGCGGTTAAGTGGCATAAACAATGTCTTGGAATAGATAACGAAGGCACAACGTGGCCAGTGGCTGAACACCTGAACATTTGGGTTGGATGGCCAACGACAATGCATGTAGAATTTAAGCACTTTTTTTTTTTTCTTATAGTAGTTACCGAACTTAACTAACCATGAGTTCGAGACCATGTGAATGAGATCATGTTTGTATCTAGACGAAAACTATGATACCCTGGCGGTTCAAATATGGAGTAAGGCAATGCTAAAGCGGCATTAACAACTATAACAAAATGATATTTACGCTATATTTGAACGTCCATGCAAATTTCAAATTATCATATTAAAAGTAATGTGTTCTCACTTCACATTTAAGTAGTTATATCATATCCAAATATCTACCCTAAAATAAAATCCCCTTTTTACAAAATCTCAACAATAATTGGTATAATTTCTTACATTAAAGGAAACTAAAACTCGATTTTGGAAGAAAATGATTACGTGGATTTTGTTCCGATTTTTAAAATATATCTTTGGATTTAAAGTTAGTCTAAAGTTAATTAAAAATAAAATGTGATTTATGTGTATGATAATTTCTAGGTTAAGAATTTAAGCACTATTTTTTTCTTATAGTAGTTATCGAACTTAACTAGCCATGAGTTCGAGACCATGTGAATGAGATCATGTTTGTATCTAGGCGAAAACTATGACACCCTAGCGGTTCAAATATGGAGTAAGGCAATGCTAAAGCGGCATTAACAACTATAACAAAATGATATTTACGCTATATTCGAACGTCCAGGCAAATTTGAAATTATCGTATTAAAAGTAATGTGTTCTCACTTCACATTTAATTGATTTTATCATATCCAAATATCTACCCTAAAACAAAATCCCTTTTTACAAAATCTCAACAATAATTGGTATAATTTCTTACACTAAAGGAAACTAAAACTCGATTTTGGAAGAAAAAGATTACGTGGATTTTGTTCCGATTTTTAAAATATATCTTTGGATTTAAAGTTAGTCTAGAGTTAATTAAAAATATATCTTTGGATTTAAAGTTAGTCTAAAACGCGATTTATGTGTATGAGTAATTTCTAGGTTAAGATAATATGGTTTAGGGACTCCTATAAATAACAAGTTATATCATGTAGTTTTTTCACATAGATGTCAATCATTAATTTATTTTGTTTGCTCACAATTATCATCATGACAAAACCACTTTCTAAGGGTCGTCAAAAGATTACCATGAAAAAGATTAAGAACAAAAGTCGTCTAAGTGTAACTTTCTCTAAGCGTCGCAATGGCCTCTTTAAGAAGGCAAGTGAGCTAGTCACTCTATGTGGAATTCAACTAGCACTCCTCGTGTTTTCTCCAGGTAACAATCTATTGTCCGTTATAGTCGTTAAATCCGTTTTTAAACTAATTTTTCAACTTCACATTTCCTTGTGTACAGATGTTTGCATGCATTAAATTATAAATTGATTGATACATAGAGATTAGGAAAAAATAATATACTAGAAAATTTACTTATATTACCCCTTTTTCATATTTTGTTTTTCACGTTTTGCACCATGCATGATCTGATTTGTCGTACTTTTAATATATTTTGTTTTCTTGTAGAAATTCAATGCACTGTGTATAAATTATGAACATTTATATATACATTAAAAATAATATCGATCTACTAAAAGTCTAAATTTTTTTTTTAACAGAAGGTATTCCAGCCGCGTATATCATATATGGTAGACTTTGCGAAACATATAAATCTACTTTATTTTTTTAGAGTTGACTAACAATCCATATGTTTTCCATAGGGAACAAAGTGTATTCTTTTGGAAGCCCAAATGTTTATGCTGTCATTGACCGTTTTCTAAACGGTGGACATATCACGCAGTCGCATGGTGATCTGGCTGCCAACCAGGCCATTGAGGAACGTCAAAAGGAAAAGATTAAAGGGCTCAACGCCCGACTACTAGAAATCAAAAGAGCGGTCGAGGCCGAGAGATCCACAGCGAAAGGATTGAAGGAGCAAGTTGCTGGTCAAACCAACATCTTTGCTGTGACACCTAGAGACCAATTGAGCTACCCTCAGTTGTTGGAATTGCGTGGTCTGTTGGAACAATTGAAGAGCCGAATTTCATCAGAAATCAATGCAAGGCTCATGAATAACAATATTGCTACTACTTCTAGTGTTCAAAACAATGTTAATCCACCATTCATCGGACAAGATGGTATCTTGTTCAACAATTTTGGTGGAAATCATGGACCAAGTAACAACAACAACTTTGGTCATGGTAACTTTGGACCGAACTTCTAAGACATTATCTTTCTTAAATATACATGTATGAGATAATGATGTGGGTTTAATAATAATCATGTATGAGATAATGATATATATCATGTGTAATCCTTGATATTGAACTAATTAATGTAATGGACTCTATATATTAATTATACAATTGCTCAATCCATGTTGTTGAAGGTCCTTTAGATATCCTTGTAACTTATTACTCCCTCTGCTATTTCTCCTGATTATTAGTTTGCTTGATTATGCTATATGATATTCATGTTCAAAATGAATATAAAGGGTTTATTGAAATAGAGAGACTACTATATCAAATATATTACGCATCTAGATCTAGTTCATGTACTTTTGTTCTTTTGTTTACATTTGGTGCATACGGATTGTTCACATTTGTTAAGAGTTTGTTGATGATCAATGTCATTTGTTTTCTAATGTTCATCTTATGGTGATTATTAACTACTAGTCACATTGATTAAAAGTATCGTTATTCTCGATAACAAATTATTAATATATCAATAAGGTTCACATTGTCATTCCTCCCGCCTTTTTTTTTAGAATATCGTATCTTTTTCTTTCTTTTGTTTTAACGGTATAATCATTGTTCTTAGTTATGTAATTCAAGAAGGATAGTGTATACAATACAAAATATATGGATTTAATAAGTAAAGATGTGTATGAAATTGATGCGTCCATGATTCAAGTTGTTATAAAATTAGGATAAACCATATTTCCTTCTTGAAATTTTTGATGAAATGGACTTTAATATACAAATTCTTAGTTCATGTAGTTGCATTGAAATTAAGTCCTTATAGGTTACTCTTTTTTTTTTTCCAGTTATTTATGTATGACTAGTTTTTACACCGTGTTACGCACGATCTTTGTTCAGTAGTCTTTGATCTCGTACAGAAATTAGAAAAATAGATATATTACTATATTAGGGATCAATATCGTTATTCCTCTCTCGTCTTTATGGAGTAGTGTAGATAAAAGTGTCAACAAAAACAATTAGTGTGTCTGATCTTATACGTAAATTGGTAGAATAGAGAGATAACAATATTACTCATCCATATCTTCCTTTTTTCTCCAAACTGTATATTACCAATTCTCCTGTTTTGCTCTCTACTTTTGTGTTATTTTAATATTTATTCTCATTACGATTATGAATAATAGCATATATCACGATTTATATATGTTAACCCCCATAAATTATTTTGATATTTCATTTCATGTATATATATTTATAAACTCAATATTAATCTTAATAAAAGAATCAACAAATATCAATTGGCTTAATGGTTGAAGTGTTAAAATGTAATTTTGTGGCAACAGGTTCAAGTCTTCACAACCTCATTTTTTGCGAATTTAATCTATGGCAGGTGATGAGGTGGAACTGCTTGTGTGACATGTACGTTTACATGTCAGTGATGTCACCTATGTGGAACGTGAGGTGGAGTATATATATGATTTCGATTGTTCTCATATATCCTGTATCCATATTTATGCCACACATACATATTTATTCAATTTGTGTTTTTTTATACCAATTTGGCCGAGTTTTATCTTATATTTGAATAAGTAAGATTATAAATACAGAGGAATAGGGATGGCAATGGGTCGGGTCTGGGTCGGGTCCGATAGGATCCAGACCCGGATCCGTGTCTTTACAAGCAGACCCAGATCCGACCCGGATCCATCGGGTCCAAAATTTACAGATCCAGACCCAGACCCGCCAGGATCCAGTGGGTCTGGACCGGGTCTGGGTCCAAGATGGGTCTTTTATAAAATCAAGTTTTTCATGTTTTGAACTTGCAGAACTTATGATATTTCTTTCTCGATGTGGTTTACGATCGTTAATGCGTCAATGTGCTTTGCGATCGTCACTATGGTGGACATTCCTCATCCATCTTGTTTTACTTAGAACTTCAGAATACTAAGGGAGAGCGACATTGAAGGATTTTGTGGCAGTGACGAAGGCTTTTGAGGCCGTGGAGAAAGATTGTGCATGAGTGCGTGACTCATGAGAAGACTAAGAAATGAAAATGAAAGCGGAAGGCTAGGATCGTGATAAATTAGGTTTTGTTTTTTATTTTTTCTATATTTTTGGCCGGGTCCGCGGGTCCATGGGTCGGGTCTGGGTCTCAGATCAAAGATCCATATCCGACCCACACATTTATCACCGGGTCTGGACCCGACCCAGATCCATTGGGTCTCCAAAAAGTGGACCCAGATCCAACCCAAGTGGGTCGGGTCCGCCGGGTCTGGGTCGGGTCCTGGGTCCATTGCCATCCCTACAGAGGAACTTATAAGCAACAAGGACTCCGTGGCCCAATGGATAAGGCGCTGGTCTACGAAACCAGAGATTCTGGGTTCGATCCCCAGCGGAGTCGGTTTTTTTTACCACTACAGTACCTTTTTTGCTTCATTTTGAAAGGCTGTTGGAAAACCGAACTCGGCTTGTGCAGGCCACGGCTTACACGTTTGCTTGTGTCGAGCACATCTCACGGCCCACTAATTTTTTATTTATTTTATTTGGCGAAGAATATTTATATTATTATACATTAAAAGTTGTGCGATGGTCTAATTCCACAATACATGATTTAGTCGAGATTAAGATATACTAGTAAGACATTTCCAAGTCTGAGCCAAAATTTAGATCAGTTTTCAATCTTTTAAACGTCTAAAAATTAGATGGTTGTATCTTCATTTCTATGTTTCTCCCCATTGTATAACAATTCCTATAATGACGTAATTTGTTCTCATTGTGGATTTGTCATGAGTAACCTTACACCATTTCTACATTTACATTTTTCACCACAGTACATGTTGTAAATTGTAATCCTCGTCGTACCAACTTTTCATCTATACATTCTATGTTTCTCCATATTATTTTCATCTATTCCAAACATTATAAAAACTAGAAAAGAATCTTGGTTTACAAGATATGAACTCGGCTAACATAATACTCATCATAGTGACATGAATTAGGTCGGACTACTCCCTCCGTTCGTCTATAAACCTCATACTCTCTATTTAGAGGTGTTCATATTTAAACTTCTTATTTAAAATATTTCTTTATTTGTACATATAAAGATCAAAACACTCTTACTTGTTTATTAAAAATGCATGTGGGACATACCCCTACATGTAATTTTACACCAAATATACCCTAAAACTCATTCTTTATTTTATTTTTCTTAAAAACTGTGTTCCAGTGTTACGCGTTTTATAGACGAACGGAGGGAGTATTATGGTAAAAACGAAAATGTAATTTCTTGCATCAAAGTCACCTTTACTTGGTCACCTATCCTAAAAAAGTTGGGACACAATCTCCTTGTCCTTAAACCATCCACGTTGGAACACAGCGAGTGGCTCCTCTAAATTCTCTTCTTTGAAAAGATAATTTCCCAAGAACCCAATAAAAAAATAATCCAAAACCAATAAAAACAATCTAATTTTTGAGCCAAATGATTCTTCTTCAATGGCAACAATCCCAACTTCTTCACGCTTCTCCCCCACAAATTGCTTTCACCCACTTTCTCACTCCTCAAAATCCAGAGCATTCCACCACTTTCTCTCTCCTCCATGGCTAAACCCCAAGTTCCTCCTTCCTCTACACTCCTCCTCTGCTTGCCCACCCCCTGTTTTAGATGAAGAACCCTCTTCTCCTCTGCCCCTTGTTGAATTTGATTATGATACAAAGCCGAACCCGAGTCCCGGGTTCGATACCCGGGACTCGGATAAGGTGGAGGATGTAAATGCAGTGTTGTTAGGCTTGCTGAGGAAGTCAAGTACACAAGAGCTCGGGGTTGAGTACTACGAGAAGGCGAAAGCGAGGCCGGAATTTCGACCAAAGGACACGACTCTGCAGTCATTGTTGAGGTATTTGGTGAAATTAAAGAAATGGGATTTAATTTGTATGGTATGTAGAGATATGATGGTGTATAAAGTTTTGCCTGATGGTGCGTTTTGTGCTAGGATTGTGAGTACTTGTATTAAAGCTAGGAAGTTTAAAGTTGCTGATTTGTTGCTAAAGAGTCTTGAAATTGATAAGAGTGTTGCTAGTGTTGCTTACGTTTCCGCATTTAGAAGTTATAATAAGCTGCATATGTATGGGGTTTCGATTGAGTTGTATGAGAGGGTGATGTCGAATGAGGTTGTGTTGGATCCTGGTGGGTTAGTTTATGTGATGGAAGCGCATTTGAAATCGCGGAATTTTGATAAAGTTGTTGGATTGTTTAGTGAATTGGAGAGTAGTAATAAGTTGGATGAGTTGGAGAATGTTGTTCAAGTGTATGGGGCTTTGATTGAGGCCTTACGGAAGTCGGGACAAGGGTTTCGGGCTCTTGAACAATATGAGAGAATGCGTGAAAAGGGCATTCCTCCTAGTGCGTCAGTGTATGTGTCTTTGATTAGTTCATTGGCTGATATGAGGGAGGTGAATGTTGTTGAATTGTTGGTTGAAGAAGCCGAGTCTAAGCAAATGATTAAGGATCCGGCATTGTTCCTCAAGTTAGTGATCATGTATGTTGAGGAAGGGTTGATGGAAAGGACATTGGATGTTGTAAAGATTATGAAAGAAGCTAACTTGAAGGTATCTGATTGTATATTTTGCGCGATTGTCAATGGGTACGCCAAGAAGAGAGGGCTGAAAGCAGCAGCAAAAGTGTACCAGGATTTAATAGGTGAAGGGTGTGAGCCAGGGCAGGTGACCTATGCGTCCATAATCAATGTGTTTGTTCGCCTTGCGCTGTTTCATAAGGCTCATAAGGCCTTTGACGAAATGCAGGGAAGGGGGTTTGATAGGTGTGTGGTAGCTTACTCCACAATGATCGTAATGTATGGTAAGACGGGGCAATTGAGGGAGGCGATGAAGCTCCTAGCCAAGATGAAGGAGCGAGGGTGTGAGCCTAATGTTTGGGTTTACAACGCGCTTATTGACTTGCATGGAAGGGCAAAGGATGTGAGGCAAGTGGACAAGATATGGAAGGAGATGAAGAGAAGAAAGGTGAAACCTGATCGAGTTAGCTACACTAGCGTCATAGGAGCCTACTCTAAGGCAAGGGAGTATGAAGCTTGTCCCGTGTTTTATGAGGAGTATCGGATGAATGGAGGAAAAATCGATCTAGCCATGGCCGGAATTATGGTTAGTGTTTTCTCAAAGATCAACAGAATTGATGAATTGGTTAAGCTGCTCCAAGATTTGAAGTCCGAAGGGACTAAACTAGATGCAAGACTGTATAGATCCGCGCTGAACGCTATGAGAGATGCAGGGTTACAATTGCAAACAAGATGGTTGCAAGAGACGTTTGGAACAACTTTGAGTGAATCTTTGGTTGATGACGATGTGAGACTCAGAAAGAAACATGATTTATTGTAAGTGTTGAGTAAGAAACACAGGTAAAACTATTTGTAAAGTGCCCAACAAATATATTGCTCATGTACAGATTAATTTGATTGTACAATACTACAATCTTAATGATCAATCCATCTTCGCACTCAAGTTACTAACTACTCTGTTCCGCCTACATCTGCTCAATAATCGCATGTCCATTTGAACACTCGAGAGCGATTTTTCATATTGTCAACACTTCACGAAATAAGAAGCACAGACACCTTCATGAGTCATTTTGTTTTATTCCATTATATTCCAAAAATCAAAAAAATGATTAGTCAACAAGAAGTATGCTATCGAATTTGAAAATCAAGGAGACATCTTTTACCTAGCAAACCCCTTGAAATACTAGTGTCAATACTTTATTCAAGCTTATAATGCTTGAAACCATACACCGTGTTGACAACTCAGTTTAAACCTAGCATCTTCACGCAAAAAACCATGACAGATACCACACAATATTCAGAAACATAGATGATGCTTGTTTATGACTATCAGACTAGCACTATAATTCAGCAAGCAAAATTTTTAAAGTGTTTGAGACCAGACATCGCTAGTGAGCTGAGAACTGAGAATATACCTAACATCTTCATGTAGACCATTATCGTCCAAGGGAAAGGTGGCTGTCGCAGAGTCGACAAGATTATGCTCCATGCCAAGACGGAGAAGTTGGTCATTGGGTCCAAATGCAGCAAGGCAGCACCGAAAGGCGGCCAAATAATGAACACAACAGATTTTGGTTGTTAGAGTTGGTAAA
The DNA here is from genome assembly GCA_963680865.1 of Spergularia marina. Lineage (NCBI taxonomy): Eukaryota > Viridiplantae > Streptophyta > Magnoliopsida > Caryophyllales > Caryophyllaceae > Spergularia > Spergularia marina. The sequence goes on along the minus strand of OY804553.1, from coordinate 21,380,890 downwards.
TGGAAATGGAATGCACCATCCCGTCTTATGCCAGTATTGGAGAAAAACAGTAGTACCATAGGCATCAACATTAACCATGATTACATCTCCTAAACAGATCATTATTACTTCCAAATCTTTTTTCGAAGCCAGCTTCATTTCCTCAATCCACTTGGGCAAACAACCCTCCCAATCACTGGCATCCTTGCTGTTTGGAAGGGTGAACCCAAACAAAACTAGGAAATCATCAGGCCTTTTCACTAGAGTTTCTATTCCGCAACCCTCCAGCCATTCGTGCAAGCGAATGCCACGTAGCCATTTTACTTGAGTATCCCACACTGCTTGTTTAGAGAAGGGATACGCTTCAATGCCATATTCAAGAAACACTTCTTTGCCGTGACAATCCACATAACTATTGTTGGGTCCGACAACAACCAGTTTATCTTGGCAGCTAAGGCAAAGTGAATGCATCCTACGACTCATCTTGTCACTGTAGGGAAGTATGAGCCAGCCACAATAATTATCCGACTTCTTCAACTCCTCAAGCAGAGACTCTACCTGACTTTCCAGTGTGGATGACGACAATGGCTGGTTCCTCACGTGATAAGGCTTAGCCCGAACCACAATAAGCTCAAACCTGTGCGCTTCTTGCCTACACTGTGTATACAAATTAAGGAGTTGGTCCATGAATTCCCCGTCACATAAATAGTAGAGGAAGACAACCTTGTCTGTAAAGCTAGACACAGTTTTCTTTCCACTACAAGGGGCTTTACCATGGCTCAGACAATTAAGGATATCACTACTCTGGCAATGCAAAAAAGATTTTAGCGGCACCAACCCTTGTAACATTCTGCCAGTTAGCGGCTGTTGTAACACGTCAGGGGTGAAGGGGTACAAATCAACTCTACTGCTACAGAGAGTAGAGAAAGATGTGTTCAAAACCCGTTGCTTCTTCATAACAGCAATGATACAACCAGGTGAATCGTAGCAAGGTGAGCCGCTTAATTGAAACAGCCTGAGGGAGCGAATAGTGTTTGAGATTGGGACTGCAAGGAATAGCGGGGAGAAAGTAGAGAAGAAGCGGGCGAAATCATCCAATTGGTCAAGGGATTCGTGAGTCATACGTACTACCAAAACAACCAGTAAGTCATTTTTCTCCTCGGCTAACTCACAGAAAATGCCATTTAGGTCACAACACATATCAACAATTTCATCGTCTTCCTCCTCAGGTATACAGATACTAAGTATCACTATGTATCTTTTATTAATAAGACAGAGAAATTGGAATTTAGTGTATGAAATCATTTCTTTGTATTGTAAAATCATAATGAATTTGTGTTACAACATGTGCTTATATATCATGCACTTGCATAACCGCTTGTAACTGAATCTAGTCAGCACTGATAGCGACTTCTAACTGACTTTGTAACTAACTAGCTTCTGTGTTACTCTTCTCCGGTTAGCCTGTTGTATCCACAGTAATTATTCTGCTGCTGCTGCTTCACTTAATGCTTCTATACTCTTCATCCTCTCCTCAAGTTGGACTTGGTGGATCAGACACCAAGCCAAGCTTGGAAACGAAGAATTGATGCTGGTCAGCACCAAGTGCTTTAGTGAAAATGTCAGCAGTTTGAAACTGAGACTGAACATAGGTAGTAAACAAGAAGCCTTCTTCCAGTTTTTCTCGGACATAGTGGCAGTCTAGGTGTAGATGCTTTGTTCTCTCATGAAAAACAGGGTTGGCAGCTATGTGTTGAGCTGCTTTATTATCACAAAAGAGAGGAACAGGTAATGCCAAATGAGCACCAAGATCTGATCTGCCAGCAAGGAGTGAAACCAAACCATTTCACCTGTTGTTTGGCTCATAGCTCGGTACTCAGATTCAGCACTTGATTTGGAAACAGTCTTTTGTTTCTTAGTTTTCCAGGATACCAATGATGGTCCTAAGAAGATGCAGAAACTAGTGAGAGACTTTCCTGTGTAATGACAAGAGCCCCAATCAGCATCTGAGTAATTGGTAAGCTTCATGCTGTTTGCAGATGGATAAAACAGCCCACGGTGAATAGTTCCCTTCAAATATCAAACCAGATGTTGAGCAGCTTGATAGTGAGGAAGTCTGGGACAGCTGAGAAATTGACTGAGCTGTTGGACACCATATGAAATATCAGGCCTGGTTAAATTCAGGTAGAGTAGCCTACCAACTAGTCTTTTGTAAATCTCAGGGTCAGGAATGATGTCACCATTGCAGTTAGATGAATATTTCTTGGAAATGGAAATGCAGCTTCCTTGCAGTCAGTCATATGCATATCCTGAAGAATATCCAAGACATATTTCCTCTTGTTTAGGATAATTCCTGCAGAAGATCTGGCTACCTCAATGCCAATGAAGTACCTTAATAAAACAAGTTCTTTGATGGTGAAGGCAGTATCCAGAGCAGATTTGGTCTTGAGTATATGATCTATATTGTCCCCAGTAAGAATTAGATCATCAACATAGACCAATATCAGTGTAAATATACCTTCTTTGTTGTATATGAACAATGAGTAATCTTGCTTGGATCTTTGAAAGCCTTGGTATAATAGGAACTTTGTCAGCTCAATATTCCATTGTCTTGAAGCTTGCTTTAGACCATAAAGAGATTTTTTTAATTTTCAAACTTTCCCTTTAACTGCTTTGGCATATCCTTCTGGAAAATTCATATATGCAGAGGCCAGCTTCTGGCTGAAGCAATTGCAATGAGGCATCTAATAGTGGTGAACTTAGCAACAGGAGAAAAAGTGTGTTTAAAATCCTTCCTCTTGATCTGATTGTATCCTTTTGCCACAAGACGAGCCTTATACCTTTCAACACTGCCATCAGGCCTGAATTTCACTTTATAAACCCATTTAGCTCCAATAGCTTTCTTTCCTGCTGGTAAATCAGTAATCTCCTATGTCTGATTGATTTCCAAAGCTTGAAGCTCCTTGTGCATGGCCTCCACCCAATTTGGATCTTGTTGAGCTTGTTTGTAGGTTGTAGGCTCAGGAGTAGAGAGAACCTTGGATAGTGAAGCCAGGTAAGCATAGGAAAAATCTTTGAGACTTTGATCCTGCAAAACTAGGTTTGCAGCAGAAGTAGGGAGAATGCTGTCAGGAACATTATGTAGGACATAGCTCTGGAGTTTGGTGGACTGTTTCCTGACTCTGGCTGGTCTTGAACTCAAAGTTTTAGGAACTGGACTAGGGTTTGTATCCATTGTAGAACCAAGAACTGGTTCTTCAGAAGCAGTTTCAGGATTGTCTGTGGCATCCATATGTTGCTCATCAGTGGCTGATGGTTCTTCTATGTGCTGATGGGGAGTAGTATCAATTGGAGTCTCCATTTCATCCAAAAAAGTATCAGGTACCACCCCAGGGTTGTAGAAAGTTGGTTTGATTTGCTCAGCTGCTGTTTTCCCACCAAGAAAAGGAAAGATATCTTCCTTGAAAATAACATCCCTACTGGTGAATACTTTGCCAGTTGACAGCTCATACAATTTGTACCCCTTCTGTCCAAATTAGGGATGGGCATGGACCCACGACCCGACCCAGACCCGCCTGACCCGACCCGCTCGGGTCGGGTTTGGGTCTTAAAAATTAGAACCCGACGGGTCTAGACCCGACCCAGACCCGAGCATATAAATAACGGGTCGGGTCTGGGTCCAGCTTTTGAGACCCGGACCCGACCCAGACCCGCCTAATTTAAAAAAAAAAAAATCCCTAATGTTGTTAGTGTATTATATTCCGCGACTGCCTCTCCAGTCTCCACTTTTAACACATTCATGCCTACGCTCTTCATTTCATTCATGAAAATTTGACTTCATATACTGTCGTTGGTTGCTACCGGTTTTTATTGCCGTCAACTTTCACATGACTTGGCCTACGTTATAATTAAGGCCGATGGGAAATCATTAATTTAAGGTACAAATCAGTAAAAAAAAGCTTGAAAATTGATTGTTAAACATTATATTTTGTATGTTCTCAATTACATAGTTTAAATCATTTTATTTGTATTCAATTGTTATGTTGGGCAATAGTAATTTTAAATTATTATTTGGTTTTGGTTTTCAATTGGTAGGTCTGAGTGTTTTCGACATCTCCTATAGTATAGGTGTTGGGATCCTCTAGAGTTGCAAATCAACTCTATTTGGTAGAGTTTGCCTAAAAAGGCAAGAAGAAATTTTTTAACAATTTATTTGTGACCCTCAAAATTCTTTTTATTTTGTTTTATTACTTGTTTTGGCAAACTCTACCAACTCTACCAAATTCGAACTCTAAAGGATCCTTACCCATAGTATAGGTATGTATTCAATTATCATCACCTTCTAAGTTCATCTTTTGAGTTCGGTTTACCAACATATTTAATTATTGTTGGGTTTGATTATTATTTGTGTTTGGTTTACTTATTACACATGTTCAACATATGCGAATTTCTTTTCGCGTATAATATGTGACGGAATATCGAAAGTAAATTGCATTCCTACTCAAAAATATCGTTTCTTATACGTATTAAGGCATTCGTATATGGGACCCGCACGAGACCCGACCCAGACCCAGACCCGACGGGTCCGGGTCTGGGTCTAGAAAATTAGGACCCGTTGGGTTCGGGTCGGGTCCGGGTCTACACAAAATATCACGGGTCCGGGTCCGAGTCTTAGCGGACCCGACCCAAACCCGACCCATGCCCATCCCTAGTCCAAATAGATAGCCAAGCAACACACATTTCCGAGCCCTGGGGAAAATTTATCTGAATCATGTACAGCAACATAACAAAGGCATCCTATAACCCTTAAATGATCATATTCTGGTACTTTCTACAACAGCAATTCAGATGGAGTCTTCCAATTGAGTACAGAAATGGGCATCATATTGATCAGATGAGTAGCTGCTAGTATAAGTTCTCCCCAAAACTTCTTAGGTATGCCTGACTGAATCAAGAGAGCCCTTGCAGTATCCAATAAATGCTTGTGTTTTCTCTCCACTCTCCCATTCTGCTGAGGACAGCCTGCTATACTCTTTTGATGCAAAATCCCATGATGTAAAAATAGCAAATGACAGGCTTCCTGAACTATTTCAGTACCATTGTCTGATCTAAACATCTTGATTCTTGCATTAAATTGTGTTTGCACATAAGCTATAAAAGCTTCAATGATGGTGCACACTTCAGTCTTTTCTCTCAAAAGATATGTCCATGTTGTTCTTGTGTGGTAATCAAGAACAGTTAAAAAATAGGTTGCCCCAGTAATTGACTTAACTCGATAAGGACCCCAGAGATCAACATGAATCAAATCAAATGGCATAGAAGCAATAGAATCACTGAGATAATATGGAAGCCTATGATGTTTGGCCAAGATGCAAATTTCACAATCCAAAATCTTATTTGCATTATCAGTAATATCTGTTACATGTTTCAATTTGCCTAATGACCCATGACCAAGTCTTGAATGGAAGAGAAAATCACTGGGTTTCTTTACAGCATTTGCAGATATGACTGACTTATTAACAGAGATTGAATCAGAAACATTACTTGCATGATGAAACACATAAAGCCCAGCAGTTCTTGCACCAAATTTTGCAGATGACTCAGGTGTATGGCCCTGAATATGACAGCCATTTGCAGTGAAAGTAACCATCAGCCCATTATCATCAATAAGTCTTCCAATAGACAGCAGATTGTGTTTAAAATCAGGTACATAGAAGACATTTTTTAGCAACATTTCAGGTGTCAGGTTGATACTTCTAGTTTGTTGCACATATTTAAAAGAACCATCAGGAATAGTCACTTTGACAGGTGAATTTAACTGCTGGATATTACTGTATAATGACAGATCATGGCACATATGATCAGATGCTCGTGAATCTAGCAACCAAGATTCATTATTTGAGGCAGATAATGCAGTAACCATACCTGCCATAGTGAATGATTCAGGAGAATAGGAAGTGGAAGATCCAGCTGTAGAAAAACCACCAGGCTGCTGAGATGACTGTTTCTGCAACTGTTGATAAACCTGATCTACCAGAGACTGATCAACCCTGATGTAGTTTCCAGTGGCCTGGTCAGTGACATACATAGGAGGATTTGCAGGTGGATTAACCCTATAGAAAGGTCTGCTGGTAGAGCTGGTGCCAGTTTGTTGAACATGTGGCGAAGTAATGGTGTTTGCTGCCATTTTTGGATCTCCTAGCATGGGTTTTGCACCTCTCCACCATGTTGGGTACCCAATCACTTTGAAACAGTCCTTGGTTTTGTGACCTGGCTTGTCACAATGAATACACTCTGACTTTCTGTCTTGCTTGTCAGGCTTGGGTCTTTTGGCCTCTCTGATGTTTGAGCTGAAGTAGTATGGTTGCCAGCATTATGACTGGTATAATGGTTTGCAGAGGGTTTTGGTGGTTGATAGGATGCCATAGCAATGTTTTCAGGCAACATTGGCATTGGTTTGGATTGAGATTCAAGCTTTTGTAGGGTAAAGAAGGCCTGATTGAGCTTGGGAAGTGGGTCAGTTGCTAGACTCTGGTCTCTAACATGGCCATACTCAGGTTTTAGACCATTTAGAAATTGTAACAACTTATCCCTGTTATCTCTATCCATTATCCTTTTCAATACTTGGCATGTACACTGACTTAGAACTCCACAGTCACACATAGGAATAGGATCTGAGTTCAATTCACCATAGTAAGCAGCCAATGTATTGTTTCCTTGAGAAATTTCAGCCAGATCTTTCTTTAACTGAAATAGAAAGGGAGCATGAGTTTGACCATACCTCTCATGTAGCTCATCCCATATCTCTTTAGAAGTTGTTGCAAAAGCCATGTGGTTGCCAATTTCTGGTATCATGGAATGCAGAAGCCACCAAAGCACTGTGTAGTCCACCCTCATCCAGTCATAATGGTTGTCATCAGATTCTGCAGGCTTTGACAGTTTGCCAGTGACAAACCCTAGCTTGTTTTTAGAGTTCAAGAATAATTTCACATGCCTCATCCACGTGACAAAATTTGTGCCATTGAAATCTTCTACAGCAATCTTTGTGATAGCTTGATCTTCATTTGTCAGGTAATAGGGATCTCTGTAAGAGTTTGAGGCTGAATTAGAACCATTCGGTGTAACCATTCGGTGTCGCCATAGTCTCCACCATTATGAATTTGTTGTTGACAGGCAAGTGTATCTTCCTGCAGAAGATTCAATCAACAATTTCACTGAGGAACCGACTTCAGGATTTCACTGAAATTTGTCAGCGAAACAAGTATCTCGATGAAATAGATACAATTAACAATTGAAATTGTTCTTCAACTGCAAACTGCGGATGAATTTCACTGATGCTGATGAAATTCAACAGGAATTTCTCTGTTATTCTGCAAATTAGGCAGAATATCACTGAAATGACTATGACTGAGTTGAATCAGCGAGTTTACTGATTCTGCAGAATAAAACTTCTGAAAGAAGCTAAGTTTGCTCAGTTTACAGCAAATATGAGCTGTTTGAGCAAATTCGTACAGTTTCGCAGAGAGAAATGTATCGCGAGGCTGTTCGTAACAAATTCGGCATATTTCGATCAATTTGAACGAAATCTTGTGTTTCTGATCACTATTTCGGATAAAAAAACGATGATTTTGCAGGATTTTGCTCTCGAATACACTGTTTTGTTGTTCAAACAGAGTATTCTAGGAGAAGCTACTGCAATCTAATATATATATATATATATAAGAGAGAATTTTGAAGAGCCGAGAGAGAGTCCAACAAAAGATAAATACTGAGAGAGTTTAAAAAATGAGAAATACCCACATTTTATTATTAACAAATAAAGAATATGGAACATCCTGAAATTCTAAAAAATGAGTTTAATCCATATAACTCATTAAACCTATTTTGAATGTTTAATCTAAAATGAGTTCCATTATACATATGTTTGATAGAAATGCATTAATCAGTAGTCATCGAAAACATATATCATTATATTTGTTTCGAAATGTATCTCAATTTGAGATCCATTTACACATTTTTACGATATGCAAAACAATTCAATTACTCCGTATACAATTAGTAGAGATTTATTTTTTTAAAAAATAAAAAAGTTTAAAGAGAGTCCAAAATAAGAGAAATGGTGAGAGTGTCCAAAGAATGAAAGATTCTCACAACATTTATTAGCCAGACTCCATACTTTCATAAAATTGCAATTTGAAAGTTATTTAAATGTGACGCGACATAATTAGTCCTAACTTTCATTTTATATATCAGAAAATTATTACATATAACTCATTAAACCTATTTTGAAATTTAATCTAAAATGAGTTTCATTATACATATGTTTGATAGAAATGCATTAATCAGCAGTCATATACCGAAAATTGCAAAAATGATAGTGGCTATTCCTAAATTAAACTCAACAAACAAAATATAAACACTACATCTGACGATCGAAGAAACATGTTCAACGTGGAACTTTTGTATAATAAGAATTATCATACACAATATAATATATGTACCGTGCAACGCACTCATGAATGATTTGAAATGGAATTTAAACATCTGTTCTTTTTTATATTAAAGAGGGATTTTTGAAAAGCATAGAGAGAGTCCATCATTTGAGAAATACTCAAAGAGTTTAGTGTATGGTGAAAGAGCGAAAAAAAAGAGTCAATCATTTAAGAACTACTCAAAGAGTTTAGTGTATGGTGAAAGAGCAAAATGAAGAGTCCATCATTTAAGAATTACTCAAAGAGTTTAGTGTATGGTGAAAGAGCAAAAAATGAGAGGATAGATTACACAGTTAATTATTAACCATTCACACTATATTATAGAAACACGGTATGATTGATCATACAATTGGTTAGTGTATCAGAAAATTTTGAAACATATATCATTTTATTTGATTTGAAATGAATTTCAATTTGAGATCCATTTATACATTTTTCGATAAGCAATGCTTAATGATTACAATCGACTTTATATACTATATCTATCAAAAAAGGGTGTTTTGAAGAGTATAGATAAGAAATGTTGTTTGTATAATTTAAACATGAACAATCTAGACAACTTTGTACTTTTTTTTTAATTGATCAAGATTTTAAAATACATGTAAGCAGAATCACAACAATTGTTATGAATTATATTTATTGAAATGATAGCATAATTTGTTATAAACAAAAAATTCATTAAGAATGATATAATATTTGAACCGCAACGCACGGTCTTAAAACTAGTTTGTGGTTAATTTGGTTGAGTAATGCGGAAGTTTTGTTTAATTTGGATCGTTTTTAAGCTGATACCATAATAAGACAGAGAAATTGGAATTTAGTGTATGAAAACATTTCTTTGTATTGTAAAATCATAATGAATTTGTGTTACAACATGTGCTTATATATCATGCACTTGCATAACCGCTTGTAACTGAATCTAGTCAGCACTGATAGCGACTTCTAAGTGACTTTGTAACTAACTAGCTTCTGTGTCACTCTTCTCCGGTTAGCCTGTTGTATCCACAGTAATTATTCTGCTGCTGCTGCTTCACTTAATGCTTCTATACTCTTCATTTATGCATTTTCTTCAGATCTCGAGCATAAAGTCTTCTTCTTCGCCATCCTTCCTTCGGATCAGATAGTCTTCTTGGGAGGGGAACAAGTGGTAAATAGCGTCAAAGGAATCGCCCACCTTTACACATTTGTCTTCGTCGCATGCCATGCCGATCATATATATCTCAACTGAATTTCCTATGACATTCAAAGAAAAAATTGAAAACCCAAGACCTACCAAAACAACCCGAATTGAACAAGCAATCAACTTTAATCATAATATAGACCTTATACCCTAATGTTTCAACCCAAGTTTTCAATACCGCACAACCTAGATTAGAAGCGTATATAGTAACAATCAAGCAAATCCGAAATTAAATGAAAACATGAGCGGCACATAACAGAGAAAACGAGAGATAAATTGAATAAAGCAAGAACAATAACCCTTGTTAAGTCACGGCAGATCAGAAATGCGGAATTGGGGTAATCTATCAAGCGTTACAGAACAGAAAAATCAAGGAAATATTGAAATTACGATCTTAATTACAAAAGCGTAAATTTGAAGCACTAACCTTTGCAGCTCTAGATTAGAGTTGGAAACTTAGCCCTATTCCACAATGTGAATGGGTGGTTCCGGGATACTATATATTTATATTGTGACTAGGTGCTAAACATTGGAATATTTCTATATAGAAATCGAAAGATTGTTTATATCTATCGTCACAGCATCTGATTGATTTCGCGGAGTCGCCGAATCGCTGTCGCGATTGTCGAAACCCTGATCGAGTACTCTCTTGATATTTTTATGTATATGCTGCTGATCCTAGCGTATCATGTGCGGTTTCGGACTATTTTTGCGATTCAATGTAACACAAATGCCTACCACCTTAGACCTTACCATTGTTTTGGTGTGTACATGTGGGTTTCGTTTTGATTTGATGTTTAATTACGGTGTATGTGAGAATTTATATTTCGCTACCATCCGTATAAATCGAATAATCTCACTTTTGGATTGTTAATTTGCGTTGTTAGTGTAGCGCAAGTTTTATGTTGATATTATAGTTATTATGGTCTTGTTATATATTATGAAAGAATGCATCTACGATGAAACACACACTTTTTTTCCCATTGATTGTATTACCATCTAGTCTTATTAAATTGTTTTAATTTTTACCGAATTGGTATAACTTCTTTAAAATGATATTAAATTAAACATTATGAATTCACAATGAAATAAGGCGTCCCGTCAACGACTAGTATATTATGAAAAAATGCATCTACGATGAAACACTTTTTTTTCCCCATGGATTGTATTACCATCTAGTCTTCTACCTCAAGAATAATATAATAAGAGTTTCATAGGCATGCCAATATTTTCGTTCATCTTAAAATTGAAAATATTGCATATATAAACACTCTGAGCTTAAGTTATTATGGGCTGACATGTGGTAGAAATTTTTTACTAATTAATGTTCCGGGATAATACAAATTTCGTCTTATTAATTCGGTACAAACTTGATTGTAAGTTCATGGATTCGCGCATAAGTCGTGAATAAAATTTGATAAATAAGTTTTTCATCTAAAACTTTTATAATTGCTATTAAAAGTTATTTGGTAATATTTAGTGGTTTTTAAATCCCAAAATTAGATAAAGTGGTTTATAAATACATATTAGTTACTTTAGTGTTTAATAAATCTCATTTTTTAGATTGGTGGTTTTTAAATCTCACCCCTACTACTTTGTTAGCTAAAAAATACTTCTTTGTAGAGTAATGTATAAATCTTAATTTTTTTTAATGGCAAATTTAATAAAAATCACCCAACATTTTCAATATCTTCCACAAATAACCCAACCTTTGGAGTTCAACAGAAATAATCAAATGTTTAACAATTCGTCATAATAATATCCCGAGGAATCTCAGGTAAGGAAACAAAAAAAGAACTCTAATTTACTTTCTTTCTCCCTACTCTCGTAATGATTAATTAAAATCTCTCCCAAATGAAAACAACAACAACAACAACCAAGCCTTATTCCCAAAAAGATTTGGGGTCGGCTAACATGAATCGTCAACCAGTAACCGTCTTGTGTACGCCATAAAATTTCAAAAACGATTGAAATCCTTGATGTTCTTTAGCGTCAAGAACGATTGAAATCCTTGATTTTACGTGAAAGTGTAGGTGGTGGTTGCTTGTGAATCATTTAGATTCATGTATTCCCAGAACAATGTATCATGCGTTTTTTTTTTTGTTTTTTTTTGTTTTTGTTTCTTGTGTGTCGTAAGGTAATTACGGGGAGATTGGACATTGGTCAAAATGTATAGGTGTATATATATGTGCATAAATAGGGGTATGTTTTAAGAACCCTGATATTGACACCTACTGTATTAATATAATTATTTTTGATAATTTAAATCTTAATTTAGGGTTGAAATCATTCGAATAATTAGTAAATTCTTGCTACATCTTAAGGAGTTAAGGGTCGTATAATACATGCATGGAGTGTACTTTAGGCAAACATCAATGCAAAGATATTAATTAGGTAGAAATCATTGTAGTTTTATCCAAAAATCTGTGTTCTTTGCCATCCTCCCACCGGATAAGAAAGTGTCACCTATTAAGTGCGTATTTTGACTATATTTATGTACGTATTTACCTCCGAGTTTATACGATTCATTGTATTTTCTAGTCTATTTTAGTGATATTTCTTCCTAGTTTTGGTTTACTACGATTATTTCGTAAATGTTACAGGAAGACAATTTTAATGCTAAAAGAGTCAAATTACGAAACGGGTCGAGGATTTGGACACTTATAAGACGAGATGGTACTAGAAGCCAATAAAAAGCATGAAGTTCAAGGCAATCGAGAGTTAGGCCCCGTGTGAGGAATTGCTACATGACGCTACTGGTTTAGCTTACCAATCGGTGCTACTGTTTTAGGAAAGGGACATTTAATTCCCTTATATACTACGTTACGTTCGCAGCTTATGTTCGAGTTTTCAGTTTTATTTTAGGTTTTGTTTTACTTTTGTTCGTACGTTTTCGCGACGATTACTCTCTCAATTCTTGTTCAATCTTTAGGCACTTTTTATGCAAGACTAAATTTTTTTCTTTCTCTACTTCTTAATTATGTTCTTAATTAATTTTGTTATCATTTATTTCATGATTTGTAAGTAGTCGTTTATCTAGTGTTAGGTTGAACCTTAGCTGGATTGATCGATGGTTTAATTGCATGATTCATTTGATTGTATTACTTAGGTTTGATAGGGTTGTGCTTATTATAATTTGATTGATTATTATTTATCTGATTAATTCTTGGTTAGAATTACAACGAGAGTTGGATTTTGATCCTTGTGAATTGTTATGCGAATATGATTGATTTAATTAATTGTTACTCAATAGAGATTACTGCGAGAGTCGGATTTCTATTTAGAGAACCCTATCATGATTAGACGCTCCCCATGAGAATAGGTGGAGAATAGGTGGAGTTTATAATTGAGATTATTATATGTTGTTCTTAATGCTCCTAATTGTGTAATAGACGTCATGAGAATAGGAACTATTATATGTTAGGAAGACCTTATATGAGCCCGTGAGGGAGTTATAGGGTTAGTTCTTGATTATGTGCTTGCATGTTAACAAGTAGGAACATTAGTCTCACCTAAGTTGGCAATTGAATCTATTTGTCCTTATATGTCGTTAGTTGATCAATCCATGTTAAAGGTGATACCGTTGCCCAAGAGTTTCTCTATTATTGTCTGTTACTTTAATTAATCAGCACAAAAATCACACATCAATCTTTTCTCCTGCGTAGTTTACCCATATTCTAAAGTGTCTAATATTTGATTCCCGTCTCCCTGAGATCGACTCGTTTGCTACGACACCCGTACGCTTGCGGTTAAATAAACACATGGCTTACGGAAAAGGGATCGCCCACCTGTACACCCGCAATATCTCACCGAAATTTCTAAAAACCCAAGACCTAATAACACAGCCTGAAAAATCAAGCAGCCAAAAATTTAATCAAAATAATATAGACATAACACCTAATGTTCCATACTATAGGTCAAATACATAAAAGAACGTGCAATAATATTGGAATATGTTTATCTATTTACAGGTCAATGCTAACAAAAAAAAAAAAATTGTTCATTTGCTCATCAATTCTATTAGAGAGGGTATAACAATGCAATACCTCCGGGGTACGATATAATTTTCCCTCTTTGAAACTCTCAATGGGGATGGTCTAACGTATAGATATACATACAATATTGAAGTTTCTAACCCCATAATTACCTAAATTAGAACTTAGAAGCTTAACAATCAAGCAATCAAAAATTATTGAAAATATGAACACGCAACAGAGAATTAAAACGAGAGATAGATTGGATAAAGAAACAAAAACAATAGCAAGCTAAGAACAATGACCCTTGATTAATTAGTCTCTGCAGAATTGCAGAATTGGAGAAATCTAGCGGTATAGAACAGGAAAATCAAGGTAATAATGTAATATTGAACTTAAGATGTTAATTATTACAAAAGCGTAAAATTGAAGCACTAACCTTTGTAGCTCCGAAATTGGAAACTTAGCCCTATTTAGCAATGTGAATGGTTACATTTACTTATACTCCCTCCGATTCAAAAAGATTTTCCTCTTTCTTTTTACAGTTTTAAGTTGTCATGTGAGGGACTACTTGTAGACTAAATGGAAGATCCATTTACCGTAGAATCAAATGGAAATGGTAGACTGAATTGCAGAATAAAATATGTACTAATTTTGCAATAAGTGAATGATTCATTTGATATAAAAGTAGCTCTTAACATGACACCTTAAAACTGCAAATAGAAAGAGGAAAATCTCTTTGAATATGAGGAACTATATATATTTCATGCTACAAGAAATGTTGCATCATCATCATGCGTATAATGAAAGATACCGCCATAAGATGGGATGGTGCTTTCCATTTCCATTTACCAAATCTAACAACCAAAATCTGTTGTGCTCATTATTTGACCGCCTTCCAGTACCTGCAAGCTGCCTTGCTGCATTTGGACCCAAGGGCCAACTTCTCCGTCTTGGCATGAAGAATAGTCTGACATGGTTGAAAGATGAGATTTATGACGATTGTGACATCCAGCTTTTCTCCGGACGATGGTCTGCATGAAGATGTTAGGTATATACTGAGTTCTCAGCTTACTAGAGATGTCTGGTCTCAAGCACTTTAAAGATTACGACTAGTAATAAGTAAAGCTCGTCTTCTGCCTTTCGTATTGTAGACAATCTTATCAATGTTAGTCTATTTTACCATTTTAAATGGTGTGTGTGAGACATACAGTATGACCGTTTACCCGGAAAGATTTTGCTTGCTGAATTATAGTGCTAGTCTGATAGTAATGAACAAACATCATTTATGTTTCTGAATATTGTGTGGTATCTGTCATGGTTTTTGCCGTATGGCATGTATTCCATCTCCTTGTGTTTATCTTATTCACTTATTGTATGAACGTATGGTTCCGATTTTGTCGTAGGCATCGGTTAAGATATATAAAAATTAGTTGTTGAATTGGGTCTCAACCATCGATCTAGACTTTTGGTCGAGATGACTTTTTAAGATCGTAAATGGTTTTTAGATATTAACATCTACTGCAAAAGTTAGTGCTTCAATTATACGCTTTTTGAAGATCTTTTAATTTACACCAAAACAATTGTAAGCTTCGAAACGCAAAAGTAGTCCGAAACCACAAATCACTAGGATCAGCCGCAAATAAAAATTTCAAGAGGGTCCTGTTGGAGTTGGTGTCCTCCGACAATAATGTGTTGACTAATTAAATCTAATTAGAAATAAACCTGGGATATATTGAATATACAAGTCAGTTGATTAATGTAAATCGATAACGGTTGGCTGGCTAGAGTTTGACGTTATTGTCGTTTGACGGCGGTAATCAACTGATCCCTCTCGGTCACACCGATATAAATAGTTTCTCCAAAGGTTATTATATTTGTATTTAATACAATATAATATAAACCCTAATGTATCAGTTAAAGAGTTAACTAATTATATCGGATAATGTTTTATGAGTTTGGAACTCAGGTCGAATAAATTATGGTTTTTGTGTAAATTGTCAAAATTAACAATTAGCTATTTAAATTATAAAGATTTGTAATTTTAGCTTAAAATGATGTAATTAGTAATTATTATATAGTGATATAATAATTAACTAAATAAGTGTACAAATATACCCAAATTGTAACATAAGATGTTAAGGGGTATAATTAGTAAGGGTAAAATGGTAATTTGAATTACCTATACTATATATACCTTGTTTTGATTGTCAAACAACACACAACATCATTTTACACAAAAATTCAGATCCTAATTAGAGAGGAATATAAGGAATAACCCCCTTGTTTTTCTTCATCTTTTTAGCTACTTTGATAAGAAATCAAAGTTTGATTTCTTCTTTTTGCATGCACATAAAAACTTGATCAAAACACTTATCTAAGCCTAGTATATCATTAGCTAATTTGTTGGTTAATTATATATAAGGTTTTAGGGTTAAAATCTCATAAAACTAGTCCATTTTGTGAGATTTTTGGAGAGCTTCTTTGATGGATCAAGGGAGGAGGTTTCCTAACTTGGAAACTCAAGATTAAGGAGGAGAATCCCTATTAATTTGCAGCTCAAGATCCTTCATTTGAAGGAAGGTCAAAACTCCTCTTGATTAAGGTATAAAAACATGTTTTATTACCTTATTTATGCTTTAATCTTACATGCAACTAAAGATTCTTAGCTAAACTTAATTAGGAGTAATTAAGTACTAATTAGAGGAGTCTAATTAGAGGCTAAACAACTTACAGGTCCTCGATCACGGTCGACAATCGCTACGACGAGTCGGCGACTCCGCGAAATCGATCGGATGCTGGTGACAATCCACATAAGTTTTTTCGATTTCTATATAGTAATAGTTTAATGTTTAATCTTTGCGCACCAAAATTTAGCATATTCGTGTCTTGTAACTTGTAAACGGTACATATAAATATCAAACAATTATCTTAATACGGTGTAATTACTCATATTCAAAGAGATTTTCCCCTTTCTATTTGTAGTTTTAAGGTGCCATGTTGAGAGCTACGTTTATATCAAATGAATTATTCACTTATTGCAAAATAAGTACATATTTAGTCTGCAATTCAGTCTACCAATTCCATTTGATTCTACGGCAAATGGATCTTCCATTTAGTTTACAAGTAGTCCCTAACATGACAACTTAAAACTGTAAAAAGAAAGAGGGAAATCTTTTTGAATCGGAGGGAGTATAAAACTACAGACATTCAACAAATTTTCAGAGTGAGTTTCATCATAAAGTTGCCTACAGAATACAAACTTTGGGATCCTCGGTAGTCAGGATCGGAACTGTTAGTCTGTTCAACAATCGCAAAACAATTTCAAAATGAAACTAAATTTGATAACAATTTGTGCCTTCATACGATGCAAACAAAGTGCGGCTTCTAAAAATTACTACAAGATCAGCCTAACACAGGTAAAACATATCAGACATCCTTAGATTTACATACTCGAATTTGAAAATCGAGGAGACATCTTTTACCTAGCATGTCACTTGAAATAACAGTGTCAATACTTTATTCAAGCTTACAAGGCTTGAGACCAGACATCGCTACCAAGTTGAGAACTCAGTATATACTGAACATCTTCACAAAAATCATTGGCTTAAGGGTAATGAGCTTTCTCACAGTAGACAAGACTATGCTCCATGCCTAAACGGAGGAGCTTGCCATTTGTTCCAAATGCACCAATGAAGTTCTTGGGTACTGAGAGAGGGCCAACTAATGAGTTGAACAGCTCTTTGTTGTGTACGTTCGAAAACGGCATTAGATTGTGCCAGCCTGTCTTAAGCCAGTAATCCGCAAAAACAGAACCACCCTCCTTAACCACATCTCCCAGAGACACAATAATCACTTCTATTTTCTTTTTGAGGCTGTCTTCATATCATCAACCCACTTGAGGAGACGACCCTCCCAGAGACCTCCATAGTGGGCAGCGTAAATCCAAACCAAACCCAAAAATCGATGTCCGGAAGTTCCGAGACTGTTAGAACCTCAACGTTCCCGCCACCACCACCATCAGACATTCAGACGTCCTCACAAGCTTTTCTATTCCGCAGCTTCCCAAC
The DNA here is from genome assembly GCA_963680865.1 of Spergularia marina. NCBI lineage: Eukaryota > Viridiplantae > Streptophyta > Magnoliopsida > Caryophyllales > Caryophyllaceae > Spergularia > Spergularia marina. The sequence goes on along the minus strand of OY804553.1, from coordinate 21,363,195 downwards.
CATTCCTGGAAGCAGAGACCCTGTAGCCTTTTTATTTGATAATCCCACACTGTCTGTTTAGTGAAGGGGTACGCTTCAATCCCATATTCAAGAAACACTTCTAAGCCATCAACATCCACATAACCATTCTTGGGTCCGACAACAACCAGCTTATCTTGGCAGCTGTAGCAGAGTCTATTCATCCTACAACTGACCCTGTCGCTGTAGGGAAGCGAGAGCCAGCCACAAGAAAAAGGAGTCTTCTTAAGTCTCTGAAGTAGAGAGTCCACCTCGCTTTCCAAAGTCGATGACTTGGGGTGGTACCCTTTAGCGCGAACCACAACAAGCTCAAACTTGTGGTTGTCTCGCCTATACTCCTCGTACAAATTACGAACTTGGTACATCAATTCCCCGTCACATAAATAATACAAGAAAACAACCTTGTTCTTAAGGCTGGACACGATTGTTTTTCCACCACAGGGAGCTTGACCATGGCACAGGCAATTAAGGACGTCACTACTCTTGACGTGCAAAAAAGATTCAAGTACCACCAGGCCGCATGACATTCTGTCACTTATCGACTCTCGTAAGTTGGCACGGCTGAAGAAATACATATCTACTCCAAAGTTATGGAGAATATAGAAATTGGTGTTCAAAACCCTCTGCTTCTTTATATAAAAAATGACACAGCCGGGTCGGTCATAGTAAGGTGAACCAGTAAGTTCAAACAACCGGAATGAGCGAATAGGGTCAGAGAATGGGACTGTGTAGAATGACGGAGAGAGAGCAGAGCCGAAGCGTTTGAAAGCAAGCCCGGCCACATGCCTCTTCTCCACATGGTTAAGGATTCAGGTTTCATACGCACTGCCAAAACTACGAGGAAGTCCTTCTTCTCCTTGGCTAACTCAGAGAAAATGTCATTTAAGTTACAACACATACCAACAATTTTATTGTCTACTCCCTCCTCATGTATACAGATAGTAAGTATTATCAAGTATGTTTTACGCATTTTCTTGAGGTCTCCAAGATAAATTCTGGGTTCTTTGCCATTCTCCCACCCGTTAAGAAAGTGTGACCGAGAGGGCAGCACATGGCTTATGTAAAAGAGATCGTCCACCTGCACACTACTACTACTACTTTCCAATGCCTCTTCCTCCTCCTCCTCCTCCTCCTCCTCCTCCTCCTACTACTACTACTACTACTAATACTACTACATGCTATACTACGCACTACTACTCTTACTATACTACATACTCATACTCCTACTCCTATTATTATACTCTCGTACTACTACTACTACTCCTACTACTACTACTACTACTACTACTACCCTATAGTATATTCCAGTCCGCGTACTTGTACTCCTACATACTCTTACAGCTACTACTACTCCTACTTCTACTATATAGTGAAGTCCTCATACTCCTACTCCTACAATTTGAGATAAGTCTTAAGAAAACCAGTGTATAAGATTTACACACAAAAATACGTAAGTTAAATTCCCGTACCAATTTTTTTCTCCATAGTAACTAACTAATTAACTACGTACCTCAAATTTTTGAAAAAAAAAAAAAAAAAAAAAAACCGAAACATTAAATTCTCGTACCAATTTCCTTCTACATAATAACTTTACTTTGTACTAATCAACTATGCAAATGAAATTTTTGCAAAAAGAGGAAAGTTATAAAAGAAAAGACGTGACTTACAAAAATAGTTAGAAGTATAATATTTAACACAAAGAAGTTTGAATACGTACATAAAATAATTTACTCAAATTAAGGGAGAAGAATAGAAGATGAGATCATTGATTATTTAACTTTTGTTCCTACACTTAATTAAGCTAGATACTCTTAATTGTAAACATTCGTCATCGTAGACATCATATCGCTCATTCGATCATGCATGTATGTTGTATGCATACTTCCTACAAATTTAAAACATGATCCACTTTAGAAAATAATAATAATATTTAGTTTCAGCAAAAACACAAATGTTTGAACATTAACAATAAATTATTACTACAACAAACAAACAAACCATTAGCACCTAAAAAAACATGATCAAAGAAATTCAATATTAGTAAAGCACAAAAGACAGACAAAAAATAAAATAAAAATAAAAAAAATTCCACATTAAAAACAAATTATGCTTATGGTAGGTTTAGATATACGTATCCGTATTATTACTTCCCATCCTACCATATTTCAACTTCTATTTATTAAAATTCAGGTAGAATTGTCTAGCTTATGTTCTATTCTCATTTAATTATTTTTTTACTTACCATATCATGTACAATTTTTTTACTTGTCTAGCTTTGGTCACTTACCATACATATGATCTAAATACAATTTTTTTTATACAAAATATGAAAATTCTAGAGTGTTCCGATCGTTGTGGGAACTCGAAAAAATTGTCAAGCTTATGTTCAATTCTTATTTAATTAATTTTTACTTACCATAACCCATACAATTCACTTTAAATTATTTGGCCACTTACCATTGGTCATATACCATATATATAATTAAAATACAATGTTTAATACAAAATATGGAAGATTAGACATTCTAGAATGTTCCAATCGTTGTGGCAGCTCAAAAAAAGGCTGTTTTAATAATATGTACTAGTTTAAAGCCCGAGCGGGCACGGTGACATTAACAATATTTTATATTATATAGACATTTTACATTGCCGAAATCATTATACTTTTTTTTTTTTTTGCAAGAAAATTAGTAGCTTTATTCATCCCAAATTGGGGAAAGCAAATTCTTACAAAAACTTAGAACCCCTAAGATGTACTAAGAGATTCTATAACTTCCTCATTTACATCATGCTTTCCTATGATCCTTATGCTAATCCAGAATTTAATATGTCCAACAATAAAATCAATAATGTGTTCTTCGTTTAGGAAGACTCTAGAATTCCTTTCCCTCCAAATAGCGTATATGGTGGCAACTAAGCTGCATCTCGCCCAGCTTGTCTTCCAGTGCTTCTTATGAATATGCTTGTTATACCATCTTATTTCCCCTGCTAGAGTTGAGCTGTTATGAGGAACTCCCATCCAACTTTTGATGCTATTCCAGATGGCTTTCGATACTCTGCAAAAATTATTGAAGTTAAATAAAGTTTTTTTTAAGGTAACAACGAAATAAAGTTACCATTTATCTAGAACTATTGATTAATTCATTTTTTAAAGCTCTCACACTGTATACTTACATGACATTAATGTTCTAGCTAATTAATTAACTTTTTTCATAAAACCATTTACTTCTATTACTTACTTTAACCAACCTTTATCGTTTTACGTGTTTATGTCTCATGACAAAAGTATAAAGATGTCAATACTAAACAAAACTGAACACAAACTGTGCAAGATATATACATTTATTTCACATCAACAAACCTAAATAACAAATTGACAGATGTTGTGCTATAGTGGTTAAGCTAAGATAGAGGTACCGAATACAATAAGTTTCAGTTTCGAATTTGTTCCCTATATCGTATACCGATTTCTAAGCTTATTACACTTGATGTTAGTAAGATTTTGTATGATTCAACTTATTCTTTTTAACATATTCGTATCACAAGAGTAAAATGTTGTAACTATAATGAATCTAGTAAAAAAATTGATTCCAATAGAATTTATATTAGTTCAAATCTAATAAGTTTAGTGCAAGTTTAATAAATTTAAATAAATCAAAATAACTATATATCATAACTTACGAAACCGAAGCAAAAAAAATATATTATCTTAATTGTATGTTTCTTTTTAAGTCATCTTATATTTTGTTATGTTGAATCAATGACTCCAATTAACGATTATACATTAGTTATTTTAAATCTTATAATTGCAATAATGCTTGCACGTTGTACATCACAAATTCTTAAGATGAAAAGTTATGATTCGTACCAATGACTTTGCTTATGTGGCCATGTTTCAAACTACCTAGCAATAAAAGGTAATTCTAGGTTTGTGATAAATGGTTTTCTGACTATTGGAATATATATAAATGCACTTTGCAAATATTTGATAATGAAGAATTTACTTATAGTTATTATTCAATTAAAGATCTTATATCATCATTTTCAATATTATGGGTCGATGACCTGTCTAGAGCTGCATAAAAATACCTATAATTGTTTGCCTCTTCAATAGATAGACTATATTTATAAATAGAATATTATATTTTCTAGGACTATGTATTAAATTTTTCAAAACTCAAGTTTACATTAAGGTAGCTGACCAAATAATTTTCGTTTGATAGTATGTGTTTTAGAGCAAAGAGATCTATACATTATGTAAAAACATTTGATTGCTCTCATAGAAATAAGTACATCGAATACGACAATGACCTTGTATGATACAATTTTGCAACATATAAATACCAAAGCATATCACCTAAATTAAGCTATTTTTTAATTAATTTAGATTAATTGACATATGAACTGTTCAACATTCAATGTCTCAGCTAAACAAACTAAAAACAGTCTTACATTTCTAAAAGGAGGGAGTATCTTATCTTTTTATGATTAGAAAAAAAAGACTTATAGAATGGCGCATATTTAGAGAAACCAAGTGACTTTACTCGTAGTTATTAGTAGTTGGAAATTCACTTGAGTAAGTTGAATTGCTACCCACCTAAAAATATAAAGCAAAAAATTACAAAGCTATAATAATATTATCAAAGAAGACACCTCACTAAATGAGTATAACGTTAAGTGTGCAAATCTGATAGTTTTTTTGCGAAATCAACAGTCAATGCACTAACTCGCAAAATGAAATCGTCTTACATTTATGAAAGGAGGGGGTATCCTATCTTTTTATGATTACAGTACATTTAAATTTGGAATATAATGTAATCTTTCCATTACCCATGATAAAATTCTTTATATTATCTTACTATTTCATGACTACAATATACTTGCTTAAAAATATTATCTTCCATAACTTATAATTGAATTTTCTATAAACCAATCGAATTTTTCTTCACCTGAAAATGATATAAAATTTCAATGTATTTAGATGTATTAAAAGCTTATGGTTATATGCAGAAAAGATCAGATTCATTAAAAAATATAAACACTACATTTATTCGTAGCTTGTGGTCAATCTTTTATATATATATACTAAAACATAGATTACAAAAAAAAAAAAAAAAAAAGAATAATATTATAGAATAACACATATATTAAAGCGAGTAAATGATTACTTTTACTCGTAGTTATTACTATTGGGCAGTTCACATGAATAAGTTGAAAATTCTTTAATACCATTTCGAGATTAGTTGCTATATACTGCCTTCGATCTTTTTATAATTATCTGTTTTGTTTGTTGATTTTGATTATCCATGTTGGGGGTCACTTCTACACTAAATGAACTTTTTATTCACCTAAAACTGTATTAAAATTTCATTAATTGTAGACGCTTTTTAAAAAAAAAAAAATTTGGTTCTTATATTTTACCAAAATGTAGAAAATGTCGTATAGTTTTCTCTTATATTAAAATGTAGGTTTGACTTATTATCTTACCATAACTTAAAAAGAAAATTTTATACTGATGAATTTTTTTCAAAATTACCATAAACATACATATGGTATACTACATTTCCATATGTAAATTATATGAATTTTGTACATGATTACCATAAATTCAGATATGGTATAACAACAATTCCATAACATAAATTAATTCCTTATCCGCCAGAAACTCTAAGAAAATTCGAAAGGCTTTAGACCTCTTCAATGCCCACGAAAAAAACTTCGTTTGTAAATATACTAGTTTAAAGCCCGTGCGTTGCACAGTTACATTAAAAATATTATATATCATATACACACCATCAATTATCGAAATTTATTATAATATAGATAAATAACGTTTAATTTAAAGTCATAATTATATTGTAGATTTCATATTCTCATTTTCAATATGATGGCTATAGTTGTGTCACTATGTCAATAGATAGTATTTATCTATAATTCGAATATTATATATTTTAGGACTACACATAAACTTTTCAAACTGTAGGAGAATTTCATTTGCGTTGTGGGGATTTTTCCCCATTTCCAGACGCATTCAATAATAAAAAAAAAAATTGAATTTTTAAGAAGATTACATTAAGGTAGATGACGTAATAATTTTGGCTGATATATAGTAATAGTTTTAGTGCATAGAGATTTACTCATACACATTATTTCCTTCTATTAAGGCATAACTCACCTAATTAAATTCAGTTATTTTCTAATTAAATTAGATCATTTGACATCTGATATGTACAAATCAGATCAAATAACTTTCAATCTAATCATATAGCTTCATACCAGATCATAGAGAATCTAAATAAGCAAGACATGAGCAATTTTCATGCAAATAAACTCAAGCTAAGGCTCCTTAATTAATTACAATTTTTTTAATTAATTTAGATTAATTGACATTTGAAATGTTCATATCAGATCAAATAACTTCTTATATTTAATCAAATATATTTATCAGATCATACATAACGTAAATAACCAAAACATAAACAATTTTCCATGCAAATAACCTCAAGCTAAGGCTGATTGATGTTCTCTTGATTTTATCATTTTTACCAAAAAAATGTTTTTAACTGTAGTCTATCAAGATGCAACGATGTAAAATGTAATAAATGCAAATGATGACGATTATAGAAAATTCTCAAAAGTAACAATATGCCAAAAAAAAAAAAAAAACTATGACAATGATGATGTCAATATATTTTATATATATTACATTCTTCATTTAAAAATATGTTTTGATATCATTTTTCGAGGTGAGATATTGAAATGAAAATATAAAGCCAAAAATTGCACAACTATAATATTATCAAAGTAGATACCAACCAAATAAGTATAACTTTAAGTATATAAATATGATAGTTTTTTTTTTTTTTTTTTTTTTTTTTTTTTTTGCAAAATGAGTATTTGTAAGTGAATTTTTTATAAACCAATCGAAGTTTTCTTCATCTGAAAATGAAATACAATTTCAATGTCTCTAAGTGTATTAAAAGCTTCCTCCAAAGCTTTAGGTTGATGAGATGGGATTCAGGGTAGTTACCAGGAGGAAATCAAAGGGAATAACTACCTCTAAGACTCCTCCAACAAGCACTAGGAACAACTTTGCAGGGTTACTTTCAATTGGGATCACTAATGCCCAGTTAGAGAAGGGGTTTAATGACCAGATTCAGGAGAGAATTGATCTTCTAGGGGATAAGGAGCCTCCAGGCACTCCCTCCTCCCAATGATTGTAGGAGCTTGGAACATTCGAGGGCTCAGTGATGCCCTCAAGCAACAGGAGGTGAGGGATCTCTTGTTGTCTAATAAGGTGGACTTGTTTGGGATATTAGAAACCAGAGTTAAAGAGAAAATTTTCAATGGGATTGTTAGGAGGAAATTTGGTAGATTTCTTGTTACTAATAATTACTCTCACCACAGAAATAGGAGAATTTGGTTGCTTTGGAATAAACAAACTGTCAAGGTGGATATCAGAGAGGTTGGCAGTCAGTTTATCCACTGCAAAATGCTACATTACATGACAAATAGTAACATTTGGATTACAATGGTTTATGGAAGTAATAGCCCGGAAGAAAGGAGAGATCTCTGGGAGAAATTGAATTCTTTTAGCACTCAGGAGCCTTGGATAATCTTGGGGGATTTTAATGTTGTCAGATATCACTCGGAAAAGATAGGAGGAAATCCTCCAAACCTCAATGATATGGATGAGTTTAATAGATGCATTGCTCATTGCAAATTGAATGACATGATAGGGCAAGGATGCCAATTCACTTGGACCAATAGTCAAGAGGGAGATACTAGGAGTTGGTGCAAACTGGACAGAGCCCTAATGAATAATATTTGGATGTCTTGTTTCCCTTCCTCTTTTGTTAATTTCCTTCCTACAGGCATCACTGACCATTCCCCCATAATGATCAGTATTGCTAGTCCCCCTAAGATCAAAAAATCTTTCAAGTATCTGAACTGTTGGGAAGATCATGCAAAGTATGAGGATATTGTGAATATAGCTTGGAAAATCCCAGTTTCAGGCTCTGCAATCTTCAAGTTCTTTCAGAAACTGAGGAATGTTAAGTATGGATTATGTGAGCTTAACAGAGATCACTTCTCAAACCTGAGTAAAAGAGTGGAAGATTGTAAGAAAAAGCTTTTGGTAAGCCAAGTAGCGCTTCAGAGTGCTCCTCAGGATCAGAGGAAAATTGAAGAAACTGACAGATTAAAGGAGGATTACTTGAAGTTCAAAAAGGCAGAGCTGAGTATGCTCAGTCAAAGGGCTAAAATCAAAAACATCAATGAAAATGACTATAGCTCGAGATATTTATTTGCCAAAATAGCAGAAAGGAAAAATCAGAGTGTTATTGGTCGAATTAAGGACAGGCATGGCAAAGTTCATAAGGATCAGAAGGGGATGCTTTTCTGGATTATTACCAGTTTCTTCTGGGTCAGGATCATCAAGTAGAGAAGCTGGATTATGACTTTATTAGGAAGGGCCCTATTCTTAATAGCAGACATCAGCAGCAAATTATCTTCCCAATTACAGCTGAGAAAATCAAACAAGCAGTGTTCAGCATGGATGCTAACAAAAGTCCTGGGCAGGATGGATTCTCTCCTGGTTTCTTTAAAGCAAATTAGGATTGTGTTCATGATGATTTCACTAAGGCTGCAATGGAGTTTTTTTAGGACAGGAGTCATGCCAAAGCAAGCAAATGCTACCATGGTCTCCTTAATTCCTAAAAAGGAGAATGCTAGTCAGGTAATGGATTTTAGACCCATCTCATGTTGCTCCACCTTCTATAAAGTAGTCACTAAAGTCCTAGCTAATAGGCTGCAGAGCATTCTAGCTGACATAATTGGCAAAGAGCAAGCAGCTTTTATCAGGGGGAGGAATATTTTTGATAATATCATGACTTCTCAAGCATTGGTGAAGGGCTATGATCAGAAACATATCTCCCCAAGATGTTTGATCAAAGTTGACATTCAAAAGGCTTTCGATTCTCTTAATTGGAAATTTATTGAGAATATGTTCACTGCAATGAATTTCCCTCAACAATTCATTGGATGGATTATGGGATGTATCACTTCTCCTTATTACTCCCTCAAGATTAATGGAAGTTATGAGGGTTTTTTTCCAGGGAAATGTGGGATTAGACAGGGAGACCCTCTTTCTCCATACCTGTTTGTTTTGGGTATGGAAATACTCTCAAGATACTTGAGAGAAATGGTCACTGCTGCTCAGTTCTCTCTCCATCCAAAGTGCAACAAAACTCAGTTGACCCACCTGGTTTTTGCTGATGATTTGATGATTTATATTCGAGGAGATGTACCTTCAGCTAAGGCTGTAATACAAAGCCTTGATATCTTTGCAAGAATCTCAGGTTTGAAAGCTAATCAGGCTAAAACTGATATCTATTTTGGAGGGGTGAAGAATGATGTTAAGAACCAGATTCTGCAAATTACAGGGTTTACGAAGGGGAAATTTCCCTTTAGATACCTAGGCCTTCCTCTTCACACCAAAAAGCTCAAGACAGAACTTTATCAAATGCTTATGAGAAAGATTAGTAGAAGTATTCAGCATTGGTCTTCTAAACTCTTATCATATGCAGGGAGAGTTCAGCTTATGCTGTTATTTTTGGTTTGGAGAATTTCTGGTGTGCCAGCATTCTGCTCCCTAAGAGTGTGATTAAGAAAATCAACAAAGCTTGCAAGGATTTTCTGTGGAATATTGAAGAAGGGCACAGGAAAATGAGTTTCAAAAGCTGGGAGAGCTCTTGTAAGCCAAGAGAGGAAGCAGGGTTTAATATAAAGGAAATTCTGTCTTGGAACAAAGCTCTTATGTGCAAATGGATTTCAGTAATCATCCAAAATCAAGGGAACATATGGACAGATTGGATCAAGGCTTACTGTATTAAGAGGAATAATTTCTGGACAGCTAAAAGCAAAAGCAGTAGCCCTGAGAGTTGGAAAGGTATTATGAGTATCAGGGATGAAATATTGAGAAGAGAGGGAGATGAGGAAGCTGCTTGTCAACTTGTAAAGAGTTGGAGTGCAGGAGGCAAGTTCAGCATGAAGAAAGCCTATGATTACTTTAGATCTCCGGCAACCAAGAAGAGATGGAGTAAAACAGTTTGGGACACTGTTACTATGCCAAAGCATGGGTTCATAACTAGCCTAGCTGCTCAGAATAAATTGGCAACCATAGATAACATCAAGCGCAGAGGGATCCCGATTGTTAACAGATGTACTCTCTGCAAAAGAGCTGAAGAAACCCACACTCACCTATTTTTCAAGTGTGAGTTTTCAGCTGAAATCTGGCAGGATGTCCTGACTTGGTTAGGGCTGCAGAACAGAAGCTGGAGACTTAATCATGAGCTAGATTGTCTGGCTAAGCACAAAAACCAGAAGAATTGGAGACTTAAGTGGGCAAAATGTAGCATTGCCGCAACTGTTTACTGCATCTGGAGAGAAAGAAATCAGAGAATTTTCGCAAATTCTCAGCACAATAGTAAGGATATAGTCATTTGTATTAAGTTCCTAGTTTGTGTAAGGCTATTTAGTTGGCTCAAAAAGGTAGGAAATGAGGAAGTAGTTGAAAGCCTCAACGGGAATTAGTCGTTGTAGCGGTTTCTATTTTTGTAAGATCCCGATTTATTCCCTTTATGGATGAATAAATACAAAACTTCTTACAAAAAAAAAAAGTGTATTAAAAGCTTATGGTTATATGCAGAAAATGACATATTCATTAAAAAACATAAACACTACATTTATTCGTAGTTTGTGGTCAATCTTTTATATATATACTAAAACATAGATTACAAAAAATAAAATAAAGAATAGACTCATAGAATAGCACATATATTAAAGCGAGTAAACAATTATCCTTTACTCATAGTTATTACTATTGAGGAATTCACATTAATAAGTTGAAAATTCTTTTGTATTATTTTACCATTTCGTGATTAATCGCCATATACTCCCTTCGATCTTTTATAATTTTCTGTTTTGTTTGTTGCTTTTGACTATCCAATTTGGGGGCCACTTTTATACTAAATGAACTTATAAACGGACTTTTAATTCATCAAAAACTGTATTAAAGTTTCATTAACTGTACACGCATTTAAAAAAAAAAAAAACATTTGGTTCTTATATTTTACCAAAATGTAGAAAATGTCGTATAGTTTTCTCTTACATTAAAATGTAGGTTTGACTTATTATCTTACCATAACTTAAAAAAGAAACTTTTATATTTATGATTTGTTTTCAGAATTACCATAAATCTACATATGGTATAGTATATTTCCATAAGTAGAATATATGAATTTTATACATGATTACCATAAACTCACATATGGTATAACAACAATTCCATAACATAAATTAATTCCTTATTCACCATAAGCTCTAAGAAAATTCGAAAGGCTCTAGACCTCTTCAATGCCCCTGAAAAAAGATTCGTTTATCACGGGACACTTCACAATAATCGACTATTCTTATATTTTAATTAGTTAATCTGAAAATGAATAAATAAATCATGATAAAATTAAAACGGGACACTTTTTATATTCTTTTTTTTTTATTCATTACTTAATCTCAAAAAAAAATGATAATTGATTAAATGTTGGTTAGTTAAGATGTCTTCTAATCTCACTGTATCACTTACAGATATTTTTTTTTTTGTTATTTTTAAGTCATTTTTCACAAAAGTCTTAAACTTGTCGACATACCTCTACCAAAATAATTTTTAACTTTTCAACACTATGTATAAGTTGATCTTATATTGAAATACATTTTGACACGAACTCAATGATACATATATCGTAATATTCTGATATACGTAGCCCAAGTTATAACAGTTTATATGATGTTTCATGTTGATAACTTTATTACGTAAGAGTTTTACGAATATTGGACTCTCTCCGGGTGCAATGCTTAATGTTTAATGAGGATTACATTAATATTTTATGTGAGAGTTTAACATATCTTGGACTCTCTATGTGAATTTCTTGAACTCTCGACGCCCTCAATGCGCTCTAAATTATTAGCAACTAGGATGAAAACCTGTGCATTGCACGGGTCACATAACAATGTTACAATAAGACGAAAATAAAATTAAAATTGTATTATATATGGCCCAAAGAAAATGCATGGTTAAATATCCAAAAAGTCCTATAATTTGTAAGATATAATCGCATAAGTTATTATTAAAGTTACGTTTAGAGTTAAACTGTTGTATAAGATATGTTTGTGTCGAAGTTATTATTTCTTTTGCGTCTAATAGGATTTGATTGTCTACCTAAATATGTAGTAACAGATCGAGACAACATATAATAATGTAATTATTATAAGTAGAGTCCTACCTAAATTCCTATTAGATATATTTTTTAATATAATATTAGCAAGAGTCTCTAAGAGAGCTCGATTATTGTGAGAGCTCGAAAAAAGCCTCCTTTAATAATATAGAAGGATTTAAACTCAATTGTAATATTTTGATTTAAATTTTTTATTATGATTTGATCTCAATTGACAAAATAAAATATTGGTATAATGACTTTGTCTAAGTTAGAGACTCTAAATCAATGAATTTATATTAAATTACCTACAATGATTGGTTGTAACACTTAATTTGTTGAATCTGAATTTGTGTTATATTTTTTTATTCAAAACGATAAAGGATTTGTTGGAATCCCAAATCTTAAGGATTGCTCACGTCCAGCACTTTAATTTACATAATAAGTATAGCTTACGTTTTACTAACTCAAGAAATTTAGATCTTCTTAGTAGAATGGAAAAAAAAAAAAACCATCTCTCTAATCTATTCAATACTACTTGGACTATAGTCTCCCACAACGCAAAAACATAAAAGTACATAGAATTTTGTAAGTGAATGCTATAAAAATACAACTTCAACATATGCTCCTGAAAAAGCCTCATGTATCTCAATTTCGTGACTTTAGCCTTATACTACCCGTAATTCTTACATAGTTTATGATATATATATATATATATAGGACATTTATATAAGTCAGGATTTCAATTATTTGCTCGTGAGTGACCAATAATCATCATCATGAAACATAATATAAAATGATATATGGATTAATTATAACGCCTCTAATAAATAAAATTAATTAACCATTAGCATATTATATTATGTTAATTTGGTTGAGATATGAAAGAGATATGCGTAGTTGAACTCCTACAGTCCAGTCTCTACGTGATAGACATGTAACGCAGATTCATTTTCTTACTACATAGTTCCTGCTATTTAGTTTTTTTTTTTTTTTTGACATCACGCTATTTAGTTAATTTTAATAAATGTAAATGAGTCGAATTCTTGAATTATATTCGGTAGGAGTAAAATGGAGGATGAATACATACCTCCATAATGCCAAACTTAGAAATTTTCGACTTCGCATAGGACTTTCCTAATGCATGCAATGGATGTATCCCTCCTAATTTAATATGCTTCTACTACTCTTTACTACGCTAAAAAAGAAAGGTTAACATTACGCATCAGTAGACTCTAAGGGGTCTTTTGGATAGCATAGGAATTAAATTCCTATAGGAAATAGAATATCTTGGGAAATGAATTCCTATGATAAATTCCCGGGAATTTTCCTTACAATGTTTGGATACCATCTAGATACTTAGAATTCCTTGGAATTAATTTCCCATGTCTTGTTTGGTTACCATACAACAATTCATTTGCTTAGTTATTAAAATGACTAACTTACCATCTATTTAATGTAGCTAAACAAACATAAAATAAGCAATTAAAGGGTAAAGTAGTAATTGTATATATTTTACACCATAGGAATTGTGAATGACCATGGGGGGAGCTAGGTAATTGAATTCCTATGCTTCATAGGAATTAGAAATTCCTCCACTTCTACAAAAATGGGTTATTCAAACAACCCCTCAAAACCCAATTCCTAGGAAAATGAAATTCCTATAGATTTTGAGGGTATCAAAACGACCCCTAAATACAATGATGTAAGAGCAAATACTTTTTAGAGATCGATAACATATACTCTATTTGTTCAAGTGAGATGTTGGACTATTCCATATTTGCGTGTTTCAATGAATTGTTGGTCTTTCCTTATTTAGGGGATTTTGGGGTTTGTAAAGTTGCTATAGTGCCCTCAAGTGGTCTCCGCAAATTATACCATGCTCCCGGGAGCACAAAGAGCATGGTGGTCCTTTTCACAATAGAAGAGTAGGGGACCACACTTAAATAGATTTTATATTATTTTAAGTGTGGTCCCTACTCCTCTATTATGAGAAGGACCACCATGTTTTTTGTGCTCCCGGGAACATGATATAAGCATTGAGTGGTCTCACCACTAAGCACCTTTTATTGTTTTTGTTGGGATTTTCTATTTCTCTCTCCTCTCCCCCACCTTTACCAGTGCGGATCACCTGTCTCATTTTCCTATCTTACTTCATGTACCCCTCCAATCACGTGACAACATTTTATTATATTATCTTTAAAAGATTATATTTTTTGGAAAGATTTATGAAATGCTACATTTACCCCACCATATATTGGTTTTTGGTCCAAAGCAAAGTCCAAGATCACACTGTAACGGAGGGAGTAGATTTATTCGTTAAAACAAAATAATGAACATGAAAATTTGTCTAGCTAGAGTGCAATTTACCTATAGGTTATGAATAGGTCGATTAATTCCAATAAGATCTTTCTCTCGGTCATTATAAGAGTGCAATTTATACTTCTTAAGAAGCAAGTTCTATAACTTCAAAAAAAAAAAAAAAAATTGTTCTAATTAACCAAATTAATTAAACAAAGGGCCAAACAATAAAAGCTAATAAGCAAAATTGTTGCCATCCTGCTCGTAGGAGCTTGAATCAGCTAATCTATGTCTTAGAAGTTAGAACTAATGACGAAGCAATTACAACTTATACAAATTGTGATACAATACTATATATACTTCTTGTTTATTTTATAAAACTCATTAGACCCTCGGCATGCAGTGGCTGTGGACGATTCAAAATGTGTATTTTAAGAAGTACATGCATTGGAGAAACTTATTACAGACTCTCATTGGACATGGAAAACATTAGACACAATTCTGACCTTTTACTTACTCAAATTGGGCTTCGTATATCATTACCTTTTGGTAGGAGTAGGATAAATGCAATCTCTTTCTGTAGATGATTAGAATAGATCTACTATTGTGAAATTTTTTCAGCAGTATCAGAATAGATATTGAATTCTCCCCGAGTAGTAAGATTAGACTGTGTAATATAATGAAGTCTCCTTTGAGTACGATTAGAACATAATGAACCCTATCTTTGCGTAGGATTAGAATAGGTATGTAGATAGTTTAGAAATCGATCGCGAGCTGTCTTGTTATTATGTGAGGTACGTAAGAATGACGTGATTTTGGTTTACAATTAGAATACACTAAATTTATCTTCACGTAGGATTAGAATTGGTTGATAACTTAGAAATCAACCTGTCTTGTTAATATTTGAGGTATGCAAGAATGACGTGATTTTGGTTTAGTAACAAATTATATACTTTGGCTTTATTATTGATACAATGATGGATTTGTGATTAGCATTTTCTTTAATTAATTCTTCTTCTTTAATTTGATATTATTGTTGTAAAGCTACTTCATTGTACCACACAAAAATTAAAGTTAGATACCAATACTACGATAATTGGACAGTAAGATTAACATAAACTTGTAACAACAACGAAAACCAATTTTCATAAGCGACAATGTATACGCACTGCATAATTACATACTAGTACATAAAAAGTACAAAAAAAAAAGGAAAATGAAATTTTACGTTAAAAGCAACGTATGCATGGATATTTATAGGTTTAGATATAGGTATTTCTTCCCACCCGGTACAGTTTAACTTGTATTAGTAAAACTCGGTTAGCATTGGAGTAGAATTTGATACCTTGCTTGTAACGATTTGATAGGACTCACACATATTCTGGACAATTTCAGTATTTCACTCTAATTTCCTTACAACCATGGACTTTCTCACAAAGCAAGAAAATTAAATAAAATCTTGTGGTTAATCCAAAAAATAAACTTTAAACGTAGGCTCATGAAATTATTCAGCTTATATATATAATAATAATATGTATGTAATGTAATGCTACAATTGTTCATCTCCTAATTTAATACAATTTTTCAATTGAACTTTACCTAAACTTCTACAATCCTACAATAGTGGGACTCTCTCTATGAGCTCCAAAACCTCAACTTTCGACGTAGGCCCCTGAAAAATACGATTTGATAGGACTCACACATATTATGGACAATTTCAATATTTCACTCTAATTTCCTTACAACCATGGACTCTCTCACAAAGCAAGAAAATTAAATAAAATCTTGTGGTTAATCCAAAAAATAAACTTTAAACGTAGGCTCATAAAATTATTCAGCTTTATATATATAATAATAATATGTATGTAATGTAATGCTACAATTGTTCATCTCCTAATATTATACAAATTTTCAATTGAACTTTACCTAAACTTCTACAATCCTACAATAGTTGGACTCTCTCTATGAGCTCCAAAACCTCAACTTTCGACGTAGGCCCTGAAAAATCCTCCTTTATTATTATGTATTGATTGATTGATTGATTAAGATAAGATTAAGATTAAGATTGATTGTTGTTGTGTGGCCTAACTTCTAAGGACACATGTTATAAGGGTCTATTCGGCAAAACTAACAGTAGATTTAGTTGATAGCGTTTTTAGTATCTGTAGCATTTCTAGCAACTGTTAGGTGAAGTTGTCAGCTGTTATAGAGTAAAGGTACAACTAGCTAAAATTTACGTAACGTGTTCGGCAAAACAAGCTGTTAAAGTACCAAAATTAAGTAAAAGGACATTGATTAATTTTTACAAACTACATATTTAATACTGACTCTACAATGGCTACCAAGTCATGGTAGTCATGGTAGCCATTGTAGAATTCCTCCATATTTATATGTGGAAGTATTTTTTGGTTGATAATCTATGTGTTTCGTAAAAGTGATACTCCCTCCTTAAAAAGAATAGAAGTTGTTTTCACTTTGATCGCCTTCTGATATATCTCTCGATATATATCCTTAAAAATTATTAATACATATTCTTGTAATAGGATTTTTCAATACGAATCTAACAATATAAGTTTCAAAAATTTGGCAGTATTTTTTCTCAAATTGATAGTCAAATCGTCGTCTCAAAAAATAAAAATTCTAATATACTTTTATGGAGTGAACATACAACAAGAGTACGCCAAATAAATACTTTTATAGAAGGAGTATACAACAAGAGTACGTTCAATAAAACACAAGTCAACACAAAAACAAATCTATGATGCCTGAGAAGCTCAAAATCCAACAACTATATTAAGGACGTGAATTATATTGTGGGAATGAATGAAAATCAAGTATAAATGAGGCAAAAAAGTAAATATAGCACCGTAAAGTCCTATATTACTATGCAAAATAAGGACTTATCAAACTCCCCCAAGCTAAACCTTTATTCGTCCCCGAGTAAATCCAAAGATGTAGGCATTCAAAACAAGGTCTAACCAACATGTGAACACAAGCACTCAACCAAAATTTGATCAAGGTTTTCGAAAAGACATCAAAACTAGTTCAAAATCAATTTAAATTCGAAAATTTTGGACTAAGGCATGTACTAACAATTACCCTCAAGATATGTCATGCATGCAATTCAAAGAACTACAAGTGTTCCGAGGAACCATTTCCTCCCAAAACCGACTCAATGGAATATTATCTCACTTTAGTCCTAAAAATATTTAAAAGAATGTGAACCTGGCTGCCTCTTAGCATAGAACAACTTAAGAAAGTTTTAACAAGGATCAAATGAATCTTTAATAACCTGCATGAGAAGGGGCTAGCAAAAAGGAAACAGATTAAAGGATAGAGCAGGATCAACCCTCAAAGTAAATGAAATCCTAGAATCCACCTCTATTCTACGCCCTTAAAATGTATATATCCTACCATCCTTACACCAATGTAATGAATGAACTCTAGCACCCCTTATGTCTCCCACCTAGCACCTATGAAGCACGGACACCTCTTCCAAGTGACGTGTCTGTGTCCAATACGATGTCGGACACGGACACCAGGAGGACACGTGTCGGACACGGTCGGTCCAGTGTCCGGTTTATTCTTTTTAACTCGGACACAAAATCCGATTTTTTACACACAGGACACCGCTCAGACACCTCTAGGACACAAAAAACAAACATTAAGCAAGCATTTGGGCGAAATAAACATTCTTAATCTCGAATTTCTTAGCGTTTCCCTTAACATATTCAATGATCATGTGTGTAATATCTTTATTTTAAAATTGTTTTAAGTTTTAAAGTTACAAATTCTTATTGTTTTATTAAAAATATAATATTTAATTTATTTTCATATATTTATATTAAAAAATAATAGCGGTTTCGGTGTCCTACATTTTGAGATTGAGGTGTCCCGCTGTCCGCGTCCTCCCGGTGTCCGTGTCGGTGTCCGTACTCGTGCAACATAGCCTAGCACCACCAAGATAGACCCAACCAAATGTACTCCAACAAACAAACAATTTTAAACCAACAACACCGATGTTCCACAAGAACAAATGAGAGAGAGAGAGAGAGAGAGTGAAAAGCTTATTGAAATACTATATACATGTTTTTTTTCCTTCTTTTTGATCTTCCGATTTTTTTTTCGATTTTTTTTCTTTTTCTTGTTTTTTTCGTTTTTTTGGAACGAAAACTAAAATGATGCCTTTCCACACTCTCTATTACAATGAAAAGAATAACAACGGAACCATCGGTGAGTCCAATCCACTTCATAAAATACAAAATAAACTCAAGTGAATATATGTAGTCAATTCCCAATATCTCCAACAAGCTAGCCGACAAATGTTTTTTTTCTGATCTGGACTCTTGATACGAGTGCGGAGGCGTATTGAAGGTACAAGTTGGGTTCTGTACTGTCTCACTGACAACACTAATAAGTAATAACTGTAGAATAGAACTAGGTTCCGTACTGTCTAAAAACAAAAAATACGCTCTTTATAGGTTTTTTTTGTGGTTTATAAGAAACGAAAGTTAAAGAACAAAATAGTGAAGATATGATTCAACACTTGCAACTAATTGAACCTAACCGAATTCAAAAAGTTGCAAGAATACGAAGGAAAACTCCCTCAACTCTTTCATTCATTTTCTTAACTCAAATCTCTGTCTCTAAACTATTACTACAAAGCATTGCCTAAATACTAGGGAAATTTTCCAATATACCCCTGAGGTTCCCAAAATTTTCAGGTATGCCCCTCAGGTTACCGAGCTATCCAGCGTGCCCCTGAGGTTTGCGAAATGGGGTTTTTTTTTTGTGTTTTTCACTAACGGACTTTAACACCGTTAGTCCCTTATTGAGTTTGACTTTTTTTTAAACAAATTGACCCTTAATATACCATCAATTTCCCAAAATAAAAAAGTCATCCATCTTCTCTCTCCTCCCTCCTCCCTACCACCTGCACTAGGGGTGTTAACGAGTCGAGTCGATCACGAGCAGAGCCCTGCTCAACTCGAACTCGTGAAGGGGGTAGCCCTGCTCGACTCGACTCGTGAACTCGCGAGCTCAAAATTTTTCAGCTCGACTCGAGCTCGAGAACAAAATCCTCGACTCGAACTCGAGATCAAGCTCGACAAATACTCAAAATCAAGGCGACATAGAAAGAGATCTTATAGCGATTGAAGGTTGTGCGGCGACGAAATGAAGGTCGTGCAATTGTGCGGCGACGAGCGGCAAGGAAATGAAGGTTGTGCGGTTGTGCGATGAAGAGCGGCGATGAAATTAAGGTTGTGCGGTTGTGCGGCGACGAATGCATGTCGTGCGGTTGTGCGGCAATGAGAAGTGCGGCAGTGAGTGTGCGGCGACGAGGAGAGAAGTTGAAAAAATTTAGGGAAAATTTTAGATCTGAGAGATGAGTGGAACTTTATTTTTCATGTTTGTCGTTGAACCTCCTTTATTTTGATCTTTATAAGACTGTGAGAGTGAAAGTGTGAGGTGAGTGTGTGAGTGTGAGATTCGTGAGAAAATGAGTGGGACACTTTTTTTTTTTTCTACCAAAAAAAATTAAAAGCTACAAATGGAAAACCAAAAGTTTCAAAATGTGCGCCTATAATTGACACATTTACTATTGATTTCAAAATGTGCGCCTATAATTATATTTTGAAATAAGGAAAATTTGGGTATATATATATATATTTTTCGAGTTGCTCGCGAGTTTTCGAGTCGAGCTGGGCCTTGCTCAAACTCGACTCGTGAATCTCTCGAGTCGATCACGAGCACGAGTCGAGCTCACTCGAGCCGAGCTTTGACCGAGTTTTTGACCGAGTCGAGCACGAGTAGCTCACGAGTTCACCCTACTCATTAACACCCCTAACCTGCACTACCACCTCCAAAACCCCGAACCACCACCGCCTCCAACATGAACCACCACCAGCGCTCCGGCGAGCACCACCATACGACCGGCGACCCATGTGGGGTCGCCATAGGGTCTCCTACAATGAAGAATGACATTGAGAAAGTACTGTGGACCCCCGACCAAATCTCCACCCAAGTCACCGAACTCGCCGATGAACTCGCCGCCGACCTCTCTTCCGACTCAGAGCCGGTATTCGTCGGCGTCGTAACCGTCGCGTTCGTGTTCTTAGCCGACCTATTACGCCGCATATCGTTCCCCGTCTCCGTCGACATGGTCCGTGTCAGCTCATACGGCTCCGGCACTCAGTCCAATGTGTCCCCCACATGGGTCGCCGGTCGTATGGTGGTCCACGCCGGAGCGCTGGTGGTGGTTCATGTTGGAGGCGGTGGTGGTTGGGGGTTTTGGAGGAGGTAGTGCAGGTGGTAGGGAGGAGGGAGGAGAGAGAAGATGGATGGCTTTTTTATTTTGGGAAATTGATGGTATTAAGGGTCAATTTGTTTAAAAAAAAAAGTCAAACACAATAAGGGACTAACGGTGTTAGAGTCCGCTAGTGAAAAACACAAAAAAAACCCGATTTTGCAAATCTTGGGGGCACGCTGGATAGCTCGGTAACCTGAGGGGTATACCTGAAAATTTCGGAAATCTCAGGAGTATATTGGAAAATTTCCCCAAACACTAATAGGAACTTTATAAAACTGCCTACTCTTCTTGATAAGATATAGAAAAACTCTTTTAAGACGTGAAGGAAAGTGATCACGGCATTGCATTATTATTTCATTATTCTTGGAGGGATCAGTAGTACTGCATACTTGTTTTACATCTGGTGTGCCCAGTTGCGTGTCACTATCAGATGATTCTAATCACAGGATTATTAGTTTGGCATCTGAGATGCTAGTGTAAAATGCTCATCTGCTATTGTTTTCAATTACTTTGCCGCTTTCAATTCTACATCGTCCATCTTCTACCATGTACTCGTGCGGTTGATTGGGTGCGTGATAGTTCAAGTTTCATTTTGAGTCGCCTAACATGCATAAAGAGCCGCCATAAGGTCCATGATTTAACTGAAATGGGTTGAGTATAATAACTCAAATATCTATCTTATCCATTATTTTAGTGTACCGCTAGCTAGAACTGCTCCACGGGCGCGTGCATTTAAAATTGGAATTCAATACAAAAAACAAAATGATTCAATTGTTTGGGAACTTGTGAAATTTGAAATTAAATATCAAATTTCACCCAATTCCAAGCATGATGAGTTAATTGTACACCTGCTATCGTGACTCCTCCACAGTCACGGCTGCCCCCGTCTTCCCCGTTGACTGCCGCCCCGCCGCTCCCATCAATAATTGGGTGAAATTATTTTTCGATAAGAATCCAACAATACATGTTTCACAATTTTTTATATGTATTTCTTTCTAAAATAGCAAGTCAAACTCTCACCTCTTATCCGAAAACATCATATATACCACTCCATCTCAAATTAAACTTCTTATGGAATTTGAAATCATCTCACATAATACCATCCCATGGAAAGTTGAATTTCGGACAGTGTTATTAATTATGGAGGGAGCATATGAGTGTTAGACAAATTTCTTTTTATAAAAAGGCGTATCTGACAAAAACGAGCTTATATAAGGAGTGTTCGACAAAATATCCATAATACATATATCATGTACAAATCCATACGGAACATCCTAAACATGGTTTAGTTAGTGGTAGTGGCGAAGTGTTGGACAACAAAAAAAAGAGAACCCATCACTCGACCACTTTTTCTGCGGGTTGCATCCAAGGCCAGTTTTTCTCGCAGAGTTCACATGGCGAGATGCCATCATTGTCTTTCGCCAAAACATCTGCACTATGCTTAACTAGGTACTCCGCAACAGCTTCTCTATCACAAACAACTGCATAGTGTAATGGGGTCTGCCCTTCATTATCCTGCAATAACAAGCAATGGTTTCAGTTTAAGCCGTAAAAACAGCTCCCCCTCATCAAAAAGAAAAAAAAAAAAAAAAAAAAAAAAACAGCTCAGTTAAAGAGCAACACGCTATGTTGATATGTACTATAGAGCACACTTTTACGGAAAAATCAATAAAAACTGTAACACCATTCTAACTTCCAACACTAAATCTGTCTTCTAGGACAAGGCTAACAATGATGCAAACAAGAACCGTGCCCCAACCCATCTGACATGAGCTTACTGTGCACAAACTCAAGTGAGTTGTAATGGCTCGACATTCGGAACTATCTCAGACCAGCAAGCAAATAGACTGAGAACTGCTAACCACAAAATTTGCGGCCCGGTCATAGACCTCCACAAAAAAAGGGGAGCAACTTATTAATTTGTCTAAGGCGAGTCTTCAGATAAAAAAATAAGTTCACTAAAAAAGCCCTGTTAAGCATAGTACATAGTGCCCATATCAACAGCAGCAAAAAAAAAAAAAAAAAAAAAAAAAAAAAAAGGGAAAAGTTAATTACCTTTGCATTCACATCAGCTTCATTTTTGAAAAGCAGCTCTATGACTGGAAGGTGGCCCCGATCAACAGCCCAGTGCAAAGGAGTCCGGCCTTCACTATCTGGAGGAGGGGACACTAAGTTAGATTGAGGACGCAAAAAGAGACAAAAAGTAATAGGAATGAAATCAGGTAAACACATTCGTAATTGGCAAGCATGACATAGGACCAAATCAGAGATTGAGACTGCGCTGAATACTAAGATCTAAGAGCTTTCTGGATCAGATCTGTAACCCAAAACAATGTCCCTTCAAACTGCAATAGCAATATACTCTAAACAGGATAAAAAGTGTCCCCATACACCATATGTTGAGCTGCCAACAACATATCAGAGTGCACATATTTCAAGCTCCAAAGACATGATACAGGTAAGCTTAAGCTTAAAAGACCCTCAGATTCAGAACTCATTCTCACTAGAACAGCAGCATCTAAACTCTGGTTTCTAGTAGTATGCCAGCACCAAGAGAAGAGGGTTACAAATACCCTCTCACTAGAGAGCATAAATCTACACAACTTAGGTATCGAGCAAATCACAAAACAAATGTCCTTGGACTAGGAGAAAGTGGGAAAGTGCAAGTAACAAATTGCTAGCAATCCACAGAAACTGAGATATAATTAATCCCATGAAGTGAGTCCTCGACACTATAAATTTTCATGGAGTCAATTGAAGAAAGTATACAACACCAAGCTTGGCAGATAACTTTCACAAATACTAAAAGAGGAGTTGGAATTGTATCCATCACAATTTGGTACAAAATTTATACCATAATCACATTGAGTATTCGTCTTCAAACTAATAATCAAAAGGGTATCATATAAGCTATATTTCTCCAAACACCCACAGCACCAGAACAAGAAAATATACCTTTAACATTGACTGAAATCCCATTTGCAACGCATTTCAGCAAGTTATCCACATCACCTTCTCTAGCAAAACCGTGTACTGCTTCCATTTTCCTAATAAGAAACAGTAACACAATCACATGAGAAAAGCGCTTATCATAATCACCAAGAAGTGTTCATCTAGTGATTTACCGAATTTCATGGGAGCACAAAAATCTAAATAACACACATTACAGTTCTGTTTTTTTCTTTTTTTCTTTTGGCGTCATACATTACAGTTCCAGCGATCTAATTAATAATATGCAAGGCTAAGCACCACTAAAATTAATCAAACTTCTATCATAATGTGAGGGAGGTACATGATCACAAAGAATATAGCAGATCTCAATCTGGCACTTCAAATATATCTTCACATGAAGGTTACAATTGTACAGCCATGCGACAGTAACCAGACTCTGCCCACTTGCAGAATACATACTGCAAAGAGTTTCAAACATTCACAAAGAGAGACCGACGCGAGATACCCATGACTTTGGAGAGCAAATTATCATTTCAGATGGAGAAAAGCAAAAAGAATAGTCAGAGACTTCACTTGGATTAAAATCTTAAATATGTCCCTCGAAAAAAAAAAAATCTTAAAATATGGTGAAGATAATTTGTAATAACTTGCGTGTATCACAAAACTCTAATGATGACATAGATATAATTCCATTTAATTCAAAGACAGATTCTTGATCCCATAAATATCTTTCCAGCATTCTGGTGCTCAATGACCTCTGGTATATTCCATGAACATTTATAAAGGCATACAATGGAAAAACATAATGTGAAAAGAAAATTACACAAGCCCATGACATAGAAGCAAAAAATACAGCTCAAGCTGGATGCCAAGTAAGAACCATAGAACTCCAGACACATAAAAGTACAAAAGTTTGTCATTTTACAATAACAAGTAGGAGCGAACTTACAAATCACTTCCAGATTCCTCCTCATGAATAAAAGAGCTAAAAACTGGTCCCATTGGTCCCTTAGATTTAGAACTATGTATCCCAGTACCTCCACTCGTTTTCTGTCAAAGTTGATATATAAAAGCAGTCATGATCTAGAACTAACATGAGCCAAATAGTGCAATCAAATTTCTTTTCTATTTCCTTTCAGTCGTAATCTAGAATTAGAATCTCACTTCTGCACCACCATCTGCCCATGAAGGAAACAGATCTGTCACAATATCAACATATTTCAGCATAGCATCTTCAGGAGGCATCGCACCCATCTTTTGCCACGCATTCCTGCAGCATTTCTCAAAGAAATTAAAAGGAAGTTAATAGATAGCTCCATAAGTCCATAACTCCATATAAATGGGACTTTCAATATTCTGTGGTCTTGTTGAAACTGTTAATCATGACATGAGATGTCAATTATGCACAATCAAGAATTTTTTTATAAGAATACATTACATATATCCCTAATTCCAAACCTCGTCATACTGGCTGCAATCAACATGCCCCAGAGCACCCAAGGCCGAAACATATAACAAAATATCACCCCTTCATGCATCTCGATAAATAAATATAAAACATATCCCTCTTCAATGCCTAGAAAGAGGGATACAGTAGTCTCTTCGGGGGGAAAAACAATGAACAAGAAAAAACAATGTTGTTCCTACTCGATCATTTACCCCGTCAATCTACACTAATTACCAAGATAAACTTGCAGCCAAAACCAGGGTAACAAGCCAATTATCTGAACAGAAAATGTAAAACCACATAATCAAAAAGCACGAGCACCCACCAGAGCATACCCGGAGAAACTGTCAGATGGTGAAAGTTACCATATCTCAAACAGAAGTAACATAGGATTTCAAGCG
Organism: Spergularia marina; assembly: GCA_963680865.1. Lineage (NCBI taxonomy): Eukaryota > Viridiplantae > Streptophyta > Magnoliopsida > Caryophyllales > Caryophyllaceae > Spergularia > Spergularia marina. The sequence goes on along the minus strand of OY804553.1, from coordinate 21,337,497 downwards.
AATTGTCATGTGACTTTTACCAGTCCTAATCAACCATACATGACACCAATCTACAGAACTCAAGACCTACAAATTCTATCACATGTAATCAAGCAATACAAGATAGGCAGTGGCTTGACTGTCTAGTCGCACAGGGCTTTAGTAGATGATCTATAATCTGGTGTTTTGAACACTGCTCTTGAGGCTAGGTAAACCAGCAGAACAATATTCCTTGACTTTTACAAAATTAAGAGTCCATTACTGTACAAGGGTAGGAGATCATCTCCCACTTGAAACAAATAATCATCCATGGTTCCACAGTATATGTAAACTCTAAAAACTTAATCCCAGACACCAATTCAGAGAACAAGGTGTGTTATGGAGAACCTTGTCTTTGGTCAGCTAAAATGCTGTATATTCACAAGGAAAGGCTACAAAAGCCTCCCGCTTTAAGAAACTACTATAAATAAGAAGGTTGCAAAAAGCACGGTTGGCATCATCTTCAATGACAATCACATATTGTTCAACCGCAAGTCAGCAACAAAGTCAAAAAGCATTCAACACACATATTCACTGCCGAAATTCTCGAAAGACCAAATATCAGACAGAACAACAGAAAACAATGCAAGCAACTAGCACTCAACCAGACAAACTTCCCAACCAACGATCACAGATTCACAGACATGACTCACATGAGTGTAAGGAATTAGCCTGCCAAGTGAATGTAAATCCCAGAATGATGATGAGTTCTAAAATCTCAGCCATATGAACGACGGCAGACCCCCAACAAAGTGGCTCTTTTTATTATAAGAAAAGCTCAAGCCCATAAACGGTAGACCGCAGAAACCAACCAGGATAACAAAAAGTCTGCAATGCCGCACCATGGAGCTAAAAGTCCTAACTTCAGGAGTAGATATTTACAGGCACTCAATATCACACTCCACAACAACCACATACATCACCACCACTAGCACCAGTTAAAAGAGGAAGCCAGTCCCTAAATATCATTTGCAAGAGAACTAAACAACATTGACAGTTTGAGACCTCCTTATTCAGCTTCTTTGCCGAAAGTTAATCCCTAACAGCCATCAACCTTCATCAAAGTGAACAGCATATAACCTTAATACTTTCCTGTGGCTGGCATAATGTATAACAAAACCAACTACAAGAAGCAATTAAAATGCAGAAAGTTCAAGAGAAGATGCATCATTTGGAAATGCAAGGCTCACATGTAGCCCCGCATTCGTGTGGATCATGGCACCAGGAAAGATTAATGACAATCACATGGTCCCACGACGACAACCTACTTTGAACCTCTGTCCGAACTAGCGAGTTCTATATTAGTAAAATGATGAGATTGTTGGACATTTGCTCTTAAACAGTGACACCTTTTCTAGGGAGTGAGGAATAATTGGGTTTCCTTAAAAGCGATTATCGACCCCATATACAAACTTGCTATGTGGATAAGGGGATCACTAAGGATTAAAGACTCTTTGGCTGGAAAGAAACTACCGCAATTTTTCAGAAATTTCCGACCAGATTGACGACCTTTTGGGAGGGATCCTTTACTTTCCAACACTTAGGCTAAGGCTGCTGGGTCCCTATTATGAGTTGGCAGCATACTGGAAAGTCTGTAAATGGTTATTAATCTTGGAAGATTCCCTTATCTCTCACTCATGTCACGTTTGTTTCACCATAGATCCACAATGCTATTACTAGCTAGTTAAAGTGTAAGGTATGCGCTACTGGTTTAAATATCTATATCCTAAGGTAAGCATTTAGAGCCATCATCAGGCAACTTCACAATGACAGTTCCCAACCAAACACTGGGAGCATCATTATCCGTGAATCCATGATAATAATGATCATGACACAAACTTAATGAACTGTGTCCTTTACATAAGGTGTTATTGGGTCACAGCTCACGGGATGATCACAAAAACATACTACTGGAACGAACTTTCAAAGGCAGGTAAATTGGTGCCCAAGGTGCCTAGTGCAGACTACAATTGGTTTTCTTGTAATTGAATTAGGGCCACAATTTAGTGTAGTAGGCTATATATCAGATTATACAAGAAAATATTGTTGGAAAGATTAAAAGTGACGAGGTATACGGAAAAAGTAAAAATGTGCTTTATTGTGTTCATGATTATGAGGAAAATTTTGGGTTGGTTAGCAAATCTTGTAGGAAATAAAGGGATGGAGAGAGAATACACAGAGAGAGGAAGTTCAATCCCAATGCTCCATCAGAGTCATGATGGTGCTAAACAGCTAGAACTAGTATTCTATTTCACTCAACAATTTATAAGTCTAAGCTGTCCAATTATCAACTACAAGTGTTGTGCATGCGACAAGATCAAAACACTCACTCCAGAAATTATAAAATCTGCATAGTCTACTCAACAGGGTCGAATAACCTTGTACCTTTGGTTACCTAGATTTAAGTAAGACATAACACTAAACCATCCAGTCATTTCCCACAAGCAAACTTCCAGCAACTGTTTTCATGGATTATCCTCATATACTCCTCTCATCCAAATACAATAGTTGAGTGGGAAAAGAAAAAAAAATAAAAATTTAATTGAACCCAAAAAAAAAACCCACCATTCTTCATGAATAATGTACTCCTCACTCGTGTAACTTTCCTTGATAAGAAAAAAGTATACTCCCCCTGTCCCACATGGTAGACCGATTTTCATCTCTCAAACATAATAATCAACTTCGGCTTTTAGTAAAAATGTAAGATGCTTGACAAAACATTTCTCTCAGCCTGAAGAGGGATATAAATTTATTTATATCATTCTGTAAAAAGAACCTAATTGGTATCATGGACCTAATAGAAAGTAATCAATACTTTTGCGAACATACCTAAGAATTTGAATTTAGCCTGGATTTAAAATTAACAAGTTATTCACCAAAAACTCAACTACTTTTGGTTAATTCTTAGACTAATCTTCCCTAAGTTGATTAACAATTGTTAATTAGCTGCAACTAAAGCAACAATTGACGAATCTGAACAACAAAACAAGGCTCCCTGATCAATTGATCTGTGTTACATAGTTTTCAATCTTCAATGACTGCAGTGAATGACTACAAGCAACAGCTCAAATGGTAACAATCAGGGTAAGTGAAGTATCCAAAATTCCAAATTCTAACAATATCCCCAAATCATAATAATTCTGATACTAGCCTAAACACAGCAGTTAAGTATAGTACAGGATCAAATAAAACACAATAAAAGAAAGAGCAGATAAAAAAAATAAAAGCTGATTGAAAGGCTTGCTTGCTCTCCAAGTTCCAAATCTCAAAAGAGCCAGCTCAAAACGTCTACTAAGGCTGATTGAAACCCCAATTCAATAATTTGATTTGACAGCCTTCTATATCTATACTAACATCAAAGACTAAGGGGTTGCTTTCATTGAGTGTAATGCATTATGGGACAATCAAGCTAACCATACAAAAATTAGAGGAGGTAGTGGTGGCGCTGGATAAAGAGTGGAAGAGACAAGGTATACTTCCACCATAACGACGATACGAGTTTTCGCTGCTGCTACAAATTGACGACAGCAACAAGAGCCATTGCAGTGGCCGTGTGTTTTTGCTTAAGCAGTTTTAAAATAATGTATAAATAGGGGAAGATTGATTTTAAACATCATTAACTTCTAATGAAAAATCAATCCAAGTTTAGTTACTCTGTCTCCATTCTACCATACAAGGAGAATTCGTCATGATTGATGAAGCTCTTCATGGTATAAGCGTTATCTCGATCCTCTTTCTCTTTATTTTATCTTCTGCTCTAACAAAATTCATCCATATAATCACATTTTTATTCTATTATAAGAATTTTATGTCATGATCGACGAAATCTTCGTGCATTTTCGTTGGAATTTTCGGAATTTTGACTAGTACCCTCTGAAATGACTATACTTCGGTGGACTTTCCAGCTAAATGGATCATATTTTTGGACCAGAGGTTCTATTTTGCTTGAAATTACTAGTGATTGCTGCAATTTTTCAAGTTTCTCCTTGATTTCTGATGATTTGTGAAGAACTTCAAGCCACTTCTTCATCTTTCTCGCGTTACTTTAAGGGATCACATTACTCCTGAATTCAACTTCACCATGTGTGATGTTGACTCTACTGGAACTACCTCCATTTATGGCAAGTGTTCTATTGATCCATATTTTCTGCATTGAGCCACAACTACCCTCAAGGTTATGCTTTACCTGATAATAATTCCACCCCGAGGGCCACTTCTGAAAACTTAGAATACCTCCATGGGAGAAAAAATTCTTGCACTACCCCCTCCCTTATCTCTCCAGTACCTCCGCCTTCCCTCTGTTTTCACTTCTATGACCCCTTAATGAAAGAGAAACCCTCAATCTAAGAAAGCCATAAAGAGTAATCTCGAGGACATTCACAATGATATCAAACACAAGTGATCTCAAGATTACACAGCAACTATTGGGTAAGTCCAGGAGGCTACAGCATTCCAGCCTTATTTGTGAAACCTTCGTGCCACAGCTTATGCAGGCAAATCCATGAAGGGCCAACATTAACTAGTCTTACAAAAAGTCGAATTTCCTAGTTTACATCCAGGCATGTATATCTCAAGACGATAAAACCCCTGACACACACAACACCCTATTATTAAACAGATATAGTTGGCCGAAATCGCAGCTTCCATGTTGTAACATCGGAATTGTATCTATGTCCCACGTCCATGCAACTTAGCAAACAATTAAGATTCTCCAATGACAATGACGATATAACCTAATGACGTAAAATAAAGCAAATACGCCAAGGGGCAAACAGGAAACACTCTACAAGACAATCATACCAACATAAAACGAGATCCGATATATTTCAACAATAACATTACCCCAGGAGACAGCCCCAGCCTACCTAGTTGATTTGTTTCCAAACTCATACATCTCATAATCATACTTCTCTGTTACACATCACTCATACATTATGCAATAATGCTCGATTCTTTGGTTTAAGTAACAGCCGAAATTCCGCAACCGCAAACACAGCCAAGAGTACATCCAATGTCACATATAACTATAACTATTCGATCGAATTCCAAACATATAAACATTTAAGTTGCGTAACATATACGGTACAAAATGACCTAAAGATATAATATAACAGTAATAAAAGAGCATTACCACTTGGCGCGAGCCGTCATCTTAAACGCAGGAGGCGGTGGCGCACTACACGGTCCCTCAGTCGCAATCTTATACAAACCGTAAAGCTGAAGCTGAACCTCATTCGACACCTTACCTCTCTCCGAAGCCGACGCCGCAACAAACGCCGTAGCGGCACTAAACGCCTCATCAAGCTCCGTACTCTCTACACCTTCCCAATCATCATCATCAGTCGCTACGTCATCAAGCACCGAATCACCGCCGGCGACGCTCCCTTTCTCCGCCAACACCGAGTTGTTATCATCGCTTACCCTAGACGCCACCTCACTCAAGTCCGCACTATCTCCGGCGCGGAGAGGCGGTTCGTCGGCGGTGGTCGGCGCAGCGGCGGGTGCGGCGGCGCGGGAAATTGAGAGGTTGTCGTCTTTAAACGCGGTGACGAGGGAGATTAATTTGGCGAGGAGGAAAGAGAAGATTAATCCGATGATCACTGATTGCAAGAGTTGGTGCCAATCTCCGCCCATTTTCGATAAACCCTAACCCTAGAAATAGGGGAAAATGGGGGAAATTGAGGAGTGAATTTTGGGGGAAGATTCTGGATTACGATTTCAAGAGAGAGAGAGAAAATTAGAGGAAGAGGTGGAGGAAGGGAAAGAAGGGGCGATGCGACATGGACGATGAGCTTTGGCAACGTTTGTCAAAGTCTCCAGCAGTGTGTAAAAGAGTTTGTGTTTGTGTTGTGTGACGTGCTTGACTAGGATCTTACACATCACTCAAATCCATCTTCCGGCCTACGCTATTTGTTGTTTGTCAAGATCGTAAGACGTTGTCGAGTGGCATTGAGTTCGACGTTGTCGAGCATTACGAGTATTCATAAATTTAGAGTGGTGGTATTATAGGAACTTTATTTTTATAGGTACGAAAAAATTGTACAACATAAACCTTGATTGAAGCTGATGATTTCGTTTCACTAAAATTGCACGAAAATGGTAATTACACTTCACAAGAAGTTGTATCAACTATAGTGTGAGTGTATCATGAATGTCACACTTCAGCTTGAGAAAAGGAGTAGATGTGATTTTGCGTGATTTGATCTTCATTTCGGCCATGCGTTTGTACGTCTATTTGATGTTGTTTGATGATATTATGTCGATGATAATGTACTATATAATTCAAACGTGGAATGGGTTGTAGAAGATTGGATAAAAGGAATAAGGTTATTTAAGGTGGTAATCGGTATGGCAAAATTTTGAAGGTTCGGTAAAGCTAATACTGTATTTAGGTTTGGTTTAGTTTCGCCTATATGTCATACACCTATTAACTTGCTACTTTTGAGTTTTGGCTCATCAAGTCTTCCTCTGATCATCAAGATTTCAGACAATGCAATTACGCAAAGCAATCATGGTTCATGGATTAACCTAGAGATGGGGAGGCAACATAGAGTGATGAACAGTGACAGCCAAACTGGGCCGAAGAAGCCCAATATCATACTCTTGGGTAAGGTTCGGCCCAAACAGACCAAAATGCCGTTCAAATGTTGGGCCCAACTTCAGATCCTCATCAAACAAAGCAAATACGTACGTCTCAAATGTCCGATTTGGCATTAGTGGTGTCCCAACACCAGACGTCACGTGACGTACTAAGTTAGCGTTGTACGTAGCAGCACTATGTGGATCTACACCAATTTGAGAAGGATCGCCTTGAGATGGCCAGCCTGTCTCTCCGATGACTATTTCCACGTCATCAAATCCTAATTTCTTCAACGCACAATAAATTGCATCTAATTGCGCGTCTAACATATTAGTATAATTCACATTTGTATTCTCATCGAATAGCCCATGATTAGGCCTAAATAGCTCAAAGTCAAGAGTTTCATTCGTGCAACCGAAAAATGGGTATGGATTAACCATAAAGGGTGACCCAACGTCCCTTAAAAACTTGAGTAACGGCTTAAAAACATGTACATCATATCCTTTTCTAAAGCTTCCATTAGAGGGTGGATCCGAACTAGCCAACACCCCTAAGGAATGAGGTGTTGAGACTTGAATTTTTCGGTCTAGCGTCGCACCAACTAGGGCAGTATGGAGAGTTTGCATAGCGGGAACCAAGTTTGTAATTAGGAGTTTATTAGCCGTAGATAAAACCTCGTTACCGACTAATATCCGAATTATGTTGGTAGAGTGAATGTAGGAGGAAATGTTGGTGTTGATCCAATCTTGAGCAAAGGTAAGATTAGTAAGTTGAGGGATTAGAAGATTAGGGATAGCTACTATTAAGGTATATTGGTATGTGCAAAGGCTTGAAGCATATTAGGATTTGCGTCAAAAAGTCTAACCCGGTTTATAATGGTTGAGTCCATAAGAAACTTTGCCACTTTCTCCGGTGGTGGAAGGTTATCTGCCATTGTCCCATAATTGACTCCAATATTTGGTTCAACTCCTAAATATTAATATATATCAACGTAAAAACATCAGAACGCTGCTAGAAATCTAATGCATGTATATATACAAAAACAAAAGTTGCAATGTGCCGATAGCTAACATGCCTTTTTTAGGGTAAAATTTACTTTTGTAGACACAAAGTTTCAGAGCTTTGGATCGGATGTTTAGTCATTAGACATCTAACCATAATGCAAAACGTAAAATAAGAATGAGTGTTCGACTAAGCACAAGTAATTGTGCATTAATAAATGTTAGTAGGATTATATTTAAGTTTGGTGTCAAATACCTTGCATGCATGGTTGGTATTCGACCCCACAAACTAGGACCATGCTTTAAGTATTGTTTAATTTGTCTGTAAAAGTATAAGATGGTAGATAAGATGAGAGAAATTAAACATATACCTAAAGTTTGGGCGAACAATAGAAGGAGAAGACAAAGGACATTCTTCACTGATATAATCATGGCCATATTTATACGCTTAGGGAAGAAGAGAGAGGATTTTTTTTTTTTTTTTTTTTTGAATGAATTGAAGCTAGCAAGAACTTGGCTTGTTAGATAAACATGTTGCTTTAGAAAATGCATGAGATTCTTTTCTTTGTTCATAAAATTAGGTTTGGCATAATGTCTGTATAGTATTTAATTATTACAATAACTCTGATCTACATACAATATATAGCTTGCCATTAAAGGAAGCTCAATTTGCCTGCAAAATCTTCTTTAATCACCAAATGGCCATGCTCTCTTCTTTCGATCAGATTAAAGTTGTGATTCATCAGCTTAATTTTAAATTAACGATTTCCAAGCTTTACTAATAAATTGAAAACAAATATTTTCATCAAGGTGCACTGTACTATATAGTATGACAATTTAGCATTTGGTACCAAAGCTAATTAATTACTTGTAAAGTTGTAATAAGCTAATTAATCCGGAGTCGTTAATTATATTAGGCAATGGCCGAAAGCTAATTAAACATTGTGTCATTGCTTCTAATGAAACATTAACATCAAGCTAATAATAAGTGCCTATGTACATCTGATACTGTTACTCCTTCTAGTTCTGAATGATCTTTCTGAATCCTTTTTGGGGCAGTTCTAAATGATCTTCTACTTTCCTTATTTGTAATGTTTTTTGTTGTCCTAATGATTTGTGACCCACCAACTTTTATTTTCCACCATATCTTACTTCATACAAAAAAATCCGTGTTATTTCATTGTGGAACATCAAATAGAACAGGAGAGAGTATATCATTTTTTTTATATTATATAATAATAATGGTGGGTGTGATACATGGACACTTCCCTGGCCTCATGAATTACGAACAGCAGCTGCCATTCTACGTAGTGTTCTAAACCAACACCTAACTACCAAAATATTTGTGCTGCCAATGCACATCAAAATTGTCGACTTAAATATCTTCTCAAACTGACTTTCAACGTACATGCCATCGAACTCTTCACCCTACCGACCACCATAGTAATATCGATCGATCTGAGTAACTTGAACTGCAAGTATCATATGCCAAGAATCAGAGTGACCTACCTACGAACCTACCCCTAGAATCTACTTCCATTCAATCATTCATCTTGCAAGCTAGCTAGGGGCAATCTCGTCATTTGAAATGTCCAATTGAAGCCCACATTTCCCTTCTATTTATACACCATGCCATGGAGTCCATAACAATAATCCACAAAAAAAAAAAAAAAAAAAAAAAAAAAAAAAAAAAAACCAACAAAACGAGTTCAGATTCATAATCACGTTAAAATCTTACACTCTTATTAGTTACGAATATTGTCTTATGGAAATATGGAGAGCTTAACATGATCTGCTGCATAATGTTTCTTGCTCAAATGAGTATTCCAAGTACAACAACAGAGTATAATAGAGAAATTTACTATACTAGCTAGCTAGTAACAATAACCATTTTCTCGAGCAACCAAAATCGAGCAACCAAAAGTGAGTACGTTTATGTTCAAGATAAACTGTAAACAATTGAAGAAGAATAAGGTTGTTGATTGGATTGAGATGCTCATTTGGGTAAGCAATGTTATGACAAGAGATGGTTGCATGTCCAGTTGTCTTGGTCGTGAACTCGCTACTTTGAATTAGAGGTAAACAAATATCGGCTTTATGTTCTTATTTTGGTATATGTAATAATATCATTTTCTTTTCAAAATTTTGGTCACTTTAGGTAAATATGAACTTTGACTCATCATCAACATTTTCAAGTATTTTATCGATTTGATCATTAGCTCGGAGCAAATAATACAAAGAAGAGTTCACAAATAAAAAAGAGGAAAGTAAAAATGCGCATCCGGGGAATCGAACCCCGGTCAGTACCGTGGGAGGGTACTATGATACCACTACACTAGATGAGCTTATGCAATTTTATTTTCATAAATTTGGTTTATTGAGGGAACTTGAGAATCATTAATCCATGAGCTATATCATATTACGCTTGTTAAGAGTGGTAATTAGACCAGTTTACCAAACACTTCTTATCAAATGGCAATAACAATTAACAAAAAGTCTGTCAAATCAACTACTATAAAAAGTTCAGGTAATTTAAGTTCCCGCACGCAATAAGTTCTGGAATAAAACGAATTAAAACATTCTTCTCAAAACGACTTGTAATCTGTGTGGTGGTGTAAAGAAACTTGTTTTATAACCTTAAATCGGAAAAGAAGATAACAACCACAGCACCATTGATCAGAATGTGTACATTGACATTACTAAGTGAATCATTATGATACAAGAGTACAAAACAATGACCATTGTTGTATAGCAGGGCATTTACATTCTCCTAATACCTCAAACTCATATCAATGACAAATTGACAATAATATGTATGTATATAAATCAATTTTAGTCACTTGACAGATACGATTCTCTTGCAAAATTTCTTGAAAGAAAATGTGCAGAAAGCAGGTGGAAGGATTTGAATCATCGGCATCCTAGCTCCAGTCTTGAATCTTCATTAATGGGTTGTGTTTCTACAGAGTTTCTGAAGGTCAATGTAGCCGATAATTGTGTCCTCAAATACAACATCTTGTAACTCAGCATTGTCAAAAGTAGAGCCTGATAGAACAGTGTTTTTGAAAATGGCTCCTTTTAGATTGGCCTTTTCATAGTTAACACGATCTAGGACTGCGTTCGTGAAGTCTGTTCCTGCATAACATTGACAATTAAAGTCAGTGAAAATGCTCCGATCCTAACTGTATGTACCTATTATTGTAGTACTGTCATTTCAGACATCGCTATGCAAGAAATGGATAGGATCCAGACTCCTACTGGTGTTTCAGACATCGCTAAGCATTACTTTTCGGTTCATTGTCAGTTTAGTTTCATGCAGATATATGTCCTTCTAAGGTTAACTTTTAACATAGGACTAGGAGCAAGAGTAGATTGTTACCCTTAAAACTTGCTCCGGCAGCATAAGCCTTGGACATGACCACTTCAGTCATATCAGCACCATCAAACTTAGCATCCACCATGAGAGCTGCAGAGAGAGTCTTCCCCTTAAGGTTAGACTTATCATTTGAGTAGTCACACATGCGGAGGTCTAAGGGCTTGTCATAGACACCGTTTGCTTGACCTATGGTATTACCTACGAATGCACGCTCACATCTATCTGGCTCTGTCGACAACGGAGGCAGTCTCTGCCAGGGAAAGCAATGGAGTAAGGAGCAGAAACATCTACTGACAAAGCTAATGACACAAGTCACACAACAACCACATTAGCCTAGAGTCTCAAATGCTCTTGCCTGTGGCAAAGTAGGGAATAGCGTCAAATTCAAGAAAAGGCACAAGAATTTTCCATTTCTTGAGTAAAGCTGGTTTTTTTTTTTTTGAGGTCGGAGTAAACCGTACTATAGGAAGCTCATGTAAAGAAATGAACACTTATAACTTTGTATAACTGCTGAATGTAGTGGAGCACATGAATAGATATTGGTTTGTCGAATCAGGCAGTAAATGATGCTGCAATTGATACCGTGAAAGCTCTATTGCAGATCAGATAGACATGGAAGATGCGGTGAGTGCAGAAGGTGAGACAGCTAAACAAAAAGGTCATAACACAGATGCTGTCCTTTCCATGGAGCAGGGGGGATATGGGTGGTAATATACTAATATGCTAGTTCAGATCAGACAGTGGGGATCGAGACTGAGTTTTCTATGTTGAAAATGATATGCAGCCTAGCTGACCAGAAAAAAATTCACAATCTAATTACTGAAACATCGCCTAAAACCACGATAGGCAGCTTGCAGGATAGTCTTTTTAGCATACACATAGACATTAGTAGGATAAAAACCAATTCTTCAACTTTTTAATTATTCTGAATGGTAAAAAAGGGGGGGAAATGGTTCTGCGGTATCCTACAAAGAAGTTGAAAATCATAGCAGTCGTCTAACCTGAGCAGCAGCTATAACAGGCGAGGCAGCAGAGATGGCCCATGTCGCCAGGAGGCCAAATGCGACACTCTTGAGTTCTTTGAACTGAGATGAATTCTCTTTGTCGATTCCATTTCCAGCAGCTGTTTCAGAAATTACAAGGTGAATCGTCTGAATCTGAACTAACTGTTATTGCCAGATCAAGTACTCACAGTCTTCAGACAGCTAGAATTCAGAAGTACACAAATGAACCAACAATCTTCTTTTACACAATACACAGACGAGGGAGAAAGGGTTCCCGAACAGGGACATAGTGTACAAGTGCTTCATTCATATTTCATTATTTCCCAACTGCTAGTCCATGAGCCGCAGTGTAAACTAAGTAACAAGCTCATCATTACCAGCTACCTTGACGTTACACCAATATTTTCGGAGTCCAAATGGAGCCAGATACACCTTGGCGCCCCAAGGTCACGTGTGATGGTTGTAAGAATATCCTCTGGTTATGCTCACCATTCCAGACAACTCAAAGAAAGCCACCAGCATCTCATGTTGCGTCAGACTGTCAACTGCTCGCCTAAGCCTTCACAGTTGCTTGTACCGTTTGGATTAAACAACTTGAATTCTGCAATGTTTGAATTCTTCAATCAATGGGAAAGAATGACGCCTTGACTGGAGCGCAAATTCAGTTACCATCAGAAAACCATCGGCTCCTCAATTCCTCATGGCATTGTGTCGGTCAACTGCTAGCCTAAGACTCTAACATTGCCTGTGCCTGTACGGGTGTAGCAAGGACAAAGACAACCAGCTTGCAAAAAGAGAGCAAACAGAACAAGGAGTCTTGCAGTCTTAGGATTCTTCTGTTCAAGTGGAGGTGTAATATTCGCCTTGACTGGAGTGTAAATTCAATTACCACCGAAACCACCAGTGTATAATATTCTGGCTACTGCAGCTATATCTATGTTTTCTTCCCATCATCTGAACCACTATTATCCATGTTAACCAATAAGCGGATTTTAAGAGAGCATGAACCACAAGGAAGAATAACACAACCAGGCAAAGCTTCAGGGTTCCGGACAGAAATCTCATCCTCATGCTTGCACAGCTCATACCCCATTTCTTCCAGCTCTGCGCAACTAATCATGAAGTAGTCGCCACATCGACATTGATGACAGAGCTCTAAAACTTCCCCTGTATCTTCAACCATCATGTCCTCTAATGCAACATCATCTGCAACTAATATGTCGCTTCGTAAAGTTCGAAGCTTATAATCATAAAGAGCTCGGGACCTTGAATCGCTGAGGGTTTCCCAAGCCTTTTGCACCTTCCCAAATCTATCTTCCACATCTTCGCCTAAATTGGCCAAGTTTGAGGAATTACGTAATTTATCAGGATGGCTTTGGAGGAGGGCTGATCTGTAGCTTTGGCGAAGATCTTCAATGCTTGCATCCTCGTTTACATTCAGAATGTCATAGTATGTTTCACATGTGGACTGAATATGGATAGTCATGCTCACGAGCAGATTCTAGAATTCAAAGCACACAAACTGCAAAATAACGAATGCATATGCAAGTTCAGCATGTAGCTTATGTATATATAGCTGATCATTCTTGCCATCTTCAGCATGTAAAAAAATCACTTCAACCCAAAAAAAAAAAAAAAAAAAAAAAAAAAAAAAAAGTACGAAATAGAAGTAGAACACTATACTCACATCTAAGTCCCAACATTGCTATGAAAGTGGGAAACTATGTTTAAAGCCGAAAAGCAGAGAACTTCTCTTGAAGCAGCCTAATGGCCCTAGTCCAGCACTCAGACTACACGAGTTTCACAATGAAACAAGATCTACACATACATACAGGCATACAGCTATTCCAAGTTTATGGCACAACAATAACCACCAAAGTCTTAGCAAAAGTATAGTGGTATTATATGTATTCGCAAAAGGGGTTAATACAAAAGTTGAAAGACGACATACAGTTTCCGGTATTAGAAAACAAACGTTGACACAGATGTATCCGCTTAAACTGCTTTAATCTAATATACAAAGAGTAATACGGACAATCTCACAACCCACCTAACTGTGGCAATATAACTAATATCAGTATGTTTAGCACAAAAACGAAAAGCCTAAAAACTCTATCCCATTGTTGCATGAGGGAGTATGTCGACTCTACTAAACAAAGTTCCGCCATAGCTCATCAAACAAAGTCCCACAGAACACAAGCTTGGTTTCTTTAACTGGAGCCAGTCTCTTAATAGATGAGTACACATTCAAAAACCTTATATTAGGGTGTCGTGTCGGCACCAATCACTACTGTCTGACCATATCAAGACATAGTGGCCACCTAATGTTGCAACATTACAATAGCTATATACTTTCGCATTACCGGTCTTCAGGAAACAACCTCTCCACTTTTTCAACATAAGGAAAGGTTGCGTAAATTCGACCCCCCCCCCCCCCTCTCGCCCTATCTTGCCATAGACGGGAGCCTTTTAGGCACTAGGGTAACGTTTGTTGTATTGGTCACTAATACAGGATCTACTGCACCCACGAGCTCAATCGTAACCACTACGCGACGACTTCCTTGCTCATACTTCCAAACTCGCTAATTATTCAAATCAATTAATAGAGAATTAGACACCTAAATACAATCTAATAACCCAGAAATCAGACCAATATCAATATCCTATCATACCCCTAGTTTATTTAGTGTTCATAATATACAAAACATTATTCACATTAAATTGAATATTTTGAATTTCCCCAATTACTAGTCCAATTGAGCAGCAATAGTAGAATTAAAAAGCAAACGGAAATGAAATTATTTCAATCAAAATAAAAGGAGAAAGAAAAAGTAAAGTGAGGACGTACCTGGGAAATTGGAATGTGGGGGAGATGATATTATGTTCCGATGAGAGCTTAGCTTTGAAGCTTCAATCACTCGGTCGTAGAAACTTCAGGGATTCGAGGGCTTTGTGTGTGCGTTCTTTTTTTTCTTTTCTTTTTTTTTCAGATTTGAACCATGTGGCTTGACACGTACGCATAACCAACACGACTCGAGCACTCGCCTTATTCAGGCATTTAGCACTTGGGAGTTCTAAACTGGTGAAATTAAAATTTCATATCCGTTCTATTGATGAATGAGTAGAAATTAAAATTTCATATCCGTTCTATTGATGAATGAGGAAGATGGATATTACTTTATGTGATTTGCCAAACGATAAGAAATTATTGCCTACAAATTTTTTTATTTTTTTTTGAAATAGCGTACAATTGTTTATTTGATCACAAAAAACCTTTTTTTTTAATTAAAATTCTACAGCTAATAAATAGTAATTATGGTTTTATTGTTGACCTTATAAAACTCAACAGCTAGTGACCACCTATTTGCTCCTGAACAACAAGTGCATTTCGGTCCAGGCAAGGGAGCTGGGATTGCAGACCGCATTCCACAATTTACTACCCGCACACAAGACTACTACGTCAAACAACCCTGTGGCTCCAGAGTTTGACGAAAATGTAATTACTGATAATATTCTCCTCCCAAAGGCATATATTTTCCCTATAATTGTAATCTTCACTGAAAATTAATTCAACCATCCATCTCAATTTTTCAGGAAATTCCCAAAAACATTCGAGATGATTTGAAAAGGCTTATGCCAGGATTGTCACCTACTAGTATATTCAAAGAGCCCGAAGAATTTTGGGAGCACGAGTGGAAAGCGCACGGTTACGCGTCTGGATTATCAATTTGTGACTACTTCACTTTATTGCGGGATGTAGCTCTCAAATGCGAACTTACCCCAATTATGGAAAGGATGGTCCTCCAGACTGTTGCCTCTGTCCAAGCACCCTCTTCGATTGCCGCTGCTCCAGCAATAAACTTCGTGACACAAACTCTCATTGTGTTGTCGTATGCGAGCGTGTTGCAAAATGTCCCTACTTCAGCTGCAAGTATTCCGCAGCATGTCCAGCTTATTCGTGCCCCGCAGACTGCCTCTGGTTCACAGGTTGCCCTTGCTCCACAGGCTGTGCCACCTCCGATGTCCTTTGCGAGCGTGTTGCAAACTGGTCGTGCTGCTGTTGCCCCCCCTCAACGCCCCTCTGTGTGGATTCAGACTACGGGTCCACAACTTGTAGCCGATCTCAGCGCTGCTTTTAATAATATAAAGCCAATAATACAGCCTGTGACGACAAACTTACAGCCTGGGCATACGACTCCTTCTACGGCAACACTCGGAAGCTAACAAGTGTATGGTACAAGTGGAAGAGGCCTGTTTAATGATGTGTGGGTTAAATGCCTCGTATTTTCTGACGTAATGGTTTTTGTTCAGGTTCGAAAGTGTGGTATGACAGTCTTGTATTAACACATGCTTATGTCCTTGAAGTACTTAAAATTGTGTGTATTTGATATGTTCATGTAACATCCTAATGTTTACTATGTCCCGCAAATCGAATATTGAACACTGAGTAATTTTTCTTATGAGTTATGCTTATGACACTCGAAATTTCAGTGAGTATTGGTTGGCAGAAAGCTCCTTCCCTGTATATCTGCGAGGGTACAAGACAAACTTTGACAAGCTGTTGTACAATGTTAACGCAGTTTACTATGAATCGTCAATGGCCTGCTTATATTAATCATGTTCAGAACATAAAATTAAAGCGAGACTCTTTCTCAGATCATCATACAAATTGGACTTGTATGCTTATAACAGCATCAAAGATGGTTGCTTTTAAGTTTATGCCATTGTCAATTGGGCTTGGTTACGTGCGCAATATCATTTCGAATGCATAAATTTTCGACTTAAGCCTGCTGTGCAAAGACTCGTTCAGATGGAGATAGGTGTTTAATCTGTATTCTCAGTAACCACGATTAATCATTCAGACTCTTCCTAAGGTTTAGGATTCATTTACGCAAATCAGAGAATTTGGAAGTTCTAACTCGTTCAGAACAACCTTGTATCCATTCAGGTTTTTCATACCGCTTTCAGGCAATGAAGACAGGAACCCTATCCCTTTCAGATCCCCCATCAGTGGCCACATTAACCGCTAGAAAGAACGCCACCTAGAAGTGATGGCAAATCAACTACTAGTAGGTGAGAACATATCGTTCGTGCTCCAACATAAGTCATGTTGAAATCAAAGTAAAATCTGCAAAATTCGCACATAACCGCCAATAACGATAGATAGACCACCAAATTAAGTTGAAACAACATGAAAGCTGTGAGATTGGATTAAATATATTAGTTTCGCCATGCTTTCAAGCCAAAGGTTTGAAAACTGAGAAAACCCACATTGGTTGGCACCAGTAAAGAACCACCGGAAGAAACCCCAGAGGAGATTGATGGAAAGACACTTCAAGAAGCCCTGAACTTGATCCCTGCAGGATAAAAACACAACAAAGAGGTTGATCGACAATTTTTCTTCAGTATGGGACCATCAGATGAGAGCATGACTTTAGCAGAAAGATTTTTCATACTTGGCAATCTTGTCTCCTTTGGGAGTGTGGAGCCCATTAATAAGTACTCTGTGTTCCTGTTCTACTTGGATATAACTTATTAACTTAGCTTGTAGTCTAATATCATGATTTGTAAGAGCGATTTTCAATTAGTTTAACTTGATGATCACAATACAAAGAGTTACAAAGGGGTTCCATCTATGAAACAGTTGCAAATTGTTTAAATGCAAAAATTGTTCTTTTAAGATAGCAAAAATTCAATTATAGAGCGATTGGAAGCGGGAAGAAAGGATATGTATCCTCATTGCATTACACAAAAGCATTTAGAGAGATGCCTGACTCCTGTCAATGCCAATATGTCAACTTTCTCAGTGCACAATCGAATCAAATCTCTCTCGAAAGACATCACTAGTGACTAGTGAGCTGAGAACTCAATAGATACCGCACGTCTTCATTCAGCCCATCAACTTTAGGGAAAGTGGTTGTCGCAGAGTCAGAAGTTTCGTACTTCAACAATGTCAGGCTACGCTCCATGCCAAGACGTAGGAGTTGGCCATTGGGTCCAAATGCAGCAAGGCAGTTTACGGATTCCGGAAGGCGGCCAAATAATGAGCAGAGCAGGTTTTGGTTGTTAGAGTTCGTAAGTGGAAATGGAAGGTACCAACCCGTCTTATGCCAGTATTGGAGAAAAACAGTACTACTAGTACCACCATCATCAACCGTGACTACATCTCCTAAACAAACAATTATTACTTCCAAATCTCTTTTCGAGGCCAGCTTCATTTCCTCAACCCACTTGGGCAAACAACCCTCCCAATCACTGGCATCCTTGCCGTTTGGAAGGGTGAACCCAAACCAAACAAGGAAATCCGAGTCTGGAAGGTCAGACACGGTTAACATCCGAGTGTGCACACCACCATCATCAGGCCTTTTCACTAGAATTTCTATTCCACAACCCTCGAGCCATTCATGCAAGCGAATACCGCGTAGCCTTTTTTACTTGACTATCCCACACTACTTCTTTAGAGAAGGGATACGCTTCAATGCCATACTCAAGAAAAACTTCTTTGCCGTGAAGATCCACATATTTACTGTTGGGTCCGACAACAACCAGCTTATCTTGGCAGCGATAGTCAAGTGAATGCATCCTACGACTCATCTTGTCACTGTAGGGAAGCGAGAGCCAGCCACAACAATTATTCGACTTCTTCAGCTCCTCAAGCAGAGACTCTACTTGGCTTTCCAGTGTCGATGACATTGGCTGGTTCCTCACGTGATAACTCTTGGCGCGAATAACAATAAGCTCAAACTTGTGCGCTTCTTGCCTACATTGTGCATACAAATTACAGAGTTCGTTCAAGAATGCCCCGTCACATAGATAGTAAAGGAACACAACCTTATTCGTGAGGCTTGAAACAATCTTCTTTCCACCACAGGGGCCTTTACCATGGCTCAGACAATCAAGGACAGTACTGGTTTCGCAGTGCAGAAAAGTTGATAGCGGCACCATCCCGTGCAACATTCTGCCAGTCAGCGGCTTGAGTAACTTGTCAAAGGTGAAGGGGTACAAGTCAACACCAATACTACGGATACTAGAGAAAGATATGTTCAAAACCTGCTGCTTCTTCAAATGAGAAATGATACAACCAGGTGAACCGTAGACAGGAGAGCCACTAAGTTTAAAAATCAAGGAAATATTACAATTAAGATTGTTCGTTCGAACTGTTTCAATTGAAAATAAGGGCGAGATATGGCTGTTATTACTAGTCTCATTATTATTAATATGATTACCAAAAAAAACACTTGAGGTATAGAGCTACAGAATCGAAATTTCCAAAATTCAAAACACCACAACCGAAATTAGAAACGTAACAATCAAGCAACCAAACAGAAACAACAACAGATAATAAATTGGGGAATTTGGGGTTTTCATCAAGCGGTAGAGAACCGAAGAATCAAGAACAAATTTGAATTAAGATCGCGTAGAATTGAAGCACTAACCTTTGTAGCCATCGGCGAAGTCAGAATCTGGGGAATGGGGGCACAAAATCGTTCACTGCAACGTATATTTTTGAAATTCATTAAATGAGTAAATTAAAAATAATGAATACAAAATTGAATAATTAACTTTTTTTCAGAATGATATGCATATCGTGAAATTTTAACACAGAAAAAAACAAACTTTGCATGAATTTCTTCTAATATTTTAGATGTCATGTCCAGGATCCGAACTCTGGTGGCTTTTACAAAATCGTGGGCTCAGTACCATTTCAGCTACTCAAAGTTTGTGATAATTAGTGCAACTCTTTAATATATGTAACCAAATTTGTCAGAATTAATTGGGGGACAGTTGCCCCCCGTGCACCCCCTCTGAATCCGCCCCTGTTTGCAGCTCCGGAGTTGGACGGGAACTCAAACTCGAACTCGAACTCGAACCCTAATTAGCGAAGGTTGTTTGTTTGGAGGAGATACGGTTTGGGGGTTTTGGGTAATTGATGTAACCCTGTCTAGTATGTACCTTTCTCTAAATACAACACCCCTTTTGATTTCCAAATTAAGGGATTACCATTTATACCCTCACCGATTATATTTCCTTTTCTAAATAGTAAAGGTTAAAATGGTCATAATAATTTTGCAATATAGCACAATTGCTCATAAGCTGCAGTTTTGCCGTTTTTTCGTTGTGGTGTGTGGATGTAGGAGCATAAAGAACGCATCATCTTTGATTGAGGCATATAGTGGTAGTATGATCGAGATGTCTAAGGTATCTTTTCTGGTGTTAGTTCTTTCTATAGCTAAAACTTTATAACAGATGATAATTCATTACTCGTGTTGTAAGAATTAAATTAGATTATTGTCTATCTTATACAAGATGTTCACATGTGCCATGTCATTGTGGGTACTTATCTCCAAAGCAAATCTCTGTGCTTAATACAGAGTAAATTTTATTGGATTAACATTTTTCATTTGTACTGTATAAAAACATTATGGTTTCGAACTCTCATTTAGTTCTTAATTCTATGCGAAGTACTATCATTTGATTCTTAGCACGTTACTATTTTTGTCATAATCTTGTTTTTGGAACTAAGGTCGGACAACTGGACAATCAATATTAGCAAACATCATTTGAAACGAAGGGAACTCACTAAGAGCAACTTCAGCGGGTTTATTTTCATCTGCCTGGAACATTAAAGCAAGCAGCCCCACCGTTGGAAGAGATGGGCATTTCATGCTCATCTTGAGAAAACCGACAAGTTGGGCAGTCTATGATACAGGGTAGTTAGAAAATTAGTTAGGTGGTTAGGTTTAGATTGTTAGATTAATTTTGAGTGAGTCTACAATGGCTACAAAGTTTGAGTAGCCATTGTAAGTTTGACTTTAAAAATATTTCTAGGTTAATTATAAAAACAAAATAAAATTATTAAATTTACGTTTAATACACAATTAACAAACCCACAGCCCCCCTATTTATTTCTCTTTCCTCTCCCCCACCCCTTCAACATCCCTGCCACCGCATTAATTAAAGCCACATGTGGTCACACCCAACATCACCACCTCCATACGGCGAACGACGGGGATGCTACCTGGGCCATCGCCGACCATCTTCGTCACGTCCTTTGCCGTCCTGATGCGGGAGCCAAGCAAGAACCGATTTATGGAGTTTTCCTAAATTCATTCTAGCTTAGAGTTTTCCTTATTTACTTAGGGAGTCTTATAATTTAGTAAGTTTTAAGTTAATTTCCGAATTCTATTATAGCTAGAATTAAGGCAATAAACTAGACATCTCTAACCTATATAAGGTGAGATAGTCTCATGTATTTATGGACAGTTTTCAGATTACAGTTGAGTATTAATATCGAAGAGTCGAAGGGAGTTTCCTTCAAATTCTTTGTGTGGTTGCTTGCGGGCGACAAACTCATGCGTGAGCACTAAATCCTTTGCGGAGGATCGAATTAAGGGTTGCGGCTCTTTGAATTCGGCAGATTCAATTACTTGCGGGTATTGAATCATATCTTTATTGTTTTTTTTCTTTAGTTTATTTCCATATAAACACAAAAACAAAAAAAATAAGTTCTTGTTTTAATTCCGCAGCAAATACTCTAAGTTTGTTAATTCTAGATTAGCATACGCATCAAGTGGTATCAGAGCAAGGTTTTAACAAATTTCTATGGTTTGTTAGTCTTGGGTTTTGTTGAATGGAGTACGAAATTCCAAAGTTTGATGGAAGTAGTGATCCAGATGACATATATTGGGAAAGAAAGGTTGAGCGTAAATTTAATCTCTTTGGTTTTAATGATCGTGAGAGATTCAATCATGCAAAACATGTTTTGGTGGAAGATGCTTTCCGTTGGTTTGAAAAAGTGAAAAAGCGACGCAAACATGAAGGCAAGTGCAAGATTCGTTCTTGGGAAGTGCTTAAGTGCAAGTTACGTAAACAATATTTGCCTAGGGACTTTATGAAAGATGTGTTGCCTAAGAAACATTCAAAATCAGATAAACGGTGTATTGAGAATGAAGAAGCAAGTAAAGATGACATCTTATTAGGTATGATGAGATTACTTGAACGTATTCAAGATGGCATGAAAAAAGTCAAAAGCACACAATCTGAAATAGGTGATTCATGTGGAGACAAAGAAGAAACCAAAGAAGTGATCGTGGAATCCGTTCATGACATAGCTGATGCTATAATCTCAAACACGGAGGAAGATGCACAGGTAAAATTCTTACAGAATAGAGAGGACGAAGAGATTGAAGTGGACGATGCTCAAAATTTGGTTCTTTTTGATACTTCACTGGAAGAAATCAGTATTTCGTCACAAAATTCTTTTGAGGAAAACAAAATAAAAAGTGCGACTGAACATGAGGTTGTAATTGAAGATGAGATAGACAAATTTGAGAACAAGAGTTCATACAAGTCCTTAATTGACCTCTATATTGATGAGAGACTTGATGAAGATGTCAAAGGTAAATCTTGTTTGTCTTTCATTCTTTATAACAATGGTATCGAAGTCAAAGATGATCAATATAGCTTCAAACTTGATGTCCAAAGGATTATGCACCATAAGAAGCTTGAAGAAAAGAGATCAGAGATTGAAGATCATGGTGTCGATAAGATGATCAAGTATATTGAAGATGATGAGTTAAAAGACTTGTGTATTGGAAACTCTACATGTGCAATATCTTTGTTTGTTCTAAAATTTTTTAGGTTGATATTTGATCCTGGTGGAATCGTAATTGATTCAGAATTGAGGACAATTCGTTTTCAAGAGGAGGGGAATGATGCGGGAGCCAAGCAAGAATCGATTTATGGAGTTTTCCTAAATTCATTCTAGCTTAGAGTTTTCCTTATTTACATAGGGAGTCTTATAATTTAGTAAGTTTTAAGTTAGTTTCTGAATTCTATTATAGCTAGAATTAAGGCAATAAACTAGACATCTCTACCCTATATAAGGTGAGATAGTCTCATGTATTTATGGACAGTTTTCATATTACAGTTGAGTATTAATATCGAAGAGTCGAAGGGAGTTTCCTTCAAATTCTTTGTGTGGTTGCTTGCGAGCGACAAACTCATGCGTGAGTACTAAATCCTTTGCAGAGGATCGAATTAAGGGTTGCGGCTCTTTGAATTCGGCAGATTCAATTACTTGCGGGTATTGAATCATATCTTTAATGTTTTTTTTCTTTAGTTTATTTCCATATAAACACAAAAACACAAAAATAAGTTCTTTTAGTTTTAATTCCGCTGCAAATACTCTAAGTTTGTTAATTCTAGATTAGCACACGCATCACGTCCACCCACGATTCTCTCTATTCCCACCACTCCACTTTCTCGCCATATCCCCCTCTGATTCCGAGGTCCCACCCCACGAAAACCCTTCCTGCCCTTCCTACGACCTCCTTGGGGTGGTGGTCAAATTGGGTAAGCAGTGGTTGTGCGAAAATTAGCGGCGGAGCGTGTGGAAAATAGGAGATCTAAGTGGAGAGAGTAGGGGTGTGGAGAAGGAAAGGCATCGCGATAGTTGCCCGTGTTCGCCAGTTTGATCGCCGGATGGTGGTTCTTGCCGGTGTAGTGGTTGAAATGGGTGTTGGGGCAGTGGTGGTGTTGTGGTGGTGCAAGGGTGGGGGAGAGGGAAAGGGAGAAGCAAGAGAGAGGAGAGAGAACAATGTGGTTGGGGATTTACTTTAAGCGCGTGTTTGGTTTGTAAGACGTAAAGGGAGTGGAATGGATTGGGTTAAGGAGCCGAAAGGAAATTGGACTCCGTTACTTGCCTTAGGTGTTTGGTTTCAGTTTTGGAAATGGAGTGGGTTACTTGAATTCTGTTTGGTAAAAAAGAAAAAAAAAAGATCTACTTTTTTGAAGTACTATTCTTATTTTACCATTTAAGTATGGTAATCTAATATATATATATATATATATATATATATATATATATATATATATATATATATATATATAAAAAAGAGAGATTTTTGAAGAGCCAAGAGAGAGTCCAACAAAAGATAAATACTGAGAGAGTTTAAAAAATGAGAAACACCCCCATTTTATTATTAACAACTCAAATGGAAATCCACATAGAGAATCCTTATTTTCGTGAGACTCTCTAATAAATGTATTGCGACATAATCACTTATAACATTACTTACGTGTAGAAAATTTCAAAACATATATCATTAGATTTGTTTCGAAATGTATCTCAATTTGAGATCCTTTTACACATTTTTACGATATGCAAAACAATTCAGTTACTCCGTACACATTTAGTAGAGATTTGTTTTTAAAAAAAAATAAAAAAGCTTAAAGAGAGTCCAAAATAAGAGAAATGGTGAGAGTGTCCAAAGAATGAAAGATTCTCCCAACATTTATTAGCCAGACTCCATACTTTCATAAAATTGCAATTTGAAAGTTATTTAAATGTGACGCGACATAATTAGTCGTAACTTTCATTTTATATTCAAAAAATTAATACATATAACTCATTAAACCTGTTTTGAAATTTAATCTAAAATGAGTTTCATTATACATATGTTTGATAGAAATACATTAATCAGCAGTCATGAAGCGAAAATTGCAAAAATGATAGTGGCTATTCCTAAACTAAACTCAACAAACAAAATATAAACACTACATCTGACTATCGAGGAAACATGTTCAACGTGGAACTTTTGTATAATAAGAATTATCATACACAATATAATATGTGTACCGTGCAACGCACTCATGAAATATTAAAATGGAATTTAAACATCTGTTCTTTTTTTATATAAAAGAAGGATTTTTGAAGAGCATAGAGAGAGTCCATCATTTAAGAAATACTCAAAGAGTTTAGTGTATGGTGAAAGAGCGAAAAAGAAGAGTCAATCATTTAAGAACTAATCAAAGAGTTTAGTGTATGGTGAAAGAGCGAAAAAGAAGAGTCAATCATTTAAGAATTAATCAAAGAGTTTAGTGTACGGTGAAGGAGCAAAACATGAGAGGATAGATTACACAGTTAATTATTAATCATTTACACTATATTATAGAAATACGGTATGATTGATCATACAATTGGTTAGTGTATCAGAAACTTTTGAAACATATATCATTTTATTTGATTTGAAATGAATTTCAATTTGAGATCCATTTATACATTTTCCGATAAGCAATGCATAATGATTACAATCGACTTTATATACTATATCTATTAAAAAAGAGTGTTTTTGAAGAGTATAGATAAAAAATGTTGTTTGTATAATTTAAACATGAACAATCTAGACAACTTTGTATTTTTTTTTTTTTTTAATTGATCAAGATTTTAAAATACATGTAAGCAGCATCACAACAATTGTTATGAATTATTTTTATTGAAATGATAGTATAATTTGTTATAAACAAAAAAAACCATTAAGAATGATATAATATTTGAACCGTGCAACGCACGGGTTTAAAACTAGTAATATTTATAACCAATCATATATATAAAATAGAAAAATTCATAACCAGAAAATAAATTACTTGTATAATTTACATTATTGGGATCATGATTATTTCCTTTAAAAAAAAAAACTAAAAAAGGATCATGATTATTAGTGGTATATTATTGAAGGAGCCTTGTCCAGAGAAGACAACACAATGATCGGGTATACCGAAGTCAATCTGGATATCTATAAGGCAATCGGTGGTGGGTGGCGGTGGCAATTTAAGAGGGCCGAACAAAGTTTTGCACATGACCCTCGAACACAGTTGGTCTTGATATTTAGGGCCCCAAAACTAGCGTTTTAATATATTTGCCCCTGGGCCTCTCGAATGAATGCTACGGCCCTGCTTGCAGGACTTCGCGGAGGTCGAAGGGGTGATGTCAGCGGCGTTGATGGCGGCGGCAGAGGGTTTTGAGAAAACACTAACCATAATCCCGGCCATGGCTAGATCGATTTTTCCTCCATTCATCCGATACTCCTCATAAAACACGTGACAAGCTTCGTACTCCCTTGCCTTAGAGTATGCTTAATGACGCTAGTGTAGCTAACTCGATCAGGTTTCACTTTTCTTCTCTTCAGATCCTTTGCCCTTCCGTGCAAGTCAATAAGCGCGTTGTAAACCCAAACATTAGGCTCACACCCTCGCTCTTTCATCTTGGCTAGGAGCTTCATCGCCTCCCTCAATTGCCCCGTCTTACCATACATCACGATCATTGTGGAGTAAGCTACCACACACCTATCAAATCCCCTCTCCTGCATTTCGTCAAAGGCCTTATGAGCCTTATGAAACAGCGCAAGGCGAGCAAACACATTGATTATGAGACGCATAGGTCACCTGCCCTTGCTCACACCCTTCACCTATTAAATCCTGGTACACTTTTGCTGCTGCTTTCAGTCCTCTCTTCTTGGCGTACCCATTAACAATCGCGCAAAATATGCAATCAGCGACCTTCAAGTTAGCTTCTTTCATAATCTTTACAACATCCAAAGTCCTTTCCATCAACCCTTCCTCAACATACATGATCACTAAGCTAACTTGAGGAACAATGCCGGATCCTTAATCATTTGCTTAGACTCGGCTTCTTCAACCAACAATTCGACAACATTTCGTTGTCTTGGTCGTGAACTCCGCTACTTTGAATAAGCATTACAGTACAGGTAAACAAATGCAGGTTTATATATGTTCTTTTATACTCCGTATAATAATTTTCTCTTTGTTTCAAAAAGATTGATCCTTGTAGCGTAATATAAAACTAGGCTCATCATCAACATTTTCATGTTGCATATTATTTGGAGATGATCATTTTGGTACATAGGAGCAGCTAAAACTGCGAGAGTGGGAATATGAGAATTTGAACCCGGGGAATATGAGAATTTGAACCCAAGACAACTTCCAAGGAGTTTGAGTCCGTAAGCCAGGGAATCGAACCCCGGTCAGTAGCGTGGGAGGGTACTATGATACCACTACACTACTAGATGCGCTTTCGCGTTCCATTTTTATACCTTTAAATTTTAACATTTGACTACGTCTCAATTTCTCAATTTCAATTCTTCAGAATCACTATCTTCTGGTTTCAGTAAAGCTTTGCATTTTTTTCATTGTTTTAAAACTTTAGGATTGTGCCTACCTTCCGTAGTAAATCTGTTGAATTACAACAATCTGGCGTTTTTTTACCTTCCAAACGGTATGAATTTTGTCATATTACGCTTCTTAAGAAGCGTGGCAATCCAGCTTAGTCCACCAAACACTTATCATCCAACGGCAACAACAAAAAAGGTTGGTCAAACCAGCTAACAAAAAAAGTTGTTCCCCAAAGTTTTGGAATATAATGAAACAAAGTATAGTTTATTTTTTCGAACTTCCGAGTCGTGTGTAATTATGTAAAGAAACATGCTTTACAACCTTACTCGGAAAAAAAAAAAAAAAAAAAAAAAAAAAAAAAACAATGACCATCATTGATCAGAATGTGCACATTGATATTAAGTACCGAGTGAATCACTATGGTACAAAACAATGACCATTGTTGTATAGCAGGGCATTTACATTCTCCTAATATCTCAAACTCATATCAGTGACAACAATATATATGTATATAAATCAACCATCGTCTCTTGAGTCTTGACAAACACTATTCTCTTGCAAAATTTCTTGAAAGAAAATGTGCAGAAAGCAGGTGGGATGATGCAAATCATCGGCATCCTAGCTCCAGTCTTGAATCTTCATTAATAGTTGTGTTTCTACAGAGTTTCTGGAGGTCAATGTAGCCGATAATTGTGTCCTCAAATATAACATCTTGTAGCTCAGCATTGTCAAAAGTAGAGCCTGATAGAACAGTGTTTTTGAAAATGGCTCCTTTTAGATTGGCCTTTTCAAAGTTAACACGATCTAGGACTGCGTTTGTGAAGTCTGTCCCTGCATAACATTGACAATTAACGTCAGTGAAAATGCTCCGACCCTAACTGTATGTACCTATTATTATAGTACTGTCATTTCAGACATCGCTAAATGGAGAGAATCCAGACTCCTACTAGCGTTTCAGACATCGCTAGGCATTACTTTTCAGTCCGTTGTAAGTTTAGTTTCAAGCAGATATATGTCCTGCTAAAGGTGTCTTCTAACATAGGAGCGAGAGTAGATTGTTACATACCCTTAAAACTTGCTCCGGCAGCATAAGCCTTGGACATTACCACTTCAGTCATATCGGCACCATCAAACTTAGCATCCACCATGAGAGCTGCAGAGAGAGTCTTCCCCTTGAGGTTAGACTTATCATTTGAATAGTCACACATGCGGAGGTCTAAGGGCTTGTCATAGACACCGTTTGCTTGACCTATGGTGTTACCTACGAATGCACGCTCACATCTATCTGGCTCTGTCGACAACGGAGGCAGTCTCTGCCAAAGGAAGCAATGGAAGTAAGGAGCAGTAACATCTACTGACTGTGCTAATGACACAACAACCACATTAGCGTAGAGCCTAAAATGCTCTTGCCTGTGCCAAAGTAGGGAAGGGGGTCAAATTCAAGAAAAGGCACAAGATTTTTTTTTTTTTTGAGGTCTGAGTAAAGCTAGTTTATCAAATTATCAGTAGTTCAGTACTATAGTATATCAGAAGAGGCTCATGTAAGAAAATGAACACTATATTCGTACAACTGCTGAATGCTGTAGAGCACATTAATAGATACTCCGTATTGGTTTGTCGAATCAAACCGCATGCCATTGCTACCGGAAAAGTTCTATGACAGATCAGATAGACAAGGGAGATGCGGTAAGTACAGAAGGTGTGAGACAGCTAAACAAAAAGGTCCTAACACATTAACACAGATGCAATCCTTTCCATGGAGCAGGGGATATGGGTGGTAAAATGCTTAGTTCAGATCAGACAGTGGGGATTAAAACGGAGAGCTTTCTATGTCGAAAATGAAATGCAGCCTAGCTGACAAGAAGAAATTCACAATCTAAATACTGAAACATCATCGAAAACTGAAAACAGGCAGCTTTGATGCTTGCATCTTGCAGGATGATCTTTTTAAGCATACACATAGTAGGATAAAAATGAATTCTTCACATTTTCAATTTTTCTGAATGGTAAATTGGAAGGTAACGGTTCTGCAGTATCTTCTAAAAAGTTGAAAATTATGGCACTTATCTAACCTGAGCAGCAGCTATAACAGGCGAGGCAGCAGAGATGGCCCATGTCGCCAGGAGGCCAAACGCGACACTCTTAAGTTCTTTGAACTGAAATGACTTCTCTTTGTCGATTCCATTTCCAGCAGCTGCACCACAAATTACAAGGTGAATCGTTTAAATTTGAACCAACAGTTATTGCCAGATCAAGTACTTCACAGTCTTCAGACAGCTAGAAGTCAGAAGTACACAACTGAACCAACAATCATCTTTTGTACAGTACACAGATGAAGAAGAAAGGGGTGCGGAACAGGAACCTAGTGTACAGGTGCCTCATTCATATTTCCTAACTGCTAGTCCATGAGCTCAGTGTAAACTAACTAACTAACTCATTACTAGCTATCTTGACGTGTACGCGAGTAATCTGATACACTAGCTAGTACCTCACTCGTTATTGCTAACCACTAGTCCATGACCTCACTAGAAACTCGTTAACTTAACTGCCAACTAAGTTGGACCCTAACGCAAATTTCGGACACAGCAAACATTTCAGTATATTTCCCAGCCTCCCACCATTTTGAGACGGTTCACAAGTTCACGTGTACACAACTTTACCCCTAGTCTAGGCTCTACAATCTACACAACATTATAAAAAACAAATCAGGTAACCAATTCTTGGGCATGAAATGAGGAGTACTACTTCCTCTTTTCGCTTGGACTGTTAACATGTTGTTAGAAATTCTCTCACATTTTCAAACCACGTCAACAATCCAAAAGAACGGAGGAAGTATCGTCGTTTATCGACAGTTGACATTGGTAGCATCAAACACAAATGTGATTATTTAAAAAGGAGTTAGCTAGAGAAAGAAAAGATTACCCGAGCAGCTGATTTGGAAGGAGAGTTGAGATTTCTGAGCTAAAAAGATGCGGCGTTTGGGTGACAATTTAGCGAAAGAGATCCCATTTGGGTGTGTTGAAATACCAATGCTCGCCATTTGCCTTCTCTTCTGTTTCCCTCCCTCCTTATTTGATCTTCTTATCGTCTTACGTGGCACTTTGTCTAAGACCAAAAAAAAAAAAAAAAGGAATATCCAATATCCTAACGCTTAATTTTTGTCACTTTGCTGTATACGTCAATAGTAAGCTGAAACATGTACAGTTTATCAAAGAAAAACAAACCCTGTTATAAAAAACAAAATTGCGTTCGGTTTTTAGAGAGTGGTTAATCATCGTATTTTTCACTTGCAACTCATGGTAAATAATCCCAAATCATTTCAAGATTATAACTAAGTTGTAGACTGTCGTCCGTGGAGTTGACAACTCATGAATTACGTTTCGCCATCTTCTAGGATTGAAATGTAGCTAGGTTGATCATTACAAATTTACAACAATGTTTTTTTACCAAAAAAGAAGACAAAAAAAATTGCTGATACGGAGTAGTGGATTAGTAGTTTTCAAAGTACTCAAGCTGAATCGACTAGAGTTCTAGTTGACAGTAAAAAGATGATACAAAAATCCTGTGGTTATTTTTCAGAGGTGAAAACATAAAGATTGATCTCAAAAAAAAAAAAAAAAATGCTATTGCTTCACCAAACTCTGCCTTACATAAAGTTGCCAGAGTACGATTAACCTCTGGATTTGACTGTCAACTGCTCGCCTAAGCCTTTTGCAGTTGCTTGTACCAAAAAATGTTTGAATTAAACTTCTTGCAAGAAGAGAGCAAACAGAAGAAGTAAATCCTGCAATGTTTGAATTCTTCGATCAATAGGAATGAATATCGCCTTGACTGGAGCGCAAATTCAGTTACCATCAGAAAACCAACTCCTCATCCCATTGTGTCCGTCAACTGCTAGCCTAAAACTCTTAAGGTTGTCTGTGCCCGTATAGGTGTAGCAAGGATGAAGACAACCAGCTTGCAAAAAGAGAGCAAACAGAACAAGAAATCTTGCAGTGTTAGAATTCTTCTGTTCAATTGGAGGTGTAATTTTCGCCTTGACTGGAGTGTAAATTTTAATTGACCGCCGAAACCACCAGTGTATACTTTACTGGGCTACTGCAGCCACATCTATGTTTTCTTCCCATCATTTGAAGTTTGAACCACTATTATCCATGTTAACCAATAAGCGGATTTTAAGAGAGCATGAACCACAAGGAAGAATAACACAACCAGGCAAAGCTTCAGGGTTCCGTACAGAAATTTCATCCTCATGCTTGCACAGCTCATACCCCATTTCTTCCAGCTCTGCGCAACTAATCATGAAGTAGTCACCACATCGACATTGATGACAGAGCTCTAAAGCTTCCCCTGCATCTTCAACCATCATATCCTCTAAGGCAACATCATCTGCAACTAACATATCGCTTCGCAAAGTTCGAAACTTATGATCATAAAGAGCTCGGGACCTTGAATCACTGAGGGTTTCCCAAGCCTTTTGCACCTTCCCAAATCTATCTTCCACATCTTCGCCTAAATTGGCCAAGTTTGAGGATTTATGTAATTTATCAGGATGGCTTTGGAGGAGGGCTGATCTGTAGCTTTGGCGAAGATCTTCAATACTTGCATCCTCCTTTACATTCAGAATGTCATAGTATGTTTCACATGTAGACTGAGTATGGATAGTCATGCTCACGAGCAGATTCTAGAATTCAAAGCACACAAACTGCAAAATAACGAATGCATGCAAGTTCAGAATGTACCCTAAGTATAGATGCTGATTATTCTTGCCATCTTCAGTATGTAAAAAAGTCACTTCAACCAAAAGAAAAAAAAAAGTGAAAGTATGAAATAGTTATGCGCCTGTACCATTTCCCCTCATGCAGATATGTAGAACACTCTACTCACTCCCAAGTCCCAACATTGTTATGAAAGTGGGAAACTTTGTTTTAAGCCGAAAAGCAGAGAACTTTTGTTGAAGTAGCCTAATGGCCTAGTCAAACACTCAGACATACAGGAGAATCACAATGAAACATCTACATATACATACAGGCGATACAGCTATTTCAAGCTTATGGCACAACAATAACTACCAAATTAGGTCTCTTAGCAAAAGTATTGTGCTATTGTATGTATTCACAAAAGGGGTTAAGACAGTACTTGAAAGACTACATTCGGTCTCTTATATTAGAAAACAAATGTTGACACCGAGAAATTTATGAGATGTGTGTGACACTGTGACTTGCATGCGCAAACTACTTTCATCTTATATAAAAAGAGTAATATGGACAGTCTCACACACAACCTAATTGTCTAACATATCTTATTTCAGTATGCGTAGCACAAAAACTAAAACTATAATCCATCCTTGCATGAGGGAGTATGTTGACTCTACTAAAAAAAGTTCTCCCTTGGCTCATTAGATGTGCTAATACTTTCTGCTTCACAAAAGTTTTCAGAAAACTCTGAAGCCTTAACCAATACAGGTTCGCCCAAACCACAAGTGACCACAAGCCGGTTTCTCTGACTGGAGCCAGTCTCTAGATAGATGGGTACAAATTCCAAAACCTTAAATTAGGGTGTCATGTTAGCACCAATCACTATTGTCTGACAATATGAAGACGTAGCAAGAAAGAGAGCTCACAAACGGTGCCACTGTGGCCACTCAATGTTGCAACATTTACGAAAGCTACATACTTTCACATTACGGTGGTGGTGCGGTGGCGAGGGAGATGGCGACTGAGATAAAGGAGTTTGTGGAGAGGTTTGTACGGATGGAGAAGAAGAAGATGGAGATAATGAGAGTTTAAGATAATGAGTAATAATAAAATAGACAAATTATTGTGTGAGGGCTAGGTAGCACCGATACGGACTCGGACACGGACACGGACACCGACACCGATACGCGACACGGCGCTTTGAAAATTAGCGGACACGGACATGGCTAGCTAACTAAAAAAAAAGACAATATGGATATTCAAACGACGACAATTTGGAGATCCTCCTTTCTAGCTCTTGTAATGTAGTCTCCTTAATCCCAAATAGTCGCAAAAATAGAAATAAGTTACATTGGTAATTCCCAACAAAAGTTATCCAAACAAATGAAATGTTTACATAGTCTTACAAATTACAATACAAGCTAAAACAAACAAACAAGAGACCAAGTCTTATCCATGAAACATCAAACTTAAAAAAATTCAAAAGATTACAACAACAAGCACCAATCTTCACCCACATCGGAACTACCACCACTAGACTCCATTTTCAAACAAAAATAACCTTCACAAATAAGCAATTCAAAAATCAACACAATCCCAAATACACCCAACATCAACAATTAATTCACAACTTAAATCAAACTAAACCATAACAAAATAAATTCCCCAACTACATAAAGTAAATTTAGAACATCAAATTTCAACACATTCATTTTCCCCAAAAAAAAAAAAAAACCCTAGAAATTTCTATGCAAAAATTATAAAATTAAACACAATATCTATCAACCTAAGCATACACATTGATGTAAATTATAATAGGCAATAAGTTAATAACTAATTACACTACAATTTAAAAAAAAAAAAAAAATTAAATCGAAGAAGTTTTCGTACCTGTTTGTGCGCAAGCACGAAGCCGACTGAAACTCGAAGGGAAGCCCGAAGGTCGGTCGTCACCAGGCGCCGCCGAGGAGGGCTGTCGGCTGTCGGTCGTCGGTCGGAGAGAGAAGAGTGAAGAGTGAACGTCGAAGACAAATTAAAAAAAAAAAAAGTGAATATTGAAGAGCGGCAGAGACCAGAGGCAGAGAGCATTAAAAGATTTGTATTTGAAAAAAAAAAAAAACAA
Source organism: Spergularia marina (assembly GCA_963680865.1). NCBI lineage: Eukaryota > Viridiplantae > Streptophyta > Magnoliopsida > Caryophyllales > Caryophyllaceae > Spergularia > Spergularia marina. The sequence goes on along the minus strand of OY804553.1, from coordinate 21,303,726 downwards.
AAGAGGTTAAACGACGTAGTTTAGTGTTGTATCCCTATCTGGGCCTTGTCTGGTTCGTGTCCGTTCCGTGTCTAATTAAAAAAAAATTGTGTCCGTGTCCGAAAAAAATAAAAAAATCAGACACGATTTTGGGACTTGTCGGACACGTGTCGTGTAGACCTGGCAAACGGGTCAATCGGGTCGGGTCCGGGTCGGGCCACTTTTCGGGTCATATAATTCGGGTCTACTTCGGTTCGGTTTGGGTCGGGTCTAGTTCGGGTGTATCAACTACGGGTCAATTTCGGGTCGGGTCGGATTCGGGTCAAATCATTTTAAAATGTTCAAATTTAAACATATTAACATCAAAATTTGTCTCATATTATCTTAACTTGAAATTTTATTGCTAATTGGAGTGTTTGAAGATATGATATAGCTATCCAAGTCCCTTTTGTTCAATCGATTCATTTAGATGTTTGATTATTCGGGTTGGGTCATTTCAGTTCGGGTCTGTTTCGGGTCGCGTCAATATTGGGTCAAACAGTATTCGGGTCATTTTCAGGTTCGGGTCGGGTCATTTCGGGTTTCGGGTTGAATTCAGATTACAAATTCGGGTCAAAATCGGATGTTCGGGTCAAGTATTTCGGGTCGGATGTTCGAGTCTGGGTCAGTTTTGCCAGGTCTAGTGTCGTGCCATGTCCGTGCTTCTTAGTGTGAGGCCGTCTCACAGTGAGACGGGCCCATTAATCCTTGATATACACAAATTTAATTAACTAAGAAAAAAAATTATTTTAACAAAAATAATAGCCTCCCCTTTATTATTATTTGTTTTTCTTCCCTACAAAAAAAAAAGGCAAATTTATTAAAAATTACCCAACGTTTGGCTTGTCTTCTAAAAATAACCCAACCTTTTGACGTTAACAAAAATAACTCAACCTTTGACCTTAAGTTATAGAATTATCCTGAAACCCCTCCGAAAGAAAAATCTCCGGTGACATAATATAACGTAGCTTTTTCACATTTCCCTCCTTATTGCCATATATCCAGTACAAACAAAACGAAACAAAATCCCCCAATTATTAGAGTTTAAACAACCACCAGATGATCGATTGAGACCGAAACTTACACGAAAATTTTGTGAGCAGATTAAAGATGACAACTCCGCGATGATTAGAAGGTTTGCAATGTTTCTTGCTTCGACTATTTGATTGTCAGTTACATGGTTCATGATCGGGGGTTGAAGAAGAATGTTTTTAAAGCACATGAGTTGTGGGAAGAAGGAATAACGTTCCATGCTTTGCCAGGACCACTGGAGCACATTCATCGTTGAATACGATTTCAGTTTCATTTCACAAATGGCTTAAACGTCGTCAGGATTCTGTAGGATGGTGGATAGCCAGTGACCCAACACCCCCTAAGCCTTTCGTTGGAGGTTCCTTGCTAGCACTGGATAACGCCTTCACTTGGGCACAGTATGTACTGACTTTATCTCAGTATTTCTTAGTTTACTCTGCCTACTTCCAAATTCAGATACTGGTGTACTAACAGCATTGTTTTGGACCTGCAGAAAATATGGCATTAAGGTTATAATAGACCTGCACGCAGCTCCTGGGTCGCAGAATGGGAATGATCACAGTGGTACTAGAGACGGTTCTCTTGAATGGGGAAAAACTGATGAAACTATACAACAAAGCTCAAGCTATTGAATTCTTAACTGCCAGGTACCAGAAATACATGTCCTGTCACATGAATTTGTCCTATCCCTTACAAGCAAGTTATTGACTGCAATTATCTTTCAGTTACACCATCTGATCTCTTTTGAATGCAGATACGCGCAAAACCCTCAACTGTATGCAGTCGAGTTGATCAACGAGCCACAGTCTCCTGGAATACCATTGGACACCCTGACAAAGTACTGTCAACAAGGATATGATGCAGTGTGCAGGCACTCTTCAAGCGCGTTTGTGGTGTCATCTAATCGTTTAGGGGGCAATATGGATCCAAGGGAGCTCTTCCCCTTAGCCAGCAACTTACAGCTGACTGTCATCGACGTCCATTATTACATATGAGCTATGCAGTTTTGATATCTTCTCAATGAGCGTGCGGAGGAATGCGTGAGAAGTAGTGTCGTCGATCAACTGATATCCTTAAGTTGGTACTACCTTAGGAAACTCATGTTCGTATGTTATTTGAGCTTATGTAGAAATTACGAGAGTTTTTTTTTCTTTTGTTTTCCTACACAGAACCACCTGATTTATATTGGAGTAACATTTTGGTTATCCAAATAGTTTACTCTTTTGTACAAACTTTTTCCGAATTTAGGACCTTATGCAAATAGCGTTGTTGGATCAATTATTAGGTGAGGAACCAACATTATTAATTACTTTTGGGTATTGTTCTTTTGCTAGACGTAGATATTGAACATGTACATATTAGAATTTAGAAAATCATTAAGAGAAAAGAGCAAAAATGACCGCAAGTTGTGCATTCATAAAGACATTTTGAGATTTGCCTGGGGCCAAACAAATTATAAACAATCCCGTGATTACACGGGTGCAAAACTAGTTATTGTTTATAAAGCCGATGGGAGATTTGGAAAATCTGGCTTATATTCTCATTAAATTTGCCTAATACAATGGTTTTACCACACACCACCAAACAAACAAAAGTTCCAAACATACCAGAAAACACAAAGCACAAGATAAAATTAGAGCTATAAAGAAAAGTAGAGCGGAGAGTCCAGATAAACATGTGGCGGGCTGCCAATTAACTGCAGGAGTACATGGGCGGACTTAGAATTCAAAGCAAACAACAATAGGAGATGAGCATTTTACATTGGCAGATGCCAAGCTAGAATCGTGTAGAGTACTAATGATTAGGGATGGCAATTTAGTGCAAATCCGAACCGAATCCGACTCGACCCGAAGGAAAGAAACCGATCCAAACCCGAGGTTATGGAACCCGAATCCAAACCCGATATCACATAACCCGAACCCAAATTCAAAACGCTAAGGCCCGATCCAAACCCTACACCGATCCGTAATGTACCCGAACCCGACCCGATCCAAGTCTGACCCGAATCCGACCCGATCCAAAGCTAACCCGAAATTAAAATTACGTCAAAAAGTTGTATATTTTTTTATTTTAATTCTTTTTTGTATTATTTATTGTATGCCTTAAACTCCGTGTATATATAAATATATAATTTACATTTGTGTACCCGTTTGAATATTAATATAGGCAAATTCAATAAAAATAACTCAACGTCTGTCTTGTCTTCTAAAAATAACCCAACATTTTGATGTTAACAAAAATAACTCAACCTTTGACCTTAAGTTACAGAATTATCCCGAACCCCCTCCGAAAGAAAAAATCCCCGGTGAACATAATCTAACGTTGCTTATTCACCTTTCCCTTCTTCCCATATATCAATTACAAACAAAACCAAGCAAAATCCCTCAATTATTAGAGTTCAAACAACCACCAGATGTTCGATTGAGACCGAAACTTGCACGACAATTTTGCGAGCAGAGCAGAGATGACAACTCCGTGATGATTATAACGTTTGTAATATTTCTTGCTTCGACTATTTAATTGTCAGTTACATGGTTCATGATCGGAGGATGAGGAAGAAAGTTTTTAAACCAGAGGAGTTGCAGGATGAAGTAATAACGTTTCATGCCTGCTTTTTAGGGTATGAAGTAGGTATCTTAATCTTCTAACTTACTAGGAATAAGTTCAAATTTTAACGCTATTTTTAAAGCCACAACGGATTGTGTTAACCGGAGATTCTTGCTCTGGATGGGTTTTGGGATATTTTTGTAATTCAAGTTCAAATGCCGGGTTATTTTTATTAACGTCAAATAAAAGGTTAAGTTAATTTTGGAAGACAAGACATACTTTGAGTTATTTTTTATTAAATTTTGTCATTAATATATTATACATGTACAACAATTATATTACATGCATGATTTTTGCCTAAGACAATTTCAACAAATTTGTTTTCCAATCTATAGGTGCTAATTTTACTTAAATTTATAGTAGAGAAAATTAGACAGAAATCTACATGTTGAATTTAAACGAATCAGTTTGGGTTACGGATCAGGTCGCGTCGGAATTTGGATCGGGTTATGGATCGAATTTGGGTCGGGTTATGGATTGGGTTTGGATCGGGTTACGGATCAGGTCGTGTCGGAATTTGGATCGGGTTATGTAACAGCCCGATCCATCATACGTCGCAACACAACCCAATAAGATGGGTAGTCACCTCTTAGGCCCATATATCCTCTCTGGGCTCTAAAAGGTGAAGGCCTTGTTGGTATTATGATGGTAGGAATCTATTATAAACTGATCATATGAGCCTTAATTTCCCAATATGAGACAAACCAACTTCATAATCCACTTTCCAAATTTCGTAGTGTTACAAACTCCCCCACTTAAAGAACGCGACGTCCCCGGCGCGCCTCAACCATTCCATACCAACATCAACAACACAGGTCCAAGATCTCCCCCGCTAGACGGCTGACTTGGGCCTAACCCCAGCACTCAGCACGCGGTCGCAGGGTTGCTCTGATACTATCTGTAACAGCCCGATCCACCGTACGTCGCAACACAACCCAATATGATGGGAAGTCACCCCTTAGGCCCTTATATCCTCTCCGGGCTCTAAAAGGTGAAGGCCTTGTTGTTAGTATGATGGTAGGAATCTATTATAAACTGATCATATGAGCCTTAATTTCCCAATATGGGACAAACCAACTTCATAATCCACTTTCCAAATTTCGTAGTGTTACAGGTTATGGATCGAATTTGGGTCGGGTTATGGATTGGGTTTGGATAGGGTTATGGATTTGGATCATGCAAAAATGGCTTGGATAGGGTTTGGATCATGGGAGTTTGGATTTGGGTTGGATTTGGATTACAGTATGCGATCCAATAAGAACTTGGATCGGATTTGGATTGTGTATGATCCGATCCGACCCCGATCCATTGCCATCCCTACTAATGATCCCTCCAAGAAGAGCTTATACAAATAATTATTACTGATCCCGCATAAGTTAATATTGCATTGCCAAGATACTGGACGCAACGCAATGCCTTGATTATAAAGTTCAACAAGCTAAGCGTACATAACATACATAACACTAATGATTCCTCCGAAGAAGAGCTTATACATATAATTACCGGTCAACCTTTGAATGCTAGAGAACAGATATCGGGAGACCATACATCATTCATAAGCTGAGATTTGAGCGCAAACCTAACGTCTTCACGGAGATCATCTGCTTCAGGGAAAACAGCTTTCGTAGAAAGCATTAGACTACGCTCCATACCAAGACGTAACAGCTTGCCATTTGGTCCAAATGCAGCTAGGTAATGCTGCCCACATATTGGGAGACCACCCATTAGTGATTTAAACAGCTCATTTGAACATCTGTTTGTATATGGATATGGAATGAACCATCCGGCCTTTGCGCAGTAATCAGTAAATATGGAGCCACAGTCATCCTTTGCCACATCTCCTAAGATGATGACGATAACTTTCAAATCCCTTTTCGAGTCAGTCTTCATTTCATCCACCCACTTGGGAAGACGACTATCCCAGTCATAAACAACCCCGTCAAAGGTGGACCCAAACCACACAAGGTAATCGAATTCCGGAAGCTGGGAGACTGACAAACGCTCGGTGCTCACGCCACCATCAGGTGTCCTCAGTAGTAGTTCTACTCCGCAACCCCCGAGCCATTCCTGCAAGCTGAGACCACGTAGCCTGTTGACTTGACTATCCCACGCTGCTTGTTTAGTGAAGGGATACGCTTCAATGCCAAATTCAAGAAAGACTTCTTTGCCGTCAAGATCCACATAACTATTGTTGGGTCCGACAACAACCAGCTTATCACGGGCGCTCAAGCACATTCTAAACATCTTCCGGCTGATCCGGTCACTGTAGGGAAGGAAGAGCCAGCCACAACAATAACACCATATATTTAACATCTTAAGCTCCACGAGCATAGAGTCAATATCCCTTTCCAAAAATGGTGCCATTGTCGATTCAGTCACATGGTTAGCCTTGGCACGAATAACAACAATCTCAATGTCGAGTTCTTTAGCCCTGCACTTATTATACAATTCACGGAGTTCCTCAATAAACATTCCGTCACATAAATAGTATAGGTACACGACCTTGTTTGCAATGCTAGATAAAGTTTTCTTCCCACCGCAAGAGGCTTTACCATGGAGGAAACAATCAAGGACATCACTGCTCTGGCAGTGCAAAAAACTTTCAAGTGGCACCTCACCACATAACATTTTGTCGTTTAGTGTGTGGAGCTCTAGTAACCTTTCAGGGGTAAAGGGGTACAAATTAACACCATACCTATGGATAAATGGGAAATCTCTGTTCAAAACCTGCTTCTTCGCTGTATCAACAATGATACAACCAGGAGAGTAATAGGAAGGAGAGCCGCTTAGTTTAAAGAGCTTGAGGGAGCGAGCAAAGTCTGAGACTGGGACAGCGAGGAATACCTCGGAGAAGGCAGAGAAGAAGCGGGTGAAGGCAGCCTCGGCCACTTGCATTTGGTTCTTGTCATGGTTCAGGGAATCAGGGGTCATACGCACTACCAAAACCACCACGAAATCATTCTTCACCTCCGCTAACTCGGAGAAAATGCCATTTAAGTCAAGGCGCAAAAAACCAGTTTCTTCGTCTTCCTCCGCATTGGCAGGTATACAGATACTAAGTATTATCATGTACGAGTATCTTTTAAGCATTCTCTCGAGGCCATGACGAGAGAGTTTCTCTTGTTTGTCATACCTCTTCTGAATGAGAAAGTCTCGCTTAGAGTGGAACAAGTGCTCAAGAGCATCAAAGAACTCGCCCACCTGCACGCCTTTCCGAGGAGGTTGACCATCTTTGTGGAGTCCGCTCGACTCAGGGGGAGGACAATTCTTGTCGAGTCCGCTCGCCTCAGGGGGAGCACAATTCTTGCCTTTGTTGGATGCCATATCTGACCCACCTTATGAACTGAAATTCCCAAACAAAAATTGATCACTAAGTATATAACAACCTCTATCTTTTCAAGCAAATGGAATTCCTGAAAGCCCAATAACTAATAACAGCCATAAATTTAACCGAAATATAAACCTAATAACCTAATGTTTCAATCCTAAGCATAATAACAATCAAATCAACAAAAACGTAGATGAAAACATTATAAACTAAATAAAGATACAAATTAAAAGAACAATAACCCTTGGCAGAATTGGGGAATTGGGGTTTAATAAATTAAGAAATTGAAATTTATGAGATGTGTGTGACACTGTGACTTGCATGCGCAAACTACTTTCATCTTATATAAAAAGAGTAATATGGACAGTCTCACACACAACCTAATTGTCTAACATATCTTATTTCAGTATGCGTAGCACAAAAACTAAAACTATAATCCATCCTTGCATGAGGGAGTATGTTGACTCTACTAAAAAAAGTTCTCCCTTGGCTCATTAGATGTGCTAATACTTTCTGCTTCACAAAAGTTTTCAGAAAACTCTGAAGCCTTAACCAATACAGGTTCGCCCAAACCACAAGTGACCACAAGCCGGTTTCTCTGACTGGAGCCAGTCTCTAGATAGATGGGTACAAATTCCAAAACCTTAAATTAGGGTGTCATGTTAGCACCAATCACTATTGTCTGACAATATGAAGACGTAGCAAGAAAGAGAGCTCACAAACGGTGCCACTGTGGCCACTCAATGTTGCAACATTTACGAAAGCTACATACTTTCACATTACGGTGGTGGTGCGGTGGCGAGGGAGATGGCGACTGAGATAAAGGAGTTTGTGGAGAGGTTTGTACGGATGGAGAAGAAGAAGATGGAGATAATGAGAGTTTAAGATAATGAGTAATAATAAAATAGACAAATTATTGTGTGAGGGCTAGGTAGCACCGATACGGACTCGGACACGGACACGGACACCGACACCGATACGCGACACGGCGCTTTGAAAATTAGCGGACACGGACATGGCTAGCTAACTAAAAAAAAAGACAATATGGATATTCAAACGACGACAATTTGGAGATCCTCCTTTCTAGCTCTTGTAATGTAGTCTCCTTAATCCCAAATAGTCGCAAAAATAGAAATAAGTTACATTGGTAATTCCCAACAAAAGTTATCCAAACAAATGAAATGTTTACATAGTCTTACAAATTACAATACAAGCTAAAACAAACAAACAAGAGACCAAGTCTTATCCATGAAACATCAAACTTAAAAAAATTCAAAAGATTACAACAACAAGCACCAATCTTCACCCACATCGGAACTACCACCACTAGACTCCATTTTCAAACAAAAATAACCTTCACAAATAAGCAATTCAAAAATCAACACAATCCCAAATACACCCAACATCAACAATTAATTCACAACTTAAATCAAACTAAACCATAACAAAATAAATTCCCCAACTACATAAAGTAAATTTAGAACATCAAATTTCAACACATTCATTTTCCCCAAAAAAAAAAAAAAACCCTAGAAATTTCTATGCAAAAATTATAAAATTAAACACAATATCTATCAACCTAAGCATACACATTGATGTAAATTATAATAGGCAATAAGTTAATAACTAATTACACTACAATTTAAAAAAAAAAAAAAAATTAAATCGAAGAAGTTTTCGTACCTGTTTGTGCGCAAGCACGAAGCCGACTGAAACTCGAAGGGAAGCCCGAAGGTCGGTCGTCACCAGGCGCCGCCGAGGAGGGCTGTCGGCTGTCGGTCGTCGGTCGGAGAGAGAAGAGTGAAGAGTGAACGTCGAAGACAAATTAAAAAAAAAAAAAGTGAATATTGAAGAGCGGCAGAGACCAGAGGCAGAGAGCATTAAAAGATTTGTATTTGAAAAAAAAAAAAAACAAAAGAGGTTAAACGACGTAGTTTAGTGTTGTATCCCTATCTGGGCCTTGTCTGGTTCGTGTCCGTTCCGTGTCTAATTAAAAAAAAATTGTGTCCGTGTCCGAAAAAAATAAAAAAATCAGACACGATTTTGGGACTTGTCGGACACGTGTCGTGTAGACCTGGCAAACGGGTCAATCGGGTCGGGTCCGGGTCGGGCCACTTTTCGGGTCATATAATTCGGGTCTACTTCGGTTCGGTTTGGGTCGGGTCTAGTTCGGGTGTATCAACTACGGGTCAATTTCGGGTCGGGTCGGATTCGGGTCAAATCATTTTAAAATGTTCAAATTTAAACATATTAACATCAAAATTTGTCTCATATTATCTTAACTTGAAATTTTATTGCTAATTGGAGTGTTTGAAGATATGATATAGCTATCCAAGTCCCTTTTGTTCAATCGATTCATTTAGATGTTTGATTATTCGGGTTGGGTCATTTCAGTTCGGGTCTGTTTCGGGTCGCGTCAATATCGGGTCAAACAGTATTCGGGTCATTTTCAGGTTCGGGTCGGGTCATTTCGGGTTTCGGGTTGAACTCAGATTACAAATTCGGGTCAAAATCGGATGTTCGGGTCAAGTATTTCGGGTCGGATGTTCGGGTCTGGGTCAGTTTTGCCAGGTCTAGTGTCGTGCCATGTCCGTGCTTCTTAGTGTGAGGCCGTCTCACAGTGAGACGGGCCCATTAATCCTTGATATACACAAATTTAATTAACTAAGAAAAAAAATTATTTTAACAAAAATAATAGCCTCCCCTTTATTATTATTTGTTTTTCTTCCCTACAAAAAAAAAAGGCAAATTTATTAAAAATTACCCAACATTTGGCTTGTCTTCTAAAAATAACCCAACCTTTTGACGTTAACAAAAATAACTCAACCTTTGACCTTAAGTTATATCCTGAAACCCCTCCGAAAGAAAAATCTCCGGTGACATAATATAACGTAGCTTTTTCACATTTCCCTCCTTATTGCCATATATCCAGTACAAACAAAACGAAACAAAATCCCCCAATTATTAGAGTTTAAACAACCACCAGATGATCGATTGAGACCGAAACTTACACGAAAATTTTGTGAGCAGATTAAAGATGACAACTCCGCGATGATTAGAAGGTTTGTAATGTTTCTTGCTTCGACTATTTGATTGTCAGTTACATGGTTCATGATCGGGGGTTGAAGAAGAATGTTTTTAAAGCACATGAGTTGTGGGAAGAAGGAATAACGTTCCATGCCTGCTTTGTAGGGTATGAAGTGGGTATCTTAGCTTAATATTCTAACTTACAAGGAATAAGGAATTCTCCAAAGTTTAATGTTATTTTTAAAGCTACGACGATTGTGTTAACCTGACATTCTTGCTCCGGATGGGTTTTGGGATATTTTTGTAACTCAAGTTCAAATGTCGGGGTTTTTTTGTTAACGTTAAAAGGTTGGGTTATTTTTTTGTTAACCTTCACCCATCGGGGATAAGATGATGGAGAACCGGCTGCGATGGTATGGTCACGTGAGGAGAAGGCCTAGTGACGCGCCGGTTAGAAGAGTAGAAGGGTGGGGAAGTGATAATATTAGTAGGGGTCGGGGAAGACCCAAGATGACTTGGATGAGGGTGATTAGAAGTGATATGAGATTCCTAGGATTTGAAGAGAGTATGGTGTTGGATAGGGGGATGTGGAGAGACTCTATACATGCGGAGGACTTAATCTGACTGCTTGGATTTCTTTGTTTGGTTTCCCTAACTCTTTTGCCAAAACTTTTTACCTTGTGTTCCAAGTTTTTTTTTTTTTTTTTTTTTTACCTTTTAATTTATTTTGATGACTTTATAAAACTTCCTTTGAAAGTGTTTAAATACTCCGAAAAGGTTTACAACGTTTTGAAATTTCATGGCGTACACAAGATGGATACTAGACGACGATTCATGTTAGCCGACCCCAAATCATTTTGAGAATAAGGCTTGGTTGTTGTTGTTGTTAATATGCCAAAAAAAAAAAAATCATTTAGTTTCTATCTCTCACCTCACCCATACGTTTCTCTCATCCCTCATCTTTTATACTACGTATTTTTTGTCTCAGCATTACCCTAGATCTCACTATTGTTTGTATTTGACAATTTCTAAACTCCCATTCACGACGAAATCAATTTTTGATGCTATGGTAAAGTACTAACTCTTCCAATGTCATTTCTACTAGTTTTAATTTTTCTAGGAACCTTTTTGGCATTAATAATAATTTTAGGGCTTTTCTTTGAATTTTCATAATGATTTATTCGTTCGTCGGATAATGTTTAGTGTTTTATGTTGCACATGTAGTCTTCTATTGTAATAGTAAGTCTTAGTAGTAGCATGGTCGCAGCGGCGAAGCCAGCTGGTTTAAATTATTCCTATACTTTTTAGATGAGAGGATTTGAACTCTTGACTAAGGTCTGAGCAATTGTTCATACAAACCAGTAGGCTACAAACATTTCATGCTACCTAATGCATGTCTTTGATATATATTCTCATTTAGATTGTTCATTTCTCCACTTATGTTTTGTTCGCATTTACAATATATTTTTTCTTTCTTATTTCATAATTTGTTGAGCATGTACGTTTTATTCAAGTTCGAATTTAGGGGGTAGCCTGAGGTGCACCGGCTACCATAAATTCCCCGAAAATACCTAATTATTGACTTAAAATTCACTACGCCAGAAATCACATTTGACACCGGGTCTAAAATCAAACAGACACCGGTTATACCCGGTGTCTGGACTGCCGGTGTCTTAGGCTAAGACACCGGTTTCCATTTGCATACCCGGTGTTAAAAGATAGCAAATAAGACACCGGTTGGGGACAAAACCGGTGTCTTATGGTCCTAATAAAGCCACAATTTCCACTACCCATACAACACCGGTTTTACATTAAACCGGTGTCTTTTCTCCATCGATTTATAAAAAAAAAAAAAAATAGTGCACAAATTAAAAAAATAATGCATCGAATTTTAATTGGAAAAGAAAAATAATTGGAATGAGAGAAGTGCGAGGAAGGAGATACGATTTTGTTGAAGATGAACAATCGGAGAATTCATGAATATCAACTTATCTTAAAACATTGAAACTGCAGAAAATTTAATTTGTCATGGAATCAAAATTCCACATACAATAATATACAAACACAACCTTCAACATTCAAAATTCAACAAAGTTAATTGAGATCTGAAACTAAACCTAAAAAAAATCACAACATTCAAAATTTATCATTAAACGACAGTTTTACAATCAAAATTTATAATCTAAAAACTACAATAAAATGAACAAAGGGAAACTAAACCTAAAAAAAAAATCAAAATATTACATACCCTTCTCCCAGATCCGTGACGGTTCGCCCAAATGTCACCCAAATGTAAACAATCGATCGAATTAAGGGGGACGATGAAGAAAATATCATGAGTTGATGACTAAGAATCGAACATGATTTCTTCCAGGAGGTCGTTCGTACGGTGTTGAGGAGGCTAATGAGAGAAAAAGAAGAGGGGGATGATGATCATTGATCTGAGTATAAGTGAGAGGGAGATGAATTGAAGGAGGAAAAATGAAAAAAAAATGAAGGAGACAGATAAGGGGGAAGATAAGAATGGGGGAGTGAAGGAGGGAGATACGCAGCAGGAGAGAGAAGGGGGTATATATGTGGACGTAAGGGGCGGATAAAACAAGGTTGTTTTTTTTTTAACTATTTTTTTCAATCAACATATGACACCGGTTTTGGGTTCAACCGGTGTCTTATGTTCAATTTTTTTTTTTTTCTATTATAAGATAAATTTTTTAATTTTTTTTTCGCTGTATGAGTTAATGATCCTCCCCGGGGTAACATATGACACCGGTTTTACTCAAAACCGGTGTCTTATGTCCAATTTTTTTTTTTTTTTCTGTTATAAGATAAATTTTTTAATGTTTTTTTCGCTGAGTGAGTTAATGATCCTCAACATATGACACCGGTTTTACTCAAAACCGGTGTCTTATGTTCAAATTTTTTTTTTTCTGTTATAAGATAAATTTTTTAATGTTTTTTTCGCTGTGTGAGTTAATGATCCTCCCCGGGGTAACATATGACACCGGTTTTACTCAAAACCGGTGTCTTATGTCCAATTTTTTTTTTTTTTTTTGGTAACTTATGACACCGGTTTTCTTATAACCGGTGTCGTATGTCTAATTTTTTATTTTTTATTATTTTTAGCTAAGTGAGGAATTGCGCGCAAATGGACTGGGGAAGCATTTGACACCGGTTGATTGAAAACCGGTGTCTTATGTTTTTCAGACACCGGTTCTAAGCCTACCGGTGTCATATGTACCGGTGTTAAATGTCGTTTTTGGCGTAGTGAAAATTCCAAAAAATTAGGAAAAAAAAAAACTTGTACTAAGATGGTTACCCCAAATTTTTGGGGTTAGGTTCGCCCCTGCCTTCGTTATGTTTCTTATTAAATAGGATCGTATAGTATCAGTTTTTATTAGAAACAACAAACGATTCCTATATTATCCGTTAGGGATACCGCGTATACAGTTATAATTCGCCACCCAAGTTTTTAATCCTGGCTTCGCCCCTGCATGGTCGTAGTTTTAAGCTCTTGTTCTCGAATGATTTAAATTATGGTGAAGATAAATTGTGATAACTTGCGTGTATCACAAAACTCTGATGATGACATAGATATAATTCCATTTAATTCAAAGACAGATTCTTGATCTCATAAATATCTTTCCAGCATTCTGGTACTCAATGACCTCTGGTACGTTCCAGAACATTTATAAAGGCATACAATGGAAAATCATAATGTGAAAAGGAAAATCACACAAGCCCATGACATAGAAGCAAAAAATACAGCTCAAGCAGGACACCAAGGAAGAAACATACAACTCCAGACACATAAAAGTACAAAAGTTTGTCAATTTACAATAACAAGTAGGAGTGAACTTACAAATCACTTCCAGATTCCTCCTCATGAATAAAAGAGCTAAAAACTGGTCCCATTGGTGCCTTAGGTTCAGAACTATGTATCCCAGTACTTCCACTCGTTTTCTGTCAAAATTGATACTCCGTATATAAAAGCAGTCATGATCTAGAACTAACATGAGCCAAATAGGGCTATCAAATTTCTTTTCTATTTCCTTTTAAATCGTAATCTAGAATTAGAATCTCACTTCTGCACCACCATCTGCCCATGAAAGAAACAAAGAAACAAATCTGTCACAACTCACAATATCAACATATTTTAGCATAGCATCTTCAGGAAGCATAGTACCAATCTTTTGCCACGCATTCCTGCAGCATTTCTCAAAGAAATTAAAAGGAAGTTAATAGATAAGCTCCATCATTCCTAATAAATGGGACTTTCAATATTCTGTGTTCTTGTTAAAACTGTTAATCATGACATGAAATGTCAATTATGCACAATCAAGGTTTTCTTTATAAGAATACACTACATATATCCCTAATTCCAAGCCTTGTCATACTGGCTGCAATCAACAGGCCCCAGAGCACCCAAGGCCGAAACATATAACAATATCACCCCTTCATGCATCACAATAAATAAATATAAAAAACAAACAAACATATCCCTCTCCAATGCCTAGAAAGAGGGATACAGTAGTGAGTAGTCTCTTCGGGAGGAAAAACAATGTTGCTTCTACTTGATCAGATCACTACTACAAAATCCATTATAGACATGGGATATATGGAAAACTGATGTCTATTATGAAAAATGGGAGATTGAGTAAACAATAGACATGGGTTTTTCTTTTAAAGCCCACGTGTAATATTAGACATCGTGTCTCTTTTAAAAACCCATGTCTGTGATAAGACTATAGACATGAGCTTTCCGTTAAAGCCCATGTCTTTTAATTTTTCTTTTTTAAAAAAAAAAAAGATATGTGTTGAATGACAGGAATCGGATAGTTCTCATCTTTATCTCTTTGATCTCAAAAAATATTCTTTATCTCTTCCTCTTGGTCGTACAAAAACAAAAACAAAATTTCTTACCTTCATCCCGACCACAGCTCAGCGACGACAACACTCCTCCCGCCACAGCTCAGCGCCGACAACTCCTTCCCAACCACAGCTCCGTCAACTCTTTCTCGACAACAACTCCTTCCCGATTACAGCTCCGGCAACGACAACTCTTCGACAACACTACAGACGGCGACGTCAACGGCGACCACTGCTCTGACGACGACGACAAATGCGGCGACAGCAACTCTGACTATGACGACAACAACATTCCATCGTTCTTAGGTCTCTTCGCCCTAATTATATTAGGATTTTAAGGTTTTACATTGATTTTGTTGGGGTTTAATAATTAGGTTTTGATTTTATAATTGATTTGGGTACGAATTTTTTGGTGTTGAATTATGATTTCGTTAAGAATTCTTTTGATTGGTTATGATTTTTTGGTGTTGAATTATGATTTCGTTAGGGATTCTTTTGATTTTGTCCCGACAACATATGTACATAATACTCTTTTTGAGTATGATTATGGGAATTTTTAATGGCGTAGATGTCTATAATAGGTAAAGCTGAATTGGTATTAATAGTTAAAGATTAACGAATCCCATTTCCCCCATTTTCCCCCTTTTGCTGCGACTCCAGTAAATCCAAATATTCACAAAACAGTGGAATAATTACTAGAAATAGCAACAGAATAATGGTTTCTTTCTGTACAATCTGTGTTCTATTCACTTGTAATTTCGTTGGGGTTTAAAAATCATGATTTGGGTATGATTTTTTTGGTGTTGAATTAGGTTTTTTTTTCCCCAAATCCTCAATCTTACAAAAACCCCTTGCAAGTTTCAATTTTGCTTGCAAATTTCAGCACAATCTTCAGAATAACAATTGTTTTTTTCTTAATTAGTACTACTAGATTTTGTGTTACACTGTCTCATTGAGTGGTGTGTGCATAAATGCACAAAAGCACTGCGTAGAGTGGCCTTGGGTCTAACTATATATCGGGTTTTTGTCAAAAAGCAGAATTATGTACCCAATACCATTGAACTATCAATTCCAATCTTGACAATGTGGGATTTAATCACGATGTAACCTTTATTATTGGAAATTCGAAGCTGCTTTGCAAAAAATATACTTTGTTGTGGATTGATGTACTTGTAACAATCCTAAATTTTCGCAATGATAATTGAGGAAATATTATAGAATTGTTACGCCGCAGTTGACTCGGGTAGTCAACTGCTAGGCTTGAAATTCAATTACAACTTAATAAATTCGAACAAACGAAAAGACGACAGCGGAAGACTTAGAATGTCGAACTACAGTTCTCAAAACTGAAATTTAAATTACAAAACCAAATATAATCCATGTCTAAATAATGTTTATGAAAAGTTCCCGCCATGCAAATGAATTCATCTAGCAAGCATCCACATCATCAAGACCTGTCAACTATGCCATCGAAGAATGACATAGGCCCCAGAACACGGTAGAGAACAAACCAGAAAACAGAACGTTAGCACAGGCTGAGTAAGAAACATAAAGCAGAGAAACAAAGATACGCGCCTTGAGGCGCGTAGCTAACAAATAATAAGCATAACAATGATTACAGAGTACCATCGGGACACGACAGTGCGATAGTCACGTATCGCTGACGAGATAAACGGTCTTGTCAATCATACACGGCTGAGCTCCTACCCCGCAGCCACCACAATCTCGTTCCGGCGCGAGCTAGAGTACATATAAACGATTCCTAAAGACTTAAAATGTGCACACCCCTCGCTAGAGATCCAGTAGGATGCGTACCTCTAGGAGGAAAGCCTAATAGGCAGTCGGTAGCTACTCCGACCGAAACAGTACCTTGATCAGAGGTATAAACAGTGATCGGTCCGTGCCGCATCACATTCACTCTAGGTGGTAATCATATCGTCATTTTCTTTCATCCGTTTTATGTTCATTATTTCATGGTACGTTATTCGATAATACAATTTATAAATGGCCACAGCCGGATTCAATAATTCAACACAATCGAAAAACATAAGCCAAGATCAACAAAAGCATACCACTCGGCCGAGAAACCGACTGGCCGAATGGTCGAGAGGCTCGGATCACAAAAGAACGAGGCCGAGTAAGGAAGCCGAGAGGCCGAGGTCGAGCAAACTCAAACGGGTTATGAACGAATATATATACATTGAAACAAACGTAGGCAAATTGAATTAAGTGTATGGTTATGAATCAAACGTAGGAACAATGAGCAAGTGAACATGTGAATCAAGTGAGAGGATAGAATAGTCCAAAGATGAATGATCAAACGTTCTTACCTTTCAACGCTAATTCTTAAATTAAACTCTTATAACCAAGTCAATGAACTACACCTCCTCGAATCCACAATCTAGACGCCCAATCAATCACAAAATCAATTGATGATCCCCTAATTCACAAGGTATAATCATAAGCCATAATCTCACAACTTTACAAATATATCATGAATCTAAAAGAAGACAGTGATATTGAAACACAGATAACTCCTACCTCCGACATCATATGACCACCAAAAGTTAGTATGACATAAAGGGTAATGTCAGGAACGTTTTCTACAAATTTTGTCCACAAAATCCAAGTGGATCAACGGGAATCGATCTCACACTGAACCATAAACACGAATTAGGGTTACTCACGAAATATAATATAACTTTTAATACAGAAGTTTAGGGCTTACCAATTTTGGATATGTTTTCAAATATATAGTTAGGAACATCCCCACAAAATATCGTCTTAAAATATCTTCTGAGTCGACGGGAATCATCAGAATACCGAGGCGGCGACACAGTTTCCGGGTAGATAGATACAGCTCTACTAAAACAGCTCTACAGTGAGCATCCCATAGAATCTTGGCATGATCTACATGTTGTTAGATTCGTATCGAAAGCACGGTTCTAACGCCACCAACCACGACTTAATCAAAGGTCGTATGAGAAAGTTATGTGTGTTTGGAGTTGACACAATTGTGCTGAGATCTTATGCGGGTGGAGGCTACGAAAAGAAGAGAGAGGGAGAGAAGGAGGCCGAATGGTTATGAAATAAAGCAAGGGTTTTCTTTATTATATGTATATATATAGGTATGAGGGTAGACTCGGGTTTGGGTTTTCTTCGTTGGGTGAGATGAGTGATCCATAAACCCGACCCAAACTCAATTATAGGAACTCATTTTATCTTCCAATAATCGATTTAAAAAGTAACACACTTATTAAATAATTACTCAAAAATACGGGGTGTTACAGTACTGTATGGCCATTAAATGAACAATACAAACTTGTTATTCATTGCTTTTGTTTTCTTACTTGATAATTATACATGAAGGATTTGGTGAGCTTAAAGTATGTGTGTTATTGATATTTTGTGGCATTTGATGCGGCTGAGATAGCTTATTGCCCAAACCGGAGAAAGAAAATAAAGGTGAGCCTGAGTCAGCCTTGATGTCTTGGAATTCAACATGATAAAATAATGTAGAAGTTGGAAAGAAATTTTGCGGCATTTGATGTGGCATTTGTGGCCATTTTCCTTTTCTGTAACTTATTTGACAAGCTAATTTAATTAAGTATGACTATTTCAAATCCAGGCTGCGGAAATCGAGAGGCGGATTGAGCAAGAAACTAAAGCTGATAAGCATATTCACAAGCTCTTACTGCTTGGTATGTACTCTCAATTTCCCACCCCTTTTTTAATTACTCAAGCACCTTAATTTCTGATTCCCTCACAAGGATATGTTGATTTTTGATGGGATTGATTTCCGAAGCTTAATAAGATTCACCGATTCTTTCCGAAGCTCAATTAGATTGTCAGCTCGAATCTAATATCGCTAATATCCTGACTGAAACTAATACAATTAGATTTTATTCCTTTTCTGGAAAGGGTAACTTTAATAGATTGATATACTCCAGTTAATAGATCACACGGACCAAAGCCTTAGTTAGTTTCTATATAACAATCAAGTTGGATATATGTCTTCTCTAAATTGCAAGCTGTGCGTGATAGTAAAGTTACAGTCGTATTAATTAATGCTTGATTCTTAGCTACTTAACAGGAAGTCTATTATGAACCTACCAACGTTTCATAAAGAAAAATAAAATAATGGAGCATGATCTGTAAGAAACTTGTATGATTATCAATACAAATTTCAGCACAATCTTCAAGTTAACGGATTATTAGAAGTCGCTTTGCGATACCTAAGGTGATAACTATGAGCATATTGTGCTATCAGGAGTAAAGAAAAGAAACTTTTATTCTTATTTGAAAATTGTTGGTTGTATGCTCATGTTACAAGCTGGAGTTCTCTATTTTACTCCTCCTTAAAGAATTTCCTTTCCATACCATGCTGATTTCTTAAGAATCCAAGCTTAGCCTTTGAAAGTGCTTTTGTAAATATAGCCAATTGTAATGAACTAGGCTCTAATTATTCTGTTGCTTTCAGCTTCTCGAACGGTATGATATCTGATTTTGATGTGTTTAGTTTTTCTGTGTAGCACTCAGTTACTTTTTATAGCTAGCACTCAGTTTTTCTGTGTAGCACTTTCAGTTACTTTTTATAACACTATAATTTTGATATTTGGATAGGTCTGTTAGAGTATATGGCTATGGAGGGGGTAAAAGGAAGAGCTCTAAAACACCACAGTGGATTCAAATTGATGTAAGTTTCTTGTTTTATCTTTTTAAAGCATGCACTTGTTTGTCCTTTCTCAGGATACATCATTTAACTCATGTTACGAAAGTAAGATAAGAAAAACAGAAGTAAGATGAAAGACGAGGATTGTTGTCGAATACTTATGAACCTCCTGATGACACGAGTTGGCATTGGAGGAAAATATGCAAGGTAAAAGAAAGTATGATGAATGGTTTTATGAATGGGAAATGGCTGAAAAATAAGGATGGATATTCAGTAGCTTCTTTATCTGGAATAGATATAACATTCCGATCCGAAGGCTGCCTTTATATGCTGGCTAGTAGGCCTGAGGAAATTGCAACTGAAAGATAAGATTATGAAAGTTGGGATTTGCAGCGATAATATATGTTTTTAGTATGTGGAGATGAAAGTGAAACACATGGAACATCTTTTTTTCAGATGCAGATTTAGTAAGATATGTCTGAACATTCTATGTGGAAGACTAGGGATAACAATCCCTGATGCTAAACCTTACGGCAGGGGCAGCTATTAGTAATTTGATCTATCATGTTTGGGTCAATAGGAACAATTGCAGAAAAAACCTAGCTACTAAGACCCCAAGCGAACTGGTGGATAAGGTGTTAGATGAGCTAAAAATGAGAGTTAGATTATGTGCAAACAACATCTCAGGAAAAGATATCATGTGGCTAAAAGAGAGGAATTTGCTCTAAAGAGACCTTGTGTAGGCTCTGTGTGTTGGCTCTACCATAACAGAGCTACATTGTGATTGTTTTGGCCACCTAGTTTGCAGTAAAATTCTTACAGTTCATACAAAAAAAAAAAAAAAAAAAAAAAAAAGATCTCTACTATACACATCTTTTTTTTTTCTTCTTTTCCAGTGTGCTCGCCAACTAGGGATTTCAGAATGTGGTTATTACATAATGAGATACATGCTAGAAATCGTTGCTCGTTCTATCCATACATGAGGTAGGTATCTCTATTTTACATAAAATTCCGTGAACTACAACTAAATCTACTATGTGTTACAACAAGTGATATATCACTTTGTAACACATTTTAAATGCATAAATTTTCAGCAATTTTAAGACACAACGCCATACTCTCAGGAAGAAATTGACGAGGTTCGAGATTTATGGGCAAACTATTATCTTAATGTTTAGTTGGGCGTAATCGGCACAACAATATTGAAGTTCTGTGTTTGATGAGCTCAATTTGGGGACGCTAATAGTATTGTAGAGGTACATGAGTCTCTAGCAAAGAAATATGTATGGATGACTTATGTTGGGGAAATAGAAGACACATATTGAATGAAATTTGGTTGTTTGAATGAATTTGATAATGAGTTCTAAAATCTCAGAGCCACAAGAACGACGGCAGACACCCAACAAAGTGGCTCTTTTTATTATAAGAAATGCTCAAGCTCTAATTATGCCACATTAGGTAGGTCTAGGGGTACCCTTCTGTGTTGTTAAGTTAGTTTTCAATAGGTTTCTTTGTTGGAGTCTAGCCTTCCTTTTTAATCTCAGCTCATGTAGTCGGTCCACATGAGGTATGTACTCTTACTTTTTATTTGTTATAAATAATATTTCATTGTTGTCAAAAAAAAAAAAAAATGCTCAAGCTCAAAAACGGTAGACCACAGAAATCAACCAGGGCAACAAAAAGTCTGCAATGCCGTGTCATGGAACCAAAAGTCCTGACTTCAGGAATAGACAATATGACAAATCAACCAGGACAACAAAAAGTCTGCAATGCCGTGTCATTATCGCACTACACAACCACAGACATACCGCCACCAGCACAGTTAAAAGGGCAATTCAAGTCCCTAAATATTATTTGCAAGAGAACTAAACAACATGGAGAGTTTGAGACCTAATTATTCAGCTTCTTTGCCGAAAGTTCATCCACAACAGTAGTCAACCTTCATCAAAGTGAACAGCTTATAACCTAACTTTCCTGTGGCTGGCATAACGAAAACCAATCCCAAGAAGCAATTAAAATGTAGAAAGTTCAAGAGAAGATGCATCATTCGGAAATGCAAGGCTCACATGTAGCCGCGCATTCGTGTGGATCATGGCACCGGGAAAGATTAATGACAATCGCATATAAATTAAAACGTAACCCTAAATGGCGGGCGTTACATACAATTAACTGTCTCTTCAAATGGATTGGAAAAATCGAAATAAGAAAACGAGCTAACTCATAGCTTATATTCAAGATTGTTACGCGGATTGTGATTATTGTAATATGGGTTTAAAGCAGTGATTATTGTGCCAACCCCTCTTACGCAATAACACACTTGATTCAGAATACCTTG
Organism: Spergularia marina; assembly: GCA_963680865.1. Lineage (NCBI taxonomy): Eukaryota > Viridiplantae > Streptophyta > Magnoliopsida > Caryophyllales > Caryophyllaceae > Spergularia > Spergularia marina. Next base: position 21,281,841 of record OY804553.1, on the reverse strand, counting down.
TAGCGGCTGAATAATGGGTCGAATATTGTGAAACGCAGCACTTACGTCCCGAACAAATTCTCCACTCGTTGTTCTAACCCACACAGAACGGGGGGGCCGAAGGGAGGCTGGAGGAGCTTCTACACCCGCAACTCTCACGAGATCGGCCCATGTGAAGCCAGCAGGTTGGGCAGGAGCGGCGGCGGCGGCTTGATTCTCGATCATTGTGGTCATGATCATAGTAAGGTCACAACTCCTCGCTACGTCACGTAGCATAGTGAAATAGGCTAGAGGCGAGAGACCCGTGTCAATCTTCAGGCGTTGGAAAAGTCAGACCTGGCATTAACTCTCTCAAATCTTCCTTAAGCTCATCGGGGAGCGACTGCAATATAACGTTCTATGTGATCAGCAAAATATATAGATCTAGCACGCCATATTAATTTAGAAGTCAAGGTAGGTATTGGGATTCAAGGTAAATACCTCCCCATAAAAAGCGGTAGGTATTGGGTTTCGAGGCCTCCTGTCAAACGCACACATGAAATTGTGGACAACCGTCTTCAATCCTCGACGGCTTGCTCTCGCAGTGATGTTACCGTGGTTGAAGAATAGCCACGCGCTTACCAACTGTAGAATTGCAAATCAAAGAATTTTAAGCACATGGAAGCCAATGTTAAATTGTTACTAACGCGCAACACATGTTAATTGAAAAATTAGGTCAAGAGAGAGATTCTTACGGTATAGCAAATTACATATACAGTGTCGTTGCAAAGTTCCAGCCCTTTGAGATATTTATTCACCATCTTAACTTCCACGGCAAACTGAGTACCTGACCATACACATTTGGTTCAGGCAACCATTATCAAACACGACATAAATCCCAAATGATGTGTAAAGACTAGAAACAAAACTGATAGACAAGGAACAGACCAAGAGCTGAAAACATAATTCCATCAATGTTTAGAAACAGCAGCATTCATACCAGAGATAGAGATAAGACACTGTGACTAAATATCAGCCAAGCATAAGTCCCTACTAGCTTCTAGTCTTCTTCAGACATTGATATAAAGATGGAGACGAGCGACACCCAACAATACGGATGAACTCCCACCATGCATAAGTCACATTATTAAGTAACTAGTGTAGACGGTATAGTATCAAGAAAGAGGAGAAGATAATAAGTTAGTAAACCCTCCCCTCCTTTCTGACAAACAGACTCTCATGCATGTTGCACTTCCATAACAAAGGACATGGGATGGCAAGATTAAATTATGTTACTCAACAAATAGAGGATGAACAAAGCAATTTCAAGATCGCACAATTACAAGAGGACAATAAAACACATCGTAAAAAACGGCAAGCACTATGTTTCACAACCATTACAAATTACAGCAACACTTTGCACCTGCAACTGTTGTTTTCCAACTCAACACTAACTAATTCTCTTCTGAAGATATACACTGAAGATGATATGTAACACAAATGGTATATTCTATTCATAGATACAGCCAATAACAAGTAGAACACACACATTCAGGCACATATGCAGAGCAATGAACTAATTAATATTCCAAACATGACATCAACCAACAGTCCTTTGATATTGGAGCGTGGAGTATATCAGCGCACTTTAACCACAAACATACATTGCAAACATATACTCGTACTCTCTTATACCAAAGAACACCAACAACGCTAGCCAAATAACAGAATATAATTGCGCAAATATGAGATCCAACAAGTAATTTAAACACCCAACCAAAACAACTTGTTGAAACATCATTATCTCTGTCCTGCCCTGATTAGAAGTGCTTTCCTAAGTACACAAACTTTATCAAAATTTCAATATACGATTCCATCATCAAAATTTCAATATACGATTCCATCATCAAAATTTCAATATACAATTCCATCGCAAGTAAAACAACTTTATCAAAATTTCACTCCAAAGCTTAAAATGGTGAACACCCAATAACTAGAAAATCAATAAATCATGCACTTTTAAAGACGTGGCTATAAATTAGTCAGTTATTGATATCAACCCTTGCTAAACTCAAACTCATAAATCCCATATTACTAAACAAGCTTTGTAGTACGAGATTGATAAACTCCAACACATCCTTAATTCTCCCAAATTTTCACTGAAATAACCCACATACGGAGTAAATCCATGCAAAAAAAAAAAAAAAAAAAAAAAAAAAAAAAAAATTCCTGAACCCCATAAAAATCAGGCAACAAAAAATTTATTAAAATGAATAGAAAATTTCAAGAAATATAATACAACACCCAATAACTAGGAAAATCAATAAATCATGAACTTTTTAACATGTTGCTATAAATAAGTCAATTAATAGTGAATATCAGTCATTAATAAACTCAACGTACCATTACTGAACGTTTAAACACAACAAATAAATCTCAAATTAGGACCCTAAAAAAAATCCCAAATTATTTACGATTCGTAGTAAAATATGAATAAACTCCAAATCTTTAACACTCCCAAAATTTCCCACATATGAGGTAAATCAAGACAAAAAAAAACCTTCCACAACCACAGAGAAATCCGGCAACAAAAATATTATTAAAACGATCAGAAAAATTATTATATGACGGACCAACCAACAAATAATAAGCTTTAAAAAAAACTAACAAGTAATAAGAGTAAAATTCAAACACAACATCCAAAGATACCCTAAATAATACCGTTATAAAAATAAAAGAATGAATAAACTACTACGTAATATACATGGTAAAAGCAAAAGAAAAAAAACACAAACTTAATATACCACAGCAAATCGAAAAAAAAAACAAGATACTATTACATCCAAACAGAAGTAGAATTCAGAAAAAAGAAAACAACTTTTTTACAAAACAATGAACTATATATAAGATGGGTAAAAAGAGAGGGTAAGAGTTTAGACCTTGAGGTATGAAGAAAAAACTAGGGTTTTTGCTGTGTTGAATAGTGTAAGAATAATGTGGGAAGTGGTGGGTGGGACTGTGGGAGTGTGGGGCAGCGGGGGGGAGGTTGGGTTATTTATATAGGAGGAAATGATTAGTGAGAATCTTTTGGACTTATCTAAGAGTACTTGATAGGCGGAAATGAATGGGAGGGATTTGATGTGGGGGAGTATTAAGGAAATTTTCTGCGGTGGATATTGAGTGGGATGAGGAGGTTAGTCGGAGTGATTGGGAGGTTGAGTCTTGAACAAGTTAAGCAAGTGATCTTTTTGTGTTATTAATTATTACGTTAATGGTGTCATGGTGATCCAGTTAATTTTGTTTCAAATTCGGGCAGTAATGTTTCATATGGGCAGAAAATTTAGATCGGATTTTTTCATAGTAGTAGTATTTTGGGAATTGATGGTTGATTAGGTCCGTTTGATTTGATATGTTCGACATTCTGATACTTTTGGTTGGTTCATTCAATGACATATTTTGATGATCAATAATGATGGTATCAATATAACATTTTGCTTATGATCTTGAGTATTTTTTGGGCTTGTCATGAATCATGATTGGCCGAATATTACATTTACGATGTGATATGATGATTATATGTTACGTATAATTATTGCATTTAGCGTCTATCGATTGACATTTAGTACGTCGGATGTCAAAAAGCCTTGCAAATTAGACGATTAAATTAGCTACATGAGATACAATTGACAAATATATTTAGGTCAGAATTTCTGGAAGGTAAGTAAAAACAAAGTTAATAATTAGATGACTTTATTAAGATACATACTCGTAATATGATACAGTATTATTGGTAGGTCCATGAGGAGTAATTTGATTTTTGAATAGTTTTGAAAGAGAAGTTGATCAACGCACGTTATGGTTTTATGAGCAATGAAGTACTTTTATCATGTGATGACATATTTTGGGCAAGTAATTATGAAAAACATGATCTGCAAGTTCATTTCTGTGAATTGTCACGTACAACAGAAAAATTAATTTGTAGTGGAGGAGTGCTTTGGAATTATTGCAGCGTAGGAGTAGCCGAGTAGGTGTAGAGTACTCAGTAGGTGTATAGGTACTGCAAACTTTTACCTTACTTTTCTGTTTTGCTTATGGTGTAATTTTTGCAAATTTCACAAGTTTATGAGAATGTTCAATTCTTCCATTCATTTCTAATTGATGAATGTTTAGGTAAACTCGAGTTTGGGTTATTGCATATAAAAATGCTTCTTTTAAAGAGATAAACGAATTAGAGACCACTTTATGAGTACGAACGGTCTTATTACTCGTTTTCAAGGACTTCAACAAAGTTGGAAAGAAACTACGAGAATTCCGTCTTGAAATTTTGTCGAATCTTAGAAATGTACATGATTCGCTTAGTGCTTCCTACTTCCTTAGTTCATTTTTTAAATTTTTCACGTCTTTTCAAGACTATACACTGTCCACCAAAAATACGCTCGCTATACGCCTATACTGTTTTCCGAAAACGCTCGGAAAACCAAAACCCAAACAAAAACCTGACCCACTTCACCGTCACGCTAATCAGCGAAACTGACGACAACCACGCCATCACCACCACCGTCACCTCCCACCCAGGCGTGGTACGCGACTGGCTCCTCTCCGCCCTCCACCATCACCGCTCCCACCGCCACCGCCTCGTCATCGGCCTAGACGTACAGTGGTCCCCGGCCCCTACGAACACTCCCACTACCACCACCCCGCCGCCACAATCCACACTCTGGTCGAATTCAGTAAAAAAAAAAAAAAGTTATGTTTTCTTGCTATTGTGGTTTTAATCGGCTCGTACTAAGAATAACCGATTGTGGTTTGTTACTTAATTAGTAGGTTGTTAAATGTGGGTTCATAGTCATTGTCATATGTTATTGAAGTTGTAACAATTTTGATGGCCTCGTTTTGCTTTGACTCGAATTAAGAAAGACTCGATTGTGTGACTCCACTACGTAAGGTGAGAGGTGAATTTGGACCCTCCAATTTTTAAGGTCAAATTAGTTCAATTGTAATTTGTTACTCCAAACTCCATTGTCCGATCATATCACACATGACATAAGGATCTAATTATTTGGTTGGTCCATGATATTTTTGTTTAATTTCAGAAGTTACCGTTGGGTTACAATGAACTTTGTGATAATGTGAGCACATGCATATTTTGGGGTGGTTTGATCTTCATAATATGGAGGGGTCAAATCTGACGGAGAAGATAAGATTTCTGACTCCGTCCAGCACAACGCCCAAAAGTTTGATAATAGTAGTTGTACTTGCACAGCTTGTAGGCATGGCTGTATTTCAACTTTTTATCCATTTTTGTGCGATCTTTTTGTTTCTTGTGATAATAGTGGTGTACCTTCTCAAATCACTGCAAATCCTTAATAAGCGTGTTTTAATTTAGATTCGGTTTCGAAATCTGCTGAATGGGAGTATAACATTTAAAATTTCAAATGAGTAATATTTGACATAGTTGAATGATATAGCATTTGAAATTTGAAATTAAAGAGTATGCAGAAAATCAAGCTGTTTGACCTAAAATGTAGAAAGTACAACATCTTTTTTTCATTTTCATCTTCAGTCAATTTTATGAATTTTTTTTTTTTTTGAAACTCAATTTTATGAATTGATGAAAATATCTGAAACAACATATTCGGAGGTGATTTGAAGAAAAAAAAAAAAGGAAAAAGAGAGTTTAACCACAGAACTTTACATGACAATGACCAAACTCCAAAGACACCATACCATTATGACTTTACGAGTGAAATCATGTGGAAACTTTACATGTAAAGATTAGTCTAAAAGGTGAAATACATTTTTTTAAGCTTTATCTGGTAATATTTTTTTTTTTCTTTTAATCCATGCTGGGTAATGTTTATGGAGATATCTAAGGTTGAAGATAGATAACAATGGTGGAAAGAGAAGGTTTATTAGAAATATTTCATAATATTAGTTAACAAGATGTTATTTTTATTGTTAATATATTAATTATTAAGTTTTTGGGTTTCCAACACCCTCACATTTTCCCCTCCAACTTTCCCTCCAAAGCATCAAATATTTCCCTCCAAAAAATAGAATATTTTTACATATGGTTAGGTGTCAACTTATAATTGGTGTTGTAGGAAAGATTCACATACAGTGGTTGTATGTGTATCATCTTCCGAAATGAATATATGCGGAAACTGTTTATAGGAAGTGGTAGAGACGTAGAGTTGATTTTGGATGAAAACTAAAAGGTTACCTCTTAATTCGAAAACTTAAGATTTTTTATGGTTACGATACGATTTGACTGTGGGTATTTTTTGGATTTTTTTTTATGGGTTTTTCTAGCACTCTATAAGAATGATTAATTGTAGAATTTTCCAATAAAAATTTAAGGGATATTATCCATGGTACCTCTAAGGTTTACGTAATTCTCTGTGGTACCCTCGTAAGTTTCGTAATACCCACAGTACCCCTGAGCTTTGCATTTCGCTTTAATTTTAACGGAAAACTTAACAAATCGATCATTCCCCCTTCTAGTTGGGACAAAGGCCTTCTACTCTCTATCATAATTTGATCAAATTCCCCATTGCAATATACGTGGATTTTGGAATAACAATAATATTGACCATGAGTAAACGTGTCAAGGTTAAGTAGGATATATCGAACTTCATATTGGTGGGCTAGGGGGAAGGTGGTGGTAGAGCTGGCAGCGGGCCGGGCCGTGTCGGGCTTCGTGCCGGCCCGTCGTGCCCAATCACCCCGGAGGCCCGGCACGGGCACGGACTTCGTGCCTTCGGGCCGGGCTCGTGCCGTGCCGAAATTTTAAAACTCGTCCCGAGCACGGCACGAGGCACGAGGCACGTCGGGCTCGGGCCGGGTCGTGCTCGTGCTCGGGTCGTGCTCGTGCTTCGGGTCGTGCTTCGGGTCGTGCCCATGGTTCGGGTCCGTCGGGCCGGGGTCGTGCTTCGGGTCGGGCCTTTAAAAAAAATTCCAAAATTATTTTTTTCCAAAATTATGGATTTTGCATATTGTTTGTGCAAATTTATTATTTTTCATATTTATTTAATTGATTAAAATAAACTAAAGAAGTGAGACAAAATATAACTGAAATACCTCATATATATTTATTAATAGTCGAAGAGAGTTACAAATATAGATTATTGATACTAATGCTTTATTGATTAAACATAGTTAAATACTACGAAATAGTATACTACTCCAAAATAATGTAAAGTGATAAAATGTCATGAATCATATTTATTCATGAGTTGGTGATTGTTGGGATGTTGTGCTTGATTCGTCGGAGCTAATATCGTTATCAATGTTTTCGACGCCTTGACATTGTGCTTCCGCATCCAACCAATCCTTGTAGCACACACACATTTCAAGGGTGTCTGATCTCAAACTTGTTCTTTTTTCATCCAATACCCTTTTAGAAGCACTAAAGGCACGTTCCGAAGCAACCGAAGAGACTTGAATGCTAAGGAAGTCTTGTGCCATTGCAGACATCACCGGAAGTTGCTTACGTTGATCTTTCCACCAAACCAAAAGATCCAAGTTGCTCGAAGCTTCATCTGAAAAAGGACCCATATGATCATAATTCAAATACATTTGATACTCGGCCAAGTCGGATCTAGTAGATTGTCCCACATTTGCCCCTCTTTGATTAATTTTGGATTTAAGAGTAGCATACTTTGTACTCATGTGATCACCACTACTACCTGCACCGGAATGTGAAGACGATATACGACTTCTTGAACCAAAACGAGACTCGTAATTACTAAAAACATTAAAGAAAGCAGTTCTAATCTCATCACTATATGAATCTATATCGAAATCTAAGTTCATCGTCTCCATATAGTATTCAATCAAAGAGACAGTACCATCAAATTTCCACCTAGGGTCTAAAATCATGGTAAAAACATAAACAAGTGGAATTTTTTTCCAATACTTAAGAAATTTTGCCTCCATTTTGGGTAAAAACCCACTATAAGAATCCGAACCACGATTATTAGAAAATAGTTCTGCAATGGAAATAATGTTTGAAAGAAAATGAGGAGAAGTTGGCTTATAAACATGAGAGAAAGATTTAGTTGCATCGGAAAAAGTTTCTAAAAAATCAAAATACATTTGCATATTGTTCCAATGCGTATCAAGTAAAGGGTTATCGGGAAAAATAGCATTCCAAAAGTTAGTCAAAGGCACTCTATATGGAATAATAGCGGACAACATAATATACATAGAATTCCACCGAGTGTTATTTTCGCAAGGAAATTTTCTATATTTCACACCAATTTCTCGGCAATAATTTCTCCATGCTTGACGTCTTACCTTGTTGGTGTGCAAGTGAAGAACTACAGTTCTAAAATAATCATGATATTGTCTAAGTCCTTCAAGACCATCACTTACACATAAGTTTAAAATATGACAAGCACATCGCATATGCAACAAATCGCCGTTCAAAAGAACGTCATCTAGACTACTTTTTAGCATATTAGCCACAGCCGTCATACTTGTGGCGTTATCAAAAGTAAGTGATAAAATTCTAGATTTAATACCATAATCAGAAATGCCATTAAGAATAATGTTATGCATGTTTACGGCATTATGAGGATGCTCTAACTTTGAAAAGCAAATAATACGTTTTTGTATTTTCCAATGAGCATCTATCCAATGAGCAGTAATGCATATATAAGAAATACCAATACCGGAATCCCAAGCATCAGCGGTTAAATTAAACCTACATGTCAAAGAAGCAAATTCAGAAATTAATTGATGCTTCATAGTTAAATATTGTGCCATTGCATTGCTTTTGCATGTTCTCCTTCCCGTTGGCTTGTGCTCGGGGTTGTTTGAAGTGACATAATTATTAAATGACGGATGCTCAACACTTAAAAATGGACTTTCCATTTGAATAACCATTTTAGATAATTGTGCACTACAATGATCATAATCATAAACATATTGCTCTTTTCCTTTGGATTTAGACATGTAATTGTCCATTGATCTTTGACTACTATCGGGCAATTTAGAACACATTTTCATGTGTCGAAGCAAATGGCCGGTTCCGTTTTTTGATTTGCAAGTAAATATAGTACTACAATGCACACACTTGGCTTTTAACTTGTCAACGGTTTGGATAAAAGATTGCCATACGGGACTTGCTCTAACTCTATTTCTAATTGGTGCCATTTGTTCTTCGGTCATCCAAACATCCGTGGGATCGGGCGGGATGGTTTGATCCAAATTTGTGGACGTTTGTGTGGAATCTTCTTGTGATTGTTGAAATGTGGGAATTTGAGGTGGAATTTGTGGTGGAATTTGTGGAGGTCGTTGATCAAAAGTGGGATGTTGTGGCATAAAAGGAAAAGTATTAGTAAATGAAGGTGGAATTTGTGAGGGTCGACTATCAAAGCCGGGAGGAGTTGAAAATAAATTTGTCGGAGTTATTCTTAGATTTTGTTGTTGATTAGGATCCAAAGCAAACGGTGTAAAAGATTGCCATTGCATGTTTTGTGGGTGGGAAGGAGTATAATTTGTGAATTGGTTCATGTCCGTTGCTTGGGTGGGTGGTGTTTGAGGGCATGATGTAGATTCATCCCGGAGACGTGATCTTTTGGAAGTGGAAAAAGGGTTTTGGAAATTTTGTTCCATAGCCAACAATTATGTAATGTAAATAATATAATTAATTATATTGTGTGAAGTTGTGAACTAATGCAAAATATAATTATGTGAACTAATGCAAAAATAACATGCAACAATGAATATAATGTTTGAAAATATAAAGTAAAGAAATTTCTCCCCCAAAATCGGTTTCGGAATAAGTGCGTCTAGCTTTTGAGAAGCTTGGTATTTGATCGATTCACGACTTAGAACCTTGGAGGTTGGACTTCGACCCTTCACCTTTTACTCTAATTTCCAAAATTAACAATTGAGTAATTATAATAAAATTTTAGATAGTATATATATTATATATTATTTGAGTAAGTAATTATATATATAAAATATTACAAGCAATTAGAGAGAGAAATATATAAGAGAATATTATACTAATGTTTTTAGTAATTGTAATGACTAATTAATATAAGATATAATTTAGGAATTGTGGAATTAATATATTATTTGAGTAAGTAATTTGTATTTATAATATTGCAATGGAGAGATAAATGTGTATGAGAAAAGTGTAGAAAAGATGAGTAGAAGAGTTGGAATGAATTGTGAAAAATTGAGTTGAAGTGTTGGGTATTTATAGTAATTGTGTATGGAGGGATAAGTGGTGTATAAGTAATTGGAGAAACTTAAAAAAAAAAAAAAAAAACAAAACACACCAACTCACCAAGTAGCCGTTGAAGTAGCCGTTGCCTTCTTCCAACGGTCTTCTTTTTCGGGCCGGGCCGGGCTTTGGCGGGCCGTACCTAGCGTGCCTAATTTCGGGCCTAGAACGGGCCGGACCATCGTGCCTCGTGCCGGGCCGTGCCAAAGCACGGCTTCTTCCCCCATTTCAAAGCCGTGGCCCGGATCAAGCACGTCGTGCTTCGTGCCGGGCTGGCCCGATACCATTTCGGGCCGTGTTCGTGCCCGGGCCGGGCCGGCGGTCGGGCCGCCCGTGGCCCGCGGCCCGTGATGCCAGCTCTAGGTGGTGGATTGGTGCTTGACTGGAAGTGTAGATTATGCAGACAAATGAATTAGGATTAAAGAAGAGAAGGATGATGTGTCGGGTTTAATGAATCAGTGGGGAAGGGACCTGATTCAGAAACCGAATCGGGGGGTTTTATGGACACGCGTGGAATCGGTATCTTCATGGTAAAAAAAGGCAACTAAACAAAGGAATGAGTTTCATCAAATCAAACCCCATTTCTGAATCCGGGATTTTGTGAACCAAACGAAGCTAATATATTTATAAATCTATCCACATGCGGAGGTCTGAAAAAAAGATCGAGGCTGCCCTTATTCTCGATGTATTTTCTCCAGTCCACTTTTTAGGTGAATTGAACGGCTTAAGGGCATTTTCTTTTTACCCCCACGGCTCTCCCGTTTTGGCAGCCACTCAGGCTTTGCAATATTTGATTGATCACAATTCTGTATATTCCATTAACTTTAAAAGTTTCCAGGGAATTCATTAGAGGGATGTTTCCCATCAAAATTGTTTGTTCTTGTAGTTCGCTGCCGGTTTTCCAAATTAATCCCGCGGATACATATAATTCAGAAGAATACGTAAGTGATTTATACAAAGCATCCTTTCAACGCAAAAGCTCATAAATGTCATTCTTGGAAATAAGCACTGGTTTTATACAAACATATCAGTACTAGTATTATCCAAACTCGCTTAAAATGGTAAAGTTATAGGTTATGTTTTGTATGCACAATAAGCTAGGTTATTTGACTAATTTTTTTAAGCTCTTTGACCAAATAATTTGGTTTGGTAACACGACTCGCTTAAAACTTATTAGAATTTAAGCTACTTATCATAATTTTAGTCCAATTTTACCCTCATTTATTACCTAAAATAAAATAAGTTTAAAAATAAATGTTACATTTTTATATAATTTTATATTTATAAGCTAATTTTCCCAAACACTTATATTTTTATCGGCTGAAAACTTTCAGTATTCAGCTACCACATACAACACACGTACTTCCATCTTTTGATGGATGTAACACGAACCTAAAATCCAGTCTCCACCAAAGAAATAAGAGCCCTTGGCGCCAAAACTCCCGCCCACTAATAAAAACCCCTCCGTGAAGCTTCACATTTCGCCCCGGATCATAATTTCTACCGAAAGTCCACGTAGTCACGTACACGGTACACCTAAAACCACACACGGTGCACCCCCCACAAAACGACACACGGTACTGTTGGAATTATGATCCAAAATAATTAATTAGTCAAAATTAGTTTAGTGCTTCCTAATTATGAGTTAGTGGTTCCTAATTGTTAGTTTTGTGATTTAGTGGGATATGTTAGTCATACGTGGGAACTGTGTTTGTGGGTAGTCGTTTTGTTTTAGGAGAGTTTAGTTGTTATACTCTCTATTTAAGGGAACTTAATTAATTGAGATTAATGAGAAGGTTTATGAGCAAACTTCTCCATGATTTACTCTCGTATTTTTCTCCCCTCTACAATTCTACAGATACACCCCATGCCACGACCCCACCTCTATAAATCTCCCCTCCCTGTACTTCACCCCATTACTCCACCAGTCCACTTTCCAAAAGTAGAAAAAAAATGGGAGTTATGATTCGAGAAAACCACTCGGACACCAAACTCAGCAACTTCACGGTGACGCTAACCGGAAACACCGAAACCCACGCCATCTCCACCACCGTAACCTTCCACCCCGGCGTCGCACGCGACTGGCTCCGCTACACCCTCCACCTCCACCGCCCCTACCGCCACCGGCTCATCGTCGGCATGGGCGTGCAGTGGACTCCGTTCAACTACGGCTTATACATCCACCCCGCCGCCACCATCCAGCTCTGCATCGGCCACCGCTGCCTCATCTTCCACCTCGCCGAAGCCGACTCCTGCCCCCGCTTCCTCCGACGAGTCCTTCACCTTCGTCGGACACTGAAACCACTCTGACGCCGGGAAGCTGATGGAGTCGCGCCACCGCCTGGTGGTTTCCGGCGAGATGCCGGTGGACCTGAGGCACTACTTGGTGGACGGAAATGGGAGGGATCTGATGAGAGAGAGTATTCAGGCGATTGCTGCGGCGGTGCTTGGGGTGGATATTGAGTGGGATGAGGAGGTTAGTCGGAGTGATTGGGAGGTTAAGGAGTTGAGTCTTGAACAAGTTAAGCAAGCTGCTGTTGATCATTTTGTTGGTTTTACTATTGGTGTTAGGATTAAATGATTAATGCTCGGGAATAATGCTTTATTAATGATTACGTTAATGGTGTCATGCATGGTGATCCAGTTAATTTTGTTTCATATTCGTGCAGTAATGTTTCATATGGGCAGAAAATTTAGATCGGATTTTTTCATAGTAGTAGTATTTTGGGAATTGATGGTTGATTAGGTCCGTTTTATTTGATATGTTACCGGCGTTTGATGATCATATTGTAATGACATTCTGATACTTTTGGTTGGTTCATTCAATGACATATTTTGATGATCAATAATGATGGTATCAATATAACATTTTGCTTATGATCTTGAGTATTTTTTAGGCTTGTCATGAATCATGATTGGCCGAATATTGCATTTACGATGTGATACGATGATTATGTGTTACGTATAATTATTGCTTTTAGCGTCATCGATTGACATTTAGTACGTCGGATGTCAAAAAGCCTTGCAAATTAGACGATTAAATTAGCTACATGAGATACAATTGACAATATATTTAGGTCAGAATTTCTGGAAGGTAAGTAAAAACAAAGTTAATAATTAGATGACTTTATTAAGATACATACTCGTAATATGAAAAAGTATTATTGGTTGGTCCATGAGGAGTAATTTGATTTTTGAATAGTTTTAAAAGAGGAGTTGATCAACTTTATCATGTGATGACATATTTTGGGCAAGTTATTATGAAAAGCATGATCTTTGGAATTGCAGCGTAGGAGTAGCCGAGTAGGTGTAGAGTACTCACTACTCAGTAGGTGTATGAGTGCTGCAGACTTTTACCTTACTTTTCTGTTTTGCTTATGGTGTAATTTTTGCAAATTTCACAAGTTTATGAGAATGTTCAATTCTTCCATTCATTTCTGTTTGATGAATGTTTAGGTAAATTCGAGTTTGGATTATTGCATATGAAAATCCTTCTTTTAAGAAGATACACGAATTAGAGACCACTTTATGAGTACGTATGGTCTTATTACTCGTTTTCAAAGACTTCAACAAAGTTGGAAAGAAACTACGAGAATTCCTTCTTGAAATTTTGTCAAAATTTTAGAAATGTACACGATTCACTTAGTGCTTCCTACTTCGTTAGTTCATTTTTTAACGTCTCTTCAAGACTATACACCGGTCACCAAAAATACGCTCGCTATACGCCAATGCCATTTTCCGAAAACGCTCACTATCTCGGAAAAACAAAAACCTGAACCACTTCACCGTCACGCTAATCAGCGAAACTACGCTCAATTTCCCTACAATAATTCTTCCACGAATCCTCCTAAAGCCATACTTTCACTCTAACCATTTGGTAGAAGTATTTAGAATCTATGAAGTTTATCATCTTCTGCCAAAATTTCCTTCTGAATAGTCCTCTTTGGCTCTTTTTTGCAGAATCACCCTCCATTTGTACCAACTTTATTTTATTACTGAATTTCAACAGAAAACATCAAAAAGTTTGAATTTTGGGACGAACCCAGTAGTTCAATTTTTAAATAACTTTTTACTGAATTTCAACAGAAAACACGAAAAAGATTGGATTTTGGGGGGAAACCAGAAGTCAAAAGTTCAAATACGGAGTATAAAGTATCCAAGGGGTAATTTCCCTCTTAAAAAGATGTGAATCTTTTAGAAGAACCCAGAAGTTATACTATTTCTGGAAAGATTAGGAGAGAGGATGAGAGAGTGCAGAATAGCAAAATGGCAAAGGTTAGGAGAGATAAAGTATTCGTAGGCGTTGTTTTATCTCCGGGTCAAATAAAGTAGAGAGGTCTCGGAGATTGTGGGGTCTGAAGTAAGATTTAGCATTTTTTTATGGCAAGTGGCAACATCTAATTACGCAAGAGAATAGTACTAATCGGTCACCAAGTAAAGGGAGTATGGGACATTTTCAGGGAGGTTTTGGAATTTGGACTTTTGGGGGTCTCTTAGAGAGTTATTACGAGTTTGCAATTTTAATAGCAATACATTCGCCTATTTGCAAAAGTTCAAACGAATAGCATGGGGGTAGTCAGTAGTGTTGGCAGATCCCTTCGAACTTATATTCTTTTTGTTGGATTATGGCTGCCCCAAGGATATTGCATGAATTATTGTTGACGATTTCATGAGTTATTCGAAAAAGTCACCGTTGACCACTTTTCGTTGGATTATGGCTGCCCCAAGGATATTGCATGAATTATTGTTGACGATTTCATGAGTTATTCGAAAAAGTCACCGTTGGTGGTGGTCAACGGTGACGATTGGTGGTCAGCGATGTTTTTGTGTTGAGAGATGAGGGAATAGCAAAAATAGAGGAAACGATGATGATTGGGTTATTAAAATTTTACTTTAATTACCTTTTTACCCATAGTAATGGAGTGACTCATTATCTTTTATCCAACCAACCAACTTAAGTGAAGAATTAACCTCGACCTCCCACGAAGGGGCGAGGTCAGGAACCAGGTTTTCGAGTAGGTACGGAGTTACTGCGAGGCGTACGTGGCGGCTAACGAAGGAGGGCTAGTACGGCTTGTGGGATGCGTATATGGATGAGGGGAGCCAGGGTGGAGACCACTTGAGCAGTGAGTAGTCATGGTGAATGTGGATGGTGCGGTATCAGGATATGCAGGATAGCGATAGGAGTGGTGATAAGAGGGGAGGAAGAAGGGTTTGGTGTAAGCAAGTGAAGGCGATATGGGATCCGTTGTTGTGTAGGCGAAGGTGGCGGAATTTGGCCTTCAAATAGCGTGGGACCAAGGAGGCGGGAAAAGTGGTGCTTAAGGCCTGTTCGACAATACTTTAAGAAGTAGAAAATAGCAGTTTGACCCGGTGTGGCTCCAGGGAGGCGGAAAATGGGGTGCTTAAGGCCCCGTTCGACAGTACTGTGAGAAGTAGAAAATATCATTTTAACTGGGTCAAACTGCTAGTGTACCTGTTTGGCTGACATAATTTAAGTAGTAGTTTTAGCGGTTTGGGTAGTAGTTAGCATTTTAAGTAGAATTTGGGAAATGCTACACAAAGTAACATTTGGGGTTAAAACAACTAGCATTTCTAATTATTATTTTTCTATGTTCTATATAGTTTTAATAACTTAACAGCTATTTCTGCCGAACATGTCGAATATCAACTATCACTTTTTGAGCTAACAACTAGCTACTACCTATTCCTGTTATTTGAACAGTTACCTGCTACTTAAATATCTAGAGTAACCGAACAGCTAGTGAATGCACTTGAGAATAGGACTTTTGATACGAATTATTATGATTTAGTTATTGTTAATGATGTTTTTAATTCATCTAGTAGATTTGGGTCGTGTTTCTTTTAATCACACGCGTTAGACATAGGGGTAATAAGGTGGCTCAATCATGAGGCTGCGCACATAGGTCCTATAGAGTATCCGGTCTACTGGATATTGCAGCTATGATCACTTAATAGATTTCAAGCACGACTTCTTATTACAAACAAATTTTGAATTTAAGATAATACTACCCTCATGTTCTTTTTTCCCCCACTTTCAAAAGTTGATTTTGTGTTGAGGCCTTCGAGTCTACTTTTACAACAAAGAAAGATCCGCTTGTTTTAAAATCAGTGCTTATACCATGCTCCCCAAAGCACAAGGAGCATGGTGGCCCTGCTCACAATAAAGGAGTGAGGACAATACTTAAAATGATTTGTCATTTTTTAATATATGGACCCCACTCATCTGTTGTGAGAAGGACCACCATGCTCCTTGTGCTCTCGGGAGCATGATATAATTTGCGGCTTAAAATCAATTAGAGTTGTTAGAGTGCAATGCAGAATAGAGTATCCATTTTACAACTAGTGAAGAATGCATTTTTGTCTAGAAGAAGCTCCCAATATGGCTACTCGAAATAGAAAACGAAAGTGGGAAAAAAACATTGGACATGAAGGAGTATGGCACAAACTTTTAAGAGATTTAACATTAATCTGAATATATGATCTTGAGCAGTCTTTCTATATAGTTTACTAAAGAAGTCTCCGTTGACACATGTCGCGATTCTAGGCCTTATCGCCAAGTGTCGAGGCGGATTCCCACATGACGAGCTCACAGGTGACGTCGCCACATAAGCACGCCACGTGGCGACTCGGTTTTCCATATGGCAATCTCACAGGAAATGTTGCCTCATAAACGTGCCAGGTCAATAATTGGCAAGCAGTATATTGCCAAAAAGACAAGAGTGGGAATTGAACCCATGACCTCTTGATATTTGTAAATATAAGTTTATCATTGTGCCACAATAACTTAATTGATACTTCGTACTAAGTTATTTTTTAAATATCATAAAGGTGGAGATATTTACAATATGTAGAGATCGTTAATTATGAATAGTCATTTATTATGTCTCTTATTTTAATGTAAAAGATATTGTCATCTTTTATGTAAAATATATAATCTATTTTCTTAAACGCAATCTATTAACTATCTTTTCTCAATTGAAAACCTCTATGCTCATGGATCGGATCAGAATACCAATAGTACAGCAACTCAATTTCTAAGGATTATTATATTTAATATCTTTTTTTTTCTTACCAGGATTGGGGTCGATGTTTAGAAACAAGGATGAGTATGTATCGCTTAGGTAATGTTGGACATGGATGTCGTGTAAGAGAGTGGCCTGGAGAAGGGATTAAGTGGGGTTGGCTATAGGGAAGGCTGGTGGGTTATAGCAATCGATCAGATTAGAGAGTCGTGTGGAGAGGTTGACTTAGAGTGGAGCATATTCACAAATCACAAACACTGATAAGTACGGATCAAAATACAAATTTTGGAAGTGAACAAAGACCAGCAGGCCACTACAACAACAATTGTTGAGACATATTTATAGTTATAGTTTTTTAATTAAAATGTATTATAAGAAGTGATTTACTGCACTTTACAATAATTTACTAATGATTGCTAACTTTATACTCCATCCGTCCCACCTCAAACGCCCCGTGGGCCATTTGTAGTAGAATAAGAAAAACTAATAAAGAAAGTAAAGTAGTGCCAGTGGAAGAAAAATTAAGAGAGAATTAGAGAGAGAATGTGAGGTTTAACAAAAAGTAGGAGAGAGAATGTGAGAGTGAGTGGAAAGATTAGAAAAAAGTAGGAGAAATAATGATGTCCCAAAATAGATGGGGTGTTTGAGTTGGGACGTCCCGAAAAGAAATATGTGGCGTTTGAGATGGGACGGAGAGAGTACGTAACAACAAGCTCAAAAACAAAAAAATATTTTGTGTAATCGTAACACCACAAATCTCATTGGTTAAAATAGTAAAGGTAACACCGCGTCTATAATGTTACTGTGACATAGGGAAATTTATGCTAAACAACAAAAATATACTCCGATTCTTTTTGGTACGAACACAAATTTATTATAATAGAACTACAGTTTATTTTCAATTCATTCATAAAAGGAGCTATGTAGAGTAATAGCCTAATTTCATTTTCTAATTTAATTTTGATATTAGTGTAATATAAGCAATAATTTGATATCTTTTATTGACTACCAAAATAAGTCCACTCATTTCAATTTTGAAAATTATAATATACTCAAGGGTGTAGACTCTAGAAATAAATAGGGGTAGCGGTAGAGGAATTAGAGTTTAATAATTGACTTTTATTTCACAATTGCTTAATGGCCCGCTATTTTCGACCTAAGAAGGAAATAGAGTCAAGGCCGGAAGGAAGGCCGAAGAGAAAGAGCGAGAAAAGCCTGCCGGATCCGGGAAGATTTCCCCCGAGCCCACCTCTAAAGAAGCAGAGCTTGAAGGCGATGAGGGAAGAGGCAGTGGCTGCTGGCCTGGAACTTCCATCTCTTTTCCATTTTCATTCAAGAGTTCCTCAATCTTGTTCTTGCCTTTAATTTAAGACCTGTCTTGTATTAAAGAACTCGACCAGGGACATGCCATCTTCGCAATGAACGAGATAAGAAGATTGGGTAGTGGAGTTCACATGCGGTAAGCGAAGTAAAGAAAGGGAGGCGATGCTGCTTGGGAAATTCGACGGGTCTTGGGCAACGGTTAGGGAGACCAGGTAAAGGACTTGAGCAAGATTGAACGGTTAGCTTGAACATTTGATTAGGGGCGAAGGGGTATTACCAAATTAAAACAATTATTGGGTTATAAGAGTGTTGGTTAGTATAAGGGTGAGGGTGGGTAAGAATAATGTTGATAATGGGACACCATTTTTTTTATTGGACGTGCGTGTAGAGGGGTTAATGGGGAAGTGGGTCGCATACGAAAGTTGGCGGGGGAGAGGGGCAACTAAAATAGTTGATGAGTAGTACTAGAGTCGGAGGTGATTGTGGTGGTGGAGGGTGTGGATATTTAGGTTGAGAGGGGGTCGAGCAATTTGAAGTAAGTCAATGGGGTATGGGGTTTTGGACAGGCGGGGGTTCTAGCCAGGATTTGGAAATCACGTAAGGTTGTATGGTTTCCAAATTTTACATGACACCCACTAAAGTAGATCACCTCTTAAATTCTTGAATTTTTAAAAATGTTTGTTACTTTTAATTCTCATATATGTTATCATCTCAATAAATTATAAATTTATTTTTCTCAAAATTATAATATCTTAAAATCCTTTAAATAGTTATTTTTCAATATATTCAAAGTAGAAATATATTACATAATTAATATTGACATTTTTATTCTCGTGCATTTGCACGGGCCAAAGTACTAGTCTAATTATCTAAAATGACCCGATTTGGATCGACATGACCAAATTGGACACAATCCAAGTTTAACCATATTCACACCGGATCAAGATCCTCTAGAGTTATTTTTCCTGGAGTTCTTTGGAGTTTACTTAAAATGGAAAAATGTCTTTTTTTAAATAAGGAAAAACACTACATGATAGAGTAATTTTTTCATTTCAAGTAAAATTCAGGGAACTCCAGCAAAAATACCTTTAGAGGATCCGGATCCATTCACACACTCGAACCAGATCCAACCCAAACCGAGCTCGACGCAAATGACTCATTTGCTGGGCCTAGACTTATGAGAATCTCCCACTCATGCACACGAGTACACGACTCTCTCTTTCTTTCTTTCTTTCTTTCTTTGTTGATCATCATTTGGCAATGTAATCACCAACTTCAAATATCACCACCACTACCGCACTACCTTCTTAATCCAAGGTCTGCGTCGACCTGCAACACTCAATTTATCAAGCACAACAGAATTTAGAGCATTTGATCAAGTGGGTTTTGCTTGTTTTTGGAGGAAGAGGAGAGAGAAACCATGGTCTTTTTCACTCAAAATTCAGTCTTCTTCTTCTTCTTGTTAGGAAACTTGGAGATTCTTGTATTACGTCCACATTAGCTTAGGAATGTCTTGTACAGTAAGACATTTTGTTATGGTGTTTGTATAGAGTTAGGCAAACGTATATAATTCCTTTCCTCTTGTTTTGTATAGTTTCCTTAGGTAGTGTCGTGTGGTTTGTTGCCTTGTTCCTCAAGGTTTGTATTATATATATACCCGGTACATATCAATGAGAAGGGAGCACTAATTCTCTAACACATAAACACGTTTGATTTACCGTTTTATGGTATCAGAGCCAGGTTTATTTACACACATGCCGAAAGACCGAGACTCATCTCACGACGACGACAAAAGCACGAAGGAACAAACCCCATTGACGACCCCTACCCATTCAGACGACGACGAAGAAGCGATGAAGGATGACGGCAAGAAAAAGTTGAGTCCCTACACGATCTTTGGGAACGACAATCTTGGAATCGACCCTCTGCCTAACGTGAACCAAATATATTCTCGTTTGGCTCAAGAGGAGGGTGTACGGGTTTACACCCAGCCGAAGACGGAAGTGCGCATTGAACCGATGGCCCATCTGGCTCGTGGCTCTACTGGAAACTACGGGTCAGGGGGGGCTCGCTACGAGCAGGAGAGGCGACCGGTGTGTACTAGTTGCGGGCGCGAGGGACATCGAGCGGAAACTTGCTTCGGGATATATGGCTTTCCGGAGTGGTGGGGAGACAGACCCTGTGACAGGGCTGTAGGAGGACGAGGTGGACGTGGTGGTGGATGCGGCAGGGGCCGAGGTGGCTTTGGGCAAGGCGGAGGACGCGATGGCGCTAGAGCCAATGCCGCTTTGGGCTCTGTTTTTCATGGCGGCGAGGCAAGCTCCTCTCGTAATGGAGGAGATGGAATTGACCTCAATTCATTGTCACAAGAAGAGTTGAAGGATTTGGTGGCTATGTGGAGCGCGAAAAAGAGTAATACAGGTGATCGATTGAACGGAATGAATAATTTGTGGATCATTGATATAGGGGCAAGTCATCACTTAACAGGGGATCATAGCTTGCTTCATAAGGTTCAAGACGTGGAACCTTGCTCGATTGGGCTTCCGAACGGCGAATCAACCCTTGCAACAAAGCAAGGATGTGTTGTGATTAACGAAAAATTAACCTTGCAGAATGTTTTATATGCAGCAAACTTCAATTGCAATTTGATATCAGTGTCTCAATTAATTCGGGACTCCAATTACGTTTTACAATTTACTAATCAATTGTGTATCATACAGGACCGCACAACGAGGACGGTGATTGGAGCGGGTGATCAATGCGAGGGATTATACTACCTACGAGTAACAAAACTGATTCGAGCGAATAAAGTACGAAGCGATAACGATGCCGCAAAACTCTGGCACGAACGGCTTGGACATCCATCGTCCAAGATAGCTAGATATTTACCTACTATTAGTAATAATTTTCATAATTTTGACAGCAAGCACTGTGATATTTGTTTACGGGCTAAACAAACCCGAGAAATTTTTTATACAAGTGATAATAATGCGAGTGGAAGTTTTGATCTCATACACTGCGACTTATGGGGACCTTATACGAAAACTGCTTCATGTGGTTCGAGATTTTTTCTAACAATTGTGGATGATTTTTCAAGAAGTGTATGGATTTATTTGTTGCAAGATAAAGGAGATGCATCCCGAAAATTACGACATTTCATTGCCATGGTTGAACGACAACATGACAGACGTGTGAAGGTTGTACGAAGCGATAACGGAACCGAATTTAAATGCTTAAGCGAGAATTTTGACGAGTTGGGTATCTTATTTCACAATTCCATTATTGGTACTCCACAACAGAACGCACGAGTCGAGCGGAAGCATAGGCATATTCTGAACGCCGCCCGAGCCTTACGCTTTCAAGCCAAATTACCGATCACTTTTTGGGGTGAGTGTATTCGAGCTGCTGCATACTTAATTAATCGAACTCCCTCTGCTCTCTTGGGGTGGAAAACGCCCTATGAACTTCTGTACGGCAAAGCCCCTGACTTACGAAACATCCGGATATTCGGGTGCCTCTGTTATGCTAAGACTCTTAATCGATCGAAGGACAAATTCGCTAGCCGGAGTCGGAAGTGTGTGTTTTTGGGATACCCCTTCGGAAAGAAAGGATGGAGCCTTTATGATTTAGAATCAGGCGATTATTTCGATTCTAGAGACGTGGTTTTTGTTGAACATACCTTTCCCTTTGACATAGGGCAGGTGGATTTGGATGAACGCGACTTGGATGAGTGGACATTTGATCATGTTCCGAGTACTGCTGCAGTTTCCGACGCACCACGTGTTCCTGTCGTCGAGGATGAGGCGACAGGGGGGGAGCTAATTGACCTGGGCTCGGGTTCAGGATCAATTACGAACCCAGAAACGAAACCAGAAAACCAAGTAACAGGGGGTTCTCCTCTCGCGGCAGCAGAGTCTCCATTGACAGGAGACTCGTCAAATGACCCGGGGTCAGACTCAATTGGACCTTCTCCGATTGATACCGAAGAAGAGAGTGATGACACGAGCGATGATAATGATGATGATGAGGCTGATTCGGGTGCTAATGACACAAGAACGAACACAATTTCGAATACAGAGAGTGGTGTTGAAGGTCCGATGGGAAAAGGGTATCGCCAGAAATTTGAGAATGTGCGATTACGAGGTTTTGTTACTCATACGATCGTAAATCCCTCGTCCCCAGTAATTCAATCATCATCCTCAGGTACGCCATATCCGATACATAATTTTGTTGATTGTAAACATTTCAATACAAAACACCGTGCTCTGCTTGCCTTTCTTACTGCAGGACAAGAACCGAGTAGCTTCAATGAAGCTATGCGACATGAACAATGGCGAAAGACGATGAAGGAGGAAATCACTGCACTCGAAAATAATGATACTTGGACAGTGGCGACCTTACCAGAAGGTAAGAAGGCAATAGGATGTAAGTGGGTCTATAAGATTAAGTATAGATCGAACGGCGAAGTTGAACGATATAAAGCGAGACTTGTAATTCGAGGGGATTATCAGATTGAGGGACTTGATTATAATGAAACGTTTGCTCCGACAGTTAAAATGGTGACGGTACGAACTCTATTGGCAGTTGCCGCTGTGCAGAATTGGGAGTTGCATCAAATGGATGTGCATAACGCTTTTCTACATGGTGATTTAGAAGAAGAGGTGTATATGCAATTTCCTCCGGGTTTCAATGCGAAGGTACCTGGTAAGGTTTGCCGATTGAGAAAGTCCCTATACGGTTTAAAACAAGCACCTAGGTGCTGGTATGCCAAGTTGGCTTCGGCCTTGTGCAGGTACGGTTTTGAAGTTTGCAAGTACGATCATTCACTTTTTACTATGGTTCGTAATGGTGTTCATTTGAATGTATTGGTTTATGTCGATGATCTTGTGATTTCTGGGAACAATAACGATGTAATTTGCAAATTCAAATCTTATTTGGGCAAGTGTTTTCATATGAAGGACCTTGGGATACTTAAATATTTTTTGGGTATCGAGGTTGCTCGAAATTCGACGGGCATTTACTTATCACAACGAAAATATGTTCTTGATCTATTGAGTGAATCGGGTCTGCTAGGTTGTAAACCGTCTGACACGCCGATTGAGCCTAATCATCGGCTGGCTCTGGCTGATGGGCCAGACCTCACTGATCCCTTACCCTATCGAAGATTAATAGGACGACTGATATATTTGACGAATACACGGCCAGAACTTAGTTACTCAGTTCATATTCTTGCTCAATTTATGCGAAATCCGAAAGTGGACCATTGGAATGCTGCACTAAAGGTGGTACGATATTTAAAGAAGAATCCCGGGCAAGGATTGTTCATCCGTAGTGATAATGATTTACGATTGCGTGTGTATTGCGATGCCGATTGGGCAGCCTGCCCAGTAACTCGTCGTTCACTCACGGCATACTTGGTATTTTTGGGTAATTCACCAATCTCTTGGAAAAGCAAGAAGCAAACGACGGTGGCGCGATCATCGACCGAAGCCGAATATCGTTCAATGGCCTTTACGACTTGTGAAGTCAAATGGCTTAAAGGTGTTTTGGGTGCTCTCGGAGTTACCCATAGTGATCCGGCTATTTTATTATGTGATAATCAATCCGCTCTACATATTGCTCACAACCCCGTGTTTCATGAGCGTACGAAACATATTGAGGTTGATTGTCATTTTATTCGGGACGCGATTGTTGATGGTATGATCACCCCACGGTATGTACATACAACGGAGCAAGTAGCTGACATCTTCACTAAGGCACTAAATGGTCGTCAGTTTAACGAACTTCTTTCCAAGTTGGGCATTCTCGATCTTCATGCTCCAACTTGAGGGGGGGTGTTAGGAAACTTGGAGATTCTTGTATTACGTCCACATTAGCTTAGGAATGTCTTGTACAGTAAGACATTTTGTTATGGTGTTTGTATAGAGTTAGGCAAACGTATATAATTCCTTTCCTCTTGTTTTGTATAGTTTCCTTAGGTAGTGTCGTGTGGTTTGTTGCCTTGTTCCTCAAGGTTTGTATTATATATATACCCGGTACATATCAATGAGAAGGGAGCACTAATTCTCTAACACATAAACACGTTTGATTTACCGTTTTACCTCTACAGTTCTACTGAAGGTGGGATGGGTCTGTTCTGTGTTGTTGAAGATGAAGGGCAGAATGGTCCATTTGCCTGGTCTCGTTACTGATTATTCTTGCTCCATTGTTGGCTTTCGCTTGTTTTCTCAACAAGGTTTGTCTAATGATGGATTTCAATTCAATTAAAATGGCTTTCAAACTGTTTGCGCTGATATTTGTTTAATGATGATTAGCAGACAATTGTTGGTCGCCCTTATTCTTTTGCATTCTTTTTTCCTAATGGGGAGTTGTGTGTGATTTTGCGGTTGGAATAGTTGTCGTTAGAAGGGGACCGTGCATGGCGGTAGCAGGTGTCTAAGTAGTGATGGTGAAGGTGGTTTAGGTGGTTGTTGTTGGAGAGGAGAGATGGAGATTAATTAATTTTTTAGTTAATTAATTATGGACCATTAGAGTGAAGTTTCTTGCAAATGAAGTTTACTTTCGGCAGTTACTTTCTAATGTTGGATATGAATAAGTGATTTGCAATGCCATAATAAAATTGCCGCATCCCCCTGTCGTTCATGTCCTTCAATTTCAATATGAAATGTTTAACCCACATGAATCAAGCGTGATATACATGTGATAATCATAGAACAAACATTCAGATCAGCTCATAAGTCATAACGAGGGCAACTGATTAGCGGGACATCTGGTCAATACATCTGTTGTGCGCTGAAGACGAGTAAATCTTAGAGGCAATTGGAGACTAGGAGAAATGAAATATGGTTTATGTAATTTGCGGTAAGATGGGTATAATTGGTAAAAGTTGTGCAAAATTGGGCGATATTAGTAAAACCTGGGCGACAAATAGCTCTTCACTTAATGATATTAGTGAGTAATTGTTAGGGGTTATAGATTGGGAACATCAAGAGTCATTGGATTATTACCTATATAAAGGTTGTTGTATTATGAGATCTTTTGAGAAAGTTAATGAGAAAGTTGAACAATTATCCATCGTTTACTCTGCCTCTATCTCCCAAGTCCCAAGTATTCCCAACAAATGATATATGGGCATCTACTTGTCCTTTTACATCTTGTTTTTGGACACTTAGCAAGAGATTCTTGTGAGAGTGTGATGTTCTTGTCTTGTGATGTAGACTATTGAAATGATGTTTGTTGGACAATGATATTTTGCTAATTTCACTTGATGGAGTTCATGTTGTCTGAGTTTTAAGGGGATGGAGCCCATGGAGGGGTGGAGAAAGATTCATCCCGGGGATTGTATTTTCTGGTTAAGTTCTTGAACTGAGTTCCGATTGAGAGACATTCATTCTAGGGATTGTATTTTCTTATTTAAGTTCGTCACTGAATTCTGATCGTGAAATATTCATTCAGGGGATTGTATGTTATAGTGAAGGTCTTGAACTGTATAATAATCTGCTTCTGGAGAAGTCGAGTGATCAAGTTTGAAGGGTGCAGCTTAGAATAACCCAATGCCTCGTCTGAAAACTGTGATGAATTTGACCAGTGATATGACTGGTAATTGTTAATGTAATAAAAGGGTTAGTTGTTTCTATTGTGTGATATCATATAATCTCAGAAGTCATACAGGTTATGGTGCAATCATGTCGTGTGAAATTTTGGGCAACCCTTCCGAATATTGCTAGGATCCTTGCTATTTTGCTGTTTACTTTCTTTGCTTTATTTGATGTTATATACAGATATTATGGCTATAGCAGTATACCATTCCCATCTTTAACATGCTTAACTGAACACATATGATGCAGAAAACCTTGTGAAGTATGATGCTAGTGGAACACTGGGACAAGAAGAGACTGGCCGTGAAATACCCTTCAGTAGTGTAAGTGAACAAGGAGTGCATGTAGATAGTGAAGAACTACCAGAAGTAATTGAAGAAATTGTTGATAAGGGATACTCGTAAGTTTCAACCCCCAATCAAGTAGTCTACGATATTGTCTTTCTTAATTCAGAGGCTCATATTCCAAGACTGGGAGCTTCTGAGATGTGTGGTTTTTTCGCCTGTTTCTCTGGTTGCACGTGGACATCATATTATGGTTGTTTCCCTCAGATATATACATGGTATTGCTTCTAATAAGATTTATGCTGGAGCCTTGGACGCAGACTGTCGCATCAAGGTCAATTGCTTTGGAGGGGGACAAGATGTAGCCTTTTTTACTTTCTATGTACTCAGGATATAGTAACCATGTCATTCAATGTTCTAGGTCTTTGTTGATCATTGGTTATATCACTGTCCAGGAAATCCTTATTGTGACAGCCTTGGTGCTGTTGGTGATAATCAGGTAGTTTCTGTATCATTTATGTACTCTCTGCTTTCTGCTGTTTTGTGTGCTGAAACCATTTCTTGTACTACTGAAGTATTTGACTTATTATAACCGCACGCAGATCTGAACTTCCTAGACTTTCTGAAAGAAAGTAAATTCCCTCGGGCAGATCCTAACCGGTAAGAGGGACATAAGTTTATCCTCTGTTGAATAGTTTCGGTTCGCCTTGATTTCTCGCTAAGAACCTCTTTTCCTTCCACTAGTAGTCTACACCTATGGCGAGAAATGTTTGTTCCTTGTTAATGATTGGCATGCAGGCCTTGTACAGACGTAGGTTCATTCTCACCATTGCCTTTCTTAGTGACTCGGAAAATTACCTGTGTTTTCTGCTTTCTTATTTCTCTTATAATGCTTTTACTCTTGTTGTTTTAAGATGTCCAATTGTCTATTCGGAAAAGAAAATATAAAAAAAAAAGGTTAAAAGATGTCCTATTGTAAAGGTTCTGTTAAGGTATTAAACCAGTTATAGGAACATGGAACAACAATAACTGGTCAAAAACATTATCGTGCCTTGCTTTTTGTCTGAAGTTCTTCTCCATATGACCATATCCAACAGCGCATGCATAAGAAGGCCAATGCTTCTCTATAATGTTCACCTCACTGACCTTTTTATTACTCTAGTTTGATTTCAGGGTCTGAGCTATTTATAACAACAGAAAATATTCATGATTTTGATTTATCCAGTTACAGTTCAGTATTTAGAATTTATCAGGAACTACCACATAGGTCTAAAGTGTTGAATAGGTAATGGTTAATTAGTTATTTATGCTCTGTCATCTGATGTATGCCATATTGATGTATCTTGAAAGAGCAATCCTCAATGGGTGTATGTCGTCTCTGAGGTATCAGAGAGTCATGGACCCATCATTCGATATGGGTGTTTCACTTTTCAATCACCTCCTTCCTGAGCATCTAGCTTGGTTTGCGTTTTGATCTACTGAAGTCTGAAGTGTCTAAATAATTGTGATGTCTTTGTGAGTGTAGGTGATATTAGATTGTGGGCGGGTTGTGCTATGTTAAAGCCTTGATCTGGTTTTTGGGTTAGATCATATACAGAGTTATCAAATGTCTTTGCGAAAATCAAGTGTTGGTGCAGGCTAATCAGTAGAAGAAGGTAAGCTTTATGGTTAGAGTTTCATTTTTCTTGCTCTTTTACTTGATTATAATGTGCTTGGAAAGCTTTGTTTTTCAAAGGCTTGCCTCTATCAAAGTTTTGGATATGAGACTATTGACATAATACATTCTGCATGCTTTTTGAATACTACATGTTCAGCACCTTTCATCATTCATTGGAGCTATATAGTTCATCCTTTTCTTAAGAAAGCCGTTAACTTTGAGTTGTCCTTCAATGGAATTTTAAGGATACTACCATTTAGATTATGTTCTTCATCTGTTTACGTCACTACTTTCATCTACTTTACCAAAATCTTTTAGGGCCAAATCGTCTTACCTCTATTTCTCCTGTAAAAGTCACACTTTTTATGTACAAAAAATGTGAATTATATACCTTCTTCTGGTGGTTTCATCTCAAACGATCTTCAGATAACTTTTTATTCATTTGGGAGAAATAATAGCTTGATTTTGATGGGCATTTGTCTTACTATACTGAGGAAATACGGTAATGAAACATGGGTAAAATGATTAGTAATTTCAATGGGAACCCAGGATTACTTAAGTTTTTTGTGTTTGGTACCTAATTTTACTTTGAATGCCTGATTTATTTGAAGTGTCACTAATAACGTATTATTATATGACATGAAAATCAGGATGGAACACAAGTACAGCTGAGATCAGTGACCGTAAACATGTATGTGCTGAAAATGGAGGAGGGACTACCTTAGTTGCCTACAGAGAGTCTGCATCAGGATGGGAAACATTCGAGGTACAACATCTGAAATACAGAGTGCTGTGACTGTCAACTGTTTTTTATTGCTGCACACATATCTTTAAATGGTTGACTAACTTGAGCTGCATAATCTTTGACAATGTAGCCATGGAGAATCGACGAGAACACATTCAATTTCCGCATTTTCAGCAATCAGTTTGCAGGGGTGCAGACTAATGGAGGCGGCCCTGGAGTTGTGGACTCAGAGACGTTTGTGATTATCAGGAAGCCTGATGATCCTCTTCGTGTCCGAATTCAAGCTTCAAATGGTCAATTTCTGGAGGTTAATACAGTTTCTGCGACTGCTGCTGAAACATGAACCAGGTCTTCCTCATATTTTCTCTATTGCCTTTCAAGTGCCCGTGTGTCATTCAAATTTTTATTTGGCTGACACTGGATCGTGTTGCTCTAATTTACAAGATTATGTACTGACTGTTATCCATTAATTAGACTGTGGTACATGTTTGTTTACAGGCTGGTATGACAAAGACTGATGCTGCCGTTCAGACTCTATCAGATATAAATCCTGATGTTGTACTTGAGGTGGATGTATGATTTATCAATAAAGCTGCTGCAGTGCATCTTTCAGTTCTGTTTTCTTTCCGTTTGAAACTACCACTTAAAGTGCCTTGAAATTCTGAACTCTGTATACTCCACGGGAGAAAAAAGAGGAGACGAACACATAGACTTATCTTAGAAGCTGTAATTTTAAGCAACTGTTTGTATTTGTGATGACCATAGTTTCCACACTACAGGGAGAATATCAAGTAACTAATGGTTATGGACCTGACAAAGTCCCTCAGGTCATGCAGGTAAGCAACTATTCCGTTTTTTCAAAAAATTGAACTTTTGATTTGAATATGTGAGAGGAATTTAATTAAAGACGACTTAAGTTAACTTGTGGGATTAAGGCATTGATGTGTTCTTGTATTTTGCCAGGACCACTGGAGCACATTCATCGTTGAATACGATTTCAGTTTCATTTCACAAGATGGCTTAAACGTCGTCAGGATTCTGTAGGATGGTGGATAGCCAGTGACCCCACACCCCCTAAGCCTTTCGTTGGAGGTTCCTTGCTAGCACTGGATAACGCCTTCACTTGGGCACAGTATGTACTGACTTTATCTCAGTATTTCTTAGTTTACTCTGCCTACTTCCAAATTCAGATACTGGTGTACTAACAGCATTGTTTTGGACCTGCAGAAAATATGGCATTAAGGTTATAATAGACCTGCACGCAGCTCCTGGGTCGCAGAATGGGAATGATCACAGTGGTACTAGAGACGGTTCTCTTGAATGGGGAAAAACTGATGAAACTATACAACAAAGTGCTCAAGCTATTGAATTCTTAACTGCCAGGTACCAGAAATACATGTCCTGTCACATGAATTTGTCCTATCCCTTACAAGCAAGTTATTGACTGCAATTATCTTTCAGTTACACCATCTGATCTCTTTTGAATGCAGATACGCGCAAAACCCTCAACTGTATGCAGTCGAGTTGATCAACGAGCCACAGTCTTGTGGAATACCATTGGACACCCTGACAAACTACTATCAACAAGGATATGATGCGCACTCTTCCAAGCGCGTTTGTGGTGTCATCTAATTGTTTAGGGGGCGATATGGATCCAAGGGAGCTCTTCCCCTTAGCCAGCAACTTACAGCTGACTGTCATTGACGTCCATTTTCACATATGAGCTATGCAGTTTTGATATCTTCTCAATGAGCGTGCGGAGGAATGCGTGAGAAGTAGTGTCATCGATCAACTGATATCCTTACGTTGGTACTACCTTAGGAAACTCATGTTCGTATGTTATTTGAGCTTATGTAGAAATTATGAGAGTTTTTTGTTCTTTTTAACTTATTTTGACGACTTTATAAAAATTTCTTTGAAAGTGTTTAAATATTTCGAAAAGGTTTACAACGTTTTGAAATTTCATGGCGTACACAAGACGGTTACTAGATGACGATTCATGTTAGCCGACCCCAAATCATTTTGGGAATAAGGCTTGGTTGTTGTTGTTGTTGTTGTTGTTGTTGTTGTTGTTGTTTTCCTATACAGAACCACCTGATTTATGTTATCAATATACACCAAATATATTGGAGTAACATTTTGGTTATCCAAATAGTCTACTCTTTTGTACAAACTTCTTCCGAATTTAGGACCTTGGGCTTCAAATTCTGTTGGACCTTAACAAAATTACTTCCATCAGCCCATAACATTTTCCCTAGCAAATTGCAAGGGGAGCATGACAGCGTGGGATTCTGGAATACATGCCCAACTAAAAGTTGACAAAGTTCAGACTCGAGAAGAGCGAGATGGAGAGACAAGTTTAAGGGCAGTCCCAAAATCTGAAGGCCAAATGCCCAAAAGATCATGGGATGGTTGGACACACAAGAGTTGTAACTGTCACCACTCTCACAGGGTACTAAACAGTACTGTCAGTCTAGCCTCTAGGCATGACTTGCTCACTTGCCCCATGTTATATTGCACTAGAGTCCACAGTTTAAGGACCACTCTACCCCTGTGGGAAATTGTGATTACTACAATTTACACTTGGTTTTTGTTAGGGTGGTCCTGTAATTTTTGGGTCTCCACACCCATTAAGGTCCTTCAAAAACTTGTGCTAACTGGCAAAAAGGGTCCCTTGGATTTAAGGGTAGAAGCAAACCTCTTACTCCCTCCGTGCGGCTTTAAACTTCGTAGGGCCAACGGATACGCTTCTTAAGGTGGGTGTACACGTTAATCGGCTAATCGAAATTTTAAAAAAATTGCATGACGGGTTAGATAAAATATTGATCTAACCCGCCATGCAATTTTTTTGGAACTTAGATTAGCCAAAAAACGTGTACACCCACCTTAAAATGCGTGTCCATTTACCCTATGAAGTTTAAAACCGCACAGAGGAAGTAATTTTTAGAGGTGATCTTTGTCAACCACCCCAAAACCTTGATGTTTGAGATCGGAGCAAAGTGTTTTTGTCCCCACGAAATTTGTGGTCCAATTGACCCCCCATCAGTCCATCACCATCCCCTTTCTTAGCTGGATGGCATGGCTAAGTGCCCACAATGGGCTTAATGAGTCAACTTAAGCCGTGTACTTGTCTTGGGGCGTTACTAGTAGGCCACCGATAATCTTCCTTATCTCGAAATATTGTTTCGTGTAGCGTTTACGAAGATATTATTCCGATGGTGGGTGACGGATTTAGAAAATCGAGAAACCAGATATGCTATGACGGATAGTTCATAATTGTCTATGTTTTGTAGTGTCGTTATAACTTATGTAGCAATATGACTACGTAGATCCACTCATAATAATTGGCACGTTAGCATCAATGTATCATGTTTCATGTTCTCGCGTCTTATTATTCTATCATTTGTTTTATGTCTCTTGAAGGAAATCGATTACACTTAAAACAAAAGCAAATAATCCTTATCTAAAAATAATGAAACATTGAAACTGATGAACATTCACATATTTTGCTCATTTGGCGAACATTGGGGTACTATCATATGATCTAAGTATTCTCGTCAAATTTGACCCTTGATATCATAATGTATGCACAAGTTTAACACCATAGTGAGTTTTAAATGAGACGGTTTTGTTCAAACGATATGTTTCTTTATTTTATGTTCGTTTTTATAAAACGGACGCTAGTGGTTTAGAAGATTTTTTTTACGCCTAGACTCTAGAGTTGTCTAGACGTCTACTTAAACCTAGAAGGCTAGAAATGTATATAAAGTGGTCAATAAGTCAAAGAGTAAAATCTTTTATGAAATCACATGAATCACATAGTATTCACAAGGCAATACGAGTAGTTTGTTAAGTACTAATAAGTTGGTGGGCCTTAGAATAATGTTTATTCTCGTTGGAAAAGGCCCATTATATCATAATAATAAATGTTCTTGTTGGGTTTGTCACTTTGTCATTAGCTGCTGTTTCCTGCAACTGAATTTAACTGAAAAGCCAACATTTAAGATTTCAAGCATGTCTGAATTTACTACTAATCATGTTGCTTGGACAAGATTTGTGTCTTGTGCAACAAAAAAAGCCCCCTGATCAGAGAAGATCCCATGTCCAAGAGAACATAGTACACCTCTTAGTAATTTCAAGCCCCCATAGCTAACATAACTAGATAAATCGGAAACTTCAATTAGATATTTAGATGGTCCGACAATAATAAACTAACACTATTTCGTATCTTTCCTATTCACTCATATACATTTGATGATTAAAGATAATTCGTAAACAATTAATGTAAATTCCAAAGGGAGCCTTCTAAACTCAGATACATGATACACCGTTTCAACATTAACGTCAATAATCGAAATTACATTTAGCAATTGCATCCGATAGATAACACGTAACCATTCTCATATTGTCCTACTCAAGACCAACTAGATCATTAATATAATCTTTTTCTGAGGTCATATTTGTAATAATGATGATGATATTAGACAGCCTAATAATACTAAAGTTTTGAGTAGTCGACATAGTCTGAGGCTTCTAAATTTTGGAAATGAAGGAAGAAAAGGGTGTGTACCAATCAAATCAAAGAGTTGGCACAAAAAGAAGAGGAGAATGACATACATAGGAAGCAGTAATTTGGATAAATCGTTGTCAGCCTCTCCATATCTCTCCCTCCGGAGAGAAATGTATGGGCAAGTCAGAGCCGTGTCTATGAATCCATCATCTATACCTGGAAGTCCCTACTATGGAGTATTTCACATTATTATATTTTTCAGAATATAAATTAAACCTCATTATCTGTAAACTATTGTTTGATCAATCGCATTCTTGCTCATGTCGGTCCAAACTCTAATTAATTGTAAGTCATCTATCTTGGCTAGGCTAACGGATATAAAATGTTGGCTATGACAAAGTGATCATGAAGAATCGAAGATACCTTAAATTCTTCCAAGATACATCTAATTTCATTTATCACGCTCTGATTAATTATATAAAGAAATAATCAAGGTTCAAAATTTTATTTTCCAGATGACAATAGTTGTCTCATTTCATATGATCTTGTCTAACTCGAATAATTCTAATACCCTTGAAGGCTTTAACTCGACTCATATTATATCAAATGTTAAAATAAGACGGACTATATATACGTTAATTTAACATTTTAACTAGTATTGAACATACACTAGTAGTTCTGAACATTACTGCTACTACAGTCTACGTGCAATAGTCCACACAGTAGTGTACACTACGCCATGCAGCTTGGTCTGCTCTTTAGTATTTTGCGACATTTCTATCGTCTTAGTTTCTGTAAAGATAACTAGGTAAGGTGAGACCAATTTCTGACTTCGTCCAAATATCGCGCAACACCCATTCTTGCCTACACAAATATTTAATACTTCAATAAAGATCAGATATAACAGTATGTATTACAGTAAGACCCTCTGCGCTGCTCTTCTTCCTTATCTTGCTTATCTCGTTACATTTTCCGCTTGCTCCGTCCCCATGCATCTACCGACGTACTCCTACAGACTACAGTCCTACATATCTAATTAAGGAGATTCTAGAATATACATTGTTGGAACAAAGGCGCCCAGTCCAACAACGAACGGTTTGAGTGTGTTGGGCGTGAATAGACGTGACAACAATCGTGGTATGAATAATAACACAAACAATAGAACGTAAAGAAATAGACACAAGATTTACGTGGTTCACCAGCGATGTGCTAGTTACATCCACCAAACAGAGGAGAAACACTTCACTATATGAGAATAGCACCGAATACAAACGTGAGTCCAATCTGAAAAGAACTCACCAAATACGAACGAGATCTAAGAGCCAAACGTTCTTGCGATCAACCAAGAACCCGAACAAACACCCTTGAATCTACCCAATTGACAAAGAAGGCACACCTTGAGAAAACCCGCAACTATGACTCTAGGTACTCACAATTACAAGAGGAATCAATCAAATGTGTCTTAGGGAGGCTATGAGGAGACTAGGGTGTTTAAATAGTCTACCACATACAAATTAACCTAAAGGCCGAAGAAAACGGGTTAAGGAAACTAAACATGCGAAGCCCAAACAAATAGCCGACAAAAGCCGCCAGCCGCGCCCCGCGCTCAAGCTCACCGCGGACCGCGCAGGGCCACCGCGGTCCGCGCCACCATCATCAAACCCAGTTAAATGGAATACCAAACGCCACAAAACACCAAACGGTATAACCAAATGTGCACAAGCTACCAAAAACCAACATGTTTCTCCTCCCAAACGGCCGATTGTACCGAAGCACCCAAAAGTCTAATTAAAGACACAAATGGCCAAACAAATACAAAATTGTCCCTCTTGAATAAACGAACGTGCTGCAGACACCAAATTGCTTATACCAAGCCAAACACTCAAGACCGAACCAAACGTCCCAAAGAGCCAAATTACCCCACTGAGTGAGAAGTACAAACGTTAGACTAAATCTAACCAAAACGCTCAACGGAACACAAAACAAATTCAAAGACAAATGACTCCCGAAGGAATCCAAACGACCTCTTTCGAAGTCCAAATGCAATAGACTCGTTAGAGTCCCAAATTGCCCCCTACGAGGCACAAACGAGCTTCACCTAGAGCTCCAACCAACGGCTCCGCCCGAAGCCCAAACACGCCCCACCTAGGGCGCCAACCGCCTCACTGAGAAGCGGAATCAAATGCCGGATCCTCTTTTGGTTGACCTTGAGGGTCGACCCGCTTAGGAGATAACTCCACCTCACTGTCAACACTCTCATCCTCAACCTTAAGAGTATCCAACTTCAAATTATCAAATGTCGCCGTTGCATCACCCAAAGGACTAAGTTGTGCATGCCCCAACTTCGTCGACAAAGAACCAAATGGTGAATCACAAGACGAACCAGCAGTCAGCGTAGTGCCTTGAAGGACATACATAGCTCCTTCCTTGACACCTTTCCAAATTACAGACGAGCCCTCACAAACGCACAAAACAGCTCCATCACCCTGGAAACTATAGCCCTCTTCGACTAACTTTCCTAGTGACACAAGATTTCTCTTCAGCTTCGGAATATGTCTAACTCCATGAAGAACGCGAATCACACCATCAGCAGCTCTAACACGAACGGAACCAATTCCAATAATCTCACATATAGCACCATTACCCATGGCAACGGTACCTCCTGTAGACTCCTCATAAGAATCGAACCACTCCAAATTAGGACACATATGATACGGACACCCCGTGTCCAATATCCACCTATCTAAAGCATGTGAAACAACAGCAACAACAAGTGCAATGTCTTCTTCAGAGTCATATCCCCCATCATGTGCAATAGCGGCCTGAGGAGCAGCATCCCTAGCTCTATCTTTGATAAGCTTAGGACACTTATCCTTCCAATGCCCGGACTCCTTACAGTAGTTACAGATGTCCTTGCCACGCGAACCTTTTGATCTAGTTTTCTTAGATCCATGAGATTCCGCTACATAACTACTCCCATAACCACCTGCAAGTTCGCCAGAAGCTTTCTGACGCAATTTCCTAGTGTGAAGCGCTGACCTCACCTCATCTAGAGACACAGTTGTTCTACCCACCACAAAATTCTCAACAAAATTTTCATACGAATGGGGTAGAGACACCAACAAAATTAAGGCAGCATCCTCATTATCTATCTTAATATCTATATTACTCAAGGTAAGCAAAATAGCATTAAGTCGGTCCAAATGTTCCTTGAGGGGCGTACCTTCTTGCATGCGAAGACCGAACAAACGTTGTTTCATCAACAACTTATTTGTTAGAGACCTCTTCATATAAAAACTCTCCAACTGATCCCAAAGTCCTTTGGCAGTTTCAAAATCAGCAACTTCCACGATCACATCATCGGATAGACACAACATAACCAACGAATGAGCCTTCTCCTCCAAAAGCACCTCCGCTGCAGTTTTCTCGCCCGATTTCTCTTCATCTTTCTTGGATATTACTGACCAAGCACCTTGCTGACGAAGCAAAGCTTTCATCTTCAACTACCACAGCCCAAAGCTATTATCTCCAGTGAACTTGTCAACATTTAATACGCTCACGCCAGACATCTTTCCACCAGAAAACAAAATCACAACAAACCCAAATTCAAATAATACGCCTAATTCAAACGTGGAAGCTTTTGCGGATCTAACCCGCTCTGATGCCAATTGTTGGAACAGAGGCGCCCAGTCCAACAACGAATGGTTTGAGTGTGATGGGCGTGAATAGACGTGACAACAATCGTGGTATGAATAATAACACAAACAATAGAACGTAAAGAAATAGACACAAGATTTACGTGGTTCACCAGCGATGTGCTAGTTACATCCACCAAACAGAGGAGAAACACTTCACTATATGAGAATAGCACCGAATACAAACGTGAGTCCAATCTGAAAAGAACTCACTAAATACGAACGAGATCTAAGAGCCAAACGTTCTTGCGATCAACCAAGAATCCGAACAAACGCCCTTGAATCTACCCAATTGACAAAAAAGGCACACCTTGAGAAAACCCGCAACTATGACTCTAGGTACTCACAATTACAAGAGGAATCAATCAAATGTGTCTTAGGGAGGCTATGAGGAGACTAGGGTGTTTAAATAGTCTACCACATACAAATTAACCTAAAGGCCGAAGAAAACGTGTTAAGGAAACTAAACACGCGAAGCCCAAACAAATTGCTGACAAAAGCCGCCAGCCGCGCCCCGCGCTCAAGCTCACCGCAGACCGCGCCACCTACCTCGGCGGGCCGCGCCAACTCCCTGCTTCCCGGTTTCACGAAAACTGCCGCGGTTCGCGGCTTTACCTCCGCGGACCGCCAAAAGTCCATGTTTTTCTCCTTTTTCCGAATCTCGTAGCTAAGCATGCCCGAGCTCCCCTCTCGTTCACCCACTACGACATACCCAAATGGTATGAGTCGTTCAAGCCATTTTCCCAACATACATGGAAAGGCGTACTTGATAGTAATTCACTTAATGTCGACGCACGTGTTTTATTTGAATCTTGATTAATTAATTTATTATCTCATGCTAACTTGTGTTGTGTTGTGATTCCTGCAAAATTAAACCATTATACTGCAGAAACTAGGTGGCTGACATTAGAAAATTTACAAATAACATGTAAGAAGTTATTATGCATGCTCTCTCTAGAAATTGAACTAGACATAATTCTGATAATTAATTGAAGTAGTAGTAGATTGCAGATATAGATATTGAATTTGTTGAATTGTCCATTACTTGTTACCTGGTGGCTAACATAAACGAAGAATCCAAATAAAAAAGAATGAAATAATAAATATGCAGTGCATGGCCTATAATAGCCGGGAATGGGCAATTGCCACACGCTTGGAGACAAAGCTGAACAATGACAGTAGCCTGCCATTTACAATGCTAAAGCGCACTCTCCATAAAGCACTAACTCTTCAGCACACTCTCTCTCCTTGGAGAGTCAATACCTTATTTCACCCCTACAATGCTATCACTCTTCTATCTAACTCTCCACCTCACTTTTAGTGGGCCCAATTGTATTATTTTATCACATCTTCTCACTTTCCACTCATTTTTTACTATTTTATTCGCAAATAGTCGTTATAAGTTGAATATCTTTCAATGTCACATAAAATAAGTCGACATCAGAATTACAATATATGATAAAATTATTTTTTTTTAATAATAAAAAATGAGTTTTTTGAGTAAAAAATTATTTTTGAAAATTAATTATTCTCGAAATTTATTAAGTTAATAAAATAGTTAAATCGTGATTGATTACCGTAATTTGGTAGCATATTATATGAGAGTGGGTGGGGTATGTGAGAGGAGAGAAAGTTGTAGCTAGCTACTTGTGTGCTGCAAATGGAGAGTTAGCTACATCAAATGTTGATGGAGAGTTAACTCTCCATTCTCTTGAAGCACACCACTGTGAGGTTATAGTTAACTTCTTCTCTCTCCTCTCTCCTCTCTCCTCAAGAGTTAACTTTCCATTTCGTTGAAGCACACCACTGTACGTGCTCTTAATAGGCTCATATGACATCAAAATCTATTGCAATTTTTGTGTAGAATCACCAACGGCGCTAAAATAATGTACATGTTCTTTTATCACATCCCTTTCTTACAATAATTTAGGTTTTATAATGATCTTTGTCATTGCATTTTCTCATTGAGAAAGCTGCATTTTCTCATTGAGAAAGCGTTCAATATATAATTAACGATGTGTCAGATTTGTAGTACTTTTCATGTATGTGAAATCTGATATAACAAAATATCAAAACAACCCATGATTATTAATTTGTATTGCATTGGTTGTTTCTACAACAATTGGCTTGGACTCGGATAATGACGTACATGCGTACAGCTACAAAAATTTTGTATCACTATAGTACAACACTCAAATGATGGTATAATGTTCACAAATCGATAAGATTAATTATAGGGAAATTATCCAATATACCCCTGAGGTTATCGAAATTTTCAGGTATACCCCCGAGGTTACCGAGCTATCCAATATACCCCCGAGGTTTGCGTTTTCGCGTTTTTCCAGAATTTCGCTAACGGACTCTAACACCGTTATGCTGTGTTTGGGAACATGGAATTGGAATTTAATTCCTAGAATTGAAATGATTCAAGTGTTTGGGAACTTGTGGAATTTGGAATTGAAATTGGTTCAATTCCCACCCAATTCCAACTATGTGTAAATTTGACAATTTCAATTCCCATTAAAATAAGTGTCATTTCAATTTTTTTATTTTTTTATTTTTTTTATCTCTCCTCTTCCCCCAACCTCTTTATTCTCTCTCCTCTCTCCTCTCTCTTACCTCCTGCCACCTCCACCACCATGCCTAGCCGCCGTCACCGCCACCGCCACCAGAAGCCACTTGATGCGGCCGTCTCCACCTCCACGCCCAGCCGCCTTTACCACCACCAACGGCATATATGTGTGAGTTATTTCTCTCCCATCTCCACCTACACACTCTCTCTCCTCTCACCTTCACCACGACGACATGCCGCCTTTTCCACCACCAAAGACGACATCCAATCACTGGAATCCAGCGCCATCATCCACAACCAGCCACCGTTTCCCTCCTTCCCTCTCATCCTCCAACATTTATTGTGCATGTATTGGTTTATGGTGGTGGTTACGTGTTTAAGGTGGCGGCGTTTG
This sequence comes from Spergularia marina, assembly GCA_963680865.1. Lineage (NCBI taxonomy): Eukaryota > Viridiplantae > Streptophyta > Magnoliopsida > Caryophyllales > Caryophyllaceae > Spergularia > Spergularia marina. Next base: position 21,241,819 of record OY804553.1, on the reverse strand, counting down.
CAGCGGCAATTACGGTGGCGAGAGGGTGCGACGGTGACGGTGGATGAGAGGTAGTGGTGGTGAGTGGTTGAGGGTGGGTTGCATGAATTCAATTCCAAGGGGTACCCAAACAAGTTTTTGGAATTGGAATTGGAATTCAATATCATGATTTCAATTCCTAGAATTGAAATCCTGATTTTCAATTCAAATTCAAGTTCCCAAACACTATCTTAGTTCATTTGACTTATTTAAGAAAAATAACATAATTAAAAAAAAAAACTAACCGCCTGCCAAACCCTCACATTTTCTCTCTCCTCTCCCTCTCTCCTCCCACTCATGCCGCCCGCCTGCCACCGCAGTCGTACGCCGACAACAACGACGGCCGGATCGAAGACCACCAGACGACTCCACCGTCGACGGCGAGGCTTCGTCGAACATCCCCAGCCTCCGTCAACCTTCACCACGCGGCGTACAACGCGTTCTTCCTCCTCATTTTCGCTCACATTTTCGCTAGATCTGGCCACAGCGGTTGCACTTGGCCGTCGATATACACCTTTGCAAACCTCCTCCCTCCTTTGACGCACCTATTGCCAGCCCCACGCTCTGATTCCTATGTCATAGAGCGATTGTAAACGTGTGAGAGGGGATGTGAGCGAGGAAATGAGGGGGCGGAGATGGTGGATTCGGTGGTCGGAAGTCGGGGCGTGGTTCGCGAGCAGTGGCGGGCCAGGTTTCGCCGGTCGTATGGTGGTCCTCGCCGGAGCGCTGGTGGTGGTTCATGTTGGAGGCGGTGGTGGTTGGGGGTTTTGGAGGTGGTAGTGCAGGTGGTAGGGAGGAGGGAGGAGAGAGGAGATGGATGACTTTTTTATTTTGAGAAATTGATGGTATTATTAAGGGTTAATTGTTTTAAAAAAGTCAAACACAATAAGGACCTAACGGTGTTAAAGTCCGTTAGTGACAAAACACAAAAATTCCCCATTTAGGGGTACGCTGGAGGGATTTTGCAAACTTCGGGGGTATATTGGATAGCTCGGTAACCTCCGGGGTATACCTGAAAATTTCGGTAACCTCAGGGGTATATTGGATAATTTCCCTTAATTATATTACATAGGAATTACATACGTAAATCGGACCTAAATTCATGCTTTCTTTGATTTGGTGGAAAATGTCCGATGTCCACCCATCACTAACCTAATTTGCACTTTCGTTATCAAGATATCAAATGAGGGTTGTTATTGGGAGCCCCAAGATTCTTTTTTATTGGTAGCCCCAAATATGAAATGCCAAAAATGTCCCTAGTTTGTTTTGTGTGCATTTTCTTCTTTCCCTTATTTACCCTTCTCCTCTCTATGCATTTGTTAGTGGATTAATTAACTGCTAAGTGCTAACTTTTCATCTCTAATTTTCATTATCACTGTCATAACTAAATCTTAAAAAAAAAAAAAAAAATTAATACAACAATCCCAAAATCAACCACAACAACCGGCAACACATCCAACACCACCCAATCTCAACCGCCACCCCAGACTTCCGTTCATGCATCATTCGCGCCACCACCTCTCTCCGTCAAACTCGATCCACGCGTCGCCCATACACCGAGCTGATCATCAATCGGAGCACCTTCACCCGACCGGACTTTTTTGATTGAAAATGCTAAAGAAAAGGGAACCCAGAAATCCCCCAATTTGATTTTTTTTATTAAAAATGCAAAGGAAACGTAGAAAAACCCCCAATTTGATTTTTCGGTTAATTGAAAATGAAAAATCAAAGGATTACCAGAAAAACCAAAAAATTTGATTTTTTTTTTTTTTGGAATGAAAAATCAAAGTAAAAGGAAATCCAAAAAAACCCCAATTTGATTTTTATTTTATTTTTTTACTGTAACTGCAAAATGAAACCCAGAAAAAAAAAAATCAGATTGTTTTCGTGTAAATGGATAATGCAAAAGACAATGATTCCCAGATTAACCCCCAATTTGATTTTTTTATTTATTTATTGAAAATACAAGAGAGAGATTATTAGAGGAGAGAGAGAAGACATGAAAATGGGTGAGATTTAGGGATACAAGAATGAATGCTAAAGTAATAAAGTTGTGATTTGTAGATGAATGAATGAGTTTTGTAGATGAAGATGAATGAAGAACATGAATGAAGAAGATGAAGGAGCACGTGCACTAAAGTCTTGTGGTTGTGATGTGTGGGTGGGGTAGGATATTGGGGTTGTTGGATTGACAAGAGTGGGGAATATGATTGAGTATTGAAATATACGGTGTTTTAATATGGTTGTACACTTGTACCCAAATACTTCTTAGTTAAAGATCTGAGTAAGCATAGTGATTATGTGAGTGTGTTTATATGCTTTTATTTTATTTTCAAAATCCGCAAAACTGAATTTGTAATGTCAAGATCTGTGTACGCATGTTCATAAATAATTCAAATGAAAATTAACAAATCATCATGAACTTTATTCGATAACGTCAACTAAATATCCGAGATGAACACATAATAATGTGGTCTCTATCCTAATAACGTCAACTAACATCAACTAATTCGACCTGTGTATATGGACATACAAAGGACTCGACTTGGCGTTTCCAGGTTGTAAGAATATGTTTTGATAACCATGACTTTGAGTTACATTGGGAATGACATAGGGATTAAAATTAACTTGCAACTCAAGTTTAAGATTAATCTTCTAATCAATTTTTATTAGTTTCAATTAGTTAAGTAGTTTGTATTTCACATTTTCGATGTTATAAACAAACATTACCCACATATAACTCGAGAATGAAAATCTCACAATATGAATCTCTTATTGATCCTACTCCAATATCTCATTTTCCACTACTAATTATATGCACGTAAATAATTCAATCTAGACTTCACAAATCATCATATAACTTTGTTCAATGACGTCAATTAAAATACATGCAATGGCCATGTATTAATGTGATTATAGAAGATATTAACATGAGCATATGACATATACATATTATCATAGAACATATTCAAAGTACCATATGACATATATATGAGAATTCCTTTGTTTCACGAGTAATATTTTTATGAGACATTATGTAAGCGTAACTTTTGAACTTTCATCCATAATTTAGTATTTACAAATAGTTTTCATATTTTATTGGTAATCTGAGTATGTTTTACAGTAATCTGAATATGTGTGCAAGTTGAAAATTTTGAAATATGTTAATCTAAATATGTTGTATGGTAATCTGAATATGTTTTATGGTAATCTGAATATTCTAGACCGTGTTCAAAATATAGTGTAACCCTCGTTAAGTCATGTAAATAATAAGGTTTTCTCACTATCAAATCTTGATAATCTGAATACTTTATGTGGTATCTAAACATACATCATGGTATTTACCATAACAATATACGTAATATGAGTATGTATGATACGAATCTGAATAATCGATCGTGTTTACAATTATTGGGATACAACTAGGATTGTACAACTTGAAAATGTGCAGATCGTTTTTATGAAAAATTGTAAATTATGACATTAAAACGGTCACACTAATTAAAAATAAATTTTGTGACACCCCGACTCATCGCCTGAATCGAAAGTAGTCACCTAAGATAGCTCGCCAGGATATGGGCTGACTTCACAGACCAACACGGGTCCTTTCGACCCATTTTGACCTCACTCAAGCGCACCCTGAGAAACTTCCTAGGAGGTCACCCATCTTGAAATTACTCCCAGTCAAGCACATTTACGAGTAAGATTTTCATGAAAAAAACTACTTTATCACGAAAAATATACATCAGAATTCATTTTATTTATGAGTAAGATTTTTACGCAACATTATGTAACCGTTATCTTTCAACTTTCACCCGTAATTTAGTATATACAACTAGTTTTTTTTTTTTTTTTGTGATCTGAGTATGTTTTATGAAATCTGAATATGTGTGTGTTGAGGTTGAAGTTTTTGAATTATGATGATGTGAATGTGTTATATGATAAGGTGAATGTGTTTGTGTTTGATCATGTTCAAAAATAAGCTTGACCCTCGTTGAGTCATGTGTAGAATAAGGACTCCATAACATACTTGACTTAATTTGAGTCTTATTTTAAACATGGTTCACCATTTTTCTAGGTTGGGTTTTCACATATTATTCCATGAAAAAATAGTATTTTTCATGGATTTTTGGGGTAATTTCTTAACGTATTTTTTAAATTTAATTTACATAAATTTTTCAATGAGATGGTGCTCAATCTAGAACCTAATTTCTCACTTGTTGATCACAACTACCACACTTTATCATGGTTTGATAGTGACGAAATCCTATTCTTGATACGACTCAACGAGGGCTACACTATATTTTGAACACGATCGAAAATATTAAGATTACCGTAAAACATATAAATTACCATACAACATATCTAGATTAACATATTTCAACATTTTCAACTTGCTCACATATTCAAATTACTGTAAAATATTCTCGGATTACCAATCATATCCGAAAACTTTTGTAAATACTAAATTATGGATGAAAGTTCAAAAGTTACGCTTACATAATGTCTCATAAAAATATTACTCGTGAAACAAAGGAATTCTCATCTATACGATGGTAATATGTATATGTCATATGCTCAAGTTAATATCTTCTATGATTGATCACATTAATACATGGCCATCTCGTTAATTTTAATTGACGTTATTGAACAAAGTTCTATGATGATTTATGAAGTCTAGATTGAATTGTTTACGTGCATGTAATTAGTAGTTGAAAATGAGATATTGAAGTAGGATCAATAAGAGATTCATATTGTGAGATTTTAATTCTCGAGTTATATGTGAGTAATGATTGTTTACAACATCGAAAATGTCAATTACAAACTAGTTAATAATAGTTATCTTATGATTTGTTATGTTGACGTTTATACATCCCGCTTAATGAATTGAGATTGTATTGGAAGTAATTGAAACTAATAAAATTGATTCGAAGATTAATCTTAAACTTGAGTTGCGCGTTAATTTTAATCCCTATGTAACTCAAAGTCATGGTTATCAAAACATATTCTTACAACCTGGAAACGCCAAGTCGAGTCCTTTGTATGTCCATATACACAGGTCGAATTAGTTGATGTTAGTTGACGTTATTAGGATAGAGACCACATTATTATGTGTTCATCTCGGATATTTAGTTGACGTTATCGAACAAAGTTCATGATGATTTGTTAATTTTCATTTGAATTATTTATGAACATGCGTACACAGATCTTGACATTATAAATTCAGTTTTGCGGATTTTGAAAATAAAATAAAAGCATATAAACACACTCACATAATCACTATGCTTACTCAGACCTTTAACTAAGAAGTACATGGGTACAACCGTACAACCATACTAAAACTACTCGCACATGCAGCATGCATACTCAGAATGCCACTACGGGTTCACCGACCGTATATTTCAATACTCAATCATGTTCCCCACTCTTTTCAATCCAACCACCCCTATATCCTACCCCACCCACATATCACAACCACAAGACTTATAGTGCACGTGCTCCTTCATCTTCTTCATTCATGTTCTTCATTCATCTGCATCCACAAAACTCATTCATTCATCTACAAATCACAACTTTATTACTTTAGCATTCATTCTTGTATCCCTAAATCTCACCCATTTTCATGTCTTCTCTCTCTCCTCTAATAATCTCTCTCTTGTATTTTCAATAAATAAATAAAAAATCAAATTGGGGGTTAATCTGGGAATCATTGTCTTTTGCATTATCCATTTACACGAAAACAATCTGATTTTTTTTTTTCTGGGTTTCATTTTGCAGTTACAGTAAAAAAATAAAATAAAAATCAAATTGGGGTTTTTTTGGATTTCCTTTTACTTTGATTTTTCATTCCAAAAAAAAAAAATCAAATTTTTTGGTTTTTCTGGTAATCCTTTGATTTTTCATTTTCAATTAACCGAAAAATCAAATTGGGGGTTTTTCTACGTTTCCTTTGCATTTTTAATAAAAAAAATCAAATTGGGGGATTTCTGGGTTCCCTTTTCTTTAGCATTTTCAATCAAAAAAGTCCGGTCGGGTGAAGGTGCTCCGATTGATGATCAGCTCGGTGTATGGGCGACGCGTGGATCGAGTTTGACGGAGAGAGGTGGTGGCGCGAATGATGCATGAACGGAAGTCTGGGGTGGCGGTTGAGATTGGGTGGTGTTGGATGTGTTGCCGGTTGTTGTGGTTGATTTTGGGATTGTTGTATTAATTTTTTTTTTTTTTTTTAAGATTTAGTTATGACAGTGATAATGAAAATTAGAGATGAAAAGTTAGCACTTAGCAGTTAATTAATCCACTAACAAATGCATAGAGAGGAGAAGGGTAAATAAGGGAAAGAAGAAAATGCACACAAGACAAACTAGGGACATTTTTGGCATTTCATATTTGGGGCTACCAATAAAAAAGAATCTTGGGGCTCCCAATAACAATTCAGAAATCGTTACCTTCCGCCGCCCTTGTAATCTTTAGCCGTGGTACGTTGGATATCAATCAATCAAAATATACATGTCATATGATTCTCTGTGATTTCATAAGGGTTGGGTAGTGTAGCGGTGTAGCTAATAATAATGACATGTAAAAAAGTAATGCATGACCTTAAAAAACATAAACAAAAAAGAATACAACTTTTAATTTGCATACGCCGTATATCCTTGTCTATGTAAACTGTAAAGGCACTATTAACGACCACATACACTTGCGTTATAAATCTACCGTAAATTAAATTTAAAAGTGGTTATAAAACAACTGAATGAGCACTAAATAAACTAACAGTATAATTATCAAGACCGTTTACTTTTATTAAGAAATATCAAGTTCAACTTTTTTTGGTAAGGATAATCTTCAAGTTTTCCTAAATATATATACGGAGTATATAATAATGCATGAGAGCGTGTTTTTGACAATCCGATCACTACCAACTTAGAAATAACTCCAATCTATTTTGGCCTATATACACGGATAGTCGGATACACCTATTTGAACCAAGAAAAGTTTAGTGGTGTATTAGCGCTACGATTTGTAGTTTGAGCGTGGGTTTAACGCAAATTACATTGGCCAATCAATTTTGATACTCATATACTTTTATTTGATAAAGTTTGTATAGGACAAATTCGCCACTTTTAATCGATAGTTGAGGTGGTGTGTTTTCATTTTCCATGATTAAGCCAATGTCCGAAAATTGTTGGATTTTCGTTTGATGGAACATTCTTCTTTTCCCATCACCATTACAATAAAAACTTTTCTTTTGGTACAAAGGAGCAGCTAATGCTGCGGAGGTGGGGGTATGAGGATTTAAACCCGAGACAACCCCAGACAGGTTGAGTTCCTAACCATTAGACCAACCTTGATCCTCATTAAAAACTTTGATTTGTCGTCCCACGCTATTATGTGATAGAGTAAACCAAATAACTTTCATAGTCTTTGATCAAATGGTAGAATAACTCTAGTAGAATTTGTGATCGATTATCATGATTTTATTTAATTGAGAATCAAATGTACGTAGGACTACAGTCGGTAATTCATTACTACGCAATTCAAATTATAGTAATTGTAAGCTTAGTTTGAACAAAGGTCTAGAGTATTGGGAGCCTAATTTCGCATGTATATATAGTTTATCATACCCCTCATAGTACATTAATTAGAGATTTGGATTCCATGGAGTTGCCAAATAACTCCATGGAGTTGTAATTAGTGGTGCTCAAGGCTCCACGTCACCTTCCCACTCCAAATCCAAGACGCATTAATTAGATATTCACATTGGACACTTATACAGATAGTAGATACCCAGGTTTGTGCAATTATCTTCATGGCGATGGATCATGTTAAGAAACTGAAACGATTCCTTTATTCCCTAACCAATTATATATGCACAAAAAAGGACTATAAAAATTGACTAGCTAATTTGGATAAGTTATCAATCATTTACATACTGTGCGTGATAACCTATCTCGTGCCCGTGATAAATTGTGAGAATAGACCATGTTATATGATACTCTTCATTTACGTGAAATGAACGAAAAAATCGATGAGACCCCTGGCCTTCAACATTTATTTGTGCCTCCATGCATGCATGTCCCTAAAATTAATTAAACTCAGAAATATATTTGCATTACCGAAGAAATAAAACATGCGGCGGGTTTGTTAAACCTATATATACGAGTATCTAAATGATTAAACCTATATATACGAGTATCTAAATGATTGTGATTTCGCGATGAACATTATCTAAATATCATGATAAATTGATAACATGATAAATTAGGGATAATTTCACAAATATGAATCCTTGTTATAATAATCAAGTAATAGCAACAATCATACACAATCAAGTACTCCGTACTTTTTATGAGCTTGAAAACTAGAATAATTACCATTAACCATAATAATAAAGTACTTCATACTTACGGAACTAAGGTGACTCATGAGTTGTACTTAATCTGGAATATTATATTATTTGGTGCTTAATTATGTCGGTTGCATTATTAGAGTTTGTGAAATAATTAAGGAATATTTAAGGGACAAACACAACACAGAAATGAGGGAGGCCAGGGCATGTGTTAGAAAGACAAAAAGATGGAAAACCATGCACTGTTTCTGCAGCAAATTAAAGCAAAGCAAAGCCAATACTCTGCTTATGTTTAGTTCTTCCAAACTATGGGTAATTTCATCATCATAATTTTCTCACAAGTTGCGGTAATTTTCTTTGTTACCCCATATTAATTTTGCGATAATATTTACTCTTATTTCTGCGGTGTAGGCAAATTCAAGATCATCTGCATCGACGTACTGCATGCATGCACGTACGTAGAAAGACACTTAAGCGTCACATGATCAATTGACCATGCATTATCCTTTTGGGGGTGGAATGTTGCATAAGGACTCAGTCAGCTATATATATTTTGATCGGCTGATCCCTTCGATTTACTGAATCCGATAGCTTGAATTCGAATGATTAGTATTTAATTCGTAGTCAAAAGATGTCAACTACTTAAATTATTGAATTGGAGTAGTGATTCTAGTGAATCAAGAGTAATTACTAGCTGAAATATAACCACGAATAAGAAAATGTAAGCATTATATAGATAAGATATTGATAAAAAAAAAAAAAAAAAAACAGATCATTAAGATCGTAAGAAAATGAGCATATAGTCGCGATAATGTACGTTATAACCATTATTATTATAAACCTACAATTTTGGATAAGTCCTTATTGGAGGCATGGTTTACAAGTTTTTCTTCATTAAAATTAGGGATATTTTCCAATATACCCCTGAGGTTACCGAATTTTTCCGGTATACCCCCGAGGTTACCGAGCTATCCAATATACCCCCGAGGTTTGCGTTATCGCGTTTTTTGAGATTTTTGACTAACGGTGCTAAACACCGTTACTTTTATTTGATTTATTTTTAAAATATTTAACATTTAATCAAATAAATTCAAAAATATATATATAAATAAATAAATAAAACCCAAATTTTCTCCCATTTTCTCTCTCCTCCCCCAATCCCATTCTCCCCACCCAACACCACCACCCACCGCCTGCCACAACCACCACCGCCCTCACCAACGACCACCACACCGGGATCCACCACCACTATCCCGTTCGCCGTCCTCCGGCGTCATGGACGCCACCATCCGCGACACCGTCGCGCTCCTTCACCCCCATTATCTCCTTTTTCCAATTTTCTCTCTCTTCAAACATCTTCTATTTCCGGCAAAAATGGTGGCTAGTGGTAGTGCATGTCGAGGAAGGGGCAGCGTTCAAGTGTGAGGGTGGGCGGAGCAAGGAGTTGGGTGGAGGATTATTTGAAGGAAACGTTTAAGTGAGAGAGAGAAAAGGCTGTGGCCTACGGAGGAGTGGGTGGTCGGGGTAATGTGTAGCCGGAGTGTGGTCAAGGGAGGGGGGCGCATCTGGTGGTGCTGGTGGTGGTAGCCCAGGTGGTGGTTGGTGCTGGGTGCGGTGGTGAGGCGGTGGCTCCATTGGTTGGGTTGGGGTTGGGGTTGGGGAGGGAGGTGAGAGAAACTGATTTTTTTTGTTTTTAATTTATGTTATTGGTATTCAATTTGTTATAAAAAAAATCAATCTCATTAAGGGACTAACGGTGTTAGACGGCCGTTAGCAAAATTCTGGAAAAAACGCGAAAACGCAAACCTCGGGGGTATATTGGATAGCTCGGTAACCTCGGGGGTATACTGGAAAAATTCGGTAACCTCAGGGGTATATTGGATAATTTCCCTTAAAATTATCATATAGCAATTATAAACTAAATTAGTTGTACGACAAACTTATAAAAACCGTAGACATACAATACATTGTTTTTAATTGTCTACTCATAGACTCCTATCATTTTGCTAAATGCAAACCATTTGATTTAATCAATAACAAGTATACTCGTAGAAACACATGGCCGCGTCGTTCCATGTACGTAGTTAGCCGGCCATATGCAAAGGCGATCGATCATCTTGCATGCTTTTATTAGAATCTACAAAATTAATTTGACCATGGCGCTAAGAATAATATTAACAATTACGTACCATGCAAGAAGTAAAATTCAAGCGCTAATAATTAACAATAACGAAGTCAACGATGAGGGGAATTGAATGGGGTTGTGTTTTGCAAAAGGAATAAAACATTCCATGCATGCAAATCCATGAACGAATCTATCATTACCAATAGAATCTTAGAGTTGATATATACTTGAGCGTGGGCGAGATTTGTTGCTTAACAAACAGGCAATATAATTAATGTCCATTTTCTATCTTAACTACTAATCCAACTTTGTATTAGCCAATGCAAAGAACGAAGGTCGGAAACCCCCCCCCCCCCCCAAGAATAATATACTCGTAGATCGACTGTGTGGACATCGAAAAACTATGATGTAGTTTCTTATCTTAATATATACTAACTCCGTAAATCTTAATATATACTAACTCCTGTCAAAAAAAAAAAAAAAACGAGAAAAAGATGACAAATTTTTGCTTTTAGTAGTTGAAAGGGATCGAATTCTATGCGCGAATGATTCATCGAAAATGCGTGCATTCTGCTAGAGCGTAGCTAATTTTAGTCATTATACTCATCTATGTTTATTTAAGTAACTAATAGTTTCATTGGTCACCAATGGCGTAGCTTATGAGTTCGTTGAACTTGTTAACCAACTATTTTTGCCATCTTCTAGGTGATGACTTAAATGTTATGGTAAACAAAATATACTCCACTGACCACTGTACTCTTTATATTTGTCCCAAAAGAATTAAGAGATGTACGTGTGTGTGGATATGTGCGAATGGAAGGTCGAGCCTCAGCCATGACATCAACAAGTACCATATAAATGGGTCTTTCTTTGTGAGTTTCGACAAAGCTTGTGAAATGAGTGAATGCTACGTTTTATTAATCTCACGTATGGTGCATCCCCAATTCGAGAGGTGGACTGGTGGCTCACGTGTCCTTGACTTTGGTTCCACCGGTTTAGAATAAGTGAGCGCGGCCTCTTGGCTTAATTATACGCAGGACGAATTTCGCGATTTCTGGGGTCTATGACATATCTCGATTTTTTTAAGGGTAAAATATTATACGGAGTAGTAGGAATCTCGAGAATGAGTAGTCTTGGTTAAGAATATGGACTAAATCATGACTTTGAATTCGTTGAGACTAATATTTTTCGTTAATTATTTGCATGCAGAAAAACTTGATATATACTTTATTGAATATTAAATTTAACAAACAAATCAAGAGAGGTTAGTATAAGTTGTAAATCAGAAAGAATTATTAACGTAAATTGAAGTTATTGAAATCAGAATGAGTGCGGTAATTGCTTTGACCATTATTGAAATTAGAATTCTCAAGTTAACAACTTAACATAGTTAAAAGTTTACTATCGTTTTAAAAAAAAAAAAAAAAGGTTTACTAGCTAGCTAGCTAGCTCCTAGATAGTCTCACAATTTTACTCTATGAATTGCCGTCCCATTTCCCTCCTAAATTTATCACGCACATACATACATGAGCTAATTTCATTTCGAGCAAGTTAAATTAAAAATGAGTTAGGGTTTGAACGTTCATCTAAACACTACCGGAGCTACAAATTAATAAAGCTGACTTAGCTAAATTATTGTATGAGGATCGGATGAACATAATAATTACATGAATATGAACAAGTTAATCCTCGATTAAACTCGACTCGTTTATACCTTAGCTTGTATTGCTTAACACGAATATAGAGAATCATTTACTCTCTATTATTTTGGGTGAATCGGATAATGATGATTTTTCCAATGCCTTTTAGTATCTTCCAAGGCAAATATGGCTAGAGGAGTTCTAGGGTGCTCGACAAGTACCGCAAAACACCATAATAAATCATATAAAACAACTTAAATTATTGTTTTAAAAGTAAAAAATTATCGAATTATATTATATATAGTTTGTACCATGTATACGTAAGCATAAAAAATAAAATAAATGCAATTAACCATTTTTTCTATTTTTTTGGTTATTTACAATATAATTTTAAAAATAAATCTAATTAAAAATAATGGATGGTGTAGATTGATTTCTAACATAATGTATGGTTGAGATTAAGGCTATTATGCTAATTTGCGGTACTTGTCAAGGACCTTGGAATTACTCGATTATATATATCAGATTCAATGAACCTACTTGTTAGTAGTAAATTATACCTGGACAAAATCATCGGTCATTATTTATTACAGTACACACTATTATAGTTTCGTAATTAAAAACAATGATAGAGACACGCTTTGTATTTCTCCAACATAACAATCATAAGGTGTTGGACATTGTACTAATTAAATTGATGTAATTACTCTAGATAAGTAGATAGTGACCTGAATAGTTGTTGCTCCACATTGTAAAGAAGTGATTAGATGTTTTGAAATTGGAGCACAACATAATGAAGCTAATTAAGCTTAAACTAATGTAAAGAGAAGGAAGCTTTTTCTTTTAGCAAACCTAATCAATAAATCTACGTGCAGTATGAAGAAAACTTTGTTTGAACGTGTGCTAACTCACTTTTTTGTTTGTGATTTATTGAACATTTGATTAGCAATTAGAATGAGCTTGTTTTTTCTTCGTTAGTGGAACTCTATTACAAACAAAATATAAGCATTACTACAACACACGAACCGGCTTCCCTCCAATCAAGAGCATACACTGTAATACTAGATAATGGACATTTTATTTTCACTAAATGCCGAGTAATCTAGTCCCATAAAATCGAGGTTATCTTATAAAAAAGAACTTTTTAACAATAATCACAATCCAAAACTGTTTTCATCAACCCATTAGCAAATTTACCTAGATGGAAAAAATGTAAATTATTACTACAACCTTTCAATTTCCAAAGAACTAAATCGAAAATAACAAAACTCTATTTGTACGACGATTTAAGTGTCGCGTTCATCACATACTTTGAACCCCTAGAGAATTAGGAATTTCTACACTTTACACATTGTTGGATCAATGGATCCCTATCCAAAGAAGTACCCTGTATGTCAACTAGTAATAATTCTAATTACATTGAAAGTGATGGCATATAGAGTAGAAAACAATTACTCTTTTGAAAAGCACAATAGTTTTTACTTTTACAGAATTTACAGAGAAAGAAATGGTTCTTTTTGTTTGGTTAGGCGAAAGGGGGAGCCTACTATTAGTAGACTAAAACCCTCAAAGTGAAGACATGCAAGTGTTAAAACACAGAGTTGAAATTGTTACAACCTGATCATCATTATCATAAAAACAGGGCAAAGACTTAATTAATTACCAGACCTAATTAAAGTTTTTTTTTTTTTTTTTTTTTTGACGGGAAGACCTAATTAAAGCTAAACTGCCATCTAAAATGCAAACATCAACAGCAATTACTTTACAAAATGGGGACATAAACATTATAGATTCGTAGTCTCTGCAACTAATAAGTTGACATAGTTAACTCTGGTTTTGTCGATCATTTTATTAGGCAAGCTCTGAAAGAACTATTTCGATTTTCGACCAAGAGTTACAGCCAATAATAGATTTTTTTTTTTAACGGGGTGACTGAGTCTTAACTTTCGATCAATGATCTAAAGTATAATACGTCTTCAAATGCGAATGCCTTTTTTTTAGAGCACGGTGTGAATACCTTCCGGAAATTGGGTGTTCAAAAGCATGGACAAGGATACACATTCGGAATTTTAGGCCTCTTGGCATGATTTTTCGGTTTAAACCTCACCAAGAAACATCTTAATTAAGTTACCTACTCGTAGAATAAAAAAACATTTAAGGTTTTAGCTGGTGGTTGATACCTCTTGGCATGACTAAGTCAATCAATAATCTTATACTAGTATCTAAATACAAATTAAGCTTACCACATATTGTACGGTCCAGAGTCCCAACATATACGGAATTAAAAGGCATGCAATTGTACATTTTTCGGTTCGATTTCAAAGCATGTTATTATAAGATGAGTTTCGAGTTTTAATCTTGTGTATCAAGTAATCAACTACATTGATCAACTTGCATTGTAATATTCCTCTCACCTGAAATTCCGATTCCTTACTTACAATTTGGTCAGGAAATGCTGGCCGGCCGGTGCTATATGTAAGATGGAAGGTATTACACATACAATGGTTGTATGTGAAATCTGATACAAAGTCCAATAGGAGAGTGTCACCTAAGTAAATGAAAAAAGAATGGAGGAGGGAAAAGTGGAGTAAATTGTCGCAATTTTTTTTTTCAGTTTGGAGGGAAATCCTTCCCCTTTGTGCGCCAACAATTAGGCGGGAGAAGGAGAAGGTAAAATTTTAGGATTTCTTTTTTTGTTTTGTTTTTTGTGCATTAAATTTTATTTATTGTGTAACTTTTGTTTCGTAAGTCCGTTAAATATATGAAACATATCATGGTAAAGCTCTTTTCGAATGCTCTCATATGAGTACAATATTGAATATGTTTAGATGAAAAAATAAAAATCTGATTTTTTTTCTTCATATTGTAAAATCTCATATTCATTTAATCTGATAGTCTGATACATAAATATTTATGTTGATACTATAGATACTTTATTTAAAAACAAACATAGGGTAAACAATATATCATTAGTAACGTTATTCAAAACATAGGCTAATATACGAATTTAACGTAACGAATGTGAATCCATGCAAATAATGACCATTAAACCAGGGGTATTTATACAAATCATTTTCGGAAACATATGTACTTATGCCTAAACTTTATGAAACGCACAATGTTAACATGTCATGTACGAGTATTAACCATTATAAATAGTAAACAATATAGTATAATTAAATGTTCGGATAAATTTTGTTTTAATTATGATATATTCATTGGCACAAATATTTATTCCGCCATTTGAAGACATATTTAGAATCAAATAGTTACGAAAATATTTGGGATCTCATGGAATTATATATGTTAGGAAGATAATTTATTGTACTGGATGAATGACATAATCTATCAATTCGAATAGTTCCGTATATAGAATGAGATTTTTGTCAATCATTTCGTAATTGTATAAGAGTGGTTCAAAAAAAAAAAAATAGTTTCATTGACATACAAAGTAACATGTCTTCGATAGGCCTCGGTGACTCACAAAATATATCATGTTGCCCTATATATAACCACAATTCTTATACAGTACCCCCGGGGTATATGCAGTTTTCGTACCCCCAAGGCATTTTGATGAGCAATTGATCTAATTTGTTGAGCACCCGCTAACATTTTGATGAGCAAACACTAAAGTATATGAATCTTCCATACTATAAGTCAAATATATAAAAGATCATGCAATAGCATTGAGAAAATATATTCATCAATTTATAAGTCAATGTTAATAAAAAAATCATTGCTCATCAAATCTATTAGAGGGGGTACAAGAATGCGATATACCCTCGGGGGTACAGTATAATTTTGCCATATAACCAAGCTTACAACATCAATATAAACAACTTTTTCTCTTAATTTTTGTTTACCTAGTAATTCTAATTAGATATCACTCTTTTATGGGCACGGGTAGTAATTGATAATAAAAATATAACTCGTTTAAGACTGAACTAATACGTAACGGAAATGTTAATGTCGTATCTACTACTCATACTTTGAATTTCATGTGTCGTACTTTAAAATATAATACTCTCATTGATATTATTTAAATATTATTGATTGTATCGACTAAAACAGTTTGGTATCAAACGTGGAACAACTTGTTCATCGTCATATTTCTCCTCTTGTGCATCTTATCTTGTCCATCTTCATATTCACCTTTATCCAATAGTGATAGAAGATGAAAATTATAATTCAGGAAATGCCAAAAGAGTCATAAAGTGAATCAGATTTATATCCTTTTACGAAAGAATGAAGTAATAATTCATATATACTGTGGAGTAATCTATATTATGTTCACCTTTCATAGTATTGAAACAATATTAACTAGTATCGACTAATACATATTTGTTTATCATATTTATCTTTCTCCAAATGTGAAATTAAAGAAGATGAAAAGTTTGAGTATATTTCAAAAAATATAAAGCGAAACTATAAAAGAGGGGTGCATTCCCAAGAAATAAATAATAATTCAGATTACATTTGTATTATTCTAAATTATATATGTATTGAAAAAGTATGACTTGTATCGATTAATAAATTTTTGTATAAACGTGAAAATAACATATTCTTCGTCATGTTCATCTTTTTAAGCTTCATATAAATCTTTATGAGATGATCGAATTTAAATGAAAATTCTGTTTTTTAATATTGCAAATGAAAAGTCTTGGTTTAGTGAATGAGAAACAACTATAAAGTAGATCAGAAAAAAAAGTTTTATTTTCCCAAAGAATGAAATAATAATTCGGGGTTCATTATTCAAAATGAACTGAAACGAAAATGTTTATTTAGTAACAATGAAACACATTACTTGTATCAACTATAACAATTTTGTATTCAAAGTGGGACGTATTCATCTTCGTATTTTTATCTTTGTTCATCTTCAACTAAGTTTTTACACGTTCACTAGGTATGGAAACATTACAATTTTTATCTTACAAAATAAATTCGCTTAATGAATGATTTTATACTCACAAATGTGTTTTATGATCTTAAGAAATATTTATTACTCATTTTGCTATTCTTTGCAAGATACAAATAATATTGTACACAAATGAATTATGAAGGTTGTTAGGGCTATTTGGGTTATTGTGGCTATTAGGGTTACTAGCTCGTGTTAGTAGGGTTTTTAGGACTGATATGGATTAATTATAGGGTGACTTATTAGTTGAAACTAGGAACTATTTATTATTATACAATAGTAGTTCAAGATTATGTAATGGCAACTACATTACAATAATAATGTGTCGTTTAGTTTTTGCTAGTATCAGTGATATATTTAATATTTCTTACATACTGAACGTGTTCATAAAGAGAAAAAAACGTGAGGAAGAGACAATTGGGTGAAGGAAGATTTTTTCTGTCTGGATTAACGAGGAAAACTTACAGATTTGGACCAGAAACGAAAGTTAATTAATAGTATCGTCTAATACAATATTGTATCAAGGCGGGGACAACTATTCATCTTCCTATACGTGTTCATCTTCAACTTGTTCATCTTCATATCCATTTTCATATTCAACTTTTTTCTAATATGCAGATTTCTTAATCTAGATTCAAATACAAACAATCAAAATCAAAATTAAACACTACTCTCTTGTAAATTAAACTTATATTAACAAGTTTTCATGTTAATTTAACCCCAAATCATACTCTTCTTCATCTTCTTCACCTCATATTCAACTCATCCTTCATCTTCAATCTTTGTATAATACCCACTTTAATTTTTTATTACCCAGATTCAATACAATACCAAATAGAATTGTAGTATAAATTCATAAATATATACAACAACAATTTTTTCAACATGTAGAAGATTCATTTGGGTGTTGGATTAAAAATTTCCATGGTCATCTTGGCTAGAGGAGAAGATAAGAGATAAAAGATGAGGGAAGAGAGAGGTTGGATGTGAAAAAAATGAGGTAGAGAGAGAAAGTAAAAAAAAAAGGTTTTGTTACATCTAACAATAAAAGAAAAAGGAAAAAGAAATTAGAATTTGAATTAAAACAATCTGAAAATTTAACATTTGGGAATATACTTTTTTTGAAATAGGCCAATAAGATGTTGCCACAACACATTGTATCAGATTTCACGTACAACTATTGTATATGTACCCTTTTCCATGTAAGATATCATCTGGAAAAATGTACGAAATCTTCACTAATTTATAGGGGGGAATAACATGCGATATTCTTCACAACAACAAACCGATTCATAATGAGCACATGATCACAACTGAAACCATAATTTACGAAGTGGCCTGGTGCTCATTATTCACGAATGGGCCCGTTTAGTGTGAATGTTTCCTGTTTATTAAGGACTTAACTTGAAAATAAATATCGATTAATGTTACTAAACCTTTCCCAAATTATTTAAATGAGGTTGGCATAAGTGGTAAGTGGCAAAATTTCGCTTAACGTACGTTGTCTTTGTCTTACGGTAGTATACATGCAGAGTATTATAAAGTTGATCGAGGGACTTATCTACCCCTACATACACGCGCACATATGAGTCGAATATATATATAAACGTGGTTAGAAACGCGGAGTAAGTGTTAAATAGAAATGTAAACTAAACCTTTCACATCTATTACATCAATTGACTATACAATTGGAGTACGTGACGGACATGGTTCACCTGCATTTTTGTTTCGTGCTTAAAGTGAAGGAGACGTGGTAGACTGAGGTCTAACGTTAACGAGATATAGCCACATACGGAGTTTAGTGAACAAGCAAACCGTAAAAGGATACCTAATTTCTAAAGGTGGAATATAATAAGGCTGATCAGCTAATTTGATTAACCTAACCGTTGATGACTAATTATAAATGTCCACTGCTATGAGACGCAATTTTGCATTTGTTTAGAGAGCTTAAATAAAACTTGGCTTAAATTAAAGAGTTTAAGCCTAAGCCAAAAAAACGATATCATTTGTTAGGTTGAGATTAGTCATGTCTTAACAACCGTTAGCTAGTAATTTAAGACATATGAAGCATTCCACTAGAACTTTACAAACATCTACAATCTGTACCAAAAAAAAACATCTACAATGAAGGGATAATAACATTTTTTGTAACACGATTAATAGTAGATGTTTTTCTCAACACGACGCGAATTGACAATTGTTTGTCTCGGCAATATCAAGTTACATTTTCATGATAGTGATCAAGCACGGAATACTTTGAAAATACAAATGAATATATTACAGAACGCATCGGTGCCCCAAATGAGTTATTATCTGTAGTATACTCCAAATACATCGCTCGATGAAATTCACCCAAAGAAAAGAAGACATTATAGCAATTTTATTGAAGTTAGACCATGTGACATAATTAATCAGCGAAATTGACACGCACAATCCAAAAGTTTGTGAATCTAAATCTTATCATAAAATTATCTAAAGGCAAACTAAAATACAATTTCATCAATGACGAATTATTTGGTGTAGCATCCATGTCATTTTCATGTGGGTATATATAGTAGTAATTAAATTTGGGCAATATACTAGTAAAGGGTTTCACAAGATTGAAATTAGCCTAAGCTAGAAAAAGAGTGTTTTGAGTGAGCAGAAGGTCGGAAAGAAGTGTTGACCAAGTAGGGAAGACCATCCAAGTATAGAAATTCAAAGTCCAAATTGTTTTGCCGACGACTTCACCACGAATTTAGATTACAAGCGACCTAACATTCTTTATAAGTTTCAACTCGGTCGCAATTGCTCATGTCATTTTTGTTCAAGTAAAATATAATTCCAATCTTGTGAACCTTATTTGCTCTCTCGCTCCAACATCATGGATGATATCTATCACGTTACATGTAATATTTCCAATTTCATATAGTGGTCAATTACATTGTAACCACTTTCATTTTATACATTTTAATGAATGTGTGATCCAAACTAAGCTTAGGTAACACTTGTTAGTAGTGTTGTTACTCGATTACGAACTCAAACTAATTTACGGAAGCAGAATTACATACATTTAGTCTCCCATTATATTGGGATGAGAGTCTATTAGACATTCAAGTAATATGTTGTTATTATGTACGAGTATTGTATAAGATTTTTTACCAACGGTAACCGAATCGCTTTTGATATGAGTCTCAAAATACATATTCCTTCGGCACAAATGTACCGGGGAAAGGCACCAAATGGTTACACAAATTAGTACTCAATGTACTTCTTGTACTCCATATATATGAATCTAAGGTACAATATATACATATATACTCTCAAACTAATCCACTATTAATCCAACATCTCAGTTTCCATACATCTCGTAACTTATGATTGTGATAAACCGTTAACTAATTATCTCTTCACCACATGATTAAGATATCATACCATATAATGCTATAGGATAATTTTAGCACACCATAATCTCTAGCATACTTCACCCTACATTTATTACTATGCAACTAACAATCACTAATATACCAAAATCATAATACCTAAACACACATAATTATCTTCATCGATCACTAACAATCACCAATATACGAAAAATCATAATACCTGAACACGCATAATTATCTTCATTACCACTCCTTCGTAATTAGGAGATCATTAGCTTTTAATTTTATGGATTACCTGAGTTGTCAAAATTAGTAAATAATCCATATTTTCATTGTTAAGATATAGAAGGAAATTAATTTTAATAAATTTACCAAAATGTTATCATGCCTTAAATTAAAGATATACTCTATACAACCCACTTCTCTCATGTGTGTTGGGTCCTCCATTCTTTTATTTTTTTTCTCACACACAAACATCAAAAGGACACAAATCTCTCTCTCTCTCTCTCAAAACCATTCTTCTTCTACAATCTTCTTTCCTCCTTCACCATCTTTTAAATTAAAAAAAAATTGAAGTATAACAGTAGGAGGAAAGAATCAAATATTTTGTTGGGTTTGCTCCAAAATAGTACTACTAATTAAATTTTACCCTTTTCATGAAATTAAAGAATATATCATATAGTTTTTTTTTTATGTGGGTATTTTTTTCTCTGTCAAGTTCTAGTAATTTGTATACTTTACTTCTTTTCTAGAGCACAACAACTCCAAAACCCACAAATTGTAAATGTTGGATCAATCGGAAATCCCAGCAATTTGACACTAATATGTGAGATTCTCTCTCTTCTAATTTTAATCAAATTTTGCCTGTTTGATTGGTTTTTTTTTTATGTAAAGATTGGAACTTTGTTGTTTATTTGGTGTCATATGGGTGCAATTTAATTGGGAATTAGGTGAATTTAATTTTAAGTGGGTAATTTTGGATTTTGATTGTGAATTTTGTGTTTTTTGGGGGTTTTAATTTGATGGGTATTTAGTAATTTGGTTCATTTTGGTGAAAAAATTGGAAATGTAAGAGAAAGTTGTAAACTTTGAATTATAATTATTGTTATTATGCACAGCAATTTGCCAAGTAAGAAGTGTGATGTTGAAGTTATGATGTTGTCAAAAGCCCAGTCAGTGGGTGTTTGGATCGGGATCCATGTTAAGATTTCTTGTGTTTTGTACTTGTTGTTACTAGAATTTGTTTTCTGTTTGATTTTGTGGATTAGTATAATATTTGGGTCTTGGAATTTGTGTTTTTTTTTTTTTTTTTTTTTGCTTGTTAGTTGAATTGAGAAAATACTATTTTTTATCTAAATTTTGTCAATTGTTTATGTGATTTTTTTGCTTACTGGGGTTTACTTTGTGTGGAGGGAATTCAGGAGTTTTGCACATTGCCAAGGCTATAAAAAGTTGGTAACTTGAAGAGGGGGTTTGATGGGTTGAGAGTCTTGAGACATTAGCTCAAGCAAAATGTTGGATACTTGCAGTGATCCTGGTGAAACCCAATTTTTTGATGCCCTTGAGGAAATTGCTGTGCTTTCGGATTCGGATTCCGAATGTGTTGATAAAGGGAATTCTGTGTCTAGTAGTACTCAATTTGATGTTTGGATAGAGAATCCTGAAAGTGTTCAAGCTCGTCGTAGTAAATTCTTTAATTGGTTAGGGGTGGATTTGAAGAAGATATCCGGTGATGATTCCGAAGAAAGTAGTGATTTAGGAAGGGAGGATGGGAGGGTTGAAAATGAAGGTGAAGCTGGGCGTAAGAGGTTGGGTTTTGGGTATGAGTTTTCGTCTAGTAGGTCTTCTATGTCGTGTTTGTCTGGTGATGATTCGAGCTCTTCTGGAAATTCAAGTCCAAGGGTGCATTTTGCCGGCAGTGTTGAGAATATAGATGGAGGAATGGAGCGCAATTTGGGTTCTCAGAGCAAAGAATCTGTTTCTGATGTCGCTGATAATGCTCAACGGCCTGAGCGCAGCTCCAGTTCATCTTCCTTCAGTGGAGAATTCGCCCCTGTCAGAAACACGGGTAAGAACTGTTCCTTGGGACCGACCAAGAGGGTGAAGAAATGGTGGCTGAGTAGATTGCGGAATTTTACTTGTGTCGCAGAAAAGGAAGAGGAATCGTGTAGATTTGACTCATCTCCTGGGGCTAGAATTCAGAGGGTAAAGGTTCATCAGTCTGGGAAGCAGTCTAAGGAACTTTCAGCTCTTTACAATGGCCAAACCATCCAGGCTCACAAAGGTGCAATCCTGACTATGAAATTCAGTCCTGATGGGCAATTCCTGGCTAGTGCCGGTGAAGACAGAATTGTGCGTGTGTGGCAAGTGATGGAGGATGATAGGTCAAACGAGAGAGACATCCCTGATATGGATCCATCATCTGTCTACTTCACAATGAATCAGCTCTTAGAATTGAAGCCAATCAGCACCGACAAAGAAAAGAACGGCAGGCTGAGGAAAAACTCTGACTCTGCTTGTGTGGCCCTTCCTCCTAAGGTGTTTCGTGTACTGGAGAAGCCGTTACATGAATTCCAAGGGCACACTAGCGAAATTCTGGATCTTTCTTGGTCTTGGAGCAATGTAAGTGAATGCAAATGCAGTACTTCAACTTCCTTATATGTCATTGAACTTATTCTAAATTCATGTCTTTCCTTGCAATGCAGTATCTCTTGTCATCATCGGTAGATAAAACTGTGCGGCTGTGGCGAGTTGGAAACAGCCATTGCCTCAAAGTCTTTCCTCATAATAATTATGGTATGGGGCTAGTTCGCTTTACACTTTCACTCGCTTCTTAGATTCTTGACATGAAATGAATTCCATGGACATTGTGCTTCGCCCCCACCGTAGTTCTCAATGCTTGCAATTTATTTACTTATCGTCTTTGCCTTTTTAATTGTGATGTAGTGACATGTGTTGAGTTTAATCCAAAGGATGAAAACTATTTCATTAGTGGATCAATAGATGGGAAAGTTCGAGTATGGGAAATATCTCTTTGCAAAGTTGTATATTGGACTGAGATTAAAGATATTGTCACTGCTGTCTGCTATCGCCCTGATGGTCAGGTATGTCACCAAAATTACAAGCTTAACTGAGTAATTCAAACTGGATTTCTCCTTATATCTATATTGAGTTTTTATTAAAGTAACGCTCTGTTTCTTCTCCAGGGGGGAATCATTGGGTCCATCACAGGAAATTGCCGATTCTACAGCATATTAGGTACTACATTTTGTTAGACATCTCACTTGCTGTTGTAAAATGAAGCTTAGTTTCTGTTTTTGCTATTCCTTTTGCTCGTGGTTAATTGGGCGTTTTAGGAAATAATATGAACATGTATCTGACGAAGATGCTGTTGATTTTTGTGTTTCAGATGATCAATTACAGCTAGATGATCAAATTTCCTTGCACAATAAAAAGAAGTCATCTGGGAAAAGGATAACTGGCTTTCAGGTAATCATGCCGTATAATTAGAATGGTTTTCTCATTATTAGTCCACCTATTCTTTTCGTTATTAGAATGTTTCTCATATTGTTTTCTTTGATTACAGTTCTTCCCTCAAGACCCAAGCAAAGTCATGATCTCTTGTGCTGATTCACAAGTTCGAATAGTTCAGGGTGTAGATGTGATTGGCAAATACAAGGGTGAGTTCTCGTTTCTACTTTGATCTGATTTCCTATGTATTTCAAGATCTCAACTTGTTTTTGACTTTGATCTCTTTTTTCCATCAGGAGTTCGCAGTGCTGGAACTTTTAGCTCGGCACATTTTACATCTGATGGAAAGCATATAGTCTCAGCATCTGAAGATTCTAGTGTGCACATATGGAAGTGTGCTGACCATGGTTACCGAGGATCCTCACACATTAAGATCAAGTCTTCTGAACGATTTGTTTCCAACGCATCTGTTGCCCTGCCTTGGCCTGGTCTTCAAAATGAGAGCAGAGGAAACAGTTGGCAGAACGGTGTCTTCAATAGCCTAACTCGCCGTGGACAATCCTTCTTTTCACCTGCTCATTTCTCATGTGGTCAAGATTTTTTTCAAGAATCAAATTATCCTAAAGGATCAGCATTGTGGCCCGAGGAAAAGCTTCTTGCTCCAAGCAAAACGTCCTCTATGCACAGGTCTGAGTACAAATTCCTGAGGACATGTCAGAGCAGATCAGACTCCCATGCCTGGGGTATGGTCATTTTGACTGCTGGCTGGGATGGAAGAATAAGATCATTCCACAACTACGGTTTACCAGTACCCCATTGAAAGCCCACATTCAGCAATACTGGTAAACTCTATCGAAATTCCACCATCTCTGCATCTTGCAGTGTCGGTATGGGTTTGATATGGCTCATGACCCTCTCGCCATCCTCTAAAAAATCAACCACTTCCATGTGCGCTCGCTCTACAGTTCAGAATGGTGCTTTTTGTGGTGGGCTCCTTTGCCGGATATCAACCATGTTACCTTTGAAATCGATAATGAATCAGCTAATGATGATGAAGCCAAGATTAGTTGATTCTGATTGCTGTTTTCGGGAGAATCCCGGCATAATCATATGATTATTTGGTTGATTCTTGGGAGGATTTATGCATGGAGTGGCCCAGAAAGGAGCAATTCATGTGCTTGTATAGCCCATTTTGAGATTGCAAATCCATTTGATAGGGGCACATTAACCTTTGGTGGGGTCATTGTGGAACCCGTTTCGATGTCTTCCTCTCAGAGTTGATATCATAACCAGAGCTGGTGGATCTCTCTCTTCAAAGAAAGGAAAAGATTGCCACTGTGGGGAACCCCAATATTGGCTGTCCTGGAGCTTTAGCCCAATCGTATTTAGGCTCATCGGACAGGCTGGTGGGGGCGGAACCCATGGCCGGGGGGGTCATCGGCCCAATGCTACAAAGTGATCAACCCATGTTCTTGTTTGGTTGCAAGTCAACATCGGAGAGTACGGCCAACAAGAAGTGCAACAGTTTTTCTTGTTAGAAAGGCAGCAGTAGCTTATTGCTGGTAAATATATGTACCCGGTAGGGTGAAACTAATTGGGATGACTAAATGTAAGTGTTTAGCAGTATTAATTAACTTAGTTTCCTGACATAGGTTAAGCTGATCTATTAGGTTAGATCTCAGCATCTTGCTTTCGGAAAATGTATGATTGAACCTGTAAATGATGGAAGTGAAATGAATTCTAACACCCTATTCCGCTCAAGTGAAGTAGGAGGCTGAATTATGATCAAACGGGTGTAAATATAATCGACTTCGCCTCGATTCTTATTACTAATCCATTTAGATATGAGGCACTGGATTCTTATTTCAATTCTAATTTAACTTTTCGATATGAGGCACTCTGACATTTTTCTTTTTATCATTTCGTTATGTATGCAATAAGACGAAAAATGTTGTTCTTGAAAAAAGCATGATACAACTTGACAAGCATTCCGATCAAACTTATATTTTCACATACCAAATAGACAAAATAGTTCTTCCCGAATTCAACCATCCAAATTCCAAAGTCATGAACTTGACCTAAAACTTCAAAGTGTATCCCGTCTTTCCAAATACAGTAGTAAAGATCATTTAACAACTTCAGAATCAACAAGCACTCGATTGTATACTACTCGATCATTCATATTCAAACTTGAAAGGCAATCTCAAAAGAAGACCCTGTCAAACTACTCATTTCCTAGCCCAAAGCAACTCCTTCCTACCATTTCTGCTATAAAACCTAGACAGGCTCCCTGTGATCTATAAATCTTCCCCAGTCTTTACGATGAAGTAATAGCAGTTGCACACCAATTAAATTGGTCGAGTGTTGGTCCAAGACGAAGTGGTTGCTTCCACACCCGTTTTCAATGGATGCAATATTGGTTTGATGCATTCGTTTTTTGGGAGTCTCCATTGCTGCATTTGGAACAGATCGCGAGCTGCTTCGTCTAGGCTTAGAGCGTACTTGGATGGATTCTGAGACCGTGGAATTTCCGGTAGCCGATGATCTGCGTGAGGATGTCAAGTATGTGTTGAGCCGTGACGAGGAGTGGTGTGAAGCATTGGAAGATTGACTGTTAATTCATATTGATTCATAGGATCGGCATGGTGGCCAGAGGATTCCCCTAGCTGTAAATTTTGAGCTATAACTAACTTGTATTCATCATTTAGTTATGTATGCAATAAGACGAAAATCAGCTTCGTGCCAAGGCAACCCAAGAAAAAGTCGAACTTAGTAATAGTATGAGTACAGGCGCATTCCAACTAACAAAAATGCTCTAGTTTTCGGATACCCCTTCGACCTTAACAGATAATATAACACCATTACACAAATATAACTTTGTACAAGAGCAAGATTAGTCCTAAAGATCCAAAATGAAATCGACGACTCGGGGTAAATGATGATGAAACAGGTTACAATTGATGAAACATTATCCCTGATCGAACAACATCCAATTGCATTTTCCCCCATCCTCGACAAGTTGCTCAGGGTCACCTACTACAAACATCCCCAAGATCAAGAGTCACTTACGTTCAAACGTAAATAGGAACTCCCAGCCGAGAAGTTAAACAAACTGCATCTACTGCACTCTGCAGGATTCCAAATATCCAATCAAACTTATATTTTCACATACCAAATAGAAAAAGTACTTCCTGAATTCA
This sequence comes from Spergularia marina, assembly GCA_963680865.1. Classification (NCBI taxonomy): domain Eukaryota; kingdom Viridiplantae; phylum Streptophyta; class Magnoliopsida; order Caryophyllales; family Caryophyllaceae; genus Spergularia; species Spergularia marina. Next base: position 21,214,738 of record OY804553.1, on the reverse strand, counting down.
ACCATCCAAAGTCATCCTTACCTGCTCTGGTCAATCAATTTCCCGACTACTGCCGCATCATCTAACAGTTAGACCACAATTCTCATTCAGTTTATCTCAAAAAAAAAAAAAAAAAAAAAGAAGCAGCTCAGTCCGTCATCTTTACAGTAGCAGAAGCCAACATTAGTCAAGCTCGTTTCATTCCAGGCCCCCTAAAACACCAAATTTTGTAATTAGGATTCAGGGGATCAGTGCATGAACACACTCAGAACAGTCAGCCGCATCAAAGCTCCGTGAGCTCATGCATTTCGTACCACTTAAAAAGTCTGTAACCCGCCCTTTTAACTTCTCAAAATGAAACAGCTTGTAGACGGGACTGTTAAACCTTCCAGCTTTCTCTGAAAGATGTCAAGGACAATTTCAAGAAAGGCAAGAGCACAACCGAAATCCTCCTCATCCAACATGATCTGAGCTAACTAATTCCTCCATAAGACAAGAAATACAACCAAGTTGTGCAGAGGAATTTTTTTTTACATGTGATCCCGGAACTGGGACATTGTGTATGTGTGATTGTAAGTCACTGGTAGCTCAGAACAATGTATTCTGTACTGAACATTGAACATTTCCGTGAAAGAGTGACTTCAAGCCCGTTAAAACCGAGCTCAGATTGCACTTTGCAACCATAGAGCTCGAGCTAGCACAAGCCAGCTAAGTCGCAAATGATTGCAAGTGTTCATAGCAGGTGGTAGCCTGTCAAACGTTGTATCAAAACTGAGGTTGTATCAACCATTAGAAGCCACAGTCTTATGCAAGCATGGCTACATTCTTAAGCGAAGATCAATGGATCTTCCTTCAGTAAGAATCCAACATTTCAGGTCTTCCTGGAGATGTAATGTACTATTTCAGAAAACTATACTCGTGATCCTCAAACGAGGCACTCGAAAGTCCAACTTCCAACAACTTCGAATCAACAAGCACTCGATTGTATACTACTCAATCATTCATATTCAAACTTGAAAGGCAATCTCAAAAGAAGACCCTGTCAGACTACTCATTTCCTAGCTCAAAGCACCTCCATTTCTGCTATAAAACCTAGTCACCCCCTCGCTTCATATTGTGCAACGAGACAGGCTCCCTGTGATCTATAAATCTTCCCTCTTTACGATGAAGTAATAGCAGTTGCAATTATACAAAACCTGACTACAACAAAGTTCTTGCACAACTCACTTGCACACCAATCATTGGACACCCTGGCATATAACCAAATTAGAAGATGGTTGTTGAAAAAAATGGCATGGTAGTCCAGCACAAAAGCAGAAAGCTACAAATTCATCATGTTAGCTGAGAAAGGTCTTTCAATGACACAGCATGCTCCTCAGTGCTAAACACTTACCAGAACACAAGTCAGTGCTACCAGTCTTGTACAGAACAAGTCAAGATTACATGATAAGAAAATTATTAAGCTAGTAATCCATCCAAAACACCATCAGTTTCGAGCAAAAAATGGAACTCCCAGCTGAGAAAGTAGATATATGAACTCCATCTACTGCAGTATTCCAATTTCTAGTCACCTCAAAATCTCTACTACCTCAACCCAGCCATCTAATACTAAGTCAAACATGACTGTTCTCGCCAGCGTTGCTGAAATCGGACCGTTTGACCTAACGGCTGACCCAGCACTTGACAAGGACATTCATAAACAACGATACTAGAAAACCTATAACCCCCTAAAACAACCACATGGTAATCAGAATTCAGATCCTCGAATTTGCAGGCAAGCAAGACAACAAACTAGTCCACAGGAAAAGTGGATCCAGGACATCAACAAAGCTACAAACTTAGAGCTATGACTCTGCATTCGTCATCGCATCATGCATGCACTAAGTCAGAAAATAGTGCGGTTCTAATATGTTTGCAAATCAGATTCGTGCAAAGGCAACCACAGAAAAAGTAACGCTTCGTAATACTGCAAGCAAAGGCACATTGCAACTGACAAAGTGACAATAATACCCTCTCCTTCGACCTTAACAGATACACCAGATAAACTTCACACAGTTGCAACCCTCTCTCTTTTTTGGTTAGTAGCATAGAATTATCATCCACAAGAGCAACATTAGACCTAAAGATCCAAATTTTAATCGACAACCCAGAGTAAATGAGATGAAAGTATGAAACAGGTTTGCAATCAACCACACAGATGAAAAATGAGAGAAACTAAACCAATCTACTACCTCAACCGAGCCATCCAATACTAAGTCAAATATGACGGTTCTCGCCAACATTGCTGAAATAAGTAACCGGTTTGTAATGTCTAGCCATACAACAGCATATATAAGACCGATAAACCCTTTATTCCCAGAATTTTCTGAAAATTGTAAGAAATACCAGGTGATTTAACAGAATCTGAGCTAGCAGATTCCTCTAGCTGCAAATTTTGAGCTATAACTCTGTATTCACCAATTCATTATGTATGCAATAAGTCGAAAAATATTGTTCTAATATTTTTGCCATCAGCTTTGTGCCAAGACAACCCCAGAAGAAGTAAAATTTAGTAACACCACAAGTACAGGCGCATTCCAACTAACAAAACTACTCTTGTTTTCAGATACCCCTTCCACCTTAACAGATACGGAGTACACCAGATAAACTTCACTCTATCGCAACCCTATCTCTTTCTTGTTTAAGAGTTCCCAAAAATATGATCTCCAAAAAAGAGCTCCCAAATGTAACACAAAATTTTCTTCCACAAGGGCAAGATTAGACCTAAAATCGCCAATTTTAATCCACGACTCAGAGTAAACGATGATGAAACAGGTTGCAACAAACCACACAGATGATACACTATCCCTGAGCTAGCAACAGCAACATCCAATTGTATTTTCCTCCCCCCCCCCCCCATCTTCGACAAGTTGCTCAGGATCACCTATTACTACAAACACCCACAAGATCAACATTCGCTCCAAACATCCAATCCAATATTCCGGTGCAAGACGAGCCTAACACCTCGAATTTTCGAAAATAGAACCACGGGCGGCATCACAATAACACAGACAACCATTCCAAAAGACACAATTTTATCCCAATAATTACCCACACACAAACAGCTTACTTTTTACCAAACAACAGTAAAAAACAATGCAAAATTCATCAAACTTCAGATACACACGTTAACAAACAAAACAAACCAATCCAATTCATAAACATCAAGCACGATTAAATAAAAAAAAAAAAAAAAACTTAGCTTGCGATAGAAGATACAAATTCTAGAAATATCTACGAGATAATTTAATTAATCAATACCTTGCGAAAACCGCAGATCATCAACACCAAACAATTCATCAATTTTTTCCACAAATTAAAAAACAAAAAAAAAACATACAAATCTAATGTTTTTTCCATTGTTTATAAGGTTTCAACATCTGATTAATTAAAAAAACTTAGATACACATACATAGACCTCAAAAGTCGCAAACCCTAACGTCGACCAACAACACAATCAAATCGACGGGATGATCGGACGGCGGCGGATACGGCGGTGGCGGAGAATTAGACGGGGAGAGAGTCGACAGAGGGGGCGGGAGGAGCGGGAAGAGGAGGAGGGAGGGAGTGGCGAGGATCGTCGTGGCGAGTGGAGTTGGCGAACATGAGGCCGCGATCAAGGGCGTCTTCGGAGTCGTCGTCCATGTCGGAGGTGCTGAGGTTGATGCAGGAACACCGCTCAAGGGAGGCGAAGAAGGCGGAGACGACGCTTGCTCCGACGTAGTTCGCCACCGTGTAGAGTTTTCCTGATGTCGGAGATGTGATCGCCGTGTTGTCCTCCATTTTTTGTTGCCGTTAAAAGTTGGTTTGATTTTGAATTTTTTTTTTAGGGATTTGGATTTTGGATGGACTTTTTTTTTTTGAGGAGAGAGAAAAGGGAGAGAAAGTCGGAGGAATTGCTGGGGAGGAAGAAAAAGGGGAAAGAGAGTGAAGAATTGGTCAGATTTCAGAGGGTGTATTATTTTGGCATGTTTTGATCGGGGGGCACTTTTCTTTAATACGACTTCTTATAAACAAAATCAAATTATACTCGTACCGCTTAAATTACGATGATAGAATCTGTCTTATACTCTTACTGTTTAGGTTACGATAATAGAATCGGTCGCTAAAACGTCAAGTGCGAGTTCATGAATCATGACACTCTCACACTCAGAGTTTTGACGTAAAGCTCTTAAAGGATAGTTATCACGATAAGATTACGTTATGGTAGCAGAGTTAATTGTTATAAGGTCAAGTATAACACTCATACCTTGTTGATGACGAAAATGTTTATGTCCAGCTGATAGAGCCATCACAGCAATACGAGCTTCTCATCATCGCGATGGGCCGAAATATCATAAGCCTATTTGATTATAATTATTGGTCTGGGCCAGAGTTAGCATTTACGCCACGATTCAAATTGGGAGACTAACGCCGTCTCGGAGGCAGTTGAACATTCAAATAAAACGTGATAAACCGCCCTCAACCGTTCAACTTCACGATTAGAGAGAGAAGCGGGAATTCGCTTAAAGCCGATAAACTACCTGTATAAAAGCACAAGGCAGGGGACAAAGAAGGACGTCGATCAACAATCATCAACAAGTTCAACTTTATCTTTTTACCGTTCTTTTCCTAGATAGATTCGGAAGACTCACCCCGTACCGCGAGCAGTTCACGTTTTAGCATAGTCTTTTTCAAATTTCCATGGTGAAGACAGAAGCATGGAGGTATTTTTCGATTATTGTATCTTTAAAGTTTGTAAGAATCCTCTAATGCTCAATGAAATCTAATATATATATATATCTAAAAGTGAATAATTTGGAGCGCATTGAGGGCGTCGGGAGGGGAAAAAATGCATACAGAGAGTCCAACATACGCTAAACTCTCACTTAAAGTAAAATGTACACACAGAGTCCAATATTTGTAAAACTCTTCTGTAGTAAACTTATGAAGATGAAATATGATATAAATATAAATATTTGTGTTGGACTGTTGGTTGGCATAGGGAAGGGTAGGAGATGACAGAGTAGATACATTGTTTTAGGGGGTTACACTGAAAATTGGAAAAAAAAAACAATTAAGGTGCAAATTTCAGAATTAATAAGGGAGGGCAAAATAGGGAATCACTTAATTTTGCCTTGGCAATTGTAAATGTTGCCTTAGCAAAATCAGCACCCATTTTTATACCAATATGTCCTCTATAGTTCTTTTATACAAAAGTGGTAAATGCTTGTGGTTTTTATATATCAATCTCGTCATTTGGCCGCAAATGCTGGTACGTCCACAACCTCATCAACTAAAATAAATAATAGCAATGGTAGCCGAAATTTGAGTGTTTGGCAAAATTAGCTGATAACGGAAAATTCACGTGGTGCCCTCGAACTTTGACCGATTGCACATGGTACCCAAGTTTACAAGTTTGTGCACATGGTACCCCCGAACTTACTACTTTGTGCACATGGTACCCAAATAGTAACTTCCGTTAGATTTTTCCGTTAAGCGATGATGTGTCGGTTAGTTGTTAGGTAATTAGTTAATTAAAAAGAATTAAAAAATTTCTAGAAAATTTGATTTTTTTGAAAAAAAATACTTACATTACCATGTGCAAAATGTTGTGATCTCAAGGGTACCGCGTGCACACAATGGCAACTTGAAGGGTACCATGTGCAAAGATTATGAATACTTTAAAAAAAAAATATTTTTATGAAAAAAAAAGTTTTTTGGATTTTTTGTTCATGAAATAATTTTTTGGATTTGTTTTTAAAAGTCTAAAAAATTTATTTTTTAATTGAAAATCAAATTATATAACTTAATTAATAACTTTAATTAACTAATTTACCTAATAAGTAATCAAAACATAATCATTTAACGGAATAATAATCTAACAGAAGTTACTATTTGGGTACCATGTGCACAAAGTAATAAGTTCAGGGGTACCATGTGCACAAACTTGCCAAGTTGGGTACCATGTGCAATTTGTCAAAGTTCGAAGGTACCACATGAATTTTCTGATTTATGAAATAAATGATGGGTAAATAGAACTTTTTTCGGAATAGGGCTAAAAAAAATGTTAAACAAAATGGGTTGAATTTAAACTTATTCAACCTTATGGGGTGCACGTCGACAAAACCGCAAGTGGTAATGGCGGTCTTAAGTGTGTCAAACAATACCAATCAAGCTTGGGGGAAAAGTCATTGACAACCTAAAACCGCCATTGGGACTGGCGGTTTCACTTATCTTTGAATCTAGTTATTGTACTACTTTGATTTAGAAAATTCAATGTCTAGTTATTAGTGTTGCTCACTTAAATCGTATGGATTGTGTTACAAGGCAAAATCAGCACCCTAAAAAATTACAACGAGAGTGAAATAAACCAATATTTTAACCGAGTTGGATAATCGACAAAAAAAAATTATTTGTTTTTTTCATAAACTTGCAAAATACTAGTATTGGTTCCATATATTTTTGAAAAATATTTGGGCTTGTGTGTTTGGGGATGAATGGACGGCGAGGATCAGAGGGACATGGAGCTGGGGTGCGACGTGGCAAGTTTCTGGGCGTGAGATGGAGCAACTGTTTCAGTAAGGGTGTGTAGCGGCAATTAGAAGGTGTACATCATACTCGACCACCAAAAAGAAAGAATAAAAAAATACTCCCCCAACCGGCCAACCCTAACCCTAACTCTTCCAAAGTCGAAACAACCTTGTCAAGTTCGCATCTCTCTAATTAGGTTTAGAGTTCCCATCCAACTCCGGAGCTTCGAAGGTTAGTGCTTCAATTTGTTAATATGAGATTTGTCTTTGATTACCCAATTTCATTTCTTAATAGTGCTTCAATTTGTTATTATGAAATTCGTCCTTGATTCCCCAATTTTACTTTCTTAATAGTGCTTTAATTTGTTAATATGAAATTTGTTCTTGATTCCCCAATTTCAATTTCTTAATAGTGCTTCTATTTGTTAATATGAAATTTGTTTCAATTTCTTAATATATAAAACCCCCAATTCTGCCATGACTAATTTAAGGGTTATTGTTCTTTTTATTCGTATCTTTATTTAGTTTATCTGTTGTTCATGTTTTTATCTACGTTTTTGTTGATTTGATTGTTATTATGCTTGCAAATTAGGTTGAAAACTTGGATTGAAACATTAGGGTATTAGGTTTATATTTCGGTTAAATTTTATGGCTGTTATTAGGTATTGGGCTTTCAGGAGTTCCCTTTGCTTGAAAAGATAGAGGTTGTTATATACTTAGTGATCAATTTTTGTTTGGGAATTTCAGTTGATAAGGTGGGTCAGATATGGCATCCAACAAAGGCAAAAATTGTGCTTCCCCTGAGGCGAGCGGACTCGACAAGAATTGTCCTCCCCCTGAGTCGAGCGGACTCCACAAAGATGGTCAACCTCCTCGGAAAGGCGTGCAGGTGGGTTAGTTCTTTGATCCTCTTGAGCACTTGTTCCACTCTAAGCGAGACTTTCTCATTCAGAAGAGGTATGGCAAACAAGAGAAACTCTCTCGTTATGGCCTCGGGAGAATGCTTAAAAGATACTCGTACATGATAATACTTAGTATCTGTATACCTGCCGATGCGGAGGAAGACGATGAAACTGGTTTTTTGCGCCTTGACTTAAATGGCATTTTCTCCAAGTTAGCGGAGGTGAAGAATGATATCGTGGTGGTTTTGGTAGTGCGAATGACCCCTGATTCCCTGAACCATGACAAGAACCAAATGCAAGTGGCCGAGGCTGCTTTCACCAGCTTCTTCTCTGCCTTCTCCGAGGTATTCCTCGCTGTCCCAGTCTCAAACTTTGCTCGCTCCCTCAAGCTCTTTAAACTAAGCGGCTCTCCTTCCTATTACTCTCCTGGTTGTATCATTGTTGATACGGTGAAGAAGCAGGTTTTGAACACAAATTTCCCATTTATCCAGAGGTATGGTGTTAATTTGTACCCCTTTACCCCTGAAAGGGCACTAGAGGTCCACACACTAAACGACAAAATGTTATGTGGTGAGGTGCCACTTGAAAGTTTTTTGCACTGCCAGAGCAGTGATGTCCTTGATTGTTTCTTCCATGGTAAAGCCTCTTGCGGTGGGAAGAAAACTTTATCTAGCATTGCAAACAAGGTCGTGTACCTATACTATTTATGTGACGGAACGTTTATTGAGGAACTCCGTGAATTGTATAATAAGTGCAGGGCTAAAGAACTCGACATTGAGATTGTTGTTATTCGTGCGAATGCTAACCATGTGACTGAATCGATAATGGTACCGTTTTTGGAAAGGGAAATTGACTCTATGCTCGTGGAGCTTAAGATGTTAAATATCTGGTGTTATTGTTGTGGCTGGCTCGTCCTTCCCTACAGTGACCGGATCAGCCGGAAGATGTTTAGATTGTGCTTGAGCAGCCGTGATAAGCTCATTGTTGTCGGACCCAACAATAGTTATGTGGATGTTGACGGCAAAGAAGTCTTTCTTGAATTTGGCATTGAAGCGTATCCCTTCACTAAACAAGCAGCGTGGGATAGTCAAGTCAACAGGCTACGTGGTCTCAGCTTGCAGGAATGGCTCGGGGGTTGCGGAGTAGAACTACTACTGAGAACACCTGATGGTGGCGTGAGCACCGAGCGTTTGTCAGTCTCCCAGCTTCCGGAATTCGATTACCTTGTGTGGTTTGGGTCCACCTTTGCCGGGGTTGTTTATGACTGGGATAGTCGTCTTCCCAAGTGGGTGGATGAAATGAAGACTGACTCGAAAAGGGATTTGAAAGTTATCGTCATCATCTTAGGAGATGTGGCAAAGGATGACTGTGGCTCCATATTTACTGATTACTGCGCAAAGGCCGGATGGTTCATTCCATATCCATATTCAAACAGATGTTCAAAAGAGCTGTTTAAATCACTAATGGGTGCTCTCCCAATATCTGATGTTATGTACCTAGCTGCATTTGGACCAAATGGCAAGCTGTTACGTCTTGGTATGCAGCGTAGTCTAATGCTTTCTACGAAAGCTGTTTTCCCTGAAGCAGATGATCTCCGTGAAGACGTTAGGTTTGCGCTCAAATCTCAGCTTAGGAATCATGCATGGTTTCCCGATATCTGCTCTCTAGCATTCAATGGTTGACCAGTAATTATATGTATAAGCTCTTCTTCGGAGGAATCATTAGTGTTATGTACGCTTAGCTTGTTGAACCTTATAATCAAGGCATTGCGTTGCGTCCAGTATCTTGGCAATGCAATATTAACTCATGAGGGATCAGTAATAATTATTTGTATAAGCTCTTCTTGGAGGGATCATTAGTACTCTACACGATTCTAGCTTGGCATCTGCCAATGTAAAATGCTCATCTCCTATTGTTGTTTGCTTTGAATTCTAAGTCCGTCTTTTAACATGTACTCCTGCAGTTAATTGGCTGCCCGCCACATGTTTATCTGGACTCTCCACTCTACTTTTCTTTACAGCTCTAATTTTATCTTGTGCCTTGTGTTTTCTGGTATGTTTGGAACTTTTGTTTGTTTGGTGCTGTGTGGTAAAACCATTTGTATTCGGCAAATTTAATGAGAATAAGCCAGATTTTCCAAATCTCCCATCGGCTTTATAAACAATAAATAGTTTTTGCACTCGTGTAATCACGGGATTGTTTATAATTTGTTCGGCCCCAGGCAAATCTCAATATGTCTTTATGAATGCACACCTTGCGGTCATTTTTGCTCTTTTCTCTTAATGATTTTCTAAATTCTAATATGTAAATGTCCAACATCTACGTCTAGCAAATGAACAATACCCAAAAGTAATTAATAATGTTGGTTCCTCACCTAATGATTGATCCAACAACGCTATTTGCATAACCCATGACAGGAAGGCCACATTAGAAGGTTCCTGTACTCCAGAAAGTCTGAATCTGCAACTGCAAGCATCCTGCAAACTAGTAAAATTCTCGGTGTAATGGAAACGCGTGGTAAATATTGTTGCAAACGAGTTTGGAAACTTGGTTATCGACTTATTTGTACCAACCTGTAATAACCTTACTCCAGTATTGTGTGCCTGTTCAATAGAAGTTGATGGACATCTGCTTTGATGTACTCCCCTGTATTAGACTATAGAACAGCATTGTCTTCATGGAATACAGAAACAATGGCACTCACAATAGCCATATCTTCCGAATGTTTCTATTCAGTTTGTTTGTTACGCGTTTGTTATAGTGCAAGAAACAAGATGTAAAGTCACAAGTCTATCCCTAAATATTTTCTTCTAAAGGTTCAAATGGCACTCACAATAGCCATATCTTCCGAATGTTTCTATTCAGTTTGTTTGTTACGCGTTTGTTATAGTGCAAGAAACAAAATGTAAAGTCACAAATCAATACGGAGAGCTTGCAATCAGGCTATATAATAGAGTACATGAGCATTGTAAAGGAGGCATCACACATTTGAAGAGAGCTTTAGAGCCTTACAATCTATTATTTGTAGATGTCGAAGATTGTTGCATCCTCGAGACTTTAGCATTTCTGTGGAACAGCCACAGTTGACATCAATGAATGACGAGCTTGAATGATAACTTACATTGCATGATACATCAGCTTACAGGTATCTTTTTCACCACAAAGGGGACTAAAAGGGTTCGAAGGTCAGATATGGTGTTACTGTCTCTTTCCATTTGGTGTTAGGTTGTAAGACAAAGGCGGGTTTAAACAAAGTGCTCAGTCGGATATTCATGCTCGAGTCCATTATAATCGTAATACAGCCTCTCTCCTTTCCGAATGTCCCTGTTTGCAATCAGCAGAACTCTGCATTCACCACCCACGTCATATCTTACACACTTCAGGTTCTGCTTCTTCCTTCCCTCCCTACATCAAGAGTTCCCGTTAGTCATATGTCGAAAAGCTATTTAACAAGTTTGGCAAATAAACTGATCTATTTCAGACTATGATACAGGCTGATTATCCAGAAACAACAAGATGAAGCATCCCACAGCTAGAAGTGCAAGATCTCCACACAAAAAGAAAAATGTCTGGTTCTGTGGAATGATTTCTTCTCGTTCACTAGTTAATGGTAGATGCAACTGCACATTGCACATTAAGTAGAGTAGGACAGCTTACGGAGTGTAGTTGTTAATGCCATTGATAAACCGTGCAATGTTGCTGCGCTTGTCTGGACAAACAACAAGGCTTTTTGAAGGATGACCAGCTGAAAGCAATGTCATCATGCTATCCCCGTCATCATTTTCACGATTGTGGAGGTAGTCAACATCTCCAACATACTCTGTGATGATTGTTAAATCCTTAATAGATCTATCTGCCTGCACAGTGTATCTGTTCCCAAAAACTTGAACGGTAAGATGTACTGCCAAGATGAGTGAAAGTGAAATTTACATATTGGGGGATCATGAATAAACCACTCACCCTTCTTTAGGATCAAAGACAACTAAAAGAGGGGGCCATTCCCCTCTTTCCATCATCTTTTTGCACAAAGATAATGTTTCTGTGTCTTCTCTTGACATGACCTAGATCAATATCAAAGGTCACCTCAATCAGGAAACAAGATAAAATGAGATCCACCTTGACAAAATACATGACTTCCTAACGAACAACTACATTATGTTTTTGTGTTCTTTTGTTTTACCAACTACATTATGTGCAAGGTTTGTTGTTTAACGGTCAAATCTATGTTACAACATGTAACAAGTGTTATCTTAAATCATAAGTCAGGTAATCTCAACTATCAAGTAAGTAACATGAGGAAGCTGAGGGCCATCAATAACACGTGTTATCTCATGTGCTAGTTTAACTCTAGTGCATGGAAATCTGCTCAAGCTCAGCAAATGCATGTCTATCAGCATAGGTTTATCGAAAAATAAGCATATGAAGTTGCTGTTTTTAGCAGTTAAGCTCCACTTGCATTTAAATCTCTACAACTGCAAAGTGACAAATTGAATACTGATACTTGAATGACCCTTTATATATGCTACCAGTTGCTAAAATAGAAAAAACTTGAATGACACGCTTAGCGCTGCATGTGAAGATAACTAGAGCTATGTAACTTGAGGAAGCTGAGGGCTATCAATAACAAGTGTTATCTCATGTGCTAGTTAACTCTAGACCTCTAGTGCATGCGAATCTGCTCAAGGTCAGCAAATGCTTTTCTATCAGCATAATTCTAACAAAAAATGAGCATATGAAGTCGCTGTATTTTAGGTAGTTAAGCTCCACTTGCAGTTATATCTTTCTGACTGCAAAGTGCCAAATTGAATACTGATATTCCAACGACACTTTATATTTGCAATGTGATCAAAATTGTGCTACGAATTGCTAAACTCATCTTAAGCTTCAAAAAATACAACCTAGATGACAATTCTTGACCTCAGTACTAATACATCTAATCCTAACTTATCAAAACTCATCCAAGATTCAAAATGTACCTGCATTCCTCCGTTCTCAAGAGCAGGGCAATTTGCTGATTTTGGAGCCATGCCGGGAATATACGTGAGCTCATTACTAAATTCTGTCCCGGTAGCCATCAACGCAGTGGCTAATGATGCCATTTGCTCCAACCTTCTTTCAGGATCTTCTGTTGGATTGAAAGGTAACAGCTTTCTACTCTTCTTTTTGGAGACCACTAAGCTACCTGATCGCTTCTTCCTTTTCCGAACATCTGCAAGTAAAAATGCCAATCACTCAGGTCCCAACTTTTGGGGTTTTAATAAAACATTTGGGAAGAAATGAGCACTAGCTAACAACATCCAGTAATGTACCTGATGTCGACGTTTCAAATTCAACAGACGGCTTTTGAATCCGGAAAAAATCTACAATTTTGGTCTGTACTAATGGGAATCCTGCATAGGTGTAGCGAAATTCAGAATCAATTTTCAATCGAACAACTCAACGAGAGGCCACGAATTCAGCTGTTCGATAAAGATATCATCTTTATAGAACGATGCCACATTTGCAATGTGCAAAGAGTCTTTGTGGATCAACATAACCTTACCAAACCCTAATTCCAAAACCCTAATTTCAATTTCCCAATTTTCCCTTTGATAACAAAGGCAACATGCAATTAATTGAACCAACCCAGAAAAAACCCACAAATTTTCCCAATAACCCAGATATTTCCAATCAATTTGACCCAATTTAACCCACACTGAGCAAATCAAAATTAAATTGAACCAACCCAGAAAAATCAGCAAATTTAAACAAATCAACAAATACCCACAAATTATAAATCAAAACCCACAAAAACAAAACAAAAATTCATGCATAATACCCAAATTTACCAGCTCTTTAACTAATTTCACCAGCTCAATTTGGGCAAAACCCCCAAAAAATTGATTCTTCCAATAAAACCCTAATCCCAAATCTTCAATGGGAAGTCATCAATTGACCAAAAAGGCACAAAATTGACAGATTTACAAAATTACCGAAACATGCAAAATGGGAAAAAATGGGGGATTATAAATAAATAAATAAATAAAAAAAACTTACTTTTGAGTTTATTAGAATCAGAACAAATTGGGCAAGACCAAGACCCTTTGGGAACTTTAGCAAGGATTGGCTTAAGACAATATAAATGAAAGCCGCGATCGCAGTCGTCACAAAGTAACAATTTGGGCCCATTTTCACCAGATCCGCACTCCTCACAACGTACATTGTCGTAATCTGAGTCGGAGTCGGAGTCGGAAAATGGTGGTGGTGGTGGTGGTGGGGATTGGTACATTGGTTTAGGGGCTTGTGTTCTTCGGCGTAAACCGGCCCGTGACATCGAAAGCAAGGGGAAATGGGGGGAAAGGAGGAGGAGGAGGAGGAGAGTGTGGTGGTGAGTTGTGAGGTGGTGTGAATTGGGGGGCTTGAATAAGGTGGTGAAATGGGTTTTTGGTGTAACGTTATAAGGAGAGAGATGGGGGTGTTTGGCGCCATAAATTTGGTTTCGCGGCAATTAGTGGTATTTTGGCGCTAAATATTATGGGGACGATTAGTATAGCTAATCTAAAATCTCTAAGACTTCGCTTATAAACTCATCGCGTCTCATGGGTGTGGGGCACAATCGTGTTTACAAGGAAACTTAATTGCGACTTTTTTCCTGTTATTGATAGAGTGGTATTCTCCCCCCCGCCCCGGCATAGCGCTTCCCCACTGCGGAAGTCAAGGAAGGAGCCGACTAGAAGTGACCAATTTTATTTGGTTGTAGTTCGGATTAAGGAGCAGAATATGAAGCCCTAGTGCGCGAGCACTTTGATCAGGCATTAAATGTCGGGGGCGGAGCTACCCTTCAACATTGACCAGGTTATCAGCCTAGGGAAAGCGCAGTCCTCAAAACGAGGAGGCCATAGAGAAAGTCCCTCCATCGTATATAAAACGTAATAAAGCCTGGGATGCTTTCAACGCTTCTACCATTGGTCCGGAAGACCACTTCTTTATATCAATGGCCACAGGACCTTAACGCCCATCCACAGGCCAGCTAACTCATTAAAGTCAAAAAAGGCCTTTTTTTGTAAAGATCCCGATCTTCCTAGTAATAGGCAGGACAAACATCGCATCTGCTCTCTTTATTATATAACCGGTCTCATCTCTCTCCAATGAGGCAGAAACTCGTCTCACGTACGGTTCGAAGGCCAAGTCTTTTTTACCCACACGGCTCTCCCGTTTCGGCAGCCACCTTAGGGAGGTATATACGAGAACGGATGAATGGTAAGCCAGCTTGAAAAGAAGCGAGGCATCAAGCTATAGAGACTCATTTCTATAAAAGCACTTCCGAGACGCTGCCTGTGACTCAGCATGGGACGTCACCCATTTTTACTAAGAAACTGTCACTTAATCTTCCATTGGAAAATTAGTATTTGGTGTGCTCAGCAAAGAAATTGTGTCGGTTGTTTTCGACACAAGTTTGTTGATGTGCTCAACTAAGAAATTGCGTCTTTTTTCTCGACACAAGTTTATTAATAGGTTAATTACATGACTTATCTAGTTATCTATATTATTATTTTGTTTTATAAACAAACTCGAAAAATTGAAATGGAAATGTTTTGGAAGGAGACATTATTAGACACCCAAGTAGCCATGACTCTTTCCTTTTATAATTTTTTATTTCCGGCCAAGTAGCAATGCCCGATTCATTTTTGACTCAAGCATTACGGAGTTCTCCGTATTGCTCACATAAGTTGTTATGGTGTTACATTTCTCATGACTCAAACCCACAATCTTATGTCAAACTAGTTACCAACTTACCAAATAACTCCAATATAATAATACTCATTTCCGTTTATTTTTTAATTATGTCCTCTATGAACCGTTAATTATAATTATTGGTTCACCCATGAGTTATGAGTCATAATTGTTAGAATTGTATGAACAAGATTTACAATATTTAACATATATTGGCTATACTTGAGTTACCAATGATATTGGCTTTAGTTGAGTTATTAAGATTAGGTCTTTTACGTGCATGTGAATGAAAACATTAACGATTCAAGGAAACGGAGGGATCTTGATAAAAGAGTGTAGATAAAGCCTTGCGGTAGTCACAAGACTCACAACTCACAAGTGCGACGACCCAGAAATCATAAGATGGAGCGCACATACCCGAAACCACCAACAATACACTGGATCTCCACCGCCGATTCTCCCGAGTTCACCCTACTGAGTTGGGCTCTGACTCACTCCTCACTCGTCGCCCTCGACGCAGAATGGAAGCCCGTCACCCGCCAACCCGACCCGACCCACGAGCGTACCTTCCCCACCGTCTCCCTCCTCCAACTCGCCTGCCGACTCACCCAACAACCCGCCGACTCGCCCGAGTTGACTCAGCCCAACTCGGACGAACCGGTGGTCTTCTTGGTGGACCTGCAGTCTGTCCCCCTTAGCTCAATTTACTGGGAGCTGAGGGAGATGTTGGTGGCGCAGGATGTGTTGAAATTGGGGTTTAAGTTTAAGCAGGATTTGGTTTATTTGTCTTCCACTTTTTGTTCCTTTGGTTGTCAACCTGGCTTTGATAAGGTCAGAATTATATTACAATTCAACTTTTTTTTTTGTTGGGTTTCATTTTAATAATTAGTTTTATGATTGCCCTTTAACTTGTTTTGTCAAATTCATCGTTACTGATTATTAATTAAGCTTCCTGATTGAATTTTGTCTACATTTTCTGTTGATGTTTGAGTATCATTTGTTGTTGTTGTTGTTGTTGTTGTTGTCGCCGCGGAATTTACTCAAAGTTTGTGACTTTGGGTGTTTGGACTAGTTATTTGATCAATTTATCCCTCCTAGCACCAATTAGTGTAGACTCCTAGCGCCAATTCGTCACAGAATTTACTCAAAGTTCGTTGCTTTGGAGAATTTGTAGTGGTTTTGAGTAATGATGTTACTCAAAGTTTGTTACTTTGGGTGTTTGGACCAGTTGTTTGATCAATTTTCCCCTCCTAGCACCATTGCTGTTGTTTTCACCGCCGAATTTGCTCAAAGTTTGTTACTTTGGCCTTTGGGGGGTTTGGAGACTTTGGACCAGTTGTTTGATCAATTTTCCCTTCCTAGCACCAATTAGTGTAGACTCCTAGTCTCCTAACGCCAATTTGTCACCGAATTTACTCAAAGTTCTTTACTTTGGAGAATTTGTAGTAATGTTGATTAATGATGTTACTAATTTAAGACTGCTCTTTTGGTTTAGATGTTTATTAGAAATTAGCATTGGTAATTTTTATGGATTGAAGTGAACTTTTGACAAATGCTGTTGACTGGTGTTGTTGAAGTTTGGCTGCTTGGATGGGTTTCTAAGGTTGTTATGGTAGACATGCATTCTGAAGTTTTCTTTTGCTTGTTTTTAATTGGATTTTGTATGGGATAGGTTGAGCCGTTCTTGGACATCTCAAGCATTTATTATCTCTTACAAAAAAGGGAACCCGGAAGGAGGGTGTCGAAAGATACCAAGAGTTTAGCTACCATTTGCAAAGAATTGTTGGGAGTATCCCTCTCAAAGGTAGGCCTAACTGCTGCTATCAGTTTTACGGAACTCTTGTTTAGTTATGTCTGTTACTTGAGGATGTGAAATTTAGCTTTGTGAGGATCCACTATGTTTTCTGACTGTACCAGCTGAATTTCGTGTATGATCTTTTAAGTGTACCTGAAAAGTATCATGTAGTGCTAATACCTGAAGAGATGGAAGCATTTGTATGATCTGACTATCACATGATTTGAGTGCTATAAAGTTAGATTATTCCTCAAAAACATGCATATGTGGTACCATTTAAGACTGACTTGAATTTCCTTTTGGTTAATAGCTATATATCACAAAAATTCACGATGTTATAGGAAAGCTACGTGTCATATTTTATTATATAACAAAGCTATGTCACCAATTTTATGTTCACTGTAATAATTCCGCCAGGAACTTCAATGCAGTGATTGGTCTCAACGCCCCCTCACAGAGGAGCAGAAAACATATGCAGCAGTAGATGCTCATTGCCTACTTGAGTTCTATACTATCTTGGAACTCAAGATTGATAAAGAAGGTTTGTGAAGCCTATGATTATTGAGCTTTCTGGAATCATTATGAATATAGAGGATCCTTAGCCTATTTAGTCTTTACACTATTCATGCACATGTCTTGTAACTATAAATCCAAGTTTCATCATAGGAGTGCTGGGTTTAACACATATTTGGAGTAAAAGGCTGTTGGGTTTTCTTTCCGAGTTGCTCTTCATGTTACCGAATATATGGACGTGTTATTCTTAATGCATCACAGCTGTTCTTAATCATTAGATTTTTAAGTGTTGGATCGTGCTTGGTACTGGTTTGCCTTCCCTTTTGTTTTGGTATAGTTGTGATTTGAATATTGCATGGATATTCTGTAGTGATGTCTTTCTCCTTGTTAGCCACTTTTTCTCTTTGTTCGTGTTCATTGCCTCTTATTCCACCAACTTTATGTTTAGCAAAGAGGTTGTCAGGTAGAATGAAAACCAGTTAAGAATTTATTAATACTACTAATATTATAGACATCCACCTGAAATTTCCATGTAAACTTGCGCACCAGCTTTTTACAAAACCCTCGATATGAAAGCCTTGTCGCATAAACTGTGAAGATGCTGCCTTTTACTTCAAGTGATGGTTTTCACATTCTAACTTTGATCATATTACTATGATAGAAAGGTATTTAAACCGTACTTTCTCTTTTGCCGGTTGCATCTCTAGGTGCGAGCTCTGCAAATGATGTAGATGCTCTTGATCTCTCAATATCGTGTCTTGGGTTGAAAGAAATACTTGAGAAGCCTACTGCTTGTGGGAAGATAGTAAGTAGCAGAGTCAATGAAGCTTCAGATATTGTCAGGGCAACAACAGCTTCTGAATTCTTCAAAGATTACCTTTCCACAGACGTGATTATTTCTGACCCATTGTGCAGACAGTCCATACCATTGAATGATTCTCTTTCGAAAATAATCTCCGAATACAGCTCCAAAATTCTGCTGAAGGAATCAGATAGAAAACCAAGAAACTCTAGAAAGAAGGCGAAAAAGCAGCCAGCATTGAGTTTGAATCAGATACCAAAAGGGGCAGGTCCCTATAATTGGCAAGGCCCTCCTCCATGGGATCTACTGGATGGTGGTGATGGATGCCCTAAGTTCCTTTGTGATGTTATGGTGAGTTGGATTTCTGTTATGCTTACTATTCTGCGTCCCTTTTTCCTTCCCAAGTTCTCATCTTACCTTCCTCTCATCTTGGTGGAATTTCTCTTGTGGTAGGGTGGCTTGGGGTGGAATTTCTGAAGTTAACATATGCTTTTACTTTCTTGTTATACGTACTTTTGGTCTAAACATGTATGGAGCTAATGCACTTACATGCAGGTTGAAGGGTTAGCCAAACATTTACGTTGTGTTGGCATTGATGCTGCAGTCCCATACACAAAGAAGCCTGACAGCAGGTGAAAATATTAGTGGTTTTTTTTTTTTTTTTTTTTTTTTTTTTTTTTTTTTTTTTTTAATGAAAAGGTAAATGTATTGAGAAAGAAAAATTGAAGGGTCCTTCTGACTTGAAATGGTTTGCTTGTCTAGTTACATGTTTTGCTTAAATATCTGTAGTAGTTTTTTACTGATCCCTTGCTGTTCAGGGAGTTGATAGAGCAGGCGCTAAAGGAGAGAAGGGTCCTTCTGACTCGAGATGCCAAATTATTGAGACACGAGTATTTGATGGAAAGTCAAATGTACAGAATCAAGAGCCTTCTTAAAAATGAACAGCTGCTTGAGGTAACACTTGCCTCATATGCTCGTGTATCTACTATATCAATTGGTAACACTGCGTGTTTTATTGATATTTTATTTACGTATCTTTTATGCCTGGGGATTTAGATTGTAGCTAACCCTGATTTATTAATACGGCCAAAGTGGGGAATAAATAATCCATCCATGGGTCAAATGTTGCACTTCCTTTTGTTGTGTTTTGTTTCCTGCATGAAGAAATCTCTTTAAGAGTCAAGGTTTTGATGTACGGAGTATGTGTTTATTTTCTCGTTTAAACATGGTTTTTACCAAGTAATTTCTTATTTGACATGTTTACTTTTTCTTTCTTCTGTGTGCCATCTTAAAATCTTTGGCCCCTGCGCCAAAATACAAATTAAGCCCTTGAAACTCGAGTAGGTATGAACTGTCAAAATAATAGAGTTTCAAAGTCAAGGCCCCTCCAAAAATAAAGTATACATATGAAACACGAGAAGCATTGATTTGAACATGAGTCAAACTATAGTGAATGCCTGAATGGGCATTCCCAACATGTATACTACTAGATGTTGAATACTACTAGATGTTAATGGGTCAGCGAGTATCTAGTTGCCACATAGAATAGTTGGGGGAACTAGGAAAAAGAAACCTTATGATACTAAAAAGCAGAGATATTAAGAACTTGAGATTTGGGAGGCAAAAAGGCCTAAAAAAAGTAGTCCACAGAGTCGAATACGCTCCCATAGCAATAACATGTTTAGGTGGACAACTTAAAACGATGTTTGTCCTGCCCAAGAGCGGGTACCGCATGTGCCGCAGGAATTTTGATAAAACATTATTTTTAAAAGAAATGTGCTGCTTAATTATATTGTACCTGCCAGCTGAGAGAGTCTGTGCAAACTATCAGATCAGTGTACTATTCTTTACCGTTATGCATTAGGCTAACAGAAGCAATTTTGAGGGGACCCTGAAATTGCGAAGTCATGTACGATCTCACATCTCTATTCTGATAATAGTTGGATTGGGCCTTGCCATGTTGATTTTTCCAAATACACTGTGTAGTCACTTAGAAGGGGAGCCTTGGTGCACCGGTAAAGGTGTTCCCGTGTGATCAATAGGTCACGGGTTCAAGTCCTGGGAGCAGCCTCATGTCAAATAAATTGACAAGGGAAGGCTTGATCCTCATTACACCCTTGTGCCTTCCCCGGACCCTCGCTTAGCGGGGAAATGCCAATGTGCACCGGGCTGCCCTTTACTGTGTAGTCATTTAAGGTTTTATAGATCTCTCTTCTGAATTATGAAATTGTACTTTAAAGCACATATGAATAGAGATAGATTCTACGACAGTCAGATAATAGGTAATCTCAAAATTGTGAGTTGGATGATTCTCAAGTTTAGAGAATACATGACTTCCAAGTTCCACCTATCTGACTAACTTTTGGATTTTGTGGCTACTTATTAAGTTCCCCAGCTTGCGTCATGCCACTGCTGTTTTTCTGCAGGTAATACAAACATTTCAACTGAACATTTCCGAACATCAGCTCATGTCAAGGTGCACAAAATGCAATGGTAAATTTATCCAGAAACCCCTGACCACAGAAGAGGCTGTTCAAGCTGCCAAAGGTTTTCAAAAGATCCCTAATTGTCTGTTCAACAAGAATTTGGAATTCTGGCAATGCATGGACTGCAATCAGCTATACTGGGAGGTATGATTCTTGTATCATCTTATGCTTTGGTGATTGCACATCCTTAAATGAGGCTTAACCTAATATTACTCCATCTTGTATTTGAACTGTTGTGGTCACCAACCACACAATCGCGAAAATATTTAAAGAAACTCCTTTATTAGAAAGTAACCCGTAGTGATAGGGCCATACAGTTAAGCTATGACACTCTTCTACTTACCTTATGATGACTCTTGAAGTTTGGTGGGAGTCAGTAAATGCTAATAGATATGTTGAACTCAATTAGTTCAACCTTCCGCATATGAACAATGACCCGAAGTTCTACTTGTTGAGGCACCGGCACACGTGTTATCCTAAGACACTTTTTGTGTCTGCATACCAATAATCTCTACAAGCCTCTGCTAGGGATAATCAATTTTGGGATGGCTAACTCTTTTATTTGAAGGATCAGGTGCTCCAACTTGGAGTCCGTAAGTCTAGCCCAAAGCCAAAAATATTCATACAACCGCCAGATAAGAATCGCTGGGCTGAATTAGAAAACCCTGTCTTTGCATGTCCTGTACCTTACTCTCAGATTGAAGTTCTTGAAGTTGGCTATGTCAAATCATGCAAGTCATATGAGTAAATGCAGTTCATGCAGAGAGGCTGCTCCTGCTTTTGTTTTCACATGCATTTAAACTCTCTGTAAAAATGGATTGAATGAATATTGTCAATATACTGCAGTAGAAGCTAACAGAGCTGCTAGAAGGCCATAGGACAGAAACGTTCTTTTGCTTTTTTGTTATCAGATGACAGACCTTTGTAGTATACTATGGACATTTACCACATACTAGTGCACTCATATTTGGAAAACTTTGACCACACAAGCCATTTTGTATTAGATGCCTCCCTTGGGAAATATCAGATAGGTTACCATGAGATATAATCTGGCACACATGTTTCATGGTGATTTGAATTTTATGAAGTGCATCATATGGTTTTTCTTAGACTTTGATTTAAAATTTATCTTTATCATTGACATCTGAGTTGTAATATTCTCAGGGGACGCAGTATCATAATGCGGTCCAGAAGTTCGTCAATATCTGCAACCTGAGTGAATAGTCCCCGTTATATGTGGCAGTAGCATCTGGAGCTCCAAGCTGTGCTCTTGAGATGAAAGGCAATTGATACTTTTGCGTGCATCCATCAATTATGCTTTGCTGATTCTGTGCGCACCGCTGGTGAGAAATCAGAGTAGCAGCAAAATAACATTCTGCACAAGTGAGAGCGTTTTACCTGTCGCTGTGGCGCATTGGACCCTATCTGCCTTGATTAATGACCAGTACTAGGCCATGAAGCAGATGTGCATCTCTCAGAAGATTTTAGCATGTAGCTGTGTTTTAAGTTATCACAAAAAGGTATAAATAGACTCCAGAAAATTGTTTATCACAAGCAGATTCATCTTTGATTTGGTGATCAATAAAAACCTTGTCTCAATTTATGTCTTTTTGCTCTATTAAAGTGCAACTTAGTGTCCCATCTCAAGCGGGTTTATGTCCAACTTCGTTTCTATTGTGTGTCCCACTCTATTAAAGTCGTGCTAATTCATGTCATTGACTTGTTGACTTTTTCTTTTCGCGAATAAAAGATTTGCACTGTGAATTATGCTGGGTTAGAACTTTCGAAGTCATTGATTAAATTGTATGTCAATTAGAAAACCTCTAGAAAGTGCCCTCTTCTGTTTCACGTTGTAGTTTACTCGACATCTAATAATTGATCCAAGAATGTGATGTTCTTCTAGAGTTTGTTCAAACTCGTTTTCAAAAACACTCTAAAACTCATTTGTTCCACTAGCGTGTTCCTAGAAAAAAGACGTTTTATCATCCATTTATAATGATTTCATATAACTATTCATATAGAAGATCCCAAATCATTTTGAAACTTAATTATTGTTATTATTCTTTCCGTATGTTCCGCGATTCTTATTTCAGGTAATATTCTCTCGAATATCATGTAATCATATCTTCATATGAGCTTGACATTAAAGTATGGATGTTTGAAAACATCAAGTTGTCAAACTGTGACTAAGACATTAGAGTAGAAGACTCATTCTCCAATAGACTAATCAAATCTTCCAGATTGCAATATCTTTCTTATCTTTCTTCTCATTCTCACACTTTTATTGTTCTTAAAAAAACACATTATTCACAATTCAAAGCTGAGAATAATCATGTTCCAGGAAACCCAGTTTTAGTAGTAAACTATGATGGTATGTCTGAACATTGCCTTATTTTTCAGCGACCGACTGCGTCAGTTTCGCCTTACTTCTTATAGCTTAATTTAGTCATACTTTTGCTGCCTCAAAATGTCAATACATGTCCATGTTGCCTTTCTTGACCGGTTTTCGCCTTATAAATATCCTTCATTTATACAGTATATGCATCAGCATATCTACCTGTCTATATACGTCTCTTTTCCGGCACAGCTCTGATTTAAACCTGCATCAGTTGCAAGATGATCCTGAAATTGGGAACTTCAGGTTGGTTGTTGATTATTACAGTAGGATGCTTCTTTCTGATCTTTCGTCTGTTACGTCGTACTTCAATTATTAACATCTGTAAGGTGTGGCTGACTTTTCTGGAAGATCAATTTCATATCTACAACCTGTACAAAATCCCTCAGTACAACGAACATTTCCAAGAAAATCTTCTCTTTCGAAAAATCTCCACGTACATCAGGTCACTGCCTTCTGTAGAGGATTCGGATTTTGCTGCTCTTTATTCAGGGGACAAGCCTGGTGATGTTCTTGTGTCTGTAGGGTCTGATCAAGCTGTCACAGACGAATTCCTGCTAGCCCGAGTCACTTGGACTTACCGAAAACTCGACAGCAATCATGGTGCTGAAATGATCCTCAAAATCAAATCCAAGGACAAGAAGAGGATTCTTGCTCCTTACATTCAACATATATACAAGAAAGTTGACGACATTGAGCAGAGGAAAAAGGAATTGAGAATCTACCTGAACTACAGTTCACCAGGTAACCAAAATCATACCGCGAAATGGAGATCTTTCCCCTTTGTTCATCCATCATCACTTGACACTATAGTCTTAGACAATTCTGTGAAGAACAAGGTCAAGAATGATCTTGAGCAGTACATGAAGTCTAAACAATACTACAACAAAGTCGGCCGGGTTTGGAAGCGAAGTTACTTGCTCTATGGTGGGTCTGGTACAGGCAAGTCCAGCTTTGCAGCTGCAATGACCAAGTTCCTATCGTACGATCTCTACGACATTGATCTATCCAAACTGTCCAACGGCTCAGATTTGAAGACCCTTCTGCTGCAAACTACAAGAAAGTCTGTAATCTTGGTAGAAAACTTGGACATGTACTTGATGGGTAACTCTTCTAGTGTAAGCTTATCCGAGGTGCTGAATTTCATGGATGGTGTCGTATCAAGCTGTGGCGACGAGCGAGTAATGGTGTTCACCATGAATTGCAAAAACCGCATTGATCCATTGGTTTTACGGCCAGGTCGAATCGACGTACACATTTACTTCTCATACTGTGACTTTGAAGGGTTCAAGGCCTTAGCTTTGAGTCATTTGGGTGTAAAGGAGCACAGATTGTTTAGTCAAGTAGAAGAATTGTTTCAGGGTGGTTCAAGAGTTATTACTCCGGCCGAGATTAGTGAGATAATGATCTCTAATCGGACATCTTCCACTCGAGCTATTAAGTCAGTGATTATGACCTTGCAAAATGAGAAGGAAAACATGGAGTATGGTCCAGGGCTAGAAAATGCAGGTGGCACGGAACGAGGCTCGGGTGATTCAGATGGGTCTGGGTCTGGGTCTGGCAACAAACGAGATGGTAACGTTGCAATGCGAGAGATCCAAAAATTGTATGGGATTGTGAAGAAGAACAGCAGAAGGCAAGCGTCTTTAGATTTAAGTTCCAATTAAATGAGGCATAACAATTCTTTTCTAGCTTTGTAAAGTTTATTTATTTATTTATTTATTTATTTATTTTTTATATATATAGGAAGATGTGAATTCTCTTTCGATATTGAATTTCTTGAGACTATGATGATAGAATGATACTACTTAAACTCATTTGCTCCAACTCGACTCGTTCCAAAAACGGAGGGAGTCAACTGAACATCTCAGCCATTGACGGGAATATCACCTAGAAAAAAAAAATTGACAATTGAAGTTTTGGTACAAGAACGAGGCATTACGAAATTTACAATTGAAATTGTGGTACAAGAACGATAATAAGGCATTACGAAATTTACAATTGAAGTTTTGGTACAAGAACGTGTCGTAATTACCTGACTAGTTAATTTAGATTTATGCTACCAGTGACTGAGCACACAGTGTAATGCCCTCCATTATCTTGTTCAGCAAGTCACTGAATTGCTAGAATGCCACTCGTAGTAGAGAACAATACTGATCTCTGCAGAAGAGATTTTATTATTACTAAGCTAGTTGATTTTTAAAGCTCGATACCAGACCTCATCATCCACTTGAGAATTCAGCAGCAACCCAACATCTGTAGGCAATGCATCATCAGATTCAGGGAACTTAGCAAGCTCAGCAGAGTGCCTCCACAGATCATCTTCCAGCCCTAGACGGAGGAGACGGCCATTTGAACCAAAAGCAGCGAGGCTGCCATGCGGCACCCCAAGCCTACCATATAGTGATTTGATCAGGGCATTGCTGCAATCCTGTCCATATGGAACTGGAAGAAGCCATTTCATCTCAGAACAGTATTGCTCGAGGTAGGAGAAACCGTCATTGCAGACAAACAGCACTCCAAATCTTCCTTTTGCAGCAGACTTCATAACATTGATCCAATCGAAAACCTGACCACCCCTGTCAACGGCAAGCTTGCCAGTTGAAGATAAGGGACAAAAGTAAACAAGAACATCCATGCCTTGAAGATCAGAGACACATATGCTTTTACCAGCAAGTTTCAGTGATTGTATTCCACAACCCCCCAACCAGTCTTGCAAGCTGAGACCGCGTAGCCTTGCTACTTGATTGTCCCATAAAGTTTGCTTAGTAAAGGGATATGCGTCAATGCCATAATCAAGAAACACTTCTTTACCATCGACTTCCACATAACTAGCGTTGGGTCCGACAACAATCAGCTTATCATAGCCGCCAGAGTAGCAAAGCGCCTTTAACCTACAGCTGACCCTGCGTTTAAAGGGAAGGTGGAGCCAGCCACAACAATCCGTTTTCTGGAGCAGAGACTGGACATGGTCTTCCCAACACGATGACATTGCCGGTTTGTCCACCGAGTAACTATTTGCTCGAAGCACAACAAGCTCAAACTCAAACTTCTTAGCCTTACATAGCTTATACAGATGACAAAGTTCGTCCATGAAATTCCCGTCACATAAATAGTACAACCACACAACCTTGTTTGTAAGGTTAGACAAGGATTGTTTTTTACCACAGGACAAGGATCCTTCAGAATGACGCACAACACAATCAAGGACATCACTACTCTGGCAGTCCAAAAGATTTGCAAGGGGCATTCCGCCGGAAAGTATTGTGTCGGCTTGCTTGAAAACCTCTAGTAGCCTAGCAGAAGTGAAGGGGTAATAATCAGGTCCAAAGCGACAGAGATAATGCATATCTACGTGCGAAACCTGGCCCTTGTGCAAATCAGCAAAGACACAACCGGGGTAACTGTAGTAAGCTGAGCCCATTACTCGAATCAGGTTGAGGTTGCGGTCAAATTCCAAGATTGGGACAGCGAGGAATAACGGGGAGAAGGCAGAGAAGAAGTGGTTGAAAGCATCCTCGGCCACCTGGGTATTGTCATAGCTAGGAAAATCAGACCTCATACGCGTTACCAACACAACTTCAAAATCAAGTTTCTTGTCATCACCATCATCAGCTAACTCACTGAGAATGCCCTGTATGTTACAGCAAGTAGAGGCAACGAGATCGTGTTTCAACACTGGTATATAGAAACTACAGATGATCACGTATCTTTTACGCTCAAAGTAATCAGCATAAATTTTTTCTTCTTGGCCATCCTCCTTCCTACGGATGAGATAGTCGGTCTAACGACAAGGGAACAAGTGCTGAATCGCGTCAAAGGAATGGTCCTCCCTCATAGACTCATTGTCATCAACATCACTGTCATATCCGTCATCTGAATTCGGTTTCGAAGGTCCACTCGTCTTTTCAGACTCACAATTCTCGTCTTCAGAGTTACCTAAGGGTAAGAAGGCTTTAAAGAATCGTTGGGTCTACAGGTTGAAGCAAGATGAGAATGCCAAGAGACCAAGATACAAAACAAGGCTCGTTGTGAAAGGCTTTGCCCAAAAGAAGGGAATTGACTTTGATGAGATTTTTGCGCCGGTTGTCAAGATGTCTTCAATTCGAGTTGTTATGGGTCTAGCTGCTAGTCTAGATTTAGAGGTTGAACAAATGGACGTGAAGACCGCCTTTCTTCACGGTGACTTGGAGGAAGACATTTATATGGAGCAACCTGAGGGCTTCAAAGTCAAAGGTAAAGAAGACCATGTATACAAACTGAAGAAGAGCTTGTATGGTTTGAAACAAGCTCCAAGGTAGTGGTACCGTAAGTTTGACTCTTTTATGGGGGAGCAAGGGTACACTAAAAGTTCTTGTGATCATTGTGTCTTCTTAAAAAGGTTTTCTGACAATGATTTTATCATTCTGCTTCTTTATGTTGATGACATGCTTATTGTTGGTCCTAATATGCCTAGAATTGTGAAGCTGAAAAAGGAGCTTTCTAAGGCATTTGCCATGAAAGATCTAGGACCTGCGAAGCAGATTTTGGGTATGAGAATAATTCGTCAAAGGGAAGCTGGAAAGCTGTGGCTCTCACAGGAGTCATATATTCAGAAGGTACTTGAGAAGTTTAGGATGGACAAAACTTCAACTGTAAGTAATCCTCTTGCTCCGCATTTCAAGCTAAGTGCTAAACATTGTCCATCTACTCCCAAAGAGAAAGAAGATATGTGCAATGTTCCCTATGCGTATGCTGTGGGTAGTTTGATGTATGCTATGGTTTGCATGAGACCAGATTTAGCTCATGCTGTTGGAGTGGTCAGTAGGTTTCTTTCTAATCCGGGGAGACAGCATTGGAATGCAGTGAAGTGGATTATGAAGTATCTTAGTGGTACATCTGATTTGAAGTTAGGTTTTGGTAGTGAGAAGCCTGTTCTTGTTGGCTATTCGGATTCCGATATGGCTGGTGATATTGACTCTAGGAAGTCTACTTCAGGCTACTTGGTTACTTTTGTAGGGGGAGCAGTTTCATGGCAATCTCGTTTGCAAAAGTGTGTTGCGTTGTCTACAACTGAGTCCGAGTTTATTGCAGCTACAGAGGCATGTAAGGAATTGATTTGGATGAAGCGGTTTGTTATTCAACTTGGATTTACACAAGAGAAGTATGTGTTGTATTGTGATAGTCAAAGCGCGATTCATCTAGCTAAGAATTCGACTTTTCATGCCAAGTCGAAACACATTGATGTGAGGTATCATTGGATTCGTGATATTCTTAATGATAAGCTCGTTGAGCTTGAGAAAATTCACACTGATGATAATGGTTCGGACATGATGACGAAGTCACTACCTAAGGGCAAGTTCAATACTTGTCGTAGTATTGCCGGAATGGCAATGACCTCCACATAGTTGGGAGGGGGAGAATTGTTGGGTTCGGGTCCCTTCCTATGTGGTAAAATCCCGTGTTCGGTTGTTTATGGAAATAACCGAGTTTAATTATTTATGGTAAGTTATCGGGGTCATATGTGTTGTGGACTGCCAAACCACCGGCTCCACAATTAGTATGATACTGTCCGCTTTGGGCCCACAGCCCGCACGGTTTTTTTTCAACAAGGTATCTTTTCAACTCAAAAGGCCTCATACTATTAGTGTGGAGGTGGAACTTATATACAATGATTCTAGTCCTTATTTCTTCAATGTGGGACTTGGGTTGACACCCCAACAATCCTCCCTCAAACCAAGGCCCAATTCATGGCCACAGACCTCTCAAGCGATACTCCGTCCATTATACGGAAACACGCAATCAGGAGGTGCTACCGAGGGGGATGCCCACAAATCGCAGTCCACTTGCCACACGTCCAGTACACCGTGGCTCTGATACCACTTGTTGTGGACTGCCAAACCACCGGCTCCACAATTAGTATGATACTGTCCGTTTTGGGCCCACAGCCCGCACGGTTTTTTTTCAACAGGGTATCTTTTCAACCCAAAAGGCCTCATACTATTAGTGTGGAGGTGGAACTTATATACAAGGATTCTAGTCCTTACTTCAATGTGGGACTTGGGTTGACACCCCAACACCAACGACGATCATAATTAAAACGAGGAGTTTCATGCTCGTCAACATTAATGTCA
The DNA here is from genome assembly GCA_963680865.1 of Spergularia marina. NCBI lineage: Eukaryota > Viridiplantae > Streptophyta > Magnoliopsida > Caryophyllales > Caryophyllaceae > Spergularia > Spergularia marina. The sequence continues at coordinate 21,185,489 of OY804553.1, read as the reverse complement.
GACATGGCAACCCAGCTAATTAACCTTTCTGCAGCTTCGTAATTCGACGGAAACCCTAATTAGCGATTGGGAAAATTGTATATTTATACCCAACTTTCCATCCGAATACTATTATAACTTGTATTATGTCGACAGAAAAAATACATCTGCTAATCAAAAGTTGATTACAAAATCAGGGTGCTCGTGGTTCACATTGCCTAACAGATGTATAATTCTTTCAACTGCTTGGGTAAATATGAAAACAATAGATATGAAATTTTAAAAGAATATGCGAGTTTGTTGGAGATTTCCAAGCAATGTATATGGTCTAATTGATACACATTATTGGTGCTTACAAGGAAGTATATTTGTCCATATGTTATACGGAGTATGTAGAGGGTCAATATTATGAAATTAACTAGTTAAATTAAATTAATTAATTAGGATAATATTGGAGTTAGGTATTTAACTAACTTAATCTTAACCGTCCATTGAATCAATGGTGTTGATTTAATGTGAATGGACACCAATGAGAGGTATGTGTCCTCTATAAATGTGTATTATCACATTGTCATCATTTGAATATGGAATAAAGTCAATAAACATGGAAAAACATGAAATAATGTAGGGCTCTTATGTTGTTATAATACTAACAGCGTTTGAGACGACTTCAAAGTGAGATTTTTGATCCTCCCGGTGCACTCTATGGGGGCGAAATAGTTTTAAGTGAAGAGTTCGTACTCGCCAGTAGAAATCGGTTATTCCTAATCTAATCCATGAACCCAGTTTTGCAACAACAAGCTTGACAAGAATCAGTGGAAGGGATCATACAGATATGAACATTGATTTACACTAGTTACCGAACAATACAAATATGCATTGCCTTCATCATGGATTCATGTTGTGCAGTTTAAAGAAAAATATAAAAGAACAACTCAAATGCTACACTAGTAGTTCGCATCTCTGATTCTGTAGATGTCCAAGGCTCGATACCAGATATCGTCAGTATGCCGAGAATTCAGATGCTTCCCAACGTCTGCAACGAGATCTTCATCAGATTCAGGGAAAGTAGCTGGCTCAGACTGCTGCGTCAGACTATGTTCGAGGCCTAAACAAAGGAGATTGCCTTTTGGTCCAAATGCCGCAAGAGTGCAATCGCAGACTCTAAGACAGCCTAATAGAGAATTGAGCAGATTTTTGTTCCAATCATAATCAAATGGAACTGGAAGAAGCCATTTAGTCACAGCACAAAGGGTATCGAGGGAGAAGGCATCGTCAGCCTTGGGGTCCTCGCCTGTGCAGAGAAAGATCACTTCAAATCTTCCTTTTGCGGCTGTCCTCATTTCATCGACCCAGTTGAAAATACGACAATCCCAGTCACACTTAAGCATGCCTGTAGAAGAAGTGGAACCAAAGTAAACAAGAACATCTGCGTTTTGAAGATCAGAAACGGGGATGATCTCCTCATCAACCCTTCTCAGTGACTCTATTCCCCAACACTCCAACCAGTCTTGCAAACGTAGACACCGTAGCCTTAATACTTCATTATCCCTAACACTTTGCTTAGTGAAGGGATATGCACTAGTGCCAAATTCAAGAAACACTTCTTTGCCGTCTGGCTCCACATAGCTACTGTTGGGTCCCACAATAACCAGCTTATCCTCAGCAGTGTATTTGCAAAGATAAAATAACCTACGGCTGACCCTATCGTCCAAGGGAAGCTGTAGCCAACCACAACAATATGGGTCTTGAAGCATAGAGTCGACACGCTTTTCCCAAGACGCTGACATAGACAGTGGCGTGTGCATGTAACTCTTTCTACGAACCACGACAAGCTCAAACTCGTCCTTATCAGCCTTAAACTTCCTATACAAGTAACGAAGTTTGTTAATGAAACGCCCGTTACATAAATAGTACAGCCATACAACCTTGTTTGTAAGGTTAGACAAGGATTGTTTTTTATCACAGCAAGATCCAGAGTGGCTCTGACAATGAAGAACATCACTGCTCTCGCGATGCAAAAAAATTTCAAGGGGCATCCTGCCAGTAAGCATTGTGTTGGCTTGCTCCCGGACCTCTAGTAGCCTCTCCGCGGTGAAGGGGTAGAAATCAGATCCATGGTTTGTGAAAGCAGTAATATTTGTGTGCGAAACCTGCTGCTTCTCCAAATCGACAACGATACAACAAGGGAGAAAGAAGGAAGGTGAGCCGATTACTTCAAACAGGTGTCGAGAGCGAACCCTATCCAAGATTGGGACAACAAGGAATAACGGGGAGAATGCAGAGAAGAAGTGGCTAAAAGCGTCATTGGCCACCTCCTCATTGTCATTGTTAGGAATATTAGACCTCATACGCGGTACCAAAACAACCCCAAAATCATGTTTCTCCTTGGCTAAGTCACTGAAACAGTCTTGTAACTCATGGAAGACACATGCAACTTCATCATCTTCTTTCACAGGTATATACAAAGTACAGATAACCACATATCTTTTACCCTCCAGGTATTCAGCATAAATTTTTTCTACTTCACAACCCTCCTTTCTACGGATCAAATAGTCTCTCTGGCGACAAGGGAACAAGTACTGAATGGCGTCGAAAGAACAGCCCACAGACAGAAGTTTGCTCTTAACAAAATCACTCTCATAATCGCTATCCGGACCAGGTTCATCAATACCATGCTCGTCCTTGCAATTTACTGTGATGTCAGGAGAATGCTGATGATGATTGTATGTAGTGGCTGTGGCCGCCATATCTTCACCTTCTCTCACTTAAATTTTTCAAAACTCGCAACCTAATAAGGCCATGTTCGATTAAATTTAAAAAACAGTGAATTCAGAGTAGATCAAATCAAAACAGACTAGTTTCATTCAAATCAAATCTTAATTAGCGAAATAACAATAAATAAATCTAGTTTAATTCTAGTTATTAATTCTTCTAGATGCAGTTAGTTATCCAAAAACTTCTGATAAGATCATATCAAATCAAATCAAATGTATTCAAATCGAATCAATTCAAATCAAATCGGTTCAAAAAATTGCAATTTTATCGCATAAGGTCTAACATAACAATATAAAAATTTAATCAATATACATAACAAACGGCTACAAACACCTAAGGTCCCACTAACTACTCGAAATCGATATAACAACGACAACAACAGCAGTTATATGAGTTAGATCACATAGGTGTACACTAACAAAATAGAGGCCTTTTCTTCGTCATGCGGAAAAAATTTCAAATATTAAGGCCCTATTTGATTCAACTTAAAAATAGTGAATTCAAATTTGATCAAATCAAATTATAATTACCCAAATAACAAGTGAATCTAATCTACTTCTAGTTATTAATTCGAATTTGTCAAGATATTCAGTTCAGATCAAATCAAATCAAATCAGCTCAATTCAAATCACATCAGAAAAATGCAGTCATATCGCATAGGCCAAATGTAACACCCCCAAATTTCCTTTCCTTTTTAGAAACATTTTATCGAGAATCAAAACACAATTAAGGAAATTCAGAGGTGTCACTCCGCACTCGAGTCAAAGACCCGAATGCAAGGAGATTTCAGAAGCCGAACTACAAATGTCCAATGATCTAAATAGCTATTACAATCCATTAATTAAAATTACAATAGTCCAAAATATGAAATATGAAATAGTCTAAGTAATATTCATGGTCTAATAACTGAAAGTTTAAATTAATTTAATCCAACTAATTTCTAGTAAGTCGTCGTTCCCGCATGCATTAACTACTCCAAACTTGTGGTGGATTTAAAGCACAAAAACCACAGTTGAAAAAGTCAGTGAAATTGAGTAAGCTAACACCTCAACGTGTAGAAAACCAAAACTCTTACCTGAATTTTGAAAACGTTTTAGTTTTATTTTCGAAAACACACTTAGCACATAATCACATCAATTATCCATTAATAATTCCAAACCAACAATCCAAATTAATATTCCACAATCCATCATCCAATTCATTACTTCCATTAGCATAAGAAACATTCTACAATCCATCAACAAACCAAAGATTAATGATAAATGAAATATTCATAAGTCATATGCTATGAGCCATAATCCACAATCCATATTTCACAATCCACAATCCACAATCCACAATCCACAATCCGTAATCCATAATCCATAATTCATAATCCATAATCCATAATCCTTAGAAATGAATTGAATCTTTTGCCAATTCACCCTATCAACCATAATCCATAATCCATAATCCAAGACAACTAGACCTTAAGTGTGCACACCCCCTACTGGGTGTTTTTAACCCAAGTAGAGTAGACTAGAGCCTAATCCTCTTAAAGACCGATGCGGTGGGGTAATTAATAGGAGTCGATGAGACTCAATCCAATAAATAAGAGTTCTTTTGACTCAAGTAAATAAATAGGAGCTCTTTTGGCTCGAACAAATAATTAGGAGTTCTTTCGACTCAAATAAATAAATAGGAGCTCTTTTGGCTCGAACAATTAAATAGGAGTTCTTTTGCTCCATCTAAGTAACCAATATCTTATTGAGAGAGAGTTGATGATCACATAATCATATACAACAATACCAAACCAACATCACAATATAAATTGGCTATGCGCCACAAACCAACCAAATCAAACTATTCAATATGCATTTAATCTTACCTTTCAAAATAACATATTTGTCACAAGCCATACCATATACCAATATCAATACATAAATCCAACCAAATCAAAAATACAACAATCGCATAAACTGAACCGTTCTCCACCTATCATGATACTATGTTTTCATCCAATCACGCCATTCACATATAGCACATAAGTTTGAAAGGTTTCCACAAGTTTAAGAAGGGTTGAGCATGCTAGCTTACCTTTTCAAGCAAACGGAATTAAATAGCACAACAATCACTACTACTCTTCGTGTACGAACTCAGGCTCTACAATTACACAAACGACATCCCAAATCAACACTCAATCTTTCTCAACCAACCAACCAACTATATTCCTATATATTAGTATGTATGATCCTATATGCAATGTATGACTATGACAATACCAAATTCAAACAAACAATTACCAATTATCCAATAATTATCGTTCTATTTCAATAATTATCCAATAAAACTCAATTAACGCCAAAATTATTATAAAAATTCACAAAGGCCTAAAATTAGTTTTAAAACAGAATCTGAGTCATGAAAATCAATCCTTAATTATTATAATTTATTTAGGATTTATTAATACAATTTACATTATGTTTTAATTATCAAAAACGTGTTTAAATTACATCAAATCACATAAAAACGAATTAATTCAATTAATTCATAAAAATCAGTTTATAATTTTATAGTTTCCCCTAATTTTCGAAAATCCTAATTAACATAATTAATTGAGTTAATTACACTAATTTAGTATCAATTACCCAAAATCAAAACAAATTACAATTTATACAAACCCAACTCAAATTCCCAATTAAAATTAAGGATACTAATTAATAGGTTATAAGAACACCCAAGTTATACCTTTCGAACTTAATTAAACGAATTCAAGTAATTAGACTAATTAACCCCAAAAACGTGATTAGTGAAAATCAACCCAAATTAAGCACCAAAACCAATTCTTTATGTATAAAACTAACTCAAATCAATTACTCACTAATCATAACACTTATTAGGATCAATTAAACACAAGTTAAAGCAGGAAAACGACTTGTAATTACATGTTTATAGAGAAGGACGAAAACAGGGGAAGGAGGAAGGGGATGTTACCGTGACGACAAAAGGGGGAAAGGGGGCATTTGGGGTGGTCGGAGGACGAGTCGGGTTGATCGGCGATCTGGGCAAAGGAAGGGCGTGCGTGCGGTGCTGGGTCGAGCGAAGAAGGATGGGCGTGCGTGAAGAAGATGGGCGAACAGATGGAGAGAAAACAGAGGAAACTCTGTTTTTATAGCAGGGGGGGCTGCGTCGGCTTCCTTTTTTTTTTTTTTTTTTTTCCTTTTTGTTTTATGATTTCCTTTTTTTTTTTTTTTTTTTGTTGGGTTAGGATGTGTTTGGTGTTTGGGTCAATTGGTGTGGGCTTGAGTTGTTGTAGTGTTTGGAAGATAGCCCAATTTAGAAATTAGAAAATCGTATATAGAAAATCCGACTCCAAAATTCATTTCCGAACTCGGTTTTGAGAACGACAATTAATAATTAAAATATTTTCATTTCAATAATCTAATTAATAGATCTAAAAATCTAATAATAAAATATTTTAAAATTTCGGGATATTACATCAAAAGTCAGTAATGACAATAAAAACAGAAACTACAACATAAACTCAATGCCTCAAACCCGTCCTACAGAGAAGAGAGAGAGAGAGAGAGAGAGAGAGAGAGAGAGAGAGAGAGAGAATTTACATGCAACAAGTCTCATATGAGACGGTCTCACGATAACTTATTGTGAGACAGATTGAATTGTTTAAAAAGTGAACCGTTTAATATTGATCGTGACCGTTATATTGTTTTTAGTGATCTTGTTAGTTTACGATTTAACCCTATATGTTGTGATTTAAAAGGGTCACAACATATAAAATTAGGCATAATTTATGAAATAAGTCAATTACTCCTTTTATATGGGGCATTCTAATCTTACATTAAACTAAAAAGAATCACCAAAAGAAGTATAATGGTTACAAAGAATATATAAGAGGTCACCATTAACATAAGGAAAGATGGTCTCACAATAAGTTAGTGTGAGACCGTCCCACACATATCAAATGTCACTCATAATAACGTACAGATCCGACGACTTCTATTTTAAGTGATTCAACACGCGGTATCAAATCAAAACCTACTAATCGCCATAATAATAAAACAACCAAAGAAAGTAATCATATAATCTAACGAATATACCAACAACAACAACAACAAAAATAATGCGGTTCTTCCATCAAGATTCAAGAGGGTGTGAACAGGAATAGAAACCCATGACGATGATGATAAGAATTAAAACAAAGGGAAAAATTGAAGCACTAACCTTTTGGAGCTCCGATCCGGAATTGTAAGGAAACGAGAATTGACTATATTGTTGATTGAATTAACAGTTGTTATATGCTTTCCTGTTTTCCTTATTCGATAGACCTAAAAATTTCCGTTTCATAACTTTCCTTATGGGACGTGAGTTATCTCTATGTTTACCATATAATTTACTCATCAGGAGTGGAAAATGGCAAAGTAGTAAGAACTAGAAATAATCTTAACCACTCATTTAACCGATGATTCTATGGTCATTACCGCTAGTGGTATTTACCAAAAGAAAATACTATTTTATTAAGATTTTTTATTTTCCTATATTAATTTATAGATAGAGTATCTAATATTTATATAATTAAGAAATATAAAAACAAGTATATGTTTGGCTTAAAACTTTTTGTGTAGAATTAGGTTAAATAATCACTATTTTACTTTATAATTGTAGCCCTCGTTCATGAGTTTTCCTCCAACCCCATGGCTCCTGCCCAATGCTTTCCCCCTCCCCTCGTCTGATTCAAGATTGCCACTCTCCCTCCCTCCCCACCATGGTTGATTCAACAAGTTAATTGCCCATTTTTAGAACTTGTTTGCTTTATTCGTCGAGCACTTTTTAAAATCTTTAGTTCCCCAAATTTAAATTTTGTATTTTTTTAAATCGAAATTGGGTATTTCGTATCATCACCATTATCGGTTATCTTGAAGATGTAGCCATGGATATCAGTTCTACTCGATCATATAGTTTCGAGCCTTGTTTTACAAATCGTCATCTCTTCCATAACCAATTGTCACTGCTGGTGATACAAATTTATTTGGCTATTTATTTTTTTGGTTTACACAAACTACTTTGGCAGTTAAGAAACTTGACAAGTAATTTGATGTTGAACCACTGAAAAGTGTAGCAAGAACTTAAACATATACATGGCAGCTGTGGGCAGGGGATCCAAATGATGAACGATGACGAAATTGTATCTTGATTAATTAGAGCTAATTCTAATTTTTATAGGGGTCTAATTTAAGCAGCACCAAACATGTCCTTAGTTTAATGATTTTCTATAACATAAATATTGGATATTCTATTTATAAAGTAATAGAAGAAAATAACAAACTCAATTAAAATATAGGGTTTTTGGTCGAACCACACCTATTAAAACTAAAATTTTGTCAGACTACACCTATTATAATTATTTTTGTCCAAACACACCTAATAAAATCATTTTCTTTGTTAGACTACACCTTACATTAAAGTCCGCCTTTCACCCATCTACTGCCGCCACTTACCCACCCACTGCCGCCGCTAGCCACCGCCCCTAGTCACCTATTGCTGCCGCTAGCCTCCCCACTACCACCACCACGAATTTTTTCCCCTCAAATTCTATTTTCTTCCCCCTACATACAAAAAATCAATTTTGGGGAAATTTTCGGAGAAGAAAATCAAATTTGGGGGGAAAAAAAATTCGTGGTGGTGGTAGTGGGGTGGCTAGTGGCAGCAATAGGTGGCTAGGGGCGGTGGCTAGAGGCAGCAGTGGGTGGGTAAGTGGCGGCAGTGGATGGATGAAAGGCGGAAGTTAATATAAGGTGTAGTCTAACAAAGAAAATGATTTTATTAGGTGTGGTTAGACAAAAAAAATTATAATAGGTGTGGTCTGACAAAATTCTAGTTTTAATAGGTGTGGTTCGACCAAAAGCCCTAAAATATAATTTCATTATGGCGATTACCACAGGCGGTAATGACCATAGAATTATCGCTCATTTAACAAAAGCAACGGCTTAGATTTAATCTTAATGCCACTAATTAAGAGCTAACTACAACTAACTCCATGTAGCTCTACGTAACTTCACTAACCTAACTTCGGCAAGCACTACCTTACTCCGAATCTTCGATAACTACCAGCGAAATCCAGCCGCCGCTCTCAGAATTCAGCAACCAATGAACCACCTTCCACCTTCCACTCCAATGACCGCAGTCAGAAATTAAACCATTGCCACTGGTGGTTAACATCTGGAGACCGACTACATGCTCTAATAAATTGGCTCGACCTAAGAACACCTATCTACAGTATCCAACACGAAATCCGTTGTTACAAAAGTTAAGAGAACAAAGCAGGCTAGATGTGCATTGACAAAAGGCAAACTTGGGTAATACTTGTATTTGATACATTGATTTCTACAACAATATGTATATTTGTGGCTCTACAAAGGAAGCTGGCAGGCTTGCTGCATGCTAGCTTTCCATTACTAGACGGATGCAGTCCTTTTTTTCAACCGAATCCTTGTGATGATCTCAGCGGTGTGCCGGTATGCAAGCTGAATTTGGACACTGGTATAACTTCAAGAATACGTATGTAGGTAAGCAACCAGTGGTGGGACTTTGGTATAAGTCGTAATATTTGTTGAAGCTCAAATACAATGGAATTTCCTCGTGTACAACTCTTTGAACGTCCAACTTCTGGTCTGATCTTTGTCTTCCCTCTCTTTGTCGTTGAAATTCCGATCCAACTTTCACAATGTGCCTTTTTTCCCCGACTTCAATCCATCCACATACTTGTCATGAAAGCGGAATCTCCCTTGTCTTCGTGACATAATTAATGACATTAGCCTTATAAACTTTTTTGTGGTATGTCCTATATATGATGTTTGCTTGCCAAGAACAGTGACTACGTGACTCTCTGTGATGGCTCAGGTGCGCAAGGACATGCCTGCAAATAACGATGAAGAAGTTGAGTCTGCACTTCTTATAAATAGTAATACTGTACAAGTGTACATAACTAATGTGTAATTAATTTGATAACCTTTGTATACAAGCTTGTATTGAGGATTCTTCCCCATATCATTTGCTCCTATACTTGTGCTATGTTGTAGTGGATGTTTGAATCTGAATGGGCGTCATCCTTTAGCTGGTACTACGACGCTCTTGTAATTGCAAATCTGTGGAAAGTGACAAACAGGATATCAATTGTTTTGAAAGCCATGCTTGAAATCTTTCATGGAAGAGCGATCTACGTTTTCTACAAGCTGCGTCCAATGTCAGCTTAATTGCGAAGGGATCTGAGTGCATGAATACATACGAAAAGAGGGTAAACACTAAAACAGGTCAAGGAAAGAATGAACCAACTCAGACTACACCGGATGTTTCTGGTGGTTTTTTCTTTCAACACAAGTGCAGGGCTAGGTATTTTGTCAGTCCAGCGCGAAAAGCTTGTAGAATTTTCATTCCTCTGTTTATGGTATAAGAATTTTCTACCTCAGAAAAATGCTTTGTAGATCAGAATCCTGTAATGATACATTAAAGCAAAGTTCTATTCTATCCCTCCACGTTTAGAGTTTCTACCCACGCTTAGTGAGAGGGTGTATAGACAAAACGGTTAGTCATATGTTTAAAAAAGTTACCGTGACAAAATATGTAGGCTTCTTTTCAAATTTCCATGTAAATGGGGTTTCTGGTTTATGAACGTAGAGACAATACGTAACTTGACTTAAGAAGTGCGTGATAATTTTACCAAAAAAAAAATGTGCATTACAATTTACAAGCTTAACTTTAAATAAAAAGGGACTTTCGTCGTGTAATCCAAGCAAAAAGGTACAAATTGTTTTGATCGGGGTGGATGTGGGAGCTCAGTTAAAGACTCTATGTGTATGTGAATTAAACAGAGTTTAGCACAGAGTAAAAAGGCAAAATTTCACAAAAGCATCAAAATCCGTCTAAAAAGTGCCGGCCTAAAATCCTTTACATTTTGAAAAATTCGGTACAAATATCATGTAAACATTGTATCAAAAGGTCAAATGCAGTCAAATGACTTGAAATCTTTCTACGACATAGTTACATACCAATCAAGAAAAGGAAAGTCGGCATAGAAAGAATTTAAATCGGCATCATAACATTTCCGGAAAAGAGGTTGACAATCAGATAGTCAAGGTTTCCTTGACCTTATCGTGAATGGATCAAGATCCTCTGGAGTTATTTTTCCTAGAGTTCCTTGGAGTTTACTTGAAATGGAAAAATATATTTATGAATACCTTTTTTTAAATAAGAAGAAACACTACATGTTAGAGTGATATTTCCATTTCAAGTAAACTCCAAGGAACTCCTCGAAAATTGATAGTTATGCTTATGCAGAAACATTTTAGGGGGAAAGAATACAAACGCAAGAACTGCGCGATTTCCACCCGAATACATTATATGCACATTACTTGCGTAATTCCTCATTTCAACACACTATTTTACAGACTACAGAGGCTTAAGACCAAAAACCATGCCACTCTGCCTTGCTATCTATTACTCTAAGACCTTAACTAACGACCTATATTACCTGCCTAATCATGGAGAGCTAAAGCCCTTTAGAAACGCTTTAGCCTTCCCTTGAACGAACTAGGGTATATCGCTACAGAGTCTACACATCCTATTCATGCTTTAAATAAAAACGCGGAGTACTCTTCCATTTTAAATACGACTTACCTTCTACTCGTCTTTTACGAGACTTTTTTAGAAATACCGAACACTTCTTACTTCTTATTTCTTACTTCTAACTTCATACATGAGACTATAGTCTAAATACTCCCTCCGTACCACATAACAAAAAACGCACCCTCGCAAGAAAAGGTTTACACGCTAAACAAAAAGCTCTTTCCGGTAAAAACATCTCTGCAACTCCTCTGTTTTAGTGGGACATTACGCAAAGCTTTTCCGAGGGTACATTGATCAGAAGGTAAGTAAAATACCATGTTTCTTGATTATTTCTATGCATAATAAAGTAATACATTCAAGATTTCATGTGTATAATGATGTTATGAGTTTAGGAAAAGAGGAAATTTATCAAGAAAACATGAAATTAGGATGAATCAAATTGCTACGTGAAGTTTTAAGGTTTAGGTTTTCAAAGAATTTACCGTTGGGACTGAAAACCTCAATTCCATTTGATTGTCAGAAGTACAATTTGGGACGTCTTGATTTGATTTTGGGAGGTATTGATTTCATTTCATGTACAATGATGTCCTGACAGTCCATTAATTATGATTTTTGAAGAAAAAAACAGAGGGAATTTATCAAGAAAAGCATCCAAAAGACTGAATTAAATTCACCAAGATTTGGGGGTTTCGGGTTCGAAGGATTGTTAAAACTGTAATTCGGGACGAGAATTCATTGCGCTTTAGACTAACTATACTAAATAAGCTGTAATTTTTCTTAGGTATGGCAAACAGGAACAATCATGTTATGACAAGCAAAAACAAAGGCAAAGAGAAGGGCACACACCACTCCCTACAGTTCACCCTGATGCAAAATACATAGCAGGTCAAACGGTAAGAAATGAAGAAATCTATTGTAAAATGGATTTACTATGTGATGCGTTTTACTAATCAAGAGTTTTGTACAGATGGTGAGCAAGGAAGAAGTATGCCACACTCTGGAGTCAAAAATAGCAAAAGAAAAGGGGCTTCGTTCAGGATTTCATAATTTGCGACTGATCCATGAACAGGGAGAGAAACAGGGCAAGGTTCTTGAAGTAAAGGTACATGCAGATTGCAATCCTATGTACAGTATTATCTCTTTAACTTTTACAAGATAGTAAATACTGACCTTGCACTAAATAAATCAGGATATCCCCAGTGAACTTCGGGAAAAGCTACCAATGATAATGCCCGGCCTGACGTTTAAGAGCTGTAAAGAGTTTTGGGAGTATGAGTGGGCCCAACATGGATGCAAAACCAGGCTACCTGTACCAAAATACTTCCAGACCATAGCAGATATAGATGAGACATATAATCTGGCCCGAGCCATGCAACAGGTAGCTCTTGTTCAAAATCGGAGGAACTCTGTCAATTCTGCTGCGAAGGGTGGCTCTAGCTCAAAACCTTCAACATCTATGGCTGCCACAACTCTTCAAGTTCCTTCAACTTCTACATCTCAAGGATTCACTTATGCAAGTGCTCTGCGATCTCCAGCAAAACAGTCTTCAGACCACACATCCAAGGCATCTACCTCTACAAGTGCAGCACCACAACAGAGTACATGGATCACAACAACCTGCGCGCAACTTGTAGCTGACCTGAGAGACGCCTTTGGTGGCATCACCCCGATAATCCAAGGGGTTTTACACGACAACAGATGGATCCTCTCCCAAGTGTTCATCACCCTGGATGAAAACTTAAAGGCGATTTCTGCCCCAAATCCGTATTTTGCAGGACTCAGTGCCTCCACTCCAATAGACTACAAACTGTAAAGCTCAGCTTCTTCATTCCACGCCCATACAACACCTTCTGCCTCTACAAGTGCTCTTCTTCTTCTACACGTGGTGACAACATCTTGCACAACTTCCCAAGCAATGATCTCAGGCTCTCAGCTAAGCCAAGCAATTATCAGCAGCAATTATCAAGGAATCTGAGAGGCCTGGAAAAGAGCAATTGATACCTGTTACCAACAATATAAACAGGATAAGCTCAACGCAATGGATTCATCCATTGACAAAGAGAAAACAATTAGCATGCCCTTTACATAAATTTTGTTTGTAGATAGTTGTAGTGTAAAAATTAGCGCATCCAGAACTAGCAAGAGATCTCTATCGTAATAAAGTTCCCCAAAATAAGTTTATTTGCTGAACATATGTTGATGAACAGAAGTTCACATAACAAAAACTTGTAAAAGTGCATCTGGTGAATAGCTTCCTTGTGTTCATCAGCTCATCAGTTTACTCAGCTAAGGAAGGTTTTCTGTCTAGTCGGACTTGCAGCGATTCCAAGTACTTCGTTTCATGGGAACAATAAGCATGTATCCTCCCTCTTTTCGCTTTGTACAAAATGTTAGTTTCTCCTCGAGATGGTTAAATAAAGAAGTTAGAGCCGCAGAATGACTAGAAAAATCCAAAGGACGCAAAACTTTCAAGATGGCCTTCGTGACTGTTAGGGGCAGTGGCTAGTCGAAGTACTCTGTCCTAACAATCAGACGACAAGAGTTCAAGGGGGGGGGGGAGATAACAATGAACTTACAGTTACTACATAAAGCCGGAGTGCAATGGTAAAGCAAGACGGTAATTTTGAACAATTCCTGAATGGTTTAATGATACGAAAATTAAGTGAAGAACAAGCACTGGAGCTACTGCAACAACGACAACAACACAACAAATACTTCGTCCGGAAATAACTTGAGCCGGCTAATATGAATTGCCTTTCAATACCAATAAAACTACTACGATAAGGAAAGGTACTCCCTTCAAGAAAAATTGGCCAACAGTACCTTTTATAATGATTTATTAGTGAGACACTAACAAATTTGATTTCTGGGCCAAAAAAGTCAACATTCTGGTAATGACCACCACTGAACAGAGTTTCTCCCATTTCCCCTTGATTTCCATCCATGTATTCACCTCCTTCCCTCAATTTCACCTATTTCTGCACTTCCCCCGTCCTTACCCTTTTTTCTTAAAATTTAGATTATTGAGAAAAATAAGAAAAGCATACCCAAAGCTAGGTGAGGGAATGAAAATGCTAAAGATAAAAGCACATTGTTTATCATCACCGATCTTGCTTTATGCGTTTGATAGAAAAATAAAAACATGTACGATTGAGGGTTTTTTTTGGTTGAATTAATGGAATCCCACAGTTTATGTTTCCAGGTGTTTTGTTCAAGCTATCCTCAATCTGCTACCGTTACTTTCAAGTGAGATTTTAGACTTTGTTACATCTCCATTTCCTCTCGAGTAACACATACCCCTTCCTTGACGGTGACCATTAACACCATAGGTCGGTCCACCACCATCTCATCCAAGCACTGTTTCATTAGCCACTACTATCAGCAAATAAGTGTGGATAAAAAAGGATGAATCCATGCCAAACTAAAAGTTAAAACAAACACTCCAAAGAGGATAGAAATAGGTAGCACAAAGTAAAAGGATCAATTTTGTACTTTACTACGGAGTTTAGACCAGTTGAAGATTCTCATAATACCGCTACGGCGCCACCTAGTGCAGTTTTTAGCCATTACATGGTAGAAATGCCACCTACTTATAGCAACTTTCTAGCTATGATGACTTCTCTATGATGACTTCTCTAAGTACTCACTTGAATTCATCACATGGACATCATTAAGCACGAGAAAAGATTTAAATTTAAGAAAGGTTATCTGCAGCCTAGAAGTTAAAACGTACATAGCAGAACAAAAGCTCAAGTAATGGGACGAAACTTATTGTATGTAACTTCGTGACTCATCAAGCTTGTACACAAATTCAAACCAGAGATACCGCACCTAAGGTAGCAGTAGTATTAGGTTATCTTAGCAGTAATCTCAAAGAGAAATTTGTTAGCAAGTGTTAGGGTTGGAAGAAGATGTAATTAACAACAAAGAGCTATTTACATGGCTCTTGGTGTCGGACAATTATATGTCAGAATGCCCCATCCGTAAGAAGAAAGCTAAATAAACAGTCAAAATACGGATCTCTTAGAAAACACTAGCGATTCGAGGCATACCTTAGATATAGGGAAACAAAGAGACTCATTTCGACCTCTTTGACCTGCTAACTACGGCCGTCTACCTTCCAACAATAGTCTTTTCATTTCCTTTGACTGCAGCCTCTTTTACCTCTAGCAACTGATGTCTGAATGCCTATAAAGATCAAGAATAAGACTATTGACTTTCAGATATAGTGGACATCAGAACCAGTTAGCAGGCATCAAACATTATAACAAAGTTAACCCTGTTGTAAAGTATCAACACCATGATCTCTCTCTCTCTCTAAAAAAAAAAAAAAAGAAAAGAAAAGAAAAGAAAAACCATGCTCTCGAGCACTAGCAGATAAATAGCATCTTTAGACCATGTCCCATCAATCCATCATTAGTTAGCAAGTCGCAACAAGTATTATACTATCATCGGACTTAGCTAAAGATTCAAGTGCTCATCTTCAAAGATAAGGGCATGATGATCAATTTAGTAAACAAAGCTTGGAAAAAACGACAGGGACTAGAAGAAAAACTAGGTGAAGTCAACTACACGCTAACAAGGTCTGCACACGTTGAAGAAAGGAACATGAGCTAAGATTATGAACTTCAATTGTATCAAAAGATAGAACAAATATCTCAATTCATAGCTAACAAACCCGAAAACCATGTTGGGACTAAAGGCTTTGTTATTGGTAGTTGTGGTGAAGTAATAACCGTAAATACCTCGACCTTCTTTCTCACCACCTATCTCACTACATATGCTTGATAGGAAAAGTAATCCCATGTTTGAGATTATGAACAAAGTCATCTCCTTTACCAAATAAACGAAGAATCTCCACCCCCTCCACCCCTTAAAAATCAACTCCTTCGTGTATACAGCCATTAATGAGATCTCTAATTATGAACAAAGTCATCTCCTTTACTCGAAAAAAATTCCCAAATAAACTAAGAACTCCCCACCCCACCACCCCCCCCCCCACCCCAAAAAAAAAAAAAAAATCAACTCCATTAGCGTATAAAGGCCATGAATGAGATCTTGAAAAAAAAGTAATTCCAAGTTTGAGATTATCAACAAAGTCATCTCCTTTACAAAATAAACTAAGAATCCTTCCCCAAAATGAAATCACAAGTTTAATATTATGAAAAAAGTCATCTCCTTTTTCATGTTCCAAGTTATTCTCAGATAAGTCAATATATCTCTTCCCTGTTTCCTCCACCATCGAGATAGCCCATAAACGACACAAAAAAATGAAAAAAAAAAAACAACAATCCAATCACTGAGAAACAATAACATGAATTTACCAAAAAAAAAAAAAAAAAAACAATACAGATATGCAATCCGATGCATATAAACAATCATATAATACAGATCAACGGATGTGCTGCAATTAACTGAGAGCAAATTACCTGAAGGGATTGAGATATTTTCTCTCCCTGTAGAAGATGAGAAGCAGGCGTCCAAAAGATATGAGAGTTAGATGGGATTTGGTAGGAATATAGGCCCCGTTTACCTTAACTTTTTTTTTTTTATATATTTTTTTTAGGGAGCCGTTTTACCTTATTTTATCGTTCTTTTATGGGAAACTAGTTTGATGGCCCGTGCAACGCCCGGTCTATTCAAGTTTAAATTTTAAAATTATGTAAAAGAATTTTTTATATAAAACCAAAAATCTCATTTTAAACACCCGTGTGATATTTGTAATATAGTTCGATGGAAACTCGCATTTAAAAACCTAAAGTCATGTTTCGAACACCCGTGGGATATTTGTAATGTAATTAAATGGAAACTCGAATTTAAAAACCTAAAATCTCATTTCAAACATCCGTGTGATATTTGTAATTTGATTAGAGGAAAAATCACATTTCAAAAACCAAAGTCCCATTTTGAAACACCCGTGAGATATTTGATCAAATTGCCATAAATCAAGTAATTACTATATTACATAACTATTTTCCATAAATCAAGTAATAATGTTATTTTATTAGAATAATATTACCATGATTTTGAAACACCCGTGGGATATTTGATCAAATTGTCATAAATCAATCAATTAATATATTACATAACTATTTTCCATAAATCAAGTAATAATGTTATTTTATTAGAATAATATTACCATGATTTTGAAACACCCGTGGGATATTTGATCAAATTGTCATAAATCAATCAATTAATATATTACATAACTATTTTCCATAAATCAAGTAATAATGTTATTTTATTAGAATAATATTACCTTGTACTTACCATATCCTATTTTGGATAAACATTATTTACAATATAATAATATTATTATATG
Organism: Spergularia marina; assembly: GCA_963680865.1. Classification (NCBI taxonomy): domain Eukaryota; kingdom Viridiplantae; phylum Streptophyta; class Magnoliopsida; order Caryophyllales; family Caryophyllaceae; genus Spergularia; species Spergularia marina. Next base: position 21,167,791 of record OY804553.1, on the reverse strand, counting down.
CCACGTGTCAGCGTGTGAATTGAGCGGGTTCAGGATTACATATATATATATTAGATTATCCAATATATCCTTGAGATTACCGAATTTTTCAGGTATACCCCCGAGGTTACCGAGCTATCCAATATACCCCCGAGTTTTGCGTTTTCGCGTTTTTTCCTGAATTTTGCTAACGGTGTTAAGGCCCTGTGCGATTGGACTGCATTTTTCTAATTTGATTTGATTTTGATTTGAATTGAACTGGTTTGATTTGATTTGATTTGAATAAACTTGATTTGATTTGATCTGAACTGAATTAGTTGATAAATTAACTGCAACTAGACGAATTAATAACTAGAAATAGACTAGATTCATTAATTGTTATTTAGATATTTCTGATCTGATATGATTTGATTTGAATAAAACTGATTTGATTTGAATAAATCTGATCTGATTTGAAAACACCGTTGAATAAGTTGAATCGCACAGGGCCTAAACACCGTTACTTTTATTTGATTTATTTTTAAAATATTTAACCTTTAATCAAATAAATTCAAAAATATATATATAAATAAATAAATAAAACCCAAATTTTCTCCCATTTTCTCTCTCCTCCCCCAATCCCATTCTCCCCACCCGACACCACCACCCACCGCCTGCCACAACCACCACCGCCCTCACCGCCCACCACCACACCGGGATCCACCACCACTATCCCGTTCGCCGTCCTCTGGCGTCATGGACGCCCACCATCCGCGACACCGTCGCGCTCCTTCACCCCCATTATCTCCTTTTTTCAATTTTCTCTCTCTTCAAACATCTTCTATTTCCGGCAAAAATGGTGGCTAGTGGTGGTGCATGTCGAGAAAGGGGCAGCGTTCAAGTGTGAGGGTGGGCGGAGCAAGGAGTTGGGTGGAGGAATATTTGAAGGAAACGTTTAAGTGAGAGAGAGAAAGGGCCGTGGCCTATGGAGGAGTGGGTGGTCGGGGTAGTGTGTAGCCGAAGTGTGGTCGAGGGAGGGGGCACATCTAGTGGTGCTGGTGGTGGTAGCCCAGGTGGGGGTTGGTGCTGGGGTGCGGTGGTGAGGCGGTGGCTCCGTTGGTTGGGTTGGGGTTGGGGAGGGAGGTGAGAGAAACTGATTCTTTTTGTTTTTAATTTATGTTATTGGTATTCAATTTGTTATAAAAAAATCAATCTCATTAAGGGTGTAACGGTGTTAGACGCCGTTAGCAAAATTCTGGAAAAAACGCGAAAACGCAAACCTCGGGGGTATACCTGAAAAATTCGGTAACCTTAGGGGTATATTGGATAATTTCCCTTTTTTATCAGATACTTCATTGGTTCGCCTTTAAACTGTGTAGGGTCAACAAAACACATTAAATTGGGTGTACACATTAAACGGCTACCAAAGTTCTAAAAATATTGCATGACAAGTTAGATAAAATATTGATCTAACCGTCATACAATTTTTTTGAAAATTAAATTAGCCAAAAAACGTGTACATCCACCTTAAAATGCGTGTCTATTGATTTACACTAGTTACCGAGCGATGCAAATATGCATTGCCTTAATCATGTTGCTGTGCAATTTGACGCAAATTATATCGTGCACCAAGGTGCACGATGAGTATGGTACACCTCCTCACAATAGAGGATTAGAGACCACACTTAAATAAATTTAAATTATTTTAAGTGTGGTCCCTACTCCTCTATTGTGAGTAGGTGCACCATACTCATTGTGCACCTTGCTGCATGGTATAAGCATTGGCAATTTGAAGAAAGATATAAAGGGACAACTCAAATGCTGCACTAGTAGTTCACATCTCCGACTTTGTAGATGTTTGAGGCTTGATACTAGATATCATCAGAATCAATGAAAGTAGCTCAGACTGCTGCGTCAAACTATGTTCAAGGCCCAAACGTAGGAGCGTCAAACTATGTTCAAGGCCCAAACGTAGGAGATTGCCTTTTGGTCCGAATGCAGCAAGAGTGCATCCGCATAGTCTGAGACAGCCTGATAGAGAATTGAGCAGATATTTGTTAAAATCATATTCAAATGGATATGGAAAAAGCCATTTAATCTCAGCACAAATGGCATCTAGAGAGAAGGCATCGTCAGCTTTAGGGTCCAGAGAAAGATCACTTCAAATCTTCCTTTTGCGGATGTCGTCATTTCATCGACCCAGTTGAAAATACGACAATCCTAATCACACTTAAGCAAGTGGAACCAAAGTAAACAACAACATCTGCGTCTTTTAGATCAGAAACGGGGATGATCTCCTCATCAACCCTCCTCAGTGACTCTATTCCACAACACTCCAACCAGTCCTGCAAACATGGACAGTGTAGCCTTAATACTTCATTATCCCAAACACTTTGTGTAGTGAAGGGATATGCACCCATGCCAAATTCAAGAAACACTTGTTTGCCGTCAAGCTCCACATAGCTATTGTTGGGTTCCACAATAACCAGCTTATCTTTAACAGTGTATTTGCAAAGATAAAATAACCTACGACTGAACCTATCGTCCAAGGGAAGTTGGAGCCAGCCACAACCTTATGGGTCCTAAAACATACAGTCGACACGCTTTTCCCAAGATGCTGGCATAGACGGTGGCCTCATCATGTAACTCTTTCTATGAACCACAACAAGCTCTGTTGGGAAATCAGTGCTAACACGCACAAATTTTAAAGTGGTTCAGCGACCTAGTCTAAAACACTATTTTACTATATTAGTAGTTTCACAAATACAAGTTTAAAGGCGAATTTGACAACCCTCACACAATCACCGACATAAGGACCCAAGCACTCTGTCACTCTAGGTCACTTAGATTGAGAAACCTCACCCAACAAAAAACAGGCGCGCTTTTTTTTGGTTCCGGACATATTTTGAAATTGTAACAATGACACCCCTCTCCCGTCCGTGGAGCTCCACTCTGAAGCTTCTCCTACACAGCTCCCACAAACCCACCTTCTCCTTTCCCTCCAATACGACACCGTTCAACTCACTTTCCCCCTCTCGTACAATGTCCACCAGAACAACCGCTAAACAAATCGGGACCCACAACGGCAGCTTCCACTGCGACGAGGCTCTCGGCTGCTTCCTCCTCCGCCTCACCGGAAAGTTCTCGGGTTCGGATATTATTCGAACCCGAGACCCCGAGGTAGATTTTATGTTCTACACCCCTACCATGTCTTTCCTCCAATTTTATTTTTTTTGGATATTTGGGTTTTTGACATTTGTTTGTAAAATTGGGGTTTATGATAAGGTGTTGGAGAAGCTGGATGCTGTGCTGGATGTTGGCGGGGTTTACGAGCCGTGTCGCGACCGATATGATCATCATCAGAAGGGGTTTACTGAGGTTTTTGGTCATGGTTTTGGGACTAAACTTAGCAGTGCTGGTCTTGTCTACAAGGTGTTTGATGAAATGTCTCTTTGAAGTTTCCAACTTTTGAGTTTTCATTACACTGTTTGTTTGTTGGCCTTGTTTCAATTTCGTTTTAAAATGCTGAGCATGTCTTTAATTTGATGGTTGTTGGATCTGGAATTTTAAATACGGGGTGAAAGATATCGTTTTGATGTTGGTTTGCGGTTGAAATGTGTCTGATGATATATGAATGGTTGTAATTGTAGCATTATGGAAAGGAGATAATTGCAAAGGAGCTCGAGCTAGATGAAGGACATCCGAATGTGCATCGTTTGTTTCTGGCTGTCTACAAGAATTTTATCGAGGTATCTAACTCGCAGCATCAAGCTGTATTGTGAATAGCTGTTAAGGATCTTTGTCATGCCTGGTGGTTGTTTATGATCTTTTTTAGTGAGTTATTTGCTCTGGCTTTATGCTTTTTCTTTTGCTAATTTATGAGGTTATGGTAGAGACATCGGCTAACATTGTAGTGTCAGTGATGAGCGAGTTCAGTGAACTTGACGGCTAGACCCTTCTTCTTTAACTGATGTTATTCTTTGTTTTAAGTGAATTGAGTTTGACTGTCCAATCTCTTTGCTTGGAGACTGATTTCAAATTTTGTACTTCATGTTAAGTAAAGAATCATATTGCCTGTTAAGTCGACAGGATTATTGAGTGTGGGCTGAGCAATTTTACGAGGAGTACTCAATCACTCAACGAATCACGCTATTCTGAAATCGAGGCTTCATTATGATCAGATTACACTTGCTTTTTCTTTCTCTAAGCTGTAGACTAATAGATAGTATGCTCCTCAGTTTTAGTTTCGAGCAACTTTTCTGCAGTCTAAATTGATGACATCTGACAAACAAGTAACCCAGATATCTGATGTTGATCTACTTATCGTTGTTGGATTTTAAGTAGAAACTGGTAAATAAAGCATGGACATGATTTAAGTTCACTGATGCTATTCAAACCTCAGTTCTCTTTAAGGATGCTTTATAATGGATGCGCGTTTTTTTTTTCTTTTTTTTTTCTTCTTTTGGGGAAAGAACAGGTACGATGGACATGCATGTTTTATCTTTGCGATGCGTTCTAATGGAAATACGGGTTGAAATTTTAGTTCATTTTTTTCTTTTTTCAAATCTAATTCGCTTTCTTGAGTAAGGTTTTCTAATTTAACGATCCTTTCATTACCCACTTTGATTTTTTCCTTTGATTTTCTTAAACTTTTGATGCGTTGTTTCCCCCTTTCATGATGGCTAATGATCATTCATTTTTTTGTTGTTTTTGGGGGAGGAGAGAGGGAGGAAGGGGGGGGGGGAGGGGTGGAGAGGTGCTGAATCTATAGCTTTATGCGGCTATACTTGTATTCATAATTTCCCCATTGTGGCAGGCAGTTGATGCTGCAGACAATGGAATCAATCAATACAGTTCTGATCTATCACCCAAATATGTCATCAATACATACTTGTCATCAAGAGTGGGTAGATTGAATCTTAATTGGACAGATCCTGATCAATCATCTGAGAGAGAAAATGAAGCTTTTCGAGATGCCGTGACATTAGCTGGAAATGAGTTTTTGGAGGTTAGTATCTTACTTTTATCAAGATTTCATTTTTCTGGATTCGTTGCCAAAGCTCATGAATGGTAACCTAGGGATTGCTTTTCCCCCAGTGTAGTCTTTATAACAATGAATACTTCTGTTTCAGAGCATCCGTTTTCACGCGCGATCATGGTTACCAGCTCGATCTATTGTCATGGAGTGTCTTGCAGCAAGGCATGAAGTTGACTCTAGTGGAGAAATAATGGTGCTCAATAAGTCTTGTCCTGTAAGTGACCTTGCTAGCTGTGATTACTGTATTCTATATTCTAGTCCAGGATTTACTGGGCATCGAAGTATCCAACCATTGGTCAGATATATTATCTTGTTTCTTCGTAAGATCCTGAGATTGTGTTGCGCTTCTTAACAGTGGAAGCTTCACATATTTGAGCTTGAAGAGGAACTAGAGGTTAACTCGTCTGTCAAATACGTTATCTATGAGGTAATGTGTGTATTAGCCATGTATGTTGATTGGCTAGCACATTATTATGATGCAAACTCAACATTGGTGCATGCGATATAATAGATAAGTTGCTACTCTTTCTCATCTCCTATTATTGTAAGCAGGATGATAGAAAAACTTCGTGGCGAGTGCAGGCGGTGGCTGTTGGACCAGATAAATTTGATAGTCGGAAGCCCTTGCCAAATCAATGGAGGGGTTTAGAAGGCAATGAGCTCTCTGAAGTATCAGGCATCCCCGGCTGTGTATTTGTACACATGAGTGGTTTTATTGGTGGGAATAAGACTTATGAAGGTGCCATTGAGATGGCAAGAGCTTCCTTGAAAGCATAGAAAAGAAGAAACTTTTGCAACTGTAAATATTCTTAGTTCCAGCATTGTTGATTTGGGAATAGTATCCCCTTCCTCCTGCAAATCCCAGTTCGAAAAGTGGCTACATTTTCATCTCCAGGGCAAGGAATACCCGTGATCAGTGCATTTCAATCAGCTGAACATTTGCCATCATTAGGGTAAATTTTTGATAGACAGAAGGCACCTCACTTCCTGGTAAGCCCTAAGGTGCTCAGCAGTGGGTAGTTGTAAGCTGCATGTTGGTGAAAGTATTGTTTTAACTTTGAAGGAGGTATCTGTCTCTCTTAGGACTTTTTTTTCATTTTGCTGTAGAAGCAATATTAATTAACTTATGAGATTCAGATTCCTTGATGCGGCAAAACATGGTTTGATTTAAGCATCATGTGTGACTCAAAAACCTTTTGAGCAACCGTTAATATAGTTCTTTGATACTCCACAAGTTCATTCTCAAAGTTCTTTTTTGGCATCCCAGTATACAAGTATCCCTGGTGCAGAGTCGAGTCCCTGAACAGTGACTGTACATCGAATGCATAACTATATTTCTGGGGATGGATCGGACCTCTACATCAAGCGAACTCATAGTTGTGAACACATCACATATCCAGCACAGGTACAAAATCACTGTCCTTGTAATGTGGTGATTGATACACTTCTTCGTACAACTAGGCTTTATTCTTCTGCAACTACTGGCAAATCTTCTTTAAACCAATTGTACAAACCTCCCTCTAGGTGAAAGACGTTTTTGTATCCATTCAGTACGAGCAAGTATGCTGCTATCAGTGACCTGGAGATAATCATAGTATATGTATGAAATCAGTAAGCAACTGGTATATATGACTATCTCTATACGGAGTATATAGGAGATGTAAGGGAATTTGTGTAACAGATGATGCTAAAGATAAAAGAATTTCATTTATGATTAGCTCAGCTGTGTGCAATAATTAAAATTTGGATTTTTTACTAAGAGTTTGTGTAAGTTTTCTGAAATGACATAGTTGAAGGAATGACAGAAAATGTTGTGGATATGTTGATAGTATCTTTGTAGAGGGCAGAATGCTTGCGAAATACGTCATATAACTAGATGACTTGGATGAAGTCTAGAAGGAAATACTTTAAGAGACAGCCAATGTACCTTGACTGTTGACCCTCAGGTAGATTCATTGAGGGTCTCATGGTACCCCCGGCTGAGCAGGCCACTATTATCTTGGCATTTTTGTCTAACTTGGATTCAACTTCTGCATCGTGAAGCTAATGATAAGTAGGTTCTGGAGCTACAGTACATTTATCATGAGCTAACCTTATACATGCATTAAAGCCTTTCTCACCTTGTATGAAGTTTGGGTTCTCCTCTGTGCCAGAAAATATACCAAAAAACGCAAATGCAGCTCGCCTTGCAATGTCCCAAGCTGTCCACTCTTTTATAAGCCTATATACTTGGACATTAACAGCGCCTGGTGGATGGCCCTGTCCAAAAATGTGGAAACTTAGGATTTGTCATCTAATCCTTGCTAGCTGTTCATCTAAGCAACCCCTAGTTCTAGAGTTCTAGCCCATGGTTGCATTCCATCTTTCTGAAGTTTCTGAGTTGAACTTTATAAAGCTTAGTTGGAAACAGTAAGCCCTCTAACCTCTTTGAAGTCTGCCTCTGGGCGCACGTCAAGCATCACAAAGTTATTCTCGTTCTGCAAACGTAGAGCTTCCTTCACATCCACTGTCTTAACCTGCAAAGAAAATTAAAATTGAAATAGATATTCACTAGATCTTGCAGAGTTCCAGGAGCTACAGTTTTTTTTTTTCTTTTGTTTTTTGGGTTTGTGTATATGGCTTGTCTATGTAACAAAAGGATACGTATTCATTAAAGCCTGCTTCAACTCTCCTCTGCTCTTTTGTATTAATAACGTTTGATTTGGGGTACATCTTAAGGTTTCTTAGTCATTCTTGGTCGTCGCCTGTCTTTATGTTGCTCTTCCCTGCTCAGAGGCAGATATTGCTCTGAATTTTAGATGTTGGCACTCCTGATAAATTTCGCAACAGTCTTAAAAAACTTCCCTAAGCTCATTTTCCTAGTATTAGAATTACTGATTTTTAGAGGGCCATCAGAACTGTGGACACTAGAAGTTGGATTCTGGATTATAATAGACATCAGAACAGAACGTTGGACAAGATTCGCCTTGCCGTAATCTGCAAGTGCAGTCTTGTACTAGTTCATAACAGTTCATCTTACATGTTTAGTTGAAGCAAAAATATAAGGCTGTTTGGTGGCAGGGATGGCGAAAATCAGCAGAAGGATAAGAAACCATACCTTTTTCTGAATCAGCATCTCCCGTTTTACCTTCCACTCTTCTTCAGCTGATCCCTCGAATAGCAAGTCATAAAAATAGTCAGGAGTCAGAAGTACGCTGTCAGAAACTAAAAGCATGTGAAAAATATGTGCATCTACAGTTTAAGTCATCGGTCACGAGTCATTAATATGATCTTATGTACTGTCATTGTGAAGGAGTCTGGACTACCTGGTGATTTTGCTGGTTTAGTAACTGCACTCCTGATGCTCAAACCCACTGGTGCACTGCGGAACCTTAACTTCGCGCTTGGCGTTCTTGCCGAGCCACTCATCGTTGAATCATGGAACTTGTGATTTAAGGAGGATGAAATAGATTGGTGCTGGGTGATTGAGGTGAAAGAAGTCATTTTTTTTCCAGCTCTTTTGCTTGGGAATGAGGATAACTTTGGGGTTAAAAATCAGTGTGTTAGATAATAGATACTGGTTTTTCTTTGGATTTGAAGGTAACTAGAAATGGTTAATGATGAGAGATATTTTGGTTAAAGGACAATCTGATCTTGTGATGGTCCTTTCTCCTATGGTGGGTGTGATTTTATTTGGATAATACCCTCATCCAAATTGTCTCTGTCTATTTTTCTGAGGATTGATGCTCAAGCCTCATTTTTGGTGGGTTCATGTCTGAATGATTGCATTATTTAGCTAAACCTGTAAAATTGATATGAATCGAATTGTATGTCTAAACATGGTAACTAGCTAAAGAAATATACAAACCTTTTCATCTTAAATCAGATGGTATCCAAACTCCTTGAATGAACGGATTTTGAAAAAATTTAATTCATTTTAGTACCTACGTTATTTTAGATTCTTTACGTTTCGTTTTTCTAAGTCCTCGTACATATTCAAACATGTATGAGAAAGTTGAAAATAAATGGTGCACCATTGGGCAAATCTGGTGTATACGTTCATACAATTTTCAATATCAGATGAGGTTTTGATCTCACATCTCTACTAAAACAAACCAAACAGAGATGAAATGTAATTATTCTATACTCGTAAATTAGAGTTTCGATCCTCTCCATTTTCTACTAAAGGATATTGATATATATCGCTTTAAATGTCTAGACGGGTAGTCAAATGAAATTTCGAACCTATTTATCGGACGTCGACTAATTCATTATATTCTAACGAGTTGAGTTAAAAATTGCATAACTACTCAATTCTCACCCAAACCCAAGTGTGGAGTAAATAACTAAATATGTTGCTCGAGTCTCGTCGTGTCTCAAAGTTCCGTCAGCCGGACTCGCCCCGCCTGTAGCGGGAAGAAATGAACCGCGAGAAACATTGACTCACCTTCACCGACGCGTAAAAACAGAAGGGGAGCGTGAAACTGTGAAAGAGTGTGAAACCCCCTGATTACGCTACCCCCAGAAATATCTCGCTGACTCGTCAAGCGTGCATCTTCACCAAAACAAAAACAAACTCCATTCTCACTCTTAATAATCAACCAAATCAAATCTAATATCCATTAATCCCCTAATTAACAAAAGCTTAATTAATACTCTACTACTAATCTCATCCCTCATTTAAACCTTTTTCCCCCAAAACACACTCCACTTCACTCTCTCTCCTCTTCTTCATCTTCTCCCTCTGAATAACAATGGAGGTTTTTTACTACCTGGTGTTCGGATCTTTATCTGCGATCGTCGCGGTAATTGAGTTCAGTAAATCTAACAAAGATCGTATCAACACGCCTTCCAATTTTAACTCCTTCAAGAACAGTTACCTTCTCGTTTACTCCCTCATGATGGGTAATTCTCTTTCCTCTTCCCGATTTCTGAATAATTTCATGTCATTCTTTTTACCTCGATGACGGATCTCTGATTTTATAGTTGAAATTTGTAACGTGATTCGTGATTTTACCCCCTTTTTTCATGTAATTTATGATCAATGTGTTAGAGATTGGGTAATTTTTTGAGCAAACGTGATTTAGATTCTTCATAGTATTAATTCACGGCAGTAAAAATGTGATTAGTCGGATTACGGTTTCTGGTATGGTGTCTATGATGAAATTTGAGCTAGGTGGAGTATAGCGATTAAGGTTGGTGAAACGTGTCGTTCACGCCCTAAAATTATAGTGGTTTAGATTCTTAGATTGATTGAGAAGTTTAATACTTCGTGATTGCTTGTTTAGGAAGGAGGTGATAGATTGAACTTTGTGGAAAATGCACATATTTGTGTTGATGTCCGTGGTAATGCACTCTGTAGCAGTGCGGTCATATGGCGGTAATGCGTGGATAGTGACGGAAATTTGAGAAGTGCTTTGTACGCTACTCTTAGGATTCGACTGTGTTGGGAGTCTGAAAGTTTTTCTCTAATATCGTTAAATGATTGACTTGGTAACACAGAAGGCGTAAAATTTATTCAGTTTAGTCTTACGGTAATGTTCGAAATGGTGTTCTTCATAAGAGGCACTGAACGGTCCAACGTGGGTGATTTGTTAAGGATGCTGTTGGAGTAGGGTTTTTATGTGAGTGTACCTTTTATTGGTGTAAACAGCGAAATGCCACTCCTCTGTTGACCTTTTCTGGATAGAGAAATAGGACGGGAAGGGAAAACGGGAAGGCGAGAGTAAGAGAGAGAAATGCTCATTCAGTAGTGGTAAGGGTAGGAAAAGAAGGAAGGGGCTTCTAAGTTAGTTGTTTCTAAGGGCTTGCCTGGTTTGGAAGAAACCATTTGTCTCATTTTTTAACTTTGTTTTTGGTTTATTGCCCTAGTAATGATGATGATTACCCCCATTCCAAGCGGCCCCTAATAACAAATATGTTGAGGTCGAGGAGATAAAATGAGGGTCGATAAGGAAAGAGAAGGATTTGGTTTATTGAAAGAGATGTTGTAGTGGAAATAAAACACTCTACTGCAAAATCATGGTATCTCCTACTATGGTGGCTATTGAAATATTGAGAATTTATTGTGCTTTGTTGTCTTTAATTTCATCATTCACTGAATCCTAGCAGCAGATTGTATACGGAATATATTATATCTGTATCAAGAGGAGCATGACAATTATGTCTTTTTTTTTTTTTTTTTTTTTTTTTTTTTTGGTTACAAACTATTATGTCTTTTATTGCTCATCTCCCATAGTACTCTTATTCAACTACTTGTCCTCTCCCTTTCATCTCTCTTTCCGATTATCATCCAAACAATGGATTCTGAACCGTTTCATCCCCTCTGCCGCCTCCATTTTATGTTGCACATGTACTGTTCTAATCTCCTTGTGTTTTTTTATTTTTTATTTTTTTTTATTTGAATGAAATAACAAATGATTACTAATCCCGTCTTGGCAATGGTTTTACTGATTATTTATGTTGGATCACTCTTTCCATCCTATCGATGTCCCAGCCTTTTCATTGCTTTTTAGATGTTAGCATGTAGTCACTGAAGTTTGTCTTATAGGTGCTGTTAGCTTTGGGGGGGGGGGGTAGCTTAGCCACGGTAATCAGTTTATGTTTATCATTGCCACTGAATTTTTGCTTAGCCAAATTATGTATGTGACAATCAAGGAATGTTTCTGATCGGATTAATTATGTGGAGACAGCTGGCGACTGGTTGCAGGGTCCATATGTGTACTACCTTTATAGCACATACGGTTTTGGGAAAGGGGAAATAGGACAGCTGTTCATTGCTGGCTTTGGATCCTCCATGCTCTTTGGGACAATCGTCGGTTCACTCGCTGACAAACAGTAATGCTTTCTTATAGTTGCATCCTCATGCTTTATTATTTACGAAGTATGATACAGTCTCCTTTATCTTGTAACCTAATCTAATTATTCCTTTTATTGTACATTCAGGGGTCGGAAGAGAGCATGTGTCACTTACTGCATAACCTACATTCTGAGTTGCATCACCAAGCATTCTCCTCAATACAAAGTCCTGATGCTGGGTCGGGTACTGGGAGGTATTGCTACATCACTTCTGTTCTCTGCGTTCGAGTCGTGGCTGGTTGCAGAGCACAACAAGGTGAGTATCTGTTCTATGCATCATAAATATGTTTGTTATGTCTAATTGTCAATCATCATGGATCTCTGACCATCGTCAGACAAAAGTAAGATGCATGCATGCTTGCAGCCTATACAAGTTCCAGTGGCCTAACCATCATCATTCAAGTGATTGTCTGAGTTTTTGATTTAGATGAGGTGTTAGAGCCAGTTTCTGAAAGTCTTTAATTCTTCTCCGGGAATAAGTGAAGTCTGGCATTTCCTTTCAGATTTGGTTATTATTACTAAACGTCCGAGTTAATTTTCCTTGTAATATTAAAGCTTCGGTAATTATGTTTGAATTCAGAATCACAATTATTTCTCTTTCAGTTATGGGTTTTTGTTTTATTTTATCATTATTTGTGGTATCTGCTAAACTATATTTGACCTTTCTCTGTGCAATTTGAAAACTTCTATGATTTGATTTTTAGTTTGGTGCATTGAGGTGTGTTCTGTTTTCATTTCTTGGTTTGCCCATAGTGCAGGTCATTGCATTTTTGTGGTTTTGATTGGCCGAGTTTACTTGTCAACAGAGTTCTATCTGTTCTGTTTGTTTATATTGACTTGTCTATCCTTCTTCTCTAATTTGTGTAGAGGGGATTTGAACAACAATGGCTGTCAATTACTTTCTCAAAGGCAATTTTTCTTGGAAATGGCCTTATTGCTATCCTATCTGGATTGGTTGGTAATGTATTGGTGGATACAGTTGGACTTGGGGCGGTCGCGCCCTTTGATGCTGCAGCATGCATTTTGGCTGTAGGCATGGCCGTAATTATGTCATCTTGGACTGAAAACTATGGTGACCCTTCGGAGAACAAGAATTTGCTTGCACAGTTCAAGGGTGCTGCAGTGGCTATTGCTTCTGGTAGGTCCTCTAACATGTAGGACTTGTAGATTTTAGATAGTGTGATTGCTTCCAGCCTGTTATTGTAAAATAGAGACTAGGTTACTACCTCTACACTTTAATGGTGTTCTTTGGCCTTCCTACACTGGGATGGTTGTGAATGATTCATGAATCATTGAAATGTTAGTTATTATTATCATTTTGTTACATTTCAGCCTTTTAGATTTTGTCTTGTGCATAAAAAATGTTTGTTTATGTTGGGCAGATGAAAAGATAGCTTTACTCGGTGCCATCCAATCTTTGTTTGAGGGTTCAATGTATACCTTTGTATTCCTCTGGACGCCTGCATTGAGTCCAAATGACGAGGAAATTCCACATGGGTTTATATTTGCAACTTTCATGCTGGCTTCAATGTTGGGAAGCTCTATTGCATCTCGTCTGCTGGCTCAATCATCTCCTAAAGCTGAGAGCTACATGCAAGTAGTCTTCTGCATCTCAGCTGTTTCTCTGTTGCTGCCAATTGTAACAAATGTACGTTGGATCTCCAGTTGCCGTCCATACCTTTTCTTTTTGGGTTGAGGTAATCTAAATTTGATCTAATATCTGGGATGTGATAATTTTGTCTAATGTAACAGTTTCTTGTGGAGCCCTCGAAAGTAAGAGGTGGCAGCATTTCATTCTCAGGCAGCATCCAGCTTCTTGGTTTCTGTGCTTTCGAGGCTTGTGTGGGAATATTTTGGCCATCCATCATGAAGATGAGGTCGCAGTACATACCAGAGGAGGCTAGAAGTACAATCATGAATTTCTTCCGGATTCCTCTAAATATCTTTGTCTGTGTTGTTCTCTACAATGTACGTCACTCTGATCTTTTTTGTTGTTCACCTTATATTATTGGCTGCTCATGAGGCTGCGTAGTTTACCCATTTCTGACACCTTTTCAAAAGTTCCCCTCGCCTCAAATATCCACGATGATGGTGTTCATTCTTTAGAATGTTCTCAAGACTAATCTTCTTAAACTGTCTTGAGATTCTGTGAAAAGGCACTGCTGACATATAGATGTGTGTCTTGTGGGGTGAAAATGTGCTTTGCAAAAAAAATACATGTGGCTTCTTTCACTCGGGTTGGGGTTGTGTCAAACTATTAATGCCCGTTCCTTTTAGTGAATATAACTGCTCTTAGTTTCGCTTTCTGAGCCTTGCTTTTGTTAAACGTGAAGGTCAATGCATTTCCGATCACAGTCATGTTCGGCATGTGCTCAATCTTCCTTTTTGTGGCCTGTATATTGCAAAGGCGACTCATGGTGATAGCTGATAAGACGAGTAAGTAAACTTCATGCTTTAGAGACTTGAATAAACTAAGAGCTTTCTAAACTTTTGTTTTAACAAATGCCTACAAGGGTGACTCTGATTCCCACTTTATGTTGCTTACAACTGGTCACACTTCTGGCAATTATTCATGTTTGACATCTTCCACTATTTCCTGGCAATTACTCATGTTTGACGTATTTCACTGTTTCCTTTCAACTGCCATTCTCACAGAGACTGAAGATTATGAATTTAACGAAAGAGATACTGAAGCTGAGCCACTGACCATGTGAGCATTGAAAGAAATAGAGCCGGAACAAATGAGTAACAATTATTCCACACATCATGACAAAGCCGATGCCACCATTTCTCTGTACAATGGTATTACTATGGTGACCATCAGTGTAGGAATTAAGTTTGCTGCTGTGCCAAAAAGAGTTGGGAGACGAGCAAAGACAGAAAAGGTACTTGGTACAAGCAAAGCAGTGGGCTAATTGATTCTGCGTAGCTGTTGAGTGTTGACTAATATAGCCAGGAAGAATTTTTATAGGCCTACGTGATTCACCTCCTACAAGGTGGTCAAGGACTATGAGATCCAGTTTTGTTTCTTTTCAGGAGTTCGGGTGCCATTTTTCTGTGGTAGAGTAGTTCTCGGCTTCTGGTATAACGCTAACATGTTTTTCAATTTGCGGTGGAAGCTTCATTGTTAATTGTAAGCCATACGAAAATTTTGTGGTACCCATAATTTGTTATTGTGATATTATGAGATTGGTTTGTGTATGCCTGTTCTAATACTGAGTGATGGAGTTTTAAGTTCTTTGGGTCCAGGACCAATTATTGGGTATCCAGTATAACCTGAAACAGAAAAGAGTGTTATCTAAAGGTTATCAATGTACATTTCCACTCAGCAAAATCGTTAACACAGTTTTTATAAGAGCGATTATGATCCTGCGTCCCCTCTGAAGATCGCCCTTCAGATGTCAATGATAGAGATTTAGGAGGCATGAAAACATGTGACACTGTGCCAGATTACACCTATCTGGTACTTCTAAAGGGAGCATCTAATACAGGATGTCTTGCATTGTCGGTGTCTTCAAAATAAGAGCGCACTGATAAGCGGTGAATGTCCATAGAACACTCCAAAGTGGTCACCTGTTAGATGTAGAAAGCGAACAATGAATCCGACTCTAACTCAGTGCTGGCTGTTCTTTCGCCTTCTTCTAGAATTTTTTGGTTTTCTATCAGATTCCTCCAGCACAATTTTGAAAGAGAAGCATACAATGGTATGGTCAGTCTGCACAATGAGTCAGAAACAATGACGTCTGTTGAAAGGTAATCTTTGAAGATTTCAGAAGATGTTGTTGATGCCCATGCCCTGACCCATGTTTGAAGCTTCATTGACTCTGCTACTTACAATCTTCTTACTATCAGTAGGCTTCTCTTTCAACCCAAGACTTAATTTCGGAAAGTTAAGAGCATCTCCATCATTTGCAGAGCTCGCTGCTTACACACATTTCTATCAAAGTATGATTTGAGTTAAAATGTAAAAACCGTCTCTTGAAGTGGAAGTGAAAGTGAAACACAGCTTCTAAACGACATATGCAACACGGCCTTTATATTCAGGGAATCATAATAATTATAGGCTTAAAAGATCATTTTTTTATCCGTCCTGAGTTCAAAAGATGTATTACAACTCAGGTAGGAAATGAGCATCTACTGCTGCAGTGCTGCATATGTTTTCTGCTCATCAGTAAAGCGGGCACTGAGACCAAATCACTGCATTGTAAGTTCCTGGCAGAATTATTAGAGTGAAATATGAAAAAATGGGGACACCTCTGAGAAAGGAAAAAAAAGCTTTTCTATATAATGAAATTCTGTGATACGTAGCCTTTGCAATATCATCATGAAATTTTGGGACATACATTTAAGTTTACAGCAGTCACATTATCTGATATTCAGATTGTAGAACACTTCCATCTCTCAGATAGTGCAGCGGGTACAGTCAGACAACATTGTGCATTCTCATAAAGCTGCATAGCCTGCATTTCACAGCCTGAAGTCACAGACTATAAACTAAACCAGACTGCACAATATAGCGGCGTTTAAGCATACGTTTGATAGAGTTACTCCCAACAATTCTTCGCAAATGGTATCTAAACTCTTGCTATCCCGGGTTGCTGTTCTTGATCGTAAATGCTCGAGAGGTCCAAGAGTGGCTACACGCCTACACCTACACCAATTCAAGTACAAAATCCAATTAACAACCAGCAAAAACATTTCTGAATGCATGTCTACCATAACAGTATAACACCCTCACAAACGCATCCAAACTGTCAAACTTCGACAGCACTGTTCAAGCAAATGAACAATTCAACAGCATCTGTCGAAACTTCACCTCAATCCATAAGATTACCAGAAGCCTCTCTAAGTAACATCCTTAATCAACATTACTATAAAGGTATGTTTAATTGGTGTCATAAGAGGGGAATACTGATCAAGAGATTGGACCAAACTCCCAAAGTAACAAACTTTGAGTAAATTCAGCGGCGCAACATGGCGTAAAGAATGAGAAACAACATGAAAATCATACTATATCAACACATAAATGCTCACTAAATTTCATCCTGCAGGCTTAATTACTAATCAGTGTAGACTAAACAAGTTAATTTGCAGTCGGTGAAATGAATCCCGAAAACTAAAATGTGTAAAATTTTTAGATTATATCTGACCTTATCAAAGCCAAGGGAGCATGCATGAATTCACAAAGAAAATTACAGAGTGGCTCCTGTACAGCTTAAGATGATATAACCAAGCAAAAGCAGAAGAGAAGGCTCATTTTCCTGAAGTGATATACATCGAAACTATAACGCTATAACCTATGGGCTATCGGGAAGAGATGATAATGCAGATTGGATCAAAGTCCTCAAATTTACAACCAATTTGGAAAGCGTGTGTCTTAGTATTTCTGAATTTCTTCCTTCAGCAGGAAACTGATCTTCTCCCCGTACTTGGAGATGCTTTTGAAGGAACCGCCGGAGTGCAACCTCAGCAACATTAATCAGACAAAGAGAGGGATTTGTGTGCATAAATTTAGTAACAAGAAAACCAGCTAGAACTTGTTGATTGGCTCTAACCAGCTCTGACACAAAGCAGGGAAACAGAACAGTCCTGAATGTAAGATAGAAGGCCTTGGCTTCTTCGTCTCTCAAAGGCTGATTCAATTTACCCACCTGGGCATCTTGACACATGCGCGAATAATTCCCAACCAAGTAACATAGATAAGAGAAAGTAGCCCCGAGTGTTGACTTTGAGATAATAGTCGAAAGAGCCCCAGATGATAAAACAAGAATTAGAAACTCCTTATCACCATTGCTCTCTGGAAAACCTCCTTGTTCAAACTTCCCTTCAACTACATCTAAGCAGTGCAACTGTAAGGCTTCATATGGCAGCAGTAGTGCTACTTTTAGAGCCACGAAGCAATCACAACCGCTCAAGATATTGCAGAGGTTCTCGGCTTCATCCTCATCAATCATTACAAGATTCGGTCTTTCCAAAAATTGATCAATCAATTTCACCACCTGATCTGAACGTGAGAATGTTATAAATTTCTTTAGGATCTCCATCCAACATGAGTGCAAGGGATGCACAGAGAGAGATCCTTTGGTGCTCTCTTTCTCAACCGGCTCCTCGTCATGAAAGCTTTCCCAGCCCTCATCCCAATCGTCACTCCAATTGTTATCCGCGTCAGATGTTCCAAAAGCTTCCACAGAAGTTTGTTCTGTTTTTACATCCATAAAGAGGCTTTCCCACTCGATTAAAATTGCCATGATAGCTTCAAGATGACCAAGTCTATCAACTACTTCACATAATCTCAAGAAGCAAGAATCAGCAGAATTGACTGTCAGTAGATCAGCAGCAGTAATTTCCAATCCGGCAGAAATTGAAGCTGCAAGCTCAGTAGTTTTGAGGGCAACCAGTGTGTTCTTGAACCTGTTAGATGCATCTGATTGACTAGGAACATAAGAGTCTGAAGTTAAGTCATTGCTCTTACTTTTAGAACTCCATTCTTCCCAGCCTTCCCAAGGAAGAACATTGTCAATCTGGTCTGTCAAAACTCTCACATTTCTCCCTAAGATGGACTGCATCACCTCCAGAACGTATACTCGTACATGGCTAGGCAGTTGCAGATTATCAGAAAAGCAGGCTATTCTTTCCCATACTTCCACTCGAACCCTTTTCAGAACTTCAGAGTCCTCTTCTAATCTACTAAGAGAAGACAGTAAGTTCCATAAGCTCAGTCGTCCACTGTAGTCATGGACTAAGTTTGACAAAATACTTTCTAATATATGGATGTATAGATCACAAACATCACGGAATCTGCTGCAACTGGAGTCAGAGCTCACATTCTGTTCAATTGAGCATTGTGCTTCAGCAAAGACTGCCTCTGTTGAGTCAAACCCACACCCAGATAAGATCATGGCTCTGCAAAAAGAAAACTCTTCTGCCAGACTAGACAAAGAACCATGACTAGCAAAGTGATAAACGATATCCCATCCCTGACTCGGTGCAATTTTCCCCTCCATAACTAACCTCATGAAACCCTTGAGGCAAACCATTGAAGAAAATGCAGTAGATTTCTCTTCTGACCTCTCAGCAACATCCAGGATATCACTACTCAATCTAGTCCAAAAATTTAAAAGTACAAGAAGGCAATCTTTCCCAGTTGAGTCAACGCCAATACTTTCTCTAGGAACACGCAAAGGAATTATCCCATTGAAAAACTGGTTCATAATGCCCAAAGAAACCTCCTGCTCCAAAAATTTGACATGGTTTATACAAGTATCATAGGTCTGCTCAAGTTCACTCAGCAAGCTCTGCACATTTTCAGGATTTTGGAAGATGATCTTTTTAGCTCTGTTCTCCAACTTTTCCAACATGATCTGAACATGATGCTTATACACATCTGCCGATGACAATAAACCATGGGGTATTGCACAAGGAATGGCAGTGAGAGTTTGAACCAGTTTTGCCAGAGATTCCACCGTAGATTCATTGACATGTCTGAAAACCTCAAGATTGAAATGCTTAGAATCAAGGCTCACTAATTTTATATCCACAAGGTTTTTGAAGTTCAGATCCTTTATGCAAGAGACACGATAGCATTCCTGCTCAAGGACCCTATAAAAATGAGCAACAAATTCAAATGAATCTTCCTGGTGGTGGACCACAGAGAGCTGCAACTCCTTTGTTTCCTTTAGATGCATGTAACAGTCTGAAAGTAGGGCGAAAAGGTAAGCCAGCCGAGCCTTATTGCACCCATCAATCACAGGATAGACACTAGAGGTTAATACTTTGATAGTCTCCACAGCAGAATCAAGTGCTCCAGGTTTTGACTCTGAAATTTCTGCATCTATGTCCTCATTGCTCCATACCTCAGAAACTAAAACACAAGTGAGGAACTTAAGCAAAACCTGCAAGAAACACGGCTATCATCATATTGGAGCAAAAATAGATCTTTGTGGGCATTATAAAAGAAATCGTTCATGACATGAATGAGCTTTCGCATTCAAGAGGTTCATGAAGTTTTACCTCAGTGCTATTCAAACTGTAGGTATCAGCTAATTTTAGCAAATCTTTCAAGATGCTCTTCTTTTGGAATCTCACAGATTCAATACAAGACATGACAACAGTGCTCATGTAATCCAAATCTCCAGACAAGAAGCGTTCAGATTCAACACCAGGGATCAGTTCCTCCAACACCTTTGTGCGGTCAGCTGATTGCATTTGTTCTTCCAGTCTCAGTTTCCAGCCCCTCCAAAAAGCAGATTGTGCTTTATCAACTTTCTCCAATTCATCTAAAATATGGGAGAGAGATAATCAAGAGTACAGGAAAAACTGTCGCTAGGGAAGTTAAATGGAAAACTATGTAGACCTCCATGGCATTTCAGCCTAAAAAGAACTGTTATTACCTGTACTAATCTTCTCTTGGAACTTAGTCCGCAGAAGCTCTCTCCGCTGATGTGGATCTTTGCAAGCAGCTACAGAATTGTGTAATAAACTATAAGTCATTCCCACATTCATAATGCTACAAGTCTCCTGGTAATCTTCTCTTGTCTTCAGCTGCTGCTCGATAACTTCTACTCCGTGGAAAGCATCAATAAGATTTAGCAGGAAAGAACACCCTATAACATCCTCCTCTTCTGTAACTGGTGGTTCTATGATGGACTTAGCCAGTGAGGAAATGAGATCATCCCTTGGTGCAAACCCACTCCTCGCCAACCAGGACAAAACAGTTACCACAGCTTGACATCTCGCAGAAACATATTGCTTTCCAGGCACTGAAATGGGATAGAAGGTTTTCCCAATGACTGGTTTGCAGTTTAATTCTAGTAACCATGGAAGTTGCAAATTAGCAAATGACACAACATTCCTATTTCCACTTAGAAAATCATCCCATGAGACCCCATTTATTGCAGGAAGGTCTTTCGCAATCTTACTTAGTAGGACCTTAATTTTGCTTAAATCAGCTGCTTGATCATCAGAGAAGTCCGGGGTTGTACCAGTTAACACCATTAGTGATTCAAATTGGGCTTTTAGTTCTAAATCCTTCCAAACATTCAGCAGGTAACCAATCGATTCGTCATCACAATGGCACAACGCAAAGCTTAGTAGCTGCTTACGAGAATTCAAATCCATGCTCTCAATTAAAGGGCCCCCAGCTAAAGAAACGCAGAGATCCCAAACAAGACCATACCCTTTTCTTGCCAAAAGAAGGCATATATCAAATGACAGTTGCAGATCACCAGCAAGTGCAGCTTCTCGGGCGATAGCTTCTTGAACAGCAGATATATCTTCCTGAGAACTTAATCCAAGAAGCTTGGCAACTTCAATGAGCTCCTCCACATTTAAGTACGCTCCATCGTGACTAGTAATCGCCATCCTGATAATTTCCATTGGATCCTTTGTTTGCTTATATTGCATGGGTAGAATATTAACACCTAGGTTTGGTAGCTTAACCGCCAAGGCCTCAATTACATCAGCCTCCAATCTAACATTCGGGCTACTTGGAAAGAGATCAAGGCAGTCCTTAGCCTTCCAGATCTAGAACAGGTAGAATAAGCAGTTAAATATATAACATTAAATCCAAAAGGAGGCGAGATCAAATGACAGACTTTACATCGTGATTTAACCATTTATTAGCATGGTCTGCATGGACAATAAAGCACGATCATAACAAATTGCAAGAAAAGAGCAACAACAAAGTATTTAAAAAAAACTGCTTCCGATTGCAGAAAACCCCCATGTACTATCAAACAGGACAAGAAGAGTAATCTGACTCTCCATATAACCTCAAATTCCCAATATATAGAAAAGGGCACGTGTATGTCATTAGGTGGTCACATAGCATACTGAAAAGAGTTTGACATTGAACAAATTCCAGAAGAGGATAAGAACTCACACAAATCAAAGATTTGCAAAGCAAAATACTCAAGAATTCATACAAAACACCGGGGGGGGGGGGGGAGATAGAAAAAGATCAGTCAAATTTGCTTACCTCTGAGGAAGATAAACTAGATGCTGAGAAAAAGTATTCCTTAGCTGTTTGAATCACAAGGCTTTCAGCCTTGTCAGTGGGCAATTTGACAGATCCTGCACCCTTTAAGTAGTTCCTTGCAAGAGAAAATCTTCCAGCTTTAAGAACGCCTCTACAGAACTCCATTAATATGTACTCCAGGTCTAAAAATGGAAAAGCTTTTTCCTGTAAACACTGCAAATCACGCCACATATTTGTCCAATCATTGTCCGAATGGCCAGGTTGGCGCCTTGCAAACTTTGAGAGTACAAGGCGGAGAATCTGTTTTACGGCCTTATCATCATTATGGGCCTTCAAAAAAAAATTCACCGGCTTTGGAACCTGTAAGTTCAATAGGAAAGAAAACATGAACATGACTGAAGGGTAAAGAAAATCTTGTATGACAAAAGCAACTGATTCTCAAAACCACCTCACATACTAATATCATCAGATTTTCCCTGTTTTAGTTGGAATTGAGTACGCAACAAAACTCATTCGGCTCCAATACTGTAGAAATAATACTAGTTTCATCTACTCTTTATTCTTTTTGCTTGTCATGATGCTATCCACGTTAATATACCAATCATCTATTCCTGGTCCTTGACATCATTGTTATATCTAATATCCTTTCCAGAGGCAATCAACTTCCACAATACTTATAAGGATGGTCTTCCTTTTTCTCTCGCAATTGGACATGTAATTCAAACATTCAGCTTGACAGCACTGATAAAGTGATAATTCATCAACAATAATCCCAGTCAAAAGCAAAAGATCCCAAAATGGTCAATTTCATCACCACTAACAAAAGTTTATACTAATAGAAGTCAACTATTTCACAAATGAATCAAAACCTCATCAAGAAAATGTTACTGACATACACATCTCACTAGCACCCCAAGTCAGAAGAGGCAATACCCAGTGCAATTGCCTGCTGTTAAAATATACCAAAATAAAAGTGCAGCTTTAAGCATTAGCAGGAGCACTAAAACAGGCTACAGTGAACCAACCAATTCATGGTGCACTCTCACCATAAATTAGTATCTCAATCAGCTACAGTATATGTCCTTCACCTAAATCTGTTCTTCACCTAAATAATATAGACACACACTAATCATTAGATGAATACAAACCTGGTAAAGTGCCAAGAGTCGGCCAGCTTCAATATGTCCTTCTGCAAGTTTGAGTCTTTCCTCTAGGCCTTCGAAACGAAGCTCAATACCTGCACGTCGAAGTATACTTCCAAATCCATCAAATCCATCAACAAAATTATCAAGGCAAAAGTCTCTTAGTCAACAAACTAGAGTGGCGGATTGAATCTAATGTGACTTAACCAGTGTCAACTTACGAAAGTGTGGTGTCTGCCAAAAAGGTAATTAAGTATATTACTAGAAAATCTGCTCACAAAGAGAAAACTGCGCAATTCTCACTAAATCTGTGTATTTGCTTTCTCCTGACAGCATTTGCTAAACGTTTTTACTTCATCCAGAAAAGGGGATAAACAGCCAAGATTTCAAAACATGTTTAAAAAAATGATGAACTTATGAAAAATAGAATGTCATGGCAAATAGGAAGAAAAAAAGGAGCAGATATGCACTGGGAGGCAACTTTGATGGAGTATTGATATCAACTACTTTCTGGTGGACATAGGAAATTATTTACCAAATGAACCGTCCATATTTACAAAAATATGAAACGCTTTTTTTTCAAATGAGCGGGTAGGAAAAAAAAAAACATCACCTCGTGTATTCGGAAGCTTTGATAAAATGGATGCCATAGTATTCCACCTATCTGTAGCACCACACAAGTATATGCAGTGCAAGGCACAGTCCGCTGCTTCTGCCTCGTCCACAAAAAGTCCACTCTGGGTGTCTCGACACCATTCGTCGATGACCATAGAGCAAAATTGGATATTATTCTCAGCAGCTACATCCTTTAACCATCTAACCAGATATGAATCTCTCCTCTGATGTTCTACACCCAAAGACGAGGAGGGACTGTGACGCTTACTTTGCATGAATGGAATTGCACGAACACGTAATTTTTGAATAACATTTTCTTCTTTGACGCCTTTAAGCATGGTTTTGAATTTCTCGTAATCTGACAAATTTTCCCAATCAATGAGGCTGGAAAGACAGTAGATCTCCTCATCAAGGTCGCCAGAATAAACAAGTAGTTGCAGATAAGAAACATCATCTAAGAACTCCTGCAGCTCACACATGCCCTTACGACACCCATAGTCAAGTAAACAAATGCTGTTCTCCAACTGTCCGCTAAGTTTATCAATATTTCGAGCCCTGTCCTTGTACCATAACAATATCTCATCAGTTGAAGGCCAAGGAATTCCCACAAGTTGCTTAATAATTGGTTCAGTTCTAATGAACACATATCTTTCGTCATTTTCAGGCAAATTTCTGATATATTCTACCATATCTTCACACTCAACCCAATCCTTCTCCCGAAGAACAGTACTTGAAGGAGGGGAAGTTCCAGGAAGAATTTGGCTGTATGTCTGAACAGGAACTGTTCCAGGTAGAGATGCCAATATGTTGAAAATACATGGGAACAAGGAGAAAGGATGTCGCTTAACCATCAGGTTCAATGCTCCAATATTTCCATATTCAGCAAGTTTGACGGCAGCTTCGTTAATGGGCATCATGCGGAATTTGCTGTATTCCTGCACAGAAAACCTGCACAACACAAAGTCATCACGCAATGACTCAGCTGTAGCCTTAAAGCAAAGGAATACTTAGTTTACTTGCAGAGCAAGCTGATGATAAGATAACAATCATCAAAGAGATAACCAAAAAAGCTACTCAGTAAACTCATTTACTTTAACAAAAAAAAATAAAAAAATAAACAGCTACCCTGAATTTGATCCTCAAGCTAGTTTACGAAAACACAAAAAGGAAGGGAAGAGCGTAACTAAAAGGTTTAAAATATAGCCCCAGAGTAAAAAAAAAAAAAAAATCTTTATTCTCACTTTTCATCTAACTGTCCTTTAAGTATCTTTTGGTTCCTTTCACTTCATTTTCCTGAGAAACATGAACTCATAACAACAGGCGTGAAATAGTTGACACAAATTTAGTGGGCAACAGCACTTAGCAAGCATGATTTAGCAAACAACCTAATAAAAAAAACCCTTGCTAAAATTAGATTAATTTATTGGCTTTCCTTTTCTTTTGATGGCTTTTTAAAACTCTTGTTAAACGTGTTTCAATACTTTTTAAACTTGTTCGCAACGATCCTTAACTTTTATGGCATGTTAGCCGACCCAAAATCGTTTTGGGAATAAGGCTTGGCTGAGGCTTGGTTGTTAACAACAACCAACAACATGACTAGTGGATCACACAGGTTTAAAAAGAAATGGAGTTTTGAGGATTAAGGTTGGCTGAGTGGTCAGGAGATCAACCTACCCAAGGGTTGTTGACTTGTTTCGGGTTCAAATCCTCGTTCCCCACCCCCGCACCATTAGCTGCTCCTATGTACCAAAAAAAAAAAAAAAAAAAAAAAAAAAAAAAAAAAAAAAAGAATTTTGGCAAAAGTAATGCAAAAACTTGATTATATTCGCATATGAAGGAAGCTCTTTCAATCCACCAACCCCAAAAAGATCACCTTGAATTTAATCAAAGAAAATACGTTTAATCAATTAAAGACTCAAAAGTCAAAGATCCTAGAGTCAACCAACACTCACAAATGGTTAGTTTTATTCTCTCTGAACATTGCATTTACCATCAGAACATAATCCAATTAAGAGGAAAGGCGACTCCAGAATCTTTTTCCTTGATTTTAGTTAGCAACAATGTAGTACGAAAGTGATGTTACCTGCCGTTGTTTATTCCAAGGAATGTCTCCAGCCTATCCTTGAAAAGTAGCAGTTGAAGTCGAGACATACGAAAATCCCAGACCCAGTCACTTGTGTCACCCTCAGCTTGAGAAAACTTATACTTATTAGTCAAGTCAAGCCCCAATGAAAGTAAAGCACGGGCTGCATCTTCAGTACGCCCGACATTTTGAGCACATTCACCAAGTATGAAAGCTTCATCCTTGATATTGGCAAGAAACAGTTTTATCTCCTCAAATCCTTGTTCAGAGTTCAGCCACTGAGACTTCAATAATTTATCCTTATCCAATTTGTGACGACCAGCGAAATCAAGTGCTAAGTCATAGTTCTGACTATTAATAAGAACATCGTACATTTCAGGAACGGATCTCTCTGAAAATGATAACAACCTCCAGCAAAGGCTAGATATTTGATTCGTGTTTCCTTCTGTAGACTGCCCTATGTCATAAAAATAACTTGTTTCGGAGGTGTCAGGGAAATTTTCTCTGACCAATGGAACATCTACAATAAACACTTTCCCTAAACACTGTTTAGTTCTCTCCATCACAGCCAAAGAAAACATAGGACCATTGTGTGGCAACTTTTGATGGCTAATTACATCAAACATAACTGAGGTACCACCCTTTTTGACAATAGTGCATACACGGTCAGACCACCAAGTGAAATCAACTACATCGAAAAGATTTCTGTCTGCAGGATATGTTTTACTGGTTGCTGTATTGTTGCCAGCCTCTCCACACACAGAAAGACAAAGAGAAGTGTGGTTGTCATTAAGCCTAAATATGTTCAAACATCCTCTCAGATCTAGAGCACCAATGAATTTTCCATCAGGTGAAATTAGCACCTTTGGGGATACAACCTCACCCCTGAAGCCTTTAGGCATGCAATAAGTGCCTTCAAAATAAGTGGAACTGAGTTGCTGTAGATCAGAGTTCTGAGTCCAACGCCACAGAGAGAGGCTACAAGATGCTGAGATGGAAAGAGTGAGAGCTAATTAAAACAAGGCATATCAGTAATCGTACAAAAGACAATACAAAAATATTACCCCAATGCCTCAAAGACTCCAGCCATAAGACGGGGTAGGGGGGGTTTAATGTACACAAGCCTAACATAGAGAGGCTGCTTATGAAAGACAATCACTTTTAAAAAAATAAAAACAGCGAAATGGGTGGAGGGAACAGAGATGACTGTACCAGTATCACAGCCTGCAGTCAGATTAGTACCACCACCAACTACCGTGAGCAAGTCATGTTCGATAATATAGTCTAGACAAGAAAAATTCAGAGGAAAGTGTCTCTTAATGTCACTCCAGGTGCGCATTGTAGACAGAGAAGCACCCACATCCTGACTGATCTCAATCTGATGTAGACTACCATCTGAGGTAAGAATGTTGAAGTTACACCTGTAAAACACAAGGCCAAAAATTTCACTTCGTGTGGTACAACTATAGCTATCAAAAATAGGAGCTGAAAATGTCCAGCAGAGTCTGGCCGAATTGAATAAACACTCACAGCAAAGATCCCCCTACAGCTGTATCATCAGCTACAAAAAGCCCTACAATAGGCAATGACACTTTAAGACGTCTCAGTTCAATCCTAGTTATTTCTTCACCATTTGATTTGATGAAGTATAATGTCTCCATATCATCAACAATCCCAAGGACATCATGAGATTCTGACCATGCTCCAAGTGTAAATGCATCAACACTATTACCTGAATAAACAAAATTCACAAATTTTACTTATTAACTCATATGGTAAGACAGCTAGCAATCCCCCTAACCCTATCCCCCATCGCAAGTAGATCTTACTGGCAAAGATTCCACATGGTAGCTGATAGTCATCATCCTTCCGCAGGATAGTCACACGATTCTTAACAGCCACACCTATCCGTTCACCTTTTGGAGATACAAATAATGACAACGACCTCTTCAATTTCTTTGGTTGTCTATTCCCAGTCCACTTCTCTTTAATTTGAGCCAAACCTTCAAGAGACATACGAAAAAGGAGATAAGAGATCAGCTCAGCTCCACACTACTCGAAAAAAAAAAGCATGTTTACAATAACACACTCCAATAATATTCAAGACACACAACCACAATATTCAGTTACAGTGGTAGCAAACACTGCAAGACAACACTCGTCTAATAGCAAAGTTATTGCTCTTTCATTAAAACCGACAATTTGGCTATCTATCACATTAGTCCAGGTAGAAAAAAGATGCAAAACTCACTTAAAAAAGTTCACACAAATGTCTGAAGCTTCACGAAACTGTAATTTTGCTGTATAACTAAGGTAAGAGTGTCAGTGGCAACAGTTACACTAGGAAGTACGGCCATTCTCTGAATCAGACATTGTATTGCTTGCTCATAATCTCTTACACTAAATGACTTGCACCGCGCACTCAAAACCGACCTTTAAAAATATAATCAAGCTAAACCTAGTAAGTCGGACATCATCACAACATCACCAACAACCACCAAGCCACATACGACATGAATTACCACTTTAGCCACATAATGCAATTCTGCATCATCGATATCAAGATTGCTCACTTGCATATCAACAAAAACATGGCTTTTTCGGAACACTATATAAAAAATCCAACTCTCTTTCAGTCCAAGGTCAACATCCACCAGCAAAAACTGAACTAAACTGCAATCATCCGATTTTGTCGAAAATGCATGCCAATATTATCGAATGCGATCAATACAAGAAATATAACTACATTATACAGAATCACTCAAGCTCAAATGTAACAGTAACAAAGTTACAACTCAGAACTAAACAGTACTATTTTCTGCTAATTCAGTAAAAATAAAAATCACCGAAAAAGTAACCGCAAAATCTCGAAAAAGAAGTAAAATTTACACAAATTTACCTTTCGTTGATAGCAACGTTGATAAAATTCCTTGATTAACATTCTCATTAACCTGAATTCATAAGAAAAAATCAATCTCAATTTGATCATCAAAATCCAACATCCAACAATTGGAATTTCAACAAATTAAACTAATCGAAGAACAAAGTGGCGTAACGGTTACGAAGAGCATACCGGACGGGGAGGGTAATTTGGGAAACAAGGACCAGAACAGTGATCTCGTGTTTCGAAGAGTACTTCCGACAATGTTTCCTCCTCCGCCGCCATTTTTAGCGGAGAAAATCTCGGATGTCCGCTGTCGACGGCGGATGAACGAGAGAGAATGGGGCCGAGAAGCGGTGGTTTACGCGGTGGTGTAAATCGGCGAGTAGTGACCGCAGTTGGAGATTAAGGTGCTGGTCCAGAGATCACGTGACGAAAAAAAAATGAAAGAAGAGACGAGTCTGCTATTCTTTGGGCTGGACTACCAAGTACCATGGTAGTATACATTACAGGTAATCGCAAACGGGTCCGGCGGACGGGTTATTGGTTCGGATAACTATGTAAATATAAAATGGGGTCGTGTATACTTTTCGGGTTTGGATTTTGGAGTTTGTAACGGTCAAGAGTACTTTAGACTAGAGTGTGTTTTTCGACTTCGGCTTGGGTGAGGTACCCTGACTAGGAATCACCAATCGTTTAGCCCTTTAGGCTCTATTTGGGATCTCTCCTCTTTTTCTTTGCCTACAAAAACAAGTGTAACTTTGTGTGGCAGTGAAAGGTAAATTTGGAAATAGAAAAATATTAAAACGGTATGAAATTTCCAGAGTTTAAACATATCATGGGAAATGTACACGATTATCATAAAGGGGTTAAGAATTTAAGATTAAGCATTTCGATGAAGATGAAATCACACCATATATAACAATAATTAGCGCACAAAGGCTAAAGACATTCATGTAATTCGTGCTCGATTGAATTCGATAACTAATGTGGAAAATTGTTGACAAATAATAAACTTGTTACCATATGTATTGTAATGGACTCTTTCATTTCTTACTATACGGTAGAGTTCTAAAATAATAGACTTGTCATTTGTTACAATTCGCACGACAATGTACTTTCTCACCATTTCTCATTTGGTGGACCTTTCCTAATCTAATAAACGAGTAGAATCCGACTAGGAATACGCAACCAAGCAAATATTACGTTAAA
The DNA here is from genome assembly GCA_963680865.1 of Spergularia marina. Lineage (NCBI taxonomy): Eukaryota > Viridiplantae > Streptophyta > Magnoliopsida > Caryophyllales > Caryophyllaceae > Spergularia > Spergularia marina. The sequence goes on along the minus strand of OY804553.1, from coordinate 21,138,049 downwards.
TCAAGATGCATGTGATGTTTCTACTCCGAAACAAGACCAAATATAACTCAAACCCCCAAAATCACTTATATAAGGAAATGAGCTCTTAACACGTGTCCTATGCGCACACATTAGTAAAAATGACATTAGATTATCTACATTCTCAGCTCAACAAGTAAATAGGTAATGTGATGAAAGACTTTCAAACAGTAGGCAAATTATACCATGCTCACGGGTGTACAAGGAAAATGGTGGTCCTTCTCACAATGGAGGAGTAACGGTCATACTTAAAATAACTTAAAATCTATTTAAGTGTGATATCTACTTCTCTATTGTGAGAATGATCACCATGCTCCTTATGCTTTCGGGAGCATGATATAACCATTGCAAACTGTAATGGCAATAAAACAGGAAGTAAGAAGACAGAGATTGTCTAAACCAGAAGACTACCTAGTAAACTTCCCAATTTTTTGGGCACGTTTATCAAGGAGGGTATGCATAGACAAAACCGTTAACTATTACGATTGTGTTACCACTTACCACTGCACGCTTGGGCTGGGTTACCACGGTACAATAAAAATGCAAATGGGTCTGACGGACTACATCCGAACATTGATAGTCAAAACAGGACGATCTCTATTGATTGGAGAGAGTTTTTATTGCCATTTTATTGTTATTTTACGATTAATTGATTCATTCATTTTCCAGGATTATTCGTAGAGTAAATACAAGTTAGATACCTAAATAAGGTCATAGTAGGCCTTTGACCCATGCCGTTAGGGGACACAATAGAGAATATGTATCCAAGAAAGGTTTATGGAGATCCACAATGTGATGCTTCAAATCACATCAGATGAGTGTATTTTAGGGGGAGATTCAAATTGTTAAAACTCTCTCCAAAATACCCACTTGCATTTCCCTCCAATTTCTTTCTTACACCCTCCGCCAGATTTTTTTGTTGGTGGATCAGTGGGGTGTTAATTTTTATGTAAACCTAACTACCCTACCATCAATTCCACTATCCCATTTATTTATTATTTGTTGTTGGTTCATGTGTCCAACCCAAAGAGATAAATCTCTTTGGGTAGGAGAGAGTATATATATAAACTTTAGGTCTAAAAAGTCCCTAGAAGACTTCCATTTTCTAATCGAGAGGCTAATTCTCCATTAGTACGTTATTACGTATGTACTTTCATTCGGAGTATATTGTAAGAGGGTTGGATTAGTTAGTGGTATAGTTTAAAACTTCATCCCTCTCAAGATATACGCCAAAATTATACTCACTATATTCATATCGACATAAGCTTTAATAACATTACAACTTCACACCGAGCTAGTAAAAACCAAATAACCTTTTCTCAGTAGTAACGTTTCTATTTAGTATTAGCCCCTCCCCTATGCATTTCGAGTTTTCGTTATCTTACTAAATTTTTAAACCTTGGTTTTGAGAGTCGGGGACTATATTGTAGATTCGTTTCTTCTCCCACTCAAAAAATAAAAAAAATAAAAGCGTGGCACTTAGTTTCTCTCGTCAAACACCCCCCCCTCACTAAGCACATGCTATTAATTTATGGTTGCTAATTGATTGTTTAATTAGGGCTATTATCATTACTTATTAGATGGTGAGTTTATTTGAGATCGTATATGACGGCCGCGGCTGGCAAATACGATCTTCCTGCTGATCATGTAAATGAATGTGGTTCGTACATTCCTCGTTGGTATTTTCCTAAGAACTAGACACTAGTGGACTCCATAGAGCTAATTGGGATCTCAAACACGATGCGAATTTCGATAACAAGTTGCGTATGGGCGATCTCTTTGACCCCATCAAATTCTTGTTTCCTTCTCGGAGAAGCGACTATCTCATACGTAGGACGGAAAGTGGTGAAGAAAAAAGACTGAAGACGTAGAGGGTAAAAGATACGTTGTCATCTTTACTTTCTATATACCTTTGATGAAAGACGATCATTACGCCTCTTCCTGCTATGAATTACAAGGCATTTTCAGTGATATATTAGCCGAGGAGAACTATGATGATGATTTACAGGTTGTATTAGTAACGCGTATGAGGTCTGATGTTCCTAACTACGACAATAAACGAGTGGCAGAGGCTGCGTTCAATCACTTCTTCTCCGGATTCTCCCCGTCATTGTCGTTCCTCGCTGTCCCAATCTCGGATTCTGTTCGCTCCCTCAGGCTGTTTGAACTAGGTGGCTCACCTTCAATCGAATACCCTGGATGTATCGTTGTTGACTTGAAGAAGAAGCTGGTCGTGGAAAAACAAATCTTTAACTTTGAATTGTATGGAGCTGATTTGTACCCCTTCAGTGCTGAGAAGTCTCACGAGGCTCGTGAGCAAGCCGGCGCAATGCGTGACGGTAAGATACCCCTTCCTACTTTTTTGCACTGTCAAAGTAGTGATGTCCTCGAATGTGTTTGCCAATCTGAATGTCATTGTGGTAAAAAGGAATCCTTGTCTAGCGTAACGAACAAGCTCGTGTTCTTGTACTTTTTATGTGACGGGCGTCTCATGGACCAACTCCGTGAGGTGTACAAGGACGTAAAGCTACTAATAAGTGTGAATTTGAGCTTATTGTAGTTCGTGCAAAGAATTACAACGTGAGGTCGCGCGCATCGGCTTTGGAAGCGCAAATCGACTCTCGACTAAAGGATTTAGATTGTTGTGGCTGGCTCCACCGTTCCTTCGGCGACAGGGTTAGCCGTAGGATAATTGATCTGGGCGACTATAGACATGGAGATAAGCTGATTGTTGTTGGACCCAACACTAGTTACGTGGATCCTGACGGCGGACTATTGTTGCGTAAACTTGGCATTGAAGCGTATCCCTTCACTAAACAAACTGTATGGGACAACGAAGTAATGAGGTTACGCTGTCTCTGGTTGAGAGGTTGCGGAGTAGATGCAGTGGAATATGATGGCAAGGCCTTGCCCGTCTCTGATTTTCAAGATACGAATGTTCTTGTTTACGTCTGTCCAACCAGCGGGTATACCTGGGACTGATTTGGTAATAAGTTTTCCAAGTGGCTTGATGAAATGAAGGCGTCACAAAGAAGATTTAGAATGATGCTTGTTGTATGCTAAGAGGAGCGTGAGAAGGAGGTATTTGACGTGTGTCCTAGGATGAGGTGTGCTCTTCCAATTCCATATGATTCCAAGGACTCTCTGGTCAATATTTGACAGGGTCTTGCCGTGGGACGACCCCAGACTTGCTGCATTCGGACCAGATGGCCGTCTCCTCCGTCTAGGCCTGGAGCGTAATCTAGACCGCAACTCAAACCCAGCTACTTTCCCTGAAACTGATGATGCCCTACGTATAGACGTCCAGTACCAACTTAATTGTCTGCCTGAGATTGGTGAACGTCTTTGGAAATGAGCCTACAACATTCTAACATTAGTAAACTATATAGTGTTTATTGATAGAGTACAAGGTACATAATAATGACATACTCAGAATTTCCTGAAATATATACTCCGTATAAATCCTTGTCAAACTCACATATTCGATCTGCCCTTGATTTTTTTTTTTTTTTTTGATAAAGGTAAGAAACCCTAGGTTGATCCACAAGTGTAAGACCAACCTAACTCATCCTTTCGGATGAGGGAAGAAAGAGAGTCAGACGGACTCTCAAACCAACGTGTAAGAGACGGGGATGAGTGCCCCAAATTGGCCATAAAGTCTGCGACTTTATTGGCCTCACGAAAGCAGTGAGAAATCCCTACTTTGTGAAATGAGGAAAGATCCACTAAAATATCTTTAATTAGATTGGAGATTTCCCAAGAAATGAGCTTCAGTTATTCTATTGGAAATGGTTATTATTAGATTATACTAATATTGAATACTATTGCTCTTTGAATGTTTGTGTCGTACTGTAGTGGACCAAAAATAGATATAGATAGGACGGGTATTAAAATTTGGTGTCTACGACAAGTTTTGGCAATCCAGGCCAGGTATGACGCAAGTGACAAGGTGTGACACATTCCGTATTGTGGAATAATAAACACGGGCGAATAAAATCGCTATTGATCAGAGTTGATAATTTAAACAGGACAAAGTTTGTGACTTGAAAATTATTAGTTGTGCTCGGAACTTAAGACTACCTACACATTCTGGACTTCTGGTCTCATTTCATGATCAAGAAGGCTATAATGACCCTAAAAAATGTATTTCCGAGTGCGTGATTAAGAAATGATATCACTCTCTTACCAAAAACAAAAATGATACCAATTGGAAATGTCAATCTCAAGAGTACCAATAGAAAATTATATTATATCTACATCAAAGGTGCTCCGTAAGTCCGTATACGTGCCATTTGAAATTTGTACCCTTGAAAAACTTTACTTTTTTTCTTTCTTCCTTTTGAGCTGCTTGAGTTGGGGTGAGACAAAAACGCTATTTTTTGAGGTATTTATCAATCGGAACAACTTTTAAGAGCTCTACTTAATGAGCTAATACTAGTACTCTTTGGACTATGCTGGTTTAAATCTAAGTGAAACCCAACACAAGGAAACAGTAGCTGAATCTTCCTACTAAAAAAAACTTACCAAAAAACTTTACCGTGTGACTCAAGGTACAAACTTACCAAAAAAAATTGCCGCCATTGTAATGCCGTCTACTATATAAACCAAACAAACACCTTCACTCTGTCTATTAGCCCCTGTGTCTTCTTTCTCACTTCTCACTCCTCACACTAACAAATTTCCCCTGAAATTCCTACTAGTAATTCCACCTTACAATATCATATCAGTCATTCATCCTTTTTTTCAATTATCTGCTAGTCAAACAATTAATCATGTTTATTTACGCGGCTTGCCACAAATTAATTACTGCGTTGTCAAAACGCCTCTTTTCTGATCATCAACAACCCGTCTCCGATCATCGTAATTTCGAGGAATTCTTCAAAAGCTACGAAAACCCATTTCTTGAGGGTTTCGGGGATTCAGATGAAGTTGGTACTGATGAAATTAAGGAAGATTTGGAAATGATTAAGAGGGCCTCTGCTTTTAGGGCTTTCTGCGCTTCTCGTAAAGTGGAAGACACAAACCCTAATTACAACTCTTCTGATGATGCTGTTTCTGTTTGTGAGGATGGTGAAAGTTTGTACACGAATACGTTTACCCCATCTGGTTTCTTCGCGGGTAGAAGACTGAGAAAGCGTGTTGAACACGATGATGATGTTAATGATGCGGAATTAAGCAGTGAGCCGTCAGTTAGTAACAATGAACAAGTAGGAAGCAGTTTGTTCACTAATGCCTTCGACGATTCAGGCTATTTTGTCGGTCGTAGACTCCGGAGGGTTGTTGCTGATCATAATGATGATGAAGATGATGATGATGATGTTGTCGAATCGACTTCAGTTGGCAGCAGTGCTGTTGATGATGATGATGATGTTGTTGAATCAAAGAGCGGGACTTCATCAGTTGGTAACAGTGAACAAGTACGCAGACATAAGCTAAAGAGGAAGGCTTGTTCTACAATAAGAGACTACCCTTGTCGGAAAAAGATAAACAGCAGCAGGCATCTCTCTTGATCGCCTTTTGTATATTAGTGTATATATATAAACATCTGAAGTTTAATGAAATTACACGTAAAGTGAGCAAGTTAGAGTTAAATTTAATAAATGAATAGAACATGAAGTTTCCCTTGATGCAAACGTACACTGTACTCCAACCCAATCCATTTTGCTATGTTGAACAACAGAAATCTCATCACAGCCGTCTCCCAAACTCTCGAGTTTCATATGCAGGAAAGGGTACAGGTACCTGGTCGTAAATCGTAATACATACTGTGAAAGAAACTTATCCTGCAATTCAGTGACTCCTGGATATGAGATAGGGCATTCACCCTCTCATTGGTATATGGGAGAACCGCGGCTCCATAGCTTAGAAAAACAATAGGCAGAGTTGTCATCCTGCAAAACATTACTCGTATATACTCAGCTGGGATACAAAATCATCCCAGCCATGATTTCGGGTTGGGTCACGTCCAGAAGGTCCTTTAAAGGGATAGTAACGCCAGGGAAACCCGAAAAGAACACGTTGAAAAGAGAAACGCTGGGAGTGTCAGAGACAACGACCATCTCAAAACAATCATCAGTCAATTTAACAGCCTAGGGTGTGATATGATTAGAATAGTCAATGTAATGACTAGCCTCTCATTGAAGCTCCATTTCCGGATATATCATCTCCCAGGCAGGTTTAAATACAACGTATATTCATCACTACTCTTAAAATAACGATGCAACCAATCCCTAATGTCTGTGGGCAGGACATCATCGGATTCGGGGAAAGTAGCAGGTTCAGACTGTCTCTTCAGACTGCGCTCCAGGCCTAGACGGAGGAGATGGCCATTCAGTCCAAATGCAACAAGAGTGTCGCTGTTAAACCCCCCGTCAAACATTAGCGAATCGAGCAGGCTTGTGTTGAGATCGCTGTTATATGGAACTGGAAGAAGCCACTCAGTGACATTACACAGGTTGAAAACGGAGAAGGCATCCTCGGTCTTGGGCGACTCATAAACAAAGAAAAATCACTTCCAATCTTCGTTTTGTGGCCGTCTTCATTTCACTGATCCATTCTAAAAGATGATGATCCCAGTCCCACGAAAGCTTGCCGCTTAAGATGGAACCAAAGAAAACAAGAACATCCGAGTCTTGAAGATGAGAGACGGGCAAGATCTTGTTAGTAGTACATTTCAACAGTGAATGTATTCCGCAATCCCTCAACCAGTCCTGCAAGCTGACCTCGCGTAGCCTTGCTATTTCATTTTCCAATACAATTTTTTTAGTGAAAGGATAGTTAGGAAAATCAGGCCTCATACGTGGTACCAAAATCACCGCAAAATCGTGTTCCTCCCTGGCTAACTCGCTGAAAACGTCTTGTATGTTATGGAAAGTAAAGGCAAGATCATCGTCTTTCATCACAAGTATATAGATAGTACAGATGACCACATATCTTTAAACCTCCAGGTAATCGGCATAAAGTCTTTCTTCTTCGCCACCCTCCTTCCTACATCTCTCGGAGAAGGGAACAAATTGTGCTTGGCATCAAAGGAATGGCCCTTCTGCAGACGTTTACTCTCATCAAAACCCCTATCATATATGAGAACTTCTCCAGGTTCATAGAAACCATCAAAGGGCTTCTTTGGGGGCTCAACATCCTCGTCTTTGTTAGGAAAATACCAACGAGAATCATATTGATCACTCCTTTGACACCCCTGGAGACTTTCAAGTTCATGAAAGTTACTGTCATAGACACGAGGTGCTTTTCTCTTGATGTCGAGTTCAATCTTCCTACGAGCCTCACAATACTCGTCTTTACCATCATATACTGTGATATCAGCAGGTGGATGAACATTATCATATGTTGTTGCCACAGCTGCCATATGTTCCGATCGAATTTCTCAAAACCCTTGACCTTTACAGCAATAAAAACTCAAGCTATTAAAACTTCCATCAAAACATACAACAAATGCGATATAAACTTCTTGGCCTGTTAAATATTCAAAGTACGATATAGGTTAGGAAAGAAATAAGAGTTCCTGTTGAGACAATTTGATTTAACTTAAGAAAGAAATAAACAATAAGAATCCTATTAGGAAAAAACAAATTATTACCTTAAATCAAGCAGGCACTTTCCTCAAATACTTGCCTCGGGGATAGCATACACAACAGGAAACTGTCCATTTTCAAGATTTTAAGTTCTTCAACCTGTCTACTCCAAAAAAAAAAAAAAAAAAAAAAAAAAAAAAAAAAAAAAAAAAAAAAAAAAAACTTTTACGTGTAATCTTAGCTGTATATTACATTATTTAGGTTCTCAGCTGAAGCTTTACCAGTATTCATTCCTTTAGCAAATTGCTTCATAAATAGTACAAACTACAGAAGAGAACGGAACATCTAACATTTTTATTTACGTAAAATGTGACTCGTAAAGTGTGAAATACGAAATAACTGTGAGAGATGATGCACGCAGGAGCTATATCCTCTCAAATTTCTGAACCCCAAGCATGTGGTTCAGTCCTACTGAAGCATAGTTTTATAAAGATGGACTCACACTGAGACAACATTTGAAGGGGAAAAAAGTTTGAAACTGAGGAGAAATAGGACAGGAAAACCAAATACCAGGAGGAAAAAGAGGATAAATTCATTCGCCAGGCACCTCACAATCACATACCCCAAAGGCTAAGTTGCCCCTCGTGCGCCTTAGGTGCACCTCACGCACCCTGGCACTCTTATTGTGGACACTCTATGACTACTTAACCAATCGATAAATCGTAGACGAATCTAAGAAAATAAATTATAGTAAACAATGCAATCACCGATTATGCTCAGCAAGAGTCAAACAGTGAGCTGGTTATCGAAATCAAAGGACGTCAGCTGATACCAAAAGGCAGGAATGAAACTTCAAGTAGGTTTCAAACATGAGAACAATATAATTTTGCAAAATCCTCAACGGCCATTACATTATCCAGACGAATGAAACTGTATCGTATCTAATCGATCAGTTTCTGGACAATGACATTTCTTAAAAGCACATATTCAGGCCAGACAATTCCAAATAATTTGACTAAGAGATAGCTGGAAAAAAAAAAAAAAGAGACTAAGCATTAATGGATATGAGTCAAATCAAACAACGGGTCTTTGAAACGATAAATCCAATTTTATTCACTGTAGACGATATTTACAATTGAGGGTAAGGTCCAATAACAATGGAGAAGTACTAGGAATGAACACTTTGGTTGGGAATTGGGACTTCTATACAAGGTAAACAACAAGAAGAGTATACGCTTCCAGAAAAATGATAAGGAGATTAAAAATCAAGAGACACCTGGTTAAGTCACTACCAGTCTTCCTTGACAATTTTGGACTTCTCGAAAATAAATTTCCCTTCCTTATATTTCTGAGACGATTCATAAGCACGTAAATACTTCCATCCCAATACTTGCCGGCAATCGCCACAATAGATATCAGCAACTGTGTGCAAACCAGTCATGAGCGACCTATCTTCTTTAGGTCCAACTTCAACATTCATCCCATGGGAGAACAAAAAGCCACGGCCATGTCTTCCCTAAAACAACAGAATCACTAATGTTGGACTTGGACAAATGCCCACACCAAAAATGTCCCTCGAGCTTAACCTCTATCAACACATCTACTCTCAGAACCATATTATCCAAGACCTCGATAAATTGATTCATCGGAAACCTCATAGCCTAAAAAAAGCTACTTTGAGGGAGAAATAAATGCACGAGTAATTTGATCACGCAACATAGACAGGCAGACAACCATATGATGTAAGAAAAAAAAAAAATCTAAAAATAGTAATATGATGTGTACTTGTGTAAGAAGCAAGAGGATAAGCATTCTCACTGTCCTCTATCGATAATTAGAAAGAAACAAGCAATGAGCTAAGAACACTTGAGCTGGTGAATCAACAAGATCGAATCAACAACACAAAAGGCAACAACTGATGAATGCTTACTATAAGCAAAACACAAGATCGCATCAACAAAAAAGGCAACAATTGACTCAGCTACAAGTATCGCACTCGGCTATTTCCCCAAAAGAAAAGAAACAACAGCACTCTTAACACAGAGCTACAAGTCCGGGTGCCCAATGTCTACAAGGCCAAGCAACATATGACTCCAAACCTTCAATCATCGACTCGATTTTCAACCCTCTTTAACCAAGCGAATCAATTACCTAATCAATGCAAAATCAGGGAAAATTGCAGCAATTCCATCCAAATAAGCTAGTTATATCAATAATCAGCATGTAAATTCAAGTTAACAAGGTGAATTAGTATACCTGAAAAGCCTTGGAGACGATATCATCATGAAGACAAACTTGATTTCGACAATTGCAGCAACAATATACTCTTGGACCACCCAATTCAGCCATCAACCCAGCCCAAAATTTCAAGCTTTTCTATCAAAATTTATGATCAGAATTTCAGTTAAACTGGAAAAATGAAGCATAAATATCACAAGTTTAAAACTTCAATCAAATCCAAATTAATTAGTCACAATTCACATGCAATAAAAGCAAAAAAGCATCGGTTAAATGAGTGGTTAAGATTATTTCTAGTTCTTACTACTTTGCCATTTTCCACTCCTGATGAGTAAATTATATGGTAAACATAGAGATAACTCACGTCCCATAAGGAAAGTTATGAAACGGAAATTTTTAGGTCTATCGAATAAGGAAAACAGGAAAGCATATAACAACTGTTAATTCAATCAACAATATAGTCAATTCTCGTTTCCTTACAATTCCGGATCGGAGCTCCAAAAGGTTAGTGCTTCAATTTTTCCCTTTGTTTTAATTCTTATCATCATCGTCATGGGTTTCTATTCCTGTTCACACCCTCTTGAATCTTGATGGAAGAACCGCATTATTTTTGTTGTTGTTGTTGTTGGTATATTCGTTAGATTATATGATTACTTTCTTTGGTTGTTTTATTATTATGGCGATTAGTAGGTTTTGATTTGATACCGCGTGTTGAATCACTTAAAATAGAAGTCGTCGGATCTGTACGTTATTATGAGTGACATTTGATATGTGTGGGACGGTCTCACACTAACTTATTGTGAGACCATCTTTCCTTATGTTAATGGTGACCTCTTATATATTCTTTGTAACCATTATACTTCTTTTGGTGATTCTTTTTAGTTTAATGTAAGTTTAATTAAGTTCGAAAGGTATAACTTGGGTGTTCTTATAACCTATTAATTAGTATCCTTAATTTTAATTGGGAATTTGAGTTGGGTTTGTATAAATTGTAATTTGTTTTGATTTTGGGTAATTGATACTAAATTAGTGTAATTAACTCAATTAATTATGTTAATTAGGATTTTCGAAAATTAGGGGAAACTATAAAATTATAAACTGATTTTTATGAATTAATTGAATTAATTCGTTTTTATGTGATTTGATGTAATTTAAACACGTTTTTGATAATTAAAACATAATGTAAATTGTATTAATAAATCCTAAATAAATTATAATAATTAAGGATTGATTTTCATTACTCAGATTCTGTTTTAAAACTAATTTTAGGCCTTTGTGAATTTTTATAATAATTTTGGCGTTAATTGAGTTTTATTGGATAATTATTGAAATAGAACGATAATTATTGGATAATTGGTAATTGTTTGTTTGAATTTGGTATTGTCATAGTCATACATTGCATATAGGATCATACATACTAATATATAGGAATATAGTTGGTTGGTTGGTTGAGAAAGATTGAGTGTTGATTTGGGATGTCGTTTGTGTAATTGTAGAGCCTGAGTTCGTAGACGAAGAGTACTAGTGATTGTTGTGCTATTTAATTCCGTTTGCTTGAAAAGGTAAGCTAGCATGCTTAACCCTTCTTAAACTTGTGGAAACCTTTCAAACTTATGTGCTATATGTGAATGACGTGATTAGATGAAAACATAGTATCATGATAGGTGGAGAACGGTTCAGTTTATGCGATTGTTGTATTTTTGATTTGGTTGGATTTATGTATTGATATTGGTATATGGTATGACTTGTGACAAATATGTTATTTTGAAAGGTAAGATTAAATGCATATTGAATAGTTTGATTTGGTTGGTTTGTGGCGCATAGCCAATTTATATTGTGATGTTGGTTTGGTATTGTTGTATATGATTATGTGATCATCAACTCTCTCTCAATAAGATATTGGTTACTTAGATGGAGCAAAAGAACTCCTATTTAATTGTTCGAGCCAAAAGAGCTCCTATTTATTTACTTGAGTCAAAAGAACTCCTATTTATTGGATTGAGTCGCATCGACTCCTATTAATTACCCCACCGCATCGGTTTTTAAGAGGGTTAGACTCTAGTCTACTCTACTTGGGTTAAAAACACCCAGTAGGGGGTGTGCACACTTAAGGTCTAGTTGTCTTGGATTATTGATTATGTATTATGGTTGATAGGGTGAATTGACAAAAGATTCAATTCATTTCTAAATAATAAGGATTATGGATTATGGATTATGGATTATGGATTATGAATTATGGATTATGGATTACGGATTGTGGATTGTGGATTGTGGATTGTGGATTGTGGATTGTGAAATATGGATTGTGGATTATGGCTCATAGCATATGACTTATGAATATTTCATTTATCGTTAATCTTTGGTTTGTTGATGGATTGTAGAATGTTTCTTATGCTAATGGAAGTGATGAATTGGATGATGGATTGTGGAATATTAATTTGGATTGTTGGTTTGGAATTATTAATGGATAATTGATGTGATTATGTGCTAAGTGTGTTTTCGAAAATAAAACTAAAACGTTTTCAAAATTCAGGTAAGAGTTTTGGTTTTCTACACGTTGAGGTGTTAGCTTACTCAATTTCACTGACTTTTTCAACTGTGGTTTTTGTGCTTTAAATCCACCACAAGTTTGGAGTAGTTAATGCATGCGGGAACGACGACTTACTAGAAATTAGTTGGATTAAATTAATTTAAACTTTCAGTTATTAGACCATGAATATTACTTAGACTATTTCATATTTCATATTTTGGACTATTGTAATTTTAATTAATGGATTGTAATAGCTATTTAGATCATTAGACATTTGTAGTTCGGCTTCTGAAATCTCCTTGCATTCGGGTCTTTGACTCGAGTGCGGAGTGACACCTCTGAATTTCCTTAATTGTGTTTTGATTCTCGATAAAATGTTTCTAAAAAGGAAAGGAAATTTGGGGGTGTTACATTTGGCCTATGCGATATGACTGCATTTTTCTGATGTGATTTGAATTGAGCTGATTTGATTTGATTTGATCTGAACTGAATATCTTGACAAATTCGAATTAATAACTAGAAGTAGATTAGATTCACTTGTTATTTGGGTAATTATAATTTGATTTGATCAAATTTGAATTCACTATTTTTAAGTTGAATCAAATAGGGCCTTAATATTTGAAATTTTTTCCGCATGACGAAGAAAAGGCCTCTATTTTGTTAGTGTACACCTATGTGATCTAACTCATATAACTGCTGTTGTTGTCGTTGTTATATCGATTTCGAGTAGTTAGTGGGACCTTAGGTGTTTGTAGCCGTTTGTTATGTATATTGATTAAATTTTTATATTGTTATGTTAGACCTTATGCGATAAAATTGCAATTTTTTGAACCGATTTGATTTGAATTGATTCAATTTGAATACATTTGATTTGATTTGATATGATCTTATCAGAAGTTTTTGGATAACTAACTGCATCTAGAAGAATTAATAACTAGAATTAAACTAGATTTATTTATTGTTATTTCGCTAATTAAGATTTGATTTGAATGAAACTAGTCTGTTTTGATTTGATCTAATCTGAATTCACTGTTTTTTAAATTTAATCGAACATGGCCATATTAGGTTGCGAGTTTTGAAAAATTTAAGTGAGAGAAGGTGAAGATATGGCGGCCACAACCACTACATACAATCATCATCAGCATTCTCCTGACATCACAGTAAATTGCAAGGACGAGCATGGTATTGATGAACCTGGTCCGGATAGCGATTATGAGAGTGATTTTGTTAAGAGCAAACTTCTGTCTGTGGGCTGTTCTTTCGACGCCATTCAGTACTTGTTCCCTTGTCGCCAGAGAGACTATTTGATCCGTAGAAAGGAGGGTTGTGAAGTAGAAAAAATTTATGCTGAATACCTGGAGGGTAAAAGATATGTGGTTATCTGTACTTTGTATATACCTGTGAAAGAAGATGATGAAGTTGCATGTGTCTTCCATGAGTTACAAGACTGTTTCAGTGACTTAGCCAAGGAGAAACATGATTTTGGGGTTGTTTTGGTACCGCGTATGAGGTCTAATATTCCTAACTATGACAATGAGGAGGTGGCCAATGACGCTTTTAGCCACTTCTTCTCTGCATTCTCCCCGTTATTCCTTGTTGTCCCAATCTTGGATAGGGTTCGCTCTCGACACCTGTTTGAAGTAATCGGCTCACCTTCCTTCTTTCTCCCTTGCTGTATCGTTGTCGATTTGGAGAAGCAGCAGGTTTCGCACACAAATATTACTGCTTTCACAAACCATGGATCTGATTTCTACCCCTTCACCGCGGAGAGGCTACTAGAGGTCCGGGAGCAAGCCAACACAATGCTTACTGGCAGGATGCCCCTTGAAATTTTTTTGCATCGCGAGAGCAGTGATGTTCTTCATTGTCAGAGCCACTCTGGATCTTGCTGTGATAAAAAACAATCCTTGTCTAGCCTTACAAACAAGGTTGTATGGCTGTACTATTTATGTAACGGGCGTTTCATTAACAAACTTCGTTACTTGTATAGGAAGTTTAAGGCTGATAAGGTCGAGTTTGAGCTTGTCGTGGTTCGTAGAAAGAGTTACATGCACACGCCACTGTCTATGTCAGCGTCTTGGGAAAAGCGTGTCGACTCTATGCTTCAAGACCCATATTGTTGTGGTTGGCTACAGCTTCCCTTCGACGATAGGGTCAGCCGTAGGTTATTTTATCTTTGCAAATACACTGCTGAGGATAAGCTGGTTATTGTGGGACCCAACAGTAGCTATGTGGAGCCAGACGGCAAAGAAGTGTTTCTTGAATTTGGCACTGGTGCATATCCCTTCACTAAGCAAAGTGTTTGGGATAATGAAGTATTAAGGCTACGGTGTCTACGTTTGCAAGACTGGTTGGAGTGTTGGGGAATAGAGTCACTGAGAAGGGTTGATGAGGAGATCATCCCCGTTTCTGATCTTCAAAACGCAGATGTTCTTGTTTACTTTGGTTCCACTTCTTCTACAGGCATGCTTAAGTGTTACTGGGAAAATCGTATTTTCAACTGGGTCGATGAAATGAGGACAACCGCAAAAGGAAGATTTGAAGTGATCTTTCTCTGCACAGACGAGGACCCCAAGGCTGACGATGCCTTCTCCCTAGATACCCTTTGTGCTGCGACTAAATGGCTTCTTCCAGTTCCATTTGATTATGATTGGAACAAAAATCTGCTCAATTCTCTATTAGGCTGTCTTAGAGTCTGCGATTGCACTCTTGCGGCATTTGGACCAAAAGGCAATCTCCTTTGTTTAGGCCTCGAACATAGTCTGACACAGCAGTCTGAGCCAGCTACTTTCCCTGAATCTGATGAAGATCTCGTTGCAGACGTTGGGAAGCATCTGAATTCTCGGCATACTGACGATATCTGGTATCGAGCCTTAGACATCTACAGAGTCAGAGATGCGAACTACTAGTGTAGCATTTGAGTTGTCCTTTTATATTTTTCTTTAAACTGCACAACATGAATCCATGATGAAGGCAATGCATATTTGTATTGTTCGGTAACTAGTGTAAATTAATGTTCATATCTGTATGATCCCTTCCACTGATTCTTGTCAAGCTTGTTGTTGCAAAACTGGGTTCATGGATTAGATTAGGAATAACCGATTTCTACTGGCGAGTACGAACTCTTCACTTAAAACTATTTCGCCCCCATAGAGTGCACCGGGAGGATCAAAAATCTCACTTTGAAGTCGTCTCAAACGCTGTTAGTATTACAACAACATAAGAGCCCTACATTATTTCATGTTTTTCCATGTTTATTGACTTTATTCCATATTCAAATGATGACAATGTGATAATACACATTTATAGAGGACACATACCTCTCATTGGTGTCCATTCACATTAAATCAACACCATTGATTCAATAAACGGTTAAGATTAAGTTAGTTAAATACCTAACTCCAATATTATCCTAATTAATTAATTTAATTTAACTAGTTAATTTCATAATATTGACCCTCTACATACTCCGTATAACATATGGACAAATATACTTCCTTGTAAGCACCAATAATGTGTATCAATTAGACCATATACATTGCTTGGAAATCTCCAACAAACTTGCATATTCTTTTAAAATTTCATATCTATTGTTTTCATATTTACCCAAGCAGTTGAAAGAATTATACATCTGTTAGGCAATGTGAACCACGAGCACCCTTATTTTGTAATCAACTTTTGATTAGCAGATGTATTTTTTCTGTCGACATAATACAAGTTATAATAGTATTCGGATGGAAAGTTGGGTATAAATATACAATTTTCCCAATCGCTAATTAGGGTTTCCGTCGAATTACGAAGCTGCAGAAAGGTTAATTAGCTGGGTTGCCATGTCTGACATTAATGTTGACGAGCATGAAACTCCTCGTTTTAATTATGATCGTCGTTGGTGTTGGGGTGTCAACCCAAGTCCCACATTGAAGTAAGGACTAGAATCCTTGTATATAAGTTCCACCTCCACACTAATAGTATGAGGCCTTTTGGGTTGAAAAGATACCCTGTTGAAAAAAAACCGTGCGGGCTGTGGGCCCAAAACGGACAGTATCATACTAATTGTGGAGCCGGTGGTTTGGCAGTCCACAACAAGTGGTATCAGAGCCACGGTGTAATGGACGTGTGGCAAGTGGACTGCGATTTGTGGGCATCCCCCTCGGTAGCACCTCCTGATTGCGTGTTTCCGTATAATGGACGGAGTATCGCTTGAGAGGTCTGTGGCCATGAATTGGGCCTTGGTTTGAGGGAGGATTGTTGGGGTGTCAACCCAAGTCCCACATTGAAGAAATAAGGACTAGAATCATTGTATATAAGTTCCACCTCCACACTAATAGTATGAGGCCTTTTGAGTTGAAAAGATACCCTGTTGAAAAAAAACCGTGCGGGCTGTGGGCCCAAAGCGGACAGTATCATACTAATTGTGGAGCCGGTGGTTTGGAAGTCCACAACACATATGACCCCGATAACTTACCATAAATAATTAAACTCGGTTATTTCCATAAACAACCGAACACGGGATTTTACCACATAGGAAGGGACCCGAACCCAACAATTCTCCCCCTCCCAACTATGTGGAGGTCATTGCCATTCCGGCAATACTACGACAAGTATTGAACTTGCCCTTAGGTAGTGACTTCGTCATCATGTCCGAACCATTATCATCAGTGTGAATTTTCTCAAGCTCAACGAGCTTATCATTAAGAATATCACGAATCCAATGATACCTCACATCAATGTGTTTCGACTTGGCATGAAAAGTCGAATTCTTAGCTAGATGAATCGCGCTTTGACTATCACAATACAACACATACTTCTCTTGTGTAAATCCAAGTTGAATAACAAACCGCTTCATCCAAATCAATTCCTTACATGCCTCTGTAGCTGCAATAAACTCGGACTCAGTTGTAGACAACGCAACACACTTTTGCAAACGAGATTGCCATGAAACTGCTCCCCCTGCAAAAGTAACCAAGTAGCCTGAAGTAGACTTCCTAGAGTCAATATCACCAGCCATATCGGAATCCGAATAGCCAACAAGAACAGGCTTCTCACTACCAAAACCTAACTTCAAATCAGATGTACCACGAAGATACTTCATAATCCACTTCACTGCATTCCAATAATGCTGTCTCCCTGGATTAGAAAGAAACCTACTGACCACTCCAACAGCATGAGCTAAATCTGGTCTCATGCAAACCATAGCGTACATCAAACTACCCATAGCATACGCATAGGGAACATTTCACATATCTTCTTTCTCTTTGGGAGTAGATGGACAATGTTTAGCACTTAGCTTGAAATGCGGAGCAAGAGGATTACTTACAGTTGAAGTTTTGTCCATCCTAAACTTCTCAAGTACCTTCTGAATATATGACTCCTGTGAGAGCCACAGATTTCCAGCTTCCCTTTGACGAATGATTCTCATACCCAAAATCTGCTTCGCAGGTCCTAGATCTTTCATGGCAAATGCCTTAGAAAGCTCCTTTTTCAGCTTCACAATTCTAGGCATATTAGGACCAACAATAAGCATGTCATCAACATAAAGAAGCAGAATGATAAAATCATTGTCAGAAAACCTTTTTAAGAAGACACAATGATCACAAGAACTTTTAGTGTACCCTTGCTCCCCCATAAAAGAGTCAAACTTACGGTACCACTGCCTTGGAGCTTGTTTCAAACCATACAAGCTCTTCTTCAGTTTGTATACATGGTCTTCTTTACCTTTGACTTTGAAGCCCTCGGGTTGCTCCATATAAATGTCTTCCTCCAAGTCACCGTGAAGAAAGGCGGTCTTCACGTCCATTTGTTCAACCTCTAAATCTAGACTAGCAGCTAGACCCATAACAACTCGAATTAAAGACATCTTGACAACCGGCGCAAAAATCTCATCAAAGTTAATTCCCTTCTTTTGGGCAAAGCCTTTCACAACGAGCCTTGTTTTGTATCTTGGTCTCTTGGCATTCTCATCTTGCTTCAACCTGTAGACCCAACGATTCTTCAAAGCCTTCTTACCCTTAGGTAACTCTGAAGACGAGAATTGTGAGTCTGAAAAGACGAGTGGACCTTCGAAACTGAATTCAGAGGACGGATATGACAGTGATGTTGATGACAATGAGTCTATGAGGGAGGACCATTCCTTTGACGCGATTCAGCACTTGTTCCCTTGTCGTCAGACCGACTATCTCATCCGTAGGAAGGAGGATGGCCAAGAAGAAAAAATTTATGCTGATTACTTTGAGCGTAAAAGATACGTGATCATCTGTAGTTTCTATATACCGGTGTTGAAACACGATCTCGTTGCCTCTACTTGCTGTAACTTACAGGGCATTCTCAGTGAGTTAGCTGATGATGGTGATGACAAGAAACTTGATTTTGAAGTTGTGTTGGTAACGCGTATGAGGTCTGATTTTCCTAGCTATGACAATACCCAGGTGGCCGAGGATGCTTTCAACCACTTCTTCTCTGCCTTCTCCCCGTTATTCCTCGCTGTCCCAATCTTGGAATCTGACCGCAACCTCAACCTGATTCGAGTAATGGGCTCAGCTTACTACAGGTACCCCTGTTGTGTCTTTGCTGATTTGCACAAGGGCCATGTTTCGCACGTAGAGATGCATTATCTCTGTCGCTTTGGACCTGATTATTACCCCTTCACTTCTGCTAGGCTACTAGAGGTTTTCAAGCAAGCCGACACAATACTTTCCGGCGGAATGCCCCTTGCAAATCTTTTGGACTGCCGGAGTAGTGATGTCCTTGATTGTGTTGTACGTCATTCTGAAGGATCCTTGTCCTGTGGTAAAAAACAATCCTTGTCTAACCTTACAAACAAGGTTGTGTGGTTGTACTATTTATGTGACGGGAATTTCATGGACGAACTTTGTCATCTGTATAAGCTATGTAAGGCTAAGAAGTTTGAGTTTGAGCTTGTTGTGGTTCGAGCAAATAGTTACTCGGTGGACAAACCGGCAATGTCATCGTGTTGGGAAGACCATGTCCAGTCTCTGCTCCAGAAAACGGATTGTTGTGGCTGGCTCCACCTTCTCTTTAAATGCAGGGTCAGCTGTAGGTTAAAGACGCTTTGCTACTCTGGCGGCTATGATAAGCTGATTGTTGTCGGACCCAACGCTAGTTATGTGGAAGTCGATGGTAAAGAAGTGTTTCTTGATTATGGCATTGACGCATATCCCTTTACTAAGCAAACTGTATGGGACAATCAAGTAGCAAGGCTACGCGGTCTCAGCTTGCAAGACTGGTTGGGGGGTTGTGGAATACAATCACTAAAACTTGCTGGTAAAAGCATATGTGTCTCTGATCTTCAAGGCATGGATGTTCTTGTTTACTTTTGTCCCTTATCTTCAACTGGCAAGCTTGCCGTTGACAGGGGTGGTCAGGTTTTCGATTGGATCAATGTTATGAAGTCGGCTGCAAAAGGAAGATTTGGAGTGCTGTTTGTCTGCAATGACGGTTTCTCCTACCTTGAGCAATACTGTTCTGAGATGAAATGGCTTCTTCCAGTTCCATATGGACAGGATTGCAGCGATGCCCTGATCAAATCACTATATGGTAGGCTTGGGGTGCCGCATGGCAGCCTCGCTGCTTTTGGTTCAAATGGCCGTCTCCTCCGTCTAGGGCTGGAAGATGATCTGTGGAGGCACTCTGCTGAGCTTGCTAAGTTCCCTGAATCTGATGATGCATTGCCTACAGATGTTGGGTTGCTGCTGAATTCTCAAGTGGATGATGAGGTCTGGTATCGAGCTTTAAAAATCAACTAGCTTAGTAATAATAAAATCTCTTCTGCAGAGATCAGTATTGTTCTCTACTACGAGTGGCATTCTAGCAATTCAGTGACTTGCTGAACAAGATAATGGAGGGCATTACACTGTGTGCTCAGTCACTGGTAGCATAAATCTAAATTAACTAGTCAAGTAATTACGACACGTTCTTGTACCAAAACTTCAATTGTAAATTTCGTAATGCCTTATTATCGTTCTTGTACCACAATTTCAATTGTAAATTTCGTAATGCCTCGTTCTTGTACCAAAACTTCAATTGTCAATTTTTTTTTCTAGGTGATATTCCCGTCAATGGCTGAGATGTTCAGTCGACTCCCTCCGTTTTTGGAACGAGTCGAGTTGGAGCAAATGAGTTTAAGTAGTATCATTCTATCATCATAGTCTCAAGAAATTCAATATCGAAAGAGAATTCACATCTTCCTATATAAAAAAAAAAAATAAAAAAAATAAAAAAAAAAAAAAAAAAAAAAAAAAAAAAACTAACTTTACAAAGCTAGAAAAGAATTGTTATGCCTCAATTAATTGGAACTTAAATCTAAAGACGCTTGCCTTCTGCTGTTCTTCTTCACAATCCCATACAATTTTTGGATCTCTCGCATTGCAACGTTACCATCTCGTTTGTTGCCAGACCCAGACCCGGACCCATCTGAATCACCCGAGCCTCGTTCCGTGCCACCTGCATTTTCTAGCCCTGGACCATACTCCATGTTTTCCTTCTCATTTTGCAAGTTCATAATCACTGACTTAATAGCTCGAGTGGAAGATGTCCGATTAGAGATCATTATCTCACTAATCTCGGCCGGAGTAATAACTCTTGAACCACCCTGAAACAATTCTTCTACTTGACTAAACAATCTGTGCTCCTTTACACCCAAATGACTCAAAGCTAAGGCCTTGAACCCTTCAAAGTCACAGTATGGGAAATAAATGTGTACGTCGATTCGACCTGGCCGTAAAACCAATGGATCAATGTGGTTTTTGCAATTCATGGTGAACACCATTACTCGCTCGTCGCCACAACTTGATACGACACCATCCATGAAATTCAGCACCTCGGATAAGCTTACACTAGAAGAGTTACCCATCAAGTACATGTCCAAGTTTTCTACCAAGATTACAGACTTTCTTGTAGTTTGCAGCAGAAGGGTCTTCAAATCTGAGCCGTTGGACAGTTTGGATAGATCAATGTCGTAGAGATCGTACGATAGGAACTTGGTCATTGCAGCTGCAAAGCTGGACTTGCTTGTACCAGACCCACCATAGAGCAAGTAACTTCGCTTCCAAACCCGGCCGACTTTGTTGTAGTATTGTTTAGACTTCATGTACTGCTCAAGATCATTCTTGACCTTGTTCTTCACAGAATTGTCTAAGACTATAGTGTCAAGTGATGATGGATGAACAAAGGGGAAAGATCTCCATTTCGCGGTATGATTTTGGTTACCTGGTGAACTGTAGTTCAGGTAGATTCTCAATTCCTTTTTCCTCTGCTCAATGTCGTCAACTTTCTTGTATATATGTTGAATGTAAGGAGCAAGAATCCTCTTCTTGTCCTTGGATTTGATTTTGAGGATCATTTCAGCACCATGATTGCTGTCGAGTTTTCGGTAAGTCCAAGTGACTCGGGCTTGCAGGAATTCGTCTGTGACAGCTTGATCAGACCCTACAGACACAAGAACATCACCAGGCTTGTCCCCTGAATAAAGAGCAGCATGTAAATTCAAGTTAACAAGGTGAATTAGTATACCTGAAAAGCCTTGGAGACGATATCATCATGAAGACAAACTTGATTTCGACAATTGCAGCAACATTATACTCTTGGACCACCCAATTCAGCCATCAACCCAGCCCAAAATTTCAAGCTTTTCTATCAAAATTTATGATCAGAATTTCAGTTAAACTGGAAAAATGAAGCATAAATATCACAAGTTTACAACTTCAATCAAATCCAAACTAATTAGTCACAATTCACATGCAATAAAAGCAAAAAAGCATCAAACTTTAATTACCCAGACTGAAGAAAACTGGGGGTAATTGAAAAAGACGTGATATTTTTTTTTTCAAGGAAGCGTAATCAACAAGAACACTGAAAACCCGTAATTACCAAATTGGGATTTTATAAATTAATTCAGGAAACCCCAGTTAATTCTTTGCGTAAAGTCAAAGCTTTGAGTAATTAGTAACTTCAGTGAGAAAGTATTAGGCAGTAAGAATTGAAGTTTACCTCCGACCAAAGTTAGATGGTTTTTCCAGATCCTTGCTCTGAGAAAAAGGGTTCCACCCTAAGTCCAGAGAGATAAGAGCTTTTTTTTTTAAAACGGAAATTAAATAAACAAATAAAATAAATTAATTAAAGTGAAATAGTGACAAAGTAAACGAATCTTCAAAAGTTGGTATCAAATGTCAAAAGATGGTACCTCAAAGTCAAAAAGTTAAAGTCAGCTTTTAAAGTCAAAAGTTAGCACTTATCTGCTTTACAAGTGTGCCCTTCAAAATGTCCATCTAGAAGGCAATCAGTGAAGCTTCTTCCAACTGTCCAAGCTTTACCGTCCAAGGATTCTGCATCGTCCATCTGTCCAAGAATGTCATGATTACTCCAATTACTTTACTTTTACATGTTAGAATTTCATTTGTCCAATGTTTGTATAAATTAGTCCAGCATGCTTCAGTCTAAGGCAGAACTCGTTAGACGAGAACATCTCTTAGACAAAAAAATCCTCTCTGTAATATTCTTACATCCCTCTCTCATCATTTTCAAGATTTCTGTAATCTTCTCCATCTCCATCTTCAAGATTCTTGTATCCATCTCCAGATTAATAAAGTAAGAAATTTTTCCAATTGCTATCTTTTACTTATTTTCGTTTCTTTAATTAATTTATTTTAATTGTTTATTTAATTTCCGTTTTTTATACTCTGTTTTAGCTTTCTTAGCTTCCTGGATTTCTACTGGTATCAGAGTCATTAAAGCATCTGCATTTTACTTATCGCCATTAGAATTCATATAAGTGTAAGCACTGCATATACGTGTGTTGGTCAGACGTTGGTCAGACTGCATTAGGTTGGTCAGCCATTGTTGAGGTGGTCCCCGTGGTTGCAGTTGGTCCCGTGAGTCCCGCAGTGTCTGTTAGTGTCAAATTTATATGCATTCCAATGTCTCTAAGTAAGGTTAAAAAGCTTGTAGGCATCAAACACCCAGTCCAAAGCCATGAAGTCAATTCCACAGATTTCCAAAACTGGCAACTTCCAAAAAATTTCGAAAGTCAAATTTATGAAAACAATCCATGGAATTTCATGTCTTCACATGGAATTAGAATAGAAGAATTCACTACAAGTGTTGCATCCAAAAATATGAGTCTCCAGTTATTAGATTCAAAGTCTATCCAAAATTATGTTAGTCAA
Organism: Spergularia marina; assembly: GCA_963680865.1. Taxonomy (NCBI): domain Eukaryota; kingdom Viridiplantae; phylum Streptophyta; class Magnoliopsida; order Caryophyllales; family Caryophyllaceae; genus Spergularia; species Spergularia marina. The sequence continues at coordinate 21,114,554 of OY804553.1, read as the reverse complement.
GGTCACTGATATATTCATATCGGTTGTGTTCAAATTGCTATTAAACCTATGATCAGATTAGGTTTAGATTGTCCAGTTATGTTAGCTTTGCGTGATAAGTCTTTAAAAACGTTTAAAGATTCTTTACTTGCTTTAGCTAATACAAATATTTGTCAAGGTCCAATTTATTTTAATTGTTTTCCAAATTTGTCTAAAAATTTAGAAGATCCATTTATTCTCCAATCTTTGATTTTAGATGTGAATATGGCTCATAATATTCAATTTGAAGGAGCACGAAATTTTTCCATTGTTTATCGAATTTATTATAAATTGTTAAACTCTCAACTTAATCCAAAATGTCGAATAAGATTTGCACCTGGTCAAACTTTAATGTTTAAAGTAGAACTAGGACAAGCTACCACTCATATTCCAAAATCTTTAAAATGAGATGAAATCACCATTCTCGATGAATGGATAATTGACTCTCAACCTATACTCAAATCAATCGAAGAAAAAGATGTTGAACAAATTATTGAAGAACCAGATGGCAGAGTCTTAATCAGATTTAATTCTAGTAGAGATTTCCCTTCGGCATCTACTTATGAATTTTCATCTGCTAAATCTTCATGTTCTTTTCCAAGTTATAAAGAAGATAATATACCTTCGTCATCTTCTTATAAAATATTCCAGAAAAATCCAATTCCTGAAATAATTACTGAAAGTATATCTCTAACTCACTCTGAAATGAAACCTCCAGTATTCTCTTCCATTAATGTCCTTTTCAAAGATTTCACAATCGACAAAAGTTATCTTCAAGAAGACTTTTCTTCCAAAGAAAATTATGAAAAGAGACTATGGTTTTATAGAAATTTTGATAAAAAAGCAAGAGATTTCCTAAAAGAAGAATGGTATAGTTTCATGAATAAACTATTCGCAAACGTATTATTCTTCACTTGGTTACCAATTTACTTTTTAAAAAATAATCTAATATATCCTTTCAACAATATTCAAACTCATGAGTCTTTAAGTCAAAAATGGACTCTTAAAGATGGTAAAATCGTTCACGCCACGTGCCCTCCACTAGAAGGTTTTATGATAACGCAGCAAGGTCAAACCTGTTGTGCTGCTCCTTTCAAAATCGGGAGAGAGGGATCTGGTCACGAAAATTCGAATTTAGATGATATCAAAAAAGTTTAAGAACAAAATAATTTCTCAAATAAAATATTACACACTATTTCCAAACAAGTAGATAACATATCAGAACAAGTTTCAAAATTCAAAGACGAAGACCAATTGTCAAACGAATTTAAAAAATTGTCTATCTGATAAACCATCTACTTCCACATCCACATCTTATCCAAATGAAATAACAAAACCCTTTTTAGTCAAAGTCCCAGACTTTGAGCCAAACTCCAACTCATTAGTATTCTCTTCCAGACCATCATCAAATCTGTTAGAAGAAATTTCCAAACGATTAGATAAAAACATTAACTGCATAGATCAAGACTGTGATTGCAGTGATGAAGATTGTCCAAAAGAAGAATATTTTAACGATGAAACAGATGATTAATTTTCCATCAATAAAATAAAATCTAAAATTCCTTCTTCATGGAAAAACAATCCTACTAGGAATTATTATCCACGTCCAACACCTCCAGATCTTCAATATGAGGAACGAAATCAATTCGGCCCTCAAAAATAATTTTCTGCAGATCATCTTTATGAATGGAATATAGATGGTCTTTCTGAGCATGAAATAATCAAAGTTTTACACGAAATGGTAATGGCTGCGGAAGTGTATAACCATTCCGAAAATGTCTCTCCAAATGAAGCAGCCACGATAATAACAAAAGGTTTCACAGGAAATTTAAAAAGTTGGTGGGAAAATGATATCCCTCTTCAAAGTAAAATCAACTTATTAAATTCTGTTGAAGAAACGGTTGAAGAAAAAATTGATCCAAATACACAAGAAGTAAAACGTGAAGTTCACAGAACTGAAAGAGGATTACACCAATTATTGACTGGTATAATTGTACACTTTATTGGTAATGCCTCTGATCATCTCAAAACTGGTCACATAATTCTTAGTAAGCTTCGATGTCCATCCTTGAGTGATTATCGATGGTATAAAGATGTTTTCCATTCAAATGTTTTAAGCAGAGACGACTGTACTCTTCCATTCTGGAAAGAGAAGTTTATCTCTGGACTTCCAACTCTTTTTGCTCAACGAATATTTAATAAAATTCGTGAAGCAACTGGTCAAAATGAGATTCCATATAATGAGTTCATTTACGGGCAGTTGTTTGCTTTCATTAAGCGAGAATGATTGTCCTTGTGTAACGAACTAAAAATCCAAACCAAATACGAGAATGAAAAAGCTTTAAAAAGCAAAGAATTAGGATCTTTCTGTGAAGCTTTCGGCCTTGAAAGAATCCAAGCTCCATCTACTAAAAAATGACAAGAGAAAATAAAGAGATCAAAGTTAGCCAATAAACCTAAACCAAAATATTTCAAAGAAACATATTATAAGAAAAATAAAAAAAGAATGGTCAAAGAAACAGGCAGATAACAATCCTGTTATCTGTTACAAATGTGGCAAACCTGGTCATAAGGCCAATAAATGTAGGATATGGTGGCATTCTCAAACAAAAATTGCACGAGTCCTCCAAAGAACAAATAGTTAGATTTATATCTGGTCTATGGCTCGGACCACAAAAGAATTATTCCACTATTAAAAAAGAGATTTTATCAATAGTTTTGTGTATTTCCAAATTCCAAGATGATTTATATAATAAAATTTTTTATTAAGAGTACATTGTAAATTTGCTAAAGAAGTTTTACAAAAAGATGTTCAAAATATTGTTTCAAAACAGATTTTTGCCCGATGGCAAGCAATTCTTTCTGTTTTCGATTTTGATATTGAGTATATTAAAGGAGAAAACAATTCACTTCCAGATTTCCTTACCCGTGAATTTTTACAGGGGAGACATGGGTAAGAACAAGTCAAAGTCAAAATCCTCAATTCCAAACGATCAAATTATTCCTCATCCATCACGAATTTCAGTTGCACAAAATCCCTTCCAAAATCTACAAGATTTTCCTCCATTAATTTTTACTCAAACTGCAGGAAAACCTTCTCAACATTCTTCCTCTAAAATTCCAGAATACCTAAAAAAGGAATTTGAGAAACCCCTCACATTCCTTTCACTCTCCAATATTCCTAATAGAAGTGATGTCCAAACTTTTCTTTCAAAATTCTTACCTCCAAACTTCAATTGGATACCAGAAGGTCCTAGGAAAGACTTAGGATTTTATCGTCAAATTCTATCAGATTCAAACTCCTGCAAAATTGATGACAAAATTTGCAAAGATACATATTTCTCAAAATGCCTTATTTTCCAAATCATTATAGCCTCTGAATGGGGAAATTCCCCATGGTCCTATAAGTCCTTATCCAAATCCTACAATGGTCTGTCCAGCTACAACTACTATGACTATATCCAAGCATGACACAGAGTTTTCCTTGTAGAAAGCTATAACCATTCATGGTTTATTAGCTTCCACTCTGTTTGCCTCAAAAATAATCCAAAGTTTCCAGTATGGTTCCTCGAATGGTGGCATAAGTATGGTCTTGAACCCTCTTTGCTGCCAGAAGAGTTAAAAACTCCTTTCCAATATTTTTGTTCCAAAACTGCTCGAAATTCCCAATGGGAAATTATCAACATCATGGATTTCTGCAATATTTTCCGTCTAGCATGGATCTCATGTTGGTCTTACTGTTGGTTCCAAAGATGCCAAAATGAACCATTTACTCTCCATCGACAATTTAATGTCAAGTGGTGGAAAAACTTTACAGTTTTCCCCGGATTTCTCCAATTAGTTCAAGATCTTTGCTCCACTGGCGATAGAGCGCTACAAAAATACTCAGATTGGTCCAAAGAGCAAGAAGAAAATATAAATTCTTCTTCGACCCAAATACAAGCTCCAGCTTATCCTCAAATTCCCAATCCAAGCTTTAATACTGCAGGCCCTTCTACTCCTTCCAAGGGTAAAGGCAAGCACTCATCTTCCAGATCAAGAAAGCCCAATACACCTGCTCCAGATGAGGCCCTTTTTGAAGAATTTTTAGAATTCAAAAAGTTTGTTAAAACCAGATCCTTGGCTGAAGCTACTTCAAGATCTAGTTCTGCGGGCTCTTCCTACCTCGGCCCATTTTCTCAAGATCCGTATGAAATGTAAAAAAAAAAAAAAAAAAAAAAAAAGTGACAAAGTAAACGAATCTTCAAAAGTTGGTATCAAATGTCAAAAGATGGTACCTCAAAGTCAAAAAGTTAAAGTCAGTTTTTAAAGTCAAAAGTTAGCACTTATCTGCTTTACAGGTGTGCCCTTCAAAATGTCCATCTAGAAGGCAATCAGTGAAGCTTCTTCCAGCTGTCCAAGCTTTACCGTCCAAGGATTCTGCATCGTCCATCTGTCCAAGAATGTCATGATTACTCCAATTACTTTACTTTTACATGTTAGAATTTCATCTGTCCAGTGTTTGTATAAATTAGTCCAGCATCCTTCAGTCTAAGGCAGAACTCGTTAGACGAGAACATCTCTTAGACAAAAAATCCTCTCTGTAATATTCTTACATCCCCCTCTCATCATTTTCAAGATTTTTGTAATCTTCTCCATCTCCATCTTCAAGATTCTTGCATCCATCTCCAGATTAATAAAGTAAGAAATTTTTCCAATTGCTATCTTTTACTTATTTTCGTTTCTTTAATTAATTAATTTTATTTGTTTATTTAATTTCCATTTTTTATACTCTGTTTTAGCTTGGGTGGTAAAGTTGTCAAGAGAAGACGCGCCTTTTCTTTTGGGTTACGAACTTGCGATCAATTCGAGATTACGAGAAATGGAACAAATGAACAAGTGTGAATTTGTGATGCATTCTACCAGGTCTGTTCAAAACTTTTAACCGAACCGAACCGGATTTTGGTTACGTCTGAAACTTGAGCCGGAATTTTTGGTTAATTGAAAGCTTTAGTTCGTTACCTAACCGTATAACTGATTGCAGGACAGTGTCATTTTTTGGACGAATTAAAATATGTGTTTGAAGCAACGATCATGTTCGCCGACTTCATTTAGGCTATCTTTCATGTCAAGTTCAACCACCAAGGCAACTGATTTTTTTTATACTTTAATTAACAGAGTTATATATAAAGGATTTGGGATTTTAGGAGATAATTTAAGAAACAACTTTGAATGAATATGATTCATCTTATTTGAGTGGAACTTTTGAAAATTTAGTTGAATAGAGACGATCAATTGGATACCAATAAATAATCTATACTAATTAATCGAGTTATTTGCACAAAATTGATCTATATAATGAGTTGACTCTTACTGTCTACCAAACAAGTTATACAAAATTGAAATGATACTCGTTTAGTTGCCAAGCAAAATCATAGGAATCCAAAATTCCCATGAATTAAAAATTGTGGAGTTGTTTGGTTGTCTAAAATCACGAGAATTAAGAAATCATGAAATTTTCAATTCCTACAAAATGTTGGAATTGTCTTTACCTAGCCCACATTGTAATTGGAAATTTGCGTGAGAATCCATTTCCTACATGGCTACATGTAACCAAACATGTACAACTTATATTTGAGAAATTCCCAAAAATTTATATTTTCTGGGAAGTGGCACCACATGAGAATTACGAATTCAATAGAGATTTGACATGAGTTTATTATTTTTATTATAAAAAGACTCATCATTTTTTTAATTCGAGTTTCGAGTTCAAGATTTCCGGTACAATTCCTAACATGTCTAGGACAGATTAGTTACTATTTTATCAATTTTTACCATAATTTTCCTTGTTTAAGAGTTTCCTCATCAATATTTTATTATTTATATAACGTTTCCTTATACTTTTAAAAAAACGTGACCGTTATTAGTATATATACCTAATTCCAACTATAACTGACATAACTACTTTTTTGTAACTAACAAACTTAACGCAATGGATTTATTACTTCTCCTTCTTGCCTCGTGTCGGGCTGTGCGAAGGCACGACAACTTCAACCAATAGAAAGCCGCGACCCGGGTCACTCCCGTCGTGCTTCGTGCTGGGCCGGGCCGGGAGTCGGTCGGGCCGGGCTCGTGCCCGTGCCGGGCCAGGCCGACGACCGGGCCACCAGCGGCCTGTGGCCCGAATTGCCAGCTCTAACTACCGGTCAAGGGAAAACAATATTTGTTCAATTCGATATTCACCCATAGTATAATTTTGCACTTTCTCGAATAATTACCAAAGAGTTATTCGTTTATCACACACAATCCACCCAATCAAAGACTTTCATTTGTCCGAGAAATCAGTTATCTCGAATAATTATCAAGAAAGAGTTACTTATACTCCATACAAGAAAAAAGAGAGAAAATTAGAAAGATGAGGGTCATGTCACTCATGTGAGTTAGCATGAGTCTTATGACTCACGAAAAACTCTATGACAAGGGAACGGAAAAACAGTCGGTTAAAAGACTTAAAACACACTCGTGTGAGTGAGTCGTGTCATCGTGTGTCTGTTGTATAAACCTTGCCTCGCAAAATTTCCCTCCCCTCTCATTTTCTCAATATGTCAGATGCGTACTGGAGATACACCGACCCAAGGCAGCAGCCGCAGCAGCAGCTGCAGGCCGCGCCGTCACTCGCCGGAAAACGCCCTCGTTCCGACTACGGTAAATTTTCCCAATTTAACTTTTAACAAACTAGGGTTATTTTTTGACTTTAATCAGGCTCAATTACAATAAAAGATTTGATTTTTCACTTTAATTAGATTAACCTTTTCGATTTCTTCTTCTTCTTCTTCGGAATGAGCCATGTTGTTCTATTTCAGTTGCTTATTGGTGACGTTTTATGTTATTTTTGTTTCGTATCTTGTTCATTGGGTTCCTCTATAATTGGTGTGGTAAAAAGAAGGAAACTTTAATTGTCATGATTAATTGATTGTATTGGGTACTCGGCCAAATTGCGAAAACCGTGGCAAATCATCTATTCATTTCCTTTTCAATTGTCAACTTTTTGTATTATTAGCACACTCAATTCCTCCATCACCGTTGAGTTCCAGGGGACGAGCAGCTTGCTCTTTAAGTTATAGATTGATGGCACTTGTTTTGGGTGGAATTTAAGTGAGGATATTGACTGTGTAGTTGTTTTGTTATGGTCTTGATTGTATTAACGAGGTCATGGCGATTGGAAAATTTGGATTGATTCATTAGGATTTGATACACTTCAACTTCACTCGAGTGTATAGTTTTGACTTATGTGGTTGTATAGTTTATTTGCTGAGTAACTAAACAGGATGATTGTCGCCTTAGTTTCATATCGACAGACAGTAATCATCGTCATTGTCCATATTGAAAAGATACGTCATTTCCATATATCGAGATTTGTAACCTTTCTAATTGAATCCAATTCCTATCTTCATATCTATGTATGTTCCACACTGCAAATATGTTTTGTAAATCTGCTTTAATTAGGGTGCTGCTCCTGTTTGTTAGTGGCTGGTCCAACCCTTATGTTTATTTCTTTTCGTTTGGTATTGGCGATTGATGGTTCGAGACTTTCTGATTTTGTGGTCTTGATTTCAAAGATGCTCCCTCTGGACGGGACCTGTCGGGTTATTATTCGCGGGAGGATGACAGGGCATCTCATCAGCAAATGCAAGATACTGCATCTATTAATCAATCCTATGACCGTTATCTACGTACTGGGGTATTTATCTTTTGCACTATTATCATTATATCCGAGTTTTTTCACCTAACTTATAATGGATGCTAAAGCTTATCTAATGCATGACATATTGCAGCAAGTACCATATCCTGCAGATTCTGGCAGGTTACATAGTTCAAGTCACCCAGTCGATGATCCCCGCATAGGTAGTGATCATCGTGCTGGTATTGATCCTCGGTTTGGTAACGATCCTCGTCTTGGAAATGATCCTCGCATTTCCAGTGATCACCGTGTTGTAAGCGAACATCACATCAATAGTGATCCTCGCATGGGAAGTGTTATGGATTTGAAAGGACGGGGCTCTGACCTTGTATCTGGACGGTCAGAGATTGCCCTCCCCCCTGATGCTAGTAAAACTATCTTCGTGGAGGGCTTGCCGTCGAACTGCAGTCGTAGGGAGGTGGCCCGTATCCTTGATCAGTTAACTGTCATTTTTCTACTTTATTTTTTATCGTTATCTGTGTACCTTGTCTTTGTTTCCTTCACTGTTATTGGCAGACATCTTCCGTCCTTTTGTAGGGTACAAGGAAGTCAGGCTTGTGACTAAAGATTCGAGACGTGTATGTTGACAGAAATGTATTCCATATACTTTCTTGTGCTATTCATGAATTTTCCAGTGACTGGCTATTTTTTCTGTATTTAGCCTGGTGGAGATCCTCTTATGCTGTGTTTCGTCGACTTTTTGAGTCCAGCACATGCTGCAACAGCATTGGACGCCTTACATGGTGAGTTCATCCAGAGATCTCTTGCTGTTTTACCAACATTTAATTTCATAATGGTTTCATGTTATTCGTGTGGTCTACTATTTGTATGCATTAGTTTTGTGATCTCTATTACATCTGTAGATATGATGGATGTCAGTTTGATTTTTAATATTATATGCACGATGCTGTTGGATTCATTCTTTAGTTCTGGCTTTCGTGGGGTGACTGATGATCATATATTTTGAGCTTTACTCATTAGATAATCTCAGAAGGAATAAGTGGGCTCATTGTTGCTATTATGGAAAATGTAGTGGTCACTGGCGCACATCTTCCGTATAGTATAGAATAGCCATGGCCTTAGTTTATGGAGAAATTCTCTTTTTTTTGGTTTAGGTGAGAGATGAGGACAGAAGATAAAATTCTGAGACAGAACTTCCCTTCTCGTTATCAGTAAAATTTCAGATCCTCGCTGATAAGATATCACTGCAGTATCATCAGAGTTAGCATAGCTCTCTGTGTAGCTCACTTTGATTTCCTTGTGTTGGGATCAGTATTGTGACTTGTGAGCATGTTGATTCTGTTAAGTGTATTGGGGCTGTGCGTTGTCTATCTTCTTTGCAACTTTCTGTACAGTGAATGACATTTGCTTTCTGAGCAAGTTTTTCTAAAATGAAGAAACTCTGCTGTGATCTGGCAGAAACTCAAGCTAGGAAGACATGGTCTGGGACCTCTGTGATATGTTATTCGATTTCCCATAATTTTGTTTTTCTTGTACACCCTGAAGCCCTGAAGCTAAGGATTTACTAGGCACAGTTTTTTATTTTTATATTATAAGATGGGAAACCCACAGCCGCAACCTTAGGTGCGCTCTGGGTAAAGCCCGCAGGTATACACAACATCCTACAAGGCACGCAACCACGTAAGACACATTTGCATGTGATAGGTAGAAGCTCAAAGAGGCATGACCTCCATGCTGTGCTTTCTTTGAGCTAATTATCATTCGCTATGTGATTATTGTTGTTGCCTTGCTGGGTACTTTTGACACACCCATATGTTTGACTGTTTGAGGAGGATTGGTGCTTCTACACTATGGTGTGCTTGTGAAAGAGGATTTTATCGGGCTTATTTATATTTGGAAATTGCGTCGCCTAATTCTGCTCGTATTATAGTTAACCTTGTCCTTTCCGTGTTGGCATAACAAGGTATATCGCTTTCACCATAAAGTTACCATAAATTGGGTGTTTGTAGGGGCATGTTCCCGGAGTTGTTTCTGCGGCAGGTTGAACATCTCCACTCAAATTGATCAGCTTGAACTCCTTTGGCTTTATGTATCAATATCAATAGAAACTTATACCTCTTTTTTCTAAAAAAGATTTTATTGCTAAAATTTACACTATCTGAGTTTTGATCTTGGATAAACATGATACATCTTGCTGGGCTTCTCTACGATGATCACCGCTTTACTCTCTCATCCTGTCAAACCTTCTCGGAATGTAGGAAGTTCGATCTTTATTTTTGTGAAGAGGGTGGGTTGTTTGGCTTTGGCACTTAGGCTGGTTTCTTTCCTGCGTTTCCAAAAAGCCTGTTAATTTTGACGGTCCTTATTTCCATTAGACGTTCGTGAACATTATAATTCTGTTCTCGACTTGCACATATGTGTAAGGATTTCATTCATCCTTCTAGCTGTTGTTGGCGATGGCCCCAAAATTCGTGCGAAGTTGGATTATGTGGCGTGAGTATAGCTCGATTTTGCAGGTTATAAGTTCGATGAGAATGATCGTGATTCAGCTGTTTTAAGACTACAATTTGCTCGTAATCCTCCTGGTGCAAGGGCAGGTGGAGGGCATCGTAGCAGACGTTGAGCGGTGTTGTGCAGGTGATGAACGTCACTCTCCATTTGCTCAAGCTAACGCATTATTCGCTGGATAGGTCATAACTGAAACTAGAATAACCTTTTTCGTTAAATCATCGTAAGGCGTTTCTATGTAGGAACCCGCTCAAAAAGAGGAGATTGCGATAGCGGGGATGTTACACAACTCTCTTACATTTCGGGAAGCGTGCGCACGTTCGTTTTGCTATTAAGGCTCTGTTAGGGCCCAGTCATATTGGCTGGGGAACGACGTCCTGGGACTAATTGCTAGGGAGTTTGAAGCTTGTACTGTTTCCTCAGATACTTATAAATTGTTAAAACTGTAATGCATATGGATATCGGTAGATTGATTACTTTCTTCGTCAACGTTTTATCGACGTTCCTTCACTTTTCTTGTATCATCTCTGCTTTATAATGTCTGTCGCGAAATTCTTACGAACCTTGAGTGATTGATTGAGGTTCTACTTGGTGTCACTGTTCCTGTACATTGGGTTATAGTTAGAGTCAACCACATTACTAATTACCTTGTTACAGCTCCATTTTAGTTGCTGGACCTTGGAATGATTGATATTTGATAGAGCCATCCACCTTTTTGGTTATTTTATTTTAAAAGGGGGGAGGGGAAGGGGGGTAGATAGGGACGTGGTGATCTCTTCATCAGTGAATGATTGCTGTAGTAATTCCTAAATTTATCTGCCTTTTACGTGCTTTTTCTCGACTTAATTGAAGGGATTTTCTTTAGGTGGCTGTTCTGAAACTGTTACTTCCTGAATTATTGTCAAGTAATTGGCTCCGGTTTCCTTTTGTTATAAGTTAGTTTTTATTTTTGTTTCTCTGCTTAAATTGCTTATTTTTTGCCTTCATGTTGTAGATCATAACTGGCTTGAGTTGCTGCTGCTCCTTTTTTCTCTTTTTCCGTTAATGTCAGTTCATTTCACTTGAAAAGTTTCCATTTTGGTTGGACTTGCGATGTTGCTCTTGCTAGATTTGTCATGCTTCTCATATGGATTTTTCTTTACTATGGACTATGGACTATGGAGTACCTATGCCCATTACTTCATACTTCCTGTTGGTACCTTTCGACGAATGGAAGCATTTATGTTAAAATTTCTGTTGAAAGTGGATGCTGGCGCATTCCAGTTGAGAAAGAAAGAAAGCTTATTTGGAGGTCTTTGTTCCCTTTGTTTTTGGAGTGTTCATTGGTTATATTAAACGATACTGTTCGGGTAGTTTTTAAACTCTGAAATTATCCAGTTCTCTAGTTTCTGTTTGTTTAGCAGTTTCACAATGGAGGCCTTTTTTCAGTAGATGGAGTGATGGACCATTTGCTGGATCCTTAAGGTTCTAGAAGAGGATAGGGGTTCTTGTTTTTGGATTAGGAGTGGTTTGTGTTACGGATTTGGTGGACAGTATGGTTTCCCATTTTTACTAGCCCTGCTTCATCTGAGGTTAAAATGGCAGTGACTGTAGATTGGTCGAACAGTGAATAACTTGGTTAATTGTTTGTTGGAGCTTTTTCTGGAGATTTGTGGAAGTGAATTATGTATAGTATCCCTGTGATCCTGAGAATTCAATCCTGGGTTTGGTTTAATATACCTGTCAATGGTTTGCGATGTACCTAAGAGGTTATCGGTACCTCTCCAGTGGAGTTATTGGTAAAATGTTCATGGATGTGTGGACTGTCTGTTGTTATTAGCATTTCCTTCTCTAGAAAACTTGCGCTTTTCGCTCTGATCCTAAGCTTCCTAGTTTGATGTGAGGCAGTGACATTGTCTTGAATTGAGCTAGGGAAAGATGGTTTGCATCTGAGAGCATCAGTCTTGTACTGCTTACTCCAATGCCCTTCGTTATCCTCCTCTTACGCTACTGTCATTGATCTTTAGTCTTTCCCCTACTCGTGAGAGTTAAACTCCGGTGCTCATCTCATACCTGCCTCATTTTATCTAGAATTTTCTGCAGAATTTTCTCAGTGGGCTAATTTCACAAAACTTGAAGTTGTTCATTTAACTGTTATAATATACCACATCATTACGTTTTCTTTGGTCTTTTCCGCATATTCAAATCCAATGTTGATTTAAAGATGAGTAATTCTATTTGCGGAATTATATTCAGTCAGACAAGTCTAAATCAGTGGAGTCTGGTGCTCGTTTCAAAGTTCTGAATGTGTTGCAGTAGAAATATTCATTTATGAGAGCCAGAGAGACCCGAGTTCCCTGCAAAAAACGGTGCGGCATAATTTGACTGGACCTTAAGAATTATTTTGTCAAATGTACGCATCTAAACGTGGGCTACTTGGGATTTGGACTGTTTGAACTTTGGGATTACTAACTTTGTCGTTTGTTAGTTAGTCCACTATATTATTAGACTATGGCCCATTTGCCCTTGTCTATCTTTGGACAAAAAAACATTCAGACAGGAGAACTCCTCCTATATGGTAGACGAGTTTCAAATCTTGGTATTGTAAAGATTACGTGGTGTGCTACATTAACTCTTTGTTCAATTTGTTTCTTTGTGAATGTGTATTAACTGAAATGATTGTTCTTTGCTAAAGAAAATAATACTGTAAAAATGAAATGACTTTATTTGGGTCATTTATCTTATGCATTGAAGATTAAAATTTATTTCTATCTATAGACAAATCTGTACCATGTTCGTTCAATAGGATCTTAAATCCATATTGATTTTACCAAAAGGGGTAAAAGATCAAGTGGTAGTGGCTTGCTTTTGCTTAAGGATGTTTCGAGTCAGAGCCTTATCGTATGCAAAAATCTTTATAGACTTACCCCACTACTGCCTTGTTTGGACCCAAGTTAGATCTAGATTTTGTATAATTGTATAAGCGAAGCTCGAGTGAGTTAGATGATAACAAGGAGAAACGTCATTCTACCCGGAATTAAATTCCCGTTGAACATGCTAAATTTTGATCGAAAGTTAATAGAAACAAATTATCTTAAAATAGAAAGCGAGTGTTTATTTATCTATTCTTCTGGATCAACTTGTACTGATGTCCAAGGAATCCGTGTGGATTAGGGTGTAAGTGTTACATTGTTGAATAAATTTTTAACAAAGTCTCAACTTCCTCCACTATTCCCTATGAGAAAGTTTGTCCCATGTCCTTGTAAACTTTATAACACATTGATATTATTATTACTACTACTACTACTTTTTTATTGTTATTATATGTATAGATTTCAAGTCTTTGCCACCAACAAGAATCCCTCGGTATGTTACTCTAAATTGTTCTCAACTGAATGATACCTACTTTTACAATTTGGATATTGAATATATAGTTCAAGAGTTCATGTAATGTGGTATACTCCTACAAATTCATAGGAATAATGCATGTTTTCGTGTTGCATTTAGCGCAACGCATCACATCAGTGTTACATCAGTATATGACCCAACGTTGTATACTATAGAGTGTAGAACTGTAGATTGATTACTGTTAAGGTTGGTCCGGGGTTGAGATGGCTGAAAAAATGGAGTCAAGTGAGTATGAATGTCCAATCAAGCAAGTAGACGTGACAGTACCGAAAACAGATGATCCAAACATGCCTGTGTTGACATTCAGGATGTGGGTTCTTGGGATTGCTTCATGTGCTATTCTATCGTTTGTGAACCAGTTCATGTGGTACCGCAACAATCCCATGATAATTACTTCGATTTCGGCCCAGATTGCTGTTGTTCCTGTTGGCCACTTGATGGCAAGGACAATAACTAAGAGGGTGTTCTTTGAGGGTACAAGGTGGTCTTTCACCTTAAACCCTGGTCCTTTTAATGTCAAGGAACATGGGTTGATCACCATTTTCGCCAATGCTGGCGCTGGGACTGTTTACGCTACTCATATCTTAACCGCTGTCAAGATTTATTATAAGAGGAGTCTTCCCCTCCTTCCTGCTGCCATTGTCATGCTTACCACTCAGGTCATTCATCTCTTACATTATTGTTGCTTTTTATGTGACTTTTGTGCTTATATTTTGCTTTACTCTTCTTTGACAATGTTTGCTTCTCAAACAATCAAAATGACTCTGTAATCTATCCGGTGCTTCTTATATTGTGAAGTAGCAATAGCTTGATGCATTTATTGACTCAGTTTATCAGCCTGAGTTGTCTACAAATGTTTGTTTTTTTTTTTTTTTTCGGAGGTGAAGATTGGCCTACAAATGTTAATATCCATGACGAAGAATTTAGGTGTAATGCGTTGTTATATTTTGCAGATATTGGGATTCGGATGGGCTGGTCTCTTTCGGAAATTTCTTGTGGAGCCTGCAGAAATGTGGTGGCCTGCTAATCTTGTTCAAGTTTCAATATTCAGGTGTGCATATTAGTCCTGAATTCGATTCCATTTGTGACTGTTGTCAACTTGTATTGCTTACAACCGATAAAATCTTCAAATCTTTGTTTATCCGTGAGCAAAAACTTCATTGTAACAAGTTCTGGTTGTTCATTTGAAGGGCTTTACATGAGAAGGAAAAGAGAGCTAAACATGGCATTAACCAAACTCAGTTCTTTCTTATAGTTCTCGCCTGTGCAACTGCTTATTGTGTCTTACCTAACTACCTATTCGGACTGATCTCAAGTGTTTCGTGGGTTTGTTGGCTAGCTCCTAAATCTGTTCTGATTCACCAGTTGGGTTCAGGACAATTGGGCCTTGGACTCGGCTCATTTGCTGTAGACTGGGCGGCCATTTCCACGTACCTAGGGAGCCCTTTGGCTAGCCCTTGGTTTGTTACTGCTAATATCGCAATAGGGTTTGCTTTCGTCATGTATTTGATGGTGCCCTTGCTTTATTGGAACGATGTGTACAAGGCAAAGACCTTCCCTATATATTCTCAAGGGCTTTATATGGGTAATGGATCCAAATACCATGTTGAGAGCATAACTAGTCCCGACTTTCATCTGGATAAACTTGCGTATGCCAAGAATGGCCCCTTATATCTCAGTACCTTGTTTGCAACGACATATGGTCTTGGATTTGCTGCCCTTACTTCTACGCTCGTCCATGTCGTACTCTTCAATGGAAGGTATGCTCTCTACCAACTGGGTGCTATGGTGAATTCTCAGTGATTATGATTCTTCAATAAATCCTTCAATTTGGTTGTACTATTTGAGCAATAGTTTCTGTTTTCCCAAATATTCTTGCATGCATCATTGTATATCTGTATGAGACAGCTCAAAAATTATCCTCATCTGCTTGTAAAGCAACCTCAACATATTGCTGTTGGTGCAGAGATATATGGCAACAGATGCGAGGGGCTTTTGGAAAGACGAAGAAAACTGACATACATGCCAAGCTAATGAGGGCCTATAAACAGGTTCCAACGTGGTGGTTCCATCTTCTTCTGTTGGCAAGTGTAGCTTTGTCCATATTTGCGTGTGAATATTACAAGGACGCGCTGCAGTTGCCATGGTGGGGTGTCCTGTTTGCCTGCGGCCTTGCCATCTTGTTCACGCTTCCTGTTGGGGTAATCCAAGCCACAACAAATCTGGTACGCATGATAAAGCCAGGGGAGGTCATTAGCAGAGCGTTTCTCGTACTTTAATAATGCATAGTGTAGGCCTTCTTAATCTCTTGTTCTGCCCACCTGTTAATCAACAGCAACCAGGTTTGAATGTCATCACGGAATACATCATTGGATACGTATACCCTGGGAGACCCGTTGCCAATATGTGTTTTAAGGTGTACGGCTACGTGAGCATGATGCAAGCCCTGGCATTGACAGGGGACTTTAAGCTTGGTCATTACATGAAGATCCCTCCTCGATCTATGTTCATGGCTCAGGTTGGTTGCCTTGCCATTCCTTAACATAGGACCGTCTTATCCAAGAATCGTTAATCTTTTGTGTCACTGGACTTGTAAATCTGCATGTGCTTATGAGTTTTTTTTTGCCGATGATGTTTCAGACTGTAGGGGCAATTGTATCAGTAGTAATTTACACAGGAACAGCGTGGTGGATGATGGGATCAATCCCTCATATTTGCGACACGTCACAGTTGCCTCCCGACAGCCCATGGACATGTAAAATGGACACCACCTTCTACGATGCTTCAGTCATATGGGGTTTGATCGGACCTCGCAGGATCTTTGGAGACCTCGGCTACTACTCGAAAATAAACTGGTTCTTCCTAATAGGAGCAGCTGCACCATTACTAGTATGGCTTGCCCAAAAGGCGTTCCCTAAGACGAAGTGGATCGGGTACATCAACATGCCTGTCATCTTTGGAGCCGTCATGATGATGCCACCGGCCAGCCCCGTGAACTACGTGAGTTGGATTAGCGTGGGATTCATCTCGGGTTTTGTTGTGTTTCGGTATCGTCCAAGATGGTGGGAGCGTTACAATTATATACTGTCAGGAGGATTAGACGCAGGAACAGCTTTCATGACTATCCTTTTGTTTTTCAGCTTGCAGTATGTTAATAATGTGAGTCTTGACTGGTGGGGAAACCAATCGGACTCTGTTAATTGCGGCTTAGCTCACTGCCCTACAGCTAAAGGCGTTGTGATTGCTGGCTGCCCTGTTTACTGAACTCAAGTAGCTTGAACTACAATTTAGGTTGTACATAACTAAATAATTTACTCAAAAGTTCTTCTGGCTTCATTCTTGTATTTCCCTTCGCTCAATCCATTTTATGGTTGCGTCTTCGCGCCTTTAACGTTCTTTAGGCTTTGGTTGGTACTTGGTAGCATGTATTTTCGCCTTGAGCAATGATCGTGTAAAATTGACTTAGATCCGAGGGATCGACTACCCGATTGAAATGATATCACCCAAACTATCGAAAATGACCGATTATCGACCTAGAATTCGATATTCGAAACCACCTGACCCTATCAGATGACACGGTTATGCTTAACTGATACTTATTGGCGTGCCTGTATTATCGAACCCTTTATTAAGCCGATTGACCATAAAATGACACGAGTAACACAATCCATCCCTCATCACCAAACATTTACAAATGAAAGTTCATTTTAAAACATAATGTAACAATTTCTAAACATAAGGTGGTGCGGGAAGCGGCCGATCGTAAGCGTGCTAAGTATGAGATTAGGTGCGTTGCCTTAGGTTATGGCTTCCTTCCCTTCTCTTTCTCCTCTCTGGGGGAGTTGGAGCTCGCAGCTGTTGCTCTGCTTAAGCGGATCCAACAGTTCTCCAGAACGCAGGATATCGGTGCGCAGGCTGCAGCTTTTATCTTTACTAGGATTGGTTTTTCCATAGCAAAGGGTGTGGGGGCTCAGATTGTATCTCGGCTCCCCACCAATTTCTTGTAATTTATTATTGATTTTGATATAATAATCTATTCTTAATCTGATATACATTGATTGGTTCAAAATATCGCAAATTTATATCCAAAAACTGCCCAAATTATCCAAACCGAACTAAAACTGACTTGAACTAACTTAGCCACACCCGAAATTTCCCAAAAACGTTCATGATTTGCATTTGACCAATTTGAACCTATCCAATTCAAATCCGACCTAAATGCAACGTTCGCCAGGTATACTCTCGCCGTCGTCATTTACACGCTATTATCCGACGGAAGAGAGAAAGAAAAAAGAAATTAAAAACAGACAGGATGAATTTGAAGAAGCTGTACGGCCAATCACCGTCGCCTGCGGCAGAGAACACCGATTCTCCGACTCAAAACGAGTCTTCCTCGCCGTCTACGGCGATGGCGCCGGTGGGAGACCTGGTCGACTCGCTAAACCAGCGCAAAACGTACAGAGAAGTGACCCTCGCACTCGGATCCGGACTCAGAGACGCGCGCGCCGAGTTCTCTTTTCTCCGAGTTCGCGGTCTCCGCCGCCTCCTCAAGTTCCTCCGTTCCGTCGCCGATTCCGAGTCGACAATTCCACTCTTTTGCGCGACCCAGTCCCTCTCTGACCTTCAAGGTCTCTTTCTCTCTCCTCTTTAATTGAGTTGTTTAGTCTCAATTATTGGTAATTGATTAATTAGATGAGTTTTTGCTCGTTAATTATGTGTGAATTTGAGAAATGAAGAATTTGATTGAGTTTGTAAGCGGTTTATTTGATGATTTGCTGATTATCTTGTGGTTGAAGCTGTAATTTGTTGTGTGGAATGCTTGAATTTTTGAATTGAATGCTTTTTGTCTTGCTACTGGTTGAAATGCAGAAATTTGCTGTGTATGATGGTGGTATTAGGTCAGGAGTTGATGAAATTGTGCTTGATTTTGATTGCGAAATCTGGCATTTCATCTGCTGGTAGAAATTTCTAAGCATTTCGCGTTTGTTAATTGATGTTGAACTAGATAAATTTCGATGTTGTGTAAACACGATCATTCGTAAGTCAGTTTTCGTTATGTTAGGGTTATTTTGATATGGCTGACTTGGACTAGGAGTACTCAGTGAGAGCTCGTACACTTACAGTTGGATACTATTGTCATAACAGCTGAGTAATTCCTGGCATCATACTGTGATCATGTCTGGACCGTAGTATGTTCTGAGATTTGATCGTTATATCGATATTTTGGGACTTTTTGTGGTATGGTACGGGGGGTGGGGGTTAAGTGGTTATGACCTTTGGTGTACTGTAGTCTGTAGGTTCATATTGCTGCTTGAAATCAGATTGCAGGAAATTCTTTGTTATTGGTGATTAGACTCGACATTTTTACATTGTTCACTGTAAAATGAGTAATCAGTTTTTCTTATCTTTTGTACGGAGTAGTATTGTTGTTGGGATAGTGAGTGTTTGATTTTGAACCTCTCCATTAGTCAGTAGCAAGTTGATATTGATAAATCTGTTCTTCTGTATAATGTGGTTGGAGCTGAGGATTTCGTGAAAACTTTGAAAGGGTATGGTGGATATTGATTTTGGCTTTGTAATGTATTGGTTTACAAAACTTCGTCAACTACAGCGTAGCTTCATGACTCATTTTGGTTATATTTTTCTTCAACTTATGAAACGCCTTCTGTGATTTCCATGTTTTCTGTTACTTTTCAGTTGAATCTTTCATATTTAGACCAAGATTCATCATAGAGGTGGTCAATGTGTGATTAATGTATATTCAGCTTCATTCGTTTGGATAATGTGGCGTGAATTCAGGATATGGTGAAATATCTCTATCATAGTTTTGTAGTCAATTGCTAGATCAGGCAATTTGTTGCCAGTAAACATTGTTTTACTTTGCCAACTCAGAGTTTGACATTGCTTGCAACTTTTGTTAAATGTTAATCCACTGAATTAGAGACTAGTTGTTCAGTGTACGTTTAAATGATGTAGTTAACTCCTGTCCATGTGTGAGCAGTGGTACCTGTTCTGTTCCAACATTCACTCAAAGAAACCGAAGAAGATAGAGTTACCAATTTGGATCATATATTCACTGTAGAGCCCATGAAACTGACGAGCCCTTCATCTGACGCGGAAGTAGCACTTGCACTTCGGGTGTTGGAAGGATGTTGCTTGATTCACAGGAAAAGTACTATTTTGGCTCACCAGCACAAAGCAATTCCGGTACCACATCCACTGTGACTGTATTTCTTGAGTTTAACTAAAACTGTATCTTCTTTTTCATTTTTCTACTACATGTTTCTATAACTGAAGAGGCTAGGTATGCGGCCTCAAAGAACATGAAAATAAGATATCTGCAAGAGGAACTGAAAAGTTAGAGCAAGGAGTGTGAAGAACTCACATGGTACCTCAGGGGAGAAGACACAATAAGATAGTCGTTGTAGAAAATAGATGGTGATATTAAAGCTGTAAAATAGAAAATACCAACAGTATGAGGACCTTCGAGTGGCCTTGGACTACCAAAGTGTAAAATTACACAAGTAATGACTGAAACTAGTATACTCCTATATAGTAAATTTATTGAATGAGTAACTTATGACTTCTTATTTATATAATATCCTAGGTAGATTATTCCCCAAGTAAACCCATAACTAAATGGCATCATTGCCCTTCCCATTTCCTTCGAGAAGTAAACTGGCCTACGATTCTGTTATATTACAAGGAGTTAGTTCCGTTTACAGGTCTGAGGCTGAGTCATTGTTCAATCTAAATGAAGAATGAACAAAACATGCTTTTGCGGCTGGCTACAGATTCTTGTTTTCAAAGTTTTTTTAAGCCCCTCCATGTACATTTTCATGTTGTTACTTGGCACTGTAATTTAAAGTTAATATAAATGTTGGATGTTCTGTTTTCTCCTGTACCAATTTGGTAAAGGAATGAACGCAAGAAAAAACATTACATGGATTACCATTTTAAGAGGAAAATGGGGAATTTACCTTGAGAGTTCTGGAAAGCAAATTAAGGCACTTCTGTTTTAATGTGAAGGATGTTTATTTTACTGGTTTAGTAGTTGGTAAGAACCCCAAGAGCTAACTCTTTCTTGCTGTTAATAATGAATTCTTTGTTGAATACAGGTGTTGATGAATATACTATCAACCCGAGGAGTGCTAGAGCAAGGTGCTTGCTTGGATGCTTTGATTGCTTTAATGTTAGATTCTGCCGCCAATCAGATGGTACACTACTTATCTTTTAAAAAAATTTATTATCGAGATACACATGTGGCTGATAAAGGCCGTTGATATAACTACTTTATAGTTCATACCAACTGCTACTGCATAGCAGATAGGAAATATTCATTCTTTCCTGTCACATCCTCTCACTTACTCTCCTTCCAGATTTCAATAAATAGGGTTAGTAAGCTAATCAAAATAAGTTTTGCATTTTTGTCGTTTCTGTTAATTATTTCGGGTAATTCAAATTCTATCCTTCCTTTTCTGGACTTGGGTATAAGTGTCAAATATGGTTACATATCCAAGTATCGGGATTGTAATCACTCAACTTTCGTGACACATGAAAATTTGTCCTCATTTGAGGATACAGGTACAAGGACTCGTCTTCAAACAGAACATTAAATATAAGGTTCAACTACTGATAGTTATTAAGTTGAAAAAGAGATGTTTTGAGGCATAAATCTCAAAATCATCAGAATCATACTAATTGTTCAATGCATAAGTCTATTCCTCTTCTCTGTCCTGTAAGCCTCTTTCGTGTCACTTTTAGGAAAGTGTTGGATCGAGAAGGGTTGGGTACAGATTTCATACCCGTATGCCTGAGTGTCATGTTAGACATTGGTATGGCCCTAGAGGCTAGAAGGGAACAGTTGCAGTAACCAAGAAAGGAAAAACAAAAACGTTTGTTTTGTAGTCTATCTTTTATCAAGTCTGAGACTCTGAGTTGAGTTTGTCATAATCCATGTAAGTGGCTTTGCTTATTTTCACACTTGTATTACTAGGATTTTGAATCTTGTAATGGCATTGAGGAGGTTGCTGCTATCATTAGAGACAAACAAGTTGACGAAAATCTCAGGTATATCTGACTCTTTCATCCACTTATTATTAAATATCTGGCTCATCCTGATCTTCCAGTGATTGTTCAAAGCTTTTTTCTTCTTTTTCTTTTCCTTTTTATTGTTTCTGGGTTTGCAACTTCTCTACATGCTTTCCACTGTGATTGTTGATGATATGATTACCCCCAGTGCTTACTTCATCATGTTTAGCATGGTTTTTTTGTTCACAAATTTGATAGACTTGAGCGCATGTCATTCAACTCCTAAACAGAGCATTTTGGTTCAATTGAGCTTTTGTGTTCCTTGAACCCCCTATCTGGGAAATTTTTTTGAGGTATCAGAGAATTTTAAAGTTTAAACAGGAAGGTCCTGTACTCTACTGTAGTTGTTTTAGTTGGATCGACTTTGGCCCGTAGACCTGTCCACTGTATAAGATTTCAGCTGGTGACATAATGCTCTGTTTTCTTTGAGTAGGATGAAATGTGGAGAATTCTTGTTATTGCTTATCGGTCACATAGATGCGAGAGATATGCAACCCATGGCAACTGTACATGAAGACATCCGTCGACTTCTGGGGGAAAAGTCTGCATCTTTGATATGGGCAGCTAGTCAGTTCGGCTCAACTCTTGATCCCGAGGAGAGGATGACAGCTTTACACATCCAAGCTCGTAGAGTGCTGGAGTCCCTTGATCTTTTCGGAATATAGTGAACAAGCTAAATCCTCTGTCCTCTGACCTCCTGAGAGTCGACCAGCCGGGAGTACATAAATCTGGAATCACTTACTGATGTTTAGATAATCAGAAATCTGCATAACCGGCTTTCATATATTCGTAGAGAACCGGTTCTAACTGTTACTACCGCGTCTAAAGCTAGAAGATTTGTAAGCAGCTGACTCTGTTTCTGTCATGTTCACTCGATGTTACTGCCTTCTTGCTTCGGCTTCAGCATTTAATTGGTGTATTCCATATAGTATAACTCATTGAATCTGTAACTAGTTCACCTGCCAGTATTTGTGGTGGATGATGATGTAAATGACAATCTCAGGGATGTGTATTGCTTCTGCATTGTCTTTCTGGTTGAATTCCACCAGGCCCTGTAATGGCGGGACTTGGGTATCAGGACCGTAAATTTTAGTACAAATTTTAACTCAGTTTAAAACACGTAAATAGTACTCCATATATATAGCGGTGTTCAACTTCTAGACATATTTTTCGACTTAGTCCGAATATTTTTTCAATGGTTTTGCTCCGTCTCAGCAAAAACAAGCGCTTTTGCAGGAGTACCCCCGAATAAAAATGACAATTCCAGATTAAGCAGTAATGAAGGAATGAATGACTATAACAGTCAGTCTGTCCTTTGCAGTACTTTCTACTTTTTACCACCTGCGTAACTTTGACAGAAAAAGTATTAATACTTCTGACAAAAAGTAACCGATACAATCTAGGAGTTGCAAAACAACACGTGTTCCACACGACCAATCTGCTGTTGTCTTTTCCAGGTAAAGACTTCCATAAATACTCGGTATTCTTAAAATCAAGACTTTCTTTTTATTTAGTTCGAATTTGAGTCGAAAAACATTCTGTATATGGGCCAGGCACCCTAATCAGTAAGAAAAGTGCCTGCACATAAAGTTGCCAATAAACCCAAACACAATAAGAGGTACTTTGCCCTACAACTAATAAATAGAAATAAAAATGGCCGGAGATTTTCCGGACGGGAATCCGGCGCCGGAGAATGAATGGATAAGTGTGTTGAAGAAGCTGGAAGTTTCCCAGATAGCTCAAGTTTTTGATGGGGTTTGTCTTGACTGCAAATCTCTTTTGAGATCGCGTCTTATGTATCTTAATAATAGTAAGTTTTTATATATCATCCAAATTTCTTGTATTTTCACCATTATTTCATGTTTTTTTTTTCTTGATACAATTTAATTCCCTTGATTTTTTGGGTAGTAGTATAGGAGTGTTATTTTGTGCAAGTGTGTCTGAAAAGTAGAGGGGAAATAGGTTGTCTGTCCGTCAATTGTTAGAGAATATTTATAAGGGTGGTTGTGATAAGATGGTACGAAGAGCTGACAAAAATTGACACGACAATAGATAAAAGTGTTCATGACTTGTGAGTTGTGAGTCGCGACTTGCGAGCATGATTGTATAAAAGAAAACTGAGTGAAAGTATCAATTGCAAATTGGGGAAGGTTTGCCTTGGTAATGTTTTGATTGGCAAAGTTTAGTGAGCTGTGGGAGAAGTTTCTTAGGTCTTAATTGGAAATTTGGGATCTATACTTGGAATTTTGAGTAGTGTTCCACAAGCCAATCTAAATACGATGAAGGAGAAGAAGAGAATAAGAATTGATTATATTTTGAGTACATATAGACACCAAAATGAAGAAGAACTATTTCTAAAATGGGTGAGTTTGCTGGAGTAGTTCGGAATACTTTGATGGTTCTGCTCGAGCTAAGTTAATTGATAGTTTTCGACTACTAAGCTCTGTTGAGTAAGCGAAGTTCTGAGTCATGAATGTGGAGCTTTATATAGTTATGCAACTAGCTGCCTTTCAGTTGAAGCAACATCATTTTGTTTATATGTATGAGTTTTTAATTGAATCCTGACACTGATAACCAAATTACTATGACTCGGTAGAGTGTACAAAGTTTTGAGTTTTGACCTTAGGGACTGTGTATGTCATCCTGGCCTGCGGAATTAGTTTTTTTAGGCCAAAGATTGACAAAACGGATATTTGCCTCAAATGTATTTGAAACTTCATGATCGGATGATTTGAATTAACAGAATCGTCTTAGATTATGTTAGGAGAATCTTTGGCGTTGTTGTGGATGTAATTATAGGAGTGAATGTTCCGTTTTAGTATGTCAGTGTTGAAGTTTGTGTAATTAGTATAATTTGAAGTTTTGAACGTTGTGCTGATATCTTCAGTCGAAATCTGAAATATGCAGAAGGAACGGTTGAAGAGGTATCGGGCAAGTCGGATGCAACAAATATTCAAACTACGACTTCATCTTCACCTCCTAGCAAGAATCAGCAACTTACCAATCATGACAGATCGCCAATTAGCACAGCTCCTTCACCACTCAATGGAAAGCCTCATATGCGCGATCTTTTTAGTCCTCAGATGTCTGCAACTAATGGCCATCGTAGCCCTTCATCTAGTGCCAGTAATGGAGCAGATGAGGAAGAGTGGCGAAGTTTTTCACAAGTTGGGAGGCAAAAGAATTGTGTTCATCGTGAGAGAGTAAATGGGAAGGAGATTAATGTTCTTCAAGGACTAGAACTACACAACGGGGTTTTTAGTGCTGAAGAACAGAAGAAAATTGTTGAATCTGTTTACAATTTCCAGAACATGGGACGGAAACGACAGCTTATGGGTATGTCTTTGAATATTTGTGATACATCATACTCTTTTTAAACAAAAATTTCAAAGTAAATCATCTGAATTTATTGTACCCTGTCACAATCAGATTAATTCTGTTTATATGATTACAGAACGCACGTATACTGAGCCTTCAAAGTGGATGCGAGGGAAAGGTCGTGTCACCATGCAGTTTGGTTGCTGTTACAACTATGCAGTGGTAATTTGGAATCTATGTATATAATTTATCGTTTCACATGTGTGTTGATGTCTAGAATATCAGTTGATGTTTACCCTGCATTGTTAGGACAAGGACGGGAATCCTCCAGGAATAATACGGGATGAGGATGTTGATCCATTGCCTCCTGTGTTCAAGCAGATGATCAGCAGGATGGTGAAGTGGCATGTACTGCCTCCAACATGTGTCCCCAACAGTTGCATTGTCAATATTTATGATGAAGGCGATTGCATCCCTCCTCACATTGATCACCATGACTTCCTCAGGCTGTTTTGTACAGTCTCATTCTTAACTGAATGTGACATTCTTTTCGGTACAAATTTGAAGGTTGCAGGGCCTGGGGAGTTTTCTGGTCCTGTCAGCATTCCTCTTCCTGTTGGGTACGGTTGCAGTTACCATTCTTACTTCTGATGTGAATGCTTTTGTCGAGTAATATCCAGTGCAACTTAACCAGATGTAAAACTTAACCAGGCTCTGATTTCCAACCCATGACCTCAATGTTTTTTTTTTTTTTTTTTTTGAGGTCAGCCCTCAATGCTTAGATTACTTGGCCGAGAATGGACTTTACACGGCAGAGAACATAATCCATTAGCTGATAGTAGAATGCCCCGTTAGCGTTTTCATTGGAAGATTTCCTAATGTGGTTGTGTTTTGGTCAGTTTCTTGAGTTTGATACTTATCAAGTTATCACGCGTTCTTAATATGCAATGTAATCTTGCAGATCTGTTCTTGTTCTGGCTGGAAATGGTGCCGATGTTTCCAAACACTGCATTCCTGCTGTGCCAACCAAAAGGTTTCTATAACACTTCTCTTACAAATGTTTATAAATTGCTAGAGTTATGCTGTTTCTATATTTATCTCCTGTTAATTAAATTTCAATCACCTTGCTTGATTTCAGGATTTCAGTGACATTTCGGAGAATGGACACCAGCAAAATACCATATAATTTCTTGCCTGATTCAGAGTTGCAGAACTTAACTCCTCTTCGTCGTCCTTCAGCAACCAATAAAGCAAATGTAGCAGTCCAAAATGAACATGTAGCTAAAGCCACCGGCATATTACATGATCCGAAGGCTAGAGACACAGTCGGGAATTCGTTTGCCCTGCAAGATAACGACTTTCCTGCACTGGGCGGAGGGAGGAAATCGCGGAAGCGTTAAACAACTCATTATTCGGAAGCTTACAAATTGAGCTTCCTAAACATTTGTATGTCCAATTACCCATTGTTAGATTTACAATTTATTGTAACATTATAAGTTGATCAATTCATCCAATTTTTAGCCCAGGCTAATAAAATGATAAGCCGGTTTTTCGGCAAAAGCCTTTAAATTTCCTTTTTTTTTTTCGTGTGATGGACTGATGGTGAAAAGAATGTACATGCTGCTTGTAGATTGCCAGTCTGAGCTGCTTGCTCGAGCAATATCTTTAGCTTGTACAATTTGATCAGACGACTGTCAAATAAACTGTGTACATATAGGAGAGTGGTGAAGACTCAAGACAGACGAGATCTAACTACAATAATCAGTTTCCGATGTAGACGAATCTAGTATCAAATCGAATTTGTATTCAGAAAGCATCACCAACAAACCATATATATACATCAAGGATAATGTTCCTTAATGTAGATCTTTTGTAATAAGAAACTCAAAAGGATATATAAATATATAATCATGCAACTCATATATAGGATCAGAACAAGAACATGCTTCGGTTTGAGGGATAAAATTACAAGCTTAAGCACCTTCTGCAGCAAGAGACCAGGATTTACGACATCAGCAGCTGAAACAGATCATCCGTTATACTGACCAGATTGGTTCTGTTTCCCAGGAAGCATTCAGCCAAAGAGCAACATCTTCAGGCAGGTCACTATCAGTTTCAGGGAAAGAAGCTGGCTCCAAGCTCTCCTCCAAACTACGCTCCAGGCCCAGACGGAGGAGCTGGCCATTTGGTCCGAATGCAACAAGGTCGTCATGAAAATATGGAGCATCACGGTACAGCAAGTGGACCAGAGCTGAGCTGCAATCATCGTTAGATGCAACTGGAAGAAACCACCTCTTCTCAGAACAAAAGTCGTCGAGGGAGAAACCTTCCACCTTGACATCCTCGTTGATGCAGGCAAAGATCACACTAAATCTTCCTTCTGCGGCCGCCTCCATTTCTTTGACCCACTTCAAAAGCTGATCCGCCTCCTTGTGACAGTCAAGCTTCCCGGTTGAAGAGATGTTACCAAAAAGAACAAGAACATATTTGCCATCGAGATCAGAGACAGGAAAGTTCTTGGCACCAAGTTTCAATGACTTTATACCACAATCCTTCAAGCAGTTATGCAACCTGAGACTGCGTAACCTTGCTACTTCAAATTTACATACAGCTTCTCTAGTGAAGGGGTATGCATCAATGCCGTACTTAAGATAAACTTCTTCGCCGTTGAGCTCCACGAAACTAGTGTTGGGACCCACAACAAGCAGCTTCTCATAGAGCATGGAGCCGCAAAGATTAAAAATCCTACGGCTGACCCTATCCGTGACGGGAAGGTGGAGCATGCCACAACAATCTGAGTTATGGAGCAGAGAGTCTGCAAGCTCTTCCCAAGAAGAAAAGTCTGGCAGTCTCGTCACCAGGTAACTCTTAGGGCGAACCACGACAAGAGCAAACTCGAATTTCTTGTCCTTACACTGCTCATACAATTCACGGACTTGATCCATCAAAGATCCGTTACATAAATAGTACAAGAACACAACCTTGTCGGTAAGGCTACGTAGGGATTCTTTTTTACCACAGCCCGATCCACAAGACACGCATTCAAACTCGTCATTACTCTTGCAGTTCAAAAGAGTTGAAAGGGATATTTCCCCGCCACAAAGTGTGTCGTACAGGGTGTAGCTGTCTCCTGGTAGCTTGGGACCAGGGAAGGCAGGGAAATCAAGTCCATTTCTAATGATTTCACGGATATCTGTGTTCACAACCACCTGACTCTTCAAATCAGCAACGATACAGGCAGGTTCACTGTAGTCAAACGAGGCACCTTTTTCAAACAGGGTGAGGGAGGCTTCAGAATCTGAGATTGGGACAGCGAGGAATACCGGGGAGAAGCCAGAGAAGAAGTGGGAGAACGCATCCTCGGCTACCTGCTTATTGTCATAGCCAGGAAAATCAGACCTCATACGCGTTACCAACACGACCTGGATATCCTGTGTCTCCTCGGCTAACTCGGTGAAAATGCCATTTAACTCACAGCACATCAAGGAAACTTCATCTTCTTTCATCACAGGTATATGGAACATAAGGATGACGACGTGTGTTTTATTCTCCAAGCATTGAGTAGCAGTAAGCTTTTCTACTTGTTCACTGCCTTCCCCTCTCCTGCGGATAAGATAGTCTCTCCAAGGAGAGAATAACTCGTTACTGGCGTCAAAGGGATCGCCCTCCTGCAGTCCTTCATCCTGATCAAGATTGTCGTCATCATCAGATTCAGAAGTGTCTGATTCAGAAGTGTCCAGTACAATCTCGTTTTCGTCTACTGGTGTGGGATCAGGAAAAAACCAACGACGTATGTATTTTCCTACATTAAGGAGATTGTCATCCTCATCAACAACTGGATCAGGTTTTTCGACATCATCAGAGAGACTGTCATCCGAATCAGATTCACTTATCCCAAAATTTTCGGCATCAGACAGACCGTCAACTAAATCAGGTTTTTCGACATCAGGGCGATTGTCAACAAAATCCGGTTCACTCATCCAAATTTTTTCGGCATCAGGGAGACTGTCAACAAAATCCGGTTCACTCATCCGGAATTTTTCGGCATCAGGGAGACTGGCAACCGAATCAGGTTCAGTCGGCTCAAAATTATTGTATTTGCCATAATTTGTGAAATCAGCAGGAGAAGAAAAATAAAACTGATGAGAAAGGTATCCGCTTTCTTCAGCCGTCATTATTTCAATCAAATTTCTGAAAAAACCAACAATCAACCCAAAAATTTAATCAGGTATACATACATATACCAGTTGTTTCAGTTCAATTTGGAAAACTTAAAATACAAGTATAACATTCAAGCATCCAATCCAAAAATTAAATGAAAAAATTATAACATTAAACTCCAAATCCTAAAAAAATAACAACAGCAGTTAACAAAATCCCTAAAAATACAGCTTCAAATCCGCAACAATAACATAAACATCAATGAATAGATGAATTATTAGGGAAAAATTATGAAACAACACTAACCTTTGCAGATTCGGAAACCCTAGCCAATGCAAAGGGGTTGGGCTGTTTGGAGAAGAAACGGTTGGGGGCGTGAATCGTATATAATAAGCTCAGTGATGTATCAAAAGGGTATAGGAATCATTATATAGGGGGGATGCAATATTATATTTGAGAAATATGTTTAAGTCGGAGGTGGGAACGAATTTAAGCCATTAGATTAGAGAATATAGAGGGCTTAGATTGAATGGATTAAATAAAAGAATATAAAAATCTAATACTATATATTAAAATCTGAAATCAAGTCTTTCTCTTACCTAATATAGAAATATTATTATTAATTAATTTATGAAAAATAATATAATTTATAGTGATTACGGTGGTAAGCTAATTTATGGAAAATAATAGTGTTGCTAATAATATTATAACAAAGATAATCTGACAACTTTATAAGATGAGTATAATAAGCCCGGGCGCGAGCCGAGCATATGGAAATTATTAGCTAGTATATGGAAAATAATAATGTTGCTAATAATATTATAACATAGATAAACTGACAATTTTATGAAATGAGTATAACAATATAGATGTACAGCCCGGGCGCGAGCCAGGCATGCAAACTAGTTTAAATAAAACGGCAAATTGACGTTGTGCCTAGTGACTTCGTGAGTTATAAACTTTTGCGCTTGGTGTCCCTATATTATCATATATAAATCATATCTTTTCTTATCTTATACTATATATTAAAAGCTGTGTTAGAGGTAACGACTACATTCACCGGCTTCATTTAGGTCATTTACCATGCCACGTGGCATATCCCATTGAATTTAATTTAAAATAATAATTTAACGTGTTTTATGGTAGAGATTGTAGTTGTACTTTCCACCATAATGTTATATGAGTAATGTTTTCCATATCCAAAAAATTGACAAAATTCCAAAAAAAAAAAAAATTATAAAAAACGATTGATTTCATCTTTACCTTATTATGTACTTCTCTTATCTCCGTGTTATTAATATATTAATTATAAATAATAAATTACAAGAAGTTGGTTGGAAGTCGTGAAACAATCTGGGCCCCCACACCCTTGGCTATAAAACACCAATACAAGTGAAAATATGTGCCGCAACCTGCGCCCTAATGTCCTGCGTCCTGAAATACTGCTGAATGCGTTGAAGCAGAGCAACAGCACCTGACTCCAATTCTCCCAATGAGAAGAAGGAGAAAGGGAGGAAGTCATAACCCAAAGTAGCGCACAAAGCATCATACTTAGTACGCTTACGATGAGCCGCAGCACGCACAACCCCGCCCGGCTCAAAACTGACCAAGCCAGACTGAGTTAAGGGCGATGAAAGTGAAAGTCTTATAAAGAAACATAATTATTGATAAATTACAAAGAAATAATGATAAATTACAAAGAAATAAATTGATTAATGTTATTTCGGGCGTATCCCGGGTAGTAAACTAGTATCTTATCAAAAGCTGTGTTAGAGGCAACGACCACGTTCATCGGTTTCAGTTAGGCCATCTGTCATGCCACGTGGCATGTCTCTTTAATTTTCTTTTAAAAAATTCATTTGAATGGTGTTTTATGGTAAAGAGTATAGCGACGTTTTCCGTATCTAAAAAAATTCACAATATTTTTTTATTATAAAAAATCCATGTTTACTATTAATTGATTTCATCTTTACCTTATTATTTTCTACCTTCCTTATTATTTATTTGAAGAATCACAACATCTATATTGAAATCGAAAGTTCTATAAATGATAAATTTTATTGATAAAATTATTTGTTCACAAAGAAATAAAATGATAAAATTTATTTCGGGCGTAGCCCGGGCAGTAAACTAGTATAAATACAATAGCGGTAGATTTAGAACCATTTTAGGCCGTCCACATCATATTTGACATCATTTGCCACGTCATTGCTGATGTCAACATGTAACAATTTAGGAAAGATGATCTCCGCAAATAACTAACGGATTCCATAATTAAAAAATTATGTCGGAATCATATATAACTATAAGAAGAAAAACTAACGAGATAATTGTATTCATACTCATAAGATCTGAAAATGTATAAAATATCATAAAATATCCCCCATATTAACCGAAATTTGTGAGGAAAGTAATCAAATCTTTAAAATTAATGAAACTAATAATATCAATTAATCTAAACAAAAAGAAAATCTGCAGTAACTATGACAATTTACATAGCTAATTTAATCTAAGATAAAATATAATTACACAAAATTATAATTTAAGAAACTGTGTCAAATCATACCGAAATCCATTTTAATAATTGCGTGCATGAAAAGCTGACGTGACGAGCTTCTGCGTACAACTGACATGTCAGCAATACGTCAGCAATCATTTAACACGTCAGCAATGCTCATTGATAACTTTATTTGAGAGTTTTACAAATATTGGACTATCTCTGTGCATTTCTTCATTTCTAGTGCATCGTGGGAATTTCTTAGTTCAAGATGCGTTGTAAAAATTTCTTTAATACTTTAGAAAAAAACCGCTTTTATATAAATCTATATAGGGTCAGGTTCAGGTAGGAACCTTAGTTATATAGGAACTCTAGGAACCATTTATAACCACAGGATCTAATATAATCCTACGGTTTTCAGTTCCCATAACAGTCCCCTTGTCCCCCTCCACAATTTCTCACTCCTAATCTCCTTGCCCCTTTCCCGATCACCACCCAGTCACCACCACTCATCACAGCCACCATCAGCCCCCGACATCACCAGTAAAACCGTCACTCTCCGGCGATACTGACCTCAAACCAACCCACCAGTCACCATCCACCCAGCCACCATAACCATATTTTCTCTCCTCTCACCCCCCCTTCTCGCAACCCCTGCCTGCCGCCTCTCAGTCGCCAGACTCGCCACCAACAACACCGACGTCGGTCCAACCAAATAGTAAGGCGCAGGCAACCAATTGATGAACATTCAGCATCAATTGATGAACATCCAAATTAAAATTGCATGTTCATCAAATCGGATGTATGTTCATCAATTTTGTACTAAATGTTCATCAATTATCACTCTCATTCAATTCAAATCCAATGTTCATAAAAAAAATTTCATTGAAAGTTCATCAAAATCGATTCAATTTGAATTTAATGAACATTCATGCATAATCACTTAGCTGTTGTTGTCAATGGCGATCTTCATCGGTGTAGGATGTAGGAGAGTGAACGTGGGAGGAGAGAGGGCCGATGGACGGCGGTGTTGATGTCGAGGCGGCATCGGTGTCGTCGGCTGGCATGAAAATGGAGGGAGAGGGAAGAAATGCAGTCGATAAAGGTGGGACAGACCGAGTCACCGGCGAGCATCAAGTGAGTTAGTCATGTCGTCGCCGGCGACGGTGGCGGTGGCATGGCGGCTGGGTAAGGGAGGAGAGAGAAGAAGTGGGGGGACGGGAAGAAAGAAACTGTATTTTTTTTTTTTAAATAAACGTAAATTCATTAATATTATCGCCAAATGGCACTTACATTAATAACGATGAAGATACAAATATCATCAAATAAAACTAATTGACATAATTCTTCCCTAATTAACAAATCTGATCCCTTGCACGTCGACATCTTTGCGTCTTTCATCGGCATCGGAGATCTATGTAACTCGAAGAAAAAAAGGCAACCAACGTGGTTGATGATATTTGATCTCGAATTCAGCTTCCAACGCACCGCCATAACAAAATTAATGAACATCAGATCCTTGCAGAAATTTCGCGAATCTCGATATAAACCCACCTATATGGTGATAGAGATACCCTCTCGAGGAGGTAGAAACAAGTTATTATTGATAATAACTAGTGATAATTGATTAATTAGGGTGAATGATAAGAGATTTGAGGCTTACCACCATCTAATTGATGGATGGTAGCCCCTAAATTTAGATTTAGAGAAACTCTATTGGGGGTAGGGATGGGCATGGACCCATTGGGTCTTAAAAATTGGAACCCGACGGGTCTAGACCCGAGCATATAAATAACGGGTCGGGTCCGGGTCCAGCTTTGAGACCCGGACCCGACCCAGACCCGCCTAATTTAAAAAAAAAAAAAAAAACTAATGTTGTTAGCGTATTAGATTCCGCGACTGCCTCTACAGTCTCCACTTTTAACTCATTCATGCCTACGCTCTTGATTTCATTCATGAAAATTTAACTTCATCTACTATCGTTGGTTGCTGCCGATTTTTATCGCTGTCAACTTACACATGACTTACCCTCCGTTATAATTAAGCCCGATGGGAAATAATTAATTTAAGGTACAAATCAGTCAAAAAAAGCTTGAAAATTGATTGTTAAACATTATATTTTGTATGTTCTCAATTACATAGTTTAAATCCTTTTGTTTGTATTCAATTGTTGCGTTGGGCAATAGTAATTTCAAATTATTATTTGATTTTGGTTTTCAATTGGTAGGTCTGATTGTTTTCGACATCTCCTATAGTATAGATATTCAATTATCATCACCTTTCTAAGTTCATCTTTTGAGTTCGGTTTACCCAGATATTTAATCATTATTGGGTTTGATTATTATTTGTGTTTGGTTTACTTATTACATATGTTCAACATATGCGAATTTATTTTCGCGTATGATATGTGACGGAATGTCGAAAGTAAATTGCATTCCTACTCAAAAATATCGTTTCTTATATGTATTAAGGCCTTCGTATATGAGACCCGCACGAGACCCGACCCAGACCCGGACCCGACGGGTCCGGGTTTGGGTCTAGAAAATTAGGACCCGTTGGGTACGGGTCGGGTCCGGGTCTACAAAAAATATCACGGGTCCGGGTCCGGGTCCGGGTTTTAGCGGACCCGACCCATGCCCATCCCTAATTGGGGGTTTGGTTTGTTATTTTGTTCTTTGACTTTATGTTTTTTTATTATATATATTGTGGACCATTAGATCTAAAGTAGATAGGTGGTTGAGATTAGTTCCTAAAGTTTCTATATACATAAAGTTCCTACCAGAACCTAAATATATAAACGTATTTAGACAAAATTTTATAAAATATGACATTAATATCATCAAATTTTAACAATTTGAAATTACCCAATCCGAATTTGACCCGTACTTGGCACATCCGAGCTAAACCCAACCCAAAGTAGACCTGACCCGAATAGACCCGACCCGACTCGAATGACCCGTTTGCCAGGTCTACTTGTAGCTCACCATTCTCCTCTCTCTTCCCCCAAAATTGACCTTTATGTCTTTCGATCAACGTCTCAATACGGACGGGGTGATCTGCTGTGGTTGACCTGGGAATTTATTTGCATGTTTGATCACTGGATTGCTCTTAAAAATTCTTGGTATGTGGAGTATCGTTTATTCATAGTATATTGATGTGTTGTTTTGTTTCCCTTCTATTTTTTTTTTCTTCCGTGATTTGTTGTTGTTGCTTGTGCTAGATGTGGATTATATTTGGTGGGTTTATAGAGATGATGAGAAAATTAGGAACTTTGTGGTTGAAGTTAATTTTTTTTTTTTTTTTCCTTCTGATCTTCGAGTAAAATTAGCATTACTGACTCAAGAAGTGATTTTGACTCAAAGATCAGTAGAGTTCGTGTTCTGAGTCACGAACTCTCTAACATCCATAGGGATCCATGTTCTTATATGCTCAAAGCACGCAACTTTCACTGATATCTTCAAAGCTGTAAAATTATGGCTGAAGCTTGAGATTTGGGATTTATGTATGTCTTACTGCTTCTGTATCACATTACCGACTTGTTATCAATTAAGATGTGGCAAGAGTTAATTTCTGCCAGAATTTCTATGCTTAGATGCATATTTTATTATGGACCATCCTTCTGATCATGCCACTTTGCTTCACCTCTAAACTCTGGGATGACACAGCCCGTCAATCGGGATATGCCGTATGCGTAATCCTTTAACTGTTGAAACAATTAAATGTCTCATTAGATAACTGTTAGTTATTTCCATTTCCAATGGAGCCAAAGACTAATTATTCTTTGGTTTTTGGGATATAATGGAATAAAACAAAATGACTCATAAAAGTGTCTGTGCTTCTTATTTTGTGAAGTAGCAGTCAGTTGGTGCAATTCTCGAAGCAATTTTCATTTTGGGTCATCTGTGCGCAGCCTCTCTATGTTTCAATAGGGGTAAGGCTTGCGTGCATCCGACCCCCTCTACCCCTGCCTTATGGCGGGAGCCTTTAAGGCACTGGGATTAAAGATGTTATAAGATAACTGTTAGTGAGGCTTTCATTATGGCTCTCTCAATATGCTATGGTAAAGAAGCCGGGTCATTTGTCTGTTGAACTTAAGAAGAACTTCTCATTTTCGCCCACTTTTTTTTCCACTGCCCTTTCTCAGCACAAGAGTTTTCTATAGTCAGGGATCTCTGTTGATGAAATTAAACAGCTAGCTTCAGAACTTATTTTAAATGTGAAGCTCTCTGATTGTCATCACTACAAAAGTTGCTATATTTACCATTTATTTTGCTGCCACTTGATTACTTGTCATGTAGGTTTATGTTATCCAGCTGTTCAGCTTTTCTACCTGGACATATGTACGATGACTTGAGAGAAGGGCTTGGTGCATTTGCGTATATCCTAGATGCTCAAATTACTGTACCCAAATGTGGAAGATTTTTATTCACTATTTCGTCCATCAAGTGACATATGTCCGTTACACTCCTTTTTAAGATTGAAGTATGTCTTCCTGTAGACAATTCGTAGTTGGTTATTATCACAGCAAATAATAGCATAGCCTTATTCCTAAAATGATATGGGTTTGGGTAACATGTTTGTCATATGGAAGTCTTATTGTAATTCAATAAAACACGGACCTAGATAGTTAGATGTTTTAGAGATCACTAGTGTGTAATTGTGTCTCAGTAATCTTTGTATGTTTCTTCCTCAGTCTATTTCTAATTGATATCACCCTCTCGAATACTTTTGTTATGCTAAAGAAGCTCATTTGGTTTCAGCTGAGGGATGCTGTTGCAGGAGCATTTGTCGTAGAAGTATGAGCATTGTGAAATCTGTCATGATGAAGCAGGAAAGCTACTCAGAGGCCATCAAATTGTGTTTGACAGTTCACTGTTTTGAGTCAAGTGGCTATGAGGGCTTAGCCCAAGCGTGCTATGGCTATAGAGAAAGCAGAGGGCTTTATACTGACTCTCTGGAATGTGCTTCAAAGTTATCTACAGAGCTCCTTGCAGGTTGAGCAGTTCTATTTTAGCTTATGTTTGTACGCTACTGAAAAGAACCTTATACTGCTATGATTAATATTAATGACCTCATATATATTGGCTGGATAATCAATATAATATTTAGGTTGGTATTATTCATGAAGCAAATGGAAATGTAGCTGATGCAGAAGCACTTTTCGTAGTGGACAAAAGTATATATGGCTTGCAGAACCTGCCCTTATTCATCATCTCTTTTTCATCTTGCCTAGGCATGTGATGGTAGGTCTATGTGTACATCTTTTAAGAGCTCAGACTCTGTTCCAGTGACACTGGAGTTATTTGTTGATGTTGCTTCTGGGCTGATCATGCAGAGAAAGTATACTCTGGAAAGGGCCTCCTAGAAGCAGTTAGCCAAAGAGAAATTAAGGACCGCACAAGAAGTCTTGGCTGCTGAAAGGACCCCTGACGCTTGCTCAAGATGCTCTCTCATGTTGGTAAGTAATTTTAATGGGGCAACTCAGTAGCTTATGCAGCAACGGTGTCCTTTCTGTAAATGCAACACCATATAAACTATCTCTTAGATGTCTGATTTCGCCGGAGAAGGGGTGATCTCACTGCCTGGCTTGAGGAAAGAGATAAAGGACAACCAGTGCATGTGAGTGACATTTCTATAGCTACTGAATTGGATACTCGGAATGATAGAACTAAGGTATTAAAAATCAGAGGTCAAACTGTCAAAGGTTAGAGCAGAGGCTAATCAGTCCAGAAAGGCAAAGAAGGAATGGGAATCTCTGGCAGGGTTGGTGAAACCCTGTCCAGCTTTACAGAATTGAAGGTTGTTTCTAGAAAGCAGTCTTCTCAGACTGATGGGACCAGATGTGATGAAGGGGTACAAAGAGTTGCTAGACACTACTCCAATCGTCAGATAGAAAGTGAAGTGATAAGTGTGTAATACGAGAAATGTCTTTTAGGCAAGCATAAGATTTCAAGGTCTTTAACACGTTTAATTAAAAGTGAAGTGGGATTATATCTGCGGGCGTTACATTAGACTTCTCATTGGCCTAGGTCAAGTTTGATAATTTATATCAGGATCTCACAGCATAGAAATGTATGTATAGCAGTATCTCACGTTAGTATGATGTCTTGACTTGCTTAGGTGAAGTCTAAACTTTCGTCAATTTTGATGGACTGTTAACAAGAGTCTTTATGACCTTAAACCCTCAGAAATGGAAATGAGTCTGGAACATCGTATCTTATGATTGATTGAATCTTGTTTTTGAGTTTGGGTGAGCAGCCATATGGAATCTCGTAGTAACTGTTACTCCCAAGTGCTAATTGAAGCCTCGTACAATTTAGCCAGTTGTGTTACGTCCAATTATATATCAGAAGAGAGCTAATTGTTTGACTGAAGTTAAAGCACCACTTAAGTACTCAAGTAACACAACTTTGAAATAAACAAGATGCTTCACAGCTCTGAGATGGTATGATATTCTTACGATTCCCGGTTCCATTTATATTATACGTGTTATGAGCTTACAAATGCTTACCGTTTCTGCTTTTTTTGATTTGGATGTGTTTCATTAAAATTCTAATTTGGCCAGGTAAATGCCAAGGAGCTTCTCCTGCAAGTAGCCTGCTACATAAGATATATTCGAAATGCATATCTATACCCCTGGGGGTAGTGGGTTGTCGCTGGCCAAGTTATTAGTTGGAGCTTGATTTTACAGGCAAACAAATCCCTGGAGATAGTTTGGCACACGAATATGAAGAAATGCTGTCGACTTTCCGGCAGTACATCTCAGAAGCCTTATTTTCTTCAGACATCAGGTATGCATGAAGCTCATGCTTCGAATCACTTGATTATTTTGACTTGGGTTCTCAAGAGTTACAGAACATCAAATTGTGGTTATTATTTATAAATGTTATACCAGATTAGATAAAAACACAAATTTCGATGTTCAAGAGTCTGCTTGAGTTATACACTTATACTTGTTCATCATTGCTGAAGCCATCCAGCACTTGACAAGCTGTGGTGCTGTTTGCAGGAGGTTGAATATTGGCTATACACTCATGCCGTCACTGCCCTTTCTTATCCATTATAAGCTCTTTTACTTGTAAGTTTCAGATTGCAAGCACTGCCCTGTTGAGTCTGTGAGATTTGTTCTTGGGGAATGGGCACCATTTCATTTCTAACTAAATCAGAAATCTATATTTTTTTTCTAGGATGCTAAAATCTCCAGATGGACTGCTAAGGTAACTACATACTTCTGGTAATAGGATCCAATTATTTGGGAACGTGGGTACCTTTAGTCTCGAACTACAACACTTAGAAGTTGACTACTTTATGGGGGTTTGGGTGTAGTCTGTTAGGTGGTCAGAATTTTAGTGGGTTGGTTTCAATGCTTATACCATGGTTGTTGGGCCATTATGAGCTATGTGTTCCCCCTCACAATAGAAGTGTTGGGACCATAATCTAAAATGAAAATACCTTTTTGATTTGTGATCCCCACCCCACTATTGTGACGGTGGAACACAATGCTCATCATGGTCTATGGCATAATTTACCGGTTGGTTTTGAAGGGCTATGGTGATAGGTAAACCTTTTGAGCCGATGGTTGGTCATGGATAGAGGGTTTCTCATCCTATTTGCAGGGGCTGGTTGTGGAGCTGTTAACTGGTTGAATTGTGAGACAACACGATTCTTATTTGTCTCAAAAGTAGTGTCAAGTCCACTTTGCTCTTGTGATCAGAGTGATAGAGGATGAATGTAGACTATAGGGTGAATACGGAGTATGTAGACTATAATGACATACTCCGTATTCACCCTATAGTCTACATTCTTCCTCTATCACAGAGCTTTAGGCAAAGTGAGTTACCCAGATAGGGCTTTTCAGAACTGTATGGGTACCAACCTTTTTTTTTCTTCTTCTTTTGAATAAATAGATTGCTGTAATTTAGTCATAAGCTTTATGCCAAGTGCAACTCTCCTCAGAGTCTGATAGTGAAACCATTTTTGCAATCTTGCGAAATGTGTCCGTTAGAGGGTGTCTTCAAAAATTTAACTGGGATGGGAGAATAACTTTTCTTTTGACGGATAGGAGAACTTAACTCAACCTAAGTAATAAAGTTCACTATATGTAGCTGAATAGCCGCTTAATTTGCGTGCCATTGCCAACATTTTAGCAAAAAATAGCTGTTTGAGCTTGGAATCCTATAGTGTTATGCCTTGCTGTTGAAATTCAGTTTATATCAAACAAGTCTATAGGACTACTGTCTACACGAGCTCTTAGGACAATTGAATACCAATAAGCTCCGATACAGATCTCATATCTTTTTACTTTGTATTTTCAATACTTTGTGTCTTATACTAATTTGTTTGGATACACCGATACATAGTAAATTGATGATGAAGGCGGCAGAAAGTATGTTTGGTCCACCGATGCACATAAAAGTTCTATTGCTTGTTTGAGCATGTAGCTCAATAACTGCATTTTTCAAGCATAATGAGCAAGCTAATACTTTTCTTGGACATCCTTCTGTTCAATGCAGGAGAGTCCACCATGACGTGAGCTCTGTTAGAATGGCAAGTAAATTCATTGTTGAAGCATGCTTTTGTTTATGGTCGTGACTCGTGACTTCGTGAGATTCCGCTGCTATTTCATAAGGTTTGCCTTCATCAAACTTTGTTGGCAGCAGTTGCTGTCTTATAGCCTTGCAAAAATGAACTCTGCCCTGGTGATGAAGTAAAATACACAACTAGGGTCAGTTGGGTGTATGGCTGCCTGACTAGTCAATTAGCATCATAATCATGTCCGTATGCCCTTCAAATGTAATACTATCTAATCTTTCAGCTTTGTTAGGTTTGAACCTCATGTGTCCTCTGACATCTTATCATAAAGAATATTGAGAAAACCTCACCTGTCTTAATTGAAATACCGCATCAGGTTGAGTGGTATTGGTGCAGACGTGCAAATGTGCAATGCAATACAACTTGTTTCTACGATGCCTAATTT
Organism: Spergularia marina; assembly: GCA_963680865.1. Lineage (NCBI taxonomy): Eukaryota > Viridiplantae > Streptophyta > Magnoliopsida > Caryophyllales > Caryophyllaceae > Spergularia > Spergularia marina. Next base: position 21,073,916 of record OY804553.1, on the reverse strand, counting down.
CATATGTTTTCGGAAATTTTATGTTCTACTTCTATCCTATCTAAATTTGATAATTGATAGTTAGGGAAAATATCAACTTTGAAAAAAAGTACTGCAAACCAATACGCTCATTGGTCATGGTACCAAGATCTACAAGTTAATCGTTGGTAAGGGGTCGGGCAAGTAAGTCGGGGCCTCGGGAGGAATGGATTCGGATGGCACAATATAAAATGCATATGTTTGATAGAAATGCATTAAAATGAGTTCCATTTGTACATATCTTTGATAGAAACGCATTAATTAATTAAAAATCGTCTAACGAAAATTGCAAATTCGATATTTTGATTTGTGCTAGTGTACGAGAATACAAAATCTAATCAAATGTTTACATTTATGTATAAATAAGAGAGGTTTTTTTTTTTTTTTGAAAAGTTTAGAGAGAATTCATGGAATGATGGATGGTTAGACTGTTAGAGGCAATAGGAGTTTAGTTAAGGGTAATTTGTGAAACACTACCTAATAAAGCGTATATTTTATGATGTATTCTTTGTGAAACACTCCCTTATATAACGTATTCTTTGTGAAACACTCCCATAACTCAGATTCCGGCCAGAAAAAGTCTTGTTTCCGGCGTTGAATCACCTGCGTAGGTGATTAAATGAGGATAGTGATTTTGCACCCCTGCTACACTAGTTATTTTAGACTCCTCTACCTCTTCAAGAGCGTTTTGTATTACATTTTAGAGGATTTTATGTATCTAGTTCAGTTATTTTCGAAAACGGTATTTCAAACTTTATCTAACCATCAAGTAATGTATTGTACAATCAATGCTTGTAAATGACACTCTAACCTATTTGAAATACACTCTAACCTATTTCCACCGTTTCTTTTCAAGTCATGTATTTTACTATCAAACAGTATTACGGAGTATTTCAAACATTTTCTTTTTATGCAGTTAAAGGGAGAGGATAATGAAATTGGAGGGAAATGATAATTTGGGGCAAAATAAAAAGAAACTGGAGGGAAAGCAAAGAATCACGTGCACATGTGACTATGTGAGTCAACATCGCAAACAAAACTTTTTTGGCCGGAATCTGAGTTATAGTAGTGTTTCACAAATAGTATGTTATATAAGGTAGTGTTTCACAAAGAATACATCTGTTTGACAAAAACAAATTTATAAGAGAGTGTTTCGCAAAATATACGTTTTATTAGATAGTGTTTCACAAATTACCCTTAAAAAAATTGCTTTTCATCATATTTAGTGATTAAATTCATATTAATAGATCATAAGTATTCTATCATATTATTAATTCCCACGCACCTGTACAGATCAAAATGCTAGTATCTAAATACAACAATTGCATTTACAACTTCCACCTATTCCAACGAAATATCAAAATTTCAGTGAATATGAGCAGCTATGTTGCGGGAGTGACGATATGAGAATTCGAATTGAGATAATTAACCACTAAACTAATTTTAAAACTTTCGAGACGAACTTTTAATTGGTCCATGAAACCCGTAAATTCAGTGTCTCGACGGTAAAATAAAAGAAGTCACTCTTGGTTAAAATGTTCTATTCCGCGGACTAGTGAACACCGAACTTGTTAAATGGGTTTTGACTGCGAAAAAGAATCTTGTGAAATGGGTTAACCTTTTCCCCCAATTCCCCCCAATTTTCGCAAACCCTAACGCGAGAACAGACCAATCAACAATTCTTCAACCTGGTATCGTAATCTTAACTCTTTCGTTTTCTCATAATTGTGACATCTGTGCATTTTTGTTTCTTGTGCTTTACGGAATTCGGGGAATTTCCCTTCGTTCATATGATTGAATTTTTTTTTTTTTTTTTTGGTTGTTGCGGGAATTTATATGATTGAATCTTCATACAACTTGATTGCTGTGTGTTCATATAATTGAATCTCAATATAGTACACATTGCTGTAATTTGTTGGTTTCATATGATTGAATTCTGCGCATATGAATTCAAAGTAATTGATCTTCAGAACAGTAGTACAGAATATTTCACATCGTTTCATATGACTCTGAATATACAATTGAAAGTGTAATTAGTCTGGAAAATCAATAGTTCACATCGTTTCATATAATGTTATACAATAATGTTGATTTCTAGGTTGCGCGGTGCAGTAATCGTTGATATTACCAAAATGAGCCTGAGCAAGTTCAGATATGGCATGGCCACGCCCACAACCAACAACAATCTGTATAATTTGCCCCCGCTTAGCCCTCAAACTGAGTATGCCGTCTACTTCATAGTAAGCGTCTGTCTGTAAAATACCAAGTTGTGTATTCTCCGTGTGGTATGCGCCTGTCGTGCTCATAAATATAACTTACAGGTAACAGAAACGCACTGTAACTTGAAAACCAAGAGGACCATGGCAGCACTGATGGAATCAGTGTACATGCACGAACTCATTGCAAGGAATCCAGTTCCTACCCCGACAACCATCCCAAAACTCAACTTGAATGTAAGAACTGTACCTTAGTTCAGATTTAACCAATGCCATGTAAAATTGTTATTGACTGGCAGTGTCCAATTGTAGAAACTGTCAAAGAAACTGAAGAAAGCGTTGAAGAAGCTCCTGCCGGGTATCTCTTATAACACCCCCAAAGAATTTTGGGAACACATCTGGCAGAAACACGGGGTGAAGACTGGTTGGTCGGAGCAGAAGTACTTCAGCTGGCTCAAAAAGCTCTGCAAGAAGTTCGGCGTAGCCAATGCCCTCACAACCATATCTTGTGGCCCAGCAACTCCAGCTACTGGTACAACTGCTCCTCAGCCAGTAGCTACAGGGACTGCTGCTACTTCAACTCAGCAGCATGTCGTGCATGCTTCTCCTACTCCATCTGCAACAAATCTACATGGGGAAGAAACAGGGCTCAACATATCTAGTACCCCAAATGCAGTTTCAGGTACCCCATCTGGTACTACTTTGCTCCCTGTGGTAACCTATCTTGATGTCCTGAAGCGCAACATTAAAGCTCCTAAACCTCAGCAAGCATCTGCTTCTGGAACTACTCTTACTACTCTTCACACAGGCAAGACAGCTGGTGGTGGTGGAGCGCCTCTGACCACTGTTGTGCAGCACTCAACAGCGGCGACTGTGCCAGGTGCAACATCTACTCCTGGTGACGCTGCAGCTAATCGTAGTACTATTCAGCCTGTACGCACTCCTGCTCTTCAGCCTGCATCAGGTTCTGCTACCAACACAGCCAAAACTACTCTTACTACTCTTCACACATGCTCAGCTGCTGCTGGTGGCGGCACACCTCTGAACCCTGTTGTGCAGCACTCAACACCAGTTACTCTGCCAGGTGCAACATCTGCTGGTGACGCTGCAGCTCCTCGTTATACTACAAAGTGGGTCTATACCACTTTCGGTCAGTTAGTCCGTGACCTCAAGTCTGCTCTGGGGTTAGAGACCATCCTCCTACCCATCAAGGACCACCTGACGAACGAATATATACTGCATAAGATAGTGATCTGCTTGAACTACAAGGTGGAAGCGATTCCTGCACTGAACTCTTACTACAATGACATCAACGCAACTACACCAATCAAGTACAAGGTGCGAGTACCTGCATGAGAAATGGAGTTCCACTTCGTCAAATAAACTGCCATATTACCTGGTTCTTATTGCCATATTACATGGTTCTCATTTGTAAAGTAGCAAACCGATCAATTAATAGGCACTGTTCTCCTCATGACAGAATATTTTACTGTTGACTAAGGCACAGCTTCTGAATTTCTTTTTTTTCTTAAAAAGACAGGAGATTTATAGCGATTGTACTGGTTGCATGCTTGTAATATGAGTGGTACCCAAAACTACTATGGTTGCTTCAGTTACTAGTGATTGTACTTAACTAGTTCAACGAGAAGCATTCATCCATGACTCCAAGAATCTAGTCACAAAGCCGCTTATTGGATAGTGACGAAAGACCAAACATGCCAACATAGTAGCGTATGGTCACCATGTAAAATAATAATGTCATCAGCTCTATCAATGTAGATGTTACTGCAATTTAGAGTCTCAAAAGCAAGAATGACCGTCTAAAGTTAGATAATATGAGCGGATACGTTACATTACCATTTAAATAGCAAAGTGAAGCGGCCATGTTTCCTACCTGCAAAGATATATTGCCAGAAGAAACATATTGCTGAGAATTCTCTGAATCTCCATTAGCAAGGCCTCCAGGAGTAAAGTTTGCTGCACCACCTCCATTAGCTTCAGCGTGATTTCCACTGTTTGGTGCATTTTGAGATCCATCACATGATACATTTTGTGCTATGCCGGATTCACCATAAGTTCCAGTGTTTACTCTTACACTGGAAAGCTCAAGTTGAACTTGTTGAATGGACTGCATGTGCAGTCTCTATCACTGCAAACTGAATTCATATAGGTCTGAAATGGTGAATGCATTGGTAAGTCAAAGTGCAAGGAGATACATACACTCATACATACAAGTATACAACCACAGGCAATTAAAAATTCAACGAGGAACTACCAGACAGGTTTAAGAAACACCCCAACAGATTCATTTCATACTAACACGTGAATATTTCAAACTACATTTATAAACACAGATGAAGGAACAGCCATAAGAACTTCAAACATTTAATTTGACACAATATCACGACGGAAATAATAGAAATCAAATGGCAAACACATTCATATTAAGAGACCGTAGACACAAGCACCTGTCGTTGCCAGTCAATCCCAAGCTGGTTATATTGGTCAGTCTGATCCCATACCTCAGCTTGCAGGGCAGTTGATTGCAGACCATCCATTTCCTGAACCCGTGAGATCAAAGCTTGTGCGTCCCTTGTCTGTTCATCCTATTATCGGATTGTCTCCTGAGCTACCTTATACTGTCACAACAAGAATATAACAAAATTCAGAAGCAAGCACAATCAACCCCTTCCAAGACAATCAACCGAAAGATGATTACAAGTTGCAAAAAACCACTTCCAACACAATCAACTAGGAACACAAATTATACAAACTTCTATTTTTCAACAAAATAATTCGGAAATATAACCCCTTTCGAGCCAGAGCGTAAATATAGATGTCAAAGCTCGAGATCGACGCACATAGCTCGGAAGCGAGCAAATTTCAACTAAGACAGGATCAAAACCAATCCATTGACAACAGCAGCAAACCTATTCTGTTCCTTCCTGTGCCAAAAAATTGAAATAGCAAACACATACATCAGATCAGGACAAATATCACAGTCTAGACCAAATCACAAACCCCAACTATTAACAAAAGTTAAGCAATGCCTATCATATAATGATATGATATTAAAAACAAGTTAAATTTCATTTATACAAAACCAAACATCACAAGCCAAAAAAAAAAAAAAAAAAAGAGAATCTGATTTTCCTGAAACATACCATGCAAAACTCTTTCTTTCTCCTCCATGTTTTCTCTCAATCTCATATATCAACTGCTCCCTTTCTCGCAAAACTGAATAAATTATATGACTTTCATTCGAAAATTTTGACAAAATCCTTTTATTATTATTATTATTATTATTATTATTATTATTATTATTATTATTATTATTATTGTGAAGATACACAGAAATCGTAGATCGAAAACATGTGATGATAGATCGATTGACAACAACAACAAAAGAAAAAATTACCTGAACAAAAATCCCATGTTTGAGATCATTAAGAACAAAGTTGTCTCCTCTTTTTTCTTCCTGTTGCAAGTTATATAACCTTCAGATCAGCCAACAACAAACCTAACCAAGACATGTAAATTCATAGATCTGTTGATTGAGAAAACAATCAAAGGGATTTTTTGAGAAATTCCTAGATCTATTTTCTCTCTCTGGGGAGACGGCTAATGAGAGAGGAGAAGATAAGATAGGGTTTTTTTTCTTTAATATCTGGAGGACAGAGAAACACAACTTCTGTTTAACTTTGTCTTGTACTCTTGTCCCCCCCTCCACATCAGCTTTGGTTTTATTGGTCTTGTCCCCTCCACGTCATCCTTTTACTTTTTCTTCATGCACGCAAAGTATATTATTATTGAAGTATTTATTTTTTTATTATTGAAGGAAAATATAGTTAGGACCTCATATATATATATAAAAAAAAAAAAAAAAAAAAGGTATTTCTGCTATTATCAAAAATTACTAGCTAACGCCCAACTACGATAGTTGGGTAGCTTTAATCCGAAAGATTTAAAACTTTCTCTCTCCTCTGCTTTACTCTCTCCCTTTGCTTAGTTTTTTCCAGCCTGATTTCCTTCGTTTTCTTTGTTTTTCTTCAGTTTTTATTGTTCTTAGATTCGATCTTATGGTAATTATGGTATGTTTGATAAATAATCTGTTCTTTCGGGAGACTGTTTCTCTCCCATTATTGGGTCTTTTGATCTGTCTCTTTAGGAGATATTGCTCTCTTTGCAGGTGGAAGAAGTGCTCTCTAATGGTTGTGCATGCGATGGTGTACTCGTTGCTGGTTCTTCATCTCCAAATCGGTAAATTTGATAGATCTCATCTCCTACAAAGCTACTCAAGATCTCATGACCTCCTCGCTCAAGGCTGTTTTTTTTTTTTTTTGGAAAAGAGTAGATTTTTATTCCTCCATTGTGGGAAATAAAACGGTTACAAGATTCCAAAAAAACAGATAGTTGAGTGCAACCCTTTAGAACCAATATGCCTAATTTCTAGGAATTACAAAACTAAATCTTCCTTGCAATCTAACACAAGTATTGAACTGAATTCTGAGTACAATGTTATTCAAAACCCGACTATTATCTGCAAAGATCCTACCATTCCTCTCCAACCAAATCTCGTATATTGTACAGCAGAAAGCCACCCTTAGTATGTGGTGGCGAGCTTTTTTCCCCCTGAATCTGTGCTGAAACCAGTTGAGCTCCTTTCTCAATGTCCATCGCCGTGGCTTATGGCCTAGCCATGTTAGAATGCTCCACCAAATGTCCGCAGCAAATTGACAGCAGAAATAAATGTGACTGACAGATTCAGCTTGCTTTTTGCAAAGACAACACCAGTTCGGGATCACCATTCCTCTTTTTTGCAGATTATCAATGGTAGGCAGACCTCAATGCTGTCAAGGTTGCAATAACTGAGCTCTTTGGCAAGCAGCAAGAGTCCCAGACAGTTCTGTACCAGCTGATCCTCTGCAAAGGATTCCTGAAAAAGTCATAGATTTTGCCTCCTCTTGTTTTCAGCTTATTCCAGTCTGTAAGCAATCTTTCTGATTCAACCTTCGACCCAGTGATTTGGATGATTTCATTCCGGATTTGCAGCAGTGAGCTCCAAGCATTGGAGCAATCTGACTTACACTCAATATCCCAGAGATTTTCTTGCTTTAGATAGTAGCATTTGACCCATTTGCTCCAGACATTGTGAGTGTCAAATCTGAGTTTAATTATCCATTTTGCGAATATGGCCTTATTCCAGCTTAGAACCTCTTTAATCCCCAATTCACCCTCTTGTTTAGGGGAGCAAAGCTTCTGCCATTTTACCAATGAAAGTCTATTATGCTCCTCAGTTATACCCCAAAAGAACTCTCTGCAAAGTCTGGAGATCTTCTTGAGTACAACTTTAGGTAGGAAAAGAACAAAGCCCCAGAATGTTTGAAGACCAAATATGACTGAGTTAATCAGTTGCAATTCACCTACATAGGAAATGAAGGTATTGGCCCAGTGTTTCAGCTTCCCTCTAATCTTGTCAATAAGAGGCTGATACATTGAAGCCTTCAGTCTTGAGAAATGGAGAGGCACTCCCAGATAACGAAATGGAAAGCTCCCTTCAACAAAACCAGTTTTCTCCTTTATAATGCTGCTCACCCTCTGATTTACTCCACCTAGATATATGCTGGTTTTTTGTGGGTTTGCTGCCAAACCAGAAACAGATTCAAACTGTTTAAGCACCTGGGCTACTGCTAAGATGGAACTTACATCCCCTTTTGTGAAGATAAACAAATCATCAACAAAGAGCAGATGATTTAGTCCAAGCTTGTTACATTTTGGGTGTTGTCTGAAGTTTTTGCAATGAAGAAGTTTCCGAAGCATCCTGGATAACCCCTCCATACAAATAACAAAGAGATAAGGAGAGATTGGGTCTCCTTGTCTAACCCCATTTTTTGCAGCAAAATAACCAACTTGTTTGCCATTGATGTTGAGGGAGTAATGAGCAGTATTCAGGCAAGCTTCAACCCATTTGATAAATAGATCAGGGAAGTTAAGCTGACTGAGCAGCTTTAATAGAAATTCCCATGCCACAGAGTCAAAGCTTTCCGTATCTCAACTTTTATGATTGCTCTTGCTGAAATATTCTTTTTCTCATATTTTCTTATCAGCTCTTGAGAAAGGAGAATATTATCAAAGATATTACGACCTTGAATAAAAGCAGATTGTTCCTGACCAATGATACTTGGCAAAACAAGCTGCATTCTGGCCACCATCATCTTACTGATAATCTTGTAGAGGGTGTTGCAGCAAGATATAGGTCTGTAGTCAGCTACTGACTCAGGGGTCGTCTTCTTAGGGACTAAGGTAATAAGTGTTGAATTTACTTGTGAGAGAAGCTTTCCAGTTCTAAAGAAATCCAAAATTGCACTACTCACTTCATCTCCGATCAGGTCCCAAGAGTTTTTGAAAAATGCAGCTGTAAACCCATCAGGGCCTGGGCTCTTCTGCTCATCAATAGAGTTCAAAGCTTCTCTAACATCAGCTTTATTGAATGGCCTTATCAGTAATCTAGCTTCATTGTCATCAAGCCTTGCACCCTCAAAATTGGCTTACTGGAGTTCCACTGGCATGTGGGTACCAAGAAGACCCTGATAGTAGCTCAGAAATGCATGATGAATACTATTTGGCTCAGTATGTAAATACCCTTTTTCATCTTTGATTTTCCCAATATAGGCTTGTGTTCTTTTTTCTTGCATTTTAGCATGAAAAACCCTAGTGCTGGCATCATTCATACTTAGATCTTGAATTTTTGCTCTTTGGTAATAGAAACACAACTCAGCCTTTTCAGTCTTCTCCAGATGATTTTTGAGGGTTTTAAGCTGGCTAAGGTCCTGCTCAGTAGGTAGCTTGCCTTCTAGCTGCCTTTGAAACTGCTCCAGTTCACTTCTGCTAACTTCAACTCTCTTTGCTATGTTAGAATACTTGTCTTTATGGAGTTTTCTCAGTGCCTTTCTAACTTCCTTCAATTTGCAAGTCAATCTAAACATTTTTGTCCCTGAAGGTCTGATATTCCAAGCATTCTCCACAATAGTACCATAGTTCTCATCCTGACACCAGTAGTTAAGAAATTTGAACCCCTTTTTACCCTCAGCTATGCCTAACTTGATCTCCACTTGAACTGGAGAGTGGTCAGACAGCCCAGGAGGATGAAAATATGCTGTGATATTGATCTGCTTGGCAAGCCAATGTTGATTAACTAGGGCTCTATCTAGCTTGGCCCAGACAACATCTTCTCCCTCTTGGAGATTTGACCAGGTGAATTGACACCCTGTGCCTGGTAAATCACTAAAACCTGCATTCAAAATGCAGTCACTGAACTCTTCCACATCCCTCCTATTAAGGGTACTTCTACTCAGCTTCTCATCTCCAGATAACACTACATTGAAATCACCCATTAGTATCCAAGGCTCAATGCAGCTTTTTGACTCCTGTAAAATGAATTCCCAGAGTGCTCTTCTGTCATCTCCTTTATTGTATGCATGAATGATTGTAATCAGACAAGTGAAGAGTGATTTTAGACAAGTAATTCTATAGTGCATGAATTGAGCCCCTGAGTTTAGGATCTCGGCCCTGATCACTGTAGCATTCCAAATAGTCCAAATCCTCCCATTCCCATGGTGTTGGTAGTTATTAGAAGTGCTGAACCTCCTAAATTTCCTACTAAGGATGCTATTACCTTTATTCTCCTTAACCCTGGTTTCTAATAGACCTAGGAAGTCTATTTTATTCCGCAAGAGATAGTTTAAAGCCTCTTGCTGCTTGTGAGGCTTGTTACAGCCTCTAATGTTCCAAGTAGAGAGGATCATGTAGAAGGCGAGCCTCCTTCTGGGTCCTCCTGCTCCTCAATCACACATTGCTCCAGTAGCTGAATTTTCTTCTCCTTCTCCATGTTGATTGGCAGGATGTCAAACTCAGAGTTGCTGAAGACAGTGTACCTATTCTCAGCCAAGGCCAGCTTTTTTGCTAGAGATTGCTTACTTTTCCTGCTGATAACAAGTGAGAATCCATCCTTATCAACCATTTTCTTTTGTGTCGTTACTGTGATAGCTTTTGCAGGAGCTGACAGTACTTGTGTCTGCACAACTGGTTCACCTGACTTTGTTTCTGGCTCTCCTAACTTTGTTTTTGGGACTGTTGCAGGTTCTTTAACTACATATTTAGCCTTTGCAGCTTTAGTATTCCCTGCCTTTCTGTTCAGCCTGCATCTTGTACTCATATGACCAAGTTTGTTACAGCATGAGCAATAAAATGGCACTCACTCGTATTTAATGCTCAGAACTGCTTCACCATAAGGGGTTTGGATAGTGATGTTACTAGGCAGCTCCTCAGCCACATCTATTTCTATTAGCACTCTTGCAAAGGAGATTTTTTCTTTAAGGGTAGTTCTCATGTCAGCAAACAAAGGCTTCCCAATTGAACTAGCAATCTTGCTCAGCGCCTTTTGGGACCAGAAATGGGGTTCCAAATCTGGAAATAGGACCCATACTGGAACTTTGGATGTCTTCTCCATCTCTTGGCTAAACAATGGTGTCCAAACCTTCAAGATTAGAGCACATTCTCCATAGTGCCACGGCCCACCTTTCAGAACACCCTCCATGTCCTCCCTACTATCAAACTTAACGAAGAACCAGCCCTTCTTGAAGTATTGGATAATCGGAACTTTGGCAAAATTCCAATGTTTCTGGGCATATTCGCTTAGGTTATGTTCTTTAGGTCTAGCTCCAATTACTTGCCCAACTAGAGTATTCTCCCAATATTTCAGCTCCTCAGCAATGTCATCCAATTCAATTCGCACTCCCATTACATCATCAGTCGGTACAAAATCCAATTGCATACCAGCTTTTTGCGGAATTATGTTACTATAAGTTTTCCCCCCTTTCTGATTATTATTCCCAATTGTTGTAGATTTTTCTTTAGTAACAGGTTTCCCAGAATCATTAATTGCAAACTGACATACATGCCAAGCTAATGAGGGCCTATAAACAGGTTCCAACTTGGTGGTTCCATCTTCTTCTGTTGGCAAGTGTAGCTTTGTCCATATTTGCGTGTGAATATTACAAGGACGCGCTACAGTTGCCATGGTGGGGTGTCCTGTTTGCCTGCGGCCTTGCCATCTTGTTCACGCTTCCTGTTGGGGTAATCCAAGCCACAACAAATCTGGTACGCATGATAAAGGCAGGGGAGGTCATTAGCAGAGCGTTCCTCGTACTTTAATAATGCATAGTGTAGGCCTTCTTAATCTCTTGTTCTGCCCACCTGTTAATCAACAACAACCAGGTTTGAATGTCATCACGGAATACATCATTGGATACGTATACCCTGGGAGACCCGTTGCCAATATGTGTTTTAAGGTGTACGACTACGTGAGCATGATGCAAGCCCTGGCATTGACATGGGACTTTAAGCTTGGTCATTACATGAAGATCCCTCCTCGATCTATGTTCATGGCTCAGGTTGGTTGCCTTGCCATTCCTTAACATAGGACCGTCTTATCCAAGAATCGTTAATCTTTTGTGTCACTGGACTTGTAAATCTGCATGTGCTTATGAGTTTTTTTTTGCCGATGATGTTTCAGACTGTAGGGGCAATTGTATCAGTAGTAATTTACACAGGAACAGCATGGTGGATGATGGGATCAATCCCTCATATTTGCGACACGTCACAGTTGCCCCTCGACAGCCCATGTACATGTAAAATGGACACCACCTTCTACGATGCTTCAGTCATATGGAGTTTGTGTAACAACCCTAAATTTTGATAACTTAAAAATGCGAATATAAAGGATTGTTATGCCGCCATTGACTATCAAGTCAACGGCAAGGCTTATTAAAACAGACTTCTGAAAAGAAATAACAAGTGTCAGCGGAAGACTTGTAGCCAAGATTACAATTCGAAATCAAACCAAATGAAACAATTTACAATCGTTCATGAAAACCAAATGTCTGACGAATTTATTGTACTATCCCATGCCATGCAATCGACGTTCAAGCAGACAATCAATCACCTTCAAGACCTGTCAACTGCGCCATTACAACAATGACACAGGCCCCAGAATAGGGTAGGGACACAACCCAAAACAAAGAACGTCAGCTCAGGCTGAGTAAGTAGTTTAAGCAAGAAGGAAAGAATAAAACAAAATAAAATAAGATACGCGCCTTGATGGCGCGTAGCTGTCAATCAAAGAAACGCAACCACGCGAAGAAACAAAGAAACGAAGAGGCGCCGATCACGAGTCGTGCCCACCACTGAGGCCGAATTCCACGACCACGGATCACGTTATTGCTATGTTCATTATTTTGCTTTCGAGCATTCTTTTTGTAGTAAACGTGTAGGGCCTTCGTCAGGTCCCTAGTATGGACAAGGGTCCTACACCAAGCCATCCCACATCTAGAGTTAATGTAAAACTACCCTAAAGACTCGAGTGTGCACACCCCTCGCTAGAGGGGCGGTAGGACGAGTTCCCATCTAGGAGGAAGTCAATTAGGAGGTTGGTAGCTGATCTCCAACCTAGAATATGTACCTTGATCAGAGGTTGTAAACAAAACATGTCCATAGGACATGGTGACAGCGCAAAGTCCGTCACTCTAGATGGGGTCACAATAATTATTTCATTCCTTTTATCTTTTAGGTACTTTATTTTCGTGCATGCGCTCTTTCAATTTATAAACGGCCGTAGCCGGAAACAATAGATAATAAACTCAATGAAAACGAGCAACATATTCATGAAGCAAAATGAATCATAAACGATAGAATGTGAAACGGTAATGGTTAGGAAATCAATGGATCATTAAGAGATGATTAGTGAAAGCTAAGAAAATGATATTGAGAATCATGCTTAAACATTAGGATGATCAACGTTCTTACCTTCAATTCAGGGAAAGCTTAGTAAATATCAAAAGTCCGCGAAGGGTACTTCCTCAAAACCACCACCTAAGTATGCACCAAATAGAGATGGATTACTACGACTCCCAAGTAGACATACATACATAACCATGCTATCTCATATCTCACAAACGCCATACTCTCATATCATGACAATTCCAACAAATCTTGGTCATACGATAATCAAATCAACTCCAATTCGCACCAAACTTATACAACAACTCTACAATCATACTAGTAATATTTTCCCATCATCTAAACATCAAAACATCGACAATAACACCCGAAATACCCGAAAATCTGATCTGGACAGAACCTAAACAATTCACACAAAGCATCATAAAACCTTCCCAATTTAATACCATACGTTACCCAATTCGTTATAAGTCACTCCTTTAAATTTCATGCGATTCCGGCTACAATAACATCATCAAATACACATAAACCCTAATTCTCAAACCCTAATTTATAAATTCATGATTTCATGTTCAAAACCCCAAATAACAATAAGTAGGAACATTAAACTAACATCCTATATCCATATTCATGCTTTAATTCCACAATCAACATGAAATAATAGAAACCCTAATTTTAATTCATGAAAAGGGGTTTAGGGTTCTTACTACTCTTGATATAAAATCAAGAGGGGAGGAAAGATGATGAAAACGGGGAGGTGAGGCGGCGACGTGGGTGGCCGGCGGCGGTCCGACAGGGGGCGGCGGCTCTCCTCTTCTTCTTCTCTTCTCTTTCTTCTCTTTCTTCTCTTCTCCTTTCTTTTCCTCTTTCTGCGTTTCACGTGTAGTGTGGGTTGGGGTGGGTTTTGTTTTATATATTGTAGTAGTAGAGTGAGGGAATATTAGTAAGGGTGTTTAAGTAACTTCCATAAAATCAACCCAATTAGGAAATCGATCCAAAGTAGGAAAGTTCCCAAATTAGTAACTGGTTTCTAAATTCCTCGATTAAATGTAACACCCTAAATAAATAAAAATCCTAAAAATTACGGGGTGTTACAGTTTGATCAGACCTCACAGGATCTTTGGAGACCTCGGCTACTACTCGAAAATAAACTGGTTCTTCCTAATAGGAGCAGCTGCACCCTTACTAGTATGGCTTGCCCAAAAGGCGTTCCCTAAGACGAAGTGGATCGGGTACATCAACATGCCTGTCATCTTTGGAGCCGTCATGATGATGCCACCGGCCAGCCCCGTGAACTACGTGAGTTGGATTAGCGTGGGATTCATCTCGGGTTTTGTTGTGTTTCGGTATCGTCCAAGATGGTGGGAGCGTTACAATTATATACTGTCAGGAGGATTAGACGCAGGAACAGCCTTCATGACTATCCTTTTGTTTTTCAGCTTGCAGTATGTTAATAATGTGAGTCTTGACTGGTGGGGAAATCAATCGGACTCTGTTAATTGCGGCTTAGCTCACTGCCCTACAGCTAAAGGCGTTGTGATTGCTGGCTGCCCTGTTTACTGAACTCAAGTAGCTTGAACTACAATTTAGGTTGTACATAACTAAATTGTAATATCCCGAAAATTTGGTATATATTATAATAATATATTATTATTATTAATTAATTTATTCTAGTGGAAAAATGAATTTAATTGTTGGGTTGTGAGTCGTTTTTCATAAATGAGTTCGAGAATGAGTTTTAGAATCGGATTTCTATTCGGGTCGTTATTTTCAATTGGATCTTTCCTAACTACAATCAACTACACTAGCCCACACCAATTGGCCCAAACCCAAAGTCAAACCCAAAGGAGAAAAGGAAACCAGATTTTGTATAGGAAAAAGAAAAGAAAAGGAAAAAAAAAAAAAAACGAAAACCGACACAGCCCCCCTATAAAAAAAACAGAGCTCCTCTGTTTTCTCGCCTCTGCTCGCCGCACGTCTTCCCAGCCGCGCCACCCTTTCCTCCAGCCAGACGCCGCCGCCGCTCACCCTCGCCGGCCTACCACCGCACCACCTTTATTTTCTTCCTGCTGCTACCGTGGGTAACGCCCCTCGCCCTTTTTAGCCCCTGTTTTCGTCCACCTTAGTAGACATCGATTTTAATTCGTTTTCTTGCTTTAAATCATGTTTAATTGACCCTAATAAGTGTTATGATTAGTGGGTAATTGATTTGAGTTAGTTTTATACACAAAGAATTGGTTTTGGTGCTTAATTTGGGTTGATTTTCACTAATCACGTTTTTGGGGTTAATTAGTCTAATTACTTGAATTCGTTTAATTAGGTTCGAAAGGTATAACTTGGGTGTTCTTATAACCTATTAATTAGTATCCTTAATTTTAATTGGGAATTTGAGTTGGGTTTGTATAAATTGTAATTTGTTTTGATTTTGGGTAATTGATACTAAATTAGTGTAATTAACTCAATTAATTATGTTAATTAGGATTTTCGAAAATTAGGGGAAACTATAAAATTATAAACTGATTTTTATGAATTAATTGAATTAATTCGTTTTTATGTGATTTTATGTAATTTAAACACGTTTTTGATAATTAAAACATAATGTAAATTGTATTAATAAATCCTAAATAAATTATAATAATTAGGGATTTATTTTTATGACTTAGACTCTGTTTTAAAACTAATTTTAGGCCTTTGGGAATTTTTATAATAAATTGAGTGTTATTTGAGTTTTATTGGATAATTATTGAAATAGAATTATAATTATTGGGTAATTGGTAATTGTTGGTTTAGACTTGGTATTATTATGTTCATAAATTGTATATAGGGTCTAATAACATAGACGTAAGTTGGTTGAGTAAGATTGAGTGTTGATTTGGGATGTCGTTTGTGTAATTGTAGAGCCTGAGTTCATAGACGAGGAATACTAGTGATTGTTGTGCTATTGAGTTTCCGTTTGCTTGAAAAGGTAAGCTAGTATGCTCAACCCTTGTTAAACTTGTAGAAACCTTTCAAACTTATGTGCTACATGTGAATGTTGTGATTGGATGAGAACATAGTATCATGATGGGTGGAGAACGATTCAGTTTATATGATTGTTGTATTATGATTAGTTGGGTTTATGTATTGATATTGGTATATATTATGGCTTGTGACAAATATGTTATTTTGAAAGGTAAGATTGAATGTGTATTGAATTTGGATGATTTGGTTTGGTTTGTGGCGCATAGCCAATTTATATTATGATGTTGGTTTGGTATCGTTTTATATGGTTTGTGATCATCAACTCTCTCTCAATAAGATACTGGTTACTTAGACGGAGCAAAAGAACTCCTATTTAATTGTTCGAGCCAAAAGAGCTCCTATTTATTTATTGGGAAATTATCCAATATACCCCTGAGGTTCCCGAATTTTTCGGGTATAGCTCTCAGGTTACCGAGCTATCCAATATACCCCTGAGGTTTGCAAAAATGCGGTTTTTTTGTGTTTTTCACTAACGGACACTAACACCGTTAACCATTTTTATGAAAATTGATTTTTTTTTTTTAAATTTGATCAATAATAACACAAATTAAAAAAAAAAAACACAATTTTCTCTCACCTCCCTCTCCAACCCCAACCCAACCCACGGAGCCGCCGCCTCACCACCGCCACCCTGCACCGACCACCACCTGGGCCACCGCCACCATATGCGCACCCCTCCCGCGACCACACTCCGGCCACCCATTACCCCGACCACCCACCCCTCCATAGGCCACGGCCCTTTCTCTTCAAACACACTCTCCCTCACATCTTCAATTAGATTCAATTTTATCTTCAATTGGTGCAATTTATATGCTTTTTGGGTAATATTTCGTGTGTTTGAAGATCAAATTGAATCTAATTGAAGATGTGAGGGAGTAGTATTATTGTTGGGATAGTGAGTGTTTGATTTTGAACCTCTCCATTAGTCAGTAGCAAGTTGATATTGATAAATCTGTTCTTCTGTATAATGTGGTTGGAGCTGAGGATTTCGTGAAAACTTTGAAAGGGTATGGTGGATATTGATTTTGGCTTTGTAATGTATTGGTTTACAAAACTTCGTCAACTACAGCGTAGCTTCATGACTCATTTTGGTTATATTTTTCTTCAACTTATGAAACGCCTTCTGTGATTTCCATGTTTTCTGTTACTTTTCAGTTGAATCTTTCATATTTAGACCAAGATTCATCATAGAGGTGGTCAATGTGTGATTAATGTATATTCAGCTTCATTCGTTTGGATAATGTGGCGTGAATTCAGGATATGGTGAAATATCTCTATCATAGTTTTGTAGTCAATTGCTAGATCAGGCAATTTGTTGCCAGTAAACATTGTTTTACTTTGCCAACTCAGAGTTTGACATTGCTTGCAACTTTTGTTAAATGTTAATCCACTGAATTAGAGACTAGTTGTTCAGTGTACGTTTAAATGATGTAGTTAACTCCTGTCCATGTGTGAGCAGTGGTACCTGTTCTGTTCCAACATTCACTCAAAGAAACCGAAGAAGATAGAGTTACCAATTTGGATCATATATTCACTGTAGAGCCCATGAAACTGACGAGCCCTTCATCTGACGCGGAAGTAGCACTTGCACTTCGGGTGTTGGAAGGATGTTGCTTGATTCACAGGAAAAGTACTATTTTGGCTCACCAGCACAAAGCAATTCCGGTACCACATCCACTGTGACTGTATTTCTTGAGTTTAACTAAAACTGTATCTTCTTTTTCATTTTTCTACTACATGTTTCTATAACTGAAGAGGCTAGGTATGCGGCCTCAAAGAACATGAAAATAAGATATCTGCAAGAGGAACTGAAAAGTTAGAGCAAGGAGTGTGAAGAACTCACATGGTACCTCAGGGGAGAAGACACAATAAGATAGTCGTTGTAGAAAATAGATGGTGATATTAAAGCTGTAAAATAGAAAATACCAACAGTATGAGGACCTTCGAGTGGCCTTGGACTACCAAAGTGTAAAATTACACAAGTAATGACTGAAACTAGTATACTCCTATATAGTAAATTTATTGAATGAGTAACTTATGACTTCTTATTTATATAATATCCTAGGTAGATTATTCCCCAAGTAAACCCATAACTAAATGGCATCATTGCCCTTCCCATTTCCTTCGAGAAGTAAACTGGCCTACGATTCTGTTATATTACAAGGAGTTAGTTCCGTTTACAGGTCTGAGGCTGAGTCATTGTTCAATCTAAATGAAGAATGAACAAAACATGCTTTTGCGGCTGGCTACAGATTCTTGTTTTCAAAGTTTTTTTAAGCCCCTCCATGTACATTTTCATGTTGTTACTTGGCACTGTAATTTAAAGTTAATATAAATGTTGGATGTTCTGTTTTCTCCTGTACCAATTTGGTAAAGGAATGAACGCAAGAAAAAACATTACATGGATTACCATTTTAAGAGGAAAATGGGGAATTTACCTTGAGAGTTCTGGAAAGCAAATTAAGGCACTTCTGTTTTAATGTGAAGGATGTTTATTTTACTGGTTTAGTAGTTGGTAAGAACCCCAAGAGCTAACTCTTTCTTGCTGTTAATAATGAATTCTTTGTTGAATACAGGTGTTGATGAATATACTATCAACCCGAGGAGTGCTAGAGCAAGGTGCTTGCTTGGATGCTTTGATTGCTTTAATGTTAGATTCTGCCGCCAATCAGATGGTACACTACTTATCTTTTAAAAAAAATTATTATCGAGATACACATGTGGCTGATAAAGGCCGTTGATATAACTACTTTATAGTTCATACCAACTGCTACTGCATAGCAGATAGGAAATATTCATTCTTTCCTGTCACATCCTCTCACTTACTCTCCTTCCAGATTTCAATAAATAGGGTTAGTAAGCTAATCAAAATAAGTTTTGCATTTTTGTCGTTTCTGTTAATTATTTCGGGTAATTCGAATTCTATCCTTCCTTTTCTGGACTTGGGTATAAGTGTCAAATATGGTTACATATCCAAGTATCGGGATTGTAATCACTCAACTTTCGTGACACATGAAATTTGTCCTCATTTGAGGATACAGGTACAAGGACTCGTCTTCAAACAGAACATTAAATATAAGGTTCAACTACTGATAGTTATTAAGTTGAAAAAGAGATGTTTTGAGGCATAAATCTCAAAATCATCAGAATCATACTAATTGTTCAATGCATAAGTCTATTCCTCTTCTCTTTCCTGTAAGCCTCTTTCGTGTCACTTTTAGGAAAGTGTTGGATCGGGAAGGGTTGGGTACAGATTTCATACCCGTATGCCTGAGTGTCATGTTAGACATTGGTATGGCCCTAGAGGCTAGAAGGGAACAGTTGCAGTAACCAAGAAAGGAAAAACAAAAACGTTTGTTTTGTAGTTTATCTTTTATCAAGTCTGAGACTCTGAGTTGAGTTTGTCATAATCCATGTATGTGGCTTTGCTTATTTTCACACTTGTATTACTAGGATTTTGAATCTTGTAATGGCATTGAGGAGGTTGCTGCTATCATTAGAGACAAACAAGTTGACGAAAATCTCAGGTATATCTGACTCTTTCATCCACTTATTATTAAATATCTGGCTCATCCTGATCTTCCAGTGATTGTTCAAAGCTTTTTTCTTCTTTTTCTTTTCCTTTTTATTGTTTCTGGGTTTGCAACTTCTCTACATGCTTTCCACTGTGATTGTTGATGATATGATTACCCCCAGTGCTTACTTCATCATGTTTAGCATGGTTTTTTTGTTCACAAATTTGATAGACTTGAGCGCATGTCATTCAACTCCTAAACAGAGCATTTTGGTTCAATTGAGCTTTTGTGTTCCTTGAACCCCCTATCTGGGAAATTTTTTTGAGGTATCAGAGAATTTTAAAGTTTAAACAGGAAGGTCCTGTACTCTACTGTAGTTGTTTTAGTTGGATCGACTTTGGCCCGTAGACCTGTCCACTGTATAAGATTTCAGCTGGTGACATAATGCTCTGTTTTCTTTGAGTAGGATGAAATGTGGAGAATTCTTGTTATTGCTTATCGGTCACATAGATGCGAGAGATATGCAACCCATGGCAACTGTACATGAAGACATCCGTCGACTTCTGGGGGAAAAGTCTGCATCTTTGATATGGGCAGCTAGTCAGTTCGGCTCAACTCTTGATCCCGAGGAGAGGATGACAGCTTTACACATCCAAGCTCGTAGAGTGCTGGAGTCCCTTGATCTTTTCGGAATATAGTGAACAAGCTAAATCCTCTGTCCTCTGACCTCCTGAGAGTCGACCAGCCGGGAGTACATAAATCTGGAATCACTTACTGATGTTTAGATAATCAGAAATCTGCATAACCGGCTTTCATATATTCGTAGAGAACCGGTTCTAACTGTTACTACCGCGTCTAAAGCTAGAAGATTTGTAAGCAGCTGACTCTGTTTCTGTCATGTTCACTCGATGTTACTGCCTTCTTGCTTCGGCTTCAGCATTTAATTGGTGTATTCCATATAGTATAACTCATTGAATCTGTAACTAGTTCACCTGCCAGTATTTGTGGTGGATGATGATGTAAATGACAATCTCAGGGATGTGTATTGCTTCTGCATTGTCTTTCTGGTTGAATTCCACCAGGCCCTGTAATGGCGGGACTTGGGTATCAGGACCGTAAATTTTAGTACAAATTTTAACTCAGTTTAAAACACGTAAATAGTACTCCATATATATAGCGGTGTTCAACTTCTAGACATATTTTTCGACTTAGTCCGAATATTTTTTCAATGGTTTTGCTCCGTCTCAGCAAAAACAAGCGCTTTTGCAGGAGTACCCCCGAACAAAAATGACAATTCCAGATTAAGCAGTAATGAAGGAATGAATGACTATGACAGTCAGTCTGTCCTTTGCAGTACTTTCTACTTTTTACCACCTGCGTAACTTTGACAGAAAAAGTATTAATACTTCTGACAAAAAGTAACCGATACAATCTAGGAGTTGCAAAACAACACGTGTTCCACACGACCAATCTGCTGTTGTCTTTTCCAGGTAAAGACTTCCATAAATACTCGGTATTCTTAAAATCAAGACTTTCTTTTTATTTAGTTCGAATTTGAGTCGAAAAACATTCTGTATATGGGCCAGGCACCCTAATCAGTAAGAAAAGTGCCTGCACATAAAGTTGCCAATAAACCCAAACACAATAAGAGGTACTTTGCCCTACAACTAATAAATAGAAATAAAAATGGCCGGAGATTTTCCGGACGGGAATCCGGCGCCGGAGAATGAATGGATAAGTGTGTTGAAGAAGCTGGAAGTTTCCCAGATAGCTCAAGTTTTTGATGGGGTTTGTCTTGACTGCAAATCTCTTTTGAGATCGCGTCTTATGTATCTTAATAATAGTAAGTTTTTATATATCATCCAAATTTCTTGTATTTTCACCATTATTTCATGTTTTTTTTTTTCTTGATACAATTTAATTCCCTTGATTTTTTGGGTAGTAGTATAGGAGTGTTATTTTGTGCAAGTGTGTCTGAAAAGTAGAGGGGAAATAGGTTGTCTGTCCGTCAATTGTTAGAGAATATTTATAAGGGTGGTTGTGATAAGATGGTACGAAGAGCTGACAAAAATTGACACGACAATAGATAAAAGTGTTCATGACTTGTGAGTTGTGAGTCGCGACTTGCGAGCATGATTGTATAAAAGAAAACTGAGTGAAAGTATCAATTGCAAATTGGGGAAGGTTTGCCTTGGTAATGTTTTGATTGGCAAAGTTTAGTGAGCTGTGGGAGAAGTTTCTTAGGTCTTAATTGGAAATTTGGGATCTATACTTGGAATTTTGAGTAGTGTTCCACAAGCCAATCTAAATACGATGAAGGAGAAGAAGAGAATAAGAATTGATTATATTTTGAGTACATATAGACACCAAAATGAAGAAGAACTATTTCTAAAATGGGTGAGTTTGCTGGAGTAGTTCGGAATACTTTGATGGTTCTGCTCGAGCTAAGTTAATTGATAGTTTTCGACTACTAAGCTCTGTTGAGTAAGCGAAGTTCTGAGTCATGAATGTGGAGCTTTATATAGTTATGCAACTAGCTGCCTTTCAGTTGAAGCAACATCATTTTGTTTATATGTATGAGTTTTTAATTGAATCCTGACACTGATAACCAAATTACTATGACTCGGTAGAGTGTACAAAGTTTTGAGTTTTGACCTTAGGGACTGTGTATGTCATCCTGGCCTGCGGAATTAGTTTTTTTAGGCCAAAGATTGACAAAACGGATATTTGCCTCAAATGTATTTGAAACTTCATGATCGGATGATTTGAATTAACAGAATCGTCTTAGATTATGTTAGGAGAATCTTTGGCGTTGTTGTGGATGTAATTATAGGAGTGAATGTTCCGTTTTAGTATGTCAGTGTTGAAGTTTGTGTAATTAGTATAATTTGAAGTTTTGAACGTTGTGCTGATATCTTCAGTCGAAATCTGAAATATGCAGAAGGAACGGTTGAAGAGGTATCGGGCAAGTCGGATGCAACAAATATTCAAACTACGACTTCATCTTCACCTCCTAGCAAGAATCAGCAACTTACCAATCATGACAGATCGCCAATTAGCACAGCTCCTTCACCACTCAATGGAAAGCCTCATATGCGCGATCTTTTTAGTCCTCAGATGTCTGCAACTAATGGCCATCGTAGCCCTTCATCTAGTGCCAGTAATGGAGCAGATGAGGAAGAGTGGCGAAGGTTTTCACAAGTTGGGAGGCAAAAGAATTTTGTTCATCGTGAGAGAGTAAATGGGAAGGAGATTAATGTTCTTCAAGGACTAGAACTACACAACAGGGTTTTTAGTGCTGAAGAACAGAAGAAAATTGTTGAATCTGTTTACAATTTCCAGAACATGGGACGGAAACGACAGCTTATGGGTATGTCTTTGAATATGTGTGATACATCATACTCTTTTTAAACAAAAATTTCAAAGTAAATCATCTGAATTTATTGTACCCTGTCACAATCAGATTAATTCTGTTTATATGATTACAGAACGCACGTATACTGAGCCTTCAAAGTGGATGCGAGGGAAAGGTCGTGTCACCATGCAGTTTGGTTGCTGTTACAACTATGCAGTGGTAATTTGGAATCTATGTATATAATTTATCGTTTCACATATGTGTGTTGATGTCTAGAATATCAGTTGATGTTTACCCTGCATTGTTAGGACAAGGACGGGAATCCTCCAGGAATAATACGGGATGAGGATGTCGATCCATTGCCTCCTGTGTTCAAGCAGATGATCAGCAGGATGGTGAAGTGGCATGTACTGCCTCCAACATGTGTCCCCAACAGTTGCATTGTCAATATTTATGATGAAGGCGATTGCATCCCTCCTCACATTGATCACCATGACTTCCTCAGGCTGTTTTGTACAGTCTCATTCTTAACTGAATGTGACATTCTTTTCGGTACAAATTTGAAGGTTGCAGGGCCTGGGGAGTTTTCTGGTCCTGTCAGCATTCCTCTTCCTGTTGGGTACGGTTGCAGTTACCATTCTTACTTCTGATGTGAATGCTTTTGTCGAGTAATATCCAGTGCAACTTAACCAGATGTAAAACTTAACCAGGCTCTGATTTCCAACCCATGACCTCAATGTTTTTTTTTTTTTTTTTTTTTTTTGAGGTCAGCCCTCAATGCTTAGATTACTTGGCCGAGAATGGACTTTACACGGCAGAGAACATAATCCATTAGCTGATAGTAGAATGCCCCGTTAGCGTTTTCATTGGAAGATTTCCTAATGTGGTTGTGTTTTGGTCAGTTTCTTGAGTTTGATACTTATCAAGTTATCACGCGTTCTTAATATGCAATGTAATCTTGCAGATCTGTTCTTGTTCTGGCTGGAAATGGTGCCGATGTTTCCAAACACTGCATTCCTGCTGTGCCAACCAAAAGGTTTCTATAACACTTCTCTTACAAATGTTTATAAATTGCTAGAGTTATGCTGTTTCTATATTTATCTCCTGTTAATTAAATTTCAATCACCTTGCTTGATTTCAGGATTTCAGTGACATTTCGGAGAATGGACACCAGCAAAATACCATATAATTTCTTGCCTGATTCAGAGTTGCAGAACTTAACTCCTCTTCGTCGTCCTTCAGCAACCAATAAAGCAAATGTAGCAGTCCAAAATGAACATGTAGCTAAAGCCACCGGCATATTACATGATCCGAAGGCTAGAGACACAGTCGGGAATTCGTTTGCCCTGCAAGATAACGACTTTCCTGCACTGGGCGGAGGGAGGAAATCGCGGAAGCGTTAAACAACTCATTATTCGGAAGCTTACAAATTGAGCTTCCTAAACATTTGTATGTCCAATTACCCATTGTTAGATTTACAATTTATTGTAACATTATAAGTTGATCAATTCATCCAATTTTTAGCCCAGGCTAATAAAATGATAAGCCAGTTTTTCGGCAAAAGCCTTTAAATTTCCTTTTTTTTTTTTCGTGTGATGGACTGATGGTGAAAAGAATGTACATGCTGCTTGTAGATTGCCAGTCTGAGCTGCTTGCTCGAGCAATATCTTTAGCTTGTACAATTTGATCAGACGACTGTCAAATAAACTGTGTACATATAGGAGAGTGGTGAAGACTCAAGACAGACGAGATCTAACTACAATAATCAGTTTCCGATGTAGACGAATCTAGTATCAAATCGAATTTGTATTCAGAAAGCATCACCAACAAACCATATATATACATCAAGGATAATGTTCCTTAATGTAGATCTTTTGTAATAAGAAACTCAAAAGGGTATATAAATATATAATCATGCAACTCATATATAGGATCAGAACAAGAACATGCTTCGGTTTGAGGGATAAAATTACAAGCTTAAGCACCTTCTGCAGCAAGAGACCAGGATTTACGACATCAGCAGCTGAAACAGATCATCCGTTATACTGACCAGATTGGTTCTGTTTCCCAGAAAGCATTCAGCCAAAGAGCAGCATCTTCAGGCAGGTCACTATCAGTTTCAGGGAAAGAAGCTGGCTCCAAGCTCTCCTCCAAACTACGCTCCAGGCCCAGACGGAGGAGCTGGCCATTTGGTCCGAATGCAACAAGGTCGTCATGAAAATATGGAGCATCACGGTACAGCAAGTGGACCAGAGCTGAGCTGCAATCATCGTTAGATGCAACTGGAAGAAACCACCTCTTCTCAGAACAAAAGTCGTCGAGGGAGAAACCTTCCACCTTGACATCCTCGTTGATGCAGGCAAAGATCACACTAAATCTTCCTTCTGCGGCCGCCTCCATTTCTTTGACCCACTTCAAAAGCTGATCCGCCTCCTTGTGACAGTCAAGCTTCCCGGTTGAAGAGATGTTACCAAAAAGAACAAGAACATATTTGCCATCGAGATCAGAGACAGGAAAGTTCTTGGCACCAAGTTTCAATGACTTTATACCACAATCCTTCAAGCAGTTATGCAACCTGAGACTGCGTAACCTTGCTACTTCAAATTTACATACAGCTTCTCTAGTGAAGGGGTATGCATCAATGCCGTACTTAAGATAAACTTCTTCGCCGTTGAGCTCCACGAAACTAGTGTTGGGACCCACAACAAGCAGCTTCTCATAGAGCATGGAGCCGCAAAGATTAAAAATCCTACGGCTGACCCTATCCGTGACGGGAAGGTGGAGCATGCCACAACAATCTGAGTTATGGAGCAGAGAGTCTGCAAGCTCTTCCCAAGAAGAAAAGTCTGGCAGTCTCGTCACCAGGTAACTCTTAGGGCGAACCACGACAAGAGCAAACTCGAATTTCTTGTCCTTACACTGCTCATACAATTCACGGACTTGATCCATCAAAGATCCGTTACATAAATAGTACAAGAACACAACCTTGTCGGTAAGGCTACGTAGGGATTCTTTTTTACCACAGCCCGATCCACAAGACACGCATTCAAACTCGTCATTACTCTTGCAGTTCAAAAGAGTTGAAAGGGATATTTCCCCGCCACAAAGTGTGTCGTACAGGGTGTAGCTGTCTCCTGGTAGCTTGGGACCAGGGAAGGCAGGGAAATCAAGTCCATTTCTAATGATTTCACGGATATCTGTGTTCACAACCACCTGACTCTTCAAATCAGCAACGATACAGGCAGGTTCACTGTAGTCAAACGAGGCACCTTTTTCAAACAGGGTGAGGGAGGCTTCAGAATCTGAGATTGGGACAGCGAGGAATACCGGGGAGAAGCCAGAGAAGAAGTGGGAGAACGCATCCTCGGCTACCTGCTTATTGTCATAGCCAGGAAAATCAGACCTCATACGCGTTACCAACACGACCTGGATATCCTGTGTCTCCTCGGCTAACTCGGTGAAAATGCCATTTAACTCACAGCACATCAAGGAAACTTCATCTTCTTTCATCACAGGTATATGGAACATAAGGATGACGACGTGTGTTTTATTCTCCAAGCATTGAGTAGCAGTAAGCTTTTCTACTTGTTCACTGCCTTCCCCTCTCCTGCGGATAAGATAGTCTCTCCAAGGAGAGAATAACTCGTTACTGGCGTCAAAGGGATCGCCCACCTGCAGTCCTTCATCCTGATCAAGATTGTCGTCATCATCAGATTCAGAAGTGTCTGATTCAGAAGTGTCCAGTACAATCTCGTTTTCGTCTACTGGTGTGGGATCAGGAAAAAACCAACGACGTATGTATTTTCCTACATTAAGGAGATTGTCATCCTCATCAACAACTGGATCAGGTTTTTCGACATCATCAGAGAGACTGTCATCCGAATCAGATTCACTTATCCCAAAATTTTCGGCATCAGACAGACCGTCAACTAAATCAGGTTTTTCGACATCAGGGCGATTGTCAACAAAATCCGGTTCACTCATCCGAATTTTTTCGGTATCAGGGAGACTGTCAACAAAATCCGGTTCACTCATCCGGAATTTTTCGGCATCAGGGAGACTGGCAACCGAATCAGGTTCAGTCGTCTCAAAATTATTGTATTTGCCATAATTTGTGAAATCAGCAGGAGAAAGAAAAAAAAATTAAAACTGATGAGAAAGGTATCCGCTTTCAACAGCCGTCACTATTTCAATCAAATTTCCAAAAAAACCAACAATCAACCCAAAAACTTAATCAGGTATATACATACATATACCAGTTGTTTCAGTTCAATTTGGAAAACTTAAAATAATACTATATTTTAAAAATATATGGTAATAGATTATTATAAGGTATATTATTAGCTAATTTATGTAAAATAATAATCATGGTAAATAATAATTATGGTCATATGAGATCCGGGAGATAATTGTTATGTTGGTTAGCTAATTTGTGGTAATAAATTTTTAATCTAATACTATATATTTAACCTGAAACCAAATCTTTTTTAAAGGGACACTTGACATTCATTATTTGGATTGTACATAAAAATAACATAAAATACAATTATCGATTAGAATATGATAATAAATTATCATATAATAGTATATTATTAGCTAATTTATGAAAAATAATAATTATGGTGTATACCCGAATCTTGCAAACCGGAATCGTATCTTTTAAATTTGATTTAATACCTAAAATGTAACATCAAATCTGGTCCCAGTCTCTGAGGATCAAACATATAATCAGTAGCATTATTAACCGATTTTTTAACACTCATGATCAATCCACAAGACAGTGGACAAGTTCTACTCTCTCAGTACCCTGCCACTCACTCTGATCTCCAACGCAAGCATTATCTATAGCTTGTGCTGTATGTTTTGCACACTTTAGTACAGTACCAATAACCTTGTATGTATGAGAGTTTTCGGCAGGAAGGAAATAATACCAAATCGGATTTTTATTTAGAAAGCATTATTTACCAACAGACCATCAAGCATCTAATGTTCCCAAAACCCACCAAAAGAATTCAGTCCATAAGAACTCTTGAATAAGAAACCCCATGAGTATAATTATGCAACTTATATAGCAATATTAGAACAACAACAAGCTTCGGTGTGACGGATAAAATTAAAAGCAGAGCGGATCACAATAAGCGAAAAAGAAGCACCTTCTTACTTAAAAGTGCATTGAACAACATTTCTGTAATTGAAACAATGCAGTAAAGAGACTTACTATATCAGCAGCTGTAACAGATGAACGGTTATCCTGACCACATCTCCAGAATCTGACATACTGATTTTACATATAATGACATGTAAATCATGCAAGTGTATTACAAAAAATACAGCAGAAGCTGGTCAAGCCTGCAAACAAATCAAGCAACAAAGAATTGAATAAACATATACATATAAAATGCACTATTACCTCCCAAAGCCTAACAAATATTCAAAACCGATGTATCTCATACACAACAACAATATAACAACAGACACACAACATAAAAGACTTACTAGAACAGCAGAAATGAGGACACAATGATAAGCTCAGTTGCACCGAAATGCAGGCAATCAATTATGGGGTGACATACCATATTCAATTCATCCGATGATTGGCAAAGGACTCTACATCAAAAGGATCCAATAACCTGCTTGGGATTTTAACCAAGATCTCACAGATACAGCAATAGCCAATAATAATAAGCAAGAGTTTATTATATGTAGTCTGCAGGCACTTTACTCAAGCATTGTCTCACGGATAGCATAATCATCAACACCTCAACATAACAAAGTTTTATACTAGTATTTGACAAGAGAAACAGTCCATTCTCAAGATGCAACTTCTTTAACAAGTAAACTAAAGCAGCTTCCCTTCAAAGCAAAAAGTTCCCCCATTTCAATACAAGAATACCCTCAAAGACATTTCGTAGTTTCCCCTTACAGTGGTATATAAAATTATTTACATCATCAGCTAAAGCTTCTGTAGTATTCATTCCTTCAATAAACTAATCCACAACATAGTATATATATTACAGAAGAGAATAGAACACCTGACATTTATATTAACTGCAAAATGTAAACAGTGAAGTTTGAGCTGAAACAGAACAGCAAAATTAAGTTTTCATATGAAGCTGGGAAAGCGAAGCAGTGAAATGAAATAACACGAGCATTGGGTGCACCTCAGGCACCTTGAAGCAATTCTGCTGATTCCTGAGATCGTTTCACGCCTGAGGTTCTCATATTGAGCAAAGCATTTGAGTGAAAGACCAATGAGTGAGCCTCAGACCACAAAAAGCAAACACAGTATTTCTTTCACTTTGATTATTTAAACACTTTTTAAATACTTGTAACAAGGAACGGGTTATGGGTAGATCAAACAGTAATGACAAGGTAATAGGAAAAAAAGAAGATTTTATGCAGATGAAGGGCTCATCAAGATCACAGGCTCCACAGTGAATATATGATCCATATTGGCAACTCCAAACATTCAAACAGAAACACAACCAGAACAAATGCTCACACATAGCGAAAAGATTTCTACGTCATAGTACACACTACCGAAAAGATTGATAAACTCGAAGAAATGGATATGTTTATAGGGCATATCAAACTTCAGTATGCCTCCCCTGAGAAAACCGGAGGAGTGAGGAAGGAGAATTCTCTTCTACTGATTTGCTTGCAGAGTTGCAGCACTGAACTTGAGCTGGCGAACCAAATCAAAGGATGTAAGGTGAATAGCTGATAACAAAAGGCCTGAATATGATAGTCTGATAGTAGATTTCAGACATACATGGAAACAATATACTTTAGCAAAATCCTCAACTGCCAGTATAATATCGACTACGAATGATAAAACTTCACTCCCATTTGATCAATCAGTTTCTAAACAATGAACACTTCTTAAAGAGAAAGTTTTTGGTCAAAATAATTCTAAAAAATCCGAGACAAGAATAACTGAGAAAAGTAAAAGCTCTGCATGAGTGGCTTATATATACGAAACCATATCAATAACCAAGTTCACACTATATACATAACTCAATAACAAGTCAACAAAAATCAAGTGAATGATAAATAAAAAAGAGAAAGGGCAGAACATTTGAGTTTAATAAGCATCATGTCTTAGCGTAGGTTTTTTTTTTGTCACACTACACCTGATTAAAGAAGTAAAGAAAAAAAAAAGATACGGAGTAACTTAGAAGCTAGAAAACCTTTCCCAGTAAGCATCCAGCCACACATCAACATCTTCAGGCAGGTCATTATCAGTTTCAGGGAAAGTAGCTGGCTCCGAGCGCTCATACAAACTACGCTCGAGGCCTAGACGGAGGAGCTGACCATTTGGTCCGAATGCAACAAGGTCGTCATACCAAACTGTGGTATCATTGTACAGCAACTTGGCCAGAGCTGAGCTGCTATGGTTGCGGGATGCAACTGGAAGACACCACCTCTTCTCAGAACAAAAGTCATCGAGGGAGAAACCTTCCATCTTGACATTGAAGCAGGCAAAGATCATTATAAATCTTCCTTCTGAAGCCGCCTCCATTTCATTGACCCAATTCAAAAACTCATCCGGCTCCTGGTAACACATATGCTTCCCGGTTGAAGAGATGGAACCAAAATGAACAAGAACATATTTGCCTTCGAGATCAGAGAGAGGGAAGTTCTTGCCACCAAGTTTCAATGACTCTATTCCGCAATCCCTCAAGCAGTTCTGCAAGCGGAGACCGCGTAACCTTGCTACTTCAATATCACATACAGCCTGTTTAGTAAAAGGGTATGCAGCAATGCCATATTTACGATAAACTTCTCCGCCGTAAAGCTCCACGAAACTAGTGTTGGGTCCCACAACAACCAGGTTCTCATGGCGCCCGGAATTGCACAGATTATAAAACCTACGGCAGACTTCTATCCGTGACGGGAAGGTGGAGCATGCCACAACAATCTGAGTCATGGAGCAGAGAGTCTGCATGCTCTTCCCAAGACGAAAAGTCTGGAAGTCTCGTCACCAAGTAACTCTTAGGGCGAACCACGACAAGCTCAAACTCGAATTTCCTATCCTTACACAGCTTATACAATTCACGGAATTGGTCCATGTAATACCCCTTACGGAAATAGTATAAGAACACAACCTTGTCGGTAAGGCTACGCAGGGATTCTTTTTTACCACAGCCTGATCCACAAGACACGCATTCAAGCTCGTCAGTACTCTTGCAGTTCAAAAGAGTTGAAAGGGACATCTCCCCGCCACAAAGTGTGTCGTACAGGTCGTAGCCGTCTCCTGGTAGCTTGGGACCAGGGAAGTGAGGGAAATCAAGTCCTTTATCAATGACTTCATCGATATCTGTGTTCACAACAACCTGATTCTTCAA
The DNA here is from genome assembly GCA_963680865.1 of Spergularia marina. Lineage (NCBI taxonomy): Eukaryota > Viridiplantae > Streptophyta > Magnoliopsida > Caryophyllales > Caryophyllaceae > Spergularia > Spergularia marina. The sequence continues at coordinate 21,042,646 of OY804553.1, read as the reverse complement.
ATCAGCAACGATACAGGCAGGTCCCCTGTAGTAAACCGAGACACCTTTTTCAAACAGGGTGAGGGAGGCTTCATAATCCGAGATTGGGACAGCGAGGAATAGCGGGGAGAAGGCAGAGAAGAAGTGGGAGAACGCATCCTTGGCCACCTGCTTATTGCGAGAGCCAGGAAAATCAGACCTCATACGCGTTACCAACACAACCTGGATATCCTGAGTCTCCTCGGCTAACTCGGTGAAAATGCCATTTAAGTTACAGCACATCCTGGAAACTTCATCTTCTTTCATCACAGGTATATGGAACATAAGGACGACGACGTGTGTTTTATTCTCCAAGCATTGAGTAGCAGTAAGCTTTTCTACTTGTTCACTACCTTCCCCCCTCCTGCGGATGAGATAGTCTCTCCAAGGAGAGAATAACTCGTTATTGGCGTCAAAGGGATCGCCCACCTGCAGTCTTCTATGCTCATCAAATTTACGGTGACCACGAAATCCAGAAGCCTTCATTACAATCTCGTTTCCATCTACTAGTGTGGGATCAGGAAAAAACCAACGAGGTATGTAGTTCCCTCCAGGGAGATTGTCATCCTCGTCAACAAGGAGACTGTCAACTGAATCAGGTGCAGTCATCCCAGTTTTTTTGGCATCAGGGAGACTGTCAATTGAATCAGGTGCAGTCATCCCAAATTTTTCGGCATCAAAGAGATTGTAAACTGAATCCGGTTCACTCATCCCGATTTTTTCGGCGTCAGGGAGACTGGCAACCGAATCAGGTTCAGTCGGCTCAAACATATTGTATTTGCCATAATTTGTCAGATCAGCCGGAGAAGATAAATAAAACTGATGAGAAAGGTATGCGCTTTCAACATCCGTCATTATTTCAATCAAATTTCTGAAAAAGCCAACAATCAACCCAAAAATTTAATCAGGTAATACATACATATACCAGTTGTTTCAGTTCAATTTGGAAAACTTAAAATACAAGTATAACATTCAAGCATCCAATCCAAAAATTAAATGAAAAATTTATAACATTAAACTCCAAATCCTTTAAAAAAATAACAACAGCATGTAACAAAATCCCTAAAAAAATACAGCTTCAAATCCGCAACAATTACATAAACATCAATGAATAGATGAATTATTAGGGAAAAATTATGAAACAACACTAAACTTTGCAGATTCGGAAACCCTAGCCAATGCAAAGGGGTTGGGTTGTTTGGAGAAGAAACGGTTGGGGCGTGAATCGTATATAATAAGCTCGATGATGTATCGAAAAGGTATAGGAATCACTAGTTTTAAGCCCGTGCGTTGCACGGTTCAAATATTATATTATTTTTAATGATTTTTATCATTATAACTAACTATGCTATCATTTCAGTTAAAATAATTCATATCAATTGTTGTGATGTCGCTTACATGTATTTTTAAAATTTGATCAATTAAAAAAAAAAATATACAAATTTGTCTACACTGTCCATTTTTAAATTATACAACAAAATTTATTATATACTCTTCAAAAAAACCATTCTTTTAATAAAAACTGTGTTTCCATAAAAGTTTTTGTTCTTTCACCGTACACTAAAATCTCTATATTTTTCAAAAATTCTTTGTGTGAATTGTTAATAATTAAATTTATCCTTTCATTTTTTGCTCTTTTACCACCCACTAAACTCTTTAAGTATTTCTCAAATGATAGACTCTCTCTAGTGCTCTTTCAACATACACTAAATTCTCAAACGATGGACTCTCTATTGCTCTTTCACCGTACACCAAACTCTTTGAGTATTTCTCAAATGAACTCTCTCTATACTTTTCAAAAATCTCTCTTTTTATATCGAAAACGTGTGTAAATGGATGTCAAATTGAGATACATTTCGAAACAAATCTCATGATATATATTTTAAAATTTTCTGATACACGCAACCAATGTTATGAGAGATTATGTCTCAAATCTATTACAAACATTTATGAAAGAGTCTCACGAAAAAAAAGGATTCTACATGTGCATTATTAATTATTATCCGTGTGAGTTGTTAATAATAAAATGTAGATATTTCTCATATTTTAAACTCTCTCAGTATTTCCCTTTTGTTGGACTCTCTCTTTTGTTTGTTGAGTTTAGCTTAGGAATAGACACAATATCATTTTTCCAATTTTTGCTCGATGACTGGTGTTTAATACAAAACATATGTATAAATGGAACTCATTTTAGAATAAATTTCAAAATAGGTTTGATGAGTTATATGTATAAATGAAAGTTGCGACTAATTATGTCGTTTCACATTTAAATAACTTTCGAATTACAATTTTATGAAAGTATGGACTCTGGTTAATAAATATCGTGAGAATTTTTCATTCTTTGGACTCTCTCACCATTTCTCTTATTTTGGATTCTCCCTAAACTTTTTAAGAAAAAAACAATTCTCTACTAAATGTACACACAGTAACTTAATTGTTTCATATCGGAAAAATGTGTAAATGGATCTCAAATTGAGATACAATTCGAAACAAATCTAATGATATATGTTTTTAAATTTTCTGATACATGTGACTAATGTTATGAGTGATTATGTCGTAAATCTATTAGATACATTTATGAAAGATTCTACATGTGGATTATTAATAAGTGTTCGTGTGAGTTGTTAATAATAAAATGTGGGTATTTCTCATTTTTTTAAACTCTCTCAGTATTTCTCTTTTTGTTGGACTGCGTTGCACTGTTCAAATATTATATCATTTTTAATGATTTTTATGTTTATAACCAACCAATTATGCTATCATTTCAATAAAAATAATTCATAGCAATTGTTGTGATATTGCTTACATGTATTTTAAAATCTTGATCAATTCAAAAAAAAAAAAAAAATACAAAGTTGTCTAGATTGTTCATGTTTAAATTGTACAAACAACATTTCTTACCTATACTCTTCAAAACACTTTTTTTTTTAAATAAATATAGTATATAAAGTCGATTGTAATCATTAAGCATTGCTTATCGGAAAATGTATAAATGGATCTCAAATTGAAATTCATTTTAAATCAAATAAAATGATATATGTTTCAAAAGTTTCTGATACACATAACCAATTGTATAATCAATCATACCGTGTTTCTATAATATAGTGTGAATGGTTAATAATTAAATTTGTAAGATACATCTATTAAAGAGTCTCACGAAAATAAGGATTCTTTGTGTGGATTATTAGTAATTGTCCATTTGATTTGTTAATAATAAAATGTGGGTATTTCTCATTTTTTAAACTCTCTAATTATTTATCTTTTGTTGGACTCTCTCTCGGCTCTTCAAAAATCTCTCTTTTATATATATATATTAGATTATATAGGGGGGATGCAATATTATATTAGAGAAATATGTTTAAGTCGGAGGTGGGAACGAATGTAAGCCATTAGATTAGAGAATATAGAGGGCTGAGATTGAATGGATTAAATAAAAGAATATAAAAATTTAAATAAAACGGCAAATTGACGTTGTGCCCAGTGACTCCGTGAGTTATAAACTTTTGCGCTTGGTGTCCCTATATCATACACCCTCCTACCCACTAAGATTTTCCCCTTTCGTTTTCAGTTTTTAAGTAGCTATATTCGGAGCTACTTCTAAATCAAATGAAAGACTTGTTTACCTTAAAATTAAGTGGAGTTGGTAGAATGCAATGCAGAATAAAATATGTACTAATTTTTACAACAAGTGTACGACTCATTTGGTCTAAAAGTAGCTCCGAACATGCCTACTCAAAAACTGTTTTCGAAAGGGGGAGATCATTATGGGTAGGATGGAGTATCATATATCATATCATATCATATATCTTATCTTATATCTTATCTTATATATTTATAAACGAATCTTTTTTTCGTGGGCATTGAAAAGGTCTAAACCCATTCGAATTTTCTTTGAGCTTCTGGTGAATAAAGAATTAATTTATGTTATGGAATTGTTGCTATTACCATATGTGAGTTTATGGTAATCATGTATAAAATTCATATATTTTACTTATGGAAATGTAGTATACCATATGTAGGTTTATGGTAATTTCGAAAAAAATTCATCAATATAAAAGTTTTCTTTTTAAGTTATGGTAAGATATAAGTCAAACCTACATTTTAATATAAGTGAAAAGTATACGACATTTTCTACATTTTGGTAAAAATATAAGAACCATTTTTGTTAAATGCGTCTACAATTAATGAATTTTTAATACAATTTTTGGTGAATAAAAAGTTCGTTTATAAGTTCATTTAGTGTAAGAGTGGTCCCCAGCATGGATAGTCAAAAGCAACAAACAAAACAGAAAATTATAAAAAGATCGAAGGGAGTATGTGGCAATTGATCACGAAATGGTAAGATAATACAAAAGAATTTTCAACTTATTCATGTGAACTCCCCAATAGAAATAACTACGAGTAAAGGATCATTGTTTACTCGCTTTAATATATGTGCTATTCTATAAGTCTATTTTTTTTTTGTAATCTATGTTTTATATATATATATATATATATATATAAACTACTAATAAATGTAGTGTTCATATTTTTTTAATGAATCTGATCTTTTCTGCATATAACCATAAGCTTTTAATACGTTTAGAGACATTGAAATTGTATTTCATTTTCAGATGAAGAAAAAAAAAATTGATTGCTTTATAAAAAATTCATTTATAAGTTATGGAAGATATATTTCTAAGCAAGTATATTGTAGTCATGAAATGGTAAGATAATACAAAGAATTTTATTATGGGTAATGGAAAGATTATATTATATTCCAAATTTAAATTTATTGTCATCATAAAAAGATAGGATACTCCCTTCTTTTAGAAATGTATTATTTTTTTTAGTTTGTTTAGCTGAGACATTGATTGTTGAACAGTTCATATGTCAATTGATCTATATTAATAAAAAAATAGCTTAATTAAGGTGATATGCTTTGGTATTTATATGTTGCAAAATTAAGTTGAACTGTATCATACAAGGTCCTGTATTCGATGTACTTATTTTTATGAGAGAAATCAAATGTTTTTACATAATGTGTATATTATCTTTGCTCTAAAACAGTTACTATCAAACAAAATTTATTTGGTCAGCTACCTTAATGTAATCTTGAGTTTTGAAAATTTTAATACATAGTCCTAGAAAATATAATATTCGATTTATAAATATAGTCTATCTATCGAATAGACAAACAATGTTTTTTAACCTTATTATTTTTTTTATTATAAAAAATCAATGTTTACCTTATTATTTTGTACCTTCCTTATTATAAATAATTTTTTATTATAAAAAAATCAATGTTTACTATTAATTGATTTCATCTTTACCTTATTATTTTGTACCTTCCTTATTATTTATTTGAAAAATCACATCATCTATATTGAAAGTGAAAGTTCTATAAATGGTAAATTTTATTGATAAAATTATTTGTTCACAAAGAAATAAAATGATAAAATCTATTCCGGGCGTAGCCCGAGCAGTAAACTAGTATATATATTTATAAACAAAGCTTTTTTGTGGGCATTGAAGAGGTCTAGAACCTTTCGAATTTTCTTAGAGCTTCTGGTGAATAAGGAATTATTTTATGTTATGGAATTGTTGTTATAGCATATGTGAGTTTATGGTAATCATGTATAAAATTCATATATTTTACTTATGGAATGTAGTATGCCATATGTAGGTTTATGGTAATTTTATCATAAGAGAAAACTAAACGACATTTTCAACATTTTGGTAAAATATAAGAACCAAATGTTTTTTTTTTTAAATGAGTCTACAATTAATGAAATTTTAATACAGTTTTGGTAAATAAAAAGTCCGTTATAAGTTCATTTAGTGTAGAAGTGACTCCCAACATGGATAGTCAAAAGCAACAAACAAAACTGAAAATCATAAAAAGATGTCTTAACAATCCTGACCATGGGAACATTTGTTCGCCAAGGGAGTATATGGCAATTAATCACGAAATGGTAAGATAATACAAAATAATTTTTAACTTATTCATGTAAACTCCCCAATAGTAATAACTACGCGTAAAGACAATCATTTACTCGCTTTAATATATGTGATATTCTATAGTATTATTCTTTTTTTGTAATCTATGTTTTAGTATATATATATAAAAGTATTTTATATACAATATACACATAGTAACAATCATACAACGCGGAGCTATAATCGTAATTAGCAAACCGTGAGGATCATGTGAATGCTGCTAGATTTCTCACTGTTCTCAAAGCTTGGTGGTTTCCAGAGGTAAACAATCCGAGCTATAATAGTCCAATTTTTTATTGTGTTTCATCATCATTTTGAGTAAGAGGAGTGATTTGGTCAATCATGTCGTAAGTTGACGACATTTCTCTGGTATTTTGCAGATGGTATGGGAATGAGAACTGCAGAAGAGTACGTTTAAGATAGGGACGGGAAATAGGTGCTGCTAGTGCTGGATGCTGTTATATACTTATATATGTGATGAATTTTATGTGTGAGGAATTGATGGGTTTAGGGTTTCCTATGAATTAGAGTTGATAACAAATCCAGGTTCATATATTTGTTATAAGTAGATTGTGCAGTTATCACTTCCTGTAATTTAGGGAAAATAAGAGTGTTCAACCATTGACTGGTAGCTTTATTATACGTAATTGCTAAACGTAACTTTTTTATTACTAACGTAACCTGTTAAAATACTCATTATACCCTCACCTTTCTAAAAATAACATAAATACCCTAAATAGAATATCTTATTATCTTCCCACCGTTAGAAACAGAGCGTCTTCCCAGTACACCATCCAATCATCCATCCATGGCGTAGAACATGAGTGAAGGGAAGGAGGCTGCTTCATCATCTCTTCATACACATCCATCATCAATGGCGGATTAATGTCTGCTGAACATGAATTGTTGCGAATCCAGGAAGAATTGGGTTTTTCGAAGGAAGGTTCTGCTCGTATGGTGCTTCATTGACCAATTCTTATAAATCTCGGGTATTTTTGTGTTTCAATATTTGTTTCTATGGGTGCAATTCTTAAGTTTTTGTGTATTGGGTTTGATCCATTCTTTTGTTTTGATTGTGTAATTAGTTAAAGACTGATAACATAGCTCGATGTAATTGGGTTGTTATAGCCTGGAGTTATAAACTCAGAATTTGGAGAAAGGTAATTATCACTAGTATTAGATGTGAAGATTAGGGTTTATATGCGAATTGGGGGTTTCATAAATTGAACTGGGGGTTTATTTCGTGGCATTAAATCATATTAGGAAATGATAATAAAAGTGATGAAAAATTGTGGTTATTGCTTTATTCGTTGGCCGACAATGACAAAGAGATTTGTGGACTATTTGCTGTAAATTTTGTGTTTAGTGTATGCTATGGTGTCTAAGGTTAGTTTGTTTAGTTCATGCTTTGATGGAATTTTGTGGTTAGATTGCCAACAGTGATATCAAAGCCCAGATTCTGCATACAAACTCCTCTGCATAGAGTTCTCAAGTAATTACTTGAGCATACTAGACCAGAATAACGAATACGGAATCAAGGTTGCGTATCAAGATTAAATTTTGATTAATTGGCCATATGAATCCAAGAGAAATAACATGCATGAGCAATGCCTTAGTAATGTCGAAACGGAAGTCGCAACATGATAAGTTAGCTTGTATAGGCTTGAGTAAGGTTTATCTTTGTAAAGTTTCTCATCAATATGATCCAAAACTTCCAGAATGTGTGAGTAAAGTCTTCCAGAATGTTTTGGTTTCATGTAATTTTTTAATTTAGAACTCAAGTTATAAGCTTTTGAATGTAGTTGCGCATTTTGCTCGACCTACAATTGACCTGGTAACACTAAAACATTCACAACTTTAGATTCGGAGTGAATTTTGGGGTGAAATTTGTTATGGTTGGTAGCTAACTTCTGTAGCTACGTTTTGCTATGTCATGGGCTTCATAATTGTTTCGGAGCCGAATGTTATGGCCTCTGAAAATTGAACATTGTGCAAGAAGATGACCATTGGTAAAAACTGTTGTGAGAAGTTGAACTCACCACTGCCAATTGGTTTTCTTTGTCATTTAGAGTTGTTAAATGTTTTCATCTGAGTTGTTAAAATTGGAGTTCGTGTTCAAATTTTGCCATTGTTCATTCTCAAAATTTATTAATCAAATGTGGTGGCCAGCATCACTTGGTGAGTAACTTCTCTTGTCATTGAATTGTAGAGATTTACATGATTGATAGAATGGACTGAATAGGGCTATGTAAGCCAATACTGTGGAGTGTTTTTTTCAATGCTTTATAATTTTACAAGTCATGAACCCACTATATTTATTCAACCTTTTTTTTTGTTTTGTTGATTCAGGATTGTGAGTTGTCAAAGAGGATTGATGAGGCAATATTGAAGTTGCTAAAGATTGACGTAGGTGAATGTAGTTGTAGGAGAACAGGAAGTTTCATTTAGAAAATCCAGAATCATAGAGTCGAAAATTTTATTATCGATTCGTTATCTTGTATTTTAGATCACATAAAACAGTTTAGGTTAGTCTTTTCCGGTGAAATGTAAAATTACTCTTGTATTAATGTTTTATTTATACAAATAAGTTGTATTTTCTATCTTTCTCTACATTGTGTGATCATTATGGTACCGTTCTTATTATATCGTAATATTGCCGAAAAGCGCGAAGTGATTTGCTAGAATTCAGAATTGTCACTAATAAACTTATTGCCACAGGCACTTCTATATTGGGTAAAGGTGATAGCCATGACCTTTGCCACAAATTTGCTTGTGGCTACTAAAAGTATTAGCTCGATTCATCGTTATTTTGGCCTTGATTCCTTCAATTCGAGTTCGAACGTTCCATGATATTATTGAAACATTTTCTTTACTTGCAATGTGATCTAGTGTTTGATATGATGAGTGTTTGGGGTTGCTTACTTGAAGAGGTGTGTTATACGTTTACTTGTTTTTTTTTTTTTTTTTTTTTGAAAAGAGTGTTATATGTTAACTGTGAGAAGTTGTAGGGGAGGGGATATCATTAAGGGTAAGATTGGAAGAAAAATGGAAAAAATATGTTACGCTAGTATTATTTAGGTTACGTTTAGCAACCCCCTTATTATATCCTAGATTTGGCTGCCTCACGTTTTATCTCCTTTTTTTTCTTTTTTTTTTCCGGAAAATTCACATGGTGACCCTCAACTTTGCCAAATTGCACGTGGTGACCCAAATTTTAACTTTGTGCACACGGTGACCCTAAACTATGCACTTTGTGCACGTGGTGACCTTATTTTTGAAATCCATCATAACAGTGTTAATCATTAAGCTTTAATCTCCCCTTTAACTAATTAATTAAGATTATATATGTACCAAAAAATTAAATTAAAATGGGTTAATTCACGTGGTACCCTTGTGTTTTGTCGATTTGCACGTGGTACCCAAGATTTTGGAAATTTGTACAAAATACCCTCGAGATTTGACTGTTTGCACACGGTACCTTAAACTTAACCCTCCCATTAACATCGTCAATTTTTATTCTAAAAAGAAAGGTTAATTCACTTGGTACCCTCGTGTTTTGCTGATTAGTACCCAGTGTTTTTAAATTTGTACCAAATTCCCTCAACATTTGACTGTTTTTACATGATAGTATTACCTTTAAAATTACGTTAACGCCGTTTAAAAATTGGTTTCAATGGAGAAGGAAAAGATGGTGGTTATGATGTTTTTTATTGGTGGAAATGATAGTGGTGGTGGAAAAGGATGAATATGTTGATGAAAGTGGTGGGGGAGAATTAATATGGTGATGATCTGGTGAAGGTGGTCAGGGGACGATAGAGATTGTGATGAAGGAGAAAATCAAGGTTTATTTTTCCAATTAATGACGTTAACGGAATTTTAAGAGTAAGGGTACCATGTAAATACAGTCAAACCTTAAGGGTATTCAGTACAACGCTGGGAACCACGTGCAAATCGGAAAAACACGAGGGGTACCACGTGAATTAACCCCTTTTTAAAAAAAATTGACGGTGTTACTAGGAGGGTTAAGTTTAGGTACCGTGTGCAAACAGTCAAATCTCAAGGGTATTTTCTACAAATTTGCAAAACACTGGGTACCACGTGCAAATCAGCAAAACACAAGGGTACCACGTGAATTAACCGAATTAAAATTATCAATTCCCAAATCAAATCTCAACGCCTAGCCCCCCGTCTCTCTCTCCTCTCCAAACAACAACCCACCATAGCCGCCGCCTATGGGCACCACCGCAGTCACCAGCCCTCCTGTGCCCCCCTCACATTCACCCCAAAAATCATTTAACAACCCCAAAAATTATCGCTAACACCCTCGACATACCTCCTTATCCCTCAAAACACCACCACCTTCCGCATCTTCTCCAATCGCACCACCCAAAACCAGATTTGTTGATCAAAAGTAGAGGCGAGGCGAGGATAGTGCTATGGACATCCGTTGATCGTTGCTAGGGGCGTTACAGGCATCATGGGCGCACCTCGACATTATCATTGTTGCTTCTCCATAAGATCTAAGCTTCCTCTCTCATCTCTCCTATTTCTTCTCTCAGATCAAGGCCAAACAGTGGAGGCGAGGCGAGGGTAGTGGTGGTCCGGCATCTGAAAATGGGGAGGAGAGAGAAGATGATGATTGTTTATATTATCGAAGGAATGCAAGAGGAACATGAAAAAGAGGAAGAAGGGCAGGTCGTCGGCGTCGACGTCGACAGTAGGGGATGGCTATCGGTTGGGGCGGGGAGAATGGGGGAGAGAGAATGGGTTGGGATTAGTTGTAGGGTAAGGTTTTTTTTTTAGTATAGATAAATGTTAATTAAATGAGTTAATTAGAAATAATAGTTGCATTTAAGATTAATACTAACGGTATTATAACGCCTAATCCAAAAATTTGAAAATAGGGTCACCACGTGCACAAAGTGCATAGTTTAGGATCACCGTGTGCACAAAGTTAAAATTTGGGTCACCACGTACAGTTTGGCAAAGTTGAGGGTCACCACGTGAATTTTCCGTTATTTTTTTAATTCTCTCCAAGATATCAGGGGGAAGTATATTTTGGATGCTTCACGTTTTTTTTTTCTCACCTAGATATCTGGGGGAGTATAGGGCATCTAAAGCATTTGAAATGAGCGGGAAATTTTTTAGTCATAGTGGCTTCTGTTTTAGTAGAACTAGATAGATTCATAAACACACATAATATTCCTTAACCGAAATTCTCCGGAATACTCCATAATCCTCTATTACCCCCCTCCTCTCAAACTCATGGTAATTTGATTAAAATTACAATGAGTTTGTCAAAACGATAAGGAAACAACAATAACTCTGTCGAGATCTTCAAATCGTCAAATCCTGCACGTTCATCTTTATCCTCGCAAAACACCATTCGAGCAACCCGTACACCCACACTCATCCAAGGAACACTCAAAATCAATACCATGAATCGCCCATAATCAACTACACCACGAAACGCCAGATACAAGGGAACCACGAATCACCATGGTCTCACAAATCATGAAGCGACCATTATCAGCTTCATCTTAAAAAGAACCAAACATGACCGGTAGGGGCACTCTCCAATAATGCACCAAAAAACAAATACCATGAATCGATCAACATGTTCTCAAAACGTGAAGTGATCATTATCAACTTCACCTTAAAACTACTAGACATGAGTTTCCTTTAACAAAAGTGTCCAGTTCAATCTCATCTCCGTCTACTAGTGTGGGATCAGGAAAATACCAACGATGAATGTATCTTCCAGCCATGGCATCAGGGCGATTGTAAGAATGATGTGAACGATATTTGATCGCCACAGGCGCCATTATTTCAATTAAATCTCTGAAAATCCACGACCTATCAATTAAGCAACCCAAAAATTAATTCAATCCAATTTCAAAAAACTGAAATCCTAATACAGAAGCAGAAGGAACCAAACCAGTTATTAGAATCTGAACTAGGTGGGATACATGATCTGTTTTAGACTAGAATATGTGACTGTTTCCGATTCTAAATCAATTTATAGTAAGACTGAAAAAAAAAAAAAAAAGTTTACCCAAAGAAAAGTGATAAAAGTAAACAAAGGAAAAAAGGAAAGATCAAAGTTTCTATATAAACTACACACGCACCATGGTCCTGACGGAAAGGGAAAGAATCTGTACTGACAGCAACCGTCGCCTGTGACGTAAAAATTGGATTCTCGGACTCAAAACAAGTCTATGGCTTGTGCACACTTTTATGCAGCATCAATTCGACCAGACTGTCAAATAAATTGTCAGTAAAAACTGAAAACTGGTGAAAAGCCGAGGACTAAAGAGTATCAGTACTAGACAGGATCAGCTAAAAACAGACCACCAGGATATGATGTTCCCAAAATCCATCAAAGAAATTCAGTCCCAAAATCCAATAGGAGCACGCTTTATAGAAAGCACTAGATAAAAGTGCAGCAGGACTTACTATATCTGCAGCTGAAACAAATCAATCGTATTCCGGAATTCCTGATCACGTCTCCAGAATCCGACTGAACTGAGAGACTGATTTTATATAGAAGTCACCTATCAATCATGCATCTATATATAGTACGAAAACAAAACATAAACTCAAGCCAGCAAACAAACACAGTTTATTCACAACACATTTCCAAGATATTTCTCTTGACATATATAGCAGAAGCAATTAGAAACAAAATGCGGATTAAACAACTAAAACTCATGAAAATTCACTGCAAACTGTGAAAAGATTGTAAGTATTATACAATGTCGATAGTGAACACAAGCGCTTACACAACAAGAGGATATCTTCGTTGAGCTGCTGAGAATTTGGGTACATTAATTCCCAAGTCCAAAACATCCACGATCCAGACCACATTGTATTGGCCTTTGCACCTCATTTCAGCATTAAGACGACACCTTCAAGAAAGCAAATATCTCTATTATATGGAATTATCAATATGAGTAGTCGCGGTTCTCATCTGAGGTCTACAACATAACTTCAGATGAAAATTCAGGAACTAGGTTGCGAAAAAACCCAACTTTAACCTTTTTTTTTTCACTCTAGCTTCTTCACTACCACTGAGAAGCAAAAGCCATAAATTCTTGATTAGACTCTAAAACTTGCATTTCTTTCTCCTCCAAGTAGATCCAAGCTGCAGTTCCATCACCATCAGGATCAGTATAATCAGTCAAAGAAATAAAATTCCTATCGCTGGAATAATGATCCCATCAGTAACAGGAAACACGATCATTGCCGGTTTACCAAGCCCAAAATCTGCCTCACTTAACCCATTCCTGCACCAGCTGGAGACCATGTAGGTACCTGGCCTATACCCTACTATGTAGCCAGCCATCTTGCTCCGGTGAGTGAGTATGGCTTCGGGTCCACCTTCTACAAATTCCCTCGCAGTTTCCTCCTTCACCTTCAACACTTCTGCATGGATCTCTGCTACGAGTTCTGGAAGACTTAACCCTTTCTCAACCATGGTAATTGGGTTAGCCAATAGGTTACCAATTGATCCTTCAGAGAGGGGAGGGCCAACCCTTTTCCTTATATCTGCAGCAAAGAGTAGCACTGGAAGCTCAGAGTATGCACAAACTGCAGACTCTGCAGCTAGTGCTTGCTCCCAGATGAACCCAAGCAAGGCTTCAAACCAGCTTGGTCTCGGGACATGTTTGCTTGCTGCTTTGGCCTTGAGTTTGCGCACAGCAGCATCACTGAAAAGAAATTCCTTTCCGATTATGTTCAGTTTCTCATCACTAGGGGGATAATACTGATCATCAGCTAAAGGTTTCTGCTTTTGTTCTTGCTGCTCTGCAGGAGGAAATGCTTTTACAGTTGAATGAAAGTCCGGCTGGATCAGATCATCACTGTTCCCTCTTGCGAGGGCTGACCAATGCCTGAAGAACAGTCCTAGGGAGCTCCCATCCATGATCTTGTGGAGCATGTAACAACCAATGACAACTCCACCACAGTTGAAAACATTGATCTGAAACGCTAGATGGACCAGTTCGGATATCTGTTGCTTCCCTGTGCCTAGCAGATCTTTAGGAGGGAGAAACTTAAACTTGCTTAAACAGTCAAGTTTCTGTGGTGAGCTGAGGACAGATGAAAAAGAGCAATTCACATGTGTTTCAATCAAGGGGATCCCTTCATCATTGCAAATGATTGTAGAGTCGTCTTTGCACCGACCTGCAAGTGGGTAGAAACGGCTAAGTGTCTTGGAGAGGGCTGATTTTAGACCGGTAACATCCAAAGGTTGTGTTTGAGTGTTGGGGCTGTAGAACATAAGAGCTGAGACATGAATAGGAGCAGATATTTGATCAAGCATAGAAAGAGTGAAGTCACGGAGATGGGACGGCGTTGGAGTTGATGGTTTCACAGTTTCTCTTGATATGACTTCCACTTCTGGATCTAGCAAGTTTGTCTCCATTTTGTTATCCTAGCTCTGCTCACCTTGAAACCTACAGAAGGCAAAGTTTTTAATATAAAGTCATAGTGAAAGTAGCTTTCTTATAACATGAATTCTCTGATGAATTTTCAGAAAAGAGATGACCTGTAAAATTTTGTTCTGATCCACAGACTGTACTTTTTAGAAATTCTAATGTGAAAAACATAGGAAAGATTTTTCTAAAAAACAGAAGGTATGACAGCAGCAAAAGCAGCTACATGGAAAGTGTAGTAAGGGATCCTGCTATCATTATCTTTGACCCCATAGTCTTACTCCCAACTCTCAAATCAAATTCGCTACAAAGTCTTAATCCAAAACAATTACTAAATCGATACCATTGCTTCGAGTCAGGACATAAGTCTCAACTCAAGTTGGCCATCAACTCCTCTGCTTCTTTATCCGGGATTGAGACCGACAATGAATATCACAAACCAAAGTTTGTGACGCTCACAGGTGGAGTTAAAGACTAGTCAATACTACTATGCAAGTAAAAAAGTTACTTGAACTAATCACCAGGATGCTGCACACTTTCTATCTGCTAAATCAGCACAGAATCATCTTAGTTGGCTGCTTCTAGATATACACCTATCAATATAACAAAACTTTCAAATAACTCTATACACCTCACTACCTCAGTGTATTTCAAAGCAAGGGTAATCTGTCCAAGTGTAAATTCGCCTCACATAATTTGACACAATACATGGTAAGTTGCAATTTCTGGTATCCTGTTCTCCGGAAGTTCTATCTTAACAGCCACGGATACTACACCACGACCACCATGAATCAGTCTATAACACACCTAAGACCCTACTGTCTGGTTACAGGCAGGTCTAAACCCAGACAAGCTTCCCAAAAAGAACAAAAGTTTTCATCTTTCATTTGTTAAACACCATTACTTTACCAGTTATCAAGATTCAAGAGAGTTTTAAAATTAGAATTACCCAGACACCCCCAAAAGTAATCCAATCATAATAGATGAATGTAAAAAGGGAAATGATTGCTAACACCTCATGAAATCAGTAACCAAATGCATACAAGTCAAACAGCATCCCTAAAAAATACAGTAATTTTCGATTCAACTAACAATCAATTTCAAGAGAATGCCAAATTAACCATGTTGAGTAAAATATAATTTGATCCAACTAACAATCAAAAGAAGCTTACTTGATAAGATTACTGGATAAAATTGCAATCAGAACAGAAACTCTCAGTAAGGAATCAGAGACCTACAAACAGCTGCTCAAACAGATTGATCAGGACCAGCAGCTAATCCCAGATCCACAAACAATTACCTAAGAAACATATAATATTATTCATCTGATAAAAGACATTATTAATTAAGCAGGGACAAACTATTACAAAATCGAGGTAATTAAACTAGATACATTAAGTCCCATATTCGAATTAAAATTGTACTGACATTTGCGCCTCATTACGA
This sequence comes from Spergularia marina, assembly GCA_963680865.1. Classification (NCBI taxonomy): domain Eukaryota; kingdom Viridiplantae; phylum Streptophyta; class Magnoliopsida; order Caryophyllales; family Caryophyllaceae; genus Spergularia; species Spergularia marina. The sequence continues at coordinate 21,026,768 of OY804553.1, read as the reverse complement.
CAACTTAGAACAAGCAGAAATCCCAGATTGGGAAAAAGTCTGCTCCCATTTCAGACCATCAAAGCACCTAACTTCAACATGGGAAAGTGTGCCAGGATTGAGACAAGCTAAAGTGACAGCAACACCATCAGGGTTAGACCTTGGGGTGTAAAAGGAGGTGACCCCACAAACACTGCAGAAGGTGTGCTTAGCAGTGTGGGTCCCAAATGTGTAGGTGGTGATGTTTGATTGGCCTGTTAAAAGTTGGAAACATTGTGCAGGAACAATGAAGTGAGTGTTGCCTCTCATTGAGCAGTTAGAACAGTTGCATTTCCATGCTGTTATGGTTGCTGGTGCCACCACTTTCCATGTTATGGTTCGACAGTGGCACCCTCCTGTGTGGGTGGTTACTAGCCCTGTGTCCAAAGGTGGGTCCATGATTTCACCAGGGCTTTCTCTTGTGGTTGTGGCGATGGTGGTTGTTCTAAGGTTGATTCAACTTTTCTGCTTTGTTGTGAAGTGTTTAATTGATGATGATTTTGATGAAAATGAAAGGATTTGGTAAAGATGGAGAATTTGAAGGGTTCGTTTGATATCTTTTTTTTTTTTCTTTCTAATTTAACGTTTTCTATTAGTGTGAAAGTTTTAGTTTACTATGGGGAGTTCGATTTTCGGTTTATGAAACCTACTCCTGAGTTCGGTTTATGTAACTTTAGTGTACACGTAAGTGACAATGTTCCTTGAAAAGCGATTAGAGATCCAATTTCTAACTCTTACAAATAAAATAATTTATATTGAAAGAGATTCATCCATTAAATTAATTTTAGCATCTAAAATACGGTATGAGTTTTAAGAAAATTAAGGAAAACAAAGTGACAATGAGAATGGACCTTTATGTCAAAATGTAGTCGACGGCACGAGTATCAGATATTTGAGATTTCACTGACTAATCAAAGTCTTCTTTGTCATACTAGATGACTAAGGGTATGTTTGGTAGACAAGTAGAAGGTAGCGTTTAGCGTTTTGACAAAGTCAGAATGCTACTTTACATGTTTGGCTGTACATTTATTATTAGCGTTTGAAGTAGCATTTAGCGTTTTGAGGAGCATTTGACAAATGTTATTATAAGTAGCATTTCCCATTGAAAGTAGCATTTCTGATTTTCTAATTTTCTGATATATATCATTTTAATAACTCAACAGCTACTGATCGTGCCAAACACGTCGTTTTTAACAGCTACTTTTCAGCCAACAGCTAAAAGCTACCTGCTAACAGCTAACAACTAGTCAAACTGCTAACAGCTATCTCAACAGCTAAATGCTACCTGAACAGTTATGACTATCAAACACACCCTAACTTGATCACTTGGTTGTCTGGCTGAAATGTTCTCAAACAACAAAGTAGTTATCATAGACTAGCCCGTCAAAAAAGTTATCATAGACTAATAGGCAAGTGCTTGCGTATCTAATTTCGCGTATTTTCCGTGAAGTTAACCAAGGGACTGATTGGGTGGCTACATGGGGTCTCAACATTCTACAGACTCAGATATACCCCTATCACCTTTCTTGTATATTGTCTTGTGATAGATTAGGTGATACACTTGATAGAAGGGTTACCTGATTTGGTACGCCTTGCGTACATCTTCTTACCTTTGTATTAAAAAAAAAAAAAAAAGTGCTTGTGCATCTAGCTTCAACTTGAATAATTCAACATCATTATTACCCGTTACCCCATCGCCTCAAAGGGTCCAGCCATAAGGTGAGATAAGCGGGAGTCGATGGACACAAGTCGTAGCCCTACGTTTAAGCATAGAGAGATTTGTATGGATGACCGATAATAAAAAAATTACTTCAAAAATCATATTGATTGACTGTTAGATATATATAGTAGTTCACAACACAAAAACCGTAAACAGTATAATGAGTCATTTTAATTTATTCCATTATATTCAAAGCCACAAATAATTAGTCTTAGATTCCAATGGGAATGGAAACGGCGCATCTAGCTTTACTAACACTCAGTACAAATTTATTTATTTAACAAGAATTTAAGAAGAAAAAATCTATGTGATCTCAACAATTAACATTAGTTTTAACTTTTTAAACTTGTTATTGCGATTGATAATTATACACGTATACAATACCTTTGACGAGATTAGTTTGATATTTGCTTGCCCAGGGGCACAAGACATTTGTGCGTCGGCACAGTGTTGGGACTAGCATATCTAGTTTTGTTTACTCCTTAGACCTATTTTTCATATGATGTTTGGAATAAGCTTCCTCCCAGTTTAACCCATCAAACATCCGAACTTCAACATTATCAAGCGTCCCCGGATCAACACAAGCCGCATTGACAGACACAGCATCGGGGTTCGTCCTCGATATGTTGAACGAAGTAATGCCACAGACGTTGCAGAAGGTATGCTTGGCAGTGTGTGTGCCAAAGGTGTAGGTGGTGATGTTCGATTCCCCCTGCAGCAGCAAAAACCGGTCCGAAGGGACACTGAACGAGACATTGCCTCTTTTCGAGCACATAGAACAGTTGCATTTCCATGCAGTTACAGCTTTCGGCGCTTGTATCTTCCATCTCACTCTTCCACAATGACAACCTCCAGAGTGTGTTACCAATTCTGAGGCCATAGATACTGATTAAGAAACGAGATTTCTGCAAACCTATATATCAAAAGCTTATACTGCAAGATACATATTAGCGAGGTTTTTATCACCGGACATCTAATCCCATTAATGCACCAATGTTGCCACGTCTATGCATAATATAGTAAAGTTGGTGACATTTTGCATGAAATGCCACATTTCTTAAGATGATCAAACAAAGTTAAGAAATAGTATGAATTGTACATTTCTGGACTACCAAACAATAAAATTTGACATGGCAACGCAAAGATTATAAGTATAGCTTGCTCTCTTCATCTAACAATCTAAAACATATCCTACATTGAACTTTCAGTATAGCTGCCGTATCAGGAACATCAATCGCATCAGTGAAAAGCGTATCAGCGACAACATCTGTTGTAAAGGATGGTTGCAATCAACTCTTCCGTTTTAGTAAGGAATATAGCGACATAACGAGTTTGCCATATATACCTCGTAGATGTTGATATACATCATCATGAAATGAGAAAACAAGGATACGCCAGCAAAGAATGACGACTGAGCCGCCCTACTGCCATCCTCCGGCACTCCCACTTTGCCGAATGTCTTGGCAAAATGGGCAAAGTTTCATTGATATGAGAATTTGACAAAAGAAAATAGCCATCATAATTCACACGTCTTTATTGCAGAAGCTCAGAAAGGCAATGGACGGCCAGCAAACAATGAATTTAACAATCTAACTTATAGATTACATGACATGGGTTTTTATCTAACAATCCCAAGCATATCCTACGTACATAACACTCGGATATTCCACAAAAATTTGTATCATAAGACTATGAAACATCTCTGAAGTCCGAACCACCCTATCAGCTACATCTTTGCCCTCGTAGGTTAGAGTTTCAGGAAGCTTAAGTATCTTGATTATCGGCTTGTAAATTTAGTATTTGGGAGATGACGAGCTTTGATAGCTCATTGATTGCATTCTGGACAGGATAATCTTCTCCTTCCCTCTGTATGGGCCAGGATGATGATGATGATTGTGACATTCCCCTCGAGTATTCTTGAGCAGCAATACTCGTTTTCCTTGTAGTAAGGAGAACTCTCTCCAAGTCAGTTTGTGTCAGTGGCCTAGGATCCTGAATGTACAGCGCAAAACAACAGTCAGAAACTCCAGCTTTCTATAAACAAACTACTGTCAGTAGGAAGATAAAAAAGACAGCACAGTTCCTCGAACGAAGGAAGTCGTTTTTCCTAATAGATAAGAAAGACCTGCCAACAGGCATTGATTAAGTTGAAAACATGCATCGTCACAGTGAGCTTGCACAGTGATTAAGTTGAAAATTTGGGAAAGCACAGCTCAGAAATGTGAAACATAGATCACCAGTACAAGGAAGTTACTTTATTCATCTTAGTGCCAAGCTGCAGAACTCTTAGTTTAAGGAGGCGCGAGGCGCACCGAGGCGCTGGGGGGCCGTTGCGATGAGGCGCGAGGCGCAAGGCGAAGGCGCACGCCTCACGCACACGAGGCGCACTCATTTAGCGAATAAAATTATATTTTACGAAACCATATTTTGAAAAAAAAAAAACCCTTTTTTTTGGTATTAAAGAGGGACAATGGGTGAATAAGTATAAACAAGGGATTAAGGGGCAAAGGGAAGTGTATAAATAAGGTTACAAGAGAAAGAAATTGAAAATTGCACACTTGTGCGCCTCGCGTGCGCCTCAGTGCGCCTCAAGGGCTGCGCCTCGGTGCGCCTCATGCACACCAGTGCGCCTCAAGCTTCTGAGGCGATTGCAGCTGCGCCTAGGCGCGCCTCAGGCGCGCTTTTTTAAACTAAGGCAGAACTTGTATTCCGACCAACTGGGGACATGCATTCTTTCTGGACATGACATTATAATCTCTCTAAGCCAAACTTTCCCAAAGCACACTCAACTCTAGAGAGGGGTACGCCCCCGAAGTGCAACAATAAATTCGAACATTAGAAAAGAGCATGCAAAGAATCGTGCTTACCTGAAAAGGTTTCCCACTCTTCTCAGCATCCAGCAGGTCTCTGATTGGAAGATATGCAGCCTTCTTGCAAAGGTCAAACAGATCAGAGCCTGAACATCCTTCGCACAAGCCAGCAAGGTAGTCATAGTCGATATTTTCCTCCACCCTCTCACCCTTCAATATGACTTTCAATATTGCTGCCCTCTCCTTAAGTTCAGGTATTCCAATCTCAAAGGCCTGAGAGAAACGGCGAAGAATAGCCTCATCCAGTTCTGATGGGCGATTTGTAGCAGCAAGAACCATAACGCTCGCTTGTTCTACAATAACAGAATGACATCGAATATGAAGTCAGCTTGGGATAATTTTGGTTAGCTGACAAGTCGACAGCATATAAACAGCTCCAACTTTTTTTGTATATGTATATAATATAATGAATCTCACACAAGACCACAAGAAATGATTACTCACGATCAGTTGTAAAACCATCCCACAAAGACATGAATTCTGTCTTCATGTTCGTCATAGCTTCATGATCAGTACCTCTACGCTGTCCCAGAAAGCTATCAACCTCATCAATGAATATAATAGCAGGCTGTAACTTGGAAGCCAAGCTAAATACAGCGGCAACTGCCAAAATTGGAAGACAGCGTCAGCCACTACAGTATAGCCTACCTTGTAACAAAACACGGAGACAAAACTATGCCAAAACATATATTAGTAACAGTACTACTAAAACCTAAATCACATGGGATTTCTAGTTTTGTACAGATAATACACACATTATAATTGCCAAAAAAAAAGCTTATTTTTTGTTTTACTTCTATATCCACGTTATAATTCCTAATTAATTGTCCCATTATACTGTTATTGTCAGCAATAAATACAATGTCACATTGTCATCAGCTATATTGCAGCTTTTGTTAGTTCATCTTGCTGTTTTTCCATCACACTACACTAGAATTTCATTCATAAAGTCATATTTGCATATTATTTGAGACAGATTAGGGTTAACAAAAACAAAATTTAAATTTAAAAAGAAAAGAACTTTATTACAAGCCTACAACAACAAGCTCGTGACTAACAGCGCAAATGAGTGTATTTGTTCCACTTTTGCCTTTTATAGATTAGTTTTAGATCCAAAATTTGTCTTATTGGAATCCAAGAGGGACAGCCAAGAACACCTCTATCATAAACTTACCAAGTTTTTGTGCATCACCGAACCATTTGCTCATCAGATTTGATATCCTCACATTGATAAAAACTGCACCCGACTCTTTAGCAATGGCCTTAGCAAGCATTGTCTTCCCAGTCCCTGGGGGACCATACAGCAAGACCCCCTTCTGTGGACCAAGCAGTTTGCCATAAGTAAAAAGCTCAGGCCTCCTCAGGGGAAGAATCACCAACTCAACAAGTGCCTGCTTGATATTTTCTAAACCACCAATAGATTCGAACTCCACTTCGATGTGGTCAGGATTTATGACATCACATGCAATTACGTCCTGCAGAGAAGTTCAGCATTAGAGATACTTCATCCCAAACCATGGGCCAAGTTTAGTTAAAATTGTCTGTTTAGATAACTCGGCATCTCTTTTGAAGGCAAGATTTCCACGTAAAAAAGAAAATCATATCAGATTGTTATAATCCACATCAACCAAAATTTGTTACAGCAAGAGTCACTTGTGAACTTACGAAACAGCCGGCAGGAAAAAACCTCAGAGAACTAAACCTTGCGAACACTTAAGATATTAAAGCTAGTCAATCATGATACATGAAACAATAGACAAACATGAACATTGCAAGAAATTACAACTCGGGGGCAAAAAGCCACCAATACCTCCTCATAGCGTCATAATTATTCAGAGTTTATTTACTAGATCGTAACTAAACAGGTAACACCTCGAGAAAAAGAACAAACCCTACAATTATTGCTTTAGCTTTTAAGGGAACATAACCAATATGGAACAGGTTTAAAGCTTAACATGGCCCTACTGGACACCAATTTGAATAAGGATGTGATTTAAGTGAATGGATGGATACCGGACACGCCTCAGTTGGAGCAGGTGAGGATAGTGTTTTGGTGGCTAGTGACTGGTGAGGCATATATGGTGATTAAGAATTATACCCATGAGAGGTGGTGCGCCGGTGGTGGATCTTGTATCCTAGCCGCCTCATACCCACCTCCCTGTTACCTAGTAGTATACTTGCCTACTTGGTAGCTTAGGATGTTATTTACTCTCTTTACAAAAAAAAAAAAAAAAAAAAAAAAAAATACGATCCTATGCTGGAGATTCAGAGCTCTTTTCTTTTACTTTCTATAGGTACCATTTTGAGATCTTAGCTAAAGATGACAGTGTATAATGGGTAATGGAAAGATGGATAGTGGCCGGCCAGGTGGGTGTGACAGGTATGACTTTATTTACTCTCTTTACAAAAACAATTACGATCCTATGCTATGGAGATTCAGAACTCTTTTGTTTTACTTTCTATAGGTAACATTTTGAGATCTTGGCTAAATTATGAGTGTATAATGTAATGGTAAGATGGGTAGTGGCCGGCCAGGTGGGTGTGACAGGTATAACTTTACATCTTTACCCATCAGAGTGGACAGTAAGCAGGTTTATAAAAGTTGTACCTGTGGTGGGTGGTGAGTGGTGGGAGTGGATGTGGGTGGAGGTTTTGCGTGACGGGTGCAGGTGCAGGAAAGCACGTCTCCACTCTTGCCCACCAGTGACATCCCTACAATTGAAGTACTCATTGATGGTTTATAACTGAAGTTGACTCCCTTATTGAAGAAGAAGCGATGACAAAAGTTGCCTTTAGAGTGGAGTAAAGATACGGAAAAGCAAACGCTAGATCACTAAAATTGACAGTCAATGCTTGATAAAGGGAACTTCAAGATGCCAATAAACATTGCCATGATGAATTGAAACAACCCCCTAATTAAACTTAATTCACTTCATTCCGTCACTTTCCCTTTGACAACCTCAAACCTCGAAAAGCTTAAGGTAGAAACAAATATTTCTAAATAAAATAACACAATAAGAAGTCCAAGAAATTCTATTTTATTCACACGCGTAAATTTTCATTAACCGTCATCCGGTAAACAGCCTCTCAATGTTTTCAATGTAGAGGTAAGGCTTGACTATATTAGACCCCACTGCCTTATGGTGAGAGCCTTTGAGGCACTGGGGTAACATTGTTGTTGTTTAGGAAACCAAGACAGATTTTAGGGGATGAAGTAATGGAGTCAAGAAAAGAGAAAAAAAACCTTGCTCTCTTGGAAACAGTCCATGTAAAGTTCTCACATTTGACATGAAACAGACACCTCATACTATAGCGATAGTGGTGTCGTAGACTGGTAGTGTTGTAAAATATCGGGAATGGCAATGGAGTTTGTGATTAGTTTTAAATGATAGTAACTCAGTGCGTAAGTACTCATAGTTAATAAGTCGTCATGAACAGTCCTTCATTTTCTTCTGACGTATTATTTACAACTAATTACCACCTCCTTAGGTCGTATGATAAACACAGAGAACACCCTACTATAGTTCTTCAGATTTGTGAGCAATTGAGCGTTCTTCCATTACTATTCTCATACAAAATATCGATAAAATACCAACTGCACTGCATGACTAAGCATCACATTATTCACTGCGCAAATTAACAACTCCTTCCCGACAAATTCTCCACCAACTCTATGGACCAACAAACACTGCGCAAATCAACAACTTTCAACCTCGGAACAATGAAGCAACCTAAAACAATACTTCACTCCTCATTCATAACTCCACATTCATACAAGGCAGGTTAACCTGTTATAGGAAAATCAACTACCTAAGTAAACAAATATAGACCATAGATAACAACAGAATAAATGCATAATCAGCGTACCAATACCAACACAAAGTCTCATATAAGACCGTCTGACGATAACAACCTCGAAAACCCAATCAAACCCCATAGCACAAGATTCAACCCCACCCCCCCCCAACCCCACCCCATACACACCCCAATATCCGAGAATCTAAACTAAGCAGAATCTAAACAACCAATCAATACAATAATTAAAGATTAAAACTTCATATATCAACACAAAATTAAGAAGCTCAAACAACCAAATTAATCCAAAATTAAAACTACCCAGATAGCAAAACAATCAAAACTAACAAAAAAGATGAAAACTTTAAAACAAGAAGATTGAAAGAGAAGTTACCTCATAAGGATTAGTTTGGATAAGAGGACGACCAAGGCGCTTAGCAATTTCTTTCTTATGTTCAAGGGCTTTTTTGGAAGATTCACGATTAGGGTCTAACTGTCTTAACCCTGCAAATAATACCAAACAACTTAATGCTGCACTTGCTGCATACAACACCAGCTCTTGCAGAAATCTTGTGTCTGTACTCCCCATTTATTCTTCGTTTAGAAAAAATTAAAAAAAAAATCCCCCCTTTTTATTGTTTCAGTAATTTGTACAATTTTGCAGATTAATAACCAAAATTGAATTGAACAAGGGTTTATGTGAGGTGGGGATATTATGAGGAAGGAAGTTTGTGTATAGAACAAGATACAAGATAGACGAAGTTGGGGGACCTTTCGGGTTCTTGGAGGAGAAGTTATGAAGGGGAGGATAGAGAATTGCAATTTTGCAAAGGCGTGCTCTCTCTCTCCTTTCTCTGAATCAGATTCGTACGAAATTTGGATAGTCAGAATTTGTGAAGGGACGGTCAAAAGGAGCACTCCGTATTTGCTTTGGTGAGGGAACAGGCTTGAATGAGAAGTTTTGAGTCTTTTTGTCTTGCAGATGTTTGAAGATTTGGGCTGATTTAGAGAGGCAGTTATTGAGGTCTACGATTTGGCCCGTTGAGGTTCACCATTTGGCCCGTTGGATTGTATGTCAATCGATATTGTGTTACGGGGTGATCGATATTGGATGGTAAAAGCTGTGTTAGATGCAACGACCACGTTCACCGGCTTCAGTTAGGCCATCAGTCATGCCACGTGGCACTTCTCTTTAACTTTCACTTAAAAAAATTCATTGAAAATGTATTTTATGGTAAAGAGTATAAATGGACATTTCATCTTTGGCAATAAATAAGTGACTTTTTTCATATAAAAAAAGTTTCAATGTTTTTTTATTATAAAAAATCAGTATTTACTATTAATTGATTTCAACTTTACCATATTATTTGATACCTTCCTTATTACTTATCTGAACTGAAATCACATCATCTATAATGAAAATGAAAGTTTTATAAATTATAATATTAATTGATTGATATAAGTATTTGTTCAAAAAAAAAATGATAAAATTTATTTCGGGCGTAGCCCGGGTAGTAAACTAGTATATATGTAATCCTGAACCCGCTCAATTCCCACGCTGACACGTGGCATATAATAATATTATTAAATTATAAATAAAATTTATCCAAAATAGGATATGGTAAGTGTATACTAGTATAATATATGGGAATATTATTGCAATAAAATAACATTATTAATCACTTGACTTATGGATATAGTTATTTAATATAGTAATTACTTGATTTATGACAATTTGATCAAATATCCCTCGGGTGTTTCAAAATGGGACTTTGCTTTTCAAAAGGTGACTTTTCCTCTAATTACATTACAAATATCCCACGAGTGTTCGAAATGAAATTTTAGGTTTTGAAATGTGATTTTTCGTGTAATTACATTACGAATATCCTACGGGTGTTTAAAATGAGATTTTAGATTTTGAAAGTAACTTTCCATCTAATTATATATTTATATTACAAATATCCCACGGGTTTTCGAAACGAGATTTTAGGTTTTGAAAGGTGAATATATCCATTTATCTAATTATATTACAAATATCTCACGAGTGTTTGAAATAATGACATTTTAGGTTTTAGATAAAAATTTCATTTACATAATTTTAACATTTAAATATAAGTAGCCTGGGCGTTGCACGGGCCATCAAACTAGTCTCTTATAATAGGAGCATGTCATCTGTAATTTTTGCCAAACTAAATTTTAGCCCGTGCGTTGCACGGTTCAAATATTATATCATTCTTAATTATTTTTATGTTTATAACCAATTATGCTATCATTTCAATTAAAATAATCTATCACAATTGTTGTGATGTTGCTTACATGTATTTTAAAATCTTGATCAATTAAAAAAAAAACCACGAAGTTGTCTAGACTGTTCATGTTTAAATTATACAACAACATTTCTTATTTATACTCTTAAAAAAAACCATTTTTTTAATAAATATCGTATATAAAGTCGATTTTAAAAATTGAGCTGCATGTCGGAAAATGTACAAATAGATCTCAAATTGAAATACATTTCGAATTAAATAAAATGATATATGTTTCAAAAGTTTCTTATACACATAATCAATTATATGATCAATCATACCGTGTTTCTGTAATATTGCTTTATGTAAGAGTTTCACGAAAATGGGAATCTCTGTGTGAATTGTTAATAATTAAATCATTTTGCTCTTTCACCATACACTAAACTATTTGAATATTTCTCAAATGTTGAACTCCCTATTTTGCTCTTTCACAACACACTAAACTCTTTGAGTATTTCTCAAATGATGGACTCTCTCTATTGTTCTTTCACAATACACTAAACTCTTTGAGTATTTCTCAAATGATGGACTCTCTCTATGCTCTCCAAAAATCTCTCTTTATATATTAGACTAGGTGATAAGCACGTTCGTTGCACGGGACACTTCACCATAATCGACTATAGAAATATTTTAATTAGTTAATCTGAAAATAAATAAATAAATAAATCATGATAAAATTAACACTGGACACTTTTCATATTCTTTTTTTATTAATTACTTAATCTCAAAAAAAGAATGATAATTGATTAAATGTTGGTTAGTTAAGATGTCTTCTAATCTCACTAAATCACTTAGATACTTTTTTTTTAAGTCATTTTTCACAAAAGTCTTAAACTTGTCGACATATCTCTACCAAAATCATACTTAACTTTTCAAAACTATTTGTAAATAGATCTTATATTGAAATACATTTCGACACGAACTCAATTATACATATGTCGTAATTTTCTGATATACGTAGCTAGACCGAGTTATAACAGTTTATATTATGTTTCATGTTGATAACTTTATTACATAAGAGTTTTACAAATATTGAACTCTCTCCGGGTGCATTTTTAATGTTGAATGAGGATTACATTAATATTTTATGTGAGAGGTTAACATATCTTGGACTCTTTCTGTGCATTTCTTGACCTCCCGACGCCCTCATTGCGCTCTAAATTATTAGCTTATATATATATATATATATATATAGGAAATCTATCAAATGAGAAGTGTTAATTTCGTGAGAAGTGAGAAATGATCTCAGCCATCTATTTCACTTGATCTAATGACCCATATTAAAGATTACAATAAAAGAAAAATAAAATTAAAAATACACCCAAACTCCCCAATCCTTCACATTTTCTCTCTCCTCCCCCTTCCCTCCTTTCTCTCTCTCCGCGCCCCTGTCCCGTGCCGCCCACCACCGTCGCCGGCGTGCACCGTCGACAACCTTCGACGCCGAGGGAACCACCGGACGACTCGACTGACTACCGCGAGTCGTCGTCGGCCGCTAACTTCCTCCGTCGAGTAGCTTTCGACCGCCAAAAACGTCTTCTCCTCCCTTTTTTCGCAAACGTTTTTCGCGCTCAGTTCGTCATATCTGGCCGCCGGCTTGAATCGAGACCGTCGATCGTCACATTTTCCGGCCTTCTCCAACATTACAACACACATTCCCGACGCCGCTCTTAGTTTTGCCGTGGTGAAGCGCATCGAAACGAGTGAAATTGGAGAAGAAGTGGAAATGAGGGGGCGGTGATGGTAGAGTCGGTGGTCGGAGGTCGGGGCTTGCGTCGCCGCCCCTGGATCGTTATTTTTCCGGCGACGCGGGTGGTGCTGCGTGAGGTGGTGGCGGAGGTGAGGCGGAACCGTGGCAGTTGCGGGGGAGGGTGATTGGGTGGGGTTTGGGTGTCGCAGAGGAGAGAGAAAATGGGGAAATGTGTTTTCAGTTTTTTTTTTTTTAATTAATTTTTTCGTTTTTGGAGTAATGATTTTTAGTTTGTGGAGTTACGTGTTTTAATCATTGAAGTTATTTGGAGTTACGTATTTTATTTATTGAAGTTATTTGGAGTTACGTATTTTATATGGTGGAGTTAAGATGGAGTTACGAGTTTTAGTTGGTAGAGTTAACTTGGAGTTACGTGTTTTAGTTAATGGAGTTAAGTTGGAGTTATGTGATTTAGTTAATGGAGTTAAGTTGGAGTTATGTGGTTTAGGTAGTGGAGTTATTAGAGTTACGTGTTTTATTTAATGAAATTAAGTTGGAGTTATGTGTTTTAGTTAATGGAGTTAAGTCGGAGTTACGTGATTTAGGTAGTGGAGTTATTAGAGTTACGTGTTTTATTTAATGAAATTAAGTTGGAGTTATGTGTTTTAGTTGATGGAGTTAAGTCGGAGTTAAGTGATTTAGGTAATGGAGTTATTAGAGTTACGTGTGTTATTAAAGAAAATTGACTTAGAGTTACGTGTTTTAGTTATTAGAGTAACGTTATAGTTAATGAATTTTCGTTAAATTTGGTGGAGTTAATAATAATACTCGAGTTAGACAATTTACTTTATGGAGTTAGTTTACTGGAGTTAGGCAATTTAGTTAGTAGAGTTAACTGATTAGAGTTAAGAGTTTTAGTTAGTGAAGTTACTACTGGAGTTATGCAGTTTAGTTACTGCAGTTATGCGAAATCAATGGCTGAGATTACTTCTCACTTCTCACCAAATTACCACTTCTCACTGGATAGGCTCCCTATATATATATATATATATATATATATATATATATATATATATATATATATATATATATATATATATATATATATATTAGATTGTGTTATGGAATAATATGGAGTTACGGTTAAGGGTAAATTATACCATGTTCACGGGAGTACAAAGAGTATGGTGGTCATTCTAACAATAAAGGAGTAGAGATTGCACTTAAATAGATTTTAAATAATTTTAAGTGTGGTCCCTACTCCTCTATTGTGAGATGGACCACCATGCTCCTTGTGCTCCCTCGAGCATGGTATAACTATTGACTTTCAAGTTCCATAGTACTCACGCGGAAATTTCACCGATATAGTAATTGGTATACCGACATTGGTATTTATAGTAAAGATTTAATGATACCAGTATCATCGAAAGTAAACTAATACATCCTTTGCAAAATAACCACTAACAAAATTGAACTCATAAACATTGACTCTCTGCGTCTTTCGTCGATAAATAAAACCATCAATATTATTCGATCACCTCAAATAATACACAAAGTCTCACAAAAGACGGTCTCTCAATTATTTATTGAGAGACTATTATACAGTGTTACAAAGTGAATCTTTTTACATTGATCGTAACCATGATAATATTCTTAGTGATCGTATTAATTTACTATAATAAATCACATTATCTACGATTTTGGAAGATCAAATCACGTAAAATTAGTTAGAATTTATAAAGTAACTCATTTGCAAATCTTGGAGTGAGTGTCTAAAGTTTTTAACTAAAACGATTACCAAAAGTAGTATAATTGTCACTAATTATATAAACAGGGTCACGATATAATTAACATAATTGGTCTCTCAATAAATTATTGAAAGACGATCTCCCACAAGACCTACTGCAAAAAATATAATATCTCTCTCATGAAGACATACTTTTTGCGTGATTTTTTAAAGAGTCAATATAATGGAAGTAAGCTAATTAACTGCCTAACTTAGCCTAAAAGAGGTGGAATACAATTTTGTGCCTTTGTTGTATAGACTTGCAAGTCATGATGTCATATGTAAATCTACTGTTTGGTTAACTCAATCGAAACATTCACCACCGTCTAAATTTGCCTCTGTCCTTCATATCCTCTATCCCTCGTCTCCATTGACTTGTAGATTTATATCATAGACATCACCAATTTACATCCTCTATTATATAGTAGTATTTTTTGGTTAATTGCTAAGTTGGTATTCAGAATGTTTCGTCTACACTAGAAAATGACTTGGGTGTATTACTGTATTACTAGTATAAGGGAGGTTCTCAATTAAAACCCGATAAAGCGTGAATATTTCGATACATGCAAATATTAATACATACTAGTAATAAATAGCAATACAGCCGAGAAAAAGAATGCTTCATCGATATCTACATTTGAAACAACCATGATATTGATGTTCAATTTTTTGCTAGTAAAACCGTGTTACTAATTACTACTAAATAATACTTAGTATATTTTTTTTTTTATGGTAATAATACTTGGTATTATTAGTAAGGGTTGGGGAAGACCTAAGATGACTTGGATGAGGGTGATTAGAAGTGATATGAGCTTCCTAGGGCTTGAAGAGAGTATGGTGTTGGATAGGGCGGTGTGAAGAGACGTTATCCATGCGGAAGACTTAAGTTGACTCTTTTTAGTTTCTTTGTTTTGTTTTCCTAACTTGTTCCAAAACTTTTCCTTACTTGGTGTTCAAAGTTCATATATTTTTTACTAATTTTCAAAATTTTTATTTATTTTGAGGACTTTCTAAAACTCTTGTCGAAAGTGTTTCAACATTTCTAAATGGTTCATAACGTTGTTGAAATTTTATGGCGTGCATAAGACGGTTACTAGACGACGATTTATGTTAGCCATGTTAGAATTACAATCGTGTGGGCCTACATGTTTTCCATATATGAGTGTGTATTTGGCCGTCTTAAGGTTAGCCTACAGAAGTGATCAAGTTTACCATAAGTATTTGGGCTTATGACATCTAATAAGAATATGGACTAAATATGTGTAGAGACCAGTCAGTTATTCCTTATTCAATGATGGGCCGATTAAGGAATAAGACACCCTATATATATATATATATATATATATATATATATATATATATATATATATATATATATATATATATATATATATATATATATATATATATATATATATCTAGGGTTCAGGGTCATGGTCCCTAACTCATATCTTTCTCTCACTATCTGACATCCCATCATCAGTTGGTGCCTTAGGAGAAGGTTAAAGAGTTAGAAGATCCATACCCACCACCACAACCTTTCATGATAGATCAAGGTACGCTTCCGCTACTGTCTCATCTTGATAATGTGACATGAATACGGTTCTCGATTTTATTCCGGATCTAAGGTATAATTTCAACAATTGGTATCAGAGCCAATTCATGTCAAATTATTGGGTATAAGGTTTTTTGTGTTTTTCGGACTATGTTTAACTTGTACTAGTTGAGTAGCGATTAAGTTTTATAGCAATCCGTTTCGACACACCAATTTACGTTTGAAGTTTGGTAGTGAATTGCTTTTCAAGTTGTTTTTTTTTTTTTTCCTTTTATCGCAATTCGGTAAGTATGTTAATTCACGTACGTGCATAAGTTTGGTCAAAGATGCTTTAATAAGCGGTGGAAAATTTTGTGTGCTTTCCTCTTGAGGTTTGATTTTAATTTTTATATCAAGTTTTAAAATAAAGTTTATGATCAAACTAAGGTTTTGCCGCATGAAATTTCGATCAAGATAAAGTTGTTTGTTTGGTTGGTTAAGGCATGTACGTACGGTAATTAAGTTTGTCGCCTAAAGTCAAGTTCTGTGTTAGTGTGTTTCGTTTATGTGCGAGATCGGTGATTAAAGTTTTTTTTTCATGCTTAACTGTTGACTTAATTAAGCTTGCCGCTTGTTCTATCGATTTAAGGTAAGTCTTACGCTTATGCTATGGTAGTATAAGGTTCTTCTCTGATCAATCTTTATCCATGAACTACATACGTGTGTGTCGCATGGTCGTGGTTTTTTGCTTTATAGTTGATCTTATAATTTGGTTTATTGTTTGATTGATTTGTTACTGTGATATGATTTGGTTATTTTCTATGTTATTGTGACAAGCATGTTAAAAGACTTAACACACGTTAAGGTTGGACCATGTAGTTTTGGCGTTAGGTTTTGTCAAAGTCGGTTTATAATTACACATTCGGATCATGGTCATCATGATTACAAAGTTAAATAATCGGACGTTTTGGTTTAAATCAATTAAAGATGTCTTATTTCCTACAATAAATTTAATTAAAACAACATGTCGCCAAAGTGACCTCTCTTGTGGAGATTGATTTTATTTGGACATAAGATGGTGTGTACATGATTCATGCGGATATTACCCGGCCCAAAGGAAGGCTAATATTTGGCCGAGTTGTATATACATGTATAGTAGTAAATATGTGACGAATATTTGGTTATTTTCATGTGAATAATAAATCAATCCAAAGATTGTGTTGTTATTTGACAGGATTTTATTGTCAATATTTATTTTACTATGACTAAAGGAGGTGCCAAATTACAAGTTGATATTTCTGTCCAAAGACTAGATTATTAATGTTGTGCATGGTACTTTGTGATGGGCCCTACCAATGTCTGATTTAACTCTTAAAATAAAAAAACTTATGTGAGCGTTTTGTTTTGTTATTTTCAGTGAACAATACAGCTTCTGTGATATCTGCTAATCTTAGCTCTATTCCTGTACTTAACGGGACAAATTTTAAGGAATGGAAAGAAAATGTGAGTATTGTCCTCGGTTGCATGGATTTGGACCTTGCTTTTAGAGATGATAAACCCACTGCTCTTACGGATAAAAGCACGCAGAGGAAAAGCGGTACTTTGAGAAGTGGGATCGCTCTGATCGCTTGTGTCTGATGATTATGAAGAGAGGAATTCCGGAAACATTCAGGGGTGACTCTGACGAAAAGGTTACTGCCAAAGAATTTCTCAAGGAAATTGAGAAACGGTTTGTCAAAAATGATAAAGCGGAAATCGGTACAACTCTGTTGAACTTGATTTCCTTAAAGTATAAAGGCAAAGGCAATATAAGGGAGTACATCATGGAGATGTCTCATCTTGCTTCAAAACTTAAGGCACTAAAGTTAGAGCTATCTGATGATTTGCTCGTGCATTTGGTTATGTTATCTCTTCCCTTGCAGTTTAACCAGTTTAAGATAAGTTATAACTGCCAGAAGGAGAAATGGACTCTTAATGAGCTCATTTCTCATTGTGTGCAAGAGGAAGAGAGAATGAAGCAAGAAAGGACAGAAAGTGCTCATTTGGCAAGTACCTCTAAGGATAAGTCAAGGAAAAGGAAACTCAATAAGGATACTGCAGTTCCAGTACAGAAGAAACATCAATCCCATACAGATGTAGCACCTGATTGTTACTTCTGCAAGAACTCTGGACACTTCAAGAAGGATTGCACCAAGTATCATGCTTGGCGTGCAAAGAAAGGTACACTTCTTGCTATGGTTTGTTCTGAGGTTAATTTAGCTTCAGTGCCTAGTGATACTTGGTGGGTAGATTCCGGTGCTACTACTCACATAAGTGTTTCTATGCAGGTTTGCCTGAGCTGCCGAAAACCAAGTGATGATGAAAGATGCATCTTTGTGGGTGATGGCAAATCGGTTGAACTTGAAGCAATAGGGACATTTAGATTATTACTAAAGACTGGTTCTTTTTTGGATTTGAAAGAGACTTTTGTTGTACCGTCTTTTAGACGGAATTTAGTTTCTGTTTCTGCTTTGGACAAATTTGGTTATTCTTGTTCATTTGGAGACAATAAGTTTAGTCTTTTTCATAATTCAAAAATTATTGGTACTGGTATTTTGTCCCATTATGATAAGCTCTACTTGCTTGAAACAATTGCTTCCTATAACGAAACCTTGCATACAACTACAAGAGGCATAAAACGAAAATTAACTAATGAGAATTCTGCTACAATTTGGCACAAACGTTTATGTCATATATCTAAACAAAGAATTGAAAGACTTGTGTCAAATGGAATTCTTGATCCCCTTGATTTTTCAGATTTCCGACTTTGTGTTGAGTGTATTAAGGGGAAACAAACAAACAAAAGGAGATTAGATGCCAATAGAGCTACGGATGTCTTAGAACTGATACATACGGACATTTGTGGACCATTTCCTACTCCATGTAGAAATGGCCAACAATATTTTATCACGTTCATAGACGATTTTTCTCGATATGGCTATCTTTTTCTCATACATGAGAAGTCTCAATCTCTGGACATGTTCAAAAATTTTAAGGCCGAGGTGGAGAACCAACTTGGCAAAAAGGTTAAATCTATCAGATCAGATCGTGGTGGTGAATACTATGGTCGATATGATGGATCCGGTGAACAATGTCCAGGCCCATTTGCCAAATTCCTAGAGGAGTGTGGAATTGTCCCTCAATACACCATGCCAGGTTCTCCTCGCATGAATGGTGTAGCGGAGAGACGAAACAGGACCTTAAAGGACATGGTGAGGAGTATGATTAGTCACACTACCTTACCAGAATCACTCTGGGGAGAGGCACTAAAGACTGCAGCGTATATCCTTAACAGAGTTCCAACAAAGGCTACTATTAAGACCCCTTATGAGTTATGGACTGGAAAACAACCCAGTATAAGACATTTACACATTTGGGGATGTCCAGCTGAGGCAAGGCCTTATAGACCACATGAAAAGAAATTGGACTCAAGAACCAGTAGTAGCTATTTTGTTGGGTACTCTGAAAAGTCTCGGGGGTATAAATTTTATGATCCCACTACCAGAAACATTTTTGAGACGGGAAATGCCCAGTTCTTTGAGGATATTGAGTTTGGAGGGAAGGATAAGGTTAGAGATTTTGTCTTTGAAGAGGAATCTATTTCTCTTCCTCCAGTTGTTAATAGTGACAATGGGGAAGACATTGTTGAAAACCTCCCTACTGAGGATCAACAGATCATTCGGGTACAACAAACTCAAACACCTCAAGAACAAATGCCGTTAAGGGAGAAATCCATTAGAGTGAGAAGAAGTACTTGTTCAGATGATTTTATATGTCTCCAAGAACATGAGGAAAGTATAGTTTCATTGGAAGATGACCCTATTAACTTTCATCAAGCTATGCAAAGTTCAAATTCTCAAAAGTGGATTGATGCCATGAATGATGAGATTAAGTCCATGAAAGACAATGATGTTTGGGATCTCGTTCTGTTGCCTGAAAGTGCGAAACCTATTGGTTGCAAATGGATATTTAAAACCAAGAGGGATTCAAATGGCAATGTAGAGAGATATAAGGCTCGTCTTGTTGTAAAGGGCTTTACTCAAAAGGAAGGCATTGATTATAAAGAGACTTTCTCTCCAGTTTCTTCGAAAGACTCTTTTAGAATAATAATGGCATTAGTGGTACATTTTGATCTTGAGTTACATCAGATGGATGTAAAGACTGCGTTTCTCAATGGTGACATTGACGAGACAATCTATATGGTGCAACATGAAAACTTTGTGTCGGGAGATGCAAAGAAGATGGTTTGCGAATTGAAGAAATCCATCTATGGACTCAAGCAAGCTTCTCGTCAATGGTATTTCAAATTCCACGAGACTGTACTCTCATTTGGTTTTGAGATGAACTCTGTGGAAGATTGCATTTACCATAAGTTCAGTGGGAGTAAGCATATTTTTTTAGATTTATATGTGGATGACATCTTGCTTGCCAGCAATGATATAGGTTTTCTGCATGAAACCAAGAGACTTCTATCAAAACATTTTGAGATGAAAGACCTTGGTGAAGCAGCCTTTGTGTTAGGAATTGAGATACATCGAGATCGTTCTCGAGGTGTCCTTGGATTATCACAAAGGAACTATATCGATAAGGTTTTACAGAGATTTAACATGCAAGAATGTAAACCACTGGATACCCCTGTGGCAAAAGGAGACAAATTCAGTCTAAGTCAATGCCCCAAGAATAGTTTCGAGAAGAAGGAAATGGAGACAATTCCTTATGCATCAGCTGTGGGAAGTCTCATGTATGCTCACGTTTGTACGCGTCCGGATATAGCGTACATTGTTGGCATGTTAGGCAGATACTCAAGCAATCCGGGTGTGGATCACTGGACAGCAGCCAAAAGAGTCATGAGGTATCTACAGAGAACGAAACACTACATGCTCACATTCAGAAGGTCGGATCATCTTGAGATCATTGGGTATTCTGACTCTGACTTCAATGGATGTCCTGATAGTATTCGATCCACTTCAGGCTATGTTTTTCTGCTGGCTGGAGGAGCTATTTCGTGGAAGAGCGCAAAACAGGAACTTATTGCCACTTCTACCATGGAAGCAGAATTCATTGCGTGTTTTGAGGCATCCAACCATGCGATATGGTTACGGAACTTGGTTGCAGGGCTGCGAATTGTGGACACAGTTGAAAGACCACTTAAATTGTTTTGTGACAATAGAGCGGCTGTGTTGTATTCCAATAGCAACACGAGCGCAACAAAGTCCAAACACATTAGGCTCAAGTTCCGTGCTGTAAAGGAAAGAATCCAGAGGGAAGAGGTGTTTATAGAGCATATTGGTACAAACTCCATGATTGCGGATCCGTTTACTAAGGCTTTGTCACCCAAGGTCTTTCATGAGCATACTGCTCATATGGGTGTTATTTTGTTTAAGGTTTTGGAGGACTAGTGGGAGTTTTTTGTACTCATGTTCTATTGATAAACACATTTAAGTTTTGTACTATGGTTTTTTGTTTAAAGTTTTAGAATAAAGTTTATGGTTTTACCCTCTTATCTTTTAATAAGATCTCACTAAAGAATATAATTGGACTAGTTGGAAATAGACATGTAAAGATCACATTTCATGTAATTTTCCATGCTACACATCCATATTTGATCTATGTCGTTTGATTCTGTTTGATGTATGTGATCATTGAGGATTTAGTCATTGGATGACGAAAGTCGCTTTGGTTCTATGTTGGCATAATCAATGGACCAGATTGTTCGAAGATGTCTTTAATGATGGCAACAGTTTTGAGCTCATAAGGTTATGCACATATTATACAGAAATACATGTAGCCCAAGTGAGAGATTGTTAGAATTACAATCGTGTGAGCCTACATGTTTTCCATATATGAGTGTGTATTTGGCCGTCTTAAGGTTAGCCTACAGAAGTGATCAAGTTTACCATAAGTATTTGGGCTTATGACATCCAATAAGAATATGGACTAAATATGTGTAGAGACCAGTCAGTTATTCCTTATTCAATGATGGGCCGATTAAGGAATAAGACACCATATATATATATATATATATATATATATATATATATATATATATATATATATATATATATATATATATATATATATATATATATATATATATATAGGGTTCATGGTCATGGTCCCTAACTCATATCTTTCTCTCACTCTCTGACATCCCATCATCAGTTGGTGCCTTAGGAGAAGGTTAAAGAGTTAGAAGATCCATACCCACCACCACAACCTTTCATGATAGATCAAGGTACGCTTCCGCTACTGTCTCATCTTGATAATGTGACATGAATACGGTTCTCGATTTTATTCCGGATCTAAGGTATAATTTCAACAAGCCAACCCCAAATCATTTTGGAAATAAGGCTTGGATGTTGTTGTTGGTAATAATACTCGGTATTAAACATGAGCTAATCATGAATGATAAGAAACCAAGCTCGATATTCCTTAACTAATCATTTCATAATCTCTCTTCCCCACCGAACATAGTGGTGAGTTGGAAGGAAAGAAGTTGAGTCAACGAGAAGGTTAACACAATCTCAAATCTAAGCCCAACATTTGTAAAATCACCATCAAAAAGGAAAGTCGCAAATTTCTTGATTTTGTGTAGTACAAAAAGGTTCTGAACTTTGTACTACTCTGCTAACAACAACTTGTTGACAGAATGACAGTACCACACCTAAAAATCCTCGTAATCTTCCTTCTTTTTCTTTTCGACAAGATTCCGTAATTATCAATCTTTCACATACATTTCCTATATAATCCCCAAAGTTCATCATCAATTTTTAATCTCAAACACATTTTACCTCATTTACCTGATCACAGCTTTTTCACTGAGCTTTTCTTTTGTTTTCTCTTCAGATTTGGTCAAATTTTACCGCACAATTTCTGGGGTTTTCCCCACATTTTTGTTATGAAAAAAACCCATATGGTAAATTTTTGCTAATGTTTTTGTAAATTTTGATTGAAATTAAAAACACCCACCATAGTTTTTCTAGTATTACTCCAATTGTTTTAATTAATTGCAAATAGTGTCGTCATTTTATCTGTCAAATGATCTGATCTCCTTTTGCGCCTTAAAATATTATTATTAAACCCTGTATTTCTCAAAAAAGTTGCTATTTAAATCACTAATTTCATCATTATAGTACTATCTCTACCAAAGATTGAAACTTTATCAAAAAAAATATGAGGAGAGAGATGGAGGTACAAAGAGGTGATGATGATGATAATGTTCAAGAACAATGTGAAAATCTTCAAGAACAAATTAAGAGAGTGCCACCTTGGACCGACCAAATTACTATAAGAGGGATTGTTGCAAGTATATTAATTGGGGTTATGTACAGTGTAATAGTGATGAAGCTCAATCTTACAACTGGTCTTGTTCCTAATCTTAATGTTTCTGCTGCACTCCTTGCATTTGTGTTCCTCAGAAGTTGGACTAAGTTGGTTCATAAAGCTGGGTATGTCACCAAACCTTTTACCAGACAGGAGAACACCATTGTTCAGACTTGTGCTGTTGCGTGTTACAGCATTGCTGTCGGAGGTATTATATGATATATCTTGTCATCTTTATTATAAAGTTTGGTACTTTTTAGTTAGTATGTCAATTTGTTTGATGGGTATGTTATTGCTAGTTAACAACTTAATCTTTTTTTATTGCTCATGATGGTTATTGGTTTCCATATGACGATTCATGTTAGCCGACCCCAAATCATTTTCGGACTTAGGCTTTGTTGTTGTTGTGGTTGTGATTCAGCTGGTATGTAGTATAATTGATTTCCAATTAGGGGAATTGTTGCGCGAAAACTTGGGTTAGACGATCCTACACCCGTTTTTGCTATAATACATGTTATTTTGATAGAAATGAGCAAACAACATCTTACAATTGCATTCAGTCTCATGTAGTATTAATTGATGATTTCGTAATCTGGTTAATTGCCTATCCTTCAATCGAAGTAGGCACTATATCAAAATCTGGTTAGTTAGTGGTTACATGAATTGATATAATTTCGGAGTTTAATTATGTTGAGCCGTGGTTATGTAGGCGGGTTTGGTTCATATTTGCTGGGTTTGAACAAGAGGACATATGAGCAAGCAGGGGTGGATACAGAAGGGAATGTTGCTGGAAGCTACAAGGAGCCAGGAATTGGGTGGATGACTGGTTTTCTTTTTGTTAGCAGTTTTGTTGGGTTGTTGGCTTTGGTTCCACTTAGAAAGGTACGTTTTGTTTCTTACTCTTTTTTTCAGTGAAAGTAAGAGAATAATAGGTTTGTCAATTATTATATCAAGATTATAACTTTATAACTTTTAGGATAAGATCATCAGAAGAATATAAAGTCACAGTGTTTTAACTTTTAACCTTGGAACATTCTCTGCTGAGCTCATATTATGCAGTTAGCAGTTAGCAGTATCACCATCCCTTGCTTCATTTCTTACCTTGGATTTTGGCATTACTATAGCAGTATGATATGTGGGGTTTAAGTTTTGCATCTGATATTTGGTTACTTTAGAACCTTTTCTCTTGACTGGCCCTTAGTCCTACCAAAATGGAATTTTACTGTTGAAGAATATAAAATATGGGTTCAAGAGCATATGTTGAATGGACTCTGATGTTCACTATAAGCCTTATGTATGTATAATTAAGCATCTCGTTTCGCCTTTATATGCAAACCTGTGGTTGTATTTGCATAAATAAAGTGTGCGGAAAAAGACTCCTATCAGTCCTATGTGCATTTGTGGGAATAGACGCACCCTAATGATGTTTACTGTTGAAGCTTTTTTTCCCCCCCTCTTGGCCCCTAGTCCATATTGAAAGGTTGTTGAAGGTTATAGATTATCAATATCTCTACAGCATGTGATGAAAAGGAGCTTAATGTGCTCAGATTGCCTAAAGTAACTTCAGTTATCATATCGTTTTGATTTTATGTGGAAACCTGTGGTTGTGTAGTGTTTGCGTAAACCCCACAGATGAAAAGGGGTTAGGTACTGTGGTAGAGAATGAAGCCTAATATGCTCCATCCATACCAGAAAAGACATCAATAATAGAATTTTCTCGTCACATACTTCCTTCTTTACATACCCACTTTTGAGAACCAACCTCATCATAAAATGACACATAACTTAGGATGGACTTTGCATCACTGATGATGTGATGTCTGATATATTGCCCAATGATCTGGTGAACTAGGTTTCAGTTATCTTCTAGGAGTATAGTACTTGAAAATTATCATGCAGACATGCTCTGAAGCATCTTCAAACTTATTAAAAGTATAAGTTTCTGAAGTGAATTAATTAAATTTAGTAGTAAGTAAATTGATTTTTGGAATTGGAATAGGTTGACATCATTAAGTATGTAATGTGAAATTTCTTTCATGCAGGGAGTATATTCCTATACTTCCTTGCCGTAGATTGTTTTTTGTTTAGGGGGCTAGAGTTTGTTCCTTCACGTTAACTTTTGTCCCTGATAATCGGAGTAGGAGTCAACTTCATGAAGTTTTGATTTGGTTATGGTAGGCAAAAGCTCACATATTAGCCTGTCAAACATCTTTTTATCCCTGCTGAACTTTCTATGTAATTTCAGAGTTGAATTTCCTGTGATACATTCTATTGTGATCAGGACTTTAAACTCTCCTCAAACTTGCTCTGCAGATCATGATAATAGACTACAAGCTAAGTTATCCGAGTGGAACTGCAACGGCAGTACTTATTAATGGTTTCCACACTCCTAAGGGAGACAGGACAGCAAAGTATGCAAAATCCTTTATACTAAATTCTTGCTCTTTTCTGATAGTCGTGCTCTGACAAGTAGCTGCGTTACACAACTGACTATGATTGTCTTTTGATCCTGCAGAAAACAAGTTCATGGCTTCATAAAGTATTTCTCCATCAGCTTCGTATGGGATTTTTTCCAATGGTTCTATACGGCTGGAGCCCAATGTGGTTTCGTTCAGTTTCCAACATTTGGCTTGAAAGCATGGCAAAACTCGTGCGTGCCTAATTCAATTTTAAAGCTTTCATGTTGTTTCAAAAGTGTTTTATCTATCATAATTGGGCGCTCTGTGGATTGATTTTTGCAGATTTTACTTTGATTTCAGCATGACATATGTTGGAGCAGGAATGATATGCTCTCACCTAGTTAATTTGTCGTTGCTTCTTGGTGCTATTCTTTCTTGGGGGGTAATGTGGCCACTGATTGGGGACCTGAAAGGAACATGGTTCCCTGCATCCTTACCTGAAAGCAGTATGAAGAGTCTCAATGGTTACAAGGTTGTTTTTAACTTCTAAGTTAGCAATTCTCTGTGTTTGCGTAAAATAGTCTTATGTAAAGCAACATTCTGAATGGTTACATGGTGGTTACAGACTATACTCAATTAGCACCTCTCATTATGTATATGAGTCTTTACACATCCGTGATTTAGGGTAGAAAAATATAGACGAAGTTCCGTTAACGTTGTAATTTTGATGCATTTTTTATGCTCTTTCAGGTTTTTATTTCTATTGCACTAATTCTTGGTGATGGGCTCTACAATTTTGTCAAGATACTGTTCTTTATGCTTAAAAGTATAAAAGATCGGTTGAAGGACAAAAATCTCAGCACATGTAAGTTCTATATATCCAAAACTCCCCAACAACAGATACAATGCGTTTGATTGATTTTTTGATACTTCATTATTTTAACTAATTTTCTAATACCAGATCCAGAGAATAAAGATCGGCCACTTGATGAACTTCAAAGAAATGAAGTCTTTATGAGAGAGAGAATCCCCTATTGGATAGCACTTGTTGGCTACATAGGCTTTGCTGTGGTCTCAATCATAGTGGTTCCGTTAATGTTCCCAGAGTTAAAATGGTACTATGTCGTTGTTGCCTACATTTTAGCTCCTTCTCTTAGTTTTTGCAACGCCTATGGTGCCGGTCTAACAGACATGAACATGGCCTACAACTATGGAAAAGTAGCGCTTTTTGTGCTCTCAGCCCTAGCTGGGAAGGATTCTGGTGTGGTTGCTGGGCTTGTGGGATGTGGTCTGATCAAGTCAATTGTTTCCATATCTTCTGATCTGATGCACGATTTCAAAACCAGCCACCTCACCCTCACATCTCCCCGGTCCATGCTTCTTAGCCAAGCAATCGGTACAGCAATAGGGTGTGTGGTTGCACCTCTTACATTCTTCTTGTTCTACAAGGCTTTCGATGTTGGTAATCCTGAGGGGGAGTACAAAGCTCCCTATGCCCTCATCTACCGAAATATGGCCATTCTCGGGGTGGAAGGCTTCTCTGCTCTTCCTCAGCATTGCTTGCAACTATGTTATGCCTTTTTTGGGTTTGCCATTGTGGCAAACTTAGTGAGAGATCTGTCTCCAAAGAAAATTGGCCAGTGGATTCCATTGCCCATGGCAATGGCTGTGCCATTCCTGGTAGGAGCATACTTTGCAATTGATATGTGTGTGGGAACCTTGGTCGTATTCTTGTGGCACAGGTTTAACAGCAAAGAAGCAAGCCTCATGATTCCGGCTGTTGCCTCTGGATTAATATGTGGTGACGGGTTGTGGATTCTCCCCTCGTCTATACTTGCATTAGCTAAGCTCAAGCCTCCGATCTGTATGACCTTCAATTCTGGTTAACTCGGATATGAAGCAAAGATGACCGGGAAAGCAAGTGCAAGGCAAAATGAAGAATGCCAAGCTCAACGAGGAACTTTATAGAGTTAAGTAGCCGGGATGTGGTGTTTATAGTAATGCGGACAAGTTCAATTATGACGGCAGATTCTTCACCAAAGAGAAAATTTTCACTAAACACTACACACAAAACACTACACAAGTACACAGTAAGCATTATAACACTCTTTGATTTACTGTACTTTGTAGAGATTGTACATATATATGTATAATGTATAGGCAGTAGGCTGTAGGAGGAGTAATTCTGTAATTTACAGTGTTAAATCTCATTATCCGCTTCATGAATAATGACAGCGTATTATAACATATTCGAGTGCATGGAATTTGTGCCGTAAGGCGTAAGATGCATTTGTGAACTTCCTCCCCATGATTGAGTGATTTTCCAATGTGAATTTTCTGTAAACCTGCCATAACAGGCTTGACACGCATACGCAAACCAAAATATCCAAGCTTGTTCTAATCTAGACCTAGAGCAAAACAGTGGCAATAGGATTTCTCGGGTCGGTCATGTCCTTTCTTAGTTCTCTTGGATAGAATTCACAACTCGAGCCATGTAAGGTTTTGTTGGGGCGGTCTTGGCCGGTCATGTCCCATTTCAGTTGTCGATTTGACAGCCCGAGTCAAGTAAGGTTTAGGTCAAAGGACTCGTATGCTAAAGTGCTAAACTGTTCGTGCTGGTTCAAGTCCGAGTTAAGTTTGGGTGATATGATCATTACCAATTCTTAAAACTAACTTGAAAGAAATAGTAGACCAAATTTATTCGACCGATATTAACCAATCATTTCCTGTAAACATGTGTTTGCCGAAAGTATAACTCATTTTCAACTAGAGGTACAAAGTTCGAACCGATGACACATATTCCCGGGTTTTTCCAGAAAAGTGGAAAATCATTCTAAAAAGCCAATGCAAGTCGACATTTCTCGGCTTTACCCCGAACCATTACATTCAAACAGTGTTAAACGATACTTCTTTCATATTCCTGACGAGAAGGCGGATAAGTACTCGATTCAACAACACGAAAGAATGGAAAGACCAAATTAACTCAATTGGTATTAATTCATTCATTCAAAAACACGTGTATTTGTCGAAAAGTACCACTCGCGTTTAACTAGAGGTACAGAGTTCAAACCGAAATTTCAAAGTTCTCGGTTCTCCCAAAACAAGAAGGAAAATCAATCGAGAAAGCCGGTCTTTTGAAAAACAGCGTTTCTAACTTTAGTCAAATCCCGGCCCTTGAGAGTCCTACCAACACCTTCCATAACAGAAAACGCCGTCGTATTATGCGACCGAGCCACAATCTCATGCGGCGGCACCATATCCTCGTCATCCCGCAACCAATCGCCGCCGTCATCTTCACCGTCCAACAAACCGCCAAACTTGGGCCTGTTTTCGGGCCACACAGGTACATTAACCGGGGCCGACATGTGATACCTCGACGACCCGAACCCCGGCCCACCAACGCCACAATTACTACTCCTGTTAGCTAAATACGATGATGAAATCATCGCCACAGGTGACGACGTCGTCTTACGTTGGATTGATGTCGGACTACGTGGCTGGTTGTCGGCGAGCAGCGCGGCGGATATTCCGGCGGTGAAGCGCGGCGAGGAGAGAGAAGGAACGGTGGAGGGGACAACGGTGTTGGAGATTATTGTTGTTGTGTTGTCGTCGGACCAAACGACGTCGCTTTCGTCGAATTCTTCTTGTTCTGGCAGCACATGAGGAGGAAGTGGGGGGAGTGGTGGGGTGGTGAGGAAATTACGAGGTGTGTTCCTCTGCTTCTGTCTTGCCATAGCTTGTACTACACGATGAATTTGGTGGAGTGGTACTATGATTCTATTTTTTTTTCTCTTTTTTGTTGCCCGACGAAGGGAGAATCTTTCTAGTGGAATCACAGAATCTCTATTTGTGGTGGGAACGAGAGTTTAGATTAGAAGAGTGGTGGTGTGGGATGGAATCTAGGCCACAAGTTGTGAGTGGTGGCTTGAAGAACAGGAGTACTCACTACCTATGTTGCACGAGTATGACATTTACATGGACACCGGAACACCTCAATCTCAAAATGTAAGACACCGACACCACTATTATTTTTCAATATAAATATATTAAATAAATTAAATATTATATTTTTATTAAAAACAATAAGAATTTATAATTTTAAAACTTAAAACAATTTCAAAATGAAGATATTACATACATGATCATTGAATATGTCAAGGAAAACGCTAAAGAATTCGAGAATAAGAATGTTTATTTTGCCCAAATGATTGCTTAATGTTTGGTTTTTTGTGTCCTAGAGGTGTCCAACCGGTGTCCTGTGTGTAAAAAATCGGGTTTTGTGTCTGAGTTAAAAAGAATAAATCAGACACCGGACCGACATGTGTCCTCTTGGAATCTGTGTCCGACACCGTATTGGACACGGACACGTCACTTGGGAGAGGTGTCCGAGCTTCATAGCTCACTACTACTAAATAACCTATATTCTCATTTTATGTGATTAATACTAAACTACTCGTAGTTCGTAATAGTGTCACACCACAACGGCACAACAACAATGTTCGATGATCGAATGTTTTCTTATGATTTTTCATTGGAGTCGAGGTTTGCTTTAACGTATCTTAATTTTTAACCAATAGCCAACAAACAAAAATACGGAGTATGCAATATGCTAAGTGTTAAGATAGTGATCAAACGAATTCAATTGTATATAGCTCAAGACGACGATTGTCATTATTTGGTGACGAATTTGGTAGGTCTCAACTCTCAAGTCATTGTCTCACTTACACAAGTAATTCCTTGGTTTTGCTTAATTGCTTGGAGGCCAATCTCGTTACCTTGCACATTATTGGCTTCAATTTCCGACGAAAAATCAAGTCAACACACAATGTCTTCACATCACTTTGATATAAAAACACCATCTTCCCTTCATTAAGATATCTCACAGGATTACTTATCTTCATTCTTACGATTATATAAAAAATTAAATTACATCTTAATCTTGTATAAGTAATGGCTGATCAACAAGCTGATTGCTATAGTTGTAGTAATTGCTTGAATCCAATTACCTTCGGCAAAGACCTTCTTTCTACAGCTTTTCTGGTCAGTATAATTTGAAGTCCTGTATTCCTGTTATGTTTCTGTTCATGGTTGCTTGTTGTCATCATGATCCATGAATAGTATGTATTATTTATATACAATGGTTCAAAAAAGTAGAATATGGTTCTTTATTTTCATCGTGTTCACTATTCGATTAAGTCTAAGTTTGTGTCGGACTGTGAGGTTAGATTACTAATAAGTCCGACAAAAAGAATCACCAATAAGTATAGATTATTAAATAACTTTTCCCATGTTTATTTATGGTTTAGGCAAAATCAGGACAAGCGTACATGTTTGGTCATGCAATAAACGTGACACTCGGAGAAAAAGTTGACAGGAAACTCATGACTGGAAATTACACAGTGTCTGATATATACTGCGCAAAATGTGGACAAGTTTTGGGTTGGAAATATTTCCGTGCACATGAGCCGAGGCAAGTTTACAAAGAAGGCAATTACATACTCGAACTAGCTAAACTTGTCCAGGGAACATAGACTCAAGCACTCTACTTTCTTTCCACATAAAGTTGGTTGATATTGCCTAAGAATGAAATTCCACTTATTTCTTGTATTATTTACTTGTATTTGACCAAGTAATGGCATAAGATGAATGAGGTCATTTGCAAACGTAGCCTTCAAAAATGTAATTTGTTAATCGAGTTTTTTTTAGCCAGTTAAAAGGTGGAGTATTGTATTATTTCGCTTGGTTTCGAGATATTATAAATAAAGTCCAAGTAATGTGTAACTGAGTAGATTTATGGTTCACCGTTAATATACATGGTCTTTTATTTTATTTTTGAAAAGCGAACAATGAGAATATTTTGTATACGGATGAAATGAGGGATCAGTCGATAGAATTTGCTAAAACAGGAAAATAGGACAGGAGTTCATTTCATCTGGTAGAGGAAACGTATAAAAGGTTTTACTTTTTCAAAAACTCCCCTTGGTGAATTGAAGTACAAATAACCTAGACAAGAAAATAAAAGGATAATTTGCGAGACCGCATCTTATAAAATAAGTTTTTTTGCGAGACCACATCTTTTATGTTAAATTTTGCGAAATAACACCTTTTAAGTCTATTTCTTTGCGAAGCAGCACATTTTTTTTTTTCAATCAATTTTGACCACTCCCCAACGCTGACCCGGCTGATATGTTTTCACACTCCTTTATATAATTCCATTGCATAATTTTAACGGAAAATTCACGTGGTACCCCCGAAGTTTACTTGATTGCACATGGTTTCTAACTTGCCAACTTTCTGCACAAGGTACCCTCCAACTTTGATATTGGGCACATGGTACCCTTGTACCAAACTTCTGTTATAACGGTGTTAGATTAGCTAACTAATCCTACATTCTTCGATCCATAACCACTAAGGCACTAACTGCCTAATTAAAACTAACCAATCAATCATCCCCCCAACACTTTCCTGCATTTGCAAATCGATCAAAACCCAACAATCTTCATGATTTTTTTCTTTGACTAACCAATTAAAACAAAATCAAAAACCCCAAATTTACAGAACCCATCTTCAAGCCAAAAATCAAGCAAAACCATAAAAAAAAAAATATCCCCAAATTCAACCTACCCAGAACAAACCCAAAACAACAAATCCAAAAAAGTAAAAAAAAAATCCAAAACTTAGCAATTTTCAGTCTTCATGATTCAACATCTTTGAATCCAGAAAACCTAACATTTATCCATTGTTTGCATTCTTACCAACCCAGAAAAACACCCCCAAAAATACTTGGATGAAAAAAATCGATTTCTTTTATCAATAGTTTACAGCACAATTATCCGACCAAAAAATAAAACTAAAGAAGGAAACTATACATGGGTTCTTGATTGTTGTTGCGGCGGCGGCCAGGCGAATGTGGGCTGTGGTAGAGGGATTAAATGATGAGAAAGTTCTTGAGCAAATTTATTGGAGGTAGCTTAAATGATGAGAAAGTTGAAGAAGGCTGGGAAAGGGAATGCGTTGGGGAAAATTGAAAAGAAAACGAGAGAGAAGGGGAGTTTTATTGGACTTTTTTCTTTTTTTCTTTTTTTAGTTTAAATAATCTCAACCATTGGAATAAGAAACTATGGATGGCTGAGATTTTCTATTTCGTTTTTCATTTTTGCCACTTAACGGCGTTAAGTGACAGTTAGAAATTAGGGTACCACGTGCATAAGATCAAAGTTGAAGGGTACCTTGTGCAGAAAGTTGGCAAGTTGGGTACCATGTGCAATCAAGTAAACTTCGGGGGTACCACGTAAATTTTCCGTAATTTTAATAATGCTCCATCTTAATCCCCCTCACACCCCCTCTCGTTTTCTCAATCTAACATTTTTAATTTCTGGGTATTTTACAATTGAATTTACTCTTAAAAAACAGTTCAATTTGATGGGTTTTTGTAACTGTTTTGTGATTTTTGATTGAATAAAGAGATATCCACTTGAAATTTGATCAAAACAAGTGATACCGACTTGTTTGTTTTGCATAAAGTTCTTCATATTAACAATAATTGGTCATTTTGTATTTGCAAATCTTTAAAAAACTCACCTTTTTTACACTTCAAAGTTGATTTTTGTACCAAAGATTGAAACTTTTTCCAAAAAATGATGGAGATTGAAGGCGAGGGTGTTGAAGAGCAATATCAATAAGAATGTGGAAGATGGTTTAAAGAGGGTACAACCATGGACCGACCAAATATCAATAAGAGGGATAGTTGCGAGTATAATAATTGGGGTAGCATATACGTAGTAGTGTGATAGCAATGAAGCTCAATCTTACAACTGGTCTTGTTCCTAACCCTAAAATTTCTGTTGCTTTCCTTGCATTTGTGTTCCTCAGAAGTTGGACTCAATTGGTTCACAAAGCCGGGTTTGTCGCTGCTTCTTGTACGAGACAGGAGAACCCCATTGTTCAGACTTGTGCAGTTGCTTGTTAAGAATTGCTGTTGGAGGTAATTATTATCTTGAATATTATTATCTTGTCAATTTCTTCAACTTTGATCTTTTCATTGTTCCTATATGATGGTTTTGGATATGAATATTCATGTTAGCCTTCTTGTTGTTGTTGTTGTTGTTGTTGAAACTTGGGCTAGACAATCCTACACCTGTTGCTAGTATAGTGCATGGTAGTCTGACCGAAATGAGCAAAAAAAAAACATCTAAATCTTGCATTAGACCATCTGACCATTGTAAATTGTATATTAAAATAATGATTTCGGAGTTTGACTATGTCTACGTCATTGCTAATAGGTGGGTTTAGTTCAAATTTATTGGCTTTGAACAAGAAGACATATGAGCTGGTTGGGGTTGATACAGAAGGTAATGGTTCTAGAAGCTCCAAGGAGCCAGGGTTTGGTTGGATGACTGGTTTTCTTTTCGTGAGTAGCTTTGTTGGGTTGCTGGCTCTGATTCCACTTAGAAAGGTAAATTCTCTTTGTTGCCCCTTTATTTATGAAAACTTAGATTAGTTCATGTTAATTATTTTATGAAGATCAGAACTTTACTACAACAATCGGAAGAATATAACCTTACAAAAAAGAATCAGAAGAATATACAGTCACAGGTCTTTTTTGTTTTTGTTTTTTGGAACTTCTCTGCTAAGTGCTAAGCTAACATTGTGCAGTCTGCACACAGCAGTATAATCACTTTGGAACATTTTTTGGTTAGCTTTCATTCTCCACCTTATATATTGGTTTCACTTTAGCATATGATGACATGTGAGGTTTTGCATTTGAATGTCCTTACTTTAAAATTTGTGTCTGTTTTGGCCCTTGGTCCATGTTGAAACAGAGCTGAACTGTTGAAAAATCTAATATTATATACAACATGTGTAGAGTCGATGTTCTTTATAGCATTATGTATTTTTGGTTCAAAATATTATAACTTTTTAAAGAACGTGGTGTAACAACCCTAAATTTTCGCCATGATAAATGAGGAAATATTATAGAATTGTTACGCCGCAGTTGACTCGGATAGTCAACTGCTAGGCTTGAAATTCAATTACAACTTAATAAATTCGAACAAACGAAAAGACGACAACGGAAGACTTAGAATGTCGAACTACAGTTCTCAAAACTGAAATTTAAATTACAAAACCAAATATACTCCATGTCTAAATAATGTTTATGAAAAGTTCCCGGCATGCAAATGAATTCCTCTATCAAGCATCCACATCATCAAGACCTGTCACTATGCCATCGAAGAATGACATAGGCCCCAGAACACGGTAGGGAACAAACCAGAAAACAGAACGTCAGCACAGGCTCAGTAAGAAACATATAGCAGAGAAACAAAGATACGCGCCTTGAGGCGCGTAGCTAACAATAAAAAGCATTGGATATAATAATGAATACAGAGTACCATCGGGACACGGCAGTGCGATAGTCACGTATCGCTGACGAGACAAACGGTCTTGTCAATCATACACGGCTGGGCTCCTACCCCGCAGCCACCACAGTCTCGAACCGGCGCGAGATAGAGTACATATAAACGATTCCTAAAGACTTAAAATGTGCACACCCCTCGCTAGAGATCCAGTAGGATGCGTACCTCTTGGAGGAAAGCCTAATAGGCAGTCGGTAGCTACTCCGACCGAAACAGTACCTTGATCAGAGGTATAAACAGTGATCGGTCCGTGCCGCATCACATTCACTCTAGGTGGTAATCATATCGTTCTTTTCTTTAATCCGTTTTATATTCATTATTCGATGGTACGTTATTCGATGATACAATTTATAAACGGCCGTAGCCGGAGTCAACAATTCAATACAAACGAGTACACGATTCAAGATTATCGAAGAAACACACCACTCGGCCGAGAAGCCGAATGGCCGAATAACAACAGGGGCCGAAGGGCCTTAGGGGAGGCAAGGTCAAGCAAGTGTGTTATGTCCGACGAATAATGGTAAGTAGAGAAATCAAATACAATAAACATGGTAACAAGGGGGGTAAGAATCGAATCACCATTGGTGCGATAATAGCAGGTGGAGTTCAAGCGTTTGATCAACATTCTTACCTTACTCTGAACGAAACACTGGACTGTTCCAAGACTAGAACGAAACCTCCTCAAACACACACCCTAATCACAAAATAATAAGATCGAATTACCACACGATCACCATCACAAACCCACCACAAAACAATCAACTAACTACAACAAGGTCACAACAATCATGAATTCGACAACCAATCCTTCCAACAATCACACCAAATTAATATCACATCCTTCCCATCTTACTAATTACACAATTCCATCAATTAATCATCAAAATAACAACAACAACAACACCCAAATAACCCAAAATTCAGAACCGGAAGTAGGTTCGTTCTTCACCCAAATCCTCATCAAACGCTCCCAAAATAAAACTACAACACTCTCAACACAAAACAAATCACTCCACCGAAAATCAAGCAATTCCAAAAACAAAATCAATCACAATTAACAAGAACCCTAATTAACAAAGCTCCAAATTTCGAAAATCACAACCCACGAATTATAATCATCACAATCACGATTATAACCTCAAAACAACAATATAATTAACCCCAACCGTGTTCTAGACCAACAATCGAGCACAATTTCGAAAACCCAATTAATTCAATTATAGAAAAAGGGTGAGGAAACTTACTACTCTTGATTGAAATCAAGAGAGAGAGGACGGTAGGGGTCGGCGACGAGGGCGGTTGTGCGGTGGTGAAGGCAGCGGCGCGCGGCGTGCGGCGTGGTTCGCGGAGAAGAAATCGTGCTTCTCCTCTGTTCTTCTCCTCTTCTTCTTTTTTTTCTTTTTTTTTTTCTTTCCTTCTTTTCCTTCTCCCTGCTGCTGCGTGCGTGCGTGATGGGGTGTTTGTGTTTTTTTTTTGTTGTTTTGTTTTTATATTAAGGTGAGGGAGGGTTTAGTAAGGGCAAATTGGTAATTTTGCTATCTAAATTCCTAATTAGGAAAACGACCCAAAAAGGAAAGTGACTCTAACTTCCCAAAAATAGAAACTCGTAACTCTAAAATGAATTTCTCCTGACGACTTTAATAATTTAGAAGTACCAAAAATATGGGGTGTTACACGTGGTCATACCGGTGAATCTCTATTCTCTAATATGAATAAAACCCTTCTATGGAGGGAGTTTATAATATTCAATGTATTTTCTGCTCGTTAATGGTAATAAGAGTCACCTTCCTGATTCTTTGCTTATGCTTGCTCAATTTCTATTCAAGCAAACTGCTGTCAATAGAGATTTCATTTTTTTATGTGTTGGAACTTCAGACAAGTTTACATATTTCGCACCAAAAGGAATTAGGCATTTGCCGCATTTCTGGTACTGTTTTATTGTATGGCTATGATGATACTTACCCACACTTCATCTTTCTCTGAATGAAAGTTTTTTTTTTTTTAATGAACAAAAGAACATATTTTGTATTGAAACAAGTTATTAGTGTTTCAGAGATGAATCCCCTGTGCAGCTTATTTTATTGTGATAGTAAAATTAAACTAATCAAAATTCGCTTGTGCAGATCATAATATTAGACTACAAGCTAAGTTATCCTAATGGAACAGCAACGGCAGTACTTATTAATGGGTTCCACATTCCCAAAGGAGACAAGATTGCCGAGTATGGAAAATCTTTTCTGCCAAAGTCATGCTCTCATCTGATGGTCACATTCTGAATAAAAAACCGCGTCACTTAACGGACTGGGGTTGCGTTTCCATCCTGCAGGGATCAAGTTCAGGGCTTCATGAAGTATTTCTTCACAAGTTTCCTATGGGGCTTCTTCCACTGGTTCTTTACTGGTGGCAACCAATTTGGTTTTTCTCAGTTTCCAACATTTGGCTTGAAAGCATGGTGTAATTCGTGAGTGCCTAACTTGGTCTCATAGCTTTCATTTGGTTTCAAGTTCAGTGATCTATGAATCACAATTGGTGGCTTGTGCGCATTTTGCAGATTTTACTTCGATTTTAGCATGACCTATGAAGGGGAGCCTTGGCGCACCGGTAAAGGTGTTGTCGTGTGATAGATAGGTCACGGGTTCAAGTCTTGGGAGCAGCCTCTTGTCAAATAAATTGACAAGGGAAGGTTTGCCCTCATTACACCCATGCGGTGGGACCCTTCCCCGGACCCTCGCTTAGCGGGGACGCCAATGTGCACCGGGCTGCCCTTTAGCTTGACCTATGTTGGGGCAGGAATGATATGTCCTCACGTTGTTAATTTGTCATTGCTCCTTGGTGGTATTCTTTCCTGGGGGTTAATGTGGCCACTGATCGAGGATTTGAAAGGAAAATGGTTCCTGTCTACCTTGCCTCAAAGCAGTATGGAGAGCCTGAATGGTTATAAGGTTGTTCTGAAGTTTAGAGTTATCAATCGTCTGATTTGCATAAATGAGTCTGTCTAAACTATAGGAAGAATTTGAATGATTAAAAGGTGTTTACTTAGTATGCAGAGTTAGCACCTCTCTTCATGTAATTGAGTCTTTACACACCACGATTTGAGTCGAAATTTTGATGAACCTTTATGAACATTCTGATTTTGGTATATGATTGATGTGCTCTTGAGCATAGATTAAGAAGAAGTGTGAAGATTTCGGAGAACCAATTTGGATTCATGCCGGGGAGGTCTACTATGGAGGCAATTCATCTCATAAGACAGACTATGGAGACGTATCGGGATAGGAAGAAGGACCTACATATGGTGTTTATTGATTTGGAGAAAGCCTATGATAAGGTACCGAGGGAAGTGCTTTGGTGGGCTTTAACTAAGAAAGAAGTTCCGCAAAAATATATTAACATCATCAAGGACATGTATGAGGGAGCTAGCACGAGTGTACAGACTAGTGTAGGGAAGTCAGAAGAGTTCCCTATTACAATTGGAGTGCACCAAGGGTCCGCACTTAGTCCGTTTCTTTTTGCTATAGTCATGGACGAATTGACGAGGTCAATCCAGGATGATATACCATGATGCATGATGTTTGCAAATGATATAGTGTTGATTTCAGAGACGAAAGAGGATTTGGAGAGGAGGTTGGAACTATGGAGGCACACTTTGGAGTCTAGAGGGTTTCGGTTGAGCCGAAACAAGACCGAATATTTGGAGTGTAAGTTCAACGGCAGTAGGCGAACGGAGACAGAGACGATCAGGTTGGATGAGAAGATTGTTCAGAGATCAGATTTCTTTCGATATTTGGGATCGATTCTTCAAAAGGATGGAGAATTAGATGGAGATGTGGCCCATAGGATCAGATCAGGTTGGGTGAAGTAGAAGAATGCCACAGGGCTCCTGTGTGATCGAGGAATGCCCAATAAGTTGAAAGGTAAGCTTTATCGTACGGTAATCAGGTCGGCACTGTTATACGGCACAGAATGTTGGGCCGTGAAATAGTGTCACGTTCATAAGATGAGTGTGACGGAGATGCACATGCTACGGTGGATGTGTGGACATACAAGACATGATCGGTTAAGAAATGAAGTTATTAGGGACAAAATAGGGGTTGCGCCCATCGCGGACAAGATGATGGAGAACCGATTGAGGTGGTATGGTCATGTGAGGAGGGGGCCTAGTGACGCGCCGGTTAGAAGAGTAGAAGGGTGGAGAAGTGATAATATTAGTAGGGGTCGGGGAAGACCAAAGATGACTTGGATGAGGGTGATTAGAAGTGATATGAGCTTCCTAGGGCTTGAAGAGAGTATGGTGTTGGATAGGGCGGCGTGGAGAGACGCTATTCATGTGGAGGACTAAATTTGACTATTTTTAGTTTCTTTGTTTGGTTTTCCTAACTTGTTCCAAAACGTTTCCTTACTTGGTGTTCAAAGTTATATGTTTTCGCTCATTTTCAAACTTTTTATGTATTTTGAGGTCTTTCTAAAACTCTTTCCGAAAGTGTTTCAATGTTTCAAAATGGTTCACAACGTTTTTGAAATTTTATGGCGCGCATAAGACGGTTCTTAGAGGACGATTCATGTTAGCCGACCCCGAATCATTTTAGGAATAAGGCTTGGATGTTGTTGTTGTTGTTGTTGTATTGATGTGCTCTTGCAGGTTTTCATTTCTATTGCACTAATTCTGGGTGATGGGCTCTACAATTTTGCCAAGATTCTGTTCTTCACAGTTAAAACCATTCGTGATCGATCAAAGGATAAAAAACTTCGTACATGTAAGTTCTCTATAAAAAGCTAATCATTAAAAACAAAGGTTTTGCTTTTTTCATGCTTTAAAGTACTGGATCTGTAACTTAGTACTCTAAATACCAGATCCAGAAAACGAGAATCAGCCACTGGATGAACTTAAAAGAAATGGTCTTTACGAGAGAGAGAATTCCCTTTTCGATTGCACTTGTTGGCTACACATTCTTTGCTGTGATCTTGATCATTGTGGTACCGTTAATGTTTCCACAGTTAAAATGGTATTATGTCGTCGTTGCCTACATCTTAGCGCCTTCTCTTTGATTTTTCAACACCTATGGTGCTGGTCTCACGGACATGAATATGGCCTACAACTATGGGAAAGTAACGGTATTTGTGCTCGCGGCCCTAGCTGGGAAGGATTCTGGTGTGGTTGCAGGACTTGTGGGGTGCGGTCTATTCAAGTCAATTGTTTCCATCTCCTCTGATCTGATGCATGATTTTATAAATGGCCATCTCACTGTGACATCTCCGCGGTCCATGCTTCTTAGCCAGGTAGGTTGTCTGGTTGCACCTGTTTCCTTCTTCTTATTCTACAAGGCTTTTGATGTTGGCAATCCTTAGGGCGAATACAAGGCTCCTTATGCCCTCACATACCGAAATATGGCCATCCTCGGGGTGGAAGGCTTCTCAGCTTTGCCTCAGCATTGCCTGCAGCTATGTTACGCCTTTTTTGGGTTTGCCATTGTTGCAAACTTGGTGAGAGATCTCCTCCCCTAAGAAGGTGGGCCGGTGGGTCCCTCTCCCCATGGCAATGGCTGTGCCATTCCTGGTAGGGGCATACTTTGCAATTGACATGTGTGTGGGAAGCTTGGTTGTCTTCTTGTGGCACAGGTTCAACAGCAAAGAAGCAAGCCTGATGATTCCGGCTGTTGCCTCTGGATTAATTTGTAGAGACGGGTTTTGGATTCTCCCCTCGTCTATACTTGCATTAGCTAAGCTCAAGCCTCCAATTTGTATGACTTTCAAATCCGGTAGTTAACTAAGATATGAATCGAAGTCTGATAAGCAGAGCAAGTGCAGGCA
This sequence comes from Spergularia marina, assembly GCA_963680865.1. Classification (NCBI taxonomy): domain Eukaryota; kingdom Viridiplantae; phylum Streptophyta; class Magnoliopsida; order Caryophyllales; family Caryophyllaceae; genus Spergularia; species Spergularia marina. The sequence continues at coordinate 20,986,064 of OY804553.1, read as the reverse complement.
AAAACAATGAAGAACAAGGTTAAAAGACGAACCTTATCAAGTAAGTAGCCGGGAAATGGTGTTTATAGTAGTGCTGACAAGTTCAAACTTTTATAGCAGATTCTGCACCACAGAAAAGTTCTACAATACACACTGCATAGTAAGCAACATATCAGTATCGTTTTACTGTATTCGTCAGGTATGTACATAAGTATAGGTAGTAGGTTATAGTAAAACATAGATGAGGATTATTTCTGGAACTGATAGTCTGCAGAGTCTAATCTCAGTTCTCAAACTGCACGGACTTTGTGTTCGTTAGTTGCATATGTCATATATGTGAGTGACTGAGTAACACTCCTAGAATTAATGGATTTCGCCATTGTGGTTTCTCGTCCTGAAATCGATGACTGTTAAGACCTGCCAGAACAACTTTAACCCGAATGCACAGGCCAAAACATCTGAGGTTGCACAACGGCCTCAAAGTGGAGGTAGTAATTCTGGCAATTTGCATCGGTCTGATTGGTCGCCTGACTCTGGTTTTGTTTGGTTAACATGACATTTTTTTTTTTTTTTTTTTTTTTTGGGAGAGGGATCAACATGACAACTCGGGTCAAAACACTTGTTTAGTTGACTTCATCTCGAAAAATGTTATTATCATCATAATCTCTAGTTTTGGTCGTTAATTTTGGTTTTAGGACGGAATTGTTGGTTTTAGGACGGAATTAAGTGCAGTTACGCTGTCACTATTGCCAATTTATTGTGTATTGCTCAATTATGGTTTTGGGCACAATGGGTACGGTATATGAGAGTTGTAGCGAATATGGGTTTATGGTCCTGGTTTATATTTGTCCGCCACTTTCAGTTTTTTAAATCGGGTCAACTTTTCTTATCTAGTCGAGGTGCGACGATAATGATCCAAAAAACTAACTATTTTTTTTGACGGGAACAACTCTATAGCTCAAATTGTTATTTGGTGACAAACTGGGTAGGTCTAAAAGTCATTGTCTCACATTGACAAATAATTATTTGTTATCCACTTATCTTGGTGACCAATCTGATCAGCTTACAGCTTTACACCTGAGTTGGCTTCATTTTTGCAACAAAAACCAAGTCAACCCATATAACTTGATATATAAGCTCCCCTTTTCCTTCATTAACAAGTCTTCATAGAAGTACATTATCTTCTTTCAATTGTAGAATTCTATCTATTGTGTCAATTCCAGCAAATTCCATCATTTTAATCTGGTTTGGTTTGATTAATAATGGCTGATCAATCGGCTGACCGTGTCGCAAACAAGGTATATAGCTGCAGCAATTGCCTGAATCCTGTTGCCTTCAGCAAAGACCTTCTTTCGAAAGCTTTTCTGGTTAGTAAATTTTATGTTTCTTCTTACATATATTCTTTTTTTTTTTTTTGTCTGTATGGATTGCTACTCGCCTATAATAGATTGGTCATCGGTGGTGATCGATTTGGTGAATATATATTGTTGATGAATACAAGGAATGTTATGGATGTCATGTTAATTCTACCGTCATTATACTCAAGGAAGTATTTTGCGTAGGCTGCGTTTCAGTTTGAATTGACGTTAACCAACTTACTATTGGAGTAGAAGGAATCGATTTTACTCAAATAGTTAAAAAGATGGTGAAATTATTCATTGTAGTCGTAGGTTTGTGATCTATTAGAAATCATTGTATTTGAGACGTCTAGAGACGATAAACCCAACTTTGTTTTTAACCCTTATCTAAACCGATACAAGCTTTGCACCCAACTCAAACGATATTTATTAGCTTTGCAACATTCGGTTTATTCTGCATTTGAGTCTAATTAAAGAACTTTTCCACGTTTTTTTGCGGTTCAGGCAAAATCTGGACAAGCAGCTATGTTTGGTCGTGCAACAAATGTGACAGTAGGAGAGAAATGTGACAGGAAAATGATGACCGGGTATTACAAAGTATCTGATGTATATTGTGCAGAATGTGGACAAGTCTTGGGTTGGAAGTATTTCCGTGCATATGAACCAAAGCATTTTTACAAGGAAGGCAAATACATACTTGAACTAGCTAAACTTGTCAAAGGAGCATAGAGTCGCACTAATTCATACTGATGTATATATCTTATGTTACAAAAATACCTGGATGATGGATGTACTGTACTGTAATTGTAATGTCAAATAAACTTGAACTTTACGTCAATGAACTTCTCTAATCGAAAGAATAGAAGGCAAGTGATAATTCCACGCTCAAAATCAAATAAGTTGTGAGACACGATGTGGGGTGGCCGGGTACGGGAGTACTAATAAAATGCTCATTTTAGCAACATGAGGTGATGAAATTGTTATCTTATGATTTTGCATAGCTCTTCCATTACAATCCAATAATGGCAAAATATTCCACTTCTCGACGGTTACAATTTTGATGGATAATGAAATTATAAACAAGAAGATGACACTCTTTCAAATTCTGAATGATTTTCCTTTTTTCCGTTTTGAGTCAGTTCTAAATGATATTCTACTCTTCTTATTTGTAATGTTTTTTGTGGTCCTAATAGTTTGTGACCCACACAGTTTCATTTTCCACCACATATAACCTCCTAAAAACTTCATGCTATTTTATTGTGGAATAACGTATAGAACGGGAGTATTTAATTTCTTATCGCAACATCACGTATGTAGGCAGTGCATTAGTGGTAGGCTCATGAACTTTATATAACCCTAGGAGAGTCACAATCGAAGGATCATGGTAACGCCACACACCCTCTTTCTGACGTGTTAGCACATGCATGCGCACGTGTTGCACGCGCAAGAGAGAGGCCGCGGCCGAGAAACTGTTAAAACATAGCGTGGATTTTATGTCGCGGCCCAATCGAGTTGGGTTTGCTAAAGATGAGGAGCATGAAAAATTATTTCAATTTCTGTTGCATTCCCATTACCTAGACACCTACTCTCTCCGTCCCAGCTCAAACGCTTCGGATGTTTTTTGTAGTGGAATAAGAAAAATTGATATAGTAAGTTGAGTGGGTAATATTAGGAAAATGGAGGAGAGAGAATGTGAGGATTAATGAAAGTAAGAGAGATATGTGAGAGAGGATGAAATACTTTAATAAAAGTAGGAGCGAGAAATATGTCCCAAAATAGATGAGATGTTTGAGGTGGGACGTCCCAAAATGTAATATGGGGCGTTTGAGCCGGGACGGACGGAGTACTAGAATACGATGATTCTATGGTGATTGTCAGTTTTTGACAATTAAGATAAAATTTAACCATAGTTGATAATTAAATAATAATATAAAATATTACATAATATTTTAAAATATTAATTTATAATTTTTTTTTGTTACAATAACAAGTCTCCTTTTTCACTCTTCTTTTCGTACACCATGGTTAAGAAAAATCAAACGGCTGAAAATTATCTTATCCTATTTTAATGGTCCCGATTTTATTCTTTATCTTAATTGTCAAATACCGACAATTATAATAGAATTTTTGGAATAGAATACGACTCTATTAATCTCCCCCTTTAAGTTGGAGAAATTTACTTGAAGATAGAGTCATCGAAAAGTTAACTAGTACTATGAGACCATCTCCATTGGGGGTCTCAAATGAGTCTCAAAGTGGAAAAAATAAGTCTCAAAATAAGAGACCCTCAATGTAGATCAAGGGAAAGAGTCTCAAAAATTGAGACGGTCTCAACAGTCTTAAAACTAATTATGTGGGGCCACTAGTAACTAACATTAATTTTATATTATTTTGGCCCAAATTAATAATTAAAAAATAAATGTTTGAGACCCAAAAATATAAGTCTCACCATTAAAAAGTAGGGTCACAAATTGAGTCTTATTCTCCATTTAATGACAACAGGATATAATTGTGACATCTAATATATATATATATAGGAAATCTATCAAATGAAAAGTGTTAATTTCGTGAGAAGTGAGAAGTGATCTCAGCCATCTATTTCACTTGATCTAATGACCCATATTAAAGATTACAATAAAAGAAAAATAAAATTAAAAATACACCCAAACTCCCCAATCCTTCACATTTTCTCTCTCCTCCCCCTTCCCTCCTTTCTCTCTCTCCGCGCCCCTGCCCCGTGCCGCCCACCACCGTCACCGGCGTGCACCGTCGACAACCTTCGACGGCGAGGGAACCACCGGACGACTCGACTGACTACCGCGAGTCGTCGTCGGCCGCTAACTTCCTCCGTCGAGTAGCTTTCGACCGCCAAAAACGTCTTCTCCTCCCTTTTTTCGCAAACGTTTTTCGCGCTCAGTTCGTCATATCTGGCCGCCGGCTTGAATCGAGACCGTCGATCGTCACATTTTACGGCCTTCTCCAACATTATAACACACATTCCCGACGCCGCTCTTAGTTTTGCCGTGGTGAAGCGCATCGAAACGAGTGAAATTGGAGAAGAAGTGGAAATGAGGGGGCGGTGATGGTAGAGTCGGTGGTCGGAGGTCGGGGCTTGCGTCGCCGCCCCTGGATCGTTATTTTTCCTGAGACGCGGGTGGTGCTGCGTGAGGTGGTGGCGGAGGTGAGGCGGAACCGTGGCAGTTGCGGGGGAGGGTGATTGGGTGGGGTTTGGGTGGCGCAGAGGAGAGAGAAAATGGGGAAAAGTGTTTTCAGTTTTTTTTTTTTTTGTTTTTTTTTAATTAATTTTTTCGTTTTTGGAGTAATGATTTTTAATTTGTGGAGTTACGTGTTTTAATCATTGAAGTTATTTGGAGTTACGTATTTTATTTATTGAAGTTATTTGGAGTTACGTATTTTATATGGTGGAGTTAAGATGGAGTTACGAGTTTTAGTTGGTAGAGTTAAGTTGGAGTTACGTGTTTTAGTTAATGGAGTTAAGTTGGAGTTATGTGATTTAGTTAATGGAGTTAAGTCGGAGTTACGTGGTTTAGGTAGTGGAGTTATTAGAGTTACGTGTTTTATTTAATGAAATTAAGTTGGAGTTATGTGATTTAGTTAATAGAGTTAAGTCGGAGTTACGTGATTTAGGTAGTGGAGTTATTAGAGTTACGTGTTTTATTTAATGAAATTAAGTTGGAGTTATGTGTTTTAGTTGATGGAGTTAAGTCGGAGTTAAGTGATTTAGGTAATGGAGTTATTAGAGTTACGTGTGTTATTAAAGAAAATTGACTTAGAGTTACGTGTTTTAGTTAGTAGAGTTAAGTTGGAGTTACATGTTTTGGTTAGTGTAGTTAACCTGTAGTTACGTGTTTTAGTTAATAGAGTTAAGTTGGAGTTACGTGTTTTGGTTAGTGGAGTTAAGTTAGAGTTACGTGTTTTGGTTAGTGGAGTTAAGTTGGAGTTACGTGTTTTGGTTAGTGGAGTTAATTGATTTAGTTAATAGAGTTAAGTCGGAGTTACGTGATTTAGGTAGTGAAGTTATTAGAATTACGTTTTTTATTTAATGAAATTAAGTTGAGTTATGCGTTTTAGTTAATAGAGTTAAATCGGAGTTACGTGATTTAGGTAGTGGAGTTATTAGAGTTACGTGTTTTATTAAAGAAAATTGAGTTAGAGTTACGTGTTTTAGTTATTGGAGTTACGTTAGAATTAATGAATTTTCGTTGAATTTGGTGGAGTTAATAATAACACTCGAGTTAGACCAATTATTTTATGGAGTTAGGCAATTTAGTTAGTATAGTTAAGTGACTGGAGTTAAGAGTTTTAATTAGTGGAGTTACGACTGGAGTTATTGAGTTTAGTTAATGCAGTTATGCAAAATCAATGGCTGAGATTACTTCTCACTTCTCACCAAATTACCACTTCTCACTGGATAGGCCCCCTATGTATATATATGTATATATATATATATATATATATATATATATATATATATATATATATGTAATCCTGAACCCACTCAATTCTTACGCTGACACGTGGCATATAATAATATTATTATATTGTAAATAATATTTATACAAAATAGGATATGGTAAGTACATGGTAATATTATTCTAATAAAATAACATTATTAATTGATTTATGAAAAATAGTTTTGTAATATAGTAATTACTTGATTTATGGCAATTCGATCAAATATCCCACGGGTATTTCAAAATGGGACTTTAGCTTTTGAAATGTGACTTTTCCTCTAATTAAATTACAAATATCACACGGGTGTTCGAAATGAGATTTTAGGTTTTTAAATGTGAGTTTCCATCTAATTACATTACAAATATCCCACGGGTGTTCGAAACATGACTTTGGTTTTTAAAGGTGAGCTTCCATCTAACTTCATTACAAATATCACACTGGTGTTTGAAATAAAATTTTGAGTTTTAGATAAAAAAATTCGTTTATATAATTTTAAAATTTAAATATAAGTAGATCGTACGTTGCACGGGCCATCAAACTAGTTATATTGGTATTTGAGACTTAAACGAGTCTCACCTAAGGAGGCTATGAGTCTATGACTAATATCGGCCCAATATGGCAAAACTGAAATATATTTCACTGTGTAGTACAGAAATCTAGATGTGGTACTTGTTAGCCGCAACAAAAATCCAGTAACTCCTTGTGTAATTCATTTCACCATCTTGATCCCACACCCATTTTGAATTTGATCAAATAAAAGTCTTCGCAATCTTTAAAAATTTGGTTTTTTGGTACTAAAGATTGAAACTTTCTCAGGAAGTTATGGGGAGTGAGAAGGAACTGATGGACATTGGAAGAGAGGGTTTTGATGAACAAAGTGATCCTAATAATAACAAAAATGTGCAAGATGATATAAAGAGAGTACAACCATGGACCAACCAAATTACAATAAGAGGGATAATTGCAAGTATAATAATTGGGATTATGTACAGTGTGATAGTGATGAAACTCAATCTGACAACTGGTCTTGTTCCTAACCTTAATGTTTCTGTTGCTCTCATTGCATTTGTGTTCCTGAGAAGTTGGACACAATTGGTTCACAAAGCCGGGTTTGTCGCGACTCCTTTTACTAGACAGGAAAACACCATTGTTCAGACTTGTGCTGTTGCTTGTTACAGCATTGCTGTTGGAGGTATTATTATCTTGAATATTATTATCTTGTGATTTTGTTACAAATATTGTTACTTTTGAGTGTACCTATGTCAATTTCTTCAACTTTGATCTTTTCATTGTTCCTATATGATGGTTTTGGATATGAATATTCATGTTAGCCGACCCCAAATGAGTTTAGGGCTTAAGCTTTGCTGTTGTTGTCGAGTTGTCGTGATTCAGCTGCAATATAGTTTAGTTGATTTCCAATTAGGAGAATTGTTGCGCAAAAACTTGGGTTAGACAATCCTATACCTGTTGCTAGTATAATGCATGGTAGTCTGACCGAAATGAGCAAAAAAAACATCTAAATCTTGCATTAGACCATTGTAATTTTTAATTATCATGTAGGAGTACTTTTACTTGGTTTCATTTTATTTCATAATCTGTCTAATTACTAAGACGTTGTGACATATTTTCGGACTTCATTTATGTTGAACCATGGGTGTTTAGGTGGGTTTGTTTCATATTTGCTGGGTTTGAACAAGAGGACATATGAGCAGGCAGGGGTTGATACAGAAGGAAATGTTGCTGGAAGCTACAAGGAACCAGGAATTGGTTGGATGACTGGTTTTCTTTTCGTGAGCAGCTTTGTTGGGTTGCTGGCTCTGATTCCACTTAGAAAGGTAAAGTTTTTGCATGAATATAGATCAGAACATTACCATTTGGAACATTCTCAACTCGAAGTGCTTAGCTTAGCTAATAGTGTGCAGTTAGCACTTGGCAGTATCATCAGTTTAGAACAACCCTTGCGTAACTTTCAATATATATTGGTTTCACTTTAGTGTACAAAGCTGTGCATTTGATTTATGTTTCTTTAAACCATTTTTGTCTATCTTGGCCCTTGGTCTACGTTGAGATGGAGTTGAATTGCTGAAGAATGTAGAGTATCAGTATCTACATGTGTTGAAACATTAAAGGAGTCTGATGTTCTCTATAGGCCTTTTGTTTCTCCGATTAATCACATGGTTTAGCCTTCAGTTGTAAAGCCGTGGTTGTGTTTGCATATGAAAGGGTGTGGGAATACACTTATGTCTGCGTGCAGTGGGGGGGGGGGGATATAGCAGCCTAAGCAGATTGCTAGGGTATGCTTACATATTGATTCTTGTCACATTCTTAAATTCTAAAAACAACCTAGTCATATAATGACACATTATCACCTAATGATCTGTTATAACCAGAAAAGGGTGATTAGTTTGTCATCTGTCTGAGCTCTTGAAATTTATCAGCTGCTAACCTCGGAAAATTTTATGGCGAATTTGTGATAAGGAACAAAATTTGTGTACGAGTCTATCTGTAATATGAGTAAAATCATTCAATGGAGGGAGTATGCACAGAGGTTTCAACTTTCAACTGAAATTTATTTGCTATGTTCATTTCTCTTCTTTTTTCTATCAAAACAAACTGGTGACTTTACTTTCAACTTTTTAAAGAGATTTGATTTGTTTCGTGTAAAAAGGAATTGCGCATTTGTGTATCTATTTTATTGTGATTGTCAATGTTAAGCTTATGGAGAACCTTAATTACTTGCAGATTATGATAGTCGACTACAAGCTAAGTTATCCAAGTGGAACAGCAACAGCAGTACTTATTAATGGGTTCCACACTCCCAAGGGGGACAAGATAGCCAAGTATGGAAAATCTTTCCTGCTAAATTCATCCTTTCGTTGGATAGTCAGATTCTTGGAAAACCGAAAAAGAAACCTGACAGACTCTAATTGCGTTTTGATCCTGCAGGGAGCAAGTTCAGGGCTTTGTGAAATATTTCTCTATCAGTTTCCTATGGAGTTTCTTCCAGTGGTTCTTTACTGGTGGCAACCAATGTGGTTTTTCTCAGTTTCCAACATTTGGCTTGAAAGCATGGCAAAACTCGTAAGTGCCTAGCCTACTCTCACAGCTTTCATGTGGTTTCAACTTTGGTGATCTATATTCACAATTGGCAGCTGTCTGCGAAATTTGCAGGTTTTACTTCGATTTCAGCATGACATATGTTGGAGCAGGAATGATTTGTTCTCACCAAGTTAATTTGTCATTGCTTCTTGGCGCTATTCTTTCCTGAGGGGTAATGTGGCCACTGATCGGGGATCTAAAAGGGAAATGGTTTCCGTCTTTCTTACCTCAAAGCAATATGAAGAGTCTCAATGGTTACAAGGTTGTTCTGAACTGCTGAGTTAGCATCACTTGTCCATTTTCCCTTAATGAGTCCAGTAAAAAATTCTGATTATGGCATATTATTTATGTGCTCTTGCAGGTTTTCATTTCTATTGCACTAATTCTGGGTGACGGGCTCTACAATTTTGTCAAGATACTTTTCTCCACGATTAAAGGGATTCATGATCGCTCAAAGGATATAAACTTACGTACATGTAAGTTCACTAAAACCTTCCTCAACAAAAAATAGAAGTTAAGACTAATTTTCCATGATTTGAAGTACTGTACCTGTAACTTAGTTTTTCTCAATAGCAGATCCAGAGAATGAAAAGCAGCCACTGGATGAACTTCAGAGAACTGAATTTCTAAGAAATGAAGTCTTTCTTAAAGATAGAATTCCCTTTTGGATTGCACTTGTTGGCTACACATTCTTTGCTGTGATTTCGATCATAGTGGTTCCATTAATGTTCCAAGAGATAAAATGGTACTATGTCGTTGTTGCCTACATCTTGGTTTCTGCAACGCCTATGGTGCTGGTCTAACAGACATGAACATGGGTTATAATTACGGGAAAGTAGCGCTTTTTGTGCTCTCAGCCCTAGCCGGGAAGGATTCTGGTGTGGTTGCTGTCTAATCAAGTCAATTGTTTCCATCTCCTCTGATCTGATGCATGATCTCAAAACCGGCCACCTCACCCTCACATCTCCCTGGTCCATGCTTCTTAGCCAAGCAATTGGCACAGCAATAGGGTGTGTGGTTGCACCACTTACATTCTTCTTGTTCTACAAGGCTTTTAATGTTGGTAATCCTGAGGGAGAGTACAAGGCTCCCTATGCCCTCATTTACCGGAATATGGCCATCCTCGGGGTGGAAGGCTTCTCTGCTCTGCCTCAGCATTGTCTTGATCTATGTTACGCCTTCTTTGGTTTTGCCATTGTGACAAATTTAGTGAGAGATCTCTCTCCGAAGAAGATTGGCAGGTGGCTCCCTCTCCCCATGGCAATGGCTGTGCCATTCCTGGTAGGAGCATACTTTGCAATTGACATGTGTGTAGGTAGCTTGGCCGTGTTCTTGTGGCACAGGTTCAATAGCCGAGAAGCAAGCTTGATGATTCCTGCTGTCGCTTCTGGATTGATATGTGGAGACGGGTTGTGGATTCTCCCCTCGTCTATGCTTGCATTGGCTAAGCTCAAGCCTCCCATCTGTATGACCTTTAGATCTGGTTAATTCAGTCAGGGTGATAAAAGTATATGCAGTAACAATTTGTCCTGATTTTCACTGTTTCAGATTTACTGTACTCGTTAGGGATTGTGCTTATGTAAAAGCACTAGGTTCTCTTCAGTAGTCAATGGCTTGTATGTAGTGCAACTGGCCTCCTTCAGCGTCGTTTAACAGCTGATATGGTAATTTTACTAGTTGCTGTATGCTATTTGCTGTACGAGCCTCAAAACGCCTACTCTCTAGTCTCTACAATGCTTAAGTCATTTGCTAATTCAATTGAACCCTAAACTTGACATTCTTGAACTATCGTCTTTCTTGTCTATCAGTTTGTGCACCACTCTTGAGCGTGAGCAAAATCGACTTTGATATGTGTTTCAATATGACTTTCATTTTCTTCCGATTCTTTCATACCAAACACGCTGTTCAGGTTTGTTTGGGATTCAAGGTTATGTTTAGTAGAGTTGTGAGTTATCTATAGTGTCATAGTCATATATTATTGTGTTGGCCTCAAAGTATCATACTGCATTACTGGTAAGTGTTTGGGATTAGCTTGTCTAAAGGTTTCATACTTCATTACTGGTAATGTTTGGGACCTATACATGCTATTCTTCTTCGAGATGATGATTGATGAGATGTGTTGCTTATAAAATTTCGCCATCCTAAAGTTTCCAATGAGAGTTTGCTCATATCTTGGCTCAATTTTTTTTTCTATGACAATTAATCAATGTTCTCTTATTTTGTTAACGTGTAGTTTGTAATCATCTAACGTGTAGTTCTCTTACTTTGTTAACTCAAGAGGGGTTGATCACTAATCATCATATTCAAACCCGTATTTTAGGCATCCGTACAATATAACCATTATGTTCAACTGATTGTTGAATTGATGGTCATCTATTTCTTGTCTGCCGAGTGTTTCCTCTAGGATTATCAAAGGTGTGTTGGTTAAGCAATGAACCTCGAATCACTGTTGGTGATCTTAGAGGGGTTGCTTTGGGTCGCAACTTGCTTTGTTGAAAAACATCTATTCTTTTTTGAAGTGTTTGGAAGAATTGTAATGTTTGTGCTCAAATTGAACCTTTTTTATATCCTTTCATTTTGTGCAAGACCATCATCAGTCAATAAAAAGACCATATGAGACCATGTATTACTCTGTAGCCCCTAGTATTGCTGTACAGCCCCAAGTAATGCAGTTCCAATGTGCATGCAAACATCCTAGAGAAGGTCAAACCCACTAATAAGCACGTTTTTGTAAAAAATTATTGGCGAATGAGTTTCCCAAAAGTAAAGTGTAATTTGTTGGTATGATTACTAGTCTACTGTTAACAATTTCTTTAAGTACTATCTAAACTTTCACGTTCATAGTCAAATACTCCCTCCATAAATAAATACATGACGTTTTCGGATTATGAGGTGAGGGTTTGACTAGCGATTTTAGAGAGTAATACATGTCGAAAAATTATGAGACATATGTCGTCGGATTCGTATCAAAAAATACTTTCACGCAAGTATAGTTTCACATCTTTTACTAGTATACCTTATGAAATATTAATGGATAAAGGTAATCTCTCGAAATGTGAGAAAAACAAATAAAAGTTTATGGAGGGAGAATGTTGTTTCACATTTACAAGGCGATTTAAAACATTTTATCTAATTTGTCTTTTCTCTCAAACACGGAAAAATTAATAAAGTAAATAGAGGGGGTAGCGTAGATAAAATCCTTGCAATACAAGTGGAATTGGATTAATACACTCAAATGTTGGACAATTTGCACTAAGAGGGCTTGTACTTAAATTTTCGGTTGTAAGTGGTCGTAGAGACTCTTGAGGGGACTGGCAGGTGCGAATCGACAGCTCTTAAATTAGCTTTGGGGGTGATCATAACCACCCGCACCTCATATCTCGTCATAGTGGAACTACCTAACCAAGTATAAAAACCCACAGAGCACATGTAAGAGCTTATTATTATGCAACAGATTTGTAAATGTAATTAAATGAAACACATTATTGAATCATGAGTTCGTGGCTTGTGCTTGACACACACACACAAAACTAATTGTTAAAGAAATACAAACTCGTTACACGAGAAATGTAATGAACATCAAAATTAAATATGGATAAAAATCTGTAATTAATTTCTGTACATGGTCAATAACCATAACTAATTTCACTAATTTGGTATAAAATTTCTCAATTGATGAAAATGTGAATAAAAGTTGGTACAAAATCAATTCAATCCCACAAATATGGTTACAAATCATAATTACAAGACCAATATACAATGTACCCCAAAAGGGAGTAATGAATCACTACAAATTGGTACAAATTCTTTCCAAACAAAAAAATAAACCTTCATGTACCAGCTTATTTAACACTCCCAAAAAAAAAGTCAAAGGCTACAAATTCACCTAAAAACAAAAATTACATTGAATCTGAGGGTCAAATTTTGCCAACCCAACTCAATTATATATACTCACTAATCACCTAACCCAACATCCCCAAGGAAAAATTAAAGTGGTTGGTGAGCAAAGTAGTGAGGAACTGCAAAAATCACCTTCCTCTGCTTTTTCTCTCTCCATTTCTACACTCTTGTAAGTATCGAAATCCTACCCTTTTGCTAGATCTTTCCAAGATTCAATCTTTCTTACATTTTCTGCTTTTTTACAGCATTTGATCATCTGGGTTTGTGTTATTTTTTTGTTTTAGTTTAGCTTTTTTTTAATATCATAATAATTTTGTTGCAAATTCGAGTTTATTTACAAATAAAGATTCAATCTTTTATACGTTTGCTGCATAATTAGAGCATTTGATCATCTGGGTTTGTGTTTAATTTTTTTTTCGTTGAGCTTTTTAATCATGATTTGTTGTGAATTCTGATTTTTTTTTTTTTTTTGTAAAGATTCAATCTTTCATACGTTTTCTACATATTTACAGCATTTGATCATCTGTGTTTGTGTCAATTTTCTTTTTAGTTGAGCTTTTTAATCATAATTTTGTTGCATATTCTGAATATTTTTGCAAAGATTCAATCTTTTACTCGATTGCTGTATAATTAGAGCATTTGATCATCTGGGTTTGTGTTTGATTTTTTAAAGTTGAACTTTTTAAATAATTTTGTTGCAAATACTGAATTATTTGTAAAGATTCAATCTTTCAAACATTTTTTGCATATCTAGAGCATTTGATCATCTGGGTTTGTGTTCAATTTTAGGTTTGATTTAGCTTTTTGATCATAAATTTTTCGCAATTTTTGATATTTGTAGAAGCAGCTCAGAAAAGATGGCAGGAGATGGTAAACTTCTCACCTTCGAGGATGTGTCAAAGCACAACAGCACCAAGGATTGCTGGCTTATCATTGGTGGAAAGGTCAAATCCTCTTTTCCAATGCATTGATCTCCTTATTCATGAATTTTGATTTATTTAGTCTTGTTTAAAATCATGATGTAAACCCTGATATATGATGAATTTTGATGTTTAGTTTATGTTAATCTATGAACCGTTAATTGCGAAAACCGACCTATGAACTTTGTGCTAAGCTGTTGATTGTTTGAGATTGTGTATTGTTAACGACTTATTAACAGGAAATTCATTTCTAGTCTTGTTACAATAAGTTCATAGTACAGTTTTCGTTTTGGGGTTTGGTAATTTGTGACGTGAAGAAATGTTGTGGTGTACCTCCTGTATTGGATTTATGCCGAAAACAATCAGTCTTGTGGTGTACTCCTGTATTGGGTCCAGATTTCGATTATCTGAGTGAAAAATCCTTAAATATCAATGTAGTGCATATTTATTCTGCTCTAATCTGAGGAACTAGCTAATAGTTGTATATCTAAGTGCTAGTGGCTTAAAGGGTGGAGAAGATGAGATCTTGATTGCGTCGTAATTTGTAAATGTACTGGAAGAGGATATGAGAGGATATGTTTGGGGGATGTAGTAAAACCAGAGATCTACCTTGCGCGACCAAGTGTCTCCAATGGCAATAACCCCAACCATCTTAACCCTGTCAATAATAGTTTCAGCCTTTATTAGTCGAAATAGGGATAGTGGCTCATGATCCACTTCCTGTGACTGTCGTTTATTCCATCTGGAGTCAGTTTTTTAAAATACCAGGTTACGAACATTGTATCTCAATCTTTTCACGTCTGTTCTATCAATGTTGAACGCTGACACCATATATATCTACTGTAGAAACATAGATCGTTGTATTCGTGTCTATGTGCCTTCGTTGTGCCTTCGTTGTCTATCTATTACAACTGCTTTTAGAGCTCTTGGCATTGCACTGGATTTTATGCTTTGCTCTTTCAGTCTATACTCCTTTATGAATTTCTTGACGGCGCACCAAAAAAAAAAAAAAATCAACATGTGAGTCTGTACTCCATTCTATACTCACCTACATCTTGTTTCTGCTTGTCTGCTGCTCTGTTATGTGCTTTCGCTGAACATTTATAAATTGCTTGTGCTGCTACCATTTGCAATTGCTGATTACATTATATGATGATTGATATGTTCAGGTCTATGATGTAACGCCATTCATGGATGATCATCCCGGTGGTGATGAAGTTCTTCTTTCCGCAACTGGTGTGTACTATAATCTTTGTCATTTAACTATCGCTTTGCGTAGCTTTTGCATGGCTTTAGTGGAAACCTGACAGTTAAGCTATTACATGACACTAAAGCTCTCTGTGTGACTCTGTAGGTAAAGATGCAACAAATGATTTTGAAGATGTTGGACACAGTGATTCCGCCAGAGAGGACATGAAGAAATACCTTGTAGGAGACATTGACGCATCAACTGTGCCAGCAAAGCGTACCTATGTGCCACCTCAACAAGCCCAATACAATCATGACAAGACACCGGAGTTCATTATCAAGATCCTACAGTTCCTTGTACCCCTTCTTATTTTGGGGCTAGCGTTTGTGGTCCGTCACTACACCAAGAAGGATTAGAGAATTACTTGTTTCCTTCTTTTATAGACCCGTGTCTTGGCTAATTAGTTACTAGAATTGGCCAAATCTTTTACAGAACAAGAGATCAGCCTTATTCGGCCCATTGAGTTTAATTGTCCTTTTGGAGTATGTTTTAGCATCTTCATCCCATTGTTGTGATTGTCCTTAAGCTGGTCTCATTCTGCTTACCGGATGATTTTGTGTGGTGATCATTGCGTAATTTTTGAACGATTTAACTGTGGGTGTTCGAGTTTCATGAGCTGGCTATTCATTGTTACAGGTTTTGCTTTAATGCACTTGCTTCAACTATCTCAGTCATGCAGGAAGATGCTGAGCTCTCATTCTTTGATGTCTTGCTACTTTATCCAAGATGCCTTTGTCATCTGAATCATTCAATTTTCTTCGTCATTGGGTCACTAGGCCACAATTTTGACGGTCTATTGTGTGTCATTATTCTTGACTAATAATCAAATATTTGACAATTCAAACCAGTACAGCAGTTGCCATATCCGAACATGAGGTAAGATGTAATATACTAAAAGATGAGTGAGCTACTCTCTCATCTGGTTAAAGGATGGAGCCTCGCTATGCTTGTTGGAGCGGATCTCAACCCATGGTTTAATATGCTCATGGGCGGCGTGTACCCCAAAGAGATGGGTTACTTGCCTACATGAGCCCATCAGTGGTATAGAAGTCACTGATGCACACAATCAACCCGATAGAGAATGAAAACATGAGAGGCTCGGTAAGACGGGTATGCAGATGCTTTGTAGTAGGTGGGTAGTGTCCAAGGACGATATGATAGAAGGACACGCAGATGTCTGGCCGGAACCTGTGTGGTGTATCAGGAATTCAGGATGCCCCAGTCTGGTTAAAGAGAGATGAACTGATACAGAGGATTTTAACAATATCATCCGAAAATTGGGAGCTGAGTCCACTCCAATTGTCCATAGGTTGACAGACGCTCCTTGTACCAGACACAGTCCGGCTTTTCCTCAGCGCTCCAAAATAAATCGAGTGCAGCTTGCGGCTACTAGGTCGTGCTGTAAAGTAATTCTGGGCATGCATTTATCTGTCAAACTCAAGAGCGACATTGGGTGTTGCGTATTGGGTACTTGGGACTTGGCTTGTAGCGTAAACCAGTGTCATCGCACTCAGTGACAAATACCTAGTTCATGAGCTCAACCTAGTACATCGCGAGTCAATTAAAAGTCGAAAGAAGGTATCCAGGGATGAGCAATGAAATTTACAGTTGATATTTTTCAGCCTTCCTCGATCAGAAATCAAACAAAGTCCACGATATTATTTTGTCGTTCCAGTTTCTGGAATAGCTGTGGGCTTAATAGGTCTTGGAACATTTGAAACAATATTCTTACAGCCCTAAGAACACAAGGTACAGGATGGCCAATTGACCATACAGCGAGAACAGCTTCATCTTCAGCCGAATGGTTTCAGGCCTCCTCTGGAAGTACTAGCTCAAGACCCCCTTTTATGCACGTACCCACTGTCCAAAAGCGGACACCAAGCAGGCACGGTATATCCTTTGTTGCGAACAACTGAATCACGAGACTCTTAAGACCTCATTATCGTCAACTTGCTGAGTAAGCCCTTACTTCTTTAAAATGAGTCGTTTCATACATACGATCAAAGGCCAGTCCCCTACTGCCAAACGGAGCACAAAGAACTCATCCAATTACCTTGAGCAATGAAATTACAAATTGAGGTTTAGATAACGAGACATACTTCAGCTGCTACTCAATAGCTGGCCCAAGCTGCTTCAAATGCTGATCTAAGCACGCCATAGAAAACACGTCAAAGGGATTTGTTCCCAAAACCAAGTGTCAAAATAACTTGGCACAAACAGGCGAAAATGGGGGCGCAGCAGTCACTCATCAAAAGGGGCCATCAACTTTGTCATGAAGGGTTATCACCAAATCGTGTGCATCATCTAAGAGTTTCCAGACATCGAGTTGCCCCGCCATGCTGTTGCACTCTCGGAGGATTTCATCCATGCTACTGTACTTCTCAATAATCTGTTTTCTCCTTTGTAACACAGAAGCAGCAATGGCATATAACAATAGATCCTCTGTTGGGGGAGCACGCTGTCTTATTCTGCTCCATGCAGATTTCCCTATCCCAGCTCTGATTGCAGCCTGATCGGTCCACATGACCTCCCAAAGGCAGAGTGTCTGCTCGAAACTCAGCTCCCTCCTAAAGAGGACAACTACCATCCTATACACAAAGAAACAGTCCTCAGCCTGAAGCTTCACCAAGTGTTTGTAAAGATGCGAGTCCTTGTACTTGATAATCTTTGCCACTGTAGTAAGTTGCCTACGGATTCCCACCTCATCAAGCCTGAAGTTATGACGAGCCTTCTTCATGAAACCTACAAAACACCAGAACGCCATATGATCTTCTTCTATCACTGAGATTATTGGAGAAAGAAGATCGCTCATCCCTTGACAATAACCAATTTCTGAGTCATAGACAGCATAGGCTTCAAGTATTGCCACTAGTCGGGCAGCGTGATAAATTCTGCAAGGCTCAAGGTGATCGTAATCTTTCAGCCCTACAGCCTCAGCAGAACGGTGAGCCCGATCTTCAGGTATAGCCGCCTGATAAGGGGAATAAGTTATCCATTCTCCATTTGCTCTCACAGCATCAAGACGAATAATACGTTGCCAACTTGCAAAGTCTTCAGTTCGACAGACATTTGCCTGCACACTAGTCTTGGGAGAGGAAGGACACTCTTCTGAAATCACATCAGCATCATTCAATTCTTCAGATGGACGTATAGCTTCATCAAATTGCTCATCATCGGAAGACCCAGAATCAGATGAATCAGTGTAGATTATAGAAGGACTAGCACTAATCATTCGTCGAGAACTACTGGTCCTATCCAAGACTGTACTGGAGTTGTTTTCTGAGCACTCAGCATCAGAACTTCGTTTCTCGCTAGAAAGGGACTCTCGTGCACTGACTGCATCGTCAGAAGCAGGTGAACCGGGCTCTGGACAAGGGCTCTCACAATTCCCATTGCTACAACCTTTTCCTGCTTCCTTTGGTTTCGCGTTGTCATCAGTTTGTTTCCGTAATCGTCGGCACTGTCTTCTAAGTTTCTCGTATTCCTCCCTGACAAGACAACACAATAAATATGTAAACGAGAAAATTCTCTCAGAATAAAATTCTTGTAAGTGCACATAATCTAATTAAGAAACAATCTGTTTACACATTCACAGTACCTATTCTTGTTCTTGATGGCATCTCTTGCTTCTTTAGAACTGTTCAATTCATAGCTGTCAAACAAAACAATAAAAATCAGTATACACTAGTTCTTGCCAACAACCAATTTCACAGTAGATTACACAATAACGATTTATTTCAATGAACATAAGATGCCGCTACTTCAAGAAAGATGCCTTAACGGAAACTTGAAAGCTCCAGCACCAGTATATTGAGAATAAACTATCAGCAGTCAGTTGAGCTCCTTCCCACACGTCTAGGGAATACCTTACAAGAGACCTGTGCATCCTTGGGTAACAAAGTACGCTCAATCATACAGTTGCAAAACAAATGAACAGCCCATACGTTCAGAAAGCATATCCACCACCATTTCAGAACTGCACTTTCTCACCATACAAAATAAATGTTGGCAACCCCTTCCCGTAAGCTAAATACCCCGTCTATCCCACAAAAAGGGGACTATGGTTTCTTAAAATGAACGGCTGCTTCGTAATAGCTCACCCATATTAATATCAAATGGTGTAAATCACCCAAGTTGAAAGAACCAATAATTCTAGGGCAGGTAGCATAAAGTGGTGTAAAAATCCCGTTTCGCTGCAGAGTTTTTCCACAACGCTGTCACCAGTTCAAGAACTATTATATAGAAGATCTACAAAGAAATTACACCTGTTGAGGACCTCAAGGTACAAGCAATGGTTGTGGGTCAAAAGTGATATAAGGGTTGCACCTTGAACCAAGCGTAGAAACTACACCAACCTTAAAAATAGTTGGCATGAACAATTCACCAGGAAACTAGAAAAACATCTTATTCTCAGCAAAAGATGTCCAGACTTAAGTCACCCGGTTGTTCTTTTCCCTTGCTTACGATCCTTTCTTTCTTGGTAGTAGAGGGAGAAGACAAGAAGTTCCCCAGTACAGTATAGCCACCATGTCAAAATTAGAGCTTCTGGACCATAATATAAAAATACACTCATAGAGCCCGTATTAGAGCAGTCACTAAGCTCCCACACTCATTCCTGGGAGGAAAAGGGAAGTGCTGTCATTGAGTCATGAGTGTACTTGGTGCATAATCTATCTAGGATAGTGGAATAGCAAGACACCAGGAAAATTACTAATTCTATCAATTATCATATCAGTCTTCAATTTGTGTAGATTTACACTTTGGGAGACGAAGGCCACTCGAAGGTCTTAATACTATCGTTACTTTGTATTTTACAGCTTCGACATCACTAAAATGACAGAAATAGCATCTATTTTCTATAATGATTGTCCTATTGTGTCTTCTCCTCGAAGTTGCCGTGTGAGTTCATCACAGAGTCAGAGGGGATTTCAACGAAACTATGCCTTATGTAAACTTCACTGACTTCACAGAACACACTTATAACACAAAAAACCTAATACGTTACTCTCCAAACAGTAATAAACCAATCATAAGAAACAATTTACTCATGTTTCTAGTCTCTCCATCCTATCCATTCCTTGTACACCGCCTTCAACCATGAGTATCATCATAGAATTCCGACTTGAACTTATCATGGAACCAATATCGTAGTTTAGCCTTTTCCATAAGACAAAACATAGGCAGACGACAACTCAAAACACAATAGTCAGGTAAAACTTAGACACAAGAAAGGGTAAAGCTGAAACATGATTCTCAAGCAAAATATCAACAATTCCCCAATGAGAAATCAGAGCCTAAATTCCATATTCTAGCTTCCACGTGATGCTGACCTACATACTTCATTACACGAAGCATAGACATGCAATGTTGGCACGCCTGCACCTCCCCTTTAACTGTCCACTCAATGTTCAAAGTCCCTTCACATCTCTCAGTTCTTCCAAATCCATATCATACTCAGCAACAAAGGCAATAACCATTAACAAGGGAGAATTAATTAGAAAGCTGTCACCTATGACCTGGTATGACAAAGCTGATCTAAGACAGGAGATTCATGATGCTCTTGTCAAGCGGTACATGCATGTACCACATAGGCACAAATTAGTACACTATGCAATTTGCATTAGATTTTATTACAGTAAATGAGCTAAGAGTAAGCATCCTAAAAATTATCAAACCACTCAACTTGGAAGTTGGATGATAAATTAACGAATTTGAAATGTCAAGGTTTCAGAGCTTTGACCATTGCAGTATTAACATCAACAGTCAAATCAGATAATATTTTATACGTCAGAAGTGGAAGTTTGGGTACTTACACTCCAAGAAGAAAAGGCCAAACTTCAGCTCGAATGCTGGAATCAATACCCTGCATCAGATAAACACACATAATGAATATCAACATATATAAAAAAAAAAAAAAAAAAAAATATATATATATATATATATATATATATATATATATATATATATATATATTTCAAACTGTAAGCCTTTTATTTCCCTTGCATTTAAATGCTGAAGATTTTTGTTTCAAACCTGTAACCCAAAACCCTCAAACAATTTCACATCATAATATTCAAAAGAATGAGAGACTATTTCTTATATACAAGAGAGAGAGAGAGTCACAAGTTTCAAAACAGTACAAGAAACAAGGAAGAAGACGAGCTACAAGCCTATACCAAAAAATGTTTAAGCGTACTGGACAATTATCCATTTCTATGATGACAAAGATCTTGGGAGAGAGGTGAAAAAGACTAAAACTGTTACCCAACACTAAAACATGAACAAAAAATTTCCAAACGACACGGAAACAAGAGCTTTCTTTTACTTAACTTAAGCATAGATAGAATATCAATTATCCTCCCATCCCACCCCCTCTTCCAAAAATAAAATCCACAAGACATCTTCCAATCTTTTATTCCTAAAAACACTAGGAACATAATCATATCAAATGTAGGACTCAGCTAGTTTAATGAAGAAAACAAACTCATTTTAAATGCAAGCAACTTTTCAAGTCCCAAAGAATGGTATCTCACCCCAGTTCGTATTTTTTTCAAAAGCTTGATTCCACCATCACGGAGTATCCCTTCTGGTGTAAATGAACTTTTCCATAGCTGTGCTGTGAGTGCATGCTTCCGTCTCCTGCGAGACCACGGTGACTTCAGGTGACCCCTGAAAAAAAAAATTCAATTTTTTTTTTTTTTAAAACAGCACAATGGACAGCAAATCAGCTGCTATATGTTCAAGATAAAAAAATAAATTAAAAAAAAAAAAAAAAAAACAGGGTTATAGTAGCCATAAAACTTTCCAAAAAGTGGAATAGTAGCAATTAGAGGAACACATAATCTTTTGAAAACCTTACAACAATGAGCAAAATCATAGAATGCCGACTTGTAAAAATCAAAGAACCCATTTGATATTGATACCAGTACCTGAACTGATGAATAATTACCACCTAAATTAAATGTAAAATATATAATCTGTATTCTATACTGTTCCTTTTTTTTAATAGCTTATAATTTAATATCAACTTTGTTCAGCCAATCAGCCACGGTCGATGTATGATGAAAAAGATAAAATCTGTCAGCACTCGGCTATAGCTCACACTACTTAAACTAAAATAAGCAAGATAATCCGCTTAACTCAAAACCTAAATCAAAATATTAGCATTGCTGCTCTAAAATATCACCACTGCTAAAAGTAACTCAGAAATATGCTGAGATTGAGACCTTTGAGCTACCAAACAGAACAAGTAAGATTGCAGGCAATACTGACAAGTCCCACAAAGACAAAATGAACTTCTCCATTTTGATAGACAATTTACTAAGAACTATGACCCGCCAGTCAGAATGGCTCATTCAATTGTACACACTTCTTATATGTTATATGTGTTATATATTGTCACGAGACAAGATGCTGTGGCATTCCTCATCAAGCAGCCGCTGTTTCTAAACAAGTGTAATCAAACCCTGACCCCACATTCACCCTCCTGTCGGAACCCTCTTTTGAGTCATTGAGTGACTATGTTTATAAGGGTTATGTACTTATGTTTAGCAAAAAGATACAAACTTTAAGCTCTACATTAGCAACTGATTGGCTAATTAAGCTAATTCTCGACAAAAATGAGAGGCTGAGTAATATGAAGATGAACTTCATCTACAGAACTAACAAATACATTAATTAAGCAGAAAATCGAATTTCCAACAACAGACCAAGACTACAAGTGCATAAGATCAAGCAACTTAAAAGTGAAATTTTCCAAAGCAAAGCAAAAAAAATGAAGTGGGGTAAATAGAAGACTGTGTTTTAAGGTCTACGAGAGAGCCTAATAAGCTGATGGGCTAATCGTAGACCCTTTGAAGAAATTGATGCACACGACCATTAATCTGAGGCGGACAACTAAACCCAAAACAAACATGCCAAAGATACACACTTTGAGCTACACCTCACAAAACAAGGTAATGAAGCCAAATAAACAGTTAGGACGAAATGAAATACACAAGCAGCTTAAACTGACAAGTGACAACTGCCACTATCAAAGCAAAAGATACATACTTTGGGCTTGACAACACAAAGAAGTTAATCACACTGAAAAACCAGATTCCGAGGAAAACTAAGAACCAGTACAACTGATCCAAAGCTAGCAGGATTAAACTGAAAACAGTTACAGAAATGCAAAAAGATACGAACTTTACCAACTAACAAACAGATTTAGCTACAACAATAAATAAATAAATAAATAAAACACGGGGTTTCGACTAGAGTGAGACACACTATACCACAGAGTGATCTAACGTTAGCAGAATCAAACTAAAAAAACAGTTAAAGAAATGCAAATGACACAAACTTTAAAGTTCTTCAACACCAACTAATTAACAGATTAAGCTAACAAAAACACGGGTTTTCGACTAGAGTGAGACACACTATACTATAGTAGAGTGATCTAAAGCTACCAAAGTTTGAACTAAAGTAAATTGGGGGGGAGCTTCTACAAAATGAGAGTGAGAGAAGACGCACCGATCAGAAGAATTAGAAGAAGTAGGTGATGCCGGTGAAGAGGAAGAAGCAACAACAAATAAAACCGATCGCAAATGAACCCACGACGACGACGATGATGATAATGGTGAAGACGAATGTTTCTTATTCCTACTATGATTTCGATTAAATGGCGACGACGACGATGATGTTGATGGTGAAGATGATGATGATGGTGATGAAGAAGATGATAATGATTTCGACGACGATGACGACGAAGATGATGTGTGGTTTCTTCTTAACGCTTTCATTTAATTTTACACTTTTTCAGCTTACTAAGATCAATCAATCAATCAATCAATTAATCAATCAAAAACCCTAATTTCACCAAATACCCCCTAATTATTCATCAACTTCCTACAAATTCCTACACAAAATTTCCCCCCAAATTTCAACAAGAACATCAACAACTAGATAAACATCAAAATCAGATAATCAGGAAAATTAAAAAGAGTGAAATCTAGGTTTTTTTTTTTTTTTTTTGAATCTGGGGATAATTTTGTGAGTGAAAAAGAGTGATGTGGTTTTTTACCTACGAGTGTAAACAATGGCGGCGACAAGAGCTATGCCAGCCACGGCGGTGACGGCTACAGCAACTCCACCACCACCACCACCGCCGCCACCGTTTTGGCCGCCGCCGCCGAGAAGGAGGAACACACCGCCGATGTTGCGGAAAATGCTCGCCGACGGGACGCTGTTCAGCATCGGAGAGGAGACAATCCCAAACAACTCAAAAAAACCCGGAAATTTTTTTGATAATTTCTCACTTTTTTTTTATTTTTCTTCCAAAAAATTGATGATTTTGTGGAGGGAAATTAAAATTAATTAAATTAGTAGTAGCAATAACAAAGTTTGGATCTCCTTCTCTCTCTCTCTCTCTCTCTCTCTAAGAATTAGTTGCTTTTATTTTTAATTTTAATTAAAGTTTTATTTTTATTTAATTTGGGGATTGAGTGGAATTAGTTTGTCTCTTCTTCTACTTTGATTTAGGTGAAAAAATGTATGTATTTCTAGAGAGAAGAAATTGGGGGAAGAGACTAGAGAGAAAGAGGGAAAGAAGAGTGAGTTAGAAGGAAAGGGGGGAAGTGAAGGGGAAGACTTGTGTGGAGAGTAGATAGATACTATGGCATCAAACCAAACTAAAGAAGAGTGAGTTAGAAGGAAAGGGGGGAAGTGAAGGGGAAGACTTGTGTGGAGAGTAGATAGATACTATGGCATCAAACCAAACTCACATACTAGTACACACTCTTATTATGGGTTAGTAGGTGATGATGATGCTCATTGGAAGCTACCTACTTTATTGTATGTAACTAATTTTTCATTAATGTCTCTTCATTGTATTGTTGGAAGGCCCTTAATTAGCATTCCTTAAGTCCTAACTCATGTCTAACTGTCTAAGTGATAGAACTTTGTATTTTGAGTGTCTCTGCGTTTAAAAATGTTGGGTTTTTTAAGTCTCCGCAAAGAGAAGAAGAGGATGAGAATAGTTGTTGTATGTTTTGCTATTATATGGCTATAGGTGTATAAATAAAATACCATGTTTAGATGGATAAAAATGTAGAGTAAATTTGATGGAAATATACACATACCATTTTATGGAGAAACAGGTTGAACAAGTGATGTCATTTACAATTGGAATTAGATGCTTCACTCGTTTCCTCTTAACTTCGTTCTTCGACATGATTGATGACATTGAAGCTTAATAAGTTTTTTGGGAATGAACTGTGTCGCTGATTCGCTCAATTATGGATTGTTAAATTGTTGCTTGTATCAGTCTTTTCTGTAATTCTGAGTCTGATCTGAATATATAAATTACATTAACAGACTCAGCAGACATGATTAATTCAGTACTCAATGTACTGCTTTTGACATTTATTACGGTCGCTGACTTCATCAAATGTTAACCATGAAAAAATCATAAATGGTCAGGATGTGTAATCAATTCAGATATCTCACGAGATGCGACGGTTTTTAACTCAGTTTCTGTTAACCGTTTTAATCATAATTGAGGGTGAGGGGGGACATAAAGATGAAGGTTGGAGGGGAGTAGGTTTCTTTAGATGGAGGAAATGGGGTGATTTATTTGCTTCCCTAAATAAATTCAATCTTCTCTCCATTGTTAGAGAAATTTAGAGGGAAAACATTACTACTCATTTAGATCCAAGTTTTGCATACAAACACACTCTAAATTGCATAACGGTGTATCTATTTAAGCTTGTCATCCATGCTCCTACGGCTATTGACACTAACTTGTCTCTTTCAATTTGCTGGATTACTTAAATTTGCTTCATTCCAAAAAAAAAAAAAAAAAAAGTTCAAGTAGTTGGAATTCGCTATACTCCCTAACTACTCCATTTCGCAACAAAATCAACTAATAAACTATTAATAATTGTCGTTATTTGAATCATATCAGAATAAAGATTTCAATCAAGTGGGATGCTATGGTCACTCTCTTTGGGAGAGTGTCCATAAACACTCAACCTTTGATGGGTTGTAAATGAAAAGTGTTGCAATTAGTGCTTAAATTAAATCATTAATTTTTTGTTGATAACCAATAAAAGGTGGAGTGTTCATGGACACTCTCCAAAAATGAGTGACCATAGCATCCCTCTTCAATCAATATAGAAATGCAGCATTATTCCGCGCCATTTAGTACTCAACACTATACACCTCATTATGTGGTCTTTTTATATACTCCACTCTAGATAGTTTTACTTGCATCAACAAGTCTACAACTGCCAATTAGCTAGTTAAGTAGTCCCAATTAGGCAGTTACTTGAGTTAAACATTAACAATCCGTTCAAAATCACAGGACATTTAGGTCGAATCTTACACAGACAATGAACTAAAGGGTTATATAAACGATTATATATGTGTATCGTAAAATTAAGCGTCCCTACTTTGCTCAACTAGACAAGCACTCGAAGATGCAACTATATATGCAAGTTGGTAGTGTAAAGAGATTTATGAATCTCAAAGTGTCGCAATGTTGAATACTCGTTTCTTTTAGCTGCAACTCCCAAGAAGTGGTAAGGAACTGTCATTGTATTATCAGTATGATCTTTCAACTTCAATGGGCACTTTATACTTAAGCACACCTTTTATAACCTTTTGCATATACGCGGCATACTATAAAGTTGTGTGCCCTTCGATATATATAGACTTACACTCCTCCGTAAAGCTTACTTGAAGGCTTGAAGCCGTGCGTTCACATTTCAGTCAGTGTGGACAATATTATTAGGCGTACGTAGAGCGTACTACGTGTGTTACTGCAATGTCTACAATGACTACAAGCCATATCGAAGAGGATCAATCAACACCACTATGTTGTGTTGATGCATATTATCGACGATGGAATGAGTAGATGGAACCTTAGCAATTCAAGACTTGTAATGAATGTTTTACTTTGATTTTTGAAAAAAAATGTTTGACTTGGTGTATTCTTAGCAATTCATGCAAGAATTGGTCTTTTGAGGTCTCTAAGAAGTCTCTTGTTTTTTAAACAAATTGTTTGAACGACTAACAACTGTGAATATCTTTTTTTTTTTTTTAAAGGTAATTCATCTAGTAACGATGAACGAAATTGAATTTACTATGTCGTTTCCTTTGAATTTTCATTCATAGGCATCAAAATTCTCACGACGAACCAAACGACCAATAGTATGAAGTATGTCACAAACATAACTCGATTTGATCACCATATATACTAACGCGAATACGCGATCAACGAATTTCCACACCACATAGAGGAAAAGAAAAAAGGGGGGTCCGAGAAGTATTCGGGAAGGGGAAAAAGGGTTACTATAGCAAGTACCACTAAAGTAAAGGTATCGTAATAATCACGTAGAAGCATGAATTGAAGGAGGTGATTGTCTGATTGATACTCATAATAAATACAAAAATTACATATGCAAATAATCAAAATGATTAACAAAGGGAGCTTTATAATAATTATTGAAACGTGAGATGGTGCAATGGATTAGGCATGTCTCTTTTTTTAATCCCAACCAGCTTTATTTTGTCTACCATTTTGGTCCACACATGGTCTGCACCTTAATATGTTATTATGTTCTTCGGTTCCTATTTCGTTGATCCGATCTCAGTTTACATTATTATTGTGGTGACGACGTATTATGTGGTATGTACGTACGTTTGTTGTGTACCATGATTCATAGGAATGATGCAATTTTGTACGAATTTAAAGCTCATGTGCCACTGTTACATTAGAGTACATGGAGAAATATAATAGCGTGATTTTAAGATGTAACAGTCTATTTTGAGAGAACGTTTAGAAAATTCGGACTACTACAGCAATTACAATACATTCGAAAATTTCAATAATTTTACTTTTAACACAAGAAATTCTGAACAGTCTTGTCTAATTAAAGTTGTGATTTGCAAGTTGAGCTGTACATTGTTTCTGTCGACAGCAAAATTTAATTTGATGGAACACTTCTACGGAGTATTAAACGTGCTATTTGTTCATTTCAACAGTGTTTTTTTTTTGAGGGCTTTTGTTCATATAGAGTAATAGAGTATCAACTTGTAGTGCCAAGTACTCCGTATTAAATAATTTACAAGTTCTTTAAACCAAAGGAAGATTCTAATTGAAGAAACCCTCATGTGCACTCCTAGTGAAGTGGTTAACCTTTTTTTATTGGAAGGGCTATGCACATGTTGATCCGCATAAGTCCAAATTTTAGCTCAATACGAAAATCAAAATTTAATTGTGCAGAACTTCCCTTCAATTATGAGAATTCATGTCTCATTTACTGAATGCATATACCTTCTTTCCAGTCATAGCTTGATAGAATTTAATCGACAAAATTCGAAAACCCGGGACGACATATCATATAACAAAGCATCAAGGCTTGTCACAGCTTGATAGAATTATATCGAAAAAAAACTCAAAAATCCAGAGCTGACATACCATTTCATAATACAAAGCCTCAAGGCTTTAGAGGTTGCGAAAGTTTATTTAGAATCTCGGTTCTAAATTCTACACAACCACATGTAAGCTAGACCAGAGTCAGATGGCTGCATCGAACGTCGATGAAACCTGCAGACATTACAGGAAACCTGACTAGTGCACAACTAGAGACGGCTGACTTATTGGGGTGTTTCTATAGACGAGCCAGGATTTACAACAACGAGGCTGCATCCTTGTCCAGAAACCATTTCAACTCCCCTTCAGGTGAAACCATTTGGACAGGCAATGCATCGGCACTCTGGTTGTCACCGAGAGCAGTCTTCACAACACCAGCTTTGCCACTCCCACAAACCACTAGAGCGATGTATGCAGAGGAATTGATCACTGGGAAGGTGAATGTGATTCTCTCCGGTGGTGGTTTTGGGGACTCCTTGATAAAGGTAACCCATTTCTTATCCTCCTTGACGAGAGGATGACCTGGAAAGAGGGAAGCTACATGCCCATCAGGGCCCATTCCCAAAAGCATTACGTCAAATTTTGGGAAACCAGAAGCCTGAGATGTAGCTAGGATGTTGCTCTCCACTAGTTTTCTGAGACAGGTTTCATAATCATCGGCAGCCCCTTCAGCTGAGAGAGCATCATTGATGGCGTAAACATGGCCAGGGAGGATAGGAACCTGGCAAAGATAGAAGGTTATGAGCAACTTAACAACAGAAATGAAAAGGAAAGAGATGTGCAGCAGATTCTTGAATGGCTTAAAAATAAAATCAATCTTGCAGGCCAGAGCATAAATTATATGAGAGCTCAAAACAATCGTTGAAGGTGCAACCATTCAGGATGACCCCCTTTTGCCCTCCCAAAGAACGAAAAAGAAAGATAACAACACACACTCATAATGTGCTAAAGAAGGCACTACATTTACCATTCTCACTCAAAACCAACTCAAGAGTTAAGCACAGAGACTCTTGTTGATGACAGCTTAGATACTACGGAGTACTACTAGATAGTATGCAAAGGACTCTGTTGTTGGACTATTATGGAATATAAACAAAGAAAACCACCCAGTACAGGGCATTTTGTAGATGGGCTTCCACATGCATATAACCATGACATAGCTTGCAAACAAAGAATTTTCTGAAAATGAAGCATAACGGAAATAGGTGCCTTCAAAGCTAAATGCAGGAGAAATATGATGACTAATTTTCCTTTATTCACCAGATATGATAACAGTTTGAAGGGTATCATAAAAACTTCTAGTCTACCAAGAGTGTGTATCCTTTAAGACAAGGCAGCTTTGCATGTGACTCATGTGAGGCACGAGTTAACAGGCCTCCAGAAAGAAAACGGCATGTCAGACGAAAAGACAATTCACTTCGTTCCCACTTTGACCACCACCAAATGTACATGCATGAGATTCACATGTCCAGCAAGTGAATTAAAGGCCACAATAACGGAAAAAATCTTGCCTTGTGCAAACATCTAACAATGCATACACCTAGAAACTCTCTTAGTAGTAAAGCGCTGTGCTGAATACGTCAAAACAAGGCATAGCCTTATCGCAAATCTCTATATCTGACTTAGTAAAGTACATTAGTACAGTGCAACTCTCTTAAGGGGATATCTTAACATAAGTAATAGTTGTTGAGCTCAGCAGGTATAGAGCAGGCTTAAAGTAGCTGGTCCAAGCTTAAGAGTGCAGAGCAGTATTATCACTTATGATTATGCACTATATGGGAGCCTCTGTGGACTATCTTGAGACTGAGTTTGTTAATACCCAGAATCAAGCTGCAATTTTCTGAAAGCACCTAACATAATCAAGGAAAAAAAAATATCCAGCACACTAGTATCAAACAATAGCAGACTGAATGGCTTCTGTTAAAGATACGACTTTAAAGTGTACTCCGTAGGTTTTTTTTTTTTTTTTTGGTTTAGAAAAACCTTATAAGGTTTGGTTTTTCTACTATGGGTTTCACTGTATTTTTGGTTAAAATTTCATTGTTCTTTTTTATTTTCTTTAATGTTAAAATACTTATTTATAATGCATTTCATTATTTTATATACATTCATTTCACTACCATGTTCTCCCTACTTTACCCTTGAATTGTTTACGACTTGCGAATAGAGATTCCAATGACGATTGACAATTCATGTTAACAGACCCAGATAATTTTGGGACTAAGGCTTGGTTGTTGTGGAAATTTTGGTGCCGATGCCCTAAGTATAGCAGATTAAGCCTGAAAGGCCTTGATTATCTCAATTTCATGCTAAATATGATTTCTGTGCTGGTCATCAGGCAGTTTTTAATCCCCGGAGTTCCAGTGGGTAATATTTCATGTTATCCCTGCAGCTTGGAACCAGGTAGCTGACCAATCCATGTATACACTAAAAGAAAAGTTGGAAACAGAGAGTGAGATAGTCACATCACTGCATGCCACTTATCACGAGGCTATCACTATGGCCTAGGAAAATTGATTCTCTAGGAGTTAGTCAGGAGGGCAAGCTCTATACAATGACATGAAGCAGACCGGAAGATGCTTTATAGGAGAAAGGATGCAGGTAACCAGCCTGGGCATACGGATCCCCTAGATCTTGATGGTCCACCTTCCCATTCCGCACTGCAGGGACAGATAGAGAGGTAGGAATGGGTTTGGATGCAAAAGTAAGTCCAATGAGTTCCCTAAGTTGTCTAATACCCCACATAATCCTTCTTAGGATACTAGTGTTGAGACTTGAGAGTGTCGTAAGCAAAGATATATCACCAGTAAAAAAAAAGGCAAAAAAAAAAAAAGAAATGACAACATGATGAAGTGATTAAGTTTGTCGAAAAGTAGAATTAATACTCATCCTTCAGAGACCACACTTCGCAACAGCAAATGTACCAAAGAGAACATTATCACCTTCAGAGATAGACACTTAGGATGAGCACACTCAAGTTTCAATCATCACAGATTCTGGCAAATCAAGTCATGCTTAGTAGAAATTGAGAGCTTTAAAGCTTCAATTGAATCTCCTAAGAGATTCTGGGGTGACCGCATACTAACATCATAGTGTTTTTTTTTTTTTTTTTTTTTTTTTTTTTTAAAAAAAAAACCAAAAAAAAACAGGAGAACCGAGTTCTTTTGGAGATACTGTTCATGATGAACTATCTTATGAAGAATAAAGGGTGTTTTCTAGGATACCCGTTTTGACAAAAAGGAATACAAATAAAAATTAATTGACTTAGTCAATCAGTCATGTACCTTTCTGAGAATTCTATAACAAGAACCCACCGTGTCTCCAAGTTTACATAGTCTTGCGACTTGGTTTCTTACAATAATACCTCAAACCTGAAAACACTCATTTTGTTCACCATGCACAACAGACTCATCATTCTTCAGATAACTTTTTACTTTCAACACTTTCTGAAATCAGTCCTACATCTTTTCGAAGTTATTCTACTACTATAGCAGCTCACTCCACTCAGCCCCTTGGCCCCCTTCACAGCCAAGTAGCAAATCTGTGAGACCTAGTACAATACTTTTACTGTAACAATGAATCACCAATACACCATACAGCAGATCCCTCTGATCACGTTTCTACATCCTCTAAATTTCAAGTTCAACAAGATGAAAAATGCTCTTTCGAGGAAATTGGGGAGGATCCTAGATGGATTGTAGCCATGGAGAAGTAATTAAAAGCTCTGAAGCCAATCATACATGGAATGAACAGCTATCCCCCAGAATTTGTAAGAGAGCAGTTGGTTCAAAGCGGGTGTTCAAAATCAAGCACAAACACAAGACTGAAGGCTGTGTTGAGAGATTTAAAGCAAGGTTAGTAGCTAAGGGATATGATAGAGTTAAGGATAAAGACTATGCACACAACCACACACGTTCTCACCCGTAGCTAATGGAAGTTGGTGCTGCAAAGAACTGGCTCTACAGTAGTCAGGCAAAAAAAAGGTAACTCTGCATAGGTACTTAAGTGAGAAAGTCTATGGTGCATCCTGAGGAGTATGTTAAAAGCTCACCCGATCAGATGTGTGCATCGCAAAGATCCTTGTATGGGTTGAAGCAAGGTTTTCGGCAATGGAATATTGAACTTACTAAGTGTATTTAAGGCAAAGATTTAAAGCAGCCCAAGCAGTATTACTCGTGATTCGTGAGAGACTTTCAGCAGTGTAAATTGGTTGACATCAGACATTCTTCAGTAAAGTATTTCTTCAAATGAGATACTTCCTAGTTCTTGAAGTAGTGTCACCATAAATGAGTCTGGAATAAAACAACAACAACAACCAAGCCTTAGTCCCAAAATGATTTGGGGTCGGCTAACATGAATTATCATCCAGAAACCGTCTTGTGTAAGCCAAAAGAAAAAAAAAAAAAAAAAAAAAAAACGTTGTGAACCATTTAGGAATAAGTGAGTCTGGAATACGGTTAAATTATTAAAAGCTTATCTTGAACATTACAGGCCTGGAAATGGAGCATTGAAGAGGGTATATTCACAATACATAGGAGTCTATTAGCTGAATAGGGTGAAACAACCGAAACAACACGGAAAATTGGTTGAAAGACTATTGCATCCGTACCTCACTACACTTTATAAATCCTACTCTGAACAACAATTAAGTCAGCCTCTAGCTCATCCAAGAGTAACTCAGTTTCAGGCTGCATTGCATGTAATCAAGTACTACAGCAGCACAGCCAATGTAGGCTATTCTATCCAACAGATTGAACTTGGGAATGACATCTTTATTGCCATGCAGATTAAGGGCAGTGTCTCTTTAGTTGTGGATCCTTAACTAGTTATTACAAATTTCTTGGCCAATCCTAATCAGTGAGTAAAACTACTGTTATAGAAGCATGTCGCAATGGATAGCAGTCATAGTACTATAGCCAGACAGGTTAATCAGAAACTTAAAGGTGCAAGTACCACCATCAATCTCCTTCACTGTGTTGGCAGAGCGCAAAAAGAGAACATAGCTCAGAATCCCGAATGCCATGAGAGCTCAGACTCCCCATCTTAAAATCAAGCCTACAGTTAGCTGATGTCCCCTTGATGGAGAACAACACAATCTTGGACTGAATTCCAGCTTTCCCACTAATCTTTAACATAATGGATGCCTTTAAATAGGCTTACAAAACCTGAAAATGAACTACCAAGTCGGAGTAAACCACATTTACCACCATCTAATAGCCTCACATGATAGCAAAATCACTAATCCCTTAGTCCTAATTAGGAACCAGTAATGCCACTTTTGGAGCACTTAGAACATATCAGTTGTACTAGAGCCTACAGTGTTGCAACTTAGAATTAAATATAGCTGGTGCCTATATGTACTCACCTATCACTTCATTTTTTCAAATAAGAAAAAAGAAAATTTAAATTTCTAAGGGGTAAAAGTATAACATGTCTAGATACAATTTAACGTTGGAAAACTGGCAACATGATGAAAACCAAAAACAACAACAACATCTTTAACCCCAGTGCCTTAAGGCGGGGTAAGGGGGGGTCGGATGCACGCAAGCCTTATCCCTATTGAAACATAGAGAGGCTGTGCACGAATGACCCAAAATGAAAATTGCGTCGAGAATTGCACCAACTGACTTAAAACAATGTGGCAGCTGGTTTAGTCAACCCTGCAGATTGAGGCTACACATTCCATTTTCCTATTTCTCGTTTCTGAGAATTCTATAACAAGACCCCAATGTGTCTCCAAGTCTACATAGTCTTGCAACTTGGTTGAACTAATACCTCAAATTCTTAAACTCACTCATTCTGTTCACCTGAACCACAGAATTATCATTTCTTTTGATAACTTTTTACACTAGAACACCTTCCGAAATCAGTCCCAGATCTTCTGGAACTCCGACTACTATATTAGCCCACTACACTCAGCTCCTTCACAGCCAGGTAGAAGTTACGGGACATTTACTTTAACATGAAACTACTTCTGTAGCCCTTATCTTCAATTTACGACGCACTTGTCATCACCACCATCTTGTTACAACACTTTTCATCAAGCTTGACACTTTTTTTTTTTTTTTCCAGTACTTCTCTCCACAAAATTTGTAAGGCATTTCTCTCAATTTCTCTATGGTGCACTTCTCACCATTGTTTCCAACTCACCTTTTTTTTTTTCCAGTCGCCCCATTTACTGAGGTCGCTGCCATGCAACTATCTCATCTCAAGAACTCTAATCCCACTCTGTTTGGGAAAGAGATAAACAAGACGCAAAATAAAACATTCCCATGAATCTTGAACACAGTACTTGCCTTTAATTCTTTAAATAGGCTTTAAAATACCTCAAGTTTAACTACCAAGAAAGTGGCATACAGTAACCTAGAATTATCGCTATCTAATAGCCTCACATGATAATTCAATCACTCAACCACTAATCCATCAGTCCTAATTACTAGAAACCACTAGCGCCAATTTTGGAGCACTTTCAATACGCCAGCTTTACTAGAGCCGACAGTGAAGCAATTTAGATGTAAATATAGCTGGTGTGTATGTGTACTCACCTATCATAATCAGAGCAAGTGGTTCACAAAATTCTTAACACATTCACTTCACTTTCTCGTTTGTAGAAACACTCCATTGACGTAAGCTACATCAATGGAGGTGTTCAGGTGCACTAGGTTTAACACCCTAATAATAATTGATAATTTGAACTGACCTCCCCATCAAAGAACAAAAAGACACATTGACGTTCTCAATCTCTACACTCTACAGGTAAGTTCATAAAGAGAAAATCAGTGGTCAGCACATATCAACAGCCCCATAAATTTCACACTTAAAGACACATTGACGTTCTCGATTTCTATTCTCTATAGCTTCATAGGGAGCCGTAAAGGGCAGCGTAAAATAGGGTTCAATTCATAGTCCTATCAATTGTTGTCCGTATCGACTTTACCAACTAAATTAGCTGACATTCGCATCAAAGTCCTCGACTTTAAATAAAACAAGTACAGGCAAAATTGGACAAAAATATCGAAACGAATATAGCTACCTTGGACAAAAAGCCATCATATGCAAGTTTGTAATTACTGTCAGGATGATCCTTTGGAACAACCCTCTCATCAACCCAAAATACGTGCCATTTTGACCAATCAATTGAATCAACATACGGCGCCTCCGTCAATTTCCTAATTTCATCAAAAACCCATCAAATTAATCATCTTTTTGACATAATAAACCCAGAAACTAATCAGAAATCATTAAAGTTAATTAAAAAAAAAGTCAATTTTTTTACCTGAGAGATTTGATAAGAGAACCCCCAGAAACAACAACAGTGAAAGCACCTCTCTCTTTGACAAACTTGTCGGATAAGTCAGCTGTGTACTTAGCCAAAGAAATGGCAACTTCCTCTTCGGAATCAAGGATGTCGAAATTGCCAGAAGTGCCCTTCTGAGACTGGACTTCTGCCATGGAAGCTCGTGGGGTGAAGTTGAAGGAACCCTTGAGATTGAGGGGTAAATGGGTCAATCTAATGGAGAAATTTGAGAGTTTAGTGAAGGAGATTTGTGGGGTTTTGTGGAAGAAGATGGGTGTTCGGTTATTTTGATGATGAAAGTGAGTTGAGATTGAGTTGAACAAAGAGTGAGTTGAAGATGCCATTTAACTCGTGCTTTTTTGTTGGGGTGCTCTTTTTCTTGTCAAAGTTTGATGCTTTGTTCGTTACTGTTGTCTATTGTGTGTCTTGTACTTGAAGTTTGTAAAACTACTTGAATACTAGCATGATATATCAATTGGAGTTTTGAAGAGACACATTTCAAGATGACATATCGAATTTGAAGATACAATATTAATATGTTACGGAGGTACGAGAAGGCTAGCGTTGGTACTCTGTCAAAATATACTTGTTTGTTATTAGTTGAGTTGAAAGTATAAATTTATCGTAAATGTCGTTGTCTTTAATAAGAAATCAATGGTACTTTTAAATAACTTAAGCTATGAAATAAGAAAAGACTAGTTGTAGAGCCTAATTGCTTAAACATTTATTCAACAATGAAATTAAGCATCTTACAAGTTACATTGTTACAAGTGCCATGATTCAATTCACTCCAACAATGCCGCTGCTTCCTTGTCTAGAAACCACTTCACCTCCTCCTCGGCTGAAACCATTTGAGCAGGCAGTGGTTCGCCTTCGCCACTCGAATTGTGGCCAAGCACTTTCTTCACAGCCTCAGCTTCCCCACTCCCACTCATCACAAAAGCATTGTATGAGGCGGCATTGATCACAGGGAAGGTGAATGTGATTCGGTTTGGTGGCGGCTTTGGGGAGTCTTTAATGAATGTAACCCATTTCTCATGCTCATATCTTTGAGGGTGTCCTGGAAACAGAGATGCTATATGCCCATCTGGACCCATACCCAACAACATCAGGTCAAATTTCGGAAAACCCCCTGAGGACGTAGCTACCACATTCTTCTTCACAAGCTCTTTGAGACGAGTTTCATAGTTAATTGATGCATCCTCGGTGGACAGCGCGTCATTGATGGCATAGACATTTCCGATTAGGATAGGCACCTGAGTATGAGCAATGTTCAAAGAAGAATTTTCTCTAAGGAAGTAAGGAGTGTGCCTTCAAATTTTGATCATCAGAACCATATGAAATACATGGAGTATGATTTATGAACATATTCATATAAAAAGTTGCATGAATTGTAATATTTATCATCTACATTACTTTCCTACACTAATTTTACTAGATTTTAAACTTTTGAGTTGTTTAGAAAGGATCATATGATATATTGA
Source organism: Spergularia marina (assembly GCA_963680865.1). NCBI lineage: Eukaryota > Viridiplantae > Streptophyta > Magnoliopsida > Caryophyllales > Caryophyllaceae > Spergularia > Spergularia marina. The sequence goes on along the minus strand of OY804553.1, from coordinate 20,948,885 downwards.
TATGACCACACATGGATAGATGTACAAGTAACGACAATGTGATTAACATTGTCGTAATAGTTGTTATAAGTCACATTCATCCCTTCGTCGTATAAGCCTTTGCACCTAATTACATGATGAAAAATGACTTGGTAGTGGAGGTTTGTTTTAGGTGGGGTTTGCGTATGTGATATGCTATGTTGCTCGCACACGTTTAAATTTCGGACTCATTACATTTTTGCCTAAAAAAAGGTGTCGAATGTCCACATACACGTTTGATACTTTGAGTCATCAATGTTTTTTTTTTTTTCCGGTAAGAAAAAGTAATTAAAGAGTCTGAGCAACATAGGTGATACGATATGAGTACATATCTGAGTGTATGTAATTTTGAGCTAGTTACATGAACTATATACGCTTCACCAATTTCATAACAGAAAATCCAATAATCAAACTAGATCTTGTAAAGTCTGATCAATTGATCATGACAAAAACATGAAGAAACTAAAACATAAAGACAGAATAATGTTGATGATCATACCTTAGAAAGGAAACCATTAAAGGCAAGATTATAATTACTATCAGGATGATCCCTTGGAACAACTCTTTCATCAACCCAAAACACATGCCATTTTGACCAATCAACTGAATCTACATATGGTGCCTCCAATAATTTCCTAATCATATATATACTCCCTTCGTTCTGTTCGTTTGGATGGTTAACGTTCGATTTGAGTATCTCAGCGTAATTCAAACCAAACGTCAACAATCCGGCGGAACAGATGGATGGAGTAATAATCAAACCATTCATTACTTATACCCAAAAGAAACCATAATCCCAACATTTGAATAAATACATAGGAAATCAAATTGACATGAATAAGGATATGTTATAAGAAAGATACCAGAGAAAGTCAATGAGATAACCCCCAGAAAGAACAACAGTGAAAATGCCCTTTTGTTTGATAAACTTGTCAGACAAGTTAGCTGTATACTCAGCCAAAGCAATAGCTTCTTCTTCTTTTGTGTTGAAGATCTTCACATTAAACTTCTCCGAAATTGCATCTCCCATTGATGAAGCCCAGATTATTAAGAGGGTTAGAAAAAATATGGAAGTGAAGTGATGTAAAGATGCCATCTTTTGTGCCGTGGTATGTACGCGGGTTTTATAACTAAGCTAAGGTTAAAAGGGACTTTTCGTAGCCAGGAGTTAACTATGAAACTGGGGGTCTGGTCTGTTAAGTGTTACGGACCTAGGAGTGGATGTCAAATTCTCCATTAGTTTTGATGTTCTAGTCCTAGTCCTTCCTGTTAGCTCCTTTTCACGTTCCGTTAAAACTCTTAATATTGTTTTCATGGATAAAAACTCAGAGCTTGTTTGATATCGTTTTCTGTTTTTTTTTTTTTTTTTAAAATCAAAGTCCCGTTTTTGAAAATCAGAAGAAGTGGTTTTCAGTTTGCAGTTGTCAGATTTCATTTTCTGTATGACTATTATAGAAACATACAGTTTAAATTAATTTTTGCAACTTATTTAGCTAAACTTTTTAAGCAAAAATACAAAAAAACTGAAAACGGCAGTGGTACCGAACGGGCCCTCAATTATTATATAGGATAGATCGAATAAAGTGGTGACAATTCATATTTTAGGGGGAGCTTTGAAACTCTTGAGTTAATTAGATATTCACGTGAAACTTTTTTTTGGAGCGAGATTTTAACTTAATTAAAAGTATAAATTCAATTTAGGTTTTAACTTAATTTAAAGTATAAATTGCGCGCGACCCAATGAATTTTATAATAAACAAATGCAACAAGGATCTCGGTACGATTTGCACTTGATAATACTTGTAGTATTAACTAGGATGAAAGCTCGTGCGTTGCACGGGTCTCTTAATAATGATTTGTATTAGACGTGTTCAAAACTAAAATTGGTAGTTTATGTTTGGATATAGAGAATGTGTGATAAATCTCTAAAAAAACAAAGATTTTTTTATATTAATCCGTCCATTTTTATTTATATATGATGTTTTCGTTTTGTCGAGATAGGGGTTTGACTTTCAGTTTGACGAAATAATATTTCAAAATATTTATGAAACTTCTCACATGGAGTAAGGTATGTAAAACATAAAAAGGTACAAAGTTCTTAGTAGTCCAGGACACTTCTATTTCCCCTCCATCCATGTATGATTGTATGGAGATCAGATCCTCTGACCCTGATCATGTTTATGACCAAGTGTTCTTATTCCATCTTAGCTTGTTGATTAATATATCAACTAACTCTTAAACTTATACAACTTATAGATAGGCTAGATATCATATATGGGAGACACGTAATTATATAACTCATGTACGCACGTAGTAGGATTAAATACATAGATATACGTAGGATTATTACATGTTTCATTTAGTTCAAGTATGATTTGATAGTGGTTATGTTATGTACGTATACTGTAATTGTAATTGGAAAACGCCTCCTATATATATGTGTTGTCCAGTTAAACCTTCTAAGAAATATGTCGAGAAAGTGTGTCTGTTAATCCACCTCATTAGCATATACTTCATATATATGACTCTAAATCTCGCTCATAGGTAGTAGTATACGAACTATTGGGATTAGATGATTTAAGAACGCTAATACAATCATATGATATTCATTTATAAAGTTTGGGTTGTGCTCCTTAATAAATTAGTCAAGCTTGACTTATAATGTGATCCATATAAATATATAATACACGCCTCCACGGAGTTTATTATGTGTTGCGAAATAATATGTAACAATGACATATTTATCTTTGAGTTATGACCGCTACTATAGCAATTCTACGAATATAGGACTCTGAATATATATTATGCATCCATATGATTGTCTAATAATTAAGAGAGTTTCATTTAAAATTGATAACTAAATAATATTATAAAATTCTCAAAACTCTCTAAAAACCTCTGAGATATCGACTGCAAATCTTAGTAGACCCTCTCTCTATCAAGTGGCCTCTCAAGCTTGTGATACGGCCATACGGGTAGGCTTGTGGGCACTATTTACATGCTTCAATCATAAGTGGTATCACTTGAGAGAGCATGTTAAGGTATAAAACCTAGTTGGAGCCTCAACCATCAACTTAGTCAGTGACCAATGGGCAGCGACAGGGAAAAAGATTGAGCTTTGGGTTTCAATGTATTGGGGGCAGTCTTGATATTTGAGAATTTGGGCTAGCCTTGTTTGTGAAGAGGGACGAAAGGTACCATGCATGCTCATGGTACCAAGGGGGCACCTAAGTATTTGCCTCTGTTGCTACTATTGTATTGTGTTTGTAATCTTCTCCAGAGCGGAATATCTACGTACATTATGTTTATCACAATATAAGTGTGAGAAATCATAATTAGTTGATAAAGTAACCTTTTTTTTTTTTCTAGTTCTTGGAACAACCGTCATTTGCCATGTTTTGCATGTAAGTTCGTCACTTAGCTATCATCTTGTATGCTTAAATCTATTGTAGATCTGCCTAAAATAGATGTTAAGTTGTTAGATAAGGATGTTGTTTGGTTATCTGCTCGAGTTTTATTATTTGTGTTGTTGTATGTTCTTGTGGGATCATATTGTTGTCAATATTGAAACTGGCATCTTAGAAGATGTGGACTCATCAGACGTCTTGCTAAGATGTTGCGTGGAGCAACGGAATTAGAAGTAGTAAATTGGTGTGGTGCGTTTTATGCTAGTTGTTAGGTCAGCTAATGGCAGAACTTCTTTGTGTAAGAAGTTGGAGTCTAGGTTTTTAGGATCTACTGGGGCCGTGGTTTATTACTTCTGCAGGGAACTTTTGCATATGATTATATGCGTGATTGATCGAAGTAGAATAAGGGGTGGTCTAGGGTGTATGTGTTTTTTGCAGTGGTAGTGGCACATACAAGGATCATTGGATTCACATATGGTCTTGCAAAAAGTTGTACTAGAAAATGTGTATATATACACTTTAACGAGTTTTACTAAATCAATCACAGTAATTGGATGAATAGTGTCAATCACAAATTGAAAATAAATCTCAGCCGCTCATCTCCTTTTGTCTTTTTTTCCCAGATTTCCAAGTCCTAAATTGCAACTACCCGACCCCCTTTCCTTCTCATCTCACCCTCTCACCGTGACCTTACCCCCATGCCCACCACAACCACCCTTTTCAACACACCGGAAAACGGGATTATGGTCCCACTTTCCGGTGTCGCGTTAGCGGCGCCGGGAAGTGGGACCCTAATCTTGTTTTCCGGCCACTTAAGGGAGTCTCACGCCAAAGCTGTTGACCACACCCACTCAAATGCCCCACTCTCATTGGGTGTCTTTTTGTCCTCACTGGCGAAGCCAGTGGTTTGCCGGTGGTGCGTCGCCTGAGTAAAGGTAGTCGCCGGCCGTGGGAGCTGGGTTGGGTGGGAGTCCGGTGGTGTGCAAGTGATTGTGGGTTGTGCACGGTTGTCGGGTGTGGGCTTGTTTTGGTTTAGGTGGAAAATGGATGATTTTGCCCCTGTCATTGGGTCCGTACACCCAATCACGGTGATGGGTTTATCAGCACTCACACTTTAACAACATGGAGTAGTTCTGTCAGAGTAAATTTTGGTTACATTTTGATTGAATAATATTTCTTTGATAACGAAACATAAACTTTTACCACATTTGAGTGAAGCATCATCTTACTTCTTACTTTTTACGTTTATCCTTCACTACCCCAAACAAAACAATGCAGAGTAATCTTCATGAACACAAATACATTTCATTCATTGAATTCGGAATAAATAATACTTCAGCTAGAAGCTCCCACAAAACCAAACCAAGTTAAAGTAAAATAAGGCTAAACTAGGGACAATACGCCATATTTGATGAACAAATGTCTTCTTGATCTAGAATCCCCAACAGCTTGAGTACGTAGGCCCTGACAAAAACCGCACGAAACCGCTGCTATCTCAGACCTCTGCTGCAAAAAGTTGGTCGCTCTACTTGATCTTCTTTGGCCTCAACTGCAAAGAGTACAAATGAAAACGAAATGCTCGGGCAGCGCGATGAAGTAATAGAGGATTATGGAGTATTCCTGAGTATTCCGGTTAAGGAATATGATGCGTGTTTAGAAATGCGATATATACGAGAACATGTGTTTAGTAATATCTTATGTGATAGGTTTTGTAAGGATTAAGTCGTGTATAGGTATAAATAGGTGTTTATCCTCATTGTAACGAGTCATTAGTAATTATATTGATGTTATATTATTCCCTAAATATCGTACGTTATATTCACTATAAACAATTTTCTTGCTTGGTCCCACCACAAACTCCAAAAGCTAAGTCCAAACTTGACAAAACCGGCCTTCAACACTAATAAAGCTGCTACATGCCACACAATATCGACGACACAACGGTCACAACGCTTCATCATCGATCATCCGCAAATCGTAAATTCGTAAATTCGAAACTTTTGATCAGCCATTATCACGGACTATCTCGACATCATCTTCAAATTGCAATAAACCAACGGAGGGTCTTTATTCAAATAATAAATCGAAAATAACATAAGACTCTTAAATAATATCAAACAACTCCCTAAAATATTATATCACGAATAATAAATCGCCGACGAACACCAAATTTCCGCCGGCAGGCATTATCGAACACATGCCCAACGGCAGGCAGCAGAAACGCCTTTTAGAGCCCTCTAGGAAAGAGCCTCTAATATCATATAAGAAATATAACGTAAACTATTTGAAAATACTCTTAACATACATTAATATAATCGCTAATGACTCGTTACAATGGCTCTAGGGTAAACACCTATTTATACTAATACATGACTTGATCCTTACGAAACTTATCACATAAGATATTCATAAAACACATATTCTAGTATATATCGCATTCCTAAACACACATAATATTCATCAACCGGAATTCTCCGGAATACTCCATAATCCTCTATTAAGAAGTGTGGCAGTAAGATGCCTGGTTGTCGTGGCCACATTTATTCTTTCTATAGTTCACTACACGAGGGCGGACACGTGCATATTGTCACGGTCCTAAATTTCGAGTGACCGTGATACGCCCCCTCGTCGGTTCTCCTGACAAGCAAGCAAGCAATTATCAATTGCGGACAAGCACTCGTGAGGGATCGCCCACTCGTGGAAGCCTAAACTCGGGACTGTGAGTTGAGAGACTCTCGGGACCGGTAGTCTCGGGACCGAGCACAACCCACACGTTCGATATTAACGAAGATCAAAGATCACAACAACAACATTATATCAAGCATCAACAAGGGTAAAGTTGAAAATAAGGGAAAATTGATTTCATTGATTAGCTCCCCATAAAGAGGGAAATTTACTTTTACACATCTCTTGACAGAACACCATTAATGTGCAACAGAGAGATACATTTTGTTTCATGAAAGTAAACTAAGTTACAAGATCATAAAAACATGCTACAACATAATATGAAAGACATTACAAGGAATAAACTAAGTTACATGAAAGAAATTAAGTGGAAAGACTTGGATCGTCACACATAGCATCTGAAGACAATGAGAAACAACAATTGATTATGTAAGAACCCCAACCATCCTGTGAAAATAAGAACGTGAATAGGATCACCCAAAAGTATGAACAACAGCAATTCTTTTGCAACTCATAGACGAAAAAACAAGTCGGTAAGTTAGAGCACGTACAGTGGTGTGTTTAAGTGGAATGGAGAGTTAACTCTTGAGGAGAGAGGAGAGAGGAGAGAGAAGAAATAAACTTTATCCTCACAAAGTCATGGCGATGTGCTTCAAGAAAATAGATCAACATTTGATGTAGCTAACTCTCCATTTGCAGCACACAAGTAGGTAGGTACAACTTTCACTCCTCTCAAATACCTCACCCAGTCCCACATAATATGCTACATATTACGATAATCAATCACGATTCAACTATTTTATAAATTTAAATAAGTTCGAAAATAATTAATTTTCAAAAATAAGAACAAAAATCATTTTTTTTTTATTTTTAATCAAATCTAATATATATATATATATATATATATATATATATATATATATATATATATATATATATATATATATATATATATATATATATATATATATATATATATATATATATATTTATATAAAAGAGAGATTTTTGAAGAGTCTAGAGAGAGTCCAACAAAAGAGAAATACTGAGAGAGTTTAAAAAATGAGAAATACCACATTTTATTATTAACAACTTACACAGACAATTATTAATAATCCACATGTAGAATCTTTATTTTCGTGAGATTCTTTCATAAGTGTATCTAATAGATTTGCGACATAATCACTCATAACATTGGTTACGTGTATCATAAAATTTAAAAACATATATCATTAGATTTGTTTCGAAATGTATCTCAATGTACATTTAGTAGAGATTTGTTTTTTTTTTTTTTCTTAAAAAGTTTAAGAAGAATCCAAAATAAGAAAAATGGTGAGAGAGTCCAAAGAATGGAAAATTCTCACAACATTTATTAGCTAGACTCCATACTTTCATAAAATTGTAATTCGAAAGTTATTTCAATGTGAAACGACATAATTAGTCCTAACTTTCATTTATACATCTAACTCATCAAACCTATTTTGAAATTTAATCTAAAATGAGTTCCATTTATACATATGTTTTGTATTAAACAGAAGTCATCTAGCGAAAATTGCAAAAATGATATTGTGTCTATTCCTAAGCTAAACTCAACAAACAAAATTTAAACACTACATCTGGCTATCTAAGAAACATGTTCAACGTGAAAATTTTGTATAATAAGAATTATTAAACACGATATAATATGTGTACCGTGCAACGCACGGGCTTAAAACTAGTAATGTTATATGTTGATATAATTTTGAAGTTGACTGATTTATGTGATAGTGAAAGTTATCTAACTTGTTTTGATTATTTTTGACAAAATTGTAAAAAATGAGTGAAAAGTGAGAAGATTTGTTAATTAAATATAACTGGTCCCACTAAAAGTGAGGTGAAAAATTAAAATGGAGATTGATAGCATTATAGTGGTGAAGTAAGGTATTGGCTCTCCAATGAGAGAGAATGTGTTGGAAAGCTAGTGCATTATGAAGAGTATGGTTTAACATTGTACATGGCCTTATAGATGAAGGTGAAACATCTTATTTGGCTCAAGTCGTGGAAAGTGAAGAGAATGGCAGTGGCAGAATGGATACGTGAACACCTCAAATTTCGAACCCCAACATAGATAGACGAAGGGAAACACATACTTGCGGGAAATCATCGTGTCTTGGTTGAACTTCCTAGCCAGGGCCATCAGAGAAGATTAAGGGCCAATTAGGGTGGAAAATGATTAAGTAGTCGTATAAAGTATGGGTTTAGTTCCTCTCCCGTCACTGCCTAGAACACCAGCGTATCGTTCAAGGGTCGTTATATTGATCCTATTTGCTTCATGCTTGAACTTGAGTAAGCATTTTCTTACTTTTTACGTCTGGATTATTCTTCGCTACTCCAAACAAAACAACAATGTTCGGGAACACAATTACATTTCATTAAATTCAGAATAAACAATACTTCAGCTAAAAGTTCCACGAAAATAAACAAATTAAAGCTTAAGTAAAATAAGGCTCAATTAGGGAAAGTACGCCTTATTTGATAAACAAATGTCTAATTGATCTAAAATCCCCAATAGCTAGAGTAGAAAAGCGTTGGGGACGACAGAAATCGCAGGAAGCCGCTACTGTCTCAACATCTGCGGCAAAAAGCTGGTTGCTCTACTTGATCTTCTTCTTTGGCCTCAACTGCAAGAGAGGCAAACAAAAAGATTACTAAAGAAAAAGAAATGTTGGGGTAAAGCGATGAATATAGAGTACTCCGTAGTAGTAAAGATGCAACTTAGTGACAGCAAAATTGTACTGTCATACCTGGTTGGTGTGGCCACATTTCTTCTTTCTACAGTTCACGGCACGAGGGTGGAGACGTGCATAGCATCTGAAAACAAGAAGAAGAAACAATAACCTATATAAGAACCCTGGTCATCCTATGCGAATAAGAACAGTACAGTGAATAGGATCATCCAAAAGTACAAACTGCAGAAATTCTTTTACAACTGCTATAATCTTAAATCTAGTAAGCGAGCCACAGTCATGGTGTATCTTACTATCATTTTTATGCCAACTCACAGAGAAAAAACAAGTAATTATTAATGAAGGTGAAACATTATCTTTTTTGGCTCAAATCATGGTGAGTAAAGAGGATGGCAGCGGCAGCATGGATATGTGAACACCACAAATCCCACAGTTAGACAGGAATCCCAACATAAATAGACGAAGAGAAACACTTACTTGCGGCAAATCATCTTGTCTTGGTTGAACTTCCTAGCCAGGGCCATCAGAGAAGGCTCAATGATACCACCACGCAGCCTTAGAACAAGATGAAGGGTTGACTCTATAAACACAAAAGGTACGTATTACATTCCAAGTGATGGACTGAGTAACATCATTTCCAGATGAACAAAAGCGTCAAGGATAAATGACACCGGAAACAAACAACAGAAAAGGAAATACAACTTACCCTTCTGAATATTGTAGTCAGCAAGGGTGCGTCCATCTTCAAGCTGCTTCCCGGCAAAGATCAGCCTCTGCTGGTCTGGTGGAATTCCTATATAAACATCAACCACAGAACGGGTCAATTTCTTGGCTCATCTCGAACATCATTAAATAGAGTCAAGAAATGGCTCATAAAACGACATTCCAAAATCAGATAACTAAAATGACAGAAACTCTGATGCTCTGACAGTGAAGTACGTTAGCCATAACCAAAAGCTATGAACCACCCCCAAACTATCTCCTGAATTCTTTCTGCAACACTCACTCAGTTTCATCAACAGAAGAAAAAAGCACATCCATATCAGACGATGCACAAAATGATGGTAGTGTTCAGACATAAACGCTCAAATAGATTACAAAAGAAAAAAGGGGAAATGAGGAAACAGGTTACAAATTCAATCCACCACACACAAGATGATGACACACTTTAGATATATGATGATAGAACCATATCCATTTCAATGGTAACATACAATACATTCTGAAGAATTTACTTGCAAGGGACACACATCACGGAATTCAGATGATACGACTTAGATAAATTATGATAGAACCATTGAATTGAATTTTCAGAACCATATATATAAAAACTTCAAAGACATCCACTCAAATTCTTTTAAATGGTGTTTCCCAGCATCATAGATGTACAATGAGCAAATTGAACATTTCAATAACCACAATCTAAAATTTAAACAAGAAAAGTAGATCATCGTTAATGAACCACAGTAAAGTCACTAACTGTCTTGCTGATAATCTATCTAACCATGCTAGGAAATGTAACACCGTGGGAGAATTTGTAACTTGGAACCATCCTCCTCCTTTTGAAAACATGTACATGCTAGATTCGCTAGCTCCCCGCCTCATGTTAGGGGAAGATGTTGACCCAGGTGGTCCGAGTAGAAGGAACACCACTTAGTTGGTTTGATATTGTCACCGACTATTTCTTTTTACACTTATCGTCTATCTTTCAATGATGATAATAAGGTCCGATTATTTACACACTGGTCTTTGTTTATGGAATTCGATAATGGACAATTTGACCTTGTCAAATTCATCGCGACACAATCATAGAGTTCATCTAACCAAAAAAAAAAAAACAATCATAAAGTTCATGCTTTTATAGTTTTATTTATTCCCACATAAAAGATGTATAGACTAAGCTTTATAGCTCCAACTGCAAAGTTTAAAGATAAGGTAGGAACTGAGGAATGCACAAGCAATTAGATGTTCATGTACACATCATTTAAACAAAATAAATCTAATTCTACCATTATCAAACCAAAGAACTTATCAAAACAATTGAAATCCAGTTCTCATTCAATGAAAATTCATTGAGGCACCAAACTTTAATCACAATCTGAATTTAGCATGTCAAAGAACACCCTTTCCACAATCCAACACTTACATTCATCAAGATTTGATAAGATTCAAAACAAATTACATTGCAAAATCTAGTAAAGCCACAAAAAGCAACAAGACCCAATTACTTCAAATCCAAAAAACATATCCACATCTAATTGAAAACAACAAATTTAAATTTCACCAAATCTACTAATTAAATCCACCAAAAGTACCAATCTTCAATCACAAGATTAAACGAACAATTCAAAAAATCTCACAATGAAGAACAACCCTCTATTACTACTAACAGAACACCCATTTCCAAAATCAGAAAACTTGAATTACAACATCACTAACATGAATTGAACCTAATGTGGCCGAGGCAAAGGCCGCTGTCCTAGGCTTGGCGTGGCAACAAGGGGCAGGAAAAATTATCTTGGAGTCTGACTCACTTCAGCTCATCACGGCACTATGTCACACTCCTTTCCTTCTAATTATTTTGGCGTGATAGCTCTAGACGTTTTTAACTTAGCCTGTAAGTTTGTTTCTTGTTCTTTTAATCACGTGCGTAGGTTAGGGAATAAAGTAGCTCACTTAGTTGCTCATTCGAACCCTAACGATTATACGACTAGGGTGTGGATTGAGAGTGGTCCTACAGACGTACTCGATTTGGTGGCCGCACATTTCATTGCCGCGGGCACATAATTTTGCTATAAAATTTCCCGTTTATCTCAAAAAACATGAATTGAACAACTCAAAAAACATCTAGTTCCAAAATCGAACCAAAGGATTAAAACTAACAAAATCAATCAAATTCAGCAAACCCAATTACATATTCAATTATTATGTACCAAAAACCCACATTTATGAGCAATTCAAAAAAAAAAAAAAAAACCCAAATCAAAAAATCAAACCAAAGGATTAAAACTATAATTGAAAAAAACATAAAGCAATAGAACTAAAACAAAATCAACATATCTAATTACAAATTCAATTTAAACAATACCAAAAAAACACCCAAATCCTAATCAAAATCAACAAATGCAAATTCACCATTACTACCTCTAAAAAAACCCAATCAAATGCAGCAAACCTTTGATTACAAACTGAATTGGGAAACTAAAAAAAACACCCAATTCCAAAATCAAACCCACAAATTAAAACTTACATAAAACTGAAAATCAAAGCAACAAAATTAGAATAAAGAGGGTGGGGGTGGGGGTGGGGGTGGGGGTAAGGGTGTAGGGTGTACCTTCCTTATCTTGAATCTTAGCCTTTACGTTATCAATGGTATCACTGGACTCAACTTCAAGAGTGATGGTCTTCCCGGTTAGGGTTTTCACAAAGATCTGCATCTTGACTGACCTTCCGCGCACTTCTATATATCTTCTCAAGCACTCTTTCTCTCTCTAGAAATTGGTGGAAGGCGATGTTTTATTTCTCATTTCATTTCAGTTATTTATACCCTCCACCCTTTTCTTTCTGAATTAGGGTTTTACCTTCTTTTTTTTTTTTTTTTTTTTTTGGGCTTTGTGCCAATTTTACACATCGTCGGAAGTCGAAAAGTCGAAACACAGTGTCTTTGCTGTTCTAATGTTGGGAGGAGTCGAGGAGAAATATTGTTAGGGGTGTTGGAGCGCAAAATTTGGTCCGGACCGAAAAATGGTTTGATAAGGATCTTTCGATAAGGGCTTGTATTATTTTTTGGTGTATAAAATGGGGTTTTAGTTTTGGATCCATTTTGGTTAGGCGAATAGGTCTAGATATGAATGGATTTCGGTGGGACATTATTGGGTCTCGATTTTTAATTTGGTTATGGCCGATCTTTGACTTGAAGTCTGAACCCAATTAGAAGTATACTAAAAATATATTTTTTATTTAAGTGAAACTACTAATATTTCTTGAGTTTTTGTTGGAAGATAGATGCGCTTACACATGTAGACCGATACCCCAATTATTAGTTCCATTATTGGATATGCTTGAGATTTGGTGAGTTAAACGGAGTACTCAATATTGACTTGCTAAATACACCAATGTCAACAAGCTTATTGAGAGGAATAATTTTGAACTATAATGTTAAAATTTATGTGAAAAGGATTATGAGATACTTATAAGTTTTAGGACGAAACCTCTTTAGTCCTAAGTTAGAACAACACACATCAATATGGTTAGTGCTACCTGCTACCCCAACAAATAGTAACACCTAATTAGATGTTAGACTATATGATAATCGCGACGCTGCTTACTTCTTATACGATTGGTAAATGTCTCACATTTCAATGAGAAAAACTACAAAATTTATGTGTAGCAACTTAATTACATAAACTTATCATTCAAATTCAAATTAAACCATCATACAATGAGTGTCGAGCTGAGGACAAGAGATTTTACATTAAAAGCACCACAAATGCTCAGAACCACATACAAGGTTTATGTTTAGATACGCTATATTCGTGAATATTCAATAAACAAAAATGTAAGCGTAACTAATCATCACGTGAACTATAAGCTCATTAATCTTCTCATTAACAAAATCCAACCTAACACTAGTAGTCCTAACTTAGCTCTCTCTGCCTAAATAGTGTGTAGTGTCAAGCATTTTCAACACCATGAATCCATGATAATAAATCCATTAATTAGTTGATAATGTACGTACGTGTGAAGAAGCTCTATCTCTATATATAAAGATGAAAATGTGAGACCTCATTTTCGACTATGCTCTCCTTCATCACCTATTCATCTACATGTATAATTAGTGGCTATTGAAACTTCAGGCACAATGTTGAACCGTCCGCATGAATCAATCGTTCAGTACATGTTGTCGAATTGTCGTAATGGCGGTAAATGTATCCATTCGACCAAGGGGACTTTATTTCCAAGTATTGTTAGGGCGATAGTCGTTATAGGTTTGCTTGTATTAAGTTTATGTCTAAGGTAACACAATGTCACATGTAATCAATAATTAAGAACGAGCTTAGAATAATGTTTTTATAGTAGCCATTTATTTGTATACGAGACTTATTCCATAACCTTTTCATTGACTCATTGTTTACAGTGCTACTCCAACTACGGCAGAAAAGGTGGAAGTTCGCAAGGGATTAGCAAATTTAAACATCTTTGATTCTGAAGAGGAATTGGCTACATCATTATCTAAATTTATCGCGGAAATGTCACAGAAGTTCGAAAAAGAAAGAGGTGTTTTCACAATTGTTCTTACTGGTGATCCACTAATCAAATCTATGAGGCAAGTTCCACATGTTTTACTAATTTATTACATGGCATATTTTTAAGACAAAGCTAAGATATCTCTAGGTGATAAGATCAATCTAAATAGTTCAAAGTACGACTTTAGTGTTTGTATATATTACAAACAATCTTAGAATGTAATTTTTGACTTTTCGTGATAATATGAATAAAATCTTAATAGACTGGAGCGGGTGACTTATTTTATTGTGGAGTATGTGCAACTATTTTTTCTTTTTGATGGGACTATTGATATTTCTCTTTTTCTTCAGTTTAATTCAATTTCATAATATGAGTGTCATAAATTGTCAAATATCAGGAAATTGTTGGAGCCACCATATGTGAAACAAATTGATTGGTCAAAATGGTATGTATTTTGGGCTGATGAAAGATCTGTTGCCAAGGATAACCCAATGAGTAACTACAAGCTTAGTAACGACCAATTTCTTACAAAGGTGAGCCTGGGCCATCTTCCCATCGATTAACATGACGATAGATTATACTCTCTCCGTCTCATAGCATTCTTCCCCTTATGTTTGATTTATTCTCACATATTCATATAAAACGGGAAGAACATGTTGTGACCGAGGGAGTAGTAAACAAGGAGCTTCATATTAGCCAATTGATTCAGCCATTTACTTGATCGTCGGATAATTCATCATGTTCATGAACATATGAAAATTCGTATTGTCTTAGCTTCTATATACACTATTGAAATTTATTTCAGGTACCTATCCCCAAAGATCAGATAATCTCCATCAATGACAAACTCATGGTAGATGCAGCAGCAACAGACTACGAAAACCGCATCCGAAAATTGGTTGAATCCAATGTGATAGCTACATCAAACAATGACACAGGCTTCCCAAAATTTGACATGATGCTATTAGGCATGGGACACGATGGGCATGTTGCATCACTATTTCCAAATCATCTCCAATTACTAGAAGAGAATAAGAAATGGGTAAGTTATATTAAGGACTCACCAAAACCACCACCAGAAAGAATCACTATGACATTTCCATTGATTAATTATTCTTCGAATATCGCTTTCGTTGTTCCTGGAGAAGATACGGCAAAGACAGTGAGTCAAGTGTTTGATGGAAATCAAAGTTCGACCGAGTTACCTGCTAAGATGGTTTCACCAATTGATGGGGAGTTAAAATGGTTTTTAGACAAGAGCTCAACATCGATGTTACAAGTTTGAGTTTTGTAGTAATTACTGTTGCATACAAAAGTTTCTAATAAGGTAGACGCTGGCCTGCCTTGGGCATGTATGTACTCCGTAGTAATAATGTTATGGTTTCATCCTTGCACGCTTTCTTGTCAGCTGAAAGATCACCTGAAAAATAACAGCAATGCAGGTTGCTATGATTAATTGCAGCATATTTTTTCATCTGGTCATTTCTACTACCAAAATATACTTACTCAGAGAACATAGAGCCTGTCTAATAAAGTAACAAGTATATTTACCGGGTCTGGAATATGTTCTGTATCATCTTACGGGGAGATTGTTGTGCTGCACTCTCCAGTTGAATGAGTTCATCTTTACTGAGACGCCAACCAAGAGAGCCCAGATTTTCCTTTGTTTGTTTGATGCTCTTGACACCAGGGATAGGAATTGTACCCTTGCTTATGCACCAGTTTATAGCGACCTGTTCATCCACCAATAAGAGGGAAGGAAAATTCAGCTAGAATTGTACCAACAAAATAGTAAACAAAACCTATGCAAATAATCTATGAAGTTTTACGAAGTTCCTTCCATAGTTCAGCCCCTTTTTTACCGTTTCCTTCCTCTTGGACGCCTCATTCTGGGGAAGGTGAATGCAAATCTAGACGATCAAAGTCCCTGAATATCGTTTCTGGCACAATTATCTTTCTTGTTTTCTCAATTTGTGGAATGTCCTCACAAGAGGAAAAACATTGGCTTAGACAAGATGACACCACAAGAGTATCAATTGATGATCACACTACTCAATAATGTAGAGCTTCAGACCATACAAACACAAGGTTTACTCTATTAGGTTTAGCTTGTGCATCTCTTTCCTATCTTGTTCTTACTTTTAGCGCAAGAAGACATAATTATGGCGCTGAGCTGCTCACTAAACGCAACTAACAGTTAAAAGTAAGGGTCCGGAGTTGGGACGAAGTGACCCTTGACCCAACCCACCCCAGCTTTAACAACACTTGACCCAACCCCATTGCACAGATCAATCCGTCTATTCAACATGCTCTTTCCAACCCCCCAGGGCCCCAACCCTTGCCTGCTATTAGTCCTATTACCTGAAGGCCCTTCTTCCAGATAGATCAAACTATTCCATACTTATTCGTACTTGACTCCTTGGATTGATATCTTTTTCCCAGCAAGGATACAAAGAGCCCAGGAATGCAACCTTTTTATTATATATATATATATATATATATTTTTTTTTTTTTTTTTTTTGGTGGCTGACAAAAAAGCTGGTATTAGAAAGATTACATACTGCAGATTATCTGTAAACCTTAATTTAAGATAAAGTCAGGCAACTACACATCAGCAACACACATACTACATGATTTACAACGAACCAATATTGCATGCACAGCATAACAAGAATATCCCCTGCAAATCTCAAGCCCCCAAAGAATTCTGGAAGCAACATTTGCAGAAAGGAAATCTGATCAAATTTCTCCATCCGAAAGGCAACATTCCTCCTTAGATGAAATCAACTACACTCTTCCCTTTTTTTTTTTTTTGGAGGGTAATAGATGTAAGTATATTAAGAAAATAATTAGAGGTACATCCTAAATTCCTAATCATGATTACTACTCATGATCCACAACACCAACTAAAAAGACCATATCCAAGCAAAGGCTAAGGAATTATAACTGGTCAAATCAGGTTTGATCTTTTCTTGCTAACTTCTCTATGCAACCTTTTGCTCTACTAATAATATCCACTCTAACTCTCCTTGCCAATTCCATTGGATAAATTAGCACCACCTTAAGCCTACACACATTCCTCGTCCACCAAATATGTTACACCAAGGCGAAGATCATAGCCATTATGATCATTCTCTTGAATTTCGACCCGGAACTTCTGTATTAGCACCAATTCACAACATCTCCATGAGGGATCTTACATTTGCTCCACCTATTAACATTATCCAAACACATACTGCTGTATTTGCACCCGAAAAGGTGTCCAATTGTATCGCCCTCCTGGCCACACAGCTAGCACACTGTGTCAGTGCAGCAACCCCATTTGGCGAGCTTGCTTCTCACCATCAGTCTCTGCTTTACAGCTATCCATCCTATGTCCCTTGTTGCAATCCATGGCTTCATCAAACCACCACTGATGTCCCTCATGCCCTTCCAAAGTCAAGTCCTTTCCTTATCATCACTCGAACCATACACCATTGTCCATTCAAACTCAACTTTAGTGCTCTTGTAAGTCACCATCATATGAATCAGCTGATCTGAAATCCTCATAATATTGACCTCGAAAATAATCCGGGTTCCAGAGAACCCAAATCCTACTATTTGGGTGATGTGTATTGTTAGTACCCACAGCTCAACCATCACACATAACAAACTGAACCCTCCTAGCAGATTGAGGTTTCACTTTGGTCTCTAGGAGTCCAAACAGTCCCACCTTTTCATTGTGCATGAACCACTTAACATCTTTCTGTTTATTGGGACTGTTTAGACCCCTAACATGCCAAAACCAAATCTATCCATGGTCACCCTGGTGTAGATTGGTTCCCCTTTCCACACCAGTGTGTCCACTTTGGCCTACATTCCGACCACCACTTGCAACGATCTCCACAAAAGAAGGAAAACCCTCATGTTGCCATAGGCTTAATTTGGGTTTCTGGGAGTCTGCATCATTATTTGTCTTTGAGCCTTACTGCCCAGATGCACCACATTAGAAGTATTAGCCACATTCCCATTATCAACCCCAACATTTGGGTTACAAACTTGCTAGGTGGTGGTGGAATCACCTGCACAAGCCTAGCAACATTGCTCTGCTGCTCACCTCCCTTACCACCTCGATTCCTATTCTTAGGTAGCCACACTCTCTTAGTTCCAGGCTTTCTATTTTAACTGTTTTCCTCATGATCTATGTTTTAAAAGATTTTACACACAGTAGGCTTCCACTCATATGCAACAGCCGCTTCAGTCATACATTTTTTTCTCATCCAAGAAATCATCACATTAGGGAATTTTTTATCAATATTGACTTCCAGCAACACCCTAGCAAAGCTAAATCATGGTTTTGTAGCAGTAGCCTCATCTTTTTTTAATATACTTCCCCACCAGTGAAGCAATTTTACTAACGCTAGATTGCCCCCAGAATTTTAATGATAGATGCATAAATTTAATCCATATTGGGACAGATTTAATATTGTTTTTGTCTACCTGCAAATCCTCTGTCCATGGCTAGCATATCAGTGGTTTGTTGTCAAAGAATATAATGCCCTCCTTCAGAACCGCCTATATCGCCTCTTTAGTTCTAAATCTAACCATGAAGCTGCCATGTTCATACAATGACACTATATCCAGACCTTTGATTCCCCAGATTCTTCTGAAGACCCTCTCATTATATCTAATGGTGAGTTTGCCTGAGCACATAGCAAACCCGAGCCGTCGACCAGAATTCAATCTCAGGTACCACATTCTCCTCCAGTAATTGCAAGATTTGAGCACCTTTCTCTTGCGACTACTGGGCAGATGCATTCATATGATTGGATTTCTTCTTTCCCATTACTTCAGTCCATTGATTCTGATCATCATGTACCCCCAGTACCAAACTATTACCCATGTTACTCACATCCATTTCAGTATCCTCAATCTCCGATTCTTCACCGTCATCCAGATTCAGTGCAGAAATTCCAGTTATTTCCGCAACTGATCTCTCCTTAATCGCATCAATGGTTGTCGGGCCAACCCTAACCTCACTATTTTTGAATTTTCCAAAGATTTTATGTTGTTTCTTGGAGTTGGATTTTTATTTGATCGATTAACGTTCTTCTTCTGTCCCCTCGCCATCGCAAACGCACTTTAGGGTTTGAAAGGTCCTAAAATTCTAGTGAGAAGTCAGATTTCTCTCTCTAGAACTCATGTTCTTTTTTTCTTTTGATAAATAGAACTCATCTTCTCAGGTATCCATATCGATCATGAAACTAAACCCCTATACCCCTTCCCTTGTAGTTCCTCTCATTTACTTCATTTTCAAGCTTATTTGTATTAAATGGGATTCCATAACATTGCAATGTGAGTCCCATCAACCAAAACATGAACTAATAGATTATCACTTTGACACGATTATGGACTGTCATCTAACCCTGACTATATAGTGGTGAAACTTCATTACGCACACACTTATTATATGCTACCCCGAAATATATACAAGTTGCTAGTACAGCATATTACATACGTATATAACTCAATAGAGCAAGTAACACAGTGTAATCAATAATCACACTCTATCCTGTCTAAGATAGACATCAAACACTCAGACCCAAAACTGAAAACTAATCAACTTAGTAAACTTAGGAGCAAGCTAAAAGAGTTGCATTGTGATCCAATATGACATACTTGACTCATAGTTTTCTGGCGCTTGGTCGCAATCTCCCTCAAACAATGCAGCAGTGGTTCCAGTCCAGGAAGAATTTGTCGGAATAGCAGGCCCCTGATACACTCAATTCATCATAAAAGGAGCCCAGTAGAACATAGGAGAGTGGACAAAAAGTGTAGAGCTGAATTGAAAGTTGACGTGTACCGTGGCCCATTTGGTAAGCTTGAAAGTGTATATTTGCCCGTTAGCATTCCAAGACCTAGAGGACTATATGCAATTAGCTGGATGCCTAAAGAATCACAGATACTCTTGATTTCCATCTGGTCATCTCCATAGCTCAACAAAGAAAATTGCACCTACAAACATGTTAAAAAAAGGTAGGGTAAGCAGTCTGTAGACAGTGATAATCACAGGTGTGGAAGTGCATATTCCAATTCAAAGTTTGAGAAAGAGAAACAGCATGAGGTTCGTATACAGTTTCAGCAACTACTATAATGTCATATAGTACCAGTGTTGTAAAGGGTCAATGAAAATACTTTTTACCTGAGCTGAACATAGAGGGACCCCTCTATCTTTCAGATAATCATGTATCCTTACAAGTTGCTTTGGCCCATAATTGCTAACCCCAACCGCTTGAACCAATCCCTGCAATAAAATTATCATCCCCTGATGAGCATCTTTTATAGCCAATTAGCCAATATTATGAATGTTCATCCCAATCATTGAGAAGGATGAATTAGTTAGATTTGAGATGCTTCCAAAAGGACCACGACAATCCAGTTAAATAGCAAATTATAACCTTCTCATACATTGCCACTAAGCCATCCCACAGCGCCATCTCCTGAAGTGGAGCATAGTTTGCAGTTGACCAGTGCAATTGCCCTATTCCAATCTGCTCAAGCTGCAATCGATCCACTGAAGACCTGATATATCATCCTATCAAACTTTGTCAGTTTTATGACTCACGATTTCTATTTTGGGGGTGTAGGTTATGGTATATTACAGAGTTGTGAGCAGCAAAACTCACAAACGTTAATAGAAACAGAGTCCTATCTCTACAAAAGAACAGGTTAGTGTGACCAATTAAAATGAAGAACCAAAAAAAAAAAAACCAACCACAAGAGGTTGTAGAGTCCTAATATAATTTTTCAGTATGACATACTTGCATGCATACTAGCGAATTATGAGAGATTAGATGACATACTTGCATGCATTAACGAACTGTGCGGGAGTCAAACGCCAGGGGTAAGCAGCAAACTTTGTAGCAACAATTACGTCATCTCGTACCCTTTTTCGCCCTGAGAAAATTATACACGTGACAAAGGAGCTCATACTCTTAAGCCTAGATAATTCAAAAGCATAATTGTGTAGACAAGAAGAAATTTAGACAGTAGATGCAATCAAGCTCAATAATCTCAAAGAGTTCTGAGCCTTCTAAACCAAACAATCGTTACAAGAAACTTGATCTAGGACTCTAACAGTCAATTACTTCATATCATCGTCTGATGTAGTAATGATGAACTAATATATGAATGTAGCCCATCTACAGTATCTTGTTTTACTAATTCAGATAAACCACAAGAGCTGAGTTTCTTTGATTTAACCGCTCAAAGCTATCAGCTCAGAGCTTCTTGGCCTTCTAGTCAGAAATTCAGAATATAGACTAGAGTATTAATAACAATGTTGCTCCTCTATTAGGGTTCACATCGGTTACTCTATCTCAAAAGATGTCAGTATTTTAAAATTCAGGATGACAGCAGACACCTTTCTGAAATAATAATGATAATCAATGTATATGAGTGTACCTAATCTACATTGTCATACTCAACCATGCTCCCGAACCCAGCTATGGTCAATTTGCCAAACTTATTCTTAACTAAAATTGAAAGAATTGGACCTGAAAAAGCCATTCAGGCTTCTTACTGATAAGGTATAAGTGCCCCCCTACCCCCGCCCCCCATTGCTGTAGCCATAAGCAATGGCGGCTCCAGCTCCCAACCACAGGGGCTTGCCCTTCAAGGCCAGAAAGGGTCTGCAGATCCAAGTAAGAAACATAGAAAAGATATTCAAATTAAAGATTTATAAATTCCTAAATGATATTTGCAATGAAAGTTCACAGGCCACAAGAAATTCTTATGACTAACGGGAGTATCATAGAGTTAGCGTATGCATATAATAGTATTCAGAATTCGCTTTCAATGGAGGGCTGTTTCTGAGTGACCCATCAGAGGTAATTTGGCTAGGACCCCTAAAGCAACTTTGTCTTATGAGGCGGAAGCCAGAAAACTAAGCATAGTCCAGTCATGACCTTAAATGTAAGACTTTTACACCTGACCACAACATACACTCTCATATATCCCATTCCATCCTAAATGAATCCATTTAACACCTGAGTCTCTTTGTCTCATAGGTCTGCTTGTTCACAAACCAGGCAGTACCAACAATACTTCCTTAATATGAAAAAATCGCTAATACACACTACTGAAGGTCATCCTCATAAGTACTCAACATCCAATACCAAAATCAACCAAAATAGAAAACAAGTCTACAATATTTGTTGGAAATAAATACCACACAGTACATTTCAGAATCTTTGATTACAGAGAGGCACAGCTAGATTGCTACAATCCAAGAAGCACACTCTGTAAGGTCGTTAGAGTTAGTTAATAAGTTAGTTCTCTGCTATCCCTTAGAAAGATTGTAATTTTTTTTCTTTCCCATTGTTGCCAAAAAAAAAAAAAAAAAAAAAAAGGAAGGTTGTGGATAAATCACGCTTACAAGTTAGTCCCTCACCCAACCCATTACAAACGTCTGACTCAACATGCTCAAAAATTAGCCCTGCATGTTCTAGCCAGCTTGTATCCACACTCTTTAGCCTCTTGCTAGGACAATTGACTAGCACTAATGGCCATAACAAACAGTTTGCACAACATTACTAGGCCTGGAAATCATAGAGTTCAGAGTTTCAGACGTCAATTGTTCCTCTCCCACCAGATATGGTATACAAGGGCATATACACGAGCAGCAACCACTCATCTCTGGAATATTGATTTTGATCTTTGTTGGCAGCACCACATTTCTGAGGTCGTTGGAGTTCATTTAAACACTAATGTAGTTAGTTAAAACAGTTTAAATTAGTTATTGTTTGTTTATCGTTTCCCATGCATATCCTCTAACAAATTGCCTTAAACTTTCAGAGCTTCAGTTGTTTCACATCATAAAATCAAAATCAAACATCCCATTTATAACCTCTATGGGACCGTTTGGAATGGGGGTAATCATTACTGGAGTAATAGACCAAAAACAAAGGGAGAATTGAGGAAATGATGGTGGTAAATAGAGGAAGATGGAGGAGAGGGGGTAATCACCCCATAAAGGGTGGGGGGGGGGGGCTAATAGTTTCCCCGGCCCTAAAGGCAATGCATTACCCCCATACGAGGGTAATAGTTCTCCCTCCACGGCTCCACCCCTATGCTCTTGATTCCAATACCGCCATTTCCCCCATTTTCCTTTGTTTTCACCTTAATCTCTCCAGTATAGATTACCCCCATTCCAGGGGACCCCTATGAAGTAATCCCAGGCAACTAGATTAGATGGGGATTGACCCATTTTCCGTCCTTCCTTCTAGAATGAGAGTGTGTGCTCAGGAGGGCTATTAACAGCATGTTATCTTGAAAGCAGTTATAAAGTCACTTCACTAGTCAGGAAATTGGAAAACACTATTAAGCAGACTAACTCGTGAATCCTCCTAATTTATTGAATCACTAAAGGAACACTAATTACTAATTGAAGTATTCTGCGTTGTCAAAGGCTTTCCCAATGGGATGGCCTATGGATGCCCAGGACATATAAGCTAATCCATAGCACCCAGCAGTATCATTATCTAGGCGTCTGGGCGGAGTTCATCTTACTTTTTTTTCTTCTTTTTTTTTTTTTCTTTTTTTTTTTTTTTTTTTTTTTTGTGTGTGAAAATGGTAGCATAGCTCATCGCCTCATCTGATGTCTTAATATATTAATATTGTGCACCAAATGATACTATGAAGCCAATCCACTTCCTTCTCTAAATAATAGACTCAAGTTTTGAGAGACATGTTAGACAAACTATGTACAAAAGTGAAGAATTCTACACTTTGTGTTTGGACTGTTGGAAGCCAACAACAATTTTCACTTGTTTACATTTATGGACCTCAATTCTTACAAATTCTGTAATCCATGGACCTTTTAGAACGGTCTAGCCAGTCTGTACCTTTCCCCCATTCCACACGAGGTTACCAGTGTGATCATCAGTCACTTATAACTTGTAAGGATAAGATAAACTATGCTGTAGATCTGTCTCGCTACATTAAAATTCAACAAGTAGCTTACTCAGGTAAGTGAACTACTGCTGTTGTCTTGAAATGCATAATGGGAGAAAGAGATGTTACAACAGACTTGATATAGGACATTAACAGAGTAACAGTCAATTTGGCTTGGATCCCTAAAGCAACTTTGCCATATGAGATGGAAGCTGGAAAACTAAGCATAGTCCACTCATGACCTTAAATGTAAGAATTATACAGACGGGCACCAAATACACTCGCATATATCCACTCTAAAAAAATCCATTTAGCACCTGAGTCTCGCACTCTCGCTGCCTTACAGGTTTGCTTCTTCAAAAACAAGGTGGCACCAACAAGAATTCCCTAATATGAGAACATCACTGAAACACACTGCTGAAGAAGGTCCTCCTCAAAAGTACTAAAAAAACAAACAAACAAAGAAGTACATTTTAGAACCTTTGATTACCGAGAGGCACAGCTAGATTGCTAGAATCCAAAAGGCACATTTTTTTTTTCAAAAGGACACCAAGGGGGTGATTCCCATATACAAAAAGACACCTAAAGGGGTGACGCCCGTAAGCAAAAGAGAGCTAATCACACTCTAGGACTTTCATGAGAAATTTTATCCACAAAAAGAAAGAAAGTCAAGTGTTGGTGTGAAAGTAACACTTGACTCCAACTATATAGCGTCCTCAAGAACCTAAATTTGAAATCTTGGAGTAAACATAATATTATCAAATATGCAATGATTTCTTTATTTCTGAGTACACAAACAAATCGCTATTGGAACCATCTTCCATACTTCGGCTAGCCACCCTTTCTTCATTCTCCTTTTCCAAGCGGAGAGGACTCTCCA
Organism: Spergularia marina; assembly: GCA_963680865.1. Lineage (NCBI taxonomy): Eukaryota > Viridiplantae > Streptophyta > Magnoliopsida > Caryophyllales > Caryophyllaceae > Spergularia > Spergularia marina. Next base: position 20,923,989 of record OY804553.1, on the reverse strand, counting down.
CGGATGAACCAAAAAAAAAAGCACATTTTGCAAGGTGGTCAGAGTTAGTTAATATGCTAGGTTACCCGTTACCTTACCTGGTAACAGAATAAGTTAAAGTTGGTTACTTCTAGTTCTCTGCTATCCCTTGGAAAGATTGTAATTTCTTTTCTTCCCCATTATCGGAGGGTTAAAAAAATGCTAATCTTTCCCAAAAAAAAAAGGAGTGTATAAATCACGCTAAAAAGTTAGTCACTCAACCAAACCATCACAAACATCAGACTCAACAAAGCTCAAAAGGTAGCTTAGATAGCCCTAAAAGTTCTAGCCAACTTGTATCCACACTCTTTAGCCTATTGTAGGACAATTGACTAGCACTCTAACGGCCATTACAATTAGTTTGCACAATATTAGTATATTACTAGGCCCGGAAATCACAGAGTTCAGACGACAATTGTTCCTCTGATGATCACACCAGGCATACACACAAGCAGCAACCCCTCATTTTTTTATCTTTGTTGATTGTTGGCAGCACCACATTTCTGAGGTTATTGGAGTCCCTTTAAAAGCTAGTTTAGTTAGTTAAAACAGTTAAAAAGTAGTTATTGTTTGTTATTCTTTTCCAGCGCATATCCTCCTCTAACAAATTTCCTCAAACTTTCACAGCTATACTTCAATGTTTCACATCATAAAATCAAATTCAAACTCCTACATACGTGGCGATAATGCGAAATGTAGGACAAGATAACAAATAGAAGGGCAAGCAGAGACATGTAACTGACCAGTATATTCACTGATAAACTTGCCCAAAAGCCTCTCACTCTGCCCATTCAACCTACCAGTCCCATAAGAATCAGCAGTATCAAACAGATTAATGCCATTATCAACAGCTAAGTCGAAAACCTGCTGAAGTTCACTGTCCATTGATTCTTGGTAACCCCATAACACCTGGTTCCCCCATGCCCATGTCCCGAACCCCATTGGAGAGACCTTCAAAGGACCCATCTTAACCTTCTTTTCCTGCGAAATTTCAAAAGAAAACTTATTTGAGGCATTTCATCAAACACGTTGCCGGCATACGAAAAGAAAGGAGATTTGATTACCTTCTGCCATGGCCATAAAAGGGGTAGCTTGAAAGGTGAAGATGAAAAGAGGGTTTCGTTTGAAGGGGTGGAAGAGCAGCGTATGTAGCTTGTAGATGCTGACGTTGCTGTTAGCATACATACAGACATTTTTGTTCACTGTAACTTGTATCAGTGTGATTGTGTGTGTTTGTGGTGGGAAGGTTGTGGTTTGGATTGATTTTTTTGAGGATGATGGTAACTGACCTAACTGTGTAAGTGTAACGCAGCTGCACAACGTTGGTTCCCAAACTGGTCACTTTGATTTACGACTTACGAGCATCTCGAAATCGACTAGTCCAACTTGAAAATTCCGGCCATGTACCATGTGTGCAAATGTTACCATGGAAATTTCAATTTTTTTTATACGAGTAGATAATTACTGTACATAATTTGGGGTGAGTTATAATTTCAACAAATTATTAAATACCTAAACAATATCATTGAGCATATGGTTGAAATCATTGATCAAATTCTTTGTACAATATTTTTTAATAACATCCCATATGTGCAATCGTTATGACAGAATTTTCGAGTCTCTTGATAAATATTACATATCTCGGGATGTTATTTTGTTTTCTTCTCTTCTAGCTATTCGAGAAATCATTCTAAACATATAGTTGAAGTGGATTGATCAAATAGTTTGGATGACACTCGCACTCGCCAACACTAAAGCACAAACCTTCGCCTTCTTTCAGAACTTCGATAGGTAACAAGTAAGACACAACAATTTGTCATCATATTAATGGTTTTTTGCTACACTCTTTTCTTTTACCAAAGAACAACCGCCCGCTTTGTCAAAAAAAAAAAAAAAAAAAAAAAAAAAGGTTCAATTTAGCAAAAAGTTGACAGCTGTGGGATTTGAACCCACGCCCTTTCGGACCAGAGCCTAAATCTGGCGCCTTAGACCACTCGGCCAAACTGTCTTATGTGAATAATACAGTCACAAAATAAATTATGTAAAAAAACGTGCAGCGAACGCCGACAGTGAAATTTGGAATTTGGTTCTGCAATAATTCATGGGAGAAAAAAATGTGGGGATCTTTGAGAAATTGAGAGCTGTCATTTTCATCCGCCAAACAATTACTTTGAATTTCCTTTTCTATAAAAATTAAAGGTAATTCTTTTCTATTATTCTTTTTCCTTTTATTTTACTATTGATGATTGATTTTGTTGTTTCTTCTTGTAACATTAATAAATTGATTAAACCTCTAAACAACAATTATTCTTAATTGCCCACTTTCTTGATCCTAATTACACTCATTTGCTTTTGTCTTATTTTATTAATCTTGATTTGTTAATGACCCAGATGACATAATCCACTAGTTTTTTTTTTTGTCATACCCACTTTAGTTTTGCTGTTTAGTACTACACTCTAATCTTTGTTGTTGTATTTTGTGTAAAATTGTCTTTGTATGCTATAATTATAAAGTTTGGGGTAATTTGATATGATTGTTGTTATACAATGTGACCATTTGATTTGATAAAAATGGTTGATTGGATTGTATTGCTCACGTATGACGATTCTAAATGACAATTTAATTTAGCGGCCTCAAATCATTTTGGGACTAAGACTTTGCCGTTACTGTTGTTGTTGGTTAATCGGATATTATACATGGTGGTTTTGAGCATAAAGTTGACAGCTTTTGGTTAAAAGCTCAGTGTTAAAAGATTGGGATTACTATAGAACACATCTAAATACTGATTGCATTGGGTTATAATGGCTCAAGTTGGGTTTTATTTCTGGGGGTTTTGGGTGCAATACTGCAATTAATATGCTGGATCAGGGCAGATTGGGTTAATTTTATGAGGGTAGTGTGAATTTCGCGAATTTGGAGTGTCCAAGTGTCGTATCATATCGGCATTGATCTAGGTAGCTCAGTCAGTGCCAATGGATCAATATAAGATAATGTAGTAGGTATGAGCCTATGGGGACATAAACTAAAATATTAAGTTATTTGTGTACCATGCCCAAAGCTTATCATAAGGAATGGCAATTGATTTGTAGTAGTAAAGGTTTCTGCACTGAGGTCCAAATTTTAAGTTTCTTACTGTCCATGCCATAGGCCAGGGCGACACTTTTGAGGCACTGAAGTAATGTTGTTGTTGTAGTCGATAAGAGTGATCATTATCAGTAGCTCTAAAGTGACTTCGTATTCTCAGTAGCTCTAAAGTGTAGTCTGCAATCCCTTGAAACATCAACATATATATCTTCAATAGGAAGTAATGGTAAATGAGGATATATTGGTTTGCTGATTATTTGTTTTTCAATCACTTTTGCATCCCTTCCTTTACTTTATTCATGTCCAGCACACTTCACATCCTAAAAGCTGATCTTTTGAGGTGCTTTGACTAGTAATTACTAATCCAACGTTAGGTTACCATGATTCAGAAAAGTCCTTTAAGCTTTGAACCTTAAAGAAGCGGATCTTCGTTTTTTTAAATGTTGAAGCTTTCTGTGTTGGTCATGATGCAGTTTTTCTTTAAAGCCAAAGTAAAATGCAAAATCGAAAGTTCTTTCTATAGATTTAAATTGCTCTGCTTTATTATGTGGATTTTGCTTACTTAATGCTGAAATGATCTATTTACTTGCCTGCATAGACAGATCCTATGTTACTCAAGAGTCTCAGACTCGACTGCCAGTGTCAGACTCTCGGATGTGTGACTGTGTCAGTCTCGAACTTGTCTAATCTTGTGTCTTACGTTCAACACATTCTACAGATTATTTGAGAGAATAACTAATCTCTGTGCCATGTACATCTGACTGTTCATTCTGCTAGCTGAGGATCTTGTGATTGTTCTGAATTATCGACTTGCACTATTTTTAGCCTTCTTATGATTACAATTTATGCCTCTGTTTTCAAAGAATCACAGGAAGACCGGGCGACTTCTCGTAGTGACTTAGTCAGAAGCGTTGGAATATTGGTATGTTTGTTTGAAGTCTTAATCTTGTAACTCATACAAAAACCAAATATAGCAATTAATTTGAAAAATTGTGGCAACTTGATATTGTTTATGATTATTGGTTGGTGGCTTTCAAAGTAGATGATCATCATGCTGCATATAGAAAGGTCACATCTTCAACTTAAATTTCTGACGTAAAATATCATTTGTTGATGCCACAGTTTTAGAAAATTGCTTGATTCTTGAGTTGTTTTCTTGTGTTGAATTGCTCTCTTTATGTTATTATTTATACAGTTTGAGATGTTTATTAGTTATGACAAAATATTTCTGTTGGAATATGCTTTCCTGAGTTCTTTTAGGAGACATGATCTTTTCCTCAACATATTTGCGGACCACTAATCTCCTGCTCATACTCCACTGGCACATTTTTTCCTGTATTTGCTTAAATATTAAGTTGCCACTTTTACACTTTGATTCTCTGATGCTAGTCGAGATGTGGTTTACTTTTGTCATACGAGTAAAAATATGACAGAACGATGGGTGTAAGTTCATGTCTTCAAATTGTCTACACCAGCTCACATCCGGCACTGTTATCAGACATGGTGGCGTTCTATCCTAACCAATTAGCATTAGGTGGAGTCTCTAACTAGAGTTATAAACTGGCCTGTCTCTATCGTTACTCTCAGTGTGTTTCGACATGTTTTTAGAGTAGGGAAATGTGGATTTTACTCCTTAACTATAAGGTTTTGGATATGGCCTGATTAATGCACAGCATGAAGTGATTGAATCTATCACCTAAGGTGGAGTTTTAAGTGATCGATATGTATAAAAAACCCGAAAGAGGGAACACCACTAATCCTTGGTGTCTTTGATTCTTCCATGCCCTCAGAACATTCATGAATCAAGAGAATCAGTGCTTTTAAGCTCTTAATCTTATTGACAGCTTGTTGATGAATCTGAGAACCTCCATATGTACTTTGGGTTACATAGACTTGTCTTCCAGAAACTTGTGCATGAATCTGTTGATTCTGCGAGTTTCAGGCACTGCTAGCTGTCATCTTAATCATATCTAATTTTTCTGGAATTAAGCTTAAAGGCGCATCCTGAAACTGCATATCATTTTATTTCATTTCACTACCTTACCCTCTATACATACTGAATGCTAAATTATATACAAACTAACTCTCATCTACTGTCGGATACAAACATTCTATACATCCCGGCAATCACATAAATCACAGAATTCACACTGTCATCACCTCTGCAGTTCTATGGCACTTCTTTTTTTCCTTGAATTTCTTGTTTACATCTCAAGTACAAAATGTTGGCCAGGCAGACGCTTCAGACATTCATCGTCTCTGATAATCACCTCCATCCGATGATGCAAACCCTGAGTCACTAACAAACAACTGCTTTCCTTCAAATACATCAAGTCCAGGATTCCCACCAGTGGGAACTTGTATTCGACTGGTCGAAGAGACTGCCTGCATCAAAACTGCACCATTTTACAGGCGATATGATGGAACCATCGATGTTTTCGTTCATGCTGAGGAGCTCAGGTTCTTCTTGTTTCAAGTATGCCATGTTTCCGCTTTTGTCGTCATCTGAGTAAACTAAACCTTGGTGATCCATTTCTTCCTGTAGGCTGCTTAATTTTGCTGCTAATCCTGCATCAGTGTCCCTATGTTCGCCACTGATGTCCTGGCTGTTGGCCACGAATTCTTCACATCCACTTCTTCTTTCATGTGATCTCTCTACTACACTTCGTAGCTCCTGCAGCTGTTCACAATCACTTGAAACTGTTATTTTCTGCTGTAGAAGCACTGGAGTAACGATTACGTTATGAGGAAATATTGAACCAGGGATACATCAGAAGATAAAAAAAAACTACCTGTGTGAGCAAGGAATCCTTGTCTTTCCTTACGGCCTCTAATCTTGCTTTAAGATTGTCGTAGTTTGATTTAAGTATCCTGTAGTTCTTCTCTATCTGCTTTGATTTCCACCGTGCTCTTTTGTTCTGAAACCAAATGGCCACCTGCCGCGGCTGCAACCCCAGCTCTCTAGCCACTTGAACCTTTTTCCTAGGCTCGAGTTTTGTTTCAGACTCAAATATTGTCTCCAATGATCTAACTTGTTCGTCACTAAACCGTCTCTTGTTCTTGCTCTTCTTCTTCTTTGCAGTTGGTGGGTGGTCGTCTTCATCATCGGGGCTAAGGGAATCGAAATCAGCGTCTGTTGCTTCATAAGAGAAGTCTCTACTACCTTGCATCATCTTTGTTATCTTATTACTACAGCTGATGACTACTTCCCCTCCTTAAGTATACTTATGATAATGAATTTAAATGAATATTTGTGTCTTAAGAGTCTTGCATATGAGAACAAGCTACGAGTTATATAGTCAGTCTTGTATTATTGTGGTCGCTTTCATGTTAATGGGTTTTTAATGATGGTTTATCTAAAGCCAATGGGGCCACATATCGTAGGAAACTTTCTTACTCTTGTTACGCAGTATCTCTACTTCTCTACATACATATCCTTTCCTACCTTCTTTTAAAAACTCGGTTCATAATAGTATCGTGTTCTATTGTTCTTCATGTGACGACTCATGTTAGCTGACTCGGAATCATTTTATTGTTATTTTTTTTTTTCGTGTTGTTTCTGAAAGTCTTAGTAGGAGCTGGTTATTTTGGCTTTGAATTATGTTCAACGGCTATTGTGGGTGCAGGTATCTGATAGCTTACTGCAGACCCACCAAAGTTTGGTTTTATGAAGTTTTATAATGACAGTGATACGAAAGAGATATAGCTGTTTTTATTGGGACATCAAAATATCTTTGTTTGTGAACCCTCTGAGTTGAAGCAGTTTTACCTCGTTAACGAAAGTGCCTGCATTTTTCAACCACCGCTGTCACTTCCTTTTACTGTGCTGCACACAAAATCTTGAAAAGTTAAAATTTTAGGTACGTTAAATTTCCTTTCTTGGTAAATGTCCAAAGATGAAGTTTGTACTGTGAGAATTGCTTATATGCCTAGGCATAAACTGTGTCTTGCCGTGTTGGGCGTATATTATGCCAAATACAAGATGTTACTATTTGTAATTGCGTGTTTTTATTGAGCTCGTAGTTAAAAGCCTTAACAACTAGTGTTAAGGATTTGGACTCAGGACACGTCTGATACCAATGAATTTTGAACCCTCTTAGTAACACCGGGGATGAAAGAGTTTTACTTCTACAGTTCTACCCCTGATGTTCCCTTATGTCTTTGTCAGTATTTGATCTTCAATTTAAACCATCAAATGGTGAAGTATATCCGTATATGGATGGTGGTTCGCCATCAAATTAACACGACGATTTCATCAGGAGAAATCTCGAGTTAAATGCTACATGTTAGCTTTCGAGTTCCTATCATGACTTCATCCAACTTAGCTGGGAGATGTTGCCCTGTATGAGTATCACTGGTTAAGTTTAAGTTGATGTTCCCTGTGACATAACTTCTTAAGCAGGATAATTCACTAGTAGCAGCAAGAAAGCCTACTTTAGTCAAATTGTGTATTATGTGTGAACATTACATCACCAAAAAATGCATAAAATTGCTGCATTATTATGTGATTAGATGTTAATGCTCCCCCCGTTTTTCGTAATTAAGGGGTCTTATCAGATCATGATAACTCTGTTCACCATCCGGGTACGATGTTTATACTGACTACCGACTACCGAGCATTGTTGTCAAAAACATGTGGTAACAAGTCACTCTCTTTGTTTTATGTTATGTGGTACGTCTACCATGGTTTATATATGTAAGAATACTTAGGAAAAACCAACTTACTGAAGGTAGGTGTCTCTGTTGACATTTAGAGAATGACCTGTGGAAATTTGAGCTGTGCAAGAATCTATGATATGAATTTGGTGCTCTGTGTCATTGTAGGAATAGAATATGTTAAGAACCTTTTGTATATATTAACCAGTAAGGGATTGCATCTGCTACCTTAAAATCCTCATCAAAAGAAGCTTATCTAATTAACGATACAACTATACAAGTAATGCATAACGAATTAACGATGGAACTTAGTAAAGTTTGCAACCCCAATATTCAAATCTAAGGAAAAATGGCAAGTATGCGTTTTTTTTTTTTTTTTTTTTTTTTTTTTTTTGGTTTTACCCCTGCTTGGGGTTATATGTTTGTCTCAGACTCTCAGTTGCTGGTACAATTTGTCATGTCCTTATCTATGTTAGTGTACCTCGTGTTGTGGCTGCACCTTGGATACGTTTTGGTCCACCAATTTGCTATCCTCGAGTATTTTTGTGTTGGTGGTTCACAAATTGGCTAGAAATGTCTGCTATATGACATGTTTTTGGGATCATATGGGGCGTGTAACTCGACGAGTTTTATTTTTGATGATATGATGTGATGTTTTAGGTAGGAGTATATAGTAGTATGTTGCATCATATAGACGAGTAGTTGAGCTTGGTGACCATCGAAATTTTGGGATTAGTATGCATATTAAGATATGTGTAAGGTTGCGTACAAACAAATAAAAGGAGCTTGAATGTTCTTGGTTTTTGTCAAGGTTTTAAGTTCGGTAATGTTGGGGTGAGTTCGATTTGGGATAGACCGATAGCCCGCAGCCAACAAAATGTCAAGGGGGCCCGATTTTCACCAGGTGACGCTCCTCCGACGCTCAAGTCAGTCCGAATTCGAGGGTAGAGGTAGTCGCGGCCAACTATTGTAAGAAATAGCAATAAATTGGTCGTAGAAAGTAATAATAAGAGATGAGATGATACCGAATTTAAGCAAATGAGGGGTATTTATAGTGAATGTGAAGAGTCCAAGACATGTGCTTAAAGGACCCTCATCATCCTGACCTTCCATTTTCTCCAGATCTAATGGATGAGATGAATTGGACTTCATGTGTGTTCATCCTTTAGGGTTGTGGTCTTATTAGTAAAATGAACCCCAACAGGTAAGTTCTATGAGTGAATCATAAGATAGGAGGAACGTCATCTATTCATCTAACCACGAGGACAGCCACAGACTCTCACGGAGAATGCACATTGATTAAACGAGCTTCTCCGATATTATACAGAGTTTCACATCGGACTCGCATAGACTTGTAGGCTCTGCATTGTTTCCTTCGTCGCTACGGGTGAACTTAAAAGAGTCGATAGACAAAGAATTTGGAGAGAATAATCATTGGTCTATGGTAAGAACATCATTCGTGTACCTTTGGTATAACATCATGTACTATTGCTTTAGCTCTGGTACGATTTAAAAGATAAGCATTGTAATGAGAATTATGAGGTGCTGCTAACAAAGTAACAAGTGGGCTTAAGATAGCGAGAGTGCCATCATTTTCGCCTAATAACACCAAAAATACAAAGGGTGAGAAAGATGGAAAACCTTTTGCTAACTCTGTAATCATGAAAATTCTGCATCATCTTTTTTTTTTTTTTTTTTTTTTTGTAATTTTTTGGTGTAATATTCTCTGCCTGTTGAATTCTTGTCTTTCAAGTAGTAAAATGTTTTCTGATCTTTCTATTTCTACGTAGGTCATGCACATACGAGGCTCGTGATGTTGGTTTTGTTTGTCATTTCAATTGGTAATTAACATGTATGCTGTCTTATACTAACATCCGATTCATCCTTGGCCACGACTAACTCATTTCCGAAACGACTAACTCAAGCATTTCCCTAAATCCCAATTGGGTTTTCACTTACTCCCGTATCGTGTCAACCTGCCATTCAACTCATTTATGAACTCGTAGGAGGCCATGGAATTGAAGAAGGGGGCAGATGTGATAATCTCATCTCGTATGTAGGAGCCGTAATTGGGCCATGATCTGAACTTGTGACATTCTAGTCGGAACCTAAGCTAGCATCACTAAGCCAACACTATGTCGGTTAGATTCGATTGATACGTCGAGACTTAAAAGAGTCTCGAGTCCAAGAGCATATTAGAGGCCCCTTCTTTTTGGATGTTAACTATGAGAACATTTCCAAGTTTAGCATTTAAGGAATGTATTGTATTTGTCTACATCTTGACGCTAGGGCAAATTGAGGGACCAATTCTCCAAAGTGTAAATTGTGTCAAGTGTCAACTGGTTGGAGTTGCCCAAATGTTGAGCTCAACAATTTGTCGACTCTTAGACTTTGTTTTCTACACTTTGGCCAAAAGGTAAAAAGGGGGAAAGTTAAGGAAGAGTTGTTCTTATTTGATTGGGTTAGTTGCCTCATTTTTTTTCATGTCTCAGTTTTGACTTCTTATATGATTGAGTTAGTTGCCTCTTTAGTATTTACCTCCCCAATACCGTAATATCGTGCGGGAAAACTGGCAAAATATATTGGTAGTTGAACCGTAGGGGAAACGAGTGTTTAGAGTAGTTGAGTACTACAATGTATTTGCAACATCGATAACCCAAGGTTACATCATGCCTATTAGTCGCGAAGGTGGTGAAATTTGTATCGTGATATTAGATCAGTTGCGCAATCGTTGTAACTCTTGTATGATTTTCAGTTGATGAAAATAACATATTTCCTATTCTTCTGTAGATTAAAAAAAAATCGAAAAAAAGCTATACTCTCCAAATTATTTTGGGAATAAGGCTTGAATGTTGTTGTTGTTGAAAAAAAAAAGATATACTGCACATGTTCAACTGGCCTTTCACGACTACAACTTGAGTATATCCGACCTCTGGCTCCAAGTGCATGCTCAACTTGGCTTGAACTCAATTCATAGGTTTGCTTAAAGAGAATAAGTTATAAGAAGCAATATAGCAAATGACGAAATCGTGGAAGAGGAAATGTGGGTTGCTTTTTTTTTTTTTTTTTAGAGCGATCGAGAGAATTGTGAGTGATAGGTTTAACATTTGTCTTCTGTTTATATTTACTAAATTTCTTTGATTTGACAAGATTTGTTTGAAAATAATTTTTACTTATCTCTCACAGTACACTTTTTACGTTCAATTGACTTCTCTATCACGTTACATATATCGTAATCCTACAATACAATGAAGGATGATATAGGGACTATCAGAAGCATCTATAGTCTATGGTATGATTAATGGTACTATGAATTATGGTCGTTGATGAAGTTTGCAATATCTATTTGAAATTTGTAAGATTACAGGGCTGGTAAATGTAAATTCCTTGAATTTTGCACTCCTTGAAATAGTTTAAACTCAATATCTCCGACTAATACCAATTGATTTAAGTATTTAGGGTGGGACTATGTTCAATGGCGAAACATAAGATGTTTTAGACAGGGGCTTGGCCCCGGTATTCTTATGAATGTACTATTTCCGCGCATAAAAAAAAATTACATGGAAGTGTATCTACTCTATAGCATAAACAAGAGGTCAAATGATCGCGCCGCCTGCACCGGTAGTGAAACCAACATCTTTTGCTAGGCTTATGGGGCCCCTTAAGGGGTTACCATTGTTGGTGGTAAGTAAAATGATAAGAAAGAGTGATTCATTCACACACTTAAAATAAGAAAAGTACTTAATCAGCAAAAAAAGATAAGAAAAGTACTAGTACTAACTAAAGTGAAAATTTGATAAAAAAAAAAATAAAAAATGAAAGACAGGTTAGGCAAAAAGAAAAGTGTTGGTTACTCATAGTTTGTCAAGGACTAAGTCCCCATCACTTATAATAAAACCTCATATATTCCAATATTGTCTCAATTAACTTCTTTCCTTATCTAACATATGTGGACTAACCCATAAACTTGGCTGTCGAATTCCTGAAGACTATGCTGTCAACTGGCAGAAATTTTTTTGTGTGCTTTTTTCTCACCGTGAACATACTAATGTGGCAACTACTATCAACGAAAATGACCCTTAAATTTGTCTTTAGACGGCTATGATTATGATTATTAATATTTCAATTTTTCCGATTTGACACTATGGGTCCATAATTCCAGCACCTAGATACACCAATTTTGTAATGTTACATGACACGTGTCGATCATCAAGTGGTATTGCGTTGCGTTGACGTGTCTACTTTTATTCATGCATGACTTTATTCATGCATAACTTGTCTAACTGAACACATAAGTTCAGTGTATGCTTGTGGTTGCATCTGGACCCTTAAAGTGTCAGAATCGGCCTGAAAATTAACTCGGATAAAATGTATACAAAGAAGGATAATAAAATGGTAAAAGAAAAAAAAAAACTGTTCAGGTTGATGTTGGAGCAATGTAATAAAAGTGAATTCAGAAGTTCATGTGGTAGCAGTAGCTAAGGTCACAATATGTCAATTTGTGGTGTATTTTTGCTTAGATTTGATTGTGAATTTCAGAACTTCTTGTTTACGAAGCTGGCCTAAAATTTTACCTTTGTTACGTAGTTACGCCATTTTGCACTACACGGGGTAAATTACCGTGTTAATCATGTTCGACACTGGTTGGAAGTTGTAACTATGGTAATTTAATTTGAGTTCCAATGATGTTCATACATTTTATTGAAAGTAGGAGTATCAGAAATCACACTTAGTTACTGAAAGTGAAGGCTTTATATATTGCTAAGATATCTTACGGATAGTACTTCCTATAGCCTCATCCATACTCGTTGACTACTCGACTTTGAGTATTCAACGATCACTGTGAATGGAGTTATTAATACTCCGTATGATTTTGTAGTATTTTTGAGGTTTACTTTGTTGTAGTAGGTTGACATTTAATCTGAAATTGAAGTTTGAACTCTTTGATAAGTCGGTATGTAACTGGTCTAAACTTCGCAAATCTGTTCTCTTATATAGTGTGGTAGATTATACTGATTTTGGGACTTAGAACATTCAGTTATTTCAGTGATTATGTTTGCATTTTCTGAGATTCTGCTTCAAGCTACTCAATACAATATTGGACTGTGAATATTTATGACGCGATTGTTCTGATGTTCTCTATACTGATCAAATTCTTTGGTGCTTGACTGGTATGCACTTGTGGCTGTTATTAGGTTTTGATTCTGTAAATTTAGATTGAAAATAGGGTGATATATTGTTGGTATTTTCCTGATATGGCAACAACGAGAATTGTGAGCCCCTTAGGCAAACGCGAGTTGAATGGAGTACTGGACTTTACGAGGGGAGCACCTCTCTGACCTACTGATGACGGACAAGATAGTGATGTTGATGAGCATGAAAATATCCTAGATGGTCAGAGCGGCTATCTGATCCTTAGGAAGTAGGGTGGCGAAGAAGAAAGACTTGAAGCTGAATATCTGGAGCGGCTGGACAGTAAAAGGTACGCTGTCATCTGTACTTTCTATATACCTGTGATGTACAAATTCGTTGCCAGACATTGTCGAAAGAAAAAAAATTGCTGCTCTCTGTCAGTCTGTTGTGACTTAAAAAAGCTAATTCTGCGAGTCAGCTGAGGAGAAACATGATTTCGAGGTTGTTTTGGTGACGCATGTGACTGATGTGAGGTCTGATTTTCTGAACTATGACAACGGCAAGGTGGCCGAGGCTGCATTCACCCATTTATTCTCGGCCTTCTCCCCAATATGCCTTGCAGAGTTGCAGTCCCAATCTCGGATAATGCCTCGCTCCCTGAACCTGTTTTAAGTGATCTGCTCATCTTACACCTGTAAGAACGACTGTCTCATATCTTTGGAGAAGCAGCAGTGGTTGAACACAGAGATCTGTAGAGAACAGAACGATAAGCTGGCTATTGTGAAACGATGAAGTAGAGGTTACGAGGTCTGAATTTGCAGGACTGGACTGGTTATGTTGCTGTAAGATAAGTTCTCTGATAACGAATATTGCCCGTCTGTTATTAAGTTTCATACGTATTCAACTATCATTGTGAACCGACTTATTGATATGATTCTGTATTGAACTCTGGGGTGTAAAATGTGGTAGTAAACTGAGTTTTTAATCTGAAATATAAGTTTGAACTCTCGAAGCTCTGTGTAATGTGGTAGAATATAATGATACGGAGGACCTTGGAAACTTTCAGTGATCATGTTTGCATACATTTTCTGAAATCCTGCATTAACTTTCTGCTCCGGCTAATCCTAATACTGAAGCAAACATAAACACCTGACAAAATATATGTTAAAACTAATCTAGAAAAATCTAGTCAAATGTTGAATGATCAAGATTAAGTAGAACCTAGAAAAATCTAGAGTAACTCCAACAAACTAGAAGAGATAGGTGTCTAGAAAAATCTAGGATAATCATGTAAGACTAATAGTTCTAGACATGTCTATTGTAACACTATAAATAGCACTTGTGTGCTTTGTGATGTAACAAACAACAACAACAATAAAATATCAATAGCATCCACTCCATTTCTCACTCTCTCCTCCCAACAAATAAATCAAACAAATTACTAACAGTGGTATCAGAGCCAGTGTTAGCCAAGACCTCCAACTAAAAATCAAACACCCACAAAAATCATTCCAAATCCCAAACAATCCTCACAAAATGACAACGGCAGATTACCCTTAAGTTAATTGGGTACCAACATTCAAAGGTGAAAGATATGACCTTTGGAATATTCAAATGAAATCGATATTCATTTCACAAGGCCTTTGGGATTTAGTACAAAACGGGTACAATATGCCCAATGATGTTGTCGAACAAGAGTCATGGAGTGATGCAAAGAAGACCCTCTATGCCGAAAATCAAAGAAAGGATCACTATGCTCTATCTTTGATTTATCGAGCCTTGCATGAGACAGTATTACCACGCGTAATGTCCGGTACAACAGCTACGGAGGCTTGGAAGATCCTGCAAAATTCTTACAAGGGCTCTGGAAAGGTAATTACCGTTAAACTTCAAACTCTTTGGAAAGAATTTGAAAATATCTCAATGTTGGAAGACGAAACAGTTGAAGCATTCTTTAACCGTGTCACAAATATAATCAACCAAATTCGTTCATATGGTGATACGATTGAAGATGCAAAAATTTCACCAAAAATATTGAGAAGTCTTCCGAGAAAATTTGATCATGTACAGCTGCTATGTACTACCTTCTCCTGGATAAAATAAAAGGGAAATTGCAACACTGGGCAAACTCTTTTATCTCCTATGCAGGGAGGTTGCAACTGATTAACTCTGTTATTTTGGGCATTCAGACATACTGGGGTTCAGTACTTCTCCTCCCAAATGTGGTGCTGAAAAGAATAAGCAGACTTTGCAGGGAGTTTTTTTGGGGTATAAATGAGCAAAAAGGTAAGATCACATTCATTAAGTGGAAAGAGCTTTGTAATCCAAAAAGGGAAGGTGGCTTAGGCATAAAAGAGGTCCTTAGCTGGAACAAAACTCTTTATGCTAAATGGATTATAAAGCTTTTAAGTGGTAGTCAGAGTATATGGTGTAGATGGACTAGGGCTTACTACCTGAAGCAGGATGATTTTTGGCAAGTGAGCCCAAAAACTGACTGCTCTGCTACCTGGAGAACTCTCCTTGCTCTAAGGAAGGAGATATTGGAGAAGGCTGGTACAAAAGAGGAGGCAAAAGAGCTGCTTAAAAGATGGAATAAAAGAGGCAGTAGCAAAGCAGTTTACAAGTTCTTTAATGACAGCAGGAATGTTGTTAAATGGTACAGTCTAGTCTGGGATGTATGCAGTGTTCCCAAATGTTCAATCATTGCAGTGCTGGTCATCTACAATGCATTATCTACAATTGATAACTTGCAGAAAAGAGGATGCTACATACCAAATAAATGTTATTTATGCAAGAAGCAGGAAGAAAGCAGGAATCACCTGTTTTTTTAGTGTCAAGTTGCAAATGACATTTGGGACAATGTGCTCAGGTGGCTAGGCTACAGAAAGAAGATAGGCAGTCTGCTACATGAACTAAATTGGTTCAAGCAAAAGATCAAAGGAAAAACTGGAAAACAGCACATCCTTAGAAGTGCTTTCTCAGCCACAATCTATGAAATATGGAAGGAGAGGAACACTAGGGTTTTTAGAGACATTGAAAGAAATGTTGATGAAATTGCTCTTTACATAAAATTTTTGGTTTGTGTTAGAGTTATTGATAGGTATAGAGATGCTATCCCAAGTGAGTAGAGTTTTTTAGTGGTTGTTTCAAGGGTAGCTCATTGCTCCCCTTTGGTTGGAGTTGTATTTTGTTCTTCCTTTCCATTTGGATGAATAAAAAAAGCTAATTCTTACCAAAAAAAAAAAAAAAAAAATTGATCATGTGGTGGCTGCTATAGAAGAATCAAAAAATTTAAAAGAACTGACTTTAGTTAATCTTATGAGTTCTCTCCAAGCACATGAAGAGATAATGAAAAGATTTAAAGAGCCTCCACTAGAACAAGCTTTCCAGGCTAAATTAAAATTTAACGGTAAAAATTCAAATTACCACGGTAAAAACTTCCAACAAAGAAAAAGCAATTCAAGTAACCGTGGTAGGGAAGAGAAACTTACAATAACAATGGGAGCCAAGGTAATAATCAAACAGGGCCATATTATAACTTGTGCAAGAAAGGTGGTCATGATACTAATAATTGTCGGTTTAAATGCAAAAGATGTAAAAGACATACACATTTTGAGAAAGATTGTTGGTTCCGACAAAAAGATGGGGCAAATTTCACTGAAAAACAAGAACATGAGGGACAATTATTTTATTCTTGCCTAAACACCCAACACCAGTCCACTAATATTTCGTATTTGGATAGTGGATGTTCAAACCATATGACTGGCAATAAAGATTCATTTGTCAGTCTAAATGAAAATGTAAAATCTCAAATTACGCTTGGCGATGGGAGAAGCCAAGATGTTGCAGGCAAAGGGACTATTGCCGTCAAAACAAAAAATGGTTCATCTAAACACATCCATGATGTTCTCTATGTCCCTGGCCTAGCACAAAATCTACTAACTGTTGGGCAATTAATCCAAAAAGGATATTTGGTGAAATTTGAAAATGATAAATGCCTCATCTATGACAAGAAAAACGGTCAATTGATCGCCTCGGTACAAATGGCCCAAAATAAAATCTTCGCATTAAGAATGATGTTGGCGAAGAATTTGGCTCTCAATTGTATTGATGATAAATCTACATTATGGCATCTGAGATTTAGGCATCTCAATTTTAACAGTTTGAAACTGTTAAAACAAAAAGAAATGGTTATTGGTCTCCCTACTATCAAAACTGAAAGGGAAATATGTGAGGGTTGTATATATGGCAAAATGCATAGATTGCCATTTAAAACATCGACATGGACAGCAAAAGCGCCGTTAGAGTTGGTTCACCCAGATGTTTGGGGGCCAACGAAAAAGCCATCCTTTGGTGGTAAAAGATACTTTATGTTGTTTGTCGATGATTACTCCCGCATGATGTGGGTGTATTTTCTGAGACAAAAATCAGAAGTATTTTACCATGTTCAACAATTTAAAGCCCTCACAGAAATACAAAGTGGGCATTCTATAAAGGTTTTAAGAACAGATCGTGGGGGAGAATTCTTCAATGCTTATTGCAAAAGGCATGGAATCAAAAGAGAATTGACAGTACGGCGCACTCCTCAACAAAATGGTGTTGCCGAAAGGCAAAACAGAACAATTGCGGAGATGGCCCGTAGTATGATGAAAGGCAAAAACCTGCCTAAATATTTTTGGGCAGAAGCTGTGCACACAGCTATATATCTCCTAAACAGATCACCCACGAAAGCAGTATGGGGTTCTACTCCATACGAAATGTGGCACAAAAGAAAGCCAAATGTCGAGCACCTTAAAATTTTCGGGTGCATCGCATATGCCCACATCCTGAAAGAAAATCGGGAAAAGTTAGATGAAAAAGGAGAAAAATGCATCTTCATCGGATACAGTGGTGAATCAAAAGGTTACCGTCTATATAATCCGGTATCCAAAAAACTTGTTATATCAAGAGATGTGGCTTTTGATGAAGCTGCAAAATGGAGGTGTCAAGAAGATAAGCAACAACACCCACAGGAACCAGATTACCTTCCCCTAACCTATTCTGAAACAGTACAAAACACTCAGCCAGCCCCAACAACTCCTAGAACTCCACAAACTTCAAACTCACAAAGATCAGAAAACTCTTCACCAATAAGCCAAAGAAGATCACCATGCCCAGTCACATCTCAACTAGTTCCAGTTCGACAATCAGTTCGAGAACGACGACCTCCAGTTTGGACAAAGGACTATCATTGTGGCCAAGCAATCATGGCACTTCTAGCCAGCAAGCCACAAAACTTTCAGGAGGCAGCAACAGAAGAAAAATGGATTGAGGCTATGACTAATGAGATTGGAATGATCGAGAAAAATAAGACATGGGAGCTTGTGGATAAACCAGAAGACAAAGAAATCATTGGCCTAAAGTGGGTCTACAAGATCAAGTACAACGAAGATGACATCATCCAAAAATACAAGGCACGTCTCGTAGCCAAGGGATACTCACGACAACCAGGCATCGATTTTAATGAGACATTTGCTCCTGTTGTCCGCATAGAGACAATCAGGTTAGTTCTAGCTCTTGTTGCTCAATTTAAATTACTGATATTTCAATTAGATGTGAAATCTGCATTCTTAAACGGCGAGCTAGAGGAAGAAGTCTATGTGGAGCAACCACAAGGCTTCATAGTTGAAGGCGGAGAAAATAAGGTCTATCGCCTCAAGAAAGCATTATATGGGCTAAACAAGCCCCGCGACCCTGGAACAGCAAGATTGATGGATATCTCTTACAAAATGGGTTCATAAAAAGCCCAAGTGAGCCATCACTATATGTCAAGACCCAAGGCCAACATGATTTTCTCATTTTATGCTTGTACGTGGATGATCTCATCTACACAAGCACTAATCCAAGGATGGTCGAAGATTTCAAGAAAGTGATGATGTCAAAGTTCGAGATGACCGACCTTGGACCAATGAAATATTTTCTTGGCATGCAAGTAAAGCAAAGTCCGGGTCGTATACTTCTATCACAAGAGAAATATGCAGAAGATTTATTGAACAAATTCAACATGATCGATTGCAAGCCAATGACCACACCTATGACCACGAGTGAGAAATTATCCAAAAACGATGGTCAAGAGAAGGTTGATGAGTCCATATATCGAAGTTTGGTTGGGTCATTGATATACCTCACCAACACGAGGCCATACATAGTCAATGCAGTCAGCATCGTATCAAGGTTCATGAGCAAACCTGGTAAAGCACATTTTGTAGCAGCAAAGAGAATTCTCAGATATATGAAAGGAACAAAGAATTATGGTATTATGTACGAGACAGAAGACAACAACCTCACAGGATTTACAGACAGCGATTGGGCTGGAAGTGTCGATGACCGGAAGAGTACAAGTGGATACATTTTCAAGTTGGGATCAAAAGTAATCTCATGGTCGTCTAAAAACCAAGCAACGGTTGCACTATCATCGGCTGAAGCTGAATACGTGGCAGCAATAAATGCAGCATGTGAAGCTTTATGGCTAAGAAGAATTCTAGGCGATCTACATCAGTCTTCTACTGGTCCAACTACCATATATTGTGATAACATGTCAGCTATCTCG
Organism: Spergularia marina; assembly: GCA_963680865.1. NCBI lineage: Eukaryota > Viridiplantae > Streptophyta > Magnoliopsida > Caryophyllales > Caryophyllaceae > Spergularia > Spergularia marina. Next base: position 20,904,508 of record OY804553.1, on the reverse strand, counting down.
ATGACGAAGAATCCGGTATTCCACAGTCGTACGAAGCATATCGAGATACGACACCACTTCATACGCGAGCTCGTGGAGAAGCAAGAGATCGAGTTGCAATTTTGCAAGACGGGGGAGCAACTAGCAGATATATTCACAAAGGCAATCCCAGCAGAAAAGTTCATACAATTCAGACAGCAACTCGAAGTTCAAGATTTTTCAGGTTAGGGGGAGTGTTAAAACCAATCTAGAAAAATCTAGTTAAATGTTGAATGATCAAGATTAAGTAGAACCTAGAAAAATTTAGAGTAACTCCTACAAACTAGAAGAGATAGGTGTCTAGAAAAATTTAGGATAATCATGTAAGACCAATAGTTATAGACATGTCCATTGTAACACTATAAATAGCACTTGTGTGCTTTGTGATGTAACAAACAACAACAACAACAATAAAATATCAATATCATCCACTCCATTTCTCACTCTCTCCTCCCAACAAATAAATCAAACAAATTACTAACAATATAGTTCTAAAGTTTTAGAATGTCGTACGCTTATTCCAAAAAACTTCAACAATCTCAGCTACAGATTCATTCAATTGGTATCGGAGGTCTGTACTCAGAGCATCATCAGTTTCAGGGAAAGTAGCTGGCTTCGTGTTGCGGCCCAGACTACGCTCCAGTCCTAGACGGAGGAGACGTCCATCTGATCCGAATGCAGCAAGTCTGACGTCGTCCCACGGTACGACCCTGGCAAATAGGGATTTGACCAGAGAGTCCTTGGAATCATATGGAATTGGAAGAGCACACCTCATCCTAGGACACACGTCAAATACCTCCTTCTCACGCTCCTCTTAGCATACAACAAGCATCATTCTAAATCTTCTTTGTGACGCCTTCATTTCATCAAGCCACTTGGAAATCTCACCATTCCAGTTTTTCAGTCCCAGGTACGCTCACCATACCGGTTCCAGGTAAGCTCACTGGTTGGACTGACGTAAGCAAGAACATTCGTGTCTTGAAAATCAGATACGGGTAAGACCTGGCCATCACACTCCACTGAATGTACTCCGCAACCTGAGACTGCGTAACCTCGCAACTTCATCATCCCATACACTTTGTTTAGTGAAGGGATACGCATCAGTGCCAAGTTTATGCAACAATGGTCCGCCGTCAGGATTTACGTAAAAAGTGTTGGATCCAACAACAATCAGCTTATCTTCATGTTTGTTGTATCCCAGATGTTTTATCCTACGGGTAACCCTGTCGTTGAAGGAACTCGGTGGAGCCAGCCACAACAATCTAAATCCTTAAGCTGAGAGTCGAAATGTGCTTCCAAAGCCGATGCCCTCAACGTGTAATTCTTTGCACGAACCGCAATAAGCTCAAATTCATGCTTATTAGCCCGTGATATAAAAAGTACAAGAACACAACCTTGTTTGCTACGCTAGACAAGGATACTTTTTTACCACAGTGACATTCAGACTGGCAAAAACACATTCGAGTACATCACTATTTTGACAGTGCAAAAAAGTTTTAATGTTAGACAACTTTAAATGTTCGTAGACAACTTTAATTGTTTTCATTGTAGATCTTTTGCATTGTCAATTTGTCATAACATTTAACGATAAAAAAAAGTTCAAATGTTATATATATACACAAAATTACAGGTACTATTGTACTAATCAAGTAATCAATCCCTAATACAAAACAGAAATCGCGATCAACAGAGACCATGTCGTCTGGTCATCTTCTTCCGGCAAGGGTAGTCTCTGACAGTAGAACAAGCCTTCCTCTTTAGCTTACGGCCGCTACTGCCTACTTGTTCACTGTTGCCAACTGAAGTCTCGCTCGTTGATTCGACAACAACATCATCAACCCTCCGGATTCTGCGGCCGACAAAAAATCCGGAGTCATCAAAGCTGTTTGTGAACTGACTGCTTCCTACTCGTTCACTGTTACCAACTGAAGTCTAGCTCTTCGATTCGATAACATCTTCATCATCATTACAAACAGCAACAACCCTCCAGAGTTTACGACCGACAAAGTACCCGGAGTCATCGAAATCATTCGTGAACTGACTGCTTCCTACTTGTTCACTGTACTTACCAACTGAAGCCTCACTCTTTAATTCCACATCATCATCAACATCAACATCATCAACGTGCTCAACACGCTTTCTCAGTCTTCGACCAGCGAAAAAACCAGAAGGGGTAAACGTATTTGTGTACAAACTTTCACTATTCTCACAAACAGTAATAGCATCATCATCCGAGTTGTAATTAGGGTTTGTGTCTTCCACTTTACGAGAAGCGCAGAAAGCCCTAAAAGCAGAGGCCCTCCTATTCACCTCCAAATCTTCCTTAATTTCATCAGTACCAACTTCATCTGAATCCCCGAAACCCTCCAGAGATGGGTTTTCATAGCTTTCGAAGAATTCCTCGAAATTACGATGATCGGAGACGGGTTGTTGATGATCAGAAAAGAGGCGTTTCGACAACGCAATAGCTAATTTGTGGCAAGCCGCGTAAAGTGACATGATTATTTAATTGATTAATTAGCAGATAATTGAAAAAGAAGGATGAATGAATGAATGGGTATTGTAGTGAGTAATTATTAGTAGGAATTTCAGGGGTAATTTTGTTAGTGTGAAAAGTGAGAAAGAAGCAACAGGGAATTATGAAAAGAGTGAAGGTGTTGTTTGGAAAATATAGTTGACGGATCGGAATTGCAATGGCGGCAAATTTTTTGGTAAGTTTTTAGCTTGCGTCCCACGGTAAAGTGTCTTTGGTAAGTTTTTTAGTAAGAGGATTCAGCTTTACTGTTTTCTTGTGTGAGGCGTAAGAAAGAATCAACAGGAGATTATGGACAGAGTGAAGGTGTTTGTTTGGTTTAAATAGTAGAAGGCATTACAATGGCGGCTGTTTTTTTTGGCAAGTATTTACCTTGCGTTTCACGGTAAAGTGTTTTGGTAAGTTTTTTTTAGAAGGAAGTTCAGCTACTGTTTCCTTGGGTTGGGTTGACTTGGGTCTAAACCAGCCCAGTCTATTAGAGCTCTTAAAAGTTGTTCGGAAGATCAACAGTTGATCCGACCCGATTTGAAAGCAATCCGAATCAATCGTCATCCTCTAACCTGAATCCGAAATTCATCCAAATTTCGAAATTGAACTATGTATAAGGTGAAAGAGTTCGAGTTTTAGATTGTCGAGGTCTGCGAAATTAATAATTTTTCTACTAGTTACTAGCTTACTACTTACTGTATTCTCTTTTGATGTATCAAATGACAGTTCCACTTAATTTCAAATTGTCAAAAGGTGACAATTTAGAACAATCATGTAATTTACTAGTCTGAATAACACCTTTTTTTACGAGATTTCGTTTTGCTATTATTTTTACTAGATTTTGGTCGAGTGTTAAGGATACGAGGATGGACCGGAGAGTCGGCCTGAATTACATCAACTTTTCCCCGTATAGTTATTTGTAACTTTACATTGTTTGATCAGTTGTTTTTTTTTTTTTTTTGGTAAACAAGTCTCATATCTTACGACATCGGCGATTTAAAATTGTGTTCACGTTCACCCCATTGAATTTGATCACAATCACTCGTTTGAAATTGAACCTAGCTTTTGACAGTAAATTCCGATTGACCGATTCCCATGATATTTGACCATTACACTCTAGTACTATCTTCTGATCGATCTGCGTCTGTGTTGCAGATCAAACTCAAGTTGGTTTTCAGAAGAGAAAATACTCGTAAAAGACTAAACAAATCCCCCAAAATTGTACTTTAAAGTTGCCAACACTTTAATGATGTTTGCCTCGTGTGTGAAAAAGCAAGTAAAGAAAAGTCGGCCAACAACAATGACACTTACTTGTTGACTCCCACGACTTAATTACAAGCAAACAAAATTAAACCAACTACACCTTTTGAATTTTGATAATTGTATACGGAGTACTAAGGGTTTGTTTGATATCGTTTTTTTGTTTTTAGTTTCTGTTTTTTGAAAATCAAAGTTCTGTTTTTGAAAACCAGAAAAAGTGGTTTTCAATTTTCTTTTGTTAGTTTTCATTTTCAATATGACTATTATAGAAATATAAAATTAAAATTTATTTTTGCAACTTATTTAACTAAATTTAAAAATAAAAATAAAAATAAAAATAAAAAAACTGAAAACGGCAGTGATACCGAACGGGCCCTTTGTTCTTTTTAATTTTTTTACCGTACAAAATTTTCATCTCCCACTTGAATTTATAAAAATCTTTTCAAAATAATAGTAAATCTTTACCGGAGGAGTTATTATATACTTCCTCCGATTCAAAGAGATTTTCCTTCTTTTTGCAGTTTTGAGGTGCCATGTTGGGAGTTATTTTTAGACCAAATGAATCATTCACTTGCTGCAAAAATTAGTAGATATTTCATTATGCATTGCAATCTACCAAGTCTACTTGATTTTAAAGCAAACGAGGGTTTCATTTCGTCTAAAAATAGTCTCTAACATTCCAACTCAAACCTGCAAAAGGAAACAGGAATCGTATAAGTTAACTTGAAACATAGAAGGAAACACGAAGTGAAACATATGCTTTACTGCTACGACATAATTGTCATTGTACATTTTCGTTAACGAAAATGTAATCTCCTCTACTTAGTTTTGCTTTGTTTAAGAGTATGGCTGATAACTTTCATAAACATAATAGTTAAGTCTTATCACTTTCCCCTTCAATCCTACACAAACAAAATTTAGCTACACTTTCCCCATCGTTCACACCCGTTCGCTCAAGTGACAAGTCAGAACTTTCATCGTTTTCTTAAATTGTTAACAATCAGATCAATAATTCGGAAACACGCATAAAGATGTAGTCATGCTCATAACAAGTCTCCAAAAATATGGTAAAAAAAAAATGTGAACCAAAGTGAAAAAAAAAAAAGATAAAAACAAAAAGTGAGAATTACATTAAACATGAGAGAGAGAGAGAGAGTAGTCAAAAGTTTCAAAATGGGGTAGTTGTAGAATTTTGGGTACTTTCTACATCTCTTTGTCTTTTAACTAAACAAGACAACCCTCTCTCTCAAATTATTATGGTCATGATTATGTTCTCTGTTTCACCTCACAAAACCCAATAAAAATTACACAATCCTTTTTGTGTTTACCAACATAAACTTCATCAAAAATCACCTTCATATTCTTCTTCTTCATCATCACATGATCATCATCATAATGTGAAAAAAACTTAGGAAGCTCGATCTTTGAGGGGAATGTTGTCTAGGCTCGAAGGCTACTTGATTATTAAGCTTACTTGATGATTAATTACTCTGCTTTCTTTTACTAATCATGCAGATTGAGTAATTATTTATTTAAGAATTCTTCCTATATAATTTGGCCTTCGGACCAGGCTTCATTCCCCTCAATTTGGTCTTCCAATTCACGCAATTACATCAAAATTCTCATCGTATTCGATTTCGGCTACCGAATTTCAATCTGGGTATGATCTATTTTCATATTTAATTCATTAAATTTGCTGTATTTGGATGATTATTTCATGATGCTTTTTTTGAAATTTGGCTTAAATTTCAATTAAATTTGATGGATTTATAGGTAATTAAGGTGGGTTTGGTGGTGGTTGAGTGAAGATTGGTGCAATGATGAAAAAAGTTGACAACTTTTTTTTTTTTTTTTTTTGATTTTCTGACAGAGTAGGTTTTGTTGAAATTGTAGTAGTACTAGTTATTTCATCATTGAAGTTTAAATTTCTTTGGATTTTATTTATATACTTTGTGTGTGTGTATGTGTGTGTGAATTTCAACGCAAGCTATCATCATAAGATTGTTCTGTGAGTTCTTATTGTGCCAGTCAATTTGACTCTTTGTAAAACCTAGTTTCCACCATCATTGGATGTGTTTTTTCTAATCATGAGCTCTTTTGAAGCTTCTACATATTAGGGTTTTGTTTCCCCCATCTTCTTCTTGACTCTACTTCAAATTTTTCTTAAAACATTGTCACTTTTGATTTTTATTTTTCTCCATTGAGAGAGTGTTACTTAGGAGATTAGGTAGTCGGGTCGTATGAGGTTCAACAAGACATAAAAACCCCATTTGAACGTTTAATTACCGCGTTTCTATAATAGGCTAGTACAAGTGTATAACAAGAGAAAACTAGAAAAGTGATTCGAAACGGAGTACCTCCATCTTAAAGACTTAAGCACACAAGTCACAAAGAGATTAAAAGAAGAGTTGTCTTTTTGTTCATATTTGATCTTGGAACTTGGTAGCTAAATCAACTTAATATGTTGTTGGCTTTACTTACTGCTGTGGATATAGATTGTCATTGAAGACTCTGCAGAATTAGTGGATAAGCAGTAGATCTTAAACAAGAAGATGATGCATTTCCATTAATCTTTATTGTATTTAAAGAGGTACCTTTGATTTTGTAGACTTTTAAATAGCCCAAGCTTTTCAGTTTAAAAAAAATTTGTTCCCTTTTTTAGTGTAGATTTTACATCTTTTTCTGTAGCTGAGATTCTTTTCCTTTAAGTTTCTTAAATAAAATGTGTTACAGAATTAGATGCTCTTTTGATCTTACAGATTTGAAACTACTGCACACTTTTGATGCAAGTAGAAAAAAAAACTCAATTGGACAATTGATATGGAGCTACATTGTGTGACAATGTCTTTGCTCATTTCTTGCTGGAATCTTAGAACCACTTTTTCATAAATTGGAAGGAGAACCACTTTTCTAAAATTGTTATTGCTTGATAATTTAGTCATATGTACTCCGAAGTGTGGAGATTGAATTCAAATCATTGCGACTGATTTATCGACCCTAGCTCTTAACTCAACCTAGCATTTCCGTTATATGACTCTTTTTAATTCATGTTTTAGAGCAATGTAGCAAGTGAATTGTTTTTGTTAGAAATCACGGAGTAATCTAGAAAACTCTAGAACATCATTAAATGTTTGGAATGCCTAGAAATGTTATAAAACATTCTAGTAACTAGCATTCTAGAATATTCATTTAGATTAAATGGAAGTCTATAAATAGATTTCACCAATGCTCATATGTGATATAAGATTTCAAGAAGTAGAATAACAATCAAGTTTCATATCAATCACCAACAAAATGTAGCCCCCAAAAATTCCAACAGTTTTCATAAAAGACGAAGAGACCCATTTTTTACATACCCTATGGTTATCTTAGACGATTGTGGCCATGTATAAAGTCTGCACTTTGTCTAATTTGTGTATATGTGTGAATATGTGTGTATCTCATGTATGTGTAAGGCAAGGAAACAAAGTTGAAAGAGGAAAGGCGAGCGGAAATATATATTTGGGGTGTTTATTACAGTGTTTGTATCAGAAGTGTGAGCAGATACACCTTTTAAAACATGTCAGATGGTATGCCAGTTTCAGGTATCACTGCAGTAAACTCTAGCATGCCAATTAGCCTATTTTGGTCTCTCTCCAACTTTTCAAGAAACTACATGTATATAGATGTTTCTCGGTAGAGTTGTTCAATTAGTTTACTACACGTAGTAATAGAATTAGCACAATTGTATGGATAATGGCATCAATTGTTCCGCACTAACCTGGCTTAGCCGCTCACGCGCCTGTGGTCCACGAGCGTGGTTGAGACAGGTCTGCGTGAATCAGTTTATTTTATCTATAGCGTTAGGGTCATCCATTAAATAAGTAGTCAAGTCGTTTTTTACTATTCTAATTGAACTCCATGCGTTAAAGTTACTACAAGATAATTGATTAGTACATACTCCATGTCTTATAATCTAAAGTAGGTAAGACTAGGATACACATTAATTAGTGTCCAATTTCCAGCCTTCTGGCTTTGCACTCTTCTTCTCAGAATAGAGGTCCTAAAATTTGAACTCTTACATGGTGGATGATTAAAGAAAAATCTACCCTCGCCCGCCCTAGTACTATCATCTAAATCAGCCCATTTATTCAATAATGAACTTGAGCCTATGTCTCCAAATACATTAGACTTGCATACTAACAATGGCATGAATTTCAAATATTTGATTAAAATTTAGGAACGACTACTCATACACTTTGGTCTATATACTCTCTCGACTAGGGATGGCAATGGGTCGGGTCTGGGTCGGGTCCGATAGGATCCAGACCCGGATCCGTGTCTTTACAAGCAGACCCAGATCCGACCCGGATCCATCGGGTCCAAAATTTACAGATCCAGACCCAGACCCGCCAGGATTCAGTGGGTCTGGACCGGGTCTGGGTCCAAGATGGGTCTTTTATAAAATTAAGTTTTTCATGTTTTGAACTTGCAGAACTTATGATATTTCTGTCTCGATGTGGTTTACGATCGTTAATGCGTCAATGTGCTTTGCGATCGTCACTATGGTGGACATTCCTCATCCATCTTGTTTTACTTAGAACTTCAGAATACTAAGGGAGAGCGGCATTGAAGGATTTTGTGGCAGTGACGAAGGCTTTTGAGGCCGTGGAGAAAGATTGTGCATGAGTGCGTGACTCATGAGAAGACTAAGAAATGAAAATGAAAGCGGAAGGCTAGGATCGTGATAAATTAGGTTTTGTTTTTTATTTTTTCTATATTTTTGGCCGGGTCCGCGGGTCCATGGGTCGGGTCTAGGTCTCAGATCAAAGACCCATATCCGACCCACACATTTATCACCGGGTCTGGACCCGACCCAGATCCATTGGGTCTCCAAAAAGTGGACCCAGATCCGACCCAAGTGGGTCGGGTCCGCCGGGTCTGGGTCGGGTCCTGGGTCCATTGCCATCCCTACTCTCGACCGTGCCTCTACTTATGACACTCTTCTTTTAGTTGGATATGTAGTTGTGTAGCTAGCTTAGGAATGATCGGACCTAGAAGAAGAATAAGGCTACTCCGTTTTGCATGTCATTGTATATTAACAAGCGATTTGATTAGAAAAATGGTATATGATGCTACATACCTCGAAGATTTATAAAGCAAGAACAATGTTTGGTAAATTACATACATTTTGGTCTTCTTAATCCGAAAATGATCATATATATCTTCATTTTAACCATTTATATTGGAGGTGTCTTTAATTTAATTTTGAATCTGTACGGCTATTGGCTAGGGAGAAAGGAACTAAGACGTTGTTAATTCGATATAAACCGGAGGCTAGGGGAGAAAAGAGAAGAAAAATACTTATTCAAATACGATAACTTTGATGTGTCGACTGAACTATTCTTCGACTAGCATTTGGTTTTTTTTTTTTTTTTGGAACGACGACACGACAGCAACATTACAGGGCATATTATGTACTGTGAGAAGGTGGACTACACTACTACAGGATGTTGATTCTTCGGATCTGCCTCTTTATGCCGTACCTTTTTAATATTTCTAATTGTTGGGTGAAGACTCTGAATATGGACTTACTTAAGCTAACATACTAATCAAAATCAGCAATCAAGTTTCGAAACTCGAAACGGGCCTTTAGTTTGGTTTCTATGGTTGACATTTTCTTCACTAATGTTCACGCGCGGTAATCATGATTGGAACCAGTAAACCTAGTATGATCTGGCTTCTGGATCGACCTGCAAGAGGCTTGACTTGAGAATTGAGATAACCAAAGGGCATATGAACCTATTTGCAAGGGTTGTCCTAATAACTTGAAGGTTAAGTTTCATAATCACTCCTCGGTATAGATTAAAGTTATTAACTTTTTGCTTGTGGCATGCTAAACATGGTTTGTTCCTTTTGCCAAAATTAATTCTCAAAAACCGTTCCTCAAATTACCTTTTTTATTTAAGTTGTATCTTAATCAACAATACCTGAGTAGCCGAGTGTCGAGTGACGAACCTTAATTAGTTAGTTGAGCAATACTTGAGCTTAGCCATTTCAATTTAAGAGTCTTTAAGTAACTGTACTCCCGAGGAAGTGATTTGCCTTTGACAAACATGTACGAGTACTACATACTTGTTGACTCAACTTTTTGTCCAAATGACCCAATGGAAAAAACCGCACATTGACTATACATGATGACTAGCTAGAGATAGGAATCCGAGTGGTTATGTTCGATTTTTGGCGAGTCAATTATATTGGACTCGGGTCGTCTTGCTTGGTCAACATAACGACAGAAACTACTGGAAAAAAAAACGATTTTCCGAGTCTGGTAAGAAGAGACTTTTTTTTTTTTTTTTTTTTTTTTTTTATGGTTCGCGTCATTGTTGAGTCAGTCGAAATTGTTGTGATGGGTCAGGGGGATTTTATTTCGGGTTATCTTTGGATGTGGTGAGCCATAATCGAGTTTGGGTGGCCTGTAAGGCTGTAATTGGATTATATCAAGTAAAATAGTTTATGTGACCGAGTTGACCTACCTAGCTAAATATTAAATGACATCAAATTATGTCACCCTAAGAAATAATTCGGTAAATTGGCCATTAATAATGGCCAAATCCGCTAATATATTATGACCATCCAAAAAGATTTCATTTTTTTTCTTTTCTATGGTACAATCCAAGAAGATTGTTGTCAAACAAGTAAAAGGAAAGAGGGAACAGCTGTTTGCTGAAGTGGTGTTTCAACTTACAACAAAGCGCCAACCCTTTACCAACTAGCTATGTTAAGCTAAGCTTGAACATCAACAACACCACCTCACCTTATTCACCAACCTTCCAATTACTTCAATTAAATCCATAATCGCATAATCACATAAGTAATACCGATATAATCTTCAATTAAACCGGCCTCGGATTTCAACCGTATACCAAAATCAAATACGCAAATACACGTCAGATCTAAGTGTAGTCGGAACAAAAAAAAAAAAAAAAAAAAAACCGTAAATGAAAGAACAAATTCATAATCAGTCAACTCTTTATTATTATTGATATCTTCTCTAATCTGAACAGATATTCCCCCGAAATATTAGCCTCTCTTTCCTTAACACCAACTTAATCCATCTTGTCTCAATTTCCACTCTCCCTCAACTTTCTCTCTCCTAAACAAAAAATCCAATCTTTGTTTACTTTTTTTGAAACTTTCTTTTTCAATTAATTAAAAAATTAAAAATAAATAAAAAGTAAAAAAAAACTCTGCAACAACCCTCTGTTTTGATCCTTCTCCCCTTTCACTTGGGAGGAAGGTTGGGCTACTTGCCCTCCTTCTCCCTTCCCTCTCTCCTCTCTCCTCCCTCTCTCTCTCTCTCTTTTCTCTCTCCTCAACCCCCCTGAACCCCCTCCTAAAAAAAAAACCCACCAAAATTCAATCAAAAATCCCCCAATTCATGAGCAATCAAAACAAAGCTTCTTAAACACGCAACCAAACGATCGATGACATTTGACGACAACGCCGCGGCTGAAGCGCCATCTCCGGCTCTCACACCGGCATCGTTCTTCGCCTTCGGGTTTCGACATAACGTGTTCCCGACGCTGTCTGCCGTGGACACGTTTTTCGATATCGCCTCGGTCGCATTGGTGCTCTGTTTCGTCTTCCTGTCTCTCCTATCTCTTTCATTTATCCTCCACCTGAGAATAAAGTCCCGCCATTCTGTCAAGCTTCAGAGTTTTTCATCACATTGGACCGCCCGGTTTCTTATGGTGATTTTGATTCTATTTTGGTCTGTTAATGAGTTTCTCCGGTTGCCTATTTTTAGAAAGGGGTATATTTTTCCGTTTTTACCCCCGCCTTCTCTTGTTTACCAGACCTATTTCTGTAAATTTCACCTTGTTTTGTCGCTCGGGTTGTTTGAACCCGGTTTTCTTGTGACCCTTTTGTTCCTTGTGAATATCTCGATTAATAAACGGAGCCCCAGTAATTTGTGGGCAATTGGGTTTGTTGGGTTGACATGTTTTCCCCTGGTGGTTGCGCTTTATTTCGCGGTTTTTGTCTTACCTAACAAGTTTCGACACCTGGCGCCGGCTGTTCACCGTTACGCCGTGTTGCTGCAGGATGAGAATTCCGGGAGGCATGTGTTGTATTGTACGTACCCTTTGGCAACGACCGTTATCTTTGCCGTGTTTGGTGTGGTCTACTCACTTGCCTTCTTGTTTTCGTGTTGGAAGGTCGTGTCGCTTGCGATTAACAAGCGAATGAGGGCGCGTGTTAATGCACTCGCCCTCACGGTTATTGTTTGCTTATCGGTTCAAGTCGTGTTGTTGGCAATGTCCGTGTTTTGGGATCCAGTTGAGTTGTGGTATTACATTTTTGTCTTCATTAATTTTGCGAGCGTGTTGACATTTGGGGCGATAAGTCAAGGTATTCTGATAATTAAACCGGTTACTGATACGCTTCGGGTCGAGAGTGCCCCGAGGATAGGAAGAAGAGGTCCCGGAGACGAGTCAATTTGATGTTGGAATCATGTGTGAATCGTTGATTTGTCGCTACGAGGGCAAGTTTTAAAATGTGGAGAATCAGACTAAAGGGTCTGTCACGAATGGGCACGCGGTTTATTATCGATGTAAATGAAGAGAATTTAAAGAAGCATGAAGATTGAAGATTGAAGATCATCAAGATGTTATGATCTTAAAATGACCACTTCATTGGTTTAATTGGGTGATCCATGCTATTTGCCCTCTAATAACGTCCAATTCTTTGACAAGACTCAAGGGAGAACAAGTGTAAGATGTCTCCTTTTCTGTGATTTTATAAGATTCTTGTTAATTGCTCAATTGAAAATACTCCCATAGATTTTTTGTTAAAGGGGGAAAAAAAAGAGATGTACTTTATTTGAGGGGGGAAAATGTAAATCTTTGTAAATAGAGAGCACAAACAGCAAAAGTTAAAGAATTTTGTCCAATAGATTAAATTTGTTTATTTCTGAGTGGAACATGAATGATTATGTTCATGGTTTATTTCATGTAAGTATCAATTTTTGGCCCATTTGTTTAGTGAAGTGATGCTTGTTGTGAATTTGTAGGCATAATCACCTAATTTGAAGATCTAATTTCATTCCCATCTTCTAGGAATGAACAGAAAGTTACATTTTTTAGAAGGCAAAGAAAGTTACACATTGCTAATGAATTAGTGTCGAAATCTCACTGTATGTGATCATTGCGGAAATCCTTTCGTTAGCTATTGCCAATGTGAAAACGTTATCAAGATTCAACACGAGAGCCGGAGCTCCAAATATATAACCTTTTTGTTTTCAATATTAGATTTTCAATATAAGGTCAATTGCCGTTAATTCGTAGTAGCATTGAACATTATATTATTGTTGCATCGTATATTCGTATATGATCAAGTTGACTTTTTGAAATCATAACAATTCCATGTAACAAAGAACAAATAAGAAGGTTTCAAAAAAAAAAAAAAAAGGAAAAAGGAAAAAGAACAATGAAGTATAAAAGAGTATATTCAGTTATTCACCATCAGTTGAGTATTATAAAAGAGTATGCCCTTGCCCTTTCTCACGAGTCACCATGTTTGTTGATTTAGGCAAAGTAGTTAAGGTATGAATGTATGATCACCCATTACAATCTGTGCTAGCTGTGATGATAGAGATATTCATGGATCTCATTATCAAGAGATGGTTAAGAAAGCTCATGCCCTCACGCCAACGAGGTTTATTTATGGGTTCTTGTTTGTGTAATTGTGTGTGTTCTCGTGTTGAAGTTCGATATGGTGTAATCAACTTTCGCGTGGTAAAGTTATCCAATTTCACTAGATGGGACTATTTTGAGTTCTCGTGTTAATATTTAGTCAAAAGACAAATTATAACAGAACTTTAATCGAAATGGAAAATGTAGGGTTTGTTCGGTATCACTGCCGTTTTCAGTAAAATATTTAGTTAAATGAGTTATAAAATTAACTTTAAATTGTTTATTCTTATAGTAATCATACCGAAAATGAAAACTGACAACTGAAAAACCACTTTTTCTGGTTTTCAAAAGCGGGACTTTGATTTTAAAAAAACAGAAAACTGAACACAGAAAACGATATTAAACAAACCCGTAGTTTTTAAGAAATGACAATCCGATTCGATAAAATCGCATTTTGGGTCAAGTTGTCATATGTCTGTCTCGTTCATTAATCTCTTCCACCATTGTCACGTCGAACTGGCCCAATTCAAACACCCTGAACAAGCCCATTCAAACCCATCAAATTTCCCAACGGCTACTAAATTCCCTGTAAGGGTCAATTTCCAGGAATACCCTCCGCGCCTTCAAATCAAACCGAAGTCATCAAAAGGCGGTGGTGGGCAATCTAGTCCTTTAATTACAACTGTAAGTCTGTAACGTTCAAATAATTTCTGCATTCAAAGCTGAATTCCACCAACGGTCATATTTCCTTTTCAAAACATAAAACCTTCCTTCTTCTTCACACTTGATCACAACAAATTCTCATCTCTCTCTCTTCTTTCAACAATTTCCACAAAACATTCCCAGATTACTAAATCTTCAACAACAAGATTCACACCATCTCAGCTTACTCAATCACAGGTAAAAATCCCACCTTTTCAAATTCAAACTTTCCTAATACAACATTGCCAAATTTGAACTAACAAATTTGAAACTTTTACTCAAATATTTGCAGGGGAAAGATGAACGATTTGATGACAAAATCCTTCATGAGCTACGTCGACTTAAAGAAGGCGGCAGCAAAAGACGAGGAGAAGGACCTGGAAATGGGGATGGGGGGAGCGAATTTGGACCCAAAAATGGAAGCTTTCTTAGAAGAAGCGGAGATGGTGAAGGCGGAAATAGCGGCGATAAGAGACGTGTTAATGACGCTCGAAGCAGCGAATGATGAGAGCAAGTCCATTCACAAGCCTGATGCTTTGAAGGCAATGAGAGGGAAGATTAATGCTGAGATTGTTTCTGTTCTTAAGAAGACTAAAACTATCAAGGCTCGTCTTGAGCAGATGGATCAATCTACTGCCGCAAATCGCCGCCTTTCTGTTGAAATGGGTACTCCTGTTGATAGGTATGAACCCTGAATTTGATCTTAATTTGTGGGTTTTATTTGGTAAAAATTTGATGTTTTTGATGTGGGTTTGTTATGAATTTTGTTTTTGTTGAGGTTTCTTTTATCTGAAATTGTGGGTTTATTGGGTAAATTTTGGTTCTTTTGATGTGATGAAATTAAGGAAACTCTAGATTGAAATGACTGATTAAATTAGGGTTTCTGAATTGGAATTGCAAACTGATTGAGTTAGGGTTTCTGAATTTTTGAGTTGAATTTAGTGTATGATTAACAGAATTGGGCATGAATGTGGAAGGCTGATTAAATTTGTAGATAATTAGCATGGGAATATATATGGGATGTTTTGTTTGAAGATCTCAATGTTGGAGTTGCAAAGTAGGTAAATTTGTTGATGAAACAAGGTAACTTGTGTGAAAAGTATGACCTAGATCACCTGTTGAACTCTCTGAGAAAAATGGTATACATCAGTACAGTAGATGCCTAGATGGTATCAAATATTACTCCTCCGTCCTTTTGGATCGTTAACGTTTTGATTTAGTACGTGAGAGGATCTCATTCCCAAAGGAACTTTTTTGTGTAAAAATGAACGTGTATTATTGATTTGGATGTAGGCTTCTAGTGAATTTACTTGTTCTGAAACCCTGCAAAAATTGAACCTTAAAGCTGAAGATAGCCAGCACTTGTGAGTTTAGCTGCAAGATTTTAGCTTAAACTTTGATTGGTGATGGTATACGTATTGCCATGTTGGTGATAATGTGATTTGGTTTCGAAATTTCGTGACACTAAATTAATACTTTACTTTGCAATCAGTGCTGAACTATAGCGGCTGTAGATTGTAAAAAAGTGCACCCAACTGATCAGGAATTATTTCGATTTCTGAAACTGACAGGACCAGGATTTGTGTGACAAATGGACTAAGGAAGAAACTGAAGGAGCTAATGATGGATTTCCAGGCCCTAAGGCAAAGGATGATGTCTGAGTACAAGGACACAGTAGGCAGATGCTACTACACAGTCACAGGAGAGCACCCTGATGACGAAGTTATCGAGAAGATCATATCAAATGGTGCAGGGGAAGGGGAAATTCTGTCACATGCCATCCAGGAGCATGGTAGAGGAAAGGTTTTAGAGACAGTGATCGAGATCCAAGGCCGGTATGATGCAGCAAAGGAGATTGAAAGGTCCCTTTTGGAGCTGCATCAAGTCTTCCTAGACATGGCTGTCATGGTTGAGGCTCAAGGTGAGCAGATGGATAACATTGAGCATCATGTCATCAACACTGGTCATTATGTCCAAGACGGCACAAAGAACCTGAAACAAGCGAAGCAGTACCAACGCGGCTCAAGAAAATGTATGTGCATAGGCATCATAGCACTCCTGATCCTCATTTTTGTGATTGTGATTCCAATAATCTCAAGTCTTCATCACAGCTGATTTTTCTTGGTATCTTCCTGCGTAATTTTTCCTTAGTTGATGATCATTGGGGCTGTTACTCAGAGCTCCATGTATGTCTTAATAGTTCTATGATAATGCTGTACTGTTAAATCTCGTCAAGTTCAAGCACAATGTTATATTACAATCAAGTTCAAGCCTTAATAGTTCTATGATAATGCTGTACTGTTAAATCTCGTCAAGTTCAAGCACAATGTTATATTACAATCAAGTGAAGCCTTGTATGATTAGCCTTAATAGTTCTATGATAATGCTGTACTGTTAAATCTCGTCAAGTTCAAGCACAATGTTATATTACAATCAAGTGAAGCCTTGTATGATTGGTGATTCAGATAAGCAAAGCCGCGCGTGTTAGTATATGATTCTTACAGTGTTGATTACTCTATCCATTTCATTCATTGTATTTACGTAAAAACGTGAAATAGAGAGCGTTCAAGATACAAAATGTTTCAATGTTACGCATACATGTTACAATGAGGGTTGGGTTCTTCAAATCACAGCTAATTTACGCAAGATTGAAGAGGAAATCATAAAGTAGTTCCAGAATTCGAACAGCTAACAAGATCCAGCTAAGCGGAAAGGCGAAAGCATCTACTTAGTGAAGAAGATAAGATTTATAAGCCAATTATAGGACCAAACTACATTTTAAGCCTAGTCTTACATTCATGTAGAAATCAGGGACCATGAGGGTGGTGTATTTAACTTGACTTCCCTAACTAATGACTAGTGTGTATTAGTGTAGGAATTCTGAGTAAGCCTTCAATCTTATATAATTACGTGTAAGTATATTTTTAGTAAGTAGATTATGTTTTCTCATCTAGAAATAGGAAATGATGAAGAAAATATGCACACTAATTATTAGTAGTAGGAAGAAATTTCTTGAGTGTGCTAATGTTACTAGATATGGTAATGTGAATCCTTCACCACAAATGATTGAGAAGCTAATAATATGGAAAATGCTTGACCAAGGTAGGCAAGTTGCCTTGAGTACTATATCATCTTTGACATTGCCGAACACGAATTCTTTTATGAGATCAACTCATGATAAAGTGGCGGACCTTACGGTATACACAAGGCTTTAAAATTTGTATCGTAAAGACTACCGTTTTATTCTTTAGAACTAGAATGTACAAGTTTAGATCTAATCTTAAGTTATACGAACTGTCTTACGTACGAAATATATAAGAACATATATTTGAATGGATCATGATCCTTTAGCTTGTAAGGATGAGATGCCTAGATGATCTTTCACAATCTGCCATTGGTGGTCCTTGCTAGATTGTTTAAGACTTTAAGATTTGATGTAGGTACCGGACCATGAAATGTAACTTGTAACTATATAAGTAGTCAAAGTTTATAACTTATGGGTTTACATATGGCCACGGCTCACTAGACATGCTCAATTTGAAGTTGGACCATGGCTCAGGGTCATCCGTGGGCGTCTTGTTAATTGTTACATTTTTTATTATATTTTTTTTTGCAAGAGCGTTAAATTTGCTACGTCTTGGTTTTTTGCAACAAAAATATGTGGAGTTACTAATTTCACGTCATTATATAGGTGTACCCCGGTCTTCGATGTCCAAGTCTTAGACAAAACATATTAAACGTCTTAGCTTTTATGTCCGAAAGCGTAATATTTACTGTAAATTATCTAAAAATATATCACCTATTTAAGAAGATGAACTCAAGACCTTTAAAAAGTTGAAATCGACATAAGTGTTGACGCAAATCAGCAAATCGAAATATAATTACGCCATACCAAATTCTCCTATAATAAAGCTAAGTCATCAGTAATTGTTTGGCAAATATGAACGCAAAATGTATATAGAAAGGAATTCTACAATAATGCTACATTTCATTCATGATCAATCTTCGTCATAACCGATTCATCAGCTAGAAGAGTCGATCGAAGAGATAATTGTAGTAGATAGACTTGCCTGAATTGCAAGTACTTTGCTTCTAACTGTAAGAGATGTCCTTATAAGAACATGTTACATGTATATACTTTTGAGCAAGTTATGAAAAACTCATCAACTGTTACCCAAAATAAAGTAGTCATATGAACATATCCTCCAATGAATGCAATAATTGAGTTCCAAAAAAAAAGTAGTCCATTTTTTTTTTTGGTTTACATCATGCAATCTACCCCGAGTTCAAGTCGAAATAAATTGCGAGATCAATTCATCAAGCACGTATCCAAGAGTGCAAATGGTCATTTTTGTGTGTACCGTTACTTAAAATTAACATGTCGAAAGAGATGAACTATTCTTGTTTTCTAGATACACGATAACAACACTATTGACACCAACTAATTGTAAGTTTATAACACCTTACGACAATTACCTTCATTTCAAGTAAGCTCTGCCGAATAAATCACCATAGAAATAATTAATGTAATCAAACCAGGTATCTTAGCTAGCTTACGGGAGAAACTAGAGGGAAGTGGTGCCGTGTAATTTGACTCCAAGAGTTTTGACCAAGATTTTCTAGGTAATTCTGTTCTCATTTGTTCGCAATTTCTCCAACGATTTCGAGCATATACACTAGGCTGCTATGCTATCTACCATAAGCCGCATTCATTTATTCATTCTATTCAACCAATCATATTGGTCATTGGAGTTTAATTTGGACGACACCATATTACTATGCGGAGATTTTCTTCTCTGTTACAAGTCAATAAGTCAACGATTAGATTATTATTTCATTCTATAGTTCTCGATCACGTATGTAGTCATAACTGTTCTACTATTGATGGTCACATAATCATATCGAGTATTTTCACTCTGTGTTAGGTTCCACTACCCAGAACTAATTCAGAGTGGATCTTCTGTACCACTTTGTGTCTTATTTGGTGTTCTACACCAATGGGAAGCAAAGATTTCACTATATAATCGTAAGTTTTGTGAATAGATTCTTTTTAATGGTAAGTTATGTGAAAGTCTTGATTCCCATTGGTGTGACACACCGAATGAAATATAAAGTGGGACAAAAGATTCACTCTGGGCACTACTTATGATATGTAGTAAGGTCATGTATAAGAGTCACTGGACTCAATTCATACTAATTGGTGGCTTTTGGAAGAAATAAGGTGTCTGAGATACTAAGTTTCGAATTATTTCTCCCTCGACCTGATATTGCCTTTTGACTAGAAATCGAAGATTGCTTTAATTTACAAGGAAGAAATCGAGCAAGTCGAAAACTCATCATACCATAGAGTGACCACAGTCAGTGTTTTTTAATACGAGTAATACTTATTTCTAGGTCCATCGTCATTTGTCAATGAATCCTTTATGTAAATTTGTAATTTAGTAGTACAAATTCTAACATTGGAATCCCGTGAAGACGTGAGCACCCCTCCCTCTTCTTTTGTAAAAGAAAATGAACATCTTTGGACTCCGTATCTTTTCCTAGCTTTGAAAATCTTTATATATGCTTTTAAAATTAATAGACCAAATGAAAATGAAATAATCAGCAATTGAATTTTTAAAGTCAATTTTGGTGATTTATATTATAAAGTGGTAACTTATTTTAATTGGCCTGTCGATTATTATTATGCGTAGGCAATTCCTATGGTTTTGACCCCCAGTGTATCTAACTTTATGACGTTGAATGATACCGATCATCGGCCATATAATCATAGTATAAGTTGACGTAATCCATATTTTGTTTTTGAATTGAATTTTCTGGTCTAGTTTCGCAAGGACTTACAACACGAAAGAACGCAGCAGCAAAAAAAAAAAAAAAAAAAAAAAAAAAAAACGCAGGCAGGTCCTTATGCCATCTTCATTTCTAGGAATAACAGTTTATTATTATTACTAGCGCTAGAGCGTATATAATGCGAATCTTCTATTTTATTTTGAGTTAAAATATTGATAACTCGGTTGATAAATGTAACATGCATAGTGTGGGATTCGGAAGGCAGTGATCTTATATGGTCATGTTTTGGGGCAATTGAATCCAAGGCACAAATCGAAGTTTTCTTGTAAATTCGGTCAAAGTTGCAAGAGCAACACCTAACAACTAGTCAAATTTAAACCAAACGTTAATGTTAGAGAATTATATCAATCAAAAGTATAGACTGATGGTTGAGCTTCAATAATTGGTTTTATACCTTAACAGTTAACAATACTGTTCCGTAACTTGCTCGATGGATTCAGGCCGGTTATATATTATTGGTTGGTTACGTATGGTTTAGAGGTGAGTGTCGGTCGGGGGATTAGGAGCTGATGAAATGCTTAATTATTATAAACCCCACCATAAGCGATTGTTGTTGGTACGTACGTACGCATGTAAGATGTAACACGTAATTTGTATTATACGCTTCACCCTTGGCTTTACTTTTTTTTTTTTTTTTTTTTGGAGGTCACCCTTGGCTTTACTTTGATCCACACCTATATCTATTTCGAGTTTTTCTAAATCAGACAACTTCAAATCTTCACACTCCAAAAGGTAACCTCTGTTTGTAGCGTACTGCAGGATTGATGGATTATATATCGAAATATATAATCGAATACTACTCTATGTATGTAAGGTATCAGATCAATTGTGTCTGATTCTTTTGAATAAAACAAATCGAGTTAGTTCGGTTTGATCCTGTTAATGTCACTTATATATGTTACATGTCATCTTATGCCCGATCAACTATTCGACAATATTAATGCCAAAGGAAATTATCTTCATCAGTTGTGTCCGACAGCGTTTTTATAATACAAGGAATGAAATTAGATTATTTTAAGAAAGAAAAAAAATCCAATAAAACGACGAGTATATAAAACTGAAAACACAACGTACAAAAAACGTGGTATTCGTCCTCATGATGTTGATGTATGGTAATTTAAGAGAATTGCATTCCATTTCACACAAGAGGCCAGGCCGAAGACTACATACTCCATGAGTTATATCAATTAATTAAATCACAACTAAAAAGATAATGAATCAAAAGCGACACTCTGTGAAGCTCCACCAATGATAGCTCAAAGGAAGACATTTTAAATCCACACCATATACACGTAACATACAAGTTCTGTGGATGAGTTAATATAGAGAATAGAGCACTCCAACCTCCAAGGATTCGGTCTAATAGCTAGATTTTGTCGTTCTTTCAAACAAGATTGAGGTTACTCTTTTAAAAGATGTGCGTGTAAGGATTTTTTATGTATGAAAAATGTCGTTCCATCATGCAGAAAGTTAAGCCTTCCCGGAGAAAAAAAAAAAAAAATTCTTGGAAATCGATCTTGAATCAGACTGAAATGTCTAATTAAAAGCAACTACAATTTACTTAACTACCTCAACCGAATTCGTGTTATATGTATATAGACGGGTGAAGAATAATGAGGGTCATAATAGTGGATGGTATGACTACTAGAACTTATTATATAAGTCTATTTATCCTTTTGTATCCGAAACAAAACAAAATAAACACATACAATAGCACTTTGATCATGTGTTATTCGACTTAATAAAAAAGATGAATTTAATTTTAGATCAAATAAAAGCAATTTAGATGAAAAGAGATTAGATAATCTTTTAGTTAGCTAGTCCAGGTATCAATCCTTCTAAATTCAATTAGTTTTCCAATAATATAAATTCATATCAAGTCATGAGCCGATCGAGTTGAAATGATGATGAGGTGAAGATCATAAAGCTATAGCTCAATTATATGCATGTAGTCTTAGATAAGTGCTATTGATCGATCGAGAATTAATTAGTTTGATTCAAAACTCTCTAGAACTATGTATATATAAGCTAATAAGTCTTTTACCTCTCCGGGCTTAATTTAAAGCAAATCAACTCATACAAACACAAAAGTAATAAGTTTTATGTGAGACAGTGTCACAATAATGTATTGAAAATCGGCCATTTTGTTTGTTCATATAGTGCCCCTGACGTTGTTAGTCATCATAAGTGGACTCTTGAATAATCGGTAAATAGTTGGATTTGCAATTCGTTCATTTCAATCCAATTTTATTCTTTATACTACTTTTATTAACGGAACCACCTCCCATTATTTAGGATTAGTAAATTTTCACAAGTAATGTGGTTTTAATGTGAACTAAAACATTACTAAAAGCAAAAGAATGATCACGAACAATGTTAATTAAAATTAAAGGGCTACTTTTTAATCAAACAATAGTGATCTTATTATGAGACGGTCTTATATGAGATTTTATATATCATACATAATTTACATACACACAGGTAATACCAATTATAAATGTCATATTGATTGTAATTAACTTGCTTAATTACTTAGTCATGTTGTCTTAAAACTTTAATATGATGAGTGGATATATTTCAGAAAGCAGAATTGTAGAAACAACATAAAATCACCATCCGATAACCCTGTAAGGTCATGTTCCATGGGTGTTGGGTAGCATATTTGTAAATTTGAAAGAATTACGAACTCGAGTCTAGTTCACCGGTCTGGCACAGCCAAGAATAAATACTAAGCTTGGTTTATAGCAATTTTTCTTGTAGCTCTTTAGTGATTTGGCCGGATCAAAACACTATTAAACCAATTTTTTATTCTTTTTTAAAGTCAACCCCACCAAAAATAAAATTTGCATTCTTTTTTAAAGTCAAGAAATGATTATTCCTTGGCATACACTTAAGGGGTGGGGAAGGCATTATTATTATTTGTAAGGGCCAGCAATATTCATCCCTGGCAAAACTAACACAGCATTAGATTTTTTTGTAAAAGTCGTATTAAACCCTCTCTTGGACGGCAACATTTCACCCCCTACCAACTTCCAAATTCCATACAACTATCTAAAATACACCTTTTTTTTATTAAGAAATAACATATTCTATGTTACCCAAAACCACTTCTCACCTCCCCTAAGACTCAACTCATCCAAATTAAAAGTTTATTCAAATTAAAATAAAATTCCAAATAAGACTTTAGATTGCACATTAAGAAACTCTCAAAATGAATTATTTATGCACTTTTGACATTTTTGCCCTTCTAATTACCATTATATATACTCAACCCCCTCTCCTCTCAAAAACCCCCTCTCCATCTCCACAAAAAAAAAAAAAAAAAAACCTATATGTAGTTTTACACAAAGTATCATGAGCAATATACCAAGTTCGTTAATCAATTTCTCCCTCACCTTATTTCGCCTAGCGATCTCGTCTTCCGATCCTTGGCCCTTTTCTAACCTCGTTTTATAGCACGACTTCCATAAACTTGCAAATCAACGATAATCAACTTGCGTCAGCCTAGGTTTTCTTACCTTCTTCTCTCTAAGAGCACAAGCTAAGACCCAATATTGTAATTTTTTGTTATTGGAGTTTTGCAAATGGGTAGTGGTGAAAAACACAACATGGTCAACTTTCATCTCAACTTATCCCATCTCCTCCATCATCACCATCAACAACAACAACATCATAGGAACAACAAGGATGAAATCAAGTGTGTACCAAAGGGGTGCATGGCAATTTTGGTGGGCCATGAAGGAGAGGAACAACTACAAAGGTTCATAATTCCAATCGTATATGTTAAGCATCCTTTGTTCATCAAGTTGCTTAAGGAAGCTGAAGAAGAGTATGGATTCAAACATAACGGCCCCATCACTATCCCATGCCACGTGGAGGAATTTCGGCACGTTCAAGGTTTGATTGATCAAGAACAGCACAACCATCATCATCACCATCATCACCATCATCATCATGATCATCATCATCACAACAACTTCCTATGCTTTAAGGCTTGATATATACGATATGATATGGTGTGTGTATAGTATATGGTTTGATTAGATAGCATACCATATAGTATACATGTTTTTGTTGCTTGGGATTGTGAGAATGTGTAGAAGTTTTTGTGGAGTATCATTTCATCTACAATAACTTGTATAAAGTTAGGATCTTTCTTTGGTTTTCTTTGAAATTATTTTTACTTGTGGGTTTGAATTGTATTCTTCATAGAAGATCACAATATTCACAAGAGATTATTGTAGCTTGACAACGACGAAAATTTGATTAAGAAATTATAGCGTATTGTGATTGGTTCTTATGTTAAAAAGTATAGTTTTCGTAAGTTTTTGTCCTTGTCCAAATAGAATTCCTTGGAGAATGAAATGTTGTAGTTCTAGGAGTTGGAAATGTTAAATTGGTAAAATTTCGACCAGTTTTTGTGATACAGTGAAAGATATGTATGTGGTTGTTTGACGTCGTCTCAAATTCATATACTTTGGTAAATAATATGTCAAGATTTTAGAGTAAATTAAAGTTTTGTGAAATTAAACGTAGAATTATTTCATGGTGAAATGAATTAAATCTCAATCTAATTTCAGTGTGAATTCTAACTACTCACAATTCTTAGATTTACTTTAATTTATTACGTAATCTTGCTCGAATCTTACCAGTAGTTTCAGGTTTTCGGGTGTGTGAACGCAAGAAAGGAGTGACTTGCTTGTAACTTGTAAGTTGTAAGGCATGTTATTGTGGGAAATTGGTGGGGCATGAGAATTAAGGAGGAGATATATGACCGTCTTTCTATGATACAAGTATGAAATAATGTTTATTAGTTCGGATATGGGTGTTGAGTACTTAAAATGAAAGTATTATCCAGCCGATTCAAATTTGCTTATTATCGATTATTTCATAAGACGTCTTGCAATTGACAAACTGTATAGATAAGAAAAATAAAGCATAACATAACCAATTAGAAAATACTCTAATAGGTCAATTAGACTTCTGATGATAAGTTTTAAGAAATATCTTATAGAATCTAAATTAAAATTATTCTCTCCCTCCCAAAATTTGTGCAAAGTGAGTGGTGTTGGTTGACATGTAGTAAATTGATTTAGTTCCACAAGAGTTTGGTGGGGTTGTGACTGTTGGATTGTAACTTGGGACAAATTGGAGCTATCCATGACATTTGTCCTTAGCTTGCTCCCTAAATAATCCTTCAATTTGAGTTGGAGCCAAACATCTTGGGTCACAAAAGTTTGATTGCCTTAGCAATTAGCTAGGGAGCAAAATAGATTGCATAGTGTGCATGTTCCATGACACAAAAGCTATGGAAATAATCTTTTCTTCTCTTCCACAAAACCATGTCAACATTATGCTCTATCCCATTAATGGACACTATAATGATATCAATTCCCATGTGAGGTGGTATAATTATTAAGAGTCACCATTGCATTTTGAAGTCACTCCTCTTTTCTTTTCATGGTAGCTTACCTTTCATTAGTGACTTTAAAGTAATGTGATATATTTGATGTACGCAATCTATCAGAGTAACGAGCTTTTGGTGAGTTTTCAAAATCCAGTGCTCATTGTCAAATGACCTTCTCATTTGTAATTTTTTTTTTCTTCTAAAAATGTCGCCTAATTCATATTACCTTTACTTATTAGTGACATTAGAATGAAATGAGAAATTTGGTGTGTAATGTGTAAGTGAAACGAGAAGCTTAAGAGTGTAAAATAATTTTGTTAACTCTATCATTATTTTAACTATCCTTTTATTTTTTAAACACCGGTGATTCATCCACATTCTTAACTTGTTTTTAAGAAACCCTACTTCTGAATCAAATGACACACTATATCATGCTAATATCTCTTGAAATTATGATTTTTAATTTGACACGATTGTGTTTGCACTTTCGTATTTGTATACAAGTAAACAAGTATTTTTGTAGCATTATACCATTATCCATGATTTTTTTTTTTTAATTTTCTATAAAACAAGGTAGATCGAAAGTGTCAAAGAATATTTGAAAAGTATAACGAATTTACCTACTTTATGATATTCCTCTTTCACTTTCTCCTTTTGCTTTTTCTTTTCTTTACTAACAAATACTTGGAGAAGCATCAAATACCCCTATATGGGCTATGTGACAAAGCCATATTTTTCCAACCCAGCAGCTGTACTTCTTAATGCTGGTGCCGCAAAATTCCTGCATCCAAGATTTCAGGAACATGGTATACAGATATTGAGTTGTGGATGGCTAATCATTTCTACTTTTATAATGTTTATAATTCTTTTCAAGTGGGAGTAGACTAGTGCAAAACTGCAAATTAAATGAGACTTGAAGGTCATCATAAATCATTCTTACTCTTCTATTATATTCGGTGAAATATAACTTCGCTTTTCAATTCGTACTAGTCTTTACACCGTGCTACGCACGGTCTTTGTTGATTAGCATGTTTGATCTTATGAGTAAATTAGTGAAATAGAGATATTACACCAAACCGCATAATACTAATTGTTGTAGTTCTTTCTCCACTTTTTTTTTTATTTCAATACTTATTCACACCACGATTATTAACAATATCATGTATCACGATTTATATCAATCACCTCTAAATTACAAAAATAGATAGAGTAGTATACATTAGTGATCAATATCACTGTCCCTTGTCGTCTGCATAATACCAATTCTCATGTTTTACTCTCCACCATATATTATTTTGATATTTCATTTCATGTATATATTCATAATCACAACATTAAAGGCCTTTATATATAATTGGCCTAGTGATTGAAGTGTTAAAATGCAACATTGAGGTCACAGGTTCGAACCTTCATAGACTCATTTTTGCGGATTTGACTGTGCGCTTATATATATATATATATATATATCGATAGTTTGACTATATCGTAGAGTAAATTACAAAAATCACACTAGTACAACTTAGAGTAAACCAACTTAGGTAACTTGCTTTATTAATGGTATACTAAGATAATTCATCATAACATCTCAAACAATAACGAACATATAATCAGTTTCAACAAATTTAGATAGATTATCTATCTTTGAAATTTCTAGTCCGGGGAAGCTAATAAGAGAACCTAATTTGACCAGTGTGGATCACATGTCCCATTTTCCTGTGTCACTTCATGTACCCTACCAATCACATGCAACCATCCCATTGTTTTATATTTTAAAGATAATATTTTTTTGAAAAGATATAAGAAATGCTAGCATGTAATTGGTGGGGTACAGGGAATGGGACAGGAAAATAGAACAGGTGATCCGCACCGTAATTTGACCATGAAATTAATTATTTCACTTTTTTAAAATGTATCATTAGCATATTAATCATTGGCAATAAAACCCAAACAAATCTAGAAGTTTGTGATACTACATTAAATTGAGCCATATCTTATGCTAACATAGACAAAGTTGCACATGATTATTCCATGTGATCATGATCATGTTGAGTATATTCTTAAGCAATAATCTACTTATAGTAGAAGTATATATTCATTGCTTAATTAGAGAGGACTTCAAGATATGGTAAATCATTGGAATACATTAATTAAAATTAAATTAAGCAGGCTTAGGAATCAAGGACACCTGATATTATGGAGGGTATGTACGTACAAATGTACAATGTAATATCAAGTGATGAGGATTAACCAACCACAGAATTAATGTGGCATATATACAAGCACACTTATATGTGTAGTATGATTTATGGTGTCGCTTTTGACATGCCCCTTTGATTTGTAGTAGATTCTTCATTGTTTGTCTTAAGTTCATCAAGTGTTGATCACCTCTTGCGTGCATTCTTGCAACAATGCAAGTAGTGTGCATGCATTTGTTGTCTTGGCAGTTTTCTTAGCTTGTGTCTATGCTAATATTTATGTGAGGAGGACAAAAATTATGTGTGCATGCCAAATTAGAAGTGATCAAGAAGTTCTAATGGAGACTACTAAAAGCCATCATCTCTATCTCCATAAACTTGCACACGCAGCGAAACGGATCATGATGAATTGGTTATCGATCTCTCATCCTAAATTCAATTAGCAAATACGTACGATTTTCAAGTTAATTATAAGTAAATACACCTGTCTTAAAAGGTTAAGAACGAGTAAATTAATTCCTTCAATATAAATGGAGATACAATTTAAGGTATCGTTAATCTGTCATTAACATGTAAAAATGAATTTCCAGTGTGAAATAACAACATCATGTCAAACTATTCCTACCTAGCTTGCATTGTGTGACAACCACGACCTCGTTTGGTAACGCGTTTATTATGTGGTTATTTCATTAGCATAATAGTGAATATTATGTTCCTAATACAAAAGCATGTAAACATATATAATAAGTAATAACATTTATTTTATGTCATAACAGAAAGAAATTTCCAATGAATTCCAAATGACAGCTTTGCAATAACAGAACAAGTCATTGCACAAATGAGTCGATGGAAAACGATAAAGTCAAGAAACAAGAAGAGATGCGTGACGGGTGACGCTAATTTGTGCAATTTTCTAGTCATATTTAATCAATTAATAACCCTGGGGCAAATGGGAAAACAGCAAAAAATGAAGACTTTTATTCAAATCTAATCCTTTTTCTAATCGAATTTATTAATAATAATTCGATCGCGTCATTTGAACAAATCATTCAACAAAGCAACAGAGTAAATATGAAAATGTCATAGCTGTAATAACATACATCATGCTAATTAACAAGGTCAACAAAGCCACATAATGTTACAAGCAACGTGCAAATTATTACCGCACTTTGCATCCAATTAACGACACTATATTAGAAAGTCTCTACAACTTCTCCAATTAATAATCTCGAAGTCTCTACAACTTCTCCAATTAAGTTTCAAAACCTAATAAGGTACTACATGAACGAGTTACGCACGATTAAAAGTTTATTTGTTAACTAAATTCCCCGTTTCAGGATTTGGATCATTCAACACGGCTTAGAACACAATAGGGAAATCAGCTTTATGAGTACCTACAGAGTTACTGATTACAGTACACTTCCTCCTTTTCCACGTATTGTAAGTAATATTTAGTCCAAATGACTAACCGTCAACAATCCAAAAAAATTAAGTGTGTGTGTAACGGAATTGGGATTTGGATTTTCTAATCCGCCCAACAAAACAAATGACGAAATTTCAAGGCGTAAAGAAGAAGAATTCAAGAACAGAAGAAAGCAGGAGAGAACAACAGAGTAAAGAAATGGCCAAATATAAGTACAGTAAGATTTTCTGGGCAAACTAAGTGGGTCGGATCTGCCCAGAGAATAAGCTGCAGAAACGGAACAAAGTGGGCTCGAATGGGGTCGGCCAGACCAACCATATATGAAGCCTGTTTGACTTTGCTACCCACTAAAACTGGGCCCACAATAACCTGTGCAGATTACCGCAGAAACAAAAAAAAGAACAACCTGTAACCTTAATTGTCATGCACCAGAAACTTGAAGTTGAAGCCAATCATATGAAGTACTCCGTATGAACATTTCACGAAAGTTTGGGAACATGTCACATGCATTTTTATACAAGGTTTAAGCTGCCTATTTGTCACTTAATCTTTTTCATAAATCATCCCCACATGGTTCAACAATTTTTGATCTAATTTGGTCTTGCTTTTTTGTTCATGGGTTCACATTTTGTTACCTAGCTTAGATATTTTGGCTGTTAAATGAGTTGAATTATTAAGCGCCGAGATAGAAAGACGACATTTTTCTTCATCGAGATGCACTAGTGTGAACACCTTCAAGTGAATGTCTACGTTTATGAATCGAGTTTGGACGGAATTACAACTAGAAGTTTCAGAAGGATGAGGGGGGGGGGGGGGTTTAAAGGAATCACTCCCTTAAACGCCCATGAAGAATCGCTATTAGTTTTGATTAGTTTGATTACTCGTGGCCCATACTAAGGTCAGGCTTGCCCGCTCAAGTTCCCTTGATTTGTGAACGACTGATTTGAATCTATTTCGCATATTCAAACCAAATGGAAGTAATTGAAAAGGACGGAGGAAGTATACATATTTACATTTTCGTGTTTTTCATTTCAACTAATTGGTTTAGAAATGTGGCCATAGACAACCATCCACTATCAGTTTGGACATGGCCCAAAGATTAAGTGCCTGCAAAAACCAAAACCAAAAGCCCGCCCGTCTGACAAAGAAGGCTCTGACCCTGTTGGTTCCATGACGGCGTAATTAGAATATTTCTTATCCGAAAAAAATTCTTGTTTACGCAATACCCGTGCGGCCGTGCCTCACTTCTAAAGAGGCTCCTTCGTCAAGCTGGGTAAGGAGTGTACAATAACCGGCTTAATCGCAATATACACAGAGTAGAACTAGCATCAGAGTAAAATGTACCGTACTTCCATGCTACCATACAGTGTCATACACAGGCAGCTGACATTTCGAATGCTAATATGTTTGCAGAGCTTAAGCATACAGCACACAAAGGCAGTCGTACCAGGGACAACAAGGTTCATGAATAAAATCATATGCTCGGACATTTACAGGATGTACAACTGGCAAAATATTACACTCAAATGGGTCAGGCAGCTTCTTTCTATATATATTCTCATGCTAAAATGATATTGAACAGCATCAAGAGGGTCGAAATTCAGGGGCGGAACTAACTGAATGCTCCCGAGTCCCAGCATTATGTAGGACAACCAGACCCTCCCCCCCCCCCCCCCCAACAACTCACAAAGCAATGTTAGACCTATCATACCTAGTAAATGAAGTTCTCCGTGAGAAAAAAGTAAAGAATTTGTACGCTGTGAGTAGATCACTCAAAGGCTATGGACGTCTTGTATTGGAAGCCCTTATTGTGACACCATGCAAGAATTTGGTGTAACCAACGAAATTGAGTTTTCCATCAGAATTTCTTATCCAATCCTTGACCAAAGGATAAGCTGAGGGATTCAAGTTCATTTCCTGTGGCAAAACAAGAAAATAGTTAGCCAAGGACAATCACCTTGAAGGTGGGTTCTAGAGCATCAGAAAGAATTGAATAAAGGCTTACCCTTGTAAATTCCTCGACAGTGATCCTCCGGTTACCTTCTTCTTCAAAATGCTGATAAGCAGTAGTAGCAATATGGTCCCAATTTTCAAGAGCCTCAAGTTGATATACACTGATTGTCGCAGCACAAAACTCTTCAAAATCCATCTTCTTAGCAGAAAGGGGTTCCATCTACACCAAAACGTAAACATTAATGTCATGTTTAGAACAAATATGGGGATTAGTGAGGGACAGGGGATAATTTTATAAAGGGCAGTGCAATTGGTACATCAACTATGCCATGGTGATTGTACAAGTTTAACCTATGTAATGCCCGTTGCACGAGTAGGTATAATCAATTACACTCTCTTCTCATTCTTCTCTTTACTATCCAGTTTGCATCCTAGATGAACTAAAGTACTCTATTATGGTTGCGCTGAGGGGTGACTACATGCTACCAAAAGTAGCCTACACTTCTGTTATTCTGTACCAAGACCACAGCTTGAGGAGTGTTGGGTGGCTAGAAACAGGGGCAGTGGGGGTGGCTGAAAGCTTTTTTTAATGAAACTAAGTATAAAGAGAAAAGGATATACTCCGTACTATCTAAAGTCCGAACTCCAGGAGGTGGGGATGACGTCAAATCCATATGGCCCTAGTCCTCTAAAAACAAAAGCGATATTAAGATCTGGTTCACGCTTTCAACCATAAATTTTTAATCTGGACTCTGTAAAGGCTAAAGATGTTCCCAATGACTAAGATCATCCTACCATAAAAAGGATTACACAGCACAACTTGTAAAGGAAAATTGTGTCGGTTTGATGGTGAAACTGTTTTCTAAAGAATAGTATATGTATAGTTGAGCAAACAACTTCAAGATATCAAGTGCTCTCACCAAAGCAAAAATGTCCGAAACTCTTGCCTCTTTCATAGCATCAGTACCATTATTCAAGAGTGCCTGCAAATGACATATGATGATAAGCAAGACGGAATGCCTGATTTCATACATCCGACAAACCAGTAAAAATGGATGGTTAAATTTTCAAAGACACTCACTGCTTTGAAATTCTCGAGAGAGACAAGGCCATCTTTAGGGTCCAGCAGCTTAAATTGGGCTCTCTGAAAGTAAATTTCGTTCTCGGTAGTAGCTTTGGAGAGAGCCTGCAACAATGAGAGATATTGTTATAACCACTAAACAGAACTTGAATGTACAGCAGAAGACTTCAGGACAATTTATTATGGAAAACAGAAGATGATCTGATTTCTAAGTCAAAATGCCAACTATAATCAGCAAAAGAACTAGTACAAAAAAATTCTGGTCCATATTTAGAATTTAAAAGTAGACAAGAGCATCCCATGCACACCAAAAACAATTTTTTTTTTTTTTTTTTTTTTTTTGACGAGGCACACCAAAAACAAGTTAGCATCATAGATAGTTAAGCCTTTGGTTTAGCCAGATTGCCATTCTCAATCCGTTATATTCTTTCGATAAGGTCAAAATATGCAATAAATTTATGTCATGGTCTATTGTAAACATGAGTAGAGGCATATTAAGTTATCCACAGCAGTTGGTTCCCACCTTCAGCGCCGCGCGTTTAAAAGGTGTAGCGCGAACATATGATTTGACTAACTTGTAGATCAATATATCCAAAGGAAGGGGCCTATTTTCATCTCTCAACCATGGATGAGCTGCAATTCATGATTCAGTGGCGTCATCAGCAATGAACATTTAACTTTCAGATAAGAAGCCAATACCATAATTACCATAACACCTCAAAACCAGAAAGTGCTCACCTAGTGCTTGCGTCGCAGTCATCCTTTTTCTATGGTCCTTGTTTAGTAGCCTTTTAACAAAATCTTTGGCCTCTGCTGATATATTAGGCCAAGGTATATCGTTAAAATTCGGATCTGACCTCAGAACAGAACGAAATATTCCTGATTCAGTCCGTGCCCAAAACGGTCTGCTTCCGCATAATAAAATGTATGTAATAACACCAATGCTCCACATATCCCCTTCAACATTATATGATCTGTGAAGAACTTCAGGTGCAACATAATAGGCACTGCCAACAACATCGTTGAGCCTTTGATCTGCGCATGAAGAGAAGCTCAATGACTCTAAAGCTATAACTAAAGCAGAAAATGCACGTTCACCAAGCATAAATTGACAATGAGCAAGAATATGAAAGAAGCCAAATGAAATCAAACTAATTTGAACACAAAATGAGGGATAGTAAAAATACTATGTAGTGAGTTTCAAATTATTATCCAGAAACACAAGAAATCTAGTTAAAACCTCTGTCACTCTGACTCTTCATCCATGGAGTTAAGCCTATGTTGGAACTTGGAAAACATGTGTACATGACAAGGTCAGACTTACCACCTGACAGACTGACAGTTATGCTGTAAAACCGAGGAAAGAACATAATTTACAGGGCTAGTGGAAGAGACCGGGGTACCAGTTCCTTAAGCCCTTTGTCTCAAGTCTCAATCATCTCTTCTCGATTAAATCCAACCTATACACCATTATGTTTATTTAAAACATTCTATCATGGTCCACATAACATCTAGAATTAAATTTGTTACTTATAAACAAGTCCCCATTCCCACGACCAAATTCTATAAAATTCCCAACCCAACCCACTTCTAATTTTCCGAAAATAAGACGCGCATATCAGTACCATTACTCCATTACTGTACCCAAGTCAAAGTAAAGTAGGCTATAGCATAACTGTACGATGCGTCTTTTAACCAGCTAGGTCAGAAATTCAGGATAGTTACACAGGTTTATCTTCACTGTCATCAACATAAAGTCCATAGGAAAGCTCTATGTTTTTTGGTAACCCAGTGGGAAGTTTTCCCAGGCAGAAGAGGAGTGAACTTTAAGTGACTTATAGGGAACCTAAACCTGTGCAAAATATTTGACACATTCAAGAAGATACAATATTCTAGTAGCAGTAGCCAATAGATGAAGCTGAATGAGACAGGAGGAGGAACTATTACCTGGCCTGGCATAATCAGAAAGACCAAAATCTATAATCTTCAAGTTAGAATCATCATCCTTCTTAGCAAACAGAAAATTCTGCGAACAGATAAGATCCTTTAAATGTTACAAGGTATACAGCTTATTAACCAAACTTTCCTAAACTAAGACTGTTGAAGTATACAACAGACAAATCCACAAGTACAAAACTAACCTCTGGTTTTAAATCCCGATGTACAACACCTTGAAGATGGCAAAATGCAACTGCAGATAATATCTGAACTATAATCCCTTTGGCATCCTGCTCTTCATATCTCCCACCTCTGCACCACAGAGCAAGCACAACCATACTTATCTAGCTTTAGTACAGGAAGAGGACATCAGAGAAATACATTGAACATGAGAGACTGAATTCTTAGCATTTTTCTCTCTTGTGACAAGTAACTATTTGCATCTTGGAACTCAAATAGCTGTCCACCACTCAACTCATTTCATACCACCTTTTTTTAATATTAAATTCATTTTCTTGATGTTTTGAAAAACACAACTGAATTATCCAGCAGCTCACCTACCCCCTCAACTAATGTGTGTGACCAGTAGCAGATTTATACACAGGTCTACACTCTACACTCTACACACTTCAGTTGTTCACTTACCCCTTCATTTTTGGAAATTATATTTATTCTGATTCCATAATTCCAGGCCTATGTTAAGTTTTGCCATTTAAAGAATTTAGGATGTTAGCATGTGCTGCCAGGGGTAGCAACATTCAGGTCTACATCCCAAAAAAAAAAAAAAAAAAAAAAGAGATCAGCTTAAGGGTGTTGAGAATCGAACCAGCACTAGAATGCTTTTTCTTGGGTAGAAAAATTGGAGTAATGTATCAAGATAATACAAGAAAAATCAGGATAGTGCATCCTTTTAGGAGAGGGGAGATTGTTCCAGGTTTGTTGTAAAATTGCAGCAGGGATTTCCTGAAAAATCACCACTAGTCCACTACTATTGCTCATAAAAGCCTAAGTCAATTCTAGCACTAGGTAACATTCTTAGGGTTTAGGAGCTAGTCATTCTAGTACGTGAGGCTGAGGATCAGCTTAGTTTCAATTATATACTTCGAAAGGGTTTTTGAAGGAAGACGTAGAAATTTTACTGAAAGCCGATAATTTGGTTTGCACTGTGGGATTTGCAGAAGACAACCACGTATTGTCAAATTGCATCCACTAAAACCAATAAAGATCATAGCTTTGTGCAAAATAGACTACTTATAAGCTTACCTTGACAAAATTCTATCCAGTAACTCGCCGCCTTCACACAATCTGCAAATGAAAATAAATCCATGCTTTCAGAATATCCTCACTACAAATTATTTAAAAACTGAATAAAGTTCCTTAGAAGTATTATTATTATTATATACATTCAGCAACAATATTGAATCAATGTAGCAGAACTCCATAGTGAAGGAAGATGAGCAGAGGACATCCGAAACAGAAAGAATGCAGGACATATATTGGGATGAGGGAAGGGGAATGAACGACAAACACCCTGCTGCAGCTGAGTGCTGCATCCTCTTTTACTTGCACAAGTTGCACGTAAAAACAACCTATTGAATAATGTTCCATGTACTAGCTCGCTCGTAGAAACAAAGTAAAGAATTTCATGGCCAAAAACTTACTCCATGACTAAGTAGACATTGTTAGAATCCTCAAGTGCATCATAAAACTTAAGCATGTGCTGATGTCCTGACAATGCTTTCAGCATTTTCACTTCCCTACGAACATCTTCAATTGCAATTGCTGAAGTCATCTGCCAAAATGACAGCAAGTTAAAAGCATTGCTTCACATGTTATCGAACTGGAACGAAGTATAACACAACAGAGACCGAGGGAAAGTCAAGTTCTTAGCGAGTCCTACTAACATATTGTTCGTGGTTACAAAAAACAGTTGCAAGTTAAAATTTCTACACACGAGAAGCCTAGATACGAGGAGAAAGAAGAGAGTGCATAGTAAGTCTACGGCTGCCACATACACGCACACACAACAGAAATTTTCTCGATCACATGGAAACCTCCACCTGATTCTTGCCCTAAAATCCCTGATAGTTTCCTTCACTCAACAAGCATTGAGTATATGACTATAAGAAACAGCATACACCCAATCCCACCAACAGGGGACTGCTACAACAACAACAACAACAACAACAACATCCAAGCCTTATTCCCAAAATGATTTGGGGTCGGCTAACATGAATCGTCTTCTAGTAACCGTCTTATGCGCGCCATAAACAACAGGGGACTGCTGTATCCGAAAAACAAACACATATTCCGGTGGGCCGATACCAAGCTGTGAAAACATCACATAAAATTACGAAACTTTCCACTCTGTCTATCTACCAATCCCAAAACCTACACAATATGCCAATGACCACATAGTAGTCTCATGAGTCATGCCAACTCCAGATACAAACGAGGCTAGTTGGTTCTTGTTTTCGAGATTTGGGAGTAAAATTCTAAATCAAATACCTGAAAAACAGGTTGTGATTTCGTCCAAATACAACTAGCTCAATTTACATAATTTTCTACAACTTCTACTGACAAAGCATCGTACAACACATCATAGGATCAACTAAAACAATCAATCCCAATCTCAAATTCTTTTGGACATACATTCATGATTACGCAACTAAAAAACAAATCCAACACAATGCATAAACCCAATCATTCTTATACAACAGAAACCCATATATCATTTCTAGCAAACAGCATCTTTTAACCCACCCCTTACCTGCATTAACCCAATTTAACACCCATTCCAAAACTTTCACACGTGAAACAATTTAAAGTATAGACATGAGTCATGACCGACCTAAAGTCGAGTACCTGCAATCTTAACCATTACGCCAACACCTCATTCACTCTATAGAAACATGATTAGAACAATTCAACCAAACAAAAGACATACCACCGCACCTTAGCTTTGGAGATGATCTTAACAGCAACAGTTTGACCTTTCAACTCTCCTTTTTTACCCTTTGCCCAACAAGTATGACCAAAATGCCCTCTCCCAACCTCCTTCCCCAACTCATACTTCCCTCCTAAATTCTTCCCATACCCAAAATTCTTGTCCAACCCTCTCTCACTCTCCCTCTCTCTCCTCTCCTCCTCCCCTTCACGCCCCGGCGTCGCCGCCGCAGCCGCCTCCTCGGACAGCCCCTCCTTAGCCCCCCGCCGCCGCCGTAGCGCCGCCATGATCGGCTTCGCCGGCGACGGAGGTGGGAACGGCCATTTCAACAGCCGCCGTCCCGGCGTCCCCCTCGCCGGCGACGGCGACGGGTTTACTCCGGCAGGGTATGGACTCGGCCAGGGAGATTGTCCTGCCGGAGTCTGCCTCCCGGAAGTGCTCGCCGGTGGCGCCGTCGGCGGCGGAGGAGGTGGTGTTTCTCCGGCGACGGTGTCGTTGACCACCGACGATTTCCTGCTGTAACACTGTCCCATTATCGGACGGTCAGGATTTAGTCCCAGCGATCACAGCTGAAGAGAAAGAAAAAAAATTGATTTTTAGAGAGAGAAAGAGAGTGGGAAAATGTGTAGAGAGGGAGAGAGAGCGTGAAACATTTAAAGTTTGGAGGGTGAGAGGGGTGATCAAGTGACTTGTCGGTGACGTTTTGGAAGTGACAGGTGGGGTATGAGGCGTTGGATTTGGAGGGAGGAAGGGTTGATGTGGAATGTAGTGGGTTGACTAGGATTTGATTGGGTCATTGTTTGAGAATGGTCAAAAGAGGGAAAGGTGTGTAGGTAGGGTGGCTGTTAGAAAGGTCGACTTGTTGACATTTTTAGAGTTTTGTAATTAGAGTAGTACTCCGTATTATTTGTTGTTCATATTAGGTATAGTTTACTTTTATTTTAAGG
The DNA here is from genome assembly GCA_963680865.1 of Spergularia marina. NCBI lineage: Eukaryota > Viridiplantae > Streptophyta > Magnoliopsida > Caryophyllales > Caryophyllaceae > Spergularia > Spergularia marina. Next base: position 20,866,592 of record OY804553.1, on the reverse strand, counting down.
GGTAGTCCTACTTGTTTTTAGTTTGATTCTTGATCTTGATTGACTCTTTTTTAAGTTCATTGTATGTTGTGTGAATAATGTGATGGGAGAAGATTATGTTCTAAGGTTGGATGCATGGATAGTATATATAATACTATCCTTTAAGTAAGAAAAGTAGAAGTAGTGGTGTGTTTTCGACATGAATCACTTCAATGTCGAAATTACTTTGTTAATCACAAAGAAATCGTGTTTCTAATATGAGTTTGAGTCTCTTAATTAACCCCTTCCCTTTTACTAGATCTTGATTACCTTCTTTGTTCTTTCAAGCATACCCCCCCCCCCCTTCACGCCTTAGGCCACACGAGCTAACAAGCACGCTGGTCAAAGTGGTACAATTAGAAGTGGTGATTAGATCGAAATCACGACTCACGGTCGAGCGAATTTTATGGTGAGGTTGAAACACAACTACCAAATTAGAGCTAATAATAATATGATACATATATTAGTATGTCATTTACTTGAAATTGGTATGAGTATGTGTTTGGCATGAAATAACTACATCGGTGTATGAATGTGTTGAACACTCAAACCTATGAGTTGGGAAGTGTGAGATTAAACAACTTGCAGCTTTCTTACAAATGGCCAGCCGTGGGCAACTTTTAATTTAAAGGGTGATAAGTGTGTATTGATATTATAATCGTCAACCCATATAGCTAGTTTTATGGGGTTTTATCGGTTTAGAATATGCAATCACCCGAGCCATCACTTTTCGTCCTGACCCACTGGCTTTATTAAGTACGTATGATGAGTCGAGCTATTTCAAAAATAATCTATTAAGTTTTTACTCCTTAATTTAGATGGTTTTGACCTTCTTGTAAGAATAATGGTGATGATGGTGTCAATAGTATTTCATAATCCAAACAAAATTATTTGAAAGCCTACGTTTAAAAATTTCACATACGTAGAAAGTAGTTTGAAACTATTTTGATAATACATTTCAAACTTTGATTCTGAAATACGAAATCTCGAGTTTCTATCTAGTAAACTACTAATGCAAAGTCTGTCCTGCAATATTCTTTAATGAACTTTTACTTTAAGGCTAAAGAAATCCCTAACACTTGTTTTTTTTTTTTTTTTTTTTTTTTTTTTTTTTTTTTTTTTAGGGTGAAATCCCAACACTTGTTTGTAGTTAGTTAGTTATGGGAATTGAATTTGCTGCCTAAGGTTAAGAGTTTTCTATTGGCGCTTACGCAAGAGATCTCTGCGTACCCGCACTAATATCCAACGACATATTATGAATGCAGATATATTGGGCCAGATATGCCAATTTGATGCCGAGTTAGGTACATATATGAGTTATGTATCTCATGTTGGAAGATGATAGCGAATAGCTATAACATTCTATTACCAGTTCGTTTTAGAATGGAACCTCACTTGTGTTATATTCGCGGCCTCCGCTCCTCCTCATTTTTTACCCCCTAACAAGTGGTATCTGAGCCCATAGTTCAGAGACCTAAGTGGGCATTGTGTTCACCTCTCCTTGACATAATTCTTTCCGTGTCACGGGCTTCCGTTGTCTTGGCCCTTGTATAATGATTCCAAAAAGAGATTAGAAAATCGGCCCATTCATACTTTTTTCTTCTGTCGTGCCACTCTGGGAGTTCAATATCTAAAAGATTTGGTGCCCTTTGATTTGCCCTTTCATATTGAGGGGGAGGTTTATTTACTCACATATGAGAGGGAGAATGCTCGGTACATATGTGAGTCATGTAACCCACATTGGAAAATGGTAGTGAATAGATCTGACTTATATCAGTGTGGGTTACTCCTACTGCCAATTGGCTATAGAATGTAATCCTACTTAGGCTATATTCTTGGACCTCCGCTCCTACTCGCTTGTGTATCCCTCCTAACTTGGCGCATGCTGGGAAAGAGGCAAATGGGAGGCGGGTTTATGAAAGAGCCGGAGCTAATTTGAGGGGCACTTGGAGGCGAATGATGCGACAAGGACTAGGAGGTTGGGAAGTGATAGTGGGTTTAGTAAGGTGGGGTGGCGCCCAGCTGACCAAGGTGTGTTAAAGGTTAATGTGGACGATGCGGTGTTAGGGGAGGCTGAGTTGCAGATAGTTGTACGTGGAATTAAAAAAAAGTGTTAAGAGAGTTGGATACAAGCTGATGATAGCTAGAGGGAGCCTGCAATTGCAGAGCGGCGGAGGTTGGGCTCCTTATAACTTGACTAATGTGCTCAAATCCCAAATTTTTGATTTGAGCGGGGGGAGGGGATTTGGGCATGGTATGAATATTTTGCTTAGACAACAACAAGAGCAAAATAATTTCATTGATGTAATACAACATATATATTGTAAAATTCAAAACGCAGGGGGTTGGCCCTGCCCCAACACAACTAAGATCTACCTCTGCGTCTAGCCATGGTCATCGTAGTGGTAATAACTAATAAGGCGGCTCATGAAGCTACTCCTCATTTAGGTCCAATTGACAACTCTACTCATGTATGAGTTAATAGGCGTCTCTCCAATGTACTAAATATCGCAGCTTCAGATTGTTACTGTAATGAAAGTTTTGATGTTTTGAATCTTAAAATAAAAACTTGTTCGTAATAATCTCTCTATTTCATAGAATTTCATTTGAACAATTTAAATCAAAACGTACTTTGTATAAAACTGAAAGAAACAGACGAAGTATCTATTTACCGTAGCTAATTACACCAAATTTCATCTCACACAGGTTTGATTGTTTTACTTTTTACTAGACAGAGGGTGAACATGTTAAAGCAAGCCAAACAAGTTACGGAGTGATGGTAAATTTTTGACACCCCTATAAATGGCGGGAGTCTCTTTACTATCCAATTTTATTCATCCCACACAAACTTCTTCGTAACTCAACAATTTCACTTTCTCCCTCTTCTTTCTCTCTCCTCCTTCACTGCTTGTTCTTGTCAACGATCTGCCCTCTTTTCTCCTTTAAAACCCTCCTTTTCCCAAAATTCCTTCACTGCCCACTTCTCACTACCACCCCTACTTGATTTCCCCCAATTTAATTCCGCATTTTCTCCTCTTCCGATGCCCTTAATTTCTAGGGTTTTCGTATTCCGAATTATCTCATAAACCCAGAAAAATTAGGGTTTATTTTCTGTTTTTTCTTGTTCAATCTTCCCCCAATTAATTTTAAATGGAGGCTACCGCAGCGGGTGCTGCGCGTGGCGGCGTTTCGTTGTCTCAGTCGTCTTCGCCGTCTCGAAAGCAGTGGAGGGCCGTTTCGGAACACCAGGGTCGAAACGCCGGGAATGAGGTATTTTACCCAGTAAATTATTCTATAAGATTGCTCATCTTTTACCAATTTTTGTTTGCATTGGTGAAAATTAGGGTTTTAGTGGTAAAAAAGTCGGGTTGTTTTGGATGATCTGGGTAATTTTTTATTTTTATTTTTTTGGATAGGAATTAGAGAGGTCGAAATTAGGACAATCTGATGAACGGACTATTTATGAGGTAACTTGAAGTAGAATACTTGCTAGATAGAGAATGTTGGTTTATCGCTGTTTCTAATTCGAATTTAAAGTGTGAGTATCTTTTGGGTTAAGGTACAGCAGGGACAGGAGCTTAATGATGTGGTGGGCTTCTGTTCAATCCAAATGGATGGAATTTTAGGTATCGACGACGGAATTTTGCAGCAAAGAGTTCATGATTTAGCTAGGCAGAGGGATGAGATGCAGCAAATGGAGATTGCACTTAGGGCTCAGTTGATTGCAAAAGCCGAAATTGTGGAATTGCAGAGCAGCTTTGATGCTCAGTTTAAGGAACAATCTAGTGTCGTCTCTAGTCTTCAGGTTCGGGCTGAGAATTGCTTTTTAAAGTGATTGATATAGTTGTAGTTGAGTGCATTTGGGGTAATGTGGAGTCGATTTTGTTTGTGTTGGCAGGATCAACTACGAGAAAGGGAACAGTCGATACACGAGCTTGAGAGAAAGATGGAGGAGAAAGAAAGAGAGTTACATGCTGTGAGATTGGATAACGAAGCGGTATGTTTCAGGAAAATCGCTGTTAGGTTCTGCATATATGAAATTTAAACTTTTTTTTTTAATCTCATATCCCTATATGACAGGCCTGGGCTAAGGAAGACCTACTGAGGGAACAAAACAAAGAAATAGCTAACTACAGGTGAGCCTGGCTAACCTTCTTAATAGCTGGGTTTGTGATTTGTTCGAGATAGTGACTTTCATGCTTATGTGATGTATGAGATGGCTGTTTCAATTTTGCACAGGAGGGAACGTGATAGCATTGAATCTGAGAGAGCCCATCATAGACAACAGATACATGATCTCCAAGAACATATTCAAGATAAAGAAAGGCAGTTGCTGGAGCTGCAAGATCAGGTTTGCTGCAGTTGGCCATTGATTGATTTAATCCCGCCTTATTTGAAAATTGCTCGCTTCCATGCTAGCCGCCTATGAAAACACCTAAAGTGTCCCTGAGGCGCCTCGATCTGGAGCTTTTACTTCTTTATTTACATATTTGACCTCTTTACAAATTCGAAAGGGGTTATCTTTCCAAATTATTGTTTTGATAAATAAAAGTTTGGTTGCAAAAAAATGTGCGCCTTGTCCCAACAGGCCCTCGGTGCACCTCTCACCATTTCGAACTAAGATTCTAAGAATCCTGCCCTAAAGAACAAGTTGACTTTATCATTAGTGTTCCTAATTGATTGTGTTGGAAGTGGTTTTGTGAACCTGTAATCATCTCTCGATTAGTAGGATAGCTCACATTATGCTTGCTTCTGATTTTCGTTATATTCGTGTTGTGACAGCATAGGGTAGCTCAGGAGACAATCCTTTACAAGGATGAACAGATAAGGGACGCACAAGCTTGGATCTCACGAGTTCAGGAAATGGATGGTTTGCAATCAACTGCCCTGCAAGCGGAGCTACGGGATCGGACTGAGCAATATAACCAGCTTTGGCTTGGCTGGCAAAGACAGGTACTTGAGTCTACGGGCCCTTAACATGAATGCCTTTGCGATTTGATTTCTATTACTTCCGTCGTCATATTGTGATAAATTAAATGTCTGAAGTTCTTATGGCTGTTCCTTTATCTGTGTTCACAATTGTAGTTTGGATTATTCACGTGTTAGTATTAAATGCATCTGTTGAGGTGTTTATTAAACCTGTATGGTAGTTCCTCTTTGAACTTTATGTTGCCTGTGGTTGTATGTATGAGTGTATGCATCTCCTTGCACTGGAGTTACCAATGCATTTTCACCATTTCTGACCTGGATAAATTCAGTTTGCAGAGATGGAGAGACTGCACATGCAGTCCATTCAACAACTTCAACTTGAGCTTGCCAGTGTAAGAGGAAATACTGGAACTTATAATGGTGAATCCACCATAGCACAAAATGCATCAAGTGATGGATCTCAAATTGCACCGAACAGTGGAAATCACGCTGAAGCTAATGGAGGTGGAGCAGCAAATGGTAGTTCTGGGGGCCTTGCTAATGGAGATTCAGAGAATTCTCAGCAGTATGTTTCTTCTGGCAACTCATCTTTGCAGGTAGGAATCGTGTGCTTCCTTTTTCTGTTTAATTAGTAATGTTACATATTCACTGATATTATTGGCCTTCGGACGGTCACTCTTAAAAGTAACAACGCAATGGAAAATGCTGTACAGTTCATGTGCTGCTTTCTAGGTTGCAAATTCCAGTAATATCTACATTGATAGACCTGGTGACCTCACGATTTTACATGGTGAACCATACGCTCCTATTTTGGCTTGTTTGGTCTTTTGTCGTCATTATCCAAGAAGTGGCTTTGTGACTGGCTGCTCGGAGTCATGGTTGAGTCACTTGAGTGCTTCTCGGTTTCTGCGGTCTGCTCTAACCATCAACATCTTAGCTCAGTTAACTAGTTAAGTACAACCACAGAACCACTAGTTACTGAACCAACCACACTTTTGGGTTCACTCATATCGTTGTAATCCTGACTCAACTGGTTTGAGTTGGACTGAGGTCAAACTATTCGCTAGGTCAAACAAAGTTAAAAAATCAACAATTTTCGGTACTGTTGAGGTGTCCTGCCCTTCCCTGTGTTTTTTGTGAACCTGGCTCGAGTGGAGTTGAGAGTTTGGATTTATGCTTGGAATGAACTATGAAGAGTTATAAGCAAAGCATTAGTCTTTAGCATTTTGGTGATTTTGGGATACGATTCGAAAGCTTTACGAGAAACACTGCATTTGCATTACTTGAGACTGGGTTTTTTTCAGCTGGATCAACTAAATCCTTTAAAATAGCCGATCTTGTGGCCTTCTCAATAACTGTCTGCATTCTGAGTCTGAATAGGGGATACCACTGAATCTGTTCTGCCTTAACAGATTGCAAAAATTACTTTGCCATTTCGCTCATTTTAGGCTGAGATGGAATGTAGGAAATAGGTTGACCTTAAAAAGAAAAAGTCTGTCCAGGTGGAGTACTTGGGTTCATGATCTGGATAATTTGATTATGGAATTTATCATGTAAATAGGACCTGTGATCAGGCCTTCTTTGAGTTGATGTCATCTCTTATGAGTCCTGCTCCTTTAACGGCTCAGAAATCTGTGTGCTTCTTGTATTGTGAAGTAGCATTCAGGCAGTGCAATTCTCTAAGCAATTTTCATTATGGGTCATCCGTAAACAGCCTCTCTATGTATGTTTTGGATGTAGGGGTAAGACTTGCGTACATCCAACCCCCCCCCCCCCCCCCTCTTTTACCCCGCTTTATGGCGGGTGCCTTTGAGGCATTGGGGTAATGTTGTTATTGATTTTCTTGTGTTTGTTTATAAAACAACCTCAGTCAGTCTCGCTGTCTAAGTCTTAATAATCCAACTCGATGAGTTTTGTATGGTTCCTAAGACAGTTTTTTGTTTTATTGAAATGAGAACCCGTGGTGTATGTACAGCCGTTACTAATTCTCCCTGTGTATGTGTTTGGATGTGTGCCAAATGCTCTATCCAGATATACTTCTTGTTTCTTTGATATAAGGCCATCATACATACTTTGCAATCATGTTTATTAACTGCTACCCCCTTTGCTGTTATGGTAGACTAATCATGCCCTTCCAATCAACTCATCCATGCTTGGGATTCCTTCATATCTTCCACCCGGACAAGTAACAGCAATGCATCCTTATGTCATGCATCAACAAGGAGCTGGCCAAGCTGTAGGATCACATGTTCCTCAATCCCATGTCGGCCATTTTCATTCAGTGCCGGCAGTGGCTTCTTTTCAGCAGTGGCCAAACCAACAGGTAAATTTTGAACGACTGTTTGCTTTGACATTTGTTAGTCAGATCATCAGTTTGCTGATTGTTAGTCACCATCTTTAGGCTGTATCCATGTCCTCTCAAAATCAGTATTCAGTGGCTCAGGCTGAAGAGATTTCTACAAGGTCAGAGTCCAATTATAGTTACGAGTTCTCTATGAATGGTCAGACTCTGCAACAAGACTATCTCATGAGCCAGAGAGTTGATCCGAATTCTCAAATTTCTACAGAAGGGGTGATGGTAAGTTTTGGTCTTATCTTACTTAAGTTTTCATTATCTGCTTAAATGTTTGACTTAAGGAACAATTGCATGCACAGACGCTTGAATCAGTAGAAAGAAGCTACTTTGCTGATCCTGAAGCTCAACACAGCTTGCAACAGATCTCGTCACAGTTTCATGAGGCTTTACGCTTGGAACCTCTCAGTCAAACTAGCGAAACGAAGGTTGTCCTTTATCTTGCTTTTTTTTGAATTAGTTTTGGATGGTATGGAAGACTAATAGTGCATCTTATTAGATGTTAGATAGAGTAAAATTGTCAGCATTTGAAGTTTTTGGGGTTTGTTTTGTTGCTTCTTGGTGACAGTGTCGAACACGAGACACGTGTTCATTAGTCATTTCCCTCCATGTTTCTTAAAGTAAAATTTCCAACTGCATCCTCTTCCTCTATTGTGAAGTAGCAGTCACCTTAATGCCATTCTTGACTCAATTTGCAACGTGGGTCAACCAGAAACCTATCTGTTTATAAGACACGAGGATAAAGGCCACAAACATTCAACACCCCTTATCTAACAAAGGCAGTAGCCTTTTAAGGCACTTGTTTAATGCTGTTTCTGTCGTTGTTGGTTGTTGCTGAATCACTTTGTATCTTGGCCATCGAACATTAATATGTCTATTGAAGTAATTTGCCATAATTCGGATACGTAGATAGTTGTAGTCCTGAATTTTGGTGACCTACTTCATTCCATCTTTTGGAAGGCAATAATATGAAGCCAAATGTAGCACATCTGTCTTTTTTTGCGGTGTAATCTTATTAACCCTTTATGGTTTACGTTCGAGAATACTGATTTAGTTTTTTGATAGGCACATGAGAATGATGTGGGGGGCATCGTGGGTAACGAGCAAGCAAGTCAAGATGTGATGTCTGAGCAACCAAGTTCTACTGCCAGTCCATCTCCATCCGAATCACAGCCTGTGCATGTTACTGAAGCTTCATTGAACTGTGCTTCTGATAATGTTTCATCAACTGAGCAGACAAATAGTTTATCATCTGGGAAAGTAATAGAGCCTGCCCTCCTTGATGAAAGGGCGTTGCTAGCTTGCATCGCCAGGACCATTCCACCTGGAGGCAAAATTCGCATTAGTTCAACGGTTAGTGTTTCGAACAATTTACTACTCTAGCTAATGCGCGCGCTTACCCTCTTATGAATGCATTATTGAACATGTTGATACAGCTGCCAAATAGACTTGGGAAGATGCTTGCACCTTTGCATTGGCATGATTACAAGAAGATATATGGAAAGCTTGATGATTTTGTGGCTAGTCATCCCGAAGTAAGTTACCTTTATCCTTTGTAATACTTACTTTAGCTGTAGTCTTAATGTATAGCAGGTATGAATGTGGAGTTGATTTGCATGTGCAGCTGTTTGTCATCGAAGGAGATTACATCCAACTTCGAGAAGGTGCTCAAGGGATTATTGCTGCCACAGCAGCAGCGGCAAAAATTGCTGCAGCAGCCGCTGCATCATCTCCTTACTCTAACTTTTTCCCACCTGTTGCTGTTACACCGATGGCTGATGCTGGTCGTGTCACGAAGACACCATCGATGGACACTAAACAATTGAGAAATGTTATGAACAGCTCGCATCCATCAGGAACGCACAGCCACTATCCTAATGGTTCTGCATTCAATGTTTCTGGAAACCTCTCCAATGTGAAAATTTTGAGCAAGTCAAAAGATCATTTGGAGCTCAATGGCCAGCCTGGACAGCCCTTATTCGTACCTGCTGATAATGGGGCACATACTGATAGATCTGGTTTGGGCAATCCTCAAAGCAAGGCCCCTATTCATGCAAGAGCTGGTGCCAATTTCATTGGTAAACAGCATGGAAGGTAATCCCTTCAATTCCATTTTAGATATGAAATACTACAATCTGTACCTGCAAACATTTGATGATTGATGCTAACTTGTTAATATGTGAATTTTTCTTGGCTGCTCACAGTCACAGGACAACCACTGCACTGCCGTCTAGAAGATAGTAAGTATTTTCTCTATCAGACTTGGTTCCTTGAGTTTATTATGTCTCAAGTCTTAATCACATCATAGTTTCTCACTGAATTTAAATTTGAGTGTGACGGTTACTTGCATGCAATTAAGGTAGGATGGTTGGAGAAATGATTAGAGCAGTAGCTTTCGTATGAGAGTTTGAATCAAGGATTTGATTATTTTGGCCCTTGTTTATATAGCCAGCTTGATAACTGCTGGTCTTTTATTTTGGCCCTTGTTTATATAGCCAGCTTGATAACCGCTGGTCTTTCAAGGGAAGAACTGCTATGCCTTTTTCTCTCATTTGGGGGAGAGCTCATAAAATTTAGGCTCCTAGTCTTCTTATCTCTATTGTATATTGAGGCACCCTTGGGGAAACCTTGTCACTTATTCTAACTTTAAACACATGACATTAGACTCTAGAGTCCAATTGGTACTCTGAGCTTTTTCAAACATGACAATGTCTCGCTTTTGATCTGGCGGCTAAACCTGTCTACAAATTGTGCTACTCGTTCTTGGGTAACCAATTTGCTCTAGTATTTGTTGGCTTCAAACTATTTCAATAAAACACTTATGTTCGAACAGTATTAAGTAACAGTTTAAGTAAACGAATGAATCTGACTGCAATAGTAGCTTATTTAAACTGTTTTGTAGTAATTACTGTCGGCTGTTTCATTGCATTATATTTGTGCATTCATCAAAAGCTGTAGCCAATTGCTTGTGTTTGTGTGTGTGGGCTTATTTTTTTGGGTATTCCGACTTTCCGGAAAATAATTTTGGGAATAATGCGCGGTGGTTGTTGTATCCACTTTCCGAATATATTTACGTCGGTCTGTTCATTTGGTGAATGTATCATAAACGGTGGCCCTAACTTTTATATGTTTCTCATAACAGGAGTGCTTTTGCAGTTGGTGATCCAGTATGCATGCTGCTGCCGTATGACCCCTCTCATACAGGATGATCTCAGTGTTTGGACAAGAATCGTAAGATTATTGAGTTTGAATGTCAGATCCATTGAAATGCTAGAGAAAGTTTGGAACACAAATTCTTTTTAAAGTTGAATGATATTTATCAGAATTTACTTCGCAATGTGTTCTTTTTCCTTTATTTTTTTTTTTTTGGCAAATGCAAAATCAAAGAAAAGAGACAACAACATCTTTAACCCCCCGTCTCTTAAAGGCTCCCGTCATAAGGTGGGGTAAGGGGGGGGGTCGGATGCACGTAAGTCTTACCCCTATTGAAACATAGAGATGCTGCGCATGGATGACCCAAAATGAAAATTGCTTCAAAAATCGCATTGACTAACTGCCACTTCATAAAATAAGCATAGATAGTTTTTATGAGCCATTTTGCTTTATTCCATTATATCCCAAAAACCAAAGAATAATTAGTCTTTGACTCTATTGGAAATGGAAATCGGGCAATACCATATCACCGAGTCATGGGTAACCTGATCCGATGCACTATAATTGTTATTCAAAAGACCAGCATATTTGCAAAGCAAATTTGCGTCTTCCACAATCCACTCGGTGAGGAATCGGGCCACTTTCCTGCTCGTGCCGACACTGGACTTGCAATGACCAGGTTCTCTCGTGCTCAAAATCCTTGCTGACAACTATCTTCGGTATCTTGTACTCCGTAGTTGATGTCTTTCTGCGGCTTGTCTTCTTGGTCTACATAGTCATAGTCTCATAGAGGGACAAATCTTCCTGACTCGTAAACATCTTATTCATCGCTTAGCTTGACTGACACATTACCATAACACAAGGTTGGGTACACTCTTGAGTCTTCTCACCTCCATTTTTGGGGAGGATGAGAGGAGCACTTTCCCTGGCAGGTCTCCTTCAAAAGTGTGGTTGAAATTGTCCTAGTTTGTGAAAAGAGAGGTGGTCGAAGTGCCGATTTATACACTAACCCGTCGCTACAGAATCTGGATTGTTGTGGTTGGCTCCGCCTTACCTTCGACGACAGGGTGTGCCGAAGGTTAAATTTGCTATGTGAATTTTACGGTGCCGATAGGCTAATCATTGTGGGACCTAATGCTAGCTATATAGACCCATACGGCATGGAAGTTTTTCGAGAATATGGATTTGGTGTAGATTACTTCCCCTTTACTAAACAGGCAATATGGGATAGTCATGTAGCAAGGCTTCGCGGTCTGAGATTGGAGGAGCTGTTTACTAGTGAGGAGATGTTTACTAGTGAGGAACTGGGAAGCCATGGTATACATACCCACCTGCCGCCGCCCATTCCTTCTCCCTATTTCCTCTTTTTTCTTCACTTTGAAAATAGGGGGAGAGGTGGCAACAAGGCCAAGAGGGGCGGCGAACCATGGGGGTGGGCGCCGAGATTCAAAGAAGTATTTTTTAGTCACCAAAGTAAAAGGAGTGGGATCTGGTGAGGTCCTCCCTTCCCGTGAGGCGTGAGGTCTTCTAAGGACCGTCAGATCTAACGAGATGGATGGCCGAGATTAAAAGAATTACAAGCTTAAAAAAAAAAAAAAAGGAAAGGAAGGAAGTCAGACATTCCTTCCCTACCATTCTAGAAATAAAACGCACGCCTCTTTTCTCCACTTTCTCTCTCTTCAACCCAAAAATATGGCGATGGATCAAATTTCTACAACAATGGTCGCCGCCGTGCTCTATCTTTACTATGAAGTTTTTCCCCAAATCAAAACCCTAGAAAAAAAATTCGAATTTCACGAGGCAATTTTGCATCATTTTCGGTTACGATATAGAGGCAAATTCGCACCAAAGATCGATCGAAGAAAGGTGGCGGAGTACAAGCTCAAATTCATCTTAATCAGGTCGGTTTTCGTTTTCTTTTGATTAATTCCGAAATTCGATCGTTTTTTTTTTTTAAATTTCTGTATGATTTCGATTTTTAGATAGAATTTGCGATCACAACATGTTGGTTATTGAATCACACATGTTCTCGATTTTTTAATAGAAATTGCAATCAAAAGGTGTTGGTTATTGAATCACATGTTCTCGTCGATTCCACTGCCTTGGAAGGTCGCTATAAAAAAATTCATCATCAAAACGATCTTAAATCAGGTTCGAAACTGCAAAATGTTCAGGAAATTCGTTTTTGTTATTTGGTAAATTCGGCTCAGTTTTATTAATTGATTTTGCAATCACACTGTATTGACTATTGAATCACACCCGATTTTATCATTGATTTTGCAATTACTCGATTTTACAATTGGTTAGGTTATAGAATCACATTGGTAAGTATATAGAATCACATTGGTTACTATATGGAGTCACATTGGTCAGTTTATGAAATCATATTGATGAGACTATATGTTAGGCTGTGTGCGATTGTATTTGTTAATGTGATTCTATCCTATAGGGTGTGTGATTCTATTCCATAGAGTGTGTGATTCTATTAGTTTCTATTCCATAGAGTGTGTGATTCTATTAGTTAGTGTATGTTTATATTTGATAGCTTGTACGTACGTATGATTATATGTGTGTGATTCTATTCATTAGCTTGTGTGATTCTATTCATTAGCTTGAATGATTATATGTGTGTGTTGGTGTAAATTTGTATCCGTCTGGGTGTGTTATTCTATTGGATGGAGTGTGTGATTATATCGGATGGAGTGCGTGATTCTCTCCGTTGGTGTGTGTGATTTTATTTCGGATTGATTGTGATTCTATCCGTTGGTGTATGTGATTTTATTCGATGGTCTGTGTCATTCTATTTGATGGTGTGTATCTATCCGTTGGTTTGTGTGATTCTATCGGATGAAGTGTGTGATTCTATCAAATGAAGTGTGTGATTCTATCGTTGGTGTATGTGATTCTATTTGATGTGTTGGATATCTTTCTGAACATGAGCCTTTGTCGAATATAGTTTCTGTATGTTACAAGAGGCAAGAGACAACTACGAAACGCTACACCCGAATTGTTAGCAGTTCTTGATGTGCTTGTTATGCTAGAGTAATTGCTTTAAACTATCACGGGTGACCGCTGTTAGCGCTTTTAATGCAATGCCTTTACTGCTTATTTAGCCAATATATTATATGGCGTTTTCCTTGTATATAAAAAACAAAAAGATAAAAAGTATTTGCTTCTTAAAGCCGATCAGCTCAAATTGGAAGAGCGTTGTGCGACGCACAAGGTGTGGGTTCAACTCCCATGTCGGCTATATAATACTAACAAGAATCTTGGTTTCTCTTGGTTTTTAAATGTATCGTAATGTCAGTTCAAGTGACTGAAATTAGGTTTCTAAAAGTCACAGTAGGCCACAGAAGAAGGAAATAGTTGTCATTGGTACTGATTTTCGACTTCAAACCCAGTGGTTAACGGTTCCAGTGATCAGGTATGACTATATATGCTCAAATGGCTCATTTTCCTTTTGTGAGCAGGCCAGCCTCACCATTTCACAGCAGAGCCAGGCAAGTACTACCACCATATTCTTGGTGCTTACAACTGTTCTACAAGCAGACTTCACAACTCTAGCCAAAAGAACGAGACGGATCTCAACATGAACCGTAATCTGGTGTAATTCTTAAAGCTGGAAACCGGCGATCCTGAATCAGAAAATTTCCTTTCACACTTTTATTCGCCTATGTGGGGATCGAACCCACACCTTGTGCAATAGCACAACGCTCTACCACTTTGAGCTAATAGACGTGATAGTACATTCACAATATGATAACAGTAGATGATGATGCCTTGCAAGCGCTAATAATACTTCATTTTAAAATCTCACCTTTATGACTTTCACAAACGACTAACCATTATAAGCCTAGAATCCTGCCGCAGAATTCTTAAACTTCCCCCAAAAAGAATGGATTCATATCAAGTTTGCAAAAAGGCATAGACCAGCAAACTCATCAACATACGTTTTCAGCACTTTCAATTCACAAAGCCAAAACCCCTCTATAAATCACTGACAAGTAAACTACAAAGCTCAGGAATTGCAACAATCAACACTATCACTATCGAATTACGCACTAATGGAAAACTAAAGCGACTACAAAGTACCATTTCGGTTCCAACATAAAATTACACTATCATATATTAAGGGTCAGGTTAAAGCTTATTCTCACTAGAATAGGATATAGGAGCAGCACATCCAGCAAAAATGAAAAACAATATAAACACAGCAAAGTGTATGCTCCATCGTGACACACTGAAATGGACACATCATTTGCCTAATTTTGTACCAAGAACCAACCTCCATTAAATCTTATCCAAGGTGACAATGACTCTACAAACTAAAACATCATATCAAAATCGCAAATCGAATGGAAGCAAACTTAATTTGCATCTCGCTTATTTCAGAAATTAGTCCATTTTGAGTCTCATCAAGCACCTGTTCTTTCTCCTCATAATATCATACAAGATATTCAACAAAATCATACAAATTTACGACAAAATCACAGAAAATGTCCAAGAAAAATCACACAAAAAATTTCAATAGAATCATACAAATTATCTACCAAAATCATACATATATCCACACAGAATCACAATGAAACAGAATCACGCAAACATCCCACAAAATCACACAACATATTCTAAAAAATCACATAAGAGTATCATACACAGGTTCATGTTCATCTTCTTGCTCAGACTTGACTTCATCAACATCAAGACCAATTTCTTCTTCGCTGAAATGCTCCTCACGCTGCCTCTTCTTCCTTTTATGCAATACTACAGCACGATAGGCATCTAGGCGTAACTGCTTCGATCATCCTTACACTACACAAACAAAATAATTGTCACTTATACTTCACAAAAACATGCGGAAAATAGAGTCATAACTTGTATCACACGGTAGCGCAAATTTATAGAGGAGCAGCAAACCAACAGTTCAATTAAGAAACACACAAACAAACAACAAAATCAAATCAGACCTCACGCAATTACAAAATCAAAAACCTCAATTACAACCAAATCAAATAAAAAATGAAGTAAACCGATCAAATTAATCCAGATTTTTACGCATTTTTCACAAAAAAAAAAATCAATTAAAGAAAAAATGAAGTAAACGACATCAAATTCAAAGAACAATAAGAATTCATAGAGTCGACAAAATGCCAAACCATGGCGAATTCGCCGCCGTAATCGCCGGAAAAATACATAGATCGAACTAATTCAGGTTTCGAAAACATACGAAACAACTAGAATAACATACCTATATCAAATCGAGGATGGAGAGTCCAGCCGAATTTTGCACACGACGAGGAGAGAGATTCTGGAGCACACGACAACGACGGAGATGCGGCGGCGATGGCGAGTATTCGACGGCGAGGAGAGAGAGTCGCCGGAGAACTGTTACAGTGGAGGAGAGAGAAACGGAGAGAGTGTTTCAGGAGAGAGAGAGTGAGGAGAGAGAAACCTAAAATGCAAATGGTGGGAATTTGGGAAAGCCAGGAGAAATTTATTTGTTTTTAGTTATTGACATGTGGCTGCCGATCCAGCGTTGAATCTTGCTAATCCAATGGTTCATATTGGACCTCACGCCTCACCTAAAGGAGGGGACCTCACGAGATCCTAATTCTATATATATATATATATATATATATATATATATATATATATATATATATATATATATATATATATATATATAATGCTCGCGTTGCAGATCAGAGTGAGTGAGTAGAACTTGTCAATAGTCTTGTGGATTGATCATGAATGTTAGAATTTTGGTTAAATGCTGATTACAGGTTAGAAAATTGGATTTCCTTATCTTATTTTCCATATTTTTGTTTGGTAGGATTCCTTACTTTTTCGGATGAATTTTGGAGTATTTAAAGGGACTTTGTAATCGTTTTTTTGGGAGTGTTGTGCGTTGATCGTTATTAGGCTGTGTTGGTGTCCGTAAAATTTGATTGAAACAAGAGTGAGACATGGTGGGCGAGGAGGAATTCGACCATCGTACTTATCTTCCTGATGTCGAAAAAGCTGAGTATTGTGAACTAGACCTTGAGGGATCAGGACCTAAACCTGCCGAATATAAGGAGAGAAGATATGAGGATTCTAATAATAAGACTGAATATCGTGTCAAAGTGGGAGATCACATTGAGGTAATGTCCGTAAGAAGGGTGATGGAGAAGAAGAAAGAGTTTACACTGACTGTCTCAATGGTAAAAAATACGTCCTCGTGTTTACTTTCTGTTTACCATTGGACATATGGGACTGCAAACCGGATGTCTTACAAGACGTAATCCCTGAGCTGTTAGCCGAAGGGCGACATGATTTTGAGGTTGTCTTGGTGGTGCGTGTCAAGGATAACCACGTTGTTTCTCAGGAGGCATTCGCTCAATTCTTTTCTGTGTTCCCTGTGTCATTCCTTGCTGTTCCAATCTGGGATTTTGATCGCTCTAACAAATTGTATCGAATTCTAGGCAATTACCATGGCGGCTGTATGGTTGTTGATTTGGAAGAGGGTCAGGTTTCACACACAAGTATCAATTCTTTTGAGGACTACGGAGCTGATTTTTACCCCTTCACTGATGAGAGGGAACGAGAGCTGAACCACGAAACCGAGGTAATAATAAGTTCAGGAAAGATGCCTCTTACTAGTCTTTTGCGCTGTCAGAGTAGTGATGTCGTCCTTGATTGTGTGCACCATGATGGATCTACGTGTGGTAAGCAACAATCGCTGTCTAACCTTACGAACAAAGTCGTGGGGTTGTATCTGGTACGCGACGGGGTTGACATGGACAAAGTTTTGGATTTGTATAAGAATTGTAAGGAGAACAACCTTGAGATTGAAATTGTCCTAGTTTGCGAAAAGAGAGGTGGTCGAACTCCCGATTTGTATACAAACCAGACGTCTTGGGAAGACTATATCCACTCTCTGCTCCAGAACCCGGATTGTTGTGGCTGGCTCCGCCTTCCCTTTGACGACAGGGTATGTCGTAGGCTATTTACGCTATGCGAATTTTACGGTGGCAATAGCCTGATCATTGTGGGACCGAATGCTAGCTATATAGACCCTCACGGCATACAAGTTTTTCGAGAATATGGATTTGGTGTAGAATACTTTCCCTTTACTAAACAGGCTATATGGGATAGTCATGTAGCAAGGCTTCGCGGTCTGAGATTGGAGGAGCTGTTTACTAGTGTGGGAATACATGATCTGATTCGCCCTGACGGCCAGAGCGTACCTGTGTCAAGTGTCGTCCGAGACACTGACATTCTGCTTTACTTTGGTTGGGCTCCTGTACCTAAGAAGCCATGCTGGCCGGGTTATCTTCTCGAGTGGTACAGTGAGATAAAGAAAAGTGCCGGAGAAAGAAGATGTGAAATGATTTTTGTGTGCGCACCTGTTCCCAAGAAGGATGGCAGTTTACGGTGCTTGAATGACTGCCGAACTGGGAAGCCATGGTATACAGTACCGCATTGCAGAGAAGCCAGCTTGAAAATGTTTCAAAAGGTGATTGGCAGGCTAAGCGTGTCTGGGGGTATCAGTACCAGCTTAGTCAGATGGCCGTCTTCGTTGTCCAACGGTAGAGGACCTATTGCTGGACAAATCCAGGCCTGTAACCTTCCCTGAATCTGATGATAACCTGCGCATGGATGTTGGTCGGATGCTTAGTTATTGTAATCCTTTGGAACACTGGTTCGAAGGTTTCAATATCCACGACTACGAATAATAACGCGTACATTATATGATCTTGGTCAGATGACTAGCTCGTACGGACGATAGTTAGCTTATTGTAGAAAACATAGGCACTGCACCTTTGAATTGCTCATTATTATGAACTCTATATGTTCAGGGTGTTCAAGTTTGATCATTGATCGTATTTTTATCATTTGTAATTGATTTAATGATGAGTATCAAAAAATGTACTCCACTACACCATCAATCCATTCCATTGTAGGGTGGCATACTGGCATTCCTCCCCCAATTTCGTCGTACTTATATCCTTGGCTAACCTAATTGCTATATGGTCCGCAGCTGGAGCAGTAATGGTAACGAGTCAGGCCACTCCTGAAATTGAAAAAAAGAAAGAACATCACTAGCCCTTTGTATTTTTTCCCACCTTCTACAGCTCTCATTTTAGAGTACGTGTGAATACCTTAATTCTTCATGGTGTCATATAGACAGAAAATTCAAGCTTACAGATGGTGTTTCGCAGTGCTCGAAAATGGTGGTGCGAAGACGATGATTCCAAACTTTCTTGTTCCTTCTATGGATTGAGTGATGTCAACAGTGTTCTTCTCTAGGCAAATCACACTCTTGCAGCAAGCCATTCTAAGACGACAAAGTAAACGAGGTACTCCTATCTATCTATTCTTAAAAGTAGCCCTATTACAAAACAATGAAACCTGGAGGGTAAGGCGCTCATTGTTTTCATCTAAATGCATCAAAGTAACATGTTTACACCGCAAAAAATGTCATTGAAGGCAGCTCACTTTCCCTGACCGTCACCTGAACCAGCCTCTGAGCCTTCTTGTCTATTACGAGCATCCATAAAATGGGCAGGAGCACCGTGTCCTGTTTGAAGCGCAGGATGCAAGGCACTGTTCCCACCCATCCTCATGCCCATCATACCTGCCATACTCTGTTGTTGTTGGACATGATGTGACTGCTGATCAAATTGCTGACCCATGAACGGCAACCTAGCTCCAAAAGCAGCTGTCTGCTGCTGTTGGGAGTAAGCAGGTTGAGGAGGTTGCATGGAGGGTCCTTGAGGAAGTGTTGATTGCATGGGCATCTGGAGATGTCGGAAACTTCTAAGCATGGAATATACATGTATAACTTATATGTATAGACTAAGAAGGAATGTCAGATTAGATACCTGAGGTTGAGGCTGAGGCTGAGACTGAGGTTGCGAAGGCCCTGTTGATCCTGGTGGCTGTGCATCAGCAATTGCAGCCAAGTACATCAAGTTTTTCTGAAGCTGAGCTTGATACCTGTAACACTGAGATCGTCAAACTTGGCCAAAGCACATCCTTCTCCTAACTCACAGCAGACGCTAGAATCTTAGATGCTGAATGAAGAGCATAAAAACAGCTAGAAAGGTGATTCCTTTTTTTTTTTTGGGCAACAAAGACTGATTCTAATTTTAACAATGGTTATGGCACAGTATGATATCATGTAAGTAGCTTGCCAAAGAGGGTCAAAAGGCTAGAAATAAGCAAATGCCCTCTAGACTTCACCAGAAAGTGTAGTGTTGATTTCTGATAGGAGAAACCAATTCAATTATACCAGAAGCTAGAGAAGGAACTGGAAAGAAATCAGTTGTCGTCCACAAATACCTGTACCAATAAAATTAATGCACAATTTGGTGTTCAATTACATCATTAATGTTATTACCGCAGCAAATGTTAGGACTATGACAGATGAACAGTCAGAGCTTTTGCAACCCCAAATAGTTTCAGCAAAAAAGACCATCACATAAAGAAGCGACCTCCGAGAACGATTTAGTGCCCAGAACTCTATCTCATCAATTATATGTTCGACAGAGGACAAAAGTATCAGGTGGGTCTGCTGTAGGCATGCTGAACTATGGTTATTAATCCTGGGAAACTTCCGCTACACTCTAGCAGGATAACCTGAATTGGGATCATAGGATGGAGTTATCGTGTAGTTCTACGGTACTTCTACCAAGAGTCCAAGGGGGGATCGTTTGGAGTTGGAATTTAGTGGTCACTTTTCTCTCTCCTAAGCCACAGCCAAGTCACTCCCTAATTCACAAAGGTCGAGTTAAATCACCTAAGTTCTGCAATATAGTTGTAGTAGCGCACTATTGCTTTTATGTCTTAAAGCTACATGTTTTTCCTTTAGGGTGGGGGCACGGGTTTCAAACCTAGATCATGACTGAGGAATTGAGCATATCCCCTCCCCAACTCTTCAACTATGCTAGCTGATAACGCCACATGGCACATAGCTACATGTTGAATTGAATTCCTATATGTTGAATTCGGCTCATCAAGAAAAGAGAGGAACGCACCCAGTAATCAGATTAGTTAGATCAACTGAATCTACGGAATCACCAAACATCACATTTCTCCAATTAGAACCAAGCTAATAAAAAAACATCCCACTTGATTATCTTTGGTTGATCCAACAAGGAAGGAATTAAGTCAGGCTACTTCACAAACTTATTCTAGAGAAACTGGAAAAGAAGAGATAGGGAGATAGAAATCAGGGTAATTACACTAGAAAATGGTCTTAGAAAGGCTTTCTCAAAAGGTTCTTAAAAAAGCTCAATTGTCCTTATATAAAAACAATAAATCCTTATACCTCTCCAACCAAATTCCGCAATCGTAAATGCCCCAAGTCTATCCTTTATTAAGTATCATTATTCATAAACAAAAATGATCCCCACAACTAAAAAAACGATGTATGGGGTAAACTAAAGTAAGTTATCCCGATGGATCACATATGCAATGCTTTACATGTTGGTCATTATGTATATGCAGCATTACACATGTAATTTTTTACTCATCAAACTAAGCACCAAAGTTTTAGATAATGTGTACAGTCAGCTAAGTCAAGAAACAGCTACTACCAACCATTGCGTGATGGCTGAATGACGAAGAATTCCAATTACACAGATTCAAAACAGCTATGGTGCACTACAATAAACGTAGGGATATACAATACATCCAGTTCAATTGGCATTGTAAACACTTCATAAGGAATTCGTTTTCTCTCTTTTCCTCTCTCTCTCTCTCTTACCTTTTTTTTTTGGGCATAAGATTGAGGACAACAGGGGATTGACTCCCAAGTACAAAAACACCACGGTTGGCATCTGTATTCAAAAAGAGAGCTAGAAGAGCTCTCAGGTTATCTTGAGTGATCTCATCTACAAAAAGAAGAAAAGTAAAGTGCCTTTGAGAGTGGATCACTTGGCTCTAACATATAGAGTGTTTTCGTGTAAAGGGTGGAGCACGTCCTAAATTCATTATACAAAAAGGTTACACGACATTAAATGTATCTGGATTCTAGATTTCAAGGGACAATTAGATACAGAGCTACATCACTGAATGAATGTGAAGCATAAGACGAAAAAGTGTCAATCTATGTCTAGATAAGGCGCATCAAGACTTGAAGTCAAAACAACTCATGCCACTCCCAGAACACCTGTTCAATCACATAAGTTGAGGGTGGTATTTACTTGTATGTCTAAACTCTACAGGATTTGTAAGTTCAGAAGACAACTGCAGACACTGGCATATATACATCAAGCCATGACCACGATGTCGTCCCATTTCAGACTCCATGATTTTTTATATGTTTTGTGTTCTTTTACACTGTTCCTGACAAGAAGCACATAGTGTCCTTTCAGTCTTAGAGCTGGCCAAATACAAGTTTGTCGGAGAACAAGAACTCTCATTTCTTTATACTTCGTGTATACTTACTTGTCTTTGTACTTCACTCTGTCTCTATGTTCCATTGTGCGACGAGAATCTAAGAACAGAGTTCTCAAGTCCGTTTTCAATTCTTGGTTAACTATCCTTAGATGCCCAAATTGGGAAAAATAAGACTGAAAAACTAAAGAAGCACTGCGGAGAGCAATAGTTTCTACACCATTTCATGGACACTTAGATTTCAACAAACTGTTTTCACTTATACACTTGACCGTGCTTCAGTTTTATTATTATGAAACTTCAAGAGATGGATGACATTCGCAAGAGAAATGCTAACCTAAGCATAGTGCTACCCTAGAAGTCGTAGTTATCAGACAAAATCAAGAGGAAATAACTATTTCAGCAGTGCTACTTTAGAGGCCATAGTCCATGACAAAAATTATCAGACTTTGCAAAATATATAGTCTCATCCCCACCCTCAGACCCTTTTCTCGTCTAAAACCACAAGAAAGACGACAATGAGCGCAAACACAAGACTGACTATCGTGAACTTAGCCAATTGACACGATCCAAAATAAGTCAAAAGAATCACATGAGCAAGAATGAAGCCAATACATTTGCTCCGATGTATCTGATTGAAGCTCATAGTTCATGTCTCATGATTACTAACCACTGAACATTCACTCTCGACTACACTAAAACCCCAAGAAGACGACAACCAGCTGAAAACGCAGCACCGAATATCATGATCTTAGCCAATTGATATGGTCCAAACTCCAAATCATGTCAAAATAATTATACATTAATCGACGACTGTCATCAACCAGCTCATACTGTCACAATATTCATCTTCACTTCACATAATAAGACCTCCAGAAACTTCAAATTAAAGCAAACACATGAACACTTGCAAACACAAAGCTAACCCAAATTCCAAATTAGGTAAAAAGTGAGCAAAAAAAACTTACTGGGCACATTCATTGATTTTACCCAAGTTCTGACTTTCCATTATTGCCATAATCAGCTGCTTATTCTCATCCAAATACTACAATTAAACAATAATTAAAGAGTGATAATCATCAACTATACAAAACCAGGAAATAATTAAATTGCAATACTCATATACTTAATTACAATTACCAAATCATTTTTGACTAAATTCAAGAAAAACCCAGAAATAGAAATTAAAAATTAAAGGGGAAAAAAACCTTTTGAATTTGTTCAGTGGAGATTATGGTGGTGGGTTGTTGTGTAGGCATCCCAAACATCTGGGGTGATTGCTGCATCTTTTTATGATTTTGTGAGTATTCTTAATTTTTCTGCAGAAATTATGATGCTGATTAAAGAAAAGGGGGGAAAATTAGGAAACCTAAGAATAAAGGTGTGTTAAATTTAACTGGTTTGTTATTTATCGCCCACATTTAGTTGTGAACACCCCAAAATGCCCCTCACTCTCTCTTTGCTTCTCATTCCCATTATCTCATACTTTCGTGGCTTTATTTTCGAACAATTAATTCAAGATAATTATGTAAATTACTAAGCGAAATATGTTTTCTTTTGGTAACATGATTACGTATGTGTAGAATTATAGGTTTCTTTGCAATATCAACAAAAATAACAATCCATGAGTAATGCAAATAGAGTTGAAAATTACGAGGGTTAGATCTATTTCCCGTATGGTAAGAGCGGGCCAGGTTATATTAGGTTCGTCTCATGTCAGGTCCACATGAAATAGTACATCGAGTCGATTTTTGTTCAAATAACTTTCAATCAAGTCGCGTATTATAAGGTTAATTTTCTGAAAGTTAGGTTGATTTTGATTAAGGTCCTCATAGGATTGGTTACAAAATCTTTTTATCGCATTATTTTGAGACACTTCCTTTATCTATTGAAATCTTATTCATGAAAACATACATATGTAAAAATAGTTTTTGATACGAATCCCACAATGTGCATTTCATAATTTATTTTTGAGTATTTATTCTTATATTTGTAAATCAAACTCTCAACACTATCAATACGTCATCTTTTATGGAGGTTGTAGTAATCAACATTTTATAAGGGAGACCTAATACTTTTTAAGTGATAGGTGACACTTTTTTTTCCATACGATAGATAGTGTTTAACATGTGACATTTATGTGTACAGTAATTATCTAACAATGATTTTTTCTTTTCTTTTTGTGAAACGACTATCATTAATACAAGTAGAGAGCCCAATACTATATATATTAAAACCTGAAACCAAGTCTTTCCTAGGTTGACACTTGGCATACATTAATTGGATAGAGCATAAAAATAGTATTAAAATACAATTATTAACATATGGTAATAAATTATCATATTAGCTAATTTATGGAAATAATAAATATGGTAATTTAGTTTATAACATGAGATATAAGAGATAATATTATGGTGGTTGGCTAATTTATATTAATAAATTTGAATATGATGTGATATAACGGGTGACGGAATAGTAGAATGATATAATGTAACATGTGACGAGATAATGGGATTGAAACTGTAAAATGGGTGACATAAAAGTGGAAATATGATAATACGATGAGTGAGTAATTAAAAGTACATAATAATAAAATATGACGGGGGACAAAAGTTGATTATAGTACCCTACTACCCTTCATTGTAAAATTAGAACAACGATAAAACATGATGTCATTTTTAAAAAACGAGTATAAACATTATAAATAGACAAGCCCGAGCGTGGCACGGGCATGCAAACTAGTTTTTCTAATATCCAATACCGTAATCACATCAATACAGCGTAGTTAGGCTATACATGTTTTGGCAAATATTGCTGTGATAATAGTTGAATTTAGCAATTCGTTTATAATAAGCGACGATCTTTTGTTACCCTCTCCGCCGCCCCCTATGGCCTATCCCCCACCATTTTTCTTTCATCTGTTCAGGTCTGGAGAGGAAATTAAATCGAAGGTTGTTCAGGGAAGATAGCAACATGAAACTGTCTGACCTGGAGGGATAGTATTCTACACCAAAGCCATATTCACGAAAAAAACATTTTGTATCTTTGGGTTGTTCGGAACACTAAAAAAAGCTCTGAATGAATTCAGGGTATAGGTATTACGCTTTCAAGAGCAAGCATAACCCACATTGATGCGCCTTACAATGGGTTGGGGTTCCTGCATGAAGGCAATCATTCTCATGGAGCTTATTGCACATTTCGCAAATCACCTGATGCGCACAGGGAAGAAAAACTACAGACATCTCTTCCGAGAGGCACATCACGCAACCCCTTTTCCCGTCTCACCCCACCAGTACCTGAGGAATCTTATAAGTTGTAACCAATTTGTAGATACGTATGAGTAAGAAGTTCATCCTTTGTCTTCTCCTCCTGCTCTCACCGAGCCTGTAAAGTTTTTCCAAGTTGAGTATCAAAACACAGAAGGGTACAGTAATATCAAAACTGTTTTCTCCATCTCCCACAGATGGTTCGGTCTTAACTATGCAATCAATCACTTACAATATATTACACAGGGTTTCACAGTACAAGTTGTTGGAGAATTTCCAAATAAATAATTGGTTAATTAATTATTGAGTAATTAATTAATTGGAATTATTTGTTGTGTCTATTTGTGGTAAGTGAGTTTTAGTAACTAACTTATATTTAATGTAATATGGTGTGTAGATTAAATCAATGGCCATGATTTAATCTCTAGGGGCACTATTACATTATATATACCCCTAGGGGGTCCTAGACATTTACACAATCACATTATGAAATAATGTCATAATGATATGATGAATTCATAGATGAATTCATCCCACATTCATCTCCATGCAAACTTCAATGATCCTAGTACCACTTAGTGTGTCGATATCGCTTGTGCAGGCGTTATCGGGGCTCTCTTTGTATCTCAAAGACTGATTCTTAGGCCCATGCACGAGGGGGCGAATTAAGTCTTTAGGATAGCGATTCTACGCGCCTAGAAGCCTAAGATATGCCATAATCAACCCCTATATTTCCAACACAAGCACCACGAATTGATAATGCATTTTACTCGACATGCTACTATACACATACGCTGATGTCTACCAAGGCCGCAGGCATCTCAAAGACAATGAAAATGAAACGAGCAAAACATAAGGTAGAACTTCACATTTTCCACACTGCCCAGTAAGGTTGGCAGAGAAATTAAGTAGGCACAAATTCAGATGGTTACCAAGAGCAGCAAGCTTCATGTCGGCCTCAAGACCAAAAGGTTAGACTAAGATGCTTAGATTTATCTAGAAAATCAATATACGTTAAATTACAGCTTGTTTCAAAGGACAAAGGATCTAACATAAATAACTTGGTATATAAGTTCATATGATTTCATTGTCTACACGTATATCAACAACAATTGGCGCTTTTAGTAATTAGAGGCACTGTGCAGTCAATTTCTCGGATCCATTTTGTTACCTGCAATGCTCTCACCTGTGCCGTGTCCTCTCTGAATGCGATCATAGAATCGTTCAAAAAAAGTTCTGACGCTTTCTTGTAAGAACCATACTAGCAAACAGAAGATCAAATAATGTTACTTACCATCCATAAATTTCTGTTGAAGTCTTTGAACATATAAGTTATTAGAGAATAATAAATGTATTGTAATTGTAGTAAGGAATAATATCGTAAGGGATAAATATTCTATTTATGTGTGAACTCTAGTATAAACCCTAAACTAAAATAGTATAAGAATAATACCGTTTACATAAATAGAATATTTATCCCTTACGATATTATTCCCTACTACAATTACAATACATTTATTATTCTCTAATATAAGTGCCTGTATCCATGGTATCCGTCTTCTACTATTAATTGTGTCGTATTACTCCAAATTTCACACCCCGTTTCATTAGGGTAGATATAAGCATAAGCAACACAAGTGCAATTGTTCAAACACATGGCTCCACAATCATCCAAACCCAATGTATGCTCAGCCTCCTCGTGCTTATGACCATCAGACTTAACGTAACCTTTGGTTGCTTCAAACCAAGTGATGCTTCTGCACTGCGGCAGCTTTTGCTCCACACAACCTAGCTTGTGTTCGTGATATTTGCTTTTACAATATACAACTTCTGACATACGGGAATTAACTCCGTCTCTTTTGTACGAATAGTCTGATTCCACAATGTCTGCTCTTCTGACAGCACCGGAACCATCTATTTGATACATGGGAAAACTGATGTACCAGGTGTTCACTGCTGACAGCACAAAATACCTCTCATTTGTATCAGAAACAAAATCGAAACTATAGAGGTAATCTTTGAGATTCAAGAACTTCCCTTCATGCCAGGTTCCGCTTCTCCAATGAACTTGGCCTCTTCTCCACAGAATCAACTGGTTAGTACCGTTAGGGTCTGCACCAAGGGTGTAAGGCCCATGTGCAGGAACTTTAAGGCTTACCCATGAAGTTAATGACCAGTTTCTCCCAGTTTTGAAGTTAAACCCGATTTTCATTCCAGGAAGAAGCGTGTCTGTTGGATAA
This sequence comes from Spergularia marina, assembly GCA_963680865.1. Lineage (NCBI taxonomy): Eukaryota > Viridiplantae > Streptophyta > Magnoliopsida > Caryophyllales > Caryophyllaceae > Spergularia > Spergularia marina. The sequence continues at coordinate 20,839,248 of OY804553.1, read as the reverse complement.
TCAAAACTCTGCCATAAAATTTTACCACTTGCCAGGCCATCTGAAGACAGCTCCTGCAAGACAAAGTTGCCAGTATCAGTAAGAACAGCGGCAACTGTTTTTGCTGCTGTTCCTTGATTGGAATTCAACATAACTGAGGTTACACCATTGTCTGATATCTTCAAATCGCCACTGATGTCGATTTCTATAGCACCAGACACCCTGGAAATGGGATTTTTACGATTAGCAATCCAAACAGGTTTAGTATCTGAACTGTAAGTGTACCAAATGCCAATATAGTGGTTCTGTGCGCTTTCCGGATTGAAGTAGCCTATGACCTTCTCTTGTGAGCCGAAGAATCCTAAAGTAAAGACTTTACCAGCTGAAACTAAGAAGTCACCACCCTTAAGCTGATGTCCTTGTTTTAAGGTGTCTGTTTCGGATAAACATGAAACCACGTACAAGCAGACGCAGAAGCAAACAAGCGCGATGGTGTTTGGTTTTCTGACAGCCATTTTTAGATGATTTTCATCCAAATGTTTTTTGAAAGAAGTTTCAAACTTTTTTTAGGCAACACCAATAATTTCAAAGTAGTAGGAGTAGTATAATTAAGTCAAAGTCTCCTTGTTTATAATGTAATGTGTTAAAATCTACCTTCTTCCTACTGTCTTCTCTGAAAGGGATGGAAAACAAATCAAACAATTAAAATAAATTTAACTTAATCAGACATCTCTTTGGACTTTTGGTGTCATATTCAGCAACGTAGAATTGTATTCGGATTGTCAAAATGTGGTAAATGGTATCGAAAACCCTAAGCAACCCTTGGATAGATTGAATGGTGTTGCACGCGAGGCATGACCTCCGGCAAGACCTTTAGGAGGATGTAATAGATGTTAGTAGCTAGTGTTCGTTTTTTCATTGCGTAACCAAATAAAAAAAATTACGATCATCAATAACAATAACAATAACAATAACAATAAGAATGATCAAAGTAGAAACACCATATCAGTTGTGTACATATCAGTTGACCAATACAAAGATGCAATGCCATCATATCTTGGTGTTGTCTACATTTAAATTATGATAACAAAGTTACAACCGTATACTAGTGATCTAAAGTCTAAAAGTCGTCACAGTACGTGTCGTTGAAGAGTTCATGCCAGTGCTCAAACGGACTATATTGCAGCAACTGACCAACCTCCATACGCAGGTTATCATCAGATTTCGGGAATGTTGCAGGCCCACATTGATCCAGCAGAGTATCCTGTAGGGCCACACTGCGTACACGGCCATCTGATCCAAACGCAACAAGGGTGTCCTTGGAGCTGCTTAGTCTGTCAAAAATCAGGTCAAACAGTTTCATGTTGTTAACTTCCTGATGTGCGACTGACATCCATGGCTTCCCAGTACTATCGCAGCAGTGCCAACCCTCCTCCTCTGAGCGACAACACAAGCAGACAAATATCATTTGACATCTTGTGTTACCGGCACTCTTCATTATTTCATTGAACCACTCGAGAAGATGACCCTGGTAGGAACAGGACTGGTAGTCAAGCTCAGGAGCATACCCTAAATAAAGGAGAGTATCAGTGTCTCGGATGGCACTTGACACAGGCATGCTCCGGCCATCTGGTCGAATCAGATCATTTATTCCCACAGTCGTAAACAGTTCGTCCAATCTCAGACCACGAAGCCTTGCTACATGACTATCCCATATCGCCTGTTTAGTAAAGGGATAATATTCTACACCAAATCCATATTCACGAATAACTTCCATGCCATGAGGGTCCAGATAGCTAGCATTAGGTCCCACAATGATTAGCTTATCGCCACCGTACAATTCACATAGAAAATTTAACCTTCGGCACACCCTGTCGTCGAAGGGAAGGTGGAGCCAGCCACAACAATCTTTGTTTCGGAGCAGAGATTGGGCATAGTCTTTCCAAGACGACACTGACATTGCTGGTTCACCTCCTCTCTTTTCGCAAACCACAATAACTTCAAACTCAAGATTATTACACTTACACAGCTTATACAAATTCAAAACTTTGTCCATGTCATATCCGTCATGTAGCACATACAACCCCACAACCTTATTTGTAAGGCTAGATAGGGATTTTTGCTTACCACACGATAATGAGTGCACAACACAATCAAGGACATCACTACTCCGAGAGCGCAAAAGATTGGCAAGGGGCATCCGTCCGGAGCATATAATGTCGGCTTCCTTTCGCAGCTCTTGTTCCCTCTCCTCAGTGAAGGGGTAAAAGTCAGCTCCGTATTTAATATAAGAGTCGAAATCTGTGTACGAAACCCGTCCCCTTTCCAAATCAACAACGGTACATTCGGAGAAATCTTGGCCCATAATTCGAAACAAATTGTTAGAGCGATCAAGATCCCAGATTGGGACAGCCAGGAATGAGACAGGGAACTCAGAAAAGAATTGGGCGAATGCCTGTTGAGCCACATGTTTATCGTCAAAGTTAGGAAAATCAGGATTCATGCGCACCACCAAAACAACCTCGAAGTCATCTCTACCTTCGGCTAACAACTCAGGGAATACGTCTTGTAAGTCATACGACAGATACGAGTCTACTCCCATGTCCAATGGTATGCAGAAACTAATCACAATGACATATTTTTTACCCTTGAGACAATCCGCATAAACTCTTTCTTCTCCATCACGCTTCTTACGAACCAGATAGTCCGTTGAACAAGGGAACAAGTAGGGCATGATCTCAATGGGATCGCCCACTCTGAGATATTCAATCTCATCTTCTTCTATCTCCTCGTATTCGTCAGATTCAGAAGCTCCTTCCTCGACCTCAAGTTCCATTTCACAGTTATCCTCGTATTCCTCCATTTCAGAGTAATCCTCGTATTCCTCGGGAGCCACCATGTCTCAACCTTGTGTTTTTTCAATTGAATTTTATGGAAACGTATAAGGGAAGATGTGTTTGATTAATTTTTGATGATCACATTATTCACAACTCGATGAGTATATATACAAGAACTTCCTTGGAAGACAAGCATGACGAGATAAGGAAAATTTACATACAGCTTTCCTAGTATGGAAAAATTACAAAAGGAAATATTATTCCGTTTTTCTATTATACCATACTCCGGTATGTCCATAGTTAATAAGAACGGAAAATGCACACGGTACCCTTGTACTTTGGGTTTTTGCACACGATACCCCTATAAGTCATCTATGTGCACACGGTACCCCTGTACTTTCGGAAACTGCACATTATACCCATTGTTGTTTCTTCCGTTATAACGGCGTTAGGACTCTATACTAATGCCTTAATATTAGCCATAATCCTACACCATTAACTATCTAACTAGTTTTTGCACCCGTGACAATCACGGGACTGTTATACATCTCTTCTATACCTCTTTTCCTTGGTTAAATTAAAAGGATATATGTGATATACCTTCATTTCAATTGATCGTCAATGTTTATTACCAGTTTTTTCGCTGTAAGTTTATTTCGACAAAACTAATTCGTGTATTACAAAAACATTTCTTTTAATGACCCGACTTAACCTGATAAAATATAGATCCTAACTGAACATGGTCCAATCATTATTGATCACGCCAAATAATCGACCCCTAAATCAACCACAATAATTATATAACAATTCTAAATCTTAAAGGGATATTTTCAGAATACCCATGTAGTTTCCGACTTATTCTGATATACCGCCAATGTTTCCGCATTCTAAAAAATGCTCCAGAGGTTTGCGTTTCGGATTATTTTTAGGGTTTAGCCTAACGGCCATTATCACAGTCAATTCTTTTAAAACCTTCCATCATCATGTAATCATATCATTTGGAGTACCCCTGACCTAACCTAATCAAATTCAAATTGTTATTCTCATTAATTAGTTAATGTGTGATTTACGTATTGAGAACAATAGTACTGCCTATAAGTATTCACAACACTCCATTGCTACAAGTTTACTAATCTAGCATGTGGATGAAGATACTATTGATCTCTTTTGAACTCGTTTCAACAATCTCTCATTCGCCGACATTTTTGACTCATGTACACCTAAATTCACATCAAAAGTTGAGTACAAAGTATTTAGTGTATTAATTATTGCATTTTCAAATTTTGAGGAATTAAGAAAATGCTTATATCACAAAAAATAAACAGAAAATAACATAGGAAGTAAATTGCTCATGATAAAAACATATGGTGTTAAATTGCACATTTAGAAGTTAGGCTGTTAGATTGCACCATTTATTATAAGTGTATAAGGTAAATTGTCACTTTCGCCCTTCGATAATCTCATAGTTGATACATGGAACAATGTTACAATATTGAAATCTTAATACTAAACACTTGCAAATTTTTAAAAAAAAAAAAAAAAAGACCAAATCGATCAATTCCAATTCCAATCCATTATAATACTTATAGTGCGACATGATAAAATTATTTGGAACCTAATAATATGGGATTACAAACAATGATAATGGGTACATAAAATTAATATGAACAAACATAGTAACACCCTCTATACCGTTGCATATGAGAATCTCTTTTCAGCACCACTTTTTGTCCCAACCAAAGTTATCATTATTTTGACAACTTAAATAAAAAAAACGATGAAATACATATTTTTTGTATGCTAAGCCAAGCAAAAGACCAAAATATACTAGTATATTGTATGTCGAAATAATATGTTACAAAAAACTTGGAAAACCAACGGCCAAAAGTCACCACATTGATTATCATCAATAAAAAAACTTTCAAACTAACCATAAAATTCAATTAAAAAAATTTAGATGTATTGTGGAAGATGAAAAATTCTTTATTATTTAATTCAATAAATAAGTTGATCAATGTATTCTATTTATTATATTTATAATCAAAATATTTTCATTAGTTTTAATATATTAAATTCATATATTTATATATAGTGCGAAACGTAGCTCTATGGCATGGCATTTGCAGATGACAACTATGCGAAATCAACTATGTCATGCCACGTGGATTAGTAATGTTAGCCTATCAATATTATTATATATATGAAATACCCATTAAACCTTAATTTACCCATCAATTACCTATTAACCCATTTTCATATAAATCAAAATTCAAGTCACTCCCTTTCTCTGTCCCCCCTCCTCCACTTCCCGGCGTCGGCATTCACTAACCACCACTGGCAGCAACTACGCCGCTCACACCAGCGAACATCGGCGAGCCTAGCCACCACCCCGCCCAACAAAAACAATGACTCTTCATCCCCATTATCTTCTTCTCCCATGTTTCTCTCCCCTCCCATTTTGTCCTTAATGGTTGACGAACCAAATAAAGGGGTGGCAATGAGCATAGAGGGGCGGAGAACGAAAGAGAGGAGGCGCAGTTCGAAGGGAAGGGGGGAAATCGCGATAGAGGGCAAAGGATTTAGTGAGAGGCGGTGGTGGTCCGACAATCATGCCGGTGGTGGTCCGACGCAATATGGTGGTGGCGTGTCTAGGTGACTGGTGGTGAGGCATATGTGGTGGTGGGCCGGGAAGAAGAAAGGTGGGAGAAGAGAGAAAATGAAGGGATAGGGGTAGGTTGTTTCATTAATTGTAAATTGTTATTAACTCAACCTAAGTACCTAACTATGGTCATGTGAAGAGTTTTAATGACTAACAGAAGTTAGAAAAAAAGGTACACCGTGAACTATGCAAAAGTACGGGGATACCGTGTGCACAAAGTGGAGATATAGGGGTACCGCGAACAAACCCCCAAAGTACAGGGGTACCACGTGCATTTTCCGCAATAAGAAACAAGGGTCAAGGGATAGTAAGAAACAATTAAATTGAGCAAATCAAATAACACAGTAACCTCAGTCACCTCAATAACACAAATATTCCATAATATTATTCATATACTTCCAGAAAGAGAGAAGCATTCTATCTGTGAAAACATAACAAGCCAACGGAGCCTTCTAAGACATCTACTCTGTAGATTCCAAGTGTGGTTGAGGGACTTCTGCTTCTTTTAACTTCTCAATTGCTGACACTCGTTTATCTAGAGAATCGTGCAGACGTTTCATCTATACAAACAACATTGCAACCATAGGTACATGAGTTTCGATTTCAAAAAAACCTAGAACTGCCAAAATAAAATAAAATAAATGTCGAAGGCATAACAACATCACTCAGGCCATTGAATTTTAGAGAAAACTATGTACTACTGAAGCTTGATATCCATACAAAGTCTCTTGGACCAAGTCTCAGTGGCTGCCACAATGTAATGCTGTGAGATTTACATTCTACTTGCACTTTATACGAATTGCAAGCATACTGCTGTCATGCTTTAAAAAACATTCAGGTAAAAGAAAGGTTTGACTACCTTTTTTTCATCTATCACATGTTACGTTAGAGATCGATAGTTCATAATAGAAATTCAACAGCCATGAATAGTCTAGTCACATTCAACAGCTCTTACTGATATCTAACTATGCGCAACCCAGCATTGAGAACCTACAACTGTGTAAAAAAAAAAAAAAAAAAAATTTATTGGCTCACAAAGTCACTAGACACAAGTCAATCAAAACCAACATGAACTCCATAAGCAAGTTAAAAGACGGGTTAACGCATTCACAATATGCACAGTATGTCAAACTGGATATTCTGCTCCCGGCATCGATTTTGGCTTCAGGCAGAAAGCTCATTATAGACAATCCAGATATATACCCACTCAAGCCATTGAATTTCAAAGAAACCAAGGTACTACTGAAGCTTGATATCCTTAGAAAATCTTTTGGACCACGTCTCTAATGGTTGCCACAATGTAATATTGTTATAATTACTAATTACATTCTACTCTTTACCAAAAGCTACTACAAAGAGACAAAGCTGCAGCAATTTATATGAATTGCAAGCGTATTTGCATACTGCTGTTATGCTTTTAAAACATCATTCCAGGTAAAAGAAAGGTTTTCACACAAAGTCATACAGAAGTCTCCTTGAGTAAGTGTATTTTGGCAAGAAAGTAAGGTAGGTCAAGCAAGTAACCTAACAAAAGGAAGTGAGCGTGCTCTACAGTAGTATAAATACCAGAAACACTGGTATTTGCTGGCTTAATCCCTATATTGGCGGGGCAAGATGTGGTGGTCCTCTATATTATATGACAATCAGGTTGGGGTAAACGTGGGCTATCCTTGCTGTAACCCACAACTCGATATCTATATTCAACGGAAGCACCAACGCCGGCATTAACAAGATAACTGTGATGTATTTAAACACCTCTCAATTTGGCACAGTCACAGAAATGTCACTGCAGAATGGCACATATTACATTGAGAAAATTGTAACACTCAATACTCACTAAATAATCAGCTTTATATGTACGACAAATCATCATCAAAATCTAAAGATCAGGCTGCTAAGAATAATCATCAATGCATTAAAGCCACCTACTCTCAAAATAGAAAGGAAGAAAAAAAGGGCCCAAAACAGATAGATTAGCAAAACTAAGAACTACGGATAAATAAAGGCTTTTGTTTTTCAACAGACAACCTGAGCCCAAAGAAACTCTAACAGGTTCTTTTTTTCCTGGGACAAGTTGATTTAGCTAGGGAGGTATTTGTACGATGTCTTAGTACAATGTCTAGTAATCTCAAAGTTTACTAAAACCTTCCATTTACCAGTCTTATTCTCATTTCAGCGAGTTCCTCATTCAAGTAGTCAAAGAAAAAAAAATGCCATGTGATAGCACGTCACAGACTCACAACTACAACTTTGTTTTCTGTTTTGCAGATATGAAATGCTATTAGCATCACCATGTATGAAAGCATGAGACCATGCTAATTTCTACTCCCCCTTCCCCCCCACCCCTCCCACCCCACCAGTACAACCCTCAATTGGCAATAAAAAAAATTAAGCAACAAAATCTATAACTTATTTACCAGTAATGAATCCAAAGTGAGAACTCTGAAACAAAATCTACTATCTAGCATCTCAAATTAGGGAAAGCTCACTTGAGTGCCAAGTGAAGGATAATCTATAACTTATTTACCAGTAATTAATCTGAGCTTAAACGTCATACACAACTTAAGCTAATTCTCATTTAAATTATAGTCCCCTATGCAACAAATGTTATAGCCAAACGTCTCCCCTGAACACTGGCAGCATTCACAACCAAAAAGGTTCGTTATAAGATCTTGTAGCTCAGGAGCTCAAGAAGAGTTTTCAAGATTGTAGAAGATGCATCATTCATATTTCCTCGTCTAACAACATACCAATCTCTCTCTCCGTAGAAAAACAAAATGCTCTATACTATTAGGACACTTCCACTGCGTCCTTTCCAGGTGGCTCGAAAGACCTTTGCCCTCACATCATCCCTTGTTCGAAAAAATGAACTAGCAACTCATTTTCCCTAATTAAGAAACAAAATTGATCCTCTTGCTCACAATTCCTTGGCTTCAAACACACAATCATCATGTACATCCAAAAAAAATCTTCATCACCATTTACACATGTGCATCCAAAACCAACAATCAATCGAGTTCACTCAATTTAAGAAGTTAGCAAAGCCATAGACTCCAACGTCACATTCGGGGCACCGTCACTGCATTCTTTCCATAAGGTCCGAAAGACCTTTGTTCGGGGGGGTGAATGGGGTTATTCCTACCTCACACAAACAACCAATCTTCTTTAGTCAACAAACAAAACTGATCCCTTTCACCTCACAATTTTCCTTCCCCTTCAAACACACGTTAATATTAACACCCTTGGTTACCCATGTAGTATAATCATCCAAAAATCAACAATCAATCGAATTTCCTCAAACAAGACATTACCCTAACCCAAAATTAACTTCAAATCACAAATTGGGAAAATCTCACCCAAATTACACATAAATCACATGCCAAAAAAACCTAAAAATGAGACGAAAATTGAAAGAAAAAAAGAAAAAAAAAAAAAAAGATGAAAACTTTGAAGAGGAGGAGGAGAGAGAAATACCTGATCAGAAATGGCGAGGTGGGCAAGCTTGTAATCATTGTAAAGGATGTAAAGACCAGCAGATGAAGAAACTGCTGCTCCTGCCAAAAATGATGCCAATCTTACCCTTAGAACATATCCCATCTTCTTCCTCTTTCAATTTACTTTCTTCAACTTCTCGTCTTTTTTTTTTTTTCTTTTTTGTCTTCTGAGTTGTTCTTTCTCAGGCCCCTCTTCAGAGTTTGCCCATTCGATTCGCTTATTAGGAACCGCAACGATGTCGTTTCTCAATTTTCTCTTTCTTTTTCCCCTTTACTCAAACTAGTTGTAACGCCACGTGCGAACGCACTCGGCGTTCAACTCTTTATTGGTGTGATGAAGTAATTATTAAGGTAAAATTGTACTTATCAAGAGTTGTCGATTGAGAAGGAAGACTTATTGTCACTCGAGTTTAATTACTCGTGCACAGTGCATAAACAATTAGTGTAGTGGTTTATTTTAGTTAATATATTCACAAAGGTTTATTTTGTTGTTCACATCATATATTTACTCGATCAATTTTGGTAATTTGCAATTCATCTTTCTTCTAGATAATTAATAGTGTTTAATATGCTTCGAAACACCACATTCTTACTCAACTATCATTTTCATTCACACTTTACAAGTTACTTAAAGAAAGTGCTAACATACGTGAGAACTAACGGTGAATCGGAAGGAGTATATCAAGATCTCATGACATTCGGATTCTAAAGGACATTAGAAATGTATGTAGTCTTACATTAATTAGAGAACACATATTTGCTCAAAGCAATACAATGTAATATACGAGACCTTCATGTAGTAGTTGATAGACGTTTTTCTTTTCTCCTAATTACTGTATTAGCCTTTATTAACTACATTCCTCCACCACATTAACCCTCCCACAAACTTCTCCACCGCACTATCCCTCACACAAACTTCTACACTGCATTACCGCTTACTCAAACTTCTCCACTGCACTACCCCGTCGTACATACTCCTCACTTGCACCAACCCTTCCGGCAAACTTCTCCATTGCATTACCCATCGGAAAAACTTTTCCACAGCACTTAACTCCTCCGACAAATTTATCCATTGTATGTCCCCTCCTACAAAACTTCTCAACTACACTACCACCTCTGACATTTCTCCTACACTAAACCCCTCCGAAAAACTTCTCCACCGTATTAACCCCCAGCAAACTTTTCTACCGATCACCCCTCGAACAAACTTCTCACCACATCTACCCCCTTTGTTAGACATATACATCGCACTACCTCCTTAAAAATTAAAACATCTCTACCGTACCCCTTCCTACAAACTCTTTCCTTGAGGCCATCTCAACAATTTTTTAATGTTCGACTTAATGGCATAAAGTTCCTAGAAAAGACGTTTTTACACACTTCATATTACAGTAGCAAAACCGTTGATGCATTCGAGATTCATTGGTCATATTACTTTAGGATCGAATTAAACATGACAAGAAAAGGAAGTCGAGAACAAGAAGACGTAAACATCGGGCACGAGAAACAAAACAATAAAAAAACCATGGTCAAACTCATGCAAACCAATGCAACACAAAATGGGGGTACATGAATGGCGTTTTTGCAAATATGTAGAAGACTGAGGGCATATGTATAAAAAAAACTGAATAAGACAAAGTGGGGCTCAATTGCGATGGCATTTCCGTAAATAATTGTAGGGCAAGAAGAAAATGCAGGGGCAAAACGGTCAGCTCAAATGCCAACCTCATGTTCTCTTTTATTTAAGTATTAAATAATCAAATCAAATAAAAGTATAATAATACTCCGTATAATAAAACTCGTATTTTAGTGTTTTTTTTTGTTTTTCATAAAGTTAGGTTCACCCGACGGGTTATGGGTAAGACTCTAAGTAAATCTGGCAAAACTGACCCAAACCCGAATTGACTCGACTCGAATTCGAAAATGAACCGAATTCTGTTTGACCCGAATTGACCGACCCGAATTGAAATGACTCAAACCCGAATAACCATATGTTTTAATGATTCGGTAGAGGAAAAATTACTTAAATTCGATATATCACATCCTTAATCACTCAAATTACCAGTAAAACTTCAAGTTAAGATAGTATACACAAAATTTTAAGAAATTTGACATTAATATGATTAAATTTGAACAATTTAAAATGACCCGACCCGACTTTGACCCGTAGTTGTCACACTCGAACTAGACCCGACCCAAACTGAATCCCGACCGGATCCAAAATAGACCCGAAATACAACTCGACTCAAATAGACCTACTCAGAGTCTTAGACCCGACCCGAATAACCCGTTTAGAAGGTTTATGTGCAAGAGTATGAGATTGAAGCTTTGAACCCAGGTTACGTTGATGAAAAGTTACCATCTCCCATGATAAGATCCAACTGAAAAGTGAAAATACACTACTTTTTTGAGGAAATATTAGAAATAATAGATACATATAAAACATTTGGAAAATAATGGCATGCCGCATGCAAGTGTCCACAGTCCACCTATACACCTCTAGCTCCTGGGACTGCCACTGCGAAAAGCCTAATAGCTACCTGAAGAAAAGCTTCAAAGTGAAGCTATCTTCCTTAAGAAGATACAGAAGAAAATAACAGAGAACATTTTGAGAAGATGAATTTTTAGGATTAATTCTCATTAACTTTTTACAAATGATTCACATCAGTATATATACATCTAGATGATAAGCTAGCTTAGTGTAACAAACTTGTAACCACCTCCCAACAAGTTGTAACAGAATCAGTTACAGTTGGAGAGGAGATTATCCAATGTGGCTCAGCTACTGTAGTCCTAGCTGCTCCTCTCTTCATACCCCCTTCAAGTTGGATCTGGGGATATCTCAACCATACCCAACTTGAAGACAAAACCAGTGTGTTGTTGCTCAGTTAAGCCTTTAGTAAAGATGTCAGCTAATTGTAAAGTTGAAGTAACATGTGCAGTTTCAATAAAGCCCTCAAAAATCTTATCTCTGACATAATGACAGTCCAGTCGCAAATGCTTGGTCCTCTCATGGAAGACTGGGTTGGCGGAGAGGAGCAGCTAGGACTATAGTAGCTGAGCCACACTGGATAATCTCCTCTCCAACTGTAACTGATTCTGTTACAACTTGTTGGGAGGTGGTTACAAGTTTGTTACACTAAGCTAGCTTATCATCTAGATGTATATATACTGATGTGAATCATTTGTAAAAAGTTAATGAGAATTAATCCTAAAAATTCATCTTCTCAAAATGTTCTCTGTTATTTTCTTCTATATCTTCTTAAGGAAGATAGCTTCACTTCAAAGCTTTTCTTCATGGTATCAGCCAAACCTTCGATCATTTCTACGTTTTCCGCACAAACTTTCCAACCAACACACAAAATACTTCATACAATCCGTTGTACACCTCCTGTACAAGCTTCAATCCTTTGATTTTTACGGCAAAATCATAGCGATTTACATAATCAAACAGAAACTTCAGCGACAAGCTTTGCGTCATACTTTGTGACATGTATCTGTTAGTTTGATCAAATTCGATCAAAGTTTGCTAGAATTTCGAAATTTGATCAATTTTTGGTCAAAATTCATATGGGTCCACTTGGTGTAAAATTACACATAGGGGTATGTCCCACTTGCACTTTTAATAAAAAAGTAAGGGTGTTTTGGTATTTATATGTACAAATAAGGAAAGATTCCAAGTATTAAGTTTAAAGATGAACACCCCTAAATAGAAAGTAGGAAGTTTAAAGCCGAACGGAGGGAGTAGTTCTTTGATATATGATCTAATTCGATCATCATTGGAACTATTGTTGCTAGTTTTTGGTGGATTTAAGCTCTAATTGCAGCAAATTTGCAAAATCAGGGAAGATTGGTGTGTTCCTGAAGATTTCTGGTTAATTTGAGGTGTTCTTGAGGATTTTTCAGCTTATTTCTGTTAGGTTGAAGAATTCTGGTTGCTTCTTTGCTGATGCTTGAAATTTGTATCTTCTGGTTGAAGTTTTTCCTTCTTTGGCTATGGCGACTGAAAGTAACAACTCCGGTTTTAGTTCTGCAAACTATTACACTGATCCATACTTCCTCAACTCAGGTGATGTCAACACTACCTTTCCTATTGTTTCTACACCTTTTTCTGGTGGAAATTACTTGAACTGGTGTCGTACAGTTAAAATGTCCTTGACTGCTAAGAACAAGCTAGGATTCATATCTGGTACTTTGGCCAAACCGAATGCTAGTAGTCCTGATCATCAGAAGTGGATTTTTGTTGATTACATGGTTAAATGCTGGATTCTTAATGCTATTTCTGCTGTCATTTCCACTACCCTGCAATATGTTCAGACATCAAAAGAACTCTGGGATAACATTAAGGAACGATATGGTCAGTCTGACAATTTGCAGTTATATGAGTTGGAGTCTGAATTGCATAACCTGAAACAAGAGAATAAGACTTTAGCTGAATACTATGGTCAATTCAAGCAACTGTGTGAGGATGTTGTTTTACTGGATGAGATTCCTACATGCTCTTGTGGTGTCATGAATTAGGCCTGGGCAACGGGGCCTAATTCATGATGTTAAAAAGAATGGTAGACGCTGATAAGAGACGCAAGATTGTCAAGTTTTTGTTTGGTCTGCATGATGATTATGAGACTGTCAGGACAAACATCTTGACCACAGAACCCTTGCAGCTTCTTAACTTGATTTTCAGTCAGCTCTTAAGGGTGGAAAGACAAAAAGCCATGTCCTCCATTCATACTGCTAGTCAAGAGATCTCTGCCCTAGCTGCTCCTCTCTTCACTACCATCTACATCATCGATCCATATAAGATAGTGTTTGGAAACCAAACTTTGAGAATTCGTAATTATTTCAAATCTATCATTTGTGAATATACAATTCAAATACAAATCCAATGTTTTAACAAAGCTCAAATTTGAAATTTAGAGTTTGAAATACAAAATTCCTTATTTGGAAAGACAAGGAATTTTAAATTCCAAATTTATGTTTCAACTAATTAAAATGGAGAAAAACCATAGCATTTCCAAGCATTATTATTTGTTTCTGGCACCAGCTACAACATGTCTTCACACTTACGCCATCGACAACATTACATATAGAAAAACATACGGAGTACATAGAGATATTGAGGTATTATCTAAACACAACGAACCTAAATCAAATCAAACAAACCAAAAGACAAAAGAAAAGTTCTACAATTATTGTAAGTGGGCTTAATTCAAAAGTAAGATAATCACCTAAACTTAAAGTACACATGCTGTTATTCAACAGCTCTCGGTTTCCTTCCTTAAAAATGGTCTGTCTCCTCCTCCTTGGGGCCAAGTCAGTGCTTTTCACGGATGCTTCCTTTATGGAAGGGAGTAAGTCAGCGGGGCTTGCTGCTTGTGTTTTGGATTGTAATGGTTGATGGATTAAGGATATTGTCGCCCATGTTTTTGTTGTCGATGCTACTCTGGCTGAAGCCATTGCGGTTCTTATGGGCCTCAATTTGATGACCTCTCAGAATAGATCTGATTTAATGGTGTTATGTGATTGTGAGCTTGTAATCCATGGGATTGAGAAACTTAACGGACCCATGGGTCGACTAGCTAATATCTATCTATTTGAAATGCAGAGAACTCCGGATGGAACTCCGTGCGAGTGTGGAGGTTGTCAACAGGAAATACAACGGGGTAGCGGATCATATGACGAGGGAAGCGAGAGTGATTCTTCCTCAGACATCCTTGCAGAGTATTGAAGAGTTTGATCAAGTGGAAAACGAAATCTCAGATATTGCGGGATTAGCAAACTTCTTTGATAAAGAACTTATTATTTGACTCTATTGGAGGATGTAATAGATAGTAGTTAATTTTGTTTTTGTGGTCGTTGTAACAAAAAAAACATGCGGTCCCAATGTATCAAACAATTAGGATAAACAATGATTCACTCAATAAGCAAAAAGAGTAGACATAACATTTGATCATATTTAACCCAAACCAATGTGGCAATGTGGATACATTCATGATACAAATTGGATACTTTCTGATGAATTATGAGAGATGATCATGAATAAAAAAGTTTTTTTGGTACATAAATTACACTGTTAAATAGGAGTCAGTAGCCTAAATGATGGATCCGGATCCTCTGCAGTTCAAAAATAACTCCAGAGAAATGAGTTCGCTAAATCTTGGTCATCCATGAGATCTAACGCTCAATATTAGCCTAATATTTAAAATAACACTTTTATTTAGTCACTTAAAAAAAAAACAGTTTTATTGAAAATTTAAAAAAAAACGGCATGACTCACTTCTTGAGTTCTTTCCCAGACCATCCTTCGAAAAACAAAACATTCTTCATACTTACCCAACCCTTAAAATCAATCCGTCTAAGCATTAGTTTAAATATTTTGCCAAATTACTACTCCCGGACCCTGTCCATCAGCTAGATCAATTAAATTGGGGTTTTGCTTATGAAATTCAAATGTAATTTGTATCTAATCTAGCGAAACTATGTTTGATTGAGGTCTTGTTAATTGTTACGGTTTGGTTTTGACGTTTTCATTTTTAGTCAAGTTTAATAGAAATTGTTTCAATTTGCAAGGCAGGTAATTGGCATGCAAAACACTGAGGATTACCAAATAAATAGTTGGCGGCAGATTTACAATGCAGGGATGACTAAGTTTTGAGATTTGGCCGAGAAATGTTAGATTTGGCAGGGATGACAAAGCTTTTGGAGAGAAAAAGAAATCGAAAAGTGGGATTTTTTTGGTTTACCAAATTTTATTATTGTTTATTTATTTATTATTTTGTTAATAAAATTATTATTTCAAGTAGTAGGCTAATATTGAGCGTTAGATTTCCGTGGATGGCCAAGATTTAACGAACTCATTTCTCTGGAGTTATTTTTCAACTCCAGAGGATCCGGATCCATTTCCATCATGTAACATCAATTAGCTCAGTTGGCACCAAGGGTGTGTTTGGCTAAGCTCTGGACTGTTTTTGGGTCGTAGAAACTGGAAACTGGCCAAATACACAAAACTGAGAAACTGCTTTTGGTTTCTGAGAAGCACTTCTAGTGTAAATTTGTTCATTTCAGAAGTAGAAGCTCCAATTTGGAGCTTCTCCTCCAGAAACTGTTTCTGGGAGCACTTGGAGAAGTTGGAGCTTGGTCAAACAGACCCCAAGTCTTTATATATCGGTAGGTCAGGGGTTCGAATGTGTGTATTACCGAGTGAACTTCGGTCCGGACAGAGTTCCGGTTTTCGGTCCGGACGGATATAACGCATATAACGCATAATATAATTGAGTAAAAGAAAATTTAGAAAAATAACCATAATGTTCCAGTGGAGGTTTAATTAAGAAGTCCGGTATGGAGTTTTGTGAAGAGGGCGCAGGGTATTCGCCGTAATATTAAAAGTAGGAGAGGAGGGACAGAGATAGAGGGTTGTAGTCGACGTCGGCGATTGTTCAGATTGTTACCTTGACGGAAGGTGCACTTCGTTCTCATTATTCTAAGCTTTAAGACAGAGGATTTAATTTCCGGTACTCTTTCCGGCAAGTGGCTGTACGTCGGGCCTGGGGGCGGCATCACAATGTTACCGGCATCATTTAGACGGAAATTGATTGCCGATGACTTGAGTTTAGGCCGTTAGGGGTATTGCCGGCTGATTTTGCGGCGGAAGGATGTGGCCGGTGAAATTAATAAATGGGGAGAGGGAGGGGAGATAATCATGTAAAAACTAATTTCCTTATATTTTTAGTTATCATTTTCAGAAAAATAATGAAAACTTTTTCCGGTCCCAGTTTTTTCTTCAGTGGCACATGTTTATAGAGTTAGTTAGTTAGTTAGTCAAACAGTTAAGATTAGTTAATACTCGACTACTCTTGTCCTACAATTTCCCTCCAAACTCTTAATTTCATGTTCCACATGTTAGATTAAAAAAAAAAAAATCCAAAATTCGACATATGGGCAATAATGGGAAATGAAGTGAGAGGAGCTAGCTAGTTTTTTTACGAAGTAGTTTACTATATTCCCTTCATTTTTTTTTTTTCTTTACGTGTCATTTGAATTTCTCTCACATATTCAAACGAACGTAAAGAAAAAAAAAAAAAAAAAAAAACGGAGAGAGTACTTGCCTTCTCTTCGGAGATTTGGCAAAAGGGCTCGTCACCGTCCCTAAAGCACCCATCAGCCCATACAGACCTACCCCGATACCAACATATAAGAAATTAGTCGCGCGAGGATCTAGTAGTCCCACACACGGGGAGGCAAGGGGCCGGGGGGTGGCTTCAAGCCCCGATGGTGTTAATTACCGCTGACCACGACCCGGAGGTGACTTTTCTCCTGAAATTTCTAGATAAATTGATTCGAATTTGAGCTAACCTTAGTTTTTTTTTTTTTTTTTTGACAACGGCTAACCTTAGTTTAAATTACTCTAACTTATTAAAGTCCAAATGTATTTGACTGATCGATCGTATACTAACAAAGAGTTCGATTCATTACAATTGCGTTGATCGAACTATGAGTCTACGATCACGTATATATTTTGTGGACTACTCCGTATTTCCCCCTCTCCCCACTCCCATGCTCCCTACAGCCCTACATACAAGTTTATAAAAAAAAGTGCCGTTATTTCCCACCCTTAACCTTAATATATATACTACTCCGTAGCTCAAAAACATTTTAACTTAACATTACCCCCAAATATAACATTAATAATACTTTATACATCGATCAATACCTGTCGAACTTACTAATTGTTGCTGCACAAGAAGGCATCACTCCTTAATCTCTTTGCATTGTCATTGCACGTACTAATTGTTGTTACACAATCCTTAACTTATAAAAGAAGGTATTACTCTTAATTTTATGTTACTTTCTTGTGTTTTTTGGGATGAACAATGTTGATTTGATCTTGGGTTTGTTATTTTACTTATAATTTCAATGTGGGTACCTTTCTCTTGGTTAATTTTGAATTGTAGTGTTTGTGGTTTATATAAATTCTGTATGAAGCTTCTTGATAAGTAAATCATCTATTTTGGTTAATTTGTTAAGTGGGTTTGTTATCTTGAATGTTGATTTGATCGTGGGTTTCTTATTCTAAATTAATTTTGAATTCTTGTGTTTGTAGTTTAAAATTCTGATATTTATATGAAGTTTCTTGATAAGTAAATCACCTAGTTTGGTTAATTTGGTGAGTGGGTTTAATATCATGAATATTGTGTTTGAAGTTCATATAAATTATGATATCTTGTATGAAGTTTCTTGATTAAGTAGATCATCTTTTTTTACACAAAATGTATGAAATGTGATCGATTAGACATCATATTCTTGATTAGAAAGCAGTAGCGTGAATTGCACAAAACATATGACTATTTTAGTCAAAATCGAGAATCTATGATTTACTGGACCCATATTGGTTTTGTTGATTTGGATCATGTTGATTTGGATCAAGTCAGATTGAAATTCTATCAATATTGGGCTTTGTAGAATTTGTTGGATAACTCGGCATGAACTTTGAATCTTTGATGAATTGTTTTGTTTGGAAAAAAAAAAATTAATCAGTATACGTTACACAATTACACCAGTCTGATTATTACATGTAATACAATCACTGAACGGTATATCGTAGATTTCTCAAAACAGCCCCTATAGGCTTGCCCCGTGTAGACGAATACACCCTTGTGCTAGGAGCCCTTTCTCCAAACCCACGCCTTGCAGGCACGCCAATGTTCACCAACTTTAGCTTCAACTTTTTTGAGAAGTTACAGAATTTGAATGTCACTGTGTTTACTATGCATAGATACACCCTTTGCTGTCTTCCTGACTGATCAAAAGCTACATCTTGGTGCCTGGTAGATAATGAAAACAGATGGAATTAGTAATTGATTCCGAAAAAAAAAATCATGATTTAACTGATTTCCCATATTTTGCAGCATGACCAAGAGAGAACACATTGACCCTAAGATATTACCCAAAGGCTGTGAATATCTGTTTTATCAGACAAATCATACCGTTCATAGAAGAGTCCATGGCCCCATAAGAAACCCCCTTGCTAAGAAGAAAGGGTCATCAGCACATGGCATATTCGCAGTGGACGAGACCAAAATTTATCAAAATCCCACGCTCCAGCTGCAGGTACGACATTTCACCTCACCTTGACTTTTATACAGGTTCAAGTACTACATTTCATAGGGAAGCATGTCCATCTTGCTTTTGGGAAAAAAAGGGTCTAACCTTTCCTTGCAAACTGATTTACTTTTTACAGGATTTGAGTCGTTCTACAAAAGCCAGGATTTTGAGGTACAATCCTGGGCTGAGTCGCCCAAACAGGAAATACAGTTACCAGAAATATGGTTTCAGAAAGCATGTCTGCAGACATAAAAAGAAGCTGAGAAGCAATGATTTCTACAATACTTTATGTGACCTCACCAGCAGGTTCAGCCTGGAAAAACATATGGCTAAGGTAGGGCTCAAAATGGAGTATCATGCAAAAACTGTCGTGGCAGAAGACCTGGTGAAGAAGCTCACAAAGTCTTTTGGGTTCGCCCCCATGATTCAAAAGGTCAACAATGAGTTCTATCATTCAATTACTTGCCTGGATAAAGACTACAAACCCATGTCTGCGATCTACCCTTTGATGAACAAAATCAGAAGAGGTCAAAAGCTCAAGTACTTAGTTCCAGCGAGATATACATTTCCCAGTACAATGTCATTAAGGCATTCGAGTTAGTAGGGTATTATAGTATGAGTCACTTTTTGTTTAATTTGGATATCAGATACTATATTGGATACTATATTGTAGGATTGAATCGCTCTTAGTTTAATTTAGATATCAGATACTATATTGGATTGGATTGAATAGCTCTTAGTTTAATTTGACATCACATAGTGTTCACTGAAAGTGGAGTATTGGGCCAGTACAGGATTGAATGAGCGTATAAGTTACATGGGTGTAAAGAAATACCTTAGTAACGTAATCCACCTGCATTTTGTTGTTTTTGTGAGCTTGTCAGTTCCTGCTCATTATCTCCAAGTGAAACTAGTCGAGTTTTTCCTCAAGTTCTTCAATGGATTGTTTTACAACTCTGGCTTTGCAAAATTCTTTCCCTGTTTCACACATTTACATGGCATATATGTATCAGCAACACCTTAGATAATTTAACCAAAGACCAGCACACATACACTTGACACGATCACACGATAGAGGATATCTTGTTTGTAATGTTTCAAAATGCTCCATCAAGGAATCCTCGCATAAGGCATGCTCATAAGCCTTACATGACTTTATAAGCTTTTTCATTCCTTTATCGCCAAGGCAAACTCATAAAGGTAATATGTGAGGTACTCCCACTGTATCTGCAGCAAAAATGTTTGTGAATATATTCTAGGATCCATAAGGATCACATCCAATATATGTCCAAAGTCCTGCTTATTTATTCCTTAAATGTGAATACTGACCCATACATTACTTGCCCTACTTTAGATTGTTCTCTACATTGAGAATTAAACAATGTTATGCGTTTTAATCTTTTAACAAGTAAATAAATGTAAGCCAATTACGATAATTTCAAATTCAGATCGCCTAAAGTCCAAAGTCAGCATTCTTAGAAAACATTTTGTTTCATCATCTCCACAGAAAACACACAAAACTGTCGAATACACGAAAACACAGCAGAATGTTTCTCAAGAATAAATGATCTTTACAAAAAGAGCAAACTGATTAATGCAATCTGACATCACTCTGAACTTTTCAACCCAAATTAATCATAGCAGATTGACGTACAAGAACTCGTACATTTTTTATGGAATAGTTCATGGACAGTATTTTCTGGAGCAATAGTTACGACGCATTGATGTGATTTCCACACACGATGCCACATAGCATTTAAAAAAAAAAAAAACCGAAAAAGAGAATCAAAACATGTTAGATCTGATAGATGATTGAGCTTAAAGCTAACTATTCTTTCCAACTCAGTTTGAGATTTATTTTTACTCGAGTTTGATTATACTATTGAATTAATGCAATTTAAAACGATATTATTCTCTAAGATCAAGACCTGATCAAAATCAATAGATGAGTTCATTTGATAACAAGATATGATTTCATAATAATTCTAAACATTTGGTTTACTAATCGAATCCTTGCGACACAAGCCTTGCTATAACCAACCTTTGACAGCAAGAAACAAGTAGGAATGAGGACTGAGACCAGCATGAAAAACAAGTCACGCTAACACAAAGTGGCAAACAAGTAAGAGTAATTATAGTTAACACACATATAATGGTTGGTGATCCATGATAAATGCCAATAAACAAACTTTGACATGGATAAAAGTAAAAATAAGAACCCATACAAAGCAAAAAAAAAAAAAAGCATCAATACTACATAAGAATACCTCATTAGAAACGATAACTGAAAGGTGATCATGATAGTTATAAAATCAGATGGATTGGTCCAAAACATTTCTCATGAACCTTTAAAAAAAGGATTCCATTAAACAGGACTTGTTATTACTCATTACTCTGAAGGTATTCTGCGAATCAAAATTTAGACTTCGTTGGTAGAGATAAATGCTCCTCCTTGAGTTTTTGTGATCTTGATTAAAAAATCGGTGAAACATGATTATACCTACATGATACCTGAGCACCATTTAGTTTGTGACATGACTAAAAAAAAAAAAAAAAAAAAAAAGATACTGACGAATGCTTCAGAGAAATACTGTGACATGACTAACATCAAATGGACGAAAACATAACCGACACAGAAGTAGCTTGAAAAACAGCCCAATCTAATGGTTCGTTGTTCACTCATGTTGACAAACACTACATTTTTAGTAAAGCAACCTTATGTCATGATTTGGGTACAGAAATCTGATGAGTTGAAGCGGGGATGACATCTCCACATTTATGAATTAGTTATTTAGTTACAACATGTAATACATTCCAATGACATCTTAAACTAATACCAATACAAAATTAAGAATTTTCAGGACCAACCCCAAAGCAGAAATTGATTATTAAGTTGAAGGAATTATATCCAGTGACTTGGTAAATAAATAATATGAACCTCACTTCTGAGCAGGGACGATCTGTCATAGACAAGCAAGATCGCATCTTTCTATTGAACTTGATGCTCAAACGACAACACGGCTGCCGGTCTCTTGATGAACAAGTTGGGGATGATCATCCACCGAGCAAATCATCATCATCATCATCATCAGATTAATCTCCACGCAAAAAAAAAAAAAAAAAAAAAAATGTCTACAAAGCAACAACAACGACCAAAATTATTTGGGAGTGAGAGCTAATATGAATGTCAGCTGAAATATGAAATCAAACCTCAAGACATGATAGATCTGCTGCTGAAGAATAAAGCACATACCTTGTGGTGATTTTCTCTCTATATAGACTTTTACCGGAGGTGGGATCCATCCTGTGGAGGAGAAGGGAGGAAGGAGGAATCATAACTACGAATGGTCATTAAGGGTTTCCTTTCCTTTTATTTTTTATATTATCTCACCTTTATTTAATTATATTGCTTTAAAAACAATTTCTTTAGTATTATTTGTTCACAAAATCAAATATAAGTAGATGAAAAACCAAAGGTTTCTCTTTAAAAAAAAAAAAAAAAAAAAAAAAAGCAAAGGTTGTTTTATAAATAAAAGTACATATATGGATATATAACTAAGTAACAATTCTACAATAGCTACCAATGTATGGTAGCCATTGCAAATGATTCAATACTAGCCATTGATTATCCAAAATAAGTCCTAACCTTCCATCAGTTTGACCATGTATACAAATTAATAAAATCAAACACCAATATCACAAAACCACATATTCTCTCTCCTCTCTATCCCCTTCCCCACTGTAGCAACCACCGTCGTCCCAACTCAACCACCACCAACCCGTCGCCCAACACTACCTTTGGGTCCAGCGATCGTGGGCTACCACGCGATCGTCGGATTACTGCCGCTCTTCCCTCCACCTCCATGACCCCATCTTCCCTCTCTTTATTTCTCCAATCTCTTGTGCAACGGTGGTTATTAGGGTGGCGACATTTGAGACTGAGCCTGGATGTGGTTATTAGGATGACGGGTGGCCGCCGATGACTCATGCGATGTTGGCTTCGTATATCCGGCCGGAGGTGGTGGCGTTCGGTGTGGGACCGTGAGGGCACCAACGGTGGCACGACTGGGGTCTGGGGAAGGGTAGATGAGAGAGAATATGGGGTTGAGCTCTAGGAATTTATTTCACGACTTATTTTATTTTTTAATTACTTGGTCAAAATATGGATGGTTACGATTGAATCTCTGAAATTAACGGTCAGATCTGTTTGGTTTTACAATGGCTACCATACCTTGGCAGCCATTATAGAATCACTCATAACTAAGACTCTTAAGATTTATTTTGAGTCTAAAATTGTTTTTTCATATTAGACGGGGGCAGTAATCAAGCGGTTCATTACATTGCTCATGTGGTGCCGGTTGATTACTCGTGCCAAGTTTGGGTTCGTGGTGGTCCGGAAGGACTTCTTGATGTAGCCGGTCAAAAAAATATGTAAAATATAGTTCATAATGTTATTATAACAAAATAAACCTACTTTGTTTTTATGAAACGAGTATAAACAATATAAACAATATAAACAGATAGCCCGCGCGGGCCGGGCATGCAAACTAGTTCTTTATGAAGATAGAAAAAGTTTGAATCTTTGATGCCCTCTCATAGTTATTTTCGATATTACGATAAAAAAAAAAAAGCTTGAATCTTTCGATGTTGAGCAGTTTACTTTGTTTAATTGATTGATTCTCATATCTTTTGTATGATATTACTAATTACTAATTACAAACAATAAATTTTAAAAAGTCGGTTGTGGGACGCGAAACAATCTGAGGCCCCACATCAACAATGGGGATCCTCTGTACCACTTTGTGTGTCATTCCCTGTACCCCTCCAATCAGATTTCAGGAAATCCATATTATAACCTTAAGAAATTCATTTTAATTTTTATATTTAATGATTTCCTGAAATCTGATTGGAGGGGTACAGGGAGTGACACACAAAGTGGGACAGAGGATCCTCATTGCCACATCAATGGATATAGAAAAATCAATACGTGTGAAGTCGTAGTGTGTGCTTTAAGGTGTCCACAAAAGGTTTGAGAAGCCTTTTTGTAGGTGGTGGTATTGTAATCTAATCTAATCTAATACTATATATTAAAACCTGAAACCAAGTCTTTCCTAGGTTGACACTTGTCATACATTAATTGGATAGAGCATAAAATAGTATTAAAATACAATTATTGATTAACATATGGTAATAAATTATCAAATTAGCTAATTTATGGAAATAATAAATATGGTAATTTATTTTGTAACATGAGATATAAGAGATAGTATTATGGTGGTTGGCTAATTTATGGTATAAATTAATTGGATAGAGCATACATTAATTGGATAGAGCATAAAAATAGTATTAAAATACAATTATTGATTAACATATGATAATAAATTATCATATTAGCTAACTTACGGAAATAATAAATATGGTAATTTAGTTTATAACATGAGATATAAGAGATAATATTATGGTGGTTGACTAATTTATGGTAATAAATTTGAATATGATGTGATATAACGGGTGACGGAATAATAGTAGAATGACATAATGTAACATGTGACGAGATAATGAGATTGAAACTGTAAAATGGGTGACATAAAAGTGGAAATATGATAATACGATGAGTGAGTAAAAATATATAATAATAAAATATGACGGGGGACAAAAGTTGATTATAGTACCCTACTACCCTTCATTGTAAAATTAGAAGAACAACGATAAAACATGCTGTCTTTTTTACAAAACGAGTATAAACATTATAAATAGACAACGTATTAACTCTTAAAATTAACTTAATTAATTCAAGAATATAATGTAGTCCTTGAGAGCAACGTACTCTCTCAATCTCTTGGATCTGATTTTTTATGTTTGAATTGAATTCCTATCACCTTTAAAAATACTTTACAAATCATTGAATCATATATAATGGGCATGCATGGGCAAAAGTTCTGCTTTCCTTATGTTCTTAAGATGCGTGAAAATGAAGCGAGCTTTGCTAATTGTTTGGCAACTAGGTTAATTATAAAGCCGACCCGACGTATACGTACATGATTATTTTCGAACTACGCATAATTCTACACAAATCATTATTCTTCTCAAAAGCAATTAGCGTAGTTTGCTCGCTCTTCTTGAGATCGAGCAGATATTTGCAAAGGACTTCGGAGATGTCAAGCAACGGTAATGATAAAGGAAGGTATATACCGATGGAGGTAGTTACAGACATCTTGCTATGGCTGCCCGTTAAGGCTCTCGTCCGCTGCAAGCTTGTAGCATACGAGTGGAATGCTCTCATCAACAGCCCGAGTTTTATAAAATTACATCTCAGACGCACAAGTTGTTTTGAAGATCATAATAATCCCAATGTTAAGTTGGTATACTATGTCTCACAGATCAACATTCACACTCTTGACATCGGATCAATCGTCAAGGGTTATGAAGCTACAAATCAAGAGCTTGGACGTCTCAGTACGGTCAATGGATGTTATATACCCGTTGGCTCGTGCAACGGCATCGTTTGTTTTCGAAACAAGAAAGGTTCTCGCTTCTCGTTGTTGAACCCGGCCACCCGAACCCATCTAGACCTTCCTTATCTTTACAACAAGAGAGGCCGCTATGGATTCCGTCTAGATAGTCTAGTCGTTTGGTACGGTTTTGGTTATGATAATGTGGGTGATGATTACAAAGTCGTAAAGATTACTCAACTCGACGAACGTCAGGGATGCAGTGAGATTATGGTGTATAGTTGGAGAAAGAAGATGTGGAAACCCTGCTATGTAAACAAGAGTTTGTGTCTAGCTAACAAAAAGCTAATAAATTTGAATATGATGTGATATAACGGGTGACGGAATAATAGAATGACATGTGACAAGATAATGGGATTGAAACTGTAAAATGGGTGACATAAAAGTGGAAATATGATAATATGATGAATGAGTAAAAATATATAATAATAAAATATGACGGGGGACAAAAGTTGATTATAGTACCCTACTACCCTTCATTGTAAAATTAGAACAACGATAAAATATGCTGTCATTTTTACAAAATGAGTACAAACATTATAAATAGACAAGCCCGGGCGTGGCACGGGCATGTAAACTAGTAATATATATTAAAACCTGAAACCAAGTCTTTCCTAGGTTGACAGTTGACATACATTAATTGGATAGAGCATAAAAATAGTATTAAAATACAATTATTGATTAACATATAGTAATAAATTATCATATTAGCTAATTTATGGAAATAATAAATATGGTAATTTAGTTTATAACATGAGATATAAGAGATAATATTATGGCGGTTGGCTAATTTATGGTAATAAATTTGAATATGATGTGATATAACGGGTGACGGAATAGTAGAATGACATAATGTAACATGTGACGAGATAATGGTATTGAAACTGTAAAATGGGTGACATAAAAGTGGAAATATGATAATACGATGAGTGAGTAAAAATACATAATAATAAAATATGACGGGGGATAAAAGTTGATTATAGTACTGTAAAATTAGAACAACGATAAAACATGCTGTCATTTTCACAAAACGAGTATAAATATTATAAATAGACAAGCCCGAGCGTGGTACGGACATGCAAACTAGTACGTGTAGATAAAGCCTTTCCGTACAAGAATTACAACTCAGTTTTAACACTTCAACAACTGATCAACTCTTGTCTGCCCCTTCCCACGTGGGCCGTCGTTACAGACATTTTATCATTTTCCACGTGGGCCGTCTCGGCGTCTTGTCTCCTTTTTTGTTATTGACTTATCGATCGTGCGTTTCCCCCTCTCCTCCCTCCCACCTCAATTTTCACACCGGCGAGTTCGACCAAATCTGGCTTTAAGATTCCAAGGACGATCGCCCATGCCACCGAGGACGCCGATAACGGGTATTTATTTATTTTTACTAATTTTCTGTACTCGTATAAATTCATGGCATTTCTTCATTTCTTCATTTATATGATGCATTCGAGTCACATCTGATAGGATATTAGGATTGTATGTTACTTTTGGTAATGATTGAGGATGAAGGGGAGATAACAAGAGGAGGTTATGACATGACCAGTTTTTGACCCCCCTTACCCCGCCTTATAGCAGAAGCTTTAAAGGCACTGAGGTTAAAATGTTGTTGTGGTGATATGATGTGGTTTGTCATTTGTGAGAAAGTAGTTTGTGAATACAGATAATAGAATTAAGGTGGTGCTTCTCAAAGTTAAAATTAAATTTGAAGCTTTTGACAATTATTCTGATGATGATGACAATTAACTAGGAGCAGTAGTCTTGAATATTATGTTGCTCTTGAGAGATTTAGCGAGTGCCGAGTGGTCTCATTGTCGTAACGTTAGTACTTACTTTTTGAGTTTTCTCGTGTGTCTCCCAAGGACACATATAGTAGTGTGCCTTATATAACCAAGTTTTCCCAGCTAGACGAGCTAATCTCATAACTTGATTTTTCGAATGAAAATAATGACTGTCAAACTGAGGTGGACCAAGTAAAAACTCGGAATTAGGCACACACAATAGTTTTTTTTTATTTTTTTTCTTTTTCTTTTTCTTTTGAAGATGTTTGTTGGGAGTGTGTTTTCTAGCGTGATTAGGAGCATATATGGACATACCGGAGTATGGTATAATAGAAAACTGAATAATATTTCCTTTTGTCATATTTTCCATATTATGTAGAGTTTGGTGTGTAATTGTTTATTGGTAGAGGTGTTTAGGAAGCTGTATGTAAATTTTCCTTATCTCGTCATGCTTGTCTTCCAAGGAAGTTCTTGTATATATACTCATGGAATTGTGAATTATGTGATCATCAAAAATTAATCAAACACATCTTCCCTTATACGTTTCCATAAAATTCAATTGAAAAAACACAAGGTTGAGACATGGTGGCTCCCGAGGAATACGAGGATTACTCTGAAATGGAGGAATACGAGGATAACTGTGAAATGGAACTTGAGGTCGAGGAAGGAGCTTCTGAATCTGACGAATACGAGGAGATAGAAGAAGATGAGATTGAATATCTCAGAGTGGGCGATCCCATTGAGATCATGCCCTACTTGTTCCCTTGTTCAACGGACTATCTGGTTCGTAAGAAGCGTGATGGAGAAGAAAGAGTTTATGCGGATTGTCTCAAGGGTAAAAAATATGTCATTGTGATTAGTTTCTGCATACCATTGGACATGGGAGTAGACTCGTATCTGTCGTATGACTTACAAGACGTATTCCCTGAGTTGTTAGCCGAAGGTAGAGATGACTTCGAGGTTGTTTTGGTGGTGCGCATGAATCCTGATTTTCCTAACTTTGACGATAAACATGTGGCTCAACAGGCATTCGCCCAATTCTTTTCTGAGTTCCCTGTCTCATTCCTGGCTGTCCCAATCTGGGATCTTGATCGCTCTAACAATTTGTTTCGAATTATGGGCCAAGATTTCTCCGAATGTACCGTTGTTGATTTGGAAAGGGGACGGGTTTCGTACACAGATTTCGACTCTTATATTAAATACGGAGCTGACTTTTACCCCTTCACTGAGGAGAGGGAACAAGAGCTGCGAAAGGAAGCCGACATTATATGCTCCGGACGGATGCCCCTTGCCAATCTTTTGCGCTCTCGGAGTAGTGATGTCCTTGATTGTGTTGTGCACTCATTATCGTGTGGTAAGCAAAAATCCCTATCTAGCCTTACAAATAAGGTTGTGGGGTTGTATGTGCTACATGACGGATATGACATGGACAAAGTTTTGAATTTGTATAAGCTGTGTAAGTGTAATAATCTTGAGTTTGAAGTTATTGTGGTTTGCGAAAAGAGAGGAGGTGAACCAGCAATGTCAGTGTCGTCTTGGAAAGACTATGCCCAATCTCTGCTCCGAAACAAAGATTGTTGTGGCTGGCTCCACCTTCCCTTCGACGACAGGGTGTGCCGAAGGTTAAATTTTCTATGTGAATTGTACGGTGGCGATAAGCTAATCATTGTGGGACCTAATGCTAGCTATCTGGACCCTCATGGCATGGAAGTTATTCGTGAATATGGATTTGGTGTAGAATATTATCCCTTTACTAAACAGGCGATATGGGATAGTCATGTAGCAAGGCTTCGTGGTCTGAGATTGGACGAACTGTTTACGACTGTGGGAATAAATGATCTGATTCGACCAGATGGCCGGAGCATGCCTGTGTCAAGTGCCATCCGAGACACTGATACTCTCCTTTATTTAGGGTATGCTCCTGAGCTTGACTACCAGTCCTGTTCCTACCAGGGTCATCTTCTCGAGTGGTTCAATGAAATAATGAAGAGTGCCGGTAACACAAGATGTCAAATGATATTTGTCTGCTTGTGTTGTCGCTCAGAGGAGGAGGGTTGGCACTGCTGCGATAGTACTGGGAAGCCATGGATGTCAGTCGCACATCAGGAAGTTAACAACATGAAACTGTTTGACCTGATTTTTGACAGACTAAGCAGCTCCAAGGACACCCTTGTTGCGTTTGGATCAGATGGCCGTGTACGCAGTGTGGCCCTACAGGATACTCTGCTGGATCAATGTGGGCCTGCAACATTCCCGAATTCTGATGATAACCTGCGTATGGAGGTTGGTCAGTTGCTGCAATATAGTCCGTTTGAGCACTGGCATGAACTCTTCAACGACACGGACTGTGACGACTTTTAGACTTTAGATCACTAGTATACGGTTGT
Source organism: Spergularia marina (assembly GCA_963680865.1). NCBI lineage: Eukaryota > Viridiplantae > Streptophyta > Magnoliopsida > Caryophyllales > Caryophyllaceae > Spergularia > Spergularia marina. The sequence continues at coordinate 20,809,492 of OY804553.1, read as the reverse complement.
AACTTTGTTATCATAATTTAAATGTAGACAACACCAAAGATATGATGGCATTGCATCTTTGTATTGGTCAACTGATATGTACACAACTGATATGGTGTTTCTACTTTGATCATTCTTATTGTTATTGTTATTGATGATCGTAATTTTTTTTATTTGGTTACGCAATGAAAAAACGAACACTAGCTACTAACATCTATTTCATCCTCCTAAAGGTCTTGCCGGAGGTCATGCCTCGCGTGCAACACCATTCAATCTATCCAAGGGTTGCTTAGGGTTTTCGATACCATTTACCACATTTTGACAATCTGAATACAATTCTACGTTGCTGAATATGACACCAAAAGTCCAAAGAGATGTCTGATTAAGTTAAATTTATTTTAATTGTTTGATTTGTTTTCCATCCCTTTCAGAGAAGACAGTAGGAAGAAGGTAGATTTTAACACATTACATTATAAACAAGGAGACTTTGACTTAATTATACTACTCCTACTACTTTGAAATTATTGGTGTTGCCTAAAAAAAGTTTGAAACTTCTTTCAAAAAACATTTGGATGAAAATCATCTAAAAATGGCTGTCAGAAAACCAAACACCATCGCGCTTGTTTGCTTCTGCGTCTGCTTGTACGTGGTTTCATGTTTATCCGAAACAGACACCTTAAAACAAGGACATCAGCTTAAGGGTGGTGACTTCTTAGTTTCAGCTGGTAAAGTCTTTACTTTAGGATTCTTCGGCTCACAAGAGAAGGTCATAGGCTACTTCAATCCGGAAAGCGCACAGAACCACTATATTGGCATTTGGTACACTTACAGTTCAGATACTAAACCTGTTTGGATTGCTAATCGTAAAAATCCCATTTCCAGGGTGTCTGGTGCTATAGAAATCGACATCAGTGGCGATTTGAAGATATCAGACAATGGTGTAACCTCAGTTATGTTGAATTCCAATCAAGGAACAGCAGCAAAAACAGTTGCCGCTGTTCTTACTGATACTGGCAACTTTGTCTTGCAGGAGCTGTCTTCAGATGGCCTGGCAAGTGGTAAAATTTTATGGCAGAGTTTTGATTATCCAACAGACACGCTTCTCCCTGGAATGAAAATCGGGTTTAACTTCAAAACTGGCCGAAACTGGTCATTAACTTCATGGATAAGCCCTAAAGTTCCTGCACATGGGCCTTACACCCTTGGTGCAGACCCTAACGGTACTAACCAGTTGATTCTGTGGAGAAGAGGCCAAGTTCATTGGAGAAGCGGAACCTGGCATGAAGGGAAGTTCTTGAATCTCAAAGATTACCTCTATAGTTTCGATTTTGTTTCTGATACAAATGAGAGGTATTTTGTGCTGTCAGCAGTGAACACCTGGTACATCAGTTTTCCCATGTATCAAATAGATGGTTCCGGTGCTGTCAGAAGAGCAGACATTGTGGAATCAGACTATTCGTACAAAAGAGACGGAGTTAATTCCCGTATGTCAGAAGTTGTATATTGTAAAAGCAAATATCACGAACACAAGCTAGGTTGTGTGGAGCAAAAGCTGCCGCAGTGCAGAAGCATCACTTGGTTTGAAGCAACCAAAGGTTACGTTAAGTCTGATGGTCATAAGCACGAGGAGGCTGAGCATACATTGGGTTTGGATGATTGCGAAGCCATGTGTTTGAACAATTGCTCTTGTGTTGCTTATGCTTATATCTACCCTAATGAAACGGGGTGTGAAATTTGGAGTAATACGACACAACTAGGAGAAGACGGATACCATGGATACAGGCACTTATATGTTCAAAGACTTCAACAGAAAGTTATGGATGGTAAGTGACATTATTTGATCTTACTGTCATTTATATTGCAAACTTACTGTGTTCTATCAATGCACTTGATGATCAGTATGCTAGAAGTATTTCTAAACATATTATTTGACAGAGGAGAAGACATTAAGGTGGATATGGCTTATAGTAGGAACATCTATTTTTCTGCTCGTTCTACTATTAGCATGGTTTGGCTATCGTATGAAGAGGATTCTGCGGGCAGTGGCAAGGTTCTTCTGTTTGCTAGTATGGTTCTTACAAGAAAGCGTCAGAACTTTTTTTGAACGATTCTATGATCGCATTCAGAGAGGACACGGCACAGGTGAGAGCATTGCAAGTACCAAATGGAAAGGAGAAATTTTTGCAGTCTTTTTGCTGATGCAATGTCAATTTATTTCTGTACTGTACAGTATCAATCCAAACAGGAGGGAAGACACTGTCTGAGCTAGAACTTAGAGCGGGGGGTTCTGGAAGATTTCGGAGAAAAAGAAAGGTTACAATGGTCAAGAAGAGCCATGGAATTAAAGTTTTCACTTTCCATAGTATGGCTCAAGCAACTGATCACTTCGCTCTTGCAAAAGTGCTTGGACGAGGAGGATATGGGACAGTTTACAAGGTAGTACGAAAATTGGAGTGCTGCTACATGTTTCTGTTTTAACTTTAAGAAAGTGTACAAATCACGTCACTATATCTGTGTCAGGGGATGCTAGAGGATGGTCAAGAAATAGCGATTAAGAGGCTTTCAAAGACGTCAAAACAAGGTAGGTCGGAGTTCATCAATGAAGTGAGGCTAGTTGCGAAGCTGCAGCATACCAATCTTGTTAGGCTTATTGGTTGCTGCATTGAGCAAGGAGAGAAAATAGTGGTGTACGAGTTCATGCAGAACAAAAGCCTCGATTATTTCCTTTTCGGTCAGTCTTCTTTAACCAACTGATTATTACTAATGTAATGTTTCCTGGTACAATAAATTCAGAGCTTTATCTTGGTCTTAAAACAGACACAGGCAGAAGATTACTTCTTGATTGGACAACACGCTTCAATATTATTGAGGGGGTAGCTCAAGGACTCCTCTACCTTCACAAATACTCAAGGCTGAAGATAATCCACAGAGACTTGAAAACAGGAAACATTTTACTTGATGAAGAAATGGAACCCAAGATATCTGATTTTGGCATGGCAAGGCTCTTTGAGCTGAATGAAACAGGAGCTAATACCAGTAGAGTTGTAGGGACATTGTAAGTAATCTTCACATTTTACTGACAATCTTGATGCACTTTTCATCATGGGGTCATTCGGAAAACAGCCTCTTTGTTTCTAACTTAGGGTTCGGATAAGGCTTCCTACATACGACTTACCTTACCTAGCCATAGGCAGTGAAGTCATGCCCATAATGTGTTAATATTTCCTACTGGCAGGGGTTACATGTCGCCAGAATATGCACTGGATGGATACTTTTCGGTCAAGTCTGATGTCTTTAGCTTTGGAGTGTTATTGCTAGAGATTATCAGTAGTAAGAAAAGCAACGGATCTTACAGCTCAGAACGCCATATGAACCTAATTGGTTATGTAAGTTTACGATAATGCTATAATTTTTCTTATGCTGTCAGTGATCATCCTCTCTAACAGCTTTCATCTTAATCCGGAACATGTTTTCAGGCATGGGAATTGTGGATAGAAGATAGAGGGTCAGACTTAATTGACAATACATTGATTCTGAGTGGCCGTGAGCGTGAGGAAGCAATGAAGTGCATTAATTTGGGACTCCTGTGTGTACAAGAGAATGCATCAGATAGACCGACCATGTCGACTGTTGTAGCAATGATCAGCAATGAGGTTAATAATCAACTGCCTACTCCAAAGCAACCAGCATTCTTCAATGGAAATGGTGCCTCACAAGCTGAGCACCCGCGATATGATTTAGAGCAAGCTTCTCTGAATGATGCTTCAATTTCAGAAATGGAAGCGCGGTGAAACTTTATCAAATGCGGCTGCTACTGTGTTAGCTACTGTCACCTACTCACCTGTAGGATTTTAGTGTTTAGCTAAATTTCTGTGAACTGCTGGGAAAAAAAAGGGGGCAAAAATGTAAGTTTTCAATTGGCTTCGCCCGGGTTCGAACCGGAGACCTTCAGTGTGTTAGACTGACGTGATAACCAACTACACCACGAAACCAATTTGGTTAACAATTGGGGCGGAACAAATTTATATATGGCCTTTCTCTGTGTAGCCCAAACTTCCATAGCATGGGAGTTGGGTTACTCACCTCTACTAGTTTATGAGCTCTAGTATGTATACATGTGAATGTATGATATATACTCCCACAGTCTTTATCTGGAATTATATATTTTGGAATAGGTTTTTTTGCCATTATACGAGAAAAAAAGTCAATCATATTAAAAAAAGTCTATTGTTGTTCTTCTCATATGTGTTGATGTATATTAAGAAGTAAAGACTCGTTTGTCATCGAGTGTTTTCATGAGGGATACAGCGCGGCGCAACATTTAAAATTACGTGTTCGACATCCAACAACCTGTTTCCTTGTCAATCTATTGGAGTATTGGTCTATATATTGTCATACCGATCTTCTTTGTTTGAACGATGATCTAAATATGCTAATACTTTATTCCCAAAAATGATCTCAAAGAACGCTTTGCAGGAGTATACATTACTCTCGTTAGAAAGGTTTAAATTTTAAATATATCTATCATTTTTTTAAAGGTACAACATACAACATTGTTATTTCTCTCCGAAATTAAAGAGTACATACTGTATACTCCGTATATACAACAAAATGATTGCCAAACTAATAAGATCCCAATAAATCGCAAGGCTTTTGGTTGTAAGATTATGTAACCCCAACCAATTGTTCTCAATAGATTATTAGAAGTACACTATTCTTTTTTTTTTTTTTCGTTCATTTGTTAACGTTTCTTGAAGGGGAGTCTTGGCACACCGGTAAAGGTGTTGTCGTGTGATCGATAGGTCACGGGTTCAAGTCGTGGGAGCAGCCTCTTGTCAAATAAATTGACAAGGGAAGACTTGCCCTCATTACACCCTTGCGGTGGGACCCTTCCCCGGACCCTCGCTTAGCGGGGACGCCAATGTACGCCGGGCTGCCCTTTATTTGTTAACGTTTCTTCTAAATTGTATTACGTATCCGAAGAACGCAAATAAATAAAAATACTTTCTTGGGGGATTAGGAGGGAAAAAATACCGTTACTTTTGACTTGTTTATTTGCTTTCCCACGGAACAACCAACGGAAAATCAAAAATCTGAAACTTCTTCCAGAATTTCTCACCACTACATCCTCCCAAAAATGGCTTCTCCGCCGCCGCCGCTTCTCCTCACCGTGATTTTCTCTCTCCTTCTCCGCACCGCCGTCTCCGAAACCCGAGTCACCTCGCTCCGATCCGATTCACGACGAATAATCCCCGTCGACGAGTTCGGCTTCACTCGCTCCGGCCACCTGGACCTCAACCTCACCCTTTTCTCTCTCCACCTCCACACCCCAACAAACCCTAATTCATCCCCAAACCCAGAAATCCCCAATTCTAACCCTAATTCCAACGATCTCTCCCTTGTCGGATTCTTCCTCTGTACAAGAGAATCATGGTACCATGTTCTTGATCAACTCGAATTAAACGACATCGTTTGCCCCCTTCAATCCGATTTAATTTTACCCGTTTTTTCCTTTGATCGTCTCAACAATGGCGGTCTTACCCACTTCAATCTCTCTCTTCCGATTTATAACCCTAATTTATTCACCCTTGTTTTTGCTAATTGTATCCCCAATTTGCGGATTTCCATGGTTGTTCACTCTTCCATGTATAATTCCAATTCCAAAACCCTAATTCGTGATTATTTATCCGCCGGTAAGTCTAATTTACCCGCTATTTACTTCTCATTTGCTCTGGTTTATGTAATTTTGAGTTTGATTTGGGTGTGTGTGATTTACGCGAGGCGAATCGTGGTCTATAAGATACATTTGTTCATGCTTGCTGTGCTGTTGTTGAAAACTTTGAATTTGTTGTGTGAGGCTGAAGATAAGAACTTTATTAAGAGGACAGGGACTGCACATGGTTGGGATGTTTTGTTTTACATATTTAGCTTCTTAAAGGGGGTTACTTTGTTTAGTTTGATTGTTTTGATTGGGACCGGGTGGTCGTTTTTGAAGCCGTTCTTGCAAGATAAGGAGAAGCGGGTGTTGATGATTGTGATCCCGTTACAAGTCGTGGCGAATGTGGCTCAGGTTGTGATTGATGAGACCGGGCCTTATGGTCAGGATTCGGATGCTTGGAAGGAGGTTTTCTGGCTTGTTGATTTGGTTTGTTGTTGCGCGGTTTTGTTCCCGATTGTTTGGTCTATTAAGAATCTTAGGGAGGCTGCTAAGAGTGATGGGAAGGCGAAGGTGAACTTGATTAAGTTGACATTGTTTAAGCATTACTATGTGGTGGTTATTTGTTACATTTACTTTACTAGGGTGATTGTATACGGGTTGGAGACAATTACTAGTTATAGGTATCAGTGGACAAGTGTCGTGGCTGGTGAGTTGGGTACTCTAGCGTTTTATGTGTTTACCGGGTACAACTTTAGGCCGAAGCTGCATAATCCTTACCTTGTGGTTGATGATGATGACGAAGAGGCTGCTGCTGAAATGTTGAGGATGGATGATGATGAATTCGAGTTGTAGAATGAAAAATGTTGGTCAATTTCCGTCTCACTTCTTTGCGTGCACTCATCTACGTCTTTGTGTTCTTATGCTGAGAAAGACCAAAACTGGACTTGGAAGTGGATTTTCATATTCAACATTTTGCTGGCCTGCTTTCTGCTGTGAGGGAAGTTTTTGTTGTCTGCGCCGAAGCATTAACACGTATGTCACTATTCAGTATCTTATTTCTGACATTGATTAGCTGATGAATTTCGTTCTGTAGAGTGCTGTAGTTTAGTATAGGAGAATATATATTAATGCCAATTAACTTTCCGAAATTAACTTGTTGAGAGAACCTCTGTTTTGATGTGGTTGATTGGTGGCGATTATTTGAAGCTCACCATGCTTTATAGTGTATATTGATGCACAGACTCTTGGTAATCTATTATTTGAGTTCCCCCTCTCTGAGTTGAGTGTACTTGTTATCAGACAGATTGCTGCACATCGTCATAACTTCTCAGTGTATTGTGTGATGATATTAGTTTACGGCAACAATATGCCTCAAACTTGTAGCTTACTGGTCGGGATGAAAACCACACAGGTAAATAAACAAGCTCCTCTGATGAGCACATTATGGTTGTTGGTTCTCTTCACAGCAAAGATTGTGTGAATCTGTGATACCGGTCCAGTGGAAGCTTTCTTTATCCTTTTTGCATTCATATGTTTTCCACTTATCATCCATGTCCAGTACTTCTTGCATGCAATGTCATTGAGGCATTATGTTACTCAAACCCTTTCGGACGTGTTAGACAACTATCATGAAAAGCTTTCAAATCTGGGTCGAAATGTCTAAGCTAACTGTTATGTCAAAGTGTCAAACATGGCATATATACGTGAGTGAAATAGTAGAGTTGGACATATACAGATGAGGCCCCTTTTTTAGCATCTCTTGCTCTCCCCTGTGGTTGAATGTTGAATCTCTGTCGTTGCCAGTGTTAGTTCTGGCTTGGGATACCATGATTTATGCAGCTGCAATGTCAGGCATGCTTCGTGGCAACAAATCGTAGGTATGAAAGATGTTTTCGGGTTTATGTTTTTGGTGGTTGACCTGTTATAAGGCTAATGTGGAGATATCGACACTCAACGGTTCAGAGCAGTGTAGACATTAATGTATCCTGCTGATGTCTTGGCTTCTTCTATCTGGACTATGAAGGACCTGATTTCTGCAGGAAGTGCATACAGGTTCCTCCACTCCTGGTCTGTAGGAGACACTTGAGGAGTGGAATGGTATCACTGAAATTGTAGAGATAGGCTGCAGTCTGCAAGTCACCAGACTGAAGTTCCCAGAGGATCGTGATATTTTGCTATTCAGTCTGAAAATAGAATATGGCATGCTGCTCTCACAGAGTTACAGCTTTCTGTTTCAAAGCATAACGCATCTGTTTTCGATATCTGTTAACCGAATCAAGCTCACTCAGTCACACCATAATCAATCCTCCTGTTAGTTATGATGAGGGATTGTCGTGTGAGACATTTAAGTTTAGGACAAACTTTTAGCTTAGTTGTTCTTTGTTTCTTTCTTTTTCTTATAAAAAAGAACTGTCATACAAGTAGAATTCCGGCATGCACATTTGTTGCAGGGAACAGAGAGTGTGCGATTGTGTTGGACTGATCCTGCTAAAAAGGTATAGCATAGTTACGCTACTGGTTCTGGATGAGGAATGTCCAAATTTTGGTTAGGCTTACACCTTCAGTTGAGTCTATAACATATCTTTGGGCTGCCGCTGGTCAGTGATTACTCGATGCTCGCCAACATAGACAATGATCTTTCTTTTATGTCCGTTCCTCTATAGCCAACTGTTTAAACACGACAGAGATACTTTCATAGGCCTGGAACCAAGGTCTCTTAAGGAGTACGTGTGGAATCCCCGTTCCTACAGTTACACCATCGCAGGCCAAATCGAGGTAGCGATTGAGTCCCGAGTCCATATATGATTCAAGGTGTTCCCCAATTAAGGTTCATGTCTAAGTCACCCAGCCCAAAAGCGAAACTTTAAGCTCTGCGTAATAGTTGTGACTTGTGAGTGGTTTAACAACTATCACTTAGCTTCTGAAGTAAGAACACTTGTGCAACTACGCACTCTCGTAACCTGGAGCATCTTATGAGCCAGGCCTCTATCGGAAAATGGTACAACATATCGTCTATGTAACACTGTGCAACAATGATACATGTTAAAGACAAGACTAACTGACTAAGTAACGTTGTTCCACAGCGGCAAGCGCCTGGGCCAAACTGCCAAAGCGCCCTTTGTCTGATACATGTAACATTCATTTCCCGTAAGTCGTACGTTACAAAAGAAAACAATGAAGACCTTAATTAGCTAGAGTTCAACATCTCTATATGACTATATCCTAGAGTTCACTCTTAATACTCCGAAATACAAGTCAAGAACTCAATGTCACAATCATATAATAATACAACAGGATACATCCAGAAAGAAATCACATGAAAATGGTCTCAAAATTTGCCTCACTATGGATCATGGGACAAACATGCGTCAACAAATCTTCAAGAATTTTATTACATTGTATTTTTCTCCAAATATTTGAATGCAAAAATTAATAATATGGCAGAATGACAGTTGTTTCCTTCATGGGTAACACTTGGAAATATTAATTTCCTCTGCAAATGTTTCAGAAGCTAAAGGTACTGCAAGTCTTGCGATATTAGGGTAGCCTTACAACTTAAGGGTATCTGTTTATTCATCTTGTAGTGTAAGTGATTAATTACCTTTGCTTAAAAAAGGTAAATTTTACTTTACAGGGGAATACTAAAACAATGGGAATCCTTTCCTTAATTTGTAGGTGAGTGTAAATGTGTAAGTGAAGTGACACTCATTTATTTACTATCACCTTCATATTATTTGGTCTCTCTCTCTCATTTATTTATTTTTGGTTGGTTGTGTAGGTCACTCTATCTTTCTTTCTTTTTTCTTTGTTTTTGAGTCGTCATTTTCAGTAAGAAGGTGGACCTTACATTATATTACCCTAATTATGAAGCTATATATCAAACTCTCCTTGTCTTTAATCTTCTACTGTTTTCTTGATTGTACAAAATCTTGAGGTAGGGTGTTCGTGTTAATGTGTGTGACTATCATCAATATCAAAGAAATGAAATGGAACTAGAAAATTGCACAAGATGGCCAAAATAAATTTGTCTTCAATACGTGTATGTACTCGCAGTTTTATATAGTCGTATATGTATCAAGTATCAACCTTCGTTTAAATAGAATGTATTAGAGCTGCAGCGTTGGCCTCAATTATCTTAATTGGTGTATTGAGTTACCCTCCAAAGTGAAGTGGAATGATCTCACTAGAAACAATGAGAGACAAAAAAAGAGGTCGGGGGAGTTACAATGTTGAAGTGTAGTTTAGTTTAGTTTAGAAATGAGTTAGATACTTCATGTGGAAAACTCTAGTTTGAACTTTTACCTCGATGTTAGTATGTCCCCGTTGACAATAAGAATAACTTTTCGGCATTGTGAATCTTAAAATTGACACATTTTAAATTGAAGTGCTACCTAAGACTAAATTTATAATCTTACAATACATGGTCGCACGTCTTACTAATTATAAAAGACACATCTATAGTAGACGTGCTTCGTGATAAGTTTCAACTAGCCATCGATTTAAACGTATGGCTAACACAAACTTCATATGACTGTGAAATATCACTACTAGATCCCCGCATCCCTACGTGGAATGTACCACACTAGTATTCTTATTTTATTTTTTTTATTTTTTTTATAAAGGTAAGGAAACTTAGGTTGATCCACGAGTGTAAGACCAACATAACTCATCCTTTCGGATGAGGGAAGTAAGATAATCAGACGGACTCTCAAACCAACGTCTAAGAGACGAAGATGAGTGCCCCAAATTAGCCATATTGGCCTCACGAATGCAGTGAAAAATCTCTACTCTGTAAAAGGAGGAAAGGTACACTAGTATTCTTATGACGTCTAGTTGCACCATATGTAAAAGCAAGGAATTAGACTGTAGTCTGAGTTTCAACTATATATCCCCTTAAAACTTTTGTTCAAAATGATTCATTAGCATCCTACTTGGTGAGACTAAAGTCGCAATTATCTACCAAAAGTAAATCCTAAATCCTAACAACAGTAGTAGGGAAGTAGGGATCGTATCCACAGGGAAATGGGTTGTCCAATGTAATGAATTGAAGTGCTAAAGTAACAAGTAATGGGGATTTTGATTTGTTGATTATCAAACTATCTAAAAGTAACAAATGCGAATTGTGAATGTAATTTAGGAAATAAACAGATCTTGATCAATTAATTCCCACAAAGCATTGACTAATCGATCCTAGTGGTCACTATTCTTTTATCAATTTCAATTACTCTAGCGTGGAAACAGAATTCCCAAATCTCTCCTTAAGACTAGCTAAAAGGCGTGATCTGCACTACCTAATAACCCTAACTATCAAATAACATAAGCACACGATTATGTTCAATTTAATACTAGCAATAAGAATTAGAGAGATATCGATAGAGACATGTAATACTAACGCACGTTTCGTATTTAACATGTAAGTCAAATCTTTGCCCTAATACACTAACGATGATTACATACAAATCAATGAATTCGGGTTGCTACAATGTAAAGATCAATCAAACAATGGATTCCTTTGACTAATCTAAACTAGCAATCAATCAATCTAAGCAATAAACTAGTTGCGCACCTAGCAATCACAAAAGACAATTGTATAGAATAAACACGAAAGATAAGACAATAATTGAAAGCAATAAAACGAATAGATCTAACTCACGATATTGTCGATGCGATGTTTCGATTAATAGATCAAGAAATAAAAGAATTAGCTCCTCATACAATCCATAGAAACCCTTCTTTTCTTCTAAAAAGTCTGAATGTATAATACCTAGGGTCGTGGGTTCTTATTTATATAGTCTAGGAAAGAAAACGTAAAATAGAAATATACGGAAAATAGGAAAATCCGTCTTCGCGGTCCGCTATGAGCCAGCCGCGGACCGCCAAAAGTTATTGACGCTAATCGCCAGACTGTGAGCCGCGGTCCGCCATGTACTGGCCGCGGGCCGCGAAATGTTCCTGCCTCGATTTTTCAAAAGGCTGCAGAATCTTCGTTACTTGTCCGGTGAAGGCGTGTAACCACTTCCTGGAAAGCTAAGAACATGAAGAATCATCTCCAAGTGGTTTCACTGCAAAATTCCAAACAGTTTGAGAGATATGAAGCTCCAAAGTTTATCTTCTGCAAATCAGCTCCAAATCTCTTGCAAATGAATGTCCGCTTCCAAAAGATTGTCAAAATAGCCAAAAACACATAGAAATGTTGTCCATGATACCCTAACGCAAATTAGAGGTATATTACATCATTTTGACCGTAAAAGCAATATAAAAACCATCAAATCGACACGTACAAAATGGGCAGATCACTACTATACCATCATACACGTACATTGTACATACAACAGCAGACCTACCAAGCAAACCCAACCAAATTGTAGCTGTCTCCAAAAGTTGGGATTTTTGGTCCTTTGATGAATAGTACAACTAATCTGAAGCAGTTTATTGATTGAACTCTATAACCAAATTATAATGCTTCAAAAGGAATGCTTTCATAACTTAAATATTACTCATAAATAAAGCGGTGACCAAGAAAATATAAATGAAAATTATTATACTGTACCAGAATATATAAGATGATAGAGAGAGTACGGAGTTATAATAAAAATGTCCTTTGCTAAGAAGATTTTATTTGAAGGGGATGGAGTTTGGAGCGTTTTCTTGAGTCTTCAATTATAACAAAAGCGTACAGAATCACATGCCAGTGGTCCTTTAAATCTTTGAGACCAAGACATAAGCATATGAGGTTGGAGAGACAAAATTTAATCTGTTCCTTTCTCTAAATACATCTAACTACCTTCTCTCTCTCATATCCTCCTAGCTAAATTGATCGAGAAAGCTTGAAATTAAAGTGTACGACAAAAGAAGCAGTCATAGATATTATGAGAATATTAAGGTTATTTAGAACATGATTAATGTTATAGATTTAAGAGCCGACGTACTATCCTCGATTTCTGTTCTCATTTGTTAACGTTTGAGATTTTACATAATCCACAAAATGGGTGAACATGTCTCTAAAAGGGTTTAGTTAGGCCTAAGAGTCTTATAGAGAGATATGTTATTCGGCTTATTCCATGACAAGTACAACGACTATTCCTAATACTACATGTGAGTCTTTGTGACCTCTGAATTGGAAATATAACGTTTTATAATAATAAAAAAATATTTAAAATATATGTGACTTAGACTCATTATTACATTTCTCTAATCTATGTGGGAATCCATATGAAGAGCATATTGTAAGTAGTATTTTGCATTCCCTTATGATAGCATTCGAATTATATAAGTCAATTTGTATTTTGTTCCCCTTCATTTTCTTATATGGGCGTGGGAGGGTGTCGTATGGGAGTGTAGAGTGTTTAGAAGATAGAAGAAGAGGATAACGACAATTCGTTGAATCTAGTAGCAAAATTCTTCCTCCGTCCTATCTTCGATATGCTTAGCTTGATAGTTGATAGCAACGTACAATGCATTTTTGTACATTATGCATTACACTCCTACTTTATACGAGCAAGAGATTACTATTGAATACAACGAGATATTTCTATGCAATAACAATGACAATACCTCGCCAAAAAAAAAAAAAAAAAAACAATGACAATAAATATATTGTACGCATAAAAATGATAGTTAAAGTTTGGCCATTCAATCAAGACTCGTATTTTTCAGTTTACACAATAATAATATAATAGTGATCATATGAAAATCGTATAAGTTTGGACTTATCAAAAAAATTCTAACACATACCCCCTCTTATCCAAAGAGATTTTCTTGTTTCTTTATACAGTTTTGAGGTGTCATATTGGGCTCTATTTTTAGACCAAATAAATCGTTCACTTACTGCAAAAATTAGTAAATATTCATTCTGCATTGCAGACTATTAACTCTACTTGATTTTAAGTCAAACGAGTTTTTCATTTGGTCTAAAAGAAATGCCTAATATGGCAACTCAAAAATGTAAAAAGAAATAGAAAAATCTCTTTGAATCGGAGGAGGTATTATATATATAATCGATTAGACTGCTTTTATACATGCGATGAATCAGATACACAGAAACATATATTACGGAGTAATATCTTATTCAAAGGCAAAAGAGAAGGGGTGATCAAGGAGATCGATCGAGGTGAAGGAGGGGGTGTTTCCTTGGCGGTGGTAGCTTGGGAATTACAAAACGATCGGATCCGATGGCCCATATGCCCATAACCATCTTTATTCCCCTTGCTCCTGCCTTTGAGACATTTCTCCTTTGTGCTTATCATCATCTCAAAGTCTAAATTCATGCATATTGTTCAACCAACCACGATCGCAAGCAGAGCATGTCATGTCAACTTTGGTTGGCCCATAAACTTATCATTAGTTTCTTTTACTTCCTATGTATGTAGTCTTGTCAAATGCAAATTTATATATATCTTCTATTTATAATTTTAACGTAGATGTAAAATGGTTTTACAATGACTCGAATTTTTTAAAACTGAATTTGTTGCAACTGATAAGAAATGATCTTTGTTTTATCACCTTTTACAGAATAATTATAAATTCTCTGTAATCCATATTGGGTACAAAGAAGGAATAGATAGATGTTTTGCTTTTGTTCTCGCCAAAGATCGGATTAGGAGACTTCATGTCAACTTAATAATGTATATCTATGTAGTCATGAATGTAATGAAGGTTACATACTTACATTACACTCATGTAAGTTGTAATCGAACAAGGCCTAATAATGTATATCTATGTAGTCACAAATGTGGACAAGACGATCATATTTCAAAATTAAACCATACACTAAGAAAGGTATTAACCTTTCATTATAAAGTGAAAGAGTGAAGTGCTCTGATTTCACAAACATAAGTGTAATTTTTTTTTTTAAAACATACGAGTATCAATTCTCATAAAGATCGATCCCAGTCCACGGCGTATTGAATACCAAAATATCCAACTCAGGCGTACGTTAGATAGGCCATTTATTTTGAAGTATTAGGTACCAACTTCGGTCCCTCCATCTCCAACTTGCTTGTAATAATCTTACAACATACTTATCATCATCATGTACAAATCTATCAAATGATTAGAGATAACGTCCAACGTAGAGAGATATGGTCCATATTTAAATCATCTTCTACAGCAAATGGGTTTAGTATATTTCTTATTTTTTTTCATGGACATATAGAGGCGTACATTTTTTTTTAATGTTTATCAGTTTATATTGCGATTTTGTAATTGATGCTAGGTAGATAAGATCATAAGATCATGAGGAGTACATTCATTGTTTTAAATTACGTCTTAGCTTCTCAATTTTAGATTTTCCTAAATTCTGTGAAAAAATTATCACTCTAAAGAATGTTCTAACTCCTAAACATTAATGTCAATCTTTACATTTGTTTAAATTATTTATAAAATACTCCGTATTAGTTTAGGTGAATTCTTACTTTACTCTGAAATAAACCGACTCGAATTTGAGCTCGGGCCACTTATCTACAGTACGGAAACAAGACTAACCCAAATGATTGATGAAACAAAGTCTTAATGTCCAATCCCATCAAACGACATAGTGGGTATGTAGATTAGACAAACGCGCCAAGGATACACTTCCTTCCACTCGCTGTCAAATTAAGTAAGTTTCGATCGAGCTTAAGAGCAGTAGGAACATCTAAGCAGTTAAGACATCACATCTTTAATAATTCTCATTTGTGTTTGTTTTACCAGGCACCTAACTGGTTTTCTAAAACACAAGACAAAGCAAATCGTCTTTTGTTTTTGTTCAATCTACTTCCATGTAGTCGTACTTTCTTAAACTTACGGTTCGAACTGTAGTTTCGTGTAAAGTTAAACTCTCTATACTTGTAACAACTAATTAACTAGATCGTTCGAGTATGTACTGCCTTTTGGAGTTGCTCGACGTATTTTACTTTACTAATGTTCTTTTCGGTAGTCCTAACTTTTTGATTAACAAGTAGCTATATACGGAGTATGTAAGTATCATGTAGGTGTTTGAGTAGTAGCTAGCACAGCTGTAGCTGTTAGGCCCAGACGTGTTCGGCAAAAGTAGCTGAAATTAAACCAAAATGGAGCATAAAATTAGAAATGCTAGTTTTTACATCAAAACTTGACTTCGTGTAGCATTTTCCAAATGTTAACTACTATTTACTTACTTAGGCCCTGTTTGATAGGACTTAATAAAAATAGAATTCAAACCAGTTCAGAGTCATTAAAATCAGATCAGATCAGAACCATTCAGTTCAGATCAGACCGGTTCAGAAATGTTCAAATAACTATCAATGTATTTGGTCCATAATTGATACTAATTTGTTGAAATTCAATCAAATTTTCAACAAATTCAGAGTCATTCAAATAAGATCAGATCAAGATCAGTTCAGAGTCATTCAAATAAGATCAGATCAGATCAGAATCATTCAAATCAGATCAGATCAATTCAGAAAGATGCAGTCCTACCAAACATGGCCTTAGGCTCTATGCCTTTGGACTGCATTTTTCTGATCTAATTTGATTTGATTCGAATAGAACAGGTCTTATTTGATCTGAATTGATTTTATTGATAAATTAACTGCATTTAGACGAATTAATAACTAAAAGTAGATTAGAGTCATTGATTGTTATTTGCATAATTTTGATTTGATCAGAATTATCCAAATAACAACCAATAAATCTAGTATACTTTTAGTTATTAATTCGTTTAAATGTAGTTAATTTATCAATAAATTCAGTTCAGATCAAATAAGACATGTTCTATTCGAATCAAATCAAATCAGATCAAAAAAATGCAGTCCAATAGCACATGACCTTAATTGTGATTGTTATTTGGATAATTCTGATCTGATTTGATTTGATTTGAATGAAACTGATTTGATTTGATTTGAATAATTATGATTTGAAAACACTATTTAATAAATAAAATCACACATGGTCTTACTAGGCGTACCGTGTTAATATTCATAAAAGTAGCTTACTTTCACCATTAGGGATCGCTCTAATTAACTCTAGATATATCTTTAAACAATTACTAGACTATATCATTTAGTTTAAATAAAAAATTCATTACAATTATTTATATAAGAAACAATGCATAATAAACGCATGCACAACGTATGACTTGTATTAGTACAATGTAAAATCTACCGTTTTACTTTATTCCTTTGTGTAAAATTTAAGGGAGAGATAATATCAGAGACGAGCTAAGACATTTACTCCATATACGGAGTATAAGACACACGATAAGGCTGCGTGAACGAGTCGAGTTTGTATATCATTAGTTCTAAGTTTTAACCCAAATTAAAGATCCAACAACTGGCAATCTAACTACTCCGTAGATGTATTTCATCACCTATTCAGTATTCACCTCCTTTTCACACTACTGGATTTGTTTTTTCGTTCTTCTTTTTGATGTTTTGTACTCCATCCTTATGACTTCACTCATATTTGCAGTTCCAGAAGAAAGACATACTACATTGATACATGTGATGTGACATACATATCGATCATATCACCAATTCGTTACCTACGGTAGTGGCTATGACACGATTTGGTACAAGTCTATACGCCCTCCAAAATCGTTGTTAATTAACCAATTGACTAATGTTCAACGAGTAGCTCTTTTTCCCGATGCAGATTTATTAGCCCATTGACTAATGATCTACACACCTTTTGGAGTCGGTTAAATGATCTATGGTTTTATTTCTAAGTATCCTATGTTATAAAATTTCACGACTATTACTTATTTACTTCCTACCGCTATCCTACCATAACGAGTATGGATTCTTCTGATGTAATCGAATACAGTATCAGATATTAACAAATAAAAAGTACAAAAGAAATATTATGCTCGCATACTTGATACTTGTCTACCTAAGCTTACATATGACTTCATATACCATTACTCCGCAAATTATATGATGCTCCCGGGAGCACAATGAGCATGGTGGTCATTCTCACAATAGAGGTGTGGGGACCACACTTAAAATAATTTAAAATCTAAGCATGGTATTGGGACTCCCCGGAACATGGTATAAGCATTGCCATTACTCAAAGTCTCAAACCCGACTGAAATTAAATTAACTGACACTTGGAAAGTCAACCGAGTACATAGACAACTAACTCTTTCTATATAGGGTTGATGCAATTACAATACGGAGTATTACTCCCTACCTTAACGGGTTTGAAAATACTTTATTCGCGGTTAATTGATTCTTTTCATCATATACTGAGTGAACTATGATGTATACTACCATTACAGTTGACTGACACTTGGAAACTCAAACAAGTAAACATACAACTAATTCTCTCTACATAGGATCGAATTTCAATTACATGCAATGCTACACATTACACAGTATTAGATCAAAGATTCAAAGCTAACAGTACCACCGGATTACGTCTTATCAGTACTTAAGTGAGGTGCTAGGGGGCTACGAAATAATAGGCTCAAGTTCCTATATTACCATAGTAAATAGAGGAAATATTATAGGGAGCCTCGGTACGGCGCTACATGCAGATAAAGATAGTCCTCACCAATTGCGTGTCAATATCAAAACCAAAACCCCATAAAATTTAAATGAAAAATAATTCAAAAAATACCCCCCCACAATATGACATAAACATCGCAATTATGTCACAGATGAGGGGAGAGAGAGAGAGAGGACTTGGTTTTTTCCTTTTGTTTAAAATGGTGAGAATGTTGGAAGCATGGAAGCAAACCAAAGGCTAAGAATGGCGGCAACCCATCCCTAATTAACTTTAATTTGCCCCTTTTATTTCCCACTATTTATTAACCACACCCTCAAGTTTTCTTCATCACACTATAAAAACACCTAAACAAAAGACTCAAACTTTCACAAAAAATAAGAACAAATTCACAATTTTAAAACCAACCCATTTTAGGAAAGTGCCTAATCTTATCTGGGTATTTGCTAATTTTGGAAAAAGATTAGGGAAATGAAAAGGGGTTTTAGGAGTAGTGAGGAAAAAGAGCAAGGAGTAGTTAAAGTTGAGTTGGGTCTGAAGCTGCAGGAAAATCATAATCAGAACCGTCCATTTTTAAGTAGTGTTGATAATCATGATGATAATGATAGTGGTGGGCCCAATTTTGTTGGGCATTATAAGTATGATAATAACAGCAATTGTATGATCAGTGATAATAATAATAATGCAACATCTACTACTACAATTAGAAGTAGTAATAATGTTGAAGCTTCTTCTGGTGGTGGTGGTGGTGTAAGAAATTTGCAGCCATTTGATGTTCCTTCTTCATATTATTACTCTTCACTTGTTGCTCCAAATCCATTCTTCAAACCCTCTTCAGGTAATTTTCTATCTCTTCACATCTTGTAAAACCCACATTTTTGATTTGATGTTAAAATATAGTGAAAAGATTAGGATTTTGGAGTGTTTATCATCTTAACTTTGTTTAATTTAATTGTCTTATCTGATTAGTTATTATTAGTATAATTGAAATTAGATCAGCTCACAATTTTGTCATTTCTAGATTATATAGTAGTATTAATCTCTTGATTAAAATAATAATCAGATTGTCTGTTTGCCCAAGCTAATCATTTTGCTGGGTTAATTGTTTAGTGTTGAGCAAATCCACATTTTATTTGTTTAATCTTTGTTAAAGATCATAAAAGATCAGGTTTCACTGTTTCAGTACTTCAATTATTAGCTCAACTTTAATCTCTTGTTTAATATTAGATCTTATGATAACCTTAGCAGTTTTCTAGGTTGTTTTCTGTTTAATTATGATTATACTAAAGAGTACTGATAATTTATTCAACAATTTAATTGTAATTGTACTTTGTTCTGAAACTTAACTTTCTATGCTATTATGCTAATCTCCTGCCTTAAAAGGGTTATAACTTTGCACTTTTCTGCTGTAATATTCTGTAATTTCCAAGTATTTTATTACTGTAAACTTAGGAATTAGATTGGTGTATTAATTTTTGGAAAATGTGTGTGAAGGTGGAATGGCAACAGCTGCAATGGGGTTTCCATTTACAGCAGCACAGTGGAAAGAACTTGAAAGACAAGCCATGATATACAAGTATATGATGGCATCACTTCCAGTTCCTGCTGATCTTCTTTACTCATCCTTCCCCACCAATCTCTCTCCTGCTTCCGCATTTGCCCCTGCTTCATACTGTATGTCCTTCGACTTTGACCGCAAGTTTTAATTCTCTGATGTTTATTGCCTGATGGGTGTTTTGTATTTCTTGTTTTATGAATGCTGAACTGATAAAGTTGTGGTCTTTGTTTTTGTGCCTTATGGATGGAGGACAGTTATGGGGAAGTATGGGAGTGGACTTACTGTAAGGTGGAGTGGAAATAGTAAAGATGCAGAGCCAGGGAGGTGTCGGAGGACAGACGGGAAGAAATGGAGGTGCTCAAGGGATGTGGCGCCTAATGGAAAGTACTGTGAGCGTCACATGCACAGAGGACGTCCCCGTTCAAGAAAGCATGTGGAACACCAACCTCTTCATCCGAATCATCAAGCTCATTCTCTTTCGGGTCTGCCTGTCGTCAACAACATTAACAACAGCAAGGTCAAGGAAATCAGTCTTACTAAGAAAACTCGCTTGAATGATCCTTCAAACCCGCAGTCTATTGGATCTTGTACTGTTCAGCCTCCTAAAGCTCCTGTCTTTGATCAATCCATGGTGTCTACTGCCAACCCTTTCGAGGATTCAAGGTGGGATTTCAATTCTGAATATGGTTTCTCTGTTGATTGCTTTTGAAATGTTGTTCGGAATTATTACTATGAAGGTGAAGAATGTATCTTGGATGAGTGTTTTTTTTTTTTTTTTACTCTTTTCTTTTTAGCTTTATTGTGGTTTATTTGATCACAGGGGTAAGGATTGGGGTAAGGAACACACTGATTACATTAGTCGCCAAAAACAGTGCAAGGCTGGCTACATTTGAACCCCTAAACCGAATAGGCAGAACTATCTTTGAGGAACTAGAGTAGTGATAACGTTGGTGCGTTTATTGTATGTTATGATTGAGATTTGGTCAACTGATTTGAGGATTTAGATTGAGTTTAAGCTATCAGAGTATTTGTTGTATTGGTGGTTATGGTTGTTAATTGTGTCACTGGGTGTGTTTAGGAACTTGGCTTGGAGTGATGAACAACAATGGCATCACCTGATGCAAACCAATATGGATTCCTCAGTCTTTCAGCATCACCTTGAAGGGGAACCCTTAAGTCTGAAATCCAATGGTGGTTTAAGTGGCAAAAACGACCTGGGATTGTTCGAGAGGCCTTTGATTGATGCTTGGTCAATGGGAGTGACAGAAACCAAAGATAATGATGGAAATATTCATGATAAATCTCCACTTTCGTCCTCGAATTGTGGCCAAGGTAATGCGGTAGCTGAAGAGATGTGCCACATCCATATGGGCCTTGGTCTTATAGATTCATGGGTTGCTTCCACCACCACACCTGGTGGACCATTAGCTGAAGTTCTGAGGCCTGGAATGGCCTCAAATCCGGCAATTTCTGACGCTGGGGAGGGTGATTTTGTCACGCCACCTGCCACAGCGGTTTCATCTCCATCTGGAGTCCTTCAGAAAGCCCTTGCTACATTTTCGGATAGCAGTGGCAGTAATAGCCCTATTTGTCACAACTCCAGGGGAAACTCTGACATGCCATTCCACTGGTTGAATTAGTATTTAGTCTGTTATAAATTTATAATCTTTAAGCTGCTTTACAGCTTGGTTTTTATAGCTCAATGTGGTAAGATGACGAATCCGGGATTAGTTTGTTGTTTCTGACAACTAATTAGCTGGAAATTTTGTATGCTTTTACATGCGTTTTCGCTGTATGAATCCAACTGTGTATTGCTTGGAGTATGTTTGACAATAACAATGCAGTATTCGCGGAGTTTTGTACCTGCAAATACAAGTGTATGAAAGTACTACGAATTGTCTGAATGAATGAAGGTCAGAAGTAAGCTGTTGTTTTCAGAAAATTTGCTGTTGTGGATTATGTATTCGAAAAGCTGAATTCTTCATTACATTTTAACTACCTGATAAAACAAATTGCCACAACTAGAAGTATTAGAGATTAGAGAAAGAACTGAATGTACGAGGATTAGTTAAAAGAGGCTTAAAATGTTCGGACTGTTAGTGGCAGACTCATCTCTGCATCCTTGTCATATTACTGCTAGATGGCGAGGCTACATCATCAGGAGGCCCAAAAAACAGGCGCCTCTTCGCAATCCCGATTGCCTCTCTTTCTGGTGTGGAAGGCCTTTGTTGCCTTGGCACACTTTGTGATCGAATACGAGCCTTTGCTGATTCAGTTTCTGCCATATAACTCGGCCTCCTCTGAAAGCTTCCTAAGCTTGGTGTCTGGGATTTGGGATACATCGACTCCTCCTCCCTTATGCAGCGCGGGCTAGCAGAATGAACCTGCAGATATTTCAGTTGTGGTCTGTAGGAATTGGTGGGCGACTGCAAAGATGTGGTTGGCAGGGATTTGCGCAGTTGAGGGTGGTTTGAGTAGGAGCTTAATCTGATATGCTGATAAGAATTACGGCGCTCTGCATTGTCTACTTGAAGTATTTTTACAGGTGTTCTCTGATCACAGGAATATCTACCTGGTCTTTCCCATTGATTTGTTTCCCTGCAGTTGTCAGTCCATCTTGTTCTTGGTGATTGTTCTTCTGATCCTGAATTTTCTGCCATATGGCATCTCCATATCTGCCCAAACCAACAATATATATGACCATGTTATTAGCTTTCTCTCCTTCCAGCTTGCCTAATTTTGTCGAAAACTGATAATTACAGCTCAGATTGTTAAGTGACTGAATCACATCAACAACGACATTACCCCAGTGCCTTTAAGGTTGTCGCCTATTGCGAGCTATAAATATTATGTTTTGCCTCGAGTATTAAAAAAGGCATTCTGTATGTTACTTCTAGTAAACTTGTAGCTAAAGGCATGGAGCTAAGTTTAACAATCTAGATTTGTAGCCTGAGTTTCCTTTATCTTTTACAACAAAAGCACAAAAAGCAGCGCTAGTAAATCGGTTATGTATAGAACCTTGTCAGAGAAGGCATAAGCAAGATCTCTTTCAGCTGCCTTGATCAATCCTGGCATCGAATATGAATCGATTTCTTTCTCCACACTCTGCTCTTCATCGGAGTCTCCGTCTTTAGACTGCACGCATTTGCAAATAGTAGAGACATTAACAATTCTAATCACGTAATCAGAGAAATTATACTGGAGATGAAACTGGCTAATTTAGATTTCTTTTTTTGGGCCTTAGAACAGAATGTTGTGAACTCACTTTCGGATTCCTGTCTGTGAAATTGCTGGAATTAAGGCTTCCCTCACGAGAGACTGAGAGCCTACGACGTTGATCACAAACTCGAGCTTGGACTCGGATTAGAGCATGCATTCGCGCCAGTGTTAGCGTTGTTCTCTTCCTCACATTGTGTCCTCTTACTAATGCTTGCAACTTCACTAGTCCTTTCAGTGCATTCAGAGCTCTTCTTGCCTTCGTTAACAGCACTCAGTTATCAGTAATTCAGCTTTATTAACATTTAACCAGACAAATATATGTACCGAAAACTAGACTATTATTAGACTGTATAATGAACTGTTTTCGCAGTAGTATATTTAGCTTATGTAACAGTCTAATAATGAGTTTGATGTAATATGGTTTAGCTTAGTTCAAATTAAAGGATCAGATGTCAGTGAAATAGTATCAGTAAGGCCAAATGTACGACAAAGAGAGCGAACATCACATACCAGGTACCCTCTGAATGCTTTCTGAATGACAGTAGCAGCTCGATTTTCTCTGACCAAATTGCCAGGCCTGTTAGCACTCCTGATAAATTGCACTGCTGCCTGGGCTGTTGCAACAGCAGCCTCAGCCGCTGCTGTAGTCGCAATAGCGACTTCAATTGCGCGCCTATTCTCATCCTCAGCTGACTTTGCTGTTCCTGCAGGTGCAGGAACAGCATTTCTAGGATCAACATTGTTTGTGGTCCTTGCAGTGTGGTTTTGCTCCTTCTCATAACTTACAGACGATTTCCCGAAAATCCACCTACGCTTTCCTCTTCTCTGCACAAACCCGAAACATTACTTGCAGTTAGAATACTAAAAACACAATCACAAATTCATTACAATTAAATTTTTTTGTGACAGTTTATCAGCAAAATGATCACCTTTTCTTGTTCTTGTTGCTCAACATCTTCACTCCTGCAGCTTCTCTTGTCAGTGTTGCCCTTATTCGGAGAGCGAAACGCCTTCTTCACCGCGCTCAACCATGAGGAACTACTCCCACCATTCTTCCCCATTATACTTTGGATAATGCAGTGGGTTTGCAGGCTTGCAGCAGTAAGTGTTTATAAGATGCCCAAAAGAATAATATGGCAGCAGAGAAATAAATTAGAATAGCGTAAAGAATAATTAAACAATGTAAGCAAATGAAATGTGATAGAATGTCATTGTGTTTTGAAACTAAAATTAGGAAAGATTGATGGTGGCATAGTGTTTATGTGCCTACTGTTTGGAACCAACTTCTGCAAAAACAAAAGGACATAAGTTGCTCTGTCGGGAGTAGTGTGCTGCAAAAGGCAAAAGTTTTAAGAGGGTTTTAGTATTATTATCAACTGTGAAATGTGTTTGTACAGTTAGGTCCATTCAATACTGTAGTAGATAATATTCATTCATACTGTATGAAAAAAGATACCATAGGAGTACTATATTCGGGTTTGAGCTTTATGAGATCACAAGTGTAATTAAACTTTACTGTTGTACTAGTCAATCCAAATGTTCATAATATGAAAGTGAATGGTCGATGTACGCTATAAATGTAAGAAATTTGTATGATTGTCTATGCTTAAAAGGCGATTCTGTTTCAAATCGGATAAGAACTTGTTGCAAGTGAGATCAGATATGTAGATAGATGGGTCTTCATTAGGACACGATGTTACATAATTCACATACGAATGTTCTCTCTTTAGTAATGTTTGGAGACACCATATATAGCTAGTACTCGTACTTATACTCGTACTTTGTATCCAGTTTGTAAGTATTATCTATTACATTGCCAAGTTTTGGTCTTTTAGTTCGGGCATCATACTAACCCGAACCGATTTGGCTCTAACATGAGTCGAAAGTCAAGTTCATGGATTATCACAAGCTCAACGGACAATAAGAGGTACGATTATATATCATCAGGACGACGAAGTTGAGCTTGTACTGTGACGTTACTATTAGTACTACCAACTAAACAAACTTGGCCTGAAGTTACACAAATTGGTATTAAAAATCAAGACATGGAAGTTATTATTGAAGAAGTTGTCTTTTAGTTGTTAATGGTAAAAAAACACTAGTACATGCATGGGGATGAGACGAATAACTCGAGTTAAAGCAAACCTCGAGACCACATACTACCACTATAAAGGCTGGCTTAAATACTAAAGAAAAAAAGAAAAGTGAAAGGAGGACATGGGCATATGAATGCGAATGAGCTTTAATACTTGTGCTTTACTAAAAGTACTACTACTGAAAACTGCTGATGATTTCACGTGCTGTTATTACAAAATTTTACTGTTAGTTCTAAGAGTACTTTGTGAGTATACTATGAAATTCACAAAGGACAATTATTTGGGCTCCATAATTTTTTTTCTTGTAAAATTTGTCCTACATTTGTAAGTAAAATGGAATGTGGTATACTGCATTTGGACAGACCACTTTCCCTGGTGGGAGTTTAGCGTGGGGTATACCCTTAATTTTTAATGGTGGTTTGGTTTTATGTGAGGTAGTTTTAGAAATTCATCTTTTGAGTGTGTTTGTTTGTTTAAGTAATGATTAGGCAAGGTATTAGCATGTGATAGTAAGTTAGTGTTTGATTATAGATGGATCATGCATGGTTATAATAAGATTATAATAAAGGATGGCATTGACATGCACTTCTGGCGAATCTAGCCCCAAAAACTTGGGGTAGCCATTTTAATACAAATTAATATTTTCAATTTTTTTGGAAATTTTTAGGCAATATTTTGAGGTTTTCGGAGAATTTGGGATAGCCGGTGCACCCCAGGCTACCCCCTAAATTCGCCCCTGACATGCACTATTGTACTAATGCCATGCGTGGAATAGACTGTGGCACGAGGCATGGAGCATTCTACTCTTAAGAGTGATATGGGTTCCTATCGGAAATAATAATGATAATAATTTGATTCTTACACAATTTTGAGATTGAACGCTATGAAAGGTTATTTTGATAATTTTTAGCATGACCAACCCCTAAATAGTGGATGAGGTTTGGTCCGGTCATTGTTCCACGAAATGTAAACATTCAACATTCGGTGTATGGCAATGGACCGACTAGACCATTCTATGAAGTCGAATATTTTCGTCTAATCCTTGACCTAGGTCATGTACAATTGTACATGATGAACTCTCGATTTCTAACTCAGTGCTGTTGGGTCTCGAATTGATGCTCAGTCATACAAATAATAGTAAACTTGATTGCATATTGACTACACACCAGAGGGCGGGGTGCATTGGTCATTTCATCCGCGGATTTATGCTTGCTCTTTTATTTTTTGGGAGCAACATGCTTTCATTATAATCTTTCTTTCGAAAGCTAAAGAAAAATTTCATTCCCTATGAAAATTGAACGAAGAAATGAAAACATTAAGTATATTTGGGCCAAATTCTGAAAACTACATTATCAACTCAAGAAATGTAAAGGCCCACTACATTTCAGGCCGAGGAGCCATATGTCATTTTTGGACTGAAGAATTCGTAACCAACCAAAAGAGTAATAAATCAGGAGAGGCTTCCGGAATAAGGAAGAGTAAACTAGAGCGTGCAAAACGACACCGTAACAGGTCCCATGGCCTATTCTGGTGATGACGAGGTTTGTGTCGAGAAACTTCACATTATCACTCGAATCTTCTCGAAACATAACAACACTAAGTAAAAACTTTGATATATAAACATCGTACCAATATCAAATTCCCTCGTGAAAAAACAAAACATTATTGTACAACATTATCTTCATACAATCTCTAATAATCAACCACTTAATTAACTAGCTAGCTTAGATAACCATCTTAACTTCGTAAACCATAAAAAAATGGCGACTAAAGGCTTAACTTGCGTGGCTTCACCTTTGGTCTCAAGCAATGGTGTTAGTCCATTATCATCGTCGACGACAAAATGTGCCGGCTTTGGCCCATGCACCGTGTCTTTCCCGGCGCACGTGACCAAGTCGAGTCGTTGTCCGAGACTTGGTGTGGTTCGAGCTCAACAACAAGCTAGTGGAGAAGGTAGCCATCAAGTGGACGTTCAAGTTCAAAAATCGAATCCTAATCAAAATCAGGGCGGCGCTGTTGAGCGTCGCCCTCGGAGAACAACACTAGATGTTTCTCCTTTTGGTAAGTACAGACATTCTTATATATTCTACAAAGTTTAATCATAAAAGTTAAATGTCGTCATATTTATAAAAAAAAATTAATAAGTTGTATAAACCAGATACTTAAAAGAACCTTTGGTGCAACATGAGACAGGGGAACTCTGTATTCGATTAGCGTAACAACAACCAATTAATTTCTTGTGATCCTAGGAGTCTACATATGGACAAATAAAAAAATGTCTATGTTTTATTCCTTATATTCCAAGCGTAGTAAAATCAAGATGGTACATGATAAGAATTATGTAATTAAAGTAAATATTCATGATTTACAGTAAATTTTTGACATCAATAGTAAAATTAAATATATAAGATTTTTCTACATATCAATATCCTAATTTATCTCACTTTTCCATTATGTAATTACTCCCTAAATTAAACACTAAAAATTTACTACAATCATAATTAAATATACTACACATTAGGTGTAGACACATTTTTCAGGTGTAGACACATTTTTCTAGCATTATTGTTCTTGTATTTGTCAGTATTTAGTTTGAATCAGACACACAGAGGACATTTCACAATTTACAGTATTCCATATTGCGATGATGATGTAAAGATTCTGACTTGTGAATGTGTATGCAGGGCTAGTTGACTCATTGTCACCAATGAGAACGATGCGGCAAATGCTAGACACAATGGACCGTCTCTTCGAAGACACCATGACAATGCCCGGTGGCGCAAACGAGGTGCGAGCGCCCTGGGATGTCATGGAGGACGAAAATGAGTTCAAGATGAGGTTCGACATGCCGGGGCTTGACAAGGAGGACGTCAAGGTTTCAGTCGATAATGACATGCTTGTCATCAAAGGAGAGCGTAAGAGAGAAGAGAGTGGTGAAAATGATGCATGGGGAAGAAGAAGTTATAACACGTATGCGACTAGGATTCAATTGCCTGATAAGTGTGAGGCGGACAAGATTAGGGCCGAGCTAAAGAATGGTGTGCTTTATATCTCAATTCCTAAGCCGAAGCTTGAGCGTAAAGTCATCGACGTGCAAATTCAGTAATTTGGAGGACAATACACAACGTATGATAAAGTGTACTAAGACCATCTATTGTATCACGCGCGTCACCTATATCATGTGTATGTATGTGTACGCGCGTTGTAGATATTGTGCTTTCGTTGAGTTTAAATATGAACTAAGGCTTATATGACAAGTTAAAAAAATGTACTCCACTACTACATTCTAGCGTGTAACGTCATTTAAGTATATAACGGTTTTGGGGATCGTGAGATGGTGCATATGTAAACATGTTTCTGTTTTACTGCTGCCTAAACGCCAAAAACTAGACGCCTACACGCAAAGTTAAATGTAGTGTTGGGAAAAATGGAAATGGCACTCCGTCACCTCCAACATCGATTATCGAGATTGAGTACGGTGTCATAAAAGCCGAAACGAAAATCAAATTATAACGTTATCAAGTGGTATTCAATTTCAGAGATTACCGTCTTCTCAACACGCATCGTATATATTACATACGATCAAGGTCACAAAATTTGGCCTTAGAGAAAGCTTCTGATAGACTTGAGTGGAATTTCATTTTTCATAGCCTTAGGCCCTGTTTGATACGACTTATTCGCAGATGAATTCAGATCAGATCAGATCAGAATTATTCAAATCAGATCAGATCAGATCAGAATTATTCAGTTTAGATCAGATCAGATCAGAATCATTCAGATCAGTTCAGATCAGATCAGATGGTTGAATATGTTCATTTCAATCAAATAAGTTATTTTTAAAATAATATAATTATTAACACTAATCCTTTTATATTTTAATGAATACAGCCTTACAGGTTACAAAAATAAAACTAAACAATTTTTTTTATTTATTTAAAAATCATCATAAATTACTGTTAGAAAAGTAAACGAATTGAAGTATCTAGTGGATTGTCATAGAGTTAATCATCCTGTTATATATCATCCTCATGTTCTATATCAATATCCATATCATTTAGCTCCGTGTCAACTTCTTGTTGAGTATCATCTTCTTGCTCGACATGATGATATTTACTACGATTGGTTTTACAATAGCGAAATGTGTGGGGGCTCAGATAGTATCTCGACTTCCCACAAATTTCTTGTAAATTGTTATTGATTCTCCATTCGATATATAATAATAACGATAATAATTAATAATAATAATTATATTAAATAATAATAACAAATAATAATAACTATAATTATAATTATAAAAACAATTAAAGAATATGTTAAATTGATATGTTCAATTAAATTCTATTCAGTTCATAATTTATGAATCTCAATCAGATCAGATCAGAATCATTTAAATCAGATCAGATCAGATCAGAATCATTCAGATCAGATTAGTTCAAATCAGAATCATTCAGTTCAGTTCAGATCAGATCAGAATCATTTAGTTCAGTTCAGATCAGATCAGTTCAATTCAAAAAGATGCAGTCCTATCAAACAGGGCCTTAGAGTCTTTGGCCTTAATGAACCATCTATTAGACTTATCCGCTCCCGTCTCACCACTTCTCAACTTAGAGTCAAAATTAATGGGCGCAACACCGTGCCCTTTTGTCCCTCGAGAGGCATAAGACAAGGGGACCCCCTCTCCCCCTACCTCTTCATTATTTGCATGGAAGTCCTCTCCCGTAGCGTCCACAACGCCTGTGATTCCGGCTCTTGGAAGCCCTTCCGCCTTCCTAGGAGCGACCTCTCTATCTCTCACCTCTTTTTCGCCGATGATCTGATCATTTTTGGCGATACCTCGCCTAGCACTGTTGATTGTGCTTTGGACACCTTGAACACCTTTTTCTCCCAGTCTGGCCAAAAGATGAACAACAACAAGAGTAAACTGATAGTCTCTAAAAACACCTCAGCCTCTGACCTTGCTTACCTGACAGACACCCTTGAGATCCAAATCAGCTCGGATCTTGGCACCTATTTAGGTTTTCTCCTCTCGGCCAAACGACCTAGCAAAGAGCACTTCCTCTCTCTTATTGCTAAAGTCAAAAGTAAGCTTTCTTCTTGGAAAACCACATCTCTCTCTAAAGCCGGGAGGGCCCTTCTTATTCAGACCACTCTCTCCACCATTCCTTGGTACACCATGCAAACCATTGTTTTTCCCTCTTATGCTCTTAATGCATTAGACTCGGTTTGTTCCAAGTTCTTTTGGGGTGATAAGCCCAATAGCCGGGGTATGCATTTTCTTACGTGGGATAAGCTGTGCGGACCCAAGGATATGGGGGGGTTAGGTTTTCGGTCAAGTAAGGTTATGAACACTGTTTTCATGATGAAACTCTGTTGGCAACTTGACGCCAAGTCTAATATTGCCACCCGCTTCCTCCACCAGAAATAGTGTGCCAGTAAAGCTTATCCCACTCCTTTTAGCAATGGATCCCATATATGGAATGACATCAAAAAAGGGTGAGAGCTTTTTTGTCGGCACAGTGGTTGGGCCCTTGGTAAGGGCGACATTGCTAGCTTCTGGTTTGATGCTTGGGCCCCTGATGGGCCACTCCGTTCACACTTCATCGGCCCCTTGTCTCACTCTGATTCCTCCATTAGAGTTGTTGAGGGCCTTGCTCACCTTGATAAATTTTGAGATTTTTTGCCGGCGACCATTGTTCATAGATTAACCCATATGGTTTTGCCTAATTTTGGGGAGGACACTTTTTGCTGCAACTCCTCCCTCCACACTTTTTTTCAATAATTCCTTTGTTTATAAGGACATTTGGTCCCACGTTTGGTCCCTCCCCACTTTTCCCACGATTCGTTCTTCATTTGGCTTGCCCTTTGGGACCGCCTCCCTACTAGATCCACCCTCTCGAGGAGAGGCATGGGTTGTAGATTCTCTTGTCTCTTCTGTCCTTTCGCTACTGAGGACGCCTTACATGTCCTTAGGGACTGTCCCCGTGCTCACGAGGTTTGGTCTATTTTTAATGTCCCACCTCACTTTTTTGTTCTAACCCTCCAGGATTGGTTTCACCTTAATCTAACTAGAGACAGTGCTTGGAGTACCACCTTCTCCTTTTTTCTTTGGGCTATTTGGAAGCGTCGCAACCTTTGGCTCCTTGAAACGACAAATACCACGATACCCGCCCTTGTCAGTATAACCCAGCAACAAATTGTCAACTTTACCTCACTCGCCCCTGATTCTAACCAGGAACACCTCACCCACACCCCTGAGCTCATCCCTGGTCACCTCACCTTTTCCCGACCACACTTAACTCTCATAGTAGATGCATCCTTTGCTCCCACATCGGATTTTGCAGGTATAGGTAGCATCCTCCTCCGCTAGGATGGTACTTGGGCAGCCGGGTTCATGGCATTGGTCTTTGCCTTGGATGCTACGCATGCAGAGGTCCTTGGCATCCTTGCAGCGGCCAACTGGTGTAAAGACCATGGCCGACAATCGGTCAATATTCTTAATGATTGCAAGCTTGTCACTCTTGGAATACAGGGCACGGAAAGAGTTAAGGATCGATTCATCAATTTATATGACATGTGCAGGGTGTTCATCAGGGAGGGCATTGTGAAGATGACCCAGTACATACCGAGGACGTGGGTTCAAGTTGCTGATGTTCTAGCCCGCAAGGCTAGAGAGACCTTAACATGTATTCAATCTAAAGATCTTGTAACCCCTCCCCCAAGTATTAAAATGTTTTTTGCTGATGACGACACCTTTGTTCCCCGCTTTAATCCGGGGGAAGACATTGACCCGGGCGGACTTAGTAGGACTTAGTTTGTTGTAATAATCTGAACACTATTGTACTCTTTCTTATTTGCTATGCTACTGATCTTAAAAAAAAAAAAAAAAAAGTCACAAAATTGAGATTGAAGATGACGCGTCTGCCCACCTATTTGTTCAGTAGACCAGTCAAAAATATGTTCTCTTTGTGCAACAATATTGGCATATGACGATCAATTAACTAGAAAAGACTGACCTTTAATTTCTTATTTTTGCTTTCATACATATATGTACATTGAGTATGGACTCTTTATGTTACACTTGAGTTGGTACATTATTGCTCAATTAATATACCGGCACACTTTCTTCAGGAATACAATCTAACTTATGCATCAATCTATTTCTTGACAAATTAATCAGCTTACATTGCTTGTCATCACCAACGTCCTTGATCATCGTCGTCTCGACTCGAACCGGATTCGACAAGAGTTGTTGAAGTTGCTGCCTTGTTATAACCACTTTGATCCTTATAGCTCCATCTTTTGGCTTTGGAATTGTTGTTGAAACATTATCTCTTTCATTATTTTTGGTTGTAATGTTAATAAAAGAAGGAAAAAGATAGTATAACCTCCCAATCTTTAACTTGTACTCAAGGGGTAAAGATTGTGTAGCCTCTTTAAATAACCCCACATAACAATTAGGATAATTCACTAACAAATCCTTCACCTTCATTGTTGCTCTAAACTCTAACACCTTCCCATCATTCACCTTCATTACTTGCAACATTTTCTCCGATTTCGGCCTCGCTAACGAGACGCCTACCAAGCACAAAGCAAGGTTCCCCATTGATCTCAATGTGTATGTAGCAATATGCATGTGGAAAAGATTAGGTTTGGTGAGAAATAGGAGGAGAAAAGTGAGGAAGAAGAGTGGGTTTTATAACTTTTATTAAGGAGTTAAACTAAAAAGTCGGATAACTTTGTGTGAAGAGGTGTGTTTGTTTAGTTTTTAAGTCTACTTCAGTTGAGGAAGACATGATGGGCTTAAGAAGTTGGAAAAAAAGAAGAGGTTGTTATGGGCAAAATATACTATTAGAAATTCAGGCATAGCATACCATAGAAATGACGAAATGAGAAGAAAGTTAAGTTTAGAAGGGAAAGGGAAAAACCTTTTGTCAAACACGCATGCAAATGATGAGGCCGGTTAGTAGTGGACCATTTTTTGTTTTCTTAGCCATCCTAGGCCTTAATAATTCTGTTAGTATTAGAATAGGAAAATGCTAGAAGTTTATATGTAGATAAATTAGAAATTTTCTACATTAAATTTGTAGTAAATAAAATGTAATGTGCCGATGTGATGTTATATCGTCTTTCTTGAAGATACTATACAATACTCCCTCCGTCCCCCTTTAAACACCTCACTTTAATTTCCTATTCGAGGTGTCTTTCTTTAAACGCCCCATTTCAATAAACATTATATGTGGTAAGTTTTCACCACACATCAACTTTTCATTATCTCCAAAAATAATAAACAAATAAACCATTATCTCCAAAAATACTAAACAAAACACTTATTATGTCCAACAATAATAAACAAACCAACTATTATCTTCAACAATAATAAATAAACCACCCATTATCTCCAACAATAATAAACAAACCACATCACTTTAATCCACGTAAAATGGGGAACATGGGGTTTAAAGGGGGACGGAGGGAGTATACATATTGCTAGTTAATTAGTTCCATTATGTTTACTATAAAATTACTTGTTTATAATAGATTACATTGTTTTGTTTTACACCCTTAAAAAAAAGGCTTTTTGTATATACATATACACTTTTAAAGGTATATTCCTAATTTCTCTAGCACATGTCTCGCACACTTCTATTTCATTCTCTTTCCTCAATTTCACCACACAAAACTAGAAACAATACCCAAATTGCCCTCTATATATTTTGTGATGTATATGACATATACAATTAGCCTTACTCTAAAAAAAACGTTGTTCGTTTTACAACTTTGTTAGACTTAAATGATGGCTACTAGCTAGATGATGCAAACAAAAAAAGCTAGTATATTCATATTATGGGTCCTTTATCCTAGTATTATGTGGCTAACCTAGTCTAAGTTATGGGTCGACATAGAGGTTTCCCATCTTTCATGCATGCGTAATTGGAGATGAGATATAGGATGAACTATGCATGTCAAGTTCTTGGATAAGACAAAATGGTTTGGGTCGTTTAAGGAAATATGCATGTAATACTCCATAGATAGAGTCTTAGGGAGTGTCATGATCTAGCGTGAAGAAGACGTACTAGTTGCCTTGGTTCAATGGTTGTGTTTGTGTATGTATCATGGAAACTATGGATTTTTAAAGAGTCGTGTCGCGAGATATACTCAAGAGGGGGGTGAATTGAGTATGAAATTTGATTGGAACTTTTTCATTTTACTCGAGTTATTGTATGTGTGAAGCACTGGAAGAGACAGATTAGTGTACTGTGCCACAAACTAGAGATTGTAGTTTGTGATGGTACAGTGCACAGATCATTACTATGGAATAAAGCACGAATCAATGAATAGAGTACACACAAGATTTACGTGGTTCGACCTCAACCCAAGGTCTACGTCCACAA
Organism: Spergularia marina; assembly: GCA_963680865.1. Taxonomy (NCBI): domain Eukaryota; kingdom Viridiplantae; phylum Streptophyta; class Magnoliopsida; order Caryophyllales; family Caryophyllaceae; genus Spergularia; species Spergularia marina. The sequence goes on along the minus strand of OY804553.1, from coordinate 20,775,127 downwards.
AATTCACTAGAATTTTCTTCCCTCCTAGCTCAACCCAAGACAAGTAGAGAAACGCCACAACTAACTCTAATTGTGCTAGTTTCAACTATGAAACTATTTCCTACTCTTTCAACCCAAGACAATAGAAAAACTTGAGTACAACCCCTTATCCCAAATACCTCACTCTAGAAGAGAAAAGTACAAAGCAATCACCTCGTAATAATGCTTATTAGACAAGCAGATAGAGGTAACAATTCGGTAGTGTAGGATTTCAGTGCAGGGAACAGTATGCAATACTGTACTGTAATACCCCAGATTTAAGAGGAAGTTCCTAAGAGATTAAGGGCTCATATGAGGTGCTTAAAAGGATTGATAGTGTTACTCATACCAACAAAGTCGACTTTTCTTTTAGGAAGCCTATGTGATAAGAACTCCAAAGTTAAGCGTGCTTGATTGAGAGTAATTTCAAGATGGGTGACCTCCTGGGAAGTTTCTCGGGGTGCGCACGAGTGAGGTCAAAGTGCATCGTAAGGACCCGTGTTGGTCTGTGAGGTCAGCCCACTGCCTGGCAAGCTGCCATAGGTGACTACTTTCGGCTCAGGCGATGAGCCGGGGTGTTACATGTATTGTCTGGACGTTTTCTTTGGAAAATTAAGCTCAACACTTTATTGTAGAAAAACATCTTATATCTTTTTTTTTTTTTTGACGTAAACGTCTTATATCTTAGAATATATGAAATTCTATCCTAAATGAAGGCACCTAATGATTTCCAAATAAAAACAGATTTTCCTCCAAGATTAAATCTGAACCAAATAACTAAAATATCTTAACAAAGTATTTAGGAAAATCAAAAGATAAAATTGTAAATAAAATCTTTTCTATTTCTCTAAAAACAAGATTATCACATACAAATATATATTCTTATAAAAAAAATATATTGCAAGATATGTGAATCAAATATAAAGTCCTTAAGATATTTGGCATTTTGGGAAAATCCTTTGCAAAAACAAACTCACGTTTCCTTTTGGACCATTTTCAAAATCAAGAGTTTCAGCAATACAGAGTATTGTACTAGGTACTGTTCTCTGCAAAACAGTTTAGCACAATACATGAGACATATTGTTGATCTGTCTCTTGCACTATTTAGCGCGCGCGCACACACACACACACACTTGTAGTAAACACTTATAGTCTTCAACGAGAACATCTAGTAAACATTTGTAGCTCCATTGGTGTAGCCGTAAGACAATCAAATCTTCTTCCCTAAGAGGTTAGCTCACCAATACTAATATAGATGTTAACTGATAAACAAGAGAGTAATCAACATATAAATCATATCATCTTGTCATTATCAAAACACACTACATGGTTCAACAATTTTTATATAAATGTATCTCATATATTAAAGCAACATCACACACTCTATTTTCGTATTTGGATGAACCTAAGAATTTATATATATGTAGACAATAGAAAATTTGTTATCATAATGAAGTGTGAAAATTAAAGATGACAAGTAGTAAAAAAATATGGTTATGTAGTAAATCTAACACATTTGCAGTAAATTGATGACATAACAATGGTAGTAAAATCAACATTGTTACGATTCTACCAATAGAAAGAAATTTTCTTGATTTTATTTCCAAATCAAGGACCCTCTTGATTGTCTCTCTTTCTTTATACTCCATAATTTCCTAAATTATGCAACAAAATTTACTGCACCTTTAGTTATTTGTACTACAAACTAGTCATAGACACATTTTCTATTTGTCTACATATAGACTCCTAGTATTTTCGTATTTAGAATGGGGGAATGGCTAATCGCGTATCAGTTTTAGATCGCTTTCATGTCTTTATTTTGAGTAATACGTAAATGCGTCTTTAAATATGTCTCTCAGATTTATAAATAAGTTTAAGTGTCCAGTTTAAATTTTGAAATGTAGTTTATTAATATACTCCCACCAATTTAAGTATATCTCTCTATTTTGTTTTGTTGTTTTGAGTGGCCATATTGAGAGCTACTTTTATATCAAATGAGAAATTTGGTTGCCTTAAAATAAGTAGAGTTGGTAAAATGTAATGTAGAATAAAATATATGTACTAATAATTACAACAAGAGAACATTTAACTAATTTAGAAGTAACTTCCGGCATAGCCAATTAATTTAACAAAACAAAATGGCGGGGATGCTCTGTTCGGTTACACTAGCTGTTTGAGTAGCAGGTAGTTGTTTTGGTAGTAGCATGTAGTAGGTAGTAGGTAGTTGTTTTGGTATACTCAGCAAAAAAAAAAGGTAGTTGTTTTGGTAGCAGCATGTAGTAGGTAGTAGGTAGTTGTTACCTCTAACAACATGTTTGGTAGAGAGGAAATGGACGGAAAGGAAAAGAAAGGAAATAGATTTTACAACTTTCCTACGTTTAGTTTATGAAGATACATGGGAAGTGTAAGGAAAGGAAAGGAAATGGAAGAAAATGATCCTTCATTAAACTATCATTTCCTTTCCCTCCCAAAACGGGCGAAATTGGACGGAAAGCCAATTTACATCATAAAATCACTCACTTTCCTTCCAACTCCTCCTTAGTGAATCAAACAAAGGAAACCGGAGTTTCCTTCCTTTCTCTTCTTTTCTTTTCCGTTCCTTTCTCTTCCTTCCATTTCTTTCCGTTCAATTCATCTCTACCAAACATGCTGTAAAAGTAGCAGTTGATATTAGACGTGTTCGACAAAAGTAGCTATTGAGTTATTAAAACTCTATATAACGTAGAAAACTAAAATAAAAATGCTAGTTTTTTTTTAGCTCAAATGTTAATTTGAATAGCATTTCCTAAATCCGGATAAAATGCGAAATGTTACTTGAATTATTTTATCCAAACACGTACACTAATAGTTTGACATGTTTAAAATGCTACTTTCTATTTCTTGATGTACCGCCAAACATGACCGATTTATCTTTGGTAAGAGGAAGTCTGTATATGGGAAACTAATACATGAAATGTAAAAATAATGTGTATCACGCGCGATCTTAATACTCCACGATCCTAGTACAAAATTGATATACTGATCACTATAATAATGCGGTTGTTTTCTTTGTTTGCGGTGCCTATATAAGACGGTCCATCACAAGCAAGCTACACTGAGATTAGTGTTACAAATAGACGAAGAGTAAGATGAATCTTACTGAATCTCAGATCAATAGTATATATGAGCTAATTATTTTCTCGGACCAATTTTGAGCTTTTTGGGACCAATTTCGAGCCTAGCTAGTAAGCTTTCCCTAACTTAGAATGCCGTTAGCTAGGAAAGAGACATGAGCAAATTGTGATGATTGTGGGTGATTACGTCGTATGGTTAAATAATAGAGAGAATGTTGTATGGTTTGACATTATTGTAGGATGAAGAACTAATGACGAGTCTATGGACGATGAGTTGTAGCATGAATTGGTCGAGTTTTAAGTTGTCTAAGGACAGTTTTTTTTTTTTTTTTTTCGTTTCTGAAGTTAGAATTTGAAATATGTAGATTAATTATGATGCAATGCTTTTTCAAATTAAATTTTAAAATTTTAAGGCAGTTTCGAGTTAAAAAATAAAAGTTCAAATTTCCACAAAGGTATGCCAGAGGAAACTATTAGTATATTTGTATGTCTTATTAGTTATTATTTTAGTCTCGCGTGAGAATTAATGTCGGTTTAGTAGATAGTTTAAAAAAAAGTAACCTCGCGTGAAGAGTATAAGTTTACTAGTAAAAATATATTTTTTTATTAGCGTTTTGCACTACTTGTAAGTTATTAATTTATAGCTGTTAGTAAGGAATTGTAATATGTTAAATTTATTACGGAGTTTTCTAACGTGTGCCCATAAAACTCACATTTCTTTCGTAACTAAGTGATATTCTCACTTAAAAAAAACAAATATCACTTATTAAGGAAGGGATTGGAGTTTTATCATGTACGTATTACTAGCCGAATCTGATAAGTAACATACCATATATATGAATTTGACCTAAAAAAACACCAACATATATATGATGCGATCTTACTTTGTGCTTTGCTACTATGATCTTATGAAATAAGTTTATTAATATGCAACTTAAGCATCACACTTGAGTACTACTTGACACTTCATACATTTAACTTAATAATGATATTGTGAAAGTTGAAAAGAATTAAAAGATTTAACATTAGAAAGGCTAATTACTATTACTGTATTACATTCGAAACAAAATCATTTTTACAATCAATCATCTAGAGCACAAAATAAGACCTAGCTAGGTAACTGAATTTTTTTTACATGAATTTGGATACGTACGTACTAATCAACTACATCTCTCTTGCAACATTATATTATTACCTAAGATACATTGATTATTAGACTGCTAAACATGGAGAAGGACCAGTAGCCGCCATTGCATGTTCAGTTTTGTATCTCTTTAGAGGCGCACAAAACTTCTCAATAAAGATACGATTTTGTTGGTGGGTTTCTTGCAAACTCCGTTTGTGGCATGTCGCCACCCGATAAGTGTCATCCTCGCTAGGGCGAATTCGTTGAAGAACTTGGCGTACATCTTCTCTGATATTATTGTTATTGGTTGCGTAGAACATAAGGTGAACCAATTTCAGCGTACTCAAAACCTTCTTAAGCCCATCATCCATCTCGTCATCGTCCTTGTCATTACGGATATTATTGTCCGAGAAGTAACGATACGGAACAATCTCTATTACATTAGCTTTACAAGAGTCCTCCCAAACTTCTTCCTTATCATCAACGATCACCACGACTCGCTTATCCGACAACACAACGTCAAGCCCCTTTTGCTTGGCCGTCGTACAATCTTCTTTGCCAATAATTCTCCCAAATAAGGAACGACCATCATCCTTACCAAGGATATTCGCAATCCTATGAGCATAATCGCGAGTGCCCATAGTATAAATCGATAAATCGAACATATCCTTCGCTTCCTCGATGAACTTATGCGCTCCAGGCCTTAGCCTGACTAATCTGTCACCATCAACGAACATCTGCATGCCATCTTTCTTCTCCGAGACGTGTTGTTGAAGTTGTTGTTGTTTTTTCTTGATTTTTTTCGAGTGTACGAGAGTATTGTCCAAGTCAAGGACTAAGTGAAGCTTTTTCCGGACTAATAAGCTCTCCAAATCACGACTCCTACATCGATCGATTGCGGATTTCGCTAGGCTCAGATTGACGCCAGGGTGGATGTAATTGAATGGTAGGGTGACAACATCTTTGCAATCTGACCTAGCTCTCTTGCACTTGGAACACAAGTTTTCTATGAAGATTTCATGCAAACAATCCATGGTTTGCTACTACGTAATTTATGCGAGGAATGTATGTAATATATGATTATATTGGAATGGGAAATATGATGATCGTTATATATACAATGAGCTTAATCCGATCCACAAACGGTTAGGATTCGATTTTACCAAAATTCTCCATGCGGTTTCATAAGCTTCCGCGTAAAAAAACTTTCCTTATTTGGGTTTTCTTCCAGATACGCGGGAGACTTCAGTCCAACTGCTCAATTCGTTATCACATACGGTCCACATATTCTTGTTACTTTCCTGAATAAATTTTGAGAATAACTAATTAATCTCCTCAGTCCTCACATGCATCAGTCGGGATTCCTCTTACCAAAATATGAACTTTAGTTTTATGGTAATTACCACTACCGAATTAGCGATAATAATCACCCTATTAATTACAACTTATGCGTCTGGACTATGGACTCATCCCAATCGTGTGGTACACTTTCTAATTTCTACCTGTTAAACAACCTTCTAATATAATTATCGACCCTCCTTTAACGACCAAAACATTTTCGCCTACACAAAAGTCACATCCACCGATCCAAGTCAAATATTTTCTTTCCAATCTTCTCTATTTTTTTTTTTTTTTTTGGTGCTTTATCGTACTATAGAACTGATGAATCATACCATAAAACTTTCCCAACAAAAATATTAAAGTCTGTTTGGTCAAACTCCAACTTTTCCAGAAGTACATTTCAAAAAGAGTTTTGATAAACAGTTTACGGAGGAGGAGTTTTAAATTAGAAGTTCTACTTCTAATAAACAAAATTTACACTAAAAGTGAATTTTGAAACTAGAAACAATTTCTCAGTTTTGTGTGTTTAACCAGTTTCCAATTTCTAGAACCTAGAAACACTTCAAGAATTTGGCCGAAGACACCCTAAAGTGCAATTTTTAAGCTGGATTATTTACGCACATTAGTTCTGAACACTCTTTAATTAGCATGAAAATTTCAATTGCTCTTGCGTGTTGTGTCTATGAAACCTAATTGTCGATAATAACTCTATAATAATGAACAACTCATTAGCAACACCGTCCTAACAATTTAAGTAAGAAGTTCAAAAGAGCAAGATTTCTAGGACCCACATGTTAGTCTATACACTAGAAAGCCTTGTGTAGTGGGATGTGTTATGTCATTGTTTAAGTTGAAAGAATGTTTCCGGACTTGAAAACTTTAAAAGCAAGTGTGATCCAATTTTGTTAGGTCAATAAGCTGCAAAATTCAACAAACATAACACTAGTAAATTCATTGAACAATGTACAAATTGTCACAGTAGCTTTGCTTGTGTTTCGGTTTAGTATAGCAAACCAACATACTCCCCCAATATATGTGATCTATGTAATCACCTTTTCAGTCACTTTTTAACAACATTTCTCGAAGGGAGCAACAAATTTTATGGATTTGGTAACATTATGCTAATTTGCTCCATAATTAAGGGCATTTGATTAGCTTGATCATATTGTCGTGTTCTATACCAGTACTTTCTTTCTCATCAACTGGGGAAAACATCCTTGCAAATTAGATAAATTCACACCCTTTTCACGTGGATGTATAGAGTAAGGCTCTGATCTGCATCTGGACGTGCATAAGGAGGAAGATTGATCTAATGATTAAGAGATATTACGGATTAGAGTCGCATGCGTTGTGTTAATATTCTTGGCGGGTTGTCATTGCCTCATTGGTTAAGTAAATATCTTAATTTGATTTAACCTACGGTAATTGTGGCTAATATTTCTTTTACCATGTATATAACAGTTTTAAGTGTCTTAACTCACCAGATTAAACTTTTGGATCAAAGCTCATTGACATGATATCAGAACATTAATGCTCATTAGGTATCAAGTTCAAATACGTACGGCCATTAGCTTAAACTTTTGGTTCGAATGGTTAAATAACAATACCATAGGAAATTCATGATCAAATAATAATACTTACTTCATGTATGTGCATAACCTTAAATTAAATCAACTTTGGGAGTAAATACCCAACAATCTTATTAGGAGAACAAAGCTTAATTTCTTGACCAGGAAATGAACAATTTTCTCTTAATTACTCTGTTTAATTTTTCTTTCTTTTGGAACCATTTCAATACTAAAACACGTCCTATAATAATACAAAGCTATGTTTATCTTGATTTTCTACCTACGTAAATACTAACAAACGACATCACTGCCTTCTGGAATAGACTCCAGCTTTGGCATCCAAGTAGTACAAGAAAAAGTATCACAAATTTTCCTAGAAGCAACACTTCTTAAAACTAAATCCTCAATAACACCCCCATGTTGAGAGTCATCAAGAAGTTGTTGAAGCTGTTGTTTTGTTACAACCACTTTGATCGTTGTCGTTTTCGGTGTCGATTTTCGACTTGTGTCAACTTGTATATCAATGGACGATTGATCAAGGCAAGGCAAAACGTAGTAAATCTTGCCAATCTTCAACATGTAATCAAGAGGCAGGGGTTGTGTAGCTTCCTTGTACATACCTACATAACAATTCATGTAATTTGCTAATAAATTTCTTACTGAAATTGGACTGTTCAACTCTATTATCTTGCCATCAAATTTCATAATTTGCAAGACATTTGAGTTCTTGAGTATGGCCTCTCTAGATTGTCTCTCACCAGTTGTACATAGAGCCAAGTAGTTCCCCATAATATGTAATATATTTGATGATTTTATATATGTAGGTGAAAAAAACAAGAGGAGATCATTTTTATGTTGTGAGATTAATATTTTGTGTATGTTCCTTTCTACTATGTTGTGAAGAATGAACATGGAATCTCATGGGTGTATATATAGTGGAGGAAAGCTTACATGAGATTATGAAATGAGTAAAGGTCTCGTGTACTGTGTAGGGTAGATATATTCTCTATTTCATTTTTTTTTTTTTTTTTTTTGGCTTATCCAATGACCACATATTAAGGCTACAGTAAACAAATAAGTGGTCGAATCAGGATTGAAAGTTGGCTGAACCGAATCTTATCTATATAGGAGTTGGAAACCAAATGCTACAATTTACTTAATTTTAATTAATTTTACATTAAATTTATACAAAAAATTATAATTTTTCGGATAATAACTTGACCGGACGCCAATTTTTCAAAAACCTAGAACGGACTATAGACTGGGTAAGCCCCCCTTTGCTTCGTCACTGCAAATCACCATGCACTTTATAATCTCATGGTTATCTCATGGTTATCTCATGGTTATAACATAGATTCAATTAAATGGATCTGGATTTCTTAAGTTGAATATAAACTCTATATGATACATTAAAATAGTCTAACAAATAGAAGTTTGTTTATGCATTCAGAGTATTAAATCAAAGAGTTTTACTTGGGGAAACAATAGTACAATAACTTTCACAAAAGAGTAATCATATCAAACTACTATAATTAGAAATTCTCAAAACATTACCAATTTAAAAGAACGAAGTTATTACTAAAATTTCAATTTACTACATACTCCGTATTAGATATTTTTCCGAGACGTGAAGGGAAAAGAGTACTCGAGTGTATTATTGTATAATTGAGCGCGCATGCTAAAGGGTCGGTTAGTGGATTGAGGAATATTAGCCGTTCTCACCAGTTTTATGTTTACCTTTGTTGTTTTCTGTACGTGTGATTTATGCAACTAGATTTGTCGGACAAATAGTATATATGGTGTGCATCATGCATGACTTAGCCGCCGGGTTCACTTTTTTGGAGGTGGCCACTAAAATTATCGTCAAGTTTAAGCTAAATACGTATTTTAAGATTGTTGTTGGCCGTACTCTATGTTTCCGGCCATTAGGTTCACTTTTTTTGCTTTTATTGCGATCGACACAAGTAAGATCAGTTAATTAAATGATAAATAATACTCCTTTCATAAATAAATATATTACGTTTTCGTTTTGGAGAAAAGAATTACGAGTTGAAGATTTGACTTACGATTTTGGAAAAATTACATGTCGAAAAACTATGAGACGTAATACATTCATGCATGCAGGTATGGTTTCATAATTTTTAGTTTTTTTTTACTAATATATCTTATGAGAAATGTGCATGAGAAAGTCATATATAATTTTATGGAGGGAGTATGCTAATAATATAATTACACATCAACTCCGCTGAACCAAAGGAATTAATCAATGATCACCAAGTTATCAAGCTGCTAATTGATATATATATCAAAATCTAGCAATAAACTAAATTGGTTTTGTTTTTTTTTGTTTTTTGAAGGGAGCATCTGTAAAGTGTTAAATTAATACCTTTGTTAACTCGACGAGATTTACACTTAAGTAAAGAAAAAAAAAAAAAAAAAAGATTTCCACTTTTAACCAAGAAATTAAACTTTTAGGCGGACAAATTACACCAAGAATACTCTTGGGCACACAATACCTAAATACAGGAGACTAGATAATTAGTGAATTCACCTTATCATTAAATAAACACATGCAGAACGATAACCCCTTCTAGGGTGACAATGGGGTAATATGGTCATCGTCATCTTCCATATCATCGCCGTCGCTGCTATCGCCATCGTCTTCGCTGTCGCTGCTAACATCACCATCTTCATCATCATCATCATCGCTTCCACCACCACCACCACCAACACGACCATCATCGTCAATGTACTCGCTGACTAAATCGTCGATGCAGTCACGGTAATAATTGCCAACATTATTAATTGAAGCTTGACGAGCACTACAAGTGTGACCAACTATACCGCCGTGATTATGATGATCCTTACCAGTTGCAGCACCACAAAGCCAGCAGAACGCTTGTCCACAAACACATATAAGAAGGTTACATCCTCCATTCTTCCAACAAGTTTTACGACACTTTGGACAACTCTTTGTGTGTTTCGCAAGCCACTTTACCGTCTCTAATTCATCTTGAATTCCTCTCAACTTTGCCTCATACTCTTCCTTGCTCATATCCCCTTGCTTTGTTTCCGAAACTAGGGTTTTAAGTTGCTTAATTCTTACCGAGTTTTCGACGGAACCATAAGAGCCCGTAACTCGTCCCAAAATACCTTCGCGGACTCCGTTTGCGGGAGAATTGAGTGAAGTTTGGGGACTATGACGCTTTTTGTTGGATTATTGATCCAAAATATCTAGTCAAAATTAGTTTATGATTTTCCTAATAATTAGTGAGTTAAATTAGGTGTTTGAGTGTTAGTGGGTTAGTTGAAAATGGGACGTGAGTTATGCTCCTAAGTATTAGGATTTAGTTGATTAGTGGTGTTGTTATATTGTATTGTGCCTATATAAGGCCGTAGTTTATGTTAATGTTAATTGAGCAAGTTTTACATTAAACTTCTCTATGGTTTACTCTCGTTCTTTTACTCCCCTTTATAATTCTACACTTTTCATCCACGCAATTATCGTTGCGTTGCATTCTTTCAAAGAGGTTGCTTCGACAGAGATTGTTTTTCCGTCGGTACTCGTATCCGGCTTGGCTATAGTTCCGTCGATAATTTGTAACTTGTTTTTCGATAATAATCCGTTTTTGACGGAATCTGCCCAATCGTCGTAATTTTCGCCGTTGAACGTCGTGGTGGAGATTATGGTGTCAGAGGGATGAAAATACAATGGAGAATTCATGGGAAATGTCGACATCTTTGTGTCTTTGCTGCTGCGCTTCTTCTTCACCGTTAAACGTCCGCGTCGCTAATTTGTTGCCGCCTGCGGCTTTGAGTGACCTAGCTGATCAGATAATTACGATATATACACGACACCAAAAACCCTACTCATTCACTTATTATATTTTTGAGGCCTTGATATTTCGGTATCACTACCGTTTTCAGTTTTTGGTATTTCTGTGTCAAAAATTTATTGAAATAAGTTATAAAATTAATTTTAAATTATTTGTTTCTATAATAATAGTTATATAGAAAATGAAAACTGAAAATTACTTTGTCTGGTTTTCAAAAACGGAATTTTGGTTTTCAAAAAAACAGAAAACTGAAAACTGAAAACAATATCAAACTTTGGTTTTTCTGGTTTTCAAAAACCAGACTTTGGTATTTGTTAAGTACCGCTCAACATGTTTCTCATTGATTTCATGTTACGTGTTCTATCTTTACCGTATGTAATGTTATAAACGCTTGTTGTTTGTGGAAGTTTGTAATTCCCACGAGTTTTCACTTTATAGAAATTAGAAGTTCATGGGAAAATTTGGTCTCAAAATCGTTTGATTACATGTCGGAAGTGAATTCCTACGAGAATTTCCAATTACCAAATAAGCTATAAGGGCTAGATAAGTCAATTTCGAAAATTCGTAGGGATTTATTGGAAATTCCTATGTTCTGGGCAACCAAACAACTCAAACTTTTTTTTTTTTTTTAATTCAAGTGACGTCTGAATTATCATGATTTTACTGAGCAAGGAATTGAAATGACAACTTAGGACATAATCTTTGCCAAAGTTAGTCGGATAAACTGAAAAAGTTATACTACAAAGTATAGATAAGGAGTATTATATGAGTTAAGCACCAAAATGGTGTCTCAACTTTCCCAAAAATCAGAAAATGGTGTCTGGGAACTTTTTGACACCAATTTGGTGTCCGTTTCCTTCCATCAGTCAAGACCTTTAATTCTCGCCTTATGCTCTTCTCTCCCCTCATTCCTCTTTATCATTACCTTCCTCATCATCTCCATCCCAAATTCTTCATCACAAATCCTTCATCATCTTCATCATGGCTCATCATTCATCATCATCTTCACTGCACTCCACCACCGCAACCGTCCTATCTATGGCTCGTAACCACTCTCTATTTTTCTGGGTTTGATTTGGGGATTTTTCAGGGTTTGATTTGGGGATTTTTCAGGGTATTTTGTGTTTAATAGAGGATATTTCTGGGTTTGATATTCAATATATATAATATTTTCAACCATATCATCAACTACCTGCTTCAATTTATCAATCGAAGATTTTTCCTCCAAAAATTCCTTAAAATGTCCTTCACAAACTCATCATTCACCTGACGATAGTTCACAGTAAGCGCCTTGGCCGCTGCACAGGCTACCACCACCTTACCCACCTTCCAATGTTTTCGATGATTATGATTATTATGATTTTGATCGGTGTGATGATTGTTCGAGATTGATCGCCGGCTGTTGAAGATGATGATTCAAATTGAATTGTACCCCATCAAAAGGTTGAAAATTGAATTGGGGATGGATAATTTGAGGAAGAAGATAAAAAATTTGGTAAATTTTCGTCTCCAATTTTTTTTTTTTTTTTAAATTTGTTTTTTCAAAATTCCAGATTTGGGGGAAATTCTAGAAAGTTAGTTTGGACATTTTTCTGGGATTGATTTGGGTATTTTTCTGGGTTTGATAAATTGTTGAAAAGTTGGATGTTTGATTTTTAGAATTAAAACGAAGATGTGTTTGGGAAATTTCGGGTTTTATGAATTTTCTGGGTTCATCATTCTCAATCTCCCCTCCCCCTTTTAATTGGATTCATTTTTATTGTAGTTGTTCATCATTCTTAATTTCTGAATTAGTTATGGATTGTTTTTTTGAGATTCAATGTTTGGAGTTTGCAATTTTGTGTTCTTGATAGTTTTTTTGAGGATTTGTGACTTGAATGGCTCGTAGAATTGGAATGATTGATTTTTTTGGAGTGGATTTGATCAAAGATCAAAATTTTGGCGTATAAAAGTTGGTTAACTTTGGCATGATTTAACAGAAGTGGATGGAGACACCATTTTGGTGTATAAAAGTTACCGGATACCAAATTGATTTTTTTTTAAAGTTCGTAACTGATTTGAGGCTTAACTCTGATTATATTCATTGCATGAATCCAAATAAACAAATTAAATTCCGAATTGAAATACAATGACGATATTATACACACATACATGATCACGACTTTATCAAGCTTTGACGACCACAAGAGGAGTTGCATGCAGTATCAAGTATTCTCAACACACTTATTGCTCCTTGTTCATAGCCACAACACCCACATCTTTAGAACCGTTAATACCCAGAGACGTATTACTATATATACCTTCTCTTGTAACCAACTTTGTCATCGCTCTCCATATATAATGTCGAACCAACTCAACTGGTCACTGTTTTTTTTTTTTTTTTTTTTTTTTTTTTGAGAAAATGAAGTTATTGTAGTAGCTCAAACTTGGTCTCAAGACCAAAATTACTCCATTTATCACCAAATTAGACTAGCACAAGTTCAAGTTTTCAATCCACTCTTTCTCTTTCTGATTTTATGCATTACAAAGAGTATATGTTCTACTTTTAACACTTAATAATCTCTTGCATCAGGTTTTTTGGCTTAGTTATACAATTCTCTATTCTAGCTCTGTTTCTTCTCCTCTAAATTCCATAGATCATGCCATTTAGACACGCTACTAGCTATCACCTGCTTTTGGAGTTTTGATTTGCATCTTCTGTCTCTACACCAAATGATACTATTCGTCATGTGATCTGCCCAGTTTGTACGCATTGAATTGATGGTTTTTATATGGCTTTTACAATCAAAATGATGTAATATACGTCTAATTTGTGTTAGGGTATCATGACAACATTTCTATGTGATTTTGGTTGTTTTGGCTATCTTTTGGAAGCGGTCATTCATTTGGAAGTGATTTGGAGCTGATTTGCAGAATGGTCAACTTTGGAGCTTCATATCTCTCAAACCGTTTGGAATTTTGTTGTAAAATCACTCGGAGATGATTCTTCATGTTATTAGCTTTCCAGGAAGTGGTTACACGCCTTCATCGGATAAGTAACGAAGAATCTACAGCCTTTTGAAAAACCGAGGCAGAAACTTACCGCGGCCCGCGGCCGGTATATGGCGGACCGCGACACACATTTTGGCGATTTGCGCCAGTAACATTTGGCGGAGGAGACCGTGGCGGGCCGCGAAGACCGTGTTTTCCTAATTCCGTATTTTCTATTTTGCGTTTTCTTTCTTACTTTATAATTAAGAATTCCTACCCTAGGTTTTATATTCAGACTTTTTAGAGAAGACAAGGGTTTCTATGGATTGTATGAGGAGCTAATTCTTTTATTTCTTGATCGATTAATCGAAACATCGCATTGACAATATCGTGAGTTTGATCTATTCTTTCTATTGTCTTCAATTATTGTCTTATCTTTGGTTTTCAATTCATCCAATTATCTTTTGTGATTGCTAGGTGTACAACTAGTCTAATTGCTTAGGATTGATTGATTGCTAGTTTGGATTAGTCAAATGAATTTATTGTTTGATTGATCTATACATTATAGCAACCCGAATTCATTGATTTGTATGTAATCATCGTTAGTAAATTAGGGCAAAGATTTGACTCACATGTTAAATACGAAACGTGCGTTAGTATTGCATGTCTTTATCGATATTTCTCTAATCCGTATTGCTATTATCAAATTGAATCTAATTGTGCGCTTAGGCTATTTGATACTTAGGGTTATTGGGTAGTGTCGATCACGCCTTTTAGCTACTATTAAGGAGAGATTTGGGAATTCTGTTTCCACGATAGAGTAATTGAGATTGATAGAGGAATAGTGATAACTAGGACCGATTAGTTTGTGCGTTGTGGGAATTAATTGATCAAGATCCGTTTTACTATTGAATACATTTCACGAATTGCTTTTGTTCACTCTAGTTAGTTTGATAAACACAACTCTCAATCCCCCATTATTTGTTACTTAGGCACTTAATTCATTGCATTAGACAACCCATTTCCCTGTGGATACGATCCCTACTTCCCTACTACTGTTGTTAGGATTTAGGATTATTTTTGGTAGATAATCGTGACTTTAGTCTCACCAAATTTTGGCGCCGTTGCCGGGGACTGGGTTTTGTTTTTGTTGTGAATTTTTGTGTGCTTGTTTTGATTCTTGGATTTATTTCTAGGAGTCATATCTCTTGTGGTGGCCGCTGCTTATGGTCACCACCCGTGCTACTAATCAATCTCTTGTCCCTTTTGATTCAGAAATTGAGAGAACTTTGCGGCGTTTGCGGAAGGAGATTCGTGATAATTTTCTAGAGCTGCCATTTGATACAAATTTGGACGAATTCGAATTTGCAGTTCCGATGTCTACTCAGACATTGCGGGAGCTCACAACTCCTGATCTTACAACTCAATCGTTGTGCATTAAATTTTCAACTCCTGAGGCTGGTCAGGAGGAGGAGAGTCTAGAGATAAAGGGTGCATTGCTACACCATATTCCTTCATTTCATGGTATGGACGGAGACGACCTGAACCGTCATCTCACTGAGTTCTACTACATCTGCAGCGGGATGAAACCAAAAGGTGTGAAGTTGGAAAATCTACTGCTGAGAGTCTTTCCTTTCACTCTTAAGGATAAGGCTAAAAATTGGTTGTACACGTTGCCTGAGGGAAGTGTCACTGAATGGTCTAAGATGAAACAGTTTTTCCTGGAGAAGTATTTTCCCGCTACACGATCTTCCAATCTCAAGAAGGCTATTAGCAATGTTGAGCAAACTGATGAGGAAAATTTACATGCCTATTGGGAACGTTTCAAGCAATTGTGTGCACGCTGTCCGTATCATGGCTATGAGGAAAATGATCTCATCCTATATTTCTACAATGGGTTGAGAGACGAAGACAAGAGGTATGTGACTGCTGCTAGCGGTGGTGATCTTATGAACAAGACTCCGACTCAAGCTAGAGCGTTGCTTGCAAGTTTAGCTGAGAATTCACAAAGCTACAAGAAAATGCGAGTAAGAAGGTGTATGCAGCTACCTCATCCAATGATGGTTCTATTGCTGAGTTGACCAATCTTATGAGGACTTTCATGACTCAACAACAACAACCTCAAGTTGCGAGGGTGTGTGGAATTTGTAATATGGGTGGACATCCCACCGATTCTTGTCCTACTTTGTTTGAGAACAACATTGATGAGGTTTGTAACACCCCATATTTTTGGGTTACTTGAATTGTACAAAGTATTGGGAGAATCTCGTTTTAAGGGTATGAAAATCTATTTTGGGAAATTAGGGTATATCTTCCGTTTAGAGACGCTTTCCTAATTGGGCAACTGTTTGGCAAAATTACCAAAATACTCTTACTAAACCCTTTCTATTTTCTACAAAAGAATAAAATAAACACTCAAACCCTCCCTCACTCACTCACGTCGCACGAGAGAAGCAGGAGAAGAAAGAGAGAAAGAAAGGAGAAGAGAAGAAGAGGAGGAAGAGCAGTGCACGCACCCCGAGGCTGCCGCCGGCCGACCAACCGCCACCGCCGCCCCCTTTTTCCTTCCCTCTTGGTTTTCACACCAAGAGTTGTAAGTTTAAAACCCTTTCTCTTATAATTTTCAGATTAGGGCTTTTTAATTTATCATGTGTTTGAAGTTAAAACATGATTGTAGTATTGGGTGTTGCTTATTTAGATTACAATCATGCTTAATTAAGGTTTTGGTACATGAATTGTTGGATTTGGAATTAGGGTTCTTGTGATTATGAATTATGATGATTTGATGATGATTTTATGGGTGAATTTATGTGAAAGTTGGAGGGGATGTTTATTATGAGATGGGTAAACCATAGTCTTAATTTGAGAACGTTTTATGGTGTTTATATTTATGAAAGTGTATTCTGCCCATTTCTGAATTTTGCCTAATTTGGATGTTTTAATTGTTATTATGGTGATTTATTGATGGATTAATGTTGTTAGTATACTTGGGAGGGTGTTGTGCAAATTTGGTGTTGTTTAGAGGTCGTTTGAATGTTGAAATCCAAAGTTAGAGTGCCTTGGATGCACTAGTAGGGTGATGGTTAGTGATTAGTGTATTGTTGATTGATTTTAGGTTGTGTGTTCGAGAAAGTACCGTTCTAAAGTCTTGAGTTGATCTTGTGATTTCGCTAGTAAGGTAAGAACGTTAATCACAAACCTCCCACTAGCCATTATCTTGTTTGATACACTTTGCTTGATCATCGTATGTTCTTGCTTTACACATTCATTCTTGTTACCCGTTTCGCTTGTGCCTAATTATATCATTGAGCATATTTTCCTTCCGTCTTATCAATGTTCGTTTGCGGTCTTTCGACCACCATACTCCCCACGGCCCTTCGGCCTCTTAGCCGAGATCACCACTCGGCCACTCGGTCGAGTGGTGTGTTTGTTTGTCGTTTGTGTTTGTTTTGCTTCTAGTATCGCTCGATTATGATTATAATTTGTATCGTTAAATAATACATCTTTGAATAACGTATATAAAACGGATGAAAGAAAATAAATGACTCCACCTAGAGTACGATGGATTCGGCTCGACCGATCATCGTTTGATATACCTCTGATCAAGGTACGTAGGGTCGGATTAGCTACCGACTTCCTAATAGTCTTCCTCCTAGATGGGAACTCGTCCTACCGGCCTGTCTTGCGAGGGGTGTGCACACTCGGGATTATTAGGGCGATATTTACAACTCTAGCTCGAACAAAGTTCGTTAAGTGGGGGGCTATGGGGTAGGACCCTGGCCGAAAATATGATTAAGTAATGTATATATTGAGCGATGATGCTCTTTTGTTAATGCACTATGTTGTTATTGATACTCCTATGTTATAATGTCAATTCGTTCTTGTTAGCTACGCGCCTCAAGGCGCGTATCTTAATTGTTCTTTATGCTTTTTAACTCTTACTCAGCCTGTGCTGACGTTCTATTTTCTGGTTCGTCCCTACCGTGTTCTGGGGCCTATGTCAATCTTTGATGACATAGTTGACAGGTCTTGATGATATGGCTGCATGCGTACGAAGCTGATCATGTTAGGGTTTTTGAAAGACTTTGTTTTATTTCAGACTTCATTTCGTTTTGACTATGTAATTTGGGTTTCGTTTTGAGAACTATAGTTCGACATTTAAAGACTTCCGCTGTTTTATTTTCCGTTGGTTTATTGTAGTTGAATTTCTAGCCTAGCAATTGACTTGGTAGTCAATTGCGGCGTGACAATTCTAAATTTATTTCTATTTATAGTTGGTCAAAATTTAGGGTTGTTACAAGGTTAATGCGGCCGGGTTCCCTGGACCACCACAACGGAGGTATGAATCATTCTCCAATTCGTCTAATCAAGGATGGAGGGATCGACAGTTCTACCAAGGTAATCCAAACTATCAACAATCTTTCCCCAATCAATCACAAGGGCAACCTTCAAATTCATCATCTATGTTGGTTGAGGACATGATTAAGGCCCTTACTCAAAATATGATGACCATGCAATCCACCATGCAATCTAGCATTCAAAACTTGGAGACTCAAATGAGTCAAGTATCGAGTGCTATTACTAAATTGGAGTCACAATATTCCGGGAAGCTCCCATCTCAATTAGAGCTTAATCCTAAACGTAATGTGAGTGCGATGATGACTTTGAGAAGTGGGAAAGAGCTGCATAACCATATAGTTGTCAAGCCTAAAATTGTCGAAGACGAAAAAGGAAGAACAGTGACTTTTCGCGGCCCGCGAGAGGAGCGTGGCGGACCGCGAAGTGACAATGGCAGCCCGCGCGAGGAGCTCGGCGGACCGCGGCCCTCTGTTGACCCGATTCTCGATTTTTCTTCCTCGGCCGCGACGGAGACGACCAATTTGAAGGAGGGGGAGATAGCTGCTGATACTCCTTATGTTCCACCTGAGTTTCCAGTCTACTAGCCGGTCCCACCATTTCCGGAAGCATTGAAAGACACTCGTAGATTTGACAAGGACAAAGATATCTACGACGTTTTTAGTAAGTGTACGGTAAACATTCCTCTCCTTAATCTGCTTAATGTGATTCCTCGAAGTGCTAAATTGTTGAGAGAATTATGTACCATAAAGAAGAATCAAAATTCCAAAGCCCAGAAGAAAGTCAAGGTGAAAGTTAGTGAATATGTGTTGGCTATAGTTCAAAAGAAGTTGCCTCCCAAATGTAGCGACCTTGGCATGTTTACTGTACCTTGCACTATAGGAGATATTAAGTTTCGTGAGGCCATGTTAGATTTAGGTGCATCCGTCAATGTGATTCCTTTATCTGTTTGTGAGACTTTGAAATGTGGTCCTTTGCATGAGACTAATGTTGTTATTCAGTTAGCTGATAGGTCTCTTGTGTCTCCTAAGGGAGTAATTCGAGATGTTCTTGTGAAAGTAGATAAATTGATATTCTTGCTGATTTCTATGTTCTTGAGATGGATTTTGATAGAACTGCACCTCGTATATTGTTAGGGAGACCTTTTCTAAAGACTGCTAAGACGAAAATTGATGTGCATTGTGGGTCACTTACAATGGAGTTTGATGGAGAAGTTGCAGGTTTTAATATCTATAATTTTAAGGAGAATCTTGTTGATAACTCTGTTTGTACTATTGATGTGTCTGATTGTTCAGCAAATGAACCCCCTACTTCAGTTGATCAGATTAGTTTGGAAGTGGCCATTGATAGCGGTCAGATTGGTTGAATGATAAAGTGCATGATTTGAGCTGTAAGCTAACTCCTTCCACCATGTCGTCTGGGAAGTCTTTGCCATTTGTTTTGCAGGATTCACGGCGTAAGAAGGCGATTCATAGTGCAACATGCTGGAACAACTAGAAAAGTGTTGCCAAGTCCAAGGGTAAGAACATTCTTAGATGGAGGGTGAAGAAGGAAAATTCTCCGACTGGATTTCAGGACTTCGTAGTTGGACTTGATTGACGGAATTCCCATGTGATGCGTCGAGCCAACGACGTTAAACGAGTGCGCTTCTCGGGAGGCAACCCAAGCATTTTTGTTGTTTTGTTTTCTTTTATCTTTTTATGTGTTTGTTTATTGTCTTAAAAAAAAAAAAAAACAACTTGATGTCGGTGCTAGTACGCAAGAAGGTTTGTTCTTCTCTTCCCTTTTCTCTCTCCCTTCTTATTATTCTCACCATTCTTTTCCAACCCAATTTTTCTTCACCATGTTTCTTAGATCATCTCTTTTTGTTTTCCTACCCACGATTCACCACCTTCGTTTGTTGTATCCCACCCCAAAATATGTCCTTTACACCAATTTTGTAGAATTGTTGAATATGTTCTTGTTGTATTTGGAGGGTGTGTGGTTATTTTATTTGATGGTGGTGAGGAGGTAGTTCATTTTATGCACATTATTCTGTGAGGGAGATGGGCGTTTTGTGAGGAAATTGTGGTAGTTTGGTGTCGACTTCTCCTTGAGGGTGATTGGGATATGTGTGAGTTGAGAGTGGCTCTACACCTTGTTTCTTTATTCGATGAGCCCATTGCTTTGAGGAAAATGAGGAGGAGAAATTGAGATCTTGCTTTTGTGAGATGAACTTTGGTGCTATACATGAGCAGTGCATCCTTCAAGATATGTGAACCTGATGTGTCTACCGGTGCAATTTTGTGAGTTCATCCCTCTCCTATTTCATTGTTGTCCTACTTATCTTGTTGGTGTGCATAACATTGAGGACAATGTCTATTTCAAGCATGGGGGAGTGGATTCTCATTGTAAATTTATAATAAGTTTATTTATGTATTGTAATTCTCAAAAAAAAAAAAAAAAAAAAAAAAGAAAAAAAAAAAGAGAAAAAAGCCAGAAAAGAGAGATGAGCGAAAAAGAAAGTAAGGAAAAGACACGAGAGAAGAAAGTAAGCCGGTGAAGTGGAAAAGTTAACGAGAGGCTAGGTGAAAACCCGTTGGGCGCCTAGGCAAAATGAGCGGAGCGTGTCACTTACCGGTGCATAAGTAGGGTGTTTGAAGGTCGTGTCTGGGTAGGTCTCTCTTAGATGGTATATGGAGGTTTGGTTGGAACTCCTTAGTCGTGTTTAGGCTAGAAAACCCTCGGTACGTTTGCAGATATAAGTGGCGTTGGTGTTTAATCCGAGGTAGTTGTGGCTCTAACGGTGCTATTCCGGACCATGACTGATGAGGGAGTTGGAGGTGAGCTAGCTTGGGAGTGATTTAGGACATTTTAGCCTCCTTTGCTTCTTGGTTACGTTGCGGCATGATGATATAAGATGGTTTGGTCCGTTGCGTGAGATTACATCTGTGACGGACCTTACTAGCAAGATGAAGACTCACCACCTTTGATTGGAGTAGAGGAGATAAGTTTCTGATCAAACTTCGCCCGTGCTACTGTCAATAGACCTTGGAGAAATCTTAGAGGGGAGCTAGGTTGCTCGAGGGCGAGCAAAGGTCTAAGCATGGGGGAGTTTGATCTGCCCAGTTTGTACGCATTGAATTGATGGTTTTTATATGGCTTTTACACACAAAATGATGTAATATACGTCTAATTTGTGTTAGGGTATCATGACAACATTTCTATGTGATTTTGGTTGTTTTGGCTATCTTTTGGAAGCGGTCATTCATTTAGAAGCGATTTGGAGCTGATTTGCAGAATGGTCAACTTTGGAGCTTCATATCTCTCAAACCGTTTGGAGTTTTGTTGTGAAAACACTTGAAGATGATTCTTCATGTTATTAGCTTTCCAGGAAGTGGTTACACGCCTTCATCGGATAAGTAACGAAGAATCTACAGCCTTTTGAAAAACCGAGGCAGAAACTTACCGCGGCCCGCGGCCGGTATATGGCAGACCGCGACACACATTTTGGCGATTTGCGCCAGTAACTTTTGACGGTCCGCGAGGAGACCGTGGCGGGGCGCGAAGAACGTGTTTTCCTAATTCCGTATTTTCTTTTTTGCGTTTTCTTTCTTACTTTATAAATAATAACCCCGACCCTAGGTTTTATATTCACTTTTTAGAGAAGAGAAGAGTTTCTATGGATTGTATGAGGAGCTAATTCTTTTATTTCTTGATCGACTAATCGAAACATCGCATTGACAATATCGTGAGTTTGATCTATTCTTTCTATTGTCTTCAATTATTGTCTTATCTTTGGTTTTCAATTCATCCAATTATCTTTTGTGATTGCTAGGTGTACAACTAGTCTAATTGCTTAGGATTGATTGATTGCTAGTTTGGATTAGTCAAATGAATCTATTGTTTGATTGATCTATACATTATAGCAACCCGAATTCATTGATTTGTATGTAATCATCGTTAGTAAATTAGGGCAAAGATTTGACTCACATGTTAAATACGAAACGTGCGTTAGTATTGCATGTCTTTATCGATATTTCTCTAATCCGTATTGCTATTATCAAATTGAATCTAATCGTGCGCTTAGGTTATTTGATAGTTAGGGTTATTGGGTAGTGCCGATCACGCCTTTTAGCTACTATTAAGGAGAGATTTGGGAATTCTGTTTCCACGATAGAGTAATTGAGATTGATAGAGGAATAGTGATAACTAGGACCGATTAGTTTGTGCGTTGTGGGAATTAATTGATCAAGATCCGTTTTACTATTGAATACATTTCACGAATTGCTTTTGTTCACTCTAGTTAGTTTGATAAACACAACTCTCAATCCCCCATTATTTGTTACTTAGGCACTTAATTCATTGCATTTGACCACCCATTTCCCTGTGGATTCGATCCCTACTTCCCTACTACTGTTGTTAGGATTTAGGATTATTTTTAGTAGATAATCGCGACTTTAGTCTCACCATCATGGGAATTTGACATTAAA
The DNA here is from genome assembly GCA_963680865.1 of Spergularia marina. Lineage (NCBI taxonomy): Eukaryota > Viridiplantae > Streptophyta > Magnoliopsida > Caryophyllales > Caryophyllaceae > Spergularia > Spergularia marina. The sequence goes on along the minus strand of OY804553.1, from coordinate 20,752,327 downwards.
GCTTCTTAATTAGGAGCACCCTGCACCTGTCTCACTACATCTGAAGAATAAATGTTCATCAGTTTCTGCTTTGTCTTGACATATGCAACACCTGTCATCACTTGTCATCACTAACTACACCAATTTTTGCTAGCCTAGCTCTCCTTGATTTGCAAACCCTTCATTTCCTTCAGCCAGGCTATAAATCTCCATTTAGAGACATTGTACCTACTTCATATCAATCTTGTCCATCTCATCTTAGGGTAATCCTGTAGACACCGTCCATATAGTCATGTATCGACGGCGACACTCTGATCTGGACAGTTGTGATTGAATTCAGTTTATAAAATGAGTTTCATTTCAATTTTAATTACCTTAGACGCGACCTTATCTATACATCTATACATATACTTTAATTGTCTAACATCACGGATGACATGGCAAAACATGTAGAAGAAAAAAAAGCCACCTCATCGCTTAGTTGTCGGCTCCAAATTGCGTCCTACTTTATTCTTATCCACATCAGTTTTTATGACAGTCATAAATTTGAAACAAATCTTTCGCTTTCTTCCTAAGATGAGTTATATGCATTGAAATATACTGTTAGTTGGAAGGTCTATTATTCAATAACGACATTAAACATGGTGTCTCTTGGCTATTGGGTTGCCAGTTATGTCGGTTACATCTTATATCATGACACTATATATATAGCGTGGTTTTTTGCTAGGTTTTGGTAAGAAATTCAATTATCATTTCATGTACATACAATGAAGAGATCAAATAGTGAAAACAAGCTAGATAATAGATATAGGAAGAGTGGTTTGTGGTTTCCCCATATAATAGTTTAGATAGGCATTGTAGTTAACCTTTCTTATCATTGTGTTTTACTCCCTTATTATAAGTTGGTACCAATCATAGTTATAATTTGATATGACTGTAATGCATATGAACTACTACAGTTAAACTCGATAATATCATATTAGTTATGTGTATTTTTTATTTGTAATTGTGGAGCCAATTTTACTTCTAACTTTTTTGGTTTTCAATGTTCATTCAATATTGCAAAAAAAAAACATTAGATACATAAATTGCGTATCCATTCATAATGTTCTCAAAAATTCGTTTAAAACATTTTTCTTAATGGAATTAGGATTATGTTTTTCCTTTACTTTTTCATATTGATGTGCATGAATTATAAATATTTGTTACTTTGAAAATAGTGGGTACGCAGTTAGATTTACATTGATTTTAGTTTCGAAAAGAATATCAAATTAAAATGATTATATTATTGACTCAATATGAAAAAATAAAAATTATGTATTGTCTCCGTGAAACCAAACTTTTGATAAATGTGATGGTATGATAGATCATAAAAATTTGGTTTTAGATATATGGTTTATTACAATTTCCGTTTAGAAGGAGCCAAAAAGTAAACCCGTGATTTCACGGGCACAGAAACTAGTTTGTTTAATGAATTACCAACCATCCTTACTAATGTAAGATAGAGCGAGGAAGATTAATTAGAAAATGGGCGGATAGGCGTACATAGCGTTTGTGGATGTTAACAAGAAGAATGACATAACAAAGAAACTAAATTATCAAACAATTTATTATTTGTAATGTTATCATTCTTACATAATAATTCTACAAATAGGAGGATAACATTATTAATCATTGCATGAAATGAAATGAACAAAGTAAATTACACAAGTACACATACATACGAACGTACGAAACATAGGATTGTTACATGATCACAAGTACAACATCAATTCAATTCAAGTAGCCTTGACGAAGAAAACCGAAAGAGGAGTAGCAGTATCACGAATAGTAGTGCTCAACAAAGTTACACCTTATTCATTAGTCACAACGCCCACATCTTTTAGAGTACGAACCACCCAAAGAAGTACTACTATACCTTATCGTGTAACCGATACCATCATCATTCTTCTTAATCTTGAACCAACTGGTTTGGTCTCCTTTTTCGCCATCAAGCACCACTGTGGGGTCCACCATAGCAGACACCGTCCACACAGTGGTGTACAGACGGCGACACTGTGGGAGAATGCTTAGGTACTTGAAAGCAATGTTATAGTCCCAAAACCCGTGGAGTACTACGGTTGTTTGAGACGGGTCTTGAGGGAAGAAGCTAAGGTAAGGGGGATGCCTTGGTCTTGAGGCCCGGATTGTGACTGGGATACAATGAAGTCAGGGCAGGTAGAGTCACTACCATTGTCAAACATGGTTAGACCACCCGCAACTGATGATGACCCATTGTATGAATATGGAAAATATTATGAGTCTAGACAGATAAAAAAATGAGTATAGTTAACTTGAATTTGGAAATAAATCAATTTAAATTAGTTCTTTTACCCGTGCAAAATTTGCACGGGGTGTTATAACACAAACTTTATAGTAACTGGTTTTTATTTTGAACTATTTATATAAGTACTAAAAAAAAAAACTTACTAATACTATAAGATGTTGTTACGTCAAATTTACAACCAAAGTGACAATTAGAGTTTAGAATAGGTCTGAGTGTTGGACACACTGGAGACCTGGAGTATAGGATCTGGAGTGCACAAACCAACCGTGGTAATCGGCCGATAATATAACCAACAACGAAGAAATGTCATAGTTGGAGATTTAGTTAGATAATTGTACCAAATGTTAGATTTTCTTTTGTAGAGAAACACGTGGTATCATTATCAAATTCCGTGAACATATCGAATTAAATACAAAATTGGCATAAAAAAAAAAAACCTTCTTCCATATATGTTTATCCGTAATTAAGGCTCTCAATCATGTGAAAACTCAAATCTCAAAGATAAAAACACTATTTCGAGTTGTTTATTTCAGTTGTTAATAACTTGCGTAACTTTGAAAAAAAATATTCGTACATGTATGTGTTTATATAGATTATTTCCTATTTAATTTTATTTTGTTCTTACACTTTTATGTTTCATTAGGCTTAGACTTACATTGTTTATACTCCGACCCACTTTTCTGTCTCAATTGCTACTTTTAAAAAAAAAATCTTCATACACTGCCTTCATTTTGGAGAAATTCATTAATAATTCTAATATTGATCACTTAAATTGTAGGTATTAGGACATTAATAAATACAATTAAGACAACTGTAGTTTCATATATACACCCGTGTTAAAGTTTATAAAGGTGATTATTTTAGTTATGAATGTATTTATTTCCAACTAATATTCGGGTACAAATAAAGGAAGTAAAATCATATATTCACAGCGATAATAAGTTTCCATTGAATATTAAAGCTCTGTTTGATAGGACTCAATAAAAGTAGTATTTTGATCAGTTCAGAGTCATTTAAATCAGATCAGATCAGAGTCATTCAAATCAGATCAGAGCAGTTCAGAATTGCTCAAATAACGATCAATGAATTTGATCCATTATTGGTACTAATTCGTTGAAATTCAATCAATTTTTCAACTAATTCAGATCAGTTCAGAGGCATTCCAATCAGATCAGATCAGGAGCAATCAAATCAGATCAGAAAGATGCAGTCCTATCAAACAGAGCCTAAATCAAGCCTATGTGCAAACTTCTTTCCTTTTTGTACTCTACTTTTACGGTGCTATCAAAAATATCAAATAATATTTATAAAATTGTTATTGACCCTGCCATATTTTACGTTATTGGCCCGTTTATCATTACAAAATAGTAAATGTGAAATATATTTTGGCACAAATTGGTTGACCACTTGACAAAGCATAAGTGGAGATTCAGGCACTTTAAAGGACACATGACGCTCGGCTTATCAAAAGCTAAGTTAATACGATCACTAAAAGTATTATCATGGTTACAAACAATATAAAAAGAGTCACTTTGTAACACAGTATAATGGTCTCTCAATAAATTATTGAGAGACCGTCTTTTATGAAACTTTATGTTTTCACTAACCCACGGCATGTCTTATCGTTTGACAAACATAATTTTGGGTCCACTATTAGCGTATGGACACGTATCGACCCAATGGCCTTTAATTTGCACTTTCTATATTTTACTATTTTTATGAATGACCTATGTGTTATTTTCCCAAATATATATTGCTTTTAGGGTAGTGGATTTTCCTAATATTTTAGGGCTCATAACATAGTGATCCTCGGCACATAATAATCATCTTGATGTCATTCATAAAATTAGTAATATATAGAAAGTGCAAATGGCCCATGATTATGTCTTGCTAATTTTCAGTATTAGTTGTTAACTTGTTATCCGAGTATTATCTTACATGTTCAAACATTCACACTCAAGAAAGCTTATTATAAAAACTCAGGTTTTTATCAATGCGGATGATTTTCGTGGCCGACTTAAAATCAAAGTCTTCAGATCAATTTTCCATTTTGTCTTTGAACAAAGAAAAAAAAAATTATTCTCCATCCACCCCTCTTACAAAAGATAGGCTTAGTGTCACAGCTAACGTAATTTTCTATGAAATGCTACAACATTACTACTAACAGAAATCGCAAAAAGATTTAGCAAATCTTTTAGTGTGTATCCAAAAAGGATACACTCAAAATAAATAGCGAAAAAATTGTAGACCCTGCTTTCATGGTGAACAAATATTGTATGGGCGATTCGATCGATGTCCGCTATCCGCACAACGAAAAGTAATTTATGTAATATGAGCACACACTTGCTAGTTGCTACTGAGGCGGATCGTTATGGTTATAGAAGGGAGTTATGGTGATGCGTCAATTTCCGATGGCTATACTATTGGAAAATCAATCACATTGCTACGTTGGTATGCTGTACTAAAGGGGACGATGAGAGGTTCTCAAGGTTGAACAGATTGTGCATGTTGGAAAATCAATCACATTGCTACGTGGGTATGCAGTACTCATATTGGTTGTTTTCCATATGTACAGTATACTTTCAGTATTTTTTCAAATTTGTATGCTCCTATTAGATTTATTCTTCTCATATATATTGTAAGACTAAAATGATATTGTTTCCAAAATTTATTAGGCCTTGCCTAAAACGTGCAATTTTGTATTCAGATTGGAAGATTAATGTATGGTCCATATATGAAATTAATGATTTTTATGGTAAAAATTGTGTGAACGTCTATATTGTGTGTTTTTATTTCGGGTTATGTCTCCTTTTATATTAGTAAGAATTAATTGATTATCTTTCTACATGTGAAAACTTCCGACTACCATAGGAAAACATTTCGACAATCTTGCTAATTTTGGGGTAATTATTGATTAATTATTGTAAATAAGGCAATAAAATATATTAGTACCATAATTACAGTGTATATTGCAAGCGTGTGTCTTTTGTATGATGGCGTGTGCCTTCCATGACCATGTGAGTGCTATTAACGGAAATTTTCATTTGACATCAGTGTCCTATGTGGATGGCCTAAGAATTGCTCAAAATCACGGCTATTAATAAAATATATATATATATATTTTTTATTTCTATTGATAGATTTGTAATAATGTTGATTTTACTACCAGTGTCGTAAATTTACACCAATTATGTTAAATTTACTGCACAAACATATGTTTTTAGTACTTGTCAGTTTTAATTTACCACACTTGATTATGATATAGACAATATTTCTATTGTCTATGTATACATTTCTAGGATCATCCTATGAATATCTATCCTTGCGTCAAACCTTCAACCCATTCTGGTACATGTACGTAGAAGTACGGCAGTACACATACACCGGCAATTTAACGCTGACTTTGAATGTTGGTCTTCAAATTGTACGTGTACTACTCATCTCTTCGTCCACAATGTGGAATATTGAATGTAGTGACCAACTACGGCAACTATTATATCTCATATTCACTATGCATGCATAATGATGAAAGAACGAATAATACGAGCAATTAACTAGGCGTCTAGTCGTGCTTAGCTAGGTCGCTGCTTAATGATACGAAAGATGCGACACATACAAATTAAACAATAGATTTAGCTTGATGTACATATTGGTCGTATCTGACCAATGAAATATATAGTACCACCTAATTACATTTGATTTCAATTGCAGAAAAGAATGGAATATTTACTTTTCTTGGAAAAATTAACAAACAACTCCTTTCAAACTAATACTATATATTAAAACTTAAAACCAAGTCTTTTCTAAAATGACACTTGACATTCATCAGTTGGATAACACTAAGTAATTACATAATATGGAAATTATTAGCTAATTTATGGAAAATAATATAATTTATGGTAATTATGGTGATTATGATTATAAGCTAATTTATGGAAAATAATAGTGTTGGTAATAATATTATAACAAAGATAAACTAACAATTTCATAAAATTGGTATAACAATATAGATATACAGCTCGGGCGCAGGGCGAGCATGCGAACTAGGTCACTTCAGAAGCGGGAAAAAATTGCCCCATATATATTTTATGCATTAATTGACAAAGATCGATATGACTCTAATTATAGTACTAACGAGTCCTCCAAAAAAAAAAAAAAAAAGCTATACTAATTAACGAGGAACTAACCAAGCAAGTGCTTAAGAAACTGATGAAACTATGAACACGAAACTCATTTGTAGCGTGAAGCACAGACGAAATAAAATGTTTGTATTATTGATAATGTAATGAATCTATACAAGTGTTATTCTACTATCTATTCAAAAGTTAGCAACTATACAAAACCAGCCGTACAAAATCAGTTACAAATCTGTTATCACTAACTGCATCGGAGAGTGTGAGATTCGGTTATAACCGCCTCATGCTGATTCACGTCTGACTCGATGCTGACTCATAGCTGAGTCATCTTCCCGGTAAGGTCATGCCATAACTAAGCTGATTAAGCTCACGGTTGCACTTGACAGCATATTCCATTCTCTTCAGAAACCATTGTCAGCATATATAGTGATTCCATAAGGTTTTAAAGGCTCCCTTGCGGCCTCCATCCAACCATAATAATTACTTATTAGAGCCATAATTGTATTCTCGCTACAACTTCTAATTAAAGTGTTAAAAATACAAGCCTATTATGAATTATACGCTCTCCATTTCATTAAACTTCATGCAAAGAACCTAATGAAATAGAGGGAGGATATGATTGTAACTCGAGAATAAAGCTAATTCATACATTTTTCCCCTTATATAAACTTACAAGTCAGTTCTTTGGTAGAAAAATGAGGACAAATTTCGGATGAAAGGACAATGGGAAAACCACATGACAAGAAAACACACTATGCTTTAAATTATATCTTCCTATAAAACGTCATATCAGAACTCGTAAGGAATAATTAAGCATGCAAGAAAAAAGTGTCGTGGACTGTCAAATCACCGGCTCCACAATTAGTATGATATTATCCGCTTTGAGCTAGGAGACAAGCTCTTACGATTTTTGGAAAGTGGGTCAATCTTACCCAAAATGCCTCATACTATTTATTGTGGAAGTGTAACTTATATACAAGTATTGTGGTCCTTATTTTTTTAACGTGGGACTTGAGTTGACACCCCAACAAAAAGATGTTAAATTCTTGGAATACTTATGGCTGTAAGAGAGTAAGCCTGTAATGTCTCAAAGAAAAGGAAAAAAAAAAAAAAGATTAACGAAAGAAATTAAAGGCCAGAGGTGAACTTTATAATTGGGAGGTAGATATTTAGTTCTAACTTTCATGTTTTGTGTGACTAGAAATTTTTCATATTGTAAACCATCAAAAATTTGATTTTTTACTACGTTGGCCGTCCTCGTTGAACATCGCATTTACAATTTAGCAATAGCGGATTTTTTATTTAAACATAAATTTGGCCAAATATAGAGATTTTTTACAAGTTAAAAATTGTATGATAAAAACAATAACTTAAATATTTACCCTAAAAACGGAAGCACCAAATTGGCGTTTCTGTTTTTGTTTCTCAAAAAAAAAAATCAATTAAACAGATATTTTTAATTTGGCAAAAGTGAAAAAAAAAAAAGATTCAAATAACAAATGAAGTAGTTCTTCTTTAGGATGTTGAACCAAACACCCATTAGTTTAAAAAAAAAAAAAACAGTTTTTATAGATTTTGTTATGAAAAATATATAGAAACAGATTAAGATAAATTGGGCGAAACAAATATTAAGTGTCTAAGCAATAACTAAAAACGATGGGAATGAAGTAGTTCTTTAGTAGTATAGTTGCAGAGAGATCTTATGAGAGATGAGTTATTATTTTTTGGTGCCTAAAACAATGACAAAAAAGACCCATATAAAGTTGAAATACAATCATTTAAAAATTGTAACTATACTAAGGAACGTATGTGTTTGACCTAGCTTTTCCAAGTATTTTTAGTCCCTAAAACTATAAATTTGGCCAAATATATATTCTGTAGTTTTTACAAATTAAAAACCATTTAATAAAGTCATTACTTAAGTGTCTGTTTAACCTAGTTTATCTGAATGTTTTTATTTTTCATAATCGACTTCTATAAAAACTGTTTTTTTTTTATATTAACGAGTGTTTCTATAAATTATGTTTCTATTGTTTATGCTAATTGTTATGAGCTGACAAGTTAAAATCTATTGGAGATATGAATGTGTTTTAAATTATTTTTATAACCAAACTTATTATTCAAGAATTCAAATTTTATTAAATATAGAAGATCCATCCCTTCTTTGAGTTAGTTCTTATTTTTATAACAAATGAAGTATTAGTTATTAACATTTACTCCCTCCTTCACTCTTTATTCTTCCTGTTGTTTAGCAGAAGTTTTAGGGAAAAACGATAAACAACTCTAAATAGCCTTTTAACAAATAAACTTGAGATAATTAACGTTGATAACTCTCACTCCTCCTAACATCTCCCCGACCCAAACCCCCAACTGTAACAACCCTCGAGCCATCTCCCACCACCACTTCATGGAGGATCATCGCTTTGCGATTTAACTTATTCAACTGTGTTTTCAAATCAGATCAGATTTATTCAAATCAAATCAATTCTGATCAGTTTTATTCAAATCAAATCAGAATTATCCAAATAACAATTAATGAATCTAGTATATTTCTAGTTATTAATTCGTCTAATTGTAATTAATTTATCAATTAATTCAATTCAGATCAAATCAAATCAAGTTTATTCAAATCAAATCAAATCACATCAGTTCAAATCAATCAAATCAAATCAGAAAAATGCAATCCAATCGCACAGGGCCTAAATTGTATGTACTTGCTGGCAAATGTAATTTCTTTTCACTTAACTTGTGTGCGACTAGGTATCTAGCAAAACCAAAAGACAAGTTCTCCTTTACCATAAAACAAAGCAAGGTACTAACAGGCTACAGCGACTAAGTTGAGTCTTCTCCATCAATGAACAATCACATGAAATGCACCAGGAAATTATTCTATATATGCACAAGACTCCTCTCCTATAAATAACTTGAAATTTGAAGGACTCGATATAATCATTAAAAACACTTCTACTAATAGTATCTTTACACAATAATAATTTTTTTACACTATATTGAAAAATGGCAAGTAAGGCTCTAACTTGCTCAGCTTCACCCCTAATGGTGTCAAACAAGGCCTCATCAAGCCCCTCACAAATCGGCCTCGGGCCACGATCACTGGTGTTCCGAGGCCGTCCAACATCATCAAAGCCACCTTCTTCGAAGGCGGCTTTGGTGGTGAGAGCTCAGCTGGAGGAAAGTGGTGGGATGAGCAAGGATCTTAGCCGTGTTGAGCCTCTTATGCGCAAGGATCTTAGCCAAATTGACCCTCTTCTCCCATTACACCTTAACAAAAGGGTTGCCATGATTGATACTTCTCCTTATAGTAAGCTAACTATTCCACACCCTTCGAATTTCGTAGGCAATAATGTTGTATATAATCGATCAATCAATTCTTATTATATGTCTATTTGTCGTAGTCCACGTGATGACCACGTTGTATGTACATACTAGGCTTATGACAAACGAGATCAATCTAAACACAAATGTTAATGGTTTAATGTTTAGATACACAAAAAAACTCAAATAAATTTCTACTTGCTAAAATGATAAATCCACAAAAATTGAATCCCTAATAGTTAGACCAACCCTTATGATGAGTACAATACGATTGCAAAGTTATTTTTGTATAGCGGTCATATTTACTAGCTATAAGTTCTAGTAAAGCTTAAAATGTTTTCTCATAAACAAAACAAACTACTCCATGCACGCTCATAGGATTATCATTCTGTTTCAAATAAGCTGTACACGATAGATTGAGTTATTATTTATCAACTCACTCAATAATCTACAAATTTTGGGTTGTTTCGTCACACATAAGTTAGTCGTCTATATGTAAAGATATCACAATAATCAACATGCAAGATAATTGTTAGGGGTTAAGTTTAAAATCAATTAAAGTTTTCTTCTAATGATCTAATTTGCAGTGAGGACTCCATGGAACACAGCTGAGGATGATAATGAGATCAGAATGTGGTTCGACGTGCCTGGGCTCGCTGCGCCAGAAATCGACGTGGACGTGGTGGAAAACCTGCTGATCATCAAGGGATCCGAAGGCATAGACGCCTTCGGTAGGAAGATACACAGCCCTTTCGATTGCAAGCTTCAGTTGCCCTTCAACTGTGCAAAGGATGAGACACAAGCCGTGCTTAAGAACGGTGTTCTCTACATTTCTGTGCCCAAAATCACCAAAGCTGAGCACATGAAATATCTCCACATTCCTGTCAGAGCTATCTAAGCTCCGCAAATTATCATATCATATCATATCATATATTATACTAATGCAGCAACAGACGAGAGCTCGTATACGTGTAAGAGCGGTACTATACGTACGTCAATAACGACACTCGATCGAGTGACTTGAATTCCTAATTGTTCGCCTTTACCATTGTTAGTGGTATTATGAAGTGAGGAAATTAAAGAGCTGAACTTTCTACGTACGTTTGTTTATTATTATTCGATCAAATTATGTTATGATCATATGATGATAATGTATTATCAAATTTCAACAAAAAAAAAAAAAATACTAAATCTACTTATAGATTCTTGGGTGCCTGAATATTCTCGTTTGGTGATAAGATCTTTCATTTGATAAGAATTTCACATTTATATTGAATAAATTCTCGAACACACAGGTTTTTTTTTTACGGTTATAGTCATATAGCCTACTGCTAATTGATGAAATTCAATTAGGGCCACTACATAAGTTTTTCCAAAAAAAAAAAAATTCTAATTTGGAGTATAATGTAACTATGTAACAGAAGAAATTAAAGTACAAAATGCGGATTATATGACCCACTTATTTAGGGTACCACCTAATGTATCAAATTAAAATGCAAATTTTACATAATTCAATCGGCCCGGTATACATTGTGTGATATCGACAAGCTTGTGAGACCGTGTTATATGAGATTTTGTGTATTGTTAAAGGTCACAACTATAAAGGCTTAGCTTCAATTGTTTTTGTTAAATAATGTTTCAAATATTTATTATTATGATTTATCGTTAATTTGTAATAACTCAGTTTTTGTTCACAAAGTCTCATAAAACACGGTCTATTTTGTAAGAATCAGAAGTGAATTTCAAACCAATTAAAGAGGAAAATCCCGATTCTTACAAAAACTTTGATCATCTAAGTCAATCAGAATACTATCTAATATCCTACGTATTCTCCCCATTTACATGTGTACAAATAATAATGTACAATGAAGAAGTCGGACTATTACATGAAACTCGATGTCCCGAGTAACTAATTGGAGCTCTTGTCTACTTGACTACGTTATCCCTGAAGATTCTGTATTTCTGTTGTTTCTTTCCTTCCAACTTTCATAGATTGCAGCTCCAAATGCGCTTCTAGCTTGCTTGCTTCTTATGCCATTGCTTTCCCCTCGTATAATTTGTACTGTAAGTTGTAACCCAATTTTACTAACATTCTAACAATGCGATTAATCTTACACGATAATAAGTTACTGCTACATCTTGTTTCATGGGATAAAGCTACTGCCCCTTTGCATTTGGGAGGGTTGGGTATTAGGTCAGCTAAGTTGATGAACACGGTTTTAATGACTAAACTCTGCTGGTCCTTGAATTCTAAAAAGAATCTAGCCTCGGACGTCTTCTATCACAAATATATTAGAGGTCGTGAGGAGCCTTTAGCTTTTAAGAAAGGTTCTTATATTTGGCAGAATATAGGAAAGGGAAGGGATATTTTCAGAGATAGTGCGGAGTGGGCAATCGGAACCGGGGAATCGATTAATTTTTGGGGTGATAATTGGTGTGGTGTTGGCCCCTTACGTGGTAGATTTACTGGGCCTTTGCCGGCTTCTGTTTGTAATATTACTGTTAGGGACTTTCACCTTGATGCTAACATCATTGATTGCGCTTCTTTTTTTGATGTGGATGTGGTAAATGCTATTTTGGGTACAATTATCCCTAGGTGTGGGGTTGATCTTATGTGTACTAATTTAGCCTTAGGAAGGTTTTTTGATTCAACTGCTCTCTATGAAAATTTATGGAAAACAAAAAATCAGTTTTTCTTTGATAAAGTTTGGGGGAGAATTTGGAATCTGAATTGTCCACCTAGAGTTAAATTTTTCATGTGGCTTGTGAAAGGGAACAAGTTACCCACCAGGGCTGTTTTGGCACACAGAAATCTTCCTATTCCTTCCTCTTGTCCTTTTTGCCCGACCATCACTGAGAGTATCCTGCATATACTTAGGGACTGCCCTCGTGCAAAGGAAGTCTGGGAGCCTTTAAAGTTGGAGCCGGCTTGGTTTCAAAGTGATATAAGTGACTGGCTAATGCATAATCTAGAACATGCTACAAGTGCGAGTTGGCCGGAAATCTTTGTTATCACTTGCTGGCTACTTTGGAAGAGAAGAAATACATGGATATTTGAATTGAAAAATGTTTCGGAAACCACGATCGTACCACAAGCAAAAATCCTAGCTCAAAAATACTCTCATCCCCCAGTTGTTTTTCAACAACTACCCTTCACCCCTCTTAAAAATAGCTTGACCTCCCCTCCTTGGGCGACTACCTTGGTTTTTACTGATGCCTCGTTTATCAAGTCTGAAAATTCTGCTGGATTAGCTGTTTGTATTTTGGATTGTGATGGAAAATGGAGGTCAGGGCTCATTGCGCATACGTATGCGACGGATGTTACCTTGGCAGAATGTCTGGCCGTCTTACTAGGATTGCAGTGGATGAAAATGCAGAATAACAATAATTTCACCCTTATGTGTGATTGTGAGCTCGTGGTTCATGGGGTTGTGGATCATAAAAACCCCATGGATAGATTGACTAACCTTTATTTGAAATGTAGAGAGCTCGGGATGGAACTCCATGCGAGTGTGGAGGTTGTTAACAGGAAGTACAACAAGGTGGCAGATCATATGGCGAGGGCAGCGAGAGTGATTCTGCCACGGATCGCCTTGACAGCTATTGACGGATTTGATTATGTTGAAGTGGGAATAGCTGATATTCCGGGCAATTCGTCTTTCTTTGATGAAGACCTTATTATTTTGCCTCCGTTGGAGGATGTAATAGATATTAGCTAGGTTTTCGATTTTCGTCTTTGTAACAAAAAAAAAAAATAAGTTACTGTCTTTCATAATAAATGAGATGCGGATCAGTAAGCTTCTTTATCACAATTCACATATGATAACATTTCAAAAATAGAGGCTTAAAAGGTACGGTATTTTCTTGTGCAAACTATCGCAAACTTTTTTTTTTTTTATATATTTTCCCTCACATATATAGTTATATTCCACTTGTCTCTGATTGTCATTAGAGCCAACCATCGAGTGGGTCAAGTCGATTTCCGGTGAGTCAAGACAAGACGGTGAAATTACACTAATTAGTGTTTCGATAGGTTAGGATAAATTTCAAGTTGACGATTTTTTATCCGTGTCGCTATCGAGTTAGGGGCTTTTTTGTATGTCATGTTGAGTCAGGTCATTATCAAATCTAGTTAGTCAATCAAAATATAACGTCATTTGTTTGGTCAGTAATTTTTTATCTTTGAAAGTAGCGCTATTAGTTTTAAAAACTATATATAGTACAATTTCAACAAAAGATCATCTCAACAATTCCCACATTATCTCACTTTAAATCCTTGTCATTATTACAAAATAAAATAAAAAAACATGTCGATTCTTGATGCATTTCTTTTCAAAATAACAAATGGAACCATAGTACAAACGACCTCGACAAATCGTCCAAGTATTTTTCTTTAGAATAAAGCATGTAGTAAAACAAATCTTAGAGAATGTTTAACTCCGTAAGTAATTCCTCGTCTTATAATTATTATAACAAAAGAAATACTTTTCCGCAAATTAAAGCAAAGTAGCTAGCAATCCTTGTACCTGCAAAAAAGAGCACAAACAAATTCATTTTCATGTAGCAAAGAGAATATTTAGCCTCTATATATAACTTGCAAACATTACCAGCTAAACTCACAATATTCTAAACTTGCTTATTTACATCACCAATTAAGCTCTTAATTACAATAATTATCATTAGTATTAATTATCTTAAGGAAAATGGCAAGCATGGGAATGTCAGTCACTGCTTCAACTCAAGTGTCAAGCCGGGCAGCTTCTGGCCCACTGGCAGCAGCCGGGCTTGGCCCACGGGCTGTTGTGTTACCATTTTCATCATCAAAGTCTAAGACTGCTTCTCCAAGGCTCTCAATGGCGCCAAAAGCTCAGATGTATGAAAGTGATTCTCATAGAGACTTCAGCAAGAAGATTGACCTCACTGCCACTGATCAATTAGGTGAAGACCTCCTTGACACCTCTCGTTTTGGTAATTACCCCACCCAATTTCATTTACTCTTCGTTTCTTGTTCCATGGTCTCAATACTCTCAAATTCTCAAGTTCTATATTGTCGGTTTGTATATTAAGTGGTCGTTTTGTTACCGTAGTTCATAATTAATAATGTCTAGTCATAGTAAGATTACTCATAAGACTGGTAAGTTTTAACTGCTATTAATGGTAAAAATACAAACTCAATTAAAAGGCTAAACGATTGAGACCCTGATAATTTTATACCTTTACATTTTTAAACTACCATTGAAAAATATATGAGTTACGAACTGAATATATATACATGTATGTTCCTTGGGCCGGTCAGCTAGCGCGGCCCAAATTTTTGGCATTTTATCCTTGCTATTCTACATACGTCTTCACAGTAATCTGAAAATTAAATGTTGTATACATTAGGCCCCGTTTGATAAGATTACATCTTTCTAAACTGATCTGGTTTAAATGACTATGAACTGATTTGATCTGAATTTGATGAATATTTAAATGAATTTCAACGAATTAGTACCAATTATGAGCTAAATACATTGATAGTTATTTGAACATTTCTGAACTGAACTGATCTGATATGAATGATTCTGATATGATATGATCTGATTTGAATGATTTTGATATGATATGATCTGATTTGAATAATTTCGAAATGATGTGAATACTACTTTTATGAAGTCCTATCAAACAGAGTCTTAGTTGTCCTCGTCACTTTTCATGTCACGTATATGATACTAACAAGGAAGTGTGTTCATATATACGGAGTATATATGTAATATAATAACATTTCTTACTATCCATCAACATTATGCTACACATAAAAATAATTATCATATGTTAAATTGTCAATAATCAAAATCATATACTCCGTACTCAATAATAATGTGTACAGAGTTGACACCATGGGACTACAAGGAAGAGACACACAAGATCAAGATGTGGTTCAATATGCCAGGAGTTGCTGCACAAGACATTCGCGTGTATGTCAAGGACAACAAGCTGTTCGTCCAAGGAAAGCATCTTCATTTGCCTCCTAACATTAGGAAGGAAGACATCAAGGCCAAGCTCGGCAATGGTGTCCTCTATGTGTCCGTGCCAAAGATGAAACCCGAGTTCGAACCACACCCCATCGTCGTCCAGCCCGTCTCTTGGTAATTTGACGACATACATATATGTGGATCAGTCTATTGAGGACTGATCAAGAGAGTGATTGTTTCTGTGTTACGTGTGTGTTACCACAAGAGCTAATTTAATTTGCTTATAATCGTAGTACTATACTATGAACAATAACAAGCAAGCTCTTTGGAAAATGTTGCGCAATTTGATTAATATTGCATCATTTAATTTGTTGTTTTCCCTAAGCGAGCGGTACGTGTAATTGTGTAAACTTCATGATATAAGTTACTATGATTGTATTTTTGAAGTTCAAATTATACATGTATTCTCCAATGCAATCAAAACTAAAGTTTATTACGGAGTATTTCACATTCTATCATTTTCATTCCATTTTCTTTTTCAAATACAACAACAACATCCAAGGCTTATTCCCAGAACGATTGGGGGTCGGCTAACATGAATCGCATCCAGTAATCGTCTTGTGCGCGCCATGAAATTTCAAAAAAATTGTTAACCATTTAGAAATGTTGAAACACTTTCGAAACGAGTTTTAGAAAATTATTTTCTTTTTCAAATGTGGGCTAAAAATCAAAATTCATAGAATAATAGACGGGTATAACGCATTTCAATGAGAATCACGAGCGTTTTTTGTCGTTGAAGGCCCGTAAGCAAAATCCGAAACTTCTGTTATCTTTGCATTGGGTTAGAACTTGGTCGTGTGAGATAATAGAGTGAACACGAATTTAAATCGCAAATCCGTAGCAAGGCCAATAAGGGCATGAGTCATATATTCCCGTTATTCAACACACTCGTTTGCTAAAGAATTCTGACCGCGAGATTACTGTTGGATTGGTTTGGAGTGCCCTAGCTCGCTGGCTGCTCGTCTAATTAAAGCAAGGTACTATCCTACTGGTGACTTTTTAAATGCGGAATTGGGGCATCATCTGAGTTATATATGGCGTAGTGTACGAGAGGGACAGGAGGTGCAGATGGAATGCTGGTAACGGAAAGAAGGTACGGGTTGGAAAGACAACTGATCTATGAACCCTCCCTCTTTCCGACTCATTTTCCCAATGAATTCGAATGAGGAAGAGCTTGTGAGTAACTGGACTGATGCTGATAGCGGGAGATGGCGAGAAGAAGTTGTACGGAGCAGACTTCTGCCTTTTGAAGCGGAGGATAGGCTTGCTTGGAATTTCGCATATGATGGTGTTTACTCGGTTAAGACGGGCTATCAGTTGATTAGGTGGCGAGAAGTTTTTATTGCAGGTGGTGCGAGCTCCAACTCAGATAACTTGAGTAAATTTTGGAGGCATCTTTGGAAACTTAACTTACCTCCCAAGGTGAGATCTTTTCTCTGGAGAGCTTGTAATATGGCTCTTCCTAGTGGTGTGAATTTGCAGGTCCGCCTTAGGTAGCGTTTGGAAACAAGAATTTGAAAATTCGTAATCATTTCAATTTCATCATTTGAGAATATGAAATTCAAATATAAATCAAATGTATGGGGAGGGTGAGATTTCAAAATGACACCTCCTTAGGTGTCATTTGTTTTTTGCCTAATTGGATTTAATACAAATTCCAAGGGATTTGACACAAATCCAAATTCTCAAATTCTTAAGTTCCCAAACATGAGATTTGTGTCAAATTTGGATTTGAGAATCAAATCCTTGTTTCCAAACACTCTCTTAAGGAAATTGATCTTACTTGTGCTCGTTGTAACGGACCTGTTGAAACGGACTTGCACGCTATCCTCTTTTGCCTAGAAGTAAGTGTGGTGTGGGATGAAATTGGTATTCAAGCTACAGAGAAGTGGGGTGCCAGTAGCTGCATGCGGGACTGGGTCTTGCTGATTTTACAGGATAATAGAGGAGATGGATGGAGGGGAAAAGTCTTTCTGGTGGCCTGGGCTTTGTGGAATGAAAGAAATGTTGTTTTCCATGGGAAACAGAGTCGTGCAGCTTGGAGAGTTGTTGCAGGGGTATCTAGTCTTTGGTGTGCGTATATGGAGGCGAATGCGTTGTTTGAAGAGAAGGGGCTGCAGACTTGTGGGAGTAGTGATCAATGGCGTCCACCAATGGCGGGAGTATGGAAGTTAAATGTCGACGGGGCTCTGTTTGGAGACAGGGGTTGCGGTTTGGGCTTTGTTTTGAGGGGTAGCCAGGGTGAAGTTGTTCTTGCGGGCTGCCAGCAGTTGCGTGAGGGCTGGGAGCCTGTTGTTGTGGAAGCCAAAGCCATCGGTTTTGGTTTACGAATGGCTCGCTAACATGGGTATAGGAATCTTGTGATTGAGTCTGATTGTATGCAAGTTGTTTCTTTACTAAATCGTAGAGTCCTTCCTTTAACTTATTTGGGCAACATTTGTAAGGAGTTAGTCGAGTTGTTTACTAATTTTGAGTCAATAGTTGTTTTTCACATTAGACGGGGCGGTAATCAAGCGGCCCATTACATTGCTCATGTGTTGTCGGTTGATTACTCGTGCCAAGTTTGGGTTCATGGAGGTCCGGAAGGACTCCTTGATGTAGTAGCATCGGACTTTTTGTCCACTTTTTTAACGTAATATATTAGCATAGATTACCTTCAAAAAAAAAAAAAAAAAAAAAAAAAAAATGAACCCAAATTTGAGGAAATGATTTTGAAAACATACCTTCTTACACACACATACACACTAAAAAGTTTAAGTTGCGGCCAAGAAGTGAACCGACCAGACGGCACATGGGCTTAAGGGAGAGTTGGTCGCGGCCAGGAAGTGCACCTCCCGGGCGGCACACGGTTAAGGGAAGTCCTCCAAATTTCGGTTTTTTGGTATTAAGTTGGCTAAAAACTCTGTGGTTGAGTCAAATAGCCCTCATTAATTGGCTACTTGGCTCGGTTAACCATGCACCCAACCCCAACATGGAGCATCAAGGTCGTCTGACTCATTTGGTATGTTCTATTGTTAATGTTTGGTTTAAAATACTTGTAATTTACTCAGGGGTCTTAGGCGAAAGAATAAAGGCACAAAGTAACTTGAGCATTTGATACCTAACCATGAATCAAAGCAAAGTAACATGATTCCACAAGAAAGAGCACGCATTGAATATACAACAGTGAAGATGGCTTCCAATCTTCCATATATCCTGATCTAAGTAAAACTTAACCACTCAAATGTATTCTTGCAGTTGCAGTAGTTTCCATTTCTACTGAATATTTTTGAGAAACACTAACCTCGCTCCCAAATTCAATTCACCGACAATCAATAAGAAAATGGCAACTATTGCCTCGACTCTGCTGTTAAGAACGGCCTCCTCGGCTGCAAGAACAGCCGGACTTAGCCCACACTTCATCGTATCCCCAACATTGTCAGTGACCACAACCTCAATGCCTTCCCTGGTAGTCAGAGCCCAGAGGTACGAAGGTGAACCAAAGAGGCACATCAGTCAGACACCTCTGCATATAGAACCTGACACTCATAGAATGAAATTCTTCCTCGAGCCAGGACCACCTCATAATGGTAAGACCTAGAGGCGTGTTATTTGTATAAGCCATTGCTGGGTTTTAATCAGCAGTTCTGATGTTCTAAATCTTGATCTAATCATTTCCTCTGTGTGACGCTGAACAATCTAATCATTTTCTGGTAAATGATCGCGATTTTGGTTTTTCAGATTCTGCTACCTGGTTAATGGAAGAACACAAGGATTGTACTGAAATTTGGTTCAAGATGCCAGGAGTTACAGTCATGGACATCAACATGTATGTTAAGGACAACAAGCTCTACATACAGGAAAAGAACAACATCAAACCTTTTCGGAAGATGATGATACAGCCCTTCGAAAATGTCGAGTTGCCCCCTGACTCGAGGAAGGAAGACATCGTGGCCAAACTCGGGAATGGTATTCTCTACGTTTATGTGCCAAAAACCACCAAACCTGAGTTACCCTACGACATACCAGTCGAAGATGCTTCGTGGTAAATAGACAATGTAAGTGTCCTTCACACCACTACAGGTGGTCTCAGTCGATCGAGTGCTAGAAAGCTTTGCTTAAATAGTCTTAGATTAACTGCTTTTCTGCAAGCTCTGACACAACCGCCAGTGCTCTATCATCATGGAATCGAAAAATAAGTTTACGGTAACTTTTCTTACGTTGAATGTCACATAATGCTGAGATATTGGCATACTGTGAAGTTTCAACTGAAAATCTGGATATTATCTAGACAAATTAACATTTTAGAGCTATTCTGACTTCCAACTAAATATTAGAGGATTTATAGCCCTTTTACGGTTGATTGGGTGTGACGCCTATTGCACACGCACGCATGTGATACGCGCTCCAAACACAGTAACCGTGAATGGTTGATTCGGGGTAAACAAATAGCGTCAGCCAGAAACCAGGAAGCAACCATCAATACTCCATACGAAGCCATAGGCGATATCTCTGCACCCCACAGTAGTATAATACACCCTACTGGAGGAGGAGCTTTGACATCACAACCGGCTAGGAGGGGAGTGGAGTGCGGCAAGATTGGAAATGTGCATGCTATAGTGTGTATAAGTTACGCAAGGTCATTTCTTCTTATTCTCTCGGGGCCTCTAAAATGTCAGGACCGACCCTAGTCAAAGAAAAAACCCAAACTTCATTGCAATCCAGATTTAACCGTGGCCGATATTCTGGCCAACCCCAAGTCCACCTTATACGGCTAAGGAAGGACAGAAGAATTACATAGGGGACATAGTTGACACTGACAGGGGCAACATCTGGAAGAGGGCAGTCAACAATTACTGTTTCCACAAGTATAAACAAACGAACAGCCCTTAAAAAAAAAAAAAAACTAACAGGCAGATGTTCAAAGCCAGAGCTGAAGTCTAAACGATTCAATCCACTGTCAGAGAATTCCATAAACAACCGGAAAAAAAAAAAAAAAAAAAAAAAAAACAGTATCTTTGGACTTAAAGAAAGTCAGGAAAACATCCGCACCGCAGAGGACTTGGTCTATGCAGACAAATCTCTGACTGAGTTTCATCGCACTGTGCAGCATAAATAAACTCGGAACTTGGAGCCTCGAAGTTGCCTCCAAACTCTATATGTTCAAATGAACAGAACCTTCGGGACCGAAGGGCTTTAACATGCTTCCTATAAGTAAAACAGGATACTGGGCCCAAGATAACGAAACGACATAACTAAAGACGCCACAAGTACCTTCATACTATTCTGTGTACCTATATATATATGTATATATGTCGATTATACTCAGCATTCAGCAGCCACTCGGATTTGGGTTGTGATCACACTCACTGCAATGGTGAACGAGGAGGACGGGGACGGACAGGGGTCTTTGACGGGCTCACCCTGTACAAAGAGTTGAATGATCATGAACAGAAAAGGTGCTAGAACATCACAGATTGCAGCCAAAACAAAATGACAGAAGATAAGAAAAGCCAAGGAGCTCACCTAATAGGAAGGGTTCCCAAAACAATACCACTGCAGTTAAGGGCAGCAATCGCACTTTCAGCCTGCAGCACACCATGCGAAAAACAGAGGTTAACATCCAGCGGATAACAATTACCAATCCAATTCTGAAACCATCACTGATAATATAAGAGGCCATAGGCAATGTAGCATGAAGCAGGTCACAATTCATATAAAGTTCTCACATTCTCTGAATATAAACACTTCATTCCCTCGAATCCGAGTAGGAACCAGGTAAGACCTCAAGGGCACAGAAAGCACGAAAAGTTCTTTCAGAGTTTTGATTTCAAAGAACATAAGAGACTAATCCACCAACAAACTACTGTGTTTCTAACAAGAATTGTTGTTTATTACTGTAGCAAATTTCCAAGAACCATGCAAAAGATATTCCTTAAGAAGACCAACAGACGAAAAAAATATCATCAGCGCTATGTAGATTCCACCCAATATCACAATGAACATCCTATAATGCTTGATCAGACACAAGGAACTTCAAGAGGCAGAAGTATGGAATAGAGGGATATGACACCAATTAAGAAACCATGAAAGAGAACAATGCTTGACATGTTATGACGTACAATGACATGCCAATCAGTTCAATTTTTGACTGGTTTTTGCTACCAGTACAAAGCCATTCTCTTTACCGATTGCAAGTCGGAACTGAAAAAAGGGCAAGGGACGCACTAGACTCTTCTCCGGAATCTAAAGTTCTGCAATAATATCATAACAATTTATTTTCATTTCTGAAGAGTGAAATAGGACAAGGAACACATTAGAGCTTAGAGCCATTAATAGAAAAGGGTTCCCAACAATGAGCAATCAGCGTGCATCAAATCATGCCTTTGTTCACGTATAGAGACAGCAACATGGGGTCTCAATGAGCATAGCATGTAAATACCACCATTTGACAAGATCACAGCCAAGTTTCCTTGCGTAAAAGGAGGAGTATCATAAAGCACACTCGTTCAGAACAGAACAAAATTTGAGTCTTTTACTGCTATACCAAGCAAAATGCCAAAAGCCTCGTAGTTGATCACACACATGAAAAAACAACCTACTTTAGTAGCAAGAACAAGACATATTTACACAAGCACCAGCAGCCTAACGCCAACCCTCTCTCCAATGGATCAGAAAATCATCCCAGTTCTCAGCCTATTACAATAAGCAGACCAATAAGGCTACAAAAAAGACCGTTTAGCATTGTATATGTGCTCTAACTTTCGCGATGATCAATAACTTCCATCACATAGAGTAGAAGCAGCAAAAACGTAATTACATGCAAACGCATCACGTTAGCTCTATATTAACCCTAAAGCACAAATTCCAAAATCCAGGAACTCAACTAATGGACATTTCCGGTGTCAACTGGTCATAAGTCTCTAATAGTGTATAGAACACTATTACTATTAGTCTCACTAATCCATCTCATTCTAATCTACTCTATCTCATAAATTATGACTGGGTTTGTAGTTTCTATTAACAAAGCCCAACAAATTGAGACGACTATGACCTGAGAGACTGAGCAGAAATGGAACTTGAAATTCTCCAGCATAGCCTAATGTATGAATAAAACTACAATCCCACTGTCTCATATTCCATCATTTTCAGTGATCAATAATTAAGCTAGACAGCTCTCTTATGGTTTACAGAACACTGGTAAGAATGCAGCCTTTTAAGATAACTAGATAAGACAGCCATGTACCATGGAGCAGGTTGACCTTGCTGCCCATTGATCTTCCAACAGAACATAAAACTCAGTTATCAAATTCCGAACTCCAAAACAAACATTATGGTCAATTTTTTATAAAACCTGTGATGGATAGTACTGTACATTCCCACAAAAAAATTGGTGTTGGCTAACATGAATTGTCATTTACACCGTTATAGAGTGAGAGCAAGTGAAATATAGAACATAATATAAAAAAGAATGAGGGTAATTCAAAATTAAAATATATAAACAAAAACCTAGTTTGACGAATAATCCATGGAAGTAGTAGTAAACCCATGATGAGAAAAATAACGACGTATAGGTTCATAACCAAGGGGACAATTTGAAACCATACAAATAAAAATGGAACACAGAAGACAGTACACTTAAAGTACCAGGAACAGCCAAGCCTTAGTTGAAAAATGATTGATCAAAGGCAACAACAACAGTAAACCTACAGTACCAACAACAGAACACACTCACACACACACACACACACACGCACCAAAAACAAAAAGAGAGAGAGAGAGACTTGATCATATTCTGCAGCCATGTCGCTAACATACAGTACCACACTACCACCATCCAGCTTGACTCTTCAATAAACTAGTCAATAACATTACTAGTCTCCAGACTCTCCACAAATGATAATGATAGAACACCCAATACAAGCTTACACAACGAAGAAAATGGTTCCTGGTTGAGATACTAAAGAGTAAAGACCCATAGAGTAGCCAATTGACAGAGCTAAAAGCAACTGCTCTCAAGTTGATTAACCTTGAGATCAGCAGTAAGATGTAAGGGCAGTGATTTGCATCTAAAAAAAGGACACCCAACTAGAAGAAATTGAACATAAAGGGACGTCATAGTATGCTACGCAGGATCGCATGCGTAGCTGTGTTTATTCTTGCAATGGACAAGAGACATGAACGTAGCCTAGCACAAGTGAGTCAACATCCAATATGCAAGCAAAAAATATGGACAGCACAACGTCCACCTTAGAAGATTGACAAATTCTCTGAAATAGTAAGACCAAAATTGAAAAAGAGTTATTTCTCCTCAACCCTCATCACGGTTTAAGTATCCTACAGCCCCTGGAAAGTGTAATGAAACACAGTCACCTGAAACCTCCCTCAATTCGCAAGCAGCATGTTAACACCCAATGTCAAGCAACAAGCTACAGCCAGATATCCCCTTAATTCAAATTCTAGCAATCTTCAATTAAACCATGAGATTTTCAAAGCCCCAATCGCTACATAAATTAAGTACATTGAAGGAGCAATTACGGACATTGAAAACTGGTCTCCGCAAAGAGCTCTATTCACACAGAACAACAGGACGTAATCCCGAAAATAACTGACACATTACAGTAATCCAACCACATCAAAAGTACTGCATTTTGGCAGATAGTTTAAGCACCCATGTTGGCCTAGAAGATTAAGAGCATAACACAAGCTTGAATGATGAATAAGCATTCAAGCTAGAATATGATTCGAAATGATAGCAGTAGCCGTACTGCCACCAAAAATAAATACAAAAAGAAAAAAATGGATTGCCACAATTTCAATTGTAATAAGATAAGGCACTGACAGGCCAAACTATAAACACTACATGCAGGGTAATAGGGTAGACAGTAAAAGATCCACAAGAGACAACAAGACTGAATACAAAAATGCAGTACGCCAGTCAATCTAGAATGGCTAAATGGGCATATGGTACCAATTCAAACTGCTCAGTTCACGCAGATATAAGTTGCTCACCTACCCATAGATCCATAATCATAAATAGGTGCATTAGCAAAAAAATTACAAATCTATAAGAAGAATAAGGATTACCATGATAAACTCCACGAAAGCAATGCGAGTAGAATGATGATAGTCCCCAAGCATCCTCAAGCGGTGAACCTGGAAAGTTGTTATCTTTTGAAGATTTATTCAGAAAGTTACACAGGTGACCAATATTAAGTTGTAAGCATGCAGAATACACACCTCTCCACAGATTGATTCAAAGAACAATTTCAGTTCTGCTTGTGTAACCTGCATTAATTTACCATTAAAGCCACAAAAACTCAGTACATAATCCACAGATCAAACAAATTATACTGTTCAGAAGTACATAGAAGTAAGTAACTGACTTTAGGATACATACCTTCTTATCAATATTGGTACAGTAAACAGTTCTTGCACACATTTCCCTCTCGTCTTCTGACTGTAGACAGCAGCATCATAAGTTAGACTAATATAATACGGGCTTTATCATAAGTATTAGAGACGTTGAAGCCTGAAACTAAAGATGTTGAAGAAAGAAGAAGCTCCATAGCACAGAAACCAAGCAGCAAGGAGCATAGAACCATACTCACCCTTGGCAAGAAAGTAGGATTCACAGGAGCAATGGCAGTCTTTGAAGGCAAGACTCTGACGGGGTAAAACCCAAGCATAGTACCCGACAGGGATAAAGCAGTTTTAGCACCCTCTGTTCAAAATGCAATTATCCAAAGACATGAAAGATTAGTTGAGTCCATAAACCAGAAATCATCAGCAATGAACTAAGAGCAGGGTAATCACAAATTTTGACAGCCAAATGCATTACCTTCATCAGTAAATTCGATGAAAGCAAAACGAAGTACGGAATTTGGATCACCACAAACACGGCAATCAACAACCTACATCGCGCAATCAAGTAAACCAACACACTTTAAACACATAAGCTCAAGCCAAACACTACACAGCTTTGGATGATTGGATCCCATTTACCTGTCCACAGTTGATAAAAAGCGACGCAAGCTGCTCTTCAGTAACCTATACACACATACACCATCACACAAAAGGGATATTACTACAAAAACCCACCTCAAATTCAGCAAAATTCACATAAAATCATCAATTTCCCCACAAACAAAAGAAGCATTACTCATCCAATACCTGCTGATCAATGTCGGAAACATACACAGTTCGTCGAATTATCTCTTCCCTCTGAGCCATACTAGTCCTGCTATTCATCCTCCTCTTTCCATTAGCATAGTTGCTCCTCCTCTAGACGCAACCAAACAATCATATAAACACAACAATAATCGAAAACAATACCCGAAAAATCAATCAATCAGAAAAAAAAGGTATCAAATTACCCTTCTCCCAGCAAAATTATTGAGATTGGCAGCAACATTAGGCTGAATTATAAAGTTGTTGGGATAACCAAACCCATTAACACCATGAAAATTAGACAAAGAAGGCGGTACAAACTCGGCCGCCATGGGATTTAACTTGGATAACATCTCCTCCAAATCCCTAATTTCCTTCTTAAACCCCTCCCCACCATTTTTCATCATATGATCATCACCATTTTCATCAAAACTATCAACTTTCTTAACATTAACATTATTATTATTATTCTTATTATTATTATTCATCTCATCCACATCCACATCATCATCATCAACAACAAAACCATTTTCCTTCTTCTCCTCCTCCTTTTCCTCCTTTGTCGTGTCCTTTACGACATCGTTTTCCACATGAGTAACACTACTACCATTGTTGTTATTCAGTGCCTTCAAGCTCAAGCTTTGATCTTTCGTCACAATTTTCTCGTGATTGCCGTTTGATCGCTCTAGATCAGTCGTATCGAACCGCTGCTCACCCGATGCGACGCCGTTTTCAACTACCGCCATGATCGCCATTCCACAAACTCTCACTCTCACAAAAAAAAAAGAAAAACTTAAAAACTTTTTTCCTGAAAAATTGAAGATCAAATTCACAATTAAAACCCTAAAAAACCCACACAAAAAAAAAATCACAGTAATCAACATGTTTTCAGAGGAGAGAGAAAATGTACCTGGGGTTAATTCCGATTAGAGTCGATGATGATCAATCAGAAAGATCGAGAAACACTGAAACACCAGAGAACAACAAAAAAGTCGCAGTCTTTATTGGTATCTTCTTCTTCACACTTTTTATTCTTCAATGGCGGATGAAGAAGATTTAATTAAATTAAAAAAAAATAACAAAAACCAAATCGGATTATATACTATATAAAATAAATAAAAAAACAGAGAAAAAGTGTAGCAGATGAAGAGCAACAAAACAGAACTTTAGTTTCTCTTTATTTTTATATTAATTAGTTAATTTATTTATTTATAATGAAAGACTTTAATTATAAAAAGGTTTATTGCAGTGGCATTTACAGAGAGAGAAAGGGCGAGGAGAGAGAAAATTATTTTTTTTATTATTTATTTTGCAATGAAAGAAAAAAAATGTTTGGTCACTCAGGTGGGTTTTTATGGTTTTGCCAAGAATATAAAATACTACAATATACAATAATAATTAATTAATAAGTTTGGTTAGTGAAGATTCGTTATCTTTTATATTATCTGGTAATTAAATTTTAATTTTACTACAAAGTAATTTGGGATATGATATAAAATTATAAATAAATGAAATAGATAACATTTTGATTTGATGTGTATCCTTATCTTATTGTAAGTGTAAGTTTGACATTGGGGAAAAATTTGTGCACGTTATTCATGGCTTTTGTGGATTCTTTTATAATGTCATTCATCAGAATTAATGAACATTTGACTTTCAACATATGTATACTTTGACATGGTATTGCGTATAATTAGTCTTTTGTGGATCTTTCCCTAGCTAATATAAGTATTAAGATGTTGTTGAATTGTTGATGATCAAGTTTAGGTGTCTTGAATCTTCATTAATTGAAAATGATGTATAATTGTTTCAACATATTGACGCTAATGTTAGTATAACGACAAATTGGGTGTAGGTCATATTTGGGTCTTTGTTTTTTTTTTTTTTTTTTTTTGAAAACGTTGTTTTTATACTTAATTAGTTGGTTGGTTGATCATTCTGTAGGAAGACTTGAAAGTATAATGAGTAGTTGGAAAAGTATTTATAAGCATAAACTTGTCATTCTTCTATGTCCGATCTTGGAGAATGCAAAATAAAGTTCTTAATAATGTTTGCTTGATAGAGAGAAATACAAGCTTAGTTTCATCTGACAGTTTGAGTTACGAATTTGATGATGACTTTTGAGTTCTTAAGTAGTTCCATACTTATTACCTCTTATGTAGGGGAGAAAACGGCAAACATTCCTTACCATTAGCATATGTAACTCCAAATTGAGCTAATTAGTGTAATAGTACACCTGAAACATTACAAACATACGTGAAAGTTAACCCATGATAGTAATCCTAAGTTGGTAAACTATTAACAAGAGCGAAACTCACACGTCCCAAGTAAGAAAATTAGGGTGTCTTATCCTCATTGATCAAAAGTTTTTCGACAACAACACTACTACGATTCAGTACGTATCAAATCAAAAATAGCCAATTAACCATACAAAATTGAAAATTCTCCATCCTTCATGAATATGATGCACTAGTTCATGAATCATGACACTACATTTTTTATGCCACATGTAAAGAATGGCTGTATACTAAAGTGGACGTCTTTATCCATTTATATCTATCAATCCCCACTCTTTTTATTTACTTCTTTTTCAGTATTCAGAGTGCCCCATTTCACATTTTTTTATATTTTATTTTATTATATTGTTCTGTTATCTAGCAACAACAACAACTACATTAAGTTGAGCTAAGTTGGTGAGTATTGTCGTTATTATCTGCAACAAGTAAATGGACGCATCAGATGAGTTTAATTTTCCTTTTTTCTTGAGAAGGGGGCATCATATGCTAAAAATAAAGTTCGATAAACCTTAGCCATTCAGTTTTGTTTCTATGCATATGTTGGCTGTACTCCTGATCAAAATGTCTGGTGCCTTGGCTTCACGGAATAATATGATGATGTGTTGTTTGTCAAAGGTTTCGCTTTCGCCACTTCCTCTGCTCCAACTACGTCATGTCTTACACTAGCCATGGTACACACTACTACACTTACAAGTGTTTTCCATCTACTCACTCAGTCTCACCTCAAACGCCACATGTATAAAACGATCCTATATTTGAAATGTTGTACACACGACTCGGTTAATCAAAGTTTCAAAAAATTGAATGGCAAGTTAGAGAAAACTCTAATTTTATATAATTTTTTTGATAGTTTGATAACATATATTAAGGGGTCGTTTGTATATCATAGGAATTAAATTTCTATAGGTAATAGAATATCCCGAGAAATGAATTCCTATGGTAAATTTCCGAGAATTTGCCTTACAACGTTTGGATAATTGGATACCATCTAGGAACTTAGAATTCCTTGGAATTAATTTCCCATGTCTTGTTTGGTTACCATGCAACAATTCATTTGTTTGGTTATTGAATTGACCAACTTACCCTCTATTAATGTAGCTAAATAAACATAAAATAAGCAATGAAAGGGTAAAGTAGTAATTGTATGTATTTTACACCATAGGAATTGTGAATGACCATGAGAATTTCCAATTTCTCCACTTCTACGAAAATGGGTTATCCAAACAACCTCACAAAAACCCAATTCCTAGGAAAATGAAATTCCTATAAATTTTGAGGGTATCCAAACGACCTCTAAGAATATTATGCATGATTTTATATATCTCCAATTTAAATAAGAGTTGTTAAAAATATCAAGACGTCTTATATTAATATTAAATACTAATAAAGAGTTGTAAGAAAGTAAAAGACAGTGGGTGAAGATAAAAAGATGCACACGAACATTGGTACGAAGATGCTCCGACGGCTTTAACCATGAATGGACCACATTACGATCACGCAACTCAAAGGATCCGAACCACCTTAACATTCAACGCTACCTTTCATACCCACCCATGGTTTGCTTAGGCCCACGTCCTCAAATGTAAACATAATTATCAAATCCCCCAACTAATTCCGTTCGTAAGACATTACATTATACTATATACGATATATTGGGTATTCTTACTTTTAAAGGTAGTGATTTTGACTTATTTACTTGAGTGAAAATTATAAAATTAATCTAAATGAAATTATTTTTAATTACGTTGAATCTCATGAGTTTTATAATTTTCACGACTTAATTATTACCTTATTTTGATGATTAATGTCAAGCGCGATCACTTCAAAAGGCCACAACAATTGTATATAATTTTATGATTGTCTCCAAATTTGATAATGACCCAACTCACTGGTTTCATACTTTGTGTGAACACTAAAGTTGAGTGTTCTGCTTCTATATGTTCGGATTCTTGAAATTGGGTTGAGATCTTTTGAGTTTCATTTTCAATAAAGTTGGCACATACAATTTACTACGTATAATATAAACAGAAAAAAAAAATCCCTTTAAAAATATGTCCTTTATTTATCTAGCCTATAGAGTACTAATTACTTAAACACCTAGAAACAACAATTTAAAACCATAATATATCGCAATATCAAATTATTCATGAAAAAAACCAGACTACTCATGAAATACTCAATTTAATGTTAATCTAATAACTTTTGTGATGGTTCATTATATTTTTTTAGAGATGAAAAGGCGTAAAGCCAACAAGGTTCCTGTCATAACTTGCTTGGTTACATCGATCACATTTCGCATATTCGGCCCCAACATATGCTTAAGCTATTCTTTCTCTAGTACTCGTATATTTTATCATTGGACCTCCCAAAAAAAAAAAAAAAAAAAAAAAGAAAGAACAAGAAAAATAATCATTGGGTGAGCAGCCTTCATTGAAGGGTAGGACTGTAGGAGTATATTTTATCTACCGAGTATGTTTAGTTGTTTACGTTGTATAATAAGAATTATAATGTACACTATTTGGAAATCTCATAAACTCACTATAATTCGTAATAATAACTTGCTTACAATGACCTTAGGGTGATCCCTATTTATACTAATATATTACTTCACTCTTACAAAATCCATCAGACAATATATTCCTAATATATCATATTCCTAAATTACATACTCGTAATATGGTAATATTCCTTAACTACATACTCGTAATATGGTAATATTCCTTAACCCGAATATTCCCAATATCCTCTATTACCCCCCTCAAACTCATGGTAATTTAACTAAAATTACAATGAGTTTGCCAAAACGATAAGGAAATAAAATAGCTCCGTCGAAATCTTCGAAACTTCAAATCTGGCACATTGATAGTCGTCGTCGCAAAACACCATTATTTCCGAAACCACTTGATCGTCACCCAAAAAACACTCAAAAAGTACCGTAAATTAACACGGTCAACACCATGAATCGCTCATAATCAGCTTCACCACTAAATGTCAGATACAAGGGAACCATGAATCACCATGGTCTCACAAATCATGAAGCGGCCATTATCAACTTCATCTAAAAAGAAGCAAACATGACTGGTAGGACACTCCCTAATAAAACACCGAAAACGAAATACCATGAAGCGATCAACATGGTCTCACAATGTGAAACGGTCATTACCAATTTCACCTTAAAACTACCAGACATAAGAGGTAGGGGCACACCCCCATTCCTTGATCGGCCTAAAATCATCACACAAAATCAAAATCTCAAAGAGTGTTCTCAACCAAAACCCAAACAATAACCAACGACCATCAAAACCACACCAAAATTGAGCCAAACACAACCAGACTTAACTGACTTTTCCCCTTTAATTAGTCGATGACTTAATTAAACCCAAATCACCATGAACCGGCCTTGAACACGTACAATGCAAATCCATGCATCAACACCCAATTACCAAAAAAAAACAATGTACGCCTATGGCTATGCCACGTACAAACTTACTCCAATATTCCACGAACAAACAAACCACGAACGGTAAGTCAGCAACAACACCCACGAATAATTCGTCTTCACGACCTTCTTTTCGATCAATCACAAACGTCTCGACATCATCGAACAACAATTCAAACACCAAAGGAAGGGGGTCTTTATTCAAAGACAAATAAAACCATAATAATAATAATAATAATAATAATAATAATAATAATAATAATAATAATAATAATAATAATAATAATAATAATAATAATAATAATAATAATAATAATAAGATCGAACAACGAAACCTTAAAACATTAAATCACAATAATAAAACTCCAACGAACAACTAATTCCCGCAACTAATTCCCGAGAAGCAACGAAATCCCGCCGGCAGACATTATCGATCACATGCCCATCGGCAGGCAGCGGAAGCACATTTTAGAGTCCTCTAGGAAAGAGGCTCTGATACCATAATAAGAATTATAATGTACACTATTTGGAAATCTCATAAACTCACTATAATTCGTAATAATAACTTGTTTACAATGACTTTAGGGTAATCCCTATTTATACTAATATATGACTTCACCCTTATGAAACTCATCAGACAATATATTCCTAATATATCATATTCCTAAATTACATACTCGTAATATGGTAATATTCTTTAACCCGAATATTCCCAATATCCTCTATTATTGTATTAGTTAAAATATTGGCAGGAAATAGTCTGTGCTTACTATTTCTGAGCTTATTTCCTAAAAGAGGAAAAGAAAAATAAAAGGTCTGCGTCACCTAAGCTCCTTGAGAGAAAAGGTCCGTGTTTCTGAGCAATGATGATTGTAATTCGTATTAAGACAAGCGTAATGCATTACTAATGCCGATATTGTATCTAATGATTTCGACCGTATGCTCAAAAATTTAGTACCATTGTCTACGACCAGGAATGTCCGGCAACATATCAACCATTATGTTATCACTTGGACTGATAAGTGATAATAGACCCCTAAATCTATTCAAGGAGCTTAATACAAAGTCAAAATGAAGCTTTCACATCAAGATTGGCAGTTACTGTGAGTAAATCAAGGTCACATCATCATCACCATATATCATTTTTCTAGGTCAATGAAATGATCTTCAAGGACTGTGATTGTGATTTAAAAGAGCACTATACATATTATAATTAAAAAGTCAATAAACTTCAACTTCTGACCTTTAGCCACTCTCAATCGGCAATTCAAAATCAGAATGCAAGCTCAGTAAAGTCTATAACTAGCAATGCAACTATTTCACCTTATTCCATTGCAATATAAGAACTCTAGACGAAGAGATCGTGACCTAATCAAGGATATACGATACTGTTGGTACCACTTTGGTATTGGGTCATAACTCTTAGGTCAGTATACCTTAATAAAGGCCCATATGATGCAACAAAACCCAGTTAAAGGCAGCCCTTAGATGAAAGCAAAATAAAGGGTCAGGATTGAGTGGAAAAACGTAGGATGATTCCTAGGACCCCTATCATTTCCTATAAATACCTCACCTTTATGATCTATCAAAGGACAGGTTCTTACAAATTCTATGGTATTCAATCATTTCTCCGATTATTCCCCTTGATTTACGCCTAAAAGACCCTTTTTGTCTTTAGCGCCACCCCTCCCGAGCCATATTCTGACTTAAGCGTCGGAGGGGCGACGCCTGGTGAAAACCGGGCTCCCTTTTTTGCAGGTACTCGGCGAGGCATCCTAGCTCACTGTCCTTCGAAGAAACTCACTCCAACAAGTGGCGCCGTCTATGGGGACAGTTTGAAAGGAAAGCCGATCGAGAGTACCATACGCTTCGAAAATGGCTCCGAGAGGAAAGGCCACGCGACCCAAGGGAGCTGTGGCGGACGATATCCCCATCCTCGGTCGAGCTGACCCAGATCCCTCGAGCCTCGATAACCCCGGTGAGGGGACGTCGAGAGTGCTCGAGGCGGAGCGGTCAGCCCCTAAGGGGGGAGCCCAGCACACTCCAGAGGAGGATATGGAGGAGCAGGTAAATCTGGAGGAGGAATACGAGCCGACAGATGACGAGGAGACGGAGAGTGAACCGCGTCCAAGGGACGTCGCCCTGATGAAGAAGTTAGCCGAGGCTCGCGCAAGGCTCGAAGTCTAGACCGACTTGCAGCAACAGATGAATGAGCGGATGGCGGAGCTGGAGAAACGGGTCGCCTCCCAGACCAAGGCTCCAATAGCCGAACAAGCGGGGCCCTCGAAAGACCCTATCTAAACGAACCGCGGCCGTCCGCCGAATAAAGGAGATCTATGACAAGAACTGGCCTACCGAGCTGAGGGATACCATCAACACCCTAAGGAGGAAGAGAAAGGACAATGAGGCGACACAGGCCTCGCAAAAGAAGCATACGGCGAATGGGGTGAAGGACAAGGGGAAATGCGTCCTGATAGAGGAGAGTCCCACACGAGAACGAACCAAGCCTCATGACAGCCAATCTCAAAGCTGAAAGAGGTCCCACTCTCCGCGAAGAACGTCTAAGCATTCAAAGCCTTCGCCTCAAACGTCTAAGCTGTCCAAAAGCGCGACTCGTGAGATCAATTCGGACTCCACGAGCGGTGACTCAGAGTCCGCTTCGGAAAGCGAGGCCAGTTCGAGGCATCACTCGCATCCCCCAAGGAGGACTTTCGTGTCGGAATCACCCTTCGCCCGGTGGATTCTCAAAGCTGAAAGGATTCCGGGGGTGAAGAAACCAAAATTGATTGAGTACGATGGAGTCGATGACCCCTTCGATCACTTATCATCCTACATACACAACATTGGGTATATGACAGAACATGAGGCGACTGTGTGACGTTTGTTCCCAACCACGCTGACAGGGATCTCTCAGCGTTGGTTCGACAAACTGCCACCAAAAAGCATCCGTTAGTGGCCAGGGTTGAAGAAGAGGTTTACCGGGCATTTCGTTACAGGTGGTCAACAAGATGGTTTGAAGATTACTGGTGGACACGGGGTCGTCAGTTGACATAATAACATTTGAATGCCTCCAGAAGCTGAAATACACTGTGAAGGACATCACTCCGCTCCCGAGAACTTATAGTCGTCTTCGGCTGGCAGACGATCTATCCCATGGGAACGATTCGCCTTCCAGGCGCCATGGGCGAGGGAGCAGACATGAGGCGAGCCCACATCAATTTTGTAGTCATTGACATCCCATGCGCTTATAACCTTGTTATAGGAAGACCATTGCTGAATGATATTATTGGGCTAGTTTTTCCCCTAGGTCTGTTGATGCTGTACGTCACAGATGATGGCCGAGCCGCGATCATCCAAGCCGACCAAAAGGTCGCTCGAGAGTGTTATCATGCTGGACTCAGGCCTCCCATGGTAAATCCTAGCGAGGCGCGAGGAGATGAGCCGGCCTCAAAGAAGAGAACGGAAGCAAGCACGGCAAAGGCCGCGGCCGAATCTTTTTGCTTAGAGACGATAGATGCCCGACACGGCCTCGAAGGGCTGACCCAGCCCTTCGAGGAGACGGAAGACATTGCTTTGGAAGAGGAAAGAGCCGATCGAACTGTTCGAATAGGCAAGTCCCTCGAACCCGAGATTAAGGCCCCTCTGACATCATTACTAAGAGAATTCAAAGATGTGTTCGCATTCGCGGTTGAGGAGATGCCAGGGCTCGATCCCTCAGTCATCACTCACAAGCTGAACCCCGACCCGACAAAGAAGCCAGTCCATCAGAAGCAGCGTCACTTTAGGACTGAGCGGACCCGTGCTATCAAAGAGGAAGTCGACCGATTGCTCGGAGCTCGGTACATTGAAAGATGCACATATCCAGTTTGGCTATCTAATGTGGTGCTGGTGAAGAAGCCAAACGGGCCGTGGAGAATGTGCGTCGACTTCACAAACTTAAACAAGGCCCACCCTAAGGACGGTCAGCCATTGTATCGAATGGATCGGTTGGTGGACTCCACCTCGGGGCATGAGCTGCTAAGCTTCATGGATGCTTATGCTGGGTACCACCAAGTCCCAATGGAGGAGGAGGATAGGCCGAATACTGCCTTTATCACACCCTTGGGGGTATACATGTATCGAGTGATGCCGTTCGGCTTGAAGAACGCTGGAGCCACATTCCAAAGATTGGTGAACCAATTGTTCGAGGAACAAATTGGGAGGAACATGGAGGCGTACGTCGACAATTTGATCGTCAAAAGTGTTCGAGCCGACGATCACCAGAAGGACTTGAGGGAGACCTTTGAGACGTTGAGGAGGTATGGGATAAAGCTCAACCCGAAGAAGTGTGCATTTGGAGTGAAGTTTGGGAAATGCTTGGGTTTTCTCGTCTATCAAAGAGGAATCGATGCGAACCCAGAAAAGATCAAAGCCATCCTGGAGATGCCTTCGCCCAAAAGTGTGAAGGATGTACAACGGTTAACGGGGTGCGTCGCCGCCCTAGGACGCTTCATTGCGAAGTCGGCCGACTGTTGCCTCCCGTTCTTCGCCGCCCTTAAAAAGAAGAAGAATTTCGAATGGGATGAGCAAGCAGAGAAGTCATTCCAAGAACTAAAGAAGTACTTGACAAATTTCCCGGAGATATCTGTGCCTCGAGAGAAGGATGCTTTATACTTGTACTTATCTGCAAATGAGCATGCGGTCGGAGCCGTGTTGGTGGTTGAGCGCGAGGGGGTCCAAAGCCCTGTGTACTACGTGAGCCATGCCCTCGTAGGGGCTGAGCTGCGATACCCTCCGCTCGAGAAACTCGCCTTGGCATTGCTCATCTCGAGCCGACGCCTCCGACCCTACTTTCAGAGTCATAAGATCATTGTGAGAACTAATTATCCCTTGGAGAAAATATTGAACCACTTGGATGGAAATGGAAAATTGTCTCGATGGGCTTGCGAGCTGAAAAGCCATGGCATCGAGTACGAGTCGAGACGCCGCCTCCAGGGGCAGGCCTTGTCAGACTTCGTAGTTAAGGCGGCATTCAACGAGCCCGAGGGGCTCATGAAGGAGCAGTGGACGCTGTACGTTGACGGCTCGTCCAATTCGGCTGGAAGCGGAGCAGGCATGATCGTCATCCTCCCGGGAGGGAAGAGAACGGAATATGTGCTTCGCTTCGGCTTCGAGGCGACCAACAACGAGGCAGAATATGAAGCCCTTATTTCTGGAATTCATATGTGCCTGGCGGCGGGAGCCACGGATGTGAGAGCCTTCTCTGATTCGGCCATTGTGGTGAACCAAATCAACGAAAAATTCGAGGCGAAGGAACACATGGCTCAATACAGGGATAAGGTCCAAAGCCTTACTAAGAAGCTCACACACTTCCAAATTGAGCTCATCCCCGATCAGAAAATCAACAAGCGGACGCTTTGGCTCGACTGGCCAGCTCATCCATCAATGACAACCCAAGGGTGGTCAAGTGGGAGTTGTTGCCATTTCGGAGTATTGATCCCACGGCTCGCATTTTGGTATTGGACCGGAGTCCTGAGTGGATGAGACCATTAATAGCCTATCTTAAGGACGGAGAGCTACCGGATGACCCGAAGCGAGCCAAGGCAATTGAAAAAAGGGCAGAATGGTCCACCTTGATCGACGGGGAACTGTACAAGAAGGGATATTCCCAACCATTTATAAAGTGTGTTGACCCGGTGGAGGGTGATTATATTCTAAGAGAAATTCACTTTGGAGAGTGCGGAGCGCATATTGGAGCTCGTGCGTCGGCATCAAAAGCCCTGCGAGCAGGATTCGTTTGGCCGACCATGTAGACCGATGCAGCCGCGATGTTGAAGAACTGTGACAAATGCCAGTGTTTCGGTCCAATCAGTAAGAGGCCTCCCACTCAGCTTCAGCCAATCTCAACGCCTCCCCCTTTCGCAAGATGGGGTTTGGATATCATGGGGTCGTTCCCCAAGAGCTCCACTCGGAAGAAATTCATAATTGTGGCCGTCGACTATTTCACGAAATGG
The DNA here is from genome assembly GCA_963680865.1 of Spergularia marina. Taxonomy (NCBI): domain Eukaryota; kingdom Viridiplantae; phylum Streptophyta; class Magnoliopsida; order Caryophyllales; family Caryophyllaceae; genus Spergularia; species Spergularia marina. The sequence continues at coordinate 20,714,661 of OY804553.1, read as the reverse complement.
GTCGAAACCAAGGCGCTAGAGAGAATTACCGACCGAGACATCACCAACGTTATCTGGAAGAATATACTTACCAAGTTTGGAGTCCCTCGAATGTTCACATTCGACAATGGGACCCAATTTGACAGTAAGTACTTCAAAGAATATTGTGCCCAGTTCGGCGTCAAGACTTGTTGCACATCTGTGGCCTACCCTCAAGCAAACGGACACGTCGAGTTGTCGAACAAGGTGATCCTGCACAAGCTAAGAACCATGGTTGAAGGAGCCAAAGGGAAATGGGTAGATGAGCTGCCTGGTATTTTGTGGGCCATTCGCACCACAACGAAGCGAGCCACGGGAGAGACCCCTTTCCAGCTTGTGTATGGCTCGAACGCGGTCCTTCCAATTGAATGGGGAGCCAAATCTGTTCGCATAAGCACCTACGAGCCCAAGGAGAATGAAGTTGAGCTGCGAGCCGCGCTCGACCTTCTCTCTGAGTGCCGAGGCAATGCACTGCTAAAGGCTGAAAAGCAAAAGCAACAGATGGCCAAAAGCATTCAACCGAATGGTCCGACCAAGAAAGCTGGAAGTTGGAGACATGGTCCTCAAAAATGCTAAGGCAACAGGAAAAAAGTTTCGGGGAGGAAAATTGAAGGAGAATTGGGAAGGGCCCTATCTAGTGTTCGAACAAGTAAAAGAAAGAACGTTCCGACTCAGTACCTTAGAGGGTGAAATGGTACAGAGGCCGTGGAACCTTTAAAATCTCAAGAAGTATTATGCTTAGTCGTTAGTCAAATCAATGTCGAGTACTATCTTTGTAGTCCCAGTCAAGGCGAGCTTTAGTCTGAACAAGTTTCTGGCCACAAGCCGTAGTATGTACTTTGTTTTTAAGTAATGAAGGAAAAGGGCCGTGATGTTATGTAATACTTGACACTGTTAAGTCCCCCAACCCCACCCCCTCCCAAAACCGTCAACAAATCAAGCACGAAGCTAGTCAACGCTTCAACTTCCTCCATGAAAAAGGAGCCGAGTGCAGTCACCCAAACGGGGAGTCACTCGATGCGTATAAGATACGCAGAACTTTCACCTGAAAGGTAAGAGAAGTGCAATCACCCGGATGGGGAGCCACTCGAGACGTACAAAAGTACGCACTATGCCTCTCTTTAGAGGCGAGCCGAGTGCAATCACCCATATGGGGAGTCACTCGAGGAGTTTCGCCAAGACAAGAGTCTATAAATTGCCCTACTAAGGTCGAGGGCATTGTTACAACAAACAATTGCCTGGAGCGGGTTAGAAGTTGCCCCACCTTAATAGCGACACGCGTTCCCAACTAGGGCTCGCGTCGAATAAAAAGTTAAGTTGAGAACAAATTCGCCTACGAAGGATGAAATCCCATAGCTCCCTAAACTTCGACTTGGAAAAAGGGAGGCCGATGGGAAGCCTCCTCTCAAATCACTTCGGGCTTCGACCAAGTATTTTTCACTAACACCCCTCGCAAGTATACCAAAACCCATGGTAGAACCGAGGCACCCCAAGCATAAGTATCTGATAAATAATCGAACAAAGGCAGGGGCTAAACGGGACGCAACCCCATCGACCCTCCCCCAACGAAGGGATGGGGACGAGCTATTCGAGCCCATGTGATATTCGAGTCGAGAGTGCTCGAACCATCATATGCATTGCACCGAACGGTCACCCTTTACGAGGAGTCGAATGTCGCCATAACTAAAGGCAACAAGTCATTCAGCCCCGAGCGACATTCGCCTAGAGGGCGAGACTGTATTGTTTTACAGGGCACATTGCCCAATTAATGTCTACTTCTGAGAAGTTGATGCAGGGTCCTCAGCTGGGTTGGTAAATTCGAAAGCCGCAGGAAGGTCATACATCTCTTTTTTGGCCGCTGCCTCCTCCGCCGCCACTTCCGCCTCGAGATCGACGTCCTCATCTTCGGCTTCTCCTTCCTCGGGGACCTCACCAGCTTCCTCCTTGTTATACTTGTCCAGCTCGGCACGGTCGGCGCCTCGAATTCCTCCTCGGACAGCTCGAGGGTATTGAGATTAAAGTTTTCGAGAGCCGACCATGCGAGCCGAAGGCCCAACTCGATACCCTCTTGCTTAGACGAGGCCTTAGCAAGATCGGTCAGGTAGGCGTAGCCAGCCGAGGAAAGGAAAGTGGAGACAGCCGAACAAGTTTGACTCGCCCAGAAGGTCACATGGCTCGCGACATTGACTAGCTTGAGACTCAGTTGGTCAGCGTCTGCCTTAGCCTGGGACAACTCTTTCGCCAGCGAAATGGCCTTCGCATCCGCTTCTGACATAGCATCCATCGCCTTCTCATTTTGCTCATGACATTCGGCGACATTCTTCTTGGACTCCGCCAACTCGCGCTCAGTCGCCTCTCTCGCCGCCTCCGCCTCCCTCAGCTTCGACTCCACCATCGAGCATTTATCCTTCCATGCAGTTGCCTCGCTCCGAGCCTTTGCCAGATCCGCCTCGTGGGTGTACTCATCAAGGATCCGCTCGGCGTCGCGCCTTTCGCCTTAACTAACCAGCACGCTCGATCCTGTTTCGGGTCTGTTGAACACCCTGACTTCTCGCGAGCCGTTTGTTTATTTCTCGCCATCTGAAAGAAAGAGAGAGGCGGTCACACACTCACCTCATGCGAGCCATCGCCTTTCATTTCCCTTCCCCGATGACGAGACTGAACGCCCCACACTCGATGGGTTGACCAGGAGTCGAGGAGATCGAAGGGTCGAAGCGGGGGAAGCGAGTCAGCCGCATGGCTCATCGCTTCCCGCCGCCGACCTCGAAAACCGAGTATCTTTTACAATGGTCTCTTTTTGAGATACTAGTCTGGCATTATCTAGGTTCCCAATCTCAGCGCACTTGGCTGGCATCCCTTTGCCGCCGGAGTGAGACCGACAACCCGGATTCGTCACCGGACAAGCGAAAACAAGACACGACAAAGTCGTGGGAAGAGGATAAAAACACGTACCGTAATCGGAGAAGGAAGGTAGCGCAAGATCGGAGAAAAACAACGTCGCCGGAGTCGAGAGATTAGTCGGAGAAGGAGCACGGGCAGAGCAAGAGGTGAAAAAGGAATAATTTCGGAGAAAGAAACTGAAAGAAGATTGAAAGTGAAAATGAGGGAAACCCTCACCCTATTTATAGGGGTAAAAGGCGAGGGGCAAAAACGTAAAAGCTCAAAATTTTTACACAACTTTCCAGGCGCCGTCAGTCATCATTACGGCGCAGGAGTCAAAAATTTTTCGCGTTTTCCCGAAGTTACTTTATGCGGGAATCGAGGAGACAATTGGCGTGGAAAACCGCCAAAATTCCCGCCGAGTCCCAAGGAAAGTAATGAGTGCGAAAATTTTAAATTTCTAAATCTTTCTCCGAGCCAAAACGCCTCGGATAGGGGCTCGAGCCGGGGAGACACGAGGCGTATGATGTTCGAACCATTATCGGTTCGAGCCATCACTTCCCCCGCCTAAAGGGTGAAATTTTCGAGCTCTCCCAGGCGAAAGATTGAGGACTCGAAATAGGTGAAATTTTCGAATCATTATCGATTCGAGCCATCACTTCCCCCGCCTAGGGGGTGAAATATTCGATCTCTCCCAGGCGAGCGATTAAGGACTCGAAAGGAGTGAAATTTTCGAACCGTTATCGGTTCGAGCCATCACTCCCCACGCCTAAGGGTGAAATTTTCGAGACACTTTAAACTATTCTGAAGTATACAAGAGCCCCGGTAGGGTACATTGCATCACACGGCTTTACCAAGGTCTACATAGTACACCTCGATAAAGGGCAGCCAGGGGTCGTACCCTAGTCGCTGCTAATGAGTCCGCCCCTGTAGACAATGAAGGGCGCGACCAGGCTTCGAGGGGCTCTGTTGGTACTACTTCGGTATTGGGCCATAACCCTTAGGTCAGTGTACCTTAATAAAGGCCCATATGATGCAACAAAACCGAGTTAAGGGAAACCCTTAGATGAAAGCAAAATAAAGGGTCTGGATTGAGTGGGAAAACCTAGGATGATTCCTAGGACCCCTATCATTTCCTATAAATACCCCCCCTTTATGATCTATCAAAGGACAGGTTCTTACAAATTCTATGGTATTCAATCATTTCTCCGATTATTCCCCTTGATTTACGCCTAAAAGACCCTTTTTGTCTTTAGCGCCACCCCTCCCGAGCCATATTCTGACTTAAGCGTCGGAGGGGCGACGCCTGGTGAAAACCGGGCTCCCTTTTTGGCAGGTACTTGGCGAGGCATCCTAGCTCACTGTCCTTCGAAGAAACTCACTCCAACAGATAGAATTGTTAGTGTAATGTAGCCCGTTGGGTGAATTCTGGACTGGTCTGATACTCTAATGTCGTCTTACGGTTACAGTAGAAGGGGACATGACAGCAAACAGATTCAACTTGATGGTATGTTCAACAAAGCAGTTTCCATCACCAACAAAGAAGTCGGGTCGCCCAAGAAGGCGATATGACTGATACCAAAAGAGATTCAGAGACACCTCGAAATTCAAGTATTGAATGTCATGAAACTGTATATGCATACTAGAACAATGTTGACAAGTATGACGTGGTTTAAAGAATTGGGGGTATATACATTTGGAGTTCTAGCCAAACAACAGGCTCGCAGTAGAATGTTTTAGCATTCGCAAGCAGCCACCAACTACAACTAATGATGCCTATTTCTTATTCTCCTAATACAGGTATCCTAACTGCTACTTGCAGAGACATGCTAATTACAACTTACAGCGACTATCATAACATAATTAATCAGCATAGGGATAAATCTGCATACACTTTGGCTGCCCTGATTTCGCCATAGTCAAGACCCTTTGAAGAATTGAGGCAATGAAGTAATGTTGTTTTGTTATAACTAATCATACCAGTATATTAATTATGATAATGATATGTTATACAGGTGACTTTGATAGCAGAAAGTCTGGCTGTGGTCTTTGCAACGATATCCCACAGAAGGGACACAAGGGATATGGTAATCGATTTACCACAGGTTTAACAAAAGCCCCAAAATATGAGGGGCGACCAACCATGTCATGTAGTTGTTGGGGTGGCAAGTTAGAAGCTCGTCTCTGACAACACGTGCAGAACCATAATTGAGTAAGAGGGCAAACCTGCATCGACATTGCACACCGAGTAAGTTTATGGTTCTGAGGAGCTTCTCCTTCACCAGATAGTACACCTTCACAAATCGCTGCTTCTGGAGATTCAAAAGGAATAGCAACAGAACAAAAGCGGCAGTGCTCTTCTGCCATGTAATCACACACACTGTGCAGCCTGTTTACGGTAAAAAAGCACAGTTAGGGTCTCTACCCAGCAAGAATCCAATCAATTCCGCCATGAAGTAAACTTTGGTGTGCGGGGTAGCTACAATGCCATGGAGACAGGTTGTTGAGACTAATGGTGCTCTAAACTTATAATTTGATTTCAGGAATACGCCACTGCCCACCAGCAGCTAAACATGGAAAAAATTGAATTTTTCATACAGACAGAGCATCAACAGCAACAACAGTGCCTCAAAGGCTTCCACCTATGGCAAGGTAAGGGGGGGTCGGATGTTCACAAGCCTTACCCTTAAGTTGAAAATATAAAGAGGCTGCTTACACATGACCCATAATGAATATTGCATTGAGAATTGACCGAATGCTACTTCACAATACAAGAAGCGTGGGCAGTTTGATGAGCCCTTTTGCTTTATTCTATTATGTTCCAAAACGAAAGAATAGGGGCAAGTTTTTGGCTCCACTGGATATGAAAATGTCCAACAGTATCTTTTACAATGGCCTCTTTTTGAGATACTAGTCCACTACCAAAGGCAAAGGTCCAACATTGGGTTTCTAATGAAAAGAAGTTTGTTCCTGCCCGAGAAGTGAGAACACAGCTTTCTCCACTCCCCTCAATGTCCTCTCAAACTTTGAGTTTTCCTCTCATTCCCTCCACTTTCTGTTTGAAATTGAAATTGAGGCTAATAGGATTGACACAGAAAGTTTGCATCACACACACACGATTGTGGAGGATATTCACTGTGTCTGGTATTACGTCTGATGAATGGCCATATATACAAAGAATTAACCCTAGGTCAAGGCATTTACACTATACACGCCTAATTGCCTTTAATCACGGAGCTAATAACATAAACAAATCAAGATAATATATACAAATATATTACACCCGTAAATATAGCCTAATACCCCCCTCAAGTTGGAGCATGTAACGAAGTAGTGCCCAACTTGCCCAATAAAGTATCAAAAGGACCCTTATTAAGGGCCTTAGTAAGAATATCTGCGATCTGAAGGTGAGTGGGAACAAAAATGGGAGCAATAGTGCCATCTTGAAGGGCATCACGAACGGAGTGACAGTCAATCTCAATGTGCTTGGTACGTTCGTGAAACACAGGATTACGAGCGATATGAAGTGCCCCCTGGCTATCACAGTGTAACTATACAGGTTGAGTAATAGTGACACCCAGTGTAGTTAAGATCTACCGTAACCATTTGATTTCCCGAGTGGTATGAGACATGGCCCGGTACTCAGCTTCAGCGGAAGAGTGGGAAACCGTGGTCTGCTTCTTGGATTTCCAAGAAATTGGAGAATGTCCAAGAAACACGATATAAGCAGTAAGACGACTCAGAGGACAACTGGCCCAGTCGGCATCACAATAAGCACTGAGCTGTAAAGAAGAATCAGTACGCAAAAGTATACCTCTACCAGGATCCCCTTTTAAATACCGAACTACCCGAAGAGCTGCATTCCAATGATCCGAGCGTGGTGCCGACATAAATTGGGCAAGAAGATTGACCACATAAGATAATTCCGGGCGAGTATGAACAAGATACACCAACCGACCCACCGCCGACGATAAGGTAAGGGGTCGGATAGTAACTCTCCAGAGGCCGTAGCGAGTTGATGGTTTGGCTCAATCGGCGTAGCGACCGGCCGAGCCCCAAGAAGTCCTGTCTCACTAAGAATATCCAAAACATACTTGCGCTGAGAGAGAGAAATACCAGTGGAATTGCGAGCGACCTCAATGCCAAGAAAGTACTTTAAAGCACCTAAATCCTTCATATGAAAGCATTCGCCTAGGTAGGACTTAAATCGAACAATAGCCATGTGATCGTCACCCGTAATAACCAAATCATCGATATACACAAGAACATGTAAACGAACCCCGTTACGAGTATAGGTAAATAAAGACCGATTATAAATGCATTGAGTGAATCCATACCGGAAAAGAGCCGAAGCAAAAAGTGACTTGCGCAAACGACAGACTTTACTCGGAACCTTGTGCTTGAAACCAGGAGGAAAGCGCATATAGACTTCTTCCGAAAGAGCACCATGTAAAAAAGCATTGTGAACATCCATCTGATGAAGTTCCCAACCCCAAACCGCAGCAACACCCAATAAAGTACGAACAGTGACCATCTTCACTGTTGGAGCAAAAGTGTCTGTATAATCAATGCCTTCGACCTGACGATCCCCCCGAATCACCAAACGTGCCTTGTACCGCTCAATACTCCCGTCAGATTTGTACTTAATGCGAAAAACCCACATACAGTCAATGGCCTTCTTACCCGGAGGTAGGGTCTCCACAGTCCAAGTATTGTCGCGCTCAAGCGTTGAAATCTCATCACTCATCGCCTGTTGCCAACGCCCATAGCCTCACGAAAGGTAGTGGGCTCACTACCATTAGTGATTGCTGCAAGAAAACAAAGATGGTTCTCCGAAAAACGATCATAATTAACAAAATGTGCAATAGAGTAGGGCGTACCTGAGGAGGTGACGGAATGGGCAGACCGTGGATTACACTTGTCCTTAAGAGTTACAAAATCTTTTAGACAAGCATTCTCAAATTTGGCCCGACGACCACGGCCCAATTGTTCACCTTCCGAAGAATCCACCCTGTCACCTGAACCGGGATCGTCTACAGCGGCGCTAGATGGTGACTCACCCGTACCACCCTCAGAAGACCGAGAAAGGTCAGAACCCGAGACCCCCTCTGTGGACGAAGAAACCCCAACCAACTCGTCCGTGTCTCGTGGCGAACCCGAACCATCTCCCACAACCATGTCCGAGACCCCCCTAGGTTCAGATCTTCCCCCGCAGCAACCCCGAAACCCCCATGGGACCCCGAGTCCTCTACTGAGTCCAAACTACAATCCGTATTCAAACCCGCTACCGTAGAAGGCAAAGTGTCCTCCCTAGATTCGTCCCCCCGCGGGTGCGAATCATCAGAAGAGACCCCCAAATCATAGGACGACCCACCCAAAACATTATCCAAAGGCAAATCGGACTCAGTCGAAAGTGAGGTAGAAGGAGGAAGAAAGGGAAAAACCTTTTCATCAAAAACAACATCCCGACTAGCAAAGAAATCACCATCATCCAAATCATACAAAGACCATCCCTTTTTACCATAAGGATAACCGATCATAACACAACGACGACTCCGACTAGCGAATTTATCTTTAGTTCGATTAATGGTTTTAGCATAGCAAAGACACCCAAAAACCCGTAATCGACTAAAATCGGGAACACGCCCAAACAACACCTCATAAGGAGTTTTCCATCCCAAAATTTTACATGGAGTACGATTAATGAGATGAGCAGCAGTAGACACACAATCACCCCAAAATTCAACAGGCATACCGGCTTGAAAAAGTAAAGCACGAGCGACATTGAGAATGTGGCGATGCTTACGTTCAACTCTAGCATTTTGTTGTGGAGTGTCAACCATGGAAGAATCAAAAGCAACACCATTCTCATCAAAAAGGATGATAAGCATTTAAATTCAGTACCATTATCACTGCGTACACACTTAATATGCCTATCGAATTGTCGTTCCACCAAAGCAAAAAAATTACGCATGGTACGAGCCACAAGACTTTTGTCACGCAACAAGTAAACCCACACACTACGAGAAAAATCATCAACAATGGTAAAAAAATACCGAGCACCACTATGAGTAGTAACGGAGTAAGCACCCCAAACATCACAATGAATCAAATCAAAAGGAGCCGAAGCGTGTGAATTACTTATAGGAAAAACGGAACGAGTTTGTTTGGCTCGAAAACAAATGTCACAAAGGCGATTATGTAAAGAATCGCAACTTGTGGGGGAAACAAACGAAATATGTCTAACTACGGTGGAAGAGGGATGACCCAAACGTTGATGCCACAGTTCAGCGGACTCACCCACTTCTACTTTATTTGCGCGAACCGGCTTCGTAACTCTTAAGTAGTATAATCCGTCACATTTCTCACCCAGTCCAATCACCGTCCTCGAGATACGGCCCTGAAAGATGCACAAATTGTTAGTAAACTCCAAAGTGAGGCTAGAATCAGCCACCAAATTAGAAACCGAGATAAGATTACAATTCAATTTGGGCGCGAATAACACCTCACGCAAAACCAAATGTGTACCAAAAACAACCTCGCCAACTCTTGTAGCCGAAGCCACATCTCCATTAGGTAACGTAATCGGTACAGGATCAATTACATGAGCATTAGACAAACAATCGATATTGCATGTCATATGATGTGAAGCACCGGTATCAATTATCCAAGAGTTAAAAAAATGCTTACCGGAGAGATGATCAGGATGATTCTTACGATCGGCCCAAAGAGAAAGCAACTCCAACCATTCTTGATCAGTTAAATGGCCGAGCTCACTACGTGAAGGACCCAAGCCTACATCCGTGTTGTCTGCCCGAGCCACCCCGGAGAAGACTGTAGTGGAAGAAGCCAACCCCTGTCGGCCATTGCTGCTGCTGCCCCGTGCCTGAGAAGAGCCCGCACCAGCCGCAGCAGACCCCCCGCGAGCCCTGCTGCCGACACCAACACCATCACCCTTTGGTTTATCCGACCAACAATTACGGGCAATATGCCCTGTTTTCCCACATCTAAAGCACTCAATCTGAGAACGACCCCCTGATTTCTAGCTAAAGCCACCATTTCCCTTCTCCCCGTAACCACCCCGTCCTCCTCCCCTGCCCCCAGTAGCGGAGGAATGAGCAGCGAAAGCAACTGCAGGGGCTGACGATTCAGTCATGGCAGCCGTGGCAGTGACACCCTCATCGAGCATGAGTTTAGAATAAATCTGTTTTGGGGAAAGAAGGGGCTCCATACCCAGCAAGTTTGAACGAACTCCAGCATAAGATGAATCAAGACCCATAAGCAAGTCAAAAACACATTCATTTTCCCTAATCTTCTGTAATTTAGAGTCAATATTACACTTGCAACCGGAACAAACACAAGTAGGATATTGAAAAACAGAGTCCAAAATCATCCCACAATTTCTTCATACGCCCATAAAATTGCATAATTGATTCATTGGAATTTTGACGACAAGCAATGATATCGGATTTGATTTGATAAATACGAGACCCATTACTAACAGAAAATTGAGATTCGAGTTCGTCCCACAATACCTTGGCATTGTCGCGGTAAGTGATGAATTCACGCAACTTGGGTTCGATCGTTGCGAAAATCCAAGAGACAACCAAAGCATTTATTTGATGCCACCTTGGTAACTCCACGGAACCAGCAGCAGGTTCGGCAATCGAACCATCGACGAACCCCAGCTTGCCCTTTGCGATCAAGGACACCCGCATAGCCCAAGCCCATTCATAATAATTCGTCCCTTGAAATCAACGTGAGAAATTTTGACTCCAAGATTGTCACCACCCGAAACGGTATATGGGCTGACAGTCTCAACAGTTTCCGGCATCGTGAAAGAGGAAAGAACACACGCAAGAAGCTCTTAGAAAAGATGAAGCATAAGGACCTTGTCGGAGACGAGATCGCACATAAACCCGAAAAGGAAAACCTGCTCTGATACCATAATAGGATTGACACAGAAAGTTTGCATCACACACACACGATTGTGGAGGATATTCACTGTGTCTGGTATTACGTCTGATGAATGGGCATATATACAAAGAATTAACTCTAGGTCAAGGCATTTACACTATACACGCCTAATTGCCTTTAATCACGGAGCTAATAACAGAAACAAACCAAGATAATATATACAAATATATTATACCCGTAAATATAGCCTAATAGAGGCCTATCTCATAACGGTCTAGGCGTCATTCAATTGACTGGAAACAATATGACAAAACAAGCCTCGAAGGCTATCGTATATAGATGTCCTCTTTTAGGAAAACAAAGGGTATGGGAAAGGAGAAAAGTTGTGTGCTCTCAAGCCTATTTGCAGCAAGATCAGATTGGGAAGTGTTTCGCAAAAAAAAAAAATAAAAAAAAAAAAATAAAAAAAAAAAAATAACAAATAAAAAACATATTGTGAAGTGCTAGACCAAATAATTCAGTTTGTACTAACTAGAGGCAAATTCAGTAGCTATATAAGAGAAGTGACGGAGGAGTACCTTGAAGCATGGCCTTTAACTTCTCCCGCAAGAAGATTCAACTTGTGGTCCACATGATGTTGATTTTGCATTACCCACTTCACCAACTGTGCAATTCCGATGGGCTTCCACAACCAAGACCCTACTTTGGGGGCAGGGTCAGTCAGAAGAACCAAAGGGGTCGATAAACTCAAACCAACAAGCCTCTCCCTGAGTTCTTTCTCGGTGTTTGACATCACATTCAGCCACATTCCCTCTTCTTCCATGTCAAACAATTTAGCTAACTTTTGTGGCTTAGCAGAAATTTTGGCAGCCTTACAGCCAGAAGATAGTATGACACGTCTGCACAAGTTATTGAGCAAGTGCAGTTGCCGAGAACTAATTTGTGACATATGTTGAGGTACTACTGACAAGATGCCATTAGTAGAAGAATCCAAATAACCCTCGAGTAATAACTTCACCCAGCTAAGTATTACATGCTTGATAAACTCTGGAGCACATTCCTTGAAAGCTAACATAGCAGCTAAGACATCCCAGGCAATGAGATGTTTGTCACAGGACTCAAAATTGTTGAAAGACCACAGCAGCTTGGTTTCCCAGCATACTAGCTCTTCCTTGGTAAAGCCAGGTGCAATATCAAGCTTCAAGTTAATATGTAATGGCATTTTAAAATCTTGTCCTCCGATCCAAAAAAACTCAACGGTACGGCAGCCCTTTGAGTCCTACATATTTCAGGTAGAGAGAAAGATAATATGTGAGATCCTCAATTCACACCTGAATAGAAGTATTTTGCAGAACAGTACAGCTTCGACTCCTATTCTCTCATATATCTATGACCTTCTGCTTCCCTCTCTCTTTTCAAACAACCCCAAAAGTGATTCGTGTAAAAGAGCCACTTCATGCATCAAAGATTTTACTCTAGCACTGGATTTTGCTTAAAGCTCAACACCTCTATAGTCTCAACCACTCAAGCACTGGATAATATTAACTTTTTTAAGGCAATTGGATATTACAAACAACTCAGCATCTTTACAGACTCGGAAGGACATACTATTATACGTTTTCACAAAATAGAAGTCTGTTCACATGAACACGTATAACTTCATACCTTTTCTGGTACATATGATCTAGCTGCCCAGCATCGAATCGACGTGCCTGAAGGAAATTGACAAGAGTTATGTCTCCTCAAAACATGCCTCCGATATGCAAATTAAGAAGTAACTTGTAACATAATATTTAACAAAACCAGTACTTGAATTGGATCAAGATAAAGTGTCCGGTAGCAGTTGGTGATGCATGAGAATTAAGGTAAGGTCAGTGAGAGTCAGTAGTAGTCTTTTGTTCCAAGATAATATTTAAGGGTACCTTTTGGAAATAGAAACATGTTTTCTTTATTAAAATCTACAAAATTATCAAACAAGTACAACATTACCGCCAGTGGTTCAAAGCTCCCGCCTATAGCGGAGGCAAGATGTACACAACCTTCTCCTTGTGTTGAAGACACAGATCACGCGTAATGAAAATTGCGTCAACCAACTGTTACTTCATAATATAAGAAGCGTGGGCAATTTAATGAACCATTTTGCTTCATTAAAGATTATCTAACTCAAGAGTAAAAAATAACACGTGACAAACACATACTCCCTCCGTCCATATCCACTCTTCTTGTGCTTTTTTGGGACGCATTTCAAGGTGAGTAATAAACTATGCTAGAATGGACAAAATAAAATCTAAAATTTGGTGATAGATATATTTACATGAAATATTGTTTTTCACCAAAATATAGAATCTTGACCAATGTATCATAGTTCATTTCGCACCTTAAAGTGCATGCCCAAAAAACTTAGGCAGAGTGGATATGAATGAAGGTAGTATTAACTATTACCAAAATAAATCTATGCCACAAATCTGGTGCAGGTTATGACATTCAGATTTATGACATTCTTTATCGACCATTAGACTATAAATGAAATCACACCCGAGACCATAAAATGCAGTGAGAGCAGTAAATTTGAGACACAACTTCAGAATTAATGCAGCAAAGGCAACAGAGCTCAAAGCATGAATACGATTAGTTCTTCATAAAATGATCAAGAATGAGGGTATGAGTCAGCAATTTCTCTAGTGGAAGTCAAGTTACAAAATAACGTAGTGCAACTGGCACATACCACAGCAAGAGCAAGGTGTGAAGGAGAAACTGCAACTCCGTAGGACGAATCTGACACAAATGGAAGCTGCCAGTGTTTTACACATCTCATTAATGCCTCAAAAACTAATTCTGTAATTAAGGTAAAAGCATTGAAAAGGTGAAACAGCAGCCATACATCAGATGAGCTTCTAGTTCCAAGATTGTTTGGCGGAATAGAGGCTTGAAAGAGAGCTCCTTTATGATGTATCCATCCATAGAGAGAATTATCCTACAGTTCACAAATGAAATGTCAGCAATCTATTTCTCACAAATCAATAAATACAAGATAGAAAAGTTGTCGACTGAGCTCTTCCAGTGCTGGCTACTAACTACATGTATAATTGACTGAGGAAGCACTCAAGAACTTCTATTTCCATCAGATTTGCCCAAAAGTTGAATAGTCTAAGTTCCAGGATCAATTCAAATCCCAATCTTATCCCACAGGATAAAGGTCTTTAAGAGATAAGCACTATCGTGTTAATTTGGAGTGAAAATGTCCTTGCAATAAAAAATTAAGCTAAGAAAGCATTTGCAGAACTATTTACCTGGCTGCAGCTGTATAAACATCGTCCATCAAAAGACCAAGCTAAACCTGTGACCTGAAGGATGTGAAGCACGGGTTTAAAATCCTCAGTTTTTAAGAAGCATAATAGAGTTAGATGCTTCAAGCTTAAGAAACTTACAGGATGGATATGTGCATTACAAGATCCAACTCTCTTTGGGGTCTTTGTCTCTCTGTTAAGTGACCATACATCAAAAGATCCAGATCCTTTGCCAACAGCTAACAAGATTTTTTGTGGAGACTGAGCTGGAATATGCAGAGAAAGCGTCGAGACAAAGGACTTATCACCAACAGTGATCTGATCAGAATTAAGAGTAGAATCTAGTCAAGCAGGTGCAGAGAAAGCTAAGAAGAGATCTAAGTCCCAAATGAACAATATAGTACCTCACTGAACAAAGAGAAAGGATTCTGAGTTTCAAACGATCTCTCAAAATCACAGACATGAGCCAGCCAGATTTTTGTACTGCAAAGAAATTGAAATTGTAGATTATTAAAACTTCAAGTAGAAGCTAGATAATAGAGAGAATTCATGAAGTGTAATTTTATTTCATTTTCTCATAGAATGTACATACAACAGCATTGAGTATTTATAGTACTCCCTCCATTTCATTAGGTTCTTTGCATGCGGTTTGAATCTATGAGAGGAATTCAAACACAATGCAAAGAACCTAATAAAATGGAGGGAGTAACAAAGATTGGTAACCGCCTGTAACAGAATTCTATTACAGGGAGCCTAATGACGTGTAATAACCGTCTCTAATTAGCTGGCATCTGGTCAGCATTGACTCCCTTTAACGGCTTGACCTTTGTCCTTACTCTGCTGCCTGTAGGACTGCTGCTCTTTGTGCTGCTGCTTACTTGAGACTGCTGCTACTTGAATGATGGTAGCTGCTGCTCATAAGAAGCATTGCCTGAGCTGCATTCCTATTGTATCTACATCCCCCCCTCAAGATGGAGTAGGGGGAGAACAAACCAGACCCAGCTTGTCAAGAAAGAAGTGATGCTGTCAGCACCTAAGGCTTTGGTGAAGATGTCAGCTGTTTGCAACTTGGTGGAAACATGTGAAGTAAACAAGAAGCCTTCTTCAACTTTCTCTCGAACATAGTGGCAATCCAACCTGAGATGTTTGGTTCTCTCATGAAAAACAGGATTGGCATCTATATACTCAGCAGCTTTGTTGTCACAGAAGAGAGGAACTGGTAAGGACAGGGTGATGCCAAAATCCTGTAGTAAACCATGAAGCCAAACCATTTCATCAGCAGTCTGACTCATTGAGCGATACTCAGATTCTGCACTGGATTTAGATACAGTCTTTTGCTTCTTTGTTTTCCAGGAAATGAGGGAAGAACCTAGGAATACATAAAAACCAGTCAATGATTTGCCAGTAGATCGACAAGATCCCCAATCAGCATCAGAATAACTTGTGAGCTTCAAGTTATTTTCTGAAGGGTAGAAAAGGCCAAGATTAATGGTGGCTTTGAGGTATCGTACCAGATACTGAGCAGCTTGCATGTGAGGTAATCGGGGACAGCTCAGGAATTGAGATAATTGTTGGACACTGTAGGAGATATCAGGTCTTGTGAGGTTCAAATATAACAATCTGCCAACCAGCCTTCTGTAAACTTCTGCTTCAGGAAGAATGTCACCCTGATCCAATGATAAGTGCAGATTTCTAGGGAATGGGAAATCAGCTTCTTTACAGTCGACCATATTCAAATCTTGCAGGATGTCCACAATATACTTTATCTGGCCGAGAATTATCCCAGCAGTTGATCTTGCAACCTCTATTCCAATGAGGTATCTGAGCAAACCAAGATCTTTAATAGTGAACTCCTTATCCAAAGCAGATTTGACTTGTAAGATGTGCTGAGTATCAGTTCCAGTGATGATTAGATCATCTACATAAACCAATACCATTGTATAAATCTGGTTACTGCTGAATATGAATAAAGAGTAATCTTGTTTTGATCTTCTAAATCCAATCTTCAGTAGAAACTTTGTTAGCTCAATATTCCATTGCCTTGATGCCTGTTTTAGGCCATAAAGAGATCTCTTCAATCTGCAGACTTTGTTAGGAATGGCTTTGGTATATCCTTCTGGGAATTGCATGTAAACCTCTTCATCCAGAAAACCATGGAGGAAGGCATTGTTGATGTCCAACTGGTGGAGAGGCCAATGTTTTGCTGTAGCAACAGCAATCAGACATCTAACTGTAGTAAATTTAGCCACATGAGAGAATGTATGCTTGAAGTCTTTCCCTTTGATCTGATTATACCCTTTGGCCACTAACCTGGCTTTATACCTTTCAATTGTTCCATCAGGTCGAAATTTCACTTTGTAGACCCATTTAGCGCCTATAGGCTTCTTGCCAAGAGGTAAATCAGTAATTTCCCATGTCTGGTTTGACTCAAGAGCCTGAATTTCTTTCTCCATTGTTGCTACCCAATTAGGATCTTTAGATGCTTGTCTGTAGGTTGCTGGCTCAGGTGTAGAGAGAACTCTGACCAATGAGGCAACATATGCAGAGGAAAAATCATAAAATTCTCCTATCTGAAGATCTAGGTTAGCAGCCGATGATGGTATGACATTGGAAGGGATGCTGTGTAGCAGAAAACCCTGAAGCTTGGAGGATTGTTTCCTATTCCTAGTGGGTCTGCCAGCATTTTCTGGTTGTGGCTGAGTAGGAGCATCTTCAGAGATCAAAGAACGGATTCCAGAGTCAGTGGTGGCATTCTGCTGATCTGAAATATCATTTTCTTGTACTGTAGATGATGAAGGTAATGCAGTCTGATAATCTTGTCCAAATTCATCCAAAAAAGTGTCAATAATAGCTCCATCTTGTACTGAAACATCTGATGAGTCCATTATGGGCATATTTGAGGACAAAAAAGGAAACTGATCTTCTTTGAAAATGACATCCCTGCTATTGAAAATCTTGCCAGTGAGCAAGTCATATAGCTTGTATCCTTTTTGTCCAAATGGATATCCAAGCAAAACACACTTTTTTGCTCTAAGGGAGAACTTGTCACTTTCATGCACAGCTGCATAACAAAGACATCCAATGATCCTGAGATGTTCATAAGTTGGTGGCCTTTGTAGTAGAAGTTCTGCAGGTGTTTTCCAATCTAAAACAGAACTTTGCATTAAGTTTATCAGATGAGTTGCTGCAAGTATTAATTCTCCCCAAAACCTCTTTGGTATACCAGATTGGAGCATTAATGATCTTGCAGTATCCAGAAGGTGTCTATGCTTTCTTTCCACCCTGCCATTCTGCTGTGGACAACTAGCAATACTTCTTTGGTGTAATATACCATGAGTTAGGAATATTTGATGACAGGTATCTTGGACAATCTCAGTCCCATTATTTGATCGAAATATTTTGACTTTGGAAGAAAACTGAGTATCTACATAAGCCAGGAATGCAGATATAGTGGGGCAAACTTCCTTTTTATCTTTCAACAAGTATGTCCAGGTAGTTCTAGTATTGTCATCCAAAACAGTCAGGAAATAACTTGCACCAGTGATAGATTTGACCCTATATGGTCCCCATAAATCCACATGAACCAGATCAAAAGCATTAGCAGCAATAGAATCATTTGAATAGAAGGGGAGTTTGTGATGTTTTGCTAAAATACAGATCTCACAGTCTGCAACTTCTTTATTCAAATCAGGAACATCTGTTACATGTCTTAACTTGCTAATGGACCCATGACCAAGTCTTGAATGAAAGACAAAGTCATTGGTCTTGCTACAAGTATTGGCATTTACAGCATGCTTATTTGCAGGAAAGATAACAAATGAATTATTTACATGATAGAATGTGTAGAGTCCAGCATTCCTTGCACCAATGTGAGTTGAAGAATCAGGTGTAGGGCCCTGGATTTGACACCCAGAGGCAGTAAAGGTGACAATCAGTCCAGTGTCATCAATAAGTTTTCCAATAGAAAGCAGATTATGCTTGAACATGGGCACATAGAAGACATTTTTCAGTGTGATAAGCTGAGTAAGTCTAACATCTCCAATATGATTCACATATGTATGAGACCCATCAGGTATAGTCACCTTTATTGGAGCATCCAATTTATGCAAGGTAGTGAATAGGTTGGAATCACAACACATATGATCTGAGGCACCAGAATCAAGCAACCAGGATGCAGAATTAGAAGCAGAGAGAGCAGTGACCATACCTACCATTATATATGACACAGGTGTATAAGAACAAGATGCTCCTGCTAATTTCTTGGTTGCTGTCAGCTGCTGAGTTTTCTGCAGCTGCTGATGAACCTGGTCAACCACAGATTGCTCTACCCTAATATAAATCCCAGTTGATGGATCAGTGATGTACACAGGTGGATTCTCTGGAGGATTTGCCCCATAGAATGGCCTGAATGTCTGATTCTCTTGTTTCTGACCAATGGTTATTGATGCTGCAGAGTTTGCTGTGTTTTTCTGATCAAATAGGGTTGGCCTGACACCTTTCCACCAATTAGGATATCCAATAACCTTGAAGCAGTCTTTGGTTTTATGACCAGGCTTATCACAATGGATACAGTCAGATTTCTTATCCTGCTTATCCTGTTTAGGCCTTTTAGGTTCTTTACTGTCCTGGTTTGACTGAAAATTAGAGATTTGAGTGTTTTGTTTGGTGTAACCTCTGAAGTTACTTTGGGAAGCCATGGCTATATTCTCATGCAACAGAGATATATTCTTGGTCTGGGATTCCAGTTTCTGGAGGGTGTAGAAGGCCTGATTAAGTTTTGGTAAGGGATCAGTGGCTAATATCTGGTCTCTGACAGGGCCATATTCAGGTTTTAAACCATTGAGAAACTGCCGAAGCTTATCCCTATTTTCTCTGTCCAGAATTCTTTTCAGAATTTGACAGGAGCATTGTGTAACATTACGGAATATGGAAAGTGGTTTATGGAGTTGGTTTGTCCCACATTGGGAAACTAAGGCTCATATGATCAGTTTATAATAGATTCCTACCATCATACTACCAACAAGGCCTTCACCTTTTAGAGCCCGGAGAGGATATATGGGCCTAAGGGGTGACTACCCATCTTATTGGGTTGTGTTGCGACATATGATGGATCGGGCTGTTACAGATGGTATCAGAGCAACCCTGCGACCGCGTGCTGGGTGCTGAGGCGAGGCCCAGACCAGCCGTCTAGCGGGGGAGATCTTGGACCTGTGTTAATGTTGGTATGGTTTGGTCGAGGCGCAACGAGGACGTTGCGGTCTTTAAGTGGGGGAGTTTGTAACACTACGGAATATGGAAAGTGGTTTATGGAGTTGGTTTGTCCCACATTGGGAAACTAAGGCTCATATGATCAGTTTATAATAGATTCCTACCATCATACTACCAACAAGGCCTTCACCTTTTAGAGCCCGGAGAGGATATATGGGCCTAAGGGGTGACTACCCATCTTATTGAGTTGTGTTGCAACGTATGATGGATCGGGCTGTTACACATTGAGACAATACACCACAATCACATACAGGGATAGGGTCTAGAGTTTCTATGTTCTGCCAGACAGAGTTCAGTTCACCATAATAAGCAGCAAGACTATTTTCATCCTGAGAAATGTCACCTAGATCTTTCTTGAGCTGGAAAAGAAATGGTGCATGAGTTTGGCCATACCTTTCAGTTATCTCATCCCAGACTTCTTTGGAAGTGGTTGCGAACCCCATGTGATTAGCAATAGAAGGTAGCATGGAATGCAGTAACCACCACAACACAGTATAGTCAACCCTCATCCAATCATAATGGTGATCATCATCCTCAGCAGGTTTAGGTAGCTTGCCATTTACGAAACCAAGTTTATTTTTGGAATTCAGGAACAACTTGACATGGCGCATCCAAGTAACAAAGTTAGCTCCATTGAACTCTTCAACTACAATCTTCGTGATCGCTTGATCTCCATTGGTGAGATAGTAAGGATCTCGATATGAATTGGATCCAAATCCTGCATTCGGCGTCGAAGAAGAGAATCCGCCATTGTGAAGCTTCACTGAGAATTCTCAACTCTTAATGAACCGAATCTTCTGCGACACACTTGACGTCGTTCTTGCGATTCAGAATCACTGCTGATTGCGATGAATCAACTGAAATTTCACTAGTTCGGCGAAATTGAAGGTTCTACTCCTTAGATTACACTGATTTCCAGTGAATTTGAGCAGGAATTCCACTGATAATGGTGGAATTTGGTTATAATTTCACTCGTTTGGTGAAACTTGGTAGATAACTGCAAAATTCACTGAGAATTTCAGCAAATGCAGCTTAATCAGTAAGTCTTGTTACTGATTTGGGGAAGAATATGGTAATTTTTACCAGAAACTTTATTGTTTGGATTACTAAACGTATTGAAGACGCTTAGTTGTGCGGAATTTTGTGGTTTAGAATCGAAACTAAGCTGATACCACATTAAAACTTCAAGTAGAAGCTAGATAATAGAGAGAATTCATGAAGTGTAATTTTATTTCATTTTCTCATAGAATGTACATACAACAGCATTGAGTATTTATAGTAACAAAGATTGGTAACCGCCTGTAATAGAATTCTGTTACAGGGAGCCTAATGACGTGTAATAACAGTCTCTAATTAGCTGGCATCTGGTCAGCATTGACTCCCTTTAACGGCTTGACCTTTGTCCTGGCCTTACTCTGCTGCTTGTAGGACTGCTGCTCTTTATGCTGCTGCTTACTTGAGACTGCTGCTACTTGAATGATGGTAGCTGCTGCTCATAAGAAGCATTGCCTGAGCTGCATTCCTATTGTATCTACATAGATACTGTTTACTACATGCATATAATATAATATAAACATTGTTAGAAATAGACTCACCTGCAATCAGAACAGCCAGAAGCCAATAGAATCTGTGGGCTTGAATCAGATGCAAGCAAGCCCCAGCTCAGTGCAGTCACCCATCCACTGTGGGCGTGAAGGACATCCACAAGAGTCATACGTATTGGATCATCATGATGCTCAACAGAGTAGTATGATGGTCTACTACATTTCCAAATTGATATAGTCCCCGACTTTGTTCCAACAGCCAGAAGACAGAAAGAATAGCATAAAACATCGGAATCATTTGCAGACAACTGCAACGTTGAAGACCAGGCAACAACAAGGGATGCCAGCATTGAAGAGCGTGAAGCATACTGATGGGCTGTTAAAACGTGATCAGTATGGCTGTCCAGCGTCCTTTTATTTGAAGTCTTTCTTGATTTAGTAGTACGTGCTATTTGTGAGGCATTGTTTTCTTTTGCTCTACTGTTTCTGTTTACCACGACCTGTAAAACATTGATACCCAAGATGAAGTTGAAATTGGTAAGAAGCTAAGTTGTGCAAGGAAGATCAGCAAAAGGAAATGCTAGGCAACCTCCACCAGCGAACACTCTTGCATATGTGAGCTCGGGAAAACTACTGATTCAGCCACAACATCAACCATGTTGCTCTCACAAAGAACAGTATCATATGTAGGATTAATCATTTCAGTACAAGATGGGTCTTCCAGATTGACGTCATCACTGCATTAAAGTATCTCTTTAGACAAAGTTAAAGCAGAAGCAAAACCAGCACAGATCAAAAAATTGTTGGAATTCCACTCTGGACAAAAACACAGCCAGAGTTAGAATCTAAACTCCCAACTACAGTAGGTAAAATACGTACAACTGGTATGTGATTATGGAGCAAGCATTCAGACTTAAAATAACAAACTAGAGAATGACAAAAAATATAGAGAGATGCAGACAGAGGACGAATGGAGAGAGAAAGAGAGAGGAGCATACACTCTTATTTCTTTCTTTTCCATTGTTGAAGTGGAAGTTGTTTTGTCAGAAACAACAGCATTTTCTGTGAGCAGTTGGCTAGTTGAATTCTAGACAACACAAATACAAAATTTATCTTTAGGAAATAGGAATATGATTATATAGTAAGATAGAGAAGTCCGGGAAGTGAAGTAGACAGAAAAATAGACAGAAGGATAGGTGACTCACATTCATTACTGTTGAACAAGAAGCAGGCTCTCCATAGTTGATCCACAAAATATCCATGCAGCACGTCCGAAATGTCTATCACCTGAAGAGTACCACGAGAAACTGTGATTACACTTAAAGAGATTAGTTGAAGAAACATTTAGGTATACAAAACATTTGAAGCTTAATCAGATGGAGCTTTCATCAGGTATTCAGCTAAGCAGGACAGCCAATGGCCAACATCTTATTGCGACATTGCAAGATACAAATGGACTGATAGATCCCATTTAGATAGAAGAAAAGAGAACAAACAGATTAATACACACACACATTCAGCTTGATACTCAAAACAATGATATAATAGGTTCTGGCTCTTAGAGCATACCTATATCCATTCAGCTTGATAGTCAAACAATGGTTCCCGATAAACTTTCACACGCCCTTTAGCTGAGCAGACAGCAAGTAGGCATCTGCAGACCAAATATATGCAAGGTTTTGTCACCAAAAAAACACAGAGTAATACAACCATCATTACTAAAGACAATTGTGGAACAACGAAAGCAAACAAGTTTGATTAAATGAGTATGAAATATCACATACCCATTACTAGGGGTGTATCCAACTGGAGACCACGAAAGTGACCGAACACACGGTTGCCTGTCTCTTGCTAAACAAGTTGGCAATAAGCATCCGGAGACCAAATCTGCAAATTTAATGAAATCAATACGATTCAATTGTCGAATACTACCTATATCCCCAAGAAAGTTGACCATAGATCAGTTGTGAATGTGAATGTGATCACTCATTTCTTTTCATTTTCTATTTTTCGTTGGTCTCATCCAAACAACCAATGGTAACCCCTACCAATGTTACCCTCATACATCGATCACCCATAGAACGGGAATGTTTTAGAATTTAAAAATAAAAGGAAAACAAGATTTACTCTTTCTGATTGATCGAGATGGTAAAGGTAACACCATGTCAGGCATTGTAAATTTTCACCTTTCCCTCCAATTTAACAATCCAAATAATCTCTTAACCACTAAACACTAAGAGGACTTTGGTTTTCAAAAAAACAGAAAACGATACTAAACAAGCCCTAACTAATCCTGAGAATGCTTCACTCCTGCATCCAAACACCCTTCCTTTACGCAAACATACTCGTTGATGCCTCTGGAAAACTCACCTCTACTAGTAGTTTCACAGCCAAGATTATTATATTCACCAAGCAAAAAATAAAGGATATTATCCAGGGTACCCTTGAGGTTTCCGACTTTTTCTGTGGTACCCCTGAGGTTTCCGAAATTCCTGTGGTACCCCCGAGGTTTGCGATTTGTCAAAATATGTAACAGAACCTTAACACCGTTAACACCATAAGAGTTAAGAGTTTAATCAAATAATAACAAAAGAAAAAAGTAAAAAAAAAAAAAAAAAACTCACAGACCCAAAAGTTTTCACTCACTCCTCCCCCTCAACCACCGTCCCCAACCCCTTTCCCACCGCCTCCTAATCCCGAACCCACTGTACCACCGTGGAGGTCACCCAGATGAGCACCAGAGAAGGGAAAACGAAATAAGGAAGATGAGGGGGTGAGAAAAACGAGGAGAGAGAAACCAAAGTAAGAAAGATGTGGAGGGAGCGTGGTGGCGGGGGACGTTAAAGTAGGCGGCATATCAACAACCCCTCACCAAAATCGTCGGCCTCTCACCATGAGGGAACCCCAACCGCCCTATAGCGGCCAAAAAAGAGGGAAAATTGAGGAGAGAGAAGAGATAAAGAATGAAGAAATGGTGGTGGATTGGAGGGAGGCTTTGGGGGTGATTATGGGGGTTTGGGCCGCTATAAGAAGCCGATCATCGTGGTGGAGTCGGATGTGTTATTGGCGGTGGTAGGTTCAGGTGGTGGCGGTGGTGAACGGTGGTGGTGGTGGCTCCGATAGGGAGGGGTGAAGGTAGAGGGAGGAGAGAGAAAAATGTGAGTGTTTTGAGACTTTGTCTAACTTTTCATTTGTTTCTTTTTATTTTGTTATTAGAATAAATAATTAATTTGGTTTATTAAATTCTAAATATTACATTTTGTTAACAGTGTTAAGTTTCCGTCACATATTTTGGCAAAACGCAAACCTCGGGGGTACCATGGGAATTTCGGAAACCTCAGGGGTACCACAGATAAAGTCGGGAACCTCAGGGGTACCTTGATAATATCCCAAAAATAAACAGCTTGTTCCAGAATCCACAATTCAATTACATGATGATCAAATTATCCGTCAATACCGCGAAAACATAGCAATTCAACTACACATGATACAACAACAACTGAATACGAATACGAATCCGAAAAAAGGATGAAGCTAGGTTTACCAGCTCTATCAATAACACCGACCGGAAACGGCATTCCGGCAGAAAGCGTGATCACACCTCTTGGATCTTGAACATTATCCGGATTCTACAACAACAATAAATTCAAATTGAACTAATTAGGGTTTCATAAAACCTCAAAAAATTAAAATTAAAGTGTAGCAGTAAAAAAAATTACTAAGGTAGTTTTTACCAGAATAGTGACGATATCGCCGGTTGCGACAGCGATTAAGTTGTCGTCGGACCAGGCGACGACGTTCGGGAACGACGGCGGGTTAACGAGGGACGCGACTTGAAACGGCTTCGCCGGCGGTGGAGGCATTGGATTCTCCGGCGGAGTTAAAGTTAACGGTCGTTAAATTTGGAGGGAAAACTAAAGTGAAGTGAGATGAAATAATTAGATAGCAGCCTAGCAAGTGATCGCGGGATCAACACCGGAGAAATGCTCTAGTCTGAGGGTTTTTTTTTTCTTTTTTCTTTCCGCCCTGCTGCTCTGTCAGTCTCTCTCAGTTTGATCACGAGTTCGAAACTTGTGGAAGGCGGAGTCAGTCAGTAGTTTGGCAATCGGACGACACTCGCCATAATATAATATACACTGTATAACGTAATATAATGACGGATGCAATTTTAGTGACAGAATATTGATTTTCAACTTTTGAGATTGTATATTACATGGCAATTGAGTACTAAAAAACATTAAAAGAAAATCGGGGCGCAGGATATCAGGGCGCAGACTGCAGCTTTTATTTTTACTAGGATTGGTTTTTTCCATAGCAAAGGGTGTGGGGGCTCAGATCGTATCCCGGCTCCCCACCAATTTCTTGTAAATTATTATGGATCATATCACTTTATATAATTTAAAAGAAAATCAACTACCATATTGGTGAATTCAGATGATATGTGGAGACAATTCACATTTTCCTTGTGGTTATTAGAATCTGATAATACGATATTCACAAATATGTTAATTACAACTTAGACTGTGTCAATTCGAATTTTTGGGTCATGTTCTCATGCATAGTTTTTTTTTTATTTTAAGAGAAAAACGTAGGTTTTTATAGAAGTTACGACATAAACAAGATAACGTCTAAAGCAACTAAACCAAAATAACTCGAACAAAGCTTTCCCGTCTTCAAAGCTGAGACTAGCCTCAAAGAATCGGATTCCAAAATCACATCCCTTGCCCCAAGTTGTATCGCCATCTATAGTCCCAACTCCGCCGCCCTCACCTCCGCCACAAACTCATGCATAGTTAATTATCACATGTTGTATAGTTTTCGGTCCAAATCAATTACGGGTCAAGTCATTCAGGTCTATACTAGCTTTCGAGAACGATTTTTTTAAATAATGCTCTAAATTAAAATAATTCAAGTTTTGGGTGCGGAACGAAAATATTTACGTAGAATGGGTCCACGTAGGATCGGATACCCCCGAACCAAATTTGTACCAAAACCGCTATGGCGCGTGACGGTTATGACCATAACCGCTCAATTTTCAGACGGTTTTGGTGGGTTCTTTTTCCGTCAAAATTGCAAGATTGACCAAAACCGCCCTAAAAAAAGACGGTTTTGGTCCATAACCGCCCCAATTTGCAACGGTTTTGGTCCATAACCGCCCCAATTCTAAGCGGTTATGGGTAAAACCGTCACGCGCCGTGACGGTTTTGGTTTGTTTCGCCAAAAAAAAAAAACCGAAGCTAGTTTGGAGAATGCCAATCCTACGTGGACCCATACTACATAAATACTTTCATTCCACACCCAAAACTCGAATTATTTTAATTTAAAGCATTATTTAAAAAAAACGTTCAGCTTTCGAACTATGGTGAGCCTTTACTAATATCTCTCTAAAGTCAAAAGTCTCAAAACAATGCTCTTTTCCCTGGGCAAATAAAGCCTAAAAGGCTAAAACCCCATTCCCTCTCCGAAACCTAAACCTAAACCTCCACCCTCTCCGCCACAGCAACCGTCTCTGCTCAACACCTGCTTCTGTTCCGGCGGCGTCAGGTGGCGTCCCCAACATCTTCGTCTTTCTCCGCCGTCGTCTTCGCGCTTCGACTGGAGAAGTACACACTTTAAACTTTGGGGAAGCACACACGCCTAAGTTAGGGTTTCTTCTCGCACACACCACCGTCGGGTAATTTTCTCTCTCTATAATCACTTGCAACATTTCTTTGTGCCGTAATTTCTCATAAGAATGCGATTGATTCAATTGTTCTTTCATATTCTGCCCTATGAATTTCCGCATTTCGTCGATTTTTTCTGCTGTCGAAGTTTAATTGGCAATACTTAATATTTTGTTCTTGTAAAGATTGTTCTAGGGTTCTTTGTCGCGCCGGTATATGTTTTAACTAATTAGCTTAGATGCAAGTTTATCAATTTGGTTAGAGGATAATTCGTTTGCGAAATGCGTATGATTTCGGCGAGGTTACTTCGGTGCTTGTCCGTTGCGAGGTTTTATGAAGGCCAGGTAGAACTGTAGAAGATTCACGTTGTGAATTGCCAGAATTATTTGCAGTTTTAGTGTTGTTCAACATCGTTTGTGTCGTATTTTAAAGTGTGAGCACGATGTGTTTGGTGTCGTGATTAGGGAAAGGCGGGGGTGATGGTAAGTGCAAGCCACAAAGCGTGCTGTACACAAGTCTGAATAGCTTTTCTGAGGGAATGCTGGCTACTATGCTCAATGTCGAGTGTAAAGACTTAGTTTTGTTATATAGTCAATGTCAACTTTCGGAATTGCTTTATTTGATTGAAGTTCCTTTTGGGAAAGTGCGTGAGTGTGATTCCCTGCTAGTGCTAGCTCCTTGGTATGCCCATATTTGGTGCAGTAAATGGTAACTATAACTGTGTAAGTTTGATTTAAGACTTAGCAGTATGCTGAATTTTGACTGAAGAGGGTATGCTGTCTTGTGAGTCATGTCTGATCTCTGATGTTTCATGCAGTTGAAGTTTTCTTTGAACTGTGTGTTTCGTGTCGTCCCTCCTCTTAGTTTGGGGGTGGGGGGTGGGGGCTGTACAAAGTCTATCAGGATATTTGTTTGTGCTGAGGGTATACTGCCATGGTGGTAGGATTAGTAGTGGCCATAAGGCATTGATTTAAATTTATTTATTTTTTGTGTGTGTGTGAGAAAGGATGGCAAATTGGCAAGCAGGTGTAGAACTGTACATATGGCATCTTAATGTCTATGGTTTCAGATTAAAGTGAAAATCAAGCCAATTGCCACAATGTCCTAGCTGCAATAGTAATGATAGTTCAGTTGATAGCTAGAACGCTTTTTCTGTTTCTTTCCGGAACAGTGTCCTCAAAGTCTGAGCAAGGAAAATGTATATTAATATATTATAATGTTTCCATGTCATGACACATATACTTTCTCTATGGTAGATGACAAGCGCTTGGACAAATATGAGCTTTGGAATCATACATAGGGATGTAGGAAGGGAGTGGGAGAGAACTGGGTGGAGTGATGGGTTTATAGATTTAGAAATGGAGGTTTTTGCTTATTCTTTGGGGAGCTATACTTCTGCAAAAAATTGAGAAAGCATTGCCGATCAAATAATACATCAAATATATTATAGCTTTGAAGCCTTTTGGAGCGTATGAGCAATGGAGCTTCAGGAGCATCGCTCACCTCATGGATTGCCCTCTTGGTTTGCTTCGTAGTTTTGGCTTTGCCGTTATTGAATTATATCCCAATTTTCATTGCAGTATAATGAAAACAAAGGCCTTTTGAATTTATCATCCACAAGTGAAATGGCTTTTGTCTTGCTCACATGTTTCTTTTGGTGTTGCAGCATATCTTTTACCACCATTGAGTTTTTGAAAAATGAGCGGCCGTTTCTCCCGTACCATATATGTGGGCAACCTGCCTGCAGATGTGAAGGAATATGAGATTGAAGATCTGTTCTACAAGGTTTGAGTTTAAACTTCTATGTATCTGTATCCAATTTATGGCTAAAAAAACCAAAATCTTGAGAAATGACTTGTTTAAAGTTTCTACTCTCTCCTTATGCTGTGTTCTCGCCTTGGATCATTCACTTTACTAGCGACATTATTTGTTGTAAATATTAGGCATTTGAGGTTAACAGTATTACTGTTAGGTAATGCATTGATGCAACTGTTGCAAACAAGTGTACTCTGCAACTGCCTATTGATGACATAAACTTCATGTCAATGGTTGGCAGTAGCCTAAAAGAAATTGTTGACAGAATTTGGCCTATAGGTAACAGAATTTGGCTGATGGGTTGCACTATGACATTGTGTGCAGTGGTTGCATCCAATACTTTCTCTAACTGATTAATGTTTGTTTGATTGATTGATTGAGTCAGTGTTAGCGGTGGTAGTCTTGACATGTTCCACACAGAAGTTTGTTTGCATTGATTCTCGAGCTTTTATGCAAGTCTCTGAGGCTTTTTACCTAGGGGATATTACATATGTGAAATTGGTATCTGCTTGCTAAAAATCTGTCGTTCTGGTTGCAGTATGGACGTATTTTGGATATCGAACTGAAACTTCCACCTCGACCTCCTTGCTTCTGTTTTGTTGAGGTACCTTTGGGCATGTTTTGTTCCTCTTCATCCCTTGACTATGATGTTGCTAGGTGTTGACCTTGATCACTTTTCTTTGTGCTGATAGTTTGAGAGTACTCGTGATGCGGATGATGCCATCAGGGGACGTGATGGTTATAACTTTGATGGCTGCCGCCTTAGGGTAATATTTGTTCCTTCACTTCTATTTCTTAAATTTCAATGTGTTTCCTTGCTTCTTAGCGTTTGACGTATATAGGTTGAACTTGCACATGGGGGTCGAGGTTCATCGTCTGCTAGTGAACGTCGTGGTGGAGGGGGAGGTGGAGGTGGAGGGCGTTATGGTACTTCACGCCGTACTGAGTTTCGAGGTCAGTATGATTAACTTTGTGTGCCTTGTTTGACAACTATCGTTGTGAAGCACAGAACAACTAATGAACTAAAAACTATGTCTCTATCTTTCAGTCATTGTTCGTGGGCTGCCATCTTCTGCGTCATGGCAGGATTTGAAGGTGTGCCCTCTCATTCAAAATTGCTGTCCGATTCTGTCAAACTCTTAAACTATTAGATGAGATCATATATTCTTTTTGCTGCTTGATAAAATTTCAGGATCACATGCGGAAAGCTGGGGATGTTTGCTTCGCTGAAGTTTCGCATGACAGTGAAGGTACTACTTAAATATCTGCTTAAATATTTGCAATGACTACAACAACATCATTACTCTAGCGCCTCAAAGGCTCCCGCCATAAGGTGGGGTAAAGGGGGGGGGGAGGTCGGATGTACGCAAGCCTTACCCCTACGTTGAAACGTAGAGAGATTGCGTACGGATGACCCATATTATAAATATTCGCAATGACTAAATAAAGGAAATCTGTTGGCTTGATCTATTTGTCGTGGAGAACTTTTGCATGTTGGTGCTGTACTGTTGTGTGATGTTTTGTTGTTGGACATAGGAATTAGTCTTATATCCTATGTCCCTATTCTTTGCCCCTTAATCCCCAGCTTTTACTTCTTTACATATTGGCCCACTTTAAAACTCAAAAAGGGGTAATCTTTTGCAAAACATTATCTGGAAAATAGGAATTTTCCTGAAGAAAGCGAGTAACTTCGGCTTTATGTGACTCTCCCCTTCGCCTGCCACAGGCCTCATTAACTTGGTGTGCCTCAGGCCTTTTTACTGCTGACCAACAGCTAGAAGCTAATTGAACCAGCCCCTAGACATCATAAGTTCAGAATATCTATTCCCTCATCTTTTATGCTATCCTTAGACCAAGCTAGAATGCGAGCAATGATGTAAACTGAATCAGAAATACAAAACACTCAATAGAATGCTTAATGTTTGCGAAAAGACGTGTATTTCTTTCACATGAAATCATGTAGACTGAAGCTATAAGACTGCAACTGAACCATTTTGAATGCTAGTGCTTGCTATTCCTTTGCCTTGCTTTGATTGTATTTCTATGTTCAAGTTTCACCGATGTCTGGCAAAAGTAAGCCAAAGAATAATATTCTGCCAAACAGATCTAGTAACTTGGCATCTAAGAAATAATTCACTACACGACTCAGGATTACTTACAAGGAGCATCTCATATGATATGACTTTCCCTCGCAGATATCAGTGAAATAGTGAATAGTGTTCTCTGAACAGCAAGATTAGTGATACACTGATATTTAAGCTCTTGATGTATGGGATTGGTCTCTTGGATATCACTACTAATACATTAAGCTAACACACATCCAAGATTCCTAAATGACGTATGAATATATCGAGGTTAATTGTCTGCAGTCCTTGAGCATTATTTTCAAGTTGCTTTCTCTGACTCCACTAGTCCACCATTGACCTCTCTTGACATGTCACTACTCTTGGAGGTTTTTGCATGTTTTTTTTTTTTTTTTTTTTTTTTTTTTTTTTTTTTTTTTTTTGAGATCTTCAATGTGTTTTGGCGAATTGGGGGTATGGGGTGCTTTCTACTAAGTGCTGATAGTGGTTGCCTCCATGGCTTTATTAACCCTCTTACCATTACTATGTTGTAAGCTTAGCGGAACAGGAAGAGGGTGATGGAGTACTTTTTCCATGTGTTATCGAGCAGCAGTCTGGTTCCAACAGAATCTGGGATAA
This sequence comes from Spergularia marina, assembly GCA_963680865.1. Taxonomy (NCBI): domain Eukaryota; kingdom Viridiplantae; phylum Streptophyta; class Magnoliopsida; order Caryophyllales; family Caryophyllaceae; genus Spergularia; species Spergularia marina. The sequence goes on along the minus strand of OY804553.1, from coordinate 20,683,567 downwards.
TCTTAATTTGCTTGTTGCTCATAAGTCATGAATGCCTGCTACTCCAACTTAAAATCTTTCTTTTATGTTCGCAGGCACTTTTGGTATGGTTGACTACACTAATTATGAAGATATGAAATATGCTGTAAGTATTTTATCTGTATGTACTTGTTTGTCTACTTGATGATGAAATCTTTGAGTGTGAGACTCCCCATGCATTGCCTGAGGCATGTCTGAATATCTTTTTCTAGATCCGGAAACTGGATGATACTGAATTCAAAAATCCTTGGTCCAAGTCTTATATTCGGGTAAGTGATTAACTATGCAAAAGTTTTTTATGTACTTCAACCTGCTTATCTGTATTTGCCTGTAATTTTGTAATGTCTTGCTATTTTCTGTTTCCGTTTAGCCACTTTTTTTTTTTTTTTTTGGCACATTGCCTGCTTTTTCTGGAATATTCCTCAATGTCGCAGATTCCTTCCCCTCCCCCCTATATTTTCTAGATTCAGTGGATCCAAACTTCTAAAGACGCGCTAATCATTGGTTGTTGAATACAATTTTTTTTTTTTTTTTTTTTTTGACGGAGTGTGTCGAATATAATTGGAATAAAGCAAAATGGTTCATAAAACCATTTCCACTTTTTTGTATTGTGAGTAGTAGTTTCTATACTGTGCGATTCTCTACGCAAATTCCATGATAGGTCTTTCGGAAACAGTTTCTTAATGTTTACAGCATAGGGGTAAGGTTACGTACTTCCGACCCTCTTATCCTTGTCATATGGTTGGAGCCTTTGAAGAAATGAGGTGAACTAGCAGTTCCTGGTGTATGGGCCCTCCCTCCCCCACTCACACACTCAGCAAAGTTTTCCAGTAAGGCTATTCTACCTGTCAAGTCTTGATGTGTAGAAAAAAGTGATGAATGAAAGCGTACTGTAGTTTTAGCTAACAATTCATATGGCCATTTTTACTTTGGTGGCTTCTAAGCTTCCTCTGTTGCCTTTAACAGTTCTTAAGGGTCGTATTGCCAAAATCTAAGCTTACTTCCCTATGTATGTAATTATGTGTTACTGCAGGTCAAGAAGTATGAAGATAGCCCATCTAGAAGCCGCAGCAGGAGCAGAAGTCCAAGAAGGAGTAGAAGTCCAAGAAGGAGCAGAAGTCCAAGAAGGAGCAGAAGGTAGTATGCACATTCTATTCTGGTTATTTTAGCTGCGTGTCTAGGGTGCTATTGAATACTGATGCTTCGGATTCTGCTGCAGTAAGTCGTTGGAGCGGTCGGTCTCTAGGTCTCCATCTAGATCAAGGTCTCCATCTCCTGTGAGATCCGCTAGGTATCTTTGTTTGATTATGCAAGCACTTGGCACATTTGATATGGCAGGTATTGTCTAAGAGCTTATCTGACCTTTTGCCTGATATGCAGACCAAAGTCTAGATCCAGATCAAGGTCCCCTTCTAAGTCTCGATCAGGATCAGGATCACCCTAGTATCGCTAGGTAAGAGATGTTCCAGAACTTCTGAAAAAACATGTTGTATCAACAGCAGGGCTTATTTTTCATCTCACGCAGTCATTTAAACCATTTTTTCCCTGGTGGAAATCTGTCGCCTTATCATTATTTATGTTCATAAAAATGATGTGTTGGTTACTGTACACTGAACCGCTGTTCATTAAAGGTTTAATGTTTGATTTCAGGCAATTGTGTCAGCAGTTTCTGCTCCATCAGCTGCGATGCACAACTCACCACCTGCGTTCTGGTTGATTCAAAATTTTCTTGAGTGAACCCTGCGCAACTATGTCAGCTATCTTTAGAACACTGTAAGACAAATCAGTAAAAGAAGTTTCTAGGCAAATCATTTATGGTTTCAATTCTTAATTCTAGCAGGGCTTTATTATTGACCTTCTCAGCTGGTCCTGACTCTGGTTTATTTGCTAGAATTAGGGTTGTCATTTGGAGTGATTTTTATTAGAATTCTGGATTTCTCTTTCGCTTAGACTCTTGCAACTACGCTTTTATACTTCTTCTGCACCAACATTTTCCTTGTCAACAATGAGATCAGATTGCACTTCTATATCATCTCAATTAAGGTGACTGTGAGCTCAGAAGTCAGCATCCTAGCTCTTAAGGGAAAGCGCACTTTTCGTGGGTGCATTCTGTGTAGGAGAAAAGAAAATGAATTTTGCCCTCAACGGCAGCCAAGCAGGGTAGATGTCACATGTCTGAGTGATAGCTCATGTTCCATGTCACTATCCACAGCCCTGACGTAAAGTTCCTGCTGGAACTCATTGCTAACCCAGATTTCGTGAAAACCCTGGTACGACAATGTGATTCTTCCTTGGCCATAACCTTTCACAGCCCCTTGTGTGTTGCGACGTAGCTCCATGCCTCCATCCCATGTCTATGTCGTCTGTAGGAAGAAACTAAAGCACCTTTATAGTGAATACAACACTGAACTCCGGCAGAAAAGTTGGGAGTGCAGGCCTGGAGAGAGAATTAACGATGCTGATAAGTTCGACTTTGAAGACCATCATAGCTGGATTTTAGTTTACTATCCTGGTTTTGACGTTTCTAGTCACCAATCCGCAAAAGGAACGTCACTAGGATATTATTCGCGCAACCTGGTGACCCTAATCACTGTGAGCCTAAATTGTTGTCAAGGACGAAAGTTTGCTCACATATTCTTTGATAGTCTGAATTTTCTATAGCAACTGCGTCTCAAATTCCCTCTCGAGAAACAGCAGTTGTGTCTTGGGTCGACTGTGGACTTTGTTTGATTGTTGCCTTCCAGTTCTTGCTGGAAGACTTTCTCATGCTTCTTTTGCTTTTGTGTTCTTTCTTCATCGTACTTCTTCATTTCGTTTGAGTTGGATTTTGGGAGTAAGCACAGAATCACTTTCAACAACCTCCCATAAACTTCATGCTCGCGATTTCATTTTGATAGATCGAGCATAATGATGGTCTCTTTGAGGACGAGTTTGTGAAGGGGAAAAGTTGTCATGAATGAGTTTTTCAGAATTGTGTGCTTGTTCTGGTGAATTTGGAGGGGTTAAAATTGAAAATCATTACTCTGAACACAATACGGTTTTGCTTCCTGTGATTTTTTTGGGTTTAAGAAGAAAATGACTGAATGAGTTTATCAGCTTACATTCTTAGGCAACACAGAACAGAAAATTAGCAGGCTTTATAGCATCAGCTACCCAGATATTAAGTTGGTTATAACAAGGTTTCCTTTACAAGCTTTACTAAAACATAGGCATCAGAGTAAAATTGTTCAGTTCGGAGTAGATTTGATAGTTATGAAGACACCTAAGGAGTTGCGATGTTCTCTACTGTAAGTGGTGCGGTCTCAATTCCTTCGGTCCCTAGTCTGCTACCGGTGACTTCCAGGCTTAGCAGCAATTCCTCCCATCTCTTGGCAGGCGCCTGTTTAAAATATCAGTCATTACGGTGAGGTCACTGAGAACATTACAAAGTGAGCGCGAGTAAGAGTTCTGAGGTGAAGCGTAAACCAACCTTCCAGGAGAAATCTTGAGCCATGCAATTCTGAATCATCTCTTTGAAAGCAAGGGTGTCATAGGTTGTTACTGCCCTTTTCACTGCTGTTGCGACAGCACTTACGTCGGCAGGTTCTACAGCATTACACTAAGCAAGAACATAAAACGGAGTCAGTTCGCCAGAGCAAGAAATCTGAAGAAATGAGTAGAATAAAGTCAAGCTAGAGCAGTTCAGGACATTTACATTTGCACTGAAACGTCCCATGTGGAATCCTGTAAATCCTTCTCTTACAGTATCAACAAGTCCACCAGTTGATGCCACAATTGGCAACTGCGTAGAATATACAGAAACAAGTTATTTAATGAATGAAGACTGCTTCAGAAGAAGCACTAAATTGTGACAAGCATAGATCGTTGATACCGTTCCATAAGGCATTGCGTATAGCTGAATTAGCCCACAAGGCTCAAATCTACTGGGAATCAGCATGAAATCAGCCCCGGCCAAGATCATGTGAGCTAAGGGCACATTGAATTTTGTCACTCCTCTTGCATTTTCAGGATATAGGACTTCTAGCTGTTGAATTTGTTTCTCCATGACTTTCTTTCCCGTCCCCTGAAATGATCGTGAAAGAAGAAAAAATTCAAGTCGATATGACAACTACATAATGAATGAAATGTATGGGTTGGATGTTCCTCTATAAACTCACCAAGACAATAATCTGCACACTGTTCTCCTTGACAAAATGAGGAATTGCTTCAGCAAGAATATCAGAACCTTTCTGCTCTTCAAGCCGGCCTATGAACCCGATCAATGGTATGTTCTTATCAACAGGCAACCCGACTTCTGCCTGCAGGGCTTCTTTTAACAGTGGCTTTGCATTCATCGCCTGACAATTTTTATACTCAAACATTATGCACTGCAAATAAGAGTCATTAAAAATGCTTCACTTATCTTTCAGTCCTAGTACTTACAGTTTTCGAGTCATAATTAATTCCGATGTACTTGTCAGTAGACGGATTCCACTCTTGTACGTCCATGCCATTAACTATGCCAGTAACACCAGTCATACGCACAATATTATCAAGCTCCACGCCTCTCTCGATACCTGACATTAGTTCTTGTGCATAATAGGGGCTCACAGTTACAACTTGGTCTGATTCTAGTATGCCAGCCTTCATCCAGTTAATCTTCCTTCCCTGCACAGGCTTATCATACCTGTAACACACTACCATAAGTCTAAGACTCTACTTAATGTCATGAATCTGCGCATTAAGGATTATGAGGGTATTCATAAGGTACCCATCAATGAAGTCAAAACTTCCTTTGAACTCTTCTGGTAGATTGAGAAGACGAAAGTCAGAGAACGCGAATCTTCCCTGGTAAACAATATTGTGGATGCAGAAAGCGACCTGTGGTTTAACCAGCTCAGTATTATGCCTGTACAAAACTTCAGTAAATAAATGTACACATCTGAAACTTCGAAAGATCACCTTAGCATTTCTGTAGAGGCCCCTGGGTTGGTACTCAGTTTTAAGGTAGCAAGGGAGAAGTGCAGTGTGCCAATCATTAGCAACGAAAACGACATCTTCACCTGCAAAACGTACCACCTAGGGTGATATTCTACTTTAAACTGAAGCAACTGGTGCAACAAAAGTAATAGAACAGCTGACAGAAAGCCGAAAACAGCAAGTACTAACCATATGGCCCAGAGAAGTTTTTGTTGTTGTTCAGGTTAAGAACCCTTGGTGCCTCTAAAGCCGCCTGTCAAACATGGGAGATAGAGTCAGAAATTGTGTACATCTCAAGCCTACAGAGCCAAATAATGAAGAGGAAATCCTATGTTATGAAATTAGACATCATCTCAAAAAAAAAAAAAAAAAAAGTTGTGATGCTAATTATTAGTGTATGAACTATGTTACTCATACTCGGCTAAAAAGGATCTGATTGCATAGGTAAACTTTACCTTGCACAACAAGCTAAATCGGAGTTGGTTATCTTCATAGTCCTCCCCAGCCATAGGACCATACAGTTTTGATCCAGTCTTTCCCCACACCTTACATTATCAGACAACCAAAGATCAGACATTAATTATTACATCAATAAATCCATAATAAACAGCCTCATGGAGTACAATTTTGTGTAAGATTATACCCTTGCAAGGAAGATAGGGTGATCCACAAAAACGCGATCAACCCCTCGCTTGAAACAGTGGAAGAATCGGACTGTCTCAACTCTGTCTCCAACTTTCAGCTGCAGACGTTACCAATTTACCAAACTGTAAAAAAAAAAAACAAGTTTATCTAGACTATCTACTGTCATTGTTTCAGAACTTTCTTTACTACCTCAAGTACTACATTAGTGTCCCATCCATCTCTATACTGATCATAGCGCGGTGACACAGTCATCACACGATGTCCCCTAGCCTAAACAAATCATAATCACACACACAAAAGAAAAGGAAAAAAAAACATCATTAAAATTGTCAAGAAAACATATCTACAAACATTTAATCAAATGTTGTACTGAAGTATGAACATTTACAGCTAAAGCAGGTGGTAGGCCTCCAAGAACATCACCAAGACCACCTGTTTTACTCCATGGCGCAACCTCTGCCGCAACAAACACTAAATTCATCCCACAACTTATGACACTTGATGGAAAACTCGATAACTCGTCCTTGTGACCGACTTTTTTCAGCTGTTCACTAGGAAATTGATGAGCATGTCTTCGGAAATGTGTCATTTCTGTGGAAATACTCTTCAGTAGTCTTAGTCCGTTATGATGAGTTGTGAGCATTTGGTTTTTCAGGCCATTATGTGACAATGTCCACTTATGTTCTGAAGCAGCAGCTAGTCCAATAATGCTGCCATTTGATAAGTAGCTTGATACGAAGTGGGATGTTACGCTTTCCATTTTTCGAAGCTTAACAAACAAAAAAACTATCGAATTCAGCCAACACAGTCGATTATTGGAAGTGTAACAAACTAACATAAACCCGTAAAGAAAACAAATGAAACTAACAGAACATTACTAGATAGTTGAGATTGTTTGAATCGTACCAGCGTGTGATGCGTTGATCACAAGAAATTAGATCGACTACGAATGGAGATTTTGGCACCCTTACTTTCTTCTGAATTCGTTTTTAATTCGCGAAATTATGTGCTTTGGACGTAAATGAAAGTGAAGTGATGAGTGTGGACTAGTGAGTAGTGACAACTAAGAGAGTGTTAGGACATACTAAGAGAGTGAGTGTTAGGAGTAAGAGTAGTTATAGAGAGTGTTATACAACATACATTAGATATTCTAGTACGTCTTTTTTGGAGATTATTATAGCCAATAAGGAATTTTTGTGCATGAAATAGTCAATTGAGATCTACTAGTTGGGTGTGACTTGTGATGTTGAACAAGAATGAGGTCTTTTAGTGGGCCCTTTTGAATACATTTCAGGTGAATTTGTAGATCTATGGACTTTGTAATGTGGACTAACTTATGGACTGAATCAGAAAAAAGCTTAAATGCTTTGATTTGTTAGCCTTGTTCAACAAGTAGAAGTACTAAACAGTGATGCAACTACATATCGTACTCTGACTAACGTGTTTGTAAGTGTGTAATAATTGACTTGACTGTTAAATAGACGGAATAATAATCAGATTTGACATAAGAGCCTTCTATGAGCTAGAATTTGCCAAACTAGTTCTCGATTTGTATGTACGCGTCTAAGGTTTACCTAGTAGGAAATTTCCCATAATAACAGTAATAAATAAAGGTTGGAAGAGTTGGAGGCTAGGAAATTAATGACTATTTGTAGGAAATGACGCGCCTAAAACAATAATCACATAATCCTTTTTCTAAAAGAATAGTGGAGAGGTGGAAGATTGTTAATTAGGTTGGTAAGCTATCACAAATTCACAACATTATTGATTCACTAATAATGTTTAGTTAACTTAAGCAAAATGCGACATCGCATAGAATGAAATAATTAAAAAGGTTTCTTTGTATGGGAGATTAGTGAACTCTTTTTAATCTAATTGATCCCTATAATAGGCCATCATTTGTTTATTATAAAGGTTGAATAGAATGAAAGTATACCATAGTTTACACGACCAATTTTCAATTAGTGACGTACGGGTTGGATCATATTTCCGTGGTAGATAAAAGATGATAGTACCAAAGTTCACTCGTCACTCAAACTACACTAGACATCATTAAACAGTAAAGGTTTTTTTTTTTTTTTTTTTTTTTTTTTTTTTTTTTTGTTTGTCTTTTTTTTGTCTATCTATCTAGTTCATTCGTCAATATTTTCTTCAATCTACATATAAATTTGACCCCAGCCATACACCTAACAATAACGAGTGATTCTCCCGATGATACTCACATACTACAGCTCGATCTCGGGATTTTATTAGGTACTGCTCCCTCCAAATGGCCCAATTTGTTTGTTGTTTTGTCAAACCGAATTTGGACACACCTGATTTAGACCAAATAAGATATGAGTTTAAAAGGTAGCAAGTACTCTATTTAGACACTATCCTAACCCCCCTTGATTATAAAGCAAATGGATTATTCATTTGGTTGACAAATAATTCGCAATATGGTAGCTATATTACTGCAAGTTTGTTAGAATATTTTAACAAATTGGTTACCGCTCTATCGAACCACGGGTTGGATTTACTAATGTAAAAGTCCATTTACGTATGGCATGTTTTGCATGTTTTATGTTTACGGTCCATTTGCATTTGCGTCGCATAGTTGCATCTTGAATTCATATATACCACTTATTAGGAGAATAAATGACCCAAAGTCGATCGCTGAAGTTTCGCACTTATTCGACGCAATTGCGCGAAATGGATAAGCATGACAATGAGATATTCCAAGTCACACATTCCAAATTCAGCACTGAAATTTGCAAACATTATAAAACGATAAATAAACGGTGGAGCTTTCTTTCTTGGCCCCCGAGTTTCCAACTTTACATGTCGATCAGATCATGTTCTCATCGAGCAATCGCGTCCCACAACAAAAATGCAACGTTTCCTAGGACAGATTCTTGTATAGACATTTTTACAATAATCTGTTGATTTTTCTAGTAAACACGTAAAATTTTGAGTATAACAAATGTGAGTTTTAACTGTTCAAGATTGAAGTGCTTTAATGGTAAAATAAACTTTCTTCAAACTCATATATCACTAAATCTGACTGTATACTCCCTCCATTCATATCCAACCTTCCTGCTTTCCTTTTAGGGGAATTCACATCCAATTTTCATGTTTCTTATTTTGGTAACATTTGAACCAATAAAATGCTTCCAAAGTGCTATTGTCCCCATTCCCACTTGCTTTTAATAATTTTTAATACACTCCTAAAACTTTGTGCAAAAGTCAACAGGAAGATTGGATATGAATGGAGGGAGTACTATACTGTATATTAAAAGTTGTGTTAGAGGCAATAACCACATTCATCGGCTTTATTTAGACCATCTCTCCTGCCACGTGACATCATAGTGAAATAGCACAATAAAAGAAAAAAAGATCTATTGTTTCCAAAACCAATTTTTGTCAATTTGTACTTACTATACCTTAAGTCTCGTACAACTTGTTTGATAGAGAGTAATTGAAAGGAAAGAATTGGAAATAAAAGAAGGGAAAGGAAGGGAACTACAGTTTCTTTTGTTTAGTTTACTTATTAAAATTTTAGAGAAATTGAAAGGAAAATGAATGTTTTTATGTTGTAAATTGACTTTCCGTCCAATTTCACCTGTTCTGGGAGGAGAAGAAAATGATAGTTTTATGAAGGTTCATTTCCTACCATTTCTTTTCCTTTCCTTCCACTTCTCATGTATTTTTATAAATCAAACGTAAAAAAGTTGTAAAATCTATTTCATTTCTTTTCCTTTCATTTCCGTCCAATTCTTCTTTACCAAACAATATATATTCATAATAATAAAAATACTGAGTAACCAATAATTAAGTAGGTGGACTTCAAAAAAAAAAAAAAAAATTAAGTAGGTGCGCGCGATGTCACATCAAAAGAATTTCTATTCAATGTTCTATATAATCCTTCAATAATAGTTAGTTCTAGTTGATCAGACGATTGTAACTTGGAAGATCAGACCGACTAAATTCAGAATTTTTTTTCGAAATAAGGCTCAAAAAATAATTATTAAACAAAATGGGTTGGATTGAAAAATGTTCAATCTTATGGGGTGCACGTCACCCCATTTCAGGTCCGGGACAAAACCGCCAGTGCCCCTGGCGGTTTTAAGTGAAAAGAAATCGCCACCATCCATGGCGGTTTCTTCACAAAAATGAGTATACAAATTGAGTGGGTGATATTTTGGCCGAGGGTGAAACCGCCATGGGGGTGGCGGTTTCACTTAAGTGAAACCGCCACCCCCTATAGAAGTTTCACCCTCAGCCAAAATATCACCTCGATATAATGTCAATCCAAAAAAAAAAAAAAAATGAAACCGCCACCCCCCATGGTGGTTTTACCCTAGCCAAAATATCACTCACAACCTCATAGCTACTGTTCAAGACACTTAAAACCGTCAGGGGCACTGGCGGTTTTGTCCCGAACTTGAAATGGGGTGACGTGCACCCTATAAAATTGAACATTTTTCAATCCAATCCATTTTATTCAATATTTATTTTTTGAGCCCTATTTCGAAAAAAAATTCCCTAAATCCACCATGTCGAGTCTCACAACTTCTATAAAAACACCAAATAGATAAACGACCGTCAACTTTTTTATCAGTCACCAACCAGACACGTGGCATGTATTATATGATCCTCAATTTGTTTGCGTCCTTCAACTAGACAACTTACTAGTGTGTTCCACTTAAACCTAGAAAAGTTTAGATGATAATTTATTGTAAAGAAGAAATACGAGTACCAAATAAACTTGGCCGACCTAATCCCCAAAGATTAATTAACTTTTACTTTTTCTGTCATACAAGGTTGACTTTAGTGCAGTAGCCACTTAGCAAGTTAATTTTATTCATCTGATTCATTTGATCTTATTTAGTCCGTAGAGAATTGCTATCTCTAACATCGTTTTAACGCACAACACTAGAGAGAAATAATGGGCCAGTGGGGCATAACACGGGGCTGGCAGACTTCTCTTATTTAAACAGGAGCAAACAAACTAGCGGCCTACATATGAAGATTCAGAAGTTTCGACGGATTCACAGAATAGTAAAAGAAAAAAGAATCGAAATAAAACAAGACAAATAATGCATCAGCCAGAGTAATATGCGATTGTGTGTATTAAATGGTAATTAGAACCGTAGCACTCCACACATTAGTAAAATGAGTTGCTTAGCTTGATAGATTATCACGTTAACTAGATGAACACATTATTGATCTATCTAAGTGTAAATACGACATCATTTAAAGACAATAGAGATTCAATTTAGAAGTAATAATAGACTGCACATATAAAATAAGGGATACTTCCATATCCAAAATTTAAAGCAATTCCACAATGGAAAGATAATATACGGTGTATCACCTCTTTCGGAAAGTAAACTTAGGGTCGTTAGTCTACATTCTTAGCTTGGTCGTCACGCGTGACCAGAAACTTGAACCCAAACTTGACCCTTTTCAAATAATTAAGGCATAAACTCTTTCCTCTGTATTTCCTTTCCTTTTTCCGCGTTTCCAGACCTTTCCTTAAACGTCATTTCTCTCCACCTTATATAAACGACGTCTCCCAACAACTTCATCAACAAGTCATCTCTCTTTCCTACATACAAACCCCAAAAAAACAAAACTCAATCTTCAAGCTTAGCTTCTCTTATACTCAACCAATAAGTAAAGATGATGTCTTTGTTCAGCTCGTTTGATGCCTTGTGTGCTGAATCCACTGGATGGAAGTTTCTCAACTTCTCTCCCTCCGCTACTCCTTCAACCTCATCAACTACGGCGGCTGCGGCAACGACAACGTTGCGTAACGATGAAGGTTTGAGAAAAGAAAGTGATCTGACCAAGGGTGATGGGCAGAGTAGTAATAATGGTAGTGATCATCAAAAGAAGGCCGTCGTGATGAAGAAGATGGTCAGAAATCCTCGTTTTGCTGTGGAATTGGATGGTGTTCACTGCTTCGAAACTATTCTTCCTTATTAATTGAGTACTTAATTTAGCAAATTATCAAAAATTGTTTCGATTAATTCAATTTAATTCAATTTAATTCAATTAATTTTAATATTTCTTGATCGGTGTATATATATACATATATATTGGAGTTGTTATAAACTCTTAATTAATATAGTAAAAGGTTCAAGCTTTTCAATTTGTTGTCTGAATCATGGTAATTTCTTCTATTATCTTTCATTTTGGAGTGGTAAAAAGGTAAAAATATTGCTTGTGAACTAAGCAAAGTAAGCAGAGCATATGATGTTTGATAAATATGTTTGATAAATAATTTTGATTAATTACGCTATTCTTTGATCAGTGATTAGTTGTCTTAAATCGTTGGATTTCCGGTGAGAAGAATAACAAGGACAAGATTATAAGACCATGATCGGTAATATATGCAAATTATTACACACAAACTGCTCTGATTTGAAGTAATTAACACGTCAAACCTCCCTCGAGTTATGTAATAACAATGATACTACTTACGTCTTACCAGTCATATTACGAGTCGGTATTTGTTGTTTTTTTAACAATAATGGAGTGATGATGTAGATGATTGTTCTTATTTGACAAATTGGGAGAGGAATATACCAAAAGTTGAAACAACGATACGAATTATACATGTATCCACCGTCCAAAAGACAATTGGGGGCATTGGGCACATGACAAAATAATAGAGATTGCTTTGTTCGACTGGCATATGATTCAAAGGTCGATAACTATGCATTCCACCATATGTACATATCCACTTATCCAAAGCAATAGCCATTATGAATTCGGCAAATGCACGTGTTGTCCCCTAATTTTGTCCATGAGTTTTCCAATCTAATGCAAATGGTGGCCCTGCTTTATATTGCATCCGTTTTTTTTTTTTTAGAAATTATTGTTTCATAATTGTGATTTGTGTTTGTATTAGATTCCAAATGACTTCCTAACTAATGTAATTAACATAGTAACCACTATTAATCTTGCTTTGGAATTTATCCTTTTCATCTCCCCCCTTAATACTCATTCCCTCTTTCTTTTTTCGGCAAATTCACGTGGTGCCCCCGAAGTATGTCAGAATGCGCATGGTGCCCCTATGTTTGAAACTTGTACACCACGGTGCCCCCGAACTTTGCACCTATGGGCACATGGTGCCCCTAACCCCCCTAATTCACTAACGCCGTTAACTTTTGAATGTTAAGCGATGATTTGACATATGATTGGTAAAGTTTAATTAAATCTTTTAATAATAACTAATAATTAAAATTAAAAAAAAAACCTCAATTTTGTTTTCTCTCTCCTCACCTCCCCACCGCCCCCAGCGCCGACAACCCCCACCACCTCCCCCTTCCCCGAGCTACCACCACTGTTATGTGGGTCGAAAACAACCCTTTTAAGGCGTTTTTCGACCTCGACGAGCCACCCCACTCGGCTCGCGCCGCCTTATGCGGCCCAATGGTGGTAGCTCGGGGAAGGGGGAGGTGAGGAGAGAGAAAACAATTTGGGTTTTTTTTTAAATTTTTTTTATGTTTTTTAATTTTAATTATTAGTTATTATTAAAAGATTTAATTAAACTTTACTAATCATATGTCAAATCATCGCTTAACATTCAAAAGTTAACGGCGTTAGTGAATTAGGGGGGTTAGGGGCACCATGTGCCCATAGGTGCAAAGTTCGGGGGCACCGTGGTGTACAAGTTTCAAACATAGGGGCACCATGCGCATTCTGACATACTTCGGGGGCACCACGTGAATTTGCCGTTCTTTTTTTTTTTTCTCTATTTCTCCTCTTCTCAAAACCTCTTCAACTTCAACAATAACTTCAAAATCCAAAAAACATTCGCTGGTTATTTCACTAGAGTTACATCAATTTATCTGAACATCTTCATTTGCCATATCAACAGGTATCTCTCGCCAAATTCAACACTTTTTTTGGTAATTTTCGTTTTTTTTTTTCTTAAACCTTCCAATCTGATCATGTCCACGGACCACGAAAATTCTTTTTGAGAATGAACTTCCAAGGGATGATATTGAATTCATAGGTTTAATTTGATATTAATTAACGTTTTATTTGGGAGTGTAATGTGAGGTTTTATGAGATCAATGCATAGGTATGGTGATGTCTATTTATACAACAATATGCAATCACAACGGCTACACAAAAAAAAAAAAAAAAAAAAAAAAAAAAAAAAAAAAACTAGCCGTTACAATAGATTTAATGTGAAGCAGGAACACCATTTGCATTAAATTGGAAAACTCAGAGACACTACATACACAAATTGTAAAAGTGGGGGACATCATATGCACAAAAGTGTAAAACTTAGGGACACCACGTGCACTGTGTTTTTCACCAATAACATAATTTTGGGGAAAAAGATTCGAAAAATTAATATTCGGAATTATTTTTGGAAAACCCAATATGTGAATTTTTTTTTTTTTGAAATTTTTAGAGAATTTTTATTTTTTTATATATATATATTTTTTATTAAAATATAATTAACAACCCAAGTTATTTCCCCGACCACCACTAATGACGTCCACGTCATCAGTTAACAGAAGTCTGTTAACAGAGTTAGACTCAGGGACACCATGTGCCAGGTTGTGTAAAACTGAGGGACACCAGAGAGTAGTGGTTTCAAAAGCAGGGACACTATATGCAAAACGTCAAAACTCAGGGACACCACATACATTTGTCTTTATAAATTTTCATATAATTTATGTCATCTCATGCCACACTACCATACAAGGCTATAAGCACTGGATCTTGCGAACAATTAAGGGGAGGATCATTTGAGCAAAAAAAAAAAAAAAAAAAAAAAAAAAAGTGATGATTTTGAAGTTCAATGTTACTATTATTATCTCAAAGCCAAACCTTCACATTCGTGTGATACCGGAGGTTAGGGTTTCAGACAACTATCGTTTGATTCCGGGATCTAGCTAGTTTCTCGTTCGATTTTAACATTTGTCACCAAGTCGAAAGCCTAACATTTTTGGTGTCTTACTACATAATGTCTCCAGCATCATAGAACAACAACAACGACAACAAAAATCAAGCCTTATTCCTAAAATGATTTGGTCGGCTAATATGAATCGACATCTAGTAACCATCTTGTGTAAGCCATAAAATTTTAAAGTCCTTGTGAACCATTTAGAACTATTGAAACACTTTCAAAAGGAGTTTTAGAAAGTCATCAAAATAAAAATTAAAAATTAAAAAAAGTTTGAAAACAGTGAAAAAAAATACCTGTAATCTAGTGCGCCACCGAAAGAGTGGCTCCCGAGAATTTTTTGCTCTTTCTAGCTTTATTTATTTTGATAAGTAAGATAGAATATCAATATATTCAAAAGGACACCAAGGGGGTGACTCCCATATACAAAAAGACACCTAAAGGGGTAACGCTCATAAACAAAAGAGAGTTAATAAAGCTTTAGGACTATCATGAGAAATTTTATCCACAAAAAGAAAAAAAGTGAAGTGTGGGTGAGAACGTAACACTTGACTCCAACTATACAATGTCCACAAGAATCTAAATATGAAGTCTTGGTGTGTCAACATAATCTCATAAAACATGAGATGATTTCTTTCTTTCCAATACACCACCAAATGGCAATTGGAACCATCCTGGGAGATTCACCTAAAATGAGTGAAATCTTATGATACTTGATTTAACACCCAAATTTCCATGTTAGAATACCTAGGGCACATACATGCGCTCACTTGTGAACTTGTCTACCTCCAAATCTAGTGCTTGATACAAGTTCTTCTCCTAGCGCACAACCATATTGTTGAATATCTTATAAACTAGGTCTTATAAAATTGGGGTAGGGTTGCACATCTGATGTTAGGACCATGGTGCTTGGATTACTGTACTTGAATATAACTTATGGTGGTGTGGTTGTGAATTGTAGTCTTGTAGAGTCAGTGATTACCTTGTCTCGATCTTGATCTGGTTATGAGAAGAAATTGATTTTGAAATAAATCACCTGATGAGGTAACTTATGATTGGACGTCCCCAGACTCCCCACCCAAAAATGAAGGCATAATACATGGTTCTTATGCAATGCTCTATTCTTTTGTTGAACCTTTGCTCCAATTTTGTCCCTGTCTCTAGCAGGATTCCTAGCCTAGGCCCTTTCTCATATTAGCGTTTAATGTGAAAAACTGAGGGGGCTTTTGGTTCCCTCTCCGGGATGGGATTGCTTAAAACTTTAAAGGGTGAAATGGAATCATCTTTCATGCTTTGTTAAACCATCAGAATGGCCCACCTTGGGTTATCTTACTGAGTTCACTTATGTCCGCCAGTAGAGTGCACAAGATTTATTTGCTGATTCTGTTTGGTGAGGTTTTATATTGTTCATCTGGGACTTATTCATCTCTTCATAACTCTCTCTCTGTTTGACTAGATTCTCCCGTGACTTCTGATCAGATAACTCTGACGCTTTCTCTGTGTATTCCAGCTCAGTCCCCACAATAAATTGTGGTAGGTGTTGACAAAGGATCTGGATATTTTGATGTAAGGTCATTAAACAGAGAGCCGAAGAGCCCAAAGAAAATTGGATATTGTAAGTTTCTTAAGCTTGAAGCATCTGAAACTCAATTATGCTTCTTAAACATTATTATGGACTTCTAACCCATGCTCCTTACCTTGTTTAACGCTTTGCCCTTCATCACAATATAGGCACCTATGTGAGCAGTAAATATAAGTAGAAAGCAGGTACTTTCTAGCAATAAGTATAGGTAGCAACTAGAAACTACATTATCCTGTAAAACTGGACATTTTTTTAGAGGTTTTCATAAACAGTACACAGCAAACTAAAACGACTAATATTAGGCTAATTAATCTTCTTCGCAATCTGATAATGTTATCATTAAGTCGCTGCTTGAGATTAGTACTCAATTTGTTCATTTAGGCCGATCCCACAGAAGCCTTTGTTTGCTGAAACAGGCACAGTTTATTCAGTAAACCCGATCACAAGCTGGGCTCAGTATCCAACTCTTGTCTTGAGGCCAATACCCTTCCTATTGTATCCCCTCATCGCTGATTTAGGAATTCCGTGGTGGTCGAAACCTATCACGAGTTAATAGACGTCATCCTTGAAGACTTGAACTAATGGTGTGAATGTGTAGATATCTGTGAGCTTTTGAACCAGGTCCTTCACAACTATTGTTGATCTCTAAGAGCTCATCGGAAGGCCAGCTGCATCCATATAGAAAATGTAATTAAACTCATCATCAAAGACACTGAGATCTTCAAAGTAGGCCTTGTCGTTGTGAACTCCATCTTTTATTCTGGAGCGCATTCTACAGTTTCACTTGATCTTAAGTCGAATGGGTTTTTCATTTCGTCCATATACTAGTCTCGATACGCCTAGTCAAAAACTGCAAAACAAATGGGAAGATCATTTAGAACAGAAGGGAGTATTGATGTTTGATAAATAATTTTGATTAGTTACGTTGTTCTTTGATCAGTGATTAGTTGTTTTAAATAGTTGGATTTTCGGTGAGAATAATAACAAGGACAAGATTATACGACCAAGATTAGTAATATGTGCAAATTATTCCACACAAACTGCTCTGATTTGAAATAAATAACACGTCAAACCTCCCCCGATTTATGTAATGACGATCATACTACTTACGTCTTACAAGTCATATTACGAGTCGGTATTTGTTGTTTTTTTAACAATAATGGAGTGATGATGTAGATGATTGTTCTTATTTGACAAATTGGGAGAGGAATATACCAAAAGTTGAAACAACGATACGAATTATTATACATGTAACCACCATCCAAAAGACTATTGGGCACATGACAAAATAATAGAAATTGCTTTGTTCGACTGGCATATGATTCAAAGGTCGATAACTATGCATTCCACCATATGTACATATCCACTTATCCAAAGCAATAGCCATTATGAATTTTCATATAATTTATGTCATTCAGGCCACACCATACAAGCACTAGATCTTGCGAACAATTAAGAGGAAAATCATTTGAGCAACAAAAAAAAAAAAAAAAAAAAAAAAGCAAAGAGTGATTGTTGGGGTGAGTTCGATTTGGGATAGACCGGGATCAACCTTGGTTTCCTGCGCGCACAAACAAACGATCAAGAAGGGCCTGGCTTTCGCCAGACGACGCCCCTCCGACGCTCAAGTCAGTATTGAGTCGAAAGGATGAGATAGTCACAAAATAAGATAGTAGTATAGTAGAGAGAGTATATATATATATATATATATATATATATATATATATATATATGTCTCAAATCCTCCTGATTATGGCAAATGAGGGAGTATTTATAGGGAGTCCAAGGAATAACCAAGGTACCCCTAATCAATCCTGACCCTTCATCCAACCAAGATCTGATGGCTAGTACCCTTTGGGCTTTGAAAGTATCACATGGGCCTTTTCCAAGGAGCACTTTCCTAAGGGTTGTGGCCCATGTACAAAATGTGTACCAACAGTGATGATTTTGAAGTTCAATGTTACTATTATTATCTGATCTCAAAGCCCAACCTTCACATTCGTGTGATACCGGAGGTTAGGGTTTCAGACAACTATCGTTTGATTCCGGGATCTAGCTAGTTTCTTGTTCGATTTTTACATTTTTCACCAAGTCGAAAGCCTAGCAAAATTTTCACGAGATTGCTGAGATGTTTCTAGTTTCTAACAAATCAAATACTACTCCTACTCACTATGGTATTCCCGTTTCGAAAACTCTTAGGGTGCTAATTTTGCCAAGACAATGATTACCATTGCAAAGGCAAAATTAAGAATTCCCTATTTTACCCTTGAGAATTTGATAGTTGCACCTAAAGTTTTAGAGCTTGTTTGAATGGAAAGGAAATGAAATAGAGTTTACAACTTTCCTACGTTTGGTCTATAAAGATACTTTGTACATGGGGAGTGGAAAAAAAGGAAATGAAATGAATGAAAATGATGCTTCATTAAACTGTCATTTTTTTCCTTCCAAAAAGGTGGAATTGGAAGGAAAGTCAAATTACAACGTAAAACCACTCACTTTCCTTCCAATTCCTCCAAAATTTTAATAGGTAAACCAAACAAAGGAAACTTTAGTTCCCTTTCTTTCTCTTCTTTTACTTCCGATTCCTTTCTTTTTCTATCAATTTTTTCCGTTCAATTCCTCTCTACCAAACAAGCTCTTAAGATTTTCGCTTTTCAGAATTTTGATAGTTCCCTCAACGCTTCATATGGATTTCCTCTACCCTCCCGCCAACTAACCCCTACCATGCTCATCCCCGCCACATCTCCAGCCCGGCCTCCTCCAACATTACCTACTCGACACCACCAAGATCGGCGAATGTTTGCGGTCGCACCCCCACCACACAACAACTCCATCAATCAATTTTGCTCCAAAAACTCAAAAAAAAAAAAAAAACTCAAAGAAAAATGCTCAAGATCCCAACTCCAAAGGTGAATTGAGGAAAACCCCAAATACCCATGGTCACTTCCACTACACAAGAAAAACTCATGCAATTTACGAAGACATTTAATAATCGGAAAATTCACGTGGTGCCCTTAAGGTTTGCAATTTTGCACATGGTGCCCACACTTTCGAAATCCTGCACATGGCGCCCTTGTGGTTTGCAACTTTGCACATGGTGCCCCTACCTCACGACTGCCGTTATAACTCCAACTTGAGTCTATGACGTGCACTAGGATTAATATGGGCGGGAAACGTTGTTGATGGGTTAAGAAGGTTAATGAAGATTAAAAACACTAAGAAACAGTATTGCACATGGTGCCCTCCAGGTTTGATGTTTTGCACGTGGTGCCCCTGTTAGTTTTCTAACGGCTAATTAGAAAAATAGCCGTTGAAATGAGACCAGAGACATCCTATATATTGAGTGTAATCCTTTCTAACTTCCTCAACTACTTGTAAACATCTTCAAAACACATCCAAATCATCCCACACCAAATCACAAACATCAAATACTTCCAAGAAAGTAATAATGGATTCAACTCATTCTCATGGAAGCTCATCAACTAGAGGGATTTTTGTGGAGAACAGAGTATGCCCTAGATGTAGGAAAAGAGCATTCATAAGGGCCTCAGGATCAACTACAACAAATCCATGTAAGTTGTACTACAAGTGCGATGATTGCGATTGGTTTAAGTGGTGCACAGCAAAATATGAAGAAGATATTCATGTCAAAGAAGAGGAAGACGTTGACAAACAAGTGGAGAAAACATCACTGGATTTGAAAAAGAAGATCAAGGAGCAATCACAAAATATCTCTGATTTGAAGGGGAAAATAGATGAATTGTCAAAACTCATCCATTTTAGCCTGAAAATCGCCTTAGTAATGTACCTGTTCCTACTATATGTTGAAATGAACAAGAAGTAGATGTAATAGTAAAGCATGTGTTCCATATCAAGCTAACAAGAATGTATCTTAATTAAAAGCTAATAAACATTTGATCAAGTTACGACAATTGTTTTCCACAAAAAAAAAAAATCCTCACTCATGTACATGTTACATACAACATGTATCTGTGAGCAAAAAGCACAAGTTTCTTTTCTTTTCTATGTCCATCATCAAACTCGATCTTAAGGCACAAAAAAGTTCAATGTAGCAAATTTACTGGTCGTCTCCAGCACTCCTAAAAGCATTAGCCGTAGCCTCAGCAGCTGCAGCCTCTTTTTCCTTTTGAGTAAGCCCTCCTCGGCAGCCCCTAGCATTGTGGCCAAACCCCTTGCATATGGAACACTGGAAGGTGACAGATCTCTGGCCTTTCTTTTTGTTCAACTCATCAGGCCCCCTCTTCCTTTTCCTTGGTGGCCTCCCTACCCCTTTCTCTTGGATAGGAGGTTTTACCAAAGGGAAATCAAATTTAGGCCAGTGCTCCTTATCCGGCACAGGATGCATATGATCTTCATAAGTTAGCTTATAACACTGACCATTGTACCATCCGTGCACATAGTGTATAGGTTCTTCCTTGTTGTGGTATATAGCCCTACATGCATGTTTGCAAGGTATACCAGAGACTTGCCAAGCCCCACAAGCACATGTACCATTTAGGATGTCCACAACAAAGTTAGTTGAGCCCTCATGCACCTCAAACTCTCCCCTACCTGCCTTAACCACACTACAATGCCATGAATCAGCACAATGGGCTTGCACTTCACCACTTGCATAAGGTGTTATGTCAGTGAGTTTCATCCCGTCAGCCAAATCAAGTCTCTCAGCATACTTGTCCATATGATATGTCCTAATTCCTATAATTAACAACAGAGAACAGAAAAGTAAGTGTCAAATTTTCATCAAAATACAATTCAATTGCAATGAAATTAAGTATGAAAAGCAGAGTGGAATTGAGTTACCTTCCATCAGAGCAAGTACCGGTAATTCTCTCATTTTATTGATAACGGAATTGAAGGACTCCACAAAATTGCTTGTATTATGATGACAAGCCACGTCAGGATCAAATGTGGACATTGACCACTGTTGGGGCACATCCAACAGATACTGAACAGCTTTAGGTCCTTGTGCCAATTTAGACATCTCCTCCAATGCTTTGTTATACAGCCAAGTAGATTTAGCATTTGCTGCTTTCCAAAACAGTTTGTGGTAAGAAGGACCACCCCACTTCTTTTTAAAATTGGTGTACAAATGTTGGGCACAAATCCTTTTTGAACACAACGGAAACACTTTATCCAATGCTGGTTCAATTCCCTTCATCCTATCACTGATAAATGTCCAATCCCATTTAGCACATGCAACATTTTGAAGAGCGATTTTCAGATTCATAAAGAAATATGTCCAAGATTCAATGTTCTCTTTTCCCACTATGGCATAGGCTATCAGGTAAAGATTGTTGTTCCCATCTAAGCTTAGAGCAGACAACAATATACCCTTATACCTCCCCTTCAGATGACGACCATCCACACCAATAATGGGTCTGCAGCCCTTTAGAAACCCCTTTATCCAACTTGAAAAACTCACAAACATTGCTTTGAAGTGTGTATCGTTTTTAGCAGGAGGTTCATGCCAAGTAATTAAACACCAATAACCAGAGTTTGTTTGTTTTATAACTTCCCCATAGCCTGCCAAGTTATTATAACTCTCATCATGTGCCCCAACCACATTATCTGATGCCATATTTCTGACTTTGTACATGGTCCTTTCAGATACATCGATCCCAAATTTAGACATGAACAAAGATCTCATTGATTTAACTGCATCTTTGGGTGAGCTTTCAACTCGATCAACAATTTATTGCACATCCATTGTGAAGTTGCCATAGGATATCTTTTCAACCTAAAGCATTCCAAATGCACCCCAGTAATACCCTTAATTGCCCAAGTCAGATTGTCCACCATTTGCGATGCATGTATTCTCCATGTACACTTAGCTCCAGAACACTCAGCTGTAAATCTTCTAGGATCAGACTTGTATATAACCAATGAGAACCCCTCCTGCACACAATAATCAGTAACTACATCCAACAAATCCTCCTTTGACAGAAACATGAGCCAGGGTCTAAGTGTGATCTCCCCCCATCTTTTTGGTACATACATTTTCCCATTCTTGTACGCATTTATCAAATGTAGACCCTGTCCATCATCTTTTCCATCACCTTCTTCATCATCTTCTCCATGGTCAGACAGCTTGATCAAATCCAAACTAGTATCAAAAGGGTGCCTTTCACCATCATCACTCTCAATACTACAGACAGACTCATCTCCATCCCACACACTCTCATCAGACTCAGACCCAGATTCACTACTAAGCATGAAATCCTCATCAGTACTATCATCACTATCAGCATTGAAAAAATCCTTTCTAGTTTCAGCACCGGACATTGTAGCTCCTTTCTTTGGCCTCTTCACAATTGATTCACCCTCATTCTGGCTCTTTTGTTTACTCTTTGAAACATAGATTTTCTTTCTTCTAGCAGTTGTTGGTGGGATTTTTTTCCCTCTTGATTGTTGGGTTCTATGGAGAGGGTTTTTTTTGTGAAGGTGGAACATTTTCGTGAGGGATTTCATTATTAAGGAATCTGTCACTTGTGGGGCATTTTCATGAAAGTGGAACATTTGAGGGAAATTCAGAGGGAGGTTCTCTTGTGGAAGCAGAATCATGATGGGCCTCTTTTGTGCCCTTTGAGGGAAAATCGGAGAAAGTCTGTTGTGTGGTAGAATTAGGCTCATTTGAAGTTTGTGGTGCACCATCATCAACATAGTGTCTACATCCAAAGAAGGTACTGCAATTGACAATGGCTCAAAATGTGCATTCTCCTCAGCCTTCCTTTCCAATCGTCTAGTTTCCTCTAACATCCGGTGCCTCCTTTCTTCTTCCTCCCTCTGTTTCTTTCTCAACTGAAATGCCAGCTCAAATTCCTTTATAGGTGTTTTAGTGTCAGTTAGCCACACGTCTATGGTATTAAACCCTTCCAACTCATCAAACATGGAAAGCAAATCCGAATCACTCTTAATAACAAACTTGTTCTTCTTAACCTTGCTCTCGTAATGCATTTCAAATACATCAGGTACAAGAACATTTTGTTTTAGAGCAACATCTCCAATTCTATTAATCAAATCCAATAGTTGTATAAAATCAACATCACGCACTGAATAGTCAAAGCGCTGATCCCTATAATGAAATTGAATCCACGAAGCAGGCATCCTAATACATCCAAGTGAAACAACATCCAAATCAACTTATGATAAAAAGCCCCAAAAAGCAGGCATCCTAATACATCCAAGTGAAACAACATCCAAATCAACTTATGATAAAAAGCCCCAAAAAGCAGGCATCCTAATACATCCAAGTGAAACAACATCCAAATCAACTTATGATAAAAAGCCCCAAAAAGCAAAATTTCAATTCAAAACCCTAACTTTTCATGTCAAAATACACGAATCAATTACCCAGAATAATAACAATCAAAAAATTTCATGTCATATTACACAAATAAATCATGCCAGTTAATCATATTATTTTACCTAATTTAATTACCAACATGACTAAAAACCCTAATTTTTCACAACGAAAACACATAAAAATTATAAACAAAAGGCATGCAATAGAAATAGATACATGTTAATCATCCATGACCACTAATAGATCTTCATTGATGTAAAGTGTGAAGTTTTCAATAATAATGACAAAATTAGAAAAAGTGAGAAAAAGAAGAAAAAAGACCACGTACCTTCAATAATAATGATCAAAGGCCACATAAGATTGGCTCTGCATGATTAAAGTAAGTAGCAAAAGTAGAAAATCGAACAACAATGGAGGTAGATGAGAAAGGCAGGACGACTTGAACAGAGAAAAAAAGAGGGGAAATTTTTTGGAGGAGAAAATGATACGTTTTCTGAGGAGAGAGAATTTTTTTGGAAAAGTGATTATTGCTTAGGTGGTTAGTGTAGGATTAATTAATGTAAGTTAGTTAATTAGTTGATGGAGTGGTTTTAATTAGTTATTGATCATGTTTTGAAACAGTTAAGTGATAGAGCATTAACGGCGTTATAACGGCAATCGTGAGGTAGGGGTACCATGTGCAAAGTTGCAAACCACAAGGGCGCCCTGTGCAGAATTTCGAAAGTGTGGGCACCATGCGCAAAATTGCAAACCTCAAGGGCACCACGTGAATTTTCCGAAACAACAAATTATTACGTACGTTGTACGATATAATATTTTAAACGTGCAACGCACTGGTTTAAAACTAGTATATATATAATGAAGGCTATGGTTTTAGTGAGAGTGGAATGAAAGGTCCAGATTTAATGTGAACTAGTTTGCATGCCCAACCTACGCCCGGGATGTATATCTATATTGTTATACTCAATTTATGAAATTGTCAGTTTATCTTCTTTGTTATAATATTATTAGCAATACTATTATTTTTCATAAATTAGCTTAACATCATAATCATCCTAAATTGTATTATTTTCTATAAATTAGCTAATAATTTCCATATTATGTAATTACTTAGTGCTATCCAATTAATGAATGTCAAGTATCATTTTAGGAAAGACTTAGTTTCAGGTTTTAATATATAATAACTAGTTTGATGGCTCGTGCAATGTCCGAGCTACTTATGTTTCAATGTTAAAATTATGTAAACAAAATTGAAACACCCGTAGGATATTTGATCAAATCGCCATAAATCAAGTAATTACTACATTACATATCTATTTTCCATAAATCAAGTGATTAATAATGGTATTGTATTAGAATAATATTACCACGTACTTACCATATCTTATTTTGGGTGTGGGGATCTTCTAGAGTTTTTTTTTTTTTTTTTTTTTTTTTTTTTTTTTTTATGGTGGAGTTGGTAGAGTTTATCAATAAAGCAAACAATTAAATATATAATACTTTATTTGTGCATTTAAGTAACTTCTTTATTTTTAATTATTTCCTTTATTGGTAAACTCTACCAACTCCACCATAAAAAAAAATTTAAAAAAGAAACAAATTGCCATAAATCCGACCCATTTTGTTCAATATTTATTTTTTTAGCCAATATTTCTCTTATTTTGGATTCTCCCTAAACTTTTTAAGAAAAAAACAAATCTCTACTAAATGTACACGCAGTAACCCAATTGTTTCATATCGGAAAAATGTGTAAATGGATCTCAAATTGAGATACATTTTGAAACAAATCTAATGATATATGTTTTTAAATTTTCTAATACACGTGACTAATGTTATGAGTGATTATGTCGCAAATCTATTCGATACATTTATGAAAGAATCTCACGAAAATAAGGATTCTACATGTGGATTATTAATAAGTGTCCGTGTGAGTTGTTAATAATAAAATGTGGGTATTTCTCATTTTTTAAACTCTCAGTATTTCTCTTTTTGTTGGACTGCGTTGCACGGTTCAAATATTATATTATTTTTAATGATTTTTATGTTTATAACCAATTATGATATCATTTCAATAAAAATAATTCATAGCAATTGTTGTGATATTGCTTACATGTATTTTAAAATCTTGATCAGTTAAAAAAATATATATATAAAGTTGTCTAGATTGTTCATGTTTAAATTGTACAAATAACATTTCTTACCTATACTCTTCAAAACACCTTTTTTTTTAAAATAAATATAGTATATAAAGTCGATTGTAATCATTAAGCATTGCTTATCGGAAAATGTATAAATGCATCTCAAATTGAAATTCATTTTAAATCACATAAAATAATATATGTTTCAAAAGTTTCTGATACACATAACCAATTGTATAATCAATCATACCGTGTTTCTATAATATAGTGTGTATGATTAGTGTAAGATACATTTATAAAAGAGCCTCACGAAAATAAGGATTCTTTATGTGGATTATTAATAATTGTCCATTTGATTTGTTAATAATAAAATGTGGGTATTTCTCATTTTTTAAACTCTCTCAGTATTTATCTTTTGTTGGACTCTCTCTCGGCTCTTCAAAAATCTCTCTTTTATATATATACTAGGATGAATGCCCGTGCATTGCACGGGTTTCTTAATAATGTTATCTATTGTTAGCCAATCCCAAATTATTTTGGGATTAAGACTTGATTGTTCTTGTTGTTGTGGTAGATGTAATAAATCTGAATTATACTCCTATCTTTATGTTGGATGAAAATCAACAATATAGATAGACTATATTGTGCATGAAAAATTCTAATGTACGCATCCATGAAGAATCCACTTTGTTAAATCTTGATATTTTCAATATTGTACCATGCAATGTTGATATTTATGGCGTCTTTCTAAAATTCAAAGTCATATTACTTACAATTCAAACTATTTAATTAACAATGAAAAATAGATTAATGATTATCTCTTGTTACCGTGGTGACATGATGATTCTACGATATGCAGTGATATAATTATTATGTTCTATGATTTGATTATTATGTGTTTTACAAAATTGCTTAAATACTTAACATCGATGGGTCCTAAGGTTGGTAAAACTGATCAGATTGGTAAAACTGTGATACAAATTTAATTTAGATAGGACTATAAGAGTTACAAATTTAATTTAAGTAGGATTGCAATAGGGCCATATAATTAGAAGAAGTTCATCATATAATTAGAAGAAGTTCATCAGTGAATTATATTAATTTAATTTAAAACCAATACTCCGTATGTAATACCATGATAATAGTGAGTTGACTCCAAAAAAAAGAATACTATGACAATAAAAAGTAGATTATGCTAAAACCAAAGTTGTCACTATTTATTTATTTACTCTTTGGTTACCACAAAAATACCTATATTTAATTAATATTATTTCGATTAAGAATATTTAATTGCTTAAACTCTCTAAAACGCTCTAAAAACAATCGGTCGTTGTGGAAGCTTAAAAAAAAGAAGGATTAGATTAGATTGTGTAAGATACATTTATTCAAGAGTCTCATGAAAATAAGGATTCTCTATGTGGATTATTAATAATTGTGTATTTGAGTTGTTAATAATAAAATGTGAGTATTTCTCATTTATAAACTCTCTCAGTATTTATCTTTTGTTGGACTCTCTCGGCTCTTCAAAAATCTCTCTTTTATATATATATATATATATATATATATATATATATATATATATATATATATATATTAGATTAGATAGATATGCTAGTTTGCATGCCCGTGTCATGCCCGAACTATATATTTATATTGTTATATCCATTCCATATGAAAAATGTTGACTTATCATTGTTCTAATAAATTATCATAATGATTATATACTATGACTTATCTTTGTTCTAATAAATTACCAAAATAATTATTTTCCATAAATTAGTTACTATATTATATTACTCTATGATAATTTATTACCATATATTAACCATAATTATATTTAATACTGTTTTTATCTAATTAATGAATGTGGGATCAGAACCACTATATATATGGACATATAGTAAATCGTTTCTTTCCTCACAGGAACCACCGCCTTAAAAAACTCGGCCCCCAAAAATCCTTATTAACTTTCCTCATATTCGCGTGTCGTTCAAGGTTAGGGTTTCAGACGGCTGTTGTTTGGACTTCAGATTCCGGTGAGTTTTTATCTTCTTTCTCTTGAATCTTGATCTTCTGTTTTATAATCCTTTTAATTTTCCATTATTTTGTTTCTATCATATCTTTGAAGTTCAGAGCTTGAATCTGTGTAGGGTTTAGATAAATTTATTTAATTGATTGAAACAAGGCTATTGCGACCATGTCCCAATTGGAATTAGATTATCAATGCCAAGGCCCTTTTGTTCCCTGTTCAGTCTGACTATCTCATTCGTAATAAGGGTAATGGCAGAGAAGAAAGAATTTATGCCAACTGCCTCAATAATAAAAAGTATGTCATCATATGTACTGCCTGCTTGCCATTGGACAATGTTCATTCGTCTAAGCTGTCCCGTTTCTTACTGGACGTAGTCCCTGACTTGTTAGCTGACGGGAGACATGATTTTGAGGTTGTCTTTGTGGCGCGTATTAAGGATGCTTCTGACTACTATCGCAGTAGGGATGCGGTTCAGAACACATTCAGTGGTTTGTTTTCTACATTCCCCATGTCCGTCCTTGCAGTCCCAATCTTAGATTATGGTCGTGCCAATAATTTGTTCAGAGCTATGGGGTTAACTGACTACCCTTCGCCTGCATCTATCGTTGTTGATCTGGATAAGAAACAGGTTTCACACTCAGGTTTCACTACTTTCCGCTCCTTTGGAGCTAATTTTTATCCTTTTACTGATGAGAGGGTAAAAGAGCTGTATCAGGAAAGGGACGAGATACTTCGCAGCGGGGTGTCCCTCACAACTCTTTTGCGGCCCCACAGTAGTGATGTTGTTCTTGGGTGTGCACACCATGGTCGATCGTCATGTTGTGGTAAACAGCAATCCTTGTCCAGTCTTACCAACAAGGTTGTGGGGTTGTATGTGCTAGATGATGGTGATTCCATGGACAAAGTCTGTGATTTGTATAAGCTGTGTAAGGATAAGAACCTACCATTTGAGGTTGTCCTGGTTTGCGCACAGAGGGATTCTCTGAAGATTTTGTCTTGGGAAGCCAATGTTCCCTCCCTGCCCCAGAACCCAGGTTGTTGTGGCTGGCTCCAGCTTCCCTTCAAGGACAGTGTTAGGTGTCGGTTAAATGTCCTATGTGGATTCCGTGGTGCCGATAAGCTGGTCATTGTGGGA
Source organism: Spergularia marina (assembly GCA_963680865.1). Lineage (NCBI taxonomy): Eukaryota > Viridiplantae > Streptophyta > Magnoliopsida > Caryophyllales > Caryophyllaceae > Spergularia > Spergularia marina. The sequence continues at coordinate 20,654,820 of OY804553.1, read as the reverse complement.
CCTGATGGTAGTTATTTGGATCCTGACGGTATAGAGGTTTTCCATGAGTATGGCGTTGATGGATATCCCTTCACTAAACAGGCTGTATGGGATAGTCATGTAGCAAGGGTTCGCGGTCTGAGATTGCAGGAGCTGTTCACTACTGTGGGAATAGTTGATCTGATTTGCCCTGACGGCAAGAACGTATCTGTTTCAAGTGTCCGAGACGTTGATGTTTTCATGTACTTTTGTGAGATCCCATGTGATATGGCTAAATATCTCAAGTGGTTCTATGAAATGAAGGAAAGTGCTGGAGAAACAAGATTAGAATTGATTGTTGTGTGCCTTGCTTCTGACACTGAAGACTTTGAGTGCTCCTGCTCGAATCACTGCCGTCCTGAAACGCCATGGCTTTCAGTCACGCATGAGAAAAGTGAAGCTCTATTTGACCTGCTGTTTGACGAGCTGGGCCAGTATCGCAACGGCCTTGTTGCGTTTGGTTCAGATGGCCGTGTACGTAGTCTGGCCCTACAGGATACTCTGTACGATCAATCTGGGCCTGCAACCTTCCCGAAATCTGATGATAATCTGCGCATGGAGATCGCTCAGCTGCTGAAATATAATCCTTTTGATCACTGGGCTGAAAATTTCAAGTTCTGACAATTAAATCTTAATCTTGTCTATGTTGCTAGTACTAGTATGGGAAGTATGCTATGAATAACTTTTTACAGTTTTACCAAGCTGGAGTCTCTACTGCTTGGCATTACCGCTGAAATATAATCCTTTTGATCACTACTGCTTGGCATCAACGTCGAAAGAGTAAATAGAGTATTAGTATATACTGTGACTAAATCAGTATTATGTTAATAGCAACAATGGTTACTCGCTAGTCCTTAATTTCTTCTCGTATGATTGGCGCTACTAAACGTACCAGCATGTATTCTCTCATCTGTACCAGCAAAATTCTCACGGAAGAGCACGGACTTTTTAAATTAATATTAAATGGCTATTGTATAGTTCACTTGGGCAAGGTCTTGGACTAAGTTCTAAGGCCTAAAAGTTGAAATTTCACTTATTTGTCCTCATAAATGACACTTTTCCTTATTAAGGGTCATCCAGTATTGCTAATGTTTTCAGCTTTTGTTTTTCCATAAAAATATTTAGTTAAATAATTTACGATATGTAAGTTAGGAATACAATATGTTTAGAAATATATCGTGCGTTAGAGTTTCGCGAGAAACAAGATTTATGTATTAGTATAAATAGGGGTTTATCCTATGGTCATGTGACAAGCATTATTACGAGTTATATTGATATATTTGAGTGAATGAATTCCCCAAACACAAGTGTTTATATTTCCTATAATCCTACCAACTCCATCCCTGCCAAATTGGACGATTCTGCTCAACCAAAACCTCTCAAACTGGATGATTCCGCTCAACCAAAACCTCTCAAACCAGGGGATTCTTTCAATGTCATTCCCTACTTGTTCCCGCTTCGAACCGATTATCTTATTCGTAACAATGTTGATGGCAGTGAAAAAGAGAGGGTTTATGCTGAGTGCCTCAAGGGTAAAAAATACGTCATCGTAATTACAGCCTGCTTACCATTGGACAGTACGGACTCTTCCAATCTGTCACATTTCTTATTAGACGTAGTCCCTGAGTTGTTAGCTGATGGGAGACTTGATTTTGAAGTTATCTTGGTGCTACGTATGAATTCGCAAATTTCTGATTGTGATGAGAACAATGTGGCTGCTCAGGAGGCATTCGCGGATTTCTTATCCGCGTTCCCTGTGTCATTTCTTGCTGTACCAATCTTTGATTCTGTTCGTGCCTATAATTTGGTTAGAGTTATGGGGTTTTCTAACCACTCTTGGCCTGCTTCTGTCATTGTTGATCTGGAGGAGGGACAGGTTTCATACTCCAAGTTCTGTATTTTCCGTTACTACTATACGGAGCTAATTTTTACCCATTCACTGGTGAGAGGGAAGAAGAGCTGTATCGTGAAAGGGACGAGATACTTCGTGGAAGGGTGTCCCTTGCAACACTTTTGCACCCCCACAATAGTGATGTTGTTCTCGAGTGTGTGAGCCATGGTAGATCATGTAGGAAACAATCCTTGTCCAGCCTCACCAACAAGATTCTGGGTTTGTACGTACTAAATGACGGGACTTCCATGGTCAAAGTTTGTAATATGTATAAGATGTGTAAGGCCAACAGCCTACCATTTGAGGTTGTCCTAGTTTGTGCAAAGAGGAGTCATCTGAAGGTTTCGTCTTGTCCGCTCTCTGCTCTAGAATTCAGATTGTTGTAGCTGGCTCAACCTTCCCTTCAACGACAGGGTTAGCCGCAGGTTAGATTTCCTATGTTGGAACCACGGTGGTGATAAGCTGGTCATTGTGGGACCCGATGCTAGTTATGTGGATATTGACGGGGTAAGAGGCTCAGCATGGGAGCCTTGTAAATTGTATATTTATACAATTAAGATTACAAGACCTATTTACAGTATTCTAGAATAATCTTCTAGTAATAACTTTACATATTATTCTAGAATGATCCTCTATTACACCCCCTCAATTTGTACGGGAGGAGGGCGAACGGACAAATTGTCACGTATATACACGAACTGTTGAGATGATAACCCCTTTGTAAATATGTCGGCCAATTGGAAGCGAGTGGGAACATACTCAACTCGCAGGTCACCATGTGCAACACGCTCACGAACAAAATGATAGTCGACTTTAATATGCTTAGTGCGATCATGTTGAACTGGATTAGCAGTCATATATTTCGCACTAATATTGTCACACAGTAGACGAATAGGATGGCAAAGAAAGATCCCAAGTTCAGCCAACAATTTCCGAATCCACATAGTTTCAGCAACAGTATAAGCAATGGCCCTGTACTCAGCTTCAGTGGATGATCGAGAGACGGTAGGTTGTTTCTTAGCACGCCAAGAGATCAAATTAGGACCAAGGAAAACCGCATAACCAGTGGTGGACCGAGAAGTATCAGGACACCCTGCCCAATCGGCATCTGAGTATGCCACCACCACCGTAGGCACACGACCAACCTGTAATAAGAGGCCATAAGCTGCAGTACCCTGCAAATACCTGAAAATGCGCTTCACAGAATGTAAGTGAGCAGTACGAGGAGCATGCATAAACTGCGAAACTACGTGCACAGCAAAGGCAATATCGGGTCGTGTCATAGTCAAATATTGTAAGGCACCAACCATACTCCGATATTCTGTAGGATTAGCGAGTAATTCCCCGTCCGTCAAGGAGAGAGTTGTCCTAGAAGGAAGAGGGGTACGAACAGGTTTAATGGTATGAAGATTGAACTTACGTAGCAAGTCCAAGACATATTTGTGCTGGGACAAAAACAAATGAGAAGATGTGCGTACAGCTTGGACACCGAGAAAATAGTGTAGATCCCCAAGATCCTTCATAGCAAACTGAGCAGATAAAGTTGTAATAAATGTCGAAGAAGAGCCTCGGAACTATTAGTGAGGATGATATCATCAACATAAAGAAGCAAAATAAGCATGGCAGAATTAGTACGATAAATAAACATGGACGTATCAGACTGAGAGCAAATGAAACCATGACTCAAAAGAAAGCTTCCGAAACGATGAAACCAGGCTCGAGGAGCCTGTTTAAGACCATAAATGGCTTTTTGGAGCTGACAAACATGATTGGGGTATTGGGGATGTACAAATCCTGGAGGTTGCTTCATAAAAACAGTTTCAGTGAGATGACCATGAAGGAATGCATTTTTAACATCTAATTGACGAACTGGCCACCGAGAAGCAATAGCAAGAGAAAGAACAAGACGCATAGTAGTAGGTTTCACAACTGGACTAAAAGTCTCATGAAAATCAATACCAGCTTGTTGGTGAAAACCTTGGGCAACTAAACGTGCCTTGTATCTCTCAATGCTACCATCCGATTTGTATTTTATCTTAAAAATCCACTTACATCCAACCAAGTTCATCCGAGCATCAAATGGTACTAATGTCCATGTGTTATTATCAATGAGTGCATTAAATTCATCTGCCATAGCCGACCTCCAATAAGGAGACTTAGAGGCCTGAGTGTAGGAGGTAGGTTCAGTCTCAACATGAAGAGTACACGAAGCATCAAGGTTACGGATTTTAAAAATACCATTTTTACCTCTAGTTTGCATGGGATGAGAGGGGAGAAGAATGCGGTTTGACCGAGACTTAGGATGGACAGGAGGAGGTGACAGAATAATGTCAGACTCGGGTGACTCAAGAGACGCCATTTCAGACGTCGAAGTATGTTCAGTCACAGTAGGCGTTAGAGATGCAGAATGAGAGCAAGGCACTGCAGTATCCTCCAAAAGTGAATTATTAGGACTGAGAAGCTCATGTTGCACATCATGTGAAGTAGGTAAGGATAATGGTGATGCACTAGAAGGCGAACTAATGGAAGAAGAAACGACAGATTGTTCACAACAAGCATGAGACGAGGAAAAATCGGCCACCGATGGTGACGTAGAGGAAGAAACGGAAGCTGGAGGACCGGATGAAACTATCTCGGGATATGACCCTAACCCATCAGAAGACATAGTCTGCACCAAAGGGGAAGAGAAGGAATGTGGTTGTTGTGCAGGAGGCAACGATGGCAAAGCGCCAACTGACAAGGAAAACGAGGGTGACCAGCCCGAAATCAAAAGATCGGGAGATAAGCCAGAAAAATCATCACGAGTGGAAACAAGTGTACGATACGGGAAACGATGTTCAACAAAGCGAACATCACGACTCACGTAGATGCGACGAGAAATCGGTTCTAGACAACGATATCCCTTGTAGTGGTTAACATACCCAATAAACACACAACAAGTGGACCGAGGAGACAACTTGTTTGATGGCTGGGCAGGGAAATTTGGATAACATTCACACCCAAAAGCACGAAGGAAAGAGTAATCAGGTGGTTTGTGAAATAATTTTTCATAAGGAGAGATTCCACCTAAAACAGGAGTCGGAAGACGATTAATTGTAAAAACAGCAGTATAAGTAGCATCAACCCAAAAAGTACCAGGCATGTGGGCATCGATTAGCATGGTACGTGCCGTTTCTATCAAATGACGATGTTTACGTTCCGCAACACCATTTTGTTGTTGGGTGTGCGGACAAGATTTTCGAAAATAAATCCCACAATTTTGAAAATGAGACAAGAGGGAGTTATTATCAAATTCTCTTCCACCGTCACTTTGATAAAATTTAATTTTGCAATCAAACAAATTTTCAACAAACTTTTGAAAGATGCAAAAAATATTGTAGACGTCACTTTTACGTTTTAGAGGATAAATCCATGTAAAACGTGAATAGTCATCTACAAAACAAATATAATACTTGAAGCCATCAATACTCAAAATAGGAGACTGCCATAAATCCGAGTGAATCAAATACAAAGGTCCAGGAGAGTTGTGCGTTACACGAGTAAAAGGTAAACGATGGTATTTGCCCAAAAGACAGGAAGAACAGTCATTATGAGCAACCCGGGTCGCAACAATGGCCTTAGTAGCTCTAAGAGAATTAAGAGTGTTAAAGTGACAATGACCTAGACGACGATGCCACACATGAGTAGAGGCCTTGAGAGCAGAGAGAGTAGGAATAGATTGAGGACTAAGGGACAGTGGGTACACATTGCCGTGCCTAGACGCCCGAAGAAGAACTTCCCCCGTAGTGTTGTCCTTAATAGAAAAAGAAGAACCATCAAAAACAACATAACAATTATTGTCCGCACAGAGTTGGCGAATAGAAATTAAATTATGCTTGATTTGAGGAACATGACAAACAGACTTTAGGACAAGAGGACGGGGGTTGGCAGAGATTGTTAAATTTCCAGTAAGTTTTATGGGCATCAGGGTACCATTTGCAGCTTGAATTTTAACTGAGCCAGTATAAGAAGACTTAGAAGATAAAATGCCTTCGTGTGGAGTCATATGAGAGGCAGCAGCTGTGTCAGGATACCACAACTGCTCATTAGTTTCACCTGCACCAAGAGATGCATAAGCTGGTACAACACCTATGGAGCTACTGGTAGAATTATTAGAGCGAACAACGGGACAGACATCAGCACGGTGACCAGGGGCATAACAAGTTTGACAAACAACATACGACGAGTTAGGACTTATCACTCCTTCCGAACTAGGAAATCCTGCAAAAACAGAATTATTAGGAGCAATAGAAGATGCCGAAATATTTTTAGATGACAATACCCTCATACCGTTGGCAGAGCCCGTAGGCATACTCCTTGTAGGCTGAACTTGTTGCCCTCGAGTGTCTTGAGTGTTCTTGTTGTTATAAGACTGATTAGTGTTATTATAATTGCGACCACGGCCACGATTCTTGTTCCCTCGTCCACCACGCCAATTATTACGACCCCCGTTATTATTAGAGCGCCCACCTGAGTGATTGCCATGAGACAGAGATCCTCGCTGATCGCCACCAGATTGAGTATCAGAATTGGCTGATGTAGAGTGAGCTACAAAAGCCTGATGTGTAGGAACTGAGGACTCTCGTGCTTGCATAAATTTGAGTCTTTGTTCATACATAATTAGTCTGGTACGTAGATCCTCAAAGGTAAGAGTTCCAGGCATGTTTATAAGTGTTGTGATCAGGTTGTCATATGTGGGACCAAGAGCATAGACAACATGTTGAACTACTTCCAAGTCAGACACAGGGGTCTTGATAGTGTTAGAAATATAGGGGTTGATTATGGCATATCGTAGGCTTCTAGGCGCGTAGAATCGCTATCCTAAACACTTAATTCGCCCCCTCGTGCATGGGCCTAAAAAATTAGTCTTTGAGATACAAAGAGAGCCCCGATAGCGCCTGCACAAGCGATATCGACACACTAAGTGGCACTAGGATCATAGAAGTTTGCATGGAGATGAATGTGGGATGAAATCTCTATGAATTCATTCTATCATTTTGATACTATGATTCTTATGATTATCTAAATGTCTAGGACCCCCATGGGTATATATAATGTATTGGTGCCCCATAAGATTAAATCTTGGCAATTGATTTAATCTACACACACAATTACATTAACCATAAGTTAGTTATGTGACTAACTTAACAACAATTAGACACATCAAATAAATACCATTAATTAATTAATTCAATAATTAATTAACCAATTATTTATTTGGAAATTCTCCAACAATCCCCCACAATTTTCAAATCAATACAAACTTTGAAATCTTGTGATTCGATAGTAGGTGTCTTGCGATTGAACCTCTACCTAGTGAAATGTCTTTCAAATAGTTAGAATCGTATGGTAGGCTATGCTTTGAACCACCGATCCTCTCTTACTACTTGATTCCAAGTCACGCACATAATTTCGATCCCATACACCTCTTAGTATCGGTTGACACATTTATGGCCGTGTGTCCATGTATCTGTTCATGAGCATTAAGAAATCTAGCCCAACAAGACTTCCTAAAGCGGCCTCACTTTATGGCTCATATAGGTAAACCTTATCGTACTCCCATGTTAGTACAACAACGATCGATGTAGTAACATACATAATATTCTATTATACAAATAGAACAACCCCTAAAAGGTTTATTAAGAACATATTGTTCAACCTCCTCCAAATCATGGGAAACAAGCACTCTTAATGTCGGGATGCCAAATAAGAATGAGTGCTCCAAATCAAACATATGATGTACTTTGACTCATTGAACTTAAGGCTCGGAGGTTCTTCCAAGAGTTAAGTTGAGGTTCCACCACAATTGATTTAAGTTTGGGCTCACACATCCCTAAATCATCACAAGTCTCATAAATCATGAACCACATCTTCATCGATCAATAAATAAACCGAAGATAGTCCACTTGATTTAAAGAAACTTGACAAACATATCTAAAACAACAAGGTGTGCACTAACATGTTTTAGATAACAAAGCAAGTTAGACTAGTCTTGATAGTATTACATACTACCACCATGATAGTATTACATACTACCACCATGATCAATAAAACCACTACAAGGAGTAACAAATACACTTTTGCCAATGAGAAATTTATCTCTACAATTCCTTTAAAATTACAAGAGATGACATAAGCACATTTAACACATTATGAGTCATTGTTACGTACCCCCACCATTAGCCAATTATAAACATCATGGCCTAACAAACGGCGTTACCGGGTAAAAACAATATCCATAAACAATGTGAGTTTTGTATGTTTTGTATCGTACATACTACATACGTACTCACCACCATATGTACTTCCACAATCTCTTAATGTAATTATAGAGGAACACATTTGACATATTACCATTATTACCCCCACCATTAGCCAATGATTCTCAATCTTGGCTAAACACTAGGTAATAAACAAATATGACAAACAAATGTAAACACCCTTAAAGAATGTCCATGACTATAGTTACTCTTACTATAATCAACAAAGTTTTCTATAAATTCATCACTTATTCGAATTTTTATACAAACAACTCAAATGAAATAGACCAAAGAACATACATCTTTTCAATTTCAATTTTGTTTATAGACATAATCACATAGTTCCATTAAATTTCTTCATGTATAGAGTATAAATTATCTATAAACCAATTATAGACATACATTATACTCCCTTAACATTCCAAAAATAATCGGAATCACCACATATAAATCAACCAAAAAGATTTATCACATGTTATGTCAATGTCATACATACAACACGTACTCGCAAAATCTGAACCACAAAGTTGAAGTCATTTTGCGTAAATCCATGCACATATATACATGATTCATGCGAATCAACAAATCAAGTAAAATGATGATAATCATCATCATCAACTTATCGCACGTGTTGCATTTCGATAAAGTAACGAGTTGATCACGCGGATCACCAAAAAGAAACCGCTCATGCATTGACAAGAAATACACACTTTCATATGTGTTCTCGTCCACCCGTGCATGACCAAACACCTTACTGACTTACTCCAAACATGCACATACATACATACCATGTATCACATTATGAAAGCATGCAACATGTGCAAAGAGATCATACAAATCAAATCATGCCAATCTGTTAACAATAATAACAAATCACAAAAATAACTACCAACTACCAAATATAAGCAACCGGCAAAAAGTGGCGCACACTGCGAATTGAAGATCACAATAAACATCATGCATGCATGGCCAACATTCCATTATGCATACGTACATCTCCTTAATGGAGACACATACACTAGTGCATGCATATACCAAAAACATGATGCAATCTTATTGTAACAAGCCATTAATGCCATGATTGCCATCAAAATTAAACATGCACGACACTTAAGTACAATTATAATAACATGCATAAGATAACTACCATAGATGAATTAAACATGACCAAACTTATCTGATGTGGATTCGCATGAAGCCATAAAACACATAGACCAAACGCAAGCGCTAAGATCATCACCAATATTCCGATTTCGTTTCGCCCACGTCCCTTTTTCGCTCCGCCACCAAATCTCGATGATATACCATAATCGATGATATACCATAATCGCGAGAATTAAGTCTTTAGATTGTTAGAAAAATAGGGGTTGATTATGGCATATCGTAGGCTTCTAGGCGCGTAGAATCGCTATCCTAAAGACTTAATTCGCCCCCTCGTGCATGGGCCTAAAAATTAGTCTTTGAGATACAAAGAGAGCCCCGATAGCGCCTGCACAAGCGATATCGACACACTAAGTGGCACTAGAATCATAGAAGTTTGCATGGAGATGAATGTGGGATGAAATCTCTATGAATTCATTCTATCATTATGATACTATGATTCTTATGATTATCTAAATGTCTAGGACCCCCATGGGTATATATAATGTATTGGTGCCCCATAAGATTAAATCTTGGCCATTGATTTAATCTACACACACAATTACATTAACCATAAGTTAGTTAAGTGACTAACTTAACAACAATTAGACACATCAAATAATTACCATTAATTAATTAACTCAATAATTAATTAACCAATTATTTATTTGGAAATTCTCCAACAGATAGCACGAAGGGAATCTACAATAATTTTGACTTCCCTTAAGAAGGACTCCATGGGTTGTGAGTCTAACTTGGTAAGAGTAGTTAGACGGTGCTTTAATTCAATGGAACGAGCAAGAGTGGCAGTATTAAAGCGAGACTCTAATCGTTCCCAAACTTGGAAAGAGGAAGAGAGATCATATACCTCAAGTAGAACATCACGTGAGAGGGTGGCAAACAGCCATGACCGAATGGTTTGATCCCAGCGAAGCCAAAACATGTAATCCTGGTTGGTGCGGCGCTGTCCGGTAGCATCAGTGATGTAAGGAGACGGCATAGGACTTGAGCCATCAACAAATCCACTTAATTGCTGTGAAAGCAAGAAAGTGGTAAACAAAGCTTTCCATGGTAAGTAATCCTCAACCGTGGCTAATTTGATGGAGACATAGTGAGCCACATTGATATTAGTAGGAAAGGGAGGCACTGATGAGAGGCCACCATACATGCCAGGATGCGACCCTGAGATATTATACATAGGAAGGGAAGAGCCAGGATGCGAAATCATGCCACCCGTACCCGTAGAGAACCCCGGGAAGATCTGCGATTGCGGCTGCAATGAGGATGACCCAACCTCATGTGTTGAAAAAGGAAAAAGTGAGACAGGTACAGAGGGTTGAGATTGAAGTGGGGGAGGCGAGAAATGAAAACCTGGAGGCGAAGTGAACAGCGGCGTATGTGCAGCTATTGATATATGGCGTGTAGAAACTGAAGATGGAGTCGCCGGAGATGAGAGGATGGCAGTGGCTGCAATTATCGGTTGAGTCTCAACGGCACTAGACGCCATAGCTGCTGTTGACAAAGCTTGGGATGTGTTGTTCATGGGTGGAAGCGTAAGAGTTTTAGTGTTTGGTGAACCTAAGCTCTGATACCATATGAGAATACTAAGAGGCTCAGCATGGGAGCCTTGTAAATTGTATATTTATACAATTAAGATTACAAGACCTATTTACAGTATTCTAGAATAATCTTCTAGTAATAACCTTACATATTATTCTAGAATGATCCTCTATTAGATGTTTTTCGTGAGTATGGGATTGGTGCATATCCCTTCACTAAACAGGCTGTATGGGATAATCATGTAGCAAGGGTTCGCAGTTTTAGCTTGCAGGAGCTGTTCACTACTGTGGAAATGCACGATCTTATTTCCCCTGATGGCCAGAATGTACCTATTGAATTCTAGGATAAATTCTCTTATTTCTGATAATCAATTAAGCTATGATACATGTCTTTATATACTACCTAACATTCCATATCTAATTTGGTATATAATCTACGTGTATAGGAATACGTACAGCTTTTCTAAAACACCTTTCCTTACTCCCCCTCAAGGTGGAGCAGTCGGCATCCGAATGCCCATCTTGTCCAATAGAACATCAAATTGCTGTCGTCCTAATGACTTTGTGAAAATGTCTGCTAGCTGGTTTCTAGTTCCAATATATGAGGTTACTATGTCTCCTCGTACCAAATGTTGACGCACAAAATGGCAATCTATTTCGATGTGCTTTGTGCGATCATGAAACACCGGATTCTTGGCTATGTGCAAGGCGGCCTGATTATCACAAAACACGCGTACTGGTTGTGTATGATACACCCCAAGTGACGCCAGAAATGACTTCAGCCACAGTACCTCACTAGTTACATGCGCCATCGCTCGGTACTCTGCCTCCGCCGACGATCTAGCTACCGTCCCTTGCTTCTTAGTCTTCCACGAAATTGGTGAGTTCCCCAACATAACAAAATACCCAGTCAATGACTGTCTCGTGATTGGACAGCTTGCCCAATCCGAATCACAAAATGCATACAATTGTAGCTCTCCTGTATTTTGCAGAAATATCCCTTGTCCTGGGCTTCCCTTCAAATAACGTACCAAACGCAGCACAGCATCCCAATGCTCCTTCCGAGGTGATTGCATAAATTGCGACAACACATGTACTGAATAAACCAACTCCGGTCTAGTTATCGTCAAATAGATTAAGCGTCCTACCAAGCGCCTATATCGAGTCGGGTCGTTTAACAAATCGTCATCTGCCAGCGCCAATTGGTGGTTCTGCGGCAACGGGATGTCCACCGGCTTTGCCCCAAGCAGCCCACACTCTTCAATTATGCTTAGTGCATACTTTCGTTGACTCAAATAGATCCCTCGTCGATCTCTAGTGGCCTCTATTCCCAGAAAATACTTTAAAGGCCCTAGATCTTTGATACCAAAATTCTCGTCAAGGTATCGTCTCAAACCATTCCCGGCTGTTTCATTATTCCCGACAACAATCATGTCATCGACATAAACAAGTACTGCAAGAAATACAGCACCTTGCCTATAAGTGAAAAGTGAATAATCTGCCATGGATTGTACAAATCCATACTTTTTCAAGGAATCTGCTAGCTTTGCAAACCAATTACGGGATGCCTGCCTTAATCCATACAATGATTTCTGCAATCGACATACCTTGTTTCCATTTGCGCGAAAACCAGGCGGCAACCTCATGTATACTTCTTCACTGAGGTCTCCATGGAGAAAAGCATTATTCACATCCAATTGTGAGATAAACCATTGTTTCGCTACTGCAACCCCAAGCAAACAACGTACACTCACCATCTTTGCTACTGGAGCAAAAGTCTCGTGAAAATCAACTCCTTCAACCTGGGTGTACCCTTGCGCTACTAACCTCGCCTTGAAACGCTCAATTGTCCCATCTGCTTTGTATTTGATTTTATACACCCATCGACATCCAATTGGTCGTTTATCGGGCGGCAATTCGACCACAACCCAGGTTTTATTTTCTTCTAATGCCGTGATTTCCTTACTCATTGCTTCTCTCCAACGAACATCTTTCGCGGCTTCCTGGTAGCTAGTCGGCTCCTTATCAATGCTAATTGCTGCAATAAAATTTCTGTGGGCAGTGGAGAAACAATTATAAGTGAGATAATCGGCTATTGGATATCGCGTACCTTTCTTTGAGGACGCAGCTTGACGCATGTGAGTCGATGTTGAAGTGGGGTTTACTAATGTTGCTGATTGACAACGAACATTCCTCACGTAATCTTTTGACCAATATGGCTCAAATTTCTCGCGTGCTCCTCGACCCATGGTCTCTAGTGCACTCTGTTCGTGTTCTGCCGTGAGGCCAGCAGGCTGTGTATCTCCTCCGGCACGCCATTCTGCCAATGTCTCCCCCTCAGGCTGCTGGGCATCAGACAACCTAGTCTCCGCCATTTCTGGTGCGTCTGTTTCGGAGTCATCTACTCCCAGCGCATCACTCTTGGCGTCATCTTCTACAAGTTCTATCTCATCAAAACAGGGGACCTGGTCTACGCTCCCCCTATTTGCCTGACCCTGTACATTGCCTGAGAGGAAGGGATATTCATGCTCAAAAAATTTCACATCTCGTGAGACAAAAATCTCACATTTTTCTAAATCGTATACTCGCCACCCTTTCTTTCCGTGAGGGTAACCCAAAAACACGCACCTTATACCTCTTTCTCCAAACTTGTCCTTTGTTCTACTTTTATTGTGGGCATAACAAAGACAACCAAAAATTCGTAAATTCTCCAAAGGTGGTTTCTCGTTGTATAAGATCTCATAGGGAGACTTACCTCCTAAAACTGGTGTCGGGAGTCGGTTAATCAAGTAACCTGAAGTCAACACACACTCACCCCAAAACTTAATTGGCAATCCAGATTGAAAACGTAGAGCTCGCGCCATCTCTAAGATGTGACGATGTTTCCTCTCAACTCGCGCGTTTTGCTGTGGAGTGTCTACGTTACTTGTCCGGAACATCATACCATGGTCCTTGTAAAACTGTAGCATTGTGGTTGATTTAAACTCCGTCCCATTGTCACTCTGTACGACCTTAACGTGCTTATCAAATTGAGTTTTCACCATGGTACAAAAGTCACGCAACAATTGTCCAGCTTCGGTTCTATCTATCATTAAATAAATCCAAACTGCCCGACTACAATCATCTACAATAGTAAAAAAATAGTGAGCTCCCGACAGACTTTTAGTACGATATCCTCCCCATATATCACAATGAATTAGATCAAAAACACCTTTGGCTCTTTTATTATTTCTTGAAAAACTCAGACGAGTTTGTTTTGCTCGACAACAAGAGTCGCAAACGAATTTATTATTCCAACTAAAATTTTTCCCTAATGAGCTATAGATATCGGATAAAACACTACTTGAAGGATGTCCTGCCCGTCTATGCCATAACTCTACGTCCTGACTTGCCCGTGTATTATGCGCTTGCTCCTTCCTTGCGACTCCTTTCAAATAGTAAATCCCATCTCGATACTCACCCGCGCCAATCAGCGTCTTCGTAGTAAGGTCCTGTATCACACAACAATTAGGCCAAAAATTCACTGAATAATTAAATTCTCGTATCAATTGTCCAACAGAAATTAAATTGCATGTAAGCGAAGGAACAAATAAAACATTGTTGAGAATTAAATTCTCAGCTATTTTGATTTTTCCTCTCCTTGTCGCTATGGTTTGAGTTCCATCAGGTAAATTTACACTTGTTGCGTCTCCTTTCTTCAAATCATACATGATATCCTGATTTCCTGTCATGTGATTTGAACATCCAGTGTCCAAAATCCAACCATTACCACAACTAAGATTACCTGTTAACTGCTCTGTCCCTTCCGTGCTGGGTGCTATGAGGGCGCGAATCCTTTCGATGTCTGCACTAGTAAAACGAGCGTTCGCCAACACTTCTAGGCTCCCGTTGCTATGTCGATTTTGATGGCTGTTGTTGGTGACCTCTGCTCCAATCGTTGCCGCGACATGGTTCTGGGTGAAGCCTCCTCTGCCTCCTGTACGGCCACTCGATCCCCCACGACGTCCGCGGCCTCGTCCTTTACCAGGTGGGTACCCAATAATTTCCCAGCATTCATTAACTCCGTGTCCAAATTTTCCGCAATTAGGACATGTCTTCCTTTCACGTGCTCTCGGAGATGATGTGCCCCCTGTTTCACGTTTACCCCCTGTCTCGGTTGAGCGTGCTGCCAAGGCCACCGTCTCTGTCTTGTCTTCTCGGCTTCTTGTCACGACCCGACTTCTCTCTTCGCGGAGGATATTCCCATAGGCCTTTTGCAAGGTGGGAACAGGTTCCTCCATCAGCATATTGGAACGCAGCATCCCATAAAGTCTTGTGTTCAATCCCATCAAGAATTGATGCACTTTTTCTTGTTCTCGCTCTTTCACAAACTCGGCTGCTGCACCACACGTACATACTGGAACCTTGCTGTAATTACTTAGCTCGTCCCATATGCTTTTCAGTTTTGTGTAGTAATCGACCACGGCCATGTCACCTTGCTTGAGTTCTGCTAATTCTCCTCTAAGTTGTTGAATTCTAGGAGCATTAACTGTGGAATAACGCTCTTTCAATTCATCCCAAATTTCTTTTATAGTTGAAGCTGACCAAGTAATACTTTTGTGCAGTTTTGTATCTATGACGTTGCGAAACCATGATTTAATCATAGCGTTACAACGTCTCCATTCCGCGTACTCCAAAGTCTCCTCATCATCTTCCTTTACCTTAGGTACCTTCACAGTGCCATCCACAAATCCCAATTTGTTTTTCGCATCTAAGCTGTTTCTCATTGCATCTGACCACAAATCATAATTCTCTCCATTGAATATGGTTTGTGTTATTTGTAATCCTGGCCCATCGGAAGCGTGCAGGTATAAGGGTGATGTTTGTGGAATAGTTGGTGGCTGTCTACCTGTCTGGCCATCTCCTTTCTTGCCTGAATTTCCGTCGTCTTTTGCCATCTTCTCGGCTCTGAGTCGGCTCAGAGTTTATTTCTTTCCCTCTTTATGTATCTTGTGTATCCCAGGATCTCAACATGCTCTGATACCATATTGAATTCTAGGATAAATTCTCTTATTTCTGATAATCAATTAAGCTATGATACATGTCTTTATATACTACCTAACATTCCATATCTAATTTGGTATATAATCTACGTGTATAGGAATACGTACAGCTTTTCTAAAACACCTTTCCTTAGTACCCGTCTCTAGTCTCCGAGACACTAATGTTCTCCTGTACTTTACTGATGCTCCTTGTCCTGATATAGTTGACAAGGAAGACGGGTATGCTCGAGTTCTCAAGTGGTTTTATGAATTAAAGAAGAGTGCCGGAGAAACAAGATTTGAGATGATCTGTGTCTGCTTTGGTTGTGACCCTGATGATGATTGCCCCTGCCGCCGTTCTGAAAGGCCATGGCTGTCAGTCACGGGCGAGAAAAGTGTAGCTCTGTATGAAAAGCTGTTTGACGAGCTGGCCCTGTACTTGGACACCCTTGTTGCTTTTGGATCAGATGGCCGTGTTCGTAGCCTAGTGTTACAGGATACTCTGGAGAATCAATCTGGGCCTGCAACCTTCCCCAAATCTGATGGTAGTCTGCGCATGGAGGTTGCAATGCTGCTGAAGTCTAACCCTTTGGATCACTGGTTTAGGAATTTCAAGCCGACTGATAATTAAATCTACTCTTTTTCATATCAATAGTACAGTTGTAGGCTATTATTGTAGACAATACCAAGATGAATGCACTGCTGCAGCCAAACGTAATATTGTCAATCGTAGATGCTAATATGCTATATGCTTGCGGAGTTACGGGTAATTTTAACCTTTTGAAGATTTTTGTGCTTTGAACTTCAGGTTACTAAGTGTTTATTTGAGATGCTTACTGATACAGTTATTTGTCCCCTTAGTGAAATGTTATAAGATTAGGATTAAAACAAGCAACATCTTTCACTACTTTCTCCTGTCCAGGTAAGCAGTTTTGAGTTTTTAGTATTAATACGCTTTGGTTTGAAGTTTGTAGTTAATTAGTTATGCTCTTTGCGAGGCAGCAAGGTTTAACACTTTAACATGCTCGAAAATGATTTGTGACAGTTATCACAAAGACCACAAACGCTTTGAAGGTATGGAGATTTTGAAGGGGGTAGTCAACATTGATTCATTGAACCGATTTCTTGATGATTTGATGTAGAGTACTTTGCAATGGAAAACTCTGTAATGGTTTTAGCTCATTTGATACGACCTGTCAACCTCAATTCTCATGATATAAAGAGTTGCAGTTGTCCAACAATCACATTGATTCTAGGGGCAAGGGGCTCAAAAATATTTTCTGGTGTCAAAAATTCATGACGATGTGCCACAAATCTTACAAGTCCCTTTTCATGTTTCAAGGGATCACATCTAGGCTTAAGAATGTGATTGACATTGTACTGTTATGAAACATATCCATAATTCTGATTCAGATCGGCTTTTTAATCGTCACGGGTGTGGTTCATTTTGGTCTTTTGCAAGCTATTTCATCATTCAGTTTCTTTAAACACACATAATAGGTGAAGTATACAATATCACTACTTGAGTACTCTGATATGGCAATCACGGAACCAACAGGGACTACCTTTCTTTTTCTTGGAAGAGAGTCTAGCGACCTTTAAGCAGATGGTTCCACCTTACGAACGATATTAGACCGTTGGGTATCAAACCAGACCAAAGTTTGAAAACTTTACGTGTGTTTTTTTCCTTTTTGTATATATATTCTACAAAACACTAAGGAGATAATGACTCCACAATTTTTAGAGACTATTTTGCATGCCCGACCCGCGGCCGGGCTACCTATTTATATGTTTTGTACACGTTTCATAAAATTCCCGGCAAAAGTACGAGAACAAGCAGAACATGGTATGGTCGAATGGACTCCCAAACGATAGCACATGACACAACGATAAGTCCGGCCATTCATTGTCTGCCCTGAGCTTGAAATCGGGACCCAAGCCAATCTGAACTGTGATCACCCTGCTGTGAATGTCACAAAGCCAACTGTCGCGGTGTGAGAGAGAAAAAACAGAAGAAGCGGTCTGAGTGGCTCTCGTATATAACTTCACTAGTTTTAAACCCGTGCGTTGCACGGTTAAAATATTATATCGTACGATAATCATAATTATTATTTTCTTTTCTTTTAAATAAAAACTGCACTTAACTTTTAAAAAATATATCTCAACCAAATTCACGATTCACAATTCACAATTCACTTGTCAATATATCTCAACCAAATTCACAATTCACTTAACTTTTAAAAAATATGTAAGAATGGATCTTATATTGAAGTACATTTCGACACGAATTTAATGATACGCGTATCTTAATATTCTCATATACGTAGCTCAAGTTATAACAAATTATATATGTTTCATGTAGAGAAGTTTATGTGAGAGTTTTACAAATATTAGACTCTCTCTGTGCAATTTTTTCATACTGTGCGTTGTACGGTTAAAATATTATATCATGCGACGTACGTAATAACTATTTTCTTTTCTTTAAATAAAAGATGTAGTATTATCCTTATTTTATTGTCTACCGTACCCACTCTGTTTACAACTGCTAAAGACAACATTGGGCGGGTACGGGGCAGAAATGAGGGTGGTGTAATGGTTAGACAAAATGATTACATTAGGTGTGCTATGATCAAATTTTACTTTTAATAGGTGTAGTTCAACCAAAAATCCTAAATTATATTGACTAATTAAAAAATTTGTTAGTTAAGATGTCTCCTCATCTCATTAAATCACTTACAGAGTATTATTTTATCTTTACATAGTTGTATACATTTGTCAAAAGCCTCTTTTATATATATACTAGATGAAAGTTCGTGCGTTGCACGGGTTAATTAACAACATCCTATAATAAAAGCCATGGTTTTACTGTCATCATTATAAATGAGAACATGTATGGGTAAGCTGACCATTAGCTAACAAAGCTCACACAACATAATTAAGGCACATGGAGTCATAGATATATGTACAATGAAGAAAAGATTAATATTTGAAATTTAGTTTCAAATCTTACAACTTTATCCTATAACTTGTACAATAATTATCTACATGTATTACAATACTAACATTGTATGTGGTTGACGATAAGCGTAATTGAGTCCATGTCGAAATCACAAAATGTAATACGAATACAAAAAGTAAGTAATGATCAAAAGGAGGCCATGCATTCAAAATACTGATTTTGTTTTCCAAAAATTGATTTTTTGCAAGTAGATTTAATGTTTGTTTTAACTCACCTCTTTAATCAACTTAATCATTATCCTATGATTAATTTTTATGTTCAAGTGTCACATGATAATTATGTTGCTGGTAAGTCTTTCTACAATTGTACCATGACATCTGCAAAACTACACAATATAAAGTTACATATCCTATCATAAGTAAAACGATATATGAGGTATCTATTATTACTTGGGATTTGAGACCTGGCAAAATCGACAAAAAGCACATTACATAAACCATAACTATAAATTGTCAATTAAAATGTTAATGACTTATCTATAAAAAAGAAAAGTGTACACCTTTGATGATTTGTATTCGTTTACGCAAGAGCTCGCAACCTGCAACAACCACAAGACAATGATTAAATCAAAACAAAAATCAGAAGCTTTAATAATTCAATACATTATACGCAGGAATTAATAGGATGAAAGTGGAGATAAGAGGTGGACAATTTTTTAGTGATTGATAGTAACGTATATAGACTACGAGTATATACCAATTAGCAAGGCCAACTTTTAAGTAACTTGTCTGATGTCAAAAAGTTATATATCATATGCTATCTAAACATTCTAATACTAACATATCTTGTTCCTTATATCATGATCGGTTATTACAAACGTGTATATATACTCATATTCTCATTACCTAGACTTAGACGATTTCCAACTTGTAAAGATTATCTTTACTTAATGGCAAAAAATGTATTAACTTATATTATTTTTACCTTATTGAAAAAATTACAAAGCTATGAGAAAATTCGAAACTCTCTAGACGCGTTGAATGACCACGAAAAAAGTTTCGTTTATATATTGAATATATATATTGATTGATTGATATATATATATATATATATATATATATATATATTGACTAGTCTTTACACCGTGCTACGCACGGTCTTCGTTGATTACCGTGTTTCATCTTATGCGCAAATTAGTGAAATAGAGATATTACAATACCAATTCTCGTGTTTTTCTCTCCACTTTTTTGTTATTTTAATAATTATTGTCATCAGGATTGTGAATAATATCATATACGACGATTTATGTCAACCCCTCCATAAAATTTTTTGATGTTTCATTTGATGTATATATTTATAACATCAACATTAATGACTTTTATATATGATTATGTTAATAAAAGAATCAACAAAATTCAATTGGCACAGTGGTTGAAGTGTTGAAATGCAACTTTGAGGTCATGGGTTCAAGCCTTGATAGTCTCATTTTTGCGGATTTGATTGTGCGCCAAGTGATGAGGTGGAATGGCTCGTGTGGCATGCACGTTTGCTTGTCACCTATGTGGCACGTGAGGTGGAGGATGACGTGTCGCGCCCACACGGTTTCCATCCAACTTTATATATATACTAGTTTATTGACCCGTACAAAATTGCACGGGTTGTTGTAGTGGACAGTTATATAGAAGATGCTTAGAAATTAGTATAAATCAATATCATTTTTATTGCTAATATCATTAATAAACTGATTTGTAAAAGGAAGTCCTAATCCAAAAATACAGAAATGCAATCTAAACAACTGATTTGTCATATTAAACAGCTTTAGGGGAAGGTGATACATAACGACGTATTGAGATGACGCATAATTAACATAAATCACCCTAAATTTAAAGCAAGCACTTATTGAAATGACGCCTAATTGACCTGACTTTGTATTTGATGTGACTTGTTTACCCTCAAGTGAGGAATAGTAATTCATTTAAAATGATTATTTTAATAATAAAAAACTGCACAATGATGTGTTTTTATAACATTAAAAAAGATTTGAACGAATGAGGCAATTCTATATTTTTTTTTACCTAGATATAATGACATAACCCGATTGAAACCGTATTTTGACATGCTATGTGAACTAACCCGTGTACTTAAACGGTTATTTAATCAATTTGTATGTTACCCGACCCACCCATTTGAGAGGTCACCGTAAGAATGGTGATTTATTAATGTTGTTGAAAATGCAAATAGTCAAAACCCAATATCATTTGGTTATATTATTTTAATATTACAAAAAAAAAAATGTGAATGAATGACACAATTTTGTATTTTTTTAACCCACATATCTTGACTTAACCTGAGGCAATTCCGTATATTGGATTCGCCATATGAACTAACTCGTACGCTTGAGCCATTATTTGAACCGATTTGTATCTTACAGTGTCCACAAGACAGGAATAGACGGCAAAATTGCACGGGCTATTATATAACACTATTGATAAGTTTACTTCCTCAAGCACCCCTTATAAAAAACAAACCGTTTTCAAGGAGGGAGTAATGACTAATGAGTATACACTAAGTATTTTAGGCATGGTGTGTTTGAGTATAGAATAAAAATTTAGGCAGATTAATAGTTGCGTCTTAAAATTGGTTACTCGAATTGCATTTTTGTGCCTTTTCTTAGCGTGAACTCATCTGAGCCAAATTTTGACCAAAAATTCTTGGATCAAACTCGTTCACCCAATTTTACCCATATCTAAGATAAAAATACGACGAAATTAACATGCATATGCATTTTGAACATGATATTTCTTGATCAAACCCGTTGACGCAATTTTACCCATACCTAAGATGAAAGTAAAACGAAATTAAGATGGAAAATATATGGTTTATTTGACTACTAAAAAAAACTAATTTTAGTTTTATTTGACACGATTTTATTTGTCATGAACCAACCTTTTATGACACAAGACCCGCATATACTCATACCCGTTTTGATTCTCATATGTTTACTTTGATCTATCTGGCACGCATTTAAGTGTCATGAACCCACTTTTTAGTTTTTATAACACATGAATGGTATTGACTCGCACCCATTTTGAGTGCCGTAAAAAAACCCGTGCAATATAGGTATTGTTATGAAATCTATCGTAATTATATTCTGATGATAACAATAGTTTATCCTTTGATCAATGGGTCTTAAAATAAATCAGATAAGACGTGCAACATCAGAGATATATCAAAGGCTTTAATAATCTGGTCAACTTGATTCAACATGTTCTCTCTAACCACATGAACCAGACTTTATTATATAAATATATATGACCCATATTGACTTGGACCCATTATGATCAACACATTTTTTGGTCAAAAGCGACCCGCCCCGTTCACACATAATTCAACATAAATATAAAACAAAATTAAGTCCAGAGATGACTTAGAAAAATAATAATTGATCATTAGGGCTCATAATTACTCAAGTTCTTATTTTTAGTCTTATGATTGTTTAAATTCAAATGTTTAACGTTATAAATATGATTAAAATAATATTATTATGATGTATACTCCCTCGGTTCATTCTATTCTTCACATTTTATTTTGGACGTTTTTATTGTAATTAATAACATGCGATGGAACATGGAAGGTAAGAGTAGGCAAATAACATTTATATTCACTATAGTTTCAATATTAGTTAAGACACAATGGCTTGGTTTTCACCTGTACTGTGGCCTAACCTAACATGATCATTTGTTAACTTGACCGGTCTTCAGTGGAGAATAGCATCAGGGGACAAAAGGATGATAGGCTCAAAATTACCACTACAAACAGTAGAAAACTTGCAAGATTGGCATTCTCATTTATCAATTCCAATCACAGGCGAGGTCATTTACAAAATTGTTACTCTTAAGGCAAGAAGTGCACTACATCCACACTCATCAGACTGAAAACGAAAAATTGAGGCGTCGTAAATTCACAATGGAAATTTGATGCTTAATGGCAGAGTGCCTTAAATTTTCTTAACTTATATGATAAGTGCATACAGCTTATCAAGCTCAAGAATCAAGATGAATAGGCCAAGCCACAATACTCTTATAACAGACACAGATCACTAATGGTTACAATTCCAAATTAGTAAGTCACTAATTTTAGTGCTCCTGCTCTCATAAAACACTCCCATTTCGTCGAAAATCATAGCGTTGGACTCAATAGTGGTACAACTCGGTAAAGCAAATCAAAAATTTGTTTGTCGCTGTTGGGATATCCCTCCATAAGGAGGAAGAACTCATTTCATGTGAGTTTAGCAAGTAAGGGGAAAAAGACCATTTTACCCTTACTAATGAGTGGCTTCTTGAAGAAGCTTTGCCAAACATATAGAGGTGTGTTTGAGGGCAGAAAATCAGATCAAAGACAACAACCACAAACACATACACAAAGAGAGAGAAAGAGAGAAAAAAGAGGGAAGAAGAGCAAACCCGTATAACCCTCAAAACCCAGATTTTGAGTGGCTGTTTCGAGCCCCGAACGAGCTCGTATTGCAACGAAATTTGGGGAGGATGCTAGTGTATATGGGAGCTTCATTTCTGCCAAGTTTGGAGGTCTTTCGACATCTCTAAGTGGTATTTTCGTTTCACTCTTCTTTGGTGTATTTTGGTGTTTTTTCTCACTTGTTAGTGAAGTAGTTGTGGTTGGTTGTGCCAAGGTTGTTACCTTGAGATAGTGGTTGCCTCTAGGTGAGCCTAGGGAGGTTGTATTGTTGTATCCCATTGATTATTGATTGATTAGTGGAAGGGCTTGGTACCGGCTTACGGTATTCTCCCGCATTGGGTTTCCACGTATATCTTGTGTCTCACTTGATTGTCGTTGTTGAATGTGTGGGGGGGCTGTTTTGGTCACCATAGTTGTGCTATATTGTTGGTAGGTTCAAGTAGATTGGTTGGTAGTGTTAATTGTCCATCTAGTAACACGAAAGGGGTAATTGGGGTTTTTGTTGCTTCCGCTAGTAGTTGTGCCCATTGTCCCAACATAGTGGTATCAGAGCCACGGGTTTGTGGCTTGTGGATGCTTGTGTTACTTGGTAGAGATGGATGATAAAAGCCTTACTCGTGGGATGGATCCTTTGAATTCGGGGAATTATTCCACATGGAAGACCCGAATGGAGGACCTTCTTTATTGTAAAGATTTGTATGAACCCATCTTGTGTGAAGAGGTACCAACCGGTGTAGTTGAGAAAGAATGGAATCTTTTGAACCGTAAAGCCGTTGGCTACATTAGGCAATTTGTTGATTCGTCGGTTTTGTCGGATGTTGCTAATGACACTAATGCTTATGTAATGTGGAAGAAGCTTGAGTCCACGTATGCTAGAAAGAACGCCTTGAATAAAGCCTCAATTATGAGAAGACTTGTGAAATTAGAATACAAGGATGGTGAGAGTGTAGTTGTACACTTGAATGATTTTCAAGGTTGTGTGAATCAATTGTCGGCAATGAAATTGTTGTTAGATGATGAGTTGCAGGCATTATTGCTTCTTAGTTCTTTGCCGGAAACGTGGGATACTCTTGTGGTGTCACTTAGTAACTCGGCCCCGGAAGGAAAGCTCACAATGGATGTTGTGAAGTCGAGTTTGTTGAATGAAGAGGGTAGAAGGAAGAATATGGGTTCCTCTTCGGATTATTCGGGGGCAAATGTTGCAGAAGGCCTAAGCCGTGCAAGAAGCACAAGTAGGAAGGGTGATGATAGTCGATCGGAATCTAGGGGGAAATCAAAATCGAAGAATGGTATTACTTGTTATTATTGTGATGAGCCCGGACATAAGAAATTCCAATGTCGGAAATGGAAACGTGACAAATGGAAGAAGAAAGAGAAGAAAGGCCAACATTCCAAGGGGGATAGTGATAGTGATGATGATAACACCTCCGCATTTGCAACTAGTGATGAGCTATTTTTCGTTGGTGATGATACTAGCCTTGATATGTCATTCCAAGAGTGTTCTTGGGTTGTTGATTCGGGGGCTTCGTATCATTACGCTTCACATGTGAAGTGTTTCTCTTCTTACACTAGTGGCGATTATGGATATGTAAGAATGGGAAATGGTGAGTTGTCCAAGGTTGCCGGAGTGGGTACGGTTTGCTTGGAGACTACACTTGGTTGCAAATTGTTGCTTGAGAATGTTAGGCACGTTCCCGATGTTCGCGTGAATTTGGTTTCCGTGGGAAAGTTGGATGAAAATGGTTATATGAGCCGTTTTGGTAATGATATGTGGAAGCTTACCAAAGGTTCATTGATTGTGGCTCGGGGTAAGAAACAAAGTAATAGCTACTTGATGCAAGCTAGAGTGTGCAAAGGGAAGAAGAGTGATGCGTCAAATTCTTTCATGGAGCCGAAGCTTGATCATGGTAAGAAAGGTATAAATATCCTCCCTAATGGTATATCTCTTTCTCCTAATGGTACATGTGTTGATCATGGGTGTCTTGATCATGGGGGAGAAAGAAGAAGGATGAATTTTTGTGGTGATGTTGCTTGTGAGAGCAAAGTGGTGAAACCTACTCTTGTTGAGCATAGGTTTTCACATCCACCACTAGGGATGCCTCTTGTTAGAGAAGTTGGAGTTTGCTACCGGAATGTTGAGATGCATCAAAAGAAGTGGGTACAAGCCATGCGAGAAGAACCGCAAGCCTTGCATGAGAGTCCTACTAGAGAGCCGGTAAAGTTGCTTAAGGGCAATGGAACATCTAAGAAAGGTGAGCGGATGTTCAAAATAGGAAGCTCACAACATGTAGTGAGATATGGTGTGAATGATGTTGGTTATCCTTGGATTTGTGAATTATCAACAAAGTCCATGTTGTTGAGGCAATGTGAGAAATTGAGTGTTGTTGGTGATGTATCCAAGAGAGTTACTTTTACCTTGCTCGAAAACAAGTTGAATGCTTGTAGGAAGAAGCGGGTGTGATAGGCTTCTCCTTATGTCGTGAGGGGGAGATTTGTTGGGATATCCCTCCATAAGGAGGAAGAACTCATTTCATGTGAGTTTAGCAAGTAAGGGGAAAAAGACCATTTTACCCTTACTAATGAGTGGCTTCTTGAAGAAGCTTTGCCAAACATATAGGGGTGTGTTTGAGGGCAGAAAATCAGATCAAAGACAACAACCACAAACACATACACAAAGAGAGAGAAAGAGAGAAAAAAGAGGGAAGAAGAGCAAACCCGTATAACCCTCAAAACCCAGATTTTGAGTGGCTGTTTCGAGCCCCGAACGAGCTCGTATTGCAACGAAATTTGGGGAGGATGCTAGTGTATATGGGAGCTTCATTTCTGCCAAGTTTGGAGGTCTTTCGACATCTCTAAGTGGTATTTTCGTTTCACTCTTCTTTGGTGTATTTTGGTGTTTTTTCTCACTTGTTAGTGAAGTAGTTGTGGTTGGTTGTGCCAAGGTTGTTACCTTGAGATAGTGGTTGCCTCTAGGTGAGCCTAGGGAGGTTGTATTGTTGTATCCCATTGATTATTGATTGATTAGTGGAAGGGCTTGGTACCGGCTTACGGTACTTGTGGTTTTCTCCCGCATTGGGTTTCCACGTATATCTTGTGTCTCACTTGATTGTCGTTGTTGAATGTGTGGGGGGGCTGTTTTGGTCACCATAGTTGTGCTATATTGTTGGTAGGTTCAAGTAGATTGGTTGGTAGTGTTAATTGTCCATCTAGTAACACGAAAGGGGTAATTGGGGTTTTTGTTGCTTCCGCTAGTAGTTGTGCCCATTTTCCCAACAGTCGCAGAACTCGATATGTGGTTGGGTCTGGTGAGTGTGGTGACCAATTGATCTTGCTTAACCGGACAACCCGAATTTGCCTGGTTAATTATACATGTCACTAATTTCGGTGCGTTTGACCATGAGAATCTCAACATCAAAATTGGGGTCATCTTTGATCGATATCGTCAATCTATTGAGTTACCAGGATCTACAACTTTAATTCCGATAAGGAGCGTACAAAAGATATAAAAATCAGGAAGGACGTTCTCAGAACACTTGAAGCTTAGCAAAAGTAGTTGAAATTATTTTGGAAGATATATAGGGTGACATAGATTGCAGATTCGTTCGATTTGCCAATTTGCTGGAATCCCATTTCCACTCAATTTTGAGTACTCGAGGCTTAAATCAAATTAATCAAACAATCTAACCCTTAATTATTACACTAACCAATGAAACTATTTGTCACAATTCTATCAAAGTAATATTGTGGTAGTACTGAATGATTACTCTATCTTATAGATTCATAGCTATAATATTACGCTGACCATTCACTACTGACGTGGTGCCTGACATCACCCCCAAGTCGAAATAACACCATCCTGGTAACTCTGTCAAAAAAATCTGATCTTGCTCATAATACCCAGCGGCAAACTCTTCAAACTGCTTTCAAGTTATTTACTGGTATGTAATATAGAAAGTCTATACTACATGCATCATCCATGAACCCTTTCTTTTTATTTATTTATTTTTGGACTACTGATTTGAGTTTTCAACTCTCTTCATACTTTATTTAGCTCTGTGGAATAGGTACTTTCTTTGATTTTTGCTCTTTGAAATGAATATTGTGTTTCGTCAAAGAGTCAGAAAAGAAGACGATTTGCTTTTCTTCGCTTAGGAAAATTGTTCTAAAGCTTCTTTTGATTCGCCTACTCAAATTAACAACATAAGGCTTCAATTTTATATTAATTTCAATTTTTTAAGTAGAAATTAGATGACTAACCTTTACAATCGATGATGAAAGTGAATCGATGATGATGATGATGATTGACTGCCATGCACCCAAATGGGATCTTTGATCTCTGTTGTCCTCGTCTTTTGTGTATTCCAGATGAATATTAGCCTAACCCTTTTGTGCATCTTTTTGTATGACCCAGTTATAAAACCTCAACAACCATGTATCAAATAATAAAAACAGAGCTACATGCAAATAATCAGATACATACATATACTCATAGTTGCTTCGCGTTTGTCTGGTCTGAGCTACGTGTGTGATTGTGACTCTGTCAATGAAAATCGACATTATTAATCATAAAATTATGGCACATTATAATCTAACAAAAAACCACTGCATCTAAATTCGTGACAATATTGACTCAGATTCATCAATGTTTGAAAACAAAGCAAAATTCGTGAGAAACATTTATTTGCTCACGGATTTTTTGACCTTATTTAAGGTGTTAATGTGAAAAAAATTTGTTCCCTATTTTATTTGCTTGAATGATTTGTAGCCGAGATTGCGCCTAAATGGAAATTTTCTTGGAAGGGATATGGATATATTCACGGAAGTTATATGATAAATTGACCTAATTTAAAGAATTGTAGGACCTAATTTACAGATTTGTTGCTCTTGACCAAATGATTTTGTTTTGTATATAACTCTAATATAGGCAATAGGGGATTATGAAGGATGTAAAAACGAAATATATATTATTTTAACTAAGATTGCTTCCTATTTTACCAATGATTTCATTATAATAGAAATATTCACTGGGTTTTAACTTTTTATGGAGATTTTCGGCAGATTGTATAGAACAACGAATATTATTTAGGAAATATATGATTCTTTCAACTTATTTTATCATTTTGATTCAATATAATTATGGATTCAAATCTTTAAGAAAATATGTTACAAATTTTCAAAAATATTAGGTATGCGAAATTATTATTTAATCATATTTTATTTTATTTACGGAATATGTCATTTTTACTCGAGAATTTATTGCTTAAATTACGGAGTGTTGACGTCAGCTGTGACGTGTCGCTGATGTCACTGCAGATGTGGACAGCCTACGAATCCTTAAAATGTACCGGTAATTATATAATATATGATATACTAGTTTAATACTCGTGCAAAATTGCACGGGCTGCTTAAGTATACGTTTAATACAAACGTCAAAATAATAAGTTTGTATAAGACAACTTTTTTCAATTGATGGTAATATACAAAATTTAACCCTTGTTAAAATAAAAAATTAAGCAGCGACGAAAATTATATGTCATAACCCCAATAAACAAAAAACAAAAAAAAAATGCATTCTAAACGTGACAATCAGTTTTATTGTGTTGGTATTTAACTCTATCTATATTAAATGTTTAATTCGAATATAGACTTCAATTAGTAGATAACACTATTATTCATTTAGCCTTACTAATAAATGCACAATAAAAAGGATGTCGGAGATCCAACGTTAGACCACTCAAAAGCTTTTGTAGTTTAATGAAGCCGCTTTTTGTAACCCTTGACCCGCCTTTTGGGTTAAGTCCCAAATATTTTTTTGAATCTTGAACTCTCTAATTGTTGGATTAGAAACTGTTTGATACGCCATTATTTAGACCCGACCCAGACCCGAGCATATAAATAACGGGTCGGGTCCGGGTCCAACTTTTGAGACCCGGACCCGACCCAGACCCGCCTAATTTAAAAAAAAAAAAATCTAATGTTGTTAGCGTATTAGATTCCGCGACTGCCTCTCCAGTCTCCACTTTTAACAAATTCATGCCTACGCTCTTCATTTCTTTCATGAAAATTTAACTTCATCTACTGTCGTTGGTCGCTGCCGATTTTTATCGCCGTCAATTTACACATGACTTGCCCTCCGTTATAATTAAGGCCGATGGGAAATCATTAATTTAAGGTACAAATCAGTCAAAAAAAAGCTTGAAAATTGATTGTTAAACATTATATTTTGTATGTTCTCAATTACATAGTTTAAATCATTTTGTTTGTATTCAATGATTATGTTGAGCAATAGTAATTTCAAATTATTATTTGGTTTTGGTTTTCAATTGGTAGGTCTGAGTGTTTTCGACATCTCCTATAGTATAGGTATTCAATTATCATCACCTTTCTAAGTTCATCTTTTGAGTTCGGTTTGCCCAGATATTTAATTATTGTTGGGTTTGATTATTATTTGTGTTTGGTTTACTTATTACAGATTTTCAACATATGCGAATTTCTTTTCGCGTATGATATGTGACTGAATATCGAAAGTAAATTGCATTTCTACTCAAAAATATCGTTTCTTATACGTATTAAGGCCTTCGTATATGGGACCCGCACGAGACCCGACCCAGACCCAGACCCAACGGGTCCGGGTCTGGGTCTAGAAAATTAGGACCCGTCGGGTACGGGTCGGGTCCGGGTCTACACAAAATATCACGGGTCCGGGTCTTAGCGGACCCGACCCATGCCCATCCCTAACCATGATTAACCATTATAATGATGATTTATAATTTGCAGTGATATATTGTGTTGTTGTTCCAATCTTAAGCTACATCGTACAGTACCCTTGCCAGTCTTCACTGATTCAAGGATCACCATTGACGCTCCACCCCTTAAATCCTAATGGCCATATCTTATGCTTCTCCTCACTATTCCACCATAGAGTCAAGTGAGCAAGAATCAAAATAATAAAATCAGATTGGGAATTTACAATTAAAAATGTATTCATTTTCCAATGACAAAATCAATTGCAAGGCCTGCTCCTTCATTGAAAGGTTGCAAAACAATGACAATTAACAATTATAAAAATATAAAATGCTAATCAGTAATTTTACATCACCAAAAGTTACGATCATTATTGTAAACTACATATTATAAAAAGTAAAAACATGTCATGTGCATCAATACTCATTACTCGGATCAATGACACCCCCTTGTTTCGTGAATTACAATTAAGCTTTGGTTAATAAACTTGGGCGAATAAAATCACATAGCATATCCACAGTTGCTATGAATTTGTACACGGTTTTAAGCATAGATCAATTCAGGTTGCAAAGGTGACGATCCATCGTTAATAATACTCTCTTGCCTTGTCTTCTTGTCTCCTCATCCGATCGAATCCAACCTCCAGAAATGCGTCATCGTCCAACTCTGTCAATGAAGTTCAACTTTAATCACACAATTATAGAAGATTACTCGCTCAAAATTCAACAAATATACATTGCAATATTGATTCAGATTCAACAACGATCAAATTAAAAAGAAAACGCGATGAAAAAACTATAAAATGCTTCCTAGAAAATTGCTTGGACGCGATGAATCACGCATGTACCACAGAATGAATGGGTTTGCCATGTTGAATATATCATCTTGTGCAACTATAAAAATATGTGATGGCAGAGATCTCAGTCCCACATTTATAGCGGTGACGAACATAGGAATTTAGGGCTTGGGCTCTGTAGACACCCGACTTGGGGGCTTCCCATTTTATAACACCCGATGATGAGATGGATAGTGGACACCGGTGAAAGGTTTCGGTTACCAACGCATTCGACTCCATAGTCTCGACCCAAGTACGTAGAGTGGGGCCTAGGATTTAGCTCGTTGGCTTTAATGGCCCATTGTTGGTCACTTCAAATTTCAGCCAATTGACTTTTAATTCCTAGCCATTTAGCCAATTAATAATTGCAGCCCAACTTACAATAAAGTGGCCCATGCTTTACGTAATGCCCATAAGTCATTAATAAGTCCGTTTCTGGCAACTGCTTGGCAACTCTGCTGCATTATCTTTTTGGAGCTTTTCTTTCGATTTATCCTTATCTTTTTTATCATTATCATTATCAAGCAATAATTTGCTCATAAAATGCGATAATCAAAAGATAGTGCACGTATGAAAAGATAGGATAGAATGCAGTTGGCAATTTATTGGCAACTTCAAAGCTTTGCATTTCTAAGGACTCTCCGTTGGCAAAAGAATGGATAGGATAAGCCTTGGCTATGGTATTTTGAGTTATCTTAATCTCTATTTTGCCTTCTTCTCCAAGGTTTTATTGGCTGCTAAATACCTTTTAAAAACCCTACACCATGGGCTATATATAAGGGATCCTTATTTTCTCCAAAGGGGGACGAAAGTCTGATAAAACAAATACTGACCATCGTTCCTTCACCTTGTTCTCATCTCGAGAACAAGGTTTTAAACATTTTCCTGCGTAAAACTCACACACACATATCATCCAATCAGCGAGTCAATCATGATAGCAAGGTCACCGCGGTGAAGGTCGAACTTGGATCGTTGGGCTCAAGGATAAGGGTTGGGCGCGTTGGTATGCGAAACCGAGAACCACACGACGACACACGTATGTCCACCTGAGGGCCTTAAATCTTTCTAAAGCTGGTTTTCAAAACTCTTTTATTCCCATGAACTTTATTTTACAGGTTTTGAGTTACATATCTATGTTTTTTATTTAATCCTAGGATTTGTTCGTACGTCTTTGCATGATAGTATAGTTGTCAATGTGTTGCTATCTTCGCTAAATGATTTACGTGCATGCTATTGTCCATACTAATAAGCATATGATAATGTTGCATATGGTTTGTAAATTATATAATATACTATGTCACTAGTTTACGTAAGTATCATTAATTTTACTATCGTACGATTGTCAATTTCATACGTACTTGCATGCTATTTGCTATATGATCCGTCGTCGATTATGAACTTTATATTTATCTTGGATCAATTAGTAGAGGCCGTCTTAAGACGGACGATTTGGGTGCCTAACACCTTCCCAAATCGTACCTTACAAAGGACCCATCATAGGTTCGTAGGATCCTATAAAAAATCCTGCTGGCGACTCCAATTTCAATATAAAAAATAGCAAGACCCAATCGGTCCACCCCCAGGCCGGTACGGTATCTCACAGTGGCGACTCCACTGGGGACTTTGCTAACTCGAAAATTGATCCATTATAAATGTTTAGTTCATAATTGGCATTGCATTTTTTATTTTTCGTATAGCATTTTAGATTGCATGCCACGTTAGTACGGAGGCGCATAAGGACTTAACCCAAAAATTTTACCCCAGGATGCATAGACTATACACACGTTGGGTCCATTCGCCTTTCATGACGTGTTGTATGGTCGACGTCCGCCCCAAACCGTACTCATCTATCGGTGAGTACAGGAGGATCTTCTATTGCCACGGCTTCCGACCGCAAATCAATAGAAGCGTCCTCTGTTTGGGTTCCAATTGACCACCCTATACCTATTCGAATCAATGTACCTAAAAAAATATGACGGTACCATCATAATGTGATTTTTATGTGCTTTTCGTATTTTTGTCAATTGCATGCTACGTGATCTTTATGTGGTTAGTCGCGGCACTTTTTTTTTTTAGCTAAATTTTAGACCTTCCCTGTCATTTCCTCCCCTTGAGTTTTTGTGTCCAGTTTCTTAGAGCAATTGTCAATTGTTACCGTATTCTTCTCATGCGAACCAAAAAATTCCTCTTTTTATTGTCAAAGTCCTCTGTTGGTCGTTAAAACGCCCAAAGCTTTTTGAGTCTAGCGTTTACGAAGAGTTGGCAACTCCCTAGCATCCTAGCTAGAAGTCTCTAGGTTTTTCTTGATCAAATCCTATTCTGCGTAAAGCCTCTTTTTCGTGGCACTTGGTAAGTTTAGTGCACATGGGATGCTAGCTAGTTGCTTCATCCATCTAGAGTCATAATCTAAGCACAATTATACAAGGGGTATGAGTCTCTGAATGGACATATACGTATACTTTCCTATGTCGTCAATCATACGTATCCGGCAACTCTTCGACATCTAATAATTTGTCTCTAAGATTACCTTCGAACTTATGCGTCGGTTCTGGCAACCTCGTGGCATCTATACACCACTTTCCATGCCTGCTTCGCCAATTAATATTTTATGGTCCGATTCGTCTTCAATTGTTCCATTGATTTTAAAAGACTACAATTCATATGCAACTGTCAAAGTTTATGTCAAGACCACACTCAATTACGAGGAACATTCAATACTTGCTAGCAACTAGTATATTTTATCTAGCTCACTTTCGGCTAAACAAAATATCGACTAGCAACTAGCATAGTGCAAGTAAATCGACGGTCTATTTTAAAAATGAAAAAATACTCATCCAATTCTTTGAGCGTTAAGTTGATAAATACATTGCTATTGCAATTTAATAAATTCGTAACATATATTTATCATCCAATTACGCCAAAATATTTTTAGACGATTATTCCTCCACGCATAGTGTAGAATAAAAATCATGAACGCGAATTCGACTATGTGCAAAGGGATAATCGTCCAAAGACCATGTACTCTAATCCAATCCGAGCAAGAAGAGTTTACACTCGAATTTGAAGACGACTTCTACCTCTCAAGCTCAACAAAGAGGACAGTACAACTTGCATTCGTATGGCTCATTTCAACCTAGATCATTCAAGGAGTGGAAGATTCATATCGAAAGAAGGATTGATTCCAACTACGATCATTATCCGAGGAAGAAATTTCATCTGTTCAAGCTTAAATTGTTCGACAATTGGATATGTAATGTCATTATTTGTAATGCTGAATTTTAGTGGCCATAATTTGATTGTATCTCCTTGTTTCTATACCTATTCCAAGACTAGAGTAGGAAATATTTAATGGCATATACTTATACGATTTTTATGTCTATCCACAAATGATCTCAATGCCAATATATTTGTCCGAACAATATCCATTTCTTTTGAGACATATGAGCGTAATTTAATTAAACTCGTCCCTACATTGCCATTAATCAAACAAATTTCATATTTTGATTATAGTTTATACTTCGTGGAACATATTTGCCTTGAGAATCCCATAGCATGATTGTTTTGTGTACCTTGTGACACGGGTATGGTAAGGTGGTGGCCAAGACCTATATATGACACTTAGAGACCACGGACAAAAAGCTACATTAAATGGTGAGGTCGAGTGTAGATTAGGATATTTGTGTTACCCGTGTCCAACATTACAGGATACAATAGTGTTGAGTGGTTCACAATTTTCACATCCGCATGCTCATATCCATAGCATGGCCATTCCCCTAAAGTAAGGGTCCACCGGTCCGTCATTGGTCTTGGATTGAAAGTGGTAAGACTGTTTGGTCACTTGTGTCACATTACAAGGGTTGCTATGGAATTTGTTAGGACAATAGTTCTCACTTACCAATTTTGTGATCAAATCTTCTCCTCAAACCCAATGCCTTACGCCTTTTGCCCTACATTTTTCATATTCTCATAAGGTCAAAAATTAAACACTCATTGCCAAAACCCTTTCAGCTCATTTCAAATTCACATGGCTCATATATCCTACCATTACTCTCCTACATGGGGTTCTCGTCATCAAACGAGGCACATGCTTGGTGTTAGAGTTTGGTAAATATTTTAAAATTATGCTCATACCTTCATGGATTCAAGCTCATCCATCTCATACTCTACAACAAATCTAGAGTACAATTTTATGAGATCTAGACCATTGATGCTCATTAAAGATGTCCAAGATGAATAATGTCTACAAATTGGCGATGATCGACATGACGCTCATCAAAGTATTTACGCAATCACTTATGCCTATTTTCACGATCATAGCGCACCCTTCATTGATACATACAAATTTGGCCCTCAAGAGAGATCGTGGCTTTAGTCCCAACTGACAAAACCAAGATAAAATTGCATAAGATTCACATGACTCAGATGCAGCTGGAATTTTTTTCACATTCATAGATATCGTTCCCACTTTGGCATTTCAAACTTCAATTGTACGCGCACTAATCACACGTACAAAGAGTCAAAGATGCTAATCCAATAATTGACGTCTACACACAAGCATATATCACGCCTATGGATCATACATGTCCTGAGATGTAGATTCGGATAAAAATTTGGATCAAGTTGCACAATCCCATTTCCTTGCTCATATTACATTGGAATCATATTTGGAAATTTTTCATTCATTCGATCGGCGATAAGAAGTCCAGGCCACATGTCTAGAGCAACATGTGACACATTCGTGGCACACCCATGATAGTGCTTATCTTCTTATTACTCAAGACAACGACGCGAGTTTATACTCATCGGAAAGAGTCACTCATCTCGAGTCATTTCTTAGTCTCTTAGGACTAGCGTCTCTTTTTTCATCGTCTATCCTTATGTCATTCCAAATCTTTTTGTTGGGGGGAAGAACTTCCATCGAGTCAAAATCCACTTCAAATTCCTGAGGTCATAGGATTTAGCCTTCTAAGTGCCGCATAAGATTTGCATATGTTTATGTCT
This sequence comes from Spergularia marina, assembly GCA_963680865.1. Taxonomy (NCBI): domain Eukaryota; kingdom Viridiplantae; phylum Streptophyta; class Magnoliopsida; order Caryophyllales; family Caryophyllaceae; genus Spergularia; species Spergularia marina. The sequence continues at coordinate 20,618,877 of OY804553.1, read as the reverse complement.
CTCTATGTAATTTGAGTATGCATAGTCCCTCTATATGTGTAATGTGTGTGACTTGCCAAATATGAAACTGAGTTATCAAAGAGATACAACGACACACTCGGTATTCGAGAAAGTTTCAAGAGTTATTACTCCAAATTCGGGGGCTCACATGGTCTGACTGAATCAAGGGTTAATGAATGAAGATATAAACAACAAGAGTATGTTGCTCCAAACTCGGGGGCTCACATGGCTTGACTGAGTCAAGGGCAAATAAACGATGAAGATATTGCCCCAACTGTATACCAACGCCTCTAAACCGGCAAAACATGGATGGAGATACTCACAAGACAATCCATCAACACATCGACAGAGATTGAAGCGCCCCTTAAAGTCAGCACAAGTTAAACCAAGGTTTAGCGTCTTGGAAAATTCAACAATCAACTCAACAATAAGGCATATTTTGTAAGGATCTAATATATTGTCCTTCACAAATCATCTTTATTTGAGTCTGCCAAGTTAATCAATCAACCGGCTCCGTCATCCTAAGATTATAATCAACATTTGATGAACTGCGATGGCCAATAAGTTGTATTTCAAGATGTCCAATCTGCGAACTAGTGGATACGACAACCTACGATCTTTTATCCAAATGTGATGAAGTCTGTCTTGATTTGAATGACTACTTTGCCCATTCAAGATAGTAATCCAGCGTAACAATTCATTCTGGATGACGACTTTGCCCGTTCGAGATGCTGCGTTTCTACATATGATTAAGAAAGATGTTCTTGATCACGCCTGCGACGACCTCCTGCGACTAGAAAATTTGTGAATACTTATATTCATTTCGAGCAACTACTGCGATCGTTCGAGATGCTGCGTTCCCTCCTTCGATAAAAGAGATGTTCTGCGATGATCGATGGCGATTGCGATCCTCTCTAGACTCATAATCGTTTCGAGCGGCAACTTTACCCGTTCGAGATGCTGCGTTTTATATGTGACCGAGGCCATGTTCTTGATCACACTTCTGATGGTTGCATTATGATTACGATCATTTGAACATTTATATTCATTTCGAGCGGCAACTACGCCCGTTTGAGATGCTGCGTTTCATACGTGAGCGAGAAATATGTTCTTGATCACGTCTGGGAAGATTTTTGCTTGCGATTGCAATCCTATCAATAATTATATTCGTCTTGAGCGACTACTGCGCCCGTTCGAGATGCTGCGTTTATATGGTCCAAGATATATATATATTCTTGGCCAATCTGCGATGATTTCTTTGGCGATTTTCTATACACCTGTCTAGAGCGACTACTGCGACCGCTCGAGAAGCTGCGTTCTTCTATGTGACTTAGTTCTATATATGTTCTTTGTCATATCTGCGATTTTGCTTTTACATGTATATGTGTGATTGTGAAAACCTTTGACCTTCGTCTTTTACAAAGACTCGGTCAAAGCGGGGGCTCCTGTAGACACCCGATTTAGGGGCTTCCCATTTTATAACACCCGATGATGAGATGGATAGTGGACACCGGTGAAAGGTTTCGGTTACCAACGCATTCGACTCCATAGTCTCGACCCAAGTACGTAGAGTGGGGCCTAGGATTTAGCTCGTTGGCTTTAATGGCCCATTGTTGGTCACTTCAAATTTCAGCCCATTGACTTTTAATTCCTAGCCATTTAGCCAATTAATAATTGCAGCCCAACTTACAATAAAGTGGCCCATGCTTTACGTAATGCCCATAAGTCATTAATAAGTCCGTTTCTGGCAACTGCTTGGCAACTCTGCTGCATTATCTTTTTGGAGCTTTTCTTTCGATTTATCCTTATCTTTTTTATCATTATCATTATCAAGCAATAATTTGCTCATAAAATGTGATAATCAAAAGATAGTGCACGTATGAAAAGATAGGATAGAATGCAGTTGGCAATTTATTGGCAACTTCGGAGCTTTGCATTTCTAAGGACTCTCCGTTGGCAAAAGAATGGATAGGATAAGCCTTGGCTATGGTATTTTGAGTTATCTTAATCTCTATTTTGCCTTCTTCTCCAAGGTTTTATTGGCTGTTAAATACCTTTTAAAAACCCTACACCATGGGCTATATATAAGGGATCCTTATTTTCTCCAAAGGGGGACGAAAGTCTGATAAAACAAATACTTACCATCGTTCCTTCACCTTGTTCTCATCTCGAGAACAAGGTTTTAAACATTTTCCTGCGTAAAACGCACACACACATATCATCCAATCAGCGAGTCAATCATGATAGCAAGGTCACCGCGGTGAAGGTCGAACTTGGATCGTTGGGCTCAAGGATAAGGGTTGGGCGCGTTGGTATGCGAAACCGAGAACCACACGACGACACACGTATGTCCACCTGAGGGCCTTAAATCTTTCTAAAGCTGGTCTTCAAAATTCTTTTATTCCCATGAACTTTATTTTACAGGTTTTGAGTTACATATCTATGTTTTTTTATTTAATCCTAGGATTTGTTCGTACGTCTTTGCATGATAGTATAGTTGTCAATGTGTTGCTATCTTCGCTAAATGATTTACGTGCATGCTATTGTCCATACTAATAAGCATATGATAATGTTGCATATGGTTTGTAAATTATATAATATACTATGTCACTAGTTTACGTAAGTATCATTAATTTTACTATCGTACGATTGTCAATTTCATACGTACTTGCATGCTATTTGCTATATGATCCGTCGTCGATTATGAACTTTATATTTATCTTGGATTAATTAGTAGAGGCCGTCTTAAAACGGACGATTTGGGTGTCTAACACCTTCCCAAATCGTACCTTGCAAAGGACCCATCATAGGTTCGTAGGATCCTATAAAAAATCCTGCTAGCGACTCCAATTCCAATATAAAAAATAGCGAGACCCAATCGGTCCACCCCCAGGCCGGTACGGTATCTCACAGGCTCCTTATTCTATCTTAGTAAATATGGCAATTGATATTGATTGATATCATACTATATGATGGGTTGTACATATGGTTTATTTATTTCGACCTGTGCAAGTGTGTGAGAGAAGATTTAGTAGGGCTGCCGCACATTTTACAAAAATCTTTACTATTAGTTGCAATATGGCTCTGATTAGCCAATATTTCCGATTTCATAGTTTTGTATACGTTTTAGTTTGGTAATTATTCGATTTAACCAGTGTATGAATGGTTAGTATATTCCGATATGTCGCTCATACCAAATTTACTATATTATATATTCCTAAATCATGACCTCTGTATATAAAATGTTACAATTGACCGGAATGTTATATATTTACTTTCTTTATTTATTGATTAAAGATTTTGTTTCCTTTTTCATTATTTCGGCCAGGATTGGATATGGAAGTATTTTGATTTTTACAATATAATTTTGAAGTATATGGAAAGATTTTGATATTTTCGATATAATTTTGAAGTAATGATATGATTGCAACGTTTTTTATTGCATCAGAAATTTTGTTTCCTTTTTTATTATTCCGTATATATTTAAATTTGGAAGGAATTTGATTTTTACAATATAGTTTTGGAATATTGAATATACTGCAACGTTTATTTATGGTATAATTTAGCCTGTTGACGTCAGCATTTGACGTGGCGTTGATGTTAATTCTGATGTGGACAGTCTTAAAAGCTTCTAAATCTACCGCTATTGTATTTATACTAGTTTAATTACCTGTGCAAATTGCACGGGTTGTTCAATGTCATTAGTATTAACTTAATTTATAAACTACGGTATAATTAATCAAATTCGGATTTTGATTATAATCATCTTCCCTTCTTAGCGTCTAAAAGTAAAAAAAAAAAAAAATAGAATACATAGTGTCGACTTATGATAAGTCAATTGTTTCAATAACTCGACCACGTGTAACTGGCACGTTTTTCCCTAATTAGGAACTCGTTTAATGACCCGTACCCTTATTTAACCAAACCACTATATTTTTAGGACAAACCCTACCTAGTCGTTGACCAAATTTTGACTCGTAATTAAGACAATGGAACGAAGACGAAACCAAACCCAAAAATGGATTAGGAGAATAAAAGGTTAATTAACTAACACAAAAGTTAATTTTACTTGATTAGATGCATATCCAACCCGATAAGTCTACCTGATTAGACATTCTTTTTACGTGTTTAGACCCGCAAATATTGTTTGATCTAACCCATTGACCCGTAAATAGGACAAAACTAATAAGTTTTCAAGTCGAAAATTAATCTAATCGCTTGTACTCAATCATGAACCCTATTTTATTTTGTGAATTATGGTCGACAATAATCCAAATCAGCTTTATTGGCATATTTCCGGTTAGAGATAACTTGACCTGTTAAACTATTTTGACCCGTAATTAGCCCATTAAGGTTCAGTTTAATAGGACTAAATCTTTCTAATCTGTTTTGAATGAAGATCTCATCTAATTTGAATGATATCGAACTAATTATCTGATTTTGTTTTTCCCGCCAAGTATAAATAAAATCGACCATTTTAAAAAAAAAAAATACTGAACTGATTGAAATGGCGCGTTTCACAAGCTCATTATGATACAACTATATATCTTGTCATCAATAGAATATGGAATCAAATGAATATGCATGCCTGCCATAAAAAAAAAGGAATTAAATAGAAACCGTGTGAGTATTTATATCACTATCAAGCTAAGGCATGCACACATTTCTCACTCCAGGAGGTTTTTTTTGTGATAAATATATCAAATTGTTGTGTTTGATGGATCCACGTACATTCTGCATGCCATGTTCTTCACCTTCGTCAACCGTTTTGATTAGAAATCATTCTCATAAGATCAAAAGTACTTTTGCTGCAACACATTGTTTGTGTGATGATGGCGATCCAATTAATTCCAAGACGTTATTTATAGCAGATAAATGTGGCGAGTGTGTGAGAGGACATTTAGTAGGGCTACAGCAAATTTTTCAAAAATCTTTACATATAGTTGCATTATGATTCGGATTTCACTATATTTCCGATTTCATAGTTTAGTATAAGTTTAATTTTGGTTATTATTCATTTTAACCAGTGTATTAATGGTTAATATAAGCCGATATATCGGTTATTCCGAATTTACTATATTATATTTACCTAAATCATGACCTCTGTATATAAAATGTTGCAATTTACCGGAATGTTATATATTTACTTTCTTTATTTATTGATTAAATATTTTATATCATTTTTAGTTATTTCGGTCAGGATTTAATATGGAAGTATTTGGATTTTTACAATATAATTTTGAAGTATATGGAAGGAGTTTGATTTTTCCAATATAGTTTTGGAATATGGAATATATTACAACGTTTATTTATGGTATAATTTGGACAATTGACGTCATCTTTTGACATGGCGCTGATGTCACTGCTGATGTGGACGGCCTAAAAAGCTTCTAAATCTACCGCTATTGTATTTATATATATATGACTAGTTTATGACCCGTGCAAAATTGCACAGGCTGTTATATGAAGTAGATAAGAAAAATTCTTTTTTTATACTCCAATCTTAGATCATAATAGTATGTTTATTAGCCTGATTAATAGACGCATATAAAAGTTTTAAATACGAATAGGAAGTCACCATGTTAGACCCGTTAAAAGCTGAACTCATGTATGATAACCTGTCAGGATCCAACCCATTTCGGGTTAATAAACCATTATTAACTTGAAATTGTTTCGACCCACATATTATTTGGTTAAACATGGCCTGAGTTGTAGACCCTTCACCAACACAAAATTAAGATGGTTTAACCCAAAAATGCATCAAAATATATACTATAATAAATAAAAAACTAATTATAATCCTATAATTTTTTATATATTTAAGCTTTGAAAATTAGAAGTACAACTGAAACTTTGTTACAGGCAATAAAATGGAGCAAGATTTATATTTGTATCAATATTTTGACCCAACTCGATACGATCTCGTATTTTTTTCTAACTATCTTCGAACCAGTATCTTATCAGACGCACCTATTTGACAGGTCTACACGACATAAGTGTAGTTGTTCACCTGTCTAATAATAATTGTATCCGTTCACCCGTATAATACCAACTATACTTGTTCACCCGTGCAAAATAACACTAATTATTATATGATATTAACATCAACTTTTTTTATACGGCTACTCCTTATGTCTCACTTCAAACACCTTGTACTAAATTGAACGACAAACTTTAAGATCTAATGACCCAATTTGACTCGTAATTAAGATAATATGGAAGTCTAAAAATTGATTTAGAGGAGTAAATAATTCAATGTTCACTTTTGATTTCAGATTTGTATATATATCATGTGCCCCATTAAGTGATGACTTCCTCGATTAATCAATGAGATCGCAATTTTTTTTTCATGTGATGTGCCAATGACGCATGTTAGAAAAACCGATTTCGTATTAGACCCCTATGTATGGTATTTTTCAAGTAAAGTGGCGTCACACTTTGTGTATGAAGTCTAATAAATTTGAAATGTACAATTTAGGAGGGCGTTCATGAATCATTAAAAGTTGGATAAAACTGTCGAGTTTTCACGTGCAATTCAGCAATTGTGGAAACTCAACCCTGTTCTGAAAAAACTTTCATGACCCATTTAGTACGTACATGTGTTTTTGTCAATCTTACGAAATTAGTAAATAATTGTTATCGTTGGTATATCAGCCGTGGAGTAAATTTAAAAATCAACATCTAAGTCGTCTCGATATTATACATACTCAACTCTCATTAATTCAGCCACAATGTTACGTCAAAAGACTGGCACCACGTCCATAGACCAAGTATGATCTCTCATCTCAAAGCAGACGAAGATAAAATGTTAACCTGCAGCGATGAACAGAAACCTTGCATTCTGATGATACTTGTCACCTTGGTCAGATTTCTCACATTATTCATGCCATATCCTGCTCTACAAATGAACCGAATACGGAAGCCTCTTACATATCATATAATTCATCTCTCTCATCAAGTTGGCCAAGTGATAGACGAATTAAATAACAATATGAAAGCTAACCTGGAAATATATCCCATCAAGGTTTTAAATACCATAACCAAGTTGGATATATTTCAAATATATATGGTAGACATGTTCTGTTTCCTAAAGTTGTTAGTTATGCTACTTCGACCCTCATGAAATCGCAATCCATGCACTTGCCGGTAGGAGATAATCAATTCCACAGTATACTTGGTTAAGCAATATAATCCCAAAAATACAATCAAAAACTGCAACCACACCTGGCATATGGAAGATTCAATAATTGCTGATATAATAAAGTCGTCACTGTTACGAAGAGTTCCGCTCTTGAACTGCAAACCCATTAATCACTCAATTAATGAGAATTCTATATGAATGAATAGGAAGTAGGAATCAGAAAAATGATTGAAAACGCAGCAAAGAAGAGAAGAGAAGAGAAGATGGAGTCTTTGCGAGGAAGTCCGAGATCGGAAACAATTTGGACGAATGGTTGAAACCTGTGTATTGTCCATAATAAGCGTTGACAGAAACCCTGAAAAAATTTCCAAAGATCAGACTCATGCTTGCTACTGCTTGATTGATACTTTGATTGAAGTCAATAAGCTAAATAATACGGAGTAGTGTGCACTTGCAATTACAATTATGCAGCAAATAATTTTGTTACTCTATTCAACCCCGCCATCATGCACCTTCATTCCCCTGAAAAAAGGGAGAATTGCACAACAATAATAATTTGTGAATTTAACAACCGAAAGGAGAATTAATAGTCACATAGGTGAAATAAGAATAATTATGAACTTACATGACTCTAAATTGAAAATTTAATACATTCAAAATATCATTTAAACAATCAAATGCAATCGAACAACACCTACCATTTTAAACGTAAAGACTATGACCTTACCATATCGTAAAGATCATGTAGAGTCATTCACTTTGCTGGGATCCCAATTTCACCCGATTCTGAGCACTTGACGCTGCAAATCAAATTCAATCTAACAATCAATATTAGTATTATGTTAATCAAATCAATCAAAATAATAGATTTGGGTTTTACAGATCATGTATATTACAGGAAGGAGTGGGGTTAAGAAGCGGGTGGTTCGTACGCTGCAAGATTAGCGGTTTTAAGGTGGTTGTTTATGTGTGTAGATGAGAAAATCATGGAAGATATAATCATGGAAGGTATTAGGGCAATTTGGCAAAGATATAACTTGACCTCCTGTAAATATAGAAATTAAAAATTAATTATTTTAATATATACGTGATCTTGATTGATTAATTTGTTTTAGAAACCGTAATAATTTCAAATATTTTCTTTCATAATGAATTGTATTCGGCTCCTATTGTGATTCTTTGGAATTCTTTTTTTTAATCTTTATTGAATTTAATTATAGAAGTTAGCGTATTTGTTTACGATTATTAAACTTTAGGAATGTTAATTATTCTTTCAGATTATTTAATTGTTAAAAATTGCCAGATGACATCAGCTATGACGTGTCGCTGATGTCAATGCTGATGTGGATGGCCCGAGAAAGCTTCAAATGTACCGGTAATTATATAATATATGATATGATGATATGATATATGATGATATGATATGATATATGATTGGTCATTATTCACATTTTGAAATAATAATGTTTTTGTTTTCTACTCTTATTTTCAGCCGCATGTTATTGAAACTATAGTGAAAAACAATGCATTTCCTATAATTTTTAGCCTAAGACACATCGATTGATCTAGCTATTGTTTTTATTATTATACATGTAAGATACTTTAAACAATTAAACATATAAAAAAAAAAAAAACACCCAACATACAAGGCGTGGAAGTAGATAAGAGATTACGGAGTATAAATTATTAAGGTGCTAAAAAGTAGGGGAGTGGGTTATTATTAAATGGCTACTTAAGGGTAACAGTGGATGAAAATTAACAAAAGCTAGATGATTGCTAAAATGTTACTCAGGGTAACGTTTGGAAAAAGCTCCCCAAACAAATAAAAGTGGATTCAGGTCCCCTGGAATTATTTTTTCGTAGAGTTGGTAGAGTTTACTATAAACGGAAAAAATAATTAAAAACGTATTTATGAAATAAGAGATAAATGCACATGGTATAGTTAATTTTCCATTTGAAGTAAACTTACGGTGTAGAGTTATTTTTCAACTCTAAGGGATCTACCGAAATGTCATACAATAATATATAAGATACACACAAAGCAACCACTCTCTAGCGTTTTACTCATGCATGGTCACACTGCACACAAGGCAACCATTTTTCGTCTACATGCATGGTCAACACAAGGCAACCATTAATTTGCACCGATGAACTACTAACGTCGTATAATGTCCTGCCAGTTAAGAAACCAAATTTTCTAAAAGACAAAAAATGCAGTTTCTGAGAACTCCAGTTCTCAATTAATACTATGCCCAAATAAATTTCGAAATTGAATTTCAAAATGAATATGAAACCTTAATTGATGAACTTATATTACCAGTTATACCACGAACCTTTAATTACGTAACCAAGGCAGCCACATCTTGAACGGTGAAATCAACCTTACCCTCAATAACGGCTAAATCAAAGCAACTCATCTTCAAAGTGATGTTGAAATCAGCATGAAAACAAAAACGCATGGTGATGATTTGTTATTCGAAACTAACAATAATGATTTTGATTGATAGAGATGAGATTGGGAGGTTGAGTATCGGTGGATGTCGAAGAGGAGATGAGTTTGGGGATTATGTATCTGGTGGATGGCGAAGAAATTGATGAATTTGGGGGTGGATGGCGAAGAAATTACTGAATTTTCGGGGTGGGTGGCGAAGAGTCAGAGAACACAGGAAAGAGGAAAGTGAAGATCTTTCCTTTTTTTTTTTTTTTTTAAGTCAATGAAAGATTAATGTCTTTCCTAAATGGTAAAAATTAAGAATAGTTTGACATTTAGTTGATAAAAAGGACAATATAATTTTTATTTGTTGTTTATTATATCTATAATTAGAAATTTTCATTGAGTAATATGCAAACAGAAATGGAGATATATGTCTTTTGTGAATTTATCGCTGGTCAAAGCCGTACATTTATTCAATATTCATCGACTGTTTATTAGTATTCCAAAAGCTTCCTTTATTCGAAAATCTAACTAATACCATTTTCTAACCCAATACAAATAGTAACCAACGATAACTAGTATGAAGACAATAGAGGAGAAACGTCCCGTGCAAGTTTGCACGGGTCAAATAACTAGTATGAAAAAAAAAAAAAGTCAGCCCCCACGTACGAAGGGGGACAAGAGTACAAGTAGACCTGTCAAAAGCTGACCCGACCCGAAAATAACCCGAAAAAACCCGTTTTTCTCAACCCGGACCCGAACATGACCCGAACCCGAAAACGACCCGAAAGTCTGGGTCATAACCCGACCCGGACCGGGTCAACCCGTTGGGTCAAATGAATTGTGCAAAAAAATATTATAATAATAAAAAATAAAAAATAAATAGATAAATATTAATTAAATATTAATAATTGATTAATTTAAGACATATAAGATACAAATATAATCAAACGATTATTATTATATAATATAATACATAAAATGCTTGTAAAATAGTAATAAAATAATAATTTGATTATAATAATTACTGAGAAAAAAAGGCGCGAGCATGTATTTTTGACCCGTTGGTCAACCCGTAACCCGACCCGAACCCGTATAAACCCGCGTATAGTCGACCCGTATTTGACCCGACCCGTATTTGACCCGACCCGTAGTGACCCGAACCCGAAACCCGCCCGCCCGACCCGTTTGACAGGTCTAAGTACAAGACACAGTTGAACACAATTGTGTTCAACAGTACTTTAAATGCTGACTGGGCTATACCTCGTATAAAAAAATTAAGAGAAAAATAATAATAAGAGAAAAACAGAAGAAAGGGGAACCATAGAAACCGCATTCTTATCGCCTCCTTCCTCATTCTCCTCCTCCACAGGCTCAGTCTGGATCTTAAACTCCGATGAAACTTCAAATTAAAGGTATGCGATTTGTTTCATCATCAGATCTTTCATGTTCTGATGTTTTTGTTTTCGATTTCTGATGACGGTTCATGTTGTCACTGGTTTTCTGGATTTTGCTTGGAATATAATTCCATGGTTCATGATTTTTGTCCTCGATTATTTTACATGGAATATAGTTTCGTGATTCATGATTCATCATGATTTTATGATGTTGATGGTGGTGTTGATGTTGAATTGGATAACCAAACAAAAAAAAAGGAAAAGTTGTTGGGAATACAGCTAATACTTATCATTGATGATAAAATATGCAGATTTGGCCTGTGGATGATCATCGACAAGCAACAACTTGTTTATAACGATACCTGCTGCAGCCGTGTGGTCGTTTGAATATCGAGCTCAATGGATACAGGTATGAGGGATCCTGTGAGAGATCTAAATTAATTTTTGTTGTTGTATAATGTTTTGCATGAAATTCCAGGTGTGGGATTTATTACCCCTCTAAAATTGATAGTAAAGATGCGATCTTGCTTGTTGATTACAGATCGTCGCAGCTCAGAAGTGACGATCAGGTTGCTGTGGGATGATATTAGTGATTTGATTTATGTCCATAAAGTTGTTGAGTAGAAGGATGGAGGTCCATCTTGGTGCTTGGCGAAACAATCCTGAGGTAAACTTCTGTGTTGGATTACAATATGACTTTTGTCTTAAGCAAATGTTTCGAAGGCAGACCTTGATTGTGTATTGGTCTGATAGATTGTGGTTTCTGGTTGTCAGATTGGTCTTCATCAGTATCGCAGCAGCACAATTTTTGAAGATGCTAACCCGAGATGGTGATGTACTTCTTTTGGGCTTTTGGACTTTGGGCATTTCTGGACAGGGGACAGGGGACAAGGCTCAGAGGTGACGATCAGGTTGCTTTGGATGATATTGTGAGTTGACTTATCTCCGGAAAGTTGTTGAGGGGAAGGATGAGGGGAAGGATGGAGGTCCATCTTGGTGCCTGGCGAAGCGATCCTGAGGTAAACTTTTGTGTTGAATAACACTTATTCAAAGAGTTAACAAGCTTTTCTATAAAGCTTAGCCCATGACGATATGAATTTTGACTCTATTTCAATCACTTGAGCAAATTATTCAATGACAAGTCTTGATTTCGTTTTGGTTTGACGGTATGTAGATTTTGGTTGTCAGCGTGGTCCTCTTCAGTATCACAATTAATGAAGATGCAACCCCTGAGGCGGTGAAGAGAATTCTTTTGTTTATATTCGAAACCAAAGGTATGTGCTGTATTCTTCATCATCGGATCTATCATGTTTATATTTTTCTGAAGATGATGAATGTAGTCGGGCAATCATTGGATACAAGTATGATTTGAGATATTCTGGGTGTGAGAATTATTACCCCTCTAAAATTCCCAATGTACTAAATGGTACTGAACTCGTTTTAATTGGTTTTCATAACCAGCCCGAAATTAACTAACCACGTAGTAAAAACTTTAAACCAATAAGAGCATCTCCAATGTTAAACTACAAGCATTGTAGTTTGTAGTTAATATGTAGGATCCATGTAGGAGAGAAGTGATGAATAAGTAGCCTAAACAAACTACACTATTTTCTTTCCAATGCTAAACTACAAGTAGTGTAGTTTCAAGTGAAAACTAAAATAATTTTTACATATTTAAGAAAAACAAAAAATACAAATAAAATGATTTTTCACTTTTTTTTATTTTTTTATTTTAATTTCCTAAACTCTCAAGCAGTGTTGCTTGGTAGAGCAGTGCTGCTTGTCAGGCTACAAGTATGAAAAAAAATACAATGCATGGGCTGCTGATGTCATCTGCCCACAAAACAAAACTACAATAAAAAAGTTAGCATTGGAGATGCTCTAAAACCCTTAATTGAAGCTGACCATAGTTGATTGCGACAATCCGACATGGTTCTAGACTTCTAGTCCTAGTGTCATACAAGTATGAATGTATGATCCTACGTTTCTTTTACTTTGTCCAAGTAGATTTGCAAGCAGTAGTAACAAGGAACTTTTCCATATAATTTGCGACAACTTTACCTTTTCTAATTAACTTCTACTCCGTAATACTTTTAAGATAAGCTATCAACGACCTTCACGTATGAAATACAAAATTAAATGACTAGTGAATTGAAGCTAATTAAAGATCAAGTGCATCAAACTAAAACATGATCATCCATAATTATTGTTGTACTCTTTGTTCGATTGCACTCATCGATCTAATTACCAATTGTAGCGAGTCAATATTTTGCAAAAAGCCACAACAACAAAATTAGCATTTGTATATGTAATTGCGCAAATAGCAAGTTCTTCAAGACTTTCTGTGCCGTTGCACTACTTAATAGTAATAGCATCTGAGAATGTGATATACCATGTCAATGGACGTAGCTCCTTGAGCTTAATACTCAATCACATCTCTGGCCCTTGCCCCGATCCATCCAATGTTAGCTGAAACTGGCTCAAATTTGTCATTGAGTCCAATAATCAATTGGAAAAAACGCTTCTTGACTACCTGAACCAGGGGCTGGAATTTATAGGCTTTTTTGAGTTGCTTTACCAAGTTCCTCACTATGACTTTTGACAGCTGGGGTTGAAGTTTTAGGCCTGCCAATTCCATAAAATCCTCCAACTTGTATGACTTAACAAGTTCAATAATCTTCCTGAAGTAACTTTCCTTGTTGAACTCCGGCATTGTACTTCCGTGCTCCCATTCATACTCGATGGTAAAGGCACAGTTAGGTAAGCCTAGACCAGGCAGGAACTCTCGGAGCTCTGACAGTAGGTCCTGAGGAAGAGTCTGCACAACACATAAAAAATAAGTTCAAAAATCTTATAAAAATGAAGGCATACGTTTCAAAAAAAAAAAAAATATTAAGGCATAAAACACGATTCTTATGCAATGCTACTCTTTTGTTGTCAGAGAAGTGTTTGTGCTCCCACCATCAGATTGGCCCACCTCCGGCTACATCATCACATTTACTTGCGATCCTGTCGTTGGTTTCGCTAATTTTGGGTGCGATCTAAATATTAGTCTTACATTCCCCTTAATTTCAGGTGATTTGATCTAAATATTGGTCTTACATTTCCCTTAATTTTTGGGGTTTCAGTGTCACAGTGCGCAACTAAAGCCTTAAAGTTACACAATGTATGGCCTGGGGGATCTATAAACAAAAAAGAACAGGAGAAAAAACATAATCTGTGTGAGTAGGAAGAGAAAGGAATGGGGCTTATTGAAATGTGTTTATGCTTGTGTCTAATCATGTTGTAGCTGTCATAATTTGGGGGGTATATGGTGCAGGTAAGAACACTAGGAATGGAATACATTTCGAGTCATCGAATGTTATGGTGTTATAAAATGTGGTATCTGGGTAATGCGTATAATGGACCTCATCACTAACTAAAGACATTTGGGATTGGGCAGTTTTGTTGAACCTATTCCTGAGTGTGGATTTTGACCCCAGAAATGTTATGACTGCTTTTACTTTTCGTGTTTTAGCCGAAACTGAGTATTTGGCTGTTTTCTTTAATTTGTATCAAGACTGTTTGTTCAATGTTGTGCTTACTATCTTTGCTTGGTTTTGTATTATTTGTTTCTTTAGTAGTATGGAGTTTTATTTGAACTACTACACACGCAGTAGAAGATCCTGCAAAAATTTGAAGATGGTGAAGACTGGCGACTCACAACAGTGGACCAGCTCAACCAGACCAAGCCAAATTTCAACTTATGACTAGTTCATTATTTGGATTTGTGTTGAATTGTGTTGATGATATACAAATAATTGTGATTTGACAGTTGGATTCAGCAAAAGTTTACGAGTGACGTTTTTATTTTTGAATAAGGAAGTCGATAAAACGAAACTGAAAAATCCAGGGAATAGCTGATTACCTCTGGGTTATTCGCTGGAGCACCCACCACCGGACCCTTGTTCTTGTGCACAAAACAGTGACCCACCGATCCGCTAGTCAACCCAGAAACCTCAGGGTTGCTGGTTCCGCCTTTGTTGGCGATGAACACCCCAGTATTCTGAAATTGCCAAATCAGTCTTTGTTGATTATCTAAAGCCGAAGAAGATTGAATCACATCCAAAAAAAAAAAAAAAAGAGACAAAAATCTTAATTTTGATTATTTAGTTCGTACCGTCTGAAACAGCAGATATTTGGCATCAGGAAATGCAGCGCGGATCCGAGCATCCATGATTACCTTGAATTCCGCGGGGAAACGAAAATCAGCGCAGTAACTTCTTGAACAATCTACAAATTGGGTAAAACTTCTTGAATTATTAATGGGAAATTATCCAATATACCCCTGAGGTTACCGAAATTTTCAGGTATACCCCCGAGGTTACCGAGCTATCCAATATACCCCCGAGGTTTGCGTTTTCGCGTTTTTCCAGAATTTCGCTAACGGACTCTAACACCGTTAGTTCATTTGACTTATTTAAGAAAAAAAAAACTAACCGCCTGCCAAACCCTCACATTTTCTCTCTCCTCTCCCTCTCTCCTCCCACTCATGCCGCCCGCCTGCCACCGCAGTCGTACACCGACAACGACGGCCGGATCGAAGACCACCAGACGACTCCACCGTCGACGGCGAGGCTTCGTCGAACATCCCCAGCCTCCGTCGACCTTCACCATGCGGCGTACAACGCGTTCTCCCTCCTCATTTTCGCTTACATTTTCGCTAGATCTGGCCACCGCGGTTGCACTTGGCCGTCGATATACACCTTTGCAAACCTCCTCCCTCCTTTGACGCACCTATTGCCAGCCCCACGCTCCGATTCCTATGTCATAGAGCGATTGTAAACGTGTGAGAGGGGATGTGAGCGAGGAAATGAGGGGGCGGAGATGGTGGATTCGGTGGTCGGAGGTCAGGGCGTGGTTCGCGAGCAGTGGCGGGCCAGGTTTCGCCGGTCGTATGGTGGTCCTCGCCGGAGCGCTGGTGGTGGTTCATGTTGGAGGCGGTGGTGGTTGGGGGTTTTGGAGGTGGTAGTGCAGGTGGTAGGGAGGAAGGAGGAGAGAGGAGATGGATGACTTTTTTATTTTGGGAAATTGATGGTATTATTAAGGGTTAATTGTTTTAAAAAAGTCAAACACAATAAGGACATAACGGTGTTAAAGTCTGTTAGTGAAAAAACACAAAAAATTCCCATTTAGGGGTACGCTGGAGGGATTTTGCAAACCTCGGGGGTATATTGGATAGCTCGGTAACCTCGGGGGTATACCTGAAAATTTCGGTAACCTCAGGGGTATATTGGATAATTTCCCATTATTAATTGCTCTAAATTAATTGGGTAAAGTAGATTATTGAGATAGGGGAATGCACGATTGATTTAAACAATTATCGGGGACTGTAAATTGCTGTGAGCATTGGGACTAGAAAGAAGAAGATTGGGGAATTTTTTTACCTGATTTGATGTTCGAGTCCTCTTTGGGTGAATTCAGTTCTTGAAATTTTCACAAGTCCACTTGGTGACTAATTTTTGCTCCTTATTAAGCAGTAAATTAGATAATGGGAAAAACGTACTAATAATGTACAAAAAAGCGGAATTTCTCATGTCCTATGTTTTCGTCAGTGCGGATCATCTGTCTCATATTTCTGTCCCACCTCATGTACCCCACCAATCACATGATAGAATTCCATTGTTTTATATTTTAAAGATAATATTTTTTGGAAGGATGTAAGAAATGTTAGCATATAATTGGTGGGGTACAAGAAAATGGGACAGGTGATCCGCACTGTGTTTTCGTAGCTAACTTTTGCCATTCAGTTGACGACTTGGACGATTCTATTTTGGGGTGCATCCATCGATCATTTCTTGGAGTTTCCTTATTGGGTGGGGTTTTGTGGCTTGGTTAGTGTTAAATTTGGGCCTTTATTAACACTGAACGTAATATTGACCTAGTTAATTAAATTCAAATCATCATTTCTCTCCTTCCATATACATCCCAAGAAATATTTTTTAGCCACCAAAGTGATGAGGGTGGGATCTAAAAAACACTAAAATTGTATTTGGTATTTATAAAACACCAAATTTGCACTACAGGTGCTTTCCAGAATCTAGAAACAGTTTCTCAGTTTTGTGTATTTGATCAGGTTTCCAGTTTTTAGGACTCAGAAACAATAAAAAAACACTTCAGAAGGCTGGTCAAACACACCCTTAGCTAATCATCGCTCACTTCTCAATTTCCAAGTGCGTCCATCAGTTTTTATCATTTCTCTCTCTCCCTCCTTATTACTACTCCTCCATTTCAATATATGTGACGTTTTCAAGTTACGAGGCAAATTTTGACTTCAAATTTCATAAAAAAAATTCTAGTAAAAAATTATAAATAGTATACCATTGGATTCGTTATGAAATATACTTTTACAAGATCATAATTTCATAATTTTTACCCTTATATTTTGAGAGATATCGAAGGTCAAAGAAGTGTCTCGTAACTTGAAAACGTCATATATATTGAAATGGAGGGAGTGCTATTATAGTCTCTCCCCTCTGTCGATCTAGACACTACCTCTCCCACTCTTCCACTATTCCGATTCCCATATCTCCGTTCTATTTCATCTTGGATGTCCAATGGCCGTTCAATGACTTTTCATGTAGTTTGCACACATATATCACACAAATGCCGTGTTTTATGGTAGAGACGCATCTATTTATAGTGTATTTAGTCTAACTAGTTGGATCGTGTGCGTTGCACACGGTCCCCCAACATTAGGCAGGGTTTGGTGATGCTTCACAAAACATTTTAGTAACATGAACATAGGTTATGTACATAACATAGTAGCTCCGGTAGAGCAGAATTCTAAATGTTTGGTTGAAGGCTTTAAACATAGATGGCTTCTTACATAAAGCAAATCATTGTTTTGACATTACATGTTCTTATCCAATTGTGATTATATAAGAGTTTCACGTAAATACAACCTTGAGACGTATCTTCAAAGTTGTAGTAGCTCCAAATATTATCGCACACTTGCTTGGTCAGGCCCGCTGAAGTTTAGACCGATGGTGCTTAGGCGAGTACAAAATGTGTAGGCATCACGCCCTTGAGTATCCACCTGAGGCATTGCTGACGATCAGGGAACTCGTTGGCCCAACCTTGATGCAGAACCTTTGTAGTTGTCAAGTTACGGCTTTCCTGAAGAAGGCAAGCTGAGCCTGCAATTCACAGCAATTGTAATGAGCTTTTTGATCATCACATGTATGATGCAATCAGGTTGTTTTCTCGTCATGTACACGGTAATGTATAATGTATAATATGCCCCCTCCCCCCTTCTTTTATTCCCTTCTTGTGTGGGTATCGACAAATGATCTCCATTTTCTACACCATTGTTATAATGTTATTATTTGATAGACATTCAATGTTATTGCATATCTCTAACCCAAGTGTTGTTTCTTCCAAGTCCTATCTTATCTTCCAGCAAATCACTCTAATCTCTCTCGACCTTTATGGCTCTATCCCTCGTCTCTAACTCTCTCAATACTCATAGAGCCCAAAACCTCTTGCTTGCCCTTCTCGCCTACCTTTCGCCCACCCCACCTCAATCTTATTTGCATTAAATGCCAAACGCAACCAATTTTGTTTCTTTCACGAAAAAATGGGGAAAAGGCTTGCATATTTTTTTAACAAAACAACAGCTATTCATCCTATAATCATGTTCAAAGCTGAAACAGTACCTACCTTTGCCATCATTACTATATACTATATTAGGAACAACTCCATGACCCTTGAATCCCCAAAAGTGGCTTCCAATGTGAGAAAACCTAGCCCGAAGCTTGTCAGGTAACAACACTTCTCCAGCTTCTTTACAATGTCACGAACAGAGGACCGATATCCCGGAACCAATTCTACTAATCCTCCGACACCCTGTAATTCAAGAAAGAAGAAGATTATGTGGTATGAAAATGTGTGGCCTTGCCATTGCACATGCTAAGACGGACTAAATAGCCTTGTAGATGAAACCTGCAATATGGCCAGATGTTCAAAACTGCATAAGATCTGAAATATCTATTGCATATTTCTCTCTATCTGCTCCAGAAAAACCTCGGTAGTGGTCAGGGATCATAGCATGGTGGACTCCAGTCTGCCACAGAGATCTAGCCATTAGAAACACTTTCTATTTCTAAACGCCTGGTCATGATATCTGTTTCACAATCCTGTTTCTTACGAAAAACAGGATTACACGGGAACAAGCTGAACTTATTTAAGCAATTCTGCTTTGTCAAAGCAGCCAAGTTTTCTGATAATCTAAAAACCATAAGCCAATACAAAAGACCAAACACAAATTTATATGAAATAAATTACGACATAAA
Organism: Spergularia marina; assembly: GCA_963680865.1. NCBI lineage: Eukaryota > Viridiplantae > Streptophyta > Magnoliopsida > Caryophyllales > Caryophyllaceae > Spergularia > Spergularia marina. Next base: position 20,599,572 of record OY804553.1, on the reverse strand, counting down.
TCTGTCCAGCATCTATTAGGCTCACTGACATTTCTATCAGGAGCTGACAGCTATGGACGAGGGGCGTACTTAGAAAGCACCTAGTAATGTACACAATAGCTGAAAAAATCATGGGTAATGCTAACATTAATGATCTAGTCCAATTCAGCGTTCAAGGCTTGACTGTACTGTGACTCACCTACTCCGTCCCAACATAGGCAAGTGTAAAGTTGGAGGCAAATTTTGTAAAACAAAATCTAAGCTACAGCCAGTCTCCAGCATGAATTACAAGGATAAAAACATGTACTTACTTTAGCAATAGATCAACAGAAGAAATCCAAGGAAAATATACCTACAGAGTATTAAGATCTAGATTTCATGTCAAATATTAAGATGAGCATTCCTACAGAGCTTGTAAAGAAATATTAACGTGGGACAAAACCTATTAAGATCAGTAGTCCTTGAAAGACAATGATAATTTTTGAGAATTCCGGATGCTTACGTATATAACATCTCTTCTAGCCATTGAAAACAATGTTCCATATTTCATGAGATACAAGTATTAAGATTAGAATTCCAGGTGAGTCATTGAAAACATATCTAAAACCATTTACTGGGAACCATGTACTTAACCACTCACAACCACCTAATGGCAGTGTAACATTTTTGCATATATCAAATGGAAGTGTAACATCTGTCCACACAAACAAGACTTAAACAATGCAAAATCATTTTTGAAATATACGTTTCGTCCCACGTTAAGATCTACTCCTACACTATAAAGCTCTTTGTCTCGGTTAGTCAACCTAGTTTCATCACTGGAATGTGACTAACAATGAGAGACACCAAATACTCACATGAACCAACTGTATTAGAATGCGGCCGGTCTTAAATGCTCCTAATAGCTCAAGGATAAATTAACAGAAATGATACAAAACAGCACGAGTACAATAATAAACGCTCAACTTTTGGAGTAGATGGCTGATTAAATGCCTGACCGCGTAAACTACTCAAAAATATACGCGATTATTAAGTAGCCTACCGACTAAAATGGTCTTTCAACATTGCATCAGGCAAGAAATGCTCAAAATTTAGGTAGATAACTCACTTTAAGGGATGATAATTACCTAAGCATTGACTTCAGGAAAAAAGAGTTAACCCTGGATGAGTCAGAGCGTGATTTCTAGTACTACTCTGGCAATAAATATTAGTTTCTTGGGTCAAATTTTTTAGCGGAAAAATATATCGAAGCTCATTAGGTAACAAGTATTTCTCTATTCAATCCAATCCCACACAAAGACGGACAGAGTCAAGCAAGCATAAGAAGCTAGTCATGCGTATTAGAATTTACAAAACATCTCTTCCTACATTTAACAAGCATTACAAGTCGTGTCAGAGTATTCCAATTTGATATAAGCATTGGTAAATATGCAAGCTTTTCATAAAGCAATTATTCTCAATTAAAGAGGCAAAATAACTGATCAATAGACAACCCTCTAGGATAGGGTTTCACTAATTCAGAAAATAAAATCGGATTCTGATCCAAAACCAAACCCTAATCAAAATCATGTATAGATGAAACAAGCATTTAACTGTCTAATGATGTCGAAAGAACACCACCTCAGAAAGATGTATCCACTAAACTAACGAGCCACACAACATTTAGCATCTTTTTGATTCGACAGCCAGCTTGTTTAACAATGGGAATGGAGCTGATGCTATAAAGACGTACTAACCCTCCTAGAGTTAGTCACCTGGTCACATATTTAACTCAGTTCAACAAATCCAACTTCCGAGCAATGAGCACAGCCTTCTTCCTAAACTACCAGACATTAATACAATAATACCCCATCATACGATGCCGGAGGTTGTCCAACTAAAACGAGAACTGCTAAATAGTTCTTGGTGCATTAGACCCAAAACTCTCAAGAAGTACATTGAACAAGAAAGACCCTCTAACCTCCTTTCTAATCCCAATTTGACCACCACTTCCAGCCTCAACCATAGCTGCCCTTACAGCCGCCCCCATCACTCCTACACCACCCCAAACCTAAATATACCGCCATCTTCCACCAATTAGCACCCCATTTCGATCATAAAGCCCACGATGATCGAGCCCTTGCAGATAAATTATTGACTAAACAAAGGAAAGTGTATCACCAACACCAAACGTACTCCCAAAAAGACTAAACACCCTAAATGCACAAGACACGTGTAAAGACACGATAACAACACTTCCATTTGTTCCTCTCAGAAAACATGTGAACACTATACTAACACCAATACAATATTACAAATCAGATGAAAAGGATATAAAGAGGGGTGGGGGGGGGGGGGAGGGGAATGATTAAAGTCTTCAAAGCAATCATATGAACATTATTGTAACTCTTCGAATGTAATTATTTTCTTTTCAAATGAATATTAAAAGAATCAGATGGACATTATTTAAACACTAAAGCAAACATGTCCCAGAAGATAGTGAATAATCAAGTTGAACTATTGAATCATATCCACTAAGCCAGTGATTGACAACCTCCCTCCCCCTTCCCCACACCCCCGCCCCCTTCTCTCTCTCTCTCACCCATCCTTTTTCTCCTCTCTCCGCCACTCTCCCGCCCCCTACCTCTCTTTCTCCCATTCTCACTAAGCCACTTATTGAACTATATCCACCAAGACGATACGCTAGGGGTGTGATCAATTACAATCCAATGAAATTTATGCACTATACATTCTAAAAAGCACTAGCATTTCTATCTATAAACTAAGCAACTTATTCCTAAACTAACAAAGATTGACATAAAAATAAGACACAATCACCCAAACAATCCATTGGGGACTTTTGACATATACGTGTAGTGGGCACTTTCTACTTTTTTTTAAAAAAACGAATTCAAGTGACCCAAGCTGAAATTAAGAAGCAGATACGACATGACCATAGGGTTGCAACATGATGAGATAATAAAGAAAATTATGATTTTGAAGCCAGAACAATAAAGTGAGAATTAAGAAATTATTCTAACCTCGTGATTTACTACAATCTGATTTACGCTGGTTGACCACCTGTAAAGACATTGAAACCATTTACTGCAAGAGTTTCTATATAGTGTCATGACTGCATCTTATGCAATCTCTGAACTTTACAGATGGAGTGGCCTAATATCCTAAAGCAACACAGTTTAAGTACCTGCATCCCCCTGCTGCTCCAATGACAATGTATGTCGCTCTAATTCCTCTCTCAATACCAGCTTTTTCTTGCCCCTCCACCAATCCCGGTTGACTGTGATGGTAAACTTGTTGCCTACATACCAAAAGACCGCCTTTCATCCAGCTGTCAAGACCTGAAAAGCGTAGCAAATTGAAGAAAAGTTTTTCAGAAGAATTCCAGTATAGCAATTAACATCAAAACATAAACAAAGTAAATACTGCTCTTTTTAAAAACAGAATTTAGGACAACCCTTTGATGTCGGTTCAGTTCAATTACTTTTGAGGATTTCTTGATTCAAAACTCTTCTCTATAAATTCCGAATCCAAATTTATAGGTTAAACCAGTACATAGATAGCAATATTCACATCGATACCCAAATTAATGCCTAACCTATAGGGACAGCACAAGGTGTAGACATTGTGAAAAACTGGTCTACAACAAAACCAATTAATTCTCAAACTTATGTATCGAGTTCTTACAGAAGATCAGCCAAAAACATTTCAAGCATGCACCTTGGATCTTTAATATGGTTTCATATGATGGATATATATGAAAAAATTGTTTGGGAAGACAAGTCCAGGTTTTAGACGCGGATAAGAATCGGAAGTTATATGAATTCTCTTAATTTGATGAACATGATAACCAGGACACAGACATTAACGTGAATCGTAGACATATCATAGACTGTATATAAGAACCATATATCGGTAATTCGGTATATAAAGACAAAAAGCACAAGTTGCCAACGACAGTGACGGTCTTATCGGCGAAGAAGAGAGACCCCTCATCCTTGAGCTTGATCTCATGGTGTTTCCATTGACAGTGAAACTGCTATACTCAAACATGTAGGTATGCCATCCAGAAGCACAAGCAACTAAACAAGTATTGAATTTCAACACAAAAACGAAGAGTTACTTCAAATGACCTGCATCTAACAATAATCTCTATCAAAACAAACATGAATTACCATGGATTCGGTGGTGATAAAAGTCTCCCTGACGGCAACGAGTTCGCGATATTATTCCCTGTTCGTATCAAGTATAACCTGTTCTGACAGAAATAAGAACCTTGTAAGGGTAAGACTATGGTATTATCACCAATCTAGAAAAAAAAAAAAAGCCTAAAATAAAGTAATGATACAAAATGTTACGTATTCTGCAGCATATACTTGGTTTAAAAAAGCGCGCCTCAAGCATGAGGCGACCAAGGCAATGGTGCCATCACCTCAGACAGGGTAAGGCGAGGTCAGCTCCATGAGGCAACCAACTCAGGCTGAGGCATGAGGCGAACGCCAAATGGATCTGAGGCGTTTTTAAGCACAGCAGACTATTGGATTTCATTTTAAAAGCTTGATATGCCAAGCTTATTCTATTTAAACTAGGACATCACATTAACGGATCATTAGAAAGAACCACTCCAATCTCAATACTTCTGACAAACAGTGTCCCGTCTTCAGCTCAACGTTTGTTTTTATCTTTTTCGTCTGTGCTTCAACTGTTAACCCAAGGTACAACTACTTTCTTGTTGTTTTTTTTTTTTTTTTTCCTTTCTTAGTTTCCGTTTCTGCTCTGCTTGTTCTTCTTCTTTAATATTTTTTTTAGAACAATTAAGGAACGCCTTGCTTCCGTGAGGTGCTCACCTCATTCTATCGCCTCAAAGCGGCTGACGCCTTTTCAAACTAAGAGCATATGCCAGGAGAATCCGCTGACAACATTTTTATGAACAGGTTTTAAGAAAGTATATACATTAAGCAGTGGAAGCCTAGTTTCTGGTATCCGAGTTTAAGAGGAGAGATCTTACTGGAAAAAAAAAACCAGCAGCCTCGGCACAGCTAATGCACGGTACATCGCCAACGTCCTGGATCTCAAGGAATGGGGCCGAAAAACTGCAACCATAGTGAAGTTTCTGGAGTGAGCCACCGAAATGACGTTAACTCAGGATATGTGCTAGCATAGAGAAGCAATATCTAACGTGAGTGGCGATGGAAAAACATACCTAGTAATGCAACTACAAAATCAGCAGCAGCAAAGATGATTCCTACTTTCCTAGCGCTGAGCGATAGACTGCAACAAATCGAAATAAGAGAAACATGAAGACTATATATAAACCTAAAGGACCAAGTTTGCCCCTCAATCTGAAACTAAAGAAAGCGGAGGCGAAACACAATCAAAATCCCCCCACCAACAAGAACATCAAAGCAGCGACAGAGAAGGAATGTTCTAGGGCAGTTAAATCACAAAGAAGTCTCCTGACAAAGCATCAAAACACAATCAAGAGTCATTTTATACACAAAAAGAAGGTACATAGACAGACCTCTCTCCATCTCTTACACCATCCTGATCATCAACCCCTATTATTACTTTATTAGGTAAAATGCCTTGACCCGTTCTCTGCCTATTGTCGGAAAGCAAAAAGAATAATATGAGCATACACTCAACTATTAGAAAAGGATAGAATAGATTAAACACATATATGAACATGGTTCGAAATCCATAATTGATCATATAGCGAAATCCATTGTTGCTTGATGTATTGCCAAAAGATTGAAACGTAATGCAACCAGGTTGTACCAATTAACCCAAGCTTCAAATTAACTCAAATGAAATTAAAAAGGCAGGAATCAATAGATTAGAGATGTTGAGTGATCACCTAGTAATGCAACAGCGGCAATGACGATTCCTACACCGAGCAACAAAAGAGAAACGTGAAGACTATAATAAACCTGCTTCCGCCGCCGGTGCCGGAGAAGTTATTGGGTGGAGAGAGAGCAAAAGGGAGAAGAGAGAGAAATGGTAATGTTAGCGCAAATTTCTGAGACAAAACAAGGAAATAAATGAATTTTATTAATATCAGAAAAGTTGTGTTTTTACCATCTCTAATGTAATCCTCTAAATTCTACTACGCAGTAGGGGGTACGCCGTACGATACAATACACTGGTAGCGTACGTGCTGCAGGGGGGTGCGCGCGTCGTCCGCGTGCGTTGTTGTTGTTCTTGAGAGGGTCGCAGGGGACTTGAATCTCTCCTTGAACTTTGGTTGTTTGAACTTGTATTTAATTTGATTTGCAGGCGGCACGGATGTGCTTGTTGACTGCGTGTGGCTGGGAGTTTGAGAATTCCTCTGGGGGTTTTCTTCTCTCTGATTTTTCCAACCTGGAAATGAACGAGTTTCACTGTATTTATATTGAGTGAAAACCTTGATTTCTGGTGGGTTTGTAGTCACGGGCCCATGTTGTGGGCTTAATATGTGACTTGGCCCAATTGCCTCTTTTATCTGGATGACGATCCATTTACCCAATTTGGAAACTGGATCGACCCAAATGCCATTTAACGGGGAAGAATTATTAACTTGAATTAAAATTTGGTATTAACTCAAAATAATTAATTCATTTAATTTCCGGCACATTAACGAATTTTTGGTGCCAACAAATTGCTCCCTCGGTAGTTTGTCGCGTACACTATGCAAGTGTTTTAACGCGGTGAAGTACCGACTCATTTGATTTTGACTTGGAAGTCGACGAACACTTAACTTGTCGTAAGAGTGTTCGCACATTTTTTAACGTCACCCTGTCATTTGTCGACTTGGCGGATGGCAATTTTGCCCCCACTATTGCTGACATCATCTTGTCATTTGTCGGATTTGGTGGATGATAGTGGAGCAACATACGCTACCCTGGTAATTTTGTAACCTTAACGGATAACATAATGGTGGGCGTTTGATTAACGTCATTTTGGTACCAGAACAGGTTGACGTATATCATTTTGCAATTTGACATTTTTCCATACTCTGTCGAACTGACTTGGCGAGTACAGAGAATTTTATTACTTTCCTTCTCTCTTTCCTTTCTTTTGGAAAATACACCCAATGACATTTATGAAAATCGGGTATAACGGGATAAGGAAAAAGTTTGATTCGGAAAGTTTGTATGAGATTCGACGGCTAATCTTGACATAGGTTTTTTTTTTTCTATCTTTGCTTGACTATGTACCTATATAAGTTAAACCGATTGCTCTGTTGAAGCACACCGTAAGTCGAAGATTGCCGCACAAGATAGGTTGACATCAGACATTCGGCCAATTCAGGCAATCCGATATCTTGTTTTTTTTTTTTTTTTTTTTACAAGTCGTTTTCTTTCAACAGTTGCACGTGTTGTTTGCTTGGAATATGCCAACATCATGATTGTTTGATTGTTGTCTCCTAGACTCTTAGGACCTTGATACATGCATACGCATAAGCTTTGAACCACTCATGGCATTACGTACGTATGTTTTAATTGATTCGCATACCGTAGCTACGAGCATTGCCACGTACATAATTATTTGGTGTGTTAAGTACGTAATCTTGCTCGTATCGTTTCACTTGGATTTTAATTTTAATCCACAAATATTTTCTTGGACAGTAACGCTTCAGCACATTATTCATAGGAGTCTTCGAAAAAGGTAGGTAAGCACGGTAAGTAGTAAACCTCGATATCTCGTCTCGTTTTTTTTTTCTCTTGTTCGGTTAAGTGCAGGACATCCAAGACTATCCAAGACTTTTCCAAGACGTATCCAAGACTTATCCAAGACATCCAAGGCGTATCCAAGACTATCCTAGACATTCAAGATTTTCCAAAACTATCCAAGACCATCCAAGGCATCCAAGACCGTCCAAGACAGTGCAATGATTTTGAAGACCATCCAACACTTATCCAAGATTATCCAAGATTTTTTTTTTCAAAAGACCGATCATGACCAGCCGCCTCTTGTTGATGGTATTCTTTTTTGTAATTCCTCATTTTTTTTGCAGGTATGGTCTACTTTTCGCACTACGAGAAGGGTGATCGGGTATTTCTGAATGTCGGCGACAATGAAGATGATCACGAACAAGATACTCAACTTGCCGTGACGAAGTCCCTACTGCGCATTGATGAAGGCGCACTGCCGAATGATAACTCAGTGGAGTTTCCAGAGCACATGTCCCTTGCATTTAAGGCGAGTAACAAGGGAGATGGTCATACGTTGGTGAGTACCCTGTGCACTGAAAACATGCGGGGTTTTGTGTTCCCACTTCTTGGCCGTAGGATTGTATCTGGAAAAGTGAAGTAGGGAAGTCGCATCATCCAGACTCTTGGAGAATCGAATTTCATCTCTGGTTATTGGGAGTGGACTGAAAATATCATTTCTCGATTCGGCCCAGTCTTGAGACAGTGTTCAGCTTTCGAAGGGGTATATGCCTCGCTGTATTCCTATGACAAGGAGCCTTCTATTCTCCAAGCGTTCTGTGAAGGGTGGTGTCCAACAACAAATACTCTTCACACCATGATTGCAGAGCTTTCCATCAGTTTATGGGATCTTCACAGGCTTAGTGGGCTACCTATCATTGGCTCTTACTATGATGAAGCAGTACCTAGTTTTGATGATCTCGAGCGACGCGATGCAAATGGTGCTAGAGTGGTTCCTCGTGCTTGTCACTATTTGCTAGCCGCTTATCACTTTCTCAGAAAGCAATCAGAAAAGGGTGTGACTGCGCAACAATGGGTCAAATTTTGGTGGAGGAATGTCAACGTGAAAGATTTATGTGCTAATGTTTCAACACTCATTTCGAGTGTCATCCCGGATCCGGAGAAGAAGCTTTCGAAGGCCACAAACAAGAGGGGCGGTGTAGGCGCTTCTCATGACCGTTCGCATACTCATTCGATAACAGAGGGTACTGGTGAGAGCCTAAGTGTTCCTCACACTTCAGAGCCTTCAGCCGTCGTGCGAAAGCCAAACCATATCTTGGCTGTCGAGAGTAGTGATGATGAATCTGACGCAGACTTCAAACACAATCGTCGTGGAAAAAGGAAGAAGGTCATACATGTTGGAGAGTGCTCCAGTCTTCTTGAGAAAGACATGTTTGATGGCTTATCTGACCGTCCGGATGCTTCACCTATAACCTTGGTATCCTCACTTTTTTTTTTTTTTTTTTTTCAGCAGTTTGATGTTAACTCTTGTTGACCTTTCAGGGAGACAGGCCATTTGACTTGACAGAAGAGGTTCTCGTTGATGGTATGGACCTTGATCCTCATCCACAGAAGTTTACTTCGCGTAGAGGTAAGGAGATGAAGTTCTTGACCCAGAACAACGCATTTGCATCCTCAACATCGCACACTTCAAAGTCTGCTGGTCGTTCGCCCTCTACTAGTCAGAGATCCGTCGAGAAACCACGCTTGTCTTCTGCTGCTATTCTCAGGGTTCCTGAAAAGGAGACATTTGGTACTGTTGTAAGTGTGAAGAGGACTGCGAATCCTGAGGCTTCTGAATTTACCACCATGCCTAGAACCAAAGTGAAAAATACCATTAACGATATTCTGAGAGTGGCCGCCAGTGGTTTGCTAACAAACCTGCAGGATGCGGACCTTGCTGAGGTGGAGGACCTTGCTAGAGATGGAGACGTTGTGTATAAACTTGTGAAGTTTTGTAAGGGTGACCCAACACTTCTGAAAGAAAAGATTGATTCTTATTCTGCAGGTGTCCAGACTCTTCTGCGTTTAGAGAAGACTGCTACTGGAAAACATTGTCCAGAAGATTTGAAGGAGACTCTTGACTTAGAGCGTGAGGAGCTTCGAAAGGCCGAGTCTGTTGCCGCCGTCGTTGGGGAGGAATATGATTCCATGGTTAAGCGTCGAGCTTCTACCGAGGAAGAGATTGCTTCCCTTGAAGCGAAGTTGAGGATAGCTCGAGACCTGCTGGACCAACAGACAACCGACTTGGGGTTATTCGAAGTGTCATGTGCTGCTGCACAAGAGAAGGTGACTGCAAAGTCGAAAAGAATTGCTGACTTGGAGGGTGTTCCAACCTTGAGTGCTGAGGATGCAGCTGCACTTTGGGAACAGAAGCAGTCGATCTTGGAGCTGCGGTCGTCTCTTAACCCAGATGATTGGGAGAGTTTAATTTTGTAGAGCAGCATTTCTTTTCTTGTTTGTCTTGTCGTTTCTTTCCTTCGTTAGCTTATTTGACGATGTAAGAACCATTTTCTTTCGTTCGTACGCGAGCCATTTATGAGATTCATTCTTCCATCATGTGTTTGCTTTGTGTTTGATTTTGCCGTTCACAGTTTAGGCTCATGCGGGCCAGGAGTTTTTTTTTTTTTTTTTTTTTTTTATGAAGGGGTGGAGGTTGTTTTGTTGTTGGTGTGGCTGCACCCAAGTAAAGTGTTTACTTAAGCTGCCTACGTACCTGCAAATTCAATTTGCAAGATCAAGCCAACGTAGTTCATTTGGGGTATGCAGTTTTAGCTCGTGCTTAGGAGCAACTTTGTGGTGTTTAGGGATAGTATCGCTTCAGAAACTTCCCATTGATTGGGCCAACATGTAAGCCATCATGATCAACAATTTTATATGCACCGTTCGTGTAGACTTCTTGCACCACGTAAGGGCCATCCCATTTGGGTTGGAATTTACCTCCAGTTTTGCGAGGAATGATGATTGGTCTTCTGACTGCTAACACCAAGTCTCCCACTTGAAAGGAACGAGGTCGCACCTTTTTGTTGAATGCGCGAGCCATTCGTGCTTGATAGCACTCAAGCTTTTGTTGCGCTTGCAGTCTCTTCTCGTCGAGCGCTTCTAACTCGGCGAGGCGCAACTTGTCATTCTCATAAGTTGTGAGTCCTTCTTGGATGGCGACCCGTAGGGATGGGATTTGAAGTTCTAATGGGACCACTTCTTCTACTCCATACACCAATGCGTATGGGGTTGCTTGAGTCGCTGTTTTGTATGTGGTACGATATGCCCATAATGCTTTACCTATCTTTTCATGCCAATCGCGCTTTGACTTAGCAACTACTTTTCGTAACAGGTTGCAGAGTGTTTTGTTGAATGCCTCAGCTAAGCCATTCGCAGAGGCATTGTACATCGACGACTTACATTGCTGGAACTTGAATTTTTCGCATAAGGCCGTCATCATACGATTGTCGAAGGGTTTACCATTGTCACTTATGATCCGTCGTGGTATGTCGTGTCGATAAATGATGTGGTTTTTGATGAAGTCGACGACATTTTGCTTCTTGACTTCTCGTAATGTGACGACTTCTGCCCACTTAGAGAAATAGTCAGTCGCTGCTAAGACGTAAGCATGCTGGTTCGATGCCTTTGGAGTGATAGGCCCTACAACGTCAAGTCCCCAAGCTTCGAATGGCCATGAAGAAACGGTAGGATGTAGATGCTCTGGTTGTTGATGAATAAAATTTGCGTGAAATTGACATGGTTGACAACGTTTAGCAAATTCCATGCAATCTCGTACCATGGTCGGCCAATAGTAGCCCAGGTGTTTGATTCGGTCATAGAGCTTAGGACCGGACTGATGGGCGCCGCACACACCAGCATGAGCCTCTTGCATTGCATCACTTGCTTCTTCATCGCTAAGGCATCGCAACCATTGTCCTTCAAAACTCCGTCTATATAGCGTTTCCTTGTAGTGGAAGAATTTTGGAGCTCGTCGACGTATCTCAACTTTATGCCTTAGATCGTCTGGCAACCTTTGGTGGTCCAAGTAGTCAATGATGGGTTGACGCCAGTCCTCCTTGTCAACTTGGTGTACACAAATCATGTTTGAAGACTGTACCACCTCTATCGCTTCTTCTTGTGGTACTACCCAACGATTGCATACAGGGACTGTTACTGATTCTTCTGCCCCCAGTGCCAAGTTGGCTGCAAGATTGGCAAGCGCGTCAGCCAGCTTATTGGCACTCCTTGGAACATGTTCCACTGTTGTGGAATTGAATTTATTAAGCAATTGGATCGCTTGTTGATGGTAGGGGATAAGGTCATCCTTCCTAACTTCGTAATCGTCAAGGACTTGGTTTATGACGAGTTGTGAATCACCGTAAATGTCCATGTCCTTAACACCAATTTCAAGTGCCATTTGTAGACCAAGTATGAGGGCTTGGTACTCTGCGACATTGTTTGAGCATAATTCAGTCAAGACGAACGAGTATGGAAGAATGTGGCTTTCTGGAGAAGCGAACACTACTCCAGCTCCACCTCCGTCACGTCGTGCAGCTCCGTCGAAGTACATCTGCCATGGTGGGAGCACGTCGACATAGAAGATCTCTTCTCCAGGAAGGTTCACGCATAGCTCCCAGTCTCCAGGGACGGGGTGGTCGGCGAAGAAATCAGCAATTGCTTGGCCTTTAACTGCTTTTTGAGCCACGTACACTAGGTTGTATTGCTTGAGAAGTACTGCCCATTTGGCTAACCTACCAGATAGAACTGGCCTTGAGAGTATGTACTTGATAGGGTCGGCTTTGGAGACCACGTGTACAGTGTGTGCTTGCATGTAGTGTCGCAACTTTTGGACCGCGAATACTAATGCAAGACATATTTTCTCGATAGGGGAGTAATTCAACTCAGCCCCTACCAAAGTTCTGCTCAAGTAGTAGAGAGCAGTTTCCTTACGTTCGTCATTTTCTTGGGCGCACATTGCCCCCAGCGAACTTTCTTGTGCTGCGATGTATAAGATGAGGGGCTTCCCTGGAATTGGTGCCCCCAGCACAGGTGGTGATGACAAGTATTTCTTCAAGTCATCAAATGCTTTGCGGCAATTGTCATCCCACTCGAATGGTGCACCTTTCTTCATGAGATGGCTGAATGGTCGACAACGACCAGCAAGGTTGGATATGAACCGACGGATGTAGGCTAGACGACCTTGCAGTCCACGCAGTTGCTTGAGGTTCTTGGGTTCAGGCATTTCTTGGATAGCCTTGATCTTGTTTTGATCGATCTCAATGCCTCGATGAGTGACCACGAACCCGAGAAATTTTCCTGACGTGACGCCGAACGCACACTTGAGAGGATTCATTTTGAGTTGACATTTGCGAAGCCTCTCGAAAACAGAGCGTAGATCATCGATGTGGTCTTCCTTCTTCTTGGATTTGACGACCACGTCATCAACGTAGCACTCTATTGTCTTATGCAGCATGTCGTCGAAGATTTTCTGCATAGCTCGTTGATATGTCGCACCTGCGTTCTTCAGACCAAAGGGCATAACCTTGTAACAAAATATCCCTTTTGGAGTGCGGAAGGCCGTAGCTTCTTGATCTTCAGGCGCCATTAGGATTTGGTTGTACCCTGCAGTACAATCCATGAAGGAGAGGGCTTCGTGCTCAGTCGTTGCGTCAATCATTAGTTCAGTGACTGGCAAGGGGAAGTCATCCTTAGGACATGCCTCGTTTAGATCGCGAAAGTCAACGCAGACGCGCAATTGTCCGTTCTTCTTCCTTACAGGAACAATGTTCGCTATCCATGTAGGATATTTTACTTCGCGTATGAAGTCGGCTTCGATGAGCTTGTTGACTTCCTTTTCAATTTCAGGGACTAACTCCGGCCTGAAACGTCGTTGGGACTGTTTCTTAGGATTAACCCCTTTTTTGATCGCGAGACGATGGACTGCAATTTTGGGACTAAGCCCAGGCATCTCTTTGTAACTCCAAGCGAACACGTCTTTGTATTCAGAGAGCAGCGTGTAGTAGTCTTTCTCTTCATTTGTAACAATCAATGCAATTTTGCAAAGATATCAATCATCTAAATTTAGCTTTTGATTTATTATTATATTACTTTAAATTCCACTACTTCATTTTTGTGTTGAATTCCATCCTTCTTTCATGTTATATTAATGGTCAAATTGGGTTAACGAGTCGGGAAAGAACCTGACCCAAAAATATGTTGGTTAAAATGGATTCTGTTAAATATAGGCCATGGCCTACGAATCACCAAAACCAGGTTCATGGCTCAAAAAAAGCGCATCGAGTCCCCATCATATCAATTTACCGGGTCAACAGGTTTTTTTGATAGTTTGGATGTCATGTGTTCTATTTTATACTTTAAGACGCCTCTATCAATTTGCGTAAATTATTATCATTGAAACCTATATTCGAATAATATTATATAAAGATATAAAATTAAGGAAATGACGATTTCATAACAAGCCATGCAAGATGTTCTTAACTTAAACACGTTAAAATTATAGAGAGAAATCGGGCAACCCCTTGCAATTTTGCACAGGTAGTAAACTAGTTATGTATAATATCATCCGATGTTAATTGAAAAAATATCACTTCATTGGGAAATTATACCGTAGAATATTCTTTTACATGTGTGAATACATGCAATTAAGTGTGATTTCCTATTTTTAAATTGATTTTTTCTGATCTATCTCATATATGATAGGTTCGAATATTATGATTTACCCAGTGTAATATAGAAAATATAGAAATTATTTCTCCTTTCTAGCAATATATTATTCAAATTTTATTGCCTTGACATGAAATTGCAGTATATTAATCATATTTTAGAACCTTAAAATCAGATTTTATTACCATATGAAGTTATTTTTTCCTTTTATAGCCATAAATTATTCAAATTTTATTGCCTTAACGTGAAATTGCAGTATATTATTCAAAAAAAAAAAATTGTAAAAATGGTAGACTTTTTATTCATCCTTTTGGGGAAAGAAAGAAAAGCCAGATTTTACAAAAAAACTAAGTGTCCACTAAGAGGAAATTAACCACTAGTGAGACATTCTACAATCTCATTGTGATTACATTTTCTAGCTAGAGATAAAAGTCAAATGCCAACTACTTGCTTGATTTCTTTCACTATTTGCTCATCGAGCTTCTCTTTGTCTTCGAAAATTCTTGCACTTCTTTCGCTCCAAATGATATAGACGGCTGCTACTAGACTCGCACAATACCAATCAAAGTGCCAATGCTTTATCCGCCTTCTACAAGCTCCCCACCTAAGCTCTCTTGAAAAGCTCCAAGCATTTATCTTTATACCAATCCAATCTAGGACGCCTTGCCACACTTTCCTTGAATATTCACAGCCAAAAAACAGATGATCTCTACTTTCCAAATTAGTTTTGCAAAGACCACATCTATTAACTATGATCAATCCTCTTTTACAGAGGTTATCAATAGTTGCTAGACAATTTTGAGCAGCCAAATTTGCTGCATACCTGTGTCGAGGCAAACCCACTGCATTCCAGATGATCCTACTCCATCTGTTATTTCTCCTCTTAATTCTGAAGAACTCATACCCCTGCTGCACTCTGTAATTGCCCCTTTTTCCCATGATTTAATCTCTTTCTCTGCGTTTTCCCAACCTCATGCTCTACTCATAAGATCATCTCTAACTCTGAGAGCACCCTTCCAGCTTTTTGAATCACTTGCTCTTAATTTCACTTTCCAAATGCTCTCTTTGTGCAGGTAGTATGCTTCTATCCAATCCAGCCACAGTCCCTCTTTTATTGTCACTATTTTCCAAATCCACTTTGCCATTAAAGCCTTATTCCAAGCTAGAACTTCTTTGATTCCCAAACCTCCCTCGGTTTTAGGTGAGCAGAGACTCTTCCAGCTCTTAAAAGTCATTTTCCTGCTTCCTTCATCAATACTCCACAGGTATCTCCCGTTGTTGTTGTCTATCATCTGAATTATATGCTTAGGGAGCATGAAGCCCGAGCTCCTGAAATTGTCAATTCCAAAGATAACTGAATTAATCAGCTCGACTTTTCCAGCGTATGAGAGTACATTTGCAGACCAATTACTTATGTTGCACTTGATTTTACTCACTAAGGGAGTATACATCTCTGCTAAGAACCTGCTGGGATTTAAAGGGAGGCCTAGATATCGAAAGGGAAAGCTCCCCTCAGAGTATCATGTGCTCCTTAGAATTTGGTCCTTGACAGGCCCTGAAATCCCCCCGAAATAAATGTCTGTCTTCACAGGATTTGCCACTAATCCTGAGATCTCAGCAAATTTGTGGAGACATTCTTTTGCAGCTGAGACTGAAGGCAGGTCTCCTCTTGTAAAAATCATGAGATCATCTGCAAAAACCATATGAGTAAGCTTTACTCTTGAGCATTTAGGATGATAATAAAATTGAGGATCCTTTGGCAGCTCTCTAAGGTTTTTAGAAAGCACTTCCATGCTCAACACAAACAGGTATGGAGACAAAGGATTTCCTTGTCTAACCCCACTTTTCCCTTTGAAAAATCCTTTTGTAGCTCCATTGATTTTCAAGCTGAACCAAGTAGAACTAACACATTCCATGACCCATTTAGCAAACTTCTCTGGGAAATCCATTTCTAACATCATTCTCTCTATAAACTTCCAGTTAAGAGAGTCAAAAGCTTTCTTTATGTCTACTTTCATTAGACATCTTGGGGAGATGTTCTTTCTACTATAGCCTTTGATCAATCCCTGCGAAACCATGATATTCTCGAAGATGCTTCGATTCTGAACAAATGCAGTCTGCTCTTTTCCTATTAGTTCAGGAG
Organism: Spergularia marina; assembly: GCA_963680865.1. Lineage (NCBI taxonomy): Eukaryota > Viridiplantae > Streptophyta > Magnoliopsida > Caryophyllales > Caryophyllaceae > Spergularia > Spergularia marina. The sequence goes on along the minus strand of OY804553.1, from coordinate 20,583,096 downwards.
AACCTTTTTCATCCTATTAGCCAAAATCTTACTGATGATCTTATAGAATGTAGTGCAACAAGAAATTGACCTAAAGTCTGTGATTGAAGTGGCATTGTCCTTCTTTGGAATTAGGGCTATAATGGTGGCATTTACCTTCTTTGAAAGCTTCCCTTTCCTGAAAAAGTCCTCCACTGCTTTACACAGGTCAGCTTTAATAATCCCCCAAGAATTTTGGAAAAAAACCAGCTCAGAATCCATCCTGACCAGGACTCTTGTCAGGGTGGATCTTATACAGTGCTCCTCGAATTTCCTCCTCATTGACATTACTGATCAGGGTTTCTTTCCAATAATGTGAAATCCTGCTTCCTTTTGAAATAAAAGAAGCATAAAAATCAGCTACTGTTTTCTCTTCCCCAGATGATATCATTGGTTTGTACCTTATAACATTTTTTATGGTATAAATTGGACGGATGATGTCATCGGTGACATGCACTTATGTCAAATCTGATGTGGACGGCCTAAAATGCTTCTAAATCTACCGCTATTGTATTTATATATGATACTTGTTTAATACCCATGCAAAATTACACGGTCTGCCATACATACGGTGTGTACAAAACCCTTATAAAACAGATGTTTGAGACTCGACAAGCTGATAATTATGTTATTAATAATCGTTTAGAAAAAAAATGCGTATATCTGGTCCTTAAATTATAAATGGATGATGAGAAAAAGAAAACTACACAATAAAATACAACACCACCATAATATGACAAAGAGAACGGGATAATACTATTTTTGGGACCAAATTAATAAATGCATATGATAAAATAGGAGACATGACCTTTGACATGTAAAAGATCTTTTGTTTTTTGGGCCATGAGCCTACTTTTATGGCCCATAACGGGCATTACGGATTATGACCTTGTTATTTTAGGGGTATGAACCCGTTATTTATGACCCATAAGCTGTATTAACTCGAACCGTTTTGATACATATACTTTTGGGCTTAAATTAACCCAACCAATTGACCCATATTTGAGTCATAAAATTAAGCATTTGTGAGTTTCATTGCTCGAACCCAACCCTGTTTGGATACACATATTTTTTTGGTCATGACTCGCTTTTATGTCCCGTGAGTTCGTAACCCAATTTCTTAGTTATGAACTCACTTTATATGACTCGTGATCCGTATTAACCCGAAGTCATTTAAATACATGTAAGTTTGGGTCTAGTGTATTTGATCTCTAAGTTAAACAACATATACTCGTATAGGATCACTAATTAGTAAACATGAGATGGAATTCTTTTGTATTTTATTTTCAAATATCCAGCCCCTATATTTTTCGTAAATTAAATGATTTGATTTGATTTTATAAGGAAATGATCTCAAAACTGTATTTTCTTACACATGTTTAATCTTAAAAGATTAAGTAACCGAGTAACTCAACTCAATCTGACCCGCCCGATTTTGGTGGGTACCAACGATGCTTTATATGCCCCTTGACCTCTCACTACCCGAACTTGTCTTAGGCCACATTTTTTTCCGTCTAGTTGACCTAACCCTTTGACCAAATTAGACACCGTTCAAATTAACCAGTATTTGACCTCAATCAGTCCCGCATAACCCATTTGACATGTCTAACTAATTGTGAACCAATGCAATTTGCACTATATGGATACCAAAGAAAGTCTGTAGACCGAAATGTGATTACTAAAGTATTTCTATTCATATCAAGGCAAATGCCCATTTTATAAAATGGATTTGATTCACTTGCCTTAGCCATACAAAATATTGTCAATTATTTAGTTGAATAATTTTGACGTTATAAATTTTGAACGGTGACTTTGTATAGCTTGAAAACTTGTCTCGTTGTGTTTTTATCCCATATCGGCGCGAATTAAAGACGACTCAATTAAATTATAAGAAGTGAACTATAAACAAATCGTACAGTAAAAAAACAACACAACACAGTGTTAGATTGGTGACTGAATTCATAAATCTGTCACTGAACTCCGTCAAAAATACTACTCCCTCCATTTCATTAGGTTCTTTGCATTTGGTTTGAATTCCTCTCACATATTCAAACCAAATGCAAAGAACCTAATAAAATGGAGGGAGTAATTTTCTTGTTACACCAAACAATGACAACATAACCCAGGCGGACATGCCACAACCAAGATAAGAATTGGATCATATACAATTTGAAAATAAAAGAAAAAAAAATACATTTGTTTTGCAAATTCATTCCATCGGGTGCATCCCATCGGGTTCCCTCTGTTTTGCAAATTCATTCCTAAAAATAATTTAAAAAAAAAAAAAGATGAACCCTCTTATTTTTCCAACTGATGATCCTACCTATGCTTTTTATTAGCTGATCGAATTTGGCCTTGAATCGTGTATTTGAGACACCCGAACTATATGAAATCGTCTTCAATGCTCATGTCCTGTATGTCTTTAATAGGCCCATTCCGGCAGCCATCTCAAATGATTACATCACAATTCGAATTTGGTTATTGACCTTGTTGTAACTGCATGTACCTTTGTTGTGCCTTCAAAAAAATTAAAATCACAATTAAATCAATTAAAAACGTTACATAGTACTAAGTAAGCAGTACTAATCAACATATAAGTCACCATCACATCACTACCAGAATTAAATCAAAATCAAAACGTAATCATCTAAATTCAATCCTTTAATTTGATCTGGGTAATCACAAATTCACCGTAATTTATCCATATCTATTTAAATCTCACAATGTCTATGATCAATTGACGCCATTGAAACCTGTTAATCACCCGCTCCCCGAAATTAATTAAATCAAAGCGAAAATTTACAGTGAAAAAAATCAGATCAGGAGTTCAAATTAGGTTAAAAAATTAAACTCGACTGACCGTGTGCACTTCTTTGATAACGATTGACGCATCAACGACATATCTTCATAAAAAAGAGCCGCATGCTATGCATTCAACGATGTTGAATTCCTATTTATATTAGTAACGCTTGGTACAAAATTGATGAAACCCTAAATTATATTTGAGTGATGTCGACTCCATATATTTCGTGGGGAAGACGAATTAGGGATGTTCCACAATTGAGTGGTGCAGAATTTGGGTTTTCTGATTGATTTCCGATGAAATGAATCCTTACCAATTCAGTTATGCGAGGATTTTTGGGGCTATAAGATTCAAAAAAAAATCGACATTTAAAGGAGGAGAAACGTTTGCAGTGTATGGTAGGTGTGAATGTGTGATGACAGAAATATGCCCCAACTTAAGCCTACCTTTATAGTAGTACCGAGCACGGAATACTATTGTCTAGCAGATTTAATTGGCCCTTAATTCTAGAGGAAAATTTATAATTGGTTGTCCATATGACCCGTGAATGTTAATGTTTCCATAATTTAGGATTATATATAATTCACTTGGTGATTATTTGATTTATCCAAGTATAGAATAATTTGGAATATTTCGATATGCCGCTTATAATAGTCGTCTGTTAGAGATACATGTATATGGAATTATGGATATTTGAGGATTTCGTATAATATCTTATAATACATGCAATTTAATATTTTTTCCTTTACTAGCTTAATTTTTTTTAATTTAAAAACGGGTAGACTTATTTAATCATGGAATACAGGTATTTCGATATTTACAGAAACCATTGTTCATATATGATTCAAGTAGATTTTTTTTATTTACGGAAACCATTGTTTATTCGGTATATGACAGTGTGAATGTAGATATGTAGGTGCATACAGCATAAATTATCATTTAATTAAGGTAATTAGTTTCAATTACATTTATTTATTGTCGTAAATAGCGCTTGATGACATCAGATTTGACGTGGAGCTAATGTTAAATCTGATGTGAACGGCCTAAAAAGCTTCTAAATCTACCGCTATTGTATTTATATATGATATGATATGATATTCCAAAATACTTATTGATAATAAGGCTTTGTTTGGCAATACATTAACAAGTAGAAACTAGAAAGTAGCATTTTAACCGTGTCAAACTGCTACTTTACCTGATTAGCTAACATTTTGAACGTAGCATTTTAGGTAGTAGTTGACATTTTAGGTAGCATTTGGGAAATGTTTCCCAAAGTAACATTTTGAGTAAAAAAAACTAGCATTTCTATTTTATTTTTCTATGTATTATATAGTTTTGATAAACTCAACAACTACTTCTACCATACACGTCTAACATCAACTGCTAATTTTAAAGCTAACAGCTACCTGCTACCTGTTACTAAAACAGCTAGTGCATACGAACATAGCCTAAGTGTTATAAAAAAACGACGGAAAAAAGAAACACATGTTCACTTTTATAGATGATGTGATTAAATTCAAATAAGTAATAAGGCAAGTACAAAATAATAAGATGATGTGATGAAAATTGAACCTGGCATCAAAAGAGCAATAAGACATTTTTTCAGGACAGGAAAGATGGAAAAACAGGTGAACACCACAGTCATTGCCCTTATTTCAAAAAAGGTTGATGCTAGTAGTGTTATGGATTTCAGACCTATAGCTTGCTGTACAAGTTACAACTATGTATAAGATTATCAGCAAAATCTTGGCAAATAGACTTCAAAAAGTCCTCCCTTAGCTGATTGGAAATGAGCAAACAACTTTTGTGAAGAGTAGAAATATCTTTGATAATATATTGGTATCACAAGCTCTCATAAAGGGATATAGCAGGAAGAATTTGTCTCCAAGGTGTCTAATGAAAGTGGACATAGGCTATGTTTGGTATGTACAATAAGCTAGCTTATTTGACTAGTTTTTTAAGCTCTTTGACCAAATAAGTTGGTTTGGTAACACCACTAGCTTAAATAATAAGCTAGCTTATTTAATAAGTTACCCTATGTAACTTATTTAAAATAAGCTAGCTTATCATAATTTTATTCCTAATTTACTCTCAATTATTTACTAAAATAAAATGAATTAAAAATAAATAATGTTTTTTTATGTAATTTTATATATATCAGCTAATTCTGCCAAACACTCCTAATACTTTTAGCTAAAAACTTTCGGCTATTATTGCAGCTATTATTTCAGCTTTCAGCTACTATTTCAGCATTCAGCTACTATTTCAGCGTTCAGATAGTATTTCAGCTAGTTTTACCAAACATAGCCATAAGGAAAGCATTCGATTCTGTCAATTGGTCTTTTGTGGAGAGAATGCTAACTGCTTTTCAGGTGGATAATGAGTTGTATCTCAACTACTTGGTTCACCTTGAAGATCAATGGTTCAAATCAGGGATTCATTAGAGAAAAATGTGGAATTAGGCACGGTGATCCTTTATCCCCCTACCTATTTGTGTTGTGTATGGAAATCTTTTCCAGATACATGAAAATCTTACACACAAAGGATTATTTCTCCTATCACCCTAAATGCTCAAGACTTAAGCTGACGCACATGATATTTGCAGATGATCTTATGTTGTTTACTAGGGGAGATACTCCCTCAGTTGCTGCTGCGACAGAATGCCTCAACATTTTTGCAAGAATCTCTGGACTAGCTGCAAATCTAGTGAAAACAGAGATTTATTTTGGGGGTGTGCAGAAAGCTGTCAAAGATCAAATCCTTATTAACACAGGGTTTCTCAGAAGGATCCTTTCCTTTTAGATACCTGGGCATTCCATTGAATTCAAGCAGGCTTCTCTCAGATATGTATGCAGCTTTAATCAACAAAATAAGGTCAGGGATTCAGCATTGGTCATCACACCTGTTGTCATATGCTGGAAAAGCCGAACTTATAAATTCCATAATCTTTGGCATTGAAAACTTTTGGTGTTCCAGTTTTCTTTTGCCTAAGTTTATGGTGCAGCAGATAAACAAGAGTAGCAAAGACTTCTTGTAACACCCCCAAATTTTCTTTCCTTTTTAAAACATTTTTATCGCGAATCAAACCCAAATTAAGGAAATTCAGAGGTGTCACTTCGCACTCGAGTCAAAGACCCGAATGCAAGGAGATTTCATAAGCCGAACTACAAATGTCTAATGATCTAAAATAGCTATTACAATCCATTAATTAAATTACAACAATCTGAAACATGAAATATGTAATAGTCTAAATATAATAAATGGTCTAGTAACTTAGAGTCCAACTAATAGCTAATGAGTTGTCGTTCCCGTATGCATCAATCACTGCAATCCTGTGGTGGATTTAAAGCACAAAAACTACAGTTGAAAAAGTCAGTGAAATTGAGTAAGCTAACACCTCAACTCGTAGAAAACCAAAAACCCTTACCTGGATTTTTAAAACGTTTTAGTTTTATTTTCGAAAACACACTTAGCACATAATCACATCAATTATCCATTATTAATTCCAAACCAACAATCCAAATTAATATTCAACAATCCATCATCCAATTCATCACTTCCATTAGCATAAGAAACATTCTACAATCCATCAACAAACCAAAGATTAACGATAAATGAAATATTCATAAGTCATAAGTTATGAGCCATAATCCACAATCTATATTTCACAATCCACAATCCATAATCCACAATCCATAATCCATAATCCATAATCCATAATCCATAATCCATGATCCATAATCCATAATCCTTATTATTTAGAAATGAATTGAATCTTTTGCCAATTCACCCTATCAACCATAATCCATAATCCATAATCCAAGACTACTAGACCTTAAGTGTGCACACCCCCTACTGGGTGTTTTTAACCCAAGTAGAGTAGACTAGAGCCTAACCCTCTTAAAAACCGATGCGGTGGGGTAATAAATAGGAGTTGATGCGACTCAAACATATAAATAGGAGTTCTTTTGACTCAAACAATTAAATAGGAGCTCTTTTGGCTCGAACAAATGATTAGGAGTTCTTTTGACTCAAACGAATAAAAAGGAGTTCTTTTGCTCCGTCTAAGTAACCATTATCTTATTGAGAGAATTGATGACCACAAATCATATAAAACGATATCAAACCAACATCATAAAATAAATTGGCTATGTGCCCACAAACCAAACCAAATCAACCAATTCAATATACGTTCAATCTTACCTTTCAAAATAACATATTTGTCGTAAGCGATACCATATACCATATACCTTATACCAAAATCATCACATTAATTCCAACCAATCATAATCCGATAATTGTATAAATTGAATTGTTCTCCACCTTTCATGATACTATGTTCACATCCAATCACCAATCACATCTAGCACATGAGTTTGAAAGGTTTCTACAAGTTTAAGAAAGGTTGAGCATGCTAGCTTACCTTTTTTAGCAAACGGAAAACTCAATAGCACAACAATCATTAGTACTCCTCGTCTACGAACTCAAGCTCTACAATAATACAGTCAACGATCCCAAATTAATACTAATCTCACCCAATCATTTATCTAAATATTTAAGTTAGTACTATTTTATATGCAATGCCCATGACTAGGGATGGGCATAGACCCAGGACCCGACCCGCCCGGGTCGGGTTTGGGTCTTAAAAATTAGGACCCGACCCAGACCCGCACACATTAATTACGGGTCGAATCTGGGTCCAAGATTTGAGACCCAGACCCGACCCAGACCCGCCTAAGTTTTAAAAAAAAATGAAAAATTCTAAAAGTTCTATCTAAGATTTGCGACTCTTCCTAGCCTAGCATGTCACGCATGAGTTTTACATGTATTCCTACTCCCCGAATCCTTAAATCATCTACAAAGATCTAAGTTCATCACCTCTCTTGTCTTGATCCAATTGTCTTTCATATATTTTAGATGTGAACGTATGCTAATTTCTTTTTGCTTATTGTATGTGGCGGAATATCGAGCAAATAAAATTCTTAACTAGAAAATATTATTCGTTAGAAGCGTTATACCATTTGTTTCAGGGACCATTATTCGTTAGAAGCGTTATACCATTTGTTTCAGGGACCCGCACGAGACCCGGACCCGACGGGTCCGGGTACGAGTCTAGAAAATTAGGACCCGAAGGGTCCGGGTCGGGTTCGGGTCTACACAAATTTCTACGGGTCCGGGTCTTAGCGGACCCGACCCAAACCCGACCCATGCCCATCCCTACCCATGACCATATGATTTCTAACCCAACAATTACCAATTAACCAACAATTATAAATCCAATTCAATAATTAAATACTAATACTCAATAACTCTTAATTTATCTTAAAAATTCCCAAAGACTTAAAATCACTTATAAAACAGAATCTAATTCATAAAAATCAATCCTCAATTATTATGATTTATTTAGGATTTATTAAAACAATTTATATTATGTTTTAATTATCAAAAACATGTTTAAATTACATAAAATTACATAAAAACGAATTAAATTAACTAAAATACGAAAATCATTTTATAATTTCTTAAATTATCAAAATTTCGAGTTATTGGTTATTATAATTAATTTGGGGTAATTAATCTAATTAAGAAACAATTAATCAAAATTCTCCCAATTTACAATTTCTACAAACTTTGGACAAAACCCAATTCAAATCTCAAACTAAACTCAAGAACTCTTATTGACAGATTATAAGTATGATAAAATCATAATTGTCGAAGCCAATTGAACCTAATCGATCGAACAATTAAGCTAATTAATCCCAAATTCGTGATTAATGAAAATCAATTCAAAACAATAATCAAAATCGTTTCTTTATGCATAAAACTAACCCAAATAGATTACCCACTAACCATAACATCTAATACTATCAATTAAACACAGATTGAAGCAAGAAAACGACTTGAATCTCACGTTTGATTGGAAGAACGAAAACAGGGGAAAAAGAGGTGGTGAAGAAGCTTTACCCGCGGCAACGAGAGGAGGAAATAAAGGTGTCTAGGTGGTCGGCCGGAGGGAAGGAACAGACGGCGGGAAGAAGTAGCAGCGAGAAGGCAGGAGCGGCTGCGTGCGCACGTGTGCGGATTTGATGCGTGAAGAAGAAGCAGGGGAGAAAGAGGAGTTCATATGGGGGGGTGTTTTGGGTGTGTTTGACCAAGCTTCTGAAGTGTTTGTGGGTTCTAGAAACTGGAAACTAGCCAAACACACAAAACTGAGAAACTATTTTTGATTTCTGAGAAGCACTTCTAGTGTAAATTTGTTCATCAGAAATAGAAGCTCCAATTTGGAGCTCCTCCTCCAGAAACTGTTTCTCAGAAACTGTTTCTGAGGAGCACTTATGCAGAAGTTGGAGCTTTGTCGTGTGATAGGAGAGAGAAGGGAGTTTTTATTTATTTTTATTTTTTTCCTTCCCAAAATTCTGATTTCCTCTTTGGATTTGAGTTTGGGTATTTGGATCTTATGTTTGGGCCAATGTGGTGTTGAGTTGATGTATGGTTATGGTAATTAGGATAACCCAATTAGGAAATGAAAACTCAAATAGCCAGTCTGATTCTAGAACCCATCTCCGAACCCATTTTTGAAAACGATTTACAAAAATAACATTTAAATCATTTTCGACTAGAATAATTTAATTACAAATTTCTAAAATATTAATATAAAATACTTTGAAATTTCGGGATATTACACTTCTTATGGAGTATTGAAGCAGGAAAAAGAAAACTTACTTTCAAAAGTTGGAGCTCGTCTTGCTCTCCAAAGAATGAAGGAGGTTTTGGGATCAAAGAGTTGCTTTCTTGGAACAAAGCATCCATAACTAGATGGATTTAGAAAATCTGTAACAAGCAGGGTGGTCTCTGGTATGATTGGATTGCTGCCTACAAGGTAAATAAGGATACAATTTGGGCAGTAAAACACAGTGCAAATGACCCTGAAAGCTGGAAAGGTGTCCTCAGGGTTAAGGATGAAATTCTTAGAGATTTCAATGATCCAGAGAATGCTGAAAAAGCTGTTAAATCCTGGGCAAAGGGTGATAAATTCAGTCTGAAATCAGCATACACCCATTATAGAAATCATTAGAGAAAGCTCAGAGGATGCAAAGTAATATGAAATTCAGTTAACTTCCCAAGGCATTGTTTCATCAGTAGCCTGGCTGCCCAAAATTGTCTACCCAGTGTAGATAACCTGACGAGGAGGGGTTTCAGCATTGTAAATAGATGTACTCTCTGCAAAGCTGCTGCAGAAACTCATCATCACCTGTTCTTTGAATGCAAGTTTGCGAAATCTATTTGGCAGAGCATCTTAAAGCGGAATGTCATTAAGAGAAATGCTTGGAGGCTAAGGAGGGAGTTGCAATGGGGCTCGCAGCGTCGAAATTCGAAGCATTGGAGGTACGAATGGTATTGTGTAAGCTTATCTGCTACAATTTACATGATATAGATGGAGCATAAAGCATAATTTACAGATTTTTGGAGATATAACTCATAGTGAAGCTTGGATAGTAGAGAGAATTAAGTATATTGCAAGTGTACGTCTTTTAGCTGTTTCAAATCAACTTCTTCAGGATGAGATAGTGGATAGCTTAAATGTAATCTAGAGCTTGTTGTAGCTTGTAGTGGTTTCCATTTTTGTAATTCTTTTGCTTTTATTCTTTCTTACCCCAATGAGGATGAATAAAAACTAATTTCATACAAAAAAAAAAAAAAAAAAAAAAAAAAAAGATGATGTGATTAAAGTTCAAATAAGTAACTAGTTTGCATGTCCGTGCCACGCCCGGACTATGTATTTATATTGTTCATACTCGTTTTATAAGAATAATGATGGCTTATCTTTGTTCAAATAAACTACCATAATGTTATTTTCCTTAGCAATACTATACCACTCTATGTTAATTTATTACCATATCCTAACCGATAATATATTAAATGCTATTTTTATGTTCTATCCAATTACTGATGTCAAGTGTTGTCCTATAAAAGACTTGGTTTCAGGTTTTTTTTTTTTAGGGAAATTTTCCAATATACCCCTGAGGTTACCGAAATTTTTAGGTCCGAGCTATCCAGCGTACCCCTGAGGTTTGCGAAATGATGTTTTTTGGTATTTTTGACTAACGGAGTTTAACGCCGTTAGCTTAGTTAGTTTATAGGGAATTAACCTTAATTAAAAAAAGTAAAGGAAAGAAAAAAAAAACAAAGAAGAATTAAACATAGGGTAACCAATTTTCTCTCTCCTCCTCTCACCCCCACCCACGGCAGCCCCCACCATGCCACCTCATCCATCACCACCTCCATTTCGCACCACCATCAATTGTTCGCCAAACACCAAAAAACGACCGGTGACGCCCACATGGGCCACCTCCGATCACCGACCGCCCCTCCGTTTGATACGAGTGCGGAAGCGTACTGAAGGTACAGAACTCGGATCTGTACTGTCTGACTAACAAAACTGATGACTGTAGAACAGAACTAGGTTATGTACTCTCTAAAAGTGAAATATACAATCTTTATGGGTTTTTTTTTGTGGTTTATATGAAACGAAAATTAGAGAACAAATATTAAAGATATGATTCAACACCCGCAAGTAATTAAACCTAGCCGAATTCAAAGAGCCGCAACCTTTAATTCAATCCTCCGCAAAGGATTTAAGAACTCCCGCAAGAGTTTGTCGCCCGCAAGCAAACACAAAAGAATATGAAGGAAACTCCCCTCGACTCTTTCATTAATTTTCTTAACTCCAAATCTCTGTCTATAAACTATTACAAAGCATTGTTTAAATACTAATAGAAACTCTAGAAAACTCCCTAAACTCCTCCTAATACGATATGGAAAACTAGACTCTTAAGACATTAAGGAAAGTAATACTTTACCTTAAACTTATTCCGAACAATAATAAAATATTATAGCTAATTTCCTACTGAAGATGATCCTAATTTGATGGCCAAGTCGTCCTAAAACAATTACCATAAACGTTTTAAACAACATCGTTCAGCAGCATGGTACAGATTGCCATTCTGTCTCCTCTGTAGACTTTATTTTGTATCACCGTTGGTCCCCCACAATCATACTCCCTTCATTCTTTTTGTTTCTTTACAAAGAGAAAGTGGGGGAGTACCCTAGGTGGGTAGAGAGAGAAGTAGTTTAGAAATAATGAGGGCATTTGTTAGTGGATTAATTGACTGTTAACTGCTAACTTCTCATCTCTAATTTTCAATTATCACTATCACCCCCTTCTCCTATTCCACCATTAAATAAAAAAAATTCGGAGATCTCAATCATAAGAGAGAAAAAAAAAAAATTCAACAAACCCAAAATCAACCCATCCCACACCCAATTATCACTGTCACCCCCTTCTCCTTTGATTTATTTTGTGACAATTTAAGAATCGATCAGCCTACACTTAAAACATCATGGTCTACTTATGAATATACGATCATGCAACAGATAAACTCAATCCGAGCGCTGCCCATACACCGAATTGATCATCGATCGGACCACCTTCACCCGGTCGAATTTTTTTGATTGAAAATGCAAAAGAAAAGGAAACCCAGAAAACCCCCAATTTGATTTTTTTGATTACAAATGCAAAGGAAACCCAGAAAAACCCCCAAATTGATTTTCGATTAATTGAAAATGCAAAATAAAAGGATTACTAGAAAAAACCCCCAATTTGTTATTATTCGAATGAAAATGCAAAAGAAAAGGAAATCCAAAAAACCCACGATTTGATTTTCTCTTTCACTGAAACGGTAAATGAAACCCAGAAAAAAAAAAAAAAACAAATCGTATTCGTTCAATTGATGATGCAAAGAAAATGATTCCCAGAAAAAACCCCCAATTTGAGTTTTTTTTGTTGATTGAAACACAAGAGAGAGATTATCAGAGGAGAGAGAAGACATGAAGATAGGTGGGATTTGGGGATGCAAGAATGAATGTTAAAGTTGTGATTTGTAAATGAATAAATGAGATAGATAAAAAAATGAATGATAAAGATAATGAAGATGAATGAAGATCAATGAAGAACATTAATGAAGAAGCTGAGGGAGGATGTGCAGTATAAATGTCGTGGTAGTGTTGTGTGGGTGGGGTAGGATATTGGGTTGTTGGATTGAAAAGAATGGAGGAAAGATTGAGAGTAATTGGGTTTGGATTTTGGATTAATTAGGTTAAGTGATCCAATTAGAAAATTTGTTAGCAGAGTTAGTAAGGGTAGTTGCGAAAGGTCATGTCACAAATATTGGCCCGAAACAGAAACGTAAAGAATCAGAAGAAATTGCCAAAAAAGGAATACGTAAAGAACCAAAAGAAATGGAGGGAGTATATCGCATTCTCTCTCCCCCAATTCATGCGACTCCTCCCTCCTGTGCTCCACCGCCGCTCCCTTTCCCACAGTCGCCGCTCCCTTCCTCACAGTCGCCGCCCCCTCCCCATAATCGTCACCCCTCCCTCATTACCGCCATGGTCGCCGCCTCATTCGAGGAGAGAGAAAGATGGAAGAAGAAGAAACTGAAGCAGGAATAGGTTTTGCGGTGGTGGCGGAAGGGGTTACGGGATGAAGATCGTCGAATTGGTGGTGGTACGGTGATGCCCGATGTGGTTGTACCCGGCATGGTGGGGGCTGTCGTGGGTGGTGGTGGTCGGGTTTGGGAGGGGGTGAGAGGAGGAGAGAGAAAATTGGTTACCCTATGTTTAATTCTTCTTTGTTTTTTTTTTCTTTCCTTTACTTTTTTAATTAAGGTTATTTTTTATTAAAATAGGTCATATAAACTAACTAAGCTAACGGCGTTAAACTCCGTTAGTCAAAAACACCAAAAAACATCATTTCGCAAACCTCAGGGGTACGCTGGATAGCTCGGAAAACTGAGGGGTATACCTGAAAATTTCGGTAACCTCAGGGGTACATTGGAAAATTTCCCTTTTTTTTATACTAGTTTGCATGCCCGGCCCGCGCCCGGGCTGTATATCTATATTGTTATATTTATTTAATAAAATTGTCAATTTACATTTGTTATAATATTAGTAGCAACACTGTTATTTTCCATAAATTAGTTTATCACCATAAATTATATTATTTTCCATAAATTAGTCAATAATTTCCATATTATGTAATTACTTAATGTTATCTAATTAATAAATGCCAAGTGTCGTTATAGGAAAGACTTGGTTTCAGGTTTTAATATATATTAAATTGCGTGCCCGGCCAGCGTCCGGGCTACCTGACCTATATAGTTTATATACGTTTCATAAAAATGTAGGTTTATTTTTATTATAATATTATTTGAAACGATGCTTTACATGATTTTTTCCTTTCAACTTTGGTCACCCGTCATATTATTTATGTCTACTAATTCATCGTAATTCTATTTCCATTCTACTTGTACGTCATCCGTTATAAGTTCCATTCATTCCATATCCCGTAACCCGTTTTTTTTTTTTTTTTCATTCTCATTCCACTATCACGTCACTCGTTATGCTATTTCATTTTTTTTCAGTATCGTATCACCGTTTATATCACATCATTACCATATCATGTTTTCCATATATTAGTTGATACCTACCATATTATTTAATAATTCACATAGAATTTCCATATCCTAATATTTTAATAATATTTATTTTTTCTCATCCAATAGAATTGTGCCAAGTGTCCATCAATGAAGGGTTGTACTCGGCTTTTATAATATATATATATATATATATATATATATATATATATATATATATATATATATATATATATATATATATATATATTAGACTATTAGATTAGATTAGATATAGTACTAGTTTGCATGCCCAACCCGCGCCCGGGCTGTAAATCTATATTGTTATATTCATTTTATGAAATTGTCAGTTTATCTTTGTTATGATATTATTAGCAACACTATTATTTTCCATAAATTAGCTTACCACCATAAGCACCATAAGTTATATTATTTTTCATAAATTAGCTAATAATTTTCATGTTAAGTAATTCCTTAGTGCTATCCAATTAATGAATGCCAAGTGTCCTTTTAGAAAAAACTTAGTTTCGGGTTTTAGATTAGATTTGATTAGATAAGATAGTAGTCCCTCCGGTCCAAATTAAACTTCTCATCCTCTTTTTTAGGGTTTCGACTTTGTGTTCCCCATTCCCAAACTATTAAGTTTTTTTGTCGAATGAGTAAATTAGGGAGACAAGATGAAGATGTTGGTGATAATTAGCTTTTAAACTTATTTGCTAAATGAATCATTAAGAATTATTTACTAATTTTCCTTTTGAAGTGCGCAAAAGGGAGCGGAAAGTTTAATCTGGACTGGAGGGAGTATTAGATAAGAGAGGTACATAATAATAAGGTAAGATGAAATGAATCAATTAAATAAATATTGTGAAATTTTTTATATGGAAAACGTCACTTATATATCACTACTAGCTTATAAACCCGTGCCATGCACGGAGTTCTTAAATGTTTATGTGAAATAGTTCTAATAGTGATATGTATATATTCACTCGTTTTAGGAATATGTGACATTTTTTTTTTAGGCGAGTTTTCATTTTTATTTAACAAAAAACTAATTGGATTCATAGGAGCAAAATAAAGTTAATAGATCCGTAAAGATTCGCATTTAAGAAATATATGAAAATCACAAAATCGGTAGTCTTACATTAGGCTTGTAATAATAATAATGTTTGTAAGTGAGAATTCAAAGGAAAAGATAAAAAAAAAATTCAAAGGTTTGTAAAAATTCAGAATGAGAAGGAATCGAAGAAATCAACTTACCTGTACAACATACATCAGCAAAATAACAACGAATGTAAACATGAGATATTGATTACGATTACATATTGGGTGCTGATTTTGCTTAAGTAACTTCCGATATTACTTTGGTTGCCTAATTATAATGGTTGCGTGAAAAATTAGTTCCCTACATACTTATGTAGGGCAAAATCTATCAATTGGGAATTCACTAAATTAGGCAGTATCTCATGCTAATAGTCTAATACAATATGGACGGTCAATCGTGCTAAAATAATAGCTTAACTAAAGGATTTTCCAAATAAACTAATTTACTACTCCCTGTTGAAGATCTTTATTAATATAAGAGACAAATATTTATCTTAAAGATGGTATATGAGTATCGAGGAATGATTGTTATTTGACTCTTCGTTTATGGGCGTGTAGCTGTACACTTTGAATGGCACCTAGCATTTGACCATATGTATTACATACCCTAGCAACGTTTCAACAATGGCGATTAAACAAAATATAGTATAACAATGGCGATTAAACACTGGCAAGAAGTTAAATTACTTGCTTTGTCCTTAATGGCAAAGTGACAACAACATAAAATAATAAGACACTCAATTTCAAAGACAAAGCATAAACGGCTAAAGAAACCAATGCATGGATATTGCGAAATTCAACTATTTGATGTGGTAATGGTTAACAAATATTGTATCTGATCTAATACATTAGTCTTAAAAGCCGGCCACTACAAATACAGAGGAGTACACAGTATACCAAAAAAAAAAGAAAGCTAGGCTATATCATTTCAAGAACCTCCTGGTTGCTGCTATGTTTACAATTGTTCGAAATTCTTTCATCATCATTGCGTGGATTTTTATGATCACATAGCTTATCAAACTACGAAGGACAGCATATGTACATGTACGGATCAGATAAAAGTTGCACCATTATTGCCGCCACTGCGGCACTGCCACCACCATTATTGCCGCCACTGCCACCACCCACCGCTGACAAGGCCAAGCCGACCACCACATTCCCCCGGCTCCATGTCCTCCACCCTCCACGACCATTTTCTCTCTCCCTCCATCCTCTCTTTCCTCACGGTTTTGGCCACTACAAGCATGGTACCCGGCAATCGACGACCATGTTGGGGGTGTTGAGGGTAGTTAAGGTGGTGGTTGGTGTTGACGGGTGGTGATGCGTGGTGGTTAGAGGTGTTGGGTGAGAGGTTTCGGTAAGAAGGTGTAACTACCCTTTGATTTCGTTTATATTTGGTGGTCCTCCACAAAAAAAGTTAATAAAGTGGTTCCCCCAAAAATTAAAGTTGAAGGTGGTTCCCACAAATTTTCCATTAAAAAATTCAATAAATGTTAAACTAGTAGTATAAAATCTACAATATCACCACCATAATAGAATTCTTCCCCAAATCCTCACATTCGCGTATCTCGTTGGCTTGAAGGTTAGGGTTTCAGACGGCTGTCGTTCGATTCCATAATCCGGTCAGTCTCTTGTTCGACCTTTATTCCCGATCTTTCGATTTTAATAACATGATTGTTGTTGTTTTTGATGTTATTTCTCTGATTTTTTTTCCCGATCTTTCGATTTTAACATGATTGTTCTTGTTCTTGATGTTATTTCTCTGATTTTTTTCCCCGATCTTTCGATTTTAACACGATTGTTGTTGTTCTTGATGTTATTTCTTTGATTTTTTTTTTTCCCGATCTTTCGATTTTAACATGATTGTTCTTGTTCGATTTCTGATCGCCAGATTTTAATTTTTGTTCTTAATAATTGTTATTTTGCAACTATTGTTATAGTTATTGTTGATGTTGGTTGTTGTTAATTTTTTATTGTTGTTGTCGTATCGTTGAACTTGACGTATGTCTTGAAGGTATGTATTCTGGGATTGAAATATTTTTCTTGGTTGTTGTTTAGGGTTTCAAAAAATTTGCTTGAAACATGGGTGATACCGTTGCCATGGCCAGTCTATTCGATTTTTATCAGCCCTCGAATCGGAAAGCACAACTACATTCCGATTCTGCACCAACTGCTCAATTAGAACCTCCCAAAGTAGGGAAGTCATTTGATGCCATCTCCTATTTGTTCCCTCGCACGACTGACTTTCTTATTCGTAATAAGGGTGATGGCAAAGTAGAGAAAGTTTATGCTGACTGCCTTGATGGTAAAAAGTACGTCGTCATATGTACTGCCTACTTACCATTGGACAATGGAGGCTCCTCCGATCTGTCACATTTCTTATTCGATGTAGTCCCTGAGTTGTTAGCTGAAGCGAGACATGATTTTGAGGTTGTCTTCGTGGTACGTATGAAGTATGTTTCTGACGACCCCTACTGTAGAGATGCGGTGCAGGAGGCATTCATTGGTTTCTTTTCTGAGTTCCCCATGTCGATCCTTGCTGTCCCAATCTTAGAGTATGGTCGTGCCAATAAATTACTTGGAGCTATGGGGTTTTCTGATTACCCTAGCCCTGCATCTATCATTGTTGATCTAGAGGAGGGACAAGTTACAAACTCAGAGTTCTGTAGTTTCCGTTACCACGGAGCTAATTTTTACCCATTCACTGATGAGAGGAGACAAGAGCTGTATCATGAAAGGAACGAGATACTTTCCGGCAGGTTGCCCCTCGCAACTCTTTTGCGCCCCCACAGTAGTGATGTTGTTCTCGGGTGTGTGCGCCATGGTATATCATGTAGGAAACAATCCTTGTCCAGCCTTACCAACAAGGTTCTGGGTTTGTACGTGCTAAATGTCGGGACTTCCATGGACACAGTCTGTAATATGTATAAGCTGTGTAAGGCCAACAGCCTACAATTTGAGGTTGTCCTAGTTTGCGCAAAGAGGGGTCATCTGAAAGTGCCGTCTTGGGAAGCCCATGTCAACTCTCTGCTCCAGAACACAGATTGTTGTGGCTGGCTCCGGCTTCCCTTCAAGGACAGGGTCATCCGTAGGTTAAATCACCTATGTTGGAACCACGGTGGTGATAAGCTGGTCATTGTGGGACCCGATGCTAGTTATGTGGATATTGACGGGGTAGATGTTTTTCTTGAGTATGGGATTGGTGCATATCCCTTCACCAAACAGGCTGTATGGGATAATCATGTAGCAAGGGTTCGCAGTTTTAGCTTGCAGGAGCTGTTCACTACTGTGGAAATAAACGATCTGATTTCCCCTGACGGCCAGAATGTACCCGTCTCTAGTCTCCGAGACACTAATGTTCTCTTGTACTTTACTGATACTCCTTGTCCTGATATAGTTGACAAGGAAGACTGGTATGCTCGAGTTCTCAAGTGGTGTTATGAATTAAAGAAGAGTGCCGGAGAAACAAGATTTGAGATGATCTGTGTCTGCTTTGGTTGTGACCCTGATGATGATTGCCCCTGCCGCCGTTCTGAAAGGCCATGGCTATCAGTCACGGGCGAGAAAAGTGTAGCTCTGTATGAAAAGCTGTTTGACGAGATGTCCCTGTACTTGGACACCCTTGTTGCATTTGGATCAGATGGCTGTGTTCGCAGCCTAGCGCTAGAGTATACTCTAAAGAAGCAATCTGGGCCTGCAGCCTTCCCCAAATCTGATGGTAGTCTGCGAATGGAGGTTGCTAGCCTGCTGAAATCTAATCCTTTGGAGCACTGGTTTAATAATTTTAATCCGACTGATAGTTAAATCTACTCTGGTTCATATCAGTAGTACAGTTGTAGGCTATTATTGTAGACAATGCCAAGATGAATGCACTGCTGCAGCCAAACGTAATATTGTCGATCGTACGTAGATCCTAATATGCTATATGCTTGCAGTTACGGGTAATTTTAACCTTCTTGGTAATAACTTGAAAGATTTTTATGCTCTGAGCTTCAGGTTACTAAGTGTTTATTTGAGATGCTTGCTGATACAGTTATTTGTCCCCTTTGTGAAATGTTATAAGATTAGAATTAAAACAAGCAACATCTTTCACTACTTTCTCCTAAGCAGTTTTGAGTTTTGAGTATTAATACGCTTTGGTTTGAAGTTTGTAGTTATGCTCGAAAATGATTTGTGACAGTTATCCCAAAGACCGCAAACGTTTTCAAGGCTTTCTTGATGATTTGATACGGAGTACTCCACTTTGCAGTGGAAGACTAGTTTTACATGCATTGGCCAATATTTAGTTATCAATCGATCCTTCCTCACTTGCATATTCTCATAACCCGAGTTATAAAGCCAAACCTTCACATTCTTGTCCGATTTTCACATCTTTTACCAAGCCGAAATCGTAGCAAAATTTCATTAGAGTGCACAGAGATTTTTTTTTTTTTTTTTTAATTCTAACAAGCCGAATGGTAGAAGTGTACAAGGCTATGCATCAAAATTTAACATCTGGGCTAGAAAAATTTCTATCAATCAAACAAGGAAAACGACATTGTACAGTGATCACTACCGATCATCTTAATCTTGCCGAATTCCCACCCCAAAAACCATGATGCACCGGCAAACGCTAGGTCCGCCACCCACCCCCATCCTCACTGTCACCACCACCAATGGGTCGATCATGGCGGCATTAAACATGAAGGTCGAGAGAAACCGATGAGGGAGCAGTAGAAGTTGTTTAATTTTCTTTTTGATTTTTTTTTAATACCATTTAAAAAAAAACTATAATAGAGTTTTTGATTAAAAAACCAATCAAAATGTCTTTCCTTAAAAAAATCAAATATATTTTAGATAAGTATTGATAGACAAAATCAAATCAATTGAGGAAAAAAATATTATATTTTGTAATCCTGTGAGGTAAGGTATATTATAAAAACTTTTTTTTAAACATGGTTAAGAAGAATAAATTGTTGAAAACCCTGATCTAATGGTCATGATTACATTTTTTATCCTAATTGTCAAATGATGACAACTACTCCCTCCGTCCCAGATCAAACGTCCCAAGGCAATGTGAGGATTAATAAAAGTAGGAGAGATAATGTGAGAGAAGATGTAATAATTTAATAAACGGAAAATGCACGTGGTACCCATGTACTTTAATTTGGGGGTTTGCACACGGTACCCCTGTACTTCAACTTAGTGCACACGGTACCCCCGTACTTTTGAAAAGTGCACACCATACCCTTTTTTGCTTCTTCACTCATAACATCATTAGAATATCTTTTTAGTGCATTATTTAAGCAACTATTCTGCATCATTAACATATTAACTGGTACACATTAAACATTAACTTATCCCTCTTAATACACATTAACCTATTTTGTAAGTTAGTACGTGGTGGTGGTGGTGGTGGGCAAGGAAGGGGAAGGGGGAGAGGAGAGAGAAAATTGAAGGGGTGAAGGTTAAAATTTTCAAATTATTATCATCATTTTATTTTAAATTATTTGGTAATTAACTTAAATTAATTGTAGTCATGTCAATATTATTAAGCATGAACTAACAGGATCGGAGTTAAAAAATGGCATACTGTGCAGTTCCTAAAAGTACAGGGGTACTGTGTGCACTAAGTTGAAGTACAGGGGTACCGTGTACAAACCCCCAAAGTACAGGGGTACCGCGTGCATTTTCCGTTTAATAAAAGTAGGAGAGAAAAATATGTCCCAAAATAGATGGGTCGTTTGAAGTGGGTATGAGGCATTTGAACTGGGACGGAGGGAGTATGATAGAATTTTTGGTTAGATTTGCAAAACACATCAATTTAAAAAAAAAAAAAAAAACAGCCGTGAAAAAAAAAAAAAAAGAGTTGGAATTAGGATCCTTCAATTTGGAATTTGGAGTCCCTCTTTTTTAAATTGTACAGTACTCCGTATATCTAAAGGAATACGGTATATTCAATGGCGGATCTATGAAGGAGGGAGGGGGGTCCGGGGACACCGGAAAATTTTTCCGAAACGCAAATATTTGTACTAGAAATTATGAAAATCTATCTAGTTCTACTAAAACAGAAGCCACTAGGACACGTGGCATTCTGTGACTAAATAATTTCCCGCTCAAAAGCTCCAAGATATTTTCGGTTTGCTGCAAACTAACTCTCACCCTAATATTGCCTATAGTTTAGGAATAAAATATTAAATTCCTAATATTGCTCAAACAAACTCCTGATATGTCTCCTTCACGCTGCTACAACAAATTGTGTTATTTCTCAACAAAAAAAATCGCCACCCACTATAATATGCTGTCCTCTCAAAAAAATTGGATAAAAAATGATATCCTGGCCTTCATCAGGTATGATTATTACTTCCTCTTGCCTATGAATATGATATGATCCCTTATAATTTTATACAATCGAGGGTGGATGTCGATAAACTTATTGGGTAGTTCTAGCGAATCTAGGTTGACCATAAATTTGAGTATTACTGTGTTAGTGTATGTTGATGCTTGGTATTATGTTCAGTGACTGATTTTCTAAATACATACATTCCTATATCACATGGTACATTCCTCCATAAGAATTATGATGAGTTGCGTTACATAATTTCATGAGTTGTTGTACAGGTTAAATTGTATGTCAAATTATTCCCATAGCTACTATATTTATGGCTTTTGCTGATTGCATCATTAGCATTTTCTTCTTTTACGAGATATAATATTGAGTTGCTAAACCATTTTTTTTTTTTTTTGAAGTTGTTGCTAAACCATTCTTCAGTAAGTCTATGGCTCTTTTTTAGCCATTATACAATTTGATACTATCACTCACATCAAAAGCCTACGACTCCTATGATTTACACTGCATTTTTTGGGGTGGTGTATGTTTCACACTTATACCATTACATAGATTTGGACCTATATTTAGACAATGGTGTGCGTGTTTTGCTCGAGCTATTCAATTTTTTTTTTTAACATGAGATGATTTGAACTTGGGTTACTAATTAAATAAGTTCTCAACAACAAATAATATATAATTTTATCGAATACGGAGTATATTGCTAAATATCTCCGTACAACGCACGGGTGTTACGCTAGTGTCCTAATAAATCAGCGCGGGACACCGAAAAATATTATTAGGACACCGGGAAATTTTTTTTCTGGATCCGCCACTGATTATATATTCACCAAACCCCCAAATTCACTTCATAGTCGGACGAAGTTAGGGTTTCGGACATAATCGATCGGTAAGTTTCATGTTCGACTTTTTTTCCCGAATTTAACATTCATTGTTGTTCTTATTGTTCTTATTGATGTTGTTTGTTCTTAATTGTTGTTGAAATTGCTTAATTTGTTCTTTACAGTTATATATGATCCTTAAGATTTTGAATGTGAATACCGCATTGATTGAATTATTTTGCTTGATTGGTTGCGTAAGGTTTACAAATAAAAATGATTGAAACAAAGGGAAAATATCAAATATCGTGGCCATGGTCGCACTCGGTTTTCGTTCCAAACCTGATGATCCTGCTAAACCAAAAAATCTCAGAGCAGGGGATTCTTTCGATGTCATCTCCTACTTGTTCCCGCTTCCAACCGACTATCTGATTCGTAATAATGTTGATGTCAAAGAAGAGAGGGTTTATGCTGACTGTCTCAAGCGTAAAAAATACGTCATCATATGTACTGCCAACTTACCCTTGGACAGTATCAACTCCCGCCGTCTGTCCCGCTTCTTATTAGATGTAGTCCCTGATTTGTTGGCTGACGGGAGACTTGATTTTGAGGTTGTGTTTGTGGGGCGTATGAAGGAAGTTTCTGACTACCAATGTAGGGATGCGGTTCAGGAAGCATTCAATGGGTTGTTTTTTACGTTCCCCAATTCGGTCCTTGCTGTCCCAATCTTGGATTTTGATCGTGCTGATAATTTGTTTAGAGCTATGGGGTTTACTGACTACAGTTCGCCTGCATGTATTGTTGTTGATCTGGATGAGAAACAGGTTTCACACTCAATTTTCAGTACTTTCCGGTCCTTTGGAGCTAATTTTTATCCTTTTACTGATGAGAGGGTAGAAGAGCTGTATCAGGAAAGGGATGAGATACTTCGCAGCGGGGTGTCCCTCACAACTCTTTTGCGGCCCCGCAGTAGTGATGTTGTTCTTGGGTGTGTGCACCATGGTGGATCGTCATGTTGTGGTAAACAGCAATCCTTGTCCAGTCTTACCGACAAGGTTGTGGGGTTGTATGTGCTAGATAATGGTCATTCCATGGACAAAGTCTGTGACTTGAATAAGCTGTGTAAGGATAAGAACCTACCATTTGAGGTTGTCCTGGTTTGCGCAAAGAGGGGGTCTCTGAAGATTGTCTTGGGAAGCCCATGTTCCCTCCCTGCCCCAGAACCCAGGTTGTTGTGGCTGGCTCCAGCTTCCCTTCAAGGACAGTGTTAGGTGTCGGTTAAATGTCCTATGTGGACACCGTGGTGGCGATAAGCTGGTCATTGTGGGACCTGATGGTAGTTATTTGGATCCTGACGGTATAGAGGTTTTCCATGAGTATGGCGTTGATGGATATCCCTTCACTAAACAGGCTGTATGGGATAATGATGTAGCAAGGGTTCGCGGTCTGAGATTGCAGGAGCTGTTCACTACTGTGGGAATACTTGATCTGATTTGCCCTGACGGCAAGAACGTATCTGTTTCAAGTATCCGAGACATTGATGTTTTCATGTACTTTTGTGAGATCCCATGTGATATGGCTAAATATCTCAAGTGGTTCTATGAAATGAAGGAAAGTGCTGGAGAAACAAGATTAGAATTGATTGTTGTGTGCCTTGCTTCTGACACTGAAGACTATGAGTGCTCCTGCTCGAATCACTGCTGTCCTGAAACGCCATGGCTTTCAGTCACGCATGAGAAAAGTGAAGCTCTATTTGACCTGCTGTTTGACGAGCTGGGCCAGTATCGCAACGGCCTTGTTGCGTTTGGATCAGATGGCCGTGTACGTAGTCTGGCCCTACAGGATACTCTGTACGATCAATCTGGGCCTGTAACCTGCCCGAAATCTGATGATAATCTGCGCATGGAGATCGCTCAGCTGCTGAAATATAATCCTTTTGATCACTGGGCTGAAAATTTCAAGTTCTGACAATTGAATCTTAATCTTGTCTATGTTACTAGTACTAGTATGGGAAGTATGCTATGAATAACTTTTTACAGTTTTACCAAGCTGGAGTCTCTACTGCTTCTTGGCATTACTCGTGTTTTATACCGAAAGTACCTTTCTCTAAAGGTTGATGTCCTGCAATCATCTATCTAATCTAATATATATATTATATATATATATATATGTAATCCTGAATCCGCTCAATTCTCACGCTGACACGTGGCATATAATAATATTATTATATTGTAAATTAAGTTTATCCAAAATAGGATATGGTAAGTAGATATTATATGGTAATATTATAATAATAAAATAATATTATTAATCCCTTGATTTATGGAAATAGTTATGTAATATAGTAATTACTTGATTTATGACAATTTGATCAAATATCCCACGGGTGTTTCAAAATGGGACTTTGACTTTCTAAAGGTGACTTTTCCTCTAATTACATTACAAATATCCCACGGGTGTTCGAAATGGGACTTTAGGTTTTGAAATGTGATTTTTCGTGTAATTACATTATAAATATCCTACGGGTGTTCGCGATTTTGAAAGGTAACTTTCCATCTAATTACATGACAAATATCCACGGGTGTTTGAAACGGGATTTTAGATTTTGAAATGTAACTTTCCATCTAATTACATTAATAAAATCACACGGATGTTCAAAACATGATTTTAGGTTTTTAAAGGTGACTTTTCATCTAATTACATTACAAATATCCCACGGGTGTTTGAAACGAGATTTTAGGTTTTAAGTAAAAATTTCGTTTACACAATTGTAACATTTAAACAAAAGTAGCCCGGGTATTGCACGGGCCATCAAACTAGTATATTATAAAAGCCGAGTACAACCCTTCATTGATGGACACTTGGCACAATCTTATTGGATGTGTATAAATAAATATTATTGGTTATTAGAATAAGGAAAATTACTTATAAAGTATTTAAATATTGATAAGGAATTGAAATTAATAAACAATATGAATATCATAATTAGTGGAAAATTTAGATTATTTTAATTTATAAGAAATAGGAAAGTTTTAAAATTATTAAGATTTGAAATATTGAATGGTTGAAACAGCCGAATAAAATGATCCCCATTCTATGTTAAGTATATGATTCTCTTCAATTTTAATTATGATATTATAATTGTGACACATTTCATTTTCCAATATATCTTAATATCCTGCGAAAAAAAAAAGTCCAAAATAAATGTGCAAATCATAGAGAATTGGAGAAAGTATAAGCCTTAAGGACGTTAAGGTCATTATTTTTATACTCTTTTCATTTTCTTTCAAAAGTTTCATTCCCTTTTAAGAATCAAAATCAAGTTCAGGTACGTTGGACGTTATTCTGTTGCGTAGCATTGGTTCATGAATAGGGGTTCATGAATAAGATTGAGCTGACTCAAGTTATACCACGCAGAGTTTTTGAATGTAATGCCACATTTAATACAAACAATTAAACTAAATATACTTTGAAATGATGACCATATGATAGGTTCTGAAAAATATTTATTTACATTTATAATGTAACAACTAAAGTGTATTTTTTTTTTCAAACATATAATGAGGGTCAATATTCAATACGTGCATTTACAATGCAACATCATAATCAAAATTGAAGGGAGTATAAGTCGTTAAGTTAGTTATTATTCATAATATATATTAGAAAGTTCTCCCTATACTATTTACTATTCCGTGTGGTAATTTATTGTTGAAAGAGTTATATTTCAAAAGTTTCAACTAGGTTAAAAGTCGGAGAATCAGGAACATAACACTTATTAACGCAATTAAATATATAGTTTATGACTTTATTAATTTTTTGTAAGACAATGAATAACTTATATAAAGATAATGATGTAAATTACTAAGCGAAATATGTTTTCTTTTGGTAAGATGATTACGTATGTGTAGAATTATAGGTTTCTTTGCAATCTCAACAAAAATAACAATCCATGAGTAATGCAAATAGAGTTGAAAATTACGAGGATTAGATCTATTTCCCGTATGGTAAGAGCGGGCTGGGTTATATTGGGTTCGTCTCATGTCGGGTCCGCATGAAATTGTATACCGAGTCGATTTTTGTTCAAATAGCTTTCAATCAAGTCGCGTATTATAAGGTTAATTTTTTGAAAGTTTGGTTGATTTTGATTAAGGTCCTCATAGGATTGGTTACAAAATCTTTTTATCGCATTATTTTGAGACACTTCCTTTATCTATTGAAATCTTATTCATGAAAACATACATATGTAAAAATAGTTTTTGATACGAATCCCACAATGTGCATTTCATAATTTATTTATGAGTATTTATTCTTATATTTGTAAATCAAACTCTCAACACTATCAATACGTCATCTTTTATGGAGGTAGTAGTAATCAACATTTTATAAGGGAGACCTAATACTTTTTAAGTGATAGGTACACTTTTTTTTCCATACGATAGATAATGTTCAACATGTGACATTTACATATACAGTAATTATCTAACAATGATTTTTTTTTTTCTTTTTGTGAAACGACTATCATTAATACAAGTAGGGAGCCCGTGCGCGGCACGGGCACGCAAACTAGTTCTATCCATATAGCTTGTGTTAGACTGTTATCTCAGGCCACACGATAAAGACGTGATTTGTTCGTTGAATCAATTAATAAGCTTGTTGATAACCAACTAAAAAGTACGATTTGCTTGTTGGTGGGACGTGAGAATTCATAATGCTTTTTTCAAAATGTAAATTTTTTACTTGATTTTTTTTGCAAGTGTTGTGTTTTCTTTTTGTGTTTAACCATATTGCATAACTTGGTGTCTGAACAACCATACAAACACCGGATCTCGCGAACAATTAAGGGGGAAATCAATTGAGCAAAAAAAAAACACAAAGTCTCATAAAAGCCAAACCTTCACATTCGTGTGATACTAAAGGTTAGGATTTCAGACAACTATCGTTTGATTCCGGGATTCAACTAGGTTCTTGTTCAATTTTAACATTTTTCACCAAGTCGAAAGCCTAGCAAAATTTTCACAAGACTGCAGAGATGCTTCTAAATTCTAACATACCAAATGGTAGACGTCTATTGTACCATGCATGTGGCGACTGTCTAAAAGTTAAAACTTGGTCAATCATACAAATCTAAAAACAGGAGGTCTTGTGGGGGACCGCTCTCAATAATATATTGAGAGACCAACCATGTTATTAACATTGTGACCCCGTTTATATAATTAGCGGCCATTATTGTACTACTTTTGGTAATCATGTTAATTAAAGACCTTGACATTAAATCTAAGATTTGCAAATGATTACTTTATAAATTTTAGCTAATTTTATATAATGGGATTGTCCAAAATCATTGATAATGTGATTTTCAATAGTAAATTACTACGATCACTAAAAGTACTAGTTTGCATGCCTGTGCCACGCCCGAGCTATCAATTTATATTGTTTATACTCGTTTTATAAGAAAAATCTTGCCTTATCTTTGTTCTAATAAATTATTATCATGATTAACTTCCATAAATTAGCTAATAATATACTACTCTATAGTAATTTATTACCATATTCTAACCGAATAATTGTATTTAATGTTATTTTTATGTTCTTTCCAATTAATAAATGCTAAGTGTTCGTTTGTAACACAGTATAAAGAGAGACTTTGTGATCTAAAAAAACCAATTAAATTCTCGAACTTGGATTTTAAAGCCCCTCCTCCATAAACTGTATCCCGATATTAGTAACAGTAACCACCGATTTTGAATCATAAACTAGATTTACTTCCTCATTCTCTCAACCTTTGCACTAGACAAATTATTACTATATCGATTGTTGCCGCACTTCATACTAATTTTACTTCCGCATAGCTCAATTACCCAAACCCTCAAATTCACTTCATAGACAGAGGAAGTCAGGGTTTTCCAATTCCAGAATCAATCCGGTAAGTTTCTTGTTATTGCTGTTGTTGGTATCGTATCTTTCAAGTTATATAATCCTTGAGATGTTGAATGTAAAATACCGCATTGATTGAATTATTTTTCTTGATTCGTTGCGTAAGGTTTACAAATAAAAATTGATTTGAAACAAAGGGATAATATCAAATATCGCGGCCATGGTCGCACTCGGTTTTCGTTCCAAACATGATGATCCTGCCAAACCAAAACCTCTCGAAACAGGGGATTCTTTCGATGCCATCTCCTACTTGTTCCCGCTTCGAACCGACTATCTTATCCGAAACAATGGTGATGGCAAAGAAGAGAGAGTTTATGCTGACTGTCTTAAGGGTAAAAAGTACGTCATCATATGTACTGCAAGCTTACCATTGGACAGTGTAAATATGTCCGAGCTGTCCCATTTCTTAGTAGACGTAGTCCCTGAGTTGTTAGCTGACGGGAGACTTGATTTTGAGGTTGTGTTTGTGGGGCGTATGAAGGAAGTTTCTGACTACCACCAATGTAGGGATGCGGTTCAGGAAGCATTCAATGGGTTGTTTTCGACGTTCCCTGATTCGGTCCTTGCTGTCCCTATCTTGGATTTTGATCGTGCTGATAATTTGTTTAGAGCTATGGGGTTTACTCACTACTCTTGGCCTGCATCTATCGTTGTTGATCTCGAGGAAGGACAGGTTTCACACTCAAATTTCACTACTTTCGGTGACTTTGGAGCTGATTTTTACCCTTTCACTGATGAGAGGGTAGAAGAGCTGTATAAGGAAAGGGACGAGATACTTCGCGGCAGGGTGCCCCTTGTGACTCTTTTGCGCCCCCACAGTAGTGATGTTGTTCTTGAGTGTGTGCACCATGGTGGATCGTCATGTTGTGGTAAACAGCAATGCTTGTCCAGTCTTACAAATAAGGTTGTGGGGTTGTATGTGCTAGATTATGGTTATGCCATGGACAGAGTCTGTGATTTGTATAAGCAGTGCAAGGATAAGAACCTACCATTTGAGGTTGTCCTGGTTTGAGCAAAGAGGGGTTCTCCGAAAATATTGTCTTGGGAAGTCCATGTCAACTCTCTGCTCCAGAACCCAGATTGTTGTGGCTGGCTCCAGCTTCCCTTCAAGGACAGGGTCAAGTGTAGGTTAAATGCCCTATGTGGAGGCGGTGGTGGCGATAAGCTGGTCATTGTGGGACCTGATGCTAGTTATGTGGATCCTGACGGTATAGAGGTTTTCCGTGAGTATGGCATTGATGGATAGTCATGTAGCAAGGGTTCGCGGTCTGAGATTGCAGGAGCTGTTCACTATTGTGGGAATACTTGATCTGATTAGCCCTGACGGGAAGAATGTACGTGTCTCAAGTGTCCGAGACGTTGATGTGAGGAGCCACGTTTAATGGCTAAATATCTCAATTGGTTTAATGAAATGAAGGAAAGTGCTGGAGAAACAAGATTAGAATTGATTGTTGTGTGCTTGGCCTCTGACACTGAAGACGATGTTTGCTCCTGCTCGAATCACTGCCGTCCTGAAACGCCATGGCTTTCAGTCACGCATGAGAAAAGTGAAGCTCTATTTGAACTGCTGTTTGACCAGCTGGGCGAGAATCGCGACGGCCTTGTTGCGTTTGGATCAGATGGCCGTGTACGTAGTCTGGCCCTACAGGATACTCTGTACGATCAATCTGGGCCTGCAACCTTCCCGAAACTGATGATAATCTGCGCATGGAGATCGCTCAGCTGCTGAAATATAATCCTTTGGATCACTGGTCTGAGAATTTTAAGTTCTGACAAGTAAATCTTACTCTTGTCTATGTTACTAGTACTAGTATGGGAAGTAGGCTATGAATAACTTTTTACAGTTTTACCAAGCTGGAGTCTCTACTGCTTCTTGGCATTACTCGTGTTTTATAGCAAAAGTATCTTTCTCTAAAGGTTGATATCCAGCAATCATCTATTCTACTCGGGTCAGCCGCTGGTTAAATCTCCTATGTTGGAACCACGGTAGTGATAAACTGGTCATTGTGGTACCCGATGCTAGTTATGTGGATATTGATGGGGTAGATGTTTTTCGTGAGTATTGGGATTGGTGCATCCCTTCACTGAACCGTCTGTATGGGATAGTCATGTAGCAAGGGTTCGCAGTCTTAGCTTGCAGAGTTGCAGGACCAGCTAGGCCTATACGGCGACGACCTTTTTGCGTTTGGATCAGATGGGCGTGGTCGTAGCCCAGCGCTACAGGATACTCTGGAGAATCAATCTGGGCCTGCAATCTTCCCCAAATCTGATGCTTGTCTGCGGATGGAGGTTGGTATGTTGCTGAAATAGTGAAATCTAACCCTTTGGAGCACTGGTTTGAGAATTTCAAGCCGACTGATAATTAAATCTACTCTTATTCATATCAATAGTAGACTATTATTGTAGAGAATACCAAGATGAAGACACTACTGCATCTTTGCATTACATACTCGTTATTGACATATTTTACTCACGTTTTGAACTGAAATCTAGTGATTTATTTATAGCAAAGTATGATTGAAAACTCTGATGTTCTTTTCTGAAGTTGTATCGAAAATGATCTTATAATCATCACAAACACGAAGGTAAAATTAGACTTTTGCAATCAAAGTATGTGCTTACAGAGTAACGGGTCTTCCTATTCGACGAGCTCAAACGCTCTCCGTAGTCTTAATTTTATCCTTCTTGGTATAATAACTTGATTTCATTACTGATAATGTAGTTTTTCAAATACCACTTTTTTTTTAGCTGGGGGTTACTACTTACTAGTATTTGTTTCCTGAATTACCAGAAGTTGTGTATTGCGTTATGCTCAATGTACAAAAGTACCAGTTCGTAGACTGTGACCCATGCACAAAACTTGGATCTCTAACTTAATATAGAGACTCGACAGACGGCAAGTATTGAAAAAGTTGCGGTAATATCTTTTGTTCTCTTTCCCTCGTTAATACTCCGTATGTGACAAATGATGGCCGAACACCCGGACGGGTGCATGCTCGAATGAATACGCAATCGAGGAGGCAAGATAGACCAATAACTGTGATGTTTAGCATACATTATGAATATTCATACTAGAATTCTTATTTTGTGTCATCTCAGGCTAGACGATAAGGACGTGATTTGTTCCTTGAATCAATTATCAAGCTTATTGAGAACCAACTAGAAAGAATGAATTTGATTGTCAATGATTTGTCGTGGGACATGGAAATTTGAAATGTATTTCTCAAGAATGCAAATTTTAAAACTCAAATTTTCTGCAAGTCTTTGTGTTTTATTTTAGTGTTAAACTATTTCGGGAGATACGGAGTATAATTTCAATTAAATAAAAAATTTACCGTATAACGGAAAATTTGTCAGATAGCATCGTTTAAGTTTGCTTTCATCTATACACCTTATAAAAATGGGTAAGCCAATGTGACTGTTCATTGGAACAGTGTCACCATTGACGGCTGGGATGTTACCTCGGTTCAAGCGTGCGTGTTGTCCGTTGGATCGCAAGGCGCCCATCACACCGATTTCAACGACTCCTGTCAGGCCTCGTGTTCAGCTGCGATCTGGGTCGTTGGTCTTCGTGGGGACGTGCCTTCTCTTTCCATCACTCATTTCCACTCATCTCACCCACTCATTCTCCCATTCTGCATCACTCTCCTTCTTGGTCTCTCCGCTCCTTCAAAGCCTCACACAGGGGTCCTTATATTGAACGTTTTTTTTAAATAATGCTCTAAATTAAAATAATTCGAGTTTTGGGTGTGGAATGAAAGTATTTATGTAGTATGGGTCCACGTATGATTGGCATTCTCCAAACTAGCTTCGGTTTTTTTTTTTTGGCGAAACAAACCAAAACCGTCACGGCGCGTGACGGTTTTACCATAACCGCTGAGAATTGGGGCGGTTATGGACCAAAACCGCTGCAAATTGGGGCGGTTATGGACCAAAACCGCTGCAAATTGGGGCGGTTATGGACCAAAACCGCTGCAAAATTGAGCGGTTATGGTCATAACCGTCACGCGCCATAGCGGTTTTGGTACAAATTTGGTTCGGGGGTATCCGATCCTACGTGGACCCATTCTACGTAAATATTTTTGTTCCGCACCCAAAACTTGAATTATTTTAATTTAGAGCATTATTTAAAAAAATCGTTCCTTATTTTTTAACTTTCTTGCTGGTTTTGTTCTTTGTCTTACTTGATCTCGCGCCGGGTGAGTTCTTTTCCCCATCTGCCTCTTTTTTTTTTTTTCCTCCGTCTGGTTGGGTGGCTGCGTTTTGAGCACAGTTAATTTTAGCTGTCTTGTTCTTACGTTTTCGGTGAGTTTGTTGTCTGTTGCTTAAATATTTGCTGCTTTGTTCAGAATAATTTTTATTTTATAGTAGTTTTATGGTTTTTGATTGTAATTTGTTCTTAAAAGTTCAATATTATAGTGATTTTTTTTTTTTTATTAAATGTTGCTGCTTTGTTCTTTTGTATTTTATAGTGATTTGGTTGGTTTTGGCTGTAGTTTGTTCTCGTAAGTTTGATTTTATAGGGATTTGTTAGCTTTTTATTGAATGTTGCTGCTTTGTTCTTTTGTATTTTATAGTGTTTTGTTTGAATTTGGTTGTAATTTGCCCCTCCTCAAAATTTCGCATGTTTTTTGGCATTGGTTGTCGATCATGTTTGTTTGGTGCTGGATTTTTAATCTGGTGTTTTTGGGGCTTATTGTGGGTCGTCTTTGCTTCATCTGGCATATCTATGTTTGTTTGGTTTGATTGTTCGTTGTTGGGGTACATCTTAATTTAAACAGTCCTTAGTTTCGCATTGTTTTTTTGGCGAGTTTTTTTAGATCTCGTTTTTTGTTGTAGCCTCGGTTTGCGTTGTCGTCATCTGGCTGTTTGTCTTTCCTGGGGTTGATTATTTGCTTTTCGGGGTGTGTTTGGTTGGTCTGTTTGGTGTTTGGTTGTATTGGTTGGAGGTCAAATTTCGTTTCAAATCTGTCTTCATGGTGTACTTACGATAATCAGTGATGGCGTGGCTTGCGCACTTGCACTTAGGGGTTTGGCTAATTATTTTTTGCTTAAAATTTCCCTGCAATGGTGATTATATAACATGTGTTAATTTTTTTGGGGGAAATGATGCGTGTGCTCACTTTGGCTGAATGGAACGCTTGAGCATTTATTCAACTACAATGGGAATTCGGTACCAATGCCTCCAAAAAAATGACCTGCAGTCCAAGCTTAACCATTACTGTGAGTGCTATATTTTTGACGCTTAGGCATGCTTGGTTTCAAACTTCCAGGGTGCCTAGGTGAATTACGCATTATGTGGTCGTAGTCTTTTAGGCTTTATTCTTGTGTCGTGGTTGGCTTTCGGTTCTATTTATGCAGTGTGCTTACATATCTGTTCAATTGTCTTTTTGATGTGCAGCACGATACACGCTTCACTGCTCAGGGCGGCTGTTGTGCGAGATTCTGTGTGTTCGGGGTCTCCCTGTTCTAGAGGTATTACTCCTTGCTTATTTTGTGTGTTTAGTCTCATGGTAATTGTGCTTGCATTGTATTTTGTACGGCTGGTTTAGGGTGTGCGGCACATTTTTCTACGTGTCTAGGGTGTGCTGGCTAGGTTTGTTGCAGTGTCCGTTCCATGCAGTTGCTTTTTCCCTGCTTTTACTTGTTCCTTGTGCTGTGTTACATATGTTGGGGTGCTGTTGCATTTCAGCTGTTTTTTTAAAAGACTTTTTTACTTGCCAAAGGTCATTTGTTTTGGGGCTAGGGGGGTTTGTGGTGATGGGGCTTGAGGTTTATCTTTATGACGGTTTCCGGTTTGGGTTTGGGATGGTTCACCTTTAAGGGTTTTTGTTTTGTGTGGTGGTAAGGGCCTACTTTGCCTGGCTCTGAGGGTGGTGGGCCGTTTCTCGTGGCGAGGTGGTTGACCGATCATGGTTTACTTGAGGGAATGAGGTCCTGAGGTGTTGGTAATGTTTTAAAGTAGAGTAGGGCTTGTGTGCATGGTAGTGGTTGCGCCATCAGCGGTTGGTGTAAACGGTGGGCTGTTTTAGGGCTCTCCTATTAACTTGGGGTTCAAATTTACAGGTTATGGAAACTGGCAATAAGGAGTTTGGGATCTGTTATCGGAGCCTACTTGCAACCATAGCTGATGAGGTCGGAGGTAGCACGCCTTTTAATATTAAGCGATCTCAGGTGAGTGACCTGGCTGCGGTTGTTGTGCGTGCTAAAAAGGGTGGCCATTTGGCGTACTATTTTGAGGGCGATGCTTATGGTAGTCTAGAGAAATCAGAAAATGATGCTGCTAAAAAAGTTGTGCTCTTTCTTATTGAGAAAAAGCGATTGCGCATTTTGGACTTCAACTTAAGGAAAAGGGAAGAGGTGCAGGCTTGTGCAGCTTATTATAGGGCACAAAGAAACAAGCTCACTGGTGTGTTTGAGGGAGGGGAAACCGAGAAATCTGAGAAACATTCTCGATCCATATCCATTGACTATTGTGTGCTTTTGAGGGATGTCTTGGATTGCTATGGGCTTTCGGTGACTGATGTTGACTGTATAAGGTTGTCGATGGAGCAGCATGTTTGCCTTTTTGGTGTCCGCCACAACCCTGCTGAAGTGGAGTGGATGATGGGCCCATCGGGTAAGACTGTCTGTTTGGCGCAGCAGTACCTCGCAAAGAAGGCTTTAAGGTACTTGCAGCCACTGCTGCTAGGGATGGGCATGGACCCAGGACCCGACCCAGACCCGTCGGACCCGACCCGCTTGGGTCGGATTGATCCATGCACAAAGCTGACTGGTCGGGTTTGGGTCCGACAACTGAGACCCAGACCCGACCCGACCCAGACCCGTATAGGTTGTTTAATTAAAAAAAAAACTCATGGTGCTCTACTTGTCGGCAATCAGCATTTCAGCCTCAAATCCTCCAACAAACACGCAGAGCCAAATTTTCAACATTCCACACCCTCTCTCTCTCTCCTGACTGTCCTCACTTCTCATCGCCGTCGTGAACTCCAACCATCGTCGCCTGAAGTCTTCATCACCACCGTCGCCTCTATTCTTCATCGGCACCAGTAAGAGAAGAAAGAGAAGTTCATTTGTCTGAGCCAGATCTGATATGGGCGTCGACCGAACGACGACGATAAGACGCTGCCACGTCCACCCAGTTTCTCCAATCGCCGCCACCAGCGCCGCTAACCCTCAACACCTCCCCGTTCAAGCAAAATCAAGCCAGGTTTGAACGACTAGACCCCATTTTCTGTTAGTTCAATTATTTTACTTTAATTCGGGATATTTCAACAATAGTTGCTGAAGAATTGATGAATAAGATCCAAAATTGATGAAAAATAAATCGCGAATCTAGGATATAATAGTTTATATTCTTCATCTCTGTATTGTTGTTATTATTATTGCTGTTGATTGATATTTGTTATTATCGCTCGGGTTTTTTTTTTTTTGATGAAAATGTAAATTTTTATTGAAATCAAAAAAACAACTCTAAAACTAGAGCTTACCTTACATCATGACAGAGTTTGGAGCCAGCTAGCATCTTTTACAGATACTTTGTTACAAAAACAGTTTACTCTACTCCTAATCTCTTTCTTAACTATCTCACAAAGCTTATCCGGGTGCATCAAAACAAACTCCATTCTGCATTTATTCCGTTGCATCCAGATGTGATAGATCAAACTGCAAATGATTGAGCCAGCAACTTGTTTCATTAGCTTTGACGCCAATCTTTTCCTTGAACACCAGACCAAGGTGTCAACCTCAGGGAAGTTGATATTGCACCAAGTCTTCAAATTCTCTAGACATCTCCTCGAGTACGAGCATTTGAAGAAGACATGTCCATGAGATTCAATGCCATCCTGACAAAGAAGGCACTGATCTTCCAAGCAGACACCATAACTCTTAAGTTTATCTCTCATTTGTAGCCTTTGCAAGAGAGCTAGCCAACTAATGAAAGAAGCCCTTGGAATAATGTGTCTGCTCCAAATAAATTTCCCCCAGCAGATTTTATAATTCCTCACCTCTCAACCATTTATATCGTGCTGATATTGTATACTCATTTCCATCCTGCAACCAGTTTTCCTTCTCAAAACCTTCTTTCATATGCTTCTTGACCATACAAATTTTTTTCCAGAACCAACTGACATCTCCATGAGGTTCATAGTCCTCCCATTGACTGCCCTTCAGATAAACACTATCAATCTATTTAATCCACAACTTATCAGCCTTTATATACAACCAGTAGGCATACTTTCCCAAACTAGCCAGATTCCATTTGATAACATCTCTGATGCCCAAACCTCCAGCTTCCTTTGATTTGCATACATTTTCCCATGCAACCAATGGACTTCTCAGCATATGTTCATTGCTGTCCCACAAAAAATTCCGACAAATAGCATTGATTTTTTTCATGACCATCTTAGGTATAATAAACACTCTAGCCCAGTAGTCATGAAGGTTAACCAGGACAGCTTTAACAAGAGTTAACCTACCAGCATATGATAATTTCTTTGCACCCAAGGCTCTGATTCTGTCTACTATCTTTTCCGATAAGATGTGACAGTCCCTGGAAGTTATTCTCCCAGCAGTGATTTGGATACCAAGATATTTGAAAGGTATCTCTCCCTCTCTGAATCCAGATAAACCAATCACCTCCTGTTTAATATTGAAACCCATACCTGCACAGTTTAACTTTTAAACCAGAAGCCTCTGAAAAAGTAGTGAATCCTCTCAGCATTAACAAGACTGAAGAAACATTACCCTTACAGAATAGTAGCAGGTCATCGGCAAAGCATAAGTGGTTGAGCTTAGTTTTACTGCATAAAGGATGAAATCTGAACTCTTTTTTCTCAGCTACAACCCCAAGAATCCTTGACAGATATTCCATACAAATAGTGAAGAGAAGAGGAGAAAGAGGGTCACCCTGACGAAGACCTCTCTTCCCTTTGAAAAAACCAAACATATCACCATTTAGTGAAATAGAATATGAAGGGGTACTGATGCATTCCATAATGAGCAGAACCAATTTCCCAGGAAAGTTCAAAGCCTTCAATATTTCTTTGATGAATTCCCACTCAATAGAATCATAGGCTTT
The DNA here is from genome assembly GCA_963680865.1 of Spergularia marina. NCBI lineage: Eukaryota > Viridiplantae > Streptophyta > Magnoliopsida > Caryophyllales > Caryophyllaceae > Spergularia > Spergularia marina. The sequence goes on along the minus strand of OY804553.1, from coordinate 20,545,520 downwards.
TCTAAGGTCTATCTTCATCAAGCACCTTGGAGATATCCCTTTTCTGTTGTATTTTCTAACTAAATCTTGACAAATCATCACGTTTTCTACAATATCCCTCTGCTTAATAAAGGCACCTTGGCTCTGATTAATAATATGAGGTAATACCCTTCCCAGCCTTTCACAAATGATCTTGGATATGCACTTGTAAATGGTGTTACAACATGCAATTGGACGGAATTCCAAGACTGATGAAGGATGATCTATCTTAGGAACCATAGTCAGCACTGTGGAAGAATTAATCTGTTTTAACAGTTTACCATTGGAGAAGAATTCCTGAACTGCATCTATGACCAGACTCCCCACTGTATTCCAAGCGTCCTTAAAGAACTGACTAGTGAAACCATCAGGCCCTGGAGTTTTGGATCCATTAATGGCAAACATAGCATTTTTGACCTCCATTCTAGTCACTGGACTCATAAGCTCAACCTGCATAGCCTTAGTTAGGATAGGGCCTTTCCTAACTGTTTGAACATGAACTTTCCTCCTCTCAGCAGCTTTTCCTAATAATTCTTGGTAATACTCCAAAAAAGCATTTTGAATGCTCTTATTTTCAGTCTGCATCACCCCCTTCACATCCTTAATCTGGAGTACACTATTCCTAGCTCTTCTAGCTCTAATGGAAGCGTGAAAATAGGCTGTGTTGTCATCCCCTTCAGCAATCCAATGAGCTTTACTCCTTTGCTTCAGAAAACTTTCCTTCGCTGCAAAAAGATACCTAAATTTTGTAGCTAATACTGTTTCCCTAGCACACAGTACCCCATTTCTAGGGTCATCATGAAGCTGCATTTGAATATCATTAAGCTCCTGATAGGCCTTTGCGATTGCTGTCTCAATGTTTGAGAAAGCTGCCCTGTTCAGGCCTTTTAGAGGAGACTTCAGAGCTTTCAGCTTAGTGGTGAGTCTATACATAGTACAACCCCTCTTGTCCTTATCCCACTCCTCTTTCACAATATTCTCAAACTCTGGGGCCTTGCTCCACATGTTGTAATATTTGAAAGGGGCCTTTCCTTTAACCCTAGTCTTGTAAAGTGAGATCACACAAGGGCTGTGATCAAACAGACCTTCAGGGTAGAAGTAGGCTTGGCTGTCTTGGAACAACATCAGCCATTCACTGTTAATCAGGACTCTATCTATTCTACTGAAAACTCTAGAGTTATCATTGTGCTTATTGTTCCAGGTGAAGAAATTACCATCAGACTTCAAATCCTCCAAACCACAAATATTCACACAATTCTGAAAACCCTTTATCTCACTAATGGTGACTTTTGAGCCAATCCTCTCATTAGTAAATAAAACATTATTGAAATCCCCTAATATAACCCAAGCTTCAGAGATCCAAGTACTAAAGTTAATCAATTTCTGCCATAGGAACTCCCTCTCAGCAGCATTATTAGACCCATAAACATAGGTAATAAAGAACTTCCTGCCAGTGCCAAGCTCTTCAGATGTGAGATGGATATATTGGATATCCATACTAATAATCTGAACATCATATCTAGATGGATCCCATATAACCCAAATCCTACCTCCTTTATGCAAGCTGTTATTTGTTGTAATAGACCAATTTGAACCAATATTAAGGTGAATCCTAGCAATAGAACCAGAACTCACCTTAGTCTCTAGGAGACCAAACAGCCCAATATTATGGAGATTCAAAAATCTCTTAATCTCTCCTTGTTTGAGAGGGCTATTCAGTCCCCTAACATTCCAAAATCCAAGATTAGCCATGGTCAACCAGACCATGACAATCACTACCGTTCTCCACCCTCTCTGAGTTTGAGCCATACCTCACAACTGCAGCATAAGTTAAATTTGCTCCTGAATCTGCTGAGTTATGAGGAGTATGTGTTACTGTGTAGAGCTGTCTTACAAGTCTACCTGTGGACATAGTAATCTGAGGGACAGTTACTGCAGGGATATTGAAACCAGAATTCACCTCAACTATAGCCAAATTCTGATTCTCCTTTGTGCTAATCTCCTTCTGACCACCTTTGTCTTGCACATTTTTGGGTCTCCAAACCCGTCTGACTTTCCTTCTCTGATTCCCATTCTGAGGTTGGACCCCTTTTCTGCATTGCTCACTAGTATGGCCAAGCTTTTTGCACTTCTTACAGATGGTCGGCTTCCACTCATATTCAATGTTCTGCTCAATGGTATTTCCTTTCTCATCAATAAATTTCACCATAGATGGAAATTCCTGATCTACCTCTACCTCCACCAGAACCCTGGCATAGCCAATCATACTTTTATCCTCAGTAGCTCTATCAGCCTTAACAACCTTACCAATGAGCCCAGCAATCTTTCCTATGCAATTTGGAGTCCAGAATTTCAATTCTAATCTCAATAGCTTCACCCAGATAGGGACTTTCTTAACAAAATTCTTTGTGAGCTCCATATCCTCAGTCCAGGCCTGAACTATGAGGGGTTTGTTGTCAAACAAATAGTGACCTGCCTTAAGAGCATTGTCTTTCTGTTCAATGGTAGAAAATCTAACCACATATACCCCATTAGGCAAAAAAGACACCTTGTCTAACCCCTTCTTCCCCCAAATTCTATTAAAGTATCCATTCATAATATCAGGAGGAGGATTAGCCCCTAATACAAAACAGACCAATAGTTGACACCTTCACTCACATCCTCCACTGATAAAGACAGTAATTTGGGACCAGAATTACAAGTCTCATTAGGAGTTGGATTCATACGTCTTCTAGAGACCGTGTGCCACTCCTCTTCAGTTTCCTCTTCATCGCCTTCCTCAATCGGCGCAAATCCATTCCCCCGATTCATCATACTATTTGGTTGGTTTTCCCCCATATCCTCATCCTCCTCATCATCAAAAAGATGTAACGGCGGAATACCTTGAATTTCAGCCATCGATTTATGCTTCTTCGCATCAGAAGTAGACGGAGCAATTTTGTTGTTATTTTTAGAGCGATTCTTCTTACTATTGTTTCTCTTGCCTGATTTCCTATGTTTCCCACTCGATCTCGATCGTGCCATAGCTAGAATCAAGACTGAGATAGGATTTCGGCCATTTTTTGTATTTTTATTATCGCTCGGGTTGAATTGATATTTGTTATTTGTTGTAGATTTGAATTGATATTTGTTATTATTGTTGTTGTTGATTTGATATTTGTTATTGTTGTTGATTTGAATTGAAATTATGATGTTGATGATATTCCAATCGAAAAATCGGATGGAGAAGAAGAATCATCGGAACGTCGTGAAGGTTAAATCATTTGAATGCCATGCTATTGCTATGTAATAAGTTTTAAGACGATTTAAACTTTGATTGTGAACTTTGTAAGACTTTGTGTTGTAGGCTCTTAGGCCTCGACTCTCTGTTGGAATTTTACGATCCCGTTTTGGTTGGATATTTTCACGAGATTGTACTTCACAGAATATGAAAGCAAATTACGTTTGGATCGAAAATATCAATTATTTTATAAGCATTACCACGATTTATGAACTGGACCCGCACGAGACCCGACGGGTCTGGAAATTTGAGACCCGACGGGTCGGGTCTGGGTCTGGGTCTGTCAAAAATTTGACGGGTCCGGGTCCAAGTAGACCCGACCCAGACCCGACCCATGCCCATCCCTAGCTGCTGCACTTTGATGTCATAGACTTAAACTATTGCAAGATGAAAACAACTGAGGCTGAGTGTGCAATGGAGAGGGAGATTTACCTTTCAACCAGAGATAGTCTTGCTGGTGTTGCTGAGATGGGCTCTGCCACCTCGCCACTGTCGGCTAACAGTTACACCACACCCCAAAATCCCGAGGCACAGATTGAGGCTTTGAATTCCCCACCTCCTATGCGGAAGAAGCGGAGGCTCGTACGAGGTGCTGGTGCAGCCGTGCCCGTTGATGATGGGCGCATTGGTTGTCTATTTGAAATCCCTGATGACCTTAGCATTATTTTCACGGTCACGGGTCGTATGTGAGCGTGCCTGCTCTAATGCATGCGCGTGGCAAGGCTTAGCAACTGATGCATCATGGGTGTGCCTTTTTTATACTTAACTGTGTTTGGTATGGGGGGAGGATGGTGGGTTATTTTGGGTAAGCTTATGTTTAATCGAATACAGTGCCATGTAATGTTGTTCTAGCCAGGGTGCCTCGTAGGTTATATGTTAGCGAGCATCCATTGGCACTATGGATTGGTGTTTGTACTATTCTTGTTACCTAATATATGGGTTTATTTTAAGCAGTTACTCTTGTCAACTTAGAAATTTGCGCAGCCACTCTTGTTGTTCCATTTATAGCGCCAAATCTGCTTTTTTCCCTTGTCTTATTGCATGGGTTAATGCTTAATTCTATGTTTCATGGTTAAGTGCTTGGTAATGGTATACTGTAGTTTCTTGCGCAACATTTTTTGGTATTGCCCGCTGTCATCCTTCCCTTACATATGTTCTACGTTTAGGAGTGTTGGGTGTGAGCTGTCGTGTTATGCTTAGGAGTCGTTTGATGCTACGTTGCAGATTAGATTTTCGCCTGTTCTAATTTAATTGTTCTTTGTGAGCAGGCACCCGAGCTTAGTTTGCAGGTACTTTGGGTGGTCCTTCTGCCATAGCCTTGCTAGATCAACATTGTTATGTCATGGGTATGTTTCTATTCTTATTACAAGACTATTCTTTTCCTTTTCTTTCTGTTTGATGACTCTATGTTAGTCTGGAAATAGAGGTGTGAGATTGTGTGTGTATTCATGCTTTTGCTTCTTCTTACAAATGTTCAAGGTCGGAATTTTTTTTAGGGACCTTCTGTGTTCAGTTTGTTGCTTTTTTGGTGCTTTATTACTGTGTTCGCTTTCGGGGCACCATATGAACTCCCCCCCCAAAAAAACAAATAGAGCGCGCTTCGACCTCAATCCTTGGTGAATACGTATACAACTTTCGGACATCGCCCTCGCTAGTCTGCTTCTGCGACAATGATTACGTGTGAACGTGCGCTTGTTGGGTGCTCCTTTACATCTAACCTTTGTAGTTTACAAGTGCACCAGACCCAAATGTCGGGCCATCAGGTACTGGCAAGAAGCGGGCACGTGCAGTACGAACGACCCGGGCCTCTCCTCAGTCTGATCGAGAGAGGAGGTACCGGAATCAAAGAACGACAAGCTTAGACGGGGGGAATTGCATCCTTTGAGCTATCCAGAGCCGCATACATCAGCTTCCATGAGCGTTCATCCACTTGATGGCGCGACTTCAAATGCCCCGCCTTTACGAAGGACGCGCTATAGAAATCGACGGGGCATCAATGCTGATGAAACCTGTCTACAACATGTGGAGTCAGAGATGAATCAACAACTAATTTCTGCGGACATTGGGTTACCTCCAACTAATGCTGCAACTACCCCATCCACGTCCAGGCCGCGTAGGAAGTCGGGAAAGAGTAAGCCTTTTTTTTAAAACCCTTCTAGACTTAGCAATGTTAAGTTACTCCAATCCTTCCTGCTACGTCTTAAATTGTTAGACAACATTTTACGGTTACCTTGGTGACGTGCAGGTCTGCCTGCAGCCATCGGGGGGAAACCTGTACCGTCTCAGGCATCTACTTTGCCCTTGCCCACATTCTGTTCCATGTGTGGTGCCTTAAGATTTGTGCACGAGCCCAAGGGGTTTTGTTGCTCTGATGGCCAGAAATGAATTCCCTCAACCACTTATTGATTTATTCACCAAAAATTACAATGACTCTATACACTTTCGGACTTACGCTCGATTTCATAACAACCTCTTTGGTTTCACTTCCTTGGGCGGATCTTTTGAGACAATATCAGACCAAGGGATTTACACTTTCAAGGTCCATGGCCAAATGTATCACTTCATGCCCGATTTATTACCGACTAATAATATCCCAAAATATCTGCAGCTTTATTTCTACGATTTACAACATGAGAAGGAAAACCGCCTTGGATTATTCCCAGAACTGAAATCTACCGTAATATCAAAACTTATGGGAGTCATGAGCGACAATCCTTATGCATCTTTCTTCAAATCACTCAGCGAATTTGATGTGGCAGAGAACACCAGAATCGTATTGAATCAAAACTCTAATCTGGACCAGCGTGTATACAACGCTCCAACTGCCGAGGAAGTTGGGGCTGTCTGGTTAGACTCTTCGTCTTCGCAGGAATCAGGGGGCCCACATATAATTGTGCATGGGAAATCAAATACTTCCCATAGAATTATGCATTACTATGGGTGTTATGATCCTTTGCAATATCCTCTTCTATTTCCTAAGGGTGAGTTTGGGTGGCACCAAGGCCTGTTCAGGCTTCAAAGAGGTGGCCACACATCGCCCATCAATGCTCACGCGCTCAGTTGCGCTTCTTTGGCATAGACGGCTGAAGAGTTGCTGGATGCCCAAGCCACAGGTAATGCACTCTTCTATCTTATGAACTCAGGAAAATCTGGTGTCTGGATTGTTCCATTTTAATTTCCGTCTTTCTTAGTTGCCGTTATAGACCGAGAAGAAAAGGCAAGCAAGTATCATGCAAGGAATACTACGCTTATACGCTGTAAATACGGCCCGACAACTATATTCTAAGAGCTGGAAGGCTCTTCCAACAATATTTGGTGGATATGTATATCAAGCTGGAAAACACGCGATTGGATTACTATCGTAAGAATCAGGATGTGATAAGGGCAGATGTGTATCAATGCGTTGTTGATAATGTCGCCCAGGGAGGGACTGATGCTTCAAATGTGGGCCATAGAGTTATACTTCCAGCCTCGTTCATAGGAGGGCCACGTGATATGAGGCGGAGGTATTATCTAAATTCCATGGCCCTTGTACAAAAGTATGGGAAACCGGAATTGTTTATGACCATGACATGCAACGCATCTTGGCCTGAGATAAAAGACCAGCTGGCGGAGGGGGAGTTGGCCCAAAATAGGCCTGATCTTGTGGCCAGGGTTTTCCGTGCAAAGTTAACCGAGATGAAAAAACAAATAATGGAGAAGAAGGTTTTCGGAGAAGTCGCGGCTCTTATATATGTTGTGGAGTTTCAAAAGCGTGGCCTACCTCATGCACACTTCTTGATTATCCTTAAACATGGGCACAAAATTATAAGTCCTGAAGAGTTCGATCATTACGTGAGCGCAGAGATCCCCACAACCGAGCATCCACATTTGCGGGCTGCTGTGCTCCGACATATGATGCATGGCCCCTGTGGAGATGAGCATCCGAACTGTCAATGCATGAGGCTCGAAGGCCGGGTGAGGAAGTGCAAAGCTGGGTACCCTAAAAAGTTTTGTCAGTTTACTACAACAAGTGGGCAGGACTGCTATCCTACATATCGAAGGAGAAGAACCGGGGAGACGCTACGGATAAGGAAGTCACGGATTGACAACAGATGGGTTGTTCCTTACAATCCATATCTTCTCGCGATGTTTGACTGCCACATTAACGTGGAAATTTGCTCTACCATAAAGGCGGTTAAGTACCTTTATAAATATATCTATAAGGGTCATGATCGTGTTTCTTTTTCTGTTGTGGAAGACATGGAGGAAACACCGGTGGATGAGATTAATAGATACCAAGCTGGACGTTGGGTTTCGCCTCCAGAAGCAGCTTGGAGGATATTTGGGTTTGATTTGTTTGAAATTTACCCCCCAGTAATGCCTCTTACGGTGCACACAGAAAATATGCAATACGTCCGCTTTGCGGATACCGAGGAGCTGCAGAATGTGGTGGACAGCGAAAAAAACTCTAAGACACCCCTCACTGAGTTTTTCGCATTAAATGCTCAAAGACCCGCTGGCCCTAGTACCTCTACTCAGAATTTCCGGATCACTTTGTATGGGATACACGGTCCAGGTCATGGAAAGATAGAAAACGTGGATTTCTTGTGGGAAGGGTCGCAACAGTCATGCCTGGGGATGGTGAACGTTACTACCTAAGGTTATTACTCACAAATGTTCGCGGGCCTACGTCTTTTAGGGATTTACTGGTTGTGGATGGCCATGAATGTGCAACTTTCCAAGAATCAGCTTTAAAACGTGGGCTTTTAGAGTCTGATGAAACCGTGGAAAAATGCATGAACGAGGCGATACAGATACAAATGCCGCATGCCCTGAGGCGATTATTTGCAACAATCCTTTGTTTTTGCACACCAAGCGACCCCAAAAAATTCTGGGAAAAGTATTATGATGCAATGTTAGAGGATTACAAGCGACGGTTTCCGCACGACATGAACAAAGTTCTGCAGCTAACTTCTCAAAGAGTGGAACAGTACCTAGAAGGGATGGGGAAGACCTTTGCGGTATTCAAGCTTAACGATTTGCATAAGCTACAAGACGAAACTATCACTGCAACCCGTGATACAATTGATGCTTTGGAGGCCCCTGTGCCGACTGAGTACATGCATGCAAGCAAACAGCTAAATTTTGAGCAAAAGGTAGCTTTTAAGGCAATAATTCACCGTGTTAAGGCCAACCAACCAGGGGTGTTCTTTGTAGATGGGCCTGGGGGGACTGGGAAGACTTTTTTATATTGTGCGATTTATGCAAAAGTACGGGCTATGGGGAAAATTTGCTTGCCTACTGCTTCTTCGGGAATTGCTGCTTCGAATATGCCGACTGGTCGTACAGCTCATTCGAGGTTTAAGATACCACCTGATGAGGAGGGTTCTCTCTCTTGCACGGTTTCAAAACAAGGAAGCCTGGCAACTCTTTTAAAGCAGACCACGGTCATAATCTGGGACGAAGCGTCTATGGCAAAGAAGGATAACATAGAAGCACTGGATCTATTGTTAAGGGACATATGTGATAACCATATTCCATTTGGAGGCAAGATAGTTGTCTTCGGAGGTGATTTCCGCCAGGTCTTGCCCGTGCTCTCTCGCAAAACACAACAGGAAGCTGTAGAAGCAAGCCTTGTTAGCTCATACATATGGCCACAACTTGAAAAGTTTAGGCTGACACACAATATAAGAGCTATTGAGGACCCTACATTCTCAGCATTCTTGTTGCGCCTTGGAAATGGTGAGCTGCAGACAAGCGGCGATGGTGACGTGCATTTACCAGGAAGCTTGCTCATGCGTTGTACTCCGGACACAGACAATGTTAGAACTCTGGGCAGGTCCATCTTTCCTGAACTCGAACATTGTCATTTCACACCAGATATTTTCACCAAGCGGGCTATTTTGACACCCAAGAATTGTGACGTCGATGTTATTAATGCTTTGCTGATAGACAAATTCCCAGGGAATGCTCATGTTTATGAGAGCTTCGATACAGTGGCTGATGATACTCACACCTTATACCCAATTGAGTTCTTAAATGCTTTATGCCCGGGAGGCATGAGCCCTCACAACCTTACTCTTAAGGAAAATTGCCCGGTACTGCTATTGCGGAATCTGGATCCTGCTGCTGGGCTGTGTAATGGTACCCGTCTAATTTGCAAGCGCTTTCTGCCGAATCTTATCGAATGTCAAATATCAACGGGTTCTTACGAAGGGGAGCACGTTTTCTTGCCAAGGATCATCTTAAAGCCATCTGTCTCATCTAAGTTCCCTTACCCATTTCAAAGAAAGCAATTTCCAATAAAGCTGAGCTTTGCTATGACAATAAACAAAGCCCAGGGCCAGACATTGGAAAGAGCCGGTGTATATCTGCCTGCTCCATGTTTCTCACATGGACAATTATATGTTGCGCTCTCAAGAGCGAAAACTGCCGAGCAGATGAGAGTAGTTTAGGGGAAACTCCTGAGGAAACCGAGACTTCGCACTCTGTCAAAAATGTTATTTCTTTTGAAGTTTTAAGACGGGCTGGGGTTATTCCACGGTGACGATTATTGTATGTCGATGTATCTTGTTCACATGTGTTGTTTTTGCCCTGTTTCATTTCTTATTTTGAGGTTCAGAAAGTTGTTGCATTCAGATCAAGGACTCTTACATTTTTTTGGGGTGGGTTTTCTGGCAGGTCTCTGAACAGATCGGCTGCAATTTATGGGGTTTGCTGTATGTTCTGGCAGTGCAGGAGCTCATCGTGCATGTAAAACTTGTGTAAGGCCTAATTTGGAGCACATAATGTTCCATGTTTTTCCGCTAAATTGGGCTGCATGTGAATGTTTTGTGGGTATATGCTGCGCTTGTTTTAATGTTATTTTTTGGATTACTAAGTGCTGCCAACAAATTTAGTGTATGTTAAACTTCGTTCTTTAGAGAGTAGAGTTCACGGTAAAACTACTTGCGCACATTTCTAAGAATCTTTGTTAATTTAATCAAGCGTAACAATAGAGTGTCAGTAGCATGTGATATATGTGCACAGCAAAGCACCTAAAGCTTTTGCAAGGTTCTGCTGCTATGACCAGATTTATGCTGCATACCTGCATCACAAGCTTGGAATTAAACACTTTGGGTGTTTTTACTCCTAAAACTGCGCGCTTAAGTAAAATCTTTAATACTTAAAGGCCAAATTTGTAGAAAACTGCCTGCTTGTAATTTACCATATGGTGTTATCGATAGTCAGTCTTATGTGCACTTTCAGATGCCTTTACTTTTGTGCTCAAATTGGAATGATCAAAATTGGCACTCCAAAGTCAAAATTGCAGAAAATAAAGGTAGACAAAGTCTTGCATTCACGTTATAAAATTGAATATAATGCCCTAGACATTCTCCCACCAATTCTGTTCACACTCATGCCTTGTATGCATTGATCCAATTATTAACGAGGCAAAAATGATAAAGTCTTCATATGTTAGTATGAGATCAATGCCTGAGGTAATGCCACTTACTCTAATCATACAACCATTCAAGTCAATTGGTCTCTTAGTGTTACTCCACCAGGTAACATTGCCAACCTTTACTCTTTATAGCATTGAACTACATGTGAGCGATTATGCAGTATTTATGTCTGTGTGCGAGTCCCGTGAGATCTTTTTGAGGTGCTTGTAGAAAATGACATGCAGAATGTGGAAGCCTGTGAAAGGCAGCCCAGGTATCCTTATTTCATGAAAACCCGCACTTTTCAGCTTCCTCTGCTCTATTATGATTCAGTCTGCCTTCTGAGCCCCTTTCAGCGTACCAGCAAGGAGGTTGGAGGAAGCGTCACACGAATTACGCGCCGTTATATTCAAAGGCAAGTTTTGAACACGCTTGATATCTGCCTCTGTACTGACATTTACTGTTTTTTTCCAAAATTTGCTCAGCGTAGAAGTGATAACAAAAGATACTGCGGTCGCTTTAGCCCTCATATTGTCTTGCAAATCTGGGTGTGTGGCATTTTTAAACCTTATTTCTGGGCGATCAGGTCTGCAGGTGCATTAGAAGGAGAAAGTAAAAGACGATTTCGAACTGTGGTGAGCCGTTGAATGCTAGGGTCAATAGCTTGCCTTGCACACAAATTCAGATTCTCAGGTAAGCGCTCTTAACATCTTCAGAGTGGGCTCTGAGTTCCTTGCATTTCTCAGCAATAAAATTTGTGTTCCCAATGGCCAATGTACACTACTTATTGGCGTTGCATGCCTGAACAGAAAAATCAAAGCGTTTTTTTCAAGCTGTTACGCTCATTCTTAAACAACTGTTTGTGTTGTCCTTCTTTGTGCCACACTAAACCACATCTTGGTTGTACAGGAGCTACATATCCCTTATTAGCTGCCGTCGGTTTCCCAACTGCCATGAAAAAAGTGAAGCTTCACAGTGACCATGCCTTCAAAGAATACCCGGCCACTGCCTCCCAGGCCAGGTACCTTCACACACCTTTTTGGGTGCCTAATTCATCGGCTTTATGATGGCATCTTTGATTGCAATGTTTTATTATAGTCACCTGCAGTGGGGTGACCTACAATTGTTTCTTTCTTCGGCTTAAATTATCTGTTCTTTCATCGCGTGCTCCTTTGCAAACTGTTATCATAGTCGCCTGAATAAAAGTCGAATGTCTGTGCTCCACTGCGTGCGTGTGCTTTATTCTAATTATGTTGATGTCGTAGGAAATCATAACTGAGGTTGTGTAGCGCTTGTATGCAAAATGATTATACCCCAACAAATGCTAACATATAAGCTATTTTGTTCAAATTATCGAACCAACGCTTTTATAAGAAATCAGATTACTGTTTGTTGGAGTTTAGCGTTGTCTATTTTGGGTGTCAGGTAGACTTTACATTTGCTGTGTATAACAGTGAAGGAACGCTACTTCCCCTCCCCCCCCAAAAAAAGCTTATTTCTGAAACACATAATCTTCCATACATATACGGGGATGCCTTGGGAGATCTGTACAGGATTCAATAGTTCAATGTAACATTTTTGTTCCGTGCAGACGTCCCAAAGTGTCTTCATATGCATCGCAGTTTGGTGTTTTGGAGATTTCAGGGAAAGCAACATATAACTGGTGAGATGTCAGGTGAGTACACCGGTGACAAATACGTAGGATGTCGTGCTGTTGCACACCTCGCCAGATGCATGAACCTGCATACAATGCAATCCCTTGTTCTTCAAATACTATAGAAAAAAACAAGATTTACCAAGCTCATGAATTGTCAAAGGAAAGCCCTAAACTAAAGTGCAACTAAGCAGATTGCATGTGCGTCTACACTATAATAAACCGTCTCCCAAAGCTTGCATGAATCAGCTCTTTCTTTCTGGTGATATGCCATTCTCCCAAAACATAAAAAAATTTCTCAGTCAACTCACAGACAGATCTGGACCATACACCGTCAAAGTTAAGGTGATTGACAAGACACGTAAGCAGACATCCCCCAAAGCTTCATACCAGAAAATCACCCTTGAGGATGAGAAAGTATGCATCCCATGCCAGTGCTTATATATATATATATATATATATATATATATATATATATATATATTGAGGATCATGAGAGTACCCCTTCTTAGGTGAGTACTGCGCACCATATCATAGCCGTCCGATCTACTAGTTTCGACGCTCCGGATTAAGCCACGTATTCCTTGTTTAAAACGGAAAAGGGAGTGGATCGGTTCCCTCATTTCTTCAGCATTTGCAATTTTTTTGTTTCTCTCTCTTCAAACTCTTACTCTCTTCGACATTTTCTCTCTCCTTTCCTGCGTTCTGCCTGCTGATCTCATGCCGTCGCCGCTGACGACGCGTCTGCCGTCGCGTGTCGCGTTCTCTCTGCTTCTCGCCGTCTCTCTCTCTCCTCCATTTTCGGTAAGATTTGCTTTGATAATTATGTTATTTGTTCGGATTTTTTTTGTATCTCATCGCCGTCGCCGACCTACTCGTCCGCCGTCGCTCCGCCGCTAATCGTCGGAGCTCAATCATGTTCTATTTGTTAGAATCAGCTCTTTCTTTCTGTGTTTTCTCATTTTCTCTCTCCTAGGTTTTCACAATTCTGTTATTCCTCAATTTTTCTTGTTCTGCAAATTTCGATAACTTTTAATTTGATGAATAATGGATTCGTTTGATAATATTTGTCATTCGATTCACATTTTAATTCTATTTATTACATTTGATTGTTTACTTTCGATTTTGTTTTCTCTATGGATTTTTTTTCATTCAGATTTTATGTTCTCGGTGTGTTTTATTTTTTATTTTTTTATCAAAATCTAACCATCCGATTGTGAATTTGTATTTGAGATTTTTGTTTTCAAAATCATGTGTAAGATTTTATTGTGATTAAGGTATAATTCACAGCTATAAGCATGTGTTTGATGAAGATAAGTAGAGAGAAGCTTTTATTGCTGCTTGCAGTGATGGCATTGGGAATGAGTTTAGGTTGAATTTGTTTTTTTGTATTTTTCAGTGACATAGGTTATGCATTAAATGACATCGAAATACGAATGACTTATGTCATTGTATGGACACTCTTGTGTCATTGTATGGACAATTGGCGTCATTGGATGGAGGTGTCACTGTATGGACACTCTTGTGTCATTGCGTGGAGGTGTTATTGTATGGACTGTGAGTGTCATATCATGGAGTGTGAGTGTTATTGCATAGAGTCATGCGTTTTGTGTGCCCTATTGTCGTGTTGTCTTGCTCTCTGTCCATTATTGTTTGCTACTGCGTTAAGATTACTATATTGATTGGATTATGACCGAGTTTAATGTGGGGTAGTCTAGGTTTGTGCTTTAGTTAGAGTAGCTTGTTAGTCGAGTAGTCTCTAGAGTCATGCTTGTTAGTGTCTGGAGTAGTCTAGAGTGATGTTTTTTAGTGTTTAGAGTAGCAATAAGAGATTATACTTTCGTCATTTTTACACAGGTTTGTTACAAATCTTGAAGCATAGAGTAGTTCGTAGATACGAGTAGTGGTGGATATTTGGTTGTACTTTTCCCGAGGATAAGATTTGAGATGGTATCGAAGTAAAGCTTAAGTGTTTCTTTCTAGTTAGTATCTGCAATGTGGATGCGGAAAACGTAGAGAACTATGTTAAATCGACTTTTCTTAATCAATTGAATTTCATTTCGTTTTTATTGATTTTGGATTTCATTTCGTATGATATGTGATTTGAATTACTTTGTGATTTTGAATTAGCTTATAAAATGGACAGTGAAATTAGGTAGATTTTAGTTTCATAATTCAGGGTTTGATGAAATGCCTCAAAGAAGCTTTCATTGCTGCTTTTAGTGATTGGCGTTGGGGATTAGTTTAGGTTGAATTTGTTTTTGGATTTTTCAGTGACACAGGCTATGCATATAACGACACCGAATGACTTATGTCATTCTATTGGAGCATGTGTGTCATTCTATGGGATCTGTTTGCCATTCTATTGTGAAATCCATGTAACCATATGATTTTATGAGAAACCTGTCATTTTATGGAACATAAGTTGTAAAATGTTGATATAAGTTTGGATGCTGATGTATTAGAGTAGTTTGGTCTGTGGTGAATGTTTGTAAGATCCTATGAGACATTCATGTGATTCTATTCTATGAATGAGTTTGAGGTCTAGGTTTTTTGGTGTAGAGGCTGTTTGAGATTCAGCCTAGTCGATACATTTGCATCTATTTTATGACTTGGTAACTGTGGTTTGTGTTCACTGGTTTTCTGAGTTTGTCTTTGTCCACTATCTTGTACTCCTATAGTCTACTAGCTCAATTGGCAGAGCGCCGTCTCATGGACGGAAGGTGTAGGTTCGATTCCTACGTAGACTAGATGCTTATCAGGTCTAGAAAAATCGGATACTCAATTACATCTTTTGCATTTGCCTACTGTGAGGTTACTTGAATTCCCATAAAATAGCAGAAAAGCAACGTTATGTCGGAGTTTCTCTTATCATTTTAGCTAAACCTTCATAAAGTACGGTACCAATCTTATTGTATTTCGTAGCCGATATGGGAGTCGAACCCACATCTTGTGTGTTGCACAATGCTCTTCCAAATTGAGCTAACCGGCTTTAAGAACATTATCACGCAAATTCATCAAATATGAACCTGTCCAACCAGCAACTAGCTAGAGAATCGAAACCAATAAGACATTTAACAAGAGAAGGAGATGGAGCCATTGTACAAAAATGAAAGACATGACCATAATCATTGTTTTCTGTGCAGGCCCTACTATACTACGTAGCTAAAGCAGGCTATGTACAATTATCAGAAGAGGATAGAGACTGATATGTCTCGCAAAAACCAATCCTAAAGCATCAAGTTAACAAATCTGAAAGGTTGCCCTTCAAAAGAAATTTAGCAACAAAGTAGAAGCTATTAAAATCAGAATGTTAGCACCAACTTAGCAGACATTTTGTAATCAAACAAGCATATTTATGCTCAAATTCAGGAAACAAAAGCCTCACCTTATTTACAGGCTTCCTATAGGACCTTCCGAATCGATCGATACATAATTAACGCCTATACATAATTTCGAAAATGACAACATATTAGCAAAATGACCTTCTACATTCTTGCAAGACGACTGATGCTAATAAGCAAACAAATGCTTTAGGCGCAAATGAAAACACCGTCTAAGTATGATTTGTGCAACATGTCAGGCCATCTAGGAGTGCACAATTGTTAAGGCACAAAATTGTCACACACACACACTAACTCAATCACATTAAGACGTCACTTTGTGGTCACGACTTCCCTCAACTGTCTTATTTACAGAATTACATGGCACGGGTTTCTTCATAGAGTGACACAGGTGTGTTCATAGAGTGACACAGGTTTGTGCATACAGTGACACGAGTTCGTTCATAGAGTAACACAAGTTCGTTCATAGAGTAACACAAGTTTGTTCATAGAGTGACACACATTTGTCCATAGAGTGACACACTATGCACAGATTTGTGCATATAATGATACATGTTCATCCATAAAGTGACACACCTTTGTCCATCGAGTGACACACCTTTACAAGTTTGTCCATAACACAAGTTTGTACATAAAGTGACACACGATTGTTTATAGAATTACACGGCCATAAAATACTACACGTTTGTCCATAGAGTGACACAGGTTTGTTCATAAAGTGACACACGATTGTTCATAGTATTACACAGCCATACGACACACGTTTGTACATAAGAGCGACACAGGTTTGTACATCAAGTGACACACTTTTGTCCATACAATGACAAAGGCTGTTTTCACTCTAAAAACTAATCTCAAACCTAGTGTCATTTTATTGTTCAGCAAGTGTCATTGTATTTTCCATGAAATCTAAAAATCTCAAACCTATAAATTTAATTCTAAAATTAGATCGTTCAACTAATATTCGAAAAATAGTGTCATTATATTGTTTAGTCGGTATCATTTTATTTTCCACGAAATTATAAATCCAAAAACCTAGAATCACACGATTGAAACAAAAACAACTGAAATGAAACAAATCAAATTGAAATAGATCAAATTCAGCTACATTTACGAACAAACAACAACGAATTGAAACAAATCAAGCATTTCTTTAGAAATCGCGAAAAAAGGTGCGTCAAAAAGAATTTACAATACAAAGAAAATAGAAATCTCACCGAATGTGCGATTCGTATATTGATTTTAGGCGTTCTTCATCATTGATGTAGATTTGCAATAATTTTAAGCAAATTTGAAGCCCAAATTTGAGAAATTTGATGAAATTTTGTGAAGTTTTTACGGATTTGGAAGAGAGAGAAATAGTAGGGAGATAAGAGGAAGAGGAGAGAGAAAGTGAGTGAAGATTATGACGGGTTGAGGGAAATTGGGAAAGCTACCCTTTTTTTTTTGGGTATAATATGCGGGTGTCACTCTATGTTATACTGAGTGTCACTCTATGGAGTGCGCAGTTCTCATGCGAGCATGAGTTCGCACCTGATCTCGCCTATATATATATATATGTCTTGCAAAAAACTAACAATGATGATGGCTGGTTATACCTAGGGCAAACGCATGAGAGCAACCCTTTTCAATGATGACATTGAAGCGTATGAGGACGTCATTAAAACACATAGCATATATGAAATAACAAATGCTGCAGTCAAGCCAGTCGGCGAGAAGTACTTAGCAAGTGCTGAAGAATTGAGGTTCCAGCTAAACTTCAACAACAGAACAGTTATCCAAAAAGTTGGGGAAGACACAGAGGCTAATCCAGAACCTTACACAACAATAGATTTTCTAGATCGTGTTGCTGGCGACGATGATCGCTATGGTGAGCCTAGGGATGGGCATGGGTCGGGTTTGGGTTGGGTCCGCTAAGACCCGGACCCGTGATATTTTGTGTAGACCCGGACCCAACCCGTACCCAACGGGTCCTAATTTCTTAGACCCAAACCCGGACCCGTCGGGTATGGGTCTGGGTCGGGTCTCGTGCGGGTCTCATATACGAAGGCCTTAATACGTATAAGAAACGATATTTTTGAGTAGGAATGCAATTTACTTTCGATATTCAGTCACATATCATACGCGAAAAGAAATTCGCATATGTTGAACATCTGTAATAAGTAAACCAAACACAAATAATAATCAAACCCAACAATAATTAAATATCTGGGTAAACCGAACTCAAAAGATGAACTTAGAAAGGTGATGATAATTGAATACCTATACTATAGGAGATGTCGAAAACACTCAGACCTACCAATTGAAAACCAAAACCAAATAATAATTTGAAATTACTATTGCTCAACATAACAATTGAATACAAACAAAATGATTTAAACAATGTAATTGAGAACATACAAAATATAATGTTTAACAATCAATTTTCAAGCTTTTTTTGACTGATTTGAACCTTAAATTAATGATTTCCCATCGGCCTTAATTATAACGGAGGGCAAGTCATGTGTAAGTTGACGACGATAAAAATCGGCAGCGACCAACGACAGTAGATGAAGTTAAATTTTCATGAATGAAATGAATAGCGTAGGCATGAATTTGTTAAAAGTGGAGACTGGAGAGGCAGTCGCGGAATCTAATACGCTAACAACATTAGATTTTTTTTTTTTTTAAATTAGGCTGGTCTGGGTCGGGTCCGGGTCTCAAAAACTGGACCCGGACCCGACCCGTTATTTATATGCTCGGGTCTGAGTCGGGTCTAGACCCATCGGGTTCTAATTTTTAAGACCCAAACCCGACCCGAGCGGGTCGGGTCCGGCGGGTCTGGGTCGGGTCCTAGGTCCATGCCCATCCCTAGGTGAGCCCCATAAATAATTATAACATTTACAAGCCTTGACCATTTCAAGTTATTGAACATGACATGCTTTCTTTTTCCCATTGCAGATATACTTGTGGTGCCAATATTTGTCGAGCCAATCAGAACAGTTAAGGGTAGAGGCGAGGAAGGGACGCCGGTGCGTGAAATAGTCGTTATGGACAGCAGGTATTAACTCACATTGATTAACCGATTCAGAGAAAATGTTATTACCTCTGCTTATAGCCTTCCATTCTTTTGTTGTGCTTCGTTCGCATCCCTTTACTCTGATACGCGTGTGTTACAGCTCAGACCAGGCTTTGGTCATATCAGCTTGGTCGGACTTTGCAACAGATGCATGCGCAGAGATCGAAGCAAACCTCCCAACATACCCTGTGTACGTTTTTACACAGCTGAAGCCCACAAAATACAAAGGTTGCTTGAACAACTCTTTTTTCCCAACTGGAAAACCAGTAATCAAATGAACATAGCTATTGGTTCATATACTTACTCTCTTAAAATGTATGCATAGGTTTCACGCTTGCAACTACGCCATCTACTCAGCTCAAAGCTGCTCCAAGGGGGCCTAAGGCTGACGCCCTATACTTACTCTCTTAAAATGTATGCATAGGTTTCACGCTTGCAACTACGCCATCTACTCAGCTCAAAGCTGCTCCAAGGGGGCCTAAGGCTGACGCCCTCAGAGAATGGTAAGAATAGATCCAGATACATGCATCCCAAGCACCACAATAATGATTGCAATATAACGTACCATACACAGTCCTTAACTCTTTTTTTCGGGTTCAGGGCAAGAGAGAACGTGTCAATGTTGTTTGCCAAGGAGCAGCATATCCAGAATGCCAGAAATCTTGCTGCTGAGGTGAAGGCCATCACAGTGGCCGAACTCAAAGCTAAAAAGGTAATGCCAGCATACGCACAACGCCACTCATTTTTCCTTCACCTCGCATAAATTTTCCGACAGCAAACTAACGCAAGAAATATGTTCCAGTACAAGGATGTTGTTCTGGAAGATAGGTTCGAACTAAATGTATGTGTGCCACGACTTGATCTGAATGATGCCCGCTCATACCTGGGTTGCAGCCATTGTGGCCGCAGCAACACTCGGCCAAAAGATGCTCTGTTTGACTGTGAGAAATGCCTAAAGAAATATGTCAGGTCTATCCCTAGGTAAGCCAACTGATAGACAAATAATACAGAGCTTGTAAAGGCTGCAGTGTCCCAGGTTAATTGTTTTCGGTTCAATTGCAGGATGAGATGTAGCTTTGAGGCCGCCGATCACACAAGGTCCACATTATTTCAAGCCTTCACTGAGGAGGCAGAAAGCCTGTTGGCTATAGAGGCTGACAAACTGTATGCAATGACTCAAGATGTAAGTTCACACACTCTTATACACAACTAACATCACACACACTCATATCTCAAGTGCGCAACTTCACCTGATATCTCGTACAATGCAGGCCCAGATCCAATTCTTTATGAAGGCGAGGGTAACACTCACAACCGCCAAAGTCAGAATCACGGTAGGGCCAGCCAATTGCCTCACCACCAGCAAAGTGCTCAGGTGGTTGATCAAGAATGTCACCCTCCTAGAGTGAAAGAGCATTTTGGCCTGCACATTTTGCAATTGCTCCAACAGACCCATCCAAGCACCAGCAGGCCAATCCAGATGCACCTATGATATGTATGGAGCTACTACTACTTATAAGATATGTCTTTAAGTTGTTGTATTTTGTTTTAGCTCCAGCATTATCACATAAGCAATGTAGTGTGATAAAGACCTAAGCTCGTACTTGTTTTTGGAGGGGAACCTATGTTCCAACACAACACCTTGCTAAATGTATGGAAGCAAGAAACTACTTGTTTGGCTTCGTTTCAAGTTGGCATGTAAATATACTCTTGTTTTCGATATTATGCCTTTGCCCGCAAAAAAACCGTCTATTGAGTCGTGCCTATTAACGCCTCATGTTGGGGGACCGCGCGCCTAGCACACGGGCCAACAACTAGTTTCTACCAAATGACACATTTTAGTTGCGTTTGACTCTGACATTGACCACCGTGTCTCTCACGTCATTCCTTTTTTTGGTCATTTTATTCATTTTTATTGTCCATTTCATTCTTTTTTTTCCCCCAAAATTTCCCTCAATTTTTTCTTATTCTCACATGCTGCATCTTCTTTCCCGTTTCTTCATCTTTTCTTCTTTCCCTCCAAATATTTGACCCATACTTCATAAACCACATTTCATTAATCTCAATTATGCCCAATTCTTTTTTCAGAATCTCACCAAATCAATGTAAGCCAATTCATACATTTATCACCAATCGAAGATCATCTCCCTACTTATTCAGTCTTACATTTCTTTGTAACAAATTTACCACATATTTGTACTGACAACATCTCCCACACAACCACTCGTTTCAGTTGCCATCTTTAACAACAATAACAATTGCATAGACATACTTTATTCACTAAACTCTAACATAGAGGAAAGGGGGGGGGGAATTATGCTGCTTTAATACATTCATTTCTTTATAATGTGCTTGAGTTTCCACATATAAACATTGCTTAATGTAGTTGAGCTTTTTGAACGGGTTTTCTAACGTGTGCTCATATGGCACATGATAAAACTCTATTTCCTTACTTAAGTGATATTCTCACTTGGAAAAAAAAACAAATTGTGAATCTTTTTTTATTAATTCAGGAAAATATTAGTTAATTAAAGAAGGAAATTAAGTTTTATCATGTGCCCTACACACGTTAGAAAAATCCTTGAAATATAACCTTTCAACACTAAATTACAGTGACACACTATATAAGTTATTAGTAGATAGAGAACTTTGTAGTCACTTTTTAAAATAATAAGTCACCTTTGTTTGTATCGAAGGTGGCATGATTCGAAAAATCCAAAAACTCAACGTGGTAAAATCTGACTACAACACAACCCTATTCATCAACCAATGTTACATAACACCATAATGTCCAACCTCACAATGACATCATCATAACTGAGTTTAAAAATAAAAATAGTGTTATCATCATTTTCATGTTGCACGAGCGTGCAACTTTGCACGGACAGTAGAACTAATGGGTTGTTCGATTTTAAACAAAGAAATAAACGAACCCTCTCTCTATATACTAAAAAGAGCAAAACGTGAAAGGCTCTAGGAGATGGCTTTACAATTTTATCATATTCCATAGTGCATACGGTACTGTATATAGCCGTATTTTATTAATAATAAGAATAAAATAACAAGAAGTTAGTCGGGAGCCGTGAAACAATAAGGGCCCCCACACCTTTGGCTATAGAAAAACCAACACAAGTGAAATATGTGTCGTTGCATGCGCGCGTCTTAGAGTAACGCTGAATCCGCTGGAACAGAGCAACAACACCCGACTCCAATTATCCTAACGAAGAGAAGGAGAAAGGGAGAAAGTCATAGGCCAAAGAAGCGGACCGAACATCATACTTAGTACGCTTACGATGAGCCGCAGCACGCACAACTCCGCTTGGCTCAAAACCAACCAAACCAAACTGAGTTAAGAGCGAGGAACCAGTCAATTCGACACACATGTCACGCCCGTCATCCCACGAATATAAAAGCATATCCACAGGACGAAGAGGCCTGCCGACAAGCCCAATATCAACCTCCTTACCGGCAGAATTCCCGGACCAATAGCAAGACGTCTACTAAGGTGTCGCGAACAGTATTGTGACGATCCTTGATGCCCACACCCGCACAAGAAAACGCATGGTCCCCAAAAACATCCCCAGCAAAAAGTCTGAGAACAAGCAGAACAAGGCCTGCCCAAAGAGAATAAAGGGACCCCCAAATGATAGCACATGATACAACGATAAGTCCGGCCATTCATTGTCTGCCCTAATTTTGAAATCGGGAACATTCGAAACCAATCCAAATAGTGCTCACCCTGTTGTGAATGCCCCAAAGCCAACTGTCGCGGTGTGATAGAGAAAACAGAAGGAGCAGTCTGAGTGACTCTCGCATATAATTTCATTGGTCATTATTCATATTAAATAAATTTGCTAAATTTGACTTAGAGTAGTTATTCGTCGCCCACCTTATTACTAATATCGCCCGGACAATTCCCAAAATACCCCTGTTAAATTGAAATACCTATGTTAAACACTTCAAATCCGATTTTCAATTAAGCCATTCTCATTTCTGTTCCCTCGCTCAACTCTGTTCACTCAATCTCACTTACAAAAAAAAAATGAAAACAAAAAAAATCTCACTTATTAATCTCACCATCTTTTCCGATGAGGGACAACCCTCAATTTCCAACCACCAACATACAGCTCGCCAACGTAAGCGCCACACCAACAATACACCTCTATCGATGTTGTCATTTATGTAATGATTTCGTCATTTGGGTACCTTTTTACAAATCAATTTGAGTTTCGTCGTAGGGTTCTCCAAATTAAGTTGAGTGTGCTTTGGGTATGCTTGATCACCATAGTGGTCTTTAGAGCATCTCCAATGGCAAACTACAACTATTGTAGTTTGTAGTTGCCACATAGGAGTGAGAAAGATTTTCAGCAAAATTTGCAAACTACATCAAATGCAATGCAATGGTAAACCACATATGGTGTAGTTGTGAGTTGTTGCTTAATCTCCAAATAAAATTATTTTTCTTTTTTATTTTAATTGTCAAGCTACATGGCTTGGGGAGCTACATTGCTTGGCAAACTACACACGTAAGCACAAATTCAATGGTATGGCAGATGATGTAAGCGGCTTGGCCAAGCAAAACTACAACATTTCTTTACCATTGGAGATGCTCTCTTCTGCGGGCTGCATTTCCACCACAGTGTGCTTTGGATATGCTTGAGTGTTATGATGATCATCAGATCATGCATGCTGGCTGTAGGTTAGGTATTCCCTGTTGCCCTGTTGGGGATTGAATTTCCCATATGTGTGCAGGAGTGTGCTTGATGATTATCACGTTTGCAAGCTTACAACAAATTACTCCGTATACCATTAGAAATCAAAATTCCTGAATTATCGTGGCCAGTTTAGAATGTGGACATTGTCTTGACACATCGAGTATCAAATGAAAAATTTGATTATTTTTTAATGAAGTTAGTATTACAGCATTTAAAATATACTTGCTTAGAATCTGCTATATTATCTCAAATTATCTCTTCAATCGCAATAATTTTGTAACGTTAGATTGTGGTGGCTGTGGTAGTGGTATTGATTGTGTGGGGGTAAGACGTTAAAGATTGTGTATGTGATTTGAGGTACAAGGGTATAATTAGAAAAGATTTGAAAAAAAATTGGGCGATGTTAGTAAAACTTAGACGACCAATGGTTCTTCACTCTTTATGATGATAACAATTGGTAAAATAAATAAATTTGTAATAAAAAAAAAAAGGAAAATAGAAAAAGTCAGCCCCACGTACGAAGGGGGGACAAGGCAGACCGAAGTGGTTTTGTTCAACAGTACTTTAATTGCTGACTGGGCTATACCTCGTATAAAAAATTAAGAGAAAGATAATAATAAGAGAAAAATAGAGGAAAGGGGAACCTTAGAAACCGCATTCTTATCGCCTCCTTCCTCATTCTCCTCCTCCTCCACAGGCTCCGTCTGGATCTTAAACTCCGATGAAACTTCAAATTAAAGGTATATTTTTTGTTCTTCATCATCAGATCTTTCATGTTCTGATGTTTTTTTTTCGATTTCTGATGACGGTTCATGTTCTCACTGGTTTAGTGGATTTTTCAAGGAATATAATTTCATGGTTCATGATTTTTGTCCTAGATTATTTTACATGGAATATAGTTTCATCATTCATGATTCATCATGATTTTATGATGTTGATGGTGGTGTTGATGTTGAATTGGATAACCAAAAAAAAAAAAAAAAAGGAAAAGTTGTTGGGGATACAGCTAAAACTTACCATTGATGATGAAATATGCAGATTTGGCCTGTGGATGATCATCCCCAAGCAACAACTTGTATATCACGATACCTGCAGCAGCCGTGTGGTCGTTTTAATAGCAAGCTCAATGGATACAGGTATGAGGTATTCTGTGGGAGATCTAAATTATTGTTGTTGTGGTATAAGGTTTTGCTTGAAATTCCAGGTGTGGGATTTATTACCCCTCTGAAATCGATAGTAAAGATGCGATCTTGCTTGTTGATTACAGATCATTGCAGCTAAGAAGTGACGATCAGGTTGCTTTGGATGGTATAAGTGATTTCATTCATCTCCATAAAGTTGTTGAGGAGAAGGATGGAGGTCCATCTTGGTGCCTGGCGAAGCGATCCTGAGGTAAACTTCTGTGTGGAATTACGATATGACTTTTGGCTTAAGCAAATTATTCAAAGGCAGATCTTGATTTTGTATTGGTCTGATAGATTTTGGTTTGTGGTTGTCAGATTGGTCCTCCTCGGTATCGAAGCAGCACAATATATGAAGATGTTAAACCCGAGATATTCTAGGTGTGGGAATTATTACCCCTCTAAAATCGATAGTAAAGATGCGATCTTGCTGGTTGATTACAGATCGTCGCAGCTCAGAGGTGACGACAGGCTACTGTGGATGATATTAGTGATATGATTCATCTCCACGAAGTTGTTGAGGAGAAAGGATAGAGTTCCATCTTGGATACAGATGATGAGCTATCGCGGCGAAGCTATGTAGAGGTAAACTTCATTGTGTTAATAAGATTACGAGTTTTTGGGGTGTGAATGTATATGACTTGTTGCTTGGATTAACTAGTTCATGCATGTAGTTACCGTTTCCGAACTCTAATTAATTGAAATAGAAGAATAACAAAGCAGTTACGAGATAGCTACTTTGTCCTAATTAAATAGGTACACTACTTTATAGCAACAATTATACGTAGAGAGTAACAAGTTCGAAACAAAATGTCATTCAGCAAGTCATTGTAGAATTAAAATCATCTTTGCAATCTGAGACTGTTATCTATCATGGCACTGGATGTAACTCCTTGAGCTTAGTAACCAATTTCATCACTGCCCTTGGCCCCAACCCATCCTGTGATTGCCGAAACCGGTTCAAAACTGGCATCGAGACCAATGATCAATTGGAAAAAGGTCTTCTTGACAACCTGAACCAACGGCTGGAATGTATAGACTTCCTTGAGTTTTTTGGCCAAGACCTTCACTTTGATCTTGGACAGCTGGGGTTGAAGATTGAGGCCAGCTAATGCCATGAAGGTTTCCAATTTGTATTTCTTAATAAGTTCAACAAACTTCCTGAAGTAACTAACTTTTTCGAACTCAGGCATTGTACACCCATGCTGCCATTCATAGATGATGGCAAAGTCAGAGTTGGGTAGGCCTAGACCAGGCAGAAATTCCCGGAGCTCTGATAGTAGATCTGCAGGAAGAGTGCACACAGCACTAGAATAAGATTTTTTGCTGACATAAAATGACAAGAGTAAATTCATATAACATCAATCCCCTAATCAACCACTGAACATAAATTGAATTCGACATCTGATATCTTCAAGTAATTGTTAATTGATGCGGGTGTTTAAGAGTTCATCATTTGGTTAGGTAGGACTTGTAAAGTGCTAATTGGTATCACCATATAGATGATGCTCGTGGGTTATCTAGATCAGAAAAGCCAGATTGCTTATGTGTAGAAACTGGCATGGGCACTGTGAGTTCTTGGATTTGTCTAGGCTGTAAATTAAAATGCTCTTTTTAGTATTTGATTATCAGTCACAGTACACGCGTCCTTTTGTACATATGGTTTTGAAGCAGTGTCTTCTATCCACTGCGCTAGGGAAGCCTTTGATTTGTGGTAATAATATTGTTGATTATGTTACTTGATATTACTTTATAATAATTGGTACTTATGTTGTCAGAAACTATGACAATTTTTCTTTTGGTTCACCCAGAAGCAACACATTTATGTTTTGTCATAGGGGCTCGGCTGCATCCCCCCCCCCCCCCCCGCTCCTCCACCTATCACCCCATTGACGGGAGCTTATTAAAGGATATATTATGTGTTTGTAGATAGGTTAACCAGCTACTCCTGGCATGTGAAGCAACCCGGGGGGCTTGATTGTTCTTGTACAATTTTTTAGATTGCTTCTCATGAGCATAAATTTTAGCTAGACGATTGGAGCACTAACATGCGAATTTCTATAATCTAAGGCCTTGTTGGTTCTAGAAATGGGTTTGGCCATAAACCTAACTATCTTGGAGGATAGCTGCTCCACTAATTTCAGATAAATGTGAAGCTAGCATTAGACTGAAAAGGTATTGCCTGAATTGTGTATTACATGTAGCAGGCATGGATGTTAGTCCTTTTTGTGTCTTACTACATAATGTCTCCAGCATCATACAACAACCACCACGATAACAACAACCAAGCCTTATTCCCAAAATGATTTGGGGTCAACATGAATCGACATCTAGTAACTGTCTTGTGTATGGCATAAATCTTAAAATCCTTGTGAACCATTTTGAAATATTGAAACACTTCCAAAAGGAGTTTTAGAAAGTCCTCAAAATAAAAATAAAAAAAAAGTTTGAAAACAGTGAAAAACATATGAAATGTCTCCAGCATTATCAGGATGAAAAATGACTTTTCCTTTTTAGTATACCTGTAAACTAGTGCGCCACCGAAAGAGTGGCTCCCAAGAATTTTCTGCTCTTTCTAACTTTATTCCCAAGAGATCCACCTAAAATGACTGAAATTTTATGATACTTGTTTTAACACCCAGATTTCCATGTCAGAATACCTGGGGCACATGGGAAGCTTAACTTGCGCTCACTTGTGAACGTGTCTACCTCCAAATCTAGTGCTGGATACAGGTTCTTCTCCTAGCGCACAGCCATATTGTTGAATATCTTATAAACTAGGTGAATTGTTCATGCACATCTTATAAAATTGGGGTAGGGTAGTAGTCCTCCACATCTAGTGTTAGGACCATGGTGCTTGCATTACTGTACTTGAATATTACTTATAAACAGTGGTATGGTTGTGAATTGTAGTCTTGTAGAGTCAGTGATTACCTTGTTTCTTGGTTGTGAATTTTAGTCTTGTAGAGTCAGTGATTACCTTGTTTCTTGATGTTGGTGTCGGACTTCTGGTCATGAGAAGAAAGGTGGGCCGTGCTTACCTGAGGTAACTTATGATTGTCCCCACCCAAAAATGAAGGCATAATACATGGTTCTTATGCAATGCTACTCTTTTGTTGTCAAGGAAGTGCTTCTGCTGAACCTTTGCTCACTTTTGTCCCTGTCTCTAGCATGATTCCTAGCCTAGGCCCTTTCTCATATTAGCGTTTAATGTGAAAAACTGAGGGGGTGTTTGGTTCACTCTCCGGAATGGGATAGGTTAAAAGGGTGGAATGGAATCATCTTTCGTGCTTTGTTAAACTTGTTTGGTTAAGACAGTGGAATGGAACGAACAACTTCAAATTACAATAGAAGTTATAAAACTAAGAAATAAAAAATTATTAACCCTGCTAGTACCCTTTTGCCATTTCTTTCTCGTACGCCGCTTCCTCTATTCCCCCACCACTCACCACCCTCGCAGCCCCCTGCCAGAACACTGTCCCTCACCCCCTGTTCCGGCGATCCCACCATCAGACTGGCCCACCTTCGGCTATCTTGGAGTAAGGGACACTGCCGCTAATTATGAAGTGACAATGGTGGTGATTGGCGGCTTTTCCGGTGTGACTGAGGTGACCCTGCCTGTGGTGATGGTGAGGTGGCATAGTTGGATGTGGGGTGGGTACCATTCATGGTGATGGGTGATTTTCCAGTTAGCTTCTTCCGCCTCTCTTTCATTCTCTCCGATAAAAACGAGGGTGATTTGATCTAATTATTAGTCTTACACTGCCCTTAATTTTTGGGGTTTCAGTGTCACAGTGCGCAACTAAAACCTTAAGAGTTATGCAATATATGGCCTGGGGGATCTATAACAAAAAAAGAATAGGATGATAAACAGAATTCGTGTGAGTAGTAGGAGTAAAGAATGGGGCTTATTGGAATATGTTTATGCTCGTGTTGTAGCAGTCATTACTTTGGGGAGGGGGGGGGGTATATGGTGCAGGTAAGAACACTAGGAATGGAATACATTTTGAGTCATTGAATGTTATGGTGCTATAAAATGTTGTATCTTGTAATGCGCATAATGAACCTCACTTTGACTAAAGAAATTTGGGATTGGGTAGATTTGTTGAACCTATACCTGATTATGGATTCCAAACCCACAAATGTTTTGACTGCTTTTACTTTTCTTGGTTTAGGCATTTAGCCGAAACGAGTTTTTGGCTGTTTTATTTAATTCGCACTAGGACTGTTTGTTCATTTTTATGCTTACTATCTTTGCTTGGTTTTGTTGTACTTGTTTGTTTAGTAGTAAGGAGTTTTATTTGGACGATTACAAACACAAAGTAGAAGATCATGGAAAGGATTTGAAGACGGGGAGACTGACGACTCACAACTGTAGACCAGTTAGACTCACAACAGTAAACCAAACAGCTCAAGCATACCAAAGCCAAATTTCAACTTATAAATTACTTCGTAGTTCATTATTTGGATTGGGTTATTTGGATTTGGGTTAAATTTGTGTTAGTGATGTACAATAATTGCAAATAGACAGTTGTATTCTGCAGAAGTTTACGATTTTATTTTTGAATAAAGAAGTCGATGAACGACAATGAAAAAACCGGGGAATAGCTCGATTACCTTTGGGTCAATAAAAACATCATGGACTGGAGGACCCTCGTCCTTGTGCACAAAGCAGTGACCCACAGATCCACAGGTCAATCCTGACACTCTTTTGTTTGTGATTTTTTTCTTGACAACGATGAACCCGCCAGTGTTCTGAAATTACAAGTTATTTTTTTGCTATATATTATTTTGGGCGTTTATCAAGAAAAAAAAAAAAAAAAACCAGAATCAGAAATCTTGAATTGATTGAGTTGGAGTTTCGTACCGTTTGAAACACTAGATACTGGGCTGTAGGAAATTCCTTGCGGATTTGTTTGTCCATGATTACCTGATTCAGTGGCGAAAATAAATCAGCGCTGTAACTTCTTTATCACTCAATTGCTCCAGATCCCAATTGGGAAACAAGTATTATCGGGATTGGGGAAAATGCAGTTGATTAAAGAATTGCGGAAAGAAGAAAGAAGATTGGGGGAAATTTTTACCTGCTTGTTTCTGAATTCAGGGTTTCTGACAGTACGGTGATCTTCGAGTCGGCCAATTTGGGTGAATTAGTTTAGGAATTTTTGTGACTGATATCTGAGTCTGGTGACTAATTTTTGCTCCTTATAAAACAACTGAATAATCGGAAAAATGCACTAATAATGTACAGAAAATCAAAATTGTCATGTCCCGAGTTTTCGTAACGACTTTCCCCTTTGGGGTGAATACTTGGATTTCCTTATTGGGAGGGGTTTTGTGGCTTGGTTAGTGTTACATTAGAAGCTTTATTTAACGCTAACCTAACACTAAACATAATATTAACTTAGTTAATTAAAACCATCATTTCTCTCCCAGCTAAGTTTTCACAATTACATCTGAAAATATGAGTCTTGTGTGAAATTTTTAGCTTAAATTTTACTTTTCTTCCTTTTTTTCTTTTTTTCTTTTTCTTTTTTAGCGTTTTTCTAAAGGCTTTCACAATTTCACTTTGTTGTTGCTCTTAGAGTAGAGCGTTTTCGCATATCCTATCCGATCCCAAGTTTTTACACTATATTTTGCTTTGTCCTAAATGTATAATTAATTCTCTTTTTAATTTCTCTTTAAAGAAAAGTACTCTTTTTATTTTCGACATGTTCTAGAAGATTGAAATAGCATTCTCATATATCTCTCAGTAGGAGAAAAATTCTAATATAGTTGTCGTTATTTGACAATTAGGATAAGGAATGAAATCGTAACCATTAAATTAGGATAAGATTAATTTCGGCCATTTGATTTTCTTAACCATGGTTAAAAAAAAAATTCTATTATACACCATACCACACATGATTACAACATATAATCATTTTTTATGTACTTAAAATATTTTTTTCTTAATTAATTCGATTTTGTCTATCAATTCTTATTTTTATATATTTGATCTTTAAAGGAAAGAGAATTTGATTAATTCTCAGTTTCACGTGAGAATAAAACATGAGTTTTGCTCTTTGCAAAAATAAAGTACATAATAAATGTGCACTGCCCATTGTACCCCTCGTATAATCGCAGGGATCCCTCAAAAAAATTGGAGGATACCTTTCCAATTATGGCTGTGATTTGGCTTTATGATACAACTAGATTGCGTGCCCGGCCCGCGCCCGGGCTAACTACTTATATTGTTTATATACGTTTCGTAAAAATGTAGGTGATAAATTTTTAACTCCTACCTTTTATATATCAAAACTTCCAAAATCCTACCTTATTTTTAAAACGTTTCCAACTCCTACCTTATAAAACATTTTTTTTATCAAACTTCTACCAAAACTTCTACTCCGGCGGGTTTGACTCTATTTTCCGGCATTGACCTTCGAATTGACGCAATTTCCTTCAATTTGTTTCGCTTTTCCTCCAATTTCTCCCTCCAATTTGCAAGATGTGAGAAAAGAGAGTGCAAGATGTGAGGATAGAGAGTGCAAGATGTGAAAAATAGGAGAGAGAAGATGAAATTGGAGTGAAATGTGATATAGTGTGGGAAATTGGGAAGAGACGGTGAAATTGGAGGGAGAAATTGGAGGGAAAACGAAACAAACCGCACAAATTCGAAGGTCAATGCCGGAAAATAGAGTCAAACCCGTCGGAGTAGAAATTTTGGTAGGAGTTTGATACAAAAATGTTTTATAAGGTAGGATTTGGAAACTTTTTAAAAATAAGGTAGGATTTTGGAAGTTTTAGTATATAAAAGGTAGGAGTTAGAAATTTATCCTTATTTTAATTATAATATTATTTAAAACGATACTTTACATTATTTTTTGTCTTTCAACTTTGGTCACTCGTCATAGTATATTACAATTTATTTCTACTTGTACGTCACCCGTTATATTATTCCATATCCCGTAACTTGTTATATATACTATTTCATTTTCATTCCACTATCACGTCACTCTTTATGCTATTTCATTTTTTATTTCACTATCACAACACCCTCTATGTCACATAAGAATATTATAATTTATTAATGTAAATTAGCTAACTTATGATTACCATAAACTATCCTGTTTTCCATATATTAGTTGATAACTACCATATTATTTAATATTTTATATAGTACCATATTATTTAATATTTTATATAGTATTTCCATATCTTAATATTTTTTATTCCACCCAATAAGATTGTGTCAAGTGTCCATCAATGAAGGGTTGTACTCGGCTTTTATAATATAATATTAGATCCTACCGCTATCTTATCAAAATCACAACTTTTATTTTTTGGCTGAATGCCCGAGTATTATCAAAATCACAACTTGCATATCCCCTTGTCCTTTTGCTCATACAAGCCCCAGAAATAGTGAACTACAATGACACCACAATATTTCGCCGACATACAACGTTAACCTCATCACACACAATCACCAACACCGGGCCACAATCACCAACACCACCCTCTCCCCTCCAACCCCGACGTCGACGCCTCCATCCCCGCCCCTCCGTTTCCCCTCCAACGCCGGCGCGAAGGTGGCAGCAGACCCGAAATGGTAGACGTCGGCAGTGGTAGACGTCGCTGTAGCACGCCGACGGTGATGTGGCGGCACGAGGGGAGGGAGTGGGAAGAGAGAGAAAAGGGAGAAAGTGATACCAAACCAGAGGAGAGAGAAAAACGGGGAAAAGCCAGAGAAGAGAATGGCAGAATTATGATGGAGATTGGGGTTTTTGACGGAGAGTATATAATGGGGAAAGGACATTTATTTATTTTATTTTATTTTTGTTTTGAGGAGGGAGACATTTATTATTGTTGATAAATATTTTAACAAATCTAAATTAACATTTTCACAAGATTGTGTAATATTTTATATTATTATTTAATTATTAACCATAATTAAATCTTATCCTAATTGTCGGAAACTTACAATCATCATAGAATCATCGATTTTTTCAATGTTAATTAAGACTTGAGTTTAAAATGAACCGTAACTAAAAGGTAATTCTTTAACCTACGAAGTGAGTAGAATTATGTTGTTCGTGGCCTTCCGCTAGAGTGAACGAGTCCATGCGAACAACACTACGAAAAGAATACACGGCCTTAGAAGTAAATAGTTGGGCGTCACATAGTCACATGATGACGCGTCACACGAGTAATGCTTTCAACACAAATCAAGAAGCTTTTCGTTTGCACGACAGCCGTGCCTAAGGGCATATCGGTCAAAGGTAGGGCATTTCTCATTTTACTTTCCAATTCTACGCCTAAAGAAACCCTCCCGGCCCTCCCCATTAGCTAATGAAAAAGTTTACTTTGCTAATCACTGCTTCACTTCTCAATCTTCAACCGCGTCCATCAGCTTTCATCCTCTCTTCTCTCTCGATCTAGACAATACCTCTTAAACTCTTCCAATATTCCGATCCCCGGCTTTCTGTTCTGTTTCATCTTGGATCTCCGATGACTGTTCAATGGCCTTTCATGTAGTTTGCACATATATATCACACAAATGCCGTATTTTATGGTAGAGACACATCTATTTATAGTGTATTTAGTCTAACTAGTTGATGGACCGTAAGCGTTGCATGCAGTCCCCCAAACATTAGGCGTGGTATGGTGATGCTTTACAAAACATTACAGTAACATGATCATAGATTATGGACATAACACAGTAGCTCTCGAAGAGCAGAATTTTAAATGTTTGGTTGATTGCTTTAAACATGGATGCCTTCTTACATAACTTCCAACAGTACATTGTCTAGAAAGAAAAAAGAGGCACATCATTGTTTTGACATTACATGTTCTTATTCATTTGTGATAACATAGAGCTTCTCGTATATACAACCTTAAGACGTATCTTCAAAGTTGTAGCTCCAAATATTATCGCACACTTGCTTGGTCAGGCCTGCTGAAGTTTAGACTAACGGTGCTTGGGTGAGCACAAAATGTGTAGGCGTCACGCCCTTGAGTAACCACCTGAGGCAATGCTGACGATCAGGGAACTTGTTGTGGCCCAACCTTCAGAACCTTGTAGTTGTCGAATTATGGCTTTCATGAAGAACGCAAGCTGAGACTGCAATTCACAGCACTTGTAATCAGCTTTTTGATCGTCACATCACATGTATGATGCAATCCGGTTGTTTTCTTGTCATGTACACGGTAATGTATGATGTATAATCAGCCTCCCCCCCCCTTCTTTTATTCCCTTGTGTCGGTATCGACAAATTATCTCCATTTTCTATACCATTGTTAATATTTAATACACATTCAATGTTATTGCATATCTCTACAACAAGTGTTGTTTCTCCCACCTCCTATCTTATCTTCCAGCAAATCACTCTATCTCTCTCGACCTATATGGCTCTATCCCTCATCTCCAACTCGCTCAAAACTCATAGAGCCAAAACCTCTCGCTTGCCCTTCTCACCTACCTTTTGCCCACCCCACCTCACTCTTATTTGCAGCAAATGCCAAACGCAACCAAATTTGTTTCATTCACAAGAAAGAATAGGAAGAAAAGCTTTGCATATTTTTTTTTTTTAAAAACAACAGCTATTCATTCTACAATTATGTTCAAAGCTGAAACAGTACCTACCTTTGCCATCGTGACTATATCACTATACCAGGAACAACTCCATAACCCTCGAAGATTCGAATCCCTAAAAGTGGCTTCCAATGAGAGAAAACCTAGCCAGAACCTCGTCAGCTAACAACACTCCTCCAGCTTTCTTTACAATGTCATGAACAGAGGCCGATATCCTGAAACCAACTTTACCAATCCTTCGACACCCTGTCATGCAAGAAAGTAGTAAGACGATGGTATGAAAATTTGTGTCCTTGCCATTGCAGTATTGCACATGCTAAGACAGACTAAATCGCCTCGCAGATGAAACCTGCAATATGACCAGATGTTTGAAACTGCATAAGATCTTGAACATCTATTGCATATTTCTCTCTATCTGCTCTAGAAACACCTCGGTAGTGGTCAATGTTCATAGCATGGTGGACTCCAGTCCGCCACAGAAATATAGCCATTAGAAAAACTTTCTATTTCTTAACGCCTGGTCATGATATCTGGTTCACAATCCTGATTCTTACGAGAAACGGGATTACACCAAAGGAAAACAGGTATACACGGGAACAAGCTGGACTTATATAAGCAATTCTGCTTTGTCAAAGCAGCCAAGTTTTCTGATAATCTAAATACCATAAGCCGATACAAGACCAAACACAAATTCATATGAAATAAATTATGACATAAATCTGTCCAGCATCTATTAGGCTCGCTGACATTTCTATCAAGAGCTGACAGCTATTAGAAAGAACCTAATTACCATGTAGACGATAACTGAGAAATCAGGCAGCTAGTGAAACTCAATTTAATGGCACTCACAGTGAAATTACCTCTGAAATGAACACAGCGTTCACCAACAAACTTGACTCGTTGCACTGTAGGATACTCGCAATAGCAGCTCCGATTCGTAGGCCACCAAATAATAATATCCAACTTGGAACCCTTAAACTTCCTACCATGTCAGGAAAATATATATATATATATATAAAGGGCAGCCCGCACATTGGCGTCCCCGCTAAGCGAGGGTCCGGGAAGGGTCCCACCACAAGGGTGTAATGAGGGCAAGCCTTCCTTTGTCAATTTAATTGACAAGAGGCTGCTCCCTTACTGCGCCAAGGCTCCCCTTCTAAAAAAAAAAAAAAAAAAAAAAAGCTTTGAACAAAGTAACCCCCTAGATTATGAATTTCAATAATAAACGTACGAGTGATCAATGAAACAATATAAAGGTAGGAAATCCTCGAATTCCAGGCCACAGGTATAGAACGCGTATGGCCAACAAGGGTGTTATAGAATCTTTAAGTTTCAGCTACAATCAGTGTACGAAATAATGTTCAAAACCACTGTGGAGGTAATGCTAACCATAATGAACTAGTCCAATTCAGTGTTCAAGGCTTGACTGAACTGTGACTCACTTACTCCGTCCTAACATACGCAAGTGTAAAGTTGGAGGCAAATTTTGTAAAACAACATCTAAGCTACAGCAAGTCTCCAACATGAATTACAAGGATAAAAACGTATACATACTTTAGCGATAGATCAATAGATGATATCCAAGGAAAACATACCTACAGAGTACAGAGTATTAAGATCTAGATTTCATGTGATACAAATATTAAGATGAGAATTCCTACAGAGCTTGTAAAGAAATATTAACGTGGGACGAAGCATATTAAAAACAGTAGTCCTTGAAGACGATGATAATTGTTGGGGGTTCCTGATGCTTAGGTACATAACATCTCTTCTAGCTATTGAAAACAATGTTCTAGATTTCATGTGATACCAAGATTAAGATGAAAATTCCTACAGAGCCATTGAAAACATAATATCTAAAACCAATTAGAGGCAACCATGTACTTAACCACTCACAACCACCGAATGGCAAAGTTACATATTTTTCCATATATCAAATGCGAGTGTAACATCTGTCCACACAAACTAGAGTTAAACAACGCATAATCATTGTTGAAAAATATGTTTTGTCCCACGTTAAGATCTATCCTTACAATATTTTTCTCTTTGTCTTCGTTATAAAGCAAATCTAGTTTCATCACTGGAATGTGATTAACAATGAGAAACGCCAAATACTCACAAGAACCAATTGTGTTAGAATGCAGCCGTGTTTTAAATGCTCCTAATAGCTCAAGGATAAATTAACAGAAATGATACAAAACAGCCACGATGTTTTTGAAATTTTATGGCATACACAAGATGGTTAGTAGATGACTATTCATGTTAGCCGGCCCCAATCATTTTGAGAATAAGGCTTGGTTGTTGTTGTTGTTGATACAAAACAGCACGAGTACAGCAGTAAATGCTCAAAATTTGGAGTAGATGGCTGATTAAATGCCTGAAAGCGCAAACTACTCAAAGATATACGCGATTATTAAGTAGGTTACCTGACTAAAATGGCCTTTCAAAATTGCACCAGGCAAGAAATGCTCAAAAATTTAGGTAGATAACTCACTAGAAGGGATGTTATTTGACTTAAGGAAAAAAGAGTTAGTCAGAGTGTGATTTCTAGTACCCCTCTGGCAATAAAAATTAGTTTCTTGGGTCAAATTTGTTACCGGACAAATATAT
The DNA here is from genome assembly GCA_963680865.1 of Spergularia marina. NCBI lineage: Eukaryota > Viridiplantae > Streptophyta > Magnoliopsida > Caryophyllales > Caryophyllaceae > Spergularia > Spergularia marina. The sequence continues at coordinate 20,508,680 of OY804553.1, read as the reverse complement.
CGAAGCTCATTAGGTAACACGTATTTCTGTATTCAATCCAATGCCACACAAAGACGAAAAGAGTCAAGCAAGCATAAGAAGCCAGTCATGCGTAATAGAATTTACAAAACATCTCTTCCTACATTTAACAAGATTACTAGTCATGTGAGACTTTCTATTTCCAATAATTATTTTTTGGTTTTTGGGATATAATGTAATAAAGCAAAATGGCTCATAAAACTGTCCGTGCTTCTTATTTTGTGAAGTAGCATCTCTTTCTCCCCCCTCACTAAGCCAATTACTGAACTATATCCACGCTAGGGGTGTGATCAATTATAATCCTGAAATTTTGCACTATACGTTCTAATAGCACTACCATTACATTCTATAAACTAAGCAACTTATTCCTGAAACTAACAAAGATTGACATAAAAATAAGCCACAATCACCCAAACTCAGCTAATGCATTGGGGACTTTTGACATATACATGTAGTGGGTACATTAAAAAAGGAAAAATGAATTCAATTGAGCCAAGCTGAAATTAAGAAGCAGATATGATATGACCATAGGGTTCCAATATGAGATAATGAAGTGAATTTATGATTTTGAATCCAGAACCATCAAGTAAGAATTAAGAAACTATCCTAACCTCGTGATTTACTACAATCTGATTTACGCTGGTTGACCACCTGTAAAGACATTAAAACCATTTATAGCAATAGTTTCTATATAGTGTCATGACTGCATCTTATGCAATCTCTGAACTTTACATATGGAATGGCATAATATCCTAAAGCAACACAGTTTAATTACCTGCATCCCCCTGCAGCTCCAAAGACAATATATGTCGCTCTAATTCCTCTCTCAATACCAACTTTTTCTTGTCCCTCCAGCAAGCCTAGTTGACTGTGATGGTAAACTTGTTGCCTACATAGTACATACCAAAAGACCGCCTTTCGTCCAGCTGTCAAGGCCTGAAAAGAGTAGCAAATTGAGGAAAAGTCTATCAGAAGAATTCCGGTATAGCAATAAATGAACATTAAAACATGGACAAAGTCAATACTGCTGAACTGCTCGTTCTAAAATTTGAATTTAGGAAAACCCTTTGTTGTCGGTTTAGTTCAAGTACTTTTGAGGAATTTTTGATTCAAAACTCTTCTCTAATAATTCCAACTCTAAAATTTATAGGTTAAACCAGTACCTCGACAGCAATATTCACATCAATACCTAAATTAATGCCTAACCTATATAGACAAAACAAGGTGTAAACATTGTGAAAGAACATGTCTATAACAAAAGCAATTACTTCTCAAACTTATGTATCGAGTTCTTACAAAAGATCAGCCAAACATTTTGAGCATGCACCTTTGATCTTCGATATGGTTTCAAAAGATGAATATATAAGAAAGAATTGTCTGGGAAGACAGGTCCAGGTTTTAGACGCGGATAAGAATCGAAAGTTATATGGATTCTCTTATTTTGATGAACACGATAACCAGGACATAGAACATTGACGTGAATTGTAGACATATCAAAGACTGTATATAAGAACCATATATCGGTATATAAAGACAAAAAGCCCCTGTTGTCGACGACAGTGGCGGTCTTCTCGGCGAAGAAGAGAGACCTCTCATCCTTGACCTTGATCTCATGGTGCTTCCATTGACCGTGAAACTATTATACTTGAACATGTAGTTCTGCCATCCAGAAGCACAAGCAACTAAATAAGTATTGAATTTCAACACAAAAACGAAGACTTACTTCAAATGCCCTGCATCTAAGAATAATCTATCAAAACAAACATGAATCACCATGTACTAGGTGGTAATAAAAGTCTCACTGAGTCACTGACGGCAACGAGTTCGCGATATTATTCGCTGTTTGTATCAAGTATGGCCTGTTCTGGGAGAAATATGAACCTTGTAAGGGTAAGGCAATGGTATTATCACCAATCTAGAATAACAAAGCCTAAAAAAAAGTAATGATACAAAATGCTACGTATTCTGCAGCATATGCGGTTGAATAAAGCGCACCTCAAGGGTGAGGCGACCGGGGCGATGGTGCCATCACCTCAGACAGTGTAAGGCGAGGCCAGCACCATGAGGCAACCAACTCAGGCTGAGGCATGAGGCAAACGCCAAATGAAATCTGAGGCGGTTTTAAGGACAGCAGAGTATTGAATTTTATTTTAAATGCTTGATATGCCAAGATTATTCTATTTAAACTAGGACATCACATTCACGGATCATTAGAAAAAACCACTCCAACCTCAACCTAATACTGTATTAAGAAACAGTGTCCCGTCTTCAGCTCAACGTTTCTTTTATCTTTTTCGTTGTGCTTCATCTGTTAACTCAAGGTACTTTCTTGTTTTTTCTTTTTTCTTTTCTTAGTTTTCCTTTCTGTTCTGCTTGTTCTGACTTCTTCTTCTTTAATTTTTTTTAGAAAATTAAGGAACGCCTGGCTTCCATTAGGCGCTCACCTCATTCCATCGCCTCGAAGCGGCTGACGGGCTATCAAACAACATTTTTTTTAAACAGGATTTCAGAAAGTATATACATTAAGCAGTGGAAGCCTAATTTCTGGTATCAGAGTTTAAGAGGAGAGATCTTAACGTATAAGAACCAGCAGCCTCGGCACAGCTAATGCACCATCCATCGCCAACATCCTAGATCTCAAGGAATGGGGCTGAAAAAGTGCAACCACAGTGAAGTTTCTAAAGTGGGCCACCCAAATGACGTTAACTCAGGAAATGTTCTAGCATGGGGAAGCAATATCTAGCGTGAGTGACGATTGAAAAACATACCGAGTAATGCAAACACAAAATCAGCACCAGCAAGGATGAATCCTAGAGCTGAGAAACAAACTGCAACAAATCGAAATAAGAGAAACACGAAGACTATATATAAACCTAAAGGACCAAATTTGCCCTTCAATCTGAAACTAAAGAAAGCGGAAGCGAAACACAATCAAAATCCCCCCACCAACAAGAACATCATAGCAGCGACAGCCGACAGAGAAGGAATGTACGACAGTTAAATCGCAAAGAAGTCTCATGACAAAGCATGAGTGGCACATCAAAACACAATCAAGAGTCGTTTGATACACAAAAAGAAGGTTTAGAGACAGACCTCTCTCCATCTCTTACACCATCCTGATCATCAGCCTAGAAGAGATGAGAAAATGCATAGACTGCCCTACATTGATCAGGAAAGAATAGGCCATCTATGTACCCCAATGATTTTGTGCGTTGGAGTATCCATTTTCTCAACTTCAAAGGTATGCATCCTTTTGAGAGCCCCTACTATTAGGTAAAATGCCTTGACCTATGAGTATATCGTTACGAGTGACAATGATTTTCATTGTTAGCAATGTCTTCGTTCTCTTGCATGAAAATTTTCCACAGTCTCTCAGATTTGGAGAAAGGTTCTTCAAATTAATTGTTGGGCTTTAAACTTGTTGATAATTTTCGGGATTGATATAGTAGATGTTTTGTCTATCCTTGTATTATTAAGTTTATCAATAGAGCAATGTTTAGCAGGACATTAACTAGGTGTTTAAAAAGATTACTTGTCTAAAACTCAACTTTAGTAGAGACTTTCAAAAGTAGTCAAGGGGTTCAAACCAAGCGTAAATAGGCTCAATCTAGGAAAGTGGTTTGAATTTTCAGTTGTTCTACTAAGTTGTACGTGTCGGAAAACATGACTCAATTTTCGACAGCCGGTGAAAAGTCTTGACTCTTGAGACTAGGACATGCGTAACATGGGCCAACTTATGCCGTACGTGATGCACACTTTGTTTGGTAGCTTGAAGTAAGTTAGCTTGTTTATGTGGGGATACTATCGGCAATAGACCATTTCCCTTGGACTTTTGTTATCAAATGTTGAACTATAGTGAATAGGATGGATACGGGCCTCGATTGCGTATCCATCCGAGTATGCACCCGTCGGAGTGTTCGGCCATCATGTGTCACATATTAATGAGGGAAAGAGAAGAAAAGATATAAACTCCAGCTTATAAAAAAAGTGGAATTGGAAAAACTACATAATCAGTAATGTCATCACCTCATCCACTAAATTGTTCCCTTCATCTGAAATCCCATCTTGCTCTCGCGTCCACTCTCCTGAACTCACTTAAATCTTTTCTGGAAGAACTCATATCCGACTCCTGCACAAACAAAAAGAAAAAATATAACATATAATACAACCTACGCAACCTTACTTTCTTTAATAAGGTTAGTAGATATGAAGGCTATGATTAATAGGCCCCAGCAATGTATGAACCAAAGATGAGAAGCTTTCATGCAAAAAGACAAATCATATGAATAGTCAACCAAGAAACTGCATAAATAGAAGCAATAATTGATTTTTTTGGAAGTTGGTATTGCACAGGAGATTGACATTGCTTAGCCAAATCCATTGTTGCTTGATGTATTGCCAAGAGATTGAAACATAAAGTAACCAAGTTTTACCAATTAACCCAAGCTTCGAATTAACAACTAAATGAAATTAAAAAAGGCAATAAAATTCCACCACCAACAAGAACTCAATCAAATACATATTCGAACAATAATTATACAAATTCAAAATCCCATGACATTAGGGAAGATGGAGGGGGAGAGATTACCAAGAAGATGTTGCAGCTGGGAAACCTACCAGCATTAAAGAGGAGATATAATATTGTGGAGGCGTGACGGTGGCCGGGACTGGTGGCGTCGTGTCTCCCGGAGGAGAGTGATTAGGAATTTGGGATGATGTGGGAGGAAAGAGAGGAAAGACGTCTAACTTCAACAGAAACAAGCCCACATCCAATAAATAAAAGCCTCACATTGACTTGACTAAAATGCCCCTAACTTAAGTCTAGATATAAGAGTCAATTAAGGGGGCGTTTGGTATGATATTCAGAATGGGAACGGAATGGAATGAGATCAGGGGTGGAGGCGTGGAGCGTAACAAGTTCCGTTACTTATAATAACTTGTTTGGTTCAACTCAAAATTGAGATGGAATCACTCTATAGGGACGAAAATGTAAAAAAAAACTACCCCAACCCCTTCCCTCTCTCCTGGGCCTCTCATCTTCCCCCCCTATCCCAGCCTTCTCATCACCTCTAAACCGCCGCACCCAACACCCACATCCACCGGCGTCGGGCGAGGACATCACTAGCTGCCTTGTCTTGCACCGATGACTTTCCGGGACAACCCACGCAAACTCAGCCACGAGGCCATTCTCACTCAATTACATTTTCTAGCCACCCATCCCCCTTCTCTCTCCTCCCTTGCTAGCAACCACGTCTAATCGGCGAAAGGTTAATTTAGGGCGTGTGGACGGCTCATAGGAGGTGGCCGACATTGGAGAAATTGGTGGTAGGCGATGATGTGAAGGAAGTTGTAGAAGAGAAGAGGGAGGAGAAAGAAGAGAGAAACTAGGAGAATGAGAAAGAAGGCCGTCGCGGTGGTCGCTAGAGGGAGATTCGGCCGGAAAGTGGCCGATCGTCCGGCGCCATTGGGTTGGTGGTGGTTTGGCAGTGGTGTGGGGTGAGGTGGGAAGGTGAGAGAAAATAAAAAAGGGGGAATGGAATGGGATACCCCAAGTTTGAGGAGGGAATCATTTGGCAAGGGGTTAAAAGAGAGTAATGGAATGGGAAAAAATTATTCTAAACCAAACAATTAGAAACGTAATCGGAGCGGGACTCCGTTACTTGGACTCAAAATTTGCCTTACCAAACATGCACTAAATTTATTCCAAAATAGTTATAAAAAACAACGGAAACGATAAACCCATGGTAGAAAAATGTGAGACTTCACCAACTAGTTAGACAAAAATCCCATTTTTGTTCAGCTTTTACCATCGCAAAGAAATCTGGAAGACCTAAATTATGAAAAAGTTTATGTACAGTCCTACATTATATATATTCGAAATATAGTTTGTCTATTGACGGAGACATATAACTATAGCCATCCATTATATTGAAAATAGGAATATAAAATGTCCAATATAGTTATGACCTTGAATTTAACTTCGTTTAACGATGCCATACTAATTTGGGTAAATGGATTATGCGTATATAATATATAAATGTTGTCAATATAACTGTGCAACGCACGTGCTTTAAACTAGTAATATGATGTAACAAACATATATATAACCATTTTCAGTTTTTTTTTTTTTTTTTTTTTTTTTTTTTTTTTTTGCATAAAAAAGTTAGATTTTCAAAGTCATCTAATACTATCTAATCTAATCTAATATATATATGTAATCCTGAACCCGCTCAATTCCCACGCTGACACGTGACATATAATAATATTATTATATTGTAAATAAAGTTTATCCAAAATAGGATATGGCAAGTAGATACTATATGGTGATATTATTCTAATTAAATAACATTATTACTTGATTTATGGAAATTAGTTATGCAATATCGTAATTACTTAATTTATGGCAATTTGATCATATATCCCACGGGTGTTTCAAAATGGGACTTTAGCTTTTAAAATGTGACTTTTCCTCTAATTACTTTATAAAATATCTCACGGGTGTTCGAAATGGGGTTTTAGGTTTTAAAGGGTGATTTTCCATTTAATTACATTACGAATATCCTACGGGTGTTCGAAATGATATTTTAGATTTTGAAAGATAACTTTCCATTTTATTACATTACAAATATCACACGGGTGTTCGAAACATGATTTTAGCTTTTAAAGATGACTTTCCATCTAATTACATTATAAATATCTCACGGGTGTTCGAAACATGACTTTAGGTTTTTAAATGTGACTTTCCATCTAATTGCATTACAAATATCTCACGGGTGTCTGAAATGAAATTTAAAGTCTTAGATAAAAATTTCGTTTAGAAAATTTTAACATTTAAATATAAATAGCCCGGGCGTTGCACGGGCCATCAAACTAGTACTATATATTAAAACCTGAAACCAAGTCTTTCACAGGACACTTGACATACATTAATTGGATAGAACATAAAAATAGCATTATATACAATTATCGGTTAGGATATGGTAATAAATTGTCATACATTAATTGGATAGAACATAAAAATAGCATTAAATACAATTATCGGTTAGGATATGGTAATAAATTATTATAGAGTAGTATAATATTAGCTAATTTATGGAAAATATTCATTATAATAATTTATTAGAAAAAAGATAAGGCAACATTTTTTTTTTATAAAACAAGTATAAACAATATAAATATGTAACCCGGGCGTGGCACTGACATGCAAACTAGTACATATTAAAACCTGAGACCAATAAGTTTTCATAGGAGGAAACTTGACATACATTAATTGGATAGTTTATAGAAATAGCAGTAAATACAATCAATTACCGGTTAAGATATGGTAATAAATTATCATACAGTAATTAGATAGTATTAAAAATAGTATTAAGGTAAGGATAGACAAAAAAATCCTAATTATTATGGCAAAATTGAAAATTAAAATATAGTGGACGGGCCCCACGCAAACTAGTATAAAATCTGCCCTTGGGGAAAAGGAAAGAAAAGTAGTATAAAATAACATCACCACCTAATTAGAATTCTTCCCCAAATTGTCATCCGCGTATCTCGTTGGCTTGGAGGTTAGGGTTTCAGACGGCTGTCGTTGGATTCCATAATCCGGTCAGTCTCTTGTTCGACCTTTATTCACCGATCTTTCGATTTTAATAACATGATCATGATTGTTCTTGTTCTTGATGTTATTTCTCTGATTTTTTTTTTCGACCTTTGATTTTAACATGATTGTTCTTGTTCTTAATGTTATTTCTTTGGTTTTTTTTTTTTTTTTTTTTTTCCCGATCTTTCGATTTCAACATGATTGTTCTTGTTCCTGTTCGATTTCTGATCGCCAGATTTTAATTTTTTGTTCTTAATAATTGTTATTTTGCAACTACTGTTATTGTTATTGTTATTGTTATTGTTGATGTTGTTTGTTCTTAATTTTCCATTGTTGTTGTCGTCGTACCTTTGAAATAATGGATTGAATATTTTTGTTGGTTGTTGTTTAGGGTTTAGGAAAACTTGCTTGAAACATGGGTGATACCGTTGCCATGCATTGCCTTCTTTCCGATGACAGACAAATTGGAGTATTCGATTTTCAGCAGCCCGCACTACTACATTCCGATTCTGCACGGACTGCTCAATTAGAACCTCCCAAAGTAGGGGAGTCATTTGATGCCATCTCCTATTTGTTCCCTCGCACGACTGACTATCTTATTCGTAATAAGGGTGATGGCAAAGTAGAGAAAGTTTATGCTGACTGCCTCAATGGTAAAAAGTACGTCATCATATGTACTGCCTACTTACCATTGGACAATGGAGGCTCCTCCGATCTGTCACATTTCTTATTCGACGTAGTCCCTGAGTTGTTAGCTGACCACAAACATGATTTTGACGTTGTCTTTGTGGTACGTATGAAGTATGTTTCTGACGACCCCTACTGTAGAGATGCGTTGCAGGAGGCATTCACTGATTTCTTTTCTGAGTTCCCCATGTCGATTCTTGCTGTCCCAATCTTAGAGTATGGTCGTGCCAATAATTTACTTGGAGCTATGGGGTTTTCTGACTACCCTAGCCCTGCATCTATCATTGTTGATCTAGAGGAGGGACAAGTTACAAACTCATCTTTCTGTACTTTCGGTTACTTAGGAGCTAATTTTTACCCTTTCACCAAGGAGAGGAAACAAGAGCTGTGTCAAGAAAGGGATGAGATACTTCGCGGCAGGGTGTCCCTTGCAACACTTTTGCGCCCCCACAGTAGTGATGTTGTTCTCGGGTGTGTGCGCCATGGTAGATCATGTAGTAAACAATCCTTGTCCAGCCTTACCAACAAGGTTCTGGGGTTGTACGTGCTAAATGACGGGACTTCCATGGACACAGTCTGTGATATGTATAAGCTGTGTAAGGATAACAACCTACAATTTGAGGTTGTCGTAGTTTGCGCAAAGAGGAGTCCTCTGACGGTTCCGTCTTGGGAAGCCCATGTCGACTCTCTGCTTCGGAACTCAGATTGTTGTGGCTGGCTCTGGCTTCCCTTTAAGGACATGGTCATCCGTAGGTTAAATTTCCTATGTTGGAACCACGGTGGTGATAAGCTGGTCATTGTGGGACCCAATGCTAGTTATGTGGATATTGACGGGGCAGATGTTTTTCTTGAGAATGGGATTGGTGCATATCCCTTCACTAAACAGGCTGTATGGGATAATCATGTAGCAAGGGTTCGGAGTTTTAGCTTGCAGGAGCTGTTTACTACTGTGGAAATAAACCATCTGATTTCCCCCGATGGCCAGAACGTACCTGTCTCTAGTCTCCGAGACGCTAATGTTCTCCTGTACTTTACTGATGCTCCTTGTCCTGATATAGTTGACAAGGAAGACTGGTATGCTCAACTTTTCAAGTGGTTCTATGAATTAAAGAAGAGTGCCGGAGAAACAAGATTTGAGATGATCTGTGTCTGCTTTGGTTGTGACCCTGATGATGATTGCCCCTGCCGCCGTTCTGAAAGGCCATGGCTGTCAGTCACGGGCGAGAAAAGTGTAGCTCTGTATGAAAAGCTGTTTGACGAGCTGGCCCTGTACTTGGACACCCTTGTTGCTTTTGGATCAGATGGCCGTGTTCGTAGCCTAGTGTTACAGGATACTCTGGAGAATCAATCTGGGCCTGCAACCTTCCCCAAATCTGATGGTAGTCTGCGCATGGAGGTTGCAATGCTGCTGAAGTCTAACCCTTTGGATCACTGGTTTAGGAATTTCAAGCCGACTGATAATTAAATCTACTCTTTTTCATATCAATAGTACAGTTGTAGGCTATTATTGTAGACAATACCAAGATGAATACACTGCTGCATTTACTCGTTATTGACATGTTTACTCTGTTTTGAACTGAAATCTATCGATTTATTTATAGCAAAGTATGATTGATAACTCTGATGTTCTTTTCTGAAATTTGTATCCAATATAATCTTATAATCACCAAAGACCCGAAGGTAAACTTGAACTATTACAACCAAACGTAATATTGTCGTAGATGCTAATCTAATCTATATATCTAAAAGCGAATTATTATTATTATATATCTAAAAGCGAATAATTTGGAGCGCATTGATGATGTCTAGAGGTCATTAAAAAATACATACACAGAGTCCAATATTTGTAAAACTCTTATGTAGTAAAGTTATCAAGATGAAATATGATATAAACTGTTATAACTCGGGTTACGTATATCAGAATATTAGGATACATGTATCATTAAGTTCGTGTCGAAATGTATGTCAATATAAGACCCATTTACAAATACTTTTGAAAAACTACACATGAATTTGATTGAGATATATCGATCCACGGACTAAAAATGGAGAATTATCTAAACATGTATAAGTGATGTGGGGAGATAAGGAGACATCATAAGTAAATACATTCGATCAATAATTATCACAATTCTTTGTTTTGAGATGAACTAATTAATAGACAGAAGGATTGTAGGGAGCATAGAGAGTGTACACATTTGTTTCATTACCCTAATCATTAGACCGTTATTCAAAAAGAAGGAAATGATTATTAAGTACGATATAACATATTAACCGTGCAACGCACAGGGTAATAATTTAAAGCGCATGGAGGGTGTCGAGAGGTCAAGAAATGCAGAGAGTGAGTGCAAGATATGTTAAACTCTCACCTAAAGTATTAAAGTAATACACATAAAACATTAAAAAAAATGCACACACACCGTCCAATATTTGTAAAATTCTTATGCGATGAAGTTATCAACATGAAACATGATATAAACTGTTGTAACTTGGGCTACGTATATCATAATATTACGATACATGTATCATAATTAAGTTCGTGTCGAAATGTATGTCAATATAAGATCCATTTACACATACTTTTGAAAAGTTAAGTATGATCCTGGTTGAGATATGTCGAAAAGTTTCAGACATCAATTTACACGTACTTTGAAAAAATGTTAGAAAAAAAATGTGTTATTTAAAGATAAAGTAATACTTGCGTAAGTGATTAGTAAGATTAGTAGACATTTTAACAAAGCAACATTTAATCAGTTATCATAATTTATTTTGAAATTAACTACTCCATATTTAATAAAAAAGAATATGAAAAAGTGTTCCGTGCGAAGCACGGACTTTCCATCTAGTATGTTATATGCTTGCGGAGTTACGGGTAATTTTAACCTTCTTGGTAATAACTTGAAAGATTTTTGTGCTCTGAACTTCAGGTTACTAAATGTTTATTTGAGATGCTTGCTCATACAGTTATTTGTCCCCTTAATGAAATGTTATAAGATTAGGATTAAAACAAGCAACATCTTTCACTACTTTCTATTGTTCAGGTAAGCAGTTTTGAGTTTTGAGTAATTAATACGCTTTGGTTTGAAGTTTGTAGTTATGCTCTTTGTGAGGCAGCAAGGTTTAACACTTTAACATGCTCGAAAATGATTTGTGACAGTTATCACAAAGACCACAAACGCTTTGAAGGTATGGAGATTTTGAAGGGGGTAGTCAACATTGATTCATTGAACTGATTTCTTGATGATTTGATGTAGAGTACTTTGCAATGGAAAACTCTGTAATGGTTTTAGCTCATTTGATACGACCTGTCAACCTCAATTCTCATGATATAAAGAGTTGCAGTTGTCCAACAATCACATTGATTCTAGGGGCAAGGGGCTCAAAAATATTTTCTGGTGTCAAAAATTCATGACGATGTGCCACAAATCTTACAAGTCCCTTTTCATGTTTCAAGGGATCACATCTAGGCTTAAGAATGTGATTGACATTGTACTGTTATGAAACATATCCATAATTCTGATTCAGATCGGCTTTTTAATCGTCACGGGTGTGGTTCATTTTGGTCTTTTGCAAGCTATTTCATCATTCAGTTTCTTTAAACACACATAATAGGTGGAGTATACAATATCACTACTTGAGTACTCTGATATGGCAATCACGGAACCAACAGGGACTACCTTTCTTCTTCTTGGAAGAGAGTCTAGCGACCTTTAAGCAGATGGTTCCACCTTACGAACGATATTAGACCGTTGGGTATCAAACCAGACCAGAGTTTGAAAACTTTACGTGTGTTTTTTTCCTTTTTGTATATATATTCTACAAAACACTAAGGAGATAATGACTCCACAATTTTTAGAGACTATTTTGCATGCCCGACCCGCGGCCGGGCTACCTATTTATATGTTTTGTACACGTTTCATAAAATTCCCCAGCAAAAGTACGAGAACAAGCAGAATATGGTATGGTCGAATGGACTCCCAAACGATAGCACATGACACAACGATAAGTCCGGCCATTCATTGTCTGCCCTGAGCTTGAAATCGGGACTCAAGCCAATCCGAACTGTGATCACCCTGCTGTGAATGTCACAAAGCCAACTGTCGCGGTGTGAGAGAGAAAAAACAGAAGAAGCGGTCTGAGTGACTCTCGTATATAATTTCACTAGTTTTAAACCCGTGCGTTGCACGGTTAAAATATTATATCGTACGATAATCATAATTATTATTTTCTTTTCTTTTAAATAAAAACTGTAGTAGTATCCTTATTTTTATTGTCTCCCGTAGCCACTCCAGTTATAAATGCTAATTTAACATAGATATGTGAACGTATCTTATATTGAAGTACATTGCAACATGGATTGGATGATACATATATCATAATATTATGATATACGTACGCACGTAGCTGAAGTTATTAAACTTGTAAGTGTTAAACTTGTCAATATATCTCAACCAAATTCACAATTCACTTAACTTTTAAAAAATATGTATGAATGGATCTTATATTGAAATACATTTCGACACAAATTTAATGATACGCGTATCTTAATATTCTGATATACGTAGCTCAAGTTATAACAAATTATATATGTTTCATGTAGAGAAGTTTATGTGAGAGTTTTACAAATATTAGACTCTCTCTGTGCAATTTTTTCATACTGTGCGTTGTACGGTTAAAATATTATATCATGTGACGTACGTAATAACTATTTTCTTTTCTTTAAATAAAAGATGTAGTATTATCCTTATTTTATTTTCTACCGTACCTACTCTGTTTACAACTGCTAAAGACAACATTGGGCGGGTACGGGGAAGAAATGAGGGTGGTGTAATGGTTAGACAAAATGATTACATTAGGTGTGCTATGATCAAATTTTACTTTTAATAGGTGTAGTTCAACCAAAAATCCTAAATTATATTGACTAATTAAAAAATTTGTTAGTTAAGATGTCTCCTCATCTCATTAAATCACTTACAGAGTATTATTTTATCTTTACATAGCTGTATACATTTGTCAAAAGCCTCTTTTATATATATACTAGATGGAAGTCCGTGCGTTGCACGGGTTAATTAACAACATCCTATAATAAAAGCCATGGTTTTACTGTCATCATTATAAATGAGAACATGTATGGGTAAGCTGACCATTAGCTAACAAAGCTCACACAACATAATTAAGGCACATGGAGTCATAGATATATGTACAATGAAGAAAAGATTAATATTTGAAATTTAGTTTCAAATCTTACAACTTTATCCTATAACTTGTACAATAATTATCTACATGTATTACAATACTAACATTGTATGTGGTTGACGATAAGCGTAATTCATGTCGAAATCACAAAATGTAATACGAATACAAAAGTAAGTAATGATCAAAAGGAAGCCATGCATTCAAAATACTGATTTTGTTTTCCAAAAATTGACTTTTTGCAAGTAGATTTAATGTTTGTTTTAACTCACCTCTTTAATCAACTTAATCATTATCCTATGATTAATTTTTATGTCCAAGTGTCACATGATAATTATGTTGCTGGTAAGTCTTTCTACAATTGTACCATGACATCTGCAAAACTACACAATATAAAGTTACATATCCATCCTATCATAAGTAAAACGATATATGAGGTATCTATTATTACTTGGGATTTGAGACCTGGCAAAATCGACAAAAAGCACATTACATAAACCATAACTATAAATTGTCAATTAAAATGTTAATGACTTATCTATAAAAAAGAAAAGTGTACACCTTTGATGATTTGTATTCGTTTACGCAAGAGCTCGCAACCTGCAACAACCACAAGACAATGATTAAATCAAAACAAAATCAGAAGCTTTAATAATTCAATACAATTATACGCAGGAATTAATAGGATGAAAGTGGAGATAAGAGGTGGACAATTTTTTAGTGATTGATAGTAACGTATATAGACTATATACCAATTAGCAAGGCCAACTTTTAAGTAACTTGTCTGATGTCAAAAAGTTATATACCATATGTTATCTAAACATTCTAATACTAACATATCTTGTTCCTTATATCATGGAATTTTTTTTCGAAATAAGGCTCAAAAAATAAATATTAAACAAAATGGGTTGGATTGAAAAATGTTCAATCTTATGGGGTGCACGTCACCCCATTTCATGTAATATCCCGAAATTTTAAAGTATTTTATATTAATATTTTTAGATCTATTAATTAGATTATTGAAATGAAAATATTTTAATTATTAATTGTCGTTTTCAAAATCGAGTTCGGAAATGGATTTTGGAGTCGGATTTTCTATAAAGGATTTACTAATTTTTGAATTGGGCTATCTTCCAAACACTACAACAACTCAAGCCCAAACAAAATTGGCCCAGAATTCCAACTCAAACCCAAACCAAAATACAAAAGAAAAATCAGAAAAAAAAAAAAGGAAAAAAAAAAAAAAAACGAACGAAAAAAAAAAAGAACCCGACAAACCCCCCTTCCCATATAAAAAAAACAGAGAACCCCCTCCCCTGTTTTCCACTTCTTCGTCTTCTCCTTCTTCACGCCTCACCAAGCACAACGCCGCCCATGCTCAACCATTCGCCGCCACACTCGCCGCCTTTTCGCGTCGGCCAGCCGACCACTTCTCTTCCTTCTTCTTCCTCCTTCCTTTGCCGTGGGTAACGCTCCACCATCCCTCTTCTTTCCCTGTTTTCGTTCTTTCAATTAAACGTGAATTTCAATTCGTTTTTCAAGCTTTGATTGTGTTTAGTTGGTTCTAATAGATGTTATGATTAGTGGGTAGTCAATTTGGGTTAGTTTTATGAGTAAAGAATTGATCTTGATAATTGTTTTGAGTTGATTTTCACTAATCACGAATTTGGGATTAATTAGCTTAATTATTCAAATTGGTTCAATTAGTTTCAAAAATTATGATTTTGGTATGCTTATAATCTGTTAATTAGGGTTCTTGAATTTAATTAGAGATTTAAATTGAGTTTTGCTAAAGTTTTGTAGAAATTGTAAATTGGGGAAAATTTGATAACTTCTTTCTTAATTAGGTTAATTAGCTCAAATTAATGATAATGGTTGATATTTCGACATTATGATAATTGAGGGAATTATAAACTGATTTTCGAATTTAAATTGAATTAATTCGTTTTTATGTAATTTTGTGTAATTTAAGTATGTTTTTGATAATTAAAACATAATATAAATTGGTTTAATAAATCCTAAATAAATTATAATAATTAAGAATTGATTATTATGAATTAGATTCTGTTTTAAAAGTGATTTTAAGTCTTTGAGAAATTTCAAAATAAATTAAGTGTTATTTGGGTATTATTTGTTAATTATTGAATTAGAATTATAATTGTTGGTTAATTGTTGATTGTTGGGTTATCTCATGGGAATTGCATATAGAATAGAGCCACCATAAGTATTAGATGAATGTTTGAGTGAGGTTAGTATTGATTTAGGATTATTGGTTATATTATTGTAGCCCCTGAGTTCGTAGACGAAGAATACTAGTGGTCGTTGTGCTATCGTGTTCTTGTGTGCATTGAAAAGGTAAGCTAGCATGCTCAACCCTTCCTAAACTTGTAGAAACCTTTCAAACTTATGTGCTAGATATGAATGGTGTGATTGGATGAAAACATAGTATCATGATAGGTGGAGAACGATTCAGTTTATACGATTGTTGTATTTTGATTTGGTTGGATTTATTGTATTGATATTGGTATATGAAATGACTTGTGACAAATATGTTATTTTGAAAGGTAAGATTAAATGTATATTGAATTAGTTGATTTGATTTGATTTGGTTTGGTTTGTGGGCGCATAGCCAATTTATATTATGATGTTGGTTTGGTATCGTTTTATATGAACTGTGATCATCAACTCTCTCTCAATAAGATATTGGTTACTTAGACGGAGCAAAAGAACTCCTATTTATTTGCTTGAGTCAAAAGAACTCCTATTCAAATGTTTGAGTCGCATCGACTCCTATTAATTTCCCCACCGCATCGGTTTTTAAGAGGGTTAGGCTCTAGTCTACTCTACTTGGGTTAAAAACACCAAGTAGGGGGTGTGCACACTTAAGGTCTAGTTGTCTTGGATTATGGATTATGGATTATGGTTGATAGGATGAATTGGCAAAAGATTCAGTTCATTTCTAAATAATAAGGATTATGGATTATGGATTATGGATTATGGATTGTGGACTATGAATTGTGACTTATAACTTCTTACTCATTATCAAATTAATGTTCGATGGATTGTGGCATGTGGATTGTTAACTAGGAATTGTGGATTATGGCTCGTGACTTATGAATTTCTTATTTATCGTTAATCTTTGATTTGTTGGATATGGATTATGGAATGTTTCTTATACTATGAGTATGTGATGAATTGAATGGTGGATTCTGATATATGACTCTTAACTACTGGTTTGGAATTATTTTTGGATGATTATATGTTTATGTGCTAAGTGTGTTTTCGAAAATAAAACTAAAAACGTTTTCAAAATCAAGGTAAGAGTTTTGGTTTTCTACACGTTGAGGTGTTAGCTTACTCAATTTCACTGACTTTTTCAACTGTGGTTTTTGTGCTTTAAATCCACCACAGGTTTGGAGTGATTGATGCATACGGGAACGACGACTCACTAGAATTAGTTGGATTCAATAATTAGACTAGTAGTTATTAGACATAGACTATTTCATAATTCATATTTTGGGACTGTTGTAATTTTAATTAATGGGTTGTAATAGACTATTTTAGATCATTAGACTATTATACTGTGGCTTTTGAAATCTCCTTGCATTCGGGTCTTGACTCGAGTGCGGAGTGACACCTCTGAATTTCCTTATTTGTGTTTTGATTCTCGATAAAATATTTTTGAAAAGGAAAGGAAATTTGGGGGTGTTACATTTCAGGTCCGAGACAAAACCGCCAGTGCCCCTGGCGGTTTTAAGTGAAGAGAAATCGCCACCCTCCATGGCGGTTTCTTCACAAAAATGAGTATACAATTCGAGTGGGTGGTATTTTGGCCGAGGGTGAAACCGCCATGGGGGTGGCGGTTTCACTTAAGTGAAACCGCCACCCCCCATGGAGGTTTTACCCTTGGTCAAAATATCACCCCGATATAACGTCAATCCAAAAAAAAAAAAAATTTGAAACCGCCACTCCCCATGGCGGTTTTACCCTAGCCAAAATATCACTTACAACCTCATAGCTACTGTTCAAGACACTTAAAACCGCCAGTGGCACTGGCGGTTTTGTCTTGAACTTGAAATGGGGTGACGTGCACCCCATAAGATTGAACAATTTTCAATCCAACCCATTTTGTTCAATATTTATTTTTTGAGCCCTATTTCGAAAAAAAATTCTATATCATGATCGGTTATTACAAACATGTATATCTAATATTATATATTAAAACCTGAAACCAAGTCTTTCCTAGAATGACACTTGGCATTTATTAATTGGATAGCACTAAGTAATTACATAATATGGAAATTATTAGCTAATTTATGGAAACTAATATAATTTATGTTGATTATGGTGGTAAGATAATTTATGGAAAATAATAGTGTTGCTACTAATATTATAACAAAGGTAAATTGACAATTTTATAAAATGAGTATAACAATATGAATATGCAGCCCGGGCGCGGGCCGGGCATGCAAACTAGTATACTCATATTCTCATTACCTAGACTTAGACGATTTCCAACTTGTAAAGATTATCTTTACTTAATGGCAAAAAATGTATTAACTTATATTATTTTTACCTTATTGAAAAAATTACAGAGTTATGAGAAAATTCGAAACTCTCTAGACACGTTGAATGACCACGAAAAAAGTTTCGTTTATATATTGAATATATATATTGATTGATTGATATATATATATATATATATATATATATATATATATATATGTAATATATATATATATATATATATATATATATATATATATATATATATATATATATATATATATATATATATTGACTAGTCTTTACACCGTGCTACGCACGGTCTTCGTTGATTACCGTGTTTCATCTTATGCGCAAATTAGTGAAATAGAGATATTACAATACCAATTCTCGTGTTTTTCTCTCCACTTTTTTGTTATTTTAATAATTATTGTCATCAGGATTGTGAATAATATCATATACGACGATTTATGTCAACCCCTCCATAATTTTTTTTTGATGTTTCATTTGATGTATATATTTATAACCTCAACATTAATGACTTTTATATATGATTATGTTAATAAAAAAATCAACAAAATTCAATTGGCACAGTGGTTGAAGTGTTGAAATGCAACTTTGAGGTCATGGGTTCAAGCCTTGATAGTCTCATTTTTGCGGATTTGATTGTGCGCCAAGTGATGAGGTGGAATGGCTCGTGTGGCATGCACGTTTGCTTGTCACCTATGTGGCACGTGAGGTGGAGGATGACGTGTCGGGCCCACACGGTTTCCATCCAACTTTATATATACATACTAGTTTAATACTCGTGCAAAATTGCACGGGCTGCTTAAGTATACGTTTAATACAAACGTCAAAATAATAAGTTTGTATAAGACAACTTTTTTCAATTGATGGTAATATACAAAATTTAACCCTTGTTAAAAAAAATTAAGCGGCGACGAAAATTAGATGTCGTAACCCCAATAAACCAAAAAAAAAAATGCATTCTAAACGTGACAATCAGTTTTATTGTGTTGGTATTTAACTCTATCCATATTAAATGTTTAATTCGAATATAGACTTCAATTAGTAGATAACACTATTATTCATTTAGCCTTACTAATAAATGCACAATAAAAAGGATGTTGGAGATCCAACGTTAGACCACTCAAAAGCTTTTGTAGTTTAATGAAGCCGCTTTTTGTAACCCTTGACCCGCCTTTTGGGTTAAGTCCCAAATATTTTTTGAATCTTGAACTCTCTAATTGTTGGATTAGAAACTGTTTAATACGCCATTATTTAGAAAAACCTCGTTTGATTTATTCGATTTGACCCGTAATTAAGGTGATGATGATATTAGCAAAGGTTGGTATATGAGATTATTATAAATTTTATCAAAATTATAAGGTGATGATGATATTAGCAATTTGGTCAGATGGATCAATTGTTACTTTATGACAATCATCGTAAGTGTAACACCCCGGCTCATCGCCTGAGCCGAGAGTAGTCACCTATGGCAGCTTGTCAGGCTGTGGGCTGACCTCACAGACCAACACGGGTCCTTACGGCGCACTTTGACCTCACTCGTGCGCACCCTGGTAAACTTCCCAGGAGGTCACCCATCCTAAAATTACTCCTAGTCAAGCACGCTTAACTGTGGAGTTCTTATCACATGAGATTCCTAAAAGGAAAGTCGACTTTGTTGGTATGAGTGGCACTATCATTCCTTTTAAGCACCTCATATGAGCCCTTAATCTTTCAGAGATCTCCTCTGAAATCCGGGGTATTGCAATAAGACCAACCATGATTAACCATTATAATGATGATTTATAATTTGCAGTGATATACTGTGTTGTTGTTCCAATCTTAAGCTACACCGTACAATACCCTTGCCAGTCTTCACTGATTCAAGGATCACCATTGACGCTCCACCCCTTAAATCCTAATGGCCATATCTTGAATTTTTTTTTTCGAAATAGGGCTCAAAAAATAAATATTAAACAAAATGGGTTGGATTGAAAAATGTTCAATCTTATGGGGTGCACGTCACCCCATTTCAAGTTCGGGTTAAAACCGCCAGTGCCCCTGGCGGTTTTAAGTGTCTTGAACAATAGCTATGAGGTTGTATGTGATATTTTGCCAAGGATGAAACCGCCATGGAGGGTGGCGGTTTCACTTGCGGTTTCATTTTTTTTTTTTTTTTTTTTTTTTTTGAATTGACGTTATATCGGGGTGATATTTTGGCTAAGGGTGAAACCGCCATGGGGGGTGGCGGTTTCACTTAAAGTGAAACCGCCACCCCCCATGGCGGTTTCACCCTTGGCAAAATATCACCCACTCGATTTTGTATACTCATTTTTGTGAAGAAACCGCCATGAAGGGTGACGGTTTCTCTCTACTTAAAACCGCTAGGGGCACTGGAGGTTTTAATCCGAACTTGAAATGGGGTGACGTGCACCCCATAAGATTGAACATATTTCAATCCAATCCATTTTGTTTAATATTTATTTTTTGAGCTCTATTTCGAAAAAAAATTCCCATATCTTATGCTTCTCCTCACTATTCCACCATAGAGTTAAGTGAGCAAGAATCAAAATAATAAAATCAGATTGGGAATTTACAATTAAAAATGTATTCATTTTCCAATGACAAAATCAATTGCAAGGCCTGCTCCTTCATTGAAAGATTGCAAAACAATGACAATTAACAATTATAAAAATATAAAATGCTAATCAGTAATTTTACATCACCAAAAGTTACGATCATTATTGTAAACTACTCCCTCCGTCTCAGTTCAAACGCCCCATATTTCATTTTGGGACGTCCCACTTCAAACACCCCATCTATTTTGGGACATATTTCTCTCTCCTACTTTTATTAAATTATCACATAATCTCTCACACTATCTCTCCTACTTTTATTAATCCCCACATTCTCTCTCCTCATTTTTCCTAATATTACCACACTCAACTTATTTTATCAATTTTTCTTATTCCACTACAAAAAACGCTCGGGGCGTTTGAACTGAGACGGAGGGAGTACATATTATAAAAAGTAAAAACATGTCATGTGCATCAATACTCATTACTCGGATCAATGACACCCCCTTGTTTCGTGAATTACAATTAAGCTTTGGTTAATAAACTTGGGCGAATAAAATCACATAGCATATCCACAGTTGCTATGAATTTGTACACGGTTTTAAGCATAGATCAATTCAGGTTGCAAAGGTGACGATCCATCGTTAATAATACTCTCTTGCCTTGTCTTCTTGTCTCCTCATCCGATCGAATCCAACCTCCAGAAATGCGTCATCGTCCAACTCTGTCAATGAAGTTCAACTTTAATCACACAATTATACAAGATTACTCGCTCAAAATTCAACAAATATACATTGCAATATTGATTCAGATTCAACAACGATCAAATTAAAAAGAAAACGCGATGAAAAAGGTGAAACCGCCACCCCCCATGGCGGTTTCACCCTAGCCAAAATATCACTTACAACCCCATAGCTACTGTTCAAGACACTTAAAATCGCCAGGGGCACTGGCGTTTTTGTCCTGAACTTGAAATGGGGTGACATGCACTCCATAAGATTGAACATTTTTCAATCCGACCAATTTTGTTCAATATTTATTTTTTGAGCCCTATTTCGAAAAAAAGTCCCATTTTGAAACACCCGTGGGATATTGGATCAAATTGCCATAAATCAAGCAATTACTATATTACATAACTATTTTCCATAAATCAAGTGATTAATAATGTTATTTTATTAGAATAATATTATCATATAGTATCTCCCTAACATATCTATTTTGGATAAACTTTATTTACAATATAATAATATTATTATATGACACGTGTCAGCGTGGGAATTGAGCGGGTTCAGGATTACATATATATATTAGATAGATATGCTAGTTTGCATGCCCGAACTATATATTTATATTGTTATACCCATTTCATAAGAAAAATGTTGACTTATCATTGTTCTAATAAATTATCATAATGATTATATACTACGGCTTATCTTTGTTCTAATAAATTACCAAAATAATTATTTTTCATAAATTAACAATATTATACTACTCTATGATAATTTATTACCATATATTAACCATAATTATATTTAATGCTGTTTTTATCTAATTAATGAATGTGGGATCGGAACCACTATGTGTTGGGATCCTCTAGTGTTGCAAATCAACTCCATTTGGTAGAGTTTGCCTAAAAAGGCAAGAAGAAATTTTTTAACAATTTATTTGTGACCCTTAAAATTCCTTTTGTTTTGTCTTATTACTTATTTTGATAAACTCTACCAAATTCAAACTTTAAAGGATCCTCACCCAACAAATATATATATGGACATATAGTAAATCGTTACCGCCTTAAAAAACTCGGCCCCCAAAAATCCTTATTAACTTTCCTCATATTCGCGTGTCGTTCAAGGTTAGGGTTTCAGACGGCTGTTGTTTGGACTCCAGATTCCGGTGAGTTTTTATCTTCTTTCTCTTGAATCTTGATCTTCTGTTTTAACCTTGTTGTTCTTGACGTTGTTTGCTCGATTTCTTTTCCGATGGCCAGATTTTAACATTATTGTTCCTATTGTTGGTTCAAATTTTCCCAATTTTGAGATCTTTGCATTCATTGTTATTGCTATTGTTCTTGTTATTCTATCGTAATTGTTCGTATTGATGTTGTTTGTTATTGGTTCTTTTTGATGTTGTTTCTTGTTAATTTTCCATTATTTTGTTGCTATCATATCTTTGAAGTTCAGATTTTGATTGTATAAGGAAAAGGACTGATTTTGTTTTTTTTTTTTTGGCTTGAATCTGTGTAGGGTTTAGATAAATTTATTTAATTGATTGAAACAAGGCTATTGTGACCATGTCCCAATTGGAATTAGATTATCACTGCCCTCTTCCTGATGATGACAAAACACTTGAAGTATACAAGACTGATCAACCTCCCAAATCTGTTAGTCCTCAATCAGAACCTCTCATAACAGGGGCTTCATTCGATGCCAAGGCCCTTTTGTTCCCTGTTCGGTCTGACTATCTCATTCGTAATAAGGGTAATGGCAGAGAAGAAAGAATTTATGCCAACTGCCTCAATAATAAATAGTATGTCATCATATGTACTGCCTGCTTGCCATTGGACAATGTTCATTCGTCTAAGCTGTCCCGTTTCTTACTGGACGTAGTCCCTGACTTGTTAGCTGACGGGAGACATGATTTTGAGGTTGTCTTTGTGGCGCGTATTAAGGATGCTTCTGACTACTATCGCAGTAGGGATGCGGTTCAGAACACATTCAGTGGTTTGTTTTCTACATTCCCCATGTCCGTCCTTACAGTCCCAATCTTAGATTATGGTCGTGCCAATAATTTGTTCAGAGCTATGGGGTTAACTGACTACCCTTCGCCTGCATCTATCGTTGTTGATCTGGATAAGAAACAGGTTTCACACTCAGGTTTCACTACTTTCCGCTCCTTTGGAGCTAATTTTTATCCTTTTACTGATGAGAGGGTAGAAGAGCTGTATCAGGAAAGGGACGAGGTACTTCGCAGCGGGGTGTCCCTCACAACTCTTTTGCGGCCCCACAGTAGTGATGTTGTTCTTGGGTGTGCACACCATGGTCGATCGTCATGTTGTGGTAAACAGCAATCCTTGTCCAGTCTTACCAACAAGGTTGTGGGGTTGTATGTGCTAGATGATGGAGATTCCATGGACAAAGTCTGTGATTTGTATAAGCTGTGTAAGGATGAGAACCTACCATTTGAGGTTGTCCTGGTTTGCGCAAAGAGGGGTTCTCTGAAGATTTTGTCTTGGGAAGCCCATGTTCCCTCCCTGCTCCAGAACCCAGGTTGTTGTGGCTGGCTCCAGCTTCCCTTCAAGGACAGTGTTAGGTGTCGGTTAAATGTCCTATGTGGAAACCGTGGTGGCGATAAGCTGGTCATTGTGGGACCTGATGGTAGTTATTTGGATCCTGACGGTATAGAGGTTTTCCATGAGTATGGCGTTGATGGATATCCCTTCACTAAACAGGCTGTATGGGATAGTCATGTAGCAAGGGTTCGCGGTCTGAGATTGCAGGAGCTGTTCACTACTGTGGGAATACTTGATCTGATTTGCCCTGACGGCAAGAACGTATCTGTTTCAAGTGTCCGAGACGTTGATGTTTTCATGTACTTTTGTGAGATCCCATGTGATATGGCTAAATATCTCAAGTGGTTCTATGAAATGAAGGAAAGTGCTGGAGAAACAAGATTAGAATTGATTGTTGTGTGCCTTGCTTCTGACACTGAAGACTATGAGTGCTCCTGCTCGAATCACTGCCCTCCTGAAACGCCATGGCTTTCAGTCACGCATGAGAAAAGTGAAGCTCTATTTAACCTGCTGTTTGAAGAGCTGGGCCAGTATCGCAACGGCCTTGTTGCGTTTGGATCAGATGGCCGTGTACGTAGTCTGGCCCTACAGGATACTCTGTACGATCAATCTGGGCCTGCAACTTTCCCGAAATCTGATGATAATCTGCGCATGGAGATCGCTCAGCTGCTGAAATATGATCCTCTTGATCACTGGTTTTATAATTTCAAGTTCTGACAATTTAATCTTACTCTTGTCTACTCTATGTTACTAGTACTAGTATGGGAAGTAGGTTATGAATAGCTTTTATGGTTTTACGGTTTTACGGCAATGGAGTCTCTACTGCTTCTTGGGATTACTCGTGTTTTTATAGCGAAAGTACCTTTCTCTAAAGGTTGATGTCCAGCAATCATCTATTCTTCTCGTGTATGCTAAAGCGCCTCCGTCTTCTTGTCCAAAGAGCTCCTGATGAACCTATTGTAAAACCCGACGCCCTAATGTTTTCAGCTTTTGTTTTTCCATAAAAAAAATTTAGTTAAATAATTTACAAAATTGAATTCAAATTGCTTGATTCCATAATAGTCATATATATAAAAATAGTAGTCATAATAATCTTACTTCCACGACTGCAGTCTGAGACATATTAATTGCATAACTCATTTAGTCAATTGTCACAACCAAAACCCCAGGTTCGGACAGCTTTCTTTCCAATTCCGGTCAGTTTCTTTCCTGATATTAACTTTCATTATTGTTCATTCTTGTTAATTACTCTTCTTATCAATGTTTGTTTGTCCTTGTTTCTTGTTCAGTTTGTTCTTGATTCTTGTTGTTGTTGCTTAATTTGTTGTTAAATTTTTTGTTATTATTGTTGTTGGTATCGTATCTTTGAAGTTAATCAGTGGAATTTCGAATGTAAATAGCAAATACTCCGTGTGTTGATTATGTCTAGGGTTTACAAAATCGGATTGAAACAAGGATAATTTTGGGGCCATGGTCGCACTCGATTATCCTACCAAATCCATCCCTTTCAAATTGGACGATTCTGCTCTAACAAAACCTCTCAAACCAGGGGATTCTTTCAATGTCATTCCCTACTTGTTCCCGCTTCGAACCGACTATCTTATTCGTAACAATGGTGATGGCAGATTGGCAGTGAAAAAGAGAGGGTTTATGCTGACTCAAGGGTAAAAAATACGTCATCGTAATTACAGCTTGCTTACCATTGGACAGTAGGGACTCCTCCAATCTGTCTCATTTCTTATTAGACGTAGTCCCTGAGTTGTTAGCTGATGGGAGACTTGATTTTGAAGTTATCTTAGTGCTGCGTATGAAATCGCAAATTCCTGATTATAATGAGAACAATGTGGCTGCTCAGGAGGCATTCGCGGATTTCTTATCCGCGTTCCCTGTGTCATTTCTTGCTGTACCAATCTTTGATTCTGTTCGTACCAATAATTTGGTTAGAGTCATGGGGTTTTCTGACCACTCTTGGCCTGCATCTGTCATAGTTGATCTGGAGGAGGGACAGGTTACAAACTCAGAGTTCAGTAGTTTCCGTTACTACGGAGCTAATTTTTACCCATTCACTGATGAGAGGGAAAAAGAGCTGTATCGTGAAAGGGACGAGATACTTCGTGGAAGGGTGTCCCTTGCAACACTTTTGCACCCTCACGGTAGTGATGTTGTTCTCGGGTGTGTGCGCCATGGTACATCATTTAGTAAACAATCCTTGTCCAGCCTTACCAACAAGGTTCTGGGGTTGTACGTGCTAAATGACGGGACTTCCATGGGCAGTCTGTAATATGTATAAGCTGTGTAAGGCCAACAGCCTACAATTTGAGGTTGTCCTAGTTTGCGCAAAGAGGAGTCATCTGAAGGTTTCGTCTTGGGAAGCCCATGTCCGCTCTCTGCTCGAGAATTCAGATTGTTGTGGCTGGCTCAACCTTCCCTTCACCGACAGGGTTAGCCGCAGGTTAGATTTTCTATGTTGGAACCACGGTGGTGATAAGCTGGTCATTGTGGGACCCGATGCTAGTTATGTGGATATTGACGGGGTAGATGTTTTTCGTGAGTATGGGATTGGTGCATATCCCTTCACTAAACAGGCTGTATGGGATAATCATGTAGCAAGGGTTGGCAGTTTTAGCTTGCAGGAGCTGTTCACTACTGTGGACATAAACGATCTGATTTCCCCTGACGGCCAGAATGTACATGTCTCTCGTCTTCGAGACACTAATGTTCTCCTGTACTTTACTGATACTCCTTGTCCTGATATAGTTGACAAGGAAGACTGGTATGCTCGAGTTCTCTAGTGGTTTTATGAATTAAAGAAGAGTGCCGGAGAAACAAGATTTGAGATGATCTGTGTCTGCTTTGGTTGTGACCCTGATGATGATTGCCCCTGCCGCCGTTCTGATATGCCATGGCTGTCAGTCACAGGCAAGAAAAGTCGAGCTCTGTATGAAAAGCTGTTTGACGAGCTGGCTCTGTACTTGGATACCCTTGTTGCGTTTGGATCAGATGGCCGTGTTCGTAGCCTAGCGCTAGAGTATAGTCTAAAGAAGCAATCTGGGCCTGCAGCCTTCCCCAAATCTGATGGTAGTCTGCGAATGGAGGTTGCTAGCCTGCTTAAATCTAATCCTTTGGAGCACTGGTTTGAGAATTTCAAGCCGACTGATAATTAAATCTCACTCTTGTTCATAGGCTATTATTGTAGAGAACACCAAGATAAAGATCCACTGATTCATCTTTGCATAACTCGTTATTGACATTTTTACTCACGCTTTTAACTGATTTATAGCGAAGTATGATTCAGAACTCTAATGTTCTTTTCTGATGTGATATCCAATAGTCTTATAGTTCATCAAAGACACGAAGGTAAATTTGGACTTTCGCAGCCAAACACGTATAATTACCGTAGATGCTATATGCTTACGAGTCTTTCCATCCGATGAGCTCAAACGCCCTCCATGCTCCATGATCTTAGTTTCTTGATTTCGTTAACATTGTAATCGCGATGACACACACACTTAAGATATCCACTACGGTGTATATATGACACTACAGATTATGTAAATTTTCAACTCCACTTGTTTTAGATGTAGTTGATTTGTTTCCTGAATTTGGCGTGTTGTATAATTTGTGTATTGTGTTATGCTCAAAGCTCAATGTACAACAAGTACCAGTTCATAGACTATGACAACGTACAAAACTTGGACCTCTAATTGCCTTACCCTACTATCTTTCATTCTTTTGTTCTTTTTCCCTCGCTAATACAAGAATTTGTGACAAATGATGTTCTAACATTTGGACAGGTGCATACTCGGATGGATATGCAATCGAGGCGCGCGTATCCATCCGATTCACTGTCGTTCAATATTTGGTAACAAAAGTCCATGTGAAATGGTCCAGTGGCGTGAGTATCCCCACATAAACAAGCTAATTTCCTTCAAGCTACCAACCAAAGTGTGCATCACGTACGGCAAAAATTGGCCCATGTTACGCATGTCCCAGTCTCAAGACTTTTCACCGGCCGTCGAAAACTGAATTATGTTTTCCGACACGTAAAACTTAGTAGAACAACTGAAATTCAAACCACTTTCCTAAATTTCGTCAGATTCATAGGAATGTTGCATTTAGTACACTCTTCAATGGCAAAAGGGGAGAGAATTTGAACCGATTTGCGGTATCAAACCATTCCCATACGCTTTGTTAGAACCCCTTTAAATACCTTAGATAGGCTATACTCCTAAACTTGAGTTTTAGACAAGTAATCATTTCAAACAACTAGTTAATGCCCTGGTAAACATAGCTCTATTGACGAACTTAATTGTACGAGGACAGAATGCATATACGATGTTGATCCCAAATAATTATCGACAAATTCAAAGTCTTAACGATTAATTTTAAGTCTTTCTCCAAATCTAAGACGTGGGAAAACTTTCATACAAGCAAATGAAGACATTGCTAACAATGAACATCGTTGTCACTCGTCCAATGTACTCAGAGGTCGATTTTTAACAACGAAAACTCGAGTTATCTTGACGTAACTGAAGATGCACTTCAACAAGTGGGAAGATGTTGATACATCATGGAAAGTTGGAAACTAACAAAACATCAGCTCAAACACAAATTAAGCACAACCACACCAAATTCGCTTTGACATTTGATTGTGTTACATGAAATGGAACTCAGCAACATTTTTATTGCTACAGTGTATAGTATAGTCAATCAGTGAAAGAGGCATTCCAAGAACGACACGATGCAACGAAAGAAAATCGGTAACTCATAGACCAAGGATGAAAATGCTCATCTGTTGTTGTTATAACAGAATGCCATCATGTAGAGGCAACGAATGGAAGATGAAAACAAAGTTATTCTTAGCAGAAATACAGTTACAGACTTACAGTATCTGCCTGCTACATACGCAAAACTCCCTAGGATGTCTCCTAATGAAGTTTTTGTATCAGTGCTGCTCTTTTTTTCAGTTTTTCTTTCATGTTTTGGGGGGTGGGAGAGTGTTGGAAGGGTTCTGCACAGATGTGGGAAAAATACTATGGACGGCATCGTGCAGCTTGCCCAATCAGGGGAGGCAGAGACCAGTTGTCAATGCCAGTTTACTAAAGTTGCTCGGGTTATAATTTACCTCCTATTCTTCCAAGCTTTCTCGCAACACCAAAGATAACCGCCTTGGTTAAAAGTCCTCGGTCAAGACTACAGGCCAGTGCGACTGCCCCGCCAAAAACCAGAAGCTTTGGGACATTCATCCCTGCCTGTTGTTTTTCCTCAGGAGGAGCTACTTCCGTTACCGACTGGTCTTCTCCACTCAAGACGGATCTCAAGTATTGTGGAGTAACTCTGGTAGTAACGTGAGCCATGGAGGCTGTAGCCGAAAGAGGTGCTCCGGCAGCTCTCACCTTCTGGTAAGCCCTCAAACCAGGGTCAATCTTCTTGACCGCACCCCACATCCCTTGCCGAACTCCAAGTTTTGCTATTTCCCAGGGGATACCCATGTCTTCGTGGTGGAAGAGAAGCACTTCACATGCTGTCATTTGCCCAGGTACTCTCTTCGACTCCACTGGTTTAAAAGAATTGGAACCGTCAGAAAACGCATGAGTGCCAAAAATATTTATTTACAACAGGCCAAGAATGCCAACAATATTTACTTTGAAACTACCAAGTAGAGAAAGTAAAACCTACCAGGACGAATACACCAGCTTGAGTAATACAGATCCACACGCCTGGGCTTATCCTTCCTTGGTACAGTATTAGGTATTCCCTGAACACATAACAGAGAACACAAAGGTATGGTTTATTCCAGTCAGGTTTCCAGAGCAATGAGGGTGAATAGAGTAGAACACACCATCATACATAGGGGATGTTGTCATATTATCCATTTCATGCAACTAAAACTAACTTCTCTCAAATAGGGCGACCAGTAAATGAGAATAAATAAGTACTAGCTATTGAATGCACTTCCGGACACCATAACTCCCTCACAGGGCTAAGAGCCCCTTACGACACAAAAGTCCTACCATTCTACCAATAATGAACGTTATTCTACCATAGAGGTTTTGTCCCGTCACCCTTATCTCTTAGGTTGGAGGGTGGGGGACGGTTAAGTAAGCCATCACTTTTAATGGTTATGCATCCATCTATGAATGATTAGTTAAAAAAAAAAAAAAAAAAAATATATATATATAAATCATACTTTGCATACAACTAAAGAAAAGCATAACAATGTATACCTTTGTTACGCAGTAAAATGTTCTACCAGATTCCCATATCCTCCGTCCTATAATGTACTCCCTGTCGCTGCAGAAGAACGGAAACTGCACAGAGCGACAGCAGCTTTCAGTAATAGCTCACCGTACAGCCATAAATTGAATATATGACAATGATTCAGAAAAAAGCTTCTTACCTTGCGTATCCATTTCAGTACCATTGTTCCAGTGGACTTGGACTCCTCAAGAGTTTCATGATGTACAAGCATGTTATCCCATTTTGCTCGAAATTCATCGTCCCAAAAGAAGTCTCTCACCATCTCAGGCGTGGCATCTTCATAGATTGTACTACTACGATACTGAGGAGGACCAGTCTGACCAACAACAAACCACATACTCTCAGGCCACAGAAAATCAAGAACTGCCGTCATATATGTAGCTTAAGCCATCGACATATAGTCAAAATTCATAATGTCATAGGCTATTGCACTGTATTGACGAACTTCGTAACTTTTATCTCAGGTTAAAGCCATAATATTGATGAGTACTAACTTCCCTAAACCATGTTATCTCTAATTGCTAGCTAAAAGTTGCCTGACACAAAACAATACCCCAATAATCCTGATTTCATAATCACACAAGATTGCGTAAAGCCAATAACCATTCAGGGACATTACAAAGTAAACAGCTCATCTTTCTTCAATATCCAATGAAACATTTGTCACCAACCAATATTTTCAAATTTGAAGGTGCAATGCGAAATTTACCTCGGGATCTCTTCGCCAGGCACGATAGCTCATAGTTGGTGTGGAGCGGTCCATCATCGGTATCCAAGATGGACCTCCATCCTTCTCCTCAACTACCTTGTGGAGATGAATCAAATCACTATCATCCACAGCAGCAGTCTCCTCACCTTTGAGCTCGGATGAACTGTAATCAACAAGCAAAATTGCATCTTTACTATCGATTTCAGAGACAAAAGTCCAATCCTACAGCTTACATGGTGAACTTCCGGACAATTTCACATCACATACCACCAAAATCATTATCCAAAATTAACCTAATGATAGTATTATAACCAAGCATGTTCAACCCTATCAATAAATATCACTAAACTACTAATATCATAATTTCAGCCCCAAGAGCAAATTAAGAACTCTTAGTAAGCAAGAATTAAGATTGCATACAACTACTTATATCATAATTTGAACCCTAAGAGCTAATTATGACCTAAACACTACACAAAATTGCTGAAAATACCAAATTAAGCAACTAAAATAACATGAAATTACCTGCAACTGGCATCCCCAAAAGAGAAAGTTGCCCCATCATCACGCTTATTAATATCATCCTCAACTTTGCTACTCGAGAAATTTATGTTAAATGCAGTCAAACTCTGGCTTATAGAAGAAGAAAACCCTTTACAAGGTGAAGAAGGAGCTGAAAAATCCACAATCTTCGAGACGAAGGAATCAAACTTGACCCTATCCCACCACCTTGGCTTCCATACCCAACCAACCACAAGACCCACAAGAAAGGCTGTCCAAATTGGCATTATAAACAACATAATCTCTATAATCAAACCCCCTCCAATTGATGTGGGTTTCTCTAAAATACCCCAAATTGCCTCAACAATTCCCATTTCCTAACCAAATTAGGCAAAAACCCACAACCAACTTTTACAAAGATCACAACTTTATTACTCAAATCCCCCCAAAATTAAATAATATGCAAAACCCACTAAGTAATTTTGATAAAGATCACAACTTTGACTATCAATTTGCCCCCCAAATTAATAGGGGGACTTATCTTGATTTTATTTGAAATGGGTTGTTGAGCAATTAGCTTAAAAACCCAGAAAATTGAAATAATTTAATTTAATTTATCCCCAATTTGTGCAAAAATTGGGAAATAAATAAAGAGGGGGGAAATTGGGAATATAAGGGGTTATTAATAGATGGTGAAGCTTATGTGTTGGTGATGAAGAGAGAGAGAAAGAGAAGAAGTGAGTGATGAGAGTGAAATAGGGATAAGGATGAGGAAATCTATCTCCCTCTTCTCTAGAAAAGAGAAAAACAAAAACTACAAAAAAGATTAAAACTTTGATAATTTTCTCATTTTTTTGGGTCCAAAAATTTATTTATATATTCCAAAGTTCTAAAGTTTGCACCAAACAGAGAATAATATTTGGCAAATTGGAGTTGGAAGTTTGTAGCTTAATCATATAATTTGTGAAGGACAATGAAACCACCATATACCAAACAAGAATAAATATATATAAGTGGTCTTAATTGAATAATGAAAAAAAAGATATTGGTGATTCTTTTGAATAAAATATAATAACACCCCAAGATAAACAAACAAAAAGAACAGAGTTTGTATGTGAGAGTTTATTAATCTTTTGTGTTTCAGCCGCTTGTTCTAATCTTGTAATGACTTCTTCCTCCTCTCTCATCTTATCATGATTTTATACACAAAGATATAAACATGTCGCAATTTGTAGTATGAGGTATGGCGGTAATTTGGTCACACATGTCCTTGTCAAGTTGTCATTCAACTAGTCAAATTATTGGGTGTTACACGGACACATCTTACATATATTTGAAACCCGTTTACATCAATATCGCACTTCATTTTAAGAAAAATTCAGCCCTCTTTTACTATTGATATGCTGCTTCAACTCTATTACAGTGTGTCACGCTAATGAGTACCAAGGTTGGCCTAACGGTTATCAATCTATTTGAGAATTGTTCCGGTATCATATTTCTCAGTCCTCACCTCCGTAGTTTTAGCTGCTCTTTTGTACCAAAAAAAATAAAAACTTATGTTACATTAAAGAAGTTGTCTCATAACTCACATTATAGTGCCTTCGTAGTTTGCGTCCAATCTAAGTTTAAAACCAATGGAGCCATGGATATTAATGTTAGAAAATCAAAATTAAAGTCATCGATCTTTTAACCTTACAGAGTTACACCTCTACCGTCTAAGAGAACCTTGAAAAATAAGTGCGCATGTTGAAAAGTGAAATAGGAGTAAGTAACACAGACTGCCACGATTGAGTTAGGTAGGGGGAGGCTATTATGTTATGTTTCACGTTTTGTGAAATTTGGGTGTGTTGACCATTTGGACGGCCGCGTATAATACAGTGTGAATTGAGATTCACGACTGCTTCCTAACACAATTTTAATCTCATTTGTGTACCATGATTGGGAAGCATTTCATGACGTCAACACTGCTTTAAACTTTTGAGGAAGAATTTTATGCAAATTTTGTGGTGGAATTATGATTTTGATTTTGAGTTCAATTGAATGAGGCTCAAGATAAGACTTTTTTCACTAGTCAATTCAAGATTTTAACCCTCAATTTCATGCTTTTCTCGAATTGCCCTTTTCCTAGGCCGGAAAGTTTAGGTCAAATACTAATGAGATGAAATCTTCAACAAGATTTGCTGCATGGCTTGAATGAGCTATGATTTTGAGGTTTTCTTCGTTCTTAATCCTTCGATTGACCAAAATTTCAAGGCAAATACCGAGTGATGTTTCTAAGGGCTACACAACATGGGGAAGATTGGCGTAACTTGGTGATTCATTATTATTACACGTAGTTAAGGGTTAGAATTGATCTAAAGCTGGACCAAATTGAATACTCCGTACTCGATTTCCAAATATGTGGACTTTAGATCATATCGAAAATAAGTTTATCATGGGTTCAGTCTAATCCAATGCAATCAATTAAGAGTATATCAAGTCAATTACAATTTGGATTTTGCGAATCTCGAGTCAATTACAAGTGATTTAAGTACGAGTGTATCACTCCCGAGTTGTATGGTTAATTCGAATACTTTACGATTTGGTAATATTGCAATCTCAAGGTCATGGATTACTTACTCCACCTTTTGGCCCCATGTTTTGAGTCGGACACTAAAAATGTGGAGATAGATTAGTTATTTCATGTCAGTTGAATTGTGTCAATTCATGTAAAGTCTATTCAGATTTTATGGATCAATTTTGGGTCAGATCTGGTTCATTTGCATTCACGAGTTGTATATGCATTGTTCGAGTTTTAAATCGAGTTAACCTTGCCGGTTTTAATCGATAGGAATGTAGAATTATTATGAACTCAAGGTCGTGGGTTCATTGGTCCATTACTGACCAAGTTTCGAGTCCACCACTTATACGGAGTATGTGGAGAGAAATTTCCCTCAAATGGCAGTAACAACGTTTTTGTAAAGGTAAAAGTGAAACCCATGGTACGCGACTACGCGTAACTTCAGAATATTAAACTGTTGCAATGTTTGACTGTAGTTTCTTTACGAATCATCATATATTAAGTGCAAGTGTAAGTGTTCATATAAGAGTAGGTGCTTCATGCTTGAATCTCAGTCTCTATGACATGTTACTATTTCTATAAATTGTTTAAGTCAGGGAGCTGAGCTAGATTACACTGACACAGTAGTTAATTTTGGATAAGAGGGATGACATAGCACTTACATTGCCAACAAACTGCTTCATCAACTTCTGATTGATTCCTTCTTTCTTGGATTAATTTGCTAATTTGGTGCATTTCAGTTTTTGCAAAATGTTTCACTTTTTGCCTCATCAATATTCAGATGGTATAATCAACTTGTACAAAGTTAGGTCCCGCTTGATAGGACTGTATCTTTCTGAATTGATCTGATCTGATTTGAATGACTCTGATCTGAATTTCTTGAAATTTTGATTGAATTTTAACGAATTAGTATCAATTATGGACCAAATACATTGATAGTTATTCTAAACTGATTTGAATGGTACTTTGATTTGAATGACTCTGATCTGATTCGAATTACTCTAAATTAATTTGATTGCTACTTTTATTAAGTTCTATCAAATAGGACCTTAGTCTGGTGTTTATACAGTAAATAACTTGTATACAAATACGTGACTTTTGGATTACGGAGTACAAGTTTAAGTCTTCAATAGAACGACTTGGAAAAGGCACTGATTATATACTCCGTTTACAAGGGTTGGGCCTGGAATACTAGCCTACTAGGCAATGTTTACCTGGGAATTGTTTGGCCCAAGAGGGTCCTCTCAAATAGATATGGGCAAATGGTTCTCCCAAGTACACCTGGTAAATGGGTCAGTTGACTTGAGACTTGAGAGTTGAGACATGTTCGAATCGGTTTACTTTAGAAAGGGTCTGTTTAAGGTCAATTTTTCTTGATCGATTCTATTAAAGTAAGAATGAGTTTGTATTATCTTTGCCTTGGTTCGTTCATATTGGGTTAGTTTGGAGTATCTGAATCATATTAGTTGATGCCATTGCCGTTCTCGGATTAGGTCAATAATCAAGTTTGAACAAATATTGGCTAATTTTTTTATTTGCTCTTTTAGTTCATTGTGCATTTGTATGGAACCATTTATATATTTTCCAAAGTAACCTTGAGATTGGCGACATTTTCTAGCGTGCCTCTAAGATTTCTAACTTGCTCAAAACCCCCACCCCCCTCTCGAGGTCCTCGATTGCCTATTTTCAGCCATTTTTCACTGTTCCACTAACTACACTCTAAATCTCACTTACTGTGTTAACTCTCCCCTCATTACTTTATCTCCTCACCAAATCCTCCTTCCATATCTAATCATCATCATCATCATCATCATCATCTTCTTCTTCTTCTTCTTCTTCTTCTTCTTCTTCTTCATGTTTTCTCTGTTATTTCTCTTCGGGTCAATGAATAGGGTCGTGTTTGTCAGCTCTAGTAATCACACTCCCCAAATTGATTCCCCCTCGTGAGTCACATTTTCCAGTGTGAAGAAGACACCTGTCCCGAAACAATCCTTTTTTTTTCATGATCACCAATAATTTTTTGTTTTTGAGGTCAAAATGCAAACATGTCATTACGTCATAGCGGATACGAAATCCGCATCAACAACATGCCAACATCCCGTACATCACTAGGACGACCTCTCAACTCACACCCGGATTGAATAATCCAAAGGCTCAAGTTGTGTCTAGCTGCTGTATGAGCAACTATATTCCTTATCCTACGAATATGATCAAAAGTTCAAAACTACAAGACTGAAACCTACGTAACAGACTAATAACATCCGAAATAACAAAACCTACGTATATGATCACCATTGATTTTCCTAATCAAGTGTAATTAACGCTACATTTTGTGTTTCTTTATATGAAAGAGATCAATGGTAGTACTACACTACTACCACTTGATGAAATTAATAAAGATTAAATCCCCAATTGGCTTTCATGTTTCTCTGAAAAGTAGGAGAGAGACAAAAAAAACACACTTCTCCACTTCTCTCCTTCTTACTCCTACAGTCCTACCCAATTCACTTCCCCTGCAAAATAAAATAAAATAAAATAAAATAAAATAAAATAATGATATCAGTGTCCACGTCAAAGTCCGGTTCGAACTGGCTGGACCGTCTCCGGTCATCCAGAGGTTTCCCGACCGGCGACCACCCGGATCTAGACCGCTTCCTCTCCTCCTCCTCCACCACCAGCTCCGCCTCCACAACTCGCTCCGAGTCAACTCACCGACAACTCACCGATGTGAACCTCACCGGAGATGACGTCGACGTCTCGGATGTACTTTCCGACCTGTTCAACATGGGAGAGTGTTCAAGAAGCTACTCCAAGAAGACCGGCCGGAAACAATCAAACCCTAGATTCTTCAACTCCGCCAATTTAGCATCCAACAACAACAATGAGCTGTGCTCGTCGGATGATTTGAGGAGAGAGAAAAGCGAGAATAATGCGGTGGCGTCAAGTGGAGATAACAGCTTGAATGAGAAGATTCCCAATTTTCGAAATGGAATTGAGAATGATGATAGTAATAATAATAATCTCGGAAAGAGTATACGAGAAGATAATGAAGAGGAAGAAGAAGAGATGATTGATATGAAAGAGTATACGAGAAGCGACGTGACGGTGATTGATACGAGTATGGAAGGGTGGAAGTCGGATAAGTGGGTGTTTAGGAAGAAAGATGAGTGGAAAATTAAGGATAAAAAGAAGAGTAAATTCGCTGGTAAAAAGAAGAAATTATTGTTAGCTGATGATGATAATGATGAAGAAATGAAGAAAATTAATGATGCAAATGATGATATTGTTGGTGATCAAATGTCCAAGAAGAAACAAAAGATTTTGCTTCTCAACAAAGTAAGCTTTTTTCATACTACTATATGCTTTAGTAGCAATTTTAATTCTTGTTGTTTAATTAGAAGTTTGTTGATTTGGGTTGTGTTGTTGTTATGATTCCGAAAGCGGGGTTTGAACTAGGGTAAGGTTTGCGTACATCTGAACCTCTAAGACCGAGGTTGGAGTGGAGTGGTTATTGTTGTGTTGATTTGTGGATGAATTTTTGATGCTAAGTTTGTGCAAAAAGGGAGTTTCTTTACATGGGATATTAGTAATTGGGTTGGTTTTGTGAGGTTATATTCTGTTTTTAGGGGATTTGGTTGGTCTTATTATGGTGAGTTTTTGGTTGAATGTCAATATTTCATGTTCAAAATGATGACAGAATTGTTGGGTTTGTGTTTTTTCAGGGTTTAAACATGAAATTAAGGTAGTTTTGTGAATTTGTTAGGTTGTTCACTTTGTTTTGCGTATTTGTATGGGGTGAAGAACTAGTGAATTTGGTGTTGGACTCTGCAAGTCATGTTCTTTGGTGGGTTTCTGTTTATTATTATTGTTGCTGTAATTGTAGGAATGATACTAGATTTTACTGGTGTAGATTATACTTTTAGTCAGTATATGGTTTGTCTAGATCATAGCGAATTAGCGACTGATTTGTGGGAATATTTGTATCTCACACTGATTTTTTTACCATTACTCTTGCTTGCAAATTGTTTTGGAAGCTGCATCTGGTGTCTGTGTGGTCGAGCGGGGATAACTTATTTATCGTGTTGCTTGGCTATGGAAATGTCATGTCATTTTGTTGTTGTAAACTAGAAGGGGTTTTGGCTCAGCTCAGCTTGAGTGTAGAAACTAGAAACTCTTTTGTTCGATGATGTTCTTGCAATTCGGTTTAGAGTCTATCTATAACTCTGCCTTTTTACTCTTCCATTTGCTGCTTTTTTTTAGTGTTACAACTGTTTGGTAGGGCTGTCTCTGGTTATTAGGGCTTGTCTGTTTATTTGCAGAAGCTCTACAAAAAGGCCAAAGACACACCAAAGTAGTGTTAAGACATATCTATGTGCCAATAGTGTGAAACGTAGGTTGGTTCAGTATCGTTTATGAACCTGGTGTGCAGAGAGAATGTGCTTCAATTTATGCTTGAATTAGTTCTAGATGAGCCGTGGAGTATTCCTTCTATAATGCCTGCTTTTCTCTGAAGTGTAGTTTTAATTATGTACATGAAATGTTGGGCACACTCCGTATCTTTTTCACATCTTAAAT
This sequence comes from Spergularia marina, assembly GCA_963680865.1. Lineage (NCBI taxonomy): Eukaryota > Viridiplantae > Streptophyta > Magnoliopsida > Caryophyllales > Caryophyllaceae > Spergularia > Spergularia marina. Next base: position 20,470,202 of record OY804553.1, on the reverse strand, counting down.
ATAAGAAAATTCAATTTTGGAGGTGGGCTGCATATAATCATTAGCAAGTAATAGGGTCAGTGTTCAGTCGATTAAGACTTCAGTTATTCAGCTGTCAGTCCATGGGTGCCAGGCTGCCAGCTTAGATTTAGGATTGAGAGATGAGGTTGGAAGAGAAAACAAAAGGGTTGAGACGTCTTGCACCTGCAGGAGAGCCTTCGTATTTTATCGCTTTGGTTTCTCCAGACTTTTTGCTGTTTTCTCGAGGTTTGCATATGAATATGGATTAATCTGTTTACATGCGCTCACTCTTTCACTAGGCACTACTGTTTCATTATGTAACATCAAAATTTGCCTAGTTTTCATGCATCTATATTTCCATTTAATCCTGAACCAAGTTAGGATCATAGAATCCGTTCCTTAATTTGGTCCTCTAGCCTAGCCCTTGCCCGTGAAATGTAGATGAAAATTTGTCAAATGGTGTTTGCTTTTAGTCTAAAGAAAAAAAATCTTAATTCTAGTTAGGGCTTCATTTCAGTGCTCAGTTTTGCTCTATCAAACCAATCTTTTTCCTTTGATGTTTGTCAAACGACTCATGAAACTTGTTCTTCTGTACTAGTAATTTACAGAAGATGTATTATATCCTGAACAAGCCCAAAGACCGCACAGTAATGGTGGATATATGACTATCAAACAATGTAAAAGAACATGGAGTGTCTCTCAACAGTGTGCTGTTCTTTTCTCTGACTATATTGTATTATTGCTGTTATCTCTTAGCACATTACTTCAGTTCTATTTTGCTTATTTGATTAACGTTTCCCCCTTCAATCAACTTTTGTTTTGTTTGGAATGAATGATCATTCATATTACTATGTTAGTTTGTCCACGCCCATCCCACATTTTGATATACAATCTGATCTCTTCTGATATTATCGATTATTTTGATTCAACGTGATAGCACATTTCACTTCTTCACTTAATTACGGGCACATAACCATAAATTTTCTCTTCTAATCGGAATGAGGTTAACCTGCCCTTCGATGGGGTTTCTTTTCGCAGTGCAGCACATATAGTTATGGACCACTTTTGGAATGCAATCTCAAGCTTAAGATTCTTGTTTCTGTTCTAAGATGCTTTCTGTCTGAAAGTCATTCTTGGACCTGTATTTTATGCATTCTACGTGTACTTTATGTCAGTAGTTGGTAAGCACTTCATGCTCTCTCAGTCAACAATGGCTGCTCGTGTAAAATACTAAAATGTACGAGCAAGTTTTTACTAGAACTAGAAAGAAAGTGTACTGTTCCAAATATAATGCTGTCCAAATATAATGCTGTCTTTTAGTGTTTAATCTGTCACGGCTTTTATATACTACTTACATGAAATTCAGGATTAATCTAGTGATGTGCTGATAATTTCTTTCTGTGCCGCTTCTATTATTTTATGCTCGGCCAGCCCCAGAATGACAAAGCAAGAGAATTGTTGAGGGAAGCTGCGGAATTTGTTGGCAAAGTTCCTCAAAGCAGGCAAGTATTTTGCTTGGTTTGTTATATCAAAGTTTCATAATATGCTCATCAATTAAAGACAAGATTTCGAATTTTCTTTATGGATTAGGCGGAAACAGACTCTCTATGTGTTTTATTTATTTAAATTTTTTTTTTTTTTCTTTTCTTTTGACAAGAGATACAGTAAGGGCAAGGGAAAGGATACATAGGGGTAAAATTACGAATATCTAACCCCTCATGACCTCACCATAGGCACTGTCCGGTGTAATGTAGTAGTATAAGCTCATCAATCATGATCTCTATTTGCCATTGCGTAGTAACTCAGCGTCCTACATACGCAGGTTTCCTTGTCCAAGACCACCAGAGAAGTTAAGAACTGAAGGCTCACCTGTGATCCTTTTGAGGTCTGTTCCGTCTAGTAACAACACTAATGCATTCACCAGACTAGGCAAAAGCGCCCACATGCACAGGAAACAACCGAAGAAAATGAAGATTATATAAGCAAGTCTTATAAGACTCGTGCGTGGGGAGGAATGCTGATAATAATTAGCCTTCTGTGGCAACAGCTGGTACAGCAACCCTCCTGCACCGGATAATGTCACCCCAAAAGGGGGGAGAGGAGGAGGTTGTGGTAGTGTCACATTTGATGAGCGGTCGAGCTACTACTTGCGTCGAAGATTGTAAAATATGCCGCAATTTTTTTTGTATCTAATCAATTATGAACTCATTATATGAAGCAATATATGTCATCTCAAATTTTTGGTCCCAGAAAGGATATTTTGATTACTCGATCGTATTAAACTAGTGAGTGTTACTGTTCGTCTCTTGATACGGTCGTTAGAAGGTGGTTTCGGATGTTGCTCATAACTCGCGTGCTTTGCAACTCTCTTTGGAACCCTAGAGGAAGATAATTGCATCTTTGCAGCTTGCAGATTTACACACATTAGCGAGGCTTAAACTTAGTATTTGCGTCGCAATTGCTTAGTATGTAGAAAGTTCGTTATTGATGTTCACTGTCGAGTGATGAATCATACTAATATTATATGAGAAATGTTACGTGATGCACACTTTGTTACGGGTGAGGATCTTCTAGAGTTTGAATTTGATAGAGTTGGTTGAGTTTAACAAAACAAGTAATAAGACAAAATAAAAAGAATTTTGAGGGTCACAAATAAATTGTTAAAAAATTTCTTCTTGCCTTTTTAGGCAAACTCTACCAAATAGAGTTGATTTGCAACTCTAGAGGATCCCAACACCTTTGTTACTATCTTATATTACTCTCGAAACAAATGTTTTATCTTTTTTCAATTCTCGTAAGACGTGTATAATAATGATAATACACGGAGCATCCCCGAACACTTTTCATGCTACCGTGGATTATTACGGATGTGGACCATGTGGTGGTTCAACCCTTATTAGCCATATACTCCCTCCGTCCCCCTTTAAACACCCCACTTTCCTTTTCGGGGTGTCTTTCTTTAAACACCCCATTTCAAAACTTTCTAAATGGGGTAAGTTTTTACCACACATCAACCCTCCACTATCTCCAAAAATAATAAACAAACCACCCATTATTTCCAAAAATAATAAACAAACCACCAATTATTTCCAACAATAATAAACAAAGCACCTACTATCTTCAACAATAATAAATAAATCACCCATTATTTTCACAAATAATAAACAAAACACATCATCTTAATTAACGAAAAAAAGCCCATTATCTTCAACAATAATAAACAAAACACACCACCTTAATTCACGAAAAAAAGGGAATGGGGTGTTTAAAGGGGGACGGAGGGAGTACGTAAAAAGGTGGGTCTTGTTGACTACGCTTTGCTGACTGTATAACTTCAGTTGAACTACGGAAGTTTATTATAGAAAGAGACAAAAATTGGCGCCAAACACATATTCTTACCCAGAACAAATTGGGTTGCAAAGGCAAATAATCACAGTAATTTATATCACTAATCCTACATAAATCACATGAAAGATGGTAACTTTGATGAAACCCAGTCAAGTTTTGAGCTATTCTGCTCAACTTCCACTGTATTCCACCCATACTTCTCATGGTTGTTCATCTGGTCTTAAGTTTACAACTTTTGGTTTTCTGGGTGCAGAAAGAGCTATTTTATGGTCAATCAGGGTGAAACAATCCAGAAATGTGTTGATTCTGAGCAAATCCACAAGAAGTATTGGTGAAGTTTCCGAAACAGGTATGAAGTTCTTTCAGGCATTTTGACAAACAGGTTATCTGCATTGTTGAATATTATAGATGGTGAATTTTTCATGTGATGATGTGAATTGGGTTTTTGGTTTGATCTCTCAGGTGAAATTTTCTCGCTTTTCCGGGGATTGGGACTTGCGGAGAGGGAAGTTGAGGCGGTACTTGGTAAAAATCCTGCTTTGGGGTTGTTACCAGTTGAGTCGATTCGTAGTCGAGTTTGTGGTTTGCAGTCGATTGGGTTAAATGAGGTTGCTTTGTTTAGGTTGATTACTAAGAACCCTGATATACTGACAACTGAAGAAATTGGATGTTTGATAGACTTTCTACATGATGATCTTGGGAACAAGGTTGAAAGTATTCAAATTTTGCGCCTTTTGCTGACTACACAGCCTAGTTTTATTGCGGGTTTTGGTAACAAGGTTAAGTTGCTTATTGAGTATGGCATTTCCGAGGATAAGATTGCTCATGTTCTCAACAATGTCAATCTTAGTAGGGCAATCTGCTTACGGTCAGGTGAGGAGATTCAGAGAATGTTGACATTTTTGAGTCGTTTTGATGCTGTTGGTATAATTGCTAAACGACCTTCAATTCTCAACTATGATTTGGATGCTCAGCTTGTTCCGCGCATTGGATTTCTCCAGAGGTTGAGTGGAGGTAATACAGATGGTGTAGGAGAAGCTCTGACTAGACTCCCAGCCATTCTAAGTTATACCGTGGAGCATCTGCAAAATCATGCTGAATTCTTCAGATCATTTGTTGGCCTAACCGATCAGGAAATCTTTAAGGTCGTGCTCGTCTTCCCAAATGTGATGAGTGCTAGCGTACAGCGTAAATTGAGACCCAGAATAGAATTTCTGAAGGAATGTGGGTTGGATACTGGAGAGATTTTCCGCTTCTTGGTTAAATCACCAACTTTCCTTGGCTTGTCATTTGAGAGAAACCTGTCGTTGAAGCTGGGAATGTTGGTAAAGATTGGGTATGTGTATAGAACTAAGGAACTAGCCATGGCAATGGGAGCTGTGACGAGAACAAGGTGTGAGTATCTGCAGCAAGTAATTGATCTATTTCTAAGCTATGGCTTTTCAAGTGATGATATTGTTGCAATGAGCAACAAGCATTTTCAGATACTTCAATATAATCCTAATTCGTTAGAGGAGAAGATGGAATATTTGGTTGAAGAAATGGATAGAGAAATTGGGGAATTGTTATCTTTCCCTGCATTTCTTGGGTACAACCTTGATAACAGGATTAAGCATCGGTATGAACTTAAGAAGAAAGTAGTAGGCGAAGACATGTCTCTCAACAAGCTTCTGAGTGTCTCTTCTGAGAAATTCTCGAAAACAAAGAAGCGTTTGATCCAAGTGAGGAGCAAGTTGCAAGAAGATGCTTTGACAGATGAGTTGGTGCGGCCTTGACTTTTTCTTTATTGTATGCTAAGATGAGTAGGAATGATGATCTAATATATTTGTATACATTGATTATCTGGCAGGTTTGTGAATCAAAACTATAAGCATCATTCTGCTTCACTTTGGGTTCCTAGTTCTTGACGCTCGCACAGAATGAACATAGAAAGGATTATGATGGAGTGGGATATTCTCATTAGGCATGTCAAGCAAATCAAGATGCCATACGGAGATGTTGGAGCTTTTTCTTCAACCAGCATAGAGTAAGATACCACCTGGATATGCCCCCTCTTTGAAACCGAAACAAGACGTTCAAAAAATTCACTCACGGTCATTGCTTCAAGTCTACTGTAAGCTTTATGTGACACAGGCAGTCAGATTATATGTGTACATGTTCTATCTTTGTCATTTTACTCTTTGCCCCGCTCTCCTCTACAAAAGTTCAATTAAGAATTTGGTTGAATGCCTATTTCATTCAAGTCATTTGTGGTTTAGGATTGCTTTTATTATGTCCTTGTGTAAACAATCTTCTGTATCAGTTGTAAGGTTGGGCCATTCTTAATGATGATGTTTGCTTATGGAAACTTCCTTTTACGCGCAGTAAATGCCTTATTACTTAGTAAGTGTTTACATAATCTTCTTCTGTCCTGGTCGGCACAGCATATAGTGTCAAAAGGCAGGTTTTTTTTTTGGCTCGCTGACCAAAAAATCTAATCTAAAAAAAGTAACTGCTATTCATCTTTGGGCTGAATTACTCAGAAATGTTCTTGCACTTATAGTGATGGTAACAGTCGACTGAAAGGAAGTAACATATGTATTGTGGATTAAATTGACCATTATTAGCTCTGGTTATCAAGTACTGATGTTCTGGGAAGCGTTGTCAGGCTGATCAGTAATCTTGCTTGGTTTTCTACTTGTGCTCAATTGTGTGAAGGTGTCAGCAATTACCTGTAGCGCAAAATTGTAATTCTTGCAAGATATTGACATCGGTATTTCAAGTGGTTTGCTAGGTATAAGATGTCTCCTTGAATGTTCAAATATGCATTTCTAAAGATGTCTGTTATGTTTTACCTGTCTTTGGCTGATCTCTAGTAATTTTGAGAAGCTACATTTTGTTTTTCATGGTATGAAGGGTACAAACCTTGTCGAACTTAGGTTAGTTTTGACATTGTTCTGCGACTGTTGAAAGGGCTATCTCCTTGGATAGTCTCAATCTTAACATTATCTAGAAATGTAATTATACACTGACTGGAGATATGGCATATGGGTAACAGACTAACAGGTCCTGACTACTGAGGATCCCAAAGTCTGAATTTCTGTCGGCAAATTTGGGATGAAACTCACTCTGAAGATGCTGATTATACAAGCTTCCTGAGGATTTACATAAAATTGTTGCTAATGCCTGCAGGTTTATATTTCATGCTACACAGCTACAGAAATGCTGCATTGAAAACTGGAATCTTGAGGATGAACTTTTTCTTTGTAATAGAGTGTATACAAATGTAAATTATGTGTACTAGCTAGCTAGGGTGATATGCAAGATATGAAAAATATCCCACATAACCAATTTACAGCTATACATTCTATTACTTTGGTATCACTTACAAACATCCTAATGTGATAGCATACTTGGTAAAATCTGCTCCTGCCTTCAGGCTTTGGCTCTAAAAGGCAATCCTCGGGAATCTGTGGAGCGTAAAATTACAGCATAGATTCTGAAGGTTGTACTGGGGATGGCCAACAAGGGTGCTGAAGGGCAAAGGCCATGTCCCTTTCATTTCGTAAATGCCAAGTCCAGGACCTGCTGCATTCGCTGATCACGTCCAGGGTTTGTTCCTGCATATTACATATTAATAAGTGATTTCTGTATCTCAGGTACAACATCGCCTTTTCATTTGGGTGGAAGGCCAGCAGACAAGCAACATCTCCAACCCTGAGCTTGCGGTCAATCAGGTGATTAGTCATAAACTCATTGAGGCAAACATTATGCTTTAAACACCATTCTCCTTTATCATAATTTTTAAGATCCCATATGATCACCCTATAGCTGCCATCCACACGAACTAGTTGCGACACATGGAGACGCTCCTCGCAAACTCCTATGCAATCTGTTTCCCTGATTTCACCATCTATTCCAAGGATGGGAATATCAATAAGGCGAGATTGGTTGTCGCTGCCAAAAGGATCGAATACTAAAACTCTGTTGTCATTGATGATCCAATGAACCTTTCTTCTGAAGGTCACTGGATTAGTAATGCATTTCTCCTGCAGATCAAATCTGTGAGAAGGCGGAATCACTGATTTGGTCCATTCACCCGTCTTAGATGAATAGATCTCTGCACAGTTTTCTTTAGATTTAGGCATGTGAATCAGCTTGTAGTGGGCCATAACTTCCCTGACCTTGTTCTTACAAGAATCAGCTGCATATGGTACGAACCCAACCAACCCTGACCTCCAATAGCTGCTTGGTGCAGGAGGGAGAGACAGCCACTCCTTGGTCAGGAGGTTACAAACGTAAAAGGTAGTACCTTTATGACAACAACAACAACAATATCTTAGTCCCAACATGAATCGTCATATAAAACCGTCATAATGACGTGGTAGAACAAAGAGAAAGTAGAAAGTAAGATGAAACACAGGTAAAGAGTAGTACCTTTACCTTGCTGTAACAATTCAAAGGACAGCCATCTGTCATAACAAATCACCAGATCTTCATAAGAAGCAACAATATCAGCTGTCTGACAAAAGGGTAGAAAATCCAGCTCGAAACTTGTGCGTGACTGAAGTACTGAATGATCAGTAATAGCATCAAGTTTAGTATGCACAGGATGCGTTGTGACTATAGCTTTGATGTCTGGTTCTCTGTCATGGTAGGCAAAGTATCTGTACTGATGCAAGAGGGTAAACGGCTGGTTAGCGGGTCGAAAACGCGAGGCGTCATGGCGGTGGCTGATAAAGCGGCGAATGTAGTAAGGGTTGGATATAAGAGAGCGCCAACGCTTGCAGACAGACTTGCATTGTTGGGCAGACTTACAGGTAAGTACCCTTATCAGAATCTCTATCAGTAAACTGTCAGTAAAGTTGTTTATGTTGTAGTTTGGGTGTTCAATAGACTGAACAAGCCTGTTTTCCTGCATGACTGTTTTGGATCGGATCTGATCTGATCTGATATGTTTGAGAGTTGTGGATATGTATGGTAGCAGACGAAACCTGGAGATTCCACTGAGGAATATAAGGTAGCTTAAGTAGTTGTGGTCAGACTTCTGAGATTATGAAGTACAAATTCTCAGAGAGAAGAAAAAGTGATGCTTGAGTTTTTTTCAATGTTGGTCCAAAAAGTAGCTGAAATGTCTCTTTTATTTGTGGGTTCTGGCGTACAGGTTGAAGTTGGGATTGATATTAACGTAATTCATGTGATGTGACCACGTAGTGATTAGTCTGCATATTTTTGTCTCTTTTCAAATTTTATGGGATTTGTTAGTCAGGTATGCTATATGGTGTGCGGTGCACCAATGTAGCACACAAAAATGTGAAACTTTTTCTGTCTCCATTCTCATTTTAGGACGTTATATGAATTAAATTTCCGTCTTTTTGCGTGTGCCGGTAGCACTGATGGAGTGCATCATATGACATTTCTCTATAGAGGATACATAAAAGGTATATGTACAAACTGCTAGCCCGCCACCCTTGGTCTAGAAAGCAAGCTAATAGTAAGTACACTTCTGTCACCTCACACGCTCACACCGTTTCCGACATAGATATGATACTTGGAAATAGATTTTCGATACTCGACTATTTGTTTCTATTCTAAGTTAATAGGAGTACAGTTTAGTTTGGACACTTGCTGACACTTTAAGACTTCCAAATTAGAAACTTTCTTGTGGTTGTAATATAAAGAATAGTTATTTAGACGTTGTCAGAAAAAAAAAAAAAAATTTAAAGAATAGGTCAATAATGTGCTCTTAAAATACTACGTAACAATATTTCTTCGTATATGAGAAGGTTCCCTTTTTTTTTTTTCCGGGAGGGGATGTTATTATTGTTGGACTTCTTGTGGCTGTGGTATTGAACTGTCCTTGTTCATAAGGACATGTACTGGTGTGCGTGGTAGAAAGAGTATATGGAAGAGACAGAGTAGTTGTTTAGTTGGTGTGAGAATATTCAGGAGATTTTCTGAGTGCAGGAAAAGTGCATTGTTACTTTTGTTAGTTGGTTGGTGAAAAATTGCCTTTTTTTCTCTTACTACTCTTTACTGACGACCTAACAACTGTAGGGTCTTATAAACGTGGGTTAGTGAAGTCAAATGTTGTTGATTGTTCATCCTAATGAACAAGAATGTTCCACACTGTGTAGGGGCGAAGCCGATATTTGAAACTTAAGGTTCAGAAACTATAACAAATTTCTAAAATCCATCATTTTCAAGGTAAAGTGCATTGTTACACGATGACTTTGGGTATTTTGGGGTTGCGAATGCGGAAATCAGTTATTTGGACTGAGTCAGTGAGTCTGGATGTGTGGACGTGGTTGCAGCATATCTTTCGGACAAGATCCTATGTGAACTGAACGGGCACGCTCTCGAGACTGACTGGTACTTAAGCAACTGACTGAAGGAGACACTAAATTAGGGCTTGAATTAGTTTTTATGTCTACCTGACAAATACCGTGGCTTCATCAGCTTTTATGCACTCTGAATTCCAACAGTGGAGTCATCTGAATGCCTGAGATTACAGTTGGAGAAACTTTCGGTATCAGAACTGTTTTTTCGAATAGGATCAATGAACAATGAATCAGATGTGCAATAAGTGTCTCAATTGATCAGCATTACACATTAGGTAACATATTTCATAGGATAGAAGCCTTCAATATTGGAAATGAATAATGATTAAAGAACACAACTGAATGATGTAATGTTGATGGCTTGGTTATGATGTGGTGATACGACTGCAATGATCAAGAAGCATTTCGGATGCAGATGCGCTGAGCTATAAGGCGAGACCACATCAGGAGAAAAGATTTAATTAGTGAGCTTTAGTCTTCCCTTGTATCTGTCAGGACCATATTAACAGGATCAAAATGAACAGAGGAAGAAGATTGTAGGGGAAGGACTGTTTCCTGTTGAGTTTGAGGCATTCAACTTGTGGATTAAACATAGATCAGTCCTCTGAAATCTGTGGAGGGTAAGATTGCAGCTTAGATCATGAAGGTTTTACTGGGGATGGCCAAGAGGGGTGCAGAAGGGCGAAGGCCGTATCCCTTTCATTTCTTAAGTGCCAGGTCCAGGATCTGTTGCACTCGCTGATCATTTGCAGGGTTCTTTCCTGCATATTACATAATAATAATTGATTTTTGTATCTCAGATACAACCACCCCTCTTCATTTGGGTGGAGGGCTAGCAGACAAGCAACGTCCCCAGTCTCGAGCTTCTGATCAGTCATACCTTCCATCTCATTGAGGCAAACATTGTGCTTTAAGCACCATACACCTGCATCATAATCTTTGAGATCCCATATGAGCACCCTGTAGTTGCCATCCACTCGCACTAATTGCGACACATGGAGACGCCCTTCGCAAACTCCTATGCAATCTGTTTCCCTGATTTCACCATCCGTTCCAAGGATGGGAATATCAATAAGGCAGGTTTGGTTCTCGCTGTCAAATGGACCAAACACTAGAACTCTGTTATCATTGATGATCCAATGGAGCTTTTGTCTGAAGGTTGCTTTATTAGTAACGCATTTCTCTTGGAGATCGAATCTGTGGGAAGACGGAATCAGAAATCTACTCCATTCACCAGTCTGAGACGAATAGATCTCTGCCGATAGGTGTCTAGTTTTAGGAATGTGAATGAGCTTGTAGTGGCGGTTAACCTCTCTGACTTTCGTTATACAAGGATCAGCTACATATGGTACGAAGCCAACCAACCCTGATCTCCAATAGCTGCTTGGTGCAGGAGGAAGGGCTATCCACTCCTTGGTTAAAAGGTTACAAATGTGAAACGTCGTGCCTATACAACAACAACAAAGCCTTAGTCCCAACTTAAATCGTCATATGGAACCGTCAAATTACTGTGGCAAAACACAGAAAAAAGTAGAAAGAAGAGACGAGTAAAGACTAGTACCTTTCCCTTGCCGTAGAAGTTCAAAGGACAACAATCTATCATAACAGATCACCAAATCTTCAAAGGAAGCCACAATATCAGCTGTCTGACAAAAGGGCAGAAAATCCAGCTCGAAACTTGTGCGTGACCGTAGCACTGAATGATCAGTAATGGCATCAATTTTAGTATGCACAGGGTGTATTGTGATGGTAGTATTGCTGTCTGGTTCTTTGTCATGGTTGGCAAAGTATGTGTACTGATGCAAGAGGGTGAAGGGCTGGCTAACGGGTCGAAAATGAGACGCCTCACGGTGTTGGCGGATGAAGCACCTGATAAAGTAAGGGTTGGATATAAGAGAGCGCCAACGCTTGCTGACAGACTTGCATTGCTGTGCAGACTTACAGGTAGGTACCTTATCAGGATCTCCACCAGTAAACTGTCTGTTAGGTCATTTATGTTGTACTTTGGCTGTTCAACATAATCATCATCATCTAGAGTTTCTTCCTTTACAAGTGTTTTAGACCCTAAACTAGAATTTGCCATAATTTGCTCTGATCTGCTTGAGAGTTGTAGCTGAACCAATACTAGCTGATGTACTTATAGGTACCAAAACATGAGTAGTTTATTCTTACGTTCCCCATTAAAAAAGTTGACTTCTGATTACTATATAGCCATATAGGGCAAGAAAATAACAGATTCTTGGGCTGTACTAATTAATTCTGGTCCATATTCGATCTTAAATTAACAAAAGTTTCCACTGTTGGCCGTGGTATGAACTTTCTATTTAAGACTACTCCGTATTTCTTTTCAGTTGTATACAGATAATTTTCAAGAGCCGACCTAATATGTTGGACTGGTTGAACCCGAGATACGTCCGGCTTATTTTTTTTAATCGTTACAGGTATGGTCGTATGGACACGGTCTTCGTACTACATAACATGTGTGTTCTTTTTGTTGTTATGTACGCAAGTGTGTACAGTGATAGAATACGAAGAGTGTAGAAATGCTTGGTTTGACTTCTACCAATCTCTCAACTTGAGAGTTAATGCTTCCGTTGACTACACACATCCTCAACTTGAGAGTTTGTTAGATTCCAAGTAATAACTAATAAACAGATCAAGTGGCCTGGAATGGATTAGTGTCTTCTGCTTTACGGAACCCTCAAACGCTATCACAGAGATACAGACAGACAAAATAAATAAGTAAACAGAGAGGTTGTTTATTTAGTCGGTGGAAGAAAATACACGAGAATTGCTGGAAGTGCAGAAATAATGAATTCTTTTTCGAAATAGGGCTCAAAAAATAAATATTGAACAAAATGGGTTGGATTGAAAAATGTTCAATCTTATGGGGTGCACGTCACCCCATTTCAAGTTCGGGACAAAACCGCCAGTGCCCCTGGCGGTTTTAAGTGTCTTGAACAGTAGTTATGAGGTTGTAAGTGATACTTTGGCTAGGGTAAAACCGCCATGGGGGGTGGCGGTTTCACTTAAGTGACACCGCCACCCCCCATGGCGGTTTCAAATTTTTTTTTTTTTTTTTTTTTTGGATTGACGTTATATCGGGGTGATATTTTGGCCAAGGGTGAAACCGCCATGGGGGGTGGCGGTTTCACTTAAGTGAAACCGCCACCCCCCATGGAGGTTTCACGCTCGGCCAAAATATGGGTGAAACCTCCATGGGGGGTGGCGGTTTCACTTTAAGTGAAACCGCCACCCTCCATGGCGGTTTCACCCTCGGCCAAAATATCACCCACTCGATTTGTATACTCATTTTTGTGAAGAAACCGCCATGGAGGGTGACGATTTCTCTTCACTTAAAACCGCCAGGGGCACTGGCGGTTTTGTCCCGGACCTGAAATGGGGTGACGTGCACCCCATAAGATTGAACATTTTTCAATCCAACCCATTTTGTTTAATATTTATTTTTTGAGCCCTATTTCAAAAACAAATTCAGAAATAATACATTGTTTGGTTTATATTAAGAAATGTATACTACGGAGTAATATTTGTTTGTACTTATCATTCCGTTCGTTCTTTTAGATCGTTTACGACTCGAAGGTCACAAGTTCATATCTCACTTAATAATTCTTCGAAGGGTCTAACCTACTACGCTGAGTTGACTATACTCAAGAAAGGTTTTACATGCTTCCTCAATCCTCAATTCCTCACCACTTTTTTGAAAGAAGGAAGAATAAATTAGGAAGTATTTTCCTCCTGTTTAATAAAAGTATGAAAAAATAAAATAAAAAGCATATTCCTCGTTTCTTTGTTTTTGAAGAGATATATGAGTGTTTAATTTTAAAGTATTGTAGTATGATATGAGCGCAAAAATTATATTATTTGAAGGAAAGACTTCATAAAATGCTTTCAGTTGACTTATACCGAGTGATGTTTGATTCTAAACAATACATTAGACCATGTGATAAGTAGTTAAGTACATCGAGATTGTTTGGTTGGTGTGAGAAGAGGTATTTTTTTTTTTTTTTTTTTTTTTTTTTTTACAGAGGCAAGAAATCTTAGGTTGATCCACAATACTGTTTGGTTTATGAAAGAGGGACTTTCTTCAAATTATTACTCCCTTCGGGAATTTGCTTTTCTGAGTTGTTAACGGTTGGTTTGAATAAACTACAGTTTCGATGGCCTATTCATTCATTCTTATGTGCCGCAGACAAACACTGCGAGATCTTTTGGTTCCCGTGCACTCGGAATTCTAAGGGTGGAGTCATCAGGCAGAAGGATGTGAAATAACAGTCGGAGAAACTTTCAATGTGAGAACTGTTACAGAGTGTTACTCTGACAGGATCAAAGAAGAATCAGATATTCAGAAATGCAATTGAGTCTCTCAGTTGATCAACATTTCACATTGAAACACAAGTAATAATAAAAAGAACATAAGCAAATCGGTTGTTATTCAACTTTCGTGCGGCTTGCGTGTGATATCATATAAACCCGAGCTAGAGGACGAGAGTACTTCATTCAGTGAGCATATATACATAACAGGATCGATACTGTAATGAAGAAGATTATTAAGCATCGATATGAAATGCCACTGAAGGAAACTCGGAAGGTGCGGGGAACATCTAGCATCACGGGATTCTGACTATAACCATTATTAAGTGGACGAAGGTAATGCAGCTAACTCAAACGGAAGAACAGGACACTGAAGAGAATACAAATCCTCCTAAATCCTAATCCAAGTATGCGACTCTCTGACAAAAACCCTGATTAAACTTCAGAGACCACTTTACTGAACATCTGAGTTTTAGTTTCAACCACTCTCTCCTAATTGTTCCAATTTAAACCTAAATCTCAACCAAAAAATCATCAGCATAAGGAATTTGAGGGGCCTGAGTGCCTGACTAGAGAGCTATTGATACTCATTTGTCACCAACAGACAATCGAGAAGAGCTTAAATCAGTGGTATCATTCATTTACAAGATGAAATTGATCTCTTAGCATGCCATTTACACAACTTCTGTTTCTGTATACTCGCAGAGTAACAATTAGCTCATCGAAACTAAGGATGAAATCTCTAAAATCCAATAAAGCTACTTAAAAGATGAGCTTTGCTGACCATAAGAGTTGATGATCAAAGGTTTAGAAACAAAAACTGGCAAAAGTGCACCTGGTAATAGCTTTCTTATGCACGTCAGTTTACTCTGCGAAGGAGGGTTCTCTGTTTTGTTGTACTTGAATAGGCTCCAACTTCTCTGTTTTACCTTCCTTGGGTATAATAAGCCCATATCCTCCCTCTTTTCTCTTGTACAAAATGTTAATTTCTCCTGGAAATGGTTGAATAGCGAAGTCAGGGCCACAAGCTGACAGGAAGGCACTTGAACAGATTAATGATTTTGTGGCCATAGAAGGGATACCTGTTTCTTCATTACGGAAAGCATAAAATTCATGATCGACATTCTCAAGCTGGTCAATTGCTTCTGTGACTGTCAGGGGCGGCATGTCGAAGTACTTTGTCCTAACAATCTGAAGGAAAGAATTCACGAAAATAGTATAAGAGAATAATGACTGGACAGAAAGTGCAAAAAAAGTGCCAAAAAAAAAAAAAAAAAAAAAAAAAAAATCCCACATCAAGCTGTGTAGTGCAATGACAAAGGTAGACAGTAACGCATGATATTGAACAACCTTGAACTTATGTTATTAGCAGATGATGCAGAAATGAAGTCATGAGAAAGCTTTAAAACTACTGCAACAAGTGCAACAGCAGCACAAAAACGCCTGCAGTTTCAAAATGATTTGCCATAGAAAATACTATGACAATAGAAAAGAGAATAGCCAATGTGAAGGGAAAACCTTAATAAAAAACCATTCTGTTATGGGGTTGAACACCCTAAGACATGGAGTAACAAAGTCAGCCTACAACTCTCTAATAGTCCGATGTACGTTGATCCTCCATCAAGAAGAACAAAATTAGGAAAATTAAAAATCACTTGATGTTATGATTGACTCAGAAGACATCATACCCTTGTCCAGCGCAGCGGATCATCAGGGTGGATTATGACTCTGTTATATGTATTTACAAATTATCTATCAGGTTACTAAATCTCTGTTAATTAGGTTTAAAAGCTGCAGCGGGCAAGGACATCATCTATGTAGCCCACACATAATCAAGAGTCAACATCTTCAGACTCTGTATTGATATTCCTATAAGGAAACAACATCTGGGAAGGCATATCACAACTGTACAAAACACGTGTCAGGTCAGAATATGATAAAAGGCAATCACTGGCCTGAAGTACGACATAGTATATGCAGAAAACCAACCTCTTCAATAAAGTCATTTTCAGCTTTAGCGGCAGCTGTTTCAATTTCCTCTTCTTGCTCTTTGGTTAGACGTATTATCTCAGGCTCCCTCACCTTCGACCGGTTGAAGCCTTTCATGTGTCGACCATGGTCAGATTCTTTGTCCTTCATCTTCCTCACTTTTCTTTGAATAATGGAGGAGACCATATCAATACTACCATAGAGGCTCTCAGAATCTTCCTCAGCACGAATCACCCCATGTTTCTTGGTAAACAGAGTTACCTACCATCACCCTAGTAACTTAGCACAAGTATGAATCATCAAAGCATGAAATTGATTATAAGGGGTGACAATGGACATGTACCTCACATCTCCTAAGCTTTGGCCCTTTTCCTAACTCTCCACCTCGAGCAGACAAGCGCACATCCACTTCCCTCACTAAGTGGCTGTGGTTCTTAATAGCTTTTCCCACCTTATCTTCCACATAGCTTCTGGCATTATCACTTAACTGCAGTACACAAATTCAGTATTAAATTTCCATTTCTATAAACAATCTGACACTTTCTTTCTAGGCAACCTTCATGTCCCGAAAATTGCCGTTCCACAGAAGTCTGCTTTCACATTGACAACCAACAATGTAATTGGCTTAATTGTTCAATCGAATCACTATCAGTATAGAGCCTACTCCTGAATAAGATTCAGTACAAATGACGCTGCAAAGTGCAACCGGATTGCCATACAGCAGAACATAATAGCAAGGGTACACAATCGATGTGGATCAGGAAACATGCACAGCAGAAAGAAGAACACCTCTTATCATTACACAAGTCGAACCACAGCTCACTACATAGGAACTAAATGACTAAACCCATCTTACTTTAGTCATTCGTCAGCAAAATATAGTCACCGCTGGCTATCTGGAATTATGGAATACATCAACACTAAGGTAAATTTAACTTTAGGAGGCAGAGGCATCACAGTTAGCAGAGGCAATACCAGCATTTCATCAAAACAAGTTCAAAACTCGACATCAACAACAAAATATCAGAACTTCGTGTGTGAATTATTTGTTCCACATCGAAAAATTGAGACAAGGGCCACAAGGCGATCACACCATGTATACAAGCCTAGTAGCCTACTCCTTTTCCATTCTCCTCTCCAAATGTTGGGTACTGATTACTGATCATTAGTACATGAATTTACATAAATTGTGACTTAAAACTTACCAATTCAAGCCACAAACATCATTTGCAGATGGTCCCCCCCCCCCCCCCCCCCCAAACTTTATCAAATTTTGGGTCTATTACTCTTGGGGGAAGCTAATGATCCTTAAAATTTCCCCAATTTCAACTGTAATACTCAGATCCATACACAAGAACAACAGTATACTACTAAGGATCAAGCTTTAACTATAACAATTAATCCAATGATTAAGTAAACATACACTAAAGATCAAGCTTTAACTATAACAATTAATCTAAAGATTAAGTAAACATACACTTATACTACAAATCCACTAAAGATTAAATCTTCAACAAAAACTAAAGGCAAATTACACAAAAATACTGCACACCCACTTATTATGTTTGCTTAATTACCTCAAAAATTAAGTACACATACATTCATACTACAATCTACTAATAAAAATCAAATCTTTCACAAAAATTAAGGCAAATTACACAAAATTATTGAAAACTTACTTAAATTATTGCTTAATAACCTCAGATTATGTATACACATACATCCACATTACAATCTACTAAAAATCAAATCTTTAACCAAAACAAAGGCAAATTCCACAAAAATACCGAATACCCACACATAATGTTGCTTAATCAACAAGATTAAGTACACATACATTTATACTACAATATACTAAAGATCAAAACTTTAACAAAAACTAATTAAATTACACAAAAATATTGAAAACCCACATAGAAATCTTGCTAAATTACCTCAAGATTACGACCTTGGAGGATCAATTTAACAGAAGAGAGAGGTCCATCCCATGACATGCAAACAACACCAGGTTTTTGTCTGGGTTGAACTGAAACTGACTTAACATCAACTGAAACCGCCTTAAATCGTGTCGGATAAGCAGAATTTACGAATGTTGAACTGATAGAAGACAGATTTGTGAGCTGGGTTTTTGCGCAATTTACACAATTTGTGAGATTTGGGTGCATTTTAATAGAAGAAGTTGCACATAAAGTTGCCATTTTTTGTTGCTAAAGATGAGACAGAGAGAGAAATAAGGATATGAAATGTTGTTTAATTTTTTGAGGGTTTTATGATTTTTATTAATTTTTCAAGGGGGGTTTTTGTAAGAAGAAAGAGTGATGTGGCATGTTATCTAAATTGAGATTTGTATGTCCAGATTCTTGGATTTGGAATGTTTTGGGTTTGGGCCCCATGAAAAAGATCCATTATCCAATTAGTCCCACTTGGGTTAAGCCAATGTTCTCACACAGTTTTGGATATTTGGACTTGAATGGGAAAATTCAGCAAAGGTTACCTGCTTTGTCCACTGGAGGAATTGAGTTCGCGTTTTTCGATTGTTAACGTTAGAATTGAACACGTGAGAGATTTTCGGACCGAGCGCTGTGAATAAAAAGTAAGTCAAATTCATTTATGATAATGATCAATCGTGACAAAAAAAAAAGCTATTATTGTTCACGTAATGTCACTATAAATCATCGAACTTGAATGGTTTTGTCGAGAGGTATTTCAGAATTAGACAAAGGCTCTGAAATCGGTAGGTTCAAAAAGGGTAACTAATCGCTACGATCAAATCATATCATCGAAGTCACGTTTGTGTTACTACGAAATCACTCACAAATTAGAAGATCTAAGATCTACAATAGATTGAGGCATTGAGACTAAATTTGATACAACGTGTCTGGCTTATTGATAGTTGATTGTTAGATTGTTAGGTAGTACGTATATGTCCAACTGCTGAAGAACTTCAATTATACAATGTCTTTGTTATACATTTGGTCTTTATTTGCATATTTTAACCAAATAAATCTTACTCATATGCCAAGATCAAGGCCTGCAAGAATTATATGCATAAACTTCTTTTTCTCAACAATCTGGAATGCACGTATTTACGCATTCATAATTCATCAATCATTTTTAGAATCATATAAGAAGAGGGTGTAACGTGTAACAGACTTTAACTTTAATTCTGAATAAATAACAAAAAAAAATGATCCAAAACTCTGGTATTGTCAGAATAAACTCGGCTCAAATTCCTGTAAATATCAATGACATTCTTACAGATGATTTACTGGTGGAGATTCTTCAGAGAATCCCTTGTACCTGTGTCATTCGTGCTAAATCTGTCTGCAGGCGCTGGTACTCGGTGATTTCGGACACTTGCTTCATTCCTAGCTTCAATCGCTATCACAAACGGCTCAATAACTTTTCTGGTCTGTCCTTGCCGGTTACTCTTGTGTACCAATTCATATTCTGGCATAGGCACCTGACTGAAGATCTTGGGTCCAGAGTACAGGCAGTTTCGAGGTACCACATGTTTCAAAACCGCGAATTCAACCTAGATTTCCTCCCTTGTTTTCGGTCTTGGGAGAGACATCCAATTTGGGTGGTGGCCTCTAGCAATGACCTACTGGTCTGCTGTGATACAAAGATGTCATTGCAGCCAATTTATTACATCTGCAACCCATTGACCAAGGAATGGGTTGCGCTCCCGCCTGCCTTAGGCTACCACAGGGTGGCGGACACTGCAATTGGCTTGATTGTTTCTAACATAGAAGTTTCTAAGTTAACGTACACGCTAGTGCGTGTTCCTGAACTGGACTCGAATCCAAGCACTAACCAATTTGAGGCAGAGGTGTTCTGTTCTGAGATGGGTGAGTGGATTAAATTTGTAGTCACTTCGCCAAGAAGTTTCAGGAGGTCCTGGCAGTTCAAGTCTGATGCAATTGTGATTGGGAACAAGCTGCATTGGCTAATTAACAGCGAGACCATTCTCGTCTTTGATCCACTCGAGGGTACTAACATTTCATGCCAAGTCTTAGACCTACCATCTGAGCTGAACCCTCAGATTTCAGTTTGCTTAGGATCATGTCAAGGCCACCTCAAAGTGTGCCAAGTAACGTGCCCAAGCCGGGAGCTGCTAGTATGGGAGCTTCGAGATAACGTAACTGAAAACTGGCATTTGGAGTGCAAAATCAGTCTTAAAGATATTGTTTTTGTTGATAATTTAAATTTCCATAACTCCAATTCTTTGATTGTGGAGATGCTAGCTTTCCATCCTATTGATTGCGTGATTTTGTACTTGAAAATCAGCAACCAAATACTGATGTGTAATGTTCAACATCAGACGCATGATATTATTGGTGAGTGCCTGGTAGACTCGACGTTCTCTGTAGGAACCAGTGGTGTCTTTCTGCTGATGCACCCGTCTTGGCCGTCAGTCCTGAATCCCGATCCCTCACCAGGCAATATTATGAATTTAAACTCTTAAGAGTGAAAAATGCTTTGCAGATATCAGATACTAGACATTTTACCAGATGTAATGTTTTGTAAACTTCATTGATTATTGTTACAATAAATATTTATGTAATAACATGATCAAATTGAGGGAGTCACGTACACAAGACTTTGTCAAATCGACAGCACTTAAACTAAACTGTACCAAAGTAACTGTTGACAGTAATTGGTAAACATACAGAACTACACTGGTATATGGTGAATCTAATTAACCTCGCTTTTGAGTCCATTGGTTCATTCATTTGCTTGAAAGTTCAATCAGTTTCAATAAATCTGACAGTCCTTTCGTCCAAGGAAACGAAGGGATTGTTACTTCTTGGTTTCGGCCTATAATGAGGTACAACGGTCCATACAACAATACAAGAAAGGTAATGAACATCACAACGTAAGGGTACCCAATGTGTTAGAAATTAAGTACAAATTAAAATAATCCTAATTATAAAACACACCGAAATTACAAGTCCTAATTGAAATTACATGTAACTACGAAATTACAAACTGACTTCAAGGCGCGCACGCAACACTTTCCTTTAGGCGAAATTCGCACCCAATTTTGTGCACAGGTCCAGCGAATTGCCGTAGGATACAATGAAACCTAAAACATTAGATTATTTGCACTAATAACCTAACCCTCGAATCTCACTGACTTTAACCGTGATCAAAAACATAATTCATTTTTGTGTTTTGTAAAAACTGATTTTCCTGTCATCCCAATTCAGGAAGAACAGAGTATATATATAGAGCAGTATGATAGAGATACTGGATTAACTGCCATTGGATAACCGCCGAGAGTTATGGTAACTTCCGATAACCGCTCATAATTATCCAAAAACTAATTAAATAAAATAATTAAATGTTAATAAAAAATTACCATCTTAATCAAAGACGTGCTCGTGCCAAGTGTTAAGTCTATGATTATTAAATATAATTATACAATTATATTCATAATCATATTAGCCAAATGCACTAATTAGGCCCAATCCATGCTCAAAACATACTCGATAGTCTATACAAGGCACACCCTTATATACACACATAAACTTGTGTAATCTTCCAATGTGGGACAAAATCCACTTACAAACTTCATTTTAGAAAATACTCCAACATTCCTCCACCATTTTCAAAATGAAAAGAAAACATTTGAAAACTGAAAATTACAATTACATAATCACGGTTAAGGTATTCATGCATCAACACTGGTGTCTTACGACTTGAACCAATATCTTGTGTAGGCGCTCAAGATTAGCAAAGAAAAGATAGTTGACGTATCATTGCATCAATTTCCCATATGACTAACCGGAAACATCTACACGCACAAATGAACCAAAGTCAAAAGAGAATCTTAATAATGCCGACACGTGGATTGGCCTTGTGTCCATATCCTTTCATGAATGATCTAGAGCTAAGCCCACAACTCATATAAGGCGGCACCACCTTAAAAATTCGTATAGGTGGATCCTTTGGTGCTCTTGTAGCAAAGCACTTTGGAAATCCATTAAGAGCCCAATGCTCATCCTTCTTTAACACTACGATGCAAGCACTACCTCTTTGGGATGTCAAACATAAAACTAGTACTACAATCACTCTAATAGTGTACTTGGACCTTTGAACTTGTACTCTTGATGTTTCAAGAGTCAAGTAGGTTTCCACTACGAGTGATCATGATATGGGCTTGAGACTCATCCCTACCGAGGTCTTGACAACCAAGTCCCTCGTCAACCCCTTTGTAAACGGATCAGCCAAATTTTGAAATGACCGTACAAAGTTAATGGTTGTGACACCATCTGTGATCAATTGCCTTACATAGTTGTGCCTGAGTCCAATGTGCCTGGACTTCCCATTGTAAATTTTGCTATAGGCCTTAGACAAAGTGGCCTCACTATCACAATGAATAGAAACTGGTGACATAGGCTTTGGCCACACAAGAATCTCAATTGGAAGATTCCTCAACCACTCAGCTTTTTTTGCACATGCGGCCAACACCACAAATTCCGAAGCCATGGTCGAATAAGATATACAAGTATGCTTCTTGGAAGCCCATGAAATGGCACCTCCACCAAGCATGAATATCCATCCACTCGTCGAAGAGTGATCCTCAGTGTTAGTTATCCAACTAGCATCAGTGAAACCTTCTAACACTCTAGGATAACCACCATAACACAAACCATAGTTTATGGTTTTCTTCAAGTACTTGAGTACTCTGTTTACACCATTCCAATTAATGTGACTTGGGCAACTAGTATACCTACAACAAATGCTATGTCATGTCTAGTACAAGTCATGATGTACATGTAACACCCCCAAATTTCCTTTCCTTTTTAAAAACATTTTATCGAGAACCAAAACACAAATTAAGGAAATTCAGAGGTGTCACTCCGCACTCAAGTCAAAGACCCGAATGCAAGGAGATTTCAGAAGCCGAGCTACAAAATGTCTAATGGTCTAAAATAACTATTACAATCCATTAATTAAAATTACAACAATTCGAAATATGACAATGAAATAGTCTATGTTTAATAACTACGAGTCTAATTATTGAATCCAACTAGTTTCTAGTGAGTCGTCGTTCCCGTATGCATCAATCACTCAAAACCTGTGGTGAATTTAAAGCACAAAAACCACAGTTGAAAAAGTCAGGAAAATTGAGTAAGCTAACACCTCAACACGTAGAAAACCAAAACTCTTACCTGAATTTTGAAAACGTTTTAGTTTTATTTTCGAAAACATACTTAACACATAATCACATCAATTTTCCATTAATAATTCCAAACCAACAATCCAAATTAATATTCCACAATCCATCATCCAATTCATCACTTCCATTAGCATAAGAAACATTCCATAATTCATATTCAACAAACCAAAGATTAACGATAAATGAAATATTCATAAGTCATAAGCTATGAGCCATAATCCACAATCCATATTTCACAATCCACAATCCATAATCCATAATCCATAATCTATAATCCATAATCCTTATTATTTAGAAATGAATTGAATCTTTTGCCAATTCACCCTATCAACCATAATCCATAATCCATAATCCAAGACTACTAGACCTAAGTGTGCACACCCCCTACTGGGTGTTTTTAACCCAAGTAGAGTAAACTAGAGCCTAACCCTCTTAAAGACCGATGCGGTGGGGTAATTAATAGGAGTCGATGCGACTCAAACTAAAGAATAAGAGTTCTTTTGACTCAAACAAATAAATAGGAGCTCTTTTGGCTCGAACAAATAATTAGGAGTTCTTTTGACTCAAACAAATAAATAGGAGTTCTTTTGCTCCGTCTAAGTAACCAGTATCTTATTAAGAGAGAGTTGATGATCACAAATCATATAAAACGTTACCAAACCAACATCACAATATAAATTGGCTATGCGCCCACAAACCAAACCAAACCATCCAATTCAATACATATTCAATCTTACCTTTTAAAATAACATATTTGTCACAAGCCATACCATATACCAATATCAATACAATAAATCCAACCAATCAAAATACGATAATTGTATAAACTAAATCGTTCTCCACCTATCATGATACTATGTTCTCATCCAATCACACCATCCACATATAACACATAAGTTTGAAAGGTTTCTACAAGTTTGAGAAGGGTTGAGCATGCTAGCTTACGTTTTTAAGCAAACGGAAAAACTCAATAGCACAACAATCACTAGTATTCTTCGTCTACGAACTTAGGCTCTACAATTATACAAACGACATTCCCATATCAACACTCGATCTTTCTCGATCAACTAACCAACTATATTCCTATATGTTAGTATGATCCTATATACAATGCATGATTATGACAATACCAAATCCAAACCAACAATTACTAATTTTCCAATAATTATAATCCTATTTCAATATTTATCTAATAAAACCTAAATAACACTCAATTTATTATAAAAATTCACAAAGGCCTAAAATTAGTTTAAAAAACAGAATATAACTCATAAAATCAACCCTTGGTTATTATAATTTAATTATAAAATTATTATACCAATTTATATTATGTTTTAGTAATTAAAAACAATGTATTATTACATAAAATCCTAAAAATTCGAATTAAATTATTTAAATCACGAAAATCATTTTATAATTTGTTAAATTATCATAATGTCGAAATATTGATTATTATAATTAATTTGGACTAATTAATCCTAAATTAGAAACAATTAATCAAAATTCCCCAATTTGCAATTTTTATAACTTTGAACAAAACCCAATTTAAATTTCAAACTAAATTCAAGAACCCTAACTATTAGATAATAAGCATACCCAATTCAAGACTTTCGAAATCAATTGAACAAATTCGACAATTAATCTAATAAATCCCCAAATTCGAAATTAATGAATATCAACTTAAAACAACCATCAAAGTCAATTCTTTATGCATAAAACTAACTCTAATCGATTACCCACTAATCATTACATCTATTAGCATCAATTAAACACAAATTAGAGCTTTCAAAACACTTGTTAATCACGTTTTAAGGAAGGGAACGAAAACAGGGGAAAGAGGGGCGAGAAAGGGTGTTACCCACGGCCAAGAAAGGAAGCGAAGACTACGGTGAGGTGGTTTTTTTGCAGCTTGGCAGAGGTAGGAGAGGCTGGGCAAGAGTGTTGGTATCAGAAATTAATTAATATATTACTTAGAAAATTTGGTATCAAGAGTGTTGGGTCAGAAATTAATTAATAATACTAATATATTATTATAATATATACCAAATTTTCGGGATATTACAGTACATCAATGACCCAATAACCCTAGCATACTCCAACTGACTAATATCTCTTCCTGTATTCTTATACAGTTTGATACTAGGATCATAAGGAGTGTTTACAGGAACACAATCAAATTGATTAAACTTTCTCAAAACCTTTTCCACATAGTGAGCTTGAGAAAGAATCAATTCTGACCCAACACTCTTGATTCTTATTCCAAGAATCACATCAGCAACACCCATATCTTTCATCTCAAAACGAGAAGAAAGAAATGACTTAACTTGATTAATTGACTCCATGTCGGACCCAAAAATCAACATGTCATCTACATATAAACATATAATGACACCTCTTTTGCCACTGAACTTACTATAAACGCACTTGTTAGATTCATGGATTTTAAATCCATTAGACACAATTACTTGGTCAAACTTCTCATGCCATTGTTTAGGAGCTTCCTTGAGTCCATACAAAGATCGTATGAGTTTGCATACTTTCTTCTCTTGACTTGGCATGACAAAGCCTTCTGGTTGCTTCATGTAGATTTCTTCCTCCAGTTCTCCATTGAGAAATGCAGTTTTCACATCCATCTGATGGATGACAAAACCATAGATAGAAGCTAAAGCAACAAGAACTCTAATGGTAGAGATTCTCGCAACAGGCGCATATGTATCGAAATAATCGATTCCTCCCTTTTGAGTAAAGCCTTGGGCTACCAATCTTGCTTTGAACTTGTCTATGGTTCTATTTACTTTCATCTTTTTCTTAAAGACCCACTTACAACCAATTGGCTTACACCTAGGGGGCAAATCAACCAACACCCATGTGTTGTTTTCCATGATAGAGTCCATCTCATCATGAACAACTTCTTTCCAAAAGGAAACATCTTGTAATTTCATAGCCTTATCAAAAGTTTGAGGATCAGATTCGACGCTACCAGAAATCATGGTTTGGGTACATTGAGAATCTCTTGAGCCTTCAACCAAATAGACCACAAAATTAGGTCCAAATGATTTCGCTATCCTTGCTCTTTTACTCCTTCTAAGTTCTGGTTCGGGATCAGGTTCTTGAATTTCTTCTTGTTCAAGTTGTGTTCTTGAGACACCAACCTCGTGCTCCTTATGAGAGTCATTGGAACCATTAAACCTAGAAATAGTCTTGAAGCTATTTTCATAAAAAATAGCATCTCTAGACTCTATGTTAGAATTGACTCCAATTGAATCATTAGGCTCAACTACATGATTAGACATCATTATCAAGCGACCCGTGCGATGCACGAGATTTCATTAAAAAATTTAATTTAGTTCTAATTTATTAAAGGGTGCTAAGTTAAAATTGTAAAATTAAAGACAAATATTTTATTTTAGATTATAGTATTTTTTTCAATAATGTGTCCGAAGGGCAAAAATTATGGTACATATTGTAAACAAACATGAAACTGTGGAAATCAGGTGAAAAATAGAAACACAAGAGTACTATGTGAATGTTTCTAAGTAATAAATTTTTTTTTTTTCAAGAGGTTAGGTAATACTCCATTTTCAAGGTAGTTCTATTGAATTAAAATATAATTATATTATAGCGAGAGATTTGATTTGAAAGTATAAGTTTTCAAATTTGTAAAATGAGGTTTATATAATGAAAATAATTGTCTAAAGCAATAGTTTCCATATAAGGGTCAGATATTTATCGGTTCAAGTTTATCATCATAATTGGATATCGTCATTAAGAGACTCGTGCAATGCACAGACTTACATCTAGTTTTTAATGATTGTAAACACTTTTGTGTATCTACACTTTAGACCTCTAACATTGTCTATAAAGCAAATTGTACACAACTATCCATGTGTATTAGCATCTTAACCTAATAATTAAAAGACGTGAATATCTAAAAAGAAAGAGAAGTCTAGACTTACCTAACAGAGGTAAGAGTTTTAGGCAAAAGTTGAATTAAATTTATTGATTGAAATGGCTGGTATAAATACATAGTTTACAAGAGACAAGAATCTAAATTTACTCTAATTACACAGTTGCTAGTTGCTGGAATTACATATGAACACAATAAATGTAATTGCTAATTGATGCTATGATTAATCTGATTGAAGCTATTTACTGGAATTGGGAGATTGATTGTGCGAGGATATCCTTATCATGCCCCCTCAAGATGGACGGTCTGGAAGTGAGTCCAATCTTGGATAGTAGTTGATGGAAACGTGGACGAGCTAGTGGCTTGGTGAGAGCATCGGCAAGTTGATCGTCACCGGAAATGTGATGAACCCGGATAAGGCCTTGTTGGACATTTTCTCGAACAAAATGGAAGGCAAGTGCAAGATGTTTCATGCAAGAGTGGAACATTGGATTGGCAGAATAGTGAATGGCTCCAAGGTTGTCACAGTAAATTGTAGGAGATGTAGGCAGCGGTATACGTAGTTCCGTGAGAAGTGAGCGGAGCCAGTGCATTTCAGCAGTAGTTGAGGCAACATCGCGAAACTCAGCCTCGGTGGAGGAGCGAGCAGTAGCCCGTTGCTTTTTGGAGGACCAAGATATAGGATTGCGACCTAGATAAATAATGTAACCACTTGTAGACACAAAGTCATCCTTATCTCCAGCCCAATCAGCATCCGAGAAGGCGTGTAGACGAAGTGGAGATGAACGATGAAACTGGAGACCATGGTGAATAGTGCCCTTTAGGTATCGGAGTAGACGTTTGAGTGCGCACCAGTGAGTATCAAGGGGGTGTTGTATATATTGAGACAATTTATTTACGGAAAAGGCAACATCTGGGCGTGTGAGAGATAAGTATTGTAGGGCACCAAGAATGGCACGAAAGTCACTGGGATTATCAATGGGGCGACCATCACGAGGGGTGAGAGGAGGATAAATTTGGAGAGGGGTGTTCACAGGTTTCGCGTCAAGCATGTTGTGGCGGGTGAGAATGTCGGTAATGTATTTGGTTTGATTGAGAAAGTCCGCGAGAGTTGGGTACGACTTCAACACCAAGAAAGTAAGATAGGTCCCCAAGGTCTTTCAGAGAGAAGCGGTTTGAGAGAGTAGTGATAAAGGATTGTACTGCAGTGGAGGAAGGACAAGTAATTATGATGTCGTCAACGTACACAAGAAGGTATATGGTGGCAGTGGGATGATGGCGAATATAGAGGGATGGATCAGCGATGGAGGGCGTAAAGTGAGAGGTGGTGAGATAAGTTTTAAGTTCAGTATACCATGCACGTGGAGCTTGTTTGAGGCCGTAAAGGGCTTTGGTGAGACGACAAACGTAGTTAGGATGAGCGGGGTCTTTGAAGCATGTGGGTTGTGTCATGTAGACGGTTTCAGTGAGTGTACCTTGAAGGAAAGCATTGGTAACATCGAGTTGACGGAGTGGCCAGTCATGACTGATACCAAGAGAGAGGAGGAGTCAAACAGTAGTGGGTTTAACAACGGGACTGAAGGTTTCAGAGTAATCAACACCGGGGCGTTGGTGAAAACCTTTAGCAACAAGACGGGCTTTATAGCGGTCAATAGAACCATCGGGTTTATATTTAATGCGGAAGACCCATTTGCAGCCTATGACATTTTGGGTTGTAAGCGGTGGTTCTAAGGTCCAAGTTTGATTACAAAGGAGGGCATTGTAGTCATCTGTCATGGCTGCTTTCCATTTAGGATCTTTTAGAGCATGAGTAGTAGAGGTTGGTGTGAAATTAGGTTGTGTGAGAATAGCGGTGTGAGCTTATTTCGGGTTGGGACAGCGAATGTTGTTCATAAGGCGAGTAACAACGTTGCGTTGGGGAGGTGAGGGTGGCCTGGTGATGGTTTGTGCTGTGGAGTCAGGAGGAGTAGGGGAAGAGTGGTTAATCAGGGGTGTAGAGGGAGATGTGGTGAGGGGTGAGTGAGTAGCACTAGCGGAGGGGGAAGAGGGTTCTGGTTGGCTCAGAGAAGTGGTGTCCGTGGTAGTGATAGAAGTGGCGATAGTGGACTGATTTGGAGTTGTTGTGGGAGAGGGTTGAGATGGTGCGGAAGGAAAGAATAAGGTGACATGATCAAAGGTGGGTGATGGTGAGGGGGTAGTATGAGCAGTTGTGAGGGAGAGGTAAGGAAAGGTTGTTTCAACAAATTTGACGTGACGAGAGACATAGACCCCATAGGTTTGTGGGTCAAGACAATAATAAGCACTTTGAGTGGGAGAGTAGCCCACAAAAACATAAGCTATGGAACGAGGTTGGAGTTTGTGGGAGGTATAAGGACGGAGCCAGGGGTAGCAGAGACATCCAAAACTGTGAAGTTTGTCGTAAGATAAGGGGATTGATTGTTTAGAGTAGGGGTTGGTAGTCGGTTGATAAGGTAGGTGGCAGTAGTAAAGGCATGGGTCTAATATTTGAGGGGAAGATGAGCATGAGTGAGAAGTGAGAGGCATGTTTCAACAATGTGACGGTGGCGACGTTCGGCGTACCCATTGTGTTCGGGAGTGTGAGGAGGAGATGTGAGGTGGGAGATTCCGTTGTCGAGAAGATGAGGGGTGTGTTTGAGATACTCCCCGCCATTATCAGAAAAAAGTTGTTTAATGGGTTGTTCAAAAAACTTTTCCGTCAAGGCTCGAAAACGAAGAAAGGTTTGAAAGGAGTCATATTTCTTTTTGAGAGGGTATAACCATGTATATTTCGTGTAATGATCAACAAAAATAATGTAGTATTTGTATTGATCATAAGAGAATATAGGAGATGTCCAGACATCAGTAAAGATGAGTTCAAGTGGTGCAGTAGAAGAAAGAGACGTTGCAGAAAATGGGAGTTTATGACTTTTATTAATAGAACATGAATTACAATTAAAGGTAGTGTAGGAAAATGAAAGATACTTTGCTAATAGTTTTAGAATATTGAAAGCTGGATGGCCAAAACGATGATGCCAATTCAGCGAAGAGGTGTGTTTGACTACGTTGTAGGCCGATGGTTGTGGTTGACGCAAGGGGGGTGGGCGCCAATCATAGGTTCCGGCCTTAAGTGGGCCGTGGAGAAGAGGTTGACCCGTCGAATTGTCCTTCACACGAAATAAAGAGAGTAAGAATTCAACACAGGTATTATTATCTCGATAGAATTTAGAGACAGAATTAATGATACGGGAAATATTAGGAGCATATCTTTAAAATGAAAAATTTGAGAAGGCGTTGAAATAGAGGAATAACCAGTGTTTATTCAGGTCGTTGGTGACGTGATGAGTGGCACCACTGTCAAAGAGCCAGGGAGAGGCCGGAGTCGGTGGTGCAACACGAGTCGCCATGTGGGCCTGAGAAACAAAGAAGGGCGGTGTAGAGGACGCACGGTTGCCGCGGGTCGGTGGTGGGGTAACAACCACGGTGGGGTGGTCGCGTTTGAAGATAGGACAGTCACAAAGGGGATGTCCAACGGCACAGCACCATTGGCACTTCCCAGAAAAGGTTTAGGTTGAGCGGCGAGAGGAGTGGGTAGAAGAGGAGCCGAATCATTAGAGCGGGGTTGGTAGGGGCGATTCTGGCCACGATAACCGGTGAAGCCGCGATGGTGGGTGGCGTGGACAAAGGGGGTGAAGATGTCGTCGGTGGTGTCGGTGGTGGTGGGGTTGTACGTGAGATCGTAATTAAGAAGTTTTTCGTGAAGTTCCGGGAAGGTGGGGGGTTTGTCACGGCCATTGAGGTTTTCAATAACAGGCTTGTAGAGCTTGTAATTGAGACCGCAGACAACCTTGTCGACGATGTCTTCATCGTCCATCGGTTTGCCGAGGGAGGCTAGTTGATCGGTGCAGGCTTTAATGGAGTTCATATAGGAGGTCATGGATTGGGTGGTTTTGGTGATGGTTTTGAGGTTTTGCTTGATCTGAAGAATGCGACCACGAGAGGGGGTTGCAAAGGTGGTGCGAAGAGTGTCCCAGATCTCGGCGGCGGTGGTTGTACGACTGACCAAGGCGGCTACATCGGGATTAAGGGTGCCTCGGAGAGCGCCAATTAGAAGTTTGTCTTGGCGGTTCCAAGTATGGTAGTCGGGGTTGGGGACTGCGGTGCCATCCTGGGTGGTGGTCTTGGGCGGCGGTTGTGTCCCATCAATGTGGGGGAGGAGTTCATGGCCTTCAATAATTGCTTCGACATGAGGTTGCCAAGTCGCGTACGAATCGGGGTTGAGGCGAACATTGCTGGAGAAGGTGATTTGAACGAGGGGTTTTGAGGGTTGTTGGTGGTTGGGTATGACGCAGGTTGTGGCAGAGCTGGCGGTTGCATTGTTGGTGGTTTCAATCATGGTTGCCGGAGGTTGTTGGGTTGTTTTTTTTTTTTTTTTTTTTTTTTGAGAAGTGGATCGAGCTCAGGATACCATAACAGAGGTAAGAGTTTTAGGCAAAAGTTGAATTAAATTTATTGATTGAAATGGCTGGTATAAATACATAGTTTACAAGAGACAAGAATCTAAATTTACTCTAATTACACAGTTGCTAGTTGTTGGAATTACATATGAACAAATTAAATGTAATTGCTAATTGATGCTATGATTAATCTGATTGAAGCTATTTACTGGAATTGGGAGATTGATTGTGCGAGGATATAGGGGTTTCCTTATCATTACCAATATAGTAATATACTAGCTAGTATCCCAAAAGACAGTAGTCTAGACTCTAGACTAACCAAAACATCCCAAAAGAAAAAATTAAAAGAGTCTAGACTCAATTACCAAAAACTATCTAGTTCACCAAACAATGAAGTGTATAATAATTGATCTTCTGCTATGCATTAACCATCGCCATGGAATCTAATAAATTGATCTGTTCATCGAACAACGATGATCAGGAGATCAATCGTATCGATGAACTCGACGACAACATTCTGCTATTGATCCTAGAAAGAATCCCATGGGTATGTTCAATGTCGTGCGAAGTAGTATGCAAACGATGGAACACACTGATGTCCATCACTTACTACAATCGAACCTACCCTTGGACTTGCATAATCCAGCTTGATCATTACAGTTCCTCCTAATTCTATGCTCTGACAGAGATCCCGCTGGTCGGCGCCAGCAACAACCTTAGGCTTGATTTCCTTCCCTTTGGTCGACCACTTATCGATCATGGCCGCCAAAACATAACCCTACTCGCCTCGTACGAAAACCTCTTACTCTGTTGTCCTCCCCCTGCATCGAACCAGCACAAGACCTCGTTCTACATATGTGATCCCATCCGCAGGCAGTACATCTAACTCCCACCAACAACTACCCAAGCAATTATTAGAAGCAAACACTCATAACTCATGAAATGTTATACGCAAGATTTGATTGGAATTTCTGTGTGTTATTCCCAATGGAGGCGCAGCCTCTTATACAAAAATATGTCCTTGGAGAACACGGAAGTTACCCTAATTTACAAGGAAACCAAATCACAATAATATAACAGTATCCTATTTTACGAGATATTTGCAATATTTACAAAATATAACCTAATACCCCCCTCAAGTTGGAGTATGTAAGGATGAAATGCCCAACTTGCCAACGAGAGTCTCAAATTGAGCCTTATTTAGAGCTTTGGTCAGAATGTCAGCAATTTGGTCACCAGTGCGAATAAAACTCGGAGCAATAGTGCCATCGAGTATGGCATCACGAACCGAATGACAATCAATCTCTATATGTTTTGTGCGTTCGTGAAAAACAGGATTACGAGCAATGTGTAGGGTAGCCTGACTATCACAGTGAATCGGGATGGGTGCAGATGAAGAGAGGCCCAAAGCCGTGATTAACTGAGCTAAGAGATTAACAATATAACACAATTCAGGCCTTGTATTAACAATGTAAACCAGACGACCTACCAACCTCCGATAAGGAAGAGGATCATCCAAAACGTCCCCCGAAGCAGACGCCAGCCCGTGATTCGGCTCCACAGGAGTAGAAACCGGTCGAGCACCAAGTAAACCCATTTCACCCAAGATATCTAACGCATACTTACGCTGAGACAATGAAATACCAGAAGAATTGCGAGCCACCTCAATCCCGAGAAAATACTTCAAAGTACCCAAATCTTTCATATGAAAACACTCGCCCAAGTACTTTTTAAAGCGTAAAATAGCAGCATTATCATTTCCCGCAATAACTAAATCATCCACATAAACGAGAACATGCAGACGAACATCACCACGAACAAAAATAAACAATGAATGATCCGCAACACACTGAGTAAAACCATAGCGAGTAAGAGCAGAAGCAAGCTTAGCGTACCAACAACGTGGAGCTTGCTTGAGACCATATAATGACTTACGAAGACGACATACCTTACCCGGTACAGCATGCTTAAAGCCAGGAGAAAAACGCATGTAAACCTCCTCTGCCAGGTCACCATGTAAAAAAGCGTTATGAACGTCCATCTGATGAAGCTCCCAACCACGAACAGCAGCAACAGAAAGTAACGTACGCACTGTAACCATTTTCACCGTGGGAGCAAAAGTCTCTGTAAAATCAATACCCTCAACCTGACGGTCACCCCGAATCACCAAACGAGCCTTGTAACGTTCCACCGAGCCATCAAAATTGTACTTTATACGATATACCCACTGACAATCAATAGCTTTCTTCCCGGGAGGAAGAGAAGCTACTGTCCAAGTACCATTTTGCTCGAGGGCTCTAATCTCATCCGCCATTGCGTGACGCCAACGAGCATCAGCCATGGCCTCACGAAAAGAACTCGGCTCAGTATCCCGAGTAATAGCTGCAAGAAAGCAACGATGGGCATCCGAAAAACGATGATAAGTAACAAAATGTGCAATGGGATAGGGCGTACCTGAGAACGAATCGGATTGAGCGGAATGCGAACCGGACGTTTTAAGAGTAATAAAATCCTTGTAACGAACATTTGCAAATTTCGCACGCTTGCCACGACCCAAAGGTGAGTCATCGGAACCCATTATGTCCAGCTCAGAAGACCCCCTAACCCCTTCGACAGCATCCCCATCTTCTCCATGAGATGCACCAGACCCTTCGGCCACCCTACTATCCCCCTCTATCTCAACCGAGCTACTGCCAGGAACAGCCCCGCCTGCAGCCGTAGAGCTCACAGCAGCCCCCCTACAGCCGTAGAGCTGCTCACATCAGCCCCCCCTGAAGCCACATCCGGTGGGTCCCTAGAAACCGTGGTGGCGGAGCCACCATCCCCGGATAGCTCAGAAACAGCCCCCGCGCCGAGAAGTTCAGCGTCCATATCAAAATAAGGGAGAGAAGGAGTGAAGGTGGATGGTGAAGTCAGAAAAGGAAAAGTGGTTTCATCAAAAACAACATCACGCGAATTAAAATAATCACCGGTCTCCAAATTATATAAACGCCACCCTTTCTTACCCTGTGGATATCCAACAAACACACACCGACTACTACGACTTGCAAACTTATCACGGGCACGGTTTAAAGTTTTAGCATAACATAAACACCCAAAAACACGTAAATGGGAGAAGGGAGGAGAGCAGCCAAATAAAACCTCATAAGGCGTTTTCCAAGCTAAAACTTTGGTAGGAGTACGATTAATCAGATGAACCGCGGTTGACACAGCTTCCCCCCAAAAATCAACCGGTAAGCCAACTTGAAAAAGCAAGGCACGAGCAACATTTAATATATGGCGGTGTTTACGCTCAACTCTCGCATTTTGTTGTGGAGTGTCACGTATAGAGGTGTCGAATAAGATCCCATGCGCATTAAAATACGGTAAAAGACATTTAAACTCACTCCCATTATCACTACGAACACGTTTAACCTCCTTATTAAATTGTCGTTTGACCATAGCAAAGAAATTTGGCAAGGTCTGTGAAACCGCACCCTTATCTCGCAACAAATAAACCCAAACACCACGAGAATGATCATCCACAATTGTGACAAAAAAACGAGACCCACAACTAGTATTGGTCGAATATGGCCCCCACAAATCGCAATGAATCAAATCAAATAAATCCGAAGCCTTATTAGAACTAATAGGAAAAGGAGAACGAGTGTGTTTGGCTCGAAGACAAATATCGCAGAGTTTGGAATCCAACAACTCACAAGTTTTGCGAGAAACAAAAGGTAAGGTCCTAACTACGGTTGATGAAGGGTGACCCAAACGACGATGCCATAGCTCAGCAGACTCACCCACGTCAACTTTATTCGCACAAGCAGTCTTCGCTACTCTTAAAAAATAAAGTCCGGCACGCTTTTCACCCAGTCCAATCAGCGTCCTCGAGATACGGTCCTGAAAAATGGACAGATTGTTAGTAAATTGTATAACAAGGCTTGAGTCGGACACCAAACACGTGACGGAGATTAAATCACAATTTAATTGTGGTGCGTAAAGCACACCACGAAGAACCAGATTATCCCCAAGAACCACATCACCCGATTTAAAAGCCATAGTCACATCACCATTGGGAAGCGTGATCGGAGCCGGCGTAATATAACATAAGTTCCGCAAAAAATCAAGATTACTGGTCATGTGTCTAGAAGCACCGGTATCAATTATCCAAGAATTAAAAGGAGACGTACCAGTTAAACGATAGGTGGTTGACTTACTATCATTCCAAAGAGCCAGCAACTCTGACCATTCTTGCTCACTAAGATGGTTGAGGTCAGTGCGGGAAGGAGCCTGATCATGCCCAGAAGCGCGTGCAACACCTGAAAAAGTCACGGCACCACCATTTCCACGTCCTCCTCTGCCTCCTGAACCCTCTGTGCCGCGACCTCCCCTGCCACGACCAGAACCCGAACCAGCTTCACCATTCCAGCGCGGAATTTCCTGCCAACAATACCGAGCAATATGACCAGTTTGGCCGCAGCAAAAACACTCAAGTGAGCTCCTGTTTCCACCCGAACCACTACCGCGAGAAGGCTGAGCACCTGTACGATCACCCCCACGACTCCCAATCTGCCCAGCACGATCACCACTGCCCCCAGGTTTACAACAGTACTATGAGGAGCGCCCTGTGCTACAAACGCAACGGCATCGACGGGAGCCTCTGTTTTCGCGGCCACGGCAGTCACACCCTCGTCAAGCATTAAACGAGAGTATACCTGGCGTGGTGTCGGCAAAGGTTCTAGACCCAGAATGTGTGATCGAACACCAGCATAACGAGAATCAATCCCCATCAACAATTCAAAGACACGCTCATTATTACGAATTTTCGTCAAACGCTCACCAATGTCACACGTATAACCAGCACAACGACAAATAGGGTATTGAAAAACTGAGTTTAAATCATCCCATAATTTGTTTAATCTACCATAAAATTGCATAATAGACTCACCGGGGGATTGACGGCAGGCAATAATATCAGATTTAATCTGATAAAGCCGAGACCCATCTCCAATGGAAAATTGACCCTTAAGATCATCCCATAATTCTTTCGCGACCTCTCGATAGGTGATGTTAGACCGTAGTGATGATTCGAAAGTGGCAAAGATCCAGGCCACGACCAAAGCATTCATCCGGCGCCACCTTGGGAATGCAGCAGAATCAGCCGCCGGTGCCGTGAGTGTGCCATCCACATAGCCCAACGCTTCTTTAGCAATGAGGGAAATCTGCATCGCTTTTGCCCATTCATCATAGTTGGAACCACGAAACTCAACTTGGGTGATTTTAACACCCGGGTTGTCACCATTAACAGAGGTCATAGTGTCAAAATCTGAATCACAATAACAACTCCTCAAAAAGCCACAGAAAATCCGCACCGCTGAAATCAACGGCCTCCCTAAATAACTGAGTAAGGAAGTCGCTGAAGTCGTCGTCTTCCTCACGAAATAATTGCCCCAAAGAGATCGCGTCCAAGATCATAAGAACCTAGACTGATACCATATTAGATAACCAACTGAGCCAAAAGTCTAGACTGATAGTTAGAGCACCCACAATGGTATTATACTTCAACACGCCCCCTCACGCAAAGGGTCACTTGGGTTTGAAGCGTGGGTAATTCACTGGCCCACAAACACAACACACTTAAACTGAGCTCTTTTTATTAAGGCTCCAACACACCAAAGGAGGGGGCTACCAGGATTCGAACTCGAGACCTCAAGATCGCTGAGACTCTGATACCATATTAGAAGCAAACACTCATAACTCATGAAATGTTATACGCAAGATTTGATTGGAATTTCTGTGTGTTATTCCCAATGGAGGCGCAGCCTCTTATACAAAAATATGTCCTTGGAGAACACGGAAGTTACCCTAATTTACAAGGAAACCAAATCACAATAATATAACAGTATCCTATTTTACGAGATATTTGCAATATTTACAAAATATAACCTAATAGCAATCAAGCTAGTAGAAAAGACCGCAATCGGGTTCACGGTGAATCATACCAACTCCAATAAAGACACTAATCATCAGTGTTTAATCGAACCTTATTGCAAGTTCAAACTCATGTAAATTCCTGTGGTCAGTAGTCCTACACCTAACAATCTTACGACACACGTCTTTTGTTCGGAAACTGGTAAGTGGGGCGAGATTAAGATCATATTTCCACCAATGACCTACCCAAGGGTGAATAATAATATGATGTTCAATATTTCCGAATGCAGTAACATGAGCGCAATCACTTTGGGCAGTAAGGTGCATTGGGTGGATAAAAACAATATTTTGGCATTCGATCTAACCAAACGGCAAGTCCGGTTAATTAAACTGCCTGAACAAAGCTCGGAAATTGCAAGCCGTTTAGGGGTGTGTAGAGGGCGGCTCTGTCTATCTCAGTTGCGAGACGGGTCTGTGCTTCGGGTTTGGAACCTCGATGAGAGGGGAGACTGGCGATTGAAGCATGAAACTTGCACAAGGACACTGAGATTTGTGGGTGACATTAACAAATTGTCGACGTTCTCGCACGTGCCGGATGACCCAACATTATTTGAAGTTTTAGCGTTTCATCCTGTTGATCCCTACACTTTGATCATGGGTTATAGTACGGCTATTGTGGTTCGATGTAATCTTGCTAGAGGAATTGTGGTGCCGGCAATGAACTGGGATTACAAGACAACGAGGAGCAACGTCTTCTATCTCTTTCATCGTTCGGCTTCTGCAATTACCACTACTTGAATTGCTTTTCTTCTTCCCCAACTATCAGATAGTTCGTAATTTTCTAGCGGATTGCGTTATGTTCAAGCTGGCTAGTTATCTCATCACTAAATCATTTGCTTCTTGGATTATTGTAGAGTGTGATAACTCATTACTGTCTAATAATGTTGAATGAGCTCAGCTGATAGTAATAAAGATTAATACTGTGGTAGTGAAGAAAAGATATTACGATGGAGACAATAATAAAGGAGTGTGTATTTGCCTCAACTGTGTCTGTGTGTTACTCCCTATTTTTCCACTTTTTAATGTCTTCCTTCTCCTTCATCCTACGGCTTCTGCAATTACTACTTCGTCCTCTTCTACTACAACTGGATGGATAGTTCCGTAACTTCGTAGGTGCATTAAACTATTAATTATAAGTTATTGCTACTTTTACCTTTTACTTGCTCGAATTGTTAACATTTGGTTTGATTCATCCACATATTAAAACAACCCCAAAAGAACGGACATGTTTTCTGCTTGAGTTGGGTTCGAGCCGTCTAAATAGTCAGCTGAATCATTTGTTGGCCGGGGATAATTTGTGAGATAGAGGGAGAGTAAACTTGGAGAAGTTTCTTTGATAATCTTTCTTAACTTTCTCATATAATCTCAATACATACAAGTCTTTATATAGGTTTAATCTCATGACTATTGACTTTCCAAGTCGATAACCCCTTCTACATTAAGTTTAATTAATAAGAATTTCAATGACCCTAATTATTTTGGATCACTTCAACATCATTTGCTGTCAATTGCAGGATTATAATGGTCTGATGATAACTCCACATTAATAGTAAGAAATGAACTAACCATATATAGATGAGATGTAAAACGATTGAAAATGCGTAATCCAAATTTCAAGCTGAACAAAATAGCTTATGCTGAGGTCTGA
Source organism: Spergularia marina (assembly GCA_963680865.1). NCBI lineage: Eukaryota > Viridiplantae > Streptophyta > Magnoliopsida > Caryophyllales > Caryophyllaceae > Spergularia > Spergularia marina. The sequence continues at coordinate 20,431,039 of OY804553.1, read as the reverse complement.
AAATAGAATAGCTACCAATCGTTGAGCGAAACACTTCTAATAATAGAGGGAACTCTTGAAGTGCAAAAAGAAAGATTGGTATACAAGCTAAGCCAGCAGTCCCAACCCAAAGCAGGCCGTGCTTGAACATGATGTGGAAAGTCGCGGTAAAGGCAATCATCATCGTAGCAATGGAAATGAAGAGCAATGTGAGGCCTATCATCAACTTTCGCGGCAATGATTGGAGAAAATCCTTCTCGGCATACCTTGATGTTAAAATTGACAGAAACATCAGGATCGAGGCAGTCGATGAGATCAAGGATAATGAGTCAGAAATAGCGAATACCCAACGCCACGCACCGTGGCTTAAAGGGTCACTGTCATCTCCAGGAACCTTGAATAATGCTGCCCCAAACACCATCCCTGCTATCAGGGTCGCAACAACACTACAAGAACCTGCTGTTTTTCGCATCCACTCTTCTCCTTCTTTCCGCAGTTCTTTGTGTTGTTCTGTGAACAAACCCCTGGGTGTCTGCCCTCTAATATTTCTTGCTTCCGAAAGTTGAGGCTGTACAATTTTCGCAACAACCTGCATCAGCTAGCAAATGAAATTAATGACACGGCATTGGCGTGTTGCATACATATGCACATTTCAGAGAATTATTTTCTGTGAAACAGGTTCATCTAAAAGCTTTTTTTATCTCACCTTAAACCACAGCATTTCACGCTGCATCTGCAGTGCTGCGCCTGATACGCAATTAAGTCTATCAGAAGATGGTAACATTGCTGCTAAATGAAGCATGTTATCATGCGTTTCCACATCATAATAGGTCGCCAACAAGTCTTTGATGGCACCTATCTCGTATATTAACCTGAAAATCTTTTCTTGGCGAAATTGGACCGCCACATGAAACATGCTTCGGTTTCTCTCATCCAGCTTCCATATTAGATCCGGATGGAGGCATATTAGTGTAGTAACAAACTCAACGTTACCCACTTCAACTGCCACAAACATTATCCGCCACGGATTTCCCATCAACCCTGATATGACACTCTGTGGTTCCTGTTCTACTATTTCCCATAGTGTCTTTACCAGCTCAAGTTTCGTATGTGAAGCCTCTTCTTTGTTGCCTACAAATTAAAGTATACACTTACTCATTTTTTACTCGCAAAAGATTAGAATTATGTCATTAGTCGTTAAGGTAGATATTACGGCCCTAGCACTGAGCTGGGACACAACATTAGCGGGAAAAACGGAGAAGTGGTGGATCATGCATGAAAATCCCATATTTCTCTCTCCTCTTCCCTCTAATGATGTGGTGGGGCTGGCAAAACTAATGTGTAAACTAGTTGTTGAGTACTAATAATTGATTTAATATCTAAAGATGTGCATCACGCACATGCACTTTGGGCTTGAAGGCTCCCATATGACAAGCTAAGGAAATATTAAGAGAGGAGTAAGACGATGCATTATTGGAATTTAAATCAAAAGAAAGATCAACTAACATATGTTAAAGCATCTACTCCAGATTCCTCGCGAAGTATCACATTCGTAGTGAGATTTTTTAGCCAGTACATGTAACGGTGTCTCTTTAGTTTGATTGTCACGGCCAAAGGCCAAGCCTGGGCGTCGCTTTATGATTTTAAGTGCTATATCTGCGAATCAACGTCAAAACTGACTCAAATCAAATACAAATGTTTAAGAATAGAAACCAAATCAAAACATTGTTGTGCTTCTGACTTACCATATAAATCAGTATTGATAGTACTAATGAAAAGAGAAACCAGTTCCTTCCATGAGAGGCCAGGGGTCTTATCCAAGAGGTAGGCGACCATGTCGCTGTGGCCTAACAAGGCGGCCATATGGAGCGGGGTCAAGCCTTTATTGCCTCGAATCTTTGGCAACTCGGAATTTGCCTCCACCATCGCTTCAGCGATTGCCACTGTGCCGGAGGCTGCTGCGAGGCAAAGAGCTGTGTTTCGGATCTTGTTTCTCAAAGCCAAACTCTCCTCAGAAATTGACACTAGCTGTAAGACGAAGTCAGTGTGCCTTGCCACAGCTGCGATGTGCAGCGCAGTGTCGCCTTGTTTAGTGATCCTTTCCATAAAACATCTTGGATGTATTCCATTGATCTGAGTGGCAGCTGCCCAGTCCCCTCTCAGAGCAGCTTTGTATAGAGGCACGCCATAATTCAAGTAGTCGTGCCTTCTTGAATCTAAGATAACGGATCGGTTACGTGAGACTTACGTGATGTTTGGTTCGAGGAATAAGCACTACAACAATGTATTATGTATGTGGTGGAATGTTAATTAACACACCCAAGTGACCCAACCCCCTCACTCTCCCATTATTACATTACTCCCTAACAACCAAACAAGCCCTTACATATATTGTAAATTAAATATACTCATTTTGATCACGATTCAGGTAGTGCCTACGCTCGTCGTTTGATGAAACGAAGGTAATTTCTTGTAAAGAGTTCAAACCTTTTCACCGATAATATCCGGTTACGAGTCATGTAATCTTTGTCATGGTAAATTGGTAACTTTGGGACTTAATTTTTTAAGAGGATTATTCATATAATATACCCTACTTTATTTTTAATGCCTAAACGTAATAATGTAAAACATTATTAATTAGAACAATCAAATGGAACCCCAAGGCAAGGGGCAGTTCTTACTAATTCTATTCATTGAGATCTTGCAATAATAATATACATTCATTGATATGAAAGTGAAGATGAAACTTACCAGCTAATAAATTGACCTCATCAGGGATGTCAGCCTCCAGCTCCATAGATATTGATTAGTATTCTTATAATAATTGTATTAACTTAATTGTAATCTGGAGGGATAGGAATAATACATCATAATGATGCTGATCTTATAACAATTGATTTGGGCACGCTGCACTCATATTATTATTATCTAGAGGAGTTGATGAATGATTCTTGAGCTATAAGCCTGCTGTGGCCCATTGGTCATTGACCAAGGTATAATTTAGTAAGAGTCATCATGCATTACTCAACTTTTGGTATCACCCTTTGGTTGGTTGATTTAGTTTACTTGCTCTCATGTTTGCTTGAACTAGGTCTTCGTCACTTCGTGAGTCCCCGGCAACACCTTAATTAGGGAATAAATACAAAGCAAAATGATAGGATTCTATATGTAGCGACAGATCATATGTATCGTGTTTAACTAGCGTGTTGTACTGTTACCACATTAGATTGTACTAGTTTATGTACTCGTGTAAAATTGCACGGCTTGTTATATAATTTAATGTAGATAATGATTCGTTTGTATATAACGTTTTTTAATTATTCGAATAATTAAGGAGTGCAAATAAAAGAAAAAAACTAGGAGAACAACGTGAGACTTGTCAAAATATGTTTACTAGTCACAAGTTTGCTTTTCAAGACCCCTAACCCGCTAATTTTGGGTTTAGAACATGCTATTTTGGAATCATGGTCCCATGTTTTATGTGTAATGTAAGTCGAAGATAACGTGAGAGAAAGATATTTAGGTAGTAAGAGAAAGTTATATGATATTACTAAGGGAAATTTTCCAATATACCCCTGAGGTTCCCGAAATTTTTCAGGTATACCCCTCAGGTTATCGAGCTCTCCAGCGTGCCCCTTAGGTTTGCAAAATCGTGTTTTTTCCAAATTTTCGCTAACGGTCGTTTAACCCCGTTATTAAATTATACTTATTCTATAAATTTACCCTTAATTATATCAATTAAAAAAACCACTCCTCACCTTTTTTTTTTCTCTATCCTCTCCTCTCCCCTCCCACCCTTCCCCTCCCCAGTCACTACCACCGTACACCACCTTCCCCGAGGCAGCCGCCAGGAGCAACCACCATGAGGCAAACCGATACCACCACCATCAGAATCCCCTCCCACCGACGACCCCATGCCGACCACCACACCCACGACCCCCCGCTCCTCCATTGTCCAGGCCTCTTTTTCTCTCTCCCTCCTTATTCCTTTTCACTCCTTCCCGGCCCACCATCCTTGCCCCGACGCCCTCCAACAGCCCCGCCGCCCCTTCCCCAACGTTTGCCGCCACTAGCCACCATTGTTGCCGAAAATAGAAGATCTTTGAGGAGAGAGAAAAGGTCGTGGGCTATGGAGGAGTAGGTGGTCGGGGTATGGGGTGGCCGGGGTGTGGTCGCGGGAGGGACCCGCATCTAGTGTTGGGGGTGGGGGTTCGAAAGGTGGTGGTCGGTGCTGGGGTGAGGCGGTGGCTGCGTGGGGTTGGGTGGGGGTTGGGGAAAAGTGAAAGAATATTTTTTTTTTGTTTTTAATTTATATCACTAGTGGTCATTTTGTTTTAAAAAAAGTCAAATAAACTTATCAAATGGTTAACGGTGTTAAACTCCGTTAGCGAAAATATGGAAAAAATACGATTTTGCAAATCTCAGGGGCACGCTAGAGAGCTCGGTAACCTGAGGGGTATGCCTGAAAATTTCGGGAACCTCAGGGGTATATTGGAAAATTTCCCTATTACTAATGACTTATTCTTGTATTATAATTTGTTGTGTTTTATACTCGGCAATATGACCTTAAAGTAAAAAAAAAAATAGTTGATGTACATGAAAAAAAGAAGAATATATAACGTTCGACATGTCAAAGTCATTTCTCTTTTAATTGTGAACTCAATTTTATGACCATTGCCCACTATTTTTGGGCCATCAACCCGTTTATATGACCTCTAAGGCAATGAGTCATATAAACCTAAATTTGTTTTAACACATATATTTAGGGTCAAATTTGATTCAACCCGTTGATTTGAAATTGAGTTAAGACGAAAATAATCCAAACCAGGTTAAAAGAATATATACACAATTAGTGTAAAGATTCAAAAACTATATCTACGTTTAGTCTTCGTTTAAAGGACACTTGTTGGATGAATGCCTCCCTTTTGTTCCCTCTGATCGATACGCGATATGAGAAAACCAATTGACTGCCCTTTATCTTTGGTGTAATGGTAAGTAAGTGTTCCAATATCAAATCTAATTTCAATCACAAGTTTTAATCGGTTTAAAATCTGTTGTACTATTCTTAATATTTCAAATCATGTTATAAAATAAGAATTTAGGACCCGTATGAGAAGTCTGACCTCATACCAACGGACCACCTAATGAGTCTGTTCCACCCCTCAATAACCACCCGTCGACTCTTGTATGTATTCGACAACTTTTATCAACTTTCTTAGGCGGCACCCTCCTGCCCCAAGTTTCCTAAGAGACCTCAACTTCCAATGCGCTAAATCGTCTACGCAAACCACCAATCGACAATCATCACCCTACCCACTTCCTTATCTAACACCCACCACTTCCATCCTCATTCCTAATCATCAACACCCAACATCCAACAAAATTTTAGAAGACATATTCTCGCCCCTGGTCAAAATTTTTAGTCGACCCATTTCTCGTCGATTTTTAACATGACCTCCCTAACCGACACCTTTACACCCATCAAATCATCTAAACGGTAGTCACACCCGCCTCCTACTCATTTTATTCCTCACCTCACGCTCTACTTTACATGAACTCCCTTACCAGGTCAATTCCTACTGTAACCCCTTCACACTCGTTGATTCCTAGTACAAGTCATTTATATTAACACTCATGACAACACATCGACTCCTTTGCGCGACCCTTCCACCATTAACTTTGAAACTCGACCCCCTAAATGAATATTTTCCTTTATATGCATATGTTAACTAAATTGTTTATATCTTTATCTTTATTTTGTACCCTTCAAACTAATTTATATGTAATTGGTACCCCTGCACATGTATGGGGATAACATTTTTTTTCGATAGTCTACACCCCTCTTACCCATGTCAAAATTACTAGCCAACTCATAACCCTGTCGATTTCTCTACTTATCTGTAACAACCCTAAATTTTCGCAATGATAAATGAGGAAATATTATAGAATTGTTACGCCGCAGTTGACTACCGAGTCAACTGCTAGGCTTGAAATTCAATTACAACTTAATAAATTCGAACAAACGAAAAGACGACAGCGGAAGACTTAGAATGTCGAACTACAATTCTCAAAACTGAAATTTAAATTACAAAACCAAATATAATCCATGTCTAAATAATGTTTATGAAAAGTTCCCGTCATGCAAATGAATTCCTCTAGCAAGCATCCACATCATCAAGACCTGTCAACTATGCCATCGAAGAATGACATAGGCCCCTAAACATGGTAGGGAACAAACCAGAAAACAGAACGTCAGCACAGGCTGAGTAAGAAACATAAAGCAGAGAAACAAAGATACGCGCCTTAAGGCGCGTAGCTAACAAATAATAAGCATTGGATATAATAATGAATACAGAGTACCATCGGGACACGGCAGTGCGATAGTCACGTATCGCTGACGAGACAAACGGTCTTGTCAATCATACACGGCTGGGCTCCTACCCCGCAGCCACCACAATCTCGAACCGGCGCGAGCTAGAGTACATATAAACGATTCCTAAAGACTTAAAATGTGCACACCCCTCGCTAGAGATCCAGTAGGATGCGTACCTCTAGGAGGAAAGCCTAATAGGCAGTCGGTAGCTACTCCGACCGAAACAGTACCTTGATCAGAGGTATAAACAGTGATCGGTCCGTGCCGCATCACATTCACTCTAGGTGGTAATCATATCGTTCTTTTCTTTCATCCGTCTTACATTCATTATTCGATGGTACGTTATTCGATAATACAATTTATAAACGGCCGAAGCCGGAGACTCAATAAATTAACACGAATCAAAATCAACATTATGGAACAGAAAACCAAGTGACTCACTCGGCCGATTAGCCAAGTGACTGAGGGTAATCAAGGCCGAACGGCCACGGGTCGTAAAGAGGCCGAGGGCCGAGAACAGTAAGGGCGTGGCAAGGACAAGTGCAAGGCGAATAATTCATATGAATACAATAAGAGCTCAAGGTGCAGAACATGAGACCAAACAAAGAGTATAAACGATGGATGTGAATTGAATCGCCAATTAACATAATGATGCGCAGGCTGGAGTAACGATCAACGTTCTTACCTTACTCTGAAAGAACCACTAAACTGCTGCAAGGCTCAAACGGAATCTCCTCAAACACACCCCCTAATCACAAAATAACAAGATTGAATTACTAACCAATCGTCATCATAACTCCATCACAAAACAGCCAACCAACAACAACAAGGTCACTACAACTCACGTTTTCGACATCCAAACGGACTCGCAATTACACCAAATTCGCACCACACCATCCTAACCTTACTAGCTACACAATCCCACCAAACAAACATCAAAATAACAACAAGAACCCTCAAATAACCCAAAAATCAGAACCGGCAGTAGATTCGTTCTTCACCCAAACCCTCATCAAACGCTCCAAAAATAAAACTACAACACTCTCGACACATAACAAATCACTCCACCGAAAATCAAGCAATTCCAAAAACAAAATCAATCACAATTAACAAGAACCCTAATTAACAAAACCCCAAATTTCGAAAATCACAACCCACGAATTATAATCATCACAATCACGATTATAACCTCAAAACAACAATATAACTAACCCCAATCGTGTTCTAGACCAACAATCGAGCACAATTTCGGAAACCCAATTAATTCAATTATAAAAAAAGGGTGAGGAAACTTACTACTCTTGATAGAAATCAAGAGATAGAGAACGGTAGGGGTCGGCGACGAGGCGGTTGTGCGGTGGTGAAGGCAGCGGCCTGCGCGGCGGGGTTCGCGGGGAAGGAGACGCACGCTTCTCCTCTTCTCCTCTTCTTCCTTTTTTTTTTTTCTTTTCTTTTCCTTCTCCCTGCTGCTGCGTGCGTGCGTTTGTATTTGTTTTTTTTTTTTTTTGTGTTTTGTTTTTATATTAAGGTGAGGGAGGGTTTAGTAAGGGTAGAAAGGTAATTTCACCTATTAGTTACCCAATTAGGAAATCGACTCCAAATAGGAAAGTGACTCTGAATTTCCAAAAATCGAAACTCGTAACTCCTAAAATGAATTTCTCCCGACGACTTTAATAATTTAGAAGTCCCAAAAATATGGGGTGTTACAGTCTTCCCCCCTTAAAACAAAGATTCGTCCCGAATCTTTAAACCCACTCCTCAAGATTTCATCCTCAACCAGCAACGTTGATTAAAAGTAGAGTAAGTATCACGAGGTAAGAGGTTTGTGAGTGAAAGTTGAAACGGAGAATAATAAACACATATAACACATTAAGCACATAACAAGCTCAAATAACACGAAACAACGTAGCACATTGTGTCAGAAAGAGGGATGGTGAGGTGTCCGTGGCTCTCGTCCCCCTTAAAACAAAGGTTCTTCCCGAACCGAGAGTACCTTAATCGAAAAGGTGAGGGTACTTCTCACGCATAACTGATTCCACTTCCCATGTTGCTTCCTCAACATTGTTATTGCACCATAGAACTTTGACCATGTGAGTCTCAACACTTCGAGTTTTGCGCACCTTGGTGTCTAGGATTTTTAATGGTGCCTCTTCATATGTCATAGTTTCATCCAGCTCGATGGTTTTTGGGTCCAATACATGGGACGGGTCGCTGACATAGCGTCTGATTTGTGACACGTGAAACACATTGTGGACCTTATCAAGGTTCGCAGGCCAGTCCAACTCGTAAGCTACCTCCCCAACTCGTTTAGTCACCTTATAGGGTCCAATGAATTTGGGACTCAGTTTTCTTCTTCTTTTTTTTTTTTTTTTTTTTTTTTCCGAACCGCATCACACCTGTGGTGGGTGACACGCGTAAGAGAACCATATCGCCCACGTTGAACTCGATGTGGCTGCGTGTCTCGTCAGCATAGCTCTTTTGTCTGTCTTGTGCAGCCTTGAGCCTTTCCTGAATCAGCTTGACCTGATCTGTCATTTCCTGAATGTAGTCTAGACCCAAGACCATTATTTCACCTATATCATTCCAACAGATTGGACTCCTGCACTTTCTGCCATATAAAGCCTCGTATGGTGCCATCTTTATTGAGGCTTGATAGCTGTTGTTGTAGGAGAACTCGATCAAACCCAACTTATCATCCCATCTGCCTTGATACTGTAAGGTACAACCTCTCAACATATCCTCCAAAGTCTGATTTGTCCTCTCAGTTTGGCCGTCAGTGGCCGGGTGAAATGCGGTACTTATGAGAAGTTTCGTCCCTAAGGCTTCTCGTAACTTCTTCCAGGTTCGAGAAACGAAACACACATCACAGTCAAATAACAATCTCTTTTGGTGTACCGTGGAGTCTCAACACATGGTGCATGTAGGCATCGGCTGATTTGCTTATTCTCCCACGTGTATTTCATAGGTACAAAATGTGCGAACTTTGTCAGTCCATCCAAAATCACCCAAATCATAATGTTCCCCTTGGGTGTCCTAGGTAACTTTGCATGAAATTCATGGATATGGAACACCATTTTCGTTCCGACACTGGTAGGGTTTGTAATTTGACTTGAGATTTCGATAACCAAACACCTATACACAAAGTCAGCCATATCTTTCTTCATTCCAGACCACTAGAGCACCTTTCTCCAATCTTGGTACATCTTATCTCCTCCTGGTTGTACCGAATATTTGCTGGCGTGAGCTTCGGTTAGAGTTTTCTTCCCTAGCGTAGTGTCATCAGCTATGCAGACTCGGCCCTGGAATCGAACAATATAATCTTCCCACCTTTGAATACTTCCGGCTCCTTTGCCAGTTTGTTCAAAGTTGTTTTATCAGTCGACTGCAACTCCTTTATTTCACCCAAGATATCATCCTCAATTGCTGTCGTTCCTGAAGTAGATCCTGGTTTAGTCAACTGAACTCCGAAATTGAGAATTCGTCTCTTAGTTTCTCCCTTTGATCAACTAATTGGGCCGGATGTAAAGACTTTCTGCTCAGTGCGTCAGCTACGACATTGGCTTTTCCTTCATGATACTGTATTTCCATGTCGTAGTCTTTGATCAACTCCAATCTATCTCCTTTGTCGCATATTTAGCTCCTTTTGAGTGAATATATACTTTAAGTTCTTATGGTCGTAGAAGATCTTGAATGTAACCTCAATTAGGTAGTGTCTCCTTGCCCTTTTTAATTTAACAAGTATGATCTCAATCCTATTTCCACTTATCTAAAAGTTCTGCGTTGGATTGTCCAATATTGTCAATTTCCTTCATAATAGCTTCGACCTATGATTCTGCTCCTTTAAAAATTTGACCTCATTCACTGCATACACATTGCAGCAAGATCGTTTCAAGAACCATATCTTAAATTGATGATAAGATCAAATTCTCCCACTATTAAAACTTCAAGATACGACACTACAGGTGTTGGGAGTCTCAAAAGGGCACTACAAAGCTACTACATATCATGAAGCTCTTACATTCGACCATCTTGCTCACAAAATAATCTTTATCAACCCAAGCCAACATTCCATTGCCTTCGTATGAAGCTACTCATCAAATGACCGTACCTCTATAAATTGGAGCTTCTTAACAACTTTAACCCAAAAATATATACTACCAAAGTAGATGTTTCTTTCATTCACCATGAATACACTCCTTCCACTTGTTCATTGCACATCTAATGTCGTTATCAACCCAATACTATACAAAACGATGATTGTTAGTGTCACCCTATTTCCACTTTAGCTCATCCATTAATTATGCTTAACAATTACCATAGGAAGGGTGTCACCTGAGCATAATATATAAGCTTCATTAACGATTTGTAGCGTCTCATAATCACGTAAGACGTCAAATTACGTCCAACTGTCCATAAATTATCCAACTGGTTGTATTCAGAATTAGGGCCCCTGTTCATAAATTATCCCACTTTATTCACACAATAGACACGTCACAATGTCAAATCCATAATTCTCTTCGCTTCCTTAACTTGCAAAGTTAAACTTCAAAATCTTATAAATTACCTCAAGATCAAGTCGTTCTCCATAGCCAAATTTCATAGGCATACACCAGGGAATGTAGCTCAACCTCCCGATTCGTAAAACATTTCCTTATGCGCACATACCACTTACCACATTTCTAATGGGTTTACAACTTTATCATCTGATGACACCTCACTTGATCCCATACCTTGATATGTAATGATTTTCCTTTACTCGAACTTATGACCTATTAATTCAACTCAGGATATCAAGTCCAAAGATGGTAGGAAATCTTTTTACGCATAACTCACATGTCCAACAGTTTACCCATAAATGGTATAGTAGTCTTTCAAACTCAAAATTTCATTGTTGCAGCATAGTGGATAGTGGTTTTCTTCTTACACTTGCACCTTTGTGCTATGAGTCCCAAAACAATTCTTATTTCGATCCTCAATTATTTAAATTGTACCAAAATTTCATCATATGGACACCTAACTAGTGTAGAAACAATCGACATATCGATCTAACCCTATAGTTGATGCCAAAGTTATAACCATTTATTATACTATATACCGAGTCATAACCATGAGTGAGTAAGTTTCCTTAACAATTTATATGGCCGAGAAATCCTTAATGCATTTTTCTTTCACCTTCTTCACACTACAAACCAGGTCAAGTACTTACGAAAAGATACATGTTATCTCCTAGAGCTAGATCTTCCTCTAGTCAGTCTGCCGTTCCTTTGGGATTAAATTCTCCACACATATAATTACTCAAGATGTATTCAAGCATCGCTCCTCCTCGTCTATCAGACGTCCAACACTTTGATCATGTGACCCCCAAAACAAGATCATGTAGCAAGGTTCAAAAGCCCGTCATTTTCTCCATTACCAACATTATTATTTCCCGGGCCGTTGTTGTTTCCATTACCCCCATTATTACCAGCGTTGTTCTGCGCTGCATTGGCCATCCGGGTCACAGCCTGAACCATTACCTCCTAATGTTGTGTCATTTGAGCCAAGGTAGCTGTCAAATCGGGACCGTTGTTTCGCACCATTGTCTATAAAGCAATATCGTTTGAATCAGTTGTAACCAATTCAATTAGATTCCATACTAGATCTTGACATATGTAAGCATGAATTAGCACAAATCAATCAATAAACGAATAATTATTCACCTATCAAATAAGTCATGTTAGGAATCCGACTCAGGGATACAAATACAAGAGAAACATTTTTCGTCTATACGCCTCGTCCTAGTTTAATTTTTCGGAATTTTCGATTTTTTTTTTTTTTTTTGGGAACCACGACTCGTATCCACAGTTGCACGAGTCATGTCCGGATCAGCAGCAAAACAGACGAACAAAATTTCGGGGACGGGTCGTGTCCTTATGGGCACGAGTCGTGCAGCTCTCGATTGAGCTCTACAACGTAATTTCAATTGACAAAAACAATACTCAATCAATAATGACACTCAAATAGCAAATAATCGAATCAATATCAGTGATTAATCATAATATCGTAATAGTATTGGGGTATTGTACCCACTTAGACGTATGCATTGGCAAGACTCCAACTGAAATTATAAATTGATAACACATACAATCTTCAAATCCGACTTATCGGTACCATATATTCACCCAATTATAAGGATAATAAACCAATCACACCCTCAATAATCTCCACTAGAAGAGCGATCCTCAATATTTCAACAAACGATACTATGATCAAGGATATATAGAGTTTCATTCGCTACCAACCTCATCATTCATATAAATACCTCATTGACGCTTTAATATATTGATCCCTCTTACTCATTCCTAAATTTCAAAATTAAAAGTAGTGTACTTGCATGCACATAGTCCTTTTCATCTAACCCAAATAATAAATTGAACAATATACATGAAACTCTCAAATTCCTCATGCTCAACTCCCTTATAGACTCACCCTTACTAGTCCCTTCTTCAACTTTCCACATTTCACCTAAAGTAATCAAGGTTCCTCACCTATGGCGTGAGATCAAGTTAGATGGAGTAACGCGGGGTATTCTAAAAGGGATAAGCATAAGTTGTGTCAATTGATTTCTCCCAATTTTCTCATTAACATGAATAGGGTATCGTGGTTAGAAAAGAAGAACCAAGTGGGTGTTTTGAAATTTGTGGTTTAACACCATCTCACTTAAACCAATCCAACATCATGTTCCAAATCGTAACTCATCTTCAAGGACAAAAGAATTTCACAACGGCGACATTAAGTAAGCAAGGCCTAAACCATCTTCACACTTACCCTCAATATATCCCAAATACCTTTCACGGCCTTATATATCTTAAAATACCTTCAAGTCCTTCTAACATAACCTCTAGTCGCCCTTAGTACTTTCACATTACACTCCACGTAATAATAACCGCGATATGTTGAACTAATTACCCTTGGAGTTATAACTTAAAGAATCATAATTTCTATTAGTATCGAAGAAAACCTACAATGAGATGCTTCCCAATAATGACATTCGGTCTCAAATCAAAAGTCTCAAAAATCGGCTCGAAAACTCCGTAGTAAATGAAGGGGAAACACATAGCACTTAGCAATCAACATGCGTATGAATGCACCCATCCCGTTCCCAGTTTACCAATTTCTTAAAACAAGTTTTGAAAACTTTTGTAGACACGACGAATCAGAACCTATGGCTCTGATACCAACTGTAACAACCCTAAATTTTCGCAATGATAAATGAGGAAATATTATAGAATTGTTACGCCGCAGTTGACTACCGAGTCAACTGCTAGGCTTGAAATTCAATTACAACTTAATAAATTCGAACAAACGAAAAGACGACAGCGGAAGACTTAGAATGTCGAACTACAGTTCTCAAAACTGAAATTTAAATTACAAAACCAAATATAATCCATGTCTAAATAATGTTTATGAAAAGTTCCCGTCATGCAAATGAATTCCTCTAGCAAGCATCCACATCATCAAGACCTGTCATCTATGCCATCGAAGAATGACATAGGCCCCAGAACATGGTAGGAAACAAACCAGAAAACAGAACGTCAGCACAGGCTGAGTAAGAAACATAAAGCAGAGAAACAAAGATACGCGCCTTAAGGCGCATAACTAACAAATAATAAGCATTGGATATAATAATGAATACAGAGTATCATCGAGACACGGCAGTGCGATAGTCACGTATCGCTGACGAGACAAACGGTCTTGTCAATCATACACGGCTGGGCTCCTACCCCGCAGCCACCACAATCTCGAACCGGCGCGAGCTAGAGTACATATAAACGATTCCTAAAGACTTAAAATGTGCACACCCCTCGCTAGAGATCCAGTAGGATGCGTACCTCTAAGAGGAAAGCCTAATAGGCAGTCGGTAGCTACTCCGACCGAAACAGTACCTTGATCAGAGGTATAAACAGTGATCGGTCCATGCCGCATCACATTCACTCTAGGTGGTAATCATATCGTTCTTTTCTTTCATCCGTCTTACATTCATTATTCGATGGTACGTTATTCGATAATACAATTTATAAACGGCCGAAGCCGGAGACTCAATAAATTAACACGAATCAAAATCAACATTATGGAACAGAAAACCAAGTGACTCACTCGGCCAATTAGCCAAGTGACTGAGGGTAATCAAGGCCGAACGGCCACGGGTCGTAAAGAGGCCGAGGGCCGAGAACAGTAAGGGCGTGGCAAGGACAAGTGCAAGGCGAATAATTCATATGAATACAATAAGAGCTCAAGGTGCAGAACATGAGACCAAACAAAGAGTATAAACGATGGATGTGAATTGAATCGCCAATTAACATAATGATGCGCAGGCTGGAGTAACGATCAACGTTCTTACCTTACTCTGAAAGAACCACTAAACTGTTGCAAGGCTCAAACGGAATCTCCTCAAACACACCCCCTAATCACAAAATAACAAGATTGAATTACTAACCAATCGTCATCATAACTCCATCACAAAACAGCCAACCAACAACAACAAGGTCACTACAACTCACGTTTTCGACATCCAAACGGACTCGCAATTACACCAAATTCGCACCACACCATCCTAACCTTACTAGCTACACAACCCCACCAAACAAACATCAAAATAACAACAAGAACCCTCAAATAACCCAAAAATCAGAACCGGCAGTAGATTCGTTCTTCACCCAAACCCTCATCAAACGCTCCCAAAATAAAACTACAACACTCTCGACACATAACAAATCACTCCACCGAAAATCAAGCAATTCCAAAAACAAAATCAATCACAATTAACAAGAACCCTAATTAACAAAACCCCAAATTTCGAAAATCACAACCCACGAATTATAATCATCACAATCACGATTATAACCTCAAAACAACAATATAACTAACCCCAATCGTGTTCTAGACCAACAATCGAGCACAATTTCGGAAACCCAATTAATTCAATTATAGAAAAAGGGTGAGGAAACTTACTACTCTTGATTGAAATCAAGAGAGAGAGAACGGTAGGGGTCGGCGACGAGGCGGTTGTGCGGTGGTGAAGGCAGCGGCCTGCGCGGCGGGGTTCGCGGGGAAGGAGACGCACGCTTCTCCTCTTCTTCCTTTTTTTTTTTTTCTTTTCTTTTCCTTCTCCCTGCTGCTGCGTGCGTGCGTTTGTGTTTGTTTTTTTTTTTTTGTGTTTTGTTTTTATATTAAGGTGAGGGAGGGTTTAGTAAGGGTAGAAAGGTAATTTCACCTATTAGTTACCCAATTAGGAAATCGACTCCAAATAGGAAAGTGACTCTGAATTTCCAAAAATCGAAACTCTTAACTCCTAAAATGAATTTCTCCCGACGACTTTAATAATTTAGAAGTCCCAAAAATATGGGGTGTTACATCATCTCCAAAATTAAAACTCATACCCTCGTTAAAATATTTGGCTGACCCTCAATCCTTATCAACTACCCGCCTTCCAAACATCCATACGATCATACCTGACACTCTCACCCGTCAAATTATCTAGCCCGTACCCCAACCCTGTCATAATTTAGTCGACGCGTAGCTTTACTAAAACATATCCTGCTTTGACGTAAGATTGATACATTTCATAAATAGATTAAGTAAAATCATAAAAATGAACTTAGATGAGCCTAATTAACACCAACGTATTAGTTTTACCATATCATTTGTTGATATAATTATGGGCCCTCACTTTTATTTTAGAAATGATAATATATAAAAACAATAAGTAGCTTACGACCATTAGCATATAAGAATAGATAGGTAAGGTATAAAACTGAGTTAAGCCTCAATTTGGTGTCCAGAGTTTCAATGTTTTTATCTTTTAGGGTCTGAACTTTTTTTTGCTATTGTTAAGGGTCTAGGTACTAACAGCGTTAGTTTAGTGGAGATTTGGGGTCCAACGTTTATGTTGTTCCCAAATTTGTCAGCAATTTACTCCTCTTTTCTCTCTCCTCTCTCAATCTTCACCTCCATCCTTCCTCTTCCTCATCCTTCTCCTGGAATGCATGCATATGTGAAGAAAACGAAGATTTGATAGAAGGATCTTTGTTGGTGAGTATTAATGCTAAATCAGTAGGATTTATTGGTGAAGTAAAAGGCCGATCAATTAACCTAATCGCACTCGAAACAACTGCATTCCCAATCTCAATCAACCCAAATCTTAATCTAAATTGACTCAATTTTTACCAATTCATCAAAATTTCTCCCAAACAAATATTCAAAATAACCTATCCCAGCAAAAAACCATGATCATCAATTTCATTACACTATATATTTTTTTAATCATAATTAAGTTCTACAATTTTGGACTCACCAAGGAGCAAAAAGGTTCTGGGTTATCCATCTCGAATTGCTTCAGTTGAAAAGCTAATCACCAACTGTCGCAGCCGTCCACCATCGCCGTCTCCTCTCCCACCGTCACCGCCGCCTCCGTCGTGGTCTTTCCCAGTCGGATCTCGGCCCCCATGGGGACAAAGTAGCAAAACCTTGAACTCAAATTTCCTCCAAAAACTGGAGATTTTTTTGGCCAAATTGGTGCCAACAACCCCAGAAAAATCGTTCAAAACACTACCAAATATTTACCAAAGTTCAATCTACAACACTCCCAAGGCTTTTTCTTGCATATTTTCTGGGTCAGTTCTAATTTGTAGAACTTAATTAATAAAAAAAAAAACGAGTGTTGTGAAGATGATGATGATGGTTTTTTGTTGGGATTTTTTTCTTGGTTATTTTGAATTATTTTTGGGGGAGATGTTTGATGAATGAGTCGAGATTTGTTCATATTTTGGCCGATTACCTTGCATAAGAATAAGAATTTTTGGTTGATTTTGGCTTTTATTTTTAAAATTTCTGGGTTTTAGGATGAAGATGAAGATCGTGATACTAAAGAGGAGTGAGAGAGAGAGAACAGAGTCTGAGGCAGGTGGGGGCAATGCAGCAGACTAACGTCCGTTTTAACTGGACACCTGACGATAAAGAAAAAACACCCAGACCCCAAACTCAAATTTTCTGGAAACGTTAGACCTCATTTTCATGCTTAACTTGTATAAAACTATAAATTTCTTTCGTTGTGTTATTGTTCTTATTGAAAATGATTTTTTTTTCTTTTTTTTTTTGTAAATGTTTCCAAAGCGTTGTTGAATTCACTAACCCAAAACATCTTATTTCCCGTTATCGCCTACCCAAGAGTTCGTGACCATTAGCCACGGAGGCCTAAGAATCTAGGATACTAAGAAAAATGAATCATGTAATACGAATTTTCAATCACGTCATCATCAGTCACTAAGTCATCATCATTGATTTTTTCATCTAAAATTGTGAAACACTACGTTCGATTCCATTAGAATTTTCTCCTATTCTGAAAAGGTTAATATTTTTTAACTATAGTCCATCATACAAATCATTAAATATCTCACCTAGATGCCTAATGAAGGTAGATATTTGGAAAGCATTTGACTCTCTGAATTGGAGCTTCATTAGGCAAATGTTTGAGACCTTATACTTCCCCTCTCATCAGTTCATTGAGTGGATTATGGGCTGCATCACTACTCCATACTATTCCCTCAAGATTAATGGAAATCAAGAAGGTTTCTTCCCTGGTAGGTGTGGTATAAGACAGGGTGACCCCTTATCTCCCTACCTTTTTGTTCTGAGTATGGAAATACTCTCAAAGATACCTGAGAGGTATGACTAATGCTTGCCAGTTCTCTCTCCATCCAAAATGCAAACAAGTCCATATGACACACTTAATATTTGCTGATGACCTGATGATCTACAGAAGAGGAGATGTCCCTTCTGTTGGAGCTGTAAAGGAATGTCTCAGTACTTTTGCTAGCATTTCAGGCTTGGAGGCAAACCCCAGTAAAACTGAGGTTTATTTTAAAGGAGGTGAAAAAACAGATTTTGGATATAACTAGGTTTACTGAGGGAAATTTTCCTTTCAGGTACTTAGGCATTCCCCTTCATTCCAGGAAGCTTAAGTCAGAGTTATATCAAATGCTGCTGAGTAAAATTAGTAAAGCCATTCAACACTGGTCCATACAGACCCTATCCTATGCTGGTAAAGTTCAACTGATTAATGCTGTTGTTTTTGGCTTAGAGAATTTTCTGGTATGCTAGTATCCTGCTTCCAAAGGGTATTATTGAATTAACAAAATATGCAAGGATTTTCTTTGGAACATTGATGAAGGGAACATGAAGATGAGTTTTAAGAGTTGGAAAAGCTCATGCTTGCCTAAGGATAAAACGTGGTTTAACATTAAAGAGCTATTGTCTAGGAATAAGGCCTTGATGAGCAAATGGATTTGGACTATCTTACAGGGCCAGGAGAGTGCTTGGTCTGCCTGGACAAGGGCATATTTTCTGAAAAATGGAAATTTATGGCAGGCTAAAAGCAAGCAAAAAGACTCTGAGAGCTGGAGAGGCATTATAGCCATTAGGGATGAAATCCTGATGAAGGAAGGGGATGAGGAAGCTGCTCGCAACCTTATAACTAGCTGGCAAGCTAATGGGAAGTTCCTTGTAATAAAAGCTTATGATTATTTCAGGGAAGCTGCTCCCAAGGAAAAATGGTGCAAATTTGTATGGGATGCTATTGTTATGCCTAAATATGGATTTATTACATGCTTAGCAGCCCAGGGAAAGTTGGCCACAGTTGATAACATCAGGAAGAGGGGGCTGCCTATAACTAACAGATGTATTCTATGCAAAAAAGCTGAGGAAAGCCATCGACATCTTTTCTTTAGATGTGAATTCTCTGTTCAAATTTGGCAAGCCATACCCTAGCTTGGATTGGCTTAAGAGGCAGAAACTGGAATCTAAAACATGAATTGAGTTGGATGGCAAATCATAGGAATCAATAGTCATGGAAAGCAAAGTGGCTTAAGTGTAGTATTGCAGCTACAGTTTACTGAATTTGGAGGGAAAGAAATCTGAGGATTTTCAATGATTCTCAGAAGACTAAAGAGTCCATTGTGCTTAATGTAAAATACTTGGTTTGTGTTAGAATCCTGAGTTGGATGCATAATGTGGAAAATGAAGATGTAACAGAAAGTCTAAACTCAGTGAGATTTGTCTAGCGGTTACTATTTTTGTAAGAGATCATTTTATTCCCGATTTGGATGAATAAAAATTAACTTCTTGCAAAAAAAAAATGCCTTGATTAATTGGTATTTGCATGAATCTTGAGAATTATTGGGAGATGAATGAAATATTGACATTATATTTGAGACATTTAACCTCTCTAATTACCTTGTATTTCTCCTTTGACAAATTAATAATACAAAACTAGCTTTTGGCCCCGTGACTTCACGGGGTCATTTTTAATTTATCTGTAGAGTTCATGTTAATTATATGGAAAATAGAAATAAAGTTGGCAATCACAATATCAAAAATAAATATGACCAAGATGATCATATCTTGAAAAAAAAGATGTACAATATAAAATATTTGCAATTACAATATTGATTCGCAACTTGTCATTATACTTTGATAGTAAAATATAAACATTTGAAAGACTTACTACGAAAAAATACATAAAAATAGGCTCTCTAAATATATACTCGTATATCTTCACCTGGCTAAAAATCTCTCTTTGTTGAACTAATTATACATGAAATTTTTCTCACCAAAATCAAACAAAGTCATAACATATATATACTGATTTGAATTCAGATGTAACCGGCACAATTGGCAAACGAAGAACCAAGAGACACCATATTTAATGTCGTTATTATGATGAATAATGGTGATGTTAAAAGTAATTTATGGAACTTTAAAGAGATGTAAGAAGTTGAAGTGACTCATAACCTCTATATGGGCAACCCAAAACAATAATAATAACAGTGTTGTGAAAGTATTTCCTAGTGACATGTGGCTTTTCCACGCGGCCAAACCCCCAAAACTCGTACGTGAACGTTAATGCTAGACAATTAAAAGTATAGTATATAGAAAGATTGGAAATTGTTCTGGAATTAGCACTAATATGTAAGAAAAATTTAAAAGTCATTTGGTTGCTTCATGAACGACGATTAACGACTTTGGTACGATGTTAATATGATATGTTCCCCCAGGATATCATCCATTATTATCACTCCAAACCTAAAGTAATTCTTTACCGTCGTGATAAACGCAACCGCGGCGGTACGGTCGACTACATTAACCATAATTAAGGGATTAACCATAACTAACATGTCCCTCTAAACTAATGGAATCCTTTCTCATAACGTATAAATAAGGATGCATTATTAAATGTTTAGAGTACAATATAGGCATTTGGTAAATTTGCCATATAAATTGGAGGTAACAATAATTTGGGAGTACAAACACATACACGATATAAAATCTATCTACGATTAATATATAAAGCTAATAAGAGATGCTAACATTCCCTTTAAATTGTTGTATGAAAGACAATCTATATACACCACTATTTTAACATCTAGTTATTTTCTAACCCAATTTCTCTCTTTCAACATGTAGTATGTGTGTATCATGCATATTTTCTCGCTAAAATTAAACAAATAACCAAGGTATATAGTCCCTTAAACTAACATATAATTGACAAATTGGTAAGCGAACAACCAAGAGACACCAAGTTTAATAGCCAAGGATGAATAATGATGATGAATTATGATTTGAATAATGAAATTTAATTTAGAAGAAGTTGAAATATTTTCAAACGTTCGAGAAAGCAACTCAAAGGTCAAAATTAATCTAGAGTGGCACATAGGTTGATGACGTGGAATAAAATTGATAGGATTCGCCCTCGACATGCCACGTGGATTTTTTTGGCTATGGATGCTTTCAAAGGATGTCACGTAGGCGTGGAAATTAGCCTATTAAATGTATAGTATTGATTGATTAAGATTCATGCACCACAAAAGCAGCGACATGAGTTGTACTTACTGTTAGCCTTAACGATTCGCATAATTAAACCAAAATGGCTTATGTTGACCACTACTTGTGCATAACTCGCACAACTCCTTTGACTTCTAGATTTTTGTTGGAACCGAACAATGTCGATCTCCACGAGGGGGTCCTTAATCGTCTCGTCCTTATGCCTGCAAGGAGAAACTCCGAGCCCCGAGCCGTAGCCCGGGGCGGAGCCTCCGATGCCCAAGTCAGAAGTTGAGGCATAGAGAGAGAAAATGGTATATAGAGAGAGATTGGAACCTTTCCCCTTTTTCCTAGTGGAATGAAGGGGGGTATATATAGTGGTGGTAGAGGTCCTAGGAATAATCCAAGGGTACCCCTATCAATCTTGGCCCTCCATTATGCCTTAATCCGATGGTTGATATCTTTTTGACTTGATTGCATCACATGGACCTTTATTAAGGTACACTGACCTAAGGGCTATGGCTCAATACCAAAATGGTACCAACAGAGCCCCTCGGAGCCTGGTCGCGCCCTTCCTTGTCGACAGGGGCGGACTCGTTAGTAGCGACTAGGGTACGATCCCTGGCCGCCCTTTGCCGAGGTGTACTCTGTGGGCCTTGGTAAAGCCATGTGATGTAACGTACCCCTTTCGAGGTATTCTATTCTTCTGACTTGCTCGAACCATGTGGGTTCGAAATTTCACCCCTGAATTGGGAGTGAGGGCTCGAACGATACATGGTTCGAAAAATTCACCGTTTTCGAGTCCTCGATCCCATGATTAGGGAGAGCTCAAAAATTTCACCCCTTGGAATGGGAGTGAGGGCTCAAACTATGAATGGTTCGAAAATTTCACCCCTTTCGAGTCCTCAATCCCATGACTTGGGAGAGCTTGAAAATTTCGCCGTGAGGAGTGGAAGGTGAGGGCTCGAACCCTATGAATGGTTCGAAAATTTCACCCCCTTTCGAGGCCTTAATCCCATGACTTGGGAGAGCTTGAAAATTTCGCCGTGAGGCGTGGGAGGTGAGGGCTCGAACCCTATGAATTGTACGAAAATTTCACCCCTTTCGAGTCCTCAATCCCTCGCCTGGGAGAGCTCGAAAATTTCACCCCTTAGGCGGGAGGAAGTGATGGCTCGAATCGATTATGATTCGAAAATTTCGCCCCTTTCAAGTCCCCAATCCCATGACTTGGGAGAGTTCGAAAATTTCACCCCTGGAATGGGGGGGGGGGGTCGAATTATGAATGGTTCGAAAATTTCACCCCTTTCGAGGCCTCAATCCCATGACTTGGGAGAGCTCAAAAATTTCGCCGTGAGGCGTGGGAGGTGAGGGCTCGAACCAATAATGGCTCGAACCCTATGAATGGTTCGAAAATTTCACCCCCTTCGAGGCCTCAATCCCATGACTTGGGAGAGCTCGAAAATTTCACCCCTTTCGAGTCCTCAATCCCTCGCCTAGGAGAGCTCGAAAATTTCACCCCTTAAATGGGAGTGAGGGCTCGAACTATGAATGGTTCGAAAATTTCACCCCTTTCGAGTCCTCAATCCCTCGCCTGGGAGATCTCGAAAATTTCACCGTGAGGCGTGGGAGGCGAGGGCTCGAACCAATAATGGCTCGAACCCTATGAATGGCTCGAACCATACGCCTTGTGTCTCCCTTGCCCGAGCCCCTACTCGAGGCATCTTGGCTTGAAGAATCATCACCCCCTCGCGGGGGATAACGGTTCGCGGCTGGTGGGTGTTTCAATACTAGGGGTCGAATATCTCACCTCTACCCCCTCTCTGTGGGAGGGTTAGAAGGGGTTCCGCATTCCCTTGAATGGGAGTGCAGCCCATTAGCCCCGGTCATTAGTTGACAATCTATCGAGTAACTATGCTTGGGGATGCCTCGGTTCTACCATGGGTGGTGGTATACTTGCGAGGGGTATTAGTAGTTTGATTCAGCAAACTGACTTTCTTTTATGCTTGGTCGAAGCCCGCCTCTTGGCGGATGCAATTCGAGGGGAGACCTCCCATCGGCCTCCCTTTTTCCAAGTCGAAGTTTAGGGAGCTACGGGATTTTATCCTTCGTAGGCGAATTCGTTCTCTGCTGAACTTTTTATTCGGCGTGAGCCCTAGTTGGGAACATGTGTCGCTACTAAGGTGGGGCAACTTCTAACCCGCTCCAGGTAGTTGTTTTGTATAACAATACCTTCGACCTTAGTAGGGCAATTTAAGGACTTTTGTCCGCCAAAACGGCTCGAGTGGCTCCCCATTTGGGTGATTGCACTCGTCTCACTTCTAAAGAGGGGCATAAAGCGTACTATTGTACGCTTCAAGTGGCTTCCCATTTTGGGTGATTGTACTCGACTCCTTTTTCAGGATGGTTTCAAAGTGCCGCCTTAACTTTCTGATGTGGTTGCTTGGTTCGTCGAATGCTCAAATCGAGTCGTGCTCATAGGCGAGGTCGATAACAAAGTTCCTCGAGCCGAGCTACGCTCAAAAGCGAGGTCGATAAAGCGAGCAGTCCTTCGAGCCTAGCTACTCTCAAAGGCGAGGTCGATAAATCGAGTCCCTCAAGCCGAGGTACACTCAAAGGCGAGGTCGATAATCGAGTTCCTCGAGCCGAGCTATGCTCCAAAGCGAGGTTGATAAATCGAGTCCCTCAAGCCGAGCTATGCTTCAAGAATCGAGTTTCTCAAGGGGGAGGCAAGTAACCACACCAAAGCTCTTCCAACTGAGGCTATTAAACGAACCCCCACGACACAAATAGGTTTCCCAATACAACATTTTTAATACAGTTGTATAAACATTTATCACACATAAATAATCATGCATCAATTCATCTTGCCGCCACTCTCGAGTTGAGTCGAGCCCGCGCGAATAAGCTCGAGAGTACAACTACAGTTTATTTGTGACATGCTAACAGTTTGTTTGTGATATGCTACAAACATTTTATTAATTCCATGCGTTTGTATCACATTTCATGCAATTTTGGCATGCAAATAAGCAAATTAAATGCAAGCCAACTTGTTCATACTTCTATACCACTTTTCGTATGTGCATGCATCAGATCAAGTGTCCTTATACCAACAGTCAACTTGGGTGGTCAATCATCGTAACCAAGGCATGAAGTGCACAGAAATGTGGTCAACACACATTATAATATTTTACGCCACGTTGAGTCAGCATATGGGTCATGGAGTACGTATATGACCAGTAGAACTGGCCAATGTTGATTTCACGCAACTGACAGAAGTAATCACATGCGAGTGTGCAATACATTCATACGGGAAGGGCCACTTAGTTTTAGTTGCCATAGATTGGATAAAAAGTTAACTTTATTATACCAAAGTGGGCAGAATTCTGCCACGCATGCCTTAACCTTTGGGTGTGAGTTAGGGGACAATAATCAACAATTTCAATGCATGTTGGCGTGAAATTGCAACATATTAATTACTTTAGCATTTTCTAATCTCATAACGTTAGATGCTAAAAAGAAAAAGATAGAATACTTATCTTTACGAGGAAGCAGACTTTGCTAAAATAAAAAGGCTCGTTTTGCTGCCGTTTAATAATAATGTGTAGGGTCCTTGTAAATTGGTCCTCAAATAAAGAGGAAATGCGCCATTCGTTCAGCTATTCATTTTGCCGCCGGCAAAGCTATCGACCCGGAGGTGTGTCGAACCTCAGCAACCACTTCGGGCAAAGTGACCTCACCGTCCGCTTCGAATGGAGGTCGAGTCCGACCACCTCGGACTTAGGTCGAATCCGAGCTCCGCATCCTCGAGGTCAAGTCCGACCACTTTGAGCTCCGGATGCGAGGTCGAGCCCGCGCTACCGGTGACCAACCCGAGGTTGATGGCTCGCTTTCACTGCCGCGGGAGCAGGTCCAGTCGGCGCATCGAACACGGGTCCGAGCCGGCGCTGTCGAGTCTGACCACCTCAAGCTCGGGTTGAATCAGGTGCGGCTTCTTCGAACTCGGGTCGGATCCGAGCTATCACTTCGAGGAAGGGTTGTATCCAAACTGCCGCCTCGGAAGCGGGTCGAGTTCGAGCCACCAATTCGAATGGGAGTCGGTTTCGATCAACCAGTTGATTATTCAGCAACAAACGGCGCCAAAGGTCAACCAGTTGAGAGTAGCATTTCTTCGAACACTTGGCGTGCACTTCGTCTTCGAACCAAGCTTATCAGTACATCCAAGCTCTCGCGTCCCCACCGACCACTCTAGGCCGGCTGGCCGAGTGTCAGGTCTCGAATGTCACGCGACCAGTCGAGGCCGAGCTCAACTGGTCGAATCCGTCGAGGCCGAGGCAAGCTATACCATGATGAGCCGTGATATTCGAGGCTGAGGTCAGTAGCATCGGATTGGCATCTAATCAGTGGTGACCACTTCGAATAGAATTCCAATGCGGGAACGGGTCCGAGCCATCCCTCGAATTTGGGTCCGAACTGTCCCTCGAATTTGGGTCCGAACTGCCGCCTCGAAAGTGGGTCGCATCCGATTAACTCGCACTCGGGTCTGCCGCCGGTGAAGCTCTCGTTTCCGGGGTGCTCACCGAGGTCGCGGCCAGTAGTGGTCGATTTCGAGGTCGAGCATCAGGAACTCCGCCAAAAATAATTAGTACCTTGCATGCTACGGTTTTGATCAATAAAATATGCGGTCACCGTTGGTAATCATAAACTTAGAAAGTGGCTTTAATGTTGTCGAGACTCGATGCGTATAAACAAAATTCCTTTGGTTCAAAGATCATTATAGTAAATCTCTCGGCTCAATAATTAGATCATGAACCAAACATTAATTTTTGTAAAAATTTAAAAATCCTTCAAACTTAAGTAAATTTCTACGAACTGAGTCGAACTGTTACTCAAGATCAAGGGTCAGCTCTAGTATGCCGAGCAACCATTCGAGACCGAGGGACGGCTCTATCGAGCAGCCGCTTGAGGCCGAGGGTCGACTCAAGCATATTGAGCAACGACTCGAGGAGTTCGAACTCTCACAATAGATCCGCCGCCAGTGCGGTTTCCCAATTCGGGGGCGACGCATCAACCCAAGGGGACGCGTTCGCGCACCACGAATACGAGGCATTCTTCATTGCTTCGAAATATCAGCCCAATGGTGCTCGTACCAATCACTCAATCTGCCGCCGAGCTTTAACGGCGAGCCATTGCCGCCGGTAAAGCTCTAGCTTTCCAGGGTGCTCGCTGAAAGTCGCATACGGGAGTGTTCGAAGGTCACTCTGCTCGCCTTCGACTAGTACTGTATAGATGTATGTTTGCTTTACTTTGATGACGTCGGCTCGATTGCTGGAATGGGCGGAGGGGAGCGGGACTTCCAGCCTCATCTTTAGCGATCTCTTGCTATAGGGCGGCGTCTCGTGTCCTTTCCACGCTCTTCGTCCTCCCGTCGTCATCTTCGTCCTCCCGTCGTCATTGGGCTCCTCCTCGAATAGCTGGAACGGCTCGTCCTCGTCGAGCCCCAGAGAGTCCTCTTCTTCCTTATGGGGAGCGGCCTCATTTAGGGTTCGAAGGTCCCGGCTCCCACGGCTCGGGGAGCTCCAATCGCCTCCCACGGCTCGTGGCGCTCCCATCGGCTCCCACGACTCGTGGCGCTCCCATCGCCTCCCACGGCTCGTGGCGCTCCAATCGCCTCCCACGGCTCCTGGCGCTCCAATCGCCTCCCACGGCTCGTGGCGCTCCAATCGCCATCCACGGCTCGTGGCGCTCCAATCGCCTCGAACGGCTCATTAATCGATAAAATCGAGGGAGGTGGTTTTTTGTGGTATTCAATGGGTACCACCACTCTTCCCCACAGACGGCGCCAATGTTGGAACCGAACAATGTCGATCTCCACGAGGGGACCTCAATCGTCTCGTCCTTATAACTGCAAGGAGAAACTCCGAGCCCCGAGCCGTAGCCTGGGGCGGAGCCTCAGACGCCCAAGTCAGAAGTTGAGGCATAGAGAGAGAAAATGGTATATAGAGAGAGATTGGAACTTTTCCCCTTTTTCCTAGTGGAATGAAGGGGGGTATATATAGTGGTGGTAGAGGTCCTAGGAATAATCCAAGGGTACCCCTATCAATCTTGGCCCTCCATTATGCCTTAATCCGATGGTTGATATCTTTTTGACTTGATTGCATCACATGGGCCTTTATTAAGGTACACTGACCTAAGGGCTATGGCCCAATACCAAAATGGTACCAACAATTTTTTATCTCTCTCCCCACGCATGGAACACACATTTTTCATTTCATTTTCAAGGTTTATGCACAAACTTAATGCACATATGTGACCGCATGCATAACTCAATGTGAATGATATGACTTAAAACTCGAAGTATACAATATCCCTACTTTTACCAATAAAAATTGGACAAATATCCTTACCACCATTTTGCAACCCAAATTTATATAGAGGTATATGAGAGGAGAGGATAGGATACATAGGGGATGAATCCAGTAAAATGTTTTATTGTCAGAAATAAGAAACAATAATGTGGGGCACACATCCACAATGGTTGAGATTAAACACACAATATATATATATATATATATTAATCCTACCTCTCCTTCCCTTTTCTCTCTCTCCTCCCCCAACCCCCTACCACCTCCCATGACCACCATTGTCCCGCCACCACGTATGACCTGCAACCACCACCACCAAACCAAGCTTTGTCACCACTAGCTGGACCGCCCTCCTCCCGCGACTTAGAAGGCCACCTTCCACGACAATGACGCCCCCTTCCTTCTCCCCCATTTTTTCCCTTTTCCACATCCAAAATCGGGGGAGAGGCAAAACTACGGCAGGAAGGGTGGCGAGCAGTGTGGGAGAAAAATGGGGGCCCTGGTCGAAATTCCAAGGTTGGGGCCCTTAATTAAAAGTCGGTAGCATGCGCTAAAAATAGAAAGTCAAAGGGAAATTTTAAAGGTTGGGGCCTTTAATTAAAAGTCGATAATATGCATTAATTGACGAGAGTCATTCGGAAGTTTTAAGTCATCGTAATCCTAATTAAATTTGCTAGAGGGGAAAAAAAAACCAATAAAAAATAAACTTATGGAAAAGAAAAGACAAAATAAAATAGGAAAACTGGGCATAGAGGGATTCGAACCCAACCAAAGCCCACAATATATCACCTTTCACAAGCATTGTTCCACAAGGACAACCCATGTTTTACATTATTGTGTTAGCCTAAAATGTTTACCCACAGCGAAGGATCGGAGATGGCGGAAATCAGGTGGTTGAAGAGAAGTTTGGAGAGAGAGAGAGAGAATGGATAGATTTTAATTGCATGGTATTGCAAACCATATGCATGCATGTGTTTTACATATATAGGCACATACTTTCAATCCTACGTTACTTTAATTTAAGAACTTGTGTTAGTAAAGTTTTATTGCAAATTGAACTTTTATTGCCTTTCTAACGGTCTCGATACGATTAGTAATAACACATAATATGGAAAGATCCTTGCTAATCTCCTAGAAAACTTGGACTCTCTCACAAAGCTAGAAAAATAAATAGAATTTTCTGATTAATCGAGAAAATAAGCAAAAAAAGAAAAAAACGTAGGCTCATGAAATTATTCAGCTTTATATAAATACTAGTTTTAAGCCCGTGCGTTGCACGGTTCTAATATTATATTATTCTTAATGATTTTTATGTTTATAACAAACTATGCTATCATTTCAATAAAAATAATTCATAGAATTGTTGTGATGTTGCTTACATGTATTTTAAAATCTTGATCAATTAAAAAATAAAATAAAAATAAAAAGTTGTCTAGATTGTTCATGGTTAAATTATACAAACAACATTTATTATCTATACTCTTCAAAAACACCCTTTTTTAAATAGATATAATATATAAAGTCGATTGTAATCATAAAGCATTGCTTATCGAAAAATGTATAAATGGATCTCAAATTGAAATTCATTTCAAATCAAATAAAATGATATATGTTTCAAAAGTTTCTGATACACTAACCAATTGTATGATTAATCATACCGTGTTTCTATAATATAGTGTGAATAATTAATAATTAACTGTGTAATTTATCCTCTCATTTTTTGCTCTTTCACCATACACTAAACTCTTTGAGTAATTATTGAATGATGGACTCTTCATTTTGCTCTTTCACCATACACTAAACTTTTTAAGTAGTTCTTAAATAATTGACTCTTGTTTTTTGCTCTTTCACCATACACTAAACTCTTTGAGTATTTCTCAAATGATGGACTCTCTCTATGTTCTTGAAAAATCCCTCTTTTAATTTATATAAAAAAATGAACAGATATTTAAATTCCATTTCAAATCTTTCACGAGTGCGTTGCACGGTACACATATTATATTGTTTATGATAATTCTTATAATACAAAAGTTCCACATTGAACATGTTTCTTCGATAGTCAGATGTAGTGTTTATATTTTGTTTGTTGAGTTTAGTTTAAGAATAGTCACTATCATTTTTGCAAGATGACTACTGATTAATGCATTTCTATCAAACATATGTATAATGAAACTCATTTTAGATTAAATTTCAAAAAAGGTTTAATGAGTTATATGTATTAATTTTCTGATATATAAAATGAAAGTTGGGACTAATTATGTCGTGTCACATTCAAATAACTTTCAAATTGCAATTTTATGCAAGTATATAGTCTGGCTAATAAATGTTGTGAGAATCTTTCATTATTTGGACTCTCTCACCATTTCTCTTATTTTGGTCTCTTTTTTTTTTTTTTTTTTAAACAAATCTCTACTAAATGTATACAGAGTAATTGAATTGTTTTGCATATATAAAAATGTGTAAATGGATCTCAAATTGAGATACATTTCGAAACAAATATAATGTTATATGTTTTCGATGACTACTGATTAATGCATTTCTATCAAACATATGTATAATGAAACTCATTTTAGATTAAAATTTCAAAATAGGTTTAATGAGTTATATGTATTAATTTTCTTGATATATAAAATGAAAGTTAGGACTAATTATGTCGTGTCACATTTAAATAACTTTCAAATTACAATTGTATGAAAGTATGGACTATGTCTAATAAATGTTGTGATAATGTTTCATTATTTGGACTCTCTCACCATTTCTCTTATTTTGGACTTTTTTTTTTTTTTTTAACAAATCTCTACTAAATATATACGGAGTAACTGAATTGTTTTGCATATCGTAAAAATGTGTAAATGGATCTCAAATTGAGATACATTTCGAAACAAATCTAATGATATATGTTTTGAAATGTTCTGATACACGTAACCAATGTTATAAGTGATTATGTCGCAAATCTATTAGATACATTTATTAAAGAGTCTCACGAAAATGAGGATTCTCTATGTGGATTATTAATAATTGTCCATTTGAGTTGTTAATAATAAAATGTAGGTATTTTTCATTTTTTAAACTCTCCCAGTATTTATCTTTTGTTGGACTCTCTCTCGTCTCTTCAAAAATCTCTCTTTTATATATATATATTAGACTAGTTTGATGGCCCGTGCAACGCCCGGGCTATTTATTTTTAAATGTTTAAATTACGTAAACGAAATTTTTATCTAAAACCTAAAATCTCATTTCAATCACCCGTGGGATATTTGTAATGTGATTAGATGGAAAGTCACCTTTAAAAACCAAAAATCATGTTTTGAACACTTGTGGGATTTTATTAATGTAATTTGATGGAAAGTTACATTTCAAAATCTAAAATCCCGTTTCGAATACCCGTGGGATATTTGTCATGTAATTAGATGGAAAGTTACATTTCAAAATCTAAAATCTCATTTCGAACACCCGTAAGATATTCGTAATATAATTACACAAAAAAATCACCTTTCAAAACCTAAAATCTCATTTCGAACACTACCCGTGGGATATTTGTAATGTAATTAGAGGAAAAGTCACCTTTCAAAAGTCAAAGTCCTATTTTGAAACACCCGTGGGATATTTGATCAAATTGCCATAAATCAAGTAATTACTATATTACATAACTATTTTCCATAAATCCAATGCTTATACCATGCTCCCGGGAGCACAAAGAGCATGGTGGTCATTCTCACAATGGAGGAGTAGGGAGCACACTTAAAATAATTTAAAATCTATTTAAGTGTGGTCCCTACTCCTCTATTGTGAGAAGAATCACCATGCTCCTTGTGCTCCCGGGAGCATGGTATAATTTGCGCCATAAATCAAGGGATCAATAATGTTATTTTATTGTAATAATATTACCATATAGTATCTACTTACCATATCCTATTTTAGATAAACTTTATTTACAATATAATAATATTATTATATGTCACGTGTCAGCGTGGGAATTGAGCGGGTTCAGGATTACATATATACTAGTTTGATGGCCCGTGCAATGCCCGGGCTGCTTATGTTTAAATGTTAAAATTATGTAAACGAAATTTTTATCTAAAACTTAAATCTCATTTCAAACACCCGTGGGATATTTGTAATGCAATTAGATGGAAAGTCACCATTAAAAACCTAAAATCATGTTTCGAACACCCATGGGATTTTTTTTAATGTAATTAGATGGAAAGTTACATTTCAAAATCTAAAATCCCGTTTCGAACACCCGTAGGATATTTCATGTAATTAGATGGAAAGTTACCTTTCAAAATCTAAAATCTCATTTCGAACACCCGTAAGATATTCGTAATGTAATTCCACAAAAAAAATCACCTTTCAAAACCTAAAATCCCATTTCGAACACCCGTGGGATATTTGTAATATAATTAGAGGAAAACTCACATTTCAAAAGTCAAAGTCCCATTTTGAAACACCCATGGGATATTTGATCAAATTGACATAAATCAAGTAATTACTATATTACATAACTATTTTCCATAAATCAAGTGATTAATAATGTTATTTTATTAAAATAATATTACCATATAGTATCTATTTACCATATCCTATTTTGGATAAAATTTATTTATAATATAATAATATTATTATATGTCACGTGTCAGCGTGGGAATTGAGCTGGTTCAGGATTACATATATATATTAGATATATTAGATAATATGTAAGAATTACATCAAGTTAAAAGTGCTCTTAAAGTCAGAAATAAGAAACAATCTGGTGCGTCCATCTTGATACTCCACTAACTATCATAACTTCAGTTTTTCTAGTAACTCCAGCAACTATATCATTTAACTCCAATAACTTCGTAACTTTAATTTAACTCCATCATAATTTCAATCTAACTCTCGTAACTTCAACTTATCTCCTGTAACTTTAACTTAACTTTAATGACTAGAAGACATATTTTAATATAACTTCACTAACTATATCACGTAATTATAATAACTCCACTAACTAAAACTCATAACTATAATAACTTCAATAAGACAATTATTACATACACTAGGTCTCCCCTTTATGCCTTACTCCAAAAAAAAAAAAAATAGCATCCCACACCCAATTTTAGATAATCGCCGATCATCGCCGCCGCCATCGCCGCCGACAATCATCGATCATCCCGCAATCATCATCATCAATCACCAATCTTCAATTATACAAAAAATACCCTTTGTTGATCAAAACGCCAATCAACACAATACAGCCAATCTTCATCATCGCCGATCATCGCCGCCGCCACGTCATCAGCACCGCCATCCTTTCCATCGATTGCCGATCATCCCCCAATCATCATCATCAGTCGTCGATCATCACCCATTCATCATCATCAGTCGTCGATCATCACCATATCAACATCATCAATCGCCAATCGGTTCGGGGTTCTTCCCGAGGCTTCTCGCGTCGGAGGCCGGGTAAGATGGGGTTTTGAGCTTTGCTTGCCGCCGTGGGGGTGGCCGGCCTCCGCGGTTGATCTGACCCTACCCCTTTACTCGCCGGTCTGAGCCTTGGCCGCGTGGGGGACTTGGGTTTGCGGGGGTTTGGATTTGGCAGGGGTCCTTTTATGCCTTTTTTGCTGGTTTTGATATTTTTTTTAATTCTTTTGTTTCGTTTTATCTGTTATTCTGTCGTTTTCGGTTTGTACGTCTGGGACTGTGAGGTTTCACTGCCCGTTTTTTTGCCTTAGCCGGTGTCAGAATAATGGAGGGCGGGGTCTTACAAAGAGTTCGTTGGTGGGTCATTTGCATGATCATCATTTTACTGGTGTTGCCCTTGATGTCACTAAACAGGCTCTTTCGATTTCTTTGACTCTTTTTTATGAGACCGAGTCCACTTTCAGACGTATGAGTCGTTGGCTTTGTGGTGATTGTTTCAAGACCCACACTTTTCGTTCTAAGTGTCGTCATGGTAGTAGGTCTAATTTTGTGAGACCCGCGGATACTGGCGATGAGGTTGTTCGTTTTGTTCTCTATAATTTGAACAGATCGTCTGTCCCTGTCCCTACCTCACAGCCTGTGGATATTACTACAGGGGTTTTGTTTTCGGGTTTTGATCTTGCTCTCCTTGACCGTTTGCTTTCTAAGCGGTTGCGCACGGTTAAGTCTATCCCTCCGAAGTGTGGTCTGGGTTTTTCTCGGTTACTCAAGGGGGCGCTTGACAGGGTTTTTGGTAGGCCTGATGATATCTCTGGTTGGATTCAGTTGTTTGTGTTGCCGCTGTGTACACTCAGAACTTTTACGCCGCGGAGTTGTCGTGAACGTCGGTCTGCTACTAGGCGCCGTTTGCAGGAGGAGTTTATTGTTCGGGCTGGGGGTGCGTGACAGCTTATTCAGGATACTTTGGCTGAGGATTCGCCTCCTTTGATGGATGTTGATGATGAGGCCCTGAAGATGTGTGAGCTTAATGTCATGCAGTGTAGGCGTAAAATGTTTCTGATGGTCATTTTACTGCGGCGGTTCGTGTTCTTTCATCCTCGGGCATTGCACCTTACTCTGAGGCCACTTTGGAGGATTTGCAGGCTAAACACCCCGTTGCTCTTGGACCATCTTTGCCTGCCTTACCTGTTGATCAACCTCATTTTGATGCTCCGGTTGCTGTTGTTCTAGATCGGATTAGGAGTTTTCCACGTGGTACTTCTTGTGGGCGTGACGGTTTGCGTGCTCAGCATCTTATGGATTGTTTGAGTGGTGCCGCTGTGGCAGTTTCTGATGAGCTGCTTGCCTCGATTACTCGTGTGGTTAACCTCTTTCTAGATGGGCAGTGTCCTACTGTTTTGGGTCCGTTTGTAGCTAGCGCGCCACTCACTCCTCTAGTTAAGTCGGGCGGTGGTATTCGCCCTATTGCTGTGGGCACAGTGTGGCGGCGTCTGGTTTCCAAGGTGGGGGCCTCTTTTTTGGGTCCTTCTTTGGGAGATTATTTCGCGGACCTTCAGTTTGGTGTGGGCGTGTCTGGGGGTGGTGAGGCGATCTTACATGCTGTTAACCGCTTGGTTGAGAGTCGTGGAGAGGAGGTGGGTCTTTCGATGTTTGGTAGATTTTCGGAATGCCTTTAACATGGTGGATCGCGCCGCTATGATTCAGGAGGTTCGTCTTCGCTGCCCCGCTCTCGCTCGTTCGGTAGAGTTCTGTTACTCCAACCCTGCTCGATTATATTATGATAGCACACTCTTTTGTCGTGTCAGGGGGTGCAGCAGGGTGACCCCCTAGGCCCGCTGCTTTTTCCTCTGGTGTTGCACCCTTTGGCGTGTAAGATTAGTGACGCTTTTGACTTGTGTTTGCAGGCATGATATTTGGATGATGGCACGATTGTCGGTGATACCTTGGTTGTAGGCCAGGTCTTGGAGCTGATTCAGGCAGAGGGTCCTCGTTTGGGTCTCCACCTTAATGTTGATAAAACTGAGGTTTTTTGGCCTACGGAGGATCCGTGGAGCCGGCTTGTTGGTGTCTTCCCTCCTAATATTGTTAGGCCTCTCCTCGGGGTCAAGTTATTAGGTGGGCCTGTTAGTGTCGATTTTGAGTTTTGTAGTTCTATGGTTTTGCAGAGGGTGGCTAAGACCATTGAACTCATGGACGCGGTTGCTCAGCTTAACGATGTTCAGAGTGAGTTGTTATTTCTTCGGGCTTGCACTGGGGTCTCTAAGCTATATTTCGCCCTGCGTACTTGTGCGCCGCGCATTTTTGAGTCGGCTCGGCTAGCTTTTGATGCGGCCCTACGCTCCTCCTTGGAGCGTATCGTCGTTGCTTCTGATCCGGGTTTCGGTGATTGGCAGTGGAGGCTCGCTACTTTGCCTTTTTCATTCGGAGGGCTTGGTGTCTATTCGGCCGGGGATGCTGTCCATTATGCTTTTTTAGCGTCGCGACTTCAGTCTGCTGACCTGCAGTCTAAGCTTCTCCGTAATGCTGGTGTTGTCTATTTGGGGTCTGCGTTTGTTGACGCTGTTGGTGTTTTTAATCGGACTTTAGAGGTTGATATCTTGGGTAATCCTGGTGAGATCACTGCCCCCGACGATTGGCAGATATGTATTTCGCTCGGGTAGCTAGGGATGTCGCTTCTGTTTATTCCTTGACACCACGTCAGTTGGCTTTGTGGAAGTCTCAGCAGGGTGCACACAGTTCCGATTGGCTTAGGGTGGTCCCTATTTTGGGGTTGGGTCAGACCATGAATGGTCGCACTTATCGTTGCGTGCTTTGTTACCGTCTTGGGGTGCCTTTATTCACCATTGATCGCCCGTGCTCTGCTTGCTCGCAGGTCTTCGTGGGTGATATATTCGGAGATCATGTTGTATCGTGTACGGGGTTGGTTGGCGTCAAACATCGGCATAATGTTGTTCGTGACACGCTGGTTGACATCTGTTATCGTTCAGGGATCTCAGCTGGAAAGGAGGTTGACATTGGTATGATTGGTGCTGATGGCCGACCTCTTCGCCCATCAGACATGCTGCTTTATTCTTGGGATCGAGGGTGCGACGTTTTGCATCGATTTGACTGGGTCGTCGCCCATGACTCAGACGGGATTGATGGATTTTGAACCAGGTAAGGCGGTACGGGAAGCGGCCAATCGTAAGCGTGCTAAGTATGAGGCTAGGTGCGCTGCTTT
Organism: Spergularia marina; assembly: GCA_963680865.1. Taxonomy (NCBI): domain Eukaryota; kingdom Viridiplantae; phylum Streptophyta; class Magnoliopsida; order Caryophyllales; family Caryophyllaceae; genus Spergularia; species Spergularia marina. The sequence continues at coordinate 20,394,843 of OY804553.1, read as the reverse complement.
GGGTTATGGCTTCCTCCCCTTCTCTTTCTCCTCTTTGGGGGAGTTGGAGCCTTCAGTTGTTGCTCTGCTAAAGCGGATCCAGCAGTTCTCCAGGACGCAGGATATCGGGGCGTAGGCTGCAGCTTTTATTTTTACTAGGATTGGTTTTTCCATAGCAAAGGGTGTGGGGGCTCAGATCGTATCTCGCCTCCGCACCAATTTCTTGTAAATTATTATGGATTTTTAGTTATATATTACTTTATAACTAAAACACGTAATTATAATAACTGCACATATTAAAATTCATAAAAACAAAATATCTTTTTTATCTCTTTCCTCCCCTACCCACCCACCCACCACCACCAGGCACGAACCACCACCTCAATCCCATCGCCGGCCACCTGCACGAACCACCACCACGATCCAATCGGCTACTACCACCATGCTCGCAGTCATCCCGCCAGTTCACTGGTGGTGGTCCTTCCGATCGTCAAGTACGTCCTCGCTCCAATCGACTAATTCTCTCTCTCCAAACTTCTCTTCAACCACCCCCATTTCCGCCTTCCCAGATGCTTCGCCGTCCCTCGCACAGGTCGTCACACTTTTCCCGTCATTCGTCGCCTCTATGTCGATGCTCGCCGCCCCTCCCGCGAATTTCCACATGAAAATAGGAGAAACAAGTGGAGAAAGAATGGGCGGCGGAGTGTGGGAGTGGCGGAGTGAAGGTGGCGGGAAAGAGGCTCCTGTGGTGGTTGGGTCGGGGCCGGTGTTAGTGGTGGTTGAGGACCGCCGTCGGCGGGCCCATGGTTTTCGTGGCGTGGGGGGTGGGTTTTGGGAGAGGGGAGAGAAAAATGGAAGGCTGGGTCTTTTTAATTTGTTTTTATGATTTTATTTTTGTTTATTCAGTTTAATTACAATCATTGATCAAAGATAGATGTGTGGTCCAGATTGTTTCTTATTTTTGACGATAAATTAATGGGATATTATCCAGGGTACCCTCGAGGTTTCCGACTTTATCCGTGGTACGCCTGAGGTTTCCGAAATTGCCACGGTACCCCTGAGGTTTGCGTTTTGCCAAAAAATATAACGGAACCTTAACACTGTTAGTTAGATGTAATTTTTAGTTATTAATTACACAAATAACTATTTAAACTAATAACAAAATAAATAAAAAAATGAAAAAGACCCAAGCCAAAATCCCAATTCACAATTTTCTCTCCCCTCCCTCTTCCCCTCCCCCCATCCCACTTGACCCACCACCCAGCCGCCACCACAGTCGTCCCCCACCAACAACAACACCACCAATGGATGCCCTTCTACTCCTGCCTCCACCGCTCTCACCATCGAACCACCTCTCTCTCTCTCTCTCACATCTCCCTTCCCTTCCATCCCCTCTCATGCCTCTCACATGGACTACTCTGCCGCCATTCGATTCTGTCTCCTCCGACCGCCTCCTCACCGGCGTCCACTCCTTGCTCAAACAAATGGTATGAATTCGATTTCACCGTGTTCTGGCCAATTGGTGCCTTTTTTTTTGTGTCAAATCTACCTTAAAATGGATGAGATGATGAGGAGGAGGGAGGGTCTAAAGGTGGTAGGGACATTAAATTCGGCGGTCTTGGGGTCGTTTTTGTAGTGTCATTGGTGGTGAGGTACGGGTGTGGTGGCGGCTTAGAGGCTAGGTAGCACCGATACGGACTCGGACACGGACACGGACACCGATACGAATACGTGACACGCCACTTTGAAATCTAGCGGACACGGACACGGCAAAAAACCAAAAATAAGAAGTATTTTGAATGCATATTTTTTCAATTAGGCGAACTGTGCACGAATAGGTAGAGGTGATGTTGTTGCAGCCGGGTGCAGGTGGGGCGGTAGCGGTGGGGCCTCTATCGGACGTCAATTGGAGGAGGTCTAAGAGGCGGCGCCAGTCGAAGGTGGAAAAGCCGTTCGGAGCAGGAAGATGGAAAACAGAAGGAGATAGAGAAGTAAGACATGTAGTTGAGCTACCGGTTAGTATATTTAAAATAGAAACGATAAAAAATAGTTTTTTTTTTTTTAAAAAACTTGTCAAAACGACGTAGTTTTGTGTCGTGTCAGGTGTCTGGTCCGTGTCTGGTCGGTGTCCGGTTCGTGTCCAATTAAAAAAAACCGTGTCCGTTTCCTAAAATTAAATAAAAAAACCGGACACGGTTTTTGGGCGTGTCGGACACGTGTCGTACCGTGTCCGATCGGTGTCCGTGTCCGACACGGTGTCGGACACAGACACGACGCTGGACAGGCGTGTCCGTGCTTCCTAGCTTAGAGGTGGGTCAGGTGGCTCGGGTGGGATGGGGAAGGGAAGAAGGAGGAGAGAGAAAAAGTTTGAATTTGAGATTTTGGGTTAGGACTTTTTCATTTTTTGTTTTTATTTTGATGTTAGTTTAAATAATTATTTGTGTTAATTACTAACTAATATTATAACTAACTAAACGGTGTTAAATTTCCGTTACAATTTTTGGCAAAACGCAAACCTCGGGGGTACCGTGGCAATTTCGGAAACCTCAGGGATACCACGGATAAAGTCGGAAACATCGAGGGTACCCTGGATAATATCCCTAAATTAATTTCTTACCGGATGAGTAACCCCAGTTAAGCATCAATTTGGGGTCCGAAGTTTCAGTTTTCTTATCATTCAGGGTCTCAACTCTATTTTGTTATTGTTAAGGGTCTAGGGTATTAACGCCTTTAGTTTTAGGGTCCAATGTTTTTGTTAATCCCAAATTTGTCAGTAATACACTCCTCTTTTCTCTCTCCTCTCTCCATCCTCATCACCTCTATCTCTTTCACTCTCTCATCTCTCCGCATGCAATGCCTCTGAGTCTGAGCGAGTTAACTACACGAATGGGGCATAATGTTTTCAACTTTTTATCAAATGGGAAACCAACGTTTTTTTTTATCATTTGGGGATTGAAACTAACACCGTTAGTTTATGGCTGAGGTGGCAGTTAAAGGGACCTACCACCGCTTCCCCTTCCCAGAAATTTGTCCCTGCTCAATGTGCTCATCATTTTCCCCACCTTCATGCTTTTTCGGTTGTTGACAAGTCTTTGATCTTTGATGAAATGAGAATCAAATTCCATCTAAACCACTTGGAAATATTCAGCAAAAATTCACAACTATCACATCCTAAAGTTTTAGATAGAAATGAGACTCCAATTTCACCCATGCAATCTTCATCACCATCGCCGTTGACGTCTGAGTACCACCACCGTCGGATCTCTGACCACCCGCAACAACCCAACAACCCAACAACCCTTAAATCTCTAAATATCTCCATCTTCCCCAACTCAATTTCTCCTTTCAAAACCATACCCTTCTCCTTCAATTAATAAAAAAAACTCCTTCAATCACAACAATCCTAAATTTTTTGTTTGGATTTTTTCTGGGTGAGTCCTGATTTGTAAGAGTTAATTCAAATGATGGAGTCTTACGAAAACGTTATCATGGTTTTTTGCTCGGAATTTTATTTTTTCTGGGTTGTTTTGAATGATTCTTGCCTTTCTTGGGGGAGATTTTCATGATAGAGTCTGAAAATTCTTCATATTTTGCTTCAACTCTCTTATTAATACTCTTGTGATGATAACTGCGAGTTTGATTTGTGGTACTAATACTAAATTTTGTTCTTGTGGATGAAGATAAGTAAGAGGAGAGAGAGAAAATTGAGAGAAAGACTTAGGCTGCCTGGATGAGAAGCAGACTAACGTCTGTTAAACCACTCCCCAAATGATAAAAAAAAAAACGTTGGTTCCCCATTTGATAAAAAGTTGAAAACATTATGCCCCATTCATGTAGTTAACTCGAGTCTGAGCTGTATAGTTTTCATCTTCATCCTCATGCAATGCCTCTGCGAAGTAGACGAAGAATTGATAGAAAAATCTTTGATAGTGAATATTTATGCTAAATGGTGAAGAGCACCAATCAACCCAATTTCACTTGAAACAATTGCCTTTCCAATCTCAATCAACCCAATTCCTATAATATGAACAAATTAAATCTTAATATAATGTTATACCAATTCCTCAAAAATCTCCCCCATAGAAATATTCAAAATAACCCATAAAAAAAGAATCCCAGAAAAAAAATCATGATCCATCATTTTCAATACACTATTTTTTTCTCATAATTAACTTCTACAAAATTTGGACTCACCAAGGAGCAATATTGAATTTCTTGAAGTGCTTAAGTAGACACTAGCTCGTGGCTAAGCCAAGCCGCCTCCATCGAGCTCTTTCCCGGTCAGATCTTGGCCCCCCAATGGATCGAAAGTACCAAATTGGAGCCAATAACCCCAGTAAAATAGTCCAAATAATTCAATATACAACACTTCCAATCTTTTTGCTTGGATATTTTCTGGGTAAGTTCAAATTTGTACAAGTTAATTAAACAAAATCGAGTGTTGTGATTTGTGAAGATGATGATGATGGTTTTTTGTTGGGTTATTTTGAATGATTCTTGGGGAGATGTTTGATGAATGAGTCGAGATTTGTTCATTATTTGGCCTATTATCATAAGAAGACTTTTTTTTTTTTTTTTTTTTGTTCATAAGAAGACTTTTGTTCAAGAAATTTTTGGCTTTTGATTAGAAATTAGAATGAAGGTGAAGATACGAATGAGATGAGAGGAATGAGGAGAGAGAGAAAAATCAGTGTCACTGGGGGCAGCACTGCAGGAGAGTAACGGCCGTCTAATGTAGACCCTTAACGATACAAAAAAAAACACACAGACCCCAAATGCAAACTTTTTGGAAACGTTAGACCCCATATTCATGCTTAACTCTGTGTAACCCTTGTATATGTATGTATGTATTGATGGATTGGATCAGATTTCTAATTAAAAATGATTCTTCAAAAAATTGGTTATAGAATTTCATTGAATTTATGACGTATATTCTTCATTAGAGGAAGTTAGACGTTTTCATTGAGAGAAAATCCCAAAGCTTTGTTTTTTAGCGAGAAACACGTCCTATATAGAATTGCATTCGGTACTTTCAATAGATCACTTCTCTGGAGTGAGGATTTGGTATATTGGGTTGATTTTGTAGTGGTTCCTCTACTTGTCTTAGGTTGAGCGTGTAGGGATTAGGGAAGACCTTGGCATGGATGTAGACCTTGGCCGGGTTGAGGTCGAGGTGTCGAACTATCTTAAGCTTGTGTGTATGATTTTAGCTTCGGTTATATGTGGTGTTGTATACTACTACTTGCTAATATACTACTCCCACCCAAAAACTTCTCCCCCTTTCGAAATGTTGTTTTAACTGACCATGTTAAGGTCTACTTTTATACTAAATGAAAGACTCGGTTACCTTAAAATCGTAGAATCGGTAGAATGCAATGCAGAATAGATCATATACCGATTTTTTACAACAAATAAACTATTCATTTAATTTAGAATTAGCTCTCAACATAGCAAGTCAAAATAGCAAAATAAAAGGGGAGAAGTCTTTAAACAGGAGGTTAGTAATATCTGGCCCATGGTACAGAATACGCGTACTACCTAATCACCGAAATCGAAAAAGTAGTATTGAATTCATCCCCTCTTGAATATTGTTGTATTCAGACGACTCTTCAAAATCAATGACTTTCATATATTATATTACTATAACAAGCTTTACTGACAGCAGAAGATAATGAAGAGTAGCCAGATCAACTACGAACGGATACACGGTATATATCCGACAGCTAGGATATGCTTCGATTCCTAACGAACAGAGCTGAGAAGTCTGTGAATTTGATCAAATTAAATACTCAAGAGGGGTTTAAAGAATATCCACTAGCTAAAAGTCGTCACATTGCACAGAAATATATATATGTCTTAAGTGAATCATGCAACTATGCAATGGAGACCCTTTCTTGAGGTAACGTGCTGTAGTACTTGCACCCAGCGCAGGTAAGACTTTTGCTTGTTGATTAATTCTTTGGGGCTATGAATTTTTTTTAATTAGGAACTGGAATATATATATATATATATATATATATATATATATGTGAGTACACTACATTTCAGTAAGATCACTACATTTCAGTAAGATCACTACATTTCTATATTTGTATGTTCAACTAGCTACTAACGGCCCCCAAACTGCTGTTCATCAGCCATCAGTCCATCACAACCTGCACGCTTCGCCATTTTTTCTGTGCTGAATTTCCAGGTAGTCTCTTGGTCTCATAATCTTTTTATTGTATACAATAACAATTTCAAAGTGCATTTATCTTTAATTAATTTGTAAATCACATCACATATTGGAAAAGAAGAGGGAACTCTAGTTTTGGATAGCTTCACCTATTGTTAAGAGAATTCTCACTTTATAAACTCGTCGAAGAGGTTTCATGCTAAAACCAATTTGACAATAGATGGAGTAACTCATTGCTTTATAAACTAGAAAATTTCTCTCGTTATTTCCAACGTAAGACACTCACATATGTGAGTTGATTTTCTCCTCTTCTACAATCCCTGGTTAAATAAGCCATGATGAGTGACATTAGAGTAGCCCAACAAATGATATTTGGTTTGATATTTCTCATTAAACTTGACCCCAAGAGGGGGTTCGACGATTATGATTAGAGCTTGACCCCAAGTACGGGTTTGACACATGTGATGGAGTAGATAATAATTTACATGTGAGTCGTGAGAAATGTTCTACATCAAAGTGATAGAAGAGTGAATATTAGTTCATAAAAGCATGTACAATAGTGTGTTTCAACGAAAAGGGGAGTTACCTCTTTGGGAGAGAGGAGAGAGAAAATTTAACTTTAACCTCACAATGGTGTGATTCAAGAGAATGAAGAGTTAACGATGTAGGTAACTCTCCATTTGCAGCACACAAGTAGGTAGCTACAACTCTCTCTATTTTCACATACCCCACCCACTCTTATATACTCCCTCCATCCCAGTTCAAACGCCCCGGGCATCTTTTGTAGTGGAATAAGAAAAATTGATATAATAAGTTGAGTAGGGTAATATTAGGAAAAATGAGGAGAGAGAATGTGGGGATTAATAAAAGTAGGAGAGATAGTGTGAGAGATTATATGATAATTTAATAAAAGTAGGAGAGAGAAATATGTCCCAAAATAGATGGGGTGTTTGAAGTGGGACGTCCCAAAATGAAATATGGGGCGTTTGAACTGGGACGGAGGGAGTAATATGCTACCAAATTACGGTAATCAATCACGATTTAACTATTTTATTAATTTAATAAAGTTCGAGAATAATTAATTTTCAAAAATAACCTTTTTTATTAAAAAACATTTTTTTTTTATTTTTTTAAAATATTTTAATAATATAATATATTTCGATGCCGACTTATTTTATGTGATATTGAAAAATATCGAACTTATAACGATTATTTACGAAACAAATAGTAAAAAATGAGTGGTAAGTGAGAAAATGTGAAGATATAATACAACTTGGCCCACTAAAAGTGAGGTGGAGAGTTAGACAGGAGAGTGAAATTATTGTAGGGATGAAGTAAGGTATTGACTCTCCAAGGAGAGAGATTGTGCTGAATAGTTAGTGCTTCATAGAGAGTGCGTTTCAGCATTGTACATGATCTAAATTGTTTGATTACTCCTATATATTTTATCATTTGGTTCTAGGATAGAACATAACCGGGCTCTTGAGTTGGTCTACACCTCTTTTACTGCTCATGCTGATTCTGACACAATAATTCTTATAACAGGTACCACAAGGCTCATGAGGGAAGGACCAACTTTGATATTTTTGCGTATTATTCGCAAATTATCGCGCGCTTGAGGGGAGTCGGGGAGGCCGTGAATTTGGACTTGGTTTTAGGGGAGGATTCGTTTGGGGTCAACCCAACTCCGACACCAAAGAAACAACAAAATAGTTTTTAGTTTATAGATTTCTACCTTCTCCATTAGTATGAGGCGCCTTATTGAAATAAAACTGTCTTCAAAAGTAAGTGTCTGAGCCTGACTACCAGTTGCATGCGGGGCAATCCACAACACTACGAATTTATGTTCGGTCACCGCCGGGTGATAAACTGATGCGCGCGCATACACTTTCAGTATTTCATTCCTTTCATACTCCCCTCTTTAAAGGGCTAAAAGAGTGTTTTTTTTTTTTTTTTTCTTCTTATTGAGATCATTAAGGGATAAAAAGAGCTAGGCAATGTTTGATAAAATTTAATAAAAATATTTTTTAGATCAGTTCAAAATCATTCGAATAAGATCAGATCAGATTAGAGTCATTCAAATTAGATCAGATCAGATCATACATTTTCAAATACCTATCAATGTATTCGGTTATAACTGATACTAATTCGTTGAAATTCATTCAAATTTTTAACAAATTCAGATCAGTTCAGAGTCATTCAAATAAAATCAGATCAAAGTAATTCAGAGCAGATAAGAAAGATGTAATCCTATCAAACGGGGTCTTAGTGCAAGGTTGTAGACGTGGACTTTTAACTCTTCTACCTGACCTTTTCCTATGCTTAATGATTGTTAATTTCTTCATTTGTTCTTGAAATAAAACGGAAATTTTATTAATAGAGTTGCAAAACGACATTTACTTAGAAGATTATAATTAATATTAACACCATCGAAGATATCTAATTGAGAAGTATGTTGGTCAATTAGCGAAACTAATCTCTTGCACATTGACATTTTGTGTTTTCATTCGTAACAGAGAATATTGTATTATTTAAAGAAGAAAAACTTAAAAGGACATAAGCAGCAAATTCTGAAGCCGAATTCATTATTGCTGAAGAACAATATGTACCGATCCCAGTCTCGGACAAGTGGAAAACTAAGAAGACTGTCACAATCAACTATCAAGAGATCACAGCTCATGAAGGAGTCAATAGAAGTATAAAACCTCACAAGGGATGGAGCCTGATATGACTTCACAAAAGAGCCAAATAAATCTAAGGAGCCAAATATGTCTCACAAAGAAGCGGATGAAACTAAACAAAGGTGACACTTTATTTTGAAATAATGAAATTGAAATAATATTGATGAATAAATAAATAGAAGCTTGTTCGTGTTGTTACTGATGTAGGAGAACTTATGACAACCCCAAAACTAAACAAATAGACTTTAGGAGAAACTAAACAAATAGACTTTTTAGGAGAAGACTTAAATAAGAAAGAGAAAGTGAAGCCATTATCAGTCGGTTGCCTAAACCGAGTTCCTACTTTGAAAATAAGCCATTAACCCTATGAACTAGCAGCATGAAAGTCCATGCATTACATGAGTATCTTATTAATATCTTTTATTTAGTAAAGATTTGATGTGTTCTTATTCTTTTCATGCTATCTGGTTTAATTCAAATTCGAGGTGCGTAGATCATAAAATGTGATACTAAAACTCTCACTATAATCTCAATCCCGATATCGATCTCATGGCCAATTTTATGAATACTACTCTAGCTAAATTCATTATTCATTAAGTCGTCAAAACAAAATGATATTCCTTAATGTTGAAATAAATCGTGCTAGAATATTGTTAAAGTTAGATGATCAAAATATTAGGAAAAAAAAAGTGAAGAGTCGAAACAAGAAAACTGGTATATATTATATTGTATTACTCTTGGGAGGGGGACAACGACATTGCTCATTAATACAGTAATAATCTACTAGTATCTATTTTAGCATTCTACGTATAAGATCAAACACACTACTTTACAAAGACGGGAAAGGAACAATGACATTAATCAATACTATAATAATCTATCAACTTTTATAGCTAAGGTATAAGATCAACCACACTACGTACGCAACGAAAACCGTCGGGCATAGCCGCATAGCACGGTGTAAAGGTAGTATTTACGATAACGTTTGTAATCAGAGAAGCTAGAGGCTCGAGGCTCGACCGATGGGTTTCCTCCTTGTTCTAGTACTGTAATGTGCATCAGCATCATCAAATCCACATTGGTTTTCTATCTCACCTGATATAAATAATATCCTTTTGTAATAACAATACTTCCAAAGCTTCCCGAAATCTCTGAAACCTTCACATTAATAAGTAAACGGTAATGATTTTGTCAAGGCAAATTAATATCTTACAAGACAAAATATGTACATTATATGGATCAGATTCAATGAATCCGCCTTGACAGTAGTAATTACTGTATTGGCAAAATTATCGCCCTAAGTAAAATAATAAATCGAAATATAAAACAAAGATGTAACCTTTTGAGTTTTTGAACATTTAACGATCATTATGCCTCCCTGACTCTATCCTTATAATCAAAATTGTATTTAGATTCAGTGCAATTATAAATAAACTCTATGTGTTAGAGTTTATCCAAAAAAGTAAGAATAAATATAACTGTTAATTTATTTGTACTTTTGAGATCCTCTTTATGTTGTCTTATTACCTATTTTAGTAAACTCTCTTTATAAGATATGAATTTCATGCAATCCTCACACATCAAAATTACTCCCTATATATACCTTTTCGAAGTAGCACATACAAAGTACGGAGTATCTTGTTATTCTGAAATAAAAATCAATCTCAGAGAAATTAGATAATTAGAAGGAATATTTTTTTTTTTTTTGGATATCCAAGAATTGACTAAATTTCACTTTGATGGATACCTAAGGTATGGGTAGTTTCACTTCAGATACACACTAGCTAGTAGGTAGCCTGCCCCGTGCCGGGCTACCTATTTATATTGTTTATAACTCGTTTCATAGAAACATAGGTTTATTTTTTCTTTTTTACAATATTTTTAACTATTAAGAAATACATTTTTACATTATTTTTTTTTTTGTCTTTTGTCATCCGTCATATTATAGTATTATTTAATTCTACTAACACATCACATTTTTCCCCTGAACAAAAAAAAAACACACATCAAATTTTTATTTCCTTAACTTTTACGTCAGTCGTAATATTATTTCATTTCCATTCCACTATCCCATCACCAGTTGTATTAGTTCATTTTCGTCAACCGTTATACAATTTCATTTTAGATCCACTATCACGTCAACCGTTATACTATTTCTTTTTCATTCCATCGTCCCGTCACCCGTTATATCACATTATATTTTAATTTATTACCATAAATTAGGTTTACCATAATTAGCTAACTTATTAACACAAATTATAATGTTTTCCATAAATTAGCTTATACTACCATATTATTTAGTTACATTGTACTACTGAATTAATAGGTGTCAAGTGTCTTCGTAGGAAAAAAAAAACATTGATTGCAGGTTTATATATATAGTATTAGACTAGTTTGCATGCCCGACCCAAGCTCGGGCTACCTGTTTATATTATTTATACTCGTTTTATAAAAAAAGTAGTTTTATTTTGTTATAATATCATTAGAAATAACATTTTACATTATTTTTTTCTTTCACCCGTTATACTATTTTATTTTTATTCCACTTTCACGTCATTCGTAATATATACTATTTCAATTTCAATCCACTATCCTTTCACCTTTTATATCAGATTATATTTCAATTTATTACCATAAACTAGTTTTACAATTATTAGCTAACTTATTCCATAAATTATAATGTTTTCCATAATTTACCTAATAATTACCACAACCACAACCCACAACCAAGCCTTATTACCAATATGATTTGGGGTCGGCTAACATGAATCGTCATCCAGTAACCGTCCTGTGTACGCCATAAAGGGGACACCCCCACGGTTATTAAATTTCGATTCATATCCATAAATGTGGCTTGTTTTACGCTGGTCGCCACAAACCTACCGCAACTCTCCTCCTTTATCCGGGCTTAAGACTGCCAGTGAATGCCAAAAATCACTCACATGCGGAGTTTACCTAATAATTACCATTATATATAATTTCTTTGTGATATCCAGGGCAATTAATGAGTGTCGAGTGTCCTCGTAGAAAAGATTTGGTTTCAGTTTTAAATATGCGGAGTATAGTATTAGATAAGATGGTTAGAACATATATATATATAGTTTCCCTTTAAGTATCTCAATAACCAAAAAAAAAAATCATTAAGTATTTTAGATCAAACAAATTATTAAATCTTGATCGTTTTATTTATAACACTCCAACTAATCTGTGCCGCTAGTTCTTGAAAATGCTATCTTTTTTTCTTGAAGAAATGTCCCCAAAATTAAGAATCACAAGTACATTATTTAGGGATCCGAATCCTATGGAGTTATTTTTCCTGGAGTTTTCTGTAGTTTACTTGAAATAGAAAATAAATTACGAATGTCTACATGGTAGAGTGATGTTTCCATTTCAAGTAAACTCAAGGGAACTCTAGGAAAAATAACTAAAGAAGATTTTAATCCATTATTTAGAAATTATATAATACTTTTGCGGTTTATTTATTTCTTTAGTAGTATTATTATAATAAACATATTATTTTTTTTAATAACATAATTCTATTAAATAATATTTTTGTTTTGTTTTGTGAATTGTATGTTTATACCACAAAACGTAAATGATATCTTTGGTTTTTAATAGAGTAATTTTGTCATATAGATATGCAAAATCACAAATTTACTACAAAATAAATACAAAAATTTAGTTAGAGTTATCCAAAGGAAATTACGTCCAAATAACCTTAGGTAATTGACACTATGCTCAAACCTTGAAGCCCAAAGTGGACATAATCAAATATGTGCCTAAAGTGGAATTTGTCATCTGTGCCAAAAGTGGAATTTGTCCAAATTAAACTTTGGATAACCCAAATGAAAATTTTCTAAATATCACTGCCGGTTTCTGTTTTTGGTTTTTTTCATCATAAAGTTTAGTTAATTAGATTACAAAACTAACTTACGATTGATTGCATCAATAGTGACATAGAAAATGAGAATTGACAACTAAATGGCAACCCGATGCACATTGGCGTCCCCGCTAAGCGGGAATCCGAGGAAGGGTCCCACCACAAGGGTGTAATGAGAGCAAGACTTCCCTTGTCAATTTATTTGACAAGAGGCTACTCCCATGACTTGAACTCATGACCTATCGATCACACAGCAACACATTTACCGTTGCTCCAAGACTCCCCTAAAATGATAATTGACAACTGAAAAAGAAAAAAAAAAAACAATTTTCCAGATTTTCAAAAGCGAGACTTTAAAAACAAATTAAAAACTAGAAACCAAAAACGATATTACCAAGCCCAAATCTACGAATTTTTTTACACACACCCCCGAGAATCCAAAGAATGCAGGGATTACACATCCGACGAAGGGAGTGGTAATAATTAAAGTAATAATAACTACATATCCGTCCTGTAAAGACAAAGAATCAAAGAAGAAAAACAATCGCCACCATGTAGACGGGATCCACGTAGAGACTTGATTACGTACCTAACAAGAATAATTTGGAAAAGGAGGATTGTTGTGGTGATAACTGTGGAGGTTGGATTGGTGAACACTGATCAAAATGATGATCAGAACGCGGGCGCGGTCGTATAGGAGGATCCGCCTTCGGGATGAATGTGGTGGCACGGTGAAGTCTCGTGCTATTGTAACTGAAATTATTTTGACGACGTTGTGTTGGACTTGAACAATAACCACCAATAATCTTCTCCGCTGGGGATGTCCTCAGTGTCGTCTTTTGCGAGGATATCCTCGCCTTTCCCTGGTCACCATCATTTGCAGGGAATTCTCTGTCTGGGGTCACAGAAAGACCGCTTATTGCAGTAAGACCGCTCATTCCACAATCTTTCTGCAGAGTATACATATTTATGTCGATTAATTTAAAAAGTATAACAGAACTTTAACCGAAAAGATTTTGGTAAGGATGTCGTTTTTAGATAAGAAATGGTTATATATATGATTCGATATTTCAGGCGGGCGTATAATATATATAGCCCCCTCACGGCCTCAACCCCCCCCCCCCCCCTCTCACACACACACACACACACAAAAAAGAAAAAAGCTCTATTATTAATTGTAATACTAAAATGAAAATCGACCTATTCTCTTCAAGAAGCAGTCGTAGAAGTGTACGACGTTTAGACACTTCCACGAAACCTCAACCATGCAGGCATTGCATGCATGAACTGAAATGATGAAATGGTCTGAAGAATCAGTACACTGCCAGTCTGCCATTGTTGGTGACAGTTGACAGATGATCTGAACACGGCCGATCCATGGATAGAATAGAGCAGTGATAGAAATCCACACGCAAATTTCGATCCAAACATTAACAACCGAAAGATCAGAATTAGGATTGAGCGTGGTGATAAGATAATATATTAAATATTGCTTTTATTAGCCAGTGCACTGTATTTGGAATTAGCTTTTCCATGGTCTACTTGTAAGAACAAATTAGATTTGTACAATCTGAATAACGACAAAAAAATGAGTTTAAACATGCATGCAAACAATAAAATATATTGTCTATAACTTAGTCAATTTATGTCATCAAGTGTGGCAAAAGGAGTAGTCCTAAGAGTTTATATATACACAATCCAAAGATTGTCTACCCAAGTGCAATGTCAACATGCAATAAATATTTTAATTAAATGGGCGATAAATCTACTTTGGAATGAGAATGTGTGTCAAAGGAATGGAATGAAACAAGAAGAAAACAAAATTATTAGTTTATATATTATCCATGATTGTGTCAGAGCTCGGGAAGTTTGAAATCTTTTGCGTGTTTCGCAATTCATCATTTTTTAAGGTGTGGACTCTTGGGTTTGAATTTGAAATAATGTCTCCAACAACAAAGATCCGGCTTGGCCCCCTCTTTTATTTACATTTGCTGGCATCTTGAAAATTAACGAGTAGCAATACTTGGGTGTTTAACTTGATTAATACCCCTTGTACTTCTGTCACTTCCCTTGCCAAAATTCAAAGTATCGAACTCTCCTCTATGGTTGTTTCTCAACAGCCCACCCCTCCCTCCACCTCACCTTTTTCCCCATACACCTTCCATGCCCTTTACGTGGATGTTTCTTTTGCTAGTGTGACTGCGTAAGCTTGCTTACTGGATCCCCAAGGTCGCTGGAATCACTAGTGGAAAACGAACTTCAAACATCACCTTATAAGAATCACTTCTACTACAAGTGATGTTTAATATGATGTTTAAACATCGGCTTACTGTAAAACTAATGTTTATTGCTAACTTTAGACTTAACAACTGATATATAATACTAACTTTAGATATCAGTTGGTGTACAAGTGATGTTTAATATTAACATTACACCTCAATTTTTCTACAAACGAAGTTTAAAATGATAACTTTAAAAATGGTCACTTAAATATCAATTCCCTTTTATCTAAAGCCCACTTGCATAATTGATGACATACTATCTTTTATCTACTTTTTTTTCCTTCTTTTACTGTTTTAGTCGATCTGATTCAATATGATTAGAAGGAAATGAACCAATTCAGTTAAGCAAATCGTATTCGCTTCAATCCATCTATCGCAAAATTTATAGATAATTAACTAGGCTGCAGGTTATGCTCATGTATCCTTAAATAAAATTTTCTTTTTTAGGTAACATAATTATAATTTTTATGGGAATATAATTATAGAATTACCCAAAAGTAGGTAATTTTAATTTTTTTGATAAGAACTCACAAGAATTCAGTGGGAATCTTTAAAAACGTTAGGGGGCTACACAAATAAATTGTTAGAATAATCTAGATTAGTACCAAATGTCCAAGAATTATGTAGTAATTGGAAAGTAAGTCAATCCCCTAGAAAATTCAAGAATTGCGTATGGTATGTCGGCCAAGTGTGATAGCCGACATATGAGCTCTATAAATAGAGAGCATGATGTAGCAAAATAAAATGGAAAATTGCAATGAAGAATGAAGAAATTAAATATTACAAAAATATGTAATCTCAAATTTTCAACATAAATAAACACCGCGCCATCCACCTCCTTCAAGCGTCAACATCACTTGGTCTTGGTGTCGAAATTGATTGATCGCTGCTATACAGAGGTTTGATTTATCAAACAAGCAATTTAATTGTTCATTTGTGTTCATTGTTACTGTTTTTTTTTATTCAATTGAACTTTTGAATTGTTGAATTTTGTGCATGTTTTTGTGACTGAGTCGTGTCACTAGCGAAGCCGAGCTGTTGCTCGTGCCACACGCTTACTCCCGTCGCTGCTGCAAAATAAACCTAATTGGAGCAAACCAAGGTATGTCTCACTCCTCAATCCCTTGATGATTTTGTCTTCTATCTAACTAGTATTCAAGTAATTTTAATTGAATTACTCGCTCAATATGAAGACATTGTTTTAATTCATTGTGATTCTCGTTTAGCTCGATTAGCAGACTATAAGTTGGTAAAGTTTATGTACAATTTGGTGATTATAATTTAGGCTGCTTGCTTACCCTTACGAATCTCCAAATCGACAATTTGGTATTGTTTGTATGGCCGTGCTTTTTACTCAGCAACCCTGTCTGATTTCTATTCCGCATTTCCTATTACAATTGCACTTGATAAACCCTAAATTTTGTGCAAATTTTTGTAATTAGTTAATATTGATGGGTGATTATAATCCATTCTGTATATTCAGTGATATAAGTGGAAGGATATTTACTCTCCCGAGGGCTCATACATAATAGGTGTCTATTAAAGTGTCATGTTATTACAATGTGGTGGGAACTGGGGTTACTAAATTGATCGGGCGACTTGACCTTTTTATGCATTATAAGCTTCAGCTTAGATCTTGTGAATAAACATTATTGTCTGGCATCCCAAACTCGGTACAGCTTTAAATCTGTAGAAAGGAGCATGCTGCAAAGTGAACAATGGTGTGGATGATATATGTATCTTGCTTTGTTGGCTTAGTTTAGGGTAACAGTTGTGTTAATTTAAGTATTAATTTGTCATTAAGGTTTAGTTATATGGCTAAATTATTTTTAGGATATGTAGGATCCTAGTCTCCATGTATATATTTATTTGTTTGGTTTTCGGCTAAATTCTTCTAGCCTAAGGTTAAAATTATAGTTCTAAGACCTTGCTAGTCCTAAACTTCATGAGAATTAGTATTATACTGAGGTTTTGCCACTTTCTTTTGGATGTTAAGCAGGGAACAGATTTCATTTTTGAAGAAGCTATCATCTGTAGCTAAAAGAGCAGTCTCTTAGTCGACCTGGTTCCCGTGCCTTTCGCAATAGATTGTTTCTGCCAGTAAATCTACAGGTGTATCCTCATCTCCAGGACATATTGAAGGTACATATGGAGTTAGAAAACACAGCAATAAAATGTGTCAGATGTGTCAACAAATTTCGTTATACTAATCAGGCTTAATAGACAGCTTTGAGATTTCTTGTTGGGAATAGCAAACAACACTTCAATCCCACTTTCCGTTTAAGATGTTTGTACTTAATTGTGTTGTTATTAAGCTGCAATGTTTTGTCTTGCTGAGAATTGATAATTCACCTCCAGCTCTTTTTGTTCATTCAATTTTTCTTTTAAAACCTGTTAGCTTAGTGGTTGAGCATTGTGCAAATGCACAAAGGAGGTAGGTTCGAATCCTACACAGGCTATTAAATGAAAAAAAAAAAAAACAATTTATATATAAACGTCATATATAAAAATACTTTAGACATAAGTTGTGTAAACAAGTGATAATTAAAGTATCACATTACACATCATTTGTTCTATTAGATCTCATTCTAAAACCACACTTATACATCATTTATTTTTAGAACCGATGTCTAAAATGTGACATTAGACATCATTTCTTCATACAATCGATGTAGAAAGCGTATTTTAAACATCACCATGCAACCGACGTTTAAAGTATATGACTTTAAGTGTCCCGCTTAATGGAGACACCTTGCAAGTGATGTTTAAAGCGTTTTACAACTGATGTTTAAGGTGTTTTTTCGACTAGTGATTGTTAGGTTTACGAAGCATAGTCCGTGTGCAGAACTACCACCATGTTAGAGAATTAGAGAGGAGAGGGATGAGAGAAATACATACATGAAAGCTTGAGTTATTATTGATAAGATGAAAACCTTAAATAGTGAGTACAAGATGTGAACACCTTAAATACAATTAGCTAATCTAGGATACAATATATTACAAAATAATTGATATTCCTAAAATACAAAACATAATTGTAGCTATACTAATTTACAAGATTAATTACTAACAATACAATATGAACATAATTATCATATGATCATAATATGATCATATTCCTTAAGACGCCCCCGCAAGATGGACGTCCGAAGGGTAAGTCCAATCTTGGAAGGCAATGTGGAGATCGGTGGAGAGGAGCAAGCCGTCACATTTTGTGGTGGAGCATCAAAGAGAGAGAGAGGTCAGAGGACATTCGGTTGTCATTTTACGAACAATCGAAACCATAAGTAAGAGTGGCGCAACATGAGAGTAGGATAGGAGAGGGAAAATTTATGACCGTGGTACACAATAGACCACGGGAGGGAGAAGAGGTGAAATTGCTTGTTTGAGATGGAGATTATAAGATTGAGAGAAGGTGAGAAGAAATTTGAGAATGAGAGAACGTGGGATTGTAGGATGGACACAGAAGCTAAGAGAGAATAATATTTACTAGTATCACACGACCATTCTGAAAATTTTTGAGAAGGTCGATATGATAACTTGATAAGATAGAAGGAGATGGATTTGTGGGTAGGAAAATCTGAGAATAAGAAGAGAAAATAAGGGACGAAGAGAGGAAAAATTTGAGAACAAGAGGCTAATTATCAATGTCAGGGGAGATGAGAGATGTGAGTTAGAGGAAAGCAGAAGAAAACTTAAGATATTAGGAGAGGGAACAGAGGTGGTAACAGAAGTCACCACAACAAAGCTCGTTGATCACAAGAACAACGACAATTTGGTCGAGTTGTTGAACAACATCGACAATTTGACGAGGGGCTGCAGCGAAATTAAACGTGCCGATGACCGTGACGACAATCAGCAACAATGAAAATGAATTTGAGAAGAAAAGTTTGATAAGATACGAGAAGAGGGAGATCAATTTGTGAAAGAAAAGATTTGAGAATGGTAATTAACAAGAAAATAATTTGAGAGGGAAAAAAAATAATTCAGAATATAAATAAGATAAGAGGAGAAAAAAAAATTGGAAATTTGAGGATGGATAGACGATAGAGATTGGAAAGTTGGGAGAAAGAAAATCTAAGAATAAGAGAAGAGGATGGTAGAATTGCAACAAAGACATAATGAATTTGAGAGTGGAGGATAGAATGTGTAAGACAAATTTCAGAAGATCAATTTGTTAAGGTATGGACGAGAAAAAGATGATCTGTGAGAGGAAAAATCTGAGAAGAAGGTAGGAGATTAAGAAATTAAGAATGGCAGAAGAAATTATTTGATGATATCAGAGGGAATGAATTTCAGAATTTGTGAGGAGAAAGATGAAATTTGGTACGGTAGATGATTATAAAGAAAGATGATGAGATGAAATTATTTGAGAATAATAGAAGAAAGATTAGACGAGGAAAAAATAACAATGATAAAAATAGATCATGTTCACAAGAACAACAATGTGAGGGGAAAGGAGGGTCGTAGTCACAAGATCAACGACCAATTGAAGCTTTCAAGAATTGAAGGACGCGGAAGACGAGAAGGTGGAAGATGATGAGCGCGTCGAAGGATCGACTGCTCTGATACCATGTAGAGAATTAGAGAGGAGAGGGATGAGAGAAATACATACATGAAAGCTTGAGTTATTATTGATAAGATGAAAACCTTAAATAGTGAGTACAAGATGTGAACACCCTAAATAGAATTAGCTAATCTAGGATACAATATATTACAAAATAATTGATATTCCTAAAATACAAAACATAATTGTAGCTATACTAATTTACAAGATTAATTACTAACAATACAATATGAACATAATTATCATATGATCATATTCCTTAAGACACCACAAGTTAATCCCAGGCCACCTTTATGGCCATTTCATGGTGCATGGACCTCTGTACATGATATCAAGCTTTTGTCCGGTTGTCAACTCGTTGTGAAAGGCATTTTGGATCCCACTCAACCAAATGGTAAATTGGCAAACTTTTATGCACTTTGCTGGGATACGTTTGTAAGATGTACTGACATTTAGCTTGAGCACATTCCGCGTGATTGGAACCACATGGCGAAATTTTTGGCAAACTAAGCTCGCTGCAATCTTGGCCTCCAACAAAGTTAGCTTCACTCGGTTCCCGATGGTTTCGTCATTTCTTTTATAAGAAATTTATTTTTGTGCCGTTTAAGATCGAGAATGGGCCTTGTAATATTTGACTCTACTCTGCTATCGTATGTACTTTATTTTAGGTTTAATTTGTAAAACTTTTATGACCTATCTATCGCCTATTTCACTACAGAAAAAAAAAAAAAAAACAAAATTAAAACATATCAAACAAGGGAATTGGAATTAAAGGGGAATAATCGTTTATACCATGTTTGATAGGACTTAATAAAAGTAGTATTTAGATCCTCTATCATGATTAGACGCTCCCCATGAGAATAGGTGGAGTTTATAATTGACATTATTATATGTTGTTCTTAATGTTCCTAATTGTGAATGAAGTAGACACCGTGAGAATAGGAACTATTATATGATCGGAAGACCTTAAATGAGCCTAAGAGGAAGTTATAGGGTTAGTTCTTGATTATGTGCTCGTATGTTAAAAAGTAGTAACATTAGTCTCACCTAAGTTGGCAATTGAATCTATCCGTTCTTATATGTTGTTAGTTGATCAATCCATGTTAAAGGTGATACCGTTGCCCTAGAGTTTCTCTATTCATTGTTTGTTACCTTAGTTTAATTAGTACAAAAATCACCCATCAATCTTTACTCATTTGTAGTTTATCCATATTCTAAAGTGCCTAATACTTGATTCCCGTCTCCCTGTGATCGACCCGTTTCCTACGACACCCATACGCTTGCGGTTAAATAAACTCCTATCAAGTTTTTGGCGCCGTTGCCGGGCAGGCAATGGATTAGTGTCAGTTTAGCTTTAAATTTGGTTTTCTAGATCTGCGCTTTTTACTTTTTGTTTAGAAACTCTTTGGATGTCTACTTTCTAATTTCCTCAGTATGAGTATGAGCAGTTTCATCACTATTTTGACAGACTTGTCGAATATGTTAAATACTATGCTTCTGTCGGGCATCAATTTTCTGAATCGGAGTTATGTCATGTTATTTATGAGGGCATGAATGATGAAAGTAGGGGTATAGCTGACTTTATGTCTAATGGTCGTTTATTTGATATGAGTTATAAAGAATCTTGAGAGTTTTTCGGGTTTATGACCTCTCAATGTTGGGAAGTGGAGCATCAAACTTCTGCACCGGATATGTCCATCCCCACAAACCTACAAAATGACATCATTGTTGAACCAAGTCAATTGTTGGAATGTTGCGAGAGTCTCATTGCTCAGATCTTGTCTTTGAAGAACACCATAAACACCACTAAAAATTATTTTGGTCATTCTGATCATTCACAGAGGAGTACCATAATTTTTGATGACGATGATGATGATTTTATGGTTGAGTGTGAGGTGATTCCTGCTATAACTCCGCTTCCATCCGAGATGACACCTCCGCCTCTTGGAGATGAAATTTTTGAGATTCAACGAGTAAGATTTTAGAGGAGCATGAAACTGTCCCCTATAAGGTATGTAGAGGAGAAAGAGCTTGAGGTTGATCCTATCGAGGTTTATTCTATTGAAGAGAAACTCCCCATTACTCCTTTGAAGGAGCCTCCGATTTGGGTTTCTAAGCCTTCACGCTCCCTACACCCTCCTCTGTCATTGATCATTGATCTTGGCGGAAATGAGCCCGATCATGTCATAGGCATCAGTCTCAAAGAACATAGAGGCCGTAGAAAATTGTTTCGTTATGTTTTCTCCTCTATTGTTTATGCATTATCTTGTCTAGCTACTATTGTTTTCAATTGTTCATCTTATGATAATTGCGCTAGTTCATTCGACAAGTTGTTGAGAGCTTTGACGGCTTCCGCTCTTGGATCAGTGGAGGGGTCGAGCTACTAGGAAGCACGGACACGCCTGTCCAGTGCCGTGTCTGTGTCCGACACCGTGTCGGACACCGACACGCGTCGGACACGGTACGACACGTGTCCGACACGCCCAAAAACCGTGTCCGGTTTTTTTATTTAATTTTAGGACACAGACACGGTTTTTTTTAATTGGACACGAACCGGACACCGACCAGACACCAACCAGACACCCGACACGACACAAAACTACGTCGTTTTGACAAGTTTTTAAAAAAAAAAACTTTTTTTTCTCTCTCCTATTCTAATTACACTAGGAGATAGTTCAACTACATGTCTTACTTCTTTGTCTCTTTTTGTTTCCCATCTTCTTGCGCCGGCTGACTCTTCTACCTTCGATCGACGCTGCCTCAGGAGACCTCCTCCGACCGACGTCCACTAGCGGCCCCATTGTTACAGCCCAACCTGCACCCGACCGCACTAGTCCTACCTCTACCTACCCGCGAACAGTACGTGTAATTGAAAAAATATGCATTCAAAATACATATTAATTTTTGTTTTTTGCCGTGTCCGTGTCCGTTATTTTTCAAAGTGCCGTGTCACGTATCCGTGTCGGTGTCCGTGTCCATGTCCGAGTCCGTATCGGTGCTACCTAGTCGAGCTACTGACCTTAAACAAGTTTTTCTCGGGAGCCATTTTTGTTCCTTGTGCGGCTTATTTATTAAAGTGGATTTTATGCTTGGATTGTGCTTTTGTTGTTGTTGTTGCAGGTTGAGAAGAGTAGGTTTGAAGTTGTTTTGTCCCACGAGTCATGTCTTAAAGGAGGTTGATTCTGTATCAGCCACGACTTGTGACCATCTATAGTGAGCAATGCCACGACCAGGGGCGAAAACAGGATTAAAAAGTTGGGGTGGCGGATTATAACTGTATACGCGGTATCTCTAACGGATAATATAGGAATCCTTTATTGTTTCTAATAAAAACTGATACTATACGATCCTATTTAATAAGAAACATAACTGAGGCAGGGGCGAACCTAACCCCAAAAATTTGGGGTAACCATCTTAGTACAAGTTTTTTTTTTTTTTTTTTTTGATTTTTTTCCTAATTTTTTGGAATTTTTAAGGCAATAATTAGGTGTTTTCGGGGAATTTGTGGTAGCCGGTGCACCTCAGGCTACCCCCTAAATTCGATCTTGAATAAAACGTACATGCTCAACAAATTATGGAATAAGAAAGAAAAAATATATTGTAAATGCGAACAAAACATAAGTGGATAAATGAACAATCTAAATGGGCCTATATATCAAAGACATGCATTAGGTAGCATGAAATGTTTGTAGCCTAGTCAAGAGTTTGTATGAACAATTGCTCAGACCTTAGTCAAGAGTTCAAATCCTCTCATCGTCGACTAACTAAAGTTATGCTTGTTTTTAAAAAGTATAGGAATAATTTAAAAAAGCAATGAGACTTGCTATTAAGAATATTTGAACCCACAACCTCTAGGTTACAATGTTAGCACTCTAACCACTGTACTAACAACATCTTATGCTAAATTAATGCTCTAAAATATATATAAAGGGATTATGCCCAAAAAACTTCAAAAAAAATTTCCCCGGCCGGGGTGGCGGCCGCCACCCCAAGCCACCAGCTGGCTTCGCCGCTGGCCACGACTCGTGGCATCAGTTTAGTCGGGTCTGAGAGATTCACATGTCACATCTCTTTCTCTGCCTTCCCACACTCTTCTCCCGCTCAACACCTATCACCAGCTCATTGTCGCCTAACTAGCTCCGCCTGACCACAACGTCAGCGAGTCAGCATCGCCACATGCTATGCTACTTTGCCACGAGAATTTTGACTTTGGGCACCCGTGTCACAAGTGGTTGTGGCAAGGAAAGTGCCACGGGAAAAGTTGTGTTGTGGCATAAATAAGTAATCTTCCCACGGAGTATTGCCACATAATCGAATAATTGTGGCAAAACATTATTCTCATGGCTAACACCTTCCTTTAGCCAAAAAAAAATATCATGGTCAATCCATGGCTAGAACTTTTACCACCCAATAGACATGCCCGTGGCAATGAGTATATTCTCGTGGCTTATCTTTTAGTAGCCACAACTCACATGTAACAACATCATGACTAAATTCACATTTTTTTTCTCTTGGCATCAATAAAAATAAATACAATGGTAACAACTTGCACCATTCGTTTAATAAAGGAAATAAACTTAAACACCTTAACGTGAGCATGATAAAATTCAATTATTATTATCGAAATGAAAATGTAAATAAAAACATCATAACTAATTTATAGAATACAAAGCGAATTGAACTCTTCCAAAAAAAACAAAGAATACAAAGAGAAAACCATTCCAAGACTTGCTAGCCATGTACAATACTATACATACGTACATGAAAATAGTTTGTGATATGCAAAATTACAATTGCAAACCAATTAATTAAACATCCATATGCTTTGAACTCGAGGTTCCGCAATAGCCACTCACTCAGCGGCGAAGCCAGCTGGTGGCTTGGGGTGGCGGCCGCCACTCCGGCCGGGGAATTTTTTTTTTGAAGTTTTTTGGGCAGAATCCCTTTATATATATTTTAGAGCACCAATTTAGCATAAGATGTTGTTAGTACAGTGGTTAGTGTGCTATTATTGTAACCTGAAGGTTGTGGGTTCAAATCTTCTTAATAGCAAGTCTCATTGTTTTTTTAAATTATTCCTATACTTTTTAAAAATAAGCATAACTTTAGTTAGTCGACGATGAGAGGATTTGAACTCTTGACTAAGGTCTGAGCAATTGTTCATACAAACCAGTAGGCTACAAACATTTCATGCTACCTAATGCATGTCTTTGATATATATTCTCATTTAGATTGTTCATTTCTCCACTTATGTTTTGTTCGCATTTACAATATATTTTTTCTTTCTTATTCCATAATTTGTTGAGCATGTACGTTTTATTCAAGATCGAATTTAGGGGGTAGCCTGAGGTGCACCGGCTACTACAAATTCCCCGAAAACACCTAATTATTGCCTTAAAAATTCCAAAAAATTAGGAAAAAAATCAAAAAAAAAAAAAAAAAACTTGTACTAAGATGGTTACCCCAAATTTTTGGGGCGACCAGTTTTTATTAGAAACAATAAACGATTCCTATATTATCCGTTAGAGATACCGCGTATACAGTTATAATTCGCCACCCCAAGTTTTTAATCCTGGCTTCGCCCCTGCACTCACTCCAAATACTTTACCTACAAGAATAGAACAAATTTATTCGCAAAAGGTATCCAAAATATATTACAGAGATCTTACTTACCATTTTTTTTTATTTGGTAAAAGTGTAAGTATATTAATACATGGATGGGGGTTGAACAATTTACATTAATAAAGAGAGAAGATTAGCTAAAAAGTACAAGAAAAAGCCTACTTTAATCCTATTATTATCCTTGGCCACAATTTATCTTTGGAGCTGAGTCATAGTTTATAAGTATTCATAAATCAAAACTTTAGTTCTATCAAAAAATCCGACACCACCAGTCTGGTTTCCTGTTTTGTGTTTGAACTTCGGGACATTGTTGTATGGGTTCTTTTTGAGCACCACCAGTGGCATTTTTGTTCGATGTCTAAGTTTTGAATGTGCTTTTATGCGGACTATGCTGAAAAATCCGCTGTTGGCTTCGAAGTCGCCACTACCTTGTGCTCTCTATCTATCTGCACGAGAGGCCCTTGTCATCACTGCTTTTGGGAGCTACGTAGCCACTGCTACTCCATTTTGGTGAGCTCGTTTCCTTTTACCACTCTTTTTGTACTTTCATTTTGTTATTGTTTTGTATACATTAAGGACAATGCGTGATTCAAGCATGGGGGAGGGTATATTTCGAGAATGTTTCTGCAATTGAGTAGCGAGTCTCGGGCCATATGAGCATAATTTGATCAAGTTGGTTGTGATTTTCAAATGTTGTTAGTCTAGGTGTTCGTTGGTATGGCTTGTGCATGAGCTCACATGATTGAGGCCTTCTTTTCTTGTTTAACTACATTGCCAAAGGCCAACCTATATTTCCGACAATTACCTCGTCTGAGCCATAGCCTTCTTTTTCTTGTTTAACCCTCATTACAAGTCGTTTCCCCTTAATTTACCTTACCTTAGCAACTGGCTATGTAAGTGTTGGAGGATAGGAGATTGAATTTGGTCTACTTTTAGGCTAGCATGAGGGAGTTCGTGGTGGTCAATGGTCATTGTAGTATCCACAAAGGGGTTGTACAATGTATTTATTTTTCATATTAGTATTATTATGTTGGGAAAAAGAGGTCTTAGCGGAAGCTACAAACAAACTACTCTTTTCCCCGTTTGTGCCGTTAGATGAAACTAACCAAGTGCAATGAAAAAAATGGAAATTTCGGCAGCCCTCCGGGACTGTATAACATCCCCAAAAACAAATGACAAGAAAACAAATGACACAAGGATTTATGTGGAAACCCAAGATGGGAAAAAACCACAGGTACCGTAAGCCCGGTACCAAGCCCTTCCACTAACAACAATATCAATGGAGTACAACACTACAATCCTCCCTAGTAACCACTAGGGGCAACCACAATCTCAAGGTAACAACCTTGGACAAACAACCACACATATCTCCACTACAAAGTAGCAAATAACACCAAAATACACAAAGAGGCAGAGGGAACGAAAGTACCAGCTAGGAAAGTCGAAACGACTCAAAAATTGGCAGGAACGAAGCTTGTATATGCAGTAGACACCCCTCCAAATTTGGCTGCAATGCGAGCTCGGACGGAGCGGGAATCAGGACTTCAAATTTGGGGTTTTTAGGGTTATACGGGTTAAGCTCTTTTCTCTCTTTCTTTCTCTTTTGTGAATGTGTTTAGTGTGTGTGTTTTTGATCTCATTTTTCTGCTCTCAAGCCTTCCTCTTTTGTTTGCCAAGCTTCCAAAAGAAGAAACTAAGTAAGGGCAAAGTGGTCTTTTTATTACCACCTTTACTTACAACATCATATGTAAAAACATATGGCTCCTTCCTCCAATTAGGAGGGAATATCCCAACAAATCTCCCCCTCACTCCTACATGGGAGGTAACACCAATCCCGCTTTCAAGCGGCAAGTAACAAGCTTGTCTTTAGGCAACGCCTTAGTCATCATATCCGATCCATTGTCATCGGTATGAATCTTTTCAAGCTCAAAGACTTTCTCTTCTACTTGTTCTCGAATCCAATGATATCTCCTCCGGATGTGTTTGGTTCGAGAATGGTAAGTAGAATTCTTGGCAAGGTGGATAGCACTTTGGCTATCACAATGGAGGATGAATTTTTCTTGGCTCAAACCCAATTCTTCAAGAAAATCTCTCATCCACACTAGCTCCTTACCGGCCTCATTAGCGGCAAGATACTCGGACTCCGTGGTTGACAATGCAACACACTTTTGCAATTTAGATTGCCATGAAACAGCTCCCCCTGCAAATGTTATCAAGTAGCCCGATGTGGACTTGCTAGAGTCAATATCTCCGGACATATCGGCATCCGTAAAACCATGTAACACGGGCTGCCCGGGACCAAAACATAAACACACTCTAGAAGTACCTCGGAGATACTTGAAAACCCACTTTACTGCTGCCCAATGCTCCTTTCCAGGATTCACCATGAACCTACTAACAACCCCAACAACATAGGCGATGTCCGGCCTTGTGCATACCATGGCATACATCAAACTACCCACGGCTGATGCATAAGGCACCTTTTTCATCTCCTCTTTTTCCTCCTCACTTGTAGGACACTGATTTGTGCTTAATTTCATGTGACCGGCAAGTGGAGAAGTCACGGGCTTAGCATTGTCCATGTTGAAACGTTGTAGTACCTTCTCAATGTATCTCTCTTGTGATAGCCACAACTTCTTGTTCTTACGATCACGAGAGATTCTCATGCCTAGGATTTGTTTTGCGGGGCCAAGATCCTTCATTGCAAAGGACTTGCTCAAAGCCTTCTTCAAACTAGCAATCTTCTTTGTATCTCTGCCAACAATCAACATATCATCTACATAGAGCAAGAGAATCAGAAAATCACCCTCGGCATACTTTTTCACAAACACGCAATGATCGGCATGTGTTTTGTGAAAGTCATGGTCATGCATAAAAGACTCAAACTTCTTGTACCATTGCCTCGGAGCTTGTTTCAAGCCATATAAACTCTTTTTCAGCCGGCATACAAGCTTCTCATCATCTTTCTTCTCAAACCCCTCGGGTTGCTCCATGTAGATCTCCTCCTCCAAGTCTCCATGTAAGAATGCAGTCTTCACATCAAGTTGTTCAACTTCCAAGTCTAAACTTGAAGCTAAACCAAGAACAACTCGTATAGAAGACATTTTCACGACCGGAGAGAATATCTCATCAAAATCCACACCTTTCTTTTGACTAAAACCCTTCACAACCAGCCTTGCTTTGTACCTTGGATGTGATGAATTTTCTTCCGTCTTCAATTTGAACACCCACTTGTTCTTGAGTGCTCTCTTGCCCTTAGGCAACTTCATTAACTCGAAGGTGTGATTCTCATGCAAAGATGTCATCTCGTCTTGCATGGCATTGTACCACTCTTTATGATGCACATCGGCCATAGCTTCATCATAGATATCCGGTTCTCCCCCTTCGGCCAAAGCCGCATGTCTTCCCTTAGGAAGAACAAACTGATCAGGTGGATATGTATTAGAGGCCTTTCGATCTCTGGTGGATCTCCTTAGCTGGAGCTCAGGAGATTGTGGTGGTGCTTGTTCATGGTGTGGCTCATTTTCAGGATGTTGTTCTTCGTCATCACCATTTATACTATCTGCATCACCATCTATACCATCAGTATCTTCATTTATACCATCAGGGCCACCATTTATACCATTTGCAGCTCCAGGGATCAGAGGGCGACCAATGAAATCAATAATAACCGGAGCATCAGGAGAAGACATGTTTTTGGCAGCCTTCTCACAATCACCAAGTGTTTCATCTTCAAAGAAAACAACATCTCGGCTTCTAATCACTTTCCGGCCATTTGGATCCCACAATTTGTACCCAAATTCGTCATCCGAATACCCTAGAAAAATGCACTCCTTCGTCTTGCTATCAAGCTTAGATCGCTCATCTCTCGGAATATGGACATGTGCTTTGCATCCAAAGACTCTCAAGTGCTTGTAAGACACGTCTCTACCGGTCCACACCCTCTCGGCAACATCACCTTCAAGTGGAACCGAAGGGGACCGATTTATTAGGTAGATGGCAGTGAGCAAAGTTTCTGCCCAAAATGATTTTGGCAACTTTGCATGAGAGAGCATACATCGAACTCTTTCTTCAATGGTTCTGTTCATCCTCTCCGCAAGGCCGTTCAACTGAGGTGTCTTTGGGACCGTCTTCTCAAGCTTGATACCATGACTCTTACAATAGTGCTCAAATGGACCCCGGTACTCTCCACCATTATCCGATCTTACACACTTCAATTTCTGCCCGGTTTCTCTTTCAACTCTAGCATGAAACTCCTTGAACGTCTGTAAGACCTGATCTTTGCTTTTCAAAGGAAAAGCCCACACTTTCCTGGAAAAATCATCAATGAAAGTGACAAAATATAGTGCACCAGAACGAGATTTAGCATCCATACTACAAACATCAGTATGTACCAAATCTAAAACATGCTTTCTTCTCGAAGGGGGGCGAGAACGGAAAGCTAACCTATGTTGTTTACCAGCTAAACAATGAACACAGGTTTTCAAGGACATACCTTGAACTTCAGGGAGAATTTGCTTCTTTGCAAGCATTTTCATACCTTTGTCGCTCATGTGACCAAGCCTCTTATGCCACACATCAACGGAGGATTCATCGACAACATTTACTTCTCCAGGACATAGTTTAGCTTGCATCACATACAACGACCTCACCTTCGAAGCTCGGGCCACGACCAGGCTACCTTTGGTAAGCTTCCACTTACCATCACCAAAGTGACTAGAGTAACCACCATCATCAAGCATACCCGCTGAAACTAAATTCAGCCGGATATCGGGAACATGTCGGACATTTTTCAAGACCAAATTGCAACCCGCGGGAGTTTCAAGGCACACTGTACCTATACCCACAATCTTGGATGAACCTTCATTTCCCATTCTTACATAGCCAAAATCACCGCTAGTGTAAGATGAGAAGTAGTCACGGTGTGAAGTAAGGTGATATGAAGCACCCGTGTCTATCACCCATGTACAATCATCACAAGCAAGATTCAAAGAACCTTGATCACCAATGAAGAACAACTCTTCTTCCTCACTAGTTGCAATGGCCGTGGTGTCCTTCTCTTCGGAATGACCCGATGAGTTACCTTTCCCTTTCTTTCCTTTGCCTTTATCTCTCTTCATTTTTCGGCAAAACTTTTGAATATGAGCCGACTTCTCACAATAGTGACAAATCACTTTACTCCTTGATTTGGATCTCCCCTTGGACTTGTCACGGTTTTGAGCATCTTTATTTTTGCTCCTTCCCCTATCATGGTCATGGACCACATTTGCTTCACTGGAGGTACTCATGTCTTCTCTTCTTGTCTCTTCATTCAAAAGACTAGACTTGACCATCTCCATGGTCACTTTACCTTCCGGAGCCGAGTTGCTAAGAGACACTACAAGTGTATCCCAACTTTCCGGTAATGAGCAAAGTAGTAGCAAGGCTTGCAATTCATCATCAATAGACATTTGTGCAGCCGCAAGTTGGTGTACCAACCCTTGAAAGTCATTCATGTGTACTACTATGCTATCACCCGCTTTAAGCTCCAACTTCACTAGTTTTCTCATCAAAGACGCCTTATTCAAGGCATTCTTTCTCTCATACAGCCCCTCTAACTTATGCCACATCACATAGGCATCGGTGTCTTTGGCAATATGGTTGAGAACACTACTATCGACCCATTGTCGTATAGTAGCAGCCGCCTTTCGATGCAAAATATTCCAATCCTTTTCAATTACACCAGTGGGAACGTCTTTGTTTACAATAGGCTCATACAAGTCTTTGACATACAAGAGGTCTTCCATTTTTATTTTCCAATCCACGTAATTCCCGGATTTTAGAAAAATCATCCCTTGTGTACCCACTTTATCATCCATCCTAAATGACACAAGCTATGAACCACAGGCCTAAACCTATGGCTCTGATACCACTATGTTGGGAAAAAGAGGTCTTAGCGGAAGCTACAAACAAACTACTCTTTTCCCCGTTTGTGCCGTTAGATGAAACTAACCAAGTGCAATGAAAAAAATGGAAATTTCGGCAGCCCTCCGGGACTGTATAACATCCCCAAAAACAAATGACAAGAAAACAAATGACACAAGGATTTATGTGGAAACCCAAGATGGGAAAAAACCACAGGTACCGTAAGCCCGGTACCAAGCCCTTCCACTAACAACAATATCAATGGAGTACAACACTACAATCCTCCCTAGTAACCACTAGGGGCAACCACAATCTCAAGGTAACAACCTTGGACAAACAACCACACATATCTCCACTACAAAGTAGCAAATAACACCAAAATACACAAAGAGGCAGAGGGAACGAAAGTACCAGCTAGGAAAGTCGAAACGACTCAAAAATTGGCAGGAACGAAGCTTGTATATGCAGTAGACACCCCTCCAAATTTGGCTGCAATGCGAGCTCGGACGGAGCGGGAATCAGGACTTCAAATTTGGGGTTTTTAGGGTTATACGGGTTAAGCTCTTTTCTCTCTTTCTTTCTCTTTTGTGAATGTGTTTAGTGTGTGTGTTTTTGATCTCATTTTTCTGCTCTCAAGCCTTCCTCTTTTGTTTGCCAAGCTTCCAAAAGAAGAAACTAAGTAAGGGCAAAGTGGTCTTTTTACTACCACCTTTACTTACAACATCATATGTAAAAACATATGGCTCCTTCCTCCAATTAGGAGGGAATATCCCAACATATTATTATTCCAAGATAATCCAAAAAAAAAAATACAAAAATCCAAAAACTAGTTATCGTTTCAATTTTGTTCGTTGAATAAAGTCCTCTATGGAGTTGTTGGTTTTAATAATGGGATGTTAGTACCATTTGTAAGGCATGAGGTGGATGTTTTATAATTGAAGTTGGGAGATTTGTTGGTTATTCCGATTTAATCAGATGGTTGTTTCATGTTGCCGGAGTGTTGTTGTTACACTTGCATATGCCGGTTGCTCTTAGCTCCACATTTCCTAAACATTTCCACCTTTTGCATATCCCTCAGCCCCTGTTTCAACCCTTAAAGTCCTCATGACGTGCACTTGTCATTGGTTACTCGCATTGGATGAATTGTAATTTAGACTATATATTGTGTGACCCGTGTTCCACATTACATGGACACAAGAGATGAGTGGTTCAAAATTTTCACATCCGCATGCTCCTCTTTAGCATGGTCATTTTCTAAAGTGAGGGTCCATTATTGGTTCATTATTGATCTTGGATTGAAAGTGGTAAGATTGTTTGGTCACTTGAGTCACATTACGAGGAATTCTATGAAATTTGTTAGAATGGTTGTTCTTTTGTTGAAATGTAAGTACTTTTATAGCTCAAAAAAACAATGTACAAGTTTACATGGGGTATACCCGAGGATTACAAACATATATCAGGAAGCTTAAAAACTAGATTAAACTCCTAGCTCTCAGCCAACTCACATCAGCATTCTTCATTCCATGTGTGATAGCACTAATCCATTTTTCGACATCCTTCATTGCTTCCTCACTTACTCTGTCCGAGAAAGTAAAATATCCTTCAAGTCTACATTTATTCCTCATCCACCAAATCTGATAATAAAGACTAGGAAAAATTTCTAAATCTTACCTTTT
Organism: Spergularia marina; assembly: GCA_963680865.1. Classification (NCBI taxonomy): domain Eukaryota; kingdom Viridiplantae; phylum Streptophyta; class Magnoliopsida; order Caryophyllales; family Caryophyllaceae; genus Spergularia; species Spergularia marina. The sequence continues at coordinate 20,362,077 of OY804553.1, read as the reverse complement.
ATATACCAAATCTTTCAAATTCTTACCTTAATTTTTAAAAGTTTCTAACTCCTACCTTATAAAACATTTTTTTTATCATTATCCTACCAAACATCTACTCTGGTAGGTTTGACTCGGTTTTCCGACATTGACCTTCCTTTTATTCTATTTCCTTCTCCAAATTGGCACGATTTTCCTACAATTCATTCGATCTTTTTCATTTTCTCTCCAATTTCTCTCCCTCCAATTTCATCTTATGTCTCTCTTATTTGGAGGGAAAGTCAGTTAGGTCCGGCAAAAGTCACGGAGTTGCGCCTCGCGCCTCGGTGTCTTCGGCGCAGTCAGTCGCAGGTGATATGCGCTGTCGACATCAAAAGGTCGTAACTTTCCCGTTTTTTAGCCAAAGTGAGCTTATATTATATCTTTAGTTGGAAAGTTAAGAAGATAAGCTTTCACATGGGTTTACTACTTTATTTGGTTGTGGATAATTCAATTCAATAACTATATTGCTTCTAATAACACTACCAACATTGGGTTAGGCAAGAGGGAAAAGAAAAAAAGGAAAAGAACAGAATTTGGGGGCAAGAGAGATAACTTGAGGAGAAGTTTGCCCTCGACTTAATCTTTGGCAAAGGCAAGCGAGAGGGACAGAGTCTTCTTTTTGAAGTTTTTTTTCCACTTTTCTTGACAATTTTGAATTCTTAACCTGCTAAAATAATATTCGAAAAATTCAAAATTACTCAGACAGTTATATTATTTTTATCATCTACAAATAGATATCACAGTTGATATATTTTAGAGCAAATTTAAGAACCGACGCGGGCCTGACCCTTTTAAAACAAAAAAAACACGAGCCCAAATTAGAGAATAGCAAAACATCGGCATTCTCTTCTTTCTTCAATTTCCTTCCCCGACACATTTCCCGCAAATCAATTTCCCCCGACAAATTTCCCCCAAATACTTCACAAACAAACCCTAATTGCAATCCCCAAATTCAACAATTTTCCCAGATCCTTCCTCTCGAATATTCAGGTTGGTTTAATTTTTTAAGTTCGTTTAATTTGTGGGTGTTTTTTGTTTTTAATTCGTTTAATTTTATCTGGGTATGAATTATTTAGTCGATTTCTTAAACATATGGTCTTCGTGTCTTTGATTGCTTCTTTGATTGCTTGTTCGTGAAGATTAGTTGCTTGTTTATGATTGCCGACTTACAGTTGTTCGGTTTCAATTTTAGCTGGTTTTATGTGGATTTCATATTGTGAGTGGATTTGTTAAGGCGGCTACTTTTCGCTTGTGTCATTGTTTGTCAGAAGCAAGTTTGTGATGTGAAATTGTGAACACTTTTTCTGTTTTGTAATATACGAGAGATTGGAGAAAATGAGAGGAAGACGAATTGGGGGATGGAGTGACGGGAAGGGAGAGATTGAGCTTTAGTTCTCCCAATATTTAGAGAAATAATGATTGATGAAGAAGTACATTAGATGACATTTGGCTGGAGTCCACAGTCTCGCGAGATGTCCGACATTAGAGGACATTTGCCGTCGAGTGGGTGGGTGGGCGCTTGAGGTCAGTCGATGGGGGGTAGTTGGGCTACAAGCAAGAGAAATAAGAAGCAGTCAGAGCCTCAGAGGCCGTGAGCGTTAGAAGGTGATGCCGAGGGAGGTTGATGAAGTGGGCTCAGAGCCCCGGAATACTGAGGAGGATCGGCACGGTGGAGGGAGGAGGTGCGGTGGTGAGATGCGACCTTTTTGGTTGTCGAGGGTTTTACTTGGTGATTGAAGTTTTGATAATGAAGGATGAGATTAATTAGTGCCATTAAGCATGAAAATAACTTGAAACAATCAAGTCTGAATAACTTGAAACAACTTTTTTTTTTTTTTTATTCTAATGGTTATTTGTGAGATTTTTGGAGAGCTTCTTTGATGGATCAGGGGAAGAGGTTTCCTAACTTGGAAACTCAAGATTAAGGAGGAGGATTCCCATTAATTAGCAGCTCAAGATCTTTCATTTGAAGGAAGGTCATAATTTATCTTGATCAAGGTATAAAAACATGTTTTATTACCTGATTTGTGCTTTAATCTTACATGCAACTAAAGATCCTTAGCTAAACTTAATTAGGAGTAATTAAGTACTAACTAGAGGAGTCTAATTAGAGGCTAAATAACTTTCAAAAACAAGAATATAACGCCCACATTAGCAACTAGTTCCCTATTTCTATGATATCAGTTGTGCGAAAACGTATGAAACGATGAACGAAAACAATAAAGAACACACAATAATTTACGTGATTCTCTATCAATGCGATAGCTACATCCACGGGGGTTTTCGAATCATTTCACTATGTCCCGGAGATTATAAATACACAAAAGATGATCTGAGTTTTTCTAGATCTGCCATCTTGAAATACTCTCTATGACTCTCTTAATTTCTCCCCTAGAGAAAATAGGCTAAGTATTGGGTTGTTTTATATATGAACACCCTCAACAAAATACCTAATTCGTAAAAGAAACGGAATTAGGAAAGCAAAAAACCACACGAAAATAACCGGCCAACAAAGCCCGAGCTTGTCGCGAACCGCACCCGAATTCCGGCGGGCCGCGGGCTTGACCACTACAAACTGCGCTGGTGCCAAAACCCGTACACAGCAATCGCGGATCGCGTCTTCTCCTTCGGCAGACCGCGCCCGACCTTCTTATTAGAGGTAATCATGAGTCGGGTCGGGCTCGGGGTAAAAAATAGGCCCATTAGGGGGGGCTTGGGTCGGGCTATTCTTTCAAGACTACTTTGTCAGCCCAAGCCCGGCCCTTCCGGGCCAAAGCTGGCTTTTCGGCCCATTTTGGGGCTCGTTCGGGCTTTATTTTTTTGAGTTATGTAGTAGCTAATTATTACGTTTTTGATGACTTTACTCATTAATAATCTCTAGTACTTGCTTTTTTAATTTAATTAATAAACTATTGTACCTTTTAAAGATGATTTTGATGTTGTTACAATAATTTAAAATATTTTTTTTAATATCATCTAATACTATATATTAAAACATAAACCAAGTCTTTTCTAGAATGACACTTGTCATTCATTAATTGGATAGCACTAAGTAGTTACATAATATGTAAATTATTAGCTAATTTATGTAAAATAATATAATTTATGGTGATTATGGTGCTAAGCTAATTTACGAAAAATAATAGTGTTGCTAATAATCATATCTAATATACCTAATATATAATCCTGAACCCGCTCAATTCCCACGCTGACAGGTGGTATATAATAATATTATTATATTGTAAATAATGTTTATCCAAAATAGGATATGGTAAGTACATGGTAATAATATTCTAATAAAATAACATTATTACTTGATTTATGGAAAATAGTTATGTAATATAGTAATTACTTGATTTATGTCAATTTGATCAAATCTCCCACTCGTGTTTCAAAATAGGACTTTGCCTTTTGAAATGTGACTTTTCCTCTAATTAAATTACAAATATCACACGGGTGTTCGAAATGAGATTTTAGTTTTCTAAATGTGAGTTTCCATCTAATTACATTACAAATATTCCACAGGTGTTCGAAACATGAGTTTAGATTTTTAAAGGTGGATTTCCATCTAACTATATTACAAATATCACGTGGATGTTTGAAATGAGATTTTAGGTTTTTGATAAAAAAAAAAAATGTTTACATAATTTTAAAATTAATCATAAGTAGCTCGCGCGTTGCACGGGCCATCAAACTAGTATATATAAAGTTGGATGGAAATCGTGTGGGGGTGACACGTCATTCCTCCACCTCACATGCCACATAGGTGACATGCAAACGTGCATGCCACACAAGCAATTCCACCACATCACATGACACATAGTTAAATCCGCAAATGAGACTATGAAGGCTTGAACCCGCAACCTCAAAGTTGCATTTTAATACTTCAACCACTAAGCCAATTGATTTTTGTTGCTTCTTTTATCAACATAATTATACATAAAGGCCATTAATATTAAGGTTATAAATACATACATGAAAAGAAACATCAAAATAATTTATGAGGAGGTTGACGTAAATCGTGGTATATGATATTATTCATAAACTTGATGAGAATAAATATTAAAAATACCAAAAAAGAAGAGAGGAAAACACGAGAATTGGTATCATGCAGTTCTGAGAAAAACGAAGACATGGATGAGTAATATTGTAACTCTCTATTTCAACAATTTACGTGTAAAATCAAACACACTAATTGTTTTTTGTGACACTTTTATCCACACTACTCAATGAAGATGGGGAGGGGACAATGATATCTATACTATACATTTAATAGGCTAACATCGCAAATGATATGGCGGAATGCTAGAGCGTTGTTAGAAAAAAAAGCCACATCACAACTGATTTGTCGTCTCCTAAATACACTCTCATTTGTTCTTATCCATGTCATTTTCATAACCTCTTTATTCATTCGTGTTCCCCCGTCATAAACTAACTCTCCGTTTTCCTTTCCTCTATTACTATGTTCACCCCCCACCTTCCTACTTTAAGTTTCTCTTCGCCTTCCTCACCTTCCACCTTCCTAATAAAAAATGATTACCCCTTCTTCCATGAGTCCGTTCACTTTCCACCTTAAGAGCTATCAAACCCTTAATGCCAATGAAACGTTATAAAACACTTCATGTTCTTATAAATTAAGTTTCATTGTTATCTTCATTATTTAATTTAATGATGATATTAAGTTTTGAATCTCTTGGCTTATTGTTTGCCAATTATGTCGGTTACACATTAGTTTATAGTAGTATATATACCTTTGTCCAGCGAAAATTGTTTCAAAAGAAAGAAATTCAATTGAGAGGAGAGTCTGAAAATGGTGGAGAGGGGTTTCTCATACAACGAATGTATTTTGAAGAGTTTTAGTGTTTTATTTTTTAATCTTAGAAATATTTTGTATAGTATGAGGTTGTACTCCCAAGTTATTATGTTTAGTTCAAATTTAATATTGTAATTTCAAATAGTTATTTTGTATTCAAATTGTATTTATAATGGAACTTAATCGTTCGGGTCATCGATTTTTTTTATTTGATTTTACAATTGAATTGATTATTTGGATTTTTACCTACCTCAAAACTATAATACTAAATTATCAGTCGTACTAAACTAAAATAGTAGTTTTTTGTTTGTTCTATATGATAAGTATAAGTCATAAGAAGATTATATTATGAGTTTGATGAAGATTTTTAGTAAATGAAATCTGTCTTTTTGATGTAGAAAATATACTTTTAACACAAGAACCGAGCATGATATTAAAGTGTATATGACTTCAAATTTTTAGAACATACTCCCTCCGGTCCTATTTAAACTTCCTTCTCCCTTTTGCGCACTCCAAAAGAAGAAATAATAAATAATACTCTATGATTTATTTAGCAACTAAATTTAAAAGCTAATCTTAGTCAACATCTTTATGTTGCCTCCCTAATTTTTCTCTCGACAAAAACCGTAACATTTTGGGAATGGGAAGAACAAAGTCGAAACCCTGAAAAAGGGAGAAGAAAGTTTAAATAGGACCAGAGGAGTACTTGAGTGTTAACCGCGTTCTCTATTTACTCGACTCATACAATTTCAAGAAAAGTACATATGAATACGAAAACAACAATTTAGAAGGAAAAATCTACACGGGTGATTTCTGAGGTCAAAAACCAAACTGATGGTGAATGTGACGCTATGATAGATCACACAAAGTTTGTCTTAGAGATATCGTCTACAATTTTCGTTTAAAAGAAAGCAAAAAGTAGACCCGTGAATTCACGGGAGCAAAAACTAGTTGATCACTAATATACTAATCTATGTATTTTTGTAATTTATTGGTGATTGATATAAATCGCGGTATGATATTGTTCATAATCGTGGTGAGAATAAATATTGAAACAACAAAAAGTGGAGAGCGAAATACAAGAATTAATATCATGTGGTTTAGCATAGATCGAAGAAGTCGATGACTAATATTGTGACACATCTATTACACTAATTTACGCATAAGATCAAACCCGATAATCAATGAAGGCGTAGTATATATATATAAAGTTGGATGGAAACCGTGTGGGCGCGACACGTCATCCTCCACCTCACGTGCCACATAGGTGATAGGCCAACGTGCATGTCACACATACGAATCCACCTCATCAGCCACACAAACAAATCCACCACAAAAATGAGACTACAAAGACTTGAACCCGTGACCTCCATTTGAAATTGAAACACATCAACCACTATGCCAATTGTTTTTGTTGATGCTTTTATTAACATAATTATATAGAAAGGACATTAATGTTTGTGGTTTTAAATAATTATACATACATAAAAATCAAAATAATTTAGGGGTGATTGATATAAATAGTGGTATATGATATCGTTCAAAATTGTGGTGAGAATAAATATTAAAATAACAATAAAGTGGGGAGGGAAGTTAGAGGCTTAGTATTATGCGATTTGGAGAATATTGAAGACGTCGATGACTAATATTGTAAATTCTCTATTTTACTATTTTACAAATAAAATCAAACATGCTAATCAATAAAGACCGTGTGTAGCACGGTGTAAAGACAAGTATTATAACAAAGATAAACTGACAATTTTATAAAATTAGATATACAGCCCGTGCGTGGTTCGGACATGCAAACTATTTATGTAACAACCCTAAAATTTGCTCAAAGAAATATATAGAATTGTCACGCCGCAATTGACTATCGAGTCAATTGCTAGGCTATAAATTCAGACACAACAAACTAAACAAGAAAGATACAGCGGAAGTCTTAAAACTGTCGAACTACAATTCTCAAAACCAAACTCAAATTACATAATCCAAAAGAAATAAAGTTTCAATAAATGTTTGTGAATCCCCAACATGCAAATCGAGTCCTCAAGCAAGCATCCAAAGCATCAAGACCTGTCAACTACCGCCATCGAGAATGACGTAGGCCCCAGAATAAGGTAGGGAACAAACCAGAAAACAGAACGTCAGCACAGGCTGAGTAAGAAACATAAAGCAGAGAAACAAAGATACGCGCCTTGAGGCGCGTAGCTAACAAATAATAAGCATTGGATATAATAATGAATACAGAGTACCATCGGGACACGGCAATGCGATAGTCACGTATCGCTGACGAGACAAACGGTCTTGTCTATCATACACGGCTGGGCTCCTACCCCGCAGCCACCACAATCTCGAACCGGCGCGAGCTAGAGTACATATAAACGATTCCTAAAGACTTAAAATGTGCACACCCCTCGCTAGAGATCCAGTAGGATGCGTACCTCTAGGAGGAAAGCCTAATAGGCAGTCGGTAGCTACTCCGACCGAAACAGTACCTTGATCAGAGGTATAAACAGTGATCGGTCCGTGCCGCATCACATTCACTCTAGGTGGTAATCATATCGTCATTTTCTTTCATCCGTTTTATGTTCATTATTTGATGGTACGTTATTCGATAATACAATTTATAAATGGCCACAGCCGGATTCAATAATTCAACACAATCGAAAAACACAAGCCAAGATCAACAAAAGCATACCACTCGGCCGAGAAGCCGACTGGCCGAATGGTCGAGAGGCTCGGATCACAAAAGACCGAGGCCGAGTAAGGAAGCCGAGAGGCCGAGGTCGAGCAAACTCAAACGGGTTATGAACGAATATATATACATTGAAACAAGCGTAGGCAAATTGAATTAAGTGTATGGTTATGAATCAAACGTAGGAACAATGAGCAAGTGAACATGTGAATCAAGTGAGAGGATAGAATAGTCCAAAGATGAATGATCAAACGTTCTTACCTTTCAACGCTAATTCTTAAATTAAACTCTTATAACCAAGTCAATGAACTACACCTCCTCGAATCCACAATCTAGACGCCCAATCAATCACAAAATCAATCGATGATCCCCTAATTCACAAGGTATAATCATAAGCCATAATCTCACAACTTTACAAATATACCATGAATCTAAAAGAAGACAGTGGTATTGAAACATAGATAACTCCTACCTCCGACATCGTATGACCACCAAAATTTAGTATGACATAAAGGGTAATGTCAGGAACGTTTCCTCCAAATTTTGTGCACAAACTCCAAGTGGATCAATGGGAATCGATCTCACACTGAACCATAAACACGAATTAGGGTTACCCACGAAATATAATATAACTTTTTATCCACATATCTAGATCTTACCAATTTTTGATATATTGTCAATTCTAGAGTAAGGAACATCTCCACAAAATATCGTTCTCAAATTCCTTAGGAGTCGACAGGAATCCTTAAAATACCGAGGGGCGGAACAGATTCTCGGGTAGATAGACACCTCCACTAAAACAGCTCCACAAGTAGCATCCTATGGAATCTTGGCACGATCTACATCTTCCCGAATTTTTATCGAAAGCACGGTTCTAACGCCACCAACCACGCTCCAATTAGAGATCGTATGAGAGAATTATGTATGTTTTAAGTTGACACAGTGATGATGAGAATTTTATGCGGGTAGAGGCTACGAAAAGAAGAGAGAGGGAGAGAAGGAGGCCGAATGGTTATGAAATAAAGCAAGGGTTTTCTTTATTATATGTATATATAGATATGAGGGTAGACTCGGGTTTGGGCTTTATTCGTTGGGTGAGATGAGTGATCCATAAACCTGACCCAAACTCAATTATAGGAACTCATTTTATCTTCCAATAATCGATTTAAAAAGTAACACCTTTATTAAATAATTACCCAAAAATACGGGGTGTTACAGTCTTCCCCCCTTAAAACAAAGATTCGTCCCGAATCTTAAATTCATTCTCCAAAGTGTCCTCAATTACCGTCCTTCCAAGTTTATAGTTCTCCAAACACTTGTTCAGTCACACAACTCCATTTACAACCGCTTGAGCATTCGAGCAAAGAGAGGGAGATGAAAGTAAATAGGCTTATATGTATTTGATAATATACATGGTACTAGGACACCATATACGATGAGAATAAGTAGTGACTCAACAACAAAATTGCTTGTATGAAAGGAAAGGAGTGAGAAATGGTATGTCAATACGTGTGCATCGTCAGTGCACAAAACGAGTACGTGTGCATCATTAGTGCACAGAATAGGTATACATGCATCGTCAGTGCATGTAGTAAGTATGTCAATTTATCAGAATAATTCGATAAGATGCAACACGATTCATATAATAACAAGTGAAATCACGCAATTCAATCAGAGCCAAGGACGAACATGCGACGTTCTCATCCCCTTTAAAGAAAAGGTTCGTCCTCGAACCAATGTACTTTATGTATCATGCGAGGAAATTATCTGACCATCGATAAATGCCACTTTTCACTTGTGTTTCCCAAATTAATATTTCATTGTCTCTTTCTCATCCCCAGGTCGACCATGCTTTGTCGTATTTCCTCGTGATTGTCGTTGATAGACATGGAACACATTACTATAATAGAACCTTTCGTGAAGCCGGCCAGCAACTCAAACTTGTACCATATCTCGATCCTTAGAAGTTTTACTGAAATATTTATGTCCATTTGAATCTCATCGTTGCCACTTCCCTGTCAAACCTTTATTGGAGTGTTCCCATCTACACAAGGTATTGTCATTTAAACCTTAGAGTACTATTTAGTATCAAGACCACCGTCGTAGAACTTGTATCTAAAATCTCAACTCACATGTAAGTTGAACTTCCACAGTCATATTTCTTAATGCATATAGGCAGCTGGCTAAACAATATCTTAACATTCCATGTATCCTTCACATTCTTGTTCGACAAAGTGAATTGACATCGATCGTCCCTCTATTGTGAGCCACTCAAGTCGTCATCCTCGTTATATTGTTGTGAGCTCATAAAAGACGTTGTAACCTTTTAAGCTAAACTTTCATCTCCATAATTGTTGTCATCTAGTGTCGTTTTACCCCGGCAAGATATTGTCGTCATCTAATAACTGTTTTATCGCACTGAGTAGACTCATTTTTTTTTTTGCTAATGACTTTACATAGACCTTTATGCTTGCTTGGTGTGTCCGGGATTTTTATATTCTCTATGCCATTCACGATGGTTCCATAACTCCTTAAGTTGTTGACCACAACTTTTGAGTTTTCACCTCATCGTTAACTTGTCGTCTCATACTACTCATTAAGTTTCAGTAATCTCGCTGAATGTCTGATGTTAGATCCTTGAATTATACACCTATTTCACCCTTTTCGTGATGGCCTAAACTCGAATGTCTCTAAAGTTTAAGACTATAATCATCACTTTAACCTCAATTCAAGTAGGTCATTCTTCTCATACTCATTGGGTTTCCTGAACACGCCCGCTGTAGTTCTCCAAATTTTATCCGTTCATGACTCACATCAACCCTTAAGTAATACTTATAGTCAACTTCTTTGGTTGTGCGAACGAGTTTAATCATATAATCATATGACCTTAATGTGTTAAGAGTATCACCCGTTAGCTAGGAGTTTTCCTTCCATATCCAGTTCTCATTTGATCCTCAAAACATATTGTACAGGCCTCGGAGTCACTTTTCTCTGTTTCTTGCACATTGGAGTCTTCTTGAATCCATGTCTCACAGGTGTAGACCTTAAAGCAATACACAAGCTTTATGTAACTGCAAGGAAACCCTTTCGGGACTTGATCAAACACATATTCGTATCCAAAGTTCCCAAGTGTTGACGCACTTTTTAGCCTTAGTCATTAAGACCATCATCCTAAATTGACTTGAAGAAACTTCGTCCTTGTAAACATGTAGCCTCAAGTCTCAAACTTGTCAAGCTAAAACTGATATGATTATCCTTAATTCTCTTTTGTTGTCTTCTCATCTGTTTCATAACACCAAAGCCGCCTGAACTAATGCAATACAACTGTAACTTCTCAAAAAGGGGTTTAATTTTATTTTCAGTAACTCAATACCATAGGCGTTATGTAGGTAGTATCAATTCTGATCATAATAACAATAGCTAGATCCTCTATACAAAGTTCTTTTCGATTATCTAACACTTTTATATTTCTTCCACGACAATTCCAATCCCATAACTCTACATCTTCGAAGTTCTCATTCCTTTCCTAGTTATTTAAACCAAAATGTACTAGGAGTCATCCTTTAACTTGAAATTAAAATCAAAGCCTCCAACGACTTCAAATCTCGAGATATGATGCTCAAAGTGCCTTGAACTCAAAGGGCGCAACAACGCTACCACCTTGAAATTACTTCACATTCCATTAACTTGTTTGTCAGGGTAAACACTATCAATCCATATCGACTAAGTTCATTTGTCGCAAGCCACAACGTCAAGAATGTAAATTTAACCAAATTAGATATAGCGCCCCATACGTTATCTTTTCCATTAGACTTGGGTGTCAATCACTAAGCACGCCCCATCTCAATCTTAATTTATCCACCAAAACATGATCTACAATGCCTTCAGAAAGACCGATGCCAAGGGCATAGTGTACAAACACCACTCATGAATAATAGCATTCCATGCATATGAAGTCTCAAAATTAACCTTGCAGTAGTGGATTCAAACAATATCTTTATGTCGACTTTGCCCTACACATTATATGGTACATCAGTCCTACTAACTTATGACCTCGATATTGTTGTAGCACAGCGACGTTCCTTTTCTACTTACGTCTACACTCTATAGTTGAAAGTCCAGAAGCAACTTATGAAACAAATATTGTCCTAGTGGTTCTGTTGTGTTATGTTTGACTTGTAGGTTGGAGGTTCAAACCTTGTAACAAACAAATGTGTCTCATTTCCTTCGAGTCTTGCATGTACGCGACTAGTTGAATCTCCTTCACCACTTCGGTTTTCGAACAATTGTTGAAGTCATAACCATGTTATCTCTTCCATTTTATTAATTATACCAATCACGTACCAATAGGTGTAACTGACCTTGAACGTTGAATCTTTGTCCCCAAACCATCTAATTGTACCTCTAAAATTTTAATACTCAAATTTAATTGATCAATCCTCATGATAACCTCAAAATTTCACTTCCCATTATATATTAGGCGTCCAACACTTCTATCATATGATTTACCGAAAGAAAACTCATACAGGTATATCGATGATTCGAGAACTCATGAATGTGTCCCTTTGCTCATTTATATTCCATAATACTACAATCATGCATATGCAGTAATTACCAACGCTAGCCGTAATTCATACAATATAGTCCCAAATCAAATTTGATTACTCACTTAAAACCCATAAGCACCAACCTTTACCCAAACGGCCCTAACTTGAAGAATCTTGTTATGGGTCCCGAGGTAAATAGTTTACCTTTATGGTACGACTTTCAAATGAACCAAGTATGAAATCCCAAGTAATACTAATAATCAACCAACCGTATTATTCGAGTGTTTTATTTGATCATACGAAATTAGAGTAGTGCTTTCCTATTTAACTCGTCCATATGATTTATCAATTACTGATTCGATTCAAATTCTGTACAGAAAGTAGTGCAGGCTGCGCCTTGGCCAAGACCGGTGGACACTCTCCCTGGTGCCAACGTGAGCCATCGGTCAAACCGAGTCCGGCCATTTAGAACGGGTGAGTCGAGGACACAAAACACACAGACATATAAGTTTTCAGATAGCACGTGATCTCAATCAAATAACATTGACCTGAACATATTTATAGGGGCATTGTCTCCTTTTTCTAAAATGATTACAAGACACATAGTCTAAATGCAAAGAAAACAAAGCAAGGGAAATCACAGAAATCCTCAATTTTAAAGTATCGAACCTAAAATCGTGTCACTTCTAGCTTGCACTACTTTAAAACCTCACAACTCTTGCAGAAATATATATTGACCTTCAATTTGTCCCAACAGAATTTGATTCATTTCGAGAGTTCCTTCAAAATTTAGGTGCTTCCACTACCGTAAATTGCATAACAAATCCTTGTCATCTAACCCCAAAATGTCGAAAACAATCATATGCCTGATATCCTCAATAAAATTTCTCAGTTCTCTTAACGTTACTTGGCATTCCCAATTTCTCAGTTCTCTTAACGTTACTTAAAATCCGCGTCGATGGCATTTGAATGACGTAAGGTCGAGTATACAAGAACCTACCACGCATAAGCTTAGCTCCTTCATAGACTCACCATTACTAGTCCCTTCTTCGACTTTTCACTTTCTCTTAAAATAATCGTTGTACTAGATTCAATTGGTGGAGCAAAGTTAGATTGAGTAGTGTCGGCTGTTTCTACAGGAATAAGCATAGGTTCGTCTCGATTCATTTTTCCCAACGATCTTATTTGATTCAATACCATGAATAGAGTTTTATGGTTAGGAAAAGAGGAAGTAGACGATTGCTTCCAAATTTGCGGTTTACCACCATCTCACATACACAAACCCAAGGGTATGTTCTGTCTCATATCTCACCTAAAATGGCCAGATCCTCGATAACTATAAACATTCAGTGCTCAAATACAATCATACTATCATCATCTTCAACTCATCCATAATATAAACCCAAAAGGTGCTTAATGACTCTATTTAACTTGCAATACTGTCGATCTATTCCAATACCCTAGTCGCCTTAAGCATTTCAATATCACATTCGAAACAATAAACTAAATTTCGAAACTCATAAATCAATAGATCATCAATTACTGTTAGCACCAAAGATAATCTCCAAAGTGGGTCGGTGTAAAATATTCACTTTTAGAACACCCAAAAATCAATCCAAGAACTCCATGGTGTAGTACAAGAAACAAGTAGCACGTAGCAACTAGCATGCGAATGAATGCACCCGACTCGCCCCCATTTTAAAACTTTCAAAATTTGTTTTGAAAACTTTTGTAGACTCGACGAATCAGAACCTAACACTCTGATACCAACTGTAACAACCCTAAAATTTGCTCAAAGAAATATATAGGATTGTCACGCCGCAATTGACTATCGAGTCAATTGCTAGGCTATAAATTCAGACACAACAAACTAAACAAGAAAGATACAGCGGAAGTCTTAAAACTGTCGAACTACAATTCTCAAAACCAAACTCAAATTACATAATCCAAAAGAAATAAAGTTTCAATAAATGTTTGTGAATCCCCAACATGCAAATCGAGTCCTCAAGCAAGCATCCAAAGCATCAAGACCTGTCAACTACCGCCATCGAGAATGACGTAGGCCCCAGAATAAGGTAGGGAACAAACCAGAAAACAGAACGTCAGCACAGGCTGAGTAAGAAACATAAAGCAGAGAAACAAAGATACGCGCCTTGAGGCGCGTAGCTAACAAATAATAAGCATTGGATATAATAATGAATACAGAGTACCATCGGGACACGGCAATGCGATAGTCACGTATCGCTGACGAGACAAACGGTCTTGTCTATCATACACGGCTGGGCTCCTACCCCGCAGCCACCACAATCTCGAACCGGCGCGAGCTAGAGTACATATAAACGATTCCTAAAGACTTAAAATGTGCACACCCCTCGCTAGAGATCCAGTAGGATGCGTACCTCTAGGAGGAAAGCCTAATAGGCAGTCGGTAGCTACTCCGACCGAAACAGTACCTTGATCAGAGGTATAAACAGTGATCGGTCCGTGCCGCATCACATTCACTCTAGGTGGTAATCATATCGTCATTTTCTTTCATCCGTTTTATGTTCATTATTTGATGGTACGTTATTCGATAATACAATTTATAAATGGCCACAGCCGGATTCAATAATTCAACACAATCGAAAAACACAAGCCAAGATCAACAAAAGCATACCACTCGGCCGAGAAGCCGACTGGCCGAATGGTCGAGAGGCTCGGATCACAAAAGACCGAGGCCGAGTAAGGAAGCCGAGAGGCCGAGGTCGAGCAAACTCAAACGGGTTATGAACGAATATATATACATTGAAACAAGCGTAGGCAAATTGAATTAAGTGTATGGTTATGAATCAAACGTAGGAACAATGAGCAAGTGAACATGTGAATCAAGTGAGAGGATAGAATAGTCCAAAGATGAATGATCAAACGTTCTTACCTTTCAACGCTAATTCTTAAATTAAACTCTTATAACCAAGTCAATGAACTACACCTCCTCGAATCCACAATCTAGACGCCCAATCAATCACAAAATCAATCGATGATCCCCTAATTCACAAGGTATAATCATAAGCCATAATCTCACAACTTTACAAATATACCATGAATCTAAAATAAGACAGTGGTATTGAAACATAGATAACTCCTACCTCCGACATCGTATGACCACCAAAATTTAGTATGACATAAAGGGTAATGTCAGGAACGTTTCCTCCAAATTTTGTGCACAAACTCCAAGTGTATCAACGGGAATCGATCTCACACTGAACCATAAACACGAATTAGGGTTACCCACGAAATATAATATAACTTTTTATCCACATATCTAGATCTTACCAATTTTTGATATATTGTCAATGCTAGAGTAAGGAACATCTCCACAAAATATCGTTCTCAAATTCCTTAGGAGTCGACGGGAATCCTTAAAATACCGAGGGGCGGAACAGATTCTCGGGTAGATAGACACCTCCACTAAAACAGCTCCACAAGTAGCATCCTATGGAATCTTGGCACGATCTACATCTTCCCGAATTTTTATCGAAAGCACGGTTCTAACGCCACCAACCACGCTCCAATTAGAGATCGTATGAGAGAATTATGTATGTTTTAAGTTGACACAGTGATGATGAGAATTTTATGCGGGTAGAGGCTACGAAAAGAAGAGAGAGGGAGAGAAGGAGGCCGAATGGTTATGAAATAAAGCAAGGGTTTTCTTTATTATATGTATATATAGATATGAGGGTAGACTCGGGTTTGGGCTTTATTCGTTGGGTGAGATGAGTGATCCATAAACCTGACCCAAACTCAATTATAGGAACTCATTTTATCTTCCAATAATCGATTTAAAAAGTAACACCTTTATTAAATAATTACCCAAAAATACGGGGTGTTACAAGTTATTATCTAATACTATATATTAAAACCTAAAAAATTTTCCTAGAAGAACACTTGATATTCATTAATTGGATAGCATTAAGTAATTACATAATATCAAAATTATTAGCAAATTTATGGAAAATAATATAATTTATGGTGATTATGGTAGTAAGCTAATTTATGTAAAATAATAGTGTTGCTAATAATATTATAACAAAGATAAACTGACAATTTCACAAAATGAGTATAATAATATAGATATACACCCCGGGCGCGGGCCGGGCATGCAAACTAGTTTTTATTATTTTAATATCAAAATTTATTTACTATATTTGGGCTAATTTTACTATATTTAGTACTTTATTTACCAAATGCGTTATAATCTGACATTATTTACACTAGTTTACATAACTAATATTTATAAACTTAAAAAAAAAAATTGCGTTTTATTTTTAAAAGCGAGCTGGGCCAGGGCCAAATTTGGGGGCACGGGCTTGGCCCAAGCCCGACCCATATTATTGCGGGTTTTTTTTTTCGGGCCGGACTTTGGGCCATTTTCAAGTATAATGTAAGGCCCAAACCCAGGAAAAAGTCGGGCCAGGTCACACCATTTCCCAACAATATCCTTCATCGGCTCTCTATTCTCGCACCTACCCATGTCGAAGAAACTCGTGACCAAGTCAGACCATTTTCCAACAATATCTGTCATTTTAGTGACTCAACGACTAGTGAATATGGCAAACACGCCATTGTTAATAGCTAAATTAATACTGCGGTGTAATGGTTAACAACTACCCGCTAACATCTTAACAGCTTATACTAGCTCAACAACTACAACTACCAAAATCCTAAGCTATGTTGATATCTAGAATTCTAAGTCTATAACCAAAAAAGGGGGGCCAGATATTGAACCCAAGATCTCATGGTAGAGAAAATGAATCTCAAGGGAGGCCAAACCACCAAGGCAAAGCAATTTCGCGTGATGTATTTACTCAATAAAGTAGTAATAGCATAAAACTCAGAGGGCAGACCCCCGCTCAAGTAGCCTAAACTCTGCCACTATTTGTAACTCCACGAGACTGCTTACCAGAGTGGACCTTCTGTCACACTTTGTGAGTTTGTGTCCCATTCTGTGCCGCACCAATGGGAGACAAAGATTTCACTATATAATATTTTTTCCATAATATATCTTACGGATATTTTTTTTCTTCCCATAATTCTATTACAAATTATTTTTAATGGTAAGTTTTGTGAAATCCTTACTTTCCATTGGTGTGACTCACAATATGTGATATAAAGTGGAACAGAAGATTAACTTTAGACTAATTACCGGGGGCTGATTAAACATCCATACAAAGATGAGTTTGTCACCTTGCAACTCTACTTTATATATTACGTAATATTTCACACATGTTCCCAAGTCAAAGTGTAGGTTGAAAGATATTTTCAAGAAGAAGAACTACAGTGCTTGTAATTGTAGGATGGCACAAATGTATGTTTCCAAATGATGGCACATGTAGGTTACTTCAGTCATTTGTTAATTGGTGGTTCATATTCAAGAACCATTACAAAAACATAAATGTATTGACTTAAAAACATGACAACAAGAATACAACACCCCACATTAGCATCTAATTCCCTATTTTTATCCTCATTACTCATTAGCCAATATCAATCCCCCACCTAAAACAAGTCCCAAGTGAAATACCAAATATGCCCCTCCAAAGCAGCCGTCATCAATCATCATTACAACCGACTCTTGAGCTGCTTGTTGATAAATACAACTATTCAATCTAGTTGCCACAAAATATCCTTATTGAAATCTTTAATCCGTACCTAATCTCCACGTGTCACCACACTATCCATCAACTCACAGAATTAAGAGGGTCCAACCCCATAAATATCTGATAAAAGCTACTGGCCACTAACCTAAATATCTTTACTTTTCTTAAAAATATCCACTTAAATTAGTTGAAGAAAACAAATAGAAAAAAAAAAAAGAAATTGAAAATGCCATTAGCCAGCCATACAAAGGGGGCCAATGACCCTTCACTTTTTGATTGCACCACCCAAAATATTAAAGAAAAAAAGATATTAGTTTGGCGACGTGGCCATTTTGGGCCATACGATGATATTACAACGTTTGAAGATATTTTATCTTAGCTTACAACCGTCAGATGCTTCTGTATTACTTTATTAGAATAAAACTCCACCATAGATTTGACAACATATTTTTAAAGAAAAATTCAAAATGATATGAACCTAACATACGCACTTAGATATTTTGATTATTAAATGAAAATCTTTGGTACTACATAACGACTTTTCTTATTTGAAGCTCTTTAATTTATTCTTGGTGGGAAAATATCATTCATTCATATAGTATCACATTTTTAACATATAGTTCAATTTTTATTCTTCATTCACTTAAATCTTGTAGAGTTTGACAAAAAAGATCAAATCTTTGAGTTGGGTTTATGCAAATTTTTGGTGGGTAAATCTTGTAACACTCAAATCTTGTAGATTTTTTGCAAAAAGATCAAATCTTTGAGGTGGGTATATGAAAATATTTTGTGGGTAAATCTTGGATTTTGATGGGAGAAGTGGTAGTCAGTAGCTTTGAAGGAATGGAGATAGAGGTTGTTGATAAGGAGAAGGTATTGGAGGAGAAGAGAGAGAGTATTAAAGAAGCTTCAAGTTCAATGGTTCAATGGGAGAATTTCTTACCAAAAGCTGGTGTTAGGGTTTTGTTGGTTGAAGCTGATGATTCAACAAGACAGATTGTTGGTGCTCTTCTCCGAAAATGCAGCTATAAAGGTTAGTTTTTGGGTTTAATTTTACCTGAACGTTTTATGCTGGTTTAATTCATTTCTTTTCTGTATTGTTGATGTTGTAATGATATGATCAATTGATAATTGAATTGAATTGGGGATTTGAGTAATTCATGTATTTGTGTGAAAAAAAAAACATTGAATTTTGTGGATTGTTTTAGCTGATGAAATTGAAGGGTTTTTGAATTGGTTTTGTTAGGGTTGTTCTAATTGATCTAGTATTGTAAAAAGTGTGTTTGATCTAAATATCTGACAATTGCTTCATCAGCTGAAAAAGTTCTGGTAAATTTAGTTGTGAGCGGTTGAAATGAGTTAAAATTGGTATAGAAAAGGTCAATTGGATCCCTTGTGGCCGCAATTGATGTAATAAAGACTGAGGGAGTGGGGGGCCAATTTTTATGATTAGAATTTGGCAAAAAAGTCTGGAATTTGAAAGAATTGGTGTAGTAGTTTTGTAGCTTCAATGATGAAATATTTACTGGGAGTTTGGAAGTTGGCAATTGTTGTGTCCAGAACAAATAGATTTTACATCAGTTGGTAGGAATTCTGAAATTAGTGTTTGTTGCTGGCTGCTCTGACAGCTGAGATCTCTGATATTAGTTCAGTTCAGTTTAGTTGGATGTCTGAGTACCTTCTGTAATCTATGGCAGCCTGGCAGGTGTTTTGTTTTGGTCTGACATGTGTAAAAGCTTATCCGAGAAGTCATCAGAGTCCACTTATGTTTAAGAGTCCTGTATTTGTGTTGGATGCACTAAACATGAATTTTTTTTGCTGAAGATGATACACACTCATACTTGTCATTTTCGAATTGGTACATCAAGTCTGTCTCTTTGTTATTAATGTGCATGTTATATGTGAATCTGCGAGTTTAGGCGCTTTGTGTTTTGCTGGTTATTGTCTTAGAAAGCTGAGATCTTGTGTGGGATAATAGTGAGGCATAAATTAATATGATTCGCCTTGTTCTATTTGCAGTGGCTACTGCTCCCGATGGTCTGAAGGCTTGGGAGGTGTTGAAGGCAAGACCTCATAGCATAGACCTGATATTGACCGAAATGGAGCTGCCGTCAATCTCTGGATATGCTCTTTTGACATTGATTATGGAGCATGAGATCTGCAAGAACATCCCAGTTATAAGTATGTTATTCGTATGATATGTGCTTCCTGTCTTTTAAAAAAAAAGAAACTTGAGTTGTGTTCTAATGTGATGTTAATGGTATGCAGTGATGTCCACGTATGACTCTGTTAGCATGGTATATAAGTGCATGATGAGGGGAGCAGCCGACTTTCTTGTTAAGCCTATTAGGGTAAACGAGCTGAGAAATCTATGGCAACATGTCTGGAGAAGGCAATCGGTATGTCAACTTCTTACAACGTTTTAGAATATGCCTTCCTAGACGTGTACACAAATCTTTAGCTCTCGTTTACCCAAAAAAAAAAAAATTCTTTAGCTCTCATTTAGACGTTCGGTATGTAACTTTTTACTTCTGCAGCAGGTCGGTAGAGTAGTACATGGCCCTCAGGATGAGAGTGCTGATCAGGAAAAGCTAGAAGCGACTGCTGAAAATAATGCTACTAGCGACCGTTCAAGCGGCTCCAAAGCGTGTAATCCAACGCGAAAGGACTGCCTCAAGAAAGGAAGTGATGCGCAGGTGTGAAAACTCTTCCTGCTAAAACTTCTTTTTTTTCATGATTTGGATGCTTGTTCTCTGCTGAGAATATAAGAATGCCCATGGATAAACGGGATCCCTGACATTTTAAGTTGGCTTATGATGTTTAATTTAGAGACTGATTGTTTGCTTTCTCATGTGCAGAGCTCCTGTGGAAAGCTAGATCTGGAAGCTGATAGTGCCTACACGGCTGAGGTCGAAGATTTCTCGCAACCAAAACAAGGACAATCTCCTGTAACGGAGTTTAGAGTACAGGAATGTCAGAATTTATCAACTCCTGAGAGTGCAGCGGCAGGTTTGTACTTCATCGGTTTACTAGGTCCTCATTTGTCAGTTTTATCAATTGTAGGAAAATGATAGAATGTGTGTTTATTTTTGGATCAGATACTGCTGCATACAATGGTAATAGGACCCTAGATCGAGAACAAAGATTAGAGCAAGAAAGTCATGCAGAGAACGTGAATCTGTTTCCTCAGCCCAGTGCTAACAAAGAGGGTACAACCAACTCTCCAAGACAAGCCATAGATTTGATTGGAGCTTTCGTTAATCAGTCAAATCGCAAATCATGCCCGAATGATGGAGCAAACAGATACGATTCCTCTCCTTATTTGGATCTCTCTCTGACGAGAAGTTCTCCTGTTGCGCCTGAAAATCAGATCAGCAGTGATAATCAACTGCTGAAACATTCCAACGCCTCAGCTTTTACAAGGTGAGGCTCTTGAATCATCACATTTCCACCAACTTTCTCTGCTCTAGATATCTTCCTTGTTTCTTTCTTTATTAGAGCTTATTTCTTTTCTTTAGAACTCTGCTCTAATTTTTTGTTTGGTTCAATTTAGGTATGTCAACAGGACAGTACACGAATCAAACACAAATGCAATTTCTGGTCCCAATCCTAATGACGAGAACGTTTCACCTGGTGAACATTTGTCTGACAATAATGCTCCTGAGAGGAACTTCAGTGCTAAGGATTCCATGCTTCAATATCGTCAGAAAGTCGCATCAGTCCCTGTAAATCTGACTAAAGAAGCTGAAAATGAGTCAGAATATTGTTCACGAAAACTGTTTCCCATCCCGCTTGCCATGGGAGGGGTTAAAGTAGATGCATGCTCTCCTCAAGTTGGATACGGATCTTCAATTCCTCCTACAGTTCGCACATTATCACCTTCACCAAGTCCCAGTTCTGCCAACCAGCAAATGAGTTCTTATCATCAGTTCAGTGCTGACACAATCAGCAGACAAAATTATAACCCAATTGACCATAGTGCAATAATATCTTCGAATCAGCCAGTCTGTAGGCAGGATCAGAAGATGGAATTTTTAGAAGATCAAACCAACTTCTCTGCCACTGATCAATGTGGCAGTAGCACTTTATGCAACGACACTTTTGGGCATCTGAACGGTTCTGAGGGTGGGAATGAACAGACTAATGGGACTCATAGTTTGACTCGCCAGCGTTCTTTGCAAAGGGAAGCTGCTCTTAATAAGTTCCGGTTGAAGAGGAAGGAAAGATGCTATGAGAAGAAGGTTCGGTATGAAAGCCGGAAGAAGCTTGCTGAGCAGCGGCCTAGAGTAAAAGGGCAGTTTGTACGTCAAGTTCCTCCAGATCCTCCACCACTAAAATCTGATAATTCTGGTAGTGATACATTTGCCTACTAGTTAAATAGCCCATGTATATTAGGTTTTGATGTAGTACAGTATAGACTTATTGAGGCTTGCCATTAGAATTCAGATATATAATGGTCTGTAGTCTTGTAGAAGCACCGCCTTGCCCTTCTTGTACAGCATGTTTACAGGAGTTCTGAACTGACAGTGAGTTAAACGCGAGCAGCATTACTCGTACTCTTGCTAATTCTTTGTGATTACAGTTTTACCAATACATAAGCTTTGTACCATCACTCTGGTCACCATTTCACACATACGGAATAGAGCTAAAGCGACTGTAATATTGCGCCTAAATTTCCTTTTTAGCAGTATAGAAGTACTATGTTTGTAATGTTCACACTGACTGTTCCGTAAGATGATTCATATCAGCCGACTTTATATCATTTTGAAATTAAGGCTTTGTCGTTGCTGTTGTTGTCATCGTGTTATGTGGAGGCTTTTTTCTTGATGAGGGGGCTCAATAATTGCTTGAAATAAAAGGCAGAAACTTTGAAACAAAACTCTGGTAATCACTCATCTCGGAAAGTCCAGTTGCTTGGAGTAACATTCTTGTCAAAGTGTTGCTATTAAGGAAAGGCCCATCCAACTTTATGATCAAGTGGGAAATTTCTCAATGTTTATGGTAACCACATGACATTGCTTGTATTGTCAAACATCCCTAACATTATCACTTATCAAACAAATTTCTTGGCAAAGATTGTTGCTTTTACCCTTTTTTTTTTAGCCAAATTTTAAAAAAATTTAGGTTCGTGTAGGCTTTTCACTACCAAAGATTTTTTAGTTACTTGACTTTTCACTTTAGTCAATCTCAGTGTTTTTGATTGAGGAGTAGTTGTGTAAGTTGATATAAGTGCCTAATTTACCCAACTACAATAGAAAGTTGGGAAATTTTCCAATATAACTTTGAGATTCTCGAAATTTTAAGGTATATCCCTCAGGTTACCGAGCTCTCCAGGGTGCCTCTGAGGTTTGCAAAATCGTGTTTTGACCAGATTTTCGCTAACGGCGTCTAACACCGTTAGACCCTTAGTGAGTTTGACTATTTTATCATGCGCCGGCGGGGGCGGTTTTAAGATATTGTTGTTCATGCTAGGGCCATATTCAATTTCATTGTGTGATCATATTCAGCTTCAAGGGTTTAATAATGAGGCGTTTTCTGATATTGTTGTTCATGCTATGGCCTCCACTTATCGCCTTCATCGCTTGATTATCTCTCGCAACGCTTACTTCAGGTTGAATCTTCTCTCGAGAACACGATCCTGAGCATTGGGCGGTGATTGGTAGCGCCTGTGGTGGTGGTGGTGGTGGAGATGGGTGAGGGCGGGGGAAGGGCGGAGCAAGGGGTGGCTCGTGGGTGAGGGAATGGGGAGGAGAGGGAATATGAGTTTGGTTTTTATTTTCTTTAATTTTTTTTAATTGATTTGTAATTAAGGGTCAATTTGTTTTAAAATAGTCAAACTCACCGAGGGTCTGACGGTGTTAGACGCCGTTAGTGAAAAAACTCAAAAAACGTGATTTTGCAAACATCAGGGACACGCTAGATAGTTCGGAAACCAGAAGGGTATACTTGAAAATTTCGGGAACCTCAGGGGTATATTGGAAAATTTCCCTAGAAAATTCTCACCCTTTTCTCTTGAAGAGTTAAATTGTACGATATACTTCAATAAAAAATATAAATAGTTTGACGTAAGTGGCGTTTGCAAATACAATTCAATCACTTTACTCCCTCCGTCCCCCTTTAAACATCCCGCTCTTTTTTTTACGTGGATAAATGTGGTGTGGTTTGTTTATTATTGTTGGAGATAATGAGTGGTTTATTTATTATTGTTGAACATAGTGGTTGATTTGTTTATTATTTTTGGAGATAATGGGTGATTTGTTTATTATTTTTGGAGATAATGGGTAGTTTGTTTATTGTTTTTGAAGATAGTGGAGGGTTGATGTGTGGTGAAACTTACCCCCATTTAAAAAGTTTTGAAATGAGGTGTTTAAATAAAGACACCCCGAAAGAAAACTGGGATGTTTAAACTTTAAAGGGGGACGGAGGGAGTACTTTTCTAGAATTAACTAGTTTGATGGCTCGTGCAACGCCCGGGCTATCTATGTTTAAATGTTAAAATTGTATAAACAAAAATTTTATCTAAGACTTTAAATCTCATTTCAAACACCCGAGGGATATTTGTAATACAATTAGATGAAAATCGCCATAAAAATCTAGAGTCATGTTTCGAACACCCGTGTGATATTTGTAATGTAATTAGATAGAAAGTCACATTTAAAAACCTAAAATCATGTTTCGAACACCCGTGTGATATTTGTAATGTAATAAGATGAAAAGTTACCTTTCAAAATCTCATTTTGAACACCTGTAGGATATTCGTAATGTAATTACATGGAAAATCACCTCTCAAAACCTAAAACCACATTTCGAACACCCGTAAGATATTTGTAATGCAATTAGAGGAAAAATCACATTTCAAAAGCTAAAATCTCATTTTGAAACACCCGTGGGATATATAATCAAATTGCCATAAATCAACTAATTACTATATTACATAACTATTTTCCATAAATCAAGTAATTAATAATGTTATTTTATTAGAATAATATCACCATATAGTATTACTTACCATATCCTATTTTGGATAAACTTTATTTACAATATAATAATATTATTATATGCCACGTGTCAACGGGGGAATTGAGCGGGTTCAGGATTACATATATATATTAGATAGAAGATCATTATTTCCAATAGCTTGACCTTTAGCAACCAAGCGGATTTGCTCCTGGTTATTCTAGTTTGCGATATCCTAAAATATTATTAGTACATGCAAAAAGGCACCAATACAATAACGTGATTGATTAATTTCACATTATTTAAAAAAATTAATTTTTTTTTTTTAACAAATTTTACTTTCATATATAATTTCAAATATTTGAATTTTGACTATTCTTCGAGGCCATACCAGCCACTCAAAATTCGATCTTCATTTTCAGGTCCATGAATATTGGGCCAAACCATGTGGACCGGGCGCACGAAATGGATAAAGCACCTTAAATTCACTGATGACTGGTTCGCGTAATCGTGTCTCTCAAGATAAAGGCACTAAAACTATGACTCCTCTAGTCCTCTTTCACTTCTAAAAGCTTGCCTACTTTCTATTTTTCATTACTACATGTTTCATAAGCAGTAATTGTACGCCATGTAGTAGTACAACATTTTCCCAAGTCCTAGCTCTAAGTTCGAAGCTAGGTAGCACCGAAACGGACACGAACACGGGAAACGGCAGTTCGAAAATTGTAGGACATGGACACATCTAATTTAAATTATATAAAATACATATTTTATGTTTGAAAAAGTATATTACTAATTTAAATATGAAATTAATACTGGTTATAAAATAAAACTTTGATTAAGAATGATCTATATTACGATGATGAATACTCCTCAACTCCCACCTTTATTATCAATCTTCTATTAGTTTAAGATTCTTGGAGTGTTTAGAAGTGTCTTGGAGATATCGTAGAGTTTCCCAACGGGCAAAATATCAACATAATAATGGATACCGATTAAAGAGTTTCAGACACGTATTGTCAAGTGTCATGTCGGTGTCCAAAATGATGTCGAAAACGGACACGCTAGATCATGGAATTGTCCGTGCTAACTAGGTTTTAAGCGGGGCAAATAACGAGTTCACTATGCAAATTAACAAATTATATCATGGTTTCCGGACCACTGATGCAAAATTATTACAATATATCTGATCAATTTTTTGAAATAATGCCCAAAGAAAAATGTTAAATAAAATGGGTTGGAAAAAAACTTGTTCAACAAAATAAAAAATTCCTTGTGAACTGTAAAACCGCCAAGGACCTAGGCGGTTTTACATTATGTAATACCGCTGAGATCCTTCGCGGTTTTACTATTCACAAAAAAAAAATCCTAAAACCGCCAAAAAGCTCAGCAGTTTTATATATGGGTGACGTGCACCCCATATTGTTGAACAAGTTTTTTTTCACCTATTTTGTTTAACATATTTTTTCCAAACACTATTTGGTTAAATTATTCAATATATCTTGAACTTCTTAAAGCGGAGCAACGTACATCTGCTCTCTAAAAAACTTGAGAGATAAATGCTTACATATAATAATCCAGGACCATGTGTACAAACAATTTTTAGAAATGCCACAAATTATACCATGCTTCCGGGAGTACAAGTGACGAATTTTTTTTCGAAATAGGGCTCAAAAAATAAATGTTAAATAAAAAGGGTCGAATAAAAACTTATTCAACCTCATGGGGTGCACGTCACCCCCTTTCACCTTCGGGACAAAATCGCGAGGAACCCTGGCGGTTTTTTAAGGGTATCAAACAGTGCCAATACGGCCTTGGAAGAAGTCATTGACCCCTTAAAACCGTCAAGACCCTTGGCGATTTCACTTCAACAAAACCGCCAAGGAGGTTGGCAGTTTCACAGTGTTCAAAACCGTCAAGCCCCATGATAGTTTCACACTTAGCCAAAAATTTGGCTTCAAAAATAGTAGTCTATTCGGTAATGAAACCGCCGAGGAGCCTGGCGGTTCTATACCTTGTGAAACCACCGAGCTTGTTGGCGGTTTCTCCCTTTCCCAAGTGTGTTGTGGTCAATTGCTATAGGCATGATTTAGAACCGCTAGAGAGTTCGGCGGTTTTGTTGAAGCGAAATCGCCTAGGGTCTTGGCGGTTTTGAGGGGTCAATGCCTTCTTCCAGGGCCTTATTGGCACTGTTTGATACCCTTAAAACCGCAAGGGTTCCTGACGGTTTTGTCGCGAAACTGAAAGAGGGTGACGTGCACCCCATAAGGTTGAATAAGTTTTTTATTCGACCCATTTTGCTTAACATTTATTTTTTGAACCCTAATTCAAAAAAAAATTCACAACTAATATGGTGACCCTTCTCACAATAGAGGAGTATGGAGCACACTTAAATAGATTTTAAATTAATTTAAGTGTGATCCCTACTCCTTTATTGTGAGAATGACAACCGTATTTCTTGTGCTTTCGGGATGTGTGGCAATCGTTATCAAAACGCTCTTATATTTGGAATGGTGTACACGCTAATTGGTTAATCCATGGTCAAAAATAAATGCATTGAATTTTTGCTAAGATTTTTATCAAACTATTTATGTAATTAGTTTGAAATTTTGATTAACCGATTAGTGAGTACGTCTACATCAACATTGGGTATTTTGAATATGAGGTGTTTTAAAAAAGACGGAGGGTGTACACATATACCAGTATGAGAATTTGTTACCATGCGATGTTAAACTACAAGCCTACAACACACCCAAAATTATTGGCGACATGTTTTAATTTTTTTTTTTTTGAGGGGATCGGAGGTGGAAGCTAGATTTTGTATATATCTGCTTATATCCTTTTCATCACGCATTGTACAAATTTTCAAAAAGTACACCCTTAAATTCTTGAGCAGTTTTAAGCTTAAAGACGAAGGCATCAACTTGATTCTAAGTTCTAAGAATGTCAAAGTCAGTCAAGGCATTTCTTGCCAGAACAATCTAATTACTCTGGCTAAAGTCCGTTTGATAGGACTGCATCTTTCTGAATTGATCTGATATGATGTGATTTGAATGACTCTGAACTGATCTGAATTGGTTGAAAATTTGATTGAATTTCAACGAATTAATATCAATTATGACCAAATACATTGATAGTTATTTGAACATTTATATATAATCTGATCTGATCTGATTCGAATGCCTCTGATCTGATCTAAATAGTACTTTTATTAAGTCCTATCAAACAAGTCCTAAAAATAATTTTCATTTCCAAAATTCTTTTCGTATCTATGAATTGTCAATACATGGTTTAATTTACTCACACAGTCACACGTAAGTGACGTAACTAAACATTGTGGCATATAGGAGTAGTATTCAAATGAAACATCGGTGAGAAAAGCATAATTAAAAACCAAAGTACATGAAATAAAAACTGACGAAAATAGCAATTTGTCCCAAGACTTTTACTCAATTGTTGAATTGTGCTGAATTGCACGATTGAGTAAAGTTTTGGGGTTAAATCCCAAATGACAAATGGTGTTGGATTGGGACAGTTCTTTGGGGGGTTAATCGTCAAGCAACTTCGGAGGCTTTTGATTCTACCGTATATCGGATTCTTGGTCATCGCTACCCCGGAACTACCTCATTCACTCGTAACTAAACGATATTTCCATTTTCCACCGTTACTAATTTGTTCCTAGACTGCTTATTAACGCCCAATGTTATTTGTGCTTTTGAAGTCTAGCCCTGTTTCGTGAACCAATCGTGCAATCAATCTTGAAAGTAGAAACTCACAATCTTAATAATGCTTCAATTGATAGGAAAAATAATTGAAATTGTCACGTATCAGACACACTCATTTTCAAAAGAGAAAAAAAGGTCGAACAGCTAAAAGGTGATATCATAGACTTTTACAAATAATGTGTGAAAATTGCTTTGCTTTATACTCCAGAACTAAACAACATAACCACGACAATGATCTACACTTTTCTATAGTTAGTCACTTCCAACCCCATAAAACTTGATTTAATAATGTTGCAGTGTTTCGCCCTCACAAGTTTTGTTGTATACTCGACTCCACCATCTATCTTGCTAAAATAGTACAAATTAAACCTTGTACGATTGGACTGTTTGGACAAGGTTGTTTAAGTGTTTTTTTTTTTTTTTTTTTTTTTTTTTTTTTGATGACAATGTCTAAAATAAGGTTGTTTAAGTTAATTATACTATTATGTTAGCAATCTATAAAAATTAACTCAAATATAGTATACACAACATATATTTACTTAATCCGCCACGCTTTTAATGAAAAATCGATAACCTGATATTTATTGTAGAGTATATCTATCGTCAAAGGGAAATATTGAATACCAGAATGAAGTTTTATATGTTGACTATCATTTGGATCGATTAAATCCAAAACCATACATTATAAAAAAAACTAGGAAGGTGAGGATGATGTTGTTGTAGAGTTTAATCAACATACACTAGCTACATTAGATGCCAAATTTGTAAGCTCCAAAAATGTCAAATGATCAACAAGTTCCCACCACCACTAACCAAGAAACCTTAGCTTGTAACAAGTCACCACCACAACAAAATAATTGCTCCTTTTTGTGTGCAATAATTTAGCAACTTCCCTCTATTTAACCCCATAACATAGTCCTTAGCCCCTACCAAATACAAAAAATACTTGATATATTATAACAATTCTATTGTACTTCTTCCACATAACATTCACCTTCCAATAATAAAAATGTCTCAAATAGATATAAGATCACCAAAACATTGTGCTAAGAAAGGGTGTCACTTCAATTTCAACAAAAAACTCTTCAAAATTCTCTCTACATTTATACTCTCCATTCTCTCTTTGATCCTCCTTATTTGGTTCTTCCTCCACCCTTCGAAACCACAATTCATCCTACAGGAAATCAATGTCGATCAGTTAAATTTGTCGCCGGCTCGTCTTTTAAACTCATCCATCGAAATCACCTTAGAAGTGCGAAATCCTAACCAAAAAGTAGGGATTTACTACGACGAGTTTCATGCATACGCTACGTACAAAAGACAACAGATAACATTAGACGCACCAATTCCCACATTTTACCAAGGGCAACAAGATAGCAACTTATTATCTGCTTCTCTCATTGGAAATGACCTTCTTGTTACTCCATCTCTAGGTTATGAACTCGGTCGCAACCAAGCTGCCGGAAAGGTCATTTTAATGCTGAAGATCGACGGTAAAATTCGATGGAAGGTCGCAACTTGGGTTTCCGGTCATTACCGGATAAATGTAATTTGTGTAGCAATACTTCCTCTTGGACCAACTAATCTTGCAGGTCGTTTAAGTTCAAAACAGGGGACTGAATGTTCTACCAACATGTGAATGCTTCGGCGTAAAATTTGCAGACCCATGGTTAAAAATTAAAATTTACCACATGATAGGTGATCACCGTACCCTGAATTCAAGGACAAGTATCAAGTATGTATGTATAACATCATAGTAATTAACCTTGATCGATTGTCTAGTCTTTACTTTCTTTTACCACCTTTTCATGTAATCAATATTTTTAGTGGTAGTTAGTTAGTTACTAGTGAGCAAGATAAACAGAATTTGATCAATTACTTCTGTTACATTTTGAATTTGCCTTGTTACATACCATTTTCATTGATTACCTTCAAAATCCTTCAACAACTAATACATATTACCTCCGTTTTATTTTTTAATCTCATTGTCATGCGATTTGAATCAAATATTTAAATCAAATGCTAACTTCTTGAGAAAACGGAGTCCTAAGATAGATCGATGTCTATGTATTTTGGATTGTTAGACATTACATGCGTTGTTAGCTAATAAAACGAATTCGATCACATGTTTAAGAAAGACAATGGTATTATGGTAACTTACAAAGAGAGATCTAAAAGCTGAATCATTGGATAACAAGATACTACTGTCTCACTTTGTAAATGATGTCTGGATCAAAGATGTAAAGCTGAGCAGAGATAAGCAGAAGAAGCTGACAAATTTAGATCCCAAGGAGAAGTAAAGGTTAAACACAAAAGGGCGCAAGATAACGATACCTTTTCCGGCCACTAAGGCATCTCTTATACTCTACAAGTAAACCAATCCCCCTTTGATTAATATAATAACATCGCTCAATCATTGTATAGCCGTCTGCTTTTCTCAGTTCTTTACGTTTGAATTGAAACGTTCAGATTTCCGAACTCGACCTTAGAGAGACTAAAACTTACGGTCCGATCATGTGAAGGTGTGAATAGAGAGACACCATAACTAAATTTGTCGATACAGTTTTTCAAGACCATAACCTTAATACCTAAAATATTACAACAAAGCCACCTAAGACCCATACGGTAATTTGAGATGGTAGGCTAGCTAATAAACACATTGGGCTCATAAGTTAGGATATTGTCGGTATACATACTCGATATCGAATTCATGTGGTTCGAGCCCACATCCATGCACAGTGGTTTCTCCATCCCTTTGGTCTTGCTGCTATCTCCAATACATGCTTTTGTAGTAGAGAGCTAGTTATTTCTTCGGAACCTGTAAATAAGAACATAACATTATGTAAGAAAAGCAACAAAAAGACCAAAATTGTATAGAAAAAGGCATAAGAAAATCAACAAAAATAGACCAAAATTGTATAGAAAAAGACATCACCTCAGTCCCGAACCAGAGTCATAATCATATACGAAGTAATAAAAATGAGCTTATTTAAAGTTTTAACTCTGTTTGATGATCCACAGGCCAAGTTTCTTGGCTTAGTTGGCTACCATTTCTTTGACAAGTTTGAAGTTACTAACCAGGACTCGAAAGCATATGCTAATTTGCATAAAACTACAAAGCCTATAGGCTATAAGTGATCTGAGGTCGGCTAACTTGAATTGCGATAGTATGGGAGGTGTAAAAAGCTGAAAGCAGTGACAATAGGACTAGATACTATTAAAGAAGAGTTGAAAATATCAAACAGATGTGAATGTGAAGAAACATCATACCTGTGACAGATAGAATGGCGAGCATCTTATCATCATCAACATTTCGCAGTGATCCCAGAAAAATTTGATGACCATTCTGTTTATTCATGACGTCTGCTACTGCAGCTTGGTACTTTGCTTGCTTGCCGGTCACGTCAACATCAGTGAATACAAAGTAAGTGTACCAGAACATCCCCCAAACTGAATTTTTACGGTGCAAGCGTACCAGCTTGAGTTTTGATGTCTACAAAAACATCCCACATACAGAAATATTTATCAACGTCTACCAAAAATGTCCAACACATATATAAAGTACCCCGTAATATACAAGATACAACATCCTAACTCATTTTTGAAAATTGTTATCAATTATCGATCAATCATACATCTCACTAGAGTGAAACTTATTTGAACATATCGATGTTTTTCTCCCCACTGCACACATCACATAATAATGAATTTCATATCTTGTATTTCAATGGGGATAAGAGCACCACGTGCATATAGGTCTAAAGTTTGGGGGCACCAAAATGTACAAGTTTCAAAGGTAGGGCCACCATGCGCATTCTGACATAGTTCCGAAGTACCACGTGAATTTACCGTTAATTGAATTAGAAATCTTACAACTTGTAAACTAGGATGGCAATGAAAGCTAATCTACTTTTTTTTTTTTTCCTTTAGACTAATCACGAGATACAGAGATAAAGAGACGACCATGTAACTAATTAACCTTGGTAAAGTCATTATACAGGTCGATGGCTTTGTTGGCGCGTTGTTAAGATTCAGGATTCTGTAGCTCATCTTCGGTCATACTTGTTAACCCGCCAATAGGCTCTCCATCTTCATCCACGCGATTATAATGGTCAAAACTCTACACCAACATAACAGTGTTCAACGGTTAATATTATATACATAAATATTTGTTAATTTTATTGAAGAAGAAGAAGAAGAAGAAGAAGAAGAAGAAGGTAAATACTAACGTCGAGGTTGGTCCTGAGACAGGAATTAAAGGCGAACTCGACAAGGAACCAGTAGTCTTCAGGATCACGAGTCATGGCCTGAAATTGGGTGGCGTCAACAACAAGCTTGACGGCATCGGATACATCAAACACCGTGTCATGCCACGGAATGCCCTTGTCAACTTTGCCGTAAAAGATGTATCTGTGCACTACTCCGGCTTCGTCATGATCTGCAGCATTAGAGCCTTCGCTACAAACCTCCATACTCAAACCAATCCTAACTTTAACTGGGCCACTCAACAGAGTTAACCCTCAATTTGGGGTCCAATGTTTCAACTTTTTTTTCGTTTGGGGTCCCAACTTTTTATTGTTATCGTTTGGGGTCTGGGGTTAACTGTCGTTACCTCTTACCTTTCTCCTCTTTCCTCCATCAGTTTCTCTCCTCTCCTCCATATGAACACTCAACTATTCATCTTCCTCATCTCGACCACCATTTTTCAATTTCTTCCCAATTTTCACAAACTTATGTTTAATTTCATTCAATTCATATTGAAATTCATCAAACATACAAAATTACAACATCCCAACCCAAAAAACTGGGATTTCTCAATTATTATTATACTAAAAAAACTGGGATTTCTTCAATTATTATTAGCTCAAACTGGGATTTTTTGAGCATATACTCAAAAAAATTTCAAACAATAGTGACAACCCGATTCCTCAATTATTATTAGCTCCATCACACACCAAATTACATCCTACAAAAAATGAATTCGCATGAAACGCCCCAACAAAGAAATCAAAATCTGGGTGATTTTTGGAGCTTAACAAGCAATGGGGGGATTAGAAAACCCAGAAAGCCTAAGCACAAACCTCAAAATCATCGCCGGCGCCGGTAAAAGGGTCAATTTCGACAACGGTAAATAACATTGATTTTCTGTATTTGCATGTTTGATCTTAGAAGTTATTGGATCATCTAATTACCATGACTTGACTTGGCTACTTGCAAAAAAAAATCTGCCCAGATTGGATGGTGATGGAGATTTGCTGCCCACCATGGTTGGAGAGATGAAATTGGTGGTAGTAAATTGTACCAGAGGAGAGAAAGAATGGAAAAGGGGAAGTGGGTGAAATGGGACTAACGGCCGTTTGCTCAGACCCTTAACGATACAATAAAAACATCTGGACCTAAAACGATAAAAAATTCGAAACATCAGACCCCAAGTTCACACTTAACTCCCACTCAACAACAAAGGAAAGAGTAATGTGTAGACGTACAGTATTTTTAGTGGTGGCAAATGGGTGGGTCGAGTCGGGTTCGGATCATAATCGATTCGGGTTCATTCGGATCATGCGAGCTTTCGGATCGGGTCGGGTCATGCCGGGTTGAGACTGATATCGGAACTCGGGTCACATTGGGTTGGGTTACATCGGGCGTCGGGTGCCCATTGGTCGGGTAATTTCGGTTAGTTACTCTTATCGGGTCAATAAATATAATATAATTATTTTTTGTTCATACGATAGAATTCACTTTTAAAAGTTTTTTGGATCCAAAATTAAGCACTTAATGTCTACTAGTATATGGTATTATTTGTTTTCCTTCCATACTTAAAACTAATTATGCGATTTCCCTCCAAGATAAAAAAATTCATAATTTTTTCAATTCCCTCCATATATACATTTTATTAGTCATTTGCCAAACCCTAAACAATAGAGTTGTAAATTTATGCATCATATGAGTAGTTTATACTTGTGATTTGTGAATAGAGTTTTCAATAAAAACTTTATATATCCGGGTGTAATCAGATAATTGGGGTCTAATCAATGCGGGTACTAATCGAGTCGGGTTTTAATCAGGTCGGGTGTTGTCGGGTTCGGGTTATATCCGTTACGGGTATATTCGGGTATCGGGTTATGTCGGATAAGATCGGGTCGGTTACGGGTTGCATCATTTTGTCATATAAGCGGGTGTCGGGCGGGTTGGGTACCGGGTGGGTCGGGTCGGGTTTTGCCACCTCTAAGTATTTTTGCCACGGAATTGGAAAGGGAGAAATTATAGGAAGGATGATGATAGGGGTCTAAAGTGTAGACGAGATAATCTTGCATATAATTTGCCATGTCACAGTAGGTAGTAAAATTGGCTATTTGGTAGGAAAATTAGATTGTTTAGGACGATTGAGGGTTTGGGTAAGATTTTAGCTAAGGATAATTGGATATTTGGATGCTAGGTAAGGAGTATTAAACACATACTTATATTAGGATAGTAAATAATTGTATAAAAGAAAACCCCTTCTCTCTCCAAATCTCCAATCAACCTTTAAAATGTGTAATATTGTCTTCGCACTCTCGAGAATTGGCCTCTCCCTCTCTTTAAGCCCCCGTAACTCCTCCAACAGTTGCATCTCATACTCCGACATTTTTTCGTCTGGGTACATTTTGAGGATCATAGAAGAAGACAAGCACCTCCATTTCGTAGGAGGTGTCTCAATCTCTGTCTCGTAGTCTGGTACCGTGGGTGCAAGAATGCGATCAATGTACACATCATCCACCAAAGCCGTCAGATCTGGACCTCCACCATAAAGAAGAACAGGAGGAGGCGACATGCAATCAATAACTTCGATCATTGGATGAGGAGGCGATTCAACCCCAGCATAAGGCGGCGTTTTCCATACAAGATGCCAGAGTCGCTTCAATATACAATCCCGTAAGCGATTCCGGAGTCGTATCGATCCCAAACTTCGGCAGCTCAAACGCCGATTCCACGGTTTCATCATGAGATGAACAAAACTCAGAGAGCATTTGAGAGTATGACATGAGTGAGAGAGAGCGATTTCGAGGATAGGGAGGTCGATTTCGAGGAGAGAGAGGCTAGGCGTTAGGGCAAGTTCAGAGGAGAGAGAAGGAGAAAATTCCAGAAAAATGATGAACTGGGTGGTGATGGTTGATAGAAAAA
This sequence comes from Spergularia marina, assembly GCA_963680865.1. NCBI lineage: Eukaryota > Viridiplantae > Streptophyta > Magnoliopsida > Caryophyllales > Caryophyllaceae > Spergularia > Spergularia marina. Next base: position 20,326,522 of record OY804553.1, on the reverse strand, counting down.
AAAAATCGTGATATTACGATGAACTGGGTGGGTGGATAAGTGAGTTGAGGGAGTAAATTAAATTGGGTTGAGTAATAAATGAGTTTGTGGATTAATAAGTTGGAGGGAAAGGTTAGTAATTTAATTGGACTATTCAGCTAAACTGGCCCAATTAGTATGTAGGTTATGTGGAGTAATAAGGGTATAAATTGTATTTCAAATGCTAAAAATTGTCCCAAAATAGAAACGTAAACAATTCACTGAAATTGGCGAAAACGGAATACGTAAACAACTCTTTGAAATGGAAGGAGTATTATGAAGGCTAACAATAGCTATGTCGTAGGTATTGTAATTTGTAAATGATTGAAAAATAGCCATTGATTTTTCTGATGAAATCCTAATCTTTCATCAGTTTGACCATTTGATGTAATTAAAATTACGGAAAATTCGTGTGATACCCACAAACTTTGACTGATTGCACACGGTACCCAACTTAGCAAGTTTGTGCAATGGTACCCCTGAGGTTACAACTTTGTGCACATGGTACCCAAGTACTAACTTCCGATAGATTTTTCCGTTAAGTGATGATGTGTTAGTTAGTTCTTAGCTAGATTAGTTGATTAAAGTTACTAATTAACTATTAGTGATGATTTTCAGTTTAATAAAATCAAAAAATTAAAAAAAAAAAAACAAATTTAGACTTTTTATAACAAATCCAAAAAATATTTTCATGAAAAAAAAAATCCAAAATACTTGGGTTTTTTTTCCATAAAAATATAAATTTTCTTAAAAAGTATTCATAATTTGTGCACATGGTACCCCTAAAAATTTCAGTTTTTTTTAAAAAAAAAATAAGAAATAAAACATTTGAAATAAAAAACTGTGAAAAAAAAATCAAATTTTTCTAAAAATTTATTATATTTTCTATTAAAAATATTAATTATATAATTTTATTAACTAATTACCTAACAACTAACTAACACATCATCACTTAACGGAAAATCTAAGGGAAGTTACTATTTGGGTACCATGTGCACAAAGTGGTAATTTCAGGGGTACCATGTGCACAAACTTGTCAAGTTGGGTACCATATGAAATCAGTCAAAGTTCGAGGGTACCACGTGAATTTTTCGTTAAAATTAAGAATACTAAAAACAAACACCAATATAACAAAACCCCAACTTTTCTCACCTCCCCACCCCCTCCCCCACTCCCACCACTGCGTCCCAATCCAACCACTACCAAACTGTTGCCCCCTTGCATTTGGACCGACGGCTTCCGGCTACCACGCGTCCCCACCCCCTTGCGGAACTTACGCCCTCCCCTCTACTTCCATTTTCTCTTTCTTTCCTCCATTTTCTTAGGGCGGCTGTGACTGTGAGAAGGCGGCAACATTCTAGGAAGGCGGGAAGGGGGTTTTTGTAGGGCTGTTGCCGGGTAATCAATAGGGTTGTGGGTGGGTAAGAGGAGTATGGATAGGAGAGAGAATCGTACGTGCACAACTAAGGACGTGTCAAAGGTGGCCAGCAATGACTCAGGTGGGATTGGCGTCTTATCTTCGGCCGGAAGTGGTGTTCTCAGGTGAAGTAGTGGTGTTGGGTGTGGGCTGGTGGTGGCACTAGGGTGTTGGCACGGCTGGGGAACAAGTTGGCTTTGGGGCTTTGGGGAGATAAGATAAAACCCATAAATTAACAATTAACTATTTTACTACCGGGCTACACTCGAAATAACATTTATCAATTTATTTATTTGTAAAAATAATTTTTATCAATAAATATGTTTATTTATAAGAGTTTCACTTTCAGTATAGATGATGCGGTTCCACTCCAAATAAATATAATAAGGGAGGTACATAATAAGGTGAAGATGGAATCAATTGTTTTTTATAATGTTTTTTTTTTTTGTTTTTGAGAATTTTGTCAATTTTTTTGATATGGAAAACATTACTCGTATAACATTATGGATGGAAAGTACATCTACAATCTCTACCATAAAACACCGCTTAAATGATTCTTTTATGTGAAATTCAATGGGACATGTCACGTGATATGGTAGATGGCCTAACTGAAACTGGTGAACGTGGTCGTTGCCTCTAACACAGCTTTTAATATATAGTATAAGATTAGATTTTTATTTTTTATTTTTTTTGGATTTAATAAATTATTTTAAGGTCAAACTTAATAATGGCAAAGATCAAGTCAAGAATCAAAAGCTAATAAAGCCTCAATGCATAATAGGATTCTAGGAGATATATGGCTTCATCTCCAAGCTAGCATGAACAACATAACTCCTCATCTAATACTATATCTAATACTATATACGGAAAATTCACGTGGTACCATCGAACTTTGACTGATTGCACATGGTACCCAACTTAGCAAATTTGTGCATATGGTACCCTTGAGGTTAGTACTTTGTGCACATGGTACCCTAATACTAACTTCCGTTATATTTTCCGTTAAGTGTTTAATTAGTTAATTAAATTATGTAATTAATATTTTTAATAGAAAATATAATAAATTTTTAGAAAATTTGATTTTTTTTTCCAGTTTTTTACTTCAAATTTTTTATTTCAATTTTTTTTTTAAACTGAAATCTTAGGGGTACCATGTGCAAAATGTTTGATTTCAAGGGTACCGTGTGCACAAAGTGGTAACCTGAAGGGTACCATGTGCACAAATTATGAATTTTTTTTAAGAAAAGTTATATTTCTATAAAAAAAGAAACCCAATTTTTTTGGATTTTTGTTTTCATGAAAATATTTTTTAGATTTGTTTTAAAAAGTCTAAAATTTTGATTTTTTTTTTATTTTTTGATTTTATTAATTAATAACTTTAATCAACTAATTACCTAACAACTAACTAATACATCATCACTTAACGGAAAATCTAACGGAAGTTAATATTTGGGTACCATGTGCACAAAGTAGTAAGTTCAAGGGTACTATATGCACAAACTTGCCAAGTTGGGTACTATGTGCAATCAGTCAAAGTTCGAGGGTACCACGTGAATTTTTCGTACTACATATTAAAACCTGAAATCAAGTCTTTCCTAGAAGGACACTTGACATTCATTAATTAGACAGCAGTAAGTAATTACATAATATGGAAATTATTAGCTAATTTATGAAAAATAATTTAATTTATGGTTATTATGGTAGAAAACTAATTTATGGAAAAGAATAGTGTTGTTGATATAAAAAAAGACAAACTGGCAATTTCATCAGATGAGTAAAACACTATAGATATACATTCAAGGCGCGGACCGGGCATGCAAACTAATATATGGTGTTGTTAATTTATGGCGATTATGGTGGTAAACTAATATATAGTAATAATTTTAAATGTAATGTGATATAACAGCCAGGTTATGAGATAGTGGAATAAAAATGAAATAGTATAACGAGTGATGTACGAGTGGAAAGAAAATAATAATATGATTAGTGACTATAAATATATTATATAATAATATTGTTGCTAATAATATTATACCAAAGATAAATCCAAATTTTTATAAACCGAGTATAATAATATAAATATGCAGCCCGGACGCGGGCCGGGCATGCAAACTAGGTAAAACCTAAAACCAAGTCTTTCCTAGAACGACAATTGACATTTATTAATTGGATAGCACTAAGTAATTAAATAATATGGAAATTATTACCTAATTTATGGAAAATAATATAATTTATGGTGATTATGGTGGTAAGCTAATTTATGGAAAATAATTGTGTTGCTAATAGTATTATAACAAAGATAAATTGACAATTTTATAAAATGAGCATAAGAATATAGATACAGCCCGGGCGCGGACCGGGCATGCAAACTAGTATATATTAAAACTTGAAACCAAGTATTTCCTAGAAGGACACTTGACATTCATTAATTGGACAGCATTAAGTAATTACATAATATGGAAATTATTAGCTAATTTATGGAAAATAATATAATTTATGGTGAATATGGTGGTAAGCTAATTTATATACAATAATGGTGTTGTTAATAATATTATGATAAAGATAAACTGAGAATTTCATAAAAGGAGTATAACAATATAGATATAAGGCCGGACGCGGGCCGGGCATGCAAACTAGTACTTTTCAAGCTTGAATCCATGGCAAATACTAGACTAAAACTCAAAAAAAAAAAAAAAAAAAACACAATACTCATCCTCGTTAATTTCTGATCATAATGAACCTAATTTCCTCAAAAATGGTGAAATACCGACGAGCGACCAAATTACTCAACCGGAAAACCCGAAGGAAATGGTGGTCGCCGAGGCGGTGGGTTCTCATCCGATGACTTTTGTCGATTTCCTATGCTACATAACTTGGAAATTTAGCATAAATGAAAATAGTAAAAATAAAAATAAAAAAATATTTGTGTTTTTTATTTATTTATTCATTGTAAAATATGTTTTTTATTTATTTGGGTCTCACTTTAAACTACAAATGTTGTGGTGTACCATTGCATAAAAAAAAATGTAGATTGGGTTTTTAGATAAATCACCCCCTCTCCGACGTGGCAATCCTAAACTACAATAATGGTTGCCAGCTATCGGAATTGCTCTTAGCAATTCTAGACCCGAGCAATCTTGTACTCGCTAATTGGGTTCAGCTCGGACAACTTCAGTTAGTAGTAGCACAATTATCTCCTTGACATACAGCACTCAACTTACATTTTCGCCTGTGTGACCTTCCCAGATATGTTGAAGAAATTCTGCTCACGCTGAAATTGTCGCCTCATTGACTCATAATAATCAAAGTAAACTCTTAGGCTCTTAGCTTGATCACACCCTCATACTTTCCTATTGCATAGTACTGTAGTAGACTAGTAGTACATCATTTGCCTTTTCCATACGTTAGAAGAACTTTCTTGCACAAGATTTCCACAAATTTTTTGACTTGGTAAAACGAAAACATCTATAAATTGCTGAATATCAGAGCTACGTCCTCAATCCTCACAACCAAATTACAACAAAGTAACAAACAATCACCTAGTATAGCTAAAATGGCAGCCAGATTCCCAGTATTGCTCCTATTTTTCCTCGTCGCCTCTGTTACATTCATGTCTTCAAATGGCTCACAAATCGCGGTATATTGGGGCCAAGATGGCAATGAAGGTAGCCTGCAAGACACTTGCAACTCGGGAACCTATGGCATAGTAATTATAGCTTTCCTAGCTAGCTTTGGCAACGAGCAAACCCCGGTGCTTAACTTAGCTGGGCATTGTAACCCCTCTGCCAATACTTGCACAGGCCTAAGCAGTGAAATATCTGCCTGCCAACAGGCAGGCATAAAGGTGCTCCTTTCCATTGGAGGTCGTGCTGGAGGCTACTCCCTCACCTCAACTGATGATGCAAACAACCTCGCAGACTATATCTGGAACAGTTTTCTCGGGGGTCAATCAAGTTCTCGGCCCCTAGGGGACGCAGTGTTGGATGGGGTCGATTTTGACATCGAGACAGGAGGTAACAGTTTCTGGAGTGACCTAGCCCAGGCCTTAGCAGGTCATAATAACAACGGTCAGAAAACAGTCTACCTATCAGCAGCACCTCAATGTCACTTCCCAGATGCCAACTTAAACACTGTTATAGCTACAGGCGTTTTTGACTACGTGTGGGTACAGTTCTACAACAATCCTTCTTGTGAGTATGAAAACAGTGACGACAACCTGTTAACTGCCTGGAACCAGTGGACAACAGTTCAAAACAGCCAGATATTCCTCGGACTGCCAGCCTCCGATCAAGCTGCTGGCAGCGGTTTTATTCCTCAGGATGTTTTGACATCACAGGTCCTTCCCTCAATCAAGCAGTCATCGAACTATGGCGGAGTTATGCTATGGTCAAAGCAATATGACAATGGGTACGGCAGTGCCATTAAAGGCAGTATTTAGGCTGATTTCATATAAGAACAGATGCCTAACTGTTCTAGCACCATTTCACTATACATTTAACTATTTTATTTTCATTGCTAAGACTGAAGTTCAGATGTATTCAAGTATATATATTCTAAAATAAAGCCTTTTCTGAGGTCTGAACCCTACAGAACTTCGGGCTCCCTCGAAATTATCTAGTTCATGATCCAACATCTACAAGGTCTGCAGTAATAATACACTAGCTAGCACCATTTCACTCTACAGTCAGTATAGTTATATGAATTTATTACTGAAACTCTATTTGAGATGTATTGAACAATGGTAAACAGTGTGCTTCCGCTAGTAGCGCAAACATGTTACACTGAGAGAACGCAAAGAAATCGTAGCTCTAGTGATAAAACCATATTGGACGCGGTCCAACGTTTATAAGGTCTGTATTCTATAATCCCTCAATTGAGCTGAGTTCAACGGATCAGAAAAATGTGGCGTGACAATAAAATAAAATAAAATAAAATAAATCATAACAATCGCATTCTTGAGAAAAATCAAATTCGTACCTGTAGAGCACAACAAAGATACTTTCATATTCGATTGCATGTATAGTAAGGCAGGACTAGTTTGTATATGAGCTGAGACAAGTCACAATCAGATTCAAGTCAAGTAATACGAACATAAGACAGGCTGTGCAGTGTGCAAAGTGGCAACCATGATTTCTAACGTGTATGAAAATATAGGAATCCACCTATCAAAATGTTGACTTCAGAAGATGTACTAGGAATCAACTCTACACTGATGACTGATCTATCAATATTCAGAGGCGAAACTCAAGGATATTCAGGGTCTACGGATTACCTCGGCCTTGACTACACCAAACATATTTCAACTGCACGTTTAGTGTTTAGAGCATTATGCTCTCAATGTTAACCAAAGATGTAGCTAGATCAACTCAATATTTTTAACTACAGCCATTTCAACCACGATCCTGATTCAACAGGCTTATTTGACTGTGTGGCCACAATTCTACAACGACATTTTGTGTGATCGCGAAAACTATGAGGAGATCCTGATACTTGCTTGGAACAGGTGGACAACAGTTACAACAGTTCGAGTCAACCAGCTATTCCTCGGGCTACCAGCATCCGTTGAAGCTGCTGCCAGCAGTTTTTTTCTACCTGAAGTTTTAACATCTGAGATCCTTCCAAAAATCAAACTGTCACCAAACTATGGCGGAGTCATGTTATGGTCAAAGCAATATGACAATGGGTACTGCACTGCCATTCAACACAGTGTTTAAGCGGATTCTACTATAAGTTTGCCAGGACTCTCTACATTAAGAACTACCCTATCAGAACAGACTTGCGTGACACTAGCATTATTTCACTACACATATAAAACTGTCTTGTATTCATCAAACCTTAATTTGAGATATATTAATGCATCGTAAAATGATGGCTATTCTGAAGTCTGAACTGTCGTAGGCCATTGACTTCCCAAAAAAAAAAAAAAAAAAAAAAAACAGCTTCATAGGCCAGAGCGCAAATATGTAACACTGAGACACTCTAATTAACTTCCAGATCCTACGAAACTATGTGGTTCTTAGTTCATGATCCAACATCTATAGGGTCAAAGAAAACCTAAAGGATTTGTTTTTGGCAAGGTATTTGTCAAAAAAAAAAAAAACAAAACCGGTTATCCTGAGACACAAAATTATTAAAACTAGCCAAATGAGCAGACTAATCATTTGAAGCCAAAAAGACATTCTCAAATTTTCTGTATATTAACCCACCTGATAGCAAAAGGTTGCATGTGTTTAATGGCCAGCAAATAAAGGAAGTGAGTTCAAAGCCAGTTAGTACCTGAAATTCAACAATTCAAGGCTCAAATGTTGACATTTTTACACATGAATTGATTAATTTGCAGGCATAGAAGTATATAACAGTTTAATTCTATTACAGGCTTAGAACAGCTGCCAGACACTAGCAGCACCAAAGACAGGATGTGGACATCATGGACTATTAACGAACCCATATGCCTGAGCTTCATAATTCGGATAATGGACCTGTATTTATGCACGGCTTGAACACATTGTACCCATATTTCCGGTCAGTTCCAGTCTGGGTGCAGTCAGGGTTTATAATAGCAAGCCTGTCAGGCTGTTTATAAGGTTAAGATTTAATAATGTTCGTCTGTGTTGAGACGGTTTTGACATGTCAGACATGTCGAAAATCAACATCAAAAGCCGGCCAACTATGATTCGCATATCATCTTGCAATCACAAATCAGATACTATGTCAATTTAGTACCAAAGTTTAGACAAGTCAAGGCGTACATGACGGCAAAACAGGATGAAGGCTCTAATATATAAACTCAAGCGCATGAAATGCAGGAGTTAGATAGCATGCAGGCAAACAATACTTTTTAATATTATGCAGGCTTACAGCAACTGCCAGCCATTAGCAGCACCTACGGCAGGTTGTGCAGTGTGGACACCATAATTTCTAATGTGTGTGAAGCACTGAAGCTACACTGATCTATCATAATCCTGAGTACCAGAACAGAGCAAAATTCGAGTGTTATTTTTTTAATTTTTTTGGTGAAAATTCAAGTTTACTCAGGGCATACGATCTACGGAGAACTTTCCAAAGACATGTACATACTATGAAGGCAATTTTTTTAATTATTTTGTAAACAAAATGTACTACTATTTATTAAAGAAGGTTATCCCGACCCTGGAAAAAAAAAAAAAAAAAAGTTACCCTAAGTTTACGGGCTAAACTCCCTATTGTACTGAATTCGGTTCATAAATCTGGAAACTCTGATAAAACTACAATTCAAACAGCATTTTATATTTAATACAGAATCACAGAGATATACTCCATTCTTTCGGGGCTTTGCCCCTCATAACCAAAAAAAAAAAGAGCACAAAAGTTCACTAATAAATGTAGCTACTTCTATAGCACAACACAATTTATCCTCTGGCCTTGACTTCTTCAAATAAAAACTTCAAGTGCACGTTTAGAGCATTCTGCTGACACTGTAAAGAAGAGATAGAGCTTGATCAACTCAATTTCTCTATCTTTTCTTTAGATACATCCATGTTCTAATCTTTTTTTTTTTTTTTTTTTTTTTTTTTTGTTTTTTGACAGATGTTCTAATCTTGACAACATAAAATTCCTACATCAGAATGCCTATAAATTGGCAAGTATAACATCTAAATCCTCATTCTCAAAACCAAAATACTACCTCTACACCTCTAAATCAGTAACTCCTATGTCTTATCCTCATCTTTGTTTCAGTCATGTCCTCCTATGTCTTATCCTCATCTTTGTTTCAGTCATGTCCTCTAATGGCTCCCAAATTGCAATATATTGGGGCCAAGGTCACACTGAAGGTAGCCTGGCAGACGCTTGTGACTCGAGAGACTATGGCATAGTTATCATAGCTTCCCTATCAAGCTTTGGTGCGGGGCGAACCCCAGTGCTAAACTTACTTGAGCATTGTGACCCTTCTGCAAATACTTGCACAAGCCTAAGCAATGAGATATCCGATTGCCAACAGGCAGGCATAAAGGTGCTCCTTTCCATAGGGGGTGCTGATGACGGTACTCGAGACTACGGCCTTTCCTCACCTGATGATGCAAACGAAGTTGCAGACTATCTCTGGAACAATTTCCTCGGGGGTCAATCGAGTTCTCGGCCCCTGGGAGAGGCGGTGTTGGATGGGATCGACTTCGACCTGAGGGCAGGTGGTCCCGCCTTCTGGGACAACGTAGCCCAGGCCTTAGCAGCTCATAATAACAATGGTCAGAAAACGGTCTATCTATCAGCAGCACCTCAATGTGTCTTCCCGGATTTCAACTTAACCACCGCTATAGCTACAGGCTTATTTGACTACGTTTGGCCACAATTTTACAACAACCCATCTTGTGATTACGAAGACGGTGACTACAGCCTGATATTTGCATGGGGAGAGTGGACAACTGTTCAAGCTAGCAAGATATTCCTCGGACTGCCAGCATCACCGTTAGCTGCTGACAGCGGATTCATTCCTCAAGATGTTTTAACATCAGAGGTCCTTCCTAAAATCAAGCTGTCACCGAAGTATGGCGGACTCATGTTATGGTCAAAGCAATTCGACAAAGGGTACAGCACTGCCATTAAAGACAGTGTCTAAACTGTCACCGACTGTTCTTTTCATTACCGAACATTTGGTTTGAATTCGTATTACATAGACAAACCAAACATTAACAAATGGAAAGAACACAGAGTATATATGAACAGATGCTCGACACTAGCACCGTTTCGCTAGTACATAATCAGACTATTTTACATTCATTGCTAAGAGACTGGTTTTCTGTTGTATTTAAGAATTGTGATATAATAATGCCCTTTCTGTAGTCTGAACCCTTGTAACACAAGAATGAAACACTGAGAAAAAACCCAAAGTATTCCCAGGTCTTACGAAATTATTGGGTTCATGATCCGAAATTTATAAAGGTTTGACTACTCCCCAACCCCGCAAGATTAGCTGCTCCTACATAAAACAATAGAAAAGGACTGCACTACTTTTTAGAGCTTTTCCCACCGAATTTAACACCATTTTGAGTTTTTTCCCAACAAATTTCTCTTCTAGTGTTCTGCACTCCAGTTTCTGTAGAATAGAACTGAGATCAAGACTCGAAACTTAAAACTAGCTAAATGAGTACAGACTTATGAATTAAAGCCAAAAACACACTTAAATTTTTTGTATAGCACACAAATACTTTCGTAATGTTTGTATATATGATTTAAATTTAACACAAGTTGCAGAAAAATACTCCAGTATAACTGAGGCAAACAGTAATTTCTATTTCACTTAATTTCAAATCGCTAATCAACATCCAAATTTCTCACCAACTCCATTCATATAAGCTGAAGTAAAAATAAAGACACCAATCGGAAAAGCTTGCAATAACAATACAGGTACCATGGCTGTGTTTAAAAACCCACCTGACAGCGAGAACTTTGATGCTCTTCGACAAGGTTCAAAGGCAGTTAGTCCAGAGTACAGATAAGTCTGATGCCAAAAACATTCCAAAGCGTCCAATATTTAAACTTACACGGACAAAAGTTTCTTCAGGTGCAGCACCTATGGCAGGCTGACACGACATAAACTCTTAACATGTTTGAAGCTAGAAGATGTAAAAGACCACTTCAAATGCAAGACGAGGTCCAAGTGTAAGAGAAACTAGTTCTAAACTTATCTTATAAAATTAGGAAAATCGATTCAGTTCATCAATCTAGAATTTCCGACTCCATGTAAATCACCGAACATTAAAATTCTAATACTTAGATATGACTCCTATGAGTCAAAACTGAGATTAAGAGATTATGCTCAGCAAGTACATCGAAGTGCAAAAATTTACTAATGAAAGCTTTTATAGTTTTACATTCTTCATCTTAGCATATAGTGACTCCAGGTTAATCTCTGCCTTTAACAACTCCAAGTCAAACCTTCACCGATGGAGCTTCCTACAGACGTTTAGAACAATCAGCTGATATTAGAAAGAGAATCTAGCTTGATTCTCAACTTTTTAGATACAGGCCAATTCCAACTCTTGACTGCATGGTTTCCTCTACCACAACAACGCCTATATGTTGGGTATGCACACTACTCACAACCAATGTACTGCCCATGGTTAAAAAAAAAGTACTGCCTATACACATTTTGATTAGAGGATGCCAATTGTAGCCCGACTCCAATCAGTATTGCTCCTATTCACATTGGTTTCACAGAAGTCCTCTTAATCTTATGGCAGTTAAATAGCTATACATTGGAGCCAAGGTGAAAATGAAGGTAGCCTTCATGAACCTACGGCATTGATCATACCTTTTTTCCTGTTTAACATTAGCAACAGGAGAATCCTGGTGTCTAACTTAACTTGGCACTGTGACCCCTCTGTATATAGTACCAGAAGCCTAAGTAGTGAGATATCTGGGTGCCAACATGCCAGGCCTAAAGTTTTTCCTTTCCAGAGGAAGTGCTCATGGAGGCTACTCCATCTCCCCAACCAACAACACAATCCAGCTCCCAGGTTATTTCTGGAACAGTTTTCTTAGGATCAAACAAATTTTGGGTCCAGCTGGGATTCTTTAACCCAGGCGCTAGCAGCTCATAACAATGGTCAGAAAACGGTCCATTTTGCAGCAGCAACTCAACGTCCCTTCCCAGATCCCAGCGTAAACAATGCCATAGATATGAGTTTATTTGAATATCTGCTGACTACCTGTAAGACATATGGAACGAGTGGCCAAGAATTCAAAATGGCCAGGTATTCTTTGGACCCCAGCATCCATACCCTTAGTAACTTGTGGTTGCATTCAACAAGATGTTCTAACATCTTAGGTCCTAATCTCAACCAAGACTTCGTCAAAATATGAAGAAGTCAACAATGATGCATTTCACTGGCAAAAGAAAAAAGGGAAGAGGGGGGGGGGGGGGGGGGTATAAGGACCATTCCTATTTCCTATTCCTGCATAGAGAAAGTGAGAATTTATCATATCGCATCTAGCACAGCATTAATCTTTTAAGTTTCTTAGAAACCTTTTTGAGTCTCCTGCAGCTTTCAACTATGAAACACTCTATTTCAGTTAAAAAATTAAACTGAATACAGCTGAGATCAAAGAGGATTGTATCTGGAAAAGAACAATGGTCATATAATCACAGATCCTCAAGAGGAATCCACACTCAACATCATCAGAAGTAGCCAGATGGGCAAGGACTAATCAATAAACCACAACGCACGGCAGATCTCCAACATGAATAACGAAAATTATGTGCATTATGTACAAATTCCAACATGCTCGTTAATAAGCAAATGTAAGCCAGAGTCCAATGATCAGTATTGCTCCTATCTTTACTCCTCACATTTGTTTCACTAAAATTCTCAGTCGCTCATGCCTCATATAGCCATATATTGAGCCATTGGGGTTAAGTTGACAATTAAGGTCGTCTTCAGGACACCTAAAAACACAGAAACTATGGCATATTGATCACTTGATCATATCTTAGCTAACTTGAGCAACAGACAGAACCCGGTGCTAAACTTACTTCACACTGTGACCCCTTAGTCAATGGTTGCACAAGCCTAAGAGGCTACTCCCTCAAAAACAAACAACACAAACCAACTCGCAGTTTATACAACAAAAACAAAGCCTTAGTCCCCCGAATACTCTTCTTCCGATTACTTTCGTACCGATCCCAGTGCCTTCCATCGGCTCTAGCGCTTATTCAATTAGCTGCCCTGCCATAATGCCTTTCAAATCTTCCGAAGAAAAAGAAGCTTCATTTTGAGTTTGGCTAACAGGATATGAAGGAGTCATGTTATGGTCAAAACATGTGAGAATGGGTAGATACGAACAGAACTGTCATTTAAAAACAGTGAGCTAGTTTTTGACGTTACAATTCAGCAGCGCGCACACAGAAAAAAAAAAAAAAAAAAAAAGAGGCCTCGCGGATTCATGATATCAGCACCATTCCTGTATGGAGAAAATATAGATCACATTGTACATATCATGGGCAACAGGCAACACTATTCCTTTTGAGCTTAAACAACACTCAAAGGAATTGTACCAGAAATGATGAATGGTCAAACAATCACGAATCCTCAAGGAACCCATGTGAAAAATCATCAGAAAATGTATACACAAAGCATGCCCTCCCCCCAACCCCCAGCCCCACCTCCACCTCCTAGAACCAATGAGCAATGCTTAAACAAGCGAGATACAGTCTACTCCAGTTCTCCAAACGACATACTAGAAAATTAATAGAGTGGTCGTATCATGCTTTTAAAATATACTCAGGATGTTCCCCTAATCATCGTCCTAGGACAATTCCCACAGAAGAATATCCAACAACAGCCCCAACCACATATTGTACCTTTCAAAATTACAACCCAAATGCACCGTAACTTTATTACACTTATAAATCAGTATTCTCCACATACAGGCTGAGGCTGGCATAGCCGCAAGCTTCAGGTGTAAAGGTTTTAGGATAAATCTCGAAGATTAACCCATAGGGAGATTGAAAGTTGAAACCATTGCCATTGTCTCCCTAACCTGGTCCTATCAAACATCAACTTATTTATAACTCGAACGTAACCATAAATATTCCTACAACACTCGGGATTGCTTCTGAATGTAAATACTCCGTACATAGTATAGGCATATAAAAGCAGGATTTAACAATGGCACAAATACAACAGAAAAACTGACAGATGACAATTAAAAACATTCTCTTTATCCAATCCCAAGTATTCAACCTCCAAATTAACTCTTTATTATTTACACATCAGATGAGATAACAACTGTAAAAAAAAAAAAAAAAATCACAGTAACTTATACCAAAAGCAACAAAATTAGAAGGAAAGAAAAAAATCACTAACCAAAGCAACATTACACAGAATCAGCAGAAACCCATTTCCAAAAATGCCTCTTAACCTTAACAGCCTCGCTGGCAAACCCTTGATCATCACACTCTTCCCCATACTCATTCCCTTCCTCAGTCGAAAACTCACCCTCAGGCAACCCATCAACAACTGCATCCACATAGTGTAACACATAACAAGCAGGCAAACCCGGGTACGAAACCGAAACCCTCTCTTCAACCTTCTTCTCATAAGACTCCATCACAACCTTCACACCGGCATCATCCACCACAGATGTACACAATTCCTCTTTAATAGCCCGCTTAGCGGCCGCCTCCACATCTTCCCCAGACTTTAGCTTCTCCGACAAGGGTCTCCCCCTCTTCCGAATTGACCCATCAGATAATTCCTGATGCGACTCAATTAATAGCATATTATCAGAATCCCTAATAATTCTGACGCAAACCACCTCTAGGTTGCGAACAGGCGGTGTCGAATCAGCGAGCGAGGTTTCGCCATCAGAGAGCTCGAGCCAGAGGTTGTGGACGTTCTTTGTGCCTGGTGAGGTTCCCCAGGCGGTGAATGAGTCGGAGGGTAGCCTCGGTTTGAGCCAATCGGAGAGAGATTGGGGAGTTGGGAATGAGGTGAAATTGGGGTTTTTGGACATGGTTGCGGTGGTTGTGGCGGTGGTGGTGGTGATGTGGCGGCGGTGGGATGGTGGGAAAGAGAGGGAAAGTGGTGGCGGAAGGCGGGCGGAAAGGTGGTGTTTAGGGGCGGTGAGGAAGAAGAGGAGAGAGATTGCCGTGAGGAGGAAGTCTGGGAGGGTGGTGGTGTTGTTTGTGGGATATTTGACCGTTGGGATTTGATGGTGACGTGGCGGTAGTTTAAGCGGTTGGTGTGGTGGCGTTGGCGGTTGGGGCATGTTAGTTAGGAGTGAGAGAGATTTGGCGGGTGGGTGATTTGGGGGTGAGAGGAGAGAGAAAGTGAGGATGCCATGATTAAGAATTTTGCAGGATGTGTTTTTGTGGATGTGGAGAATGGGAGGAGTGGATGGTTGAGGAACCACTTACAAGTTACGTGTTTCCGACCACTTGTACGAAGTCGTACTATAAATTCGCGATAGTTTGTGTAATCTAGCATTATCGTCTGAAAAGTATGTTGGTATAATCGTTACACATGACTCTCGTTGTTTAGCAAAAGAGTATTGGAAGTGTTTTGACCAATTAAGAAAAACTAAAGATTCGGAAGCAGCAATTGCTTTGATGCAACTTCAAAGTCACGTCTTCATGTTATGTGGGTGTCAGTTGTCACACAATACTCAGCAAGAAACATCTGCTTTATTAATTACTATCAAAAATGAAATGGAAGGGAATGGTAAAGCATGATCCCAAGCTCTAAACATTAGTATACATCAGTCAAAATTTGAAACAACGTATTGATCAAGAATATAGCTACATACTACAGTTTAAACTATGGACCCCCTACACTTTATTTCATTAGCATCATTGTCAGAAAGAATGGATGGCCTGCTCAAATGCTACAATACACTTCTTTAAGCGTTTTGTTGACGGGAGATCCGAGGAGCTTACGCCCTCGCTGTCCACTGATGAAGTAACAAAGGTCTCTTGAATTTATAGGGATTTACATCCCCGTGTAAGTGTTCCAAATATCATCTTCGTCATAAGATATGGTTGGACTTCCAACTTGAGCCTTATCTGGCTCTTCATCACCTGCTTCATCCTGCAGGTTCTGCTCAGGCTTTGCCGTCTCCTGTGGTATCGCCTACACCAAAAACAAAAGGAAGAGACAAGAATCTGAATTAAATTCATGAATCAGCAAGAAGAACTTACAACGAGCAAGAGTAACAGGAAATGTTAAGACACTAAAAGGAGCTTTAGTATTTCCATACATCGGTTTCATTATTTTCCTCAGGCTGGCCTTCCTTGTCTGTCGGGTGACCTAAACCATCTTCACTTGATGCATATTCCCTCTCCTCTGCTTCTCTTGCAGCTTCCAAGGTCTTGAGAACGAGCTCAAAACATGTGTGGTCTGCGATGAAGGAGCAAGTATATTAGGAAAATGCAATGTGTTGAGCATACAAAAAGGCACTACCATGTTTAGGTGGTGTATAAACTTTCACGTGTGGACATATAGATGAGATTTTTGATAGGTATGCATTCAGTAACCACACTTGGATAAGGCATGGGTGATTAGCAAGGATCTGTAATAGTGTCTGGGCATCCGTGATTAAGGACACATCTCTAAAAGATCAATTTACAAGTCAAAGAGATCAAGAGAAAAACGAACGACTAAAACTAAGGGCTTCAGATGGAAGAAAAACTGGTTTGCAGTCCCTTTTTCTCCAACTGCAACTTCATCATGCCTCTTCTTATTTTTATTTAAAAAAAAATAAAAAATAAAAAATAAAACTCCATCATGCCAGCTTTCACAACTCCCTTTTGCCAAGAGAAGGTTGGGCGTGGAGACTGAACGTTGGACGTGGAGACTGTAACAGGGTTGGGTATGAAGACTGTACTTATAGTCTGGTGTATTGAGTCAGACGTGCTACAAAATCCCTAAAAAGCGAAGACTTAGTAACATAGGAACAAGTCACAAACTCACAATACACCCTAAGCAACCACCTATTTGGCTATTTTAGCCCCTTGATTTCCACTTCTTTCTTCAGGAACAAACATTTTCAAAATAAAAGTGCAATGTCTAAGACTTATTCGAAAGATTGGAGAGAGAAAATCTGTGTGGACAATGTTTCACTTTACTTTTGTATTCGCGAGTCTTTTACTTTGTCTTAACTTTTTTCTCCTTGCCTCCGAACCTATGCATTGTTGTTGTTGATGATGACAATGTTGTTGTTGTAAGCATGATTGAAGCAGGCATGAAATCCTTAACTGGCTGAGCAACCCTCTATATCATTATTGTCTACCTTATCTTCACTGCCAGGTACCAACCCTCTACAGAACCCCCACCCCAAGTTTGCTCCTTTATCCTCTTTTCCTCAACAAATTCTTCTAAAACCTTTCAATATTTCTGGCACTCTTACCTAGGACCCTTTAGACAGGCAAGTGCATCAAAATTACATGACGCACAACAACCATGAAACTACCGCAATAGTTTGATACTTCTAAGACTTGAACACAGAATTTCTCAAAAGAGGCAAACAATGATTTTACCTAAGCCCCCAAAGTGAACCGCAAGAAGTGGCTTTTCATAAGTTTGACCAAACATTAGTTGGAATGTAAATGCACCATGTGAAATTAAACATCCTAGCAAGTAGCAATCATGACTCTTGTGTCGAACCAAATGACCACTAACATTTAAAAATCGAGAACTATAACATCTCGCAAAAGAACTGTAGGGTGTATTCTTTAGGGCTTTTTTCTTGCTTCTTTTGTTTCTAACTTTAACGAAGTCCGGAAAAATGCAAGAGAAGTTTGGCAGAAAGTGGATTACAACACAACCAACATTCAGACAAGTTCAACAAATATGAAAAAACAATTCAGCAAAAATGTGCCCTAGAAAACACCGCCCGCCAAAAGATAGCAATACCACTACGCAACGTATGCATATGGAAAACTGAAAACGTGCATACACTTCAAAAATATGTTAATTGTCAAACACAATGGACAAATAGACAATATGGTAAAAGGCTGAGCTTACAGTCGAAGCCAATGGCAGCAAGTATACCTGTTGCTCTACTAGTCTGAGCATCATCCATCATCATAGGATTTTGTTTCTGCTCCTTTCTGTATTTTGATCGGATTTGTTCCAAGCTCTGACCAGGAAAAAGTTGTTGTATCATTGATAAGTCAGTCCCGAATTGTCGGATACCCTACAAAAGTGGAGAGAACCTGACTACATGAAAGCAGCCAAAAAATATGAACAAAGACAAGGAAAAGCAAGACAACTTTAGTAGCAGCACCCTTTTCGAGGGGAGGAGGGTCAATTTTTAAGACACATTAGCCTTTTATGTTGAGTTCCTTATAAACAAGGAAAGCTCAGGCATGTGATCCCATTAACCCATCCAATATAGATACAGGCAAAGTCACAAATTCCAGAATAAAAGAGACTTAGGGATCTGGGTAACCGCTCACATACAAGGAAGTGAGAAACATCAAGAATAATGTACCTGGTAAAACAATTCTGTATCCTTCTTCGACCACTTCGCCCTAGCTTGAGGCTTCCTGTATGTATGGTAATTATAGTAGCCTGTATCTGTTCGAATCCCTGAAGTTGAAGGGATGTCACTAAAATCTTTATCTTGGTCAAACTCAAGTCCATCGTCATGGTAAGGAGAGTCCTCCCACTGCACGTTATCATTCCTGTAATGGAGAATCCAAAGCCTTACACTCCAGACAATAAAATAGCATATCATGTGACAAACCACTAAAAATAAATCATAGGACTCAAATTAATATCATCTTTTATGATGTTACTGCAAATGGGGAACACGCACAAACCATCATTAAGCTTGAGAAAAGTTTTCCCTTTAAACCAAATTCCAAAATCTTCAGACATGAAAGCATTGATGTATAAGATGAGGACCACAAATCAGACAGAATAAGAACCATCAAATGGGAAGCTATAGCCATAGGCCATAACATCTCACCAAGATAGAAAACAAACATAGGGTTTGCCCAATAGAAATATTTGAAAAATCAGGAAAGAAAAAAAAAAAGTTATCGACAAAATTGTTAGATATGAGTGGTGGCCACACACAACAAAAACCCAAAACAAGCACCTTGTAGAGGCACCCAAATCTAAACATGTTGAATTCGAAAGTGAACATACAAAGAGAGCAGGGGGAACCACCAAGAACAAATCCAAACAGTTAAATGGTTAAAAAAAGATCCTTAGTTAAACAGCTTCAAGCCTTCAACGATACTGTTACCTCTCATTAGTTGACACTGGAGCTGCGGCAACTTGTTTCTTCTGCATATAAAATGAAATGGGTAGATGTTACAGATTACCAAATACAATAAACAATGCGTAAAACAGGTGAAAAGCAAAGCAAAATACCGCTTCTCGTTCTTTATGCTCTCCCCTGAATATCAAATCCTTCATCAGAACCTTGTGAAGGTCAAGTTCATCCTCCGGTATTTCAAGCAAAGATTTGTCCACTTCACAAGAGAACAAGACAATGCATATCATTAGAATATGATGAAATTGGAAACAGGGCTGATAATATAATTAAGTTACTAACATAAAGAGGAAAAAAAATAGAGCAACAGATCTGTTGAGGATACCACATCTTTTTCGTCGAGTTGCATGAGGGAACTTCTTGGGGGGCTTAAGAATAGTTTGATCAGGTTCTTGGGACGCTTTCTTCCTTTTTCTAGCAGGTTTATCATTTCCAGAAGCGGCATTTTTTGGCTGTCGTCCTCTTTTCTTCTTTGGTATTTCCTCCTCTAAAAGATAGTCATTTTCCTCTCTATTTGATGCCAACGCATCACAAGCTTTTGTAGGAGATTTACAACTTCCGCCAGATCCATCATTGGTTCCACTAAAGAAGTCATGACCTTTTTCATTTACTTCCACACCTGACAATACAGGTCCTTCATCTGGTGTGTTACCAGCGGAGTTCAAATCATCAAATTTTCCATCGTTTCCCCTCTGGAAGCCACGTAAACATGTTCATTATATAAGAGGCTGACTGATAAGGAAGTACATGCTGAAAGTTAATATTGCTCATGATAATATTACTACCTGTTGTAGTTCATCTGGAGCCACCAATGGATCGGTATCTTCAAAGACAACATCTTGAGACTGGTCTGTAGCAGGATTCATAGAAAGATTGCCATCAAGCCCGGCCTGTGAAGAATTATTAATAGGTCCCTCAATATATACTGAACCATCTACAACAGGCTGGTCATAAGATGAAAGTTGTGGAGCATCAGGAAGATGAGAAACAGTCTCGTCAACATTTTTTACTCTATCTTGTGCTTTGGGCTTGGGCATAAACTTAGAAGCTCTCTTTCCTGGCAGCATCACGCCATCAACAGTAAGTATGAAGAGAAGAACAAATAAGAAAAATGGCATAAAATAAACAACCACAAAATATCATTGAGCAGTACCAGAAGCAGTTCCAGGCTCATTCATCATCTCTGCTATGTCAAGACAAGAGAAATCCCCAGCTTCCTGTTACATTCGCCAAACCCAAAACAGAAGAAAGAAGTGAGGCCAACGTAAAGCAGAACTACAATAAAACCTTGCACAACTATTGAAAATGACTGAGAATCAATGAAAGGAAAACTGTCTTTACCAGCTGCTCCACATCTATCGGAAAGTCTCCGGAGTCTTCATATGTTAAAGGCATAGGGAAGTCTTGAACTGTTTGAGAAGTACACGGTCTGAAAGGCGAAGAACTTGCAAAAGAAACATCAGGGAAATCAGGAGTCTCCCTTTCATTCGGGATAGTCAAGACATCAGCAGCAGGTATGTCTAGAGGACATACCAAAAATTGAAGTTAGTGCCAACAGCCTAATAAATCATATAACTAATAAATAAAAGAGCCGAGAATTGGTGTATACTCCCTCCGTCCCCCTTTAAACACCCCACTTTCCTTTTTGGGGTGTCTCTGTTTAAACACCCCATTTCAAAACTTTCTAAATGGGGTAAGTTTTCACCACACATCAACCCTCCACTATCTCTAAAAAAACAATAAACAAACCACTCATTATCTCTAAAAATAATAAACAAACCACCCATTATCTCCAACAATAATAAACAAATCATCCACTATCTCCAACAATAATAAACAAATCACACCACCTTAATCGACGCGAAAAAAGAAGCGGGGTGTTTAAAGGGGGACGGAGGGAGTAACTCTCAAGCATCAAGATCAAACAAGATTACATTCAATTTGATTACCATTTGAGTCGACTGGAGCCTTAGATAAACCAACAATATCCTTGGTTGAAGGCATAGGGAAATCTTGAGTTGTTTGGGAAGTACACGGCCTGAAAGGCGAAGAACTCGCAAAAGAAACATCAGGGAAATGAGGAGTCTCCCTTTCATTCTGGATAGTCGAGACATCTGGAGCAGGTGTCTCTAGACGACAGCAAAATTTGAAGTTAGTGCCAACAGCCTAATAAATTATATAACTAATAAATAAAAGCACCGAGTATTGGTGTATAACTCTCAAGCATCAAGATCAAACAAGATTATATTCAATTTGTTTACCATTTGAGTCGACTGGAGCCTTAGATAAACCAACAATATCCTTGGTTTTTGTCAATGACGAATTTGCAGGAGCTTGCAGTTCCTCAATAGACTGGGCAGGTTTTAACGATGCTTTCTTAGGCCGAGCTTTGACCTTGGGCTGAAATTTTCTAGCAACTGGCACCGCCGAAAATCAAACATAGCATAAGACGTGACTGAAAGAAAACAATACATTCTATTTGCAAAAGGCATTGCTTGTAAAATTACCCTTCACGGCCGGTGAATCAGAAAAGAGATCATCCAGAATGTCCATGATCAGAGGACATGTACCTAAAAGGAATAAAATAAAAGTCAAGCCAAATTTATCCACATAGAATATTAAAGAAAAAAAAACAGCCAATAAAATAGACATTGCGTTTACGATGCATCTAATAAAAGTTAAACAAAAAACAGTAGGTTTATACAAAAGGCAGAAGTATGGCTTTGAGGCTTTACTGATTTAACCTAGGTCTAGAATGCTAGCCTAAAAACTTATAAAGGGATGTGATCAACTCAGAACTGAGTTTCCACTTCAGCCCCTTCCAACTTCTTATTCCATGTCTTCACCTTTTCTTTGATAAGTGTCAGCCTCTGTACGGAACGAAAAGAAACCATCCCCCACCTCACATACCCTCCACGAGCCGGCAATCCTATTCACAGTCCAAGATGTTCAGCCACATAGTGACAATACAAAACAAAGTAGGACCCACTTAACGGAACAAGTTTAAACAAGAATCATAAAATAATCTGAACATGGTAATGGAAATAATTCCTGACTTATATTAGGAAAATTACTCCAAACAGCATTAGGGAGCAACAAACGATCCAAACATGATGAAGCACGCCAATCTCTGCCACCAACCCAAGTGAACCACCCATTTACCAGTGGAAGGTCGTAGGCACAGGAAAAAAAGAGTCAAATGCTAACATCTCAACTGAAGCCACATAAAAATGCAACCTTTCCTGCAACTGTCGCAGGACAATGAAGTCACCACCTATGATCCACTTAAATGGGCATAACTAGCTAAGTGTGAAAGTTCCTCCCCCAACAGCCTCCTTACCACTATATCATGGTCCATACGATGAAGTCTACCAAAACTCACCTCTTACTCTAACATCTAGGCTCTAGCTGATTTCTCCAAGAATGGGTCCTAATATGAATATGCATTTTAATTCTTAGTTGAAATTCTACAATCCCAAATAACCAAAACACTGCCATAAGTGATTTAAGGAAAAAAAGAACACAGCCATAAGCCCCTCTAGCAGGAAGAAATTCACATTCCTTAAACATGACTCCCACAAGCTGAGCACATTTGGTTTTACGAAAGCTCTGAAACAAGGTTCAGCTACTCTAAGATCAGTCAACAAGGCATTCTTAGTAGCACATTGTTATTGTGAAACAAGGTATGCCTCACTCAGAGACAGTGAAGCCAGTGGCGTATCCAGGAATTTTTTCTTGGGGGGTCGGATTACAAATGCGCATAGGCGGAAATAAGATACATAAATATGTAAATATCATATGTAACAACCATGTCCACAAAAAATTCATCGATTTAAAATACAAAAAATAGATTACAAATCCGACATGTCTAAGCGACTGAGTTTTCATATTTTGTAATCGGTGCAAAATATGTTCTAATTTAATACTACTCAATACATCTCTTTCTACATAAGCAACCATACAATATAATTCGATTACAACGAAAACCCTATCTATCTATCTATCTATCTAAGAGAAAGCATGAAGATGTTATCTTAAAACACTCTGTAACAAAATTTATTTTAGAAATTAGTATTGCCTCGGATTATCACGATAACAAGGACTAAGAAACCCGATTTTTCGCCACCAATTCACAACCAACGCCAAAATCCCACAACTCCACATTAACAATCTCTCTATCTCTAACAACCACAATTTCACAATTATAACCTTGAAATATACAAACAACAACGAGTGACAGAAAAAAATAACAATTAAATCACTAAGTACTATGATAATAAAAACTATTAAATCATAATTAAACAATTAAAACAAGAGGATATACATAAAATTAAATTAAAGCTTCAAATATGAGAACAAATAAAACTTAATTGGTAAATTGAAGCTTAATAGAGAGGAGAAACAGAGAGAGGGTCAGAGGAGTACCAACTGAGTCGACGGTGGTGTGGTGGTGGTTGTGGCGGCGGCGATGAGCAGGCGGGGGATTTGGGGCTTTTTTCAGAGTGATGAATACTACTCCGTATTAGGTTTATACTAGTTTGCATGCCCGTGCCACGCCCGGGCTTGTCTATTTATAATGTTTATACTCGTTTTGTAATAAAAACAGCATGTTTTATCACTATAATCAACTTTTGTACCCAGTCATATTTTATTATTATATATTTTTACTCACTCATCGTATTATCATATTTCCACTTTTATGTCACCCATTTTACAGTTTTAATCCCATTATCTCGTCACATGTTACATTATGTCATTCTACTATTATTTCGTCACCCGTTATATCACATCATATTCAAATTTATTACCATAAATTAGCCAACCACCATAATATTATCTCTTATATCTCATGTTATAAACTAAATTACCATATTTATTATTTCCATAAGTTAGCTAATATGATAATTTATTACCATATGTTAATCAATAATTGTATTTTAATACTATTTTTATGCTCTATCCAATTAATGTATGCTCTATCCAATTAATTTATTACCATAAATTAGCCAACCACCATAATAATATCTCTTACTAGTATATCTCATGTTACAAACTAAATTACCATATTTATTATTTCCATAAATTAGCTAATATGATAATTTATTACCATATTTTAATCAATAATTGTATTTTAATACTATTTTTATGCTCTATCCAATTAATGTATGCCAAGTGTCAACCTAGGAAAGACTTGGTTTCAGGTTTTAATATATAGTATTAGATTGGAAATATTACGCTACTTATATTCAGTTGGTTTGATGGTGATGGACTAATGGGCGATGAGAGGTTTAGGGACTTGTTGTTTGATGTTTGAGGTATTAGGTTCGACACCCGTATGTTACAAAATTGGGTACTGCTCTCACTATATTTTTAATGGAAAGAGTTTGTATCCTGTATTGTGTTGGGAAAGGAAATCAATTTGATTGAAGTGATTATGGCTTTGTGGAGGGTGGGAGTCTGGGAGACTAGGTGTGATGAGTTGATGACTAGTGTTGCGGAGTGACGATAGAAGGGTTCAATAGCGCTTTCTTTACGATGGAGGTGTAGTCGAAAGCATAGAAATTGATCCGGGGAAAAGAAAAGAAAGATTAAATGTGGGGACACATAATGCAATTTTAATACCGTGCTCCCGTACATGATGTACCTCCAAAACATTATCTTGATTAAGTGATGACCAACGTCTATATTTTGCTGAGTGATACAACCCACTTTAGAGTGGGTTTTATGGTGCTTTTAGATATAGGATTTTGGATAGCATTTTGGCATTGGTCTATCGTTTATGTTTTTAAGTTTCTAATGAAGAATATGCAAATTTCATCGAGTTTTGCAAGTTTTGGGATGGTAAGGCATGAGTTACGAGGGTTCCAGAGGCGTTGAAGATCCAAAGAAATAGAAATCAGGTGAAATAGAAAATTGAAGTTGAACTCCGGAGTATAGGATTCGGACAAGTCATACCTTCGAGCGAGGACGATTGCAACAGGAAGCTTAAGACAACACGTACGAGTCGTCCCGATGTGTCGGAGTATTAGATGGATTTCTTAATCCCGTTTTGGTAATCTTTTAGTAATTATACTTAGACCTTCAGTCGTTATTAATTATAAGCATTCAGTTTTCAAGACTTAAAATGTTATTATTTTAAGATTATGCAAGGCTAAAGACTTATTTCTCGGATTTGATTAATTGAGCTACGAATTCATCCCCATAATTGTGAGTTCTATCTATTTCACTTATTGTTGAAAATTACCATTCTCTCTATTTCAAGTGATATTAATTGATTTATCGTTAAATAGGTGGCTAACTATTTCATTTGCTAGCTAGAATCGTTAAATAAAGAACTAATTATTTGTTTAATTGATTCACAAGTAGAAACTAACTCGTATTTCCGTGTTGGTCATAGATCTAGGGTTTAGGAGAGAATAGATATATTGATTGAAGATCGAAACTTCATGTGTCTAGATCTTATCTATCCTACTTGTTATCGTTCTATCGCTTATTGCTTTCGTTGAATTGATTTAGACATGCGACTTTATTATTCATTGATTAGGTCTAGTTGGTAGGGCCCATCTCTCTTGCTAGCTGATAATTAGGAACGATCAAAAACTCCTTTTTTACAACTAGGTGCTCAACCTAATTGATCTAATTGAGGGCAATGATCAATTAGATGAACTATAGTGGATATTAATCAATCGAGACCTTTCCCCTTAATGATTTACAAATTACTTCATTGCGTTTGAATATTTGATCATAAACAATCACAAAGCCCCCATTACTACGTTTATAGGTTTGTGTAGTAAAATATATTTTTTAGACATACGACTTTAGCATGTCAATGAGCATGATATATCCTACGAAATACCATGAATTATGCATTCGATCATTAGTAATTCAGCACTACATTCATTATATTCTATAGTATCCAATGATATTGTTATTCTAATGTGTGCTCATTGGGCACATGTCAAAAGTGTATTTGTTGCCTTATTTAAGAGAGATTATCCCTTGAAAAAAAAAGTATGAGATCTAACCGATTATAAGAGAGGAAATGAGCTCTTAAAATGTGCTCCGTTGATACACATTAGAAAAGTGAGGGAAATGGGTTGAAAATATATGCTTATTCAATGATATATTTGTCTTCATTAATACTGCATATATCATTGCTCATCAAAATGAGATTAATTGTTTGTCAATGTGTCTCAAGAATAAGACAAGTGCATAACCCTCAAGCCTCGGGCTATATAATGCTCAAATTAGTCGTAGACTTGTTATTCCTTTTTTACAACTGATTGATTATTCGAATATTTTTTTTAGATAATCAATCAATTGTACAATTTTATTATCAGGATATTGAAATAACAAGCACTCAATAAATTTTCCTTTGGAAAGATCAGTTCATAATTAAGAATAACTTGTTGATAGTCACCTTAAATGTGTGGACCGGACCAAATAGGTTTTTGTCCAAGAATTCTCAAATAATAAAATATGACAAAAATATTGATAAAATGACAATGTCACAATCTTTTGCGGTATCTTCTTTGAAAGGTGTTATCCGTCAAAAAATTTGAAACCATAAAATCAATAGTGGCTTTCTTTTTTTAGTAAACTCCCTACAAACATATGTCCAAATAAAGTAAGTAGCCCTCCAAATGTGCGACAAATAAAATCACACTTAAAAGAGAATGATTGAACTCGGTGTAGACTCGGTCCAATTCGTCGTCTTCCTCTCATTTCATCTTCTCAACGAAATTTGATTAGCTTGGACGAAAAATTGTTGGTTAAAACATCATAAAGTTGTTACCTTGGGCAGAAACGTAGTACTTTTAAGGAGAGCCGTTTAGATTAAGAGGTCAATTTTTTCGTGTTTTCTTTTCTTTTTTTTACAAGGGATACATTAAACCGGAGAAAAAAGTAAACTGATGTTAGAGTACAAGACACATGGAGTGCAAATTAAACTAGATTAATATGCTATTTTTCAAGGTGATTAATAGAATCGTCAAATTAATTGTACATTTTCTTGTTGAAATAGCATGTGGTTAATGCTGCAAATGATCGAAAGTAAACGGCGTCTTTAAACCTGGGCGAGACGTGTGGCCCCACGGCCCACATGAAAAATTGGTGAGATATTGAATTTCTTATGTGAGAAGATATGGCTTGATTTCACATATTACATATGGGGTCAATTACTGCAATCAAAAGGTAAGGGGGTTAATTTCACTTACTAGCAAACGCGTGTGTGGCTCATTTACTACTTTCGCCTATTTACATATGTAGAGTATTACTCTATCAAGCATAACACGACATATATGTACGTAGCGTAGCGCTAAATGGCTTCAATTGCGAACAAAAAAACATAAATATTAAGTTAAATTACAAAATAAGATATGTTTATTTTTGGTTGTTTTAATACTAGGTACTAGCGTATTTCAATTTTACTCGGGACCCCCTGATTCTCCAAGGTGGCTTTGTTGAAAATTTGTGTCAAATACTTGTTCAACATGGGATTTCTACGAATGGACGAATGATGTACAATACAACGTTGCAATTTTTTATTCTCACGTGATTATAGGAGTAGTGGATAAAGGTAGGTTTTCTGCGCTTGCCTGATTCAAATTATGAAAGTTGAAGTAACGTGAAAGATTTTGAAAGAACTGGTCAAGTCTGCTAAAATGATCGTTGCATATTCAAAATCTTAATCTACCATGCAGCTAGTTGTTGGTGCTGCTTTATAAGTAGATGAGACATAATATACGTTTCCTAGAAAATTGAAGGCTGTCAGCAAGGAACCGCTAATATATACCTGCAAGTTTGAAGAAGTAGATGGATATTTATTAAGGTACATCCAAATGTTCTTTCATTTGAAAGATCTGGAGACGAGCAGGAGTTTGAGGTATACGTCATGGCCTACGACATGGGGAAGGTCGCGAAGCCTTGTCGCTTCTCTACCTACATGGTTTGAAAAGATTCTCAAGTTAAGCACTCGGTAAAGAGTCTTAGAATTATAACTAGTGGTCAATTGTAAGGATTGATGCCTGTGTTTGCTCCCCTTTTGTTTAAACTTGTGTAACTCGGACCTGTTGAGATCATGTATATAGTTTTTGGAGTGCTTGATTAGGATAAGTGGATAAATTATAAGGATGGTATGTACTACCCTCATAAGGTCAGGAACTTAGTCTCTTAATATAATGTCGTGATACAATAACAAATTAATATATTGTATGAAGGTAGTAAGTTACATAAGGTTATCCTCATTGCCAGTATGAGCATCAACTCTCACCATATAACTTCTATAAAGTGGGGCTCATACTTGCAATGAGGTGGGCAAGTTTTAAGTAAGTCTTAAGGTGAGTTTTGGGTTTCAAAGACCTATCTTCAGACTCCACCTCACCAAGTAGGTAGACTCAAACAACAAATCTGATTTTTTTTAGTTTATTTGACAAATTTAATATTTTTTTAGAAAAATATATGGGTGAGATTTGGAATAAGGTGGATGGTTTGTGTAAGTCTGAAATTGTTGTGAGTTTGAGTCTGAAATGAAAAAGTGGGTGGAAAGTTGATATGGCAAAGTCTAATGTCCCGTAAACATTAGTTGCTCTTATGTACCTTATTAAAGTATGAAGTCATACAAAAAAAAAAAAATTATTTTCAATGATATTTATCTTGTTATAGTTTTGAATCTAAGTTCCTATTGACGATTATGGATCCTTCACCGAAGAAAAAAAAAGAGGACTATATTTACGGATCAATTCCTTTTTTTTTTCAGATCGTGTTCGAAATGCAAATTGTGGTGAAATTTCGGATGTTTAAAATTCGAGGTAACTTTACTACGGAGTAGAGGTGGCCACGGGCCGGGCGGGCCAGTGCTAGGGCCGGGCTCCACCGGGCTAGTGCTCGGAGAATCGAGCACTAGCACTAGCCCTACACACCCGGGCTAGTGCCAGTGCTCGATTTTTCGGACACTAGCACTAGCCCGCCAGTGCTTGACCGGGCTTTGCCCCGGCTTGACCCGGGCTCAAGCACTGCTGGCTCGGCCGGAAAAAAAGGGGGGGGGGGCTTGGTCATAATTACCATAATTTTATCATTTTTTAATAAACTTATAATAATTAGGATGCCTACGTATCTCGAAAGAATCAAAGCCCACGTAGTTCTTCACTTACCTTACTTACCGTCGCTTGATTATTTGATCGGTTCAGTCTTAGACGTTCTCATCGGCGGTTGATGCTCCCGATTCCGATGTAGTATCCATTATCATGAATGGATCATCTTCTTCGTCATCATCATCATCATACTTCTTTCCTTGTCTTCTTTTTAATGCTTGATCCCAATCTTTTTTGCATACACATACTTTCACGGATTCGGGAGCTAACCTTAATCGCTTTTCATCCAATACTCTTCTACCTGCACTAAAAGCGGACTCCGAAGCAACTGTCGAAGCTGGAACTATAAGAACATCCTTTGCAATTTGGGTTAAAATCGGATATTGGTGGCTATGTTTATGCCACCAATTAAGAATGCTAAAATCACTTTCATCGGTAGTATCATGGACAAGTGTTAAATAATCATTGACAAAAGATGTAGTATCATCTAAAATCGTTTTTTGTTTTTTTAAAATAATATTATGATAAAAACCAAATCTACTTGGTTTAGATTTAGATGACATGGAAGAAGAACTAGCTTGTGCATCAGTACCACTACGTGTATCATACAAATCATGTAATTTAGTAAGAATAGAAACACATTTGTTCACATAATTATCTACATCATAGTCTTGTTCTAATGTTGAATAATAAAATTCTAACATGTTTTTCAATCCCGCGGATCTAACACCGGGATCAAGAATACATGCAATGCCATATATAATAGGAAATTCAGTAAAATAAGCCAACCATTTCTCACGCATTAAAGAAACAACTTGCTTTAAGCTATCGTAAATAGAAGAATCAACATTAGACATAGAAAAAACTATTTTAATGCATTGTAAAATCACCAAATGAACATTTGGTTCATATACTAGCGAAAAAACTTTTGTAGCATCATAATAAGATTTCAAAAGATCATAAAGAGGTTCGCTAAGTTCCCAAGTAACATCATCGAGAAGTCGTGCATTTGGATCGGTAGAATGATGTTCATTATACAAAGTAGTAATAACTTGTTTATACCTGATTGCAGCACCTAGCATGGTGTAGGTAGAATTCCACCTTGTTGGTGTATCAAGACCAAATCTCTTTGTTGACAATTGATGTTGCGTGCACAATTGTTTGTATCTACGCTTTTTTGTGCCCGTTGCTCTAAGCCACTTAATAACTTTTCTAATAGGGCTTAAAATAGGAGAAATACAAGCAATTCCTTCTTGAGCGGACAAATTAATAATATGTGCACAACATCTAACATGTAAAAACATACCATCTAATAATAAAGTTGGAATATTACTCTTGATATGACCAATACAATTTGTATTAGCCGAAGCATTATCAAATGAAATAGTAAACAACTTATCAGTCAATTTAAACTCATTAAAGTAGCATGAATACGAGAATATATGTTATAGTCGGTATGCCGCTCTTCCATAACATCAAAAGCAATAATACGTTTTTGTAATTTATAATCATTATCAATCCAATGAGCTGTAATGCATATATAAGGCTCACCTTGTCTTGAAGTCCATGTATCACTAGTTAGGCAAACACGCCCACTAAATGAACGAAAATATTCAATTAGCTCGCCTCTAGTTTTGTGATATTGTGTCATAGTATGACGCTTAAGAGTGTTCATAGGCACCTTTCTATAAGCGGGTTGTAATGATAATCTATTAAACTCTTCATAATTAATACTTTCACCAAAACTAAACGACAATTCATCAAGACAAACAAAATTAGCCATATTATCAATCATTCGATCTCTATTATAATAGAAAGGAATACCTCCACCGGGGGTCGGGGTCATATAACTTCTGATTTGTGATTGACCACCACCATGGCTTGATTCACCTTCAACTATTTTTTCGGGGTCGATTATGCCGTGTACGGTTTGTAGGTGTCGAGCTTGAGTGCCGATTCCGCTACCCGTTTTCCACTTCAATTCCACATTAACATAGTTGGCTTTGCAAATTCGACAAACAAGTTTGAAACATTTTACACCTCTTTGGTTATTTTCGGTGTAGACTTTGTCAAAATGAGCCCAAACAAAACTTGTTTTGACACCACGTCGATTAAT
Organism: Spergularia marina; assembly: GCA_963680865.1. Lineage (NCBI taxonomy): Eukaryota > Viridiplantae > Streptophyta > Magnoliopsida > Caryophyllales > Caryophyllaceae > Spergularia > Spergularia marina. The sequence goes on along the minus strand of OY804553.1, from coordinate 20,295,120 downwards.
AATACCACCACCTTGTCCACCTACAATTAAAGAATAATGATATTAATTAAGTTGTAAATTTACATTAATTGAATAAATTAAAAAATTAAATGAATTGAATAAATATGCAACTTTATAAATTGAATTTTACCATCTTGTAAATCTACATCCGTTGTTGGACGAGAACGGGATGGTGGCATGACCGATGATTCTTGTTGTGATGCATTACCTACACCTACAAATAAAATTATATCAATAAAAAGAAAAATTGACAAAATAAAACTAATAATTATAAAAATAAATTATAAACATTAATTTACCTTGATGAATATCACCTAGAAGTGATTCTTCATATTCTTTCAACACTCTTCTTTGATCGGGAGTTAGATTATCCATTTCGGGTTAATATGATTTTTTGATAAGAATATTAAAATATTCAATACAAAATACAATAATTATCAATACTAATAATAATTATCAAAATAACAATAATAAAAGTACTAAATATTGTATACTTACTTAATATAATACTTGTAGTAATTTTTTTCTAACTAAAATTGAAAACTTAATTAATACTTAAAATTTGTAATAATTTGTTTTAAGTAAATTTAAAACTTGAATACTTGAGAGTTGTAGAATTGTAGTAATTGAAGAAGAAATGTAGAATCGAGAGAGTGATTGTGTGGAAATTGAAGTTGGATTTATTGGGTATTTATAGAAAATTTAAGGGTAGGGATAAAATTAAAAAAAAAAAAAAAAAAAAAAACACCAAACCACACAAACGGCTAGTTTTTTAAACTCAAACTAGCCGTTTGCTAGGGGCGGGCCGTTACTTGTGCAGGGCTTGACCAGGGCTTGATCAGGGCTTTGACCAGGGCTTGACCAGGGTTTTGACCAGGGTTTTGACCGGGTTTTTGACCGGGTTTTGACCGGGTTTGACCAGGGCTAGTGCTTGAAAACTCGAGCACTAGCCCTGGCACTACCAAACCCGGGCTTTGCAGTGCCTGGGCCGGGCCGTGCCGGGCAGTGCCTTGACCAGGGCGGGCCCGGGCTCCTAGTGCCCGATGGCCATCTCTACTACGGAGTACGAGTATATATATGTCTATATTTGTTCGTTTTCAGAATTCTACCCAACATGCCAACAATATGATAGGAATGCAAAGGCCCATTTAGGACTATAGGAGGTAATGGGCCCCTCTTGGCTGCCCAAGAAAGTTCTACTTGGCTTCGCAAATTCAAACCCGTGGTTCCCACATGAGTTATGTTCCTTTACAGTGAAGGTTTTCCCACCGAGATGTGTTATTCGTTGTCCATCATATTAATACTATCGGCTGGTAATTCGCTATATTGTTAAAATACCCCTAATTACTTAATATTCAAACCCTCTTAAAAGTCTAATCTCAATCCACGAAATCTCGTTCCCATTATTTTAGAAATCACAAACCCTTTTTTTAGAGCAGAAATCACAAAACTCTTCGCTAACCACCATCAACAACATTTTAATCTTTAGCATGTTCATGATCATAGCCAACAAGTACTTTTGCATGTCGATGACCATGACACCGGGTGTCTGGCTCCCTCACAACGTCAACCAATTTGCTATGTCAACCATCATTTGACGCGACTAGCCGACTACCATAGCCTAAAACACAGATTGGTTCGCCAATGAACACTAGAAGACTCATAGACAGGAGATGTATATGTGTCTTTGTTTGAGCACAGTTGTACGAGTACCATGTGTGTGAAGTAATTCAATATGGGGCGACGACATAGAAAATTTATGACGATTTTGTGGTGATTTAGTTTGATGTGTAATGATTTCAACTACTTTGATTGTTAGAGTACTGCCTACGGATCGAAGTATTGAGAAACTAAAGATATTCTCCATCCGTAGAACGATTGTTTTGACGATAGTTGTAATGGTGGCTGGTTTGGTGGTGGTGGTGCGTGAGTGATGCCTACTCGGTATACACGATAGTGTTGGGAAATAAGACCAATCTTCCACGCGCAACTGAAGTAAACCAATCAACAATAAAACACAAAAGTAGAAAATACGCAAGCTAAGACAAATACAAAGTATATGGACTAAACTCAGGGCAAAATCCTCAAAATCCGGAGGTAAAACCCACCATCAAAATCGCTTAATTCCACTATATAAAATAGCACCAGTACAACCATATTCTCAAATTACAACACCGAACTCGAAACACGCTACAAATCAGGAACAAAGATAAACTACCCCTATCTTCCGAATATAATTAATAATATTCTTAAAGATAAACCAAACCTGAATAGATGTTCTAACCGTTCCTGTACTATAGACGAACCTTGTACTACTCATACCGTCGTACGCTGCTGCCAAAATCAATCACCGGAATTGTTAATCCCGCGAACGTTCCACGATACAATATCGGATTGTCTATTCGCACCAGCGCGTACACTACGTAAAGGATTCGAGCCCATAATATTTTCACTCAACATTTACGTACGTGTCACCCGCAGACTAATAAGAGTCTTAATTGTGCGCTCCTAAAGTCTTACCATATAAGGAATATAGGACAATTCCTTATATACCATGTAATTAGCCGGCATAACTAATGTCCATTTACCATAGCACATCCAAGGCTTTGCAAACCCGCGTGTTATGTGAACTTTGGTTGGACACTTGGGCTTTACGCCAAACAATTCTCCCCCTCCAACCCAAGGGGTAACACCGAGAAATCAACCATTGGTCTAACATAATTACCAACTGCACACCCAAGTCAGTATCTAGTCCTCACCCTGACTCTCTACCACGGCCAATGAACCGTGTCCAGTTGAACCAGTCAAAGGCATCATTTGACTCCGGAGAGGGACCTCCACCCCTCCACTCTACCACCAGCAGGAATTTTTCTGCCCTTGCCCCAGTCTACAACTTGGAAACAATTAGTCTTCGTCGCATCTATCGCAAACGAAACACGCAGACGTCTTTCCGTTCCAAAACATGTGCGGTATTAATGGTATAACCATCTAGATGGTACAAATTAAACCACAATGCAACTCCCCTTTCATGAGTACCATTGAACTCTTAGTCACCTCTACCTCTCCCCAATGACCTTTGTACCCATAACTTTGGGAGTCAACTAACTAAGTGCAATTAGATTCTTCCGCAACTTTGGGACATATGCTACCTTGTCCAAAGTATGCACCACTCTACTACTAGTTTTGTTTTTCACCACCCCAACACCCATGACATCAACCGTCGAGTTTTCGGCAAACTCAACTTCCTAGTCATACCTGTTTGGAGCTCATCAAAACAGTCTTCCGGGAGCAAACATGATTGACACTAGCAGAATCTAACACCCAATCTTCCTTGGAAGAAGCATCGCACTCATCCGTGACCGCAAGTAAGTCACCACTACGCGTGAAAGATGACCCTCTTCACTCCTTACCAAGTTGGTGTTGCATTTGCCATTACCTAGGACAATACCGCCTAATATACCCAAGGTCACTACACTTGTAACACTCCACCTCATTGCCAGGGGTGGTCCTAGACCGAGACCTGCCATGATTTGACCTAGCATCCCTGTTAGACGACAGACCTCTCCTACCACGAGCAACTGCAACCGTATCCGAGCTATGGCTACGTATCCCAGCATTGTCCTTCTTTCTCGCATCAAAGGACGAAAAAGTTGTCTACGCTTGATCCATCATAATGGTATCCTTCCCGCACAGTATAGTGTCCATGTAATTATCATATGCATCCGGGAGTGAATTGAGGAGTAACAACGCCTTATCTTCCTCCTCAAGTTTTACCTCGATCTTTTTCAACTCATCCAACAGTCCATTCAACTATTGATTTTTGTATTGAATGAGTCTGAAAATGGGGGAAAATCCCACAACGCAAATGGATCCTAGAGTTTTGAAAGATTTATGCATAGTCCTAAAATATATAACATTCGAATTATAAATATAATCTACTAGTATCTATTAACAACGGGATACAAATATGGTCATCTTATTGAAAATGAGAATATAAAATCTACAGCTGTATCATAATGATTTCGGTAATGGATGGTGCGTATATACTATATAATATTTTAAATGTAACCTTGCAACACACGGGTTTTTAAACTAGATCCTTATATACTATCTAATTAGTCGGCTTAACTAATGTCTATTTACCATGGGCGCTGATTTTGCCAAGGCAACAATTACCGTTGTCAAGGCAAAATTAAGTAATTTCCCCATTTGCACTCAAATTTTTATAAATAATAATAAAAAAACATCATTTCCTATTTCATCTCTCCTCTTTCCCCTTTTTCCTACGCCAACGGCTTTACCCAGCCCATTTCCGCCACACTAACACCTTCGACACCACCTCCAATCGGCCGACGTCGGCAGTCCCATTACCACAACACACCTGCGACGCCACCCTAACAGTCCCCCTCATTTCCAACCTTGGAAAGGACGATGCATGATCGAGCGGGACAACAATTTCCCACCTTGCAAGGACGGAGGGAGGAAACAATTGTCTTTTCCTGCTTTCCACCATAAACAACTATGTAGGGCGATGTTTATGAGAGAGGAGAGATGAGCGCGGATCTCGGAGTGTTGATCAGGTGGTGGTATCAGGGGAAGTTGTCGGCGACGGGTGGAAAACGAGTAGAACAAGACAGTGGGGATGTCGCCGTGAGGCACAAGCAGGGAGGCTGGGCTTGTGAGCGGCGACGTATGATGATGTGGTTGATAACTTAATTATTTATTTATTTAGAGAATAATTGATTAAAATTAAATGATGTAAAAAAAATATTTTAATAATCTGAGGGCAAATGGGGAAGTTACTTAATTTTGCCTTGGCAACGGTAATTGTTGCCTTGGCAAAATCAGCGCCCTTTACCATAACACATTCAAGGCTTTGCAAACCCAATCGTTCAAGGGTACCATTCTTTTCGTACCCTTCGGCCCAAATAATCAACTCAGCCTAATATAGATGCTTGTCCATTAACACAAATCAGCCCAACCAAATTAAAAACAAAAAGAAATAAACAAAGAAACAGTCTCTTTCCTCCCATCTCCCCCACGGCTCTACTCACAACCCAGATTATCCCTTCCCCGTTTCGACGCCGGCATACCCAACCACCACGACCACCGGACCCACCACCATCATCAACACGGGCTTGAGCAGTCAAACCCAGACCCCACCCTGCAACGCCACCACCCATCTTCTCCTCCGGCATTTTCTCATTTCTTTTCCTTCTGTCACCTCGTGTTTATTCTTCTCCGTCGAAAAACGTGCGTTCTGGGTGGTTATGAGAAGTCGGCAAGCCGATTATGAGGAGCGGCTGGCAGGGAATCGTTGGGGAAGAGGGTGGGAAAAAGAATTTTGAAAGGAGAGAGAATTGGTAGTGGAGGAAGAAGGGGGGCGGTGGTAATTCATGGGGTGACCATGGTGGTCGTGGGGTTGGTTAGCGGTGGTGGCTTGTGGCTAGGCGGCGCGGGAGATGTTTCCGGTTGGGGAAGGGGAGGAGAGAGAAATGGGGATTCATTTTTTCTTTTTGTTTTTTATTGATTAAATATCATTATAAGAAAAATCAATTGAATACAACTAATAAAGCTGGAAATGATTTTGTGAACCTCTAATTAATTCAAATCTCTTATTCACAATTCATTTCAATTGAACTTCTGGTTCGATATGGGGATCAAATAATTTTTTACCAGCTTCATCCAATTATTCTCCCCCTAAGGTGGTAAAAATTATCTCGAATTAATAGATTTATGGGGCCAGTAATCATCAATAAATCCACCTTAAATAAATATATATCTCATAGGCTTATATCATATAAATGGGGGGGTATATGCAATAGCAGTTGGATTCTTGTGTGCTGCAAATTTTGCCCCTAATTGGAGATCATTTGATTTATACCAATTTATTCGTAATTTATAACTATCCACGTCAAAATTTCCATGTGGACTTCTGGCCACTAATTACTATCATCAACTTTGATTAGTAATCTCACTTATTATTAAGATCTCCAAAATGAGCTCTATCTCTGTTGTGTCTTGCCATGAAAAATTAAATAACAACACGAGAGAGCATTCAACACATTATTATGTTTCATGCAAGATAAACATTAATTTAATATTTAGATGGCCTTTATCACGTTAAATAAACTCACATCAGATACATATGTCAAACTTCAAGTTGACTGTTTTTCAGTGTGATTATTACTCATATGTCACAACATAGCCGACTAAATGCATAGAGATCATTTCTCATAAGTCAATCTTCTGGTTGACAAAGTTTTACTATTTTTCTTTGTGCACAATAAATTTACATTTTGATTTCGGCTAAACGAATAATGTGATATTTGGACACGAATATTGCTACTGTCTCAATTCATATTGGCAAGACTAAAATATTTATAACCTTTTTCAGGGAGTATAAATAAGTTTTACTCTACTGGAGCACATTTTCGTTGATGTTAAATACTATATAATCTGCATGGACAAATTCAAATTCACTAATGAAACTTATTGACATCTATTGTATAATTTGAACACTTCATGAGTATATAAATATTCAATTTATGCATGCTCGTTTGGAGTATCTAACCCTTATTTTCATCATATGTTGCTATTAATTCATAGGGTAATTCATATTAATTCTACCCAGCTATATTATGTCAAAATGGTGTCAATCGGCAACCATACTTTCAACAAAAAAACAAATCAGCAACTAATAATCAATTGTTTATCAATTTCTTCAGTATACAACTCATACTCTTATGGAGTAATTTAAAGAACATATTTGATCAAAAGATATAATCTCTGATCTCACATATGTTACCTTCTTGTTAACGAAAACATCTCAAATATAGGTATTAAAAATGTCCAAAGAAATTTTAAAATTGATAATACGACAATATTAAAATCTGGCATATAGGCATGCATAACATTGACATAAATTTGTAACATAACATCTTTGCCGATAATTAAAATCATAAATTTCAAGTCAATCATGATAAAAGGGAGTCTGAACTTATATAAGAGGTAACCATTTTAATTATCATGTCTCACTTCTGGCGAATGTATACTTCTTAATTGATCATGACATAATACTAAAACTTCTAGCTCACACTATTACAACTATAAGAGAGAACGGATACGTCATAGTATTGTACACACATGTTTTATATTAAAACTTTGAACTTCGTGTCAAAGATGTGCTCAGTTATTACTTACTCATTATGAATATAAATTTAATACTAGAAAATTTGTAATCATAAATTTACAAATTACTAACAATATGATTTGATAGAATCGTAAGTGCATACATACAGTCTACATGAATATTGGTAGGCAACTTCATTGCTAATCGCATAATATTATTCATTTCGAACTCCAGGTGAAAAAGTAACATTAATTCGCGATTCACCCACAACAACGTAGATACAATGGTAGTGACAATCATCTTAATTTAAGCAAGTCAAGCACAACACAAAAGCAATAAAGTCAAGTGCATACTACGATCCAATGGTCATAAAGCTTGTGAATTGATTTATCATGTATTAAGACAAAACATCAAGAGACTTATCAATTGGTATCAAGTAACCTAATTTATTAACTCTCTTATAGTATAAGAATTTACAAAAGTATCAACTTCGACATTGACAATTGTAGTACGGAGATCAGAAACAATAAACATATATAACATATATCTATGCTTAACTACATAAGACGCACGTACAAAAAAATCAAATAATGATGGAATTGACATGTGTATTAATCGTCTGATTGCATTACTTTAATATTCTAATGAGCACGAGTCATGTAATTCTTCAAATAGAAGTAATGTAGTTGTCTAGAGGTACAACAATCAATTAAGCATGTACAAATACGTTTAAGGCAAGTGAATAACTAAACAAATCTTTGTTTTATCACCATTCACACCTTAGGTACACATGAAAATTGATCAAAAAGATTATGACACAAAAGAGAAGAGTATCGGTTCACTGAACAAGAAAACACACATGTGAACAGTTATTGTCATAAACTCGACATACGTTTTACTAGCCAATTTTTCAAAAATACGTGTGACTTGTCAATATATACCTGCTCAGCTAAGTACGGAGTATATCATTATTTCGAACATCAAGTTAGCCTATCAATAAAGCTGAAATAAAATTGAAAAAGGTAAGCACAAGATTGCACAAGGATTTACGCAGTAAGCAGCTACTTATACCTTTAGTTTGTCATATGTATGCTGATGTATTATCTATGATCTAAATTGCATACAAACGGAGCATACAAAGCATGTAATAGAAATACGAAGCACGTGCCCGAAATACCAATTAACGAAGAAATAAGAAAAACTTCACTACCAATTCAACAAAGACTTAATAAGATCCCAGCATATTAGACAAGTCGTAATATAAACTAACTGAATATGCAACTCAATCATTTAATTAAGTAGGTACATGCACATAATAACTATGAAATTAAAATTGAGTCTTGATCGCAAAAGACAAAATAAAATAGAGAAGCATACAAAATACTCGCAAGCTGACTTTAGCGAAATTAAGGTTACATAAGCAGTAAGCTGATAAAATTATCATAATCGTGTGAGATACCAGGCGATCCGCGTGAAAATTAGATAGTGGTTACCTTGTACGGCTTGAAAATTATAGGCAAATAATTCTTTAAATACATGCTTTCTATCCTTAAACTTTGGAACACTTTTGCAAATCGCTATAACCGAAAAGACATCATGCATATAACCACAAACTTAGCAAGACCAAATTAATTAATCACTGACATACGCACTTGGTCACTTAGATCACCAATATTAACAAAACTTGAAAATTTGTGAATTTGAATTTCACATAATACAATCTTGATAAAAGAGATTAATCATTAGATGCATATATGAGTAGTAATATGCGACAACATTAAATCAGCTCTGATGAATTGATAACTAGATATGACAACAAGAGAGGCTTTCTCGAGAACTATAAGTTGGTTTATCGAGTAACAAAATAATCTAAGGTAGTTTATCAACAAAAGGTAATCACAAGACTTAAACTAAATCACTTATATGGAGTACATGGTACTAGGGTGACAAGGTCTATTGATCAATAAAGTAAGAGGCCTAATTGCAGTGTACGTAATCTGTTGAGAATTGTCAGCTTGTGCCATCCTTGTATACCAGGTTGAATTCTTCCTATGAAAACAGAGAACAGAGTTTTTGAGATTTGCAGAGCAATTGTGGCTGCAGTGTTGTGTATATTTTCTGATGCAAAATTGTGTACAACCTATAACTATATATATGAGGAGCTAACAATAAAACCTAGATGATTTGTACAATATGACAAAAGCATTTGCAAGCTAAAATTGTGCAGATGAATAAAGCAGCAATCTTCACCAACTTCCCAGCTCACTTTTCGTACTTACAGTCACAGTCACATGTTCATGTGATTTTTCCTTTTGTGTTTGCGCCATAATGACGACCAAGTTGGGCTTGAAATATAGCAGGCCAAGTAGTTAGATGAGCCCAAACTTCTACTCCTTTTACACTCCCCCTCAAGATGGGGGTGAGGACAACTCTGAACTCCCATCTTGCTCAAGAGATGTCTATGTTGAGAAACTGTGAGCGTCTTAGTGAGAACATCAGCCACCTGATGTTTGGAGGGCACATAGGTAGGAACAACTGTGCCTTGTGTTACCTTGTCGCGGATGAAGTGGCAATCTATCTCAATGTGCTTGGTTCTTTCATGAAGAACCGGGTTAGCAGCTATAAATAACGCAGCTTGATTATCACACTTCAGGGCAGCAGTATGGAGATTCTTGAGGCCTAACTCTTTGAGAAGAGATAAGAGCCAGGTAATTTCACAAGTCGTAAGAGCCATTGCTCTATATTCTGCCTCTGCCAAAGACCTTGCCACCACTCCTTGCTTTTTCGATTTCCATGAGATAGGTGAGTGACCAAGTAAGATGCAGAAACTTGTGGTGGACCTTCTAGAGAACGGACAAGATGCCCAATCAGAATCGCAGTAGGCAGTGAGTTTAGCAGCTGATGAATTTGCAAGGAGAATTCCCTGACATGGTGATCCTTTCAAATATCTTAGCACCCTCCTTGCAGCTTGCCAGTGATCAGAAGTAGGGGATTGCATAAACTGACTAAGGAGTTGCACAGAGAAAGAAATATCTGGCCTTGAGATGGTAAGATAGATCAGCTTTCCAATGAGACGTCTATACATCTCAGGGCAAGGCAAAGGAGTACCCTTGGTAGGCTCCAGCTTTTCATTTGCATCCAATGGAATTTTCAAGGGTCTCTATTTTTCCATCCCAAATTCTTGTAACATATCCATCACATACTTTTTCTGAGAGACAAAGATGCCCTGATGTGTGTGAGCTATTTCCAATCCAAGAAAATACGACAGGACACCAAGGTCTTTCATATGAAATTCTCCATTGAGCATAACCTTCATCCTTTGGATTTCAGAGGAGTCATTTCCTGAGATCACCATGTCATCTACATATATTAGGACAGTTGTGATACTATCTCTTTCAGTCTTGATGAAGAGAGATGAGTCAGCACTTGACTGTTTGTATCCAAATCTTACTAAGGCAGTGGACAGTTTTGTAAACCACTGTCTTGGTTCTTGCTTCAATCCATACAAGGATTTTATGAGTTTACAGACTTTGACATCTTCCTGAGTTGTAGAGGCTTCCTTTCCAACAGTTATTCTGCTCCCAATAGTTGAGTAACCTTTTGGTAATTGCATATACACCTCATCTTTCAACTCACCATACAGAAAGGCATTTGTGACATCCATTTGGCATGTCTCCCAACCTAACATGGATGCAATGGCCAAGAGAGCTCGCACAGTGGTCATTTTGGCCACAGGAGCAAAAGTTTCTGTATAGTCTATTCCCTCTATTTGCCTACAACCTTGAATCACTAATCTTGCCTTATATCGTTCCAGAGATCCATCGGGCCTGAATTTTAACTTGTACAGCCATCTACATCCAATGGCTTTTCTTCCCTGAGGCAAATTTGTCACTTCCCAGGTGTTGTTTTGCTCAAGAGCATCTAATTCCTTGTTCATTGCTTCTACCCACTCTCTACTCTTCACAGCTTCATGATAATAGTATGGCTCTTGGTTATCTGATATCTGCTTTACCATGTTTGCAAATACCCCATTTACCTCTGCATCAGCAACAGGAGCTACTTGTGCAGTGTTTTCTCTACTATTTCTTCCTTTGAAATTGGTGACAAAGTCTCTCATCCACCAGGTACTCTTCTTTCCTTCTTAGACCTTCTCAGTGATGCTGTTTCAGACTCCCCCTGACTAGGGATGTCACCACCACCACTGTCACTGGTCATCTCTAAGACAGGAGTTGGTGGTGATTCTTCATCAATATCCACCACTCTCTCTTCATCAGACACTTCACGACTACTGTCTTGAAAAATTGGCACTGTCACTGTCTCTTCTCGAATCTGAGAAGGCATTGGGTGAAGAAACACATTTTTGGATGCCTTTAGGAAAGGGAAAACATGCTCATAGAAAGTTAAATCTCTGGAAACAAATCTTCTTTTGCTAATTAGATCCTGTACTTTGTACCCCTTCTGATTTGTTGGGTATCCGAGAAATACACAAGGCAATCCTCTAGGTTGGAATTTGTCCTTGTTTCTCTCAGGATTGTAAGCCATTGCCAAACACCCAAATGCTCTCAGATTTGAGTAATCAGGACTTTTGCCATGAATGACCTCATATGGAGTCTTGTTCTTGATAACAGGAGATGGTAGCCTGTTGATCAGGTAGGCAGCTGTCATCACATAGTCTCCCCAATAACCAAGTGACAGTCCTGACTGGAATCTTAGTGCCCTACTCACTTCAAGAACATGTCTGTGTTTCCTTTCCACTACTCCATTTTGTTGTTGCCTGTCTGCAATAGAGGTTTGGTGAAAGATTCCCTTGGAATTGAAGTATTGCTGACATTGCCAATCATCAAATTCCAGGGCATTATCAGACCTTATGATTTTAATCTTGTTGCCAAATTGGTTTTCAGCATACTCACAGAAGACTTTCAATGTGTCAAATGCTTGAGACTTATGTTCTAGCAAGTACACCCAAGTTCCTCTTGACAGATCATCAACAATGGTAAGGAAGTACCTGTACTTCCCTTTATAAGCTACCCTGTAAGCACCCCATATGTCAACGTGTATCAAGTCAAAGGGATTGCTCACTGAATTCATACTTAAGGGAAAAGGAGACTTTGTATGTTTGGCTAAAGGACAGGACAGGCAAATATTATTAGACATTTCAATTTGTTTTAGTTTAAGGTCAGGAATGTGTTTGAGTTTATAAAAGGGGCATGCCCAAGCCTGTTATGCCAAGTATTGTAATGAGAAAGATGGGATTTTGAATTCATATCAGAAATGTCATTACATTTTGAAGAAAAAAATAGCAAATGGCTTATGACAACAGTTGTCAGCCTTAGGATGTCTTGATGACATTTTTATAGTTGCTATTTAGGTGATATAGGCCACAGTGAGCTCTCCCTATCTCTTTGACCTCATAACTCTCACAATCCTGCACATCACAGTGAGTGTCATAAAACATTACTATACACTTGTTGTCTTTTGACAACTTTTGCACAGAGAGGAGATTTTGCCTAAAATCAGGCACATACAGGACATTGTTCAGTTTCAAACCATTTCCCAAGGTCAAATTTCCTTTGTGGGTGACATAGGAAGTTTTGCCATTGGGTAAGTTCACCTTTGGTTTGTTCTCAATAAGTTTCAGATCATCCAACAATTTATAATTCGACACCATATGATCAGAGGCGCCTGAGTCAATTATCCACTCACTTTGGGGTAAATGAGCATTACTGCTATGAATCATACCTGCACAGTTGCAGCCAATCTCTTCATCTGTATCTCCTTGATTTCCTGAATTGCTGTTGCTAGGTGTACTCTTCAACAGTTGCTGAATCTGTTGATTCATCTGTGCCAGTTGAGCTGCAAGGTCATTCTGATCAGCTTCCCCTTGCACGTTTGTAGCAAATTTCTGTTGATTTTCCTTGGGCCTGCTGTAGTTGTTGTTCCACTTAGCTCCCCCTTGGCTGTAACTTCCTGCATTGCTCCTCTGATTCCAGTTACTTGCATTTCCTCTGCCAAAGTTACCTTGGTTCATCCTTTTCAGCTTTGGGTGGCCATTTGGGTATCCAACAACCTTCCAGCAGTTCTCAGTTTTGTGATTTCTCATCTGTGGGCAGTGAGTGCATACCAAATCAGGCCCTTCTCTCCTGGTCATCAATGCAGTCATCTCTCCTTGCACATCTTTTCTTATCATCAGTGCAGATGCTTCACTTTCCTTGTTCAAGTGAACATTCAGATTAGAGTGTTAAGTTTCTTCCTGCAACATTAGTGACACAGTGGCATCGACTGTAGGGACTGGGTTCATCATTAGTATGTTGCTCCTTAGTGTTCCATAAGTTTTGCTATCCAACCCATTGAGGAATTGAAACAGCCTGCTTTCTTCCTTGTGTTTCCTGATAGCCTCAAAGATCCTTTCTATATCAGGAGTGACATTATCAACCTCAGGGAATTCACACATTTGCTCATATTGATCCCATTTGATTGTCAAATCTGTGTAGTACTCATCTACTGATTTTGCACCTTGCACACACTCAAAGGTCTCCTTACTCAGCTTGTACTTCCTAGCACCATTGGCTACAGAGTATCTTCTTTTCAAAGTTTCCCAGATTTCTTTAGCTGTTGGTGTGTACAGATTTGCCATTTTTATGGGCTTAGACACATTATTGAGTATCCATGAAATAACCAAGTGATTATTGGCATTCCAGGCCTCAATGTGAGCATCATTGACAGTGGGTTTTGCTGTGGCTCCTGTGACAAAACCATACCTCCTTCTAGCAGAAAGAGCTAGTTCCATCTGCCTCTTCCACGGTCCATAGTTCTCAGACCCGGTGAGGATAGGATCAACCCTAATCATCTGACCACCTCCATTGTTTCCATGTTGTTGGTTTTGCCCATAACCACCAACTTCCAAGTTCAACTCATTTCCATATCCCTCGTTGTTCATTTTCGCAACTTAGGTTAATACTCCAAGCCTCAACTCCAATGAAACAGTTCTTCACACAAGATTCTGACTTACGACACAACTAACCAAGACAAGCCACAAACAACCCAAAGATTCGAACTTTCGTTGAAAAGTCTCTACCTTTCCTCTAAACTAGCAAAGATCTATGCTTTCTAGTCACAGATAGCGATTTTAACACTAAAGTTACTAACTTGCAAGAAAGTCCTATGTTTTCCTACCCAACTAACACAAATGAATTTCAAATGAAACTTTTGTAACTTTAAAAGGAAGAACTTACAATACTGAAATTACGAACAACAACGCTGGTAATCAGGAGCACACTACTCTGATACCATGTTGAGAATTGTCAGCTTGTGCCATCCTTGTATACCAGGTTGTATTCTTCCTATGAAAACAGAGAACAGAGTTTTTGAGATTTGCAGAGCAATTGCGGCTGCAGTGTTGTGTATATTTTCTGATGCAAAATTGTGTACAACCTATGACTATATATATGAGGAGCTAACAATAACACCTAGATGATTTGTACAATATGACAAAAGCATTTGCAAGCTAAAACTGTGTAGATGAAAAAAGCAGCAATCTTCACCAACTTCCCAGCTCACTTTTTGTACTTACATTCACATGTTCATGTGATTTTTCATTTTGTGTTTGCGCCATAATGACGACCAAGTTGGGCTTGAAATATAGCAGGCCGAGTAGTTAGATGAGCCCAAACTTCTACTCCTTTTACATAATCAAACCAAAGAAAAACTTATTCATAACCCAAATGCGGAATGCAACAATTTAATGACCGAACGAATCCCTAATCAACAAGTAAACGACATCATGCGACTAATGTCATGATCAACTAAACAAGTTGAGAAACTCTTAAAGAACTAGGACAAAAACCACTGCCAAATAAATCTATTTGATCCAAATACTCATGCTACAACTAATTCATGCTACAGTAGCTAAACCACCAGGCCACCGCTTTAAATATATTTATAATCATGTGTACTATAAGAAATATAACAGAGGATTATGGATTATTCCGAAGAATTTCTGTTAAGGAATATCACGAGTGTTTAGGAATATGATATATATACTAGAATATGTGTTTAGGAATATCTTATATGATAGGTTTCGTAAGGCTCAAGTCTTGTAATAGTATAAATAGGGGTTTACCCCAAGGTTATTGTAATACTCCGTATTTTTGAGGTCCCAAAATTATATTGTTCTTGTTAATAACTTACTTTATAAAGAAGGATTTCAAACTTTACATTGAAACGACAATTTTTATTTATATTTAAAAAAAAAAAACCTTTTGATATTACTAATTATTGGTCAAATGACCAAATTACCCCTTTGTTTCCCCACAAACCCTTTTCTATCCCTCGTAGAAAACCATCAGCCATCATCATCAACAATATATCATCATCATCATCATCATCATTTTCCATAGGAAAATCGCCGCCATCTTCGTGCCTTTGCCAACCCCGATTTCTGGCTCCGCTTTTGACAAAACCACTACCGTTGTTCTTCTTGTTCTCTCCTCTACACAACGGTATAAGTTTATATTTGTATTTTTGAAGTCTTGCCGTTGTCGAAATTCTTGTTTTACGTTATTACTCTCGATTTTTCATAAATTCATGATCTTAATTCTTGTGTGCTTGTTCTTACTCTGTTTTGTGATTTTGAGGATTCGTATTGCTAAGTTTTTGGGTAATCTAAATTGGCTGCGTTATGGTGGTCGTGGAAGTTGTGATGGCTGTCATTAGCTTTGTGCTTTGTTGTTGTGGCTTGTTTTTGCGGCACTCGATGTGCATGTCGATTGACAATTTGAAGCCTGTTTATGCTGGAGGATTATGGAGTAGCATAGTGTCTCTTGGGTCCTGACACTGATGTTTTCTAATTTACTTAGGTTGGCCTTTGTCGTCCGTAGCATGTACTGTATACAAAAATTAAGGGATTATGGAGGTGGTGCATAAGGGGATAATGTTAAAGATTGTTGGTTCTTGTAGTTATACGTAAATTTGGGTGGTACCTTGGGGTTTAAAGTTTAGTGTTAAGTTAATTTCTTTGTTTATGTAAAGGTGAAAATTAAGTCTTTGTTTTATGATGTAATTAAGTCAAATTAGGTGCTAAGGTGAAGTCAGTATAGTGGAGTTTATGTTGGTGTATTACTTCGAGGGGTTAAAGTAATAGAAGTGAATATTAGGGGTTGTTTTGAGTAAAGTTACGTATTAGAATGAGGAGTAAGTAATTAAGGGTCGTGTATGGTGTTTTTGTATTTGAGAACCGATAGAAGGAAGGCGAAGTTATAGGGTCCTTGTCATTCAATTTATTCAGTGTCGCTCCATAATGGTTATCGTGCATACAACATACATATCATACCGTGTAGGTGCATAAACTAATTAGCATATTTTACATACTCATGTAGAGTCCAAGTTCGTAGAAGAACAATTTTAGTACTTGCTGAGCTACTGTGACTTACTGCTGAACAAGGTAAGAAGAATTACTTATCTCCTTCAAATAAACTTCTACATGCGTTTTCAAAGTGAAGAAGTATTATATAAATTGTTTTACTATAAGGTTTGTGATTTCAAAAGGTAATTGCTATGTGTAAGGTTTAAATGCAAAGGTTTACCAGGTTTAATAATTTATACAAGTATGATTTCTTAAAGGTTTTTATATATGTTGTTAACTCTGGTAAGGGAGTTAACTTGAGTACAGGGTGACCATAATGGTCTAAGTATATCGTGCACAAAGTATAGATAGGGTGGATTGATCCTCCACCTTGAGCCTTTATATCCTCCCCTTGGGAACGGGACCCTAGGGGGATGCATGCATTCGGGATTATTGGTTGAAGGAAGTCAGCCCTGATACTGAAGGAAAAAGAAACAAAGGAGAAGGATTTTTATCGTATCGTTTATTATATTTTCTATACTACTTAAATGTTATCGGTTCCAATGTTTTTAAATTACTCAAAGTTTTCAGCCGTGCTATGTGTCTAGGAAATATATATTTTATTTTAAAACTGTTTTCTAGATAAGTTGCTTCTTACTCAACCCGTTTGGTTGACAATTTCTACGTTTTCATAGTCTTGCAGGTTAGTTATGAAGTGCTTGGGGATAGTCAAGGGTTCAGAGTGACGATCGCTTACCGTATTAAATAAAGTCCACACTTAGTTAATTTATTGCTTCCGCATTTCAATTAAGATTATTCGAGAATTGTATTTCATTCTTTCGGGATGTAACACATTTATATACTTTATATTTGGAGTTATTAGATCATTAGAATTGACCTTCTGCCTTAACGATTGAACTAGGATGTCAATCGTGGCGGTAACACTCCCAATTGTCCTTGTTTTAAATCAAATGCATTTTCTAAAATCTCAGGAAATTGGGGGTGTTACAGTTATTGTAAGCAAGTTATTACAGAATTATATTGAGTTTATGAATTCTCCAAATAGTGTACATTATATTTATTATATGGTATCAGAGCCTCTTTCCTAGAGGACTCTCGAAGATTGCTTCCGCTGCCTGCCGGTGGGCATGGAATCTATAATGCCTGCCGGCGGGATTTCGTTGTTCGCCGGAGTTATGTTCGTGGTCTAGTGTTTTAGGGTTTTGTTATTCGATTTAGGAGTATTACTATTGTTATTTTAAGAGTATTATATTCGATTTTATTTGTTTAAATAAATCCCCCTCTCCGTTTGCTATTTGAGTTGTTGATCGAGATGTTTGCGGTTGATCGAGATTTTGGTATTATTGATATTATGAAGATTATTAGAGTTCGCCGTTGCGTCGTTGTTTCTTTGTAGTTCTTGAATTTGGTTCGTGGCACAATATCATGGATTTGGGTTGGCTGATGTGTGTTCGGATGACTTATGATCATGGTGTTTGTTTGATTTCATCTTTTTGGCTTTTGAGGATGATGATGTACGTCCTACTCGAGAACACTTCCGGAGAAACTTCTTTGATGACCATACTAATTTATGGTGTTTAGTTTTTGGGTGAGAAGAGATTTTGGTGGATTTTGTGTGATTTTAGGCCGATCAAGGAATGGGGGAGTGCCCCTACCAGTCATGTCTGGTATTTTTAGGTGAAGTTGATATGACGACTTCACGTTTTGAGACCATGTTTATTCATGGTATTTATTTTTTGTTCTTTTTAGATGAAGCTGATAATGGTCGCTTCATGATTTGTGAGACCATGGTGATTCATGGTTCCCTTGTATCTGGCGTTTAGTGGTGAAGTTAATTATTTGCGATTCGTGGTGTTCTTTGGGTGACGATCAAGTGAGTTCAAAAACAATGGTGTTTTACGACGACGACAATCGATGTGCCGGATTTGAAGATCTCGACGGAATTATTTTGTTTCAAATCGTTTTGGCAAACTCATTGTAATTTTAGTCAAATTACTATGAGTTTGAGGGGGGGTAATAGAGGATTATGGATTATTCCGGAGAATTTCTGTTAAGGAATATCACGAGTGTTTAGGAACATGATATATATACTAGAATATGTGTTTAGGAATATCTTATATGATAGGTTTCGTAAGGGTCAAGTCTTGTAATTGTATAAATAGGGGTTTACCCCAAGGTTATTGTAAGCAAGTTATTACAGAATTATATTGAGTTTATGAATTCTCCAAATAGTGTACATTATATTTCTTATATGTACATATATATAGGAAGCAATGCGGTCTATGATCTAATCTTACAAGTATTGGTAGCAATCGAAATGAAGGCTATTAAAATTAATGTGAGTTATTGTGTAGCGCGTACCTCGTGTAAATTCAGGGACTCAGTTATGCGTATCCTAGATCCTCGTGCAAATTCAGAGACTCAGTTATGCGTATCCTAGATCTTGTGAAAGTTTAGTGGTAGGGGATCAGTTAGGGTTTGAGCGTCGTGCTGATAACGTGTTAAATAATAGAGAGAATTGAGAGAGGAGAAAACCTTACTTTATCATTAAGAGGGAGGGTACATATATATATATAGGTCTATACAATATAGGAAATACACTCTAGAATATTCTAGTATATGTACATTCATCTATATTATTCCATAACAAATAGATCATTTTCAAACAAAAATAGATCATTTTATAACAACAACAAAAAACGATCATTATAGAACTAATAAGCATTCATTTCAGAATTAAAAAAAAAAAACACTAATTCTATAATAAAAAGCATTCATTACACAACAAAATTCATTCATTTCAGGACAACAATCATTCATTCCAAAACAAAACTCATTTATTTAAGAACAAAAACCATTTATTCCAAAACAAAAACCATTCATTTCAATACAAAAAACATTCATTCCAAAATAGTAATAATTCATTTCAAAACAAAAACAAATTATTCTATAACAAAAACATACCATTATAAAGCAAAAATATGTCATTTTATAACAAAATCAGATCATTCTATAACATAAAATGACAACTACAAAACAAAAATTTATTATTTTAGAACAAAAAAAAATTATTCCTACACATGAATAACCATTCCAGAACAAAAAGCAACAATTCTAGAACAAAAGTCATACATTCCAGAACAAAAATAATCATTCCAGAATAAAAGGCAACCATTCTAGAACAAAAGCCATCCATTCTAGCACAAATCATTCTAGGACAATAACTAACCATTCATTACAAAACAAAAACTAACCATTCCGAAATAAAAGCCGTTCATTCCAGAACAAAAGTCAATTATAGGACAAAAACCAACCATTTCTAGATAAAAATCATTCATTCCAGAACAAAAACCTAATAATTCCAAAACAAAAGTCATACATGCCAGAACAAAAAGTAACCATTTTAAAACAAAAGCAACCATTCAAGAACAAAAGCCGTTCATTCCAGAACAAAAGCCAACCATTATAGGACAAAAACCAACCATTCCCAGATAAAAACCATTCATTCCAGAACAAAAAGTAATCATTCCAAAACAAAAGTCATACATTCCAGAACAAAAAGTTACCATTTTGAAACAAAAAGCAACCATTCAAGAACAAAAGTTGTTCATTTTGAAACAAAAAGTAACCATTTTGAAACAAAAAACAACCATTCGAGACAAAAAACAACCATTCCAAAACAAAAACAACCATTCCAGAACAAAAGCCATCCATTCTAGCACAAATCATTCTAGGATAAATACTAACCATTCCTAGACAAAAATCATTCATTCCAAAACAAAAACTAACCATTTCGAAACAAAAGTCATTCATTCCAGAACAAAAGCCAACCATTCTAGAACAAAAACCAACCATTCTTAGACAAAAATCATTCATTATTGAACAAAAACTAAGTAGTCCAAAACAAAAGCCATACATTACAAAACAAAAAGTAACCATTTTGAAACAAAAAGCAACCATTCAAGAACAAAAGCCGTTCATTCTAGATTAAAAAGTAACCATTTTGAAACAAAAAACAATCATTCCAGAACAAAAAGCAACCATTCTAGAACAAAAGGCGTACATTCCTGAACAAAAAACAACCATTTCAGAACAAAAAACAACCATTGCAGAATAAAAAGTACCCATTTTGAAAAGAAGAAAAAAACAGTCATTCGAAACAAATATGACCCATTCCAGAACAAAAAACAATCATTCCAGAACAAAACGCAACCATTCCAGAATAAAAATACTCATTCATTCCAAAACAATAACCAATCATTTCACAACAAAAATGATCAATTTTTGTTCCCAAGTGAACTATTTACTCCGCATGTTATATAATGATCTATTTTGTTCTTTAATTGATTTGGTCTTCATATACTATATAATGAATCATTTTTGTTCTAAAATAAACTATTTTTGTTCCATAATGTTCTATTTTTGTTATTAAATGATCAATTTTTATTATTAAATTTCCCATAATTTGTTTGTGTTATAAAATGATATACCTTTCCATTTATCTCTCATCCCCTCCACTCTCCACCACCACTCCCCACCCATCCTACCATCGCCAGTCCGCCACCGACGCAAACCACCACCATGACCACCTATAGAAATCCAGGGGGTAACCACTTTCTGGCGCCATCATACCCATCATCCCGACAATGCAACCCCATTTTCGCCCCCCCCCCCCCAATTATCACATTGCCCCACATTTCTCTCTCTTCCTTTTCTTCTATTTTTGGCGACATTACTGACTTTAGGGAGGGGCGTCCAACGCCGGTGACTGCGGCAAGCACGCGATGTGCATGGCGGATCAAGAAGGGGCACCGGGGGAAAGAGTGAAAAAAAGTATTGGGGGGGGGGGAGATAAAGAGGCGTGGAGAAGTGGTAGGCAGTGAAGGATGGTCGTCGGCGTCACTTTGAGGGAGGGAGTCGAGAAAGGTGGTGGTATTCCTGGTGGTGGTCGGTGGTGGGGGCTGCCGCTGTGGTGGTGTGTGGTGGTAGGTGGGGGCCGGGAGAAAATAAAGGGGGAATGCTAGAGGAGGTAGGAGAGAGAAAGGGGTTGGGTTTCACTTGAAGTGAAGTATTAGGTCAAGTTTGACATTAGGCCTAGCTGAAATTGTAAATCTAATTAAAACAAACAAAACCTAGCTTGAAAAAGGCCCGGGAGGTACCATTTGATGCGTACCCCTAGGGTACGATAGTATTTGCGTTGCAAACCCGCGTGTTATGTGAACTTTGGTTGGACACTTGGGCTTTACGTCAACAAATAGTTCTTAATCCGGGAAGTGAAGTTAGGAAGAAAAAAAGCAGATGATCAAAATTACTACGGAGTATAATGGTATAATTAGAAGGGACTATATAAAATTGGGTGACATCAGTAAAACATGAGCCACGACACATCTATCCCCATGTATATATCAAATCTCTTTCGCTTCAATGTCTCTTGTCTTTCCGAACATTTGTGAAAGAGTCAATGTGACGCATTAGCAATTTGCTAGAACATAGAACTCAATTCCGATCCTTATAACAGATCTTTTTGTAAAAAACTAACACGAACAGGAAACGTAGAGACATTGAGTGTAGAAGTTAGTGTTGGTAATTGGTAGTAACATCAAAAAAAAAAAAAAAAAAAAAAAAATTGTGCGCATTTTTCCAAAGAGTTTGCGACAGATTTCAACCTTGAAGTAATAATAAAGAGAAAGAAAGGAAAACGAAGGGTTGTCAACTTGTCATCTTTGCATGCATGGCTAATTGGCTAATTGGCTATTGCCTATCTAGGCTTTGCTGTGACAGCCAGGCCCGCAAGGTCCAAGTCCATTTGATTGCATTTGATATGATTTCGGTTTATCTGATTTGGTCTAACTAATTATTTTTACCTGAATTTGTTGAAAAATAATTAAATTTAGACGAGTTAATATTAAGAAATAGACTTGATGAAATGATTATTGTTTAGATAATTCTGATTTGATATGAATGAATCTTATTTAATGTAATATAATTTAAAAAATATGATCTGATTTAAACTGAGGTCAATGTTCGTTAAGTTAGATCAAACATGGTCTAAGCAATAAATGACACACATGCGTAACTGTAACTTTTAGTTGATGTGTATTTGATACGAACTGATCTAATTTTGTGGAAGTTAAGGAATTTAGGCTCACTGGGAATAATTAATTCAAATCTATTTTTACCTGGATTGAATCTAATATGTTAAATAAAAAACAAACTGAACTCATTGTTTTCTAAGTTAAGTCATAGAATAGAAAGGCCTAAACTAGCTTAGGCTTGGATTAATGCATGAATTTTTTTTAAATAAAAGTTACAACACAAAAAAGCTATCGTTATAATATCTTTGAGAATTTCTAATAAAGAATTAAAGATTCACCCTTGTGAGTTCCAATAGCACATGTGTGACAAATTAACCTTGTTTCGAATACCAATAGCACATGTGTGACAAATTCACCTTGTTTCGAATACACTAGTCCCAAATAAACTTAAGTGACATTCCATTCCATCATTTTGACTACTCATTGACTAACGAGTAATCATTCTTTGAAAAAGAGTGAATATTTATCTGAACAATATGTTCGATGTGAGAATAACTAAGACATGTTACGACATTAACAATGCTCTATCATCCGGCCATCAACAATCATTTTCAGATTACCACAAGTGAATCTAACAGTAGACAGTTAAAACTTAAAAACTGAGAGTGGCACACCTCTCCTTCACAGAAAACTCAATAGTTGTACTGTTAATGGTAAATCCAAAATATCTTTCACAGCAGTCAATGTAGGAGAAGTAGCATTTTGCATAAAACAGAAAACGAATATTCAGCTGACACCCACCAAATCTCCAAATATAAGGTACTTTTACTGTACTACTTTATCAAAAAATTTAATTTTTTTTTTTCTTACCAAATATATAATGACCCTGCATTAATGTTAAAATTCCCTGCTCCAACTTGCAAACTCCCCCAGCTGGGAAAATTTTGGACGGTCCACAATTTCTCTCCAGCAGCCTCACATGTCCCCATCATCTTTTCTCTCACACAAGTACTCGTACTACCTCTATTTTTTTTATTATTTTATCTTTTTCATTTACAGTGTTTGAAGAGATTCCCATCCCAAACTTCTTTCCTTTGCTGAACTTCTCTACTGGGACTATGTGAGGCATGAGTAGATCATCTGTCTCACTTTATACCCCGTCCATTATCTAATTTCGTGATAACTTCTACAACTTACCATAAAACGATAATTAAATTCTAAAAAATTCGAAAATAAAAGCCGTAACACATAATATATAAAATGGGACAGAAGATCTACTCTAATCTTTCGTTGTAGGAACTCTACAATTTTCTTCTCAAAATTTGAACCCACCTACAGAGTACAGACCCACCAAAAAAAGAAAAGGTAAAATGACCATATTACCCTTCTCTGTTCTCTAGACTTCTCTGCAGAATCCACCCACCACCAACAGTATTTCTTTCACTGATTTCACTTCAACTTTTCTTTT
This sequence comes from Spergularia marina, assembly GCA_963680865.1. Taxonomy (NCBI): domain Eukaryota; kingdom Viridiplantae; phylum Streptophyta; class Magnoliopsida; order Caryophyllales; family Caryophyllaceae; genus Spergularia; species Spergularia marina. The sequence continues at coordinate 20,271,124 of OY804553.1, read as the reverse complement.
CTTTATTTCATCGTTTCACCTTTTCCATCATTTTTCTGGGTCTATAAGTTCCCACCCCAAACAACAACCATTTCCCCCCTTTCTCTTCCCCTTCTCTTCCCCTCCTCTACTTCCTCTCTCTCTCTCTCTCTCTCTCTCTCTCAAATCTGAGATCTTTGTTCAGTTTTTTTCCCTACAGAAACTCTGCTGAATTTCTTGCAGAAAACCCACAAAAACTGCTCCTTTTTTCACCTCTTTTTCCCTATCATTTCAGTAAAAAGAAAAAAGATTCAATCTTTGTAGTTAGTAATAAAATTCTGCCCAAAAAACACAACATTAATGCTGCAAAACTGGGTTTTAATGTATGAGATTCATGTCTCCAATTCTCAGTGAATTGTATCTTTCTGGGTTTATGATAAATTCCACATACAGGCGCAGGACCCATCTAGTTCAATCCTTCTCAGTTGTTTTTCTTTACTGGTTTTACTACATCTCATAATTAATCTTTCCCCCTTCTTTTGAATTAGCCCTAGTGTTTTTTTTTTTACTTTCTTTTTTTACCATACAATCTACAAACCCACAAAAAAAGTTACTGCAATAAAAAAATCCCTTTTAATTTTCACTGAGTTTAAGGTATTGACTAGTTAATCAGGGTCCTGCAAAAAAGAAAAAGTAATGGCATCCCCAGGAGGAACATCATCAGGGTCATCATCCCTGCAGCAGAACTCTAGCTCAGAGGAGGACATGCAGGTGCAGATTCTGGATGAGAGGAAGAGGAAGCGGATGCTGTCGAACCGCGAATCGGCGCGGCGGTCAAGGATGAGGAAGCAGAAGCATCTAGATGAGCTGATGGCACAAGTTGGAAACCTGAGGAAGTCCAACAACCAGATTCTGAACAACATCAACATCACAACTCAACAGTTTCTTCAGGTTGAAGCAGAAAACTCTATTCTCAGAGCTCAGATGTCAGAGCTCAGTAACAGGTTACAGTCTTTGAATGAGATTAACACTGTTCTGGGTGCTCCTCCATCTGATGATCATCATCATCATCATCATAACAACAACAATCATCAGAGCAGTCACAGCATGGGAATTTATGGGGAGGAGTTTTACCCAATTGTTCAGGGGCATTTTGGTAACAACACTTTCTTGATGAACCCATGGGACTCTGCTGCTGCTGCTACTACCTGTATGAATCACCCCATCATGGCTTCTTCTGCTGACATGTTTCAGTATTAATTCAAGCACATTGGTGAGCTCTTTAGGAGAGAGAATTATCAACAAACAACATTTTAGCAAGTCCTAATCATCTGTTGTTCAAGTGTCTTAAGCTTAATTAAGTGGGATTTACTCTTAATTTTATATTGGGGCTGTAACTTGTAATCTGGGTTTTTTTTTTTCGGAATAAGTAGCTTGTTACTACAGGGGTTTGGGGGGGGGGGGGGGATATATGGGGGGTTTTCTGTAAATTGAGCTTATGAATGAAGTCTATCAATGTCATTGTCCCAACTTTAGTAATGAGTATGTTTAATCTTGCTTTGGTTAAAAACTTTGGTGTTGTAATGATTTTTAATAGTGGGATTTGGTTACTAATCTGTCTTTGATGTCTTTAATGGAATATTGCTCAACAAGCTAAGTCAACAGAATTCAGGTGAAAGAAAATATATCTACCAACAATTTTCAGGTACTATAGTGTTGAGTGTCGACAGCTTTGGTGTGACTCCATCATATGGTCTCACCACCAATTTAGCCTTGGTTTAGTCGAAATTCGTAGATATATAGCATAATCGAATCCTTTTAGAACTAGATATATAGCACAATCGGCATACTTAAGCTAGCTGATATCTATTGATACTCTGTACTATAAGAGATTATCGACCACCAGAACCAAGACCAAGCTAGCTGATATCTATTGATACTCTGTACTATAAGAGATTATCGACAACCAGAACCAAGACTTAGTTGTTGTTGTCGTAGTTGCGGTGTTGTGGATTGTGACATTACTAACTAAGAAAATATTCCAGTGGGCTGTGGCAATCAAGAAGACATACGCTTGTACGTTACAAAAGAGCACACCTCATACACTTGACTTAAAATCACTTTAATCCAAAATGTCCACCAGCTATTAAACATTGATGTATCATCACTTGTCTCATTAAAGACACTTTTCAATTAGACTACTCCGTATAAGAAGAGGAGACGCAACTACTAGTGTAACCATTCATCCATCTTAAAAATCTTTGTCTCTGAGTGTTACTAAATAATATATTCTAGACATACCAGATTAGAGAAACTCTAAAACACTTACAAAGACATCATCAACCACATTAACATAAAGGGAAATTTACCTTTCTCCACCAATTTGTTTAGAAGCTTTCGTTAGCTTTTGCAAAGCGCAATTTAATTGCGGTATGAACTATTAAAGCTTCTCTTCAAAGTCTTGTCGCACTTCTCATATAAGAGAACCAAGAAATATCGAGAACTGAACTATCAAAATCCGAAGAAGAACTGAAGTACCGGTGAAATACTCGTAAAGTCGGGGGCAGATCAATTTAACCGCGATACAATGATAAATACGTAATGATAAAATTGAAAATCGCCTTGGTTGGATAATGGTAAAACTAGATTAAAGTCTAGTAAAGTTCAATGGATTCATCATGCGAGTAATTAGCCTTAATTTTTTTTTTTTTTTTTGAGGTCAAACGAGGAGGGGAAGCTCCGCAAGGGCAAGAATTCAGACATTGGAAACTAGGGCATGCAATCATGCAACGCGGATTGCTTCAGAATGGGATGGAGATGTTTGATGTTGACTCACTGGTAGCCGTAGAACAAGTTTCTTTACAATTGTGCCAAGTAAAAAAGGTACTTCCCTAAAATTAAAGGTACCCTCCAACTCATCCCTCCTCGGGTGATAGCAATGTTAGTCGACTTTTGGGAAATTTTCGACTTTGGGGAACCTATATTATAGCAGTAGAGTTTTTAACTTGATGAGTAAAAAGAAACGTAAATATGATCCCGCTATATATCAATTTCACTATAGATAATTTTCACACCAAAGGAATTCCAATGCACTCTCATTATGCAAAGCAAATCATTGTACTGGATAAATGTAAAGAGTATGATATAAACCATAATTTCAGAGATTAAAAAATGAAAATTCAAACCATTTTTTTTGGGTGCAATTTACAACAAAAATTACTTGTAAACGAATAACGTTACATTTCAATTTAACTCGAGGTGCTACCCATAGTGATGTTAACAAAATTTCCTGAAACATCATTGAACATTCTGTATAGTACCATGATTTCTAGCAGCCTCTTCAGCACAAAAAAAGTCAAAATATAGCAGCTAATATGTTTTCGTGATCAGTGAATAGACTAATTATTGAGTCAGTAACTTTCATGATGACATTTATACATTGTATGTTTGTTGAGAGTTAATTGCATCTACCAGCTTAATTAATTTGATGATGTATCAATCAACTCAATAAAAGATGAATTAATCAGCTTAGTAATCCAATGATGACAGGGCCGTTTCTGACATTTTGGAGGCCCTAGTGCGAAACTACTATTATGGGCCCCCAAATGCTCAAACTCCAGGCAATTCTCGTAGTAATTTTCTTAGGATTGAGAGCGATTTTTTTTTTTTTTTTTTAGTGTGGATATAGTCGCTTTTAAATAAATTAAATCGCGGAATCAACTATGTTAGAGTCATTAAAATGTATAGCTTTTGTATTTCGATGGAAATTATTATTTTTATATTAAGTATAGTGAGTTGCATGATTCTTTAGCGTGTCAATATAGGACTAAAACTTGGTTATGAATTGAAAGAGTAGGAAATATGGTGATTAAAAACACAAAGGAACAAAAACAAGGAAATCCTTTATAATTAGCCAAAGAAAAAGGAAATCCTTAATTAGCCAAGGAAAAATGAACAAAGAGGTGATAGTAAACCGAAAAAAGAAAAGAAAAAAAAAAACAACAGCAAGTGTGGGTAACAGGAATCGAACCCAAGCCCATACACAAGAATGTAGCATCCACTACCAGTATGCTATGAATATCATTACATAATATATTGTTGTTTAATTTATATAACTATAAATACTGTATAGCTCATCAGATGGGCCCCTTTTGGTCGTGGGCCCTAGGCCGTCGCACCCTCGGCCTACCCTCAGGGCCGGCCCTGAATGATGATAAAGTCTCCAATCCAACTTTTGAAAAACAAAGCATTGTCAATTTCCCAATTTCGTATGCATCTATTGGACCATATAAGGCCTGTTGGCTGATTTCACCAAGAAGCCTTTGCTCACCAATCTATTCGAGAAAGCACCAAGATATATGTAAAACTCTAAATACATTAGAAAGACAATAAAATAGACCTATTTAAATACTGGCATCCGATTATTGTAATAATACTCTTATTGCTCGTAGTCTGAAAAATACCCTTTCATAAGCTATATATGTAGTGGCACTAGAATGGTACAATTATAATAAAATTGGTAAAACTACACGAAGTCAACATATCGAAAAGATTTAGTAGACAAAAGTACTAAACTAAAAGGTAAACATATGTTTACTCACTAGTTAAATGAAGGGAATACATTCGTACAATCACTCTCTCCGTTCGGGTTTAAACCGCGTAGGGCTAACAGATACACTTTTTAAGGTGAGCGTACACGCTAATTGGCTAATTAGAGCCCATTCGATATCACTGCCGTTTTCAGTTTTTGGTTTTTTTGCGTAAAAAAATTAGTTAAATAAGTTACAAAATTAACTTTAATTTCTTTGGCCATATAATAGTCATATAGAAAATGAAAACTGACAACTGAAAACTGAAAACCACTTTTTCTGGTTTTCAAAAACGGGACTTTGGTTTTCAAAAAACAGAAAACAGAAAATAGAAAACGATACCAAACGGACCCTAAAGTTTCAAAAAAAATGTTTGGCAAGTTAGATCAATATTTCATCTACCCTACCTGAATATTTTTTTGAAATTTTAATTAACCAATTAACGGTTACATCTATCTTAAAAAGCGTATCCATCAACTCTACGCATTTTGGAGGCAAACTGAGGAATACGATGCAAGCTTATATTCAATTAAATTTAGTAAAATGGATTAAGGACAAAAACTTCTGAATTCACAAAAATTAAGTAAGATCAAAACGGAAAGATTTGATCAAAGAGTCCCACGTGGGAAGGGAATGGAACCATCAAAAGAGTCCCACGTGGGAAGGCAACCATGTTCTCTGAGCAAAATTTGCAAACCCAAGATCCCCCATTATAACAATTCTATTTACTAATATTAATAATTTAAGGAAGATCCACCCCTTCATGATTAAACATTATTGACAAAGTACAGTTCAATTACTAGGGGAGATGCTCTAGTATGGTCCTGCCGCCCAAGGAGAAAAAACAATAACAAATGTCATTACAAACTAATAATAGCCTAACGAGAGATGTTTTTGCTACAAATCAAACGTCAACAATTCAAAATTACGGATAGAGTACTACAATCCTACAAGAGTACGACACATTTTGTGGTGCTTTAACAAGAAAGGTTGTGAATCGATGTTGCCGGAAGTCTGTTCATATCTAACCATAAGCATCGTATGTCCGTATCCTGCTACTAACAGAAAATTTCCATAATTTAGATCTAAAATCAACGAAAGAGTGTGTTTGGAAACAAGGATTTGATTCTCAAATCCAAATTTGACACAAGGAACTCAATAATTTGGGGGACTGCTAAACGTAACCTCCAAAATACTAGCGTAACCTATTTTTTCCATTTTTCTTCCTATATTACCCTTAATGATCTATCTTCTTCGTAACTGCATAAATCAACCTAAAGAAAAAATTTCAACGTTATGATGGAACGTTTGAATACTATTGAATCAAGCAAAAACAATGATAATTTAAGGTAAGCAATTAGTTATTAGTCGTGCAAATCAAGCCTAATTCGCATGTTACTCCGAAGGCATTGCTTCTGTTGGGTTATATTGGACTATAGGAAGGTAGTTACTACTACTTTGTCTTTTAAAAATAATTTGTGCAGTACCCGTATCATTTGCTTAAAATTAATTTGGTTGATTTGGGGGTTTGCTTCGGGGAAGCTTTGTTATTTCAAATTTATTAAGATGTTGACGTAAACGATCGATATCAATTTTTTGTATAATTTGACCATAATGAATTCGATTGGCAGTGGATACCCCCGCCTGTAATGAATTTACCTTGATTTAGCAAAGAACAATTGTTATCAATTGTTGATACTAATTCAGCAAGATGTTGATATAAACACATGACGATAAGAATTTAACAAGAACAATTGGGGCAGCAGAGAGTGAAGAATGCTGGTGAAGAACGACAATAGAGATGCATTATCGATTAAAGATGAAGAATAGAGACTAGTAGTACTTGCATAGGACAAATTTGGGGTTTATGGTATTTGTGTTAATTTATGTGGTTATGGGGTATAATTGGAATTTTACTAGGTTACACACGTTAGTAAAGAAAATGTTGCGTTTAGCAACCATGATAATTTGAGAATTTGGATTTGTTTCAAATTATTTGCAATTTGTATCAAATTCAATTAGGCCAAAAACAAATGACACCTCAAGATGTTTCATTTTGAAATCTCACCCTCCCCAAACATTTGATTTATATATGAATTTCACATTCTCAAATGATGATGGAATCGAAATGATTACTAATTTTTAAATTCTGTTTCCAAACACTATCTAAAAGTATTTGTTTCCCTTTCGAGTGTATATTATTCGACACACAAAACCAATGCTTCAAAAAATGGAGAGTTCGAGCAATATCATTGGTAACTGTAATGCCTAAGACACCGTCTACGGACTATATGGAGGGCTCCTAAATTGGGCAATTATGTGAGTCCATGTGTGGGTGGGGAACAACTAAAGTAATCAAAGGACATGTATAGATGGAACTTAACTAGCTGAAAGAGTCTTGTGGGGGAGTAGAGGAACGTAAAAATGTTCAACTTTGGCGTAATCTAACATGCGAAATTAAAGCATAAAAAGAAGAAATAGCATTTGAGGATCCAACAGAATGCTTTTCCCCTTTAAAACAATGTGTTTCCTAAGGTGAAAGGGTCCTCAAATGTGGTAAAATACTAAAATGGTCACGAATTACATGCTTGAAATCGTTGGTGTCTTGAGTCATAACAAGTATTATCCGACAAATTCTTCAAATAAGCACAATTATGAACTAAATGGCCAACAAATATACTTGTAATAAGGTAATTAATCTCACAATTATATACGCGAGACAATCCGATTTAATGTTAAATTAGAAAACAAATTAATAATCAAGGTTGATGAGGAAAAGTGAAAGCTTTGATATTATAATGTGAGAAGTTCTAGGGTGCTCGACAAGTACCGCAAAACATCATAACAAATCTTTTTTTAAATAACTTAATAAATTTTTCTAAAAGGAAAAAATTTCAAATTATATTAAATATAGTTTGTACAATGTATACATAAGCATAAAAGATTAAATAAATGCAATTAACCATTTTTTTCTATTTTTTTGGTTATTTACAATATAATTTATAAAATATAAATAAATAAAAATAATGGATGGTGTAGATTGATTTTTAACATTATGAATGATTGAGATGATGTCTCTTATGGTATTTTGCGGTACTTGTCAAGTACCTTAGAATTACTCTTATAATGTCGTACATTTAAACTCCCATTTCACACGGAGAAAACAAACAAAAACATGAGTAATAATAACAGATCTCAGGCATATACCCCACTTGTTCATCATATGTTCTAAGTACTTTGTATTATAATTTACGGGAGTATATTAATATTAACACTAAACTGCTATCAAACAAAGAAGCCCACAATTTAAGCACAAGCTAATTATATATGGTAAAATAGTTCAACGAGCAATAATAAAAACCAAATTCTTCAAAATCTTTAACTTTGTACCATGTGAGTTAGTCAAAGATTCCAACTCACAACTTCATAAATAATGTCCTTATAACTAAATAGAAGAACAAATACAACATAATGTAGCCTCCTTCCTCGCTTTTTCTGGTATGATAAATAAATTTTAAATTGACATTTATGCAATTCTTTGTCGTTCATTTTCAATAAAGCCAACGAAACATTATTATTACTCCCTCCATTTCATTAGATTCTTTGCATTTGGTTTGAATTTGTGAGAGGAATTCAAACGAAATCAAAGAACCTAATGAAATGGAGGGAGTAGTATTATTCTAAATGCGATAGACCAAATCAACTTGGCTCATACAATTTCCTAGGCCTCTTGTTTCCTATTCTCTATGGATTAGGAATCCTTTGTTAAGGATCGTACGACCCTTTTGTGGAGAGGAGAAATGTGTATCCTCCTCACAAGGGTTACTTAAAAGACTAAAATCCACAATTACGAACCAAAAGGTGATATGCGTAACTATCAAGCACCCATGGAAGTAAATCGAAAACAACATCTAACCCCGCTATAAATGAAAGAATCTTTCAGACGTTGGGGTAATGATAATGAAGGAATCACTGGTCTATGGCGAGAAATTCAGGCCACTTGAAAGCAGAGTGGGCATTGGGCATATAGTGATATTCTACTCTCCTAATTAAGCATCGTATTTGGGTAGTTGGGTACAAATCTTTTTTGTCCTACAGAAAACTGCCACTTTCATATCACATCTTCTCAATCAAATAAGAAACAAACAAAATTTCTTTAAATTCCACACCAAATTTTCATCAACAATGTGCAATTCAATGTCATCAGCCATCAGTACTTCAGTAGATACTAAAGCTCTTTGGTTTGGCATTCTATTTTCAACTAAGTAACAGTCTGAACCACCCAATAGCAAATGGTATCTTAGTCTAGAAAAATATAGTACTTACTCCAGTTCTGAATGATGTTTCTGTTTCTTTTTTTAGTCAGTTCTAAATAATCCTATTTTCCTTATTTGTAATGTTTTTTGTGGTCTTAATGGTTTGTAACCCACCCACTTTCATTTTCCACCACATTTTACTTCCTACAAAAAATTCGATGTTATTTCATTGTAGAACATCATATAGAACATGAGTGAGTACTAAAAAAGCAGTGTCAAACTGGTGGCTAAGTTTACTAGAAGGAACACCAACTTGAGTCAGCATATAAGTACAGTAGAAAAGCTGCATGTTACATCATGAATAAAAGACTAAAACCAACGTAATTTCCCATGATGAGTTGCTATCAGTAGGAGTGCAACCTTCCCGAGTCTGATGCATGAACCAGAAATACCAAAAGGGTTATGATCAGACGAAAACATGAACAATGAGACAATCTTGCGGTGAGACATACAGGGGGTGTAATTTAGACATTTTGGACGATCTTTAAAAGTCGGATTAAACTCTCTCAAGCTGAAGCTCGGCCTAAACTCTCAAGCGTCTAGAGAGTTTTATATAGATCGTGTCATCAAGACTTACTGTTAAAACCAAATCATAAAATAACTGCAAATCGACACACAAGATGCAAATACAGAAAACTGGCAAAGTAGCATATCCTAAGATTTATTACAGTGCAAGACTGCAAGGTACCTTGAATGTAATCAAGTTTCTAGCAAGTGCGCAAAAGAAAAGAAAAAAGGGATAAAATATTCAAAAATCATTTCACATTTATTTGAATAAAGTAAAGAAAATCAAATTCTTCAAGGAGGATAAGAAGATCCATTTGGAGAAGTGGGCTAAGTAATAATAACAGATCCTATGGTTCATTGGTTCAGAATATAACTAGTGCTGGTCTACAATACTATACAACAGCCAAAAAGAGGGGTCAAATTCAATTAATATTTAGAAACAGTAAACTATAGTCATAAAAAGATAAAAAAGTATTAAACTGCTGATTATTTCCATAATCAACTTTTTTCATCTCTTTACCTCGAAGTGCAAAATAAAAACATAAATAGACTTGATTTTGATAGAGCATAAGAGACGTGCAAACTGCAAACTAACCCTGCTTGTTTAGGAAGATAAGACTCAAATATCTTACCATCTATGATGTGGTTCAAATAGTGTTGGGATTCTTTAGAGTTGCAAATCAACTCTATTTGGTAGAGTTTGCCTAAAAAGGCAAGAAGAAATTTTTTAACAATTGATTTGTGACCCTCAAAATTCTTTTTATTTTGTCTTATTACTTGTTTTGGTAAACTCTACCAACTCTACCAAATTCAAACTCTAGAGAATCCTCACCCGTTCAAATATTTGTGAGAGACGATCCTACAAAAGTCAAGTTATCGAAATGATAACTATTTTTTTTCATCTTTACTACTAATTACAGGCAGGATCATTAAAGAAGTGGGATTATTAGGTAAGACTTTAACTTTTTGTATTGTATAGTAGATAACTAGATACCTTTAAGTTGAGAATGATAAGGGGTGATATAATCTCACATCATCCCTTTTTTTCTTTTGAGTTTGATGCTAAATCAAATTAGAAAAAATGAGCAAAGCCATCATAATGCAAATAGTAAGAGCAATTAGTTGGGTGATTGCGAGAGCATGTGGCCAGCCTACTAACTGAATGGCTCACATGAAATCAAAGGGAAAAAAAGCAGCATAACTTTGTTTAATGGCTAAGTATTATTAGTTACGAGAGTGATTAGCGATGCGATTAGCTGGGGGTCAAAGGCCTGTGATCTAAGATGTGTCCTTAATTATTTGATAAACATCCCACAACATGTAAAAATGGAAATGAGGTTAGATTGAGAATGTTGTCTCTTGCTCAAAATGGTTAGGTGAGCGGACTGTAATGATATGAGATTAATAAATTGGTCGACATAGTTGGGACAGAAAGACAAGACTACTAGGAAAGGGCATCTCAGGCTCTCTAAGATCACAGACATTAATATCTTAATCTCTCTCCTCCTTTTGGCATTTTTATGTTGAGGTGGGCTCTTGAAAAAGAAATACTCCGTAGCTCATATACTATGTTGCTACTTGACTAGGCCTTATGCAGAGGGATGGGTTGGGTCCGGTAAAGGTCAGGTCATAAACTCATAATGGCTCGGATCGGGATCAAACCATAGAATTACTCTCTTCGTTTCATTATGTCAGATCCAACAGCACAATAGGTAAGTAACAATTCAAATATTCAAAAACGAATCAAAACCCCGATTAGAATCACTAGTGATTAGAGTGAGCATTACTTAACGCAGCTCAAGGTTGGCGCCTTAATACACAATCTCTCCAATGTGATATGTCTAGCGGACTGTCGATAAAAGTATGGACTTAAGGCTCCCAAATACACTGGATTTACAACAACCCCACTGTTTAAAGGGAATAAACTAGTTCAGATAAGTCATACAACAATCCAAACTGAGTTTAGAGAAGATCTCCTTATCAAAGTGAGGATCATCCATAAATACAAAAAATATTGCAACAAGATCAACAGAATAAACGCCACAGAATGCACCTAAAGTTTTGGTATTTTAACACACTGTTGGTTTTAATTTCCTAATTTGAAGCATACGAGTATATACCATTAACTAGTGGACATTTAAAAGTAAAACTATGGTGATCTTTTTTTCTTCTATTTCTAGCGATTAGCGAAGAGAAATGTTACTACAAAATAAGGCCGAAAAGATGTACAATCCGACTATCACCAATAGGTTTGGGCATCGGCTCCATTTTAGGTATGAGCTTCGACTAAAAGGTTGCTTAGGAGCCTTAGCTTTCCGTTCTCGATAAGATGGATTCACAACTTATGTAGGAAATATGAGGGAAGAGAAATGGAGTACACCAAAGTGAGTAAAGGCCAACTCTAGCATCACTGAACACTAGCTAGGAAAAGATGGATATAAAGGATGGCAGGTGATTAAACAATGAACAAATGCAACGATGCTCCACATAAATCACAGAACAGAAGACCTCTTTATACTAAAATGCTAAATTAAGAATATTACTCTAATGGTCTCAAATGAAAGAGGAAATTAGAAGTTCAGAAGCCATTCCGCTCAAATCCTGGAATAGGAAGGGATGTGAGCCTAGAGTCCGTGGACAGGATGATGGTGCACTCGCCACAGAGTGGTGGTGACATCAGAAGCAGTTCTTTGGGACCCTGACAAAGCGATTAACTTACGACCACAACTCATCTGTCTTCAAAAACTATGATGGGGTTCTTAAACACCGAAAAACTTCATGTAGCAAAATCACAAAACACGAGATTGAGAACCCACTACACTGAAGTCGGAAACCCAAAAAGAGAAAAATAGAACAGGAGGGCGTAGTTCAGGCAAGGAGCACATAGATTTTCTAATGCAGTATTGTACCTCTGCTAATAAATCAGTTACCAGATTTAGAAGCAGAATATGCAGGAAAAAGAAACACTACATGTTATGCCGAATTCAAACCGTCCGAACACCAAATTGTCTATTCTATGGAATTGATTCTCACGGCAATAATACTGGTTACAGATAGCTGTTTAACGCATCTACTTTATTCCTATCAAAACTTTGATTTAGCAAAGATTAAGAACCTGCTAATTTCGCCATCCATCCCTATTTCTTAGTGTTGTGTGTGTAGCTATTGTACTTTCTTCTTTATTCCTCTTTTTTTCTTTCCAGTTTTCTTTATCGTACTGTTTCTTAAATCTTTGGGGGAGGGAGACACTATAGTGACAAAAAGCAAACAAACTACCTCTGATTTTGCAGTCAATCTGCGTCGTAGTCATGAAAACTCCCTTGGTGGTTAAAGAGTTATCATCACACTGGCCTCTTGCATCAGAAAGGATTAAACTAGTCATGTCGGTCGACAAGGACCAACCCACATTTCTGAGTAACAAGAGATAAGATAGGAAAAAGACGAAAATGCAAAACTTAAGTTACTCATCAGACCCATAGGACATAGAAGACTGTTTCTATAAAATCATGATGCAAGGTAACTCTATTTCAAGATGTTATTGTACCCAAACCAAAGGAAAACTGCTCGTTAATTAAATTTTAATCGATGGTGTTCTTGTTCTATGGTTACAACTGACAGATACCTTGAAAAGAAGGATCACCAGGTTTGAATAAAAAAAAGGGATAAGCTCATCTCTATGGCTTGCTCCAAGGGAATGGCTTGATCGGCCAATCACAGGGACAAGAGTGACACTTCTCCTCGATCACTCACAATCTGACCCACAGTCTCTCCATTCAGCACCACCAAATGCAACCAGCACCAGAGCCACCAAATCTGGCACCAGCACCACCATCCAACTCTGATATAGATTTGGGGCCAACCCAAAGCAAATACCCACCCAGATCCCGACCCCCCTGGAGAGCGTAAAAGTTCCGTACGGCTTGCCACCAACCAGGACACACCACAGTACCACACCTACATTCCAGATTTCAGTATCACCACCATTACAGAGCCTTAAATCTATTCACCCCAGCACATACCATTATTTTCTGTAGTCCGACCACAATATCTTATTACTTTATTATTTACTGTATACTATCCTATCCCAAGCCATCACCCTCTCCATAAACCATCGAACTAGTCAAACATCTCAGACGAATTATTATACTATCCAAACATTTACATGTCCTAATTACGACTACATCAGATATTACATTTTAAAGATATTGAAAACCTGCTAGTTAGCATCTTCCTAACATCACACCCATCATCCACAACAGTCCTCTAATTTAGGCAATGAGCAATACACAACTTTTTAATGGATTGAGATTCTCGGAGTGGTTCTTGATAACATTTCATTGTGGGTGGTTTTGATTTCTGATAATGGAAAGAGATGTTGAGATGTGATGGGTGGCTGTAGGAGATTGTGATGGGTTTGAATATTTGGACTGTGGATCGGGAGATTGGTGTTGTGCATGTGGGTAAGACCATAAGGATGGAAGATGGATACCGTAGCATTCTGGGACTTTAGGTTAGAAAGTCATTAGATGATAATTTATTTATTTTTTTGGTAGGGAAATGAGGTTTCGAACCCAGGACAACCCCCTAAGCAAGTTGACTTCCTAACACTAAGCAACCTTGGACATTTTTTTTTTTTTTTTTTTGAGAAGGACCACTAGGCAACCCTGAACCTTAATACTGACATATTTATTGACCAAAAGTGATCCTCATCACAGTGATTGGAAAAAAACGCATCTCCTCCATTTGGGTATGGACCTTAGATATATTGGGCCTCACTGTGATACAAAATGGTGCCAAGCTTCTTCAGACGTCCTCATGAAATCAGAGTTTCAAAAAGGGGCAGAGGCACCTATGAGATACTAACAGATGTGCAAACCAAGAAAACAACTCACTCCAGGAAGTACCTGCTATGTGTACATTTTCATCTACAACACTCTAGAAAATAAGTTTATAACCGAACATGTTAACTATATTTAGGCATTTTATCTACATGGCTAGAGTGTTGCTGCTAAGTTTCCCAATTACAGTAGATACTCAAAAGTTCATACATGAACGAAAAGTACCAAGTTTAGAAGCCAACAAGGTTGCTGCATGCCTCCGGACATTTGAAAACTAAACATGCCCGGAAAGTATAAAGAGGCACATATGGAGGGAAGAACAGTGAGTCAGCGAACCTATCCTTAACAGAGGAAAGATGGAACTAACTGGCCTCGAATTCTTAAAGGACACATCTGCTTCCTAAGGGAAACTTCGCTACAAAACTATTAAGTAAACATTTCCTTGATAAAGGAAATACAAAACTTTACAAGTACCAACACAGTACAATCATTCGAAGCAAAGGTTGCTGCATACAACCAAAAAAAAAAAAAAGAATCATCATTTCTCTTAGGACAAATATAGCCTACATCAGAAGATTCTACCACTTATATTCTAGTTTAATGGCATACAAGGGCTTCATATTATAAACAATATTCTCAGGACATCTGCTCCCAACATATAGGCATCCACGACATAATTCTCAGGACATCTGCTCCCAACATATAGGCATGCATGACATAAGAAACAGACTAACCAACGAAAGAGGGATTCAGTAGTCCTCAAAATAGATGCAAGGTCAATTTACCAGTGATATTCTTCAAAGAACACTGCGCTGCCAATAAATAGATATGTGCGAGTCAGAAACAGACTAACCCAGTGAAAGAGAGGTCCAAGAGTCCTCGAAACGGTCATGAAAGGCCAGCTTAGAGTAATGTTTTCAGCTATACAAACTAGCAACTAAGAGATCTGCAAAAACAGAAAAAAAAGGAAACAATAAAAAACGTTGCATGCTGTTTAGCCAGCACAAACTTGGTAGTACAATTCAGGAACACTGCAATCAAGTACAGTCATAGTCTCATGGAACTTAATCAGTACAACTTGCTAGTAACCTGAGTCAACCACAGTATTTTTTTTTTTTTTTTTTTGAAATACAACTACAATACTTCTAAAAAAACCCCAAAGTGAAATATTTTGCCCAAATAGCAATTACAATGACTTCTTGCATGCAGTAGAAAATCAAGAACTTTGAGATTTAAACTAGACTCCTAAATCTAACAATATCTTTAACCCCAGTGCCTTAAAGGCTCCCGCCATAAGGCGGGGTAAGGGGGAATTGGATGCACGCAAGCCTTACCCCTATTGAAACATAGAGAGGCTGCGCACGGATGACCCAAAATGAAAATTGCATCGAGAATCGCACCGACTGACTGTTACTTCACAAAATAAGAAGCACAGACAGTTTTATGAGCCATTTTGCTTTATTCCATTATATCCCAAAAACCAAAGATTTAATAGTCTTTTGGAAATGGATAGACTCCTAAATCTAACATCAACAACAATTTAACATCCCTGTATTTTTTTTTTCTATTTTGTCTTTTCCTATTGTGCACCTTACATGACGACAAAAAAAACTGCACAATCTGATGCAATGAAGTCAGAGCCAATGTTAAAAAAGAAAAAAAAAAGGACCAAGATTCGTGCCCTTGATGAAATTGTGCCCCCCACCATAGGAAACTTTAAAGGCCAAGAGAAATTAAAAGATTTAAAATACAATAAGAAAAACACAAAAGAGAGCTACTGCAGCATCAATCCGGCAAGTTCAGAAAAGCCATTCAATTTTCCATATAAAGGGATTGTATCCTAGACCATAGTATCTCTAACTTCTTAAATCTCAGCACCGGTCCAGAGATCATAGCATTGCCAAACGTCCAAATACTTAATAATTCATCCCAAAGCAAGTTGATGCTCAAACAGACAAAAGTTATAATCGCAAAGAACAATTAAATATCCTTTTAATTATAATAAGAGGGGGAGAAAAGCTAGGCGAGTATAAAACAATAACATCAAACAGTAGTTTTAAAAAAATACAAATCTTGGAAGGAAAGAGGGAGATCAAAAATATGAGAGCTACTTCAGTGTTCTTGCAGATTACAGTAAATAATAAGAAAGGATTTGCCCAAAAATTAGAAAACCAAAGGTACAATGGACAAAAAACTACTTTATAGTCGAACTTATATCCTTAAATATTCTCTATAAAGAATCTTAGTTATTCACTTTTCTTTATCTCATGGCAACCCAAAGTCCACAAGAAGTTATACATGAACATCCTCAAACCTCTGTTTTAAGGCAGGAGAAATTAAGCATATTACACCTATTTTATTCCGAAAAGAGACATCATCAAAATGTTACAACGAGTGTCTTCTAATGTCCCTAAAACAGGGAATTCTTGAGACTCTCACATCACAAATTCCTGGTATCCTCCAATATCTAGGCTTGGAGTTTGGACCTTTTTCTTGGTTTGAATCTTTCTAACAAATCTAACATAAACATCACAACATCACATTATTCCTCAAATCAAAGGGGCTTCATAAATTCATATAGTGACTATAATGAACTCTTAGAAATCAGAATCTCTAAAATCCTTCAAAACCAACCAAAAATCACCATACTTTCCATCGTATAAATCTTGAGAGTTTACTACCCCATCTTGAAGGAACATATCAAAACTTTGTTCATCAAAGTATTCATTTGATCAGGAACCTTTAACTTAGTTTTGTAAAATATAACTATCCAAAATATCCTAGCTGTAGCCAAAATTATTCAAGTTTAAACTTAAACAATTCAGAGATCATTTTTTTTCCTCTTTCATAAATAAAACTCACGCATTCTTAAAAGAAAATTTTACCAGTCCTCTTTGTACCCCATTTTCAGTATTTGTATGGTCCTCAACTCTCCAAGTTCACCAGACATGATAAGCAACAATACCGTACCCACCCTTTTTCCCGAGTAGTCTCAGCAATATCAAAGTTCAAACAGATACAACAACAACAACATCCAAGCCTTATTCCCAAAATGATTTGGGTCGGCTAACATGAATCGTCATCCAGTAACCGTCTTATGCGCGCCATAAAATTTCAAAACCGTTGTGAACAATTTAGCAATGTTGAAACACTTTTGAAAGGAGTTTTAGCAAGTCATCAAAATCAATAAAATTTTTGAAAATTAGTGAAAAACATATGAACTTTGAACACCAAGTAAGGAAAAGTTTTGAAACAAGTTAGGAAAACAAAACAAAGAAACCAAAAAGAGTCAAATTAAGTCCTCCGCATGGATAGCGTCTCTCCACACAACCCTATTCAACACCATACTCTCTTCAAGCCCTAGGAAGCTCATATTATTTCTAATCACGAAGTTCAAACAGAGTCCAAAGATAAATCAATCAAAGGATAACACAAGTAAGGCCACAGAAAAACTGCACAGAACATGAACATGACCTTACCACCTCAATCTAATTAGCAGCCAACAACGGCAACTACTAAAACTATGTATCTGTCATCCCTATAAAAAACGAAACCAATCATAACTTCAAATCCACCGGCTCGTTGACAGAGGATCTACTGCAACTCCAATCTCGCCCCCTCCCCCTCCCAAAAAAAAAAAAGTGTACAGAAAATATGAGGCACACTGAAATACCCATGCCAGCTTTAACACTATCTTTATTACTCTCCAGAGACCAGAGACCAGACATCCAACATGAGAACTTACTACTATCCATCAAACAAGTCACCATATACCTCAAACTCATCTCCAAGAAAGTGAAATAATTATTTTCGTATAGATAGAAATGAAATGACATCCAATGTGTAAAAAAGAAGTGGAGCCTTGGCGCACCGGTTAAGGTGTTGCTTTGTAACGATAGATCACTGGTTCAAGTCCCGGGAGCCTCTTATCCAGAAATGACAAGGGAAGGTTCGCCCCCTATACAGCCTTGTGTTGGGTCCCTTCCACGGGCCCTTAAATCATAAAGAATCTCCGCCCCACGATGATTGATGAATTCTGGTTATGGCTCAAAAGTGAAGATAATTTCTTTGAGAGATGCTAAATATAGGCAAGAAAGAAAAAAAATTAGAATCTACAAGAGTGCTCATACTCCCTCCATTTATTTTGATTCTTTATAATTCCTTTTTGGGCAAAATCTTCCACTTTTACATGTTCGTTTCGGGAAATATTTAAGCACATCGAATACCGACTTCACCCTTACTTTTTTGGTTAACCAACATTATTATTAGGCTATTTAACATAACAAATTAAGTTTGTCCTAAGCAATTAACATAAATAATTGACCCAAACAAC
Organism: Spergularia marina; assembly: GCA_963680865.1. Taxonomy (NCBI): domain Eukaryota; kingdom Viridiplantae; phylum Streptophyta; class Magnoliopsida; order Caryophyllales; family Caryophyllaceae; genus Spergularia; species Spergularia marina. The sequence goes on along the minus strand of OY804553.1, from coordinate 20,252,583 downwards.
CATATAAATTTATCCCACCAAATTAGACAACACCACCCATCGCCTCTTCATCCGTGAATAATCCCCAAAATAAGAATGAAGGCCCCCATCTTCATAATTTTCAATTCTTCATCCTTCAACCATCTCCCGGTCTTCTTCCTTCAACCATCTACCCATATCCATCTCTCTATCCTCACTTAAACTCTCTCTTTCTCCATCGCCTCCCAAGGCACCATCTCCGCATTGTCGTCTCAGACCTCGCAAATCGGGTTGGATATGATCTTTTGAAAGAAAGGTTGTTGGATCACATATTCTCGCAAATCGGACAGCAACCAAGAGGATTCGATTTTTTCACAAAGTTTTCATGTCTTGGTCATGATGATGGTGAGGTAGTTGAGCGACGTTGGTCTAATGCGCCACTTGACTTCACCTTGAACCGAGGAGTTCGCAGTGAAGCAATCTGATCCCCTTCTTCCTGGGTTATAGACTCCCCCCAAAGCCGCCATCGCAATGCTGGCTGATAAATGGAAGTAGGCAAAGCAGTACTGGAGAGATGACGGATAGGGGCAAAGATAGAGAGGCGAGAGAAAGAGACACCAATAGAGATAAAAAATTAGAACTTAATTAACCCTTCCTTTCTCCTCAACAACTGCCCTCAACTTCCTGTACTCACTACCTCTCTCTCTCTCTCTACCCACCTTGGTTTCTTCCCACTTTCTCTATGTAATAACCAAGCCTTATTCCCAAAAAGAATGGGGTTTGGCTAACATGAATCGTCATCTCACATCTGTAACTGTCTTGCATAGGCCTTATGTAAATAAATAAATAAAAACTAGAGAGAGCATTTCATATCAGCTCTAAATTTTCCTCTTGATGTTCTTTCATTCCCTTATGCAAGAGTTTTCCTTTTACCTTATGCAAGAGTTTTACGGATTGCAAGGTGATACCTAGGGAGAGTGCGGCTACGCAACATAGATTGGTGGTATTGGATTTCAGAGCTAAGGGATGCTTTAGGAAGAGGCGGCCACAAGTAGAGCCAAGGATCAAATGGTGGAAACTTGAAGGAGAGCACAAGGAAGCTTTCTTGGAGAAGATGGCTAGGACGGAAGTGTGGTCAACTAGTGTGGAAAGAGATGTAGACTCGGTATGGGTTACTATGTCGCATAAGGTAAAAGAGGCGGCAAAAAAGGTTCTCGGTGAATCTAAGGGGAAAGCTTTACCGAGTAAGGATACATCTTGGTGGAATGAGGAGGTGCAACAAGCGATAAGGAACAAGCGGAAATGTTAGAAGAGTTTGGGGAAAGATAGAAGTGAGGAGAACTACGAGAATTATAAGGAGGCAACGAGAACAGCAAAGAAAGATGTAAGAGACGCAAGAGGCAAGGTGAACCAAGACCTCTATACAAGATTAAATACCAAAGCAGGAGAGAAAGATATCTACAAAATTGCACGTATCAGGGAAAGGAGGACTTGAGACATTGGTAGGGTGAAATGCGTCAAAGATGTCGATTAAATAGTCCTTGTTGATGATAAAGAGATTACGGAGAGATGGAGATCGTACTTTGATATCTTATTCAATGGTGATCGAGTGAATGACATTGGAAATGTGAACATTCATCTAAGTATTATTAACCGGGAGTTCATGCGGAGAATTCAGAAGGGAGAGGTGAGGATGACTTTGAAGATGGGACGGAAAAAAGCAGTGGGGCCAGACGACATACCTATTGAGGTTTGGAGGTGTCTAGGAGACAAATGTGTGGAATGGTTGACGACGCTTTTCAACATGATTTGGAGTGGTAATAAGATGCCGGTGGAGTGGAGGAAGAGCAATTTGGTCCCTATGTATAAGAACAAAGGGGATGTTCAAGAGTGTGCCAACTATCGCGGGATAAAGTTGATGAGTCATACAATGAGGGAACGGGTGATTGAGCATAGATTAAAAAGAAGTGTGAAGATTTCGGAAAACCAATTTGGATTCATGCCGGGGAGGTAACTATGGAGGCAATTCATCTCATAAGACGGACTATGAAGACGTATCGGGATAGGAAGAAGGATCTACATATGGTGTTCATTGATTTGGAGAAAGCATATGATAAGGTACCAAGGGAAGTGCTTTGGTGGGCTCTAACTAAGAAAGGAGTTCCGCAAAAATATATTAACATCTAGGGACATGTATGAGGGAGCTAGCACGAGTGTACGGACTAGTGTAGGGAAGTCAGAAGAGTTCCCTATTACAATTGGAGTGCACCAAGGGTCCGCACTTAGTCCGTTTCTCTTTGCTATAGTCATGGATGATATAGTGTTGATTTCAGAGACGAAAGAAGATTTGGAGAGGAGGTTAGAACTATGGAGGCACACCTTGGAATCTAGAAGGTTTCGGTTGAGCCGAAACAAGACCGAGTATTTGGAGTGTAAGTTCAGCGCCAGTAGGCGGAATGACAGGGACGATCAGGTTGGATGGAAAGATTGTTCAGGGATCAGATTTCTTTCGATATTTGGGATCGATTCTTCAAAAGGATAGAGAATTAGATGGAGATGTGGCTCATAGGATCAAATCAGGTTGGGTGAAGTGGAAAAATGCCACAGGGCTCCTGTGTGATCGAGGAATGTCAAATAAGTTGAAGGGTAAGTTTTACCGTACGGCAATCAGGCCGTGAAACAGTGTCACGTTCATAGGATGAGTGTGACGGAGATGCGCATGCTACGGTGGATGTGTGGACATACAAGACATGATCGGTTAAGAAATGAAGTTATTAAAGAGAAACTAGGGGTTGCGCCCATCGCGGACAAAATGATGGAGAACCGACTAAGGTGGTATGGCCATGAGAGGAGAAGGCCTAGTGACGCGCCGGTTAGAAGAGTAGAAGGGTGAAGAAGTGATAATATTAGTAGGGGTCGGGGGAGACCTAAGATGACTTGGATGAGGGTGATTAGAAGTAATATGAGCTTCCTAGGGCTTGAAGAGAGTATGGTGTTGCATAGGGCGGTGTGGAGAGACGCTATCCATGCGGAGGATTTAAGTTGACTCTTTTTAGTTTCTTTGATTTGTTTTCCTAACTTCTTCCAAAACTTTTCCGTACTTGGTGTTCAAAGTTCATATGTTTTTCACTAATTTTCAAACTTTTTATTTATTTTGAAGACTTTCTAAAACTCTTGTCGAAAGTGTTTCAACATTTCTAAATGGTTCACAACGTTTTTGAAATTTTATGGCGCGCATAAAACGATTACTAGACGACGATTCATGTTAGCCGACCCCAAATCATTTTGGGAATAAGGCTTGGATGTTGTTGTTGTTGTTGTTGTTCTTTCATTCCCATGCATGATACATACTTCAAAGTCCAAAAAGGGTTAGGGCCCTAATATTAAAAGAAGCACACTCTCACATCAATTGCTTAAAACCGGCTTTGACAATTAAACATCCTTAGAATATGTTACCCTAACCCTACTAATCCCCACACAATCATCTATATTATAGGAAGTATTCAGCACTGAGAGTAACTAGGGATGTTTGAACACGGAGTGTCTCTTCTTGACTAGGTTTTGATGTCTTTACACCAATACATTATATTGCATTGCACACGTTGAATCTATACATATACACAATGAAAAAAAGAAAGAAAAAAAGAAGGGGACGTTAAATGCACAAGAAAAAAGAAGGGGAGGTCGAATGTATGCAGCCTTCAGTTATGTTTAAGCTAATATCCCAAAATGTACATAAATTTGAATTAACACACAATTTTATGGACCAGTGTATGTATCTCCTTGCCTACTACCCTGCTTCAATGTTTGTTCAACCTACTTTCTGGACTGTAAAATCTGAGCTATTCCCCTTTCTCCCCTAACCTATGGACAAAAAAACCTAGCCTCACAAAAATTATCTAAATACAGAAGCATTCAAGAACAAGGAGATTAAGTAGATGTACTCACGATAAATCAATCAACAGAAAAACACAAATCCATCCTAGCCGAGGATCTTTCTAACACACATTGTATCATACGTTGAAAAGGGAAGATCGAACAGAAGACGTAACAACTCAAAATGAGATATCCAACCATATGCCAAATAAACGAAGAAAAGAATTACTGATAATGTCAAAGCAACTAGACACCTAAGGACTTCATTAGCAGTAACCAGTGAGTTTCATCCAAATCGGAAAATGATGACAATCATTACCCAATTCTCCCCTTTCCCCTAAACCAATTAACCAACCACCAGCTGCAATTCTGCAAACACACATTCTCCCTTTCGTATCGCCCCCATTTCAGCTTGTTTGGTAGAGAGGAATTTAACCGAAAACAATGGAAGGTAGAGAAAGGAACGAAAGGAAAAGAAGAGAAAGGAAGGGAACTAGCTTTTCCTTTGTTTGGTTTACATATTAGAAATTTGAAGGAATCAGAAGGAAAGTGGGCGTTTTCATGTTATAAATTGTCTTCCCGTCAATTCAACTCGTGTTGGGAGGAAAAGAAAATGACAGTTTAATGAAGGATCATTTCCTTCCATTTCTTTTCCTTTCCTTCCATTTCCCGTGCATTTTTACAAACCAAACGTTGGAAAGCTGTAAAAGCTGTTTCCTTTCCTTTCCATCCAATATCCTCGACCCAAGCATGCCCTAGAAAAAAATCTCACGAGTCTTGAGTAGCTCCAGTCTTCGATTCCATAAAAGCCACTAGCCCTCACCGTACCTCTTAGTTCTTAACCGTTTCAGCATTTCAACTATTAACTAAAACAAATGTAGCATTTCGGAACAATCAATTCAAACAGAATGCCAATATAAATCAATCTAGCATACCACATAGCCAAGTCAAGCTACTAACAAATAATTGCACAATAGCACAACATAATCATACCGTCTTAAACTCTCAGCAACTGTAATTTATTCGAAAACGCCACTGCAATCCAATCCGGCTGCGCAGCAGACCACTGCAACTGATTAATCTCCGAACCAGCCGAGTACATCAAAAGAGGATCAACCGCAACACCAACTCCACTGGCCCCTGCCCCTGCCCCGGGCACACTAGGCACCTCCCATATGAGTGCCTGCCCATCATCACCAGCAGAACAAATATGCTTCCCACTCTGAGGCGCCCACGCCACCGCATTAACACTCCCACTATGCCTCTCCAACTCGGCCACCGGCATTGTCGGAGACCGTATATCCAACACCACTACCTTATTACTATCCATCAGAACCGTCGCCATATACCTCAAATCCCTCTTATTCCACGCCAGTCTCAACAATGGCGTATCGGGCTCGGGCGACTCGTAAACAATCGTTGAATGCTCCTTATCACGCAAATCAAAGATCCTCACGCTCCCGTCCGCCGACACCGAGGCGAAAACCCCGGCCCCTCCCCACGCAATGTCGTAAACTTCCTTATCGTGTGCAATAAGCTGCGTCTCCACCACCCCCTTCTCCACGTCCCACACTGTACACGTCGTGTCGATACTACACGTCCCAATCCTCTGTGGAACGATGTCGTTCCAGTCAAACGAAGTCAACGGCGCGCAGAACTCGCTCGATTTCGAATTATTAAGCACAGAAACCTCCTCGGCGGCGTCGTTTTGGAGAGAGTAAAGCCGGAGAAAGTCAGCGGAGGTGGCGAGGAGCGGCGGCGTGTTCGATACGACTTCGTTCGACGGCTTGAACATGAGTTTCGTCGGAGGGTAAGGGTGCGCGAAGGAGTAATTAGGGTTTTGAGTTAGAGTTAGGGTTTCATCGTCAAATGATAAAATGTCCACGCGGTTGTTGTACTCTTCGATGAAACTTCCGACGGCGATCATTTGGTTGTCGACGCCTGACGCGGCGGAGCTCCGGTTGCCGGCGAACGACATTGCGTAAAGCGGGTATGGCGAATCGTATGTTACAAGATTCGATTCACCGGAAATTGGATTACTGTTTTCCATTTCTATTGAAGTTGATTAGATCTGATTTCCCTAAATTCTCCCAATTTTGAGATTTATTGTTGGAAAATTGAGGATTAAGGTATGATGACGGAGTTAGTTAGTAGTTAGGGAAAGTGAGAGGGAGGAGTAACGGTAAGTCTCTGACCTACTGGTCAACTATCAGTTTGGGGTAAGTTGGGCTGTGTATGGGTTTGGGCCTTTTATATGGTGAGCCCGAAACATAGGCCCATGGCCATATCTCGAGAGAATTAGGCCACGTTGTTTCAGGGGCATAGAGCTGACACATTATAAGCTCGGGTGTTACGTATCGTTTTTTGTTTTCAGTTTTCAGTTTTTATGAAAATTGCGTCTGTTTTTATTTTCATTTTTGAAAATAGTTAAAGTAGTTATTAGTTTTCAAATGTCATTTTTCAATTTTTTTGTGATTACTAGTCGTTGGAGTAAGCGCGATGCGAAAGCTCCCCCAACATTATCACATTTCTTGTTCAGCTGTTACTGTAATGCGTTTGGTTATCGAAATCACTAACATTCTAGTGCCACATGGATTGGCTCGATAACTATTTTTCTGATACAACGATTGTGAAATCCTTAAAACATATCCATAACATAATTTACAAGAAATGCTCGCTAAAGCAGAGCAATAAAGTTTGGGAACCTAAATTACAGTCCCTGTAGGCTTACAGCCAAGCGTAAGCTTGAACTTGATTCCAGGGATGGAGTAGCTTATTACAAATATACACTGCCAATATGGCTATAAGTGGCTGACCAAGAGATACGAATGAGGCTTCCCAAAATACCACAACTTCAAGAAACGGTTTATTGAAGAGGTAGCCGCAAACAATCGGGTACTTTGTGCCCTCCACCCCAATCGAAGGCGTGTCATGCGATTAGATGTGCTATTAAAGCAGAATTAACAATTGAGATTAATTACCACATTGTGTCATTAAAGCAGAATCCATTCCTCGAAAAAGTCTGAGACTCAAATTCCCCATTTCACTTAGGTGAAGTCAGGCGAGCTAGAGCGAAGGATGACAATGGCAGGAGTACCAATGATAGCAAATTATAACCTGTTATTGATTGCAAGAAATGGTTGCATATATAACTTGAGTGCACCTTCTACATTTATCCTCTTATTATGGCAAAGCTCCAAACTGCCTATCGGAGGAATAGTCCACCAAATTTTCGTATGTTCAAGCATTCTTACATTCCATAAGAGGAATAGTCCACCAGATTTTCAAACATTAGTAATGTAAGATTAACTTCTTGTACAATTTAATTACACATTATTTTGCTCTACTTAGTTTTCTTATGAAGCTTCTTAGTCTTAGCAGTGGATCAGGCCACCACCTTCACATAATATTTTTGTTTCACTTCATGATGGACCCTCATTATGTGTGCCACCACCTTCACATTATATTTTTGTTTCACCTCTCCGGTATCAAGACTGATGAGTTACTTCTTGTTCGGGCTTTGCAATGACCACTTCTTTCTGCCTATAACCCTATCACCTCCAGTCCAGCACTGACATTACCTGAAACAGAAAGTGAAAGTGTCAACATTTTTGAAACAAAGCGAATTCAAGTCAAGGTACATAAGAGTTGTCAAGGTACACAAGAGTTGTGTATAAGCCTTGTTGGTATTGAAAGTTGATCTTAAACTTTGACAGCAATTAAAATCTGTCGGCATATCCATTATTGAGTTCAAGTTAAAGTTTTGTTGCATATATCCTTGTCCCAGTCAAGTTCATATCAAACATTGGAAATTAACATACCAAACAATGGCCCTATAAAAAAATATGTTTCACTAAAAAGGACATCTTGCACACAATCATTCCATATCCTAATTCTTATGAAAGTGAACCTCTTATCCTCGATGCAAGCAGATATGAGATGGCAAGAATCTTAAAGAATATTTAAGCATGAATAAGGCTCAAGCCACGGCAAAAGACCAGCCCATTAGATTTAGCATAATTTCTGTCAAATAGACCACGAATAGCTACCTCCAATTCCAGCATTCTTAGTGATCTTTTGTCAAATAGACAACGATCATTAGATGCAACACAATTTCTGTGCCCTGGAAGAGCCTGATCTTGATAGTGAGTCATTTAAAAGACTACTATGAGATGTGTGTCAGAAATTTTCGAAGCAATAAATCTGAACTCCATATGCTAAATCAAAGCTATTTAGAGCCTCATACACCGCATCATATATTTTCACCTGCATTCGATCCAAGAATCTCACGCACTAACAGATTAGATCACGGAGTCGAGGTCTGCGGCAGAATACGGGTGTACATAGTAAACCACAAGATGAAAGAGCTAAATTGAAACCGAACTACTCTCGCATGGTTATGAAAGCAAAGCAGAAACAACTGTTATCATTCTAAAAAAACCGACCTCTCCAAGGACGGCTTCTTATTGCGAGCTGACATAAATATTCTTTTCTACAAAAGAAGAAGCCTTTAGTTTAATCTAGTCCATACAGCTAGTGGGTCTCTTTGTTCTAACTAAGAAATGGATTCATATTGCTAATTGGCATAGAGCTCTCCTTGTCCACATTATGTATGACTTCTCGAAAAGATATTTGAACAAAGAATAGTTCAATCTAAAGCTCTCTCTCCCTTTACATTATCTTTGTTCAATCTTCGTTTCCCTCACTCGCTCACCAAACTCTCCCATACTTTTCTCAGAATTTCCTACCTCGCCATCTCCTATTCATCCTCTTATCTTAACTCGACCGCTGTCCTCTCCCTCCTCACCTCTATCACTTACCCTACCTTATGTTTTTTCGACTTTCCAGCTCTTAAAATAGACCTTATTCCACCTTATCTCAAACTATCCCGTCTCCCTTACCTACGTCTCACACCCATTTTTTCACTCTTCCATGAATTTAATGCCACGCAAGCGTCTGTATAACCTCGAATTATCTTTCCCTCCCTGCTTTTCTCTCTGCTCTTTCACCTCATCCTCACCTTCATTCCACCTTTTACTTTCTCTTCCTTCTTTCAGCATCATCCCACCATGTCCTTCTTGCTCTCTGTGGGAGTATCTCTCACTCAAATAGTGCCTATTTTGAAATCAGATCTTTACTCGCTTAAATGCATTTGATCCTCAAGCCAAGGAAATAATCTGTTTCAATCCTGGTTCTCAAGCTAATTAAAATACTTGTGATTTGAATTGGAATGGGATGAATCCATTTTCACAAGAAAGTGGTTCCTTTTAATTGATCTGCGTTCGCCCGTGTGTGCTATTCATTTCCTCGGTTACTCACCAAGCCATGCTTAGTCCAACAAATAGAACTACTCCTGATCCAAATTTAGAGTATGTATAGAGCATGACTGCAGCCTCATCCCGCAATCAACAAAAAAGCATAGGTTTCTTCTTAAATACAAGCAGATCATATCGAATCCCATAAAAACTATGCAGCTGCAAATAACCTTTTTTTCTTCCTTTTACTATTATCTCCTACGATTATCGCAATCTGTATTTCATCAAATCGTGTCACGACAACTCTTTCTAGTTCTTAGTCTAAGATTAAAACCATTATTCTAACATTATAACTTAGTTGGTGCATAACTGCATATGCATTCTAGATATTTGCCGACCTACCAGTAGTGAAGATGAGCATGCGATTCTCATAGTATAAAATAGTGAGTTTACAAATTTTGTAATAAGCAAATTGCAAAACATCCTATATAAGGCTGACAATAAATCAATGCAATGCGCCATCATATTCTCTGCCTTTCCCATCCCAAAATACTTCCCCGTCCTCACCTTCGGTGCACTTTTCATATAACTCAAGTTCTCTTTCCCCTCCGTCCCTAACTTCTCTTTCCCCTCTGTCCCTCACTTCTCTCCTCTTAGCATCTTAGTTTAAAAAAGCGCGCCTGAGGCGCGCCTAGGCGCAGGGGCTATCGCCTTAGGCAACCCGGGAGCAGGTGGAATACATGAGGCGCGGTGAGGCGCGCGCCTCAGGCTGAGGCTCGAGGGGCAGGTGAGGCGCGCCTTTTGTAGACAGGCCCATAAGCTGGGAAATTTTCATTTAAAGTCACGTGATTAACACGTGACTACCTCCAGCTTTTATTTTTTTATTTTTTTATTACAGCTAACCCTAATAAATGCTATGAGCCGCCACTTTACATCATTTTTTTCTCTCTTCGACATTTTATCTTCTCTGTTTCACGATTCTCTTCTCTGCGACATTTCTCTTCGACATCTCCTGGTAAGTCTTCACTCCATCTTCTTTTTTTCTTCTTTGCTTCACTTAATCACTTCACTGCATCTTCTTCACTTAATCACTTCACTGCATCTTCTTTTTTTCCATCATCCTCTCTTTTTTTTTTCTCTGCCGACATTCACTTCTCTCCTCTCTTTTTTTTTTTTTTTTTTTTGATTAGCCATGGATGATACCATTGATACCGACACTACCCCAACCTCTAAAACATCACAAGACCCTGCAAGAAAATATAGTACACAAGACCCAAAAAACAGAAATAATTTCACATGTAATTTCTGCAAAAAAGTAACTCGTGGAGGAGTTTATCGGCTCAAACAACATTTAGTTGGTGGGTGGAGAAATGTGACCAAATGTGAGGTATGCCCTGAGCATATTAGGGTAGAGATAAGGGACTATATGATGGAAAAAGATAAGGCTAAGAGTACGATTAATATGAGTCACAATGTGATGTCACAATGTGATGAATATTATGATGATATGGAGGAGGAGGATAATCTGATGTCTGCAAAAACACCGAGTGGGAGCTCACGTTGTGGTAGTAGTCTGCCTCCTTCAAAAAAACCGAAGCAAAAGGGACCTATTGACATGTTTTTCACACCTAATCCCGAGGATGTTGTCAAGTCTAGAAAGGATAATAGAGGGAGACAGCAAACTATCAATGAAGTTTGTAGGAAGGAGCTAAGGGACAAAGCTTGTAGGGAGATTGCTAGATGGTTTTATGATGCTGGACTTGCTTTTAATGCGGCAACTTATAGTAGTTTCCAGGTGATGATCGAGGCAATTGGACAATTTGGTCCCGGGATGAAACCACCTAGTATGTATGAGCTGCGAATTCCTTTGCTTAATAAAGAAGTGAAAGATACTGATTTGATAGTAGGGGAGCTCAAGAAAGAATGGGTAGAAAAGGGTTGTTCAATTATGTCTGATGGATGGCGTGATTCTATAGCTCAGAAGGATATAATCAATTTTCTAGTCAACTCTCCAAAAGGTTCAGTGTTTGTTAAATCCATTGATGCTTCTGAAATTACAAAGGATGCTACTTTGTTGTTTAATTTGCTGGATAGTATGGTGGAGGAAGTGGGAGAGGAAAATGTCATCCAAGTGGTCACGGACAATGCTTCCGCATATGTTAAGGCTGGTAGGTTGCTGGAAGCCAAGAGACCACACTTGTATTGGACACCATGTGCTGCTCATTGCATTGATTTAATGCTTGAAGACATAGGAAAAATCCCTAAGGTGAAAATTGCATTGAAAAAGGCCATGTTCATAAACTCCTTTATATATGGTCGTACTGGTGTTGTGAATCTGATGCGACGCTTTACAAATCAAAGAAATCTTCATAGGCCAGCAGTCACTAGGTTTGCTACATCGTTCATCACTCTTGCTCAATTCCATAAGCATAAGAACAACTTGAGAAAGATGGTGACATCTCAAGAGTGGGGTTCTAGCAAATGGGCAAAGGAGCCAGCCGCAAAGAAAGTGGCTCAACATCTATTGCAAGACAGTTTCTGGAGAAATATTCTTTATGCTCTTAAGTTGACAGGCCCCCTAGTGAAGGTTCTTAGATTGGTTGACGGGGAGAGGAAACCTCCGATGGGATATATTTACGAGGCCATGGATAGGGCTAAGGAGGCAATTACCGCCAACTTTGGTCATAACGAGGATCAATACAAGGAGGCATTTGAGATGATTGATAATAGATGGGATTGTCAGTTACATCGTCCTTTGCATGCGGCTGGCTACTTTTTGAATCCGAAGCTTTTTTATGCAAATACAAAGATATCAGATGACGAAGAGGTGATGAAGGGGCTGTATAGTTGCATTCAAAGGTTGGTTTCGGACACTGATATTCAAGATAAGATTGGGAATGAGTTAGGGCTTTATCAAACAAGTGCCGGTCTATTTGGTTTACCTATGGCTATAAGGCAAAGGAACTTGAAATCTCCGGGTAAGAATAACTTCTTCTTTCTCCTTACAATCTTATACTTTTAACTACCTTATTTACAACTCTAACCACTTGAAACTATGTCTCTTTAGCTGAGTGGTGGCTTGCATATGGAGCATCAACCCCACACTTGAAGAAATTTGCCATTCGAGTTCTTAGCCTTACATGTAGTGCTACTGGTTGTGAAAGGAATTGGGGTGTATTCCAACATGTAAGTGCTACTTAGTGAGTTTAGTACTGTAAATTCTTATTTCCAACTTTCAAAACCCAAATTTCAATAGTTATACATGTTTTTTCTATTTAAACAGCTACATACTAAGAAGAGAAACAGATTGTGTCAAGATCGATTGAATAAGATGGTTTATGTGAAGTATAATCGTACTTTGACACGCCGATACAAGAGAAGGGACAGTATTGATCCTATTCTCTTGAAAGAAATTGATGAAAGTAACGAGTGGTTGACTGGAAGAATGGAAGATGAATGTGAAGATGATGATTTGGTTTTTGAGGATGATAATTTGACTTGGAGTGCAGTAGCTAGAGCTTCAGGGGCTGAAGATGTTAGTTATTTTACTAGAGCTGCAAGAGTAAGGCAAAATGTTGGATCTTCTGGATCGTCAAGGCTCGACAAAGGGAAGGGGGTTGCGGGTAGTTCAAGGCAAAGTGGAATGGTTGGTAAATTTGAGGAAGAGGAGGAAGAAGATATTGGAATTACCTCAGAAGGAGGAGATGACTTTGAGTTAGACATTATAGATGATGAGGATGACGAGTGAGCGTATCTGAACTCTAAAGCAGCCCCTAGGCCTCTAATCCTTTATGTGTTTATGTGCCTTCTTTTCTAGTATTATTAGCTACCTTTAAGGTCTTTTTTGAGTTCTTTCAGTCTTTATTATGTACTATCTAAACTATTTATGATGTTCGGTGTTTATTTAAGACTTATTTGCAATATGATGAATAATGTTTCCCTTTTTTTTGGCACTTGAGCTGTGAAATAATGTTTAACTAGTATTAGATAAGGTCTAGAATTAGATTATAGGGGTTTTTTCAGAAAAGTGCGCCTCGCGTGCATGAGGCGTGCGCCTTCGCCTCACGCCTTGCGCCTCGTCGCATCGGGCCCTCATCGCCTCGGTGCGCCTCGCGCCTCCTTAAACTAAGCTTAGCATCCTTCCTATGTATTCTAATCTTTTCTAATCCAAAACGTTATCCTATCATCAGACCTTTTATCATCACGAAGTCCACAACTCATACTCCAAACAATACGAATAAGTCCTAGTCTCCTAGATGGTTTCAAGGATTTAGTTTCAAATAGGAAACTGAAAAACATATTGTCCAAAAGAAAAAGAAAAAAATGGAAATGAAGAAAAGCAAGCATAAGATTCTCACGCCTCTCCATAAATTTCTGATAACATATGTTGATTAAAGCATTCAATGGTACAAAAGACCAGAATTATAAGTTCATAAAAACTGTCAAGATTAAGAAGTGATGTATATCATTATTTGTGAGACAAGGCAAACAATCACAAGTTTTCAAGCACAAGATTAGGCTATATGATGAAATCTTTAAAACAGATCACTAAAGATCTCCTAAATGGAGGCTGCAGTAAAGTTCTTTACCTTTACACTGTGTCATCTGTGTTATATTCCAAGCTCCCGAAAAGATTTCTTTCATCTCTGCTGCCGTGGCTATACTTTCTGACGTACATCTACCTATACATCTCTTTTCTTTTAGTTTAATTGTAACGGTCTGTTTTCCTTTTTGTTGCTAAGAATGCTCGTTATATTCTAAGGCCAGCCAAAACCTCGGATTGAATATACTTTTAAAGCCATTGGAGGAAACCTAACAGCTCTTCAAGGTATTTACAACCCCAGTGATGTCAGCAAGTTCCATAATTAGATCTTTCTTTGATGTTTGCTTATGCTACTTAATACAGGAGACATAATTTGTTTTAGACTCGGATAAGAATGGATTCTCTTAACTTGAGAAACATGATAAGCAGGACAAAGAACATAAATGTTAAGCGAGCATGAATAGTATACACACCACAAACTGCATATAACAACCAGAACTCAGAGTATAAAAACGAAAAGCACCTGTAGCCGAACACAATGACTGTCCGAAGAAGAGAGTTCTCTAATTGGTAAACTTGATGTCATGCTTCCATTGACCGTGAACACTGTCATGCTTGAGCACAAAGGCCAGCGGTCTGCCATCCAGAAACACAAGCAACTAAATAGGTAAATATTGAATCGCAACGCAAACACGAAGACTCGCTTGAAATGACCTGCATCTAACAATAAACCACCCAAAGCAGAAATTACCACATCATAATATGCAAAATACTCGACCTAATAATAAGCCACCTCTGGTAGCCAAAACTTTGGGGTTGTCGAAATCACCACGAGTCGCTGGACGGGAGAGGAAAAGGAGAGTGGTCCTCTGAACATCTAAAAACCAAGAAAACACAATCAAAATCAATGAAACCAACAATCATTGCTTCTAATAAACTATTTCAGATTAATTACGCCGAACGAAGAAGAAAAACAACATATTGTGCTCAAAACACAACTAAATATAGATCAGAAGTGTCTGGGAAAATAAATGTTGATAAAAAGATATTGCACCTGACTTTAGCTTGGGGACGATTGAAAAGTTCAGCTGGCACATCGCCGAAGACGAAGAAAGAGACAATCAACAACATCTATATACTTCAGGCCTAGGATCGATGACCGAAAAAATCTGAATTATTATTTTAAAGAGAAAGGGCGATCATTCTTTTTGAATGGAAGGGAAACAAATTCAGCACAAGTGCAAGCCTGGATATTTGGCTAAACGAAACTTGAAGGTCAAATGAGAGATTTTTGAGGGTTTAGAGGTAAAAGGCGCATCAGTAGAGTTTTATGGTTTTACCTTGAGATAGAATGCTTGCCCAATTTGTGAGTCGCGAACCATGCCACAAGAGCATTCTATTTCTCGTACCAGCATGCTGTCAAAAACAGAAAATAAGATATTGTGACTGTGAAGTAACTGTACAGTACAATAAAAAGGCAAAGCAAAAAGATGACATCAGCAACAACCGAAGAACAAGAAGTTTCGGTTGATGTACCTTTCTGAAATGCTCGGTTTGTCCTCCTCTTGACATTCAAAATACCTCTATTTGTGGTAGTACTACTGCAGCTAGTGTTCGTTGTGCATAAGGGTAAGGATACATTGGTGTTGGTGGATAAACGTAATGATTTGTTGTGTTGCAACAAGCATAAGAATCCCTAATACAATTCTCAATCTGGAAAAAAAATGGTGTGCACATTACAGATCTTATAAGATAATTCGTTTCAAAATGACCCTACGATACAACAACATTTGAACTCTTTTGAAGTAGCATCAACTGGTACTAAGTCACAACGAAGCTTTAGATACCGAGTATAGAAAGGTAACAAAGCCCTAGAAAATCCTAAACTAATGTAACAAAATCCCAAAGAACACAATCACGAAGAATTCTCATGCCCAATAAAAAGCTGATATCAGAATTTAAGATAAATTACATACTTCTTTAATGTGGGCATTGAACTTGTTCTGAAGTCATCGATCTTCCAAACCCTAGAAATGAAGTCGAAATTGAAAACCAAAATCCAAATAGGCAGAAAAATCAGAAATCACAAAATTGAGATTAAACCAGTAGAATTAGGTTTAAAATTCGAAACCAATTATAATAAAGAACAAACCAAATCAGCAGAAAAATTGAACCCAAAAACTTAACCATCAACTCAAACAATCAGAAATTGAAACAACAAACCCAAAAGCAACAACCCAAAACAACAAAAAGATGGGAGTAATTAAATCAGAAATCCATTACTCTAATGATCCGAGACACAACAATGTTAAAATTAAAAAAAAAAAAATTAGAGATCAACAAACCTGATCCGCGCCGAATGAGGAGAGAGAATTAGAGTATGAGTGAAATGAAGAGGAAAGGGAGGCATCCAGGAGAGAGAGAACAAGATACAAGAGTATATGAGGTATGAAGGGGACGGCCAGGATTAACGAAGCAAGTGAGGTCGCGCCTCATCCATCGGATTCAACACTGTTTTGGTGGAAAGAACGCGCGTTTGATGAACAAGAGGCTGCGTTTTGGGGGAAGCACTGTAGCATTGCTACAGGAGGAGAGCTAAGGCTCTTTTAAAAGGTAAACAGATTATGTGTTCCATCAATTTAAATTTGATTATGTATTATTTAACAAAAGTCCATGATGCAAAAAAACTGAAAACTAGAGACAATAGTGATACCTAACAAGGCAAAAAAACAGTCATATTTTTTTTATTTTTCTTGTGAAGGTCAATGAGCCGTAGAATGTGCCAAGTCAAATAAATCTTTTGAGTATTAAATACGGAGTAATGGATTCCGCACACAGTGAAAGATACCACTCTTGTTGCGTCATGAGGTGAGGTTGCAGAGGAGGTCACAAATGAAGTTTCAAACTTATTAATTTCCGCCGCAAACTTAATTTATTTCGGTCTTGTAATTTGACCCGAATTTCTAATTTGGTTTTAACCCGAAACCCCAAATGACCCGCCTCTCAAATCCGAAAATAACCCGAATACTGTTTGACGCGACCCGAACAGACCCAAACTGAAATGATCTAGAGCCGAATTATCGGGCATTTAATTGAATCAGTTGAGCAAAAATGACTAGAATTAAGTATATCACATCTTCAATTACTCAAATTACCAATAAAATTTCAATGTAAGATAGTATGAGACAAAATTTTAAGAGATTTGACATTACCATGATCAGATTTAAACATTTTGAAATGACTTGATTTGAATTTGACTTGACCCAAATCAGATCTTGACCCGTAGTTGATACACCCGAAATAGACCCGACCCAAACCAAACCCGACCCGAATTGAAATAGACTCGAAATATATGATCCAAAAGGTGACCTGACCCGAAAAAACCCGACCCAAATGACCTGTTTGCCAGATATACTAACAACACTTGTAATAGATAATACTCCCTCAATTTCATTTATTTGTTTACGTCGGACCGAATTTTGTGAGGGTAACCCAAATCTAACGTAAACAATTGAATGAAATTGATGGAGTAAAATGTAATACTAACACCTGTAAAATGCTAACCTTACTGGCAGGTGTAACAATGAATGGACCAATTAATTTTCTAATAAGAGCCTCAGCTTTAGTGCTTTTGACAGAGTACTTAAAATCTAAAATCTAGAAGGTGGCAACGTCCTATATACTCTTGTACGACTATTCATCCAACAAGACAACTTGTATCAGGCCAGCGTGTCTTTTGGGCTCAGACTCGGTTAACCAAAGACTTGAAAAGTCACCGATCCTCAGTACACGGCTAATTAGTTTTAGGGTATGTTTGGTAAATCTAGTTGAAATAGTAGTTAAACGTTGAAATAGTAACTGAATGCTGAAATAATAGTTGCAAAGTTTTTAGTTGATAGTATTAGGAGTGTTTGACAAAATTAGCTGATATAGGAGCTGGTATATATTTAAATTTACATAAAAATGCATTATTTATTTTTAATCTCATTTTATTCTAGTAAATAATTGAGGGTAAATTAGGAATAAAATTATGATAAGCTAGCTTATTTTAAATAAATTACATGGGGTAACTTCTTAAATAAGCTATCTTATTATTTAAGCTAGTGGTGTTACCAAACCAATGTCTATATCATGCTCCCGAGAGCATAAGGAGCATGTTGGTCCTTCTCACAATAGACGAGTAGAGACCACACTTTAAATAATATAAAATCTATTTAAGTGTGGTCTCTACTCCTCTATTGTGAGAAGGACCACCATGCTCTTTGTGCTCCCGAGAGCATGGTATAATTTGCGGTTACCAAACCAACTTATTTGGTCAACGAGCTTAAAAAACTAGTCAAATAAGTTACTTTGGCTAAATAAGCTAGCTTATTGTGCATACCAAACATAGCCTTAGCGTGACGTTAGTTGGGGAGATAACACGAATATAAGATTTATCTATCTTATTTTGTATCTCATTTCTCATATTACACCAACAAAATTAGCGTATTCAATTATTCATGTTATAAAACATAGAAGTAAATTCACTTTACTTATTTGAAAATCAGTGAGTTTCTAGAATTTCTTATTTTGTGGTATTGGAATGGGAAATAATGAGTGATTATCTATTCTCGATAATACGGTCGTGTGAATATGTGATGTATTTTTGCATTTTTTTTTCTAACCCATCCTCTACGCATTTATCATTTTCACTTTTAGAAATGTGCCTGATAACTTGATTCCACAAATTTCATTATTCGCAAATGTTAGGAGCTCGTCTACTCGTTCCTTGGTCTGATGGGCAAGCTCCCTCCTATCACAATGGTGCAGGGCGCCGGAGTTGGCTGTACAAAATTTACACCATTTGACTTGCAAAGGCTATCTAAAATCACCCGTATAATAATAAGATTAACATTAGATAGTATTTGGAAACAAAAATTTAAAAATTTGTAATCATTTCAATTCCATCATTTGAGAATGTGGAATTCAAATATAAATCAAATGTTTGGGGAGGGTTGGATTTCAAGAGGTGTCATTTGTTTTTGGCCTAATTAGATTTGAAACAAATTCCAAAGGATTTGACACAAATCTAAATTCTCAAATTCTTGAGTTCCCAAATATGGGATTTGTGTGAAATTTGGATTTGAAAATCAAATCCTTATTTCCAAACACACTCTTATGTCAATTGATTATAAAATACTAAATCCTCAGGATAGTGTTCCTACTCTTTTCCTTGACGATCCCGATTTTAGAGTGATTGTCCTCTCATACAAGCTAGGTCATACCCTGAGTTAGACCGGGCAAAAGTGAGACGAAACACGAAGCCCGACCCAAAATTTTTGTCCCAAACCCGAATTTCACCCGAAATTAAATCACCCGTATTTGGCCCAAACCCCACTACACCTGACTCGAACCCGATTATCACCCGAACTTGACCCGAACCCGTAATGACCCGAAGTGAACTAGACCGAGTATTTGGAGTGTAAGTTTAGCGGCAGTAGGCGAACGGAGACAGGGACAATCAGGTTGGATGGAAAAATTGTTTAGCAGGGACCAGATTTCTTTCGATATTTGTGATCGATTCTTCAAAAGGATGGAGAATTAGATGGAGATGTGACCCATATGATCAAATCAGGTTGGGTGAAGTGGAAGAATGCCACATGTCTTTTGTGTGATCGAAGAATGCCCAATAAGTTAAATGGTAAGTTTTATCGTACGACAATTAAGGCCGACACTGTTATATGGCATAGAATGTTGGTATGTGAAATAGTGTCACGTTCATAAGATGAGTGTGACGGAGATGCGCATGCTACAGTGGATGAGTGGGCATACAAGACATGATCGGTTAAGAAATAAATTATTAGGGAGAAAGTATGGATTGCGCTCATCGCGGACAAGATGATGGAGAACCGATTGAGGTGGTATGACCATGTGAGTAGGAGGCCTAGTGACGCCCCGGTTAGAAGAGTAGAAGGGTGAGGAAGTGATAATATTAGTAGGGGTCGAGAAAGATCCAAGATGACTTGGATGAGGGTGATTAAAAGTGATATGAGATTCTTAGGCTTGAACAGAGTATGGTGTTGGATATGGCGGTGTGTAGAGACGCTATCCATGCGAAAGATTTAATATGACTCTTTTTGGTTTCTTTGTTTGGTTTCCTAACTTATTTCAAAACTTTTTCCTTACTCGGTGTTCAAAGTTCATATGTTTTTCAATAATTTTCAAACTTTTTATTTATTTTTGATAACTTTTTAAAACTCCTTTCGAAAGTGTTTCAACATTTCTAAATGGTTCACAACATTTTTGAAATGTTATGGCGCACACAAGACGGAAACTGGATGATGATTCATGTTAGCCCCAAATCATTTTGGGAATAAGGCTTGGATGTTGTTGATAAAGTGAATATATTATATAGCATAATGTTCTTATTTTTCACATGAAACGAGTACCTAAGGGCCTGTTTGGTATCGTTTTCTGTTTTCTGTTTTCTGTTTTTTTGAAAATCAAAGTCCCGTTTTTGAAAACCAAAAAAAGTGGTTTTCAGTTTTCAGTTGTCACTTTTCATTTTCTGTATGACTATTATAGAAACGTACAGTTTCAATTAATTTTTGCAACTTATTTAGCTAAACTTTTTACGCAAAAAAACCAAAAACTGAAAACGGCAGTGATACCGAACGGGCCCTTAACTTGATTTAATGCTTTCCATCTATTTTTGGTCAATCAATCGGAAATAAATGTACAAAGTACAAATCTAATGATTCGTCTCGGTGTTTCAACTAGACCCGAATTAAACTGACCTGAATTGACCCAACCCAAACTAAACCAAATAATTTGACTCGTACCCGAAATTAACTCGAAGAGTGCTAGACCCGAAGTGGCCTGAACCCACCTCAACCCCAAGTTGACCCGGCCCGAACCAACCCGACCTGACCTCGATACGAATGACCCGTTGGCCAAGTCTACTCTCGGTAGAAGGGCATCCTAACTACTTTTGCCGCTTGTTCTTTTACTTGCATTTAAAATAATAATAATAATAATAATAATAAACTACTAATAATTAAAATATAAACCAGAATGACATATATCTGACCCAGATTTATCTAGACCCCATACTCACTTGACCCATACATGATACATGCATGTTAAATTTGATCCAACTCGACCCATTATTTGACAGGTTTACATGCACTAGTACTTAACCCAATTAACTGCTTCGCATTGTCCATTTGTCACGCTGATTTATCATGCCATTAATATAAAATCACTAGTTCTCCACGTATAAATATTGCTTCCTAGCAAGAAAGCTCGAAGCAACTTCCATAAGAAGGAGCCGTAAACAGTACAACGCGTCTTTTTTTTTTGTTTGCTCGTTATATAGCCCATCGGCTATGCTTTTGTCAAAATGGATAGTACTCCTAAAGTTCTTTCCTCCGGTATTCCTTTCAAACACCTCCCTGAAAATTACGTCCGACCCGTTTCCCAGCGACCCAACTTGTCTCAAGTCTCTGACTGCGATGACGTGCCCGTCATCGACTTGGGCTCGCCTGACCGTACCCGGATCCTTTACCAGATCTATGACGCCTGCAAGAACTATGGTTTCTTTCAAGTAAGTTATTATATATGAAACAAACATATACGATACGCATACGGCCACACAATGATTCATTCTTTTAGAGTTCAAAGGGAGTCACAAAGACAGTATTAAAACTACGAGTTATACTGAACTCTAACCATGCATACCACTCCAAACAACCTTACCAGCTAAATTTCACACATGCATGATGCCATGTTTAATACTTTTTATATGTTTGTAGTAAATTTGATAATATTGGTAAATTTATGTAGGTAAAAAATCATGGGGTGCCTAAAGAGATTGTGGAAAATATGCAAAAGGTGTCAAATGACTTCTTCAAATTACCTATGGAAGAGAAAATGAAACTTTATAGTGACGATCCAACAAAAACAATGAGATTATCAACAAGCTTCAACGTCAAGAAAGAAGTTGTTCACAATTGGAGGGACTATCTTAGACTTCATTGTTGGCCACTCGAACAATTTGTTCCTGAATGGCCTTCTAACCCTCCTTCATTCAAGTAAGTCGTAGTAACTTCGTCTCATTATTTCCTTTCGGATTTTCGGGTTTTTAGACGTATTATCCTTTCTCTTGTACGCAAACAATAGGGTCTTCCCTAGACGGGATCCCGAATTTATTATTATTCGGGCAATGTATGACATAAGTATGATGATGAACTTCTTCTACGTACGTACGTCATGGTCATGTATATTAGGATTATAACAGAACAAATTAGGTCATGTATATATGTGAAATTTATACTAATTGCTTTTGCATTTGAGTTATTATAGAACGTCTAAGAAATTAGTCAAGCATTTTTAATTAAGTCTGATTTGGTACGTCGTCAATCATTATTAGTTTGATGACTTTATCAAACGGAGAAATCATGGCTTACACCCTGTGTAACCCATCTATATTTACACAACCATTAACATTATGACACATGTAAATTCTATTTTGATTAAAAATAGGCAAATTAAAGTAGAATATATTTTAAAGATTTCACATTAGAAAAAAAAATTGAAAAGATTTTACTTTAATATTTTGATGTGAAATCTTTAAAATTTTGAAAAGATTTTACTTTAATATTTTGATGTGAAATCTTTTCAATATTAAAGGAAATCATAATGCTAGCTTTGTACCTTTGTTTTTTCTAACTAAGATGCATGCTTTCTTGATAATACCGAACTCCTCCCTTTTTTTATTATTTAATTTGTAAATTTTATGCATGACCTTTTGTTTTAGGGTCATTCCAATTTTCTCATGTTATTAAGGTTCATGCTCATATGACCTTAAAACAATGTTACTGTACTTTAAAGTGGTGTTATAAATTTAAGGGCTAGTCTTCGTTCATGTCCTTTGTAAGAAGAATTAGATCATTCACTCATAAATGGATACCAATCAACCAATATTTTTGAAAAATCTAATAAGCAAGATGAACCAAGTATTATGAGATTTTAAAGATAAAGAACAAATAGAAACTAAAATGACATTCCTCGGTACTTTGAATGCATGAACCAGTATAATGGATCAACCGATTTTTAAAACGCTAGTATTTTACAAAAATACAGAAAATAATAATAGTTTAGTAGTTTGAGCTAAAGTGGTAACACAACTACCCTAACTTAAACGAACACAAAATTTTCAACTAGTCTGAATAGGTCACTAGATTAGATAATTACTAAAATAATTTTTAATTGGATGCAAGGGTAATTGAAATAACCTAAATTGAATTGAGTTAAGACTATAATGGTAAAAGTAGCTGAAATATTAGTTGAACACTGAAATAGTAATTGAATGATAAATGGTAGCTGAAAGTTTAAATACAATAGTAGTTAAAAGTTCTTAACTGATAGAAATATGAGTGTTTGGCAAGATTAGCGGATCTAGGAGCTGATGTATATATAAAATTACATAAAAATAATGCATTATTTTTTTAATCTTATTTTATTTTATGAAATAAATGAGAGTAGATTAGGGCTATGTTTGGAATACACAATAAGCTTAGCTTATATGACCAAAGTAGCTTATTTCACTAATTTTTTAAGCTCTTTAACCAAATAAGCTGGTTTGGTAACACCACTAGCTTAAATAATAAGCTAGCTTATTTAAGAAGTTACCCTATATAACTTATTTAAAAATAAACTAGCTTATCATAATTTTATTCCTAATTTACCATCATTTATTTACGGACACGACCAGGAGGACACATGTCAGAACACGGTCGGTCCGGTGTCCGGTTTATTCTTTTTAACTCGTACAAAAAAACCCGATTTTTTACATAAGAAACACCGGTTGGACACCTCTCAAACACCTCTGGGACACAAAAATACACATTAAGCTAGCATTTGGGCAAATTAGACATTTTTAATCTCAAATTTCTAAACCTTTCCCTTCTCATATTCAATAATCGTATGTGTTATATATTTATTTTAAAATTGTTTTTAAGTTATAAAGTTAGAAATTCTTATTATTTATTAAAAAAATTCATATATAATTTATTTTCTATATTTATATTAAAAAAATATAACGGCATCGGTGTCCTATATTTTGAGATTGCGGTGTCCTGGTGTCCGCGTCCTCCCGATGTATGTGTCGGTGTTCGTACTCGTGCAACATAGCCAGCTCCTATATTAGCTAATTCTGTCAAACACTCCTAATGCTATCAGCTAAAAACTTTGAGCCACTGTTGCAGCTATTATTAAAACTTTCAACTATTATTTCAACATTCAGCTACTATTTCACGTAGTTTTACCAAACATAGCTTAGGAATAAAATTATGACAATTAAGTAGCTTATCAAATAAGTTAGCTGATTACTTAAGTTGTACTAGTCAAATAAGCTATTTTACCCAAATGAGCTAGCTTTTTGTGCGTACCAAACACAACCTAAACTAAATTAAGTGCTAAATGTAGTTGAACTTAAGTTAGTTCTTATGAATGTGCCTATGCAAACAACTCTAATTTTTTTCATGGTAATTCTGAATTCTCATGATTTAATATGCCATCAAATGACCACTTAATGTATGCTTTTCTGTCCAAGAGGTGTTGAGTCGGTGTCCCGTAAAAAACCGAGTTTTGTATCCGAATTTCAAAAATAAATAAACCGAATAATGGACTGGCATGTGACCTCCGGGTGTCCTCCTAGTGTCTGGGTCTGACATCGTACTTGACGCGGACACACAACTTGGACAAGGTGTGCGTGCTTACGATAAAGTAATGCAAAATACATATTATAATTGTATAAAATTGAACTAAATATAAAATAATAATTATCTTATTTTAATAAATTTATGAGGAAATGAAAAAATAGATATGACGAAGATTGTGGGTCAAACAAAGTTCACAAAATAAAAAACAAAATAAAGAAAAAAGCCGTGCAACATCTTCTACCATGACACATGTTATAATTTGATTGGTTGTGTATCTAACTTCAAGCTACACGGCGTGTAAGCAAAATGAAGTCCACATCAAATTATTCCGACATAATTAATTAATTATTAATTAATAACCGTATTATTTGACATTAAACAAATCTGTTCATATTGAGTGGTGACTTCACACGTTAATGTCGTAGACTTTCTTTTTAATTTTTGTTGGATGAGTGCTGAAATTTCTCTTACGGATAATATATATCCGTGGATGTAGTAGTGTATATATATTAATCCGTGTAATATTATATCAATTAAAAATTAATAATGATTTACAAGAAGTTGGTGGGGAGACGAGATATGATCTGAGCCCCACATTTCAAACGACTACGAATGCTTTTCGGCTTAAGATCAGATGTGAAAATATCATAAAATCGAGTGTTGACGCGCGATGATATTTTACTAAGTCAAGCACTTGTACTACGAACAAAGACTTTATATATAAAGTACAAAATATATTAGATTGAGGAGATCAGATGTCTTTTTGTAAAGAGATTTCTGAGGGACTAGTATATTGTCCATGCATCGAACCTTATTAACATTCGGATGGGATCGTGTACGTTCTAATTAACAACGATTCGTTAGGAAATAACGGGATGAGAAATGTAGGGATCAGACTAGCTCGGAGTACGTTGAGAGTTGATTATAGGAAATCTAGCTTTTCATTGTATATATATATATATACGGTTTTTCTAACGTGTGCCCATTGGGCACATGTTAAGAGTCTATTTGTTTATGTCGGGCTTGGGTTCCCCTCACAAAACGCGGTCCGACGTAAACAAATGAATGAAATGGAGGGAGTATATAACGTTTGTCAAATTTTGATGTAAAGGTTATCTTCAATTTCAGAATGAAATACCAATAAGAAATTGCGAAATCTATATTCTTGCACAAGGATATATGTTTTCATAATTTTATAACACATCAAATAAAATATCGATGGGGTGCACGGAAAATTTTAATTTGTTGACTAACAGTAGTTAAGAACTTAAGATAGAGATTTACTATCTAAAATCTAGAATTTTCTTCAATTTTTTTATACACAGGAGCAGCTAATGATATATGGATAGAAGATTCAGAGGTAGGGATATGAGAATTATTCCCTTCATAAATTGATGTATGTTATGGTCACGTTTAGAAATATTTTTGTAGGCCGAATTAATACTTTTAGTTGAATAAAATTATTTCTAGTCTAATCTTGCTTTCTTTCTTTTCATTTCTATCCATGCATCTTTTTCTCTTCGGTCATTTTCCTCTAAATGTGTTAATATTCAAACAAACGGAGGAGAAAATTAAATACCAAACAGAGTTTCTAGCCAAGTAAATAAGAGTAGGAAAATTTTTAAGGCTTTACACATAAGTGGTCTAACCAAGTTGTTATCATCGTCCTACCCTCGTGACTATCGCCATTTCTGCATATGTTACACATGTTAGATGACAGATACAGAGCCTCCCAATTACTTTTCTTCGAAACTTGACAGAGAAAGCTAGTAAGAACACCTACTGTACATTTACGTGTACTATTGTATACAGTATACACTCTTGTATAATAGTTCTAAATATGCATTTCATAACTTCATTAGCTACTTGCCTACTCCCTTTAACGTATTCACCAAATTTTCCCTCTTCCATTTTTGCTATTTTGACCGGCAATAGAAAAGTTATGTACTGATTCTTACAATAAGTGAACAACTCACAATAATTAACTCTCAACATGGCGCTGTTAGATCAAAACAATAACACAACAGGGGAGTCCATTAATTTGGATAATAAGGAGTATATGATAATTAAATTAATTTGTTCGGAATGGGATACGACAAATTAGTGTTTTTATTGTTTTGAATTTTACTCTTACAAGTGATCTAATTAATAGATCTAATCATCGATCAGTGGCGTACTAGGAAAATTACAGTGGGGACAAATATAATACTAATACTCATCAGTACATGCAAAAGTAACATTTTATAGATTTTAATGCTTATAGGGCCAAATAACCAAATTCTTTACAAAATTTAATTTTTCGGAGAAAGTAAGGAAAAATTGCTTCTTTCGTCTGACCCTTCAAAGTTGAAGATAATCATCCTTGTAACCAAGCATAAGGACATAATCTAGGGTAAAATTATTAAGATGTTCTGAACATAACATACGAAAAATAAGATTTTTTGCGTAAGGTCAATTGTGCAAGTTGGGATATGGAGTACTAGTTTCTTTTGATGTAAAAAAGGAAAAATTTGGTGCTTGGAAACTTTCCGCATTCTATACAGGTGGTTAGCGTAATATTGAAGTGTCGATCTTCAGCTCTGCCTAACCATGTGATCATCATGCGATGTAAGCGTCAATGACGGTAGATGACGTCTCATACATGACGTATTATTCTTGCGTGGTAGATGTTCTTTCTTTTGTTGGGCGATGACACTTGCACAAATAAACCGTTTCTTCTGCATTTGAAGCTTCACACTTGTACGTTGAACTGGCTTCAACATGACGATTATACAGCTACCAGAAGCTGGCCCGATCCAATAAGCCGGTCTTCTTTTTTCCTGGGACCATACAACCGCTTTTATTTACCCTTTGATCTAGTATTAGTCAATCCCGGTTCGACCCAATAACTGTTTTGAATTATAGTTTTAAGATAAAACCGCCTTATCATATAGGATCAACATAATAATTGACGATTCTAATATGTGATCATCGTTTTCACATAGACTTTCTTAACACATACACGAGCAATCAAAGTCGATGTGCGATTGAAAGGCCCTTGGCCTTGTTAACCTCCATTGCTCATGAAGACGAAGCCAAATACCGAAATTCCAAAGTTTGTGGACTAAAGACCGGATAGAAACATACATCCTTCATTACGGTCTGGGATGAGTCAAAATTCCAATTTTTGGGGGATCGAGGACCCAAAGGTAGCAAACATTGCGATTCTAATCTATTAGATTATGCACATCAGACGTGTTAGATAACTAATTGAGCCAAAAGTTTAAACTGATGGTTAGAGCACCCACAAGGTTTTATACCTTCAATACGCCCCCTCACGCAAAGGCCCACATGGGCAAGAAGCGTGGGTAATAATATACTGACCCACAAGCAACAACTTCAAGAGAACTCTTTATATTGAGTCTCCGACATAACAAAGGAGATGACTACCAAAATTTGAACTTGAGACCTCAAGATTGATGGTTAGAACACCCACAATGATTTTATACCTTCTTCAACAAGGCTCATAGACGTAAGAGCGGCAGACGAGCTAACAAGCCCAGTGAGTCACCATCTCAAAATCTCTATGTGCCAGATAACTTTAATTTGGGCACGCACTTTGGAACATTACTCAACAAAATCAGGTCCATTATTCGGTCCAGACCGGAATTTACTCTGCCCTAATCGGGAAGGGGATCATGTCTAACGTCCCCTCAAGTTGCAGCTCTTGAGCAAGAGTGCAACCTATTAGTATGACATTCATTTCATGAATTGACTAAAACCTAATCAACTATGAGTGTTTGTTACAGTTTAAATGTTCAATATATAATCCACAAGTTTTTTTTATGCAAAATCTAATAAACTAATTGTCCCAATGGCTTGTTGTTCAAATTTGACAGGGAAGTAGTAAGCAAATATTGTACAGAAGTTCGCAAGCTTGGGTTCAGAATGGAGGGACTGATATCAGATAGCCTGGGCTTGGAAAAGGACTACATAACTAATCTACTAGGAGATCAAGGACAGCACATGGCAATTAACTACTACCCGCCGTGCCCGGAGCCGGACATGACATACGGGTTGCCCGGCCATACGGACCCGAATGCTCTCACCATCCTTCTCCAAGACTCTCAAGTATCTGGCCTTCAAATTCTCAACAATGGCAAATGGCTTGCTGTCAAGCCTCAACCTGATGCTTTCGTTAT
Organism: Spergularia marina; assembly: GCA_963680865.1. Classification (NCBI taxonomy): domain Eukaryota; kingdom Viridiplantae; phylum Streptophyta; class Magnoliopsida; order Caryophyllales; family Caryophyllaceae; genus Spergularia; species Spergularia marina. Next base: position 20,224,067 of record OY804553.1, on the reverse strand, counting down.
TAACATTGGAGATCAATTGCAGGTATATTTTCTATTATACAAACTTTAGATGTCATCTAGTTCAACTGATAAAGTTTTAAATATTAAGTTCAAAAACCGTTTTTAAAAAAAGAAAAGAAAAGGGGTATAATGAACTTTTGACAAAGCTTCGATGATGTGTTCTGCTTCTTTAGAATTGAAATTTTGACGTTAGCTAGTTTAGCAGTTAAAGTGTATGTATAGTGCAATACTTATCGATCTATAGGTCTTTTTTTTACGGGGTTTATACACTTGATTGATTTTTACGCATTGACCTAAACTCGAGACATTGAAATACAGGCATTGAGCAATGGAATTTACAAGAGTGTATGGCACAGGGCGGTAGTCAATACGACAACCGCAAGGATATCAGTAGCCTCTTTCCTTTGCCCTGCCGATAATGCAATGATCAGCGCCCCAGCACCGCTTCTCGCCAATGGATCGCCATCCGTTTACAAGGGCTTCACCTATCCTGAGTATTACAAGAAGTTCTGGAGCAGGAATTTGGATCAGGATCATTGTTTAGAACTTTTCAAGAATCAGCATGCCCTAGTCTAGTTGCTAGTCCGACAATGCAGGAGATCAACGACCTTCCAGGACACTTTGCTCTCATGCACAAATGATCGAATAAGGTTCTTTATTTTGTTGTTGTTGTTGTTGTTGTTGTTGTTGTTGTTTACTGTTCTAGTTTAGTCCGAACTTGAAATAGGTAGGACAGTTGGTTGCTAATAAAGTAGACTAGTTAGTTGAATTAAACGAATCTCCTCTGTGAATTCGAAATATGATGGAATAAAGTAAAATGACTTTGTAAATGCACACAAGATGGGAGTCTCACACTCGCACTGCTAACTCATACTAGATGGGAGTACTATATATGTGCGAGGACGGGAAGCTTCAGATTTTACACAACCAATGAGTTCTTTTCGCTAATTCCATGACCTTAATATCATAAGCAGAGCACGTCACTCTGAATCCCTTGAATCCAGCTTCTTTCGCCAAATCCTCGACTTCTTGCTCCGACTTCTCTTTACTCCCAGGACAATTGGCCATCATTAGAACATCGTAGTGGTAGATTGTCCTGGCGGTGTGGCTCGCTTCCGGCATCACCGGTAAAATGTGGTCGCATACGATGACTTTGCCACGGTCAGGTAATGCAGCATGACAGTTTTTTAAAAGCTTAATGCAATGCTCGTCACTCCAGTCATGAAGAATCCACTACATTGTTATGCACAGGGCGTTACGATTGAATAAGTATTAGTACAATAAAAATATCCAGAAACAATTTCTGGCTATAAGTGCTACAACCCACCAGTGATACTAACATTAATTAGAACAACTAATGGATTTGAACTAAATTGATTTTGTAAGTTGAAGAGAACATTATAGACCAAAACGTTGCCTGGAGTTTATCCGTGTATGTCCATTAAATTTACCATCTGAAAGTATTAAGTGTGTCAACGAACCATTTCAGCTAAAAGTTTAAACTGATTGCTAGGCCACATTATGTACGGGTCCAATGATTATAAGTGTGGCCCACATATAATGCCTACGCTTTTATACCTTTAACATGCCCCCTCATGCAAATGCCCACTAAGCTTGAATGTTAGTTAATACGCTGTCCACGGGCTGACATGATTCAAACATGTGACCTCAGTGACAAGGAGTGCTACTATTTCAATAAATCTTCTCAACCAAAAGTTTAGACTCATAATAAGTAGAGTACACACCGACTCGATCCCTTTAATAGAGCGTTAGAGCGTAATCACTAACAGGTCTACGACTACACTGCACCACCATTGATTTGCAGAAACGTTTACTAATGGAACAGTTAACATTCAGTAACATGTCTCACCTTCATGAATATAGCATCTGATTTTGGTACGCTCACGAACGTATCTCCTGGGACATGCTTCACACCTAAGCTTCCACAATAATGGTCACACATCAACTATATATAATATTAATGGACGTTGTTAGAAATCTAATACTCGTATATGAGCATAATCATTTGTTTCATGTTGGCGTAACGGTGAAATGTCACATCACCGATGAATGATGATAGTAACAACGTAACTTTTAGTTGTTTAATCATTACACTTTTAACATTAGACATGAGTAATATGACAATTTGGTCGTACATACCGTGATACACAGGGGAAGTAGCAAGGACATGAGGTAAGTCCAAGTTAAAGCCTCGAATAGACGGGTACATTGAAATGATCATGTCAAGAGTAGCGCCATTGCCTCCCCCAACATCAGTTAATGTCGAGATTCCTTCAAATCCTTTGTACTTTTCTAGGATTTTCTTCATTGTAATGATAAGAGTGGTTCGCCATTCCATCGTTGAAGATCCTGTTGAATCTTGTATTCTTCCCAAAATACTCGAATAAACTCATGCCATAAGCCTCGTTAAATGGCCTGCTTCCCTTAAAAACTGCATCTTTTAAGTGGTGCCTACACCCCAAAAGCAACGGAAATAATCTTACTTAGGCGCAACTTTTATTATGAGTCATTTGAAAACGTTACCTCTATATGTTTATTAGTTTTTCAAGTACGGTGGTAACTAATAAGGGTTTAGTCAATTCCATCCAACAATCCCATTACCTCGCATTAGCTAAAATTATGAGTCTTTCGGAAACACACTTTGAGAATTTGAGCCCATACTAACAAAATAGTACGAGTATGTTGTTTTAAAAAAAATGGTAAGAATTATACTAGTAATCAAATTGAACAATAATGAATTTGGGAAAGGAAAGTTTTCGTTATTACCAACTGTTGAACCATATAGTCTGTTTTGATGATGACAAGATGATACGATTCATATGTTGATTACTCCCTTGTTTATGAGTTAACAACTATGTTTACTATTGGTGAGCTAACCTTTCAGGGAATGATGAAGATTTGATTGTCTTACGGCTAAACCAATGGAGCTACAAGTGGTTATTAGTTGTCCTCGTTGAAGACTGGCTAAGGTTTACTTTAGTTCATAGTCTATGTGTAAAATGAGTTTGTGTGTTGATTGATCGGTATAGAAGTGCATTGCTACAATAGCTAGTACAGAATCACAATCTGTCTTCTCCTATGGAGTGTTACTTTTACATGGTACAGATATGTGTTTTGTACTAGGCTATCAGTAACTTGGACGAAATTGTTGATAACTGTTTTGGAATGTCACGTTTTTCTCAAAATCTTGAAATGAGATTGGAAGATATTTTATTCAGAATCTTTGGTTTAATAAATTGAAGCTTTCCTATTTTCAAAGATAAGTTTCTTGTGGAAGTTAATTTGGTGTTTTGGAAATTTAGTTTTCCTAAAACTCTTTTATCTTCTAGTTAAATTTTGAGATAAATATTAAGTTGAAAATCTTATTTTGATTTATTTTCCAACTATTCAAAGATGATATATTTTAGAGTTTCCTTACCTAAGGACTCTTACTTTGTTTTAAAGAAACGATATCTTCTATTTTTGGTTGACAAAATGATTAAATATTTTATCCAAGATTTGACTGAAAATCTCTGATCATTTATAACATGATTCATTCATTGAGTAAGGTAGATCCACAATAAAGTTACAGTACAATACCATATACTATTCCCTGCACTGAAATCATACACTATACTCATCTTACACATAGACCATGAACTAAGGTAAACCTTAGCTAGTCTTCAACGAGAACAACTAATAACCACTTGTAGCTCCATTGGTTTAGCCGCAAGACAATCAAATCTTCATCATTCCCTGAAAGGTTAGCTCACCAATACTAAACATAGTTGTTAACTCATAAACAAGGGAGTAATCAATATATGAATCATATCATCTTGTCTTCATCAAAACACACTACATGGTTAAACAATTTCCCCCTTTTTGACGATGACAACTAGATGACAAACAAACACAATTCCCCCTTAATTAATGCACGCTTTCGACTATTGGAGTAGGTGTCCTCCGACAATAATGCGTTGAATAATTAAATCTAATTAGGAATAAACCTGAGATATATTGAATTATACTAAGTCAGTTGATTAACATAAATCGGTAACGGTTGGCTGGCTAGAGTTTGACGTTATTGTCGTTTGACGGCGGTAATCAACTGATCCCTCTCGGTCACACTGATAAAGATAGTTTCTCCAAAGGATATTATATTTGTATCTAATACAATATAATATAGACCCTAATGTATCAGTTAAAGAGTTAACTGATTATATCGGATAGTGTTTTACGAGTTCTGAACTCTGGTCGTGTAAACTGCGATTTTTGTGTGAATTGTCAAAATTGACAATTAGATATTTATATTACAAAGAGTTGTAATTTTAGCTTAAAATGATGTAATTAGTAATTATTATATAATGATATAATAATTAACTAACACTTAAAGAAATAAGTGTACAAATTATACCAAATTGTAACATAAGATGTTTAGGGGTATAATTAGTAAGGGCAAAATAGTCTTTTGCCACCACCACTATATATAATGTGTTTTATGATCAAACACATGAAATACATCATTTTTACAAACACATTATATGTTTTAGAGAGAGAATTAAGAGAAAACCCTCAAATTTCTCTAAAAAATCAGCCTACTTCCACTTCCATTAAGATCAAGTTTTATTCATTGCATGTCAATGAAAACTTGATCAAAACACTTTTCTAAACCTAGAATAACATTAGCAAAAGTGTTAGCTAATTTTATTTTGGTTTTAAGGTTTAATTCACCTATTTATACTAGCTTATTTTGGGTGAATTTTGGAGAGGTTCTTTGGTGGATCAAGGGAGGAGGTTTCCTAACTTGGAAACTCAAGATTAAGGAGGAGGATCCCCATTTAATAGCAGCTCAAGATCCTTCATTTGAAGGCAGTTTAAAATTCCTCTTGATTAAGGTATAAAAACTTGTTTTATACACTTTTTATTGCTTTAATCTTACATGCAACTATAGATTATTAGCTAAACTTAATTAGGAGTAATTAAGTACTAATTAGAGGAGTCTAATTAGAGGCTAAAAACTTTCATCGACACCATAAAAAACACATCATATAAATCACGAAAGCACATACGATGAGGAGAGTAAACAAGAGAGCACATTATCACCTGTCAACATCAAAACCATACATACTCAACATGGTATCAATTATCACTGCCGAACGGCTGCGATATCTTCTATTTTTGGTTGACAAAATGATTAAATATTTTATCCAAGATTTGACTGAAAATCTCTGAGCATTTATAACGTGATTCATTCATTGAGTAAGGTAGACGTTTTCCACAATAAAGTTTTGAGCTTAATTTTCCAAAGAAACGTCTAGACAGTACAGTACCATATACTGTTCCCTGCACTGAAATCATACACTATACTCATCATAGGATCGAATTGTTACCTTTATCCGCTTGTCTAATAAGCAAATTTAAGAGGTGATTTGTTTGTACTTTTCTCTTCTAGAGTGAGGTATTTGGGATACAAGGTTGTACTCGAGTTCTCCTATTGTCTTGGGTTGAGAGAGTAGGAAAAAGTTTCATAGTTGAAACTAGTACAACTAGAGTTAGTTGTAGGGTTCCTCTACTTGTCTTGGGTTGAGCTAGTAGGGAAGAAAATTCTAGTGGATTTTGGGGACGTAGAGCTTGGGTTGAGGTCGAACCACGTAAATCTTGTGTGTACTCTTATCATTGTTTCGTGGTTTACTTCATAGTACAGATCTGTGCACTGTACCATCACAAACTACAATCTCTAGTTTGTGGTACAGTACACTAGTCTGTCTCTTCCTCTGCTTTATACACACATTACTCGAGTAAACTGAAAAAGTTCCAACTAAAGTCTATACTCAATTCACCCCGCCTCTTAAGTATATCTTGCGACACGACTCTTCACCAACTTTCCATGATAAGCTTATCCTGCAGCACAAGAGAGAGTGCACCCAGGGTCACGCCATCCTCATCCTTAGTCAAGAACCGGCAAACCGGCGACACCTCGTAACGCCTTTCGACATCGACTAGCTCATTGGACACACGTACGATTTTAGTGGTGTAAGAGACTATCGAATGGCTAGCTAGGAGCCGAAGCATCCGATCCAACATGGTGATAGCATTCGGGTTCTTGGTTGAGAGTTGGGCCGCAATTTGGGTCGATGAGAGAAGTGCACCCGGCCTAGCTTTCTTAATGATCTCAAGAACATTAAGCTCAATAACAGTGTTAAGCACCATAGGAAGAACGGAGCCACTTGTGATAGTCATTGCAAATGAACATGCCTCATCTTCCTTCATTATTACGCTTTTTTCATTGCCCGGAATTGATCCCATTGTTCTTGAACTCAAATTAACTAGGAGCTCACTTAAATTAATTTTCGCGGTATTAGTATGTGCTTATATTTGAGAATTGTGGTTCATTACTATGTAGTCTGCGTTGATTTGAATTTGTAGCGCATACTTGTAGGGTTTAATACGCTAAGTGTGGAAAAAGAATTGAGAAGACATGAACATCGTGAAACATGCCAATGTTGTCTTAGATTAGTGGAAGATTATGTAGTGGTCTACTTGACTCTACAATCACCAAAGTTAGTTGATTAGAGTTATAAGCACTTTCACCCTTTAAATATGTAGCTAAAAGTTCGATTTAGGACTCTGTAAACCGATGGAAAAGGTAAAGCCCATTATATTGATTTTCGCCCAGAAGAGAAAATTGCTTAGTGTAGCCTGTGTAGGCATGGGATACTCCACGCACTACTCAGCAGCATAATATTTTGCGGTCGTGAGGGATTTTTATTACTACGCAGTCGTATTATGGTTCAAGGCAACACATGAATCATGCCTATACTTACTATTCCCTCCATTTCATTAGGAAGTTTTTTTTTTAAGGGAAACGTGACTTCTCATTCATTTAAATCAAGAGCGGCCAAAGTATGAACCCCTAGCGGAAAATCAGTTACAAGGACAATGTCGGAACAATCACGGCTAGCCAACCTGGCCACTAGATGCGCAACAGTATTACCATTACGTTTCACATGAGAGCAAAGGAAAGACTCAAATTCACTCCAAATGGAGCATATATCATCCAGAATCAAATCATCCGAGCTCCTCCCACTTTTCGATCTCTGTAACGGGATGATGAGTCTCCAAGATGACATGTCGTTCTCCATGAGTTGCCGCCATCATTAATCCCCATCTACCCGTCTCAATCTCGGCTGTGACAGGGCTCCATCTCTTCCGCATCCATTTCGAGACAATCCATCGAATTTCACCTCTAGCATCCCGGCAAACAACACCTAACCCAATTACGCCATCTTTACAAGCTGCATCCGTATTTATTTTAACCATACCCTCCGTTGGGGGCAACCAGGTTGTGCTAGACGTCACATTCTGTTCATTGTAGTAGCTTGCTTGTAATCCCTGTAGTCTTGAGCCAGTCGAATGAAACCCGGAAAAATGACATCCATATTCGGGACCACCTGGTTGAATACCTGTTCATTTCTACACTTCCATATAGCCCAAGCCACTGCAAGAAACTCGCTTAGCGACTGATCATCCAAGCTTCCCCTTGCAACATAATTGATCTCCTTACAGGAGCTCCAAAGACGGGAAGAAATTAAAGGATAATAAGATGAGGATGGCCATTCCTGTTTGGGGACCAAGCAGTAAAATAGAGCATGTGCTATTGTTTCAGCACTAGCACCGCAGATTGTACAAGTCGGAGAAGCAGTCACGTGCCTATGATTGAGGTGTTCCATAACGGCCAGACCTCCTATGCACGCCCTCCAAGCAAAATGTTTCAATTTCGGTAGAGTGTCAAGCCCCCATATAGCATTCCAAAGTTCCTGATTAGACGAGACTGGAGCTGTATCTCGCCAACCCCTTTCCCCAACCATTCCTAACCAATAGCAAGACTTAACCGTAAAGATACCGTTACCAGAAAATGATATCACTGGGTCTTCGATGGCTAAGTGGGACGCTCAGAATATTCTGTGCGTCATCCCGATTAAAGAGTAGATCGATCAAGTCTTCCCTCCATCTCATAGTCTTTTGATCAATCAATTCCGATACCCACAAATCCTCATCTGCCCAGGTCGGTTTAAATGGAACTTTTGAGGATTGATTACCCGGCAACCATGAGTCAGACCAAACCTTTACCTTTACCTGAGCGCCATTACCCACCCGCCATTTAATCCCCTCTAGGAGAAGAGACTTAGCATTCCACAAGCTTCGCCAAACATAGCTGGGGTCATAACCCAGATTAGCGCTAACAACAGAATCATTTTTATCGAGCCTTAAGGACTCGAGCGGCCAGCATTACAAATAAAGCGCCATACCTGCTTAGCTAACAAGGCCAGGTTGAAGACCTTCTGGTCCCGAAAGCCCATACCACCATCATATTTCGGCTTCCACAAGGAGTCCCAGCTCGACCAATGTATTTTCCTCTCCGCACCTTTTGCTCCCCACCAAAATCTTGCTATTGTTGAGTGAATTTCATCAATTAATGTCTCCGGAATACGGAAGATGCTCATCATGTATGTTGGGATGGCCTGCGCCACAGCATTAATCGAAAGTTCTTTACCCGGCATCGAAAGAAACCTCTCCTTCCAACCTTGCAACTTTTTCCATATTCGTTCCTTAAGGCAGGCAAACACCGATTTCTTCGACTTCCCTATGATAGTAGGGAACCCAAGATATTTAGCATGCTTGTCCACCTCCTGAACCCTAAGTACCTCCAAGATTTCCTGTCTCCTCGCCTCTGGCACATTTTTGCTAAACGAAATCTCCGATTTAGAATAATTAATGATCTGCTCTCTCATACTGGCTGATAATGTCAGCTAACACCGAGCATTCATGGAGATTAGCCCGAGCAAAAAGTATGCTATCGTCAGCGAAAAACAAATGGGACACCCTTGGTGCATTCCAACAAACTCTCGCACCGTGAATATCGCCTCTGGCAGCAGCCGCATTAAGTGACATAGAGAAAGCCTTTGCACACAGAATGAAGAGGTAAGGTGATATTGGGTCCCCCGGTCGGAGCCCTCGAGAAGGCACCACGTCTCCCCTAATAAGACCATTAAAAGAGAACGAGAAACGTACACTTCTAATACACCGCAAAATCCTCTCAACCCAGCCACGTGAGAAGCCATATCGCAAAAGGACACTCTCTAGGAAGCCCCATTCAACACGGTCGTACGCTTTACTCATGTCAAGTTTCAAGGCCATTGATCCGCCACGCCCCTCCCCATTTCGTTTCATAGCATGGAAAGTCTCGAAGGCCACGATTGCATTATCAGTGATTAGCCTCCCAGGAATAAATGCACTCTGATTCTCCGACACAATCCTGGGGAGATTGGATTTTAGCCTGTTAGCAAGTGTTTTCGAAACAATCTTATAAAGCACGTTACATAAGCTGATCGGTCGAAATTCAGAAATCAGCTTAGGTTCCTTACACTTTGGGATAAGAACGATTAACGTTTTATTAATCTCACCAAATTCCACATCAGCCCTCCACCATTGCTGCACAAACTGGACCACATCTTTCCCCACGATATGCCAGAATTTCTGATGGAAGAGGGCATGTAGTCCATCGGACCCGGCGCCTTCGTAGGGTGCATCATTGTCAAAGCCGCCTGAATCTCGTCCTCTGTCGGCGTACGCTCCAGCAACACATTAATGTCATCAGTGATATGTTCGGGAATATGAGACAGTATCTCCTCATATCCAACAGGACACCCAGAAGTGAATAAATTGGAGAAGTAGGCAGTAATTATCCTCTCAACCCCCTCATTACCCTCTTGCCATGTACCAGCATAGTCTTTCAGCCCCTTAATATAGTTCTTTTTCCTCCGCTGATTCGCTTTATGATGGAAATATGCAATGTTTCGATCCCCATCATGAAGCTCGTTTGTCCGTGCCCGTATATGCCAAAACGTTTCCTCCTTTCGGAATAAGTCATCCAGTTCTTGAGATAGCTTTCTACACATCAGCAGTACCTCACTAGAAGGTGGTCTCGCCTGCCATTTTTTCAAGTCTTTCTCCACTTTCCGCTTCTGCTTCTTAATGTCTCCAAAAGTCCTAGCCGCCCACCCTGAAAGCTTTTCTGCACAATTCTTCGTACGGAAATTCACGTCTGCTAACAAAAGTTCCGACCACGCCTCTCAAACCACCTGTTCGCACCTGGATAACCAAAGAGGTTCAAACTTGAATGTCCTCTTTGATCGATAGCCTAGTCGCCCCTCATCAGGTCTAAGGATGATCGGTGAATGATCCAAATGAAACCGAGTAAGGTGTTCAACAATCATATCTCCGTGCATATCACCACTCACTAGAAGCAATGAATCTATCAAGCCTTTCACGAACAACCGTTGTCGTCTCTCGTCCCCTTTCCCAGGTGAAAATGCCCCCTGTAAACCCTAGGTCCCGAAAAGCGCAACTGTCAATAACTTCCTATCTACCCCTCCTAGCTTCTCGTGCGAACCCAAAATCTCGTTGAAATTACCAAAGAGCACCATGGGCAGAGATGAGCCACGCCTGATTGATGCTAATAACTCCCACGTTTTATGCTTCTCTTCTTTGGCAGGCCACCCATACACCCCTACAGCTCTCCACTCCGGCACACCTTCACTATCTAAAACGTCTGCGATACAGTGATGCTGATCATAATTGATTAGCACAACATCAATATCCTCCCACCAAAACCCTATACCACCAGAACGCCCCACGCTACCCAGACATAAGCCATTGTCATAGTCGCACCTTCGTCGAACAGTTTTCAGGTCGTATTCCGACACCATCGTTTCCATCAAGAAAACGATGTTAGGCCGATGTCCACAGCACAAATTCTGGAGGACACTAACTGATCGGGAGTTGCCCATCCCCCGACAGTTCCAGCTCAAGATTTTCATTGTTGTTCACTGGGTTGGACATCACCAACCTCCGCTACTGAATTTTGTACAGCAGTCCCAGCCATCTCCTCTGCCCTCACCTTCTTTGCAGCTAAATATCCCTCCATATCATCATCAACTTCCATCATCACCTCCTTGCGTTTACACCCCTCCACCTCCTCCTTAGAGTTGGTGGAAATAGACCCTGATCTCGCTACTTTGTGGTATTTTCGACCCCCTTTACGCCCCTCTTTCGCCCCCTCCACAAATTTTAGATTAACTGGGAGAGGCAAAGAATTGGTACTCATACATTTGTCTTGTACCAAATCCAAGCCTACTTGTAAAGAAGAATTAAGCTGGTACCCATTGAGATCAGTACAAGGACCACCCTTATTAGAAATCTAAACGTTCTCTGCCACAGACAATACATCAAAATTATCACTCCCCACCTTTAAAGCTGACGCCTTTGGACCACCCACCTGGTTTATAATAGCAAACCCCCTGATGAATCCCCTTCCCCTGTTTCTCTTTCACACCCACATCCCTTCTCTGTCTATCTCCCTCATTCCCCTTAAAAATGATTTGCAGAGCAGCTGTATTAGAAAACTTGCTTTTGATAGCATAAAAATTCTCCTTCTCCTCCAGTAAACGCCCTCTACCCTTTCGTGGAGACGCCTTTAACCAGACGCCCCATTTCCTACTCTCATCCAGGTCCTCCTCAGCTACATTTCGGTATGATCAAGCATTCCACACACAAAGCAGAAGAACGGTAGCCTCATGTACTTCACTATAATCTCACACAGTTCCCTATTTGTATCCAGTACCTTAACAGAATGTTTTAGAGGTCTATTAACTTCCAGCAACACCCTTACCCTCCGAGAACGTTCCCAATCAACCTTAATTTCCTCGACCTCCACAACCTGACCCACCTTCGCCGCCACCGCCTTAACAGCTCTATCCGACCGACAATTAAGTGGCAAATTATAAAGTCGAATCCAAAAAGGGGAATGATCAATTCGGATATCACTTGGGTTTCATTGAATAGTCGAAATTCATCAGTAATAGCAACTTATTACTAAAATTCCATGGACCCATATGCATAACCTTATCCCTATCCCTAGCATTAATAAATTGGATTACGAAGAAGCCATTCTCAATCGGAGAAAATGATACCTTTTTAGGCAGTCCCCACGCTTCCTCCAACATCCTCCTCATCGCATCAAAATTGTACGATCACACTGAATGAATCTTTCCCAAGAAGCCATTCCACGAAGGCACCCAGATCGAGCGCCTCCTCCTCGACTTCCTCTGCCAAAGACAGGGAAGAACACTTGTTGATAATTTCATCTGCCATGGCGGCTTAGAGTGGCCTGAATCAGGAGAAAAAAGGTGTCTTTCGATGGAGATTAGTATTGCTCTAACTTTTCGTCGCCTAGGGTTTTGGGCGAAAAGAAGAGGTTTTTTTTTTTTTTTTTTTTTTTAATTTCATTAGGAAGTTGCATTTCCCTATTTTGGCAATTCCAGTCATTTCGTTGCGTTTTTATTTCGGGTAAGTTTTACACACTTAAAATTCTCATTTTACCCTTACTTATTCCACTAACATACAATTAAAACTACCTAACATTAATAAACTAATATACTAATCCATCCACTAACCCAAATCAACGTGATAAACCACCCTACCATCAACTTGACCACCACCACAACAATAATCACCCAACAACTACCAAAATGACCACCACCGACATCACAACCACTGGCCCCCGACCCTCATTATCGCCGGCGATATCTGGAGAGACATCAAAAGAGAGAGAAAGGGTCGAACGAAAAGACGTGGACTTGAAAGATAGAACATCAGAGGAGTGAGAAGATCCAGCGCGCAGGACAGCGGATCTGCGCGGGAGGGTGACGTAGGAGATCTCTGGCGAGGAGAATGGGGGAGGGTTCGATCTTGGTGGTGGGGATGAGATAGATTATGCGGGAGGAGTGAGTGTGGAGAGAAAGTGATGAGCAAGAACGTGTGAGAGGAGAGTGAATATTACTGACGCTAACGACCAGATGACAGCGACGCGCGGTGATGACGGTTGTGTGGATCGGGTGGTGGCAGGTCGAGCAATTTGCCGGTGAGAAAATGGTGGCCGAGGTGATGTTGTCCAGCATAGGGGGCGGCTGTGGGGGCTGGGTGATGAGGGGGAGGAGAGAAGGTGGAAGATTAAAGTTGCTAATTGACCCTTAATAACTCCACACCCCCCATTTCCTGGTTATTGTGCCCAAACCAAATGCCAATTTCTAAAGAAATGGAGGGAGTACATAGGACTATCCACTAAACAAGTACCAACTTTGGATACTTGATTAGCGGATTACCGCTTTATACTACTTGTGGACATGGATCGGACTAGAGATATTTTAAGAAATTAAACCACAAATCGAAGACTATAAGCTTGATACAATGTGAAAGAAATCAAAAGTCTAAAGTGGTAATTGTTTTCGATGTTAACATCAATTATCGAGAAAGCTTGTATTTAATTATTATACCTCTTTACGTCGTCATGTGCAACTCTATTCCATTAAAGAGAATATGTAACACAATAAAAAAAAGTACTTTTACTTCAAATTGATCTTTTATTCGAGAGGATAGAGTAGGTCGATCAGGATAGTAGATGGCAAAGGACAGAAGCTAAGACTACCCATAATGGGGAGGGCAAAGGGGGGTAGGGCAAGGACAAAGGGTAAAATTTAAAGGGAAAAGAAAAAAGAGAGGGGCAAGAAAATGGATTTGAGGCAAAGTTTGCCCTTGAGGAAGAGCTGGGGCAAAGCAGAGGAGAGGAGAGAGAATTGGAAATAGAAAGTGTTTCTTCTCTTTGTAACAATTATTTTGGCATTATAAAAACTTCAAAAAATAAAAACTTTTCATCAATAGTTATAAATTTTCACTCTCTATAAATAAAGACCACATTTGATATACTTTGTGATAAAAATTAAAAAAAAAAAATAAACATATTGTGTTGATGCCCTAAGGTCAAGAAGGACACCATTGTGGCTTCTTAAGGCAAAGAGGTAAGACAATGTAATAAAAAAGTAATTTATGGTATTTTACCTTAGGGCAAAGGAGGACACCACTGTGGGTAGTCTAAGTGCACAATAAACATGGACTAGAAATCAAACATGGACACAATGAAGCTAAGTACATGTATGGCAGGATAACCACAATATAGACGCATTTCTCGCACCAATACACTTTAGTCTCTATATCTTGTAGACAGGTCTTGCTAGCCCCATCTCTGGAGAACATATCGAGGGGCTAGCGTAGCCCTGTGTAGACTCCCTTTTGACAATGTTACATCTATATATTGACCCACGGCTTAGTCAATAAGGACATTATATAGTTTTCAAGAACTCCATGACCTTGGTGTCATAGGCTGAACATGCAACTTTAAAGCCTTGAAATCCAGCTCCTTTGGCCAACGACTCAAACTCTTTCTCTGTCCTCTCCTTCCCACCAGGGTTGTGAGCCAACATGATGGCATCGACATGGAAGACTGTCCTAGCAGCGTAGCTTGTTTCCGGCGCAACCGGGAGGATGTATTCACAAACAATTACTTTGCCATTGTCTGGCAGGGCAGTGTAGCAATTCTTCAAGAAGTTTAGGCAGTGCTCATCGCTCCAATCGTGGCAAATCCACTGTACAAAAGTTTCACATTCATTTCCGTTTAGTTATTAGCATTATCAACAGATAACATGAGTACGTGCTGCCATTGTCATATACTCCTTCCAATTTAAAGAGATTTTCCTGTTTCATTTTGCAGTTTTGAGGTGTCATATTTGGGTTTATTTTTAGACCAAATGAATCGTTCACTTGCTGTAAAAATTAGTAAATATTACATTCTGCATTGCAGTCTACCACATGTACTTGATTTTAAGGCAAACGAATTTTTCATTTGGTCTAAAATTAATCCCTAACATGACAATTCAAAACTGCAAAAGAAGAAGAAGAAAAAAAACAGGAATATCTCTTTAAATCGGAGGGAATATATGTTAATTAATTCATCATTAATTAATTAGTTGCTTCAAATTATGTTTTAGGATTAGTTGTTTTATTAGTGGATTGTTACTTCTCATTAGAGTCGATAGGAGTTTGACTAGGACTACTTTAGTTATGCATGTACGCACTTCCCATGTTAATTTCCAATTTGCAAGGTTAATCGTTAGCTTTGTAAGCCTTTACAAGGTCACTTTTTTATTTTAAACAAAGTATCAGAAACTATTTCCTTCGCATGTTTGTTCACTTTATACAAAATATCTTCCTTTTACCAACACGCATAAATTCATTGACGGAGACTAAGCCACTAGAGTCTTAAACTCTTAGATCGATATAATGGTTCAATCTTACAAGACCAGCAGGCTGATCACGAGCTTTATGAGTTTCGAACTTTCAATCATTCTTATGTACGTAAAGCTTTCTATATCCGTAACAATGAAATATTCATTTTTGCATGAAACGGTTCGTTTAAAAGAAAATGCGAATATGTATAGAAGATCACCTTCATGAAAATGGCATCCCCCTTTGGCACGCTAACGAACATATCTCCTCCAACATGCTCCACTCCTAAACATCAAACAATATAGTTACTCCATTGAAAATAAAAATTCTACTGTAGTTTTTTTTTTTTTTTTTTTTAGATCAAATTCTAGAGTGTAGTTTGTTTGACATGTAAGTGCAAAACTTCAATTTGACACTTTTTCATTTACTAGGCCTGGTCCAACAGGGAACAAATTAAGGGCCCAATCTACGAGAGGAAGGGGGGAAACGTAGAGAGTATTCCCTGCAGAGTGCTACCTGCACTCTAATGACCTACCACTAGATCAAGCGTACCTTTGTAGGCTGGTGCATCGTCGACAACATGAGGCAAGTCGAAATTGATGCCCTTAAGAGTAGGGTGTTTCGAGATGATCATGTTAAGAGTAGCTCCGGTACCACCTCCGACATCAACCAAGGTTTCGAGACCCTCGAATCCCTTGTAATTCTCAAGGAGTCTCTTCATGGTTATGGTAGAATGATTAGACATCCCATTGTTAAACACTTTGTTGAATCTTGGATCTGTTCCATGGTAATCAAATGCTGTCATGCCATAGGCCTTGTTGAATGGAATGCCTCCATCAAGAACTGCGTCCTTTAAGTGGTACCTATAAAGCACCAACGAAGTATAAGATTTAAGATTTATCTAAACCAACTTATGCCAAATGTCAGACCTTCATTGATTCGATACTCGGAGTTTTTTGTTTAATGTAGACACGATCTTTATTATAATAGGATAGCATAATTTTGTTGGGGGATACTATAGTCACTCTCCTTAGAGAGTGATCATGGACACTTAAGCAATAAAATATTCATCTACTTATAGCATTAATTGTAACAATACTAAATTATAACCAATGAAATGTGGAGTGTTTATTATCACTCTCCCAAAGAGGGTGACCATAACATCCCCCAATTTTGTTAGAGGTGAAATACATTTTACCATTATTGATATCAGCAAATTCTATGTGTTAGAAACGTCTTGAAAAGATCATGCACATACACTTTGAAATTAGCATTTTGCTCGAACTTATTAAAAGGTGTCGTTTGGATACACTCGGGAAGTCGGAATTCCCATGAACTTGTAAATCATATGAATTAAGAAAATATGGAAATTTGGGAAATTTGTTTGGATGAACAAGGGAATTCAATTCCCATGGGAATTTCTACTTACCTAGCCCCCCAAGGTAATTAAATTCCTACACTTTAGAGGAATTGGAAATGCCTAGGAATTTCTAATTCCTACACTTTATGACAACCAAACAACTCATGATGATACAATTCCTTAAAAAATAAAATTCCTATGAATTTTGACGGTATCCAAACGACACCTAAGTCCTTGTATGATACGGAGTATATGTCAATCTCACCCTTGTTGCTTGGAACATTTGGCGCTTTGTAAATATTTCCTTCTAGTAATGCAGGAGTCATCAGTCACAGATGTCAAATTAAAAATTTAATGGATAGCGTAATTGACAAGTCGATTGTTGAACATGAAAAGTCTTTTACACTTGGGTCGGCATGCATGGCCCAACCCACCTAATTTTGACAAGGACAACGTCACAACGATGGTGATGAACTGATGATCTTAATGGATTTTGCATTTTTATGATAATTAATAGGAAGAAGAATAGATCATTCACAATGTTAGGGGTTACTCCCTCCTATTCAAAATTATAGTGTAGAAACAATTAATTTTATGTATTGTATATTCTCTCCTATTCAAAATGAAGAATAAATTCCGTACTATTTTTCATAAAATGTTATTGTGACACACACTTAACACCTAGATATAGTGTTTTGAAATGTGGATGAGTAAACACACTCATAAAGATAAAAACAACCAGATATAGTGTTTCAGGCATGTTCAAAAAAATTCCACCAAGAATGGTTTTAATAAGGATCGAATCAATGATTATTTACAAGCATGGAAAAGGGGCCATGACAAAGCAAAAATGAAAACGGATTAAGGGATAGAGCGGGATCTTCCTCCAAAGTAGATGAAATCCTAAAAATCCATCTCTATTTACGCCCTCAAAACGTATGTATCCTACCGTTTTTACACCACTGTAATAAACGAACTATAGGATTCCTTCTGTCTCCCACCTAGGACCACCAAAGAGATCCAAACAAATGCACAAAAACTTAACAAACCAACAATTGCAAACCAATACCTATATTCCACGACAACAAACGGGACCAATTGCAAACAAGACTTGTTATGAGTTTATTTGACCTCCAGCTTACGGGTAAGAACCATAAAATTTTAAAATGAAATAGTGGGTGCAATGCTTTCTCTTATCCACAAGCTTTAATTAGTGTGCAAACAATCATTGATAACATTGTGGAAGTGTGGAACAAGATGAACGGTCCACTCTTGTTTGAGGTATTCGGAAACTAATGATCAGAAGGCCGAGCGTCTAATTCCTCACCACCCGTTGGCTTGCTAAGGATAAAGTCTCGTATGAGACGGTCTCCCGATTATTATTATGAGATGAATCTAGTTATTTAAAATGTGAACTATTTAACTACATAAGTTGTAATTTAAAATGGTTATAAAATATAAAATCTATTTACTCATTTTATATAAGGCATTCTAATCTTATATTTAATTAAAATAGTTACTAAAAGAAGTATAGGAGTAATGATTACTAAAAATGTAAAAATAGTCACTATTTGTATAAATAAAGATGGTCTCACAATAAATTAGAATTTTATGTCTCACACAAAACCGTAAGAGTGTGTTTGGAAACAAGGATTTGATTCTCAAATCCAAATTTGACACAAATTTCACGTTTGGGAATTCAAGAATTTGAGAATTTGGATTTGTGTCAAATCCTTTGGGATTTGTTTCAAATCTAATTAGGCCAAAAACAAATGACACCTCTTAAGGTGTCATTTTGAAATCCCACCCTCCCCAAACATTTGATTTATATTTGAATTCCACATTCTCAAATGATGGAATTGAAATGATTACAAATTTTTAAATTCTTGTTTCCAAACACTATCTAAGAGATATTCAAAACGCAAACTAAAAAAAAAATCAATAATAAAGATGTCATTTACTAATCTCCTTTGTTAAAAAGTGATTAAACGTGATTCATGCATGTTCGAAATCGAATCTTAATTACTTTAATATAAACGTAATTATCAGCTAGCTCAGTTAGTGAAATCGCGTAATAGAAGTTATCCAAATTAAAGAAAGTAGACGTACCAGCTCTCCATGAGAATCTTATCCTGATTCATAAGAGAAAGAGCACTCAAGGTGACATCATCCTCATTCTTAGTCAAGAATTGGCAAACCGGGGCAAGCCCATACAATCTTTCGACCCGCCCATCAGAAAGGTTCCTTAGAGAATAAGTAAGAATGTCGTAGCTAGCCAAGAGCCTGAGCATCCGGTCCAACATGTTAGCCGCGGCCGGGTTCTTAGTCGGCAGCTCGGCCGCAATCTCAACCGGTGAAAGTTGAGCTCCTGGACCGGCCTTTTTGATGATCTCAAGCACTTCTAACTCGACCACTGCCTTAAGAACCATGGGCGGGACGGAGCCGCTCGTTGCCGTCATGGCGAAGGAGCACGCCTCGTCCTCGCCCATTTGGATTGCTTCGGCTGATGTTGATCCCATAATTTGGAGGAGGTTTTTTTGTAGGAGAATGTAAAAGTTTTGAAAGAGGAAAAAACAGGGGAAATGTGTGAGATAAACGAGTACTATAGTAGTGGTGTGGTTTTATATTGTGTTTTCTAAGGTTTACCCACCATTCCACCAACAACAACAACCACCAGTAATACTATTGGAGTATTGGTTACACTTGAAATTTTCACAAGATGTAATAATTGGTCGTTTTTTGGTTGTTGGAGGGGCCCAACGTTGTTCTTACCTACTTCAAGTTCTTTTAAAGGTTAGATATTTAGTTTAAAAAAATAGTAGGAGTTTATATATACACAAATAAAAAAATATTTATAGTTAATTTGTAGTAAAATTAGTCAAAGTTGAAGTAAAATTTGTTGCATAATTATGTAAATGTTAGATTATAAGGAAATAGAGACAATTAAGTGTCTTTGATTTGTGAATTGAATCAATTTAATTTTTTTTTTTTATGCTTAGATTCGTAACAATATTGATTTTACTGGCAGTTTTATAAATTTACTGCAAACATGTTAAATTTACTACACAAGCATATAATTTACTACTTCCAATTTTTAATTTATTACACTTGATTATGTTATAGACAGTTTTTCTATTGTCTACATATAGACTCCGATCATCCAGTTAGTTTTATTGGTCTATATCTACATTGTTTGAGGAAATTGTGGTGTTAAATGAAAACGGTTACTTCTTGGCTTAAATTTAACTTGTTGGAACAATCATATTTGCCTATTAATCAATGTCTACTACTTAAATTTTGTTTTTTGGTATTCTGCCTGTTAATCATGTCTCAGACAAGATCGCGTGGAGGAGTCCAAACATAGATATATGTTGCATGCCCAATACGCATTACAGTGGATGCACAATTCTCCATCCTCGTCTACTATGCATATCGACTGCATTGTACGTATAGTATGTCGAAAAACAGATTTTACAAACTCCGTTACATTTCAATGTAGCTAACATGGGACTGGGACATGAATGAGTTACACGGTATTAGTCCATGCCAAGGGTGGGAAATTGGTGTGTCACATACACCACCAGCCACGAGATATACATTTAAAGCAAGCGTGACTCGTCAACTCTTTCACCAACTTCCTTACCAACTTTTGTTGAAACCACACCAGTGTAATTCGTACTTAGTAATTGTTTTTGTTTTTAAATTAATTTATTTATATTAGTTATTTGACTAAAAAAAATTATTCCATCACCTCTGATCTTCCTAGATAGAACTTCAAGTTGAACACTTAAATTAGAGGCTATTTTCTTTTTTTGTTAAAGCTCAAAGGTTGGTCGGTTGACGGAAATACGTAATGTTCACATTCATACGTAATAATTCCATAACCAATGTACACAGGCCATGAATTCATAAGTAATTAATGTACATCATCAAGCAAGGCAGTTGATCACATTATTTTCCGGTTTTGTTGTTCATAGGCTCTTATTTGTGACTGTAGGAGGTTAGGACTTTACTAATTCCAATATAATAGAGGGAGGAGATAAAATGAATTGTCAAGGAAAATATATTCAATTCTCACTCATTAAACGTTGTGTGTGACAACATATTTAGACTTCATAAGGAAGACTAACAACCTCACAAGTTTACTATTCCCTCCAGTTCTGAATGATGTTCTCGTTTCTTTTTTAAGTCAGTTCTAAATGATGTTCTACTTTCCTTATTTGTAATACTTTTTGTGGTCCTAAAGGTTTGTGACCCACCCACTTTCATTTTCCACCACATCTTACTTCTTACAAAAAAATTCGTGCTATTTCATTGTGAAAGATCATATAGAACAGGATGGAGTATATTTTTTGTGATTCTTATATCCTATAACTTTATAACCATCGACTCTTATTTTCCAATATACTAAATATAGATTTCAAGTTTGATTTTCTACACTGTAATAACCCAAAAAAAAACAAAAAGGACAAAAAAGGACAACTAACATCTTCAAGCTTTGCGTAATATTTCAAGGGGACAATTAATGCACTGCACTTGCTTTGAAATCACTACCATTGTTTTTCAGAGGGTAATACAATTACCCTGGGTAATGTGTTCCATCGGAAGATGAATGAATCATCAGCTTAGCTGCCTATATATAGTTTGATTTTCCTTCAGTTTTCGATACAAAATCAACACACAAGTGTTGTACTGAGTGAAATAAACTGAAGTGCTTCAGACCATAAGCACACCACATATAAAGTAAGTTCCGAGTATTATAAGATTTCGTAAAAATAATTTACGAAATAAGTAGTTGTTACGTACGTGCGAAAAGTGACATCTTCTAAGCGAGGCTCTGTCGAGATAGTCATCGCCACTTAACATAGCCAAGGTATAACTCTTAATTAAACTGTTATGAAATTATTATCGTTAGACAAGGCCGTTAATATTTTCGTGCACGTTTACGATAATTGATTAACCTTGTGGCGAATAGTTATTACGGTGCAAGTAACTCGGTGGAATTACCCCAATTTGTGAACGTCACCGTATTAACAATTAACCCAAGAATAAAATGTGTTGGTGGTAAATAGTAGCTCCATAATTATAAAGTAACCCGGCGGAATTACCCCAGTGGTGAAAACAATCTTAGAGTGAATGATTTCCACTAAAGGACGATAACTAGTAAATTAACAATTTGACTAGATAATCGCCACTTTTAGAATTCGGACGTCGTTGGACCCTTGAACAGTTAATTATCAAATAAATGACAACATGATTACTTTGCCAATATAACCTTAAATAAATAACTTACGCGACTTTATTTACTTAGTGTGAGAGAACGCACGGAGTGGTATCGCGGTGGTTTGGGAATTCAGGTAAGAGACTCTTTCTGATTTAGCTTATAGTATTATTTTTGTATACTTTAATGCTTATTTTTAAAGAGGATCGAATACTGCAAACTCTGATTATTTTCTGAACTACTTAGACTTTGTGGGTTAGTTTTATGTTCTGGCTAACTTTGAAACGAGGATATCCGTTTGGCCCTGCCAAGGGAGTAAACTGGCACTGACTGAGAACTTCTGAACTAACCAGAACTACACTACCCACTACTGGAGTTATTTATACTTATACGAACTATTATTGTTTTACTATTTTAGCAACTGCTTGATCCAATTGAGTCGGAAACTGTCTTTTACTGGGCTGTCGAGCTCACCCTTTCAATACTAAATTCTTTTCAGGAAATCAGTACTAGCTGGAGGTGGGAATTTGAGTGAGCTACCCAAGTCGTCTTGTAACATAAGTAATGGCCTTAGTAATTGTTTGTACTATAGTATTCGTATGTATTATATGGTGTAATATATGTTGTGTACCTTCGACTTTTGAGGAATAAGAATGGCTTAGCCTACTTTTTGTAGGTTGCCGTCTATTATGTTCCAATGATGGTTTTGGGGCGTGACATACACTCCCCCTCAAACTTGAATAGTATTTTTCTTGTTATTAAGTTTTACTACGCCAAGCACAACTTTAAACTTTTCAAACAAGTCAGCGTTCAATGGCTTTGTCATTATGTCTGCAACTTGTTCTTCAGAACTGCAAAAATCGAGCTCCATTTCTCCCCCTTTAACGAGCTCTCAAATATAGTGATATCTTATATCTATGTGTTTGCTTCTTCCACGAAACACTGGGTTCTTAGCCAATGCAATTGCTGATTTATTGTCGCAAAATATTCTTGTTGGTTTATTTTGATCATGCTTGAGCTCCTCCAGCATTTTGCTTAGCCAAATTGCATGACATGCCCCATTAGTATGTAACAACTATATACTTTGCTTCCGCTGTTGATAAAGCAACAACTTGTTGCTTTTTTAATGACCAGGAGATAACTCCACCTCCTAAATAGAAAACATATCCAGATGTGCTTTTAGGTTCCTCAAGGTCACCAACCCAATCACTGTCTGTGTATCCTACCAACTTTAAAGCATTTGAGTTGGTGTAGAATATTCCATGTTCCCGAGTGCCATTCGCATAACATGGAGAATCCTTTTTGCAGCAAACAAATGTGATTGTTTTGGTTTCTCCATATACCGACTAATTAACCACACTCCATACACAATGTCAGGTCTTGTTGAACTTAAATATCGGAGACTACCAACAATACTCTTGAAAAATGTTGGATTTACGAACTCTCCAGATCCTTTTTTTTTTTTTTTAATCTCGACTCTTTCGGCCATCGGAGTCCTAATAGGTGTACATGCATCCATTTTGAAATTCTTTATAATATCATTGGCATACTTTTGTTGCGACATAAATGTGCCTTTGTCGGTTTGACGTACTTCAATGCCAAGAAAGTATGACATCAATCCCAAATCGGTCATTTCAAAATGATTCATCATTTCTTTTTTGAATGATTCAAACTTGATTGTATTGTTTCTGGTAAATATTATGTCATCCACATATAGCACAATATAAGGAAGTCACCATCATCCTTCGTCTTCATATACAACGTGTGCTCATGTGGACACTTCTTGAAGCCGTCTTGAAGTAAGTATGAGTCAATATTGGAGTAGCATGCTCGAGGTATACTTTCTTTTCTTCTCCCCTCTTTACAAATCCGGGAGGCTGCTCCACATATAGTTCTTCTTGTAGTACTCCATTCAAAAATGCAGATTTAACGTCCATCTGATAAATCAACCATTTGTTAGATGCAGCAAGTCACAATATCATTCGCACGATATCCATTCTGGAAACTGGAGCAAACACTTCGAAATAGTCAATTCCAGGCTTCCGTTATAGCCTTTCACTACCAATCTTGCCTTGTAACGTTCAACTTCTCCACTAGGCATGTACTTTGTCTTGTATAACCATTTCACACCGATGGGCTTCTTTTCGAGGTAGAGAAGTAAGCTCCCATGAATCATTCTTTTCAATAGAATGCATTTCTTCTTTCATCGCATTGATCCACTTTTCATCATTTACATTATCTTCATATAAAACTGGATCACAATCAGCAAATAAACAAAAGTTTACCAAGGTGTCATCACTGATATCTTCATCTGTATCAGCATCATCTCTGCTAACTACAAAATCCTTATACTTAGATGACATTACAGGCTTCCTCCGAGTTAGTTTTCTTGAAGAAGAAGGACTTGATGTTGGAGAAGAATTGCTGGATTCCGTTCTTGCAGATGAAATATCATATTGTGTTGTCTGAATTGGAGGATCCTCAGATGTTGGACTATTAACCTTGTTTGTAGCTTCTTTTAGTGTCATTTCTTCAATAATAACTTCATTTGATTGGTTCCACTGCTATGCTTCATGTTCCATGAACTGAACATCTCTGTTGATTATGATTTCTTCTTTGATAGGATCATACAATTTATAACCCTTCGTGGAATCACTATAGCCAACAAAAATACATTTTTGGCTTTTATCATCAAGTTTCTTTCTCCTTTGATCTGGTATGTGTGCATATGCAACACAACCAAATACTCGTAAGTAAGAAACGTTTGGCTTATTTCCACTCCAAGCTTCCTTTGGGGTCATTCCCCATACACTCTTCGTAGGACATATGTTTAACAAATAAGCAGCACAACAAACTGCTTCTGCCCATAGCGGCTTTGGCAAAGATTTTTCTTTAAGCATGCTTCTTGCCATCTCAAAGATTGTCCTATTCCTTCTCTCAGTGGTGTATAACTAGATGTCAATTTTCGATGAATTCCTTCTTTCTTACAATAATTAGAAAACTCATCAGATGTAAAGTCTCCTTCTCTGTCAGACCTTAATGTCTTTAAGGCGAAACCAATTTGTTTTTCAACAAATGCCTTGAATTCTTTAAACTTCTCAAAAGCTTCATATTTTTTCTTTAGAAAATAAACCCAATTCTTCTTGCCGTAATCATCCACAAAAAGTAAGATATACCTCTTTTTACCAAGAGATTCTACCTCAACAGGTCCACATATCTGTATGTACCAACTCCAACGGCTTTGTAGCACGTCTTGATTTCCGAATTGGAAAAGGCTCTCGGTGATGCTTTCCGAGGATACGACCGTCACAGAGGTTGTCTGGAGTATCGATAAGAGGTAGACCTGTCACCATGTCTTTTTGAGCTAATAACTTCAAACCTCAAAATTTTAGATGGCCATACCGTAGATGCCATAACCAACTGTTATATTTTACTATTGTCTGCAGATTCAAAAATAATTTTTGTTTCAAGACATAGAGGAAACATCCTATTGTTTGTCATTTCTACTTTTGCGATAGTTTTATTATTCTTTCCTCTAATCTCGCACATACCATTTTCCATGTGAATTTTGTGCCCCTTCTCGGTCAGCTGACCAATGCTCAATAAGTTTTAAAATATATCAGGCACATAAAACACATCAACGATAGTCACATTAGTTTCACCTTTTGAATGTATATTAATGTTACCTTTACCTTTGACGGGAAGTTTGATTTTGTTTCCAAATTTAACTTCTCCTCTTACTGATTCATCAAGGTAGGAGAAAAGTTCCTTTTGTCCTGTCATGTGATTACTACACCTTGTATCTAGATACCAAACATTGCTAGTTTCGATATCATGACCTTCTTTGCAAGCAAGAACTAAGCTTTCCTCTGCTTCAACAACATTAGCTCGCTCGCTCTGCTTCAACAACTTGACTTCTCTCACATTATCTCTCCTACTTTTATTAATTCTCACATTATCTCTCCTCCTTTTCATAATATTACCTCACTCAACTTACTATATCAATTTTTCTTATTCCACTACAAATATCACGCGGGGCGTTTGAGCTAGTACGGAGGGAGTCACTACGCCATAAATGTGATTTTACACCGGTATATATGACACCGGAAAGTTTAAAACCGGTGTAAGAATTATTTACAACACCGGTTTCTTGTCACCCGGTGTGATATGCATTAAAAAAAAAAAAAACAATTGCCTAATGCATCAGATAGATGATTAAGAGAACATTTTAACACCGGTTGTGCAGATATCCGGTGCTAAATATGAACATATGACACCGGTTATTAATAAAATCGGTGTTAAATGTCTTTTTTTTTTTTTTTTGGCCCAGATGACTTATTAAATACTCCTACCTAGGATCTACGCTATATGTCACTTAATGTTATACATTAGCACCAAAGAATAGAACAACTAACCTGATCCCATAGCAAAAGATGAATTACCGTCCTTCGGAAGAAAAAACCAGTGCAGGGTTTTTCGGAGTCTTCTCTGTGGACAGTATGCGCAATTACGTGTGTGGTAAAACTGAATCTGAATGTGAATTTATATGCATACAGCCACAGAGGGATCCTAAAGTCTTAAGTGAATCGGATTCCTACCACCATCGGAATCCTCGTAGGTTTTGGCAAACACTTTATTCCTTAAGTAATATTGGTAATTATTCCTTAAGTAGTATTGGTACTGATTTGTATATATTCCTTATAGAATCATGGTCCACTTAAAATAAGTCTAACATTCTCCCACTTGGACCATGAACAATAAGACTGAAGTATAGAAAAAAGAAACGGAAGTGTAAAACAATTTATGTATTTTTTTTCTTTTTGAGCAAGAAGTGTTTCGGTAAATTTAAACAAAAAAAAACATTTACTTGACTGGCAGCCACTTTAAAACGAAAAACTGAAATACAGTACCAATCCAGAAGTTAGCTAACACATGTACCATATTCAACTGTATAAACATTGTCTGGAACTACAGCTCCCACTGAGATGCAAGAGCGGTCCTGGAATCTCACTCAGAAGATCTTATTCCTTCCCATGCAATACTCAGCGATACACCCTAGTTCCAAAACTGAACTGCAAGAAGCCATAAACCCATATAAACTTAATTGGCCAACTTAATCACAAGGGCGCTGTAATTCGCTGCACTAAGTTTCTGAAACCTCCAATTATACATAATACATATATACATATTCACAGGTCATAACAAAGTACCACAATATCGATTAAGTAAATTGGTCAACATTACTTAAAAGAAAAACGATCTTAACAGAGCATATATACTAACCTACTAACCTTATCTCTCCTCTCGAAAGAAAGCCAGATCTTCACTTCACTCTCCATCAAAACTCTGATCTCTACTCCTCAATTAAATCTCATATCTCAATCAAATTCTTACCCATATCACCTTCAACAAGGAATTATCATCCCATCTCTCTCCTCCGATTCTTCAATTGGTTTTCTTTTTTCTTACGGTATATATGGGTAAGTTTCCCCTCTCTCTTCTCAATTCTTCTACAATCTTGCGTTATTTTGTTGAAACAGGAGGAATATATGTTTTTTGTGTATTTAGTTTTTGTTTTTGAAATGGGTTGAATTTTATGATGACTTTTTTTTCTTTTAATTTTGATGTTTTTGAAGTTGAACTCCAGATCTAGTAGAGGGATACTGATAAATCGATTGTAACATCTCCTTTGCTAAATCTTTAGTTTCACTCATTCGCTCTCTTCATTTCATCATTTTCTTGATTTTGTTCATAATTTTGAAACTGATTTTTTTTAATTGTTTAATTTGTCTAATTAGGTATGAATCAGCGGAAGAATTCGAATCGTTTATTACGAAGTAAGGAAAATGTGCTGTTAGAGTTGGAATCGCAGGTTTAAATTCTAAGCGATTGTGTAATTTGTTTGATTTCTAATTAAGCATTTACTTGAATCTAATAATTAATTGTACTTTATCATGCTCAAGATATACTAATATTTTCGACATTTTTGAATGTGTTAGGAGCAATTTCCAAGCAAGATGAGATGGAGAACAAGAAGAAGAAGACGAACAAAAAGAAGAACATGAACAAATTAAAACAAGGTGTACGCCAAGTTTGTGAAGAAGAACTAGAAGAGCAATTGTATAACCAGCAAAGCGTAATAACTAATTCAATGTGAAATTCCAATTGTGTTACCGTTTTAAGTTTCAAATCCGAATGAACTTTGTTCAATTTTTGGTTTTGATAATTGTAAAGTGGAAGTTGAATGCGTTTTATTTTAGGAGTGTCAAGCCTGTTCTTGATTTTTGTTTTTTTTTTTTTTGAAAAATTGGTGCATAAAAGACACCGGTTGGGGTTAAAGCGGTGTCTTATGTACTAGTTTGACCAGATCCAAATCACACATAAGACACCGGTTTTGGGCACAACCGGTGTCTTATGTGCTACATTTTAATACCGGTTTTTTTAAAAGGACCGGTGTCTTAGCATATGACACCGGCAGTCCAGACACCGGGTATGACCGGTGTCTATTTAATATTATACCCGGTGTTAAATCCAATTTTTGGCGTAGTGAGTATTATATAAGGATAAATAACACCCTAAAGACTTAAGTGTACAATTTTTCCCAAAACATAACATCAAATGTTAAGGGTATATATATAAAGGTATAAATAGTTAGTAAGGGCAAGTTAGTCATTTTATCTGTCTAGTATATATACTTGTGTTTGATGGTCAAACACCAAGTTTACATCCTTTTTTCACAAAACCAAAGAGAAGTAGAGAGAGTTGAGGAAAACTCATTATTTTTTTCTTCTTCAATTTTGCAAAAGAGAGAAGTCGTCCTTTTGATTATCCTTTTGCATGTCTATAAAATCAACATGTAAGCACATATCTAACTTAATATATCATTAGCTAAGTTGTTAGCTAATTATATATAAAGACTTGGGCTTATTTTCACCAAGTTTACTATCTTATTTTCGTGAAATTTAGAGGCTTCTTTGGTGTGCTCTTGGAGGAGATTTCCTACTTTGGACATTCAAGATTAGGAGGAGGATCCCCACTTATATGCAGTTCAAGAACCTCTTATGAAGGTGTGGTCATAATCCCTCTTAATTAAGGTATGTAAACATCTTTTATTACCTTAATTTAGCTTTAATTTGACAAGCAACAAAAGATCACTAGCTAAACTTAATTAGGGTAATACTTCCAATCCTACGTTACTTTAAAAACTTTCAATAAGGAGACATCTTAAGTTCATAACAACAAAAGGTTCAATCAATAGTAGAGAAATAATAATTAAGTACTACTCCCTTGATTCATATCCAAATGCCCCATTTTTTTTGCAGGTGTTAACAGATCATATTTGGGCACACATCTAGATCAAATGAAATGTCCACTTAGTGTAAAAATTAGTAAATGCTCTATTCCGCAATGTACTATCCCAATTCCCCTTAATTTTAAAGAAAATGAGTAATTCATTTAGTTGATATGTGGGTCACAATATGGTAAGTCAAAAATTGCAAAGTCTATGGGGCATTTGGATATGAATGAACGGAGTATAGAATATTCTAATCGTGCAACGCACGAGTTTAAAACTAATTTAAATGTAATGTGATATAACGGGTGACATCATAGTGGAATGAAAATGAAATAATATAACGGGTGACATGATAGTGGAATGAAAATGAAATAGTATAATGGGCAATGTATAAGTGGAAAAGAAGTGATAATATGAAGCCGGATTAGACATAGATAATAATAGAATACAAAAATATTAGGAGTCTATATGTAGCCAAATAAAAAAGTGTCTATGGTCAATTTGTAGTAAAAATAATTAAAGGTGCAGTAAATTTTGTTGCATAAGAAATGATGGATTATAAGGAAAGAGAGACAATCAAGGGTCATTGACTTTGGATATAAATCAATTTGAATTTCTTTATATTGTTAGATTCGTAACAATGTTGATTTACTTCCAGTGTCATAAATTTACTTCAAATATGTTAAATTTACTACACAACCACATTTTTTAAATACTTGTCATCTTTAATTTACCACACTTAATTATGTATTTATTATATAGACAATTTTTCTATTGTGTAATTATAGATTCCTAGGATCATCCGAATAGAATATGAAGGGTGACAAATTTTGAAAGAAATAGGAATGTATAATATCGTTCATAATAATATTATATCAAAAATATGGGCTAGGGTGATGAAGGTAGGAAACACCCATGAAAGGAAGGTGGGAGAGAGAGGAGAGAGAAAGAGGTATGGAGGTGATAACGGTGTTAACATTTGGATGGTAAATTGGTGATAGACCCCAATTTTTACTAGAAAAATTATTGGTGCCTAATTTCACCCCAAATGCAAAGTTCAGGGACCAATTTGGCAGTACATGCATGTTTACAAATTAATTTAGTTTGGAGTTCATGCATATTCTACACGATAATTAGCATATGCACAATGTTCTAGGAATATTGATATGTAGTTTGCGAATTCAACTTTGGTTGCTTGCACATTTGTTTTCTTGTACTACAAGAGTATAAGGTAACAATTCACATTTGCACAATCTAATTTTTATATAGAGCTAATACTCTATTACTCCGTATAAAATACACGGAGTAGGATTTAGTGTCCCTGAAAAAAAAAAAAAAATTCACAGTGATATTATCGGGCTATTTCTTATACTGGCCCATATTTTCATACCCAGACCAAAGCCCATTTACGAGCATCTCATTTCCAACAATAATCAAATTTTCAAAAAAACGGAAACAAACCAACGGTCATATTTTCCTAGTTCCCAACACCAACCCTCCTACAACACACCCAATAATCACATCAAATCTTTCCGCTCAAAAACTCAAAATTTTCAACCATTTGACAAAATTGACACAAATGGGCATCCGAAATCAAACCGATTCGGCCGATTTAGTTTCATCAGAAGACGAGCAATCCCCAATCAGAGCAATCTTTTGCTTGAAAAACAAGACAATGAACATGGCAAAGATCGAAGAGGTTGAAGATTGTTTCATCTTGGACTTTGATCCTTCTGAATCTCCTCCTCCACTCAACATTTCACTCTCCGAAAGCGATGACCCTTCCGAAGACAGTGATCTCTCCCTTGTTTCTGAAAAGGGTCAGGTAATTTTGTGAGAAATTCTTTCAGCTTCCTTGTATAAAAATGAGAGTTCTTGGTTAAAATATCGAAATAGTCGCATAAAGATTGCATCTTTTTACTCGGGTTTTAAGTCAAATTGAAGCCTCTTGTTTAGAATTTTATTCAATTGGGGGTTAATCAGATGTGGGTAATTTCGATTCGAGTCTTTCACATGGAAATTTCTTGGTGAAGCTTTGTGAATTTGTTGGTTTTTGGGTTTGTGAATTTGTTGGTTTTTGGGTTTGTGAACATATCTTGAATGAAATTCTTAGGACTAACCTGTAATCTTAGAAAATCCCCAATTTTTTAGAATATGATTTATATGAAAATTGTAATGAAAAACTTTGTTATAAATATAGGTGGCATGTAGAGATTACCCACATCCAAGGCATCTTTGTGCGAAATTCCCATTTGAGAAAACTCCTCATGAATCTCACTGTGAAATGGTATGATGCTCTTCCTTCTGTTTTCGATTTAATTTTTCGTAGTTTTCGATAATTTGGCCACTGAAGTTGCGGAATTTGTGAACAATAATTTGCAGTGTTTTTGCTACGTCTGTGAGACAGAAGCCCCTTGCAAACAGTGGATTGTGGGTTTGAAGCATTGTGACGCTACTGCAGATGGTAACATAGTGTGGAAGTACATGAAAGATAAGCATAAGAAGATGGTTGCCTAATTATAATTTGGAGAAATTCGCCTCAATTTCGCGCTATAGCGAGGATTATAACTCAAGTCCATGCTCAGAATTACAGTCAGGATGTGGTGGTAGTACTTATAAGACTAATATGTTGAATGTGTGTAGATGTAGAATTGTAGATAAATGAGCATTATTTGATGCTATGGTGGACTTCTTGGAAGAAAAATTAAATTGTAGATTATTGTATCTTGCAAGTATGATGCTAATTAAGAGTCTATATGTAGACAATGCTAGCGCCCCTTTCTCTATTGTCTACATAATTAATTCCGTTTTGCAAAATGACGATCAATGGCAGTAACTAACTTCTGACTTTTTGAATTCAGTCCCCAAAATGCAGCAGTAAGATTAACCTCGGATTAATGTATCACCCTGTAAATAGTTAAAATCACATAACATGCGCATTGGGGGTCTCATAGTTGTGGATAAGAGGTTTAAGGACGTACCTACTACCTAGGTCTCATCTTTCCGAGTTAAGGTACCCATCGCTTAGAGTGTTGTCAAACAATTTTCTTTCTTCACTTTTTGAGGTAACTAGTAACTTCCTAACAATTTCACTTCAATACGTTATTTGTTCAATTCACATGTAGATTTGATAGACCATTTTGCTAGAATAAATGACCATGGTTTTCCAATATTTTGATTCGTAGCAATTTAGCACAAGCTAATTAAGTCCTCGAAAAAGCTTGAAACGATCTTGGTCTTTTGTAAAGGCCCGTATTGATAAAATTATCATTGATCCAGAAGACATCTTTATAAGCAGTAAATTAGGAATAAGCATCACTAAGCCCTTAGCTTGTAAATTACATCAGACTATCAAAGTAGTACTCCCTCCATTTTATTAGGTTATTTGCATTTTGTTTGAATTCCTCTCACAGATTCAAATCAAATGCAAAGAAGCTAATGAAATGGAGGGAGTAGTAGAACTAAAAAGTAGGGATAGTGGTAACGCAACACAAAAACATACTGATCAGTAAATATTTATGCCAAGCATACATATGGCTTAGCTTACATTATTATGGCATACATGGAGTAATAGAAATATATTTGGTGGCGACAAGGCCAGGGACATGCATGTCTCTTAAGCAGTGAGTCCGAAATTGGCATGGAGGGAAGCAGTGTTAGCGACCAAGTCATGGATCTCTCCCCAAGCTACGGTCTTGCTAGCCTGGTTAGTAAACTGAGCAATAACTCGTAGATACGTCCAGAGTCTGACGGACTTGCCCCCAACTCATAGCATCAATTGCGCTCTTAGTCCCGCAGGTCAAGTAAACCTGCAACACATTATTATTATTTATTTATCAATAGAAAATTTTGAACAAGAATAATCCCAACTTTGGATAGTCTTCCCAAAATAATCTCAACTTCCTATTATTTCAAAATAATCCCAACTTTCAACTTTATTTCTGAAAATGGTCCTAATTTTCCAAACCATAATTCAAAGTCATATTGACATGTCTACAAAATAGTCAAAGTCGTCGATCATTGTACGAGATATCTTTGCTACATTGGTGTCCGAACTTTACTAAAAATATGAAATCGGTGTCTGTAAACTATTATGGGTCAAAATGGTGTCTCCATCCATTTCTGTTAGCTTTGTCGTGAGTGTGCAAGGTAAGTGTCTGGATTTTGTTATTTGACTTATTCTTTTCTCTCCTGATTCCCTTACCCACCATCACCATCTTCATTAGATCGTCATCTTTATTCCATCTCTCTCCCCTCAACTTGCTACCTTTAACCTCAACCCATCCCCCATCTTTCATCTCATCAAACCATAAAAAAAAAAAACGAAGATTATGAACCCAAAAAAAAAAAAAAAAATCTACAATGTACCAAACCCAGAAAAACCCTTATTAAATCATTTCTAGATTAAATCAATTTGAATATAACCTCAAAATCACGCTACCACCTTCACAATCCGACACTAAGGCCAGCGCGACCCTCCATACCACCTGCAGCACCACCACCCCTCCTCCAATCCAATGAAGAAAAAAAACTCAAATTTACCTAAATTATTTTAAAAAATTCATGCCAAACCCCCATTTTTTATTAATAAATAATTACCCCCAAAATCAAACATAACCCAGAGTAATTAATTAAAAAAAAAAACCTCACTGGAAAGCATGGGTAGCAAATTTCACGAATTTAGTTTACAAAAGGTTGATTGTTCAAATACAAAAATAAATAAAAAAGTAATGAAATAAAAAAAAAATACATAGGAAAAAAGGAACTAGGTTGTTCGATTGAATCGGAAAAGCTAAGGGAGGAAAGAGAAAGTCGGCGGTCCGTAAACATATATATATACCTGATTGAACATGTTGGGAAATGTGCCTTGAGCACGGTTTCGCCAACGGAATCGATACAAGATCGAGATGAGCAAAGCAAGGGGAAATGGGCACCATAATGGGTGTTTCGTTTGGTGGTCGGAGTGCCACCATGGAGACCAAGGCCACCGAGATGAGGGGGAACGAACTTAGCCCAGATCAGAAGGACGGAGGCAGTCCGCCGGGACCAGGCGCGGTCCGCGGTGAATCTGAGCGCGAGACGCGACTCCTTGATTCGTGGTTGATTGCGAATCTGGGCAGGAACTTGAATGCGGCCCGCGAGAAAGATCGGCGCGGCCCGCGGTGGAGCACGAAGCGCTCCGCCGGCGACCTTGCGCGGTCCACGGTGGCTGCTAGCGGGAGTCACGCGTTTTTCGCTTATTAATTGACTTTCCTTATTTAATTCAATTAGTAATTAGGTCTTTGTAGATGGTATTAATATATAAACCACCCAAAGTCTAGCCTAATTTCTTATGGGGCAAAATTAGAGAAAGCTAACCAGGGTTCTTAAGAGGGCAGATCTTGAGAATCCAGATCATTTTTTGTATCTGTAAATTTCCATCATCATAGTGAGATTGATTCTAAACCCCGGAGGACGTAGCTATCGCGTTGATAGTGAACCTCGTTAAAATTCTTGTGTTCTTTATTGTTGTTTTTTGCCATCGATTTTCATAGTGCATACACGCTTCCGCACAACAATTGGCATCAGAGCTATTGGTTGTAAAGATCCTGGGCAACTCGATGGCTTGTTGAAGGCAACGAAGGTCGAAGAGATTATTTAGGTGGAATAATTTCAGGCTATGAAAGATAAAGATGAGATTTTGTCTATTGTGGTAGGCAAAGGGGTGAAGCACATCTGGGTGAACTTATGGAGACTGCTGCGGTAGTCATGGTGGAGAGGGCTCAATCCATCATCATGCGGTGTTTAGCTGATGGAGGTATCTTAGGGTTTGCTATGATACAACAGCTATTCGGTCATGGCGATATTTGGAGAGTTTGGACATGACAAATCCGCTCACCGGTAAGTTGTTCTTGGAACAATCGTTATTTGCCTTGTATTTGCATGTGGGTTCGTCACTTAGATATCATCTTGGTGCACTTAAATCTATTGTGGATCTGCACAAAATAGATGTTAAGTTGTTAGATGAGGATGTTGCTTGGTTATCTGCTAGTGTTTTATTATTGGCGGTGTTGTATGCTCTTGGTGGGGTCATATGTTGTCAATACATGAAACTGTTATCCTAGAAGATGTGGGAGTCAGCTCATTTTGCTAGGATGTTGCGTGGAGCAACAAAAACTAGAAGTAGTGGACTTATTACGGTGCGGTTTTGTTAGTTGTTAAGGCAACTAATGGGAGAACTTCTTCGTATAAGAAGTTGGGATCTAGTTTTTGAAATCCAGTGGCACTATGGTTTGTTACTTCTACAGGGAACTTTTGCAAATGGTTATATGTGGGATTGATCGAAGTAGAATAAGAGATGGTTTAGGTTGTGTGTATTTTTCGCAGTGGTGGTGGTACATACATGGATCATTGGATCTTTATTTGGCGTTGCTTATGTCACAGGTGTCATATGTTGCTTGGTTGTGTTCTTACAAGATCTTTGTATGTAGTTGTATAGATGTTGCCTGTTGACAATAACTGTTGCTAGTAAGGTGGTTGGAGTTGGATTGATCGAGTTAGGACAGGTGACTTGAGAAGCACGTGCTTTGATCTTTGAGACAGGTTCAATTTCTAAGTTTGAACTGTTATCGGTTAATGGTTTGGCCATACGGATGGGTTGGTGTGTACAAGGCTTAGTTGTGAAGTGTCTCGTGGAGAAGTTCCAGCTTGGTACTTGTAAGTATCAAGAGATTCACTTTGTATGTTTACAAGGTGAGGTTGCTGACTAGTTTTGCTGGGTCTTTTGTCTTCTAATCGCTAGAGATGACTAAGTCAAGTGTTTTGAACTTTAGTCATGGGGGTGATAGGAAGATGTGGCTGTTATCCGGGGTGAATTTTCTTGTTGTCTCAAGATGTGATTTCTTGAGTGTTGTGAGGGATATGTGTGTTTTTCGGTTGGGAAACACATTGGTAAGTTTAGCATGGGTTACGCCTGGCGTTCTTGATAGGGTTCATTCGTCGATGAACAAGTTCTAGTATGGAGCCAGTTGTTCAAAGTCTTGAGGTGCAACAAAAGACTTTGAATTGAAGATCAAGAATTGCAAGAAAATCAATGGCTATGCATGGGATAATAGCTAGTATTGTTTAATTTTATGTCCATTGGTTTTGTGGCGGTATTGTTGGGCATCGTACCGTGGGATATACATTGTTGGCAAAACGATGTAGCAAAATAAATGAACTGGACGCTGCAAGAGAAAGATGAATGCATACTTTCCTTTGCAGGCCAGGCTAGGAGATGCTGGTAGTAAAGATGGATGCTTTGTTACTTGATCAGATGTGGACCTCACAGTGTGGGATAGACTGCGGAGTTCCTAGTGAGTTATGGATTGACATGGGTGATATTTTTGTCTACATGTTTCTTGGTGATGAAGATTATGATTGTGTTCGATTGGGTATTCTTCATTTGAGGCCGAGAGGATTTAACACTTTGAGAGATACGGAGATAGAATTATGGGTTCAAAGCGTCATGTTGTGACATGGCTTAAACTTTTGACGGAATTCTATTATTGTATTTCAAGGTTGTGTTTGCAGGTGTTGAAAAGAATAGTGGTGTCGAGAAAGAGGTGTAGCTTGAGGTGGCTCCAGCCACTTTGTCCATGTTGCTACATTTGTTGATCAAGGTGGATGCCGAGACAGTATTTATCGAGCTTCTGTGTGTTCCTTTGAGGAGGAATATTCATAGAGGACATCTTATGGTTCTGTTGGTGGTTATTGTTTTACCTATATGTGTGGACATGATTGTTGACAGATTTATTGAAAGACGTCGCACTACAATGTTTTGTAGTGGAATTTCTTACTTATTGGATGATTAATGCATCATAGTAGCCGATGGGATCGAGTCATGGGAGAATTGTCAATAGTGAAGCAATAGATAGGAGCAAGTCGGGCGCAATGACTTGTTACTATATGTTCAAGACATGTGATTTGATGCCGTTACCTCGAAGCATTGAGCTGTGATTTTGCAAATATGTTCTCAAGAAGAATTGGGGAATTCCATTGATAATGTGGGTCAGATGTGTGCTCTTACAAGTTGCAACAGAGTTTAGTCATTTAGGCGAAGTTGATATAGTTGAAGTATTTTCAGCAGAGATTCAACATACATCTGGTTAGTGTTGCTAGTATTAGTGGCATGTGTTTGACAGAGAATTTGAACAATTTATGTCAAGATCGTGTTTTCTTCATGTGGTATTGGAGATGGTTTTCTGATAAAGGTATTTGGGAGTTCGGGATTCTGTGGAGTGAGAACTGTGTTCTTTGCTTGGTGAGTCCTTGAGTGGACTAATATAGTTGTTGATGCTGAGGTGGGTTTCTAATTTTTGTTGGCATTGTACAGTTTTAGCGTTGCCAATATGAAAGGTATGGAACTTTCGATATTGTGGTTACCTCTATCTAAAACTGAAAATCTTGCATGTTTTGAGTACCATGTGCTAGGATGGTAGTTGGCTTTGTTTTATACTGTGGTATATGTTAGCAGGAAGTTGCGCGTAGCTAGTGTTATTCAGGTTTATGACTCAACCTGAGGGAGAACACTTGCTTATGGTGGATTTCATTCATCATGGAAGATCAGCTTGGTTTTTTGTCATTTGTGGAAGTAATTGTAGGTGCTTGTTGGTTGGGAATTTGTGGATTCCGTGTTGTGTTACTTGAGTAGATGGCACCAGTTCTGCAACTAGTTTATTACTTGACACTTAGGGGATTCTTTTGTTGTGTTAGAAGTTGGGGTTTTGTCATTTGTGGACTTGTCACCCACAAAGACAAGTGACTCTTGCAAAAGAAGTCAATGGTGTGTTGAGTTGTTGCAGCTAGTCGGCTAGTTTGTTCTACGGGTTTGATGCGACAATGGATGATAGTTTGAGGACTATCTTATTGTTGATCAATTGTCAAGTACACGGTTGCAAACACGTGGATGTCAGTTTTTACTTCTTGTGTATTGAGAATGTGAGAAGATATGGAGATCACTGACAATCTCGGATATTTCTTTGCTAAGCTGGTGGAGTTCTATTAATTCATTTGTTGCATGAACTAACGGAATGTAGTAAGAAATGTGTGTCTTATCCCTTTGGGGTATTATGCTCAAGGTGGAGCTTTGAGCGACCTTATTCGGGTTTAGAGGATTGAAAACTCAGTCCAGGGTATATTGGACGGATACCCAGTCCAGGGTATATTGGACGGTAGTAGATTCGGTTTGAGTCTATGGAGTTCAAGCTTAGCGCGCATGAGCTAGAACTTGGATTGGTATTCTTGCGAGAATACTTGCAGGGAGTCGTGTTGTTTGATTTGGATTACGTTTGCTAAACGGGTGTTCAAGTCAAGGTGGAGAATTGTTGGAAAATGTGCCTTGAGCACAGTTTCGCCAACGGAATCGATACAAGATCGAGATGAGCAAAGCAAGGGGAAATGGGCACCATAATGGGTGTTTCGTTTGGTGATCGGAGTGCCACCATGGAGACCAAGGCCACCGAGATGAGGGGGAACGGACATAGGCCAGATCAAAAGGACGGCGGCGGTCCGCGGTGGAAGACGCGCAGTCCGTGGTGAATCTGAGCGCGAGGCGCGACTCCTTGATTCGTGGTTGATTGCAAATCTGGGCAAGAACTTGAATGCGGCCCGCGGGAAAGATCGGCGCGGCCCGCGGTGGTTGTTAGCGGGAGTCACGCGATTTTCGCTTGCGGCTTGTTTTGGTCGGTAGTTTTCCAAGCTTTGTTTAATTGACTTTCCTCATTTAATTCAATTAGTAATTAGGTCTTTGTAGAACCCATATCATCTTTTGTATCTGTAAACTCTCATCATCATAGTGAGATTGATTCCAAACGTCGGAGGATGTAGCTATCGCGTTGATAGTGAACCTCGTTAAAATTCTTGTGTTTTTTATTGTTGTTTTTTGCCATCGATTATCATAGCGCATACACGCTTCCGCACAATAGAACTCTGCAATGCGGATTGATTGAACGAGAATTATTTTTGTGGTTGAAGAAAATAAAGATAGGGGATGATGAGAATTGATTAGTATGATTTAATTTGGGGATAAAGAAAATGAAGATGGGGAATGTGTTGGAGCTGAAGATAATGAAGCATCAAATTACTTGATTTGGAGGTTGAAGAAAATGAAGTTGGGGGTTGAGGAGAACTGATTTTGAACTAATTTTGGGTTAAAGAAGATGAAGATGCATGGTGGATGAGTTGGGGTTAAGAAAATGAAGGTTGCAACAAGCAAGCAACGCATGCTAACGAATTTTGGATGGAGACACCAAAATCAACTAAAGAAGTTGGGAGACACCAATTTCATTCTTTTTGAAAAGTTTAGACACCAAACTGGTAGAAAACTCATCATTGTACGTACATTAACCTCTTTTCTTGGCAAATTGCTTACAACAACAACAACGACGACCAAACCTTATTCCCAAAGTGATTGGGTTCGGCTCTTGGCAAATTCCTTACTCTTCTCAAAAATATTAATAAGCTGGTAAAAGATATTTATAACTCTGAAGTTTGATATGCATGTGTCCAAATCTAATACATACCTTGTTTGGACGGACATCGCTCTCGACGGGGGCATTCCAAGCAAGGATCCATGCACATTTTCCTCCCATAGCATTAACACCATCGTACTGGACTGCACCCTCAGACCCAAATTCGCCACTCTTCAAATGGGTGAATCGGGCCGTACCATCGGCTGCGATAAAAGAAGGGAAAGAGCCAGCCGAGGGGTCCCCCGACCAATTGATAGACCTCTGGAGCGTCATCTGCATGGGGGTCTTGTTATTCATGACGACCATTGTGCCATTCTGTGGCTGCATCGCCGCCATCTCTTCCACCGACTTTTGTACTTGCAACGAAGCCATTCCTGTTGCATGAGAAGAATAAAAAAAGCATTTTCGTTTTTTCGGTCTTCAATTTTCACGGGTAGAGTATATTCAACCATTTTAAATTTAATTTTGCAACTTAATTAACTAACTTTCATAATACAAGAAAAATAAAATCAGGTCAACCAGAACAAAAAATCTCGAGGCCATATAGAGTTTTTGTACCTATCTATAGTATAATAGATACTAATTAATGTTGAGCAGACACATACTTATGCAGGAGATATTTCTAATAAGAAATTAATTTATTGTCAGAAATAATAAAAAATCTAGACCCCACATCATCTATCTTAGATCAATGCTTGAGATTAAACCAAATAAACAACTGCAAAACATAAAAACAAAACAAAAGACTCGCTCTTCCCTTTTTCTCTCTCCTTCCCCAACCTCTCAGGCAACCCCAGCCTCGCCGACATGGTAGGAAAGAGAAAGGAAAAATAGGGGAGGAGGAGTAGAGGAAATAAAAGCGCGGTTGCTGAGCAGGGGGCACGGTCGCCGACATCCCGGGAGCACAACAAGGGGGAGCACAATGAGCATGATGGTTCTTCTCACAATAAAGGAATATAGATCAGACTTAAATATATTTTAAATAACCTTAAGTATGGTCCTTACCCTTATAATGTGAGAATGATCAACATGCTCCTTGTGCGCCTAGAAGCATGGTATAATTTCAATGCTTATATCATGCTCTCGGGAGCACAAGGAGCATGATGATCCTTCTCACAATAGGGGACTAGGGACCACAATTAGAAAATGACTTTTTCTTTTTTCTTTCATAGGCACACCCCTTTATTGTGAGTGGGAGCACCACGATCCTTGTGCTCCCGACACCATGGTATAATTTACCGTATAATTTAGGGCCTGTTTGGTATCGTTTTCTGTTTTCTGTTTTCTGTTTTTTTTTTTTAAACCAGAGTCCCGTTTTTGAAAACCAGAAAAAGTGGTTTTCAGTTTCAGTTGTCAGTTTTCATTTTTTGTATGACTATTATAGAAACATACAGTTTAAATTAATTTTTGCAACTTATTTAACTAAATTTTTTACGCAAAAAAAACAAAAATTGAAAACGGCAGTGATATCGAACAGACCCTAAATTTACCTAGCTCGTTAGCATTATTTAGTGGACACTATGATTAACAGGTCCTTCTAATCGTAAAGTACAAGAAAACAAGCTCAAAATTTGGAAAGAAAATTTGGAAATGCTCAAATTATTGTTACCTCTATATGATTTGGAGGTTATAGTCCGCAAAATGCAGTGTTTGTTCCTCCACGAGTCCACGCACATATATAAATCCTTGTGCTCTTCGGTGCCCTTTATATAGTACTGCCCCCTCATCGCTTTACTCGACACTTCGTGGGCATAGCACAAATTTACCTTTTTCATTGGTTTTTATCTTCTTCTTTTTTTTTCTTTTTTTTTTTTTTCAAAACCAAGTTGGTATTCAAGCTCATGAAGAATTTTTATTATTTTGATGCAAATTCCATTATCCTGGAATCTGGATAGTGCTTAGATGCTACGTACTTTATTAGTGACTTTAAAACGAATGAGATTCCTAGATAGGTTAGACGCAAATTATACCATGTTCCCGGGAGCACAATGAGCATGGTGGTCTTTCTCACAATGAGAAGTGGGGACCACACTTAAAATAATTTAAAATCTATTTAAACGTGTCCCTACTCCTCTATTGTGAGGAGGACCACCATGCTCCTTGTGTCCCGGGAGTATGGTATAAGCATTGATATATTGATCGAGTGGTCACGTATGATTATTTTTGTTAAATTTTCCAAAACTACACTTGAGAGGCCATGCAAATCGAACACGAGAGAAGTATGAATATTGACAAGGCAAAATGCTAGAGGTTTACACCTAATCGGTGAAAATTTTCCAATGTCAGCGTTAGTTATTAGTGTGGGATGTGGTGGTAGAACTTGAGACTATATATTGAGTTATATAGATGTAGACGTTGATAAGCACTGGTTGATAACATAAGTCGAAACTGTAGACTACACCCGAGTTTCTGCAACTATTTTCCGGGAAAATCTGCATTACATTTCGCAGACACAGTGACTAGATTGACTAGTAGTGGAGGAGTTACTCATATAAACAGGCATCGAGCAGCAGTGAGATTACACTTAGCTATCACCAGCACTTCATCTTTCGTATCACAGCAGGGGCGCAACACATGCTGAAGTGATCAATCAGATGACAAAATTGCACGAAATAGACTAGATCACGATTGTGAATATATATCGAACCTTTGATTGCAACGGTACAGACTTTATCAACATTGGAGCATATATATCTTGCACGTCATAGGAACATACATACATCAACAGATACATCTTCCATGCAGTCGATGCAGAGGTCCTGGAATGCTTGGATAGTTGGATACCTCTAATCTTCGTGCAGCTTATTTTCATGCGCTCTAAAACATGTGGAAATGTAATTTCTTCTTTAACACTGTATGTCAGCAGAGTAAAATTGGGTCACTAACATTCGCAGATTTAGCTGACAATATCATGGCTAATGAAAGACACTGCTTCCCCAAGTACTAAAACTGTCAACTGACACCTCTTCAGCCTCTCATTATCACTAGATGATGGAACAGCACTTACAACAAACGTGAACTTCAGCTTACACTGACCTGAAGTATTTCTTCCTAAAACAATGATTTTCATCTTACACTGACCTTCAAGTATTTCTTCCCAATTTCTTGCTTGTCCACCATTCAGAAGTTCTAAGCTAAAACTAAGAGGTCAATGCAACACTTCGACTGCTAATCAATTAGCTTATGAACAACATTTACAGATTCCGAGGTCATCTGGAGCCAAAAGAAAGGGAACCCCATGTCAAGATCAGCATGCCGGCAACAGTCCAGTATTTGCTTGTAAGGCTTTGTAGCAGTTGAGGCTGCAGAGAGGAAGCTTTGACTTTGAGTCACGATACTTGTACTCGTTTGTACAATCCGGTCCAACACATTTCTCACGAGGAGGAGGATATCTGGACATAAATAAGATTTCATTGTTATAAGCGCTAAGCTTGTTTTGCAGCAAACAAACATGTTCTTACATCAGTCCCTTCTCACCCCAATCATAACTACGTGAAAAGCTTAACACAAGAAGCAATCGGTAAAGCAAGCATATGAACAGGAGGGCCTCATACCTGCAAGGTAGAGAGTCGAATATCTTAGGTAACCCTAAATCTTCAGAAAACGTAACGACAGTTCCCTTTGGGCCCATGCTTAATCTAATTGTACTTGGTCTCAACACTGCAGCATTGTCAGTCTTCTCCTGCATATAAACTATTGTTAACAGCTTAACACAAGGTGTGTTATACTAGACTCATGGCAGAATACTATTTATATTACCTGAGCTAATTCTTCTTGTTGTTTTTTCTGCTTGTCTTCCTTCTTCTTCCTGCTCGAATCCTGACCAAGTATTTTTCTAATTGCTTCAGCCTGTGAAAGGTATTATATTGATTAGGCCATGTGCATTCTTCTACAGCGTGAAAGAGACCAATAAAGGGCAATAGTGAACCTCAGCCTCCTTGGCAGCCCTCTCCATCTGTAACTTGCGCTTTTGTGCAATCTCAGCTTTCCTTAACTGGTGCTCCACTGCAGAGAGCTTTTGTTCTGACATGTGCAGCCACTAGTTATTAAGACTACATTTAAGAGCTAGAAAAACCAATTGGCTCCATTAAATTGACCTCTACTTATTCACCGAGTAGCTGGCTACTTTGCAATCAAGTAACTGTAAAGAATCTCTCTACAAGTGCAAGGTAAGCAATGATTAACATAACAGTATAACACAGGTGGAAATCTTGAGCACTCGTCTTGATATGTTTCAGTGATCACTCAACATCTTCTGACAAAGTACGAAAATAGGATATGCATTGAGATGCTTACTTTTTGAAGGGGCGTCAGGTAAACCGTTCGGAAATTCTATTACTCCACCGGATTCAGGACATTCAAGAGCTCGTTTACGTG
Source organism: Spergularia marina (assembly GCA_963680865.1). Taxonomy (NCBI): domain Eukaryota; kingdom Viridiplantae; phylum Streptophyta; class Magnoliopsida; order Caryophyllales; family Caryophyllaceae; genus Spergularia; species Spergularia marina. The sequence continues at coordinate 20,180,145 of OY804553.1, read as the reverse complement.
TTGTCATGGTCATCTCTTGTCCAAGAGCTACAGGAAAGTCAGCAAGCTTATCTGCAGGTCTTCCACTCTTAAGCTCATCATCTGACGGAACCTCCATTTCATAGTCATTATCCTCATACGAGATCGGCTTCTTGCTGCCATCTTTTTTGCTATCTCTCACATTAATGTGCTTGACACCTATAAGCCTTGCAATTGCTTTAGTTTTCTGAGCACCTTCCCCTTTCCTGTTATCACAACCAGAGGCAACCTTAGAAGCTCTGAGTTTTTTCAGGTATCTAATTTCCTCATCATTGTCTTCATCATCGAATCCATCATCAAATCCATGTTTTTTGGCAACTCGCTTGCTCTTCTGAACTAGATCTTTCTGATAATTGTAGTGCAATGAGGATGCCTGAGACTAACAAAGGCAACACAAAATAATTGAGTGAACACCACATTGGCTGACGAACTAGAACGATACTTAAAAGTGCTTGCAACACTAATGATATTGACAACAATGAAAGCTCTCAGACATATGGGAGACAATGAAGAAAGATACACAAAGCCTTGAAGGATACCTGTTTTTTGTGAGCACCACCGGCAGCACTAATATCAGAAGCTCTCACATTTAGAATCCCATCTCCAACTGCAACAGGCGTACTGGACTTAGTATGAAGTGTACGGGTGACACCACCAAGTTTAAGTTTCAATTTCTTGAGCTTCTTGTTCCCTAGGTGTTCTGCTTCAGGAACCTGGTCACTCAGCACACCATTATTATTTTCATCAGACTTGATGTTACCAGCAAGAGGAACATTACAACTTTGAGAATCTGGGCCCATCCTAGAACTGCCAGTTGAGCTATGCAAGTTGACGTCTCCATAAGCTCCAATACCCATGGGTGACATTGCCAATGTGAAAGCATCTCGGAGTTGTGTAATTGGCCTAGGATCAGAACGAGGTCGCCTACGAGAGTCGCTTCTTTTCTTCCTTGCAGCAGAAAAGTGGGGGGTGATTGGAGACTCACTGAGTAATTCCATTGATTTAATGTATTCAGTCGACTGGGTCAAACTGCTATATTCAGCAAGTGTGAGTAAACAATGACCAGATGAGCCATACGGAAACACACACACAGCAATTCTGCATTCAGGAATGGACGGTTACAACTATAAAGTTCAATACATGAGGCTAATCGAAGAAGTAACAAATCGACAATCAACAACAGCTAAGGCAGAACAATGAAGAATTGAACATTAGTTTTAGCAAAATGAGTAGTATCTGTTCGGTTTGGGAAGCAGAAACGGAAAGGAATCAAGGTCAGAACATGGAATGGAATCAAGAAAGGTTATTTGATGAAATACTTTAGTTAAGGTGTGGAAGAAATCTCTTCAACCCACAATTACACAATCCACAACTAGTAAAAAGCGCCCACCACCAACATACAACCCCATCATTATACCTCAACACTACCAATCTCTCTACCTACCACCATTGCACTCTCACGTTACCTTCCGTTCATTTTCTTGAGGTTCCTAACAACACACCCGTCGTTTGCTGCTAGTACCACTAATGGAAATAGGGACATCCAGCCATTTGATGATCTGAGCCCTTTACATTTTGTCTAGTGGCAGTTTGTATGGTTGTTTGCTAATTGGTAGAGGTGGTTTGGGGCCTTCCATGACGAAGAAAATGCCCAATACCTCTAACATCGAGAACAGCTAGGTTATATGAACCCTAATAGCCACTGTAATCATTAAATCCTTCGAAAACAGAATGCTTCTCCAAGATATGTGGGGCTAATAAATCATATTCTCTCTAACAATTATTTAAGTCTTAACAACAGCAACATTACCACAATGCATCAAAAGCTCACACCTATGGAAAGGTAAGGAAAGGTTGGATGTACCCAACTTTATCCCTACGTTGAAAACAATTCCTCTCCAGACTCAATTGACAAGAATCACATATAGCAAGGATCGGAAGGGGAGAAACCTAAATTAAAGCATGGTAAAGCAACAAGCCTACAGATGTACAATTTGTCCTCGTGATACTGACTTAGTTGCATTATCCTAGATTTGTATCCATGTAGAGGAAACTAACTTCACACATCAATTTACATTATGCGTATGTCAGGATGGTTCACATTTGTGGTTTTTGAGATTCGACCTGCATTCACTATAAAAAGACAGCTTACAAACATGGCATTACAACGCAAAAGCAATCGTTTATATTGAATCATAAGGGAGAATGTGTATCTGGTCCACAGGCCACCGCCCACATACTTAATAAGAGATACCTGATCTAAGTCATAGATTTTACCCTCCCCCCGCATACACAAGGAAATGACCTGACTCAAACTTGTACTAAATGCCATCCAATGAGAACGTTTTTTTTTTTTTTTTTTTTTTTTTTTTTTTTTTTTACCTATGTAAGGCAGCAACAACCCTATTGTTCATTTATATTTATCAACGGTTCAATTAATCCAGAAAAATGAACTAAACAGATCAGTAATCAGTAACTGCACACGATATGATCAACGTTCCACTAAATGCCATCGAATGAGAATGTTTCTCTGTGAATTTCCTTACTCAAGCAGGTCAGCAACAAGCCTAATAAAACAGAACTGCCAATACACAATCCTCCTCTAATCACAACTGTTCACTGGTCAGGAATCGAGTGGAAGGTAAACGCAACAGCATGTAAACGAATCACTCACACACACCAGTCACCAAAGCAATTCACTAAAGAAACTTCTTCGAAAAGAAAGGATGCAACTACAATCCTGTACAATTGTACATGACTAATTGACTATATGAACGCCATTGTTTTACCCAAAATTCCTCTTCAATCTAAAGAAGTAAAGATTGTACAGCAACAATAAATAAATTTACCATGGTTAATTACACGCCCGACTAGCCCCACAACCAAACCCCAGTAATTAACCCATCAATAATTACAACCAAATTAACCAAAAACGGTAAAATTAGAAATTAACCCAGTTCAACAAATACAACCAAACAAAACTTAAAAGATGAAATTGTGCTAATCTGCTGCTAAATAGTACGAGTAATAATAACACAATTTCCACAAAAAGAAAGTAGGATGAAATTAGAAAGTGGGCAGTTGAAATTATTAAATTAACAGCGGTAAGTTGTTTACCTTGCGGTAGCATTGCAGGTTGAATGTAAACCCTAGATTCTGGGCAGCATAATTGCTGCTGCGGAGATAATACAAGTGAAGAACAAATGGCGAAATTTGTTCGGGGGAGTTTTTTTTTTTTTTTTTTTTTTTTTTTTTTTTTTTGCTGCTCCACTGGCCTTCAGGGTTCAAGTTTTGGCCAGGGAGTACGGTGGACGATGGCTCATAGCCTTAGACCTTTGTGGTTACTGGTTGTGCCCTGCGGGGACTTAGCCCGTAGACACAACTCAGACCGGAATATCAAAATTAGAATAAAAACCATCAGATGGGAATGGCCCAAGTCACTACGTGGCCTTTCAGCGACCCAAGATTTGTAAAACTTGGAAATGACTGAAAATACAAAGAATTGTCTCGAATAATTTGACCTGAAAATTACTAATGAACCTTTCATGAAAAAAAAAAAATTTGTATCAAGAGAGTGAATAAACAAATGCAAATTTGTATCAAGGTTCTTTGAAAAGCATAGAGAGAGTGCAATATATGACAAATGTTGAAAAAGTCCACCATATAGTGAAAGAGTGTCTATTGCAAATAAAAATGACACGGAGTATAGTTTTATCAACAGTTTATCATTTAGGATAAATAAATAAGAAAGACAATTTAACTTTGATAGAAATGCTTAAAGAGTCCACCATAGGGTAAAAGAGTGTGATCTATTGCAAACAAAATGATATAGTATTATCAATAGTTTAATAAGAGAGACCAACTTTCATAGAATTGCGGTATAAAAATTATTTAATTGTGACACGACATTATGTGTCGTAACTTTCACTTAGTATATCAAAAATTTAGGATACACATCTTATTAAATCTAGGGTTTTTTGTCAGACCACACTTAATAATTTTTTTTTTTTTTTTTTTTTTTGGCAGACCACACCTAATATAACAAATTTTGTCAAACCACATCTAATAAAGTCTTTTTATTTGTCAGACTACACCTATGTCGACTTTCGCCCCTTAACCACCCATCCCCGCCTCTTACCCACTCACAGCCACCCATAGCCACCCATCACGGCCCCATAGACACCCATCCCCGCCCCATAACCGCCCCCTCACCCACCCATAGCCACCCTACATCCACCAAAATTGGTTTTTTCCCTCCCTTTTCAATTCCTCAAACTTAATTTCCTCCCCAAATTTGATTTTTAGCTCCAAGATAAATTTGAGTACCTCCCTTTGAATGAATTTGTGGTGAAACTGAATGAACAACAAAGGGGAAATTTAAAGAAATAGAGGGAGAAAACATTAGGGATAGAGAGAGAATGTGTTAGAAATGGGGGAAAATTGGTCATGTGTTAAGAATGTGGATTAGGAGAGGCAAATGGGATGGCAATAGAGGAGGCAATGAGGTGGTTAAGGTCGGCAATGGGTGGGTAAAAGGCGGCAATGGGTGGACGAAGGTTGGATTGGAAGTCAACATTAGGTATTTAGGTGTGATCTAACAAAAAAAATAGATTTTATTAGGTGTGGTTTGATAAAATATGTTTTATTAGGTGTAGTCTAACAAAAAACTTGTTTTATTAGGTGTGGTCTGACAAAAAAAAACCCTTAAATCTAATTTGAAATGTATTTCAAAATGAGTGGCATATATGCATTTGTACTCTCTATATGCTAGACATGCATTAGTTAGCAGTCATCCAACGAAAATAGCAAAACCAATTAGTTTATACATTTAGTAGAGACTTGTAACAGTTTTAGCATGACTTTAATTTTGAAAGAACAAAACTGAGTATAGACAGGATTATATTGGACTATTATACTATGCAATATCAATTTAGCATCAATAAACGAGTATGCAGTGTATGACTTGCAGTAAGAAATATGAAGTAGCGTATAGACATGAACATATTGGACAAATTTTTTTTTTTTTTTTTCGTTTCATTAAATCAGGGTTTAATAATTATGATTATTAATTATCATTCAAGTGCTAAAATAATTGATGGAAGTCTAAAAATCATTAAGTACGATATAATATTTGAGTTGTGCAACGCGCGGGCTTAATGTTTTTTTTTTCAAGAGTTTAGAAAGAGTCCAAAAAACCAAAAATGGGGAGCGAGTCCAAAAAATGCGAGACTCTCACAAGAGTTATTCGAAAGAGTCTATCTTTGTAAAAATGTAGTTTAAAAGTTATTTAAATGTGACACGACATGATTAGTCATAACTTTTATTTTGTATATCAGAAAATTACAACATATATCTCATTAAACCTTTCGAAATTCAATCTCAATTGACTACCATTTGTACATATGATTCATAGAAATACATTAGTCAAAAGTCATCCAATGAAACATGCAAATAATGATTTAGTAGAGTTATGTTTTTTTATTAGTTTTGAGAGAGTCCAAAAAAAGTGGAATTGTGGGAAATTCCAAGAAATAGGAGATTCTTACGAGAGTTATTAGGCAAAGTGATAAGTTATACCATATGCCCGTGAGTACAAGGAGTATGGTGGTCCTTCTCACGATAGAGGCGTAAGGACCACACTTAAAATTATTGAAAATTTATTTAAGTGTGGTCCTTACTCCTCTATTATACGAATGACCACCATGATGCTTGCGCTCCCTGGAGCATGATATAACCATTGAGGCAGAGTTTAAACTTTCATCACACTATGATGTAAAAATAATTATTTAGATGTGACACTACATAATTAGTCATAACTTTCATTTTATATATCAAAAAGTTATAGCACATATCTCATCAAATCTGTTTTGAAATTTAATCACAAATGTGTTCCATTTCTATCAGTATTAACCCGATTTCGGTAAGACTTAATCTGAATCGTAGTTGCGAGTCTATCCATCGGTGGAGGTGCAAAATCAATCAGTGCCGGAGTTGCTACAACAATTGGCAAAGTCGGAATAAAAAAAAGATTCGGCAACATATATTTGATAGATCAACATCATCCAACGAAATTTGCAAAGTGTTTATCCTAAACCAAACTCAGCAAACAAAATATAAGCACATCTGGCCATCTAAAAAATACACAAGACTTTTGTATAGGAATAATTAAGCACAATATAATATGTAAACCGTGTGCAATGCACGAGTAACTAGCAGTCTTATAAAAGATGGGCGAGAGTGGACGAATTACATAGTTAATGATGATAATTAACTCTAGTAGTTTAAACACTAGTAGTTTAAATCGGGCTAAGGTGTCGGACCATTGATTATCCATCGCAGTTTAGTCTAATTAAGTTTGTCTTGTACTATTTCGATAAACATAACACTATAGACAATTGTATAATTAACACACTGGTTTGCCGAACTATTGAAGACATGCTTATGCCATGATTCCGCGAGCACAAAGAACATGGTGGTCATTCTCATAAAAGAGGAGTAGAGAGCATACTTAAAATAATTTAGAATATAATTAAGTGTGATCCATAGTCATCTGTTGTGAGAATGACCATCGTGCTCTTTATGATCCTGAGAGCATAGTATAATTTTTGACAAGTGGAGCCAATATTCTCATTTATCCAAATTGGCTAATTGAATGACTAATCCCCAATTCATTGCATCTAATTTATTCCAAGAGGACACGCAAGACGCAACAGATTGGACTGCGCAAGTCTGGAATCTGGATTTGCAATAATCCACAGATAGCAGAGTCATTGACCAAGCGAACCGAACTCTATTCCAACTCATTGTACCTAAGATAAGAATCTTTAATCCGAATTAACTCTTATTAACTTAATTAACACCTCACGTCTTCATTTCAATTTCTTAATTTCTTCGTGCTATGCACACAGTTATTGTTCACATTATACCGTGTGTATCGAAACACGACCGTAGGTCTATTAATTACTCGTATGTAAAAGGGTGATACGGAAATTCTATAAATACACCAAAGCGTGTCAATTGCTAATTGTCCCACCACCACCAAAATAAAGCTAAAAAAGCATCTGGAAACAGAGTGTTCCACAACAAACAAAACTCATCTTCACTTCTTCTCCTTTAACTTCAAACTTAAAACACACCTTAAAAAGGAAACCAATAATTTACCAGAAAAAAAAAAGAAGAAAAAAAGATCAGATCATCACCAAAATCAAAGAGAAAAAAAAATGGGAGGAGCAAAGAAATTTGGAGTAGCAGTAGATTACTCAAAGAGCAGCAAGTGTGCTCTTCAATGGGCTATTGATAACTTGGCTGATAAGGGGGATACCTTATACATCATCCATGTTAAATCTACCCCTCAAGATGAATCTCGTCACTCTCTCTGGGTTAAATCCGGCTCTCGTACGTTTTTCTCTCATCACTGTTCACTGATGATCACCCTTGATAAGATAATCGTATACTCCTATCAAATTAATTTATCTGATGATCTGCTTATTTGGTTTTGATCACAGCACTTATCCCTCTGGTGGAGTTCAGAGACCCTGATATCATGAAGAAGTACCAGGTTCAGACTGACATGGAAGTTCTCGATATGTGTGACACTGCTTGCCGTCAAAAACAGGTGTTTTTTTTTTTTTTTTTTTTTTTTTTTGTTTTTGTTTTGAAGTTGTGTTTTTAATTTATGAATTTTTGAGATTTTAATTAATAATTAATGTGGAATAAATGAAGATAACAATTGTGGCGAAAATAATGTGGGGAGATGCAAGAGAAAAGCTGATTGAAGCAATTGAAGAGCTGAAATTGGACACCTTGGTCATGGGTAGCAGGGGACTTAGTGGCATCAAAAGGTAAAATACCACATCTTTTTCGGTTTTATTGGCTATACGTACGGTGTTACTAATGTAACGCACACGCTTATCTCGCCATAGCCCGTGGCCTTTTTAGTTGCTAATATAAATTGTTAATGTTGATATGTCATATATTATATAGAAAGTAAAAATCAATAATAATTTACCAGAAGTTGGTGGGGAGACGAGATACGATGTGAGCCCCTAACCAATCCTAGTAGCGTGCGCACCGATATCCCCGGAGAACTGTGATATCCGATTAAGCAGAACAACAAGGGCTCCAACTCCCCCAAAGAGGAGAAAGAGAAGGGAAAGAAGGCATAACCTAAAGCGGCGCACTTAGCCTCATGCTTATCACGCTTACGATCGACCGCTTTTCGCACCACCTTACCTGGTTCACAATCAATAAATCCCGTCTGAGTCAAGGACGACGACCCAGTCAAATCGACGCAAACGTCGCGCCCTAAGAGGTCGGCGATCAACACCAATCATATCAATTTCAACCTCCTTTGGCCTCTCTTTAAATAAGAAGATTTGTTTGAGTAATTCAAATCGGACAATAATTTTAATGGTAGCTAGTTTCCGTGTGCTCGCTAAAATATTATCTATTATTGAAAGATGATGTACCTCAAATTGAATGGCGAAGTAGTAGATTAGTGAAGATGACATATATAGTAGCCTGCTTCATGTTTGCATCCAAAACTTTCTCGTCTAACATCTAGTTATGGTCTTATGGATGTGTGCAACTCTTAAAAGATAATTACTAGCTTAGTCAAATTTTGTGCTTATGTGATAGGGAACTTCTAATGACATGTCTTGATTTTTTGGATTTTGGCAGGATTATAATGGGAAGTGTGGCTAATTATGTGATGACGAATGCTACCATACCAGTTACCATAGTGAAAGAGCCTGGTTACCACAAGGCTTGAATCGCTGCACTTTGTCGTGGTGCCCTTCTTGATATGGATCGTATTAATTAGTTAATCAATGTTCTCAACTCTTTATGGATATTTTATCATTTCCAGTTTGGTGTAACTTTGACGATTTGCTGACTTGCTGTCATTAGATTGTTGTAATAATAACAAGTGTTCGCATATTGGTATTATTACCCTTTTCAACGACTGAAAGATTGGTTGTACCTTTGCGCCGTGAACTCGTTCGGCTTTCTCTTGGCATGAATAACTTTGTCTATCACAAATGATGTACATACTTACATTGTATATGTAACATGTCAAACTCATTGTAAAATATAACCCAACCATAGTAAAATTCATTTGTGGCAATAATACTAATTACATTGGAAGGTTTGAATTCGATGTTGTTCACGGTAGTGTATAGTTTGCAGATTCAGATCCGTTGTAGTTATTTTTCCCTAGAGTTGGTATAGTTTACTATAAATGGAAAATAAAATGAAAATGTATTTCTAAAAATAGAGAATAACTCCACATGGTCTACCATGTAGAGTTATTTTTCAACTCCAGAGAATCTCAATCCATAGTTTGCCATTTACGACGTGCTTACCTAATTTATCCGAATTAGTTAGGGTATACAATAACTTAAATATCGCCCATCGAGGATCGATGGTTAACCGACAGGCCGTGGCTGTAGTCCGTAGAGGCGTAGTATACTAACTTCGGCGACCATAAGAAGTTAAGAACAAAAGGTCAGTAGGCTACCACCTAAAAAAAAAAAAAAAGAGGTTCAGAGGTTTCTTGTGAGAAAAGACACTAAGAAAACCCCCCAGAATTAACATCTTCAAATTTGTGGAGTTTTATCTTCTCTTTCGGCAAATCTCCCTCTAATTTTAACTTGTTAATTGAGAGGGTAAGAAATAACAGCTGGGTATTTCAGGGTTGATCCAATCTTCACCATGGTAAATTCTTTTTTTGGAAGAAATTTCTCCTCTTTTTTTTTTTTTTGTTATTTCTCGTTTAAATTTGTGAGTTTTGTAAATTAATTCATATTGATTATCAATTTTTTTTGCACTTCAGGCAGCAAGAATAGTTGCCCAAGTGCTCGTACTTGGTTCGGGCATGTTGGTTCGGGCTTTTGCTCAAGCTTACCGTCAAGCTATTGTCAGTAAGTTCTCTTCATTTAAATTCTTACTCCGTATACATAAGATTCAATTTTGGTATTTGTTTGTTATTTGCAATTGGGCCATGTTTAAATGTACCCCATCTGTTATTTGATTAATTTTTGTTCTGTTCAGGATATGTGTTGCTTCATTTATACGCTATGTGAAATCTTTGTAAGCTCAACTGGTAATTAGGAGTATGATGATGATATTCAGGGGATAATATTGAGTATGTGAATTGTTTTTGGGATTCGAAGCTTATGTAGTTTGTTTTGTGTATTAAGTTTCGTCTTGGGAGAGATGGGGTACTCCTGACTCTAGCTGGATCTCAGTTGAGGGGAGGTTAGGTGGTTTTCGAGTTAGTTGTGCCCAATTATATCTTCCAAGGCTTAAGTTGGATGTTAGGAAATAGGAATGTTTTCATAATTAATATGCAGAGGTTATGAGAAGCTCGATGTTTTATTACTTTTCTTATGTCAAGGCACAGAAACGCTTGTCCGCGTTCAGTGTTTTTTCTCGTTAGATGATTTGGGTATTATGTCAAGCAGATCTTGAGTATTATCAAGTATTATACCATGACGGATGGTGACAAGCAGATCATTTAGTATTTCAAAGTGGTTTCTTCACACTTAAATGTAGGACGCGATAGAAGCCGCTATTCTTCTATGAAGTAAGAGAGTGTTTGGGAACAAGGATTTGATTCTCAAATCCAAATTTGACACAAATCACATGTTTGAGAACTCAAGAATTTGAGAATTTGGATTTGTGTCAAATCCAATTAGGCCAAAAACAAATGACACCTCAAGAGGTGTCATTTTGAAATCCCACCCTCCCCAAACATTGAATTTATATTTGAATTCTACATTTTCAAATGATGGATTTGAAATGATTACAAATTTCCAAATTCATGTTTCCAAACGCTACCTAATGGGGTTTTTGAAATCCACTAACCTGTGCATGAAAGAAGGAAATCCTTCGGTATTGAACTAGGAAATGTGGTCTCTCCATTCTTTTATGGAGGTTACTTGTTGGGGGCTGGATCTGGTAAATATGTACTCGTAGTGTCTTATGTTGGGGAACTGAAATGTGGTTGACATCATTCCACCTAGGCACCTACAAACTTAAGCTGGTTTAGTCTAGCATTCGCAAACCCTGTCATGACTTTGGATCACAGCTTTGATGCTAGGTGAAGTTAAGTATGTAGTCAACAGCTCCATCTCAGCCCTGTGGTGCTGAGTGGGAGAGTTGTATTTTATTGTTGGCTCAAAAGTATTCGTCTCTGATCTTTACTGAAGTTGTGATTCTTTTCAAGATTCATCATAGTCTCCTGTCATTTTAAGCATTGGTCCAATGATACTGAGTATTCTGATCTGCCAACAACACGATAAGTAACAATCTTAAATGCTGAACAAGTACATGTACGACATATTTGCCTGTCTTGTAAATTAAGAATAAAATTCTTGTGGGTTCACTCGACCTTTGTATTTGTCTGAAGGAATTCTTATTAGTTTCTTGACCTTTGTAGAACCTCATTTAAAGGGTTATTATCGTTATTCCTGTTCTGTTGTTATCCAGATACTGTCTGTCCAAGATCTTATTGAAATTACTGTGTTGCGGATGACTATTGTGTAGCTGTTGATTTTTCATGATGGCTTTATGAGGACATAGATGACTTGCACTTTCTTCACTGTCCAGTTGCCTTTTATTGGGATTTTGGACCATCATAATCGTAACACATTTGGAAACAGCCTCTTTGCATAGGGTAAGGCTGTGATGTGTGTACATCTGACCCCCCTTATTCTCGCTTTAGGCACGAGCCCTTTAAGGCAATGGGTGGGTTGTTTGATTGCAGGAACATTTTAGTGGCACTACAGAATATGTACCTAGAAACTTGTTTGAAATTGAAGGCTAGAACATGAAACCGTAGAGTTACCAGTGGGAATGTGAGACTGGATCTTTGATATGTATCAATATCGTCTTTGATTGTGATGTAACATCTGCTATGATATTATCGCTCCCTCCAAATTGAATTTCTTTTTTCTTTTTTTGTGAGTTTTAGAGTGTCCTGGACTCCTAGTCAGGTCTGTGCTATTTGGCGCATTGGCTCACTTGTCTCTCATACTTGTTCTATGCTTATATGCATAGTGTCATTGATTCATTAGTGAAAGACTTGTTACTTTGAGAGTTTTATATAGGAAAGTAAGATTCAGCTACTAGAGCGTGGGTGTGTACTGTGTATGTGTTGTGTCAATGGAACTTCGCTCTGAGTTCAATGTTTCATTTTGTGAGTGGTTAGTGTATATGCCACAAAGCTGTTTGCTGTATGTGGTATGTTCAAGTTAATTGGTACCAGTGTAGCTAGATCTCACAAATGTTGGTGCTGTTTTATCTCAGATGCCTCTAAATCTGGTGCCGCTCAAGATGTAATGCAGAACACAGTGCGTAGAGTGAGTAAAGCACTCACAGAGCAAGAAGCAAGGCAAATTCTTGGTGTCCCTAATAATGCTGCATGGGATGAAATTCTAAAAGTTAGTTTCTATTGCCTTTTTAGTTTATTTAGAATTTTTTTTTGTGTGCTGCATTCCTGACTAAAGTTTAAATGGAGATCTATGCTTTTGTGATTGAGTTCTTATTATAATTTAACTCATGCAGAAATACGATGTTTTATTCGAGAGGAACGCTAAGCAGGGGAGCTTTTACCTCCAGTCAAAGGTCCATAGAGCTAAGGAGTGTTTGGAGGGTGTATATGTAAACAAAGGTTAGGATCCCACTAGTTTGAAACCCTAGACAGAGCAATGCTCCAATAGTGTTGCTCATTGTGCTATAGAAATTCTTTATAGCAAAGTAGTCCTTCATCGATGATTATGTTGTGGCTAGTAGCATATTGTTGGGGTATCATTTCTGTTGCAGCTGCTTGTTGCATGAAAAGTTTGAGTGTTGTTGCCAAATAATGTAATGCATCTATATTCATACTAGTTTTCTGACCCGTGAATAATGTACGGGATTCCAAACGATTACTTAAAATAGTATTATATCAGAGTGTTAAAAGTATCCAACCTTTAGGAATTTAAACCCTAACATTGACCAATGTAAATTTGAAGCAAATTGCCAAGCAAGTGCCCATATTCCATCCTATCTTAATCCAATTCTACTTTTCTTTTTTAAATCATTGGCTAGGTGCTTATCTGTGTGATTGAATTGTATTTGGATTATCTAGAATTGAAAATGAACTATACCTAATAGAGTTTAATGAACACGTGGATTTTGAGAAGAGAGAGTCTCACTTGGTGACGTACAGGAGCGGAAATAATGCGAGTCAGATTGATTTCTTTTTGGTGAGGAATGCTTGGCGCAAGAGTTTTACGGATTGCAAGGTGATACCTGGGGAGAGGGCGGCTACACAACATAGATTGCTGGTATTGGATTTCAGAGTTAAGGGATGCTTTGGGAAGAGGCGGCCACAAGTAGAACCAATGATCAAATGGTGGAAACTTGAAGGCGAGCACGAGGAGGCTTTCTTGGAGAAGATGGATGGGACGGATGTGTGGTCAACTCGTGTGGAAAGAGATGTAGATTCAGTATGGGTTACTATGTCGCATAAGGTAAAAGAGGCAGGAAAAGAGGTTCTCGGTGAATCTAAGGAGAAAGCTCTACCGAGTAAGGAATACATCTTGGTGGAATGAGGAGGTGCAACAAGCGATAAAGAACAAGCGGAAATGTTATAAGAGTTTGGGGAAAGATAGAAGTGAGGAGAACTACGAGAAGTATAAGGAGGCAAAAAGAGCAGCAAAGAAAGCTGGAAAAGACGCAAGAGGAAAGGTGAACCAAGACCTCTATACAAGATTGGATACCAAAGCAGGAGAGAATGATATCTACAAAATTGCACGTATCAGGGAAAGTAGGACTCGGGACATTGGTAGGGTGAAATGCGTCAAGGATGTCGATCAAAGAGTCTTTGTTGATGATAAAGAGATTACGGAAAGATGGAGATCGTACTTTGATACCTTATTCAATGGCGATCGAGTGAATGATATTGGAAATGTGAACATTCATCCGGGTATTATTAATCGCGAGTTCATGCGGAGAATTCAGAAGGAAGAGGTGAGGATGGCTTTGAAGAAGATGGGACAGAAGAAAGCAGTGGGGCCAGACGACATACCTATTGAGGTTTGGAGGTGTTTGGGAGACAAATGTGTTGAATGGTTGACGACGTTTTTCAACATGATTTGGAGTGGTAATAAAATGCCGGTGGAGTGGAGGAAGAGCACTTTGGTCCCTTTGTATAAGAACAAAGGGGATGTTCAGGTGTGTGCTAACTATCGCGGGATCAAGTTGATAAGTCATACAATGAAACTTTGGGAACGGGTGATTGAGCATAGATTAAGAAGAAGTGTGAAGATTTCGGAGAACCAATTTGGATTCATACCGGGGAGGTCTACTATGGAGACAATTCATCTCATAAGACAGACTATAGAGACGTATCGGGATAGGAAGAACGACCTACATATGGTGTTTATTGATTTGGAGAAAGCCTATGATAAGGTACCGAGGGAAGTGCTTTTGTGGGCTTTAACTAAGAAAGGAGTTCCGCAAAAATATATTAACATCATTAAGGACATGTATGAGGGAGCTAACACGAGTGTACGGACTAGTGTAGGGAAATCAGAAGAGTTCCCTATTACAATTGGAGTGCACCAAGGGTCCGCACTTAGTCCGTTTCTTTTTGCTATAGTCATGGACGAATTGACGAGGTCAATTCAGGATGATATACCATGGTGCATGATGTTCGTAGATGATATAGTGTTGATTTCAGAGACGAAAGAGGATTTGGAGAGGAGGTTGGAACTATGGAGGCACACTTTGAAGTCTAGAGGGTTTCGGTTGAGCCGAAACAAGACCGAATATTTAGAGTGTAAGTTCAGCGGCAGTAGACGAACGGAGACAGAGACGATCAGGTTGGATGAGAAGATTGTTCAGGGATCAGATTTTTTTCGATATTTGGGATCAATTCTTCAAAAGGATGGAGAATTAGATGGAGATGTGGCCCATAAGATCAGATCAGGTTGCGTGAAGTGGAAGAATGCCACATGGCTCCTGTGTGATCGAGGAATGCCCAATAAGTTGAAGGGTAAGTTTTATCGTACGGTAATCAGGTCGACACTGTTATACGGCACGGAATGTTGGGCCGTGAAACAGTGTCACGTTCATAAGATGAGTGTGACGGAGATGCGCATGCTACGGTGGATGTGTGGACATACAAGACATGATCGGTTAAGAAATGAAGGTATTAGGGAGAAAATAGGGGTTGCGTCCATCGCGGACAAGATGATGGAGAACCGATTGAGGTGGTATGGTCATGTGAGGAGGAGGCCTAGTGACGCGCCAGTTAGAAGAGTAGAATGGTGGGGAAGTGATAATATTAGTAGGGGTCGGGGAAGACCCAAGATGACTTGGATGAGGGTGATTAGAAGTGATATGAGCTTCCTAGGGTTTGAAAAGAGTATGGTGTTGGATAGGGCGGTGTGGACAGACGCTATCCATGTGGGGGACTAAATTTGACTATTTTTAGTTTCTTTGTTTGGTTTTCCTAACTTGTTCCAATAGCTCCCACTTGACGACCCTTGGGTTGTCATTGGTGGATGAGCTGGCCAGTCGAGCCAAAGCGTCCGCTTGTTGATTTTCTGATCGGGGAATCTGCTCAATTTGGAAGTGTGTGAGCTTCTTAGTAAGACTTCGAACCTTATCCCTGTATTGGGCCATGTATTCCTTCGGCTCGAATTTGTCGTTGATTTGGTTCACCGCAATGGCTGAATCAGAGAAGGCTCTCACATCCGTGGCTCCCGCCGCCAGGCACATATGAATTCCAGCAATAAGGGCTTCATATTCTGCCTCGTTGTTGGTCGCCTCGAAGCCGAAGCGAAGCGCATATTCTGTTCTCTCCCCTCCCGGGAGGATGACGATCATGCCTGCTGCGCTTCCAGCCGAATTGGACGAGCCGTCAACGTACAACGTCCACTTCTCCTTCATGGGCCCCTCGGGCTCGTTGAATACGACCTCAACTACGAAGTCCGACAAGACCTGCCCATAGAGGCGGCGTCTCGACTCGTACTCGATGCCATGGCTTTTCAGCTCGCAAGCCCATCGAGGCAATCTTCCATTTCCATCCAAGTGGTTCAATATTTTCTCCAAGGGATAATTGGTTCTCACAATTATCTTATGACTCTGAAAGTAGGGCCGGAGGCGTCGGGTCGAGATGAGCAATGCCAAGGCGAGCCTCTCGAGCGGAGGGTATCGCAGCTCAGCCCCTGCGAGGTCATGGGTCACGTAGTACACAGGGCTTTGGAACCCCTCGCGCTCAACCACCAACACGGCTCCGACCGCATGTTCATTTGCAGATAAGTACAAGTATAAATCCTCCTTCTCTCGAGGCACATATATCTCCGGGATTTTTGTCAAGTACTTCTTTAGTTCTTGGAATGACTTCTCTGCTTGCTCATCCCATTCGAAATTCTTCTTCTTTTCAAGGGCGGCGAAGAACGGGAGGCAACGGTCGGCCGACTTTGCAATGAAGCGTCCTACGACGGCGACACACCCCGTTAACCGTTGTACATCCTTCACACTTTTGGGCGAAGGCATCTCCAGGATGGCTTTGATCTTTTCTGGGTTCGCATCGATTCCTCTTTGACTGACGAGAAAACCCAAGCACTTCCCGGACTTCACTCCAAATGTACACTTCTTCGGGTTGAGCTTCATCCCATACCTCCTCAACGTCTCAAAGGTCTCCCTCAAGTCCTTCTGGTGATCGCCGGTTCGAACGCTTTTGACGATCAAATCATCGAGTACGCCTCCATGTTCCTCCCAATTTGTTCCTTGAACAATTGGTTCACCAATCTTTGGAATGTGGCTCCAGCATTCTTCAAGCCGAACGGCATCACTCGATACATGTATACCCCCAAGGGTGTGATAAAGGCAGTTTTCGGCCTATCGTCCTCCTCCATTGGGACTTGCTGGTACCCAGCATAAGCATCCATGAAGTTTAGCAGCTCATGCTCCGAGTTGGAATCCACTAACCGATCCATTCGAGGCAATGGCTGACCGTGCTTAGGGCAGGCCTTGTTTAAATTTGTGAACTCGACGCACATTCTCCATGACCCGTTTGGCTTCTTTACCAGCACCACATTAGATAGCCAAATTGGATATGTGCATCTCTCAATGTACCCAGCTTCGAGCAATCGGTCGACTTCCTCTTTGATAGCACGAGCCCGCTCAGTCCCAAAGTGACGCTTCTTCTGATGGACTGGCTTCTTTGTGGGGTCGGCGTTCAACTTGTGAGTGATGACCGAGGGATTTTTGCTTCTTTTCGGCTTCTGCGACACCATCACCAACACATCCCGTGCGTTTCGTTTGGAAATGTGGATTAAAATCTAAAATTAGTATAACCACCACAAAAGCGACCACAAATATGAAAAAATTGAAAGTGAAAGATGATTAAATTCGAATACAATGTCAAAAACAAATCGAAAACACTAAGAAAACGAATTGAGGGGGTGTTTGGTTCATCATTTTTTGGGGGATTGGAAACATATTCGATTACCACTCCGTTACATTGTGTTTGTTTTCATTTTTTATTTTTCAAATCCTTTTCCACTTCCTTTCCAATCCCCCAAAATGAAACCCACCTAAAATCTAAGGTAACAATTTGAATCCCCCTTTCCTATTTTTCTCTCCCCTCTCTCTCCCCTCCCACACCCACAACCACACCCCAACCCCACTGCACCACCCCGCACCACCGCCGGCGATGCACGCCCCACCACCACTGTTGCCGGAGATAACACCGGTCGACCGGTGACCTTACCGGCGACATCGTCGGACCCACCACGCCGCCCTCACTCACCCCTAATATGTTTTTTTTTTTTTTTTTTGAAAAAACGAAAAATCAAACTTAAATATATAGATCTACGATTTATTGAGTAAAAATTTGATAAAATAATTACATAGTGATGTTAATTATCCAATTATGGCTAGAATGGTGGTAATAGTGATTAGGATGGTCGTGTTTGGTGGTGGTCAACGGCGGCGGCGGGGTGGTCAACGGTGGCGGTCGAGGCAGGAGAGAAAATAGTTGAGTTGATGGTGGTTATTCTGATTGAAATGGAAATTTTCCATTTTGCCCTTACTTATGGAATCATTCCATTCATTTACTTAACCAAACAACATTTTAAAAGATTGAAACTTGTCTCCAATCCGATTCCATTCCGAAATGTGAACCAAACGCCCCCTGAAATTAATCTATCAATAAAAATTTGAATGAAAAAAAAGTGTAAATTTCCACTAAGAAATCAATGACCAGGAGTAATTATTAAGTAAATAGTAAAAAGAAACTAACCATGAACACTTCTTTGCGCAAGCGGCTGCCATGGTTGCAAGATTGACGCCGCCGAACAGCACACCGGTGACAAAATCAAATGAAAAACACACAAAAAAACAAGCAAATAAAATTAGATCTCTCAATTTTTTAAATAAAAGAACTCGATTACAATCAGATCAAACGAAATTGAATAAATTAAATCAATTTCGAAAATGAAGTGCTAAATCGACCAGAAAAGAAAGCTAGGGTTCCGACAAAATGCATACCTGAGAGAGAATTCGAGTGGGCCGTCGGTGAGGAAAGAGAAACGGAGTTGAGGAGGGAGAGGAGTTGTCGGCGTCGTGGATGAGGAGAGACAATCGGATTTGTGAGGAGAGAGAAACCAGATGGAGCGAAATGAAATGAGATTTGGGTATTACCCTTGCCTAATTTAATGGAATGTCTGAAATACCCCTGAGACTCTAGAGTTAGCGTCTACAGGTGGTGGAATTACCTTGAGGGGAAAAATCGTGTGCGTCGTCAGCCGTTAGATCGTCAAGATTGACGCTCCAGATTACTTTTGACCATCTGGCATAAGGTTACTTCTAGTCTGATACAAGTCATATATCCGGTAAGAAGGTAATTTAAAGTCAGAAATAAAACAATCTGACCCACACATCCACTCAACATCAATGAATGAGATTAAACCAAACAAAAACAAAAAAAATAATAAAAACACAAAAATAGACCCACTCCCTTCCCTTTTCTCTCTCCTCCCCCAACCCCCCATTACCCCACCCAAAACCACCCCAGCCCCGCTGAGCTCCATCCTCGACCACCACAATCGCCGTCCCCAACCAGCCATCATGAGCGCGCTGCTACCTTGACCTTCTGTAACACTACGGAATATGTAAAGTGGTTTATGGAGTTGGTTTGTCCCACATTGGGAAAATAAGGCTCATATGATCGGTTTATAATAGATTCCTACCATTATACTACCAACAAGGCCTTCACCTTTTAGAGCCCAAGCGAGGATTTATGGGCTTATTGGTGACTTCCCATCTTATTGGGTTGTGTTGCGACGTATAATGGATCGGGCTGTTATAGATGGTATCAGAGCAACCCTGCGACCGCGTGCTGGGTGCTGGGGCGAGGCCCAGACCAGCCGTCGAGCGGGGGAGATCTTGGACCTGTGCTGATGTTGGTATGGTTTGGTTTAGGCGCAACGGGGACGTTGCGTTCTCTAAGTGGGGGAGTTTGTAACACTACGGAATATGAAAAGTGGTTTATGGAGTTGGTTTGTCCCACATTGGGAAAATCTGGCTCATATGATCGGTTTATAATAGATTCCTACCATCATAATACCAACAAGGCCTTCACCTTTTAGAGCCCAAGCGAGGATTTATGGGCTTATTGGTGACTTCCCATCTTATTGGGTTGTGTTGCGACGTATAATGGATCGGGCTATTACACCTTCCCTCCGCCGTTCCCACACGCCACTGCCGTTTCCTTCTCCCCCATTTCCTCCTTTTTTTCACGTCGAAAATTAGGGGAGAGGCGGCAACAAGCCTAGGAGGGGCGGCGAACGTCATGATAGGTGCGGCTCAAGTCAGGGGATAGGCGGCGACACCTTTGAATGGCAGAGGAGCATCGGGGAGGGTGGAATTCGGGGTGGTTGGAGAGGAGTTTGAGGATAGTAAATGGGTCGATTGAGGTTGTGAAGTGGTCGACGGGCGGAGGGAGAACCACCGGTGGGCTGGCGGCAGGACAGCGAGTATGGTGGTGGTGGTCGGTGCATGTGGCCGGTGGTGGTTCGTGCGTGGTGGTGGTGGTGGGTGGGTGGGGGAAGAGAGAAAAAAAAAATTATTTTTCTGTTTTTATTTTTAATCTAATTTTTTTTTAATTAGAGTTATAAAGTGAAGTTATTATAGTTACGTATTTTAGTTAGCAAAGTTATTATAGTTACGTGATACAGTTATTATAGTTACGTGTTGTAGTTAATGGAGTTATATTAATATACTTGTTCTAATTATTATAATTAAGTTAAAGTTATTGGAGTTAAGTTAAAGTTACTGGAGTTAAGTGGAAGTTATAGTTATGTTAAATCAAAGTTACAAAATTATTGGAGTTATGTGTTATAGTTACTGAAGTTACAGAGAAACTGAAGTTATGAGAGTTAGTGAGTATCAAGATGTGTGGTCCAGATTGTTTCTTATTTCTGACTTTAAGAGCACTTCTTACTTGTTGTAATTTTTCTCTCTCTTTCTCTCTCTCTCTCTCTCTCTCTCTCTCTCTCTCTGTATATATATATATATATATATATATATATATATATATATATATATATATATATATATATATATTAGGGCTGCATCCGGTCAGAAGTAAACTTATGTCAGAAGGTCAGAAGTAATCTGAGCCACACATTTAATTCTAAATCAATGGTCAAGATTAAATTAAATAAACAAAAACAAAAAACAAAAACCCACTCCCCTTCATTTTTCTTTCTCCTCCCCCAACCCCCCAACCAACCCGAGACCGCCCTAGCCCCGCCGGTGGCCGTCGTCGATCACCACCAACACCGGCCCTGACCTCGCTAGCATGGTCGGCCGGCCACCCCGACCTAACCTCCGCCGTTCCCACAAGCTCCCGCCCCTTCCTTCTCCCCCATTTCCTCCTTTTTCCACTTCGAAACTTGGGGGAGGGGCGGCAAACGTCGAGGGAGGGGCGGCGAACGTCGGGAAGGGGCGGCTAATGTCGGGGAGGCGCGGGGGATCATCGGGGAGGTGCAGCGAATCATTAGAAAGGGCGGAATTCGGGTGGTTAGAGAAGAGTTTGAGGAGAGAGAATGGGTCGATTGAGGGCGGTGGCGTGGTCGACGGGGGGCGTGAGAACCGCCATAGGGTCGCCTGAGCAGCGCCTATCGAATGGTGGTGGTTGCGTCAAGTGGGGTGGTGGTCGGCGTATGGGGGCGGCGGTGGTCAGGTGGTGCGTGGGGTGGCTGTGGGTGGGGGGAGGATGAGAGAAAAAAAATGGGGTTCATTTTTTTGCTTTTTTTTTTCTTTTTTTTTTTTTAAAGTTACGTGTTTTATTGTGTGGAGTTATTAGAGTTATTGGAGTTATTGAAGTTATCGGAATTAAGTTATTGGAGTTATCAAAGTTATTGGAGTTAAGTCGGGGTTACGTGTTTTAAAGTTATTGGAGTTATTAAAGTTATCGGAGTTAAGTCGGGGTTACATGTTTCCGTTATCGGAGTTAAATCGTAGTTACGTATTTTAGTTAATACTTGTTTGCATGCCCGTGCCACGCCCGAATTATATATTTATATTGTTTATACTCACTCTATAAGAAAAATGTTGGCTTATCTTTGTTCTAATAAATTACCATAATAATTATATTCCATAAATTAGTTATATTATACTACGGCTTATCTTTGTTCAAATAAATTACCTTAATAATAATTTTCCATAAATTAGCTATATTATACTACTCTATGATAATTTATTACCATATCTTAACCGATAATTATATTTAATTCTATTTTTATGTTCTATCCAATTAATAAATGCTAAGTGTCGTTCTAGGAAAGACTTGGTTTCAGGTTTTAATATATAGTATTAGATAGAAGCACATAACCACAACTTTACATAAAATCCTAAAATCATACTACACTAGTTTTAAGCCCGTGCGTTGCACGGTTCAAATATTATATCATTCTTAATGGTTTTTATGTTTATAACCTATTATGCTTTCATTTCAATAAAAGTAATTCATAGCAATTGTTGTGATGTTGCTTATATGTATTTTAAAATCTTGATCAATTCAAAAAAAAAAAAAATTACAAAACTATCTAGATTGTTCATGTTTAAATTATACAAACAACATTTCTTATCTATAATCTTCAAAAACACCCTTTTTTAATACATATAGTATATAAAGTCGATTGTAATCATTAAGCATTGCTTATCGGAAAATGTATAAATGGATCTCAAATTGAAATTCATTTCAAATCAAATAAAATGATATATGTTTCAAAAGTTTCTGATACACATAACCAATTGTATGATCAATCATACCGTGTTCCTATAATATAGTGTGAATGGTTAATAATTAACTGTGTAATTTATCCTCTCATTTTTTGCTCTTTCACGCACCGTACACTAAACTCTTCGTTTTTGCTCTCTCATCATACACTAAACTCTTTGAATAATTCTTAAATGTTGGACTCTTCTTTTTGATCTTTCATCATACACTAAATTCTTTGAGGAGTTCTTAAATGACTGACTCTTCGTTTTTGCTCTTTCACCATACACTAAACTCTTTGAGTATTTCACAAATAATGGACTCTTAAATTGTTTTGAATATCGTAAAAATGTTTAAATGGATCTCAAATTGAGATACATTTCGAAACAAATCTAATGATATATGTTTTGAAATTTTCTGATACACGTAACTAATGTTATAAGTGATTATGTCGCAATACATTTATTAGAGAGTCTCATGAAAATAAGGATTCTATATGTGGATTATTAATAATTGTCCGTGTGAGTTGTTAATAATAAAATGTGGGTATTTCTCATTTTTTAAACTCTCTCAGTATTTATCTTTTGTTGGACTTTCCCTCGGCTCTTCAAAAATCTCTCTTTTATATATATAATATTAGATTGTTAAGTTAGAGATGTAAAGTTATTGGAGTTATGTGCTATAGTTATTGGAGTTACGGAGCAACTAAAGTTATGAGAGTTAGTTGATTATCAAGATGTGTGGCTGAGATTACTTCTGACCTTCTGACATAACTTTACTTCTGACCTGATACAATTTATATATATATATATATATATATATAGGAAATCTATCAAATGAGAAGTACTAATTTCGTGAGAAGTGAGAAGTAATCCCAGCCATCCATCTCACTTGATCTAGTGGTCCTTATTAATTTCATAATAAAGGAAAAAGTCTAACAAAATTAAACCCAAACCCAAAAACACTCACATTTTCTCTCTCCTCTCCTCCCCTCTTCTCTCTCCTCTCCCACCTCCCCTGCCGCCAGACAGCCACCGCCAACACTCACCGACCGTCACCATCGCCGGCGCCGACAGCTGCGGCCGACGCCAAAGACTCCGGCGAGTCTTCGTCGGACATCAACCGCCCATTTTGAGCACCATTCCACCACCAAAAACTTCTCCTCCCATTTTTTCGTCCTCATCAGATCTGATCGCCGCCTTCCGACACCGCCGTCGACGGTAACTTTTTAAGGCCTCCTCCGACGTTTGCCTCGCTATTGCCCGGCACCACCTCTCAATTTGGCCGCGGTTGAGCCAAACGAAGAAGTGAGAGGTGAGGAGATTGAGGAAATGAGATGCGCAGAGGTGGCCGATGCGGTGGTTGGAGGCAGTGCTTGGTTCGCGGCTGGTGGACGGTCATTTTGATGGCCACTGTGGCGGTGCTGCGTGAGGTTGTGGCGGAGGTGAGGCGGGGTGGCAGTAGCGGGGGAGGGTGGCTGGGTGGGGTTAGGGGTGGTTGGAGGAGAGAGAAAATGGTAAAAATGGGGGTTTATTTATTGTTTTTCCCTTTTTTTCTTTTTTTTTGAGTTATGTGTTTTTTTTTTTTTTTGAGTTATTTGAGTTACGTTTTATAATTGTTGGAGTTAAGTTAGAGTTACGTATTTTGGTTGATGGAGTTAAGTTGGAATTGTTGGAGTTACGTATTTTAATTAGTGGAGTTAATTAAAATCACGCGTTTAAGATTTGGAGTTATTTGTTAAAATTCTTGAAGTTAAGCTGGAGTTACGTATTTTAGTTGATGGAGTTCAGTTGGAGTTATTTAGACCTGGCAAACGGGTCAGTCGGGTCGGGTCTGGGTCGGGTCAATTCAGGTCGGGTCGTTTTGGGTCCCTAAAATATCGGGTCGTTTTCGGATCGGGTCGGGTCTGGTTCGGTTTCGGGTCAAGTTCGGATGGGTGGCTTCGGGTCAAATTCGGGTTCGGGTCAAATTGTTCGGGTTGATTTCGGTTCGGGTCAAGTTCGGGTTTGGGTCAAATTCGGGTCTGGTTCGGATATGGGTGGAATTATTCGGGTCCCTAAAATATCGGGTCGTTTTCGGGTCGGGTCGGGTCTGGTTCGGGTTCGGGTCAAGTTCGGATGGGTGAGGTCGGGTCAAATTGTTCGGGTCGATATCGGTTCGGGTCAAGTTCGGGTTTGGGTCAAATTCGAGTCTGGTTCGGATATGAACTATTTTATTTGTAATTCAAACATTTAAGAAATAAGAACAAATTAATGAACGAGAAAATAATCATGCCAAATCGCCAATACTTGTCAAATTTATTCACAACTCCGAAGATAGTGAAATTCAAAGTACAATATTACAAATTATTACATTGTAATCTAAAATTTTTAAAACGTAGGAGTTGGATTTTCCTTCTTGGCTTGCATCACCTTCTTCACATCTTCATAAACAATCATCCTTGACAGTTGACATCCACACACAAAGATATATGGCTCCTAGGATTAGTAGTGCCAAAATTAGGATGCACTCTAAATGTAGCTTTCTCACAATGAACACAAATGGCATATACGTTTCCAATTTCAGATTTATAAAATTTATAGTGTTTCCAAACACTTGCCCTATTTTTTCGACCAAAAAATTCCTCATAAATAATAGGGAATAATTGTACACCACTATGAGGATGAATAATATGTGCAGCGGGTTCTTGTGCAGGCACTTCTTCCATCTCGAATTACACTGTCAACAAACGATGACAAAAAAATTTAAGCCATATAAGTTTTTTGAGAACTAGTTCTTTTGTTTATTTTTCAAAGTATATATTAGCACATACCATAAATAAACTTAAAAAATGTTGAAATATTATCTCAATTAATTAACCAAACATATACATTCAAATATTCAAGTTTGAGCACATGACATTCGATTCTTATTCATCAATTCGTGTTTATAAACTACACTTGTACGTGTACTACCATGGCATGTATCGAAATATATCAAAGAAATAAAATAATTAATGTATATAATCAATTAAGCAAACATATGCATTCAAAAAAAAAATAACAAAGAAAAGAGAGAATTAGTGAAGACTTACCGTGGAATTGGTAAGGTGGAGATGAAAGGACAAATGAGATAAAGATGATTGTTTTTTATTTTCTTCTTTTGAAGGTAGATGAGGAATTGATGATAATTGATGAATGGATGAGATGAGATGATTGAGATATTTTGTAATTTTTTTTTGTTTTCCCTTTATTTCCTCATTTGAATTTTAGTGGCCATATTTGACCAATTCAAATAATTGAGCCAAATGAATCAATATTTTCATTTTTTGCGACGTGAGAGAATGATATATCGCCATTGAAATTTGATATCGCTCGATATCATTGTCCCCATCTAATCTAATCTAATACTATATATTAAAACCTGAAACCAAGTCTTTACTAGGACGGCACTTGGCATACATTAATTGGATAGAACATAAAAATAGCATTAAATATAATTATCGGTTAGAATATGGTAATAAATTATTATACATTAATTGGATAGAACATAAAAATAGTATTAAATACTATTATCGGTTATGATATGGTAATAAATTATTATAGAGTAGTATAGTATTACCTAATTTATGGAAAATAATCATTATACTAATTTATTAGAACAAAGATAAGGCAACATATAAAACGAGTATAAACAATATAGATGCATAGCCCGGGCGTGGCACGGGCATGCAAACTAGTAAAACTTTAACCTTAAACAAAATCCGAATTATTTTATATCAATATTATCATCATCATACCTTCATACTCGTTATTAACATGTCATGTCACTTGGATTGTTCCTCTCCCATAAACAAAAGATCTGTAGAGTTCCATTAGACATCAAATAAAAACCTCCTACGATTCCAAACTGCAGGCGTTACCTTTATTCATTCACGATTAGAAGTACGTTCGGTAATGGCGGAGTATGAATATAAATATTAAGTATAATCAGTTGAACGATATGATATTGAAGTAGCTAGTGGTAGTTGGTACTCTTGGTAGTCTTAGTACTCATACTTATACACACAACAAACGATTTCGTAATGTGATATACTAAAACCCTCTGTCTGTCCTATTATGCTATAACTCGAAGTCTCTAGTATTAGAGTATCATACTACATCCTTGAAACAAATAAGGAAAAAAACAATATTGTAAATTCGTAATGTGATAATAATACTTTAAACCTTTAGTATTTCTAAATCGCAACAATATAGGATGGACAATGCATTAAGGTATAGTATAAATCGATGATCATTGAAATCCTCCACCTGCCATATTATGCTAGTAATAACACATCATTAATTAGAGTAATCATACTAAATCACTAAAAGAAAATCACAAAATAAGAAAAAACAATATGGGTCTGTTCGGTATCGTTTTCTATTTTCGCTTTTTTGTTTTTTTGAAAACCAAAAGTCCCGTTTTTGAAAAGTAGAAAATTAATTAGTTAGATTTACGATAAGAAAATAGTGGAAAAGAGTGGCGCTAAATCTAAAGTGTTAGAAAAGATTGGCGCCAGAGGAATAAATTGTGCGCGCGAAAAGCTTAAGAAAGTCGCGCCATAATTTCCAAGGATTTTTCTGTTGGAGGGAAAATAAGCCATGTAGCGTGGATCAGAATTTGCCACGTCCTAAATGTCAGACACGCACTCACCTCACCAAAAAAAAAAAATTAAAAACAAAATAAAAGGACGGAGTAAAAAAGTTATTTCCTCTCCTTTTACTGAACAACCGCTCATTCGAGCTCTTTCTCTATCCTCTCCCAACGATGAATCATTCGATCTGATCTTTTACTCTCTTGCTCTCTCTTCTCTTCCCGATCTTTTAATTTTGCAGTTATCAGGTATGTCATGCTATTTAGGATTTCTTTTTTTTTTTTTTTTTTTTTTTGATATTGTGTCTCAATTTGAGATTAATTATTGTGGACTTGTTTAATTGTTTATTTGATTGATTGTTTTTATATCTCAATTTCAGATTAATTATTGGAGTAATTCTTCTGGCCTTCTGGGCAGCTTCTTTTCATCGGTGAGCATCTATCTAAACAAATTTCTTGTGTGAAATTATCTATCTAACCTTAAGATACCATTGTTCTGATATTATTGTATACTATTTTGGACAATTTTGATTTCAGTTGGGTTTTCACAATTTTGATTATTGTATCTGAATTTGATCTAATTTATTTTATCTGGATATAATCAAAGTCGCCTTCTTTTTGAAGTTTTGCCTGGTTCAAAATTCTGGGTTTTGTATGAATTTAATTGTTTGTTATTTATTTACATATGCCCTTCTGTAATTTATCACTGACCCTTTTGTATAATTCTGGGTTTTTGGACTGGTATCTTCAGGGATATGCCTGTTTAGGATTAGAATTCAGGTGGGGTTAGTGGTGTCAAGTTCTAAATTATAGCATTCAAGTTCTCAAGCATCTATATATTGTTGGTGGATATAGGTATCGTGTCTTGTGTGGTTATTGTTTATAGTTTTGCTCTAATAGCACTTATGATTTTGCTCTTTTTGTGTCGAAATAATTTATACAACATTTCTTATTCATTTGCATATTTTAGTAGGTATGGCAGAGGTAGAGGCAGATATGGCAGAGGTAGTGCAAAGCATCACAGTGACGAATTGTGAATATTCTGAAGCTACCTTAGCTTCAACTAAACTTGCACCGCAGAAGAGGAAACAAATGCAGAAACGGAGTGCTGCTTGGAAAGAGATGGTAATTCTCGATGGTTCATCGTTCACAGACAAAAAACAGAGGGCACAATGTATTCATTGTAAGACAGCTACTTTTTTTGCCTCTTCTTATTATGGCACTACAAACATGAATGACCATTTGAAAATTTGTCCACAATACCGAGAGTATTTGAAAAAGAATGGTAAGCAGGCCACTTTCTCCCAAGCTGTCTACAGAGAACTTGTAGCTAGAGCAATTATACAACATGGGTATGCTTTCTCTTGGGTTGAACATGCTGCAAACAGAAAGATACATGCTTATTTAAGGAATGAGGTTAAAACCATTACTAGGAACACAGCAAAGGCTGATTGTTTGAACTTGCATAAAAAATTAATGGTTGAACTGAAAAGGACGTTGCAAGATTTGCCTGGTAGAATTTGTCTAACTGCTGATATGTGGACTTCTTGTCAAACTGAGGGCTATTTGTGTTTAACTGCTCATTATGTGGATTTTGATTGGATGTTAAAGAGTAGGGTGCTGAATTTCGCTAACATTGAGTCGCCACATACTGGTCATGCTATGTATTCTGCTGTGCTGAGTTTTCTTCGTGATTGAGGCATTGAAAAAAAGGTTTTTTCAATCACATTAGATAATGCTTCAAGTAATGATAAGATGCAAGATTATCTTCGAGAAACCCTTGCTAGTGAAAACATGTTGGTATGTAAAGGTCAATATTTCCATGTTAGGTGTGCTGCCCATGTTTTAAACCTTATTGTCCAAGATGGTTTGACGATGATTAAGCCTATTATTAAGAAAACAAGGCTAAGTGTGAAACATGTAAAATGGTCAGAGGTGAGAAAGCAAAACTTTAAGGCTTGTGTGCTCTTGGCTGGGATTAAGGAGACTAAGGCTTTATGGTTAGATGTTCCCACAAGATGGAACTCTACTTACATGATGCTGGATAGAGCGATTTTGTATCGTAGAGCTTTCAAAGAGTTAAAGTCAAAAGATCACTCGTACTTGCATTTTCCAGAGCCTGAGGAGTGGGAGAAGGTTGAAAGAATTAGAGATATTTTAGAACCATTTTGTGACATCACTGAGCTGTTTTCTGGCAGAGATTATCCTACTGCAAATCTCTATTTTGAGAATGTGTGGAGGATTTCAATGTTGCTAAAGGATATGGTAATGAGTGAAGATGATGATATAAGAGCTATGGGTGTGATTATGGTGGAAAAATTTGATAAGTATTGGTTCTCTGAGGATGAAAACTATAATATTTTGTTTGCCTTTGCTGTGATCCTTGATCCTCGCTACAAAAAGCAGTTTCTGAAGTTTTGTTACCAGAGTTACTTTGAAGATGAGTGGAAATCTATGACGGAGGTAACTGATGTGATTATCAAGTTACAAAATCTGCTTCGTGAGTATGTTCCGGAAGTAACCAATCAATCAAACTCCAACAACACAGAGAGCTCAAGCTCAAAATCAATGTCTCGCAAGCGCAAACATGATCTTGCTGTAAGTTTCTCTTCTATTTTTATTTTATTTTTCTTTTCTAATAATTTGTTTAAATTGTTATAATAGTTTGGTTAATCATTGATATGGAGTATTTGTGTCTATGAAAGCAATTTGATCAAGAGGAGTCAATGGAGAATAATTCTTTGAAAACCAAATTGGACCTATACTTGGAGGATGCCAGGCTTGATCGTAATAGCAAACTGGACATATTGTCATTTTGGAGAGAAAATGAAGGAAGATATGGCGAGCTTTCCGTTCTAGCTAGAGATATTTTGACTGTACCTCTCACGACAGTTGCTTCCGAATCAACCTTTAGCATTGGAGGAAGAGTTTTAAACAAATGGAGAAGTTCTTATCTTCCGGAAAATGTTGAAGCTCTGATTACATCTCGCAGCTGGTTGCATGGTTATGAAGGTATGCTCTTTAATTTTATGCTAGATTTATTATGATCTCAGTTCTCTCTCAGGTCACATAAGCCGCACGCAAAGGTTAATCACATGTCAGTGTTGGTTGTATTGTTTGTCTTTGATGGGAGATGATTAAAGTGAAAGTAGAACATGATTCCATACATGTATACGTTCAATCGTAGATAACTAATTAAGTTATTTTGTTTGCTCCTTGTCCAGTTGCTGATGAAGAAGCAGAGTTCCTTGGGACAGACGTGGAGTGGAACAAAACCAGATAGAATTTGTTGTTGGTTGTTTTTGTAATATATCTCGGATAATGCTACCTCCTACACCAAGCCTACTGACCATGTTTTTTTTTTCGTACTTTGGCTGGTCGTTTCACATGAGTAATCTACTCATCTCTCTAGTTCGTGCTTGAAATCTGCAACATTCGTACAATGTCGAAATTGTACCTAACCTTTTGCTGTATTATGCAATGGCTTGCTGAATTTAGCTTATATTTTCTCTTTTGTTTTGTTGTGTGACGTCGTTCAAATGCTCTTGTACGCTGGCGTTTGTTTCTGTGTGATTGATTCATGTCTATTCTGTACTCCATGTCTCCCTTTTGTTTTCCTTTTGTTTTCTATCATTGATTTTGATGAGTGTGATATTTATAGCTAACCATTCTATAGTTATCTAGTCCAGTGTATGATTTAAGCTTAAATTTATGATATAATATCGTAATATGAAGAGGAAAAAAAAGTTGACACAAACTTGTAATTTGGGAAAACCTTATTCGGGTCATTTTCGGGTCAAATTGAGATATGTTCGGGTCTCGGGTCAATTCGGGTTCGGATGAGGTTCGGTTTGGGTCAATTTGGGTTTGGGTCAATACGGGTTTGGGTCAATTTGGGTTTGGGTCAATACGGGTTTGGGTCAAGTTCGGGTCAACATGATTCGGATGCTTTTCGGTTCGGGTCGGATAGAATTCGGGTTTGGGTCAAGTTCGGATTACCTTATTTGGGTCATGTTCGGGTTTCGGGTCGCATATTTCGGGTCGGATGTTCGGGTCTGGGTCAGTTTTGCCAGGTCTAGAGTTATTAGAGTTACCGATTTTAATTATTGGAGTTACGTATTTTAGGTAATGGAGTTAAGTTGGAGTTATTGGAGTTACGGGTTTTAGTTGGCGGAGTTATGTTAGAGTTTCGAAAGTTAAGTTGAAGTTGGTGGAGTTACGTGTTTTAGTTAGTGGAGTTAAGTCGGAGTTACGTGTTTTAGTTGGTGGAGTTATTAGGGTTAAGTGTTTTATTTGATGAAATTAAGTTGAAGTTACGTGTTTTAGTTAGTGGAGTTAAGTTGGAGTTACGTGTTTTAGTTAGTGGAGTTAAATCGGAGTTACGTGTTTTTGTTAGTGGAGTTATTAGAGTTACGTGTTTTATTTGATGAAATTAAGTTGGAGTTACGTGTTTTAGTTAGTGGAGTTAAGTTGGAGTTATGAGGTTTTGTTGGTGGAGTTATGTAAGAGTTACGTGTTTTAGTTAGTGGAATTATGTTAGAATTACGAGAGTTAGATAATTTAGTTAAATTATTGGAATTATTAATATTACTAGAGTTAGATAATTAATAAATTAATGGAGTTAAATCATTGGAGTTAAACAGTTTAGTTACCGGAGTTGTAGGACTAGAGTTATGCAGTTTAGGTAGTGGAGTTACTCGAAATCAATGGCTGAGATTACTTCTCACTTTTCACCAAATTATCACTTCTCACTGGATAATATATATATATATATATATATATATATATATATATATATATATATATATATATATATATATATGTATATAAATTGTATCAAGTTAGAAATAGCCTTATGTCATAAGGTCAGAAGTGATCTGAGCCACACATCTTGATACTCCACTAACTCTCATAACTTCATTTTTTCTATAACTCCAGCAACTATAGCACATAACTACAATAAATTAACAACTCTAACTTAACAGTATTAACTAAAATACGTAACTACAACTTAACTCCAATAACGGAAACATGTAACCCCGACTTAACTTCGATAACTTTAATAACTCCAATAATTTCAACTTAACTCCAATAACTATAACACGTAACTATAATAACTCCACTCAATAAAACACGTAACTATAATAATTTCACTAACTAAAACACGTAACTACAACTTAACTCTAATAATTTCAATAACTAAAAGACGTATTTTAATATAACTTTACTAACTCTAATAACTCCACCTAATAAAATCCATAACTTTAATAAAAAAATAATTAAAGAAAAAAACAGAAAAACTGGACCCTTTTTTGTTTTCTCTCTCCTCCTCCACCCTTCCACCACCACCACCACGCACCACCACGCACCGCCGCCCCCAAGCGGCGGGCACCACCTCACGCGACGCCACCATCACCAATCGACGCGCCCCACTCCAGCGACCCCACGGCGGCATGCCTCTCCCAGCTCCACCGCTTCCACCATCCTCCACGCCCCTTTTTTCTCACTTTCTCTCTCCTCTCTCACTCCCTTCCCAAGCCCCTATCCTCAACCGCCACCGCCAAAAAACATTCCCCCACCCCTCGCCCTACGCCGTCGACCACACGCACCACCATCATCGTCACAAATAAGGGATAAGAAAGGAGATCGAAAAGAAAGGAGGGGAGAATAGGGGAGAAGGAAGAGGCGGTGGTGTCGCGTGAGAAAGGCGATTAAGATGGCTTGGTCGGGGCCGGTGTTGGTGGTGGTCGCCGATGGATCGCGGCGGGGTTGGGGTGGTGTCGGGTGGGGTAAGGGGGGTTGGGGGAGGAAGGAGAAAAGGTACGGGGTAAGTCTTTTTTTTTTTTTTGTTTATTTGGTTTCATCTCATCCATTGATCTAGGGTGGATGTGTGGCCCAGATTAGTTATGACCTTCTGACATAAGGTTACTTCTAGGCGTCTTGTCCCAATGACCCCTCCTTTTTTTCGCGTTTTACTATCATCATAGACGGGTATCACTCTATTTGACGATCTGTGTCACTATATGGGAGTGCGCAATTCTTACGGAAAGGGCAGTTCGCACCTGACATATACATCCATATTTAATTTATTATGCAAGGCAAGTGAGTTATCTACTTTCTTAGTGTCTCAACTTTCCAAAAATAAATGAAATTGGTGTATCGTAACTTTGTGTGGTGATTTTAATGTCTCCATCCCTCTTTCCATCATATATACCGTTAGTGTTAAGGTAGGTTGACAAAATTCAACTCTTTTTCTCTCTGTTCTTTTACTTTGTCTCCCCCTCTCTTCAAAACAACGGTGCACGGCGACATTAGAGGGCGGCAAGTCCGGAAAAGAGGATCAAGGACGCCGAACGTGGAGGCTTCGATGACGGCGACCTCTTTATTGACCAGAAATGAGAGGAGAAGGCTAAAGGCAGATGGGGGCGGAAGAACGAAATAGATGGCTTGGCTAACACGGCTACGGCGAGTATGGTGGTGATAGACGCCACTGGTAAGGTGGGAATTGGTGGAGGTGGTTGTGGGGATGATGAAGGCTTTATGTGTGTCTGGGTAATGGGTAGGCGAGGCGGAGGGTAGAGGAGAGGGACTATGTCGGGTGTAGAGGTGGCAATCGGGTGGGTCGAGTCGGGTTCGGGTCGGATGGTTTTGGGTCCGGGTCATTATAGTGTCGGGTTGATTCGGGTCATGTAAATTTTCGGACCGGGTCGAGGCGACTAAAGGAACTCGGATCAAACCGGGTCGGTTTAGGTCGGGTGTCAGGTCTCATTGGGTCGGGTAATATCGGTTAGTAGATCTTATCGGGTCAATATATGTGCTATGTAAATATATAATTTTCTTTACTTTCATTTATTGCCATTTTTAAAAAAAAAAATTTGAATTTTTACATTAGCGCTTAATGTAAAAACTTGAAAACCTTAAAAAGTTTCAGGGAGAGATAGATTCTTCATTGTGGATTTTTTGCGCACAAAAATGAAATGACAAAGTCATATTTTAAATTAATTTCATAAATCATTGTAGTAATACTATATTTAGTTGACTTCTCACGTTATCTCATAATCTCACAATTAATTAGCAATTTAGCATTGTAGATTTGTAGAGTTCAAATCTTAAAACCTCGCCGTGTTGGTGTTCATGTCAAAATTAACAGGGTCGTTTGACATTAACTGACCTATTTACATAAATAATTAAAATAAACAATTAACCATGTGACCATGTCATTTTGAACAATTCAAAATTGTGATTTGTCTATAGTTGATTAGTTCTATCGGATAGTTGGGTCTTAATCAGGTCGGGTACTATCTCAGTCGGGTTCTGATCAGGTCGGATATTATCGGATTCGGGTTATATCGGTTACGCATATAGTTGGGTACCGGGTTATGTCAGATAATATCGGGTCGGTTACGGGTTGCATCATTTTGTTACATATGCGGGTGTCGGGCGGGTCGGGTATCGGATGGGTCGGGTCGGTTTTGCCGTGTCGGGTCGGGTTTTGCCATCGCTAGTCGGGTGGCTGGGTGTTGGGTTTATTTTTTATTTTGTCAATTTTCTATTAGACCCCATCTCTTGGCGTAAATCCGCCATTGGTCGAAAATTGAGATGAGATATTTGTGTATATTTTTTTTTTATTAGTGTAGAGACATTTGTAATTGTTGATATATATTTTAACAAATCTAAATAAATATTTTTAAAAGATTGGGTAACATTTTATATTTTTATTTAATTACTATAATCATAATTAAATATTGTCCTAATTGTCAAAATTTGACAATTATTATAGATACATCGCATTTGAGAGTATTGTAATAACTTTACAAATACCAAACCCCCTAGATAAGGAAATGCCAATTTCATTGAAACACCCTAATATGAAATAGTCCAACATTTCACTGGAACAGAGGGAGTACTACTTAAGACGAACTATCACTATTATTGGAAAATTTTAAATTCTGCGGAAAGTGTGGCAACGTTAGGGATGTCTTCACTTATATTAGCGTTGACATTGGTTTTTGTAGACGTCTCAGTAAACTGAGCAATATTTATCGCTATGCTAAGATCCCCCAAAATTTTACTCTCGGTAATGTCGTCAATCATAAATTGAGCACCGCAAGCAACGTGCACCTACAATGGTAGATATTGAACGTCGTTCAATTAATATGTTCGTTATAAAATCGAATTAAGTTGAGAATATTCATATGAAAATTTTGGCATGGTGTACCCTATTTGGATAGTCACTGCTGGAATTGGCAGGTGCATCCCAGGACAGAAGCCACGCACATGGAAATCCTGGCCCGTTCATGCCCGTATACACCACAGCTCCTTTGGAACCAAAGGCACCATCCTTCAGATGGGTGAAGTGCTCTGAATCTCCGGGCATTATAGTAGCAGGAAATGAGCCGCCAGCCGGACTCCCGGACCAATTATAGAAACGTTGTCGGGTCATCAGGAATGGGGTATGGTTCCTCATTGTTGCATTTGTACCCAACTGCGGTTGCTTTAGATGCATCGTAGAAGCCCAGTCTTCCTTGCTATAGCTCTCGTTCCGCATTGTTTTCCACGTTAGTAATGCTTTTCTAAGTAGCAAACGCTTACGTATGTATGTAGCAATCTATGTATGAATAGAAATAGTTAAAATTTAATTACCTTGAGAATGAATGTGGAAATTGCCCAATAATGCTTCCAATGATTATTATTCTTGTGTTGCCCTCTGCTTATAAATTAAGATCTTCGGACATACATATATATAAGCACAATAGTAAGGGTCCAATGTAGTAGCATTAGGTTTGAAATGTGAGAATACCATCTCTACCACATATTCCCTAACAGATTGGTGCTGGTTTTTTTTTATCTTTCTTTTATTCTTTATTCTTATTTCTCTTCCTTCCTCTACCTATTATCGAATCTTATCTCTAGCATATTTGGCTTTATAAAGTGGGGAATCTTTGTTCAACTTTGATATATATGTAATGCACACTTAAAATATTATATTGTACTTAATATTTTTTTTTTTTTTTTGAACAACAGTCTAGTGATTAAGGTGATTGAACCCGTGCGCTCGGGACACATTGTCAAATTTTATTTATTAATTAGTTTCTCCCAAAATAAATGAAATATGATAACTACTGATTGAGAGTATGGTTTGTGCACCGACTACCACCTGGGACACCGGGAAACCCACCACCTAGCGCGCCACCTCAACACCACCCTCTATTTCGCCAACATAGCCCCACAACACCACGCTACCACTTCTCTTCTCGTTTCTCTCTCCTCTCTCATGCCCTTCCCCAGCCCCTATCACAGGTTTCCACCGCCCTGAAACCATCCCCCGTGCCTCATTCGCCGAGTCCAACCACACACACGCTGCTGCTCCCTCACAATCGTCGCCGTCATACGTCATTTTCGTAAATAAAGGAGAAATTGGGGGAAAAGGAAAGGGCGGCAGCGTGTGGGAGTGGTGGAGGGAAGATCGCAGTGGTCCGGCGCCTATGGTTGTTAGGAATGGGTAGCGTCAGTGGTGGTCGGGGATGGCCTCCGGCGGGGCTTCGGTGGTCGGGGGAGATGGGAGGGGGTTGGGGAAGGAGAGAGAAAAAGGGAAGGGGGTGAGTTTTTTTGTTAATTTGGTTCAATCTTACCCTATGATTTTGATTGGATGTGTGGCTCAGATTGTTTCTTAATTCTGACTTTAAATTAGTTATGTATGTCTTTTAGTGTGAAGTTACTATAGTTACGTGTTGTAGTTAATAAAGTTATATTAAAATACGTCTTTTATTTGTTGAAGTTATTGTAGTTAAGTTGGAGTTACGTACTTTAGTTAATATTGTTAAATTAGAGTTGTAAAGTTATTGAATTTATTTGCTATAGTTACTAGAGTTACGGAGCAGCTGAAGTTATGAGAGTTAGTAGAGTATCAAGATATATATATATATATATATATATATATATATATATATATATATATATATATATAATATATATATATATATACAATTACATCATGTAAGACGCAAATTATATCATGCTCCCGGGAGCACACGGAGCATGGTGGTCATTCTCACAATAGAGGAGTAGAGACCACACTTAAATAGATTTTAAATTATTTTAAGTGTGGTCTTCATCCCTCCATTGTGAGAAGGACCACCATGGTCCTTGTGCTCCCGGGAGCATGGTATAAGCATTGCATGTAAGAATTGCTCTTAAAATCAGAAATAAGAAACAATCTGGACCACACATCATGTAAGAAGTGCTCTTAAATATATAACTTCAGTTTCTTTGTAACATCAATAACTATAACACCTAACTCCAATAACTTCATAACTTTAACTTAACATCATCGTAACTTCAACTTAATTTCAGTAACTTTAGCTTAACTCCAGTAACTTTAACTTAACTCCAATAATTAAAATATGTATTTTAATATAACTTTACTAACTAAAACACGTAACAATAGTAACTCCACTAATTATAACACGTAACTGTAATAACTTCACAAACTAAAACACGTAACTATAATAACCCTACTCACAAAATTACTTTAATTAAAAAAAAAAACACCCTTTTTTTCCTCTCTCCTCTCCCCACCCACCACAACCACCACGCATTTTCGTCCCACCGCCACCCACCTGCACCAACCACCACCTCGATCTGGCCGGACACCCCCACCATACTCGCCGTCCGGCCGCCAGCCCACCTCTGGTGTTCCCTTCCTCTGTCGACCACTTTACAGCCCCAAACAACCCATTTTCTCTCCTCAAACTCCTCTCCAACCACCACGAATTACGCCATCCCCGATGCTCTGCCGCCCCTCAAAGATGTCGCCGCCTATACCCTAACATTCTCCGCCCTTCCCTCGACGTTCGCACCCCTCCTGGCCGTGTTGCCGGCACTCCCCCAATTTTCTACGTCGGAAAGGGTGGAAATGGGGGAGATGAACGGAGCGGTACGTAGGGTCGCAGAGTGGCTGTGGGGCGATCGCGGTACGCCAGCGCTCCTGGTGGCTGAGTTGGGGCCGGAGTTGGTGGTGGTCGGGAACGGAGGCCGGCGGGACTGGGGTGGTCGGGGGAGGTGGTGGGGGGTTAGGGGAGGAGAGAGAATAGGGAGAGAATAGGGAAGGGAGTGGGATTTTTTTGTTGTTAAGTTTTTATTTTTGTTTACTTGGTTTAATCTCATCCCTTGATTTAGGTGGGATGAGTGGCTAAGATTGTTTCTTATTTATGACGATAAATTAACTTCTTACCGGATGCGGCCCCTATATATATATGGGCTGCATCCGGTCAGAAGTAATTTTATGTCAGAAGGTCAGAAGTAATCTGAGCCACACATCCACCCAAAATCAATGGCTGATATTAAACCATTTAACAAAAGCAAAAACATAAAAACAAAATAAAAAAAGACCAACCCCTTCCCTTTTCTCTCTCCTCCCCAACCCGGCGGCCGTCGCCGACAACCACTAACACCGGCCCCGACCCAGCCATTCTAACCGCCTCCCTGCCGCGACCCTCCCCCCCGCCTCCACGCGATGTCGTCGCTTCTTCCTTCTCCCCCATTTCCTTCCTTTTCCACTTCGAAAATTGGGGGAGAGGTGGAACCTAGGGCACGGTGGGCGGCGAACGTCGGGAGAGGGGTGCGCGGTCGAGAAAAAGGGCTGGGGAAGGGAGTGAAAGAGGAGAGAGAAAATAAGAAAAAGGGGCGTGGAGAACAATGGAGGAGGTGGCGCGGGGAGATCGATGCCGACGTGGGGTCGCTTGACCGGCGCGAGTCGGGTGGTGGTAGTGTCGTCGCGTTAGGCGGTGGTAGGTGAAGGTGGCCGGAGGTGGTTAGGTGGTTCGTGGTGGTGGTGGTGGGTGGGTATGTGTAACAACCCTAAAATTTGCTCAAAGAAATATATAGAATTGTCACGCCGCAATTGACTATCGAGTCAATTTCTAGGCTATAAATTCAGACACAACAAACTAAATAAGAAAGATATAGCGGAAGTCTTAAAACTGTCGAACTACAATTCTCAAAACCAAACTCAAATTACATAATCCAAAAGAAATAAAGTTTCAATAAATGTTTGTGAATCCCCAACATGCAAATCGACTCCTCAAGCAAGCATCCAAAGCATCAAGACCTGTCAACTACGCCATCGAGAATGACGTAGGCCCCAGAATAAGGTAGGGAACAAACCAGAAAACAGAATGTCAGCACAGGCTGAGTAAGAAACATAAAGCAGATAAACAAAGATACGCGCCTTGAGGCGCGTAGCTAACAAATAATAAGCATTGGATATAATAATGAATACAGAGTACCATCGGGACACGGCAGTGCGATAGTCACGTATCGCTGACGAGACAAACGGTCTTGTCTATCATACACGGCAGGGCTCCTACCCCGCAGCCACCACAATCTCGAACCGGCGCGAGCTAGAGTACATATAAACGATTCCTAAAGACTTAAAATGTGCACACCCCTCGCTAGAGATCCAGTAGGATGCGTACCTCTAGGAGGAAAGCCTAATAGGCAGTCGGTAGTTACTCTGACCGAAACAGTACCTTGATCAGAGGTATAAACAGTGATCGGTCCGTGCCGCATCACATTCACTCTAGGTGGTAATCATATCGTCATTTTCTTTCATCCGTTTTATGTTCATTATTTGATGGTACGTTATTCGATATTACAATTTATAAATGGCCACAGCCGAATTCAATAATTCAACACAATCGAAAAACACAAGCCAAGATCAACAAAAGCATACCACTCGGCCGAGAAGCCGACTGGCCGAATGGTCGAGAGGCTCGGATCATAAAAGACCGAGGCCGAGTAAGGAAGCCGAGAGGCCGAGGTCGAGCAAACTCAAACGGGTTATGAACGAATATATATACATGGAAACAAGCGTAGGCAAATTGAATTAAGTGTATGGTTATGAATCAAACGTAGGAACAATGAGCAAGTGAACATGTGAATCAAGTGAGAGGATAGAATAGTCCAAAGATGAATGATCAAACGTTCTTACCTTTCAACGCTAATTTTTAAATTAAACTCTTATAACCAAGTCAATGAACTACACCTCCTCGAATCCACAATCTAGACGCCCAATCAATCACAAAATCAATTGATGATCCCCTAATTCACAAGGTATAATCATAAGCCATAATCTCACAACTTTACAAATATATCATGAATCTAAAAGAAGACAGTGGTATTGAAACATAGATAACTCCTACCTCCGACATCATATGACCACCAAAATTTAGTATGACATAAAGGGTAATGTCAGGAACGTTTCCTACAAATTTTGTCCACAAACTCCAAGTGGATCAATAGGAATCGATCTCACACTGAACCATAAACACGAATTAGGGTTACTCACGAAATATAATATAACTTTTAATACAGAAGTCTAGGCCTTACCAATTTTGGATATGTTTTCAAATATATAGTTAGGAACATCCCC
This sequence comes from Spergularia marina, assembly GCA_963680865.1. Lineage (NCBI taxonomy): Eukaryota > Viridiplantae > Streptophyta > Magnoliopsida > Caryophyllales > Caryophyllaceae > Spergularia > Spergularia marina. The sequence goes on along the minus strand of OY804553.1, from coordinate 20,139,796 downwards.
ACAAAATATCGTCTTAAAATATCTTCTGATTCGACGGGAATCATCAGAATACCGAGGCGGCGACACAGTTTCCGGGTAGATAGATACAGCTCTACTAAAACACCTCTACAGTGAGCATCCCATATAATCTTGGCATGATCTACATGTTTTTAGATTCGTATCGAAAGCACGGTTTTAATGCCACCAACCACGACTTAATCAAAGGTCGTATGAGAAAGTTATGTGTGTTTGGAGTTGACACAGTTGTGCTGAGATCTTATGCGGGTGGAGGCTACGAAAAGAAGAGAGAGGGAGAGAAGGAGGCCGAATGGTTATGAAATAAAGCAAGGGTTTTCTTTATTATATGTATATATAGGTATGAGGGTAGACTCGGGTTGGAGCTTTATTCGTTGGGTAAGATGAGTGATCCATAAACCCGACCCAAACTCAATTATAGGAACTCATTTTATCTTCCAATAATCGATTTAAAAAGTAACACCCTTATTAAATAATTACCCAAAAATACGGGGTGTTACAGTATGGGAGGAGAAAGAGAAAAAAAAAATTGTTCATTTTTCTGATTGTTTTTTTTAATTTTTTTTTTGTTTTTTTTTTTTATTAAAGTTATTTGAGTTATTAAAGTTATCGGAGTTAAGTCGGGGTTACGTGTTTATAGTTATTGGAGTTATTAAAGTTATTGGAGTTATCAAAGTTATTGGAGTTAAGTCGGGGTTAAGTGTTTTATAGTTATTGGAGTTATATTAAAAAACGTGTTTTAGTTGTTGAAGTTATTGGAGTTAACTTGAAGTTACGTATTTCAGTTAAATATTGTTAATTTTGAGTTGTAAAGTTATTGGAATTATCTAATACTATATATATATTAAAACCTGAAACCAAGTCTTTCCTAGAACGACACTTGACATTTATTAATTGGATAGAACATAAAAATAGCATTAAATATAATTATCGGTTAAGATATGGTAATAAATTAGAATTTTTTTTCGAAATAGGGCTCAAAAAATAAATATTAAACAAAATGGGTCGGATTCAAAAACGTTTAATGTTATGGGGTGCACGTCACCCCATTTCAGGTTCGGGACAAAACCGCCATTACCACTGGCGGTTTTACATGTATTGAACAGTGAATATGAGTTTCAGGGGGTGATTTTGGGCAATTGTAAAACCGCCATGGGGGGTAGCGGTTTCACTTGAAGTGAAACCGCCACCCTCAATGGCGGTTTCACACCCGAACCGAGTATGGGAATTGTGGCTTAATTTTTGTATGAAGAGTGAAACCGCCATGGGGGGTGGCGGTTTCACTTCAAGTGAAACCGCTACCCCCCATGGCGGTTATAGTTTTTTTTTTTTTTTTTTTTTCAAATACTTGTATCGGGGTTCTCCACCCCCCAAATCACCCGACGCCTTACAAAAAAAAAAACCCCGACTCTCAACCTCAACTTCTCTCTCCAGCCCACGTCCCCATCCTCTCCGGCCGCTGCTTCGCCCCAATCCCGCCGCTGCTCCCGTCGCTCCGCCGCTGCTCCTGTCGCTCCGTCCTCTCTCGCTGCGCCGCTGCTCCGCCCTCTTTTGTACCAATTTCTTTAAGGTAATTTCATTTCTTCTAATTGTACCAATTTGTTTTAGGTAATTTCAATTCATTAGTTTAATTGTTTGATTTTTTAGTTAGATTACTAATTTATTGAATAATTTGTTTTGTTAGTATTGATAATAATTTGCATATTCATAGTATATGATAGAAGTTGAATTTTTAGGGTTTTGTTTAATATTGTAATTAAACCACACTAATTTAGGTTAATTTAAGTTCATTGAGTTGTTTTTTTTTTTTTTATGTTAGTATTATGCTTGAGTTTAGTTAGTATTATGCTTGAGTTTAGTTATATATTTAATCCAATTTAGTTAGTATTATGCTTGAGTTTAGTTATTAAAATTCATAAGTCGATTTTTAGGGTTTTGGTTAATTGAAGATTTATGTTAGTTGAATTTCTTAATTAAATTAGTTTATTTTTCTCATTATAGAATGGAAATTACGGGATATCCTTTGGTATGTTATTGGGATGGAGAAATTGTTGAAGCTAGTGGAAATGTTTGTTATAAGGGTGGAAATGAGAGTTTTGTATTTGCTAGTACTAGTATGACTTATAATGACTTCATTGAGGAGATTTGTGAGGCAATGAAAATCAATAGAAAGAGTGTTTCATTGACGGTGAAGATGAAGTATCCGAGTGCCGGGTGTTATAAGGTTGTACCCCTTAATAATGATCGTTCTTTACTTGCTATGTGGGCAATTGTTCGACACTCAAAGGTTCCTTCTATGGAAATTTATGTTGAAGTGGGAATGCTAGACTCTAGAAATGTATTGGCAACAACGATTTCAACAACGCCCAATACTTCTCTCACATCAATGAGATTTGGGGATGTTGTGCAATATGTTTCCATTGAAACCAATAACATAAATAAGGGGACCTTGAACGAGGATTTAGAAGGAGATGAGGCGGAGGAGGAGTTGAATGTTGTTGAACGTATGATTGATGATGAAGATGAGAATGATGATTTGGTTGGGAAGAGTGCCCCACATTTAGAATTCAATACGATTCATGAAATTGATCAACAACATGTGAATGCTTGGAAAACATGGATCAATGAAGTTGAAGTTGAGGTTGGTAGGGAGTTTATAGTTGGTCAAAGATTTCCAAATAAAGCTGCTTTGATAGAAAATGTAACTTTGTACTCTGTACAACGTAACCAAACTTTCAAAGTGCCTGAATCCAAACCCCACACTGTCACTTTCAAGTGTAGTAGAACACCAAACCCATGCAATTGGAGGCTTAGGGCATCACAAAAACAAGAACAGTTTTCAGAAGCCTTCACCATTGTCACTTATCTTGGGCCTCACGAAGCTACCTGTGTTGGTGACGTTATTCCACGCGACCATATGAATTTGAAACGTGGATTCATTAGTGAAGCTATTAAAAACCTTGTTGCCAAGGATTGGTCCATTAAAGTCCCAGTTCTTATTGAATTTATCAAAGATAAATTCAATTATACTATCTCATATATGAAGGGGCGGAATGCTAAACAAAGGGCAATTGCAAATTTATATGGTGATTGGGATGAATCCTACACTTTGCTTCCTCACTTCATGCAAGCAATGAAAGAATCCAACCCGGGAACTGTTGTGCATTTTGTGAATACGCCAACATGCAAACCCAATGAGGAAACTTTCTTTCGAGTGTTTTGGGCATTTGGACCATCAATTCAAGGTTTCAGCCATTGTCGCCCTCTTATAACTATTGATGGCACTCATTTATATGGGAAATATAAGGGTACTTTACTTATTGCAATGGCAGTTGATGCTAACGACCAACTTTACCCACTTGCTTTCGGTATTGTTGAGAGTGAAAATACCAATAGTTGGCCTTAGTTTATGGCATGTATAAGGAGATTCGTGACAGATAGAAAAGGTCTTTGTGTTATATCAGATAGACATGATGGCATCAAAGCTGCTATGAATGATGAACACATCGAAATGACTGAGCCGCATGCCTACCATAGATTTTGCATGCGTCATGTGGCATCCAACATCAACACAAAGTTTAAAAGTAGGGATTTGAAAAACTTGTTTGGTTGGACTGCCACACAACATCAGAAGAAGAAGTTCAATCGTGGTTTCAATCGAATGGGTGAAATAAATATTGATACACGACGATATTTGACCAAACATGGTTTGGAGATGGAGAAGTGGTCAAATTATCATGACGGTGGGTTCAGGTATGGTATAATGACTACCAATATGGTGGAGTGTTTCAATGGAGTTTTGAAAGGAGGCAGATTCTTACCCATCGTCGCACTTGTGAAATTGACATTTTATCGAGTCAATGCGTACTTTGTGGAGCGGCGTGAGAAGGCAAAACAAAGGCTTGAAGAGAGACATGCATATTGTAAGAAAGTAATGGATGCCATTGCTGTCAATTCTGAGAAAGCCGCACACCATACCGTTGTGGCATTTGATAGAGGACTGTTTCAAGTGACCACTGGGTCGGGCCATAGAGGTAGTGGAAAAGGGAAACATAAGCATACTGTGAATGTTGTGACTAAAACATGCACTTGTAAAAAACTTGAAATTTACAAGTACCCTTGTTCACATGTACTTGCCGTTTGTAGTTCAATGGGTTTAAGTACAAATGCATTTGTGGATGTGTTTTACACTAGTGGTGAGTATTTGGGGTCATACGCACCCAAATTTCGACCCATTCCGGATGAAGCTTATTGGACACCTCTTGATGGTCCTAAAATCCTTGCTAATAAGGATATGAAACTTGAACCGAAGAAGAAGGGTACGAAGGATAAGTCACATTCAAAGCAATTGCGTAATGAGATGGATGAAAAACCAGCATCAAAATCATTATGTGGCATATGTTGTCAACTCGGTCATAACAAAAAGACATGTTCTTTAAGAGGGTAACATTTTTTGTTGATCTTTATATTATTGTGAACTTACTTTTGCCTAATCTTTTTGTGTAATATTTTAACTCTCTTGTTTTTCTTTTTGTAGCTCTCATGGAGGCGGATCTTCATCCGGGACCGATCGAACCGTCTCTTCTCAAACTGCAAGACAAACACAGGAGTCAAGCAATTTGGGACGGAGAGGAGGTGAGTTCGCTTAGATGTAGAACTCACATAAAATGGCATGGCGGTTATCGTCCTAGTAAGCGGGTAGTTAAATTTATTAGGAAAACCCAGTTTTATGGGGCGCATAGAGTAGCTAGTGTTAAGTTAGATCAGGATTTAATAAGTGCGGTAGTAGAAAGATGGAGGCAAGAAACCCACACTTTTCACTTAACCGTTGGGGAGGCCACTATCACCTTGCAAGATGTGCAAGTTATGTTAGGTTTGAGGATAGATGGAAGAGCTGTGACAGATGAGATCCATCAAGATTGGCAAGGATTAGTGACTAAATTGTTGGGAATAGCACCGGGGGGAAGTTTGAAGGGAACTTCTTTGAAAATTTCTTGGTTGATGACCCATTTTAGTTATTTGCCCAACGGTATGGACGATGCCGTATTTCATTGCTATATTCGAGCGTATCTTCTCATTTTGTTTGGTACCGTTCTATTTCCCGATAAGAGTGGGGATGTGGTTCAAGTAATCTATTTGCCATTGTTAAGTGATGTCAGTAGATTGGATGATTACTCGTGGGGAAGTGCGGTACTAGCAACATTGTATCGTAACTTGTGTCGTGGGTGTTGTAAGGATGCATTAGAGATATCCGGACCTCTTATTCTTCTTCAGTTGTGGTCTTGGGAACGTATTGCTATAGGACGTCCTATGAACATGGGACCATTAGAATATGAGGATGAGGATGAGGATGAAGATGAGGATGAGGATGGGGATGAAGATGAGGATGAGGATGAGGATGAGGATGAGGATGAGACTATAGCTAGTCCATTTGGGTCACAACATATCTATGGGAGAGATGCATTAGGACGTAAGTGGCTTATGATCGATCGGCGAAGAGCTGATGGGATTTTCTCTCTTACCGCTTACAGAGATGCATTTGATTGTATGACTCATGATCAAGTAAGTTTACTTATCCAATCCAATTTTTTGTGACTTTATAAGCATGAAAATAATTTGGTAATTTACTTATTTATTTGTTTTATTTTAGTTTATTTGGCAGCCTTATACAGCGGATGTCATCTCAGCTCTCTCTCCGATTTGTTCAAAGGATGAACAAGATTGGTGTGTTTTGGCTCCTATGATCTGCTTTGACATTGTAGAGTGGCATTGTCCAGATCGGGTAGTACGCCAATTTTGTTTGAAGCAAACAATCCCGGTGGACTGTGATACTTCTGTGGCTCTTCATAAATTGGATAGGAGAGGAAATCGGAAGGTAAGCTGGAGTGAAATCCACAATGTCTATATCGATTTATGGCGTAGGCGTCGAGAGAGGGTGGTGGCTAATATCGATGTAGATGATGGCTTGATGGATTACAATGATCCGTATATGGTTTGGTATCGAAACCATACTCGTCGTATCATTGGAGCTGTTAAACAATCTCATGGTGGCCCGGTTTCCTACCATCCTTCTTCTCCCTCAATTCAATTGCTTGTAAGTATGATTTATCGTTATTTCAGTTTTATTGAATAGTAAGCATGTTTAGGAAATAATTAGTGCAATATTTTGATTTTTGTGATTATAGACTCAAGGTTTTGAAACTCTACACATGAGGTGTGAGCATGACCTTCAAGCTGCACTCAATGACGCATCTAGTGTTAATTTTGTCCAAACTTTAACCAACATCCGCAAACATTGCTCCGAATGTCTCGAGAAGGTGGGATTTTCACATCTTATCCAACAATCTCAAGAACAACCAAGTGCAAGTTTGGATGATCATTCTCCTCTTATCCAATATATGCGTCGACGTAGAGTTGGTTCTCCTATGACACCAATTATGGAAGGCGACACTCCGGGTTCTTCCTCAAACCAACCCGCTTCCTCAAGCCAGCGTCGAGCTACACGCCGCCGCCGCCTAGCGGATGATTAGCTATTAATATAGTAGTTTGTAATGTATGGAAACAATTTTATGTTGTATTCGACTCTTTCAAGTTTGTAAAAGACGTTTTAAGTTATGAAATAAGATACCATGCCATTTGAGTTCTCATCTTGGGTTGTTATTGGTGTTATTGAACGATTGTGGTCGTGGCATTTTGGTTTGGGTTTGTTTGAGTTGCAGGTGAAACGGAAAAGAGGGAAAACACCTTAAAAAAAAAAAACAAAAATATAAAAACGCCACGGAGCACAGCGGTTTTATAACCACAGAAACCGCTGCTCTCAGTGGCGTTTTCATCACAGATTCAAGTAGTATGAAAATAGGTGGCTTAATTTTTGTAAAGGGTGAAACCGCCATGGGGGGTGGCGGTTTCACCTGTAGTGAAACCGCCACCTCCCATGGCGGTTTCACCCTTTTACAAAAATTAAGCCACCGATTCCCATACTCATTTCGGGTGTAAAACCGCCATTGAGGGTGGCGGTTTCACTTAAAGTGAAACCGCCACTTCCCATGGCGGTTTCATCACCGAACTGACCTATGAGGAATTTTGGCTAAGGTGAAACCGCCATGAGGAGTGGCGGTTTCACTCAAGTAAAACCGCCACCTCCCATGGCGTTTTCACCTTAGCCAAAATTTCTTCCCAGTCTCAAAGTTACTGTTCAAGACACTTAAAACCGCCAGTGGCACCTAAATGGGGTGACGTGCACCCCATAACATTAAACGTTTTTGAATCCGACCCATTTTGTTTAATATTTATTTTTTGAGCCCTATTTCGAAAAAAAATTCAATAAATTATCATATAGTAGTATAATATAGCTAATTTATGGAAAATAATTATTATGCTAATTTATTTGAACAAAGATAAGTCGTAGTATAGTATAACTAATTTATGGAATATAATCATTATGGTAATCTATTAGATTATTAAAGATAAGCCAACATTTTTCTTATAGAGTGAGTAAAACCAATATAAATATATAGCCCGGGCGTGTCACGGGCATGCAAACTAGTGTGATATAGTTACTGGAGTTACGTAACAACTAAAGTTATGAGAGTTAATGAAGTATCAAGATGTGTGGCTGAAATTACTTCCGACCTTCTGACATAACTTTACTTCTGACCTGATACAATTCTTATATATATATATATATATATATATATATATATATACACACACACTAGAAAAGGATGACAAATTAATGCAAAATTGGATATGACCGTCATATTTTAAACATTCAAATTGAATTCAGCCCCTAAGCATAAACTTAATATGCTTTCAAAAGAAGCCAGAAATAATTATCCTTTCAAAACCAAACAACCCAGAAAAAGTACACTTAAATACATCAAAGATATCCACATTCCATGATATAGCTATTTTAAAACTTTATGATCTAAAATTACCTGATATTGATGAAATTAACTTCCAACATTGAAGAGAATACAATGGTTTTCTACTTGCGAGTGATAGAAATAGCAATAGAACAACCCCGAAGTTTGGGAGCAGTTTATTTTTTTTTCTCTCTCTTAAATCATGGGATTAGCAGCAAGTGGGGTTGATTTGAAGAAAACTTCTCAGTAATCCTCAATTATATTTAACTGTTTTTCTATTGTGGTGCTTTGATCTGCATATGACTGAAGCCTAATCAAGTCAAAAAAATAAAGGTTATAATCGGCCCTATTAAATTTTAGGGGTTGAGCGGGGTATATTTGGCAAAAGAAAACGGTAACTTGGCCCAATCAAAGCCCAAGTCATTCTTCATCGGGTTTCGGCCGAGCTCGTGATCCCAAATTTTGCCAAGCCAAACCCATTCATATATACTAAAACTAGTTTAAAACCCGTGCGTTGCACGGTGATATTAACAATATTTTATATTATATAGGCACATTCCATTTCCGAAATCATTATAATTATTGTAGTTAAATAAATTTTTTCAAGGTAATAACAAAATAAAGTTACCATTTATCTAGAACTATTGATTAATTCATTTTTTAAAGTTCTCACACTGTATACTTACATGACATTAATGTTCTACCTAATTAATTAACTTTTTTCATAAAACCATTTACTTCCATTACCTACTTTAACAAATTAAAGAGCTTATATTTTCATTTTCAATACTATGGCTCGAGGACCTGTCTAGACATCCATAAAAATACCTATAATTTTTTTATTTTTCCAATAGATAGACTATATTTATAAATCGAATATTATATTTTTCTAGGACTATGTATTAAAATTTTCAAAACTCAAGATTATATACATTGAGGTAGCTGACTAAATAATTTTCGTTTGATAGTAATTGTTTTAGAGCAAGGAGATCTACACATTATGTAAAAACATTTGATTGCTCTCACAGAAATAAGTACATCGAATACGGAAATGACCTTGTATGATACAATTCAACTTAATTTGGCCACATATAAATTCCAAAGCATATCACCTAAATTAAGCTATTTTTTAATTAATTTAATCAATTGGCATATGAACTGTCAACATTTAATGCCTCAGCTACAACAGTCATACATTTCTATAAGGAGGGAGTATCCTATCTTTTTACGATTACCTAAAAAAAAAAGACTTATAGAATAACGCATATTTAGAGAAACCCAGTGACTTATGCTCGTAGTTATTAGTATTTGGAAATTCACTTGAGTAATTATATCACTACAAGAAACACGTTCATTTGTGACGGAGCAAACTCGTTGCAAATCGGCCAAAACTCGTCGTAAATGGTCTTTTACGACGAGAATCCTGTCCGGTCGTGAGTCGTCGCAAAAGGCTCCGTCGCAAATACTTTACGACGAGTTTACTATACCTCGTTGTAATAAAAAATTTTTTGCGACGAGATGTTTTTCTCGTCGTAAAAGCTCTTTCGCGACGACTTTTTCTCGTTTTAATTTTTTTTTCCGACAACACATAATAACACAATTTAATCTTTTTCCCCTCACATGGACCGGAAGTATTTCGTTCTGCCGCAATTCGATCTCACTCGTGCGTATCTTAGTAAGGTCCCCAGGAGGTCACCCATCCTAAGACTACTCCCCATTAAGCACGCTTAACTTTGGAGTTCTTAGTACATGAGTTTCCTACATGGAAAGTCAACTTTATTTGTATGATTAGTACTATCAATTTATTTAAACACTCATAGGAGCACTTAAATCTCTTGAAAACCTCATTATAGTTTCGAGTATTACATGATCATTTATGACCCCGAAGCTTTGTTACTGCGATTTTTTTTTTATTTTTCGACCTTATATCGCACAACTATCTATCAAATATTATATAGTGGTTTCAAATAATTCAACAAATGAAATCAAAACTCAAAATCGATGCACTCAGTTACATTATAAATTGATTAAAATAATTCTTGTTTATATTTCTACATATTAACTCTAATTTTGAGTTTTTGTAGTTTTTATTTTTTCCTTTTTTGACGAGAATTGGGTGTCATCATAAATAACTTGATTATCTACATTGAGAAACAAATTCTCGTCACAACTAATTTATTATCTACGACGAGAAACAGATTGTCGTCGTAGATAATCAATTATCTACGACGAGAAACCGAATCTCGTCGTAGCTAATCTATTATCTACGACGAGAAACCGAATCTCGCCGTAGCAAATTTATTATCTATGACGAGAAACCAAATCTCGTTGTAGCTAATCTATTATCTACGACGAGAAACTGAATCTCGTCGTAATATATATTTTTTGCAACGATAAATTTGACCTTCGTAGATAATATTATTTTTTACGACGAGATCAAAAATCTCGTTGTAAAAGATATATCTTTTGCGACGAGAATCCCTTCCGGTCGTAATTTTGGTCGCAAATGAACGTTTTTCTTATAGTATAAGTGAAATTGCTATCCACCTAAAAATATAAAGCAAAAAATTACAAAACTATCATAAAATTATCAAAGCAGATGCCTCACTAAATGAGTATAACTTTAAGTGTGGAAATCTGATAGTTTTTGCGAAATCAACAGTCCATGCCCTAGCTGGCAAAATGAAATTGTCTTACATTTCTTAAAGGAGAGGGTATCCTATCTTTTTATGATTACAATAAATTTAAATTTGGAATATAAGGTAATCTTTCCATTACCTATGATAAAATTCTTTGTATTATCTTACCATTTCATGACTACAATATACTTGCTTGGAAATATTATATTCCATAACTTATAAATGAATTTTTTATAAACCAATCGAATGTTTCTTCGTCTCAAAATGAAATACAATTTCAATGTCTCTAGATGAATTAAAAGCTTATCGTTATATGCAGAAAATATCAAATTCTTTAAAAAATATACACACTACATTTATTCGTAGTTTGTGGTCAACCTTTTATATATATACTAAGACATAGATTATAAAAAAAGAATAGACTTATAGAATAATACATATATATATATTAGAGCGAGTAAACAATTATCTTTTACTCGTAGTTATTATTATTGGGGAGTTCACATGAATAAGTTGAAAATTCTTTTGTATTATCTTACTATTTCTTGATTAATTGCCATATACTCCCTTCGATCTTTTTATAATTTTCAGTATTGTTTGTTGCTTTTGACTATCCATATTGGGGGCCACTTCTATACTAAATGAACTTATAAATGAACTTTTTATTCATCAAAAAATGTATTAAAATTTCATTAACTGTAGACGTATTTAAAACAAAACATTTGGTTCCTATAATTTACCAAAATGTAGAAAATGTCGTATATTTTTCTCTTATATTAAAATGTAGGTATGACTTATTATCTTAGCATAACTTAAAAAGCAATCTTTTATATTGATGGATTTTTTCAAAATTACCATAAACCTACATATGGTACTACATTTCCATAAGTAAAAAATATATGAATTTTATACATGATTGCCATAAACTCACATATGGTATAACAACAATTTCATAACATAAACTAATTCCTTATTCACCAAAAGCTCTAAGAAAATTCGAAAGGCTCTAAACCTCTTCAATGCCCACGAAAAAAGCTTCGTTTATAAATATACTAGTTTTAAGCCCGTGCGTTGCACGTTACACATATTATATCGTGTTTAATGACTCTTATGCAAAAGTCCCACGTTAAACATTTTTCCTTAAAAAGCCAAATGTAGTGTTTAAATTTTGGTTGCTGAGTAGTTTGAGAATAAACACAATCTCATTTTTTGCAATTTTCGTTTGATGCCTGATGACTAATGCATTTCTATCAAACATATGTATAAATGAAACTCATTTTAAATTAGATTTCAAAACAGATCTAATGGGATATACGGAGTATGTTGTAATTTTTTGATACACAAAATGAAAGTTAGGACTAATAATGTTGGGCCACATTTAAATAACTTTCAAATTACAGTTTTATAAAGACTATATCTAATAACTCTTGTGAGAGACATTCATTTTTTGGACTCTCTCACTATATCTCTTATGTTGGACTCTCTTTAAACTTTTCATAAAAAAAAAAAAAAACTCTACTAAATGTATACGGTGTATGTAAATTGTTTTGCATATCGGAAAATGTGTAAATGGATCTCAATTTGAGATATATTTCGAAACAAATCTAATGATATATGTTCTGAAGTTTTCTGTTACACATAACCAATGTTATAATTTATTATGTAGAAAATCTTTTAGATAAGTTTTTGAAAGACTCTCACGTAAATAAGGATTCTATATACAACTACTAATTGAGTTGTTAATAATAAACTACGGTATTTCCCATTTTTTGGACTCTTTTAGTATTTCTCTTTTGTTGGACACTCTGTAGGCTCTTCAAAAATCTCTCTTTTGTGCGTTGCACAGACTTTAGGTTTAAACTCTAATTTAATATTTTAATTTACCCTTTAAAAAAAATTAATTACTATTTGATCTCGTTGACAAAAATTTTTATTGGTATATATATACTTGTTAAAGTCAAATACAATTTGTAACAATGAGTATTATACAAAAAATTATATCAGATTACTTATGTGGTTTGTTCAACTCTTAACTTATTGAAGAACAATTTGCATTACATATTTGGTTGTAATCGAACAAATAATAATTTATTGGAACCGTGAAACTTATGAATTGACTTATTCGTAACACTCATCTTTTTATAAAGCTCAAACTTTTTAATGATGATATGATCTTCTAACAAAATTGATATTGTAGTATTAATTTTTTTTATTGTTGAAAAAGTTTTGTAAGACATTTTCTTGAACGATTATATTTATACTTCTATTCTATTTACATATTAAGTATAAGATTTTCATTTAACTGATCACATGCAAACTTTCTCAAGTAGTCAAAGGAAATTGTATTTTTGTGCCCGATTTGCATTGTCAGTCATACACTAATGTGATCTAATATCATAAGATATCACCTTAATTAGCTTAAGTGATGACTATAGCAAGTTCGTAATTAAGTTAGGATTTCGTAATAAATGAAAGACATATAGTTTTGGAGATATCACTAAATCTGAAAAATATGATAGGTCGTATAATGGTTGTAACCTTATAATGTTTGATTTGGATTGTTTGTTAATTCATGAGAGTGTTTCTAAAGTTTACATATCAGATTTTGAAAAAAAAAAAAGTATATACTTTCCCAAAGAAATCCTAAGTACGTACAAAAGAATTAGTAGGGGTCTTAAATTTTATGATTATGATCTCTCTTAGTAGGGGTCTTAAATTTTATGATTAAGATCTCTCTTTGTATCTAGATATAATAAAGTTTAGGATATTAGTCATTAGATCTACTAATAGAAGTAGTAGTATACATGTATAAACTACTCCTAGGGTAGGATTTTTTTATATTAATTTCTTTTAATTATAGGAACACTAATTGAAATAGTTACTGCTGACCATAAATCGAGAAAAAGGGTTCGATCCCAATAGACCTAGCTTAGTTCTTGTGGGCTGCTAATTAATTAGCTAGTGCATATGATAGCTCTAGTTAACTTTTGTTTTTTTTACTAAAATTTGTAGCAACACCAAAGCTATAAATTAGCTATGCTAGACCAATGCTTTACAAACTATATATTTTTGGTTCTCAAATATTATCATATATCGAAATATACATGCAAAATTGGCTTGTGCATGTATGAGTTGTGGGATCAAAGCTTATATCAACGACAAAACTAATGTATATCAAATCTAATATATATTAGGTAATTTGGGAAATGGTAATTAGTATTTCGCAACCAAAATAATGATGATAAAAAAGGAAACTTTTTTACTACGTTAAGCAACAAATGAAATCATTAAGCACATTTTAGACACGTACGTAGAAAGTTTGGGAGCAAACACATTATATAATAGAGAATTAGGCAAGAATACTATCCTACTACAAAAACATAATATACCATAGAACAATAGGTTAGAATATTTATCTTACTATAAAAAAACCACAACAACTACTACAGGAGTACTATTGATACTACTTCAACTAAAAATCTTATTATTACTATGACGGGTGACCGACTAACTATAATTCAAGTTTATACATAAAAATTTGATTAAAATGCTATGCCCTTCTACTATTGAAGCTAGTGACGATGTTGATATTGATGCTAGTGACTATGATGAATGCGCTAATACGAATATGATGCCGAAAATTGACCATTAGCTAAATACTACTACTATTACTATTCTCCAATTATCTATTACCTAATGCAAATAATTTTTTGTTTTGGACAACTACTACTAATTATACTCCTACTCCTGCTATACTACTACTACTACTACTACTACTACTACTACTAATATACTACTACCACTACCACTACTACTACTACGATTACTACTATTATTGATATACTACTACTACTACTACTACTAATATACTACTACCACTACCACCACTACTACGACTACTACTACAATAATAGTAAAGCACAAAAAAACAACATAATAAAAATACAAAACAAAACAATAATATTTATTTAAACAAAACAATGTACTCTCCTAACCTTATACAAATCCCCAATTTTAACTTTACCTAAACTTCTACAATCCTATAATAGTTGGACTCTCTCTATGAGCTCGAAAAGCTCAACTTTCGACGTAGGCCCTTGAAGACTACTACTACAATAATAGTAAAGCACAAAAAAACAACATAAAAAAAAATACAAAACACAACAATAATATTTATTTAAACAAAACAACGCACTCTCCTAAGCTTATACAAATTCCCAATTTTAACTTTACCTAAATTTCTACAATCCTATAATAATTGGACTCTCTCTATGAGCTCGAAAACCTCAACTTGCGACGTAGGCCCCTGAAAAATCCCTCATTTATTATTATGTATGGATGATTGATGACTATATATATATATATCCAATGAGAAGTGATAATTTGGTCAGAAGTGATAAGTAATCTCAGCCATTGATTTCGCATAACTGAAGTAACTAAACTGCATAACTTCAATCGTAACTCGATTAACTAAAACTTTTAACTCTAGTCAGTTAACTCTACTAACTAAATTGCATAACTCCAGTGAGCTAACTGCATAAAGTAAATTGTTAACTCCATTATTATTAGTAGCTCCACTAAATTCAATGAAAATTTAATAACTCTAACGTAACTCCATGAACTAAAACACGTAACTCCAACTTAACTCCATCATCTAAAACACGTAACTCCAACTTAACTTCATCATCTAAAACACGTAACTTCAACTTAACTCCATTATCTAAAACACGTAACTCCAACTTAACTTCATCATCTAAAACATGTAACTCCAACTTAACTCCACTACTTTAACACGTAACTCCGATAACTCCTCTAACTAAAATACGTAACTCCAACTTAACTACACTAACTAAAACACGTAAATCCAACTAAACTCAACTAATTAAACACGTAACTCCAATAACTCCACTAACCAAAACACGTAACTCCAACTTAACTCTACTAACCAAAACACGTAACTCTAACTTAACTCTACTAACCAAAATACGTAACTCCAACTTAACTCTACTAACTAAAACACGTAACTCCAACTTTAACTCCAATAACTATGACACGTAACTCCAATAATTTCATAACTAAAAGACGTAACTCCAATAACTAAAAGACGTAACCCCAATAACTCTACTAACTAAAATACGTAACTTTAAAGCTAACTCCGCCAATTAATTACTAACTAAAAAAAATAGAAAATGAAAGAAATTAAAAACGAAATTAAAAAAAACCCCAATCTTCCACCATTTTCTCTCTCCTCCCACACCACCAACCTCCACCCTCCCCCCGCCACACCTCCGCTAGCCACAGCCCCCCTCCACCTGCACCTCCGTTGCCATCAGCCTCACCAGCCACCGCGGCCGAGCCGTGCTCCGTTGCCATCAGCCTCCTCCTCCACGGCATCTCCACCACCTCTTCATCCACCATTTCCCCTCTCTCACGCCCATTTCTCTCTCCTCAAATTCTTCTCTTTCCATCGCCCTACCACCGCCTTCACCTCCTCCTGAAGCAGCACCACCTTATCCCGACCTCCAACCACGACGCCATCATTCTCGGTCAGATCTGATAAAATCGAGGACGAAAAACGTGAAGGAGAACGCATATTTTGCGGTGAAATGATTTTCGCACGAGTATTTGATGAGAATAGCGGCGGAAATTAGAGATGATGTCGGAGATGGTATAGATTGACGGAGGAGAGCAGCGGCGGCGGCCGAATCTGAAGAAAATGCATGCGAAAATGGAGGAGAAGAACTAGGTATTCGCGGCCAAACAGTGCTCAACGGAGAAGACTGATGTCGGACGAAGACTTGCGGTGGTCCGATGAGTCGACGTCGGCCGGTGGTGTCGTAACCGGCGAAAGTCGTTGCAAGTGTACGCCGGCGGCGGTGGTTGGCGCCGCGGGGTAGGGCCGTGGAGAGAGAAAGGAGGGGAGGAGATGAGAGAGAAAATTTGAGATTTAGAGATTGGGTGTAATTTTTAATTTTGTTTTCCTTTTATAATTGTTTTTAATGTGAGTCGTTAGATCAAAGTAAATGGATGGATGAGATTACTTCTCACTTCTTACGAAATTGTTAGTTCTCATTTGATAGATTTCCTATGTATATATATATATATATATATATATATATATATATATATATATATATATATATATATATATATATATATATATATTATATAAGGGTTGCAACCGGTAACAAGTTAATTTATCGTCATAAATAAGAAATAATGTGGGTCACACGTCTATCTTAGATCAATAGTTGAGATTAAATAAAATAAAGGAAAATTTGCGAGACCGCACCTTATAAAATAAGTTTTTTGCGAGACCGCACCTTTTATGTTAAATTTTGCGAAACAACACATTTTAAATCTATTTCTTTGCAAAGCAGCACCTTTTTTTTATTTTCGACCAATTTTGATCACTCTCCAACGTTGACCCGACCTTACTCTTCCCCTTCAATTTCCCTCCAATTCCCCCCCTCTTTTCCCCCCCCAAAGATCCCTAAATTGTTGGAACAGGTCAACGTCGGGTCAACTTTGGAGAGTGGTTAAAATTGGTCGAAAATGAAAAAAGGTGCTGCTTCGCAAAGAAATAGATTTAAAATGTGTTGTTTCGCAAAATTTAAATAAAAGGTGCGGTCTCGCAAAAAACTTATTTTATAAGGTGCGGTCTCGCAAATTTTCCTAAAATAAACAAAAACAAGTTCATAAAAACGAAACAAAAAAAAGACCCATCCTTCCCTTTTTCTCTCTCTTCCCCTAAACTCCTCACCCGATAACCCTGGCCCCACCGACAGTCGTCCCGAACCACCATTAATACCGGCCCCGACCCAACCACCACAAGCGCCGATTTCCCGCCACCTTCCCTCCGCCACTCCCACATACCGTCGCCCCTTATTTCTCCCCCAATATCTCTTTTTTTCGACGTGGAAATTTGGGGGAGAGGCGGCAACAATGGCAGGAGGGGCGTCGAGCGTCGGCAAACGACCGAGAAAAGGTGGTGACCTGTGCGATGGATGACGAAGGGCGAAAATGGGGGTGGTTGAAGAGAAGTTTGGAGAGAGAGAATGGGTTGATTGGAGCGAGGACGTGCTCGACGGTGGAAAGGACCACCACCGATGAACAGGCGGAACAACAAGTATGGTGGTGGTCATCGGCTGGATCGGGTGGTGGTTGGTGCAGGTGGCCGGTAGTGGGAGGGAGGTGGTGGTTTGTGCGTGGTGGTGGTAGGTGTGTAAGGGAGGAGAGAGAGAAAAATGGGTTTATTTACAGTTTTAAAACTTTAAAAACACTAGTTATTTGATATACTCCCTCCATTTTATTAGGTTCTTTGCATTTGGTTTGAATATGTGAGAGGAATTTAAACCAAATGCAAAGAACCTAATAAAATGGAGGGAGTATTCGCAATAAGCAAAATAACAAAAATATCAACCTATGAATGAGAATTAATTGAAAAATATTGTCGTCATCTTTCACTAGTTCCGCTACAAAGAAACATGTGACTTATTATAGGAAAGTGCCTCGTGAGTTAAACAACTTTCATTACCTATACTTACACAATAATGTGTATACTATCTTTAAGTTACAAGTAGAGGTGGCCACGGGCCGGGCGGGCCAGTGCTAGGGCCGGGCTCCACCGGGCCAGTGCTCAGAGAATCGAGCACTAGCACTAGCCCTACACACCCGGGCTAGTGCCAGTGCTTGATTTTTCGGGCACTTGCACTAGCCCGCCAGTGCTTGACCGGGCTTTGACCCGGGCTAGTGCCGGGCGGGCCAGTGCTCAGGCACTGCTGGCTCGGCCGAAAAAATAAAAGGGCTTGGTCATAATTAGCATAATTTTATCATTTTTTTTGATAAACCTATAATAATTAGGATGCCTACGTATCTCGAAAAAATCAAATCCCACGTAGTTCTTCACTTACCTTACTTACCGTCACTTGATTATTTGATCGGTTCATTCTCATCGGCGGTTGATGCTCCTGATTCCGATGTAGTATCCATTGTCATGAATGGATCATCTTCTTCGTCATCATCATCATCATACTTCTTTCCTTGTCTTCTTTTTAATGCTTGATCCCAATCTTTTTTGCATACACATATATTCACGGAATCGGGAGCTAACCTTGATCGCTTTTCATCCAATACTCTTCTACCTGCACTAAAAGCAGACTCCGAAGCAACTGTCCAAGCTGGAACTACAAGAACATCCTTTGCAATTTGGGTTAAAATCGGATATTGGTGGCTATGTTTATGCCACCAATTAAGAATGCTAAAATCACTTTCATCGGTAGTATCATGGACAAGTGTTAAATAATCATTGACAAAAGATGTAGTATCATCTAAAATCGTTTTTTGTTTTTTTAAAATAATATTATGATAAAAACCAAATCTACTTGGTTTAGATTTAGATGACGTGGAAGAAGAACTAGCTTGTGCATCAGTACCACTACGTGTATCATACAAATCATGTAATTTAGTAAGAATAGAAACACATTTGTTCACATAATTATCTACATCATAGTCTTGTTCTAATGTTGAATAATAAAATTCTAACATGTTTTTCAATCCCGCGGATTTAACACCGGGATCAAGAATACATGCAATGCCATATATAATAGGAAATTCAGTAAAATAAGCCAACTATTTCTCACGCATTAAAGAAACAACTTGCTTTAAGCTATCGTAAATAGAAGAATCAACATTAGACATAACAAAAACTATTTTAATGCATTGTAAAATCACCAAATGAACATTTGGTTCATATACTAGCGAAAAAACTTTGTAGCATCATAATAAGATTTCAAAAGATCATAAAGAGGTTTGGTAAGTTCCCAAGTAACATCATCGAGAAGTCGTGCATTTGGATCGGTAGAATAACGTTCATTATACAAAGTAGTAATAACTTGTTTATACCTGATTGCAGCACCTAGCATGGTGTAGGTAGAATTCCACCTTGTTGGTGTATCAAGACCAAATCTCTTTACTGGAAATTGATGTTGCGTGCACAATTGTTTGTATCTACGCTTTTTTGAGCCCGTTGCTCTAAGCCACTTAATAACTTTTCTAATAGGGCTTAAAATAGGAGAAATACAAGCAATTCCTTCTTGAGCGGACAAATTAATAATATGTGCACAACATCTAACATGTCAAAACATACCATCTAATAATAAAGTTGGAATATTACTCTTGATATGACCAATACAATTAGTATTAGCCAAAGCATTATCAAATGAAATAGTAAACAACTCATCAGTCAATTTAAACTCATTACAAGTAGCATGAATACGAGAATATATGTTATAGCCGGTATGCGACTCTTCCATAACATCAAAAGCAATAATACGTTTTTGTAATTTATAATCATCATCAATCCAATGAGCGGTAATGCATATATAAGGCTCACCTTGTCTTGAAGTCCATGTATCACTAGTTAGGCAAACACGTCCACTAAATGAACGAAAATATTCAATTAGCTCGCCTCTAGTTTTGTGATATTGTGTCATAGTATGACGCTTAAGAGTGTTCCTAGGCACCTTTTTTTAAGCGGGTTGTAATGATAATCTATTAAACTCTTCATAATTAATACTTTCACCAAAACTAAGCGACAATTCATCAAGACAAACAAAATTAGCCATATTATCAATCATTCGATCTCTATTATAATAGAAAGGAATACCTCCACCGGGGGTCGGGGTCATATAACTTCCGATTTGTGATTGATTACCACCATGGCTTGATTCACCTTCAACTATTTTTTCGGGGTCGATTATGCCATGTACGCTTTGTAGGTGTCGAGCTTGAGTGCCGGTTTCGCTACCCGTTTTCCACTTCAATTCCACATTAACATGGTTGGCTTTGCAAATTCAACAAACAAGTTTGAAACATTTTACACCTCTTTAGTCATTTTCGGTGTAGACTTTGTCAAAATGAGCCCAAACAAAACTTGTTTTGACACCACGTCGATTAATAATACCACCACCTTGTCCACCTACAATTAAAGAATAATGATACTAATTGAGTTGTAAATTTACATTAATTGAATAAATTAAAAAATTAAATGAATTGAATAAATATGCAACTTTATAAATTGAATTTTACCATCTTGTAAATATACATCCGTTGTTGGACGAGAACGGGGTGGTGGCATGACCGATGATTCTTGTTGTGATGCATTACCTACACCTACAAATAAAATTATATCAATAAAAAGAAAAATTGACAAAATAAAACTAATAATTATAAAAATAAATTATAAACATTAATTTACCTTGATGAATATCACCTAGAAGTGATTCTTCATATTCTCTCAACACTCTTCTTTGATCGGGAGTTAGATTATCCATTTCGGGTTAATATGATTTTTTTTTATAAGAATATTAAAATATTCAATACAAAATACAATAATTATCAATACTAATAATAATTATCAAAATAACAATAATAAAAGTACTAAATATTGTATACTTGTAGTAATTTTTTTCTAACTAAAATTGAAAACTTAATTAATACTTGAAAATTGTAATAATTTTTTTTAACTCAATTTAAAACTTGAATACTTAAGAGTTGTAGAATTGTAGTAATTGAAGAAGAAATGTAGAATAGAGAGAGTGATTGTGTGGAAATTGAAGTTGGATTTATTCGGTATTTATAGAAAATTTAAGGGTAGGGATAAAATTAAAAAAAAAAAAAAAAACTGTCGTTTCACAAACGGCTAGTTTTTGGGTTTTAAACCCAAACTAGCCGTTGGCTAGGGGCGGGCTGGTGCGGACTAGGGGCGGGCTGGGCGGGCCGTTACTTGTACAGGGCTTGACCGTTACTTGACCAATGTTTGACCAGGGCTTGACCAGTGCCTTGACCAGGGCTTGAACAGGGTTTTGACTAGGTTTGACCAGGGCTAGTGCAGTGCCTGGGCCGGGCCGTGCCTTGACCAGGGCCGGGCCCGGGCTCCTAGTGCCCAATGGCCAACTTTAGTTACAAGACTTTGGTTACCACTTTGATGTGGAGATAATGAGCAAAGGAGCATCGTTGTTGAAACACATAATCTCCTAGATGGTCCTTCATGTTGATGTTATAATTCGAGATTGACGAATCGCTATGAACTCATTAAATTAGAATACAATTGTTGAAATATTCAGACGAGTACCATGAATTGAGGTTTGTGATTATAATTTTGAGACAATATTTCATAAAACTTCATTGTATACTCCAAACGATGAATTACAGAAATATAGGGTTACCCATTCATTATGGTGGTTTTATTTATTAATACTTTTTTTTTTTGTAAGAAGTTAGATTTTATTTGTCCCAAATTTGGGGAATAAATGATACAGCTCACTTTAGCGTGGGTTTTGTGATGTTTTGTTTGAGTTTTCACTTCGTTGTCGGACCATTTTAGTGCATTATTCTACTTATCATGTTTTGTAAGTTTAATGGAAGAATATGCAAGTTTTGATGCCTAAATGCAAGTTCGGGGATTAATGACAAGCGCTATGAAGATCCCGAGGATGCTAGAGTTACGAGAAGGTGAAAAACTTACAAGTTGGAGTATTGGAAGACGACCCCGAATCAGAAGGGCTTTAGACGACTCGTCCAGGATGAGAGATGAGTCGTCCAAAGAGGGCGGACAGAATCCATTTAAGACGACTCTCTGGCAGACGAGTCGTCCCGAAGCCAGACAACTCGTCCCAAGTCCAGACGAGTCGTCCCGCTGCTGTGTCGGCGTATTCGCGGATTTCGTTAATCCGTTTTGTAATAATTTAGTATAAATACCTAAACTTCGTCCATTATTCATTATTCAGTTTTGAAGACCTTAAGTTGTATTATTTTGAATACTATGCAAGGCTAAAGACCTAATTCTCGGATTTATTAAATGAAGCTACAATAATTTCATCCGGACAATTGTGAGTTCTACTTATTTCAATTATTGTTGAGTATTATCATTCTCTCTATTTCAATTGCTATTGATTGAATTATCGTTAATAGGTGTACAACTAATTAGCCCTAGGTCAAATCATATTGCTAGAATCATTAATCAAAGGACTAATTGTTTGTTTAATTGATTCACTAGTAGAAACTAAACCTTAATTTCGTGCTGATCATAGATCTAGGGTTTAGGAGAGAATTGATTTATTGATTGAAGATCTAAACCACGTGTGTCTAGATCTTACCAATCCTAGTTGTTATCGTTCTATTGCTTATTGCTTTCGTAGAATTGAATTTAGGCGCGCGTCTTTGTTATTCATCGATTAGGGCTAGTTGGTAGAGCTGATCTCTCTTGCTAGCTATTAATTAGGAACGATCGGAAACTCCGTTTTCACAACTAGGTGCTCAACATAGTTGATCTAAGTGAGGACAGTGGTCAATTGGATGAACTGTAGTGGATATTAATCGTCCGAGACTTTTCCCTTAATTGAATTGCAGATTACTTCTTTTCGTTTGATTACTCATCTACAATCTCAAAACACCCCATTTGGTTACTTTACATACTTAGACAATTTCCGTTCTCTGTGGATACGAAACTTACTTGCCTATTACAACGTTTTAGGTTAGTATTGATATTTTATATTTGTAGGCATACGACTTTAGCCTGTCAATAAACACACCTTACAAAAAGACAACCACTAAGGATCAAGTCTCCTAAGAACATAAAACACTACTACATAAAAAGGCAAATGCAACCCATCAAAAGCAACAGTTTCATAAAAGCGTTGCATTTGACCCTCTATTGTAATGGTTTTCAAGGCAAGCATTATTCCATTAGAGGTTCTAATGCAACAGTTCTAATGCAGTATGTCTTTTATGTAGTAGTGAAAGATGGGAGGAGGAAGTTAACCTTTATGAGTTGGAAATAATGTGTTGTCCTAATATAGAAGGTGGGTTGGGGATAAAAGAAGTTTTGTCTTAGAATAAAGCCGCAATGTCCAAGTGGCTGTGGAAAATTGAAACAAAGCAAGAAGGTTTATGGCTGGACTAGATTCAAACTTATAAACTCAAGAGTAGAAGTATATGGGAAGTTACTCTCAAAGAGAATGACTCAGAAAGTTGGAAGGGAATTTTGAAAATAAGGGATGAAATGCTGATAAAAAAAAAAAAAAAAAAGGAAACAAGGAGAATGCAGAGAAAGAATTAGCATCATGGAGCAAAGGAGGTAAATTCAAATTACAAGAAGCTTATAACTTTTTCAGGTTGCATAGGAGGAAATGCAGATGGAGTAAGATCATATGGAACAATGTTAATCTTCTTAGACACAGGTTTACTTCAAACCTGGCTGTCCAAAGAGGCCTCCCAACAATAGACAATCTAAATAAAAGGGGTATGATGTTAGTGAACATATGCTATTTGTGCAAATACAGCTTGGAAAATACAGATCATCTGTTTTTCAAGTGTAAAATTGCCAAGGAAAAATGGCAACGAATGTTGGACTGGATAGGTATTAACAGAAAGGCCTGGAATTTGGCTATGGAGCTTAGATGGAGTGTTGGAAGAAGAATGAAGAGGCAATAGCACTTTGACTGGTATTGTGCAAGTCTTACAGCAGCAGTGTACTTCATTTGGTGTGAGAGGAATGCCAGAGTTTTTGGGGACAAAGAACAGTCTGAGGAACAGATTATCAAGAGGATTAAAAGCATAGTAAGCATTAGGCTTGTAGCAATCTTGAAGAAATCTTTGGAGGATGAAATTGTAGATTGTTTAAATCGAGTGTAACTATCTTAGTGGTTACTCTTTTTTTGTAAATCTCGTCTTTTTCCCGCAAAAGGATGAATAAAGACTAACATTTTACAAAAAAAACTAAAAACATTGCACGTTGGTCGGGTGGAATTGAATCAGGGAATTTGCCATTAGTGGGATTTCCCGCCAAGTTGTTTGATCTGCTTATGATCATCTGAGTCGCTATCTTATTATTCATGGTTGCATTATTGCCATTTTGTGTCTGCATCACCTAGTGCGTCATGTCTCTCTTGGTTGTCTTAGTTTCGAAGGTTAATGGCTCTCCAGATTATTATTTCAAGTAATCTACCATATTAAAACTTAGAAACAAAATGCGTGAAAAATCATGTCCTATTTTTTTTATAAATAGCGTTTTATTAATAACACCAACATTGAATATCTAACAATAGACGTTATACGAATGTTTGGTATTACCTGAAAATTCAAACGATGGATATAGTAATACTCTTTTGTTCTCTGCACCAACAATATGATCACTAAATTGGTTTTTATAATACCTATTGGAATATCATAAAGTAATGGGTCTTTAATAAACTTTACTTTATGTTAATCGAGATAGGCCATTTTAAAACATATACGAATTTTTGTAGATTTTCTAGCATATTTTAATTGATCAAATGAATATATACTTTATCGTGATTCACCAATCATGTTAGGGCAAAGTTCGGGCCAAGTTAGATGTTATGCTTCAATAATTATATTGTCACTTAACGATTAATCTAAGCATTTTTGTAGATGTGGCTATAAAATGTTGGTATCTTATAGGAAGAAAGTGTAAGCATCATGTTATATTTGATTTTGTCCATTTTTGTTTTAGATATATATTCTTTCAGAAAAAAAAAAACAATGCAAAATGTTCCAATTATCCTTTTTTTTATTGTATTCTTTATTTAAGTATGAGTTTAAATTTGCAACAAATTATGAACATTAGTAATAGTGTCATCTTGACAATGTTGAATTAGTTCACTCGTTATAGAATACAATGATGACACATTTTGGTGGTGAAGCCATATGATGGTGATAAAGGGAATGTATATCATTATTATTTAAATTAATTGTCATTTACTAAAGCATCAATCCCCATTGTTTTGTTTTTCTTAGTGGAGAATATTAATTTAACATTGTCATGTTATTTCAAGTTATTTAGTAAATGTTCCAAAGTTTTGTATTTATTTACAGTAAGAATTTTTCAAAAAACACTAATATGTAGATTTTGATATTTTGGCAATAAGCATATTAATGAAAATTTTCAGCGTATGAATACGAAGTAGAACAATTGAAAAATATTGTCGTCATGTTCCACTAGTTCTACGACAAAGATACATGTGTCTTTTAATTTGAAAGTCTCCGTGGGTTAAGTGATATGTCCAAAAATACCGTTTTATATTACTACTCCTGATTTTATTTCGATTTCTCGTATAAATTATTATTTTTCTGTTATTTTGTTCAATTGTCTGATAGCATAGTCTTCGTATAAGAATTCTTGTGTTGTTTTTAATTTGTATAAGATGGAGAATATATGTAGCATCGGAATAGCGAATTTGTGAGAATGTATCTTTGATTTCATTTACTTTTTGAATTAAATTAGTAATTGTGATTACGAAACCTCTAATTGAATGCTAGACTCATATAATTAATCCGTTATCGTTGATTGCATAACTCGAAGTAGCACCGGATTGTCAGACTTGTAATTGAAACTTGTCATGTCTTCCGAAATTATCAATTCGTTAAGCTGCCGGAATTGACCTTGCTTATTCGTGACTCAAATTGACGTTAGTGTGTTCGTTGTTGGTATTAAATAATTGTCTGAGTCTAGTGAGCATGTTCTAGATAACTATTTGGTTAAATGATATGTCCAGATTTTGTTTGATATATGAATTTTGCACACATTAGATGATGTACGAAGTTATCTACATATATGGTTAATATTCAGAAATATGTATCTACTTAACTATTTTGCGCACATTTTGTTTGATATATGAATCGCTATTTTCAAGTTGCCACACTTTTGCAACCAATCCAATGCGGAGATCATCGGCAAAGGAGCATAATTGTTGAACAACATAAATTACAAGATGGTCACAAATGCTGTAATCGGAGATTAAAGATTATCTATGAAGTCAATACAATTGAATAAAATTGTTGAAATAGTCAGAAAACTACTTCCAGCAATTGAAGTCTATGATTATAAACTTTAGCGACAATGCTTCATAAAATTTTATTTTATATTGCAAACAATATAAGGAACTGAAACAATACAGGGTTACCATTTCATTATGGTGGTTTTATTTATTAATATTACTTACCACTACACCATATATTATTATGGGTAATGTTTCCTGTAATGAGGATTTTGTTCCAAGACCAATGTTACTTAATAGTTCAAATATCCTATAAGATAACCTTAAAGTTCAAGACAAGGGTAGCAAGGTTTGTAACTTGCTCATGAATGGTAGCATCAACGTCTGTCTTGGTAGACTGGTCACTCGATATGGTAGATTGTTGAGCTATATCCAGATTCATTAAGATTTGGTCCCAACTCATAGCATCAATGATGGCTTTAGCACTACAAGCACTGTACACCTACAATTTAACATCACTATTAAATTTTGACGAGAAGAGGAAATATGAAAAGCGATATGATTAATGTATTTGTTTAGGGATCCTCTAGTCTAATGCAAATTAGAAAAGTTATTTAGATACCCGATTTGGTGGGCCCGGGGGAGTGTTATCAGCTGGTGCATCCCAGGCCATGAGCTAAGAACAATCAGTGCCAGATGCATTTTACTCGTCATACTACACTGCTGCCTTGGAACCTAAAGAATTACCCTTCAAGTGACTAAACATTGCACGTTGGCCTAGTGGAATTGAATCAGGGAATTTGCCACCAGCGGGACTTCCGGCCCAGTTGTTTGATCTGCTTAAAGTCATCTGAGTTGCGATCTTATTATTCATTGTTGCGTTTGTGCCATTTTGTGTCTGCATCACCTGGTGCGCCATGAACCTCCCTGTTGTGTTAGCTGCAAAATGATATGGCTCTCTAATTTATTATTTTAAATAATCTTTATACCAGATTAAAATTTAGAAACACTGCGAATAAAAGCTTTGTCATAAGTACAATTCAATAATAATTTTGAGATATAGTGTTTCATCATCATCACCAACTTTATATATCTGACACCAACAAATGACATGGGAATGATTAGTAGTACCTTTAAATTCAAAAGATGGATATAGCAATACTCTTGTGATCTCTTCACCAACAATATGATCACCAAGTGAGTTTTATAGTACATATTGGAATATCATAAAGTAATAGGTCTTTAAAAAAATTTACTTTATGTGATTCGAGATAAGGCACTTTAAAACAAATACGAATTTTTGTACGTTTTCTAGCAAATTTTAAGTGCTCACAAGAATATATACTTTGTCGTGATTCGCCAAAAAAAGGCAATATTAGATGTTGTGAATTTATAATTCTATTGTCACTTAGCATTTAATTCCAAGCATTTTTGTAAATGTGGCAAGAATAATGTTGGTATCATATAAGAATAATGTGTAAGCATCATGATATATTTACAAAACATGTTTTGCAATTTTTTTATGAAAGAAGTATTGGAAACCTGTGATTAGATTTTGTCCATTTTTGTTTTAGACATATATTTTCTGAACAAAATAAAACATAGCAAAATGATCAAATTATCCTTTTTGTTGAATTCTTTATTTAATTATGAGTTTTAATTTGCAACAAATTATGAAAATTAGTAATAGTGTCATCGTAAAAATGTTGAATTATTTCACTCATTATAGAATACAACGATGACACATTTTGGTAGTGAAGCCATATCATGGTCATAAAGGGAATATATAACATTATTGTCTTAAATTAATTGTCATTTACTAAAGCATCAATCCCCGTTGTTTTGTTTTTCTTAGTGGAGAATATTTATTTAACTATTTCATGTTCATTTAAGTTATTTGATACAAGTAAATGTCCCAAAAGATTTATATTTATTTAAAATACAAAATTTTCAAAAAACACTAATATGTAGATTTGGATGTTTTTGAAATAAGCAAACTGATGAAAGTTTTCAACGTATGAGTGAGAAGTAGAACAATTGAAAATTATTGTTGTCATCTTTCTCTAACTCTGCGACAGAGATACATGTGTCTTTTAATTGGAAAGTATCTCGTGGGTTAAGTGATATGTCAAAAAATACCGTTTTATATTAATATTCTAACTCTTGAATTTTTATTTTATTTTTTGCAAAAAAGTGGTATTTTTATTCATCCTTAATAGGGGAAAAAAGAACAGCTTACAAAAATGGACACCAATAAAAAGCCAATCTACGGGAGGGGGGGGGGGGGGAGACTAGGTTATCAACTTACCATGGCCTCTATAATTTCATCTTGATTACAATTCTTACTTAGGAAATACATTCTAACACTAACAACGAATTGAATTTGTCGTAGAATCCACTCAGCTCCATGCTCTGCATCAGAAAACAAGCTCGAGTTTCTTTCTTGACAAATGGTGTAAACAACCGCATTAAAACTGCATATTGCCCATTTATGCCTCTAACTTCTCTTATTTTTGTTGTTCCTGATCCAACTAATAATTCTCCTAGTGTCATTATGAATTAAATTCATTCTAACCCAGCTGTATTGATAAATTCTTTCTTACTCTTGATTTTATTTCGATTTCTCGTATAATTTTTTATTTTTCTGTTATTTTCCTCTCCTAGAGTGGTTTACTACCGTAATTGTATATTTATACAGGGAACATGATTTTAGTACGAGAAATGACAAAACAAGAAAGATGCGGATATTGATGCCTTGACCCAAGCCAACGCTCGAGCCTAACTATCATTTCTACGTCCCAAATACACAAAGGATGGTTATATCAGCTCCTCCTTCTGTCTCAGCTCAAACGCCCTGGGCGATATTTGATGTGGAATAAGAAAAATGGATATAGTAAGTTGAGTGGGGTAATATTAGAAAAAAAGAGGAGAAAGAATGTTAGGATTAATTAAAATAGGAGAGAAGATGTGATAATTTAATAAAAGTTAGGAGAGAAAAATATGTCCCAAAACAATGGCGTGTTGGAGGTGGGACATCACGAAAGGGAATATGGGGCGTTTGAATTGGGACGGAGGGAGTATACATGAACTTAAAGAGGTGCAACGAACTGGTAATCAGAAATAATCACTTGGGCAAATATTGTATTAAAAGGGCACAAATATCATTCGCCAAGGATGTACTTCGTTCCTGTAACAACCCTAAATTTCCGACAAATTTAAATGAGAAAACAAAGGACTGTTATGCCGTCGTTGACTACTGAGTCAACGACAAGGCTTGTTAAAGCAAACTTCGGAAAGAAACAACGATGGTCAGCGGAAGACTTGTAGCTAAGTTTACAATCCAAAATCAACCGGAAGAAATAAATTACAACTCTTAAAAATCCAAACGTTTGACAAATTATTCAAAAATTCCCCATGTCATGCATTGACCTTCAGGTAGACAAGCAATCACCTTCCAGACCTGTCAACTGCGTCATTATAACAATGACACATGCCCCAAAATAGGGTAGGGACAAACCCAAACAGAAAGAACGTCAGCACAGGCTGAGTAAGAGAAAAGAGCAACAAAACAAAAGGAAGATACGCGCCTTAAAATGGCGCGTAGCAACAAGTAACTGAACAATCTACACCAAGAAATCAAGACAACGAAGAAATGGGCACGACCCGAGGGCTTAGAACACGGATCGTGTAGAGCACGAACGGGGTGTTCATCACCACAATAATATTATTAACATCCTTTATATAAATTATTGCGCAAGGGTCCTACCCCAAGCCGATCCAACACTAGAGCATCGAGAATAAAACGATCCTAAAGACCCGAGAGTGCACAACCCTCCTAGGGGGACGGTAGGACGCACAGTCCCTAAGAGGAAGTCATTTAGGAGACCGGTAGCTGATCTCCGGCCTAGCTACATATACCTTGATCAGAGGTTAATCGCTCTAGGTGGTTTAAACATCATACAACATGTATAGTTATATATGTATAAATAGATACATCTTTAATCCGTCTTAAGTACGTTATTCGCGCATAGTAGCTTGATTTATAAACGGCCAAAGCCGGAACAAGAATATCAATAGATGATCAATAACAATAATCAATGTAGGAGGTCAATAGATGCTCAAGAGGTGATCAAAATAGATAAACAATGACAATAGGCGATAGATAATCAAAATAGAGAATATGAGCAAAGAATCGAAACAAAGATGAACGTGAAGGATTCTCATGATATGAAATGAAGCTCAAGCTTATGAGGGTCAACGTTCTTACCTTCAACATTCAACAACTCTAGCAATGAAGTCAAAAGTCCACGAAAGGTACTTCCTCAAAAACACCGCCTAAACAATTGTCGAACACAACGGAATTACTACAAATTACAAGGTAGCTAACCTCAAGTGACTTACTATAATTATAATCCATACTCCACACATCCCACAAGACAACCCCAAAACAAATATGATCATAGGATAACCAAACGAACCCCAAATCGCACCAAACTTTCACCACACCTCCACCAACATGCTAGCAACGTTTTCAATCATTTAAACCCTTAAAATATCAACAATAACGCCCAAAATAAGGCAAGATCAGATCTGGACAGAAACCATTTAATTCAATCAAACCATTATGAAACCTTCCCAAATTTATACTACATGTTACCCATATCATAATAAGCTATCCTTTCAAATTTCATGCAATTCTAACCATAAAATCATCATCAAATACAAAACCCTAATCTATAAACCCTAATTTCATAACTTCATAATCTCATGCTTTAAATCCCCAAACAACAATGAATACAACACCAATCACAATACCATAATCATATTCATGCTTTACAACATCAATTAAACATGAATTCAAAAAGAACCCTAATTTATAAAACATAAAAAGGGGTAAAAATCCTTACAACTCTTGATGTAAAATCAAGAGAGAGAGTGAAGGTTGGGCGGTGGTGTGCGGCGGCAGTGAGGGTGGCGTGCAGCGGCAGTGAGGGCTGCTCCTCCTTCTCTCTTCTCTTCCTCTTCCTTTCTCCTCTTCTCTCTTTCTCTTTCTTTCTCCTTTTCTCCTCTTCTGCGTGCGTGATTTTGAAGGGGGAGGGTTTTTTTTTTTTTTTTTTTTTTTTTTATCTAGTGTTAGATGAGGGAAAATAAGTAAGGGTATTTTGGTAATTTTGCCAATTAACTGCCCGATTAGGAAAGTGACCCAAAACGGTAAATATACCTAAATCCCACGGTAGAAGCTACCCTAATTAAATAATAACCCCGAAATTTACGGGGTGTTACAGACTTCCCTCCTTAAAACAAATCTTCGTCCCGAAGATTTAGGTTCCTCCTCTAAGGTAACACAGACTTACGTATAACCACGCATTTCTTGGTCGGTGTCCCACGTCAAACTCTCAAACTTACTGATTTAGGCGGGGGTACACAAAGGTACACATGAAACAAGTAAAGGTGAGAAGTAGCACTGTACGGCTACAGTAACATAAAAGGGGGAGTGCATCATCAATGCGCTCCCACACAAGGAGTTGTGTTTAGGAAGGAATACATCATCAATGCATTTCTGAGATAACGGGCACACATTTATAAGTGAATTAAGCACATTTAGAAATTTATACAGTACATCAAACACGGAAGAAGGAACGCACGAGATTCTCGTCCCCCTTAAAAGAAAGGTTCGTCCCGAACCGAAGGTACCTTAATCGAATAAGTGGGGGTACTTCTCGCGCATGGCGGACTCAACCTCCCAAGTGGCCTCTTCAGTGTTGTTGTTACACCACAGTACTTTGACCATGTTGGTCTCGTTACGCCGGGTCTTTCTTGTTTTGGTATCTAGAATTTTCAGGGGTGCCTCCTCGTAGGTCATTGTCTCGTCCAACTCGATCGTTTCCGGGTCAAGCACATGAGATGGATCACTAACATACTTTCGCAGCTAGGACACGTGGAACACGTTATGCACTTGGTCCAGCTTTGCAGGTAAGTCCAGTCGATAGGCCATTTCACCAATTCGTTCCAATATTTTGTATGGCCCAATAAACCTCGGGCTCAACTTCCCCTTCTTGCCAAACCTCATTACTCCTTTAGTAGGGGATACTCTTAACAACACCATGTCATCCTTTTCAAACTCAATATGGCTACGAGTCTTGTCGGCGTAACTCTTTTGTCTGTCCTGAGCTGCCTTGAGTCTATCTTTGATTAGCTTTACTTGATCAGTCATCTCTTGGATATAGTCAAGCCCCAATACTACAGTCTCACTGATGTCATTCCAACAAATCGGACTCCTACACTTTCTCCCATACAACGCCTCATAAGGTGCCATCTTGATTGACGCCTGGTAGCTGTTGTTATAAGAGAACTCAATTAGGTCCAATTTGTCTTCCCATCCTCCTTGAAACTGTAGAGCACAAGCTCGAAGCATATTTTCCAATGTCTGATTTGTTCTTTCAGTTTGTCCATCGGTGGTTGGGTGAAATGCAGTGCTCTTTAGAAGTCTTGTGCCCAAGGCTTCTTGTAACTTTGACCAAAACCTAGACACAAACCGCGCATCGCGATCTGAAACAATTTCATCTGGGACGCCATGTAGTCTCAGAACGTGATGTATGTAAGTATTGGCTAGTTGTTTCTTCTTCCAAGTGTCTTTCATGGGTATGAAGTGCGCACTCTTCGTCAGTCTATCTACGATCACCCAAATCATGTTATTTCCCTTAGGTGTCCTGGGTAAACCAGCGATAAAATCCATAGATATCGAACTCCACTTCCACTCCGGCACTGGCAGTGGTTGTAGCTTGCCTTGCGGTCTCTTGTGTTCACTTTTTACCTTCTGACAAACTAGGCACTTAGCTACGAATTCGGCTATGTCTTTCTTCATCCCAGACCACCAGAACACTCGTTTCAGATCCTGGTACATCTTATCTCCTCCGGGATGTACTGAGTATAAAGTAGTATGAGCCTCTGTTAGTATCTTTTCTCTCAGTTGAACATTGTTGGGAACACATACCCTACTTTGATAGCGAATCACACCATCTCCAGTCATCATGAATGATTCGCCATCTTTCTCCAATCTCCCTTTGAGGTACTCATCAGAACTCTAGAGTTCCTTAATCTCCCCTAAGAGATCGTTTTGAAACGTAGTGACTCCATGTTCCGATAACTGTATTCCAAAGTTTAGAAATTCATCTCTCAGCTTCTGTCGTAGTACTATCATCTGAATATTGTGCAAAGACTTCCTACTAAGAGCATCTGCTACCACGTTGGCCTTACCCTCGTGGTATTGAATCTCCATGTCATAGTCCTTAATGAGTTCTAGCCATCTCCTTTGCCTCATGTTAAGCTCCTTTTGAGTGAATATGTACTTGAGGCTTTTATGATCAGAGAATACCTTAAAGGTTACTCCAAACAGGTAATGCCTCCACAGTTTCAAAGCGAATACCACAGCGGCTAGCTCTAAGTCGTGTGTTGGGTAGTTCTCCTCATAACTCTTGAGTTGCCTAGACGCATAGGCGATTACTTTTCGGTTCTGCATAAGGACACAACCCAACCCATTCTTTGAAGCATCCGTGTAAACCTCATATGGAATGTTCTCATCTGGCAGTGCTAACACTGGTGCAGACGTCAACCTAGTTTTCAGGGTTTGAAAGGCTTCCTCACAAGAGTCATCCCATTTAAACTTGGTTGCTTTCTTCATCAGTGTTGTCATTGGTTTTGCTATCTTCGAAAAATCCTTAACAAACCTCCTATAATAGCCAGCAAGTCCCAAAAAGCTCCTAATCTCAGTTACACTCTTGGGTGTAGGCCAGTCTTTGACGGCCTTAATCTTGGAAGGATCAACGACTACCCCCTCCTTGGAAATTACATCACCCAGGAATGCAACTCTATCCAACCAAAACTCGCACTTTGAAAATTTACCATACAGTTTCCTTTGTCTCAAGACTTCTAGTATAATCCTCAAGTGCTCTTTGTGTTCTTCCTCATTCTTCGAGTATATTAGGATGTCATCAATGAAAACTACCACAAACTTGTCCAAATAAGGCCTAAATGTCCGATTCATCAAATCCATAACCACAGCAGGTGCGTTTGTCAACCCAAACGGCATCACAGTGAACTCATAGTGACCATACCTAGTGGAGAATGCTGTTTTGGGAACATCCTCCTCTGCCACCTTAAGTTGATAGTATCCAGATCTCAGGTCAATCTTAGAGAATACACTCGCGCCTTTTAATTGATCAAATAAGTCATCAATTCTAGGTAGGGGATACCTATTCTTGATTGTCACATTGTTGAGCTCACGATAATCAATACATAGTCTCATACTTCCATCCTTCTTCCGCACAAATAAAACAGGTGCGCCCCAAGGTGACACACTAGGTTTTACATACCCTTTCTCCACAAGTTCATCCAACTGTTTCTTAAGTTCCTTCATCTCTGCAGGTGCCATTCTATAGGGTGTTTTAGCAATAGGACCAGTTCCAGGAACCAACTCTATCTTGAACTCGACTTCCCTTTTTGGCGGCATCCCAGGAATCTCCTCTGGGAAGACATCCTCAAAATCCTTCACTATTGGTACATCACTCAAGTCAGGGTACTCTACACTAGTATCCCGCACGTGACATAAGAATAACGGGTTCCCTTTAGAGATCTGTTTCTTTAGGTTCATTACCGAAATCAGTTTGATTTTTGGTCCCTTTAAACTCACACGGTAAGAAACTCTTACATCCTTAGATCCCTTCAATGATATTTTCCCCAACCAACAGTCCAGCCTTGCCTTGTACTTGCCCATCCAGTCCATTCCCAAGATGACATCAAAATAAGGTAAAGGAAATTCCACTAAGTCGGTTTTGAACTCATGACCTCCAATTACTACTGGAACATCCTTAAACATGCTCTTACAATTGACATTCACTCCAGTAGGCATAGAGAAGTCAAAATCCACAATTAAACTAGACTTAAGACCACATTTCTCAACAAACTTAGCAGCAATAAAAGAATGGGAAGCACCGCTATCAAATAAAACATGTGCAACAATAGAATTGACAAGGAAATTACCAGAGACTACATCAGTGTTTTCGGCCTCCTCCTGATTCATTACATATAGCTGTCCTGCGGTCCTCTTACTTTGATTCGCTGCATTAACGGACCCAGTTGGCTTTGCAGGAGTGACATTAGTATTCCCTTTTGTCGGGATCGGATTCTTATAAGTGTTGCTAGACCCCACGTAGTTGCTCTGTGCTTTCTGACCTTGGAACCTAAAGGGTGTAGTTGAAGCTGTCGTAGCCGGCACCGGCGGCTTTCCCGCAAGTCTTGAATAGCAGTCGTTTGCCTTATGCCCAGGCTTCCGGCAATGGAAGCATGTGATCTTATCCCCATTACAATTCGTTCCTAGGTGGACTCGGTCACATCTCTTACACTTATTGGTTTGCTCATTCCCTAGGCTCCTAGCTTTGTTTGGCTGATAACCTTTGTAGTTTGAGTTTCCCGTGTTGGCTGACTGAGCCCTTCCTCTATTTCCTCCAAAATTTCCTTTCTTATTAGATATCTCCAGGAGATCGAGAGGGCTGTCCTTCCTTTTTAGTCCGAGGTCCGATTCCATCGTAGCTACCATCCTTTCAGTGTTATTAGCTTTAGCATACAGCGCTTTGACCGTCGGAAAGTTCTCCCCAACAAACCAGCCCTTCACCTTCCAGTGAAGTTTCTCCAAGTATCGGTTGACTTGTGCTTCATCCGTAGCTACGAGGTCTCCACCAAATCGGCTCAAGTCTATGAACTTTTCATGGAATTCTCTAACACTCATCTTCTCTGTTTGCTTGAATTCCTCGAACTCAGCCTTTTTCTGTTTCCTCAAGTGCTCAGGGAAGAACTCAGTCTCCAAATACTTCTTAAGGTAGAGCCAGGTCCTCTCATAAGAAGTTACAGTACCATCAGCTGCTCTTTCCACCATTGGCTTGAAGAATTCGTCACGAATTCCCTGCCACCAATGTCCAGCCAAGTCCCTCAAATAATAGGCCCCGATTCGTACTTTATATGCATCTGGGCAGCCCACTGAGAGGAAGATCCTCTCCATATCCTCAATCCATTCATCTAATTCTACAGGGTCACCTCTTCCGGAATAATTCGGGGGATTCTTCTTCTGCACAGCGTTAGACATCTTTGCCAAAGTCATCTCATCATTATTCGGCGTAGCAGTAGCCTGATTAGTAGCAGTATTGTTATTATTCTGTTGGTTTACAGCTTGATTTGCCAGAAGTTGGGTCATAAAGTTGGTCATAGCTGCCATGTGTTGGTTCGAGGCTGCCATTTGCTGGTTTGAGGCCTCTTGTCCTGCAGCCAATTGCTATAGGATAGCTGTCAACTCTGGGTTACCCTGATTAGTAGAACTATTTCCGCGTGCCATATTCTATAAGATAGTAACGGATTAAATTAGCAGTATAGAATACTATGTAAGGCATCTTACAGCCCAACGTAAACCACAAGGATCAGGAAGGTAGAAAACGATAAATAGTTGAAACCGATGCCTCTAAGTTATTCGTCTCGCTTAGTTTTGACTTTTCTGGGATTTTTTTTTTTTTTTCCGGTTACTGTACACGGCTGCCGAGGTCGGTAGCTTCACGGCACAATGAAGACGAATTGGAAACGAGTGCACTATAGCATACGCTCACTAACAACACACAATTAGCACATAATACTACTCTTAACATTTATTAAAGCAACAAAGTGAGTCTTAGGGGTGTTGTCCCCTAACTAAGGTACCAAAACGAAATAACCAACATAGAAGCAAAGAGTACGCATAACATTCAACCCCAAGTAAACAGAAATAAAACTTAACAAATTCTTAGATATCTAGTAGGCCTTATGCCTTTATTTATAAGTCTCTATTGATCCTTTAAGCATCATCACTTGGATCATAATCCTCATCATTAGGAACTTCCCCTCCATCATTTTG
This sequence comes from Spergularia marina, assembly GCA_963680865.1. NCBI lineage: Eukaryota > Viridiplantae > Streptophyta > Magnoliopsida > Caryophyllales > Caryophyllaceae > Spergularia > Spergularia marina. The sequence goes on along the minus strand of OY804553.1, from coordinate 20,102,544 downwards.
ATCTGCGTCGCTCAACTCCTCGTCCGAGCTAATCACGATTATCTCGATGTCACTAGCTCCAATAGCACCATCCTCCTCTTCACTCGTGGGGACTTCCTCAGGCTCCTCCTCCGTATCCACTGGTGCATCCTCTCCAATAGGCGGGGATGGGGGGTTAGGAGAATAGTGAGATTCCTCAACTTTAACTTTCTTCTGATTCAACTGACTAGGTATTTCATGTTCTTGTAGCTGAACCTTCTTTCCTTTCATCACATAAGCTTCATGAGATCCCGGGGTAGGGTTACCATTAACAGGGTTCGAGGGTACAGGAGGTATGTAGATTGGGTGATCCTCAGGTATTTGAACAGGGCTAAGGGATACCTCATATTCCCACTCCAGAATTACCTCTAACCTATCAACGTCTATCACTCTACCTGATCTGTCCCTCAAGTATTGTGAATTCCCTGTGAGACATGCATAATAAGCATTCCTTTCCAGTCTAGCTCGAACCTCCTCCCAGCGAGGATGTACCCTCAGATTAATTAAAGTCACAAAGACTTGGACTTCGGATCTAACTGCCCATGGGAATCTTTCGGCTGCCTCAGTTAGTTTTGCTCTCATTCTGGTGACGAACTCCTCTACAGATTCACCAATTCTCATACGGTCCTGAAAAGTCTCAGAGGAAAAAGCTATATGATCTGGTATCGTCCATGGACCAGCAATTGACCTTACACCAGATGGTCCGAACTCCCAAACATACATTCTTGAGCCTGCCATTCTGCCAGTATATCAAAGAGAAACTCCAAGTGCATTAGTATCGAAATTGTATATGTACACCACATAACCCGCAGGTCAAGACCATTAGTGTAAACTCCTCCCCTAGTATCACATAGCAGTTAGCACATAGCAAGCGAATGAATTCACCCAACCAATCCCCTAATTTTCAAAACATTAATTTTTTTTTTTTTTTTTTTTTTTTTTTTTTTTTTGGGTTTGAAATCATTTTGTAAACTCAACTAACCAGAGCAACGCTCTGATACCAACTGTAACAACCCTAAATTTCCGACAAATTTAAATGAGAAAATAAAGGACTGTTATGCCGTCGTTGACTACTGAGTCAACGACAAGGCTTGTTAAAGCAAACTTCGGAAAGAAACAACGATGGTCAGCGGAAGACTTGTAGCTAAGTTTACAATCCAAAATCAACCGGAAGAAATAAATTACAACTCTTAAAAATCCAAACGTTTGACGAATTATTCAAAAATTCCCCATGTCATGCATTGACCTTCAGGTAGACAAGCAATCACCTTCCAGACCTGTCAACTGCGTCATTATAACAATGACACAGGCCCCAAAATAGGGTAGGGACAAACCCAAACAGAAAGAACGTCAGCACAGACTGAGTAAGAGAAAAGAGCAACAAAACAAAAGGAAGATACGCGCCTTAAAATGGCGCGTAGCTACAAGTAACTGAAAAATCTACACCAAGAAATCAAGACAACGAAGAAATGGGCACGACCCGAGTGCTTAGAACACAGGTCGTGTAGAGCGCGAACGGGGTGTTCATCACCACAATAATCTTATTAACATCCTTTATATAAATTATTGCGCAAGGGTCCTACCCCAAGCCGATCCAACACTAGAGCATCGAGAATAAAACAATCCTAAAGACCCGAGAGTGCACACCCCTCCTAGGGGGACGGTAGGACTCACAGTCCCTAAAAGGAAGTCATTTAGGAGACCGGTAGCTGATCTCCGGCCTAGCTACATATACCTTGATCAGAGGTAAATCGCTCTAGGTGGTTTAAACATCATACAACACGTATAGTTATATATGTATAAATAGATACATCTTTAATCCGTCTTAAGTACGTTATTCGCGCATAGTAGCTTGATTTATAAACGGCCAAAGCCGGAACAAGAATATCAATAGATGATCAATAACAATAATCAATGTAGGAGGTCAATAGATGCTCAAGAGGTGATCAAAATAGATAAACAATGACAATAGGCGATAGATAATCAAAATAGAGAATATGAGCAAAGAATCGAAACAAAGATGAACGTGAAGGATTCTCATGATATGAAATGAAGCTCAAGCTTATGAGGGTCAACGTTCTTACCTTCAACACTCAACCCTAAATTTCCGACAAATTTAAATGAGAAAATAAAGGACTGTTATGCCGTCGTTGACTACTGAGTCAACGACAAGGCTTGTTAAAGCAAACTTCGGAAAGAAACAACGATGGTCAGCGGAAGACTTGTAGCTAGGTTTACAATCCAAAATCAACCAAAAGAAATAAATTACAACTCTTAAAATTCCAAACGTTTGACGAATTATTCAAAAATTCCCCATGTCATGCATTGACCTTCAGGTAGACAAGCAATCACCTTCCAGACCTGTCAACTGCGTCATTATAACAATGACACAGGCCCCAAAATAAGGAAGGGACAAACCCAAACAGAAAGAACGTCAGCACAGACTGAGTAACAGAAAAGAGCAACAAAACAAAAGGAAGATACGCGCCTTAAAATGGCGCGTAGCTACAAGTAACTGAACAATCTACACCAAGAAATCAAGACAACGAAGAAATGGGCACGACCCGAGTGCTTAGAACACGGGTCGTGTAGAGCGCGAACGGGGTGTTCATCACCACAATAATCTTATTAACATCCTTTATATAAATTATTGCGCAAGGGTCCTACCCCAAGCCGATCCAACACTAGAGCATCGAGAATAAAACAATCCTAAAGACCCGAGAGTGCACACCCCTCCTAGGGGGACGGTAGGACTCACAGTCCCTAAGAGGAAGTCATTTAGGAGACCGGTAGCTGATCTCCGGCCTAGCTACATATACCTTGACCAGAGGTAAATCGCTCTAGGTGGTTTAAACATCATACAACACGTATAGTTATATATGTATAAACAGATACATCTTTAATCCGTCTTAAGTACGTTGTTCGCGCATAGTAGCTTGATTTATAAACGGCCAAAGCCGGAACAAGAATATCAATAGATGATCAATAACAATAATCAATGTAGGAGGTCAATAGATGCTCAAGAGGTGATCAAAATAGATAAACAATGACAATAGGCGATAGATAATCAAAATAGAGAATATGAGCAAAGAATCGAAACAAAGATGAACGTGAAGGATTCTCATGATATGAAATGAAGCTCAAGCTTATGAGGGTCAACGTTCTTACCTTCAACACTCAACCCTAAATTTCCGACAAATTTAAATGAGAAAATAAAGGACTGTTATGCCGTCGTTGACTACTGAGTCAACGACAAGGCTTGTTAAAGCAAACTTCGGAAAGAAACAACGATGGTCAGCGGAAGACTTGTAGCTAGGTTTACAATCCAAAATCAACCAAAAGAAATAAATTACAACTCTTAAAATTCCAAACGTTTGACGAATTATTCAAAAATTCCCCATGTCATGCATTGACCTTCAGGTAGACAAGCAATCACCTTCCAGACCTGTCAACTGCGTCATTATAACAATGACACAGGCCCCAAAATAAGGAAGGGACAAACCCAAACAGAAAGAACGTCAGCACAGACTGAGTAACAGAAAAGAGCAACAAAACAAAAGGAAGATACGCGCCTTAAAATGGCGCGTAGCTACAAGTAACTGAACAATCTACACCAAGAAATCAAGACAACGAAGAAATGGGCACGACCCGAGTGCTTAGAACACGGGTCGTGTAGAGCGCGAACGGGGTGTTCATCACCACAATAATCTTATTAACATCCTTTATATAAATTATTGCGCAAGGGTCCTACCCCAAGCCGATCCAACACTAGAGCATCGAGAATAAAACGATCCTAAAGACCCGAGTGTGCACACCCCTCCTAGGGGGACAGTAGGACGCACAGTTCCTGTGAGGAAGTCATTTAGGAGACCGGTAGCTGATCTCCGGCCTAGCTACATATACCTTGATCAGAGGTTAATCGCTCTAGGTGGTTTAAACATCATACAACACGTATAGTTATATATGTATAAATAGAGACATCTTTAATCCGTCTTAAGTACGTTATTCGCGCATAGTAGCTTGATTTATAAACGGCCAAAGCCGGAACAAGAATATCAATAGATGATCAATAACAATAATCAATGTAGGAGGTCAATAGATGCTCAAGAGGTGATCAAAATAGATAAACAATGACAATAGGCGATAGATAATCAAAATAGAGAATATGAGCAAAGAATCGAAACAAAGATGAACGTGAAGGATTCTCATGATATGAAATGAAGCTCAAGCTTATGAGGGTCAACGTTCTTACCTTCAACACTCAACAACTCTAGCAATGGAGTCAAAAGTCCACGAAAGGTACTTCCTCAAAAACACCGCCTAAACAATTGTCGAATACAACGGAATTACTACAAATTACAAGGTAGCTAACCTCAAGTGACTTACTATAATTATAATCCATACTCCACACATCCCACAAGACAACCCCAAAACAAATATGATCATAGGATAACCAAACGAACCCCAAATCGCACCAAACTTTCACCACACCTCCACCAACATGCTAGCAACGTTTTCAATCATTTAAACCCTTAAAATATCAACAATAACGCCCAAAATAAGGCAAGATCAGATCTGGACAGAAACCATTTAATTCAATCAAACCATTATGAAACCTTCCCAAATTTACCTTTATCATAATAAGTTATCCTTTCAAATTTCATGCAATTCTAACCATAAAATCATCATCAAATACAAAACCCTAATCTATAAACCCTAATTTCATAACTTCATAATCTCATGCTTTAAATCCCCAAACAACAATGAATACAACACCAATCACAATACCATAATCATATTCATGCTTTACAACATCAATTAAACATGAATTCAAAAAGAACCCTAATTTATAAAACATAAAAAGGGGTAAAAATCCTTACAACTCTTGATGTAAAATCAAGAGAGAGAGTGAAGGTTGGGCGGTGGTGTGCGGCGGCAGTGAGGGTGGCGTGCGGCGGTAGTGAGGGCGGCTCCTCCTTCTCTCTTCTCTTCCTCTTCCTTTCTCCTCTTCTCTCTTTCTCTTTCTTTCTCCTTTTCTCCTCTTCTGCGTGCGTGATTTTGAAGGGGGAGGGTTTTCTCTTCTTTTTTTTTTATCTAGTGTGAGATGAGGGAAAATAAGTAAGGGTATTTTGGTAATTTCGCCAATTAACTGCCCGATTAGGAAAGTGACCCAAAACGGTACATATACCTAAATCCCACGGTAGAAGCTACCCTAATGAAATGATAACCCCAAAATTTACGGGGTGTTACAGTTCCCTCTTCCTAAGGGCTCAATTAGATTTCATAATTAAAAACACCATAGATAGATTAGGCGTAGAGGTAGTTAATAGGTTTATACACAAGGATCATCATGATCCTGTGGTTGTAGATTTGATTTCGTTGATCGCAAAACGTCCAATTGAAGTCGAAGTATAATAATAAGGCTCTTCTTTTCTTAATTTGTTCATTTCGCTTTTAGTTTTTCAAAATTTCTACAACTTTAATTAGTGGAGTATTTTGTTCAATCGTCCGATAGCATAGTCTTCGTGTAAGAATTCTAGTGTTGTTTTCAATTTTTATAAGATGTAGGCTGCATTGTGCAGGTTTGGGAGAATATGTGTAGTATCGGAATAACGAATTTGTGAGAATGTATCTTTGATTTCATCTACTCTTTGAATTAAATTGGTAATTGTGATTACGAAACAACTAATAACTGAATGCTAGACTCTTATGATTAGCCCGTAATCGTTGATTGCATGACTCGAAGTAGCACCGGATTGCCAGACTTGTTATTGAAACTTGTCTTGTCTTCCGAAATTATCAAATCGTTAAGTTGCATGAGTCAACCTTGTGTATTCGAGAGTCAAATTGACCTTAGTGTGTCCGTTGTTAGAATTGAATAATCGTCTGAGTCTAGAGAGCATGTTCTAAATTGCTATTTCTTTAAATGATATGTCCAGAACTTGTTTGATTTATCAATTTTGCGGACATTAGATGATTTAGGAACTTATCTACATTCTCTACTAATATTGAGAGGTATGTGAACTTGTTTTTGTTTTACGATTGATTGCTATTTAGACACTACGATGTATTTTCATCTCCCGTTTTCATTATTGCGAATTTAGTTTGTAGTTGGTTAGTATTTGTAATTTAGTTTAAGAAATTCTCATACAAGGGTGATATGTAATAATGGAAATTGTTAATAGAAGTGCATTTTCTCCGTGAGATCGAGCCCTACTTACACTAACTACTATTTAATCATTTTGGAATTAATTTGGGTGACTACGACATCACACGAAATTTTGAGTTAAGTGTTTAAGCTTAAATAATATAACTATTGTTACCAATACTTATACAAAAATCTCTAAGCTATTTTCAAGTTACTAGACTTTAGGTACCAATCAAATGCGGAGATAATCGGCAAAGGAGCATCGTTGTCGAAAAACATAAAATACAAGATGGTCCTTCATACTAATGCTGTAATCGGAGATTAAAGAATAGCTATGAACTCAATACAATTGAATAAAAATGTTGAAATAGTCTGAAAACTACTACCATCAATTGAAATCTATGATTATAAACTTTAGAGACAATACTTCATAAAACTTTATTTTATATTCCAAACAATATAAGATACTGAAACAATACAGGATTACCATTTCATTATGATGGGTTTATTTATTAATATTACTTAACACTACACCGTATATTATTATGGGTAATGTTTCTTGTAATGAGGATAGTGTTCCCAGACTAATGTTACTTAATAGTTCCAGTATCCTATGGGAGAACCTTAAAGTTTGAGACAAGGGTAGCAAGGTTTGTAACTTGCTCATGAATGGTAGCATCAACTCCTGTCTTGGTAGCCTGGTCATTCGATATGGTAGATTGTTGAGCTATCTCCAGATTCATTAAGATTTGGTCCCAACTCATAGCATCAATGATGGCTTTAGCACCACAAGCACTGTACACCTACAATTTAACATCAGTATTAAATTTTGACGAGAAGAAGAAATAAAAGTGATATGATTAAGGTATTTGTTTAGGGATCCTCTAGTCTAATGCAAATTAGAAAAGTTATTTAGATACCCGATTTGGTGGGCCCGGGGGAGTGTTATCAGCTGGTGCATCCCAGGCCATGAGCCAAGAACAATCTGTGCCAGATGCATTTGACCCGTCATACTGCACTGCTGCCTTGGATCCAAAAGAATTACCCTTCAAGTGACTAAACATTGCACGTTGGCCTGGTGGAATTGAATCAGGGAATTTGCCACCAGCAGGACTTCCAGCCCAGTTGTTTGATCTGCTTAAAGTCATCTGTGTTGCGGTCTTATTATTCATGGTTGCATTTGTGCCATTTTGTGTCTGCATCACCTGGTGCGCCATGACTCTCCTTGTTGTGTTAGCTGCAAAATGATATGGTTCTCTAATTTATTATTTTAAATAATCTTTATACCATATTAAAATTTAGAAACACAATGCGAATAATAGCTTTGTCATAAGTAAAATTCAATAATAATTTTGAGAAATAGTGTTTCATCATCATCACAACCTTTATATATCTGACACCAACAGATGACATGGGAATGATTAGTAGTACCTTTAAATTCAAAAGATGGATATATCAATACTCTTGTGATCTCTTCACCAACAATATGATCACCAAGTGGGTTTTATAGTACATATTGGAATATCATAAAGTAATAGGTCTTTAAAAAAATTTACTTGATGTGATTCGAGATAAGAGACTTTAAAACAAATACGAATTTTTATACGTTTTCTAGCAAATTTTTAAGTGCTCACAAGAATATATACTTTGTCGTGATTCACCAAAAAAGGCATTATTAGATGTTGAGAATTTATAATTATTTTGTCACTTAGCATTTAATTCCAAGCAATTTTATAGTGTGGCTATAATAATGTTAGTATCATATAAGAATAAAGTGTAAGCATCATGATATATTTACACAACATGTTTTGCAATTTTTTTTTTTTATGAAAATGAGGTATTGGAAACCAGGGATTACATTTTGTCCATTTTTGTTTTAGACATATATTTTCTGAACAAAATAAAAAATCGCAAAATTATCAAATTATCAATTTTATTGAATTCCTTATTTAAGTATGAGTTTTAATTTGCAACAAATTAGGAAAATTAGTAATAGTGTCATCGTGACAATGTTGAATTAGTTTACTCATTATAGAATACAACGATGACACATTTTGGTAGTGAGGCTATATCATGGTCATAAAGGGAATATATATCATTATTCTCTTAAATTAACTGTCATTTACTAAAGCATCAATCCCCATTGTTTTGTTTTTTCATAGTGGAGAATATTTATTTAACTTTTTCATGTTCATTTAAGTTATTTGATACAAGTAAATGTTCCAAAAGATTTGTATTTATTTAAAGTACAAAATTTTCAAAACACACTAATATGTAGATTTGGATCTTTTTGTAATAAGCAAACTGATGAAAAATTTCAAAATATGAGTGAGAAGTTGAACAATTGGAAATTATTGTTGTCGTCTTTCACTAACTCTACGATAGAGATACATTTGTGTTTTAATTTGAAAGTATCAAGCGGGTTAAGTGATAAATAAAAAAATACCGTTTTATATTAATACTCTTACTCTTGATTTTTTTTTTTTTTTGCAAGAAATTGGTTATTTTATTCATCCTTAATAGGGAAAAAAAGAACAGCTTACAAAAAATGGACACCAATAAAAAGCCAATCTAGGAGGGGGGGGGGAGGGGGGGGAGGGGGGGAGACTAGGTTACCATGGCTTCTACAATTTCCTCTTGATTACAATTCTTACTTAGGAAATATAATCTAACACTCATAACGAATTGAATTTATCGTAGAATCCACTCAGCTCCATGCTCTACATTAGAAAACAACCTTGAGTTTCTTTCTTGCCAAATCGTGTAAACAGCCGCATTAAAGCTGCATATTGTTCATTTATGGCTCCAACTTCTCTTATTTTTGTTGTTCTTGATCTAACTAATAATTCTCCAAGTGTCATTGTGAATTAAATTCATTCTGACCCAGCTTTACTGATAAATTCTTTCTTACTCTTGATTTTATTTCGATTTCTCGTATAATTTTTTATTTTTCTATTATTTTCCACTCCTAGAGTGGTTTACTACCGTAATTGTACATTTATACAAGGAACATGATTTTAGTACGAGGAAGGTCAAAACAAGAGAGATGCGGATATTAATTCCTTGACCCAACCCAACGCTCAAGCCTAACTATCATTTCTAAGGCCCAAGTACACAAAGGACGGTTATATCAGCTACTCCTTCTGTAGCTTTGAATGGTTAGTAGTAGCTTTAATTTGAATTCAAAAGATGGATATAGCAATACACTTGTGATCTCTTCACCAACAATATGATCACCAAGTGGGTTTCATTGTACATATTGGAATATCATATAGTAATAGGTCTTTAAAAAAATTTACTTTATGTGATTCGAGATAAGGCACTTTAAAACAAATACGAATTTTTGTACGTTTTCTAGCAAATTTTAAGTGCTCACAAGAATATATACTTTGTCGTGATTCGCCTAATAAGGGCAATATTTGCAAACCTCAGGGGCACGCTGGAGAGCTCGGTAACCTGAGGGGTAAAACTGAAAATTTTGGGAAACTCAGGGGTATATTGGAAAATTTCCCATTTATAATTATATTGTCACTTCGCATTTAATTCCAAGCAATTTTGTAAATGTGGCTATAATAATGTTGGTATCATATAAGAATAAAGTGTAAGCATCATGATATATTTACACAACATATTTTGCAATTGTTTTTATGAAAATGAAGTATTGGAAACCAGTGATTTGAGGTGGCAAACCCCGACGCGACCCGAGAAAACCTACTCGACCCATCCATTACCCGACCCGCCTGACACCCGCTTATATAACAAAACGATGTAACCCGTAACCGAGTCGTTCTTATCGTCATAACCCGATACCCGACTATACCCGTAACCGATATAGTCCGAACCCGACAACACACGACCTGATTAAAACCCGACTCGAATATTACCCGCATTGATTAGATCCTGATCATCGATTACACTCGTATATCTAAAGTTTTAGTGACAACTATGTTCACAAGTCACAAATACAAACTAATCATATGATGCATGTATTGACAATTCTATTGTTTAGAGATTGGCAAATGACTCTGAAAATGTGTCACGGAGGGAATTGAAAAAATTATGAAATTTTTATCTTTGAGGGATATCGCATAATTAGTTTTAATTACGGAGGGAAAACAAATAATTTCGTATAGATATTAAGTGCTTCATTTTGGATCCAAAAAGTTAAAAAGTGAATTCTATTATATGAACTAAAATTAATTATATTATATACATTGACCCGATAAGATCCACTAACTGAAATTACCTAACCCGTGGTCACCCGACACCCGATTTAACCAGGCCCGATGTGACCCGAGTTCCGATATCAGTTTCAACCCGGCATGACCCGACCAAACCCGATCCGACCCGAAAGCTTACATGACCCGGATCAATCCGAATCGATTATGAACCGAACCCGAAACCATCCGACCCGAACCCGACTTGACCCACCCGATTGCCACTTCTACCAGTGATTAGATTTTGTCCATTTTTGTTTTAGACATATTTTCTGAACAAAATAAAACATCGCAAAATTATCAAATTATCCTTTTTATTGAATTCTTTATTTAAGTATGAGTTTCAATTTGCAACAAATTATAAAAATTAGTAATAATGTCATCGTGACAATGTTGAATTAGTTCACTCATTATAGAATACAACGATGACACATTTTGGTAGTGAAGCCATATTGATGTGCTCAGTTTATACGTTCTATATAGCCGGTTTTTATATTACTTTTACAGTCAAAATGATGTAATATACTTCTAATTTGTGTTAGACTATCATGGACAACATTTCTATGTGAGTTTGGTTGTTTTGGCTATCTTTTGGAAGCGGACATTCATTTGCAAGCCATTTGGAGCTAATTTGCAGAAAGATCAACTTTGGAGCTTCATATATCTCAAACCGTGTGGAATTTCGCTGTGAAACCACTTGGATATGATTCTTCATGTTCTTAGCTTTCAAGGAAGTGGTTACACGCCTTCATCGGATATGTAACGAAGAATCTACAGCCTTTTGAAAAATAGAGGCAGAAACTTACGGCGGCCCGGGGCCCGTATATGGCGGACTGCGGCTCACAGTTTGGCGATTTGCGCCATTACCATTTGGCGGTCTGCGAGGGGACCATGACGGACCGCGGTGATGCTTGGTGGCCCGCGGTAGTCATCTTGGCGGACCGCGATGGCCGGATTTTCCTATTTCAGTATTTTCCTATTTTACGTGTTCTTAAACTATATAAATAAAAACCCCGACTCTAGGTTATTATTATTCAGACTTTTTAGAAAAAACAAGACTTTCAATGGATTGTATGAGGAGATAATTCCTTTATTTCTTGATCTATTAATCGAAACATCGCATTGACAATATCGTAAGTTTGATCTCCTTCTATTTTTTCAATTATTGTCTTGTCTTTGGTTTTCAATTCATTCAATTATCTTTTGTGATTGATAGGTGTACAACTAGTCTAATTGTTTAAGATTGATTGATTGCTAGTTTAGATTAGTCAAAGGAATCGATTGTTTGATAGATCTTTACATTGTAGCAACCCGAATTTATTGATTTGTATGTAATCATCGTTAGTAAATTAGGGCAAAGATTTGACTCACATGTTAAATACGAAACGTGCGTTAGTATTGCATGTCTTTATCGATACTTCTCTAATCCGTATTGGTTTTATCAAATTGAATCTAATCGTGCGCTTAGGTTATTTGATAGTTAGGGTTATTGGGTAGTGCCGATCACGCCTTTTAGCTACTATTAAGGAGAGATTTCGGAATTCTGTTTTCACGATAGAGTAGTTGAGATTTATATAGGAATAGTGATAACTAGGACCGATTAGTTAGTGCGTTGTGGGAATTAATTGATCAACATCCGTTTTACTATTGAATACATTTCACAAATTGCTTTTGTTCACTCTAGTTAGTTTGATAAACGAAACTCTCAATCCCCCATTATTTGTTACTTAGGCACTTAATTCATTACATTTGACAACCCATTTCCCTGTGGATACGATCCCTACTTCCCTACTACTGTTGTTAGGATTTAGGATTATTTTTGGTAGATTATCGCGACTTTAGTCTCACCAAATTTTGGCGCCGTTGCCGGGGAACTTGGGTTTTGTTTTTGTTGTGAGTGTTTGTGCTTGTTGTGATTTTTGGATTAACTTCTAGGAATTATTACTATTGTGGTGACCTTTGTTTATGGTCACCACCTGTGCTACTTATCAATCTCTTGTCCCTTTAGATACAGAAAATGAGAGAAGTTTACGGCGTTTGCGCAAGGAGATTCGTGATAGTTTTTGAGAGCTGCCATTTGATATAGATTTTGAGGACGAACTACAAGTCGAGGTTCCAATGACTGCTGGAACACTAAGGGAGCTCACTGCTCCTGACCTTAATACTCAACCGTTTTGCATCACATTTCCGACTCCTACTGCTGGGCAGGAGGAGGAAAGTATTGAGATTAAGGGTGCCTTACTACATCATATTCCTTCTTTCCATGGGTTAGAAGGGGAGGAACCCAACCGTCACCTTATGGAGTTTAATTACGTATGAAATGCAATGAAGCCGAAAGGTGGGAAGTTGGAGAACTTATTGCTGAAAGTCTTTCCTTTCACTTTGAAGGATAAGGCCAAGGCCAAGAATTGGTTATATACGTTGCCAGAGGGTAGCGTTTTTGAATGGTCTAAAATGAAGCAGTTCTTTCTAGAGAAGTACTTTCCTGCCATACGATCTTCAAATCTCAAGAAGGCCATTAGCAATGTTGAGCAAACTGATGAGGAAAATTTACATGCCTATTGGGAACATTTCAAGCAATTGTGTGCAAGCTGCCCGTATCATGGATATGAGGAGAAGGATCTCATCTTATATATCTACAATGTGTTGAGAGACGAAGACAAGAGGTATGTGACTGCTACTAGTGGTGGTGATCTTATGAGCAAGACTCCGGCTCAAGCTAGAGCGTTGCTTGGAAGTTTAGCTCAGAATTCACAAAGGTACAGGAAAGATGCGAGTAAGAAGGTATATGTAACACCCCGGCTCATCGCCTGAGTCGAGAGTAGTCACCTATGGCAGCTTGCCAGGCTGTGGGCTGACCTTACAGACTAACACGGGTCCTTTCGGCGCACTTTGACCTCACTCGTGCGCACCCTGGGAAACTTCCCAGGAGGTCACCTATCCTGAAATTACTCCCAGTCAAGCACGCTTAAATTTGGAGTTCTTATCACATGGAATTCCTAAAAGGAAAGTCGACTTTGTTGGTATGAGTAGCACTATCAATCCTCTTAAGCACCTTATATGAGCCCTTAATCTCTTAGGGATCTCCTCTGAAATCCGGGCTATTACATTCACCCCCTCTTAAGAAAGCAACGTCCTCGTTGCGGCTGACAGCCAACCATAGTTTAGCTCCAGGATCTTTCCCCCGCTAGGCTGTTAACCTGGGCACTCCTGACCACAGGATCAACACGCGGTCGTAGGGTTGCTCTGATACCATTTGTAACACCCCGGCTCATCGCCTGAGTCGAGAGTAGTCACCTATGGCAGCTTGCCAATCTGTGGGTTGACCTCACAGACCAACACGGGTCCTTTCGGTGCACTTTGACCTCACTCGTGCGCACCCTGGGAAACTTCCCAAGAGGTCACCCATCCTGAAATTACTCCAAGTCAAGCACGCTTAACTTTGGAGATCTTATCACATGGGATTCCTAAAAGGAAAGTCGACTTTGTTGGTATGAGTAGCACTATCAATCCTTTTAAGCACCTCATATGAGCCCTTAATCTCTTAGGGATCTCCTCTGAAATTCGGGGTATTACAATATATGCAGCTACCTCATCCAACGACGGTTCTATTGCTGAGTTGACCAATCTTATGAGGACTTTCATGGCTCAACAACAACCTCAAGTTGCGAGGGTGTGTGGAATTTGTAATATGGGTGGACATCCCACCGATTCTTGTCCTACTTTGTTTGAGAACAACATTGAGGAGGTTAATGCGGCTGGGTTCCTTGAACCACCACAACCGAGGTATGAATCATTCTCCAATTCGTCGAATCAAGGATGGAGGGATCGACAGTTCTATTAAGGTAATCCAAACTACCAACAATCTTTACCCAATCAATCACAAGGGCAAGGTTCAAATTCATCATCTATGTCGGCTGAGGACATGATTAAGGCCCTTACTCAAAATATGATAACCATGCAATCTATCATTCAAAACTTGGAGACTCAAATGAGTCAAGTGTCGAGTGCTATTACTAAATTGGAGTCACAATATTTCAGGAAGCTCCCATCTCAAATTGAGCGTCATCTTAAACGGAATGTGAGTGCGATGATGACTTTGAGGAGTGGGAAAGAGTTGCATAACCATATAGTTGTGAGGCCTAAAGTTGTTGCAAACAAAGAGGACCAGAGGCTTTTGGCACCTCGCCACGATATTCCGCGGGGCCCCAAAGAATGCGAACAAGTGAGATCAGAAATTTCTCGCGGTCCGCGTGGAGAGGATGGCGGGCCGCGAAGGGACCATGGCGGGCCGCGAAGGGATGATGGCGGACCGCCACAGGCGTCTGACCTGGTTTTTGATTCTTTTTCTTCGGCCGCTACGGAGACGGCCAAATTGAAAGAGGGGGAGATGATTTCCGATACTCCCTATGTTCCACGTGAATTTCCAGTTTATGAGCCAGTCCCACCATTTCCTAAGGCATTGAAGGAGATTTGTAGATTCCACAAGGATAAGGACATCTACGACATTTTTAGTAAGTGTGCGGTAAACATTCCTCTCCTTAATCTGCTTAATGTTATTCCTCGTAGTGCTAAATTGTTGAGAGAGTTATGTATTATAAAGAATAATCAAAAGCCCAAAGCACAGAAGAAAGTTAAGGTGAAAGTTAGTGAATATGTGTCGGCTATAGTTCAAAAGAAGTTACCTCCCAAATGTAGCGACCCTAGCATGTTTACTATACCTTGCACTATACGAGATACTAAGTTTCGTGAGGCCATGTTAGATTTAGGTGCATCCGTCAATGTGATTCCTTTATCTGTTTGTGAGAATTTGAAATGTGGTCCTTTGCATGAGACTAATGTTGTGATTCAGTTAGTTGATAGGTCTCTAGTGTCTCCAAAGGGAGTGATTCGGGATGTGCTTGTGAACGTAGATAGATTGATATTTCTTGCTGATTTCTATGTTCTTGAGATGGATTGTGATAAAATTGTACCTCGTATATTGTTAGGGAGACCTTTTCTAAAGACTGCTAAGACCAAAATTGATGAGCATTGTGGCTCACTTACGATGGAGTTTAATGGAGAAGTTGTAGGTTTTGATATTTACCACTTTAAAGAGGATCTTGTTGATAACTCTATTTGTGCTATTGATGTGTCTGATTGTTTAGTGAAGGAAACCCCTACTTCAACTGATCAGATTAGTTTTGAAGTGGCTATTGATAGCAGTCAGAAGGGTCGTAATTTGAATGATAAAGTGCATGATCTGAGCTGTAAACTAACCCCTTTCACCATGTTGTTTGGGAAATCTTTGCCATCTGTTTTGCAGGATTCACGGCGCAAGAAGGCGGTTCATAATACGACCTGCTGGAACAACTTGAAAAGTGTTGCCAAGTCCAAGGGTAAGAACATTCTTAGATGGAGGGTGAAGAAGGAAAGTTCTCCGACGGGATTTCAGGACTTAGTAGTTGGGTTTGATTGACGGAATTCTCATGTGATGCGTCGAGCCGACGTTAAACGAGTGCGCTTCTCGGGAGGCAACCCAAACATTTTTGTTGTTTTATTTTCTTTTATCTATTTATTTGTGTGTTTCTTGTGTAGGGAAAAAAAACAACTTGATGCCGGTGCTACTACGCAAGAAGGTTTGTTCTTCTCTTCCCTTTTCTCTCTCCCATCTTATTATTCTCACCATTCTTTTCGAACCCAATTTTTTCTTCACCATGTTTCTTAGACCATCTCTTTTTGTTTTGCTAGCCACAATTCACCACCTTTGTTTGTTGTATACCACCCCAAATTTTATCCTTTACACCCATTTTATAGCCTTGTTGATTGTTTTCTTGGTGTATTTGGAGGATGTTTGGTTGTTTTATTTGATGGTGGTGAGGAGGTAGTTCATTTTATGCACATTATTCTGTGAGGGAGATGGGCGTTTTGTGAGGAAATTGTGGTAATTTGGTGTCGACTTCTCCTTGAGGGTGATTGGGATATGTGTGAGTTGAGAGTGGCTCTACACCTTGTTTCTTTATTCGATGAGCCCACTGCTTTGAGGAGAATGAGGAGGAGAAATAGAGATCTTGATTTTGTGAGATGAACTTTGGTCCTATACATGAGGAGTGCATCCTTCAGGATATGAGATCCTGATGCGTCTACCGGTGCAATTTTGTGAGTTCATCCCTCTCCTATTTCATTGTTGTCCTACTTATCTTGTTGGTGTGCATAACATTGAGGACAATGTCTATTTCAAGCATGGGGGAGTGGATTCTCGTTGTAAATTTGTGATGTGTTTATTTATGTATTGTAATTCTCACAAAAAAAAAAAATAACAGAAACGAAAAAAAAAAAGAGAGAAGAAAGCCAGAAAAGAGAGATGAGCGAAAAAGAAAGAAAGGAAAAGACACGAGAGAAAAAAGTAAGCCGGTGAGCTGGAAAAGTTAGCGAGAGGCTAGGTGAAAACCCATTGGGTGCCTAGGAAAAATGTGCGGTGTGTGTCACTTAGCAGTGCATAAGTAGGGTGTTTGAAGGTCGTGTCTGG
This sequence comes from Spergularia marina, assembly GCA_963680865.1. Lineage (NCBI taxonomy): Eukaryota > Viridiplantae > Streptophyta > Magnoliopsida > Caryophyllales > Caryophyllaceae > Spergularia > Spergularia marina. The sequence goes on along the minus strand of OY804553.1, from coordinate 20,085,653 downwards.
GTAGGTCTCTCTTGGATAGTATAAGGAGGTTTGGTTGGAACTTCTTAGTGGTGTTTAGAATAGAAAATACTTAGTGCGTTTGAAGATATAAGTGGTGATGGTATAAAATTCGAGGTAGTTGTGGCTTCGACGGTGCTCTTTCAAACCATGGCTGATGAGGGAGTTGGAGGTGAGCTAGCTTGGGAGTGATTTAGGACATTTTAGCCTTCCTTGCTTCTTGGTTATGTTGCGGCATGATGATATAAGATGGTTTGGTCCGTTGCGTGAGATTACATATGTGACGGACCTTACTAGCAAGATGAAGACTCACCACCTTTGATTGGAGTAGAGGAGATAGGTTTCTGATCGAATTTCGCCCGTGCTACTGTCAATAGACCTTGGAGAAATCTTAGAGGGGAGCTAGGTTGCTCGAGGGCGAGCAAGGTCTAAGCTTAGGGGAATTTGACGTGCTCAGTTTATACGTTCTACATGGCCGGTTTTACTTTTACAGTCAAAATGATGTAATATACTTCTATTTTGTGTTAGAGTATCATGGACAACATTTCTATGTGATTATGGTTGTTTTGACTATCTTTTGGAAGCGGTCATTCATTTGCAAGCGATTTGGAGCTGATTAGCAGAAAGATCAACTTTGGAGTTTCATATCTCTCACACCGTTTGGAATTTTGCTGTGAAACCACTTGGATATGAATCTTAATGTTCTTAGCTTTCCAAGAAGTGGTTACACGCCTTAATCGGATAAGTAACGAAGAATCTACAGCCTCTTGAAAAATCGAAGTAGAAACTTACCGCTGCCCGTATATGGCGGACCGTGGCTCACAGCTTGGCGATTTGCGCCAGTAACATTTGGCGGTCCGCGAGGGGACCATGGCGGACCGCGGTGATGCTTGGTGGCTCGCGGTAGTCATTTTGGCGGACAGCGATGACCAGATTTTCCTATTTTTGTATTTTCCTATTTTACGTGTTCCTAAACTATATAAATAAAAACCCCGACTCTTGGTTATTATTATTCAGACTTTTTAGAGAAAAAAGACTTTCAATGGATTGTATGAGGAGCTAATTCCTTTATTTCTTGATCTATTAATCGAAACATCGCATTGACAATATCGTGAGTTTGATCTATTCCTTCAATTGTTTTCAATTATTGTCTTCTCTTTGGTTTTAAATTCATTCAATTATCTTTTGTGATTGCTAGGTGTACAACTAGTCTAATTGCTTAAGATTGATTGATTGCTAGTTTAGATTAGTCAAAGGAATCTATTGTTTGATTGATCTTTACATTGTAGCAACCTGAATTCATTGATTTGTATGTAATCATCGTTAGTGAATTAGGGCAAATATTTGACTCACGTGTTAAATACGAAACGGGCGTTAGTATTGCACGTCTTTACCGATACTTCTCTAATCCGTATTGCTAATATCAAATTCAATCTAATCGTGTGCTTAGGTTATTTGATAGTTAGGGTTTTTGGGTAGTGCCGATCACGCCTTTTAGTTACTATTAAGGAGAGATTTGGGAATTCTGTTTCCACGATAGAGTAGTTGAGATTGACAGAGGAATAGTGATAACTCGGACCGATTAGTTAGTGCGTTGTGGGAATTAATTGATCAACATCCGTTTTACTATTGAATACATTTCACAAATTGCTTTTGTTCACTCTAGCTAGTTTGATAAACACAACTCTCAATCCCCCATTATTTGTTACTTAGGCACTTAATTCATTGCATTTGACAACCCATTTCCCTGTGGATACGATCCCTACTTCCCCACTACTGTTGTTAGGATTGAGGATTATTTTCGGTAGATTATCGCGACTTTAGTCTCACCACATATCATGGTAATAAAAGGAATATATATCATTATTCTCTTAAATTAATTGTCATTTACTAAAGCATCAATCCCCATTGTCTTGTTTTTCTTAGTGGAGAATATTTATTTAACTTTTTCATGTTCATTTAAGTTATCTGATACAAGTAAGTGTTCTACAAGATTTGTATTTATTTAAAGTACAACATTTTCAAAAAACACTAATGTGTAGATTTGGATCTTTTTGCAATATGCAAACTGATGAAAGCTTTCAACGTATGAGTGACAAGTAGAACAATTGGAAATTATTGTTGTCTTCTATCACTAACTTTGCGACAGAGATACATGTGTCTTTTAATTTGAAAGTATCTCGTGGGTTAAGTGATATGTCAAAAAATACCATTTTATTTTAATAATCTTACTGTTGATTTTTTTTTGTTTTTTTTTTTTTTTGTGCAAGAAAGTGGTTCTTTTATTTATCCTTAATGGGGAAAAAAAGAATAGCTTACAAAAAATGGACACCAATAAAAAGCCAATCTAGGGGGAAGGGGGGAGACTAGGTTACCATGGCTTCTACAATTTCCTCTTGATTACAAGGAAATATAATCTAACACTAACAACTAATTGAATTTGTCGTAGAATCCACTCAGCTCCATGCTCTACATCAGAAAACAACCTCGAGTTTCTTTTTGCCAAATCGTGTAAACAGCCGCATTAAAGCTGCATATTGCCCATTTATGGCTCCAACTTCTCTTATTTTTGTTGTTCCTGATCCACTTAATAATTCTCCTAGTGTCATTGTGAATCAAATTCATTCTGACCCTACTTTATTGATAAATTCTTTCTTACTCTTGATTTTAATTCGATTTCTCGTATAATTTTTTATTTTTCTGTTATTTTCCTCTCCTAGAGTGGTTTACTACCATCAAAGTATATTTATATAGGGAACATGATTTTAGTACCAGAAATGACAAAACACGAGAGATACGGATATTGGTGCCTTGACCTAACCCAATGCTCGACCTAACTATCATTTCTATGGCCCAAGTACACAAAGGACGGTTATATATCATCTACTCCTTCTGTCTCAACTCAAACGCCCTTGGCGATATTTGAAGTGGAAAAAGAAAAATTGATATAGTAAGTTGAGTGGGGTAATTTTAGGAAAAAAGAGGAGAAAGAATGTTAGGATTAATTAAAATAGGAGAGAAGATGTGATAATTTAATAAAAGTTAGGAGAGATAAATATGTCCCAAAAAATGGAGTGTTGGAGGTGGGAAGTCCCGAAAGGGAATATGGGGCGTTTTAACTAGGACGGAGGGAGTATACATGAACATAAAGAGGTGCAACGAACTGGTGATCAGAAATAATCACTTGGGAAAATAATGTATTAAAAGGGCACAAATATCATTTGCCAAGGATGTACTTCGTTCCCTCTTCCTAAGGGCTCAATTAGTTTTCATTATTAAAAACACCATAGATAGATTAGGCGTAGAGGTAGTTAATAGGTTTATACACAAGGATCATCATGATCATGTGGTTGTACATTTGATTTCGTTGAACGCAAAACGTCCAATCGAAGTAGAAGTATAATAATAAGGCTCCTCTTTTCTTAATTTGTTCCTTTCGCCTTTTGTTTTTCAAAATTTCTACAACTTTAATTAGTGTAGTATTTTGTTGAATCGTCAGATAACATAGTCTTCGTATAAGAATTCTAGTGTTGTTTTCAATTTTTATAAGATGTATGTTGCATTGTGCAGATTTGGGAGAATATGTGTAGTATCGGAATAGAGAATTTGTGAGAATGTATCACCCTAGATTTTCGCAATAATAAATGGGGAAATATTATAGAATTGTTACGCCGCAGTTGACTCGGGTAGTCAACTGCTAGGCTTAAAATTCAAATAACAACTTAACAAAAACCAATTAATGAAAATACAACAAAAGACTTAAAAATGTCGAACTACAGTTCTCAAAACTGAATTTAAATTGCAAAACCAAATAAAGTCCATGTCTAAATAATGTTTACGAAAAGTCCCCAGCATGCAAGTGAATCCCCCTAGCAAGCATCCACGTCATCAAGACCTGTCAACCATGTCATCGAAGAATGACATAGGCCACAGAACATGGTAGCGAACGAAACATGAAATAGAACATCAGCATAGGCTAAGTAGGAAACGCAAGCAAAGAAACAAAAGATACGCGCCTTGAGGTGCGTAGCTAACAAATAACAAGCGTTAGATATAACAATAATTTCAGTGTATCAACAGATTAAGACAACGCGATAGTCGTTATATTTCGGACGAGACAATCGGTCTCGTCAATCATTCACGGCTGGCCCCTACCCCGCAGCCACCACAATCTCGATCCGACGCGAGCTAAAGTACGAATAAACAGATCCTAAGGACTTGAAGTGTGCACACCCCTCTCTAGAGGGCCAGTAGGATGCGAAGCCTCTAGGAGAAAAGCCTATTAGGAAGTCGGTAGCTACTCCGACCCAAACATTACCTTGATCAGAGGTATACACACTAATCGGTCAGGGCCGCATCACAACACTCTAGGTGGTACGCAAATGTCATACTTTTCTTTTAACCGTTTTAGGTACATTATTCGGTGGTACGTTATTTGATACACAATTTATAAACGGTCGTAGCTGGACTCATTAATCAACGGAAATCAACAGGCAAAACAAGATCAATGAGACAACAGAACCACTCGGCCGAGAAGCCGAGTGGCCGAGAGAAAGAGGGGAGGCCGAGAGGCCTTTGGCGTTCACAAGAAACAAAAGCAAACATGCATTATCAAATTCGAATTGGGTAAATCGAGGTTCAAATGGCAATATATAAGATCAATGGATATGAATTGAAATTGCCAACAAAGGAACAACATGTCATAGGCAATTGATAGATCAACGTTCTTACCTTACTCTGAACGAAACACTAAACTGCTCCAAGCCTAAAACGGAATCTCCTCAAACACACTCCCTAATCACAAAATAATAAGATTGAATTACTAATCAATCGCCATCATAACTCCACCACAAAACAATCAACCAACAACAACAAGGTCACGACAACTCACGTTTTTGACATCCAAACGGACTCACAATTACACCAAATTCGCACCACACCATCCTAACCTTATTAGCTATAAAATCTCATCAATTAAACACCAATTCAACAACAATAACTTCCAAAATACATAAAAATCAGAACCGGGCAGTAGGTATAAACCTCATTCAAATCATTATCAAACGCTCCTAAAACGGCACTACAATATCCCCAATTCGTAACAAAGCCCTCCTCCAAAAATCAAGCAATTCCATAAACAAAATCAATCATAATTAACATAAACCCCAATTCGAAAAACCCCCAAATTCGAAAATCATAACCCATAAATAATAATCACCACAAACACGATCAAAGCCCTAAAACCATCAAGCTAATCAACCAATCGTGTTCTTAATCATCAATTGAACATAATTTCAAAAACCCCCAATTTATAAGTATGGAAAAAGGTGAGGAAACTTACTACTCTTGATAGAAAATCAAGAGAGAGGACGGTAGGGGGCCTGCGACGAGGGCGGTGAAGGCGGCGCGCGGCATAGTTCGCGGGGAAGGGGTAATGCGCTTCTCCTCTGTTCTTCTCTTCTTCTTTTTTTTTCCTTCTTTTTCTTTTCCTGCTGCCTGCGTGCGTGAGGAGTGATGTGTGTGTGTTTTTTTTTCTTTTTGGTTTTGTATTTATATTGTGGTGAGGGAGGGTTTAGTAATGGTAGAATTGTAATTTTGTAAGCTAATTTCCCGATTAGGAAAGCGACCTAAAAAGAAAAGTGACTCCAAACTTCCCAAAATAGAAACTCGTAATTCTAGAATGAAAATCTCCCGATGACTTTAATAAATTAGAATTCCCAAAATTATAGGGTGTTACACTTTGAATTAAATTGGTAATTGTGATTACGAAATAACTAATAATTGAATACTAGACTCATATGATTAGCTCGTAATCGTTGATTGCATAACTCGAAGTAGCACCGGATTGCCAGACTTGTTATTGAAACTTGTCTTGTCTTCCAAAATTATCAAATCGTTAAGTTGCACGAGTCAACCTTGTGTATTCGAGAGTCAAATAGACCTTAGTGTGTCCGTTGTTGGAATTGAATAATAGTCTGAGTCTAGAGAGCATGTTCTAAATTGCTATTTCTTTAAATGATATGTCCAGAACTTGTTTGATTTATCAATTTTGCGGACATTAGATGATGTAGGAACTTATCTACATTCTCTGCTAATATTGAGAAGTATGTGAACTTGTTTTTGTTTTACGATTGATTGCTATTTAGACACTACGATGTATTTTCATCTCCCGTTTTCATTATTGCGAATTTAGTTTGTAGTTGGTTAGCATTTGTAATTTAGTTTAAGAAATTCTCATACAAGGGTGATATGCAATAATGGAAATTATTAATAGAAGTGCATTTTCTATGTGGGATCGAGCCCTACTTACACTAACAAATATTTAATCATTTTTGAATTAATTTGGGTGACTAGGACATACGCCACATTTTAAGTTAAGTGTTTAAGCTTAAATAATATAACTATTGTTACCAGACTTTTGGTACCAATCCAATGCGGAGATATCGGCAAAGGAGCATCGTTGTTGAAAAACATAAAATACAAGATGGTCCTTCATACTAATGCTATAATTGGAGATTAAAGAATAGCTATGAACTCAATAAAATTGAATAAAATTATTGAAATAGTCAGAAAACAACTACCATCAATTGAAGTCTATGATTATAAACTTTAGAGACAATACTTCATAAAACTTTATTTTATATTGCAAACAATATAAGATACTGAAACAATACAGGATTACTATTTCATTATGGTGGTTTTATTTATTAATATTACTTAACACTACACCATATATTATTATGGATAATGTTTGTTGTAATGAGGATAGTGTTCCAAGACCAATGTTACTTAATAGTTCCAATATCCTATGGGATAACCTTAAAGTTCGAGATAAGGGTAGCAAGGTTTGTAACTTGCTCATGAATGGTAGCATCAACGCCTGTCTTGGTAGCCTGGTCATTGGATATGGTGGATTGTTGAGCTATATCCAGATTCATTAAGATTTGGTCCCAACTCATAGCATCAATGATGGCTTTAGCACCACAAGCACTGTACACCTACAATTTAACATCCCTATTAAATTTTGACGAGAAGAAGAAAAAAAAGAGATATGATTAATGTATTTGTTTATGGATCCTCTATTCTAATGCAAATTAGAAGAGTTATTTTGATACCCGATTTGGTGGGCCCGGGGGAGTGTTATCAGCTGGTGCATCCCAAGCCATGAGCCAAGAACAATCAGTGCCAAATGCATTCGACCCATCATACTGCACTGCTGCCTTGGAACCAAAAGAATTACCCTTCAAGTGACTAAACATTGTACGTTGGCCAGGTGGAATTGTATCAGGGAATTTGCCACCTGCGGGACTTCCAGCCCAGTTGTTTGATCTGCTTAAAGTCATCTGAGTTGCGGTCTTATTATTCATGGTTGCATTTGTGCCATTTTGTGTCTGCATCACCTGGTGCGCCATGACTCTCCTTGTTGTGTTAGCTGCAAAATGATATGGCTCCCTAATTTATTATTTTAAATAATCTTTATACCATATTAAAATTTAGAAACACAATGCGAATAAAAGCTTTGTCATTAGTACAATTCAATAATAATTTTGAGAAATAGTGTTTCATCATCAACACCAACTTTATATATCTGACAACAGATGACATAGGAATGTTTAATAGTACCTTTAAATTCAAAAGATGGATATAGCAATACTCTTGTGATCTCTTCACCAACAATATGATCACCAAGTGGGTTTTATAGAACATATTGGAATATCATAAAGTAATAGGTCTTTAAAAAAATTTACTTTATGTGATTCGAGATAAGGCACTTTAAAACACATACGAATTTTTGTACGTTTTCTAGCAAATTTTAAGTGCTCACAAGAATATATACTTTGTCGTGATTCGCCTAAAAAAGGCAATATTAGATGTTGTGAGTTTATAATTATATTGTCCCTTCGCATTTAATTCCAAGCTATTTTGTAAATGTGGCTATGATAATGTTGGTATCATATAAGAATAAAGTTTAACCATCATGATATTTTTACACAACATGTTTTGCAAAATTTTTATGAAAATGAAGTATTGGAAACCAGTGATTAGATTTTGTCCATTTTTGTTTTAGATGTATATTTTCTGAACAAATTAAAACATCGCAAAATTATCAAATTATCCTTTCTATTGAATTCTTTATTTAAGTATGAGTTTTAATTTGCAACAAATTATGAAAATTAGTAATAGTGTCATCGTGACAATGTTGAATTAGTTCACTCATTATAGAATACAACGATGACACTTTTTGGTATTGAAGCCATATCATGGTCATAAAGGGAATATATATCATTATTCTCTTAAATTAATTGTCATTTACTAAAGCATCAATCCCCATTGTTTTTTTTTCTTAGTGGAGAATATTTATTTTACTTTTTCATGTTCATTTAAGTTATCTGATACAAGTAAATGTCCCGCAAGATTTGTATTTATTTAAAGTACAACATTGTCAAAAAACACTAATATGTAGATTTGGATCTTTTTGCAATAAGCAAACTGATGAAAGTTTTCAACGTATAAGTCAGAAGTAGAACAATTGGAAATTATTGTTGTCTTCTTTCACTAACTCAGCGACAGAGATACACGTGTAATTTAATTTGAAAGTATCTCGTGGGTTGTGATATGTCAAAAAATACCGTTTTATTTTAATACTCTTACACTTATTTTTTTTTTTTTTTTGCAAGAAAGTGGTTCTTTTATTCATCCTTAATAGGGAAAAAAAGAACAGCTTACAAAAAATGGACACTAATAAAAGGCCAATCTAAGGGGGGGGGGGTCTAGGTTACCATGGCTTCTACAATTTCCTCTTGATTACAATTCTTACTTAGGAAATACATTCTAACACTAACAACGAATTGAATTTGTCGTAGAACCCACTCAGCTCCATGCTCTACATCAGAAAACAACCTCGAGTTTCTTTCATGCCAAATCGTGTAAACAGCAGCATTAACGCTGCATATTGCCCATTCATGGCTCCAACTTCTCTTATCTTTGTTGTTCCTGATCCAGCTAATAATTTTCCTAGTGTCATAATGAATCAAATTCATTCTGACCCAGCTTTATTGAAAAATTCTTTCTTACTCTTGATTTTATTTCAATTTCTCGTATAACTTTTTATTTTTCTATTATTTTCCTCTCCTAGAGTGGTTTACTACCGTAATTGTATATTTATACAGGGAACATGATTTTAGTACGAGAAATGACAAAACACTTGAGATGCGGATATTGGTGCCTTGACCTAACCCAACGCTCGACCAAACTATCATTTCTATGGCCCAAGTACACAAAGGACGGTTAAATCAGCTACTCCGTCTGTCTCAGCTCAAACGCCCTGGGCGATATTTGAAGTGGAATAAGAAAAATTAATATAGTAAGTTGAGTGGGATAATTTTAGGAAAAAAGAGGAGAAACAATGTTAGGATTAATTAAAATAGGAGAGAGGATGTGATAATTTAATAAAAGTTAGGAGAGAGAAATATGTCCCAAAAAAATGGAGTGTTGGAGGTGGGACGTCCCGAAAGAGAATATGGCGCGTTTGAACTGGGATGGAGGGAATATACATGAACTTGAAGAGATGCAACGAACTGGTGATCAGAAATAATCACTTGGGAAAATATAGTATTAAAAGGGCACAAATATCCTTTGCCAAGGATGTACTTCGTTCCCTCTTCCTAAGGGCTCAATTTGTTTTCATAATTAAAAACGCCATAGATAGATTAGCCGTAGAGGTAGTTAATAGGTTTATACACAAGGATCATCATGATCATGTGGTTGTACATTTGATTTCGTTGATTTCAAAACGTCCAATTGAAGTCGAAGTATAATAATAAGGCTCTTCTTTTCTTAATTTGTTCATTTCGCTTTTAGTTTTTCCAAATTTCTACAACTTTAATTAGTGTAGTATTTTGTTCAATCGTCCGATAGCATAGTCTTCGTATAAGAATTCTAGTGTTGTTTTCAATTTTTATAAGATGTAGGTTGCATTTTGCAGGTTTGGGAGAATATGTGTAGTATCAGGATAGCGAATTTGTGAGAATGTATCTTTGATTTCATTTACTCTTTGAATTAAATTGGTAATTGTGATTACGAAACAACTAATTATTGAATGCTAGACTCGTATGATTAACCCGTAATCGTTGATTGCTTAACTCGAAGAAGCACCGGATTGCCAGACTTGTTATTAAAACTTGTCTTGTCTTCCAAAATTATCAAATCGTTAAGTTGCACGCATCAACCTTGTGTATCTGTGACTCAAATTGACCTTAGTGTGTACGTTGCTGGAATTGAATAATAGTCTGAGTCTAGAGAGCATGTTCTAAATTGCTATTTTGTTAAAAGATATGTCTAGAACTTGTTTGATTTATCAATTTTGCGGACATTAGATGATGTAGGAACTTATCTACATTCATTACTAATATTTAGAAGTTTGTGAACTGGTTTTTGTTTTACGATTGATTACTATTTAGACACTACGGGGTATGCTCATCTCCCGTTTTCATTATTGCGAATTTAGTTTGTAGTTGGTTTAGAATTTGTAATTTAGTTTAAGAAATTTTCATACAAGGGTGATATGCAATAATGAAAATTGTTAATCGATGTGCATTTTCTCTGTGGGATCTAGCCCTACTTACACTAACTACTATTTAATCATTTTAGAATTAATTTGGGTGACTACGACATCACGCCAAATTTTGAGTTAAGTGTTTAAGCTTAAATAATATAACTATTGTTACCAATACTTATACAAAAATCTCTAAGCTATTTTCAAGTTACCAGTCTTTTGGTACCAATCCAATGCGGAGATAATCGACAAAGGAGCATCGTTGTTGAAAAACATAAAATACAAGATGGTCCTTCATACTAATGTTGTAATTGGAGATTAAAGAATAGCTATGAACTCAATAAAATTGAATAAAATTGTTGAAATAGCCAGAAAACAACTACCATCAATTGAAGTCTATGATAATAAACTTTAGAGACAATACTTCATAAAAGTTTATTTTATATTGCAAACAATATAAGATACTGAAACAATACAGCGTCACCATTTCAATATGGTGGTTTTATTTATTAATATTACTTAACAATACACCATACATTATTATGGCTAATGTTTCTTGTAATGAGGATAGTATTCCAAGACAAATATTACGTAATAGGTCCAATATCCTATGGGATAACCTTAAAGTTCGAGACAAGGGTAGCAAGGGTAGTAACTTGCTCATGAATGGTAGCATCAACGCCTGTCTTGGTAGCCTGGTCATTCGATATGGTAGATTGTTGAGCTATATCCAAATTCATTAAGATTTGGTCCCAACTCATAGCATCAATGATGGCTTTAGCACCACAAGCACTGTACACCTACAATTTAACATCCCTATTAAAGTTGGATGAGAAGAAGAAATTAAAGCGATATGATTAACGTATTTGTTTAGGGATCCTCTATTCTAATGAAAATTAGAAAAATTATTTAGATACCCGATTCGGTGGGCCCGGGGGAGTGTTATCAGCTGGAGCATCCCAGGCCATGAGCCAAGAACAATCAATGCCAGATGCATTTGACCCGTCATACTGCACTGCTGCCTTGGAACCAAAAGAATTACCCTTCAAGTGACTAAACATTGCACGTTGGCCAGGTGGAATTGTATCAGGGAATTTGCCACCTGCGGGACTTCCGGCCCAGTTGTTTGATCTGCTTAAAGTCATCTGAGTTGCGGTCTTATTATTCATGGTTGCATTTGTGCCATTTTGTGTCTGCATCACCTGGTGCGCCATGACTCTCCTTGTTGTGTTAGCTGCAAAATTATATGGCTCCTTAATTTATTATTTTAAATAATCTTTATACCATATTAAAATTTAGAAACACAATGCGAATAAAAACTTTGTCATAAGTACAATTCAATAATAATTTTGAGATATAGTGTTTCATCATCAACACCAACGTTATATATCTGACAACAGATGACATAGGAATGATTAGTAGTACCTTTAATTTCAAAAGATGGATAAAGCAATACTCTTGTGATCTCTTCACCAACAATATGATCAACAAGTGGGTTTTATAGTACATATTGGAATATCTTAAAGTAATAGGTCTTTAAAAAAAAATTACTTTATGTGATTCGAGATAAGGCACTTTAAAACAAATACGAATTTTTGTACGTTTTCTAGCAAATTTAAAGTGCTCATAAGAATATATACTTTGTCGCGATTCGCCTAAAAAAGGCAAAATTAGATGTTAGGAATTTATAATTATATTGTCACTTCGCATTTAATTCCAAGCAATTTTGTAAATGTGCCTATTATAATGTTGGTATCATATAAGAATAAAGTGTAAGCATCATGAAATATTTACACAACATGTTTTGCAATTCTTACTTAGGAAATACATTCTAACACTAACAACGAATTGAATATGTCGTAGAATCCACTCAGCTCCATGCTCTACATCAGAAAACAACCTCGAGTTTCTTTCCTGCGAAATCGTGTAAACAGCCGCATTAAAGCTGCATATTGCCCATTTATGCTTCCAACTTCTCTTATTTTTGTTGTTCCTGATCCAGCTAATAATTCTCCTAATTCCGACCCAGCTTTATTGATAAATTCTTTCTTAATCTTTATTTTATTTCGATTTCTCGTATAATTTTTTTTTCTTTCATTTTCCTTTTCTACAGTGGTTTACTACCGTAATTGTATATTTATACAGGGAGCATAATTTTAGTACAAGAAATGAAAAAACACGAGAGATGCGGATATTGGTGCCTTGACCCAACCCAACGCTCGAGCCTAACTATCATTTCTAAGGCCCAAGTACACAAAGAAAGGTTATATCAGCTACTCCTTCTGTCTCAACTCAAACGCCCTTGACGATATTTGAAGTGGAAAAAAAAAATTGATGTAGTAAGTTGAGTGGGGTAATATTAGGCAAAAAGAGGAGAAAGAATGTTAGGATTAATTAAAATAGGAGAGAGGATGTGATAATTTAATAAAAGTTAGGATAGAGAAATATGTACCAAAAAAAAATGGAGTGTTGGTGATGGGACGTCACGAAAGGGAATATGAGGCGTTTGAAGTAGGACGGGGGAAGTATACATGAACTTAAAGAGGTGCAACGAACTGGTGATCAGAAATAATCACTTGGGCAAATATCTATTACCTAGATAAAAAGAGGGAATGGGGTGAAAGTTTGCTCCTCAAAAAGTTTGTTCGGCTTGGACCGAGGCTGCAGCTTTGGACTTAATAAAGTAGGTTTGGGAACATCAACACAGCTGTACATAGGGGTGAGCATTGGCGGGTACCCACTCCAACATCAAGGACCCGAACCCGGACCCGTTGACAACGGGTCCTGTAAACTAGGACCCGTACCCGGACCCGTTGCCAACGGGTCCTAAAACTAAGGAACCGGACCCGGACCCGTCATGGCATCAACGGGTCCCGGGTACCCGCTTAATACAAACTCATACAAGGGGCTGCTACTATATCTCGGCCTTCGTGAGACTCGGTTCACTTAGGTCTCATAAACGCATGGCCCAACCCGAGTTTGCGCTCGGCCCATAGTAGGACAACTTAAAATAGTGATAGCAAACTTGCTAAGCCCATACAAACTTTTACTAGGCAAAGCTGTTTATATAGAACATGGATTCCCCACATACTCCATATTTTGTCGATGTGGGACAATTTGATCTAAGAAGTTGTCCAAATTTTCTTGCACATGTCATGTTTTTGCTTACTTAAACACGTCTTCACCCTTTTTATCATTGTCATGGTAATGGTTTTATATGATTTAATAATAATAATAATAGTTTTTTTTTTTTTTTTTTGGTACAAAGGAGCAACTAATGTTGCGGGGGTGGGGGTATGAGGATTTGAACCCGGGACATCCCCCAGGCAGGTTGAGTTCCTAACCACTAGGTTAACCTTGATTCTCAATAATAATAATAATAATAATAATAATAATAGTGATGCACATTTCTAATCATTGATCAACATAGTATTTGTGAGATGATAATTAAGATTCACTTTTAAAATACTACTTTATCTTCTTTGGTGTACTAGGGAAAATTCAATGACCCATAGTCGGTAATTCATTATTGTAAACTACTAAACATATATGCTATCAATTAAGCCAATCATTTGTATTGTAATATATTAACTCATTGTTATCCGTAGAGTGAGTTGTTAATTCATAGTTATACTCCTTCTAATCACAACCTCAACTAGCCAATTTACATTTGCACAAGTACGTGCATATATAAGATAAGATGTGATTCGGTGATAGGATTCATACCCTTATAACATAACACATTTAACCATGATATATATAATACTAATGTATTGTGGTATACCCATTCATTCTAGATATGGTACTATTGTGTAATTCGAAAAGACAAGATAATATTATATGATGTAATACAGTCATAATTCTCACAAGCATTTTAAACCAAATCCCATCTTAATCCAGGCAAACCCCAATACCAAAACAAACTAGAGATAGTTTCAATAGCTACACGAAATGTGTTATACCTGCCCATATACCAATCTTTCATGCATGGACAACATACTTATGAATTCCATGGTTTATAGTTGAATAGTCTGAGTCTTAATCATAAGGGATGAAAAGATAATAGATAATGCATAATAAAGAAAATAAGCTTTGGTTACTCTTTATAAATCACTTACATAACTTAAATGAAATTACTATATATACATACAATTTTACTAAACACTAAGAACACTACTAATGCAAATAAGTAACATAAGCTTTGACCACAAAAACCAACAAAGAGAAAAAATGTTGGAAGCAATGTTTTTGTCCCACATCGATAATATGGAGAAGATGTGGGAAAGAATAAGTTATAAATATAGGTTTCCTTCTTAAACTAGCCTCTAGGGTTTTGTCTAAAGCTTACTTGGGCTTGGACTAAACAAAAGACCAGCATCTTAAGCTTTTACAGCTTGGGCTTTGCTGAACGTTGGATACGTATAAGCCTGACATAATTTGGGTCGTGTCCACTCGTGCACTTAGCCTGGATGACGGTTCCGGGTACCCGTTCAAATGTGTACCCGTTCTTTAACGGGTAACGGGTTCAAAAATTTAGGACCCGTACCCGGACCCGTTGCCAACGGGTTTTAAATTTTTGGACCCGTACCCGTACCCGTCCACAACGGGTCCGGGTCCGGACCCGCCGGGTCCTAAGCGGGTCCGGGTCCGGGTCCGGGTCCGATTCCGGGTACCCGCTTTTTTTGCTCACCCCTAGCTGTACATGTATGACACGTTTGAGTATGCTGGATGAGTCACTCCTCTTTTGCCCCTACTCTACCCATAATTTGTTTGAACAGTTAAATGCACCAACTCATTGACTTACCATATTTACTCCCTGTGAGTCGTCCTCTCTCCTCCTCACTCTGATTGTTCTCTGTTCTCTCACTTGTTCACTGCAAAATTCCACTTTCCCTTTTCTTCTTCCATGGCTTCTTCTCTCTCCTCATCTTCCATGGCCATTGGCACTACCAAAGAATTTATGATAATTATTAACCCCAATATTGGCCATTTTCCGTTTATAAAATCGACCTATGTGGTGAATTAGTGTATACATTCTATACTTTAAATCTCTTGTTTACTCAAAATTAAATTACAAATAATAGGTAATCTTTTTAGATTATTTTCTAACCGATATTGTGATTTTTTATTATTATTATTTTGGCGCGATTATGGAAGAATTTTTCGTGGAATAACAACATTCAAGGTAATTGTGTCGTCTACGATTAGATTTTTGCCGAAAAAAGGGTTGCCGGAAATGAAGAATGCTGATGAAACACAGACTGACGCGCGAGGGAGAGGTGGAATTGTGGCGATGAGGTGTGAGCAAGGCAGGAGTTGGGGGGTTTTTTTGTACACGGTGTAATGGGAATGACACATTTATTGTGCCTTTACTTTAATTGTGCAGTAAGTCGGACTCGGATTACTGCCACTAGGCCCGCGACAAGTAATTGAAGATTTACATTGTCCAAAAGTCCAAAACAATTGGAATAAGGGCTCAATTTCGATTTTTGTATTGATCTTTTGGAAGTCTAATTTATTGGTTGTTTTGAGGTAGAATTTACGGTGAACCTGATAGTCTCCCTTCATTTTGTGTTTCTCAGTCGTGTTCCTTAAACCGTAATATACTAATATATATTTCACAAATGCTAGCTGCCACAAAGCCTTTCTTAATATATGTTTGTGCTCGCATACTTTTCAAAAGTGTTTGGTAGAGTATCTAGACTAATACACGTACTAAACCAAAATCTTGACAAGTACCTTATGTTACAAGACATTTCTTTCTTGTATTGTCACGGAAGTTTTATAGACATTTCTTTGTTCTACCATATGCAATAAGAGATTTCATCTAAATCAAGTTAAATCGAGCGTGAATCAAATCGTAGCCTCACTCATACATTTCATTCACTGAAATATGATTTTTTTTAATCAATTCAAGGAGGGGCCATTCATTCTTTGACGATGAATAAATCTTGGTCAGCCATACTTGACTACAAAGTGAGATACTCTATTACAAGTCCGTCTAATATGACAAATAATATAAGTATCTAACTTTGGCAAAAATAACTTATTTAATCACAGGAAGATCTAGCCCGTGCAGTGCACGGGCACCTACTTTAGTTGTATTAAAAGGGCACAAATATCATTTGCCAAGGATGTACTTCGTTCCCTCTTCCTAAGGGCTCAATTATTTTTCATAATGAGAAAAACCATAGATAAATTAGGCGTAGAGGTAGTTAATAGGTTTATACAAGGATCATCATGATCATGTGGTTGTACATTTGATTTCGTTGATCGCAAAACATCCAATTGATGTAGAAGTATAATAATAAGGCTCTTCTTTTCTTAATTTGTTCCTTTCGCTTTTGGTTTTTCCAAATTTCTACAACTCTAATTGTTGTAGTATTTTGTTCAATCATCCGATAGCATAGTCTTCGTATAAGAATTCTAGTGTTGTTTTCAATTTTTATAAGTTGTAGGTTGCATTGTGCAGGTTTGGGAGAATATGTGTAGTATCGGAATAGCGAATTTGTGAGAATGTATCTTTGATTTCATTTACTCTTTGAATTAAATTGGTAATTGTGATTGCGAAAAAACTAATAATTGAATGCTAGATTCGTATGATTAACCCGTAATCGTTGATTACATAACTCGAAGTAGCACCGGATTGTCAGACTTGTAATTGAAACTTGTCGTGTCTTCCGAAATTACCAATTCGTTAAGTTGCACGAATCAACCTTGTGTATTCGTGACTCAAGTTGACCTTAGTGTGTCTGTTTTTGGTATTGAATAATAGTCTGAGTCTAGAGAGCATGTTCTAAATTGCTATTTGGTTAAATGATTGTCTAGAACTTGTTTGATTTATCAATTTTGCGGACATTAGATGATGTAGAAACTTATCTACATTCATGGTTAATATTTAGAAGTATGTGAACTGATTTTCGTTTCACGATCGAGTGCTATTTAGACACTACGATGTATTATCATCTTTCTTTTTGATTATTGTGAATTTATTTTGTAGTTGGTCTAGTATTTGTAATTTAGTTTTAGAAATTTTCATACAAGGGTGATATGCAACAATGGAAATTGTAACCCATCAAAAAAAAAAAAAAAAAAAAAAAAAACAAACAATAATGGAAATTGTTAATAGAAGTGCATTTTCTCCGTGGGAGATTAAAGAATCACAATGAACTCAATACAGTTGAATAGAAATGTTGAAATACTCATTTAAATACTACCATAAATTAAAGTGGATGATTATAATGATTAGAGACATTACTTCATAAAACTTGCATTTTATATTGCAAACAATATAAGATACAGAAATACAGGGTTGCCACTTCATTATGGTGGTTTTATTTATTAATATTACTTAACACTACAACATATATTATTATGGGTAATGTTTCTTGTAATGAGGATAAAGTTTCACTTCAAATGTTACTTGATAGTACCAATATCCTATGGGATAACCTTAAAGTTTGAGACAAGGGTTGCAAGGTTTGTAACTTGCTCATGAATGGTAGCATCAACGCCAGTCTTGGTAGCCTGGTCATTCGATACGGTAGATTGTTGAGCTATATCCAGATTCATTAAGATTTGGTCCCAACTCATAGCATCAATGATGGCTTTAGCACCGCAAGCACTATACACCTACAATTTAACATCACTATTAAATTTTGACGAGAAGTAGAAATAAAAGCGATATGATTAATGTATTTCTTTAGAAAAGCTCTTTAGATACCCGATTTGGTGGGCCTGGAGGGGTGTTATCAGCGGGTGCATCCCAGGCCATGAGCCAAGAACAATCAGTGCCAAATGCATTCGACCCATCATACTGCACTGCTGCCTTGGAACCAAAAGAATTACCCTTCAAGTGACTAAACATTGCACGTTGGCCAGGTGGAATTGTATCAGGGAATTTGCCACCTGCGGGACTTCCGGCCCAGTTGTTTGATCTGCTTAAAGTCATCTGAGTTGCAGTCCTATTATTCATGGTTGCATTTGTGCCATTTTGTGTCTGCATCACCTGGTGCGCCATGACTCTCGTTGTTGTGTTAGCTGCAAAATGATATGACATTCTAATTTATTATTTCAAATAATATTTACACCATATTAAAATTTAGAAACACAATGCGAATAAAAGATTTGTCCTAAGTACTATTCCATGATAATTTTGAGAAATAGTGTTTCATCATTAAGACAAAGATTATATATCTGACAACAAATGACATAGGAATGCTTAGTAATACCTTAAAATTCAAAAGATGGATATAGCAATACCTTTGCGTTCTCTACACTAACAATATGATCACCAAGTGGTTTTTATAGTACATATTGGAATATCATAAAGTAATAGGTCTTTAAAAAAATTTACTTTATGTGATTCAAGATAAGGCACTTTAAAATAAATACGAATTTTTGTACGTTTTCTAACAAATTTTAAGTGCTCACAAGCATATATACTTTGTCGTGATTCGCCAAAAAAAGGCAAAATTAGATGTTGTGAATTTGTAATTATATTCTCACTTATCATTTAATTCAAGCATTTTTGTTAATGTGGCTATAATAATTTTGTTATCATATAAGAAAAAAGTGTAAGCATCATGGTATATTTACACAACATGTTTTTGCAGTTTTTTACTTATGAAAATGAAGTATTTGAAACCAGTGATTAGATTTTTTTTTTTTTAGACATATATTTTCAGAAAAAAAAATAAAACATCAAAAAATTATCAAATTATCCTTTTTATTGTATTCTTTATTAAAGCATGAGTTTTAATTTGCAAGAAATTGTGAAAATTAGCAATAATGTCATCGTGACAATGTTGAATTAGTTCACTCTTTATAGAATACAATGATAACACATTTTGTCGTGAAGCCATATCATGGTAATAAAGGGAATATATATCATTATTCTCTTAAATTAATTGTCATTTACTAAAGCATCAATCCCCATTGTTTTTGATGTTCTTAGTGGAGAATATTTATTTAACTTTTTCATGTTCTTTTAAGTTATTTAAAACAAGTAAATGTTCCAAAAGATTTGTATTTATTTAAGGTACAAAATTTTCAAAAAACACTAATATGTAGATTTCGATCTTTTTGCAATAACCAAATTGATGAAAGTTTTCAACGTATGATTGAAAAGTAGAACAATTGGAAATTATCGTCGTCATGTTTCACTAACTCTGCGACAGAGATAGTGTCTTTTAATTTGAAAGTATCTCGTGGGTTAAGTGTATGTCAAAAAATACCGTTTTTAATACTGTTACTCTTGATTTTATTTCGATTTCTCGTATAATTTATTATTTTTCTGTTATTTTCCTCTCCTAGAGTGGTTTACTACCGTAATTGTATATTTACACAGGGAGGATGATTTAGTACGAGAAATGACAGAACACGAGAGATGCGGATATTGGAACCTTGACCCATCCCAAAGCTTGAGCTTAACTATCATTCTCTACGGCCCAAGTACAGAAAGGACGGTTATGTCAGCTACTCCTTCCGTCCCATTTCAAACGCCACGGGCGATATTTCTAGTGGAATAAGAAAAAATTGTAACAACCCTAAAATTTCGCTTAAGTAAATAAGGAAATAATTTAGAATTGTCACGCCGGAATTGACTACCAAGTCAATTGCTAGGCAATAAATTCAACAACAATAATCATGACGAAACAAAAGACAACGGAAGACTTAAATTGTTGAACTACAGTTCCCAAAACTAAAATCCAAAATACAACTTATTTGAAATAAAAAGTCCCCAGCAAGCATGACATCCTCACTAGCAAGCAGCTATTTCAAAACCTGTCAACTACGCCATCGAGAATGACGTAGGCCCCAGTTAAAGGTAGGAAACAAACCAGAAAATAGAACGTCAGCACAGGCTGAGTAAGAAATCACAAAACAAAGGATAAAAGAAGATACGCGTAGCTAACAAATAACAAGCGACAGTTACATCAACGAGTTCAGAGAATCAATAGAAAGGTTCGATAATTACCATATCGCTTACGGAATCGAAGAGTTCCGTTACCTACATTAATTCATAAGGCTGGGCTCCTACCCCACAGCCACCACAATCTCGAACCAGCGCAAGCTAGAGTACATGTAAACGGATCCTAACGACTTGAAGTGTGCACACCCCTCCCTAGAGGGCCAGTAGGATGCAAAGCCTCTAGGAGGAAAGCCTATTAGGAAGTCGGTAGCTACTCCGACCCAAACAGTACCTTGATCAGAGGTATACAAATAGTGATCGGCCAGTGTCGCATCACATCACTCTAGGTGGTACACATATTTCATACTTTACTTTCATCCGTGTTAGGTTCATTATGCAACGGTACGTTATTTGATAACATAATTTATAAACGGCCGAGGCCGGAATTCATTCAACAATGCAAGAACGCGAACAAGATCAACAATAACAACAATAAACCACCCGGCCGAGAGCCGAGTGGCCGAGAGGAAGAAGACGGCCGAAGGCCTTAGGCAAATGAGTGTAAGTGAGCTATTATACAATGCCAAAACAAATAGGAAAAGGTTGAGAAACAGTTGACAAAGAAGAAGATCAATGGATATGAATAGGAGTGTCAACAATGTAATAGCATGTTTGATACTAGTTAAGCACAAATTCAAACTATGACAGTAGTAAAGAAACAGCATAACTTGAGTTTGAAAAACTAGATGATTACCAAATTTAGTATGTCGTAAAATATTATGTCAGGAACGTCTCCTCCAAATTTCGTCTATATATTCTATGTGGATCAACGGAAATCAACTTCACAATGAACCATAAACACTATTTAGGGTTTACCCATAAAATATAATAAAAATTTTGGTACAAAGATGTATATCTTACCAAATTTGGATATGTTGTCAAAAATAGAGTTAGGAAATATTTATAAAATTTCGTCCAAAAATACCTTAAGAGTCGACGGGAATCATCAAAATACCGATGGAGCGCAACAGTTCTCGGGTAGATTGACACAACTCCACTAAAACACCTCTATAGGGAGAATCCGGTGGAATCTTGAAACTATCTACATGTTGTTGGATTCGTATCGTTATCACGGTTCTAACGCCACCAACCATGACTTAATAGAAGGTAATATATGAGAGTTGTGTGTGTTTGAAGTTGACACAGTTGTGCTGAGATCTTATGCCCGTGGAGGCTACGAAAAGGAGAGATGGAGAGACAAGGAGGTCGAATGTTTATGAAAGAAGCAAGGGTTTTCTTTAATTTATGTAATGGGTATGAGGGTAGACTCGGGTTTGGGCTTTACTAGTTGGGTGAAAGGAGTGATCCACAAACCCGATCTAAAATTGAATAAGTACTTAATACTCCTGTGTAATTCTATAATTAGCAACCCATAACAATTCAATCAAATTCCAATAAAACTTTGATTAAATCCTCTAATATATATATAAGGTAACACCCTTAATTATTTTAATTCCCAAAAATTACGGGGTGTTACAAAATTGATATATATAAAGTTGAGTGGGGTAATATTAGGAAAACAAGTGGAGAGAGAATGTTAGGATTAATAAAGTTAGGAGAGAGGATGCGATAACTTAATAAAAGTTAGGAGAGAGAAATATATCACAAAATAAATGGGGTGTTTGAGGTGGGAAGTCGCGAAATAAAATATGCGGCGTTTGAGCTGAGACGGATGGAGTATACATAAACTTGAAAAGGTGCAACGAACTGGTGTTCGGAAATAACCACTTGGGCAAATATTGTATTAAAAGGGCACAAATATCATTTGCCCAGGATATACTTCGTTCCCTCTTCCTAAGGGATCAATTAGGTTTCATAATTAAAAACACCATAGATAGATTAGGCGTATAGGTTGTTAATAGGTTTATACACAAGGATCATCATGATCATGTGGTTGTACATTTGATTTCGTTGATCGCAAAACGTCCAATTGAAGTAGAAGTATAATAATCAGCCTCTTCTTTTCTTAATTTGTTCCTTTCGCTTTTAGTTTTTCAAAATTTCTACAACTTTAATTAGGGTAGTATTTTGTTCAATTGTCTGATAGCATAGTCTTCATATAAGAATTCTAGTGTTGTTTTCAATATTTATAAAATGTAGGTTGTGCAGGTTTGGGGAATATGTGTAGTATCGGAATAGCGAATTTGTGAGAATGTATCTTTGATTTCATTTACTCTTTGAATTAAATTGGTAATTGTGATTACAAAACAACTAATAATTGAATGCTAGACTCGTATGATTAACCCGTAATCGTTGATTGCATAACTCGAAGTAACACCAGATTGTCACACTTGTAATTGAAACTTGTCTTGTCTTTCAAAATTATCAATTCGTTAGGTTGCACGAATCAACCTTGTGTATTCGTGACTCAAATTGACCTTAGTGTGTCCGTTGTTGGTATTGAATAATAGTCTGAGTCTAGAGAGCATGTTCTAAATGGTTATTTGGTTAAATGATATGTTTAGAACTCGTTTGATTTATCAACTTTGCGCACATTACATGATGTAGGAACTTATCTACACTCATGTGGTTAATATTTAGAAGTATGTGAACTGGTTCTCGTTTCACGATCGAGCGCTATTTAGACACTACGATGTATTCCCATCTCTCGTTTGCATTATTGTGAATTTATTTTGTAGTTGGTTTAGTATTTGTAATTTAGTTTTAGAAATTCTCATACAAGGTTGATATGCAATAATGGAATTTTTTCCCCTCAAAAAAAAAAAATGGAAATTGTTAATAGAAGTGCATTTGCACCGTGAGATCGACCCCTACTTACACTAACTACTAGTTAATCATTTTGGAAATAAATTGGGTGACTACGATATCACGCCAAAATTTGGGTTAATTGTTTAAGCTTATATTTTACAGCTTTTGTTACAAATACTTATACAAAAATATGTAAGCTATTTTCAAGTTACCAGACTTTTGGTACAAATCCGATGCGGAGATAATCGGCGAAGGAGGATCGTTGTTGAAAAACATAAACTACAAGATGGACCTTCATACTAATGTTGTAATCGGAGATTAAAGAATCGCTATGAACTCAATACAAGTGAATACAAATGTTGAAATAGTCATTAAAATACTACCATAAATTAAAGTCTATGATTATAAAGATTCGAGACAATACTTCATAAAACTTGCATTTTATATTGTAAACAATATAAGAAACGAAAATACAGGGTTATCACTACATTATGGTGAGTTTATTTATTAATATTACTTTACACTACACAATATATTATTATGGGTAATGTTTCTTGTAATGAGGATAATGTTCCACTACAAATGTTAATTGATAGTTCCAATATCCTATGGGATAACCTTAAAGTTTGAGACAAGGGTAGCAATGTTTGCAACTTAATGGTAGCATCAACGCCTGTCTTGGTAGTCTGGTCATTCGATATGGTAGATTGTTGAGCTATATCCAGATTCATTAAGATTTGGTCCCAACTCATAGCATCAATGATGGCTTTAGCACCGCAAGTACTATACACCTACAATTTAACATCATTATTAAATTTTGACGAGAACAAAAAATGAAAGCGATTTAATTAATGTATTTCTTTAGGGATCCTCTAGTCTTTTAAATTATCATTGAATTATATCAGGGAATTTGCCACCAGCGGGACTTCCGGCTCAGTTGTTTGATCTGCTTAAAGTCATCTGAGTTGCAGTCTTATTATTCATGGTTGCATTTGTGCCATTTTGTGTCTGCATCACCTGGTGCGCCATGACTCTCCTTGTTGCGTTAGCTGCAAAATGATATGGCTTTCTAATTTAGTATTTCAAATAATTCTTATACCATATTAAATTTTAAAATTGAAATGCTAGTAAAAGCTCTAAGTACAATTCAATGATAGTTTTGAGAAATAGTGTTTCATCACTAACACCAATTTTATATATCTAACAACAGATGACATAGGAATGATTAGTAGTACCTTAAAATTCAAAAGATGGATATAGCAATACTCTTGGGTTCTCTACACCAATGATATGATCACTAAGTGGTTTTTATAGTACATATTGGAATGTCCTAAAGTAATGGCTCTTTGAAAAACATTACTTTATGTGATTCGAGATAAGGCACTTTAAAACAAATGCGAATTTTGGTACGTATTATTTCTAGCAAATTTTAAATGCTCACAAGAATATATACTTTGTCGTGATTCGCCAAAAAAGGCAAAATTATATGTATGTTGTGAATTTATAATTATATTCCTAGCAATGTAATTGATAGTTTATCCACCTAGTTTGAGGCACTCTATTTTGTAAGATAACCCTTATTTTTCCCATTGTGGAGGAATAAAATACTAACCTTCTTACAAAAAAAATTATATTGTCACTTAGCATTTAATTCCAAGTATTTTTGTAAATGTGGGTATAATAATGTTGGTATCATTTAGAAATAAAGTGTAAGCATCATGATATATTTACACATGTTGCCAAATTTTTTTTATGAAAATGAAGTATTTGAAACCAGTGATTTGATTTTGTTCTTTTTTTGTAGACATATATTCTTTCGGACAAAAATCAATGATGACACATTTTGGTGGCGAAGCCATAACAAGGTTATAACAGGAATATCATTATTCTTTTAAACTCATTGTCATTTACTAAAGCGTCAATCCCTGCCGTTTTGTTTTTACTTAGTGGAGAATATTAATTTACATTTGTCATGTTCTTTCAAGTTATTAGTTATTTGTCACAAACCTAGTTATTGATTACAAGTACATGTCCTAAATTGTTGTATTTAATTACAATAATAAAATTGAAAAAAACACTAATATGAAGGAGTACTACTTAAAGGGGTTTGAATGGAGGAGGTACTGCCCTCCATTTGATGCAAGCCGGAGCTGGAGGAAAATTTGCTTTACAAGGATCAAAGTGCAGGCAGACTGCTAAGGAATACAGAGTTATAGAGGGTTTTTTGTGGTTCAATGGTACTCACCCTAAGGTTACGAGGGGAAAGTTTATATGGTCAAGGCATATCATCCCCAAAACAACTTTTATAAGTTGGCTAGCAATGCATAAGAGACTCCAACTCAAGGACAAACTGTTGAAAATTGGAATATGCACTGATGAAACATGTTTGTTATGCCAAAGTGAATCTGAAAGTCCATGAGCATATCTTCTTTAGATGTGAATACAATAAGAGGTGTCTTGAGTTGGTTAGGAAATGGTGCAAAGTGGAGTTACATGTACACGAGACAATCATATGGTGCTGTAAAAAGTTTGGGTCAAGACCAAGAAACTAGGTTGCATGCAGGTTCAATCATATGCAACCTAATATATCATATATGGAGAATGAGGAACGAATGCAGATTGGAGTGCTTTTTATTTAGACCTGAGAATGTTGTGTAACAAGTTATGAACGAGATCAAAGCCAGGATTAGACTGAAAGTTCAAAATGCAAGTGCAAAGGACTTGGATTGGCTACGTTGTAGGAAACTAGTTTAAGGAATGGGTTTGTTTTTTTGGGCTGCATTAGATGCAGATTCTGGTTTGGTTTCCTAAATAAGATTTTGTAAATTCCAATTTTTGAGTAATGAAAATTCTTACAATTTTACCAAAAAAAAAAAAAAGGAAGAAAGATTTGATATTTTAGCAATAAGCAATTAAACGAAATTTTCAGCCAATGAATGAGAAGTAGAAGAATTTAAATATATTGTCGTCATCTATCACTAGTTCTGTAACAAAGATTAAATTTGAAAGTCTAGTGGGTTAATTGTTTAAGTTTAAATTATTTAACTTTCATTACCAATACTTATACAATAAATTGTATGCTATGTTAAAGTTAAAAGACTTGCTACCAGTAAGATGTAGTGATAATGAGCAAAGGAGCAACGTTGATGAAAAACATAATTTACAAGATGGTCCTTCATAATAATGTTGTAATTAGAGATTAAATAATTGCTATGAACTCATTACAGTTGGATACAATTGTTGAAATATCCAGACAACGAGTACCATAAATTGAAATTTATGATTATAAACTTGAGAGATAATACATCATAAAACTTCATACTCCAAATGATAAGACACAGAAATACAAGGTTACCACTTCATTATGGTGGTTTTATTTATTATTATTACTTTACAAAACACCATATATTATTACGGGTAATGTTTCTTGTAATGATCTGAGGATATATAGTGTTTCACTACCAATACTATTTGATAGTTCCAACGTCTTACGGGATAACCTTAAAGTTAGAGACACGGGTAGCGAGGTTTGTAACTTGCTCATGAATGGTAACATCAACACCTGTCTTGGTAGCCTGGTCATTCGATATTGTAGATTATTGAGCTATCTCCAGATTCATTAAGATTTGGTCCCAACTCATAGCATCAACGGTGGCTTTAGAACCACTAGCCCTTTCCACCTACAATTTAACATCAATATTAAATTTTGACGAGAAGAAGAAATAAAAGTGATATGATTAATGTATTTCATTAAGTATCCTATAGTCTAATGAAAAATAGAAAAGTTATTTATATACACGATTTGGTGGCCCCGGAGGAGTGTTATCAGCGGGTGTATCCTGGCCATGAGCCAAGAACAATGCATTCGACCCATCATACTGCACTAGTATCCAAAAGAATAACCCTTCAAGTGACTAAACATTTCACGTTGGCCTTCTGGGAATTTACCACCAGCGGGACTTCTGGCCCAGTTGTTTGATCTGCTAAGAGTCATCTGTGTCGCAGTCTTATTATTCATGGTTGCATTTGTGACATTTTGTGTCTGCATCACCTGGTGCGCCATGATTCTCTTGGCCATGTTAGCTGCAAAATGATATGGCTCTCTAATTTATTATTTTAATTAATTTTTATACCATATTAATTTTAGAAACAAAATGCGAGAATAAGTGTAACAGCCCGAACCACCATCCGTGGCTACACAACTCAATAAGATGAAAAGTCAGCTCTTAGACCTGAAAATCCTCTTGTGGGCTCTAAAAGGTAGGCCTTGTTGTTAGTATGATGGTAGGAATCTATTATAAACTAACTCCATAAATCACATTCCATTATCCGTAGTGTTACAAAACGCTTGTCCTAAGTACAATTCAATGATAATTTTGAGAAATAGTGTTTCAGCATTAACACCAACTTTGTATATTTAACAACAGAAGACATAGGAATGGTTAGTAGTTCCTTAAAATTCAAAAGATGTATATAGCAATACTCTTGCGTTCTTTACACCAACATTATGATCACCAAGTAGGTTTTATAGTTCATATTGGAATATCATAAAGTAATGGGTCTTTACAAAAATTAACTTTATTGATTCGAGATAAGGCACTTTAATACAAATACGAATTTTTGTACATTTTCTAGCAAATTTTGCTCACAAGAATATAAATTTTGTCGTGATTCGCTAAGAGGGCAAAGTTAGATGTTGTGAATCTATAATTATATCGTCACTTAGCATTTGATTTCAAGCATTTTTGAAATGTGGCTTTAGTAATGTTAATATCATATAGGAATAAATTGTAAGCATCATGATATTTTTACACAACATTTTTTGCAAAATTTTTTAACAAAATGAAGTATTTGAAACCAGTTATTAGCTGCAAAATGATATGGTTTTCTAATTTATTATTTCAACTAATCTTTATACCATATTAAAATTTAGAAACAAAATGGGAGGAAAAGCTTGTCCTGAGTATAATTCAATGATAATTCTGATAAATAGGATTTCATCATTAACACCAACTTTATAGATCTAACAATAGATGATATACGAATATATAGCAACAATCTGACCCACACTATCAATGGAATTCCCCAATTCTTCTTGAGAACATCCATGCAAATCCACAACTCTATGCTTGAGGTAACGACATCAAATCACATGTCTCGAACATATAGCAACAAGTCATTGCATGCGCCCGACTTGCTCCTATCTATTGCTTCACTATTGATTTTTCCCATGACTTGATCCCATCGGCTACTAAGATGCATCAATCATTCAATCAGTAAGCAATTGCCACTACAAAACATTATAGTGCGACATCTTCCCATTGAACCTGTCAATAATCATGTCCACACGTATAGGTAAAACAATCACCACCAACGGAATAATAAGATGTCCTCTGTGTATATTCCTCCTCAAAGGAACACACATAAGCTCGGCAAATCCTGGCTTGGCATCCACCTTGATCAACAAATGCAGCAATATGGACAAAGTGGCTGGAGCCACCTCAAGCTCCACCTCGTTCTCGACACCATTATTTTTGTCAACACCTGCAAACACAACCATGAAATACAATAATAGAATTTTGTCAAAAGTTTAAGCCATGTCACAACATGACGCTTTGAACCCACAATTCGATCTTCGTATCTCTCAAAGTGTCAATCCTCCCAGCCTCAAATAAAGAATACCCAAACGAACACGATCACTATCTTCACCACCAAGAAAGGTGTAGACCAGAATATCACCCATATATGTCGATCCATAACACACTCGGAAGTCCGTAGTTTATCCCACAGTGTGAGGTCACATCTGATCAAGTAATCAAGCAGTTTTCACAACTGCTATCTGCATCTCCTAACATGACCTACAAATGAAAGTGTGCATCCACCTTTCTCTTGCAGCCTCCAATTCATGTATTTTGCTACACCGTTCTACCAATGATGTATATCCCACGGTATGATGCCCCAAATACCGTCACAAAACTCAATGAACTCATAAGTAACCATACTAGCTATTATCCAATACATAGCCTTTTGATTTCTTGCAATTCTTGATCTTCAACTCAAAGTCTATTGTTGCACCAAGACTTTGAATAAATAACTCCCTACAAGAACTTGTTCAAACATCCACGAATGCACCCTATCAAGAACTCCGGGTGTGAGCACCCATGCTAAACTTACCCATGTGTTTACCAACCGAAAAACACATATATCTCTCACAACACTCAAGAAATCACATCTTCAGACCACAAGAAAATCCACCTCGAATAATAACTACATCTTCTTATCACCCCATGATCCAAGTTCAAATCACATGACTTAGTCAACCCTGTCGATTAGAAGACAAAATAACCTCAGCAGAACTAGACAGTCAGTCCACCTTGTAAATCAACAAAGTTTATCTCTTGATACCTATAATATAAATATCACGATGGAACTTCAACGAGACAATTCCCTACCCGAGCCTAGAACACACCAATTGGCCTCGACAGCCAAACCATCAATCGATAACCGTTCAAACTCACAACCTGAACCTGTCTTAACGATCAAAGTATGTGCTTCTCAAGTCACCTTTCTTAAATCGATCGATCTAACCACTGCCTCCTTACATGCAGCATCTACTGTCATAACAATACAACCATAAACAAAAGTAGGGGCACAACGCGCATTTTGACATAGCTCAAGGACATCACGTGAATTTGCGGGGGTGGGGGGGATCTTCTAGGGTTATGGATTTTGAAGAGTTTACAATTGTTGGTAATAAAACAAAATAAAGTGGCTACTTAAATGCACAAATAAAGAATGAATTAAATACTCCATCCGGTTTGCAATGACCTGATCTTCCCCTTTGTTTTGCAGTTTTGGACTAACCTGATAGCCACACCTAAATCAAATGAAATGTTCACTTGGTGTAAGAATAAACACGTATGTTATACTATAGTGCACTCTAAAATTTTTACTTGATTTTAAGGCAAGCGGGTGTTTCATTTGTTCTAGGTGTGACTCTCAATATGGCTAGCCAAAAACTGCAAAACAAAGGGGGAGATTATTGTGAACCGGAGGGAGCATTTAATTCTTTCCTTACTTGATAAACTCTACCATGTAGAATTTATTTCAAACTCTACAGGATCCATACCCAATACTTATGGGCGATGAATAGCTTTCCAATTTTTAAGTGAAATCATAATACCCTGGCCTCAATTGAAAGGAACAAAGATTTCTAGCAAATTTATCGTGTAACAAATATCGAGAAAATAAATACCTCTCCATTTATATTATGCAAATTACTTGAGCCAGTCTACGGTGTAGACACAATTAATTTGTCTACAATGTAAAATTGAGTTAGCAGTAGTAAAATTGAGATTGGTGTATTAAAAGTAATTTGTAATGAAAAATTCAAGTAGTAAAATTAACTGTGTTGGTAGTAAAATTATTTGCGTGGGTAGTAAAATTTTGATAGTGAAGTAAAATTATTGCTGATAGTAGACACTTTTAAGTGTCTACACTATAGACCTCTAACATTGTTCTTATATTATTAGATTTTTTGCATTTGATTTGAATTTTTCTTACAGATTCTAATGAACTAGGAGTCATTAAGAATCTCTCTTTTTCTCCTCACCACTTCTCGTATAGTAAGAAAACGCTGTAGTGCTTCACTGCCTCTTCTCTATATAAAGACTACTACTTACGCTTCAAAACAACAAATAGAAAATATAAAGACTCCAGCTACATGCTTTTTTGTTTGGTTTTTTTTTTTTCTGTTTTTCGAACAATAGTAAATCAAGACACAAAAGAAAACAAGAAAGTGAACTCCATAGCTACGTGCTTTTTGAGAAGGAACCAAGAGCACAATAGTTTTCGGGGGACCAAGAATTCTACAGGTGACTTATAATTTCTACATGCATGTTTTCTCTCACCTATCATAGAATTATATACTGTGATAATACAATTTTTTTTTTCTTTTTTCACAGACACTCGAGGTTTAAGCGAAGGTTATGTTTTTCACATGTTGCAAATGCAGATTTGTAAAACTCTGATTTATCGCAACAAATTATTGAAAAGAGGATAAATGATTTGTTTTTTTTTTTTTTTTTTTTTTTTTTTTTTTTTTGGGGAAAATGTAAGAATTCATTAAAATCTGGAAAGTCTACATTACAAGCTCATTATGGACAAGCCTAACACAAAGCAAAACTGCCCTAACTACAGCCTCACAGGATCATACATTCCTGCAGCCATTTGCTTTTGTTGAGACTGATATTCTGAATTTTGCCTTTTATCCTACTTTTTGTCTCTACCTTAACTAGTTCAACCACAGCTTCTGGCCTATATATGCAAGGCCAACTCAAGCCTACATACACTTGTTTCTTGCTCACTAGATATGGTATATCAGGCTACAAGTTATTACCCCAGCAACCTGGTTCTTCAATCTCTAGCCAAATTTCTTTTTGCCAAGTTACCTGGTTCTTTTTACCATAAATGTTCACAGATGTGACACAACATACAGCAATCATCTTCACAGATGCCAAGTTTCTTTAATTTGTCCTTAAGCTGCATCCTTCCCTGCAATGCTTGTTGGATTTGTGATCCAAAAATAATAGTCAAATTAGTTATTAATTATTCCTAATTATTAGCATAAGTTTAGTGGGTAGTTTAGTGGTTATATGCTTGCTAGCTTATAGGATAAGTTGCACCTTCATATAAGAGACTCTAGTGTATTGAAATGATTGAGCAATTAAGTTTTCACAGTATAAGACTACTCCATGGTTTACTCTCCTCCCCTCTAAAATTTTAAGATATAAATGATAAAGAGGATGAATGATAATAGAACTAATCTTCCCGCATCGATCATTAAATTATTAGTAAATGACGAAGTCTTTGCACGTACACTTTCCTTGACAAGATGTATTATATTATTCTAATTACGCCCGAAATTATTTATCTTACAGTAAAAGCAAGGAAAGTAAGGCAGCAAATAGTATGGATTCGGTTCAGCAATTCCGTGCTAAGGGTGACAAGAACGGAGCTATTGCTATCCACGATGGGGTCCGGGTTCGAGACCCAATGAATGGGACAATCACTAACAGCACCGCACTCCAGATGGATTTGCTAAAGTTTAAAAATTGGGCTGGGACTCCAGAAGGTCAGTTTCCAAGCGCCATACCGCCAGGCGGTTCAGCATTGTTCACCCACTTGAAAGCTGATGCTATGGGCTCGGTGGCCTCGGTTGTCTACTCCGGAACCAACGCCGTAGGTAACCCTTGTGCGTGGATCCTAGCTTGGAATGCACCCACCTATCCCTCCTCCACGACTCCAAAGAGGGTACTAGCTAAACTAACTTCTCATTCTAAATATACATAGTACTCAGTGTTGTGCATGCATATATATGCATAATTGAAAAAAATGATGCTATAGAGGCTTAAACCTGTGACCTAAAGGTTATATTATAACACTTCAACTACCAAGCCAATTGATATTTTGTTGCTTCTTTTAATAGTCAAATTATATATAAAGGACATTAATTCCTAATATTTTGTCCAAATTAAATAACAAAGATTTCGCCCAATAAATTATACCACCATATATGCTACAGTAAGTTATTTGGAAATAAAATTTGGACATTTCTTCAATTTTGACCGAAATTTCAGCATATATATTAAGCATATATTCCATTAATATCAAATTAAAGAATGATCATTTCTTATGTGGAACAAGGAATTAGAGATTATGTTACGTTTATTTTAGAAGTAGCTGTATATGATTGTTATGTAAAGCCGTGGGTTTAATCAGACTAATACATACGTTCATTAAACAAAGAATATGGGTGAGTAGCTAAGCCGAAAATTAAGACGCTAACAATGAGCTCCGCGGGTGATAACAACAAAAATGTTCCGCGGGTGAGTTAGTTAGGACCATTATATGTTAGAAAATTTTAAAATAATACGGAGTATACTGTATAACTGCACGTACAAAACCAGTAAAGTAAGAAATTGCTTAATTGCCAAAAATTGGAAAAAAAAAACATAATGTTAATTTCATACTTCGTCCGTCCCACTTCATCAAACACCCGTGGGTATATGTAGTGAATAAGAAACTATGTGAATATTATTGTCTATTATGTGCATTATATAGCAAATTCACCCAGTGGGACCAATTGACATGTTTTGGTCCAATCGAATACAGAGTATATAATAATTCGTAAAACTGAACCTAAAACTAACAAGCATATACTTCATCCGATCCAGATTAACTTCCCGCTCCCTTTTGCGCACTTCAAAATAAAACTAATAAATAATTTTTAATGATCCATTTAGCAAATAAATTTAAAAGATAATTATCACCAACATCTTTATCCTGCCTCCCTAATTATTCAGTCGACAATAAATGTAATATTATGGGAATAAGGAAAACAAAGTCGAAACCATAAAAAAAAGAGGTCGAGAAATTAATCGGGATGGAGTAGGGTTTAGATGGTATTGCTTACATTGAAATTCATGAATCGGCGTAAAATATTTAACTAAATCTGATACTTTTTAAGTTGCCTTAATTAAACAGGATGAATTTACAATGAAATACGGCGTCCCGTATAATTTTGCACTGGTTAACGACTAGTATATATATATATTACACGTATTCGTTAGAGGCATGTTATATCAGCAATGAATTTACGTTTGGCCCGAATGTATGTGTTTAAAAAAACTCAAAAAATTTTAAAATTATGGGCGAATCCTGTCGCGATAACATCACGTTCTCATTTTTTCTTTTTTTGTCATGAGTACAGTGATCATAGACTTTCTTTTAATATGTGTGTTAACATTATATTGGAGCCTATGCCTATTTCCTTCGTCTGTCTTTAAACAACGTAGGGTCAACCGATACGCATTTTAATATGAGTGTACACTTATTTTGGCTAATCTAGTTTTTTCAAAAAAAATTGCATGGCTAGTTAAATCAATATTTTATCTAACTCGTTTTGCAATATTTTTAGAAATATTTTAATTAGCCGATTAATATATACCACTACCTTAAGAAGCATGTATGTTGGTCTTACGTAGTTTAAAGGCAAACGGAGGGAGTTATATTCCAAACTTTTGCTCCTCATCATAATGTTATTACAGGTGTACGTCGATTGCGGGCCACTAGGAGCCATTGATGCTATACCTTGGGATCAAATTCAAATGAATTTAGAGAATGCTCCAGAGTCAAATTTCTACCAGGATATTGGTTCAAACACTATGGTCAAAGCCAAATTCGACGAGATAATCCCGGATCCTGCTACGGTTGAGGCTACGTTTAGTCTCATGCCAGGGCCATGAATAATGAAATGTGTCATATCCTACTTGATTATGTAGTTTGAATAAGCCAGTGGACTCTGCATTAGTGGGCTTGAATTTGCTTTACTACTAGTTCAATTCCCTTCTTGTCATAGACCAAATATCTCTTACTTCTAAACGAACACTCTTATGTACGAGTAATAAAGATGAGCATACGCACCCTTAGTTCAGCTCTGGTAAATCTAATAATACAACTCAAGTGAAAGCCATGTTTTCTTATTTTCTTATTTACTAGTTTTTTTTTTTTAACCATCAGTCTAAATTTTTGGCTCAATTGGTTACTCCCTCCGTTTCTTTTGTTTCTTTACGTTTCGTTTGAATATGTGAGAGGAATTCAAACGAAACGTAAAGAAACAAAAGAAACGGAGGGAGTATTTGATATGGTATCAGAACCCCATCGATCCTGAGGTCTTGAGTTCGAATTCTGGTAGCCCTCTTCTTTGTTGTGTTGGAGCCTTAATAAAAGGAGCTCAGTTTAAGTATTGTGTTTGTGGGCCAGTGAATTACCCACGCATGCTTCAAGCCCAAGTGTGCTTTTGCGTTAGGAGCGTGTTGAAGTATAAGACCGACTTTTGTCTCAGTTGATTATCCGACAATTATTTATCTTCCAAAACTCTATTATACAACAAAACACAAGTTTTTCGTATCTCATATACCCGTCCCAAATCCCACACACCCTAGCTAATGCTGCCACATGGCTGTAAATTGTGCGATAAATTCACCTCACGGCCCTCTTCTCTGATCTCCTGTATCTCCATTAACACCACCATCTAAAGGAGAGTTGACGGCCATCCCTGGAATCGATACCCCTCTCTCACTGTTCCATGACCAACTAATTCGAGATTCCACGACTATCCAACAAATCAATTTTAATTAGGGTTAAGTCATGTAATAGTATAAATAGAGGTCTATCCGAAGGTTATTGTAACAAGTTATTACGAATTGATGTTATGAATTCCTCGAATAGTGTGCATTATATTTCTTATATGGTATCGAAGTCTCTTTCCTAGAGGACTTTAAAAGGTGCTTCCGCTACTGTCTGCCGGTGGGCAGGTAATCGATTATGCCTGCCAGTGGGAATTCGAGAGTTTAGTGCTCGCCGGAGATTTATTGCTCGTGATCTAATGGTTTAGGCCAGGGTTTTATTGTTCAATTTTATTTAGAAGTATTAATATTATTTTAAGAGTCTTATGTTTGATTTAATTTGTGTTTGAATAAAATCCCACTCCGTTTATAATTTTGGATTGTTGATTATGTCGAGATATTTACAGTACTACTCTTTGGTCCTATGTACTATTATGATCACCAAAGGACCTTTTTGGAATTCCACCTCAAAAAAAAAGAAACATATTGGAATATCATAAAGTGAAGAGTCTTCAATAATACACCAACTCTTTTTAATCGTGTTATACCATTGTAGAATATTGTAAGATTTGTAACATATGGATATTTTCTGTATTTTATTATTATAGTTTATAGTTTATAATTGTCTTAATTTGTGCTAACCAAACAACTCCAATTTTTTCAAGTCATCAAAATTTCGTATTCTCCTAATTTTACTTGTCAACCAAACGGTTATTAAATATATTGATTTATTCTCTTTGTGTCCGTTATGTGAAATCCTTCACCTATTCCACCATTTCCATTCTTGTTGACCTTCTGCATTTTAGCCCGAAAACCCAAAGGTAATTGATTCCCCACAACTCCACAAGTGGGCCATTAATTTTATATTCCTCTTTTTGTTCAACTAGTTTGCATGTCCGCGTTAGTCCGCCCTCGCGGTGCTTATTTATCTTGTCTATACTTATTATATAGAAATGTAGGTTTATCTTTGTTATAATGTTATTAGGAACGATATTTTAAAAAAAAAAATTCATTTAGCTTCTGTCACCCGTCATGTCAAAATATTATCTATTTATACTAGCTCATCATATTGTTTTTTTCTTTCCACTTTTACTTCATCCGTTATACATTCATTTTAATTCTACTATCACGTCACCCGATATATCATATGATATTTAAGCTAATTACAATAGTATTATCTTTAGGTTTCCTATTGTAAACTAAATTACCATAATTAGCTAGCTTACTACCATAAATTATATTATTTCCCATAAATTAGCAAAATATCGTATCTTATAATATCTTAATTGTATCCAATCAATAGACGTCAATCAAGTGTCCCCGTAGAAAAGATTTGGTTTCAGGTTTATACTAGTTTGATGGCCTCACGCTCAAGCTGCTTATTTATTTCATTCCTACTTGTTTCACAAAAAAAATTGATTATCATTAATAGATAATTGGACTTTTGCTATGTTTGGTAAAAGTAGCTGAAATAGTAGGTGAACGCTGAAATAGTAGCTGAATGCGAAAATAGTAGTTGAAAACTGAAATAATAGCTGCAATAATAGCTGAAAGTTTTTAGCAGATAGTATTACAAGTGTTTGGCAGAATTAGCTGATATACGAACTGTTATATATAAAATTACATAAAATTGCATTATTTATTTTTAATCTCATTTTATTTTAGTAAATGATTGAGGGTAAATTAGGAATAAAATTATGATAAGCTAGCTTATTTTTAAATAAGTTACATGGGGTAACTTTTTAGATAAGCTGGCTTATGATTTAAGCTAGTGGTGTTACCAAACCAACTTATTTGGTCAAAGAGCTTAAAAAACTAGTCAAATAAGCTACTTTGGCCAAATAAGCTAGCTTATTGTACATACCAACCATAGCCTTTAATTCACACGTAACTCCTAGGTATTGAACCATATTTAATGTATGAAAAAATACAATTATTTGTGACTCTACATCGTTCATTTCCGGAAACACTCTTGACTGAAACGCACGTGAATGAGGAACGGCGCGGGTCAGGAGGATATGCGAATAGTGATCGGTGAGGAGGAAATCGTGGCGGTTGTGCTTAGAATTGCGGAGAGAGAAAATAAGGAGAAGAGGTATCGAGGTGGCTGGAGGTATTCCTTGTTTCTTCGTATTTCGGTGTGTGTCCTTGATTACAACAAAGAGAAAGAAAATGGCATAGGTGAAATAAGAGATTTCGCTCGAATAAAGAGAAATGATGGAGGTTAGATGAGAGATTTCCTTCGAAGAGAGAAAGTGAATCGCACAAATTAGAGAACCTGATCCACCCCTTTTCTGATTTACGGTTAGAATGACGAAATTAAGCCTTGAGCCATAGAGTTAGACGTTTTAACTTATAGAGTTACGGAAAAAAAAAATGAAAAGAGCACATTTTATATCAACCATTAGATCATTGGGATGGACGCACCTGATTATTTATGATTTGACAATAAGATTACTTCTTACTTTATGTAATTTCTATATACATATATATTTTCCATAAATGTAATAACTCAATAATATTTTAAAAGTTAATTCGACGTAGTCTGTATAGTAAACTAGTGATTACTCTGTATGGAAGTTGAGCAGCCAATACTTACTATAATACTTCATTATATAATCCAAATAATAAGATACATAATACTAGGGATACCACTTCATCGAGTTGTTTTAATAAGATACAAAATACAAGGGATTCCACTTCATCGAATGGATTTATTTTATTATAATCACTTAGAGTACCGCATCATATATATTTATTTTGTTGCTATTTCTTGTAATTCGGTTACCATTCCATCATATATTTTCAAATTCTTACACGATGACCCTAAAATTAGCAATAAGGGTCGCCAGGTCTGCAGCTTGGCTAATGTTAGCATCAATGCTTGTCTT
This sequence comes from Spergularia marina, assembly GCA_963680865.1. Classification (NCBI taxonomy): domain Eukaryota; kingdom Viridiplantae; phylum Streptophyta; class Magnoliopsida; order Caryophyllales; family Caryophyllaceae; genus Spergularia; species Spergularia marina. The sequence continues at coordinate 20,047,340 of OY804553.1, read as the reverse complement.
GGTAGCCTTGTCACTAGATGTAGCATATGATTGAGCTTTATCAAGATTTATTAAGATTTCATCCCAAGTCATGGAATCAATGATGGCTTTATTACCACAAGCAACGTACACCTATAATATAACATCACAATGAATTTTAGACGAGAAGAAAATACGAGTAAATTATATGAATGCATTAACATATGGAAACATTAGTCAAACACTTATCATAAGCTAGAGAGTTTATTTAAATACCCGAGTTGGAGGTCCTGAGGAGGTCTTATCAGCAGGTGCATCCCAGGCCATGAGCCAAGAACAAGCATCTCCTATTGCATTTGACCCATCATATTGTACTGCTGCCTTAGATCTAAAGGCATCATCCTTCAAATGAATAAACATTGCACGTTGATTGACTGGAATTGAACCAGGAAATGAGCCATTAGCTGGACTTCCGTACCAGTTGTTGGACCTGCCTAGCTCCATCTGACTTATAGTTTTGTTAGACATGGTGGCGTTTGTAGCATCCTGTCTTTGCTTCACTTGTTGTGTCGAAGCCATGACTCTCTTCTTGTTTTAGTTGCAAAGTAATCACCTGTTCGATTCATTATTGTTAATAATTGTACAAAATCATAAACACGCAGAACAAAGTCCACAATATCAATTAAAATTAATATGTGTAATGAATGCTGAATATATTACCCGAAACTTGAAAAGATAGATATAATAACAATACTACTCTTTGGTTATATGTACCTATTATGATCACCAAAGAGGTTTTTTTATAGCACATATTGGAATATCATAAAGTAAAGAGTCTTCAATAATACACTAGCTCTTTTTCTTCCTGTTATTCCATTATGGAATATTGGTTTTTTTTTTTTTTGGTTACACTCCATTTTGGAATATTATAACATGCGGATTTATTTCTGTATTTTATTATTATGTTTTATAGTTTATAATTGTCTTAATTTGTGCTAACCAAACAACTCCAATGTTTTCCATTCATGGAAATTCCGAACTCTCGTAATTTTACTTGTCAACCAAACGACTATTAAATATATCGATTTTTTATCTTAAGTCAGTTATGTGAAATCCTTGACCTATTCCACCATTTCCATTCTTGTTGACCTTCTGCATTTTTGCCCGAAAACCCAAAGTTAATTGATTCCCCACAACTCCACAAGTGGCCGGCTATCAATTTTCTATTCCTCTTTATGTTCAACTACTTCGCATGCCAGCTTCGGCCCGCTCTCGTGGTGCTTATATATTGTCTATAATCACTATATAGAAATGTAGGTTTATCTTTGTTATAATGTTATTAGAAACGATATTTTAGAAAGAAAAAAAAACTCATTAAGCTTCCGTCACACGTCATATCAAAGTATTATCTGTTTTATTAACTCATCATATTATTATTTTCTTTCCACTTTTACTTCATCCATTATACATTCATTTTAATTCTACTCTCATGTCACCTGTTATATCACATGATTTTTAAGCTAATTACAATAATTATCTTTAGGTTTCTTGTTGTAAACTAAATTACCATAATTATCTAGCTTACTACCATAAATTATATTATTTTTCATAAATTTAGCAAATTACTATCTTATTATTTAATATCTTAATTGTATCCAACCAATAGACGTCAATCAAGTGTCCTCGTAGAAAATATTTTGTTTTAGGTTTATACTCCCTCCATTTCTTTAGGATGTTGGCATTTTCCTTTTGCGGCAATTTCGGTCATTTCTTTGCGTTTCTATTTCGGGAAAGTTTTAGGGACTTAAACTTCCCATTTACCCTTGCTTATTCTACTAACCTACAATTAGTTTGGGCCAATTAATCTAATAAATCCAATTATAATCCAACTTAACTACCCATAATTAAATCTACAACTACCCCAACCCAACCCAAAATTATTACCCAGATTCTACCCCAACCCAGCCCAACCCAAAATTTCTATCCACATTCATCCCCCTTCCTCCCCGATCTTTTTCTCTCTCCTCAAGAACAACTCCTTCTTCCCTTATCTCTTTCTTTCTTCTGATCTTGCTCCAAACCCTAACATTCTCTCTCTTCAAAGCTCAGATCTCACCCTCCTTCTCCTCTGCGCCATGTCTGAATCCCCACTCCCATATGAGTTTTGGTCAGTCGTCCCCGAAACTCAGTTTCCGTCACCTCCATTATCGCCGCCTTCCTCTCTTCCATCGCCAAGTCCATCACCCACCAAAGATGGCTTGGTGATGGTTGCATGCTCCGATCTAACCCATCTTGTCGACAAGTTCTATGTCGACAAAATCATGACCCCCACTGTCCCGAATTCGTGCTCGGAAGGCGATGAGGCGAAGCCACTTCGAAAAAAAGCGAAGGGGAGGAAGACGGCGATAATGGAGCCCCCCACTGTCCCGGATTCCGGCGTGGGGTTTTATTTGGTTCTATTTGGGATTGATTAGGTGTTTCAATTTGGTTAATTGACGAATTACAAAATCAATTTTAATCTGCAAAGAATTATTTGTACGTTTTCCTGAACGCCTTTTGCTTTTCTTGCGTTTATTTGTTTATGGATTTGAAATGCATTGGAGTTTTGTTTTCAATCTAGGCAGTGAATGTCATGGTGTAGTAAAAAAAAATGAAATTTTGGGTTGTTTTTGTGTTTGGCGCACAAATTTGTGAAAGTGGAACAATTTCTCTCTCCTAATTAGTTTATACTCTCTCTCCTCTAATCAGCTCTCTCTCCTCTAATCAGCCCCCCAAGTGGGTCTAATGCACTCTCTCTCCTTCCTCCTAGGTTGTTGTGCCCAAATGGGATGCCAACATCCTAAAGAAATGGAGGGAGTACTAGTTTGATAGCCCGCTCACGCGGGGTGCTTATTTATTTCATTTCTACTTGTTTCATAAAAAAGTTGATTACCATTAATAGATAGTTACACTTTAATTTACACGTAAATGCCAGGTATTGAACCTTATTTAATGTATGAAAAAATACAATTATTTGTGACTCTACATCGTTCATTTCCGGAAACACCCTTGCCTAAAATGCACGTAAGGAGCGGCTCGGGTCCGGAGGATATGCGATTAGTGATCGGAGAGGAAGAGATCGTGGCGGTTGTGCTTAGAATTGTGGAGAAAGAAAATAAGGAGAAGAGGTATCGTGGTGGCTGGAGGTATCACTTTTTTCTTCATATTTCTGCGTGTATCCTTGATTAGAACAAAGAGAAAGAAAATGGCGGAGGTGAGATGAGAGATTTCGCTCGAACAGAGAGAAGATTTCGCTCGAACAGAGAGAAAATAACGGAGGATAGATGAGAAATTTCGTTGGAAGAGGGAGAAAGTGAATTGCATAAATTAGAGAACTTGATCCACCCTCTTTCTGATTTACAGTTAGAATGACGAAAATAAGCCTCGTGCCATAGATTTAGACGTTTTAGGCTATAGAGTTACGGAAAAAAAAACTAAAAAGAACGCATCTTATATCAACCATTAGATCACTGGGATGGACGCACCAGATTGCATTTGATTTGACAATAAGAGTACTTCTTACTTGATGTACTTTCTATATACATATATATCTTCCATAAATGTAATAACTCAATATTGTAAAAGTTAATTCGGACGTAGTCTGAATAGTAAACTAGTGATTACATTTGAGCAGCCAATACTTTAATACTTTATTATATAATCCAAACAATAAGATACATAATATTAGGGATATCACTTCATCGAGTTGTTTTATTTGTTTTAATTACTTAATGGCCTGAGGGAGACGTGTCGGCCGTTAGAGGAAAAACTCAAAAATCGTGATTTTGCAAACCTCAGGGGCACACTGGACAGCTCGGAAACCAAAGGGTTATACCAGGAAAAAAAAAATCGGAAACATCAGGGGTACATTGGAAATTTTCCCTTTTATACCCCAAATCATTTTGGGAATAAGGTTTGGTTGTTGGTTTTGTTGTATTGTAAATATAGTTTATCCGAAATAGGATATGGTAAGTAGATAATATCCTATATCTCTATATAATTTTGGGTTGCAAAAGTGTGGTAGGGACATTTGTCCCATTTTTATTGGTTCAAAGTATGGACATTGTATACTTCATATTTTAGGTCATACCAAGCCACACATGTACATTTAGATAGTTTTTGCATGAATTGGACATTGTATAATTCAGGTTTTAGGTTATACCATTCTCATTGCATTATGCATGAAGTCACACATGTACATTTAGTTGTGCATGAATCAATAGGGACATTGTATACTTCAAGTTTTAGACCATACCATTCACATTGTATTATGCGTACGGTGCATGAATTTTAGTGGTGCATGAATTTTAATGTTTTTATTATTCTTACTACTTAGTCAAATGAGAGGTACAAGGTCAATCTTTGATCCATCTCCCAATTCACAAGGTTAACATCACCTAAAAAGTAAAAATAAAATTGTACTATACAGTTCTTTATAAGCAACAACCATTTACAAAAAAAAATAAAAAATACTATGAGAATAAAAACAATAGATTAATCAATTCACAAGATCAGTAAAACCAAATACCATGCGAAACCACAAAGTTTAACAATTATATACCACAACATAGCCACATTGAACAAACTTAAAAAAAAAAAAATACACACCTAGTATGGTAATATTATTGTAATAAAATAACTTTTTTTTTTGTAAGATGGTAGTCTTTATTCATCCATTTGGGAAAACAAAGACAAGCTTACAAAAAGAATAGCCCCTAAAGGGGATCCCAAACTACTAAGCTAATACAATCTATTTAAGCTCTCCATTATATCATCATGGAGACCTGCTTTAGTCAAGCTAAGAGTCTAGTACTAGTTACAAATTTAGTTTCACTAATAATCCAATCCGTGGAGTGCTCAGTATTACCAAAAGTCCTTGAATTTCTCTCAAACCATGTCATGAGACTGTAGCAGCCAGTCCACAGCAAAACCATTTGTGCTTCCAGTCTTTCTTGCACCTGTGCTTGGAGCCCCATGCTAACTCTCTTTTAAGACTCCAGGCATTTCTCTTGATACCAATCAAGGACAGGATCTCTTGCCAAATTCCACTAGTACATTAATGACATATTGTAACGCCCCATAATCGTTACATTAGACCCAAAAAACCGTTACATTAGACCTAAGGTAACGCTAAGAGGCGCTACAAATGCCCGCGCTGTGTTAGGTCTAAGGTAACACCTTTTGGTATCTATTGTAACGCTTATGCATATGAATGGAATGGGCGTTACCTTAGGTCATAGTAGTGTTGTAATTTGTACCCTCAAATGTAACGAATCTAAGGCAACGGTCTAGCTTTCAAATGCAACGAATTGTAGGCTAATGCAACGCCATATGCCATGATGCTATATCGGGGCTTTTGGCCGAAATAATAATAATAATAATTGTCAGGGGGTGCAGTAAGGTGATCCCCTTGGCCCGCTGCTTTTTGCCCTAGTGTTGCACCCTTTGGCGTGTAAGATTAGGGACTCTTTGACCTGTGTTTGCAGGCTTGGTATTTGGACGATGGCTCTATTATATATCGGTGATACCTTGGTTGTAGGTCAGGTTTTGGAGTTAATTCAGGACGATGGTCCTCGTGTGGGTCTCCATCTTAATGTTGATAAGACTGAGGTTTTTTGGCCTTCGGAGGATCCACGGAGCCGGCTTGATGGAGTTTTTCCCCCTAATATTGCTAGGCCTCTCCTTGGGGTCAAGCTTTTAGGTGGGCCAATCAGTGTCGATTTTGAGTTTTGTAGTTCTTTGGTAATGAAGAGGGTGACTAGTACCATTGAGCTCATGGGTGCGGTCGCTAGGCATAATGATCCGCAGAGCGAGTTGTTGTTACTTCGGGCTTGCGCTGGGGTCTCTAAGCTATATTTTACTTTGCGTACTTGTGTGCTGCGTATTTTTGAGTCGGCTCAGCTTGCTTTTGATGCGGCCTTACGTTCTTCTTTGGAGCGTATCGTGGTTGCTGCGGGTTCGGGTTTTGGTGATTGGCAGTGGAGGCTTGCTACTTTGCCTTTTTCTTTTGGGGGGCTTGGTGTCTATTCGGCTGGGGATGCTGTCCATTACGCTTTTTTGGCATCGCGGCTTCAGTCTGCTAACTTGCAGACTACGCTTCTTCGCCATGCTGGTGTCACTTCTTCGGGATCTGCATTTGCTGATGCCGTTGGTGTTTTTAATAGGACTATGGAGGTCGAAATTTTGGGTAATCCTGGTGAGATCGCTGCCCCCAGACTTATGAAGAGATTGGGAGATTTGTATTTCGCACGGGTTTCTAGGGATGCTGCTTCTGTTTATTCCTTGACACCGCGTCAGTTAGCTTTATGGAGATCTCAGCGGGTTATGCACAGTTCTGATTGGCTTAGGGTGGTCTCCATTTCGGGGTTGGGTCAGACTATGAATGGTCGGACCTATCTATGCGTTCTTTGCTATCGTCTGGGGATACCTTTGTTCACCATAGAACACCCGTGCTCTGCTTGCTCGCGGGTGTTTGTTGGTGATATATTTGGGGATCATGCAGTCTTGTGTACGGGTTTTGTGGGCGTCAAGCATCGGCATAACGCTGTTTGTGATACGCTGGTTGACATTTGTTACCGATCTGGGATCTCCGCGGGAAAGGAGGTTGACATTAGCATGGTTGGCGCTGATGGTCGACCTCTTCGTCCAACGGACATGCTGGTATATTCGTGGGCTGAGAGGCGTGACGTTTGCGTCGATTTGACTTGGTCTTCCCCCTTGACACAGACGGGATTGATTGACTTTGAACCAGGTAAGGTGCTGCGAGAAGCGGCCAATCGTAAGCGTGCTAAGTATGAGGCTAAGTGCGCTGCTTTGGGTTATGGCTTCCTTCCCTTCTCTTTCTCCTCTATGGGGGAGTTGGAGCCAGCAGTTGTTGCTCTACTCAAGCGGATCCACCAGTTCTCCAGGATACAGGATATCAATGCGTAGGCTACAGCTTTTATTTTCACTAGGATTGGTTTTTCCATAGCAAAATGTGTGAGGGCTCAGATAGTATCTCGACTCCCCACCAATTTCTTGTAATTATTCTTGAATTTTCATTTAATATACCATTAAATAATAATAATAAAATAAAATAATAATAATAATAATAATAATAATAATAATAATAATAATAATAATAATAATAATAATAATATTTAGGCTATGTGAGATTCGAACTCACGTCTTTGTGCAATGTTGCACAAAACTTTACCATTAAGCTAATAACCTTTCAATAAAAATATAGTAAAATGTCAGTACTCAGAACCTTATTGTCCAGAAGAGCGTAACGTATGATAAACTTCAAGAGGTCAAGGGGAATGTAGGTGACCAGAGTGTAAACCCATACAGCAACAACACATCCCCATCCCATACCTTCAATCCCTGCGAAATGCCAGTTGGCGTAAACAGCAATAAGCGTAGCTATCTGTTATAGAACACAATATTTTAGTTCGACTAGCTTTCGAGCAAGGAAAAAGGTCTGATTTTATGATGATAGGATGAAATTTGTACAAGTGAGTAATTTCGCATGCAAAAGTAAAAGAAATTTACCAACTAAGCAGCCAAGAAACCACCCATCAACAGTAGCCGAGGGCGCTCAACAAAGGACCAGCTACTGACCTTGTGACAAAAATGAGGGCCTCGCTGATAACAGCGACTTGCAGGTATAAGGCTGCCATTTTCTGATCATGACTCGGGGTCATCACATGGAACTTCTTATGTGATTCGAAATTGAAGGAGAATGGTATGAATATATGAAACTTCTGAGTGAAGCAAATTAGAGTGATAGATGGAACAAGCATTACCTGAAAGAATTGGATGTCTGACATGAGCCAGAAGAAAATTACAGTCATCAGCGCCAAATATCCTCCCAGAACAATACCTGCTGTGGCGAAAATCTCTTTCAACTTCCAGCTGTCTGGCATCGGTGTTCACTCTGTCCTTTGAAATAGTCATGATTGTACCTAGTAGAAACATTCATCAAAAAGATTACATAAGCAACTTTGAGTAACCATGTAAACTAAAGGCATAAATGATGGCTTCACTCTGTCCTTTGAAATAGTCATGATTCTACCTAGTAGAAACATTCATCAAAAAGATTAGATAAGCAACTTTGAGTAACCATGTAAACTAAAGGCATAAATAGATGGTATCACAACAAACTCAATGCTCTTACCATCATTAAGGACAGCAATGGTCATAACCATGAATGGAGCAAAATCGAATTTCCAAATTAAAGCGATGAACATAAAGTCGAACTGCAGCACCAAATGGAACAGAAGATTAAGTTTTGCATAATGCAAGCCAATCAAACAGAATTTAACTATAATAAGAGAGCTTGAAACACATTAAGAAGCCTCCAGAGAGACACCCTACTTTGAAACAGATGAGTATACACTCCGCTCTCTCACACTTGTCTAATTCTCAAAGGACAAGCGAATATGAAACAATTGTGATGAGTTGGCTACATCATCTTAGGAATAGCCGGCAACAGCTTAGAACCAGCTACATATTGACACTTGCATATGCTAGAATTATATATCAAAACACAGTTTACTAAAATCGTGAAGAGAGCTATACTTCAACCCATGGTCTCGTAAGAGAATGATACAAGAGACTCCTAGATAACAATGTAAACTAACACCAAAAACCTCCCTCAAACAAACTGCTACAATTGACCAATAATAGACATAAATTATGACAGTCTAGTTCATATTACTACTTCTAGAAACCTTTATTAGCATGATATCAAATGAGGTATTAAAAAATATCATATGCCAACATGTAGAACTTGAGAGATTCCAATAGCAGAAACTGCTCAACTTTGAATCATGAAAGTAAGAATAACACAAGAAACAAAGACACATCATGTCATTATAATACTGTATGAAGGAAGAGGACTCTCACTTCTTCTGAGCTGCAATTTAACCACCACCACCGAGTAATTTTGTTACAGGTCATGATGTACGCAACCTTACTCCAAAGTCCAAACTCCAAAGCAACTTAGAACTAGCAAGTCAAATTCTTTGGCTCTGATTAGCAAAGCAGCTAACTTCCCAAACACAAATAGAACATAATCATCCAACACATACAACAACAAAGCCCAAAATGATAAGGTATTGGCTAACATGAATCAAATTTGAACAGAAAATTCACCAATAAAACGGTAATAGTCAAACCAAATGAGAGATGATTACTGTCTTAACAATGTGAGCCAAATATCAAATTCCACATCATAACCATTAACGAAAGAGTAATTAAATCACCACCGAGTAATTTTACCACCACCAAGACTTGCACATGATTTATAACTAGTGTCGACAAATAAATATCTTTTAATTTGCTAAACCCATTCAATTGCAAGTAATAAAACAGTAGTCAAACAATAGTCAAGCCTGAATCATCTCAAAAGCTATTATCGCCATGTTTACTGCTAATTAAACTTCTCAAAACCCCAATCATATCGAAAAAATAAGCTAAAATGGAACAAGAAACAGAAAAAAGGCCCTATAATAAACAAAATTAAAACTAGGAAGGGGAGAAAAATTACCAAGAATTCATATGTTGGTTTGATTTTTCCATCACTTTTCCATTCTTTCATCGATTGGTGATAAGGATTAGCATGAGAGAAAACTAAAAAACCAATTACTTTAGGAATTAAACTACCAAACACTAAAAAGATCAAATAGAAAACAAAAGACGAAGAACCAGGGAAAAAGTGAGGTCGTGAGGAAGACATAAAATATTAGTAATCAGGAATCCAAATCAGAAGTCTAATTCCCCTTTTCAAAACCCTAGAAATCTCAATTTATTACTAATATCAAATTGAACCAACAAAATTAATTGCTAGAGTTGCTGTAAGATTACAACACCAAAAAATTAAGCAATTAAAAATCATAAATAGAGAAAATGTATAGAATCGAGACCCAGATTTAAAGAATCAAAATTTTGAGTTTAAAATCACTTACCTTACTTTTGCAACCCGAGTTTAAGCTTGGAGGAGAAGAGGAAGAATAAGAAGAACGGCGTGGCGAGGAGCAGACGAGAGATGGCAATCGGAGAGAGAAATAGAAGGGTGAGAGTTGGGGGGGAGCAGATGATGAGGAGCAAAGAAAGAGATCAAAGAGAGGGGGAGGGATAAAGTGTTGTCGTGTTGATTAGAATTTTCTTTTTCTTTTTCTTTGTTTTTTTATTTTATTATAGATTTCCATGAAGCGTTGCATTTGCTGAGGATAAGGCAACAGTGAATCACCTAAGGCAACGGTTGTTCCAAGTACCGTTGCATTAGGTCAACTTATAGTTTCTTTTTTCTTAAGCCATTACAATAGCCTATCAAACGCAACGGTTGTTCCAGGTAGCGTTGCATTAGGTCAACTTATAATGTTACATTTGCTCATTTTTGTGGCAGTGTTCCCTTGAGAACTCACAGTTGAAGAATAGATGAGAGTGAGTTTCAACATTTCTCTTGCATAAGCTGCATCTGTTAATTAAGACCATACCCCTACTGCAAATGTTATCAATGGTAGGTGGGCAGTTTTTTCTGGGCAGCTATAACCATAATAAAACTGTGTCTGGGATAACTTACAGGGCTGCAAATGCCCTTATACCCCTACATTAGAGCCTAAGGTTTCCTTAAATAGTCATAAGCTTTTCTCAAATTGAACTTCTTTCCCATTATCTAAGTATGCAGAAGTATATCAGCTTTAGCCTTGTCACCTTGCTTTTGGATAATTTCATCCCTCACCATAAGAATGCTTTTCCAACTCTCAACATCATTACTTTTCCTCTTTACATTCCAAATGTCAAAGTTTTGGAGGATGTAAGCATTTATCCACTTAAGCCATAGACCAGACAACCATGCTCTAACTTTCCATAATCATTTGGCTACTAGGGCTTTGTTCCATGCCAAAATCTCTTTAATACCAAACCCTCCTTCACTTCTAAGAGTACAGGAACTAAACCAACTTTTAAAGGTCATCCTTCTCTTGCCATCAGCAATGTTCCAACTGAAATCCTTGCAACTCTTGTCTATCTGATGAATAATATGTTTACGCAGTATAAAGCTTGAGCACCAGTAGTTTTCAATCCCAAAAATCACTGAGTTAATCAGTTCAGCCTTTCCAGCATAGGAGAGAAGGTTTGTTGACCAGTGTTGAATTCCAGCCCTAATTTTGCTCAGCAGATCATTATACATACCAGTCAAAAGCCTGCTGGTATATAAAGGAATACCCAGGTTTTTAAAAGGAAATTTTCCTTCAGAGAACCCAGTTTTCTGCAAAATTTGAGCCTTAACCATATTTGTAACACCTCCAAAGTAGATTTCAGTTTTAGAGGGATTAGTTGTTAGACCTGAGATTCCTGCAAAGTAGCTCAGACAATCAGTAGCAGCTTTAACAGATGGAGTGTCTCGCCTAGTGAAAATCATGAGATTATCAGCAAAAATCATGTGTGTTAGCTTGATCCTTGAGCATTTGGGGTGATAGGAGAAGAGGGCTTGCTTATGGATCAATCTCATGTATCTTGAAAATACTTCCATAAATTGGACAAAGATGTATGGGGACAAAGGGTCCCCCTGCCTGATCCCACGCTTCTCTTGGAAGAAGCCTTGATTCCTTCCATTAATCTTCAGTGTGAACCAGGTTGTAGATATGCAGCTCATGACCCATTGAAAAAATGTAGAAGGGAAGTGAAGGCCATGAATCATATTATAACACCCCCAATTTCTTGGGATTTTAGAAAATATAACTATTAATTGAAAAACACGAATAATTGGGAGTGTTACCGCCACGATCGACTCCTAAATCAATCGTTAAGGCAAAAGGGAAAACATACTAGTGATCTACAAATCCCGAATACAAATTCAAATGTTATTACATAATTGTATAACCAAAATACTCCTCAGAAGACTTGATAGAGTGCGGAAGCGAAACCCAAAAAACAAGAAATGAGCCGAGTAAAGATTTATAAACTAAATGGTGATCGTCTCTCTTGCCCTTGGAAAACCCGGAAGGAAATCAACTACCAACCTGCAAGACTAAAAGTAGAAAACGTCAACCAAACAGGTTGAGTAAGCAGTCTCTTATCTAGAAAACATTGTTGGAAGAGTTTTATTCAATTATATAAGACAATGACACTTTTAATCCTTGTAATGCTCAACGAAACAAAGGTAGTAAAAAATCGGAATACAATTATTCTTCTCAATTACTTAAAGTAATAAGAGCATTTTAAACCAAATAACATGCTTATAAAACAAACGAAGGTAAAAGAAAACCAACAATCCAAATTAGAAATTTAACACTTCTTTACTTCTTATTCAAACTGCTTTTTTTTTTTTCCTTCAGTACAGGGCCGTCTCCTCAAACCAGTATTTCCGAATGCATGCATCCCCCTCGGAACCTATTCCCAAGGGGAGGAGATAAAGGTTCAGGGTGGATGATCAATCCACCCCATCTATATATAACATTGTGCACAAATAATCAAACAGACCATTACGGTCACCCTGCACTCCTGTTAACTCTCTCAACAAAGTTGACGCCAAATAAGAAATTCTTTATGTAACTATCTTAATCATTTCTCAAATAGTTTGGCAAAGATGCAACACAAGCTTGAATTAAATTCATCGATAAAACTTTTGGCTCTACAGTTCTCTACTTAGCAAACATTCTTTACCAAACGATCATAAATCACTTGGATTAACAAATCATATATAGATATTTTTAAAGGAGATAAGAAATCTTCTTACCTTGATCAGCAAAAATAGTCTCATGGTAGCTCAGCAAGTCCTAAAATTGCTCCTCTACAAACTCGGACTCTACATGAATATATGATATGCATTTAAATCAGTTATGCTCCTAGAGTGTGTTTATGAATATGCTTATGATATGCATTGACATCTACTATGCATCGTAGTTAAAAGGGCAAACACATACATCGAGAGAGCGCCATAACTTCGCAATCTAACCAACAAACATTCATATGTTCCAACACCATTTATGAAACTTCTAACCTCTATACTATTCGTTTTAGTATCCATACATTTAATCAATGAATAACTCTTAACATGCTTCAAAACATACCCAAACGACATTCAAACGATACCAATTTCAACCAACTTCGACTATACACTAATAGAAACACTTTTACACCATATTCTCATACTAATCTCTTTGTACTCATCATCTACACAACACAACCAGGCCTTAATCCTCTAATTTCCACCTCTAATCAACCTTCAAGCACTCCTTAATCATTACTCATATTTGCCCACAACTCACACACACTCAAATTAGCCAAAACCAACAATTTTATAACTCAATCACTACGTTCAAACCATCTTAACTCTCAATTAAATCTGCCCTACTTACCAAATCAAACCCAATGATCTCAACTTATCGACAAATAACCACAATAACAAACACCAACACAACTACAAGCTCCCTACATAAGAACATATAATTTTTTCTCCAATTTATCATAAACTCCACCAAAACATCACAAACAAAAATACCCATCTTATATGAACCCTAGAAATGAATTATGAATCACAATATAACATTTATATAACATTATAAATCATCAAAACATATTGATTTTCAGAAATTCAAATTAAAATGCATAATTAGGTTTAAAAATCAAAACATGAGATTTAAGAATAAGAATTGTACCAAATTGATACCAAGTATCGATGGGAGGAAGGGAAGAAAGAGGGTGTCGAAATGTACCGGAAAACGTCGCCGAAGCAGCCGAAAATCCGGCCGAGATTGGCCAGACGCGCGCGCGGGTGAACAGAGGGGGACGGAGAAGATGAGTGCGCACGAGGAAAGAGAACAGCGGCCCGGGAAGGAGGCCGACGGGCAGCGTCGGTGTGGGTTGTGGCAGGATGGCTGGTTGGCCGGCAAACAAGAAGGGATGGTGGAGATGGAGGAGACCGAAGGTCACCTTCTCTGTTTCTCCTCTTTTTTTTTTTTTTTTGTGTGTTTAGGCGTGCAACTAGGATTAGAAGTAGGTTTAACCACTAATAATGGAGAGTGATAAGTTTAATTAAGGGCATTTTGGTAAAATATTATAATTAGTAATTTAATTTAGCTTTTGAAATCTAAAAATTTTGTATTTTCAAATCATATAGAGTATGAAAAATATAACTTTGATATACTTTACAATATGAAGTAATTTCATAAATACAATTAGTTAGGAAAATAATTAATAATTGAGTAAAATACTTTTATGTTAATTAAACCTTTAATTAAAATCAAAACTCATAATCTCCATTAGAATAAAACCCAGAAAAATACGGATTATTACACATATTCTCAACAAAGGACCAATTGACAGAGTCAAAAGCCTTTCTAATGTCCACTTTCATTAAGCATAGAGGAGAAAGGTTCTTTCTGCCATACCCTTTGATTAGAGCTTGGGATACTAGAATATTGTCAAAGATACTCCTGTTTTTGACAAAAGCTGATTGTTCATCTCCAATAAGATCAGGTAGCACTCCTTGAATTCTTTTAGCAAGAATCTTGCTAATTATTTTGTAGATGGTGGTGCAGCAGGCAATAGGCCTGTAGTCCATAACTGTGGACGCAATGGCTTTGTTTGGATTAAGGGTAATGGCTGTTATATTCACCTCCTTTGGCATTTTCTTGGTTTTAAAGAAAGTATGGATGGCATGGTTTGTATCCCCTTTTATGATATCCCAAGAACTTTGGAAGAAACCTGCTGAAAAGCCATCATGCCCAGGGCTTTTATTGGGATGAATACTGAAGAGAGCTTCCTTGATTTCAGATGGCATAATAGGAGCTATGATTTTACATCTCCATTCTTCAGAAACACAAGCCCCTTCTCTAAGAAAGTTTGTGTCAAGGTTGCTTACAGACTTTTCAGTGCCAAGCAAAGTCTTATAATAGTCTATGAAGGCATTGACAATCTTATCTTGTTCAATGTGAGTCTCACCATCAATCCCTGTAATTTTACCAATGATACTTTGGTGTTTTCTAGCAGTTATCTTGGAATAAAAATAGCTAGAGCTACAGTCTGAATTTTTGATATCCATAACCTTAGCTCTTTGCTGAAGCATGCTCATCTCAACTCTTTTTATGGTACATAAATTAAGATGGAGTTGATGTTCCTCTTCCATCAGTTGAGTATCATAAGGAGAACCATGCATTCTCCTCTGACAATCTTCAAGAGCTTTTCTACAACTATCCACTCTATCAAGAAGATTTGAGAAATAATCTTTATTCAGCTTTGACAGGGAAACCCTGATTAACCAGTTTGAGTTTCAGGAAAACCTTGTGCATTGGAGAGCCCTTAACATAGGTAGTCCAAGCCTTGGTTATCAAATCTGAATATGTAGGGTGATCAGCCCAACAATTCAGAAATTTGAAAGCCCTGGCTATACCTTCAGTTTTGAAAATACTAATCACTGTTGGACTGTGATCAGAAATCCCTGGGGTCAAAAAATCTGCAAATGATGCTGGAAACTTGATAGCCCATACATTGTTAATTAGAGCTCTGTCTAATTTTTCCCAGGTCCTGTCTGCACCAAATTGTTTATTTGTCCAGGTGAACTCACTACCATGCCCATTAATATCATCCAATGAGCAGTTCATTAGGCAATCATTAAATTCAGCCATATTAACTAGATTTGGAGGGTGCCTTCCCAACCTCTCTTTATCATATCTGATGATGTTAAATTCCCCAGTTAATAACCAAGGTTGATTATTCAGAGTGCCTGCAATATCTTTAAGAGAATCTCATAGTTGTTGTCTATGAACCCCACTATTACTTGCATAGATGAAGGTAAGCAGAAATTCCTGATGAGTTATCAGGTGAGTGACCTTACCATGAATGAGCTGGTCTGATTCCTGAATTTTATCGAAATTAATGCTACTCGGATTCAAAAATACCCAAATCCTTCCATTTGAATGGGAGTTGTAGTTATTTGCATGGGAGAAGTTCTTAAAAGTAATAAAATAACATTATTACTTGATTTACGGAAAATAGTTATGTAATATAGTAATTATTTGATTTATGATAATTTGATCAAATGTCCCACGGGTGTTTCAAAATGGGACTCTGGCTTTTGAAATATGATTTTTCCTCTAATTACATTACAAATATCTCACGGGTGTTCGAAATGGGATTTTAGGTTTTAAAAGGTGATTTTCCATCTAATTACATTACGAATATCCTACAGATGTTTGAGATGAGATTTTAGATTTTGAAAGGTAACTTTCCATCTAATTACATTACAAATAGCCCACGGGTGTTCGAAACGGGATTTTAGGTTTTGAAAGGTGACTTTCCATCTATCTAATTACATTAGTTCTCACAGGTAATTGAAATGCGATTTTAACTTTTAGATGAAAAATTTATTTACATAATTTTAACATTTAAACATAAGTCATCCGGGCGCTGCACGAGCCTCAAACTAGTTTTTATGATTCAAAACAAAACCCAAATTTGTGAGATCTTATTTCCCCCAAAAACCCACATTTTTCCCTCAAAAACGCAGATGTTTTCCCAAAAAACACAAATTTAATAAAAATAATCAAAGAGATTTTCCTATTTCTTTTTGCAGTTTTGAGTCGGCATGTTAAGGACTATTTTTAGACCAAATGGAACCCGTGTTTGCCTTATAATCAAGTAGATTTGGTAGATTGCAATGCAGAATGAAATATTACTAATTTTTACAGCAAGTAAACGATTCATTTGGTCTAAAAATAGCTCCTACCATGTCACCTCAAAACTACAAAAAGAAATAGGAAAAATTCTTTGAATCAGATGGAGTATTTGAAATGAGATTTTAGGTTTTAGATAAAAAATTTATTTACATAATTTTAACATTTAAACATAAGTCATCCGGGCGTTGCACGAGCCTCAAACTAGTTTTTATGATTAAAAAAAAAAACCCAGATTTGTGAGATCTGCATTTCCCCCAAAAACCCACATTTTTCCCTAAAAAACGCAGATGTTTTCCCAAAAAACACAAATTTAATAAAAATAATCCAAGAGATTTTCCTATTTCTTTTTGCAGTTTTGAGTCGGCATGTTAGGGACTATTTTTAGACCAAACGGAACCCGTGTTTGCCTTAAAATCAAGTAGACTTGGTAGATTGCAATGCAAAATGAAATATTACTACTTTTTACAGCAAGTAAACGATTCATTTGGTTTAAAAATAGCTCCTAACATGTCACCTCAAAACTACAAAAAGAAATAAGAACAATTCTTTGAATCAGATGAAGTATTTAACCACCCCCCCCCCCCCCTCACCACACCAGTTTGGCAACCAAAATACTCAGTTTCCCCCCCTAAAAAACGCAAGTCTTTACCTTCTTTTCGAAGCGGAAAAAAAAAACAAGGAGATCAATATTTTTTTTGAAGTAGAGAAAAGGTCGATTTACAGGAGTTCAAAGGAGAAAGAAATTTTGAGAGGAAAGAGAAAAGTTCGAGAAATGACGAGCAGCATCTGCGTTGATTTTTTTTTTTTTTTTGTTGGTGGTGATCAAATGAGCTGGGTTTATATGGGTGAAAATGGGCTTAGAGTGTTTGGGTTGGGTTTATTAATGAGTTGGTAGATTATGATCTGGAGAGAAAATATAGTATTACTAATTGGACTATTAATCTCAACTGACCCAATCAATGTAGAGGTTAAGTGGAATAATAAGGGTAGGAATGGAATTTCAAATGGGTTAGACTGTTCCAATATAGAAACGTAAACAATTGACTTAAATTATTGAAAATGGATACGTAAACAATTGAATGAAATGGAGAGAGTACAATCAATTTACTTGCATTGTACTGCTCGGTAATAGTTAGTACTAATGTATCAAACTCGAGATATATAGCTTATCTCATTATGAATAAATGCTTGTAAGGTACAAAAAAGTTTTATTATTGTGCCACCTGTCATTCTAATACTCACTCGCACTAACCATGTTGGGAGCTAGTTTTAAATTAGACCAAATGAATTGTCCCACTTGTAAAAACCAGTACATATTTTATTATACATTGTATTGTAGTCTACCAACTCCAATTGATTTAAGGTAATAAACTAGTATTTCATTTGGTGTACAACTAGTCCTTTAACATGGCAAGTCAAAATAGCAAAACGAAACAGGATAAATCTCTTTTGGTCGAGAATGAACGATGTGGAGTCAATACAACGACAACAACGAACCATCAGTCATAAATAATTTGGAGTCGGTCATATTGGAGATTGTCTTTTATGTGCTCTTCTCAAGCACAGTATGTGAGTTGAATGGAGGGAGTATATCTCGAACGGTCGAACATTATTAATTACCTTGTCTAAACACTATGCAAAACGAAAAGCTTCGTCCTCAATAAGTCAATATCTAGCATGCATATACAAAATGACCCGCTGGTTAAACACAGGGCCGTGTGGGAGAAGTTGGGGACCCTGTGCGAAACTTCAAGAATGGGGCCCCTAAAAGCTGATAATATGTGTTAATTAAATAATGGAAACTATTGGAATTCGAAATTATTAAAATCCTATAATATATTTCCATTACTTTTGCTAGTACAAAAAGTGAAGTTGATATAAAAAAGGATAAAAAATATTAGTTGTAATAAGTAAACATAGTAGCCTCCTAGAAACTAAAATTTATGATAAAAATATAAAGAAAACTATTTTTTACCCGTGAAAATGCACGGGATTCGCAAATGTTTATTTAAAATAGTACTCTATAACGTCACTTTAGTGATGATATTAACATTGAGCCATAACATTGACAAATATAAAAATTTAAATTTATTAAGATAATAATATATACTCCGTAAATGAGAACTAAAAGATCACAAAAATTATAAAATAAGAATTCTATAGCAATGATAGTTGTCTTGCCGGGTATGATCATAGAAAAATATAAAGTACATAGATTTATGATGATTTTTAGAAAATTGAGATTTTTGAAGAGTGGATTGATTTGATATAGGTGTTGGTAATCCATTATCTTTAATTGTGGAATGATGATTAAAATATTTGAATATTACAAAATGGTGAATAGGTTTATTGTGGAATGATGACTAAAATATTTTAATATTATAAAGCGGTGAGTAAAAATGTGCGACTATGTATGTCTAATTCGTATTCGAGCTTAAGTGCCTAATCCTATACAATTATATCTCTTATTTAACTGACTTGTGGTTGATCCAAACCCTCAATTAACGCAGCTCGTATTTCACTGTCCTTCGCTTGTATGATTCTTGTAATTGTGGTTAAGAATACACACAACAATATATAGACTCATAAGTAGTTTGATGCTTGAGTTTTTTTTTTTTTTGTCCTTCATTAATATTTGGTGTTTTATTTTTACTATAGTGAGCCATTATAAAATTTTCTTTTTTAAGAATAACATAGAATAAGTTATTACCCGTGCAAATTGCATGAGATTATTCCAGTAAATATTAAATGGTTCATCTTTTAAACTAATTAGATATCGCTAATTTTTAATTCAATTCTAATAGTAATTAGAATTCATACGAAAAATGAGCACAAATTTTTTTCTGCAATGGAAATAAAATACTCTGGGTTAAAAATATATTTATTATTTGAAGGACGAAATCATGCAAAGTACATAAATACATTAATTATTTCCGAAATCATAGCATCTTTTTATGGTTAAAAATAAATTTGTTGTGGATATTTGTCTAAATTTATTTATGGCTAATATATAATGTGAAAGTAAATCACGTAGGATTGTCATTTTTTGTCCATAGTTCATGAAAATATCCTAATCAGAAGGATTTTAAGATATCTACAAACCAACAGTACCAAACATAGACTTGCTGATCTTTATTCATTTAGACTAGATCTTTTTCTTCTTATAATATGAATTGTAATAATGCGCATGAAGTAGTGGTTAGCACATTGGTAATGTGATAATGAGCAAGTCTTTGAAAGGTCAAAGGTTTAAATCTGGGCTTAGATATTTTTTGTCAAGTTCCGTCAGTGAATTTAATGACATGTTAAATGATTAACAACATGGCAATTGTATAATAAAGCTCGTCATGTCACCTTTTCTTGGACTCAATTAAAGTAACAGATGGCACAATGGGATATTTGGGTACTCTTCATATATTGTAATTCCGTTTATGGGCCCCTGGGCCCCAGCTCAACGAGCCTCCCCTACGCCTCTTGTTAAACAATGTTTACACCGATTATTAAGTAATTACTCCCTCCATTTCATTCAATTGTTTACGTTAACTTGAGCTCCCCTCACAAAAACCGACCCAACGAAAACAATAGAATAAAATAGAGGAAATAACTTTATATTTGCATAATCTGCCTCCATCATCATGAAGGTGGAGCACTATACAGTACTATTTTAAGCTATAGTACAGTGTGTGGGGCACTTTACTATTAACGTAAGAACTGGAAAAAAGAAAAACCCTATTCAAAAGCAAAGGACACAAAAATGTTAAGAGAACTATATCCACGATTTCACTCGTTTAAATTTAAACTCAATCACCACATCCTTCAACTTCAAGTGCTTAAACAGAACAAAGTTGTTTAGTGCACCACAGTCACTGGGCACGAAGCATTGTTCACCACATGGTTGCTGACACTGCCCAAGATAGCCCTGTAGGTGCAAACACTAACGGCAATGAGTGATCAGTCTTTAAAGAGTTAATACCAATGCAAATCAATAAACAAACAAAAACATCTTTTAACCCCAATGTCTTAAAAACTTCTACTGTAAGGCGGTAAAGGAGGGTTATTAGATGTACGCTAGCCTCACCCCTATTGAAACATATAAAGGCTGCCTATGGATCGGATGATCCAAAATGAATATTAACGTATGCTTCACGCCTTCACTCCATGATATTTCTAAATTATAAACTAGTGATTAGTTCTTCACAATATTTTTTGTAGTCGAGAACAAACAAATGTTAGACGTTGTCAAAAAAAAAAAAAAAAAAAAAGAGAACAAACAAATATTAACTACAAAATATAAGACACGAGAAATATCAATGTCATTATGTGTTCTAGGCTACTGGTAGTATAAGTAATAAAAAGTAAAAGCACATTTGTTAATTAGAATGTGGTGAAACCAACCTCTTAAGTGGACCAAGTCCCCTGTTTCCAATAACAAGACAGGTTAAGGGAATGTTGTTAATTGCTTCACAGATCTTCTCGCGAGGATCTCCCCAGAAAATTTTCAGGAGTGGGACAATCTGCACATGAGATTGGTTAATTTGGGACGAAACAGATCACTCGACAAAATTTTAAGATGAAAATGAATTGTGCATGATGATAGCTAGATGTACATATATACATATATTTTTTTGGTACCAAAAAAAAAAAAAAAATATATGTACATCTATCATCATAGATCATAGATGTACATATATACTACACTCAAAAAATGAAAAGATTTAGATATGTATATGTATGTACCTCTTTCTCCTTTGCTGCATTGTCTACTAGCTGCAAGATTTCGACATCAGGTTCTACCTTATATTTCTTCATGGTGGCCGGGTTTGAGAAGTCGTTGTAAGGAATCAAAGCTGGTTTAATTCGAGAACAAATTAAAGGGTTACAAAAAAAAAAATCAATTTGGAGACCGAATTTCAGTGTGTATATATTTCGAAGTTTCTCAAGCTGTCTTAGATCAATAAGATGACTCATATTGAATCAAGATGGTTTTGTTAGAAACTGAATGAAATTCTCTATAGGGTGAATTATAAAGAAGTTATGTCTATTGTTTTATCGATAAAGATTACACAAGTTGTAAATCTTGTCCATGTGTGAATTTGGACATGGAAATGGAATTAATTGTGCAAATAATATTTTTGCGGTATCAAGCAAGAAAATAACAAGATGTTATAATTTGCTCGATATTTTGATAAGTTTGTCAAATCTGGACATTGCTTGTGGGGGAGGTAACTTAGTGAAAATAATTTTTTTCATGATTTCTACTAAATAGTAGAATAAATTTTATTGTGCTAGTGTAAGGTTTTATAAGACAATGTTGTCGCTTTTCATGATTGGTTAATCATTTGACCATAAATGGAATATATTGTCGGTTTTTAATAAATGCACCAAACATGTTACCATGTGTTGTGATGATTTAAGAAGGTTGATTATTTCTTAATAGGTCTCTTGGTTTTATGCTTGATCACAAGAGCATGGTTTTTTCATTAAGAGATCTACCTATATAATTCAAAGTTTGGCCGTTTCAAGAAGTCAAATGGGCAAGACTTTGATGCACTTATGAATGGATATGGACACATGGCCCGTAATATGTCAAGTATAATAGAAACATGCAATTAATCTTATGTGTATAGCATCTTCATCAAGTTTTCACTATGTATTACTTTGGTTCAATCGCTTCGACACCATTGGAATTCGAATTCTTGGAATGTGTGTTATACTAAGTGGAAGTTCAAGTCTTAGTACACTTTCATTTATGCATAAGATTGCAAGTGTTAAATTGATGTTGTGTTATTTAGCTATTCTGAATTTACTCTAAATGGGGGAGGATTGTTGGATTTTTAGAGTAATGAGACAGGTAGATCCATGGTTCTATGGTAGTCAACATTAAGCTGTGGTGTATGTTGACACAATGAGAACAAGTAAGAGAAATAATACAATGAATATATATAGTCATTTGTATTGATATCACGGTTATTTGGAAGTTACACTTAGTGGTTATTTGGAAGTTACCTTTGGTGGTTATTTGGAATTTATTTCCTCTATATGAACCAAGGGACATCTGTCTTCTTTAAAGGCATGACATTCCAAGTATGACATGTGTTATTCTCCAAGTATGACATGTGTTCTTCTCCGAGTAAGACACGTGTTCTTCTCCGATCCAGGTGAGACTTGTGTTATTTTCAAGTGACATGTGTCTCACTAAGGGGGTGAATCTTTCTCTATAAATAGGAGTTTCTCCCATCATGGATGCGATGAAAAACAAGATGGAAATGAGTTTTTTTTCCATATAGCAAACAAGATGCAGACTTTAGTCTTTAGGAAAACACCAAAAACACCAAAAGGAAAAACCACAATTTGTTTCTATTGATTATTATACTAAGAGCAAGTATAGTAATTGTTGAATCTTCTTACTATCTCAAAAGTGGATTTCGTGATACCCGCTGCTCTTGTAAGGGTTGATATACTACTTTTAGGAAAGTGAAACACGCCTAGAAGATTGTATCCCTAAGTCACCAAATAGTTATTGCAATCTTTTTTGCATGTAGCCCTTACACTTAAATAATTTTCAAGAAATAGTTCTTATAGTCTATGACTAAATTGTTAGACTGAGCTCCACCTGTGAGTGTCCCATATTGGAAAGAGATGAGATGGTTGATATGTATACAAACCAAGGAGTTACTCCTCCTATTGCCAATTGGCTTTAGGATGGAACCTCCTTGGATTTATGAAGCGTACTCTCTCTCCTCCATGCGGGTACGGCCCATGTCCAATTGTGTTTTAACATGGTATCAGAGTCCATGATTGAAAAGTTGAGACTCGAGAAGATAAACTAGGCCCGTTGGAGCTGGACCATGATTATGCAACCAAAGAGAGCTAGGGTAGCCCGGGTTAGCATGCTACCAAAGATGGGTAGAAGAGTCCCGGTTAGCCCCTAACCCCAATCTGCTAGTAAAACCCTAACCCTAATCTGCTAGTAACAAGGGAAACTCACATGTGAGGAGGAGTGTTAAAGATTTACTCCTCCTATTGTCAATTGGTAAGAATTGACCCGGTTGTATTTTTTTCTCACATCTTCCCACTTTTCACTCTGTTTTTACGATGTTTTTTTTCGTAACAATCAAAATAAGTTACGAGTAAATATGTTTCAATATCATATGAATTAAGTCCGATGTAAAAATTATATCACACTAGTTTGCATACCTTCTCATCATATTATCACTATCTTTTCTATTTTACGTCACTATTATACTATTTCATTTTCATTCCACTATTTGGCACCTGTTGTACTATTTCATTTTCATTCGACTTTCCAGTCATCCGTTATATCATTTTATTTAAATTTATTACCATAAATTAGTTAACCACACCAAGTATTATCTTTTAGGCTATCTTAATTAAGGGTCTCAAAGAGGAGAGAGAATATTTTTTTCCTAATGGAGGGGTCCTCGTCTTTAGGGATTATATAGACCGTCTCATTGTTCATGACGCCCTATTTTTGCCAAAAATAAATTCCTAAATAATTTTATATTGTTTGAGTTTTATTATAGAGACTCATCTTGAAATCTCACAAATGAAGTTTAAGGTCTCAAAATAACTCTTAAAAATCAAGACAACACATTTTTGGCAATAATTAGTTTTTAAGACTCAAACGAGTCTCGCCAATAAAGATGATCTTAAATCTCATATTGTAAACTAAATTACCATATTATTATTTTACATAAATTAGCTAATACTATGCTTTATCTAATACTATATATTCAAACCTAAAACCAAGTCTTTCCTAGGCGGACACTTGACACTTATTGACTGAATAACACTAAGTAATCATACAATATAGTAATTATTAACTAATTTATGGAAAATAATATATTTTATGGTGATTATTATGGTAAGCTAATTTATGTTAATAATTTTAAATGTGATGTGATATTACATGTGAGGGGATATAGGAATGATGATGAGATACTATAACGGGTGCTGTACAAGTGGAAAGAAAATAATATTATCTATTACTTTTAATAATTGCGTGCATAAAAAGTTGACGTGGCGAGCTTCCGTGTACAACTGACATGTCAGCAATACGTCAGCAATCATTTAACACGTCAACCATGCTCATTGGTAAATCAACCAAAAATGTGTGAGCTAGGATTTGAACCATTGACATCTCACTTACATATTCATTACTTTACCAGTGTGTTAACTGTTACTTCATGCATATTTTTACAACTCATTCTATAAAAAGGAAACAACCAGTCCAAATAAATGTAGATGAGCAAATCTTTTATTTTAAATCTTCCGTTTACATTCATTATATTAAAACAAGTTCATCAAAAAGACTAATGTTCATCAATTTTAAATTTAATGTTCATCAAATTTTTAATGTTGATCAAATTTTCAATATACAACGATAAAATTTAATATTTATTTAATTAAATTGCATGTTCATCAATATTAGTCAATGTTTGTCTATTGTAAAGTACATGTTCATCAATTTTTGATCTTCATCAAGAGATTGTTAATGTTTCAAAAAAATAGAGGAAAAAAAAAGAAAACAAAAAAAAAAGAAAATACATTTTCTCTCTCATCTCCCTTCAACCTTAACCACCCACGTCCACCACCACCTCACTTCCACACACTAGCACCAACCAACGATCGGCCCACACCACCAGATGTGGCCACCTCCAGCGACCACCACCAACTATAGGCCCACAACACCGCCATTTAAGCCACCTCTATGCAACACGAAGAAAAACGAAAAACTCATTATAGACGGCAATTTTTGGTTGTTTCTGGCGGCGACGTTTTAGGAAGGGGCCGAGAACGTGGCGAGAGAGGCGAGGAGACAGGTGGGGAGGGTAATCATTGTGAGAAATGGGGAGAAAGGGAGAACAGAAGTGAGGGGCATTGGCGTTAGGAGGTGGAGACGGGGAGGTCGTGAGCCAACTTAGATCCGCCGGTGTTCTATGCACCTGGTGGTGGCAGCAGTGATGTCTCAGGGTGGTGGATGGTGGAGGCGGCGACAACATCTCAGGCAGGTGTCGAATGGGTGGTGCGTGGTGGTGGTGGGTAAGGTAGGAGAGAGAAAATAAGAGGGAGTATTTTGTTAGCCATTAGATCTAAGTGAATGAATGACCAAGATTAATTCCCTTCGTATTATGATTCGTTAATTATTAAAACAAATCTAGAAATCTTAAAAAGCGAAAGAATTTATAAACTAATTTTTATTTACATTTACATAAATCAATTCATCAATTCAAAATGAAGATATGAACAAGAATATATGTTGATAAATTTTTCTACATACTAAATATTAAAAGAGAAAAGAACCACATATTCAAAACCCTAGGTATTTCAGCAATTTTAAACGAAGATTCGCTACATGACTACATGTACAGTTAGATCGCTCTATCATTTTGCATGGTAACCTAGGCCTTTTGAGGAGAGACGCTAGGACTAGATCAAACGATGGAGTATGTGAGTGATTAGAGTGAAGAACTAGAGAAAACAAATGGATTAGAAAATATATGCATATTGACCGACATTGAAAATATATGCTTATTGACTTATAAGTTGATGCACAACAATAGATGTCATTGGTTATCAAAGTATATTGATTGCTCGCCAATTATATTATTAGAAGAGTTTAAAATATTCCATATACTCCGAAAGTAAGATATAAATTTTTCGGATAATGGTGGGATCATCGCGCAGGAAGATCAGGGGTGGTAACTAGAGGAGTCGAGAATATGTGTGTGAAAAAGGGTCGAGCATAAGAATCGACACGGGTGAAGAGAACAGGGTACAAGAATTGAGTTGGAGGTCGAGTAGAGGAGTTCATGTGGGGCGGAGCCTCATATGTTGCATAGGGAGATGAGGGGTGCCAATTGGAGGAGTCAATAACATGTGTATTATAAGGGGTCGAGAATAAGAACCGGCATAGGTAAAGGGGACTGGGAGTAAAAGAAATGAACGAGATGGAGGTCGAGTATAGGAGTTCATGTGGGGCAGAGCCTCATATGTCGCTTAGGCAGATTAGGGCGAGTGAAGGAGTCGAGAATATGTGTGTTATAGAGGGTCGAGTATACGAATCAACACGGGTAAAGAGAACGGATACATAGGAATTGACCGAGTGGGGGTCCAGCAGAGGGCCTCAAATGAGTTCATGTGTGGCAGTGCCGTTTAAAAAATCCGACAAGTGAAGAAGTGTTGGTTAAGGGGCCAAGTAAGCATCGACTGAGGTTGAGGGTCGGCTAGTACATGTGACATAAGGGGAGAGGGTGTTTGTAACACTCCAAGATTATGGAAAGTGGTTTATGGAATTAGTTTGTCCTAAGTTGGGACACTAAGGTTTTTATTATGATATGTTTATAATAGGTTTCTACTATACATTACCAACAAGCCTTTCACCTTTTAAAACCCAAGCGAGGATTTACGAACTTAAGGGGTGACATTTAATCTTATTGGGTTGTGTTGCGACGTATGATGGATCAGACTGTTACAGTGTCGGGTAGCATGTTGACGGGTGAATGGGTGTTGGTAAGGAAAATGGGTGGGATACTAGCATGGAGGTGTATGTGGGCATGCGCAATAGAAATTTATGGTAGGGGGTGGAAATTGTCGGTTGAGAATCTTTGTTTGAGTTAAAACGAATTGTGGGGACGCTTAGGGAATTTAAAGGGGAGAGGGGATTAACTATGAAAGTTTCCGGATGATAACTATTGTCAAGTTTAAAAGTCGATTGTTGGTTTATGCGTTCAATAGGAGATTCAAAACGAAATAAGTTGGTAGAGAAGATATCTTATATCATGCTTGCTTTTTTAAACATATTTGATCACACAGAAAACACGAAATCATTATCATTGGTCTTAAATTCTTATATCTATAAATTTTGGTGTTCTTTTCTATCAACATCTATAAATTCTCTTTACGAATTTTAAATTTATGTTCGCCAATGCTATGTTTTAAATTCCTTTATATTTGTCAATATATCTTTAAAGTAATATGACAAATAACTATTTTATATAAGCATTTGTAATTCCCGTGCATTTGCACGGGTATAAAAACTAAAATATTTTAATAGGCGAACTTTTAAAAAAAAATTAGGCTATCCACATCACAGATGATGTCACCGGCACCTCACTACCTGCCACATAACAATTCTGAAAAAATGATGCTATGGAGGCTTGAACCTATTTTCCATTTTGACCGAAATTTTAGCATATATATTAAGCATATACGGAGTATTCCATTAATTTCAAATTAAAGAATGATCATTTCTTATGTGGAACAAGGAATTAGAGATTATGTTACGTTTATTCTGGAAGTAGTTGTATATGATTGTTATGTAAAGTCGTGGGTGTAATCAAACTAATACATACGTGCATTAAACAAAGAATATGAGCGAGTAGTCAAGCCGAAAATTCAGACGCTGACAGTGAGCTCGACGGGTGATAGCAACAAAAATGTTCCACGGGTGAGTTAGCTAGCTAGGACCATTATATGTTAGCAAGTTTTAAAAAAATACGGAGTATACTATATAACTGCACGTACAAAACCAGTAAAGTAAGAAAATGCTTAATTGCCAAAAATTGAAAGAAACAAAAAACATAATGTTAATTTCTTACTTCGTCCGTCCCACTTCATCAAACACCCGTGGGTATATGCAGTAAATAAGAAACTATGTGAGTATTATTGTCTATTATGTGCGTTATATTGCAAATTCACCCAGTGGGACCAATTGACATGTTTTGGTCCAATCGAATACGGAGTATATAATAATTCGTAAAATTGAACCTAAAACTAACAAACATATACTCCAACCGATCCAGATTAAACTTCCCGCTCCCTTGTGCGCACTTAAAAAAAAACTAATAAATAATTCTTAATGATTCATTTAGCAAATGAATTTAAAAGCTAATTATCACTAACATGTTTATCTTGCCTCCCTAATTATTCAATCGACAAAAAACTTAATATTATGGGAATGAGGAAAACAAAGTCGAAACCATAAAAAAGAGGATGAGAAGTATAATTCGGAGGGAGTAGGGTTTAGACGATGTCGCTTACATTGAAATTCAGGAATCGGCGTAAAATGTTTAACTAAATCTGATACTTTTTAAGTTGTTTTAATTAAACATGATGAATTTACAACGAAATACGGCATACTGTGCAATTTTGCACGGGTCAATGACTAGTAATATAATAAGTGAGTAGAAATAGATTATATAAGAATATCGTTGCTAATATTATAACAAAAGATAAACCGACATTTTTATAAAACGAGTATAATAATATAATTATGTAGCTCGGGCGCGAGACGGGCATGCAAACTAGTGATAATTTATTATCCCGTAACCTAACCAATAATTGTATTCAATACTATTTTGATGTTCTATTCAATTAATAAGTGTCAAATGTTCATCTCAGACAGACTTGGTTTCATATTTAAATATATAATATTAGATTAGATTATATAACTATATTTATTACCCATCTACTACAGCTGGGTAGCCATATAACAAAAGATTTTCTCATACAACTATATTTATTAAAAAAATAAACAATGATTTTTTTTTGAGGAAAAAAGTAATTTTTGAAAATTAATTATTCTCGAACTTAATTAACTTAATAAAATAGTTAAATCGTGATTGATTACCGTAATGTGTAGCATATAATATAAAAGTGGGTGGGGTATTTGAGTGGAGGGAGAGTTGTAAGTTGTAACCAGCTACTTGTATGGTATAAATGGGGAGTTCGCTACGTCAAATGTTGATGGAACTCTCCTTACTTTTTTTTTTTTTTTTTGACAATGAATTCTCCTTTCACTTGAAGAGCACATCAATGTGAGAATGAAATTAATTTTTTCTCTCTCTACTATCTACAAGAGTTAACTTTCCATTTCGTTGAAACACACCAATATACATACTAACGAGTTCGGCGACCCAATCGGTGTGTAGTTTAACGAATGCGATAGCATAACATAAACTTAATTGAAAACTGATTTTTTTTTTTTGGTTACATGAAAATTGATATTGTGTCATCATTAACAACATATCATAATCATTGATCGGATAAATCTTATAAGGAAATAATATATTTTCTAGTACATATTATCACGTTCATATTGTAATCTTGTTAATTTAGGTTTTAAATAACTCTGATCTTTTGATCTTGTTGTAAGCATATTAGCCATATTCATACGTTAGAAAAATCCTTCATATATTGCAATCTTTGTAATATAGGCTACCCTAAGATTATTGTGTACGTTAACCCTAGTTATACTTTCGTATAAATACCCATCAATGTAATAATAATACAATTCAACCTTTTCACCATTCTCATACCCTCCTCCTAAATAAATCTCCACTAAATCTAACCCCTAGTTTTCAATCAAAAAATGTGATAAGTATATTCGAAAGCATTTTTAGACCTACTCATCGTGACTTCGTGGCCTATTAAAGACCCGTACAGAAATAGGCTAACGTTTTCTTTTTTTTTGTTTTTTTTTTTGTTTTTTCTGAGGTCAACTAGGCTAGCTTTTGCCACTAATAACATGCATATTTGTTAAAGACCAATATTAATTTGCTACTAAATGGTCAAGGCCTCAAGGGCATGTTTAGGATCTATTGGACACAATTTTGACGTATTGGTGATTAGAAATTGTGTTGCAATATTTCGTTCACTTGGTGAAAGAAAATCGTTATTGTTTATTAGCTATAGCATGTAACTTGAGGTATTGGTTAATTAAAGAGATTCAAATAATGCAACCTCATACGAACGATTAAATACGTACACAACCATAGTATAGAAATGGAGATGGAAAGCTTACGAGAGCCGGTGGTTTCCCAAAGCTGCATCTCGCCGGCAGATTCATAGCTGTTTTCGGCACGAACTGTAATGAGGATGAGATGATCACCCTTACGAAGAAGGTTGTCAATAGCCCACCTCAACGCTTTCTTGCTGCACTCTGAATGATCTACAGCTACCCCAACTCTCTTCCCTAATTCTGCCATTTTTATTAATATTATTATTTTTCTCTTAATCAAATAATGGAGAGTATAATGACGATGGAAGCTAATTCAATCAAACTAACGTGTCAATTGTATTGTGAATGAATCTTATTCGAGAGAAAGTGGGGGGTGGAAAAAATTGTTCAGTGATTGAATCAAAAACTAATGGGTCTGCGTCAAATTCGACAACTACGGGTCCGAAACGTTAGATGCTTTTCTTCCTCTCCTTTTCGCTATCAGTGCTCTCCAAAATTTGCAGGGAAAACTGGTTTTTATTTATTTATAATATATAGAAATTAAATTAAGTGAGAAAAGCCGTTAAAGTCTCCTTCAAAAAAAAAAAAAAAAAAAAGAAAGCTCTTAAAGTCAGACATAATTAAGCTTGTTGCGTCCATCTTGATAGATACTGCATTGATTCTCATAACTTAAGTTTATTTATAACTCTAGTAAATATATAACACCTAACTTCAATAATTTCGTAACTCTAATTTAACACCACAACAACAACAACAACAACCAAGCCTTATTTCCAAAATGATTTGGGGTCGGCTGACATGAATCGTCATCCCGTAATTGTCTTGTGTAAGCCAAAAAATTTCAAAAACATTGTGAACCATTTAGGAATATTGAAACACTTTCAAAAGTAGTTTTAGAAAGTCATCAAAATAAATAAAAAGTTTGAAAATTAATGAAAAACATATGAACTTTGAAAACCAATTAAGGAAAAGTTTTGGAAAAAGTTAGGAAAACCAAACAAAGAAACCGAAAAGAGTCAGATTAAGTCCTCCACATGGATAGCGTCTCTCCACACCCCCCTATCCAACACCATACTCTCTTCAAATCCCAGAAAAAGTTAGGAAAACCAAACAAAGAAACCGAAAAGAGTCAGATTAAGTTCTCCGCATGGATAGCGTCTCTCCACACCCCCCTATCCAACACCATACTCTCTTCAAACCCTAGAAAGCTCATCTCACTTCTAATCACCCTCATCCATGTCATTTTGGGTCTTCCCTGACCCCTACTAATATTGTCACTTCCCCACACTTCTACTCTTCTAACCGGCGCATCACTAGGCCTTATCCTTTACATGGGCATACCACCTCAGTCGGTTTTCCATCATCTTGTCCTTGTTGGGCGCAACCCTTAGTTTCTCCCTAATAACTTCATTTTTTAACCGATCATGTCTTGTGTGTCCACACATCCACCGTATCATGAAGCATCTCCGTCACACTCATCTTATGAATATGACACTGTTTCACAGCCCAACATTCCGTGCCATATAACAGTGCCGGCCTAATTGCCGTATGATAAAACTTACCTTTCAACTTATTGGGCATTTCGCGATCACACAGAACCCCTGTGGCATTTTTCCACCTCAACCAACCTAATTTGATCCTATGGGCCACATCTCCATCTAATTCTCCACCCTTTTGAAGAATCGATCTCAAATATCGAAAGAAATCTGATCCTTGAACCATCTTTCCATCCAACCTGATCGTCCCTGTCTCCGTTCGCCTAATGCCACTGAACTTAGACTCCAAATATTCGGTCTTGCTCCGGCTCAACCGAAACCCTCTAGACTCCAAAGTGTGCCTCCATAGTTCCAACCTCCTCTCTAGATCTTCTTTCGTTTCTGAGATCAACACTATATCATCTGCAAACATCATGCACCATGGTATATCATCCTGGATTGATCTCGTCAATTCGTCCAAGACTATAGCAAAGAGAAACAGACTAAGTACCGACCCTTGGTGCATTCCAATTGTAATAGGGAACTCTACTGACTTCTTGTAATAGGGAACTCTACTGACTTCCCTACACTAGTCTGTACACTCGTGCTATCTCCCTCATACATGTCCTTACTAATGTTAATATATTTTTGTGGAACTCTTTTCTTAGTTAGAGCCCACCAAAGCACTTCCCTTGGTACCTTATCATAGGCCTTCTCCAAATCAATGAACACCATATGTAGGTCCTTCGTCCTATCCTGATAAGTCTCTATTGTCTGTCTTATGAGATGATTTTCCTCCATAGTTGACCTCACCGGCATGAATCCAAATTAATTCTCCGAAATCTTCACATTTCTTCTTAATCTATGGTCAATCACCCATTCCCAAAGTTTCGTTGTATGACCCACCAACTTGATCTAGCGCGCGATAGTTGGCACATTTCTGAACATCCCCTTTGTTCTTATACAAAGGGATCAAACTGCTCTCCCTCCACTCCACTGGCATAGTGAAAGTAAGAATAAAACATATTCTTTGAAGATCATTGAATTACCCAAATAATTCTGTAGTGATTTGAATTACAACTTGTGAAATGATTGTGTTTAACTGCATTAACAATTTCGTTCTAAATAACTAATAAGAACATGATACTTCACCAACAAGCACAATATTAATATATAAACTTAAAGAGTTGGATTTTAACGATGTGGCGAATGTTTCAGGAATTTGCATATGAGGTTGGATGCAAATGACTCGAGAGTAATATTTATGTATGGTAAAAAAGTTATTCATATTATCATGTTCTTGTTCATAAAATATGTGCGAATTTGTTCCTAGCAATTTTTTTTTTTTTTTTTTTTTTTTTTTTTTTTTTTTTTGTATTTTGTTAAGGTTTTGTTTTAAAGAATTGACTCCTTTGCTTACCCACTAATATATACCACTCCGTCCGAATTTAAACTTCCCATTGAAATTGAAATCCTCTCACATAATACTATTCCATGAAAAGTTTGATTTGGGACAGAGTGGTATACCGTAAGAATGATAGTGTAAAATACTATATTCTATTTACAATACATTTTTCATTAATAAATTTTATACTTTATTGGTTATTTACCTATATTATTTCAGAATTAAAATCATAAATAACTTAAAACCTTCTTTGTAATCTGCATTAACTATGAAATCTGATTTACTACTTTAATTGAGAAATAGTACAAAGACCATATGTACAAAGTTGAATTAGTTCAGACCCTAGTAGGTAAAAGTAAGAATATATGAGATAATTGAATTTATTAAATCAACACTAGCTCGAAAGTAAGAATTTAATATATTCTTTAAAGATAATTGAATTTATTAAATCAGGGTGAAAATTTAAGATTATTTAAGAACACTTGTTCAACCGCGTGCAAACTCTCGACGTAACAACACATTTAGTTTTTTATATTTCTTTGTAGATTCTTAATGTTTCATTTGATTTACTTACACATTCGAGCGAAACGCAAGTAACTCAGTAAAACGGAGGGAGTAGAAAATACACCAAAAATTAGTACAAATGCACATATAGATCGAATAACTTAGTTCAAAGAGGGAAGGTTGCGTTCACTTTCCGAACTCTCAATATCGGCAAGTCATGTTTGTTCTGCAACTACGATATCGAGTGGTTTCATATATTACATAAGTGGAAGGTAAAATGCTAATAATGAGAAATGACATCACGTTTTCATGAAAAGCCGAAGCTCCAAAGTTGAATGTAATATTGTAATAGTACACTGACATTGCATATAGAGGTTAATTACAAGTTCAGTGAGCAATCGATAGCTAGCCGACTAAAAGCCTAGTACCAATTGATAGCTGGAGGTCATTTAATCTACAGCCAGAATCACAATTATAAACGACCGCTAGCCTCTATTGACGAGTCCGTACTTTCAACATTTCAGACTATCCATAATAAAACTACCTCTATCTCAGCTAGGACTTGAGAGAAACTATAATCGAATTCAACGTCTCCAAGAGCTTTGGAAACCCTCTCGAGCCTTTTTCAGCACTTGTTACATTTATTCCCACCTCATCTCTCGTTAATGTAGTTCTATCTCCTTTTCCTGCACAAATTAGATCATGTTACACCTTTTATGACTGCGTAACCTATCATTAACAATTTGAAAAGCCTAACCTATTCTCTGAAATAAGCAAGTCTTATACTCCCTCCAGTTCTGAATGATCTTTCTGTTTCCTTTTTGGGTCAGTTCTAAATGGTCTTCCACTTTCCTTATTTGTAATGTTTTTTGTGGTCCTAATGGTTTGTGACCCACCAACTTTCATTTCCCACCACATCTTACTTCCTACAAAAAAATCCGTGCTATTTCATTGTAGAACATCAAGTAAAACAGGAGGGAGTACTAATTGTGAGATACATACAAGACACCAACACTAACTAAATTCGCAGTTATAGACTTGTAGCCACATATTCAAACTCCACAACACATCATTTCACCTTATCTCTTCCAAGTAAATAGTTTTGGTGACTTTTATGTTGGTTCATTCATGTCAATGGGTGGTTACTCAATTTGCCAAGATATTTTTTGCTAATGATTTCAAGTACAAAGACTGGTGTTGCCTTCGAGGTGAAAATGAGTTATGGGTAACATTTTATTATGGTAAAAGCCTTTTGTATTATCATGTTCTTGTGCATAACACTTCTTCACATTACATACTAATTTGTTGAAAAAAAATATTGAAATTAATCTTAGTTTCGTAAAAAAAATGTTTTTAATTCAATTTTTTGTATTGGATGGCCATTAATTTATATATAGGTAGAAATATGACAAACATTTACCCTATCTTTTGCATATTAAGATACCAGATAACTCAAACCTATGAGCCTAAAATTGGCCCATAGTTTAATCCACTTTACAACTCTATGAGATTCCTCTCTAATGATTTAGCATACTCTAGTATAAAAACTACATCTACCTTGAGTTTTTCCCAATGCATTCTAACCCTAAGTCCAAAGCATGTTATACTTCTGCATAAGCACTATGATTATAATATAACATTGTGAGTGAGAAGCCTATCAAATGGATCAATTCAATATCATTGTGGTTGTTAAGTAGTTTTGTTACAATCATTGGTGTGGCGTTCGAGGTGAAAATGTTTTGTGGGTAATATTTTAATAGAGTCAAAACTTTTTTTATTCTCATGTTCTTGTGCAGAACACTCCTTTGAGTTTGATACTAATAGGTTGAAAAAAGATAGTTATTAAATTAATTTTGTAAACAATCTGTTTTTAATTCAAAGTTTTGTATTGGATGGCCATTAATCTGTTTTGATACCGTTGGCAGACTTGTACCTGTATTCGGTGCGGACGGTGATGAGGATGAGAAGATCACTCTTACGAAGAAGGTTGTCAATTGCCCCACCTCAAGGTCTTTTTGCTGCATCCTGAATAATCTAGAGCTACCTCAACAATTTTTCCAAATTTTGAAATTTTTATTACAATTATTTTGTCTTGATTAAGAAATAAGGACAATAACAACAATACGAGCAAATTGAATTAAGTGTAAAATGCAAATTTGACAAGGGTGTGCCTGAGTGAACTCTGATCGGTTTTGGTTCAATTAGAGAGTGAATCAATAAATAAATCAAGGTCATACGTGGTCCTGTCTGTACCTCCTCTTCTGTTGTGTTCTTTTTTCATCTCTAATGCTTAGAGTGTTTTGCTTGAAACCCTATTACTTAAACGTCCTAACAACCCTTATCTTCAACCTACATAAATATTTTCTTAGTTGATCTTATTTACCTGTCCTGGTTTGCATAAATTCTAATATGACATAAAAACCCATCATATTTACTCATTAATCTCCAATGCAAGGATTGGAATTCTTAGACTCCGTGTACAAATAACTCGAAGTTGATGATTATAATCCCCTTACCTTCTAAATATGGCTTAGATGAGCATTGTTCCTCGTCTACAGTGGCCTCCAAAACGCACGCTCAACTTCATTAAACACCCGAAACTCCACCCAAACGCAGCTTCCTCATAATAAAACGCAACCCTTTTATCATGTAGACGACTGTTCATGATGAACAGTATTATATCCAACGGTTGAGATCTACCCCCAAACCTCCTTGTCTATCTCGGTCGTCCAAAACTAACCTATACCATCCGTTATCAATCTTATCATCCTATTTCTCTCTCCTAAAATCCGCACTCATCATCCTATTAATTCTCTCTCTCTCCTTCGGCTCCTCATTTCGCCTCTCTCGGTCTTCCCAACTCTTTTTTGGTAAGTGATTGTTGTTCCATTCATCTTCTTTAATGCGATTGTTAGTTTGATAGATTTTGTTTTTAATTATTGTTAGTTTGATTTTGATTGTGGTTTGCTTTATTTTCAGATCTTGATTCTAAAATGCGATGCTCGATCCGGCTTCCAAACCCTCGAGTGTTTTGAACCTCAAGGTAAGCCCCTCTTCCTCGAAATTTGATAGTTATTGTTGATTTTTTATTTTGATTTTCAATCTTGTTTCAACCTAAGTCAGCAAAATTTCCTGGGTAAATTTTCTGATTTTTCTGCCCATTTGGATGTTGTTTTTCAATTTCGGCTTCATTTTTAGGGTTTGGCAGATCGATGAGCTTCGCAAGAAGTTCGACGCCCACATTAAAGAGGTATGTAACTTCTCTTAGTTTCTGATTTTATTGGGCATGAGAATTCTTTGTGATTGTGTTTTTGGGAATCTGGGCATCAACCCTTTTTAATTTTTTGGGGTTTAATACTGTTTCCGTTTTTGGTGTTTACTTTTGTAGGGTTTGCCTTTCTGGAATTTATCTTTCTCGCCATCCCTGAGATCTCATTCTGGTATGATTTTGTTAAGATTAGCTAGATATTTCAATTTAATTTTTATTAAGTTTACAATTCATCTTCACATGATCCAGGAATTCCAATCATATATTTTTTGGCCATGTATTTCTTAGGCTAAAGTATCATATTAGGTAGATGGAAATCCAATAAATCAGAGAATCATCCATCAAAATTGCTACCCCAAGGTGAGTTTCTGACTGTCATGTATATTGTTTCTGATTGACTCTGTTCTTTTAGCTTGCACCATAGCTAAATTGGCCTCCTTTACAATTCACTTTGTATTTCTCTCTCTGTCAATTTGTGGCCTTTTTCTTTTGGAACTCTGGTACGGTGATGTAGTGAGTAGTGAGAATTGGGAACCTGGCATTCTTTCCCCCTTTGTAGTAGAAAAGTGGAGGTGTTAGGTTGGAGGAGAAAAACAATGCACAACTCTTATTCGACTTATATGTGGAATTTTTGGGTGATTAGCTTTTACTCTGTTATTTGTGAAAGTTTGAGCATTGCTAATTTATTGGCATGCACTGGAGATAAGTCA
The DNA here is from genome assembly GCA_963680865.1 of Spergularia marina. NCBI lineage: Eukaryota > Viridiplantae > Streptophyta > Magnoliopsida > Caryophyllales > Caryophyllaceae > Spergularia > Spergularia marina. Next base: position 20,009,555 of record OY804553.1, on the reverse strand, counting down.
GCACATCTTATGGGTTTGCTAGAGTAGGGCTGGAAATTAAAGATACGAGTCGTATGGCAAACGCCCCTGAGTGGTTGTGTTCTTTAAGGTTCTAATCGACACTATTCAAGCTCGAGTTTAATTCCAAGTTGTTGATTGGAATTTCATTTTTATATTGGATTCTTTGGACTAAAATTTGATTTCGTCGATATTAGATTTGTTTGGGGTTTCGTTAATTTAGGTTTGGAAAATGAAAAGAGGGGGAGGGGGGGGATCATTTGATGTTTTGTAAGGTAAGTCAATCTTCTAAACAACCTAATTTTACAGGTGTTTTGGTAATAGTTCAATGCCTCAAATTTTGTATATGATCTTGTTCTTTTGAAGCTTTCTCTGTTCTTAAGAGAACAATTTGTATCACAAGTACGAGTGTCATGTTCGTTTTGGTTGGGTGAACGGTATTTTGTACTATGTGATCGGCGTCGATCTGTTCTCTTGCTTCTACTTGTCATACCTTCAAGTCTCAAGCTTCTCACTTTGCAACTTCCCTTCCCAGGATGTTCATCCTCCTGACAATCTCTCATTTCTCTGCCTTTTTTTTTTTTCAATTGTCTGTTTATTGTTTTCAATTTCAATCTGTGAATTTTGATAGGTATGTTTCCGGGGTAGTCTCTGAATTTTTGCCGAAATTCTGTGCTTAGGTGTGGTGCGCATATTAGACAGAGCTGAGGAAATGCCCTTTCCGCGGCTGTAGATACGACTCATGAGGAGATATTAGATTGTAAATGTGTAGGGAGGAGACTGAGATGCTATGAATGTGAAACAATTTATTTCTTGTGGGGGTGCTAAGTTCCTGTTTTTAGTTCCTCGATATTTTGGAGCGAGCAATTATTTTTATTTCTATTTTTTCCGATTCCAATTAGCTATAGTTTACATTATGCTATTAATTCTCATAATTTCTCACTGATATTTCCATCTTTCGCATTTTCAGATTGATGATATTAGATCAACAATTGCAATGCTAAAGGTAAAAACTGAATCCCATTTTGTTTGTAGTTTTACTACTTAAATTTGTATTATTTTTGGTTCATTTGATTGCATATAAATTGGAAGTCACGATTGTGTTATTCTCATTCGTATTGAATGATATTTCCCCTGCTGGTACTCTTTTTTTTTAATTATAACCCCAAGCCGTAGGATGCATTTGTGTGTTCTTTTAATTACATTTTTCAGCACTTTCTGCAACCTATTTGTTGGTCTATCCTGCTTTCATTCGATATTGATGGATAAGAGAGATGGAGATACACCTAGAAAGAGAGGCCATGAGGTGGAGAAAGACGGAGAGAAAGGGAGGGGTGAGGGAGAGAAAATGTGCAATTAGAAAGAGAGACAGAGTTACAAGGGGATGTACAGACAGAGAAAAAGATAGGGTAGAGTGGTTTGGGGGGGGGAGTTTGGTGACAATGAGAGGGGATTATCTTTTGTGGCCATCACTCGATAGGATTTAGGATTCTTTTGACTTTTGAGAGACCGTTAATGGTAGTAATAATAAGTGGATTATTATACTTGGATTATATTAGTTCCGAGCAGAAAGTCGCGTTGCATATCGAAGTAGAATTTCTAGAAAATTTCTTCAAAGCTTGACCGTTGAAGTGCCTGAAAGAAATATTGGAAATTTATGTTTTATTGTAAATAATAGAAGCTTCAGATAGAAGTTCTTGAATGAAATATCGGAGATTTATGTTTCATCGTAAATAATAGGGAATTATTGACTATAAGAGTAGAGTTCTTGATTTACTTATCGGAATTCCGTGTTTTCCTCTTAAATTTTTTGGGTGTTGTTCGGATGTATGTGAGAGACAGGACAAAGTGAGGTTATTAAGAGAAGGTGGGATTGTGAGTGTGTTTTGGGATAGGAGAGGCAAAGGGAGTGGAGGCTAAGAGGGGGGGATGTTTTGGGGGAAAAGAGTTCAAGAAGGGGAATGAAAAGATGATGGAGAAGGAAAGAGTAAAAGAGAAGAATGCAAGCATTTATCAGTAGTCAAATGATATCCTACCATACTGTAGTTTTGTGATTGAATTATGACTAGGGTCAGTCACAATAAAAAAAATGAGCGCTGCTAAGCTACATTTCTTACTTATGTAATCTAACAAGCAAGCAATAAAAATAACATCGAATAGCTAAGTACTAATTTTTTGCTAGGTTAATGATAATCTGATGCGTATGTTAAACTAGAATTAACAAACTAAGAGTATTTGCAGCGGAATTAAAAACTAGAAGAACCTATTTTTGTGCTTTTGTCTTTATATGGAAATAAAGAAAAGAAAAACAATAAAGATATGATTCAATACCCGCAAGTAATTGAATCTGCCGAATTCAAAGAGCCGCAACCCTTAATTCGATCCTCCGCAAAGGATTTAGCACTCACGCATGAGTTTGTCGCCCGCAAGCAACCACACAAAGAATTTGAAGGAAACTCTGAAATCTGAAGTCTGTAAAACAATACAATAAGACTCTCTATTTATACTAAATAGACTCATCTAGACCTTAGGGAATAAGGTAAGGTTCTAATAGAACTTTCCTTAATTTTGACTTACTTAACCTAGAACAACTCGGAATCCTCATAGGCTCCTTTATTATTTGGAAACTAAATAATGATAAGAATTATATCTACTAAGAACTTCCTTAGCTTGGACGTGCATAGCTTAGGAATTATAGCATATTCGGTCATCCTCGTGTACCCGCGTAGAAACTGAACAACTCAACTTAAAACAAGCATATCTCCTTCGTTAGTTAACCGATTAAGGCATATGACCACTTTTTGGAAAGCTTAGATCATGAACTTTATTATTCAATGGATTTCACTTTGAAATATTGAATAACCCAGTAGATATTTAAGCTGGAAGTTGAACTTACGAATTAGGAATATAGTGAATGTCTTCAACTTCTTGTTATTAGCATAGACCCATTGCTCCCATGCATCATAATCATAATTCAAAGCAAGCGCTTTGGACTTTTTGAGTTTCATATAAGATGGAATATGGCCCTCAATTATGCTGGATTACCCTATCATGTTGAACAAGATTACTTTATGAAGTATATGACGCATGTAAATGTCATTCATGATAAAGAAAATTGCTTTATGATAGATTATCTGATACATTTGAATGCCATATCATGTTTCACAACATTGTTAATGATAGTATATCATGTTTGGTTTCTCTTTATTTTAGCAATTAAAACCGCTTATGGGATTCATTTATATCCCTCAGTTGCTTGTCTTTTGATTTAAAGGGAGCAGTTCGACAATCGAGTCATGCAGTGCCTCATTTGTCAACTCTGGAAGAATGAGAGCCACAATGTGTGTTTCTTTGAAATAGCTTGCCTTCTTTGCAGTTTCACTGGAAAATTTAAAGCAGTAATATATATAATGTTGAGATAAATGCCTTTCGTGGAAAATTGTGAATAATGATTTTCTTAATTTAGAGGGTTTATAAATTTTATCTTAATTTCTCAATTCGAATTATGTGTGGTTGCAGGGGGTAATATATAAAGTGATTACAACTAAAATGAGGGAACTCAAGAGCTGCTCTTCCCCAAAAAATTAACCTTGCAGCTGTTTACACTGCCGTATGTTTTCATTTTCTTAATAGATTAGTTCAAAATATGAAATTCAACTGAAAACAGTATGCGTTGGCATTAGGATTCCTGCATATTTGGTTTGTCCTTGTTTTTTCGTCGTCCTAATCCAATTCCTGCACTTGGTTCTTTTGACTGCTAAATGTCAGGAATGTTGATGGAGGTAGTCGCTTGTATCTTCTAGGCCTTCATAATTACGCATGGATAATAACGGTCCATCAATTGTGGGATGGCTTAGTTTGTCTCAAGAGCTTTGGACTTGTGTCAACCCTTACTTAAAGGGGGGGTAGGGGGGATCATTCTTTATTTATTTGCATTTGGGAATCATACATATACACATAGAGTCGTACACCAATTTGTTTAATTCTAATTTATTTTCCTTCTGAAAGAACATATACCAAGGTTGTTAAATGCTTCAATTTCCGCTATTTTTGGTGGTTGTTTGAGCTGTTTTGTATTTTAGCTTTCCATGCCTTTGATCAGCGGTCTAGCCAATCAGTGTACAAGCGTTGTTTGATTCCAATGCTAACTTTTTTATTTGTTGCGCCGGGAGGGCTTCTCAGTTGAGCAAGGTGGTGGCAAAATACAGCAGAGGTGACTATGAACTTATCACTCCACCTGTGAAAGTGGAAATCACCAAGCTTCATATCATTGGGCAATGTGTGGATTCATCTTCAGGTGAGTTTTGAAGTAACTGTAAGCAGAAGACCACCAAATGTCTCTTCTTTAATTACGTTCCGCACGCTGCCTTTATAAGTTATAACAAGGGACTTCTGATTCTGAACTACAAGCATGTCTTGTACCTGAGCTACAAACTATAAATTGTGTATATTGTACTTGCTTTGGAGTGTATTGCTAAGTTGGTGCGCACAAATAATATTGTTGGGTGTTGTAATGGTGGTTTTTTGTGCGATTAAGCTTGGTGAGGTGAGTACTTAAAGAGGTAAAGGCGTGGCTATAGTCGAGTAGGGGAATCATTGTCGGACTTCAGACTACACATTTTGTGCTGCACCCCCAGGTAGATTCTCCAGAAGTTTGGGTTGGGGCGCACAAAACATACGATAGCCTGGGAGCTGCTGCGTCAACTACAACGACATGTGTCTTGAAGTAGCGGTAGTTTTGGATAGCCCCGTTCTTATTATCTATTTAGACATTCAGTTATAGCCCCATTGACCATTTATGTTTGTAATAAGTTTGTTACCCCCAACCTTTAATTGGAAGATCGAAGCCACATGAAAAAAGTTACGAAAGCCTTTCTACCTTTTTTTTCTTGCTTTCATTTTCGTATTCGTAATTTTAAACTATGGCACTCTATGGGCACCTTTTTTAATGATTTTCTCTTTCTATCTAAGTTCTTCGAAGTCGCAGCATGAATTTTAATAACGGTATCTCGGTGCACATTGGCCAATGATATGAAGCGAGGGTCTGGGGAACCATCCTACTACGTACAAGGGTGAATAGGGGGGGGCAAAGCATTCTGGTCGCTTTTTGGACAAGAGGTTGTTCCCAAAACTTGAACTTGTGATTGATAAACGGTGCGTTAAGTTGTCCTTCATAATATGGGATCTAATACGGTTTTTAAAATTCAAGCCGCTATAACCGGGCCAACAATAATGTCGGGGGAGCGCGCACATCGCGCGCGCTCGAACGACTAGTAATAGAAGTGAATGCTTCATAACACAACATTTTATACTCTAAATGACACGATACAGACAAACATGGTTTACCACTTCATTATTGTGGTTTTATTTATTGAGATTACCAAACACCACATCATAAAATTACAGGTAATCTTGCTTGTAATTAGGATAATACTCCATCGTAGCTTCTTGATGCTTATAAAGTCTTATGTGATGATCTTAAAATTAGCGAGAAGTGTCGTCAGGTTCGCAACTTGCTCATGAATGGTAGCATCAACGCCTGTCTTGGTCGAGTGATCATTTGATACACCAGATGGTTGAGCTATATCCAAGTTCATTAGGATTTGATCCCAACTCATAGCATCAATGATGGGTTTTACGCCACAAATAATGTACACCTATAATTTAATATCACTATGAATGTTAGACGACAAGAATAAATAAAACAAGTGAGACCATCAATATCCTACCTCTAGTTAAATGATGATTAAAAAGATAGTTTAGATACCCGATTTGGAAGTCACGGGGGGGTGTTATCAGCAGGTGCATCCCAGGCCATGAGCCAAGAACAATTAGTACCAAATGCATTTGACCCATCATATTGCACTGCTGCCTTAGACCCAAAATAATTACCCTTTAAATGACTAAGCATTGCACGTTGGTTGGGTGGAATTGAAGTAGGGAAATTGCCACTTGCGGTTCTTCCCGATCAATGGTTGGATCTGCTTAGAGTCATCTGAATCGCAGTCTTATTCTGCATGGTTGCATTTGTGCCATTTTGTGTTTGCATTACTTGCGCCATTACGCTTGGTAGTTTTAACTGCAAAACAATGGCTCCTCAATTCATCATTTTAAATAATTTGTATACCATATAAAAGGCAGAAAAATAAATGCGAAAAAGAAGAAGTCTAAGAGTACAGTTTTAAGTTTGATAAAAAGGGTAATTCTGAAATATGATTTCATCATTATCGCCTTTGAATACGATAACAACCAAGATTAATAAGATTTAGACACACTCGGTTTCAATTTTCAATTATGATGTTTAATCTCCCCTAAATCTAATCACAATGATCAGCACACAATTAGACCTAGTTTCTAGTAATCGATTCAATAATTAAATAATTAGTCCTTTAATTGAGAATCTAGCAATATATACAAATTAATCTAGGGCTAATTAATGGCCACCTAATTGACAACAAATCAATCAATAATAACAATAAGAACGGGAGAATTAAACAACCCTCAAGCGAAATTAAAATTTAGAAATCAAACTCACAATTGTCATTGAATAATAGCTGCGATTAATAAATCCGAAAATAAAAGGTCTTTAGCCTTGCATAATTGTTCAAAATATAACTCTAGGTCTTGAGAAAACTGAATGCTTAAAACTACTGAAATTTTGAAGTATTTATACTAAAATATTACAAAACGGGATTAGGAAACCGTCTAACACGTCGACGCAGCGGGAGGACTTGTCTAAACAGGGACGACTCTTCGTAACCCAGAAGAGTCGTCTAAAGCTTCTGTTTCGGTCGTCGGACTGGTCTGGCGAAGTTTTTCAAACGCTCCTAACTTTTTCGTTACTTGGCCTGTGGCCGTATAATCACCTGTGGAAAGCTAAGATCATGAAATTTACTATGCGGATGGTCTCGGTGAAAAATTACAAGCAGTTTGAAAGTTATGATGCTTCAAAGTTGACCTTCCATAAATAGATTGAAATAACTTCCAAACTTGTCCTAATATTGTCGTATTGCTCATTGGATCATCTTTCATCGCCTCATTGTCGTTCAACACAATTTCACATCAATCTGGAGGAAATGAATACATACAAAACCGCTAATTCTTATATTAAAAAACAATACACGAATGATAGAATTAGTTAACGAATTGATCCAAAATGAACCATTTGAATGCATAAAAACCCATCTTTTACCACTACTAAATGGTGTGTATCAATGCCTTCAGGAAGCTAAGAATAATACAGTTACGACAGAAATCTTGTATACCAAAGAGTACTTCGTTTACCACAAAATCTCGCGATATCTCAACTTCTTTTTCTTTTTAGAAACTGTGAGAATTTTATAAGCTGAAAACTGGCAAAAGCCAAGCACCAAAACACATTAAAGATCGACTAGAATAAGCCTCTAGTTCAATTTTTTTTTTTATCCACACTTTGTCCTTCATATTGTATAAATTGCAGAGAGAATATACTCTAGTTCTCACACGAAAGATGACTACCTTTACCACACAAGCTAGCTTTGAGACTCTACTATCAACTTTGCACATATTTCTTTCCTTCCAGATATGGTACATTTGTCCACATACAGCTATGACTCGTTTTGAAGTATTGATTTACAACTTATATTGTTGCACCAATTCCTTCCACCGCTTAAAAAAATTGATTTTATCCCTACCTTACACTTTCCACTTAAGTTCCTCAATCTCAAGCACTTTGCATCGATTAATAAATTCACACTCAAAGAAAAGGGATCATATGACTATGTTTTCCTCAAATATATGGTACACATAATATCATCACTGCATAGTTTGAACAACTTCTCTTTCAACATAATATCATCACTGCATAGTTCTCAATTTGCTAAGATATTTTTTGCTATTGATTTTAAATACAAATTGGGAAATCATAAAGTATCTAGTTAGAAGGATCTCTTACTTCTACATAAGCACTATAATCATAATATCAGCTTGTGATGAGAAATACAACGAATTGATCAATTCAATATAGTTGTAGTCGTTAAGAAGTTTTGTTACAAAGACTGGTGTTGCGTTCAAGGTGAAAATGAGCTGTGGGTAATATTTTATTATGGTAAAAGGTTTTTGTATTATCATGTTCTTGTGCATAACACTTCTTTGAATTTTATACTAATATGTTGAAAGAAAATATTGTAATTAAATTTAATTTCATAAAAAAATTGTTTTCAATTCAATTTTTTGTATTAGCTGGCCATTAATTTACATATACGTAGAAATATGATGAACATTTATCCTATCTTTGGCATATTAAGGTACAAGATAACTCAAACCTACAAGCCTATTTTTGGCCCATAGTTTAATCCCCTATAGAACAATGGGATTCCTCTCTAATGATTTTAGCATACTGGGTGTGGAAATTGGAGAACCAACAACAAGGAATCTGGAGTAAGTGGATAAACGCATATGTTCTAAAAAGACAAAGCATATGTGAAGTCAAAGCAAAAACTGCAAACACTGAAAGCTGGAAGGGTATCCTGAAAACAAGAGATGAAATACTGGTGATGGCAGGAAATAAGGAAGCAGCTTTAGTAATGATAAACCAGTGGTGTACAGTAGAGAAATATCAAGCGTCAAAAGCTTATAATAGCTTTAGAAGGAAGTTTGATTGGGTAGACTAGCACAAGGTTGTTTGGGACAATGTAATAACCATGCCAAAACACAGCTTTATAGTGTCTCTTGTAGTGCAGCAGCTTCTAGCAACAGTGGATAACATAAAGAAAACATGACTCCCTATAGTTAACAGGTGCATATTGTGTATGAGAGCAGAAGAGAGTCAGAAACATATGTTCTTCAAATGCGATTTCTCCAAGGCAATTTTGCACAGAATTTAGGCATGGCTGGGAGTCAGACAAAGAGATTGGGACCTGAGAAGGGAGCTTACATGGGTAAGCAAAAGCTCAAGAAGGAAGCATTGGAAAACTAGATGGGCTAAAGCTAGTTTGAATGCCACAGTGTATCATAAATGGTTAGAAAAGAATGCAAGGATGTTTGAAGGAAAAGAGCATAGTATAGAGTGGATTATTTACCACATAATGTATGTTACTTGTGTGAGAGTTTATGCTTGGCTAGGAAAGGAAATGCATCAGGATGTAATAGATAGCCTAGCAAATAGATGATAGCATCCTAGTGGTTATTATATTTGTGAGAAATCTCTCTTTTTATTCCCATTTTGGATGAATAAAAATTAACTTCTTACAAAAAAAAAAAAATGATTTTAGCATACTTTGGTATAAAAACTACATCTACCTTGAGTTGTTTTTCCCAATGCCTTCTATCCCTAAGTAAGAAGGATCTTATACCTCTGCATAAGCACTATTGTGAGTGAGAAGCCTAACAAATTGATCAATTCAACATTGTTGTGGTCATTAAGTAGTTTTGTTACAAAGATTGGTGTGTCGTTCAAGGTGAAATTGTTTTGTGGGTAATATTTTAATAGGGTAAAACCTTTTTGTATTATCATGTACTTGTGCATAACACTTCTTTGAATTTGATACTAATATGTTGAAAAAAATAATGTAATTAAACTTAATTTTGTGAACAATCTGTTTTTTATTCAATATTCTATATTAGATGACCATTAATTTATATGTACATAGATATATGATGAACATTTATTCTATCCTTGACATGTTAATGTGCATGATAACTCAAACTTACGATTTATATATTAAGATTTCCTGATGCTTCACCATTTAATTTTTGCCTAAGAGCCTAAAATTGCCCCATACTTTAAACCACTGGACAACACTATGAGATTTATCTCTTAAGATTTTAGCACACTCTAATATAAAAACTACATCTACTTTGAGTTGTTTCCCAATGCCTTTTATCCCTAAGTGCTCTTGTTGTGGGTAATGCTCAACCAATCATAAATTCTCCTTCTATATTTAACCTGAAAAGTTGTAATTGAAGAATTGGTAACTTTGAGATTCAGAATCGCACAACACAGGTTTCACTTGTTAACAATGCAAAACCCTCATTTGGTGATGTTTTTTTTTTTTTTTTGTTTTTTTTTTTTTGTTTTTTGTTTTTATATAGGATTAGTCATATTGCATTACGCAAAAGCGGACATATAGTCCACCAACAGTACATCCTGGAGGCCGTTAGGCCTGGTCCAAAACCACACACGAGTATACTTATCTATGGGGTATAGGTGGGCCATGAAGTGTGCCGCCATATTACCCTCCCTCATTTGGTGATGTTATCAGCTGTACGAAGGCGTTTACAATAGCCAACCAAATAGTGAAGCAACACTTTTGTACTATCTCTGACGGTTTTTTATAGCCTTTGAGCTTTGAGCCTTGGGCACTTGGTTCCAAAATACTCATAAGTCTTGCTTACTTTGACATCATGTTGAGTTCTGAGCATTGTAGAGTATGAATAATAATAGGATATTGTATATACAATTTAGGGAAAATATATTTGTATATTATTTGTGATCATTTCCTTCTGTTATTAGTTCCTGTATCTTAGGTAATTAGGTGTGAATGCCTTGCTCTACAAGGACTCTCATTGTATATATTTCTACAGCTTTCTACGGTGAATGACACACACATTTTCTCCACATTATTGAGTGTTTATTTCATGGAATTGGTAGAGTGAATTCCTTTATGGTATCAGAGCGTTAGGTTTGATTGGTAAAGTCTCCCCCTATACCGTAATGGATGGTGACAATTTGGGTGTCAAGTTTTCTCCGATTGATTTTCGAGGGGATAATTATTATGAGTGGGCTGCTGCTATGCACGTTTCTTTGATCGCAAAGAACAATTATGGGTTAGTTGACGGCTCCATCTCTCACACTGGTGGGTCAGGAGGCCTGAAGGGTGGGTACGGTGAGCGCGTAGGGAGCTCCAGCGACAAAGGGGGTTCGCGGTCTTCGATCGAATGTTTTCGGTGTGGTCGTACAGGGCATATAGCCCGTTATTGCTGGTCCGATCAACCCCGTGGTGATGGCAGTTCTGATGCCAGGGGACGTGGGGGCCGTAATTTTGGTGGTCGTGGAGGTAGCAGTGGTGGCCGAGGGGTGTCAAATGGTGGGGGCAGTCGCACGGGTGCCTTCTCGGGAGCAACCCGAGTCACTGATGCAGCGCCCAATTCTGGGCTTTCTCGTAGAGAACTCAGCCACCTTTCTGATCAAGAGTGGTCTGAGTTGTTGACACTATGGAACGACGGTAAGCATAGCTCCGATCATCTCACCGGTAAGCCTCTTGACTCGTGGATAATTGATACGGGAGCCTCACATCATATGACAAACAATATTTGATTGTTTGCGCAATTTGGTTAATATTGATCCTGTCCCTATTACGTTGCCTAATGGTGACGTTACTATGGCTAATAAAATTGGTGATGCAATTCTTGGTGCTAGATTGGTGTTACGTGGTGTTTTATTTGCCCCCCATCTTAATTGTAATCTTATATCCGTATCAAATGTGGTGGCCGATTCAAGTCTCACGCTAGAATTTACTAACAATTTGTGCATTTTTCAGGACCGTATCTCGAGGACGGTGATTGGTCTGGGTGAAAAACGTGACGGACTATACTATTTAAGAGTAACGAAACCAATTCGCGTCAACAAAGTTGAGGTGGGTGAATCTGCTGATTTGTGGCATTGTCGTTTGGGTCATCCTTCGCCAAATGTAGTTAGGCATTTACATTCTGTTTCTCAACGGAGTTGTGATTCGCTTAATAATCATCTTTGTGACATTTGTTTTCGAGCTAAACAAACACGTTCCACTTTTCCTGTTAGTAATAATAAGGCTTCTGCTCCTTTTGATTTAATTCATTGTGATTTATGGGGTCCGTATTCCGTTACTCCTAGTAGTGGGTCGCGTTTTTTCTTGACTATTGTTGATGATTATTCACGGAGTGTGTGGGTTTATTTATTGCGTGATAAAGGTCTTGTGTCCCAAACTATGCGGAATTTTTTTGCTTTGGTAGAACGGCAATTCCATAAACATATTAAGCGTGTTAGGAGTGATAATGGACGTGAATTTACATGCTTATTGTCTTTTTTTGCGGAGCTTGGAGTTCTTTTTGACATTTCTATGGTTGATACTCCACAACAAAACGCTAGGGTAGAGCGTAAACACCGTCATATTCTTAATGTTGCTCGTGCTTTACTTTTTCAATCTGGTTTACCAGTAGAGTTTTGAAGTGAAGGTGTGTCTACTGCTGCTCATTTAATTAACCGAACTCCTTCTAAGGTTTTGGGTTGGAAAACTCCTTATGAAATGCTTTTTGACCGTGTCCAGGATTTTAGCCTATTGCGTGTGTTTGGGTGCTTATGCTATGCTAAAACTTTAAATCATACCCGGGATAAATTCGCTAGTAGGAGTCGTCGGTGTGTTTTGGTTGGGTATCCTCACGGGAAGAAGGGTTGGTCTTTATATGATTTAGACACCGGAGATTATCTTGCTAGTCGGGACGTTGTTTTCGATGAAAATGTGTTTCCTTTCCTTACAAAAACTAACCCTCCTTCTTCGGATCGTTTTCCTGATTCTACTTTGGATGCACCTTCTTATGACCTTGGGGCTACACCATGTATCCAGGGGGCGCCTTCCCTTGTTTCGCACCCGCTGGGGGACAACGCATGGGGGGCTAACTCGGCAGAGGACTCGGCTGGGGATTTGGGGGAGTCCTCGGCAGTGGGGTCAAGGGGGGCTTCGACTGGGGCCACAGATGAGGAGACGGGGGCCACGGATGAGGTCTCGGGAGGGGACTTGGAGGCAGACCGGGCAGGAGGCTCGGAGGAGGTAGCTGGAGGCTCGGAGGAGGTCCCGGAGGGGGGGGATCACGGATGATGTAGTTTTGGGAGAGGGCACTAATGAGCAGCTTCCGGGGAAGTCTACTGAAGCCGGAATCGTGTTGGGTCGTGGTCATCGTGCAAAATTTGAAAATGTTCGTTTGAATGATTATGTTACTCTTAATGACAAGTGTAGTCCTCGTTCTGCCCTTTCCGTCACCTCCTCAGGTACGCCGATCCTATTGCACATTTTGTTAATTATGAACGTTTTTCGGACAACCATCGTTGTTTTCTTGCAGCAATCTCACGTGGTAGTGAGCCTAACACCTTTCGGGAGGCAATGGAGGATGCTCGTTGGCGTCAGGCGATGGCCGAGGAGGTTGAGGCTCTTTAGAAGAATGGTACGTGGACTGTGGAGGATCTCCCACCGGGAAAGAAAGCCATTGATTGTATGTGGGTGTATCGCATTAAATACAATTCTGATGGCACTATAGAGCGTTATAAGGCGCGTTTGGTTATTCGGGGTGATCGACAAGTTGAGGGCATAGATTACACTGATACTTTTGCGCCTACAGTCAAGATGGTTACTGTTCGTACCTTATTGGCTGTGGCTGCGGTTCGAGGATGGGAACTTCATCAGATGGACGTACACAATGCTTTTCTTCATGGTGATCTATCCGAGGAAGTGTATATGCGTTTTCCCCCTGGGTTTAAACACGCGGTACCCGGTAAGGTGTGCAGGTTGCGTAAGTCTTTATATGGGCTCAAACAGGCTCCCCGTTGCTGGTATGCTAAACTTGCTGCTGCTCTCCTTCGGTATGGTTTTGTTCAATGCATTTCTGATCATTCTTTGTTTACTTTTACTCGAGATGGGGTATACGTATGCATGTGCTGGTGTATGTCGATGATCTTGTTATTGCTGGGAGTGATCATTCGGCTATTATTCACTTTAAGCGTTACTTGTGTGAGTGCTTTCATATGAAAGATTTGGGTGTTTTGAAATATTTCCTTGGGATTGAGGTGGCTCGTAATGCGTCTGGTATTTGTTTATCTCAACGAAAGTATGTTTTGGACATTTTGAGTGAAACTGGTCTACTCGGTGCTCGTCCGGTTGCCACTCCTGTGGAACCAAATCATCAGCTGGCTACGGCAACTGATGATGTTCTTACCGATCCTCTTCCATACCGGCGTCTGGTGGGTCGATTAGTTTATCTTGTTAACACGCGGCCCGAGTTGTCTATTGTGGTGAATCTTTTGGCGCAGTTTATGGCGACACCTACTTCTGCGCATTGGGATGTGGCACTTCGTGTTGTTCGTTATTTGAAAGGGGATCCTGGACGAGGCATTCTTCTGCGCTCTGATTTACCTTTGGATCTTGTTGCCTACTGTGATGCTGATTGGGCTAGTTGTCCGTTGAGTCGTCGTTCTCTCACTGCTTATAGAATCTTTCTCGGACACTCCCCGATCTCCTGGAAGTCTAAGAAGCAGAAAACGGTCTCTCACTCCTCTGCTGAAGCTGAATATCGTTCGATGTCATATACTACCAGGGAGGTCAAATGGTTACGGGAAATTTTATCTACATTGGGTGTTCCCAGTACTACTCCTGCACAATTACACTGTGATAGTCAAGCTGCGCTTCACATTGCTCGTAATCCTGTCTTTCATGAACGGACGAAACATATTGAAGTTGATTGTCATTCTGTTCGTGATGCTATACAAGAAGGTCATATTGCTCCTAGTTTTGTTTCTACTGATCAACAGCTTGCCGATATTCTTACCAAAGCCCTTAATAAAGGACCATTCGAGGAGCTGTCGAGCAAGTTGGGCATTACTTCGTTACATGCTCCAACTTGAGGGGGGGTATTAGGATATTGTATATACAATTTAGGGAAAATATATTTGTATATTATTTGTGATCATTTCCTTCTGTTATTAGTTCCTGTATCTTAGGTAATTAGGTGTGAATGCCTTGCTCTACAAGGACTCTCATTGTATATATTCCTACAGCTTTCTACGGTGAATGACACACACATTTTCTCCACATTATTGAGTGTTTATTTCATGGAATTGGTAGAGTGAATTCCTTTAAATAACATCATGTTTACAGCCTACCATCTTTATGAATTAATCCCTAACCTTAATAATAGATTTTCAAGTTTTTCGAATCCTAATAATCTATTATGAACCGATCCACCGTCCGTCGAAACACAGCCCAATAAGAGGGGAAGTCACCTCTTAGACCCAAATATCCTCTTATGGGATCTAAAAGGTGAAGGCACTGTTGGTAGTATAATGGTAGAAATCTATTATAATTTGATTATATGAGCCTTAGTTTCCCAATGTGGGACAAACCAATTCAATAAACCACTTTCCAAATTACGTAGTGTAACAACATATCTTGATTACGAATTTTCACCCTACATTTTGCGAGTCGTTATAAGAGATTGGTTTCAGGCCACCCTCTAAAACGAAAATTTAGCCCAGTTTTTCGCAAACAACAACTTTTTAACTTACTCATTAAATTGTGATACTCATACCTATTAATCACTCGTATACCTAATAACAAGCATATTTGATTTGTTTGGGATAATTTGTGATACTACATGGACAAGGGAAAATTTGGCATCTATTGAGGACAAATTTTGACGTACTGGTGACTGTTACAAAAGAGAAATTGTGTTTCTGATGTTTCACTCAAATTTACGAAGGAAATCTTCATTGATTAGCTCTAGCCTCTAACTTGTAACTTTGTTAGGGACAAAAAATTATGGAGATTCAAATATGTGTATACGAACGCGTCAAGACACAACCATGGTATATAAAATGGTGATTGGAAGCTTACAAGAGCTGATTGTTTCCCAGAGTTGCATCTCGTTGAAACCCTATTACTTAAACGTCGTAACAACTCTTATCTTCAACAGACATAAATATTTTCCTAGTTGATCTTATTTACCTGTCCTCGTTTGCATAAGTTCTAATATGAGATAAGAAGGCCATCATATTAACTCATTAAAGTCTAATGCTAGGATTGGAATTCTTAGACTCTGTGTACAAATAACTCGAAGTTGATGATATAAAAGTAGAAGTCAATGCTTCATAAGAAGTCATTTATACTTCAAATGACACGATAGAAACAAACATGCATGGTTTACCACTTCATTATTGTGGTTTTATTTATTGAGATTAACAAACACCACATCATATATAGTTACCAGTACTTTTTCTTGTAATTAGGATAATACTCCATCGCAGTTACTAGATGCTTATAAAGTCTTATGCGATGATCTTAAAATTAGCGAGAAGTGTCGCTAGGTTCGCAACTTGGTCATGAATGGTAGCATCAACGCCTGTCTTGGTTGCGTGGTCATTTGATACAGCAGATGGTTGAGCTATATCCAGGTTCATTAAGATTTGATCCCAACTCATAGCATCAATGATGGGTTTTGCGCCACAAACAATGTACACCTATAATTTAATATCACTATGAATGTTAGACGACAAGAATAAATTCAAGTGAGACCATCAATGTCCTACCTCTAGTTAAATGATGATTAAAAAGATAGTTTGGATACCCGATTTGGAGGTCCAGGGGGGGTGTTATCAGCAGGTGCATCCCAGGCCATGAGCCAAGAACAATCAGTGCCAAATGCATTCGACCCATCATATTGCACTGCTGCCTTAGACCCAAAAGAATTACCCTTTAAATGACTAAACATTGCACGTTGGTTGGGTGCAATTGAAGCTGGGAAACTGCCACCAGCGGGACTGCCCGACCAATTGTTGGATCTGCTTAGAGTCATCTGAGTCGCAGTCTTATTCTGCATGGTTGCATTTGTGCCATTTTGTGTCTGCATTACTTGCGCCATTACGCTTGTTAGTTTTAGCTGCAAAACAATGGCTCCTCAATTCATCATTTCTAATCATTTGTATACCATAATAAAAGGTAGAAAAATAAATGCGAAAAAGAAAGAAGTCCAGAGTACAATTTTAAGTTTGATAACAAGGGTAATTCTGAAAATATGATTTCATCATTATCGCCTTTGAATACCTAACAGCATATGGTATATGAATGCTACATATATTACCTAAAATTTAAGAGATAGATATAGAAATTCTCTTTGGTACTTTGCACCACAATATGATCACCAAACAGGTTTTTATAATACCTAATAGAATATTATAAAGTAAAGGGTCTTTAACAAACATCCTTTATATTATTCAGGTTACGACACTTTAGAAGATTGAGACGAATATTTATATCTTTTTCGTTACACATTTACAATTCAAAAGAATATATACCATATATGAGGTTTTTCCAAACATAATAAAGTTAGTTCAAGTGATTTATCATTATTGTTTTCACTAACATTATTTCCAAGCATTATTTTACATTAGACAATAATAATATTGGTAGAATGTAAAAATTCATATTATCTAGGTATAGATTGTTTAGCTAATATAAAAAATGACACAAAGTATTTGACCTAGTGATTAGATTGCGTTGAAGGTTTTAAACCATAAGATTACAGCCAAAAAAAAAAAAACGCATATGTAATCTCATTATCCTTTTGTTTTATATAAAGTTTTTTAACAATGAGATCGGATTTACTTTTAAAAACGGGAGGCAGTAACCAAGTAACACATATTTCATTAAATACACACTAATATGATGACACATTTTGAGGTAGAAGTCCTATCTTGAACAAAATGAGAATATTACATATTCTTTTAAGATAATTGAATGAATTCAGTCATCATTCTCATCGATTTCTTTTTGTTTAGTGCAGTATAAATATTTACATGTTCTTTATACATTTTATTTTATGTGATGGCTTTTATTGTTTGTTATTCAACTTGACACGTAGAAAAAATTACCTAAATAATTTTGAAGTGATTTGAATTACGAGTTGTGAAATTATTGTGTTTAACTGCATTAACAATTTTGTTATAAATAACTAATAAGAACATAATACTTCACCAATAAGCACAATATTAATATATCAACTTAAGAGTTGGATTTTAGCGATGTGGCAAATATCTTCAGGAATTCGCATCTGAGGTTGGATGTCAAATGACACGAGGGTAGTATTTTTGTATGGTAAAAAGTTATTCGTATTATCACGTTCTTGTTCATATAATATGTGCAAATTTGTTCCTCGCACATTAATGACTTTTTTTTTCCAATTTCGGCCACTGTAAGAACCGATTCTATCATTTAAGGGAAACTAGCACGTGTGGTTCTTGTTTTTTTTTTTTTTTTTTTTTTTTTTTTTTTTGTATTTTGTTAATGTTTTGTTTTAAATAATTGGCTTTTTTGCTTACCCAGTAATATATATACCGTAAAGGATGATAGTGTAAAATTTGTATTCTATTTACAATACATTTGTCATTAATACATTTCATACGTTCTTGGTTACCTATATTATTTCAGAATAAAAAAACCTAAATAATTTAAAACCCTTCTATTGTAATCTGCGTTAACTATGAGATCTAATTTACTACCCTTTAATTGTGAAATAGTACAAATACCATATGTAAAAAGTTGAATTAGTTCAAACCCTAGAAGTTGAAAGTAAGAATATAATATATTCTTTGAAGATAATTGAATTTATTAAATCAACACTTGCTCGAAAGTAAGAATATTTTATATTCTTTGAAGATAATTGAATTTATTAAATCATCACTAGCTCTCATGGTCTTTCTTTTTTCATAGTGGAGAATATTTAAGAACATGTTGTTTATATGTTTTAGTTTTGCTGACTTTTATGTTGGTTCATTCATGTCAATAGTTGGTTACACAAATATTACAAATGTCAAACTTACATTTCACTATGTGAGAAAAAAACCTGATGTAGCTGATAGTTAGATGCAGATAAGATCAGATTCAGAATTGAATAAAAAAAGTCTTGAAGAGAGGAAGCTTCCTCTCCACATAGTCCGTACAACCTGTTCGTACAACTTGATCATGGCGAAGGAACATCGAGGTAGAGGACGCCCTTGTAAAAAAAAGCCACCAGTGGATTCATTGGAGTCAGAGTAAGAGAATGATGCTAACATCGGAGAAAATGGAGAATGATAGCTAGATTGTCATTACACCTAGTTAAATTACGGCAAAAAAACGATTTAGAAGATAGGATAAGCGGGTATCAAACACAAGGAAGAGAGGATAGCCTAATATGCAATTTCAATGCGGAACGAAATAAACCAAAGAAGTAAAACAATGAAAAGGGGGGTTTTTGGTTTGAAGGTTGACTAAAAGAGAAATAAACGATATACCAAATTAATTAAGGTGACCCTCGGTGATAATCTAATCTAACACCCTAATATAGCAAGTTTTACCTTCCCTAACTATACTAATTCATAGATAATCCCGGTTTTAACCAATTAATCCGCTTTTGTGGGAAATTGGAGCAACCGCTACCAAATTCCCCTCCTTTTAGTCCTAATTTGTTTAGTGACCATTGAAACAAATCACAAACAAAGGCATAAAGAGCAAGGATTAATAAAGGATTATGAACAACCCAAATTAGTATCTAATTAGCCGTAACCGCGACACTAATCAAATCTAATCTATTAGTTGTCTAGTTAATTCCCCAATCACAATTTAGTCATAACCATACACTAATCATGTGAAAGGTGCTTCCTTTTAGGCTAACATTCAAATACCATCAATTATTATCAACCAAGCATATGAAATACCCAAGTCTAATCTAGTAGCTAATTAGAGAAAACAAGGATAAATCATGATTTGAAGAATAAGGACTTAATTACAATGAAATTAAAGGAAAATTAGAGGGAAGAAATCTTCCTAATACATAGGATGAAAGATGCTGGTTACACCAAGAGTCTAGGAAGGGGATAAGCATTTTATACTAATTACTACATTAATTTTGGTATTAAAATCCATAATTATTTTTGCTAATATTTCAATAAAATTTCTCTCTAAAATGAAAACTAGATGAAAAATAATATGAGAAGTGATCAAAACTAAGGAGATATTCATGCCCTTTATTCAAGTTAAGTACAAAAGATACTATAAGACAAAAACAAAATGATCCAAGAAAAACAACTGTCAAAAAGCCACCCGGAAACTTCGTGGAAATCGCCCTTCTTGGACCGAGAAAAGAATGTCCCGGACCGAGAGCTGACTTTCCCAAGTTGAGACAACAATGTCTCGAGTCCAGAAGGTCTTCCTCTAGTTGAGGACAAGTATCCTCTAGTCGAGGACTGTGCTCAGGGCAATCTTCTAACGGACATAAATCTCACCTCCGAACTTCATTTTGAGCTCATAATATATCATCGGAAAGCTAAGATCATGAAATTTCGTCTCCAATTGGAATTTATACAAAATATTATTCGGATAAAAAGTTATGATCATTTTAATTTGAAGATGATGGTGTGTGGTTCTTGGAGTGTGGCCAAGCTAATTTCTTCTTCGTAATTCACTCCAACTCGTTGCTCGATCCTCCACTCTTGTCCAAGGCTCGCCAAAAGGGTCTAAGGCTACTAAAAACTCGTAAAATCGATGATTAAGCTCCAATTCATCCCAACTGATAAGCTCTACAAGTAACGATAAAATCATGCTCAAAGGATCCATATGGCACCTAAAATAACCGAATTAACACACCACAATCGCACCATATTAGAGAACCAAAGAAGGAAAAATTGACCCTTAACAAACTTCTTGAAGAAGCTTTCGCAAAATCGGGTATGAATTCACAATAAAAGCTAAATCCCGTTGTTAATTCGCATAATAATGGTGGAATTAATGGAACAATTGCTGGAAATGATTTACATGACCTTCCCATTATGAATGAAAATCGAAACTCGGAAGATTTGGGTGTCAAAACCGGAGGAGTTGGGAACAATTCTGTTCATAATAATAAGAATGAAGGAAATCAGGCTAAAACATGGAGCAAGGCAGTAAAAGATAAGCCAAAGCGGGGTATGAATTTGCATTATTATGAGGAAAATCTGGATGCTTTGGAAGTTACAATAGAAATGGAGGATATTAAAGATGAGCTTGATTACTGGCATAATACTCTAATAGGGTATGTAATTGGAGCCAAATCCACACTGAAAGGGTTAAAGGAATTTGTTGGGAAGAACTAGCAAAATTTTGAAGCAACCGAAGTGAAATACTTCAAAAGAGGTTGGTTCAGTTTCAGGTTTGGATCAAAGGAAAAAATGGCTAATGTGCTTAAGGGTGCACCATGAAGAATGAACCTCAACACAGTCATTCTGAAGCAATGGGAGCCCTGAATAGCGCAGGAGTTAAATAGAATCAGCACTGCACCAGTTTGGGTTATTTTTCCGGAACTGGAACCATGGTGTTGGTCTGAAAAGGCTCTAAACAAGATTGCAAGCAAGTTGGCTAAGCCATTGTATGCAGATTACATGACTACACATAAGGAGAAGTTGGCTTATGCCCGAGTCATGATTGAGATTGATGTATCTTAGGATCTTCTATCTAATATCCTGATAAACACACCATTCTCTAGCAAACAATTACTGACAGTAATGTATGAGTGGGTTCCATTTTACTGCAAAGGGGGCAGGAAATTGGGCCATGAAGGGCAGAGCTGTATATTGCACAAAAACGAGCTGACGAAGGCAAAAACAAGTGTATAGACTAGTGACTATGTATAGTGATAATTGTATGAATTCAATCATCATTCTCATCGATTTCTTTTTGTTTAGTGCAGAATATTTACCTACATGTTCTTTATACTTTTTATTTTTGTGTGATGGCTTTTCTTTTTTTCTTTTTTCACTTTACACCTAGATGGAATTACCTAAATAATTTGTCGTAATTTGAATTACGAGTTGTAAAATGATTGTGTTTAATTGGAGTAACAATTTTGTTATAAATAACAAATAAGAACATGATACTTCACCAATAAACACGGTATTACTATATCAACTTAAGAGTTCGATTTTCAGGAATTTGCATGTGAGGTTGGATGTCAAATGACTTAAGGGTAATATTGTTGTATGGTAAAAACTTATTCGTATTATCATGTTCTTGTTCATATAATATGTGCAAATTTGTTCCTCGCACATTAATGACTTTTTTTTCCAATTTCGGCCACGGTAAGAACCGATTCTATAATTTAAGGGAAACTAGCACGTGTGGTTCTTGTTTTTTTTTTTTTTTTTTTTTTTTTTTTTTTTTTTGTATTTTGTTAATGTTTTTTTTTAAATAATTGGCTTTTTTGCTTAGCCAGTAATATATATACCGTAAAGGATGATAGTGTAAAATTTGTATTCTATTTATAATACATTTGTCATTAATACATTTCATACGTTCTTGGCTACCTATATTATTTCAGAATAAAAAAACCTAAATAATTTTAAATCCTTCTATTGTAATCTGCGTTAACTATGAGATCTAATTTACTACCCTTTAATTGTGAAATAGTACAAATACCATATGTAAAAAGTTGAATTAGTTCAAACCCTAGAAGGTGAAAGTAAGAATATAATATATTCTTTGAAGATAATTGAATTTATTAAATCAACACTTGCTCGAAAGTAAGAATATTTTATATTCTTTGAAGATAATTGAATTTATTAAATCATCACTAGCTCTCATGGTCTTTCTTTTTTCATAGTGCAGAATATTTAAGAACATGTTGTTTATATTTTTTTAGTTTTGCTGACTTTTATGTTGGTTCATTCATGTCAATAGTTGGTTACTCAAATATTACAAATGTCAAACTTACATTTCACTATGTGAGAAAAAAACCTGATGTAGCTGATAGTTAGATGCAGATAAGATCAGATTCAGAATTGAATTAAAAAAGTCTTGAAGAGAGGAAGCTTCCTCTCCACATAGTCCGTACAACTTGATCATGGCGAAGGAACATCGAGGTAGAGGACGCCCTTGTAAAAAAAAAGCCACCAGTGGATTCATCGGAGTCAAAGTAAGAGAATGATGCTAACATCGGGGAAAATGGAGAATGATGTCTAGATTGTCATTACACCTAGTGCGAATTTGTTCCTAGCACATTATGCTTTTTTTTTTGTTTTTTTTTTTTTGTACTTTGTTATGGTTTTGTTTTAAAGAATTGACTATTTTGCTTACCCACTAATATATATACCGTAAAGGATGATAGTGTAAAATTTGTATTTTATTTAATATACATTTTTCATTAATACATTATTTCATACGTTCTTGGTTATTCACTTATATTATTTTGTAATAAAAAACATAAATAATTGAAAACCCTTTTATTGTAATCTGCGCCTAACTATGAGATCTAATTTACTACCCTTTAATTGAGAAATAGTACAAATATCATATGTACAAAGTTGAATAGTTCAGACCCTAGCAGGTGAAAGTAAGAATATAATATATACTTTGAAGATAATTGAATTTATTAATTCAATACTAGCTCGAAATTAAGAATATAATATATTCATTGAAGATAATTGAATTTATTAAATCAGCACTAGCTCTCATGCTCTTTATTTTTTCATAATGCAGAATATTTAAGAACATGTTGTTTATACTTTTTATTTTTGGTGAATTTTATGTTGGTTCATTCGTGCACTAATTTGTTTCTCAATATGCTAAGATATTTTTTGCTATTGATTTCAAATACAAATTGGGAAATCATAAAGTATCTAGTTAGAAGGATCTCTTACTTCTACATAAGCACTATAATTATAACATCAGCTTGTGATGAGAAATACAAAGAATTGATCAATTCAATATAGTTGTAGTCGTTAAGTAGTTTTGTTACAAAGACTGGTGTTGCCTTCGAGGTGAAAATGAGTTGTGGGTAATATTTTATTATGGTAAAAGCTTTTTGCATTATCATGTTCCTGTGCATAACACTTCTTTGAATTTTATACTAATATGTTGAAAAAAAATATTCTAATTAAACTTAATTTCGTAAACAAATTGTTTACAATTCAATTTTTTGTATTAGCTGGCCATTAATTTACATATACGTAGAAATATGATGAACATTTATCCTATCTTTGGCATATTAAGGTACAAGATAACTCAAACCTACAAGCCTATTTTTGGCCCATAGTTTAATCTCCACTAGAACAATGGTATTCCTCTCTAATGATTTTAGCATACTTTGGTATAAAAACTACATCTACCTTGGGTTGTTTTTCCCAATGCCTTCTATCCCTAAGTTAGAAGGATCTTATACTTCTGCATAATCACTATAATTATAATATCAACTTGTGAGTGAGAAGCCTAGCAAATTGATCAATTCAATATTGTTGTGGTCATTAAGTAGTTTTGTTACAAAGATTGGTGTGTCGTTCAAGGTGAAATTGTTTTGTGGGTAATATTTTAATAGGGTAAAAGCTTTTTGTAATATCATGTACTTGTGCATAACACCCTTTTTAATTTGATACTAATATGTTGAAAAAATTAATGTAATTAAACTTAATTTTGTAAACAATCTGTTTTTTATTCAATATTCTATATTCAATGACCATTAATTTATATGTACATAGATATATGATGAACATTTATTCTATCTTTGACATATTCTGGTGCATGATAACTCAAACTTACGATTTATATATTTAGATTTCCTGATGCTTCACCTTTTAATTTTTGCCTAAGAGCCTAAAATTGGCCCAAACTTTAATCCACTTTACAACACTATGAGATTCATCTCTTAAGATTTTAGCACACTCTAATATAAAAACTACATCTAGTTTGAGTTGTTTCCCATGCCTTTTATCCCTAAGTGCTTTTGTTGTGGGTAATGCTCAGCCAATCATGAATTCTCCTTCTATATTTAACCTGAAAAGTTGTAATTGAAGAATTGGTAACTTCGACATTAAGAATCGCACAACACAGGTTTCGCTTGTTAACAATGCAAAACCCTCATTTGGTGATGTTTTTTTTTTTTTTTTTTTTTTTTTATAGGATTAGTCATATTGCATTACCCAAAAGCGGACATATAGTCCACCAACAGTACATCCTGGAGACCGTTAGGTCCGGTCCAAAACCACACACAAGTATACTTATCTATGGGGTATAGGTGGGCCATGAAGCGTGCTGCCATATTACCCTCCCTCATTTGGTGATGTTATCAGCTGTACGAAGGCGTTTACAATAACCAACCAAATAGTGAAGCAACACTTTTGTACTATCTCAGACGGTTTTTATAGCCTTTGAGCTTTGAACCTTGGGTACTTGGTTCCAAAATACTCATAAGTCTTGCTTACTTTGACATCATGTTGAGTTCTGAGCATTGTACAGTATGAATAACATCAGGTTTAGAGCCTACCATCTTATGAATTAATCCCTAACTTTCGTGAGGTCAAGATTTTTTTTTTTTTTCCTTTTTTTTACCCTCTCTATTTTTTAGGGGCACATAAACTCTGACAAGATTAGTTAATTAACATGACAAAATAAATCTTTGCATAACTTGTTAATCCTCTTAATAATGTCTTCAGGAAGCTAAGAATAATAATGTTGCAGCAAAATTCTTGTATACCAAAGAGTACATCGTTCACCACAAAATCTTGTGATATCTCAACTTCTTTTTCTTTTTCGGAACTGTGAAAATTTTGTAAGCTGAAAACTGGCTATATTTTCCTCAAATATATCGTACACATAATATCATCACTGCATAGTTTAAACAACATCTCTTTCAACTATAGAACTTTCATAACAATCAAACCAGACAACAATGCTGCACCTAGAAACACTGTACTTGTTCCATAACAGGTTGGTATATCACAAAGTGTTTAATGTCAAATGAATCAAATCTAATTGAAGATAAACGTCAACAATGCTTGATACTTTTTTTATTCTAAATAAATCGGCATCGTTTTCTCCTTTTGTGAGTGGACAATATGTACCATGCGCATCTTTCGTTTTGTGTTTCTTTTCCTCCTTTGCATGGACAATTGTCCTTTATTTGTTAAGTAACCAATATTGAGAATTGCTTATCTCTTATTCTTTTTAATTAGTGTTTTCTACATATGTTATATCCCGATCTATCATATGTCGCAACACAACCCAATAAGATTGCCACTTTCCAAATTCCGTAGTACTAGTTTTTCAAACTCCCCCACTTAAAGAACGCAACGACCCCATTGCGCCTAAACCAACCATACCGACATCAACACAGGTCCAAGTTCTCCACCGCTAGGGGGCTGGTCTGGGCCTCGCCTCAACACGCAACACGCGGTCGCAAGGTTGCTTTGATACCATCTATAATAAGCCGATCCACCGTACGTCGAAACACAACCCAATAAGATGGCAAGTCACCTCTTAGAGCCAAATATCCTCTTATGGGGTCTAAAAGGTGAAGGCACTGTTGGTAGTATAATGGTAGGAAGATATTATAATTTGATCATATGAGCCTTAGTTTTCCAATGTGGGACAAACCAATTCAATAAATCACTTTTCAAATTACGCAGTGTAACAACATATCTTAATTACGAAATTTCACGCTACATCTTGCGAGTCGTTATAAGAGATTGGTTTCAGGCCATCCTCTAAAAAACATTTTAGCCCAGTTTTTCGCAAACAACAACTTTTTAACTTACTCATTAAATTGTGACACTCATACCTATTAATCACTCGTATACCTAATAACAAGCATATTTGATTTGTTTGGGATAATTTGTGATACTACATGGACAAGGGAAAATTTGGCATCTATTGAGGACAAATTTTGACGTACTGGTGACTGTTACAAACGAGTAATTGTGTTTCTGGTGTTTCACTCAAATTTACGAAGGAAATCTTCATTGATTAGCTATAGCCTCTAACTTGTAACTTTGTTAGGGACAAAAAATTATGGAGATTCAAATATGCGTATGCGAACGCGTCAAGACACAACCATGGTATATAAAATGGTGATTGGAAGCTTACGAGAGCTGATTGTTTCCCAGAGCTGCATCTCGTTGGAAGACTTGTACCTGTATTCGGTGTGGATGATGATGAGGATAAGAAGATCAAATCCTGAGCCAACCCAACAATTTTTCCAAAATTTGACAATTTTATTACTATTATTTTGTCTTGATTAAATAATAAGGACAATAACAACAATACGAGCAAATTGAAGTGTGTGTAAAATGCAAATTTGTTAGCGATGTCGACGAGTGAACTCTGATCGGTTTTGTTTCAATTAGAGAGTGAATCCATAAATTAATCAAGGTTATACGTGGTCCTTTCTAATTATGTACCTCCTCTTTCGTTGTGTTCTTTTTTAATCTCTAATGCGTAGAGTGTTTTGCTCGAAACCCTATTACTTAAACGTCCTAACAACTCTTATCTTCAACAGACATAAATATTTTTTTAGTTGATCTTATTTACCTGTTCTCGTTTGCTTAAGTTCTAATATGAGATAAAAGGCCATCATATTAACGCATTAAAGTCTAATGCAAGGGCTGGAATTCTTAGACTCCGTGTACAAATAACTCGAAGTTGATGATATAAAAGTAGAAGTCAATGCTTCATAAGAAGTCATTTATACTCCAAATGACACGATACAAACAAACATGCATGGTTTACCACTTCATTATTGTGGTATTATTTATTGAGATTACCAAACACTACATCATATATAGTTACCAGTAATCTTTCTTGTAATTAGGATAGTACTTCATCGCAGTTACTTGATGCGTATAAAGTCTTATGCGATGATCTTAAAATTAGCGAGAAGTGTCGCCAGGTTCGCAACTTGGTCATGAATGGTAGCATCAACGCCTGTCTTGGTTGCTTGGTCATTTGATACAGCAGATGGTTGAGCTATATCCAGGTTCATTAAGATTTGATCCCAACTCATAGCATCAATGATGGGTTTTGCGCCACAAACAATGTACACCTATAATTTAATATCACTATAAATGTTCGATGACAAGAATAAATACAAGTGAGACCACTACGTCCTACCTCTAGTTAAATGATGATTAAAAAGATAGTTTAGATACCCGATTTGGAGGTCCCGGGGGGGTGTTATCAGCCGGTGCGTCCCAGGCCATAAGCCAAGAACAATCAGTGCCAAATGCATTCGACCCATCATATTGCACTGCTGCCTTAGACCCAAAAGAATTACCCTTTAAATGACTAAACATTGCACGTTGGTTGGGTGCAATTGAAGCTGGGAAACTGCCACCAACGGGACTGCCCGACCAATTGTTGGATCTGCTTAGAGTCATCTGAGTCGCAGTCTTATTCTGCATGGTTGCATTTGTGCCATTTTGTGTCTGCATTACTTGCGCCATTACGCTTGTTAGTTTTAGCTGCAAAACAATGGCTCCTCAATTCATCATTTCTAATCATTTGTATACCACAATAAAAGGTAGAAAAATAAATGCGAAAAAGAAAGAAGTCCAGAGTACAATTTTAAGTTCGATAACAAGGGTAATTTTGAAAATATGATTTCATCATTATCGCCTTTGAATATCTAACAGCATATGTTTTATGAATGCTACATATATTACCTAAAATTTAAAAGATAGATATAGAAATGCTCTTTGGTACTTTGCACCACAATATGATCACCAAATAGGTTTTTATAATACCTAATAGAATATTATAAAGTAAAGGGTCTTTAACAAACATCCTTTATATTATTCGTGTTACGACACTTTAGAAGATTGAGATGAATTTTTATATCTTTTTCGTTACACATTAACAATTCAAAAGAATATATACTATATATGAGGTTTTTCCAAACATAATAAAGTTAGTTCAAGTGATTTATCAATATTGTTTTCACTAACATTATTTACAAGCATTATTTTACATGAGGCAATAATAATATTGGTAGAATTTAAAAATTCACATTATCTAGGTATAGATTGTTTAGCTATTATAAAAAATGATACAAAGTATTTGACCTAGTGATTAGATTGCGTTGAAGGTTTTAAACCATAAGATTAAAGCCAAAAAAAAAAAAAAAAAAAAAAAAAACGCATATGTAATCTCATTATCCTTTTGTTTTATATATTTTTTTTTAACAATGAAATCGGATTTACTTCTAAAAAAGGGAGGTTGTAACCAAGTAACACGTAGTTCATTCAATACACACTAATATGATTACACATTTTGAGGTAGAAGTCCTATCTTGAACAAAATGTAAGATAATTGAATGAATTCAATCATCATTCTCATCGATTTCTTTTTGTTTAGTGCAGTATAAATATCTACATGTTCTTTATACATTTTATTTTATGTGATGGCTTTTATTGTTTGTTATTCAACTTTACACGTAGAAAAAATTACCTAAATAATTTTGAAGTGATTTGAATTAGGAGTTGAGAAATTATTGTGTTTAACTTCTTTAACAATTTTGTTATAAATAACTAATGAACATGATACTTCACCAATAAGCACAATATTAATATATCAACTTAAGAGTTGGATTTTAGCGATGTGGCAAATATTTTCAGGAATTCGCATCTGAGGTTGGATGTCAAATGACACGAGGGTAATACTTTTGTAAGGTAAAAAGTTATTCGTAGTATCATGTTCTTGTTCATATAACATGTGCAAATTTGTTCCTAGCACATTAATGAATTTTTCCCAATTCCGGGCACTGTAAGAACCGATTCTATGATTCAAGGGAAACTTGCACATTAATGCTTACCCAGTAATATATATACCTTAAAGGATGATAATGTAAAATTTGTATTCTATTTACAATACATTTGACATTAATACATTTCATACGTTCTTGGTTACCTATATTATTTCAGATAAAAAAAACCTAAATAATTTAAAACCCTTCTATTGTAATCTGCGTAAACTATGAGATCTAATTTACTACCCTTTAATTGCGAAATAGTACAAATACCATATGTACAAAGTTGAATTAGTTCAAACCCTAGAAGGTGAAAGTAAGAATATAATATATTCTTTGAAGATAATTCAATTTATTAAATCAACACTTGCTCGAAAGAAAGAATATTTTAAATGCTTTGAAGATAATTGAATTTATTAAATCATCACTAGCTCTCATGGTCTTTCTTTTTTCATAGTGCAGAATATTTAAGAACATGTTGTTTATAGTTTTTAGTTTTGCTGACTTTTATGTTGGTTCATTCATGTTAATAGTTGGTTACTCAAATATTACAAATGTCAAACTTACATTTCACTACGTGAGAAAAAAAAATCTGATGTAGCTGATAGTTAGATGCAGATAATATCAGATTCAGAATTGAATAAAAAAAGTCTTTAAGAGAGGAAGTTTCCTCTCCATGTAGTCCGTACAACCCGTTCGTACAACTTGATCATGGCGAAGGAACATCGAGGTAGAGGACGCCCCCGCAAACAAAAGCCACCAATGGATTTGTCGGAGTCAGAGTAAGAGAATGATGCTAACATCGGAGAAAATGGTGAATGATAGCTAGATTGTCGTTACACCTAGTTAAATTACAGCAAAAAAACGATTTAGACGATAGGATAAGCGGGTATCAAACACAAGGAAGAGTGGATAGCCTAATATGCAATTTAAATGCGGAAACAAAATAAACCAAACAAGTAAAACAATGAAAAGGGGGGTTTTTGGTTTGAAGGTTGACTAAAAAAGAAATTAACGATATGCCAAATTAATTAAGGCGACCCTCGGTGATAATCTAATCTAACACCCTAATATAGCAAGTTTTACCTCTCTCTAACTATACTAATTCATAGATAATTCTGGTTGTGGTCATTAAGTAGTTTTGTTACAAAGATTGGTGTGTCGTTCAAGGTGAAATTTTTTTGTGGGTAATATTTTAATAGGGTAAAAGCTTTTTGTATTATCATGTACTTGTGCATAGCACTTCTTTGAATTTGATACTAATATGTTGAAAAAAAAATAATGTAATTAAACTTAATTTTGTAAACAATCTGTTTTTTATTCAATATTCTATATTAGATGACCATTAATTTATATGTACATAGATATGTGATGAACATTTATTCTATCTTTGACATATTAAGGTGCATGATAATTCAAACTTACGATTTATATATTAAGATTTTCTGATGCTTCACCTTTTAATTTTTGCCTAAGAGCCTAATTAAAATTGGCCCATAGTTTAATCCGCTTTACAACACTATGAGATTCATCTCTTAAGATTTTAGCACACTCTAATATAAAAACTACATCTACTTTGAGTTGTTTCCTAATGCCTTTTATCCCTAAGTGCTCTTGTTGTGGGTAATGCTCAGCCAATCATGAATTCTTCTTCTATATTTAACCTGAAAAGTTGTAATTGAAGAATTGGTAACTTTGACATTCAGAATCACACAACATAGGTTTCACTTGTTAACAATGCAAAACCCTCATTTGGTGATTTATTTATTTATTTATTTTGATATAGGATTAACTATATTGCATTACCCAAAAGCGGACATATAGTCCACCAACAGTACATCCTGGAGACCGTTAGGGCAGGTCCAAAACCGCACACGAGTATACTTATCTATGGGGTATAGGTGGCCATATTACCCTCCCTCATTTGGTGATGTTATCAGCTGTACGAAGGCGTTTACAATAGCCAAACAAATAGTGAAGCAACACTTTTGTACTATCTCAGACGGTTTTTATAGCCTTTGAGCTCTGAGCCTTGGGTACTTGGTTCCAAAATACTCATAAGTCTTGCTTACTTTGACATCAAGTTGAGTTCTGAGCATTGTAGAGTATGAATAACATCATGTTTAGAGCCTGCCATCTTTATGAATTAATCCCTAACCTTAATAATAGATTTTCAATTTTTCGAATCCTAATTCCGACTTTGAAATCAAAAATATAAGAACTTTAAAGGATTTATCGTTTAATTCATGAGTTCCAAACTTTCGTGAGGTCAAGATCTTTTTTTTTCTTTCTTTTTACCCTCTTTATTTTTTAGGGGCACATAAACTCTATCAAGATTAGGTTAATTAACATGACAAAATAAATCTTTGCATAACTTGTTAATCCTCTTAACAATGTCTTCAGGAAGCTAAGAATAATACTGTTGCAGCAAAATTCTTGTATACGAAAGAGTACATCGTTCACCACAAAATCTTGCGATATCTCAACTTCTTTTTCTTTTTCGGAACTGTGAGAGTTTTGTAAGCTGAAAACTGGCAAAAGTCAAGCACTAAATTACATTAAAGATTGATTAGAATAAGCCTTTAGTTCAATTTTTTTATCCACTCTTTGTCCTTCACATTGTATGTTTTGCAAAGATAATATACTCTAGTTCTCACACGAAAGATGACTACCTTAACCATAAAAGCTAGGCTTGAGACTCTACTATCAACTTTGCACCTATTTCTTTCCTTCCAGATATGGTATATTTGTCCACATACAGCTCGGACTCGTTTTGAAATTTTGATTTACACCTTATATTGTTGCACCAATTCCTTCCACCCCTTAAAAAAATTGATTTTATCCCTTTCTTACACTTTCCACTTGAGTTCCTCAATCTCGAGCACTTTGCATGGATTAATAAATTCACACTCAAAGAAAAGAGATCATATGACTATGTTTTCCTCAAATATATGGTACACATAATATCATCACTGCATAGTTTGAACAACTTCTCTTTCAACTATAAAACTTTCATAACAATCAACCAGACAACAATGCAGCATCTAGAAACACTGTACTTGTTCCATAACAAGTTGGTATATCTCAAAGCGTTTAATGTCAAAGGATCCAAAGCTAATTGAAGACACATGTCAACAATGCTTCGTACCTTTTTTATTCTAAATAAATCGACATCGTTTTCTCTTTTTGTCAGTGGACAATATGTACCTTGTGCATCTTTCTTTTTGTGTTTCTTTTCCTCGTTTGCATAGACAGTTGTCCTTTATTTGTTGAGTAATCAATATTGAGAATTGCTTATCTCTTATTCTCTTTAGTTAGTGTTTACTACATATCATGCAAGATAACACATAACACACCGATTTTCTTTATTTTATTTTATTTTATTATAAAAAATTTGGGATCACATAACACGCCAGTTTTCTTTATTTTATTTTATTTTTTTATAAAATTTCTGGGAGCACATAACACACCGGTTTTCTGGGGAACCGGTGTCTTATGTTTTCCCACGAAATTCTTTTTTCATTTTTATTGCTTTTAACACCGGTTGCTCCACACCCGGCATCTTTCTATTTACTAACAATGGTTATTAGCGTTCAGGTGTTATATGTTCCGGTGTTAAATGCAATTATTGGCGTAGTGTTGATTACGAATTTTCACGCTACATCTTGCGAGTCGTTATAAGAGATTGATTTCAGGCCACCAGCTAAAAAAAGAAGATTTAGCACAAATTTTCGCAAATAACAACTTTTTAACTTACTCGGACACTCATACCTATTAATCACTCGTATACAGATAGGCAAATTTTTGACCCTAATAACTAGCATATTTGATTTGTTTGGGATAGTTTGTGAATCTACATGGACAAGGGAAAACTTGGCATCTATTGAGGACAAATTTTGACGTATTGGTGACTGTTACAAACGAGAAATCGTGTTTCTAATGTTTCACTCAATTTTAGGAAGGAAATCTTCATTGATTAGTTGTAGCCTCTAACTTGTAACTTTGTAAGGGACAATTAATTATGGAGATTCAAATATGGGTATGCGAATGCGTCAAGGCACAACCATGGTATATAAAATGGTGATAGGGAAGCTTAAGAGAGTCGATTGTTCCCCGGAGCGTTATCCCGTTGGCAGACTTGTACATGTAGTTTGTTGATGAATTTTTTTTTCGAAATAGGACTCAAAAAATAAATATTAAAAAAAATGGGTTGGATTGAAAAATGTTCAATCTTATGGGGTGCACGTCACCCCATTTCAGGTTCGAGACAAAACCGCCAGTGCCCCTGCCGGTTTTAAGTGTCTTGAATAATAGCTATGAGCTTTTAGGGGAGATCTTGGGCAATTGTGAAACCGCCATGGGGGGTGGCGGTTTCACTTGCCGCCCATGGCGGTTTCAATTTTTTTTTTTTTTAAAACGTTATATACAGTAGATTCTATACATGAATTAAGGAAGGCTGAAAGATCATGTGAAGCAAAAGGTTCTTTGAGGTTGTATGTTTCAACTGTTACCCCTGATCAAGAACCGACTTACGATGGCGTTGATAACAGGGAAAGCTTGAAGATCGAGAAGAACGCTAATGATGACATTGAGCATGAAAAACTGGAAATGAGTAATGGCCAGGAAAAAGACTCACCTGGTATTGACAGCTGGATTATCCAATTTGCACAGCTTTTCAAAAACCATGTTGGGTTTGAGTCAGAATCCTACCTGGACCTGCATGATGTTGGAATGAAGCTGTACTCAGAGGCAATAGAAGACACTATTTCGAGTGAAGATGCCCAGGAAATCTTTGATATTGCTTCAGATAAGTTTCAAGAAATGGCAGCTTTAGCCTTGTTTAATATGGGCAATTTTCATATGTCAAGTCTAAGAAGCATGTGACTGAGTCAGAGGACAGCAAATCAGTGCATTTGCGGATTAAACTGCCTTTGAGTGGGCAAAGGAGTACACAAAGGCAGGGATGCGGTACGAAGAAGCCCTTAAGATCAAACCAGACTTTTACCAAAAGTTACCTTGCCCTTGGGTAGCAGCAGTTCTAACTAGCTAAGCTGTGCTGGCATTACGCACAGAGGGCTGCTGCTGATATGGAATCTGATGTGACTCAGGATATTCTTCTATTGTACAACAAGGCTGAGGATAACATGGAAGTAGGTATGCAGATATGGGAGGAAATGGAAGAGCGACGTTTGAATGGACTCTCAAAAGAAGAGAAGTATAAGGTTTAAAAAAAAAAAAAAAAGAACTAGAGAAAGACAAATAAAAAAAAAGTCATGACGAGAGGAAGCTTCCTTCTCCAAGTAGTCCGTACACCCGCACCGACAACTTGATCATGGCAAAGGAAACCAGAGGAAGAGGACGACCCCGCAAACAAAAACCACCAGTAGACTCATCGGATTCTGAGCATGAGATAGATACTAGCATCGAAGGAAATAATGAACTTGATTACTGGAACTGCACCTTGGTAGGCAATGT
Organism: Spergularia marina; assembly: GCA_963680865.1. Classification (NCBI taxonomy): domain Eukaryota; kingdom Viridiplantae; phylum Streptophyta; class Magnoliopsida; order Caryophyllales; family Caryophyllaceae; genus Spergularia; species Spergularia marina. The sequence continues at coordinate 19,974,785 of OY804553.1, read as the reverse complement.
TATAGGAGCTAAGCCCACCACAAAAGGGATGAATGAGTATGTCAGGAAAAATTGGCAACAATTTGAAGTTCCTGATGTCAAATATTTCAAAAGGGGGTGGTTTAGTTTCAGATTTCAGACTAAGGAGGAAATGGATAATGTGTTGAAGGGAGGACCATGGAGAATGGGGTCTAACACTCTGATATTGAAACAATGGGAGCCAGAGATTGCTCAGAAGTTGGAAAGAATTAGCATTGTTCCAGTCTTGGTAATGTTTCCGGAGTTGGAACCCTGGTGTTGGTCGGAAAATGCCTTAAGCAAGATTGCCAGCAAGCTGGGGAAACCACTATATGCAGATTATATGACAACATATAAGGAGAAACTGGAATATATGCTCGAGTTATGATAGAGATTGATGTGTCCAAAAAGCTGCCATCTGAAATTCTGATAAACACACCATACTCTGGAAATAAATGCAATCAGTGATGTATGAATGGGTTCCATTTTATTGCACAGGATGTAAGAAATTGGGACATGAGGTACAGAGCTGCAAACTGCATAAAACTGAGCAAATTAAGGAGACGAAGAAGGAGTATAGGCCAGTGCAAAAAGTTATTGATACCAACTCTGAAAATGAGACACAGGCAGCTCTGAAAATTGGGGTAACTGAGGCCCAGCAACAAGTTGTTTTGGATGATGTAAATCACAGGGAGGTTGAGTCTCCAGGTGTTGTGACACCAAAAGGCAAGAGTAATAAAACAAATGGGGAAGACAAGCTGATCACTAGGAAGCAGAAACAGGAAATGCTGGACTATCTGGAGCCTGGCATTGAGGAGAATTGGTTCCCCAACTAATGACGAGGATCAGGGTTTCTCCATCATGAGTAGGAAACAATCCAAAAGGAAGACCAAAATGCAGCATCAGATAATACCAACCAAGATAGGCAACAGCTTTGAAAGCCTGGCAAACAATGGGAAATGTGTAGGGCTGAGCATAATGGGGGAAATGGAAGACATTCTAGGGGATGCGGATCCACCAGATCCTCCCATCCAATGATTGTCTCCACATGGAACATAAGAGGGCTGAATGAAGCCCTCAAACAGCAGGAGGTCCGGGACCTCTTGCAAAGACAGAAGGTGGATCTCATGGGAGTTTTGGAAACAAGGGTTAAGGAGAGGAAAGCTAGCAGCATTATAAGAAGAAAGTTTGCAAATTATAACTTATACAACTTATGACTACCATAGAAATGGTAGAATTTGGATCATGTGGAAAACTCAGCAAATTAGGGTGACTGTCATGAAATCTCATGCTCAGTTTGTGCACTGCAAAGTGTTTCATATCACCACTAATAAGGAGTTCCATGTTACTATTGTGTATGCCAACAATGATGCGGAAGAAAGAAGGGAGTTGTGGAGGGAGCTGATTTGCATAAACCCTGGGAATGAGCCTTGGCTAATTCTAGGTGACTTTAATGTAATCAGAGATGGAAGATAGAAGCAGAGCTCTCTTCCCTTTGTGATCTCGGACATGAATGATTTTAACGATTGTCTGAGGAGATGTGGGTTGGATGACATTAATGGTCAAGGATGCTACTTCACCTGGACTAACAATCAAGAGGAAAATGCCAAGAACTGGAGCAAATTGGATAGGGCATTAGTTAATGCTAGATGGATTAAGGAGGTTCCAAGGTCTTATGCAGATTTTTTACCCTCGGGAATTTCAGACCATTCCCCAGTTTTGGTAAAAGTTTTGGATCCTGTTAGAATCAGAAGATGCTTTAAGTATCTTAATTGCTGGGAGAGTCATGAGAACTACAAGAAAATAGTAGGAGATGCTTGGAGCATAAGAGCAAATGGTAGCCGGATGCAGAAACTTTTTCAAAAGCTCAAAAATGTTAAACAAGCTCTATCAGAATTAAACAAGAATCATTTCTCGAAGCTCACTGAGAGAGTGGAGGGTTGCAGGAAAAATCTCATAATGAAACAAGAAAAACTGTAAGAGGGGATGACTGCAGAACTCTACCAAGAAGTTAGTATGGCAAAAGAAAAATATCTGAAGCTAAAAAAGGCTGAAATGAGCATGTTGAGCCAAAGAGCCAAAGTAAAGCACTTGAATGAGGGGGATTGTAGTTCCAGATATTTTTTATGCTAAGATAGCAGAAAGAAAGCACCAGAGCATGATTGGGAGGATCACTGATGCAAATGGGGATACTTATAAGGATCAAGATGGGATTATAGCAGCTTTTCTTGACTATTACAAGGGTCTCTTAGGGACGGATCACCCAATTGATAATATTGATGGGAGAATTTTTTAAGCTAGGCTAAAAGTCAATAAAGAGGACAATAAAAAGCTTATGAGGGAAGTAACTAAGGAGGAAATCAAAAGAGCCATCTTTGACATTGATTCAAATAAAAGTCCAGGCCAAGATGGATTCTCAGTAGGCTTTTTCAAAGGGAATTGGAGCATGATTAATGAGGATTTCACTCAGGCAGCAATGGAATTCTTCAATACAAAAATGATGCCAAAGCAAGATAGCTGCACATTGATTACTTTGATCCCAAAGAAGGAAATTGCTGCTAGTGTCACAGATTTCAGACCGATCTCATGCTGTTCAACACTATACAAAACAGTGAGCAAGGTGTTGGCTAATAGATTTCAAGAAATTCTTCCAAAGCTCATTGAGGAAGAACAAGCAGCCTTCATCAAAGGAAGATGCATCTTTGATAACATTATGCTCTCACAAGCTTTAGTCAAGGGGTATAAGCAAAAAAGTATCTCTCCAAGATGTTTAGTCAAGGTGGATATCAAAAAACCTTTTGACTCCTTAAATTGGAATTTTGTGAGAAGCATACTCGAGGGGCTGAGATTTCCCAAGCTGTATGTAGACTGGATCATGGCTTGCATCAGTAGCCCGTGGTTCTCATTAAAAATTAATGGGAACTATGAGGGTTTATTTGAAGGTAAATGTGGCCTAAGGCAGGGAGACCCCCTATCTCCATATATCTTCGTCTTAAGTATAGAGATTCTGTCAAGGCTCCTAAGACGAATGCCAGAGCAAGAGCACTTCTCAGTGCACCCCAAATGTGCAAAGTTAAGGCTTACTCACCTTACTTTCGCTGACGATTTGATGATTTACACCAGAGGTGACCTGCCATCTGTTAGAGCAGTGCTGAAATGTCTCAAAGAATTTGCAGGAATGTCAGGTCTGGTTGCAAACCCAACCACAACTGATATATATTTTGGAGGAGTGAAAAACAAGGTTAAAGAGCTCATTCTGATGGAATCAGGCTTCACATAGGGGAATTTCCCTTTCCGATACCTTGGTATCCCACTGCATACCAGGAAACTGAGCTCAGAGGCATACCAAATGCTGATTAGAAAGTTGGAAAGTTCCATTGGGCATTGGACAACACAATTCCTGTCCTATGCTTCTTCTGGAGTGCAAGCCTGCTAATTCCTATTGGAGTCATGAAGAAAATAAAAAAAATCTGCAAAAACTTCTTTTGGGGAAGCAATGATGGAGAAAGAAAAATGGTTCACAAAAGCTGGGACAGCTTTTGTGCACCAAGAGAGGAAGCAGGTATGGGTATAAAGGAGGTTTTAGCTTGGAACAAAGCTCTCTTGGCAAAGTGGATTTGGAGAATCTGTGAGAAGAAAAGAGGCATATGGGAGCAATGGAACAGAGCCTATGTTATGAAAGGGAGAAGTTGTTGGGAAACTCAGGTCTCTCATACAAATCCTGAGAGCTGGAAAGGCATAATGAAAGTCAGAGATGAAATAATTATGCAAAGCTGTGGTAATGCTGCAGACTCTGAGAAGCTGCTAAAATCTTGGGCAATGGGAGGAAAGTTTCAAGTCTCTACAGCTTATGAGTACTTTAGAGTAAAATACTCAAGAAGAAGCTGGTGTAAAGCAGTATGGGATACCGTGGTGGCTCCGAGACACAGCCACATCGTTAATATGGCAGCTCAACATAGCCTTGCGACTGTAGATAACATGAGGAAAAGAGGCATGCCTTTGGTAAACAGGTGTACTTTATGCAAAGCAGAGGAGGAAACACATGAGCACCTGTTTTTCAAATGCAATTTCTCCACCAAAATCTGGCAGGCAATCCAAGACTGGGTAGGCATTAAGAGAAGGGTGTGGAACCTAAGAAGAGAACTAAACTGGATAAGCAGTAGAAGAAGGAAAAGGCACTGGACTACAAAATGGACAAAATGCTCGATAGGAGTCACAGTCTATATGATTCGGTACGAAAGAAATGCGAGAATATTCAGAGAAGAGCATATGGTCGATTGGATTGTCAATAGAATCAAATATCTCACCTGTGTAAGAATCTATAATTGGTATGGGAACAATGTACCGGGAAGTGTAATAGATAGCCTAGCTAAGCAAGGGTCTCAATAGTGTGAGGACGTTTAGTTTTTTGTAAGATTTTCTATTTTCCTCCTTAGAGGAAGAATAAAATCAAATTTCTTACCAAAAAAAAAAAAAATAAAAAAAAAAAATAAAAAAATATATATATATATATATATATATATATATATATACATATATATTAAAACCGCCACCCCCCATGGCGGTTTCACCCTTGGCAAAAATCATCCACTCGATTTTGTATACTCATTTCTGTGAAGAAAACGCCATGGAGGGTGGCGATTTCTGTCAAGGTGAAACCGCTAGTCTCCATGGCGGTTTCACAATTGCCAAAGATCTCACCTAAAAGCTCATAGCTACTGTTTAAGACACTTAAAACCGCCAGGGGCACTGGCGGTTTTGTCTCGAACCTGAAATGGGGTGACGTGCAACCCCTAAGATTGAACATTTTTCAATCCAACCCATTTTAATTTTTTTAATATTTATTTTTTGAGCTTTATTTCGGAAAAAAATTCTCTGTTGATATGGTATAATTGTAGTGTGTTAATCCGCATGATTTAGGAGCCTTAGTGTTATAGACACCAAATTTTGTCTCACCCTTTTTATTTCATTTTTATTAATCTATTTATGCTTTCTAATTTCATTTCATTTCATTCATTTCTATTCAACCATTTCTATTCGTTTATTTGTGAATAAAACGATTTCTCAACAATTTAAATTTCACCATTTTTTCTATTATTTATATAATTTTCGAAAATTGTGTAAATAATATTAATAATATTGTTTTTCATTGTTTTAAATCCAAATTCATTTATCCATCACCTCGTTTCACCCGGTTTTTATTTTTATGCAAAGCGAGGCAAAATTGCTTGAAACGAGTCTAACCCGACTTTATTTTTTATAACTACTAAACCACATAGGCAATGACCTCACCCTATGATCTCACCCTTATGTCACTCACATTTACACTAACTATATGCTAAAAATATGCTAACTATTTCATTTTTGATTTAGTTTTTTAATTAATGACTCATTATTCCTCCCTAACACATACAATAGCAAAAGACAAATAAAAAAAAGAGTGAGGTGTGAGGCTCATGAGGGCCGGCCAAATGAAGGCTTGGTGTGCAAGTGATTTGTTTTGTTTATTTGCTTATTAAGTAGATATTTATCATGCCTCATTCAATCTCATTCACTCATATTCTCTCCTCTTTATACTTAAACAAAACACTCCTCATTTACTACCATTCAATACTCATCAACACCAAAACAAAAGAGAGAAAGAAAAGAGCCTCAAGGGGCCGGCTCCTTCAAGGAAAAAAAAGAAGAGTGTTGTTCTTCTACATTCATTCACACATTTAATACATTCTCTAATTTATTTCCCACATCAAAACTCCACCTTAAATCTAATTCAATGTAATAAATGTGTAGTATTAGGATCACTCTAGCTCTTAGGAATAATTAAAATCAACCAACTTCACTTAGATTAAAATTGTTTAGGTGACTTAGTACCTTATCTTGGAGGATCATCAATATTGATCATCAAAGGTAGTCTTTCTTTTCCCTTTTTCTTTTTATATTCTTGCATTTCAATTCATTTTTCTCTCAAATACATTACTAACACTTTTATTTGTCTAGCCTTGGTTGGTAATGGGTTTAGTGTGGTTTATTGAGCCACACCAAAATCCATAAGCCAACTTCTAGGGCCTTACGGGGGCCGTTCCCTTTATTGAGGGGAACACTAGATTTCGTGAGAGTATAAGGAGTGGAGCGATTTGTGTGTTTTTTTTTTTTTTTTTTTTTTTTTTTTTTTTTTTTTTATGTTTTATCGCTCACCTTCATGAGTGAAATTTATATTTTTTTCAAGTTTTTATCAATTTTTTCCGAATTTTTTTTCGAAATAAGGCTCAAAAAATAAATATTGAACAAAATGGGTTGGATTGAAAAATGTTCAATCTTATGGGGTGCACATCACCCCATTTCAAGTTCGGGACAAAACCGCCAGTGCCCCTGGCGGTTTTAAGTGTCTTGAACAATAGCTATGAGGTTGTAAGTGATATTTTGGCTAGGGTAAAACTGAAGTGAAACCACCACCCCCCATGGCGGTTTCAATTTTTTTTTTTTTTTTTTTGGATTGACGTTATATCGGGGTGATATTTTGCCAAAGGGTGAAACCTCCATGGGGGGTGGCGGCACCCCCCATGGAGGTTTCACGCTCGGCCAAAATATGGGGGAAACCTCCATGGGTTAAGTGAAACCGCCACCCCCCATGGCGGTTTCACCATCGGCCAAAATATCACCCACTCGATTTGTATACTCATTTTTGTGAAGAAACCGCCATGGAGGGTGGCAATTTCTCTTCACTTAAAACCGTCAGGGGCACTGACGGTTTTGTCCCGGACCTGAAATGGGGTGACGTGCACCCCATAAGATTGAACATTTTTCAATCCAACCCATTTTGTTTAATATTTATTTTTTGAGCCTTATTTCGGAAAAAAAATCATTTTTTCCATGTACAAAACGGCTTAAAAGTCCAATCCGGATTTCTACCTAGTTTTAACTATTTTTGAGTTTGACTTGTAAATTATTTATAAAAATAATTTTTTCGCTTGAAAATCTTGATATTTTGATAAAACCTTCTTTGGGGTCTTATAAACCTCTCTTCAAAATTTCAGGTATAGATTCAGAATAGAAAATTTATGACGATTTTTGTGGTAAAACTGCTCAATCTTGTTTTAGATTCGACCGATTAATTTCAACTCGTTTTTAATCACTGAAAACGACTGGTTTTAGGATAGTCTCCTTCATGAAAGTTGAAGAGAAGATTCTCATGTTTCTAGAATGATAAGGCACAATAATTAGTCATGTCTCTATCAATAGCTATGATTATTTGAAAACAGACTAATAGGAAATACGGAAGGTGACGATATTACGAGATAATATCGAGAGATATTATGGAGTAATATGGTCAGCAATATATTACCATATACGAAGTTATGGTAATATCGTATATATCGTGAATATCGTAGATATTGTGAATATGTACGAAGTACATTTATGGTAGGTTGTATTTAGGAAAGTTGTATTACTTGTAGGTTAAGACGGTGATTTGCAACTAGTATAAATTGGATGTATTGTACCTAGTATAGATAGGATGTATTATTGATGAAATCAATGAGAAACACGAAATATGAACCGTGTATGATAAATTCCGCTGCGTTATGTTTCTCCCCATGAACTAGTTTCATGGGTATCGACCGACCTGAATTCCCCTAACCTGAATAACCTAGTCGACAACCGAAAAACGAAACCTAAACCGAAATCCGAACCAAACGAACCCTAAACACAAACCGAAATCCGAAACACGACCGACAGCCGATACACAAAACTTGAGTGAATTCGACCCCTTGCGACGATCCCAAATAGGGATTGGATGAACGGCGAACGATTAAGTCCTGATGACTTTGGCGTTGACTGATGTTGGTTTTAGAAAACAAAACCAATTATACTTGTCTTTATACGACAAGTACCGAAGCACAAACGAACAAGGCCATGAGCTTGGTTTTGATCAGATGATTAATTCATCATGATGATCATAATTTATGATTCCGAACGACGATTTATGAACATCGACGACCCCGAATTGAAGACGATCCGACCACGACGACCACGAACCAAGTTCTGCCACGACCACGACATACTTGTTGTATGTGCCCGAATTGAACGTCAAATTGAAGCATGCTATGCTTAGCCCAGATAAACCCGCACTAAGCTAAGGGTTTTTGATGATCCGACCCGATGACGAACCCGAGCCGACTCTTAATGACCGAGCACTCTGTTGATTGACCGAGCACTCTGTTTTGGGAAGAGTGTAATTCGAAGAGATGGTTGAGGATGATTGTCACGATGTTCTTTGTCCTACCGATCCGACTGCGACGAAACCGACTATGAAGACGATCACCTGACTGCGCAGGGGAGGCTCTCCTCTTGCTTGAACCGATGACGATTTTCTGGAAGGCCAAATTTGACGTAGTGCTACTACGATCAGTATCAGGGATGATGATTGACGACCCGAACCCGAACTCCACAGTGCAGTTAAGGAGTAGCATGATGAAACCGAGAATTGGGGTTTGACAGTTACCCGATGATGAAAGATTGGTGCTCCGAGTTGGAGCATGGGAAACCCGACGAGCCTGACATGGGCTTTGACGAATAACGAATCGAACCCGATTAATTGCAAGATGAACGGGGATAACCGATCACGGCGAACGACGAACAACTTCAGTCAAAGGTTGATGAACGCAGACGAAATCTGAACGATGACCTGATCCTTTAATGGTTTATTGAGCTCTGTTTTTGGCAGAGTGTTATTTGAAATTCATGAACATGATTGAATGAGGCGTGCTTTTGACGTGTCATGTGAAGTTAATTCACAATTTCACGTACGCGTGAAGATGATTGTGGGATAACTGTCCCACACGAAGGAATGAATTGGCGGTGGGATTGTCCCATCTTGAAGACGAAGCGGTCCGACGAATTTGAGCCCGAACCGAATTGTTAATCTAAACCCGATTCGAAACAAGTTGGACCCGAGTGTGAATTGAACCCGACCCGACTTGTAATTCGAACCCGATCCGAGACTGGCCCGAGACCTATCCGAGACTGACCTTAGACCATGAAGACGACGAAATACAAAGGATGATGCGATTACAATCGATGAGGAAACGGCGATAAAGAAAATTACCATTTTTTTTCTTTCCCTTTCCTTCTCCTTTCCGAACGAGTTTTGGCCATCCCATGGAAATTTTCTCAAATTACCATGAGTTTGAGGGGGGTAATAGGAAATACGGAAGGTGACGATATTACGAGATAATATCGAGAGATATTATGGAGTAATATGGTCAGCAATATATTACCATATACGAAGTTATGGTTATATCGTATATATGGTGAATACCGTAGATATTGTGAATATGTACGAAGTACATTTATGGTAGGTTGTATTTAGAAAAGTTGTATTACTTGTAGGTTAAGACGGTGATTTGCAACTAGTATAAATTGGATGTATTGTACCTAGTATAGATAGGATGTATTATTGATGAAATCAATGAGAAACACGAAATATGAACCGTGTCTGATAAATTCCGCTGCGTTATGTTTCTCCCCATGAACTAGTTTCATGGTACCCACCGACCGACCCGAATTCCCCACAGACTCTGTTTTGCTCAGAAATCCGATTTTCAACCTTAAATTTATTGTGTGAGTTAATGAACTCTTGGGATCATGAAAAAATTCATGAGCGATCCCAAGATGTTCATAAACCCACCCTCAACCCAGAAAAATTTGAAGATTTCATTTGATCTTCCAAACCATTCAATTTCCACCAACTTTCTGTTTTTTGGGGTAAAAAATGACAAGTTTCTTCCCGAAATTAATTGATTTGATTAATTAAATGATTAGACTTAATAGGGAGTCTAAGTAATTCACCTCTTTGAAATGTCAAAATGCTAAAAACAATTTAGACTTAATTAGGAGTCTATTTAAACCAATTGATTAAAAAAATTAGACTTAATAGAGAGTCTAATTAATCAACCACTTGGTTGATGACTTTAAACACTTAGAATGGAATCTAAGTCAACATAAGTCAAGTCAATTGAAGTCAAGTCAACTTAAGTTAAGTCCACGTAAGTCAAGTAAACTAAGGTCAAGTCAGTGAAAGTCAATCATGGTCTAAAACCAATCAAAATGCAACCAAGTCTACCAAAGCCTACTAAAATTCGACAAATAACCCAAATCTACTCGAGTCAACCAAAGTCAACCAAAGTCAAACAAATCTACCCAAGTCTACCCAAGTCTACTAATTTCAACCCAAGTCAGCCCGACTCTACCTAAAATCGATTAAAGTCAACTTTGGAAATAGGTGCAAGTCAACCGAAGTCAACCCAAGTCGATTAAAGTGAATAAGGACTAAAATTGACCCCCTTCGTAAATAATGTAATTAATAAAATCAAAAACCCCTAAAAAAAAATTTCTTATCTATTCCTAGACGTCTTTTTATTAGTTTTTCTAATTAAAGTTGTTTTCTCCATTTTCACCAACGTTTTAAGGATTTCAATTCCGTTTTCAAAACCTTTTGTACATGGAAGTACATAAACTCTTCTTGATGTGTTTTGCATGTAAAGTTTTCTTTTCCCGTTCTTTATATGGACTTTGGACGGGGCCCTACCCCAACACTAGGCAAAGATTGCCAATTCGCTTATGCGCGATCATGAGGTCGATCTACATTCACCTCTACCAACTATTCCACCAACGCCCCAGTGAAACACTTCTTGATCCAACATAATCGAATCGGCGATTTTTTTTCCTTATATTGTTGTAGGGCCTTTACGGGCAAGTCTAACGATACGGCCAATTCCACCGAGCCCAAACACACAACCCAATCCATTCCATTAAATCTCTCCGCGAGAGTGAATTCAACCATTATCAACCTATTGAGAGGTCTAATCTTTAAACTCGCATTAGAGATGTCGAGGCATCCACATTAAGACCTCGTTCAGGAGGCATGGTGATCAATGGCGATCGCCGTCTCGATGAAGAGACACATAGATGCAAGCGAAATATACCTTGCTCTATTCTACGTGGATCGAATTGACTCTAATGTGAGTCATCTGTAAAGTCTCTCAATAGCTCGATTTTGAGTGAAACGGGGCCCTACCCCAACAGTAGGCAAGGATTGTCAATTCGCTTATGCGCGATCATAAGGTCGATCTACATTCACCCCTACCAACTATTCCACCAACGCCCCAGTGGAACACTTCTTGATCGAACGTAATCGAATCGGCGATTTATTTTCCTTATATTGTTGTACGGCCTACACGGGCAGCTCTAACGATACGGCCAATTCCACCGAGCCCCAAACACACAACCCAATCCATTCCATTAAATCTTCCCGCGAGAGTTAATTCAACCCTAGTCAAACTATTGAGAGGTCTAACCTTTAAACTCGCATTAGAGAGGTCGAGTCATCCACATTAAGACCTCGTTCAGGAGGCATGCCTGGTTTAGGAGGCATGGTGATCAATGGCGATCGACGTCTCGATGAAGAGACACATAGATGCAAGCGGAATATACCTTGCTCTATTCTACGTGGATCGACTTGACTCTAATATGAGTCATCTATAAAGTCTCTCAATAGCGTGATTTTGAGTGAAACGACTTTTTACCCCTTCCAAGCGAAGTAAAATCCATCTCTACCCCCATATGGGTGATATCCCCAGTGGAATCAACTCGATTATTTCCCCAGTGGAATGATATCTACCCTGTGGATCCATCCATCTACCCTTGCGGATATTAGCCGCTACCCCCAGTGGAAAAGGCCGTTGTCGTGGGGCTGCCCATCAGAACTACGTAGGGTTTTGATCCTCGAGTGGATCCCAATCCCACAATGAAAGGTACGTAGGGCAACTTTGGTGCTTAAACCCCCCAAGTCCTTACAAAAAGACTCGGGAAACTTTGTATATTCTTTTTCCAAACTTCTGCATGTGAATGACAATGTGAATATATGTGATTTTCTATTTCTACTTATTTATATGGATCTTAACGTAACCACTACACCGTGACTCAATAGAAGGAAATGATGTATTAGTAAGTGCCCGTGTAATAGCCCGAACCACCGTCCGTCACAACACAACCCAATAAGATGGGTAGTCACCTATTAGGCCCATATATCCTCTCTGGGCTCTAAAAGGTGAAGGCCTTGTTGGTAGTATGATGGTAGGAATCTATTATAAACTGATTATATGAGCCTTATTTTCCCAATGTGGGACAAACCAACTCTATAAACCACTTTCCATATTCCGTAGTATTACAAACTCCCCCACTTAGAGAACGCAACGTCCCCGTTGCGCCTAAACCAAACCATACCAACATCAGCACAAGTCCAAGATCACCCCCGCTAGACAGCTAGTCTAGGCCTCGCCCCAGCACCGTCCGTCGCAACACAACCCAATAAGATGGGTAGTCACCTATTAGGCCCATATATCCTCTCTGGGCTCTAAAAGGTGAAGGCCTTATTGGTAGTATGATGGTAGGAATCTATTATAAACTGATCATATGAGCCTTATTTTCCCAATGTGGGACAAACCAACTCCATAAACCACTTTCCATATTCCGTAGTGTTACAGCCCGTCCTTATGATGGAAGGGGAGACGAGTTCCAAATGTTCGCACCCCTTAACTATGGCCCCGAACCCTTTTTCTCTGATTCGTAGACCAATTTTCCAAAATTTGTACATAAGCAATAAAACAGAATTTTGCCTTTAGGGCGCATGGAGTCATTTTTGGTTTTCGAAAGGTTTTCCTTAAAATTCTTTCATTTGTTTTCGAACTGGTGCTTTTTTAAACTTGATTCAAAACCCTTCCTTGTCGGGGTAAAGACAGGGTGACGACTCTGAGTTTTCAACAATCAAGCCCTTGGTTAGTTCAATAACCCGCAAACCCAAACCACTTTTTGCGAGCTCCGCAAGTGTCTATTTGGGCGTGGTTTTATCGTGATTCGTATACCACATCATTCGGAATATTTTTGGAGCTCATTCGATGGTTTTACGGGATTTCAGTTGCTCAAGACCCTTTGGCGACCCTTGGACGGAAATAGAAGATCGAGCTATGAGTTGGAGCGAGTTTCGAGGAGAAGTTAGCTCGTCAATGCATCGGGATTAACACACTAGCTCTAGCCGAGAAGATGAGAGAAAAGCTGGAGAATCAGATACTTCTCCACTCAAGAACACCTTGTCTCGAGTCGAGATTCGTGCGTCTCGAGTCAAGAGATGTGCCTCTCGAGTCGAGAGTTTTGAAGTTCTCGACTCGAGATATCAATGTCTCGAGTCGAGATTTCCCTCGTTCGACTCGAGGATTTCTTTCCTCGAGTCGAGAAAGTCAGCTTCCGGGAAGCTTCCTTGAGGCTAATGATGGTTTCTTTTGCCTAAATATCTATTTTGTCTTCTAGTGTTTTGTACATATGTTAAATAAAGGGGCTTGAACCGCTCCCTAGTTTTTATCACCTTTCATATTATATTTTCATCTTGCTTTTAGTTTTGGGAGAAAAAGAAACTTAAGGAAAGATTAGTGAAAATTAGTATTTTTACTATGAATTCCATCTCAAATATTATGGTAAGATTTCTTCTCTCTAATTTGTCTTTAATTTCATTGTAATTAATTCCTTGTACTTCAATTGCTTGATTTATCCATATTTTCTCTAGTTGGTTGATTAGATTGAATTGGGTATTTCTAATGCTTGGTTAATTGTTGATGGTCATTGATTATTAATCCAAAAGGAAGCAACTTTCACATGATTAGTTCATGTTTATGACTAATTTGTGATTGGGGAATTAATTAGACAACTAATAGATTAAATTTGATTAGTGTCGCGGTTGAGGCTAATTAGATACTAATTTGGGTTGTTCATAATCCTTCATTAATCATTTCTTTTCATACCTTTGATTGTGATTTGTTTGAGTGGTCACTAGACAAATCTAATATATATATATATATATATATATATATATATATATATATATATATATATATATATAATCCTGAACCAGCTCAATTCTCACGTGGCTTATAATAATATTATTATATTGTAAATAATGTTTATCCAAAATAAGATATGACAAGTATATGGTAATATATTATTCTAATAAAATAACATTATTACTTGATGGAAAATAGTTATGTAATATAGTACGGAGTAATTACTTGATTTATGACAATTTGATCAAATATCCCACGGGTGTTTCAAAATGGGACTTTAGCTTTTGAAATGCGATTTTTTCTCTAATTAAATTATAAATATCACACGGGTGTTCGAAATTAGATTTTAGGTTTAAAGGTGAGTTTTCATCTAATTACATTACAAATTTTTCACGGGTGTTCGAAACATGACTTTAGGTTTTAAATGTGACTTTCCATCTAATCACATTACAAATATCGAACGGGTGTTTGAAACGAGATTTTAGGTTTTAGATAAAAAAAATCGTCAACATAATTTTAACATTTAAACATAAGTAGTCCGGGCGTTGCACGGGCCATCAAACTAGTTAGGATTAAAGAAGGGGAATTTGGTAGCGGTTGCTCAAATTCCCTATAAAAGTAGATTAAGTGGTTAAAAACTAACCGGAATTATTGATGAATTGGTATAATTAGAGAGAGGTAAAACTTGCTATATTAGGGTGTTAAATAAGATTATCACCGAGGGTCGCTTTAATCAATTTGATACTTCGTTTATTTCTTTTTAATCCAACTTTTAAACCAAAAACCCCCTTTTTAATTGCTTTACTTATTTTGATTTAGTTTTTCCGCACTAGAATTGCATATTAGGCTATCCCCTCTTCCTTGTGTTCGATATCCGCTTATCCTATCTTCTTAATAGTATTTAGCGGTAATTTGACTAATAATAACGACTTATTAGCTGTCATCGGTGCGGGCGGTAGTGAGGATGAAAAGTTCACTCTTACGAAGAAGGTTGTCAATTGCCCACCTCAAGGTTTTTCTGCTGCACCTTGAATAATCTAGAGCTACCCCAACACTTTTTTCCCAATTTTGACATTTTTATTACTATTATTTTGTCTTGATTAAATAATGGGGACAATAACAACAATAGGAGCAAATTGAATGAAGTGTAAAATGCCAATTTGCTAGGGGAGTCCCTCAGTGAACTCTAATCGGTTCTTGTTTCAATTTCAGAGTGACTCAATAAATAAATCAACTACATATGTGGTCCTGTCTAATTATGTACCTCCTCGTTCTTCTGTTGTGTTGTTTTTCATCTCTAATGTTTAGAGTGTTTTGCTCGAAACTCTATTACTTAAACGTACTAACAACTGATCTTATCTTCAACCTACATAAATATTTTCTTAGTTGATCGTATATTTCTGCCCTGGTTTGCATAAGTTCTAATATGAGATAAAAGGTCATCATATGAACTCATTAAAGTCTAATGCAAGGGTTGGAATTCTTAGACTCCGTGTACAAATAACTCGAAGTTGATGATTATAAAAGTAGAAGTCATTGTTTCATAACACAACATTTTATACTCCAACTTGCACGATACAGACAAACATGGTTTACCAGTTCATTATTGTGGTTTTATTTATTGAGATTACCAAACACCAAATCATATATCGTTACAGGTAATCTTTCTTGTAATTAGGATAATACTCCATCGTAGTTACTTGGAGCTTATAAAGTCTTATGCGATGATCTTAAAATTAGCGAGAAGTGTCGCTAGGTTCACTACTTGGTCATGAATGGTAGCATCAACGCCTGTCTTGGTAGCCTGTCATTGGATACAACAGATGGTTGAGCTAAATACAGGTTCATTAAGATTTGGTCCCAACTCATAGCATCAATGATGGGTTTTGCGCCACAAACAATGTACACCTATAATTTAATATCATATGAATGTTAGACCATAAGAATAAATATAAGTGAGACCATCAATGTCCTACCTCTAGTTAAATGATAATTAAAAAGATAATTTAGATACCCGATTTGGAGGTCCGGGGGGGTGTTATCAGCAGGTGCATCCCAGGCCATGAGCCAAGAACAATCAGTGCCAAATGCATTAGACCCATCATATTGCACCGCTACCTTAGACCCAAAAGAATTACCCTTCAAATGACTAAACATTGTACATTGGTTGGGTGCAATTGAAGTAGGGAAATTGCCACTAGCGGGACTTCCAGACCAATTTTTGGATCTGCTTAGAGTCATCCGAGTAGCAGTCATGTTCTGCATCGTTGCATTTGTGCCATTTTGTGTCTGCATCACTTGCATCATAACTTTGTTGATTGCTCAGCTGCAAAACAATGGTTACTCAATTCATTATTTCAAATCATATGTATACCATAATAAAATGTAGAAAATTAAACGCAACAAAGAAAGAAGTCCAGAGTATAACTTTTAAGTTCGATAACAAGGGTAATTCTTAAAAATATGGGTTCATTGTTAATATTGGCTTTGAATATCTAACAATATATGTTATATGAATGCTTCATATATTGAATTTTTTTTTCGAAATAGGGCTCAAAAAATAAATATTCAACAAAATGGGTCGGATTCAAAAACGTTTAATGTTATGGGGTGCACGTCACCCCATTTCAGCTTCGGGACAAAACCGCCATTACCACTGGCGGTTTTACATGTATTGAACAGTGAATATGAGTTTCAGGGGGGATTTTGGGCAAATGTGAAACCGCCATGGGGGGTAGCGGTTTCACTTCAAGTGAAACCGCCACCCTCAATGGCGGTTTCACACCCGAACTGAGTATGAGAATTGGTAGATTAATTTTTGTAAAAGGGTGAAACCGCCATGGGGGGTGGCGGTTTCACTTCAAGTGAAACCGCCATGGGGGGTGGCGGTTTCACTTCAAGTGAAACCGCCACCCCCCATGGCGGTTTCACCCTTTACAAAAATTAAGCCACCAATTCTCATACTACTTGAATCTGTGATGAAAACGCCACTGAGAGCAGCGGTTTCTTTGGTTATAAAACCGCTGTGCTCCGTGGCGGTTGTATATTTTTTTTTTTTTTTTGAAGGTGTTTTCCCTCTTTTCCGTTTCACCTGAAACTCAAACAAACCCAAACCAAAATGCCACGACCACAATCGTTCAATTACACCAATAACAACCCAAGATGAGAACTCGAATGGCATGGTATCTTATTTCATAACTTAAAACGTCTTTTACAAACTTGAAAGAGTCGAATACAACATAAAATTGTTTCCATACATTACAAACTACTATATTAATAGCTAATCATCCACTAGGCGGCGTCGGCGTGTAGCTCGACGTTGGCTTGAGGAAGCGGGTTGGCTTGAGGAAGAACCCGGAGTGTCGCCTTCCATAATTGGTGTCATAGGAGAACCAACTCTACGTCGACGCATATATTGGATAAGAGGAGAATGATCATCCAAACTTGCACTTGGTTGTTCTTGAGATTGTTGGATAAGATGTGAAAATCCCACCTTCTCGAGACATTCAGAGCAATGTTTGCGGATGTCGGTTAAAGTTTGGACAAAATTAACACTAGATGCGTCATTTAGTGCAGCTTGAAGGTCATGCTCACACCTCATGTGTAGAGTTGCAAAACCTTGAGTCTATAATCACAAAAATCAAAACATTGCACTAATTATTTCCTAAACATGCTTACTATTCAATAAAATTGAAATAACGATAAATCATACTTACAAGCAATTGAATTGAGGGAGAAGAAGGATGGTAGGAAACCGGGCCACCATGAGATTGTTTAACAGCTCCAATGATACGACGAGTATGGTTTCGATACCAAACCATATACGGATCATTGTAATCCATCGTGCCATCATCTACATCGATATTAGCCACCACCCTCTCTCGACGCCTACGCCATAAATCGATATAGACATTGTGGATTTCACTCCAGCTTACCTTCCGATTTCCTCTCCTATCCAATTTATGAAGAGCCACCGAAGTATCACAGTCCACCGGGATTGCTTGCTTCAAACCAAATTGGCGTACTACCCGATCTGGACAATGCCACTCTACAATGTCAAAGCAGATCATAGGAGCCAAAACACACCAATCTTGTTCATCCTTTGAACAAATCGGAGAGAGAGCTGAGATGACATCCGCTGTATAAGGCTGCCAAATAAACTAAAATAAAACAAATAAATAAGTTAATTACCAAATTATTTTCATGCTTATAAAGTCACAAAAAATTGGATTGGATAAGTAAACTTACTTGATCATGAGTCATACAATCAAATGCATCTCTGTAAGCGGTAAGAGAGAAAATCCCATCAGCTCTTCGTCGATCGATCATAAGCCACTTACGTCCTAATGCTTCTCTCCCATAGATATGTTGTGACCCAAATGGACTAGCTATAGTCTCATCCTCATCCTCATCCTCATCTTCATCCCCATCCTCATCCTCATCTTCATCCTCATCCTCATCCTCATATTCTAATGGTCCCATGTTCATAGGACGTCCTATAGCAATACGTTCCCAAGACCACAACTGAAGAAGAATAAGAGGTCCGGATATCTCTAATGCATCCTTACAACACCCTCGACACAAGTTACGATACAATGTTGCTAGTACCGCACTTCCCCACGAGTAATCATCCAATCTACTGACATCACTTAACAATGGCAAATAGATTACTTGAACCACATCCCCACTCTTATCGGGAAATAGAACGGTACCAAACAAAATGAGAAGATACGCTCGAATATAGCAATGAAATACGGCATCGTCCATACCATTGGGCAAATAACTAAATGGGTCATCAACCAAGAAATTTTCAAAGAAGTTCCCTTCAAACTTCCCCCCGGTGCTATTCCCAACAATTTAGTCACTAATCCTTGCCAATCTTGATGGGTCTCATCCGTCACAGCTCTTCCATCTATCCTCAAACCTAACATAACTTGCACATCTTGCAAGGTGATAGTGGCCTCCCCAACGGTTAAGTGAAAAGTGTGGGTTTCTTGCCTCCATCTTTCTACTAACGCACTTATTAAATCCTGATCTAACTTAACACTAGCTAATCTATGCGCCCCATAAAACTGGGTTTTCCTAATAAATTTAACTATCCGCTTACTAGGACGATATTCGCCATGCCATTTTATGTGAGTTCTACATCTAAGCGAACTCACCTCCTCTCCGTCCCAAATTGCTTGACTCCTGTGTTTGTCTTGCAGTTTGAGAAGAGACGGTTCGATCGGTCCCGGATGAAGATCCGCCTCCATGAGAGCTACAAAAAGAAAAACAAGAGAGTTGAAATATTACACAAAAAGATTAGGCAAAAGTAAGTTCACAATAATATAAAGATCAACAAAAAATGTTACCCTCTTAAAGAACATGTCTTTTTGTTATGACCGGTTGACGACATATGCCACATAATGATTTTGATGGTGGTTTTTCATCCATCTCATTACGCAATCGCTTTGAATGTGACTTATCCTTCGTACCCTTCTTCTTCGGTTCACGTTTCATATCCTTATTAGCAAGGATTTTAGGACCATCAAGAGGTGTCCAATAAGCTTCATCCGGAATTGGTCGAAATTTGGATGCGTATGACCCCAAATACTCACCACTAGTGTAAAACACATCCACAAATGCATTTGTACTTAAACCCATTGAACTACAAACGGCAAGTACATGTGAACAAGGGTACTTGTAAATTTCAAGTTTTTTACAAGTGCATGTTTTAGTCACAACATTCACAGTATGCTTATGTTTCCCTTTTCCACTACCTCTATGGCCCGACCCAGTGGTCACTTGAAACAGTCCTCTATCAAATGCCACAACGGTATGGTGTGCGGCTTTCTCAGAATTGACAGCAATGACATCCATTACTTTCTTACAATATGCATGTCTCTCTTCAAGCCTTTGTTTTGCCTTCTCACGCCGCTCCACAAAGTACGCATTGACTCGATAAAATGTCAATTTCACAAGTGCGACGATGGGTAAGAATCGGCCTCCTTTCAAAACTCCATTGAAACACTCCACCATATTGGTAGTCATTATACCATACCTAAACCCACCGTCATTATAATTTGACCACTTCTCCATCTCCAAACCATGTTTGGTCAAATATCGTCGTGTATCAATATTTATTTCACCCATTCGATTGAAACCACGATTGAACTTCTTCTTCTGATGTTGTGTGGCAGTCCAACCAAACAAGTTTTTCAAATCCCTACTTTTAAACTTTGTGTTGATGTTGGATGCCACATGACGCATGCAAAATCTATGGTAGGCATGCGGCTCAGTCATTTCGATGTGTTCATCATTCATAGCAGCTTTGATGCCATCATGTCTATCTGATATAACACAAAGACCTTTTCTATCTGTCACGAACCTCCTTATACATGCCACAAACCAAGGCCAACTATTGGTATTTTCACTCTCAACAATACCGAAAGCAAGTGGGTAAAGTTGGTCGTTAGCATCAACTGCCATTGCAATAAGTAAAGTACCCTTATATTTCCCATATAAATGAGTGCCATCAATAGTTATAAGAGGGCGACAATGGCTGAAACCTTGAATTGATGGTCCAAATGCCCAAAACACTCGAAAGAAAGTTTCCTCATTAGGTTTGCATGTTGGCGTATTCACAAAATGCACAACAGTTCCCGGGTTGGATTCTTTCATTGCTTGCATGAAGTGAGGAAGCAAAGTGTAGGATTCATCCCAATCACCATATAAATTTGCAATTGCCCTTTGTTTAGCATTCCACCCCTTCATATATGAGATAGTATAATTGAATTTATCTTTGATAAATTCAATAAGAACTGGGACTTTAATGGACCAATCCTTGGCAACAAGGTTTTTAATAGCTTCACTAATGAAACCTTGTTTCAAATTCATATGATCGCGTGGAATAACGTCACCAACACAGGTAGTTTCGTGAGGCCCAAGATAAGTGACAATGGTGAAGGCTTCTGAAAACTGTTCTTGTTTTAGTGATGCCCTAAGCCTCCAATTGTATGGGTTTGGTGTTCTACTACACTTGAAAGTGACAGTGTGGGGTTTGGATTCAGGCACTTTGAAAGTTTGGTTACGTTGTACAGAGTACAAAGTTACATTTTCTATCAAAGCAGTCTTATTTGGAAATCTTTGACCAACTATAAACTCCCTACCAACCTTAACTTCAACTTCATTGACCCAAGTTTTCCAAGCATTCACATGTTGTTGATCAATTTCATGAATCGTATTGAATTCTAAATGTGGGGCACTCTTCCCAACCAAATCATCATTCTCATCTTCATCATCAATCATACGTTCAACAACATTCAACTCCTCCTCCGCCTCATCTCCTTCTAAATCCTCGTTCAAGGTCCCCTTATTTATGTTATTGGTTTCAATGGAAACATATTGCGCAACATCTCCAAATCTCATTGATGTGAGAGAAGTATTGGGCGTTGTTGAAATCGTTGTTGGCAATACATTTCTAGAGTCTACCCTTCCCACTTCAACATAAATGTCCATAGAAGGAACCTTTGAGTGTCGAACAATTGCCCACATAGCAAGTAAAGAACAATCATTATTAAGGGTACAACCTTATAACACCCGGCACTCGGATACTTCATCTTCACCGTCAATGAAACACTCTTTCTATTGATTTTCATTGCCTCACAAATCTCCCCAATGAAGTCATTATAAGTCATACTAGTACTAGCAAATACAAAACTCTCATTTCCACCCTTATAACAAACATTTCCACTAGCTTCAACAATTTCTCCATCCCAATAACATACCAAAGGATATCCCGTAATTTCCATTCTATAATGAGAAAAATAAACTAATTTAATTAAGAAATTCAACTAACATAAATCTTCAACTAACCAAAACCCTAAAAATCGACTTATGAATTTTAATAACTAAACTCAAGCAAAATACTAACTAAATTGGATTAAATATATTAGTAATCTAACATAAAAAAAAAAAAAAAAAAAAAAAAAAACTCAATGAACTTAAATTAACCTAAATTAATGTGGTTTAATTACAATATTAAACAAAACCCTAAAAATTCAACTTCTATCATATACCATGAATATGCAAATTATTATCAATACTAACAAAACAAATTATTCAATAAATTAGTAATCTAACTAAAAAATCAAACAATTAAACTAATGAATTGAAATTACCTAAAACAATTTGGTACAATTAGAAGAAATGAAATTACCTTAAAGAAATTGGTACAAAAGAGGGCGGAGCAGCGGCAGCGAGAGAGGACGGAGCGGCGGGAGCAGCGGCGGAGCAGCGGCAGCGAGAGAGCACGGAGCGGCGGGAGCAGCGGTGGAGCAGCGGCGGGAGAAGGGCGGAGCAGCGGCGGAGTAGCGGCCGGAGACAATGGGGACGTGGGCTGGAGAGAGAAGTTGAGGTTGAGAGTCGGGGGTATTTTTTTTTTGTAAGGAGAGAGAATGGTGATCGGGGCTGGAGAACCCGATACAAGTCATTAAAAAAAAAATTGTGAAACCGCCATGGGGGGTAGCGGTTTCACTTGAAGTGAAACCGCCACCCTCAATGGCGGTTTCACACCCGAACTGAGTATGAGAATTGGTGGCTTAATTTTTGTAAAGGGTGAAACCGCCATGGGGGGTGGCGGTTTCACTTGTTTCACTTGAAGTGAAACCGCCACCCCCCATGGCGGTTTCACCCTTTACAAAAATTAAGCCACCAATTCTCATACTCAGTTCGGGTGTGAAACCGCCATTGAGGGTGGCGGTTTCACTTGAAGTGAAACCGCTACCCCCCATGGCGGTTTCACATTTGCCCAAAATCCCCCCTGAAACTCATATTCACTGTTCAATACATGTAAAACCGCCAGTGGTAATGGCGGTTTTGTCCCGAAGCTGAAATGGGGTGACGTGCACCCCATAACATTAAACGTTTTTGAATCCGACCCATTTTGTTGAATATTTATTTTTTGAGCCCTATTTCGAAAAAAAATTCTCATATATTACCTTTAAATTGAAAAAGTAGATACAGAAATGCCATTTGGTTCTTTAAATAAACAAACAATATAATCAACAAATGAGTTTTTATAATACCTAATAGAATATTATGGAGTATAAAGCAAAGGGTTTTCAATGAACATACAATATACTATTCAGGTTACGACACTTTAGAGGATTGAGATGAATTTTTATAGCTACTCAAAAGAATATATATAATATATATGACGTTTTCCCAAACATAATAAAGTTACTTCAAGTGATGTATTAGTATTGTTTTCACCATCAATATTTAAAAGCATTATTTTATATGAGGCCATAATAATATTGGTAACGCTAAGGATAAGAGTGTAAAATGCATGTTATGTACGTAGTAGATTATTTCACTAATATATAAATTGTTACAAAGTATTTGACGTTGTGATTAGATTGAGTTCAAGGTTTTAACCCATGGAATTAAAAAAATAAAAAAAGAAATAAAAACCACGCATAAGTAATCCCATTATCCTTTTGGTGTATACATTTGTTTAACAATGCGATTGAATTTGCTACTTAAAATGAGAAACAGTAGCAGCACCAACTAAGTGGTCGTTTGGTTGAATAAGGGAATTTGGAATTCCCATGCAATTTCACTTCCTATGAATTCCTAATTCATGGGAATTTCTCATAGTTGTTTGGTTATATGTAGAAAGTAAATGCATGTAGGAATTGCCAATTACCAAAGGGCCAGGAGGCTAAGTAATTAAGCCAATTCCTCCATTTATGCGAATTGGAAATTTTCATAAATTCTTAATTATTGTGAATTCGGCTAACCAAATAACTCTAAGTTTTTCAATCGCTGGGCATTCTGAATTACCATGATGCAACCAAACGACCACTAACAAGTTGTTTATTCACTACACACTAATATGATGACACCTTTTGAGGTGGAAGTCCTATCTTGGTCAAATTAAGAAAATTACATATTCTTTGAAGATAATTGAATTTATTCAATCATCACCCTCATCGTTTCCTTTTTGCTTAGTGCAGAATAATTATAAACATGTTTTTATACATTTTATTTTTGTGTAGTTGTTTTTAGTGTTTTTTTTCTGTCATTAATTAATTGGTTACTCAACTTGACACGTAGAAAAAATAAACAAAATATTTCTGTAACGCAGTTTGAATTACAATTTCTGAAATGATTGTGATTAAATGAAATTTTTTGTTTTTATAACTAAGAAAACTTCGGACCGATTTTTTGAAATAATGCTAACAAAATGTTAAACAAAATAGGTCGGGAAAAAAACTTGTTCAACAAAATGGGGTGCACGTCACCCATATATAGAACCACCAAGGACCATGGCGGTTCCATGACTTGTAAACAATAACCAATTATTATATTATTTTTTTGTGAACTGTAAATCTTCCAAGGACTTGGGCGATTTTACATGTGTAAAATCGCCGAGCTCTTTGGCAGTTTTATTGTTCACAAAAAAAAATTTAAAGTTATAAAAACTGGCAAGGACCTTTGCGGATCTACATATGGGTGACATGGACCCCATATTGTTGAACAAGTTTCTCTACATTTCAAAATTTCTCCCCCGCTTCTCGTACCTAACATCCATAAGTTACAACTCGGGCGAAAAGTAACCACAAGAAAAGAAACGAGGGATATGGAAGTAAATGTATAGAAGTAAGGGAAGGAGAAAGTGCACCATCAATGCATTTCCTCACAAGAGAGTCGTGTTTAGCAAGAAATGCACCATCAATGCATTTCAAGAAAGAATAGCGCAATTATAAATTTAGTAATTATTAGCATGCTCATTGTAATACGGATTATAAAAAGAGGTTTATGAATTTGGTTTATCCCACATTGGGAAACTTGACGTCAAACTGTGGCACAAGCGAGTTGGTCACCCTTCAAGCAGAGTATTATCCTCCGTCTTTAATTCTTTAGGAAAAGATTTTGTTTGGATTCGTGTTGTCGAGCTAAACAAACGCGATTACCTTTTGTTCAAAATCATAAAATATCGGCCAATGTTTTTGATCTAATTGTTGGTACCACTTTGGTATTGGGTCACAGCCCTTAGGTCAGTGTACCTTAAAAAAGGCCCATATGATGCAGCAGAACCCAGTTGAGGGCAGCCCTTAGATGAAAGGAAAATAAAGGGTCAGGATTGAATGGGGAAACCTAGGATGATTCTTAGGACCCCCATCATTTCCTATAAATACCCCCCTTCTTATGAGCTACAGGATCGAGTTTCTTACACATTCTCTGACATTCGATCATTCCCCTGATTATTCCCTTGGTTTACGCCCAAAAGACCTTTTTTGTCTTTATTTGCCACCCCTTGTGAGCCATATTCCTGACTTGAGCGTCGGAGGGGCGACGCCTGGTGAAAACAGGGCTCCCTTCTTTCTGCAGGTATTCGACGAGGCATCCTAGCTCATTGTCCTTCGAAGAAATCCACCCCAACAAGTGGCGCCGTCTGTGGGGACATTTTGAAAGGAAAGTCGGTCGAGAATACCATATGCTGCGAAGAATGGCTCCGAGCGGAAAGGCCACGCGACTCAAGGGAGCTGGGGCGGACGATAACCCCATCCTTGGTCGAGCTGACCCGGATCCCCCGCGCCTCGATAACCCCGGTGAGGGAACGTCGAGGGCGCTCGAGGGGGAGCGGTCAGCCCCCGCCGGGGGAGCCCAGCACACTCCAGAGGAGAACATGGAGGAGCAGGTAGATCTAGAGGAGGAATACGAGCAGACGGACGACGAGGAGACAGAGTGTAACACCCCCAAATTTCCTTGCCTTTTCAAAAATATTTTATCGAGAATCAAAACACAAATAAGGAAATTCAGAGGTGTCACTCCGCACTCGAGTCAAAGACCCGAATGCAAGGAGATTTCAAAAGCCACAGTGTAATTGTCTAATGGTCTAAAATAGTCTATTACAACCCATTAAATAAAATTACAACAGTCCAAAATATGAATTATGAAATAGTCTATGTCTAGTAACTACTAGTCTAATTATTGAATCCAACTAATTCTAGTGAGTCATCGTTCCCGTATGCATCAATCACTCCAAACCTGTGGTGGATTTAAAGCACAAAAACCACAGTTGAAAAAGTCAGTGAAATTGAGTAAGCTAACACCTCAACGTGTAGAAAACCAAAACTCTTACCTTGATTTTGAAAACGTTTTTAGTTTTATTTTCGAAAACACACTTAGCACATAAACATATAATCATCCAATAATAATTCCAAACCAGTAGTTAAGAGTCATATATCAGAATCCACCATTTAATTCATCACATACTCATAGTATAAGAAACATTCCATAATCCATATCCAACAAATCAAAGATTAACGATAAATAAGAAATTCATAAGTCACGAGCCATAATCCACAATTCCTAGTTAACAATCCACAATCCATAATCCATAATCCATAATCCTTATTATTTAGAAATGAACTGAATCTTTTGCCAGTTCACCCTATCAACCATAATCCATAATCCATAATCCAAGACAACTAGACCTTAAGTGTGCACACCCCCTACTGGGTATTTTTAACCCAAGTAGAGTAGACTAGAGCCTAACCCTCTTAAAAACCGATGCGGTGGGGAAATTAATAGGAGTCGATGCGACTCAAACATTTGAATAGGAGTTCTTTTGACTCAAGCAAATAAATAGGAGCTCTTTTGGCTCGAATAAATAATTAGGAGTTCTTTTGCTCCGTCTAAGTAACCAATATCTTATTGAGAGGGAGTTGACGATCACATAATCATATACAACAATACCAAACCAACATCCTAATATAAATGGCTATGCGCCCACAAACCAAACCAAATCAACCAATTCAATATACATTCAACCTTACCTTTCAAAATCACATTTATATCACAAGCCAAACCATGTACCATTATCAATACAATAATTCCAACCAATCATGATAATGAAATTATATAAATTGAATCGTTCTCCACCTATCATGATACTACGTTCTCATTCAATCACACCATTCACATCTAGCACATAAGTTTGAAAGGTTTCTACAAGTTTAAGAAGGGTTAAGCATGCTAGCTTATCTTTTCAATGCACACAAGAACACGTCAGCACAACTGTCACTAGTATCCTTCGTCTATGAACTCAGGGGCTACAATATTACAATCAATAATCCCAAGTTAATACTAATCTCACCCAATCATTCATCTAATACTTATGTTAGATCTATTCTATATGCAATGCCCATCACAATGAAATTTCTAAACCAACAATTATCAATTTAACCAATAATTATAATTCTAATTCAATAATTAAATACCAACACTCAAATAACACTCAATAAATTTTAAAAATTCCCAAAGACTTAAAATAAGTTTTATAACAGAATCTAATGCATAATAATCACTTCTTAATTATTATAATTTATTTAGCATTTATTAATATAATTTATATTATGTTTTAATTATCAAAAACATGTTTAAATTACATAAAATTACATAAAAACGAATTAAATTAATTAAAATACGAAAATCAGTTTATAATTTCTTAAATTATCAAAATTTCAAAAGTTTGATTATCATAATTAATTTGGGCTAATTAAACTAATTAAGAAACAATTAATCAAAATTCCCCCAATTTGCAATTTCTACAAACTTGAACAAACCCC
Organism: Spergularia marina; assembly: GCA_963680865.1. Taxonomy (NCBI): domain Eukaryota; kingdom Viridiplantae; phylum Streptophyta; class Magnoliopsida; order Caryophyllales; family Caryophyllaceae; genus Spergularia; species Spergularia marina. Next base: position 19,947,277 of record OY804553.1, on the reverse strand, counting down.
AATTTAAATACCAAACTAACATCAAGAACCCTAATTAACATATTAAAAACATACTAAAATCATAAGTTTCGAAACTAATTGACCCTAATTCGAATAATTAAGCTTATTAATCCCAAATTCATAATTAGTGGAAATTAACTAAAAACAATCATCAAAATCAATTCTTTTATGCATAGAACTATCCTATATCGATTACCCACTAATCATAGCATCTATTAGTATCAATTAAACACAAATTAAAGCATTAAAATCAACGCAAGAATCATGATTTTGAAGAAACGCGAAAACAGGGGAAGCTTGGGCGTGACTCACAGTGAGGAGAGAGAAAAGAGAAACAGTGGGAAGGTGGTCGAACAGACGACGTGAACCAGCGGCGGTGTGGGCGGCATAAACCCGAGCTGGACGGCGCTCGTGCGTGCTTGGCGTGCGGCGAAGAAGAGCGGGCGTGCGTAGAAGAAGAGGACGGGGGGGGGGGGTGTCCTCTGTTTTATACAGAGGAAGAGTCGTTTTTTTTTTTTCTTTTCTTTTCTTTTCTCTTTTTTTTTTCTTCTTTTTCATTTTTTCCTTTTTCCTTTTTCTGATTTCTTTTTGGGTTGGGTTGGGGTATAAGTTGATGTTTGGGCCAATTGGTGTGGGCTTGAGTTGTTGTAGTGTTTGGACGATAGCCCAATTCAGAAATTAGAAAATCGTATATAGAAAATCCGACTCCAAAATTCATTTCCGAACTCGGTTTTGAGAACTACAATTAATAATTAAAATATTTTCATTTCAATAATCTAATTAATAGGTCTAATAATATTAATATAAAATACTTTAAAATTTCGAGATATTACACAGAGAGCGAACCACGCCCGAGGGACGTTGCTTTGATGAAGGAGCTAGCTGAAGCCCGCGCGAGGCTCGAAGTCCAGGCCAACTTGAAGCAACAAATGAATAAGCGGATGGCGGAGTTGGAGAAGCGGGTCGCTTCACTGACGAAGGCCCAATGGCCGAAGCAGCTCCCCCAAGAGCAAGCACAAGCGAGGCCCCCGAAAGACCCCCTCTCAACGAACCGCGGCGGCCGTCCGCAAGATAAAGGAGATATACGACAAGAACTGGCCCACTGAGCTGAGGGAGACCATCAACGCCCTAAGAAGAAAGAGGGAGGAAAAGGAGGCGACACAAGCCTCGCAGAAGAAGCCCAAGGCGAATGAGGCAAAGGACAAGGGAAAGGGCGTCTCCTTAGAGGAGAATCCCACCCGAGGACGATCCAGGCCTTACGCCAGCGACCCTCGACGCCGGAAGAGATCCCACTCTCCTCGAAGAACGTCCGAACATTCAAAACTCTCGCCTCAAGCGTCCAAGCCATCCAGAAATGCGACTCGTGAGATCAGCTTGGACTCCACGAGTGGTGATTCAGAGTCCGCTTTTGAAAGCGAGGCCAGTTCGAGGCATCATCCACATCGCCCTAGGAGGACTTTCGCGTCGGAATCACCCTTCGCCAGGTGGATTCTCGAAGCTGAAAGGATTCCGGGGGTAAAGAAACCAAAAATGATCGAGTACGATGGAGTCGATGACCCCTTCGATCACTTATCATCCTACATACACAATATTGGGTATATGACAGAAGATGAAGCGATTGTGTGTCGTTTGTTCCCAACCACGCTGACCGGGATCGCTCAGCGCTGGTTCGACAAACTGCCGCCAGGAAGCATCCGTTCGTGGTCAGGGTTGAAGAAGAGGTTCACCGGACATTTCGTTACAAGTAAAACGAGGAAAAAGACTTTGATCCACCTGACTGCGGTGAAACAGGAAGAACGTGAATCCCTGAACGATTCCATCCAAAGGTTCCGCTCGACTGCAACTCACGTTGCCAACTTATCTGATGAGATCGGGGTGACCGCGTTAGTTAATGGAATGGCCGAGGGAAAGTGTAAGTATGACCTTGCAAAGCGCGAGCCCAAAACGCTTGAGCAAGCGTATAAGCGAGCCGCTGCCCATATCAACGCTTCGCTGGTGAATAGGGCAGGGCACGTGTCAAAGGAGGCCTCCGCCCCTCGAGTCAAGCCACAACAGCGCCTTGGCCCTCCTGTGATGCCCGGCAAAAAGCCATACCGGTTCAATACTTCTCTCAGGACTGTGTTCATGGCGATCAAGGAGTCAGACCTGCTAAGGCCTCCCAGACCCATGACACAGGATAATCGACGAAACATGAACCTATTTTGCGAATATCACATGGAAAATGGCCACGGGACGGCAAGCTGCAAGGATCTCGAAGAAGTGCTCGAAAGGTTGCCTCGAATGGATCGGCTGGTGGATTCCAGCTCGGGGCATGAGCTGCTGAGCTTGATGGATGCTTATGCTGGGTACCACCAAGTCCCAATGGAGGCAGAGGATAGGCCGAAGACTGCCTTTATCACACCCTTGGGGGTGTACATGTATCGAGTGATGCCGTTCGGCTTGAAGAATGCCGGAGCCACGTTCCAAAGGTTGGTGAACCAATTGTTCAAGGAACAAATTGGGAGGAACATGGAAGCATATGTTGACGATCTGATAGTCAAAAGCGTTCGAGCCAACGACCACCAAGAGGACCTGAGGGAGACCTTTGAGACATTGAGAAAGTATGGAAAGAAGCTCAACCCAAAGAAGTGCGCATTTGGAGTGAGGTCGGGAAAATGGTTGGGTTTCCTCGTCAGTCAAAGAGGGATCGATGCAAATCCGGAAAAGATCAAAGCCATCTTAGAGATGCCATCACCCAGAAGTGTGAAGGATGTGCAACGGTTAATAGCTAGGACGTTTCATTGCGAAGTCGGCCAACCGTTGCCTGCCATTCTTTGCCGCCCTCAAAAAGAAAAAGAACTTTGAGTGGGATGAGCAAGCAGAGAAGTCGTTCCAAGAACTGAAGATTATTTGACAAAAATCCCGAAGATATCTGTGCCTCGAGAGAAGGAGAACTTATACCTGTACTTATCCGCAAATGAACATGCGGTCAGAGCTGTGCTGGTAGTTGAGCGCGAGGGGGCCCAAAGCCATGTTTACTATGTGAGCCATGCCCTCGGAGGGGCTGAGCTGCGATACCCCCCGCTCGAGAAGCTCGCTTTAGCATTGCTCATCTCGAGCCGACGCCTCCGACCCTACTTTCAAAGTCACAAGATCATCGTGAGAACTAATTATCCCTTGGAAAAAATATTGAACCACTTGGACGGAAATGGACGGTTGCCTCGATGGGCCTGCGAGCTGAAAAGCCACGGCATCGAGTACAAGTCGAGACGCCGCCTCCAGGGGTAGGCCTTGTCTGACTTCGTAGTCGAGGCCGCATTCAACGAACCCGAGGGACCCATGAAGGAGCAGTGGACGATGTACGTTGACGGGTCTTCCAATTCGGCTGGAAGCGGAGCAGGCATGATCGTCATCCTCCCGGGAGGGGAGAGAACGGAATATGTGCTCCGCTTCGGCTTCGAGGCGACCAACAACAAGGCAGAATATGAAGCCCTCATCGCGGGAATCCATATGTGCCTGGCGACGGGAGCCGCAGACGTGAGAGCCTTCTCTGATTCGGCCATTGTGGTGAACCAAATCAACGACAAATTCGAAGCGAAGGAACACATGGCTCAATACAGGGATAAGGTCCGGACCCTTGCCAAGAAACTCACACACTTCCAAATTGAACAGATCCCCCGATCATAAAATCAGCAAGCGAACGCTTTGGCTCGACTGACCAGCTCATCCATCAATGACAACCCAAGGGTCGTCAAGTGGGAGCTGTTGCCATTTCAGAGCATTGATCCCATGGCTCGCGTTTTGGTACTCGACCGGAGTCTTGAGTGGATGAGACCATTAATAGCCTACCTTAAGGATGGAGAGCTTTCGGATGACCCGAAGTGAGCCAAGGCGATTGAAAAAAGAGCATAATGGTTTACCTTGATCGACGGGGAACTATACAAGAAGGGATATTCCCAGCCGTTCATAAAGTGTGTAGATCCAGTGGAGGGTAATTATATTGTAAGAGAAGTCCACTTTGGAGAGTGCGGAGCGCATATTGGAGCTCACGCGTTGGCATCAAAAGCCCTGCGAGCGGGATTCTTTTGGCCGACCATGCAGGCCGATGCAGTCGCGATGCTGAAAAACTGTGACAAATGCCAGCGCTTCGGCCCAATCAGTAAGAGGCCTCCCACTCAGCTCCAGCCAATCTCAACACCCCTCCCTTTTGCAATATGGGGCTTGGATATCTTGGGGTCGTTCCCCAAGAGCTCCACTCGGAAGAAGTTCATAATTGTGGTTGTCGACTATTTCACGAAATGGGTCGAAGCTGAGGCGCTAGAAAGAATTACCGACCGGGACATCACTAACTTTATCTGGAGGAATATACTTACCAAGTTCGGAGTCCCTCGAATGTTTACATTCGACAATGGGACCCAATTTGACAGTAAGTACTTCAAAGAATATTGTGCCCAGTTCGGCGTCAAGACTTGTTACACATCTGTGGCCTACCCTCAAGCAAACGGACAGGTCGAGTCATCGAACAAGGTGATCCTACACGGACTAAGGACCATGGTTGAAGGAGCCAAAGGGAAATGGGTCGACGAGCTGCCTGATGTTTTGTGGGCCATTCGCACCACAACGAAGCGAGCCACGGGAGAGACCCCTTTCCAGCTTGTGTACGGCTCGGACGCGGTCCTTCCAGTTGAATAGGGAGCCAAATATGTTCACATAAGCACCTACGAGCCCGGGGAGAACGAAGTTGAGCTGCGAGCCGCGCTCGACCTTCTCCCTGAGTGCCGAGGCAATGCACTGCTAAAGGCTGAAAAGGAAAAGCAACAGATGGCCAAAGCATTCAACCGAATGATCCGACCAGGAAAGCTGGAAGTTGGAGACATGGTCCTGAGGAATGCTAAGGCAACAGGAAATAAGCTTCGAGGAGGAAAGCTGAAGGAGAAGTGGGAAGGGCCCTATTTAGTGGTCGAGCAAGTAAAAGAAGGAACGTTCCGACTTAGTACCTTAGAGGGTGAAATGGTACAGAGGCCGTGGAACCTTTACAATCTCAAGAAGTATTATGCTTAGTTGTCAGTCAGGTCAATGTTAAGTACTATCTTTGTAGTCCCAATCAAAGCTAGCAGTGGCGAGCCGTAGTTTGTAATATCTCCGAACAAGTTTCTGGCCTCGAGCCATAGCATGTACTTTGTTTTAAAATAATGAAAGGCCGAGGGCTGCGTCGTCATGTAATACTTGACACTGTTAAATCCCCCAATCCCACCTCCCCCGAGCCGTCAAAGACGTCGACAAATCAAGCATGAGGCAAGTCAGTGTTTCAACTCCCTCCTTGAAAAATGAGCCGAGTGCAATCACCCAAATGGGGAGCCACTCGACGCGTATAAGATACGGAGAACTTTCACCTGAAAGGTGAGAGAAGTGCACCCGGATGGGGAGCCACTCGAGACGTACACAAGTACGCGCTACGCCCCTCTTTAGAGGCGAGCCGAGTGCAGTCACCCATACGGGGAGTCACTTAAGGCATTTCGCCAAGACAAGAGTCTATAAATTGCCCTGCTAAGGTCGAAGGCATTATTATAACAATTGCCTGGAGCGGGATAGAAGTTGCCCCACCTTAGTAGCGACACGCGTTCCCAACTAGGGCTCGCGTCGAATAAAAAGTTCAGCTAAGAACAAATTCGCCTACGATGGATGAAATCCCGTAGCTCCCTAAACTTCGACTTGGAAAAAGGGAGGCCAATGGGAAGCCTCCCCTCGAATTGCTTACCGCTAATAGACGGGCTTCGACCAAGTATTTTTACTAACACTCCGCGCAAGTATACCACAACCATTGGTAGAATCGAGGCACCCCAAGCATAAATATTCAATAAATAATCGAACTAGGACAGGGGCTAAATGGGACGCAACCCTGTCGACCCTCAAAAACGAAGGAGGAGGAACGAGCGGTTCGATCCCATGTGATATTCGAGCCAAGAATGCTCGAACCATCATAGGCATTGCACCGACCGGTCACCCTTTGCAAGGAGTCGAGTGTCGCCGTAACTCGAAGGCAACGAGCCATTCAACTCCGAGCGACATTCGCCTCGAGGGCGAGGCGGCATACGGGTGACGGAAATAAGTTCTAAGTTATGCTAACGAGTTGGCAATTATAAGCACTCAACGGTGCACCGCCTCAAGACAGAAAAATAAGTCGAGGCCAAAAACCCTGAGAAATGGGCGGCCTCAACAATAGTGTTAATGGCCAAACACCCTCGAAAGGGCGGCCTACATACACAATATTCAAAAAAAGAAAAAGTATTTTTACATGGCGCATCGCCAAATCAACATCTATGGAGGATGAATGGATGCAGGGCCTTCAGCCGGCTTGGTGAAGTCGAAAGCGGCAGGCAAGTCATACATCTCTTTCTTGGTCGCTGCCGCCTTTGCCTCGAGATCGGCGTCCTCATCTTCGGCCTCCCCTGCCTCGGGAATCTCACCAGCCTCTTTCCGGTTATGCTTGTCCAGCTCGACACGGTAAGCAGCCTCGAATTCCTCCTCAGACAGCTAGAGTGTGCTGAGATTGAAGTTTTCGAGAGCCGACCATGCGAGCCGAAGGCCCAACTCGACCCCTTCTTGCTTAGACGAGGCCTTGGCAAGGTCGGTCAGGTAAGCATAGCCAGGCGAGGCAAGGAAAGTGGAGACAGCTGAACAAGCCCGATTCGCCCAGAAAGTTGCATGGCTCGCAGCATTGACTAAGTTAAGGCTCAGTTGGTCAGCGTCTGCCTTAGCCTGCGACAGCTCTCTCGCAAGCGAAATGGCCTTGGCGTCTGCTTCCGACATGGCAGCCATGGCCCTCTCGTTTTGCTCGTGGCATTCGGCGACGTTCTTCTTGGACTCCGCCAGCTCACCCTCGAACGCCTCTCTCGCCGCCTCCGCCTCCTTCAGCTTCGACTCCATCAGGAAGCACTTATCCTTCCATTCGGCCGCCTCGCTTCGAGCCTTGGCCAGATCCGCGTCGCGGGTGTACTCGTCGAGAATCTGTTCGGCGTCATGCCTCTCGCCTTGGCTAACCAGCATGGCGACCTGCGAATGAGGAAAACTGTTAGCATTCGATGAAGCATAAGAAGGGGAAATGAACAGTTATTACAAGTTCCTGAGGAGCAAGCGCTACCGCTTGCTAAGCCCAATTGTCGGGTCGAGGGGTATTGCGAGCCAACTCGCACAATGGCTCAGCAGCCCTCCATATGTCAGGAGTCCCAGGTAAAGCCAAATGATCCAAGCCGCCTACATCCGTCCTCTTGGGAGCCGATGTCTCACCCCCCTCAAGCGGCCTCTTGCCTCGACGCCGAGCAGTAAGAGTGCCCTGCAATGGCCGAGGCGTCAGTATCAAGAAAAAGTCACCATTACAAAAGTGTTAATACAAGAGACAGGATAGGGTTACCTCTTCGTCCTCGTCCGAGGCCACGATGGGAATCACCCGAGGGGTTGGCGCTCCGGGTCCGATTACGGCACCCGGAGCCCCCTGCCTCGGGGCCGTTCCCGCTGAACCCTGCACGATCACCCCACGGGGGATCATAGAGTTAAGGGGAGTGGCAGGTTCGGCCATCGCGGTGGTGGCGGCTCCGGCCATGGTGAGAGGAGTGGCTTGGATAGGAGTCGTCGAAACAATCAAGCCCGGAGCGACCCCTTGAGACGGCCGAAGCTGAGTTGCCCCAGCCGGCGGAGGCAGAGGCCGAGATGACGGAGAGGCTCTTGTTGTGGCCGACCGGTCTCCCGTCGCTCGAGCCTCGCCTCCTCGTGGAGTCGTTCGGGCCGCCTTTGCCCGTGCAGCGTCTCGAGCGCTCCTCGAGCTCTCCCTCCTAGCTCTTTGAGCCATGAGTCGATTCAGGTTCGGCATGGTGGCGCTCCAGCGGTCAAGGTTCGCCTTCACTTGAGCGAGAGCGGCACCTGAAAAGCAGACAACGACAACGAGTTAAGCAACGAACGATGTGTATAAGGGAAGCATACATTGAATCGAGGCATACTTTCCTTGGAGTCGCTCTCGGGTAGGACAAGGCCCGAATATATCAACCAGACATGATCCTTCAACATAGACAGGGTGGGCACCCACATCTCGTACCCCGAGCCACCGTCGAGCCGTTGGTAAAAATAGCCTTTACACCGATCCTCGGCGTTCGAGAGCCTCGGAACAGAATCCCGAAGCACTCGACGGCCATGGGAACGGTACGGCACGTCGAGATGGCTGCTCAACGGAGAGCCATCGCTCGTAGTCAGCCAGTAAAACATATTTTTCCAATCAGGCCCTCGGCTAGGCTTCACAGGGTGAGTAACGATCTGATGGGTCGCCGTCTTGCCTCGGACGGCAAAATTTTTAAACCCCCACTGGTCGATAGTAGCGGTATGAAGGTATCGGAAAAGGTTGACAGACAGCGGAATCCTTGCCACCAGGCAAGTCATGATGAAGCCATTCAAGGTGATGAAGGCGTTGACGGAGAGCTTGGAGGGGCAGATGTCATAATAATTTAAAATGTGGCGTGAGAAGGAGCATAAGGGCATGCGAAGCCCATACGAGAAGGCCAACGCGTACACCCCGAGGCAATTGTCCGGGGGCGACGCGCATACCGAGCCCGCAACAGGGACCCTTAGAGTGAAGGGAGCGTGAATGCGATTCTCCCTCTCGAAGACCCGAACGACGGCATCCGTTTGGGACATCCGCCACCGCTTATCAATCACCTCCGTGGCGAAGGTGTTTGCGTGAACCCTGTTAGGAGGGGCTCGAGGCGCCATCGAATAGGGGAGCTCCTGCAAGGGGTTAACGCCCGAGTTAGGATCGATTCGAATGGTTCGAGCCCGTCTCGGGTCTATTGAACCCCCTAACCTCTCGCGAACCGTTTGTTTAGTTGTCGCCATCTGAAAGAAAGAGAAAGGCGGTCACACACTCACCTTAGGCGAGCCATCGCCTTTCATTTCCCTTCCCCGATGACGAAAATGAACACCCCACACTCGATGGGTCGACTAGGAGTCGAGGAGAGTCGGAGGGACGAAGTGGGGAAAGCAAAACAGCCGCGTAGCTTACCGCTTCCCACCATCGACCTCGGAAACCGAGTATTCCATCGGGCGTTATCCGGGTTTCCAGTCTCAGCACTCGGCAGGCATCCCATGGCCGCTGGAGTGAGACCGGCAACCCAGATTCGTCACTAGACAAGCGAAAACAAGACACAAAAAGTCGTGGAGGGAGGATAAAAACACGTACCATAATCAAAGAAGGAAGTTAACGCAAGATCGGAAGGAGATAGCGTCGCCGGAGTCGAGAGCTTCGCCGGAGAGGGAGCACGGGTAGAGCAAAAGTTGAGGAATTTTGGAGAAGAAAATTGAAAGAGAATCGAAAGTAAAAACTGAATGAAACCCTCACCCTATTTATAGGGGTAAAAGGGGAGGGGCAAAAGCGTAAAGTTGCAGGATTTTTACACAACTTCCCACACGCCGTCAGTCATCATCATGGTGCAGGATTAGAAAGGATTTCGCGTTTTCCCGAGGTTACTTTATGCGGGAATCGAGGAGACGGTTGGCGTGGAAAACCGCCGAAATTCCCGCCGAATCCCAAGAAAAGTATTGAATGCGAATTTTAAAGTTCAGTCTTTCCCCGAGCCAAAACGCCTAGGACAGGGGCTCGAGCCGAGGAGGCGCGAGGCGTAGGATGTTCAAATCACTTTCGATTCGAGCCATCACTCCCCACGCCTAAGGGGCAAAATTTTCGAGCTCTCCCAGGCGAGGGATTGAGGACTCGAAAGGGGTGAAATTTTTGAATCATTTCAATTCGAGCCATCACTCCCCGCGCCTAAGGGGCGAAATTTTCGAGCTCTCCCAGGCGAGGGATTGAGGACTCGAAAGGGGTGAAATTTTCGAATCACTTTTGATTCGAGCCATCACTCCTCCGCGCCTAAGGGGTGAAATTTTCGAGCTCTCCCAGGCGAAGGATTGAGGACTCGAAAGGGGTGAAATTTTCGAATCACTTTCGATTCGAGCCATCACTCCCCGTGCCTAAGGGGCGAAATTTTCGAGCTCTCCCAGGCGAGGGATTGAGGACTCGAAAGGGGTGAAATTTTCGAATCAATTTCGATTCGAGCCATCACTCCCCGCACCTAAGGGGCGAAATTTTCGAGCTCTCCCAGGCGAGGGATTGAGGACTCGAAAGGGGTGAAATTTTCGAATCAATTTCGATTCGAGCCATCATTCCCCGCGCCTAAGGGGTGAAATTTTCGATCTCTCCCAGGCGAAGGATTGAGGACTCGAAAGGGGTGAAATTTTTTAATCACTTTCGATTCGAGCTATCACTCCCCGCGCCTAAGGGGTGAAATTTTCGAGCTCTCCCAGGCGAGGGATTGAGGACTCGAAAGGGGTGAAATTTTCGAATCACTTTCGATTCGAGCCATCATTCCCCACGCCTAAGATGGAAATTTTCGACGCAGTTTAAACTACTCAGAAATGTACGAGAGACTCAAAAGGGTACGTTGCATCACATGGCTTTACCAAGGTCCACATAATACACCTCGATAAAGGGCGGCCAGGGGTCGTACCCTAATCGCTACTAACGAGTCAGCCCTTGTCGACAATGAAGGGCGCGACCAGGCTTCGAGGGGCTCTGTTGGCACCACTTTGGTATTGGGCCACAGCCCTTAGGTCAGTGTACTTTAATAAAGGCCCATATGATGCAACAGAACCCAGTTGAGGGCAACCCTTAGATGAAAGGAAAATAAAGGGTCGGGATTAAATGGGAAAACCTAGGATGATTCCTAGGACCCCCATCATTTCCTATAAATACCCCCCTTCTTATGAGCTACAAGATCGAGGTTCTTACACATTCTCTGACATTCAATCATTCCCCTGATTATTCCCTTGGTTTACGCCCAAAAGACCTTTTTTGTCTTTATTTGCCACCCCTTGCGAGCCATATTCCTGCGGCGACGCCTGTTGAAAACCGGGCTCCCTTCTTTTTGCAAGTATTCGGCGAGGCATCCTAGCTCACTGTCCTTCGAAGAAATCCACCCCAACACTAATTCATTGCGATATTTGGAGAGGTTATCGAGTAAGTGATTTGTCGGGGTCACATTATTTTTTGACTATAGTTGATGATTGTAGTCGTGGCGTTTGGTTGTATTTAATGAAAGACAGAGGAGAAGCAGGACAATTGCTTCGGGAGTTTTGTAAGATGGTGGAGGTGCAATTTGATAAGCAAATTAAGGTAACTCAAAGCGATAACGGGAGTAAATTAGGGTCTAATCCTATGCTTAAGTTTTACAGGGAACATGGGATTCTGTTTCAAACGAGTAATGTGGACACACCACAACAAGATGCCCGTGTGGAGAGAAAGCATCGTCATATCTTGGAGATGGCTCGAGCATTACGATTTGAAGCTGGGTTGTCGCTCCATTTTTGGGGGGTTTGTGCATTGACAGCGGCGTATTTGATTAATCGAACACCAACTCCGTTATTAAAAGGTAAGTCCCCTTATGAGGTACTACATGGTGTGAAGCCGAGCTTAGATCATTTACGAGTTTTTGGTTGTTTATGTTATGCTCACAATAAGGATAGGACCCGAGATAAATTCGGAGAAAGGGGGAGGCGTTGTGTTTTCTTGGGTTACTCTAATGAAAAAAATGGATGACGTGTCTATGATATTGAGAGTAGGCAAACCTTTTCTTCGCGAGATGTGAAGTTTGTAGAACATGTTTTTCCTTATTTGGTGAATAAGCAGCAACAAGATAAAGGAACTATTAGAGACAGGGGGAGTACTTTTGTGGCTAATGATGAGTATGATGGAGCGTTTTTTGGGAATGAAACATGTACAGACCAGGGTGTGAGCATGAATAATTCCACAACAGGGGTAGCAAATGCTGATGCCATCAATGACAATTCTACTAGCGTTAACAATGCACAAAGAGACCAGAACATGGATGTGGATAATGCCCCAACAGGGGGAGCGAATATGGCAAGAAGAAGTAACATGAGTAAACTCCGTGAAGATATAGTAGGTGAAGAAGAGAAACATATGGGAGACCAGTCGAGGGACCAGTCCAGAGAACAGTCGACTGAACAGTTGAGGGAACAGTCGACGTAGCAGTCCACAGAACAGTCGAGGGAACAGTCAACAGAACAATTCCAGAACAATAGTTCCAAGGATTTTGGGAAAGAAGCACACGAGAAGTATACTCCAGCTTGGATGAAGGACTTCGTATGCAAGACCAGTACGGTAGTAGTGAAACTCATCTCCGATACGCACCCATCTTCTAATGTGTCTTCAAAGAAACGTACGTGTTACCCTATAGCCAATTACGTTAACTATAATTGTTTCTATGTCTCCTATCAACAGTTTCTTGCAGCTATTAGCGTTGAAAAAGGAACCAGGTTCATATATCGAGGCAGCCAAGGAGGTCAAGTGGAGAGAAGCCATGGCGAAAGAGATCACAGCTTTGGAGGCCAACAAAACTTGGAGTGTGGTGACGTGACCACCAGGAAAACGTCTCATCGAGTGTCGTTGGGTGTACAAAATCAAGTATCACCAGGAAAAGGCTCGTGGCCCAGGGATTTACCCAGGTCGAGGGAGTAGATTTTCAAGAAACCTTTGCCCCGGTTGCGAAAATGGTGAGTGTCCGATGTTTACTGAGTGTAGCAATGGCAAAGCAATGGCATATTTCACAGCTAGACGTAAATAATGCCTTCTTACATGGAGACTTAGAGGAAGAAGTATACATGAAGTTGCCACCAGGTTTTCAAGCAATTGGAAATGACAAAGTTTGCCGACTAAAGAAATCTTTGTAAGGATTACGACAGGCCTCACGTAATTGGTTCTCAAAATCGGCTGATTCTTTGCGTAAGTATGGGTTTGAGCAATCTTTGGCCGATTACTCCTTGTTTACTTGCAGGACAGCAAGCTCGTTCCTTGGCGTGCTAGTATACGTTGATGACATGATAGTTGTTGGAGACAGTGAGGCTGCCATTGCTGCGTTTAAGTCTTTCTTGGATGAGAATTTTGGTATAAAAGATCTTGGTCCGCTGAAATTTTTCTTAGGTATAGAAGCTGCGCGAGGGGAACAAGGCCTGTTTTTGAGTCAACGTAGATATGCTCTCAAGATTGTAGATGAATGTGGTCTATTGGGGTCAAAGCCCCTTTGACACTCCGATGCAAGCCAATCAACAATTAGCGTTAGCGGATAGCGAGCTGTTGAGTGATCCGATGAAGTATAGAAGCTTAGTTGGGCGACTCATTTACTTGACAATCACACGTGCTATCACAATTTATGCAAGCGCCGAAGAAAGATCATTGGGATGCAGCCTCACGAGTAGTACGATATCTAAAGGGGAGTCCAGATAAAGGTATTGTTTTGGGAGGATCGCGTGATTTTCAATTGTATGGCTATAGTGATTCTGATTGGGCTCGTTGCCCTTTGACGCGAAAATCACTAACCGGGTACTTTGTGTGTCTTGGGACATCACCCATCTCGTGGAAGGCAAAGAAGCAAGCTACAGTATCGCGTTCATCGGCAGAAGCGGAGTACCGAACCATGGCGTCAGCTACCAGTGAGCTAATTTGGTTAAAATCATTTTTGGCGTCACTTGGGATTTGTCATGAACAACCAATGCGGCTATATTGTGATAATCAGGCAGCATTACACATTGCGAAAATTCCAGTTTTTCATGATCGCACTAAGCATATTGAAATCGACTGTCACTTTGTGCGTCAACACCTAGTTCGAGGTAACATTGCAACGTCCTATGTTCGCACTAAGCTAGCTGACATTTTCACTAAGGCCCTTGTCCGACCATCTTTTGAATACCTGTCAGGCAAGCTGGGCATCCGAAGACCGTCTGCTCCACCTTGAGGGGGAGTATGAGAAGTGTATATTGTTATGATGTGTATTTATTGTATTCACATATTATTATGGCATAGTATCTAGGCTTGCTTTTTTTTAGCTAGGGAAAATATTAGGAGTCATTGTATATATGAGAGTCTTGTACCCTTGTTTTCAATTCAACGCAATACAATGAAATTGTGCATTCATAGTATAGTATGTCCGTCTAGCTGCTAGAGTCTATCCGCACCTATCGCAGTGCCAAATGGTACTTGGAGTTGTTCCTGAATTGTACTTCAAGCAAGTAATCAAATGGCTTATATCATACTCCATCCACGCACGCACGTATAGCAACCAGCGAGTAACATTCAAGTAACCTTAATATTCCCCTTTGCTCGTATTCCGTATATTATATATCTTTGGTTATGTTACTTGTATGTAATATTATGGCTTAGCTTGCTCTTTTTTTGCAAGGTAATTTCAATTAAACATATATATGAGCTAGTTATATTATTAGTGCATTATTATCTAATTTCATCGTTTTCTTTGAATAATGCAACAAGAAGCCATGGATACATATAAAGATGAAAGTAACGATCATGTTGCGCTCGAAATCACGCAGCTAGAGCCACCAGTCGATCAGAACCTTAATTCCTCTATTAGAGGAAAATTGGAGGCTATTTCTTATCCATGTTCAATTTTCTCTGTTCCAAACAAATTTCTTATGCAAAATGTAGATGCATATCAGCCTATACTTGTCTCAATAGGCCCTATGCACCACGGCAAAACCCGTCTACAACACATGGAATGTCACAAATGGAACTATCTTAATTCCCTTACGAGTCGAAATTTAGACTCACCCACCATTGTAGATTCATGTGTTAAGGCCTTAAAGCAATTGGAGCCGAAAATTAGAACGTGTTACGAAGGCAATTTTTCGATGTCAAGCAACGAGTTTGTTCGTATGATGCTCCTAGATGGTGGTTTCATCATCGAGCTTTTACTAAGGTATTGTATTAGGGGCTTAAGGAGAAGGGATGATCCATTGTTTAGATCATCAGATATGTTCCATAATTTGCGGAGTGACTTGATTTTGTTAGAGAATCAAATTCCATTTTTCGTCCTACGTACGATTTCTAGCCTTGTCCCAATTCCTAAGCAATGTGAGAAGTCTGTTTCGGAGCTTTGCTTACGGTTCTTCAAGAATTTGATTCCCGGAGACGTAGAGGTACTACAAGAAAAATACAATTTTGAGGGCAGTAATCACTTGCTTGATTTGCTATGGAAATGTTACATTCCTTCTTCCTCGAAAAATCCTTCGACTAGTGACTCTGGATATGGAAGAACTATTCATAGCGCGTCTAAGCTTCAAGAAGCTGGAATCAAGGTAAGTTATTGTTCAAATTGTACATACGTATTTAAGAACCATGTATTTGAGATGATTTATATTGAAGATATATATTGACACAAATTTTTTTTTTTAATTTTTTTTTTTCACTTTTCATTTGAATTGATCTCACACATTCAAACGAAAAGTAAAGAACAAAAAAAAAAAAAAAAAAAAAAAAAAAAAAAAAGGGAGTAATATTTAAACCTAGTGTGCATGTTTAGTAGCTTAGTATTACCACAATACCACTAATGCAAACTATCTCATATCTGTGTTATTGATGAATAGATGAAGACGACAACAGCAGAGAGCACATTGGACGTGAAATTTGTCGTAGGAGCACTAGTCATCCCAAGTTTGGCGGTTCATAATTACATGGAAACTCTGTTCCGCAACCTAATAGCAATGGAACACTGTCACGTTCATAAGATGAAACATGTGACATCCTACGCGTTCCTCATGAAAGGCCTAATCCAATCCGAAAATGACGTGAGCTTGTTGTTTCGAAGAAGGATTCTCCTTAGCTATGTTGGCAAGAAGGAAGAGGTGGTCGAATTGTTCAGGAAATTGTGCGAAAATATGGACTTGGACAAGTTCTATTACGACGGGATGTGGGAGCAGATTAATGGGTATGGAAGATCAAAGTGGGATGTTTTCTGCTACAAAACGAAGCACAAGTATAGGCAACTTCATTTCAAATATTCAGGAGCTGTTTTGGGTGTTATGATTCTTATCTTTGTGCTAATCTGCATACTGTTTACTGCACTTTATCTCTTCATTCGTCGCCATCATTCTTAGTGTTGCGATTCAGTAAGCTTAACTTGGACATATATACTAGCTCCATGTAAAAATGCTTAGTATACTCCGTATAATTTATTCGTGATTGTTTTTATTCCTTGAACCGGATGTGATGATATAGGCGAATCTTACTCCGTAAGTGGAAGAAACTAATCTTAAAAATGCAATCCTGAATTAAAGAGGTTGCTATTTCTCATACTTGAAAGATCATCGTCTAAGTTTGTTCAATTCGTCTATCTTCTACAAACTCAAAGTTAATTTTGTCTCCTGTGTGGCTTAGGAGTTGTGTAACACCTAACACCTAGGAGCATTTGAGCATAAATACTCGTTGATAAAGGAGGTTGACTTTGACCTGAACAAGTTTTTACAAAACCACGGTCAACCCAACAAGCTTTGAAATGACCAAATACTAACGTGATCCAGAGAGCACAACTCCACCAGTTTCCGATTCAACCTAACAAATTCAATTGCCAGCCCCTAGCCTACCCCATTCCCCCTCAACACACCACTTCGGCACTTCCTAACCTCGAAAATCGAGTGAAGACCTCATGAACTTCCTAGCACACAACCGCATACTCTTCCCGTTGTAATGAGATGTTGGACTTTATTTTTTGACCAAAAACCAAGAAAAGATGGGTTAGAGGTGGGGGAGAGTAGAGAGAAAAAGAAAATCCTACAAAACCAAAATGTGGGGTAGAATGAGGACAATATAGTAATTTTACCCCCCCTCAATGAGAAAAGATCAACAATTCACTGAAACACCCCAATATAAAATAGTCTAACATATGCTGAAACGTAAAGAGTATAAAATTTGAACAAATCATACTCGTACATACAACTACACGTCTAGACCATATCGACAAATATTATAACGCGAGGAGGTTAAAGTTTATTGAGGGTTTACCGGTTTGCCCCTCTAATAACGCTTCACACAATGTGCATGTCTGTCACTTCCTAGTCACTACCACACTGTCACAGACTCCCAATTTACAAAAACAAATTTTGGTCCTTTCAAACCCCTGCTACCTCGATTCCACCAGATTACGAGTTACGACTTCCGACCAGCTTCAAGGAGAAGGAAGAAGAAGCGAAGATCGGCAACAATGGCGATTTGGTGGCCATTGATAGTCCTTGGATTCGCTTACGCCTTCTGCAAGTTTCTCTTGATGCTCATCCCTCCCAATGTCCCTTCCATCGACGTCGACGTTTCCGACGGTCCTCTTTCTCTCTCCTCTTCTTTTTCTCTCTCCGCAATTTCATTATATCACATTTCAAGCTGTTAATTGTTCAATTTCGCCTGATTTTGATGCGATTGCAGTTGTCGATGACGGAAATCAGACCAAGGATAACAGCTTCATATATGTGAGTTGCTTCAAGTTTACTAGTTTTATAATGGATTAATTTGGTTGATTTGTAACTTCAATTTCGCGATTACTATGTTAATCAAACCAAATGTTGACTCTACTTAAGACGCGCAAATTAGTTATTATTGCTTTATTTGTGTATAATGTTGTTAATGATTGTTTAATCATCGAGCGTAATTTGGAGAAATGACGCTGTGGCGGTGATCGGAGAATCGTAGAGTAGGTTTTGGAGGAGTTGTCAATTTTAGGTAGTCGTAAATTGTGAGATCGTCTCATACAAGAGTTTGTGCTTCTGTTTGCGCTCTAGTGGTTCCGGATTAGGTTTTCGTTATCTATGATTTTGATATTCTATTCCACTCTTGATATGTGGAGATTAGTCGGATTCTCCGTGACTGTGAAATGATGCGTTTAGAAGCTCTTGAGACTAGAATGCTGATCATTATTTATGATCCTGAAGTCGTCAATGGAAGATCGTACAAATGCGTGCTCCTGGATAGGCTGAACATGAATGTTGTCTTGCTTCATTTCTGAAAGTTTTAAGTATATATTTGGAGATTCCTATTGGTCTTTCCTTAGCAAAGATGACTTGATTGGTGTTTAGCTAGTTTAATTATGTGGCGATACCTCCATTGTTGTATTGATTCTGTTATTTGTACTACCTAATACTTACACATTGAGTATGTGAGCAGATACCTACAAGAGGAAGACAGACGGACAAAGTGCAATGCTATGAGCCTGCGTCGATGAAATACTTGGGGTTCTTTCCTGCACTGAAGCCGGATGAGGTCTGTGTTACTGTGGTTTTCTTTGATTGGTCATTACGTATCATTCTGAATGAGTGATTGGCGTTGCCAAACACAAAATCTTGAAAGTTCTGGGAGGTGAAATCTCGAGTGGCTCCCTTTTGCCGCACATTCTTCCATATCTTTTCTTAACTTATAAGAAGATATTGCTTTTTGAATGGCATGTAGTCATAAGATCTGTGAGAATTTGCTCATTGTATTTAACGGAACAAGCCCAGGTGTCTGTTTATTTATTTGCCTTGTGGAGGTGACCTTGCTATTGTTCAGTCAAATGTTTGATCTAATAAGATAGTACATGGGATGGTCAGGCAAAAGAACGAAATTAATAAAAATAAGCCTATACTTTGGTAGGGGTTTTTCCGAGGTCCAGTTTCAACAGTCTGATTGCTACTATGAATGTATGAAACATTGACTACCCAATAGCTATTAAATACAAGCTTTATCGTTATTTCAGGTTAGAGAACGTGTTGCACAAGCAAGAAAAGCTCAGAAAACATGGGCCCTCAGCAGCTTTAAGCAAAGACGGCAATTTTTGCGTATACTTCTGAAGTACATTATTGATCATCAGGCTCTCATATGCGAGTATGAAATCCTTTCTTTATATTTTACCATAAGAATGTGACTGAGGTCCCTTTCTTCTTCATGTAGTTTCAGCACATAATGTCTTGCTATAAAAAAGCTATGGTGTTGCTTGTGTGACATACTGACTGGAACTTTCAGTATGTTTCCTTGCTGCCCCTGGCACTTTTGGGTATAACAATGTATCCAGATTTGGACACCTATGTTAAATATTTTTGATGTTTAGATTGTAGACAGAGCTTGATATCACGGTCACAAGCAGACACGCATGGTTGTGAAGGATTGCGACATTGTGTTTGTGACCCCGAAGAAATCGTTTTCGCTCTGAATTCTAAATTACCCCCAAAGATATTGTAGAACTGATGTATATATTCATTTCGGGATTTCAACATGATTGGCTACCCCAGATGCTGGATGTTAGATGCCGGATCATGCTCTTGTGTACCCAATATAATTGTTACTCGCCTCCTTAGATTTGTTCGTGGTTATAAAGTGTTGTGGATTCACAAATAATCTTTTGTCCTTGGCTCCTCGGTCGTAAATTCTCACATCCTGTATCTGGCTAGCATGTGCACTTTGAGGTGAGTCAAGTGACAAAGTAGTCCGATTGAGTCAGGGATTTTTGTTTGGGTATCCAGGTCACTGGCTCTGTACAACATTGAACTATTGCTGTGAGCTTGTTCACTTGTTAATTAAATTTTCAATCAAGCTTTGAGGATCAGCTTGGTAAATGATTGACATACTTTTAGAAGACTTTATTCGTCTGCTCACTCTGTAGGATCTCATCTCGTGATACTGGAAAGACAATGATTGATGCATCACTTGGAGAAATAATGACGACATGTGAGAAAATCACTTGGCTAATTTCGGAGGGGGAGAAGTGGTTGAAGCCTGAATACAGGTATCTTCCATCTAACTCCAGCTAGTGTTTTTAAACTGTCTATAACTCTGTAGCACTTGTGTCGTAGATCACAGGTTCTGGACATATGTAAGTACTCCTATGATTATTATGTTTTCCAACTGAAGTTTGGAAACATGTTTGCTTAGAGTTTAAATATGTCTTGTTTGTCAGGCCTTTTAGCCCCGTCGCTATTTAACATTTAGCTTATCACAGAGGTGCAGTTATTGGCTGAATTTTGTCACAAAGATATCTTCAGATCGTAAGAAGCACAGAGACTGACACGAGACGTGGACACACAACGATTCACTTACGTTGCGTGATTTTGGAAAAAAAAAAAAAAAAAGTAAAGATGTGCCAAGATAGTGCACACCTAATAACTGCCTTTTTCTTCACATGAAGTGATAAACAATGTCGACGAGTCTAGAACTCACATTTTTGTATCCTACTATCCTTCCTAATCATACCCTAAATCTATGTTGTTTGTGCTCATTTTCCTTTCACGATGTTCGATTTTGAAGGATTTGGCTTTGGGTTAAACGGTGAACATAGGTTCTATGTGACTGACAATTAAGGGGTCTTTTTTTTCACTATGTTGGAGGCACTCTTTTCAAGTATCTCAATTGTGTCTGAAGAGTCTCCCAGATTACCAAAGTATCGGTGTCCAATACGCTTAGCCTCACATGAGGTGCCGTGATTTATTGTTCAGCACAATTGCATTTGAGCCCTGTAAACTGTAAACATCTACCATAAAACTGTGCCGATATTGTCTGAAAAATCATTGTGGTTAAGAAATTAACTCTAGTAGCAGTGCCAAACATCACCCTTAACGAATTGGTATATGGAGCAATTTATGCTTCATCTAGTTCCTGCAATCTTCACCACGCCTCAAAAGTTGTCTGATGACATTGTGGTATATGGACTATGTGCTTCCAATTCAAAACTACCTGAAACATAAAGGATTGTGCAGTCTGGTTTGCAGATATGGAGCCTCTGTTTTCTGAGTGTCTGATATAGACCTTCATGTTTTGAATTTCAGGAGTTCTGGAAGGTCAATGCTTCACAAGAGATCAAAAGTAGAATTTCATCCTTTAGGGGTGATTGGTGCTATTGTCTCATGGAATTACCCATTCCACAATATCTTCAATCCAATGCTCGCTGCTGTATTTTCCGGGAATGGTATCGTTATCAAGGTATCTGAGCTTACACTTTAAATCATTTAACTCATAAGTGCGCAAATATTTATTTCTCTGATCTCAATCGTGGTCTCTATCATATGCTTATACAAACTTCAATTGGTGGAGTTGTCCGAATTCCTTGGTGGTTCCTAACTTATGAGTGTTTTCGGGTCTCTGTGATAAATTTTCAATGTGACATGATGGCGTGGAACGAAAAGGACAGTTTCTAAAATAATGGATCAAGAAAGGAAGATGCCTCTTTATGATAATTTCCTTGACATGTATTGTTAACTATCTTTACTAGATATCAAACTCTAGAGTCTCGACTGGTTAAGGGCTTAGGTAGGTTTTTTGTACGTCAACACCTCCTGTAATCGGACAATCTCGATTTCTGTTCTAGCTGTTGTGGTTGAGGATTTTGTCTGTATCAATGCATGAGCAATTAGCGACACGTCGTAACTTGCCTCTATCAATTAAATCTTTTGATTATATTTTATCACGAAGCATACCCATCAGGCAAATTTCTCGCAAACCCTCGAGAGTAGGAGGCCGGCCAAGATGGAGCTGGGAGCCAATCTTGACTTTCCCTATAGCATGACATTTATAGATCTATTGTACAGTCGCACTGAACCACTGTAGCTGCATTATCATCTTAGTTGGCTGAACTTGGGCTCATGCTTTTAGGTACCTATAACTGAAGATGATTTGATGCTGCATACTAGCACTTATAACCACCGAAATCGGTTCTGCCATTTTACCGCTTACTTTATCAGCTGAGGATTCAAGGGTGAAGATTTTGCAACCTGGTTCTAGCTGTCACTAAAGCTTAGTGGTATCAAGTGCTGGCATAGTTTGAATCCCAAAATTCCCATTTCAGGGGTTGATATTTAAGATATAGTATACCCGATTTTGATTTGAGAGGTTGGAAAAGCTATCTGCATAATCACACCTTAAGGACTACCATATCCTTATTTCATTCTCATGTGCCAATCATTGCATTGCTTACTTAGTGAGTTAGTGCCACTTCCTGTTAGCATTGGACCCAAAGTTACTGATCTCAGTTTGCCAATCTAGCCTATCTATCCACTCTTAATCACCTATAATTCATGTATTGTTCTGATGAAGATTGAATATGATCTAAAATGCCATCTTCAAACTATGGACAACTGGCCCTTGACGATATACTGTAGTTATGGTGCATAAGGTAGTCTCCTGGTCTTTGTAAATATGTGGCTGATTTGTGCTGATGCTGACAGCCTTTTGGGCCTGATTTTCTGTCCTAGTAGTCTCTCGGATTGAAATTCTCATAACAGAAAATATCTGAGATTTTGTTTCTTTTACCAAAATGTGTCAGTTTGTCACTTTGGGAGCAAGGCTTGGTTGTTGTTTGTTATAATCAAAATGCGTCAGTTTCTGTCTTGTCAGTCTTACTTGCTAAGGTTCATACTGGTAAATGGTTATTTATGTTGCTCACACTCAGCTACAACTGTCGGAGAGTATTTTTTACGCAAAAGCTTCATCATTTGAACTTACAGGGAGAATTTTAACTGCTGTGTGGTATGGGACAAATGCCGTGTCTGACATGCTACTGTCCAAGTGTCGAAGTAACATAGTTGGTCAAATTCACCGTTTTTGTTTGCATAATTAAGGATGGACCTACTGCAAAATTACCCAATGGGAAAAGATACTCCTACTATACACATTTTACATCACAATTTGACAGTAATTTTGCATTGGCGTTAGGTTTCAGAGCATGCCAGTTGGTCTGGATGTTTCTATTTCCGGATAATTCAAACAGCGCTGGCGGCTGTTGGTGCTCCTGAAAATTTGGTAGATGTGATCACGGGGTATACTTAATTTTTTCTTTCTGTTCCTTTCTTTGTCTTTGTAGGAATATATAACTTCGTTTTGTGGTTTGATATCTCATTATCTCTTTGCCAGGTTTGCTGAAACAGGGGAGGCATTGGTGTCTTCAGTTGACAAAATCATTTTTGTAGGCTCACCTGGTGTGGGTAAGATGGTATGTTTGCCCAAGCTACCTAATTTTATTTCGTAGAATCAACTTTGCCTTTTTCCTCCTGGTGTGTGGGATAGTTATAAGGCTAGATAATGTTTACTGGTATGTCATATGTGTGGACTTTGAAAGAAGTATGTGGTGCTTTATTACTAAAGAAGATACTTTACTGATGTATTGTTTAAAGTTACAAATTATGATATGCACTTATCCTGCTATACTGTTTGCCTGTCAAATTCCAGACTGAACCGTCGTAGATATTGTAAAATATTTGTAACCAGTGTCAGAAGTCTTATATTTGGCCTTGTGTATAGAAAACTTTTCCCCTCCCCTGTTTTTTTCGATTTGTAATCTCCAAACCACCTATCATTTTCTGTTTGAGTATATTCACCCAAGAAAGTAATTTTGTCGATGTACTTCTGAGTGCTTATCAGTGTGTTGGCTTCTAAACAGATAATGAAAAAGGCTTCCGAGACGCTTATTCCAGTTACACTGGAGCTTGGTGGCAAAGATCCATTCATTGTGTGTGAAGATGTAGATGTGGAGCATGTATGTATTCATCCTTTGTGTCCCTTTATCCTATGAGCTGCAAACCCAATCCTGGTTAATTCGCTTGTGATGTGTATGCTTTGCTTATTTAACTGAAAAAATGCATTACTTGACCTAGGTAGCACAAGTTGCTGTTAGGGCGTCTCTTCAATCAAGTGGACAAAATTGTGCTGGGGCAGAGAGATACTATGTTCACCGTGATATCTACAATGCATTTGTTGCTCAAGTGGTCAAGATTGTCAAATCTGTCACGGCGGTGAGTTTGTTTTTTAGAAAAAACTTCCACATTGTTACAGCGAAGCTATAGTTTAATTAGCCTGATGAAAGCATCTCTTTCACCTTGTGTTTAATGGCAATTCATTAGAAGGACAACTTGAGTCTTACAAGGATTTCCGTTGTATTTTACTATCTTCAGGGCCCTCCGCTTGCTGGAAAGTATGATATGGGCGCCATTTGTATGCAAGAGCATGCAGAAAAGCTTCAGAGCCTTGTAAATGATGCCTTGGACAAAGGAGCAGAAATAGTTGGTCGTGGACGTTTCGGTAATCTGGGTACTGATGCTGTCGATCAGTTTTTTCCACCAACAGTCATAGTCAATGTGAACCACACAATGCAAATTATGCAAGAGGAGGTAATTTTTGCATGCAACTGATAGTGGATATTGTTTGAACACTTTAATGGTCGTAGTTGTGTGTTTTACTAATTGCTTTTTGAGGGCTTGTACTATTCCACTGTGGAATGTTAGGTGGTAAAACTGATAGGTAATAGGGTGGCGAGTTACGAACTCAAGCAAGAATTAATAACTGTAATTGCGTTAGAAAATCCTCTATATCACTGCGTTCTCCTGAAAAGACACTGATCCTATGACCTTCACTCATTTCCAGGCCTTTGGTCCTATCATACCCATCATGAAATTTAATTCAGATGATGAAGTCATTAGGCTGGCTAATGACTCCAGATACGGACTTGGATGTGCTGTATTTTCTGGGAGCCAGAGTAGAGCTAGGAGAATTGCATCTCAGCTGGACTGCGGGAATGTTGCAATTAATGACTTTGCGACCTCGTACATGTGTCAGGTACCAAAAATATTATCTTTTAATTGCTTGTTTTATACGTGTTATCGTATCGCGTGGGATAACCTCACGTAACAAAAATACGTTATGGACTAGTATGAATGTTTTCCATCTCATCATGTGTGAATAAGGTTCTGGCGTTCTGATTATTACTCTTTTGCATGCTTCTAATATCTCTAAACTGATTTTTAGCCATGTGAATTTTCAGTTCATTCTTATTTTCTTATACCTGAATGTTCATAGTTTTACCCCCCTATCACTTGATAAATGATAATAGTATACCTTCACAATGACGTGATTTTCATCACATCCTTTTTCATATGGAATTGGTTCACTGGTTGTGAGCCTACCATTTGATGCCGCTTAAAATTTTTTTGGAAATCGAATTTTGGGTTGAAAAGAAAATTGCATTGGTGTTTGTTTGGAATTCTTTGGTTTTTGGGATATAATGGAATAAAGTAAAATGGCTCATAAAACTGTCTGTGCTTCTTATTTTGTGAAGTAACAGTCAGTCGGTGCGATTCTCAGCGCAATTTTCATTTTGGGTCATCCGTGCGCAGCCTCTCTATGTTTCAATAGGGGTAAGGCTTGCGTGCATCCGACCCCCCCTTACCCCACCTTATGGCGGGAGCCTTTAAGGCACTGGGGTTAAAGATGTTGTTGTTGTTGTTTGTTTGGATAGTAACAAAATATCAATCTATCATTTGGAGAGTTGTGTAGGAGCTTGGTAATTACTCTTTTGTGAGGATCTCCTTACATCCCCCTTGACATTAGGGTCTTACCAATCCAAAGATTTTAAAATAGGACTTGTCATTTGCAAGGTTTTAGGCTAAGCTAAGATTGCGTCTTGTTCACCTTCCAAACCGGAGGTTGTAGGTTCTAGTCTTATTACCCTTTTGTGAGGATCTCCTTACATCCCCCTTGACATTGGGGTCTTACCAATCCAAAGAATTTAATATAGAACTTGTCATTTGCAAGGTTTTAGACTTTTAGGCTAAGCTAAGATTGCGTCTTGTTGTTTCCTGTGAATCATTTCCAATCACTGACATTTTAACAAAGCAATTACCTAACATTCTTTGATATTTCGAAACCTTCTCCAGTCCCTACCTTTTGGTGGTGTAAAGGATAGTGGATGTGGAAGATTTGCTGGCATTGAAGGTTTGAGGGCATGCTGCCTTGTGAAAGCTGTGGTTGAAGATAGATGGTGGCCATACATCAAGACTAAAATTCCAAAACCAATTCAGGTTATTATTCCTAGAAATCTGGAACCCATTTATTTTAAGAAAAAGCAACACAATTTTCATTCTAATTCTACTTGTTGCCTGATAAATAACCTGAACCTGTCAAATGCAGTACCCTGTTGCGGACAATGCCTTTGAATTTCAGCAATCACTGGTGGAAGCACTCTATGGTTTAAACATCTGGGACCGCTTGCGAGCATTAGTAGATGTCGTAAAGGTTCTAACTGAGCATAACTCTCCAAGCCCTGCTACTGCGAGAAGGAAGGATTGAGGAAGTGTGATGGTTTGTGAAATTCTGGTGAACTTCTAAGGGAAAGGATATGTAGCTGCAGCTAACTACACAAATGTACAAAGTAATGCGATCGTTGCTACTTGCTAGTATTCCAGTACCAGTAGTCTTTCTACGGAGTACAAACTTTCAGCTTCTCACACTAGCTGATGCTTCCAGTCTTAGAATTGTGAATGTATCGACCTAACAGAATTAGTAGCTGGCTCTGCCCTATCATGTTGAACGTTACAGATCAGGAGTCGTGCTGGTTTATTGTCATAGTTTCGGAGAACAATGATCTCGATATTTCGAGTGCACAGCATGTCTGTAACTTAGTGTCACCAAACCTATTCCACTTTTATGATCCCTCTCTTGGAGTGCTTTAGCCTTGTGATCATATATGGATCACGGAGTACTCCGTTAAATTGAAAACTGAAAATGAGTATGTTGTTCACATTTTTTTTTTTTGCATTATCTTTTTTTGAGCTAGTTGCCACCGAATCCTACTTTCATGGGGCACAATTTCTGTTTACTTTTTCTGATTCGGGAGATTTGGATTTTGGAATCGGATCCATCTTTTTGTAATGTCAGATGGATACTCGTCTACAGATTTTTTTTTTTTTTTTTTCCCCTGAGGTGGGCACAAAATTCTTCGCTAACATTTTATATATCTATATATCATCAATGGTTCCAAACAATATAAGCACATTATATTCCAACCAAAAAAATAAGCTAACAATTTAAGTATTATTATCAAACATTACTCTTGCTCCATCCAAATGCGGGGTGCAACACTGCAACTGTGCATTTTTCGGGTGGATTATTCATTCTCACAACGATAAGATGCCCGAAAAGAAAGAGAGCCAATAAGGTTCGAATGATAATGGATCGGAGTATAACAAAAAGAAAGAGATCCGCGATAAGATTCTATTGATAATGAAGTAAAGCATAACAAGGCCTGCAGTATAAAATCTGAATCGCACGGCAACTTTCTTTATATCAATGTGTGCAGAACAATAAACTACTTTACGTACCTCCCTACTAAATAAGGTAAGAATTATTGTTAGATTAAACTTGGGTTTCTGTCTTAGGATACGCTGATGTTCGTACATATATTTTTTTTTTTTTTTTTTTTATGAGGGCCACATTTTATAATTTTATTAAAGTTGTTCTTCAAATTTCATAGATTACACGTGACGGCAACACCAGACGAGTTTTAAGTTTAAATATATCAATAATTTAATTTGTTTTTTGTTTGTGATGGCTATTCAGTTGAAATTTTTTCAGTGGAGTATCAATTATTGCGTGCCTCATTGGAGGATTTTTTGTTTATATCTTCGAAATAAGCATTGGAGTTGAAAAATAACTCTACACAGTACATTTTACTTAAAAAGAAAATTTAACTTTAATTTAAAACGTGTATTCATCTCTTAGTTTTATAAAATACATTTTCAATTATATTTTCCTATCAACTCTATGAAAAAATACTCCAGGGAATCTGAATCCATTCTTATTATACCATATACTCGTATATATGTATATCGCTAACGTTGTTTCATTTTGTGGGTATGTATGTACATTGAACTGATTAAAGCAAAATCTAGCAAAAGCAAGGCATTATAATGGCTTCAGTTCAAGAGGTGGATAAGTATCAAAGAGGCACCGTAGGCACCCTGGTGAACCAGACACCGAACGCGATGACGCTGAGCAGATCTCATAACTGATTCGGAAGTCCCGTAGGTGGCTCATTCCCTGAAGCCATCTCTGCGGATGGTGTGGCAGAGTTCACCCATTTTAATGCTTTTGGAGTTCCCTCCAAGGCAGGGGTAGTATACGAAGGCGTCACAGCAAAAGGGGGCAAGTGTGCGTGGGTTTTGGCTTGGCTTGCACCCGCCAACCTGACCCCGACAACCCCAAACAAGGTTAGTACCATTTATTCACACTTCAACGCAAAAGCATGCATGCATGATAAGGCGAAACTAACTAGGTGGAGTTTGACATTTAGCTTTCAAAAATAATGCCGAAATTACGAAATTGATTGATCATTTAATTATCTCGATTATATTCAGGTGTCGGTTCGATACCCTCACAAAATGTAGGAATCGGAAATTCTTACAAGCACTCCCAATTCGTCCAAACAAATTTCCCGACTTTTCGAGTGTTATTTTCTTTAGTAAATGGGTCTGACAATTGAATTTGGCATCCAAATAAAAAGATACAGTTCTTCTTGTAGCAAATATTCAAAGGCTATCGCCATCGTTTCATGAAAGTGTAAACCGATCAAAATGCTCATTATCATTCACATGCCGCTAATTATTATTTCGTCTTATAAATAAATTCAAATACTTTTTATTACGGAGTATGCCATGTATTGAAGTATATATGGTGATGTGGTGATGTGGTGACGCCAGGTATACGCTGCCTGTGGTGCTAAAAGCGTGATTGACAATATGACATGGGATCAAATCGCCATGAACTTGGAGTCGTCGGACATTATTATTCCTGTCCCTGGCCCGGCTTGCGTGGATGCTGCCATCACTCATATACCCGAATTTGCTGCCCTGAGAGCGAGATTTTATCATAAAAATTAACTTCCTGTGCTTGCAATAATGCACGTTGTAACCCTATGTACCTATCTATATGTTCCCATCCAAGTATCCAACTCTATATTATCAAGTATGTTACCTGAATAATCAGTACAGACTGTACGTAATAGACACCTAAACAGCGAACATCGATTGCAACCTGTCTAAATATGGATTTGTCTACTATGTATGTCCATTGCAATATTAATAAATACAATTATTATTATATATTGAATGAATAATCAAGAATAATCAAGAACAATATTAATAGATGGTGGCCATACATACATCAAGACTAAAATTCCAAAACCAATTCAGGTTATTATTCCTAGAAATTTGAAACTTATCCTCAAGTCTTATATGAGACCGTCTCCCGTGAGACCACCACATTAAAAATAAATAATTATATGTTATATTTCTAATTAATAACTGTAGGGGAGCAATAACGGGTACCCGCCACTAAATGATGGACCCGGACCCGTACCCGTTCTTAACAGGTATTGAAATTAAAGAACCGGACCCGGACCCGTTCCCGTTCAAACACCAACGGGTCCCGGGTACCCGTTCAAATTAGATTTGCACATCAGCGGGATCTCACTCGGGCAACAAGCCATGCTGAGCTGTGGGGTTTGACCTAGTTTTACATGCTTTAAGACTAGGCCCATTCGTGCAGAATCTGTGCTGAATGGCCCAAATATACTTGTGAAGATGCACTAAGCAAACATTATTAATTTATAAGTAGCTCTTTGCCCCAAAAGCCTTTGCCTGGTCGATGTGGGATGAAATACTCATCTTTTTTATGGAGTATGTCTTTGTTCTTTTCTTTTGTTGTACAAAACTTAACTTGTTACCTACATACTTTAATGCCTATGAATTCCCTTATTCTCATTAATACTAACATGTACGTTTGGTGATTTTACAAAGTTATATATGTAAGTGTTCCTATGCTTTTGTCCTATTATATAGACATTTGGAATCGTTACTACTCAAGTTCAATTTTATAGATTGAGAAATCATTCTCACTTACTCTCTCTAGTGTTTACATCGAAACTTAATTTCAATTATCTAGCTACTCTACATCTTGTGAGTCACTATAATGGTCGGACACCATCAAAAAATCAAAGAAGATATGAGATAGTATTTACAAATCATAAGTACTCTTTTCCCACCTCACCTAACATAACTTCATTCTTTTTTTATTCTTTTTTTTTGTGAGATCATATTGTTATTGGTTTCATACTAGGAGAGTCGTTGAACAGTATATGAAAAATCAAAGATAAAAAACATTGTTTATGTGTATCACTCTAGTCGTCGAGAACAGTTTACTTTTAAGAGTCGCGTTAACATTAACTTCTAGTATAAATTGTTCAATGAAAGCACAAGTACCCCAATACTCTCTAATGGATCTTAACCACCCTAGCACTACTATGTAGAATAACAAGAACCTACAAATTGGAGAACACTAAATTTGAGTAGATAGAATGACAAAGATTTATCTCGGTCCAATAAAAGCTTAATGGGAAGATAAATGACTGGGCTTTAAACTTCAGACTAAGTAACACTACTTAGCATGTCAAAATAACCATTACTTGGACTATAGTTTATTTGTTATTACCATCAAGCAAGGCTAATTACAAAATGACATGCATTTCTCGATGAATGTTAAAACCCACTCCTAAATCCCCTACGTTATCTAAGATAGTTCATAGTTATATCTTAAGAAGAAATCTCAATATTCTTATATAGAGTACACTTTAGAATATCTAGGATGATATGAAGCGAGCAAAAATCAGTTCTTTTTTGAGAAAATTTGTCCCACATCGAACTTTGAAAGAAGTTGTGGGCAAATTTTGCTTATATTATGGGGGCGGCTCAGTTGATCTGAGCTCTTCACAGCTCAACCTTGTTTGACTAGGTGGGTCTTGGCATGACCTACTTGTGGCTGAATTTAATTTGGCCCACTTCTTGTGGCAGAAATTAATTTGGCCCACTTGTCAATTAAATTAAATAATTAAAATAAATTTTATGTACCAAATTAAAATAATATGATGATATTGTTGTTCGGTTCTGGGTACCCGCTTGGACCCGTTGCAAAACGGGTACCCGTTCGGACCTGTTATAAGATGAGTACCCGACGGGTAACGGGTCCAAAAATTCCGGACCCGTTGCGAACGGGTACTAAAATTTTGGAACCGGACCCGTACCCATCCTCAACGGGTCCGGTTCCAAACCCGCCGGGTCTGAAACGGTTCCGGGTCCTGGTCTGGGTACCCGTTTTTTTTGCTCACCCCTACTAAACTGAATTTAAAATACACCGGATTGAAACTTTGGCCGCCTTTTTTTTTTTTTTTTTGGTTACAACTTTTGGCCGCCTTTAGGTATTTACATTCAGACGTTTTAGAGAAACTAAGGGTTTTTTGGATTGTTTCAAGACATAATCTCTTTATTTCTTGATCGATTAATCGAAGTATCGCATTGACAATATCGTGAGCTTGATCTATTCCTATTTATTGTTTTTCAATTACTGTCTTATCTTTGGTTTTCAATTCATTCAATTCGCTTTTGTGATTGCTAGGTGTAAAACTAGTTTAATTATTTGTTTAAGTTGATTGATTGGTAGTTTAGATTAGTTAAAGGAGTTCATTATTTGATTGATCTTTACGTTGTAGCAAACCCAATTCATTGATTTGTATGTAATCATCATTAGTGTACTAGGACAAAGATTTGACTCATATGTTAATACGAAACGTGAGTTAGTATTGCATGTTTTCATCGATATCTCTCTAATTTCTATAGCTATTATCAAATTGAATCTAATCGTGCGCTTAGATTATTTGATAATTAGGGTTATTGATGGGTAGTGCAGATCACGCCTTTTAGCCGCCATCAAGGAGAGATTTGGGTTTAATTGCTGAGGCTAATTGATTGCTAGTTTAGATTAGTCAAAGGAGTCCATTGTTTGATACGTAGTAGCAACCCCAATTCATTGATTTGTATGTAATCATCATTAGTGAATTAGGCTAAAGATTTGACTCACATGTTAAATACGTAACGTGCTTTAGTTTTGCATGTCTTGATCAATATCTCTCTAATTTATATTGCTATTATCGAATTGAATCTAATCGTGCGCTTAGGTTATTTGATAGTTAGGGTTATTGGGTAATGTTGATCACGCCTTTTAGCTACTATTAAGGAGAGATTTGGAATTTCTATTCCCACGATCGAGTAATTGGAATTAATATAGGAATAATGATAACTAGGATCGATTAGTTAGTGCATTGTGGGAATTATTTGATCAAGATCCGTTTAATCCTGAGTTACATTTCATAATTCGTCCTTCTTTGTTTCAGTTAGTTTGATACTCAACAACCTTTCAATCCCATTTACTTGTTACTTTAGCACTTTAATTCAATATGTTTGACAAATCATTTCCCTGTGGATATTATCCCTACTTCACTATTACTGTTGTTAGTACTTAGAATTTATTTTTGGTAAATAATCGCAACTTTAGTCTCATTGGTGACAATTCAATTCTTACGGAATTTTCAATTCCCTTGGAATTTAATTCCCATATCAAATCCTCGGGAAATCGGATTGAGGTGTTTGAACGTCATCTAGGAATTTAGAATGTCTTGGAATTTAAATCTCATGTGTTGTTTCGATCATCATCCTAGTTCCCATGCTAATAACTCAAATGTCTATCTTACCCTTTATTTTATATTCATATTGCTATACATCGTAGTTATGATTTTTAAGGGTACAAAAGTAATTTTTTTTAGCGTTTATTCACGCTTACCTTCATGTTTTGCCGAATTGCACGGACGGGCAATACTCAGTGTTTTGCAAATTTGTATCAAATACCCTAAAGGTTTAACTATTTGTACACTGCGCCTTAAATTTTAACCATCTCGTTAACGCTGTTAACATCATAAAAAAAAAAAAACTATGATTTTCCTCTCATCACCTTCATCACCATCTTCATCTTTCCCCACCATCTTCATCCCCCTCCACTCACTGTAACCCTCCCCCCCCCCTCTCTCTCTCCCCCTCTCATCATCATCATCATCATCTTTTCCCACCACCACCACCATCATCTTTCCCACCACCACCATCATCATCGTCACCTTTACTTTCCCCACCATTATTTCATTCTTTTCCACCATCATCCTTTCCACCCATTTTACATAACCATTCTTTTCTTCCTTCTTCTTTCAAACTAACAATCAAACTTGCTATTTTCATTTCTTTATCTCTGTTTTGGTTAAAAACTACTCGATTATTTTAGTAACTCGATTAAGTGGATTTATCTATCTGATCGACCTATTATTCTAACAACCTAAGCGCTTTTGTATGAATTCGGAATAATTGCGAATACGTATAAAGGAAATAAACTTTAGAAAATGACATAAAAGAAATTTGTACGTGGAAAACCTTCAATGTGAAGGAAAATCCACGGGGGGAAGGTTTTGTCCCGCCAAGGATAATTGTACTAGGAGATACAATTGCTTTTTGAGAGTATTGTTTTGTTATGACTTAAATTGTAATGCTCGAGTTGTGGAGTATTTCATATATCTTTCCAAAAAATATAATCTTTTAAAGATAAAATAATGTAACACGTGATTTTGGAGGGATATATGGAATGAGATATGAAAATGGGATAGGTGATATGCACTGCTCTTTCTCCTTAAATACTCCAAATAGTCGTTAGGGCTTTTCCAATAATAGTATGCTTCCCATTATGTTGTTGCTGCTCCACAATTCTCTCCCTGTAATATAGGCCTATTAATTAAATAATTAATTAAGTAAAAATATCTTGACATAATATTTGTTACCGCATCTAATCGAGCATCAAGTATCTAACATCAACCATCAGGCTAGAATACCATTGCCAATGGAATTCTACCACCCAAACAACCTCTTTTCACCTTCATCAATTCATCTTTCTCCACCAAACTTCAGCATCATCTCTACCTTCTTCGGTCATATGTAAAACCATAACCACCTAATTCCCCCTTTCAAACACACAATGATACCCAAACTTTGATTCGATTTTCAACCTTTATATGAATATGGGTTTTGGTCTAGTTTCGTTTTAGAGTAGCAAAATCTGGAATGAATTTTACTACTCTTGCATTAACTTACACTTTAGGGTTCAATTAGTGAACAATATGGGTTTCGTAAGAAGAACATGAAGGTGATTCTAGTGTTAATGTGGGTGGAAGAAGATGAAGTTGGTGAATAAGTTAGGTTGAAAAAATAAAGATAGTCATGGAGGTGAAGAGAGAGAAAACAACTTTTTTAAGGTCGCATCTCTGCCGTTCATTTGGATTGATGGATGTATAGTTGAGATTTTTTTTTTTTTTTTGTTTGTTTGTTTTTCAAGTTAGCGGTGTTGACCTAACTTGGGGTCAAGTAACGAGGGTACCGTGTGCAAACAATCAAATTTTAATTAAGAGTATTTGGTACAAAATTGCACAAGACGGTTACTGGATGACGATTTATGTTAGCCGACCCCAAATCATTTTGGGAATAAGACTTGGATGTTGTTGGTACAAAATTGCAAAACAATGGATAACACGTGTGATTCGGCAGGATATGAGGGTACCACAAGAATTAACTCGTTTGTTTTATTACATAACATGAGATTTGTGAATTAACAAGGGGTGGTTGGGTAAGATTATATTAAATATTTGGGAGTTGGGTACTTGGGCTATTTGAGGTGAGATTTGTGTTTAGTACACATTAATTAACATGTTCAAACATTGAAATGCTATTATAATTGATACAAGTCTAAAATTCATTAGGTACAATATAATATTTAAACCGTGCAACGCACGGATTTAAAAATAGTTCATGTTTATTTCGTGGTAAAATTTTCAACAATAATAATCCAACTCTTTGTTATTCATTTTAGATATGTTGACCTCTTTAAATTAATTAGTCAGAATGGTTACTCTCAATACTAACCTTCAATATCCATAAGCGATTCATGTCGTGTTGCCTTGTCATGCCAACTCTTACCGGAACCATAACTATTAATATCAAATTAATCTAGGTCTTGTGGGAGAACGTCTCCCAATAATTTATTGAGAGACCAATTATGTTATTTACATCGTGATCCTATATATATAATTAGTGCTCGTTATACTACTTTTGGTAATCGTTTTAGTTAAAGACCTTTGACACTTAATCTAAGATTTGCAAAGAGGTTACTTTATATATCTAATACTATATATTAAAACATGAAACCAAGTTTTCCTAGAAGGACACTTGACATTCATTAATTGAATAACACTAAGTAATTACATAATATGAAAATTCTTAGCTCATTTATGGAAAATAATACTTCCTCCTATTCAAAAAGATTTTCCTCTTTCAATTTGCAGTTTTGAGGTGTTATGTTGTGTAACAACCCTAAATTTTCGCAATGATAAATGAGGAAATTATTATACGATTGTTACGCCGCAGTTGACTACCGAGTCAACTGCTAGGCTTAAAATTCAATTACAACTTAACAAAATCGAACAAACGAAAAGACGACAGCGGAAGAATTAGAATGTCGAACTACAGTCCTCAAAACTGAATTTAAATTACAAAACCAAATATAATCCATATCAAAATAATGTTTATGAAAAGTTCCCGGCATGCAAATGAACTCCCCTAGCAAGCATCCACATCATCAAGACCTGTCAACTATGCCATCGAAGAATGACATAGGCCCCAGAATACGGTAGGGAACAAACCAGAAACAGAACGTCAGCACAGGCTGAGTAAGAAACATAAAGCAGAGAAACAAAGATACGCGCCTTGGGCGTGTAGCTAACAAATAATAAGCATTGGATATAATAGTGAATACAGAGTACCATCGGAAAACAACAGTGCGATAGTCACGTATCGCTGACAAGACAAACGGTCTTGTCTATCATACACGGCTGGGCTCCTACCCCGCAGCCACCACAATCTCGAACCGGCGCGAGCTAGAGTACATATAAACGATTCATAAAGACTTAAAATGTGCACACTCCTCGCTAGAGATCCAGTAGGATGCGTACCTCTAGGAGGAAAGCCTAATAGGCAGTCGGTAGCTACTCCGACCGAAACAGTACCTTGATCAGAGGTATAAACAGTGATCGGTCCGTGCCGCATCACATTCACTCTAGGTGGTAATCACATCGTTCTTTTCTTTCAACCGTCTTACATACATTATTCGATGGTACGTTATTCGATAATACAATTTATAAACGGCCGAAGCCGGAAACTCGATAAATGAATACGAATCAAAATCAACATTATGGAACAGAGAACCAAGCGACTCACTCGGCCGATTAGCCAAGTGACTGAGGGTAATCAAGGCCGAACGGCCACGGGTCGCAAAGAGGCCGAGGGCCGAGAACAGTAAGGGCGTGGCAAGGACAAGTGCAAGACGAACAATTCATAAGAATACAATAAGAGCTCAAGGTGCAGAACATGAGACCAAACAAGGAGTATAAACGATGGATGTGAATTGAATCGCCAATTATCATAATGATGCGTAGGCTGGAGTAACGAACAACGTTCTTACCTTACTCTGGAAGAACCACTAAACTGCTGCAAGGCTAAAAAGGAACCTCCTCGAACACACACCCTAATCACAAAAATAAGAAGGTTGGATTACTAATCAACCACCATCATAATCCCAACACGAAGCAAAACAGCCAACGACAACAGGGTCACGACAAATCACGTTTCGACATCCAAGCACCCCAAAAATCATACCGAATTCGTACAACGTCCATCCCGTTGTACTAACTACACCACCCCACCAATTAGACATCAAAACAGCAGCAACATACGCAAATTACTCCAAAAAAATCAGTACCGACAGTAGGTAAACTCATCACCGAATTCATTAACAAAAGCTCCCAAAAGTAATACCATAATATCCCCAATTCATAACAAATAACTCCACCAAAATTCAAGCCATACCACACACGAAATCAATCATAAATTAACATAAACCTTATAACCAAAAACCCCCAAACTTCGAAAATCATAACTCACGAATTATACTCATCACAAGCACGATTAAACTCCAAAACAATCAATTAAAACAACCCAATCGTACTCTAATCATAAACTTGACCTAAATCGAAAACCCAATTAAACCAATCGCAGAATAGTTCGAGGGACTTACCACTCTTGATTGAAACCAAGGGAGAGAGGACGGTAGGGGAATTAGGCGAGGGTGGCTGTGTGGCGACGAAGGCGGTGGCACGGCGTGGTTTGCGGGGAAGGGGTCGCGCGCGCGCTCCTCTGTTCTTCTCTCCTTCTCTTTTCTTTTCTCTTTCTCCTTTTCTTTTCTCTTTCTCCTTTTCTTTCTCTGCTGCGCCGCGTGAGGATGAGTGATGAGTGTTTTTTTTTTTTTTTTTTATAATGAGGTGAGGGAGGGTTTAGTAAGGGCAATAAGGTAATTTTGCTATCTAAATTCCTAATTAGGAAAACGACCCAAAAAGGAAAGTGACTCTAAATTCCCAAAAATAGAAACTCGTAACTCTAAAATGAATTTCTCCCGACGACTTTAATAATTTAGAAGTCCCAAAAATATGGGGTGTTACATGTTGAGAGCTACATTTATATCAAATGAATCATTCATTTATTGCAAAAATTAGTACATATTTCATTATGCAATGTATTCTACCGACTCCATTTGATTTACGACAAATAGATTTTCCATTTAGTTTACAAGTAGTCCCTAACATAACAACATAAAACTGTAAAAAGAAAGAAGAAAATCTCTTTAAATCGGAGGGAATATAATTTATGGTGATTATGGTGGTAAGCTAATTTATGAAAAATAATAGTGTTGCTAATAATATTTGGACCAACAAGTGCCTCATTATGACCATATTCATCACCAAAATCATTTACAAAGTTGTCAATAGCGTCTTGATGAAACGCAACATCCTGATTAAGCGCAAAAGGCTGATTGTATGGACAATCTGGTGTTGATTTGCTTGCTGAATTGGAAGAGAGTTGTACAGATTCTGATTTACGGGACCAATAAGTGCCTCATTAGAAACATATTCATTACAAAAAACATTTACAAAGTTGTGAATAGCGCCTTCATCAAACTCAGTTCCCGGATCAAGCGTAAAAGACTAATTGTATGGGACGATTTGATGCTGATTTGTTCACTGAATTAGAAGAGGGTTGTACAGATTCTGATTTACGGGACCAACAAGTGCCTCATTCGGAACATATTCATCACCAAACACATTTACAAAGTTGTCAATAGCGCATTGATCAAACGCAACATCCTGATCAAGCGCAAAAGGCTGATTGTATGAGACAATCTGGTTCTCATTTGCTTGCTGAATTGAAAGAGCGTTGTACAGATTCTGATTTATGGGAGGCAGCTCCAGCAAATTACCCCCAGTAAACTGTGGATCTTGGAAATTATCCCCAACAAACTGTGGAACAAAGATATCGAGTTGAATGTCAGCAACAGCAAAAGCTGCAATCTGAAGCTGAAGTTCAAATTCTAACAAATTATGTGCTAAAAACAATGTTTGCTGAGCTTGAACAAGCGGTAGATTTTGACC
Organism: Spergularia marina; assembly: GCA_963680865.1. NCBI lineage: Eukaryota > Viridiplantae > Streptophyta > Magnoliopsida > Caryophyllales > Caryophyllaceae > Spergularia > Spergularia marina. The sequence continues at coordinate 19,909,160 of OY804553.1, read as the reverse complement.
ACACGAATAACCAGCTATGAGGTCATACAAGTTTAAATTTTCGTGGAGGAAACATAGCTTGCTGGATTTGAAGGTTATCAAATATAGGGGGCTGAAGGTAACCAGTTGGAATCTGATTCTGATCGACTTGTTCAGCCTGGAGATACAGAGCTTGCTGAACTTGCGGTTGATTCTGACCATGAAAATTCTGATTCAATAGATCAATAGCAATAGCAACCACCTATGTGTTGGGTTTATTTTTTAACCCAGTTGAGGACGAAAAAGTCTGTGGCAGAAGACGGTGGCGAGGATCCCGATGGTAACCTGCAAAACAATCAACACCGGCCCCGGTTGCTACACCAAGCGACGGGTCTCCGACGATCAAGTCAGAGAGGGTTGCAATTCCCAGTATCTGGAATACTAAGCTATGCTATCTTTACTACGGAGTATATTTAATTATATGAGAGGGTTTAGGAATAGTCTGGCACTTAAGGTTGAGCGACCGTTTAGGACCGGACCAGACCGAACTGGACCGGACCGAGGGCCGAGACTCAGAAAAATATGGACAGAGTAGACCGAGGAAAATTTTCCCAGAAAACTTGGACCGAGTTAAATTCGGTCCGGACCGGGACGACCGAATGGTCCGGGTCAGTTCGGTCCGGTTTTCGGTCCGGACCGAGTTTCTGCTCTTCCCTATTGGCACTTACAGCAAAAATCACATTAGAGCGGCAGGGATTGTTGTGTAAAATGTATGATGTCTGAATTCAATGTGTAATAAGTCCCCTTCTTTCCTCTTTTATATCACATTCCAAATAGGGTTACCAATGTGTGAACTGTCACTTTTCACAAGTAGGGCCCCCTTTCCTACCTTGGGGAAGGAGGTATCCCCGGTTAATATAGATTTGTTTCCCTCTCCAAGAGATATTTTCGACTCCTCTCGGGCTTTACCATACTCGGCCCATTTGATTGGGCTTTCATATTCCCTAATTGATCCCGACCCAATCTGGTAAAATTGACCCCAACATAAGCCTCTCATGGCTTCTCAGCCTCGGTCTTATTTTTCCTTCCCGAAGCTAGGAAACCATGAGTCTCTACTGAAAGCAACTAGTTGGCCCTTGTCATAATGGTGTCCGCCTGGGCCTGCTCTTAGATTCATTTTTTTCGTGGTTCTCAACTTCCGACCCTGGATATGGTGGTGAAGATGGCGGCCTTCAAACATTTCTACGAAACTAGTTGACCCTTGTTTGACGGCAACCATGTGAGCCTCAGCCACCTATGTTATCCCTTGATAGAATGGCAGCTTTTACGCCGTGACCCTTTTGGCTTTTTAATCGTTTGCTTTTTTCCTTCGCGAGCAAATTAAAACTTTTCCCATCACAAGGTTGGGAATCAGTACGTTTTTTGCCATTCCCAGGTGACAGTTGTTACATGTTTATTTAACCGCAAGCGTACGGGTAGTTGTAGCTAACGGGTTGGTCTCAGGGAGGTATGAAAAATGTCTAGGTCGTCTAAAGAATTGAAGTTAGCTACATTATGGTCGAAATAGTTTGTGAATGTATCAATATGGTAACAAGAATGTAAATGAAATTGGTGTAATCAATTAACTAAAGGCCTAGGGTGGAGATATCCCCACTAACATGAATCTACTACGATATTAATACACATAGCAAGTCAATTACACATACATTAGGGGAGATTATGCAAAAAACTACTTATCCTGGCGAGGCTATCATAGTCTAATCCAACTACAATCCTAAATCCTACTTCCGTAGTGAAATGATCTAGTAATAAGAAACATTAAGAACACATAAATTTCCCAACTAGTCCTAGCAACCCACTTCCGTGGTGAAACAGTCCTAATCAATACTAGAGGGCTAATCACTAAACAAGAATCGCAACTGCCGTTTATAAACTCTGTTTAGCACTCAACAAGCATAAATTAGTGTAAATCTAATCGCAGCAACATGCATATAAATTAGACAACCATAATCAAACTCAAGTTGATAATTACACCTAGCCATAATAAGCCCTAATCATATGAATAATCTAACTTGCTAATTCATGAATCAAATCGTAGCATCTAACATGTTAGGGTTCAATCAAACCCCTAGAAAACACATAGCTAAATCAAGAACAACAATAATAAGATTAATGGAAGACATAATTAAAGAAATAAAGGGAAGATATACAATACTCTCAATTGGGTGTGAATAATACGCAAAAATATAATAGAAATAATCTTCGAATCCGATACAAAAGTGCTTGAATTTTGAAATGAACTTGAAGTTTTAAAAATAATGGCGTGAAGAAAGTAATGAAAGCTTGGATGTCTAATACAAAGGCTCAACTAGGTATTTATACCTAGAGGTTATTTTATAATTTCCTAATAGAAAATAGGAAATAAACCCCCGAAAACAATTAAAGAAAATCCCGCGGAAAGCTGGCCCATGCAGCTGCATGAGTCGTGCAAGCTTTAGTGACCAAATCGTCAATTTGCACGAATCGTGCAATCACCGCTCGAATCGTGTAAAACTGGTCCGGCAGTCCAAGTTCAAATCCCTCTAATTTCTTCGTTACTTATCGGATTAGGGCGTGTGACCACTTTTTAGAAAGCTAAGATCATATTCGTTCATCTCTAATTTTTTCAGTGCAAAATTCAAAGTAGTTTGGGAGATATTGAGCTTCGAAGTTGGCACTGTGCAAATGACTTCAATCCCGCATCTTATATCCTCCAAAATGTCCTTTTTATTACCCGAAAAGCTCAAAAACCAACAACTATACCAAGGACGTGAAATATTGCGGGAATGAATGATAATCAAGTATAAATGGGGGCAAATATAGCAATTACAACACCGTAAAGTCCTATGTAATTATGGAAAATAAAGACTTATCAACAGTTTCTTTTTCCATGCAAGCGGTTAGGGAGAGGGATACCTTGTCTCTTCATTGCCCCTCTCCTCCACATGTCACCATCTACTTGCGCCGCGGAGTTCGTGGTCATCATTGCCACGATTTTATGGCAACTGACAAAAGTTATCCCACTTCCTTTTTTTCGAATTTCGATAACACACAATTACTTTCCTACCCTCAATTTAAAACTTCTCCTCGCAAAATATATTCTTGTCCTCTTTTTACCATTCTCTATTTTTCATTCTCTCGAAATCCTTCACTCTTTCCAAATTTCCCTTTTTTTTCGAGTTTCTTTGCAGCCCAATCAGCTACGCATGTTGCCTCTCTCCCCGGCTTGTGACTGCGCTTCTTTTACCCGATTTGTCGCCTCTCTTCATTGTTTCCTTTTGGTATCCCTCTTTTGAACTTTGCTTCTTCTCAGGCTTTTTATTTAATCCTTGCATTGATCATGGGTGGTTTTTCTTATAGACCTGACCACATGGATACCCCATCTGAGACGTATCCTTGGGCGGACCCGAAGTGGACTCCCTTTCAAAAACCCCGCATCACCACGGCTTGGCTATCCAGGCCCTGTGGATGGCGTCGTGAGGCTATCCCCCTAGGGATTCCTCGCTGTTTTAATTGACCCTGATTTTCAATTTATTCCAGAACCCCCCTTGCACGTGCCTTTCAATGTTACCTTGGCCTTTCGTTCTAATCCTTTATCGCCCCCTAGGTTGCTCTTCTCTTCTTGCAAATGCCCCGTATTTAGGCTTCTTCCTAACGCCCCTTGTACTCCCTCACATGACGTCAAATATAGCCTCGCTACTTTCCCAGCCTCTGGTATCGTGATGGCAATTCTTTATTCCTTTTTGTTCAACAAGCTTGCCAAGATCCTAAAGAGGATCGGCAAAAAAACAGCGCGGCCCTTGCTGAGTGGGGTGCTGACAGGGGTTTTACGCTCACTCTTCAATTGGTTCTTCTTTCTGAATCAAAGACAATCAGCGACCCTCCTTTAGAGCAGTTTCCCTTTAACATTTAATCCATCGAATGTAGATTTCGTCTTCCTCTCCATCCTCTAGCCTTGGAGATTTTCACTTACTATGGGGTGGCTCCACATCAACTTACTCCCCCTTCCTTTGCTGCAATAGCTTCCTTCCTAATGGTGGGAGAGCTCTGTGGGCTCCCCCTTTCTTTAAACTTATAAACAGGAAACCTTCACTCACCCTTGTGCCACCTTCACCCCGGATGTCCTTGTTTTTCCTCGGCCACACCTCACCTTGATTGTAGATGCTTCCAATGCTCCTCATTCGGATTTTGAAGGTATTTGTTGCATCTTGCTACATCCTGATGGTACATGGGCAGGTGGTTTTGTGACCACTGTTAGAGCATTTGACGCCTCCCATAGGAGGTCCTCGACATCTTGACGGCTGCCCAATGGTGTAAAAGTCATAATCACTAGAGAGTCAGCTTGTTGATGATTGTAAATTTGTTACTTTGGGCATACAAGGTGGCGAGGTTGTAAAAGACCGCTTCATCAACCTTTAATATATGTTCAGGGAGGTCATCCAGGATGGATATGTGAAGACGATCCACTACACTCTGAGGAAGTGGGTACAAGCTGCTGATTTGTTAGCTAGAGATGCGAGGAGTATGAACCATATTGAGATTATGAATATTGCAACCCCTCCCCTAGCTATTCAGGTGTATTTTGATAAACATGGTGCTTTTGCACCAACTTTCCACCCGGGGGTCTGACGTAGTTCCAAGTTGCAGTGTTGTATTCTAAGACAACTTTTTTTAACTATGCAATGCTATGCTACCGTTTAAAAAAAATGGCGGAGAAAAAATGGCAGCCGAAACCAAAATCATTTGGCGGCGAAACACCTCAATCTCGAGGAGTATGACACCTTCTACAATAACCCTTTCGCTCCTCTTTATCTCCACGTCACTCATCTCAATGAGGTCTTTCTCTCCTCTCTCTTTTTCGAATCAAATTCTCAATTCTTTTTATTTTTTTTAATTATTTTTTATTTTTTATTACTGTATTATTTTTCTCAATAGATATTCCATTTGCACGGCTACGTCATGCTGACCAAGGTATTATTATTACTCCAATTATTAATCTTGATATTTTCTTCCACATCTTTTTATTTCCATGCATTTTAGTTAATTAATATAGCTGTTGTTTGGTTGAAATTGAAATTGTTTATAGTTGTATGTACCCACCTATTCATTTATGTTTTTCTATGTGTGCATGCTACCCAATTGTTGTTATAACACCAATCAGGCGGTACTTAAGTAGATGGAGTTAAGTACATCTTAGGTTTTGTGGGCATTACGACCATGTCATCGAATTCCTCATCCACGTTTGATTGTACTGACATTTGCGATTCATCATGAGCGAGAGCTCTCGAGAGAGCATTTATTCTCTTTGTTGTTCATCCGATCGGGGTACAAAATCCATTGTTTGGTGTTTTGATTGATCCGTGATATTTGTGACCATGAACATAACGATGTCGTTTGTACTTGTGTGTACACCTACACCTACACCTTTACGTGTTCATTTTTCTAGTTGGTGCATCTGTAGAATAATTGATGTTCATTTACAAAGGTCTAGTCTTTAATTTTGCTTTTTCCCGATATGCACGAAAACTATTAACGTAGTTGCGTACATTTGGACCTCCTTAAGAATAGGCCTCCCTAGACCTCTCGGGTCATAACTATTATTGTAGGCCTGTAGTTGTTTACCTGGCATTTCGCAAGGTGGTTCTATATTGTCTAAGAACAATCTATACCCGTGGCGGAGCAGTAAACCATTGTTGGGTTCTCTTCCAAATTAATGACTCAACATTCATAAAAGGAGTATGAACTTCTCCATTAAGAAGATGCATTATGGGGAAAGGAATGTTTTCATGCGTTTCCATGGGGTTGTGAATGCATATGAAACTAATGAAAGGATGTTTCATGCATGCATTTACAAGGTGAAGTGCATATGGCATCAAAACCTCCAACCATTGAATTATTGTACACACTTATTAATAGGTGTTCCATATTCAATTTGGGGAGTTCCAAAAGCTTGGGGTTAGCTATATATACCCTCAAGTTGGAGAGAATTATTCATTCAAGCCACACACAAAATACAAGTGTGAGAGAGTGAGAGAATAAGTTCCTCCAAGGGAAAAAGAGAGAACCATTTTTTTGTGAGAGTGTACCACCACAAGTTTTGGTGAGTAATACATATTGTGATCCATCCTAAAGAGGTGAGAGTAATCCTCTAGTGCGTTAGAGACGACAAATCCTTGTAATCCTACTTGTTCTTATAGTGGAAGTTTTCGCGTTTTGGCCGGTAGATGTTTCCCCACGTTGGGGTTTTACCACCTAAAAATTCTAGTGTCTTTATTTTATTGTTTTTCGCATACAAAATTTATCAATCCCATTTTAATCATACAAATAGGGAAAAGTAAATACGCTTCCGCTACCCTGTCTTTTCCCAACAACCACTCTAAACCCGCTCTCAGAATCGACAGTGTGTCTATGGTGGTTTGCTTGGGTGTAAAAAACATTTTCAGTAAAACTTGTGTATGCCTAAACAGCCCTAGACTCCCTTATAAGATCCTTACTGTTACTGGGTTTATATATATGTCGTCGTAAATGATTTAAGATATGGTTAGTTGCAGCGGAAAATTGTGGAAGCACTGAGTGGAATAGACAGCTTGCTGAACCCACAGCGGTCCACATTGAATGAGACGTTATCTTCTTTCAGTTATTGCCTTACACTCGACGAGGTGAATGCTGACCTTACTGCCCTTAAATGGCAAGAAGATTTTCCAGTTGAATCGCTCCAAACTTGCTCTTCCACCAATGACACTGGCGTTGTTCATGCGAGTGATGTTAAAACTTAAAAGGACCAGGGTGAGGAAAGTGAAGAAGAGGAAGGCGTTTGATGCTGTACATTTGACAAAACCACGGTCCAAGAAGAACTGTGTCAAGAGGAAGCATCTCTCTGAGATTATTGGCTTTGATCAAATTCCATTTTGATAGAGTTTAATGGTGCAGGCCTTCGTCTTTTATAGCCTACAAGCTTGTTCAAACCGAGTGTTGTAAACTGCGATGAAGGGAATTTAGTTGTACTTAGTGTCCGTTTAAGTAGTGCTGAATATATATTTCTTAATTTGTGAAAAGTAAAGTGAAACTGATCTTTCTGAGAAAGTTTAATGGATTATCTATCTTCAGCTATATATATGGAGTATGTATGTTGTTTTAAGGGGAGATGTCTGCCTCTATGCCCTCTTTATGGGATGTTTTGTCTTGAGATTGCGCAGTTGAATGCTTACTGAAGTTGGATTAGTGTCTGTGCCACGTATAACAAGAGTCTTAAGTGACTCAACAATTCCAAAGAGGCTGAGAATTAATGTGATTGGTGGCGCCTGTGGTGGTGGTGGCGGAGATGGGCTAGGGTGGGGTAGGGGCGGAGCAAAGGTGGCTCGTGGGTGGGGGAATGGGGAGGAGAGAGAATATGGGTTTGGTTTTTATTTTCTTTATTTTTTCAATTGATTTGTAATTATGGGTCAATTTGTCTTAAAATAGTCAAACTCACTGAGGGTCTAACAATGTTAGACGCCGTCAGCGAAAATCTGGAAAAAACACGATTTTGCAAACCTCAGGGGCACGCTGGAGAGCTCGGTAACCTGAGGGGTATACCTGGAAATTTCGGGAACCTCAGGGGTATATTGGAAAATTTCCCTTGTTTTTTTTTTGTTTTTTGAGAGGGGGGGGTTCAAAACCGGAATCACGAGGCAAACAACTTGACCCGAATTATCTGAGAGAAACCCGAAAAATTGACAAGACTTAGACGATTAACCAATTAAATTTCCAGTATATTTATCTTTTAATCATTACATAATACGAGTATTACATATTTACATCCTGAATGTAATACAACATATAACAGTTAACCTAAATATTGCAAAACAACAATGTCATATTTCTACAAAAGATTCAACTGAAGAAAATTACAAGCTGCCACCAGACGACTCAATAACCCTTGATTTTCTTCGAAATCGAAACGCGGAATCTCTGATTGATCTCTCCTGCTGTTTCTTTAATTCTCTTCCGCAACCTCTGTTCTTCTTCATTGAAATAAGATTATTCTTCTTCATCAAGAATTTTTTTTATCAGGGTTGAAAATATTAGGATTTTTCTACCAAAGTATCCCAGAAAACAAGAAGAGAGAAACCGCAATGCAAATGGAAAATTTGGGACAGAAAATCGCTGCGAACAGAAACATAGGAATCAAGCTGAGGAAAATTACGACAACTGCGGAAAACACTTCTCGGTATCTGTAATTAAGAGAAGAAGCAAGGATTAGCAGAGGGAGAGCCAAACAGAGGATAAGCATCCACATTGTCGTAGAAGATCAGATTTAATTGGAATTCGGGATTTTGCGTAATCAAGAAGATGATGAATGATTGAGAATTAAAGATGATGAAGATGATTACTTGAGGCTCACGATTGTGATTTTGGAGAAAAGAATGTAATAGTGATTTGCAGGTTTCGATTTGGAAAGCTTTTATAGATGTGTCCCTTTGGCGGTTTATCTGCTAACGGTCATGTGTATAGCTGGTGTTTTTTTTGGCGCGTTGATATCTTCTTGTTCTTGAGTTATTGTTTTTTGGAAAGTTCCAGCACGCCCAACTCGATTAACACAAATATTAGAAGAAAAAAAAATCACACTTAATTATGTCAAAAGTGTATACTAACAAGTCAGTACGATATAAATCGGATACAATAATTGGTTTCGGTCAAACGAGTCTACACGATTAATACAAACATATACTGTAAATAACTGTCGAGAGTCTTGGTACCTAAGGAATATTTATCTTTGTACGAACAGATTTCTTTTGTAGCTCTACTACTCTCGCAGTACATTTTGCTGAAACCATTTTCTTGGAACCTATTTTGTACATGCGACATTCTAATCATTTCTATCCGAAACCAATCACTTATCATATGGAGTATACACTTCTTTCCTTGAAAAATATTTGTTATCGTTGAAATTTTTGCTACAAAATCATTTTACCCAAGAACACGTTACACGTGATTTATAACCATCTATTCAAAAATTTCGAATACAAAATTGCCAGACTTGAACCGAGCCCAATTAAATCCGAGTATGAGACAACCAAATCAAATGCTCGTATATAGGTATGTTTCTTTTGACGCTGTAGTTCAAATCATATCGCAACGGTTACACCATATACGCGCCAAAAACTCCAGCTATCGACAAGTCAAGTAATAAACCGCCAAATTTTCAAATTAAACTTTCCAAAACAGAACCTAGAAAAAACTATAAATAAATCTTTTCTCCGAGAAAACCGCACACTTTAAAACCACAATCTTCAATCCCAAATTATAATCACCAACTTTCGTCAACTTCGTCTATAATTCCTAATTACAAAATTCCAGTTAATTTGATTCAGTTATACAATGCTGTTGTTCTTCCTTTGTTGCGTGATATCTTTGATAATTTTTGCTTCCTCTTTAAGGTATGGGCAAGAATTTTGGGATATCGTCGTTGTTCTACTTTGCCTGGTTCCTTTGTTTCCAATAGCCTTGTTTTTGGGTCCCAAATTTTTCGTTTGCACCGCAATTGCTCTGTTCTTATTCTTCTTTTCTGGGTTTGCAAGAAAACCCACCACCACAAATTTCAAAGCCTGATCATGCAGCTTGTGCAAGAAGACTTAATCCTATCCCAAAGTTTTTTTTTTTTTTTTTTTTTTTTTTTTTTTTGACGGGATCCCAAAGTTGAATACTTCTGAGAACAAGAGAAGCAACATTCCGATATCAAAGGACAAAGGAACGGTGGATTGTGATTAAGTCTGGTGGCAAGTTCTTCAGTTGAATGTTCGGATGTTGAAGAATTTGAGCAAGGGTTTATTGTTGTCTTGTGAAGATTTTGTTAATCATGTAAAAAACGTGTTGGGATCCTCTAGAGTTGCAAATCAACTCTATTTGGTAGAGTTTGCCTAAAAAGGTAAGAAGAAATTTTTTAACAATTTATTTGTGACCCTCAAAATTCTTTTTATTTTGTCTTATTACTTGTTTTGATAAACACTATCAACTCTACCAAATTCAAACTCTAGAGGATCCTCACCCGTAGAAAACTGTTTGGTGGTTGTGAACGAATGTACATTCTTGCTCTAATTACATCAAACATGTAATTAAAAGTTAAATAGAAGAAATTCGATTATTTTGTTACATCTTTTGTTTCCTTAATCCCATATTATGCTTTTCACTTACACCTGTCTCCTTACCTCGGATGAATAGAAACTACGATCACTGCCCCGTTCAAATACTCGGAGCCAGCAGTTTTGATACATAGCACAACATATCATTGACTCATTGTGACTGCTTCACATTGTCCTCCATTTGTAACCTGTGATTAGTGTACATTCATAATTTTAGAGCGCGGGTAATCTCCCAGGGTAGCATGTCGTTCTCTGCAGTCACACGTTCTTTGAAAAAGGCATCTTGCTGGGCAGAGTTCACAATCGCAATCATGTATGTCTCATTTTCAAGTGAACAAGGGTAGATGAATTGTTCTTCCTATAGTCAATTTAAAACATGTCAGAAAACGCTTGGGGTACAAAAACTTGTGATTAAACCGCAATTTGAGAAAATTATCTCAGTTCCTTTAGTGACAGGAGCAGCATGCCTTCTAACTTCAACTAGTAAATGATGCAACTGAAGTTAAACGGAAAGATCAAGACACAGAATATTACCTCGGGCAATTCGTCAAACTCTTCAGGAGATATCTGGAGTAATTCACTAGCAGTTTGACCTGCACACCATGCAAAGGCTTTCCCACTGTCATCTGTCACAGTTATTTTCAGATGGAAAGAGCGTCTGAGTTCCTTTGTCTCACAACGGCAGCAGCAGAACTCACATTCCACAGAGTCAGATGTAGATTTGACAAAATGACCACAGGTAGCATGAGCCAATCTCGTGTTAACATCACAATGTTCAACTTGGTCTAACCAGACTCTACATATCTGCTTGAATGTTGACAAAGTGAAAAAAGTTAGACCTAATATAAACTGGTACTGAAGTGTTCGTTTCTCAGTCTAATAGAAGTCAAGACAGTTTCCTACATGTGTACCAGACTACCAGTGCAGTTTTAGAGAAAGTAGAGAAGGCAGGAGAAATGTCATACATGTGTGCCAGTACTCGACATTGAGAGATCAACAAGGGAGGATGGTTTGTGGAGACAGGACGAGTTCAGAATTCCAGGCAAGCAACTAAGATTGACAAAGGAAGTCCCACGTTCATTCTCAAACCATCGTGCTTCTAAACTGCCAAGCAAAACTGGAACATCAGAATCTGATGGTAAATAGTGCAAAACCGAGAAACAGCAATAGAATGCTTAACCACAGAAAATAACAGTCATTAAATGGACGAATGATTATCATGTTTTCTAAGATGATGGTCGGGTGCTCACCACTTTTGTTTAGTCTTACTGCATGTCAGCCCACAAATGTACACTATGTGTCCGAGGCTGAGTCTCCCCAGTGACCTGAAGAACATTATGAAGATAGATTTAAGCATCAAAAAAGAATTATCTTAACAGAGGGAATGTTCTGCCATTTTGTAAGAGATCAGATTAATATACCAAGATTCGGAAAAATGCAGCTTTATACAGATGGTTCCAGTTGGATCTTGTATAAGTAAATTGAAGACATAGTTTTTACTGCTCGTCTCTCGAAATATATCCATGACTTTGCCATATATGCTAATGCCAGTCATCTTGTCGTGGAGATCAGTTATGAAATACTGCAAAACTGAACAGGTAAGACGTTGGTGAACAGTAAGAAAGTTCAAAGCAGCTGATTATGTTCTTATATATTAACAGCAGCAAGCTCAAATGAAAGATACTATAATAACGTGGTATTATCGTATTAGGATATAACCAAGGGAAAGATTACAAACAATGAAAGTAAATTATTTTTCCCATCTACTTAAAGAAGCCCAGCAACTGTCTCTAGAGTGGATTAGTGTGTGGACAGGTGAGATCGAAAACTAGTAATTCTACATAATGCCCCACCAATAGCAAACAATCCATGGAGATTTAAAACTACTAGCTGATCTGTTCAAAACAGGATTCTATTTGTGACTAACCTGGAAAGGATAATTACTAAAATTAACTGAGCCTTGAGAATCACATGGTAGAGTCATTTGCGAGACTTTAGGACCTTGAGTAGGACACGAAGGTGTAGCAACCCTTGATCCTTTATATCGATTTGGAGTCAAAGAAACACATACCTAAGTCATAGAGATGTTAATTCTTCCATACATGCTGGAGTATGCCATCCCGAGAATGAAAACACAAAACTTACTTGTTCCCCTTGTCGGATAAATGGAACCAAATATAACTGGGTTGCGCTGCCATATTCAAGACAAACACCTCCATAATTTTCAAGACCACCATCCCAGGAACTTGCAACGAATGGTTTATCAATTGCAAGCATGCTGCTGGTGCTGCATATGTGTGCTTTCGTTACAAGAATAAAGAGAAGATTGTGCTATAAGTTATAAACCAATACTGGCAAGGAGTTTACCTGAAAAGATTACTCAGCACAACTTGCTCACCCCATAAGAGGAAAACCATCTTGACACCATCATTATCAACCAACCTAATTTGTATTCTCTGTGTACCGCCACATCTCTCCAGAATTTCCAGTGGCCCTATGGATTCAATCCTAAAACAGTACAAATATCTTTAAAAATTGGAAGTTTGAAACTATTCAAGGTTAGGTTTTGACTTTTTGAGAACAAATGACAAGTGAATTGCTCATAATACCCTGCAAAGAATTAACCTCAAAGGTTTACCTTAACAGTGTGTTTGGATACACACATCTAAAGGGAGGGGGAGGGGAGGGGGGAAAGGGGAAGGGGGAGGAATAAATTACTTCCCTCCCTCTCACTGCCCTCCCTTTACTTCCAAATCCCCCTATCCAAACAAGCTCTAAGTATCATTTAAAATGTATGTGGTCTGTACACACACGAACTATACCACTTCAGACTACACATCAACCAAAAATCTGAAGTTAATTACTATAGTCCATAGTAGAAAAGCTGGCTTGCAGAAGTTGTCATATTCATTCAAAGAGAAATCATTTTTGTCCCATATTGGGACAGAACTCAACGTTAAGGCAGCCGATAAGGATCCTACCTTGCATATAATGAATATGAAATCCCTTCAGACGCAGCTGGAGAAATAGAGGAAAATGAGTCTGAACAGAACTGGGCTCCCAGGAGCATGGCATCATCATCTTTCTCCTACAAATCAATGCAGAGAAAGTTAGCGGATGATGCTTTACTGCATAACTATGTTATACAAACTTTGGCTTCATACAGGGCATGTTAAAGTCACTGTAAGGATCCAAAACAACAATACGCATATTCTTCAATAGACCTCCTTGGTGGCACACGTCATTGTATAAACCCTCCTTGCTCATGCAGTCATGCAAAAGCATTCTTCTGACCAAATGTCATTATTCTGAGTTCTGAACCAAAAGGATATCGATTCACGATCGTTGGTTGAAGATGTAAGTGTTTTATTAAGTAGCTTTATCTTCCGAGTTGACTTTTAAAGATAAAAGGAGAGTACACGTTATGGAGAAGTTTACTCTTAACCTTACTCATCTAATGTCATAATAGCTTGGCTCTCAGATAGGGTTACAAACCTAAATGCTCATCTAGAAAATAGGAAACATAACTAGTAATGAACTAAACTATATATTTCAGATGCAAATTTCACGCATATAACCAAGAACAAGCAACTAGTATTAATACGTAGGAACTAACATCGACTCCTGTTTGGAAGCATATATCCAACAATCCGGTTCTGTGCAGCAATTGTAGATATCCCACTCTTCAGACACTGCCTAAAATAACAAGACTTGGCATATGCTCAAGACATGGATTATAACAAAATGCTACCACCTATATTAACATGCAATTGAACGCTCCACTTATTCAAAGGATCCCCCTTAGTTACTATCCTCCATTTAGCAAGAAGAGACTACCAGTTTTAATATAGTGTTACCTCATCCAACAACACCACCAAGTATTCTGTGGGTAAAAGCCTGGGATGTCCATCCCCATCAGATGAAGTTCGGAGATAACATCCTGTGAGAAATATTTCCATTCCTCTCTTCAGAATCCCATTATCAGGAGATACCAGGTCATAGAACCTGCAATAAGTGGAAGCTAAACTAGTGAGCTTCTCTCATTTATAGATTACTATCATAAAAATAAAGCACTTATCTCAAGATTAAGATAGGCAGCATGATCACTCCTACTATATAGCTTCCAACAAATATGATCAACAGCTTACTCAAGGGTTAGCATGGCTTGAAGGTAACCAACCCCCACCCCTCTCCTCACAATGCCTATATAAGCACATTTAAAAGGAGAGAAGAGCAATACAACAACAAGATCTTTACCCCAGTGCCTTAAAGGCTCCCGCCATAAGGCGAAGTAAGGGGGGGTCGGATGTACACAAGCCTTACCCCTATTGAAATCTCAACATCTATATAAGTACATTTAAAAGCCTGCTTAGAAGTATGAAGACTCATGAAGAATGCATTGAAGTGATAGCTGTAACTTACTTTCTATGGAGATAAAGGTCAATTGTATTTGAGCTCCAAAAATCACCCAGAGTAATCATGTAGATGTTTGTACCTGACGATAGGTTGATATTGACACATAATCAACAGACTATTTATAGAACACCAACCGTTGAACAACACATTCAGGGAGAGTGCAAGTCAAATTCCAAATGTGGCCACATGTGAATGAAGGTAAGATTGCCCTCTCTATAATCCTAAACATGCATCTTAACAGACAGTAATTACACCATTCCAGAAAAATCTACTCTACGATTGAATAGGTCCACCACAGTCCATACAAAATGTCGCAACTACAGGATTGTCTGATGTTTGCTCACAGTGTCCTTAGCAACCACTTAACGCATAAACAACTTGAACACTCGCATATATGTGAAGCATCTTGAAATAAAGTAGTATAAAAGCCATAGCATCAATGTTATCATCAGACCATAGGTAATCAATAATCTATTACTTATCGAAAAGTACCAACCTGGAAGTTTATATGTATCAACCACCACAGCCTCCAAAACACTATTCAGAGACAAGAAGTTCTTCTCATAAACAGTGTCAATGGTCACGGTATTTGGCAGCTTCGCTCTCCTATGCTTCTTCTTCAATTGACTAATGCATTCTGGTCTTTTCCTCGGCGCAATGATTTTCCTCTGCTCATTCCAAGCCTGCTAACCAAAAACCATTGCTTTCATCAATCAAAGACCTTTCGCATGCATAAACTACCTCATGTAAAAAAAGAAAAAATAGCAAAAAAAAAAAAAAAAAAGATATAATATAACCTTTCACATGTGAGTCACCCTACAGCCAGGGGTGTATCCAAATGGTGCAACGCTACCTTATAGTTTCTTAAAACACGCAAAACTTTCCTAGAAGTTCCAAATAATAGGAAGAACTCTGGAAAAAAAAAAAAAAAACAGTACTTTGTACTAAAGAAAACTGCGAGGAATAACCCCTTCAACAACATCTTTACCCCAGTGCCTTAAAGGCTCCCACCATAAGGCGGGGTAAGGGGGGCCGGATGCACGCAAGTCTTACCCCTATTGAAACATAGAGAGGTTGCGCACGGATGACCCAAAATGAAAATTACTTCGAGAATCGCACTGACTGACTGCTACTGAACAAAATTAGAAGCATAGACAGATTTATGCGCCATTTTGCTTTATTCCATTATATTTCAAAGCCAAAGAATAACCCCTTCCCGCGGTCTAATTTTAGTGCACACAATGGTTTTATACCTTCAATACGCCTCATACTGACACCTCAGGACTTGATACCATGTTAATGAAACCAACATAATCAAAAGTCTAGACTGATGGTTAGGGCACACACAGTGGTTTTATACCTTCAACAAAAATATATTTGCTTGAATACGCCAATCCAATACTCCGAGAGAGCCAGCCAATTTCACTTCCATTGATTAATAGTCTCATCATTACCACCACCACCACCACCACGGATACAAATAAAAACGCGTAGCTAATAATTAATTTAGTCATTTCACCCTAATTCCGAGCATAAATAAACCAGCTCCACTAAAATCGAGGCGCAATATACCACAATGTGATCTCCCAATTATTAATAATACACATTTTATGATTTTACATCACTCGTAGCTTAAAAACATTAAATTGAATCACAGCAACCAAGAACAAACATGAGGATTTAATCCCGAAATGATTTAGGTTCGGCTAGCATGAATACGCACGTAGAGTGCGGAAAAAATTAATCAAGTAAACAATAATAAAATTAACCTGAGAGAGCTCGGCGAGGAGGATGGCGGGAGTTACGCCGCTAGAGTAAGAAATGCAAGTCTTGAGTACACGAGAAGCTATCCAACTCCACCCTGGACCTTCTCTTTCTCTTTCTCTCTCCTCCTCGTCTGGTGACTCTTCTCCGCCGTCGGGAGGAGGAGAGAGAATCGACCTCGCGTAATCTATGAACCTTACGAATGGGTCGATATTCGGATCTTCTTCTTCGACATCGTCGTCTTCTGCAGTAATAATTGATTGATTATCGTCTAAATCCATTGCTGAATATTCCGGTACGACGCCGTTTCTCACGGAGGAAGCCATTAACAGTTGAGAGAAAGAGAGATTGGGAAATTTTGGCAAGGCGGAATGGGGGATTTTTGCGCGGGAAAATATCACTGGACTAATTTAGGTTATTGATGGAACGACGCCGTATTTGTGCTTTTTGAGATTACATTACATTTGCAACTTTGCAAGTTCACAATTCACAAATGTGAAAATGCCATCCTGTTCGAGTCATGTTGAAACTTGACCAATAAATTTCGCATTTTTTTTCTTTTACTTCCGACATCTTTGAATTAAGAGTATCAACGCGACATAACAAAATGCGTCATATTAGTATTAGATTTATATTGTATTTCATGATTATGCTTTATTTTTTGTCTATTTGACACTATAGTTTCGTGTTAGTTTTGACTTTGAGATTTTCCATTAATTTTACCTGATACGTTCTCAATTTGTTATCGAGTTTTTACGAAACATTTCCAATCCACACTTAAAAAATGTATCGAGGAAGAGTAAGATTTGGTTTCGAATGGAGAGGGTGGGATTTGTGGGAAAGGGTAAAAGGCTAACTAAGAGACAAAAGCCTGTAACCTTCTAGAAAACCCAGAAACAGTTGCTGGCCCTCTTGTTGTACACACTCGAGTCCACCGTACACCCAAAAAGAAATGGCGGAGCGACCGAGAATTGGGGCAAAAATGGTGACGAAACACCTGAATCTTGAGGGATACGCCACCTTCTACAAAAATCACCCCTATGTTCCTCCTTCTCTAAACACCCTCCAGCTCCATGAGGTTTTTTTCTCTCCTCCTCCTCTCCTCTCTTTCTCTCTATATCTCCTCTCTTCGTACATTTTTCTTAGCCTTTTTTTTTTTTTTTTTTTTTTTGGTGTTGCCAACAAATAATCCATTTGCACGGTTATGCTATACTGAAGACGAACCAGAGAAGGGTATTGTCCATTTGTTATTGTTTCTATGTTTTTATTTCCCTTATTTATTTAGGTCTGTACATCTTCTCTCGTAATTTGGAAAACGTAAAAAAATAAATGAAATAGAGCAAATGGTTGAATGCGATTGTTTAGGTGCAATTGCTAGTATTTTTATTTGGCACATGACCTTGTATTAATATATTGTTGCGTCCATGTATTACAGTATTAGTACTAGCTAGTCCCTTTTCGTTTTGTTTACATAATGACAAATTGACGATTATGGACACCGATTCATGTGTAAAATCGACACCCGTTGGATCGGATGACCCGTTAGGGTGCAAAATCCATTACTCCGTATGTTACAGGGTCGCTTACTTTTAGACCGTGCTAAACCATAGACTCGCTTGTAAAGTCCTTCTTGTTAGAGTGTAACATCCATTATATGTGATAATGTTGCGTACATTTAGACCGTGGTAAACCGTAGACTCGCGTGTAAAGTCCTTGTTAGGGTGTAAATTCCATTATATGACAATGTGGCGTACATTTAGACCGTGCTAAACCATAGACTCGCTTGTAAAATCCTTCTTTTTCGAGTGTAAATTGTAAAATCCATCATGTAACAATGTTGCATACATTTAGACCGTGCTAAACCGTAGACTCGCATGTAAAGTCCTTGTTAGGGTGTAAACTCCATTATGTTACAATGTTGCGTACATCTAGTCATCTAGACCGTGTTAAACCATGACTCCTTGTAAAGGCCTTGTTGTTAGGGTGTAAAATCCATCATGTAACAATGTTGCGTACATTTAGACCGTGCTAAACCATAGACTCGCTTGCAGAGTCCTTGTCTTGTTAATTCCTTATTGTCGTAAAAGGTTTGAGATTTGATTGCAGGGGTGTTTTCTGGAAGCACTGAATGGAATAGACATCTTGCTAAACCCACATCGGTCGACACTGAGCGATACACTGTCTTCTTCCAAAGCAGGCCTTACACCTGAGCAAGTAAATGCTGACCTTACTGCACTAAAATGGCAAGATAATTTCCCTGTTGAATCTCTCCAGTCTCTCTCTTTCACAAACAACAACAGCACTGATGTCGATGAGATTCATTTGAGTGGTTTTTTGGAGAAGCGAGGAAGGAGGAGAGTGAAGAATATCAAACAGAGGAAGGTGTTTGATGCAGTTCATTTGACAAAACCAAGGTCTAAGAACTGTGCCAAGAGGAAGTGTCTCTCTGATATTATTGACTTAGGCCGTCTTTCTGCTTGTTTGGGTTGAGAGAAAGCGACTTGGTTTTTCCTAGGTTGTTAGTGATTGATGCTCGTTCATAGCGATCTAAGTGACTAGAGTCATGCTTCAAGTGTCCTAACTATGTGGTCATGAGTATTTTTGATGACAAAAGTGAAACTATACACATCTTTGTTAGCAAATGAAATGACTTGTCCATTTTCAACTATATGGAGAGTGCTGGTTGAATAGTGTTATACTGAATGTTTGTCCCTGTACCCTTTCCTGTGAATTGTTTATCAATGAGATACAGATGCTGAATGTTAGACTCAAGGAGTTGGAACTCGGGGTCATGGCTTTGAGTGATATTTTTAGTTGAATAACCTGATAAATCTGATAAATTTCCTACTACACAGAAATAGGAAATAAAACTCCTCTGTACAAGTTGATCAAAACTACACAGAGACAATAAATAAAACTCCACTCAAATTGATCAAATGCACAAGTTAATTGGTAAATGCTAATGTTGATGATCTACACAAGTTATTAAAAATGTCTTTTCTGCATACTGTCATGACTCGTTCCCCTCTCCTTCTTTTTCACATAATCATGTGCTGTAATGGTGGGAATGCAAGGTCTATGTATATCAGGGAATGCCATCCTTTCTGTGCACATAATTGGTCTTTCACCGACAGTTTGTTTTCTTCACTGGTGAGATCGTATGCAGGAGATCTCTGCAATGTGTCTCTGTCAGTGACCATTTGGGCAACCTTTCGTATGGATGGTAACTCTTCTTTCCTTTTAGATAGCTATACCCTATTTCATTTGTTTTGTATTTTTGTATCTTCTCTGATTATTTGTACCTAATGCTTGTTTACATGCAAAATTTATCTGAAGTGCCTATCACTTACTCCTGCATTATCCCTTCTTTAATTAGATGATTGGTATAAATCCTTCTCTAGGTCACGGTGTAAAATGGTTAAGATGTACGTACTCGAAGATCTCTATTTCATATTCTGATTTTCCCTTACATATGTGAAGTTTAAGTGTGTAACGGGATAACAGCTTCATTTACAGTAACTCGTAACAAAATTTGATGTCTTGTGTCAATTTCTTAAGGGAACATGTTGTGAAACTGATGTGTACTGAGTTCAGATATACATTATTTGCCATTGTTTTCTGCTCAGATTATCTTTTGGATGTATCCCAAAAACGGCCTCTGCTGATGGATGACACTTCATACCAGGATGAAAATAAGTTCTGCAGTATGTGGGTCTGTTCTGATAAATTGGAAGGACGAGTTGTGATTATTGATATAGAGACTGCCTCAATGACCATAAAACACCTAGATGTGACTGAAATCTAGTACTTGAACCACAATGGAATCGTTTGAATAGGACACTCACCATCTACTTACTACAATTTCCATAGGCTGGCAACCACCTTCTCATGTTCTGCGTGTCCTTGCTTGTCTAGGGTCTATTCCACCCAGAAAATTCTAGCCTGAGCATAAAGAAAAAGCAGAGGGAGTAAAGATCAGTACATCTATATGTGTCGATGTTTTCAGAGATCGTCTAGATCTCATTGGTAACTTGGGATATTGATTCAGTTTGTGGCATGCATCTTTCTTAAGAAAACATAGAAAAAGCTGCATATCTGACCATGGTAAAAACATATGTAGGATTTGACATAACCAGAGTCCTCGACTCTTCGATCTGATGGACCAATGCTGACGTCTTATAGAATCAATGAGGCAAAGTAACGCAAAATAGCAGGGAAGAAAACAGTTAACTGATTTTACTTGAGTGAACTTGTGTTACCCTATGAAAACATCTAATTCCTCCGTTACATTGAAATCTTTGTGTTTGGTTTGAATAGGTGAGAGAAATTTCAAACCAAATGTAAAGAATTGCAAGAAACAGACTGAGTCACTGAGTACTCTATTTGAGTCTGCTTTGTACTAGCATAGTGTTATCTTGAGGCATATCTTTTAAAATTTGTTGCTTATCTTCTACCATTATGGAGTCAGACAGAAGATTAACCCATACTGGAGAAACCAAGAACTTTGGTAACAACCATTTGAGGATCATAATTTCCGTCTTAAATTAGTCTGACCTTGCTAAGAAATATTGATATCAATGACATCTCATCCTTCACCTGAGCTAAATCCTTTGATTTTGTTCTGTTGGCCTGTGATTTGAAGAAATACTCTATTCGAACATTACGAACTTTATCGTGTAGCATTATTAAGGTTATCATCTACAAGCTTTTCTTCTTGTTCATCATTGAACCCAAGCTTAATAGTATAGGATAGTAGTATTAGTTATTGAACCAATGTGGAAAACCAAAAAAAATAACAAAGGTTAAATTATACTTCTGTGTTTGTTGTGTATCACCTCTCTAAGTAAAAACAGTCATGAATTAAGAGTATTTCCTGCATGCTGATTAGTACCTCTGTGATGTCCTGTTTCGTTCGCTTTATTTGCTAGCTTAGAAACTTTCATACTGTAATTAATACTCCATTTTAGGTACATGATGAGTTGGTTGTTCTCTGCCACGAGTTCAGCTTTGTGTTCCAGGATGGCAAAAGTATGGTGAATTTTTTGACAATTCACAGCTCACCTCACTTTTACAATCTTTTTGTTGTAATTCAGGGTTGCAAAAATTAGAACATGAGGCAAAACAAAGTTTGTCAGGATTGCCACTTTGACCCCTCACAACCTTCTCCATCCGCCCTACTTGTAATTCATCATACGAAAGTGAAGACAGCACCTGCCGGAGGAATTTTGGTCCAGTGGTTAAGATTAAAGTATTGGCCACAAAAGGGAAAAGACGTGTGTATGCAAATGCAGTGTTGCGGCCCTCTTATAAAAACAGCTGCAGTAGGACAGTGATAATGCATGGCAACCATCAGCTGTCAAACAGAAAAAGCAGCATCAATTTCCTTATCCTGGTGGCGTAACTTCTCAACTGAATACAATGAGTAAGACTCTGCTACTGATACGGGGATTCAATGCAGAGAGAGATGTAGGATTAGTGCAGAAGCTTGAGAAGAACTGTGAAGTAGGGTCTAAAAAGAAAATCTCCATATATTTTGATAATATGGGCGATCCTTTATGCAGGATCAGATGCTACCCTGTTCATATAATGTTGGTATGTAGGGCTAATGTTTTTTTTTTTTTTCCCAGCTAGCTGAACTAAACACTCTCATGTTGTCTTAAATTATGCTGCAAACAATTTATTATTACTCATAATCTCATCATTTGTCTCTGTCTCAGGATAGGGAACAAATACCACCGGAGTAAAGACAAACTTTAATTTCATAAAACATAACTATTCATGCTTATAAGTGAAGGATTTGGTTCTAAATGGTCTACAGGTAGCGGAGATGCCGGTGCATGGGGAGCTTGTTGGGGTAATACAAGGGTGCATTAAAGAGGTGGGGGCTGGTTTAGGGAGACAACATGTCAAGATGGGTTGTATACTGGGTCTTCGTGTATCTCCAAAACACAGGTATGCCATTATATGAACTTGGCCTTGATAAAAAAACAAAAACAGAGAGAGAGAGAGAGAGAGAGATGAACTTGGCCATTATATGAAAGCCAACATGCATGGCTCTCTCAGAAACACGTTTGAATAAAACATGTTTCAATCAATAGGTATCATTAAGCACAACATTAATCAACTTTACCTCCCCTTGACGGGGAAAAAAGACGCTGCATGTTGTAATATGTATTAAGCAAGATCATTTCCTCGGAGAAAAAAAAAGCAAAGAATGGCATCATTATAAATTGTACTTCTTCACATAATTATTCACTGTAGTAACATGTTAGTGCTTGTGTTTCGTATAGGAGAATGGGAATCGGACTTGAGCTGATGAAAGCAATGGAAGAATGGCTGGCAAGGAACAGTGCCAAGTATATTCACCTAGCTACTGAGGAGGACAACATTGCGTCTAAAAACCTATTTACACTCAAATGCAACTATAGGGTATTAAGTTCATTGCTCATATTTGCTCAGCATATGGATACTCCTATCAAGAAAACTGATCCTACTATACACATAAAGAAGCTACAGCTCAGTCAAGCAGTATCCCTTTATCGGGATAAACTCAAATCCAAAGATCTTTATCCAGCTGATATAGAAGAAATCTTGAAAGCTAAACCAAACCTTGGAACCTGGGTGTGCTATTCCAGTGATGAAGGTTGGGAAGGTCTGCATAATGAGGATCAGAACGACAACACGATTATGAGTACTACAAGACTAAGTTCTTGGATAATCTTCAGCATTTGGAATAGTAGTGAGATTTACAAGCTTCAAGTTCGTAGGTCATCTCATTTTTACTATGTTTTATCAGCTTTAAGCCTTGTGAAAGAAGTCATATTTCCTTGCGTGAAATTGCCCGTAATCCATGGTTCATGCCAAAATTCCTTTGGTTTCCTTCTCATTTACGGACTTGATGGGGAGGGAGATAGAAAAGAGCTGAGGGATCTTACTGCGGCTGCATGGAATTTTGCGGCTAAATTGGCCGAAAGTATGAAGGATTGTAAGCTGATTATGGCAGAAGTAGGCACTCTTGATCCGTTCAAAGAGCTTATCCCTCAAGACTCCTCTACACTATGCATCAAAGACCTTTGGTATCTCAAAGCTGTCGATGATAGCAGCTGTCACAAAGACGAATTAATGATGAAATCTTCCAAACCTCTGGGAAATGTGTTCATTAATCCAAGAGACTTCTGATTGCGTTATGAACAGGTACAAGACACACTCTTCATTTCGATTTTACAGTCCTTCCTGTTAAAGGGGCGCATGGAATTGTGAATCCGTAATGTGGAATGTAAAATCCAGACATTGGAGTGTAAAATCACAGTCCTATATGGCTATATATAGTTACAGATTCACGACCATTAGGCATTGTGACAATGTTTACCAATTTGTGTCGTTCATTTATGTAACTTATTGGCATTCACTTATGGGTGTTTCTTTGGGTACAACTTACCTTAATAACCATTACTGTTATCTTTTTGTTTTTGTTTGTAAGTTACTCCGTACTCTCTCCGTTCGTCTTTAAACAGCGTATGACTAACGTGCACGCTTTTTAAAGTGGGTGTACACGTTAATCGGCTAATCAAAGTTCTAAAAAATTGCATGACGGGTTAAATAAAATATTGATCTAACCCGCCATGCAATTTTTTTGAAACTTAGATTAGCCGATTAACGTGTACACCCACCTTTAGAACCATGTCCATTGTCCCTACGAAATTTAAAGGCGAACGGAAAGAGTATCTAATCTAATATATATATATATATATATATAGAATAATTTGGAGCGCATTGAGGGTGTCGGGAGGTCAAGAAATGCAGAGAGAGTCTCCAAAATTTGCTAAACTCTCACCTAAAGTGTTAAATAATCCACATAAAACATTAAAAAATGCACACACAGAGTCCAATATTTGAAAAACTCTTATGTAATAAAGTTATCAACATGATATAAACAGATATAACTCAGGCCCTACGCATATCAGAATATTACGATACATGTATCATTAAATTCGTGTCGAAATGTATGTCAATATAAGATCCATTTACACATACTTTTGAAAAGTTAAGAAGCTAAAAATTTAGAGCGCATTGAGAGCATCGGGATTATGTAATCAAGTCATCAACATGAAACATGATATAAACAGATATAACTCGGGTTACGCATATCAGAATATTACGATACATGTATCATTAAGTTCGTGTCCAAATGTATGTCAATATAAGATCCATTTACACATACTTTTGAAAAGTTAAGAAGCTAATAATTTAGAGCGCATTGAGAGCATCGGGAGGTCAAAAAATGCACAAAGAGGGTCCAAGATATGTTAAACTCTCACATAAAATATTAAGATAATCCACATTAAATATTAAGAAATGCATGCGAAGAGAGTTCAATATTTGCAAAACTCTTACGTAATAAAGTTATCAACATGAAACAGAATATAAACTGTTATAACTCGGGTTACGTATATCAAAATATTACGATACATGTATCATTGAGTTCGTGTCAAAATGTATTTCAATATAAGATCCATTTACACATACTTTTGAAAAGTTAAGTATGATTTTGGTAGAGATATGTTGACAAGTTTAAGATTTTTGTGAAAAATGATTTAAAAATAAACAAAAAAAAGAATATTATTTAAAGATCAAGTAATACTCCATACAAATGTACGATTGAGTGTGATTAGCAGACATTTTAACTAACAAACATTTAATTAGTTATCATGATTTACTTAATTATTTTGAGATTAACTTAATAAATCAGAATAAGCGATTATGATAAAGTGTCACGTGTAACGCACGGGCGTTTCACCTAGTCTAATATCTAATATATATATATATATATATATATATATATATATATATATATATATATATATATATATATATATATATATATATATATATATATATATATATATATATATATATATATATATATATATATATATATATATCCGCTCAATTCCCACGCTGACACGTGACATATAATAATATTATTATATTGTAAATAAAGTTCATCCAATCTTGAATATGGTCAGTCGATACTATATGGTAATATTATTCTAATAAAATAACATTATTAATCACTTGATTTATGGAAAATAGTTTTGTAATATTATAATTACTTGATTTATGGCAATTTGATCAAATATCCCACGGGTGTTTCAAAATGGGACTTTGACTTTTGAAATGTGACTTTTCCTCTAATTACATTATAAATATCCCACGGGTGTTCGAAATGGGATTCTAGGTTTTGAAAGGTGATTTTTCGTGTAATTACATTACGAATATCCTACGGGTGTTCGAAATGAGATTTTAGATTTTGAAAGCAAACTTTCCATCTAATTACATGACAAATATCCCACGGGTGTTCGAAACGGGATAATGAAATGTAACTTTCCATCTAATTACATTAAAAAAATCTCACGGGTGTTCGAAACATGATTTTAGGTTTTTAAATGTGACTTCTAATTACGTTACAAATATCTCACAGGTGTTTGAAATGAGATTTTAGGTTTTAGATAAAAACTTCGTTTACATTATTTTAACATTTAAACATAAGTAGCCCGTGCATTGCACGGGCCATCAAACTAGTATATATGTAATCATGAACCCGCTCAATTTCCACGCTGACAAGTGGCATATAATAATATTATTATATTGAAAATAAAGTTAATCCAAAATAGGGTATGGTAAGTAGATACTATATGGTAATATTATTCTAATAAAATAACATTATTAATCACTTGATTTATGGAAAATAGTTATGTAATATAGTAATTACTTGATTTATGGCAATTTGATCAAATATCCCACGGGTCTTTCAAAATGGGACTTTGGCTTTTGAAATGTGATTTTTTCCTCTAATTACATTACAAATATCCCACGAGTGTTTGAAATGAGATTTTAGGGTTTGAAAGGTGATTTTTCGTGTAATTATATCACGAATATCCTACGGGTGTTCGAAATGAGATTTTAGATTTTGAAAGGCAACTTTCCATCTAATTACATGACAAAAATCCCACGGGTGTTCAAAACGGGATAATAAAATGTAACTTTCCATCTTATTACATTAAAAAAAATCTCATGGGTGTTCGAAACATGATTTTAGGTTTTTAAAGGTGACTTTCCATCTAATTACATTACAAGTATCCCACGGGTGTTTGAAATGAGATTTTAGGATTTATATAAAAATTTCGTTTACATAATTTTAACATTTAAACATAAGTAGCCCGGGCATTGCACGCGCCATCAAACTAGTATATATATGTAATCCTGAACCCGTTCAATTCCCACGCTGACACGTGTCATATGATAATATTATTATATTATAAATAAAGTTTATCAAAAATTGGATATGGTAAGTAGATACTATATGGTAATGTTATTCTAATAAAATAACATTATTAATCACTTGATTTATGGAAAATAGTTATAATATAGTAATTACTTGATTTATGGCAATTTAATCAAATATCCCATGGATATTTCAAAATGGGACTTTGACTTTTGAAATGTGACTTTTTCTCTAATGACATTACAAATATCCCACGGGTGTTCGAAATGGTATTTTAGGTTTTGAAAGGTGATTTTTCGTGTAATTACATTATGAATATCCTACGGGTGTTCGAAATGAGATTTTAGATTTTGAAAGGTAATTTTCCATCTAATTACATGACAAAGATCTCACGGGTGTTCGAAATGGGATTTTAGATTTTGAAATGTAACTTTCCATCTAATTACATTAATAAAATCCCACGGGTGTTCAAAACATGATTTTAAGTTTTTAGAGGTGACTTTCCATCTAATACATTACAAATATCCCACGGGTGTTTGAATAAGATTTTAGGTTTTAAATAAAAATTTCGTTTACATAATTTTAACATTTAAACATAAGTAGTCCGGACATTACCCGGGCCATCAAACTAGTTTAGTATAATTTTCAGTGCAAGTAATACACGAAAATCGAGCAAACTCTTATTTTTATTTTACGCTTTAATACAACAACTAATTTTTGCGCCCGTGACAATCACGGGACTGTTATACATCTCTTCTATACCTCTTTTCCTTGATTAAATTAAAAGGATATATGTGAGATACCTTAATTTCAATTGATCGTCAATGTTTATTACCAGTTTTTGCGCTATTAGTTTATTTGGACAAAACTAATTCGTGTATTACAAAAACTTTCCTTTTAATAAACCGAACTTAACCTGATAGAATACAAACCCTAACTGAACTTGGTCCAATCTTTGTTGACCAGGCCAAATAATCGACCTCTAAATCAACCACAATAATTATATAACAATTATAAATCTTAAAGGGATATTTTCAGAATACCCATATAGTTTCCGACTTATTCTGATATACCGCCAATGTTTCCGCAGTCTAAAAAATGCTCCACATGTTTGCATTTCGGTTTATTTTTAGGGTTTAGCCTAACGGCCATTATCACTGTCAATTTTTTTTGAAACTTTCCTTCATCATGTAATCATATCATTTGGAGTACCCCTGACCTAACCTAATCAAATACAAATTTTTATTCTCATTAGTTAATGTGTGATTTACGTATTAAGGACAATAGTACTGCCGATAAATATTCCCAACACTCCATCGCTACTAGTTTACTAATCCAGCATGTGAATGAAGATACTATTGATCTCTTTTGAACTCGTTTCAACAATCTCTCCTTTGCCGATATTTTTGACTCATGTACACCTAAATTCACATCAAAAGTTGAGTACAAAGTATTTAGTGTATTAGTTATTGCATTTTCAAATTTTAAAAAATTAAGAAAATGCTTATATCACAAAAACTGAAAATAACATAGGAGGTAAATTGCTCATGATAAAAACATATGGTATTAAATTGCACATTTAGAAGTTAGGCTGTTAGATTGCACCATTGATTATAAGTGTAGGGGGAAATTGTCACTTTCGCCCTCAATAATCTCATAGTTGATGCATGGAACAATGTAACAATATTAAAATTTTAATACTTAACACTTGCAAATCGTAAAAAAAAAATGACCAAATCGATCAATTCCGATCCATTATAATAGTTATAGTGCGATATGATATAATTATTTGGAACCTAATAATATGGGATTACAAACAATGATAATGGGTACATAAAATTAATATGAACTAACACAATAACACCCTCCTATATTGTTGCATATGAGAATCCCTTTTCTGCACCACTTTTCGTCCCGACCAAAGTTATTATTATTTTGACAACTTAAAAAACAAAACGATGAAACACATATTTTTTGTATGCTAAGTCAAGCAAAAGATCAGAATATATATAGTATGTCGAATTCGTATGTTACAAAAAGCTTGGAAAACCAACGGCCAAAAGTCACTACATTGATTATCATCAATAAAAAAAAACTTTCAAACTACCATAGAATTCAATTAAAAAAAATTAGATGTTTTTTGGAAGATGAAAAATTCTTTATTATTTAATTTAAATAAATAAGTTGATTAATGTATTCTATTTATTATATTTATAATTAAAATATTTTCATTAGTTTTAATATATTTAATTCATATATTTATATATAGTGCGACACGTAGCTTTGTGACATGGCATTTGCAGATGACAACTATGCGAAATCAACTATGTCATGCCACGTGGATTAGTATTGTTAGCCTATTAATATTATTATATAGATGTAGATATAGATTGATAGTCGATAGAGCCCCTCTTTATTAATTCAATAGTGACTTTTGCTTGTCTGTCAAACTTTATGGAAGCACAAGGGATCATATATGA
The DNA here is from genome assembly GCA_963680865.1 of Spergularia marina. Taxonomy (NCBI): domain Eukaryota; kingdom Viridiplantae; phylum Streptophyta; class Magnoliopsida; order Caryophyllales; family Caryophyllaceae; genus Spergularia; species Spergularia marina. The sequence goes on along the minus strand of OY804553.1, from coordinate 19,880,097 downwards.
GTATGACTTGAGAATGTCTGATTCTCATAAAGTGTTGGAATTAAGCGTTAGTGAATTTAGTCCATGTATAGTGGTCAACACATGAGAAATCGTACAATGTACATAGAGAAAATAAAAAGACACTAGGCATATTTATGCCACATTATATAAGTTACGGTCATTTATCACCCACAACATATTGAATATATACTCCGTATATCAACTCTATTCCACTATTCTAAGGTGACAGAAATATGAATCGAAATAAGTTAATGTCAAGGATTTGAATATTAGTGCCTACAAGACGAGAGTCGACTCCTCATTCGAGTTATTCGTGTGAGGAATAGCATTATTGTTGTTCGAGTTAATAATCATATTTAAGATTTGCGTTATTATCGTGTTTTATAGTATACTAAAAAGTCGTCAATATTTTTAAAATATTTACGGTACAGATTTGTTTACATGTGTTACAGCATACAACAAAGTCGGACCAACGGGCGCCGCGGCGAAAGTGGGAGCATGCCCTTCTGCGAAACACTGGGAGGAGAAACTGGAAGGAAATAAGAAAGTTTCACAAATTCTGATCACATACGGTGAAGACTATATCAGTTCAATACAAGTGAAGTACATAGAAGGTCGAAATGTGGTGTCTTCTCCCATTCATGGACATCCTGAGGCGCCCAACTTTGCAATGGTAGGTGCTCCTTTTCTTAAATTACCACTTCCTTCCACCACCTATTTTTAATTGCTCCACACGGTCATCTAATCATTGTTTGTATGTGTCCATTCTAACTAGATAGGCGAGACACATACGAGCTATGAAACACGGACACCTCTCCCAATTGGAGTATCAGTGTCCAATATATAGGTTTCTAATATTAAGGATAGTAAATACTAATAATCATATGTTCACGTTATAATTGATATGTCAATATATTTTTGGTAATGTATGTAATTTAGGCATATGACTATAATATAGATTGATTGTATTTTAGGAATGGCTATTATGTTGTAATTATCTTGTGTAATCTTTGCCTTATACTTCTCCTAGGATTACTCTTATAACATCACTATATAAGCCTAGCTTATGTATCAATATAATTTAAGCTTTGACAATTAATTCTCTCCTCCCTCTCCCCTCTCTAATTCTCTACATGGTATCAGAGCAGTCGATCCTTCGACGCGCTCAAAGCCTTGCGCCATCTCCAATGTCTTCCACTTCTTTAAATTTATGAAAGCTTCAAAATGAAATTGGTCGTTAATTTTTGCCTACGACCCTCCTTTCCCCCCTAAATTGTTGTTCCTGTGAACACAAAATTTCTCATCCTCGTCTAATTCTAAATCTTCTTCTATTCTCTATGAGCCTCAAATGGTGTTTTGTGACACTGGCTCCTTTTCCTCCCCATTGTTATCTCGCCAAATTTCATCTTTTTTTCCCTCTCCTTTCTACGTACAAATCTCATTCTCTACATTCTGATTTTATTTCTACGTACAAATCTCTCTTATGATCTTCTATTATAATTCTCAAATCTTTTCCTCACAATTTTTATTTCGTCTTCTCGTATCTTCTCAAATTTCTCTCTTCTCAGATTCATCTCCATTATTGTCGATTGTCGTAACGGTCATCGGCACGTTTACGCTGCAGCCCTTCATCAAATTGTCGATGTTGTCCAACAACTTGACCAAATTGTCATTGTTCTTGTGATCAACGAGCCTAGCATTGTTGCGGGATTTGTGTTCCCTCAACTGTTCCCTCCTCTATAATGTCCCTCTTATATTCTCTCGTCTTTTCTCATTCTCTCACTCAAATTCAACATCTATTATCATAGACTAATTAATTCCCTCTCGACATTTTCAATTCTCTTTTACTCTCGGCTCAATTCTTCTTGACATTTCAAGTCATTTCTTTTTTCTTTCTCACGAATCAATCTTACCTGCCTATTCTCTACATTGCTTTGTGCCCCTGTCCCTCTCCCCTGCCGTGGTATTCCACCGGATTTTCTTGCTCCTACATCAACTCTCAAATTATTCTGGAATTGTTCACTCGTATATCCTCTCCTTTCTCCTCTAATCTTGCTTTCCTCACTGACGTGGTCTTGTGTACCAACGGTCGTATACCTATTTTCCTCTCTGCTCCTATGTTCCTACTCTTCTCATCTTTAATTATTTCTTCGAGTTGATCTTGTGACACGCGGAAATATTGTCCTCTCTCGATTTCGGATTGGTCTTGTGACATCCGAATGTCCTCTACGGCGGCTTCTCCTCGCCAGCGAACTCTACATTACCTTTCAAGATTGGACTTACCCTTTGGCCATCCATCTTGCGTGGGCCTATTAGGATTATATTAGATATATTATAATCAATGGAATTTAGTATAACATATATTTTGTTATATTTTTACTCTAATTATAGGATTGTATCTACACTAATTTAGGCTAGCAATTATGGTGTTCATACTATCTTGTACTTATATATAAATCGATTCACATCAATACAATTACTTAAGCTTTCATGTATTTTCTCTCCTCCCTCTCCTCTCTAATTCTCTACATGGTATCAGAGCAGTCGATCCTTCGACGTGCTCATCAATGTCTTCCGCCTCATTGTCTTCCATTTAATTTTATCTTTGAAAGTTTCAATTGGTCGTCGATCTTGTGATTTCGACTCTTAAATTGTTGTTCTATCGTGAACACGATTTTCTTTCTCATTCCCCGTGGGTTCGTTATATCATTCTCGTCTAATCCCCTTCTCTTAATCTCCAATAAATTCTTCTCACCAATCCCTCTTCAAATCGTTTATCCGGCTATCCTTATTGCATTTCTACCTATTCTCTATTTCTATCTTTCCCTTCCAATCCCCTCTAGCCTCTTCTTCTTTAGCTTTACGTAAGTTAATCCCTCTTAACATTCACTTTCTCGACTTTCTCTATCTTTTTCTACTACTCTTTTAACATTAACAATCTGCCTCTTATCTTTCACTTTCGTCCTTATTCTCTCATTCTCAAATTTCCCCTTTTCTCACAAATTTATCTTCATCTCGTACTTTATCAAATTTATCTTCTCAAATTCATCTTCATTGTTACCGATTGTCGTCACGGTCATCGGCACATTCAATTTCGCTGCAGGTCTTTCTCAAATTGGCGATGTTGTACGACAACTCGACCAAATTGTCGTTGTTCTCCCGATCAACGAGTCTTGCTTTGTTGTGGCGACTTCTGTTCCCACGACTGTCCCCTACTTCTTTTTCTCAAAATTTTCCTTCTCACAAATTCAAAAAAAAAAAAAAAAAAAAAAAAAGAGAAAAAAAAAAAAGAAAGAAAAACCTTTTCTATCACGTACCATTTCCTTATTATCTACATGCTGCTTTTCTCCTCTTATTTGATCCACCTCCTCTCTTGACCGTGCCTAACTTTCTCCTCTTCCAAATTATTCTATCTTACATTTAATTTGTCCTCTTCTTCTGGTCAAAGTGTTTTCCCTACCCTACTCTCGTTCTTTAATTCATAAATTGCTCCCACCTTCGTCCCACTTTACGGTTTCGGATTGATCTGGTGACATCAGAATGTCCTCTATGGCGGCTTCTCGTCTTCACCAATCTCTACATTTACCTTTCAAGATTGGACTTACCCTCTGGACGTCCATCTTGCGGGGGCGTATTAAGGATAGTAAATACTAATAATCATATGTTCACATTATAATTGATATGTCAATATATGTTTGGTAATATATCTTTGTAATTTAGGCATATGACTGTAATATAGATTGATTGAATTTTAGGAATAGCTATTATGTTGTAATTATCTTGTGTAATCTTTGCCTTATACTTCTCCTAGGATTACTCTTGTAACATCACTATATAAGCCTAGCTTATGTATCAATATAATTTAAGCTTTCACAATTAATTCTCTCCTCCCTCTCCCCTCTCTAATTCTCTACATCGGACACGTATGTTAACTCGGACACGGTCGGTCCGGTGTCCGGTTTATTCTTGTTAACTCGGACACAAAACTCGGATTTTTACATAAGGAACACTGGTTGATATCCTTATCATATTCAATAATCGTGTGTGTCGTATCTTTATTTTGAAATTGTTTTAACTTTAATGTTAACCTTAAAAATTCTCATTATTTTATTAAAAACTAATAATTTATTTTCATATATTTTAAATTAAAACATAATAGCGGCGTCGGTGTCCTAGATGTGTCCGCGTCCCCCCGGTGTCCTTATCTACAACATAGCATACGAATAGTGATTAGACGACCGTGTCACCTAATACATACGGAGTATACGTTTTAAATTGTTTTCAATGTAAAACCCATTTTACATATATATCCTAAAGCATTCTGATAATCTAATATATATATATATATATATATATATATATATATATATATGAGAGATTTTTTAAGAATCGATAGAGAGTCCAACAAAAGATAAATACTGAGAGTGTTTAAAAAAATGAGATATACCCACATTTTATTATTAACAACTCAAATGGACAATTATTAATAATCCACATAGAGAATCCTTATTTTCGTGAGACTCTTTAATAAATGTATCTAATAGATTTACGACATAATCACTTATAATATTGGTTACGTGTATCAGAAAATTTCAAAACATATATCTAGAGGTGGCAAAACCCGACCCGACCCGAGAAAACCGACCCGACCCATCCGATACCCGACCCGCCCGACACCCGCTTATATGACAAAACAATGTAACCCGTAACCGACCCGTTCTTATCCGTCATAACCCGATACCCGATTATACCCGTAACCGATATAGCCTGAACCCGACAACACACGACCTGATCAAAACCTGACTCCAATAGTACCCGTATTGGTTAGAACCCGATCATCTGATTACACCCGTATATCTAAAGTTTTATTGACAACTATATTCACAAATCACAAGTACAAACTAATCATATGATGCATGTATTTACAATTCTATTGTTTAGAGTTTGGCAAATGACTCTGAAAATGTGTTATGGAGGGAATCGAAAAAATTATGAAATTTTTATCTTGGAGGGATATCGCATAATTAGTTTTAATAATGGAGGGAAAACAAATAATTCCATATAGATGTTAAGTGTTTCATTTTATATCCAAGAAGTTAAAAAGTGAATTCTATTATATGAACCAAAATTAATTATATTATATACATTGACCCGATAAGATCCACTAACCGAAATTACCCGACCCATGGTCACCCGACACCCGATTTAACCCGACCCGATGTGACCCGAGTTCCGATATCAGTTTCAACCCGGCATGACCCGACACAACCCGAACCGACCCGAAAGCTTACATGACCCGAATCAACCCAAATCGATTATGAACCGAACCCGAAACCATCCGACCCGAACCCGATCGACCCACCCGATTGCCACCTCTACATATATCATTAGATTTGTTTCGAAATGTATTTCAATTTGAGATCCATTTACACATGTTTACGATATGCAAAACAATTCAGTTACTCCGTATACATTTAGTAGAGTCCAAAAAAAAAAAGAGAAATGGTGAGAGAGTCCAAATAATGAAAGATTCTCACAACATTTATTAGCCAGAGTCCATACTTTCATAAAATTGCAATTTGAAAGTTATTTACATGTGACACGACATAATTAATCCTAACTTTCATTTTGTATATCAGAAAATTAATACATATAACTCATTAAACCTATTTTGAAATTTTAATCTAAAATGAGTTCCATTATACATATGTTTGATAGAAATGCATTAATCAGTAGTCATCGAAAACATATATCATTATATTTATTCGAAATCGCGAAAGTAGTAAAGGACCCCCATACGTTTGCTCTTATGTGAAATCAACCCCCACATATTTTAATTGTAGCAATTGACCCCCATAAGTTTGTCATAATGTGAAATTGAGTCATTCTTCAATTTCTCACCAATTTCTCAGCATCCATATATATCATTTCAAAATAAATTGTACATTATACCATTCACGAAAGAAAAAAAAGAGCAAAATACATTAAAGTACAAATACTTAACGTAGTAAATTTGGGCTTAGCTTTTTGTGGGTTACACTTGTAGACATTAACTTAAACATAATTTATCCATTCTTCGAATTTTGTGATCATCAGATTCATCACATGTTTTGGGTAGGTTTCATTCGCGAGTCATGAAATTGTTCTTAGAATAAGTTATCTTATAAAAAACAAATTGCAATTTTGATTATATATTTATATTGGGGTAAAGATCAATAGACCATTTTTAGAAAATCAGATTTAATAGTGAAATGGTTTGGGAATGATGAATGTTAAGTGAGTACCCAGCAAAATGAAATTTGTTTTTTTTTTTTTCTTCTTCTGTTGATATGGTTTAATAGTGAAATGATTTGGGAAGGGTTTAATAGTGATACGGTATCCATTCAATGATATAATGTACAATTTATATTTAAATGGAAACTGTGAGTGAGAATTTGGTGAGAAATTGGAGAAGGGTTCAATTACACATTTTGACAAACTTATGGGGGTCAATTGCTACAATTGAAACATGTGGGGGTTGATTTCACATAAGAGCAAACGTATGGGGGTCATTTACTACTTTCGCCTATTCGAAATGTATCTCAATTTGAGATCCATTTACACATTTTTACGATATACAAACCCATTCAATTACTCCGGATATATTTAGTAGAGATTTTTTTTTAAAAAAAAGAAAAAAGTTTAAAGAGAGCCCAAAATAAGAGATATGGTGACAGAGTCCAAAGAATGAAAGATTCTCACAACAATTATTAGCCAGACTCCATACATTCATAAAATTGCAATTTGAAAGTTATTTAATGTGACACGACATAATTAGTCTAACTTTCATTTTATATATCAGAAAATTAAAACATATAACTCATTGAACCAATTTTGAAATTTAATTTAAAATGAGTTTCATTCTACATATGTTTGATAGAAATGCATTAATCAGCAGTCATCTAGCGAAAATTACAAAAATGATAGTGGCTACTCCTAAACTAAACTCAACAAACAAAATATAAACACTACATCTGACTATCGAAGAAACATGTTCAATGTGTAACTTTTGTATAATATAATAAGAATTATCATACACAATATAATATGTGTACCGTGCAACGCACTCGTAAAAGATTTGAAATGGAATTTAAATATCTGTTCATTTTTTTATATAAGAGTGATTTTTGAAGAGCATAGAGAGAGTCCATCATTTGAGAAATACTCAAAGAGTTTAGTGTATGGTGAAAGAGCGAAAAAAAAAAAGAGTCAATCATTTAAAAACTACTCAAAGAGTTTAGTGTATGGTGAAAGAGCAAAATGAAGAGTCCATCATTTAAGAATTACTCAAAGAGTTTAGTGTACGGTGAAAGAGCAAAAAATGAGAGGATAAATTACTCGGTTAATTATTAACCATTCACACTGTATTATAGAAACACGGTATGATTGATCATACAATTGGTTAGTGTATCAAACTTTTGAAACATATATCATTTTATTTGATTTGAAATGAATTTCAATTCGAGATCCATTTATACATTTTCCGATAAGCAATGCTTAATGATTACAATCGAATTTATATACTATATCTATTAAAAAAAGGGTGTTTTTGAAAAGTATAGATAAGAAATATTGTTTGTATAATTTAAACATGAACAATCTAGAAAACTTTGTATTTTTATTTTATTTTTTAATTGATCAAGATTTTAAAATACATGTAAGCAACATCACAACAATTGCTATGAATTATTTTTATTGAAATGATAGGACAGTTTGTTATAAACATAAAATTCATTAAGAATGATATAATATTTGAGCCGTGCAACGCACGGGCTTAAAACTAGTTTTTTCTATTGCGTGCAAACAAATTGACAGGCAAGTTTAGAAAGTGAAAAAGAGTACATAACAGGGTTGAGTGTAGAGGTGGCAAAACCCGACCCGACCTGGCAAAACCGACCCGACCCATCCGATACCCGACCCGTCTAGCACCCGCATATGTAACAAAATGATGCAACCCGTAACCGACCCGATATTATCCGACATAACTCGGTACCCGACTATACGCGTAACCGATATAGCCCGAATCCGATAATATCTGACCTGATCAGAACCCGACTGAGATAGTACCCGACCTGATTAAGACCCGACTATCCGATAGAATTAATGAACTATAGACAAATCACGGTTTTGAATTGTTCAAAATGACATGGTTACATGGTAAATAGGTCAGTTAATGTCAAAGGGCCCTGTTAATTTTGACATGGACACCAACACGGCGAGGTTATGAGATTTGAACACTACAAATCTACAATGCTAAATTGTTAATTAATTGTGAGATTATGAGATAACGTGAGAAGTCAACTAAATATGGTATTACTACAATGATTAATGAAATTAATTTAAAATATGAATTTGTCATTTCATTTTTGAGCGCAAAAAATCCACAATGAAGAATCTATCTCTCTTTGAGACTTTTAAAGGTTCAAGTTTTTACATTGAGTGCTAAGGTAAAAATTCAAATTTAAAAAAAAATATGGCAATAAATGAAAGTAAGGAAAATTATATATTTATATAGCACATATATTGACCCAATAAGATCTACTATCCGATATTACCCGACCCAATGAGACCCGACACCCGACCCAACCCGACCCGGTCCGAAAATTTACATGACCCGACACTATAATGCATGACCCGGACCCGAAACCACCCGACCCGACCCCGACTCGACCCACCCTATTGCCACCTCTAGTTGAGTGGCACTTACAACACAAACAGAGTGACCTCGCTGACATTAGAGACCAATAAGAGCAAGTATGGACCGTATGGTAATAGCACTTTAGACAAACGTTTTTCTTTCCCGAATAAGCCGTTTAGCTTTCAGTTCGGTCCGAGAGATCATTTTGGAGGATTCCATGGCTGTTTCCGTGATCATAACCTCGCCACGATTGGTGTTTATGTTAAGTAATTTTCTTGAATTTTCACTTAAATATATGTCGTTCAAGAAGTGATCAACTATGTTATTTTACAAATTAAATTAAATCTTGCTTTGTACTCCGTATATAACTTGCAATTTCTATTCGAATGAGGATCGTCTGAAGTTATTTTTTCCTTGAGTTTCTAGAGTTTACGTTAATTTCATTCGTATTTGGGTATCATTTTGGTGTAATCTGAAGCTATGTTGACATGCAAATTAAAACCGTTTGTTTTCTCTGTATTTCAAATATTATTTGTGACTGTTTTTGCTAAACATGGAGACAGATCTATAGAGTACATAAAATTTACATAAATATTTCTTTCGATCTCCTTGATTTCTCGGTCCATTCTCGATCTTATTCTTTGTACCCGACCAAATGACTAATGTAATTTTGAAAGTAGACGCAAGAGAGAACTATACGTTTGCTTTTGTTATCAAAATTTACGGTTGCTTTTGTTTAGAGCAATAATCCCAATAGTTAACAGTAAATTATCTTTCTTTTGTCGATCGAGCACGTAAAACATATGATTCCTAACTTGAACACCTTGCCTCTTCCTATGGCATCTATTGTACTACAATACTGAATACTTTAGCACAATTAGCACTAGTTAATTGGCTACCTTTTTCCAAGCAACAATGCTTAAAATGGCCACGATTTCACGATACAACATGAAGCTCTTTCTAGTTCCCCGTTTACTAATAAAAACGTTAATCGTTACATATTAGGCACCATATATATATGGCACAATCTGTTTCACCGGGTACGTCGTTAAGTCGGTCCTTAATTTCCATCCACCGCTTTGCAAGTTAAATTTTTTGTAGTGATCTTTGCGCTTCATTGTACTCTATATATTCCAATCCGTGCGATCTAGATTAGAGTTATTTTCTATAAAAATTGTAAACGTACGTTGTATTTTCGGTACATATATATAACGTGAAAAAAAAAAAAAAAAAAACAAGCCTCACTTATTTAAATTTTATATTTTATTCATACCAAATGAAGATTTGCATCAACAATTTACTTTTCAATGCATGTAATTTCAAATAAAATTGTACGACTAATATTTGCTCAGGGACACCAGCAGATAATGAGTTATCACCTATGAATCTGAAACAATTAGAAGGAACGTCGCTGCTAAAAGTTGGTCCATTTCCGAGTCGACGTCCTCCAACGCCCAATAATAGTGATGAAGGCGAAGAAATATTTTGGGATGAAAAGGGTCGAAATAAGTTAGTGCAAATCTTTATTTCATACGGCAAAGACTATTATATCAACTCCATTGCTTTCCAACATATTGAAGATGACGACAAGTTAGTTATTTCTTCTATTTACGGTTCTCAAAACCTTGTCGGCCCCACCTTTGTCGCGGTACCACTTTTCTCACCCTTTTTTGAATTTTGGTTCATTTTCTAAACTAATATGAAAACATACCTAATATACTCCCTATATTTCATACCATGTCTTTACTCTTGGTTTAAATGCATTTAAACGTAGTATTTTGCATTTTTAAATTGAACTAATCCCTCCTTCTCAAAATCAGTGCGGATCACTTGTCCCATTTTCCTATCTCACTCCGTATACCCTACCAATCATATTTTAGCATTCCATTATTTTATTTTTAAAGATTATATTGTTTTGGAAATATTTATGAAATGATAGCATGTGATTGGTGGAAGGCACGGAGTGGGATAGGAAAATGGGACGGGTGATCCGCACTGTCTCAAAATATATGTCTTTCTCACATTTCGAGACATTTCTTTGACCTTCGATATCTCTCAAAATATAAGGGTAAAAATTATGAAATTATAATCTTGTGAAAGTATATTTCACAACGAATCAATGGTATAATTTTTATAATTTTTGACAAAATACTTTTTTATGAAATTGAAAGTCAAAACTTGTCTCGTAACTTGTAAATGACATATATATTGAAATGGAGGGAGTAGAAATTAAAGATTGTACAGTTGATTGAACCGATTTGAATCTTCTTGCTCACGCCGCTACCCCGGCCAAACCCCACCTTAGGCCATGTATAACGCTGAAGCACACTCTCTAAGCACTAGCTCTCCAACACATTCTCTCTTTGGAGAGTCAATACCTTACTTCACCACTACAATGCTATCACTCTCCATTTTAGGGTATACTTGGTAGACAAGTAAAAGGTAGCGTTTAGCGTTTTGACCAAGTCAGAATGCTACTTTACATGTTTGGTTGTACATTTGTTATTAGCATTTGAAGTAGCATTTACCGTTTGAAGGAGCATTTGGCAAATGTTATTATAAGTAGCATTTCCCATAGAAAGTAGCATTTCTGATTTTCTAATTTTATGATATATATTTTTTAATAACTCAACAGTTATTGATCGTGCCAAACACGTCATTGTTAACAGCTACTTTTCAGCCAACAGCTAACAACTAGTCAAACTGCTAACAGCTACCTGAACAACTAAATGCTACCAGAACAACTATGACTACCAAACACACCCTTAACTCTCCACCTCACTTTTAGTGGGACCAGTGTATCTATTTAACACATTTTCTCACTTTTCACTCATTTTTTACAATTTTTTTCGAAAATAATCAATATAAGTTAAAAACTTTTCGCTATCACATAAAATAAGTCGATCTCAATATTATATCAACATATAACATTATTTTTAAATAATTAAAAAAAAAAGATTTTTTTTCTCGAAAAAAATATTTTTGAAAATTAATTATTTTCGAACTTAATTTAATTTATAAAATAGTTAAATTGTGATTTATTACCGTAATCTGTAGCATGTTATATCAGAGTTGGTGGGGTATTTGAGATGAGTGAAAGTTGTAGCTAACTACTTGTGTGCTGCAAATGGGGAGTTAGCTACATCAAATGTTGACTCTCCATTCTCTGAAGCACATCACTGTGAGGTTATAGTTAACTTCTTCTCTCTCCTCTCTCCTCAAGAGTTAACTCTCCATTTTGTTGAAGCACACCACTGTACATGCTCTTAGAGTATGTACTATGTAGCATTGTAGCCAACTAGCCATATAGGTGTCTCTTAATTTGTAGACGAAGTAATAATTAATCGATTACTTGATTATAACTAATAACTATATTTGCACGAAAACGCAATAGAATTTCAGTTATGATATACATTGATTACAACTAATAAGTGTATATCTCTTGATCCAGATAATGTTAACTGACGAATATATAACCGGGATAAGTGGTTCGTATAGGACCAATAACTACAAAATTGGCAAAGTGGTGTCGTCATTGACAATAGAAACGAATGCAACCACCTACGGCCCGTTCGGAAATTTATTGTCATCATATGATGACAAATTTAACGTCAGCTTTGGGCCTGAAGATCAGTTTGGTGGATTCCATGGCACATCTTCTCCTGACGGTGTAACTTCCATTGGTGTTTATGTGAAGCCCATTGAGGCTTTGGTTACCAGCTTGTCCAAGAGGACTGCTGATCTTCACGTCGAATGAGACTTCCGAGAAAAATCTACATTCTCTAGATACCTATATACAGTACTTCCACTGTTGGTTTTACACGACTACTTGTTGAATCGTGTGCTTTAATATTATAAATGTGAATCTAGAAGCGTTGTTTATGAACTGTTATTTCTGGGTCCTAGAATTTGAAAATTGGTCAAACACACAATATTAAGAAACTATTTCTGCTAGTTTTTTTAAAAACATTTCTAGTACAATTTTGTTTATTGAAAGTATAAGCCTAATTTAGAGCTCCTCCCTTTTTCAGAATCCGCTTCTCAGAAGTAGAGTTTGGTCAAACACACTCGTAATAACAATGTATAAAGTCGACTCTTTAATAAGACAAGCAAATAAACAGAGCTTTTTAGACTCAAATATAATCAAAGAAGAATTACTCAGCCCCAATGGGGTACGGTTATAGTAAAGAGACTAAGAGAGAGAGAGGTAGTGCACTGTTGTGAGATTCTCGATCGTAGCAATGTTCTGTGTTGGTAACATGATTCTTCGATGGAAGATGATACACATTCGATAAGCAATAGTTGTATCTTGTACGTGCGAATCTTCTACCAACACTAATAGTAATAAGTTGCCAATTTTTTTTTTTTTTTTTTTTTTTTTTTTAGGATCATACTAGGAGTCTTCGTATATACACAAAGAAAATTGCTTACAATTCAATCTATGTACACCAAGTGTAGTAACACAAATTTCGTGGATATGTACTAAACTAGTTTGCATGTCCATACCATGTCCGCGCTACAATTTTTAAATATAGCATTTTTAAATGTTCTAAAATTTTGTCTTGTAAAATATGAGGATACAAAATTCAAGACCATCCAATACAACTTTCAAGCACTCTTTGTCATTTAGAAACATAGATTGTTGAGTTTTTATTATGTTAGATAAAATGCAATGTCAACCCTATTAAATATAAACAAATTGAGGGGGGGGGGTGGGGAAGCAAAAATAGTAAAAATTATGAAACTATACTTGTCAGAAAATATTTTTCGATATGGATCCAATGATATATGTTTCATTATTTTTTTATATGTATTTCTCTCTAAAATCCCAAATCAAACTCTCACCTCGTAATGCAAAAAGTTCATATATTTATTGATGGAGGGAGTACTAATTAAAGTTAAATCGATAATTTTTAAATTAAATTTGAAGAATTGTATTTTGATCTATTCATTCATAAAAATTTTTGTTTTTTTTAAGGACATTCATAAAAGTTTTATGGGACCTTAATTAACTCTAGAATATTAAGGAGCAATAATTTACATAATAATTATACGATTGTTATTTAAATAATTACATACACTTACAGCTTTTTTGGTAGAGAGTAATTGAATGCAAAGAAATGGAAGGAAGAGAAAGGAACGGAAAAGAAAAGAAGAGAAAGGAAGGGAACTAGGGTTTCCTTTGTGTGGTTCACTTATTAGAATTTTGGAGGAATTGGAAGGAAAGCGAGTGATTTTATGTTGTAAATTGGCTTTCTGTCCAATTCCGCCCGTTTTGGGAAGGAAAAGAAATAACAGTTTAATGAAGGATCATTTCCTTCAATTTCGTTTCCTTTCCTTCCACTTCCCATGTATTTTTATAAACCAAACGTATGAAAGTTGTAAAATTTGTTTCCTTTCTTTTCCTTTCCGTCTATTTTCTCTCTACCAAACATGCTGTTAAGTTTTAACTTTATTAAGATTGTGAAAATGCTCTACCTTGTGAAGCTTTTGGATTAGCCTATTTTCAATTGGATTAGTATAAACTCATTTAGCTATGGCGAGACGACCAAATTGGGAGTAATGATCATAACTAATAATGATCATATTGGGTAGGACAATGGACAATCTTATATCAAGCGATTATGAAGAAAAGAAAGTATTAGACTTTATGTTGGTTAGTCCAAGTAAGTAAGATACTATTTTGTAGTAGGATTACACTTAGCTAAGCTAACTTGCATTACACTATCTTTTTGTTTTATGTGTTTATTTATGGCGAAAGTAGCAATTTACCCCCTACACTTTTACAAATCGTGCAATTTAACACCATAACTTTTAATTGGGGCAATTGAACCCCATAACTTTTACTTAGGGAGCAATTTACCCCCCTCCACTTTTTTCTGCAATTAAATAAAAAACTTGTATTTTTTAAATTAGCTAATATTTAAGAATACATAAATAAATTAGCTTATACATGTCATATACATTGTATATACAGTGCATCTACATCGTATATGGAGTATATCTCCATTTACTCTATTGTTAAAAAAATTTATAAACAAAACCCTAATGAAGAAGGGAGATACATCAATGGAAGGTGCAGGTGAACGATTCTCCATTTCAACAGGTACTACTTTCCTTCACAATTCATCTTTCACTTGTTATTTTGATTTGTCGCTTATTTGCTATCATCAATTTAATCAACATGAAAATTGAAATACAGATGAAAATCGAAGGTCGACAAAAATCTATCAAGCGGATGGGCCAAATTACTGACGAAAATCGAAGGTCGATGAAACTATGCACGATTTTCGTCGACCTTCAATTTTCATCAGTAAATCGAAGATATTGATGAAAATCAGATTGGGAAAGTGGGAAGATGAAGAGGCTTATGGAGATGAGGAAAGGACATTGCAAGATAAAGCTAAAGCTAAAGCTAAAGCTGACAAGTATTAGGTAGATGTATGTATTTTTGGGTAATGAAAATGTATTTGTATAGGTAGCATAGATATATACGTATAAGCTAATTTATTTATGTATTCTTAAATATTAGCTAATTTAAAAAATACAATTTTTTGTATTTAATTGCAGAAAAAAGTGGAGGGGGGTAAATTGCTCCCTAAGAAAAAGTTATGGGGTTCAATTGCCCCAATTAAAAGTTATAGTGTTAAATTGCACGATTTGTAAAAGTGTAGGGGGTAAATTGCTACTTTCGCCGTTTATTTATTGTTTTTTTTTTTCTTCCCTATTTTTACTTGCCTTCTATTCACATAAGACTTGAAGAACAAAAAAAATAACAAATATATAGCTCTTATTACATGATTAATGTGTTCAATGTCATAAAAGGATATTCATTTTTCATCAAGTGATCATACGCCAAGTTATAACGGAATGAGATATGCGTTTTTTTAAGTCTTATACTCCAATTTCTATGACCATTTGAAACGCGATGTTGACCTAATGATAATATATACCCTTCTGAATAAGCTTTAACTCTTTTTTTTTTTTTTTTTTTTTTTGTTTTTTTGGAAAGAATAGCATTTCTTTATTTTACCATTATGGGAAAATAGATAATACAATCCATCCAAGAACAAACCACTAATTCCTACACAATTAGCTAGGAATTACATCACTAAACTTATCAATTGCTCTAATACAAACATTGATTTTAATGCGAAAAGCTACTTGCTCACTAGTTCTACTAATATTTTTGAAAATTCTCATGTTTCTTTCTCTCCAAATCTCATAGATTGTGTAAGAGAATGCACTCCTAAGTAGATGCTTCATTCCTTGCTTACCTTTCACATGGTGCTTAAACCATTTTATCTCATGGTTGAGGCTCCATTGTCTATTCCTCTTCCCCAGCCAGTTCAGGATTCTTTCCCAAGTTTCTGTGGAGTAAGAACACTTGAAGGATAGATGATTTACACTTTCCTCATTGCAGCAGCACAATGTGCATCTGTTTGGAATACAGATGCCTCTTCTTTGGAGATTGTTTGTGGTTGGCAGAGCATTTGGACAGGCTAGAGTAGCAATGACAGAGCTCTTTGGAACACAGCAGCTATCCCATATAGTTTTAGCCCAATTTACTTCCTCATTCTGAAGAAGTCATAAATGCCAGTACCTGATGCTTTCCTGTTATGCCAGTCCATAATGATGCACTCCTAAACACCATTAAAACTCAGAGATTGATGCACAACCAGATCACTTGGATAGGCGAGTTTAATCACAGAAAATTTAGGAAGATTTACTCTAAGTGGGTAACCGATTATTGATGGATTTTGGAACTATTGCTGTTTTTGAGGATATGGGATTTTCTTGAGAAATAACTTATGAAAATTGTCCTGAAAAAGAACCGAGAATTTGGGTTCTCGCTTGATAATTAAAACAGAGCAGAAAAGATGGAACAAGATCAGATATGGACTTGAATGAATGGCGATTCTCTCAGTTTTTCATTCGAGAACTCGAAATTCGCCCTAGGATACTCACCCAGATTGAATTCCCATATTGATTATGTCCTCTCTCTCTGAGTTATCACACGCTCACAGAAATTGGACGATGATGCTTCTCGCACCAGAAATAAGATTCACTCTCATGTATTTTCTCAAAATTCAACTTGTCTTTACTGAGTACAAGGAGAAGGCTATATATAGCCTTGAAAGATCAGGCAATAGCACGCCTGTTTACAAAATATCAAGGAAAAGCTATAAGAAATTACTAAACAAAATATAAAAGATCAGAATTGCCTAGCTTTCTTCATGTCGGCTGCTAGGACAGAGTGCCAAGGTTTCTTATGGAATAAGACTTCTTTTCTTGTGATAATATCTTGATGCCCCACTTAATTCTTCTTCAGCAAAATTCAGCCCATGTGCTACGAGATTTAATCTACTTGCTCTAATTAAACTAATCAAGATATTAACTAACTAATTACAAGCATAATTTAATCCGATCGCAAATACGTGGCTAAAGTCGACCCTCTTAAATTAATTCCCGTCTGATTAGGCATAATATTTACGTTTTGCCAAATTATCGGGTCATCAGTTTCACCCGCACTCACCTCTGGCTCGTGCTCTGCATCACATAACCTGGTTTTCAGCAGCACAGATGTCCTTCATTCTTCCTACAATTTCATCCCTCGGTCTGAGAAGGGCTTTCCAAGTTACAGAGGAATCCTGCTTATTCCCACATTTCCAAATGCTGCAGCCTTTAAGGTAATATGCACTAATCCATCTGCACCACACATTATCAGGGTTTGTTTGCAGCTTTATTATCCATTTTACAAACATGGCTTTATTCCAGCTCAACACTTCTTTGATACCTAATCCTCCTTCTTTCTTTGGAGTGCATAAATGTTTTCAGGCTATCATTGTGATTTTCCTTTTTTTTTCATTTATTCTCCAAAAGAATTCTTTGCACATTCTTCTAATCTTCTTGAGCACAACTATTGGGAGCAGCAGTACAGAACCCCAGTAAGTCTGAAGACCAAGAATGACTGATTTCACAAGTTGTAGCTTCCCAGCATAAGAGATATAGGAGTTTGCCCAGTGGGAGAGTTTTGCCTTGATTTTTTCAATTAGGGGATGATACATAGATGCTTTCAGTCTTGTAGAATGTAGAGGAACACCCAAATACTTGAAAGGGAATGTACCTATCACATATCTTGTCTTTTCTGCAATAATTGCTGCAATAAGTTTTAACTCTATCAAGATTGAGAATATAATCTAACATCGTGTACCTTTTAGACGGATTAGCCTATTTCAAATTATATTAGTTAAGGGCCTGTTTGGTATCGTTTTCTGTTTTCAGTTTTCTGTTTTTTTTTAAACCAAAGTCCCGTTTTTGAAAATCAGAAAAAGTGGTTTTCAGTTTTCAGTTGTCAGTTTTCATTTTTTGTATGACTATTATAGAAACATACAGTTTAAATTAATTTTCCAACTTATTTAGCTAAATGTTTTACGCAAAAAAACCAAAAACTGAAAACGGCAGTGATACCGAACGGGCCCTAAGATATTGGACTCTCATTATGTAACACCCCACATTTTTTGGGACTTTTAAATTATTAAGGTTGTTGGGAGATATTCATTTTAGAGTTACTAGTTTCTATTTTGGGAAGTTTAAGGCCACTTTCCTTTTTGGGTCATTTTCCTAATTGGGTAATTAAGTGAAAATTACCTAAAAACCCTTACTAAACCCTCCCTTACTACAATCTAATCTAATATATATATATATATATATATATATATAAAAGAGAGATTTTTGGAGAGTCGAGAGAGAGTCCAACAAAAGATAAATACTGAGAGAGTTTAAAAAATGAGAAATACCCATATTTTATTATTAACAAATCAAATGGACAATTATTAATAATCCACATAAAAAATCCTTATTTTCGTGAGACTCTTTAATAAATGTATCTTACACATTTAATTATTAATCATTCACACTATATTATAGAAACACAGTATGATTGATTATACAATTGGTTATGTGTATCATAAACTTTTGAAACATATATTATTTTATGTGATTTAAAATGAATTTCAATTTGAGATCCATTTATACATTTTCCGATAAGCAATGCTTAATGATTACAATCGACTTTATATACTATATTTATTTATTTTTTTAAAAAAGGTTTTTTGAAGAGTATAGGTAAGAAATGTTATTTGTACAATTTAAACATGAACAATCTAGACAACTTTTTTTTTTTTAATTGATCAAGATTTTAAAATACATGTAAGCAATATCACAACAATTGCTATGAATTATTTTTATTGAAATGATAGCATAATTGGTTATAAACATAAAAATCATTAAAAATGATATAATATTTGAACCGTGCAACGCTGTCCAACAAAAAGAAAAATACTGAGAGTTTAAAAAATGAGAAATACCCACATTTTATTATTAACGACTCACACGGACAGTTATTAATAATCCACATGTAGAATCCTTATTTTCGTGAGATTCTTTCATAAATGTATCTAATAGATTTGCGACATAATCACTCATAACATTAGTCATGTGTATTAGAAAATTTAAAAACATATATCATTAGATTTGTTTCGAAATATATCTCAATTTGAGATCCATTTACACATTTTTCCGATATGAAACAATTAAGTTACTGCGTGTACATTTAGTAGAGATTTGTTTTTTTCTTAAAAAGTTTAGGGAGAATCCAAAATAAGAGAAATGGTGAGAGAGTCCAAAGAATGGAAAATTCTCACAACATTTATTAACCAGAGTGCATACTTTCATAAAATTGTAATTCGAAAGTTATTTAAATGTGAAACGACATAATTAGTCCTAACTTTCATTTATACATATAACTCATCAAACCTATTTTGAAATTTAATCTAAAATGAGTTCCATCTATACATATGTTTTGTATTAAACACCAGTCATCGAGCGAAAATGGGAAAAATGATATATTGTGTCTATTCCTAAGCTAAACTCAACAAACAAAAGAGAGAGTCCAACAAAAGGTAAATATTGAGAGAGTTTAAAATATGAGAAATACCTACATTTTATTATTAACTCACACGGATAATAATTAATAATGCACATATAGAATCCTTATTTTTGTGAGACTCTTTCATAAATGTTTGTAATAGATTTGAAACATAATCACTCATAACATTGGTTGCGTAGAAAATTTAAAAACATATACAATGAGATTTGTTTCTAAATGTACTCAATTTGACATCCATTTACACATTTTTCCGATATAAAAGAGAGATTTTTGAAGAGTATAGAGAGAGTCCATTTGAGAAATACTCAAAGAGTTTAGTGTACGGTGAAAGAGCAATAGAGAGAGTCCATCGTTTGAGAATTTAGTGTATGTTGAAAGAGCAATAGAGAGAGTCCATTATTTGAGAAATACTTAAAGAGTTTAGTGGGTGGTAAAAGAGCAAAAAATGAGAGGATAAATTTAATTATTAACAATTCACACAAAGAATTTTTGAAGAATATAGAGATTTTAGTGTACGGTGAAAGTTAAAAAATATTATTAACAATTCACAAAGAGATTCTCATTTTCGTTAAACTTTTACATAAAGTTATATTATGGAAACATGATTTTTATGAAAAGAAGGGTTTTTTATACAATAAATGTTGTTGTATACTTTAAAAATGGACAATGTAGACAAATTTGTATATTTTTTTTTTTTTTGAATTGATCAAATTATAAAAATACATGTAAGCGACATCACAACAATTGGTATGGATTATTTTAACTGAAATAATAGCATAGTTGGTTATAATGATAAAAATCATTAAAAATAATATAATATTTGAACCGTGCAACGCACGAGTTTAAAACTAGTATAAAAACAAAAGAAAAAAAAAATCCTCTCCCTCAACCTTCCCCGCGAATCACCATCGCGCGCCACCACCTCCGCCGTCGCCTTCGCCGCCCTACTCCCTACCTTCCTCTCTCTTGATTTTATATCATCAAGAGTAGTAAGATTCTACACCTCTTTTATAATTGGGGCTTTTCAATTTTGTGTTCAATTGAGAATTAGAACGTGGTTACTTTGATGGGCTTGTTGTTTTAGAGTTCTACTCGCGATTATGGTGGTTGTGGTGTATGAATTGTTGATTAGCGAATTGGGATTTTCTAATTGGGGTTCATGTTTGTTTAAGATTGATTTTGTGTATGGAATTACACGAATTTTGGTGGAGGGGTTTGTTATGAATTGGGAATAATGTGATATTAGTTTGGGAACGTTTGATGATGGTTTGAGCGAATTAAATACCTTACTGCCCGGTTCTGATTTTTGTGTATTTTAAGTGTTATTGTTGTTGTTTTGGTGTTTAAGTGATGAGATTATATTGCTAGATAGTATGGTTAGGAAGGTGTGGTGCGAATTTGGTGTAATTCTGAGTACGTTTGGATGTCGAAAACATGAGTTGATGTGGCTTTGTTGTTGTTTTGGGAAGTTAGTTTGGTTGTTGGTTGGTTGATTATATGTCGGAGTCAAGATGGTGGACTAGTTAGTGATTCAATCTTGTTGTTTTGTGTTTAGGGTGTGTGTTTGAGGAGACTCATTTTTAGGCTTGGAGCAACTTTGTGTTTCGCTCAAGTAAGGTAGGAACTTTGAACACTTGTTTGATCCTTTCGTACCATTACAACTTATTGGCAATCCATTTCGCTACCCATTTGTTCTATACTCCGATGTTTGATCTCACTCTCAATCTCAATTGCTTTCTTATTGTGTATATTAAATTCTGTGCTTCGTTGTCGCCTATGGCCTCTCGGCCTTCCTTTTGCTCTCGGCCACTTGAACATTCGGCCGGGCGGGTTGCTTTCACTGTTGGCCTAGTTTGTGCATTGATTGTGTTGAATATTCAATCTGTCTTCAGCCGTTTATAAATCAAATTACTCAAATAATGCACTTCAAATAATGTGCTCTCAAATAACGTACTAAATACCTGATTGAATTATGAAATAATAAAGTTGATACCTCCTAGAGTACGATGTTGCAGGATCATCGTTTAACTCTAAACAAGGTACTTGTGGGTCGGATTAGCTATCGACTTCCTAATAATCTTCCTCCCAGATGGGAACTCGTCCTACCGACCTATCTTGTGAGAGGTGTGCACACTCGGGGTTATTAGGGGCTTTTACTCTCCGCTCTAGCTCGACTCTGTTCGATATTGTGGTGACCATGGGGTAGGACTCTAGCCAAATAAACGTAAATATATGTTTAAGTTACTCGTATGACCGTTGAGAATTATGTATCTATCGATGATACTTCCCTTGTGTATATACTCTTATTACCGAATTATTCAGGAGATAACTTTTATTTGTTCTTTGTTAGCTACGCGCATCAAGGCGCGTATCTTAATTATTGTTTATATACCTTTGTTATCTCTTACTCACCACAACTGACGTTCTGCTTTCTAGTTCGTTCCCTACCATGTTCTGGGGCCTATGTCATTCTTCGATGGCATAGTTGACAGGTTTTGATGATATGGATGCCTGCTAGAGGGGTCTCTTGCTTGCTGGGGACTTTCATAAACGTAAACGTTATTTAGATTTGTATAATTTCATTTGACATTGTAATTTGGATCTAGTTTTGAGAACTGTAGTTCGACATTTTAAGTCTTCCGCTGTCTTTACATTCACTTGGATTATTGTTAGTCCTTATTTGAATTCTAAGCCTAACAGTTGACTTCGTAGTCAATTGTGGCGTGACAATTCTAAATACTTTCCATATTTACTTAAGCGAATTTTTAGGGTTGTTACAGTTGGTACTGATTTTAAGAGAAATTTTTCGAACTGGGGATGAGTCGGGTGCATTCATACGCATGCTAAATGCTAAGTGCTATGTGTCAGTAAAAGGTCTACAAATTCGTGATAGTACTTGTGATGCTAATCCAAAAGTTCGTGATAGTACTTGTGATGCTAATCCAATTTGAGGATCGACTGGTTAAGGAGATATACTCTACTAAGTTAGACCAAGACTCACTATTTGATTGTCCCTATCTATTGACAATCTAACAAATGACTTCTGATCCTATGGGATACGCGTGGACATTTGGAAGAGCTGGAGTAAATGGCCCTCATGATCGCTTATCTAAGGCAGATTTGATAGCTTTGAATTCGGGATTGTTTTGTGATCCAATAGAATGGGCCGAGACAGTGTCGGACTTCGTTGATAGAATTGGAACCAAGCTGGAGACAACTAGTTGAACCTACAATTGGACGCAGGATGAAGAAGTGAAATTGTTTGTGGTCATGATCAACTTGAGGGACCAAGCACGATGGGATCATATCCATAATCGACTAGAGAGGATGGCCTATTTTGCTTGTCATTTTGCCGATATGCGATACTTACTATGGAAAAGCTGAAAATAATACTACAGTATGAGGACCTACTTTATAGGGGACATAATTATGATTTTAAGGAATTGCCAAATTACTTGGTGGATGCAATCATTAACCCCCACTACCCCTATCCAAACCCTTACAAGATTTATAAAGGTAAGTCTGAGGAGACACTGGTTAGGGAGATGGCCAATCAACTTGCTAACAAGAAGATTAAGGCTAAGCAGCGTTGTTATATTCCCAAACCACCTGGGTCACCTCAATGGCTACGACCCAACCTCCGCCGAACCTCTAGGAAAAAGGTTTGCGCATGAACATTATAATTGATGCAATTGCCAACGAGGGAGGAAATGCTCAAGAGAATGATAATTTGGCAATTGGTGAGGGTGGATGTAACACTACGGAATACGGGAAGTGGTTTATGGAGTTGGTTTGTCCCACATTAGGAAACTAAAGCTCACATGATCAGTTTATAATAGATTCCTACCATCATACTACCAACAAGGCATTCACCTTTTAAAGCCCGAAGATGATATATGGGCCTAATAGGTGACTACCCATCTTATTGGGTTGTGTTGCGACGGACGGTGGATCGGGCTGTTACAGTGGAGGAAATGGAAGAGCTGATGATAATTTGGGAGATGGAAATAACCCCCGCACCTGCATCTAATGGAATGATAGATGCGCCTGGAGATGATAATGAGGACAGCTCAGAGCCTTATGAATTTGGGGAGGTTTCCGCAGAAGGAGAAGGATCTAATGAGATTGGAGACACCTTGAGAGGCGCTTGAAGTCATAACCCGTGATATTGGGAGACTATTTGCTCGAGGGGTTTTGTGATGCTAACTGGGTTTCGGGTAATGATGAGATCAGTTTGACTAGTGGGTATGTGTTTACACTTGGAGGTGGTGCTATCTCGTGGAAGTCTTCGAAACAGACTTGTATCGCTCGCTCCACCATGGAGTCCAAGTTCATTGCCCTCGAGTTGGCTGGGCTAGAGGCTGAGTGGTTGAGAAACTTGTTAGCAGACGTGCCTTTGTGAGGGGGGGTGACAGTCTGTTCCTGTGTCTCTCCATTGTGATTCTCAAGCGCCATTGGTGTTGCTAAGAATAGTGTGTGTAATGGAAAGAAGAGACATATACGGATAAGGCACGGTGTAGTCAAACAACTCGTGAAAGATGGAGTGATTTCTTTGAATTATGTGAAATCCGAAAGAAATCTTGCAGATCCCTTTACTAAGGGGTTGACAAGGAGAGTAGTCCTTGAGTCGTCGAGGGGGATGGGGCTAAGGCCCATGAGTTGAGGTAAGTATGTTGGATACCCGTTTGAGGTCAAACGAAGCCATATGGTCCTTAACACACACTACACTTCCCATCCTTATGGCGAGCGGTAGTGCATACATAGTACATATCCTTTTATGGTGGTGCTAGTGAGACGCACTTGATGGATCTATGTTGTGAGGTTGAGCTTTTGCTCTTAATGGTTCCATATCCCTGCGGGGTGGTGTTATAGAGAAACACTTGATGGACCACCTATGTGAGTGTGAAGGTGTGGCCGCCTTCTATGAGAGACTGGGCTTTGTCTCTCTAGAGCACTCATGAGAACCAAGGTGTGCGCATGGCCAGATAACGCGCTTGTGTTGTACCGCAGAGAATGCATGTTTTGAAAGGTAAATATGTGTTATGAGGGTCTCAACCGAACTCTAGTATGTTCAAGAGCAATTCACTCTCTAGAAAGTAAGTTGTTGTCTCATTTCACTAATGTATCAATTCAAATTGAAAGATATTGATGCTTAAGTATTTCCTTTCCTTTACCCAGAAGTTTGTTCTGTTTTTGCCTGCCATTAGTGGGTGATTGTTGGGATAATAGCTGTCAAAGCTCTATTTTCTTGTTGTCCCACATCGGTTATGTATAAGCCAATTTCTTGGTTTATATACAATCCTCTCACCTTACCTATTGAGCTGGCAAGCTGAGTGTACACTATGGATCTTGAATGTTTGGGCCGAAGCCCACACGCGAGCGCGCGCGCCGCCCGCCCACCAGGTTTGGTCCGGGTCGGGGTGTGGGTGAGTGTGGGCTTGGGCTTGGGCATTCAAATTTGGGTCTTTCACCTGTGCTGAGTTCTATTTTTTGGACCCAGTTCGTATTTTGTTTTCTGGCCGTTTTGGAATTGATCCGTTTTTATTATCGATCGTTTTTCCTTAATTGTTGCTGATTTAATTTCCACTTTTAATTTCATTCAATCAACAATTATTTCCGAGAGTTATTATCCCTTAATTGTAATTGATTGTCTTTAGTTTCTAGTGATCAAATCGTCTTCCTCTTCCACTTTTAAGGAAGACGATTTTGCTCTTTCATACATACAGAAAAAAACTCTTCTTTGACATTTCTGGGTAATTGTAGAATATGCGTTCTCTATGCTTTTGATCGTGAGTGGTACCGATTAGAAGTAGTTGTGTTAACCTTGGGGAGCGAATCGGCCAAGTAACGATACCACCATAGTCGGGCCGTATTAGCTTTCAAGGCAGTGGTTAATACCACGGCACAGTTTTTATCACTGTTCTAAATTCTTGAAAGCCATTGTTATTCCATATTTTTCCAACACTCATTATATATAACTTGTATTTTTCTATCTGAATTTGGTTTGATTATTTGAATGTCTTTTGTGTGTTTTAAATTCAAATTTTGTTGGTCGTTAAGTTGTTGTACAGATACTGAGGGATTTAGAGTTGATGCCCTAATTAAAAGTTAGTAATAAATTAAAAGGTTGATGTATACTTTGTAATTAAACTTAATTTGTGGATAATGGAGATCAGAGCATTGGGGTTTCTGATTTTTTTCTTTCTTTTTGGAAATAGAAAATAGAACGCGGCATGAAATTGCGTATAAAAGCCATGATCTATTAAACTGTACAGTCGTAGTTTCACTTGCGTAAGTTGCGTAGAAGAAAAAGTAAATTAGAAAAATAATTTTGATCATATTTTGAAGTACAAGCTATTGTCGATTAGTATCAACTTATAACGATTCATGTTAACTGACCCCAAATCATTTGGAAATAAGACTTAGTTGTTAATGTTGTTGTTGTTGTTGTTGTTGTTGTTGTTGTTCTTGTTCTTGTTCTTGTTCTTGTCGTTGTTGTCGTTTAATTAGCTTGGTAACCTTTTTTCTTCTTTTTTTGTTTTTTTTTTTGCCATTGCGGTGGATAAGACCATATCGTACTGATTAAGAATTTTTGGCAACAAATTGCATTTGATTAGATGGGACTACATTGATCAAAGTTGGTCCAGCCGGTTACCCGGCCCATAGTCCGGCCGTTTCTTGGGATGAGAAAGATCAAACGGAGATTACTCGGATTAACATTTCGGGCGGATCGGACAAATATTCCGTCTTTATACAATCATTTCAGTATGTCGAAGATGGAATTTCGAAGCTTTCTCCCATATATGGCAACCCACATACGGGATGCTTCTTTAACATGGTCTATTTCTCTCTTCTTTTTTTTTTTTTTTTAAAATTTTTATCGCTCTTCGGCCCATATTAATATATTATTGCACTCTTGTCGAAATATACGAAATTGTTCCAAAAAAGTATTTTTCAGCCACCAAAGTCATGAGGGTAGAATCTAAAAAACACCAAAATTGTATTTGGTATTGATAAAACACCAAAGTTGGAAAACTTGTTTTTAAAACACACTTTAAACTATTTGGGTATTTATTAAACACTAAAAAAAATTAAAATGAAATTATGTTCTTACTTACTGAAATTAAGAAATTCTAGGCTCGTTTCATAATAGGTAAAGATATGGAGAAAATTCAGTTCATTGATCTAAAAAAAAAAAAAAATCACATAATTCGGCAAATGTCAAAAAAAAAAAAAAAAAAAAAAAAAAAAGAACTTGATCGAACGATACCGTAAAGTTCAAAATATAGCATAAAAAACTTGTATAGAAGTGCCAAAATCCTAGTGCTCTCGCTCCATTAGGTCTAGGACAACTCTCATTTAAACCTCCCATAATCCTAGGTTGTAATTGAGAACTTTGTTGGATATGACTTGCGTCATGACTCCGTAGAGAAAATAGATGACAGAGAATTAGAGAAAAAGATGAACAAGCAACTACTTAACCATAAAGGAGGGAAGAACGTCTATCAGTTGCTGATTTTTTTTTTTTTTAAACGAATTAAAATAGTTTAAGAGGTAAAATAAAATCTACCATTTTATTTATTTATTTTGGTGTTTAATAATAAATACCCAAATAGTTTGAGGTGTATTATAAAAACAAGTTTTTCAACTTTGGTGTTTCATAAATAGAAAATTTGCAAGACCGCACTTTTTAAAAGTATTTTTTTGCGAGACCGCACCTTTTATGTTTAATTTTGCGAGACCACACCTTTTAAAAGCAATTTTCTGCGAGACCGCACTTTTTATGTTAAATTTTGCAAAAGTGCACCTTTTAAGTTCGATTCCTTTGCGAAACTGCACCTCTTTTCATTTTCGGCTAATTTGGACCCGACGTTCACCCGACCTTACTCTCCGCTCATTCGATTTTCCCTCCAATTTTTCCCATTTTTTAACCGCCGGGTCAGGTCAACTTTGGAGTCTGGTCAAAATTGAAATTTTGGGGGGAAAATTGAAGGAGAGGAGAGTAAGGTCGGGTCAACGCGAGAAACTAGTCAAAATTAGTCGGGAATGAAAAGGGGTGCAGCTTCGCAAATGAATAGAACTTAAAAGGTGTAGTTTCGCAAAATTTAACATGAAAGGTGCGGTCTTGCAAAAAACTGTTTTTATAAGGTGCGGTCTCGCAAAAATCTGCTTTTAAAAGGTGCGGTCTCACAAATTTTCGTTCATAATCCCAAATACCATTTTGGTGTTTTTTTAGATCCCACCCTCCTCACTTTTGTGGCTAAAAAAATATTTCTTTAAAATTGTTCTTACAAACAATTAAAACATTTACTCATTAATATAGTGTCTGTTTGGCCTAATTTTTTCTAACCTGTTTTTATTTTTCATAATTGGTATCTATAAAAACTGGTTTTGAAAAAATTATTGAGTGTTTGGTTCAACATACTATATATAGAAACATTTCATTTGTTATGTGAATCCGTTTTTTATTTTATTTTTTTTCCAAATTAAAAAAATCTCATAAAATAATGATTGACGGAAACTTGGTGTTTCTGTTTTTTAGGGTCAATATTTGAGTTAGAGTTTTTATTAAATAGTTTTAAACTTTTAAAAAACTTTATGTTTGACCAAGTTTCTGATTTTAGAGACAAAAAAACACTTTGAAAAACTAGGCCTAACATATACATAGTAATCGATCAGCTAAATGCGCTACATGAGCTAGATATATGTACGTACACGAGTCTGAATGAACTAATGTATACGGAGTATATGTATGTGTGTGCTAAACTGCTAATGAGCAGGTAGAATTCACTGGTCCAAGCGAGTACATCACTGGATTAAGCGGTACGTACAGTTGCAAAGAAGTCCATGGTTGTAGCAGGATGACATCTCTCACAATCGAAACAAATTTGAAGACCTATGAAGCCTTTAGTACAAGAGTGGAAGCCATGAAAGGAGCACTAGAATTCGGTTTTCAGTTTGCGCCTCGCAATAATTTTGGTGGCTTCTATGGTACTTTTACTGATGAACCGGCTCCTGTCCGTAATGTTCTTACATCTATTGGTGTTTACGTCAAGCCGAGTGCACGGTTGGGAATGCCTTATGAATCACTTCACAAATGGAGTATGGTTGATTTATTAGATTATAATAAGTCAGATTCGCAATAATTCATATTTGTATGTAATTTCCTCTATGGAATTCGACTTGAATTTGCTGATTTATACTCTGTCTGATTTATATTTTATGTATGCAATATTTATAATAAAAAAATTCTTGAGTGAAATACAACGTTCATAATTACATATATACAAAGATTCGGTAAATTATATAATGCTCCCAGGAGCATAAGGAGCATGGTGGTCCTCCTCTATTGGAGAAGGACTACTGCATCATACGTCCTCCTGGGAGCATGGTATAACTATTGCATGTGAGCTGGTTGTCTAAACCAACCATATCTTGTTATTTTCTCATGTATTTTTCACGTGCCTAATTTGGACGACGTATAAGTGAAGTTTGATCGAAACTTTGAGCATCTTATTCTAAAGCTACTGTAGAACAGCATAACCTTTAGTACCCTATGTTCACTTTAGAGGATTCCTGCACGCCAACTGTGAGTGAACTAAATAAACCATAGCCGGCATCGTTATTGTGTTACTTTTGTAATCTTTCCTTTGCTTTCTTTTGGCTTCTCTGTATCACTTATTTTGTTTTTCTTTTAATAAAAACTATTTTATTGTTGTCAAAAAAAAAATGATGTGTTGCAGGTTTACGCTGTGTGCGGACCTAGGAGTGAGATTGACGCTATGAGTTTTGATGAAATCCGCAATAAGCTGGAGGTTTGTCCAAGTAATTGTGCCTGCGCTAACGAAGCTACCAAGACCTTAGCCACCGGTCAAATTATTGATCAGGATCAGGGCACAAGCACTGCCCTCCTCATTGCAGAGTTCACACTTGTCTAATAAGATTGCCCATATGTATGTTATGGTGTGGCCGAATACGCGACAATCTAATCCAAATGTATGTTATATATGTATGTCTCATTCTTCTTTTCTTTTCATTTGTTGATATTTGGTTTGAATTTCTCTCAACATTTTCAAATCAAATTTCAACAAATTGATGGTCGAAAAGAACGAGAACCATACTAAATTAAATAAATGACATTACATGTAAGTGTTGTTCATCACGACTACTGTGAACTATCCTAATATATATTCTATTACGAGTTCATTTGTCGGCAATTTTCCTCGAATCAATTGGTGTTTATGTCAAGCCAAGTGTAAAGTTGTCCTTATATCTGATACTCGGATCGACCAAGACCCGTTTCCTGTTATCGCGATTTTCACCAAAATTATTGGTCTTTTTCTTTGTTTGGCTCTATTTATGTAACGTACTCAAATCTTGAAAGTTGTAAAAACATTTGTGTTTAGTCTTTCCTTTAATCGGATCGGGATTTTGCACCATGACTAAGGGTCTCTAACTTTGTTTTGGTTCGGTGTATGTAATATACTCGTATCTTGAAAAGACCCTGTTTTTATTACTTGTTTGGAACAATAGTCTATTAGAAATTGTTTTTCGAAAAACCTTTGATTTCAAGATGTTGATGAGCACCGTATTCCATTGCCACTGAATTCCGTTGAACAGCATATCTTGGTTTGATAGATTTATTATCCGTCATGATCAAAAGAAGGAACGAAAATATATTAATCAAACCAATAAAGAATAACTAAACCAATCAATTAGAAGGAATATGTGCGAAGCAAACTATGAAGCACGGACACGCCTGTCCAGTGCCGTGTTTGTATCCGACACTATTAATCAAACCAATCAAGAATAATTAAACCAATCAATTAGAAGGAATATGTGTGAAGCAAACTAGGAAGCACGGGTACACCTGTCCAGTGCCGTGTCTGTGTCCGACACCGTGTCGAACACGAACATGGTACGACAGGTGTCCAACACCGTTTTTTATTTAATTTTAGGAAACGGACATGTTTTTTTTTTTAATTGGACACGAACCGGACACGGATTAGACACCTGACACGATACAAAACTACATCGTTTGACAAGTTTTTTTTTTTTAAAAAACTATTTTTTCTCTCTCCGATTTTAAACACACTAACCGGTAGCTCAACTACATGTCTTACTTCTCTATCTTCTTTTGTTTCCCATCTTCCTGCTCCAAACGGCTTTTCCACCTTTGACTGGCGTCGCCTTAGCAGACCTCCTCTAACCGACGTCCAATAGAGGCCCCACCGCTACCGCCCCACATGCACCCGGCCGCACCAACCCTACCTCTACCTACTCGTGCACAGTTCGCGTAATTGAAAAAATGTGCATTCAAAATACTTGTTATTTTTGGTTTTTTGCCGTGTCCGTGTCCATTAAATTTAAAAGTGTCGTGTCACGTATCCGTATCGGTGTCCGTGTCCGCTAAACTTCAAAGTGCCGAGTCACGTATCCGTATCGGTGTCCTTGTCCGAGTTCGTATCGGTGCTACCTAAGAAGCAAATCAAGCGCTTAGCTATATGTGTTGGGCAAGCAACAAACCCTTCGTTTTTTGGAATTAAACTAACATCCACTGTACATATCATGAGGGATGCTATGGTCACTCCCTTTGCAAGAGCGACAAGGAACACCCAAGCTTTCATTGGTTGAGATTTTTGATCAAATCCGTTAGAGGTTTGACGTATTAGTGATAATTGTAACCCTTGATAATTTTAAATCACTGTGTTAAAACGTTAGACGTATTCGTAATATTCGAGGTGATCGATTTATTAGCTACTATGCAACTATATATATGCACGCAAATGCAGTGCAATGTGCATTATATTCTAGTTTTTGCATTATTAGTTTAATTTTATTGAAATCCTAAGCATTAACATCCTGCGAAAAACAGAGGGAGTAGTATATAATATACGTCAAGGATCTCGAGTAGGAATTTGAGGTTTCGGGAGACTTACTTATATCTTGAATGGACTCTGCTTTTTATTTTCTTATTACTTGTGGTTAATATAATCGAATAGAGACGATTTACGGATTACCCTTGAAAATGTGTTGGTTCAGGCTGGCTAGGAAGCTAAGGATGAACCCGACTTTCGGGTTGTATCTCATCAAATTGTCAAAAACCTCACAAGTGAACCAAATCTCAGCCTCAGAGAATAAAATTGATAGTGTAATACTTGTGAAAGGAGACGGACAGTGCTTCCTATACACAATATACACAATTTGGATGAATGATCATGTGTATGAATAAACTAATTTCAATATACATGTAACTTTCTAGGGAAATAATCATTGGAATCTTGGCTTTGATCTATACACTTTCCTTTGATCCTTTGTTCTTGCTATGGACGTCAAAGATGTCTCCATCTGGTCATCAAGGTTCGATGTATCGAGGGATAGCTTATCTTGGACGAATGCATCCAAGTCGAAACCACTCCCACTTGTTGCATCTTCGACCTCAACAGATAGTTGATCCTCCTTGTCCTCTGCCGTGCTTTCTGATGAATCCTGTGTCTTTCTGAATGATTCCTGCTCGAAATTTAAGAGCTTCTTTATGCTGTCAAGTGCTGGATCAAGGATGTCCATTAATCCCATCACCCAGGATGCATCATCCACGACTTCTGTTCGCTGCCATTTAGTTCAAATGTCAGGATTATATTACAAGTCTGTAGGGCCTGATTTACTGGTGTTCAGGAAATGAGCTGAGATTTACTGTTTATCAGGAAAAGAGGCCTCATACACTAATATACTGATCAACTCACATATATACATAATGCTGTCATCACTAAGTTCTGGTTGGTTAAGAACAAATTTCAAGCCAGCAACTAACCTGCTGGAAATAGAGGTCACGGATTTCCTCAGCACGTACAGAATTTCCTTGATCTTCCTCTAAATTCGCCCATGTCATCCATGTAACATAGCTTTGAGAATTTATGTTTAGTGAGGATCTGAATAATCTCCTAGCTGCTGACAGATTGCCTACTCTTTGTTCCAGAACACCCCAAGCCTGAAACACATTACCCAATGTCCCAATAGGTTAATATTTTTACCAAATGCTCCTGTAAGTCATGACATAACACCAAACAGGCCATTCGATAGGATATAGCAACGGGCATTTACACTACAAACAGTGCATATATTTATTCAGGTGATTTCAGATTCACTGGGAACAAGAAATGTTTTAGACATTGTTTTTGATTCAGTCACAAGATTGGTTTTACGGCATTTCAAGTGGGACATTCTTGATCAGATGATCATAGATTAACCAAAACGCAAGAAGACCAAGTTGGATTACCAACAGTTTAAGTTGGTCATTACCTGAAGGCACCGAGCAGCACTTTCAGTAGTTGCATTAATCGCCAGAGCTTTTTGGTACAGTTCTCTTGCTGTTGCTAAGTTACCTTCCTTCCACTCCATCCATCCCCAGGCCTAAAAGAAATACAAACATTCAGCTTGATCCTCCTATGCTATAAACAAACTGTAAACCACAACTCGTTTACTAGAATTTGCCTCAGTCCAACATATCGACAATGAGTGCAGAGAATGAGTTTCTTACAATCCATACAGGCTGGTGTCGAGGATCCAATTCTGATGCTCGCCTAAACAGAACCCTCGAAACATTTGCTGTCGAGTGTTTATACTCCAGCAAAGCCAGAGATTGAAGAAGAACAGGATCCCTTGGATTCACAAGATGACCTATCTTTAGAAGTTTTCTTGCTGAATCAACCCACCCGAGATTAGCTTCAAATACTCCCCAGACATGCCAGGCAAACCTGTTTTTGGGGCTCGCCTGGACTGCTTTCTGCAAAATGTCAATAAGTTTGGCTTCAAATCAATAGACTAGGCCAACAAGGCAACAATTCAGAAGACTAATGCAACTTCAGATGTATCACAGACCTCAAAAAGACGCCTTGCAGCACGATTATTTTCCTGCTGCATTTCTAACTGTGCCCAGGCCTATTCCAGAAGATAACTTTACTCAAATCCGCAATCAGGAAAAAATTAAAAAGAAGACAGAATCAGAAAGATTGCAGGAACTTACGAGCCAACTAGCACAACTTTTTGGGTTAGACTTGGTGGCTTGCCTGAACAAGTACCTGGCCTGCTCATACCGGTTAGCCTTGGCTTCGAGTAAGGCAAGAGTCTGGTATACATATTCATTTCCGCCACAATATCTAATACCTTTGCCTAGCAAATTCCTCGCTTTCTGAATATTACCTTGTTTAAGCTCTAAAACTGCCCACCCATGCCAGGCTGCAATGTGCCTCTTATCAGCAACTGTCGCTGCATCAAACAGCTCCCTCGCCTTCCTCACATTCCCCAGCTCGTTCTCGAGCACAGCCCAGCACTGCACGTGCAATGAACACACTACAGTTAAGCTCACAGTTGGTTGCTTAGTAAAGATGTCTGATCACTGCTAGTCCAGCAAAATATACCTGCCAAATGTAAGCATTTTCGCCCTGCGTTGCCTGTGAGCCTTTCTCATACACAGCTCTTGCTTCCGCTGCTCTTGATTGCTTCCTTAATACCTTTCCTAGTCCTACATACGGCCTCCCGTCTTCCGGCCAATAGTATATACACTTCAAACAACAAAAACACACACCCATTACACTACCACTCAAGTTCAGTATTCAGTATTCACCAATTTACGACATTAGCACGGAAGCGGGTCTCAAATATACGCAAGCCTTACCCCTATTTACGTTTTTCCTAACAATAGCGAATTTAGGATTTAATAATGTTCATAAACCATTTTTTGGACATATAAAAACACGCAATAATAGTAAAGTAAGACCGTGTTATCCAAGTTTTGTTACATTATCGACTCTTAGTAAAGGCGTTACCTCTTGTAATAATTCTTCAGCTTGACGATACTGAAAATTCCTAGTAAATATCTTAGCACGATACAAAGCCAAGTCTAGATTAACCTTCAAAGGCTGTTCCACAACAGCAACTTCCCCTGTTTCGCCTCGGCCGGGTTCGAATATCGGCATCTTCTTAGCAAACTTCTCCAAACTCCTATCCAACGCAGACTTTCCTTCACTCTCCTCCTCCTCCTCGATATCGCTGTCACTACCACTATCATCGGCGACGTCACTGTCGTCATCTCGGCCGTCGGATTGGATCACCGGGCGGCGAACGAGGAGGTCCTCGATATTCTCACTCCTCGGAACGACGTCGCTTGCGGTGGCGCCGCCATTGTTGGTGTTGGAGGCGGAGGGGGAAGGGGTGGTGTAGGGAGGTAGAGTGAGCTGCGAAGGAGGGGATTGGAGGGACTTTATGGGGATTAAGCGGGGTCTTGAGGGGTATAATTGGGAATTCAGGTTGTGGGAAGGAGTGAAGAGTGAGGTTGTGGTGGTGGTTGTTGCGGTGGTGGTGGTGGTGGGAGAGGAGGATGGAGATGGGAAAAGCTGCATTTTCTCTCTCCTCTGTTTTTTTTGGAGAGGAAGTTTTGAAGTGGAGATTTTAACGGATAAAACTGTATAAGGCGGGAGCCATCGACGTGGCCATTCCAAGGCCAATGGTGCAATATTGAAATGACTAAAATGCCCTCTATGTATTTATATATGAGTATTTGCGAGCGGTGACTTAATTCAAGAGAAGGTCTGTATCAGTCGAATATATAGAGGTTGATCAGACCACAATCGAAATTATCAAAGACAATGGACGGTAAAGATTTTGTTTTGTTAGAATTTGGATCGATTAAATATTGGGTGCAATCCGTTTTTACCGAATTCAGACAAATTTACCACAACTTTGGGTCATTATATTTTGGGATGATTTGCTTAGATGAAAGAAGAAACACAACTATTTTAGAAGAGTGAGTTCATTCAGACAATTACACTTCAGAGTATATATGTATTTGAGGGTAAAATGGTAAAAAGGGTGCTAATATGACAGGAATGAGAATGGGAGCGTCAGATATCCAGCTGAAGGACTAGATTTTTATGACACGTGGAAGATATTTGTTGGTGGAATATCACACTTTAATCCTTAGCCCCATGCTGCCCTAATCTTTGAATTCTGACTCCCAAATGCTGAGCCTGGCAAATTATTCTACAACAATAATAATACACCAGGACTTCATAGGTAAATTGACATCTAGGAATGAATGGAATTAACACTGAACATCGAATTCGAGTCAATTTAATTCAATCACGTTGTCGCAATGAATGAAGTAACACTTACGAGAAACCATCAAGTATTATACGACTACACGCATTCCTCCATTTCCCTTACTCATGCATTCCTAGATTCGTCTCACTAACCTCGCTGAAACGAGAATTGGAGTTCTGACATTGAATGAACAATTCCACTGCCTGGTTGTTGAACTTACCTTTACCAAGATAAGGAAACCGGATGGAGAGATGATTGAACTGCGTGATCTGAAGAAAATTCGACATTTCAAGATCTGATGCAACCCACGGAATTGGAGAGATTTCCTCTATTAAGAACTGAACACTAATGAATCAAGTCATGTGCATCACATGAACTGCTTTAAGAATTCAGTCGCCACAAGTCTACCCCGCGTGTTTACTGATAGTTTCAGTTCACCGATCTCCTTATCGATATCCTGCAATGGAGAAACAAAATATTAAGAACTTGGAGCTAACATAGTTGGCACAGTTTTTTTAAAGTATATGACTCTCAACTCTTGAGTTACAGTCACTCAACAGAGACTTAGACACAAAGTGGGGGTTAAAGATACAGAGGAATAACACAGAAACTTTGTTGGCATAAATCTAATATGAGTCCCTCATTAAAGCAGTGAATATAAAAGGGTGAAAAGGATGGTTGAAGCCTTTAATCCGTAGAACTTCAACACAAGAACGAAATTGTGCAAGTGTGGCACAACATTCTGGCCAGTTATGTTCACTGTAAAGACCTCTTAGACACCTGAGCCACCATAACCAGCACAGAAACAAGCTTACCAGCAACTAAGTCTTTTAAGGCTTGTAATTAACTTTAGCAAACCAACTTTTTTCGATCGTTTAGTTATTAAAAACATGTTTGATACAAGTTCTGGAAAAAAAAAACGCAAGGGTATCAGTTAAGGGCTGGGAAGATTATAACTTTAACCATGAATTTTTCAGATTTTTCCAAATTCTCAATATTTTTCTTAATAGCATAATGAAATTTCAGTGTTTCTTTGCAAGTTCATCTCTTCACACATAATCCTTTTAATTGTTTTAACATTCTATTTCTGCTATACTTGTGAATTAGGTCCATCGTCCATGGAATCTCTTTGCATTGAAAAGAAGTTAATGAGTTACTATAACATATCTATGTCTAAGGGTGGCCAAAAAAGCAATATATGAAG
This sequence comes from Spergularia marina, assembly GCA_963680865.1. NCBI lineage: Eukaryota > Viridiplantae > Streptophyta > Magnoliopsida > Caryophyllales > Caryophyllaceae > Spergularia > Spergularia marina. Next base: position 19,843,167 of record OY804553.1, on the reverse strand, counting down.
CACCAGTGCACCATTTAATATAATCAGAATATAATGTACCAAACAAAAAAGCATATAAAATAAAGGCATGAAAGTTCCTGTAATAACCTCGTCAATAGCACATGCTCAAAAGTTATGGGTTTCATTGTTCAAGAAACACAACTGCCGACAATGCAAACACATAACATAGCAACCACACTATGAAACTAAAAACAAATATACACTCGACGAAAAAGGAAAAAAAAAGGGAGGGGAAAGAGCCCTTGCCTCCATAAACTGAACAATAAAATCTATAAGCCTCTGTTTTTGCATCTCCTCACAGTGAAAGTTGGTGATGAGAAAGCTGATGTCGTAGCCCTGTAAGAGAAATGCCCAAATGCATCATATTATGTCACAATGCAAGCATTGAACCATCATTGTGTGACCAAGACATGAAAGTAAAAAACACCGACGAACAAGTGTCATTGGTATCCAGAGTCAATGAGACACTCGTTCTGGCGGATGTCCACAGGTGTTATAATTTGAGTGAACTTAGACAATGAAATAATTACAAGGCAAAGCTATGAGTACCTGTACAGGCTTTCTTCTTAGAACCTGAAATGCTTCAGCCCTCATTGACAAAAATCTGAGGAACTTCTTCGTTAATATATTTTCAAGTTCATCAGCTTGTTTTACCTGCAAATTATAAACCCATGAAGGTGGGCATTGCAAAAACCTTCAACACAATCACATATGACACAAATTAAGAGCCATAAAATAGGTTTACCTTGAGGCTAATCCGCAAGGAATTTATCGAAGTTTCAATCAAGCATTTCTCAGCTTCGTTTCGACAAATCAAAATCTGCAGATAACATATGAAAGACTTGATAACATCAAAGAATGCAGTGAATAGCGTTTCAAGACATCAGATATAAGTGTGGAGATCCTCTAGAATTGAAAAAGTAACTACCATAAAAATTTCTTATAATGGTAAAATAAACGATTTATACTTCAATTTCTTTTTGCTCTTTATATTAAGCTCCTACATTACTCCGACAATCCAAGGCGTGTCAGATATAACACAGTATCAATGTGTCAGACACCCTTCAATTCGAAATTTGTTGGCACACATGTACGGATCAAATTGTGTGTCTTGACCAAGACAACTCATGTTGCGTACTGATACAATTTTGTTACACACATAAGAACAACAACAACAACAACAACAAAAAAAAAAATACATATATATATAGGGGGCCTATCCAGTGAGAAGTGATAATTTCATGAGAAGTAATCTCAGTCATTGATTTCGCATAACTGCAGTAACTAAACTGCATAACTCCAGTCGTAACTCCACTAACTAAAACTCTTAACTCCAGTCAGTTAACTCTACTAACTAAATTGCCTAACTCCAGTAAACTAACTCCATAAAGTAAATTGTCTAACTCGAGTGTTATTATTAACTCCACCAAATTTAACGAAAATTCGTTAATTCTAACGTAAATCACGTAACTCCAACTTAACTCCATCAACTAAAAGAAATAACTCCAACTTAATTTCATTAAATAAAACACGTAACTCTAATAACTCCACTACCTAAATCACGTAACTCCGACTTAACTCCATTAACTAAATCACATAACTCCAACTTAATTTTATTAAATAAAACACGTAACTCTAATAACTCTACTACCTAAATCACGTAACTCCGACTTAACTCCACTAACTAAATCGCATAACTCTAACTTAACTCCACTAATTAAAATATGTAACTCCAATGTAACTCCATTAACCAAAACACGTAACTCCAACTTAACTCCACTAACTAAAACACGTAACTCCAACTTAACTCTACTAATTAAAACACGTAACTACACTAATTAAAACACGTAACTCTAATTAACTCTGACTTAACTCCAGTAACTAAAACGCGTAACTCTACTTAACTCCAATAATTAAAACACGTAACTTCAAATAATTAAAACACGTACTCCAAAAAAAAAAAAAAAAAAATTAAAAAAAAAAATTGAAAAAACCCACCTTAACCCATTTCTCTCCCCTCACGCACCACCCACCCTCCACCAGTCCCCCCCGCCATAGCTCAGCCCCCGCCCTCACCTCCCCAGTCGCCATCAGTCGGGCTGGGAACCGTCGGCGAACCACGCCCGGCCTGCCTGACGCGACACCAACAGCCCCGCCGCCCTCGCTTCCTCCTCTATCCCCTTCTCTCACTTGCTTCATTTTCCTCAACGACGGCGAAAATGAGAGGACGCCACGGCAATCGGTGCGGAAATGTGAGGTGAGATCGGCGAATGTGTATATCGACGGCGAAGAGCGCGGCGGCTAAATCTGGAGAAAAGAGCGCAAAACGAGGGAGGGAGAAGGCGTCGATTGCTGTGGTTCATAGGGCGATGAAGCCGGTGGTCCTCGTCGAAGGCTCGCCGAAGCATGGTGAGTCTTCCGGTAGCGTCAGAGGTGGCTTTGGTGGCTTCCCGTGCACGCCGCCGGCGACTGTGGCGGGACAGGGGTGGGGGCGTAGGGTGGTGAAAAGAGGGAAGGGGAGGAGAGAGAAAATGGGAAGGATCGGGAGTGGGGGTATTTTTTAATTTCTTTTTCTTTTATTTTTTATTTGAGTTTTGTTTGTTTTATATATATATAATATATATCAAATGAGAAGTGTTAATTTCGTGAGAAGTGAGAAGTGATCTCACCCCTCCATCTCATATTAATCCAATGGTCTAGATAAAAACAAACAAAACTCAAATAAAAAATAAAAGAAAAAGAAATTAAAAAATACCCCCACTCCCGATCCTTCCCATTTTCTCTCTCCTCCCCTTCCCTCTTTTCACCACCCTAAGCCCCCACCCTTGTCCCGCCACACAGTCGCCGGCGGCGTGCACGGGAGGCCACCAACGCCACCTCTGACGCTACCGGAAGACTCCCCAGGCTTCGGCGAGGACACCAGCTTCATCGCCCTTTAAACCACCGCAATCAACTCCTTCTCCCTCCCTCGTTTCGCGCTCAGTTCGTCCGCCGGCTTGAATTGCAGCCGTCGATCGTCACATTTTCCGGCCTTCTCCGACGTTACAGCACACATTCCCGACGCCGCCTCTTAGTCTCGCCGTGGTGAAGCGCATCGAAACGAGTGAAATTGGAGAAGAAGTGGAAATGAGGGGGCGGTGATGGTAGAGTCGGTGGTCGGAGGTCGGGGCTTGCGTCGCCGCCCCTGGATCGTTATTTTTCCGGCGACGCGGGTGGTGCTGCGTGAGGTGGTGGCGGAGGTGAGGCGGAGCGTGGCAGTTGCGGGGGAGGGTGGCTAGGTGGGGTTTGGGTGGTGCAGAGGAGAGAGAAAATGGGGAAAGGTGTTTTCAGTTATTTTATTTTTTTGTTTAATTATTTTTTTCGTTTTTGGAGTAATGATTTTTAATTTGTGGAGTTACATGTTTTGGAGTTACGTGTTTTAATCATTGGAATTATTTGGAGTTACGTATTTTATTTATTGAAGTTATTTGGAGTTACGTATTTTATATGGTGGAGTTAAGATGGAGTTACGGGTTTTAGTTGGTGGAGTTAAGTTGGAGTTACGTGTTTTAGTTAGTGGAGTTAATTTGGAGTTATGTGATTTAGTTAATGGAGTTAAGTCGGAGTTACGTGATTTAGGTAGTGGAGTTATTAGAGTTACGTGTTTTATTTAATGAAATTAAGTTGGAGTTATGTGATTTAGTTAATGGAGTTAAGTCGGAGTTACGTGATTTAGGTAGTAGAGTTATTAGAGTTACGAGTTTTATTTAATGAAATTAAGTTGGAATTATGTGTTTTAGTTGATGGAGTTAAGTCGGAGTTACGTGATTTAGGTAGTGGAGTTATTAGAGTTACGTGTGTTATTAAAGAAAATTGAGTTAGAGTTACGTGTTTTAGTTATTGGAGTTACGTTAGAGTTAATAAATTTTCGTTGAATTTGGTGGAGTTACTAATAATATTAGAGTTAGACAATTTACTTTATGGAGTTAGTTTACTGGAGTTAGGCAACTTAGTTAGTAGAGTTAAGTGACTGGAGTTAAGAGTTTTAGTTAGTGGAGTTACGACTGGAGTTATGGAGATTAGTTACTGCAGTTATGCGAAATCAATGGCTGAGAAAACTTCTCACTTCTCACCAAATATATATATAATTCATGAATACTTGGTACTTCATAGTAAGAAAATATTTCCAAACTTCAGTTTCCAAGTAGGAACTAACAAAAAACAGTGCATAGGAAAATCTGCTTATCTGAATTTCAAGCACTAAGGGCCCCATTAGGTGTCATCTTTTGTTTTTAGTCTTCCATTCTTTTAAAGCCAAAATTCTGGAAGCCAGAGAAAACTAGTTTTTCGCTCTGTTGTGAAGATTCATAATGATGTAAACAATTCAAAAGGGGTGTCGTATTGGCTCCAATATTCCAAAGCGTGGACTGAGTAGACAATAATTATAGGTCGAGAATTTTTCAAATCGTTATTTTTCGTTCACACCATGAAGATGTCAGCTGTGAGTACAATAACTTAAAGGCAAGAGCTTGCATGCGTGGGGTGATAGAACCACACTGAGCCCACCAAATGATGGATACTTCGTCGTCCCTAGCTGCAATACGGCTAGAAGAAAGAACTGTAGCTCTAAAACCCACTTGAAAATGCCTAAATGCTTTAATGACGCTCTTCGAAACTTGAGGATCAGACAAGAGCCGTTGGAAAAAAAAAAAAAAAAAACACACATTTTTGTGAGTAATGATATCTTGGTCTTAATGAGTGCTACTCTTTGATACATTAACATCCCTTGTTGAGTTACTTGTTTTAAGGAGAAGCTGCCCATCAAGACTAAGAAGGCTGAACTCACAAAATGAGTTTTTTCAACGACTCTTTCCTGACCCTCAAATTTGAAAAGCGTTCAGGATGCATGAGCACTTTCAAGTGGGTTACACTTCTTTCGCCAAGCCCATGTAATTGCAACAAGGGACGAAGAAGAGCCCATTACTTGGTGGGCTAACTATTGTTTTGCCGCCCCACATATGCAAGCTATTACTTCCAAGTTATTGTCATGTCGCACCGACATCTTCCTCTTCATGCTGTGAGCAGAATTTGAGCCAATACTACAACTTGTAAGAAAAACAGTTAAAATCTACCAGAGCTAGAAGTTGGTGAAGGTTCAAAATAATTTTTGATTGTTAGGAAGGCTAGATAAGAGGTCTAGGAGTTGCAAGTATTGGGATGTAGGTAATTTTTTTCCCTTCGTGTAACTACTTTCAAGAGGAGATAAATTAAACGTGGATGTTGACATGCCGGAGCTGGCAAATTTATCCATCAACAATTCAGAGCTCAAAAGCATAAGTCTTTTAAATGAAGATTCGTCTGCTGTACTTGAGCCCCCGGGTTAATTAGTTGTTTAATTGTTAGGATTTGTCTCATGTTGCCTTTAGATAATTAAGCATTCTTCCGATTGGCTCTAGATAACTAATTTCGGAGAGGCAGATTTTCCTATTGATTGTATCTTGTTACTTTGGACTTGATGCAGAAGACATTAGGTGCAAAAGGATATCATGAAAGATTTCCAAGCAAGATGTGAGGATCTAAAACTGAAATGGGTTGGCAAGCCTTAACAAACAGAAACCTCATGGAGACTCCATTAATCAGTTATCTAGTTTTAGGGTATTATATAAGAGTAACAGATGAAGTCCGTCCCCTTCTTAGGTTTTTCTCAAAATGGTTCTATGGTGCGTATCTATCAGGTGGAGCTTTATAATCAGCCTTGGTGGGAGTTTGAATGTCAATGTAGTACTTTGACATCCAACAAACCTGCCTAATTGCAGGTTTCAAAATATGCAACATAGACAAATGATGTACTTTATCTAGAGCCTAGACGAATCACTACATCCAAAATGGCCAAAAGGCCAGTTAAGATGTTGTATGCATTACTATTAACCCTGACCCGAGCAGTGATAGCTGTAAAACACACCAATATTTGCATCTCTACTTACATAAGCAACAGCCATGAAATAATGAAATTCTGAAGGCTACACCTATTCTACAATAGCAAAGAATATGCAACAAAAATATGGGGAAAGACAAAACGAGAGAATGAGTATTCACGTTGCAAATCAAAGCAAAAGATGATATGGCTTACAGAACGTAGACAATCTTCTTACAGGATTTAGTAGAAGCTCGGGGCTACTCCTGAAAAGCAGAAAGGGGAATATAAGAACAACTTTCAGTCAAGCTCTCTAAGATTAAGTAGAGCCTGGAAAGGATTATAGAATATAGTGCAATGCTCTCCAAGTGAGAAAATTACATAATCCCACAGACAAGGGTACACCCAACAGGAAACTTCTGGACTCATAAGTCCAAGCTCAATGCTTACTCTAAAAGAAATGACTAAACTACTAGTGAAAAAAGAAAACTCAGAAGCGAAAAAAAAGATCCGAAAGCCTAAGTTCCTAATTGTATAGATACAAGATACAGAGACTTTTATGTTCTGGAAATCGTACAACAAAACTGCAGCAGGATCACTTACTTCATTTCCACCTCTGGTTTATTATGTCTCTCCACTTCTTGACATGGAAAGTTCTGTAAGATACCATATAAATATGAAAGCTCAGTAAACTAATTAACACTTAAAAAGGAGTGCATCAGAAAATAATTAGCAGTCACAAACAACCAGTGTGAAACCCAAGACTACCTGCAGACACATAGCAGCCTCCAGAGTGTTCCTTATGCAAGTCAGATACAGGCGCATTGTGGTTGCCTGTCATTAAACATGTAAACCAGGCGTTCAACACTAAAGTGGCAGCTAAATAGAAAATAGATAAGTCCCAAACTACGAAATCAACAAACACACGCACCTATCATAATCTCATGCAAGCCATTTAAAACACATGTCCACTCTGACCACTAAAAATTATTCTTTTGCCACAGAACAGCAAATGAAATTGTGCCAAAAGCGATACAATTCATACAAATTCAGGAAATTTAAAGAAAAGAAAGAAAAAAAGGTAAACAATTTCTTCACGGCATCTTTTAAGTCTTTAGAATATCATCAAAATTCTTCACCCCACGAGCCGATTGCATTCAATTGAGTGATTACAAACATCTTTAGAAAGAACTGCACTACAGTCAGAATTCAACTAGGAATTCATAACGACACTCAAATATGTAAACAATAACTACAATGCTCATAACCTTCATGATTGTCAACCTATCTACAATCTGAAAACTCCCCCAGGAAGACCATCATATATTTCGAAACCACGACAACAAAAAGACAGTAGCAACAAGATCATAAGCCGGTCAATTTCCGAAAATTAGTCACAGACCATGTTAATGCCTTAACAAGTACAACAACAACAACACTCATCCTTACCTTATCGATTGCCGCAAACATTTTGCAATGATTTCCAAAAACAAAAACCCCAATATACGCTTCAAATGTGATCGAGGTAGTCGAAAAATTGGATCTAATCCTTTGCTTCCCAAAAGGCGTATATCTTTTCTTTTCCAATCAAATTATTATAAAAAGCTTATCTTGTCATTATTATTGTAGCTTAAAGAAGAAGACTTGGTAAAACAACCACCACCACCATCATCAAGTCTTCTACCACTATCAATTAAAATAATAAGGTCCTTAAAATGTAGGATACAATTACACTCAACTAAATTAAAAACCCCCACAAAAAAAAAAAAAAAAAAAAAAAAAATCCCACATGCCAAATTATTGGGGGGATGTTTCATTTCTCCCATAATTAACATAATCAATAATAACAGTTGCATCATATAATAATAAATAATAATATTATAACTCCAATTAAAACAGTCAAATCATAATGAAAAACAAAAATTCACTCAAACCCTACTTAAATTCTCTAATTACAGTCACTAGTTATGGTAAAAAAAGAAAAAGAAAAAAAAAAAGATAAACTAAAATAACAAATTAGAAGTAAAAAAGAGGAAATATTTACCATGGGATTATGAAGGTTATGATCTGGGTAATTCTGCAGATATCTGAAGTTGAGTTTTTGAAATTTGGAAATAGTAATTTGTGGAGAAGTGAGAGTGTTAAAGAAGAATAAAATGGTGAAAAAAATGGGATTTTACGATGAAGAATGAACTTTGTGAAAATTAAAAACAAAATAAAAAAAAATTCCGACCTACCGGATTCGAACCAGTGACCTAAGGATATCTGCACCTACTACAGTCCTCCGCTCTACCAACTGAGCTAAGGTCGGATTGTTGATTAAAGCGTTATTTCTTTAGTATGCAGTAAAGAACTTTGCGTGTTTTCCAAACTTCAAAGTTCAAATTCCCCTCAAAAATAAGGGTCTAACTGTCTAAGGGGTAAAAGGGAGTAATTATTTTGCGCACCAAAATTAAGGTAGTGTTGTACGAGTATCATTTACATCTCTATCTCCTCATTATGTGAGAATAACGCATTATATATTATATAAAGTGTATCTATTTGAATGACGAATGTCATATCCTTTACAAATATGTAACAATTATGTGAATGAGTGCACTATGCCTAGTATTTCTTAAACCAGAAAAGAAATGTCTCGATGTTGTAAAGTGACAAAAAAAAAAAAGAAAAAAAAAAAATATATTCTAATTGATACGTGCAATACTGGGTATCAGTTGATTAACCATAACGATAGCCTGGACCCTCGAATCTGTTGCCTTTTGGGTAGTGGTTATGAAATGGCGGTACCGAAACTTCGCCTCAGCTACTAAACATCACCACTTCAACACAGTTACTATTCCAAACTTGAGATAGCATGAAAGAGTATTGAATTCACTGTCAGTCTCGCTGCTCGTGGGTGAATGGACAGTCGACAAGGACTATGAAACCATAGACACAGTAGAGGAGACAGTGCTAAAGTTTCGCCGGGTTGAACTCTTTTTGTCCGTCTACAGTCTGAACTGAGTGAACCCTGCAGCATTAGCCTGAGCAGAGTCTTATCCAAGTCATTGGCCCTTTTCAATTTGAATTATCAGCATACACTCCCAGCAACTAGATTAGTGACGAATGCGGAAAACAGATTCACTGTAAATCACGGGTTGAAACAGAGACTACCACGCTACACTGCTGTAATAGCGGAAATTCACTGTAATTGTAGACCAGACTACCTGTTCCATTCCTTGTGAAATTGATCACCTTCAACAAACAGTGAATAGCAGCTCAGGGTGCAGCGGTAGTCCCAAGTCGACCAGGGTGAAACTTAAAATTCAGACTCTCATACCACAGAACTATAACAACTGCCAGTCAAAAATGCCAGCACTGTGATCATGGGCTGAAGAGTTCATCTAAACAAACATTTCTAAGCACAAGATAAACGACAGCTTCAACCTTATTATAAAGTAAAGATCAGCAAAAGCAATTGCAGCCAAATTTTTATCGATTTATATTGAAATATATCTGATTGCCAGGTAACTAACGGCCTGGTGGCAAAGCCTTTCCATCAGTGTCTGGCAAAGTTTTACAAAGATGTCAATCTTAACATGTATCTCCAATGTCACATTATTCTTGCAGTTGAGACTTTAGATAATGAGAAAAAGAATGATTACCTAGCTTCCACCCCATTGCCTTTTTCTTGATGGCCTCTGTCCTGTGGACTTGGGTGTTTCAACTATTTCAACCACCTGAGGCTTCGGGTCAGAGTCACTGTCCTTTTTCTCAAGTATCGGCCCCTTAAAGCGCTCCCTTCTCTTCTCCATCTTCGCCATTGATGCAAGGATCCGACTCTCATCATATACACGACTATCATTCTGATTTACCGATTCCTGACCACATCTCAGCCTTCCTTTTACATTGTCCTTTTTAGCCAAACCTCCAGGAACAAATTTACTTGCCTTAACAATCTTTGTACTGGGTTCTTCTGTTGGGATTTGACCCTCTTCGAGATCAGAGTCATTCCAATGACTAGATGACACACTCTGTGATGCTTCAACCTTCTGAGCTATATTTACAGCTGTCTCAGGACAAGGTGCAGCAACTTCTTGTTGCTTCTTTAGGTGCTTCTGGAACCTCCAATCAGCATTTAAACGAGCATCGTTCTTTGGGGCACTTCCAGTTTTTGACACATTTCCACTTGACTGCGAAATCCACCACAGCGCCAAAAGAAACAAAAACATGTCACAATGTCAGGCATGATTATCCTCCCCTGTGTGATTCATATTGTGCATATTATGAATAACATGAATGTTAAGGGTTGTTCACTAAGCAACACTCAGAAACACCACAAAAGAACATAAATTTATCAAAATCATTGCGCTTGAACAACCAAGCCTTAGTCCTGAAATCATTGTGCCTCAACAACAACCAAGCCTTAGTCCTGAAAATTTTGCATGAAGTATAAAGCATACCACACACACACACACACACAAAGTGCATAGGAGAAGCCGGGGGGTGGGGGGGGGAGAATGAAGGCAGTCACCACAGCTACACGACAGAAAAATGATTCAAACACATAAACACAAAGACTTAGATAAACAACGGTGCATCAAAGTTATCATAATATCCACCTCGAACTGGTAGACAGCAGCAGAGGCATAGGGATATTGCTAGAATTAATAGGAGTAACTCCTTAGTTTATATACCACTCAACTTTCTCCTCTTCTTCAATGTGGGACACTCACATGTGGAGGTTACTTTAACATGTGTAATGGAAATATACAGCCCATTCCAACATGAAACCTCTAATAGCAACCCTGCCAGATTTCCAAAACGGCTTCTCACCTCTGAAACTTCACACTCTTCAGACTAAACCTATAACCAGAAAATCAGTCACCCACAAGTTTTCTATTGACAGGAACATGCAAGAACATTTTACGGATAGAATTCAACCGCCACCAACTCATTAATGTAATACATTCTTCAGAGTTCAGACTTTGAAGAGTGTAGCTAATACAGGCACCCAAGAACCGGGCAAAGATAAAATGTAACCAGGTGATACTTTCAGCCTATTCCATCTTTACTCAGACTTGACCTCTTATAATTCACATTCGTATAGTCAATCAATATTCCTTGGAAATAAATCCAATCCTTCTCCTGTTAACGTACAAGTAACTAACGTGACCAATATATAGCCCACATAACCGCAGTCCACAGCATCATAAACTTGAAAGACAATAGACCAAGCCATAATCCAAGCGCAAAAGGCAACCCCAAACGACTTCAATGGTTTCTATACCACCATATCCCCCCCCTCCCCTGGGGAAAAAGAATAGGGATAAGAAACGATACCACATCAGTATCACCGTTACACAGCCAGCCCTCACAACCACACTCGAAAGAAATGAAAAAAAAAATGCACCACATAAGACAACAATTGTGCAAAAGCAGCCACAACATTCCATCTTAATAATCAACCTGCTGGACTTTAATTCTTCAAATCTTACTCAAGATACTCAAATTCAGCTTTCTAACAATAGTTTTCATGCCAAAAGAGTAACAAAACAACAACAACAACAACAACAACAACCAAGCCTTATTCCCAAAAGAGTAACAAAACAAAACAAAAATTAAATGGCTACTGATCCAAATCTACCAGGCCTAGGCCAAGACATTAAATGTGATATCTACCAAAAAGAGTAACAAGAGGGAGGGCCCAGGCCAAGTTCAAAATGCCATTAACCTATTTAACATTCTTTCCATGTTGACTTGGTAAAGACTAGAAAAAAACAGATAGACATGCTCAACAGAAACAAAGCAAGAGAGAAACTCATCTCTAGGGCACAAAATCAGCAGAGTAAGGTAGGGACAAGGAACAGGCCAACAGCTGAAAAGATAGTTAGTTTTCATGAAAAAGTTTAACCTCTATGAAACCAGGAAGAAGGAAAAAATAGCAACGTGTCTGTACGTAACAATTACATTACACGCCTGATAAAATTAAACTTGAAAATGAGAACCATCAATGGTTAGAAACAGCATTCATAGCAAAGATATGATACAGTATAAGCAAATGTCAATTTACAATCCACATGACACATCACTATTTATGTATCCACTCATCAGCCAGGTATAAGTCCTTAGTTGCTTCTGACCCTAAAAAAAAGGGTCCTCAGTTGCTTCTAGTCTTCTTCAGGCACAGATATAATAATGGAGATAAGCGACACAACAAAAAGGATTAACTCAAACCCATGCACAACCAACATATTTCAAATTCTGTTTACCGACTGCCTTCAGTCAAGAAAGCAAAATTATATGCAGCACTAGAAATAAAATAAAAAAACACTCCATGATGAGGTTGCAAAAAGGCCAAATTTAGGTCCCAATGCATTATTTTGCCAGATGATGCCTTTAAAGGTGTTCCAATCAGCTGGTTGAACTCAATTGGAGAAATTTGTAACTGTGTAGCTTGAAATGGACTCTTGTCCTCCAATGTTTTTGCAATATAAATAAAATGAAAAACAAGCGAGAGAAAATAATGCTACCTAAAACTGGTGTAGGGTTCGAGGGTTCTAAAAAATCAGACAGACTCCTCAACCTACCAAAAACTGGTGTAAAATTCTAGTGTCCTAGAAATCAGACATACTCCTCAACCTCGACAGGATATCAAGAGAGTGGAAAACATATGTCCGCCCCCCCCCCCCCCAAAAAAAAGAACGATGTACACTTCATTCTGACAAACAGAGTAAAATGTTGTACTTAACACAAAGACGGAGCTGAAAGCATAACATTGGTAGTCTACAAATAAAAAATGAACAAAGCAATTTCAAACTAGCACAATCACAAAAAGAAAATTAACCATATTGTAAAAAACGGCAAGCACTATGTTTCACAACCAATGCAAACTACAGCGACACTTTGCACCTGCAACTGTATATTCAAGACATCATGTTAGCATGAGAAAAGATAGGTACGTACAGGCAGTCAAGGGAATAAGTATAATAGAACTCAAAGTAACATTATAAAAGCCATTTGATATTGATGTTAACATCATAACAAGTGATTTATCTGATAAACACATGGTAAGATTCAATCCCAGTATCCCACTCCTAGAATCCCACGTCACGATGATGACAATTGTTTGTGAACAGACAAGGAACAAGAAATTAGGTGAATAGTCATAACAGCAAATATGAACAAACATTCTAGGTCTCGCCAGATGTTTAACTGAAATATACTAGAACTTCTGGTACGCATTCAGATTAATAAATAATAAAGCATGCAGCACCGAGCCCAGTCAGGCAATATATAGCAGAAGGCAATCATTTATAAGACTTAAAAATTATAGACCATGAGATCAAACGTTCAATAAAAGGGAAGAACTCATCGTACAAAATCTAATTGATAGGACCAAAACACACAACACTTATATACCGGCACGCCCAGAAAATCATGAAAAAGTATGAGAACAGCTCTCATATGCATTTACCCTGTGAGCAAACCAAGTAGAGGAGGCAACCATAATCACCACAGACCCAGTGATTACCTACACAGCTCAGTCAAACAGCGATACTTTTATAGGAAAGCACTGATGGGCCCATACTAGCGAACAGCCAACATAACTGGTGTTCACAGACAATTCACGGAGAGGAGACACAATTCCAAGCAAAAACATGGACTCTTAACTTTTTAGGAGACACATGGCAAGGATGCAAAGCCAATAGGCCAATACACAAACCCATAAGAGGTCCCCTCTCAAAACCAATCGACACTAATAGCCATCTAGATTTGTATACTAGAACTCGTCCACTCAATCTTCCAATAACAGCAACATTATCCCAGTGCCTAAAAGGCTCTCGCCTATGGCAAAGTAAGAGGGGTTCAAATGTTAACAACCTTAACCTAAGTTGAAAGCATAGAGAAACTATTTCTGAATGACCAGTAAAGGAAAATGCATCAACAATCACATTGATCTGCTACTTCACAATATTATTTTGATCAAAAAGACATGTGATAATATATGAAGAACGAAACGAGGGTGAGGCCTCATAAGAGAGCTAATTACAAACTATTCCCAGCTACTTCACAATATAAGAAGCACACAATTTAGCAATCCTTTTTGCTTTATTCCATCACATTCCACAGCCAACGAATAGAGATTTCTTGGCTACATTGGAAATGGAAAGTCTATGCAATCATCCAATATAAGACCATAACTAACACGTGTCTATAACATACTTGAAAATATAAACTATGGATCGCTTAAACACCTAGGAATTTATACCCTAGAGTCCAAAGCTTCTTAACCTTACGAACCTTGGCACTTTGAGTACTTGTGCCCACAAAAAGCAAGTCGAAATCCGTGAACTTTATGTGTTGCCTCTAGTTATACAATATCATACTAAATAAATAAAAAAAAAACTCACAGCTCGCAGTAGCAGTAATGAAGCTAATAACATTGAGAGATTGTCAACAAGATAAGAAACCCAAATATAATCAAGTAATATGATCACATTTGCTTATAGCACATAGTTCACTCAGAATCTATACTACTATCTCTTCACACAGCTACAGCGGTCGCAGATGCTAAGTTTCTATATATAAATGTCCTCAACAGATTATTTATCACAAACACAGTTTCCCCAAATTTACCAAGACAGCTAAGACAACATTTATAAATTTTACTTCTTTATAACGTAAAAACACTCTAGAAAAGAAAATACAAGGTATGGAACACTTTAGAAGAGAGATGCAAAAAGCATTGAAAAGAATGATTCGCCCCAAAGTGTGGAGAGATATCATGTATACAAGTACAATAGTATAGAGTTTCAACCATAGTTTCCTCAATCTTACCTCTGTTTCCCTAACATTGTGCAATTTCACAGGATTTCTGCACAACCCGGTACGTTCATCCTTAGCTGTCAATAGCGCCTTGGAAGTTCTAGCACTGAATTTACCACCAGCACAAATAACACCATATCTATCTTCCATGTCATGTGCATGCATTCTCATCTTACCAGACACACATCCATGCTTAGCCCCACGCCATTTGTTTCTTGGGATGCCTTTGACAGAATCCAGCATCTCATCACAGACAGCGTTGTTGGAATTACTTTGAAGTATAACATCATCCTGCAAATCCATACTCCCAGACTGGAAAACATGTCTCCTATTCTCAAAATAGTCATCCTGATGACAATATATCCCAGTATCTTCTCTATCAATAGCATCCCTATTATCATAATGTTGTCCAAAATCTCTACTACTCTTCTTCGCAGAGGCATACCTACTATTTCTTTCATATCTTGGACACAAGAGATGAACATCAGGATCATTTCTGCTGAGGGTGAAATTATGCCTTCTTTCAGCATAGAGAGATTGCTCATCTTGGTAATCACGGATAGAAGGAAACATTTGTCTATTCTGGTATTCATTATCCTCTCTGATAAACTGAGGATAATGTAAATCTGATGATGGATGGTCAAAGAACTCATCCTCTCTAAAGTATGTTCCAAAATATCTTCTACAATGCCTTAAGCGTCCTTGATGTTCAAGCTCGGAATCCCAATAATCTCGATGCCTGCCATGCAATGGGCTGTGTGCATACCTATCAATCATAGGATAGTCAGAGAACCTATAGTCTACTGGCGTGTCATGTTTGCTTCTCTTGTTCAAATGGTCATCATCAATTTCCCTATATTGACTATGCCAATCCATATCAGTGGATGAATGATACTTCAGAATGGAGTGTGGTTGATTGTGAAAAGGAGATTTCTCTTTCCTGAACACAAATCCTCTTTCTTCAAGTAACCGATCTCTGTGACCCATATCATCCCTCATTCGTTGAGTTCTCTCAGAATAAATACGATCTTCATCACATCCTCTTTGAGCATTCAAACTCGCATCTTCCAGAAGATCCCAATGTTTTTGTGGATATGAATCTTTCCTGAATTCAGCGTGAAATTGATTTTCCACATAGTCTCTATCATCAGATGAACGGGAATAATTTTCCTGATGACTTGGCCAATCTTCATCAGTAAAATCAGAAGAATGCCGCCAATCTTCATCTCGGTGATTGAGGCTTGAATAGCCATCAACACGCATATGCTTAGGTAAATCATTATGGTGGTCACAATTATTACGGTGGTTGCTCGTTTCTGAATGTCTCAAAAAGTTCCTCTGACTGAGCTTCCTGCCCTCTTCAATGGGATTTCTGAGTCTTTGAGAATGGGTATGACGACTTCCTTTTCTATCAACATCATCCCTTTTGCTAACCCTAGAGAAAAGGTAAGTATCCCTAGCCACCTGGCTCCTATCCATGACAGAGTCTGGTGATGAGCTTTGAAAACTTCTAGATTTCCTCAAGTCACAGTGATCAACATTGTTCAATCTCTCAGAACGAGAATAAGATGAAGTTGTAGTGCTCTCTATATGCTCATCAGATAATAAATCTATCCCTGCCACACATGGGTTTGCATCAGTGGAATCTCTATCACTACTGGCATCATCTTTCAATATCTTCGGTGCTCTCTGATTTCCCCCTGAAAAAATATCCATCTTTCCAGAACTCTGTGCCTCCGACTCAGAGTTTGGCCCCTCCATCTGGATGCTAGAATTTTCATGCATGCTACTGGATACTGATGCGGACTCGTGAGATCTGATCAGACAGCAGAAAGGCAACGATTTTCATCAAAGCAAATTTCAAAGGGGCAACAAATTAGCTAAAAGCATTTTCAGACAGATATTCAGGTAGAAGGAAGGATAATTAGTTCGCTAGAGAGTGCATGTTTGGTAGAGGGAATCACCATTGCAATTTTTAAGTGCATGGGGGAATCACCATTGCAATGTGATGGAATCAAGTTTAGTACATGTAAGGTAGAAATGAAAGAGGGGTAAAGATAAAAGAGGATTTGCGGCCTCATGGTAGGTTAAAGTAAGTCAACCTAGTCGCAGGAGGAGTGAGTAGCTGATCACATCTACTGGTGCAATGATATTTACATGGGTTTACATCCAACCCCTCTCACTCTTATCCACTAAAAAAGATTTAATTGCATTGCAGTGAGGCTACCTGCTACCAAACAGAATCCAAATGGCAAGAGACTTAAACTTTAATAGTGATGTTTAGGTCATCAAAATGGCCAGTAAGTTCCGACAGTGGGTCTAACGACCACCATCAAGTTAATAATCCTTCAAACAAAGAAGGCGTTCGATAGTCGACAAAGAAGACAGTTTGTAAAGAATTGATACTCCAAGAAGAATGTAAGTTCAAAGTTAAGATATACACCTGATATCAGATGAAGTCACTGGACTGTGAATGCTATCTTCAGCAGAAAGTTTCCTCAACTCATAAGACTTTAGATCCCCAGATATCTGAGAGTCTCGCACAACCCTCCCTTCCTCACACCCCTCTTCAGATATTTCCAATTTATCTTTAAGATCATCATCAGGCTCCTCAGATTTAGGGATTTCGGGACTAAGGCTTTGTCGTTGTTGTTTATCATCTGGCTCCTTGAGTGAATCAGAAGGCTCTTCTTGTTCTTGCAAAGTTATCTGCCAAAAAAAGCTCCTAAGTAAATTTTAATCAAGACTCAATCATACTGATACTGTAAGGTAAAATGACTACCTCGATGACCACATCAGAATCAAAATTCCGTGGAGGCTTTATATCCATAGATGGCTGGCGTTCAATATTGCTATCTTCTACATGTATAGCTTGGCCAATTTGCTGTAAACAAAATGTGAATGAGTCACTGATCAAAATAACCATTTAACACAAGGTAAACACTTAATCAAAACAAATAGTGCAAAATAGCAACAGTACCCTGTTGAACTGCCTTGTATCTAGACCTGATTCCCACTCTGAAACTTCTTTGGGCTCTAGCAACTTACTAGCTCCACCTCCAACCTTAAATTCGAATTTAGAAGAATGAGGCAAAGCCTAAACATGTCGGTAGTTGCTTGTAAATTGCTTAAAAGTTAAATAACGCATCTCAAGTTAAAATATACCAGATTTGATCTCGAGTTCCCACATCCATAGTTCCTCATCTGAATCAATGTTTGCTGACGTAGTTGATCCTAAACCACAACAGCTCAAAAGATAGCTTAGAAAAGATATTTACATATATAATCAAGTAAAACCAAACTTACGTATTTCAGACAAAATAAACCCGACCTATGAGTTCCCTACAGTATGTGACATTCCATATCTAAACACAAGTTCTTATCAAGTATGATTACAATGCTATTAAAAATTGAATTTTACAAAAAAAAATCAGATAGTTTTACCCAAAAAATCTTCTACAACATTTCACTCAAAGGAAGTGTCAGGGTTTCGGCAAAGTTTAAACAAACATCCCACAGATGGCAGTACTCTTGGCAGTAAAGATCTTAATGTCCAGTGACAAAATGAACCACTTCCAAATCCGAAGTATACAAGATGAGGTGAGCACATTGGGCTGCATAATACGGTGAGCATGTTGAGCCGGCTAATGTGCCATGAAATCATGGGATCCTCGCACCACATAAATCCATTTGCTAATTGTGGCTCACATTTGGTTAGACACGAACACACACACGCAGAGCACACAAAGAGGTAGGTTTCCCAATAGAAAAAAAAAAAATCGCTCACCAGTGATTGACAGTAGTTTCTCCAGCTGTCCTCGTCAAAACCAAAATTAAAATAGTCTGTCGTATCAGCTCCAGTGCGAGTCCAAGGCTTCTGCTCAAAATTATCAATATCCACATCTACTATGGTTCTGAAAAACAATGCAAAGACATTCTTAGCACACTGCAAATTGTTGCTATTATTGCTACGTGGAGCTCAAAAACACAAAAGACCAATGCACATGGAAAACCTTTGTCCGTAACATCAAATCTCAGATATCAGATCTTGGTTATAGTAACAAACAGTTAAAAGAAATACAGCACTTGCTAAGAATTTCACACAAGTCGAGTTGCTTACTATTTACCTGTACCGTGGAAGCCAAAAACCGTTGCCCTGATCACCAAAACCAAGTACAGCAGAACCAGCATACGTTGGTTCAAATGAGCCAGAGCTTGATCTTCTAGGTTGAACACACCCAGTATCATCCTTATCAACTCTCCTCGAAATTCCCATTCTTTGATTACCCATCGAAACTACTCCATTTCGTCTTACATACTAAAACCCAAAATCAAACAAGATATCAATTTCCAACAAAGACAGTCATCTGTAAAATAAATATAGCTTCATACAACCAGGGGGGAGGATGAGTACACAAGCCAACTAATAGTTACTCAAAAAAACCTGAAAAATGTTACTCCACGCCATTTCGGAATTGAAATGCCTAAATATGAGTCAATAAACATCAATTTCCATGAAATGTATTGAGGAAGATAATCATATGATATGATAATTATACTCTAATACTCAACTTAATAATTATGACAAGGTATCTCTACAAACTCAAAAACAGAGAAAAATACCCAAATCACAATAATGTAGCCCTTCACTCATACGCTACTACATAATCAATTCAGGCACAATATGGATGAATGAAATTCACCTTGTACTGAGAATTACCGCCATTAAACTTGATTGCATTTCCAATTACCTCACCTCCACAATTATTACCACTCGCACTGTGATTAACCCCATTTCGAGGTAAATTCGCCTCGGCGCCACCGTGTTCAATCTCCACAGCCTCCTCACCACCTCTCTTCCCCTCCGCTCCACCGGTTTTCGCTGCGAAATCATCGTCATTCACAACCAAAACAAAATCATCCTCATCCTCATCCTCCTCGCTTTCGCTCTCAATTCCATCTCCCACTGCCGCATTCTCCACATTGCCGGTTCCTGAACTATTCTCTCTCCTCCGATCATCTTCCCCCAATTTAGCGTCATTATTACTCAAATACTGCTGTTCTTCCGGAGAATCGTCGCTGGTATATTGACGGTCCACATTATTAATTTTCTGTTGGTTTGATGAATTTATATACAATTGAGGGGATTTTGGAGCGGTATTAATGGCGGAAGTTGCCTGAATTCCGACGTCGGCGTAAAGTTCGCCGAAATCGTCGTCGACATTTTCCATTTTGGGGGTGAAATTAGGGTTTTTGATTGATCAAAATTTAATTGGATGATGAATATTCATTGCGAATTTTCAGAGGTTTAACAACGGTTAAAGAAGTGAAGGGGGGAAACTGGAAAAGTGAAAGACGTCTAAGAGAAAAAATACAGTGCGCTAGGGTTTTAGGGTGTCTCTTAAACCCTTCCTAATGCCCCCAAATGCCCATAAGGGTGAAAATTTTGTCAAGTCGGTTTCGATATAGATGCATAGATTTGTAAGAAAACAAATAACAAACTAAGTATGGAAACTTAACTACATCATCCCAATGCTTATACCATACTCTCGGGAGCACAAGAAGCATGGTGGCCCTCCTCACAATAGAGGGGTAGGGACCACACTTAAATAGATTTTAAATTATTTTGTGAGAAGGACCACCATGCTCATTGTGCTCACGGGAGCATGGTATAATTTGCGCATCATCCTAGTGCTAAAGGTCAAATTCTTTATTTACGCATTATATATGCGGGCTCTCGTTCATCTCATATCTTCTTCCTCCTATGAAAGGCTATAACCAATCTTACACTCTTTGTAAGAATCGTAACGCAATGTTTTCTTCTCCAATTTTCTTTAATGTATCATGTGAGAGTTACAACCTTTGATAAGTGGTGAAAAGTTTAGCCAATCCCCACCAGCACTCGGAGATAATCACCCTTCAACGCTTCTATGGTACATCAGGGGTATCATTTTATTCGTACACCCCGACCTGAATAGAAACACAAAATGCAACTCAAAATAATAAAACGCGAGCCCAAATTAAAAACACAGCCGTGCCCAGATAATAAGACGCGACAAAAAAAAAAAAAAAAATGTTTCCCACTAAATCTTCAGAAACAAGTTTTTCCCACGATAACAAACATTTTCTCTCTCTTCCAACGGTTACATTTTCTCATTCATTGATCATATAGAATTTTCAACAAAAAGTTTTTCTCATTCACCTAAAACCTTCTCTTCTTCTTCTACAAAACAGTTGCCGCCTCAACCAACAAAAATCTTTCAAAAATGTCAAAAAAACTGATGAAAATGCCTCAATTGAAGCAAAAAAGGAAAGTAGAAGACATAATTACTTCGCCAAATGAAGAAGATGAACAATAACCGAGGTACTATAAACGCGAAACCTTGTTGTTATACGATTTTCTTCCATTTTCAAGTTTAAAAACTATTGTCTTGGCATTATTAAAATCCGGTTTGGTGAAATCATCAACCTATTAAAAGGGTAATGATTTTTTCAGAGAGAATTAACCGGTCCATGCTCCAATTTCTTTGCGCATCAGAAAGAGTGGAGCGTGGACCAGTCCCTCACTAGAAATAGGGCCACCCTATTAAAATCCCTAGTATGAAGTATGAACCATGCACAATGACACGAGAATAATTAAAATGTTCGTGCGCAGGACCTGCAAACTGAATTACCATGTGTGCAGGCTAAAAAAAACGTAAACACCATGTGTGATTTTATAAATCCAAGTCCAGACTTAAAATCATAGTATATGCATTTTGGTACTATGATACACTTCTCGTTAATTGTCCTATAATATCACGTGGTACCCTCTTATTTTACCAAATTGCACGTGGTGCCTCTAAATTTAAGTTTGTGCATATGGTATCCTTGAAATTTGTGTTCTTGCATATTGAATGACTATTCTATTGGAATACTTCGAGTGCTTAACAATAATTATAGTTCACGGTACATTTAGTTTTAATGTTTTGTTACAAAAGTAAAGAATATTTATTCTTTTGAGATGGATGTTACACTTTATCTTTATCGAGTTATTGGTCTGATCAAGTCATCATCCATCTTATATAGATGAGGTTGACTTGTGTTTGATTGGAGTATAACCAATGAACAATCGAATTTTTTTTTCGAAATAGGGCTCAAAAAATAAATATTGAACAAAATGGGTTGGATTGAAAAATGTTCAATCTTATGGGGTGCACGTCACCCCATTTCAAGTTCGGGGCAAAACCGCCAGTGCCCCTGGCGGTTTTAAGTGTCTTGAACAATAGCTATGAGGTTGTAAGTGATATTTTGGCTAGGGTAAAATCGCCATGGGGGGTGGCGGTTTCACTTAAGTGAAACCGCCACCCCCCATGGCGGTTTCAAATTTTTTTTTTTTTTTTTTTGGATTGACGTTATATCGGGGTGATATTTTGGCCAAGGGTGAAACCTCCATGGGGGTGGCGGTTTCACATAAGTGAAACCGCCACCCCCCATGGAGGTTTCACGCTCGGCCAAAATATGGGTGAAACCTGAAACCGCCACCCCACCCTCCATGGCGGTTTCACCATCGGCCAAAATATCACCCACTCGATTTGTATACTCATTTTTGTGAAGAAACCGCCATGGAGGGTGGCGATTTCTCTTCAGTTAAAACTGCAGAGACACTGGCGGTTTTGTCCCGGACCTAAAATGGGGTGACGTGCACCCCATAAGATTGAACATTTTTCAATCCAACCCATTTTGTTTAATATTTATTTTTTAAGCCTTATTTTGAAAAAAAATTCTGAACAATCGACTTGCAATCGGTTTTTTTTACCATGTCAAGGCTATGTTTGGTAAAACTAGCTGAAATAGTAGCCGAACGTTGAAATAGTAGTTGAATACTGAAATAGTAGCTGAAAGCTGAAATAGTAGCTGCAATAATAGCTGAAAGTTTTTAGCTAAACTGTTTGACAGAATTAGCTGATATAGGAGCTGATATATATAAAATTACATAAAAATGCATTATTAATTTTTGATTTCATTTTATTTTAGTAAATAATTGAAGGTAAATTAGGAATAAAATTATAATAAGCTACCTTATTTTATATAAGTTACATGGGGTAACTTATTAAATAAGCTAGCTTATTATTTAAGCTAGTGGAGTTACCAAAGCAACTTATTTGGTCAAATAGCTTAAAAAACTAGTCAAATAAGCTACTTTGACCAAATAAGCTAGTTTATTGTGCATACCAAACATAGCCCAAGTTCTAATCGGTTATACTCCGTATATGCTTCTCACCTAGGTTCGAGATAATTTTTCACCTCTTTGTATTTTGTGCATAAGAACAGCTACAGCCCCGGAGTAGGACTATACAGATTCGATCCAAAGACAATTCCAACATAAATTAATAACTTGTTAATCACTACATCAACCTTAATACTCGTCTTAACTTCTTTTTAATCTTGGTAAGTCACCAACAAATGCAGAGCTATCCGCAAAAAGCCTTTGCTCCCGTATACTTGTTCACAACACAGTTACCCTTGTACTATCAGCCAAATTGATGTATCCATGGCTTTGAGCTTCTCTTGCTGCACTTCATTCTCTCCCCAAAATCAAGGTAACTTCTCCATCACTCATCCTTTGTATACTATATTTTGTGCTATAGTTTTCTCTTTAATCACTCCTAGTAAAAGTGTACATGCTTGTAAATCATTGTACAGTGAAGGAAACTCTTAAAATTAGGAGCAGCAAATCCCTGGATAATGTGAAAAACCTGGTAAATGCAACTGGGATTCCTTCACTTACAAGCCAACCTCTGGAATCCCTCAAAAAGGGCAACTGGGTTAAGCTCATATGTGGTGCCAGCTTTGAGGTACTCCTTAAACATTTCTTCTCTTTGCTGAATTCTCCCCAAAACCCTAATTTCCGATTTTTAGGAGAAATGAGATAGTGTCACCAGGTTTTGATCGAATTTGGGTATCACCCTCTTACATGTTGTGATGTGGGTTTGAATATGTTGTCATGAGATTGCGTATAGAGGGTGATACTCGAATCCGGAACCTAATTGAAGTGCCATTACATTATCGGGCACTGTCTGATCATGTGTATCGTCATTTTTTAGGATCTTATTGACATCAGGAATCTGTCTCTTGTATATACTCTTGCTGGAGGTAAGCTATGTGCTGCAATGCCTTCTGATTATAAGTTCAAATACAATCAGAAATGTTTCAATTTATTGTAAAGATTAAATTTTCAGTGTGATTTGTGATTTCAGTTGACTGTATAGACTGTGCTGCTGATGCTTCTGTTGTGAGTGCGGTTAATGAAGGAATTGAGGCTGCTATGGATGTTGTTCCTCTTCGTAAGCCATGGGTTATGATCAGTGTTAATGATGATGAAGACCTTCATTTTCGTAAAGCTGGTAACTTGCAATTCCTTTGTCACTCTAGCTATTTGTATCTTTTATTCATTGTCGTAAGTTGGATCATTTCAGTATTGCTAGATATCAGAATCTACTTTTGTCTGATTGCCTATGGGTTTGATACCCTCTTGTGTGTGAGTAGCTGTAGATTGGTGATTCTGTATAGTCCTTTGGATGGTGTATCTTCGTGTATGGTGGGAATTTTGTATCCGACTTCCATGTAGTTGAGTTACAGGTTTAAACTCAAATTGATTTCCCTTTTCTTTCTTTCTGTTTGAGTGCACTGGGAAAGGGTTGAATGATTTATTTTTCTTGCTTTCTGTTTTGGCGCACTGGGTAAGGGTAATTTTTTTTTTTTTTTCAGATGATATAGCATGAAGTTGAACGTCATCATTTGAATGAATGAGTTTATCAAGTGTGTATAGAATGTAAGGAAAGATAGATATGCGGATATGCCATCAGTCGATAAATGTTTGTGATGCTTAGGATGAAAGTAACTTTAGATATCACTTCTGGTTGATCTTAATTTATAAGTGCCTCCCGCTGAGAAACTGTGTAGCTTGGTGAACCTCTGTTCCTCAAATGTTATTAATTTGAAACTATTTATTTATCATTCAAAAGAGATAAGATCTCGAGCTTGCCTACTTTTCAGATTAATCTCTACACTACTGGACCTTTCCTAATACAATGCTTACGTATACTTTTGTAAAACGCGTAATGTTGCCAGCCTTTGATCCATCTGAATGTCCAATGGATTGTTCAAGGCCATGTGAAGCTGTTTGTCCTGCCAATGCAATAAAGCTGGAAGAAGGGGACTCTTTACAGGTGCTTCCAGAATCATCATTATTTCAATTTATCTGATTTGCAGATTTTCCTTTACAAAAAAATAGGAATTAATATCAACTCTTTTGCATAACTAAATTTAGGGAGGAGTAATCGATGATCGATGCTATGGGTGTGGCCGCTGCCTTCCCATCTGCCCATATGACAAGATAAGTGAGTACTTCTTATTGGCATGTTGGCCTTGTTCCCATCTCTGTGTTGCAGTACCCGTATAAGCTCCACGTGTGAGTATCCCACTTTTGGAGATGAGGAGAGGATTTGTCCACTTTTGTAAACCAAGGTGTTTCATCTCTTGTTGTCAATTGATTCTAGGATGTAACCTTCTAGTTTATGAAGTGGGCTTTCTCTCTTCTCCTTGTGGGTGTGACCCAACTTATCTGCGGATTTAACATGGTTTTAGAGCATGGTATCATTGTTCCTCAGGTCTCAAGTTGGTGACGTGCCCAAGGGTATAAAAATTGTTCAAAGCATTGCAATTAATGAACTACACAACATGGCGAGTACTTTTGCTAAAAACATTGAACCTTTGAGGAGCTGTTACTCGTGGAGTGGGTGGCGAGGGAATAGAGTCGAGATAGAAACGTCCAACATTTGGGCCCAAGGCAGTCTACACTCCGTATGAGACATTGAAACAAAGATATGGGCATGTGGAGCGTGTTATCCTGGCTTTCGGAAGCCAAGATAGCACGTTCGATGTGCCCATATCTTTGTTTCAAGGTCTCGTATGGATCGTAGATTGCCTTGGGCCCAAATGTTGGATGTTTCTAGTGAAGTACTCGTCATGTTGGATGTTCGACTGTTTCACTCTACTCCCTGTCCACTCTCTCCATGATTAACAGCTGCGGAACATACCAAGATTTTTGAAGCTCCTCCGGTTGGCGGTTGCCAGATTAAGCACAAGTCTTTCTTTCTCTAACCAAAGACATTTATTCATTGTTGACAAAAATGAGAACTCAACATTGATCGGAATAGTCGCTTTAGACATGGTAATGATGGTATCAAAGCCCATGGCTAAAACCGGGGTCTCAATGATTTAACTGAGCTCATTTTGAACTCTGCCAAGTATATGCACATAAAGAGAGCCAGGTAGCTTCTAAGCCTACGACCTTTATGAGCAACTGAAGACAGCCAATTATGCCCCAATAAGCCTGTAAGTCCAGCCTGCTTTCTAAGGGACCTCACATGTGAGAGAGGAGTGTTGAAGTGCTTATATAAGCTGAACATTTGAGTGTCCCACATTGGAGATAAGGATAGGATTTGTTCACTTTATAAACCAAGGGGTTACTCTTATTGACAATTGGTTTTAGGATAAACATTCATGAGTTCATGAAGTGAGCTTTCTTTCTCCTCATGAATGTGGCCTAGGCCCGTCTTCAATTTAACAGTATGCCCTTAGGGGCGTCTCTACATGCATTTTTGTCCAAGGCCTAGGAAAATACGAGAATTTTTCTTTATTCTCCCGGGTAAAAATATTTTCGTTAACAATTTGACCCTTCAAATACTCGGGAGTATTGAAGTTTGTTAAATTTATACTTTTGAATTTACAAATTTAACACCCCCCTCTTAAATTTCTGTATAATACAGTGTATGCCCTTGTCACAATCTCTTTTAGCACAACACTAGACACTGTTCAAACTTTTTATTATGTTGACATTCATTCTTATGTTTGATGTTATTGCCTTTCCTATCTTTATTGAAGCTACATGAAATTCTTTCAGAGGCAGTTACATACTTGAGGGATGCTGTAGCTACTTCTCAACTGATGAGAAGAAAAGATGTAGATGCTATCGAAATCCACACAAATGGAAGGTGAGCTCAGATCCTTAAGTACTTCGTATTACTGGTTATAAATAAACTAATTCTAAAATAACTGAAGAACATTCAATTGGAAGAAGATTGCTATTATAAAGCCTCAAGTGGTTTTTTGAATTCCTCGAAATGAGATGGCACAAAATTCTACTCTTGGTATGTCGAATTTTCGCTCGCGATTTAATGCTGTAATCAGCCATCAGCTGGGAGAATTGCACATTTCTTCTATCATACCCCTGTGGTAAATCGTGCTTTTACCCCCTTGGGAGAAAAAACTACCAAACCAAGAAAAAGCCCAAGTTTTGAGCATAATACTTGTGTGATCAGAACGAATGCTTTTTACCTGAATTCGAGCTCGATTCAGTTTATTTCATCATTGACTGTCAATTGCCATATGTGATGCCTTTTTGACCTGCAGTAGTTTTTAGGCAGACTGCTTCGTTCGAGGAACACTGGGATGGACTAAGAGATTCAATTAGCCATCTGAGGTTATTGGCGGTAAGGTTGAATCTGCTTTTTTTTTCAAGTACGAGGTCACTAACATGCTAAATTTCATATCTGAACGTTTCATGTTTACCCTTCAACCACTCAGATAAGCTTTCCAGATGTCGGGAAGTCAGTGACGACTTTGATGAGCACATTATTTTCAATCATGAAACCGAATCTAAGTTGCTACAATTTGTGGCAGGTATCACTTTGCATAAAGCTTCTGATGTCTCATCATATATAGCATCGAGTATTTTGATTCATGATTTTTTTTTTCCTTAACTCTAACAACTTGCAAATATAATGGATATTCTGAGACTAGCTGGATGGACGCCCTATGAGTGGAGATATTGGACGAGGTGCCACCAGGGAAGCACTTGCATTCGCTGTACGCTTGGCTGCTGCAGAGGACTTACCCCCTGGTTTGTGGACTGTTACTGAAATTCACTAAATGTGTAATTGTTCGACTGTGTAACTTAAAACGTTGGGTTGTACAGGCTTTCTTCAATTAGCTGGTGGTACAAATGCTCATACTGTAAATGGGTTGAAGAAACATGGGCTTTTTCAGTCGAAAGGTACTGGTACAATGGTGTTGCGGTTGCCTCATACATTAGTCTTTCTTGGTCGTTATACAGCCAATCTCTTTATGCACCCCTTCTCACAGGAACCCTAAAGGAGGGATTTTTCAGCGCAGAGAAGTTTGGTTCATCAAATTCTTTGATCGGTGGTGTAGCATATGGTGGCTATGCTCGAAAGGTAGATATTGAATTGTTTTGTATTTATTTTTTGCCCCCCTTTTTAACAACGTCATAGATATTGGATGGATTAAACTTGAGCGATAGCTTCAGGATGGCACTCCTGAAGCATGAGTGACTGCCTGACCAGTGCCTAATCTGTCAAGGACACTTGCTAAAGTAGTGGACTAGTTGTGCCTCAATGCGTTTTTCAAAGTTCTTCACTGTTAATCTATGTTATGTTTGTTTACATGTTTCTCCAGATTGTTGGGAGGGTATTAAGAACCATGGAATCACAGCATGGGTTTGCTCATATTGAAGATCATCCTGAGTATCTAAGCGAGGCCCTTAAGGAAGCACTCTCTTTAGTTGCACCCGTGAAGTGCTATGATAACCTCTAACTTTCCAAGCCCTCTAGCTTTTGCAGAAATTGTCTAGCTGTGTATGGTGGACGCAGCATGCTGGGAGCCTGGTATGTCGAAGTCTGGCCATGAGAAGCAGCAGGGAAAGTGAGCAAGCTAGTAATATACTCTGTAGAAGGCTGGAACTTGTTCTAGCACGAGAACATGATTACCAATCAACTGTATGAACATCCTTAATGGCTGTTAGTATGTTAAAACCAGAATTAGAGCTATAGTCGTCAGTTGTTTGTGGAGTACAAAATGAGTTGTTCCGGCCTTCCAGGACTTATAATGCCGAGAAGTGGTAAAAGAGTCGGGATGACTTCTTCCCCAAATTGTTCCATGAAGTACTCCGTTCCACTGAAGTGCATCAGCTACCGTGAAAACAACTCTTAGTTAATCGCTGAAGTTGGCTCAAGTAGTATCTCTTATCTGTACCATGGGGTGAAAGTCATGAAACTCCGTAGAAGCGCAACAAACATGGCTACCCTGTCCCTAAGGTATGTAACTTGACGAGTAGGTTAAGGATCGTGGTAAATTCTTTCGTTTAGTAAACACAGTCAAAGTGTCAAACTGCAAGGCATTACACTGACTTCTCTAGTTAGCGAATTCTCCAAAGTCAAGACAGAAACTTTAACACTAAAACAGACAGAAATACTTTAGTTCAGTAATAGTCAACAGCCAACAGTCCTACTGAAGTGTACTGTATAAGTCATGGTCAGATGATTCGGCTGAAAATTTGTTACGAGATTCTTTTGGATTCCAGTTGCGGAGTGTAAGTGAAATGAAAAATACAACTGTAAGATTATTAAAAAAAAAAATACGGTCGAAGTGTGCCCTCAATCCCCTCATCATATCCGTGAAAGGGACCATGTTTGCTTACACAGCTTGTAAGCCTAACTTGTTTACACAACGAATGGGCATGCAACAAGTGGCTAGGAGTAGATTTCATGCAAAATAATTTTGGATGGATACCACGTGTTGTATATCTTGTTTTCATTTTTTTATTTTTTTTATTTTCCTCTCTAATAACACTTTTGTCCATATATGAGAGTACTTAGGGTAGAAAAATATGATCTGGGAAACTAATTATGGCCGCCACGCACAAAGCCATATGAATTGGCGGTAAAATACATTAGTTTTGGGGCTAAACAATTTTTTTTTGAAGTGTATTGGCGCTAAACAATTAGTTTGGCTCTAAATGCAATTAATTTGGCGCTAACCAATCTTTCATCTTTTTTTTTTCTTTCTTAAAATTATAATTAATCTTGGTTTGACAATCAACAATACAAGTTTATACAAACGTACACACTAGTTGAATTCAGCTTAATTTAGATCTGTATCGTTTTAGCTATGAGCTAGCAACTCTAAGTTCAGTGAAATTATGTTATTCAGATCATTTCTATATAGTCCAGTTTCATTCCAAATGCTAGCTACCATTTTAGGAAAGTTAGGTAGAGTTCTAATTATTCAATTGACAGAGTAAGTTGGGTGGAAAATTGAGAAAATATGATAGAGTAAAAAGAAAAATTGATAGAGTAAGTTGAGTGGGAGAATATTACGAAAAATGAGGAGAGGGAATGCGAGAATTGATAAAAGTATGAGAGATAATGTGAGAGAGGATGTGATACTTTAACAAAAAAGTATGAGAGAGAACCAGTGTTCCGAAATAAATGAGGTGTTTTAGATGGGACGTCCAAGTCAGTAAATCAGGGTGTTCGAACTAGGACGGAGGGAATACTCGATAGTAGTTCAACTATCATGTATGTCAACTATCTATTCAATTTTGCCAAGTATATTCATTTATCGACGTTTCATCTACTAGTTAGCCGATTGTTTACCAATTCAGATACAAATCCAATTAAATTAAGTTTAATTTAGCGTATTTCATTTACCGTTTTAACTATTAGCAGCTAGTGTAAAACCAGTGGCTCCCAACAATATTTTTCGATGTCCCTCCGTTATCTTTTAGGATTTTTCATAAATTTTGGTAAAAAAAAAAAAAAATTATATTTTCGGTTCCTAGGACCCCTCTCATCCCTACATAGATCCGCCACTATGTACAATCTTAATGATTCGACAAACATATATCTATGGCAAAAAATGTTCTTCACTCACATCAACACATGAAAAAAAAAAAAAAACGCTATACTCTCATTCCTATCCTAAACATTGTTGTGAAATTGTGAATCGAGTGATGTATGTCTACTAAATGCACTAGAGGGTGAATTATTCTTATTTTTCATTTCGAGTTCTTGCGAATTTTTCTCACAAAATTAGAGAATCATGTACAAGTCGGGTACCCCATTAGCATTCTTAAATCACGTACCTGACCCTAATTAATAAAAGATAAAGCGGGTCGGTTATTTCCGCCCACCCATATCTTATCTTATCTTATACTAAATATTAAAAGTGTTTTAAGCAATGAACACGTTCACCGGCTTTATTAGTCCATCTCTCATGCCACGTGACATGTTAGTTTAAAAACACAACAAAACAATTTGTACTCGATCACCCCTAATTGAAAACGCACGTGCACACTAAACGTTTGATCAAAGTTTTGAAAAAATTACATACATAGGATTTTTGTTAAACCTCTTATCTAACTTGCTATATAATATTTTTGGATCTTTGATTAACCGATTGGTGTGTATCCTCTCCTCAACATAGGGGTATTTTGGGTATGAGATGTTTAAACTCGGACGGAGGTAGTATTGATTTCAAATCCAATTATTGCAATTTTTAATTTGCAATTACATTAACTTTATTATCTATACCACTTTTATACTATTTTTCCGAAAAATTAACAAATAAAAGTTACTTCAGGTGTAGCGCGAGTAGTGAACTAGTATAGAGGTAGGAAACTAAGACAAGACCACACCCCAGATTAGTGAAAGAAAAACTCAACAAGGATATAGATGTAAAAAAAAAAAGTTAAAAATTTAAAAGAAAATAAAAATAAAAGAGGGCCAATTATGTCAAAAGACCCAACCAAGGGTGTCTTAGGTGGTCAATGACGTGAACTCAAAAACAAAATAGTGTGGATAGTGTCCATGGATACAATCATACAAACAAAAAAATGTGTTCGACGTTTGAATATATTGTGCAATATATTTGTTTAGATACTCTAGATATTGAATCTCATATTCCATTTAGCTTTTGTTAATATTAAAAAAAAATGACACATGTTATAATAATATTGGTTATGTAAACTTACATTAGTTACATATGGTGTAAATAATGATTTCTCCCTCATATAGACTACTCCACACAGCCATAAATCTGGCGCAAACTTGTGATGGACCCAATCCATACAAGGCGTGAATTTATACCTTTCTCAGTTGAGCCCGGACTTGAGCTTATATTCCGTACTAAATCTCTAGAATCCACTACTCAAAAAAAAAAAAACAAAAAAAAAAAAAATTCTAGAATCCATATTCTATTCAGTGGGCTCATTTTTGCCGCATTTATTTTATTGTCAATTTATTTGTGCCAATCAGCAAGGCAGCCGAGGGAAATGAGAGACATTGGTATCGGACCATGTGTTGCCCGAGGCGCACGTGGGAAGTCCCACTCTCACATTTTGGCTCCCAATCAATATTTCACTAGTATGAACTTGTACATAATTTTGGTGTAATGAACGTAAGCTAGGCTGAAACTTGAAATTCGTTTGTCACTTTAAATACATGTACGCAAAGAAGACTTTCGTTTATAGATAAAGTCGTGCTTATGTCTGGCCTTGTTTAGCTTGTTTATGTTCTTGAACAACCGAAGCGAGATTTGCTAAATGATGTGGAAATTTACAAGTACGAACCCTTAAACACCCGATAACAGAGCTGAACCTCCCTTCTCTTTGACCCAGCCTTGCTTATAGCCAACAACCGACCCTTTTAAGGGTCAACCAATGCGCTTTAAGATGCAATGCTTCTTTAGCTAGTTTGAGTTATACTCCACATGGTTAATTGAGACAATGAAAACAATATATTATTACAAAATTTAATATCATGTAATTCTATCATAAATGTTTTGTAAGATGTTTATCATAAGAGATTCAAATAAATAAATAAAAAAAAGCGGTTCAAAAAAAAAATAGATTAACAAATTAATCTAATCGGCTTATTTTTAGTTTGTTTACACTGCGTGACATCGAATTCAAAATAATACTTGACTTGTAATAATGTCAACCACTAGTCTAATAAATTCTTATCTTATTTAATTTGAATTAAGTGATGATGGTGAATTTGTAGTTTTGTACCAACAATAAAGCCGTGTTTGATAGGACTTACTCCCTCCGTCCCAGCTCAAACGCCCCGCGTGTTTTTTGTAGTGGAATAAGAAAATTTGATAGAATAAGTTGAGTAGGGTAATATTAGGAAAGAGGAGGAGAGAGAAGGTGAGGATTAATAAAAGTAGGAGAGATAGTGTGAGAGGTGATTAAATAGTTTAATAAAAATAGGAGAGAGAAATATATCCCAAAATAGATGAGGCGTTTGAGGTGGGACGTCCCAAAATGAAATATGGGGTGTTTGAGCATGGAGTAATAAAATTAGTATTCAGATCAGTTCAGATTTATTTAAATTAGATCAAATCAAATCAGTTCAAAAAGATATAATCCTATCAAACGGGCCCTAAATCAATAACTTAATTAGATTAAATTAGATCCGTAAACAATGAAATTCGATTAGGCATTCATCGTATTAGGAACTTATTATAAATAAAAGAAAAAAAATGGGTGACGTGAGTGTAAAAAAGGGTGCGTAAGCCGCAATCTAGTCCGATTGATCCACCTAACTCCGCCAGCACGTACACATCATTCCTTCCAACTACCAAAATCGCGATCAATCACATCCTTGTGAGCTAACTACTCCCTGCCATCCATGTCACCATCTTCATTGTTTTCTCCTAACGTACTCGGTACTGCATGCGAACTTGCGAAGTATTATATACGCGTGTCTATTGTATGCTAACAATTTACATAAGCAAACTTATGAATTTAATTAATACTGTACATAAAATTATGACTAAATTGTTAATACGTCGCTACTGAGGCTTGTTTTCCCAATTCACCTTTTCAAAACTAGATATCAACTTTTATGAATTTCTTTACACAAGTGTATATTGACCATCACAGCAGATATATATGAAGTCAATCTGGAGTGTCTAAGAGAGTAGTATGACCACCTGTATATTTAAAATATATTCAATTCGAAGGTTTTTTACATATTACATTTTTAAACTCAAATTGATGGTAAAGTTGCTCACTCCACAATCTTAATTCATAGAGATATTATCAAATACGTTAACGTCAACTACAACACTTATTATCATTTGACACTAGTCCGAGCGGGAGGGCATGACATACTTGACTATCTTCAAAAGTTTTAATCTCATGAGACTTTGTGCACGCGATTGTACGACTTGCATA
The DNA here is from genome assembly GCA_963680865.1 of Spergularia marina. NCBI lineage: Eukaryota > Viridiplantae > Streptophyta > Magnoliopsida > Caryophyllales > Caryophyllaceae > Spergularia > Spergularia marina. The sequence goes on along the minus strand of OY804553.1, from coordinate 19,809,382 downwards.
TCAAATCAATGATTACGTGTATCTGCTAACATAAAGTCACTTGAACATAGCACGCATAACTACTCAAGTACGGAGTACCCCGTAATACTCACGATTAGAATCTAAAACCGGAAAATCACTTTATAAATCAACATTACCACTGCGACTCGTTAATTTTTAAACGATAATCAATCAATTACCCCTTTTGCGATCAACAAAATTCTAAATCCCCATAATAATATTTGTACTAATAAAAATGGTGAGATTTAGGCCCTGTGCGATTCAACTTATTCAACAGTGTTTTCAAATCAGATCAGATTTATTCAAATAAAATAAAATTAGACCAGTTTTATTCAAATCAAATCATAAGTATCTAAATAACAATCAATAAATCTAGTCTATTTTTAGTTATTAATTAGTCTAATTGTAGTTAATTTATCAATTAATTCAGTTCAGATCAAATCAAATCAAGTTTATTCAATCAAATCAAATCTGATTACTTCAATTTAAATCAAATTAAATTAGAAAAATGCAGTCAAATCACACATGAATTGAGGACAATTTACAAACATAAAAACTTCATTAACACTAAACATAATTTCTCATGAATCATGCTCTCCATCTCTTGTCTTGTTATTTCCTGACATTATAAGTTATAACTACGAGTACATCTCTCTCTCTGTCTACCTATAAATCTCATCCACCTATACCAATTCCTAAATTCTAGGCAGCACCTAATTCTACACCCACACCCCCCGCTCTTCATTTTCTCTCTCCTCTGTTCAACCCACCTCGTCTTGATCACAAGGTTAGATTTCTCCCCCTTTTACTTCAATTTCCCAATTTTCATAGAGATTCAATCTTTTTCTTGTTTTTATTTATTAGCCGTTTGATTTGAAGAAAAAAAAAAAAACAACAGTAGGCATTAATCTGGAAATCAAACCCACCTAACCCTTGTGATCTTGATCTCAGATCTATGATTTTGCTGTGAATTTTAGTTGGATTCGTGCATTTATGAATTGGGTTGTTGTCTAATTTTGGTGGGTAGTTGTGATAATTTGAGGTAGTTAAAGATCTGGGGTATGTTTGTTTGTTGAACTACATTGCGTATGTTATACACTTTAGTAGTTGGTATGTATTAGTCATTTTGATCTACTTCCATTTTTTTGCATTTGTATTTGATTCTTGTTCTATGATCATTTGAGTTTCTGTATTAGTGTACTTTTGCTGCATTATTTGTGGGTATGTTACTAATTTACTATGTTTGTTTTATGATCATGATTGTGTAATAAAATTTACCAAGATCAAAGCTTTTTGTGTGCATTGTTGAGCTGGTAGTGTAATCTAATGATTTCGTTTCTCGTCGACGATTTGAGATGATGTTAGATTAGCTAGGGAGAGAGTTGGTTTCTGGGTGTTATTATAGAACATGTAGAGGTGACAAACCTTCAACCTTGATGTGATCTTCAATGTGATATAATCGCCTCATCGCAAGTGACTTTTCGTTCGATAAAGGTTGTAAGGAGTGAGTGGTAAGAAAGATGAGTGAGCTTTACTCTTGTAGGAAATGGAGTGTTACTTTACATCCCAAAATGAAGGTTTAATTTATATGTAGTGTTTAGTGTCTTATAAATCACTAAATAAACACTTTTTATATTTCTCTCCGTGTCTAAATTATGACATTCAAAAAACTAATGTTTGAGATGTATTTCAGAAGTATCTTTGTCTTCCTGGTATTTCTTTATTATTTGCATATACTATAGTGTTATTCTGAAATCTTATGAGTTGAGAGTTTGACTGTTACTTTTCAGGCTTGGTTGAGACGACATCATGGCTACCGGGCAGCTGTTCTCGAAGACTACTCAGGCATTGTTCTACAATTACAAACAACTGCCGATCCAGCGAATGCTTGATTTTGATTTTCTTTGTGGTATGTTTACTGGCATTTATTTATAAATTGCTTAAATTAATGGTTTCTCAGGTTTCCGTTACTTCCGCTGATACACCAATACCGGATATGTTTCTCATGATGTATGTTAGTGAACCCTTTACAGGAAGGGAAACACCATCAGTTGCTGGAATCATCAATCCTGGTTCTGAGGGATTTCAAAAGCTGTTCTTTGGTCAGGAAGAAATTGCTATTCCAGTTCATTCTACGTACGTTTTGCTAGCTCTTTAAATATTGTTTGTGCTATTTCAAAATTCTGGTTATGTGGTAGTTTTATTACAAAATGCTGGACACTGAATGTTCATGAACTATGATCGATCTTTTAAGTATCGTTTTTTGAATGCTATGATCATATAGTGGTATAGCCCAATGGAGGAGGGGGTTGGGTAATCCATGTCTCATAAGAAGCTTCATGAACAATTCTGTGCAAAACTTTTTCACTTATGTGTTGAAAATTGAGGCATTGCTCAGTTGTGCTGTATTGGACAGTTAGGTAGAGTATTGCTCCGTTGGAATAAGCTAGAACTTGTGAGTTGTGATGTTTCACTGTTAGTTGTACTGCCTTGTATTACTGAAACTTGTAAGTTATGACTGCATAATTTAGTGTAGGAAACTTAACAGAGTAAAAATAGTTACTTTTAAACTTGAAACGTAGAATTTATGGATGAAGTGGAGTCCTCCCAGCCTATACCTCTTCAGACTTCTAGCTACTACTGTGTAATGTTCTTGTTGAGGCTTTAAGGAGGATAAAAGTATCCACCTTTATTATACACTTGCAGTATTGGCCATCGTGGTTCTAAATTTTTATTTATTTGGCTAAAGTCTAGGAGAGAGAGAAAGTTAGAGCAGGATCATCTGAGAACTATTGTAAAGATTCCTCCATTATCTGAACAAGGTCTGAAGTCCTGGGTTTGCTGAATGACGAGTTGGCATGTGGAAAAACTTTGTTTTTAGTTCTTCCATTTCTATTGCTGTGAATAGAATTTTTAGATTATGTTTTGTTTCGTTGGAAGTCATCAAGATTTTCTTGCTAACTAATTTGGTCTTGCCTTTCTGCAGCGTTGAAGCTGCATGTGCTGCCCACCCGACAGCCGATGTCTTTATCAACTTTGCTTCCTTTAGAAGGTTAATGTTAATTTCTTCTGTCAGAGTATACAGTCATCAGTTTATGCTACTGCATATTAACTTTGTTTATAACTGCAGTGCGGCTGCTTCTTCCATGTCGGCCTTAAAACAACAAACAATTAGAGTGGTTGCTATAATTGCTGAAGGTGTGCCGGAGTCGGACACCAAACAGCTAATCGCTTTTGCACGGGCAAACAACAAGGTGAAAGCTACTTTCTGCTTTTTGTTGTTTTCCTAACATTTCCTCCATTATTGTGCTTCAACTTTAGCCACTAAAACATCTTTCTTTGTCTGATTTTGGCTTTAGGTTGTTATTGGTCCTGCCACTGTTGGAGGTATCCAAGCTGGAGCGTTCAAGATTGGTGACACTGCCGGAACAATTGACAACATTATTCAGTGCAAGCTATACAGACCTGGATCTGTTGGTTTTGTTTCTAAATCTGTAAGTGGCTTCAAATGATAATGATTGTGTAATTGCTTAGGTTTTCTTTGATGATAACAGACTCAACATTTTTCTTCGTTCAAAATTTCAAACTTAGTAATTGCCATTATATTTTATCCGTTGCAGGGTGGCATGTCTAACGAGCTGTATAATACAGTTGCTCGTGTAACTGATGGTATCTATGAAGGTACTTTACTTTAAAACGCTTATTGTCTATTACTCTTGTAGATTCTTGATTGCAGATTTATCTTCAATTCTCTGAGCTTCTGGAACTTTTCAGGAATTGCCATTGGAGGAGATGTCTTTCCTGGATCAACCCTTTCCGATCATGTGCTGAGGTTCAACAATATCCCACAGGTGCCTAGTTACTTGCATAACCTTTTTGTGTTTCTCAACCTAAGCTTTATATATATGCATGTGTCACTGTGACATATGATGCTGGTCTATTTTGTATCAATGTGACATTAAACAAGCTTTCTTGTTTCAAATGCTGATGGTATTTATTTACTTTTTTAACGATGAAAGACCTTTGAAAAGCATTAGCATATACAGTACTCTCTATGAACGTCTGTCTAACTTTGTAAGCTAAGGGATCTGTCTCTCTTAAAACTGAGTTGGAAGAATTGTACCATTTCTTTGATGTTGTGACTATTTAATGGCCCTTCTGTCATTGTTTTCCACTGTGACGGTTTCCTACCGGTGATTTGTGTTAGCCAACCCTTATTGTTTAGGGACTAAGGCTTTGTTATAGTTGTGTACTTTGAGCTTTCTGCTGTGACTCTTTTTTGGGTCCTAAACTGGTTATCAAATACTATCCAGGTTAAGATGATTGTGGTATTGGGGGAACTTGGTGGACGAGATGAATACTCCCTCGTTGAAGCCCTAAAGCAGGGAAAAATTAGTAAACCTGTGGTGGCTTGGGTCAGTGGAACCTGTGCAAGACTCTTCAAATCAGAAGTACAATTTGGCCATGCTGTAAGTTCCTAACATGACTGATGCTGATCTTTATGAGCCTGCAGATATGTAAGAAACTAATTTTAGCATCCTTTGTTCTTGTTTATATTAGGGTGCAAAAAGTGGTGGTGAAATGGAGTCTGCCCAAGCGAAAAATCAAGCACTGAGGGATGCTGGAGCTGTTGTTCCTGACTCATATGAAGCATTTGAAGGTGCTATTAAGCAGGCCTTTGACAAATTGGTGAGGCTCGCATTGTTAACGGTCCATTCACCTCCATCCCTGTGTGTGGGGGTATCTCAATCTCTTTGTCTTCTTGTCCTATTATTTACTGAATATTCTGTCGTTTGGTAGCTTGAGGGGGGGAACATTACACCTATCAAAGAAATCACACCTCCTCAAATACCTGAGGATCTTAACACAGCAATTAAGAGTGGAAAAGTTCGTGCACCTACTCACATTATCTCAACCATCTCTGATGACAGAGGTGTGTTATCTTGACTTGCTAAACTTTCACCATGTATTGATATATATTTATATATTTACACTTTCTCAAACCTCAGTTGAACCAGAGTCCAATGGTTGTATGTTATATTGTTTTCTTTTACAGGTGAGGAACCATGCTATGCTGGGGTTCCTATGTCATCCATAATTGAACAAGGGTTGGGTGTTGGTGATGTTATTTCTCTGTTGTGGTTCAAACGCAATCTTCCTCGTTACTGTACGCAGTTTATTGAGGTTAGTACTTTGTGTTACTACCTTGTGTAGATCTTTCTTCATTTTGTAAAGGAAGTGATATGTGCTTACTGGAATGTTTTCTCGTCTCAGATTTGTGTCATGTTGTGTGCTGACCATGGTCCATGCGTATCTGGTGCTCATAATACGATAGTGACAGCAAGAGCTGGAAAAGATCTCGTTTCCAGTCTTGTTTCGGGTAATATTTTACCTGCACACGTATCTTGTTGGCATTATGTAGTACAAAGGTAACCTTGTGTACAACTGATTACTGACCTTTTATCTCTGCTGCCAGGTCTGTTAACCATTGGTCCTCGATTTGGTGGTGCCGTTGATGATGCAGCTCGCTACTTCAAGGACGCATATGACAGGGTAAGTTTGCATTGTCATTGATACATTGTCAAAACTAAAAGGCTTATTCATGATACAAGATTGTTTGTGATTCTGTGCCAGAATTTGACACCATATGAGTTTGTTGAGAGCATGAAGAAAAAGGGTATTCGTGTACCAGGCATTGGACACAGGTAGGTCTTTTGTTTTTGAATGGTTAACACTCAGCTTTGGATGTTTACGCCTACTTTCGATGTTGTGCATTTTCCCTGTAAGGCTGTAATACAGAGCACCTGCACCATCACTAGCAGCTTGCAGTGACTAATGGGCAATGCAATGTTCAACGATGAATGTTGCGGCTTGTTTCTTGTATTAGTCCTCCTATAGTAGATGTGAGTATGTGACTGATTTTTTCTACAACTGTGAGATTTGCCTGAAATGATTCGCATTATTTAAACAGGATCAAGAGAGGGGACAACAGAGACAAGAGAGTTGAACTCCTACAGAAGTTTGGCCGCACTCATTTTCCCTCTGTCAAATACATGGAGTATGCTGTAGAAGTTGAGACCTACACCCTTTCAAAGGCAAACAACTTGGTACTTAACGTAGATGGTGCTATCGGGACACTCTTCTTAGATCTCCTATCGGGCAGTGGAATGTTCACAAAGCCAGAGATTGACGAGATTGTTGGAATTGGTTATCTCAATGGGCTCTTTGTATTGGCACGTTCAATTGGTTTGATTGGGTGAGTTGAAGTGGCAATTTATTAATTCTTGCCTTTGATGGGTTAACATTTCACAAGTGACGATCATGTCACAAACTGAAGAACGTTCATTAGGTTGTATGTATCTTAGTCTAGATCTAAATTGGTATCTCACAATACTGATTGATTTGCTGTAATTGCAGGCACACCTTTGACCAAAAGAGATTGAAGCAGCCATTGTACCGCCACCCATGGGAAGACGTCCTTTACACCAAGTGAAACAGTCAGCAGGGTGGATGCTGACCGGTTTTCAACAAGTAGTCTTTCATTTTTAACGCGTCCCCTCTCAATCGACTTCAGATCATTAGGGGTTTTGCAGTGTCTCATGGGAGAATGGGATTGCGCTATTTCAGATCTTTCAGTTATCCAAGTTAGTGTTGTATGTACTTGTTATTTCTGTGATTCGAAATTTTCGCTTTGTAAAGCCTTCAGAGGCATTCTCAGGCTGTAAGCCAATCCTCCATTCATTGATTAGGACCCCTTCTCCCAATATATAGGAAAGAAAGAAAGAAAAGAGCTCATAATTTCTGTTTAAGAACATCTATAAACCTTTGAAACTAGTTGTGTAACTTGTGTTCCTTGCCTTTTTCCTAAGTTGCGACAGTTTAAGAAGCTTATAATTGAAGTTCAACGATAGTTTTTTTTTTTTTTTTTTTTTTTGTGTTTTTTTTTTTTTTTTTGTGTGTTTTTTTTTGCGTATAATTTTCCCATTTCTCTGTAAAAATCCTTAATTACTGATCTCGTAAGAATTTTGATACTGTTTTATTCCAATTTAGATGTTGTCCAAAAAAAAAAACTGGTGTACGTCATACTCATATTCTCATATTCTCATATCTATGCTTTGCTTATCGTTTTCTTCTTACAGGGTTAAATTCAAGAACTACAAACTTAGCCTTACATGAAGGATTACTGATGCTATATCGATCAATAATCGGCTTACAAACGTTCTCCGTTGTCGCACTTAAGGGCTTTTGTTCCTCCTTTGCTAGGGTTGCTCCTAGTCTCCTAGAATCGGAGGGGAGGTCCTTCAAAACAAACCATGACATTACAAATGAGTAGATAATACCAAATGCCACACAAAGAGACCGTAAGTCGCCATCGTCAACAGCTCCATCAAATAAAAAAACAATCATCAATTGGAAATTCGGATTGCTAACTGTCCTTTCAAATTTACGAAACCATTCATATTTGTCGTAAAGCTACCCACCTTTTACTCTTTTAGTGAATAATGTGTTGAATTATGAAATCAATTTTGAGTTCTAAGGAGCAAATGAATCACATATTAAGCAAATAACTTTCAAATTCGTCAATCTCACAATCACTAATGCTCTCAGAGTCACAGGTTCATATCCCCGATTTCATGATCACACATTCCTCATACTCACAATCCTCTGTTCTTCTGTACATTAGAAGTACCTTTACGTTGGATTACATTTCTATTAATTTCGATAATGCGATTGTTACTAGCCCATCAGTTTGATGAGAACAAGTAAACCAACCAATAATGCAGGGAAATTCCACCATAGACGTGATTGATGTCGAAAGAAACGATCGTTTAACTTAAAATAAACTAGTATTCTCTCTTCTATTTCGCCGACATAAAATAATTCTCGCAACAGGCTCGCTTGTGGGTTGTTGTCTTTTCTACAACGATTTCACTTCCTCAAATAAGTAAAGGACTAGGATCACTTGATTGTTTGTCGCTTGTGGTATTGGTCCTTGGTTGACCACATAATTTCACGTGGGTATATAAAGTAAAATTGCAAAATTTCACGTGGTGTAGACCAATATTATGTACCAATATCACGTGGAGGAATACTTGCTCTTTAGTCCCCTTTCCCCCACCAATTTTTCTTGCGTCGTAATACTTTGTTTGCCAATAATTTATGTCAATTCCTTTTCACGAAATAGGCTCGTAAACTTATGGGACCATTTTTGTATTATAAAGTTGATACAATTTTTTAAGAACAAAGTGTGGAACGTGTACGATTTATTTTGTCCTAAAACAGTACTTGATTCTTTATCCTGATTGATACACACTTAGCCACATCTCTTCGAATAGTATAGTAACAACGCTAACCGTGGTAGTTTTATTTATCGACGAGATTTATTTAAAATTCTAACTTCAGATTTTTGCTAGGAGAGACTCTAATCGAAGAGAAAACTTCACGACAATGTGATAAAATTCGGTAGATTTCTTGTATTTGAGTTGGACGAGAATTGACTAAGTACGTTCGAAATAAGGTACTCTCGCATTTGAGTCATTCCCTTGTAAAATAATTTGCCCATCTTATACAAGAATGTCATCATTTTGCAATTTATATTTTTAACTTACGAATTATGACATCATCTTAAGACCACTAGAAGTTTGGAAATCAGGATTCATGAATACACCTCTTGGCCCAATTTCATTGAATTATCTCATAAATGAAGATGTGATGAGTGTCAGAGTGTGACTATGTTAGTGTGTAGTATGTGTGATTGTATGAGCCGTGAACTAAAATAAGACGGGAGGGTACGAGAACGAGAGGGTACCAGGGCACTTGAATCTTTCTATAGGACGACGTCAACCAAATTCTCGTACAAAAACTTTGAGTTGATTGGCAAAGTAGTACTTGAGTGATAGGGATCAAAATTGTACCTAACACCTTAGAGGGCCAATGTTCACATGGTATTCACGTAATCCCGTTATCGAGAGTTTTGATATTTTATTATATTGCTTGTGTCACGTCAAGGCGAAAATACCAGATGTGAAAGCCCAAACCATCAATACATCAACCAAGTGAAATTCAACTCTGTAAAATTCAATTGGCAATAGAAGTTCCCTAAAAAAAAAAATGGTTACATGCATGACTACATATTTATGTCACGTATTTTTTTAATGTGAAACTAAATCTCAAAGGACAAAAGGTAACGATTTATCCGTAAATGTGAGGCCGGCCACCAGATTATCTCTTTCCTTGAATTAAATCAAACCACCACTTCAAATTATAGCGCTCAACATGTAAAAAGGCATATCGAAATTGCTTGTGACACCCATCAAATGTGCCTGTGGTGCCTTTACCTAAAGGTAGGCCGAACCTTGGTTCTGTTAGCCCTTGTCAAACCCATAGGACACCACCTCTAATCCTATTAGGTCACAACGTCACTAAACACGCAGATTTTTAATTAGTCTCAATTTCAAGTTTTCGACATTCAATTACCCTTTCCTTTTACTCACCACTATTTAATACGAGTATATCCACGCAGAGTCATTTACCAAAAGAAACCATTTGAATAGGTGATAACAATTCTCACACCGAGTAGCCTTTCTTATATCTGATGGCCGGAAGTTATAAAAATAATTATTAACGGTACACTGACACGAGTACACGAAATTATACCTATAGATACGTTCAAAGTTCAAACTCCTTTTATGGAGACATCAATGTAAATCAAACCCATAATTAAAAAGATGATTAAAGTAGCATTCTTTTTGAGGTGAGTGAAAGTAAGATTTACTCATGTGAGAATGAGAATAACCGAATCAAGGTAGTTAGTTGGTGAATGGTGAAACCCAATACAACCGTCAAAAAATGGCACCCAATAAATACAAACAAAATGCTTCTTCAGTTTACACTTAACTTCTACTAAAATACTCTCTCACTCCTCACATTCTGATTTTCTCACCCACCCACCTTTTCTCTCCTTTCGGGTGACATATGTGCCCACCAACAACACACTCTCACTGCCGTCGTTTCTGCATTTGTTCATAGAACCAGGACACATTATCTCACTCACTCACTATGGTACCTTCCAAGTGTAAACCAACCATATGTATTTCTTTCCATAAATAAATAATAGGTGCGTAATAATTCAACTCCGAAACCTCTTCATTATACTCTGTAGTTGCTGTATACTTGTATCAGTTGTAGTATGTGTCGTGTGTGTAGCGATATTCAACTTTTGCTATCGACCACATTTTGATGTTATACGAGTACTAGTTTGTTTGTTTATATAAGTAGCTAGCGATATTGACCTTCTGAATGTTTTTTCCCGGACATGCGAGTAACGACAAACCAATAATATCCAGGAAAGAAAAAACCCACTAGGCTTGGCCACCCCATCAAAATTGAAAAGAAATCCACCTAGGAAAAAAGATCATCATCTTTGGGAAATAATCTTATACAGTAGGAAAATTTGCGAGTAGAAATGGAGTGAAAAAAATGGGGTCAGGGAGTGGAGGATCACAGATAAATATGGGAGGGCAGAACCAATCAGATTCAATGAGCAGGGCAATTGCGCAGTACACATTGGATGCTCGTTTACATGCTGTGTTTGAGCAGTCAGGTGAATCTGGTAAGTCTTTTGATTATTCACAGTCAGTAAGAACTCATGCTAGTGCTCAATCTGTGCCAGAACAACAAATTACTGCATATTTGAGTAAAATTCAGAGGGGGGGTTTGATTCAACCATTTGGGTGTATGATAGCTATAGATGAGTCTTGTTATAGGGTGATTGCCTACAGTGAAAATGCTAGGGATTTGTTGGGGATTAGCCCTCGGACCGTGCCGAATTTGGATAGTGGGGTGAAGATTATGGAGAGTTTGAGTGTTGGGACTGATGTTAGGACCCTATTTATGCCCTCAAGTGCTGTTTTGCTGGAGAGGGCATTTGGGGCTAGGGAAATTACCCTTTTGAACCCTGTTTGGATCCATTCCAAGGCTTCTGGGAAACCCTTTTACGCGATTTTGCATCGGATTGATGTGGGGATAGTCATTGATTTGGAGCCTGCTAGGACTGAGGACCCTGCTTTGTCCATTGCTGGGGCTGTTCAGTCTCAGAAGCTTGCTGTTAGGGCCATTTCGCATTTGCAGTCTTTGCCTGGAGGGGATGTTAAGCTTTTGTGTGATACTGTGGTTGAGAGTGTAAGGCATCTTACAGGGTATGACAGGGTTATGGTGTATAAGTTTCATGAGGATGAGCATGGGGAGGTTGTGGCCGAGAGTAAGCACTCGGACTTGGAGCCGTATATTGGGTTGCATTATCCTTCCACTGATATACCTCAAGCATCTAGGTTTTTGTTTAAGCAGAATAGAGTTAGGATGATTGTGGATTGTCATGCCAAGCCTGTTTATGTGGTTCAAGATGACCGGCTACAACAACCTCTTTGTTTGGTTGGTTCGACTCTTAGGGCTCCTCATGGCTGTCATTCTCAATATATGGCCAATATGGGTTCCATTGCCTCGTTAGTCATGGCAGTCATCATCAATGGTAGCGAGGATGAAGCGAATGGTAGAAGTGCTATGAGGTTGTGGGGTTTGGTTGTGTGCCACCACACTTCTCCCAGATCTATTCCTTTTCCCCTTCGATATGCTTGTGAGTTCTTAATGCAGGCATTTGGGCTTCAATTAAATATGGAACTGCAATTGTCAGCGCAAGTCTTAGAAAAGCGTGTCTTAAGGACTCAAACTCTTTTATGTGATATGATCTTGAGAGATTCTCCTACTGGAATTGTTACCCAAAGCCCCAGTATTATGGATTTAGTGAAGTGTGATGGGGCTGCTCTTTTGTACCGTGGCAAGTACTACCCGTTGGGTGTGACCCCAACTGAATCGCAAATAAAGGACATTGTTCATTGGTTGGTGAATCAACACGGAGATTCAACCGGGTTGAGCACTGACAGTTTGGCTGATGCAGGTTACCCCGGAGCAGTGGCATTGGCTGATGCAGTTTGTGGTATGGCTGTTGCCAGTATCACTCAAAGCGATTTCCTTTTTTGGTTTAGATCGCACACAGCAAAAGAGATCAAATGGGGTGGAGCAAAGCATCATCCTGAGGACAAAGATGATGTGCAAAGGATGCATCCACGTTCCTCGTTTAAAGCCTTTTTGGAGGTAGTTAAGAGTCGTAGCTTCTCGTGGGAGAATGCGGAGATGGATGCTATTCATTCTTTGCAGCTTATTTTGCGAGACTCATTCAAGGAAGAAGAGGCTACCAATTCAAAGGCAATTGTTAATGCTCACCTTGGGGATGTTGAAATGCAAGGAATAGATGAGCTAAGTTCCGTGGCAAGAGAGATGGTTAGGTTGATCGAAACTGCTACAGCACCGATATTTGCTGTTGATGTTGAGGGTTGCATCAATGGGTGGAATGCCAAAGTTGCAGAGTTGGTTGGACTTTCTGTGGAACAAGCCATGGGGAAATCCTTAGTTCATGATCTCATTTGTAAAGAATCTGAAAAGGTTGTTCAAGTGCTTCTTCTACATGCTTTGAGAGGTAATCTTTTTGCACCAAAATTTGTATCTCAATTGACCTAATGTTGGTATTCTTTTCTTACACAACTAAACGTGGAATACTTTTCTTCTTGTTTTGGTTATATAGTGCATATGTTGAAACTTGAAGCAGAGCTTTTACAAGCAAGCTGCTTTGTCATTTCTGACTTGTGAGTTGAGCGATTCAGCTTTTATCCTCTCATCAACTTCTTAAAGACCGAATCAATAATACAAATTGATGGTCTATGATAAAACCGTAACTCTATTGGGAAGTTTTTAGGATTGGATCAAGTAGGATACGAAGAGAGCTTCTGCATTATCATACATCCTATCCAAATATTTCGGCGGAAATCTAACTTAAGTGTGTATCAAATAGACAGAGATAGCAACTTGAGTTTGATTAACTGAAGCAACTTAGTACGGCATTCTAGCATTTTGGCTTTCGGTATTATGCTGTGAGGCTCGTTTTTATACGCGTCATATGAGTCGTGGTGTTTTAATCCAAGTTAATATTTTTGCTGATTTTCTGTTTATAGGTGAAGAAGATAAGAATGTGGAGATAAAGTTGAAAACGTTTGGATTGGAGCAACAAGGAAAACCTGTTTACATTGTGGTCAATGCTTGTTGTAGTAAAGACTACACCAACAATATAGTTGGAGTATGTTTTGTTGGCCAAGATGTTACCGGGCAGAAAATCGTAATGGATAAATTCATCAATATACAGGGTGACTATAAGGCTATTGTTCATAACCCAAACCCTTTGATTCCCCCTATATTTGCTTCAGATGAGAACACATGTTGCACGGAGTGGAACACTGCAATGGAGAACTTCACTGGTTGGAGCAAACATGATGTCATAGGAAAAGTGTTGGTTGGAGAGATATTTGGCGCAATCTGCCGGCTTAAGGGACAAGATGCATTGACCAAGTTTATGATCGTTTTACATAGTGCAATTAACGGGCAGGATAGCGACAAATTTCCATTCTCTTTCTATGATCGGAATGGGAAGTTTGTGCAAAGTCTCTTGACTGCAAATAAGAGAGTTAACATGGATGGCCACACTGTAGGAGCATTCTGCTTCTTGCAGATAGCAAGTCCTGAATTACAACAAGCATTGCAAGTCCAAAGGCAACAAGAAAAACTTTGCTTTGAGAGGATGAAGGAATTGGCTTATCTTTGTCAGGAAATAAAGAATCCGCTCAATGGGATACGTTTTGCTAACTCGCTTTTGGAAGTAACAAATTTGGGTGAAGACCAGAAGCAATTTATTGAGACAAGTAGTGCTTGTGAGAAACAAATTCAGAAAATTCTAGGAGATATTCATCTCGAAAGCGTTGATGAAGGGTAAGTTTTTGGTGTTACTACTTATTACTCTGTTTGAATTATATCTTTCAGGTGTTATGTTTATAAGCTATAAAACACAGGCACTTTAAATGGGTAATTGTGTATGTGTCAAACACATTCAAGATAATTCGCACTGACACTTTGAATTCTCTTTGTATGTTAACGTTTCTGCATCCAGATACCTGACAGACAACGGCACTCTCGGGCACATGTTAGGCACTTACAATCATACCTCCAAAATACGTAAAAAGAGTACATATAACACTTATTTGTCACTTCACCATGTGAGTTTGTAGCCAGGCACTTGACTCTACTCTAAGCAACTAGATCCTACATTCCTCTCCCCTCACCCTTTACTTAATTGTTTGATAATTAAGCATGAAAGTTCTAAAACAATCCAGAGCATAGATTTAGTATGGTAGGATCAATCATTGTGTCCACCGTGGTGAACTTTTCTTTGAAACTCAAATATCCACGTACTGTTATATGTGGTATCTGTGTCTTGTGTCACACACATACTAAAGGTGTTGAATTCACGGAGCTTTTACACTTGATGCTTTGATGTTCTGTGTGCAATATTACTTTAAAGGTTGTAAGGTCTGACAATCTCAAGGTCTTCATCAACTTGTCATTGCTATTTTCTGGACTAAGTTATTTTAATGCTATACCAGAGAAAGTAATTTTTTTTGTTCTTGTCCTAGAATCTACATCTTTGATGCAGATGCTCAGAATTCATGTTTCTTATTGTTTTGCTTCGTCAAGTGTCATTGAACATTACTGTTTAGTTAACTTCCATGATTGTTATGTTGGATTCTTCAATAATTTGTACTTCATGTTAATTGCTGGGCGTACTTTAAGATTTCCAAATTGTTGCCCGTGAATTCCGACTTATTGAGTGGTGGCTTGGCCAAATTGTTGCCTGTGAGTTCCAAAATTGCTGCCCGTGAGTTACAATTTTGCTTAGTGGGACCGAATTCGATTCATTGGGGAGAGATTGGTGTGCACACGCGAGGAAGAGTCATGGTATAACATGTGTGAGTTATTATCCCTTCAGAAAAGTAGGTGGGGGTATTCTTCATATATCAGTGAAGGGGTGCATTTTCCTATTTCCAACTCCTTCTTAGGGCAGAACCTCTCTTATGGCTCTTGTGCTAGGAGCTGGGCTCCCCTGTAGGTTTTTCGCCCACAACTCTTCCCCCCTTTTAAGTCTTTGTAGAGTGTACACCATCCCTTAAAAATTTCCCAACTTAAGACCATATTTTCTGCAAATCGATCAATATAGTATGAATTTATCCCCTGTTCGTGTTTATGTTACCAGTGGCAATGATTTTATTGAAGATTGATATTTAAAATTGACTATTTTTTTAGCTCTTTGGAACTAGAGAAGACCGAGTTTATGCTGGGAAACGTCATAAATGCCATTGTCAGCCAAGTGATGATACCATTACGAGAAAGAGGTTTGCAGTTGATAAGGGATATTCCAGAAGAGATAAAAACTTTGGCGGTCTGTGGTGACCAAGTCAGAATTCAGCAGATATTAGCAGAATTCTTGGTAAATATGGTTCGTTGTGCCCCGTCTCCTGATGGCTGGGTGGAGATTCATGTTCTACCAAGATTGAAGCAGCTATCAGAAGGTGTAAATGTCGTTTACATTGAGTTCAGGTATGTTTCTTTATTAGCTTCAGTTTCTTAATAATTCTACAGCATTATGCCTCACGCAACTTGGAATATAGTTGGCTTGCTGCTGTGGCCTATTTTCTGTAATTGTTAGGTTCTTGTTTTTCAGATCATTATCTGGTAAACGCGTACCTGTCCTTTATGATCCCAATAGTATCGGAAGCTATTTGCTAAGAAGTTTTTTTATTGATGACTTACATTTTACCATCACTCATACACCTTTATGGCCTTTACCATTGCAATAGCAGAGCAATACCCCTGATTTCTTGATCAAAAGCCAATACACCGACTCAGAACTCGCTTTCAATAAGAAGCAAAATGTTATGAATCTGAAGTAATCTATTGTTAACTTTTTAACCCCATGCCCTCTCCTCCTGTGGGGAGACAAGGGAACATAAATGGTTATCCTATCAACTTATTCCGACCTAGAAAGAGTTTAAAGTATTTCAATAGTTCGATCTCTTGCCCTTGTTACCTGCGAATATAAGGAGCAAAGTCTGCCAGAAATTATTTGAGAAAGTGACCCATTACTGATAGAGGATGAATGTAGACGATAGGGTGAATACGGAGTATGTAATTTATTATGTACCTTGTACCTACAAGGTACATTGTATTAGCCATTAGGTTAGGGGTGATGCACTTGCTTATGCTATGTACTATAAATTCCCATAATATTTTCAATAATAATAAGGTACAAGGTACATTTTATTAGCCATTAGGTTAGGGGTGATGCACTTGCTTATGCTATGTACTATAATATTTTCAATAATAATAATATTATTGAAAATATTATGGGAATTTATAGTACATAGCATAAGCAAGTGCATCACCCCTAACCTAATGGCTAATACAATGTACCTTGTAGGTACAAGGTACATAATAAATTACATACTCCGTATTCACCCTATCGTCTACATTCATCCTCTATCAGTAATGGGTAAAACAGGCTCACTTTCTCAAATAATTTCTGGCAGACTTTGCTCCTGAAATTATCTGTCACAGGCGAATGTCAAAATGTGCTTTGAATCTGTTTGTCCGTCCCAATTTATAATAATGTAGTACAACAACTACAACAACAACCTAACTGTCACACTCATAATGCACCTATTAGTTATGTCCTAAACTGTTAATGTACAAATGCGGCTATAATTTGCAATGACACAGAAATGACACTCATCTCTGAATATATTCGTCTGTCTAATTGGAGGGAGCTCTTATATGTTTTGTGGCAGGTTGGTATCACCCGGGGAAGGCCTCCCTCCGGATTTGGTTCAGGACATGTTCCACAACAGTCGATGGGTGACTCAAGAAGGCCTTGGGTTAAGCATGTGCCGGAAGATACTAAAGCTTATGAACGGGGAGGTTCAATACATCAGAGAATCTGAAAGAAGTTACTTCCTAATCATCCTTGAACTTCATATGGCGCGGGGAAGCCTGAAGGGTGTTGACTAGTGTGGTTAACTGTTTAAAATCGCAAAATGCAGTGTATATGCTAGTGTTTATGCTGAACCAGCTTCATACGACAGTATAAGAGGCTCTAAAATGTAACGAGGCTGTAGCTGTAACTGTATCATCTTGTGTAGCTCAAAATTTACTATCTGTATGTAAATTTTTGGTTGCAGACAAGTTTCAATAAATATTATGTTTTTTTACAAGATATTAGCGAAAATGTATTACGAGCATCATCTCAAAAAATTAGTAGTTGTGTGCTTGTGTCACTGATATAACATATACAGGTCAACAAGATTGAGATTTGGGGTTTGGTACAATGTTGTTATTCTCTTTCAAGCAACAGTAATATTTGGTTTCGATTTCGAATATATCATGTCATTTTCCAATCGATTGAGTTGTGTTAGTAGTAAATTTAGTATGATAAACTGTAACGATATGTTGAGCTTTGACGAATGAAAAGTCAGTACATCATATATATTCACTACTAGCCGAGGTATAGCTCCAAACTACAGTTAGTAGGATGTAGCTTTCAACTTCTCATAGTTGACCACCAAATCAGGTGGGACATCACATAATCGAGCTTGTATCGAACATCAATTCGCAGTTAGAGTGATTTTTTATGCGGCACAAGTATCGAATCATGCCGGTGCGTCCGCTTAATAACATCGGAACGATAACAAATGCTCACAAATCACAAAAGTATAATACAATCACGTACTACAATAATCTAAAAATAGTAAGAATCGGGACAAGTTATTTTCGGACAGTTTGAATCGGGTAAGTAGTAATCACCCTTGTTGCAGCTGATGCTAAATTTAGCAAAGCCGTTAGATCATTTTGTGAGCAGTAAAATTTGAGTCAAAATCATTCAGCTACTGTTCCTCCCTCAGTCCACTTCACCTCTATCACAGTTGATCGAATTGAGTCCTCACTGTAACACACAAACAAAAACAAACAAAACTTCACCAGAAAGATACATCATAATCTATCCCAATTAAAGTAAGTCAAGTTTAATTAAATTAAACCCCCAAATTGAAAAAAAAAAAAAAAAAACAGAGAGAGAGAGGGAGATCCATCCATGAATCTCTCACTACAATTATCTCCATTTTCTCACTCTTCCTTCTAATAATATCCAACGACCCACCCATTTCTAAACAAGACCCGTTTTTTTTCCCTTTTTCCGTAGCTCCGGGTTTTATCGTCATGGGTACGCCACCACCGCCGGCGGAGGAGCTCCTCAAGAAGATCCAGAGCTTGGAAGCTGGCCACGCCCACCTCCGCGATGAGATGTCCAAGATCATGCTCTCCGGCGGCCTCAACAAGCGCCGGGCCCACTCCGTCTCCCCTCAGCGTGGGACCCGCGGCCTCCCGCCCCACCGCAGCGGCGACGACGGCGGCGCGCTTTGGAAGAAGGGGTCGGTTTCGTTCGGACATTCTTCTTCGTCGTCGTCTTCTTCGCCGTTGCAGCGGGAGAGTAAGAGCGCCGCTGAGCTGCCTCCGCCGCCGCCACCGCCGCCGCCGCAGCAGCAAGGGAAGACGGCGCCGGCGCCCGGGCATCAGTTTACGGATAAGCAGTACTTGAATATATTGCAGTCTATGGGCCAATCTGTTCATATATTTGGGCCTGACGGTCGCATTATTTATTGGTATGATTACTACTTTACTTATTTTATTGCATTTGATTAGTTGAATAGTTAGTAGAATTTGACTTTTTTTTTTTTTGGTTAATTAGTGAATTTGGTTGTTTGTTTGTTTTGTTAAATGCTGTGATTGATGTCGGATTTTCGCGGTTTTCGAATTGGACTATGATTGTTTGGGGAATTGGGGGTGATTGAGTTGGGATTGTGTTACTTAATTGTAGTGATTAGTTGTGGAATTTGATTCTCGGTTTTGATCAAGGTTTTCGACAAGGATGGGAATTGGCCATTTGTTAGCTGAATTTGGTGGAGTAACGCGATTTTTAAGTGCCACTATGATATGAAGTAAGAACCCTTCTTTCGTAGGTTGATGGTCGTTGTGAGTAATCGGTCTCTAAATGAGGGTTTTAACTTCAGCAACTCGTTGATAGGGATGAACTGAGATCTTTGCAATCATGTAGCCTTTTTTTTGGGTAGTGGCGATTCTCCTAGTGTAGCTCGTCTTTTTGCATTTTGCGTCTTCCCTATGCAAACACTATTATTCTTAGGCTTATCGTGGTTTATATCAGTGTGCTTTATCCACAAGTTCTAGCTAAAAGGGTCTTGGTTTTTGGTTTTTGATTTTTGGTACGTCTAACACCACCTCAACCAGCTATTTTGGTTCTTAAGATTTGTCATAGTAAAAATGGAGCTAGCTTTAGCTTTTGCAGTAAGTTGATTTTTAGTTTGCGAACAAATGGGGGACTGAGCATAATATGCTGCCTTTTGCTAGTTGGAAATGGGCGAGCCTAGGTGTTTTAGTGCAGTGACCAACTGACCACATTCTTAAATAGGCAATTTTGGTAATATGTTTTTATTATTATTATTATTTTTTTTTATTTTTTTATTTTTTTATTTTTTTTTGGTTGAGAACCAAGGTATATTTAGGATTATGAGTTAGCAACTAGTTTATTCGGGTTGTAGACGATGAGGCTTCATAGAAGTGAACTTCCTAGTTTTGATTGGCTAAGCTATCGTTTGGATTTTATTTGTTAGTAGCTTCATTATATGGGGTTTGCTGATGTTTCAAATTCTACTCAAGGGTGAATCTTGTATTAGTGGCTACACTGACTCCTCATGAAGTGACTTAGAGGGGTATTATGGAATACTCTCTTGCTAGTGCACATTGGTCAAGAATAGGTCCCTTTGTTCTCTGCTTCTATGGGCCGAAATTTAATATCTTACAGTTGTGTTGGGGATGGAAGGTGTGTAAGAGTCTGCAGTTATTCTAAGCTCATTACAAAGAAGAAGACTTGGGAGTTCTTGGATGGACATATATACTAAAAACTGAGAAAGTAGGACATGGTGATAAGGCTGCATACATCCCAACGACCCAACCAGTTAATTGGTAACTCTTTCTCTCTAATTCCAGTGCAGCATAGGTCTAGGAAGTAGCTCGCCCTCCCCCCCCCCTCCCGTCCCGGCTGTCATTCAGGATATTTATGTTTTGTGGCATGAACGATGCCATTTTACTCCCAGGCTTTCTCTCGACTGCATGTATATGATCCTCTTTTCCCCCAGACCTGGCTCCCCTCCTCCCAAGTGAATTGCCCAAAAAATTTCTCAGCACCAACACATCATATATCAGGTACAGAATTTCAATCTATTTATTTTGTGATTGATGAATATCAAGCTTATTACAGTGTGATATCTTCAAGGTAAGGATTGGAGTGGGTCACCATATGGGGTAACCAATATACTGTGATCTCAATTAGAAGGTCTGACATTAGAATATGGGCATCTAGAGCAAGTAGTCATATAGAAAGAGACGAAATCTATAATGGTCTTGTTTAGGATTTTGGTGAAGATATGTTTCCTCCTTTTTTCGTGCGACTGTAATTTCTATAACGGGTAGAGTAACCACCCGAGTGACTCACATCGGAAGTAGTGTATGTGAACCAAAGTACCAAGAAGACATGGGAATTGAATTCCAAGGAATTAGAACTTCCTAGATGGGAACTGAACGCTCCCAAGACTATTTTCTGGCAGTTTACTGTTGGAACTAATTTCTAAGGTTCCTATATAAAATTATAATTCCTAGGTTTTCAAAAGCGAGTGATTATTAATGTGTAGGTGATCCTTTTAGTTCAAAGGCCTGGCTATACATACTGGGTTGTAATGCAGCAAATTCGCTCACAAAATTGTCTGCGCTTGTTATATTGTGAAGTAGCAGTTGGTCGGTGCGTCTCATGAAGAAACTTTCAATATGTGTAGTCCATAAGCAGCCTCTCTATGTTGAACATAGGGGTAAGGCTTGCTTACATCCGACCCCTCCCCCCTTACCTCGCAAAATACGGGAGCCCTCGAGGCATGCCTGATTGGGTGAATCTTGATGTTGTCGATGTTGAAAGAAAAACAGCTTACCAAACCGTCTGTCCTCAAACCAAAGGAAAGATGGAATCAGATCATATGAGTAATGTACCTTTAGCTAGCTTAAGCAGGAGTTTTTCATCATTTGCAACTCTAAACTGAAGCCCTTAACAATTGGACAACTTGGATGCTTTTCTATAGCTCTCCAGAAAGTCTGACATCAACAATGGGGAGGGCCTAAGAGCAAGTTATGTGCCTCTTTCATGAGATGTACACTTGAGCATATAGAAGTCAGCATGCTTATCATTTACTTCATCTGTACTCTACCCAATAATCGACTGTTGGGAGAGGGGGGGGGGGGGGGAGGATGATAATTGACCTAAATTATTGAAAAGGTTTCGTTCTAAATAAAGGTTTATTATAAGCGCGTAGCCTACATACTTTTGGAATTTTCCATCCTTGTCTGGTGTTAGTTTGTGTTCCTGATTCCTTTACAAGAATTCTTTATTGTCTGTACAACATAATAAGTAAAACATTAAGTAGTATTTCAATGATTTTCTTAAAGAAATGTAGATTTCTGATCGAGCAATAAGGTGATTACTGGAGCTGGCCCACGGAGATTTAAATTGCCTTTTGACCTTCTCTTTTTCATTTTTATAAATAATGAGTCCTAGTTTCTTAGGCTTGCCTATTTATCATCCTTTTTGATTGTCGAATATTAGTAGAAAAATATGTTTCTGTTCTTGATTTTTAGCGGATGACTTGAAAATTGTGTGCTGCTCAAAGTTTTTGCCTACTGGTAGGAGGGACTCTTAAGTGTCACAGCTTTCATACGGTAAAGGCTCAAGGCAATGATTGCAAATGTATAACAATCTCAAATGTTACCCCTTTTACTGGGCTAGTTTCGGACCTTAACTGTTGTAGGTTGGAAGGTGTTATCCAATGTTTATAGAGCAGAGCATGTGGGAGGTTGTGTGTGCCTGTGGGGTAGAGATGGAGAGACAAGAGAGTGTCAGCAATCACCTCTTTATGGAGCTTTTCTGTTGGGATATTTCTTGTGTTAGGTTAAATGGCATTTGCTCATGGTACACCTTATATTGTACCTTCCTATCATATACTCTCAGTTTGTCTTATTTTATCCCCATAAAGTTTCTGATAAAACTGAGCGTAAATGTCTCTATTTTATCTGTGCGCCTGCAACTTCTGTATGCATCTTGGATACTGACCATTGTAACTTTTTTCAAGTAGAATTATTCAAAACAAGGCTGGTTTTCTGAGGAGTTCTTTTTTTTTTAATACTGTAGACTTATAATTGTCTAATTGTTATCTTGAAATTGAAGAAAGTAAAAAAAAATTCATTAGGTCTTCGAAGAGTGGTAAAGCCGTAAAGTTCAGAATGTGGGCTCTTAGCTGATAACATGAAACTCTTTATCTTTGTGCTTTCCGCTTAGGTTGTGTGTTACTTGGTACTGATATTTCATCCCCCTAAGATCCTTTGAATGCCAATTGGTATATTAACTTTGCAGGAACCGTTCTGCTGAAAAGCTTTATGGTTATCCTGCAGCAGAAGCCATGGGCAGGGGTATTTGCGAACTTTTGGTTTCAGATCGGGATGTACCTGTTGCCGAGGACATCATTCATCGTTGCAGAATGGGACAGAGCTGGACAGGGCAGTTCCCTGTTACACATAAGATGGGAGATAGGTTTCCAGTTATTGCAACAAACACTCCTTTTTATGATGATGATGGTACTCTCATTGGGGTTATATGTGTTTCAAGTGATTCAAGACCATTTAAGGAGACACAAGTGCCCATTTCTGGTGCAGAGGAAGGAGAGATGGTTCAAAATTATAGCAGGCCCAGGCCCAATGTGACAACTAGACTTGGCCTTGATCCTGATCAGTCTTTGCAAACTGCACTTACTTCCAAAATAACAACCCTGGTTGTTTTTTTTCTCTTTATAATGATTTTATTTTTTGAAGGAATCTACTTAATCGCTTGCTGACTTTTGGGTTTGTTAACTCAGGCTACCAAGGTCAGCAACAAAGTTCGATCTAAAATGAAGACTGGGGAGAATAATGTGTTCCGAGAAGGTGGAAGTGGAGATAGTCGCTATTCGGACCATGGTTACTCTGATGCAGACCATAGAGAGGATGGGAACTCCAGTGGAGCTAGTACACCCAGAGGAGATCCAGTTGGCACTCCTTTTGGTGTTTTCTCTTCGTTTACTACAGGCAGGTCCCCTGCAGAAGCTCCTGGAGAACCTATTGATGAAGGTGAAGAGAAACCTGGTATCCACAAGATTTTAACTTCAAAAGCTGAAGCTTGGATTGGTAAGAAAGCAATGCAATGGTCTGGGAAATCAACTGAGCGAGAATCATCAGAACCTCGGAGTGGTCGGTTTGGTTGGCCATGGGTGCAAGGTGAACAGGATTCTGATCGTCCCCATTCTTCTGTAAAGTCAGAAATTCATACAGGTGAGTATAATAGACCAATTGCAAATGAGGCATCAGGGTCCTGGTCATCATTCAATGTTAACAGCACAAGCAGTGCAAGCAGCTGTGGAAGTGGAAGCAGTAGTGCTATAAATAAGCTGGATGTTGAGACTGATTGCTTAGACTATGAAATCCTTTGGGAAGACTTAACAGTCGGAGAGCAGATTGGACAAGGTGAGCTGTCTCCTCCTCTTGGCAGTGTGTGAATGAGCTTGTTATGTTTTTTTCGAGGTCCATGAGCTTGTTAGTTTAGGCCTGATATGGCTATTCCAGTTCCTGTCAAGTCTCTTTCTTCTTTTGCTTTTGTGTTTTTTGGGTCTTTGGGGGGGGGGGGGGGGGGCTAGGCCCTGAGCTCTGGATTCCACTGCACCTTGATATTCATGGACCCTGCACTGCAATTGATAATCCAGGTTTCAATTCCAACATGTACATGAAGTTGTGTCAGCTACCGTATGGGTCCCCCCACTCATCACAATTTCTTTTAGTTTATTACTATCACCTTTCTAATCAGCCTTTGACCTTGATCTGTGAAGTTGAATTAGGACGTACCTCTAAATTGTTGTAACTTCACTATTTTATTCCAAAATAGAGATTTGAATCTTGAGAACTTAACTCTCACACTTTTGTGGTCAGTCTAGGGCACATCCTGTGAACCCATATTCCCTCTTTTAATTTTGGATGTAAGAGCTTCACCTCCTCTTTGCCATAATTTTCCGACTGCTTTTTCATACTGCATTATGATCATTACCTGATCTTCACTTGGTCTGTATACTCTGACGCACTCTGGACCTCCACTTCCCCATGTACCTTAGAGAAAAATGTTAATATAAATGAAGACTATGTGATAAAACACATTCTGGCACAAGCTTTTAGATTTTTCATGCTGTCAATGATTTTGGGGTCATCTTGTATGTGGATCTGCAGATTTTTTGGGAGAGGATAGTGATGAGGTTTGTTCCGATGAAAAAGATGAAGACAAGGACTGTCATGTTAAATTGTGTCTTAGTGCATTTTTTTTTTTTCATCTTAAATACTCTTCCTCGAACCTCTATGAATTAACTTGCCTATATCGCTATATGACCCATTTCTTTGCATTACCATTATCATTGGCCGAAGGGATTGAAGATGGATAGTATTAATGTTCTTAATATTGTATCTGTTCCTTCATACTGCAGGTTCCTGTGGAACTGTGTACCACGGTCTCTGGTATGGATCGGTATGCTCCCTTCACCTTTTTGTATGGAAATTATCTTGCCTAGCTGATTTTGCTTGAAAGTTATTTGAAAGTAGTAAAGTAGTCTGAGAGGGGACACAATCATTGTGATATCATAAATGAATAGTATCTCAATGTTAAGGATATGGCTCATATGGTATTTACTATGCGTGATTGTAACAGCCTAATACATGGACTGGAATATGCCTTATGTGGTATTTTATCTCAATGCTTATGGCTGCAGGATGTCGCTATCAAAGTTTTTTCCAAGCAAGAATATTCTGAAGAAGTTATATATTCATTCAGACAAGAGGTAATTGATAATGCCTTACAAGTATAATTTGTGAGTCCCTTGTACCGTTGACGTTCTTTCCTATGTTGATGATAGACATGTCATATATGAGCGAAATGTAACATTTGGCCATTGAGCTTGAAATTGTGGAAGTCTGACCATTCTGATGACTAGCATTTTCTGTTAATTTTGTGTAGGTCTCCCTCATGAAGCGACTACGGCACCCTAACATTCTCTTATTTATGGGTGCAGTGACATCACCTCAGCGTCTCTGCATAGTTACAGAGTTTCTCCCACGGTTCATTCTCCACTTTCTTTTGATGATAGCGTCTTCTGATTATGAGTGGTGACATGTAATTGAGTTTTTCTTAAAAGAATCTTAACTTAGCTAAGAATGGAATTCACTGCCCTTGAGTGAATACAATTTGCCGGGTGCTCTTAATTTGGGTTCCAATTGTTTATTTAATTAATTTGTTGGGTTAAACATGTATGGGTGGTGTTGCTCTAATAACCTGGTAAACGGGGAAAAATGATACTCAAGAATGGATGTCATGTACTTGGTAACCTTGTTGAATTCTTATATAACAACATTGCCCGAGGCCTCTTAACATGTGCCGCTAAGGAAAGGGTTGATATTAAATTCTTCCCAAATCATGACAGTGAAGTTGTTTTGAAAAGATCTTTGATGAGAAATGCAGCTATATCTGCCTTCTTCACAATGATCTTTCGGCATGAATACCTTAGTGGGCCATTCAATTGTTCCGTTACATTCAAAAGCCAAAAAATACTTAATTTCACACCTTTCAATATTATGCAGAGGAAGCCTGTTCCGCCTGCTGCAGAGGAGCACATCCAAACTGGATTGGCGGCGTCGGCTTCATATGGCTTTAGACATAGTAGGTATCTTAGTGTAACTACTCTGTTGAAAGTGCACTTTTTTAAGATTTGAAACTTTGATTTTGTTCCTCATTGATGACTATGGCTCACACTACACTATCTTGCAAACTCTATGCAGGCTAGAGGAATGAATTACCTTCATAACTGCAGTCCCCCTATAATCCATCGTGACCTGAAGTCTTCTAATTTGCTGGTTGATAAAAATTGGAGTGTAAAGGTGTGGTCTATGTATTCTGCTGCTGTCTGAATACCGTGTCTCTCTAGTTGAAGCAGGAAATAATTGCATTTCTTTTATATTCTGGCAGGTTGCTGACTTCGGCCTTTCACGTGTAAAGCATGAGACCTATCTAACTACTAAGACTGGGAAAGGGACAGTAAGATTGAAATGTTAATTACTTTCAGTTGTGTTATGTACACTTGTCTCTTTCTCCATAAGTGTTGAGTTAACCTTGCCATTATCTCTTCTTTGTAGCCTCAGTGGATGGCTCCAGAGGTTCTTCGAAATGAACGTTCAGACGAAAAGTATGTCTGAAGTCATGTTGCTTTACTGTTTATTTCAGGCCTTTTCAACTCTCTGTTTTTTTTTCCTTTATTCCTGAATTAAGGGTGGATTATTCTGTCAAAAATGTAGCAGTAGTGACTTCTTTTTTTACTATCAATGTTCTTGCCATCATTTAGGTCGGATCTATACAGCTTTGGGGTCATACTGTGGGAACTTGCCACTCAAAAGATACCTTGGGAACATCTCAATGCCATGCAGGTATGAGTTTTCTGGATAACAGAGCAAGAGCAGCTCCTTACTTTCACCTTGTGGGTTGTTTAACTGGTTTCTTATTCTGTGTTGAGCAGTTAAAGGAGCAACTATTATTTTTGCATTGGGTTACAAAGTAATGAAAAATCACACATGTAAACCACTCTTATCTGTGCAATTTAGGAACTTGTAAGCAAAGTGATCCTTTCCTCTTTTGTGCCCCTAAGAGAAAAAGACCCCTACTGTCGCAAGGGTAAACTTGCATACAATCCCTTAAGAGGTTTGTATACAGTCAGAGGTGGACCTTCTCGAGAGGGCAGTGAGTTGAGGGCTGGTTTTAATGCATAGCAGCGTTTGTGTAGTGCTGTGTAATTTTCAAATTTCAGGTGATAAGCATGAAGGAATTTATTTGCTAATTGAAAGTTGGCACTGCAGGACCCTTCTTCTGTTTTTACTTTATGATGGTTGCCGAGAATAAAAGAGTGGGAAAGGGTCGTACTTTCTCAATAATCTAGATATGATCTCTATCTGCTCCCTGGTTCTTGGAGTGTGAGCAGTAATTTAATGATTGTGTTTAATATGCCCAACCGGTTTAGGAAGCTATTTCTTATGCTTTGGATCAACTATGTATTATGATGGTCGTTTGAAGAAGGGCTTCTTAGCTAGGGTTGTGGTTGTGCTTGGGCGTGGACTACTTGTCTTCCCTTGGTTGTATTGTTCTTTTGTTAACTATATGGAGTATATATATATATAAATTAATTTACCTATTAGAAAAACATTATGATTTGGATAAACTGAGTTAATGAGTTTCTTCAGCTATTAATTTTTTATGTTGTATTACGGAGCATGCAGGTGATAGGAGCTGTTGGTTTTATGAATCAGAGGTTAGACATACCAGAGGATGTAGACCCGAGGTGGGGCGCTATGATTGAGAGCTGCTGGCTCAGGTACTTCTTCTGCTTGCCATATGATTCTGTCTTTAAAAATGGGCACTGAAAAACAGGAGCAATTTGTGGATTTCTTTCTTGGGTCTCTAAAGATACTTGGTTGATAAGATTCATAAGGTGGCTTGATGAATCATATTGTGGCTCTGATCTGATGGTTCAAGCCAAAAACGGTGTTCTGCTCTCAAGATATCGAATTAACCGCAATACAATTCGGGCACCTAAATTGTCCATACCTTTACCATTCTGCTTAACTTTTGCATAATTGCAAATTGTAATTACGTGGTGGAAACGTTTACATTACTTCTCTTCTTTTGTGAGTTGCCATGCCAGCTCTCTTGAGTATTTTTCTGTTCAGAACCTTTCCTACGCTGATACTTTTAACAAGTCAACATATGCTGTGGCAATCAGTTCCGAGTGCTTCTATACTGATCATCCCCAGGGCTGGGCTAGTTGCTTGGATAGGCATCTTCTGTCCATAGACGAGACGCTCCTGTGCTGTGATCCACTAATCTCCCTAGCTTTAACCACAGTATCATATTGTGGTTGCATTGTTGCAACGTGCATACTATTCCATTCATGAACCTGCAGACAGGGTCAAAGACGTCTAATCTTCAAATAGAAGTTTTCAACTTTCTGTATCTACATGTTTATGATTATTTGTATGCTTTGCTGGACTTAATTAACTTTTTTTTTTTTTGTATACAGTGAGCCTCAAAGCCGCCCTTCATTCCAGGACTTGTTGGAAAAACTGAAGGATATGCAGAGACAATATGCCATACAATTCCAAGCAGCCCGTGCTGCTTCTGCGGATGGTGCCCAGAAAGAACTATGATTTAATGTATAGCTTCTCTAACACACACACTATAATGTCAAGCTGTCAACATGTCGAGATTTGAATGATTTCGAGAAGGCAATTGCTCATTCATGCCCCATCAGGTAGGTTCCAGAGTTGCTTGAACACTCAAAAACCAAGACAGCCAGGCACTTTCTGATTTGCCTCCCAGATGATCAAGGTCTGTTATGGGCAGCAGGGAAAGATCCTTGTTCGAAATGGCCAGAGGATGGGTTCGATTCAATTGCAACAGTTGCACAGTGCGCAGTGACTGATACCATTGCCGTTTTGATAGTGATGACACAGAGCAGAAAAAGTATTCAATCTATAATTGCTATTGTGTGGAAGGTTTTGGTCCCTGAAATTGTACAAAGATTTGCCTATTTTCAATTGTATGTAGATAAGGTTGTACCATACAAGCTACTATTGCAAACAGCGTGATTCTCTTCAAAGGGCAGGCAATTCACCCCTGGTATTCTTTTACGCATGGTCATTGTTTTGGTTCTCTGTTTACTTCTCGGTTTGAAATCGTCCTTGCTTATGGTTCACGTGTTGTTGTGACTGATAAAAAAAACATGAAATCCTTGCTCGAAATGGGTAAAAGACTAGTTCAAATTGTAGTAGTTGCACATTATTAATGGTAAACTATAAAGATCAATGTATTCTGAAGACTGCACTGTTCAAGCTGAAGTCACAGACACCATGATTCTCTTATAATTGCTCTTGAAGTTTTAGGTGTGACAAAATGTGCATAATTTTAGATTGAGGTCGATGAAAACAATGTATTCAATTTTGGTACAAACAACTAATAAGATTATTAGAACTTGTAATTAGCTACTGTTCTTCTGAGTTGTGATGATTCTTCAATTTTTGACTGGCATCAACGTCTCAAAAATGCAACACGAACAAACATCTCTCTAGTGAAGCAGGGATCGTACAGCAGCAACGGCATCACCTTTGTGCTCTCGCAAGGTCCTTTCAGCAACCTTTTTATCCATCTATAATGAACCAGTGAGTTAGAGATGGGAGCGAATACTTTAGTAGAGAGTTTGCTTAATTATATAGAATAAATGTGAGTAATAAGCTAACCTCGAGTTCATTTGCAATTATATCAATATCACCAGCATTGATCTTCACAGCAGCCAACTCCTTTTCTCTATTGGCAAAAAGACAAATTATTTATGAAGGATTCTATGCAGGATTGGATAAACTAAAGATTAATGCCTATAACAATCACAGGTGCGAGTGTGCGACCCACTATTCAGTCGAAATTTATAGAACAATTATCCATGATGAGAGGAAGGGGGGGGGTGCCAACATGGTTCAGGTGGGATATATAGATGACAACACCGAAATTTGTCACATTGTCAATACAAACTAGTTTCAAAATGGGCTAAAAGAAGGCACAAGGAAAACATAAACTATATCTCTTGCAACCTTGGGAGTTGAGAGTTACAATCCCTTCCAGTCTTGCCATATGCAGCACAACTTCAGTAGTAGTCTCAGAAGTCACGCTATGTGCTTGGACTAGACAGCCATCACATCCTCACTTAACCTCATACAGCAAGAGCACTTTGTAATACGAGGAGAGGCTCAACAAGGGTAAACAGATAAAAACGTACTCGGTGCAATGTCAAGCTAACACATGAAATGCCTTTCAGGGTCTCTTTCCTAACTAGGTTTGCTGGGGCTAACAGTTCACAACATATAAATGCCACCACTAGACCTTCGGCTCAGAGGAAAAAGATAATGTATCAAAATTCAAAAAGGGAGACTGCATGCTATAATATGTAACGAAATCAATAGAGACAACAGTTTGCATGGATGTCAGATAATCTGTGTATTTTGCTTTTCAAATGAATGAAATGATATCGTTAAAAAGACAACATGGGGGTGGCGCCCATGTACACAAAGATATACAAAAAGGAAAGCTAACAATTTATTTCATTGCCAACAGAACAAAGCACTTGACACCTGCTTCTACGAGATGTTTTTACTGAATATATGACAACATTCAATCAACTTCACCCACAACAGTATTACTTAACACTCAACTCCAACCAACATCTTTGTAGCTAGACCTTTACCGACTGTAACACTGAGACTGCCGAGTGTACTAAAGAAATGGAGATTCAAGAAATCCTACATGTGAATTAAAGTAGTCTTGGGACAGATTAATACATATCGAGAGCAATGTCAGGGATTAGTAAACAGACATTAAAAAAATCTAAAAGCGACGCAACAGGTTGCCTCCCTCCCCTGAAATTGGATACTAAATTTACTAGCAAAGCTTTTATATGGAGTCCAAAATTCCAGCCTTGTATGGGAGAGGTGTCAGACCAAAAATAGAACAGAAAAACCTTATTGGTTCTTCCCCTCAACTAAAGAATATACATGTGTTGATCTCCATTTGTAACACCAAATACATTGAAAGCCAAACCATCCCCATGATCCCATTTTGAAACAAATTACAGAAAGAAGCATCAAAATTTCTCCGAAGATCCTGATGTCATATCCAGTTACTGACATCTGCTCAGGAAGTACTCCATCTAACACACAGCATTATACTGTGAATTTCACCATAACTCACCAGTGATTAATCACTACCCTATTCCCAAAAATGATTTGGGATCGGCTAACACGAATCGTCATCCAGTAACCGTCTTGTGTACGCCATAAAATTTCCAAACCGTTGTGAACCATTTAGGAATATTGAAACACTTTCAAAAGAAATTTTAGAAAATCATCAAAATAAATAAAAAAGTTTGAAAAATAGTGAAAAAAATATGAACTCGTGAACTCAATAATAAAAAAAAGAACCCCACATCCATTCCAAACTAATCACGAAGTGACATGTCGCTGATGTCGGTAATTTCCCCCAAAGATCCTGTAATTTTTTAAGCACATCCGTTCAGCAAGTACTATAATCCAATATGGAGAATGCTACACTATAACATCATACTAGCAAAAGTTACCATAACTAACCCCCAACCCAACCTAAAAACATGAGCGCATATTGATATCGTTTATTGCATCTCACAATGACCCAAAAACACCAAAACAATACAGATATGATTGCGCCTCAAACTCAGTATTGCTAGGTCGAAATGAGCAACTCCAAGCTTCAGCTGTTTTTGCCAACATGACACTCAGTAACCCTAGGAATCCCTGGTTGAAAATGCAGAACCTAGACTAGTTTAGTAATTTGTACATATGTGCAATACTCCATATTCAACAAAACACAGCCAAAAAAGACCTTCCCACGTCAATACTTCAAATTATTTTTCAACAGTGCCTTCACGCTACTTCTCAAATTACAACTCAAACAATAAGGACCGGAAATTGAATGGCAGAATAACTTAAAAAGAGAATTGGAAAGAGAAACCATTACAACTCGAACTGGAAGCAAAATACGGAGTAACATTTAATTTGAAACTTGGAAGCATGATATTTCAACAAAAGTACAACTTCGAAGTAGAACACAAAATCAAACACATCAGCAAGATTCATTCATGCATTGCACTTACTAGATGCCAAAACAGTAAACCTCAATTTGGGATCAAACTCGATAATTAGTTAAAAGAGGTACTCCAAGTTCCATCCTTTCCTCTTAAACGATTACCGGTATCCTTAGTTTCCAACAATGAGACGCTAACACTATCCCAAGATAGTTGAAATTGAGTCTTATGCGAAGCACATGAAAGTCGAAGAAGCTCTTCAGATTTTCAAAACTTTAGTTTCAAGCCAGAGTAATATGAGTAAAGAACAAGTCTGATGGATTCACATACAAAGACATATATACGACATAAGAGCTTCACACAACAACATATTTACACCCTGCATACACTGATGACTTTTTAAGTTTTTCAAAAAAGACCACCTATAGAGTCTCAAGGCCAACCTTGAATTTAAGGTGGCAAAACAAAATCCAGCATTACGATCATAAGTACATCATGTAGATCAAATAATGCATAGTGCTGGGGAGAAAAAACAGCAATCCATTCCAAACTAATCACAAAGTGACATCGGTAATTATCCCCAAAGATCCTGGAATACTATAAGCTCATCTGTTAAGCAAGTACTAATGTACAATATCTAGTATGGATCAATATACTATAACATCATACTAGCAAAAGTTATCATAACTTGCCCGCACCCCGTACCTAGAAACTTGAGAGGGTATTGTACATCCTTTATCGCATTCCACATTGACAGAAAACACCAAAACAATACATTATACACAAAGTTGCGCCTCGAACTCAATGCTGCTAAGTTGGAATAAAGCTACTACAAGCTTCATTGCCATCGCCAACACGACACTCAGTAACCCTAGGTATCCCTTGTTGAAAATGAAGACCCTAGTAAAAATTTGTTACAGTATGCGATTTTCAATAAAACACAGCAAAAGAGATGCCAAAATCAATTCACTTCAAACCATTTTTTCTACACCACTTCACTCTACTTCTCAAAATCACAACTCAAACAATAAAAGACCAGAACTTTATAGAAAAAAAAAAAATCGAAAGATGGTAACAGAATACCATTAAAACTAAAAATTGGAAGCAAAATACGGAGTAACATGAAATTAGAAGTAAAAAATCAGAATAAAAAAATCAAAAAAAAATGAAGGGGTTTGTGTAAAATTACCTCATTCTCATAGCATTCGCATCAGCTTCAGCATCAGCCGCAATCGATGCCATAGCCTGAAAATCACGCAACAAAAAAAAAAAAAAAAAAAAAAAAAAAACCCAAAAATAATTAAAACCCAGTTCATAAAATAATCAAATAGTAACAAATTTTGGGTCAGATTATACTAGTTATTATATATGAAATATAATGTCTCAAGTAAAAAAAAAAAATACAGTTTTGACGCGGGAAGAATCGAGCTGGCGATCTTCGACACGGTCAGTAAGTTTGTCGAAAGCTTTGCTCTGCTGCTGCATATCCTTTGAGTCTGCTTGTATCTCCAGACTTTCATCTCCTCCCTCCATTTTTTCTTCTTCTTTCTTGTGTTTTTGCAGGTTTTTACAAGAGTTGGGATTTTGCAGTTTGTGTTGTTATTGTGGTTTATTATTGTGGAGGCCCGATTGGGTTTTGGGGTTTTGCCCTCGGTTAAGCGAGGGCACTCCTCCTCCCGACTACTCCCTCCGTCCCAACTCAAACACCCCGAACGATATTTGTAGTGGAATAAGAAAAATTGATATAACAAGTTGAGTGGAATAATATTAGGAGAGATGAGGGGAGAGAATGTGAGGATTAATATAAGTAGGAGAGATAACGTGAGAGAGGATTTGATAATTTGATAAAAATAGGAGTGATAAATATGTCCCAAAATAGATGGGGTGTTTGATGTGAGACGTCCCAAAATGGAATATGAGGCGTTTGAGTTATGACGGAGGGAGTAGGTGTTAAGGGTGTGTTTGGTTCATCATTTTTGGGGGACTGAAAACGGATTCGATTACCACTCTATTACATTGTGTTTGTTTTCATATTTTTTTTTGTTTTCTAATATTTTCCCACTCCCTTTTCAATCCCTCAAAGTGAAACCCACCTAAAATCTAAGGTAAAAAATTTGAATCCCCATTCAATTATTTTCTCTCACCTCCCACAACCCAACCCCACCCTTTAGACCTGTCAGAACCTGACCCGACCCGGTAACCCGACCCGACCCGACCCGCATTTGAACCCGATTAAACCCGTTTTTTGACCCGCGACCCGTATTTGACCCGAACCCGATCAACCCGAAAATTTGCGGGTCAAAACGGGTCGGGTCAGGGTCAACCCGGCGGGTCAAAGTCAAAGTCAAAGTCAAAGTTAAAAAAAAAAAAAAAAAAAACTAACCTAACATTGGCGTTTTCAGTTTTTGGTTTTTTTGCGTAAAAAATTTAGTTAAATAAGTTACAAAATTAACTTCAAATTGTTTGATTGTATAATAGTCATATAGAAAATGAAAACTGACAACTGAAAACTGAAAACCACTTTTTCTGGTTTTCAAAAACGGGACTTTGGTTTTCAAAAAAACAGAAAACTGAAAACAGAAAACGATACCAAACAGGTCCTTAGGTGTTGTTCGGTATTGCTGATGTTTTTCGTTTTTTTTTTTTTTGAGAAAAATAAACAAAACGCGTTCGGTGGATTCCGTTGCCAAAAACAAAATCAGCTTAA
This sequence comes from Spergularia marina, assembly GCA_963680865.1. Taxonomy (NCBI): domain Eukaryota; kingdom Viridiplantae; phylum Streptophyta; class Magnoliopsida; order Caryophyllales; family Caryophyllaceae; genus Spergularia; species Spergularia marina. The sequence goes on along the minus strand of OY804553.1, from coordinate 19,774,804 downwards.
TTCCATGATTAATCTGCCCGTTTTCTCAAACCACTTTTGATGGTTTCCAAAAACAGATTTAGATTTTTATTTTTAATTTCTTACCAGTTACCATTCCCATCATCCTATATAAGTAATATCAACGCATCCTGCACACTATCGTCGCCGAGATGCAACAATGATCGGCAACCGGCGTGACTACTATTCCGCCGCGGTATCCCCTGCCTACTACGACATCGATTTCTCTGGTCAACAACATCAATCATTAGGAGGAATCCGATATGTCTTCCGATCGAAAATCTCGGTCCTCCGTTTTGCCTTGTTCCTTTTACGCCGGTTACATAATCGGAAAATGGTATACTGCGGAATTAGAATGGATAGTAGATTTGCATGTGGTGGTTTGATATGGTGGCAAGGCTGGTGGTGCGGAGGAGGGATCAGATTCGAGCTTGTTGAGTGAGGCTATTAATGGTGGTGAAGCAAAAATGACGTTAAAAAGTTGTATGTAAAAGGCGCTAAAAATCATACGTAAGGCGCTAAAAATCATACGTAAAAGCGCTAAAGTTCAAGGAAAAACCCTGCGTAAAACAATGTTTTCGACCCGTATTCTGAACCTAACCCGACCCGACCCTAACCCGACCCGACCCGTATTTTGACCTGACCCGTATTCGACCCGACCCGTATTCGACCCGACCCGTATTGACCCGACCCGTATTTAACCCGACCCGACCCGTTTGACAGGTCTACCACCCTTCATCGGACCACCACACCCCACCGCCGCCGAACACGCCGCGCCACCTATACTCCACCGGAGACACCGCCTAGTGGCCGGCCTTGCTCCGGAGAGTTCACCGGCGATCCAAAACCACCCCACCGCCCTCTCTTTCGCGTTTTCTCTCTCCTCTTTTCTTCCTCATCTCTCCTCTTCCTCCTCCCACCACCGCGACGACGACCCAAAGCCCCACCCTATCGTCGCCTCCTCCGCTCACAACCCCGACTTAACCCCCCCAACCGTCGTTACCACCTAGGCAAAAAAAAAAAAACGAAAGATTGATTTTTTAATGCTAGATCTACAAAATTTAAAATGAAATTTAGGAAAACTAATTACATAACCATATTGAGTATCTAGTTTTGGTTAAATTGGTGGTTTTTGTCGGAAAAGTACCGGTTGGTGGTGGTCAACGCCGGTAATGGGCGGTCAAAGGTGTGAGTTGGGGAGGAGAGAGAAAAGATGAGGATTGATGTAATATCTAAAATTTATCTGATAAATTACAGTTTTACCCCTACTAATGAATTGATTCATCTTTTTAATGGAACCAAACAACTTTAATAAGGAATGATACTTGTATCCATTTCACTCAATTTCCGTATCCAATCCGTTTCCATTCCACTTTATGAACCAAACGCACCCTAAATGTTAACTTCGTGAAAAAACGAGGAGCGGAAAATTAGATGTGGCGTTTGATTAGTATTAAGCGCATGAAAAATTACCTACAATTAGGGGTTCAAGTCTTTTCGTTGGGGTCGGTTTATGGTCACCAGGGTGTTTCATTCACATAGTTCATTGACAATTTGGTGGTATGGCTAGTGTTGGGAGGAGTAAGCTGGATATGTGCGGTGGTTGAATGGTAGTGACTCGTTGTGGTGAAATTGGGACTTTAATGGACAAAAATGTCCCTTAAATTAGATGTAAAAAGGCATGTTTGGCCTTGATGTGGCTACATATCTTCGAACACAGCCTTACAACACTTGCACCAGCATAATCCCGACTCGAGAGGAGCATGCCTTGAGGCGAGAGTAAAAGGCAAGAATACGGCCCAAATTTGTACTAGCCTCGACTCGAGACGAAGGTTCTCAAGTCGAGAAATGAGGGCCTCTCGATTCGGGAATTGGGTATCTCAATTCGGGAATTGGGTAACCCGAGTCGAGATTTGAGGGTCTCCCGACTTAATACTAGTCATCTCGAGTCGGGAATTATGGGTCTCTCGACTCGAGACTCATTTTCTTGACTCGATAGAGTCTGCTTCCATGACTTTTTCTTAAGTGTTTTATCCGATTTTTTTATTTGGTTTTATTTCTTGTCTTTTAGTGTTTAATTCCTAGACTATAAACAATGGACCTAGAAGCCATCGAGCATGTAAATTCTTATGTAATTTTGGATCTTAATTAGAGAGAGAGAGTTTTATTAATCAAGTATTAACAAATTAATTATGAGTTTTATTCCAATAACTAGTGTAGTAATGAGTATGAGAGGCTAATCTCTTTCGAAGAGTCTTGGTGTAATCAATCATTCATTTTATGCAATTGTAAGGATTTTTTTTTTTCCAGCCAATTTATGCCTTTAATTTCATACTAATAAATTATTTGCTCTTCAATGCCCACGAAAAAAAGGTTCGTTTATAAATATAAGACTAGATTAGACATGGGTGATTCATATGCTTGGTTTATAATTGATGGTATTTGATTAATAGCTTAAAGGAAGCAAATTTTTCTCTAATTAATGTATGGTTATGATTAATTAGCAATTGTGGAATTAATTAGACAACGAATTGGTTAAATTTGATTAGTATCGCGATTGCGGCTAATAGGTAACTTGTAACACTACAGATTATGGAAAGTGGTTTATAAAATTGATTTGTCCCACATTGGGAAACTAAGGCTCATATGATCAGTTTATAATAGATTTCTACCATCATACTACCAACAATGCATTTACCTTTTAGAGCCCAAGTGAGCATTTATGAGTTTAAGGGTGACTTCTCATCTTATTGGGTTGTGTTGCAACAGACGATGGTTCGGGCTATTATTACAATACTAATAATTTGGTTGTTCTTGATCATCGTTGATTAATACTTGTGTTAAATTTCCTTTAATTGTGATTTGTTTGAGTGATCACTACACAAATTAGGATTAAATGAGAGGAATTTAGTAGCGTTGCTCAAATTCCCCATAAAAGTGGGTTAATAGGTTGTAAAAATGAGACTAAGCGTGAATGGCATGAATTAGGAAGAGATGAACTTGCTTTGAATGATTTGTTTGAGACATTTTCACCGAGAGTCGCCTTTTATCATCTAGTTGCACAACCGTAATTTCATTGTTGCTTAATTAGTTAATTTCTCAAACCAAAACCCCCCCAATTTAATTGCTTTTTTTTTTTTTTTTTTTTTTTTTTTTTTTTTTTTGCCATATAGCATTACATATAGGACTCTCATCTTCCTTGTATTCGATACCCACTTATCCTAACTATTTTAGTTAGTTTTTAGCGGTAGTTTGATAGGATTTGAGGACAATTTTCACATCAGGTTCAAAACGGTCCAATCTGGGTTAACCAGTCAGGTTTTTAAAACATTGTCTCATTTGCCTGTAAGATGTTAAAGGATAATAATGAAAAATTATTTTCAAGTTAAATTCTACATGTCATATATATTGTCATATTGTCTTCATACACTTACAATCTTGTTTTTCATTTGCTTCAAATAAGATCATTTGCTCATATTATTCTCCTAGCATGATTTGGTAACTTCTTCAAAGTTGGAAATTATTTCACTTTTGTAGTAATATTTAAGGACTAAGTATGAAAATCAATATATATTATTAAAACAGGTTTTTTTTTTAACTCCCACAACGAATGGAACATTCTAGAAAGTCATACTTTATATGATATGGAAAAATCCTACAAAGTCATACATTAGAAAATATGGTAAATCCTACAAAGTCATACTTTAGATGGTATGGTAAAGTCTATGAAGGACTAAATTAGTATTACATGATATAGTAAGTGAAATATAATTAAATAATAATTGTACATGTTATGATAAATAGGAAAAATGTGATTTGATATGGTGAGTAGGAAAATGTAATCTAATAAAATGTAATTTTGACCTCGATTTTTTTTTTTTTTTTTTTTTTTTTGTTATACACCGGTTAATACGGATTTGGGTCGGGTTACAGGTTGATCAATGAGTCAAAAATACATACTAGCGTTTTTTTTTCTCGGTAATTATTATCATCAAAACATTATTTTATTATTATTATTTCACAAGAATTTTATTTATTATATTATATATTAATAATACTTTAATTATATTTGTATCTGATATTTCTTAAATTAATCAATTATTAATATTTATCTATTTATTTTGTATTTTCTATTATTATAATAAAAATTTTGCATATTTATTTTGACCATACGGGTTGACCGAGTTAGGTGGGTTTTGCCAATGCATTTCGGGTCATTTTCGAGTTTAGGTTGAGAAAAAAAGGCTTTTTTGGGTTTTTTCCGGGTTGGGTCCGGGCGATTTTTCGCATCGGGTTAGTTTTCAACAGGTCTAATAGTGCATATTTAAATTTATGTACTCTTACTTATTAGATGTATTCATTGATAAAGAAAGTTTAAGGACATATAAAATGTATAATATTCGAATTATAAATATAGCATATCTATTGACAGAGGGATACAATTATAACCATCATATTGAAATGAGAATATAAAATCTACAATATAGTTATGAACTTAAATTAAACTTTATTTAACTACACCATAATGATTTCGGTAATGGATTGTGCGTATATAATATATAATATTTTTAATGTAACCGTGTAACGCATGTGCTTTAAAGTGTGATATTTAATGGAAGCGAGAGGAAGTATGTTGCAATTAGTGATCACACAAGAAATGGAAGTATTTTGGTGTGAAATTGGTCGCTTTCTGACAGTCTTTTACAAACATGAACGACCAATAAAACTATGAATATGTATTTTGAGGTCCAAAATAACTTATTCAATCATTATTTTATCTATTTTAGACATTAATGATCTTTTACAAGTATTAGTCTATAATTTTAACAAGAATGCTGAAAAACAGTCCAAAGGATACATTTAATTAGGGGAAAAAGTATATCATTATTAATTGTAATAAAGTACACAACGTGAAAATATAAACTAAATACTCATTTAGCATTCATATCGGATTATGTCAATTAAAAATAAAATTATCTATTTGTAATATACTATTTTAGGAAAATGTGAAGAAGGGAAAGGACGACAAAAACATAAAAAGAAAAGGTTAGGGTAGTCAATGCTAGAATAGTCAAAACCAACACAATGCGATAATGTTAGTATTAATAACAAGGTCAAAGACTCAAAGGTAGTGTTGTTGAGGAAAAAACATATAAAGGTAGTATGTTATAAAAAATTATGCTCGAAAAATATTGATTTGTTGAAAATTAAATTCAATATCTTTTTGCCCCTTTTATAAGGTATATGTGTTGTTTGTGTACATGGTACCAACAATGTTTGATTTTAATGAATGTAATACTCATTTGCTAAATTCTTATAAGAAATATTAGCATTCAGAGTCAAATTCTTAAGTTAGTATCAATCATTGCACCAATTAAACATTAAAATATTGAAAACAATGTGTAATTAGATCAGGGTTTAGTGTTTTGAAAAATAAAATATTGGACACATGGTTCACAAAATTGAAACCTTAAAGATGTAACTCGAAAACATAGAAACTATGAGAAAAATTAAACTACAAGCAAAGGGCCTATTTGGTATCGTTTTCTGTTCTTTTTTTTTTTTTTTCTTTTTTGAATCAAAGTCCCGTTTTTTAAAACAATATAAAGTGCTTTTCAGTTTTCAGTTTTCATTTTCTGTATGACTACTAGAAGAACAAACAATTTAAAGTTAATTTTGTAACTTATTTACCTAAATATTTTACGCAAAAAAACCAAAAAATGAAAACGGCAATGATACCGAACAAGCCCTAAGGGTACCATGTGAATGTTTAAGTTTTTTTTTCCCTTAAAAGAGGCTAAGTAATAATATTTAAGATATTGTTTTAATTTGAAGGAAACTTTAATTTATTGAATTATATAAAAAAAGGTGCTAATTTAAAGTTGTACAATTAAACATGAATATTTTATTGTAAATTATATGGTATTTTTCACTTCAGGTTTCTTCAGGAACTCATGGAGCATTATTGAGCAAGATTTCTGTGGTGCCATTTCCAATTTCTTTAAATCAAAGAAGATGTTGAAGCAGATCAATACCACTCTTATCACACTTATTCCGAAGGAAACTAATGTCAGTTCTGTCCTTGAATATAGACCCATCTCATGTTGCTCTACTATCTATAAAACTATCACTAAGATTCTGGCAAACAAGTTCCAAAGTGCCCTCCCTGACCTAATTGGTCCTGAGCAAGCAGCTTTCACAAAAGGGAGGAGTATCTTTGATACTATTGCTCTCTCCCAAGCTCTTGTTAAGGGATATGGTCAGAAAAATTCTTCCCCAAGATGTCTGATGAAAGTTGACATCCGAAAAGCCTTCGACTCAGTGGATCGGGAGTTTATCAAGAGCATGCTCCATGTTATGGAATTTCCACAAATCTTTATTGATTGGATAATGACCTGCATCACTACCCCCTGGTATTCCATCAAAATCAATGGAGTAAATAGAGGGTTTTTTTAAGGGAGAGTGTGGCATTAGACAAGGTGATCCTATTTCCCCCTATCTCTTTGTACTCAACATGGAGATGCTCTCTAGGAGGCCGAGAGACATGACCAAAAATAAAGTCTTCTCTATGCATCCTAAATGTAGCAGGATTGGGCTCACTCACCTAGTGTTTGCTGATGATCTGATGATTTTCACTAGAGGAGATGTGCCTTCTGTGGAAGCTGTGATTGCTACCTTAGAGGAATTTGCAGCTAACTCAGGCCTTCAGGCTAATCCCAGCAAAACTGAGATTCATTTTGCTGGTATTTGCCCAACTGTAAAGGATCAGATCCTCTAAGCCTCAAGTTTTCAGGAAGGGCAATTCCCCTTCAGATACTTAGGTATTCCCTTGAACTCTGCAAAGTTAAAGATTCACATGTTTAATCAACAAATTGGGAAGATCAGGAGCAACTTGAGTCACTGGTCTGCAATGCTTCTATCCTATGCGGGCAGAATCCAGCTCATCAACTCAATTTTGTTTAGCATTGAGAATTTCTGGTGTGGTGCTCTCCTCATCCCTAAAGGAGTGATTAAGCAAATCAACACCCTGTGTAGGAACTACCACTGGAATGTGCCAGGAGGGACAGAGGAAACTTTTATTCAAGAGTTGGAAAAATACATGTACTCCTAGATCGGAAGGGGGGTTTAATATTGAAGAGATTCTTGCTTGGAACAAAGCATTAATTGCTAAGTGGATTTGGAGTATTGAGCAAGGTAAGAGTAATGTAACAGCCCGATCCACCGCCCATCGCAACACAACCCAATAAGATGGGTAGTCACCAATAAGCCCATAAATCCTCGCTTGGGCTCTAAAAGGTGAATGTTTTGTTGATAGTATGATGGTATGAATCTATTATAAACTGATCATATGAGCCTTAGTTTCCCAATGTGGGACAAACCAACTCCATAAACCACTTTCCAAATTCCGTAGTGTTACAAACTCCCCTAATTAGAGAACGCAACGTCCCCGTTGCGCCTCGGCCAAACCATACCAACATCAACACAGGTCCAAGATCTCCCCCGCTAGACGGCTGGTCTGGGCCTCGCCCCAGCACTCAGCGGTCACAGGGTTGCTCTAACATCTGTAACAGCCCGATCCACCGTCCGTCGCAACACAACCCAATAAGATGGGTAGTCACCAATAAGCCCATAAATCCTCGCTTGGGCTCTAAAAGGTGAAGGCCTTGTTGATAGTATGATGGTAGGAATCTATTATAAACTGATCATATGAGCCTTTGTTTCCCAATGTGGGACAAACCAACTCCATAAACCACTTTCCAAATTCCGTAGTGTTACAAGTAATATCTGGGCGGATTGGATTAGCAATTACATTTGTAATAAATCCAGTATTTGGTTAGTGACTGCTAATCAAAAGCATTCAGAGAGCCTGAAGAGCATCATTGCTGTTAAAGATGAAATCCTGAGTATGATAGGGTCTATCCAGGAGGCTAAAATTTTGATCAAAAAGTGGGGGAATGGGAGGAAATACAGTGTGGCTAAAGCTTATGATTTCTTCAGGGAGAAGCTCAGGAAAATGAAAGGGTATAAGGCTATCTGGTGCAATGTTAATCTGCCTAAGCATGCTTTCATTGCATCTCTAGCTGCACTGAAGAAGCTTCCCACTGTAGATAATCTGTGCAAGAGAGGCTTAGTGCTTGTTAACATGTGCTGTCTGATCTGCTGCAAAGATGTTGAGTCCCACTCTCATCTGTTTTTCGCCTGTGAGTTCTCAAATGCAATCTGGGCTGGCATACTGGATTGGTTGAGGATGAATAGAGCAGCTTGGAGCTATAAAAGGGAGCTGCAATGGAGAAGATGGGGAGTTGACATGAAGCATTGGACTGAGAAATGGAGACTGTGCAACCTTTCGACAGTGGTATATATGACTTGGCAAGAGAGAAATGCAAGATTATTTGTAGATATTCATCATGATGTGGATTGGATAATTGCTAAGGTCAAGTACATTGTTAGTGTGAGAGTCCTTGCTGTATCAAATTCATGTTTACATGAAGAGATAGTAGAGAGCTTGAATAGCTAGTTGGGTTTTCGAGTAGCTGGTAGGGGTCGATAATACTAGTGGCTATATTTTTGTAAGATTTTCTGCTCTTATTCCTTTTGTTTCCCAGAATTGGAAGAATAAAGAGCTACTATTTTCTTGCAAAAAAAAAAAAATTATATGGTTTTTTTTTTTTTTTCAATTATGTGTTCGAATGGCAAATTTATGGTACATATTATACATAAATATGAAAATATGGAAATCATGTGAAAATTAGAAACACAAGGGTGCCAAAAAATGTTTCCATATAATACTACTCCGTATTTTTTTTTTTTTTATAACAATAAGTAATAATATTAAAGGTAGTGTTTTTGGAAAAAAAAAAATGTAGTTGTTATGACACTAAAGGGTGCTAATTTGAGAGTAGAATTTCTCTACTTTGTAAAATGAAATTTATATAATGAAAATAATTGTCTACGCATGTTGATTTGAATGAAAGTAATAGTTCCTATATAAAGGGTTAAATATTTATCATCATAATTAGATATCATTATTAAGAAACCCGTGCAATATGCACGTCCTTTCATGCTAGTTATCATTATATGTTACAATGTTAACCTGTGTTATATGACCCCATTCTCTCTTATTTTGCAGTAAGGCCTAATGTTGTATATTCCAAAAGGGTTATACTATATACCAAGTTAATTACCTCATTAGGGCAATCACAACTCAGTAAGATGATAACATAGAAAAGTGATAGGTTGTGAATCAATAATACTACCGTATCTCATCTTTATAGTTCTCCCTTTTTTTAAAGATTGAAGGGGTGTAATAAAGTATAAGGCCGGTACAACTGTAAATTGTAACACGGTTTAAAGTATAAATACGGACGCCAGGAACCCTAGAAGGGTACGGATTTCCGCACATTAATAAGTATCAATTATTATTCATGTCAGCCCATTCGAATCAGTGGTTTTAACAATAATATTTAGAGTGCTATAGTGTTACTGAAATTTTACAATCAAGTGATACATAACATGATACAAATCGTATACTCCCTCCGTTTAGCTATAAAACGCGAAAGGCCAAGACACAAATTTTAAGAAAATTGGAATAATAAAGAATGAGTTTTAATGGTCACTTAGTATAAAATTACAATATAAGGGTTTACCCCACTTGCATTTTCAACCAACCAAGTAATAACTAATAAGTAGGGGTCTTTTGGTCTTTACATGTCAAATAAAGAAAGATTCTAATTAAAAAGTTCAAAGATGAACGCTGTAGACACCAAAATTTTATTATTTTAGGTGTTTTAGATAGATAAGAATTTTTTGTATTTTGAGAAATTATCCAAAAAGATAATATCTCATAGATCTAGGGTTCGAGAATAAGTCGATAAGACCCTCGAACTCAAAACCCTAAAATCCTTGTAGATCATCAAGAGGGTCATGAAAGTTGTAACACACAATCTTTCGATAATAAAATTCTTGTATTCCATATTTATTTTCGTATTTAAATTTTTATGGTTTACAAACGCCTCAATATGAAAAGTAGAAAATTTATAGCCGGAATGGGGGGGATTACATTTTAACAAACAATTGATCACATTTTCGTTAATTTGAATCAAAATCAAGATTTACTCTTCTTCCTTTGCTTATAATCAAAATATTCAAGCAAATAATATGATATTTCTCATAGCTAGAAGAAATATAATAGTTCAAATTTTTTCTTTTCAACAAATTAATTAAAAATCATTGCATTTAACTTCAAAGCCATGCAGGCAACCACTGCTTGCCATCAATGAAATCAATAGATAAAAGAGGAGCAGCTGCTTCGTCACTGGCTTGGATGCTCCATGGAGCTCTATCAGTTCTAGTCGCTCCAGGTCCATCGTTGAGATACTCCGCATGATACAAGTTACTGTTGCAAATTGAACAATATCAATAATGTCACCAGCTTTCAACTAAAAAAAAGGTGCGAATATAATTAATGGATCGATAGTTTTAAACTTTCAATGTTTCCCAAGGGTAATACAACATAACTTATGTTTTATCTCTACTATAGTTTGAGTGGTCAGATCGAGTAGATGGATGTGCATTGAAACGCATGATGCATGAATGTAAGCATGAAGCCATTGAAATATTGATGTTCTCAAGAACCAATGACATTCTTCGATTTATAGAAAATGATTTTAAATCTTTATTTGATTATCACTCATTCAATCATTTTAATCCTTCTTAATTACCGATTGAAAGCAAGTTAAGTATATGAGTGTAACAATTGGATCACTTACTCTGTGGAGCCATCATAACTCCAATTGGTCCATCCTTCGGGTGTGATAGTTCCAGACAAGTAAGAATTAGCAAAGAGAACCCTAGAGTAAGGACCCTTGGCTCTACCAAGGTAAACTTGGCCTGTGCCATAAACTTTGCACCTATTGAATATAAACCCGCTTGGCTCCTCCGCACTTTCCCTATTTTGTGCTGTGATTGACCCATGGATCTTTATCCTACGATCCACGAGCACAAAAATCTCACAGTCCTGTAAATTATTCGCGAGTTAAGCTCCTTGAAAATAGTAGAAAAATACACTTTTAACTTTATTTTCTTTAGGCCAATAACATGTGAATAGTTTTATGTATAAGCTAAGATAACCCAATCAAACACTTAGATACGTGGTAGTGTTAGAAACTTCTAGTCGAATTTTAGTAACATATATTATGAATGTCACTCCCTCCATGGTTCTTTACACATAATGGAACAAGTGTAATGAAACAAAAAAAGAAATAAAAAAAAATGGAGGAAGCCTTAATCTACACACTTACATGGAACATGGATCTTGCCCGACCAAAGATGAAGTCAATTGAGCCTTGTATGTAACACGCGTCATAGTAATGTCTCCCTTTGAGATCAAAGAGAGTGTTATGTGTGCTGAAGAATCCGCAATGATAGAAAGCAGCTTTATCTGCAGCTACATATGCTGCAACTGATTGATTTTGTGAGGTATATGCTTCTCCAGTCGGAGCATCATTCTACATGTAGACAACAATCCATACATCAACCAACATATATACTTTATATAAAAACTTCATGTGATTGGATGTTTATGGCAGAGTGTCATAGTTCACCTATAAGTATAAATGACCCATATAATTTCTACTCCGTATATTGTATTCTCAAAAGTAATAAGTAATTTAAGCCCACATTCACACATCTATTAAGTTAAATTAAAAAAAAAAACTCCTAATTTATTGGTTATCTTAAAGAAACTTTATTTGGAACCATAACCAAAATAGTCACACATAATCATTATTCAACATGCTTTAAACTCATGCATTTGGTCCTAAAACTCACATGGTCTTCGATTCTCTGTTACAGACTCAAATGTCTATTATAAGAATAACAACAACAAATTATTAATCTTGTTTCAAAACTTAAGTTCGGTTATCATGTATTGTCGTCTGGATTCATCAATATACAAACACAATGAAAACACAAATGTGTTTTAGTAAGCCCTCCCTTGACCTCAAAAAAAAAAAAAAAAGTAAGCCCTCACTTCAATGGAATATGAAATTTGGATAAAAATAATAGAGGAAATGATGTAACCTTGAAACTTATTCCAAAGGCAATGAAATCAGGGGCTTCAACTTTGAAAGTGGCAGACTCAATATTGTCAACCGAGCTTTGTGACCAAACTATATATGTTCTACCTTTGCCGTTCCCTCTCAGAAATATGAAAGGTTTGCCTTTTGGTATATGTACCTTCTCCCTGCCATATTAAGAAAGAATTTTATTAGAATGAATATGGGTTAAAAAAAAAGCCCTTGCCGTCACATTTCCATGTTGTTGTTTGACACGGAAAAAATAAATCAATTTAAGACATTTGTTACAATAAGTAATGTTTTCATCCAGCTATCACAATTTATACACGACTAAGGATATGTTTGGTCAAGGTCCAAACTACTTCTCAAAAACAATTTTTGAGAAACAGTTTTTGGAGGAAGAGCTCCAAATTGGTGGTTCTACTTCTGATGAACAAATTTACACAAGAAGTGCTTCTCAGATTCTAGAAATAGTTTTTTTCAGTTTTGGGTGTTTTGCCACTTTTCTGTTTCTAAGACCTAGAAACTATCCAAAAACACTTCTGGAGTTTGGCCGAACACACCTAACACGAGAATGTGATGCATACGAAAACGTTGATAGTCGTATGACATAGTTTGAAACAACACCAATGTAGCAATGTTTAATTACTCATTATAATACAATTTAACGGGGTTTAGATAAATGATAGAATTAGCAATAATTTGGCTGTTAAAATGTTAAGAATATGATTTTGACTATTGTAAAATGACCCAATCACATGCATAAAAATTACCTATAAATTCCTTTTCTAACATGAATGACGACCCAATTAGAATTTCCTTCGGGTACTGAATCAATGGCTGCTTGAATAGATTTGAAGTCTCCGCTCCCATTAATATCAACAACTATTGTATGGTTGCTACCAACTTTTTCTGTCAATAGTGGGCCATCAATGACGTTCTTATGGTGGCTAGCTTCGTGATGCGCTGATCTTACAATGTTTGCATTGGCCACAAGGACTAAGGCGATTGCTAAAGCGACCGAAATCGCCTTAGTCAAAGAAGAAGAAGAATATGCAGGCTGCATATACATTATGTTTTATGATGGTGAATAGTTTGTCATGCAAAGAGGTAATAATTTTAAGAAAATGATTACCTAAAATATTATTAGCCCTTTTGATAGGAGAATTGCTTTTGTTTAGCCAGAAAGACGTATTACAAGGAATCTCATTTACTATTTTAGAGGGTTACCAGAGATTTTCTAGTGAAAGTTAGCGTAATGCTATCTGTGTTTGCTAAATTTTTTCTATGACAACTAATTAAAGAACAATATTTCTCTTAAATTAAAAAAAAATATTTAATTGCAAAGGATTCCAACAATTTTAGTTTGTTAGTTATAACACATTTCAACATGCTATGTATGACTCTACAATGACTATAGCCACGCCTTGGTAATCACCATATTTATCTTTTATTCATGATGACTAGTGAGTCAATACTACTATGCTACAATGTTACCATTGTGAGGAAATATTCGAATGTAAAACCTAATGTGATCAGTATTGGTATCCATAAATAAACAAGAGTTTCGCTCATTCTACAATTCTATATTATATAAAAACTAGTCGTTCCGTGCAAAATTGTGCGGGACGCGCTATTTCATTGTAAATTCATCATGTTTAATTTACTATTGTTTTAGATGAGTTATGCCTGATTCGCTAAAGAGTATCATATTTAATTGAATATTTTACGTCGATTCATGAATTTCAATGTAAGCAATACTGCCTAAGCTCTATATGCTTGTTAGTTTTAGATTCAGTTTTACGAACCCTCAAATAAAAAAATAAAAAAAAGGTTCAGTTTTACGAATTATTATATACTTATTATTCAATAAGACTAAAATTAAACATGTCAATTGGTTGGACTTGATCAATTTGTTATCTAACGCACATAATAGACAATAATATTCACATAGTTTCTTATTCCACTACATATACTCCCGGGTGTGTGAAGTGGGACAGACGAAGTATGAAGTTAATATTATGTTTCTTTTCTTTCAATTTTAATCAATTTAGCATTTGCTTACTTTATTGGTTTTGTACGTGTAGTTATATAGTATATTCTGTAATATTTTAGAATTTGCTAACATATAATGGTCCTAACTAACTTACCCGCAGAACATTTTTGTTGCTATATATCACTTGCCTTAGTGGTTGAAGTGCTACAATATAACCCTGATAGCATTGATATGATATGCCCATGAACTTCGAGAATATATAAATCTTTTGCCTTGGTGGTTTTTTGAAATATATATCATATCTTATATATAATATTGTTAATAAAAGTATCAACAAAATCAATTGGCTCGGTGGTTGAAGTGTTACAATTGTAACTCAGAGGTTACAGGTTCTAAGCCTTCATAGATTCGTTTTTTATGAAGCGAAAGTGATTGCAATAATGGCGTGGCGATGACATCATCGCTGATGTGGATGGCCTGAGAATTGCCCAAAAGTTTGCCTACCTATTAGTAATACTAGGATGAAAGCACGGGTCTTTTAAGAATGATTTCTATTAGACGTGTTAAAATAAAATTTGGTAGCTAATTTATGCTTGGATATAGAAAATGTGTGGTAAGAAAATTTTTAAATGATAAAGATTTTTCTGATCTATATATAATCCGTCCAATTTTTTTTATATATGATGTTTTCGTTTTTATAGATAGGGGTTTGACTTTCAACTTGAAGAAAAAGTATTTAAAAAAAATCATGAAACTTGTATGGTTAGATTCATGGTGAAGAACGATTCCATAAGTCTAAAATATCATAATTAAGACCATTGTATTTTGAGAGATATTAGAAAGTAAAAGTAGTGTCTCGAAATGTGAGAATGACATATGCAAAAGAAAGGTGTTTAAGATTATAAACCATAATCGGATAACTTGTGATAGTGTTATGTCTGTATAGTACTGATTAAGATGTAGATCAAAATATTGCGTGTAAGATATCTAACCAATAATTATCATGCTAATTTAATTATTTGGTAGACATGGATATGTAAATGTACGAATTATACCTTCATACTTATATTTTCTAACAAAATTAGCTCAATATGTAACTAAAATCCTGACTTGTCTCCACTTCCTTAAAAAATGATTGTTGATTTGTCGAGATTTAGGAAGAACTATGAGTATGATGGATTAAATTTAGACATACACTACATATTATATTATACAACTAAAGTGGTTATACTTTTGTAAATCTCTTTGTTTTGTTCTTGTTTCATTTCGATATCCCGTTGATTAATATATCAACTAATAATTCTTTTAAATAAACAAAGAAAGAGAAGAAGCTTATACAACCCAGAGGCTAAATATTATTGGACACATTTTATTATAAACTCATGGATGTACGTAGCATTATAACTTGTTACATTTAGTTCTAGTATGATTCGATAATGGTTTAAGTATGTTGAGTTATGTACATAGGATTAGTAAGTAGTGTCTTGCATTTAATACTACGTAATTCTAATTAGATGCTTTGGTAATTACTTTTGATTATTGTATAAGAATTGAACATCACACATTGGGTTTTGGTTTCTGATCTTGCAATCGTGCACTCCAATCTTTCTTCTTGATAATTTGACATGAATACGGTCCTGCTGTTATCGAAATTAAGTATATACTTTAACAATTGGTATCTGAGCCAACTCATGTCAAATTATTGGGAGTAAGAGTTTTGATTTTTTTTCTGGACATAATTACATGTTTCATCGAGTTGCTGTTCGGTTAAGAATTCATTGCAATTCGATTCGGCATGTAAGTTAGGTTTAAGTTTGGTGTCGTATTGCTTTTAAATTTACTGCAATTCGCAACACATGTTTATTTGAGTGTTTATAAGTCTGATCAATTGCGACATTATCGATTAACTAATTATTATGTTAAAGCCATATTGTTTGTCATATGGGACTAAGTGGTGGTTTTTGGTTGGTCTTAGAATCCTAATGTTTAGTTTCTTTAATCAATTTGTATGTATTGCACGTAAATTAATCACGTTTTGCATGCCCAATCGTCTAGTTTGGTTTTTCCACAATTTATCATGTGTGAGTAATTATATTTTTACTTGGTTTGGGCTTAGGCAAATTGAATATCCGTATGATTTAATTTGACTTTGGCTTAATAGACCAGTGATTAAGGTTCATATAGGACTTTGAAAGGATTATTTAATCAATAGAGTTTCACATAATGTTGATAACTAATTAATAATATAAAATTGGTGAAACTCTCTAAAAAAACTCCGATCGTTGTGAGAGCTTTAAAAATGCTTCCTTTAATAATATAGAAGAATTAATATAAGATTTCTGAGAAATATGCTAACGTAAATCGTCAAAATATATTCTCATATATTTTATATCATAATATTAAAATTAGCCACAAAATATCATAAGATCGACATTGATAATACAAGTTGCCCTCAACCGAAGGACATGGTCACAAATGCTCTCTTACTACTGCGTTTAGGCTCATGTTCCATGATTACCAAATTTAAGTATTACTATCTTGGTACTATAATAGCACAAATTTTAGAGAAGGTTTAAAGAGATATAAGGAAGTCAAACTAGTGTTTAGATGATTGATAGTGCTACTTATACCATTGCCTTTCTTTAGGATTCCTATGTGCTATGTACTACATAGTTAAGCGTGCTTGCGGATGAGTGGCAAAATGGGTGACCTTTTAGGAAGTTTTGCCATGCATGGTGCGTATGAGCGAGATCAGAGTGCATTGGAAGGAACCGCGTTCATTACTATACTTAATAATGCATCATCATCCAATCTTTGCTGATAATTGTGTACAATTGACTATTTATAACTTAGTGGTCATTCGATTGCCAAGTTGGAACTTATGAAAACTTTGTTGGTATGATAACCTATGAGAACCATAAACTATCTCGCGGAACTTGAAACAAATGGATCCTATGTAAACTTAGATTAAGGGGGCGTTTGATTTGATATTTAGAATGGTAACGGAATGGAATGGGATTAGGGGTGGAGTGGTAACAAGTTCCGTTACTTAGCCTAAATTGTTTGGTTCACTAAAAAATGGAATGTAATAATTTTATAAGGACAAAATAGTAAATAAACAAACTACCCAACCCCTTCTCTTTCTCTCTCCTGGCCCCTCAATTTCCCGTTCCCCACCCTACCACCGCCGCAAAACTGCCGCCACCGAGCACCACTACCACCAGAGTGGGCGAGGACATCACCGGCTGACTTTTACGGCGCCGGTTATACCTCGCCCAGCCCACGCGAACAAGCCACAAAACCCATTTCCACAAAATTACGTTATCTAGCCACCCTTTCCCCTTCTCTCTCCTCTCTCCTCCCTTGCTAGCCACCACATACATCTAACTGGCGAGAGGTTAATCTAGGGCTTGTGGACAGCGCCATAAGTGGTGGCGACGGTGGAGAAATTGATGGTTGGCTTGGTGGCCGGCCATCCATCGCCGACGGCTTGTGATGGCTTGGCAGTGGTGTGGGCCGGGTGGGGAGGGAAGGTGAGGGAGGAGAGAGAAAATAAAATGGGGGAATGGAATTGAAAACCAGGAGTTTGAGGAGGATTTCATTTCGGGGGAGTGGGTTAAAGGAGAGTAATGGAGTGAGAAAAAATAATTTTAAACCAAACAATTAGTTTCGTAATCGGAGTGAGATTTTGTTACTTGGTCTAAAAAAAATTGCAACCAAACATGCACTAAATGTTAACAAATCAAGATCTATATAATCTTGACGCCCTGATTTATCACCATGAGCCTCTTGAAGGTTAATATGCAAACCATTGAGACATGAAATTAGACGTTCCTGATACGCAGCGACCACGAAGAGCTCTTCTCTTTAGTCAGCTCATCATTACGATCTTGGACCCATTGTATAATAACTCTTGGCATTTATTGTAGGTAATCACAAGGAGAGTGCTGATAAACCAATGACTGTGAATGGGTGTACGGACTCAATCACATGGACAAAATTGTCCATTTTCCAGCCAAAGCCAAGCAACCCAGATAAGGCCACCACGAGCAAGCCTTGATTCACGCGCACACCACCAAAACCCCGCCCAACCCAACGCCCAACTCCGGCAACCCACCTTCCCACCTCGGGCGAACCACCTTTCCACCGGCGAGACCAAAATACACCTTAAGGAGAGTGGGTGTTTGAAGGGGTTTGGTCAACCCTTATAGGGTTTGGTGCTCTAAAGTGGGCGAAAAAAGGGTTTAGGGCCCCACTTCTCGGCGCCGCTAACGCGGCATCAGAAAGTGGGGCCCTAAACCCTTTTTCCGTTGAGTGTTGGGCGAAATGGTGGTGGTGGGTGGGTGGTATAGATGGAGAGGAGGGAGAGAGGGATACATGAGTGGGGTATTTGAATGGGTGCTCGTTTTTCGGTGTGTTAGGGAAGGTGGTTGTGGTGGGCGTGGGGGCAAGGTTGTGCTGGAGAGAGGGTGAGATAAGAGAGAAAGGGGGTCGGGTCGTTGGGAAATGGGGACTTGGAAATCTGGGGAAAAAGACAAAAGTGAGATGTGTGGCTGAGATTCATTTTCAATCCGTGATTGATACTACTCACCCAATCACTGTGTGGTTTAGTGAAACTCTCAGAAGGAGGCACTTGAATTGGGTTAAGGTTAACCCCATATATTCATAGGTAGAGAAAGTGGGGGTACTCAAAGGTTGGGTGGTAGCGGAGAAGGATGGAGTGGCGATAACATTTTGTCGTTGGTTATCATTATACTGACGCCTCCATTTCTATTGATTGGTATAAACGTAAGGTTGGCATCATCAGAATTGTGATTAGCCATTTCAGATTGAAGAAGTACGTATGCAATTGGGGTCGATCAGCTGAGGTGAAACAGGAGTACTCCTTGGTCATTTTTTAACCTCTTATCCCCTTTTTTTCGCGTGTCACCTTTCTTCTTCCCATTCTCAAAATAATATGTTTTTTTTTTTCCGATGGAATAAACAGGGAGCCAAAGATGTTGGTGATAATTAGCTTTATTCTTAAATGAAACATTTAAAATTATTTATTCTTTCTCCTCACTAAATGTGCATAACGGAGTGGAAAGTATAAATTGGACCGGATGGAGTACATAGTAGGTTATGGCCATCGTGTTTTAGCGAAAATATAAGAAAACTAAATGGAAATCCCGTGCGCTGCACATGACACTTTTTCATATTCTTTTCTATTAAGTAGTTAATTACAAAATAAATCAATTACGATAACTAGTTAAATGTTGGTTAGTTAAGATGCCTTTTAATCTCATTAAATCAGTTACGGAAGATATCATTGTACCGAGTATTACTTTATATTTAAAAAATATTCTTTTATTATTATTTTTTAAAGCATTTTCCCAAAAGTCTTAAACTTGTCGACATATCTCAACCAAAATCATGCTTAAATTTTCAAAAGTATGTATAGATGGATTTTATATTGAAGTACATTTCGAAACCAACTTAATACGTAACCCAAATTATAACAGTTTATATTATGTTTCATGTTGATAACTTTATAAAACGTAAGAGGTTTACAAAGTTTTGCAATAATAGATAAATAAATAAAAACTATAATTCATGCACCACGGAATCAGTGACATGAGTTGTACTTACTCTTATTTTAAAGATTCATGCACAACTTAATGTACATGTGTGACTGTATGCATAATGCAATGTAAATGGTATGACGTATAACTTGAAGTATACAATGTCTCTAATGATTCATGCACAAACTAAATGTACGTGTGTGACCGTATGCATAATACAGTGAATGGTATGACCTAAAACTTGAAGTATACAATGTCCCTACTTTTAACCAATAAAAAGTTACGATTTAGCATCGGCTTTTGATTTTCGTAAAACAAAATGAGTTTTCGAGGCGTTTTTTTTTTTTTTTTTTTTTTTTTTGAAATCAAATCAGAAACCTTATAGAAATCAAGTCACTGCGGCAACGAAGTTCGTTGTTGCCAAATCAAGTACATCAGACATCCCTTCTCAACTGAGACTCTAGTAGTATACTCTAGCGGGCTTAGGTGGGCAACTAGATGAGCCACCTTATTACCACTTCTACGAACATGATTGAACACACACGACTCAAACTTACTCGCGAAAACTGAAAAACATCGAAAACTAACTGACCAATATAGCTAGACACGAAAGACTCGGAATTCAAAGCAATAATTAACTGAAGTGAGTCTGACTCCAGCACGACACGAGCCGCCCCCTGCAGCCACACCTGTTTAAGTCCGAGCAGGGCCGACTTTGCATCGCCACACTCGGTTACCAGCGGTCTCGGATTTGACTACATACCACGCGCAAAACTTCCCCCTCACACCCTCTGATGACCGCCCCCACCCCCGAGCCAGCCTCTCCCAGAAAAGTGTCGTCCGCATTCACCTTCAAAAACTCGCTCGAAGGCAACTTCCACTCACCACCACCACATCCAGCCCCCTGAACCCCCACCTCCTTCTCCCCTGCCTACCTAACCTCTCAAAATGCTCTAAGAAAGCTCATAGCTCGGTGGGCAATGATACCCGGTTCCGCAGCTCCACCCCCGTGAACGACCTCGTTGCGGGCATTCCAGATAGCCCAGCTTATAACCAATCTCGCCTCCACATTCGTCACACTTT
Organism: Spergularia marina; assembly: GCA_963680865.1. Classification (NCBI taxonomy): domain Eukaryota; kingdom Viridiplantae; phylum Streptophyta; class Magnoliopsida; order Caryophyllales; family Caryophyllaceae; genus Spergularia; species Spergularia marina. Next base: position 19,754,090 of record OY804553.1, on the reverse strand, counting down.
CCCGACACCATGCTTCCGTCAACTTCACCTCTATTTTACACCTCCCCCATCCATCCGTCTCTACCCCCATATCTTCCCACACCCCAAAAATCGCTGGACAGTCTACCAGCGCATGGATCTCGTCTTCAACGGCCAACCCGCACCTAGGGCATGACGTATCCACTGACTTGATACACCGCTGCAAATTCGCCCTTGTCGGGAGAGCCCCATTATATAACCTCACACCAAAGGTTTTTAGCTTTGGAGGGACCTAGAAACTCAAAACTGGAGCCCACATCTCCCATGCTCCCACCCCTAAACTCTTTCCCACACCCCCATCAGCCATCCGCAACCAATTATGCACATAATGGTACCCAGACTTGATAGAAATATCCTCATTCTCACTATAATGCCACGCCAATTTGTCTGGATGTGTACATTTAGGCAATCAATCCAGCGCATAGATCTCGTCTTCAACAATCAACCCGCACCGAGGGCATAACGTATCCACTGACTCGATACGTCGCTACAAATTCGTTCTTTTCAGGAGAGCCTCACTACATAACCTTCGACCGAAGGTTTTTAGCTTTGGAGGGACCTCCATACTTCAAACTCGAGCCCACATCTCCGATGCTCCCACCCCTAAACTCCCTCCCACACCCCCATCAGCCATCCACAATCGATTACGCACATAATGGTACCCGGACTTGACTGAAAAAACCTCATTCTCACTATAATGCCACACCAATTTGTCTGGATGTGTCGTATCCGCCAAAGTTATACTAAGTATTTCATCCGCCTCAAAATCCAACAACCTGCTCCGAAACACACCCCTCTTCCACACCATGAGCTCCTCGTCTATCAAGTCCGTTACTCGACAATTCCCCCCATCCCCTCTAGGCGACACAATTTTTGAAAGTGGGCCCTTTTCGGGTCCACCTGTCACCCCACACACTCATGCTCCTGCCATCACCTATCATCCATCTACACCCCTCCCATAAGGCATCCTTCACACCCACAATACTCCTCCAAGCATGGTATTTTTAAATTTGGAATAGCAAGTTGGGCATCTTTCCACTTTTAGTCCAATAACTCTCCTCTACTAGCCCAAACAACTCGAATCAAAAGACCAACCCAAAAAAAACAGAAAAGGGAAAAGGAAAAAAAAAAGAAAAAAAAAAAAGAAAAACAACGGAAAAAAAAAAACGGCAAATTCATGTGGTTATACATTTTAGGGTACAAAAGTGCACCTACTGTTGTGGATCTATAGGATATAGTTTCAATTACTTAATTCAGGTCGTTAGTTTTCTTCGATTTCCCTTGTACTCAGAACTTCAGATATATATATATATATATATATATATATATATATATATATATATATATATATATATATATATATATATATATATATATGAGCATGAACAACTTAACAAGCAAGTTTAAACTGTGTGCTACTTCAATGTTCCTGATCGTATGCGATTCTGCTTCTGGATGAGCACCAATCACACTTGGATTTCTCATATTTCAATTATTATTATGTTTATTATTATTATTGGTATTATTGTTAGGATCGAAGGCTATTAGCTTTATGGTAGAGCTATGTGAATCTTTGCACAAAATATGTGGGTTCGATTCCCACATAGTCTAAATGTTATTATTATTCTTATCGTCATTATTAATTATTAATTATTAATTATTAAATATGATTATTATTGTTCAAAAATGTGTTGCCTTAGGTTTCAAACGCGTTGCATATGTTGGCAGAACCGTTACCTTAGGGGCGTTGCATTTCCATGCATAATGCAAAACTATTTCAAACCTAATGCAACGCTATCCCATTTAAAATAAAAACTGTTGCACTAGGGTAAAGAAACCGTTACAATAGACCAACTGCAACGGCCGCAAGTGCAACGACACAAAAAGCGTTGCCTTAGGTAAAGCAGCAATTTTTGGGCCATTGTAATATATCGTTTATGTAGTAGTGAATTAAGGTATAAAAACTAGTTTTATACACATTTTATGCTTTAATCTTACATTCTATTAAAGACCGTTAGCTAAACTTAATAAGGAGTAATTAAGTACTAATTAGAGGAGTCTAATTAGAGCCTAAATAACTTTCAAATGGTATGACGTAAAAATTGAAGTATACAATGTCTTTCCTAATTCATGCACAAACTAAATGTACGTGTGTGACTGTATGCATAATGCAATGTGAATGGTATGACCTAAAATTTGAAGTATACAATGTCCCTACTTTTAACCAATACAAAATGGAAAAATGTCCTTACCACAGTTATACAACCCAAAGTTGTATAGAGATATAGGATAGGATTGTCTTATTAGAATTTCATAAAGGATGATTCTCTAAGAAAATAAAAAGGGCGATAATTTTGCCAAGATGGTAATTACTACCGCCAAGTCAGATTCATTGAACCTGCTCCATATATAGGGGACATATTTGCCTTGGCAAAATCATCACAAAAAAAAAAAAAAAAAAAAAAAGGAAAAACTGTTTTGGGCCTTTCCCTTATCAAGAAACAGATTCTCTAAGAATAAATCCCCTTAAAAATGATTTATAAAGAAGGATTTTCTAAGAATAAGTCTATTTTAGGCCTTGCATTATCAAGAATCATGATTCTCTAAGAATAATCTTGTGAGTGTCATTTACATACATTTTCCAAAAAAATAAAATAAACAAAGCTACGCAAGATAATAGAGCGATATTTTGGACATAGTATGCACGTTATTGCCAATAATTTGTCCAGAAACAGAGAATTTATTATAATCACCCAAAGTATGTTGACCATGAAGTTTAGGATTTTGCATTTGTCGAGTAGATAAACACCAATTCTCAATAATGCAAGACTACTAGGAGGCCATTGAAGAGATTGAGGATAGGATTATGACTATACTGGATTATTCTTACCGTGGGTCGGCGAACGAGCTCAGCAGGCCGGACAACATGCATGCAGCGTAGATAAAAGTTAGCTCTATAGCCAAATTCTTCTCTCAAATGGGTACCAAATTCTCCGGTCACTAACATATTATATTCAATAATTTCAATAAAAATGCACACATGTAAATTATATTCCAAGCGAGCAAACTAGCAGCTTTTATTTAGAATCAAACATTATTCTTGCTCCATTATAACGACATGATTTCCAAGAGACCCAATAACTCAATAAGATCATACTCGAATTATTTATATATATAAATATGCTCCCAAAAAGCATACGAAGTATATATCAAGGGCATTATATAATCTCAATCCAACGGCAACTTTCTTTGTATCGGTGTGTGCAGTGATAAGCTAATAAGCTCTACATATCTCCCTATTTTTTAAGGTAAGAAATCTGCTATTGTTGAACTTGATTTAATGCTATAATTAGTTCATATTCTTACAATGAGTTTTAAAAATATGTTATTGAATTACTATTAACTTATTACTAACGACGCATGTCTAACAATAATGTACCATTTGCGGGTATATTGAAACATGTAAAGAAAAATCTACCAAGCACGACATTATGGCTTCAGTGCAAGAGGTGAATAAGGTTCAAAAGGGTGTCGCAGCCACCTTGATGAACCACACATCGGCCGAGATGAAGTTGAACAGAACTATTCATTGGATAGGAGTTTCCGGCCCACTCCCACACACCATCCATGCCGGCAGCGTGGCAAAATTCAGCGGTGTAGCTCCCTCCAAGGCAGGGCTCGTCTACGATGGAGTCACGACACAAGGAGACGCATGTGCGTGGGTTTTGGCTTGGGATGTACCCGCGAACCTGACCCCAACAACCCGAAACAAGGTTATTACTATGACTACGTACTATTATCTTCCTAACCGAAAACATCCATATATATTAGATGCAAAAAATGTGCATATATATAGACCAAAAGTTCATCTTTGATCATTATTATTGATTTTTTTAATAAAGGGAGGGTGCAAAAGGGTAAGGCTAAGGTTAGGTGATCGGAAATAACCTATCTCCGATCATTATATTCACAAGTTAATTGTTTTATTTCTTGTAAATTCAAATTAATTTTCTCAACTCACGTAGATATAATGCACGATATAGGTATACGCTTTTGGTGGCCCCAAAAGGATGATTGACAATATGACATGGAGTCAAATCCTCCAGCAGCTGGACTCGGGTATTGGCATTCCGGGTCCTATCGTCCCTGGCCCGATTGGCGTGGATGCAAGCATCACTGAGATGGACGACCTTGCTGTCCTGGCCGCAAGATTCTATGCTAACTAGCTTGAGTAGCTTCTTGTGAGCTTGACGTCCTAAATGTCCTATCCAACCAACTACAACTCACAAGCCAAGATCTATTATATATTACTCTAGTTACAATAAACCAAATCATTGGTGTAGTGCATATAGTCTGTTACGGAATTTCGGGTCGATCGGTCGGTACCATGAAACTAGTTCATGGGGAGAAACATAACACGCAGCGGAATTTGTTCGAAACGTTTCTCAATCATTCGTACAAGTTTCTTTTCTCTTTGATTTCATCAATTGTACAACGTATATATAGTAGCTACAATTCACCGTCTTAACCTACAAGTAATACAACTTTCCTAAATACAACCTACCATAAATGTACTTCGTACATATTAACAATATCTACGATATTCACAATATATACGATATTACCATAACTTCGTATATGGTAATATATTGCTGACCATATTACTCCATAATATCTCTCGATATTATCTCGTAATATCGTCACCTTCCGTTTTCCCTATTACCCCCCTCAAACTCATGGTAATTTGCGAATACTTATGGTAATTTGCGAAAATTTCCATGGGTTTGCCAAAACTCGTTCGGAAAGGAGAAGGGTAGAGAGAAAAAAAAAATGGTAATTTTTCTCAATAGTCGTTTCCTCGTCGTTCGTATCATCGCATCGGCCGTCATATATCGTCGTTCTGTCATTTCGGTCTCGGATCGGTCTCATGTCGGTCTTGGAGTTCAAGTCGGGTCGGGTTCGATTCACATGTCGGATCGAGTTCGTTGGAATCAGGTCGTTTCGTCGAAGTGGGACAAACCCCACCGTTCGTTTCTTCATGCACGTGGGACAATACCCACTAGCACATGACACGTCAAAAGCACCTTGTGCTCATTAAGTCATTAACTCCGCCAAAACAGAGCTCAGTAACTCATCAAAGCCCAGAGCAGGCTCGCTCGGGTTCGTCGTGCTCCAATCAGGAACTAGGTTCGTCATCATCGGGTCTATCGTTCGTTCGGATTATCGTTCGCCGTCGTCCATCAACCCATCAATTGGGTCGGGTTCGTTCGTCAAACTCTGTTTGATTCTTCTTTCAACAAAGCCCATTACCGGGTCGGCTCGGGTTCGTAATCGGGTCGCATCGTCTTCAGGTTCAACCCGGCTTCATCATGCTCGGGTTCGGGTTCGTAATCGGGTCTTGATTGGTTCGATCAAGAGGGAGAGCCCCCCCTGCGTAGCCAGGTGATCTTCTTCATCGCCGGGACTGGTCGGATCGTCTTCGGTTGGGATGATCGGGAACATCTCCGTTTCGATCATAGTCGGTCGTCGATCATCGTCTTTCAACCTCTGTCATCGTCAGGGTCGTGGTCGTGCTCGGTTTCGTCGTCGGTCAGTCGTGCTCGGCCGCCTGTGATTCGATTGTGGTCGGTCGTCAATTCCGGTTGGTCGTGGTCAAGTCGGTCATGCTCGTTGGGAGGTCGGAGGTTCAATTGATCATCTGATCAAATAACCCATGTTCGTTCGTCGTTCTTCGGAGTAAAATTGGTTTTATTATTAATCAATAAAACCAAACCACGTACAACATTAAAGTTGCCATGACTTTCGGTCTCATTGTTTCGATGAGATTCGTTCGTCGATTTCTTCGTCTCTCCTTGTGACTTTCTGATTTCGGTCGGTTTAGGATTCGTGTTTCGGTTTCGGGTTCATGCTTCGGCTTAGGGTTCGTGTTTCTGATTTCGGTCGAGGGTTCTTGTTTCGGTTGTCGGATCAGATCGGCTAGGTTCGAGAGTCCTCAGGAACGAGGCTCTGATACCATGTTACGGGATTTCGGGTCGATCGGTCGGTACCATGAAACTAGTTCATGGGGAGAAACATAACACGCAGCGGAATTTGTTCGAAACGTTTCTCAATCATTCGTACAAGTTTCTTTTCTCTTTGATTTCATCAATTGTACAACGTATATATAGTAGCTACAATTCACCGTCTTAACCTACAAGTAATACAACTTTCCTAAATACAACCTAACATAAATGTACTTCGTACATATTAACAATATCTACGATATTCACAATATATACGATATTACCATAACTTCGTATATGGTAATATATTGCTGACCATATTACTCCATAATATTTCTCGATATTATCTCGTAATATCGTCACCTTCCGTTTTCCCTATTATAGTCACTTATTATGATCGACCGATTACACTAAGGTAGTGTTTGGAAACATGAATTTGAAAATTTGTAATCATTTCAAATCCATCATTTGAGAATGTAGAATTCAAATATAAATTCAATGTTTGGGGAGGGTGAGATTTCAAAATGACACCTCTTGAGGTGTCATTTGTTTTTGGCCTAATTGGATTTGATACAAATTTCAAAGGATTTGACACAAATCCAAATTCTCAAATTCTTGAGTTCCCAAACATGTGATTTGTGTCAAATTTGAATTTGAGAATCAAATCCTTGTTCCCAAACACCCTCTAAAAGTGACTACAAATATTCACCTATTATATATGTTTCTCTATTGCAATAATAAAATAAAAATCTAATAATTTTTTTTTTATTGCTATAAATTGTCGTTCAATATCATTAATGAGAAAGTGCAACGAGAGTAGATGTCTAGAACATCTATGGAAATGCAATGGTCCACGTACAATAGCTACCCTATAATACAAAAGGTTTAAAGTTATGTTGGCCTAACTAGTAGTTAGGAAATCGGCCTACTTAGAGGTTGTCATGGGTTCGAATCCTAATATCTCACCTCTGCAGCAATAGTTTCTCTTATGTAAAAATTAAAAAATAAAAATTAAAAAATAAAAAAAAAACTCTGCTACACTAAAACCATAACCATGGCAAACAATTGTTTATCAAATTGTTATTTTCAATGGGTCAATCAATCCTTCGCCGTATTGCACGGTGAAAATATACTGCCTCCATAAACTTATATATGACGTTTTTGGATTTTTAGTTTATCAATTGATTTCATTCTTAACCGTTTTTTGGTTTTGATGTTCTTGTGAATTGTTTGTTCTACTATTTTTATTTTCTTATTGTTTTTAATTTTTTTTTTTTGTAAGTGGTTGTTAATTATAAAGAAGTGTGTAGTGCAATTTTATTTTTAGTTTTTTAGGTGATGTTAATTGAGAGACGGATAAAAAATTGACATTATATTTGAGACATTTAATCTCTCTATTTAGCATGTACCACTCCTTTGACTAAGTAATAATAGATAAATTAATAAAAACTATAATTCATGCACCACATACAGAATCAGTGACGTGAGTTGTACTTACTCTTATTTTAAAGATTCATGCACAACTTAATGTACATGTGTGACCGTATGCATAATGTAATGTGAATGGTATGACGTATAACTTGAAGTATACAATGGCTCTACTGATTCATGCACAAACTAAATGTACGTGTGTGACCGTATGCATAATTCTGTGAATGGTATGACCTAAAACTTGAAGTATACAATGTCCCTACATTTAAAGAATAAAAAGTTACGATTTAGTATCGGCTTTTGATTTTCGTAAAATAAAATGAGTTTTCGAGGCATTTTAATTTTTTTTTTTTTTTTTTTTTTTTTTTTGAAATCAAATCAGAAACTTTATAGAAATCAAGTCACTACGACGACGAAGTCCGCTGCTGCCACATCGAGTACATCATACATCCCTTCTCAACCGAGACTCTAGTAGTTTACTCCAGCGAGCTTAGGTGGGCGACTAGATAAGCCACCTTATTACCAATTCTACGAACATGATTGAAAACACACGACTCAAACTTACGCGCGAAAACTGAAAAACATAGAAAACTAACTGACCAAAATAGCTAAATACGAAAGACTCGGAATTCAAAGCAATAATTAACTGAAGTGAGTCTGACTCCAGCACGACACGAGCCGCCCCCTACAACCACACCTGTTTAAGTCTGAGCAGTGCCGCCTTTGCTTCGCCGCACTCGGTTCCCAGCGGTCTCGGATTTGGCTACATACCACGCAGAAAACTTCCCCCTCACACCCTTTAATGACCACCCCCATCCCCGAGCCAGCCTCTCCCAAAAAAGTGTTGTCAACATTCACCTTCAAAAACTCGCTCGAAGGCAACTTCCACTAACCACCACCACATCCATCCCCCTGTTCCCCCACCTCCTTCTCCCTTGTGTCCCTAACCTCCCAAAATGCTCTGTGAAAGCTCATAGCTCGGTGGGCAATGACTCCCGGTTCCCCACCTCCACCCCCGTGAAAGACCTCGTTGCGGGCGTTCCAAATATCCCAGCTTATAACCAATCTCGCCTCCACATTCATCACACTTTCCCGACACCATGCTTCCATCAACTCCACCTTTTTTTACACCTCCCCCATCAAGCTGTCTCTACATGATCTGCCCATTTTGTACGCTACATATTGATAGTTTTTATTGCATTTTAACGGTCGAAATGATGTAGTTTGCTCACTATTGGTGTTGAGTATCGGTTCTTAAGTTTTATGTAATTTTGGTCGTTTTATGCACATTGTGGATGCGGACACTTTGAGGCACTATTAAGAAGAGCTTCCCGAGACGTTTGGCGGGCCGCGCTAGAAGATTGGCGGAGCGCCAGAGAAATCGAAGACGGAAGAGGTAGAGATATTTTGCCACCCGCGATGGATAGCATGGCGGGCCGCGATGGGTTATTCGCGGGCCGCGACCAGAGGCTTGGCGGACCGCGAAGGGCGATTTTCCTTAATTTCGTATTTTCTATTTTACGTTTTTCGAAGACTTTATAAATAAGAAAAACCCCGACCCTAGGTCATATTTTTCAGATTTTTTTAGAAGAAAAGAAGGGGTTTTCATGGATTGTATGAGGAGCTAAGTTATTATTTCTTGATCTATTAATCGAAGCATCGCATCGACAATATCGTGAGTTTGATCTATTCGTTTTATCGTTTTCAATTATTGTCTTATCTTTGGTGTTTATTCTATACAATTGTCTTTTGTGATTGCTAGGTTCGCAACTAGTTTATTGCTTAGATTGATTGTTTGCTAGTTTTAATTGATCAAAGGAATCCATTGTTTGATTGATTTTTACATTGTAGCAATCCCCAGTTCATTGATTTGTATGTAATCATCGTTAGTGAATTAGGGCAAAGATTTGATTCACATGTTAAATACGAAACGTGCGTTAGTATTACATGTCTCTGTCGATATCTCTCTAATTCTTATTGCTAGTATTAAATTGAACCTAATCGTGTGCTTAGGTTATTTGATAGTTAGGGTTATTAGGTAGTGCAGATCACGCCTTTTAGCTATTCTTAAGGAGAGATTTGGGAATTCTGATTCCACGCTAGAGTAATTGAGATTGATAAATGAATAGTGACAACTAGGACGAATTAGTCAGTGCGTTGTGGGAATTAATTGATCAAGATCTGTTTATTTCCTGAATTACATTCAGAATTCGCATTTGTTACTTTTAGATAGTTTGATAATCAACAACTCTCAATCCCCTTATTTGTTACTTTAGCACTTTAATTCATTACATTGGACAACCCATTTCCCTGTGGATACGATCCCTACTTCCCTAGTACTGTTGTTAGGATTTAGGATTATTTTTGGTAGATAATCGCGACTTTAGTCTCACCAAATTTTGGCGCCGTTGCCAGGGACTTGGGTTTTGTTTTTGTTGTGAGTTTTTTTTGTGCTTGTTTTGATTCTTGGATTTAATTCTAGGAGTCATATCTCTTGTGGTGGCCGCTGCTTATGGTCACCACCCGTGCTACTAATCAATCTCTTGTCCCTTTTGATTCAGAAATTGAGAGAACTGTGCGACATTTGCGAAAGGAGATTCGTGATAATTTTCTAGAGCTGCCATTTGATACAAATTTGGACGAATTCGAATTTGCAGTTCCGATGTCTACTCAAACATTAAGGGAGTTCACAGCTCCTGATCTTAGGACTCAACCGTTGTGCATTAAATTTTCAACTCCTGCGGCTGGTCAGGAGGAGGAGAGTCTAGAGATAAAGGGTGCATTGCTACACCATATTCCCTCTTTCCATGGTATGGAAGGAGAGGATCCGAACCGTCATCTCACTGAGTTCTACTATATCTGCAGCGGGATGAAACCAAAAGGTGTGAAGTTGGAAAATCTGCTGCTGAGAGTCTTTCCTTTCACTCTTAAGGATAAGGCTAAAAATTGGTTGTACACGTTGCCTGAGGGAAGTGTCACTGAATGGTCTAAAATGAAACAGTTTTTCCTTGAGAAATATATTCCCGCTACACGGTCTTCCAATCTCAAGAAGGCTATTAGCAATGTGGAGCAAACAGATGAAAAGAATCTACATGCCTATTGGGAGCGTTTCAAGCAGCTGTGAGCGAGTTGTCCGTACCACGGATATGAGGAGAAAGATCTCATCCTCTACTTTTACAATGGGTTGCGAGAGGAGGATAAGAGATATGTGACAGCCACTAGTGGTGGTGATTTGATGAACAAAACCCCAGCTCAAGCTAGGGCGCTACTTTCTAGTTTGGCTGAAAACTCTGAGAGCTACAAGACGACCTCTTCTAGAAAGGTGTACGCGACTACTTCATCTAATGGTGATTCTATTACAGAGTTGATCACGTTGATGAAAACTTTTATGTCTCAACAACAAGGTCAAGTGGCTAGAGTGTGCGGAATTTGTCATGGTAATGGGCACCCCACTGATTCGTGCCCTACGCTTTTTGATGACAATGTTGAGGAGGTTAATGCTACTGGTTTTCCTGGAACCCCTCAACGGAAGTACGATCCTTATTCTAACACATACAATCCTGGGTGGAGGGATCATCCAAATTTCCGATTCAATAATCAACAAGGTGATCAGCAGTATGGCCAGAACAATAGGTATTCTAATCCGCCATTTAATCAAGGAAACCGTCAATTCAATCAGGGCAACTTTGGTTATCAAGCCAACAACCGTTCCCAGAATCAACAAGATAACCATTCCTCTCAAGGGCAAGGTACTACTTCTTATTCATCCATGTCGGCTGAGGACATGATTAAGGCCCTCACTCAGAACGTCACCACTATGCAATCCACAATGCAATCTAGTATTCAGAATTTGGAGACCCAAATGGGTCAAATGTCGAGTGCCATTACTCGATTGGAGTCTCAAAACTCTGGGAAACTTCCATCTCAAACGGAAGTGAATCCGCGCAAGAATGTGAGTGCTATTACGTTGCGCAGTGGAAAGGTTTTGGAGGAAAAGGAGATTGTAAGGTCAAGCATCCCAACGGACTGTATTCTCGACGAATTTGACGAGGAGGATCAGAAACATTCGGCATCCCGCCAAGATGTGGAGAGGGGCACCAAAGAAGACAAAACAGGGAGGACAGTGACTTTTCGCGGCCTGCGAGAAGAGCTCGGCGGACCGCGAACATCTTTGAGGCCGGATTTCGATTTTTCCTCTTTGGCCGCGACGAAGACGGCCAATTTGAAAGAGGGGGACATAGCTGCTGATGCCCCTACATTCCACCTGAGTTTCCAGTCTACGAGCCGGTCCCACCATTTCTGGAAGCATTGAAAGACACTAGTAGATTTGACAAGGACAAGGACATCTACGACATATTTAGTAAGTGTGTGGTAAATATTCCTCTCCTTAATCTTCTTGAAGCTATTCCTCGTAGTGCTAAATTGTTGAAAGAGTTGTACACTATTAAGAGGGGCAATAAGTTGAAAGGTAAACAAAAGGTACAAATCAGTGAACATGTTTCTGCTGTGTTTCAACGTAGGATGCCTAAGAAATGTAGTGACCCTGGCATGTTTACCATTCCATGTACCTTAGGAGACACCCAATTTGAGAAGGCCATGTTAGATTTAGGTGCGTCAATTAATGTGATTCCTTATTCTGTGTATTTATCCATGAATCTTGGTCCTTTGTGTGAGACTAATGTGGTAGTTCAACTTGCTGATAGATCTACTGCGTTTCTTAAGGGTGTTGTTGAGGATGTGCTTGTGATGGTTGATAAGCTTACTTTTCCTGCTGATTTTTATGTGCTTGAGATGGAGCATGACAACCACGCCGCCCCTATTCTGTTGGGGAGGCCTTTCATGAAAATCGCTAGAACAAAGATTGACGTGTTTAGTGGTAGTTTAACTATGGAATTTGATGGTCAAGTTGTGGAGTTTAACATTTACGATTCTATGAAATATCCAACTGATGATCATTCTCTATGTTCCATTGATGTGGTTGAACCATTAGTGCAGGATGTCTTTGATGTTTATGGTGTGGATGAACTGCAGAGTGCTTTAGATAATAGTTTAGTAGATGATTGCTTGGATTTTGTATTGTCTACTAACCTGCAGGAAGTCATTGCGAAGTTATCACTCCATGGAAGATCTCCTCTCATGCCTGTGGGTTCCACACCCATTTCACTAACCGTGCCTAGTACAAGACCTTTACCTTCTGTTGTGCAGGCACCTGAGATAGAGTTGAAGCCACTTCCTGATCATTTGAAGTATGTGTTCCTCGGTGTTGGTGATACACTTCCCGTGATCATTTCCAACAAGCTGACTGAGGTACAAGAGGAGAAGTTGGTAGAGGTTCTCAAGGAGAACAAGCTCGCTTTGGGATGGACTATAGCCGACATCAAGGGCATTAGTCCTACCACATGTATGCACCAAATTTTGCTTGAGGATGATGCAAGACCGGTGAGGCAACCTCAGCGCCGATTGAATCCACCTATGATGAAGGTGGTGAAGGCGGAGGTTTTGAAGCTGCTAAGTATGGGAATCTTTTTTCCTATCTCAGATAGTCAATGGGTAAGTCCTACGCAGGTGGTGCCTAAGAAAGGTGGTATCACTGTGGTTACAAATAATAAAGGTGAGTTGGTACCCACCCGCACTCAAACTGGGTGGAGGGTGTGTATCGATTATCGTAGGCTTAACACTGTGACTCGTAAGGATCATTTTCCCTTACCTTTTATCGATCAAATGCTTGAGAGACTTGCAAGGCGTGCTTTCTATTGTTTTCTTGATGGCTATTCAGCTTATTTTCAAGTGGCTATTGCACCGGAGGATCAGGATAAAACGACATTTACATGTCCGTTTGGCACCTTCGCATACCGTAGGATGTCGTTTGGTCTGTGCAATGCCCCCGCAACCTTTCAGAGATGTATGATGAGCATCTTTTCAGAGTATGTTGAGCACTTTATTGAGGTATTTATGGATGATTTCACCGTTCACGGTGATTCATTTGATGCTTGCTTGGCTCATTTGTCTCTAGTTCTCCAGCGTTGTATTGATACTAACCTTGTTTTAAATTCTGAAAAGTGTCATTTTATGGTTGAACAAGGTATTGTGTTAGGACATTTAGTATCGTCTAAGGGGATTGAGGTAGATAAGGCGAAAATTGATATTATTCAATCTCTCCCCTACCCCACTAATGTTCGTGAAGTGCTGTCATTTCTTGGTCATGCAGGTTTTTACCGTAGGTTTATCAAGAATTTCTCCCAGATTGCCACCCCTTTGTGCAAACTGTTGCAAAAGGAGACCGAGTTTGTGATGGATGATGAGTGTAAGAAGGGGTTTGATGAGCTGAAAGAGCGACTCACTTCTACACCGATCATTCAGGCTCCAGATTGGTCTCTGCTTTTTGAGATCATGTGTGATGCTAGCGACTATGCGGTTGGAGCGGTACTAGGTAAGAAGGTTGGAAGAGCGTCCCATGTAATTCATTATGCTTCGATGACGCTCAATGGTGCCCAACGGAACTACTCAACTACGGAAAAGGAGATGTTAGTCGTGGTTTTTCCTTTGGACAAATTCAGGTCATATTTACTTGGTACTAAGGTAACTGTTTATACTGACCATGCAGCTATTCGTTATCTCATGACGAAGAAGGAGGCAAAACCACGGTTGATTAGATGGATATTGTTGTTGAGTGAGTTTGATGTGGAGGTGAGAGATAAGAAAGGGGCTGAGAATTTGGTGGCCGATCATTTGAGCCGACTGGTTCGTGATGAGGATAAGCCTTATGCTCAGATGCCGGTCCAAGTACAATTTCCCGATGAGGCGTTGATGGCCATTCGGGATATTAGACCTTGGTATGCTAACATTGTGAATTATTTTGTCTCTCGTAAATTCCCTCCAGGTTGTTCCAAGAATCAGAAGGACAAGCTTCATTCGGAGGCAAAGAGGTATGTTTGGGACGATCCATATCTATGGAAACACTGCACTGATCAAATTATTCGGCGATGCATTCCCGACAATGAGGTAACCTCTATCCTTACATTTTGTCACTCTCATGCTTGTGGTGGTCACTTTGGTGCAAAGAGAACTGTTAGGAAGGTTTTGGATTGTGGTTTCTTTTGGCCAACACTATTTAGAGATGCATATGCTTTTTGTAAGAGTTATGATAATTGTCAGCGAGTGGGTAACATTTCCCAACGTAATGAGATGTCGCAGTCTTCGTTGTTGTATTGTGAAATCTTTTATGTGTGGGGAATAGATTTTATGGGCCCATTTCCCAATTCTCATGGCAATTTTTACATTCTTCTTGCGGTGGACTATGTTTCCAAATGGGTGGAAACAAAAGCCACCAAGACTGACGATTCTAAAGTGGTTGCAGAGTTTGTCAAATCTTATATCTTTTCTAGGTTCGGTGTCCCAAGAGCCTTGATTAGTGATCGTGGTACCCATTTTTGCAATCGAACGGTGGCGGCATTGTTGAAGAAATACTTTGTGACTCACAAAGTTTCCACCGCCTACCACCCCCAGACAAATGGACAAGCTGAAGTGTCCAATAGAGAGATTAAATCCATCCTTGAAAAGATGGTGAATCCGAACTGTAAGGATTGGAGCTTGCGTTTAGAAGATTCCTTATGGGCGTATCGTACTGCATACAAGACGCCTATAGGTATGTCACCGTATCGCCTTGTGTTTGGGAAGGCTTGTCATTTGCCCGTTGAACTTGAACACAAGGCGTATTGGGCGGTGAAGAGCTTCAATATGAGGATGGATGAGTCGGGGAAGAATAGGAAGCTAGAGCTGCAGGAATTGGAAGAGATCCGTAGCGATTCATATGAGAATGCAGCAATTTACAAGGAAAAGACGAAGGCTTGGCATGACAAGTCTATTTTGAGGAAGGCATTCAATGTTGGTGATAAAGTTCTCCTCTTCCAGTCTCGTCTTCGGCTTTTTCCTGGTAAGCTTCGTTCTAGGTGGACAGGTCCTTTTGTGGTGGTGAAAGCGTTCCCACATGGAGCTGTTGAGATTCGTGGCCTCACTTCTGATAAAGTGCTAAAAGTGAATGGCCAACGGCTTAAACCGTATTATGACGGTTTTAAAATGGAGACTATAGAGGAGATAAGCCTTCAGGATCCGATCATTGAGGAATAGTCCTCCATTTCTGCTGAGTCGAGCTATCGACGTTAAACAAAGGCGCTTCTCGGGAGGCAACCCGAAAGATTTTACTCCCACTCATTTATTTTTGTATTTTTGTTTTGATTTTTGGAGTAGAATTATGCTTTGTTTTGTTTGTTTTTGCAGGTAAAAATAAAACTAAAAAAAAATAAAACCGGGGGTGAAATCAGAGACTTTTGGTGACCCGCGTGGAGAGGATAGCGGGTCGCCCAAAAAAAAAAAGAGTCTAAAACAAGAACCTTTTCACGGCCCGCGACAGGGGCATGGCGGACCGCGAAGAGGCCCCCGCGAAGGTATGTTCACTCGTCATTTTTCTCTCTCTCCTCACTTCTTCCACTCCCCCGCCAGCAACCCAGGAAAAAAAAAAAAAAAAAAAACCTCCCACCAAATTCGTCCATCACCACTTTCAACCCTTTTCAATCACTCTACCACCATAACCACCATCTTGCACCACCAAACAACTTACCCAAACACCCCAAATCAATTTAAACCCTAGAAATTTGGGGGGTTTTCGAAATTGGTCGATTGGAGCGATTGGAAGGTTCGGGGTGCTATATTGGAGGTTGGGCTCGGTCCCACATCAACAATAATCGAAGTTTGAGGTCATTTGGTAGCTTATTTCGTTGGTTGGAGGTAAAAATCCGAATTTCTCTTTGAGTTTTGGATTGTTGTTTAGTAGTGTGTTGCCAAATTAGTTTAGGGTTGTTGTTGTTGTTGGTTGATTTTTGTTGTGGTAATTCTGGGTTGTTGCTAGTATCGAGCCTTGGTAGGCCGTTGTTGAATTGTTTGTGTTTATTGCCTACTTGGAGGGGTGTTGTTAGGCTTGCTTGTTGTAGTGTGTTCTTGATTCCCTTGTAGTATAATGGCACCTACAAAGAGGAGAATAGGGGATGGGGAAGGTTCTAGTGCATATATGGGTTTGCGAACTTTAACTAATGTTGAGAAACAAAGGTGGGCGGGTTTGTCCGCCCCCGGTAGAGGGATTCCGCCCACGTTGTTTTTCTATAGTGTCACCATACTGATGTTGGGGATTGAAGACATGACCCTTCGGTTGTTGGAGAACATGGGTTTGCAGGGCACGATTGACAAGGGCCAGCCTACGATTAAGTGGTGGACTTTGGAATTCTTGTCCACCTTTGAAAAGACGGGTGGAGAGGATGATAGTGAAGAGAAGGGTATTCGATTTAAGCTGAATGATAAGGAGTACGGCTTTACTTATACGGAGTTGAGAAAGTCGTTTGGTGTCTCTGATCCCATTGATTTTCCCCCGTATAGTACCAATGAGGCAGGAGATTTTTGGACAGCTTTGACGGGGCATACCTTTTACAACCTTAAGAACTCTAGGATCAATCACCCGGTAATGCGCTTGATTGGGCGGTTTGTGGCTACCGCTTTCTTTGGTCAGGGTGAGGCTACGAAATTAAGGCAGACGGAGATGTTCGTGCTTAGTACTTTCCTTACTAGTCGGCCAGGGGTGCCGGATTGGGTTGAGATTTTCGTAGCTGCTTGTTTGGGGATCCGTAGTTCTAGTACGGGGAACATTTCTGTCGGGGGCATGGTCTCACGCATCGCCTATTATTGTGGGTTGACGACTTCGGGTGAGCAGTAGGTGGCCGCTGAGAAGGATAGGTGCCCTCATCAATACCCTATTTCTTCTTTCTTTCAATACGACCATGCTGCGATAGTTCAGACTCATTTCCTCACTTATTCCGACACTTGTCGGGGGCATTGGTACTATCGGTATGGGTCGGGCCTTGTATGTTGTTTTCGGTTGCCCCGACTTCCTGACGCTCCCCCAATACCTTTTGGTGATTTTGCCCGAGATTTCTACCTCAAACCTGATTTATCTGATGCGCCGGAGCTGCCTGCTGGTACGGCGAGAGGGGTAGTCTTTGCGGAGGATGGTGCGGAGGTAGTTGCCACATCCGGTGGTGGCCGTGGTACTTTTTGTCCCACTGAGGAGGAGTGGAACTCCTTGAGAGCGGAGGTGCGTGACATTGGGAGGCTGCAGAGACGGATGCTCCTCCATTTTGGCATTTCTGACGACGGTGAGGACCCTGCGGGGCCATCACGCAGCTGAGTTGGTACGTTTTTTTGTTTTTTCCCTTTCTTTTGGTTGTAATACTTTAATAGTTCACATTGGGGACAATGTGTGAACTTAGCATGGGGGAGGGGAATTGGTTGGTTGTATATATTTTGTATAAATGTTTTTCTTTTGCAAACATTTCGACAAAAAAAAAAACAAAAAAAAAAGAGAGATGAGCGAAAAAGAAAGTGAGGAAAAGATACGAGAGAAGAAAGTAAGCCGGTGAGGTGGAAAAGTTAACGAGAGGCTAGGTGAAAACCCATTGGGCGCCTAGGCAAAATGAGCGGAGCGTGTCACTTACCGGTGCATAAGTAGGGTGTTTAAAGGTTGGGTCGGGTAGGTCTCTCTTGGATGGTATAAGGAGGTTTGGTTGGAACTCCTTAGTGGTGTTTAGGCTAGAAAATCCTCGGTGCGCTTGAAGATATAAGTGGCGTTGGTGTTGAATCCGAGGTAGTTGTGGCTCCGGTGGTGCTATTCCGGACTATGGCTAATGAGGGAGTTGGAGGTGAGCTAGCTTAGGTGTGATTTAGGACATTTTAGCCTCCCTTACTTCTTGGTTACGTTGCGATATGATGATATAAGATGGTTTGGTCCGTTGCGTGAGATTACATCTGTGACGGACCCTACAAGAAAGATGACGACTCACCGTCCTTTGGTTGGAGTAGAGGAGATAGGTTTTGAGATGAACTTCACCCGTGCTAACTATCAATAGACCTTGGAGACATCTTTTGGGGAGTTAGGTTGCTCGAGGACGAGCAAAGGTCTAAGCATGGGGGAGTTTGATCTGCCCATTTTGTACGCTACATATTGATAGTTTTTATTGCATTTTAACGGTCCAAATGATATATTTTGCTCACTATTGGTGTTGAGTATCGGTTCTTAAGTTTTATGTAATTTTGGTCGTTTTATGCACATTGTGGTTGCGGACACTTTGAGGCACTATTGAGAAGAGCTTCTCGAGACGTTTGGCGGGCCGCGCTAGAAGATTGGCGGAGCGCCAGAGAAATCGAAGACGGAAGAGGCAGAGATATTTCGCAACTCGCAATGGATAGCATGGCGGGCCACGGTGGGTTATTCGCGGGCCGCGACTAGAGGCTTGGCGGACCGCGAAGGGCGATTTTCCTTAATTTCGTATTTTCTATCTTACGTTTTTCGAAGACTTTATAAATAAGAAAAACCCCGACCCTAGGTCATATTTTTCAGATTCTTTTAGAAGAAAAGAAGGGGTTTTCATGGATTGTATGAGGAGCTAAGTTATTATTTCTTGATCTATTAATCGAAGCATCGCATCGACAATATCGTGAGTTTGATCTATTCGTTTTATCGTTCAATTATTGTCTTATCTTTGGTGTTTATTCTATACAATTGTCTTTTGTGATTGCTAGGTGCGCAACTAGTTTATTGCTTAGATTGATTGTTTGCTAGTTTTAATTGATCAAAGGAATCCATTGTTTGATTGATTTTTACATTGTAGCAATCCCCAGTACATTGATTTGTATGTAATCATCATTAGTGAATTAGGGCAAAGATTTGATTCACATGTTAAATACGAAACGTGCGTTAGTATTACATGTCTCTGTCGATATCTCTCTAATTCTTATTGCTAGTATTAAATTGAACCTAATCATGTGCTTAGGTTATTTGATAGTTAGAGTTATTAGGTAGTGCAGATGACGCCTTTTAGCTATTCTTAAGGAGAGATTTGGGAATTCTGTTCCCACGCTAGAGTAATTGAGATTGATAAAAGAATAGTGACAACTAGGATCGATTAGTCAGTGCGTTGTGGGAATTAATTGATCAAGATCTAATAATTTCCTGAATTACATTCACAATTCGCATTTGTTACTTTTAGATAGTTTAATAATCAACAACTCTCAATCCCCTTATTTGTTACTTTAGCACTTTAATTCATTACATTGGACAACCCATTTCCCTGTGGATACGATCCCTACTTCCTTACTAATGTTGTTAGGATTTTGGATTATTTTTGGTAGATAATCGCGACTTTAGTCTCACCACTACCCCCACATCTTCCCACACCCCAAAAATCGTTGGACAGTTTACCAGCGCATGGATCTCGTCTTCAACGATCAACCCGCACCGAGGGCATGACGTATCCACTGACTCGATACGCCGCTACAAATTCGCTCTTTTTTGGAGAGCCTCACTACATAACCTCCAACCGAAGGTTTTTAGCTTTGGAGGGACGTCTATAGTCCAAAACTCGAGCCCACATCTCTTATGCTCCCACCCCTGAACTCCCTCCCACACCCCCATCAGCCATCCACAACCGATTACACACATAATGGTACCCAGACTTGACAGAAAAATCCCCATTCGCACTATAATGCTACACCAATTTGTCTGGATGTGTCGTCTCCGCTAAAGTTATACTAAGTATTTCATCCGCCTTAAAATCCAACAACCTGCTCCGAAACACATCCCTCTTCCACACCCTGATCTCCTCGTCTATCCAATCCGCTACTCGACAATTCCCTCCATCCCCTCTACAACACGATTTTTGAAAGTGGGCCCTTTTTGGGTCCACCTGTCACCCCGCACACTCACGCTCCCGCCATCACCTATTATCCATCTACACCATAAGGCATCCTTCACACCCACAGTACTCCTCCAAGCATGGCATTTCTAAATTTGGAATAGCAAGTTAGCTATATTTCTACTTTTAGTCCAATAACTCTCCTCTACTAGCCCAAACAACTCAAACTCAAAAGACCAACCCAAAAAAAAAACAGAAAATGGAAAAGGGAAAAAAAAAAGAAAAAGAAAAGAAAAACAACGAAAAAAAACGGTAAATTCATGTGGTGTCCCCGAACTATGTCAAAATGTGCATGGTGCTCCGATGTTTGAAACTTGTACATTTCTGTGCCCCCGAACTTTGCACATAGATGCGCGTGGTGCCTCTGTTTTGTAACACTGTTAACTTTTGGATGGAAAATGATGATGTGGCAATATGATTAATAAAACTTGGCAATCTTTGATAATTCATAACTCATAAAAAAAATTAAAAAACATGAAAAAAATGAAAATGTCCTAACATTTTTCTCCCGCCTTAATTTTCTCAGCCAAGCGCCCCCATCCCTACCGGCTACTGCCGCCGCTCCTACCACTGCCGACCACCCCAACCACCTCCCTTCTCCCTACCTACACCCCACTGGGACGCACTTGATGGCACGAGCCTCGTACAACCCACTATCGGGACTGTCGTGCATCACAACCACCCAAAAAATCCCCTCCACCTAATTTTCTCTCTCCTCGATTTGTTTTCTTCCTCACGCACGCACACCACACCCGTCGCCCTCCTCTGGTTTTTCTTGCTTTCTGCCACGCGAAAAACCACCCGCTCGCCACCGCTGCTCCGCCGAGTGGCCGCCGCATCTCGCAACCGCGCCGTACCTCTGTTATCCCTCTCTCTTTCCGACCAATTTGGTAACTTAAAACCCCCTTTTCCTCTTTTCTACCTCCTCTGTTTTTCGCACTCCATTAATGCCCAATTCTATTATGGTTCGTTTTAATTTTTTTGTGTTGTTTGAGCTTGATTAGTGGTTATACTGGATGGAGGTAATTGAGTAGGGTTGATTTTAGTTTCAAATGAGTGATTTTTTATCCAAGTTTTTGATTTTTGGGGGTTAATTATGAAATTAGAAAATTGGAGCTACATATAATTAGAATTGTTGATTGTTCTTGTGATTAATTTGATATTGAGGATAGATTGATATGTTTTATGATATTAGGGCTTTCGAAATCTTGGTTAGGAGTAATATGTTAGGTTTGTTCATGTTTTTGTTTAATTGAAATTGGTTAGTTTTATAATTAAATTCTATTTTGAAAACTCAAAATTAGTATGTTATAATGATTTTCGAAATTATCATAATTTGTGGAATTATTTTCTGATTCGGAATTTAATTACTAATTTTCGGATTTAAGGTTAATTAGGCTAAACATGGGCTTTTGATAGTTTTTGCATAGAGAATATAGTGGGTTTAATTTGGGATTAATATGGGTAAATAAAAGTATGATCTTTGTAGGTTTATTTTCTGTTTTAACAAAATTATTTGAGTCTTTTGGAATTTCCATGTTATTAGTGTTTTAATTGGGATTATGAACTAATTGGATTAATATAATTAAATTATGTTACTCAGAACTCGTTTATGTGTTAAGGGAGGTCTATTGCCTTATATATGTATTGTAGAACATTCATACATCTTTTGTATAGCTCCATTGTTTTAACCATCTCTTGGACTTGAAAAAACTCTTGATTGCCAGACATAAATCCTTCTCAATAATGTCCCAAGTGCTTTTGAAAAAACCTAATGAAAAACCATCGGGACCAGGGCTTTTGTTAGAATCTATGCTAAATAGGGCCTTCTTGATTTCTTCATTACTAATCTCAGTACAGAGATGTTTACTTTGCTCCTCTGAAATGGTGTTACCCTGCAAAAGAGCTGCATCGACATCTATGACTTCCTTTCTTGTCCGCAATAAACTTTTGTAGTAATCAATGAAAGCATTGGCAATCCCTTCCTCTGTGGTATGTAGAATCACACTTGCATCTTTGACACTACCAATTACACTCATGTGATTTCTTTGTGCAATTCTAGAATAGAAGTACTTAGAATTGCAATCAGCTTTCTTAATGTGATTGATCTTTGCTCCCTGGCTAAGCATATTGATTTCTGCTTTTTTGAGAGTGCAGAATTTATGTTGCACAGCTACCTCTTCCGGATGTAAATCTATAGAATGTGGATTGTTCAGCATTTCCCTCTGACATGAATCCAGTTCCTCCTTGCATTGGTTAACTCTGCAGGTGAGACTAGAGAAGTGATTCTTGTTTAGTTTTTTGAGCTCCTCCTTCACAAATTTGAGCTTTGCATAAAATCTGTACATGGGAGCTCCATAGACCGGCCTATTCAAAGCTTCTTTGACAAGCTGCTTAAACTGTGGAAGATCAGTCCAACAGTTTAAGAACTTGAACAGTTTATGAATGGTGGTGGAGTTGTCAACATTAACCAAGATATATAGGAGCATAATTTGATATTCCAAAAGGGAGGATGGTGGAGATGGAGTCTGTAAGTTGTGCTAGCCACTCTTTATTTATTAGAGCCCTATCCAACTTAGACCAGATCCTGTCACTGCTCTCCTGTTTGTTATTCCTAGTAAAATCTCCTCCATGATTTTGCATATCTTCCAGATTACATTTAGCTATGCATTCATTAAAATCACTCATGTCTCCAGTGTTAGTATCTGCATAACTTATCCTTTCATCAGGGTCTCTTACAGTGTTGTAATCACCCATTAATAACCTGCATCCATGCATACTATCAGCTCTTTTCTCCAGTTCTTCCCATAACAGTCTTCTTTGATTCCTGTCATTGCTTGCATACACCATAGTAACCCAAAATTCTGCATTTGTCAGAATATTTTTGACCTTGCAGTGAATAAATTGTTCATGTGTAGTGTCTATAACTTGGACATCCACCTTTCCTGGGTGCCATAAAATCCATACTCTGCCATTATAGTGGTGTGAGTAATTGAAAGCGGCACTGTCTACTTTGAATTAATTTGTCACCACTAAGGGAGCCTTATGCACCTTTATTTTTGTTTCCAAAACTCCCATTATATCTGTATTATATTACAACATGAGGCTTTTAACCTCGTGCTATTTTAGAGGCTCATTGAGCCCTCTAATATTCCAGGAACAGATTTTCATGCTGAGGTAATGTCAGGGGGGACATTATCCTCTAATACCACTCCAGTTTCCGTTGTGGATCCATCATCCAGCTGCAGCTTAGTAACTTCCTGACCTGTCATTCTAGCTTTTTTGAGTTTCTGCATAATTCTCCTTTTATATATGTGACTTTGTCATGAAGAGTTTGAAGCCCTCTTCATCCTCAGGTGATGGGGGGGTGTGTCTGAGTTCTTTTCAGGAGAGTCACGTATGGTCTGATCAGGACCATCCTTTTTCTCAACATCATTGACCTGCAGGTCATTCCTAGCATCAATTGAAGTGGTTTCTGCAGCTTACAGGCTTCTGTACTGGCTGCACCACTTATGTAGATGCTGAAATTTTCAATGCAGAGTCTTTCAATGGTTCTCCAGCATCTACAGGCTGTTGTACTGGCTGGTGTACCTTTTTCTCCTTTACTGGTTGTGCCTTTTTCACATACTTACAATTGTACTCCCTGTGTCCCAGCTTTTAGCACTCTGAGTGAGTACTGACATTGACCATGGAAAAGAATCAAGGTCAGGGAAAAGCACCCACACAGGCACAACAGACATCCTGTCCAGCTCTTGGCCAAAAGTAGGGAGTTCATTGTTTAAGAATCAGGTTGTTGTTGCCCACTTTCCATGACCCTCCTCTTAGAACTTCATCAATACACACCTGAGATTTGAATCGAAAAACGATCAATCCATTCTTGTAGTACTTCACTACAAGTTTTTCAATGTGGATCCAGTGTGTATCTACAAAATTCTATATGGTACTGATTTTTGGTCTATCCCCATTCACATTCCCCACCAAAGTGCAGTTTCCAAGCTTCAAATTCCACCTTAACATCATCTTCCGTAATCTAAACTTCATCCGATTCTGCAATTCCCTCAAATTTATGCAATGCCATCCCAATTTTGGATTTAAATGAGACTGATTTGCAGGAATTTCCCCTTTTTCCCCAACTTTCACAAAATCAGGGTTTGGGTTAACACTTCCAGCTGAACAATTCCCATTTAGTTCAGGAGCTAAATTCTCAGAAGATGTTTTCTTACCTTTTATGCCCGATTTCCGAATAGCTTGAGCAATATGATCCTCCAATCGATTCTCTGAGATACCAGGGTTGTCAACAGAGTTGTGTGGGTTTGTCTGAATCTCGTCAATATTGGTGTCATTAGATTGCCCTTCTCCGTCCGATTCTAAATCCTTATTTTTTCAATGGCGATTTCAGTAGGTTAAAGAACAAGCTTCCTCTTTGTTCATAGCTTGATTTTTTAGATTTTTTTTTTTTCGAAATAAGGCTCAAAAAATAAATATTAAACAAAATGGGTTGGATTGAAAAATGTTCAATCTTATGGGGTGCACGTCACCCCATTTAGGTTCGGGACAAAACCGCCAGTGCCACTGGCGGTTTTAAGCGTCTTGAACAGTAGCTTTGAGACTGGCAAGAAATTTTGGCTAAGGTGAAACAGCCATGGGGAGGGGCGGTTTCACTTGAAGTGAAACCGGCACTTCCCATGGCGGTTTCATCACCGAACTGAGTATAGAAAATCGAAATAAAATTTTTTTGTCAAGGGTGAAACCGCCATGGGGGGTGGCGGTTTCACTTAAGTGAAACCGCTACCCCCTATGGCGGTTTCACCTTTTTTTTTTCAATCCTTATATGCGTATTTTGGGGAAAAAAAACATAACCCCCCCGACTTTCACCCCCAACTCTCCACATAACATCCCTCTCTCCTGCTCCGACTCGCCGCCCCTGCTCCGTCTCGCCGCCCCTGCTCCGTCGTCCGCTGCCGCTGCCGCCGCCTGCTGCTCCATCGCCGCCCGGTTGTACTCTTACACTCCTAATTGTTCCTATTATTTAGGTAATGTGTCTCTCTCCTTAATTTAGGTTAATTTCATTCATTTTAATTTAGGTTAATTTCAATTCATTACTTTAATTGTTTGTTTTTTTAGTTAGATTACTAATTTATTGAATAAATTGTTTTGCTAGTATTGATAATGATTTGCATTTTCATGGGTATATAGTAGAAGTTGAATTTTTAGGGGTTTTGTTTAATATTGTAATTAAACCATCTTAATTTAGGTTAATTTGAGTTCATTGAGTTGTTTTTTAGGTTAGATTACTA
Organism: Spergularia marina; assembly: GCA_963680865.1. Taxonomy (NCBI): domain Eukaryota; kingdom Viridiplantae; phylum Streptophyta; class Magnoliopsida; order Caryophyllales; family Caryophyllaceae; genus Spergularia; species Spergularia marina. The sequence goes on along the minus strand of OY804553.1, from coordinate 19,728,548 downwards.
ATATATTTAATCCAATTTAGTTAGTATTGATGCTTGAGTTTAGTTATTAAAATTCATAAGTCGGTTTTTAGGGTTTTGGTTAATTGAAGATTTATGTTAGTTGAATTTCTTAATTAAATTAGTTTATTTTTCTCATTATAGAATGAAAATTACTAAATATCCTTTGGTATGTTATTGGGATGGAGAAATTGTTGAAGCTAGTGGAAATGTTAGTTATAAGGGTGGAAATGAGAGTTTTGTATTTGCTAGTACTAGTATGACTTATAATGACTTCATTGGGGAGATTTGTGACGCAATGAAAATCAATAGAAATAGTGTTTCATTGACGGTGAAGATGAAGTATCCGAGTGCGGGGTGTTATAAGGTTGTACCCCTTAATAATGATCGTTCTTTACTTGCTATGTGGGCAATTGTTCGACACTCAAAGGTTCCTTCTGTGGACATTTATGTTGAAGTGGGAATGCTAGACTCTAGAAATGTATTGGCAACAACGATTTCAACAACGCCCAATACTTCTCTCACATCAATGAGATTTGGGGATGTTCCGCAATATGTTTCTATTGAAACCAATAACACAAATAAGGGAACCTTGGACGGGGATTTAGAAGCAAATGAGGCTGAGGAGGAGTTGAATGTTATTGAACGTATGATTGATGATGAAGATGAGGATGATGATTTGGTTGGGAAGAGTGCTCCACACGTAGAATTCAATATGATTCATGAAATTGATCAACAACATGTGAATGCTTGGAAAACATGGGTCAATAAAGTTGAAGTTAAGGTTGGTAGGGAGTTTATAGTTGGTCAAAGATTTCCAAATAAGGCTGTTTTGATAGAAAATGTAACTTTGTACTCTGTATAGCGTAACCAAACTTTCAAAATGCCTGAATCCAAACCCCACACTGTCACTTTCAAGTGTGGTAGAACACCAAACCCATGCAATTGGAGGCTTAGGGCATCACAAAAACAAGAACAGTTTTCAGAAGCCTTCACCATTGTCACTTATCTTGGGCCTCACTAAACTACCTGTGTTGGTGACGTTATTCCACGCGATCATATGAATTTGAAACAAGGTTTCATTAGTGAATTATTAAAAACCTTGTTGCCAAGGATTGGTCCATTAAAATCCCAGTTCTTATTGAATTTATCAAAGATAAATTCAATTATACTATCTCATATATGAAGGGGTGGATGCTAAACAAAGGGAAATTGCAAATTTATATGGTGATTGGGATGAATCCTACAACACTTTGCTTCCTCACTTCATGCAAGCAATGAAAGAATCCAACCCGGGAACTGTTGTGCATTTTGTGAATACGCCAACATGCAAACCTAATGAGGAAACTTTCTTTCGAGTGTTTTGGGCATTTGGACCATCAATTCAAGGTTTCAGCCATTGTCGCCCTCTTATAACTATTGATGGCACTCATTTATATGGGAAATATAAGGGTACTTTACTTATTGCAATGGCAGTTGATGCTAACGACCAACTTTACCCACTTGCTTTCGGTATTGTTGAGAGTGAAAATACTAATAGTTGGTCTTGGTTTATGGCATGTATAAGGAGGTTCGTGACAGATAGAAAGGGTCTTTGTGTTATATCAGATAGACATGATGGCATCAAAGCTGCTATGAATGATGAACACATCGAAATGACTGAGCCTCATGCCTACCAAAGATTTTGCATGCGTCATGTGGCATCCAACATCAACACCAAAGTTTAAAAGTAGGGATTTGAAAAACTTGTTTGGTTGGACTGCCACACAATATCAGAAGAAGAAGTTCAATCGTGGTTTCAATCGAATGGGTGAAATAAATATGGATACACGACGTTATTTGACCAAACATGGCTTGGAGATGGAGAAGTGGTCAAACTATCATGACGGTGGGTTCAGGTATGGTATAATGACTACCAATATGGTGGAGTGTTTCAATGGAGTTTTTAAAGGAGGCCGATTCTTACCCATAGTCGCACTTGTGAAATTGACATTTTATCGAGTCAATGCGTACTTTGTGGAGCGGCGTGAGAATGCAAAACAAAGGCTTGAAGAGGGACATGCATATTGTAAGAAAGTAATGGATGCCATTGCTGTAAATTCTGAGAAGGCCGCACATCATATCGTTGTGGCATTTGATAGAGGACTATTTCAAGTGACCACTGGGTCGGGGCATAGAGGTAGTGGAAAAGAGAAACATAAGCATATTGTGAATGTTGTGACTAAAACATGCACTTGTAAAAAACTTGAAATTTACAAGTACCCTTGTTCACATGTACTTGCCGTTTGTAGCTCAATGGGTTTAAGTACAAATGCATTTGTGGATGTGTTTTACACTAGTGGTGAGTATTTGGGGTCATACACCCCCAAATTTCGACCCATTTCGGATGAAGCTTATTGGACACCTCTTGATGGTCCTACAATCCTTGCTAATAAGGATATGAAACCTGAACCAAAGAAGAAGGGTATGAAGGATAAGTCACATTCAAAGCGATTGCGTAATGAGATGGATGAAAAACCACCATCAAAATCATTATGTGGCATATGTCATCAACCGGGTCATAACAAAAAAAACATGTTCTTTAAGAGGGTAACCTCTTTTGTTGATCTTTATATTGTTGTCAACTTATTTTCGCCTAATTTTTTATGTATAATGTTTTAACTCTCTTCTTTTTCTTTTTGTAGCTCTCATGGAAGCGGATCTTCATCCGGGACCGTTCGACTCGTCTCTTCTCAAACTACAAGACAAACACAGGATTCAAGCAATTTGGGACGGAGAGGAGGTGAGTCCGCTTAAATGTAGAACTCACATAAAATGGCATGGCGAATATCGTCCTTGTAAGCGGGTAGTTAAATTTATTAGTAAAACCCAGTTTTATGGGGCGCATAGAGTAGTTAGTGTTCAGTTAGATGCGGATTTAATAAGTGCGTTGGTAGAACGATGGAGGCAAGAAACCCACACTTTTCACTTAACCGTTGGGGAAGCCACTATCACCTTGCAAGATGTGCAAGTTATGTTAGGTTTGAGGATAGATGGAAAAGCTGTGACGGGTTATACCAATCAAGATTGGAAGGGATTGGTGACTGAATTGTTGGGAAGAGCACCGGGGGAAAATTTGAAGGGAACTTCTTTGAAAATTTCTTGGTTGATGACTCATTTTAATTATTTGCCCAACGGTGTGGACGATGCCACATTTCATTGCTATATCCGAGTGTATCTGCTCATTTTGTTTGGTATCGTTCTATTTCCTGATAAAAGTGGGGATGTAGCTCAAGTAATCTATTTGCCATTGTTAAGTGATGTCAATAGATTGGATGATTACTCGTGGGGAAGTGCGGTAATTGCATTATTGTATCGTAACTTGTGTCGAGCATGTTGTAAGGGTGCATTAGAGATAGCCGGACCTCTTATTCTACTCCAGTTATGGTCTTGGGAACGTATTGCTATAGGACGTCTTATGAACATGAGACCATTAGAATATGATGAGGATTCCGATGAGGATGAGGATGAGGATGATGATGAGATTATAGCTAGTCCATTTGGGTCACAACATATCTATGGGAGAGATGCATTAGGACGTAAGTGGCTTATGATCGATCGACGAAGAGCCGATGGGATTTTCTCTCTTACCGCTTATAGAGATGCATTCGATTGTATGACTCATGATCAAGTAAGTTTACTTATCCACATTGTTTTGTGACTTTTTAAGCATGAAAATAATTTGGTAGTTCACTTATTTATTTGTTTTATTTTAGTTCATTTGGCAGCCTTATACAGCTGATGTCATCTCAGCTCTCTCCCCGACTTGTTCTAAGGATGAACAAGATTGGTGTGTTTTGGCTCCTATGGTCTGCTTCAATATTGTAGAGTGGCATTGTCCGGATCGGGTAGCACGCCAATTTGGTTTGAAGCAAACAATCCCGGTGGATTGTGATACTTTTGAGACTCTTCATAAATTGGATAGGAGAGGAAATCGTAAGATAAGTTGGAGTGAAATCCACAATGTCTATATCGATTTATGGCGTAGGCGTCGAGAGAGGGTGATGGTTACTACCGATTTAGATGATGGCACGATGCATTACAATGATCCGTACATGGTTTGGTATCGAAACCATACTCGTCGTGTCATCGGAGCTGTCAAACAATCTCATGGTGGCCCGGTTTCCTACCATCCTTCTTCTCCCTCAATTCAATTGCTTGTAAGTATCGTTTATCATTATTTCACTTTTATTGAATAGTAAGCATGTTTAGGAAATAATTAGTGCAACTTTTTGATTTTTGTGGTTGTAGACCCAAGGTTTTGCAACTCTACACATGAGGTGTGAGCATGACATTCAAGCTGCACTAAATGACGCATCTAGTGTCAATTTTGTTCAAACTTTAAGCGACATTCGCAAACATTGCTCCGAATGTCTCGAGAAGGTGGGATTTTCACATCTTATCGAACAATCCCAAGAACAACCAAGTGCAAGTTTGGAGGATCATTCTCCTCTCATACAATATATGCGTCGACGTAGAGGTGGTTCTCCTTTGACACCAATTATGGAAGGCAACACTCCGGGTTCTTCCTCAAGCCAACGTCGAGCTACACGCCGTCGCCGCCTAACGGAAGATTAGTTATTAATATAGTAGTTTGTAATGTATGAGAACAATTTGTCAAGTTTATGTTGTATTCGACTCTTTTAAGTATGTAAAAGACGATTAAAGTTATAAAATAAGATGCCATGCCATTCGAGTTCTCATCTTGGGTTGTTATTCACGTTATTGAACGATTGTGGTCGTGCCATTTTGGTTTGTGTTGTTTGAGTTGCAGGTAAATGGAAAAGAAAGGGAAAAGAAGGAAAACAATCTCAAAAAAAAAAAAAAAAAAAAAAAAAAAAAAAAAAGGTAAAACCGCCATGGAGACTAGCGGTTTCAACACAGAGAAACCGCCAATCTCCATGGCGGTTTCTTCACAGAAATGAGAGTATGGAATTTTTAGAAGAAATTTTGGGTAGAGTGAAACCGCCATGAAGGTTGGCGGTTTCACTCTACCCAAAATTTCCCTATACTCAGTTCGGTGATGAAACCGCCATGGGAAGTGGCGGTTTCACTTGAAGTGAAACCGCCACCCCCCATGGCGGTTTCACCTTAGCCAAAATTTCTTCCCAGTCTCAAAGCTACTGTTCAAGACGCTTAAAACCGCCAGTGCCACTGGCGGTTTTGTCCCGAACCTAAATGGGGTGACGTGCACCCCATAAGATTGAACATTTTTCAATCCAACCCATTTTGTTTAATATTTATTTTTTGAGCCCTATTTCGAAAAAAAATTCGATTTTTTATCATTTTGTTTTTTAATTGAACAATTTACCACCTTAACTTTTCAATTCGTTTAATTTCACACCTATCTCTCTTTTTCAACTAATTTATAATATAAAACATTTTCCTAAATTCACAAAATATATAGAAAAAATATTTAGTATTTTATATAGCAGTTTTAGCCGTAAAAATACATTGCATATACATGAAAAAAATTTGTACATCTTCATCTTTTGTAAAATACAAAGAACTATGGTGAATAGTAATAGTAATATAAAGAAGGTAGAATTGGGGATAGATATATCTGGCGTTGTATACCATTCGTAGTTTGTAATAGTTTTTTTTAAGGGGTAGTAGTTGAGGTACAGTATAATATGTTGTAATTGTACTTTTGTATTTTTAATGTAAAATATACTTAAATGTTTTTTATTTATATATTTTGTGAATTTAGTAATATGTTTTTTATTACAAAATTAGTTGAAAAATAGAGGTTGGTGTAAAATTGCACGAATTAAAATGTTGAGGTGGTAAATTGCTCAATTAAAAGTTAGGGTGTTCAATTGCACGATTAGTGAAAGTGTAGCGGGCAAATCGCCACTTTCGCCGAAAAGTAAAAGTTTTCGAAAACCAAGGTAAGTGTTTTGGTTTTTACATGTTGAGGTGATAGCTTACTCAATTTTATGACTTCTTCAACTGTGTTTTTTGTGCTTTAAATCTACCACAGGTGGTTGAGAGGGATGCGTCCTTTATAGTGGGCTATACTTGAAGAATCGTCTAGCTTCCGTTGTGCATTATTGTGTTGGAGTTTTGTTTAGGCCATATCGCCCTATCAATTTCTATTAACTAGTTTGTATTTTGTTCGGCTTTGGAAATCAATTGTAGTATTGTCGGATTTTGGCGAAATTTGTAAAATAAATAGTGTTTTTAAATCAGCTGAAATTTAGGGGGTGTAGCATCTATGATATAACCATTGCAAACAATTGTTTATCTTCAATGGGTCAATCAATCCATTGCTGTAAATTTGCACGCTAAAAATATACTACCTCCATACACTTATATATGATGTTTTCACATAACAAGGTGAACAATTTATCACACAATTTTAGAGAGACATACACATCGAAAATTTGTGAAAGACATATCGTTGAATTTGTATCAAATGCTTTCACACAAGTGCATTTTTATAATTTATTCTAATATATTTTATGATATATGAATTGATAAAGGAGACGTCTTTAAATGCGAAAATAAACACTTAAAAATGTCTACTATGAGTAGTAATTTTACAGCATAATCAAAATTTCATTACTCAAACAAATAATTTTACTACCAATACAATTAATTTTACTACCTGAATTTTTCATTACAAAGTAATTTTACTACTCCAATTTCAATTTTACTACTACTTACTCAATTTTCATGTAGACAAATTAATTAAGTCCACATTATAAATCTCTAGCAATTTGCAAAATAAAATACCCGTAAAAACAAACTCATAATACGACACTAAGAAAGTGATCCTTAGAGTAACGTAAAACGTCTCATAATTGCTCTCCAAAAACCGAAAGCATGAACAATTCTTATACCGTACCCCTCGGGGGCATATGCATGTTTTTGTACCCCCAATATTTTGATGAGCATTTCACGATGATTCGATGAGCATCGCCGATAATTCAAATGAGTAAACATGAAAATGCCGAGCATTCATAGTTATGAGTAAAAAAACAATAAAAACCACACAATAACATCAAAAGTATAAGTTGATTGATGTATATATGGATGTTCAACAATCGTAGTCGTTGCTCATCAAATTGCACTAATTTCTCATCAGCTCTATTAGAGAGTTCCATTAGAGGGGTTACAAAAACATATCCTGAGGTCAGGCGAGGTGTAATCTAAGCAGGAGGGAGAATTGGAGAGTTGCAAGACTTAATCTTGGATGATATTTGTAACAGTCCGATCCATCATACGTCGCAACACAACCCAATAAGATGGGTAGTCACCCCTTAGGCCCATATATCCTCTCCGGGCTCTAAAAGGTGAAGGCTTTGTTGTTAGTATGATGGTAGAAATCTATTATAAACTGATCATATGAGCCTTAATTTCCCAATGTGGGACAAACCAACTCCATAAACCACTTTCCATATTCCGTAGTGTTACAAACTCCCCCACTTAGAGAACGCAACGTCCCCGTTGCGTCTCGGCCAAACCATACCAACATCAACGCAGGTCCAAGATCTCCCCCGCTAGACGGCTGGTTTGGGCCTCGCCCCAGCACCCAGCATGCGGTCGCCGGATTGCTCTGATACCATCTGTAATATCCCGAACCATCATACGTCGCAACACAACCCAATAAGATGGGTAGTCACCCCTTAGGCCCATATATCCTCTCCGGGCTCTAAAAGGTGAAGGCCTTGTTGTTAGTATGATGGTAGGAATCTATTATAAACTGATCATATGAGTCTTAATTTCCTAATGTGGACAAACCAACTCCATAAACCACTTTCCATATTCCGTAGTGTTACAATATTTGCACCTTAGTTAATTGCTTTGATTCCTCTATAAACTCCCTCCGTTCAAGTTCACTCTTCCTAACACTATTCGGCACGCACTTTAAGGTTCGATTTTAACTATATTAGAGACTAGGTTGGTGACCAGAGTTACGCCCGGCTACCTATTTGTGTCACCATACTCGTTTCACCAAAGAAAAAAAAAACATTGTTAGATAATTGTAGTGTACACATAAATGTCACATGTTGAGCATAAAGTGTGAAAAAAATAGTTTAGTTGTGAATTTATAAGTGTCAGATATATATATATCACTTCCTTCCATTCCAATGATATGTTGGATTGCTTTTGGACCAAACACCATTAAAAGGTGTTGTAGGGGAGTAAAAGTAAGGGAACTATAGGACTTTTACAAACACAAAAGTCCCCCAGATAAGGAAAGACTAGCAGTTAATTGAAATCACTCAATATGAAATAGTCCAACATATCACTGGAACATAAGAAACATTAGGTATTATCTGTAATACTACGGATTATGGAAAGTGGTTTATGGAATTGGTTTGTCCCACAATGGGAGACTAAGGTTCATATGATCAGTTATATAGATTCCTACCATTATACTAACAACAAGGCCTTCACCTTTTAGACCCCACGAGTGGTTATTCGGGCCTAAGAGGTGATTTCTCATCTTATTAGGTTGTGTTGCGAGGGACGGTGTATCGGGCTATTACAGATGGTATTAGAGCAACCCTACGACCGCGTGCTGAGTGCTGGGGTTAGGCTCAGGTCAGTCGTCTAGCGAGGGAGATCTTGGACCTGTGTAGGCGTGTAGCTATTAGTATAGAATGGTTGTGGTGCAACGAGGACGTTGCGTTCTTTAAGTGAGGGAGTTTGTAACACTAATGATTATGGAAGGTGGGTTGTGCAATTAGTTTGTCCCACATTGGAAAACTAAGGCTCATATGACCAGTTAATGAGGAGAGAAAAAATGGAGGCGAGGGGGCATCGGGGGTCGATCCTAGGAGAAGCGGACGCGATTCTAGCTGTTGCCGGAGTAGGATGTGGTGGTGGTCGGCCGACGAGGTCGGTTATGCAGTGGAGAAGGTGGGTCGGGGAAGGGAGGAGAGAGAAACTAGATTTTTGGGTTGGGTTCTCTTTTTTTTTGGATGAATGAGAGGATGATACGTGTACCAGACCACAGTGTTGTTGGTGGTCCAGGGACCACGACATAACGACTGGCAACAATGCCTTCATCTCTTAGAGTTCATGAAAGGATATTTGGGTCTAAGAGGTGACTTATCATCTTATTGAGTTGTGTTGCGACGGACGGTGGATCGGGTTGTTACATTATCCCTTAGTATAATTTTGAATTACTACTATATACTCCAAAACTTTGTGACAAACAAGTTTAAATGTCATGAAGGATTTTCACGAAATTTTAGAATTTTACGTAGTCTCTAATATAGTTAAAATCGCACCTTAAAATACGTGACGGAAAAGGATATGAAGAGTGAATTTAAATGCGCAAATACTATCCTACCCCCGGGGTACCAAGAGGAAGGTACCCCCCGGGCCTCCTTCTGATAAGGTCCAGCTATTTTTTAAAAGCCCAGCCCATTTGTGAGAGAGGCTCAATATCAATGTAATATTAAACCACACAAATCAGAAATCTAATAATAAAAAATTAAAAACTCAACCACCATTTTCCCTCTCCTCCCTTCACCCTCCCCGGCCCACCTCAGCCCCGCCACTGCATCGCCGACCCCAACACTAGCGACTTCATCGGCCGGACGTCCCTACGCCGGCGACCATCGCCCCAGCATCCACCATCTGCGCCACCTTTTTTTCTCCTCCATTTCCTTAATCTACCTCGTTTCTCTCTCCTCACTTGGTCCATATTATGATGAGAGCAGGCGACGACAACAACTAATATGGGCTGCGATCAGGTGATTGTAGCGGCGGTGACGGGAGAGGGGGGAGTCGAAATAAGGATAGTGGGCATGAGGGAATCGAGGGGGGACGGAAAATCAGAAAAATGAAACTGAAAAAAAAAAGAAGCTGGGGAATAGCGATGGCCTGTGGGGTAGTGGTAGAAGGTTGTGGTGGCCAGTGGGGGCTGATACGGTGGTGCTAGCGATGACCGGTGGTGGTGGCTGAAGTGTTTGATTGGTGATGGATCAACTAGAGAGGGAGTGGCGGGGGGAAGAGAGAGATATAATTTATTTATTTTTTGCTTTGTTTTATATTAATGTTATTACTAATTTATTTAAATTAGATCATTATAGAACATAACTTGATCATTACATGACATAATTATATCATTATAAAACATAAACAAATAATTCGGTTACATCATAAATCGTTGCATAACAAATACAAGAGTATCGATAATTATGAAAAACAAATCATTATAAAACAAAATTGAATCATTTTAAATAAAAAACAAAGCATTACAAAACAAAATATCATTATAGAACAAAAGCAGATCATTCCAAAACTTACTTAGATCATTATGGGACAGAAATTAATCATTGCAAGACATAAGAAAAACATATCATTGAAAATAAGACAGTTCATTACAAAGCAAAAATTATAGAACAAAATTAGATTAATAATTCAACATAAATTGATTATTACAAAACATTATTGAATCATTCCATGACATAAACGGGTCATTATAGAACAAAAACAAACCGTTAGTATTATTTTGTTTTGGAATAAATGTTTTTTTTGAAACAAATGGTTTTTGATATGTAATGAATGAGTTTTGTTCTGGAATGAACGGCTTTTATTTTGGGATGGTTAGTTTTTATTCTGAAATGAATGGTTTTTGTTTAGGAATTGTTGGTTTTTGTCCTAGGATGATTAGTTTTTGTTCTGGGATTAATGGTTTTTGTCTAGAAATGGTTGGGTTTTGTCCTAGGATGATTAGTTTTTGTTCTAAGATGGTTGTTTTTTGTCCTCGGATGATTTGCTTTTATTCTGGAATGAACAACTTTTTATTTTGGGATGGTTAGTTTTTGTTTTGGGATGAATGGTTTTTGTCTAGAAATGGTTGGTTTTGTCCTGGGATGGTTGGTTTTGTCCTGGGATGGTTGGTTTTGGTTATGAGATGCTTACTTTTTGTCATAGAATGGTTGCCTTTTATTCTGGAAATGGCTTTTGTTTCGAGATGATTAGTTTTTGTTCTGGGATGAATGATTTTTGTCTATGAATGGTTGGTTTTGTCCTTGGATGGTTGGATTTTGTTCTGGGATGATTACTTTTTGTCCTAGAATGGTTGCATTTTGTAAAACAAAAATATCATTGTAAAACAAAAAGTATAGATTATAAATTGAATGAATGTTTTTTTTTTTTTTTTTTTTTTTTTTTTTTTTTTTTTTTTTTTTTTTTTGTCCTGAAATGAATGATTTTTGTCATGAATGAATGGTTATTGTTCTGGAATGATTTGTTTCCTTTCTGAAATGAACAATTTTTAGTTTGGAATGAATCGTTTTTGTCCTGAAATGATTAGTTTTTGTTCTGGAATGAATGATTTTTGTTCTAGAATGATTAGTTTTTGTCCTAGAATGGTTGACTTTTGTTCTAAAATGGTTACTTTTTGTCCTAGAATGGTTGGATTTGTTCTGGAATGATTAGTTTTTGTTCTAGAATGGTTGCTTTTTGTTTCAAAAATGGTTACTTTTTGTTCTGTAATGTATGGCTTTTGTTTTGGAATGATTAGTTTTTGTTCTAAAATGAATGTTTTTTATTCTAGAATGGTTGCTTTTTGTTTCAAAATGGTTACTTTTTGTTCTGGAATGTATGACTTTTGCTTTGGAATGATTAGTTTTTGTTCTATAATGATTATTTTTTTGTTCTAGAATGGTTGGATTTTGTTCTGGAATGATTAATTTTTGTTCTAGAATGCTTTTTTTTGTTCTAGAATGGTTGCGTTTTGTTTCAAAATGGTTACTTTTTGTTCCGGAATGTATGCCTTTTGTTTTAGAATGATTAGTTTTTGTTTTAAAATAAATACTTTTTTTGTTCTGGAATGTATGACTTTTGTTTCAGAATGAATGGTTACTGTCCTAGATGAATGGTTTTTGTTCTACAATGAAGGATTTTGTCTTGAAATGACTTGTTTTTGTTATGAAATGAATGTTTATTGTTCTAGAATTAATTGTTTTTTTCTTCTGAAATGGTCGACTTTTGTCCTGAATGAATGGTTGCTGTCCTAAAATGAATGATTTTTTGTTCTGGAATAAATTGTTTTGTCCTAAAATGAATTGTTTTAGTTCTGGAATGAATGATTTTTGTTCTGGAATGAGTGATTATTGTTCTTTATTGTCTCAAAATTAATGGTTTTTTGTTCCAGAATGAATTGTTTTTGTTTTGAAATGAATGGTCTATCTTTTCTTAACCGACAATTGTTCTATAATGATCTAATTTTGTTATAAAATGATTTAGTCAAAAGGATTAAAAAAAAAAATCTCTCTCTTCCCCAAAAACCCCACCCGACCCACCTCCACCACAAGCCACCAACACCACCCCACCACATAACGGCGATCACTACGCCGACAACGCCATGAACGCTGGTGACTAAGCGTCAGGGACCGCGGTGTTGTGGTTGTGGCGAGCGTGGTAATTGAATGGGAAAGAAGAAAAGCGTGAAAGAGAGAAAGGGGTGCGCAGGGAAGGGTGGACGAGGCAAAAGGGATCGCCGGAGCAGCAGTTGTTGCGGTGGCGCCGGGGACGGAGCTGGGTCGTGGGTGGGGGAGAGGGGAGGAGAGAGAAAGTGAGATTGTCATGTTTTTAGTTTTTATCCGTTTCTTTGTGTTTCTTTTTTTTTTTTTTTTTTTTTTTTTTTTTTTTGATTGGGCTGGTTGGATTGGACTGGTCCAGCTGTGAGAATAATTTGCTCATTGAATTGAGCCGGAGGTACAGATAGAATAGTTCTCGCGGAGTACCATAGACGGATTGATTTAAATGGAGTGAGCATTTGCTCATATGTAAGACGTAATGGTAATAGCCCATTACGTTGCTAGATTAGCTAACCCGGATATCTTCTTGGTATATGTCACGGGAGTAGACCACTTTCTGAGTTTCTAGTCCGAACTCCGAATCTTCACTGCTATTGACACGAATGAATGAAATGGGAGGGCGTTTGATCTCAACAATCTATTTGAATAAAAAATAAAAAATAAAAATAATTCTCCGTATATCTGCTGCCTCCTCACCCCGTCGTCCTCCGCCGCCCCCTAATATCCACCGTCACTTCCCCCGCCGTCCTTTACCACCGTCGTCCTTTTCCACCGCCATCAAGTTTACATCGGAAATCATCAAGTTTACTTTGAATGGACAGAAAAAAGGCATTTCGCGCTAAATTGAACGAACGACAGCAGCTCAATCGCATTGATTCTCCTCTTGTCAGGTAATTTTGCTAATTATCTGTCGTAAATAAACCCTAATTTTGTTGGTTTTAGGAACCCTAGAATTAAAACGTTATTGTGCTGTTTTTGGGTATAATTTTGTCAATTTTAGTATGTGAAAGTTGCGTGTAGCTGAATTATGAGGCATGAGGTTGTTTAAATTATTACAGTTTTAATCTAGAAAATTCGTCTAAATTTTAGTATGTGAAAGTTGCGTGTAGCTGAATTACGAGGCATGAGATTGTTTGAATTATTACAGTTTTAATCTAGAAAATTCGTCTTAATTTTTTATTATTATTTTGCAATATATTTGGCATTATTGGGAATTTTTTGCGTGGGGGATTCTGGAAAGATTTCTGTTTGATCGTTGGAGCTCGTGTTTACTTACGATTTGGCGATTTTATGTGGAGAGGTTATGTGCGTTTGGCGATTTTCGCGGTCATTGGTGGCAACGTTATTAATTTTCAGAGTGGAATATTATTGTTTGAAGATTATTACACCATTGGCATTATTGGTGCTGTTGATGATTAGAGACGAGGGAGCAGTTGAGCATAGAGCGGTTTTTTGCACTTTTAGTACTAGTTGTTGTATTCTGGTGAAGAAGTTGATGAAGATTACTGTAAGTCTTCTTTTGTTGGTATGGCGATAGTTTAGTTTTGATGTTAAAAAAAAGTAGAATATTATGCTGATTCGAGGCAAGTATAAGTGGCTAATATAATTGATGATGGCCCCTGGTAAGTCTAAATGAGATTTGAAGTGTTCTTTCTGGTTGGTAGCTGATGGGGAGGGAAATGGACAGGGTATTTCTCGTCTTTTTTCCCCCTTTGATGTTTTTTTTTTTTTTAATATAGAATGAACCTTAAGGGGCTTTTCATGCTCATATTCTTATTGGCATGTGGATTTTGTGTCTTAGGTGGTGAGTGTCTGGGATTTTAAGAAGTAATAAGCTAGAAGCTTGTGTTCAAGCTCACTTGTAGAAGGCTCATAAATTGCATGTTGCTGGAATTCCTGGTTAAGGGCCTGGTGACACATACATAAAAGGATTTGGTGAAAATTTATTGTTTTATAGGCTTTGGAGTTTGATGGACAATTAAAAACGGCTCATTACACGTGCTGTTGATAAGAGTTGTATTAGGTTGTTCTTAGTTTAGCCAACAGATTACATTGGAAGTGCTTTGTACATACTTTTGACAAGAATATCACGGAAAACGGAGGGTGGAGGCCTCGAGGGAAAGTGTGAGGTTGGTATCCATCAAAATCATTCAAACGTTGGAAGCACTAGGTTTATCCAATAGGCAGGGAAGATGGATCACTCTTTCCCCCTTTCCCCTATTCCCTTATATTCTCATTGCACTTTTTTTATTTCCTGACAAGAGAATTGGAATCCCTCATTCCCTCACTCTCTCCTTTCCCTTCCCTTCCAAGTTCCCTCATCCAATAGGGCTGTTAAGTTGGACTGTCTGACGAACAGCCAATTTTTTTTGGTTACCTGTTTCGCATGGTTGTATATATCTTATATTTAGAGTTAGAGGGTCTAATCTCTCATATGCAGCTTGTTGATTCCATTTCTTCTATTGGTATAATGCTATATCAGTTGAACAGTTTTTTTTATTCACTTACAATCTTTGACTCAGTTATTGGCTTGGGATAGGTTCTTTGGTACTTGGGCTGCGGGGCAATGTGTTTGTGTGTGTGTGTGTGTGTGTTTTTTTTCTACGTGTTGTCTCTGTTGGTGTTCTGGAAGTGGTGGAGATCTTTTGTTAGAATGGGTAGATGGGGTCACTATAGGGTTGTATTCTGTTCTGTTGTTTTAATACCTATTTCTTAGGTGTAGGGCTCTAGGTTTTTTCAAGAGCTCTTTGGTCAGGGGAAGAGAGAACAGTATACTTGATGAATTGTGATTTGGTTTGTAGTCGTGGTTGGGAAGGGCGAAGGAGTTGACTTCTTGTTTTTTGGGGAGTTGCCCATGGCTTGTTGCTTTGGATGGATTTCCTTTGACTTTTCAAGCTCTATAGTACCAAGAGAAATTGATATAATGATGTGGCGTTGAGGTGTGGTGTATCAGTGTATGTTTGAAGTTTGAAGCTGAACATCTTGTACTTCTGTTCTGCGGCCATTTTCTTTCTTGGTCCTTGGTCAAGTATATGGGGGGCATTACTGGGAAGTTGGAGAAAATCTACTTTTAGGTGAAGTTTTAGTCTGAAGCAACTTCTTTTTATCCCTTTCCTATTTTCCTTGTGTTACTTAATCCCGATACCATCCTTTCTGAATTATATCATGTCACATGTGGGGTATATAGTGCTTCTTAAATCTTTGTTGCATTTGTCTTCTCTAAATATGTCTATGCCTTTGAAATCTTAATTTCCATATTACGCAAAAGATAATTTATTGTTCTCATATGCAGGTACAATGATCAAGCTAAGCCTGTTTGTCGAGTGTGTGAAGTCGTTTTGAAATCAGACTCTGATTGGACATATCACCAAGCGTCCCGTAAACACTCAGAGGTAATGTTTTTGGTTTGCTGTGCAAAATGTTCTTAACCTCTTCTAATATTAAAGATATTATGAAGTTATTTTGTTGTATTTTGCTTCCAACTGTTGCTTTTCTTCTGCTTGCTTTGCCTTCACAAGAAATAAGGGGTTGTTTGGGGTAAAACTATGTCACATTCATACTTCAACTGCATGTGCATACCTTGCTTGGATTCTCATTAGTTGAGAAGTTGTCCAATTGCTGTGATTTAGTGTACTCTCTAGATTATTGTCTACTCCCTCCGTCCCAGCTCAAACACCCCGCGGGCCCTTTGTAGGGGAATAAAGAAAAATCGTAAAGAATGTGTAGTGGTGGTATTGGAAGACAACAACAAGTCAAACATCTTTAACCCCAATGCCTTAAAGGCTCCCTCCATAAGGCGGGGTAAAGGGGGGACGGATGCACACAAACCTTACCCCTATTGAAACATAGAGAGGTTGTACACGGATGACCCAAAATGAAAATTGCTTCGAGAATTGCACCCTACTTCACAAAATAAGTAGCACAGACAGTTTTATGAGTCATTTTGCTTTATTGGAAGACAATTAGGAAAAAATAGGAGAGATAATGATGTCTCAAAATAGATTAAGGTGGACTTCCAAATAAGGAAATCGGGATGTTTGAAGTGGGACAGAGGGAGTAGTTAATAACGCAATTCAAGTTCCAATTTCTGAGTAGAGCCTGCAGTCAATTGTTCTCGCTGTAACTAAAATTTGCAAACTGAGAAAGTCCAGCTAAACAGTCGGGTACATTGGTCACTTTGATAACTTGATAAGCATCTTTGCTTGATAAATTATTGTGCTTTAACTAGTGTGACATGTATAGTAGGGCTCTTTTGCCTTTATTATCCTATGTGCAATTAGCTATTTTTAAATTTGTGGTCGTCTGCTGGTGGCACACATGTTTTGGATCATTCCTTCATGTCAACTAATACTAAATTAAATCATCAGGCTGTCAATAAGTTGAAAGCCGCTGCTTCAAGGAAAAATGCAGTCAACAATGCAAAACCTGCAACTTTCAGTGAACTATCAAATCCACAAAGAGATGATTCTAAAAAATTCAGTGGTGACAAGTCAATCATATCTTCAGATGTACAGAAGTCTCGGCCATCATCTGCACTTCCTGCTGGATTTTTTGATAGTCCGGACGCAAAGAAGCAAAAAGTTGGTGAGTACCTGTTACGAACCCTGTTGGCTATAGTTTTTTAGATAGATGCATAATCTATGGTCTCTTAATCTTGCTGTAATGATGCTCCTCAATATTTTGAATACTTGATTTATAATCTCTCATCTTCCCCCAGTTTTTCTGGGTTAGGTAATAAAATGTATAATAATGGGAGAGAAACGAACAGGTTTACATGGGAGTCCCCATTGGTGTCCTTATGGATATAATGAAAACTTAACTTATCAAAAAAGGACCACATGTACGTCTTTCAGGGACTGTAGTTCTGTAGCTGTTTAATGTATGTGTGAAATCTGCAAGAATAACTCGGCATAAACCTCATCTAATTTACTTATTTTTCTTATTGGTGGATGACCTGTTGTGTTGTCCCTAGATGTCTCTCTCGCCTAGTACTTGGAAGGGGGAACCTGTTTTTGTTTACAGAACTGCGATGTGATTTTGGACTTCCTGGTATTGTTTTAATTCTGCCATGTCTGAATCTAATTGTCTTGGGGCTAGTCTCTTGTGTAACAGCTATCAGCCTGACTATGGGTTTGTCCTGGTTAGATTATCAATCTTGGTCTAGGTGGTATTGGGAAGAACATTCGGCAAGATATATTGCTTTTTGCTCTATTGCCTTGAAGTTTATTGGGAGAGGCTTGAGCTTTAAATGATAATAGATATCTGGATAATTACATATCATGGGTTGGATGTCGTCATTTCGTTAGGAAATTAGGCGGCTAGAAACTTCATTTACCTAAAATTTCAATTTGGCACATAGGCTTCGGTGTTGGTACCTAAAATCCTTAAGGGTGGGATGCTTCACTAGATCTAAGTCATCTAACGCTTTGTTTTCTTGGAGGTTGGAGGAAAGCTTCTGTTTACATTCTTCGTTCATTTCTTCCCTGAATAGAACTCCTTTCACATATTGGAATTTCCCTTCTGAATGTAGAAAACCATATTAGTTCATTCAGCAGCTCATTGCCCTTATGGTCAATAAGAACCCTTTCTTTCTGGTTTAGGGCCTGGGGGAGGGGGTTAAAAATGCTGACTCCGAACAGCCTAGTGATGGTAGAGGTCCGAATTTGGACCCTTAGATTATTCTTACTCTGTGATTAGTAAATCTCTCAAACCTTTTTCCTAGGTTTTGGTGTTCAGGGCCTACTGGGCCAGCGAGGCTTTATATATTATGAAAACTGTGGATTATTACTATTCTAAGTGGTTATTGTCCAAGTTTTTGATTAGTTATTCTCGTGAAGATTGGCTGATGGATATCTAAAGCTAACTTTGCTTATATCTAAAGGACTTGCTCAAGTAGAGGAAAGTGAGGCTGCCGGAGGTGCTTTGTTGTCTAAGCCTTTAAGTACCAGTCAAACCCGGCCAACAAGTATTGTAGCAGAGAATGCAATTGCTAACACGGAAATTAAGCAGGCGAAGGGAGCCTTACCTGCTGGTTTTTTTGATAGAGAAGAAGCTGATGTACCTGCACATGACTCTGGAATTAAGCAGGGAAAAGGAGCTCTACCTGAAGGTTTCTTTGATAACAAAGACGCTGATTTGCGTGCACGTGGCATTGAACCTGTGAAGATTGATGTCAAGTAAGTCCATGTATCATATTAATAGACACAATCACTTTTCATGTGTGAGACAACTATGGTACTATCGCAACTTTTTGGTCAATCTCCTTTCTTTGTGAATTGCTGAATAAATCACACATTCAATTCTTGGTGTCTTTTGATCAATGTCCTCCTTTACTCACCAATAAGATAAACAATCACATGGTTATTTTACTTACATGTATAGAACACATTAATGCAACAAATGTACACCATTATGCTGCTGATCTTCAATATAGTAGTATCGTATGGTAATAAAGTGCATGTCTTTTAGATAAACAGGTAATTTTTTTTTTTTTTTTTTTTTTTTTTGGATTTCATCTTCATAGTTTTTCCGGTAACTTCTTTTCTTTGTGAATCTTATCTACTTTTATTTATCGTCATAATGTTGACTTATTAACTCATAATCATTATCAGAGACGAGTACAAGGCGTTTGAAAAATTGATCCAGGAGGACCTGGCAGAAGTGGACAATCGTTTTGAAGAAGAAGAGGTCAGTGTCTTCAATTCTTAATTTACCTTGGACAACAAATCATACTACGTCTTATGTTCTGGCCTGAGTGTTTGTGGTCGTGATCGTTGATACATCTTTCCATTCAGGCTCTTTTGAGATTTTTTTTTTTTTTTTTTTTTTTTTTTTGTTTTTTTTGCTGGCTTCACTTTCCAATCTTTCAACAGCATAGTAACTAAAAATTTAGCCCGATTTCGTGGCCGGAATTCTGTACATGTTTGATTTTTTGCTAACGATTTCTGACATATGCCTTTTGTGTTGATCTGTTCGCTTAAAAGATTGATGCAGCGGAGCAGATAGAGGAAGAAGAAGCTATTGAACAAAGGTTATTTAGATTTGAACTTATTATATGATTTCCCTTTAATGTTGAAGTTCCGTAGATAGCATACGTGACTCACCCTCTTGCTCTTTGCTCCAGAGCCTGCATTGAGAAAGTGGAGAAGTACAAGCAGATTAAGATGGGGTTCATTGCTGCCAGATCTAGGAAAGCTGGTAGGTCGTCTGAACTTTCACAATCTAAGTCTGATCAAGAAGATGAATCCTCAAGTGAGAGTGAAGATGAAGATGACGAGAGTTTTGCGGTTGACTGGAGAGCACAGCATCTCTGAAAGAGAGCTTGATTTTCCAGTTTTTGGCTGTCCATTGAAGGATCAAAACCGAGAAATGGTGAACAGTTTCTCCACTGTACTAACTAAGAAATGGGGAGCAAGTTGACTGGTCTTGAACCTTAATAGTATTCCCGAAAATCAAGTGAAGTTTTCTACTCTTGGGAAGTCGTAATGGGGTTGTCGTTCAATTACAACATCCACAATTTTTCAGCTTTCAAGTCAATCTTCAACAGTTACAATCCACACACCTTGCCAAAGAAAAATTGTCGTTCGAGTCTGGCACACTTATCTGCTTGTGCTACCAAGATGGCTGACAAAACAAAAGTCTCACGGCTATGGAAACCAGAATGTATCTAGGTTTCATATTTGTACTGGTTCATGTGGATGTGCGACTTGCAATTGTCAGCCTATTTTACAATCAAGAATGCAAATGTGCAAGAGTATACACTTGTAAAGCACGAATCGTACTCTTACTGTGAAAAATAGCGCACATTGTCTTCTTTTGGCTACAAAATGCGCAAATTTTCCTAGGTGGTCTTCCGTTGATTACGAATGACATTTTAGGCAATAGGCATATATGCCGAATGCGACATTAGCCACATTAGGTTCATTTGAATTTGAGGCTAGTCCTCGGACCTTTCTTGATCGATATAGGTAATTTCACGCCAAGCTACCTATTCCAAGCGTAAATTTTGCCGATATAGAAGTAAAATCGTCTATTTTCAAACTGCTATTTCTCACACCTCATCTTATAAATGAAATGACGTTTCTTATAAATGAAATGACGATTACGAAATATTGAGATGTAACGATATTCATAAAAGATGTAAGATTGATAGCCTCTTAACATCTACTCTAATATTTGATTTACCACAATTTCCAATTTTAGATTGGTTACGCCCTAGGGTTAAGGAATATAACGATTCTAAAACTCCGTATGACCTTAGCCGATTTTACTAAACCAAATGGTGTAAAGCCAAAGTCCGGATTGTTAGCATGAACTCTGAAGCATGACCGTTGGTCGAATTGAGTTGGGTCCAGCAAAATCCAATACTCGAACAACTTCAAGAGAAAGCTTTGCGGTACTAGTCCTCAAACCGCTGCTTGATTTGCGAGCTTCAAGAGAAAGCTTTACCTGGGTATTTTTTTTCCAATTGTTGCCCTTTGATTTCAGGTATTAATCTACTCTTTAAATTGCCCTCTGTACTTTCACACAGTGTTGTATTTTTATTTTTAATTGTATCCGTTGTTGGTCATGTTTTATTGTGGATAAACATTTGGTATGTATTGTAAATGTAGAGTGTTATTGACGCTTAAATTGAGCAACATTTGCGAAGATTTTGGACCAACTTTATTATTGGTTTGTCCCTGGCAATTTGGAGGATAACCCTGTTGTTCATTTGGTGAATATTTTGTCAGATTTTAATGAATAGTCAGTTCTTTATTATTGAAATGATATGGGCTATTATAAGGTTTTCTTTCTGGCAACCCCCAAAACAATTTAATTTGCAGCAGCATACTGTATAAATTTTGACAGCTGAATTGTGTAAAATTGTAGTTTATCCCTTGATGATTGATATGCTGTGATGATTGATATGCTGTTATGAGAAAGCTTGATATGAAATTCAAGTGAAGGGAGTCTTTTTCTTTACTTTTCCTGGAAAAGTAAATGAATGCATTATTCGTTTAGTTGGCCTTTTGATAATTCCGCGGGGCAGTTATGTTGTGTGAAGGAACGAGACACTTGAGGTGGAGGAATTTCGGGTCACAAGACTGACGATGTCATGGGTAATTAGCGTGTTTCTAACTTTTTACCTAGTAATCTCTGTGTTGAAGATGGGAACACTGATGCAGATAAGAAATGTTTAAAGGTCGAGAAGAAAAGGTAGTTAGAACTTGGCTCTCTGGTAATGCACTTGGGACTCGTAGGTCATGAAAACCGATACATCCAGCAGAATAAGAAAGGGTGATCCAACTGTATATAGATTGATTTCTAAAAGCTTGGATTTTTAAAAGATTCAGAATGTGATAAGTGAGAAACATAGTTGATTTGCTAAAATATTTAAAGAAGACAAAGTAGACTAGTGGTTCTTCAAAGAATGAGGCCTTAATGGTGTAAGAGTAGTAGCTAGGTGCATTTATTTCCTGCTTACAGTCATCTTGAAATTTGCTGTAGTTCTATCTTGACATGATCAGGTTACAATTAATGTTGAACCTTGCACTTGAAGTTAGTTTGTGGTTTGCATTGTTGTGCATTATCAGGTCGCCCACCAATTGTTCTCTAAAATATCTCAATGGAACAATGCTTTGTTTTAATAATTGTTGTTCTGGCTGTATGATCCTTCAGCTGTAATTGCTTAGTCTGTTTGATAAACTTCACTTGCATTATATATGAGGTCTTACTGTCATGTCAACATATCATATCTTACCGAGGTACTGTTTTTGTGATTTGGTAGTAGATGTTGATTTCATGAGTTTTTAGATTGTATACTGCACTCAGATTAAATGCCTGATTGAGGGATCATGTCATTGTTTCCCTTGGTTAGTTGGAAAAATCTCTTAGAGACTACCACTCCGTCCCACTTTAAACTTCCCATGAAATTTGAAATCCTCTCAGATTTTCAAATGCCATGGGAAGTTTAATTTGGGACGACGTGGTATCTAAGAGCGATGATAACTGAGGAATCTTGTTGCTTCAGTATTTGATTGCTCAAGGTGCCCACGCTTTGATGAAAGTAGACCTCCTCCCGAGTTGCCATACCTAATTGTGAAACTTCTACTCCCTTGTTTGTCCAATCATTGTGAACATATTGTTGAGTGATAGATTAATTATCACCCAATCAAGTTGAATAGGAAAGCTAATGCAACATAAAAAATAAAAAAAATAAAAATAAATAAAAAAAACTACCATAGAATATGATGGGCATACTGTGTTTTGTTTTGTCCGTAGCTTACATCTTACAGATCTGTTTTTTTATCTTCTTGAGTTATTGAGTGTTGGGTAGTTTATATCATCGTTTATTACATCCATAATAATTGCCCTGACAGAGCTCTGTCTTCCATTTGTAACAGTTCAGTGATTGGCAAACTCTAATGGGAGTGATGACTTTTACTTAGGAATGAACTTTTGGAAACCTGCTACGGCTTCTAGATGGTATTTGAAGAGTAGATCTCCTAAATTTACAGCATTACAAACCCTTCTTCACTTCAAGGCCTTTGCTACTCGTATACTGCAGCAGCGCTGCGAAGCTAAAGATCTGAACAATGCGTTGAGAGTTCTGGATCTTGTGTCTCCAAAAATTCCTCCTAAGAATAACCAACAAATTTGTCTGCTTATTCAGGACTTTCTACAGACTCGTTTGATAAATGAAGAAAAATCATCCAATGACTTCACTTCATTAGAACCCAGACGGCAAAGTTTGTGTGATTTAAAGTCATCTTCTAGCTCATTCGGGGATGATCCAATTGTTGACGTTTTTGAGTTACATTGGAAAGGGTTGAGATTAGATTGTGCAGTGCTTTCACATGCACTAAGTGCTTGTGGATTTAAAGTTGATCTTCATTGTGGAACTCAGCTCCAATGCCTAGCTATAAGATATGGTTTTTTCACAAATGTTTATGTAGGAAGCTCTTTGATTAGCATGTACTCAAAATGTGGGGATATATGCTCGGCTAGGAAGGTTTTTGATGAATTGCCAGTAAGAAATATTGTATCATGGACTGCTGTTATTTCTGCATGTGCACAAGATTGTCAAGTTGACGTTTGCTTGGGCCTTTACCGACAGATGAGGATGTCATCACTTAAACCTAATGATTATACACTGACAAGTCTTTTGAGTGCGTGTGTTGGATGTGGCTCCCTTGGACATGGGAAAAGTGTTCATTGTCAAGCTATTCTCTTGGGCTTGGATTCGTATATTCATGTTGCAAATGCGCTCATCTCCATGTATTGCAAATGTGGAAATGTCAGAGATGGTTTTTTCATATTTGAAGAGATAAAATATAAAGATATCATTTCCTGGAACTCTATGATAGTGGGGTACGCGCTGCATGGGATAGCTTGTAAGGCTATTAATCTTTTTGAGGAGATGAGAAAGCAAAAGATGAAGCCTGATGGTATCTCTTTCCTAGGTGTGCTATCATCATGTCGTCATGCTGGTCTTGTTAAACAAGGACTGATCTATTTTCATTCAATGGTAGACAACGGTGTGGAGCCTGATTTGGGTCACTACTCTTGCATTGTAGATCTTTTTGGTCGAGCAGGCTTAGTGGAAGAGGGCCGTAATTTTATTCTCCGGATGCCCATGAAACCCAATGCCATCATATGGGGCTCACTTCTATCTTCTTGTAGATTTCATAATAATGTTTGGATTGGAATAGAAGCTGCTGAGAACCGGCTTGCACTTGAACCATCATGTGCTGCTACTCATGCACAACTTGCGAAACTTTATGCAAAAGTGGGATTGTGGGATAAGGTAGCGAAAGTGTGGAAGGCCATGAAGGACGTAGATCTGAGAACAGAGCCTGGATATAGCTGGATTGAGATAGGGAATGATGTACACTGGTTTAGGGCAGACGACACTCTGAATTCTAAAATGAATGAGGTTCTTTTGATGTTGGACAGTTTGATGGGTCAGATGACACCACATTTCATGCCTGAAATTCACGAAGAGCTTGTTGCTGTTCAGTGCCTTTTAGTTTCATGATGATAGAACTATTGTAGAACGCAAACCCATCAGCAGGTAGCACTGATTGATTTTTTTCTTCTTCTCATTGTTGTATATATCTGGAGCTGTGTGATCCTGAAGACAACAGAAAGAAGGAATGATCTCCCATATGCAGCATGTTGATTCTTCTTCTTCTTCTATTAGGATGATGGCCACGATTGAACCTTTTATTTTTTATTTATTTCCAATTAGTTACAAATACTTAACTCGATTCTTGGCTTGGGATTGGTTTTTGGAACTCGGTTGTGTTTTCTTACTTCATTCTTTTTTTTCCTCTCTCTCTTATGGTTCCTTCAGGGGGTGAACTTGGTAGTGCAAGAACTGTGTTAAAACAGTAAGTTGTTGAGATGGGTCTCTTTTGTTAAATTGTGTAGAAGGCGCCAAGGCGGTCACTTTTCTTTAGGGCTGTATTCTATTATGTTGGTTAAAAATCTTTTCGTTTCCTGAGTGTGGTGCTCTGGATTTATTCAATGGCTTGTGTTGGGGAAGAGAGAACAATTCACTTGAT
Organism: Spergularia marina; assembly: GCA_963680865.1. Classification (NCBI taxonomy): domain Eukaryota; kingdom Viridiplantae; phylum Streptophyta; class Magnoliopsida; order Caryophyllales; family Caryophyllaceae; genus Spergularia; species Spergularia marina. The sequence goes on along the minus strand of OY804553.1, from coordinate 19,703,674 downwards.
GAAATTGTAGGCGTGAGTGGGAAGGAGTCGACTTCTTGTTGCTGGGGTGCTGTGCAGCTGGGCATGATGATGGCACATTGCTTTAGAGATGAATTTCCTTTGACATAACATCAGTCAAAGTTGGATGGTACTTAGAGAAAACAATAATGTGCTCTGGCCTTGACGGGGTGCTGAAGGTTTGAAGCTTGAAATATAGCTCTTGCTCCTTTCCTGCTCCTAAGTCAAGTATATAGTTGACAATATGGGGAAGTGGAAAAGAATTTTGCGTTCAGGGGAAGTTTCAGTCTGAAGCAACTTCTTTCAATCATTTTCCTATTTTTCTTGTGCATGCCATCCTTTCTGAATTATATTAGTATGTCACATCTGTGCTCTTTAGCGGTTCTTAAGTTGTGTTGCATTTGTCTAGTCTTGTCTAAATACAGTTCTATCTTCGAAGTTTTAATCCTCCATAATACTCAAAAAGTTTTATCTTCTTATTATATATTTATTGTTCTCATATGCAGGTACAATGAAGATAAGCCTAGTTGTTGAGTGTGTGAAAATGTTCTAAAATGAGTAAAATCTGATTCTGATTGGACACGTCACCAAGCCTCTCATAAGAATGGCGAGGTAATGTTTTAATTTGCAGTGTGAAATGTTTCTAACCTTCTAGACTTCTCTGAGAGTAAAGATGATCTAGAGTCGTTAGTTTGTTCTTGTGTTTTGCTGCTTACTGTCTCCTTTCTTCCTCTCATTTTGTGTTCACCAGAAAGGAAGGGCTTGTTTGGGGTAAAAGTACGTGAAAGTCATGCTTCAAGTGCATGTGCATCTCTTGCTTGGATTTTTATTAGTTGCGTTTCCTGTGTTGTAGTGCACTTTCTAGATTTTTGTCTTGTTAGTTACTAAATGCTCCTGATTTGGATACTGGCCTTGAGACAGCCTCTTATTGCTGTAGACTAGATTTTAGTTCTTTGTTTTGATTGAAAAAAAAAAAGATGGTGTAAGATAGCAAATATACATCTGTGCTCCCACACCTGGCCTTATACGTTCCCTGGGATTTAAGATAGACATCATAGGAAATAATGTTGTAAGAGAACTCTGTCTATATCTTCCTAAAAGTATTTAGATTCTATGGTCAGAGCTTGAGCTGGCAGAGGTACTTTGTCATCTAAGCCTTGAAGTACTTGGCAGATGTGGAATAGTGGGCAATTTGAAGAAGAGGTCAGTAGCTCTGTACCTTCAATTTGTCATCATCCTTGGATAACAAATCATGTCTTATGTTCCATTCACACTATCTATTGAGTTGCGTTGGTTTCACATCTTTTACAGCAATGTGAACATCTAGTATCACCAACTTGTGGGCTGGAGTTCTGTATCATGTTTGCTGACATGCCTTTCGGGTTGATCTGTTTGTTATAGAGTATTATAGATTATTTATTTTTGAACTTGCTATGTGATTTTCCTTATATGTTGAAGTTCCTTGGAAAGCGTACGTGTCTGATGTTCTTGTTCTATGCTCCAGAGCCTGCAATGAGAATGGGAGGACTAGAGAACTAAAATGGAGTTCATTGCAGCCAGATCAAGGGGTAGGGGGCCTCTGAATTTTCAAAGCCAAAGTCCAATCAAGAAGAGGAATCCTCAAGTAGAGTGAAGATAAAGATGATGGTAGTTTTGCAGTTGACTGGCGCGTACAGCATCTATGAAAGAGAGGTTAGTTTTCCAGCTCTTGGCTGTCCACTGTGAAGGATTGTAAAGCCGAGAAGGGAGCACCGGGAAATGGCAAGCAAGCTGACTGGAATATATATGCCCGAAAAAATCAAGTTAAGCGTGACCCTGGGAAATCTCTATTGGGTGATTGCAATCCACAATTGTCAGCTAGTCAACTGATCTCCAGCAGATCCACTATGCACACTTCTGTCAAAAAAAAAACCACAATACACACACCTTGCTGGCCGGAGTCTGGCTCTTTCGTTTGCCTATGCTACCAAGACGGCCCATGACCCAAATTAGCTTACTTCCAGATCGAGAGTTGCAACGTATAGTGAATGTAACACTGATAGCTTAATGTGGGATTTGCATATTTCTACTGGTTCATGTTGGAATGCGGCTTTCAAGCTTCAGCCTATCTTCAAAAATGCAAATGTGCAATAGTATATGCACTTGTAATGACTAATGAGCTAATGTACTCCTATGGAAAAAAAAGTGTTACCTTTTCTAAGAGATTTTTCTCCCAATTTGCTACCTATTTTGTAAATTTCTTTGTACAATATCTCTTGTATTATCTCTTATTATCGAACGATAAAAGTCTGAACTTTTAGCGTTGATCCAAACGTGCAAGTCATACATTCACATAAAATTTCATCTCGCGTGTATTTTTGTTCATCTCTCTCCCACTTTCTGTCTCTCTCCCTCTTTTCTATCTCTCTCATACCCTAGGGACCTAGGGTTCATCGTCATTTCTCAAACAATCAAACCACCGGTCCATCTCCAACATTAAAGCATTGACATAGATCGAGAAACATTTTGCGAGTTTTGTATAGAAAAGTTCGATGCGTCAGATACACTAATTGTGGTAAATTTTACTCCTTAGTAATTTAATTACATCTCAATTGAATACTTTTACCGTGCTTTTATGTGTTCTAATCAACTAATCTCAATTGCTTGATTGTAATTTAATAAGAAAAAAATAAATTAAGTTGAATTTTAATTATGTGACCGCCCATTGAGTAAGAAATTCAATTTTATTGATTTTAAATTGTTAGTTTTTTTTTTTTTTTGAGGGAATTGAAAAGGAATGTTCGAAAGAACATGGTAGAAACGAAGTAAATAAATAAAAAAATCGGACACATTAATTTTTCTGGAAATCATCATCGGAAAATGGGCTTTTCTCGCCGGAAAATAAAAAGGGCAATTATTTGATTAATAAAAACCATTGATTAAAGGTAAAAATTTGGAATTTTTTTATTCCGTATAAAAGAATAAAATAAACAATGCTAGAAAAGACCGTGAAACAAAAAATTGCATGAAAAATGTGAATTATCCTCACAGTGTTATTTGTATTTGTTTATGAGTTAGGAGTTTCTGTCAATTCATACATGCATCTTTCAGAACGTTTGTTTTGTGACATTTTGTCTGTCATGATGTTCAATTGATTTATTAAGGTTTTTAATTCTCGACTCTTTTATTGTCAAAAATAAAACGAGTTCACGAGAACCCCACGAACACAAATGCTCGTAACATATGAGCCTATATGATTTCATTCGATTCAACTAAACCAAATACTGCACACCCGAATTTCAGATGGGTAATATGTCAGTTGTCCAATTGAGTTGGGTCCAACAAAATCTATAACTACTTGAACAAAGTCGACGACTTCTTTTTTTTTTTTTTTCAAGAGACACAAGAAAATAGAAAAAGAGAATTGTAAAGCACAAGCTAAAATTCTCGAAGTGTGCTGATTTGCGAGTTTCAAAAGAGTGCATTTTTCCAAATTCCAAGTGTCTTGGGATTTTGAAGGGTCTTCCTTCACATTCACTCTTCTTATTCAAGTTTCCCTAACAAAGTTCTGTTCTTGGTGACACACCATTCTATCTGGGCATTTTCCCAATTTGTTGCTCCTTTTTTTTTTTCAGGTATAATTCAGCTATACTACACTATATGAATTCTCTGAATTTTTCATGTAATATTGTTACTGTAATTTCTCAATGAAGTTGAATATCCTTGATCTTGCTTGTATAATACTCCAAGAATCATGCCTGCTGTTTTTTTATTTCCAAATGTATCTTTTCTTGTTCATTTTGTGTGGATCAGAAGGTGTTGTTTGTTGTGAATGTAGAGTGTTCATTACGCTTAATTTCGAGCAACATTTGTGCAGAATTTTTTTACCAACTAGTGTTATTTGTTTGTTCCCTGGCAATTTGGAGGAGAACCCTTTTGTCAGATTTGATCAGTTCATGTTGCTTAATTCGGGCGACATTTTTGAAGAAATTTTGCACCAACTTCTATTTTTGGCTTTGTTCTCGCAATTTGTAGGATTTTGTCAGATTTTAATGCAAAGATCAGTTCTGTATCATAGGAAATGTTTATTTTGTGGATTTCACTGTGATGTTGATCATACTTTATAGGGTTTTCTTTCCTGCCCCCATTTGCGAAAGAATTTCATGATTTTCGTCACTATAGATTATAATCATATGCAGAAGGTTAAGTGTAAGTCCTCCTGGAAGTACTTGACAGCTGAATTGTGTAGGGCATTAGTCGATCTCGTGATAATTGATATGCTGTTGCGAAAAAAGTTTGATTAAGGTGCAGAAAAAATTAAAGTGAATGAGTCTTGAAGGTCTTTCTTTCTGGAAAAGTGTATCTATTTCTGTTTTTGGTTGGTCTTCTAATGTTGTGTACAATGTTTCTGCCAAGCAGTTTCTTCGTGTGTGGGAACATTGGGTCACAATGACGAGTAATTAGCATGTGATATTTCTACCAAGTAGTCTCTCTGTGAAAGATGGAAACATTGGTGCAGATAAGAAATGGTATAAAGCTAAAGAAGAAAAGGAAGTTAGAACTTTGCTCTCTGGTAATAAGCTCGGACTCAGAGGTGATGGAAACCAATGTCTCAAGTAGGATAAGGAAGAGTGATCCGACTGTAAATAGATTGATTTCTAAAGACAATATGGATAAAGGCCAACAACCTGATTTTTTGAAGGAGCAGAATAAGATAAGTGAGAAGCGGAAGATAATTGATTTGTCAAAGAAGCAAAAAAAGACTAGTGCTTCTTTAAGGAAACGTAATAATAAAAGGGGTTCTTCAAAGAATGAGACCCTCATGAGTCTCTTTAAGCAGCAGAAGAAGATACGTGATTTATCGAAGAAGCTTGACACAAAGAGTCAGGTTTCCAAATGTTTAAAGAAGCAGTGTAAGGGTTTTCAAAGTGATCAGTCCTTATCATCACACCCAAAAGAAAAGGACAGCAAGAGTTTGGAAACTGAAGGTTCGAAGAGAAAGCGAAAACTTGAGAGAAAAAAAGATAAAGTTGTTCGAGATGAAGCTTCTCAGTTGCTGAGGAGAGCAAGATACCTTTTGGTTAAACTAAAGCTAGAGCAAAACCTTATTGATGCTTACACAGCAGAAGGCTGGAGAGGTCAGAGGTACTTGAAACATTCTTTACTTTTCTAAACACTACTGTGTGATTGAAGCTTTTGAAGGGACCTTAGCTCTTTATGCGTTTTCTTGGTTTTGACTTTTGAACTATTTAATTGTGTGAAACGGGTAAGTGAGAGTCATTACCATTGAGCCTGATGTCTGAAACACATCACATAATTAGTTTCAAATTAAATTATTGTCCAGTAAGTTGAACGTTGATGAAAATTAGTAAATAGGATGTCACTTTTTGATTGTCATAAACCTATTCCCCTTCTCTCTTTCAATTGTGAGTAAATGGGATCTAGAAATGGAAAGATCATCTGTAAGTTGGTCTATCAGTTGGCCTAGTCATGATAGCTGCTAGGTGCCGTACTCATGTTATAATATTGTTACATTCTGTACAAGTTGTATAGCTGCCTTTTAGATTGGTTTTGGAACTTGTTGGGAAATCAGTGCTAACACACACAAAAATAGAGGAAAAGTGCAAAAGAACAATTTTAGAGTGGTTCGGCGTAGGCCTAGTCCACAACACAACTCTACTATATTAGTAGACTCACAAATACAAGTTTAAGGCGAACTTGACAATCCTCACACAATAACCGACCTAAGGACCCGAGTACCCTCTCACTCTAAGGCACTTAGATGGAGAAACCTCACACAACTTATCTCTCTTTATTTGTTGTGGCTACTGCTCTCTAAATCTTAACACAACTCAAAGCCCCTATTTATAGGACTAAGCTATCTCTAGAGCCTTCTAAGAGTACATGTACTAGAAGTCTCCATACATGCATTTAGGAGATGCATTTACTCATGCCTCTTCATTTTACTAATTTAATTTGATTGGGGAATTCAAAGAGTCTTCAACAGAACTTTTGATATGCTTTGAGCCATTTTTAGAGGATATTCGCTCCATAAAACATTATGAATGTTACCCATTGGTATTCCATCTCTCTCATATTATTTTCCTCTCCTCCTGTGATAACTTAATTTTACCATAGCAATTGCATTTTGTGGAGATAGTAGTGAATAGTTGGGAGCCAAGGGACAAACATCAGTTTATGAACCAGAGGAGAAAGATCACAATGACCTGTATAAATATGGGCAAAGACTATTGGCCCTCCACTGAAGTTCTCTTGCTCTCCAGTTAACTCATTTTCCTTTGAGATAAAGTATTGTGAGTAGGAGTGAAGAGTTCTTGATTGGAGTGCCAATAGTTCCTCCCTATATATCTATCCCATTTTGAGCTGGTGAAAATTGTGCAGTAATTTGCGCTCCACTGAACTTAGATTAATTTGACCTTAATTCTTAAAGTGATTGTGTCTGGCTGTTGAAGGTAGATGTTAACAGACTTTAATAAAGCTTACCAAATTTTAGCTCAATCTTTCCAAGAAAGAAAGGTAGTGATTTGCTTCTAATACAGGATCTTATATTGATTTTAGTGTATTTAATGTGGAAGAAACAAGGTTTGTGGCTTATTAAGACCTGACTAATTATCATATATTTATGTGAGAGCTAATATTTATCACAGTACATGGGTTTCTTCGAGACCTGACTTGATGTGTATTAAGTGTTGTTCCACTCTATACTCAATGTTTGTACAGTCATTTTCCAATCTGGGGGCGGTATAAAGAATACTGTCATCAGGTGGAAAGGCTTGTGAATTCGCTCAAGTAATTGACTTTATCATAATAGTAACGTTTTAATATGTTTACTCCTCAGAAGTCTATATTTCTTTTTTTATGGACTTTTGTGGAGTTTATAGTTCTTTCTCTTGATTTTGACTCAGCTTATTGAACCATCAATAACCAAGGGGAACATTTTGACTGATGAGCTTCCCCTCCTCGACATTCCACTGTATTTCATTAGAAACTTATTAGTTATTTTTTTAATATGTTTACAGCCGGGAGAAACTTAGACCTGAAAAGGAGCTACAAAGAGCCGAGGAGCAGATCCTAAAGTGCAAGCTTGGTCTTCGAGACACAGTTCGTCAGTTGGATTTACTTGGCTCAATTGGGCAGATCGATGACTCTTTTATCGCTTCAGATGGCTCTGTACATCATGAGCATGTATGTGACTCGCTTGCTTATGTAAAGAACTTTTAGATATTGACCTTCTATAAGTTAGATCCCAGCTACTATGGCATTTCAAAAGGTGATTGTGCTCTGTGCACCATTTCCGATGGCGGCATATCTAATTGAGCACTTTTAAGTTTTAACTTTGTAATTACGGTATCAATTTCCCGTACTAACTGATCTTTGAGATGAGCGTCGAGAACCCTTACATATGAAAGCTGCATTTGATTTATTTACACTTACACCCTAAAGGTAGACTTAATGCTTTCCACTCTGTAGATATTCTGCAAAAAATGCAAGTCGCAGGAGGTTTCAGAGGATAATGATATAATTCTATGTGATGGCACCTGCAAGTGTGCCTTTCATCAAAAATGTATTGATCCCCCATTGGCCACTGAAGATAGTAAGCATCATGAATCCTTTCTGTGATTTTGTGACAGTGAAATTGGCTTCTTTCCTAATAGAATCTCTCTTTTCTGTGGTGGTTTTGAAGTCCCCCCTGAAGATGAAGGTTGGTTATGTAAGTATTGCGACTGCAAAATGGATCTTCTAGAGGCAATTAATGCACACCTTGGGACAGAGTTCTCTGAGGAGTGCAAATGGCAGGTTGGATTTTGCAGAAATCATTTTTCTTGCTATCTGGCTTGATGTGTTATGCTGAAGTTTGTCTCACTTTTGTTTTGTGTAGGATATTTTTAAGGAGGAAGCTCTTTTATCTGATGCTGGGACGAAGAACTTCACTTCTGAAGAAGAGTGGCCTGATGATGAGTCTGAGGATAATGATTATGATCCTAACAAGGATGAAATCAACAGCACTAGCTGGTGTGATGCTAGGGAAGACAGTGGTTCCCATGAGGAAAGTAGTACTAGTACCTCATCTTGCTCACTAGAAAGCGAAGGTTACTGGGAATCTGGATTGTCGACCGAAAGCAATGAAATATCCAGTGATATCCCTCATTTGCAACAGAACTGTGTCAGGGATGCCAATGATAATGAAATCATTTCTGGTCCTAGGCACCGATCTGTAGTGGATTACAAAACGCTCTATGATGTAAGTGGTTTGTTCATTCTCAAGGTCTTAAAGAACAGTTATCTTTCATTATGTTGGATTCAAGTTCAGCTGTAAACTGCGTTTGTCCAGGTCTTTCTTGCATGATGTTGTACAAAGTAGATTGCCAAATTGCACCGCCTGTTACTAGGATACAAACAGGTCTTAAAATAGTTAACATCTTGTTTCCAAAAGGGTTTATTTTCTTCCTTAAGTCATTCGTTTGAGTGTCATCTTTCTTGCAGGAAATGTTTGCTAAGGATATTAGTAACAGTGACGTATTTAGCGAGGATGAAGATTGGGACCCTCGTAAGCGAAGGCCGAGGAGGGGAAAGGAGTGTGATGCAGCCAGTACTCTTATGACGTTATGTGTCAATGAAGTGAAACTTTCAGATTCACAAACACCGAAATTGGAAAAGGACCATCCTCTGGACAAACGAGCTAGAAAACCTCCCTCCAGGATTCCATGTGATGTGCTGAAGGTAGGTTTGAAGTTTTGGCATGTTCCTCCTTTCTAAATGTTGTCAAAAGGTCATGCTGCCGCTGAAGGATGATGTCCTTGGTATGTACGGCATTTCTGATGTTGCTGTTTAATATTTATTTTCAGAAGCTTCGTGAGGCATTTTCTGAGAATGAACTTCCCTCTAGAGAAGTTAAGAAAGATATCTCAGAGCTTGTGGGTCTTGATTACGCAAAGGTAAAATACCCTAGTTTAATACACGGAGAATTTGATCCGTATTACCTAATGGCCAACGGCCTTAGGTATGTTACCTGAGTTTACTCAGATATCTAGTGACATTTGGTGTTTTGCGTTAAATATTGCCAGGTGAACAAGTGGTTCAAAAATGCACGTTACTTGGCGCTAAAGAGTAGGAAGGTGTGAATTTTGGTGCTTGAACTTGATAATTCTCATTAGCCTGAATCTTGCTCTTAACTTTCTTACTATATTGCGGTCATTGTTCAAGTCTACTTCATTTCGTAGTCCGTTTATCTCACAAAGTACCATATCATGAATGTGCAAACAGAAAGAAGGATCTCCACCATGTGCTGCTTCCAAGAAATCTGATGATGAAGTTGTTACCACTAATGAGCCTGTAGTTTCAAAGTTCTCCTCGCCCATTTTGACTCGTAAAAGACAGTTAAAGAAAGTTAGCTGGGATGATAATTTGACAACATTGGTGATCTCTGCAAAGAAGAAGCGGTTGAAGACATTTTCGCTCCCTAACACCAAGGTCTTGTCACTTACAAAGACCCCTTGTTGAATCATTTCTATCTTGTTTCTTTTCTGGTAACACACTGTTTTATATTGATATCTTGATGTGGTACAAATTTAGGCAAATGTGGAGCTGGCTAATAATGTGAGCTTGAAGAAGCATCTCTCGAATTTGAGAACCAAAAGTAGACAGGAAAAGAGCGGAAGATGTGACCCCGAAAATCCTCAAGTGCAGATCGCAGAAATACAGATGGAACAACTATGTCAAATAGATTCAAAGCTTTGGAAGCTGAAGCAAGTTGTAGCGACATTTCAGACAGCCATAAACAAGGATTTTAAAGAGCAGTGCCTAGAAGAAAAACATGTGGTCTATGTTCCTACTGCAGAGGTTAAGGAGAAACCGTGATTGTTGACCTGCAGAACTGGGTTCATAGATATCATTTGCGCAGAAGACAATTGCAATGGTCCGGTACATGAGTACAAAGCTAAAATCTTCTGAAGAAAACATTGGATTATCAAACAGCCAAACCTGACTTATTAGGTTGATTATTTTAAAGGACTGGCAATGGTGCCTGCAGAATTACTGCAGTGGTTAGGGAGGAACATTTTTGAAGTTGCGATAAATCTTCTTGTAGCTGGTTATCGATTATATTTTGGGGGGTGGGGGTGACTGACTGACTGCAAACGATTAAATCGTTTGCATTACATGGGTTATTTAGCATGCTCAGCTAAGCTGTAGCTTGATCTTATAACTCGCAATAGAAGATTTAAAAGGTTGTAAATCCACAGAATGTTTTGCTAAATACACAGGAAAAGCGACATTGTTTCTCGACACATTGAATGTTTTTTCGGGGAACTAACTGGTTAGGAGCAGTAGTTGGCTTAATATTGACATGACTGCCACAGTGCAGGATCTCAATGGAATGTACTTCATTTTGCGTTTTGTTTTCTGTGACTTTCCTGGTAAGATTTGGTGAGGAAAATCCCACCCTGGTCAAATTCATGTCCAAAACTAAGGATCTTTATCCAGGTTGGGAAAATCACAAGCACCTTTGCTCATTCTAATTTCTATACGCAACTATGAACGTGAACTTCATCCCTTTTACCTTGTCATAGACGGGAGTCTTAGTTAATGTTATTGTGATGCTGAGATCACTAACATGTTATTAGCAACTGCTCCAGTTTAGACATGCATCAATTGTTATATATTCATCGGAAAAAGGTTCTAAGAGTTTATTGCGTTGTCATTCTACTATAAAAAAAAAAAACACCGTCTTTATCTAAATTTTGACGACAATGCGAATGGCCATGTAAAAAGTCCATCGACAGGATTCACAAGCTCATTGCTTTGGCTCTTAGCATCTTAGACTTTGGTGCAGTAGTTCCGGATTTGCGGAGTTGTCTAACGCCGGAGATAAGATGTTGCAGTTGAAACCGAATCCCTAAAAAATGCACAAAACAAGAATGCTCGTGCTCTCAAGTCTCAACTGACTATAATTAGCATGTTTGTTGAAAAAATGAGATTGCGGGTCTAAAGCAAGACTACGTTACATGCTTCCTAGTTCCTATATCCATATCATTGAAGTAATACTTGTTCAGTTTATATTTTTGGTATCGAATTTTCGTTGTTGGAGGTGCTCTACGTCCGTCCAAAAAAGAGGGATCGAACTAGTTGCACATTTTGGTAAAAAAAAAAAAAAAAAAAAAATGCTAATTGAGATTTAACGGTACGTACAGTAAATTCTTGCGCAAATCTAGACAACTCCAACCTCTTTTGCATCTAAAACAAAGAAATAAACATTTTGGCATTCTGTGGTTTTAATAAGGGACAATAAGGATTAATAATTTTGACTCAACTCAAAAAAAAAAGATTAATAAGTTTGACTCAACTATTAACCATGCATTAGATTAAACTTTTGATTAAATTGATTACTTCACGTGTATCAAATCGAGTATGATGATTGAAGAAGTTCAAACGTCGAACGAAGTTGCTGTCATGCATGCTTTGCTCCATGATGCATCTCGTGTTGGATCAAGCTTGACGATTTGTGTAGAAATCTTCTGACAGGTTCAAATAAATACTTTTCCCATATTCATGTGGAAAGTTAGTCTGCAAATGTACAGAACCACGACTGAAGTAACATTATCTTATACAGGTTTTCTAGGCCAATCACTGTGATTAGAAACCGGTATTTCAATCACAGTGGACATATGTGTTATATTAGGGGTTGAGGATCGTGGTTGTGTCTGTGTTGAAGGGAGATCACCGGCCATGGGTGGTTGTCTCCGGACTCCGGTGGTATACTCCATGTGGTCCGCGACGGCATGTTGGTGTGTGAGGTATGTCTTCCGGTAAAAAGGACTATTTTTTTAATTTATTTTTTGTCGATCGCCGGCCGGAGTGATTGTCGCCGGCGTTATCTTTGATGGTTTCATTCCGACGGTGTTGTCTAGGTTGGTGTTTGTCCATGGTGGGCAAATGGTAAAGGGGAGAAAGAGGCTCAATATATGGGGAGAGTTGATGAGTTTGGGAGAGACAAAGGTGAAATTACACATGTGCCCACTGTAATTAGAATGCGTATTCTAATCACAATGATTGGCCTAGAAAACCTGTGAAATTATAAATAAAAAATAAAAAAAAAAAAAGCTGAAAATTTGATGCATGAAGATGAACGGTGCAGATGAGCCAAAAACCGTGATTAGAATAGGCCATTCTAATCACGGTGATTGGCTTGGCATTCCTGTTATATTGTCCGATTTCCTTCCAACTTTTTTTTTTTTTTTTTTTTTTTTTTTTTTTTTTTTTTTTTGTTGCTGGTCTCAGTAACGCATACGATACGACTACGTTTGAATTATTTCGAAATAATAATGTTGCAATTTTAAGCCAAATTCAATCTCAACCTCCACCAGTCCCTTTCATGGTACAAAGTAGTTCATGATTAATTTCTCATAACATTTGTGATACTATTCAATTATTCATACGATTATCTTTTCATCAGTTTTTTATGCTTCAATTTTAACTACTCTTGTTAAATTTCCGACTAAGTGAAAAATTCAACAAATACGAATCATTTAATAATCTACCATTTATCTCCACATATATGGTCCTACATTTAAAAAAATTTAGGGTAGATAGGCAGGTATTCAGGTAACATAACTTTAGCTAAACTTTTGATATAAGAAATTAAGAAGTACGTTTAAAGTATTAGCACTAACATTATGAGGTTGTTTATCACGATTCACGTCCAACAGTATGGGTCGTTTCTTGTCACTCAAATAAATGTTTGACGTGTCGAGAATCAGTAGATTCTAAAAGTAGAATTAAAGCCCTATATATAGGGCAATGGGTAATGTAGAATGCAAATTTATTGTGCTATCTTCTTGCGCGCAGAATTACACTTTTTTGTAGCATAACGTCACACAAAGTGCACCTTCGATTTGTCACGAAATGTAGCTATAGCGAATGAATAGGACTATAGGAGTATGGTGCCAGACTGACGAACAGCATGACTGCATGAGAATGTACATGGATCCACCTTAAATGATTAAATAAAAGGTACAACGACGTACTCATCACATCAAAGGCATATAGTCAATCACACAATGACACAAATAATAGTACTCTACATATGATTAGAAATTCAAATTCGGGCTCTTGCAGATGAAACAACGAAAGTTATGGTAAAAGTCTACCCATTATTTAGTATCTTTCCGTTAAACTAATTTCGGTATATTATTCGCGTAATCGTTATAAAATACTCTTGGTCATCACAAAAACAAAATAGTAATAATAATAATACTAATGGGGCAACATACCAAGCTAAGGGTGTGGGCATACTATATTACTATAACAAGTCAATTTTTATATAACAACAATTAGAGATCGAGTCGCATCTAGCAAGTAGGATGAAACCATGCAAGCCTGAAGTCATTTAATTGCATGTTTCTTCTATACACTACGTATGAGTAATATTATAGGAGTATCTCACACCATATGCATGGTTTTCAGTAGACTTTGGGTTAGTAATGTTTTAGAGTAGTGAGAAAATTGACTAATAATAAAAGGTCGACCAACGTACAATAATATGTCAAGTGGTATATTATCATATGACGTTGTTACCTTATCTGTTAAATTCAACAATCTTATAATATAGAGCTCTTAGCCTCGTTTACTTAAAACGAATATAAGATCTGAGACTCAGCTAGAAACATCTACCATCAAAACTTCAACATGACCAATAGTTTACACCACTTAAAATTACATCAAATGATGTATGATGAACTAGACTTTTTTTTTTGGAGAGAAATGAACTAGACTTTTAGTAGAGCATGTTGCACGACAATGCGCTTTTATAAATCTGTCTTATGAAGTACTTTAATCTATTAGACTTATTGAGTTGACAATCTTTCCCAAAATTTCAAAAAAGGCATACATTCATTGTAAGTTAGCTAGAAAAGTTTATCATAAGACATACTTCCTCGAGAAATAGAGTTTAATACTCGTAGGCTATGTTTGGTAAAACTAGCTGAAATAGTAGCTGAACGCTGAAATAGTAGTTGAATGCTGAAATAATAGCTGAAAGCTGAAATAATAGCTGCAATAGTAGCTGGAAGTTTTTAGCTGATAGTATTAGGAGTGTTTGGCAGAATTAGCTGATATATATAAAATTACATAAAAATGCATTATTTATTTTTAATCTCATTTTATTTTAGTAAATAATTGAGGGTAAATTAGGAATAAAATTATGATAAGGTAGTTTATTTTAAATAAGTTACATGAGGTAACTTCTTAAATAACCTAGCTTATTATTTAAGCTAGTGGTGTTACTAAATCAAGTGGTGTTACCAAACCAACTTATTTGGTCAAAGAGCTTAAAAAACTAGTCAAATAAACTACTTTAGCCAAATAAGCTAGCTTATTGTGCATACCAAACATAGTTATAATCCATCTTTATAACTATATTTAAATGCTAAATAATTCAAACACATTTCTGATCTAACCTTAACCTTAGCTGGGACAATATAGTAGGTTTAATTTCTAATCAATGACAGCCTGCTACCATTTCATTGTCATCAATACTATAATCATTACCATTTGAAATACTGAACACAAATCATTAAAAGAATTAATCAACTTAATTATTAGCTCGAAGTATTCTGCTAACTGTTAATCACAAACGCACATAATTAATCATTACAAAATCTAGTACTCTTGTTTTTCTCTTCTCTCTTTTTTTTCATTAAATATTATAATATTAAATCAAAACCATTGGCCAACTTTTTCCCACCTCAAAATGACATTTATTTATGCAATCAAACACTATGTTGGTTGGTGGTTAGGTCAAATTCTATGGCAGAAAATAGGATGGAAAATAAGAAATATACTACGAGTAGTAAATCTTTGTTGAATTGTAAAATACAAAAAATGTTGCTACATGTACTGTCTGTGGAACAACATGGTCTTCTCTACTTCAATTGTTTAAGCCTTTGTTTCCATGGTTCGTTGAAACTTAATGCCCAATTGCCTCTGTTGGAATAACTTTCACGGGTTGGAAGCTGATTTTGCAGACGTGCATTCAATGGCTTCTCATTCTCTTCTTCTTTACACTCCATTATTACCATTTTATTGTCGAGATAAAGTTTTAGGTGCAATCGCTACTTAGATAATAATTACTAATGCAATTCTTTTTACCAAAGAGTTAAAATTTGTCACTAATCAGTCAAATTAAACATATAATCAAACCCTAAAAATTACAGAGTAGGTGACAGATTTTAGCCTATCATTGACACATTTTTAAGAATACTCCGCATGACTATTGGATATTGATATGTGTTGAACAATACATTAATGAAGAACGGGTACATCCAAAAGTTTAGGTCATTTTTTTATTCCACATGAAATACTCATATCGACTGTGCCCTATATAAATGGACAAATTTCTAAGTTCCTCAAGCAGTCAAGTGTGTCTACTAGTGTGCTATAATACCAAGTTTCTTGGTTCTCAAAATTCACTAATTCCCCAACTTATATACTTGTATTATCTTCATTTTTTTTTTTCTCATGGCTATCACCATGTGTAATGTTATTCCTAAGTGCCATACAAAATGTATTTACTTGATCATATCATCTTTATACTATTTAAGCATTCTTTACACTTGTAATGGAGATCAAACTCAACAACTACCAGCAAGTTTTGTTTTTGGAGATTCACTAGTAGATGTGGGGAACAACAACTACATTGTTTCGTTTTCGAAGGCGAATTATCCCCCGAACGGCATCGATTTCGGAGTACCTACGGGAAGATACACCAATGGAAGAACCATAGCTGACATTATAGGCAAGTTCTTCCATTTCCCCTGTTCTCATTCGAGTCATTTCCCCTGTTTCTATAAGCAAGTAGTTATTTGTCACATTTGGAAAAAAAAAAAAAGGGGTCTACGTTAGATTAATTCCATGCAAAATTTTCAATAAAAGACAAACATGTCGCCCACTCACAATACTAGTGTTATTTTCTTTTGCGTGATACTATAGTAGGTATGCCAAGCTAAATCATTATATTTGTGTGTGTTTTAGGGCAACAACTCGGATTAAAATCGTTTTCTCCACCATACTTAGCTCCGACTACAAAAGGAGTTGCGATTATGCAGGGTGTTAATTACGCTTCTGGCGGTGGCGGGATCCTTAACCAGACTGGTCAAATTTTCGTAAGCTCATTTTCACTCTATTCTTTTACTAATGGAATTTGTTATCATTCATGAACACTATTATTAAATTATAATAATTAAAAAATGATGAATGTCAGATTGGGAGGTTGAATTTTGATGCACAATTGGACAACTTTGCAAATACAAGGGAAGATTTGATTGCAAGTATGGGGGAAGCAGCAGCCAATGAATTTCTCGAAAATGCCTTGTATTCTGTGACAATGGGATCCAACGATTTTATCAACAATTACTTAACTCCTGTTGTTTCTAGAGTTGAGCAAACTCTTGTTTCTCCAGAGGCTTTCGTTGGTTCCATGATCTCTAAATATAGGGTCCAACTAATGGTATGAGTTTTATTTTATTTTTTCTTTTATAACTGTTAGATAACTAACTGAGACAAAAGTCTATGCGGATGGTAATGACACCCACAATGGTTTTATACTTCAACAATAACCTGCATAATTTCAATGATATAATCATGCTAAATATAATGTTCTATATTAGATATCTAACTATGAGATGTAGAGTTTGTTGTTAAGAAGTCGTAATCAAAGTGGAAAGTTCATGTGTTGTATTGTCCATGCATGTTTATGGTTAAAAGAAGAAAAGGTAACATTAAACGAATACTTTTGGAGCATGAATGCATTGATAGAATATTTGTAGGCAGACATTGATTTTAAATGTCATATCAAAATCTCATATAAATGTAAGTGGGTGATATGAATTATATTTACTCACGAAGCCGACATTGTGGACCTTGTGGTATTGCAATTGTTTTGTACATTACAACACTAGTCGTTGACTCATTATACTTATCATTATCCGTGAGGTGAGGTGAGGTGATAAATTCGCGTTTGTTATATACAGAGGTTGCGCAGGATGGGAGCAAAGAAGATACTAGTGGTAAATGTTGGACCAATTGGGTGCATACCATATCTTAGAGAAATAAACCCATCAGCAGGCGCCAATTGTGTTGCTTTCCCAAATCAACTTGCCCAACTATTCAATGCCCAGCTTAAGTCCCTTGTTATTGAATTAACCAACAATCTTCAAGGATCCCAGTTCGTTTACGCGGATGTTTATCGCGTTGTTGATGATCTTCTCACGAATTACTCGTCCTATGGTACGTATTCTAAAAACTTGCACACTTCTATTAGCTTATCTCGTCATAACTCGTAACATTATAATAAGACGGTTCTCTAAAAGACGTTAAATAAGATTAATGTCGGAATGTGACAGGTTTTGAGAATGCAAATTCAGCATGCTGTTCTGTCAGTGGTAGGTTCGGAGGATTAATTCCGTGTGGTCCGACGTCGAAGGTTTGTAGTGATAGGTCAAAATACGTGTTTTGGGACCCATATCATCCGTCAGATGCTGCTAATGTCCTCATTGCTCAGCGTCTCATTGACGGCGACTCCTCTGTTATATCTCCTACCAATGTTCGCCATCTTGTTAACTCTTGATTCCTATTGGGTGTTCTCCTAGATTATGTAGTCCTATGCCCATTGTTTGGTCCTTGTACACCACCTGTCCACCTCTAATCTACGTTAGTACTTAATTCGTACAATATTGATTAATTTGTTTGTGACAACTGCAAGAAGTCGCATACCAATTAGATAGGTGCGTGGTTGTTGATATATTAAGAGTCTTGACGTCTTGTTAACACTCGACCAGTCTTTTAGACGGAAGTTATTGGGTAATCTCCTAGATTATGTACTTGTGTAATAATATCGTTTGTTGACATTTCAAAGCCAATGTCGAGTGACAAACATCACCAATTAGGTGGAAGTGTTGAAATCCTAAATGCAAATAGTACATGATTTCATGCACTTGAACCTGAGTTAGCTAGCAAGGATGTGAAATGTGTTCATTGAAACTCCATATTTGAGTGTGGAGTGTCGCATACGCACATTGGAAATATAGGAAATAGTTGATAAAAACCATAGGCTCTATTGCTCTAAGCTAAGCCTTTGATACAATCATACATCATTAGAATAAGCTGAAGAAAAATTATACTTCCTCCATTCATATCCAATGCCCTGTTTTTATTCACATTTTGACGGAACATATTAAGGCACACCTTTAGATCAAATGAAATGTTCACTTAATTTTAAAACGGAAAATTCACGTGGTGACCCAAATTTTAACTTTGCGCACAAGGTGACCTTAAACTATGCATTTTGTGCACATGGTGACCCTATTTCTTAACACTGTTTATAACGGTGTTAACTTTTACCATTAGTTAGCCCTAATTTTCGTTTTTTTATTGGTCTAAATACACATTAACAACTTACATTAAATCTCCTAACATTGGATTAAAAACATATACTTATTTTTCAAATTTTATTTAGACTAATAAAAAAACGAAAATTAGAGCTAACTAATAGTAAAAGTTAACACCGTTATAACGACTTTAAGAAATAGGGTCACTGTGTGCACAAAATGCATCGTTCAGGGTCACCTTGTGCGCAAAGTTAAAATTTGGGTCACCACGTGCAAATTTAAAAAGTTCAGGGTCACCACGTGAATTTTCCGATTTTAAAATTAGCAAATACTCTATCCTGCAATGTACTTTCCCAATTCCCCTTAATTTTAAAGCAAACGAGTCATTCATTTGGTAGATATGTGGGGTCATAATATGGTAACTCAAAAATTGCAAAATCAATGGGGCATTTGGATATGAATGGATGAAGTATGATTTAGGGCTTGTATAGCCAGCTAGAAACTCTCGTTACCTAGATCCATTGTACGACAAGTCTACAAGCGATCCTCTTCTCGGAGAAATAGTTATTAGTACAAATTGGTTTTGAGAAAATAATTGGTGTCAAATTTAAGTCAATCTCTCACGCTCAATGAAAACACCAGTCTAAGACTCTAAGCCATACACTCCCTACTATATAAGCTACCTACTAGTAGTACCTAGACACCTTGATACATGGACTAACTCATGGAAATCAACAGCATAGGTACATCAATCTTTTGCCAAATTCATAGCGTGGTGCCTCCGAGTTACTCCCACCTTCCCTGGTCAAGCACCCCATGTACCTTCTTTTTTTGTCAGAGTTTGCAAATTTCGACCATTATTAACTTAACTAAGAAGGATAGGGAGTATGTGATTTTGCACATGTTGTCCTTGTCCCCTAAACTAATGACATGTGGTGACTCGAGTTTTATAGGCACATACCCCTCTACTTAACGTCGTTACTTCAGGGACAATTATGTGATGATGACGTGACACATGTTAATAACTTAATAATAACAATAGAATAACAAATCACCAAAAAATGAAAAACCAAAATCTCATTTTCTCCCCCCCCCCCTTCTCCTGCTCGCTTTGGACTTAACCCTCAATGATTTGTTTTTGTACTCCTTCCCAAAAAACATCTTACTAATTAGTGTGGTGATCCTTTATAAGGAAGTCTTTCACTCCTTATTTTTCTGATGTGGGACTTGTATTTTCACCTCAACACCCACCACTAGCGTCGCTTCCTATCTCCACCACCATCTCCAAAGCCTTTCCCCCCTAATAAGGTAATGCATTACCCCCCATATGAGAGTATGGGTTACTCCACCCCTTTGCTCCTCCTTCCACTACCACCATTTCCTCCAATCCTTGTTTTTGCTTGTATTATTCAAGTAACAATGATTTCCAATCTAAGCAAGCCCTAAAAATCTTAACAACGATATTTGAATAAGGTGATGTCATTGAGTACTACTCATGGCATCGACAAGTCATCATATCATTGGAAGGATGAGCATGAAACTTTTTTGAAGAACAAAAAAACACATCGAAACAGAGTTGTTAACTTCATGTGAAAAAAAGAGAATAGTAATACTCCTTAATAATGTACCTTTAATTAATAGAATAACTCTAATTCATATGAGTCGGATCAAACGGTTCAAAAAAACTATCGAAATTTAAACCAATCCAAATTCGAACTAAACTGGATCGTGCAAACCAATACAGCATAAGCTTCCGGAGTAGATAGAATGAGAATGACAAAGCAATAAACGAAAGACTATTTGATCAAAGGAATAGTCATCTTCACGCACTCCAACGTCGCTCTCGAAATAAAATAAGACTGGGTCCCATTTCCTTCCTTAAATCCGCAACTTCTTTATTACTTTACTCTGTCCATCTCATCCACCCCCAGCAACCTTAACTCGACCCGACCCGACCCGAAAAATGTCAAACACATCACCGGAAAAGCTGATCCTGGTGACCCGAGAACCCACCGGAGTAGCCCACATAACAATAAATCGACCCAACTCCCTAAACTCACTAACGAGGCCCATGCTGGCCCGGTTAGCCCAGTCCTTCAAGTCCTTAGACTCAGACGACTCGGTGAAGGTGATAGTGTTGTCGGGTACGGGTCGGGCCTTCTGCTCGGGTATTGATCTGACGGCTGCGGAGGAGGTTTTCAAGGGAGACGTGAAAGATGAGGAGGCTGATCCTGTGGTCCAGATGGAGCGGTGTAGGAAGCCTATCATAGGGGCTATCTCAGGCTTTGCTGTCACTGCTGGCTTTGAGATTGCTCTTGCTTGTGATATTCTTGTTGCTTCTAATGGCACCAAGTTTATTGATTCTCATGCAAGGTCTCCTCTTTTTTTATTTATTTATTTATTTATTTTATGTTAGTTAATCGTTATCCTAATGTCTCAAATGCTCCCGCTTATTGGCGAGGTAATGACCATAATGTGGGGTGGGGTCGGATGTACGCAGTTCTTACCCCTATGTTGGAAATACAGATTTTTTTAAATTGGTTTTTCATGCAGGGTTTGAGAATTGTTTTGTTGTGAATTTGGGAATTGGTATGTGGGTATTGGGTTTTGTGATCAAGACTTGATTTTTAAGCTGAAAAATGTGGAACATGTGAATTGTTTAGCTTATTGTTTGATTGCTCATGTGAAGGTGAGTGTTTTGGGGGTGTGAATTTGTGATCATGGTTGAATGAATTGATTCATATGGTTGAGGTTCTTTTATCATAATTGAATAATTGGCGAAACCCGGGATTTGGTATGTGGGTATTGTTTACATCGATCAAGAATTCAAGATTGGTTTTGGGCTGAGTAAGTAAGGAGTATATGGATTGTTTATCTAATTGGTGAGTTGGTTGCTCATGCAAGGTGAGTTTGTTGGGGGTGTGATCATGGTTGAATGAATTGGATTCATTTTTATTAGAAGCGGTTTTTGAAGTTATTTTATCGTAATTGAATCATTGATTCATTGGCGAGGCCCTTTGAGGCCCTGGAGTAGTTGGATGACTTAACCAGGAAATAGACGTGACAGATGTTATTTGGTTCTCTTGGGCAGATAATATTTCGTTGTACTTTGCTGATCAATGTGGGATTTGGTCATTGAAAATGCTTAAGTTTGGTTGAGTTTACAGTTAGGTCATTGATCATTGCTTCTCTGCAGTTGGGGTTTGTCAAATTTGGGTTGTAGATTTGTAGCTTCTTTTGTGTCGTTCTGTGAGACATTGATGCATGTTAGCCGACCTCAAATCATTTTAGGAATAAGGCTTGGTTGTTGTTGTCGTTGTGAGACATTGATGATTCAACATTTGGGAGTATTATTCTTGGTTTTGGTGGGAAGTAAAATTGGGATGTTCGATTCTTGAGATTGTGGAATCTAGTTACTGATATTTGACTTGTAGATTATAAGGATTGATTCAAGAGTTGCCTAACAGCTGTAGTTGAAAGGCACAGTAGATTTGATGTCTGAGTTTTATATAATCTTTACTTTCGCAATTTGATTGTATAGGTTGGTCTTGTGTATCCTGGATGTTCGAAAATTTGCTCCTCTTTGAATTTTCTGTTCCTCACTTACATTGACATGGATTACTAGGGGTAATCATATTGTTGATGCAGAGTTATTTACTTGATAGATTGCGTGTACAAGTTCCTTACTATGGGACTGTTAGGAGTTAGGACAATGGCACTATGTGATCAACAAGTACCAAATTGATTCTTCCACACTCTAAAATGGTGGTAATTGATGTGATAGAGAATGGAATGGTAACTTCAAGTTGGAATAATTGTGTAGCCCTAGGGTTAACCAAATAAATTCACCCCTACTCACATATCCTCCTATCGTTATGACGCTAAATCTCTCTATTATTTCTCTTCCGCTTGTACAATTGAAAAAGCCTTTGGGGGTGAAAATTGTATCTCCACTCCTGGTGGTACGAAGTAGAGATTGTTAGTGTGCAAAATTTTTTATGTGTTATGAATTCTTACGAGTAAATAGAAACATTTGAATGAATTTACTGGCAAAAGGTCGTACCTATAATTTTACCTCCTCGTCAAGCATGATATATGTATATCATTAATTTAGGCTTTTAAAACATGTTCCCCAGGGTTTAGATGCTAAACGACTGTCCATAATAAATAGTGTTCACTTGCTAGAAAATCTATTTCTTCCACACTGGTGAATTTTCATTTTAAAAAGTTTGTTCCATGATTTGAATCAATTGCATATGCATGTGAATATGTTAATGGGGCTTTCTTCTTGTGTTCCTTCTTCTTTCCTGTTCTATTCCATTTTGCACTTGAAACACTTTTGTAAATTGGAATAGAGTGACTAGTTTTGGCTTATGTCCTGTTCATTATTACGTTTGCATGGGTGGCTGATATGCTCACAGTCAAGCTCCCCTGCTGTGACTTCTCAATGCCAGACCTATTTTACCTGTTGGTTGAAACTATATTATATACGCATAGGTTTTGGATAGTCTACCTCCAGTTTACTCACTACCATATATGTACGTCTTGCAGATTTGGTATATTCCCATCATGGGGGCTTTCACAAAAGCTTTCTCGCATTATAGGACCGAATAAAGCTCGTGAAGTTTCATTTACTGCCACACCTTTAACTGCTGAGCAGGGCGAGAAGTTAGGATTCATAAACCATTTAGTTGAAGCTAGCGAACTAATGGGTAAAGCTCAAGAAATTGCGGAAGCGATTGTGAAGAATAATCAAGATCTCGTCTTAAGGTATAAATCTGTCTTGAACGATGGCCTGAAGCTCAGTTTGGGCGACGCTTTAGCGCTTGAAAAGGTATATAGCTTGTCTCTATCAATGTTTTATCGTGTCTTTTTGGCTGTTGAAAGGTTCAAGGCTTACAGTTTTTGATACTAGTTGGAGCATTTTTTCTGTTTCATTCCATAATTGTCATAAGTCATATCTACTTAAGCCCAATAAAAAGAACAACAAGGTAGGAGTTGTACTGTCGACGCTAACCTGTGATGATATTATACCGCGGTGGGGGTATTAATAGTTCAATACTTTTCCACCCACAACTACAAGTCTACAACATATAACCATTTCTTTAGAGAAGAATAAGAGGGGGTGGACTTATATTCCACTACGAAATGTTGCTAACTGAATTTATGACTAATGAGTAAGAGCATATATTTTTGGAAGATGCGATGAGTCTTGCAATTTGATCGTCTGTGAAAATTCTCTTCCGGTAAATATCTTTCCTTTGGATTGGAGGACTGTATCTGAGCTGATATGACGTATATCACTTACCAGTCCAGAATTCTCAACGGTTTGTAAGTCTCTTCAAGTGATGAAATTATACACGGAAAATGTAGTACTGAACCAATGATGCATTTCTGTTTACAGTGTTTACGACATTTTATTTTTATGTAAGGCTTGTGAGGGCAGCCATTGTTCATCTGGGTTATTTTAAGTGTGTATTTCGGAGGCTTTGTTATCTCTATCCTCTCTAAGAGTTGTCTTTTCTTTGAACTTTCAGAGTAGAGCTCATAGTTATTACCAAGGGATGACAAAGGAGCAGTTTAAGCAAATGCAGGAGTTCATAGCAGGTCGAAGTTCAGGCAGGTCTAAGTTGTAAATATGTTTTCTTTCTCCTGATTTTGCTTGATTTCCAAGTGTTCCGTTCTACACAGTGTGAGCAGTTGAGCATGTTCGCCACATACAAAGTGTTCATTTCCCTGTTTATGTTGCTCTCTTGTTCAGTCACTTTGTATCTTCTCTGCTCCTCTCCTGGGCAGTGAACCGATAATGTTGTTGACAAAATTTTAGTTGTTTGTACATAGACGGAAAATAAAGTTGTGTTTCAAAATATGAATTTGTCAAGTTCCTTCAATTGACACTTTGTGAGATGACGTTACGGGTTTGCAAACTTGTATATGATTGATTTTTACACTTTTCCATATGTGAGATGCAGATTGTAATGCTCATCTCACATGAGTGTAATATATGGTATGCCATATATACTCTTTGCTCTCCTTTCTCCTCCCACAATTCATCAATGTTTTGGAAACCGATCCGGATTGAATCAGACAATCGGTTGCCTCGAAGGTTCAATCGGTTGCCATAAACCCTTTAAAACATACGGAGGAAATAAACCAGGTGGAGATGTGCTCAGATATAATTTCCATCCAACCCCACGAATACTTTTACCTTTCCGAAAATTCCCGTATTATCCAAATGAGCACTAACATACTAGTATAAATTAACCCGACCCCACAACCTACCTAATCATTCATTTTGACCTTTTAATATTCCAAAACTCCCACGCAGTCCCACACTCAACTTTAAATCCCATCATCAGTCAATAAACACTTCCTTTCCCTTTCTCTCTCTAAACCCATGGCGAAAGAAATCACCCAACTCGCCGGCGACGAGAAATTCCGGCAATTCGACGTAGTATCCGACCCCACCGACCACCACTTCGCCGGAAAACAATCAAAGCCAACCCCTCCAACAAGTGGGCCAGCCCAAAAGAAGATAATGCAAGAGTGGAAGCTGCTATCAAAGAAATTACCCGAATCCATATATGTCCGGGTTTACGAAACCCGGGTAGACCTTATTCGGGCAGCAATTGTGGGTGCCCGGGGCACACCTTACCATGACGGACTGTTCTTCTTTGATATCTCCTTCCCGTCAGACTACCCGGCCCGCCCGCCTCAAGTCCATTACTGTAGTTTCAGGTTTCGGATCAACCCGAATTTGTATGCTAATGGTAAGGTTTGTCTTAGCTTGCTCCATACTTGGCCCGGTCAAAAATGTGAGAAGTGGGATCCTCAGAATTCTACTATTCTTCAGGTAAAAAAAGAAAAAAAAAAAAATTAATAATAAAAATTGTTTGTTAGCCTGTGATTCCGCGGTAAATAAAACAGTATATTTCTGGTACATTGATCATGTTTAATTGATTGCGCATTAACTGTATCAGTACTCATTAGTTTGGCAGAATAGGTGAACTACTTCATTTGTTTAATGTGATTGGATTCCCATTAAAACGCACTTTAATCGGAATATAATGGAATAAAGTAACATGGCTCATAAAACGTTCCGTGCTTCTTTGTAAAGTTTGTGCGGATTACCTGTCCCATTTTACTATCCCACTCCATGTACCCCTTCAATCATATTATAGCGTTTCATTGATGATTCTCGATTCAATTTTTCATCATGGGTAATGTTGATGTTTTGGTTGTTTTTTTTTTTTCTAACTAGGAGAGTTTGAGTCTTTGAGGTTAGGAAGAAGTATCTCCAAATGTGAAAATGACAATTAGCTAGTCATCCAAATGTGACATAAGATGGGATGATTAAGTTTTACCGGACTTTCTTGTAAGATAAGTTTTACTCCAGGAGAAATTGGAATTTTTCAGGACTAAGCAAGAATGATTTATGGAATTAGCAAGGTAGAGGGTTTCTTAACCTTTGGGTTGATACTTGATGATGAAGTTAATTAAAACCCAAAATGTTGATTGGGTGTTTCGTGTTCTGGTTAGCGTGATTTGTAAGCTCACAGTCGGTTGTACAGTGTGTATATAGCTGAGCCTGAATGTATTATGCAGGTACTGCTATCAATCCAAGCATTAGTGTTGAACGAGAGGCCGTACTTCAACGAGCCGGGTTATGGAATGATGTCAGGGAAAGGATATTGGGAGAAGAAATCCTTAGCTTACAGTGAAGACGTGTTTGTCATTAACTGTAAGACAATGCAGTGGGTGCTCTGGAAGCCGCCCAAGTACTTCGAGCCTCTGATCAAACAACACTTTAAGGATCGCGCAGAGTTTATACTAAACGCTTGTGATATGTATAGGAAAGGTCTGGTAAAAGTTGGGATGTTTAATGGGATTGTAAACGGAGGTAAAGGGGCTGTTTCAAGCAGGTTTAGGAGCTCACTTGACAAGTGTTTCGCGGATTTGGCCAAGGCTTTTGCCAGAACTGGGGCTCCAGTTGAGCGTTTTATAGTGTGTGCTAACAAGGAAAAGGAGGCACAGGAGAATGCTGCTGCTGCGGCCAAAGCTGCCAAGAAGGCGAAAGTCAGTATGGCGAAAAGATTGAGGAATATCTTGGCCGGGTTGATTGGGAAGAAGAAGTCTAAGACAAGTCCTGTGTTGGATGTTTCTCAAGATTCAGGAAATCAGATTGTGCAGATAGCAGCATGAGCTACTGATCAAAATGGTACATAATTTAGGCAGAATCTAGATTTGATTGAATAATATTGGTCCTCTACTAGTTAGTTTGACAAAGTATTGATAGATGATGGAGTATGTTCTTCATCTTCAAGCTTGGTATTTCTTTTGACTGTGCTAGAATTGTTCTGTTTTGGGTAGTGGTGTAGCAAAGAATGACAGAAGTCAGGAACACAAAGATCGGTATGATCAGTGCACTTTAGCCATGGTAGCTCAACTCGCTGTTGATATAAATTACAATTACTTTTTTATTTGAGCTTATGAAGAAATTTCGAACAGATAACATTACCGACAAGTCAACAACCATATAATCCGACACAAGATTAATTAGTAATGACAATGCAAGTCCGAGTAGTAATATGCCTTAGAAAAGGCGCCATTAGAAAAGCGAGACGAATGGAACAACGTTCAAATGATGAATATATTGGCCTTTAGACTTTTTTTTTTTTTTTTTTTTTTTTTTGACAACGTCTTGGCCTTTAGACTTTATTACGATTATAATTTACAAACCGTGAAAAACAAAAGATGCTGACACAATCGTGATGGAACAGAGCATAACATCACAATTAATGAACATAGAGTACAAAATACGCGAACATATCATGTATCGATTGAACTTAAAAAGCCAACTAGGATAACGTAACGATTGGCATACTACACTGGGGCGGAAACACTACCCATCGCTAGAGACCTGCATGCAAATCGATCACCACGAAAAAAGTTCGTTTGGCCGAATGAGAATATAATCAGTCAGATTAATTTAAAAATCTTGCATAAATCTTAATCATCAATACATACATACATATATATATATATATATATATATATATATATAGGGGGCCTATCCAGTGAGAAGTGGTAATTTGGTGAGAACTGAGAAGTAATCTCAGCCATTGATTTCGCATAACTGCAGTAACTAAACTGCATAACTCCAGTCGTTTAACTCCATGAACTAAATTAATTAACTCCAGTCGCATAACTCCATTAACTATTTTGCTTAACTCTAGTAACATAACTCTATTAACTAAATTATATAACTCCAATAATATTATTAACTTCATCAACTTTAACGTAATTCCATTAACTTTAGCATAACTCCACTAACTAAAACACGTAACTCTAATAACTCCACTACCTAAATCACGTAACTCTGACTTAACTCCATATATTAAATCACGTAACTCTAACTCCAATAACTAAAACACGACTCTAACTCAATTTTCTTTAATAAAACATGTAACTCTAATAACTCAACTACCTAAATCACGTAACTCCGACTTAACTCCATCAACTAAAACACGTAACTCCAACTTAATTTCAGTAGATAAAACACGTAACTCTAATAAGTTCATTATCTAAATCACGTAACTCCTACTTAACTCTATTAACTAAATCATTAACTCTACAAACTAAAACATGTAACTCCAATTTAATACTAACTAAAACACGTAACTCTTACTTATTAACTATACTAACTAAAATACGTAACTTTAATTCAACTCCATTAACTAAAATACATAACTTCAACTTAACTCATCTAATCAAAACACTTAATTATAATAACTCTTTTCACTAAAATACATAACTCCAAGCAAAAAATAAATATAAAAATAAAAATTGATAAAACACAAAACTCCCAAACACAACCACCACTTTTTCTCTCCTCCCCCACCCCTCCCCCACCAGACGGCCACCCACACACCCACCGCCGACAGCACCGCCCACCATGTTATCCAACGCCACCTCCACCACCGTATTCACCATCCTCCGGCGAGTAGAAGGCCCCTCCACCGCGACATCGCCATCACCACCACCGGCCCCTCATTTTCAACTTCTCCTCACCTTTCACTCGTTTTTTCCCCTTAACGACGGCAAAAACACAAGGATATGATGCGCATAGGGGCGGAAATTAGAGAGGATGTCGTCGACGGTGTAGATCGACGGAGGAGAGGAGCGGCGGCGGCGGCCGGAGTCGCTGTAACAGCGAGCGAAATTAGGGGAGAAGGAGGTTTTCGCGGTGGAGTGGTGCTTGAACAACGTCGTTAATGCTGGAGAAGGAATCATCGTATCGGCGCGGGTGCTGGAACGTGATGTGACACCGGAAATGGCGAAGGTCAACGTCGGCGAACATCGGAGTCCACCAGATCTGGAAAAACGACCGCGAAAAAAAAAGAAAGAGAAGGCGGTTTTCGCGGCCAAACGGTGCTCGACGGAGGAGACTGATGTCAGACGAAGCCTCGTGGTGGTCTGAGGAGTCGTCCAGTGGTGTCTTAGCCATCGGTATATATATATATATATAGGAAATCTATCAAATGAGAAGTATTAGTTTCGTGAGAAGTGAGAAGTAATCTCATCCCTCCATTCAACCTAGATCAATGGCCTAGATTAAAAACTGAAAATAAAAACAAACAAACTGAAAATAAGAAAACCCAAACCCAAATCTCACATTATTTTCTCTCTCCTTCCATTTCCTCTTCTCTCTCCACGCCCCTACCCCCGCGCCGCCCATCACTGCCGCCGCATACACCGGGAACAACCTTCACCGGCTAAGACACCGTCGGCCGACTCGTCGGAGTACCGCGACTCTTCGTCGCACACGAGACTCCTCCGTCGAGCTTTGTTTCGCCGAAAACCGTCTTCTCCCTCCCTCCTTTCCGCGCTCGTTTTCCAGATTCCGGCCGCCTTTTGTGTTCACCGTCGTCGAGATTCATCTTTTCCAACATCTTTCCCCATTTTCGCTACACTGCTCGTCGCTAAGCCTCAATTTCGCGGCGGAATGGCAAATCGAAACTTGTGGAAGGTGGGGAAAGAGGGGAAACGTGTGGAAATGATGGCGTCGGGGACTGGAGGGTGTCGCGTGGCTCAGCGACGGTTTCTGGTCCCATTGGTGGCGACTGAGTCACTGCCGGAGAAGGTGGAGGCGTGGGTGAGGCAGAGGAGGGCGGTTGTGTCGGGTTTAGGGAAATGAAACACCTAAAACGTGAGAAAGCGGAAATAAGGGGCGGAGATGGTGGTGTTGGTATTTGACGGCCGCGTCTTGTTCGACGGAGGAGGCCGGTCTGGTGACTGAGTTGGTTGAGGAGCTGGTGAGGGGCGGAGCGGTAGTGGGGGTAGGGTTGGGGTTGGGTGGTGTGGGAGGAGAGAGAAAATGGTAGATAATTGTTTTTTTTTTTTTTTTTGGAGTACGTATTTTTATTATTTGGAGTTGTGTTTTTAATTATTGGATTTACGTGTTTTAGTTAGTGGAGTTAAGTCGGAGTTACGTGATTTAGGTAGTGGAGTTATTAGAGTTACGTGTTATATTTAATGAAATTAAGTTGGAGTTACGTGTTTTAGTTAGTGGAGTTACGTATTTTTAGTTGATGGAGTTAAGTCGGAGTTACCTGATTTAGGTAGTGGAGTTATTAGAGTTACGTGTTTTATTTGATAAAATTAAGTTGGAGTTACGTGTTTTAGTTGATGGAGTTAAGTCGAAGTTACGTGATTTAGATAGTGGAGTTATTAGAATTACGTGTTTTATTTGATGAAATTAAGTTGGAGTTACGTGTTTTAGTTTATGGAGTTAAGTTGGAGGTTACGTGATTTAGGTAGTGGAGTTATTAGGGTTACGTGTTTTATTTGATGAAATTAATTTGGAGTTATGTGTTTTAGTTGATGAAGTTAAGTTGGAGGTTACGTGATTTAGGTAGTGGAGTTATTAGAGTTACGTGTTTTATTAAAGGAAATTAAGTTAGAGTTACGTGTTTTAGTTGATGAAGTTAAGTCGGACTTACTTGTTTTATTTGGTGAAATTAAGTTGGAGTTACGTGTTTTAGTTAGTGGAGTTAAGTGGAATTACGTGTTTTTAGTTGATGGTGTTAAATCGGAGTTACGTGATTTAGGTAGTGGAGTTATTAGAGTTACGTGTTTATTTGATGAAATTAAGTTGGAGTTACGTGTTTTAGTTGATGGAGTTAAGTCAGAGTTACGTGATTTTGGTAGTGGAGTTATTAGGGTTACGTGTTTTATTTGATGAAAAGTTGGAGTTATGTGTTTTAGTTAATGGAGTTAAGTTGGAGTTACGTGATTTAGATAGTTGAGTTATTAGAGTTACGTTTTTTATTAAAGGAAATTAAGTTTGAGTTACGTGTTTTAGTTAGTGGAGTTATATTAGAGTTCATGAATTTTCGTTGAATTTGGTGGAGTTAGTAATAATACTAGAGTTATAAAATTTAATTTGTGGAGTTAGTTTACCGGAGTTACACAATTTAGTTAGTAGAGTTACAACTGGAGTTATGTAGTTTACTTACTGCAGTTATGCGAAATCAATGGTTGAGATTACTTCTCACTTCTCACCAAATTACCACTTCTCACTGGATAGGCCCCATATATATATATATATATATATATATATATATATATATATATATATATATATTAATAGCGGTGGATTTAAGAGCTCCTAAGCAAGTCCACGTAGTATGCTGATGTCAAATGAAATTACCCAAAATAGCACTCACATGGTTTTGGAAGACACACGCGCGCATACGCATAACACACGCCTGCGATATAATCGTAAATTTGGCAAATAAAACTGCATCAAAATGTCATTCTGTTTATTAAAAAATGGTATCAAATCTTTTACAATTCATAAAAATGACCAGGGATAATTAATGAATAAAATCTGCAGCAAATACTAAAATTTCTATATTTATATGGCATATTTCGAGAATAAATTTATTTACAACTAACAAAATCGAAAATAATTTTCGTGATTTCCTAAACGAGAGGAATACGGAATACTCCGTATATGAAACGATTTACTTTAAAAAAAAAAAAATATTTGGAAATCAAATCCTTTAAAAATTAAATTCATAAACCTAGCTTGATTTTAGTATCAAAATTAAGTCTCATTTGCAGTTATACAACTTCCATCTGTGAGAAACCATTTAAAATTTTGTTATTGGCTTCCTAAAATAACACCTTCTACTTCGACCTATATATAGTGTAAATGTGTAATCCATATCCAGCCTCTTGATTATTTCACACCGTATTTCGGGCCAGTCTTGCAATTCCAATTCTTTTAATTTTTTTTTTTAATTAATTTTTTTTGGCATCCTTCAATCATCTTTGATGTGTGTATATATTAATCTTTATTGAGTACTCCGTGTGGTTTTATCTTTCAGAGTTGGAATTGGTCTTTGCTTTGTATAGTTTATAACAATTTCACTAGGATCTCAATGTGATGTTCGTACGCGAAATCATCATCATCCATTTTGATCTTCACTTTTCGGAAGATTCATCGTGAAAACAATCACCGACTCCGTAGCCAAGCATGATCAGTCGAAATTTTGTATGAATAGATCATGTTATTCAGTAAACTGGCAAATGAATAGATGTCGTTGATATATTGATGGTCTATATATGTACTCCATTTTAATGGATTTATTTAATCAACACTCAACTTTCTAATGGGCTGCGTACTATGATATAGGTTATGATCTTTGATACCTAAATCATACATGATACATGGCGGGTATCATAGTATCATACCCTAGCTTTTTTATCTTTTTGTTTAATTTAGATGGATCCTTTTTATTTAACGTAACCTATAATATTTGGAGAAATTTCTACTGAATTGTAGGTAAAGGGATTAAGGCATGGGTTAGTATTTTAATTGTACTTTCTAAACGTAATTGCACTGTTGTTCAAAGTAGGTTTCTAATTTTTTTTTCTTTCTATCATAATAAGTAGTATACACTTCTTTAAGTTTGTAATAATTTTGTGATTGATATTATCTACTGGGGAAAGAGTTAGATCATTGGAGTACAAACACTGGGGTTATATGTCGAATAGCAGGAGTTGGGAAATGCACTTTCGTGGTATCATTCTACAAGTGCAGTGAACGCAACCATATTAGTGTGATTTTTTTTTTTTAATCATTCCCTTATATATGTATTCTTGCCAAAGTTTTTTTTTTTTTTTTTTTGATGATGTCTTCTTGCCAAAGTTGTTAATAGAGTAGATGATATATCGTGTACCTTAGCATGCATTGGTACATTTTTTTCATGGGAATATATGGAAAGAATTTCTATGATTTCGGTCAATTTTCTCTACTAAAATGAATTTGAGAAGAATATACTAGTATAGAATAAATCAATTATGGATGATTTCGTCCATTAAAGTATAGAATAATCATAATTTTCAATATCAGTTGACAATCTAGCACTTTCTAATTTTATGTCAATTATTTGTTTAAGCAAAAATATATGAATATATAATGATATATACAACGTTTAGGCAAAAATCTAGGAAAGAATAATAAAACAGAAAATACGGTTTATTAAGAATATCACAATATCTCTCTCAGGAAAAAAAAAAAAAAGGAATATCATTATTCGGTTCGTTCTGTAAGATAACTTTTAACAGGGATATATTAATGCGAGGTATTATCGATCACCCACCTTATTACTAATAACGCCTGCACAATTCTCAAAATACTCCTGGTAAGTTGTAATATCTACGTTAAACACTTCAAACCCGATTCTCAAATATACCATTCTCACAACAAGAACTGTACTGATCATTGAAAAACAAACAATAACAAGGACATTGAAACTTAGTGACCAGTGGATGATGAATAGAAGGAATTGAGGCTAGAGGAAAAATAAATAAATAAATCATAGAGGCTATTTGTCCAAGGTCCATTTTTCTTGAGGCCTTGGTTGGTTCAAATCTCATGACAATAGGTTGAACATAGGGAAACAAGGGGGTTTTATGATTAGGTAAGTTGGATTTTGACGATTTGCATGCAAAACCAATCTCCATGGCAAAGCAATCGATATAATGTTGGTGACTTAAACTACCAAGAAGTGGCAGAGAGGGCGAACTATTATATGAAGGACTTAGAATGACTTTAAAAGACCGCTCAAACATCGCGTTCGACTATAATTAACTTTATTCGCCTTTAATTTCAACAATTATACCTGGCAAACAGGTCGAGCTGGATAAATTTATTCATACACATTTCTTTCAAATTTTATTCATGATAATAATATTTAATCATACACATTACTTTCAAATTTTATAATTAAATCAGACTAAATTTAGTTTTTAATTATTAGTATTGAATTTATTTTTAACTACTGCACTTCGGCCTATTGTTTTTTTCTTAATTTTGTGCTAATTACTGGTCAAGCCTTGAATATATAGGTCTAAACATGGGTTCAGGTCACTATAGATCACAAGTCATAAAAAGTGGGTACAGTTTCATAAAAAAGTGGGTCATAATAGATTAAATTACTAGGTCGTTGTTCACAATTCTAACAAGGTGTGTCCTGTTTTTTTGTCCTCCTTTTTGTCCTACCTCTATTCATGCAATTAAAGTAAATATTGTATCTAACATTTAAACATGTACTATAAAGTAGAGTTATTGCAATTCTTATATGACATTCTGCACAGGTACCACTCAGTGTAGTCCACAAAATAAGTAACCCGAACATGATCTACTAAACACATAACATCTCGTGCAATTTCGCACACGTAAACATTGTAGGGGATTTGATAATTTGTAGTGATCTTGACACAAACAATCGGATAGTTCGCATGGGTAACACATGCTTCGTACGTTATTCTAATTTTGCTTTGACCAAAATGTGTTGTTTAGACTTTGAATACTTTTTACCATGTAGGCACGTGCTCCCTCCGTTCCAGAGAGAATGTGAGGATTAATGTGAGGATATATTAGGAGAAATGATGTGAGAGAGTATGTAATAATTTAATAAAAGTAGGAAAGAGAAATATATCTTAAAATAGATAGAGTATTTGAGGTGGGACGACATCTCAAAATGGAATATGCGGCGTTTGAGTTGGGACGGAAGGAGTATACTTCAGCCTTTTAAACTTATTATAAACTACTATAATGGTTATAGTCGTTGTAAATTCGTTTTTTTTTTTTACTTATATATGGAAGTCTTTTAAGTAATCAATAAACTAATATTTTAAATCAGGTAAGAGTAAAATTTAAGTATAACACCTCGTGCAATATTGCACGGGCTAAATAACTAGTAAATATATAAAGCTGAATAATTTCATGAGCCTACGTTTAAAGTTTATTTTTTGGATTAACCACAAGATTTTATTTAATTTTCTTGCTTTGTGAGAGAGTGCATGGTTGTAAGGAAATTAGAGTGAAATACTGAAATTGTCCATAATATGTGTGTGTCCTATCAAATCGTTACAAGCAAGGTATCAAATTCTACTCCAATGCGAACCGAGTTTTACTAATACAAGTTAAACTGTACCGGGTGGGAAGTAACACCTATATCTAAACCTATAAATATCCATGCATGCTTTGCTTTTAATGTAAAATTTCATTTTCCTTTTTTTTGTACTTTTTATGTATGTAATTATGCATTTTGTATACATTGTCGCTTATGAAAATTGGTTTTCGTTGTTGTTACAAGTTTATGTTAATCTTACTGTCCAATTATCGTAGTATTGGTATCTAACTTTAATTTTTGTGTGGTACAATGAAGTAGCTTTACAACAATAATATCAAATTAAAGAAGAAGAATTAATTAAAGAAAATGCTGATCACAAATCCATCATTGTATCAATAATTAAGCCAAAGTATATAATTTGTTACTAAACCAAAATCACGTCATTCTTGCATACCTCAAATATTAACAAGACGGGTTGATTTCTAAGTTATCGACCAATTCTAATCCTACGTGAAGATAAATTTAGTGTATTCTAATTGTAAACCAAAATCACGTCATTCTTACGTACCTCACATAATAACAAGACAGCTCGCAATCGATTTCTAAACTATCTACATACCTATTCTAATCCTACGCAAAGATAGGGTTCATTATGTTCTAATCGTACTCAAAGGAGACTTCATTATATTACACAGTCTAATCCTTCTACTCGGGGAGAATTCAATATCTATTCTGATACTACTGGAAAAAATTTCACAATGGTAGATCTATTCTAATCATTTACAGAAAGATATTGCATTTATCCTACTCCTACCAAAAGGTAATGATATACGAAGCCCAATTTGAGTAAGTAAAAGGTCAAAATTGTGTCGAATGTTTTCCATGTCCAATGAGAGTCTGTAATAAGTTTCTCCAATGCATGTACTTCTTAAAATTCACATTTTGAATCGTCCACAGCCACTGCATGCCGAGGGTCTAATGAGTTTTATAAAATAAACAAGATGTATATATAGTATTGTATCACAATTTGTATAAGTTGTAATTGCTTCGTCATTAGTTCCAACTTCTAAGACATAGATCAGCTGGTTCAAGCTCCTACAAGCAGAATGGCAACAATTTTGCTTATTAGCTTTTATTGTTTGGCCCTTTGTTTAATTAATTTGGCTGATTAGAACAAATTTTTTTTTTTTTTGAAGTTATAGAACTTGCTTCTTAAGAAGTATAAATTGCACTCTTATAATGACTGAGAGAAAGATCTT
Source organism: Spergularia marina (assembly GCA_963680865.1). Classification (NCBI taxonomy): domain Eukaryota; kingdom Viridiplantae; phylum Streptophyta; class Magnoliopsida; order Caryophyllales; family Caryophyllaceae; genus Spergularia; species Spergularia marina. The sequence goes on along the minus strand of OY804553.1, from coordinate 19,667,608 downwards.
ATTGTAATTAATCGACCTATTCATAACCTATAGGTAAATTGCACTCTAGCTAGACAAATTTTCATGTTCATTATTTTGTTTTAACGAATAAATCTACTCCCTCCGTTACAGTGTGATCTTAGACTTTGCTTTAGACCAAAAACCAATATATGGTGGGGTAAATGTAGCATTTCATAAATCTTTCCAGGAAATATAATCTTTTAAAAATAATATAATAAAATGTTGTCACGTGATTGGAGGGGTACATGAAGTAAGATAGAAAAATGAGACAGGTGATCCGCACTGGTAAAGGTGGGGAAGAGGAGAGAGAAATAGAAAATCCCAACAAAACCAATAAAAGGTGCTTAGTGGTGAGACCACTTGAGGGCACTATAGCAACTTTACAAACCCCAAAACCCCCTAAATAAGGAAAGACCAACAATTCATTGAAACACGCAAATATGGAATAGTCCAACATCTCACTTGAACAAATAGAGTATATGTTATCGATCTCTAAAAAGTAGTTGCTCTTATATCATTGTATTTAGGGGTCGTTTGGATACCCTCAAAATCCATAAGAATTTCATTTTCCTAGGAATTGGGTTTTGTGGGGTTGTTTGGATAACCCATTTTTGTAGAAGTGGAGGAATTGGAAATTCCTTGGGAATTTCTAATTCCTATGAAGCATAGGAATTCAATTACCTAGCTCCCCCATGGTCATTCACAATTCCTATGGTGTAAAATATATACAATTACTACTTTACCCTTTAATTGCTTATTTTATGTTTGTTTAGCTACATTAAATAGAGGGTAAGTTAACCATTTTAATAACTAAGCAAAGGAATTGTTGTATGGTAACCAAACAAGACATGGGAAATCAATTCCAAGGAATTCTAAGTATCTAGATGGTATCCAAACATTGTAAGGCAAATTCCCGGGAATTTACCATAGGAATTCATTTCCCGGGATATTCTATCCTATGTTATCCAAAAGACCCCTTAGAGTCTACTGATGCGTAATATTAGCCTTTCTTTTTTAGCGTAGTAAAGAGTAGTAGAAGCCTATTAAATTAGGAGGGATACATTCGTTGCATGCATTAGGAAAGTCCTATGCGAAGTCGAAAATTTCTAAGTTTGGCATTATGGAGGTATGTATTCATACTCCATTCTACTCCTACCGAATATAATTCAAGAATTAGACTCAGTTACATTTATTAAAATTAACTAAATAGCGTGATGTCAAAAAAAAAATTAACTAAATAGCAGGAACTATGTAGTAAGAAAATGAATTCGCGTTACATGTCTATCACGTAGAGACTGGACTGTAGGAGTTCAACTACGCATATCTCTTTCATATCTCAACCAAATTAACATAATATAATATGCTAATGGTTAATTAATTTTATTTATTAGAGGCGTTATAATTAATCCATATATCATTTTATATTATGGGATTTCTTGATGATGATTATTGGTCACTCACGAGCAAATAATTGAAATCCTGACTTATATAAATCATAAACTATGTAAGAATTATGGGTAGTATAAGGCTAAAGTCACGAAATTGAGATACATGAGGCTTTTTCAGGAGCATATGTTGAAGTTGTATTTTCATAGCGTTCACTTACAAAATTCTATGTACTTTTATGTTTTTGCGTTGTGGGAGACTATAGCCCAAGTAGTATTGAATAGATTAGAGAGATGGTTTTTTTTTTCCATTCTACTAAGAAGATCTAAATTTCTTGAGTTAGTAAAATGTAAGTTATACTTATTATGTAAATTAAAGTGTTGGACGTGAGCAATCCTTAAGATTTGGGATTCCAACAAATCCTTTATCATTTTGAATAAAAAAATATAACACAAATTCAGATTCAACAAATTAAGTGTTACAACCAATCATGTAGGTAATTTAATATAAATTCATTGATTTAGAGTCTCTAACTTAGCAAAGTCATTATACCAATATTTTATTTTGTCAATTGAGATCAAATCATAATAAAAAATTTAAATCAAAATATTACAATTGAGTTTAAATTGCTAATAATTTAGAGCGCATTGAGGGCGTCGAGAGGTCAAGAAATTCACATAGAGAGTCCAAGATATGCTAAACTCTCACATAAAATATTAATGTAATCCTCATTAAACATTAAGAAATGCACCCGGAGAGAGTCCAATATTTGTAAAACTCTTACGCAATAAAGTTATCAACATGAAACATAATATAAATTGTTATAACTTGGGCTACGTATATCAGAATATTACGATATATGTATCATTGAGTTCGTGTCGAAATGTATTTCAATATAAGATCCAATTATACATAGTGTTGAAAAGTTAAAAATTATTTTGGTAGAGGTATGTCGACAAGTTTAAGACCATTTGTGAAAATGACTTAAAAAATAACAAAAAAAAAATCTGTAAGTGATTCAGTGAGATTAGAAGACATCTTAACTAACCAACATGTAATCAATTATCATTTTTTTTTATCATGATTTATTTATTTATTTTCAGATTAACAAATTAAAATATAAGAATAGTAGATTATTGTGAAGTGTCCCGTGCAACGCACGGGCTTTTCACCTAGTATATTTATAAACGAAGTTTTTTTCGTGGGTATTGAAGAGGTCTAGAGCCTTTCAAATTTTTTTAGGGCTTCTGGTGAATAAGCAATTAATTTATGTTATGGAATTGTTGTTTTACCATATGTGAGTTTATGGTAATCATGTATAAAATTCATATATTTTACTTATGAAAATGTAGTATACCATATGTAGATTTATGGAAATTTTGAAAAAAATCATCAATATAAAAGTTTTCTTTTGAATTTATAGTAAGATAATAAGTCAAACCTACATTTTAATAAAGAGAAAACTATACGACATTTTCTACATTTTGGTAAAATATAAGAACCAAATGTTTTTTTTTAAATGCGTCTACAGTTAATGTTATTTTAATACAGTTTTTGGTGAATTAAAAGTCCGTTTATAAGTTCATTTAGTATAGAAGTGACCCCCAACATGGATAGTCAAAAGCAACAAACAAAACAGAAAATTATAAAAAGATCGAAGGAAGTATATGGCAATTAATTGCGAAACGGTAAGATAATACAAAAGAATTTTCAACTTATTAATGTGAATTCCTCAATAGTAATAACTATGAGTAAAGGAGAATTGTTTATTCGCTTTAATATATGTGCTATTCCATAAGTTTATTCTTTATTTTATTTTGTGTAATCTATGTTTTAGTATATATATAAAAGATTGACCACAAACTACGAATAAATGTAGTGTTTATGTTATTTTAATTAATATGACATTTTCTGCATATAACCATAAGCTTTTAATACGCTTAGAGACATTGAAATTGTATTTCATTTTCACATGAAGAAAAATTCGATTGGTTTATGAAAAATTCATTTATAAATTATGGAAGATAATATTTCTAAGCAAGTATATTGTACTCATGAAATGGTAAGATAATACAAAGAATTTTATTATGGGTAGTGGGAAGATTACATTATATTCGAAATTTAAATTTATTGTAATCATAAAAATATAAGATACCCCCTCCTTTCAGAAATGTAAGACGATTTCATTTTGCGAGATATGGCATTGACAATTGATTTCGCAAAAAACTATCAGTTTTGTACACTTAATGTTATACTAATGGAGTATGGAAAAGCATATTGAATTGGCTTGCAGTTAAGAGGCATCCGAAATGTTTGGAGAATGAAGTAAAATGGTTGAATCAGAGGAATCGAAGAAGGCATTGGAAACACCATTGGATGATTTGTAGCCTGATAACTACGGTCTACATGATTTGGCAAGAACGAAATGCTCGTCTCTTTGGTGGTATGGAGCATGAGGTAGATTGGGTTGTAGGAAGTGTCAAAGATATAGTCAGCATTAGAGTGTATGCTTGGATCAAGAAGTGTGATAGTATAGAAGTAGTTGAGTGTTTGAACTCCTAGTGGGAGTGTTTTCCCGGGTTTTTCTCTAGTGGTGTCCCTTGTAAGATCTCCTTCCTTTTTATTCCCTCAATGGATGAATAAAAAGACCACAATCTTACAAAAAATGTTATACTCATTTAGTGAGTTATCTGCTTTGATAATATTATTATAGCTTTGTAATTTTTTGCTTTATATTTTTAGGTGGGTAGCAATTCAACTTACTCAAGTGAATTTCCAAATACTAATAACTATGGGTATAAGTCACTGGGTTTCTCTAAATATGTGTTGTTCTATAAGTCACTAGATTTTTTTTTTCTCTAAGTTTTAATGTCACCGTGCAACGCACATGCTTTTGAATTTTCTTATTAATTTCCAAATTTGAGTTTATTGTAACCATGAAAAAAAATATTCCCTCATTTTCTAAATGTATGACGATTTCATTTTCCGAGATAAGGCATTGGCCGTTGATTTTGCAAAAAAAAAAAAAATACTATCAGATTTATATACTTAAAGTTATACTTATTTAGTTGGTATCTACTTTGATAATATTATAGTTTTGCAATTTTTGGCTTTATTTCTTAAAATATATTTTCATTTTGATATCTCACCTCGAAAAATGATATTAAAACATATTTTTAAATAAAGAATGTAATATATATAAAATATATTGACATCATCATTGTCATAGTTTTTTTTTTTTTGGCATATTGTTACTTTTGAGAACTTTCTATAATCGTCATCATTTGCATTTATTACGTTTTACATCAATGCATCTTGATAGACTACAGTAAAAAACATCTTTTTGGTAAAAATGATAAAATCAAGAGAACATCAATCGGCCTTAGCTTGAGGTTATTTGCATGGAAAATCATTTATGTCTTGGTTATTTATGTTCTGTATGAACTGATAAAAATATTTGATTAAATATAATAAGTTATTTGATCTGATATGAACATTTCAAATGTCAATTAATCTAAATTATTTAAAATAATTGTTATTAATTAAGGAACCTTAACGTGAGTTTATTTGCATGAAAATTGCTCATGTCTTGCTTAATTAGATTCTCTATGATCTGGTATGAAGCTATATGATTAAATTGAAAGTTATTTGATCTGATTTGTACATATCAGATGTCAAATGATCTAATTTAATTAGAAAATAGCTGAATTTAATTAGGTGAGTTATGCCTTAATAGAATGAATTAATATGTATGAGTAAATCTCTTTGCACTAAAACTATTACTATCTGCCAAAATTATTACGTCATCTACCTTAATATAATTTTCTTAAAAATTCAACTATCTTTTTTTGTATTATTGAATGTGTCTGGAAATGGGGAAAAATCCCTACAACGCAAATGGAATTCTCCTACAGTTTGAAAAAGTTTATGTGTAGTCCTAACATATATAATATTCGAATTATAGATATATTCTATCTATTGACATAGTGATCGATACAACTATACCCATCATATTGAAGATGAGAATATGAAATCTACAATATAATTATGTCTTTAAATTAAAATTTGTTTACCTATATTATAATGGATTTCGATAATTGATGGTGCGTATATAATATATAATATTTAAAATATAACCGTGTAACGCACGGGCTTTAAACTAGTTGTACAGTAATTTGACAAGGATGAGAATAAGCATCCTATTCGTAATAACACACTATAGCCATTTCTGTTCAGCCCTAATTATATAGACTAAAGAATAAGATGGCCTAATTAATTTAATCACAAAAAAAAATCATGATATTAATTACTTTCCATGTATTTTCCTGATTTGATTTGAATTGATCTGATCTGAATTTGTTGGAATTTTTTACTGAATTTAGACTAATCAATAACAAGAAACAGACGAGATTCATTCATTTTTATTTGGATAATTCGAATCTAATTTTATTTGAATTGAATAACTATATTTGACTTGATTTGATTAAAATTGATATGATTCGAATACACTATTCTTGAAATTGAATCAAACAGGACCTTAGGATTTAATAAAAGTAGCATTCAGATTAATTCGGAGTCATTCAAATCAAATCAAATCAAAGTCATTCAAATCAGATTAGATCAGGTCAGAATTACTCAAGTAACGTTCACTATATATGGTCCATACTAATTCGTTGATGTTCAATCAGATTCTCAACAAATTCAAATTAGATCAAATTATTTCATAATCACTCAAATCATATTAGATTAGATCAGATCGTGAGCATTCAAATCAGATCATAAAGATGTAGTCCTATCAAACGGAGCCTTAATGAGCTACCGCATCCTCGTGATCCATAATTTTCTTTTCTTTTTTTTAAATTTGAGGCCAGGATTCACAATTTTTAAGTAAACAGATTGAAATGTTTAATACGGAGTAATCTATACTACTATACCTTTAATAGCCTAACATTCACGCCCACGTGGCAGATTTTTGTTGCATTTCAAGCATAAAAAGCCACATCATTGCTGATTTGTCGAATCTACACTCCACTCTAACCTGTTCTTACCCACGTCACTACCTTCTTAAAGAAGTCATACCCCTCCCTCTTCAACTTCCCCCTTAATAAATTGCAGAAGACGTTAATGTCTCGCCTCTTCACATTACCCACGTCAAACCCCATCCCACCATCTCCCTTTCTTTATTCATTCTTCCCCTACCCTTCATCTTTCCATAAATCAATCATTATTCATCACCATTATTATTCTTCTTAATAAGGACATTAAATATGGTGTCTCTTAGCTCTTCGTTTCCAATTGTGTCGGTTACATCTTTATTCGAATCAGTATATATATGTTATGATTTTGGTGAAAATTATAATCTCAAGTACAACGAGTTCATCGAAGAGAGTGTTTTAGACAGCGGAAGATATATATTTAGAGCCTATTTTTATGTAATTTCCGTAGTAAGACTTTCTAATGTTTATATTTTACTATCAAAGTATGGTTGCGAATCGATATTGTAATTAAAAATAGTTAATATTGTACATCTGTTTTTTTTTTTAGATAAGATCATCTTGGTCATGTTTATTTTCGATATTGTGATTGACAACTCTATTTCTATTTTCAATATCAGTTAACATGTTAACACAACTCTACAAATAAATTAAAAATGATCCCGTGAATTCACGGGGCCAAAAGCTAGATGTATATTTTAATCATCAATCTTAGTTAAAAACACAATACAGAAATGTATGGATTGTTTATACGGGTTTTCTAACGTGTGCCCATAGGGCACATGATAAAACAATATTTCATTCCTTAATTAAGTGAGATTCTCACTTAAAAAAAAAATTGTGAATCTTTTTTATTAATTTAGGAGAATATCACTTAGGCCCTGTTTGATAGGACTGCATCTTTTTGATCTAAACTGATCTGATCTGATCTGAATTGGTTGAAATTTTGATTGAATTTCAACGAATTAGTATCAATTATGGGAATTTTTTTCCGAAATAAGACTCAAAAAATAAATATTAAATAAAATGGGTTGGATTGAAAAATGTTCAATCTTATGGGGTGCACGTCACCCCATTTCAGGTCCGGGACAAAACCGCCAGTGCCCCTGGCGGTTTTAAGTGAAGAGAAATCGCCACCCTCCATGGCGGTTTCTTCACAAAAATGAGTATACAAATTGAGTGGGTGATATTTTGGCCGAGGGTGAAACCGCCATGGGGGGTGGCGGTTTCACTTAAGTGAAACCGCCACCCCCCATGGAGGTTTCACCTTTAGCCAAAATATCACCCCGATATAACGTCAATCCAAAAAAAAAAAAAAAAATATTGAAACCGCCACCCCCCATGGCGGTTTTACCCTAGCCAAAATATCACTCACAACCTCATAGCTACTGTTCAAGACACTTATAACCGCCAGGGGCACTGGCGGTTTTGTCCCGAACTTGAAATGGGGTGACGTGCACCCCATAAGATTGAACATTTTTCAATCCAACCCATTTTGTTCAATATTTATTTTTTGAGCCCTATTTCGAAAAAAAATTCCAATTATGGACCAAATACATAGATAGTTATTTGAACATTTCTGATCTGATCTGATCTGATCTGAATGACTCTGATCTGATTTGAATGACTCTGATCTGATCTGATCTGATCTGATTTGAATGATTCTGAACTGATCTGAATTCATCTGAGAATAAGTCCTATCAAACAGGGCCTTAATCAAGGAAGGAAATTAAGTCTTATCATGTGCTCTGTGGGCACACGTTACAAAAATCCTTGTTTATAAATTCATTTATTGTTATTTTAATTTGCATTTACTTGAACTGTATTATCTGTACAACTTTTGTATTATCTTTCCCAAATGGCAAATTATTGTATGTGGTGGTCTCACACGTTAGACGAATCCAATAATAAATAAACGTAATAAACTACACGCACAAAAAAATCCTCCACTTTGCCTTTTTTCTCTATCATCTTTTTTTTTTTTTCTCTCCATCTCTTCTGACTTTCTCTCACAGTCTCACCCCTCTAACGTTTGTTACATCTTTTTTTTTTTTTTTTTTTTATATTGAATCTTGCTCTCAATGATTTTATCTCACCATATGTCTGATATATTTTGTACATTTTTATGGTGATTACTACATTAGGTTGACTTAAATATTTACATTAAGAACTCGAGATTTATATTATGAGCTTAAAGATTTATATAAATTTAAAACTCAAAGATTTATAACAAAATTCAAGGTTTAAAGTTAAATTAGAAATTTACATTAAGAACTCAATCTTTTAAGCTCAAAACTCAAATATTTGCATAAACATTTATAACATATTGTTTTGATTACAAAACTCAAGGGTATAACTTATTAACTCAAATATTCATACTAAGAAATTACAATTTCAATTTAGTCATGTCAAACATTTGTATTCCCTCCATTTCATTAGCTTATTTGCATTTGGTTTAAATTCCTCTCACAGATTCAAACCAAATGCAAAGATTTTAATGAAATGGAGGGAGTATAAAATATTAAAAAGAAAAAACTAAAAAAATAATATATTTTAAATTTCAAAATGTGAGAAATTTTTCCATATCTCTAATTGTTATCTCCCTGCAGTTTCTCTCTCTTCACTCCTCCTTTTTTTTTATTTTTTTTTTCTTTTTTATTAATGGGATTTCTTCTTTTTGGACCCGTCTCACATGTTAGACGGTCTCACAGGAGACTTACTGAAAATATTTATACACTCAAAACTTATTTTCAAAAATTAGTATAGGGATTATTTTTGAAAAAAAAAATACACACAATTTTTGTTTAGTTTACTTACGCCGCCATAAAATTAGGCCTATTTGACTCTCGTCGCATTTTTTTATACCGATTTGTCCTCTTCAGTCTTTTATACCTATGGGCTATGGTAAATGCCTTTTATACCAATATGGCTATTTGGCCCACATGAAGTTGACAGAATTTGTGTTATTATGACTAGGGGTGAGCAAAAAAACCGGGTACCCGGACCCGCTAAGGACCCGGCGGGTCCGGACCAGGACCCATTGACAACGAGTACGGGTACGGGTCCAAAATTTTAAGACCCGTTGACAACGGGTCCGGGTCCAAAAATTTAGGACCCGTTACCCGTAGGGTACCCGTTGAAACAACGGGTCTTACGGGTACCCGTTATTTAGCGGGTATGACGGGTACCCGTAACTGTCTTCACAAAAAAAAAAAAAAATTTAACTAATAAAAGTATAAAACCCTATCTAATTTCTAACCCTAGCCGACACTGCTTCTAACACCCCCCCTCTTCTCTGCTTCTCTCATCGACAAAACAGAAAACACCCCCCTTCTTCTCTGCTTCTCTCATCCGACAAACACACACCCCCCCCCTCTTCTCTCACTTCTCTTCTCTGATTCTCACTCTTCTCTTGATCTTCTCCTCCACTTCTTCTTTGATTTTATGATTTCAATTTCTGAGCAAGTCGGGTATTCAAGTAAGTCGTCTCTACTCTCCTGCGTCCCTTTTCAATTTTAGTTTTGTGTTTAATTTTCTGTTTTTAATTTTTGATATGGGTTTAATTTGAATTAATATCATATTATCTGGGCTTATTTTCATTGATGATTTTGTTTTTGTCCGTATAATTTTGGGGCTCATTTTAATTGATGATTTTGGGTTTCATTTTTTATTTATTAATTGATAACAGCAAGTATCTCGGCACTTGAGCAGCTTCAGCATGGTTTTTAATCGATCGAGCTACATGTTTTCTTCAAGGCTTAGGATGCCTTCTCATCAGAATCGTCCATGACCAAGTGTATCCCTTTGTGGATTGTATCTTGAATTGTTTTATTTGTGTATGGATTGTAATTGTACATTGTTGGTTTGTAATTTCAGTAAAATTATTTTACTCTGGCCATTATTTGGGAAATTTCAAAGATAATAGCATTTGAAATTAAAAATTCCGAGTTTCGGATTGTACAAAAACAGGTTTTAATTGAGCATCGGCATTTTATTGAACGGGTACCCGCACCCGCTTAGGACCCGGCGGGTCCGGGTACGGGTCTTGATTTCTAGGACCCGTTGGAAACGGGTCCAGGTACGGGTTTGGATTTCTAGGACCCGTTGTTGACGGGTCCGGGTCCATAACTTGTTGGCGGGTACCCGCTCATGCTCACCCCTAATTATGACGTTATTAGCTTGTATCAATTTTTTTTCAACATAAATTCTGATTACCGCTGGTTTCATTTACTCCATGAAAGCATACTCCACTAATCTATGTCAAATAATTTGGTAGACAAATAATTTTTCAAAAATTTAGATACTCCGTATATAGTTTGGGGAAATTTAAATTCGCGTCAATATAGTACAGTTTGGGTGATGAACGGATCGAACTAACTTCATGTTAGCTGACTAGGAGTGATAATAGGGTTCGGGTCATGTGGTTATCGGGTCCGGTCAAATACGAGTAGTTTCACCTCAGTTAAGTGTCAAAAGTTTGAGTCGGGTATTAGGGTCTTTCATTTTTTGGCAGGCCTACCCACAAGCTATAAAGTACGGACACCTCTCACAGACCAAGTTGCGTGTCTGTGTCGAGTACGATTTATTCTTTTTAACTCAAATTTCTTATCCTTTTCATTAACAACTCACGTGTGTCATATCATATCTTCATTCGTAATCTCAAATTTACCAATTCTTATTATCTAATACTATATATTAATTAAAACCTGAAAGCAAGTCTTTCCTAGAAGGACACTTGGCATTTATTAATTGGACAGCACTACGTAATTACATGATATGGAAATTATCAGCTAATTTATGGAAAATAATATAATTTATGGTGATTATGGTGGTAAGCTAATTTATGAAAAATAATAGTGTTACTAATAATATTATAACAAAGATAAACTGACAATTTCATAAAATGAGAATAACAATATAGATATACAGTCCGGGCGCGGGACGGGCATGCAAAGTAGTTTTATTTAAATACTCCAATTCCACCCTCCAACCCATCGTGTTTATCCTTTTGCTTTCCTGTTTCGATAGACCATGTTTGGAACTACGAATTTGAATCGGAGTAGCATAATTTTCTTATTGTATTTATATTTATATTAAAATTAATAAAATAATAGCGAAATCGTTCTAAATTCTAAGATCCCATTATCCCGATATCTGTTTTCTGGCGGTGTTCATACTTGTGCAACAAAAGTACGGTATATGTAATCACTAGATGTAAGCCCGTGCGTTGCACGGGTCTCTTAAAGATGATATCCTATTATGATGATAGAATTCAACCGAGAAACATTAGACCCTTATATAGGAACTATCACCTGCATTTTAGTTTAACCTGATACAAAATTATTTTCATTATGAATTTCATTTTATAAACTTGAGAACTTGTACTCTCTTAATGAGCCAATTAGATTTGTGTTGTAAAGGCATGCTAAGTGTCTAATTTATGTGAAATTAAAGTTTAAGCAAATAAATTTAGAAATTCGATATGATAAATTGGGAAATCTTGACATAAATATGGCGTACTTTGTATATAATATGTATCTTAAGTTTTACCCCTCGGACACATAATAAAAACAAAAAACAAATTCTGATAAATTAACTCCAAGCAAAACACCATGTAAAATTCTGATATAAACGTATAATATATTACAAAATAGATAAATGTTATTCTAAATTGACATTTTATGATACGAATACCATATGAGTATTTACTTATTAAACCTAAGTAATAAGAAGAGTTAAGACATAGAAAATAGAAAATTAATATACGTACAAACATAGAATCTTTCAATCATTGTGGGAACTCAAAAAAAACCCAGATTGAAATTAGGAAAATTGGGAACATATAATATTAGGAAAATGCATTTTCTTTCACCTATTTATCCACTTATCATCCTATTGTACGATTTTTTTAGTAGAAGAATTTTATATTTCACTTTGTCATGTTTCAATAATGTGGGACTATCTTTTAGTACTCTTTTTTTTTGCCATTAGAGATTGTCCCACATCGTCCAAGAAGTAAGGTTATCGTATTTTGGCACAATATAGGTTAGGTTATTTATATTTTGTCCCATATTGTAACACCCCGGCTCATCGCCTGAGCCGAGATTAGTCACCTATGGCAGCTTGCCAGGCTGTGGGCTGACCTCACAGACCAACACGGGTCCTTCCGGCGCACTTTGACCGCACTCGTGCGCACCCTGGGAAACTTCCCAGGAGGTCACCCATCCTGAAATTACTCCCAGTCAAGCACGCTTAACTTTGGAGTTCTTATCACATGGGCTTCCTAAAAGGAAAGTCGACTTTGTTGGTATGAGTAGCACTATCATTCCTTTTAAGCACCTCATATGAACCCTTAATCTTTCAGGGATCTCCTCTGAAATTCGGGGTATTACACATATCATCAGTACGACGCATGTAAAAGTGTTATCAGTATGATTATTATAATGGTATTACATGCCTAATTGACCGATTAGCCAATCACCATTCAGAATAGTGGCGTATTATGCTGATTTAAGGTTAGCATCCAGTAGAATAGACAGGTGAATGGAATTTTGAAGTTTGGAACATGTACATTAAGAGGGGGCGGACAATAGTGGCCTTTTCATTGTAGTGAACTTAATAGGAGACAACTTATATATCTCGTTAATTCTAGGTTAGCTAGTATTTAGTTAGGTCCTAGGTTAATTAGATATGTGACTATGAGATGTTGTATATAATTTTTTACTCGTTGCACGGGGTCTCTTTATAATGATGCCTAATCATGACGATAAGAATGAACAGATGAATATCTAAACTTTTATATTACTTGCATTTTATTTAACCCTTGTAGACGATTATTTTCAATATAAACTTCTTTTTTAAAAATTGAGAACTTATACTCTCTTACTGAGCCCCAATAATTAGATATGTGATTATGAGATGTTGTATATGTTAGTATTTCTCTAGAGGTAAAAAAAAAAAAAAAAAAATTGTGATTGCGATAAACATGTGCTTAACAAAAATGTAGGTGAAAATCTGACATGTGCTTGCTTCTGATCAAGGTAGAACCAATCGTTGACATTAATTAGTGTGGAGGCAGGCCACTATAGAAAATTAGAAAGTTTAAGTAACTTAGCCAATTTTTAATCGAAAGATCAAGTACTTGCTTGGAGTAAGTATGTAATTCTGATAGCGTATATACAATGTGAATTTCATTCGCAGACCAAGGTTATGCTCTCTAAAATTTCATCCTAGGGTTTGTGTTGTTTTATGGGTATACATGTAATATTGTTCCACAACATTTTGTTACATGGAGATGAACTAAAATAGGAGTAAGATCATAAATGTGTTATGCTTCTATTGTCTCCTTTTCCAATAATTTAATTTCAGCAAATGAAAAGAGAGAAAAAAAAAAAACAAAGAAACAAACTAAATGTATGATATAATATGGAGTACTATATGATACTCATATACTCTCCTACTATATTACGATTTATTATTACTTATACCACTTTTACTCCTCATATGTCATACACATTATCAAAGGGATTGATAAAGCATTTTAATTCAAAAATATGTTTTTTTAAACCAAAATACAATAATGTGTTTTAAATTTAAAAAGATGTCTTGTAATCAATATTGTTTTTTTACTGAAATTATGAGGTTACTACAAAAATTTATTATGTTTAATTTGCATCCCAAATTCTAATAAAAACAAAGAACACAGTTTAAACTTCCCAATCAATACTTTAGCAGATATGTGATTATGAGATGTTGTATATGTTAGTATTTCTCTAGAGGTAAAAAAAAAAAAAAAAAATTGTGATTGCGATAAACATGTGCTTAACAAAAATGTAGGTGAAAATCTGACATGTGCTTGCTTCTGATCAAGGTAGAACCAATCGTTGACATTAATTAGTGTGGAGGCAGGCCACTATAGGAAATTAGAAAGTTTAAGTAACTTAGCCAATTTTTAATCGAAAGATCAAGTACTTGCTTGGAGTAAGTATGTAATTCTGATAGCGTATATACAATGTGAATTTCATTCGTAGACCAAGGTTATGCTCTCTAAAATTTCATCCTAGGGTTTGTGTTGTTTTATGGGTATACATGTAATATTGTTCCACAACATTTTGTTACATGGAGATGAACTAAAATAGGAGTAAGATCATAAATGTGTTATGCTTCTATTGTCTCCTTTTCCAATAATTTAATTTCAGCAAATGAAAAGAGAGAAAAAAAAAAAAAAAAAAAAGAAACAAACTAAATGTATGATATAATATGGAGTACTATATGATACTCCTATACTCTCCTACTATATTATGATTTATTATTACTTATACCATTTTTACTCCTCATATGTCATACACGTTATCAAAGGGATTGATAAAGCATTTTAATTCAAAAATATGTTTTTTTAAACCAAAATACAATACTAGTATTGTGTTTTAAATTTAAAAAGATGTCTTGTAATAAATACTGTTTTTTTACTGAAATTATGAGGTTACTACAAAAATTTATTATGTTTAATTTGCATCCCAAATTCTAATAAAAACAAAGAACAAAGTTTAAACTTGCCAATCAATACTTTAGCAGATATGTGATTATGAGATGTTGTATATGTTAGTATTTCTCTAGAGGTAAAAAAAAAAAAAAAATTGTGATTGCGATAAACATGTGCTTAACAAAAATGTAGGTGAAAATCTGACATGTGCTTGCTTCTGATCAAGGTAGAACCAATCGTTGACATTAATTAGTGTGGAGGCAGGCCACTATAGGAAATTAGAAAGTTTAAGTAACTTAGCCAATTTTTAATCGAAAGATCAAGTACTTGCTTGGAGTAAGTATGTAATTCTGATAGCGTATATACAATGTGAATTTCATTTGCAGACCAAGGTTATGCTCTCTAAAATTTCATCCTAGGGTTTGTGTTGTTTTATGGGTATACATGTAATATTGTTCCACAACATTTTGTTACATGGAGATGAACTAAAATAGGAGTAAGATCATAAATGTGTTATGCTTCTATTGTCTCATTTTCCAATAATTTAATTTCAGCAAATGAAAAGAGAGAAAAAAAAAAAAAAAACAAAGAAACAAACTAAATGTATGATATAATATGGAGTACTATATGATACTCCTATACTCTCCTACTATATTACGATTTATTATTACTTATACCACTTTTACTCCTCATATGTCATACACATTATCAAAGGGATTGATAAAGCATTTTAATTCAAAAATATGTTTTTTTAAACCAAAATACAATAATGTGTTTTAAATTTAAAAAGATGTCTTGTAATAAATATTGTTTTTTTACTGAAATTATGAGGTTACTACAAAAATTTATTATGTTTAATTTGCATCCCAAATTCTAATAAAAACAAAGAACACAGTTTAAACTTCCCAATCAATACTTTAGCAGATATGTGATTATGAGATGTTGTATATGTTAGTATTTCTCTAGAGGTAAAAAAAAAAAAAAAAAATTGTGATTGTGATAAACATGTGCTTAACAAAAATGTAGGTGAAAATCTGACATGTGCTTGCTTCTGATCAAGGTAGAACCAATCGTTGAAATTAATTAGTGTGGAGGCAGGCCACTATAGGAAATTAGAAAGTTTAAGTAACTTAGCCAATTTTTAATCGAAAGATCAAGTACTTTCTTGGAGTAAGTATGTAATTCTGATAGCGTATATACAATGTGAATTTCATTCGCAGACCAAGGTTATGCTCTCTAAAATTTCATCCTAGGGTTTGTGTTGTTTTATGGGTATACATGTAATATTGTTCCACAACATTTTGTTACATGGAGATGAACTAAAATAGGAGTAAGATCATAAATGTGTTATGCTTCTATTGTCTCCTTTTCCAATAATTTAATTTCAGCAAATGAAAAGAGAGAAAAAAAAAAAAAAAAGAAACAAACTAAATGTATGATATATTATGGAGTACTATATGATACTCCTATACTCTCCTACTATATTACGATTTATTATTACTTATACCATTTTTACTCCTCATATGTCATACACGTTATCAAAGGGATTGATAAAGCATTTTAATTCAAAAATATGTTTTTTTAAACCAAAATACAATACTAGTATTGTGTTTTAAATTTAAAAAGATGTCTTGTAATAAATACTGTTTTTTTACTGAAATTATGAGGTTACTACAAAAATTTATTATGTTTAATTTGCATCCCAAATTCTAATAAAAACAAAGAACAAAGTTTAAACTTGCCAATCAATACTTTAGCAGATATGTGATTATGAGATGTTGTATATGTTAGTATTTCTCTAGAGGTAAAAAAAAAAAAAAAATTGTGATTGCGATAAACATGTGCTTAACAAAAATGTAGGTGAAAATCTGACATGTGCTTGCTTCTGATCAAGGTAGAACCAATCGTTGACATTAATTAGTGTGGAGGCAGGCCACTATAGGAAATTAGAAAGTTTAAGTAACTTAGCCAATTTTTAATCGAAAGATCAAGTACTTGCTTGGAGTAAGTATGTAATTCTGATAGCGTATATACAATGTGAATTTCATTTGCAGACCAAGGTTATGCTCTCTAAAATTTCATCCTAGGGTTTGTGTTGTTTTATGGGTATACATGTAATATTGTTCCACAACATTTTGTTACATGGAGATGAACTAAAATAGGAGTAAGATCATAAATGTGTTATGCTTCTATTGTCTCCTTTTCCAATAATTTAATTTCAGCAAATGAAAAGAGAGAAAAAAAAAAAAAAAACAAAGAAACAAACTAAATGTATGATATAATATGGAGTACTATATGATACTCCTATACTCTCCTACTATATTACGATTTATTATTACTTATACCACTTTTACTCCTCATATGTCATACACATTATCAAAGGGATTGATAAAGCATTTTAATTCAAAAATATGTTTTTTTAAACCAAAATACAATAATGTGTTTTAAATTTAAAAAGATGTCTTGTAATAAATATTGTTTTTTTACTGAAATTATGAGGTTACTACAAAAATTTATTATGTTTAATTTGCATCCCAAATTCTAATAAAAACAAAGAACAAAGTTTAAACTTGCCAATCAATACTTTAGCAGCTTATTATAGCCAGCCGAGTATATATGATTAGACATTATGATTGTGAATCTTGATATAGGACTTCAACTATTTATAGCTAGCTGATTGTTTAACTTCGATTAGGATTAAGAATATGATAGATCATGATTAAGAAAATATACCAAAAACATTGCCCGATAAATCCCTCCTTTATTGATTGATTTTGGAGTTTCTAGAATGTTCCATTCTTATTTAATTATTTTTTACTTACCATATCATGTACAATTTATATTAAATTGAGTTTCTAGAATGTTCTATTCTTATTTATTTATTTTTTACTTACCATATCATGCACAATTTATATTAAATTGAGTTTGCAGAATGTTCAATTCTTATTTAATTATTCTTTATTTACCATATCATATACAATTTATATTAAAGTATTTGATAACTTACCATATGGAAGATTTAAATATAATTTTTTTTAATAAAAGATATGAAAATATGGACATTTTAGAATGTTCTAATCGTTGTGGGAGCTCAAAAAAAGTTTGTTTTAATAATATATATATATATATATATATATTGATTGATTAGTTTTGAGTTTTGACCCAGTCCCCACAGTCCCACACCACCACCAAATCACACCAGTCAATAAACTCAACATCGTAAAACAAAAATAAAACCCATGGCGAAAGAAATAACCCAAGTCGCGGACGGCGAGAAATTTCAGCAATTCGAAATAGTATCCGACGCCTCCGACCACCACTTCGCCGGAAAACAATCAAAGCCGACCCCGCCAATAAGTCGGCCAGCCCAAAAGAAGATAATGCGAGAGTGGAAGATTCTATCAAAAGAATTACCCGAATCCATAGGTAGACCTTATTCGGGCAGCCATTGTGGGTGCCCGAGGCACACCTTACCATGACGGGTTGTTCTTCTTTGATATCTCCTTCCCGTCGGACTACCCGGCCCGCCCGCCTCAAGTCCATTACTGTAGTTTCGGGTTTCGGGTCAACCCGAATTTGTATGCTAATGGTAAGGTTTGTCTTAGCTTGCTCCATACTTGGTCGGGTCAACAATGTGAGAAGTGGGATCCTCTCAATTCTACTATTCTTCAGGTACTACTCCATTATTATTTATTATTATTTTATCAAAAGTTGATTAATTTCTGGTATAGTGTTGATCACGATTCACGTATTCATTGCATATATTAACTGTGTCATTAGTTTGGCACTCTAGGTGGCCTGGTGGTCTACTTTTCTATTTGGAATTACTCATCATGTATTGGTAGCACTTGTTACGTGAATAAATATAAGTCGTTCTCGCTTTTCGAGATGTAATGAGGTAGTATTACATGAGGCTGTCTTACAATGTGACCTGACGTGAGATGGGATAAGTTTTACCGGACTATCTTGTAAGAAATTCTCTCCGTTTCATTAAATTCAGTATGTTTGATTTGAGTACCTTGAGTGTAATTCAAACCAAACGTAAAGAATTGAAAGAGTCGTAACAGAAATTGAAATTTTCAGGAGTAAACAATAGCGAAGATTTATCGTTTTTTTTCTTTGTGGAATTAGCAGGGACAGAGTACTTGTTTCGGTCGATATTTGAGAGTGATATGTAACAGCTTATTATCCAAAAATATAGATGCTATTATGGTAACTGCTAACCATGTTAGATCACGTTTGTGTTTCGTGTTCAAAACGATTGGTGAGAACATTGTTTTGAAGCTCGAAATCTTACAACCTGTAAATCTGTATGGCTGAGCCTGGATTAAATGTGCAGGTACTCGTATCAATCCAAGCATTAGTCTTAAACGAGAGGCCGTACTTCAACGAGCCAGCTTATGGACGGTTTTCAGGGGACAGTTCCTACGAGAAGAAATCATTAGAATATAGTCAATTCGCGTTTGACCTTAGCTGTAAGACAATGCTGTGCGTGCTTAAGAAGCCACCTAAGTACTTCACTTTAAGGATCGCTTAGAGTTTATACTAAACGCTTGTGACATGTACCGAAAAGGGTTGGTACAAGTCGGGATGTTTGATGGGGTTGTAGAGGGAGGTAAAAGGGCTGTTTCCATAAGTTTTAAGAGTTCGATTGACAAGTGTTTCGGGGATTTGGTCAGGGCGTTTGCGAGAATTGGGGCTCCGGTTGAGCGCGTTTTGGACCCTCGTAAGGAGGAAAACAAGGCGGAGGTGAATGCTGCTGCGGCCAAAGCTGCCAAGAAGAAGAAGGACAGTATAATGAAAAGGTTGAGGAATATCTTGGCCGGGTTGATTGGGAAGAAGTCTAAACTGTCTAAGACAAGTCCAGTGGTAGATGTTTCACAGGATTCAGGAAGTCAGATTATGCAGGTAGCAGCATGAGCTACTGATCAAAATGGTACATAATTTAGGAAATCTAGATTTAATCAAATAATAGTGATCCTACTAGTTTGACCAAGTATTGATAGATGATATGTTGCTTCATCTTCAAGCTTTGGTATTTCTTTCGACTTGGCTAGAAATGTTTTGTTTCTTAGTAGAATGACATATTTCCTCTCTCCCACCCTCATTTAGGTAGTGGTGAAGTAGAGCAGAAAAAACCACAAAAACCATTCTCATTTTTATCATACTGCGGTTTGTACAACAATTCTATTTTAGACTATAATAAGTAGTCTTGACTAAGAACGTCTTATAGCGAGACTCGAGAATTCTTATGACTAAGTTCCTGGCCTCACCAAATTAAAGGTACACACTAATTGGCATTTGTCAACAACAATAACAACAACATTCAAGCCTTATTTCTAAAATAATTTAGGGTCGACTAACATGAATCATCATCCAGTAACCGTCTCGCTAAACATTGCTATGTAAGTTAGATACTGCTTGCTATATACAAGGTTAGTAGAAGAGTTAGATAAAATCAGTAGACTTTTTGTTAGTATGATATTTGGTATATGTCCAAGCCTGTGACGTGCCCCAAAGATGGGCACATGGCATAGGTAAATTATGTGCTGCGCCAAAATTTCCCATATCTGAACACAATCAGAAATTAGAATACACATGTAGGTGAAAGGTCCCTCTCCAATCCCATTACTCATTTCTAATTGCAGCACTATAGTCTTAATGCATGTCAGATTTTGAAATCTGGCTTAAAGCACAAGGAAACAGTGATAAGTGGATGTTTGCTTTTCACACTAAAAACATCGTAATTGTAAATTTCCATGAATTGCAAAATCTGAAATTGCTTGGTTGACATATAATTATGTTAATCAGGGAAATTGAAACCTTTTCGGTAATTTATACATCCTCCATTTCAAATGAAGTTGCTTACTTGTTACAAGTTTCCCTTTAGGCAGTTGGAAATCATCAAATGAATTCCAATTTCATTTGTTTAGCCAAACAAAATACAATTTTATGAATTAGATTATGGTGAAAACTCCAAATTCCTAATTACGAGTAGGCAAAATTGTTGCAACAAACAAAACGACCACTAAGGCCCCGTTTGATATGAGCATTTTTTCGAACTAATCTGATTTGATGTGAATGACTTTGATCTGATTTGATTTGAATGATTCTGAACTGATTTGATCTGATCAGAATTGGTTGAAGATTTAATTGAATATCAACGAATCAGTATGAATTATAGAACCATATCCATTGATAGTTATTTGAACATTTCCGATCTGATATGATCCAATTTAAATGACTCTGATCTAATCTGATCTGATTTGCTTGATTCTGAACTGATCTGAACACTGCATTTATTAACTTCTATCAAACATGGCCTAAATCACTATCCATACTCTTGTTTTTGACGCGAAAAGGGAATTCTTGTGGGGTTCATAGCCCATTAAACACTAGAAAGTGGTGGCTAATGAAATTGGGCAAAGCCTAGACATATGGATTGGGGGTTGCTAAACATAACCTAAAAAATGGTAGCGTAACCTATTTTTTTTTTTTTTTCTTCCAATATTACCCTTAATGATATCCTCCTTTCTACAACTTTAAATCAAATGAATCAAAATATTCAAAATTTAACGAGAATATCATTTTTTTTTTTTGAAGCGAGAGTATCAATTTCGCAAATTCACGCGGTGCCCCCGAACTATGTCAAAATGTGCATAGGCCCCTATGTTCGAAACTTGTACACTCCAGTGCCCCCGAACTTAACACCTATAGGCACGTGGTGCCCCCGAACTTAGCACCTATAGGCATGTGGTGCCCCTATCCACTAACACCGTTGACTTTTGGATGAAAACTGATGATTTGGCAAATAATTAGTGATATTTAATCAAATTTATTAAGCTGTGTTAGAGGCAACGACCACGTTCACCGGCTTCAGCTAGGCCATCTGCCATGACACGTAGCATGTCTTTTTAATTTTCACTTAAATACAAATGTCTTTTTATGGTATAGAGTATAGATGGACATTCCATCCATTGTTATATATGAGTCACGTTTTCCATTTCAAAAAATTCACAATATTTTTTTATTATAAAAAATCAATATTTACTATTAATTGATTTCATCTTTACCTTATTATTTTATATTTTCCTTATTACTTATTTGAACCGGAATCACATCATCTATATTGAAAGTGAAAGTTTTATAAATGATAAAATTTATTGATAAAATAATTTGTTCACAAAGAAATAAAATCATAAAATTTATTTCGGGCGTAGTTCGGGTAGTAAACTAGTTTGGTATAATAAAATAGGGTTTACGGCATTTGTGTTAATTTGGAAAAAGTGGGGACAAAATGGGTATTTCACCGGGTTACGTTAGTAAAAAAAAAGTTGCGTTTAGCAATCAAGTATGGATTAGTACATTAGCCCACATCGAACTATGAATTGTGCCGAATTGTCATCCAATATAACGTTTCAGATTAAGGCCCCATTTGATAGAATTGCATATTTCTGATCCCAAAAACAGTCTAAAACTAAGTAAATTAAATTAGATATCAGGTCATGAATTTGGCAAAGGACACCCATCAGGTCATATCATGTTAAACTAAGTGAATTAAAAATGAGGAAAAGATATTCATAATATTGCTTTGAAATTTGAACTTAACAAGTACTCCCTCCGTCCCCCTTTAAACACCCCACTTCTTTTTTCACGTCGATTAAGGTGGTGTGATTTGTTTATTATTGTTGGAGATAATGGGTGATTTGTTTATTATTGTTGGAGATAATGGGTGGTTTGTTTATTATTTTTGGAGATAATTGGTGGTTTGTTTATTATTTTTAGAGATAATGGGTGGTTTGTTTATTGTTTTTAGAGATAGTGGAGGGTTGATATGTGGTGAAAACTTACCCCATTTAGAAAGTTTTGAAATGGGGCGTTTAAAGAGAGACACCCCGAAAAGGAAAGTGGGGTGTTTAAAGGGGGACGGAGGGAGTATAATCTTAGATTTTGCGACATTTTCTTATCCAAATATCAAAAATTTATCTAACTATCGGACTTCCCCTAATAAAGAGAGTAATTATCGGACAAGCAAAAGTTTTACAAATTCTACGATAAGATAACTCCGTTTTATAAGACCAACACATGAACCAGAAATAACAGCCCGGGTTACTTCAATTTTCTTCTCTAATTTTTCAAACTCTCAACAATATATATGTATTTTTTAAAATAAAATCGGCATAGCGTATACACCCTTAACTACCGCGTAGCGTAAATTCGCCCTTGAGCCTTGATCACCCTCCCCCAAGTTGACGGCGATAGTATCATTTTCCCAAATTAAATAAACACAAAGAAAACATGGCAACATGGATAAGCAAAGAAAAGTGCCACCAGCACCCGACCAATAATATCCGACTCGTATACCCTTTGCAGACAACCCGTCACCCATGACCCGCTTCTCTGGCCCAATCCGAAAACGACCTCTTTACTTTCGGCCCATTTCTATAAATATAAATAATATATACAATTATTTACCCCCTCTCACTTTCCTTCTTTTTCACTCTTCTTCGATATATATTCTCCATTTCTCCTCCACTCCAAATAAAATAAAATAAAAATATTTTTCGGAGGAGAAAAAGGAAAATTAGAAAGTTAAATTGGGAAATTAAATTAAAAAAAAAGGGGGATAAAATAAAAAAAAATAGGGTAAAGGGGGAGGTGGTTTTGTTTTTACCGAGAGATGTGGTGGGATGCTAGAGGCGTTGATGAACTTTCTCTCTCTATGTTGGAAGCCATTCGGCGTTGACACCGTCGGCGGCGGCGGAGGCGGAGGCAGCAGCGGCGGAGGCGACGATGAGTACGGCGGCGGTAAAGATGGCCTCCTTTGGTACCGCGACGTCGGGCGTTGCGCAACCGGTGAGTTTTCCATGGCGGTTGTTCAGGCTAATCAGGTGTTAGAGGACCAGAGTCAGATCGAGTGTGGGCCCTTTGGTACTTTTGTTGGGGTCTACGACGGCCACGGTGGGCCCGACACCGCCCGGTTCGTTTGCGATCATCTCTTTCGCCACTTCCAAGGTCCGGTCCGGTCTGGTTTTCGTCTTTTTTTTCATTTCTTTGGTGTTGAATTACGATTACGATGATGATGACGTGATAATGATGTTTTTTTTTTTTTTTTTTTCTTGGGGGTGATATGATAATGGGATCTGGATCCTCTGGAGTTATTTTTCCTGGAGTTCCCTGAAAATGGAAACATCACTCTAGTATATAGTGTTTTTTCTTATTTAAAAAAAGTATTCATAAATATATATTTCCATTTCAAGTAAACTTCAGGAAACTCTAGGAAAAATAACTCCACAGGATCTTGATCATATGATGATGACAGTAATAATTCAAAGTCAACCTGTGATTGTGCTAAAAAAATGTTTACAGTACTTTTTATTATTGTTTTTTTTTTTTTAAATTATAATTGTTGTTGTTGTTGATATCATTTTCTTTATCAAAGGTTTGATGTCGTACTACTGTGTTTGATAAGTAGGAGTGGATATCAAGAAAAGTTGACAAGTGTGGAAATTATTTGATAATTGAGTGGTTATTCTCATTTTTATGTAATTGTTGTGGCAATGTAGGATGGGTTTTGTATATATATGTGTTGATTGGTGTTGGGGTACCTTTTCTCGATTATTAGGGTGTCGATTTTTGAACTCAATTTCTCTGAATTTGAGGGGAAACAATGTGTTTGGGTTTGCTTCCGGAGTTTCTTGATTGGTTTAGGAGGGCGAATTGGTTGTAGGGACTGTTGATTGCCTTGCTTGTGCTGGTTTCGTGCTGCTCACTAGCAGATTGAAGTGTTATAAGTTTCGCTATTGAGAGGTGGTTGATGGTAGTGTGGCAGTGAGAGTGGTGAAAGTGTAGACTATTAGTTGTCTAGCTGTTTCATGAATTCATAGTGGCTTTTGTTTTACGGTTAGATCCACACAGCTTAGTTGTTTGTCGTTCTTATGAGCATTATTGGTGTGTCAAACTGGCAATGTATTCTTTGATGGGCTTATACGACTATAAGTTGGAAGTACTTTATAAACTCAGATGATTTCTTGGGTATGGTGAAATCAACTTTACGTGCAAAAAGGGATGGGTGGGCTTATACGCTCTCACAAGTATTGCATTAGTCTGTGGTACATTGTTGGTTTCTAGGAAGTAGTATCTCCATCAAATTGTTAGTGGTTGTTTATTGTTGTTTTTGTGCTTTGCGTTCTTTAATTAAGTACCTAGAAGATGCCTACCTTATGCTTGGTTCTCAGGTTTTCTATTGATGCAGCCGTATCAGCCGAGAGTGATGGTGTAGTCACAGCAGATACCATAAAAAGAGCTTTTCGTGCAACAGAGGAAGGGTTTAATTCTGTTGTCTCTGAGTTATGGAGTTCTAAACCCCAAATAGCCACAGTTGGAACGTGCTGTCTTGTTGGCGTCATTTTTCAGCAGACTCTCTTTGTGGCAAACTTAGGAGATTCCCGTGCTGTACTTGGCAGGAAAAATCGTGACACTGGCAGTGTTGATGCTGTTCAGTTATCAAATGAGCATAATGCTAATTTTGAGCAAGTTAGAAAGGAGCTACGAGACTTACATCCAGATGATCCGCAGATTGTTATGTTAAAGCATGGAGTTTGGAGAGTGAAAGGAATTATTCAGGTTAGTTACAATGTTAGCTTGTCTTCTTCTGTCTTCATTTGGAGGCCATTAATGTCAAATCATGGCGCTTCTCTTCCCCAAGCGAAGGATTTGATCTGTATTCTCTTATTACCATTTACAATTAGAGCTGCAAAATTAGTATGGGCTTTAAGTACATTGAAGGTGGGTCATGGCCTGTTGTATTGGGTCATGGCCTGTTGTATTGCTTTGTTGTTATTGCCTGATTTCCTGCCTTGGCTTCTAAGCAAAGTTATGTAGATTCAAGCTCCAACAAGCCCATTGGTATTTGATTATCTGTTACATGTGACTCTGCAGTGAAATTTAATCAAATTCTTGTAAGCTTGAAATGAACAAAACAACATTGAAATTAAGCTCTGTTTGCAAGATCTGCAAAAGCATATCCTCAATTCTTCCTTTTTTTTTTTTTTTTTTTTTTTTTTTTTTAGAGTTAGTATTATCTGTAGATTTATGGCCACCCAGTTGGCCAGATTTTGGCTCGGCAAATAGGGATCATGCCTCTTCATAATTATTCTTTTGAATAAATCTGTCTGTTGTTTGTTTTGAATCTTCTGCCCCTTTTGATCATGAAAATTGATTTCATTTCAATGCCATGATGATCTCTTCTGCAGGTTTCTAGATCTATAGGTGATGTGTATATGAAAAACGCTCAGTATAATAGGGAACCTATTAACGCGAAATTCAGGATTTCAGAACCATTTCAAATGCCGATCATGACCGCGAATCCATCTATAGTTTCACATCATCTGCAGCCGAATGATTTGTTCCTAATTTTGGCTTCTGATGGTCTATGGGAACACTTGAGTAATGAAACAGCAGTTGAAATTGTGCAAAATAATCCCCATGCAGTAAGATTTTACCTGCGTCTTTTTTTCTTCTTTATATTTGTTGGCTCACTATTTGCTGTTGCATCTGCATTATTTTCTACATTTGTTGTCCTGGTACATCCACATTTTCTTCAGTACAACATCATCTTTAGCCCAGTGCCTTAAAGGCTCCCGCCACAAGTCGGGGTAAGGGGGGTTTTGATGGACGCAAGCCTTACCCCTATTGAAACATAGAGAGGCTGCGCACGGATGACCCAAAATGAAAATTGCTTCGAGAATCGCACCGACTACTTCACAAAATAAGAAGCACATATAGTTTTATGAGCCATTTTGCTTTATTCCATTATATCCCAAAGCCAAAGAATAATTAGGCTCCATTGGACATTTTCTTCAGTATATTGACATTCAAGCCCGCTGGTTGCGCTTAAGATTTCAATTCCACTGTCCATGCTGATCAACCTTAAATGTGTTGTTTACTCCCTCCATTTTATTCCATATCCTTATGTTTTGTTTGAATGTATGAGTTCAGACCAACCGGAAATGGACAAGAAAAGAGGGAGTATAAAAGGCCATCGTTTTTTTTTTTTGGAGGGTGCGGAGGGGGTAGAGTGGAACATTAATAGGCTGCATAATCCTATTTTCTTAATCCAAAGTCCTCTGGGTTCCTGAATTTGTTTAACACATATTTCAGTTCATGTGTGTCCAAAGCAGAGCTGCTCCTTACTTTTTACGTTAAACCTCAACTTTTTTTTTTTTGGGGTGTGAGAATAAAGCTTCAGCTTTTCAATTTTTTATGTGTTTTCTACTTCCTCCTTTTCATACAACTCTTCCTGTTACTTGGTGGACCATGTTTTAGGCAAATGGAAAGGAGATGAGAGAGGGGTATAGCAAATGATTATGGATAAGATCCATATAAACTTCGCCCTTTTGTGTGTCTTTGTGAGCAACATCGTGTGCATGTATACATAACTATACTTTCCTGTTGGTGTATGTTTGAGAGAGAGGGTTCTTTTATTGTGTGCGTGCGAGGAGATTTGTGCTATGGATAACTTTGAGCTAAATCCACGGCATTTATTGTTAGAAACGACTTATGTGAGGCGTTGTCGTGAGGTCAATATATTTTCTCACATTTCAGAAAAGGGGATTTGAAAGCATTCCCTTTTCAATACATTTTTGTGCAGAATCTGCTTTAAAACTTCGCAGCGTGCCTTAAAATTTTCTCTGAGTATGTGCTAGACTCAGAGCAGGTAATATACTTTGGAATTTAGAGTTCAATGAAGATGGCAGATGAAATTTCTGGTGTAGCTCCCCTCGACTATTAAGTTCATAATGTAGTAAACCAAGCAGTCTAATTATTGTGGCTGTTGTGTTTCATTGGTGTCCCGCACATTATCCGTCTGTATTGCTTCAGTGTGCTCTGTTTTGGTAATAAATGAATAATTTATAGCGACTTGAGTTGTTAAGTTGTACTCTGTTGATCAGATGAGTCATCAAAATGGGTGATTCCTAACCGTAAGTCTAGTTTATCTGAAGCTAGGTAACCACCTTCTACTTTTCTTCCCCCTACTTTTGCTTTTGTTTTATGCATATGCAACTTAGTTATTGCTGAAGGCGTTTTTTTCCAGAACTTTCTACAATGACCACAACCCTTTAAAACTAACCTGAAACTGAGTTCCTCAATAATGGCTGAAAGCATCATGAGTAGCGTGAACCCGATGTAGATAGCGTGTGCTTATCATGAGTAGAGCCCACTCGATCATTTATAGAGCTGATTCATGTTATGTACTTACCTGACCCTAAGTTGGAATGTTGTTAGGCTTTATACTAAGGTTGTAAAACTGATTCCTGAACTTTGGCAATCTGCTGAAGTTGTTATGCTTCTTTATGTGGATTCGTTTCTTTACATAATCAATCGCGTGTGGAGCTTTTATTGCTGATACTGGTAGAACAAGACACGAAGAATTTTATACATCCTAACATTTTGAATGATGTATGTTTTGTTGGATCTCCATTCATGTTTTCCAGGAGAAGCTCATGTGAATCTTTGATTCTCTCTAGATGTATTCCTCAGTTATGATTTTGAGATACTTTCATGTTTCATGTACGGATGTTTCTTCCCACCTCCTTATCTTGCATTTGTGAGCACCTGGTTTCGCTATATCTGTGTTTGATATTTCATGCTTGGATTGCAGGGAAGTGCTAGACGACTTGTTAAAGCTGCACTACATGAAGCTGCTAGGAAAAGAGAAATGCGGTACTCTGATCTTCAAAAAATTGACAAGAAAGTCAGACGTCATTTTCATGATGATATTACTGTCGTTGTGTTGTTCATAAACCATGATCTTATCCGCAGAGGTGTGGTTCAGGAACGTCCACTGTCTATTCGAAGTGCTTTAGAACATTGATTGCATTTGGTGAATGATTTAGCTCAATCAGATATCAACCTGTATCTGGAACTTGACTAAGGACACATTTAAGCTGAGTTCTGTTATTCTATGTGCATCACCAGTAAAAAGCACCAAGCTTCTGAATATTGACGCAGAAGCCTTCAATCCAGATTTTGTTCAGTGAAGATTGATATCAGAAAGAGTATGTAATCTCGGCATCATATCCACTGGTATATGCACGTCAGGGTTAACTAATGTCACTGTCTGAAGATTTCCCTCCATGCCAAGAAATAACATTCGTGATTCTTTGTTACTGGTATGACTTATGAAGCTTTTTTAGCGCGTTGTACTTGGTGTTGTTACCATATATTCCTCTCACTTATCTCGACATTATTGATTTCACTGGGGGATGTCCAGATTCTTTGCGAAGGAAGCCGTGCAGTAGAACAGCTTATAACACTTCATTTCTGTAGTTTCCTCCCTCTAACCTGTCTTTCTGGGAGTTTGGTAAGATCGAGATGAGATCGTAAGTGTAAACAAATGAGATCCCCCCCCCCCCATTCACTCCGAGGCTCGTTCCAACTATGTACTATTAAGTCGAATCATGTTCGTAGCGGGATCAATAGCTGACCTTAGATTGTTTTCCGATTTCTCTTGATTTTTGACCTGCAGTATGATGAAATAAAATTCAGTGTTTTTGGAATGGCTCTACTTGTTTCTTGTTTTCCCCACTAATATTTCAGACGCGGTGATTGCATATACGGAGTATGTATGATGAGGAGTCCCGATTACATGGCATGCGCCATCCCGATCATTTTTCTCGGCTCGTTGCTGGGACTTTGGGAGGTTGGGAGGCTGTTGCCATACACTCGGTACCGCAACGCTGCTCGTTCCAGAGATCTGACCAAAAAAAGATGACACGCTGACTTTGGACACATGGCGTGTCATACGATCTGTGATTCTTAATCATTTCTCCATTAATAAAACTAGTTTTAAACCCGCGTGTCCTTGGTATAAAAAAAAAAAAAAAATCGTGTGTCCAGTGGTATAATGGCCACGAAAGCTTTGTAGATCTGGTTGAATTAGATTTCTCTAATTTAGGGTCCGTTCGGTATCACTGCCGTTTTCAGTTTTTTTTTTTTTTTTTTGCGTAACAAATTTAGTTTAATAAGTTTTAAAATTAATTTTAAATTGTTTGGTTCTAAAATAGTCATATAGAAACTGAAAACTGAAAACTGAAAACTGAAAACCACTTTTTCTGGTTTTCAAAAACGGGACTTTGGGTTACAAACAGAAAACGATATCAAACAGACCCTTAGTCTTTTAAATCTCTCTCAATTCTAAAACCATTGCTTACACATTACTAGTATATTGAACATGCTTGGTAATAATGGCGATATCAATCCAACATCTCAAAGATACCATAATCACGTACTCTAGTAGAATACAAACTCACTTGTACTACCCCAAAATGCGGCATCAGTGCATCCAGTTTGACCGTACACGGAAAAGATGTCCATGACATTAACCATTTCAGCATCATTTCTACTTCAATCTCAAATTATGCACAAACTGAAAGAAATGCACAAATAATTGGTCGTAATCTCTTTATTCAAACATCGGTAGCGGACATTGGAACTGAGAATACACCCAAATTATAAAGTTAGCCTTCCAAAATAAAGGCCAGACTGCTCATAATTAAACTCTCGATAATCCTGATTAGTTGGGATTTGGGAGTGTTTATTACACTAGTCCGCCACTGTCAACCATTTTCAGCCTACAATCTCTCTCTCTCGTTAAACCCTGACTAAAAATTGACCAAGAAAAACAAAATAAAAAATTAGGAATCAAACTTGCTGATGAAGATACCACGGTGGAGAACGAAAGCGCCGGTAATAAAATGTCCACTGATGGCGGTGTTTCTGGCGGCGCTGGTAGTGGGGACACTTCCAACGCCGTCGTTGTGCGCGTCGTCTCACAAAGCTTTCCGGAGAGACCCCGGCAGTCCTCAGTGGCACCACGGCGCCTTCCATGACGTCAGGGACTCCGTTCGATCCGATGTTCGTCGCATGCTCCACTCTCGTGCTGAGGTCATCTCTCTCTCTCTCTCTCCCTCCCCTTAAAATTAATTTCTAGGGTTCTTATACTCGCCATTTTACAGATGTGATTGTGATTGTTCGCATTTTGTTTCGGAATTTTGATTTTCTGAAGGTCATGATTGTTTCAATTTGATTATCGGAACATAAAACTTAGATTTGATAATTGATTAATGTGTCAATAGTTGTGTAACGGTGATTTCGAGGTATCGAAAGTTTATGACTTTTGGTGCCCTGAGATAGGCGATTGATTGCGATTTCTAGGTTGTTTTTGGACTGGAGATTAAGGCACTCTCCAGTTGAGTCGTTGTGGCTCGTGTCAAAATTATGACGTGTGACGTCCCTGGAGTTGAGTAAAGTGAAGAGTGGAGAGTTTACAGTGAATGAACGTTATTTACTCGTCAGCATTTGATGATCGGGAATGGATTGTGATAAACAGCTTAGGTCAAAAGCCACCTCATGCTCGAAAAGTAGAATGGATCTTCCTTCTACATACTCACTTTTACTTATAAGTTTGAATGTTACAGTAGTACTACCCTTAACGTCAAGACCTTCAGGGCCTTTCTCGGGGTGCCCTTTCTCAATCTTTAGAGGAGGAATTCACTGTGGACGATTTGGTTGCTGCAAAGGTGGACAATTGGAGAGCGCCAAATTCATTTTGGACGTCCTACAGCCAGGCTATTGTGGGAAACCAATCCCCATGGAAGCTTAGCTCTTTTTCCAGAGGTCTTGGGTCTTAGCTTTCTTAAGCGGACTAAGACAACTTTAGTCTATTCTAGGAAAAAAGAAAAAGCTGACAATCTTAAATCCACTACCAGTTATGAATTTATGATGGTGGCTTGAAGAGGGGCTTTTTAGCTAGGGGGTGCTGGTCCCTTTTGTGGGTTGTGGTGTGTGTAATACGTGGCTATGAAATTTGTTGTTATGAACTTATATTTTTAATGTTTCCGAATGAATTAATTGCCTATTGATGTATTTTTCTACAGGTCCCATTCCAAGTTCCACTTGAAGTTAACATAGTCCTTGTTGGATTCAATGGGGATGGAGGCTACAGATACACTCTTGATCCCCATAAACTGGCGGAGTTTTTAAAAATCGGCTTTCCAACTCATCGACCGTCCTGCTTGGAGACTGGAGAGCCCCTTGATATTGAACATCATCTTATCTACAATGTTTTTCCTGTAAGTTTTCGAGTTATTTGGCCCTTTCATTTGTTTTGATACAGACTATTTGATTTGGATTCTCGTTTGTATTTAGCCTGTGACGCCTTTGTATTTTTCTCTCTTCTACTCCATATAATTATTTTTTCTTTATAAATTTCTTACACCAATTTTCTTGGGGATTCTTATTTTTTTTAGTGCCCCCCCCCCCTCTGTTTATTTTCTTCTCAATAAGCATGAAGTTTATTCTGGGACACAAAGGTTTTGCAGTTGCAGTGTCCAGTATGGTGTACAAAGATGAAAGGGTATGAACTTAAAGTTGCAAAGTGGGAAATTTATACATTCAAAAACTTTTTTAAACTAGCAAAATTGCTTGGGTGAACAATTTCTAAGAAATTGGTCATGCATTATGTGTTAGGTACTTAAGTTGGCTTTTCAAGCATGTAAACTGCATAATCCTGAAGTAAAATGGTTTATTATGTTAAGAGAATGCATAAAAAATTAATGTACAGTCAGAAACAGTAATAAATTTTGGCTAAGAATCACTGATCTGTCCCAACTCCCAATCATGTTTCAAGAGTTGCCTAGGGTTGCCTGAAATGTGTAACCTGTTTCAAAGATACTCTACTTGAGGAGAAAGTCTCAATATTGTACAAGATTTCTTTCCCACCAAGAGCACTTACCATTGAAACACACTTATACTGTTATACATCATCATCTTCCCTCACCCCCTAGTCCTACGTATGTACCTTGCAAGTGGTTGATGATACTAGCAGGACAAACCCAGGGATCTCCTCTCACCTATAGCTGGATCTTGATGAATCATGGTACATTATTGAAACTGTACCTGACCTATCTTCTAAACAAAAGATCGTCAGTATTAGGACCCGTATTATTAGCTGGTGGTTGGAAACCCATATGTTCAATTTTTTTTTATTTTGTTTACATACCCCCAAATCATTTTGGGAATAAGGCTTGGTTGTTGTTGTTGTTGGGGGCCGTGAAGTTTGTTACACTCACCAGAGTTCAATTAAAATCTTTTCCACTTAATGAAGTTCTATTGCCTCTGCATTGTAATCTTATTATACATCAGCTAGTAGTTTCTGTTGTGTTGATTAATTTACTGGTGAGGGATACAATACCCTGAACATTAGCATGTCTAGCTAGTTTCATTTTAGTCGTGCTACCAGGTTATACCTTAAGGTTTGTTGAGGAACACTATTTCAAAATGCTGAAGGCAACCAAGTGGAATTTTGTTTTGTGTGTGTACCTTACTCGTTTGCATTTCTGAATGTTTGAAGATGGAGATATCTAACGCTTTGACTTATGATTGTGATGCAGGTTGGACAAGCAGAGTTAGTATCTGTTGAGAAGATGTTGAAACAGTCAATGGTTCCTGCAGGAACAGCAAGAGAGGTGATCTCACAAATATTCTTTTGCTGCTACCCATCCGTTTGCCCCTTAAATCTTTCTTGTTTTGATTTTTAATTTTATTTTATTAATCAGCAGCGTACCTCTACGCTCTATGCTACAATAATATAATTATATTATATGCAATGACATTATAAGTTCAGATAGTTTTGGTATGGTTTTAGTTAGATACTTCCTTAAGACTTTTACAATTTCTACAAACATAACCTATTAATGTCTTTTCTTGGAAGTCACTGAACAGAAAACATTCCTGTGACTTTGGTTGAAACTCTGACTAGGTGATCAAGGAATAAGAGATGGAGTTAGTTTTGAGAAAAAACAATAATATATATATATATATATATATATATATATATATATATATAGGAAATCTATCAAATGTGAAGTGTTAATTTCGTGAGAAGTGAGAAGTAATCTCAACCCTCCATCTTACTAGATCAAAGGTGTAGATTAAAACTTAAATAAAAGAAAAAATTAAAAGCAAACCCAAACCCCAAAACACTCACATTTTCTCTCTCCCCTCCTTCTCTCTTCTCTCTCCTCCCTGCTGTGCCGCCAGTCGACCACCGCCTGCCACCGCAACCGTACGCCGACAACATCCATCGCCAGATCGGAGACCACCAGCTGGCTCCACCGACCACCGCGAGGCTTCGACGACCATCCCTGATCTTCATCTTCCACCACTAAGCCGTACACGATGGGTTTTCTATTAATTTTTTCCGTTTTTTTTCCACATTTGGAAGCCGCTAGGGCTCGCCGTCGCCGACATTCGCCTTTCCGATCACGCTTTCGCACTGATTCCCGTCACCAGGGCTCGCTGTCGCCGTCGAACTCCATTTCACCGCGAAAAACGTCCTCTCTCTCCTTTTCGCTCAAAACGTCCTCTCATTTTCGCGCGTCGGGGGAGAGGAGGGGAGGCGAACGTAGGGGGAGGGGCGGCTAATCATCGGGAAGGGCGGAATTTGTGGTGGTTAGAGAGGAGTTTGAGGCAAGAGAATTGGTCGATTGGGGATGTGAAGGGGTCGGCGGGGGGAGAGAACACCACCGATGGGCTGGCGGCAAAATGGCGAGTATGGTGGTGATGGCCGGCTGGATCGAGGTGGTGGTTGGTGAAGGTGGCCGGTGGTGGGAGGGCGGTGAGTGGTGGTGGTGGGTGGAAAGGGGAGGAGAGAGAAAAGAAATGTGGGTTTAGTTTTCAGTTTTTTTTTTTTTTTTTTTTTTTTTTTTTTTTTTTTTTAAGGTACGTGTTTTGGTTAATGGAGTTAAGTTGGAGTTACGTGTATTAATCGATGGAGTTAAGTTGGAGTTACGTGTATTAATCGATGGAGTTAAGTTGGAGCTACGTGTTTTAATCGATGGAGTTAAGTTGGAGTTATGTGTTTTAATTGATGGAGTTATGTTGGAGTTAGTGGAGTTATGTCAGAGTTACGTTTTTTTGTTAGTGGAGTTAAGTTGGAGTTACGTGTTTTAATTGTTGGAGTTAAGTTGAACTTACATGTTTTAGTTAATGGAGTTACGTTAAAGTTACATGTTTTGGTTAATAGAGTTAAGTTGAAATTACGTGTTTTAGTTTGTAGAGTTAAGTTGGAGTTACGTGTTTTAGTTAGTGGAGTTAAGTTGGAGTTACGTGTTTTAGTTAGTGGAGTTAAGTTGGAGTTACGTATTTTAGTTAGTGGAGTTAAGTTGGATTTATGCGATTTAGGTAATGGAGTTACTAATTTAGGTAGTGGAGTTATTTGAGTTACGTTTTTTATTTAATGAAATTAAGTTGTAGTTATGTGTTTCCACTAGAGTTAGACAATTTAGTTAGTAGAGTTAAGTGACTGGAGTTAAGAGTTTTAGTAAGTGGAGTTACTACTGGAGTTATGTAGTTTAGTTACTGCAGTTACGCAAAATCAATGGCTGAGATTACTTCTCACTTCTCACCAAATTACCACTTCTCACTGGATAGAGCCCCTATATATATATATATATATATATATATATATATATATATATATATATATAGAGCAACTCGAGAAAAGAATAGGTGGGGGAATCTATTTTCCTGGAATTAAGCAGTACTTTTGGGTTGTTGTAAAGTTAGTATTTTAGAAAAAAGTATGCAAGGTCGTTTGCAAATTCAAACTTTCAAGGTCGCATATAACAGAAAGCATCTGTTTGGTAACGGTAAGATATGGATGTTCAAGAAGATCTTGAAATACCTGCTGGTAACCCTAATACCAGTACGAGATTCAGGCTTTGAAAGTTTGAAGCGTGTGGATACTAATGCTGCTTTTGTGGTGGATGCTATTCTGGTTGCTAACAGGAACGGGATACCGTCCACTCTTTCAGCAGTTTGATACCATTTCTTTTGGAAACATAGAGACAATGATTGAGCAGCAATGGATCTAGATCTGGTTGATTTAACAGGGAAGGAGTTAAGACCGCTTCTACAGACTTGTACTTGGAAGACTAATTGGAATTGGGAACGAGAAAATCTATAATTGGGAATTAATCATGATAACAAAGGTCTAATGAAAAGTTTGCTTAATAGGTTTTGATGTGTTAGGATCTTTTCTTTCCCTTCCCTTTGTGGACATCTTGTATTCTTTTTGAACTCCTTGCGTTCTATTAAAAAATCTTTTTTCTTATTTAAACATAAATGGATTAATAAGGGTCAGCTATGATGTGCTCCCTTTTATGAAACACACCTTTTTTTCTTCATGTTACTATAGTCAAGCATTGGTATCATTAATCTCATTTTGTTCTGTAATAGTATACTTCATAAAATTTGTTTTGAAAATAAATAAATTTACAGCTTAAGATAATAATGGATGCATCAAGGTTCATTTTGATATTATTTTTCTTTGTTTGTTTCAACAACTTTTTACTTAGTGGTTTATGTGATGCATTATGAGATTCATTGCTTTTAGATGACATTAGATGGTGATCTTTTCAATGCTAGACTGAATTTGGGAAGGAAGTACCAGCATTTGATGTGGAAGCAACGGCTGTGGAGTCGGTATTTGAGCAGCTCTATACATTCATATTTGATGTTGATGGTAGGAGGTATTCTGAATCTAAGACTGATCGTCCGGTGCCAACTGCGATATTCATTTTGAATTTCGATAAGGTATAATCTCTTGTAGTGTTCTGATATAAGGAGAATTTTCTAGTGATCCTGATATAAGGAGACGCGTCAAGTGTTTCAGTTGTTCTTCCATGCTTTTGAAATTTGGTAACTATCAGCTCGGTATTGATGCTGAATCAACCTCAATATCATTATACAAGAACTGTTCGGTTTCGTTACTGGCTTCTCCCTTTTTATATGGATGAAACCCCGGCACACTCCTTTATCGTCATCGTTGTGCGTACCAACTATCAACTAGAAGTGGAGTATTACATGTTTCTGCGTCATATTCTCATCTCCCCTGATGACGAATGGTTTTAGTGACTTAAACAGGTCAGGATGGATCCTCGAAACAAAGAGTTAAACCTTGAAGATTTCATATATGGTAAAGTTACTCAACTTAAAGAAGATGAAATGAAAAAACAAGAAGGAGATTACATATACCGCTACCGCTACAATGGAGGTGGAGCATCTCAAGTTTGGCTTAGCTCAAGCAGGTATTTGGAACCCTCTTATACAGTAAACACGTACTATTTTTGTTACTTTGTTCTGTGGCTTGTGAATCTGTTGTCTAGAGATCTATGTTCTTATATTATGCAGGTTTGCTGTGATTGACTTGTCAGCGGGGCCTTGTACCTATGGGAAGATTGAAACAGAAGAAGGTAGTATCAGCTCAAAAACACTCCCACGTCTTCGGAATTTTGTATTCCCAAAAGGTTTAAATGCTGCTGCTGATCACTCAAGCCAGGATTTATTTCTTGGGCAACTGGGATCACTTATTTCAACCACGGTTGAGCATGTTATAGCTCCAGATGTTAGGTATTCTTGAGTTATAGATTTGTGATTTTCTTGATACTTTATGCAATTTATGCATATTGTATCTTGTTTACAACGGTTTGTGTTCATCATTTTCATGTCGACGTGACTTTTTAATGGTTAATGTTGAAATGCAATAAGATGAAAGCGGGTATATCAGTGTGGTATTCGTTAGAACTGTGTTTGAGAAGTCTATTAGATTTTTTAGTGCGTGACTAAAAGTTGTTTTTCTGAACAAAATTTGCTAAAATGTAAGCTTGAAATATCATGGGTTGCTGAGCCCTGAGCCTTAAATCGGTCTTTATGGAGCCTGGCGAGCTCAAAGTCAATGCAATCTACCTATGCCTGTATGTGTAGGATATACAAGGTGTTTTTGTTGTCCCTAGCTTATGTGACTCGTAACTTGTGACTAGTGAGTATAGAATGCGTTTGCTGAGAATTAAATATATGCTACAAAAAGCTTTATCTTCCCTTCATGTTTCACCTCTTTAAGCACAAAAATTTGTTTGCGTTTCTACAACTATGCAATTCTATTTTCTTCTTCAGCTGTAGATGTTCTACGCTTTCTGACTGATTGGTTGTATTTATAATAATCATCTAAATTCTATTGCTGCCATAGTTGGCATGAGCTACATGCTTTACAGTTTGGTGACATTCTTTCTTTAGCCGAGGAAGTACTTGAAAATATCATGATCTGAAAGGTCTACCACCTAGTTGGAGTTAAAAAAACATGGCATCTCTTTTGGGGGGTCATTGCTTTGTTATTCGTGCCTTCTTATACCTATGAGGAACTAGAATTGCTAATGAAAATCTTTATCAATTGACGTGGCGTGTAGATTATTTCTGGTGTATTTATTTTTACTTGTACTTTCCCAGAATATACTTTGTTTCAATTTCTATAATCAAGATGTAATGGATACGCTATGTCATCTCTGTTTTTTTTGTTCCTTATTATTTCATGGAACTTAATCATGTCTGTTGTTTCTTCTTTTCTATGGGTTTAGATTCGAAACTGTTGATATGACCAAGAGGTTGTTGATACCAATTGTTGTCCTCCAAAACCATAATCGTTATAGCATTATGACACAAGGTCATAATTACAGCATCGATGTTGAAGCAATCAAGGCAGAAGTAAGTTTTACGTTATTTTAGAAATTTAGTTGGATAAATGTCCACTGACTAGTTAGAATTAAGAAGCGAGTTCCTTATCTCATGCCATGTCCTATCTTGTGTTCTAGCCCCTCTTCTTGCCATATATGTCACCCTTAGCTTGTCTTCATTTCGATGATACAAAGTCCCTTGACTGGGGTAGTTATGTTTTGCTATTGTGCTTAGTCGCAATGTCAAGTACTTTTGTGAGCTTTGAGTCTTGACTGTCTGACCTATTGATCTCCTAGTACTTTGAACACCTAGCATTTTAAACTTCTGTCTCCGTAGGATTTTAGTGTCTGTTCATCTTAATTAAGATAAAATGGCAGCCATTAGAATTAAAAATTCTCTAAACATTGCTCTTTTGATCTCCTGAAATTTTCGGCATGTGGTTTTTCAAACTTTTGTCTCGTAGAAGAACTTGTTGAGGTTCATTTGCATTTAAAGCTAAATGGCAGCCATTTAGAATAAATCTCACTAAATTTGTGCTCTATTGATCTAAAAAATTAAACACCATGACCTCAAAAAGAAAAAAAAGAAAAAAAAAGTAAAACTAAAAAGAAGAAAAGAAAATTAAACACCAGGTGTTTCAAACTTGAGTCTCCATAGAAGATCTTGTTTGGGTTTCATATTCATTTTGCTAAAAGGCAGCCATTCACAATAAAAACCATTAAAGAGGACCCTGGACTGTTGTTTGTTCGACCCTGGTGTAACATTGCATTGAGTGCCTTGTGGAGTACTTTGTCATTGCATGTTCAGCCAGTTGTCAGGAGATATGTCCTCGCATTTTTGGTAGAGCCTTCAGATTTGACCAAATCGGAATCGGAGCTGGTGACTCAACATTATATCACTCCAAAAGGGTGTGAGGGCCAGAAAAATACCGTGTGCCATGAACATTAGTGATTATCGTATTGGCATTGTTATGTTAGTAAAGGATTGGACATGGCAGGAACCAGAATCCCTTTGGGCTTTGACTGCTTAACAAATAATATATGCTTTTCAATAAGGAGATACTTCTTCGAAATTAGAAATGTAAGAGGTGGAATGAACATTTCAGACCACTGTATAGGTCTCTTATGTTCTTGTTTGAAGAAGTTTATTTACGAAGGGTCTACTCGGTATCATTTGTTGTTTTTATTTTTTTTTGTTTTTGGAAAACCGAAAACTGGTTTTGTTTTGGATTCTTGAAATCTTTAGAAATTGATTTATTAACTCAATCCAACTACTACAACAATCTTATTGCAAAGTCGCAAACCCACTCCCTGCTCCTTTTCTCATCTCTCTCCTCACCGGCTCACACCTCACCATCTCCCAATCCACTCCCTGCTCCTCTTCAAAACCAGCTTTCAACCCACCAGTCACCCTCCCCACACTCTATTCATAGTCACCACCTCCATGCCCCCCCAAGAGCAAGTCCCTCTCCGCTCCATCGGCCTTTGAGCTGTCCTCTCAAAGGCCACTAGCACAACAACTCACTATCCTCCGAACGGTAGAGAAAAAAAGGTAACACGTAGGTTTGAGAAACATAGGCAAAACAGAGGCCTTCTTCTCATCGACCGAAGATTCGTTGTCGGAGTAGTCATGGTGGTTGCCGGTTGTTGCAACTTGAGTCCTTGAAGGCGATGGTATCAAGGTGGGGTCAATGTAACAAATATGGCGATGGTTAAGAATTTTACAAGTGACATCTGTTTTTGGAAACCATTAATATAGGTTTGAGAAAAGAAACTAATTATTCACACAATTGAGCCGACTTTGTTTTTGGAAACATTTTTTGCAGTACATGTGTATTTTTCTCCAAAAAAAAAATTAAACAACCAGAAGCAACCTTACTGAACGGCACCTTAAACATGGGTTCTGTTTTGTAGGGAAAGGTAGATGAATTCAGAGGAACTTCACATCTTAGTGGTTTGATTTCTCTTTCAGGTCAAGAAAATGGTTCATCAAAACCAGGATGTTGTCATTGTAGGGGGTATGCATGCACTACACCAGCATGAGAAGTTGGCTATTGCTGTTGCTGAAGCAACACGTGGCAATTCAGTTCACGAAACAAAGAATGATGGACGATTTCATGTTCAGACAAAGATGTATATTGATGGTGCGATTCTCAAAGAAGTAAGTCTGCCTGCCATGTTTTCTTTAGTTTTACTCTCATATTTTAGTTAAGATCTTAAAGAGGAAAATGCAATTTGCAGGAAATGGAAAGATCAGCTGATGTGCTTGCTGCCGGTTTATTGGAGGTGGCAGATCCCTCACTCAAAGACAAATATTTCCTTCGCCAGGTTGGAACAATCTTTTGATGATTAAAAAATCTTTAATTCAAATGTAACAGAAACTAGGGGTATTTTTATCACATACTCTTCACTGTATTTTTATTTTTGACACCAACTATTAGGTAAGCTGCATAACAACCAGAGTTCGGTTACGAACAGTAACAGTACAACTATCTCCAAAAAAAAAAAAAAAAAAAAAAAAAAAAAAGCAAGACTTGAAGGGATGCTCTTTACTCTCTGATAACTGCTGATTCTTCTTCCAAATGCACCACAAAATTGCCAAACGAACCATCCTGCAAATATCAGTATATCACTGTCCCTATATCTGAACACTTTCTTCATTTTTCTTTTCCAAGCCATAAGTGCATACTTAACAGACAGTGATGTGAATCAACATATACTCCAAACAAAGAAAGATCCTACAAAGAAGAAACCTAAGGATAAATCACAAAATAGGAGGATTTGATCAGCCGCCTCCTTTTCCCTTTATGAAAGCAACACTGGCTAGTCACACAATCTTAAGTTTGTAATCGTTTTTAATTTAACTGCATTAACTAATCAGAACTGAATGCTCAATTTAGGTGCTTCGGTTGTGTGCTTTATGATGAATTAAATTCCATTTTGAGGACTCGGGCTGTGCGACTTTATTGCGGTTTCCATCTAATTTTAATTACTACATTGATTATTGTCATTCACAGAGCTGGATGGATGAAACCGATGGTTCGAATGATTCTATACTGAAGCATAAACCGCTTTGGGAAAGTTACAACAGCAAATACAAAAAAGCAAAGAAAAAGAGAACACCGAAGAAAGAGGGAAACCTTTATCGAACCTATGGTACCAGGGTCATACCAGTGTAAGTACATAATATCATTTTAACTATATAGATCTGTGACAGTCGAACAAAATGGAATTGAGGAGCTGCTGAAAACAATTAGCATGGACCTCCCTGCTGATAAGTACTTGGTCTGACTTTTTAGGTTCAGCAGGGAGATATATTGATTTTAATATCTGATACGTGACTAAAATCCTAGCATTGTACATTAGTCGTGACTCGTGAGAGTCGTGACTAGCACTTACTTCGAGGCTGTGAGGCTGAGTTTGTTCGAGAGAGTTTGACACACTTGCCATACCTTCGGGAGTTTGGCTATCGTTCTATGTTTTGTCAGAAGTTGTTTTTCAAGTCTCTATAATTTCTTGTTTTCATTATGTAATTGATGCCACGGTTTATGAACTGTAGTTCCATCAATGTTGTTGTGGCCTTGTGGTTGACATTTAAGAACCAAAATGACCCTATCTAACATGTCAGTAGTCTTCCTCTCCTGTGATTTGTTTTACATATTTGATAGCTATACATATGTCCCCCTTCTTTGGTATCGTTTTTTATGGGTCTGAAAGTTCCTTCCTCTTTCCAATATCTCATTGCACAACCTCAGTTGTTGGCCATCTTAATAGAAATACTTCACATTGCAGCCTACTCATATGTGCACTATAGTTGAGATTGAGTTGGAGTTTCTTTTAATTGCTTGTTAACATTATATCCCCTCTTGTCATCACTCCACGAATGTAAAAATGGTTGACATGGTTTGTCAGCCTACAGAAAGCAAACTATCGCTCAAATGTTTCTCCTTTTCCCTGTGTCATCATCTTTTTTCTTTCCTTAGTTTTGCTATACATCCTTATAGTTATGGTTTCATATGACAATTCCTGTTAGACAAAAATTATTTGGGACTAAGAAATCTTTGTTGGCGGCGTTATAGTGTACTTTACCCATATTAATTAAGGAGATAGATAATTAAAATTGTGTTAATAATTTCCCATCTTACGTTTGCGGACAACAAAATGCCATGTTCTGTCCTGGAGGAACAAATGGTGGGGAAGACTCAATAGAGCTTTGCTGCTTGTTATACTGGACAACACACTTGAGCTTTGTCTTTTGCCAAGAATGCTTTATAAACTGTTTTTGGCTTTAGTGATTCTAACCTTTTCTTTGCTTTTTCAACCCCCCCTCAGTTTCGTGCTATCATTAGCTGATGTCGATCCTCATCTCATGATGGAAGATGAAAGTATGGTCTGGACAAGTAAAGATGCTGTCATTGTACTTGAGCATCAAAATGAAAAGATACCTCTTAGGTGAGTCACCTCTTTCTCATTTGTGTTCTTTTTCTTATGCGTGGTTGTTTTGAATTTTTTGGAAAGTGCGGGATCCTTTATAAACTCAACCCTGTTTCTACTTTTCTGTACTTTTCTTTCAGAAAAACGGCTAATGATCCAGCACTT
This sequence comes from Spergularia marina, assembly GCA_963680865.1. Taxonomy (NCBI): domain Eukaryota; kingdom Viridiplantae; phylum Streptophyta; class Magnoliopsida; order Caryophyllales; family Caryophyllaceae; genus Spergularia; species Spergularia marina. The sequence goes on along the minus strand of OY804553.1, from coordinate 19,624,574 downwards.
TTTATGTTCATTGTAATTAGGCTATGATGCCCACTGCCCTTATCACAAACTCGAATTTTGCAGTTGGAATTTCCCTCCATAATATCCTCTTCCCTATAGGGGCTTTTCTCCTAGAACTCAATATGCTGTGCCATGACTAGTGTACTTTTCTAGGAGTACTCAATACGGAGTATAGGTCAAAGAACTTAAATACAACAACATCTTTAACCCTAGTCCCTTAAAGGCTCCCGCCATAAGGCGGGGTAAGGGGGGGTCGGATGCACGCAAGCCTTACCCCTATTGAAACATAGACAGGTTGTGCACGGATGACCTAAAAATGAAAATTGCTTCGAGAATCGCACCGACTGACTGTTACTTCACAAAATAAGAAGCACAGACAATTTATGAGTCATTTTGCTTTATTCCATTGTATCCCAAAAACCAAAGAATAAGTAGTCTTTGGCTCCATTGGAAATCGAAACGTCAAAGAACTTAAATATGACACATATTTGTGATCCAATATATTGTCCAAAAAACTTCTGCTACCAGTTCTCATTTTCTGTATTGACATTTTTGTGCTTGTTAGCCAGCCCCATATTCTCTTGGCACTGTGGCGTTGTAGTTACTGTTATTGTTAAGGTGGCATAATCAACAGTTCTCAGTTTTCTTCAATGCTGTATTGATCTTAGTTTAAGGAGGCGTGAGGCGCACCGAGGCGCTGGGGGGCCGTTGCGATGAGGTGCGAGGCGAAGGCGCACGCCTCATGCACACGAGGCGCACTCATTTAGCGAATCAAATTATATTTTACAAAACCATATTTTGAAAAAAAAAAAAAAATTGGTATTTAAAGAGGGACAATGGGTAAATAAGTATAAACTAGGGATTAAGGGGCAAAGGGAAGTGTATAAATAAGGTTACATGAGAAAGAAATTGGAAATTGCACACTTATGCGCCTCAAGCTTCTGAGGCGATGGCAGCTGCGCCTAGGCGCGCTTTTTTAAACTAAGGTATTGATTTGACTTTCTCCATTAGCATGCTTCCTTAATTTGGTCCATGTTAACCAGCCTCATATTCCTGTGGGACCTAGGCATTGTTGTCATGAAGTTGGCGAACTAAACAGGATCATATCTCCTTAAACTTTTAGGTCATTCTCACATATCGAGGTGGAGGTTTGAATTTGCAATTTGAGAAGAAGAAAAAAACACTTTAATTTTTTTTTTTTAATCCAAGTATCAAACACGATAAACGATTTCATATCTAAAAACACATTCACAGAAGTCATGATTTCATAATTTTTACTAATATGTACGATAATCTGTTAACGGATAAATGAGACTTCTCAAAATTTGACTATGTGAGAAAGTCTTATTTTATTTGAGGGAGGAAAGTTTAGCTATGGATCTGCTGTTTGCAATTGCTGTTTTGAGCCCGGACCTCAAGAGTAGAGAGTCTAGAGACTTTTGTTGGAAGCTCTAAACCTTTTTTTTAGTTGACGTGGAATGTCTAAACATTCTTGTGGAGATACTTTTTATAGTAGTGCTCTTCAACATGATAAGATAAAGATCACCCAATTCGTTGCTGTTGGAGATTTGGTATGCCTGTGTTATTTTATCAGTTACCATGAACAGAATGGCCAGTTTCCTGTCCGCCGATGTCATGTGTGGATAAGGAAGCCTCGATCTATATTTAAGGCCTGTACTCTATGCCTCATTGCTACTTTAATCTTACTGCAGTTGGTCTCTGATGTTTGCTAAATCCTTCCCAATTCTTTGTTTGCCAGCACGCAAAATATTCACTATCACTTGTCCTTTGTGTGCCCTAGCTATTTTGAACTTCTAGTTCTTGGTTTCCATCTACTTGCCTTCTCTTTGAAATCTTACTGACTACTCTTCTTTCGTGGTTATGGGCTGTATTTTCGTCTACAGTTATGTTTCTGAGACAGTAAAGAGGCATGTTCTTCCATCACAAGCTCAGCGCCATATATTAGCAGGACTTGCTTCAGTTGTTGGTGGACTAACTGCTCCATATGAAAGAGCTTCTCATGTACACGAACGTGCAATGGTGAATTGGCTTTGGGCAGTTGGTTGTCATCCATTTGGACCATTCTCCAATTCTTCGGCAATCAGTCAAAGTCTTCATGATGTTGCACGTGTAAGGCCAAGTGCTTTTATGTTTGTATGAAATGTTTAGTGGTCTAAGCTTCGTTATGATTATAGTTATAGGTGTCGCAGTGGCTTTTTGTTTTTGGTCGTTCTAACTAAGCTGTTTACCTGGATAACGAACATACATGCTTTTATCAAGTCGTCTCACCTCTGTATGAATAAGACTTGAGTAAGATTGTTCCATCAAAAAGCAAAATGGTGTGTTCAAACACTCTCCGCCAGATCTGAAAAAACTCCCACTAATAATATATAAGCTAGTACTGTTTGATGCTAGGAATATTAAGACCATCTCATCCCACCTTTTGTGCCATTTTATTGTGCAGAGGAATACAATATACGCTCATGTTGATTCTGCTCTGCGAAGGATCAGGGAAACATCAGAGGTATTCATTCTGGTGTCTGGTCTCGGCTTATTCCTTATTTGCAATGTCGATGAAATAATTTGTTCCTTGCTTATTCTCAGGTTGTTCAAGCCTTCGCAACAGAATACCTCAAGACCCCTCTTGGTGAACCTGTGAAAGGTAAAAAGAACAAGACTACCACTGAACTTTGGTTGGAGAAGTTTTACAAAAAGACCACCCATCTACCAGAGCCGTTCCCACATGAATTGGTTGAAAGACTGGAGAAATACTTGGATGTAAGTCTTTTAGATGCCATTTGTTGTGTTTGATTTACAAGTTTCTGCTTGTTTTTCTAATGTTGCTCCAATTTTAGGACATTGAGGAACAGCTTGTCGATTTGTCGTCCTTGCTATACGATCATCGGTTACAAGATGCACAATACAACAGTTCGGAAATTCTTCAGTCATCAATTTTCACACAACAGTGAGTGATTTTGCCCAATGCTTTGACCAAATATACTAAGACCCACTGGTTGGATAATACGAAAACAGCCTCTCTACGTTTTTAACATAGACCTTGAGGCACTGGGGGTGATGTCGTATGGAGTCATTAGTTGGTTCCTTTCTGAGGAGGATGTACTTGCATATCTTTTCTACATATAAAATCTGCTTCCATTTTCTTGCAAATGTTGCGGAACTGACTGAAAACTACGTTGTTTGTACGTGCAGGTATGTTGATAGTATATTGGTGAGCGAGAGGGAAAAGATGAAATGTTGCAATATCGAATACAAGTCCCCTAGACAAACATCTCAAACATTTATCTATGGCGGAATTCTTATTGCTGGTTTCATTGTATACTTTCTTGTTATTTTCTTCTCTAATCCCGTACGTTGATTGTAACAAGTACCTGACCTTGTAAACTCACCTTTATTCTAATACAGTTTTGTTCGGATAGACACTGTTATGTTATCTGTAAGTTGAAGCTTGCGCTGGCGCATTATGTTTCGTTCCAAATATATGGAGCTGATGTCTGAAGGCCATGGCACCTTTCAACTCCATTTTCTTTGGCTCAAACGTGATGTTGTAATATTGAAGTAGTATAATGGTTGATGGCACTCCCAACTCACAAAGAGATCTAAGGTTTTGACAATTTTAAGTTGTAAGCCTCGTGTTTAGATTCACGTCCGAACTATACCAAGAGTCTCAGTCCAGAAATTTCTCCCACATTCAAACTGAAAACTCAAGTCTCTAGTATTAATCCTCGAGTCCTCGGTCTCGAAGACTAGTCCTCGGTGATCACAAGTGCTTAAATGGGCACAATTTTGTTTACAGAGGTCGATTACTGCCGGCCTGCTGCTAGGACATTGTTCAGTAAGTTAACGTTCAAAATGCAGTCATCCTCTTCTGTCTGAGTCCATTATTAATATAAAAATATAAAATATAATTAAAAAAAAAGGTCGAAAAAGTGCCCTCACGCAGGATCGAACTACGGACCTTCAGTTTACAAGACTGACGCTCTACCACTGAGCTATAAGGGCTTTCTTGTTTACATTGAACAACATTTAATCCTTATATCATTTTTGGAAAAATGGGTAAAATTTTTTGTTTTTGTTTTTTTGGGTATGAAATGCTGAAGCTGAGTTAAAAGGTTAGGAATAAGAGTAATTTTCTCTCAGACAAATGCCTCGTTTTGTCCTCACGATTTATTTATGAATGGATCAGACTCGTCATCTTAAGTTGATCATCATCGAGAAAATTCCTTAAAACCATTTTTTGAACAAATATTACCATTTCAAATTCACCAAATTTCAAGAACAAAGTTTGTTGTACTGTACCAATGTTATCAGGTCATATTCAATTGTTCATCGTCCATTTATAGAGCACACACAACGTAAACTCGTAAACCATAATACCCCTTAGTCCTTAATTGGTCGTTATGAAAGATAAGGAATTCAAATCAAACGTAAACAGCATAAAAAAAGCCGGAGCGTGAAAATTAGGTATTAATTTGGTGGTACAGTAAATTATAATTAAATGGAATTTCTCTCAGACAAATGCCTCGTTTTGTCCTCACGATTTTTATTATGAATGGATCAGACTCGTCATCTTAAGTTGATCATCATCGAGAAATTTCCAATAACTTTATTTCACAACCCATAAAAATTAAAAAACTCATACTGTACTAAAATTTAAAACAGTGAAAATCAAAGAATCCTCAGCATTAAGTTGTTTAAAAACAGTTTCATCAATTTGATATATCAGCTCTGATGATTCAACCATCCCTGGAACCTCTAAATATTTTCATCAAAATCAACAAATAAAATAAAAATTTATTAAAATTAAAGAAAAAAATTAGGAGATCAGAAGTAGTTTTCTAGGCTAGCATTATCCATCAATAAGAATCAGAGCCCAGTGCATATTCATCCTCTCAACATTTATACCCAAAACAAACAAAAAAAACCCAATAAATTTAATTGAAAAAACATGTAAAATAAATCAAAAAACCATCATAAATAAATTAAAAAAAAGAAGAGAGAAGGGTATCCTCAGAAAAGTTTGCTTGTAAGTTTTGTCATCAAAAATTGACAAATCTCAGGTCTCAAAGATTATAATAAACATCACAGGACCCCCTCCATCAAATTAAATTGAACAAATAAATATAGAAATTAAATATGGCAAGGTTTTATTCACTACATCTTATATGATTAAATAAAAATCTGAGAAGCAGTGACTCAACTCCTGCCATTTAAAATCTATGCCCCTCTCTTTTCTTCAATTTGATGAAGAACTGGAGTAAATATAACCCTAGAATTTAGGAATTAATTCTAGGGTTCTTCCAGGAAGAGGCAGATTCAATTTGAATCAAATCAAAAAAAAAAAAAAAAAAATTTATAACCCAGAAATTAAAAGCAAACTAGGCAATTGGGGAAAATTTGAGGTGTGAAGGAGAAGGAAGACATGAATGAAGTTTTATATAGATCTGCATTGTGCCGCCGGGTTATATATTGAATGAATGAACTAGGGTTTTACAGAAGATTAGGGGTTTTGGACCGACTTGCTGATGATGATAACATTATCGAGTCCAAACTTACATCTTATAAACAACCCACTTGTAATGAGGTCAGGCCCATATACTACTACAATGGTTCACGTTGGTCTCGGAACGTTTTAATCAGGTATCGCTAAATGTAACCTTAAAAATACTAGTGTAATCTAATTTTTACATTTTTCTTCCAATATTACCCTTAATGATATCCTCCTCCCTACAACTTCTCAGAGCTCGTTTGGTATGTGGGATGGAAATTTAGTAATTAGAGGGTGGGATAAGGGGTGACAATTAATGGTAGGGAATTAAGTGAGATAGTAGAATTCACTTGTTTGGATTAACATGAGAATAGACGGGATGAGAATAGGGATATGCATAAACTTTATAAATATACCCCCATCTAAATATTAATAAAATTCTATGTAATTTTTTAAGGGAGCATTTCAGTCTTTTCATCTAATTAATGAATTCTCAAGTCTAATACCTACCCCCACCCTAGGTATTAGATTAGAGGGATAAGAAATCCCTCTCATCCAATTCCCACTCCTTATTCCCATTTACCAAACATAAGATTTTGAGTATTTGGGAATAATAATCTCATCCACATAAAAATTCCCTCATTCCAAACAACCCCTCAAAGTACATGTATAACACACTTCTTCAAGCAAGCAACCCTAAACAATCATTATATCAAACACTAAATTTCATTGCAAGTAAATAAAATGTTTCAATACAATCATGGAACGTTAGAACTCGACGGAATCGAGCCAAAATAACGACAAAATTGAGGTATGAAATAAGGCATTATATGTCGCGCAAAATTCCGCGTGTTTTTTTTTTAATGATGGAAAGACAATCTGTATATCATACTATCACGGAACGTTCGAACTCGAAGGTATCGAGCCAAAATAACGATGAAATTGAGGTACATCATAGGTTATTATATGTCGCGCAAAATTTCGCATGTTCTTTTTTTTTAACTAGTTTGCATGTCAGGCCCGCGGCGGGGATGTACATCTATATTGTTATACTCAATGAAATTGTTAGTCTATTTTTGTTATAATATTATTAACAACACTATTATTTTTCATAAATTAACTTACCACTATAATCACCATAAATTATATTATTTTCCATAAATTAACTAATAATTTTTCATATTATGTAATTATTTAGTGCTATCCAATAAATGAATGTCAAGTGTTCTTCTAGGAAAGACTTGCTTTCAGATTTTAATATATAGTATTAGATTAGATTAGATGATAGATTGACAATCTGTATAATAAAATACCAGGTATAGGGTATTTGTGTTATTTTGGGAAAATTTGGGATATAATGGGTATTTTACCAAGTTACGTTAGTAAAAAGAAATGATTTTTCCGCTAACAAAATAAGATTAATCATACAACTGAATCAAATTGCTTAGAAATGTTGAATCAAATTGAGGTATGTAAAAGGGTATTATATGTCGCACGGTGTCAACGCTATGTCATTACCGGCCAAATAATCAATCCTGAAAAAAAGATGCTATGAAAGCTTGAATCTGTGACTGAGGGTTATATTGTAACACTTCAACCACTAAGGCAAATGATATTTTGTTGATTTTTTTATTAGCCAAATTATATATGAAGGACATTAATTCCTAATATTTTATTCAAATTTAAAGGCAAAGATTTCGCCAAATAATTATACTACCATATATTCTACAGTAGGTTATTTGTAAATTATCTTTTCTTGTATTTTAACCAAAATTTCATCATATATAGTAAACATATGTTCCATTAATATCAAATTCGAGAATAATCATTTCTTATGTGGAACAAGGAATTAGAGATTATGTTACGTTTATGCTAGAAGTAGTTGTACATGATTGTTATGCAAAGCGGTGGATGTAATCAAACTAATACATACGTGCATTAAACAAAGAATATGGGCGGGTAGCTAAGACGGTGACAATGAGCTTCGTGGGTGATAGCAACAAAAACGTTCCGCGGGTGAGTTAGTTAGGACCATTATATGTTAGCAAATTCTAAAACAATACGGACTACACTGTATAACTGCACGTACAAAACCAATAAATTAAGCAAATGCTAAATTGCTAAAAATTGAAAGAAAAAAAAAACATAATGTTAACTTCATACTTCATCCGTCCCACTTTAAACACCCATGGGTATATGTAGTGGCATAAGAAACTATGTGAGTATTATTGTCTATTATCTATCTAGTTCTACTAAAACAGAAGCCACTAGGACACGTGGCATTCAATGGCTACAAATTTTCCCGCTAAAAATTTTGTTCCTAATAACATGGTTCCTAATAATTTTGTTCCTATTAATTTGATGCAAATTTTAACAACTCTAAGTCAATAACGAAAAAACAGCTAATAGCTAGGGCCTTCTATTAACAAAAAAAAAAATAACTTTAATATGTTCCTAATAATTTTCTACGCTATATTTATAAAACCATTCCAACCAAATATACATACAAAGTATATCCCAAAATTTTGCTCTTCTTTTTTTTTTTTTTTTTTGTAAGAAGGTGAAATTTTATTCATCCAATTGGGAATAAAAAGAGATCTTACAAAAAATAAAAGCCCCTAAGGAACTTAGTTGCATAGGCAATCTACAACCTCATCACTAATTATGTTTTTCATCCAACTATAAACCCTAACACATACAAGATATTTGATGTTATTAATAATAGTATTAGTGGGGCATTCAACATCAGTGAAGATCCTCTTGTTCCTTTCAATCCAAATGCAGTATACAGTGGCTGATATATTGCATCTGCTCCACTTTGTTCTCCAGTTTCTCTGATTACTGTGCTTAGACAGCCAGGTAGCTTCCTGTTCCAAGCTCCAACTTCTTTGTTGTATGCCAATCCACCTTAGAATTTATGTCCAGATTTGAGCTGAATTTTTGCACTTGAAGAACAAATGCCTATGAGACTCAGCAGCCTGCTTGCATAATACACATCTATTGGTGATAGGCACTCCCCTTCTCCTGGTATTGTCTATTGTGGGGAGTTTCTTCTGAATGGCAAGAGCAGTTATGAAACTATGTTTTGGAACTGCAACACTGTCCCATACAACTCTGCTCCATTTCACCCTGGGCTGACTGTCTCTAAAATGGTTATAAGCCTTCTTGGCATTGTATCTGCCATTGTCATGCCAGCTTAAAATGAGAGCTTCAATCAACTGCTTGTCCTGACATTGACTTTTGAGCTGGTCTCTGATCCTGAGAATTCCTCTCCATGATTCAGGATCATTAGGCCTGCACTTTACTTCCCAAAAGCTGCTGCCCTTCATGCAGTAAGCTTTGACCCATCTACACCATATATTATCTTGCTTATTCAGCAATCTCCAAACCCATTTAGTCATTACTGATCTGTTCCAAGATAGAACCTCCTTTTATGCTGAAGCCAGCTTCATTCTTTGGAGTACAACAGCTTTTCCAACTCTTAAAGCTCATTCTTCTTTGCCCTGCATCAACATTCCACAAGAAATCCTTGCAGATCTTATTTATCTTTTTGATGATCCCTCTTGGCATAAGGATACTTGCACACCAGAAATTTTCAAGACCAAATAACACAGAGTTGATGAGCTGTATTCTGCCTGCATAGGAAAGCATATGAGAAGACCAATGCTGCACTGCTTTGCTAATTTTCCCAACCATCATCTGATAAACTTCAGCTTTTAGTCTTTTGGAATGCAATGGCATGCCCAAATATCTAAAAGGAAATTTACCCTCTGCAAAACCAGTCTCAGCCAGAATTAAGTCCTTAACCTTAGAATTGACTCCACCAAAGTAGATTTCAGTCTTGTTAGGATTAACCCATGGGTATATGTAGTGGCATAAGAAACTATGTGAGTATTATTGTCTATTATCTATCTAGTTCTACTAAAACAGAAGCCACTAGGACACGTGGCATTCAATGGCTACAAATTTTCCCGCTAAAAATTTTGTTCCTAATAACATTGTTCCTAATAATTTTGTTCCTATTAATTTGCTGCAAATTTTAACAACTCTAAGTCAATAACGAAAAAACAGCTAATAGCTAGGGCCTTCTATTAACAAAAAAAAAAAAATAACTTTAATATGTTCCTAATAATTTTCTACGCTGTATTTATAAAACCATTCCAACCAAATATACATACAATGTATATCCCAAAATTTTGCTCTTCTTTTTTTTTTTTTTTTTTTGTAAGAAGGTGAAATTTTATTCATCCAATTGGGAATAAAAAGAGATCTTACAAAAAATAAAAGCCCCTAAGGAACTTAGTTGCATAGGCAATCTACAACCTCATCACTAATTATGTTTTTCATCCAACTATAAACCCTAACACATACAAGATATTTGATGTTATTAATAATAGTATTAGTGGGGCATTCAACATCAGTGAAGATCCTCTTGTTCCTTTCAATCCAAATGCAGTATACAGTGGCTGATATACTGCATCTGCTCCACTTTGTTCTCCAGTTTCTCTGATTTCTGTGCTTAGACAGCCAGGTAGCTTCCTGTTCCAAGCTCCAACTTCTTTGTTGTATGCCAATCCACCTTAGAATTTCTGTCCAGATTTGAGCTGAATTTTTGCACTTGAAGAACAAATGCCTATGAGACTCAGCAGCCTGCTTGCATAATACACATCTATTGGTGATAGGCACTCCCCTTCTCCTGGTATTGTCTACTGTGGGGAGTTTCTTCTGAATGGCAAGAGCAGTTATGAAACTATGTTTTGGAACTGCAATACTGTCCCATACAACTCTGCTCCATTTCACCCTGGGCTGACTGTCTCTAAAATGGTTATAAGCCTTCTTGGCATTGTATCTGCCATTGTCATGCCAGCTTAAAATGAGAGCTTCAATCAACTGCCTGTCCTGACATTGACTTTTGAGCTGGTCTCTGATCCTGAGAATTCCTCTCCATGATTCAGGATCATTAGGCCTGCACTTTACTTCCCAAAAGCTGCTGCCCTTCATGCAGTAAGCTTTGACCCATCTACACCATATATTATCTTGCTTATTCAGCAATCTCCAAACCCATTTAGTCATTACTGATCTGTTCCAAGATAGAACCTCCTTTATGCTAAAGCCAGCTTCATTCTTTGGAGTACAACAGCTTTTCCAACTCTTAAAGCTCATTTTTCTTTGCCCTTCATCAACATTCCACAAGAAATCCTTGCAGATCTTATTTATCTTTTTGATGATCCCTCTTGGCATAAGGATACTTGCACACCAGAAATTTTCAAGACCAAATAACACAGAGTTGATGAGCTGTATTCTGCCTGCATAGGAAAGCATATGAGAAGACCAATGCTGCACTGCTTTGCTAATTTTCCCAACCATCATCTGATAAACTTCAGCTTTTAGTCTTTTGGAATGCAATGGCATGCCCAAATATCTAAAAGGAAATTTACCCTCTGCAAAACCAGTCTCAGCCAGAATTAAGTCCTTAACCTTAGAATTGACTCCACCAAAGTAGATTTCAGTCTTGTTAGGATTAGCTTCAAGGCCTGAGGTTCTTGCAAAAGTGTCTAAGCTTTGAACCACAGCCTTTGCTGATGGGAGGTCACCTCTCACAAAGATCATAAGGTCATCAGCAAAGGTTAAGTGAGTGAGGCTAACCTTCACACATTTAGGATGAAAAGAAAACTGGCAATAATCAGGCATGCATCTCAAATACCTAGAAAGTATCTCCATGCTAAGAACAAATAGGTAAGGAGACAGAGGATCTCCTTGCCTAATGCCACATTTCCCAGGAAAGAAGCCTTGATACTGACCATTAATCTTGATGGAATAGTAAGGAGATGTAATGCAACCCATAATCCATTCAACAAATATTTCAGGAAAGTGAAGAGCAGTCAGCATTTCCCTGATGAATTCCCAGTTCAATGAGTCAAAAGCTTTCCTTATATCCACCTTGATGAGGCATCTAGGAGAGATATTCTTCATGTCATAACCTTTTACAAGGGCTTGTGACAACAGTATGTTCTGAAAAATATCCCTGTCTTTAACAAAAGCAGCATGTTCATTGCCAATAATCTCAGGTAAAACTTGTTGGAGCCTGTTTGCCATGATTTTTGTCACTGTTTTGTAATATGTAGAGCAGCAAGAAACGGGTCTAAAGTCAGTCACATTACTGGCATTTTCCTTTTTTTGGGATTAAAGTTACCATAGTGACATTTGCTGCCTTACACATTGTCTTTCTCTCAATAAAATTTTTGCTCTTCTTTATCTACTTTATTACAATAAAAATTTATCCTCTTACTCACTGATGATCACTTAATGTAGTAATTAACCATTTGAATGGCTAAAGACTCGCTCAAATAGAGGTAACTAAAGGTCACTATTCTTTTCTTTTTGTGTTCTTATTTATTTGTGTAATCTTCTAATGCAAATTTCATCTCCATTTTTAAGTCATGAGATTGTAAAGTCACTGAAATTTTGAGTTGGTAAACAAAATTGCAATAATACAAATGTTCCCTTACTGATATTCACACTTAGAGATACATTCACCCACACATTTTGATGAGATTGCATTTTATCAAGTGCAAGTTAAAGTTGTTGTGTACGTATACATTTTACTAGAGACGTATTGTCGCACGTTACGATATTAATACTTTTGGCTACACATTTTCGTGTGTAGCACGGGTATTATACTAGTGTGAGTTATATAGCAAATTCACCCAATTCAACCAATTGACATGTTTTGGTCTTGTTGAACACGTAGTATATAATAATTTGTAAACCTGAACCTTTTTATTTTATTTTATTTGAGGGATCGTAAAACTGAACCTATTAATAACAAGCATATAGAGTTTATGTGGTGTTACTTGCATTGAAATTCATGAATCGACGTAAGATATTCAATTAAATTTGATACTCATTAAGTTGTTTTAAATTTACCGAATCAGACATAAATCCTCTAAAGTGATATTAAATTAAATATGATAAATTTACAATAAAATAGGACGTCCCGTGCAATTTTGCACGGGTCAACGACTTGTAATATACTATCATTGAACATTCGAACTCGAAGGAATCAAGCCAAAATAACGATGAAATTGAGGTACGTCATAGGTAATTATATGTCGCGCAAAATTTCGCATGTTTTTTTTTTAACTAGTTTGTATGTCCGGCCCGCGCTTGGGCTGTATATCTATATTGTTATACTCAATGAAATTGTCAGTTTATTTTTGTTATAATATTATTAACAACACTATTATTTTCCATAAATTAGCTTACCACTATAATCACCATAAATTATATTATTTTCATATTATGTAATTACTTAGTGCTATTCAATTAATGAATGTCAAGTGTCCTCCTAGGAAAGACTTGGTTTTAAATTTTAATATACAGTATTATATCGTACGACGTGCGTAATAATTATTTTCTTTTCTTTTAAAAAAAAGCTGCAGTATTATCCTTATTTTTGTTGCCTCTCGTGGCCACTCCATTTACAACTGCTAAAGACATCATTGGGTGGATATGGGGCACAAATGAGGGCGGAAGCTGATATATGGTGTAATGGTTGGACAAAATTATTATATTAGGTGTAGTATCATCAAATTTTACTTCTAATATGTGTAGTTCAACCAAAAATCCTAAATTATATTAACTAATTAAATGTTTGTTAGTTAAGATGTCTCCTTACCTCACTGAATTACTTACGAAGTATTACTTTATCTTTACCTAATTTATTTGTTTTTTTTTTTACGCATTTTTCAAAAAAGTCTCAATCTTGACGATATATTTCAACCAAATTCATATTTCACTTAACTTTTCAAACATATGTGTGAATGAATCTTATATTGAAGTACATTTTGACACGAATTTATTGATACATGTATCGTAATATTTTGATATATGTAGCCCAAGTTATAACAAATTATATACGTTTCATGTAGATAATTTTATTTGAGAGTTTTACACATATTAGACTGTCTCTGTGCATTTCTTCATTTCTAGTGCGTCATGAGAATTTCGTAATTAATAAGCGCGTCGTATGCATTTTAATATATAGTATTAGATTAGATTAGATGATAGAAAGACAAGCTGTATAATAAAATATCAGGTATAGTGTATTTGTGTTATTTTGGGAAAAGTGGGGATATAATGGGTATTTTACCACGTTACGTTAGTTAAAAAAAAAAAAGTTGTGTTAAACAATCAAGTTTAATTACCGTGGAATAATTATAGGGTTATTAGAAGATCCTAACTTACAAGAAGCGATGGTTTTATGGTGATTGTCAATTTTTGACAATTAGGATAAGATTTAACCATGATTAGTAATTGAATAATAATAGAAAATATTAGATAATCTTTTAGAAAATATCAAATTAGATTTGTTAAAATAAATAATTCTACAATGGCAATAACATTGATTTTCTTAAATCTAATCTCAGCCACTCAATAGTTTGGCCATGTAAATAATTAATTCTAATTAATTAAATCAAAGAACAATACTTCAATTAATTAAATCACAACCTTCATTTTCTCTCCCCACCCCACTCCCCTCAACCCGACCCACCCCTGGCCCACCGCCGGCCAACCCAAACTGATAAAAACCGCTGCCCTACCGCCGGCGAGCCCAAACATGCTCCCCGACCCCGCTCCCCTCAAAATCACGGATTCATGGTGCCTAGTCTATCGTAAGCCGTCAACGTACTCGCATTGGTATGAATAAGAGGCCTGAGATAGGAAATGGGCGGCCGATCAGGGAAGAGGCAGGGCTGCGGCCAGCGGGGGAGACAGGTTTTGGGAGGTGGCGACGTGACGAGAAGGTGTCCATGAGGGCTGATGATGGTCCCGGTGTAGTCTTCGGCGAAAAGTGCCCATCTTGGTGCTGGCCGGTTGAGTTTTGGTAGTGTTCGGAGCTGCTGGCGGTGGTAACTGGTGGTTGGTACTTGGAATGGGAGGGGAGGGTAGAGGAGGGATATCGGAGGAGGATGATTTTGTTTAATATTTAATTTTAATCATATTAGTTTTTGAGAGCTGTTATTCGTCGCCCATTCTCTTACTAACATCGCCCACACAATTCCCAAAATACCCCTTTTTACATTAAAATTATTAAGAGCGAAAGTGGTTTATAACCCTCATACGTTTGTCTCTACGTGAAATGTAGCCCCACAAGTATTGATATGAGCAATTGACCCTCACAAGTTTCATAATTGGTGAAATCGAACCCCTTCTCAATTTATCGCGAGATATTCAATATCTCTCCAATATCTCACCAACAAAATTAATACTATCAAAAATATTATTTAAGTTAAAATAAAAAATCAAAAAATTACATTTTTCACGGCTCAATCGCACTGCTCCTATTACTACGAGAAAAAAAAAGTTCAAGAAAAAAATTGTGTTCGATCACATTAATGGTGACGAATGCGTCACTGGTCCTTGAATCTATTTTTTTTTTCCTTGGAGTGTTTTTTTCCTCCTTCAGATGGATTTTTATTTTCAAATTTCCATTTGATAAGATTTTATTTTGATAATATCAATTTTTTTATTTTATTTTATGATATGAGATTTGAAGGTGGCATTTTGGGGCGCAAATACTACCATACCCCCGGGGTACCAAAAGAATGGTACCCCCCGGATCCCCTGTACAAAAATAGACATGTGTCAGATTCTAATGCTAAGGCCCAATTTAATAAAAAAAAAAAAACCCAGTCGAATTACAGCCCATTACAACCCAAACCCAAACCCAAACCCAATCTCTCTCCTCCCTTTTCCCCACCCCCTACCTACCCGACCACCACCCCAACCCCCCCAGCCACCGCCGCCGCCTTCACCGACCGCCACCCCAGACCACAGAAACCCACCACCGGAGGCGAAACCCTCCGGCGACCACAACCCCCCATCCCCGCGGTAGCGATTTTCCCTCCTCCCCACGCCATTTTCTTTTTTTACTCCATTTTCTCCCTCCTAGAATTTCTCCCTGTCCGACGGCAATGTTTGAGAGAACGCCGGTGAGCCTCTGGAGAGAACTCGTCGGGGGCGAGGGTTTCTTGGCGGCGGCTTCCGGGGATAGGGGCTGGGGAAGGGAAGGATGTGGGGAGAGAAGGAGCGCGCGATGGCTGTGGCCTGTGGGGAGGTGCAGGGAGGAAACGGGGGTGGGGTGAGGTCGCCGAAGTCGGCCACCACTTTTGGTGGTGATGTCGACGGTGGCTGCTACGTGGAGTGGCAATAGGCGGTAGCTAGGGATGGCAATGGATCCAAAACCCGACCCAGACCCGGCGGACCCGACCCACTTGGGTTGGATCTGGGTCCATTTTTTTAGACCCAATGGATCAGGGTCGGATCCAGACCCGGTGATAAATGTGCGGGTCGGATATGGGTCCTTGATTTGAGATCCAGACCCGACCCATGGACCCGCGGACCCAGCCAAAAAATAGAACAAAAAAAATAAAATCTAATTTCTCACGATGCCAACTTTCCCCTTCCATTTTCATTTCTCAATCTTCTCATGAGTCATGCCTAATACTTCTCCGCGGCCTCAAAACTCTTCGCCACCGCCTCAAAATCCTTCGATGCCGCCTCAAAATCTCATCGTCGCCGCCGCCATTGTTGCTCTCCCTTGGTCTTCTGAAGTTCTGATAGACGAGGAATGTCCAACATAGGATGATCGCAAATCACATCAACACATTAACGATTGTAAATCAAATCGACACGAAAATATTATAAGTTGCGCAAGTTTTACACATGACAAACTTGATTTTATAAAAGACCCATCTTGGACCCAGACCCGGTCCAGACCCGCTGGATCTTGGCGGGTCTGGGTCTGGATCTGTAAATTTTGGACCCAATGGATCCGGGTCGGATCTAGGTCTGCTTGTAAAGACATGGATCCGAGTCTGGATCCTATAGGACCCGACCCAGACCCGACCCATTGCCATCCCTAGCGGTAGCAGTGCTAGGTGGGGGAAGGAATGGGGGAGGAGAGAGAAAATGAATGAGTGATCATTATAGATCATAAATACATCATTATAGAACAAAAACTGATTATTAAAAATCAATCATTATGAAACAAAAACAGATCATTATAGAACATATATTAATCATTATAGAACATAAACATGTCATTCCGTGACAAAAACTGATCATTTTAGAACATAAATATGTTATTCTAGAACAAAAACTGATCATTATAGATCATAAATACATCATTATAGAACAAAAACTGATCATTAAAAATCAAATCATTATGAAACAAAAACGGATCATTATTAAACATATATTAATCATTATAGAATATAAATTAGTCTCTCATTCTCGAATATAAATTGATCATATAAACATAAATATGTCATTCTAGAACAAAAACTGATCATTAAAAATCAATCATTATGAAACAAAAACAGATCATTATTAAACATATATTAGTCATTATAGAACGTAAATTAGTCTCTCCTTCTCGAATATAAATTGATCATAGAACATAAATATGTCATTTGGTAACAAAAAATGATCATTATAGAACATAAATATGTCATTCTAGAACAAAAACTGGTCATTATAGATCATAAATACATCATTATAGAACAAAAATTGATCATTAAAAATCAAATCGTTATGAAACAAAAAAGATCATTATTAAACATATATTAATCATTATAGAACATAAATTAGTCTCTCATTCTCGAATATAAATTGATCATAGAACATAAATATGTCATTTTGGAACAAAAACTGATCATTATAGAACATAAATATGTCATTCTGTAACAAAAACTGATCATTATAGAACATAAATATGTCATTCCGTAACAAAAACTGATCATTATCGAGTCCACCCCGTAACATGGGACCGAAGACACCAATAGCACCACCGATCTCCGACGACCTTATTCCGCCACTATTCCGACACAACAACTCCAATATCGTCCCCCATTATCATTCTATAACAACAACATATCTTTTTAAGACGAATATCATTCATTACACAACAAGAAAAAAAAACATTTTAAAACACAAACAAAAATCATTCATTCTAAAACAAAAATCATTCATTCCAGAACAGTAACTATTCATTTCAGGACAAAAACCATTCATTCCAGAACAGTAACCATTCATTCTAGAACAATAACCATCAATTCCAGCACAAAAACAATTTATTTCGAAACAAAAAACATTCATTTCAAGACAAAAACAATTCATTCCAAAACACAAACCATTCATTTCAGAACAAAAACTATTCATTTCAAAACAAAAATCATTTATTTCAGAAGAGTAATCATTCATTCCAGAACAGTAACCATTAATTCCAGAACAATACTCATTCATTCCAGAACATTAACCATTCATTCCAGAACAAAAACTACCCATTTCATAACAATAACCATTTATTCAAGAACAAATACCATTTTAGAACGAAAACCATTCATTCTAGAACAAACACTATTCATTTCAGAACAAAAACCATTCATTCTAGAACAAAAACTATTCATTTCAGAACAGTATCCATTCACTCTAGAATAGTAACCATTCATTCCAGAACAGTAACAATTCATTTCAGAACAAAAACCATTCATTCAGAACATAAAAAATTCATTTCCGCAAAAAAAATCATTCATTTTAGAACAAAAATCATTCATTTGAACACAAAAACCAATTATAACACAAAGTTAAATCATTATTAACCTATAACCTATCATTATCCGTCATTATTAAAAATTAACCATTCCAAAATAAAAGCCAATCATTCTAGAACAAAAATCATTCATTCCAGAACAAAAACCATTCATTCCACAACAGAAACCATTCATTCCAAAACAAAACATAAATATATTATGGGGGAACATAAACAAATAATTAGATAACGTAATTAGATTTGTTTCAAAATGGTTACTTTTTGTTCTGGAATGTATGACTTTTGTTTTGGAATGATTAGTTTTTGATTTAGAATGAATGATTTCTGTTCTAGAATGATTATTTTTTGTCCTAGAATGGTTGACTTTTGTTCTGGAATGATTAGTTTTTAATCTGAAATTGTTGTTTTTTGTTTCAAAATGGTTACTTTTTGTTCTAGAATGTATAACTTTTGTTTTGGAATGATTAGTTTTTGTTTTGGAATGAATGATTTTTGTTCTAGAATGTACGGTTTTTGTTCTAGAATGGTTGTTTTTTGTTTCAAAATGGTTACTTTTTGTTCTGGAATGTATGACTTTTGTTCTGGAATGGTTACTTTCTGTTTTGGAATGATTGCTTTTTGTTCTGGAATGTACGATTTTTGTTTTAGAATGGTTGCTTTTTGTTTCAAAATGGTTGCTTTTAAATTGATCTATATTTTGTCTCATAATAAGTAGTTTGTTTCATAATGATCTAATTATGTTAGAAAATGATTGAAATTTGTTCCCCAGTGATTATGTTAAGAAATGATTTATGCATAATCAATAATTCTCCATCAGAAAGAAAAAAATGAAAGCCATTTCCCTCTCTTTCCTCTCCCCACTCCCTCCTTTACCCCCAACAACCAACCACCACAACGTCGCCGGCTTCCCGCCATACGAATCACCACCTTCGCCCATTTCGACGTCAACAATACCACTGCCGGCTATTATCGAGTCCACCGGCATCGTGAACGACACCTCTCGAAGTTACCCGTCTTCCTCGCGGCCACTATATGTGGTTACCGGCGCTGCGTTAGATTGCCGTTGATTTCTGACTTCTCATAGCCACTATATGTCTCGATGCCCCATTTGTCGCCGGAAAAGAATAAAAACGAGGTGAAATAAGGAAAAGAAACCAAAAAATGCCGGAGGAGAAGATGGGTGGTGGAGTTGCAGGGTGGGGTCTGGGTTTGGCGGCTCAAGCCCGTGCTGATGATGGTGTTGGGTCCGGTGGTCGTGGTGGTTGGTTATGCCGGCGTCGGGACGGGGCGGGGATTATCGGCGTTGTGGGTGGAGCCGTGGGGGAGAGGGGAGGAGAGAGACTGTGAGTTATTTGTTTGTTTTTGTTTTTAATTTGGTTGGGTTGATTTATGTTAATGGACTAGCATCTCTATTGGGTTTAGTTGATTATATGGGTCGGGGGTACAAAAAGGATGGTACCCCGGTGTACCATAGAACGATTGATTTTGGGGAGATATTGAATATCAGGGGATGCTATGGTCACTCTCTTTGGGAGAGTGACAAGGAACACTCAAGCTTTCATTGAATATCTCATGATAAGTTGAGGATATGCTTGATTTCACAAATTGCTCATTTCAATACTTTTGGGGCTACATTTCACGTAGATGCAAACGTATGGGGGTCATAAACCACTTTCGCTTACCATACTTCACTTTTGATTCCCAATCAAAACCCAGACTCCAACTCCGATCATTCAAAAGAAAAGAAAACTCAATCTCACCCCAAATTTCCAACCCCCAATACACAGTTCGCCGATGTAAGCGTCGACGCCGTCATTTACTGAATGATTTCGTCATTTGTGTAGTTTTTTGCAAATCGATTTCTCTTTAAAATTCATTTGGAATTCTCCAAATTAATTTGAATCTCATCATTTGGGTAACGAATCGCTCATGGTTGAATGTGTTTATAAGAGTAATTTATCAATTGAGAATGAGTTGAATTTCTTATTTGATTGTTGCAATTTGTGTGTGGAAGATGAACCTTTTGTCGTTAGCCGCCATTAGTTATAAATGATAACTAAGTAAATATCAAATTGGCTTAAAACTATTGAAGAATTTTGATAGATTGTTTTAGCAGGGATACTCGGCGAATTCCGCACACTTGACAGACTATGCACTACGCCAAATAATACATAAGACACCGGGTGCAAAATAATATAGACACCGGTTGCAACCGGTGTCTGGACTGCTGGTGTCTTATGTTAAGACACCGGTTGTTCTGAAAATACCTGGTGTCAAAAACAATACATACGACATCGGTTTTAGGTCAAACCGGTGTCATATGTTGCTTTTTTTTTTTTCGCTGGTGGATATTTAACACCGGTTTTTTCGAAAAACCGGTGTCATATATTGGTTTATTTTTTTTTTATTTTTTTTTAGACACCGGTTTTTTAAATAACCGGTGTCATATGTTGTTCTTTTTTTTTTTTTTCCCTTCCAGTAGGACATTTGACACATAGGGTAGACTTTTTTTTTTTTAGTTTTGCTTGCTTCTGCTTCTGCCAGGGAATTGGCGACTACAACAATTAGTTGCCAATTCCCACATTACAAATAAACATACATTACGATTATGCCGTTTCAACGACACCAATTCCCAAAACCTCGACTACAAGAAACCAAGTCGATTCTTTGCTATACAACAATGGAGCTTCAAATCACTCTATATATAATAAGCATCCATCCAATCTCAATTACTCCATCCACAACATTTCTCCAAAATACAACAATGGAGATCTTTTGCTTTTCCTAGTTTCTAATTTCCTAACTAAAATTTACTAACATTTCTAACTTAATGAGAATCTAAGTGTTTCAAGAAATCAAAGTAGATTTGAGCACTTACAAGCAAAACTCGCTAGGTAGTTAGAGATCATCATCGTCTCCTTCTTCATCTCCATCCACAAAGACATATGTAGCCCAAAGATCTCTTATTTAATCCACTTGTTCATTCGTAAATTGTTTGCAACCCTTCACAACATACTAAAACGACAAATTGATGAATTTAGATATCCAAAACTTAAACATTTATAAATTACTATAGGATGATAGATATATGTTTTGATATTTACCGTAATTGGAATAGTTGTGGCTTTATTTTGGATTATCTCGAACATGTAACGACAAATATAATATCCACAATCGTTACTTCCTAAGGGTTGACGGGGACACTACAAAACAAAATAAAAAATAAATAAGCCCAAACTCGAACGCATAAATAGGATATGAAAAGTATAGTTAATAAACACAAAAAATTCAAACGTACCATTATAGTATGCCATCTCATAAGCGTCGACTTCATATTCAACTTGTTTAGGGGATCCAAAGTCATGATCCTCGTTACGGCGCTAGTTAAATAACACGGTATTCCAATATAATTAAAAGATATAATTAAATAACAGTGGAGTTTAAAGAACAATGGAGTTTAAAAATATATAATATACACATACTCTTGTATTAGATTACGAAGAAATTCGGGTTGTTTCTTACTCCCTCTGGATGGATCTAACCAATACCCCGTTCCTGACGGTGGATGAATCACAGCTAACATCCAATGCGAACTACAAATTATCAAAATAAAATAAGTTATGAAATATAAAATAAAAAAATCATCTAGAATTTGTAAAACTAGTTACCTCTCATTATAAGGTGCGAAAAATATCTTTTGCCCGTGTGCACATGTTGTACAAGCGAACGCACTAAAAATATAATTCGCACGATCATCCTCATCTTCAACCGGTGTTATAGGAGACAAATATGCTGGGCATAAAAAACCATACAAAACATCTACACGTCTCCTTTCACAGAACTTTTTCAAATACCTATTACAAAACGCCACAAAAAGAAAGTGTCACATGAATCCATTTACCAATATATATGAGTATCTAAACTAATTATTATTTTTCTTAAACAAATGTATAAAAAGTGACTTACAAGATAAATGTCATAATGTGAGTAGATTGAATTTGCAATTGATAACACCATTGCTCCATCTCTTCCGGTGTCACAAACAAGTCTTGCATATTATGAAGCACATGCTCGGGTACATGCAAAAATTTTCCCTCATCTCCGGTTTTCTTCATGTTTCAAGCTTTCTTACAAAGCCACTTCATCAACACAGTTCTTCTCATATTCATTTTATCTTCCGGTGTTATGAATTCCGAAGAGGATGTTGAAATGGACGTAGGTGTCGAATTGTTGATTGGTGGTGTGTTCTTCTTATTCGTAGAATTATCCGTTTCATTCTAAATGATCAAACAAAATAAAACACTTGTTAGAATTTAAATATAAATTAAAGATAATATAAGAATTTCAATAATGAAGTATAAATTACCGTATCAGGCAATATATATAAGAAAGGAGAAGGCCACAACACATAACCACCAAGGGCCGAAGAGAGAAAACAAGCTTCTGGGGTTGGAACTGGCAATTCGGCATTTGGCACCAAGTCTTTAGAGATACTCACTCTACTATAACCGGGAGGTACAATGTTATTGTGTAGAGTAAGTACCTCCGAAGCGCCTGGCACATACACTTCTCCTAAAGCTACCATCTCTTGTGAATTGCTAGGAAGTGACATTTGACACTTATGCCAACCCTGCATTATTTATAAAGTAATGTAAATTGTTGGTGCAACTATCACAATTAGAAAATATAATTCATTTGAGATAAAGTATGTTGAATTGATTAATAAAGTAAAGTAATATAACAATTATATTAGATACCTGAACCGGCCCTTCACACGTATCTTGAATCGATGAGATCGACGTTTGAGGGATATTACGAGCTTGTCTCGGAGATGAATGGGAAACAGGAGGCTCACGATCATCATTTAAACTCACATCTTTTCCCTTTCTTAGAACATTAGAATCCTTAGACACTCTATCCTCTTCATTGTTTTCTATTGCTTGCGAATCGTTACTCATCATCGCACTCATCAATTCTTTCATATCAGCTTGACTCGGAGTTTCTCCGGCTACGAAATTGCAAAGTATTTGACTCATCTTGAACATTTGGGATTGCATTGTTCGCACCGTATTCTCTAACTTTACCTCGGACATCTTTTTCGTGGATCTACCAAAAACATTTGACAAATTGCTCATATTGGTTACACCACGAACACGACCCGGGTGCTCCTCTTTGCCGATTGCACGAGACAATATATCATCTCGACCTTGGGGAACAAACTTTCCTTCTTTCACGGCTTCTTCCAACTCACCCTAAGTGACAATAACAATTTAATTAGAATTAATATGTGAAACGATTTTAAAATAAGTACAATTTCTACCCTTAAAAAAAATAACTTACAATTTCTTTCACCACTTCCTCGTCATACTCGGACATTGCCCCTTTCTTGGATTTATGACCTCTCAACCAAGTCACATGACGTGGTACTTCTTTGATTTGCAACCCTTTAGTGGCATATTCCTCAATCTAATACATTTTTGTGTTAGTAAAAATAAACGATTACTAATTTGTTAATAATAACGGAAAAAATAAAAAAGGGGTATATTTACTTACAATTTCTTCGTTGATCCCAATATATCCTTTCCGAGAGCCAAAGTATTTAGTCTTCTTTTTTGCAGCATTATCTTTACCATCTTTGCTAAGCGACTAGTTACCGTGAAAAAAACAAACAAAAATTAGAATATTCATTAAAGCTAACATTTCAATAAAATTATAAAATTATATGTAAACTTACAAGAAACTTTTGATCTTTCAAATGATATTCAATGAAAGCATCCCATTGCTCTTGTGTGATTTGTGGATACTTTCCCGGTGGCTTCGTTACAAGTTCCCTTTCCTTGGTTTTCTTGTCAATTACATACATATACTTAAAATGAAGTTTGGTCTTCCAATTTCTCCATCTTTCACCGGCTATCTTCAACACCCAACGTCCTCTACGTTCGGGAGGAACATAAAATGCACCCTTGCAAAACACACAAAAAAAAAAACACATTAAAAAAAAAAATAAGAATTTAGATAACTTTTATAGACAAGACATATGAAATAAATTGAATATTATATTTAACCTCAATATCGTGTAAGACACGTTCTCTTGTGGCTTCGTCAAGCTTCTTCCACTCTCTCAAAGTAATAGGCACATGTGCACGTGCGATTGCGCCTATCCAACTACTAAACTTTTGGCGATGTTCGCCAATCGGATTTAACAACCCGTCCGTACTCCATTGTAGCTGAAAAGGAGAACCATCTTGTAATGCTTTTGCACAAGCGCGTAGTAAAGTTTGACCTCTTTCATGATCGGAATCGGAATCGGAATTATCACTAGGCTTTCTTCTTCTTCTTCGAGTCGACATTATCCAACCTATATTCACAAAATATAAACATGATTATAAGTATTAGAAGACATAAGAGAAAGCTAAATAAAATAAAATAACTATAATAAGTGTAAGTAAATAATAAACATAAGTAACACAAATAAGATAAAGAGGAGTTTGTGCAATTAATGAAAATTATAATTACGTAAATGTAAAACCAAAATTTCCCAACTAGTTAGAGAACTTACGTTAGTCCTAGAACGTTTTTTTGTTACATTTGCATCATCTTGCACCCAAACTCCCTCATCATGATCATCTCTAACATATGATAAGGAGTTATCATCATTCTCTATCACTTGGACACATGAATTCGGAGCACCCAAACCTTCTAAAATCTCATCTTCAACATAATAATCAAACTCATGTCTAGGTCGAGCGGATAAAACAATAGACCATTTCTTATCTAAAGGGTCATTCACATAAAAAACTTGTTTTGCTTGGCTTGCGAACATGAACGGATCATCTTTATGCCCAACTTTATCAAAGTTTACCAAAGTGAAATCCAACTCATCTCTTCTAACACCGTTGTTGTTGTCAACCCACTTGCATTTAAAAACGGGAATTTGAACAGTTTGGTAATATAATTCCCAAATCTCTTCAATTTGCCCATAATAAATCATTTTTTCTTCCCTTGGTTTCTTATCTTTAGCACTTGCAAAATGAATAGAAGTGGCCTCAACAGAAACTCCACTATTTTGCATAGTGCTTCTTGAATCTTGTTCTTTGGTGTAGAACGTATATCCACCGATGGCATATCCACTATAACAGGAAATTTGTAAAGATGGACCAAAAGACATAATTCTCACATAATCAGGGAACTTATTAATGGGTTGACTTACAATTTGGTTCTTCAACCAAGAGCCAAATCTCTTATTGTTCTCATTCTCAATCCACATGTCACTCTTATTTCTATGAAGATTTCTCAAATGCTTTTTATGCTCATCAATGTAAGAATCGACAACTTTATCATTGTGAAGAACATATGAGTGAACTGAATTCATTTCTTTGGCATTGAGTTGGATAATCTTATGGCCCCTAACTCCTTTGCCTTCCATTTTGTCAACATGACGTGGCTTTGGAAGACCAACACGCTCATCATCAGAGAGAAATTCATAACAAAAAGAAAGAGCTTCTTCTATGATATAACGCTCGGCAATACAACCTTCTGGATGAGATCTATTAGTCACATAGTCTTTATAGATTTTCATGCATCTTTCATATGGATATTGATATCTCAAAAAGATTGGTCCGCATTCTTTAATCTCTCTTACCAAATGGACCGGAAAATGTATCATGATATCGAAAAAGGAAACAGGAAAATACATCTCTAACTGACATAATGTGAAAATAATCCCTTCCTCCAAATTGTCCAACTCAGTCGGATCAATCTCCTTGGTACAAATGACATTAAAAAATAAACACACCTTTGTAAGTGCAAATCGTACCTTTTTTGGTAAAATGGAACGAATAGCCACGGGCAAAAGTTGTTGCATGAGTATATGAGAATCATGAGATTTCAATCCAACAAGTTTCAAATCCTTCATCGACACACGATTGCTAATATTTGAAGAATAACCTTCCGGGACCTTTATTACCTTGAGACATTCACAAAATTGTTTTTTCTCATTTTTAGAGAGAGTGTGAGCAGCGGGAGGTAAACGAGTTCGTGAACCCACTTTTTGCAGTAACAACTCTTTTCTGACTTTACACTTTTCGAACATATCTTCTCTTCCTTTCAAAGTGTCCTTTGTCTTGCTCGGAATATCCAACAATGTGTTAACAATAGCATCACAAAAAAATTTCTCTATATGCATGAGATCAAGAGAATGTCTAACGGTCAAATCTTTCCAATAAGGAAGATCAAAAATATAGATCGTTTCTTATAACCCTTGGATGAAAGTTTCGACCCATTTTTCCCGTATGTGATTTTCAAATGCTTGACTTTCTCATACACTTAGCCACCCGTCAAAACAATTGGACGCTCACGCATTTCCACTTGTCCATTGAAAGCTTTTCGTTGTCTACGATAAGGGTGATTGTATGGCAAAAATCTACGATGATCAAGATAAACATTCTTGTGAGATCTATTAAGATAGATATTAGTTGCATCTTCTTCACATATCGGACATGCATTGTCCCCTTTTACACTATATCCGGACAAGTTGCCATAAACGGGAAAATCTTGGCTAGTGTTGAACAACATAGCACGTAAGTTGAATTTACGACCCACATGAGCATCAAACACTTGTACTCCTTCATCCCACAATAATTTTAAATCATCAAGAAGGGGAGCCAAATAAACATCTATGTCGTTACCCGGTTGCTTTGGGCCAGAAATCAACAAAGAAAGCATCATGTACTTTCTCTTCATGCATAATTTCGGAGGCAAATTATAAGTAATCAGTATAACGGGCCATGTACTATGTGCACTACTCATATTCCCGAATGGGTTCATTCCATCAGTAGATAATGCAAGTCGCAAATTTCTATAATCCTTGCTAAAATCACGGTATTTTGCATCAAAAAATTTCCATTGAGCAGCATCAGCCGGATGTCTCAACTTACCATCATGAACTCTGTCGACACCAGATTTGTGCCATGTCATCAATTTCGCATCCTCTGGATTGACAAAGAGTCTCCTCAATCTTGGTATAATGGGAAAATACCACAAAACCTTAGCCGGAACATCATTCTTATTTTCCTTATATCGAGAGGCATTGCAAGTAGGACAAACAACATCATCTTCATAATCTTTGCGATACAATATACAATCATTTGGACAAGCATGAATCTTTTGGTACCCTAGACCCATTGAAGCTAACATTTTTTTGGCTTCATAAGTCCGAGTAGGGAGAGAATTACCACTTGGTAACATGTCATTCAACAACTCTAACAAACTTGTAAAACTCTTGTCACTCCAACCATTTGCCGCCTTTAAATTATACAACTTTAGAACGGCGGACAATCTAGTATACTTTTTGCAATTTTCATACAACTCATCTTCACTTTCATTCAACAAGTTCTCCATCATATTCGGGTCATCACCACTTACATCTACATCAATTTCATTGTCATTCGGATCATTATTCTCCTCTTCTCTACCAGCCTCTCCACTAGTGGTATCGATATTCTCGACATCATCATCCTCACCAATATATTCTTCAACACTCTCTCCAATATAGTCATCATCATCCTCTCCAATATCTTCTTGGACAAATTCTCTATTAGTTTGACTCTCCATGCTCAAGTCATGTGTTGCCTCCCCATGAAAAATCCATTTTGTATAAGTTGAAGCAAAAGAGCTCTTAGCCAAATGAATTTTTACCGTATCAAGAGAGTGAAATCTCATATTATAACAATTACAACACGGACACCGCATACACTTTAAGTCTTCACAATTTTTCTCGGCGAAATTTATAAACTTTTGAATCCCCTCCTCATAATCACGGTCTCCTTGATTTGACATTGTTATCCATTTCCGATCCATGTCTATATAAACCAAAATTAGTAACCAATTATCCTAAGCTCAACCTAAAAAAAGTAAACACCTAAACATAACTAATTAAAACTTCCAATTCAATAATCTAAATTTTATTGTTTTAATCAAACTAAACTCACTATTAGAATTATTAACCAATTATTCTAAATTCAACCTAAAAAAAATCAAACATAAAAAAACGCTCAAATGTATAACCGGTGTCTTTTTCCACTAATCTATAATGCTTTAATTTTGTTTTGATACCACTAAACCCACTACTATCATACTATATTCATAATACCTAAACAAAACATTATTATAGATAAGAAAACGGTCAAATGTATAACCGGTGTCTTTGTCCACTACAATCTAAAGTTGTACTCCATTTTACTCAACTAACGTACGGCATATCACTAACTAACACATAATTCCATTCAACTAACGGCAATTCACTAACTAACTTATCAAAAAACAATAGCGGCGACACCGAGCGAACAATTCATTATTTTGGCGATTAAACCTTCAATTTTGGCGAACAATAATTGAACGAAAAAACAAAAATACAAAATTGAATGAAAAAACAGTAATTGGCGACAAACCTAATTGAATGAAAGAGACACCAAAACACGAGCGGCGAGCGGCGACAACGGAGGGGTGGCACAATAGCGGCGGCGACACAGAGCGGCGAGGGAGCGGCGAGCAGCGAGCAACGCCTGGCGAGGGGTGAACAACGAGCGGCGAGGGCGAACAACAAGCGGCGAGGGGCGAGCGGCAAGCGGCGAGCGGCGTCAACGGAGAAAGAACGACGACGGCGAATCGGAATTTTATTTTTCTGGGTTTCGGGTTTTTGGGGGTTATAGTTTTTTTTTAAGAATAAGCATATGACAAAGGAAAAATACCCTTTTCTGGAGTACCATATGACACCGATTATACTCAAAACCGGTGTCTTATGTCCATATTTTTTTTTTTTTTTTTCTGTTATAAGATAAATTTTTTAATGTATTTTTCGCCGTGTGAGAAAATGATCCTCCCGGGAGTAACATATGACACCGGTTCTGAGTAAAACCGGTGTCTTATGTCCAATTTTTTTTTTGTTTTTTTTTTCCTGTTATAAGATAAATTTTTTAATGTTTTTTTCGCTGTGTGAGAAATTGATCCTCCCCGGGAGTAACATATGATACCGGTTTTGAGTAAAACCGGTGTCTTATGTCCAATTTTTTTTTTCGCTGTTTGATTAAATGATCCTCGGTAAACATATGACACCGGTTATACTGAAAACCGGTGTCTTATGTCCAATTTGAATTGCACGCAAATGGACTGGGAAAGCATTTGACACCGGTTGATTGAAAACCGGTGTCTTATGTTTTTTAGACACCGATTCTAAGCCTACCAGTGTCATATGTACCGGTGTTAAATGCCATTATTGGCGTAGTGATGGTAGCACCATTGGCATCAACAAAGTCTACTATATAGCCAAACAAGTCTAATTAACACGCTCGGCTTCGAGCAGGATTCGGATTGTTATTTTGATATAAACCTACGAAGGAATAATCATGAATGAAATCTTGTGTATGTGATTTTAGGTAAGAAGGGTATAATTGGAAAAAGCTAGAAAAAGTTGGGCGACAGTAGTAAAACTTGGGCGACGAATAGCTCTTCACTTAGTTTTTTTGGATTTAATAATTTTCTGAAATTTATTTAAGGTCAAACTTACACTGGCCATTGTTGAATCACTTGGTAATATGTTTTAAAATTGATAGACA
This sequence comes from Spergularia marina, assembly GCA_963680865.1. Classification (NCBI taxonomy): domain Eukaryota; kingdom Viridiplantae; phylum Streptophyta; class Magnoliopsida; order Caryophyllales; family Caryophyllaceae; genus Spergularia; species Spergularia marina. Next base: position 19,594,840 of record OY804553.1, on the reverse strand, counting down.
AAATCAAAGTATTTTTGGAAAACATATTTTAAGTATATAAATTATATTATATTTTGTATGTGTACCATAGAAATTTTTATTAACCATAGTTAAAAAAATCAAATGGTTGAAATTTATCTTATCCTAATCGAATGGTTCCGATTTCATTTCTTATCTTAATTATCAAATACTGACAACTATAATAGAATTTTTGTACAAGAAGAAGATCTCAACAACCGTAATCTCGTAAATTCCGTAGGTAAGTTTGATTCCGCGTAACCTTGACTGAGTTACTGTAATAAGTAATTTTTAGTGACTGTCTTGATCTAACAATTAAGTTCGCCAAATATGATATATGGTCATTACCGCTAGTGGTAATCACCATAAGAATATAATATTTTACTAAGGTCAAATATTACAATTAATATTTTAATTAAACATAAATATTTTATTTTGGAATAATATAATATTTTAATATTCATTCTTTTGTGCCGTGTTTGGGATTTGAACATTTTTGTTTTATTGTTGGAAATTCTTAATTGTGAGAATTAATGTAAGTAAAACAATTGATTAACCCATTGTGCCCTCGTTACCTTGCATAGAACAACCCATTGTACACTATCTACAAACCTATTGTACCCTTGTTGTCCTTGCATAGAAGGAACCCCGTGTAACACCCCGTATTTTTGGGTAATTATTTAATAAGGGTGTTACTTTTTAAATCGATTATTGGAAGATAAAATGAGTTCCTATAATTGAGTTTGGGTCGGGTTTATGGATCAATCATCTCACCCAACGAATAAAGCCCAAACCCGAGTCTACCCTCATACCTATATATACATATAATAAAGAAAACCCTTGCTTTATTTTATAACCATTCGGCCTCCTTCTCTCCCTCTCTCTTCTTTTCGTAGCCTCCACCCGCATAAGATCTCAGCACAACTGTGTCAACTCCAAACACACATAACTTTCTCATCCGACCTTTTCTTAAGTCGTGGTTGGTGGCGTTAGAACCGTGATTTCGATACGAATCTAAAAACATGTATATTCTGCCAAGATTCCATGGGATGCTCACTGTAGAGGTGTTTTAGTAGAGTTGTATCTATCTACCCGGAAACTGTGTCGCCGCCTCGGTATTCTGATGATTCCCGTCAACTCAGAAGATATTTTAAGACGATATTTAGTGGGAATGTTCCTAACTATATATTTGAAAACATATACAAAATTGGTAAGGCCTAGACTTCTGTATCAAAAGTTACATTGGTTTTCGTGAGTAAAACCTAATTGTTATTCGTGGTTCATTGTGAAGTTGATTCCCGTTGATCCGCTTGGAGTTTGTAGACGAAAGTTTGAGGAGAGGTTTATGACATACCCTTATACAACATATTAAAATTTGGTGGTCATCCAATATCGGAGGTAGACGTTATTCGTGTTTCTTTACCACTGTCCCTTTGTGGATCCGTTTCATATTAGTGATAGTTGTGAGTTGTAAGACTTATGGTTACATCTTTTTAATTAGGGAATTGTGGATTGAGTTTATAATTGGATGATTAAGGATTAGCATTGTAAGGTAAGAACGTTGATCACAATCCTCTTGACTAATCATTATCTTGTTTGATACACTTTGCTTGATCATCGCATGTTCTTGCTTTACACATTCATTCTTGTTACCCGTTTCGCTTGTGCCTAATTATATCATTAAGCATATTTTTCTTCCATCTTATCAATGTTCGTTTGCGGTCTTTCGACCACCATACTCCCCACGGCCTTCGGCCCCTTGCCTTCCTCGGCCCTTCGGCCTCTAGCCGAGACCACCACTCGGCCACTCGGTCAATTGGTGTGTATGTTGTCGCTTGTGTTTTTGTTTCGCTTCCAGAATCTATCAATTATGATCATTATAATTTGTATCGTCAAATAACGCACGCGTGAATAACGTATATAAAACGGATGAAAGAAAATAAATGACTCCACCTAGAGTACGATGGATTCGGCTCGGCCGATCATCGTTTGATATACCTTTGATCAAGGTACGTAGGGTCGGATTAGCTACCGACTTCCTAATAGTCTTCCTCCTAGATGGGAACTCGTCCTACCGGCCTGTCTTGCGAGGGGTGTGCACACTCGGGATTATTAGGGCGATAATTACAACTCTAGCTCGAACAAAGTTTGTTAAGTAGGGCTATGGGGTAGGACCCTGGCCGAATAATTAAGCAATGTATATATTGAGCGACGATGCTCTTTGATAATGCACTCTGTTGCTATTGTTATTCCTATGTTATAACGTCAATTCGTTCTTGTTAGCTACGCGCCTCAAGGTGCGTATCTTATTTATTCTTTATGCTTATTAATTTCTTACTCAGCCTGTGCTGACGTTCTGTTTTCTGGTTCGTCCCTACCGTGTTCTGGGGCCTATGTCAATCTTCGATGGCATAGTTGACAGGTCTTGATGATATGGCTGCATGCTTACGAAGTTGATCATGTTGGGAATTTTCGAAAGACTTTGTTTTTGTCTCAGACTTCATTTCGTTCTGATTATGTAATTTGGATTTCGTTTTGAGAACTATAGCTCGACATTTAAAGACTTCCGCTGTTTTATTTTCCGTTGGTTAATTGTAGTTGAATTTCTAGCCTAGCTATTGACTTGGTAGTCAATTGCGGCGTGACAATTTTAAATTTATTTCTATTTATAGTTGGTCGAAATTTAGGGTTGTTACACCCCGCTACTTCCTAATTTTATTGATTGATATCTAATCTAATACTATATATTAAAACCTGAAACCAAGTCTTTCTTAGGAGGACACTTGGCACACATTAATTGGAGAGCACAATGAAATTATATATTATAGTAATTATTAGGTAATTTATGGAAAAAAGTATAATTTATTGTGATAAGTTAGCTAATTATGACAAAGCTAATTTATGGTAATAATTTGAAATATAATGTGATATAACGGGTGACGGGATAGTGGAATGGAAATGAAATAGTATAATGGGTGTATATATATATATATATATATATATATATATATATATATATATATATATATATATATGACGAGTGACCAAAGTTGAAAGAAAAAAATACGTAAAATATCGTTCATAATATTATTATAACAAAATAAACCTACTTTGTTTTTATGAAACGAGTATAAACAATATAAACAGGTAGCCCGGGAGCGGGCCAGACATGCAAACTAGTTTCCCTAATTTCATACACTAATCTTATTGATCTTGACTCCATGTCAAATTGCCAGCCAATTGCGATTCAAGGTAGATTAAAAAGTGCGATCATTTGGCACTGATTTAACTTGAGTTGTCTGCAAAATACTAGTGTTTGAATATTCAGCCCCAAGGTATGCCTCAATGGGAAGGGCGAGGGGCCGATGGGGGGAACATAGTTAACGGCGAGACTTGGCTTGATCTACAGTAAGATTGTCAAGCATTTTTTTTTTAATAATGAATTAATGTTTTCAATGAATAACATGTAAATGTGAGATTTATTTAACATACGGAGTAGTATTGATTTTTGAAAAGTTTAAGCACTACCAAACATGTACTAAGTTTTATAATATTTTATAATATAAATATAAGATATCATATTTTTAAATTAATACAAGAAGTTAACAAATTTTAATATAATACTATATTTTTATGGTGATTACCATTAGCGGTAATGACCATAGAATCTTCGTTAATTTGTTAGGAAGTCACTAAAGCTAGCCAATTACTTGTTACAAGCCTCGAAATACCGGCACTTTTTTTTTCTTCACACGGCCTAAGTTTCTAATTTAAACTATATTTCCTTGTTTCTTTGGGACAAATAGTCTAATACTCCCTCCATTTCATTCATTTGTTTACGTCGGATCGGGTTTTGTGAGGGGAATCCAACCCCAACATAAACAAATGAATGAAATGGAGGGAGTATCATATTATTGCGTCCAGACTGCTCTACATGGTATATTACTTATGTGAACCGTTGATTTATAATTTACTTATGTTCTTGTATTGCATAATTATTTTACCCTCCCCTTTAATCGTCATTCTTTTTCTTGTAAGTATGCCTAACCAACTTCGTACAATAACCGATTCAACACCATAGTTCTATATAGAAATATATATATTATCAATGTTAATATTGTGATATTTATTTCCTTAAAAGGAGGAGAGAAAAATCTCACTTTATAAACCAAGAAAGTTTCATCCTAAAATCAATTGGCAATAGGTGGAATAACTCCTTGATTTATAAACCAGAGAATGACACTCACATGTGGAGTGTAAATGGGCACTTCAACACACATGCATGAGTTGACGGACTTATTTAAGATTACATTATGAATACGAACACCAACAACAAATAAGATTTGAAAACTTTAGATCAAAATGAATGAATGCTAGATCTATCACTCGTAATTGATCATGGGTCCATCTTCACAATGGGTCGGACTCTCTTGAAGTTCGAGACCCATTTGAATGGATCCAAGCATGTATGACCGATGCAGGCTCATTCAAGGTGACTCATTTGCTAATAAGTACGTTTCTTAGCTCACAAGAACGTTTTTGTTTTTTCCGTTCTAATGAACATCCCTCAGATTTAGAAACGTTAATCAACAAAAAACGTCTCTTAATAAAAAAAATGACAATATGATGCCTACAAGTCAACAACTATAAATAAAGAGCACAGGACTCCGTATTGTTATGAACCAACCAGCCTGTCAGCCTGCCTGCCCAAGACTTAAGTAGTATATTGGAATAATTAGTTTTGAGCATGCATATTCAATTATTTTCCAGGTGTAACGACGAATTTACAACGGACCGTAGAACAAAATTTAGATTGGTCAATTTGAGTCATCAGCATCAGAACCAACGGCAACGAATGGACTCAGGAATGAAGGAATCATAGCTGACCTCCATTAAACAAAGAATATGAGCGGATAGTTAAGCCGAAAGCTAAAACGCTGATAATGAGCTCCGCGGGTGATAGGAACAAAAACATCTTGTAGGTGAGTTAACTAGGACCATTATATGTTAGTAAATTCTAAAATAATACGGATTATACTGTATAAGTACACGTACAAAACCAGTAAACTAAGGGCCCGTTCGGTATCACTGCCGTTTTCAGTTTTTGGTTTTTTTGTGTAAAAAATTTAGTTAAATAAGTTACAAAATTAACTTTAAATTGTTTGGTTCTATAATAGTCATATAGAAAATGGAAACTGACAAGTGAAAACTGAAAATCATTTTTTTCTGGTTTTCAAAAACGGGACTTTGCTTTTCAAAAAAACTGAAAACTGAAAACAGAAAACGATACCAAACAGGCCCTAAGCAATTGTTAAATTGCTAAAAATTGAAAGAAAGAAAAAACATAATGTTAAGTTTATACTTCGTCCGGCCCACTTCAAACACCCCGTGGAATAAATAACTATGTGAATATTATTGTCTATTATGTGCGTTATAACAAATTCATCAAGTTTGACCAATTGACATGTTTTGGTCCTATTCAATACGGAATATATAATAATTCGTAAAAGTGAACCTAAAACTAACAAACATATATAGAGTAGGTGGTGTTGCTTAGATTGAAATTCATGAATCAATGTACAATATTCAACTAAATCTGATACTTATTAAGTTGTTTTAATTTTTACCGAATCGAGTATAACTCTTCTAAAATGATATTAAATTAAACATTATGAATTCACAATGAAATAGGACGTCCAGTGCAATTTTGCACGAGTCGACGACTAGTATATTCCACTCTCATCCTCCAAATTACTTGAGGCTTTGCCTGTTAACACTCCAATTGAATCTTCTTTCACTCCACATTTAGAGACGGAGGAGCAAGTAAAAAACAACAATAGTGGCGTGTAGAAAGAACGAAAGATTTACTTTGAGTGTCAATAGTCCTACCTTTAATGAGTTTATTGTTGAATGATTCACTTTAATCTTTTAATCCTCATTCTTTTTCTTGTAAGCCCTTATGTGATTCAACTTATTCAACAGTGTTTTCAAATCAAATCAAATCAGATTTATTCAAATCAAATCAATTTAGATCAGTTTTATTCAAATCAAATCAAATCAAATCAGAATTATCCAAATAACAATCAATGAACCTAGACTATTTCTAGTTATTAATTCGTGTAATTGCAGTTAATTTACAATTAATTCAGTTGATTTCAAATCAAATCAAGTGTATTCAAATCAAATCAAATCATATCAGTTCAATTCAAATCAAATCAAATCAAATCAAAAAAATGCAGTCCAATCACACAGGGCCTAAGTTTGTATAACCATCTTCGTACAATAACCGCTTCAACACCATATATATTCTATGAGGAAATATATATTTCCAGTATATATTATCAATTATCAATGTTAATATTGTGATTTTTATTTCCTTATAAGTTCATCGTCCAAGTTGTTATTTGATATTTCACATGCATGAGTTGACGGACTTATAATTACATTATGAATACGGACCACCAACAACTAAGGTTTGAAAATTTTGGATCAAAATGAATGAATGCTAGCTTTGTCACTCGTAATTGATCATGGTTTCACCGGTCACAGACGTCGCAAATTGATGGGTCCATCTTCAGAATGGATCGACCAAGCATGTATAACCGATGCAGGCTCATTCAAAGTGACACATTTGCTAATAAGTACGTTTCTTAGCTCACAAGAACGTTTTTGTTTTTTTCCGTTCTAATGAACATCCCTCAGATTTAGAAACGTTAATCAACAAAAAACGTCTCTTTTAATAAAAAAATTACAATATGATGGCAACAACTATAAAAAAAAAAGAGCACAGGACTCCGTATTGTTATGAATCAACCAGCCTGCCTAAGACTTAAGTAGTATATTGGAATCTTAGTTTTGAGCATGCATATTCAATTATTTTCTAGGTGTAACGACGAAGTTACAACGGTAGAACAAACTTTAGATTGGTCAATATGAGTCATCAGCATCAGAACCAACGGCAACGAATGAACTCAGGAATGAAGGAATCATAGCTGACCTGTTATTGTCAAACGCCGAATAAACATCTTTTTATATACTCGTATGGTGACAGCATTTTCGACGTTTGTGTTGACATGAACTACGTGCTACAGAAGTACAGTGGAATGCCAATAGTCAATTCCAAAATCATTTACCGTGAGATTAACCGAGAAGAGACTTAGTGGTCGTTTGGTTACCATTCAAAATCATGAGAATTCAGAATTCCCATATATTAAATGTTTTGGAGTTGTTCGGTTGCCTAAAATCATGGGAATTGAGAAATTACGAGAATTTTCAATTCCTACAAAATGGAGGAATTGATTTACGTAGCCCCCCTTGGTAATTGATAATTCATGTGGGAATTTAATTCGTACATGCAACCAAACAGTTTTGAGGAACTCATGAGCATTCCGAATTCTCGTATGCAATCAAATGACCACTTACTATATACTAGTAGAGAATTATTTGTGATCATTTTATTCTACATTGAAAGAAAAAGATTTGTTTTTGTTTTGTCAAAAAGGACCTCCGGAAATATGGGGGGCAACTTAATTAGCAAGTGGAGGTGATACACTATCACAAATTATTCGGCAAAAATGATGGCATTTTGTGAAGGTGGTCAATTAAGAAATCAACACGTTTTGTTTTTGAGGCTCATAAACATGACTTATTTGTGATCACTCCTTTTTATCGAACTCCCGTGAGTGACATAAGCAATCACGCCACTTTTTCTGTTTTTACTCCCCCCTTTCTGTCTATACATGTACTTCCAAACTTACCGTAGAGCCAAGCCAAGATATGTGGACCAAATTGCGATTACCTCAATTGATTCAAATCAATTTATTCAATTTGCTTCTTTTCATAAATCGTAATCAAGTTACTCAATTTAACTCTACCATTATATTCATGGGCTTGCTTAATATCAATTTTCGGCAATAGTCCATAGGTAATCAATACAATCAAACATACAGAGTATTAGGTATAAGTTGTGTCACGTATTCTTGATGAAATGACTCCTCCAACTTTCGTGTTCCAAAGGTATATATTTACCAATTTTTTCTTCAAAAAATGGTATACCGTATACACTAGCTATTACTAACAAAACTTTGTTATACGTCTCCCATATCACTTAGGGAAAAAGTACCTTGAATTAGTCTGATTAATATGCTAATGCGACATAAAGTACTCATTAAACATCCAAAATCAAGAAACGTCGATAAATGAGAAAACGTTAAAACGGTAAAAACATTGACGTTTGAACCACTAGAGTGCATTTTCGACCGTACGTAAGTCCTTCCGTATACATGTGCTTGAAATTGGCCCGATTATACCTCCTCACGACAACGAATAGGTCCAAAACCTTTGCCCAGGCTAAACTCAAGTCAACCAAAAATCAATCGCCATACAAAAAATACTCTCAATTTTTTATAACCTCAAAAAATTAAAAAATTAAAAAATTGAAACTTCTTCTATACTCTTCTCATTAAAAATTGAAAAAAAAAATATTATTTAAAAGAAAAAAGGTATCTTGTTCACCTATAAATACCGCTTCGAACTCCAACAACCAAAAGATCAGAAAAATCAAGCTAAAATTTCTCACACACAAAAAAATAAGAGAGAAAGAAAACAAAAATGTGTCCAACAGGAACAACACACCACGGCGTCACCGTCACGTCAGAATTCCGACAAGCATTCACCGTCATGGACGTCGACCACGACGGTAAAATCTCCGGCGACGACCTCCGCTCTTTCTACGCCTCAGTACCAAGCCACCGCGACGGCGGAGAGGACGAGATGATAACCGCAATGATCGCCGTGGCGGACGCCAACAAAGACGGTTTCGTACAATACGACGAGTTCGAAGGCGTGTTGAACAAAAGCAAACACGGCGGCGGCGGAGTGATGGAGGAGGTGTTTAAGGTGATGGATAAAGATGGAGATGGAAGATTAGGTGTTGATGATTTAAGGAGTTATTTAAAATGGGCTGGGATTAGCGTTGCTGATGACGAGATTAAGGCTATGATTAAGTTAGGTGGTGGTAATATTTCTGATGGTGTTTCTTTTCATTCATTTCTGAATCTCCTGGCTCTTAATGATTTGTAGTTTTTTTTTTTTTAATAAAATCAATTTTATTTGATAAATTATTTTTTTGGGATTATTAACCTATTATTATGAGGAAAGGTAATTAGAGAGACGAGATGGGTTGTGAATTTATGATTCGATTTTCGAAATGTAATTTAGCGTTACTACTTTATGAAAGTATTTTAAGGATATGAGCATGGGCGAAGCCCGGATTTAAAATCCGGGGGTGACGATCTGACGGATTCAAATCGCATTTTTCGGTTATAATTTTGGTTTGGTGAGGGTCTCAGATAGAATCCGAACGTCGCGGTTATATGTATCGGCCGAATGTTAACATATTAGTTATATCAGACGACATGCCAAAATATCGGCTTTTTTTTAACAAATCATGTTACTCGAGCTTTTTTTTTTCTTAAACAAATCATGTTACTCGTATTCAGAGACACAAATGTAATTATTGAATTTGGGTATATAAATCTATTAACAAATATAAGGGGGTAAACTACCCAATTGATAATTTTAGCGTGAACCCAATTGATAGTATTTTTACTATATAAATACATTAAACGCACAAAAATGATCAAATGATCATTTGTTGTATTGGTGACCCTATGAATTGGTGTTTAAGGTTTATTAGGTCATGTGTTTGAATCCCAATCCCGTCAATAGTATAAAGACATTAATTTTTAAGTTTTAAAAAATAAGAGTAAAAAACTAATAAAAAGTTAAATGACACTTGCTATAGCTAAGATTTGAGCCCACAACCTCTAACATAATACACTTCCATTCTCACCACTACACCATATGCAACATTCTAATGTTATTACTCACTAATAATTATATGTATCAAATATTAGCCTAAAAAAACAGGAAAAAAAAATCCGACGCCACCCCTCGCCACCAAGTAGCTTCGCCCATGGATATGAGCCTTTTTGAGGTCAAGTTTCAACATGTGGAAGTCTTATTAGACGGTACGATGGAATAGATTATATAATTCTTTAATTGTGTTATGGCAATGTTATGTTGATATGATTTTGGGTCTTGATGTTTATTGGCATGATTAATAGATGATTGGTCTGAATGTGAGTAAAAATTGACGAAATGATGGTTGAATGTAAGTTGGCTAGAAAACAGGAATATCAAGTACTCGTAGTAGAATTATGATTCATAATTCATAAATTGTGGTTGGTGTTCTCTTTTTCTTGTCCACAAGTTGAAGAGTTCATACCTGAAAAGTACTCCACTTGATATGGTGCTTTTGACAAGTACGTGATGCTCTTACCGTCTTAAATTGACGAGTTTGGGTCCTCATTGTATACTTCACTCTACATATCTTGTTCTTTTCACAATTTCGTTTTCTCAAACTTTTGGTCAATTTAAATCTAATATGTACATGCATAACGCCTCTCCTTCACATTAACATCGCGGGTTGCATTTTATATCATTTTTTGAGTTTAGAAATTTTCCCAAAATCGTGTAATTTTCCCAAAAGCAGTCTTCTCCGTGACGCATCTACGACTCATACTTAGCTTAGTTAGCTATACAGGAATGCCAAACCAATCACTGTGATTGAAATAGGCTATTCTAATCACCAATTTTGATAAATCTTGACCGTTCATCATCATCAATCAATTCACCTTATTTTCATCACCCTATTTTTATCGCGACGCCGGGAAGTGGGACCCTAAACCCTTTTTCCGGCCACTTCAGAAAACCACATCCCAAAAGGGTTCACCACGCCCCTTCAAACACCCAACCCATCATAGGACGTCTTTCGTTTTCTGCGCCGGCGAAGCCGGCCGGCAGTGTGGTCCGCGATGGCAGTTTGGGGGTGTGAGGTAAGTTTTCCGGTGAATATGATTGTTTCTTTTTTGTTTTCTGGATTGATGATTGTCCATGGTGGGCAAAGAGTAATGAGGTGAGACTGTGAGGGAGGGGGTCGGGATATGGGAAATGGGGAGTTTGAGGGAGAAGATGCATGAAATAACCAATTTGCCCACTGTGATTAGAATAGCCATTCTAATCACAGTGATTGGCCTAGAATCCCTAATTAGCTATATCAATTGGCGTAGGAGAAGCAAGCACATCTACATTTCAAAGTTGCAATCACTTTCTTGGATGCTATCAACCCACAGCGTCTACTCGAAACTCGAAAAGTCCATACTATAAACGAATGTTTCAAAAGATGCATTCACTGTCTTGCTACTTGGTCTTTTGAACCTAGTTAGTAATACAATCTGTGGCAATTAAGACTGCGTAAGTCTCACGTCGGGAAAATTAAGCAGATGGATCCTCTCAATCATCATCATGAAGGGGGAGAAAAAAAACTGTATATTTGGCAAAAGCGACACATTGATATTCCCAGCCAACTTGCATCGCTTACGAATCAGAACAATTGAACAAACAATGCCAACAAAAACCCAGCAAATATGAGAATCATGAGACCTTCCACTGCTCAATCTTATAGGATACATATCTTCAGTAACACTTTTCGCAATCTTGGACCTATCAAAATCTTATCTAGCTTATTTAGCTGGTCCTACGACAACCAAAGAAAAGCTCTCTGTGATGATGGTTTGCTCGATCACTATCAGGTCAACACTAAAATCTCTTAATACTTACCAATGTAGATTGCCTTAGGTGCTGGGTGCATGTCAGAAACTCAGAATTAAACAACCCTGTTTTCGTCCAGAACTCTACTTCTCCGTATCATCACCTGCATGAGACAGTTAAGTTTAGAGCACAGCATTTCAAATGCTGCAAGCACATCTCAACAAGCCAATATGCTGTAAACTCGTCAACTTATTTAAGTTTGAGATTCTGACATCTGATTCCTCGACACAAGCCATTACACAGAACTTTAAATGTGAATCTGTAAACCATCAATATCTTTCTGCCAACGACCAATTCTAATTGCATAGGGCAAGAAATAGACAGCACGCAGGAAGCTTAAGTTGTGTGACCTTGAATTAAGCAAATTAATACAGAACATCAAGTGATGGTTCTAATGTAAGCTTAAGGTGGCAATGTCATATTCTCATAATCGAATTCAAATTTCAGTAAGATATAATAGGGAGATAACCAGGAATACTCTCTGCCCCTGCTGTTAGAAGAAGGCTACATAGTAACATAGAAGATACAAACCAAAAGTTTAATATTCTATATGTGGTCTGTCTTTTGCATATCTGAACATCACACAACCATAGTTTAAAAAAAAAAAAAAAAAAAAAAAAAAAAAGGAATACAGCAACGCAAAATCGTTACATTTGAAGTCTTTTGTTGGTCAAGAATCAATTCAAGATCACACTTCCAATTATTTACCAAGTACAAGAGCTAACTAGGCAATGGTCTCAGGACTCTCAACTCTTAATCACTTCATGGTGGTAATTAACGAAGACACTAATTAGAACACCAACCAGTAAAACCAATTATTAAAGAAAGTTAACATGAGATTCGCAAAAGACACAGCCCAGGCTAAATGTAAAGACGGGTAACTCATTCCCTTGGGAAAATTTCATTGCTCTTAGTAATCTTAGTAGTCCAAATAAAAATCTTCTAATTCCAAAGCTGAGTGACAAACACATAGTTCTCTTCCTTTTATAAGCAAGTGATAAACATATACTCAATAAGCTATGGCATGGTTGATCACAAAGAAAATGTTTGACAATTAGAAAATTTTGCAGTGGCTCATGCAGTCCGGGGTCATGATGAAAGAAATATATGGGCGTAGTATCAATTTTGGCAAAGCTACGGACAATTTCAGAAATCACAATACCTTTTTAGATTCACTCATGATCCAAATTCACTCCCAACCTGTTCTGATGATAGGTAATATCACTATCTCTCACCCCATGATTTGGAATATCTTTCCCCTCGTTGAACAGTGCAAGGCCTTCCTCATACAAACCCAAGTAAAATAGTATAGTTGGCCCCTTAAGGACACCTAGTTCCTCAGCCTCATCTCGAGTTCTCGACCATGCCAAATGGAAAGTATTTTTTGATCCAAGTTCAACGCCCAGTAATCGCGAAATGGTAAAATTAAGATATCATTGTTCTTTCTAAAGTAAAATGCCTTAGGTGCTGGGTATTTTGCTGGATCATCAAACCTGAATAAGACACTCCAACTATCCACATTGCCATACTCTTTTATTACCCATATCACCATATGCAATATTCCTCATTGTCTGAATGAGGCATTTTAATCAAAGCAAGCATATTCCTGCACAATGTGACATGTAAGTCGTCGTTCCGAGCTGAAAGACTCTCCAAACAAGCGGGCAACTTCATCTCACCAAAAACCTCTTCGTGCACATCAAATGTTATAATGGCACTCCAATTCCAATCATACTCGTGAAATCCTGCCCAATGAATAGCACCCTTCAACAAACACTGGCTATATGGAGCCTGACTGTATCCAGCATTCCGGATACTATACAGGGACTAGAAGATGCAGGAATGATCTTCCAAGCATCTGCGTTAAGTGAGTAAACCTCAACTACAACCACAGGAGGTCGTCTACGTTTTGGAAACCGAGGAACATAATCAATTATAAGAAGGTAAACAAGTCGAATCACCTTGTAATCATTCGAAAACTGATTGAACCCAAACCCCACACACGACTCAAACCCACCATGTGATCTGTAACCAACAGTAGGATAAGGGAGAAACTTACATTTCCTAATGCAAGGGTTCCACAAGTACATGATACTGGTTGGAGCCCTAAGGTCATCAGACAAACAAACAACACCATTGTAAGACCCGATTATGTTAAAACACGGGTTTCTGCAAACAGTAATCGGGAAATCCAACATCCTCAACACATCCCCATTAAAAGACTCATCATCCTGGTGAAGACAGAAATACTCCTTTTTATTCATACAGTACCTAAGCAAGATAAAGGGGTTATCTTTGGATTTCTTGTTATGGGCATTCATATATTCAGGGTTTATAATGAATTTCAGCAGGGTTTTGCTAGTGCATGCCAATATTATAAGGTTTTTGACGGGCAATCTCCACAATATATCCACATATATTTCCTTTGGTAGCAATAAAAGCATCTTTGCCAGAACAAATTAACACCAAAAATTGCAGCTTCAAACTGAAGATTAACAACAACAAGCAAAAACACAAAAGAGGAAGAATTTACTTATCTGAGGACAAAAGCGTGCAGGAGAAGATGACAGACCGAGAGCCAATTTTGGGGATTTTCACTAGGGTTTTATCCTCTTTAGAGAAATGACTGAAAATGTTGCGAGTTGTGTGACTTAAGTTTGTGGAGATGAAGACGTCAAAAAGGGGCAAAGTAGTGAGTATGTGACCTCCACTGTTTACCTTAGCTTGGAGCAATTTTTGTGGATTGAGGGTACGAGTGTATGACATGGTATACTCCGTAAGTGTCTAAGTGAAAACATTCTAAGTGTATACTGGATTTTTGACCCTCCCCACCTCCTAAACCCCAAACCCAAACATCACAAATGCATCTTACAATCAACTTGTGAGGATATGACTCAATAAAGGACACGGACCTATAGAAGTACGAAGTGAACAAAAGATGTGATGACAGCACCCAATGTCTCGAACAAAAAGTAAAACGCTCAAGTTGGCGATGATCATATCTTCAAAAAATAGAACATTATTGGGAATCAAACAGACAGGCTAAATAGAGCAGCTCATGCCTCACAGAGTCTGTATGCGGTCTCTGTTTTTGGCAAATCTGAACAGTACACAATCATAGTCAAGTAAACACCAACGTTAACTCCTTACATTTTAAGTCTATTGTCAGCCAGGATCATAGGCAGGAGCCGAGAGCCATCAAGGCACTGAGTAAAGGTGGTACACCAATCAAAGATAGGAGACAATTAAGAAAGATAACATGAACTAAAGTGAAATCAATCTTAAAGCTTGGTCATAAATTCGGCCTCGCTGGATGTAAAACGCATGAATCATTCCCATCAACAAGTTACATTGCTGTTAGTAATCTTAGTGGTCCAAATAGAAACCTCCCTAGTAGTCCAAAATCCAAAGCTGAGAGACAAATATATACCTTCCTTTTCTTTAGGAGTGGCAAACATATACTAAATAGTAAATACTCTATGATACAGTTAATCACAAAGCAAACTTTGACAGTTAAACCTTTTGCCAGTGGCGTACGAAATCGTGATGAAAAGAAAATACGAGCGAGCCATTTACTAGAACTCTAGTAGCAATTAAGGCCAAAGGAAAGAAGCAATTTGAGGATTCACCATACCTTTTATTACCACTTCGACATTTTCATCTTCGGCCTGGGTGCTTATTTTTCAGATTCAGATTCAGTTTGCTTCTCCACAGATCCAGGGTGGCTCTCATCATTTGCCACCCCATGATATGGTAATGCTTTCCCCTCATTGAACAGTGCTAGGCCTTCCTCATACAAACCCAAGTAAAATCCATTAGCTTGAGTTGGACACTCAAGAACTCGTAGTTCCTCAGGCTGATCTCGACCATTGCCAATGGAGAGTATTTTGAGATACCAGTTTCCTTGACTATAGCCAATAAATTGTCCTCCGAGATCCCGATGTTCTCCCAAATACCTACCGCTTTCTAAAGTTAGAATATCATTGTTCTTTCTGAAGTAAAATGCCCAAGGCACTGGGTATTTTGCAGGATCATCAACCCTAAATAAAACACTCCAACTGTCCACATTGCCATACTCTTTCATCACCCATATACAAAAACTGGATAAACTGGCCCCTGGTATTTGAACTAATGCAAGCATATCCCTGCATGTTGTGACATCTAATCTACCGGACCATTCTGAAAGACCCTCCAAACAAGCTGGCAACTTCATTTCACCAAAACACTCTTGATGCACGTCAAACGTCACAATTATACTCCAACACACACCACGCGCCTTATACCCAGCCCAATGCACCACACCATTCAAGAAGCCCTGAGAATAAGGCTCTTTGCACGTTCTAGGATTAGAATAGAGGCGTATAAGGTACAAAGGAACAGAAGCCTCAAAGGTCTTCCACGAGTCAGAGCTTAATGAGTAAATCTCAACTACAGGAGGTTTTTGGTGAAGGTAAACAAGTCGAACTACCTTGTAATCATTTGTAAACTGGTCGAACCCAAAACCGAACTACAATTCATGTGGACCATGTGATTCGAAACTTACATTAGGATAAGGGAGTTGCTTAAATTTTCTAATGGAAGGGTTCCACAGGTACATTATATCCGAGTACATTACAGTGTCATCAGACAAACAAACAACCCCATTACACGATCCCACTATGTTAAAACACCTATTACACCGATATTGTATCGGAAGCTCCGACATCCTAGTAGATAAATCCCCATCAAAAGAATCGTCATCTTGACACAAACAGAAATACTTCTTTACCTTTTCCAGGGTTTTTAATGTCTCCCTCTTATGGGTGTCCTTTCTTAAGTCTAGATAGTACCTAAGCAAGATAAAGGGGTTATCTTTGGATTTCTTGTTATGGGCATTCATAAATTCATGGTTTATAATGAATTTCAGCAGGGTTTTGCTAGTGCATGCCAATATTATAAGGTTTTTGACGGGCAATCTCAACAATATATCCACATATATCTCCTTTGATAACAATAAAAGCATCTTTGCCAGAACAAATTAACACCAAAATTGCAGCTTGAAACTGAAGATTAACAACCCAAACAAGCAAAAACACAAAAGGGGAAGAGTTTACTTATCTGAGGACAAAAGCGTGCAGGAGAAGATGACAGACCGAGAGCCAATTTTGGGGGTTTTCATTAGGGTTTTATCCTCTTTAGAGAAATGTCAGCAAATGAAATGTTGCGAGTTATGTGACATTAAATAAGAAAAAGGGGGGTAAAGTAGTTTTTTTTTTTTTTTTTTTTTTTTTTTTTTGGTTACAGAGAGGGGACTAGCCCCAAAGACTACGAAGAGATTAAACGAGGTCTGGACACTCCTAAGGCGTCTTCCCTAAGAATGAACCGGAGTTCTGTCGGGGGGTACTGAAGAATGACTAGCTTCTGGTCCTGATCAGCCCCTTGGTTGGCTAGCCAATCGGCGGCTCTATTCGCTTCCCTGTACGTATGCTTGATGTCAACTATCCAGTCATTGCTCTCGACGAGAGACTTGCATTCCGACACAAGTCTGCTAAGGGCTCCTGAATGTGTCACTTCCTTAATTATCAAATCAACACATGCTAGGTTGTCCATGTGTATAATAAGCTTCCTGAAACCGTTGCTTTGTGCTTCCTGAAGACCTCTCTTGAGGGCTAGGAGCTCAGCTCTCATCGAGGTGCAGAATCCGTAGTTGGAGAGGAAAGCTTGAACGAAATTCCCTGAATCATCTCGAAATATTCCTCCTCCACCCGCGAGACCGGGATTTCCCCGACTTGCTCCATCTGTGTTGAGTAGAATCCACCCTTGAGGGGGGGGGGGGTTTCCACCATATTTGAGTCTCTCGAAAAGAACTCGGAGTCGGGATCAGCAAAGAAAATCTGTCGAAGACGTCCTTGGTTTCTGCAAACCTAGATTTGAGGAAGGTATAAGGATCAAAAGGAATTTCAGAAGCACGCCCGAACACGATGTTGTTACGCCATCTCCAAATCCACCAACAAGTGATAGCAAATTTTAGAGGCCAATCATCAGTGGCGAGCGGGTTTAGGTTGCTAGTATTGTGGAGTAACCAAGTTTTTAAAGGAGGGGAATGGAAGGAGGTAAGGCTAGCAATTTCCCCAATATGCTGCCATATGTGCCGGGCATCGGGACAATCCCGAAGGACATGAATAACAGTTTCGTTTTCGGCGTTGCACCTGGGACAAGAGGGATTATCCGTCAGGTTTCTTTTCATCCGATTGGCGTTACACATCAACCTTTCGTGCTTGGCTAACCAAAGAAATACTCGGATGCGCTGCTGGACCGGAAGCCGCCAGATATAATTCCATCCATTATCTGTGTTGGTTTGCTCATCCTGTAAAATCGGGTTCTTTAGGAAAATCATGGCTGATTTAATGGTGAAACGGCCATTGGACGAGCCATTCCAATAGATGGAGTCCGAAATATTTCGGTCCTGTGTTAGCTCGAAAGCTGCAATTTTGAGAAGCTCTTCCTTAGGTAAGTAGTCCGCAAATTCGTCCCACTTCCAGCCAATATTTGAATCCCACATATCGGCAACAGTGAGTTCTCTTTGATCAGTGGGGATTGGATATAGGGTCTTTTGGGATAATCGACCTTGCTCCACCCAAGAGTGATCCCAAAACAATGTGTTTCGGCCATTGCTTACTGCCGAGGTGATTCCCGACCTGATAGTGTCCGCATTCTCTATCACTCCGGCCCAAAGCGGAGACATGTTACTTTGAGGGGTAAACATGTCGAGATCGCATCTACCTTTGCAATACTTAGCTCTCAAAATCGTGGACCAGAGTGTGTGCGGTTGCGCGAGAGCACGGAAACCGAGCTTAGTTAAGAACGCAGCGTTTGCTTGACGTGCCGACCGAATGTTTAGTCCTCCTTGCTCCTTTGGTAGTTGCAAGGTTTCCCAAGAGATAAGATGGACTTTTCTATGATTATCATCTCCTCCCCAAAGAAATCGGCGAGTCTTCTTATCTATGGCGTCACAAATTGTTCGAGGGATCTTTGCCGTTTGCATATAGTAGGTTGCAAGGTGATTCAATGTCGATTGAATAAGAGTAGCCCGGCCTGCTAAAGAAAGATGCTTAGTTTGCCAACCCGCTAATCTTCTATCGACTTTTTCTTCAAGATGACTGTATGTATGGCGAGATATTCGGCCATGGATTATGGGCATACCAAGGTATATGCCCAGGTCATCCGTGATTGAAATACCCAGCGATTGGCTTATAATCTCTTTATCATCATCGGGCGTATTTGAAGAGAAGAAAATCTGGGACTTCGCTTTACTGACTTTCTCTCCGGAGGCCGTGCAAAATTTCTCGAGACAGCCCTGGATGATGGTAGCCTGCTCTACCGAGGCCTCTGCAAACAGAATCAAGTCGTCCGCAAAGAATATGTTGGCGATTGCTGGCCCAGTGCGACTTGCCTTAACAGGTTTCCACTGCCCTCCTCGGACCGATTCGTCAATTGTTTACCTTAGCTTGGAGCAATTGTTGTGGCTTGAGGGTATGACAGAGTAAAATTGACTAGGCGCTGATTCCAATCGGAAGGTCGGAACTTCGGAACTACACGACTTGAATATCCGAATGGGATCAAAAATTGACAATTTGAAACATCAAATCAGAAAAGACCCAGATACGGCGCGCTGGTCCGAAAATCACTCATATTTAGTTAGACATGATATACAGAACGAGACTGAACACGACCCGATATGACCAACCGAATAATCGGACATTTTAAAAACTCGATTGAACAAAAAATGACTCGAATGAACGAGTATATCACAAATTTCATAACTCAAATTACTAATAAAATTTCATGAGCATCGAAGCAAAAGTGAAAAAACATGAGACTTCCTACAGCTCTCAATTCTATAGCATGCATGTCTTCACTAACCATTTCCGCAATGTTGCACCACTGAAAATCCTTAACTAGCTTGTCTATCATGCATGTCCTTGTGACAGACGAAGAAAATCGCTCTCTGATGATGGTTAAGTCTAAAACTCTTACTACATTCCGATGCACATTGCCTCAGTTATGTCAGGGTAAACATCCTTGTTTTGGTCGAGTCGTCGTCCAGAGCTTTACGTACAGCTCTAGTTCGCCATACTGCCATAGTCCATACTATTTCAAGATCCGCATGCGACATGGATGTAACTAGAGCTGATATTAATAATAAAAATAAGATCTATTTCCCATCTTTGGAAAACAAAAAACAAAAATAAAGATGCGAAAATGCATTAAATAATTGTTTTCTATTTAAAGAAATCTTAAAAGAAAAGGAGAAAATCCAGCCAAATACAAGCAGCTTATGTTGTTAAGCATTCCGAAGCTGCAATCCTTTTGCTATCCTTCTTTTTCTTCATACAGGTCTTGGCGTTTCAAACTTGGTTGTTCTCCGATCATCAGTTAACCCTGAATCGAGAAAACTGCAAGAAAGGTTAGTAGTTATGCTAGAGCTCAGAAATGTCGTAAATCTTGCAGAAAATTAAAGGACAAGCAACAAAGTTAAGGGACTTTTTGCTTGTGAGCTATGTCAGCTCAAGTTAATAATAACCTGGTGTGCCCTAATCTACGATGATGTAATCATTTCCAGGCTCAGGCAGAAAGAGCCCTTGTATCAAGAATTCACAGTCCGATAAGCTTGCTTTGATATATAGATGGCAAACTTCTGTGTTCCAAACTTGCGTTTTTTACAGCATAGTTTCAGTTTCGTCAGGGGTAAGGTGAAGGCTCGTGACTGAAGCTACAATCCTCTATGTAACAGCTTGATGAAATGAAAGAATAAAAGGGGTAGAGTAGGAAATCAGTTCCAAATGCTGCAAAAGCTAAGGGCAATATATTCATCTTTACCAGATGCGAGACTGTCACAAAATCTCAAAACAACATCTAGCACACTGTCATTTTTGGCTGTGTTTTACAGGATACAAGGCAGATACAATGGGATATAATCAAACTAAGAAACACATACACCCTCCTTAATTACCAAGTGTACTCTCCCAACCACCTGATTCTGTTGCAGGCTTATAGCATCTACAGACCTAAAAAGCTTATGTTCAGGAATATACTGCCCTAGTACCTAAAGTAAAGTATATAACAAGCTAATTCACCAATTTTCAAATTCAAAGGAGGAAAAAATATAGATTTAACATGGTTTAAGTTGCACAACACTTCCATCATTCCTGATTCCTAAAGTACCCCACTGAAACACCCAATGT
Organism: Spergularia marina; assembly: GCA_963680865.1. Classification (NCBI taxonomy): domain Eukaryota; kingdom Viridiplantae; phylum Streptophyta; class Magnoliopsida; order Caryophyllales; family Caryophyllaceae; genus Spergularia; species Spergularia marina. Next base: position 19,573,946 of record OY804553.1, on the reverse strand, counting down.
GCTAAGAACACCCGACAATATTTGATGCTCGCGTTCTGGGTCTCATTTGCCTATCATCCTGATTCCTAAAGCTCAAGCTAAATTATAATGGTAAACGTGGGAAATATGCATATGATTGTTACTTCCCTTGACATGGCATCTGAACTTCTGAAGATGCCATTTGCAATCATCTAGATTTTAAAAGGACTTAACCAGACAATCAAAAGCATCACGGTTTCATTATAAACTAGCTTCTATACATAACATACTTACAGACGACCATCCTCCACATTAGATCTAAGTTCTTTGAAATTTGATTACACGGGGATAAGGAGTTAACGTTCATGAGCTGAACTAAACAATTGAGTTGTGTCTTACACCAGAGATGAAACATATGAGAAAGAATAAGATCTCTGCCGGACAAAATTCAATGGGATGAAGAAAGGCGTTTGCCAGAAAAAATCCAAAGACAAGTTCAGATGGCACTAAAGCAAAAAGCAAAAGCCATGTTTTTTCCACCAGACGAGATTGGACAATATGTCTATATATGGAACAAAAGAACATCTTCGAATATAGAGTCATATGTTGCGCTGAAATTCTCAAATTACAAAGGAAAACTGTAATATAACACAGGTGTGACACATCCCATGTTCTTGCAAATTCAGATAAAGGTGCAACATATGAGGAAGCGAGGAATTCTCCAAGAAAATAATTTCAATGAATTGAAAAGCTGAATTATGAAGGTTAAGTTTAAAGATAACGGCAATATCAATCTATCTGCACCATAAACAGACAGTATTGCAAAAAAAGTGGCGATAGCTACTTCTAACTTCTAACAGACAGCGCAAATGTTCTGCTGTATCGAAATACATCAACATTAACATTAAACAGAAGAGCCATATAATCTTGCGAAACCAGACCATACGACATCAACATTGAACTATGAAGAAGCACACAGCTGTTGCTATACCTTCATCTCAACCGGTTTTGTAGTTGCTAATAGTGAACGGGAAGAACCCGTGTTCAAGGGGTTTCTCCCCTCATTGTAAAGTATCTCATGTCTAACAACACTAATAAAATTACAGTTTTCTAACGTGCGCCCACAGGGCACATGATAAAACTCCAGTACCTTCGTTAATAAAGTGATATTCTCACATGAAAAAACAAATTATGGAATCTCATTGATTATTTCAGGAGAATTTCACATAATTAAGGAAGGGGATTGAGTTTTATCATGTGCCCTATGGGCACACGTTAGAAAAATCCATATAATTAACTCAAATTCGATGGACAAAGGGAAAAAGATACAAAATTACTCACTGTAGACAGCGAAGAAACTCAAATGCTCAAAGTTATTTGATGAAATAGAAACATCAGATGGTTCGAAGTTGGTTGATTCATACGCATCTAACAACACTTTTGGTGTCCAACGTACAAAACAGAAGAAGTAAGAAAACTAATGTTTTATTTTGTTACACATTTGCCTTTATGATTTCAACAGCATAGGATGTCAGAGTAATGATTTCCAGTTACAAGTTTTGTGACCTTGAAAGCAATTTTAGAAGGAAATCAAGCTAAATTAATGCAGAAAAACAAGGGATACATTCTAAGTGTATTATGGGTTTTTGACCCTCCTAAAAACCCCAAACCCAAACATCAGAAATGCATCTTACAATCAACTTGTGAGGATATGACACTCAATAAAAGGACTCGGACCTATAGAAGTACGAAGTTCACAAAAGATGTGATGACAGCACCCAATGTCTCGAAAAAAAAGAAGTAAAAAGCTCAAGTTGGCGATGATCATATCTTCAAAAATCAAATTCAAATTTTCATTACTGGGAATCAAACAGACAGGCTAGATAGAGCAGCTCATGCCTCACACGGTCATGCGGTCTTTGACAGTAAACAATCATAGTCAAGTAAACACCAACGTTCACTTAATCTATTGGTAGTCAAGATCATAGGCAGGAGCCGGGAGCCATTAAGGCACTGAGTAATGGTGGTCCACCAACCAAAGATAGCAGACAATTAAGAAAGATAACATGAAACTTGTAAAGTAAAAGCAATCTTAAAGCTTGGTAAAAAATTCGGCCCTGGCTGGATGTGAAACGCACGATACATTCCGTCAACAATTTATATTGATGTTAGTAATCTTAGTGGTCCAACTAGAAACCTCCGTAGTAGTCCAAAATCTAAAGCTAAGAGACAAACATATACTTTTTTCTTTTCTTTATGAGTGACAACTGACAAGTGACAAACATATAGTACTAAATACTCTATGATACAGTTAATCACAAAGAAAATGTTGTAATTCTTTTGCCAGTGGCACATGAACTCATGACGAAAAGAAAATACAGGCGACCCATTTACTAGCGCTCTAGTAGCAATTCAGGCCAAAGGAAAGAAGCAATTTGAGGATTCACCATACCTTTTATACCTGCTTTGACATTTTCATCTTCAGCCTGGGTGCTTAATTCTCAAATTCAGATTCACTCTTCTGATCTAGTTGCTTATTAGATTCACTCTCCTTCTCCGCAGATTCAGGTTGGCTCTCATGATTTACCACCCCATGATTTGGTAATGCTTCACCGGTTCACCCTCATTTAACAGAGCTAGGCCTTCCTCGTACAAACCCAAGTAAAATCCATTAGCTGGAGTTGGACCCTCAAGAACTCCTAGTTCCTCAGGCTGATCTCGACCATTGCCAATGGAGAGTATTTTGAGATACCAGTTTCCTTGACTATTGCCAATAAATTGTCCTCCGAGATCCCGATGTTCTCCCAAATGCCAGCCACTATCTAAAGTTAGAATATCATTGTTCTTTCTGAAGTAAAAGGCCGTAGGCACTGGGTATTTTGCTGGATCATCAATCCTAAATAAAACACTCCAACTATCCGCATTGCCATACTCTTTCATCACCCATATACAAGGATTGAATTTGTAATCTGAGCTCGGCCGAGGCATTTGATAATGCAAGCATATCCCTACATGTTGTGACATCTAATCTACCGGACCATTCTGAAAGACCCTCCAAACAAGCTGGCAACTTCATTTCACCAAAACACTCTTGATGCACGTCAAACGTCACAATGATACTCCAACACCAACCATACTCCTTATACCCTGCCCAATGCACCGCACCACTCAAGAAACCCTGAGAATAAGGCTCTTTGCACGTCATGGAATCAGTATAGAGGCGTATAAGGTACAAAGGATCAGAAACCTCAATGATCTTCCACGAGTCAGAGTTCAGTGAGTAAACCTCAACTATAGGAGGTTTTGGGAACGGAGTAACTTCAACGGTTTCAAGGTAAACAAGTCGAACTACCTTGTACTCATTTGTAAACTGGTCGAACCCAAAACCGACACACAAATCATGAGGACCATGTGATCTAAAACCTACATTTGGATAAGGGAGTTCCTTATATTTCCTAATGGAAGGGTTCCACAGGTACATTATTCCCGAGTACATTACAAGGTCATCAGACAAACAAACTACCCCATTACAAGATCCCACTGTGTTAAAACACCGATTACAGCGATATTGTATCGGAAATTCCGACATCCTAGATAAATCCCCATCAAAAGAATCATCATCTTGGTATAAACAGAAATGCTCCTTTTCCTGTGAATTTGATATCTCCTTCTTAAAGGGGTTGTCTTGTCTTAAGTCTAGAAAGTACTTAAGTAAGATAAAGGGATTATCTTTGGATTTCTTGTTATGGGCATTCATAAAATTTGGGTTTATGATGAATTTCAGCAGTGTTTTGCTAGTGCATGCCAAAACTACAAGATTTTTAATGGGCAATCTTAAGAATATATCATCACAAACATCCTTTGGTAGCAGTTGAAACATCTTTGGCAAGAACACATTTAACACCAAAAAATGCAGCTTGAAACTGAAGATTAACAACCCAAACAAGCAAAAATAAACAGGGGACGAATCTACTTATCTGAGGACAATGCGCGCAGAAGAAAGACAGACGGAGAGCCAAATTTGGGGGTTTTCACTAGGTTTATACTTTGTCTTTATATGTACTAACTTATAGTTGATTAGTTTTAAGCCCGTGCGTTGTACGGTTTAAATATTATATCATTCTTAATGATTTTTTTGTTTATAACAAATTATGCTATCATTTCAATAAAAATAATTCATAACAATTGTTGTGATGCTGCTTACATGTATTTTAAAATCTTGATCAATTAAAAAAAAATACAAAGTTGTCTAGATTGTTCATGTTTAAATTATACAAACAACATTTTTTATCTATACTCTTCAAAAACACCCTTTTTTAATAGATATAGTATATAAATTCGATTGTAATCATTAAGCATTGCTTATCGGAAAATGTATAAATGGATCTCAAATTGAAATTCATTTCAAATCAAATAAAATGATATATGTTTCAAAATTTTCTGATACACTAACCAATTGTATGATCAATCATACCATGTTTCTACAATATAGTGTAAATGGTTAATAATTAACTGTGTAATCTATCCTCTCATTTTTTGCTCTTTCACCATACACTAAACTCTTTGAGTAATTCTTAAATGATGGACTCTTCATTTTGCTCTTTCACCATACACTAAACTCTTTGAGTAGTTCTTAAATGATTGACTCTTCTTTTTCGCTCTTTCATCATACACTAAACTCTTTGAGTATTTCTCAAATAATGGACTCTCTCTATGCTCTTCAAAAATCCCTCTTTTATATAAAAAAAGAACAGATGTTTAAATTCCATTTCAAATCTTTCATGAGTGTGTTGCACGGTACACATATTATATTGTGTATGATAATTCTTATTATACAAAAGTTTCACGTTGAACATGTTTCTTTGATAGTCAGATGTAGTGTTTATATTTTGTTTGTTGAGTTTAGTTTAGGAATAGCCACTATTATTTTTGCAATTTTCGCTACATGACTGCTGATTAATGCAATTCTATCAAACATATGTATAATGAAACTCATTTTAGATTAAATTTCAAAACAGGTTTAATGAGTTATATGTATTACATTTTTTATATATAAAATGAAAGTTAGGACTAATTATGTCGCGTCACATTTAAATAACTTTCAAATTACAATTTTATGAAAGTATGGAGTCTGGCTAATAAATGTTGTGAGAATCTTTCATTCTTTGGACACTCTCACCATTTCTCTTATTTTGGACTCTCTTTAAGCTTTTTTATTTTTTTTAAAAACAAATCTCTACTAAATGTATACAGAGTAATTGAATTGTTTTGCATATCGTAAAAATGTGTAAATGGATCTCAAATTGAGATACATTTCGAAATAAATATAATGATATATGTTTTCGATGACTACTGATTAATGCATTTCTATCAAACATATGTATAATGAAATTCATTTTAGATTAAAATTTCAAAATAGGTTTGATGAGTTATATGTATTAATTTTCTGATATACAAAATGAAAGTTAGGACTGCTTATGCCGTGTCACATTTAAATAACTTTCAAATTGCAATTTTATGAAAGTATGGAGTTTGGCTAATAAATGTTGTGAGAATCTTTCATTCTTTGGACTCTCTCACCATTTCTCTTATTTTAAAAACAAATCTCTACTAAATGTATACGGAGTAACTGAATTGTTTTACATATCGTAAAAATGTGTAAAAGGATCTCAAATTGAGATACATTTCGAAACAAATCTAATGATATTGTTTTGAAATTTTCTGATACAAGTAACTAATGTTATAAGTGATTATGTCGCAAATCTATTAGATACATTTATTAAAGAGTCTCACGAAAATAAGGATTCTCTATGTGGATTATTAATAATTGTCCATTTGAGTTGTTAATAATAAAATGGGGGTATTTCTCATTTTTAAAACTCTCTCAGTATTTATCTTTTGTTAGACTCTCTCTTGGCTCTTCAAAAATCTCTCTTTTATATATATATATTAGATTAGTATATAGAGACTATAGACCCATACACTAGTTTCAGAAGGTCTCGTTTGGAACCGTCTCTCGATAATTTATTAGTGACCTCGTTTATATTATTGGTAACCATTATAGTACCAACTAGCTTATGAATCCGTGTCATGCACGGGGTTCTTAAATGTTTATGTGAAGTAGTTCTAGTAATGCTATGTATATACTCCTTCATTCTAGGAATATGTGACGATTTTTTTTTTTTTGGAGGTAAGTTTTAATTTTTATTTAACAAAAAAAACTAATTGGATTCATAGGGGCAAAATAAAGTTATTAGATTGGTAAAGGTTCGCATTTAAGAAATATAGAAAGGAAATTATAAGTAATAAGGTATGAAAATCACAAAATAGGTAGTCTTACATTAGGCTTATGAACCCGTGTCATCTGAAATCTCTAGGGTCTCCTTGCCGTCATTAGGCTGTGCCACCTCGCTGTTCCCTACCTTGAGTATCCATTCCGAGAACTTCCTTATTTTCTCGACCCCTGAACTTGAAGATCCAGATTGTAGTCGTATATTTCGTCTTGAAGATATTCTGTCCACTGTCTCAAGCCCCGCATTTTTATTGTACTTCAACTGGTGGTGCTTCAATAGTGAGTTGTGAAGTTGATATTGCTTCATTATTTTCCATTTTGCAGGAGATTATGTGCATGAGAAGAGATTTGTATCTATCAATGTCATTGCCTCGAATGTTATGTCGACTACCATTTATATTTTGGAACATCACTCTTGCTTTTTGTTAATCTTTACGACTTCCTATTTTCTCACTCCTACTTTTTTGTTAATCCTCATATTCGTTATTCTACTTTTTTCTAATTCTTTCCACTACTCGTACGTTATAATTTTTTTATTTGTTTTTTTCTTATTCGCCGCAGAAAGGGCCGCTGTGCAAAATGAAACTTTTTTCTAATTTTTTCTTATTTCCTATCGGATATAAATTTTTAAAATTTATTTCTACACAATCGTATCCATAATATATTCTATCCGGAATTAAATTTATTTAGGGTATGTATACGGTGCACATGCCATTTTCTTTTTTATAGTTTCCGAATAATGAAAAATGCCGTTTTTCATAAGAAAGAAATAGAAGATTTTATTTTGTTTTTAAAAATTCAGTCATATAGTATATTAAAATTTCGGCTAGCTTTCTTTTACTTTAATAATTACTGATCATGAGATTCTTTGATATATTATCTAGAATAAAAAAGATTCGATGATTTATATTAGGAACTAATATAAATTCGTCCATATCTCTTGCAAAAATTTTCGACCATAATTTTTCGTAATTATGCTAGATGACGGATTATTTAATTGTTAAATGTAATGTGATGAATAAGTAAGTGAAAGGTCAATAGTTCAAATCCTGATAGACACATTTTTGGTTGATTTACCAATGAGCATACTGACGTGTTAAATGATTGCTGACATATTGTTGACATGTCGATTGTTTATAAAGCTCGTGCCACATCAGCTTTATGGCACGGCTTTATTAAAAGATATAGAAGATAGATAGATAGATAGATAGATAGATAGATAGTAATCGCGTTTTAGTTAAACACTTTGATACTTTAATCTCAAATTTGTAAAGAGGTTATTTGATAAAGGGTTAATTCACGTGATACCCTCGTATTTTGCCGATTTGCACGTGATATCCAGTATTTTGCAAATTTGTACAAAATACCCTCGGCATTTGACTATTTTCACATGGTACCCTAAACTTTACCTTCCGATTAACACCATCAGCCTTTTTTTTCAATGGGTTAATTCACGTGGTACCCTCGTGCTTTTTCCCAATTTACACGTGGTACCCAGTGTTGTACCAATACCCTCAAGATTTGACTGTTTTTACATGGTACTCTTACCTTTAAAATTTCGTTAACGCTGTTAATTGGAAGAAAAAAAAAACCTTGATTTTTTTCTCTTTCGTCTTCATCTCTATCTTCCCCTCACCATCCCCTCACCACCTTCATCATCACCATATCCATTCTTCCTCACCACCTTTATCAACATATTCATCCTTTTCCACCACCACCATCATTTCCACCCATAAAAAACATCATAACCAACATTTTTTCTTTCTCCAATGACTAACTTTTAATGGCATTAATGGAATTATTAAGGTACCTCATGCAAATCGTCAAAACACGAGGGTACCGCGTGAATTAAATCTTTTTTTAAAAAAAAAAAATTGTGGTGTTAATGAGAGGTCGTTAAGTTTAGGGTACCGTGTGCAAACAGTCAAATCTCGAGGGTATTTTGTACAAATTTGCAAAACACTGGGTACCACATTCAACAAAATACGAAGGTACCACGTGAATTAGTTCTTTAATAAATTTTAGCTAATTTATACTCCCTCCATTCGCATATAAACTTCATACTTTTTTTATTTAGGGGTGTTAATTTTAAACTTTCTACTTAAAATCTTTCCTCATTTGTACATGTAAAGAGCTAAACACCCTCACTTGTTTATTAAAAAATGCAAGTGTGGCCTACAACTATGTGTATTTTACACCAAGTAGACCCTTAAACTCATTTTTTATTCTATTTTTTTTCTTAAAAACTGTGTTCTGATCCTATGCGTTTATAGGCGAACGGAGGGAGTATGATGGATCATCCAAAATCATAGATAATGTGATATATGATTGTAAAGTAATATGATCACTACAAGTATTATCATGGTTACAATCAATGTACAAAACTCACTTTTTAACACAACTAGTTTACCACCCTGGGCTACGCCCGAAATAAATTTTATGATTTTATTTCTTTGTGAACAAACTATTTTATCATATATAAAATTTTCACTTTCGATATAGATGATGTAATTCCCGTTCAAATAAGTAATAAGAAAAGTATAAAATAGTAAGGTAAAGACAAAATCAATTAATAGTAAATATTAATTTTTATAATATAATAATATTGTGAATTTTTCGATATAGAAAACGTCACTAATATAGTAATATATAACCATAGATGAAATGTTCATCTATACTTTTTACCATAAAAGACATTTTCAATAAAATTTTTAAGTGAAAATTAAAGAGACATGCATGCCACATGGCATGGCAGATGACCTAACTAAAGCCGATAAACGTGGTCGTTACCTCTAACACAGCTTTTAATATATAATATTAGATATATAATGGTGTCCGAAGAAACCATTATGAGAATTTGTGTAGTAGTTTTATGACTTGTTTGTTTTTTACAATTGTACTTCACCTTGTCTTTCTCAAACAATTAAACACAATCAAGTTATGTTTATTGATATTTACTTCGCACTTGACAAGTATGAGTAGTTGATTTGCGCCTTTTGCGGATTGTTACATTGTCTAAAGAATTCTGGTTCATTTTTCGTAAAACATTTTCAATTTTTTGAGTTAAAGGCGGATTTAAGAAAATTACCACGTGAACTTGTAGTTTTACTATTAAGTAGCTAAAGACCTAAACCATGTGGAAAAACTCACTCATACTGATACAGCGATACTCATTCTTAAACACTTGTCTTGGAAAATACCAATCGAGAGAATATCAAGTTGTAAATGAACTAGAACCCATTGTTATTCATGCGTAACGAGTAACTTACCAACATCTTGACAACTACTACTCGAAGTCATATACTAATTGGCCCGGGTTGTAGAATACAATGAATTTCACTAATTGCTAGTTTAACCGAAGGCGGTTCACATAATCAATCAATCAATCAATTCAATTCAATACATAATAATAAATAAGGGATTTTTCAGGGGCTTACGTCGAAAGTTGAGGTTTTGGAGCTCATAGAGAGAATCCAACAATTATAGGATTGTAGAAATTTAGGTAAAGTTCAATTGGAAATTTGTATAAGATTAGGAGATGAACAATTGGAGCTTTAGGTTAGGATATAAATAATAAATATAAATCAATACATACTACATACATACCCGGCTACCTGACATCCTTTTGAACATAGCTATATGCGAAATACATCCTTCTAATTTCTTTACTAAATTTTAGATTTGGTTATATTTGGTGGTTTATATTCGTTTGCTTATGGTAAATATTGAGATGAGACGTTTTCAATTATAGTATTGATAGCAAATTTGAGTGTATCTTTGTTTGTTAATGATTTGATTTTTTGAGAGGACTGATATCTTTTTTATTTCTTTTTCAGGAGATCTAGAAGATCAGAGCTTTGATGTTGATCACTTAATCTAATAGTGAATATGTTGATTCGGGCAATAAATTGGTAAATGCATTATGAGCTTTGTGGATAAATTGTGATCTTACAAGTATTATACAAATCGATTTTGTTAGCATATTTTCACATGATTTGATCAAAGACTATATGGTTTGTTTACAAAAGTTTAACGTAATTCTAAAACATGGGTTATGAGTGTATCTAGCATTATAAGTTTAATGTAATTCTAAAGCTATATGTTTCATTAATTTTACTTGCACTGTAAGGGAATCCAAGAGTATTATTACTACGTACATTGATCAGTGTTCGTAGAAGTTGGCCTGGAGAACCAAATCCAAGAATGTTTGTAACACTACGGAATAGGGAAAATGGTTTATGGAGTTGGTTTGTCCCACATTGAGAAACTAAGGCTCATATGATCAGTTTATAATATATTCCTACCATCATACTACCAACAAGGCATTCACGTTTTAGAGCCCGGAGAAGATATATGGGCCTAATAGGTGACTACCCATCAACTGGGTTGTGTTGCGACGGGCGGTGGATCGGGCTGTTACAGATGGTATCAGAGAAACCCTGCGACCGCGTGCTGGGTGCTGGGGCGAGGCCCAGATTAGCCGTCTAGTGGGGGTGATCTTGGACCTGTGTTGACCATGGTATGGTTTGGCCGAGGCGCAACGGGGACGTTGCATTCTCTAAGTGGGGGAGTTCGTAAGACTACGGAATATGGGAAGTGGTTTATGGAGTTTGTGTAACAACCCTAAATTTTCGCAATGATAAATGAGGAAATATTATAGAATTGTTACGCCGCAGTTGACTACCGAGTCAACTGCTAGGCTTGAAATTCAATTACAACTTAATAAATTCGAACAAACGAAAAGACGACAGCGGAAGACTTAGAATGTCGAGCTACATTTCTCAAAACTGAAATTGAATTACAAAACCAAATATAATCCACGTCTAAATAATGTTTATGAAAAGTTTCCGGCATGCAAATGAATTCCTCTAGCAAGCATCCACAACATCAATACCTGTCAACTATGCCATCGAAGAATGACATAGGCCCCAGAACACGGTAGGGAACAAACCAGAAAACAGAACGTCGGCACAGGCTGAGTAAGAAACATAAAGCAGATAAACAAAGATACGCGCCTTGAGGCGCGTAGCTAACAAATAATAAGCATTGGATATAATAATGAATACAGAGTACCATCGGGACACGGCAGTGCGATAGTCACGTATCGCTGACGAGACGAACGGTCTTGTCTATCATACACGGCTGGGCTCCTACCCCGCAGCCACCACAATCTCGTTCCGACGCGAGCTAGAGTACATATAAACGATTCCTAAAGACTTAAAATGTGCACACCCCTCGCTAGAGATCCAGTAGGATGCGTACCTCTAGGAGGAAAGCCTAATAGGCAGTCGGTAGCTACTCCGACCGAAACAGTACCTTGATCAGAGGTATAAACAGTGATCGGTCCGTGCCGCATCACATTCACTCTAGGTGGTAATCATATCGTCGTTTTTTTCATCCGTTTTATGTTCATTATTTGATGGTACGTTATTCGATAATACAATTTATAAATGGCCACAGCCGGATTCAATAATTCAACACAATCGAAAACACAAGCCAAGATCAACAAAAGCATACCACTCGGCCGAGAAGCCGACTGGCAGAATGGCCGAGAGGCTCGGATCACAAAAGACCGAGGCCGAGTAAGGAAGCCGAGAGGCCGAGGTCGAGCAAACTCAAATGGGTTATGAACGAATATATATACATTGAAACAAGCGTAGGCAAATTGAATTAAGTGTATGATTATGAATCAAACGTAGGAACAATGAGCAAGTGAACATGTGAATCAAGTGAGAGGATAGAATAGTCCAAAGATGAATGATCAAACGTTCTTACCTTTCAACGCTAATTCTTAAATTAAACTCTTATAACCAAGTCAATGAACTACACCTCCTCGAATCCACAATCTAGACGCCCAATCAATCACAAACTCAATCGATGATCCCCTAATTCACAAGGTATAATCATAAGCCATAATCTCACAACTTTACAAATATATCATGAATCTAAAAGAAGACAGTGGTATTGAAACATAGATAACTCCTACCTTTGACATCGTATGACCACAAAAATTTAGTATGACATAAATGGTAATGTCAGGAACGTTTCCTCCAAATTGTTTCCACAAACTCCAAGTGGATCAACGGGAATCGATCTCACACTGAACCATAAACACGAATTAGGGTTACTCACGAAATATAATATAACTTTTTATACAAAGATCTAGATCTTACCAATTTTTTATATATTGTCAATGCTAGAGTAAGGAACATCTCCATAAAATATCGTTCTCAAATTCGTCAGGAGTCGACGGGAATCCTTAAAATACCGAGGGGCGGAACAGATTCTCGGGTAAATAGACACAGCTCCATTAAAACAGCTCCACAAGTAGCATCCTATGGAATATTGACACGATCTACATGTTCCCTAATTCTTATCGAAAGCACGGTTCTAACTCCACCAACCATGCTCCAATTAGAGATCGTATGAGATAATTATATGTGTTTTAAGTTGACATAGTGATGTTGGGAATTTTCTGCGGGTGGAGGAAAAACGAAAGAGACATGTAGAGGAGATGGAGGGAGGCCGAATAAATTGAGGAGAAGGTAGGGTTTCTTATTTTGTGTTGTACGTATAAGATATAAAAAGGAATCGGGTTTGGGTTTTACTAGACGACTGTGAATAATGGTCCAACCCGAACCAAGTCCAATAAACCAATTATAGAACTTCCCAAAATAGAATTACCCAATTGGTAAAATAGTCCCAATTCACCAAATTCCCAAAATTACTCTTATTAATTCCTTCAAAATGATTAATAAACGTAACACCCTAATTAATTAAAGTCCCAAAAATTGTGGGGTGTTACAGTTGGTTTGTCCCACATTGAAAAACTAAGGCTCATATGATTAGTTTATAATAGATTCCTACCATCATACTACCAACAAGGCCTTCACCTTTTAGAGCCCGGAGAGGATATATGGGCCTAATAGGTGACTACCCATCTTATTGGGTTGTGTTGCGACGGACGGTGGATCGGGCTGTTACAATGTTACTCCATACTACGTACATTGATCATTATAGTAACCCTGATTAGCAATCCTAATCTTACTTTTCCAGGCTAACTAGCTCTATTAGTAATCCTAATCCAAACATCATATAGTAAAGCTAGCACATGTGGTGCTTCGTTGCCATTCGTAATTATTATCCTACAAATTATTCGAACACTATTCAAATTCTACTCATACAAAGAGATCAAGATTTGTTCTTATCCCACTTCATGCATGTATAGTACAAGAAAGATTATGTACCATTCAAGCTAAACATCCTTCTATAGTTCTATTACGTGAAAGATGTCCCCTCTTTACGTACATACATATATGATTCTTAATTTATCGGATTCCATAGTAGTGTAGGAATAGTAGATATATACTTATAGAGAGAGAGTACACGTTTTGTGAAATTGCAATAACTTAGAAGTAAAGTCATTGTAGGGTTTGATAAGGAAGTGTGGTAGAGTTGGTCTAAAAGAGAAAAACATTCACGTACATACCTAATAGGATTGGCAATTCATAATAGTTTTTCCATCTCTATGACGCATGTAGTATATATAATACATATTCTTCTATCAAAATCTCTCTCTCAAGTTTTCTTTTGTTGTAATCGTCCTTTTTTATTTTATTTATTATAATTCAAGATTATATCAAATAAATATTGAAAAATAATTAGTCACCGGTAGAGTAGGATTTGGAGTAGGAGGACTGGACTCAACTGAAAGAGTATGAGTAAGAGTTGCAATAGTAGTAGTAGTAGTAGGAGGAGGAGGAATAGAGTAGGAGTAGAAGTAAGAGGAAGACTATAATAGTAGGAGTAGGAATAGACGAATAGTAGGAGTATGATCAGAGTAGTAGTACGTAGTAGTAGGAGGAGTAGTCGTACGTAGTAGTAGTAGTAGTAGTAGTAGTAGTAGTAACATAGTAGTATTAGGAGTATAGTAGAATTAGTATGTAGTACTGGTCCGAAAAACAATCCTACTACATTGAAAAATGGGAGAATTGTAGTAGTAGTAGTATGTAATAGTAGTAGAAGAAGAAGAGTAGTAAAGCTTAATTTGGATCAAATTTTTATGCATGATCTTGAATAATAATTAGTCGATTATCCGTAATAGTAGGATTAGGTCAGGAATTTAAGTTGGACTAGTTTCAATATAGTAATTAGTGTAGTTGTAGTAGGATTGTATTCTATTTATGTGTATACTAATGCTCCCTAACTTTCTACGTACGTGCTTAATATTTTTGGGCGAGTTGAATTTTTAGTTGTGTGCATCAATACAATAGTTTGTTTCTTCGAGAGCATGCATTGAAAATTGTTCATTGTGATCTAATTCTACTTAATATAGACTCCACCTATTTTTATTTTATAATAAAGTCACATGATTTTTTATGACTAGACCAACTGCAATTTCTTAAACTCATTTTATCAATTGCGGCTAAATAATGGACAATAATATAAGCGTAAACAAGTGATCCTTTTTTTTGTGCATAAGAACAACTTATGTTGTCGAGGGGGAGGGGGTATGAGGATTCGAAACAGGGACAACCACCAAATTAGATAATTTCCTAATCACTAAGCTAATTTTGATCCTCAAAAGTAGTTAAATAAGTTTAATGAGAGTCTATGGTCTATAGTACTAATCCTATTGAAAATAGGTTGATCCTAAAGCTACTCAATAGTAGACCATTTTCACAATCTTAATAAAGTTAAACCCTATTATGCAGTGTATAGTTTATCACTAATGTTACATCACTCATTTCATTGAGTCTGCATAGAAATGGGTAGTGAAATTTCAAATGCACATACATATCCCATTCATTTATCAACCGAATTAAGCAAACTTCACATATTTACATTACACTTAACAATGGGAATTAAATACGACATGATAAATTCTTACGCTAATCATTTAATGACATGCTCCTTTGATATATTATTGTCTTTTTAATTGAACTAAACATTTTGCATTATTTTTTTATCTTTATGATGAGAAGTTAATTTTTTTTTGGCGATACTAAAGAGAGTTTAATCTATTTCATTCTCAACCATACAATAAGAAATTATCAGTAGAACTTCGGATTAGCCAAGCCATATATAACAAATAAAAGTTTTTAGGAATAAATGTACATGATAAACGAGTTGAAATCAAGAGCCCGTCCAATGAATGAGCATATGTTACAAGCTTAGCATACAAATGTAAAAGAGTCGCACATCATTCAGAGTTGCTTATAGAATGAGAGTCCATACAAAAAGCTAATACTATTGAAAATAGGCTACCAAAAAAGTTACACGATATTAGGTCATAATCTCAATCCAAAAAAAAAGTAAAACCGAATTCAAAAGTGTATACTTTATTATCAAACTAATATCATGGTATTAAAAATTGACATATATCGATTATAATCAAATATGTAGGGCAAATTGAGATTCAACAAGTTAAGAGTTAATTTGACATAGATTTATATCATTATTTCAAACTTTATTTACCTTAAACCCAATCAATTTTTTGTCAATTAAAAATCAGATAATTATAAAAAATTATTTAACCATTGTATTACTTTTAGTAATCGTTTCGGTTCACAATAATTATTATGACACCCTATCACACAAGACTTATTGTGTATTAATTTAAATTTATTTATTTTGGTCAATTGAGATCAAATAGTATTTTTTTTTTAAAATATGCATAAATTAGAGTTTACATCTAGAGTCCATGCAACGCACAAGTTTTTTACTAGTATCAATATATATTATTAAAACAGGTTTTTTTTAGAGCTCCCACGACAAATGGAAGTTTCTAGAGTGTCTAACTTTCCAAAGTTTAATTCTCCTACAACGATTTCTAGAAAGTCTAATTTTCCTAATATACATGTATGTTACTTACAATTCCTATTTTTTCTAATTTTAATCATGACGGTATTAGGGAAATATGATTAAAAATAGGTTTTTTACGTGATTGGAAATTTGTAGAATGAACATATTTCCATATTATAATTATAGCCACAATGATTGGAACATTCTATATTGTACATATTTCCATATGATGATTATATTTAAATCATAATCATATGTCCATATTTTTTAGGAGATTGGGAAAAGTTTATGGTATATTTTCCTAATCCTAATCTATCATATCTCTAATTCTGATCGAAGTTAAACCATCAGTTAGCCATAAATAGTTAAAGTCCCAGATCAACATGCACAATCATAATGTCTGATCATATATAATTAGGTGTCTACAATAAACGGCTAAAGTATTTATTAGTAAGTTTAAACATTATTCATTATAAAAAAAAATTTGCATATTTATTTTGATCATTCGGGTGACTGAGTCGGGTCGGGTTTTGACAAGGCATTTCGGGTTTAGATGGAGAAAAAAAGGCTTTCTTGGGTTATTTTCGGGTTGGGTCCGGGCAAATTTTCGCATCGAGTAAGTTTTCGACAGGTCTAATAGTGCATATTGATATCTATGTACTCTTGCTTATTAGATGTATTCATTGATAAAGAAATTTTGAGGACATATACCTACAATACTTAGAGGTCTATAAAATGTATAATATTCAAATTATAAATATAACATATCTATTGACAGAGGGATACAATTATAGCATCATATTGAAAATGAGAATATAAAATATACAATATAGTTATGACCTTAAATTAAACTTTGTTTAGCTACACTATAATAATTTTGATAATAGATTGTGCGTATATAATATATAATGTTTTTAATGTAACCTTGCAACGCACGGGATTTAAAGTGTGGTGTTTAAAGGAAGCGAGAGGAAGTATGTTGCAGTTAGGCCCTGTGCGATTGGACTGCATTTTTCTGAATTGATTTGATTTGATTTGAATAAAACTGATTTGATTTGATTTGATTTGAATAAATTTGATTTGATTTGATCTGAACTGAATATATTGATAGAATAACTGCATTTAAACGAATTAATAACTAGAAGTAGACTACATTAATTGATTGTTATTTGGATAATTCTGATTTGATTTGATTTGATTTGAATGAAGCCGATTTGATTTGATTTGATTTGAATAAATTTGATCTAATTTTAAAACACTGTTTAATAAGTTGAATCGCACAGGGCCTTAGTGATCACACAAGAAATGAATGTATTTTGGTGTAATATTGGTAGCTTTCTGACTTTCTCGTCTAATGGTCTTTTACAAACATGAACGACCAATAAAACTATGAATATGTATTTTGAGGTCCAAAATAATTTATTCAATCATTATTTTATCCATTTTAGACTTTAATGATCTTTTACATGTATTAGTCTATAATTTTAACAAGAATGCTGATAAACTGTCCAATTGATACATTTATTTAAGGGAAAAAGTATATCATTATTATTTGTAATAAAGTACACAACGTGAAAATATAAACTAAATACTCATTTAGTATTCATATTGGATTATGCCAATTAAAAATAAATTATTTATTTGTAATATACTATTTTAGGAAAATGTGAATAAGGGAAAGGACGACAAAAACATAAAAAGAAAAGTTTAGGGTAGTCATGCTAATTTAAAGTTGTACAATTAAACATGAATATATTACGGAGTGTGGTATTTATTTTTTCAATTATGTGTTCGAATGGCAAATTTATGGTACATATTAGACGGATTGAGATCCCCTTGAATTGAAAAATAACTCTACATGATAGAGTTTACTGAAAATGGAAAATTAACTCTACCATGTGGAGTTATTCCTTACTTTCAAAAATACATTTTCATTTATATTTTCCATTTAAAGTAAACTATACCAACTCTAGGGAAAAATAACTCCAGGGGATCCGAATCCTATATTATACATAGATATGAAAAATGTGAAAATCATGTGGAAATTAGAAACACAAGGGTGCCAAAAAATATTTCCATATAATATTATCTTTTTTTTTTTATAACGTTAAGTAATAATATTAAAGGTACTCCAAAAAAAAAGTATATTTGTTATGACACTAAAGGGTGCTAATTTGAGAGTATAATTTCTCAACTTTGTAAAATGAAGTTTATATAATGAAAATAATTGTCTGCACATGTTAATCAAAATGAAAGTAATCTATTACTTTCATTTTGATTAACATGTGCAGACAATTATTTTCATTATATAAAAAGGGTTAAATATTTATCATTATAATTAGATATCATTATTAAGAAACTCGTGCAATGCAAGAGCTTTCATGCTAGTCTAATCTAATATATATATATATATATATATATATATATATATTATATATATATATATATATAAGAGAGATTTTTGAAGAGCATAGAGAGAGACCATCATTTGAGAAATACTCAAAAAGTTTAGTGTATGGCGAAAGACCAATAGAGAGAGTCCATCATCTGAAAAATACTCAAAGAGTTTAGTGTACGATGAAAGAGCAAAAAAGAAAATGATAAATTACACAGTTAATTATTAACAATTCACACAAGCGATTTTTGAAGAGCATAGAGAAAGTCCATCATTCGAGAAATATTTAAAAAGTTTAGTGTATGGTGAAACAGCAAAAAGGGAGAAGATTTATTACACAATTAATTATTAACAATTCACAGAGAGATTCCCATTTTCGTGAAACTCTTACATAAAGTTATATTATAGAAACACTGTACGATTGATCATACAATTGGTTATGTGTATCAGAAACTTTTGAAATATATATCATTTTATTCGATTCAAAATGTATTTCAATTTGAGATCCATTTATACATTTTCCGATATGCAATGCTTAATTTTTAAAATCGACTTTATATACTATATCTATTGAAGAAAAAGGGCTTTTTTGATGAGTATAGATAAAAAAATATTGTTTTATAATTTAAACATGAACAGTCTAGAAAACTTTGTATTTTTTTTTTTTTGAATTAATCTAGATTTTAAAATACATGTAAGCAACATCACAACAATTGATATGTATTATTTTAATTGAAATGATAGCATAGTTGGTTATAAACATAAAAATCATTAAGAATGATATAACATTTGAACCGTGAATGATATAATATTTACACCATGCAACGCACGGGCTTAAAACTAGTGTATATATATATATATATATATATATATATATATATATATATATATATATAAGAGAGATTTTTGAAGAGCATAGAGAGAGTCCATCATTTGAGAAATACTGAGAGAGTTTAAAAAATGAGAAATACCCACATTTTATTATTAACAACTCACACGAACAATAATTAATAATCCACATATAGAATCCTTATTTTCGTGAGACTCCTTCGTAAATGTATGTAAGAGATTTGCGACATAATCACTCATAACATTGGTTACGTGTATCAAAAAATTTAAAAATATATATCATTAGATTTGTTTCGAAATGTATCTCAATTTGAGATCCATTTACACATTTTTCCTATATGAAACAATTTAGTTACTCCGTGTACATTTAGTAGAGACTTGTTTTTTTTTTTTCTTAAAAAGTTTAGGGAGAGTCCAAAATAAGAGAAATGGTGAGACATTCCAAAGAATGGAAAATACTCACAACATTTATTAGTCAAATTCCATACTTTCATAAAATTGTAATTTGAAAGTTATTTAGATGTGACACGACATAATTAGTCATACCTTTCATTTTGTATATCAGAAAATTAATACATATAACTCATTAAACTTATTTTTTTTTTGCAAGCAAAAGTTAGTATTTTTATTCTTCCAACATGGGAATAAAAACCGAGAGCTTACAAAAAATTATAACCCCTACTCTTACGCATTCAAAAAATCTACCACCTCATCACTTGCTAGTCCTTTCCTCCACTTTATCACCCTAAAACATACATAAATTTTAATTTTCCTAACTAGCCAATCTATTTCATGCTCAATATCCTTGAAAATACGACTATTTCTCTCCCACCAAATCATATATATGGTTGTGGTGAAGCTACATCTCGCCCACTTCGTTTTCCAATGTCTTTTACCATGATTTCCCAGCCATCTGATGTTGCCTTTCAGGCTAATAGCATTACTATGTAGCTGCAGCCAGGCTTTCATCCTACTCCAAACTTCCTCTGCATACCGGCATTGAAAAAACAGATGAGTGTGGTCTTCAGCCTTCCTTTTACACAAGCAGCATCTATTAATAATAACCATTCCTCTCCTAGTCAGATTATCTATGGTGGCCAACTTTCCTTGCACAGCCAGATTTGAAATGAAGCTGTGTTTAGGGCCATTCACAGCATCCCAAATAATGCTGCAGCCCTGCATCCTGTTATGTTTCACCCTGTAGAAGTCATAAGCATTTCTTACTCTGAACTTCCCACCATCTGCCCAAGACAACAGCAGCTTCCTAGCATTTTCAACAGAGCATGTCTTTGCTAAAATCTCATCCCTAATGTGCATCATGCTTTTCCACAGTTCAACATCTTGAGATTTAGCTTTAACAGTCCATATTGAACTACCTTTAAGCACATACTTTCTAATCCATTCACTCCAGATGCTATTCTTCTTATCTTCAAGCAACCATAACCATTTGGAGATCAAAGCCTTATTCCAGCTCAAGACTTCTTTTATGTGAAAGCCTCCTTCCTTTCTTGGAGAACAAGAGCTGGTCCAACTCTTAAACACCATTTTCTTCTTATCAGCTGAGATTCCCCACATAAACTCCCTACAGATTCTGTTTATGCTTTTCACAACCCCTTTTGGAAGCAGAATACTCGAACACCAAAAATTCTCCATTCCAAACACAACAGAATTAATCAGAAGACTCTTACCAGCATAGGAGAGGAATTGGTTGGACCAATGCAAGACTTTTACCTTAATCTTGAGAAGCAAGGTATTATACATTTCATAAACCAGTCTTGAGTTATTTAGGGGCACTCCTAAGTATCTGAAAGGAAAATTTCCCTCAGAGAAACCAGATGCCTGAAGAATAAGACTTTTCAACTCATCATTAACTCCACCAAAGAAAATCTCAGTTTTAGCTGGATTGGCTGCCAAACCTGAGATATTTGCAAAGCTGTCCAGACACTGAACAACTGCTAGAACAGAAGGAACATCACCTCTAGTAAAAATCATCAAATCATCTGCAAAGGTGAGATGGGTAAGCTGCAACTGACCACATTTTGGATGATAAGTGAAATTTGGGTAGTGATGAAGCTGCCTGAGCAACCTAGCTAATATCTCCATACTCATAACAAAGATGTATGGGGAAATTGGGTCACCCTGCCTAACCCCACTTTTCCCAGGGAAAAACCCCTTAGCTGCTCCATTGATCTTCAAAGAGAACCATGTTGTGGTAATGCAAGCCATAATCCATTTTGAAAATTTTGGGGGAAATTTGTA
This sequence comes from Spergularia marina, assembly GCA_963680865.1. NCBI lineage: Eukaryota > Viridiplantae > Streptophyta > Magnoliopsida > Caryophyllales > Caryophyllaceae > Spergularia > Spergularia marina. Next base: position 19,552,389 of record OY804553.1, on the reverse strand, counting down.
GATACCCAGCATCTGCTCAATAAATTCCCAATTAAGAGAATCAAATGCTTTCTTAATATCAACTTTGATCAGACACCTCTTGGACACATTTTTCTGAGTATATCCCTTAATAAGGGCTTGGGAGAGGGTAACATTTTGGAATAGATTCCTGCCTTGAGTGAAGGCAGCTTGCTCCTCACCTACAATGTCAGGCAACACATTTTTCAATCTCTCATCCAGCATTTTGCTAATTGTCTTGTAGACAGTAGTACAACAGGAAATAGGACGATATTCCATTACTGAGGTGGCATTGGGCTTTTTAGGAATCAGGGTAATTAAGGTTGAATTCAGCTGCTTGGTAACCTTGCCTGTTTTGAAGAAATTTTGAATGGCCTTACAAAAATCATCCTCAATAATACCCCATGCTTCTTTGAAAAACCCAGCAGAAAACCCATCAGGCCCAGGGCTCTTATTAGAATCAATGCTGAATAGAGCTTTCCTAATATCTAGATTAGTAAATGGTTGATCAAGCATACTTCTTTGAAGATCAGAGACTTCTGCACCAACCAGGTTTAGACCATTTAGCTCTTGAACTTGCTTCTCAGTTCCTAGCAGGTTCTTATAGTACCTGATAAAAGCCTCAGATATATTCTCTTCTCCAACATGCTCCAAACCATTTTCATCCTTTATGCTCCCAATATTACTATAATGCACTCTCTCAGCTATCTTTGCATAAAAATAGCTAGTGCTGCAGTCATCCTCTCTGATTTGAGTAACTTTAGCTCTTTGGAATAACATACTAAGCTCAGCTTTTCTAAGCTTACAGTATTTCTCCCTTAATTTCAGTTCCTCTTCAATCTACACATCCTGTCTAGGGTTAGATTGCATCTGCTTTTGGCATGCCATCAGCTCCTCCTTGCACTCCTGAACTCTCTTAGACAAGCTATTAAAATGCTTTTTGTTAAGGACTTTTAGAGCAGCCCTTACATTTTTAAGCTTTGCAAAGAGTTTAAACATTGGTGTTCCAGTGACTGATATTCCCCATGCTTCCACCACAGTGCTGTGAAAATCAGCATGCTTAGCCCAACAATTCAGAAATTTAAAGCTCCTATGTATGATTCTATGGTCCATAATGTTTACTTGGATTGGACTATGATCAGATACCCCGGGGTTAAGCACTTCTGCATATGAATTTGGGAAGGTACTTAGCCAAACAGGGTTAATTAAGGCCCTGTCAAGTTTAGACCAGACCCTGTCAGCTGCATCTTGGTGATTATTCCAAGTGAAGTCACCCCCTTGACATCTGATATCATCCAAGCCACAATTAATAAGACAGTCATTGAACTCCATCATCTCACCAGCTCCAGTAGGGTGGTTACTGATCCTCTCCTCAGGAGCCCTAATGACATTGAAGTCACCCATTACAATCCAAGCCTCAGTCTGATTGCTGGCCAAATCTCCCATATGATCCCATAAATCCAATCTTTCTTGCCTAGAATTACTGCCATAAACTATAGTAAGATAGATACTCTTTTTGGACTGCAGATGCTGAGCTCTACAGTGAATATACTGAGCATGCACCTTAATAATGTCAACCTGAACATTCCCAGCTTTCCAGATAACCCATATTCTCCCATTATAGTGATGAGAGTAATTATTTGCAATATTGAAATTAGCAAACCTCCAACTAGCAATGTCCTGAGATTTTCTCTCCTTTATTCTAGTCTCTAAAACACCCAAAATATCTATATTATTCTTCAGCATGAGGTCCTTAACCTCATACTGTTTGAGGACTTCATTAAGTCCCCTGATATTCCAGCTGGCAATTCTCATGTAGATAATTGATCAGGGGGCCTGACCACCTCTCCAATTCCATTCCTATCCATCTCTGTGAAAGCATTATCAAGGACTGTAGAAGGAATTCCATAGTTCCTTCCTACTGACATTCTCTTAAACTGTCTTCTCTGAGATTTGCTGAGAATGAGTTTAAACCCCATATCATCCACATTGTCCAAAGAAGGTGGAGGAGTATTTGGATTTTGACTAGGTGAGTCAGGCTCAACCTGAGCCTTCTCCTTGCTTTCAATATTCGCCTTAACTCCAGATGAGACAGAGTGAGCCTGGAGTTTTTCCTTTTCAGGTTCCACCTCAACTATCTTGCTGTCAGCATTCTTACTCCCATCATTCTGCTTCAGAACATCCCCTGCATTACTTTATCTACAATTTTAGGCCTGTAGATTGGTTTAGCAGGTTCCTGTACTTTAGCAGGCTTCTTGTTAAGCCTACAGGTGTAGCTTAGATGACCTAATTTACCACAACAATGACAATAATAGGGCACCCACTCATACTCTACCTTCTGAACAATTTGACCACAGAAAGGAGAATTGATATTTATAAATTCCGGCAGCTCCTGGGACACATCAACCTCGATCATGACCCTGGCAAATCCCAACTTAGTCTGTGATGTAGTGGTGTGATCAACATATAAAGGCCTCCCTATTTTGCTGGCTAATTTGCTCAATGCCTCCTTAGACCAATAACATGGGTCAAGATCAGGAAACAACACCCACACTGGTATGCTAGTAACCTTTTCAATCTCCTGAGAAAAAGTAGGTGTCCATTGTTTCAAAACCAAAGAATTTCCCCCTACTTTCCATTGTCCACCCTTAAGAATCTCATCCATGGCCTCCTGATTGGTGAACCTGAAGGAAAACCATCCTTTTCGGTAATAATTAACCCTAGGTTTCTCCACATGACACCACAATTTCTCAACAAAATTCTGCATTTCCTGCAATTTTGGCTTACTCCCAATCACATTTCCAACCAAAGTATATTTCCAATCCTCCATGACTAAAGCTACATCCTCTTTAGTAAACGTAACTTCATCAGAATTAGCAGCTTCCTCATCAAAAAATAGTTTCATTCCTTGTCTAGTCTTATTGCTAACAACATCATTCCACTTCTTAGCACTAGGCATTGAAACCGGGTTCGTACTAGAATTACCTAAATCATCCCCCGCCGGAACTGGGTTTTCGCCTGATTCCTTTTCCGATGATTTCCCCGATGACTTAGTCATTTTGATGCCTGAATTGAGAAAAGCCGATTCCAAATGCTCCCCCAAATTCGCAGATTTCGGGGCCGTAGGGATGACGTCATCTGGGTTCATGGATGAATCTTCACCAATGTCTTTGTTGTTGGTATCATTAGAAAGATCGTCTTGCGTTGATTCAGAATTCCTCGTTTTTTTTGGTCTTCCAGGTCTCTTTACCATGGTGGAGCCAGAACAAAAATGGAGTTTTTGTTTAGCTTGTTGGTGAAGTCTCACTTATCCTTACCATGACTTTTTGATAACTCATTAAATTTATTTTGAAATTTAATATAAAATGAGTTCCATTTATACATATGCTTGATAGAAATGCATTAATTAGCAGTCATCGAGTGAAAATTGCAAAAAATGATATTGTGTCTATTCTAAACTAAACTGAACAAACAAAATATAAACACTACATTTGGCTAACTAAGAAACATGTTCAACGTGGAACTTTTTGTATAAGAATCATCAAACACGATGTAATATATGTACCAAGAGGGATTTTTGAAGAGCATAGAAATCGTCCATCATTTGAGACATACTCAAAGAGTTTAGTGTATGGTGAAAGAGCCAAAAAGAAGAGTCCATCATTTGACAACTAGTCAAAGAGTTTAGTGTATGGTGAGGGAGCAAAAAAGAAGAGTTTAGTTTATGGTGAGAGAGCAAAAAAGAAGAATTTAGTGTATGGTGAAACAACAAAAAAAGAAAGGATAAATTACACAGCTAATTATTAATAATTCAAAAAGTTTTTATTAACAATTAACACTATATTATAGAAACACAGTACAATTGATCATACAATCGGTTATGTGTATCAGAAAATTTTGAAACATATATCATTTTATTTGATTCGAAATGTATTTCAATTTGAGATCCATTTATACATTTTTTGTTATGCAATGCTTAATTTTAACAATCGACTTTATATACTATATTTATTAAAAAAAAAGATTTGTTTTTGAAAAGTATAGATAAGAAATGTTAATGTATAATTTAAACATGAACAACCTAGACAACTTTGTTTTTTTTTTTTTTTTTTTTTTTGAATTGATCAAGATTTTAAAATACATGTAAGCAACATCACAACAATTGCTATGAATTATTTTAATTGAAATGATAGCATATTTGGTTATAAACATAAAAATCATTAAGAATGATATAATATTTGAATCGTGCAACGCACTGGCTTAAAACTATATTATATATCTAAAAAAGAGATTTTTGGAGAGCATAGAGAGAGTCCACCATTTGTGAAATAGTGAAAGAGTTCAATTCAAATAAAAATTGTAAAGTGTAGTGTTATCGGTTTTATCATTTAGCATAAATAATAAAAGTTAAGTCAGAATTTCTATCTCCAACAAACCGGCGAGATTAAGCAACCATGTAAAATACGATAATTCTATGGTCATTACCACTAGTGGTAATCACCATAAAAATATATTATTTTAGTTAGATTTGATATCTTCTAATATTAATTTAAAATACAATCTATTATTTTATTAAGATTTGTTATCTTCTTATACTATTATAAAAATAAAAATATCTTCTATTTATATTATAAAAAAATTGTAAAACTTAATCCATGTTTGGTATTGTCCTCCCATTTTTCATCAGCAATAGCCATATCAAGGTCAAATTTCTCATCAGCAATAGCCGTAACAATGTCCTCAATGTTTTCCATGGTTAAAGCGCAATGTATACGTCACAAAAAAAAAATGAAATAGATGAAGAATGTAGTCGGTACAACACGTTAATATATACATGTACAAAAATCATGCGTTAAACCCTAACTTTTTTTTTTTTTTGGACAGGAAAACCCTAATTTTTTAAAGGGAAAGTAGTAACCCTAAATAATCCCAAACAAAGCCTAAAAAAAAGAATTGAAAAATATATTTTTAATTCTAAACAAAAGATTTCAATGTAATTAAAATATTACACTGAAATATTTACCCTTACTAAAATAATATATTTTTATGGTGATTACCACTAGCGGTAATGACCATAGAATCATCGAAATACGATAATTGTTAATTAAGAGTTATGAAGTGTAAACAAATCATGAGTACTCACTATATTCTACTTTATTCAATAGGATTTCAAAACGTCTCATATTCTTAACCCTACAACTAAATAGTTATCACCAGATATCATAATCTCAAATCATCTTATTGTTCTACCCTGGCACGAGAATAATCATCACGACGACATATATCTGTATGAGTAAACTACCTCATTCAACGTACAAACCAAATGAAGACGACGGACACAAGAATTATTATTGATGCATATATTGCCTTTTCCTCCCATCTTGAACCTGCTTAATCGACATTTGTGCTTTGTATGGTCAACTCCAGAGCAATATGGTTGAATTATCATATGACCACACTAGAAGTTTTGGTCAGAGACAGTTACTTCCGTATTTAACTTTATAATTTATAAAATCATATACGGATAGTTGTGCTTCAATTTTAGGTTGGTGTGATCCAAATTTAGTTTGTTGTACGTAGCTTTGACATATTTGATATCGGTATGCATTTAGCAATTGTTTGTGTATAGGTTGTTTTCAGTACATGCTAAAGTCAAAACTCCTACCAGTACATAACAACATGTGTATATTAAAGGCAAGTTAGTTTCTTTTCACAAGCACGATAGTTTTCTTGACTTAATTTATCGATCATCATATTAGATTTGTGCAAAAGTTTTAATATATTTCATGATAGAATTTGTATATGAGCCGTGCAACAGGTTTTTTGAAGAGCCTAGAGAAAGTCCAACAAAGGAGAGAAATAGTGAGATTAAAAAATGGGAAATACCCACATTTTATTATTAACAACTCACGCGGATTATTAATAATACACATACATAATCCTTATTCTCCTCTTTCATAAATGTATCTAATAGATTTACTACATAATCACTCATAACATTGGTAACATGTATCAGAAAATTTGAGATCCATTTACACATTTTTCCAATATGCAAAATAATTAAATTATAAAAGTCCAAAATAAGAGAAATGATGAAAGAGTCCAAAAATGAAATATTCTCACAACATTTTTTAGCCAGAGTTCATACTTTGATAAATTGCAATTTGATAGTTATTTATATGTGACACGACATGATTAGTCCTAACTTTAATTTTGTATATCAGAAAATTAATACATATAACTCATTAAAGTTATTTTGAAATTTATTAATCTAAAATGATAATTTTGTATATTAGAAAATTAACACATATAACTCATTAAAGTTATTTTGAAGTTTAATCTAAAACGAGTTTCATACATATGTTTGATAGAAATGCATTAGTTAGCGGTTATCGAGCGAAAATTGCAAAAATGATATTTATTCTTAAACTAAACTCAACTAACATGCAAAAATGATATTTATTCCTAAACTAAACTCAACTAACAAAATATAAATACTACATTTGGCTATCTAAGAAACATTTTCAAGGTGGAACTTTTGTTGCACGGTACACGTATTATATTGTGTGTAATGATTATTATACAAAAGTTCCACCTTGAAAATGTTTACAAATGCATATGGCGCGTCATAAATCAAGAAATTCCCACAACGCACTAGAAATGAAGAAATGCACACAGAGAGTCCAATATTTGTAAAACTCTCACATAAAGTTATTTACATGAAACAGATATAATTTGTTATAACTTGGGCTACATACATCAGAATATTACGATACATGTATCAATAAATTCGTGTCGAAATGTATTTCAATATTAGATCCATTCACACATATTTTTAAAAAGTTAAGTGAAATATGAATTTGGTTGAAATATATCGTCAACACTGAGACTTTTGTGAAAAATGTGTAAAAAAAATACAAATAGATAAATTATGTAAAGATAAAGTAATACTCCGTAAGTAATTTAGCGAGATGAGGATACATCTTAACTAACAAACATTTAATTAGTTAATATCATTTAGAATTTTTGGTTGAACTAAGCCTATTAAAAGTAAAATTTGATCATACCACACCTATTATAATCATTTTGTCCAACCATTACACCCTCATTTGTGCCTCATACCCACCAAATGCTGTCTTTAGCAATTGTAAACGGAGTGGCTACGGAAGATAATAAAAGTAAGGATAATACTACATCTTTTATTTAAAAGAAAAGAAAATAATTATTAAGTACGCCGTACAATATAATATTTTAACCGTGCGTACTTCACATGGTACATGTTTTCTTAAGGAATACATAATATTAATACATGTTGCATGCGTGAACTTTAATTTAGAGCGTTCCCGCCGGTAAGGATCACAACCGTTGTCATGGGCGATAAATCTGACCCTAAAACATTAATTTGGGGTAACCGTTTTTTTAACACAACATCATTTTGTCCAATTTTTTTTGTTTTTAAAAAAAAAAAAAAATTAGACAATAATATTTGAACTTTTTCGTGGAATTTTGAGTAGTTGGTATACACCCAACAGGCTAGTTGTGACCCATAAATTCACTGCAAGTCGTAAATTGGTAAACTAGCCAATTTCATGATTTTGACAAATGCATACCATGCATTTATAAATCAAGAAAATTTCCGTCCACAACGCACTAGAAATGAAAAAATTCACAGAGAGAGTCCAATATATGTATAACTCTCACATAAAGTTATCTACATGAAACGTATATAATTTGTTATAACTTGGGGTACATATATCAGAATATTATGGTACAATAATTTCATGTCGAAATGTACTTCAATATAAGATCCATTCACACATATTTTTGAAAAGTTAAGTGAAGTATGAATTTGGTTGAAATATATCGTCAAGATTGAGACTTTTGTGAAAAATGCGTAAAAAAAAAATTTATCTAAAGCTAAAGTAATATTCCGTAAGTGATTTAGTGAGATGAGGAGACATCTTAACTAACAAACATTAAATTAGTTAATATAATGTAGGATTTGTTAGAATTTTTGGTTGAACTACACTAGAAGTAAAATTTGATCATACCACATCTAACGTACACCATTTACTATCATAGATCACATTATCTATGATTTTGGAGGATACTACCATATAAAATTAGATCAAATTTATAAAGTAACCAATTTGCAAATCTTAGATTAAGTGTCAAGGGCCTTAACTAAAACGTACGATTAACGAAAGTAGTATAAGGGTCACTAATTATATAAACGGAGTCACGATATAAATAATATGGTTGGTCTCTCAATAAATTATTGAGAGACTGTTTGGTATCATTTTCTGTTTTCAATTTTCAGTTTTTTTTTGAAAATCAAAGTCCTGTTTTTAAATACAAGAAAAATCGGTTTACAGTTTTCAGTTGTCAGTTTTCATTTTCTATATGACTATTATGGTACCAAATAATTTAAAGTTGATTTTATAACTCATTTCACTAAATTTGACTATCATGCTTCTATGGTACCCCGGGGGTACCATCCTTTTCGTACCCCCCGGCCCAAATAAATGAAATTTTAGTGGATTGACTAAATGAACATGGCCATATTCTGTCAATAAAAGCTCACAAGTTTGTTTTAAAAGCCCATCATCTAATCTACCAGTGCAAGCCCAACACCAACTACACAACCAAAAAAATAAAAAATCACAAATCTTATTCTCTCTCCTCCTCTTTGCGTAACCCACGACCGCTCCCATCCCAGTCGCCTGCCGCCGGCATGCCTAACCACTACAACCACCGGATCCACCGCTACCATCACCGTGTATTCAGCCCTCTAGCCCAGCTCCCAGCTCCCAGCCCGCAACGCAACCAAACTTCTTCTCCGCCATTTTCTCTATTTGTTTTCCTTCTTGCTCCTCGTGTTGGTGGGTGGTGATGGTGGTCCTCGACAGCAGTCAGTCGTACGGTTGGGCTGATGGCCGACGGGACTACGGTCTCCGGGTGGTTGATGGGGGGAGGAGAGGAAAGAGAAAATGAAAAATAATTCATTCTATAACAAAAATAAATCATTTTTGAACAAAAATTAACATATTAGGACAAAAATATAATAATAACTAATCATTAAATAACAAAAAAAAAATAGCAAATTTCATAAATAATAAATAACAAATTTTATCAAAATAACCATTCTTGAACAAAAAGTAACCATCCTAGAATAAAAGAAACCATTTTGAAACAAAAAGCAATCATTCTTGAACAAAAGTCGTACATTCCAGAACAAAAAGCAACCATTCCAGAACTAAAGTCATACATTCCAGAACAAAAGGCAACCATTTTGAAACAAAAAGCAACCATTCTAAAACAAAAGTCGTACATTCCAGAACAAAAAGCGATCATTCCACAACAAAAAACAACCATTTTGAAATGAAAAGTAACCATTCTAGAACAAAAACTATTTATTTCAGAACAAAAGTCAACCATTCTAGGACAAAAAGTAACCATTCTAGAACAAAAGCAACCATTTTGAAACAAAAAGCAATCATTCTAAAATAAAAGTTGTACATTTCAGAACAAAAAACAATCATTCCAAAACAAAAACAACCATTCCAGAACAAAAGGTAAACATTTTGAAACAAAAAGCAACCATTCCAAAAGACTATTCATTAGAGAACAAAAGCTAACCATTCTAAGACAAAAAGTAATAATTCTAGAACAAAAACCATTCATTTTATAACAAAAACTAATAATTCCAAAACAAAAACTAATAATTCCAAAACAAAATTAGTTTTTGTTATGTCTTGTAATGAACGATTTATATCCCATAATGATCTATGTTTGTTTTGGACTGATTTGTTTTTGTTCTATAACTAAAGGAAAAACCATTCATCCCAGAACAAAAACTAACCATCCCGAAACAAAAATTGTTCATTGCAGAACAAAAGTCAACCATCCGAGGACAAAAAACAACCATCTCAGAACAAAAACTAATCATCCTAGGACAAAAACCAACCATTCCTAGACAAAAACCATTAATCCCAGAACAAAAACTAATCATCCCGAAACAAAAGTCGTTCATTCCAAAACAAAAACTAATCTTCCTAAACACAAAAATCATTCATCCTAAAACAAAAACTAACCATCCCAAAACAAAAGTTGTTCATTATTGAACAAATGGCAACCATTTTAGGACAAAAAGTAACCATCTCAGAACAAAAACTAATCATCCTAGGACAAAAACCAACAATTCCAAAACAAAAATCATTCATTTTAAAACAGATTACAAAAAAAAAAAAAAAAGAATGGCCCATTTATGTTCTGTAATGATTCAATAATATTTTGTAATGATCAATTTATTTGTGTTCTATAATTTTGGCTTTGCAATGAACTGTCTTATTTTTAATGATCTGTTTTTCTTATGTTTTGCAATGATTAATTTATGTCCCATAATGATTTATGTATGTTTTGGAATGATCTGCTTTTGTTCTATAATGTTTTTTTTTTTTTGTAGTGATTTGTTTTTGGGATGTAGTGATTGATTATGTATCAGAGTTATTTGTTTATGTTTTATAATGATCTAATTATGTCATGTAATGATCAAGTTATGTTCTATAATGACCTGATTTAAATTAGTAAAATCATTAATTTGAAAAAAAGAAAAAAAAAGACTTATTTTGATTTTCTCTCGCTCCCCCTACCCCCTCCCTCTCCAGTTAGTCCATCACCAGTCAAAAACTCCAGCCACCACCACCGGCCATCGCCAGCACCACCGTATCAGCCCCCCTCTGGCCACCACAATCTTCTACCGCTACCCTACCGCCTCTCTATTCCCCAGCTTCTTCTTTTTTTTTTTTTTCTGGTTTCATTTTTCTGATTTTCCGTCCCCCCTCGATTCCCTCATGCCCCCTATCACTCCCCCTCTGTAACAACCCTGAATTTTCGCTATCTTTAAATACAAAAATAAAGGATTGTTATGCCGCCATTGACTGCCAAGTCAACGACAAGGCTAATTTAAAACAAGAAGAACAAATGACAGCAGAAGACTTCTAGCTGAATCTACAAATTGGGAATTAAACCAAAAGATAAACTACAAATCGTCCCCAATGCAAATATGTGACGACTCATCAAAACGCCCAACATGCAATGACGCTTCAACCATACAGTGCATCTCAATCTGCAAACCTGTCAACTGCGCCACCAAAAGGATGACACAGGCCCCAGAATAGGGTAGGGACACAACCCAAAACAAAGAACGTCAGCACAAGCTGAGTAAGACATTTAAGCGACACAAAAGAATTAAGATACGCGCCTTACTGGCGCGTAGCTAACAAAGAATAGACAAAGCTACGCAAAGGAGGCAAGAGCCTGAAACGGGGCAGGGCACGAGTCGTGCTCAAGTCAGTGAGCTCGAAAATACAATGTAACAACGGACACGGCTCGTGTACCCAAGACACGAGTCGTGTAGAGCGCGCACGTGGTATTCATCACCACAATAATCTTTGTTTATCTTCCTTTAAGTAATTTATTTGCGCAAGGGTCCTACCCCAAGCCGATCCAACACTAGAGCATCGAGAATAAAACAATCCTAAAGACCCGAGTGTGCACACCCCTCCTAGGGGGACGGTAGGACGCACAGTCCCTAAGAGGAAGTCATTTAGGAGACCGGTAGCTGATCTCCGGCCTAGCTACATATACCTTGATCAGAGGTTAATCGCTCTAGGTGGTTTAAACATCATAAAACACGTATAGTTATATATGTATAAATAGATACATCTTTAATCCGTCTTAAGTACGTTATTCGTGCATAGTAGCTTGATTTATAAACGGCCAAAGCCGGAACAAGAATATCAATAGATGATCAATAACAATAATCAATGTAGGAGGTCAATAGATGCTCAAGAGGTGATCAAAATAGATAAACAATGAGCGGTAGATAATCAAAATAGAGAATATGAGCAAAGAATCGAAACAAAGATGAACGTGAAGGATTCTCATGATATGAAATGAAGCTCAAGCTTATGAGGGTCAACGTTCTTACCTTTAATTGGCAAGTTTCCTCTAGTTATACTTCTCAAAGTCCACAAAGGTCATCTCTTTGAATCCACAATCTAAGTTACACAATAACCAACAAGAATTACTTTTGTGTTGTATCAACTTGACCCAATACCCCCAATGCAATCTCATAACTCAAAAGATAATCCCCTAACTCACAAGGTGAATCCATACGTCATAATTCTCACAATTAACATCAATCTAACACGAATCCAAAAGGAGACAGTAGTAAATAAACATGAATAACGTCTACCTCCGACATTGGATGATCACCAAATTTGAGTATGTCATAAAAGGTTATTTCAGGAACGTCCCTTCCAAATTTCGTCCACAAACTCCAAGCGGATCAACGGGAATCAACCTCACACTGAACCATAGACACGAATTAGGGTTTACCCACGAATTATGATATAATTTTTGATATACAAATACAGGGCTTACCAATTTTGGATATGTTGTTAAAAATAGAGTTAGGAACATCTCCATAAAATATCGTCCCAAAATACTTTATGAGTCAATGGGAATCGTCAAGATACCGAGGGAGCGGAACAGTTCTCGGGTAAATAGACACAGCTCCACTAAAACACCTCTACAGGGAGCATCCGATAGAATCTTGGCACGATCTATATGTCTATGGATTCGTATCGAAAACACGGTTCTAACTCCATAAACCACGTCTTAATCAAAGGTTGTATGTGAGAGTTGTGTGTATTTGAAGTTGACACAGTTGTGCTGAAATCTTATGCGGGTGGAGGCTAAGAGAATGAGAGAGATGTAGAAGAGGGGGGCCGAATGACTGTCAAGGGAAGCTAGGGTTTTCTTTATTTTTTTCATAAATGGGTATTAGGGTAGACTCGGATCCAAATCCGAATGGCTAACGAATTCTCTTGTGTAATTCTATAATCAGAAATCCCATAATAACTCAATCGAATTCCAATTAAACCTTAATAAAACCCTCAATTACATTATAAAACGTAACACCCTTAATTATTTAACTTACCAAAAATACGGGGTGTTACACCCTCTCCCGTCACCGCCGCTACAATCACCTAATCGCCGCCCATATTAGTTGTTGTCGTCGCCTGCTCTAGTTAGAAGGACCAAGTGAGGAGAGAGAAACGAGGAAGATTAAGGAAATGGAGGAGAAAGAAACGTGGCGCCGATGGTGGATGTTGGGGGCGATGGTGCAGTGGCGGGGCTGGGGTGGGTCAAGGAGGGTGAAGGGGAGGAGAGAGATAATGGTGGTTGAGTTTTTAATTTTGTATTTACAGATTTCTGATTTGTGTGGTTTGATTAATTGATGTTGGGCCTCTCTCACAAATAGACTGGTCTTTTTAAAACATGATTGCTAAACGCAACCTTTTTTTTACGAATGTAACGTGGTGAAATACCCATTTTGTCCCCATTTTCCCAAATCAACACAAATGCCCTAAACCCTATTTTATTATACCAAATGTCTTCCCATCAGTAAAAAAAAAAAAACATCATACTTCGTCTGCCAAATTGTGTATTTATTTTATTTATTAATTATTTATTGGATAAATTTGATCAAATATCACTAATTATTTGCCAAATCACCTGTTTTTATCCAAAAGTCAACGGTGTTAGTGGATAGGGGCACCACGTGCCTATAGGTGCTTAGTTCGGGGGCACCGGAGTGTACAAGTTTCGAACATAGGCACATCATGCGCATTTTGACATAGTTCGGGGGCACCGCGTGAATTTGCCGAAATTGATACTCTCGCTTCAATAAAAATGATATTCTCATTAAATTTTGAATGTTTTAATTCATTTGATTTAAAGTTATAGAGAGCGGGATATCATTAAGGGTATTGGAAGAAAACTGGAAAAAATAGGTTACGCTACCATTTTTTAAATTACCTTTAGCAACCGCCCTTTAAAAACAGATGGATTTTGTCGCTAGGAGGCCCAGGGGTACCTTCCTCTTTTCCCGGGGTAGGATAGTATTTGCCGTTAACCAAACTACCCCATATAAAAAACCTCATCAACTAAAAATCCTGTAATAATTTTTGTAAACCATCCCCCCTTTTTTTTTTCTTCTTCTTCTTCGTTGTATTTAGCTTCTGCACCTGCAAATTTTTCCACATCATCTTTCTCTCTCTTTTTTTATTTTATTTGTTTTTTCAAGAAACCTTAATTTCTTTTTCATAAACATAATCAAAAAATTTAATTAGAAATCCTCATTTTTCTTGAACGATGAAATCACCGCCAATCTTTTCTTTACACTTTTTGGGGGCAAAGACCTGTTAAAATTCTTTTCAAGGTATGTGATTTTTCCCAAAATTATAGTTAATTTCTTTGTTTGATTTGAGGGTTTGGTTTTTGGAATTGACGGCATGATTATTGTTGATAAGTTGGATTAGAATTGTCCCATTATTTTCGCATTTCATTACCCACGGCTTCTCAGTGACGCAACCGAGTTAATTATATTGATTGATTATTATCTTGTTGGAATCTTTATTCGAAATTTGGTTTGATTGGAACTCAGGTTACTTGAAAGTCGGTGTAATTTAATTTCGATTGTCCCCGGTTCGAAAGTTAATTTCTTTGTTTAATTTGAAATTCCGATTTTGGGAATTGACGGCATGGTTGTTGTTGATAAGTTGGGAGTAGAATTGTCCCATTATTTTCGCATTCCATTACATTACCCACGGCTTATCAGTGACGCAACTGAGTTAATTAGAGCAATGTAGTTGCTTTATATTGATTGACTATTAGCTTGTTGGTCGAAATCCCTTGTTCGGATGTTGATTTTTATTTCAATTCAGTTGTCGCTTGTTCGAAATTTGGTTTGATTTGATTCTAGCCGTTTTTTGTTTGGAAGTGGGTTTGATCAAAATTCGGTTGGCCCTTGCTTTGATGTTGGTTTGATTTGTATTCAATTGTCCCTTACTCGAAAGCTGGTTTGATTTAATCTCGAACTGTCCCTGATTTAGAAGTTGTTTTGGTGTCATTTCGATTGTCCCTTACTCGGAAGTTGGTTTGATATAAAACACGGCTGTCCCTTACTCGGAAGTTGGAGTGATATAAAACGCCAAAATTCGGTTGGCCCTTGCTTTGATGTTGGTTTGATTTGTATTCAATTGTCCCTTACTCGAAAGCTGGTTTGATTTAATCTCGAACTGTCCCTGATTTAGAAGTTGTTTTGGTGTCATTTCGATTGTCCCTTACTCGGAAGTTGGTTTGATATAAAACACGGCTGTCCCTTACTCGGAAGTTGGAGTGATATAAAACGCCACTGTCCCTTACTCGGAAGTTGCTTTGATATAAAACGCGGCTGTCCCTTACTCTGAATTTGTTTTGATATAAAACGCCGCTGTCCCTTACTCGGAAGTTGCTTTGATATAAAACGCGGCTGTCCCTTACTCGGAAGTTGTTTTGATATAAAACGCTGGTGTCCCTTACTCGGAAGTTGGTGTGATATAAAACGCCGCTGTCCCTTACTCGGAAGTTGCTTTGATCTAAAACGCGGCTGTCCCTTACTCGGAAGTTGCTTTCATATAAAATGCCGCTGTCCCTTACTCGGAAGTTGGTTTGATATAAAACGCAGTTGTCCCTTAATTGGAAGTTGGTTTTATCTAAAAGATTCATTTGTCCCTTAGGTGAAAGTTAGGTGTGATTTTATTTCATTCGTCCTTTGCGTGAAAGTTGGTTTGATCTAAATCTAAATTCATTTCCCACTGTCTGAGAGTTAGATTGATCTAAATTCTGTTGTCCCTTGTCCGAGAGTTAGTTTGATCTAAATCCTGTTGTCCCTTGCCCGAGAATTAGTCTCATCTAAATCTTGTTGTCCCTTATTCGAAAGTTGGTTTGCTCTCAATTCGATGGTCCCTTACTCCGAAGTTGTTGTTTTTTTTTTTTTTTTTTTTTTTTTTTTTCTAAATTCAGTTGCCTCTACTCGGAAGTAGTAGCTTTGGAGTTCTATCCAACTTTTCGGAAAAATTGATTCGCAAATCAGTGCAATTTGATTTGCCTTCTGGTCTTTAATTTGGAGCTTCGAAAAATCGGCTTTTTCAGCTCGCGGCTTGAGTATTTTGTAAGCGTCTGCCAATGAGATCTATTTGGTTGGTTTGCTCTGCCCCTTATTCGAAAGTTGGTTTGCTTTGCCACTTGGTTATTTCAATAAAAGAGTATTCTGCTTTTGTATGATTAAAAACACTGAATTGTTTGAGCTTTCACAAGAAAGATTCTTTAGATACAGAGTATGCTGCTGTTTGTCTTTTCACTAGGTAGACCGTATGTAAAATTCCTTGAGTTTGTTACAATGGTTCCTTACTCAGAAGTTGGTTTGATCTGAAGTCAGTAGCCCCTTAGCCAGAAATTCGTTTCATCTGGATGCAATTGTACCTTCGGTGATGGTTCGATTAAATTTCATGGTTCGATTAAATTTCATTTGTCCTTTATTAAGAGGTTTGTTTGGTCTCTATTCAGTGGTCCTGTATTCGGATATTGGTTTGATTTGAATTCAGTCGTCCCTTATTTGGAAGTGGTCTGACCTAATGTCGGTTGTCCCTTACGTGGACGTTGGCTTGATTTGAATTCGATTGGTTTGATTTAATTTTGAATGGTCTATGATTCGAAAGTTGGTTGATCCCAATTCGATTTCCCGATTTAAAAGTTGGATAAATTCAATTGTCCCTTTTTTGGAAGTTGGGTTGTTTTCAAAATTTGGTGATCCCTTAATCGAAAGTGGTCTATATTCATTTGTCCCTTACTGGAAAGTTGGTTCGATCTACATTGTCCCTTTACTTGAAAAACATTGATGTAATCTGCAATTGTCCCTTCTTCAACAGTTGATTAGGTCCCTATTTGGTTGTCCCTTATCCGGAATTTGGTCGCTTGGGTTACCTAAATGCAGTTGCCTTTACTCGGAAGTAGTTGATTTGGAGTTCTATCCATTTTTTTCGGAAAAATTGATTTGCAAGAGGATGAAATGAAAAATCAAGAAGGAGATTACATATACTGCTACCGCTATAATGGAGGTGGAGCATCTCCAGTTTGGCTTAGCTCAAGCAGGTATTTGGAACCCTCTTATACAGTAAACACATACTATCTATGTTACTTTGTTCTCTGGCTTGTGAATCTGTTGTCTAGAAATCTATGTTCATATCTTATGCAGGTTTGCTGTGATCGACTTGCAGCGGGGCCTTGTACCTATAGGAACTTTGAAACAGAAGAAGGTAGTATCAGCTCGAAAACTCTCCCACGTCTTCAAAATTTTGTATTCCGAAAAGGTTTAAGTGCTGCTGCTGATCATTTGAAGTTAACATAGTACTTGTTGGATTCAATGGGGATGGAGGCTACAGATACACTCTAGATCCCCATAAACTGCAGGACTTTCTGAAAATCGGCTTTTCAACTCATTGACCGTCCTGCTTGGAGACTGAAGAGCCCCTTGGTATCGAACATCATCTTATCTACAATGTTTTTCCTGTAAGTTTTCGAGTTATTTAGCCCTTTCATTTTCATCTTTTTGATACATACTATTTGATTTGGATTCTCGTTTGTAATTGTATAGCCTGTGACGCCTTTGTATTTTTCTCTCTCCTACTCCATGTAATAATTATTTTTTCTGTATAATTCTCTTACACCCATTTTCTTGGGGATTTTTTTTGAGTGCCAGCCCTCCCCCCCCTCTGTTTATTTTCTCCTCAATAAGCATGAAGTTTTATTCTGGGACACCTCAATAAGATGAAAGGGTATGAACTCAAAATTGCAAAGTGGAAAATTTTAACATTCAACAACTTTTATAAACTAGCCAAATTGCTTAGGTGGACAATTTTTTAGAAAACTGGTCATGCATTATGTGGTAATTGGCTTTCAAGCATTTAAACTGCATAATCCAGAAGTAAAATGATTTCATATGTTAAGAAAATGCACAAAAAATTAATGTACAGTCAGGAACGGTAATAAATTGTGGCTAAGAATCACTGATCTGTCCCAGCTCCCAATCATGTTTCAAGAGTAGCCTAGGGTTGCCTGAAGTTTGTAACCTGTCTCCAAGATCCTCTATGTGAGGAGAAAGTCTCAATATTGTACAAGATTTCTTGATGAATACTCAACTTACCATTTCATTCCATTTACCATTGAAACACACTTTTACATCATCACCTTCCCTCACCCCTCCTAGTCCTATGTTTGTACCTTGCAAGTGGTTGGTGATACTAGCAGGAAAAACCCAGAGATCTCCTCTCACCTATAGCTGGATCTTGATGAATCATGGTACATTATTGCAACTGTACCTGACCTATCTTTTTAACAAAAGATCGTCAGAATTAGGACCCGTATTATTAGCTGGCGGTTGGAAACCCATGTGTTCAATTTATTTATTTATTTTGTACATGGAGGCCGTGAAGTTTGTTACCACTTAATGTAGTTCTATTGCCTCTGCATTGTAATCTTATTATACATCAGCTAGTAGTTTCTGTTGTGCTGATTTACCCTGAAGTCCTGAACATGTATATGTCCAGTCGTGGTACCAAGTTATACCTTGAGGTTTGTTGAGGAACATTATTTCAAAATGCCGAAGGCAACCCAGTGGATTTTGTTTTGTGTGTTTACCTTACTCGTTTGCATTTCTGAATGTTGAAAGATGGAGATATCTAACGCTTTGACTTATGATCGTGATGCAGGTTGGACAAGCAGAGTTAGTATCTGTTGAGAAGATGTTGAAACAGTCAATGGTTCCTGCAGGAACAGCAAGAGAGGTGATGCAAATATTCTTTTGCTGCTATCCATCCGTTTGCCCCTTCATTCTTTCTTGTTTTGATTTGATTTGATTTTATTAATCAGCACCATACCTCTACACTCTATGCTACAATAATATAACTATTTTATGTGCAACACATGTTTTTATTCCGTCAGATGACACCATAAATTCAGATAGTTTTGGTATGGTTTTAGTTAGATACTTGGACTTTTACAATTTCTACAAACATGACCTATTAATGTCTTTTCTTGGAAGTCACTGAACAGAAAACATTCGTGTGACTTTGGTTGAAACTCTGACTAGGTGATCATGGAATAAGAGATGGAGAGAAAATAAAATATTTTTTTTAACATACCATCTGGAGCAACTCGAGCAAAGAATAGGAGGGGGAATCAATTGACCTGGACTTGAGCAGTACTTTTGTGTTGTGGTAAAGTTAGTGTTTTAGAAAAGAGTATGCAAGGTCGTTTGCAAACTCAAACTTTCAAGGTCGCATATAACAGAAAGCATCTGTTTGGTAATAGTAAGATATGGATGTTCAAGAAGATCTTGAGATACCTGTTGGTAACCCTGATACCAGTACGAGATTCAGGCTATGAAGGGGGCGAATCCTAATGCTGCTTTTAAGGTGGATGCTACTGTGGCTGCTAATAGGAACGGGATACCATCCACTCTTCCAGCCGTTTTTATACAATTTCTTTTGGAAGCATTGAGAGCACTGATTGAGCAGCAATGTAGCTAGAGCTGGTAGATGTAACAGGGAAGGAGTTAAGGCCGCTTCTACAGACTTGTACTTGGAAGACTAGTTGGAATAGGGAATGAGAAAATCTAAAATTGGGATTTAGTCTTGATAACAAAGGTCTAATGAAAAATTTGCTTAGAAGGTTTTGATGTGTTAGGATCTTTCCTTTCCCTTCCTTTTGAGGACATCTTGTCTTCTTTTTGAACTCCTTAGCTTTCTTTAAAATATCTTTTTTCTTATCTGAACTTAAGTGGGTTATTAAGGGTCAGCCATAATGCCCCCCCTTTTATGAAACACACGCTTTTTTTTCTTCTTCATGTTACTATAGTCAAGCATTGATATCATTAATCTCATTTTGTTCTGTCATAGTATACTTGATAAGATTTGTTTCGAAAAAAAAAAAAAATTACAGCTTAAGATAATAATGGATGCATCAAGGTTCATTTTGATACTATTTTTGTTTGTTTCTTTCAACAACTTCTTTACTAAGTGGTTTAGTGATGCATTATGAGATTCATTGCTTTTAGATGACATTAGATGGTGATCTTTTCAATGCTAGACTGAATTTGGGAAGGAAGTACCTGCATTTGATGTGGAAGCAACGTGGAGTCGGTATTTGAGCAGCTCTATACATTCATATTTGATGCTGATGGTAGGAGGTATTCTGAATCTAAGACTGATCGTCCAGTGCCAACACGCGTGAAGGGTAAATTTTGTGATTTTTCCTAACAATTTGGGGGCAAAAACCTGTAAAAATTCTTTGAAGGTATGTGATTTTTCCCAGACTTATAGTCAATATCTTTGTTCAATTTGAGGATTTGGTTTTTGAAATTGACAGCATGGTTATTATTGATAGTTGGAGTAGAATTGTCCCGTTATTTTCCGCAGTCATTACCCACGACTTCTCAGTGACGGACCCGAGTTAATTAGAGCAATGTAGTTGCTTTATATTGATTGAGTATTATCTTGTTGGAATCTTTATACAAAAGTTGGTTAGCTCTCAATTCGATTGTCCCTGATCATCCCTTGTTCGCATGTTGGTCTTATTTGAATTCAATTGTCCCAAATTCGAAATTTGTTTTGATTTGATTTCAACCGTCCCTTTATTTGGAAGTGGGTTTGATGAAATTTCGGTTGTCCTTGCTTTGATGTTGATTTGATTGGAACTCGATCAGTTGCCCTTTACTTGAAAGTTGGTTTGATTTAATTTCGAACTGTCCCTGACATGAAGTTGGTTTGGTCTCATTTCGAATGTCTCCTGTTCGAAAGTTGGTTTGATCGAGAATGCGGATGTCCCTTATTCGAAAGCTGGTTTGATGTAAAACGCAGTTGTCCCTTACTCGGTAGTTGGTTTTATCTAAAACGCAGTTGTTCCTTACTCGGAAGTTAGTTTGATATAAAACGCAGTTGTCCCTTACTCGGAAGTTGGTTTGATATATAACGCGGCTGTCCCTTACTCGGAAGTTGGTGTGATATAAAACGCCGCTGTCCCTTACTCGGAAGTTGGTTTGATATAAAACGCGGCTGTCCCTTACTCTGAAGTTGCTTTGATAGAAAACCCCGCTGTCCCTTACTCGGAAGTTGGTGTGATATAAAACGCGGCTGTCCCTTACTCGGAAGTTGCTTTGATATAAAATGCCGCTGTCCCTTACTCGGAAGTTGGTTTGATATAAAACACAATTGTCCCTTACTCGGAAGTTGATTTTATCTAAATTCATATGTCCCTTAGCCTAAAATTAGGTGTGATTTTATTTCATTTGTCCCTTGCGTGTATGTTGGTTTGATCTATATTTATTTCCCACTTGCCTGAGAGTTAGTATGATCTAAATTCTGTCGTCCCTTGTCCGAGAGATAGTCTGATCTGAATCCTATTGCCCCTTGTCCGAGAGTTAGTCTGATCTAAATCCTGTTGTCCCCTGCCCGAGAATTAGTTTGATCTAAATCTTGTTGCCCCTTATTTGGAAGTTGGTTTGCTCTCAATTCGATGGTCCTTTATCCGGAGCTGGCTTTTTTTTTTTTTTTTTTTTTTTTTTTTTTTTTTTTTATATATATATATATATATATATCTAAATTCAGTTGCCTCTACTCGGAAGTAGTAGCTTTGGAATCTATCCAACTTTTCGAAAAAATTGATTCGCAAATCAGTGGAATTCGATTTGTCTTCTGGTGTTTCATTTGGAGCTTTAAAGAATCGGCCTTTTCAGGTCGCGGCTTGTGAGAGCTCAATTTTTTTTCCCGTTGCCTCTTGGTTATTTCAATAAAAGAGTATTTTGCTTTTGTATGATTAAAAACACTGAATTGTATGTACAAAAAAATAAGAAAAATAAGTGAATGGTTATGAGCTCACTAGAAGGATCATATGCTAAATACATTCGATTGATAGAAACCTGTTTTCTCTTGTTGCCCCCTCAGATCCTTTAGATACAGAGTATGCTGTTGCTTTTATGGTGAAAGTAACTCAACTGGTTTGACTTTTCACTACGTAGACCCTATGTGAAATTCGGTTAGTTTGTTACAATGGTTCCTCACTCAGAAGGGGTTTGATCTGAAGTCAGTAGTCCGTTAGCCAGAAATTCGTTTGATTTGAATGCAATTGTCCCTTGGGAGTTGGTTTGAAAAAATTTCATACATCCCTTATCAAGAGGTTTGTTTGGTCTTAATTCAGTTGTCCGTTATTCGGTTATTGGTTTGATTTGAATCTAGTCGTCCATTATTTAGAAGTGGTTTGACTAATGTCGGTTGTCCCTTTCTTGGATGTTGGCTTGATTTGAATTCGATTATCGCTCACTGGAAAGTTGGTTTGATTTAATTTCGAATGGTCTATGATTCGAAAGTTGGTTAATCTCAATTCGATTTCCCAATTTAAAAGTTTGATAAATTCAATTATCCCTTTTTTGGAAGTTGGTTTGTTTTCAAAATTCAGTGGTCTAAATTCATTAGTCCTTTACTCGAAAGTTGGTTTGATCTACATTGTCCCTTTACTTGAAAATCATTGATGTAATATGCAATCGTCCCTTCTTCAACCATTGGTCAGGTCTGTATTTGATTGTCCCTAAATGCAGTTGCCTTTACTCGGAAGTAGTTGCTTTGGAGTTCTATCCATTTTTTCGAAAAATTGATTTGGAAATCATTGGAATCCAATAATTCTCACGGTCACAATGTGAAACTCAAAATTTTTGGCTTTTGTAGCTTGTGGCTTGAGTATTTCCTAAGCATCTGCCTCTGAGAAATCAACTTATTCCTGCTCAAAAGTTGATTTGGTCTCAATTCGATGGTTCCTTATCCAAGTTTTGGTTTAGCCTAAATTCTGTTGCCCTTACTCGGAAGCAGTTGGTTTTGATTTCTATCCAACTTCTATGAAAAAAATTGATTTGCAAGCCAATGGCATCTAGATTTGTCTCCTGGTCTAAACATGGAGCTTTAAAAATTTGGCTTATGAATTTGATGTGGAGTTGGTTTGATGGAATTTTGGTTGGTTATTCAGAGGTTGGTTTGATCAAAATTTAGTTGTCCTTTATTCGGATGTTGGTTTGATTTGTATTCAATTGTCCCTTGTTCGGATGTTGGTTTGATTTGAATTCAATTGTCCCTTACTCGAAAGCTAGTTTGATTTAATTTCGAACTGTCCCTGGTTCGGAAGTTGGTTTGATCCAAAATGCGGTTGTCCCTTACTCGGAAGTTGGTTTGCTCTAAAATGCGGTTGTCCCTTGCGTTAAATGAAAGTTGTTTTTACCTAAATTCATTTATTTTTACCGAAGTTGGTCGGATCTAAATCCTGTTGTCCTTTACTTAGGAGTTGGCTCCATATGAATTTGGTTGTCCCTTGTTCAGAAGTTGGTTAATTCTATCAAAGTTCAGTTGTCCTTTACTCGATTTTTCGTTTTGGATGTCTCTAATAGACTGAAAGAAAAGTCTAGTTCCTAAAAAAATATTGAAGCTGCCTCGGTTGATAGTTTGTCATTTGCGTCATCATACTCGGTTTTCAATTGCAAAATTTTGTTTGGTATTGGTTTATTGCCTTTAAGGGATATTTATAATATTATTTGGATCGCTCATGAGCAATGATATTCTGTAATGGACAAGGATTGATATGTGGAACTCGTTATTCATTCTTGGGGCGTGTTTATCTAGTTTGGAGCATATTGTGGTGGTTACTTGACCACGCCTTGCCCCGTTTGCAAGTGCTGTTTTTGAGAAAAATAGATGTGTGTTAAATGCTGGATGTGGGATACATTAGGGTAATTGATGGGCTTGACTGTGTTTTGGTTTGGTCATGGTTTATGAAGGTATGGGGTATCTCTTTTGTTTGATGGATTTGCATAAGTTTGTTGTAGAAGCGTATTGGATGAACCCCAGTTAACTGCAAAATTGTCCCATTGATAGAGGTTTACCGACATTGATTTAACACCTGTTTAGAAGTCAAGTTGGTTGAATTAGTATGTTGGTTCAGGCTGTTTGAACTTGTGTCTCTGAAAATGGCTATCTGCCGCTGCCTCAACAAGTTGTCTGCCTCCGTAAGTGTTTAAGTGTGCTCCGAACATCGGCAAGTGTTGATTGAAACAAATAATCTCTCTTGTTGGAATGTGACATGTCACAAAGGCTCTGTACCATTCTGACGATGCTGCGTAATTTGAGTCATTAAAGCCGATTGATTTTGTCCCTGTTTTGGAGCTTGGATAGTTGCACTAGGCTGTCCCTTTTGAAATTCTGGTCTTCCGTTGCTGACTTTGGTCAGAAGTGTAATAATTGGTTATAATGCATAGAGGGCTAGTCCATGAGAACCTTTGGTAGTGTTCTATGATGATCTTTGATAGCGTTATATGATAACCTTTGATGTCGTTCCAGGGTTTTTATGTGAAGTTGAGAACCTGTGTATGAGACTCTACATACATATTGCTCTGCCCTTTCGATCTACATGATTCTCTGATTAGATCAGAAATTGATGTACACCTATCTATTTGTGATATCCTTTATTTGCCAGTGATCATAACAATTTACATTAGGTGCTTAGGTTTCTTGGTAGTTATTTCTGCTGTATGAGGGTCATTTAGTTTAGTTGTATGACGATTTGGATCTAATCAAATGTAGGGTTAAACAAAATGTAGGGTTATGATTAGTCAAGTTCGATAGATGAAGTGCAGATTTTATTAACTAATCACACTGTTCATTCTCTCTACATTCGTAAATGACTAGTAACTTTTCTGAAGATTGTTTTCCAGACAGTGATTATCATGTACTGCTGATTACATTTTCTAATGCTGGTGCAGTGATGCAAAGTGAATTGCAGCTGCAGTTCTGAAGTTCAGCTCAACAGCAGAGGAATGCAGCTCATTGTAGCAGAGCTGAGTTCGCTATTTCTGTTAGGGTGGTTATGGGAAAAAGCTTAGTACTAACAATTTGGGGATAAAAATATGTGAAAATTCTTTAAGGTATGTGATTTTTCCCAGACTTATAGTTAATGTCTTTGTTTAATTTGAAAATTCGGGTTTTGGAATTGATGGCATGATTATTGTTGATAAGTTGGAGTAGAATTGTCCTGTTATTTTTGCATTTCATTACCCACGGCTTATCAGTGACGCAAGCGAGTTAATTAGAGCAATGTAGTTGCTTTAAATTGATTGATTATTATCTTGTCGGAATCCTTATTCGAAAGTTGGTTTTCTCTCAATACGATTGTCCCTTATCATCCCTTCTTCGGATGTTGGTTGGTTCAGTTGCCCCTTATTGGAAATTTGGTTTAAGTCGGTTTGATCAAAATTCGGTGTTGTCCCCTTACTTGAATGTTGGTTTGATTTAGCTTCCAACTGTCCCAGATGCTGAAGTTGATTTGGTCTCATTTCGATTGTCCCCGGTTCGAAAGTTGGTTTGATCCAAAATGCGGATGTTCCTTACTCGGAAGTTGGTTTGATCCAAAATGAGGATGTCCCTTACTCGTAAGTTGGTTTGATATAAAACACGGATGTCCCATACTCGGAAGTTGGTTTGATATAAAACGCAGTTGTCCTATACTCGGAAGTTGATTTTATCTTAAAGCAGATGTCACTTGGGCGAAAGTGTGGTGTGATTTAATTTCATTTGTCCCTTGCGTGAAAGTTGGTTTGATCTAAATTCATTTCCCACTTGCCTGAGAGTTAGGTTGATCTAAATCCCGTTGTACCTTGTCCGAAAGTATTCTGATCTAAATTGTCTCCTGCCCGAGAATTAGTTTGATCTAAATCTTGTTGCCCCTTATTCGAAAGTTGGTTTGCTCTCAATTCTGTCGTCCCTTGCTTTGATGTTGGTTTGATTTGTATTCAATTATCCCTTACTCGAAAGCTGGTTAAATTTAATTTTGAACTGTCCCTGATTCGGAAGTTGGCTTGATCTTAAATGCGGATGTTTCTTACTCGGAAGGTGGTTTGATATAAAATGTGGTTGTCCATTGCTCGGAAGTTGGTTTGATCTAATATACAGTTGTCCTGTACCCGGAAGTTGGGTCTGACCTACATTCATTTGTCTCATGGGTGAAAGTTCGGTTTGATCTAAATTCATTTGTCCCTTGGGCGAAAGTTGGTTTGATGTAAATCCATTTGCCCCTTGCCTGAGAGTTAATCAGATTTAAATTTTGTTGTCCCTTGTCCCAGGGTTAGTCTGATCTAAATCCTTTTGTCCCCCGCCCGAGAACTCGTCTGATCTAAATCTTGTTGTCCCTTATTCGGAAGTTGGTTTGCTCCCCCTTTTGCGGAAGCTGTTTTTTTTTAATCTAAATTTAGTCGCCTCTACTCGGGAGTAATAGCTTTGGAGTTCTATCCAACTTCTTTGAAAAATTGAGTTGCAAATCAATTGAATTCGTTGTTAATGTGGAGCTTCCAAAAATCGACTTTTGTGGCGGGTGGCTTGAGTATTTTGTAAGAATCTGTCACTTAGAAATAATTGTTTCCTCGTTGCCTCTTGGTCATTCCAATAAAAGAGTATTTTTCTTGGATATGATTAAAAACACCGAATTGTATGTACCAAAAATATAAAAATTTACTCCATTGTTTTGAGCTTTCATAAGATAGGTCTTGTGCTAAACTCATTCGATTGATAGAAAACTGTTCTCTTCTGGTTTCCCCCTTTGGATCTTTTAGATAAAGAGTATGGTGCTGTTTGTATGGTGAAGGTTGCTCCTTCACCGAATCAGTTGTCCTTTACTCAAAAATTGGTTAATTGTCCTGATTTGAAAGTTGGTTATGTCTCAATTTGGTTGTCGTCGGTTAAAAGTTGGTTTGACCAAAACCGTGGTTGTCCCTTACACGAAAGTTGGTTTGACCTAAATCGCGGTTGTCCCTTACACGAAAGTTGGTTTGATCTATAATGCGGTTGCCGCTTAATCAGAACTTAGTTTGACCCAAAATGTGATTGTCACTTACTTGGAACTTGGTTTGACCCAAAATGTGATTGTCACTTACTCGGAACTTGGTTTGATACCCTTACTCGGATGTTGATTTGATCTAAAAATACGGTTGTCCCTGGTTTGATCCAAAATGTGGTGGTCCGTGAAATTGGTTTGATCCAAAATGCGGTTGACTCTTACTCGGAAGTTGGTTTGCTATAAAATGCGGTTGACCTTTACTCGGAAGTTGGTTTAATCTAAAATACGGTTGTCCCTTACTCGGAACTTGGTTTAATCTAAAATACGGTTGTCCCTTACTCGGAACTTGGTTTGATCTAAAATGGGGTTGCCCCTTACTCGTAAGTTGGTTTGATCAAAAATGCGGTTGTCCCTTACTCGAAAGCTGGTTTCATCCTAAAATGCGGTTGTCCCTGACTCGAAAGTTGGTTTGATTTAAAATGCGGTTGTCCTTTACTTGGAAGTTATTTTGATCTTAAATGCGGTTATGTCCCTTGCGTGAAAGTTGTTTTTACTTGAACTTATCTGTCCCTTGCGTGAAATGAAAGTTTTTTTTATATTTAAATTCATCTGTCCGTTGCGTGAAATGAAAGTTGTTTTTACCTAAATTCATTTGTTCCTTACGCGAAAGTTGGTTTGTCATAAATTCATTTGTCCCTTCGCAAAAGTTGGTTTGTCCTAAATTCATTTGTCCCTTGCACGAAAATTGGTTTGTCCTAAATTCATTTGTCCCTTGCGTGAAAGTTAGGTTTGATCTAAATTTATTTTCCCCTTGCCTGAGAGTTAGTCTGATCTAAACTATGTTTCCCTTGTCCGACAGTTTGTCAAACAAATCGAAATCCTGTTGCCCCTTGCCTGAGAATGAATCTGATCCAAATCTTGTTATCCCTTACTCGATCTGAATCTTGTTGTCCTTTACTTAGATGTTCGTTCCATATGAATTTGGTTGTCCCTTGTTCAGAAGTTGGTTAATTCTATCAAAGTTCAGTTGTCCCTTACTCCATTTTTCTTTTTGGGTGTATCTAATACATTGAGGGGGTGTTTGGTTCATGATTTTTGGGGAGATTGGAAACGGATTGGATTACCAATCCGTTTCATTGTGTTTGGTTTGATATTTTTTGTTTTCTAATCCTTTCCCACCCCATTCCAATCTCTCAAAATGAATCCCACCAAAAACCTAAGGTTACAAAATTAAATCCCCTCTATTAATTTCTCTCTCCTTCCTTCCTCTCTCTCTTCTCCCACACAACAACCTCACTCCTTACCGGACCACCACGAGCCACCGCCGGAGACACACCCGCCGCCACCCCTTCCTCCGGCGACACCACCCTCCGGCCGGTCTTGCTCCGGCAAGTTCACCGGCGACCACGCCGGCGACCCAAAACCCCCCCACGGCCCTCCCTCTCGCGTTTTCTCTCTCCTCTTTTCTTCCCCATCTCTTCTCTTCCTCCTCTCACCACCGCGACGACCCACAACCCCCACCCTAACGTCGCCTCCTCCGCGCACAACCCCGACGCGACCCCACCCCCACCGTCCTTACCGCCTAGGTAAAAAAAAAAAAAAAACGAAAATTTGAATTTTTAAAACTAGATCTACAAAATTTAAAATAAAAATTAGGAAAATTAATTGCACAACCATATTGAGTATTTAATGTTGGTTAAATTGGTGGTGGTTTATGTCGGAGAAGTGGTGGTTGGTGGTAGTCAACGCCGGCGATGGGCGGTCAAAGGTGTTAGTAGGGGAGGAGAGAGAAAAAAATGAAAAGTTATGTAATATAAAAAATGTAAATGGTAAATTATTGTTTTGCCCCTACTAATGGATTCATTTATCTTTTTAATGGAACCAAACAACTTTAACAAGGAATGATACTTGTATCCATTTCACTCCCTTTCCGTATCCAATCCGTTTCCATTCCATTTGCATGAACCAAACGCACCCTGAAAGGAAAGTCTAGTTCCTGAAGCTGCCTAGGTTGATAATTTGTCCTTTGCGTCATCATACCCGATTTTTAATTGCAAAATTTTGTTTGGTAGTGGTTTACTAAATTGTTTAGTGCTTTTACAAGAAAGATCCTATGCTAAACTTATTCGATGGATAGAAATCTGTGTTCGTGTTGCCCCCTTAGATCCTTTAGATACAAAGTATAGTATACTGTTGTTTGTATTGTCAAAGTTACTCAATTGGTTTGACTTTTCACTAGGTAGACCTTATGTGAAATTCGGTTAGTTTGTTACAATGGTGCATCACTCAGAAGTTGGTTTGATCCGAAGTCAATAGCCCCTTAGCCAGAAATTCGTCTATTTTGGATGCAATTGTTACTTGCGAGTTGGTTCGAAAAAATTTCTTTCTTTTTGATGGGGTTTGAATAAATTTCATTTGTCCCTTATCAAGAGGTTTGTTTGGTCTCGATTCAATTGTCCCTTATTCGAATATTGGTGGGATTTGAACTCAGTCGCCCCTTATTTAGAAGTGGTTTGACCTAACGTCAATTGTCCCTTACTTGGATGTTGGCTTGATTTGAATTCGTTTATCGCTCACTGGAAAGATTGGTTTGATTTAATGGTCTATGATTTGAAAGTTGGTTGATCTTAATTCGATTTCCCAATTTAAATGTGGGATATATCCAATTGTCCCGTTTTTGAATGTTCAGTGGTTCCTTAATCGGAAATGGTCTATATTCCTTTGTCCCTTGCTTAAAAGTTGGTTCGATCTACATTGTCCTATACTTGAAAATCATTAATGTAATCCGCAAATTGCCCCTTATTCAAAAGTTGGTTGGGTCCCTAATCCCTATCCCTTATCCGGAAGTTTGTCGCTTGGGTTACCTAAATGTCATTGCCTTTACTCGTAAGTAGTTGCTTCGGAGTTCTATCCATTTTTTTTGAAAAATTTGATTTGCAGATAATTGGAATTCGATATTTCTGTCGATCACAATGTGAAGCTTAAAAAATTTGGCTTTTGCAGCTTGTGGCTTGAGTATTTCCTAAGCATCAACTTATTCCTGCCTCCTGGTTACTAAAATAAAAACAATGAATCGTTTTGAGTTTTCACAAGACAAAATCCATGTTGAATTCCATTTGTGAGTTTCATTTGAAAGAAATCTGTTCCTCAAAAATTTGGTTCTTGCTGTTGGAAACTTTAATTAGAGAGCAACCATTCCTAATTCGAAAGCTGATTGACTTAGTTTGCAATTGAATCTTACTCAAAATTTGATTTGGTCTCAATTCGATGGTTCCTTATCCAAGGTTTGGTTTTGTCTAAATTTTGTTGCCTTTACTTGGAAGCAGTTGGTTTGGATTTCTATCCAACTTTTATAAAAAATTGATTTGTTGGAATCTGGATTTGTCTCCTGGTTTAGAATTGATTAACTATCTTGATTTGGAAGTTGGTTTGGTCTCAATTTGATTGTCCCCGGTTGAAAGTTGGTTTGACCTATTGTCCCTTACTCGAAACTTGGTTTGATCTAAAACGCGGTTGTCGCTTACTCGGAACTTGGTTCGATCTAAAATGCGGTTGTCCCTTGCTCGGAAACCGGTTTGCTATAAAACGCGGTTGACCCTTATTGGGAAGTTGGTTTGATCTAAAATACGGTTGTCCCTTACTCGGAACTTGGTTCGATATAAAATGCGGTTACGCCTTACTCGGAACTTGGTTCAATATAAAATGCGGTTACGCCTGTTGATGTGGATTCGATTTGGGATAGACCGAAAGGTTGTGCTCTCGACCTGTGCAGTGAACAAACAGTCAAGGGGGCTCGGTTTTCACCAGGTGACGCCCCTCCGACGCTCAAGTGAGTATTGAGTGCATAAGGTAGGGTAGTCGCGACCAACTTATCCCAAATGGTTGCAATAAGCGTGTCTTAAGATTAAAAAGTATGGAATATATGTTACCTGATTTTGATAATGGGGGTATTTATAGTGAATGTGAGGAGTCCAAGGCATAAACCTAGGGGACCCCCCTTCATCCTAACCATCAATTTCCTTATAATCCAATGGATGAGATGAATTGGACCTCATGGGTGTCACATGGGCTTAATCAAGGACTTTTGGCCTTCATCCTTTAGGGTTGTGGCCACATTAGTAAAATGAACCCCAACAGAGTCCCTCGGAGTCGGGTTACGCTTGTCAGTCATTGTGCCTCGACTTCCTTGCTTCATCGAGGGTGACCCGACTGCGCATCCCCTGGCCGCCCTTTGTCATGGCTCATGGAGTGGGCCTTGATAAAGCCTTGTGATACCCATTCTCATGTCGTGCAGCTCGTATTTTCGATTTTAATCGAAAACTTCTCCCCTTGCGAGCTTCATGGCTGTGTGTGTTTCTGTCTTTTCTTGTGTCGCAACCGAGACTCGCCCCTGGAATCAGGTGCGATCTGGGCTCGACTAAACCTTGCCCCTCACATGTAGGAGATGGAGTCGAAGCCGAGACTCGCCCCTGGAATTGGGTGCGATCTGGGCTCGACTAAAACTTCGCCCCTCACATGTAGGAGATGGAGTTGCAGCCGAGACTCGCCCTGGAATCGGGTGCGATCTGGGCTCGACTAAAACTTCGCCCCACACTTGGAGGAGATGGTATCGCAGTCAGGATTCGCCCCTCACTTGGAGGTGGAGTCGCAACCAACTCGGTTCGACCAAAACTTCGCCCCTCACTTGGAGGAGATGGTGTCGCAGTTAGAATTCGCCCCTCACTTGGAGGTGGAGTCGCAGCCAACTTGGCTCGACCAAAATTTCGCCCCTCACTTGGACGAGATGGTATCGCAATCAGCATTCGCCCCTGGGACGAGATTCAGAACCACGGTCGCAACCATGCCGAGTGCGTTGTCGCAGTGCGTGGTTGTGAGATTTCATCGTCCCTAAATTCGCCCCCTTCAATATTGATGGGAGGATTTGAAAAGATTTTCTCCAACCGTCACCTCCTCGGGAATCCAAAAGGCATCCTCGGGAATCTAAAAAGGTAACCACCTTTAACCGTTGACAATGACATTTATGACAATTAATGATGACTTTTATGGGAAGTTGTGTAAAACCATGCGGTTTTACCCTTTTACCCCTGGATTAAACCCTATAAATTTGATTTTAACCCCTCCGAAAATCACTTTCACCACTTTCAGATTTTTTTCTTCCAACTTTCCTCCTCTTTTCCTCCAAAAAACTCCCTATTTTCTCCCAAAGCCCGCCTTTGATTCATCATAAACTCCCCGTTCTTCCCCTTTTTCCCTCATCTTTTAGATCAATAATCGTGTTTTCGACCCAATTTTCATCTGATTCTTTGCCATTCTTTATACTTTCTCGATTTCTTTGCTAGAAATTGAGATTTTCACTTTAAACCCTTCGTTTTGCTCATTCTCCGATCACCGCCGGTGTGTTTTGACGTTCGCTTCAAAGATTTTGCAAGCTCTACCCAGTTTCCGGCAATAAACAAGGTATTTCCTCTCTTTCCCTTTCTATTTTTACCGTACTTCTGTGAATTGCTTTTTAGGGTAACCGTTGGTCTGCCTTAACTTCTTTTTCCTATTTTTTCCTGTTTTAGCTCTCCTTTTGCATCCCCCAGTGACGATTCGAGGTCTGAAATTGGATCCGTGTCATATGGCCAATGTGTGGGTGGATTGCTCGTGGCTTGAGAAGAACTACAAGCCTGGACAACGCCCGCAGGCCGATCTGGGTTGGGAGGCGAAAGTGTGGTTGTCGCGACCGGGGACGTGGGATGGGAGGCCGATCCCACTCGGCGTCCCTCTTCATCCCCGTCGAACGGCTCAACTTATCTCCTTGGATTGGGATTCAAAATGTTCGGATTCTGACTCTGAGTGTGAGGAGGAGCGCTGGCGATGTCGATACAACGTGACCGTAGCTTTTTTGCCTTCCACGCAGATGACGCAGTCGGACGCATCCTCTTTTTTCCTCCGGTTCTCATGGCCGCACCCACATCTTATTGTCGGACGCGACTTTAATAGAGGTGCAAGCGGTGCAATATGTTGCAGCCGCAAACAACCCATCTCCAAAGATGCGCGGCTGTTACGATACCGCGCCCATCTCGTAGACTTGGGCAAAGAAGTACACCCCTGCTAAACTAGAAGAGTTCTACAAGGAGTACGGATTTCTCCCTCCGCACGTCTTATCTGTGCCTATTCCGTCCTCGGTTTGCTCAAACTCGCCGCCGGGCTCGTTCGCGATGCATGAGCTCTCGATCCAATTCGGATTCCGGGTGCTGGTACCAAGCTACACTGCCCGACTCCTAAGGCACTACAACTTGTGCCCGACGCAACTGACCCCCAATTCGTTCCTCACCATCAACGACTTCGTCATGACCTGTATGGCGGCGAAGATACCCACCTCAGTTCGTCTGTTACAGTCGCTTCACCGTGCCTCTGCCAACCAGCACGGTAACTATACGTTTTGTCCTCGCAGCACGGGGAGCGAGAAGGTGATAGTGACCGGGCCCGAGGAGCCGCGCAAGAACATCACTTGGAAGAATAACTTCTTCTCGGTGATCCTTGACGACTCTGCAGAGAGCTTCGACGCATTCAACTTTTCGCTGACGAGAGGTGACCCTCTTGTATCCACGAAGGACCAGGGCCAGCTTCCTCCCTCATTGCGAGAGCTGCGTGCGTACTTTGTCCAGTATAAGGTCCCTGAGCTAGGCGACCGCGTGTGGTTCCCAACTCGGGAGCAAGCGAAGCACAACGCCTGGCTAATTCCCGCGAAGGTGCTGGCTCCTTTTACCGAGGAGGAACGCAGTAGGACTTTCCTCTTATACTTTTACGCATGCCTTGCTTATTTCTTGAAACTAATCCACTTGTGTGCATACAGCTGACGGAGTCAACCGTATCGAGTCGTACATAGGGTCTATCCTCCCCGACGCCGACATGTTTAAATTGCGCGAGCAAAGAAACGCGCGTGCCGACCCTAAGACCAATAGAGAGCGCACACAAGGAGAAGTCGCGGACGTGACAGCGAAGTCGGCTGCTTGGCCCGCGACTGGAAAAGGCGGTACCGCAAGCAGCCGGAACCATCTATCAAGCCGCCTCCTCAACCTAAGGATTTCTTGCGCAAACAGGCGGCAACCCCTATTGCGGCACAACCGCTGCACTCCCTGGCGGCCAGGCACCCTCATCTTCGGTGGCTAAGCCGAAAACAAGAACGCCTGGCGCAACCCAGAAGTCGCAGGCCGCGGCGACCTTGGAACCGGTAAGTGTTTTTATCACCTCGGCCTTGATCTCACATTATGAGGTGATTACTAACTTCTGAACACAAGGGTCGGCAAATGGCCCTTTAAGTACGTCGAGCCCGAGGGGGCCAAATGAGCGCGGATGGAGGGTAGCGAGCGCACGATGGACACCACGACTTTCCTAGGTGGCAGCTCGGGCTTTGGTATGTCCCTTTGGCTGTGCTCGCCCTACCCCTTCCCCTTTTCACAAACAGGCTTTTCCTTTGTGGCAGGTTCTGAGGGCGCTCAATGGGAGCTCATACACTTTGACGACACTACCAACCAACAATTCGTAGGCAACAGGTTGCTATCTGTGAGGGTACTGACTCCGAGCTCAACTGAGCAGCCTTTCCGATTTGCCAGTGAGCGCGAGCGCAAGATGCGCCAGGCACCTGGCTGGAGCGCGCGGCCGCGCACTCCCTTAACGTAAGTCCGCTCTTTACCCTTTCCTTGTATTGATTACTTGTATCTTGCTGGTTCTAACTTTTTTTTTTTTAGCTCATCGCCATTGTGTGCCACGCTCTTGACGCGACGTGCGACCATTCTGAGCGGCTCCATGAGCAGTCGCCTCGCGTCGGACCGATGAGCTGAGCGCGGCATGTGCAAACCGCGAGGTCGCCATCAAGGACCGGGATGTGCGCCTGGCTTCCCGACAAGCAGAAGTGGCCAAGCTGACTGCAGAGGTGCACGCAGTCAAGAAGGACGTGTTCGAGGCTAAGCGGCGCTCAGACGAGTTGGTCCAAATCAACCTCAACCAACTCTACCTGGGCCGCATGATTGACAAGCTCAAGGCTATCCTCGCTGCAGTAGAGGAGAGGGAGAAAAAGCTGGACGGCAATCTGTCAAAGGCCGAGGAAAGAGAGAAAACGCTGACTGCCAGGCTTGTGAACGCTGAGGGCTACATTAAGCTCTGAAGGCGTCGGGCCTGCAATGCGAAGTCCAGATTCCTGGCCTCGGAGGACTTCCAGGTGCTGCTGAAAG
This sequence comes from Spergularia marina, assembly GCA_963680865.1. NCBI lineage: Eukaryota > Viridiplantae > Streptophyta > Magnoliopsida > Caryophyllales > Caryophyllaceae > Spergularia > Spergularia marina. The sequence goes on along the minus strand of OY804553.1, from coordinate 19,517,362 downwards.
ACAAGCTTGGCGGTGTCCGGTATGATGCCGTGACCGCGGGTGAGAAGTGCGCGAAGGAGGCGCCGAAGAATGTTGGTACCAGGCGAGAGGAAGGCACCTCCGCCTCGGTTGTCTTCGACACCACTCATTTCAACTCGCCCTGTGACAAGCTGATCACCTAGTATCCGTCCATCTTTAAGGACCTGGAGGACTTTGACTTGGACGTGGCCGCACTGACGAAGAAGAGGGCTGGCATAGTCAACAGGGACCGCGTTGACGAAGAAGAGACCTTGATGAGGCGCCGCCGATGCCGGAACCTTCCCCCAACCTATCTTCCCTTTTATGTATCGACCTGAGTGACGGCGAGGACAACCAGGTCGCAAGCTAGGTCACTTGTCCTTTCTCTTTGAACATTTCAGAACCATGTGTAGCTTGGCGGCCCACTAGGGGTGTTTGGCCTTTTTAACTGTACCACCGAGACCGCCCTTTGCGGGGTGTTTGGTCTCGGTTCTAACAATATATATGTATTTCTTTCCTATTCCCTTGCGTTTTTTTGCCTTTATTTGCTTTAACTTCTTTCGCTTCTATCTTCAAATTGCATTAGCGCATACACGACTAACACTTTAACACTTATCATTCTGATTGCCATTTGACTTCTTTCGCGTGAAGTGTCCTCCGGAGCTCTCCCCTGCAGTCGGGTGCGACCCTGGTTGGTACACATTGCGTCGTGCACTTTGTACCTGCAAGAAAAACTAACAACACTAACATTATCTATTTCGAGTGCGCCCCTCGGAGTTTTAGTCCAAGGGTGGAATTTTAAGGCTCAGCTCGTCATTCAGGGGTGATATTCCGCGTCCTTTGTTCAAATTTGAACGAGACTTCAACGAGGGTCGAGCCCAGGATGTCGCGACCAATTGGCTTCGCCCGATTATCCGGGCCCGAGAGACCTGGGGTCTACGTCCCGCTAACTAAGCATTGCAGTTCGCCTATCTCGTACCGAGTTGGATCCCTGATTACTTAGCGCGAGAATCGTAGGTGAACGAATCTAACATGGAAACTTGTCCGCCGAGAACCAACATGGTAATCGGTCTCTATTGCGGGGCGGGTGATCTCTAACCCTTTTCAACATACACCCACTACGCGGACCGAGTAATTTTAGAACTCATGTTCAATCAACCAACCACGACCGAATGCTAAAGGCATTCGAAATCTGACTAACAACGTCGGCGTATCGCGGCCAGCAATGCCGAGGTGGCGAGATTCCACCTCGCCTTCTCAGCGAGTTTCCACCTTTCGAGGTCGGCGAGATTCCAGCCTCAGTTCGGCTTTCGTCGCTGAACTTGAAAAACTTGGTTTCGTTGAACACACTTGTTGATGAGGTAAGATACTTGGCCACAGGCCATTTCATTACTTAAATAAAAAATAAATTCATTCTTGGGTGCGCCGTGCGTTTCCAATACCTAAGATAACCTTGGTGAAAATGAACAAAATGTTACAAACTGACTTCTATTGACTCCAATCTTATGCGTACTACTTTTTGAGGTGAATAATGTTCCAAGGCCTGGGCACGGGCGTACCATTAAGCTCGGTCAAGCGGAAAGTCCCATTGCGAACTTGTTCAATGACGAGGAAATTACCTTCCCACTTGGCCTTCAACTTGCCGCCAGTGGCCGCGAGATTTCTCAGGACATAATCTCCCACCTTGATAATCTGCGGGCTCACCTTCTTGTTATATACCCGCCTGCTTCTGGCTCTCAACACGCAATTGCGCGTCGCCCCTCAATCAGACAGCAAATCTAGGGCGATGCGCAACTCGGTCTCGTTCTCCTCCGGCTCGTAAGCGCTGATCCGGAGGGACTTGGCTCCCCATTCCACCGGCAACACCGCATCAGAACCGTATAGGAGGTGGAATGGGGTCTCGCCTGTGGCGCGCTTGGTGGTAGTGCGCAGAGCCCATAAGATTCCCGGGAGCTGGTCGACCCATTTTCCCTTGGCCCCATCGACCATTTTGCGCAGTGCTCCTACAATCAGCTTGTTGGATGATTCCACCTGGCCATTTGCTTGGGGGTACGAGATCGAGGCATAGCAGGTCTTGACCCCGTATATCGCATAGTACTCGTGGAACGGACCGTTGTTGAACTGTGATTCGTTATCCAGAGTTAGGTGATGAGGCAATCCAAACTTGGTAAAAATGTTTTTCTAAAGGAAGTCCTTTGTCTCGATATCTCATATGCAAGATACCGGCCGCGCCTCGATCCACTTGATGAAGTAATCGACCCCAACGATTATATACTCTTTCTTGCACTGACTCCTCGGAAATGGGCCTATAATGTCGAGCTCCCACCTCGCAAAAGGGAGCGGCTCAACAATAGGTTTTAGTGGGGTCGCAGGACGCTTTGAGGTCGGACCAAACCTCTGGCATCGATCGTCTTTCTGCATGACCTCGGCTGCGGCGGCTTGCATCGTGAGCCATTAAAACCCAAGCCGCAATGCCTTGTCAGCTCCAATGTGTCCACCGCACTCTCCATGGTGGATCTCTCTCATTATGTAATCCCCTTCAATCGGATCCACGCACTTAAAGAATGGGTGAGTGTACCCCTTCTCTTGTAGAGCTCATCATTAAGCAAGGTGAACCATTCAGCCCGCTTTTTCACCTTCATCGCCTCTTTCTCGTCTTCAGGAATCTCCCCGTCCTTTAGATATGCGAATAGCGGAATCATCCACTCTGGGCTACGATCCAGAGCTGCGATGTTCGGCGTCGCGTCTATACTCCTCAAGGGTAAGCCTTTCCATTGAATGACTCTAGGGTTGTCGTTGACCGACGAGCTCGCCAGTCCAGCGAGTACGTCTGCCTGTTGATTCTCGGACCTCGGGATTTGTTCAACCTCGAACACCTCAAATATCTACACGATTCCCTTGACCGCGTCCCGGTACCTTACTGTGTGGTCCTTAGCCTCGAATCTGTTAGTAATTTGATTGACCACCACTGCCGAGTCCGAGAACGCTTTCACATTCTTCGCCCCCGCAGCTGCCCACATCTGCAACCCCGCGATCAACACCTCATACTCTGCCTCATTGTTTGTGGCCTCGAACCCGAATCGGAGGGCGTACTTAGTTTTATCTCCACTTGGGAGAATAACGACGATGCCAGCTCCGCTTCCCCCTGAATTCGAGGACTCATCCACGTACACCGACCACTGCGCATTGGCTAGCACGAAAACCTGACTCATCATATACTCAGTGACGAAATCGGCCTATACGCCTTCCTCGCTTTGTACTCCACCCCAAAACTTTTCAGCTCACAGCCCCAATGCGGTAACCTGCCGTTCCCGTCGAGGCTTCCTAAATTCTTTTGGAGAGGGTAATTAGTCATTACCACCACCTTGTGGCTCTCAAAACAGGGCCTCAGCCGCCTGGTCGTTATCAACAAACTTAGAGCAAGCTTCTCGAGCAATGGGTATCGCAACTCGGCCCCGGCGAGCGCGTGACTCACATAGTACACCAGACATTGTGAGCCGTCGCGCTCGACCACCAGCGCGCAGCACCCACTCTTCGTTCTCCCGCGGATAAATACAGCATGAGCTCCTCCCCCTCATTTGGTACCACAATCTTCGGTACCTTGGTTAGGTACTCTTTAAACTTTAGGAACGATTTCGTTCTCCGGCTCGTCGTTCAACTCAAACGTTTTTCTCTTCCGAAGTGCGTCAAAGAAAGGTAGGCAGCGATCCACGGACTTTATGATGAAACGGCTGAGGGCCGCCACACAGCCCGTCAGTCGCTGCACATTACATCCTTTACGCAATGAGGGGAGGGCATATCATGAATGGCTTTTATCTTGTCTGGGTTAGCGTCAATGGTGCGCTCACTGATCATAAATTTCAGACACTTCCCCGAACGCACGCCGAAGACGAACTTCTTTGGGTTCAGCTTCATGTTGTATTTGCGCAGTGTGGAGAAGGTTTCCCTCAAAGCTTGTGTGTGGCTCTTACACTCTTTACAATCAGATCATCCTTATATGCTTCCATGTTGCGGCCAATCTGTTACCAGCCTCTGAAACGTCGCACCCGCGTTTTTCAACCCAAAGGGCATTACTCGATACATCTATACTCCCAGTGGAGTAACGAACGCGGTCTTTGGCCGGTCTTCTTATTCGAGAGGCACTTGGTGATACCCGGCGTATGCGTCCATGAAGCTCAAAAGGTCATGCCCCGAAGTCGAGTCCACCAGCCTATCCATGCACGGAAGACCCTGCCCGTCCTTCGGATATGCTTTGTTCACATCAGTGAAGTCGACGCACATACGCCAAGAACCGTTGGGTTTCTTGACGAGCACCACGTTTGACAGCCAGATCGGATACATATACTCCTCAATGTACCCGGCCTTTAGTAACTTCCAGTTCTCTTCTTTAATGATCTTGGACCCTTCGGTTCCGAAATGCCTCCTTTTTTGGTGCACGGGCTTCACTTTTTGGTCCGCGTTCAACTTGTGAGTGATCTCCGCGGGGTCGAGCCCGGGCATCTCCTCCACCGCGAAGGCGAACACATCTTTGAATTCTTGGAGCACCGTGACCAGTGGTTCCTGCAATCCGTCTGCGAGATTTTTTCCGATCCGCACTGCTCGCTCGGCATTACCCTCGTGTAACGCCACTTCCTCTGTCTCCTCGAACGGCTAAGTCGGACCTTCTAACCCGTGACACGCATCCAAAGTCTCGATGCTATACCGGCCTGTCGCCGCTCTTGGACTTTTCCTTTTCTTCGTCGGGCGATCCTCTGGCGCGGCATCGTCCATGTTGACCATGGGGAGTCGCAGCCCCGCGTGGTAACATTCCCGTGCCGTCCTTTTGATTTGCCCGAATTATTGCTGACTTCCCCTCGTTAGTCACATACAACATCAGCAGCCTCAATGTGAACACTAAGCCGGCGACCTCGTTCAATATGGGCCTTCCAATTACCACGTTGTAGGCGCATGGAATATCAATGATGATGAATTCCACGACCACGGTTCTGATCGAGCTCACAGAGCCTATGGCTCCTGCCAGCCTGATCGAACTTAACGGGTAGATTGTTTGCCCGTCGAATGCAACAATCGGCTCGTGGAGAGCCTTGATATCCTTCCTCTCATATTTCAGCTTTATAAGACATTCGAACTTCATGATGACCACCGACGAGCCCGTGTCTACCATGTCTACCAGACACCTCCTTATCTCCTTGTTCGCCACTTTCATGGTGACAACCACATGGTCATCATGCGGTGTGCGAACTTCAGTCACATCGGCCTGCCTTAGTATAATATCTGGTATGGCAACCGGCCTCCTGGCTGCTACGAGATAGAGTTTGCAAACTTCTTGAGATTCTCCTTTTGGCCCTGGTGGCTTGGTCCCCCACGGGCGAAACACCCAGGATTCGGTTTGCGTTCCTCAGCGGCCTCGGCTTCTGACCCAGCCAACCATTGTCGCCGCAGTCATTGTAGTTGTCGCGCCCATTAAACTGTTGCTTGTACCGATCTCGCTGTCCCCGCAACCGAGTCAAGTACCGCTCCAGCCTACCATTGTCTGCCAGGTGATGACACACGTCTTCCAGTGCAGGGAACTTCTTGGTGTTATGGCCATTTTCCATGTGGTACTCGTAGATTTGACTCATATTCACCCGATCAGCGTCGGTCATCGGCCTCGGTGCATGCAACATCTCGTCATTCTTTATAGCCGTAAAAATGGTCCTTAAAGACGTGTTAAACCGGCCCGGGTTGCGTAGGCCATCATTCACCCTGTGCGCAGGGGGTTAAGCCACCTCTCTTTTGCGCAGGCGACGAACGCTCCTTTTGCCCCGAACCGTTAACCAAAGCAGCATTGATGTGCTGCGACCCTCTTGTAAGCGCTCTCAAGCGTCTTCGGCTGTTTCGTGAACGGGTCATACTTACACTTGCCTGGCCACATGCCCATAATCAAACCCGCAACCCCGGCCTCGTCACTCAGATTCGTGACATGTGTTGCATTCGTTTGGAAGCACTGAATGTAGCTGTCCAGCGATTCCGATTCCGTTTGCGTTTGCGCCACCGTTGTAAGGTGAATCGAAATCTTCTTCCTCGTCTTGCTGGTCACGAAGTGGCCAGAGAAAGAGTCTCTTTCTCAGTTCTTTCTAAGAATTGATGCTCCGTGGCAGGAGCTGATCGAACCACCTCTGTGTTATTCCCGTAAGTAGCAGGGAACAGTTTGCAGATGGTGGCCTCGTCGGTGGTCAGATAACTGATATTGTACAGGTACGAGGAGAGGTGATCGCTTGGATCGCCCACTCCATTGCACTCAGTCATTTTGGGCTTCTTGACGCCAGGAGGTTTCTCTGCGTTGAGAATCTGCCTCATAAAAGGGGACTCCCTCTCAGTCCAACTGTCTGAGTCGTCCTCATCTCGCATCCCAAACCCGCTCCCATGCTTGGGCCTTTGGGTTTCGCGCGGAGGCTTTCTTAGACGAGGGCGGAAGTGGTGGGATGCTGCGATTGGTCGCGAACGGGGGGGGCGTTCTTGACCGAATCCGTATAGGAGAATGTCTCACTGCCCTCTTAGGCTGCTGCCCCCCAAGTCGCGTGTAACACCCCACATTTTTGGATATTATTAATATTGGATATTACATTTTATAAATCATTTTGAGGAATTAAATTTTCTATATTGGGAGTTAACTAGTAGTAATTGTGTATTAAAGGAAATAGGTCATAATTTCCTTATTAGGATTGACAATTTTTGAATTACTATTGTGTCCTTACTAATTTGGAAAATTGAGGGACTTTTTGGTAATTTAATAATTCAAGCCCCGTTTATATAAACCCGAGTTGAGATCAAAGCCTTATACATAAGAAAATAAACCCTACCCTTTTTCAATCTCCCTTGCCTCTCTCCTTCATATTCTCCACCCGCATAAGTTTTCAGCACAACTGTGTCAACTTCAAACACACACAACTCTCACATACGACCTGTGATTAAGTCGTGGTTAGTGGCGTTAGAACCGTGCTTTCGATAGGAATCCAAAAATACCTAGATCGTTCCAATATTCCACCGGATACTCCCTGTGGAGATGTGTTAGTGGAGCTGTGTCTATCTAATTGAGAACTGTTCCGACCCCTCGGTATTCTGATGATTACCGTTGACTCCTAAGGTATTTTAGGGCGATATTTTATGGGGATGTTCCTAACTCTACTATTGACAACATATCAAAAATTGGTAAGCCCTAGACTTCTGAATCAAACGTTACATTATTTTTTGTGAGTAAACCCTAATTGTTGATCGTGGTTCATTGTGAAGTTGATTTCCGTCGATCCGCTTCGAGTTTGTGGATGAAATTTGGAGGATAAGTTTCAGACATTGCCTATTATGACATACTAAATTTTGGTGGTTATCCAATATCTGAGCATAACTTGAATTCGTAAACGAGGATAACTAGAGCTCGTTTTGAGTGTTCTTGTTCAGAGTGCTTGTGAAGGTAAGCTAGCATGCTCAACATTTCTTAAACTTGTAGAAACCTTTCAAACTTATGTGCTAAATGTGATTGGTGTGATTGGATGAGAATGTAGTATCATGATAGGTGGAGAACGATTGAATTTATACAATTATCGTATTATGATTGGTTGGAATTAATGTATTGATATTGGTATATGGTATGACTTGTGACAAATATGTTATTTTGAAAGGTAAGATTGAATGTATATTGAATTGGTTGATTTGGTTTGGTTTGTAGGCGCATAGCCAATTTATATTATGATGTTGGTTTGGTATCGTTTTATATGATTTGTGATCATCAACTCTCTCTCAATAGGATACTGGTTACTTAGACGGAGCAAAAGAACTTCTAATGATTTGTTCGAGCCAAAAGAACTCCTATTTATTTGTTTGAGTCAAAAGAACTCCTATTTATTGGTTTGAGTCGCATCGACTCCTATTAATTACCCCACCGCATCGGTATTTAAGAGGGTTAGGCTCTAGGACTACTCTATTGGGTTAAAAATACTTAATAAGGGGGTGTGCACACTTAAGGTCTAGTAATCTTGGATTATGGATTATGGATTATGGTTGATAGGGTGAATTGGCAAAAAATTCAATTCATTTCTAAATTATAAGGATTATGAATTATGGATTATGGATTGTGGATTGTGAACTATGGATTGCGGATTATGGCTCATGACTTATGAATTTCTTATTTATCGTTAATGTTTGATTCGTTGGATATGGATTGTAGAATGTTTCTTATGCTATGAGTAAGTGATGAATTGAATGGTGGATTGTGGAATATGACTTTGACTATTGGTTTGGAACTATTATTGGATGATTTACATGTTTATGTGCTAAGTGTGTTTTTGAAAATAAAAACTAAAACGTTTTCAAAATCCAGGTAAGGGTTTTGGTTTTCTACATGTTGAGGTGTTAGCTTACTCAATTTACTGACTTTTTCAACTGTCGTTTTTGTGCTTTAAATCCACCACAGGTTTGGAGTGATTGATGCATGCAGGAACGACGACTCATTAGTTATTAGTTGGATTCTATAAATTTAGACTTTCATTTATTACACAATCTATTGAACTTAGATTATTTCATATTTATATTTCAAGATTTTTGGACAACTGTAATTTTAAGTATTGGATGTAATAGACTATTTTAAACTATTAGACATTTGTAGTTCGGCTTCTGAAATCTCCTTGTATTCGGGTCGTTGAGTCGAGTGCGGAGTGACACCTCTGAATTTCCTTATTTATGTTTTTGGTTCGCTATAAAATGTTTTTAAAAAAGGAAGGAAATTTAGGGGTGTTACATCGTGTGTGCACTGAACCTCTTTCGTCACCAGCTTTCTCTTTTCCCTTCTCGGCCTCGATTAACTTTCTGTATGACATTTGAGACTTCTCCATCTCCCTTCTCAATCTCTGCTCCTCCTTCTTTCTCTCATCCACTTTGCGGGCCTTGGACCAATCGATGATGTGTCTAGCATCTCGATACTTCGCATTGGCCAGCTTTTGGGCTTCGTTCGCCTTCTCAACCGCACGCTTAATGGGTTGCGACGGGGTCAAGCGCTTCTTAATCTTCTTCTGTTGCGAGGTTTTAGGGACAGTCTGCATTGGCCCCACAAGAACCAGAGCCTGTGAGTCCTTTTGCAGCGCAACCATCCGAGACTCCAATTGCGTCATCATCTCCGCTTGGAGCTCCCTCCTGATCCCTGCAATCCTCTCTTCGAAGACAACGGTGCTGATCGCGTCAGACTCCGTCTCCTCCTCGTTGGTGTACTCGGCCTCGCTCTCGACCTTGTACTCCTCGAGGTGGAGCTGCTCGGGCTCGCGCACCCTGGAGAGCGGCTGAGCTGGCTCAACTGGTCGTGGCGCATCCCGTGGTTGGGGTCGTGATGTCCCGGCCGTGGCAGATGAGGCCTGGTTGAGTAATACCCCAGTCGTCGGGTCGCAGGGCCCGAGAAGGGGGTTTCTCCCATCCGGGGGTGGGGCTCTCGCATGCATTGTGGTCGCGTTCGCTTTATCCTTCTTCCTAGTTCCAGCTACCATCTTTCTTTCCTGACTTTCTATTTCGCAAACGCAAGCAAAGATCAAACCGTTCTAATCTATCCCCACAGACGGCGCCAATTGTTGACGTGGATTCGATTTGGGATAGACCAATGTGCTCTCGATCTGCGCAGTAAACAAACAGTCAAGGGGGCCCGGTTTTCACCAGTCGGCGCCCTTCCGACGTTCAAGTCAGTATTGAGTGCGTAAGGTAGGGTAGTCGCGACCAAATTATCATAAATGGTTGCAATAAGCGTGTCTTAAGAGTAAAAAGTATGGAATAGATGTCATCTGATTTTGATAATTGGGGGGGTATTTATAGTGAATATGAGGAGTCCAAGGGATAAACCTAGGGCACCCCCCTTCATCCTGATCCTCCATTTCCTTATAACCCAATGGATGAGATGAATTGGACTTCATGGGTGGCACATGAGATTAATCAAGGACTTTGGGCCTTCATCCTTTAGGGAGGTGGCCTCATTCGTAAAATGAACCCCAACAATGCCTTACTCAGAACTTGGTTCAATATAAAATGCGGTTGTCCCTTACTCGTAATTTGGTTTGATCTAAAATGTGGTTGGTCCCATACTCGGAAGTTGGTTTGATCTAAAATACTGTTGTCCCTTACTCGAAAGTTGGTTTGATCTAAAATACTGTTGTCCCTTACTCGGGATAGATTTATCTAAAACGTTGTTGTCCCCTACTCGTAAGTTGGTAGAAATCATAAATGCGGTTGTCCCTTACTTGGAAGTTGATTTGATCTCAAATGCGGTTGTCCTTTACTCGGATGTTGGGTTGATCTCAAATGCGGTTATCCCTTACACAGATTTTGGTTTGATCTCAAATGCGGTTGCCCCTTACTCGGAAGTTGGTTTGATCTCAAATGCGATTATGTCCCTTGCATGAAATAAAATTGTTTTTTTAGCTAAATTCATATGTCCCTTGGGTGAAATGAAAGTTGTTTTTACCTAAATTCATTTGTCCCTTGCGCAAAAGTTGGTTTGACCTAATATCATTTGTCCTTTGGCAGGTTTGATCTAAATTCATTTACCTCTTGCTTGAGAGTTAGTCTGATCTAAATTATGTTTCCCTTGTCTAAGAGTTAATCTGATCTAAATCTTGTTGTCCCTTGTTTGAGAATTAATCTGATCTAAATCTTGTTGTCCCTTACTTGGAAGGTTGTCTGATCCAAATCCTGTTGTCGTTAAAGGAAAGTCTAGTTCCTAAAAACATATTGAAGCTGCCTAGGTTGATAGTTTGTCTTTTGCGTCATCATACTGGGTTTATATTGCAAAATTTTGTTTGATATTGGTTTACTGCCTTTAAGGGAAATTTATAATATTATTTGGAGCTCTCATGAGCAATGGTATTCTATAATGGAAAAGGATTGATAAGTGGAACTCAATATTCATTCTTAGGCGTGTTGATCTAGTTTGCAGTATAGTGTGGTGGTTACTTGACCACGCGTTGCCCCGTTTGCAAGTGCTGTTTTTGAGGAAAATAGATTTGTGCTAAATGCGGGATACCGTAGGGTAAACGATGGGCTTGAGTGTGTTTTGGTTTGGTCATGGTATGTGAACGTACGGGGTATCTCTTCCGTTTGATGGATTTGCATAAGTGTACTGTAGAAGCGTATTGGATGAACCACAGTGAACTACAAAATTGTTCCATTGATAAAATTTTACTGTCATTGATTTAGCAGTTGTCCCGAAGCCAAGTTAGTTGAATTAGTATGTTGGTTCTGGCTGTTAGAACTTGTGTCTCTGAAAATGGTTATCTGACTCTGCCTCAACAAGGAGTTGGTCGACCTCTGCATGTGTTTAAGTGTGCTCGGAACCTCGGCAAGTGTTGATTGAAACAAATAATCTCTCTTTTTGGCTGTTAGAAATGCTATGTATCATTCTGACGATCCTGGACAATTTTAGTCAGTTAAGCGGACAGATTTTGTAACACTACGGAATATGAAAAGTGGATTATGGAGTTGGTTTGTCCCACATTGTGAAATTAAGGCTCATATGATCAGTTTATAATAGATTCCTACCATCATACTAACAACAAGGTCTTCACCTTTAAGAGCCCGGAGAGGATATATGGGCCTAAGGGGTGACTTCTCATCTTATTGATTTGTGTTGCAACGGACGATGGATCGGGCTATTACAAATTTTGTTCCTTGTTCTGGAGTTTGGATAGTTGGATCAAGTTGTCCCTACTGAAATTCTGGTCTTCCGTTGCTGACTTTGGTCAGAAGTGTAACAATTGGTTATAATTCTGATCTTTGATAGTGTTCTATGTTAACCTTTGATGGCGATCCAGGGTTTCTATGTGAAGTTGGGAATACACATTAGGTGCTTAGGTTTCTTGTAGTTATTTCTGCTCTATGAGGGCCATTTAGTTTTGTTGTATGACGATTAAGATCTTGAAAATTTGGCTATCTTCTCATGGCTTTAGTGTGAGATTGTTTCACCAATGTGAGTGTTTTTTAAACTCAAACTCTTATGTGGAAAAGGTGCTCTTCTAAGGATTAGGCTCAGGGAACCTTAAACAACGTGCTATGACTCACATACTGTCAGTTTGTTGCAGTTGTTATGGTAGATATGATTCTAAGTGTTCGACTGTCTCTAATGTTTAGATATGCTCGGATGATGAGAGCTAAGTTTTTTTTAGGTTTGCATCTGCAATGTGTTAATAATCGTAATTATTTTTTGTTCTTTCATATCTGCATTAGATCTTAAATGGGAAAGGCTACTTTTTCATGAAATTTTGTGGGGGTCGAGTAATCACTAGTTCCTGGTGTTATTGTGTCAGCTGGAGTGTTAGTCTTCTATCTGATTGCGTCTCTTTAGAACTTCATTGTTGGATCTATCGGACTATGGTCAATTGCTCATCCTGTGGAGGGTCTTTTATACTTTTCTTTTGTTGTATCTTTTCCAGTGTTGACAGCTTAGAGGTAAAAAACATTGATGCATCCTCTGTACTTTATTGCAGTCCCGTTTAGGACTTTGTATGTTGTCTTTAGTGATATGTTGCTGCTTTTGTCTCTGCTTATGTTTCTATAGTGCTTTCAAGCAGTTGTCCGTCGTCGATTGTCTTGCCGGCAATATTATTTACTTTGCTTTAAAATCGTCCCTCTATTTACTGAACCAATTGTGTTGTATTTTCGTTTTGGGTGGGAAGTGCTTATGAAATTACAGTTGTGGAGGGACTGGTGGTCCTATAATTTGTTATCGACTTAGGTTATTATGGTATAAAATTCTACATTAATGTCCCTTGAAATGTCGGATTCATGGTGTCGAATTTTTGTGTTATAAGCTGCTACTTAGCTAGGGTCATACTTTAAGAGGTTCATATGAGTTAGACCCTAGTTGCCTTTAAAATTGCTCTGTCAGTTGTGTTCAGACTGCTACCTAGATTGTTGTATGACCTAGGGGTGAGCATGAACGGGTACCCGCTACTATATCATGGACCTGGACCGGCCAACGGGTCCTAGAATTTAGGACCCGAACCCGGACCCGTTAATTGCCAAACGGGTAACGGGTACCCGTTTGATTTTTGAGCAACGAGCTTTGTAGATGCACGAGCCAAAAGTCATCCAAAAATTATTACTTTCAAAGCTAACCATGCTAATGGGTAACCCATGGTTATCTTTAAAGTGAGCTATTTTTACTTTAAACTTTAATTTTTTTTTTTTTAAAAAAACTTTCTCGGGTTCCGGGTACCCATTTGGACCCGTTAAACAATGAGTACCCTTTTGGACCCGTAGCTTAACGGGTACCCGGCGGGTAAAGGGTCCAAAATTATAGGACCCGTTGCCAACGGGTCCTAAAATTTTGGACCCGGACCCGTACCCGTCTACAACGGGTCCGGTTCCGGACCCGCCGGGTACCCGCTTTTCTTGCCCACCCCTAGTATGAACATCACAGCTGAGCTTGTTGGTGTCTGAGTTAATGTTGTGTCCTTTGCGGTATATAGGAAATTCTTGGATAGGTTGTAATCATCTTGTTAATGAGTAGTAACAACTCTGATCATCGTCCTTGGAATAAACGATGTTACCGCCTTGTTTTGGCACAAGGTGTGCAACTTTCTCCAAGAATGTCATGCTTTCTTGTAGTCTTTTCCTATACGCTGCTTAGTGCTCCTCTTTTCTGAATTAGATTATCATAAATATATCTTCCATCTCCAAGCTCAAATGAAGTCAGGGCACCTATCATAGGTTGGGGTTTCATGTTCACTCTTCTGTCCAGTTCCATTTTCTTTGATGCTTTGTCACTCAGTCGGTTTCGCGTGTCACGGTTGAGCTTTGTTCGGCAAATTGTGATGCAATGACTTGCGTGCAAAAGATTGTTTCTTTCGTGAAATCTGGGTACATTTCGGAGGAAGTGGTTTGTCATGTGTGCATAGGTTAAGCGGATCTGGCTTTTTCGGACTAAATGTATGCGCTCAGACAAAGGCGAATTCAGGTGAAAAAAATAGGGTGGCCAGGTTTTAAACCCTGGACCATAGATAAGAAAATTGCCAAGAGAACCACTAGAGCAAACAGAATTTGTATAAGTCTCAAATGTCGGGGGTCATGGCCCAGTCCCACACCCCCTAGCTCCGCCCGTGCGCTCGGAGCATTATAGTTTATGTGGGATGTTGATTATTTAGATCAGACGGACTCACTAGGTGAACTTGAACCAACCTTGATGACATATGACCGAACACTCATTCGATCGTTTTATGACAACAAAATAAGTTTTTGATCTGAACTAAGCACATTGATATGAACAGTGCTTGTTCGGACTTACGGGCAACTTTTTTTTTTTTTTGGGCTAGTTCGCCAAAAGCCAAACTATATCACCTAAAAATTGGATCGGTTTGAACAAATAGTAATGTGTGAACTAGAGCCGATGATAACTCCAAACGTTTTTAACTTCATTAACTCGATATGATGCTATTGTTACCCCGTCGAAAATTATCTGGCCATAGTGTATGTGACCCGGAAAGGGTTTATGACATTTAACAATCATAGTCATCGCGACATATAAAATCATAATCCCTCCGTTCGTTATGATTCTTTACACTTAGCCTTATTTTGCTTGTTTCATTTGATTCTTTACACTTTCATTTTTTGTGTGTTTTGGGCCAAAATATTGACCATCTTAACCTTACTTTTTTCCTAACCTTGTATTTAGTCCATCTAAATAACCCATTAAGATATGCATTAAAGTACCTAGTTAAAAACTGTGAAGAGTTATCCGTCGCCCATGTTTTACTCATGTCGCCCAAATTTTTCCACTTTTTGCCTGTTATACCCTTGTTCCCATAAATTAAAAAAAAAAAAAATCATTTATATTACATTCATTCCCCGACTCCATGTAACATTCACGGTATGTCAATGCATAAGTCCTCTTTGATTTTCATCACCACCACCACAAGGTCCACCCCCACCGCCACCATAAAAGTCAAGGTTCCTAACTTCCTAACATCATGATGGAGTGAGTTAATTATCAGGTATGTATAGTTAACAATTACAACACGTGATTTAATTGCAAATAATCTAATTTTTCAGTAGATATTCTCGACCTGCGTCGTCGACTTTGATGAAGTCATACGGCGATCTCATTCCCAAAACATTTGCAACCCAACACAGACGTGTCAACTGGATGTCCGCTCTGAAACAGTAGACATGTTGACTACACGTTCGTCTTCAGAAGCAGACGTGTAGACCAAGCGTCTGGATCCAAAAGCAGACGTGCACCTTAGGCGTCTTGCTTATCTGCGCTCACGTGGTATATAGGCGTCTTAGACATCAACACATACATAGTATATGGGGCGGACATCGACGCAATTACTACATTCTAATGATCGATAATGCAACTTAAATTGCAACTTAATGACGATTGACAAAAGCAATAACCCCAGCGTCGGCGTTGGAGTGTTATCGGCAAAATCAAACTACTCGGTGTCGGATTGCCGGCGTTGGTGAGCTGTGGGCTTCGGCCGACGATGGTTGGAGCTTTTAGAGTTCGGGGTTTGTCAGAAATCTTGGGAGTTGGTGTGTAGTGAGATTGAATTGGGGAATGGGAAATGGCTAATCAATTTTAAGGCAATAATAGGAATTAATTTGAGTTATTGCAAAGTGAATATATAAAATCGAAAGCGGTATTTTTGGGAATATAGTGGGCGATAATAGTAATATAGCGGGCGACGAATAACACCACTCTAAAACAATTACAAACTAATCATTTCCCTTAACTTCCCCACCCACCCCTGCCACCCTCGATGCAGCGCCCCACCACCTTACCTAGATCCAACGACTTCATCTGAGGCGTATGACACCCGCGATCTCACCCCAATAACCCATTCTCTCCCCCTGTTCTTGCTTCCCTGCCATTCAACATCTTTTGCTCTCTACTTGCACATCCCCATTTGGGATAGTATTCAGTGTCGATGGTAGAGAAGGGGATCGAAGAGATAGATAGGAGAAAGATTGCAGGTGTGTGAGATCAGAGATGACAAGTGGCGAAGGATATCGGCGACGACATGTGGTGAGTGGTGATTCGTGACGAGTAGATCGAGATTGGAGAAAAGATGGGGTGCTGGTTAGAGGGGGAGAGAGAGAGAGGCCAGCGAGAAGATCGGCCGAGGAGGGTGGTCGGAAGAGAGGATTGACGGTGGGGGCAAGGGTGGATTGATTAGTGTAGGTGAAGAGGCAGGTGAGACGGTGAGAGCAAGGGTGGATTGATTAGTGTAGTAACTGGTTAATTAATTACCCAATTAATCAATCCTTCTCTTATAATCCACCCAATCCCTCCCTCCCTCGGTTCTTGTGTCCAAAAAAAGTATAAAGAACCAAGTGGAACGGAGGGAGTATTTATTCAGATGTAAGACCATAATTGTCGTGATGTTTTCCGGAGGTGTAGTAATAAGATTGCTGGTTATCGAAAGTGTCCGAATCTGTCTCAGTAGTCTCGAAATGGACTTTGGTTAAGATCTTATAAGCTCCACTCTATGAGATAGGTCTGCTTTTGAGTTCCGCTTGAAAACAAGATGCACCATGCAACCACAGTATTTGAATCATAGCTGAAAAAGGGAAACAAAAACTTGTGTCTTGAACATCTATCTGAGCATACCGATTTGTTTTTCGCATTATTACGTTGATTGTACATCTATATATGCGTGACGGCTTGTAACTTGTAAGAATTTCAGGGAAAACCACACGGAAATCTACACACAAACCATTGTAACCAGCTGATATAACTAAAGAAATGCTAACTGATTGCATTGTAATTTGTATGTGCTAAAAAGTGTCACTAGATCGTGTCCGTTGCATCTCCTTGCTGCTGTGCTAAGTATCTTTCCCTACGTTCTTTCTGCATATGAAAGTCGTATTTGTGAGACATCGTAAGTAAGACGAGTAGCCAAGATCTGATTGAATTGAAGGTTTAAAATGTCTAACCCATTCGTCAATTACAAGGCCTTCGCCTGCAACTCGAGGGCCAGTTTTAACCAAGGTAATGGTTATTGTGAGTGTGATCATTTTAATGTTTTAACCAAGGTAATGATGTAAGTTGGCTTACCGAACTAGGACGTTCTGCATCAAGGAAAACAACCCGCAAAATTTGCTCGACTGATTAGTCAAGTTCGATAGATCAAGTTCTGATTCCGCTAACTAATCACAGTGTTCATTCTCTCTGCATTCATAAATGACTAGTAACTTCTTTGAAGAATACATTGTCTAATGCTGCTGCAGTGATGCAAAGTGAATTGCAGCTGCAGTCCTGAAGTGCTGTTCCATAGCAGAGGAATGCAGCCTACTGCAGCTCATTGTAGCAGAACTGAGTTCGCTATTTCTGTTAGGGTGGTTATAGGAAGAAGCTTGCTAGAGAAGCAAGCCTGGCAGACTTAGGACTGTTTTGGGAAGATACTCAAAGTCTGGGTGGTTTGCTGTTTGTGAATGTGGCGTTATGTCCAAATGCTCTTAGTAATCTGCTCAAGACGATCTTCTTCCACAGAGAAAGAAATATAAACTTCTAGGTTCTCTGAATGGCAAGTTTGTGAGCATAGCAGAAACGATTCACTCCCTACAGGAATCAAGCATTTTTCAAGATTCGACAAATGAAAACGCAGATCAAAAAACAGTGAGAAAGTGTCACCAACAGGCTACTACTGATGATAAAATGGCTGTGGCTGTCAATAGTACAGTGGTAAGTACAAAGAGATCCTCAAAGGTTCAACAATCCAATCAACTGCTTGAAGTGCGGTAGCAAAATCAAAGGATGTTTTTTCGGATAATAGGCTACATGCGTATATGCTCCCAGCTACCTGCCAACCAGCAGGCGAATATATTCCAGAGAGCAGTGGATGGAGCTCGAAAATGCATTGTGGCGACTAACATTGCTGAGACATCTCTGACTGTCGATGGGATTTTTAATGTCATTGACACTGCTTATGGTAAAATGAAGATCTACAACCCGGGGATGGGTATGGATGCTCTGCAAGTCTTTCCAGTAAGTCATGCAGCTGCCAACCAACATGCTGGTACAACTGGACGACTGGTCCTGGCACGTGTTACCGACTCTACGCAGAAAGTGCCTATCTAAATGAATTGCTTCCTAGCCCTGTACCTGAGATACAGAGAAGCAACCTTGGTAATGTGGTTCTGCTACTTGAATCCTCAAGGGATGGCATGTGGCGAAGGTGTTTAAACAACTTAGCTTTAGCTAAAAGGAACATGCCTGCATATCCAACAACGGTATTTCAAGATTGCCTATTGTATATTTAGGAGAGCATGCGGATATTTTCAAGCAAGTAGGTCGGAAATCAGATTACGGAGTATTTACATGGCAAACTAGTGCGACATAAAACAAAAGCTTCAAAACATGCATTCTGTTTTACTAGGGTCTTTTGAACCAAAACTCCAAAAGAGTGATACAGTACATCTGTGGAAATCAAGATTGCGTAAGACTCAAGTCGGGGAAACTAGACAAATACCCCTGAGCAACAGCCTCAATTACAATCATGAAGGAGAATATTCCAAACAAGTTATTGCTGTTACTCTATCTCCATCGGTTCTGAAGCACATACGAAACAGTGTCGTTTGCGCAATTTTCTATCTTCCGTCTGAAGGGAATGTGGATGCACGTGCAGCTTCATTTTCCCACTGATTTTTCTCGTTGTAGTACCGGCTTGATCATACTTCTGAAGGGAGACATCAGACATGGGAGGGGACGAAAGCCAACAATTACTAAGCCTTTAAACTAGATCGATCTGCCCATTTTCCACATAGGGCTTGATCGACTTGTATCGTAGAACATACAAATCACCAGCAACTAGGTCTACAATCTCGTCCGCACTGCATAAACAAGCATTTTAGACAAGGTTGATATTAAAGTTATATGCAATTCCTGAAGTACAAGAGGCATACCTGTCATCAAGCGGGATTGAACCAATAGAACCCTCGCTCTTGCAAAATACAAATGTATCCAGATGTGGCTCAGGAACTGGTGAAAAAGCAAAGATAAGAAACACAGAAATTTAATACTAATGTTAGGAAGGCATAGTTGATTCTATTTTCACATAAAAGAGGGAAAACAAACTTATGTCAGATGGTAAGATGGTCCGGTACAACCATTAACGCCAGACACAGGTGAAACCGTGCCACGTATATGCTACTAAACCATTTGCCCTGACAGCTCCTTGTGTTACTAAGAGTAACAAGATAAAATTTAGCGTTTACACAAACAGTGATTTGTAGTTTGCACTCCATCTCTAAGAACTCCTACTTCTCTGGCTCTGGAAGATTAGTGGAACTCATCCATAACTTCAACCATAAACTTCAGCCTGCTGATTGACTATCATCTCTTGATTTATTAGTCCATGTAAGCAATCTGCTTATATTTTGGAAGCAGACAAACTGCTAGTTCATCTTAACCAGGTAACAACGAATGTGACTGACTATTTAAACTCTAAATGCCTCTTCAATTGCCAAATTACATTAGTACTTTGAGGTTTCAGCAAGAGTTCATCCATCCAAAAACAATAGCAGAAAAACAGGGGGCGCATCACGAGTGACTATGAAACAAAAACAATGTGTTTTCTCATTCAGTGAAAACTTCTATATCAAGTCCCTTTCAAAAGAAAAAGAAAAAGAAAAAGAAAAAAAAAAAAACTATTAAAAGCGGCTATAGCAATAACTTCAACTTCTACAAATACCAAACACATTGTTTCTTCTCTCATTTAACCAACCAAAAGCAATCTCAAACACCTCTGAAAATCTTCAATTTCTCCCCATGTACCACGACAACAACACCATTACCCCATACAAGTATTGACCACAACAATAACACCATTACCCCCACCCCAAATGCCTCAAAGGTCCCAATAAGAGTTCACAACATAAGACAAATTGTGTTTATTTTCAAGCATTCCGAACCTCAAATACTATATTAACAATTGAGCTCTATTATTTAACTGCTGGCCATAGCCCATTATACCATGAAAAGCACAGACTATCCATTTAAAATCTTCCTAACAAGGTTCTCAATTTTCTGTAACATAATCACCCAAGAACTTTACGTCTTTACCCAAATTCCTAGAGGGTGCTCCAGATCTAACATCATGACCACTGGTGGGCACTGGGCAGTGCTGAAGTATGGGTTCTACTTTAGGGTAAACACAGATAAGTGCACCTTTTCATGAATCAACAAACCTCAATTCCTAAACTTAAGGTTCAAGGCTTGCCACCAGAAGAGGGGAAGAAAACTTTTTTGGTACACTCCAAATTTCTGACTTCATCACTCTTCAGAAATGACCAGAATCCCCGACAAACTAACATAACGAAATATATTTCAGGAAGGTTGCCTGCCATTTACTCGGTCTTTACCTTAGAAATTAAACTCAAAGTCCATTTGGAGACGTGATGTAGTGTCTTACCTTTCCCAACCTTTACTCCCTCAAAAGACAACCTCTAGAGTCTAGAGAAGCCTTGTCGCATCTTCGTTTAGATGCAAACATGATCTTTCAGTAATCAGCATCCACTGAAAATCTCTTCAAACATAGGGATTGCATCTGTTGACATCAGCACCAAACTTCTGAACCCGTATCAATTTGTACTCCCATCCCCATTATACAACCATTTATTCTCAAATAAGCTTTTGGTTTGCAGGACTCACAGGGCTAGTGTAAAGAGTTCAATCACTTGTAAAGTTCAAGTACCATTAAATAATAAATAATAAGGAAACCTGTGAGTGTCTTGCACCGATAAGGAGAAAAAATTAGAACCATAAACATGTATCTAAGTTAAGATTCTTTAATTTTATGGACGTCAGCCATGAATATTCTAACACTAAGCCACCTTACTATGTGCATGTCACTACGGAGTTTATGTGCCACATCCTGTAGGTACAATGACGAAACCAAATGCCTATCTAGGACATACCTGGACCAGCAGTATTGTGGCAGAGTATCGGTGTTTCCCCATATTGTTGGATACAAAGGATTTGGAACTTAATCTCAATTGAGAGCATGGAATACTCTCTAATGTCCTTGACCCTTTTATAACTGCACTAAAGCCCTTGACTATTCATAAAGAGAAATTCACATGTAGAGTGAGTAAATATATATTGATGTGCGGACTCCAAAGAACCGAATTCTAACCCTAACCCGGCATTAATACCATACTCTCGGGACTATGTACTCCCGAATTTGCTTTTATGTACTTTAGCGAGGTTTTCATGTACTTTTACAAGTTTTTCATGTACTTTAGTGGATAATTTATGTATTTTTGTGAATTTATGTATAGTTTTATTCATTTGCAACCAAGATAGATTAATAAAACTTTGAATTGATACTTTAAGGTTTTAACCTATTTAAGTAAGCATTTTTCATCCATTAAGAGACTAATGAATTGATAATCGATATTTTCATCTTTGTACTTCAAGATCGAGTACATCTTTGTATTATTCAACATATTTATACTTCCAAATACTATAAATATTAGCAAAACTATACGAAAATGGTTTGATGTGTAAATTTACACCGTTTAAACAAAGAATACACAAAATTGTACTTAAAGTACATTAAATTAGGGTAATAGTACATCAATTTCTATGTTAAAGTACACAACCAGAGAAACGAGAGTACGTACTCTCGGGTGTATACAATAATTTTCCACCCTAACCTAAGTTTACCTAGAAATTCGACCACAGGTATTTAAATTTTAGAAAGGATATCCTTAATCAGCTACATGTAGTGTGTATAGTATGTAGTGTAAAGTTTCATAGTGCAGTTCCCTTAACTATAGGTACTAAGGTACGCATGACATGACCTCACAAAAAAAATAAAAAATGAAAAAATAAAAAATAAAAAATAAAAGCTATTAGTATACATAGACAATCTAGAGTGCTACCACAAGTTATTGAACGTTGCCTATCAAATCAAACTTTTTAAGTCGGTCAAAACTCAAAAAAAAACTTACAAAAAAACTTCTCGTGAGTCATTTTACTAGCGTCACAGATTGACAATTCCAACAGCAGCTTCTATATTCCTTCGTTTTGACCTGAAGGTGTCTTTGGCGCCCTTGTAGCCCCTGCCCTACTCAAGGCAGAGCCTTCGCAAGAAGAATTTAGAATATACCACAACCGTACTTATAAGTTGAGACCATCAGTTAGAGCAAAAAAAATTCAGCTGGGTCTATTGTAGGCTATCTTATTCCAGAACTTTATCTTCTGATTAGCTTATAGAATCATGGCTCAAAATCTCAGTTTCGGTCACGGTTTCGGATGCGGGAACGGAAATTCCCATTGGAGCTTCTACACTAAGGAAAAACTTACCTAGACGCGAATTATAGACTACCTATCTTAAAAAGTCCTCCTTTAACAAAGAGTTGTCGCGGACTCGGACTAAATGCGGTCGTCACGGACCTCATCGCGGTTATCGCAGCCATTTATAAAACAAAAATAAAAAATCAATATCGGAGGAAAATTCTAAAATATCGGTCACGATCTCGGAAATCTCGGCAAAATCTCGACCGATATTACTTGATCTCGTAAGTATCGGCCGATATTTTGGGGAAAAATTTGTGCCCGAGATCTCGGCCTATATCTCGTAACGGTGGCCACCGAGTCTGATATATCTCGGCCGAGATTTTGCACCAGCTGAATACGCATCAAGACCTCGCCTATTGATCCACGAAATGCAACTATGTACTTCTATCTTAATTTCCAAGATGAAAGGAGTGATACTCCATGTTTAAGGAGTTTTGACCTATGGCACTGCATATTCTGACAAAGTCCTGTAGTGCCCTATTTTTCACCTTTTCTTCTCCTACAGGCTTTTTTTTTTTTTATGGGACTCCTACAGGCTACATGCATAGTGATCAGTGGGTCACCTCCCAGATGCGGGCTATTGAAGCCCTAGAACGAAAGGCTCTCCCAACTGATAACCCTAACTTAAAGTATCAAAAAAGAGGATAAGGTTCAAACTGTCATTATTATCATAAAAATAAGGTCAATCAGGTTCTAATGTAGTGCTTAAATCTCATATCCCCTTCACCGCCTAAAGTGTCCACAAGGCAAGCTTTTAGACAGTCTTCAATTCACCCGTAAGGTACGAGATATAGCATAGGCACAAGCTTAACGACTTTCATACAACAGAAACTACAGTATTAATTGCTTTTGATTTGTGTGACAAACCACTCAAGTAGCTTAGCACAGGAAGAGAAGTCAAATCAAAGAGTACATATAATAGATGTAAGAGTGAGAGCCAATATGCCACAAGAAATAGCAATAATTAAGAGCTTGAAGAACCTGTGAGGCTGAGCCTTCCCAGTTTATCATGATCTATTGATTTTCTGGGTGATAGATTCTGAAGAAATACTCCAAAGAAGAGGCAACTCAGCAAGAATGCCAAAATGTCCACTCAGACCCCTTCCTCACATTTCATTGGCAGTCACAAAGTTAAAGTTGGCCCTGGTGTATTTCCTATTACCAATCTAATTTGTTGTTGTCCAGCCCATGTGACATGCAAAGCAATGTATTACAGCAAATTTAGAAATAGTGCTTCGTATTTGCTTGAATTCATACATCTCTGCCTTTCACGGATTTTTGAACCCCTCCTAACCTCTAGCCATATATTTTAGCCCCATCTTGGTTCAAATCTCACTCATAAAAGTTATTCCATTGATAAAAAAATTTAAACCTTTGAAGCTAACTAGTAACTACTACTTGTCCATCTTCTTGCCAAGTTATAAAGAATGTGACAGAGTGCATACACTATCTCAACATTAAGTTACTAACGCTCTCAAATCTAAATTGTTTCTGTTACTACCTAAAGTGTTTGTACTTTGAGGTTCTGGCTAGCCAGATTTCTAACATCCAAAAAGCTAAAAACAAAGGCATAAAGTAACGGTAGTGCATTACACAGCTTCCTTCAGCTTCCTTCTCTCATTGGCCCAATTAAATGCAAACTAAATTGACTCTGCACACTACTTTAAGTATTGAAGTAATTCCACTACTCATAACGATGATGTCGAAAACTCATATACTTCATAAAGTCCATCTAAGCCTAATATAATTGCATATTTGCATTACAAGAATTAGAGACGATTTCCCCTTAAGCATCTTTACCAGATAGCCAAACCTTACAAGGACTTTGTGGAATGCTCACTAAGCTTACAAATGGTGAGAGTTCTTTGTTATTCTGAGATTGCTCACTGAAACTTATTCTTAAAAACTTAGGTTTTATGTTTCTGTTCCTTCTATGCCCTGGGAAAAACATCAAGGTCTCCAAATGATTTCATGCATAGATTAAAACAAGAGAAACAAATAAGAGGGGCTCTAGTTCCAAAGTCCCAAGAAGACCGTAAGAGCTCCTTTGTATATCCTATGATAGATTGAGGCATATCTAACTATAAACTTTTTAGAAATCTTAGTTACATTAATGTCGTACCTTAAATTCTGCAAGTTGAACCTTGTGTATCCCCAACTTATGTTCTCACAAGCAAAATAGAAACACAACCTTACAATTCACCCCTACAATATACCTCTTAGACACAAGCTAAATGACTCTCAAACAAATCAGATATCAAATATATTTCATACAATTTTACCAAAAATTCAATCGTTCAACTAAAGTCATCAGAACCAAGTCAAACCACTAAATGCATAAATAGAGAGTGAGAAATGCGTAAAATATCAGCAATCACAACAGAATTAGATAAAAATTACCCATGTCGTCCTCTTCACTAGCATTGGATTGCTTTAGGTTAGACTGGTAACCAGTGGGCAATTTTGATAAAACAGACTCATCAAAATAATTTTTCATACTATCATAACACCTGCAAATATAAACTCAAATTTACAAATACATCCGCAAAACATTAAGATAAAGCGATACCGTAAGAATGGCGAGCTTATAACCTACCTCTTAGTGAACCTTTGTTCCTGTTCTGAAAGCCTGTCCCAAAGATCTGTTTTAGAGATATGAATCATGTCTTTCTCTATCTGCACAACACTGACAACATTTTAGTGAATATCAGGAAAAAAAAAAACTAGATTTTCAAGAAATAATAGAAAAAAAAAACAGGTAGTAGTAAAAATACTCTCCATCAATTATTTCCAATTTCAGTTTGACATTTGAACCATATTTGATAAGAACCAAAAGTGAGGTCACCACCTTATGAAGTCGGGTCCGGAGATACGATTTCAACAAATAGAGGGCCCGATTCAAATCCATCTGATATATAGAAACTATTAAAGGATCAAAACCACTTCTCGTGTATTCCTTGATAGTTTCTTCCTGAACATAAAACACAGTAACTCTATTACCATCCGGGAGAATGTGATCATTGAGGAAAAAGCATCCAAAGAACAACGTTATACAGTAGACAGACCCAATCGTAGAGCTTAGAGTTTCTACAAAAAGGGTGTGCTTGAAAGGAGAATAACAATAATGGTGGAAACACACACACACACACACACACACACAGGGACGGAGGAGGGGGATTGACGGAAACAGTAACAGTAAACAGTGAATCACTTTCCGTCCCAATTAGGCACAATTACTCCGTCCCTTGCTCCTTGCCCCCACCACCACTATCACTTCAATTCCCCTCAATTACCCCCCCTCCCCCACAGTTTCCCTACTAAGCCCTAAGTTAAAGCAACATCTGTTTTGCAATCTTCATCATACTATTATACTACAACTGTAAGTAACCAAGGATAGGGAAATTAATATTCATACAAGTTATCGCTCACATACTAACAGTTGTATAATCCTCGCATACTAACACGGTGGTATTTGTAATCCACTTGCTTTTTACCTTGGATCACAACATAAGATTCAATCTAGCTTATCAAATACTCAGCTGAGATTGATCCATTACACCATTAAGACACAATCCACATTCAAAATCATTTACGCTAACTTCCAATTCGGACGTTCCTTCAATCCAATAGACACTCCTTTCTTTTTTTTAAACTAATCATCCCAATTATCATACTGTCACTTTAATTCTACATTCTACCCAATGAAATCATAATTCTCTACCACACTTTCTTCTGAAAAATTACTAATCAAATGAAAGAGTTGCATCAGCATTTTAGCGCGAACAAAATTTCATGTACTATTAAAAAACATCAAAATTCCAATCCAAGTAGCTGTAATCAAACTAAAGTTACTAAACGACACCGTAATGGTGATTGGAAACAAAGAATCAATTCATATATCAAGAAAATTGGGGGAGAATCCTAATTGATTAAATGCAATTGAGCAAATTAGGGTTGAAGAAGGAGGGGGGTGGGGGGATTAATTAAGGGATTACCATGAGTTGGATCTGTTCGTAGGATCTTTGAATAAGAGGAGCTTGAAAGTGAAGTACTTCGGGAGCGGATTTCTCGTCACGCCAAGCTTTCTTAAGAAGCTCCACATCTGATGTCGCCATTAACGACTCGTAATCGTCCATTGAAATCCCTGCTCCACTCGCCATTTTTCTCCACAATTGGGGAGACAGACAGATACCCCCTACTTAATAATGGGATGTCTTTGGCGGCAAAATTAACGTTGGTTGCTTTTACTGGTTGGTGCCAAAATGTAACTCTTATGCCGTACCCGAGAAGATAAGCAGGTTTTTTTTAGCTCTAACTCTCTTTAAGTTTTGACACAAACAAAAACGAGTATTATTATGCTGAGTAACTAGAGTTGGACATGCGTCGTGTTGTGACGTGTTTCGTGCAGGTACGGCATGCCAGAAGGCAAATTTGGCACGACCCTTGCACGGTCCTCGTGTTGTGACGAAAATTAAAAAAATCCCACCATGGCACGGCCCATGGCACGCTGACGTGCCAAAGCGTGTCAACCGCTATTTTTTGACCTTTTCTTCATTTTTCTTATCTTTTAAGTGTATATCGTGTTTTAGCGTGTCGCAGCTGTAATACCCCGTATTTCAGAGGAGATCCCTGAAAGATTAAGGGCTCATATGAGGTGCTTAAAAGGAATGATAGTGCTACTCATACCAACAAAGTCGACTTTCCTTTTAGGAAGCCCATGTGATAAGATTTCCAAAGTTAAGCGTGCTTGACTAGGAGTAATTTCCTGTTAACTCAGTATGTCATGATTCAGGAAGAGCCTAAATTTTAACGTTCCATAAATAGAAATAATGCTGTCATGAATCAGGAAGAGCCTAACAACGCCGACGTCGTATCGGGTGAATTTCCTGTTAACTCAGTATTTGCAAATGTCTTGTTTGATAGTGGTGCGTCACATTCGTTTATTGCAGACAAAATTGTGGAGAAATGTGGACTTAGTGTTAGTTCAGCAGTAGACTTTGAGTTTTCTTTGCCTGATGGGTCTAGTGTTGCATGTAAGGGTCAGTTTAAAGACGTGTCTATAATGATCTGTGGACATGAGTTCAAATCTGATTTGATAGTTTTTCCCCTAACCCATTTCGATGTGATATCGGGAATGGACTGGATGGGTAGATATAAGGCAAGAATAGACTGTTGGATAGGAAAGATTTCGCTTCGAGGACAGAAGAATGCTCATGTGACCTATCGCAAACTGCCGAAAAGACCAAAGATAAAATTTGTGTCTGCCATGAATCTGAAGAAACAGATAGTTAAGGGCGAACCCCTATTTCTGTGTCACGTGCGGGATACCCGAGTAGAGTACCCCGAGATAGGCGATGTCGAGGTAGTAAACGAATACCCCGACGTTTTCCCTGAGGAAATCCCCGGAATGCCTCCCAGGAGAGAGGTTGAGTTCAAGATTGAACTGGTGCCCGGAACAGGTCCTATTGCTAAGTCACCTAACCGAATGGCGCCAGTAGAGATGCAAGAGCTGAAAAAACAATTGGATGAGCTGGTGGAAAAAGGTTATGTGCGACCAAGTGTATCACCCTGGGGAGCACCTGTCTTGTTTGTAAGGAAGAAGGACGGGTCAATGAGGTTATGTATTGACTACAGAGAACTAAATAATGTCACTATCAAGAACAAATACCCCTTACCCAGAATTGATGATCTATTTGACCAACTAAAAGGTGCTAGTGTGTTTTCGAAGATTGATTTAAGGTCTGGATATTACCAATTGAAAGTGGCTGATGCAGACGTACCAAAGACTGCATTTTCAACTAGATATGGGCACTACGAGTTCACAGTGATGCCCTTTGGGTTAACCAACGCACCAGCGGTGTTCATGGATCTCAAAAAATCGCACTTTCAGACCTTACTTGGATAAATTTGTGGTGGTGTTTATTGATGATATTCTAATTTACTCCAACACCAAAGAGGAGCATAAGAAACACCTAAGGATTGTACTGGAGATTCTAAGAGAAAAACAATTATATGGTAAATTCTCGAAGTGCGAATTCTGGTTGGATAAGGTAGCATTTTTGGGACACGTGATATCCAAGGATGGAGTTGCAGTGGACCCAGCTAAGATCAAGGCAGTAAAGGATTGGCCGACCCCTAAGAATGTAACAGAAATTAGGAGCTTTTTGGGACTTGCAGGCTATTATAGGAGATTTGTGAAGGATTTCTCTAAGATTGCTAAACCGATGACGACTTTGATGAAGAAAACCACCAAGTATAAATGGGATGAGACTTGTGAGAAAGTCTTTCAAACTCTAAAGGAACGGTTAACCACAACGCCAGTATTAGCACTACCTGATGAGAACATACCTTACGAGGTGTACACTGATGCTTCAAAGAATGGTTTAGGATGCGTCCTAATGCAGAACAGGAGAGTAATCGCCTATGCGTCTAGGCAACTCAAAAGTTATGAGGAAAACTATCCGACCTATGATTTGGAGCTAGCAGCTGTGATTTTCGCGCTGAAATTGTGGAGACACTACCTGTTTGGAGTTACATTCAAGATTTTCTCTGACCATAAGAGTTTGTAGTACATTTTCACCCAGAAGGAGCTAAACATGCGACAAAGGAGGTGGTTAGAGTTGATCAAAGACTACGACATGGAAATACAGTATCATGAAGGAAAAGCCAATGTTGTAGCTGATGCACTGAGCAGGAAGTCTCTGCATTCAGTCCAGTTGGTTGTTCAAAGAGAGCGACTAAGACATGAATTTCTCAATTTCAGAGTTCAGTTGACAGACCCAGGAGTAACACCAGGAACAACCGCGATTAAGAATGATATCTTTGAGGAGATCAGGGAATTACAGAGGAATGATAAGTTAATAACGGACAAAGTAGCGAAAGAGCCTGAATTGATCAAAAGAAGTGAAGATGTGATAATTCGATTTCAGGATCGAGTCTGCTTACCTAACAACGCCACATTGAGGGATAGAATCTTAAATGAGGCTCATGCAAGCAAATACTCGGTACATCCAGGTGGAGACAAGATGTATCAGGATTTGAGAAAGATGTTCTGGTGGTCAGGAATGAAAAAGGATGTGGCTGATTTTGTGTCTAGGTGTTTAGTTTGCCAAAAGGTTAAGAGCGAACACAAGAGACCTCAAGGTAATTTACAACCCTTACCAATACCGAAGTGGAAATGGAGTTTCTTATCCATGGATTTCATTGCTGGATTACCTAGGACGCCCAAGGGCAACAACATGATTTGGGTAATAGTGGACAGATTGACGAAATGTGCACATTTTATACCCATGAAGGACACGTGGAAAAAGAAACAGTTAGCTGATGCCTATATACACCATGTGTTGAGACTTCATGACACTCCAAAGGAGATCGTGTCCGACCGCGATGCACGTTTTGTCTCTCGATTCTGGAAGAAATTACAAGAAGCTTTGGGAACGAAACTCTTAATGAGTACTGCTTTCCACCCTGCAACTGATGGTCAGACAGAGAGGACAAATCAGACCTTAGAAGATATGCTAAGAGCATTTGCCTTACAGTACCAAGGCGGCTGGGAGGACAAATTAGATTTGATAGAGTTCTCCTACAACAACAGCTACCAAGCCTCAATCAAGATGGCTCCATATGAGGCACTATATGGCAGGAAGTGCAGAAGTCCAATCTGTTGGAATGACATCAGTGAAACGATTGGGTCTAGATTACATCCAGGAGATGACAGACCAAGTCAAACTAATTCAAGAGAGACTCAAGGCTGCGCAGGACAGACAAAAGAGTTATGCAGATAAGACTCGCAGTCAGATTGAATTTAATGAAGGCGACATGGTACTACTACGAGTGTCACCTACCAGAGGTGTAATGAGGTTCGGAAAGAAAGGGAAACTGAGTCCTAAGTTTATCGGACCCTACAAGGTGACCAAGAGAGTCGATGAAGTCGCTTATGAGCTAGATTTGCCTGCGAATCTCGATAAGGTTCAGAACGTATTCCACGTTTCTCAACTCAGGCGATACGTTAGTGATCCGTCACATGTGCTAAACCCAGAAACCATTGAGTTGGATGAAACAATGACTTATGAAGAAGCACCATTAAAAAATTTGGACACTAAGGTGCGCAAAACTCGACGTGCTGAGACACAGATGGTAAAGGTTTTGTGGTGTAACAACAACGTTGAGGAAGCAACTTGGGAAGTGGAGTCGGTGATGCGAGAGAAGTACCCTCATCTGTTTGCTTAAGGTATTTTCGGTTCGGGACGAACCTTTACTTTAAGGGGGATGAGAACCTCGCGCGCTTTGCTTCTAAATACTTGTTTGATGTGATCTGTGTGTTTTTGATTCATATGATTGTTGATTCTTCTTTTGTGAATTGTTGCTTCGTACCTTGGGTACAGTATCCCAGCTTATTTCAATTCTTACTCAAAATACCCCTTTTGTTGTTTTGCCTTGAGCATGTTCTTATGATCTTGTACTATCTTTCCAAGTACTCGTTTTACCCTGCGATCAACGTTACTAGTTAAGAGTGTGACTTTTGAAGGATGGGTTTAAAGATTCGGGACGAATCTTTGTTTTAAGGAGGGAAGACTGTAACACCCCATATTTTTGGGACTTCTGATTATTAAGGTTGTCGAGGAATATTCGTTTTGGGGTTACTAAATCCTATTTTGGGAAGTTTTAGGCTACTTTTCTTTTTTAGGGTCGGTTTCCTAATCGGGTAGTCTAGTGGGTAAAATTACCAAAAGACCCTTACTAAATCCCGTCCTACTTCTACAATAAATAAAACAAAAGAAAAACAAAACCCTCACATCACTCACGTCGCACGAGAGAAGAAGGAGAAGAAAGAGAGAAAGAAAGGAGAAGAGAAGAAGAGGAGAAAGGGCAGCGCACGCACCCCGAGGCCACCGTCGCCCCCCTTTTGCCGCCTCTCTTGGTTTCCACACCAAGAGTTGTAAGTTTAAACCCTCCCTCTCATAATTTTCAGATTAGGGCTTGTTTAATATCGTGTTATTTGAGGTTAAAACATGATTGTGTTGATGAATATTGCTTATTTAGATTACAATTATGCTTAATTATGGTTTTGGTGCTGAATTGTTGGATTTAGAATTAGGGTTCTTGTAATTATGAATTATGATGATTTGATGATGATTTTATGGGTGGATTTATGTGAAAGTTGGAGGAGATGTTTATTATGAGATGGGTAAACCATAGTCTTAATTTGGAAATGTTTTATGGTGTTTTGATTTATGAAAGTGTATTCTGCCCATTTCTGAATTTTGCCTAAATCGGATGTTTATGTTGTTGTTTTGGTGATTTAATGGTGAATTAATGTTGTTAGTATACTTGGGAAGGTGTTGTGCGAATTTGGTGTTGTTTGGAGGTCATTTGGGTATTTAAATCTAAAGTTAGAGTTACCTTGTTAGTGTTATTAGGTTGATGGTTGGTAATTTGGTATTGTTGTTGGTTCTAGGTTGTGTGTTCGAGGAAGTACCGTTCTAAGTCTTGAATCGATCTTTGAAACTGTGCGAGTAAGGTAAGAACGTTGATCATGACCCTTTGGCTAACCTCTACTCCCGTTTGATTCACCATCATGTTTATTCGTATGATCGCCTTACCTTTGGTTTGTTCGCTCAATCTTGATTATTGCTTCGCCTATATCTACTTCATATCATGAGCGTATTATTGTTCGAATTGCTAACCATTTCGCAGCCCTTCGGCTTCCACTATTTTCGGCCACTCGGGCCTTTTGTTGCTCTCGGCCCCTTGGCCTCTTGTTGCCGACGCACCACTCGGCCTCTCGGCCAGGTGGTCTCTTTTGATTGCTTTGTTTCGGCTTGAGCTTGTTTTGTTGTCTATCAATTGTGATCGATCCGTTTTGTATTATCAAATAAAGTATCATTGGATAATGAATCTAAAACGGATGAAAAGAAAAGTATGATAATGTTTACCACCTAGAGTAAGGTGACACGGCCGAACCGGTCACCTCTGTACCTTGTAATAAGGGAGTCTAGGTCAGATTAGCTATCGACCTCCTAATAGGCTTACATCCTAGAGGCTTCGCATCCTACCTGGCCCTCTAGTGAGGGGTGTGCACACTTCAAGACTTTAGGATCTGTTTTGGGTACTCTAACTCGCGTTGGTTCGAGATTTTGGTGGCTGTGGGGTAGGAACCCGGCCTTAACTAAACTCGTGTTATGTAACGAGGCCGATGGACCTCGTAGTGATATGGTGATTATCACATCGTTCTTTTGATTATAACGTTCGTCTGTTATTTGTTAGCTACGCGCCTCAAGGCGCGTATCTTCTGTTTTCTTGTATTTTCTGTGATTTCTTACTCAGTCTGTATGCTAACGTTCTACTTCTGGTTTGTTCCCTACCATATTCTGGGGCCTACGTCATTCTCGATGGCGTAGTTGACAGGTTTTGATACTTGGATGCTTGCTTGCGGAGTCGAGTCGCATGGTTGGGGATTCACAAACATTTATTGAGTTTTCATTTCATTTGGATTATGTATTTGAGTTTTCGGTTTTGAAAACTGTAGTTGGACTTTGTTTAAGACTTCCGCTGTTTCTTTCTCGTTTAGTTATTGTAATCGAATTCTCATGCCTAGCGATTGACTTGGTAGTTAATTGCGGCGTGACAATTCTAAATTATTTCTATTTATGGAACGTTAAAATTTAGGGTTGTTACAGCAGCGGGCCAAGGCACAACCAAAGTATGATTTCCTAGTCGTGGCACAAGGTGAGCCCGGCATGCCATGGGTCGTGCCGGCTCGCTCAACGCTTGTGTCGTGTCACCCCGCATTCTGCTCGCGGCACGTGACACGAAATGGCAACTCTATGAGTAACTAGGACAGGTTCTATGTATCCGTTATTCCCTAGCATCCCTTTCGACTTTATGCCATAAGTCAAGGCTGGTTTACAAAAATTTGGGCCCGTTGTTCGCCAAAAAAAAAAAAGGCTCAAAATTATACCAAAACGAATGGCTCGAGATATAAAAGCTAAAAACATAGGGTAGGTGTAAATTTTACAAAAGTTATCTTTAGCATTCGATTAAAGTACTATAATTTTTGTGTTATATTGTCGCATTTTCTCTTGAATTGTTGGAGATAAGCAAAAAGAAATTAATTAAAAAAAAAAAAGAGGGGAAATGGAGGCCCTTCACTCACAAAAATTCAAAATAAAAAGAAAGAAAGTAGCTAAGAGGGTTAAAAAAATGTCTCAAACTTAAGAGCTCATCAGGATTTGAACACGGGTGGTGAGGATAGAATTATAATGCAACAACCATCAGGTTGGGCCCCAAATTTTGGGGGCTATGGGCGGCAGCCCAGCCGCCTCTGTTAACGTCTATCTACGACATTCAAAGTGTCCAGGGTAATGTTTAATACGAGTAGTAATTAGATACTTTGAAAAAGGTGGTCAAATTGTCAAAAATTGGGCGAATCCGAAGGCTATAATCTACTGGTACAATTTTGGCGCGAATGGCTCAACAATAAAGACTCAAAAATTGGGATAATATTAGGGATTTGAAAAAATTTAGGTAAATGACTCCTAAACGATATAATATTCTTATTCTGGCTATGAATTAGTGCGAGATTATACACAAATGTAGTCCACAATATTAATTGAATAGGCTATTTGAAAATGAATATCAAGAGTATAATTCAACCCTCCAAAAATGAAATTCGGAGAAAGTCGTTAAGATTGAACTCATTTGGCTAAACTAACCCAAAATATACCACCGAGAATCAACGAATCACAGAGCCCACAATCCATATCAACATGAAAACATCTCATTCTCCCTAAGTCCCCCAAATATAAAACAAACGGCTAATATTCCATTTCGTCAAAATCATCATTCATCAGAATTCCCCTTTCCAATAATTCGAAACTTTCCCGCCACACTTGAAATTCACCGAGGAGAGAGAAAAAAATGAAGGATATCCAGACACCTCGCAGCAAATACTTCTCCATCACGCATCGCCGTCCGAAAACTTCTCCGTCAAGCAAATCGTCCACTTCCGATCACTCCAGAAAATCTAAGAGAGTAAATAATTTTTTCTTCTTCTAAAACCCTAATCTCAATATCTCTGCGAAATTTTGAACTTCACTTTCTCAAAATTTCACCTCGATTTTGTTATTAAGATGGCGAAGAAGAATCTGGAGGCGGAGTTCTCGTCGGAAACCGAAGAATTGCTCTCTGATGCTGTCACCGAAGCCTTCCATTTCTCCCCTGACTCGGAGATTTTGAGCGACAGCAACATCAACTACACCGATGACTCAACCGATGTAAATTTTCGCAACTCGATTTTCGTTTCGTAAATTTTCCAAAGTTAAACTGCGCAATTTCGTTTGAATTTGAGCATTTTTTTTCTGAAATTGTAGGTTTTATTTTCAATTTGTGAGACTTATCGGAAGTTTAATCGCTTAATTTCGATCAGTTTACATGGTTTCTTAGATTTTCTGTGCGATTTGTTGATGAATTTGATATCGATTTGATTACTTGAGTTTGAAAATTTCAATCAAATATGTGTATGTTATAGTATCTAATTTCGCTAAAGTTGTGAAGCGAAATCTCTAATTTTCGTTCGATGTTAATCCTTCTGGAAGTTTGATTGAGTTTCAATGTTTCGTTGCTTCGTTCCTGGATCGAAATTGCCGTTACATCGATTAATTTCGTGAAAGTTTCGATTGTTTTCGTAGAGTTTTGAGTGTATATATGCCGGAGAAGAGGCTTCGTCTCGGTCATCTTCTAAGATCACAACAGTTGGTGATAATTCGCCAGTTCACGGCAATTATCATGGCAAAGTCCTGGAATCTGAGGTGAAATTCGGAACTCATACTTCTAATTCGTGAATTTTCCGAAGTTGAGTTGCTTATTTTGGTTTAAACTTGTAATTTAAGCTTCTATGTTCATTTGGAGACTTGTTGAAAGTTTAGTTGCTTGACTTTGATCAATTGGATGTTCGTAGAGTTCGATTGCTTTGTTACGAATTTGACAACATCTAATTGCTTGTGCTTTATAGTTTTGCGTAAGTGTTAAGCTAAGTCTCTATCCTTCATTCGATGTAAATGCTGGTAGAGTAGTGTTTCTCAGGAATTTGATCAAGCTTCAATGTTTCGTTGCTTCGTTCTTCCTCGATTGATTTTACGTTATATCTTCTAATCTCATGTAAATATTGGTGTTTTGGTAGAGTTTTGAGTGCATATCTGCTGAGGAAGAGACTCCAACACCATCAGATTTGACAGCACTTTCTACGGTGACAACAACCAGTGATGACTCACCAATTGACGGCAGTTGTCTTGGCAAAGTCGTAAAGTCCAACGTAACATTTTCATAACTCGTACTCCGTATATATGTTTTCTGAATATTTTGAGGTTGATTTGCTTAGTTTCATCTGAATTTGAGCATTTCATGAAAATTTATTTAATTGTTTTGGTAAGTTTAAATGCTTGACTTCGTTCAATCGAATGTTCATAGAGTTTTGATTGCTTTGTTGACGATGTTGACAACAATCTAAGTTACCGAAAGTTATTAAGTTAAATCTCTAAATTTTGTTGATGGTAATTCTGCTAGCCTGTTTTGCTCAGGAACTCGATTTAGTAAGCTTCCATGTTTCGTTGCTTTTGGCCTAGAAGTAGTCTATAAGTATTGTAAGTTACATTGCCTAATTTCGTGCAATTTTTGGTTTGTTCGTAGAATGTTGAGTGCATGCTCGCAGCAGAAGAGGCTTTAACCCTGTCAGATTTGACATTATCGTCTAAGATCTCGACTGTCAATAACGACTTGTCTACTGACGGCAGTTATCCTGGCAAAGTCCTGGTATCCGATAGCTGTGTAAAGGCAGAGATGGTGGCAAATCTTCTGAAGCAAGCTAGAGATGAAGTTTGTAGCTCGAGTGATGTTTCCCCTGTATCAAAGAAGCTTCTAGATTCATTACTTGAGGATTCTGTGAAGCAGTACTTTGCTTTGCTTGAGGAAAAGAGACCTGTCCATGTGCCAATTTCAGAGAAAACTCGAGTTCTTGTCTTCTGTTTTGCAGTGTGGCTGATTTCAACGACTGTTTTTCTGATCTATTTCCGCGGTTCAAGTGGTCGAAGCACCTCGTCTTTCTATCTACCACCTACCTGAGAAAATCCAGTTCTGGTAACTCATTTCATCCTAGTACTTTCCAATAAATAAAGTGCATATTCTGTCATTTATCTTACTCTACATGCTGTTATTGCCTGATCAAGTATTTGCAAACACTCTTTTGGTCCTTGCAACTTTTGCGTTGTGTGTGGATTGACATTGTCGATGTGGTGTTCATAATAATGACAATGCTGTGGTGCTTATTCTGACCTCTTTAGACTCGAGTCCTCCACTTTGTC
Organism: Spergularia marina; assembly: GCA_963680865.1. Lineage (NCBI taxonomy): Eukaryota > Viridiplantae > Streptophyta > Magnoliopsida > Caryophyllales > Caryophyllaceae > Spergularia > Spergularia marina. Next base: position 19,480,696 of record OY804553.1, on the reverse strand, counting down.
TGTGTTTGGTTGTGGGTAAAATGTTTGATCAGCTACTTATGGACTTATGGCATGGTTGTCTTGGGGGATATGCTTTCATGAATTTGATTATCAGAACCTGAATTTAGAATTCAATAGACACCAATGTAGGGAATAGCTCAGTGCTGTGGACTGTGGTGTGTTGACATTATTCTTCCCCTCAAAAGACTAGTATTCCCACCTTGCTGAAAATGTGATCTCATCTCCGCCTTAATGTCAACCCAAGTTGAAGTGACAACTGATGTTTCTTGTTAATTATTTATGAGCTTACCTCGCCATAGGCAAAAGCCTTTCAGCTACTCAGGTAATGCTGCTGTTGTATTCAGTATATGGATCCTATATTTCCTTCTTGAGCAGCGGTGTACCCCTCAATACTCTCTTGCTCTCATAGACTGTAGACATGAGATTACGAAACTTGCTAGATACTCTTATTTCAAGATGGTATGGCCTCTTTGATACAACCATCCAAACTTTCCCTAGAACTTCTGTTTCGATCACCAGCAGTTGTCCCTTAAATATTAGATTAACCAGCAGGCTTTTTTTCTTTTTTTTCTTTTGTGAGGTAAGATTAACCAGCAGTTAACTCAAGACTGAGGAGATTTTGATCAATTAAGTTAAATATGAAGCTTGAAGTCACTTATAGTGTCATCAGTTGTAAATGAATAATTGTCATGCTAGAGTGATTTATGTGGTGCGCTAGTTTTCTGCCTACTGTGACTAAAAGCAGAAATTATATTGCCAGAGTCTCATTTTGACTAATATATAGTTTTGTATGCGAGAGATCAAAACATTGTATAACGTCAAAATTACTACTCTAACCAATAAGCATGATTAATGCTCTCTCAAATTAACCATGATGAAAGTTGTGAACATGTAGGTGTCACATTTATCTCAGACTGATTGTAGTCTTGTAGATGATATAAGGACCAATTTGCTTTTCGAACCTGCTTTAAGTTAGTGGATAAACAGAAATGATGCCTTTGTTAATTACAGTTGGTCTATCAGTAAAACTCATGTTCACAATCTAATAATTATGTTTAGCTAATGTGGCTGATGTTAGCCGCAATCCTGATATGACAATCATTTGGTTTTTCATTCGGTAAACATTAATATACATGAGGCTTCTCAATGAGGCTAAGTTGTTTTAGTATATTCTGCAGGAGATTTACCTTAAAATTGCACTGCAGGACTGTTACTGAAGCTTAGATTATGTCACTACTGCATGTTTCTTCCTGATGCTTAGATTATATTTATCATTCATGGTTATGGGGCATACAGTCTGATGTTGTAGTTACATGTAGTGTCTCTGGAGGGTATTTAAGGTGATATAATTGAGATCAATTAGAGCCATTTCTTTGTATAGTTAAGATTTAATCTTCGATTGCTCTCATTTTGATCCCCATTCGTGTTCCAAGGCTGACGTGTTTTGAGGCATTTAATCAATTCTTCTTTGCTTATTTGTCAGTAACTGCTGAATGAGCCATGAGTTGAGAATAAATCATGAAGATATAGTCATGGCATACATCATATCCTGCATAGTGGGTTTGTTACTCTAATTACATGAACAAATCAGGGCTTGTGACAGGATGTAATGGGTTTGTTGATTGTTAGTTTAACTTGTCCCCTGTCATAATTCGTTTCACTTATTATCTTGCTTAGCAATTACCGTACTAAAACTTGAAAGTGAAGCTTATTCCTCCTGTGATTCTGAAATAGAATGTTCCGGCTTTTGACCATGGAAAATGTTCATGAATATGTTGAGCTAATTACTAACCAATTTCTTCCAACTTACAGTTAAGTTACTTGCTGTTGCAGAAACTGCATAATGTTCAACTTTGGATCAGAGGTCATGTAATCAGCTAGTCCCAGTGAGCCGATACTCATTTTACTCTCCGAATGCAACTGCGAGATGGCCGAGATCAGCTCAGCAGTCAAGAATCGGAGTTTTCAGTTTATTTTGGTGTACAATCCCAAAGGCTGTTCCATTTCTTTAAGTAGGCCTCAAACTATAACGATCATCTAGCACCTTGAAACGTGACACTTATTTAGAGAAGTTGTTTCCGAGTGACCCTTATTACGCTCTTTGTCTTGTGGAAGGTTATGTCTTCACATGCTATTATTGCCTCTTTGGTTGAATAGATGACCAACGAAATTCACTAAAGTTGAATAGATGACAACTTATAGAGATCTACTCCTATGCTATATGTGTTACTGTCAACAGAATTAGGAAACAGTAACTATAATAGGGTTAACACTTAACAGTCAAAAAGCTAATTGTTGATTTTGATTGCACAAGTCTTGATGCTCAAGTTTTACACTATGCTGACCATGTCCCTATTCCCCCTTTTGTATCATTATTGGTAGATTTTCAACCAATCAACACAGTAAATAAATGTCAATTTATTAAAGCTACTGATATAGATCCCAGGTTTCTGTAACATAGAGTAGCATGAACCTCTAGCTGTGTCTGTTAGGAGGAATTCTAGGCCGATCACTGTGATTAGAATGGCTATTCTAATCACAGTTTTTGGCCAAGTTTAACCACTCATCTAGCTTTCCGCGTGTCATCAACCTCAACAATCAACGTACATTTTCCCACCTTTTCTCTCTCTTCCCTCACTTTCCAGAAACACTCCACCCCTATACCATCACCACCACCAATGCCCCCACTCCTTACCGACGACCTAAGGCCATCGGAAAACACCACTTGCCTTCAAGATCACCGTAGAACGCCGAAAAGCTTCCAAACCATTCTTCACAATCCTACAAAATCAACCTCCAATCTCAAATAACACAACAAATCAACAACCTTCCCACCAAGAAAATCATATCAATCCAAATTCAATTAAATCTTTCTAATTCTGCCACATACGATTAAATATTTACAATATACTATTTCACGTTTTGCATATATAATTTAATCTTTCCAATATATTATTTTTAATCTACAATAAACCCAGAAATGGTGGTTGATCTTCCTTCAGCCGGTAGCACCACCACGATCGGTTACAATTACATCGCCTACTAAATACCATTCCAAAACTCATATACCATATTTGAATATTTCCCACCACAAATGGTCGGCGAGGACGACAATCACATTTTTGGGGCACAACCACCACAAACTACCTATTTGCCAACCAGCCCACCTTCAAAATCATCGTCTTTATCACATGAAACACCGCTCTAATTACCCACACCAATTGAATCCGATCTGATTTAATGCTCCGATTTTTATAGAGGAACCCCCTCCAATTTTAATTTCTTTCGGAATGAAAAAAATGGTAAGCATTTCTCTAAGTATTATCTGTCTGATTTGGGATTATTGGTGGCTGCTTAGCAATTTATGGTGGTGGACCAGATTTATTGTGTCGTGGTTTAGGTTGAGAAGGTGGTGTGTGAAGGAAGAAGGGAGTGGGAGAGGTGGCCGGCAGGAGGAGAGAGTAAAGGTTGACTGTGTGTTTTCTGGGAAGTAAGGAAAAAAAAATGGCGATGGAAAAGAAAGTAAGGTGGGGTTTTGGGTAGGTGATATACCACGTGGACGATGGAGATGAACGGTGTAGATTGGCCAAATTCGGTGATTAGAATAGCCGTTCTAATCACCGTGATTGACAAAGCATTTCTCGTCTGTTAAGCCCCTAAGCCGCGACTTCTGCTCCTCATTAGTATGATATTGTCCGATTTCGACCCACCTTCTTGGATAGGTTCTCAGCACCTTCTTAAAACTAAGATATGAATATAGAAGTAATGTCCCAGAACCGCCCATCCTTAGATATTACCTGTTTACTTCATTCTTCTGGAGATTTTATTGTAGTAGTCTTTCATTGTCACAAGATGGTGGAATATTTGTTAGAAAGATATCAACAACCTCGGAGGGTAGGAGGTTGCTTCTGTGTTTAATTTACTTATCTTAATCAATGGAGTAATCAGCTAAATCTGTCATTAATTAGCTTTGAACTGACATTCTTTTCTATCACACGTCTAATTGAGATTTTACATTAAGGTTATCACTCACATTAAAGATGATAAGATCGCATTCAAAGCATTGCTTAAGATAAGACTCGACTTATTCTTTTCTACAACATTCGTCGATGGGTAACAAATTAACAATAACATGGTAACGAATTAGCTATATCGTCGTCTTTTGTAGATTATCGACTCCATAGTACTCTGTACAACATTGAGCTAATAAAAAGAGTAACTTCATACGAGACTCATTGTGCACTTTTTATTTCATTTGGTAATGTATACTACTAAGTAATTAAGTGAGTATAACCATTGGATTTAAGCATACCATGGCGCATTTGGCCTAGAACGTAGACCGGCGGTAAGGGATACCCCTCCACTTTAAAGGCACAAGAAGATTCTTTTCTAACTTATCAAAGCTTAATTAAATAAAGATTAGATGATCCCAAATTATTGGCTTGGATCAAGCAACGTAACACATCAATTAGGCATACGAATTGAGTACTTGAAACATACGCCATTCTTAGTGGTAGTTATCATGCTCTGGACTTAAAAAGAAAAGTACTCCATAAAAGGGGCTCAATTTAGGTTGAGCATCATTTTGACCTTGTAGCACTAACAACATTGCAATACGCTTAAATACTTTGTCGAGTACTTATGTCATGATTTTAATTACGTGTCTTCTAATTATGTTCGTTGAAAAATTAACCTTATGATTATATGATGTAATTAACGCCAATAATCTTTCTCAACATTTTGGGTGAAATCGTCGTCACACCACTTAGTCGAAAGTGGTTTATAGTCTACGTGTAAAAGACTAATTTTGGTGTTGATTATTCGGTTGGAGTTTTCTCATTGTTTAAGTTCGGGTCACATCAGTTATAGTCAGGTTTGGTTGTATGGAAAGTTATCATGTTGAGTCCGATCGGTTATGAATCTTATGATTAACATTTTTTAGTATTATGCTGGGATTTAAAGGACAATTTTCTCGAATCGGATCACGCTTGCTAGCCCTAGGTGTTTTTGCATTATTGAAGCAAGTTGATCAACTAATACCAATGGTTTAAATGTGGTAATGAAATTGTGGATTAAGATAAGATTATGTTTGACAAAGAATTTGCATTCTCATATATCATGATTAACTAATGTTTCCACAATAGTTCTCATAACTACAGTAGAATGTTTATATCGAAGCTGTCAAATCTTGCGTCAATGAAATTGGAGGTATTGGCTGCGACGAGCTACTTTCACATGCATCGAGCTCCCCAATGTCTCCTCTACGCCGATAATTCATGGTGTTGGGCTCTATGATTGATCATCTTCACCAAACCTTTCTATAAGCATCAAGTCGTAAACTTAGGTTTGGATTTTTAGTAAAGTAAGTCCAAAACACTATTAATCTTAAACGTAGAATGCTTAGTGATAATGACAATTTTCGAATTCTCGAGATTTAAATGTACATCACTTCGGACTTGTTTGACTAGAGGGGTGTAATGTACGAGTAATGACCATTACCACTTATTTAGCCAAAAATGGGGTATTGAAGGGGAGTTAGGTGTAATCCTCGCTACAATGTAATAAGATTAAGACAATCATCATTATCGATAAAACTGTATCACATTAGATGTAATCAATTACCTTCTCCCTCTCAATTCTCATATTTTTGTACTAATTTCACTATATTACTCAACATTACAATGCTTATTGCTTCCAAGTCTTCCACCAAAGCTCATGTGAGATGAATACTGAGATTCGTATGTAAAGGCAAGTTTGGCGTGAATAAAACCCCAGTAAACCAACTGACATACCAGTATATGTCAAATCAAATCAGAGCATTGATTTTACATGTTCATCAACAGCTTGACAAATTAAATTAGTTGTAAATTATGGCCTCTAATGACAATTTTTGACATACTAATAAGACTGTCGCACTATATATGAATGATATGCATATGCGGATATGCCGTAAACACAAGACACGTAGATAATTCTTTTCACAAATAATATATCTCGACTCCCCACCAATTTCTTGTAAATTATTATTGATTTTAAGTGATATGGTAACTTTGGGATGATAATGTTATGGGTTTTTCTATAGTGCCATAAAGCTATCTTAATCTTAATCTTAATCTTAATATATTTATAAACGAAACTTTTTTCGTGGCATTGAAGAGGTCTAGAGCCTTTCGAATTTTCATAGAGCTTCTGGTGAATAAGGAATTAATTTATGTTATGGAATTGTTGTTATACCATATGTGAGTTTATGGTAATCATGTATAAAATTCATATATTTTACTTATGGAAATGTAGTATACCATATGTAGGTTTATGACAATTTTGAAATATAAAAGTTTCATTTTTAAGTTATGGTAAGATAATAAATCAAACCTACATTTTAATATAAGAGAAAACTACACGACATTTTTAATTTTATATGTTATGGTAAGATAATATTCGGTAAGTCAAAAGTCTAATATGATATTTTCTACGTCTTGGAACATATAAGCATCAAATGATGACCTTTAGATTTAAGATACTCCGTACTATACTAATAACTATAAGTCATCCTACTATAAATGGGTAGCAATTTAACTTATTTAAACTTTAAATGAATTTCTTAGTACTAACAATTATTGTATAAGTAAACTCTATTTAAGAGGTCTAAAGCCATACGAATTTTCATAAAAAAAAAAAAAAAATTGATAGAGGGAATAAATCCTAGGTTGAGCCGCGAGTGTAGGACCAACCTAACTCATCCTTTCGGATAAGAGAAGTAAGAGAGTTAAAAGGACTCTCAAACCACCGTGTAAGAGAGCGACAAGAGTGCCCCAAATCGGCCATAAAGTCTGCTGTTCGTCCTGGGTTCGACTTCGGGATAGATGGGGTCTAAGTCTCTGTCCTGCGCAATGAACAAACTGTCAAAGGGGGCCCGGTTTTACCCAGGCGACGCCCCTCCGACGGTCAAGTCAGTATTGGGTGCGATCGGGAAATGTGGTACCGAGAATCACTTATTTTAAAGATAGCAATAAAATGGCTTTCTTAAAGCTTAGAGTCTGAATCTTACCAAATGAGGGAAAAAGAGGGGTATTTATAGTGGAGGAGGTACCCTCAAGGAGTACCCCTAGGGGTCCCCCCTTCACCTTGACCCTCCATTCCCTTGACATCAAACGGATGAGATCTGCTGGACATTAAGGACATCATTGGGCTTTATCAAGGGCATTGGGCCTTCCTTCCCAAGGGCTGTGGCCTCATCAATAAAATGAACCCCAACAGAGCCCCTCGGAGTCGGGTTGCGCTCGTTGGTCACTGCGTCTCGGCTTTCACCGAGGGCGACCTGACTGCGCATCCCCTGGCCGCCCTTTGTCGTGGATCATGTAATGCGCCTTGACAAAGTTCTGTGATGTCGCTCCCTTCTCTTGCTTGCTTCCTAGGCCGTGGAGCTCGTATTTTTCGGTTTTAATCGAAAAACTTCGCCCCTTGCGAGCTTCACGGTCGTACGCGTCATTCTTGTTTTTCCATGTTCCATTTCATCTTCTGCCCCTGGAATTGTGTGAGATTTTGGCTTGGTGATATAAACTTCGCCCCTGAAGTGGAGGCGGAAATCGCAACCGAATGTCAACGAATGTCGCCCCTGGAATTGGGTGCGATTTCGGCTTGGTGGTATAAACTTCGCCCCTGAAGTGGAGGCGGAAATCGCAGCCGAATGTCAACGAATGTCGCCCCTGGAATTGGGTGCGATTTCGGCTTGGTGATATAAACTTCGCCCCTGAAGTGGAGGCGGAAATCGCAGCCGAATGTCCACGAATATCGCCCCTGGAATTGGGTGCGATTTCGGCTTGGTGATATAAACTTCGCCCCTGAAGTGGAGGCGGAAATCGCAGCCGAATGTCAACGAATGTCGCCCCTGGAATTGGGTGCGATTTCGGCTTAGTGATATAAACTTCGCCCCTGAAGTGGAGGCGGAAATCGCAGCCGAATGTCCACGAATATCGCCCCATTATTCGATGAAGACTTCGAAAAGATTTTGGAAAGATTTCGAAAAGATTCCTTCTATGCGTCAGTGTTTGGAAAATCCAAAGGTTACCTCGAAACGGCAAAAAGACAATTGCCTTTAACTGTTCACTATGACAGTTAATGATGTCTTTTACTGGAAATTGTGTAAAACCATTTGATTTTACCGCTTTGCCCCCGGTTTTTCCTCTATAAATATCCAGTACTGCCCCCATACAGAGTTATTCTTTCTCTTTTGCCAAAATTTTCGCCCCTCTTCTCTTCAACCTCCACTCCTCTGAATTAGGGTTTCGCGTCCTTGTCTTTCTACCAACCTTTCGATTCCCGGCTGCTACCGACCTTGTTCAAGGTTTCTTTGAAGATCTCGGCGTTTTCGATCAATCTTTTGCCAATCCAAGGTAACTCCTCATCTCTTTCTCCTGTTTCTGTACTTGTCTTTTGGGGTAACCGTTGGTTTGCCCTGACCCCTTTTTTTTCTTTTTTTCCCGTTTTAGCCCTCCCCTCGCGTCTCAAGATGACGATCCGAGGTTTAAAACTGGATTCGCGTCACATGGCCAACGTTTGGGTTGATTGCCCATGGCTTGAAAAGTCTTACAGGCCCGGGCAACGCCCCTTGGCCGATCTGGGCTGGGAGGCGAAAGTATGGTTATCGCGACCAGGGACGTGGGATGGAAGGCGAATTCCACTCGGGATTCCCGTTGATCCCCGTCGTTCGTCGTCGTTTATTGACTTGGACTCGGACTCTGACCCATCTGGTTCCGACTCCGAGCCCGAAGCCGACATCTGTCGCTGGCAGTGTCGATATAACGTAACCGTTGCTTTCTTGCTTTCCACGCAGATGACGCGATCAGGCGGCTCCTCTTCTTCCTATCAACCTCAGGTACGCACCGACATCCTCGCATCAGATGCGACCTTCACCGAGGTGGAGGCCGTTCAATATGCCGCGGCCGCGCAGAACACGAGCGTGGATCTGTTAGGAAGATATGACACTGCTCCGATTTCTGAAAAATTCATTGCGAAGTACACCCCCGCTAGGTTGAAGAAGTTTTGCGCAGACTATGGCATTAGGTCTCCCATTGTCCTAACTGTCCCCGAGTTAGGATCCGTCTTGTCTAACCCTCCGCGCGGCTGCTTCGCGGTCCACGAGCTGGCTATCACTAACAGGCTGCGGTTGCCCATACCCAGATACACTGCTAAACTCATGTCGCACTACCACTTGTGTCCAGCGCAAGTGACCCCAAACTCCTACTTAACCATCAACGGGTTCGTAATGACCTGTTTGGCTGCGCTGATCCCGGTGTCAATTAAATTATTTCAATCCCTGCACCGTGTGTCTGCCAACCAATACGGGTTTTATACCTTTAGTCCCCGCGGCGCGGGCGATCTTCATTGCATCGTGACGCAGCCGAAGAAACCCCGCAAGAACGAGGTTGTTTGGAAGAATAACTTCTTTTGGGTTAGTCTTAATGCAAGTGCAACTGCTGCCGATGTCTTTGACTTCCCGCTGTCCAAGGGGGAAGTCCCCGCTGACACCCGAGAGCAACCAGTACTCCCTCCTTCTATGCGCGCCGTGCGCGACTACTTTGTCAAGGCTAAGACTCCAGGGGAGGGCCATCGTGTTTGGACCCCTACCTTTGACCAGTCCTTGGAGAACGTCTGGTTGATAAGCGCGGGTCTCATGGAGGCCGTAAATGAGGCTGAGCGCCGTAGGATTCTTCCTCTTTCTCCGTACTTCTCTCTTTATTACCTGTATGGTCAAATGATACTAACTTTCTTTTGTTTCCTTTTCTCTGCAGTAAAAGCTCTCGATACCGTTGAGGCCCACATCGCGAACCTTCTCCCGCAAGCAGATATGTTTAAGGTTCGCGCACAACGGGAAAAGGCCGCCAATGCTCCTGAGAAGATTCAAGCTGCTCGGGAGGAAACGACGGCGATGAATGCAGCTGCCGCGACGAAGGAGACAAATAAAGGGGAAAAGCGCAAACGGGCTGAGTCCTCCTCGTCGCAGGCGGCTTCTTTGAGGCCGAGGAAAAGATCCGCGGGCACCATTCCCGTGGCTGCGACCCCTCTTCGGGAGGCGCCTCCTCAACAAGAGGTGTCTACCCCGCAGCCCGAGTCTACTCAGCTGCGGGTGTCTGCGCAGGCACCGACCTCTGAGGAGCCGGCCTCATCTTCGGCCGGTAGGGATAAAGGAAAGGGACTTCTCTCGGAGGGGGTCCCTACTACTGCCGAGACTCTATCACCGGTGAGTGCTCACTCTTATCTTATCTCCGGCGTGCATGTATTACTGGTTTGGTTCTAATTTTCTTTGTTTACAGATTCTCGAGAATCCCCGCGCAGGCAAATCGCCTCGCTTCTACATGCGGCGCCAGAGTCTGGGCGATTCGAGCCTGGAAGGGAGTGAGCAGACCATGAACACTGCTCCCCCCACCGACAACGACACCGTTTTCGGCCCCAGTAAGTCTCTTTCCACGCGCGCTAATCGGCCTTTCACTTACTCTCACACTGATTTTCCTTCGCGGTCAGGCTTGGGTGGGGTATCTCCTCAGGTTATGCAGGTGACCGATGATATGGGTGTGCCCTTGGCTAGCGAGGATAGTCTTTGGGCCATCAGAGGGATAAGCGACCCTCTCAACGATGCCCTCCTTCCCCTTCGCCGCTGGGCACGCCGCCAAGAAAGGCCTGGCAACTGGCTGGAGCGCTTCGCCGCACATACTTATAGTGCGAGTTTTTTTTTTTTTTTTTTTTACCTGCCTTCTTACACTTATCTTTTGTAGCTGGCTGGCCTTGTCTCCCATGTGTTCGACACCATGGGTGATCCCTCCGAATACATCCAGACGCAGTCAGACCGGTTCGCCGAATTGTCTGCGGTTGCCACCCAACGAGAGGAGGAGATAAAGAGGTTGATGACACGCGTGGACGAGCTCAGCGCGGAGAACGCGAAGGCTGCAGACTTCACTAAAGCTGCCGAAGAAAGGGCTGAGAAGGCCACCAAGGAAGCCAAAGCTGCGGTGAGCTACGCGGCCACCACCGCTGCGCAAGTTACTCAACTCAAAGAGATCAGCAAATCTTTGTGCGAGTCCAACGCGCAACTGAAGGGGGACCTGACTGCGGCCCTTGACAGGGAGAAGAACCTGCTGCCTTAGCTTGAAAATGCTAAGGGCTACATCAACTTCTGGGCGCACCGCGCTTGTAACGCCAAGGCAAAGTTCCTGGCCTCCCCAGACTATGAGGTGCTCCTTAATGACAGGATGGGTGATGTCCGCTTCTCCGCGGTGAAGGCGATAAAGGAATCTGCTATGGCTGCGTTGAGGGAGGTGGGTGCGATCTCAGAGAAGCATCCTAAAACGTTGGCCCCGGCTGATGTGAATGCCTTTACCTCTGCTCTGGAGCGTCTCGGCGACCAGTATCTGGCCACCTTCGAGGATCCCGAAGATCTGACTAAGGATCTAGAATATCTGACCGCGAAACGAAGCAGGACCCTCTTCCAAGCGCGGCAAGATCTCTGGGAGCTGCCTGAGTCCATCAATGTTGACGAGGCGCCACCTGCCCCGGAGCCCAGGATACAACCCCAGTGGAGTCCAATTGTCATCAACCTCGAGGGTGATGGGGATGATGACGACGACGATGATGATGCTGAGGAGGAAGAGGGCGCAGCCCAGCTAGCAGGGGATGTAGCTCCTTAAACTTTGTATTTTTATTTCTGCCTTTGTAGTTATTGGAATCAACTTCTTATATGGTCCGGCGTTTATCTCTCTTCATCTTTTCTTATACGTTGTTGCTGTCCTTGTATACTTGTGATAATACGCGATCAACGAGCATCGCCCCTGGAATTGGGCGCGATTTCGACTCGATCAAAATATCCGCCCCTGGAATGGGGGCGGAAATCGCACTCGGCCATCGCCCCTGAATTTGGGTGCGATTTCGGCCCGATTAACTAATTTCGCTCCTCTGTCGCAGCCAAACTTCGCCCCTGGAATTGGGTGCGATCTCGACTCAATCAAATAACTTCGCCCCTGAAATGGAGGCGAAAATCGCAGCCAAATTTCACATTGGCTTATCTTGCGATGATCTCTTTATAATGATAATATCTTGTACCTGCAAAACAATAACAAACACTAACTCGTTATCCAGGTGCGCCCCTTGGGGTATTAGCCCAAGGGTGGAATATTATGGCTCAGCTCGTTTTTTGTGGGTTATTACAGCCCATCCTTCGTTCGAATTGAACTCGGATATCAACGAGGGTCGAGCCCGAGACATCGAATTTAACCAATGAAAATTTGGCTCGACTGTCCGGGCCCGAAGATCTGGGGGTCTACGTTCCACTTAAACATAGCATCGCAGTTCGACACCCTTGAAATAGGGTGTCCCCTGATTACTGAGTGCAAGAGCGTAGGCGAACGAATCCGAGCTGGAGACATGTTCGCCGAGGGCCGTTACTTCGGCTCTGCCTCTGGTTACGGGCCGGGCGATCTCATGGAACCCTATTCAACATGCACCCGAATCATCGGGAATGAATATAGTGTCTTAACCCGAACCAGTTATATTTTGGAATTGGACTTCTTCCCAGCCGCGCCCGAGTATTAGTGATACCCAGGTGCCAATTGATACTATTGGTGATCCACAGCTGGTCATCCGAGGTGGTGAGGTCCCACCCCGCAGTGGGTATTCATCGTCCGAGTCTGGTGAGACAACCGACTCAACTTGGCTTTAGCCACTGGCTTGATCGAAAATGATTCATCGAGACCGGTGAAGTTCCAGACTTGGTCAGAATTTGCTCTATAGTATTCTAACTATTCTAATTAAAATTGACACATCGGGTGAACGAAAACAACTGGGCCGCAGGCCATTTCATTTATTGAGAATTTAAAATACATGTTTTGCGGGGTGCGTCTAGCGCTTCACTATCCTTTTGATGAAAAATAAACAACGAACTGATTATGTTACAACTCAACCCATAACCTAAGCATAATATTTCTTGAGGTGGATAATGTTCCATGGCCTCTCGATGGGTTCGCCGCCAAGTTCTTCCAAGCGAAAGGTCCCCTCCCTCATCTTTCCAACCACAAGGAAAGGACCTTCCCACTTGGGCTTCAGTTTCCCGCCTGGAACCTCTTTTCCGGTAGCTGCGAGATTTCTCAGAACATAATCTCCAATCTCAATGCTTCTTGGGCTTACCCTCTTGTTGTAAGCGCGAGCCATGTCTTGTTTTTGTCTCTCTACTCGCAGCAAAGCATTGCCTCTCAATTCAGGCAGCAAGTCTAACGCGATGCGCAGCTCCGACTCATTCTGCTCGGGTTCGTAGGTGCTGATCCGCAAGGACTTAGCTCCCCACTCCACTGGCAATACCGCATCTGACCCGTAAACGAGCTGGAATGGGGTTTCTCCCGTAGCGCGCTTAGTTGTGGTACGCATCGCCCACAAGATCCCTGGTAGCTGCTGAATCCATTTTCCCTTGGCCCCTTCGACCATTTTGCGGAGTGCGCCCACAATCAACTTGTTGGAGGATTCAACCTGACCGTTGGCCTGCGGATAGGCAACCGAGGCATAGCAAGTTTTCACACCATATTTTGCGCAGTATTCATGGAATCGGTCGCTGTCAAACTGCGAGCCATTGTCGAGGGTGACGCAGCGGGGTAGCCCAAACTTGGTGAAAATATACTTCCACATGAAATCCATGGTCTCTGTATCTCGGATGCGAGAGACTGGTTGCGCTTCAACCCATTTGGTGAAATAATCCACTCCAACAATCAGATATCTCTTTTGGCATTGACTGCGAGGAAAAGGACCCACAATGTCGAGTCCCCACCTCGCAAATGGCAGCGGTTCAGTTATGGGTTTAAGTGGAGTTGCAGGTCCATGCGAGGTTGGACCAAACCTCTGACATCGGTCGCACTTTTTCATGATCTCGGCTGAATCGCTCTGCATTGTGGGCCAATAGAACCCAAGCCGTAGGGCTTTACCGGCCATTGCCCTTGCTCCAATGTGGCCGCCGCACTCACCATGGTGGATTTCTTTGAGGATATAATCTCCCTCAACTGGGTCTACACACTTCAAGAACGGATGGGTGTACCCCTTCTTGTACAACTTACCGTTCAGAAGCGTAAACCATTCAGCACGTTTCTTCACCTTCTCCGCCTCTTTCTCGTCTTCTGGCAACTCTCCATCCCTCAAGTATGCAAACAACGGGATCATCCACTCTGGGCCGCGGTCTAGTGCTGCGATGTTCGGAGTCGCGTCAATACTGCGCAACGGCAGAACCTTCCACTGTACCACCCTTGGGTTGTCATTTACCGACGAACTAGCCAAGCGTGCTAGTGCGTCGGCCTGTTGGTTCTCTGACCTCGGGATCTGCTCAATCTCGAACACCTCGAAGCTCCTGACCATTTCTTTGACTGCGTCCCGGTATCTAGCCATGTGATCTCTGGCCTCAAACTTATCAGTTATTTGATTGACCACAACAGCCGAATCCGAGTATGCTTTTACGTTCCTCGCGCCCGCAGCCGCACACATTTGTATTCCCGCAATCAGGGCTTCATACTCTGCTTCGTTGTTAGTAGCTTCGAATCCGAAACGCAAAGCATATTCAGTCTTGTCCCCGCTTGGGAGGATAACTACTATGCCTGCTCCGCTGCCGCCGGAATTCGAAGATCCATCAACGTACAACAGCCACTGTGCATTTGGTACTGCGGACTCCTCACTAAACATGCACTCTGTGACGAAGTCGGCTAGTACTTGTCCCTTGTAGGCTTTCCTGGATTTGTACTCCACTCCAAATCCCTTCAGCTCGCAGCCCCAACGCGGCAATCGACCGTTCCCGTCGAGACTTCCCAGTATCTTTTGGAGTGGATAATTAGTCATCACAACAATTTTATGACTCTGAAAGTAAGGCCTCAGCCGCCTACTTGCAATCAGCAAACTCAATGCCAACTTTTCGAGCGGTGGATATCGCAACTCGGCCCCGGCGAGGGCGTGGCTCACGTAATACACCGGGCATTGTGAGCCCTCGCGCTCGACCACTAGCGCAGCCCCCACTGCTCGCTCTCCCACAGATAAGTATATCATTATCTCTTCCCCCCCTTTTGGTACCACAATCTTTGGCACCTTAGTCAGATATTCCTTCAGTTCTAGGAAGGACTTCTCGGCCTCGTCGTTCCACTCAAACGCCTTGCGCTTTCGGAGTGCATCGAAAAAGGGTAAGCAGCGGTCAGCTGACTTGGCAATGAATCGGCTGAGAGCCGCCACGCAACCAGTCAACCTCTGCACATCTTTGACGCATCGAGGGGAAGGCATATCCAAAATGGCCTTTATCTTCTCCGGGTTTGCGTCAATGCCGCGCTCACTGACCAAGAAACCCAGGCACTTCCCCGAATGCACCCCGAATACACACTTCTTGGGGTTCAGCTTCATATTGTACTTCCTCAAAGTAGCAAAAGTTTCACTCAAATCTTGTGTGTGGTTCGCAGCTAACGCACTTTTCACTATCAGGTCATCCACATAGGCCTCCATGTTGCGTCCAATTTGCCCCTCGAACACCTTATTGACTAACCTTTGGAATGTCGCACCCGCATTTTTTAACCCAAAGGGCATCACACGATACATGTATACTCCTAGCGGAGTGACGAATGCGATTTTTGGTCTATCCTCCTCCTCGAGGGGCACTTGATGATATCCTGCGTAGGCATCCATGAAACTTAAGAGTCCATGGCCCGAGGCCGAATCCACTAATCTATCCATACGCGGCAAAGGCTGGCCATCCTTCGGGCACGCTTTGTTTAGATCAGTGAAATCAACGCACATGCGCCACGACCCATTGGGCTTTTTAACAAGCACAACGTTCGATAGCCACGTCGGGTATAAACATTCTTCTATGTATCCAGCTTTAAGGAGCTTACCCACTTCCTCCTTAATCGCTTCGGACCTTTCTGTCCCAAAATGTCTTCTCCTCTGGTGAACTGGTTTGATTTTTGGGTCCGCATTCAGCTTGTGTGTAATGACTGCGGGATCGAGGCCCGACATTTCCTCTACCGCGAATGCGAACACGTCTCTATACTCTTGGAGCAACGCGACCAGTGGATCTCGCTCTTCCACTGTGAGATTCCGACCAATGCGTACTGCTCTCCCCTCATTATCCTCTTGTAAAGCCACTTCCTCTGTCTCCTCGTGGGGTTGGGTGGGTCCTTCCAGCCCATGACGCGCATCCAAAGTCTCGATGGAGTACGTCATCGCGGCCGAGATTGCTTCACCACTCCTCTCCTTCCTCTTCCTGGAAGGTTGGTATTCGGGTGCGGCATCCTCGAGGTTGACCATCGGCGGCCGCAGCCCCGCGTGATAACATTCTCGAGCTGTTTTCTGATCGGTTCGTATTATTGCCGGCTTCCCGTCATCGGTGATATATATCATTAAAAGTCCCAAGGTAAACACCAGACCAACCACTTCGTTTAACATCGGCCTCCCGATGACCACATTATATGCGCATGGAATGTCAATGATGATGAATTCCACCATTGCGGTCCTGATCGCACTTCCAGTACCAATGGCACCAGGGAGTCGAACCGAACCTAGCGGATAGATAGTTTGCCCGCCGAACGCGACAATAGGATCATGTAGTGGCTGTATATCCTTCCTCGTGTATCTCAGCTTTAATAAACAATCCAAAGTCATTATATCTACTGAGGATCCTGTGTCCACCAGGCATCTTCTTATGTCCTTGTTCGCCACCCTCATGGTGATCACCACCGGATCGTCATGTGGTGTACGAACCTCCGTAATATCAGACTGCTTCAAAGTGATATCGGGGATCCTTATCGGCCTCAACTGCGGAGACGCAATGGAGTTGATAAAGTTTCTTAAATTTTCTTTTCGTCCCCGGTGACTTGGTCCGCCGCTGGCGAAGCCACCCGAAATTGTGTTTATCACACCGGGGCTGTGTTCCCTATCTCCTCCCTTGGGTGGTCGCGGCCTACTCCCAAGCCAACCATTGTTGTTGTTGCGGTTGTTGTAGTTGCCGCGGCCCGGCCATTGCTGTTTATACCTGTCCCGCTGTCCTCGCAGCCGGGTCAGGTATCTCTGCAACCTTCCATTGTCAGCTAGATTGTGACACACATCTTCCAAATGAAGGCAGTTTCGGGTACTGTGTCCGCTCTCCATATGGTACTCACAAAATTGCTGCATGTTGACCCTATCTGCGTCAGCCATTGGCTTTGGTGCCGGCAATATCTCATCATCCTTGATTGCCATAAAGATTGTTCTGATCGATGTATTGAATCGACCGGGGTTGCGCAAGCCGCCACTCGGCCGGCGCGCAGACAGGAAGTCCTGGCTCTTGTTCTGCGCCACCACGGCCGCCTTCTCTTTGCGTCCCGAGCTATTTACCAAGGAGGCATTCACGTGCGCGGCCACTCTCTGATATGCGCTCACCATGGTCTTGGGCTCTTTTGCAACCAAGTCGTACTTGCATCTACCTTCCGTCATTCCCATGATTAACGCCGCAACCCCCGCCTCATCAGTGAGGTTGGTCACATGCGTTGCATTCATGCGGAATCTCTGGATGTACTCGTCCAGAGATTCGTTGTCTCCCTGTTTCACAGTGGCAAGGTGGATGGATGTCTTTTTTCTAGTCTTGCTGGTTACAAAGTGGCCAGCAAACTTCCTTTTTAACTCTCTCCATGAGTCAATACTGTTTGGGGGTAACTGGTCAAACCATCTCTGCGCGATTCCGCTTAGTGTAGACGGGAACAGCTTGCAGATGGTGGGTTCGTCCATGGTCAGGTAACTGATATTGTGTAGATATGACGAGATGTGGTCGTGCGGGTCTCCTACCCCATCGTACTCAGTCATCTTGGGTTTCTTAATGCCCGGCGGCTTGTCGGCGGTTAGGATCCAACTTGTGAATGGGGAGTCACGAAGCAGTGTTGAACGTCCCCGATGACCACAGCTCCGGTATTTGGAACTTGCCTCGCCCTCAATTTCAGACTCGCTCTCACTACTGCTTCGCGTCCGGGTCCTACCTCTGCGAAGTGGACTCCGGGGCCGCTCACCGTGATGGTGCTGGTGGTCGTGCTGAGATTGAGTCTTGGGCTGTGGTTGCGAGGGACAGGTGAGGGCCACGCCTCGTGCGGGTGGAGGAGACCGGGACCGTATCCACAGGGGCGCGTTGCGTCGCCCAGAATCCCGTCGTAATCTGTCAAACACTGATGCTCGATCCTCCTCTACCATACCCTTGCCTTTCTCCATCGCGGAGAATTTTTTGTATGACACCTGGGGTCGCTCTTTCTGTCTTTCCTTCTCCCTTTCCCTCTCTTTTCGCAACCTTTCCTCTTCCTCTTTCTTCCTTTTCTCCTTCTCCTCGCGCGCCCTCCCCGCATCAATGATGAGGCGCGCGTCCAAGAATCTAGGGTTGGCTTGCCTCTGCGCCTCCTCTGCGCGTGCCACCGCTCTGCGGATGCGCACTGAGGGGCACGGCCTCTTCTTCCCCCTCTTCGCTCCGGAAGATCCCGGCTGCGACTGCCCCGAGGCCGGTGGCACCTGCACACTCACCTCCTTCCGGAATGCCACCATTTGGGCATCCAAGTTCTCCATCATCTCCTTGTGGAGGTCTTCTCGGACTGCGGATACCCGAGCTTCAAAGGCCGCAGTGCCCTGGCTATCCGTCTCCGTCTCCTCCTCGTCTGTGTAATCCATCTCGTCTTCGTCCTCGACGACGTAACCTCTGCGGTGACGCCCGTCTTCGATGGTTACAGGGGGAGGTGGGCGCGCAGCTTCCACTGCCTTTTGTCTTTCCGGGGCTCGAGTGGATGCGGTTGCGGTGGACGCAACCGGCCCCAATAAATCACCTGTCATCGGGTCGCAACGGCCGATGATTGGGTTGTCACCGGGGGGTAGCGCACCCGCATGCGCAGCGGCCGTGTTTGACTTGTCAACCTTTTTTCGCGTCTCGGCTACCATTTCTATCGCAGTCAAGATGTTCAACTCACAAGCAAAAACTCAGACTTCTCCGATCTATCCCCACAGACGGCGCCAAATGTTCGTCCTGGGTTCGACTTCGGGATAGATGGGGTCTAAGTCTCTTTCCTGCGCAATGAACAAACTGTCAAAGGGGGCCCGGTTTTACCCAGGCGACGCCCCTCCGAAGGTCAAGTCAGTATTGGGTGCGATCGGGAAATGTGGTACCGAGAATCACTTATCTTAAAGATAGCAATAAAATGGCTTTCTTAAAGCTCAGAGTCTGAATCTTACCAAATGAGGGAAAAAGAGGGGTATTTATAGTGGAGGAGGTACCCTCAAGGAGTACCCCTAGGGGTCCCCCCTTCACCTTGACCCTCCATTCCCTTGACATCCAACGGATGAGATCTGCGACATCATTGGGCTTTATCAAGGGCATTGGGCCTTCCTTCCCAAGGGCTGTGGCCTCATCAATAAAATGAACCCCAACATCTGCGACTTTATTGGCCTCACGAAAGCAGTGAATAATCTCCACTTTGTGAAAAGTATCAAGGTCCACCAAAATATCTGTAATAAGGTTGAAAATTTCCCAAGGCACCTTCCAGTTACGACGAATAGAATTGATTACACAAATGTTGTCTCCTTCAATTACAATATTATTGATATCTAAGAAAATTGCTGCTTTGATTCCTTAACAAATTAATTAAGAGTTATGAAAATGTACTTACCATATGTAGGTTTTTGTTAATCATTTAAAAAATTCATTTATAATGAATATGCAGTTACCATATGTAAGTTTATGCTAATTTTGAAAAGATGAATCAATATAAAAGTTTTCTATTATGAGTTATAGTAATTAAGATGATAATCCATAAGTCAAACTTACATTTTAATACGTGAGAAAAAGTCTGACATGATATTTTATACATTTTGGTAAATACAAGAACCAAATGGTTTTTTTTTTACTTTTTTTTTATTATAAACTTCGAATGAGAGGTAGTAATAATAATAACGATAAGTCACTCATCTACTATAGGTAGATAGTAAATTCCCCATACTAATAAGTTGGAGTATAAGTCAATTGTATTTCTCTAAACTATGTGTTATTCTATAAGTATTTTTTTTTCTAATATATGTTTTTTCTCTGTATAAACAAATGACCACAAGTTACGAATAAAAACAATTTTTATATTTTTTGAATGAATTTGATCTTATTAGTATCTAACTATGAGCTGTTTATAGGACTCTAGAGTTAATAAAATCTTATTACAATTTCTGGTGAATAAAAATTACATTTGTGAATAAGAAAATTCATTTATAAGTAAGGGTAAATATTAATTCCATACTCCGTTTATGAAAGTATATGGTAATCATGAAATGGTTACATAATACAAAACAATTTTCCTATGGGTTATGCAAAGATTTAATTCCAAAATTGAGTTTATTGTAGCCATAAAAACATGTAATCCCTCCTTTGACTCCTTTCCAAAATGTATGACGATTTCATTTTGTGAGATAAGGTATTGGTAGTTGATTACGCAAAACAAAAAAAAAAAAAACTAAAAATATCAGATTTATATACTTAAAGTTATACCCATTTGATTGGTATCTACTAATAATCTTGATAGACTACAGTTAAAAAAAAAATTGTTGTAAAAGTGGTAAAATGAAGAGAACATAAACTCACCTTAGCTTGAGGTTATTTGCATGAATATTAATTATGTCTTGGTCATTTAGGTTTCGTATGATCTGATGAAGATATTTGATTAAATGAGAAGTTATTTGATCTGTATGAACATTTCAGATCTCAATTGATCTAAATTAATTAAAAAAAGTTGTGATTAACTAGGGAACCTTACCTCGAGGTTAAATTATTTGCATGAAAATTGATTATGTATTGGTTATTTAGATTTTGTATGATGTGGTATGAAGTTATATGATGAAATCAGAAGTTGTTTAATCTGATTTGCACCTTTCAGATGTAAAATAGTCTAAATTAATTAGCAATTAACTGAATTTAATTAGGTGAGTTATGCCTTAATGGAAGAAATTAATCTGTATGGTCTATTCGCATTAAAACTATTACTACCAACCGAGATTATTAGATCATCCACCTTAATGTAATCTTCTTAGAAATTTTTTTGAATTGAATGCGTCTGGTATTGGAAAATCCCACAACGCAAATGGGATTCTCCTCGAGTTTTACAAAAATTTATGCATAGTCTTAAAATATATAATATTTGAATTATAAATATATTATATCTATTGGCAAAGGAATACAACTATAATCACCATATTGAAAATGAGAATATAATATCTACAATATAGTTATATTCTTAAAGGATTTCGGTAATGGATGGTACGTATATAATGTATAATATTTTTAATGTAACCGTGCAACGCACGAGCTTTAAACTAGTGTATATATATATATATATATATATATATATATATATATATATATATATATATATATTTATAAACGAAGTTTTTTTCGTGGGCATTGAAGAGGTCTAGAGCCTTTCGAATTTTCTTAGAGCTTCTGGTGAATAAGGAATTAATTTATGTTATGGAAGTGTTGTTATAGCATATGTGAGTTTATGGTAATAATGTACAAAATTCATATATCCTACTTATGGAAATGTAGTATACCATATGTAGGTTTATGGTAATTTTGAAAAAATCCATCAATATAAAAGTTTCCTTTTTAAGTTATGGTAAGATAATAAGTCAAACCTACATTTTAATATAAGAGAAATTTATACGACATTTTCTACATTTTGGTAAAATATAAGAACCAAATGTTTTTTTTTTTTTTAAATGTGTCTACAGTAGTTAATGAAATTTTAATATTATTTGTGAATAAAAAGTCCGTTTATAAGTTCATTTAGTGTAGAAGTGGCCCCCAACATGGATAGTCAAAAGCAACAAACAAAATAGAAAATTATAAATAGATCGAAAGGAGTATATGGCAATTAATCACGAGAAGGTAAGATAATACAAAAGACTTTTCAATAGTAAAGGATAATTGTTTACTCGCTTTAATATATGTGCTATTCTATAAGTCTTTTTTTTTTCTTTTTTTGTAACCTATGTTTTAGTGTATATATATTAAAGATTGACCACAAACTACAAATAAATGTAGTTTTTATATTTTTTTAACAAATTCAGCATATAATCATAAGCTTTTAGTACGTCTAGAGACATTGAAATTGTATTTCGAATTTTATTATGGGTAATGGAAAGATTATATTATATTCCAAATTTGAATTTATTGTAATCATAAAAAGATAGGATACCCCCCCTCCTTTCAGAAATGTAAGACGATTTCATTTTGCGAGCTAGAGCATTGACTGTTGATTTCGCAAAAAAAAAAAAAAACTATAAGATTTGCACACTTAAAGTTATACTCATTTAGTGAGGTATTTGCTTTGATAATATTATTATAGCTTTGTAATTTTTTGCCTTATATTTTTAGGTGGGTAGCAATTCAACTTACTCAAGTGAATTTCAAATACTAATATCTACGAGTATAAGTCACTGGGTTTCTCTATATATGCGCTATTCTATAAGTCTTTTTTTTTTTTTGTTCTAATCATAAAAAGATAGGATACTCTCTCCTTTTAGAAATATATGATTGTTTTAGTTTGTTTAGCTGAGGCATTGACTGTTGAACAGGTCATATGTCAATTGATCTAAATTAATTAAAAAATAGCTTAATTTAGGTGATATGCTTTGGTATTTATATGTTGCAAAATTAAGTTGAATTGTATCATACAAGGTTATTCCAGTATTCGATGTACTTATTTCTATGAGAGCAATCAAATGTTTTTACATAAGGTGTAAATCTCTTTGCTCTAAAACAATTACTATCCAACAAAATTTATTTGGTCAGCTACCTTAATGTAATCTTGAGTTTTGAAATTTAATACATAGTCATAGAAAATATAATATTTGATTTATAAATATAGTTTACCTATTGAAGAGGCAAATAATTGTAGGTGTTTTATGGAGGTCTAGACAGGTCATCGAGCCATATATAATTTTGAAAATGATAATATAAGATCTTTAATTGAATAATAGCTATAAATAAATTCTTGATTATCAAACATTTGCAAAGTGCATTTATATATATTCAAACTGGAATAAAAACATTTATCACAAACCTAAAATTACCTTTTATTGCTAGGTAATTTGAAACATGGCCAAATAAGCAAACTCATTGGTACGAATCACAGTTTTTCATCTTGAGAATTTGTAGTGTACAACGTGCAAGCATTATTGCAATTATAAAATTTAAAATAACTGATGTATAATCTTTAATTTGAGTCATTGATTCAACAAAACAAAATATAAGATGATTTAAAAGAAACATACAATTAAGATAATATATTTTTTAGGTTCGGTTTCGTAAGTTATGATATAAAATTATTTAGATTTATTTAAATTTATTGAACTTGCACTAAACTTATTAGATTTGAACTAATATAAATTCATTTGGAATCAATTTTTTTACTAGATTCATTATACTTACAACATCTTACTCTCGTGATACAAATATGTTAAAAAGAATAAGTTGAATCATACAAAATCTTACTAACATGAAGTGTAATAAGCTTAGAAATCGGTATACAATATAGGGAACGAATTCGAAACTGAAACTTATTATATTCGGTACCTGTGTCTTAATCACTATAGCACAACATTTGTCAGTTGTTATTTAGGTGTGTTGATGTGAAATAATAAATGTATATATCTTGCATAATTTGTGTTTAGTTTTGTTTAGCGTTGACATCTTTATACTTTTGTCATTAGACATGAACACGTAAAACGATAAAAGTTGGTTAAAGTAGGTAATGGAAGTAAATGGTTTTATTAAAAAAGTTAATTAATATTTTTATATATTGATATATTAATTAGTTAATTAATTAGCTAGAACATTAATATCATGTAAGTATACAGTGTGAGAACTTTAAAATAAAAAAATTAATCATTAGTTCTAGATAATTGGTAACTTTATTTCGTTATTACCTTAAAAAAACTTTATTTAGGTAATGAAATGTGCGTATATAATATAATATATTGTTAATGTCACCGTGCAACGCACGGGCTTTAAACTAGTTTCTTAATAAAATCATTACACAATTTTAATTTTCACCTATCATACTATTATTTAAACGTCCATAACAACTCATGGTCTCTTCCAACAACAATTATTTCGGTGGAAAAATAAAGCATAACCCACTTTTCCGGGGGCAAGCCACCCTATAACCCAACCCTAAACCCTTTTTCGAGAACCTTAAATCATGGTGCCGGGAAACCCAACCCTAAACCCTTTTTCGATGAGGGCGTCGTTTTTTGTGCATGGGAATCACATAAAAAATTGACATCAATTTTGTATGGAAAATGGAAAAAGTTACTAAAATTTATTGTTATTTTTTTAAATAGTAACATTAAAAATGAGAGTACCTATATATGGGCACTTTTTTAGAAAAATCCTAATGTTATAGTGTCTTATCGAGGAATTTACTATTCTACGGAATAAAATACCTGCCTCACCTTGATCTAATTATACTTAGATTGTAATTACTTGAATTGAAGGGCTATCGCTCAGTCCCGGTATTTGCAATTAAGGAAGCACATATGACAGTATGTTTGGTAGACAAGTAGAAGGTAGCGTTTAGCGTTTTGACTAAGTCAGAATGTTACTTAACATGTTTGGCTGTACATTTGTTATTAGCGTTTGAAGTAGCATTTAGCGTTTTAAGGAGCATTTGACAATTGCTAATATAAGTAGCATTTCCCATAGAAAGTAGCATTTTTGATTTTTTAATTTTCTGATATATATTATTTTAATAACTCAACAGCTACTGATCGTGCCAAACACGTCATTGTTAACAGCTACTTTTCAGCTAACAGGTTAGCTAGTCAAACTGCTAACAGCTACCTCAATAGCTAAATGCTACCTGAACACCTATTACTACCAAACACACCCTAAGAGACTTAGAACACTATGCAATAGACATATTGAACACAAAGCACTTTCATTGAATAAACATGAGTGATGTATCCGTTGTCAAAAAAAATAAATAAACATGAGGATTCTTACAAACTTATGAAGAACAATAATTGAAAGAAGTCGGGCTGCTAATGAAGAGTTAAGGAAGAGTTAGGACAATTACCTCCATGCCTTCTATCTTCAGTATGGAAAGCTTGCAAACTATAACTAATACATAAACAGATCAAATAAACTGCTCATAATATTTACCTCATATTATCATTTCAATATTTACCTCATTTTATATATTTAAATCATGTATTAACGAATAAAAAGAACGGAAGAAGTATATCGTTCAAACTTCTAAAAGCTCGGGGCAATATAGTGAAAGAAAGTGGTGCTACTGCTTTAATAGGATTAGTCACATAACTCACACTATACTAAAGTCATCCTAGGGAGACAAGCCACATGGGAATTCATTTGTTTATCATACTTTTTTTCGCTGTAAAATATTTATAATCATTGCATTTTTCGCATTCAATTAAAACCGGAATGCAATGGCAGTACAGTTGCACAGTCAAACATAACTTCAAGGTGATTTCTTACCTTAATTGGAGTTTAACTATAGAAGAACACCTTGAAGACTCAAATGTGTGACTATATATTGTGCATTTCTCGTCAAAAGTTCGGTTGGTTGAACAATGTTATACTAGTAAAAGAAACAATTACAAGAGCAAAATCGACAAGTATATAATTAAGATACATATTGCACAACAATTACACTTCCAACTTCCATCCAAAGGCACTACCATATGAATTAACTAACCCAAAATGAGAAAATCATGTGACAAGAGTGAAACCTAAGGGTATTTTCCGAATAATCGTAGTGATCATTCCACAAACAAAATGTTTATTTTAGATAAAAGGGGATGAGTTACTAACTTACTACACACGATAAGGAGGTACTTTGCATGATGCATCTCATCAATAGAACACTACTACCAATACAATTCTTATTATCTTTCTAATATGCTTCTATGAGCTTGTCGCGCATGGTCCAACATACTAGTATATACTTACTAAGTCATAGTCCGATATTATTATTCTTTTCATAGATTTGATCTGGAGTAGTTCCTTTTTTTTTTTTTTAATTGATCACTGGAAAAAGTTTTTTCTATCTATGTTATTGAAACAAATCAACTCTATCAATTTCATCCTCTTAATTAAACGGGTAATTATCAACTTCTTAACTTTGTATCAATCGCTTAAAAATAAGGGTAAAGGGTTGTTTAGCACTCAGTATCGTCACAAGCTTCAATGTCTACTCAAATTTTAGCTAAAAAATGCCTTCAAAGTTAAGGGTGTTCATGAGAATTTTCCTTAAATAGTAATTAGTAGAATCAATGTGGTACCAATGGATTTCACCTAATACCCACCTATGTGAGCTAAAAAGCTTCATTAAGCAATACGAATAATTAATCATTGCTTAATTAAGAGGGATGTGGCTCCTCTAAGCAACATATTTTCTATTAGAAAACCAACCAATTTAACTTAAAATTCTCTGTGATATGAATTTGTCATCCTATTTCCGAGTACATGACAAACATAGCCCTCATTGTCTCCAACCTAAAAATTGATATATCAGTGACCTTAGGCTCGCTCAACCGTGTGCAGTGTGCTCAAGCTTAAGGACACAAACCCATTAGATTCGGAGTACATCATTTTTGGGTAGTGATAAATAGTTCTTGTTTGCATTTTTCGTAGGATTTTCATATTTTCGCACTTATTATTTGTAACCAAACTTGACAATGGTGAAATGGAGCATGGTATAATTTGCATGTGTCTAGTTACGATGAGTATAGTATTTTATAAAAAGCCGCAAATAATCGATTAAAACCAAATACTCCCACATTTAGAATATAATGAAATTTTCTTCACACAACCTCACAGTCCCTCTACCTATTCAATCATACACCCTTACGAACACTCCCATGCCTCCTTTCTTCCCAATCTTCATATGAAGTGAATCATCTCTTGTTCCAAAAAGCACTATACTTTCTCATAGGGCCATGTGGGAAATCTTCAAAAAATTTGGGGCCCTGGGCGAAATTTCTAAATGTGGCTCCAATACGTCGGATTTAATATGTTTAGACTCTAAAAATCAAACAGTTGTTTTGCAAAGATGGATCCTCTCCACTTCTCAAAAGAAGTGGATGGTCTAGTTCCTCATCTACGGCCCAGATTAATGGCCCACATAATATCAACGACCACAAATAAATCATGAAACAAAACGTGATGCTTCTTCTTCCTCAAACCCAACGACACCACCCCACCACCACCTCCGGTAAGAAAATGTTCCGGCGACGAGCCCTAACCACCATCACACCCACAAATACACCCTCCCCCCCCCCCCCGGCGGTCCCCTTTAAAGTCACTGTTGTGGACTGCCAAACCACCGGCTCCACAATTAGTATGATATTGTCCGCTTTGGGTCGGGTGACAAGCTTGCACGGTTTTTAAACATGGGTATTTTTTCAACCCAAAAGGTCTCATACTATTTAGTGTGGAGGTGGAACTTATATACAAGGATTCTAGTCCTTGTTTCTTTAATGTGGGACTTGGGTTGACACACCAACAGTCACCAGATCACTAGTCCGGCGATCACCGTAACTCCGCGATGGCGGTGAGATGGTAAGTGTGAAGATGATGTTTATGAATGGCGTAACATTTTGGCCGGAGGTGGTGGTGGACATGCCGGATGGAGATGCGAGGTCGGGCTAGATATGGCTAGATAAGCGAGATAGTGGTACCACTAGTTTGAGGAGAGAGAAATCAGGAATATAAGAGGGCTGAATTATCGAAAGCCGTTATCAGAGGAATAGTGCTGATAACGGGGGCATATTAGACATTTGCTGCAAAAATCTGGGGACAACTTAGTCAATCCAATTCCACAACCAGTCACAATACTGCACCCCCTCTCCAACCACCGGCCAAAAATCGCACCGTCGTCGAAAACTGAAAACGGACCTTAACTTTCCGACGGCTTCGCCGTCGAAATAATTAGACAACCTAGGATGGGCGGGGTGAACCCGTAGACCCCAAAAAAATTAGAAAATTGATGATTGTGAAGGGTGGCCGGAAAAGGGTTTAGGGTTTCACTTTCCGGCGCCGTGGTAGCGGCGCCGGAAAGTGAAACCCTAAACCCTTTTCTGGTGAGGCGACCCATTGAAGGTGGATCTAAACCACAAGGGCGACGAGGATCGGAGTAGCCTCGATTTACGCGATGGTGGTCCGTAAAAAAGGATGAAGAGGGAATAATGGTGGTGGTGCCTATTGCATGACGATGATGATTATGATGATGAGGGTGGGTGTTGATGAGGGTGTGTAAGATGAGGGTGATGATGTTATGGACGGAATAAACAATGGGGGAGCATAAAGGAGAGAGAAAATGAGGGAATCGCTGCGCCACATCATGTGGCTAAGAAGGACGGCGGCTTGAGGTCGGCTTCGATGATCGCAGATCTGGGCGCGCATGGGTGGAGGCGATAAGCGATGATGATGATAATGGTGGCGGTGGTGGTGGTCTGATGAAGATGAATATGATTTTGATCGGCGATCGATGGTGATGATGGTGGTCTTATGTGATGGCGATGAAGACGGGTGGGAAGAACAAGGAGTGAGATGAGGAAGAGAGAGAGAGGGAGTTGAGAAGAAAAGTGGGGAGGAAACTGGGAACTTGTTTAGAAAAATCAGAAGGTAAATTTTTTTTTTGTGTTATTAGCTACTGTTCAATCGATAACTGTTTTCGATTTTTCGCCCCTCAGAATATAACATCAATCCATCTCAGCCCTCTATTTCTCTTAAAGCCCACGTGGCTTGTGCTGGGCAAACGAACTGGAGAGGATCTTTATTCCATTTTGAGTGGGGGCTCTGGCGCACGCCCGTCTCACCCATGCTCATCCACAGAGTGAGTTTCTCACACATTCTCTCATTGAGTCATTGACACCTACTTTTTTTCTTTTCGGTCTCCCATCAAAATAATTCTAGCCACTCCACTAGAGGTCATCAGAACATTTCGTCACTATCTCTCTCCACTCGACAACCCGCATCCAAAGCCTAACCCCCTAATCAGAACAACCCTCGTTCAGCCGCAGCAAAAATTATTTGATTGACCGTCCATTCAACTCTAGGTCGGTACCGCCGGTGTCATTGGCCACCACATCACCTAGGTGGGGGTGCGCTCATTTAGTGATAGTAGAAATCCTCTTAGTTACGCACGAAATTAAACTCTGCCAACAACGATCTCAACCAAACTGGACCCTTCGTATTCTCCCCGGACAATCCTTCATATATACGCCACCACCATCACCACCCACAAATGAACAAAACAACGACAACTCCCATACAACCACCATCCCGCCCTCAAATCTCATACTTTTAACTTACCTACACCGTCACCAATTCATACCAATCCGATTCAAAACGAAAACCAAACATCTCCCCTACAAATGATCCTAAAACCAAAGTCATCCCCCCACCCCTCAACTTTATGATTTAGCCCACTCTGGCTTCTCTTCCTTTTCCTCCCCCGCACATGCATTCTCATTTCTTCCCCCTTTCCACTTATCTCCCCTCTCAAAAAAAAAAAAAGAAAAAAAAAAAAAAAAGCAGCGCACCAATACAA
Organism: Spergularia marina; assembly: GCA_963680865.1. Classification (NCBI taxonomy): domain Eukaryota; kingdom Viridiplantae; phylum Streptophyta; class Magnoliopsida; order Caryophyllales; family Caryophyllaceae; genus Spergularia; species Spergularia marina. The sequence goes on along the minus strand of OY804553.1, from coordinate 19,451,075 downwards.
ACTCATCTCTCTAACAAACACCATTCCTCCTCATCATTCACCCAATTCCCACTCTCTCTCTCTCCTATTCATCCCCCTCTCAAAAACTCTCCTCTCGTTCTCTTCTTCATCACTCTTCTCTCTCTATCCTCTTTCTTTCCCCAGTCAGCTATTCTTGATTCATTCAATTAACCCTCCCATTTTTTTCCCCAATTTGTCGTGATATTAATCGGTTCAATTCAATATTCTCAAATTTCTATTTCTTCCAGAAAAATCAATTAGATGGAATCTTAACGCATACGAATATCCACTCACCTTCTTTCCTCCAGATTTTCTCGTCACAACTCCTCTGACAAATTAATTTCCGTTTTTTTTTTTCTTTTTCTTCTTTTCATCACACTAGCTAATTACTAAATTTTCCAAAAAAATAAAATAAAAAATGGAACCTTCAAGAACACGCACAAATCCAGTAGCTAGCACATCATCATCATCGTCATCAACAACAAGAAGAGAAATTCTGATTAGAAAAAAACGCATGAAAACACAAGCATCGTCATCATCATCATCATCATCGATTCATAATAATAACGGTACGAATTCGTTATGGAAATCCGATTCGACGCAACAACAATACTCATCGAAACTCCTCGCCGCGCTCCGCCACGTCCAATTAACGCCGCCGTCACCGTCGGCGCCGCGGCGGAGTCGCGCCGTTCGAGAAGCGGCGGACAAGGCGTTAGCAGTGGCGGCGAAAGGTCGGACACGGTGGAGCCGAGCGATACTGTCGAACAAGATCAAGCTAAAGTACTTGCATAAACGGCAAAAGGTTAACGTCTCCGCCGCCGGAAGATTGCCGCCGAAGCCGTCGTCTACGGCGGCAACGAGAATATTGAGTTTGAAAGGGAAAGGGAAGGAGTTGCCGGGAGTAGAGCGGAAGGTGAAGACGTTAGGGCGGTTGGTGCCTGGTTGTCGGAAAGAGACGCTTCCGGTTATTTTAGAAGAAGCGACGGATTATATTCCGGCGCTTGAGATGCAGATTAGAGCTATGCGAGACCTTCTTTCGCGGTTGAGCGCCGCCGGTAATGGTGGTTCTGAGGCGGCGGATGACTCCTCCGCTCCACCACCGCCGGCGGATAATGAGATGGTTGAATGATTCTTCATCATTGTGTGTGTTCAAGGTGAATATTCTGGAAAAATATTTTTCATTGTTGTTTTATGTTTATGTTAATGTTAATGTTAGGTCAGTGATACGCAACTTTTTTTTTTTTTTTTGTCTTTTTAATTATTATTATTATGATTAGTTATTAATCATTTGAATATTAAATTTTTAATTTTTGGGGAATTGTTGTTGTGTTGTTTTGTCTTGTTCTTCTGCTCCAATCCCCATGCGAATATGACTAATTGCTACAAATACTACTCTTAACTTTAAAAAAAAGGGAAATAGATGAAGTTTGAGATTATTTTTGGAGGAGGTAATACAGTACTCATTATGTAGTTAGATTAGTCCCCTCGAGTGGGACGGATCTTGTTCTTGTAAACGACTTTCCGGAAGAATTTACTATCCTAGCGGAACTTAATTTATGTGAATGACCCCCTCCCTGTTTACGACCTCAAAAAGATTATTTTTGGAGGAGTTGCTAATTGTAAATTTTGAATTTGATTAAGCTTCTCATGGATTTGTTTGTGCTATTATTCTAATTTATGTGAAAAATGTTTATTGTTTAAGCGGATAGTTGAGGGCTCGAGGTTATGCGCTAAATTATGCTACGATTCTATGTGGATAAATTACTTATTGTTGTTCGGTCATCAGATTTACATTCAATCACTACTATAATATGAGTGGATACGCGATTTTTAGATATAATATAGTACTCCGTATGAGCAAACTACAAATGTGTAGTAGTAAAATGTATAGGCTTCTAGCAAAGGTTGATGTAGAGGATTAGTGTGAGTCGGATGATCGCATGTGGAGTGTTGAAGGTTAATATTGGTTGTAATTATCTTGCGAGTACAAATTTTTTGTCCCGCACTACTGTATCTCATTTGTCATCTATTGTCAAATGTGTAGTGAATTAGTGATCACGATATACATTGCGAATTAGGCTCGAATTCAATTATGTTGCGTGCATATGTCTGAACGAAAGGAGGGTTGAATGTTTTTTTTTTTTTTTGGTACAAAAAGGAGGGTTGAATGTAAAACCCAATTGTTACATTGATATTTAAACTTTGAAGTGATCAACTCACTGCATTGTGAAGTGAGACTTTGACTCTGAGCAAAGTTGTGGAGTGTAGTCAAGATTATTAAGGTGTTTTGCACAAGAAATTTTGGTAAAAATGATGCTATTTTTGTAGGATAGAGAATTGATGAGAGGGGTGGAAATGGTAGATAAGAGGAAGGAGCACATGTGGGATAATTAGAAAGAGTGCAGAGTTTTGCAGAAATGAATTCATCACTGAGAATCCCTGTGAATCCAAAGGCCAAATTTAAGGGAAAAGGCGCTAAAGAGAAGCACATGGCCAAAACTTTCAGCTCTCTGACTTTTGTCACTAGTCCTTGGGAGTTGGGACTAGGGACTCTCCTTTTGTCATTTACCTTTTGTTTCTTCCTCTTTTCTTTCTTTTCTTAACCCTCTATATATAGAAACTAATCCATATTTTCCTCCTTATTTTTACATTCCAAAAATATACTCTAAAATCTCAGGGCCGGTTTGATATCGTTTTTTTTTTCAGTTTCCTGTTTTTTTTTTTAAATCAATGTTCCGTTTTTGAAAACCAGAAAAAGTGGTTTTCAGTTTTCAGTTGTCATTTTTCATTTTCTGTATAACTACTATAAGAACAAACAATTTAAAGTTCGTTTTCTAACTCATTTAATTAAATATTTTACGCAAAAAACCAAAAACTGAAAACGGCAGTAATACCGAATATGCCCTTAAATAATTTTCTGAAGCAAATGCGGAGTAGTTCATCTTATCTAGGTTGAAGCAGTTGGAAATCCTACTCTTGGGTGTGAGATAAGAAAAGTCTAGGCTTGTGAAAGACAAACTAAAGTGTCACAATTCACAACTATTGAAAATCGGGTGATTTTCTTAACAGGTCGTTGGCAAAAGTATTTGTATCAGAACTTGTACATTTTTACTCTCTTCATGTCGTTGTTAGTGTCACCGTTTAACTAAATAAAGTCATTTTGATGATAATGTGTTGAACTAATTTAAATTTATGGATCGGACGAGTACGAAATTATGGCATCGTCTTTACATTCGAAAGAGACATCACCAACGGGCATGTAATATATGCATACCATTCTTGGTTGAATGATGGGATTTTAAGTTGAAAAGGACGTGAGAAATGTATAGAAGTGAGAGTGGTAGACACTAGAAACGCAATAGAAGAAACTAAATGTGGTCTGACACGTGTGCAAGCTGTACATATATAGATCGTGATCTATTGATTTGGAGTTATTGGCAACTCAGCAGAAAAGAGGGCCAAAAATCTAAGAGTTCATAGAGAATAATCATCGACATTTTTTTACAGCATTTTTATGGGTTGTACTGGTACATGAAATGGACTCACAGTTGCAGTTGGGTGATATAAACATTATTATGACCCGGATTTTTTTGAGGGACAACGGGAAGGGGAGATATATTAGCTCAAATCAAGGTCCGCCAAAGTCACAATAGTTTGGGGAAAGTTCGAAGTCAAAACAACATTTTCCCCTATTGAGGGGCACAATCTAGCAACACTATGAGCTACACAATTCCCCCCCCCCCCAACATGCAAATATCTCGTTGTCAAAAAAAAAAAAAAAAAAAAAAAACTGCAAATATCCTCCTCAATGAGGCCTGAAGGTTTCCTATCAAACACTTTTGTCCGCAACGCTGTAATCACGCCCAGCGCATCGCACTCCAAAGCCACACGATCATACCCAAGCCGATGAGCAATCACAAGGCCAAATCTCGCCGCAGCCGCTTCCACCACCCGTGGGCTCCATCTCGCAGCCACCCTCGAACAAGCGATGGCCCGAACAGCCCCGCTTGAATCACGAGCAACCATACCAAGCCCACTACCATTATCTTTAAAGACAACTGCATCTGTGTTTATCTTAATCCAGCCAGCATCTGGGCGACACCACTGGGATGCAGAGAGGCACACATTAGCACGAGGAGAGGGAAAAACCTTCGTAGCATATTCCCTATAGTTAGCCACTAACCTGGAGAAACCAACAGTCATGCAAGCAGCAGAGGGTGGCTCCTCTTCAAAAAACAAAGCATTACGCAACGTCCACGCCGCCCAAGTTAGTGACAGAAAGTTACATACCTCATCGCCATTGATCTTCTGCAGCACCCATAGAAAGCGGTCCATAAAGGAACTAGAGGGCGCGTCGAGAAGGGGGTAAAGGAAAGAACTTCTGGCCCAGATCTCCTGAACCCCGCAGCACTCGAAAAGAGCGTGAATAACAGTCTCTTCGTCATATCCACATAGTCCACACTTCGGATCTGAGGTAATATGTCGTCGGAATAAGTTGCCCTTAACAGCGAGGACATCAGCGCAGACTCTCCAAATGAAGTGGGCAAGCTTTGGAGGAATAATAAGATTCCAAATAATGCTCCACACAGACTCTTCCTTACTGGCTCCAACTCTCCTACACCCAGCAGCCCCTGTGATGCCAAACCAGTACCCAGACTTAACAGAATAATTACCATCAATGGTTGGCCACCAGTAGAGTTAGTCCTTAGGCAACCGGGTACTTAAGGGAATATCACAAATGAGCTCTTGATCACCTGCTTCAAAGAGAGCGTTCAGGACATCCATCCTCCAGGTCCCCAACTGTTGGTCAATAAGATCGGAGACACGCAATTCCTCGTTAGCATCTGATCCACGATGCGGAACAAGCCCAGAAGAGTCGCCTGGCAACCAAGCACAATCCCATACCCCAATCCTCATCCCATTACCAACCCTCCATTTCAAACCCTCCAGTAACAGAGCCTTAGAACCCCACAAACTTCGCCACGAGTAACTCGGGTCGTAGCCAACCCTAGCGTTAATGATAAGATCGTTCTTAAAATACCTTGCCTTAAGGATCTTGTGAGCTAGCGAGTGCGGAGCATTGTAAAGCCTCCAAATTTGCTTCGCCAACAGAGCTTGGTTGAAAACTTTCAGGTTACGGAAACCAATCCCTCCTTGAGATTTCGGTCGACAAAGCTTGTCCCAGCTCATCCAGTGAATTTTCCATTGAGCCTCCGAGGAACCCCACCAGAATCGGGCCATAATCGAGTGCAGCTCATCAACAATCGCATCGGGGAGAAGGAAGATAGTCATCATGTAGGTGGGTATAGCTTGGGCCACAGACTTGATAAGGATCTCCTTCCCCGGCTTAGAAAGGAGTTTCTCCTTCCAGCCTTGAATCTTTTTCCAGACACGGGCTTTAAGGCTCGCAAAAATTGTTTTTTTCGACTTGCCAATGACCGTTGGGAGCCCCAAATATTTCTCGTGCCTACCAACCTCACGCACATTAAGAATCTCCCGAATCTCCTCTCGTACCAACATAGGTGCGTTTTTGCTAAAACAAATATCCGATTTTGAGTAGTTAATTTTTTGCCCAAAAGCTCTCTCGTACTTGCTGATTATGTCAGCTATCATGGAGCATTCTCTAATATTCGCTCTAGCAAAAAGTATACTATCGTCGGCAAAGAACAAATGGGAGACCCTCGGTGCACCCCTACAGACACTAGCCCCATGGATTCTTCCCTCCCCAGCAGCCTTACAGAGCATAGAAGAAAAAGCATCTACACACAACAGAAATAAATATGGCGAAATAGGGTCCCCCTGACGAAGCCCGCGCTCCGGAATCAGCTCGCCCGTAAGTTTGCCGTTGATCTTAAAGGTGAAAGACACTGACTCCAAACAATGCATGATCCTCCCTACCCAGCTAGTCGAAAAGCCCATCCTAAGCATCACCCTCTCCTGAAAAGCCCACTCAACCCGGTCGTACGCTTTGCTCATGTCAAGCTTCAAAGCAAAGCTACCCCCTCGCCCCTCGCCCTTTCGCTTCATCGCATGGAAAATCTCGAAGGCCACAAGAGCATTATCGGTGATTAAGCGACCAGGAGTGAGTGCACTTTGGTTTTCCGATATAATAGAATCAAGATAAGGTTTCAGTCTGTTTGTCATGGTCTTCGAAATAATTTTATACACCACATTACAGAGGCTGATCGGACGAAATTCAGTGATTCTTCTGGGATTAGAGCACTTGGGTATAAGGACTATTACAATTTTATTGACGTCCCGGAGATTCACACGGCCCTCCCACCAGTCACGGACAAAGGCACAAACATCAGGTCCGACGATGCTCCAATGTTTCTGATAAAAAATTGCGTGCATTCCATCGGGCCCTGGCGCCTTATTTGGGTGCATCTGGAATAAAGCTTCACGAATTTCCTCAACGGTAGGAAGCGCATCAAGGGCAGCATTCATCTCATCCGTAATCACTTTCTTCACCCCCATCCAAAGCTGACTCCATTTCACTTTCACCTGGTCTGCACGAAGAAAACAAATCCTCAAAATAGCTTTTAATAATACACTGAATTTGACCATCAGAATTACACCAAACCCCCTGGTCATTCTCCAGGCCCTTAATCATATTATGTTTGCGGCGCTGGCTAGCTTTATGATGAAAATAACTCATATTTTTATCGCCATCACGCAGCTCACACTTCCTCGACCTCGTATACCAATAGGATTCAATATGTTTACGGATTGTATTTAGCTCACCTAAGAGGATTTCACACATTTGCAGCACCTGCGCAGGTGGGTCGCGTTTTTGCCAGCGCCCCAACTCCTTCTCCTTTGCCCGAAGCTCCTTTTTCAAATCCCCAAAGGTCTGGTGAGCCCAACTCTTTAAGCTATCCGCACAGGCTGTAACCATATTTGCGATTGAAGTCCCTCTGGCTCCCTCCCAAGCCTCCTGGATAACCTGTGTGGACCCTGGCTCAGACAGCCAGAATTGCTCAAAGTGAAAACGACTCTCCCTAGGATGGTCAGGACTCTCCCACACCGGTTCATACAGGATGATCGGTGCATGATCAGAGTTATGGATGGGGTAGTGGTGAACCTCCATATGTGGGAAAAGGGCACACCATTCTCCCGTAGCAAGGGCGCGGTCAAGCCTTTCCCGTACAACCTGCCCCTCTCTACGGCCACGCTGCCAGGTAAACATGTTACCACGATAACCCAGATCACGCAAACCACAATCATCGATAGCTTCCCCGAAAGCGTCCATTTGCCTCTCATGTCGGTGGGCCCCTCCCTCCTTCTCCTCCTTGTTCAAAATCTCATTAAAATCCCCAAACAAAACGATAGGCAGAGGGGATTCAAGGCACATGCGGCGTAACATCTCCCACGTCTTATGCTTATTTGACCCCTCCGGCCAACCGTAGACACCCACAGCACGCCACACCGGAAGCTGATCCTGTCCCAGAATGTCAGCTGCAATATGATGACAATCATAAGACACCAATTGAACATCAACGTCACGCCACCAAAAACCCATACCCCTCGAATGACCCCGACTACTTAAGCACAAACCATCAGTAAAACCGCACCGATTTCGCGTCTTCTTAAGTTCCCTCGCAGAAGTCATTGTTTCCATTAGAAAAACTATGTTTGGGCGCTCCCTCCAACACCAATCACTGAGGGTACTCACTGTCCAAGAATTGCCCAGCCCTTGGCAGTTCCAGCTAAAAAATTTCATGGCTCTTCGCGGGGTAGGGTCTCGCCTACCGCCGCTACTTGCTGTGTGAGATCAATCTTCATCAAAGCATGCCTTGCTTTTTTAACCCCTCCTACAACTTCCATATTGTATGTGCCAACCGTACATTGTCTTCGTTTTTGTCGGACCTCACCCCCCTGCACAGCCTCCTCTCCCTGCTCACCCGCACTCTTTCCAAGTTGCCGTCTCACTTTCACCACCCTGCGCTGATTACCACTCACCTGATTGCCAGCCCCTCCCTCAATAACGGAATTAACCCCCCTCCCCCTCTCCCTCTCAGAGTCACATCCAGCCTCCCCTTGCCCACGAAGATGTTTAACGCCCGTTTCCAGTAAAGAAACCTTCCGCAAAGACTCCACCATCCTAGCTATGTCATTCACTTCCTCATCCCCACGGAATAATACTTTGGCACACGACGGGTCGCCAGAAGCATTATCCTCATCAAACTTACGACTCACCTTCCATGGAGAAGCCCGCAACCAGTCCCCAAATAATTTATTGTTAGCCCGCCCATCTCTCCTATCCTTACAATCCTTCTCTCCATGACCAAACAGACCACATACATAGCAGAATAGGTGCAATTTCTCATACCGCACTTTGACAGTAAACTGTTTATTTCCTGGAAGTTTCAAAGTGACAGAAGATTTTAAGGGTTTTCGAACATCCAAGAGCACTCGAATTCTCATTGATCTATTTATTTTAGGGTCACCTGACGAATCAAGCCCAACAAAGACAACAATTTTATTCCCCAAAGACTCAGCATTTGCAATATTCAATCGACCCTTAACAGGCAAGTCGTAAATTCTAATCCAAAATGGCACAAAAAATAGAGATACCTCAGAAGGTTTAATGTCCCCTGGAAGATCATTAAGCGCCAAGAGGTGACGATCGAAGTGCCAAGGTTGATTTTCCATGACCCTTGCCTTGTCTTTCTCGTCATTGAAGCGAAAGACAAAAAGCTTTACTTGCTTATCCAAAACCTCCCCATTCATACCCCCCGGAGGGTTCCACACTGATTCCGTCGTCTCGAGTAATGCCTTGTAACTAATGCGCCGCTCCGTCCACAACTTCCCGACAATGCAGAGTCCCTCTGTACCGCCCTTCCCCTCCTCGTCTTCTATAACCCAGGCAACTTCATCAGCAGCCGGATCCTCGCTAGTACTATTTTCCCCCAAATGAGAGTTGAGATCAATTAACCGATGAGGTGGTTGTAGTGACATGGTTGAAGAGCAAAGAGAATGACAGAGATAGATACGGATTATAAGGGAAATTTGATGTAGAGTAGAGTTTGGCAAGAAAATTGAGAGATTGAATTGATTTGATAAAAGCCCCGATAAATTGAAAGAGGAAGAACCCTAGAATATTTCTAGAAGAATCGCCCTCCCAAGGTGGACCTAGAGGGAAACTTTATTATGACCCGAATTTTTAATTGGGCGAATGTCTGTTTCTGTTGGGGGGTTCCAATAGGGGACCAGGTTAGCTGTCCACAAGGGGCTTGTGGCTGGGTCTGTATGGGTTGGGGATGCAATCATGCCATGGTGGTTCAAGCCATGTTGCTTGTACTCCAACTACTTAAGGTGGTCCATAGTCTCATGGTTATTCTTTAGTCGTTTCGGGTTTTTTGTAATTGGCGAATCACGAAAGCTTTTATCATTTTAAAGTAAGAATGATAATTGGGGAGACTGGGAGAATTGTGCAATCTAGCCTTCTGTATCGTCCCTTAGTAGAAGAATTCCTCAGGTTGTGTGTAGACTATGTACATACTTCTATCATCGACCAACACATGTGAGCATCTCCAATGGTGAGCAACATAGGGTTGTAGTTTAACTTGCCATGTAGGAGAGAAAAGTTTGGTAGCCAAAAAAATTATTTTACTCCAATGGTAAACCTCAAGTAATGTAGTTTTGTCTAAAAAATTAAATTAATTTTATCCATCAATTTAAGACACAAATGTATTTTTATTTATTTATTTATTGTTCAAGCTATGTAGTTTGAGTAGGCTACGCAACCCACCAAACTGGTAACGTAAGTGGCTTGTAAATTTACTCCAATGCTACAAGCAGACGACATACTACAAGATTTTAAGCACCTTTGAAGATGCGTATGTAACATCCAATATGAGATTCTATTCTTTCTTTACAATATCTCAATACTTAATCGAGTAAAGACTTGAACATTTTACAACTAACATCTTTCATTCCACCTCGTTAGTAAGGATTGGATTATTAATCTTTGATTTGGACTACTCTCTCCGTCCCAGCTCAAACGCTTCATATTCAATTTTGGAACGTTTCATCTCAAACACCCCATTTATTTTGGGACATATTTTTATCTCCTACTTTTATTAAATTATCACATCACCACTCACATTATCTCTCCTACTTTTTATTAATCCTTACATTTTTTTCCTCATTTTTTCTAATATTACCCCACTCAACTTACTATGTCAATTTTTCTTATTCCACTACAAATATCGCAAGGGGCGTTTGAGCTGAAACGGAGGGAGTACTCTTATAGACTCCGTATGCTCTAACGTTCATTAATCTGTCTTTTGCATGTACTTCATCCTCAAAAATTATACATCTTGGCTTTACTCGACGATTTTATATAGATGTATATAGTGAAAATGACTTGATATTTGCTATAAGTTGAAGAAGACAATTGATCAATAATGGATGAATTTTCTCATTTGTAACCTAAGATAATAGAGGATTATGGAGTATTCCGGAGAATTCCGGTTAAGGAATATTATGTGTGTTTAGGAATATGATATATACTAGAATATGTGTTTAGGAATATATTGTGTGATAGGTTTCGTAAGGGTCAAGTCATATATTAGTATAAATAGGGATTACCCTAAGGTCATTGTAAGCAAGTCATTCACGAGTTATATTGAGTTTATGAATTCTCCAAATAGTGTGTGTTATATTTCTTATATGGTATCAGAACCCATGGTTGAAGACCTGGGACTCAAGAAGACGAACTGGGCTCGTTGCAGATGGACCAAGTTTACGCAACCGAAGAGAGCTAGGAGAGCCCCGGTTTGCGATGCCACCGAAGAGAGCCAGAAGAGCCCTGGTGAGCTTGTGAAGATCCAGTCTGCGCAGATGGGACAAATATGTGGAACCGAAGAGAGCTAGAAGAGCTCCGGTTAGCCACCAAGCCCAGTCTGCTAGTTAAAGGGAACTCACATGTGAGGGGGAGTGTTGAAGTGAACCACATGTGAGTGTCCCACATTGGAAAAAGAGGAGAGAGTTGATATGTTTATAAACCAAGGAGTTACTCCACCTATTGCCAATTGGTTTTAGGATAGAACCTCCTTGGGTTTATGACGTGGACTCTCTCTCCTCCTACGGGTGTGGGCCAGGCCCGATCGTGATTTAACATGTTATATTTCTTATATAAGAGATGACTCTTTCTTTCGAGGAATGTTTCTAATACGGTCATACGGAGTAGTTTTAATTAAGAAAAACAAGGCTATAAGTTATTCAATATTTACATGTGGATGTTTGGCGGCTTGATAACGTAATTTTAAACCTTTTTACTTTTTTTTTGTCTTTTTTTTTCTTTTGTAACCATAATATGTCTATAGAGAGATTTTTTTTTTTTTTTTGTGGATTTTTCGGGAGAAAATTTATACAAATTCACGCTCATTTGGCAAAAGCCTGCTCAAGTGCAATACTATATTGGTTGCTGTTCTTGTTACGGAGTACTTGTATTTGTTATTGTTTGATTTAGAGAATACTACGGATATTTAGTTTCGATCAACCTCAACCTCAGCTCCTGCTTGAATTTAGTGTCGAAAATGCACAACTGGTCTTTCAATTAACTAACAAATAACATCTTCTTTCCATGGACAAATTGTCAAATTGCATTGATGGGTTGTTTGCCTTTTCTCTTCCCAAATTAAACCATCTAAAACAAGAAATCTAACATTATTGAAGTTATACAAAGGCTCGTGTGGAGAATAAACAATTATCCATACGTTGAGTTGCAGGAAGTAGTATCGAATATCAACAAAATGTAAGAGTATATATACTCCTCCGTTGTCTCCGTATATAAATATTGGATTATTTCACCAAAAATAAATAATAATTTACAAAAATTTGGTGGGGAGTCGAGATACGATCTGAGCCCCAACACCCTTTTCTATGTAAAAATCAATCCTTGTAAAATTAAAAGGTGCACCCTGCGCCCCGATATCCTGCTACACACTTCGTATATAGTATTGGTTTACAAATTTACTATCACTGTTATTATTGGCAACTAGCTAATTTTATGATAAAAACACTTCTAAACTGTACTTGTGAGTTGATTTACTAATGCTACGTGCATGGACGAGGTTACGATCGACTAGGCTACTTACAGATTTACTGATTTAGTCCTACTAATTTTAATGGGAGAGATCATTCGTTTGATAGACTTTGTATTTTTATAATTAGACAATTGTTCAGCCGTAGATGGGCTAAATAACTTGTTTAGATTAGTAAAAAAAAAGATTGGTATGAAAAAGCTCAAGATGATTTATTGATATTAATAATTATAATAAGAGTTAAATAAGCATAACTTTTTACTGGACCTGAAATTCCTGGAGATTAAGTATTTTGTATACTGTTTTGCTGTGTATTTTTATACCACCTTGGTCAATTGGTAGTTGCAGACTTGCAGCTGCGTAAATGGAAGACATAATATGTCCCTATTATTATATTAACAATACTTTATTATCATCGAACTTCCTAAATTTATTAGATGGAATGTAGAGAGTTTAATTAGTTCAATAAAATTCACCAAGCCGGTTCAAAATCTCAATTCAAGCTCAAGATAAATATTATGTGGAGAAATTCGATATCTGATAAATTCAACTAACTCTTTGATATCACTGTACTATAGCCTTCATATTTAATAACCTACGATCATGATTCAGTAATTCTTCACATGTTATACTCTTTTCGTTTCTTAAATGATATAATATCCGACCACAAGGACAAGAAAGAAATTCCTTGTAGTAATTAGAGAAAGTGAGAAAGCATGACTTGGGTGGTTAACAAAATGGGATGCTTAATTAGGTTAAGTCATCTCAAGCAAGTTGTGTTTTCTATACAATTGATTATTGAAATTGAAATCTTCTTCTATAAATTATCACAAGAGATTAAGAGGAATAATAGGAGATGAAATGAAAAGTGAGGGGCACATGGGAAATTGCCACTTTTCGATTAAACCCTTTGATTAGGTACCCACTTTAATATAAATAATCTTTTGAAAGGACAGCGAGAAGTGCTCAATGTCTCACTTAATTTATTCATCATAAACCATAAACCATACGTAAATGATAAATTAAGTTAAAAGAGATGAGGGAAGTGGGTCCAATTAAGCATCATATTCTTATTGGTGCCGGCCATGTGGCATGCCTTTAGTGGTTAGAAGCCGTTACATCGACTATTACTCACTCCTCGATCTCTTTTGTGCATAGACCCGTTTCTAGCTCAATTAGTATTCTACCAAATTAATACTTACACTTAATTCAATTGATCCATCTCAATTAGCATAATTTTGAGTCTTTAATATGCAATAGCGATAAAACTTATGATGAAGAGTTGCGGCGATATGTACATATTCATTTGATTTAGAAATTTGCATGTGCTTACAATATGGCCTTACTTACCAAGTATTTTAGTTGTATTGGTGCAACTCAATTAGCATAATTTTGAGGTTGACTTTGAGTTTTGGAAATGCAGCAAGCTAGTAACCCTAAAAATCATAATGGATTGAGCTAAGTCGACAGTACATTTCTATCTCTAATTTTGGTTTTCAAGATGTGATGATTGAATAAGGAGATTATACGATAGTCATTCAAGCTAAGGTATTTTAGGATAGTAGTTCAAAGTTCCTTCGCTGACCAACTGTGGACATGCTATCTAATGTCTATCTGAAATACAGAGAGCTTCGACGGAACTCCGTGCAAGTATAGAGGTTGTCAACAGGAGGCACAACATGGTGGCGGATCATATGGCGAGAGAAGTGAGAGCGATTCTTCCTCTGATATATTTGCAGAGACTATTGAAGACCTTGAGCAAGTGGAAGTTGACATCTTAGGAATTGCGGGTTTAAGGAAGTTCTTTTGATGATGAACTTACTATTTTGCCTCCCTCGGAGAATGTAATAGGCAATAGCTAATTCTAGTATTCTGCTCTTTGCACCAAAAAAAAAAAAAAAAAAAAAAAAAAAAAAAAAAAAATCAAAGTTCCTTGGACCATCGACTTTATCATTAGGGATACCAAATCGCATTTTGGAGAAACCTGGCCTCTCTTCTGGTCTATCCACCACATCTTCCATGAAGTGAATCGTGCTGCAAATTGACTAGTTTCTCTTAAGCATAAATGCATAATATCCTTCATCATCGGGATGCCCTAGTTGCCTAATTGAATTTGTGATTCTAATTTTTTTTAGATATTATTAATTCAGATAAGTTAGGTGATATTTTAGATAGAAGGGTCACCTAACTTCACTACTTTTTATATGCTTACATTCGAGTATTGAGAATGCAATGATGCTAAAAGACATGATGAAGAGCTTAGTTGCACATACAACTTAAATCAATTTTGAACTAACAATGTCACGATATAACATGACAATATTTGATTAAAAATGTCTCAATATAATTGTAATCGACAGTGATACCATCTAATATGAAAAGAACAAAAAATAAATATAAATTCATGGCCGACTCAATTCTAAGGTTACTGAGGAATGCGAGTTTAATTAGGCTTCCCTAAGTTTATTAACATCCACATAAAGTTAACAACCAAATATTCTCAGTGGCTTTTAAGCCTCATGTTGCTTTCAATGACGACTTTAGTTTGGGGCCTTTTATTGCATTGAACTTGTATTTTTATATATACTTTTATTTTATCTATATATACTCCTAATAAAAGAGACCAACAGACCACTACTGTTAGTTTGCTTCAGGTGCCCATACACATTAAGCCGTATATATTTGCATAGATTCACGTATACTCCCAAATTGAGATCTTCCGTCTCAATGTGATTTTTCCAAGTCCCATTAACTAGAAGTTAACACATCATATTATTTTCATATTAAAAAATGAGTATTTTTATTTTATTTTATTATTTTGATCATGTCACATGATAATTTATGGTTAAATGAGACATGAATGAAATACCATTTTTGGACTGATGATCCAAATTCATTAAACTCAATACATGCATGAAATCGTCAATGCAATACTATTATTCCGTATATAGTTGTCCAATACTCCAAGACATTACAAAACTCCTTCTACAATACTATTATACCTCTAATCCTCTTAAGACTCGACGTGTGAAGTTGAAAATTCGTTCAAATTTTACCTATCTGAAAAAACCCATTTTAATGTTACCTGAATGAGCCTTTTTCACGAGTAACATTGATTACCAAAAGGAAAAGAATACGACATATCCGTTGTTGGGTTATGAATGTGAGTGTGTGATCAAAATCTAGGCAATGTATGCCAAACAAGCCACCCATGTGCATATAACAAACATAGTGTCCTAGTCACAAAAGTGAAAGCTACACAAAAGACCAAAATGCTTAGCAGAACATGGCTCTAAAGTTATCTATGGACCACAACTATAGTGTCATGGCCCATGGCGAATGGCCCATGGAGGATAATCCGGCTAAAGGAAAAGCTAAGAAATTGCAAGGCAACGAAAAGGATGTGTTGATTTTCTGAAACTTAGGCGAGTAACTAATGTTATCGAGTATCGACACAACGTCGTAAGAGTGTAAGAGCAAGAATTTGAATTACATTTAATCCATAAACAGATTAATCTTTTAACCACTCAGTTGACCTTATTGCTTAAAAGACGTGTTCTTGTGTATTAAGGTTCGCCATTAACAAGATCATAACATATTTAGTCCACGTTTGATAGGATTACTTCTCTCTCAACTGATCTGACATGATCTGAATGACTCTGATCTGATTTGAATGATGAACTGATCTGATCTGAATTGGTTAAAAATGTGATTGAATTTCAACGAATTATTATCAATTATGGACCAAATACATTGATAGTTATTTGAAAACTTCTGATTTGATCTGATCTACTTTGAATGACTCTGAACCGATCTAATCTGATTTGAATGACTCTGAACTGATCTAAATATTGTTTGTATTAAGTCTTATCAAACAAGTTCTTAGCTTGTCATTGCCACAAAAATCAAAAGGAAAACAAAACATAAAATCAAAGGTGAACTTGGCCACTTTTAGCTTTGGGGTGTCTTCTTCTATTGAGACAAAACTTTGTCCAATATATGTCATTTCCTTGTCTTTTACATTCTACACCTAATAAAGTTTTGGTTGATGTAAGGTAGCGAAGGATACTTGGCCAAACTTGTGTGGCATGACTATATGCAAAACATATTAAATTTGAGATTTGTTAAACCTTGATCAAGATTAATATTGCTTTTGATTGGGGAAGGAGATTAATATTGTTTACTTCAATTAGAAGTTTAGTACTGAGTTGTTAGCCTTGAAGAAGGGACTTGAAGAAGCCGTTGTTAGTGGATTTCAGTACATGGGACAATAAGACTTGTGTTAACAGGATTGATATAAAGTATCGGCCCATAGCTGGAGCATTGGGTCAACTCGTTTAGGCCTGTCGAACATAATCGAACGAGGAAGTTAGTATGTGAAGATTGGACACATATACCATGAAGCAAATCACGCAGAAAATTAGATAGCTAATAGATCGATGATGAATTAAGGTCTCCAGATACCGTTTGATTAGGGAGTAGTAGTTTTATATTTCGGGTTTTCCTTCTTTGTAACAAAAAAAAGTTTGCACCTTAAAAAAAAAACCCGGCCCTAAAGCTTGCTACTTTGCTAGTGTGGGTGCTGAATGTTCTCATCTCTTAAAAAAATAGTCATAACTCATAGCAACTACGGAGTATTCTTAACTTTTCTAAAAGCCGCACCCATCCTAATGTGCTGCTAAATGTAAATGGAAGAATCTTATCAACGTCCTCAGCAAAAGTTGTTACACCAATAACTAAATATGTTGTATAAAAAGCATCGATATAAGCACGGTTAATGAACCCCTCCCCCATTTGGATTGAATGGGGATGAATGAAGAAATACCCTAAAAATCTTAAATTGACTCCAACACTTTCAGGTTCACTTTGATCTCGTTGTTTCCTTTTCAAGTCAGTTTAAATGATCTTCAACTTTTCTTATTTGTAATGCTATTTGTTGTCCTAATGGTTTGTGACCCACCTACATTCATTTTCCACCATATCTTACTACAAACGAAAAACTCCTCCGTGTCACATCCATTGTGGAAGACCAAAGTTAAAGGGAGGGAGTACAAAATATGGAAAAAAAAAAAAAGGTGCGTGGAGCATCGGTCTAGAACCGGTCCGAACTCCTAAATTTGATGGATCGAATGGACACGAAAAATCGCATTATTTTGGTGGACCGAACAAGATTCATTCGGTCCACAATTACCGAAGCTCCAAACCAAAAACGTCAACCCGAATCCAAAAGCCCATCACACTAATACGACGTCGTAAGCTTGACTGAAGTCTCCCTCACTTTCTTCCTCCAAGTCCCAAACTCCCAAACCAACTACGGAGTATTCCTTCAACTGCAGCAGAACTTTCACCACCGCGAAAGCCACCGTAAAGCCCTACACTTTCACTCTCCTGCGGCGGTGTTAATGGCGGAGCTAAGAGAAAGAAGAGGTATTCCGGCGGCGGCGTTTGTTGAAGATGTCCAGACTTATCTCGATCAATTAGGTCTTGACATCAAATCCACTCTCAATTTCCTCCAAGAACGGTAATTAATCTAATTGATTTTTATGATATGATTAGTTGTTGATTCAGTTGGACCTCTTCCTTCATTTCTATGTTTACATCATAAAATTTGATTTTTGTTTTTTTAGCTTATTTTAGGGATTTTAGTGTTGTATGTTATGAATTGATGTGATATTGTAGCTCTGTGATTTTCATTTTATGTGTTGTTGAAGTTACATTTATAGTTCTGTAATTGGTTTTAGAAAATTTAGGTATAGCTAATCTTAGGTTGCGTATCCAATGGTTGGTCTCATTTAACGTAAGTGCGTGGCCGTAGGCTTGTTTGATGAAATGGAAACTAGATTTTGAATGCAGATGTTGGGGGTAGAAAATATTGTTTTAAAGAATTTTTCGTTTTTTCGGTGTACGTAAGAAATTGATATCAAGGAGGGATGTCCGGATGAGGAGGGAGCATTGGCATTTCTGTGGAAGTTTTAGGCTTTTTTTTCATATTTCCCCATTTCCTCAACTTATACTATCCAAACAAGGGAAATTCGGAGTAGTGATTAATAAAATAATCTTCTAGGAAAATGTTATCGAGCAAACCAAAAACGGCCTTAGTTCGTCGGAATTATAGAGACTTCAATGTGCGGAGATTAATCTTGTCCATGAAGTAAAATAGTTTGGAAACCTAAAAGAGTAGGCTATGGTTAAAATTCCTGATTTGATTTGGAGGAGTGAATGGCACTCTCGTGCAAGTGTAAGTTATTGATGTCTGTATCCCCAAAGTGTTTGTTCTAATCATGAATTTCCAAGTTCCGACATTTTTACTCCAAGAGTGTGTCTGAAATGACAAGGGAAGGCTTGCCCTCTATACACCCTTGTGGTGGGACCCTTCCCCGGACCCTCGCTTTGTGGGGATGCCAATATGCACTGAGCTGCCATTTGTATTCACCCCTAATAAAATTTGAAATGTCCTATTCATTCCTGATTACTTGAAGTATTATGAGTTTAGTTTGTGCCACATCGTGAGGTGTTTTTGTTCCTTTCTATTTTTAGATTCGAATACCATCGAAGATCGCCATTTTTGTTTCTCTTAATTGCTGCTCTAAGTACACAAGGTGGGGGTTTTGCTTCTGTGTGTGTGGCCTATATTAGCTAGTTTAATAGTATAATAATTCTATTTGCTTAGTAGTACCATCCATTTCCTTTGTCATTAACCAATGATTTCTGCAATTGTCTTCAGGCTTCAACAATATAGGGTAGTTGAGATGAAACTTCTTGCACAACAGAGAGAGCTCCAGGTAATCCCATCCCCTTTTGTATGCTTTCCCTCACCCCATAGGAAAAACGAAGGATATAAAAAACTCTTTTTATTTAGCATGTTTCTTTCCGTTGTTTAAAAGGAACATGTGGATTATAGTGTACTATTGGAGGTACATTTCGGCTATTAATTTCTATACTTGGTCTGTGATATGCCCTTTTCCATACCACCCTGTTACTCACTGATCTTTTTGCTAGGACTTGTATGCATTGAAATGTTTCTCTTCTCTTAGCCATCTATGGCCACAAACACTAGCCATACCCAAGCATTTCGGACTTGATTTCAACCCCTAACATTCTATGTATCTCTATTTGTTTGCTAATCATTGGGGTTTGGGAGCCGACGATTCGTATGTGATGTTGAAGTATATCTTCTATTTTGTAAAAATCAACTTGATTTTCTGGAAACTTGATCTTGGAATTTCTATGAACCTGACAAGTGGTTTCAATTTTTCTTTTAACTGCGCCAATTTTTATAGGCCATGGTTAATATTAAAAAATGGTTGTAGGCTTCCTTGCCACTGAAAACTGTTTGCTTCTGCTTTTGATTTTTTATTGAATTTCTCAATTATCAACAAGAAAAATTACAAAGTTGTAATGATTGAAACTTTTTACATCACAACGTTTTTAGTGGTCTGGTCTTTGTAGTTTAGATGGACAAATGGAGGAAGTAGTAGATGTGATCTTGGCCAGTTGGCTCAATGATTGGTACACCTGGTCCACTGGGTTCTAATACTTGATCATGTACCATGTGTTTACATGACCTAGCACCTAGTGTAGTTTTTAGTGCACGATTTATATGAAGTATGAACATTGCAAAGATTGAATGGACCCGGAACACATTTGAATTGCTTAAATGTTGATGTAGAAATCAAATAGACTCTTGGAGGCTGTCAAATCTGCTGAATTTTTGAATAATTTTAAAGTTTTGTGAGCTTTCAACGACTTGGATTAGTAACTATAATATTTTGGACTAGGTCCTACACAATACTAGGGCATTCAAAGACATGATTGTGAACACCCTCATGGACTAGGCCTACCTAGATAAGAGTATGTTCTTACGAGTGGTGCCATCAGTTTGGAGCTCGGTTTTCTCGGACAATCTTTGATATTATGCTGTTTTCTTGAATAAAACAACATTACCCCTGCCTTGAAGGCTGCTGCCTATATTATCCTTTATAGTTTACTCTGAGCATAAAAATCTTCTTTACCTAAACCTTTGGGTTTCTGTATTCCTTTACTAAAAATTGCTATGCTAGATATCTTTCTGCTTTATCAACTTATAGATGGTTTCATGAAATCTGGCAATATATGTTATCCTCTTCTTGACTAGCTTTAGGAAAGTAAGGAAGATGTAGTAAATGATAATTGGAATCAAACAACTTCCCAACCTTAGGAATTTATTCAAGTAAGCTTGCAGTTAGAGAAGAAGAGCCTTCACTGTCTTGTCTCTGTAGAAACAATATTGGTTATTCCTGTTGAACTTTACTTGTGGGCTTTGTCTTCATGAATTGCTTGTCATGTATGCACTTCTCGAAAGATCATAGAGAATTGAAGTCTTCTATGTTCTCATTCATGCATGTGTATTATATACGCAGGCAAAGATTCCTGATATTGAGAAGTGCTTGGACATTGTTGCCACATTGCAAGCTAAGAAGGGTACTGGTGAGGTTCGTTGTTATATTTTTCTGCAATTTTTTGTTTTTCTCATTTTAAGTATAGCTCTAGATTGTGAATTTTAGGTCTGCTTGCCATAAGGATCACCGTTTTTATTCATTGTGTTTAGTACTGTTTTATAATTCAACAACACTGATTTGGATAATTTGCACCACACCTGCAATGCTGTGGTGGTTGGGAGAGAAGAAGAGTGGTCTTCATTGTAATAGCTCTTGACTAGGCCCAAAAGACATGGAGAACAGTTATGGGCAGGCCAATCATCTACAATAGATCCGGGGTCCTCATTTGTTCCCTCATTGCTAGGCATTCCATTTGCTTAGGTTAAAGATTGTTTGGGTTATGCAAGGAGCACTGGGTATGCCCTAGCTCTGGTTAATATATACATATTAAGTTTGTAGGATTGGTTAGAAGCAAAGAGCACAAGCTCCTTCCGAAAGTGTGCTTTGCATGATGCTTTTTGGCTGTGTATGTTTTGGTGGAATTCTCTATTTGTTGAGGCAGTCTTTCGAATAGGTCTAGGGATGGGGGGTTTGTTTTCGTGGGTAAAAGAAGTTTGTGCCTTTAGAGGTTCATTAATTGCTTTGGTTCTTGGCGATTGTAGCAGTTTGTAACTGTGTACTTCGGTGGACTTCTTGTTGTCGAATGCTTTCGCGGCACTTCTAAATTTAATCATTTCTCTATCAACATGTGAGGCCAACTTCGTCCGTATTGAGTGCGGTCATGAATGATACTTGGGTAAAAAAAGCTCCTCTCGAGGTTTGAGCATTTTGCTCGATTGTGGTATTGCAAAAGATCAATACTGATGAAGTGTAGGAGCTGTGTAGAGTGGGTACAGCGTATATTCGTAATGTTTCTGTCATGTGGCTGAAAGAATCTGAGTGCAGAATCACACCCTTACTTCATCCTGAGTGTGCTATGCTCTGTGTAGATGAATTAGGACTCCATTTGAGCAATTGGCTTGTCTGAATCCCCTTGCACTTGACATTTTATGCTATAGGTGGGAACAAAGAGAGGAGGTTGCCTGGGAGATGTGCTGTTTTACATGTGTTGTGGGCTATTTGGGTTGAACGAAATACTCCATTTAAAGTCACTCTTAAGAATGGGGCTGTGGAGTAATATTATGGCCTCCCCTCCGCATTACTTTCCTCTACTTGAATTGGATTCGTACTTTTGAGAGAACTTTGAGTCCCCCCTGTGAGGTTCTCTCAAATCACAGTTCGTTATCCTTAGGTTTTGACTTTTTGCGATTACATTTACGTATCCTACAACTCAAAATTGAGCGCATTTTTCACTATCTGGCTAATGTTTATTTTTCTCAGCCTCCTCTTCTTACTCCCCGTACACTTGTCGGACACTCGTCACTTGGACATTGGTATGCCTCTCTAATTCTTTAGAGTAGTTAAAATTGATATGAGTTCGCTCCATAAAATAGTCAAGTCTGGTACTTGGACATGCACCGTTTTGGAAACTCTAAGGTGTCGTTTGGATACCCTCAAAATCCATAGGAATTTTATTTTCTTAGGAATCGTATTATCATGAGTTGTTTGGTTGCCATAAAGTGTAGGAATTGGAAATTCCTAGGCATTTCCAATTCCTCCAAAGTGTAGGAATTTAATTACCTTAGAAGGGCTAGGTAAGTAGAATTTCCCATGGAAATTGAATTCCCTTGTCCATCCAAACAAATTTCCCCAATTCCCATTCTTAATTCCTAGGATTTACAAGTTCATGGGAATTACGACTTTGCGAGTGTATCCAAACGATACCTAACAAAAAGTTGATATCACTTGATTTCTTTTCATCTATCATACCTGATTGGTATTCTTAAGAAGAAAAAAGACCCTAAGAAACAAACGGACATGCAGTTGTTTCCGCATATAGTTTGCACAATGTGGACGCAGATGGGCTTCCACACTCTTTTGGAATGTAGGGTCTTGCTCAGACTTTGATGGGGATGAATTCTCGCTGTTTGAGGAGCTAGTGAGTGGAGGTCTTATGGCTGAGGACATTAAGTCCGTCTGCGGGGAGGGGTATGAATTGGACTTGACCGTGGGTGAATCTGAGCCTCCATCTTAGATTATGGAAGTCGTGAGCACCCTTTCTCAACCTTTAGAAGAGGACTTCACTTTAGATGATTTGGTTGCTGCTAAGGTTGTCCCAGAGAGTGATGTGGTGGGGGCAAAATTTCTTTTGGAGTTCATGGAGCCTGAAAGCTGTGGGAAAGCCATGTGCCCTGAAAGTTTTGCTCTTTTTTAGGCGGCTCGGATCTTAGCTTACCTTAGCGGACACTCTAACAGAGTCAATTTTAGTGTATTCTAGGAAAAAGAAAATGAAAAAGAAAAAGAAAGTTGATGTTGAAAAATCTGAAATCCACTACTAATTGTGGTGGTGTTTAGAAAAGGGGTTCGTAGCTAGGGGATGATTGTCTTAGCTAGGACTTTAGGCGACAGATAGCAGATGAAAAGGAACAAAATATTTGTTTATGGACAAAGATTTAACATGGAAGTTAAATCCTGAGTCGGGATTCACTTAATCGAAGTTTTTTTTTTTGAGGTGACACCTGATTGAAGTTAGATATACGAACATGAGTATTCCTGTCGCAGTGGCTCATTTGCAGCCCTAATATTTGAATTTGGCTTTGATGTCTATCTGGAAAACAATGACATTTCTCTGGTTATTCGACTCACTTGTGTTGTCGCAGTGACAAACTTATTTATTTACTTATTTATTTTATTTTTAAATCAATTGGTTTAGTAAGAAAACAAATTTTGCTAGGAAGCCTTGAGGGAAATCTGGGCACTGGCTACCTGTTTCCTGTATTTGATATGGAAATGGCTTCATACTCTTGATACTCTACTTTGGGGAAGTGCTAGTTATTTACAAAAGTCTCTTCAATAGTAGTGTATCATCTACATGTTGAAAGGTTATCTGAAAGGGACGACTGATCAGTTGGCCAATCGAACCCCAAACGGGATCACTCAGGAAATACTTACGTTTGGGTTTGAGTAGTATGAGACAAGCTTGTGGTTACACTTTTTCCCCCTTTGAGGAGCATCATTTTTTCTATTGTCTATTCTTTGGCTTTGGCCTGTGGGCAGTAATGGAATAAAGCAAGACGGCTCACAAAATTGTCTGTGTTTCTTGTATTGTAAAGTAGAGTATCTGTCAGTCGGTGCGATTCTCAAAACAATTCTCATCATAGGTCAACTGTAAGCAGCTTCTCAATGTTTTCTTTGTAGGGGTAAGGCTTGCTTACATCCGACCCCCCTACCCCTCCTTATGGGGGGAGCCTTTGAGACACTTGTGTAATGTTTTTTTTTTCTTACCCTCGAGAGTGTCAATTCTTGTTATCTAAAACGTGGACCTAGTAGTAGAGTTTCAGTAGCTTTGGATTGAGTAGCTTACACTTCCACAAATTAAGTGCAAATTATGCCAAACCCCTTTTATTAAGAAGTGCTGCACTGACTGTATTTTACGTTGTTGCCTTGAAAAGTATAGTCTAATTCATTAGCTTTCCATGCGTATTTGTAGTACTTAGATGCTGATCCATGAAGAAGTCAAGTGTCTGACAAGCAATAATATCGATACTCAATGCCGTTACCAAACCAATTTGAGGCTTGTGACAATATGTTCGACAAAAATTATATACTCAGTTTAGTTTCGTATGATACCTTAAGAGGACTGTGAGTGGAGCATCAAGAGCTCCACGAGCTTGTTTGAATACAATGTCTGGAGCGTTGGAGAGGAAGGGGCTTGCATTTTACTCCCGGAGCGTTTCCCACTATGGAGGAACTTAGATTTTTGAAGAGGGAAGGAAAATAGATTCCTCCTACTACCTCCTCTTGCCTTACTAAATCCACTATCCAAGTAAGGCATGATCTCCGTCTCCCTCCCCTCCCTTTCTTTCCAAATTTTCTAATTCATACAATCTATAGTAGTTTGTAGTCCTTTAACTCTTGGGAATTGGAATTATGTGCAAGGGAGAGTTGATTTCATAGCTTCAGAATGGGCTAAGATAGCGTTTGGAAACAAATATTCAAAAATTTGTAATCATATCAATTCCATCATTTGAGAATGTGGAATTCAAATATAAATCAAATGTTTGGGGAAGGTGGGATTTCAAAATGACACCTCTTGAGGCGTCATTTGTTTTTGGCCTAATTTGATTTGAAACAAATTCCAAAGGATTTGACACAAATCCAAATTCTCAAATTCTTGAGTTCCCAAACATGAGATTTGTGTCAAATTTGGATTTGAGAATCAAATCCTTGTTTCCAAGCACACTCTAAGACAATTGCTATTTGATTTCTTTCCTCCTATTGAATTAAAATCTTCGTAATTTCTTATCTAATGGAACTTCTCGTCCTCTAAGCTTATGTTCTTTCTGGTGAAAATTTTCTTTTATATATAATTAGTCTCTTTAGTCATGTAATGAGTTGGGAAGTGCCTAGAATTATCATTGTAGTAGTTTTCACTCCAAAAAGCTCTCCTGTCACGTGCTCAAGCCATGCTGTATGTAGTAGTCAATTGTGGATGAAATATTACAAAACCACACTAGTACTTCCATTTTGTTAGTGAGTTTTGATCAAAAAAATTCATTTTTAATGAGTGAAGGGCTGATTCTTAGTAGACCATCAAGATTTCTTCTTCTACTTTTCTAGCTGGTGAGCTCAAGAAACTGGCATCTCTGGTATCAGTAGTTTGGAAAACCTACAATTCTTGTTCCAAATGTTTGCATTACTCATTAGCTTCTTTAGTCTCACACTGTCACTAGAAAACTCATTTCCCAAGCTACTTGTAAAAGAAGAATGTTCGAACTTTTAGTTACTACGTTGGATCAAGCTTGTGAAACAGTGTCACGTTCATAAGATGAGTGTGACGGAGATGCGCATGCTACGGTGGATGTGTGAACATACAAGACATGATCGGTTAAGAAATGAAGTTATTAGGGAGAAAGTAGGGGTTGCGCCCATCGCGGACAAGATGATGGAGAACCGATTGAGGTGGTATGGTCATGTGAGTAGGAGGCCTAGTGACGCGCCGGTTAGAAGAGTAGAAGGGTGGGGAAGTGATAATATTAGTAGGGGTCGGGGAAGACCCAAGATGACTTGGATGAGGGTGATTAGAAGTGATATGAGATTCCTAGGGCTTGAAGAGAGTATGGTGTTGGATAGGGCGGCGTGGAGAGACGCTATCCATGTGGAGGACTAAATGACTATTTTTAGTTTCTTTGTTTGGTTTTCCTAACTTGTTCCAAAACTTTTCCTTACTTGGTGTTCAAAGTTATATGTTTTTCGCTCATTTTCAAACTTTTTACTTAGTTTGAGGACTTTCTAAAATTCTTTCCGAAAGTGTTTCAATGTTTCAAAATGGTTCACAACGTTTTTGAAATTTTATGGCGCGCATAAGACGGTTCTTAGATGACGATTCATGTTAGCCGACCCCGAATCATTTTGGGAATAAGGCTTGGATGTTGTTGTTGTTGTTGTTGTTGTTGGATCAAACTTGTCTAGACCCTAGTGAAACAAATACTTAAGTTTCATTTTAACGAGGTTTTTAATTTGTATGTCATCATGTTTAAGTAGCATAATGCTTTACTAAAGTTGCTGATGTGTATGTTGTGTATATGTTCAAACTTTTAATGGAAGGTTGTATTATTTTTCTGAGCAGGCCCTGTTAGCTGATTTTGAGGTTTCTGAAGGCATTTATTCACGTGCTCGTATCGAGGATTCAGATTCAGTTTGCTTATGGCTGGGGGCAAATGTGATGTTAGAGTATTCATGTGAAGAGGTGGCCATACAGTTCTGTAATTGTGCTTTCCTTCCCTTCAGGTTTCGACATGTAATCACTGATATTTGTGCAATACGTTTGCAGGCCAATTCTCTTTTGCGGAAGAACCTGGAAAATGCCAAAGCTAGTTTAGATGTGCTTATTGGTGATCTACAGTTTCTAAGGGACCAAGTGACCATTACCCAGGTAAATTGGTAAAATAGATTCTTTTTCAAGTAGCGTAGGATATATTATGAACATCAGCACGGGATGACGGGGACAGGTCAAGAAGTAAGATTGTATTGGGTATCAACGCATCGAACCTGTATCTTTGGGGAGGAAAGGAGAGGGAAGAGTTCTTTGCAGTTAAATAAGTTCATAGGCTCTCCTGGGTTCCTGTCCCTCTTCTTGCTGTTGTTCTTCTTCCCCCCAGTATAACCATCAAAGAACTCAATGTCACTAACAATAGAGTCAGCTGAAATCTGCATACATATGTTCTTTCTGGGTATCGAATGTGGGATTCGGCCTTTACAGAGTAAAAGGCAGTCTGGTGCTCATTGGCGTCCCCGCAAGGCGCAAGGCGCAAGGCGCAAGGCGAGGGTCCGGGGAAGGATGTATAGGGGTCAAGCCTTCCCTTGTCATTTTTGGACAAGAGGCTACTCCCAAGACTTGAACCCATGACCTACCCTCTCACAAGAACACCTTAACCGGTGTGCCAAGGTTCCGCACAAAAATACAACAAATACCAATCTAGAGCATGAGACACCAATGGTGTCTGGGGTTGACAGTTACAATATAAAACTAAGAAGGGAATCCAATATAGCGAGGTGCTCTAAGTAATCGACTCTGAGATTGGCTAACCAGTGATCTTGCTTCCCTGGTCACTATCTCCTCCCAAGTAGGCTCACTTAGCCAGGAGTTTGGCCTGCTCATAAAACGCACCAATGGTTCATCTGAGCAATCTATTTCTTTATCTGTGATGCTCACGGTGTTATGTACATAGTTATTGAGTTCCCAATTTACAGCATAGAATTTGTATTGCTAAACTACCTAAGTCAGCTAAGTAAAATTATTGAGGGACAAGAGAAGTAGAATCAAAGGATTGCAGATTACAACGATGAGAGGAGTCTGGCATCACCCTTATTGTTATGCAAAGTCTGCCTTAGAAATAGTATGATAGCTGTGTTTATGTTGTGAACTTCCATCACTGTCATCCCATTGCCATGGTTTCTCTATTGAGGTTCCTGCTGAGTTTACAATTTGATGCTTTTGTAAGAATCACGCTCTAGATTCGAGGGAACTTGGCCGCTGGCTTTTGGAAACTAAGATATGTCTTGTAATGATGTAAACTTGAGCCATTACTTCCCTTTAGAGTCTCCATCTAGTGCTTCTATGGCTGTATGAGACTGCCCTGAAGGTGGATTATCAACCTCCTGATTTCTACCTATTGTGCCAACTGCCAAGCTACCGAACTATCAGTCATGCTAATTGTTTGTTAATGAAATAACAGGTGACAGTCGCTCGGGTGTTTAATTGGGATATCCATAATCGTAGACAACAAGGTGCTATTGGTGCTTCTGGTTCTGGCAAAGACACATGAAAGGATTGCATGCAGCTTGAGTTAGGAGGTAGCTTGCCTTGCTCTTTTTTTCGAGAATTTGCACCTGAAATTCAATATTTGAAGTAGGCCTGTTTGTATTCCATCTTTCTTTTAATTATCACATCTATTTTTCTGTTTCTCCTTTGACCTTCACCTCCCATAATTTTGGTTTGCCCTTAGATGCTGCTGTGAAATTGTAGGACCTTTTCCATCCTTTTGATTTTCTTCACATTTCATGTCTTGAAGATTCAAACTTTTGCCAGGACTTGTGTTGTGCTGTCAACATCTATGATTGTGAAAATTAAGTTTCGGTCGAATTCTGATTAAAAATTTATATAATTTAAGCTTTGACGAGGTCCATGTTGAATTATGTTGTAGATGACATTTGACTTAGGTCACCATTGTCTGATGTAGTTCAACTCTTCGAAGAATGAGGATCTTGATCTAACAAGTACGTCAGATATATGTCACCAGCATTTGGTACTTTATTTAAAACTACAGCAGATTAAGTTTTAAGCAGTTTTATAATATCATTTTATCATCTCGAAGTGACCTCTACAGGGTGCTTAGTGACTTAGTTAGCAGTTAGCAGATATTTTTTTTTTTTTTTGAAACTAGGATTACTCTTATTATATGATCCCAAAACTACTATTTGCAAGCCCCCACTTGATCACTTTTTTGACCCCGTGACTGGTGGGTCAGTTACTCTCTGGTACCTATATTATTTTTAAGTCTCGGACTATCGACACTCCACGACGGTTCTCCGGCACCTCAACTCCCATTCCCCAATACTTCTATTGTCAAAGAAAATATAGTACAACAGTCCCCCATCTTTAAAAAACTTCATAAAGTTAAATATTCGGATTCAAGCCAAATCATCAAAGGGACAATCTGGCTTGAATCCGAATAAATTAGATGGTGAAAATGTATAAAATTTCATTAAACTAATAATCTTTGACATTAAGTTTAGTGAAGTGCGATTGAGAACTTTGAAGAGAGTGTGATCATGTAGGTCGAAAGTCAAAGCTTTGGTCTGTCTTTTCTTGTGCTTCCAACTTATTCCTTCTGAGTTCTGACATCTCGACTCTGTACAACTTCATGATCTGTGCACTTGCTATATTTGTGTGCTCTTTATTTTTTTAAGGAGTATGATGTTTTTATGGATGCAATTTGTGCATAGTTTATGTGAAGATGTAATGCTGAGCACGAGGCAATCAAAAGTCAAATACATAGTCATATTATATGGTTTATGTTTACTTTTTATTCTTGGTTATCTAACTTATTCCCTCAGACACGTCCATCAAGTTTCTTTGCGGTGGTCTATTGTTTTATCACCTGCTCCATAGTCCAGATTAGCCTTTATATTCAAGTTTTCCTGGACACTAGGAAGGAAAAGATTCTGAGAAGAAAATGTCGTGTGTGCCCTTGTTTGAGATATTCTCAGCTGTTTTTGTTCCTCCTTTGTTTTGATTTCTTTCTAGTCGTAGATACTAGTCGGACATTAGGAATATAGACATATACTCCGTACTCCGGAGTGCAGTAGATTGCGCTTGCTTCCCTCTTTGACAACTCTCCTTCGAGTTTCTGGTATAGGATGTAGGCATAGAAATATAGAATGATCGATAATTGAATCTTGTTGAAGGGATATCAGTATTAAGGATGAACCCAAAACCTAGTAATCGAAGTCGGATTTGAGCTAAACTTGCTGAAGTCTTTGAATAAGGACGTACTCTAGACAAATTCTTAGTGGAAGAATTGAGGCGGATAGATGAAATAGGGGTTCCAAAGATGAGTTTTATTGTTGGAATTCTTCATGACAATGGTATAGAGATCCTTCTTGACTTCTCTCAGAAGATAACCGTAAACATTTGGTTACTTTGGGTTCGTCTATTTTTGGAATAGGATTGGGTTTTAAACTTGACCAATTCCAAATGCAGCAGTACTGAATTAGGTGATGTTGAAGCATGATTCAATATATGTCGGCTATTGTACAATGAGGTGCATAAATAGTAAATTTTTAGGTTATGAGCTGAAAATCTACTAGATGGCTGTGTAGCAGTCCACATTGGTCAGGTTATAAAGGCTTCACCTACAGTCCTACACCATACAACACTCAGTCGTAGTCTTATCACTAAAGGCTTGCCAAGCGACATACCTGTTTTATTCCGTTCAGTTTAGTAAGAGTAAGATCCAACTGGGCTTTGAACGTGAACCTAGCTGTAGGCTGTAGCTGAGGGTTTACAGATGAACTCGATAGCGCCCACTGTTCCTGGTAATATAATAGCTTTGGTGGAGTAAGTAGCTCTAGTGATAGTGAGTTTAAATCAAAATTTTAGAGACTAACGGAAGATGTAAATCGAGGGAATGACTTCCTCGCAAAGTCAACTGCTCTGATCATAATGTTGGGGCCATACTGTTAGCTTTAACATGCAAAACCTTTGTCTCTTTATCTGGTGAATATGCCAGCAGCTCTATTGGCCCCAGATTTGCTTAGTTGATGCCTTTTTTTCTTGGGGTGAGGGCGCTTAGTTGATACGGAGTTCTCAGACTTCTATGGTTATACCTCTTATTCCTGCTCTAACACCGGGTAAGTACCCAGGGAGATGATCGTGTATGACTTACAGATTTACGAGTAATGAGAATTGTAGCATGAGGGCGGAGGTAGGATTCGGAAATTAGTGAATTTCACCTGTACATCAAATTTCATCCATGGCTGGCCAATTGCAACCTTTACGCCTCCTCGGGTGGGATAAATAGGTTCTTTCTGTTTGGTTAACGAGTCTAGTTCCGAAATTCTGCAGAATTCTCCTGTGTATTCCATTATATGTTAACGAGCACGAACGTCTTGAGGGAAAATGAACTCAGAAATGGACATTTGGTCATTTGGTGTTATAATCAGCAGCTCAAAGATGTCTTTGTCCTTCATTCTTCCTGTGTGTGTCTTCTGTGTAAATTTCTGGGTCACCTGTAAATTGACATTTCAAAGTGTCACCTACAAATTAAATGCTGCCGCTAACTAACTGACCATCTATTTGACTTATTTTGTCACTGCTCGCAAACACCAACCCCCCAAAACACACCCCCACTTCTTGGATGGGTCAATGTGGACTTTTGAATTGGATTATATATGGTCACCATTTGGGTTCAAACTCGACCACAGCTTCAATTTGTAAAATTATACTTAACTAACAAGATTTGAGCATGGTAGAGGTTATGGGTTAGACGGGTGCGATTATACTCTCATTTCCAGCATCCGACAGATTAACATGATGTGCTAAATGTACGCACGCCATCACTACTCGCCTAAGCGCAAATTGACTTGTTTCGAGTAATAAATATAAACCGAGTGAATAACGTTTTCTCCAATCTCTTTAATTTGTAACGTAAAAACTCAATTGAAACAGGAGTGGCAACTAGCAAAAGTTTCGTTTCATTTCACTTCACTTTTGGCTAAAAGTTCCGATGCAAAAGGTCTGTCAAATTTCTAAATCATAGAGATTATATATTTTCTTGATTTCATTTGTTTTACTATTACTAACTTTATTTCGTATGAAATCAAATTTCTTTTCGATATGAGATTATGGGAAGACGTGCACACAGAACGAGGCTGATTTGTCTCACTCTAATGGAGGTTCTATAGCTTTAATGCAAAGATATTTGTCTGCTATTGTGTTGACGCGTTAAAACATTAGCTTTATTCCATTTATTTATATTTTACTTTTACAACCTGAATAAATAATAATATATGTCATACCCTGCAAAATTATGCTCTGACTTTGACTTATCACAAGGTATTGTTTATGTTTAGGGCTGGTCCAAAACTTGGGCCCAAAAAGGGGGTTCCCATCCGATCCAAGATGGGTCCTTCGTCTTTATTACTCAAAAAGTAGAATTATATTTTAAGAAAAAGTTTATGTTAGGATCATTTTAAGGCTATGTTTTTATATTATGAAAATAATTGTTTCCAACCACAAATTAGAGATCTTCGTCTGCCGCAATTATCGGGTGATGTTCTCATTTGAGGTCAAACATCTAGAAGCAAAGCAATGGTCAACGGCTTGGGGTAAAAAAAAAAAAAAAATAGTTGCAAAATGGACCGGAGAACTTGTCAATGACTTAGCTATGTCTTTTTCAATTGTACCTTTCTAATTTTTTTTTATTCGATTTCATTTGAATTTGTCCGAGGGAGTGAAATCTATCGAAAATAACCAAAATTATGTGATATAAATCGAGGTTGTTAGATGTTAAGTGAACTCCTTTTTCATTATGTTGAACGAAACACGACCATAGTTGTTATTAAGCATGGGTAGCTAATTTGTTACTGGAATTGAATACACCTTCGAGTAAATTGTGTAATTCATTATTAAGAGAGTGTTTGGATATAATGATTTCACTACCTTAGGTTTTGAGAGTCCAAAAAGGTCTGGATTGATGTTTAGCCTAGTTGTGGAATCAATATTTCCATGCTAGCAAACAACACCTCCACGGACTTTTGCTTCAAGTACGTGAACTAGACTTTTAACATTTAGCAAACTTCAAGAAAACCAGAACGGGTTTGGGCCGGCAAAGAAAGCTTCTTGATCAAGAAAAGAAATCAATTTAAGCATTTGTGCCGGTGTTATGTGAATCTAAGCATTTGCGCTGGTTTTACGTGAATTTGTTCGTTAGTAGTTCTCGATCACTTCACTGTACAAGCTACGTGCCTTCTGTAGTTCTGTGTGAGTTAGCACTATGCCACTATCAGCGGTCTTAGAATGTACCTACCCACCTTTTTCTTCTTGGGCGAATACAACTAATTTTGAGGGTATCTGCGATCTCTTGAAACAATTTTACCAACTCAATGAGTAAACATTTTTTTTTTTTTTTGAACTAATTAAAACTTGGGCTAAGGTCGTAGACAATTTTAACAATCTTTGGAGCATTTGTTGCACACAATTTTAACCATTCATAATAGTCACGGTGTCTACTATCTACTGAGAATTGCTTCTAACAATTTCACATTCAAAATATAAGGTACTTATAAAACCGTAGGAATAAATGCTGTAGATAGACTCCATATGAATCTGCTACAAATTAATCTTAATTATTGAGCAAAATATTTAGAGGATCTTCCTCTCCAATTTACCTTTAAATATAGGATTTTTCTAATGTATACATATAGGACACATGATAAAACGACATTTCATTATCTAATTAAGTGATATTCTCCTAAATTAATCAATGATATTGCATAATTTGTTTTCTCAAGTGAAAATCATTTAACTAAGAAAGGTATTGAGTTTTATCATGTGCGACACACGTTTGAAAAACCGTTAAATATAAGTGAATGGAATATAGGCAGTAGTAGTTACAAAGAATCTAGACTAAGTTTTAAGTGGATGACGTCGGTAATGAGGTTCCAATTCATTCCAGCATAATTGATACGAAAGGTTAGTTTAAACTACTATGTACGTACAATGAAGAGATTTTATTTTCTGACGGTATCTATAAAACAATTCTTGTTTGGTTGTATATACATGATTTAATCTAATTCTTCTGCGCTATATTATGAAGTTATCGCTAAAAATTCAGTGCTAATAGTTTGATGTATACTCGTATCCATTATCGTTTTTAATCCATGACTGTTAGTTGGCCATAAACAGAGGCATACTTAGCTTACCTTAGCACTTTCTAATTACTAAATATATATACACTTAATTGAATAATTGAGTACTGTAATGGTTTTATTCTTCCATTAGTGACATACTTAAACTAAATTTTAATTACATTAGTGCATTTTAGGTAAAAGATGCTCGAGCTCTAGTTTACTTATTACTTTAGACTAATCCACCATTAATAATTTGGTTTTATATGGAGAAGGACAAATAAGAATCTTTTGTTAATAGTTGAGAATGTTTGCTAATCAACAGGCTAATTTATATTTATATTTAAAAGTTAACAATGTGGTAGTCGTACATAAAATAAAGCTAGGGTGCTTTATGATTATATGATGCTAGTAATAAATTTGAAGCGAGGGAAAAGTGCATGTGAACACCAACGTTATTATTATTATTATGCCATGCAGATCAGAGAGAGAGAGATATCAGAGATCGAGAGAACACAGGATCAAAACCGCGTAAAAGTGTACCCATGTTTCTCCATTGTTATTCAGAGATGATCTTTGAATATGCCTAGGGCAGCCATGGAGGAGAGAGAAAGAGAGAGCGCGTGGAACTTTTAAATGCTGATAAAAAAATGTCCCCATGGTAAATGTTGAGAAATGTGCCTTGACACCGTTTTGTAGATGGATGATCCTACAAATTTATATGTAAACAATAGAAAATTTGTCTATAACATAATCAAGTGTGGTAAATTAAAGATTACAAGCAGTAAATAATATGCTTGTGTAGTAAATTTAACACGTTTGCAGTAAATTTATGAAACTTACAGTAAAATCAACATAGTTACTATTCTATAAATAGAAAGAAATTTAAATTGATTTAATTCCCAAATCATTTAATTCCCAAATCAAGGACCCTTGATTGTTTCTCCTTTCTTATAATCCAATATTTGCAAAATTATGCAACAAAATTTACTTCACATTTGATTAATTTTACTACAATATACCATAGACAATTTTTAGTTTGTCTACATATAGACTCCTATTATTTTTGTTCACGGATTGACACATTGGAGATGAGCTTGACACACGAAATGGGCAGCACGTGAATCACCTCGTGGGGTGATAGAAGACACCATCGCGTCGCCAGTGGCGGACCCAGCCTTGGAATTAAGTGGGGTCAAAAATTATAAAATGCCAAATGGGGTCAAAAATTATAAAATGCCAAGTGGGGTCAAAAATTTGGATTGCCAAGGCTTGAACCCATAACCTTTGGTATAAAACTCAACACATTAACCAACAGAACAAGAAAATATTATTAAACATGTCTAACATTCAATGTACTTACAAATTTCCAAGTGGAGTCAATTGACCCCAAAATGGTGTACTTAGATCCACCCATGCGCGTCGCCCAGATCAGAGAGGTGGCGGTGGTCCACCAAGAAGAGGAGCGTGGACCGCGGAGGAATACGCTCGGCTCGCGGTAGATTAGAGGCGGAGCACGGCGGTTTTAGTGGGGATTTCGGGTCTGGGATAAGAGACTTCAAGGCGGACCGCGGTTTGTGAAGCGCGGTCCGCGGTGGTGCTGGCGCGGTCCGCCGGCAATGGAGCGCGGGCTGCGGGAAGTTCCGTGTTGCTGGTGTGCGTGAGAAGTAACTCGGTTTATTCCGATTTACTTAATTAGACTTTCGTTAATTAATATATTTAAATTAATTAGGTCTTTATTTGTGGAAGTTAATATATAAACCCTCCCTAATAGTTTAGCCTAATTTCCAAGGGAGAAAAATTAGAGAGAGCCGTCATATAGTTTTTCAGAAGAGCAGTTCAGAAAAACTTAGATCATCTTGTGTATCTGTATTCTCCGGACATAGCGAAGAGTGATTCAAACCCCCCGTGGACGTAGCTATCGCATTGATAGTGAACCACGTAAATCTTGTGTGTTTCTTATTGTTGTTTGATTGTCGTTTTTCGTTTAATATCGGCGCTTCCGCACAATAATTGGCACCAGAGCTTGGTTGGGTGATCCAGGCGGGGAAGAACGATGGGTGAGACTAGTGCAACGAAGATTGACAAGTTTACTGGCAAGAATTCGTTTACGCTATGGCAGATTAAGATGAGGGTCTTGTTGAACAACAGGGTATCTGGAAGCCTCTTGCTTCTAAATTAAAGAAGAAAGAGGATGGTGATGCGGTACCGAGCGTACCTTCGGAAGCCGAGGTTACCATGGAGGATAAGACTCATTCCACTATCTTGCTGAGTCTTGCAGATGACATCATTGATGAGGTAGTTGATGAAATAACTGCAATGGGCTAAAGTTAGAGAAGTTGTACATGACAAAGTCGCTCACTAACAAATTGCTATTGAAGAAACGTTTGTTTGCCCTGCGCATGCAAGTAGGTACGCCACTTAGAGAACATCTTGAGAAATTTAATACTGTATTATTAGAACTATGTAATATAGATGTTATTGTGGATGATGAGGACTCTGCATTATTATTACTGTGAGTTTCTTTGCCTGAGTCTTGTGAAAATTTTGTTGATACTTTTGTTATAGGTAGAGAGACGGTTATCCTAGAGGAAGTGAAGTCAGCACTTCATTCTAGGGAGTTGCGCCAAAAGGCGAATGCAGACATGGTTGACATGTCTAGCAGCTAAATCAGCTAAGAACGAAGGGGTCAGGGAAAAGAAAGCCTAGGGTTAGTAATTCCGGTGATTCATCTGTCATTATTTGTTATAAATGTAAACAACCCGGTCATAAGCAGTTTAATTTCCTTAAGTTGAAGGGTAAGACAAATGCTGCTGCAGTTGTACAAGAGAAGGTTGAGAACTATGATTCAGAGGGGGACTATGCTCTTGCAGTGGTTGAAGCACGTCCTAGGGATCGCTGGGTTCTTGATTCGGGGTGTTCTTATCACATGTGTCGTCATAGAAATTGGTTCTATACTTATGAGCCTACTAGTGGTGGATGTGTTGTTGTAGGCAACAATGCTACATGTAAGGTGGTTGGTATTGGATCGGTGAGGATTAGGACAACTGAGGGAAAATCCTGTATCTTGCACAAGGTTAGACATGTTCTTGGTTTGGGCAAGAATTTGTTATCTCTAGACGTCTTGGATGACAAGGGGTTCAAGTTCACAGGTTCATATGGAGAGTTGTGAATTATGAAGGGTGATGACTTGGTACTTCGTGGTATCAAGAGGGACACTTTGTACATCTTACAAGGTGAGACATTGACTAGTTCTGCTGTTTGTGCGTCCGTCAGTCACAAGGATATGACAAAAGTGTGGCATATGCGACTTGGTCATTTGAGTGATAGAGGGATGCAGTTGTTGTCAAAGAGAGATCTTCTTGGTGGAGTCAAGGTGAATAACCTTGAGTTTTGTGAGCATCGTGTGTTTGGGAAACAACACAGGTTGAAGTTTAGTAAGGGGACTCACATTACAAAAGAAGTTCTTGATTATATCCATTCAGATTGCTGGGGGCCTTCACGTGTTAAGGGGTTTGGAGGATTTAACTATTTTGTTACATTTGTTGATGATTTCTCCAAGTATACATAGCTTGTGCTTATGAAGCACAAGAATGAGGCTTTCAAAGTCTTTGTGCAATGGAAGGCTTTGGTGGAAAATCAGAAGGACAAGAAGGTCAAGAGGCTCGGCACTGACAATGGTATGGAGTTTTGTGAAGATCAGTTCATTGAGTTCTGTAAGAATGAGGGTATTGGCAGGCATCGTACCGTAAGGAGGACACCTGAGCAGAACGGTGTTGTAGAACGGGTGAACCAAACACTGCTAGAGAGAGTAAGATGCATGCTTTCAAATGCAGGTGCATACTGGAGTGAAGCTGTGAAAACAGCTTATTATTTGATCAACCGAGGACCTCATATGAGGATAAACTGCAAGATCCCCTATGAGCTATGGAACGGTGTAGTACCCGATTATTCAGGTTTGAGAACCTTTGAATGTGTAGCATACTACCATGTTCGAGATAGTAAGTTAGATTCAAGAGCTAGGAAGGGATGCTTCATGGGTTATTGAGAAGGAGTGAAGAGTTTTAGAATTTGGTCACCGTTAGAGGGCCGTGTTATCATTAGCAGGGATGTAACCTTTGATGAAAATTCTATGTTCTTTTCGTGTGATCTTTCTACAAAATCTGATGGTTAGAAGAAGGGTGTCGTGAATGAGGTGGAGTTTGAGGTGGAATTCCACCACTATTTCCATGTTTCCGAGGGTGGTGATCGAAGAGGATGCTGCAACAGAACCTACTAGTCCTGAGATTACTCCATTTGAGGTTGAAGAATCACAGGGAAGTCCTAATGAGCAAGATCAGTCTTTGGAGATGCCTAAACGTGTATCAAAGAAGCCTGTCAGGTTGATTGAGGAGATTGAGGGCCACAATATTCGTGGTCAGAATTGATATGTTGAGGATATAGTTGGTTATGCATTACAGGTAGCCGATGGGATCGAGTCACAGGAACCTTTATCCTACAGGGAAGCAGTTACAAGTAGTGAGTCTGTGCAATGGCTTGTTGTTACGGGTGACGAGATAAACGTACTTCACAAGAATGGGACGTGGGAAATTGTACCTGCACCGAAGGGGAGGAAGCTAATTGGTTGTAAGTGGGCATTCAAGAGGAAATAGGGAACTTCAGAGGCCGAGCCAATCATATATAAGGCAAGGCTAGTTGCTAAAGGGTTCAGCCAGGTAGAGGGCGTTGATTATGTAGAGATTTTCTCTCCAGTGGTTCGACATACTTCTATTCGTGTGTTACTTGCAATAGTGGAGCATTTTGATCTTGAATTGGAGCAGCTAGATGTCAAAACAGTTTTTTACATGGAGAGTTGGATGAAGATATTGTGATGAAGCAGCCAGAGGGGTTTGAAATTCCAAGGAAGGAAAACTATGCTTGCAAGTTGAAGAAGTCCTTGTATGGACTTAAGCAATCTCCTAGGAAATGGTACAAAAGATTTGACACTTTCATGGTTGGGCATGGGTATGATAGAAACCCATGTGATTGTTGTATTTACCACAACAAACTTGTAGATGGGTCGATGGTCTACTTATTGTTATATGTAGATGATATGCTAGTTGCTAGAAAGTGTAAATTTGATGTTGACAGGTTGAATGATTTACTCAGTTCAGAGTTCGACATGAGAGATGTAGGAGCTGCAAAGAAGATTTTGGGTATGGAGATTTTTCGGGATCGTCCTAACAAGAAGCTTTTCTTATCTCAGAATAGCTATGTTGAGAAGATACTTGGTCATATTGGGATGGCTCAAGCGAAACCCTTAAATACTCCATCCGTTGTTGGTAAGCTCTTTGTTTCTTCTGCACCTCAAACTGAAGCTGAGAAGTCATACATGTTAAGTGTCCCGTATGCGAGTGTCACTACGCCAAATATAGCATACAACACCGGGTCCATAATCAATTAGACACCGGTTAAACCCGGTGTCTGGACTGCCGGTGTCTTATGCTAAGACACCGGTTACTGTAAATATAACCGGTGTTAAACTGTACACATATGACACCGGTTGGGCCAAAAACCGGTGTCATATGTGTTGATAGTAAATGAAATTTTGAACACACATAAGACACCGGTTTTGCATACAACCGGTGTCTAATGTTACATTTTAAAAAAAAAATTATTGTTATTATTAGCAATATTGCACACCCCCTGCTCCCACGTAATCCACCCCACCCCTACCCTCCACCCCCACACCACACCACAGTTAGCCTATGCGGAAACAAATTGATAAATCTTGGAATCAAGTATAAGAACATTAGATCTGCAAATCTCTAATATGAGAAATCAGACCGGATCTAAGATATGAAAAAAAAAAAAAATCAAGCACACACATCTTAATTTTCCAAGTTGAATAAATGAATAATACTGTATTAATAAAATCAAAGAAATGTTCAAACTTTGAAGATGAACAAATCCCTAAAATTGATCGAAGAAATAGTACATCAATTCATATTGAATTCCAAGATGAACAATGAATAAGATGTACAACTTTGTCAACACAATAAAACTAGATCAAGAATTGGAACCATGAACAAATTATAGCAATCCAACTTGCAACATTAACAGATGAAAAATCTAATTTTTTAGCAAGATCTAATACTTAGAAAAAAAATTCAAACAAATCAAAAGTTACGCATGTTCTTCACAACTTTGTGCTCGACAAATCTTCTTTATAAGGGCAATCAAACTTGAACTTTGATGTCGATATTAGCTAACAAGGGCCGAATCTCATCACCAAAATTCAAGTTCATGGCCTACATAAATCTTCGACACAAAAAATGTAAAATTTCTAACTTTTAAAAAGGAAATAGAAGGACAAAAATGAAATTTTGGGAGTGGTAGAGTATGAAGAACAAGAAGAAATAAAAGAGGAGTGGGAGATGGCGGATAGTACGAGGGGATGGGGAAGAGAAGAAGGAGAGAGAGTTAGAAAAAATTAAAGAAGAGATATAAAAAAATCCAGAAGGAAAGAATATAAAAAAAAAAGATATAATAAAGGAGGTCAAGAATGCAGAAGGAAAGAATAATATAAAAAAGAGGAGGATACGAGAAGGTGTTGTGGCAAGCTGGAGAGAGAAGATAAAAAACAATTAAAATAAATACTATAAATAATTGCAAGGATATGACACCGGTTGTTCTAGGTACCGGTTTCGTATACAGACTATAAGACACCGGTTGTGGGAACAACCGGTGTTAAATGTGCCTCCAATTTTTTTTATTTTTTTAATCTTTTCTTTTTTACTAGTTTACGCAATTATTATTATTTTTAAATGCTTATTACACCGGGTGACACACAACCGGTGTCTTATCTTTTTTAGACACCGGTTTTCCAGTTTCCGGTGTCGTATATTCCGGTGTCGTATGCTATTTTTGGCGTAGTGTGTTGTTGGTAGTTTAATGTATGCTATGGTGTGCACTCGACCGGATATTGCACATGATGTGAGTGTTGTTAGCAGTTTTATGGCTCAACCTGGCAAAGAACACTGGATGGCGGTAAAGAGAATTTTCCGCTATTTGCAGGGAACTCCTGATATTGATCTCATCTATGCGAATGATACATATTGCTTGGTTGCGGGATATTCAGATTCCGATTATGCTGCGGACGTAGATAGCAGAAGGTCTGTGACCAAATATGTGTTTATACTTGGTGGTTCGGTTGTTAGATGGAAGTTTACACTTCAATCGTCTGTGACTTTGTCAATCACGGAGGCGGAGTATATGGCTTTGACAACAGCTGCTAAGGAGGTAATTTGGTTAAAGGGGCTTGTTAGTATGCTTGGTCTACATCATGATAGAGCTACAGTGTTTTGTGATAGCTTGAGTGCTATCTGTTTAGCTAAAGATCAGGTGCATCATGATAGAACTAAGCACATCGATGTCAGGTATCATTTCTTGCGTATTGAGAAGATGATAGAGGTGAAGGAGGTGGGAACGGCTGACAATCCTGTGGATTTATTCACGAAGCCGGTTCCGTTCAATAAGTTCAAACATTGCTTGGACTTGTTGAACATAGACATGTACATCTAGTCCCAACAGGGTGTTGAGCTCAAGGTGGAGCTTTGAGCGACCTTTGTCCGGGTTTAGAGGACTGCAGACCCAAGCCAGGGTATATTGGTCGAAGAGCCAATCCAGGGTATATTGGAGTGGATTAGATTCGGTGATGCGTCTAGAAAGTTGGAGCTTAGTGCACAAGAGCTAGAACTTGGATTAGTACTCTTGCCGGAGCACATGCAGAGGGGAAAATGTTCGTGTTTGATTTGAGGGACGTTTGCTAAACGTGTGCTCAAGTCATGGTGGAGAATTGTTGAGAAATGTGCCTTGGCACGGTTTCGTAGATTGAAACATTGGAGATGAGTTTTACACATAAAATAGGCAGCACGGGAATCACCTCGTGGGGTGATAGAAGACACCATCGCGTCGCCCAGATCAGAGAGGTGGCGGCGGTCCGCCGAGGAAATGAGCGCGGACCGCGGTAGATTGGAGGCGAAGCGCTGCGGTTTCAGTGGGGATTTCGGGTCTGGGATCAGAGACTTCAAAATGGTCCGCAGCTTGGGAAGCGCGGTCCGCGGTGGTGTTGGCGCGGTCCCCGGAGATGGAGCGCGGGCCGCGGGAAGTTCCGTGTTGCTGGTGTGCGCGAGAAGTAACTCGGTTTATTCCAATTTACTTAATTAGACTTTCATTAATTAATTAGGTCTTTATTTGTGAGAGTTAATATATAAATCTCCCTAATAGTTTAGCCTAATTTCTAAGGAGAAAAATTAGAGAGAGCCGTCATAGAGTTTTTGAGAAGAGTCGTTCAGAAAATCTCAGATCATCTTGTGTATCTGTATTCTCTGGACATAGTGAAGAGTGATTCAAACCCCCTGTGGACGTAGCTATCGCATTGATAGTGAACCACGTAAATCTTGTGTTTTTTCTTATTGTTGTTTGATTGTCGTTGTTCGTTCAATACCGGCGCTTCTGTACATCAGTAAAGAAGAATTAATGACCGCTTGTTGATAAAAATTCTTAAGCCCGCGGAAGCGTACTACAGTACAGACCACGATTCTGTACTCTGGTAAGAAAACTGAACAGGACAGGAAACTGATCTCTGGAAATTTGTGGGTACAGAACAGGATTATGTACTCTGTGCTGTTTTTAGTATACTAGTGTCTTAAGAACAAATAAAGAACAAGGATATTTAATCTCAAGTTAGACCTATAACTCGGGATTAATGGGGTGATTAAACCTAGAGTACCTTGCCTAAGTATTTATTTTATCAAGCCTAATTACGCAAATTAGAAACTCGACAAAGATGAATTGAAGTACGTCTCAACTCAAAGATTGGTGATCAAGTGATCGTTTTCTGGTTTTTATTTCAAGCAAAGATTATTTGAGAATATATAGACGATATAGACGAACATTATTTGAGAATTAATCTCAAAGAGTCGAAATGAGAGTTTTCCTTCAATTTTGTGTGAATTTAGCTAAGATGTACTTTAGCTATTGCTGATTTACTAGTTGCGTGCAAGTGATCAAAGATCAAAACTAGGAGACACTACAAGAAAACATGCAAAATGCGACCGATTTTTGCGACCGTTTAAATTTTGGTCGCATAAATCATTTTTGAGACCGATTTTACGACCAACATAAAGGTGGTCACAATGTTTACGACCGACTTTAATCAGTCGCAAATCAGTCGCAAATTTGCGATCGTCAACTTGATTTGCGACCGATCATAGTTTGAACGAGTTATAGGTCTAATTTGTTCATCCATATCCTTTATTGTTTTCCTTGTTTTTATTTCCTCACCATAAAACTGAAAAACACAAAAGCAGCGCAGTCCAGAATCCAGTTCTGTATCCACGAGTTTCCAGAGTACAGATTACTATTCAGTTCTGACAAGAGATCAGTCCTGTTCGTCCTGACCAGAGTACAGATTCATGTTCTGTACTTCAATACGCTTCCGCAAGCATTCGATATTTCGTATCACTTGTTAAGTTGTTGGATAGGATATGTGTATATAATTATAGGTTGCTTAGATTTTGTTTTTTTTTTTATAAACATGATTAGCTTAGATTAAAATTTGATAGTAAGTGAAATTTCGTAATCCTGGTATTAAGATATACAGAATAGCTACAATTCAGTTCATTTTGATTTTCTCCGTTAAAAAAAGTTACATCTTTAGTCCAATGCCCAACATTAATGAGGTACTTAATATAATCTTTAGAAGGGAGGGAGAGGGGGGGGGCATGTCATTATATAAGTCCGATTCGAGTCGTGAGGATGGACCATTGTTATTAGAACCAAGGAAAAATTAGATATTATATTCTATATACGTGATCCGGCCATGTATTTGGATATGATGTTGTAAACAAATTAAATGGGTAACGTGAATATATGCATAATTGGAAGCCAAAAATACAATCAAATTAAAGAAGATGATGTTCACGGGTTTATTATGGCCTTGAGAGAATTAGGTGGCACCAATACATATAATTTCATACTAAAAGTAGTGTTTTAATCAACATCATCATCATGTCATAATTAATCGAAAGTGGCGCGAAACTAACAGTTCATGCTATTGATCATGCACATATTAGCTCTAGAATGTATAATCGTATGGTAATCTATTTGCAATATTACGTTCATCTAAACATTTTCCTTCATGAATTCGTGGCATCTCATATAACCTCAAACATTTTCTTTGCACAATATCAACAATAAAAATTTTAGGAAGAAACTGAGTGTGTCTTAGGCGCGATTACATATAATACTATCTCCAAATTATGTGAAAATGGTTAAACTTGTATATAGTAATCTAAGCCTACTTACAATTAATAAATTATTTAGCCCTAATCATATGTCATTCTCAAATCATAGAATTAAAGATAAATATGAAGATCAGAGACAGTCAATCCAGCCTCACATGGAGAGTGGTAATATGTAAGCTTCCATATGGCCTTCACCATCATCGCAAAAAGACGTATGTGTCCTTGAACAGGCAATATTAGACTATTATTAATATTTTACTTTGACTTTGACCATTGCCAATAACCCCATTAATCCGTTGAATTGTCTAATAAAATGACAATACTTTCTTTTTTGTAATTTTCTCGGACTGGCATCTACTATCTGAATACGACCAGAGTCAAAAAGGCTTAATTAGGGCGATGTTCGGCTTGTCCTAAAAGCTAAGATATCATCTCACGCACATTGCTTCCATTTGACTTCTTCACTATTTTCTTGTTCTTCTTATAACTACAGTACAATCGCCTCTCTCTTGCTTGTACAATCCTTTATATTTGGTTCAATTCTTTTCACATACTGATATACTCATATCATATGTGAAATTTTTGATAAAAAGAACATACGTGATACGTGTATGTTACGATGATAAAAAGAACTTAATTTAGAGCGAGTTCTTATTATTAATAGTTACAAACTTACCCAAACGACTTTACATAAGTGGAATTGGTCGCAGTTGTAATAAACTTATAATTGCATTACTTTGCAACTAACTAGATGCACTTTGATTGCTAGTAGTACAAAAGCATGTAATTTGT
Organism: Spergularia marina; assembly: GCA_963680865.1. NCBI lineage: Eukaryota > Viridiplantae > Streptophyta > Magnoliopsida > Caryophyllales > Caryophyllaceae > Spergularia > Spergularia marina. The sequence goes on along the minus strand of OY804553.1, from coordinate 19,406,510 downwards.
GTCTTCTTCATCAACTTTTGTTTTTAAATATATAAGCTTAAATAATAACTACAACCAATGCAATGCATAAAGTGATCTAATTTAGTACTATTGTATTTGTGTTGTCTTGTTGACTTAGGTCTAATTAGGTGATTTGGTAATGGGAAGAAATATTAATAAGGGATATTATCCAAGGTGCGCGCCTCTTAGGTTTCCGACTTTATCTGTGGTATCCCTGAGTTTTCCAAAATTACCATGGTATCCCCGAGGTATGCGTTTTGCCAAAAAATTGTAATGGAAACTTAACACCGTTATTCCATTGTAATATTTAGCTATTAATTAACACAAATGATAAATCCCAAAATATAAATCAAATCCAATTGGTATATGGATATTTACGAGCTAAATAGAACCATCAACCTTGTCATATGCATTGGAAGGTGAACACCTACATACAGCTGCTCTTCTCGAAATATTACATTAGGCAATATTTTTCTTTTTGTCTTACTATCTTCTCCCATACTTCTTATTCAAGCAAACTTAGTCTGCTCCTTTTTCCTATGTACGTAGTACATGAAGAATTATAATCTAATCTAATTTATAAATAGAAGTACAAGAATAATTATGATTTATGGTGTTTATTACTAGTTATCATTGCTTAATATTTGCATGATATGGCAATGACGAACAACGTAGGTTTTGTAAGTTAGTACATACTCCATCTGTTTCCTTGGACGTATCATATGTTCAAACTAAATCTCAACAAATGAACTCGATCAGTGAGTTATGTTTAACAATACGAGCTTTGATTCAAGGGGAGTCTTGAGTCTAATTACCACACAATGTGCCCTACGATCGTTAGTATACTAGACGTATATATGAACATGGAACTACTAGCATTGCCAGGTTTGGGTCGTTGTCTCGTTAATATATAGTCTAACGTCAAAACCATCTTACTATTCGGTGTTTCCAGTCAATCGGCAGGATGTCGTTATGTACGTAGGCATTGTGGGTCGTCGGCTACTAGTCGTGTCAAGCCTAAAGAAACATTTTCTTGCTAAGTAAGGCATTGCAAATAGAACGGTACGTACGTATGTATATAGTATTAGATAGGCCTAATATGAATTCTCAATCTCGGTCATTAGGTCAAATATATGTCGAACTCATGCATGGACAGGTATGATAATGTGAGTATGAACATACTCAGCAAAAAAAAAAAAAAAAAAAAAAAAAAAAAAAAAAAAAAAAATTGAGTATGAACATGCTGTAATCTACGATTTACGAAAACGAAGTGAAACAAGCAGAGAAAACATTCCAAAACCGCGTAAAGCAAAACATACATATGCATCTGTCTTAAAAAAAAGCCTGGCCTGTAAAATAAACAGAACCGTGTGATCGAGCCCACACGTGCTCTGTACACCGTCGTTTTATAGTTCATACGATCGTCATCACTGCATGCGTTCTCGACACCTTGACGGCTAAGATTCTTCAAGATCCGTCGTATTTTATACGCTTTGTGCATGGTAACAAATTCTGTTTTTACGTTTGATATTACACCAGACCACAAAAAAAAAAAAAAAAAAAAAAAAAAAATTACGTCTGCACCAAAATTGGACTTATATATATACTACATACAAGTACACTATGTCAGGGTAATTATAATTTTCATCATGAAATAGGAGTATAAAGCATACTCCCTCCGTCCCTGCTCAAACGCCCTCAAGACATTTTTGTAGTGGAATAAGAAAAATTGATATAGTAAGTTGAGTGGGGGTAATATTAGGAAAAATAAGAAGAGAGAATGTGAGGATTAATAAAAGTAGGAGAGATATGTGAGAGAGGATGTAATAATTTATTAAAAGTAGGAGAGAGAAATATGTCACAAAATAGATGAGGTGTTTGAGGTGGGACGTTCCAAAACGGAATATGGGGCGTTTGAATTGGGACGGAGGGAGTAGTGCTTAGCAAACGGACAATGGTAATGCCTACCATTATACTAATACTTATCTACTCACATTTTTAAAAAAAAATGTAACAGTAGTACGGGTACCACTTATAGCCTATAAGAATTACAGTATTGATTAATTCCCAAATCATATGTTAATATAAGATGATGTTGATTTTCTTGTTATATTTAGTTGGACGTACGTAAAAAAGGATCAAGATCCTCTGGAGTTATTTACCCTAAAGTTCCCTGGAGTTTACCTGAAATGGAAAAATAAATTTATGAATGTCTTTTTTTAAATTAGGGAAAACACTACTTGGTAGAGTGATGTTTCCATTTCAAGTAAACTCCAGAGAACTCCAGGAAAAATAACTCCAGAAGATCCGAATCCACGTAAAAATAGGGAGAACTAATTAAAGGTTATAAGATTATTACGTGATTTTGTTTGTTACCTAATCTTTGTGCCTGTGAAAGTGAAAGGGAATGGAGTACATGAGACTAATTCAACAATGAAACAGTGAATGAATTCTACAGTGTAAATTAGCGCATGTCATACAATTTGTCACATTTTTCTTCAATTGTTTGGTTGTGTATGTACGCAAGTTTTTCTAATGTAAATGATACATTGAGCTTCATCCGAAATAAGTAGTAAAAATGATAGAATTGCGGTTCTGTACTTCTGCCATATTTCCTTTGTACTCCTATTTAAGTAGCTATATAAAACTTTTACAAATTGATTTTAGTTCTCATGAGTCATGATGAGTATTTGATTAAAAGCCCCAACTATATGTATGTTTAGAATTTGTTATTGATTTTCATCCTTATTATACAGATAATTACATCGATTAGTCAAAAGTATACAAAATTGTAGATAAATTAGCCTTTTTTTTTTTTTTTATCTATTCCGTCATCCAATTTTTTGAACTTTTAATTAACCGAGTTGGTTGTATATACTTATATGTTTTTGTTAATTGTGCTCAAAAGACATAAGGAATTTAAAGTCGAACAATCAAGTAGTAGTATGACGATTATTTAAAATACGTACCTTAAGTTACAAGGGCATATATATACTTAAGTGGCACTTAATGTCTTAAATCTGAATAAACTCTAAGGGTCTGTTTGGTATCATTTTCTGTTTTCAGTTTTTTTGAAAACAAAGTCCCGTTTTTGAAAACCAAAAAAGGTGGTTTTCGTTTTTCAGTTTTCGTTTTCTATATCTAATATATACTAGTACTAGTATATGTAATCCTGAATCCGCTCAATTCTCACGCTGATACGTGACATATAATAATATTATTATATTATAAAGAAATTTTATCCAAAATAGGATATGGTAAATAGATACTATATGGTAATATTATTCTAATAAAATAACATTATTAATCACTTGATTTATGGAAAATAGTTATGTAATATAGTAATTAATTGATTTATGGCAATTTGATCAAATATCCCACGGGTGTTTCAAAATGGGACTTTGACTTTTGAAAGGTGACTTTTCCTCTAATTACATTATAAATATCCCACGGGTGTTCCAAATGAGATTTTAGGTTTTGAAAGGTAATTTTTCGTGTAATTACATTACGAATATCCTACGGGTGTTCGAAATGAGATTTTAGATTTTGAAAGGTAACTTTTCATCTAATTACATGAAATATCCTACGGGTGTTCGAAACGGGATTTTAGATTTTGAAATGTAACTTTCCATCTAATTACATTAAAAAAATCTCATGGGTGTTCGAAACATGATTTTAGGTTTTTAATGGTGACTTTCCATCTAATTACATTACAAATATCCCACGGGTGTTTGAAATGAGATTTTAGGTTTTAGATAAAAAATTCGTTTACATAATTTTAACATTTAAACTGCACGGGCCATCAAACTAGTGACTATACTAGAATCAAACAATTTAAAATTAATTTAACTTATTTTACTAAATTTTTTACGCAAAAAAAAAAAAAAGAAAAAAAAAAAAAAGAAAACGGCAGTGATACCGAACGGGGCCTAAGTTATTTAGATAATTTTAACTTTTAGGAATAAACTAGGTGAAAACCACACTTTACCATGATCGCCTATACTTATTTATTAAGTACTTATCAAAATAAATAAATAAATCATGATAATTAGTTAAATATTTATACTTGTTAGTTAAGATGTCTCCTAATCTCACTCAATCGCCTATGTTATTGTATAGAGTATTACTTTATCTTTAGATAATACTCCTTCTTTCTTATATTTTTTAAGTATTTTTCACAAAAGGCTTAAACTTGTTGATATATCTAAACCAAAAATCCAAAATCATAATTAACTCTTCAAAAATATGTGTGAATGGATCTTATATTGAAGTATATTTCGACACGAACTTAATGATACATGTATCGTAATATTCTGATATACGCGCATAGCTCAAGTTATGACAAATTATGTTATTTTTCATGTAGATTGATTTGATACTTTATGTGAGAGGTTTACAAATATTGGACTCGCATTTCTTAATATTTTATGTTGATAAATTTAACACTTTATGTTAGAGTAGTTGTACAGATATTGGACTCTCTAGTCTCTATATGCATTTCTACCCATACCGACGCCCTGTAAATGCTCCAAATCATTAGCTTTTAAATATATATAATATTAGATTAAAGAATCTTAACTTTTTTTTTTTTTTTTGGAAGGATCTCAACAATTAAAGTTCATTTTCATTTGATGCATGTTAAGATAAGTCTAATTAAACAATCAACACCAAAAATGGACCCACTAGTGAGCTAACCCACTTTATATCTCTTAGTATTAGTCCAACTAAAGCTAATTTACGTGAATTGTGTGATTACGACGGCACTGATTTCATAGGAGGACATAATTAACATTGACCCAAAATTTTTAGAAATTCACGAAAAAAATATTGTGTCTAATTAGTGGAAAATGAACGTGGAATTGGATAACATAATCTGACCTAGTCCTAACTTAGACTAGATTAAAATGACGGTGACTCCTTATTTTTTACTGTCCGAAAAGCAGGCGGTTTACCGGCTGTCTTGCCGACGCACGCTATCCTCCCCGACAACATTTTTACACTTAGTTATTCTTACGCGGCTATTATTTACCTTGCTCGTTATGCAGCATGATCTTTTTTAGATAATTTGCGTAAATTCAGTTCCTTTTTGAACTTTTGGTTAGATTTTGTTCTAATTCGTTTGCATAGACAATGATTTCGTCAAACCATATATATACTCCATAAAATTAAAGATAAATAGTGTGATTTCCGTTCAGATAAGTTAGCTAGCCGTATTGACCAGGTCAATGGTAATGTCATATACTCATATATGTGGAAGACAATATAACTAAAGAATTATACTCCGAACTCCGTATGTATATGTTATAGGGGGCCGGGGATACGTTAAAGTCGATTACACTTCATAAGTATATCCATACCAATCTAAAGTCTAAACGTTTTTAAAGCTAAGGCAAGATGTATAAAAAAGGAAAATAAAAAACACAGAAGACAAAAGGAGTCGAAGCTCAGTTTCTAATTTGTCTCATCATTTGTCTGGATCTTGCTCATGTCATTTAGATTGGAAGTGTCGTTTATTTTTAAGTTTGGATGGCTTGTATGTTGCTGCATTGAACTTAGACGAACATTATGTAGGAATAGATGATTTATTTGACTGATTAGGGATTGTATCCCTATTATGCACAATTATATGAGTGCATAACTGCATATATACTGTAGTCCTCCATTTTTTTTTTCTGCACATTATTTGTTACCGTTTGGTATAAATTTGTGATTGAATAATAAAGAGTTATTTATAGTCGATCATATATTCGAGTTGAGTAAACTCACATCTATATGGTGATCAGACTCTTTATTTTGTGTATTCACGCCCTTGTTACGGTAAATGCGTAGAAGAGCAATCCTATTAATTAGTTACTATACTTACAAGAAAGTACGTAGATTTGTGTGAATCATATACTCCGCATCATTCTCTAGCTTAATTCTCTGTCATTGGAGTCTAAAGGCAATCCAAATAAATCAGATCTTTATTGCCATATACACTAGCCAATTTCGATCAGACCATTTTAGTGTTAGATCTCTTAAATTTGTCCCATGCATGTTGTGTTAAATGAAATTTTATAGGTAATTTGATTGAATGGAGATGTGATATAGCTAATCCAGGCCAAGTTATCTTTGTTCAACCGATACATTTAAATGTCAACGGGTCACTTCATAATGGGTACGGTCATGTCTAGTATCGGGTCAAAACAGAATTTGGGTCCGTTTCGGGTTCGGGTCAGGTCATTTCAAGTTTAGAGGTTGTATTCGAATTATGAATTGGGTGTTTGGGTCAAGCCGTTAAGGCAAGAGTCAATTTTATCAAGTCTATCTGTAAGGATCATTTCCATAAATAAAAACTTAGTAAAAATACGAACCGATTAATATCACAAATTATAGTAGTACAATATTTATATTTTTCAAACCTTTGATGATTTTGCACTAAAAAGCTTTGAGAGAGGAGCAAAGCCATTAAAACTTTCTAGACACTCTTTTGGAAACAATACACACACGCACGAAGCCTTTCCGCCGGCACGTGTTAGTAAAACCTGTTCACACGGAACCGGTTCAAAATCCCGCGTTCTTTCATCTAGATGTAATTCGTACGGTGGGACTCCCGCTCCCGGTAATAAAACGGTATGAAACGTCTCCAACAAGCCCCCCAAAAACCAAAACTAAAATTAGTAAAAATAATTTTTTTCTGCTATAGTAATATTGCAGGAAATAGAATAGAGCCAATGAAAAAGGCGGTCCAAATATTGCAATAAATGCAAAAAAAAAAAAAACCCCCAAATTGAAAAAAAAAACCGTCCAAATTAATCACAACTAGACCCGTACTAAACAAGCTACAAAATGATGACCGGCATTTGCCGGTTTCCCTTTGGCAAAAGCCAACCTGTTTCCCACACAATAAATAAATTAAAATCTCCCACAAAACACACCCTTCTCTTCTTCCACTTTTGAACCAAACAGTCCTCCTTCCCATTTCCTTCTTTCACACTCTTCTTTTCTCCCTCTCCAAAAACCCCTCAAATGAAGAGACAGATTCTCTTCTTCCTCCTCTTATAAAAAAAAAAAAAAAAAACCTTCAACAAAAATTCTAATGGAGAATCATAATAATAATAATAATAATAATAATAATAACAACAACAAAAAAGAAGATATGTTTGATTTATCAAATTATACTCAAATGATGGAATTTTCCAATAATATTAATAATTTCCCTATTTTTCAAGATAATAATAATATGATGTTCAACAACAATAATATTATTATGCATAGTAGTAACAACCACAACCACAACAGCAGCAGTGTATCCGACGGCGTAGCGGCAGCAGCACCATTATTCGGAGCATCAACGAGCGAAGCCGAATCGTCGATGCTTGGAGTAATGGGTGGTGGATTTGAGTCGAGGAGCTGTTTGGGTAATTACTTTGTAGATATGCTTGGAATCACAACACCTGATTTTAGCACATCCTCTTTATTCGATCTGCTTCCTACTACTAATAATCCCCCACTACTTCTTCCTTCATTGTTGTCATCTTCTTCTTCACTCTACCAACAAAACAACTTTGATCATTTCCCTTCTCATCAACCCGATCCCCCGTGTCTTACCGGAGACTCATCTGAGGTCGTTAACACGCCTACCCCCACCACGCCTAATTCCGTCTCCATTTCTTCATCGTCTTCAGACGCGGAACACGGCCGCGTTTTTAAAGCTAAGGAGCAAGACCAGGAGCAGGAGAAGGATAATAATAATAATAATAATAAGAGTGGTGGTGGTGGTGGTGGGGGTGGGGGTGGTGCTGACGGAAATGAGGATGAAGATGAGGATGCTGATCACGACCCGAATCTTCTTGAAGAAGACAAGTCTAAGAAACAGTAAGCAACTTCTTCTCTAGTACGACCTGTATTATTATTTTATTTATATATGAAATGTATAAGAAAAGGTCATTTTGTTTATTATATTCATTACTAAATTGTAAGGATTATTGGTATTTAATTATTTTTTAAATCAAAAAAAGAAAAAAAGAAAAAGAGAAACAATAATGTGGGATTGAATGAGTCTAATATGTATAAGGGGAAAACTGTGTGCTGCTCTGTTTGATGTTTGTATATAGAGTTTAGCTAAGGAGGGAAGTCAAGGCAGATATCATGGGGGAAGAAAACAATGAAGAGATAAGAAGAAGTTATTTTGGTCAACTGGTTTTGGTTTTTTTTTTTTTTTTTTTTTTTTTTTTTTGCAAATTTAATATGGACCTTAGCTTAGCTTAGCTTCCTTAATTATTAAGGACTTAGTTATCTAGGAATTTAGATATACGTGATTGTTATGTGAACACAACAAAATTTCAAATTTGATATGATCTTATATATATACTATGGTATAGTTTAATGTGTATGTATATAGATTAAGATTGGTAGTATGTATGTAGTAGTACGTAGGATAGTGTGAATTTTTGTTGGTGGGTTGGTGGAATAATGTTGATCGATATTGATATATGCGACTTTTTTTTTTTTGTTGTTGTGTTGGTAATGTGTATAGGTTGAAGCCGAAAAAGAAGAACCAGAAAAGGCAGAAAGAGCCCAGAGTTGCGTTCATGACCAAGAGCGAGGTTGATCACCTTGATGACGGCTACCGTTGGCGAAAATACGGCCAAAAGGCCGTCAAGAACAGCCCCTTTCCAAGGTATGTACATCTGGCCACCAGATAAATTTACTGATACTGATTCTGTTTTTTCAGGACGTTAACATTTGGTTTCAATATGTACTGGAAATTCAAACCATAAGTTAACTTTTAGATTATACGAGAAAGCTTATACTATAAATTATCTATTAGAGAGAATGCTATTATTATCATCAGTATTTTGTCAATGTGTTTACATGGTAATTAAATGGGTTTGTGTAATATTGTAGGAGCTACTACCGTTGCACTACTTCGGCGTGTGGGGTGAAGAAGCGGGTGGAGCGGTCATGTGACGATCCATCTACTGTTGTGACAACCTACGAGGGGCATCACACTCACCCGTGTCCTGTGATGACACGGGGAGGACTTGGATTCGGGATGATGACAGGACTCATCCAAACTCCAAGTCCTTTATTAGATCAATGTAGCACAGCTTCCACGTCTTCATTTGGTGGAAGCGGTGCTACATTGTCATCATCTCTATTCCTCCCACGCCCACAATCCATTAATCATCATAATCTCTACCAACAACACCCACAACCATTCCAGAGCTACTTTCTCAATAGTAACCCAATCCAATCTTCCATGAGCTTCACTACTACTAATACTACTACTGCACCAGCCAGCAGTGGCGCGAATTCCACTGTAACGTCGTCCATGACTACCTCCGGTGTCGTTGCTGCCGATTTCCAACAACAGAGACAGTTTCGTGGTCCATGCTCCGCTTCCATGCAACAACAGGTTAGAGATGATGGTCTTCTACAAGACATTGTCCCATCACAAATGCGTAATGATCAAGCAACTAAAGATTAGAAGATCATGGAACAAATTTAAAGTATATCCATCAAATTATATATAGTACTAGTACTACTTTACATCAAGCTAAGATTATTATTAAGTTGGGTTTAATTTGTTATATATATAGTAGGATAGATATGGTGGATGCTCTTCATTTATTTCCTTAATTTGTTAGTATCACTACTTTTAGCTTAATTAGATGCTAACTTTTGAATATTATTAGTAAATAGCTAGCTATGGCCTTGCATCTTTGTAGAAAGAGGAGGAAGAGGAGAAGGAAGAAAACCCATAATCTTCTGTATATCATCTCCAAGGAAGCCCTCTCTCTTAGCTTGTATGTGGATCATATTGTAAAATGAGGGTGATTTTCAAGGTCTTTCCTCATTCTTTTCTTCTTTTGATATCTCTGTAAATTAAGGCATTTCTTAGTTACTTGATAAATTTAATGTTTTTTTTTTTTTTTTTTTTTTTTTTTTACCGTTGCAATATGAATGCAGTTATTTTGGGTTTTGTGGTAATCTGGTGGATGGATGATTAACTTGTGTTTAGCTATATATAGGTATAACTAGGGTTAGGGTTTTATGTAGGTGATAGAAGCATATTTTTGGATGAGTGCAAGTTTAGCTTCTCTTTTTGTGTGTAAAGCTCTAAATGGGGGGAAAAAGAGACAAAGGCATTACACAAGCTTTGGAACTTGTACCTGTATGTATGTATGTATGTGCTCTTCTTGTGTGTGTAGATTGCAGATTAGATAAGAATAGGAACAGGGAAACCCTAAAGATGTGAATAGGCTACTTGTTTAATTCAAAGGATATATAAATTATATTCTTTTTTTGAGGTTGTAATGAGATGAATAAACTGTATATGATCGATTGGTCGGGATCATTCTTCGGAGTGACCTTTTATAAATATAGTAGCTAGATGAGTTATATATCAGGGAATGATCCACCTACGAATGCTAGTGTCGTGCTGGCCTAATCGTAGCGAAATATGATTAGTCGGTGCAATTTCTGACGCAATTTTTCTCACGGATCAACTGAAAATTGGAAACAACTTACAACATACGACCCCCATTTACCTAGCCGATTGGTGAGAGCCCTTGAAATACTCGTTGAATATATTTTAGTTAGGTAAAAGGGTTTTGTAAGATCATTAGTATAGTACAAATCTTACGAGCATATTTTGGGCTCAATACTTCATTAATTCGACCTAGAGCATAAGCTCCTAGTCAATTGATCTTTCTTAGACTGTCTAAATAAATGAAAGAATATCGTGTTAGCTTTGATGTGTATCATTTAGTGCGCATTTGTTTCACCATACTTACATGCTTTGTGTAGCCTTTATTCGAACTCGGTACGTAGTTCATAGTGCAAATTGTGTGAATTTTAATTCATTTGAGTAATTGAGTTTATATAGTTTTTTCTATAGCTTAGCTTCACATTGTAATGAATATGTGAGGTATGGTCTGAGATTGATGACCGATAATATAGATTGCTACCTAGTTATTAGATTGCTAGTCATGGTTCCTGCTTCCATGCATGTTGCTAATTATGGCTCTGTCCTTGGGTTGGTGATGCCTCGATCACGAATACTGTCTCCGCCTTTCTTAGATTGGTTTACTATATGATCTGAAAATGGTTTGAATTTAACAATCCACGGAATAACGTTTCTAATTATACTATCAAATGATTTAAATTTTCCCACATTAGTAAATTTTAATGCACGATTGTATTTTGGTATATGTTTTTGTCATTATCGACCCAATGTTGACAACTTTTTCTATTGTCTAGCTAGGTAGACATTTTGCTCAGTATCATATGATATGAAGCTTATAATTAAAAGAAATTGGATTGCTCTAATCTCTATCTAATTCTTTTTTCTTTTGGTGTGAATTGGATTGGCCTTTTAATTGAATGATGCGAATGTGTTTGCATGCATTGCGTGTTCCTTCGTTGTAGTTCTTATCGCAAATAATGCTCAATAAATACAACGGCTCAACAAGAATTGAGTCTATATATGTTTAGCTCATAAAGGTTTTTAATCAAGTTAATTAATTAACGAAAGTGATTAACAAAATGAAATCAACTACCTTATTTCTGCTTGTATTTTGCCTTAATTTGCCTACTTATGAGAACATTTTATCTGATGACGTACATACATCTTATATGTATAATGTATTTGTACTCAACACAATTTGATAAAAAGAAAACTAATTGAACAACTAAAGTTTGTACTCTCTCCATAAAATTATACACGACTTTCTCACATTTTCAGACATCATATTTATCCGTCAATATCTCATAAGATATCTTAATAAAAATTATGAAATTATACTTGCATGAATGTATTTTTCGATACGAATCCAACGACATACGTTTCACAATTTTTTGACATGTATATTTCTCCAAAATCGCAAGTCAAACATTCACCTCGTAATCCGAAAACGTCGTGTAATTATTTATGGAGGGGGAACATCAGTAACTTGGTACTATATATGTTTTGTATCTTAACGAATCCACATAGTTAACTAAATATACTATAATTAATGGTGATCTAAGCACTATGACATATTTATTGATCATCTCTGAATATTACTGTTTAATCTAGCTTATATAATATGCACGTACGAAATGCCGATATTTGATTGCCATGTAAACATTGTATCAACATATAGGAAGTGTGGGTCGGGGTTAGAGTGAGGATGGGGCTTGTGAATCAAGCTAAGTGATCAAAGCATACAACAATTGTCAATCATGATCAAAACATAAATTTGGCACTAGCAGTCGACGTACAACACCCTCCTTATATATGCAATAACATGACTGAAAAGTTGAACCTTTTCTTTCTTTATTTATGCGCGCCTTTACAAGTTTTCAGCCTCCAAAAAGTGTTGCGGTTGGACATCGATCACTATCTTTTCATTTGGTGATTGAAGACAGCCTCTAACTTTTCAGACAAATCATTCTTGTTTCTCTCTTATTTCCAATCAACTACTAGCTGTACATACACGCTCCGTTCACTCCACATTCCTCACTTTTGATAGCTAATAACTCGTACGACTACCGTCATTCCGTTGAATTCTTTACTTACAATTTGAATATAATAAAATTTATAATGAAACGTATATACGTGAATAATTGAAAGAAACAGAGAATATATCTTCGAGTTTCTAACGAGTGACAATTACTGTAGTGTTTAAATCAAATAAATGTGTTCATATATATGTGATCGATGTTCCATATTGAACCAACCAGTTCTTTTTGCAATCACGTAAACTGAATATAAATCACATGCACCACGTTTTAACAAAAGATTATTATAAACAATAAATAATCAAAAGGGATTGGAAAGTTATTTATGCTGCGAAGTTAGAAATTAGAAGTGATATGTATAAGATCATAATTAAAATTTAGCCAATTAGGAAAGGACTTTGGGATGGGGTGTGTGATAGCATGGAAATCAGAATTATTGAGTTTTCTTTAATTGGCAGAATTGCGAAGTTGTAACTTAATTAACTAATTAATTAAGGCCATGCACCTCAAAAAAGAGTTGTGAAATTCAGTTCAAAGAATAAATGAAAGAACAGAGCACCAACCAACAGATTTTGTGATCTTGAATTTTGATCGAATATTAGTTAATCTAAATTTGTCATAAAATTAAACCTACGGTCAACGTTATCGTGACTAATGGTTAGTAGTCAAAGCCGATATATATCATCATAAATTTATGCGCAAAAGATTATGAGCTCTACATGAAATCCATGCATCGATCTGCATTTTTTCAGTGCTTGATGGTTTGTGTTCGATTTTGATTCCTTATCGCGAGTTATTATTATTCTTCTTTTACATAGGCTATAGGCGAGTAGCTAATGTCGCCTTGTACACGACAATCCAACATTTTCGTTAGTAGCCAGCTTTATCTTGTATACTAACAAAACCTAAATGCAGTTTCATACAGTTTTATTGTTTAACATCTATTTACATTTTCAGGATTATCTAGAGATTTTCTAGTAGTACAGTACTACAGTAGAACATTTCAACATCAGAATTAACGTAGAAACTGTGCAAAGAATATTCACAATAGCTGGAGATTACAGAGTAATTGCTATACGGCTGGCTCCACCTTTCAATCAATTCGACTTTACCGTTCTTTCCTTAGCCTTATTAGTGCATAACAGACTTCTCAAAAAAAATTGTTTTGTTTACTCCGTATCTTATACTCCGATGAAATTAGTAAAGAATGTGAGATCCTAATTGGCTCAGTCTAGGGCATATAAACCAAACAATGAAAACGATAGTTCCTTACTTGTCAGTAATTCGAGTCGGTCATCGGTATCATTTAATAATGCATGGGGAGAAACATATGTAGCGGAATTTATTCAAACAATTCGTGTTTACACGTTTCTTTTGTTTCTTATCATTGATTTTATCAATATTACAATGTATATATACTAGCTAAAATTCACCGTCTTAACCTACAAGTAATACAACTTTCTACCATGAATGTACTTCAATTCGTATATATTTACAACATGTACGATATTCACGATATTACCATAATTTCGTATGGTAATATATTCCGACTATGAAGAGAGTATGGTGTTGGATAGAGCGGTGTGGAGAGACGCTATCCATGAGTGGAATTAATTTGACTTTTTTTTGTTTCTTTGTTTGGTTTTCCTAACTTTTTCCAAAACTTTTCCTTGGTGTTCAGATTTCATATGTTTTTCACTAATTTTCAAATTTTTTATTTATTTTTATAAATTTCTAAAACTTCGTTTAAAAGTGTTTCAATATTCCTAAATGGTTCACAACGTTTCTGAAATTTTATGGCGTACACAAGACGGTTACTGGATGACGATTCATGTTAGCCAATCCCAAATCATTTTGGGAATAATGCTTGGTTGTTGTTGTGGTGGAATATATTCCGACCATATAATTGCATAATCTCTCTCAATATTATCGTAATATTGCTACCTTCCATTTTCCCTTTTTTTTTTTGAACTTATATATGATGATTTGATAATTCGTTGTACGGCTACCCAACTAGAGTAGTTGGAGGAACTTATATATGATGATGATAATTCATAATAGTTCCACTGTCAAATCCTGAAATGCAAGTCTTTTTATTTTGTTTATAAAAAAAAAAAAAAAAAAAAAAAAAAAAAAAGATATCGGGCCATTTGGAACAGGCCAAGTCAAAATGGGTTTCGAATAAATATGGTTTGTTTTTCTCAGCCCATTAGATACTATCCGTTGTAGGAAAACCTGGTGCCACTCATCAACAGAAGCCCAACTACTGCTTTTGACAGACCCAAAGCCCAACTAGTTTAAACACTGCCTAATTAAGCTGTAAGCGACCACAAAATCATGTGAGATGGATCCTTCATCCTTCAATTACTGGGCTACGTACTATTACATGGAGTTAATTGACTTTACGGATGAACCCGTTTCACAAAATGATATCGCAAGAAGGACTATCAGTAATCATTTGGTTACAAACTTACAATCTTGATCGGGTTGACGATTTTTTTTGTTGCTAAATAAAATAACGAAAAATTTAGGTAGAGCGAGTTCATCCAAATGTTCTGGTTGATTGTACATTTGCACAATACTTTTGGTAAACACGGGGACAAAAATATCGTCACTAACACTATTAGTATAGACCTTTAATTGTAGCGATTTATTCACAGTCTCACTCTATATCGTCTTCCCACACACGAACAAAGTTGATTAGAACATATACAAAATCATAAGAATTGTTCAAAACTGATGACATACACAAGTGATGAGAAGCACATGGCTTAGCCAATTTAGCCTATAACCTCCTCCTCTACACATTACATTCTACAACAAACGTACACATTTTAACTGTGCCATGACCATTTCTTTTCACTTGACTAATTCCTCTGTAAATTCAACTACTATTTCGATTTTTACCTCATGAACTTACGTATAATTTACCACTACATACTATATAGCTCACTATATATATGTTGGATGATCAGAACTTTCATTTTCATCAACACTTAGCCTAACAAAATTATTACAGTATTCGCTTATATAAATCGACAAAAAATGTGTATAAAAATTGGGATGTATGTTTTAGTCCTGCAACTTCTTATATTAGCAGCGCATGCTGCAAGGCCATCGAAAGTCCTAAACACAACATGTGAAAACAATTCTGAAAATGGTGCATTATTGCAAACTGATGCCTACAAAGATAGTTGCCCTGATGCCGAATTTATAATCTTCTCTTGGGTTCAAAATTTCGTGTTTGATGATCCTCGAATGGCCGCTTCTCTGCTTCGCCTCCATTTTCACGACTGTTTTGTTAATGCAAGTTTTTTTTTTTTTTTTTTTCTTTTCGCTTAGCAAAATGTTGTGAAATTAGCTACTTTGGTCATTACAATTTCGAGATGTTTAATTTTGTGCTTATTGTGTATATGTAGGGGTGTGATGCATCGGTTCTACTAGACGACACTGACAACTTCACCGGGGAGAAAACCGCAGGGCCGAATTTGAATTCGCTTAGAGGGTTTGAAGTGATTGACGCCATAAAATCGGAGCTCGAATCTGTTTGTCCGGGAGTTGTATCTTGTGCTGACATTTTGGCTGTTGCTGCTAGAGATTCTGTTGTTATGGTATATAACGTCACTAGAGTTATTTTGGCACAAATATAGTTCTTAATTTCACATTTAGTGGGCCAGGCTAATGATATATATTGTGCAAATTTTGCAGTCCAATGGGCCGGGCTGGGAAGTCCAGACGGGGAGAAGAGATAGCTTGAGTGCGAGCAAGGCCGCTGCAAATGCCAACATTCCGGCCCCAAACTCAACAGTCCAGACTTTAATTACCATGTTCCAGAATGTGGGTCTAACCCTCACTGACATGGTAGCTCTCTCAGGTAATTTCTTCATTAAGCTACATACCTTCATATATAACCAATCGAAAACCAAAATTAAGTCTCCAAATCAGTCTATAAATAAAAGTAGAGTAATTAAGTTTAGGGTGAAGACCGTCCTATACTAAGACTGTCCATACATACTCACATGATTTTATCGTATTTCCAAACACCATATAAAACAGATTAATACGAGTATATATATACAAGTTGAGTATATACGTTAGTTGTAAACCCGATGAGTACGTACCGTACCATTTGTTAACGCAATAACACTTGTTTTTAACATGTCGATTTATGTAGGTGCGCACACACTAGGAAAAGCTCGTTGCACAACATTTAGCCCTCGGCTGCAATCTAACACAGGCGACATAAATGTTGATTTCATGCAATCTTTGCAACAACTTTGCTCCATATCAAATACCAACGGCAACCGCAATAACAATAACAATAACAACAACAACAACAACGTATTAGCAGACTTAGACCTTGTCACTCCGGCTACATTCGACAATCAGTACTACGTCAACCTCTTGTCTAGAGAAGGCCTACTCGCATCTGATCAGGTCCTTGTGGGAGGAGACAATGATCAGACGGCCGAGCTAGCGCAATCGTACGCTGATGATGAAGGAACTTTCTTTGATGATTTTCAGAGGGCAATGCTCAAGATGGGAAGCATTGGAGTTCTTACTGGGATTAATGGTGAAATTCGTCGTAATTGTCGCATTGTTAACTAATTTAATTATTCTCGTGTGTGTGTAATCTGATGGTTATTTCTAGTCATTAGTAGTCTAGTAATCTTGTCGTTGCTAGGGATTATGTTCTAAGAAAGACCGTAAAATCGATTGTAATCGGATATTCCAAGCATTATTTCATAACTTTGCATGCACAAATTAAACATGCTGAATGAATGATTTGATATTTTCGTCGAGTAGTAGTAGTAGTTAGTGCTGTTAATTTTCGTCGAGTACCAAAAAAAAAATGATTTGATGTTTCCTTGTAAACATTTCTTCGACAAAAGGTTTTCTTTTACGAAAAACCGGATTAGAGTTTTATGGTGTATTGTCGAGACAAGTTCATTGAATTGGGTCCATATAATTAACCAATAATGAATAGGATATATTACCTTTACCTTTCATCAGATCAAACTTGAACCCCAAATATTAATATGTTTTAATATGTACGATTGCATATCCCAAATTTTAAATGTTTTGTACGATTGCATGGATCAAATTCAAAGTATACAAATATATCCAATTTAGAAATAAATAAATCGAATCAAAATCAATCAGGAAAGTGTTCATATATTTTGATTTTTGCTGATAGTATCCCATATGAAGGAAATGATCTGATGATATGCATACGTGCAATTAATTTCATGCTAATTAATCGTAATTCGTACAACTATAAATCTGATCACAATTTCATTCAAGAAAATCACCATCTAGGCTTGAAGTGCATTTTGCTACAAATAAATCGCAGGGATATCATATACGTACACAAGAGTAGATTAAGAGCAATAATCCGGCCAACAAAAGAAAACATGGGGAAAGTAGTTACTTTAATCATCTGTTCACTCCTCGCAACCATCATTTTTTGTTCAGGTTACTAACTCGATCTTTTGTTCTTTTCAATTCCTAGAATAATTATATTTACTTACCATTCGATTATACTTAAACTTCGGTATCACGGTATCACCTTCACCAAATTCGAATATAACCAAGGAGCACGTATTATTTTGTTTTCGACCTCCTAATTTATTGAAGTTTAAACGGGATGCGTGGTACCGGAATTTAATTGGCATATGACAAATTAAAGATTAAGCAAAGGTTACCCACAATCTATGGTTACGTATCTTAATTAAAATCGTATGCCCTTGTTCTCTCTCTCTTTTTTTTTTTTTTAATTTCGATGTATAAATATGAAATATGCCCTTGTACTCTTATATTTGTGCAAATAACTTCGTAATTTATGGTGTACGGTGTATATGTGTGAGCATGCAGCT
The DNA here is from genome assembly GCA_963680865.1 of Spergularia marina. Taxonomy (NCBI): domain Eukaryota; kingdom Viridiplantae; phylum Streptophyta; class Magnoliopsida; order Caryophyllales; family Caryophyllaceae; genus Spergularia; species Spergularia marina. The sequence continues at coordinate 19,388,145 of OY804553.1, read as the reverse complement.
GATGAACAATTGAAGTGTTGTTTTGACAACCACATTGGGAGATGTGTCCCGGGAGAAGACGATGATAACTGTGCAAACTTATGCGTCCAAAGCGGCTGCTCCAAACAAAGCGGAGGACGATGCAAAGTCTTAGGGAACACACCTCCCAATCATTTTTGCCATTGTTTTTGTTGATCCATCATCTAAAACAATTCAGATCATTTTATCAAAAGGATTGATGATTTTGTTAGGAATACGGATGGATCGGTCGGTAGTCAGTATCATGAAACTAGTTCACAGGGAGAAACAATAATACATATTGGAATTCATACAACAACGATGTCTTACCCTACCAGTAATACATACAACTTTCTTAATTACAATGTACCATAATTCGGGCGTAATGGTTGAGTTTCTATTACTCTCATCAATAGCTGATCGATCTTATCATTTGCTTTCTTCCTATGAAATGAATTAAGTTGCCTGGATAAATTGCCTCAAAAACCGGGTCGCGGGTCTTATTGTTCGGATTTCTACAATCCATCAAGGTCGATATATAATGAACAAGGCTAGCACGCATAAATGAAGAATTTTTAAAATTCGAGAACTAAAAAATATTGTTGCACTTCCATTTACAAGTCGATCTCTCTTTTTTTTTTTTTTTTTTCTTTTTGTTCTTTTTGTTTTACTTACAAAGACGAAAAACGAACAACTAGAATCTTGTTATTGCAAACTCAAGATTATATTGGTCAGATAATCATCTATAGTAGTGAGTGGTATTAGGTAAATAAATCAATGGTGACCATTTCCCGATTACACAATATCAATATCTCCTAATCTTATGCAGAATGAGAGGGAAATTAAACACTAATTACAATAATAATCTAATGAGGAAAAGAGGTATCCAAAATAGAATCAATTATATATGAACATGATAAATAATTATACATCATTATCAATTATGTGCATAAGATTAGGAGATATTGATATTGTGTGATTGGAAAATGATCAAGATTGATTTTTTTCCCTAATATGTAGTCCGTAGGCAAGATCGAAGCATGCATGCATGCTCTATTGCTAGTATCCAAATATATCACAAAGTATTAAAAAGGTGTTATTTTAAGAAAATACGGAGCACTGGGTTATTTATAAACAAATTCAATAAAAAAAATCAACTTTTCGAGACTATCTCTTATCGTACCTTTCTTTCCACTTTATCCTCCAGCAAAAGTTAGCGTGAAACCTAAGAGTGTAAAGAAGTTTGGTTCAATTTCTAGCCGTTTTCCATATGTGTTTCCCTTTAGCTTGCCAAGCTCGTATAGTAAAAACAGTTTTTTTTCTGAAATCATGTTCAAGGAGTAGTTAAGGTAAAAAGAATGTAATCTTTGTCGAACATTATTATTGTCATCTTTCCCAAATCCCATCAATTGGGAAAGTTTCCAAATAAACCTCTCAAACAAAATTAATCGTCGTAGCACAAAATTAAAATCCGGGATCGATCGGAATTGGATAGTTAAATTTCTTGTTTGCGACTCACTGTTAGCCATAAGGAAGGTGTTTGCATCCCATAATAGACATAACCTACGAATTCCTTACCATATAGTTTCATGTCATACAACTATAAATATGATCATAAGCTTTATGAAATTTCGACATAAATATTTAGGGTTTAATTTCGTACATTGGTGATCGAAGTAGTTTAACAACATGGCGAAAGTTCATGCAATCGTTTGTATTCTCTTGGCAACCGCATTCCTTTGCTCAGGTTTGTTATTCGTTTGTTTTTTTTTCGAGATCAACGATAACGTAGGTTGTTACATGAGTGTACAAGGTGTATTATTTGGGTTTTAATAAGTGTATTTCATATTAGTTCAATGGTGTCCGTGTTCTAATTGTTAGAGAAAATAAAATTTACCGTACACATAAAATATTAATACTTTGTTTTTTCTTTGAACTTCTTTGTATTCGTGTAAACGTTGTTTTTTTATCCAACCGTCGAATTTAACGAAGTAACACACTTGACAGGACAATAATCGTTATTCTCTAATTAGGGCTAGAGTTTTGAGTTTTTTTTCCACTCTTGACTTCATAGATATAGGGTTTATGATTTTTGACTCTTTTTTTCTTTCTTTCTTGAGTTAGTTGCATAAACATACAGTAAAATTACCGCAATCAAATTATATATATAAAAAAGATAACCTTAATCAAAAGATGATATTTATTTATTTATTTTTGTATATGTTGTCACTTGTACTTAAGATAGAAGCTAACTTGAACATGGTGATGTAAATGCAGTGGCAACAGCAGCTGATGATCAAGTTGTGCCCGCTGATCAATTTCCACTGAAGTGCTGCTACGACAACCACATCGGCAGTTGTATCCCAGGACAGCCCGGATCAGAATCAGTAGATGATAAACGCTGTGCAGACTTCTGTCGCCGGAGCGGATGCACGAAACCCGAGGGTGGACGTTGCAAAGTTTTCGGGTGGAAGTCTCCTCCCAACCACTTCTGCCATTGCTATTGCTGATCATCTTTTCTATTAGTTAGTTTGATCTAATAATATTATAATTATGCATGCATATCGTAAGTAGTACGAGTACTTAATTTTCGTAGTAAGTAATCCAACCATTGTGTTTGATTACTGATTAACTAACTAATAAAGGTCCCAGCCTTATCTATGTGGTCTTATTTGAATTTTTCTGGCTCCATCAGCTTAATAATAATGACGACATGTTATATTTTCAACGATTGAGTTCAAATTGTTAAAAAAAAAAACCCCACTCCCGAATGTGTTACTAATTTACGACCAAGCAATTAAAGTCATCGACGTGATGAACGAGAAATGTTATGGTCACTCTCCTTGGAAAATCCTTTATTAGCGAATTTTGTCCCCGCCTACTTTTTTTAGAAGTTTTGTGACTTTTGTCCCCTTTATTTTCATGTCTTGGCATAATTTCTCTATCCATTTTGGTGCTACTTAAAAAGGCGTCCGGATCCGATAGAGTTTTATAAAAACTCTACCGAAAACTCTACCGGGTAGAGTTCCTCTCATCCCAGCCGTACGCTATAAATCAACGCTCCACATTCTCTCCCCCCACTAACTGCCTTAAAAAGAAATTAAAAAATGAATTTTAAATAAAAAGAACAACAACAACAACAACGAGGAGAGAGAAAAAACAGCCCCCAAAATCCCCAAAATTTTCACCCACAAAATCCCCAAATCCTTCTCACATCCAACAACTCAAGGCTTGAATCCAGCAAAGAGCGACAACAAATCAAAGTCTGAATCCAACGAAGAGTAGCACGTCGTTGATAAATTTGCGGTTCTAATTTACTGAAAATTATCATCACTCCTCCTAATCATCAGGGACCACATGCATGATCATCGGTAAGTGATAACATCACCCACTCCACCACCGGAAAAGGGTTTAGGGTCCCACTTTCCGGCGCCTGGAAGTGGGACCCTAAATCTTTTTCCGGTCACCGTAAGAACACTACACCCAAAGGGGTACACCCTACCCCTCATAGGGTGTCTTTTCGTTCTCGCCGGCGAAGCCAGTGACGTTGCTGGTGTGATGAAGGTGGTCGCCGACCATGATTGTTGGGTATTATGGGATTTTTCGGGTGGAATGGTAGTGAAAGATGGATTGGGTGTGGTTGGTGTATTTTAAAGGTGGATGAATTGGAACAATTTGGACCGCAAGATTTAAATGGATGGTCGAGATGATAACTCTACCAGATAGAGTTCCTTAGGTTGAGAACTCTACCAGATCTTCACCCCTTACAAAGGCAATCTAAAATCAAGTTACAGATAGTCCGCAAAATCGGTGGAAGGCCAGGATTTTCGATGTAACGCAAAGCAACTAAATACCTCACTCCGGCCTATATGGCGAGCTGGTCAGATATCTGGCTCACTGCGGAGTGCTACTACTTTCAACCCAAAGATCTACGGACATATCAACAGTTCAACCCTTAACACAAACCGTAAGAAATTATCCTACAATTCTATCTTCCCAAACGACATATAGCGGCATAGCGCTGACATACAGCCAATTTCTTGGGTTGTTTGCAACCCCCAAACATTAAAACCAACAGTACACAATCAACAGTCCTAACCTATTGTTTTCCTTCATAATGAATAATTAACAGTACACAATTCCGGTGTTACATCTTCTCCGGCCCTCCCACTAGTTGGGATGAGGCATCTACTCTTATTACTTAGTAAATTCAAATAAGAAGGCGATATGGCTACATATTCTACAAAATGAAAGCTCGAGCCTGATAAATTGGATGCCTAAGGCCTTCAATAGACGGTGAGTTTACAACGGAGCATGAGGGCTCTTTCTATGAGGCCGAGCAAAGATCTAGGTGAGGGCCAAATTCCTAACATGTAATTTACATACATTTCCGCCATTTGTACTTCAGCTTAATGTCCCGAGAAAATTTCCATTTCACGTTTCTTCAACTACAGGAATCCATCTTTTCTGCCAGGACATATGAAGATCACCACATAGATCCGGAAAGTTCAAAAAGTTCAAACGTCATCAATTTCCTGCACATAATGAAAAGCCATCGCAACAACATAAGCATATATCTAGGTCGTGGAGAGAGGAAGGGGGAGGGGGAAGGCAGAGAGATTTCAGATTTCATAACAATAATGCCAGACCTCTAGAGTTGTTCCATGCCCAATCTTGAGCAGGTGGAAACCCCTGGAGTAAATAGCTCACAACATATTAGTGACAAGGAAAACAGCAGACAGCTAGTCATTAAAAACGGGAGGTGGGGGGGGGGATAGCAAAATTTTGTAGGGTAAGCAAAAACCTGTTGGAAGCGTGCAGGGCCATTGCCGGAATTTGCAGGAGCCAAAGACTGTGAATGTGTCTGGGGTTGTGTCTGAGGTTGTTGAAGAGCTGCTTGAACAACGGATGTCTGTTGTTGCTGTTCATATAACGTCAATTCCTCCGGTTTTTCCCACTACAGATTACAATTGTACATGGTCACAAAATTGAAAGATCAACTTAATTGGTATTTACAGGAGATAAAGCAATGCAAAATAGAAGAATCTCATCTTACCTTGCTCTCGCCAGTGACACTATTATAATAATATTTGTGCCCACCAGGGGCAGTATGCTCGGTCCAGTCACATTTCAGTGGAGCTGTTTTAGCAGCTACTGCAGCTCCAAAAGGAGCCAGAGAGGTGGATGATTGAGCATCCAAGGTCGGTCCAGCATGAGGGGCACTAGCAGTTGTGGGTAATACCCCTCCCCAGTGTGACTGTAATATATTAGAAACGTGTTCAATCGAGAATATAGTATCCAGCACATTCACGATCAAGAAATGAGGGGCGCTAGGAAGAAACTATTTCTGGACCAAAATTAAAGCATACAAGGACACTGGAATCACAAAAGCACGAAGATGGCAATAAAAGAACAATGCCACGCAACACACACACAACACAACCACAAAATTAGAAAACACAAACACACAACCACCCAAAAAAAAAAAAAAAAAATTAAGAGGTGAGGGGAGTTTATCTGCTTACCTGCTGCTTGGGAGGCTGGAAGCTCTGTTGCTTGGGAGGCTGGAAGCTCTGCTGCAGAGGTTGATTCTGGGTTGATGGTTGCATCATTTGCAACTGTTGCTGAAGCTGAGAAAACGTCTGCTGAGATGATTGAAAGCTCGCTTGGAGAGTCTGAGTCTGTTGTGAAAGCATCTGAGCTAATTGAGAAGGAGATTGTTCAAAAGGAAGGGGTTGTTGTGGGGCTGAAGTAGCCAGTTGAGAATTAGTCAGCGAAGGAGAATTTTTAGGCTGGGGTTTTGCTGTAACAGATATTTCACTTTGCTGAGCCTGAAACTGAGGAGGCAATTGTCCAGGTATACTTTGAAACTGTTGTGGTTGAAACGCCTGACCATATGGTGCTGGATTACCGCTTTGCGGCTGACTAGGTAGCCTCATTGATGGCTGAGAAGTTGGCACCTGAGAATATGAACCTGGCCCTTGATGTGATTGTAGGGCAGGTGGAAACTGCTGAGACTGAGTGGGCTTTTGTAAAGGTGATATTTGCTGGCCACCCGGAGGAACTTGAGGAAAAGACTGATTATAATTCTACAACACACACTGGAGATGGTTACTACATGCACAATAGAATTAATTAACAAAGTAACAGTCGAAGGAAGTTACAAACTCTAACCTGCGGGGAAGCACAAGGGGCAGAAACGGCTACACCAAAAGATCCTTCTCTAGCTCCACTTTGTGCACCAATATGACCACCCTGGCATTTAAGACACAGTACCAAGCATTTTAATACACACATTCACCGACACTACAATTTACTTGTATAAGCCCTCAAAACTATCAGTTTTGATTTGTGGATCCATTTCATTGCATTCAAATTGTGATAATTTGTTTTGGTGCAGCGCACAAGTTGAAATAGCAAAGAAGCGCATAGGACATATGCACTAGATATACAGTACTTGAAACAAATCCCACAACATGCATGCTGTCACAGCTTATGTTCAAACTTCAAAGTGTATTCAACAGTACCTCTCATTAAAACGATCCAAATCATCAGAAAGGACGCAAGAACCAACAACAAGACATTCAACAGACTGAAACAGGCCTCAAATTCCCAACAACAATCATGTGAACAGTAAAGAAAGCTCTTCAATTTTCAGGGATAAGCCGATTATCATAATTCATAACCCCCCCAACAAGACATTCAACAGACTGAAACAGGCCTCAAATTCCCAACAACAATCATGTGAACAGTAAAGAAAGCTCTTCAATTTTCAGGGATAAGCCGATTATCATAATTCATAACCCCCCCCCCCCCCCCCCAATGAATAAAAAAGATTGTGCGTCCCATCTTGTGGACCACACTGTCAATTAATGAGCAAACCAGTTTATTATTAGGAACTTCATACCACGTTAAGTATGCTACAGCTTCTCGTCGTCCTTAATTCCAACTTTCTTTTCCTTTATTTGCCTACCACAGAGACTATTAAGAAAGCAACAGTTACGTCCACTTACAGGAATGGATGTAAACGATGCCTCGCCAGACCTAGGAGGAAGTTGGTTGCCAAAACCATGGATACCAGCATTTGGAGATTGTCCCATATTCTGTGGGCTGAAAGGTTGCCAAGCCTTTGGTGGCCCTTGGCCACCTGTGATGTCGGGGACGTTAGGACCAGATGGTGGCCTAAAAAGCATAGGCAGAATAGAACCCATTAGTACAAGACATTACAATTAACCCTTCGCCCTCTCCTTTGTGTTGGGGAAAAACATATCAGAAAGTACCTGATTCCAGGTGATGGAGGAGGACCAAAGCCTGGACCTCCTAGGGCAGGACCAGTCCTAACAATGAAGCAAAGGAAAAAGAGGTTAAAGACTACAGTAATTGAAACAAAATATAATTATCCATCATTAAAACTGACTTGCAAGGGTTCAATAATCAAACATATCAAACAGTTAACCCACACCCCATCCACACAGCAGAGCATAGAACCAGAGATATGTTAATATTGATGATAAACCTACAGAGTTCAGTAATCAAACTATCAAAGGTGTCAAAATATTAAACCCGAACCCCACCATTAATAATTCCAATTACTTAGTTTCATTTAAAATAGGCATCAGCCCCTTAGTTCCAATCACCTAGTTTCAGTTTAAAATGAAACAAAAAGTACTTCCCAATTTACATTTCTGTGTTTGAAAAAAAAAATAAAAAAAAAATACACACACTGATGGACTCCCAAAGATAAAATCATTGATGAATTCAGATTTTACAGGTGGACAGGACACGAGGTATAACAGGTAACTTGAAGTCTAAAAATAGAGTATGCATCTTGAAATATTGCAGGTGTTAGTCCACCTGCATCACTATGTTTGACATTTTGTTTTTCCAATAGACCAGCAACTAGAACTGGCTCTAGCTCAAATACTATCATAAATCTTCATAAACAGTATGAACTGACGTGACAAAGTCTGGTTGATCAAAACAATACTCTCCCAAAACATAGTGAACATTAAGGTTACGATTAGCTGCATACCCGGATCATCCTGAAGAAGACGAAACACCTAATTCGGCTAAGTAATATTCCGTACATTCTCAGTTACTTTCACCCCAATGATATGGAGATAGAACATCGTTAAAAAGAACGCATGAGAAAAGTTCTGTTAATATTAGTCTAAAGTTCTTTATTAGGAACACAGGGAATGTGCAAGTCAAACCTTGGTTCTCCAGCCCTAGGCCTCTTTGGATCAGCAAAACGAACCGTCAAAGGTTGATCACACCCCTGCGTGCATCAATGTTAGTAGGCAAGAAAACCACTGCCAGTTGAGACTGGAGACCGAGGAAAGATAACAATGAATATCACACTTACTCTCATTATGTATATTCCATTCAGTGCATTCACCGCTGCCATTGCTGATTCCTTGTTATAATACTTGACAAAGCCACAGCCTTCACAATATAGCCATAATTCAGTATGAAATAAAGCAAGTTGGGTATGTGAAATGACTATAAACTTGTCAATTCCTTATTACTGGTGATAGTACAATTATAAGAACCCACAGATGTATACTCCAACAAGGGAAGGACACTCATATATTTTGAACACTACACAGGTGATGAGAGGCACGAGAAACCAGAAATCAGATGGTACCAACTGCTATTCAAGTAATCACAAAGTGCGAGTCGGAAGATGACAAACCTCTACTCTGCTTCCTTTCGTCCCGCATGAGGTATACATCTTCAGTACGCCCATATGGAATAAAGATCTGACGAGGCAATAACCAACTTAACTTAATCCAAATGATAGGGAACTAGAAGCATCTCATGTTATAGATTCCCCTTTTAGTTCTAATTCTTTTAAGCAAACGAATATATAAGAGTAAGTTTGAATTGACTTACAAATAATTAACTTTCTTTACAAATGTCAGAATATATATAAGACTAGCTATCAACAGAGACATTTATTGCAAAAGCCCAATAAATTTAATCATATAACAGAACAGTTTGCTCTTACAAAAGCTGAGCTCTGACATAGAGCTCACTCAAATAACAGTGCACAAAATAGAAAAGGCCTTACACAAGAGAACAACAGCATAAAAGAGTCAAATTAAGCACATAACAGAAGACAAAAAGGTTTTTCCCCATATATCCAGCTGCAAGTTTTTAGCATAAACAATAAGCCGCAAACAATTAAAAAAACGCAATTAGGTTTACAACGCCAACTTGTCAAGAAAGATAAAGAGTGTCATGTGAATACCTCTTCCACTTCCTTCTCTGTAGCATACTTGTTCAGCGAGCCCACAAACAGCTTATACTCAACTGCAACTCACATAAAGAGACCAGAATGAGAATAAAAACAAAACCTACAACGAAAGTATTACTGCTTCATTGCCCAAAAAGAACATCACTCAAGCTTGTAACACCCTCTAGCATTTTGCTGATACATTAACAATAATTCAAAACTTCAACCACGAGTTGTGAAGAGAAAATCTTTAACAAAATAAGTCTATTGAACTTTGCATCTTAAATAACTTTCCTAAAAAAGAAATATAACTTGTTAGCTCCTTACAAAACCTTTGAAAGAGAGAAGGGGGGAGGGGCATCTCAGTGATAGCACTAAACCATACAGGATTACGCACCATTACCAAGCCGTTCACGTTCACCATCAGCATATCTAACTTGTACAGGACCAACGCCCTGAAAATCAACCATAATAAATCAACACAATTCAACATACCAATATATCAAATCAACTCAGTGAGACAGGGAACTCACTCCAGGTAGGGTATACTGATTATGCAAAGCTTTAATTGCCCTATCCGCGTCTTCAGAAGTAGCATACTTTATGAAACAACATCCTGCAAAACATCAATTTATACAAATAAAGTTTCACTGGTGCTAATTCAGGCATACAGAGTGATTAAGAGAATAGATGGCATATAAAAACTGCGCACAAAACTCAAAAGATATAAGAACTTATTGCATAAAAAGCCACAACCCAATATCCGAAAAGGCATAAATCAATCTTCTACAAGAAAACTTGAAGTAGTTTGGTATCACGCTTAAGCTACAACCTGCTTGAGTTTCATTAACAAGACACCTCTATTAACTCCCTTAACTTCATAGGCTAGGAAAAGGCTATCACAGCCAGCAAAGCCTAATCTACAGTAATTTGAAGCACCCTTAGATGTCGCAAGTCTCCACTTAGAACTGCCTTTGGTACTGTGAGATAAAATTGACGGAAAATAACCACAAAATATGGCAATGACAGCTTATAAATAAACTCCTAAAATTTGGATGTTGTCATTCCACCCAATGAGAGTCCTCAATGATATTTCACAGCAATTCAGCATGAGTTAGAAGCTTTCTCCAGAGAGGAAAACTTTACTGCAATAGATAACTATTTTTAGTGAGTTCCAGGCTAACTACAGACACTTGCCTACTGCTACACATCCACTATGGTCCTGAAGCCTATGACTAATGAACCAAGATATACAAGATTTCACAAGCCATGAAGTTTGATGAACTCCAATTCTAGCTACAGACACTTGCCTGCTGCTAAAGATTCTCTTTGAACTTAAAACCTATGTGACCAATAACACCAAGATATACAAGATTTCATACACAATGAAGTTCCGGATGCACACGATAGAGAAGCTCATACCGTCCACAAGATTACAGATGACCAACACTTCACTCAAAAAAGCATCAAAACCATTCGTGTTTACATCGGTAAAACCAAAATAGGCAACCAAAATCATGGTCCCTCGTAACGAACATCCAACTATGAATGACCAAGCCCAGGGCTTTGCTACTGACAATTAACTCAACAGACGGGTTGGGGCAAAGAAATATCCCAGAATATCAAACATATTACGACAAGCAGCTGATGGTGAATATCCAAACGAATTTTGAGGCACGTGAATTCCAGAGTAATCATACAAAAGAATCTCGAGCCAGTCACTGAATGCTACACAACATCAGGAGACCTATAAGTAATCACAGCTCAGCAAGGACCAACTAAAATCAAGAATGGATATCCGGCACAATGTTGTTCATCTGAAACTTCTACCAATATTACGTAATGCAATGTGATCATCACAAAACTTAGCAAACGACCAATCACAATTACGGTCTCAAAGATTCAAAACATTCAAAGCAACATAAATTGTCATCATATGACGATGACAAGAACAACCTAACCAGATAAAGATAAGCATCAAGTTCATCAATGAGTATTGTCCATTCCCGACCCTATATAACCTTTGTAGCTAACATCATACGACAAAGCTTGCACGTGTCATTCAAGTTGTAATGCCAATACACAAAAACGTTTGAGAAACAAGGACACCCTCACACAGACTATCTGTGGTTTGATCTCAACATAAAGAAATAAGGATGCGGGTAACCTATATGGGAAATCCCGCTAGTAGATACCCCTAAACAAATAACTTTATTGCAAAGGGTATACAATGCAAAGAAAGAAGAGTAGTTTTAAGATACTATGCCGTCTGCTGAGCTTGTCACCTAGAATATGTAACCCTAGGAAGTAAGTACACCGCAACACAATTTCTTGTTTCCAAAGAGTTAAACTTGCATCACAGTACGAGGAAAAAAAAAACATTGGTTGACCAACATATTTAAAAACGATCCAACAATTCTCAGAACACATGGAAACCACCCGAACAATGGGATAGACCACAATCTAGTGAAATCACCTTACTCGGTAACACTTCGGGCATGACAATAACAAATTCAATATAAAAGGGACTCGCCACATGATCCACCATATTGAACATCAGGCAACCGCAATGTGGATCACAAATAATGTATTATCGAGCTTCAGGCAAACAATATCAGCAACTAACCATTCCAGTAGAACTAATGACAATAAGTCAAAATTCAATAGAATAGTTTAGACTAAGCTGACTCTCTTAAAGATGCAATCATAAGAAGAAGAAGAAAAAAAACCGTGATTAATATGGAGAAACCCATATACTAACTTCTGAAAAATCACAACGGAAACCCAATACCAAGGCAAGCTTTGAAAGCCCACACTAAGGTGGGAGTAAGATACATGAATTTAGCCAGGAATGCCAAGTATACAGGCATAAAGTTGATATCCATGGAAGATGTTGAATGTCCACAGAATAAACTTCTTCAAGCACCTATGCCAGTGTCCCAAGTATCTGACATCCCAGGTCGTCGCCTCAAAGACCAGATATATAATTCGCCTCACAGTGAACACAAAGGCCGTATATTAAGAGGCCGTAGAACATCAAGTAACCTAATGTCTTACAGCGCATAAGAACATTCGGACAAACCAAGTCAATTAAACAGCGGCATTTTCTTAAAGCTAAAAAAGTAGAAAATCATCAGCTAAGATAAACAAGCAGGCAACAGTGAATAATTCTAAGACCGTGTCCCCAGAAAGTAACACGGAAAGAATGAGACTAACAACGAGAGCCACTATGCAAAACCGCAGAAAATACACATCATAAATGATCTGTAATTTATACAACGGAACAACACAAAGAAGAGATTAGGGACAAGATACATGACCTTCAGCCGATCACATACATTTCTACACAAAATCTACGAATTAAAAAAGAATCAAATGCAGGGGAAAGACCAGCCCATACACAGACATCAGAGCACTAAATAAGGATTCATTACCAAGCAGAAATAAACGCATACACAAATAGCATAATCCACTCTCTTTGCATCTTCGAACGCATGATAAAACATGAAGTAACCAACACCAAGAATTAATGGGAAGGATTTGGACTACGGACTTGAAGGTCACAAGATCAAAGTTCAAACACCCACTAGGATTCATGTGTAAGGGAAACCTTCTTCTGATCTTCTAGGATTAGACAAATCAAAGTAATCTTGTTCAGCCCAAACGGGTCCCGCCTGGAACGGTCCAACTAACGATAGTAAAAAGATCTCTTCTAAATCTAACCATACAAACTGGTCTTGGTACTGACACAGGCCCTGCTAACCTTAGGACAAGTCATTTAATCACCCTGCATAATAAAGAACACACATGAAAATCACCATCCAATCCATTGTGATCATTCTACAGGATGCTTGCAGTTCCAAGTATATGGATACCAAAGAACTACTACTTGAAACTGCACTTCAGCCTTCAGGATTATTCAGTCAATACAACCAAAGTATTGAGTAAAAAGATTCTGTATCAGTCGTTAGATACTCATTCTACTACAACTCTATTACCAATAACAGCTGTCATCACATGCAGGCCCTTAGCATGTAAAGAGAAAAATCGCATAAACTTGTGTTCTAGGGTCATTCCATGACCGTTCATCAAGTTCATAAACTGAACTGATGCTGAAACCAGTTGTTCAGGAGACGGGGTATCATACATCATGCATACAAAGCTGCACCATAACTGAGGTTTATAAGGCTCAAAAGGTAAACATCAAAACATCCCAACATTTCATACCAGCCATTCTCAAGACACCTTATCCATCAGCATTAGACTACTTCATGGCATTCAAATTTTCCAAGATGTCAGGGGAAGAAAAAAAAAATAATAGACCAACATGAACCCTCAAGTTTAAATGTGGCAACGCCCGTTCAAACAATATTCCCAAAATATTGGTGGCCGTTTCTATACAACTGTTTAACAACCAGACATACTAACATAAAAACTAGCTAAAGTTCTGTAGAAGACATTCCCGATACAAATGACTTGCTTGTCAGGTAAAGTTCCCCACTGCAGAAGCCACTACATAGCAGGAAATACTTCTTCATTTTCAGAACTGATCTACCTAGACAAATTCATGTAGGTCTACATCTCTTGCCTCTTCTTGTGCAACACCGCAGAATTATAACAAAGGTCGCAAGCAAAATCAACAGGCCCGAAAATGTGGCAAAAAATAACTGAGACGAAACAGAGCTTACACACTTGCTCCCATCAGCCTCACAGCAAACCTGAAAAGAAAAATGGAAATGAACCACAATTATACAAAAGTGCAGATACATACCTTGCTGCAGTCCTGTCCTCTTGTCTTTAATCAAAGCAACCTCCAAGACCTTTCCTTGTTCTTCAAACAATGGCCGAACCTGAAAAGAGATTGCAATGTAGCAGCAATGAGCCAAAATCGAAAAAGGAAATCAAGATAATACAGAACAAAATTAAAGGTTACTAAACTAAACTTCACATTTACCACCAGATCCCATCCCTTTTTATCTCTAAAATATTGTTAACTTTTATTAAGGAACACAATCAAGAACAGTTGATCTCATCAAGAACAGTTGAAGATCAAACCCAAACTTAAGAGAGTGAAACGTGATTTGCAAGTATAATCAGTAGGCCAAGATTCAAAGTGCTGCTCTGCAGTGATATGCAGGCATCGGTACCGGTCCAAGGCATAGATAGTACAATATAGCTCAGGTAGCATTCAAAGTATTAGCATACCCACTGCGCACAACAGTGCTAAGAAGTATGTGTGCTCGACTTCTTTCAAAATTTATATGTATAGCAAGTGAGAAAAAAAGTAAGAAACAGAAACATATTTTGTCACCCCAATACCACACTGGTTTCTAAGCAGGGGCCAGTGGTTCTCACAAGATATTCGGAGTGAGTAAAAAGAAAAGGAGAGAACGAGAAAGGAAAAAAAATCCACATCTATTATCATAGACTTTTACCATACCTTAAAACTTTAAAAAATAAAAAATATCAGCCACATTATATTCATTATGATTAGAGAATTATGTTCATCAAAAAAACCGTCTAACAATTCAGAAGTTGATCGCTAACATTTCCAAAACAAGAACTCTACGCAAAAGCTTGTTGACTAGAAATTGATCGACTTACTTCCTCTTCAGTAGCTGTTCTTGGTACAGAGCCCACAAACAATTTAACAAAACTTCTTCCATCATAATTCTCTGAAGAATAATAAAGCACGAATCAGCAGGGAGTCTTAACATGAAGATGCGTTTGATTAAAAAAAAACAAAAAAAAAAAAAAGAGTAAATCAATAAGCACAGAGATGATTAAAGTAGTGGTGGCCTTAGAAGCTTATGGTGGCAAACAAAATCTCTGGAGGCCTTAGAAGCTTATGGTGGCAAAAATCAGAGAAATGTGCATAGAAAGAAGCATCAGATTGATGCTCCATTTTTAAACTAACTCGAGTCGAACCAAACTTATGCATGATGCAAGATTTACATTTTAAGGTGGAATTTCGTTTCACAGAAGGGGTTGCCACTCTATGTTATTTCGATACTCCAAAACACTGTTGTCACATGTGGGACAAGACATGTGGCCAACACAAACAGCACTAGGACACTCAACTGTGGGGTAAATCCTAAGTACGGAGTAAAAGTCATAACACTATCCCAATTACCGATTTACGGTAGAGAACGAAAACTTGGGAATGATGTAGGTACCTACCTATACAGCTTGATTACATTTTAGATAAAAAAAAAAAAAACAATTTGCAATATTAATATTTATCCTAGACTATATTGATCAATACTTGGAATATTGATTGGTTTTGCAATATGATAATATACAGCATATTGGTTCAATAGACTCACGAAAACTTTTGTATTGTGAACTACCAATCCCAACGCAATTGTTAAAACTGTTTTAGTTATATATGATCCGAAAGCAGCCCCACTGCGTTCTCAACAAAAGAATAAGGTCAAGTCCACCAAAGTTCAACCCCCACAATGTTGTTACAGTTGTGACTTTAGTCCTAGACAGAAATGTTAAAATAAATTGAAGTCACCCGCCATCCTCAAAAATAGCGTGAGCTTCATGACACAGTACGTAAAGGTCACTTAGTCACTCGATTCTCGACTCAATTTTCCCCATCCCAATGAGACCATTTACGTGGTGATCTGAACAATCTATTTCCCTAACTGACATTCTGACTTGTCAACAAAGCCATGGGTAAGATGCCGAAAAAGCGAATCAGTAGTTCTACTCTAATGTTATAACTACAGTACATCCTTAATTTGATCAAATTAAAGTTGACATAAATCAAACTAACACACCTGACATGGAAATATCAAAGTAAATTAAACATACAATGCCACAGCATTAAAAATATAACGCAATTACCCGGAGAGCTGCCATCGTTGCCAGGAAACCCGCGTTTCTGGCCCGAGAGTTGGGGTGGAGGCGGGTGATTTATTTGGGGATGTTGTACAGGCGGACGCTGAGGCGGAAAATCAGCTCCAAAGCCACCACCAACATCGTTTCCAGGCCCTCCCACACCACCACTACGCATAGGCCACAATTCCTCAGGGTGGCCACCGGGAAGTGGACGGTAATCTCCACTCGCCCTCCTATCAGCGACGGGAGGAGGTTGGCGAGTAGGACTCTCAAAACCAAGGCCACCACCAGCTGAGAACCCTCGGCCGGGGCTACGGCGGTTCTCAATTGGGGGTAGATGGCCTTCAAAGAATCCTCCTCCTCCCCTGGGACTATTACGGAGCTCAATTGGAGGAGGATGGGGAAGCCCAGTAGCTGAGAATCCTCGGCCGGGGCTACGGCGGTTTTCAAAAATAGGAGGGTGTGGAGGGCCACCTGGTTGCCATCCTCCTCCTCCGCGTCTATTATCGGGCGGCGGGGGATGGATAGGGCCGTCTAATGGAAACCCTCCTCCACCTCCACGAGGGGGACTGCGTCTGTGGTCGAATGGGGGAGGATGAGGAGGTCCGCCGAATCCTTCTCCTCCGAGAGGGGGGCTGCGCCGATGGTCAGGTGGTGGAAGATGAGGAGGGCCGCTAAATCCTCCTCCGCGAGGGGGGCTGCGTCTGTGGTCAGGTGGCGGAAGGTGAGGAGGGCCGCTAAATCCTCCGCCGCCGCGGGGACTGCGTCGGTGGTCGGGTGGCGGAAGATGAGGAGGGCCACCAGCTGAGAATCCACCGCCGCCTCGGGGACTGCGTCTGTTATCAGGTGGCGGAAGATGAGGAGGAGGACCGCCAAAACCACCGCGAGGGCTGTGTCGGTTTTCAGAAGGAGGACGATAAGGAGGGCCGCCGCCAGCTGAAAAGCCACCACGGGGGCTGCGGCGGTCGTTAGACGGAGGAGGACCGTCGGAAAAGCGAGAAGGACGACGTGGCTGGTGGTTGAAATCACGGTCGCCACGGCTGCGTTCACGGTCACGGTAGTTGTTCCGGTAATTATCTCGGTCGCGATAGAGATCACGGTCGCGGTCGCGGTCACGGTCACGGTCACGGTCGCGATCAGGGCGGTAGGGTCTATCCATTGGGTGGTGGGAGCGGTGGTTGTAGAAAACCCTAACCCTAGGTACGTCGGAGAAAATTTTGGGGATGGGGAAAGTGAGGAGGAGTGTCGTGAACAGTGGAGACTAGAGACTTGTGTAGATTATGTGATGGGTCTAATACTGACTTGTCGATTTGTTGGGCTTCTAGTCAAACGTATTTGATAGCCTTTTTTTTTTCTTTTTTTTTTTTTCTTGAACTTCGAAACTTTTATAACTAGTAATCCGCAGCTATCAAGTTAAGTACATAAGATGGGTCTCTATCTCTACGAAATAATATGAGAAAAGCTACAAGTAAAGGTGCAAGAAAATTGAAAAACATTAGAAACAACGAACCCGAAATAGCTTGACGAACGTAGCATGTTGACAAGGTGTAGTGATTCTGACTCCAGGATAATATCCAATCCACACCTTGTTCCCACGCCATTTGCAATCCTAAGAGTGTTGCATTCGCCTTGACACCCTTGGCTCCCACCGCTCACGCACTTGCTTAGACACATTTGATAGTTTTTAGGATTTTTTGTTTTTTGGTACATTGATTATTTTTAGGATTTTTATGGTTCTTTGTCACGTCTTTTTGAACATTTTAGATTGCGAATTTGCACTTTTTTAGACATTTTATATTTAAAAGTTGTATTTTTAGAGACATTTCATTTGGCAAGAAGTTGATAAAAACCATAAAGATACGGTCTTGCATAAATCAACACAAATAGAGATGTTTTGAAAAGAAAAAAAAAAAAAAGTTTTAAAACAATTCTAAAACATTTTTTTTCCAAATTACACAATAGCTTATCACGTTTTTCGACCAAAATTGTTAGATTGTAAGACATGTTAATTGTAAGATTAAGACATTTTAATTTTACACTATAGTATTCAATTGCCAAAAAGTTGAAAATTTTGAACGAAAACGGGAAAGGTGTGGTCTAACAATCAATTAAACATGTGTTTGAAAGGTGAAATCTCGGAGGGTGAAACCATTTAAAAGGTGCAGTAAAAAAACAGAAGAAGAAAAAAACAATTCTAAAAATATAATGAGAAATGGGGAAAATTGTGGACCATCAAAGCCAGGATCATTTACTTAGGGAATCACGAAGCTATGAGAACAATGCATGAGAAACACAAAGGATTTGAATAAATTTTTCAGAACTTTGATTAACTGTTTAGTGTGCATACTCTTTTTAACATAGGTGCGTTTTCAATATGGGGTGTTTAAACTCAGACGAAGTGAGTAACCAATTAAATTAACGACAATAATGGTTTAAACTAGCTTTTGTTCCCGTGAACTCCCGCTGTTTTTTGGCTATTGGTTCCAAATGGTTGTTGTGATTTGATATAACTATATTGTATTTTAATTAGTATCATGGATTATGATCGTCTTGGTTATGTAAAATTATACCATTGCTGGTTAATTATGTACATTTTGAATTTGAAATTAACGAGTATATTGTACTTTTAATCTTTGTGGTATTGAGTTATCAATACTGTAAGAACCTCTGATTCAAATATTACAAATTCATCCAACAACAATCTTAATGATGTAGTTAAACTGATTTGACATGCTCTTTAAACAGAATCAAATCAAAATCAAGCAAAAATCCGCTTAAGATGTTATATGAAACAACGCCACCAACAACAACCACGTCTTATTCCAGAATGATGTGGGTCGGGGTTAGCTCTTATAAACTCCCAATTTTCTAAATTATTATCAAGAAAAAAAAATTCATTTTCAAATAGGTAATTCGTTTAAAAGGAAATAAAAATTGGACCCTTGATTTCACGGGCACAAAAGCTAGTTCTTGTCTGATATCGAATATGTATATACAGTTGGTTTAGCATGTACTAGTTTATTGGCTCGTGCAAAATTGCACGGGTTGTTATATGAATTTGGTTATAACTTTATTTTATTACTCATAATTAACATAAAATATTAGGACTGAAAAAAACTTAACCGCCCAGATGTGACCCGTTGTTCAAGGTTAATACCCATTTTTTTCCTAATCAAGTTCTGGCAATAGATAACTCGAACCCGTTTTGACCAGTATTCTTTTGGATTAAACTTGAGATGATTAGTTGTCCCAGTTTTTCTAAAATTAAGACGAAAATAAACGTGTTTAATTTAATATTGTCTTAGAGAAGTTAAGTTTGATTCAATGAAAACAATTTAATAAGTATACTAAATTTATTTTAGTACTTTATGTTTATGTACGAATTACAATTTATGACCCATGACCCATTATTTTCGGGTCCCGTTTTTGTGAACTATAGTTCATATTAACCCCGACTACTTTTTAACACATTTTTTTTTTAACTCTGACCCCACCCGTTCACCCGTATTTTGAGTTAAAGTGAAACAAACCCAAGATGTGTTATTTCCTAATATATTGCGCCTATATATATAACTTCCTAAATTACCTCCAAAATAAAATGATTTGATATGATTCAGATTATCTCGTCCAAAGTTGTTTCCGAAATTATCTCCTACAATCTCAAATCCTTTATATATAACTTTGTTGATAAAAGTATAAAAAAAATCACTTGTCTTGGTGGTTGAAATGTTAAAATTGTAACTCTGAGGTTACAAGTTCAAACCTTGAGGTGACGATGACATCATTGATGACGTGGATGGTCTAATGGAAGGCTAATGGGGTGGCTATTGGTTAAATTAATATTCTAATTTCCAAATATTTTTCTTATAGCAAATGATTTATTGATGAGTTAGGCTGTAAACACATTTAAGAGTTCCCTAACTATTTTCCTTCGCACTTTTAATTTTGTCGCCATATGGTATACCTATATTCTTAGAGATACCATCTACAATTTTTCGTTACAAAAATAGCAAATAACACCTCGAGTACAAAATTTAGTTAAAATTTTATTAGGATAATAGCTTAATTAATCAAATGTCAACTTATCTAATACTCTGACCACAACCGACACCCTTACCCCTCACACTCCCCCCCCCCCAAAGTTTTTTTAGAGAACAACTTCATCACCGGTAAACTTTTTAGTCAACACCCCCGTGCCTTAACTCCGTTCAAATTTCAAATCGACTTAGCCCTGACTCCTCTACATGATCTCCATCATATATTGACACGCCCATCCCATCAAATTTTCTAGGCGAGTCCCCCCCCCCCCCCTCAACTTGTCTATCTAACATTAGTTCTGGACACCATTTTCCCGTCACGTTCTCTAGATGACAGCACACCCCCCTCAACTTCTATACCAAACCCTACACCATTTTCTAGTTAGCATTGTTCGTCAACCACGTTGAGACTTTACTAAAACATCAACTTGTCCCACTACTAATTTCATAAACAATCTTTTCATCTAATATGACCATTATCTACGTGACAATCCTCTTTAGTATTGCTTAAAAAACCCGACTTTAATCTCCTTTTTCGCGAAAAGAAAACAGTAATATAACGAAAATACTAGGAGTCTATATGTAGACAAGTGAAAAAAATGTCTATGACTAATTTGTAGTAAAAATAATTAAAGGTGCAGTAAATTTTGTTGTATAATTTGGCAAATGATGGATTATAAGAAAAAAGAGATAATTAAGGGTCCTTGATTTTGGAATTAAATAAATTCAAATTTCTTTCAATTATAGATCCGTAACAATGTTGATTTTACTACCAATGTAATAAATTTACTGTAAATACGTTAAATTTACTACACAATCATATTTTTTACTGCATGCCATCTTTAATTTACCACACTTGATTATGTTATAGACAATTTTGCTATTATTTACATATAAACTCCTAGGATCATGCATAATATAACTAAAGCGACATAAAACATGTAATAGACCATTAACATGTCCTCTCGCTCTACACTTTGAAAACCCGATCCTATTGGTGACATGTATAATTACAACGTATACATGCCAATATGCCATTTCAGAGAGTTGAAAATCAACTTTACTGGGTAGAGTTTGCCTAAAAAAGTAAGAATAGATTTTTAACAATTTATTTGTGACTTTCAAAATTCTTTTTATTTTGTCTTATTACTTGTTTTTGTGAACTTCACCAACTCTACCAAAAATCAACTCTAGAGGATCCTTACCTAAAATTTACCCAGTGACTCAGATAGTGATCAAACAAAACCCCCAAAATCCTCTCGATGATTCTACGGTCATTACCGTTAGTGGTAATCACCTTAAAATTATAGTATTTTATTAAAATTATATATTTCAATGCACTATTTTAATTGCACAAAAATTATTTTCTTTGGAATAAAAATAGATTTTATATTCATTGTTTTAGGTTTTGTTTGGGATTAATCAGAGTAACTACTTAATATATGTATTTATTAGTGCGTACATTCTTCATTCTTCATCATTCGTTGATTCAGCAATGGAAGATTTTGAGTTCTTTGATACGATTGTTGCTTATGAAAAATTTAACATTGATTAAGATGACACATTTTCCTAATAATTGCCCCTTGGTCAAGATAGACACAAATAGAAGGGTACCTACTACTCAGTATGATCATCTCGAATCATCCTACTGTGATGTGTTGATCCATCACCCAACACTCCTTGACTCTTTGACCCAGTACGTGTGCGGAACAAATAAGAGCACTAAAAATTAAGGAACCCATAGTAGGTTAATTACCATGCAAACCGTTTGTCAATCATTGTCCAAAGTAGGGGTGATAATGAGCTGAGCCGACTCGCGAGAAGCTCGAGATCGGCTCGGTTAAAGCTCGGTCAAAGCTCGACTCGTATGAGCTCGACTCCAACTCAAGTTCGGCTCGAGGTTTATACGAGCCAAGCTGAGCATGGCCTGGCTCGGCTCGATAAACTCGTGAGCAGCTCGAAATTAGAAATATTTTAAATTTTAAATTTTTGTCAAATACAATTAATTTTAATTGATAATAATTACGGAGTTTGTTAGCAGATGAAGTTTGTATACTGCATTTTTCATGATTTTGTCAATTGATTTTATCAAACTAGCATATGAATCTTAGAAAAATAGACCCTGCAGACGAGCTTTTTTGAGCTCGCGAGCCAAGCTCGAACTCGCTACCCATATGCGAGCTCGAGCTCGAGCCTTAAATTTTAAAGCTCGATGAGCTCGAGCTCGAGCCGAGCTGCACTTCGAGCATGTCGAGCTCGAGCCGAGCTCACCTAAGCTCGCGCTCAGCTCGGCTCGTCATCACCCCTAGTCCAAATCAGCATTTGAGTATTTTAAGCACAAACCTTGGATCCAGAATTATACTTCATCACCAAGCCATGCACTTACAGATTGTTTGCAAAGTTTTTATCACGGAACATGCAAGATTTTATTTAACCTAATCCTATTTTTTTGACAAATTTAACTAATACCAAACATGTATTAGGTTTGAAGATATTAAGATATTTAATAATATAAATAAATGATATTTTATTTTTAAATTAATATAAGTAGATAACAAATCTTAATAAAATATTATATGGTATTTGCATAATTATATAAGAAGATATCAAATCTTAATAAAATACTATATTTTTATGGTTATTACCACTAACGGTAGTGACTCTAGAATTTTCAAAATCCTCCATTTGCTCAAAACCAGGGTAGCAATTGGTGAAAAATAATTGAAGAGAGACACTGAGGGAGACGAATCCCGAACGCATCACAACCACAGCCCATGACAACGACCCTAACCCGACACGATCCAGAATCTTCACGGTGAAGTTTTACTCCTCCCCGATCCGGACCGTGGTCACTTCCACTCCCGCCGTAGCCCGCCAATGGGTGTACGACCTCCGCCGCAACTACGGCCGCGAAATCTCTAGGCGCACCCTTGTCGTCGGCTTAGGCGTCCAATGGCGAGCCAATTTCACTCGAAGCTACTCCATACCCGCCGCCACCCTCCAGATCTGCGTCGACAAGGACTGCCTCATCTTCCAGCTCCACCACGCTTCCGCCGTGCCCGCCACCCTCCGCCACCTCCTGTTTGACTCCCGTATCACCTTCGTAGGCGTCCAAAATAGCAGCGACAGGCGTGCACTTGAAGATTCACCACACAACTTGGCTGTTCAAAATTTGGTGGATTTGGGTGATGATTATCCTCGGTGGTCTATGGAAGCGATGGCGCGTCACCTTCTGGGCACTGACAACGTGGTGAAGCCTGATGAGTTGAGGTTGAGTAACTGGGAAGCTTTTTATCTAAGCGATGAACAAGTTCAATATGCTTGTGTTGATGCTCATGTTTCGTATTTACTAGCTGGTGCACTCGATTATTATCCTCGTCAGCCTGTTTCGAATCGGATTTATGTTACTGATGAAGGTGGTTTAACTAGTGATTCTGACGGTGGTCGTCTATCTGAGTACTATACTTACGACTCCGCCAATAATGATGCTGGTAATAGTCGCCGCGGTGGTGGTGGTGATGGTTCATTTGTTCTGAAATTTACTTACCATGGGGGTGATAACTGGAATTCTGCTGATCATGAGAATGATTTCTTTGTTACCCTGAAGAAACGACCTGATGGTTCAGTGGATATTGTTGATGACCAGGATGATTATAATGTGGTTGCGTAATGGTAAAGTTTGCACTTTTAACTCAATCTTTGGTGACTTGCAATTTGTTTTGTAAAAGGGTGTTTCATTACAACAATTGCAAATTAAAGTGTGAAACTTTAGGTGTAGACTTGAATTTCTAGGATTATTAATCGTTACTACTATGGAGTCGTTACTAGCTAGTGTTTGATCGTGTGACAAACCAGTCTACGCTAACCTTTTAGGTAACTTTTTAGTTTTTGGATTGGTCGGAAGCTACTCGATCATAATATGTGTTTGACTATGTGGTTTGTGGAGCAAATGTCGATTTGTGAAGAGCCTCTACAAAAATTTGTGTTATTATAATTAACTCGATCTGGAGTATTTTTGTTGTTTATTACAGCGTACTTGATTTGATTTGTAGCAATTAGCATTATTGTTACAGTTTAGCCCGAATGGCCTTAGCTATGGTCGTTGGCTTTTACAAAGCATGTTGTATGGTAGAATTTGGAGGATTAACCAAGTAGCTATACTAATACTAGTATTAGAGTTGATCAAAATGGTGTTGGCCCACTAGCCTGGTCCATTAATTTTCCGGGTTTGGTATATTTTTGCCTGAAATGACCCAAATTACAACACAAGAAATATTGATAGGCATCATGATCTGATATTGCAAATTGCGCCAACTTACTCGAATTTGAAGTAGATCTTTTTTTGATCGTGTGTGATAATTTTTTTTTTTTTTGGAAATGAATCGTGTGTGACAGTTGGGAATTCTGGTTTTAGTGGTAGAGTGGGGAGTTATTTAAATTAAGAGGAGAGGAGTGGAGGGAGTTGGAGCCGTGGGGCGTGGCAGTTCCAAACTAAACTACTATAAAAGGAAACCTCCCTAATGCAATTAGAACACTGCCTGACAAATTAAGAAAGCTAAAATGAATCCCAACTGCATCAAAACCATTGCACATTTGCACACAACAACCCAAACCCAACCCAGTCCCGTAACTTCACCATCAAGTTCTTCGCAACCGAGGTCCGCACCGTCGTCACCTCGACTCCTTCCGTAGCCGACCAATGGGTGTACGACCTCTGCCGCGACCACGGCGATAGAATCTCTAACAACTCCCAATGGCGAGCTAATCTCACCCCAGGCCACTACTCCCCGGCCGCTGCCACGCTCCAAATATGCGTGGAGACGGAGTGCCTTATTTTCCAACTCCACCATGCGTCCGACGTACCCGCCACTCTCCGGAACCTTCTCAAAGACGTCACATTCGTCGGGGTTCACAACGCACTACAACAAATGAGTACTTGGGCCACGAATTATGCCACGAAAATGCAAAATTCGTGGCATAATTAATGATGGCCACGGGAAAATTGAATTTCAATTATTCACACTAAAATTTGTGCCACAAATGATAAAAATATTCGTGGCAAATGAACACTTGCGCCACGAATAAGACAAATTTGTGGCCAAGAATTACTTAGGCCACGAGAATCGGGAAATTCGTGGCCAATATTATAGGAAAATAACCCCTCAAAAAGAAAATAATATAGGAAAACAAAAATAGAACACACTGGTGACTGGACAACAGATAAATCCAAGGGGAAAAAAACACCAAACCCGCTGTCAAAACTAAATCGCGCCTTCTCTCTCCTCTTTCCTTCTCAAACCTCGGCCGCCCATTCGGTCTCCATCCGCTCGCCGACGCCGACGCCGATGCTGACACCAACGCCGCTGCCAGCGATACGCAAGCACCTACTTCTCCACCGCGTCTGTCGCACCCCAAAAGATGTATGAAATATTTTTAACCCTAAATCCCCAATTTCTTGTATATTTGACATTTCAATCATTCTTGATGCTAATTTAGTTTATTAGCTGTGAAATTGCAATTAATTTGTGTGAACATAAATTTAATTCATGCTTGATTGCGTTTTTTAAACTAGTTAATTAGATTATGCATTGAGGATGCATGCTTGATTGCGTTTTTTGAACTAGGTTGTGTAGATTATGCAGAGGGGGGTTGTAAGACTTCCTATTTCAATCTTGATTAGGTGAAAGTACTTTATTGTTACTCCATAAGTTCAGAAGTTATGGTGGCAATAACTTGAATGAAATTGTTGATAGTGAGTTGTGTGGACTACGTGACTGGTAGTCAGAGAAAACTCTGGATATAGACACTTGCGTAAGTAGAATCTGAGAAATGACATACTTTGTATAATGCTAGCAGGGATGAAGAGAATTAAACTCTTATGACCTGGGTACGTCGGAACAAACTAGTAAAGATATGAAACAGATTAGTATAGATATGAACTAATGCGCAGATTAGACAAGAGTTTTTGAATATGAACAGGAACAGTAGAGGGAACAAGGTAGGGAACAGGGTAGGGAACATAGAAGGGAACAATGAACAGAAGACATATGTAAACTTGAAGTATTGCTAGAAGTAAGGCCGAAGGTATGCTTAAATTCTAAGAGAAATTTTAAGAGAATACGCCTGCTCCTTTATTGACAATAAGGGGGCTGCAATCTAAGTATTGCTGCTATTTAATTTGTTCTCCTTTTACAATCCTCTTGTTTTAATTATGAGGGAGCTGCAATCTTAGTTTGCAAAGTAGATTATATGCTTGCTCTACTAGTTAATGAAGTGTGCAAGAGAAATTCAATTTAGTACTTAAATTTAATTTAATTATGAGGGAGCTGCAATCTTGGTTTGCAAAGTAGAACATATGCTTGCTCTACTAGTTAATGAAGCTGCTGGAGAAAAGCACGTAGATCACCAACTAGAAATTGAACGCATATCCTTTATATTGCTTTGGGTTTTCTCATGTCCATATTTAATTGATGCACACTGTTCCATGCATGGACTGGTCCCTTCTTCGTATTTACGTTGTTCCCTCGACTGGTCCATCAATTATTACTTATATAAAACACGCTATGAGTAGCATATGTAATATGGTCTCTCTTTGAAGTCATCACTATTGTAATATTGTATGAGTTGACGCACTTCATGGCAAGGGTTTCATAACAACCCTACTTGTAGCAACTATTCCATTGTAGCTTTCTTTTGTAAATCAGATTCTAAAAATATGGTCAGTTCACATCGAACAAGACAACAACAGTGCATCAGAAGCAACAGTTCTTCTAGTTAAGGTTAGTACAACTGTACTCTTGTCCTTGTACTTGTGCTGGCCACTGGATGGTTTCCTTTCTGAAGTCCTTTGATCACTTGAAGACATTTGTTGAGGAACACTCCTTCTATCTTCTAACGTTACAAACTTCCAAGTAAGTTTTTAACAATCTGTAAGCTAGTTCGGTAATTTGGCGCCGCAAGTATGCATGTCCAAGTCTTTCATTAGTGGAATTTTATGATTTTGGTGCTCATAATTGTTGTTAGGGACACGTAAATAGTCGTATGATCCTCGCAATATTTTAATATGTTATGCTCTGAATCCATTGGTTTCCCTTTAGTGAAATGTTTTTTCTTGTAATAGCATAATATTTTTGCGTACTCGAATAACTTGCCCGTGAGATTGTCTGAGAATTATGTCTCATTGGATAGTTAGCCTTTGGCTTGTTAGAAATTTGCGAGCTTGATAATTTGCCTCTAATACTGATTAAGTTACGGATGCAATCGCACTTATGTTGGTGGTGCTTAGAGGGTTTGTTCTGATTTGGATGAAATTTTCATTTAGTTTATCTGAATTTTACTACTGAAATTGTGATTAACATTGGATTCTCTTTCATGTAATTCGAATCAGCTAGCGCAACGAGAAGGATCAACAATGAACTTGGAGTTAGGGATATATCGTGGCTTTGCTTGCATTAAGTACTTTATATCAAACAAAAATTGAACAAGAGGTGATTGGCTACTGGATCCTACTTTGGCAGAATAGCACACCATTTGAAGCTAGTGGTTTCCTCTTGGTATGAAAGCAAAAAGACACCATGTGAAGCTATTAGTTATTAGATAGGTTTCGTTTTTTTTTATTTATTTTATTTTATTTTATTTTTATAATTAGTACATACATATGCATCGACCTCTTTAATTGAATTATCAAACCTTTGTAAAGAAATATTGTTTGTAACGTACATTTCCTAGCATTTTTCTATAATAAATCAAACATTCTTTCATTTGCGTGATTATTTTTAGTTTCATGTCAAATCCAAATAAAGAGCCAAGCTTGTATGTTTACAAAGAATGGCCACAAGAAAACAACTTTTGCCACGTTATTGTCTACTAGGTGGAAAATCAATAGCCACGAAAATTGTCATGTGGCTAGTCAAGATGTTTGCCACGGGAATACCATCTTGCCATGATTGATCTCGTGGCCAATATTCGTGGCAAGAAATATATTTTTTGCCACGTTTTCAATTTTTCCGTGGCCGTTTCCTCGCCACGGCCACTTGCGCCACGGAAGCAATTTCCGTGGCCATATAGTTTTGCCACGGGAATTCAGCACTTGGGCCACGAATTTAGCCGTGACGCAAGTGCTTAATTGTTGTAGTGACGGCATGGACAGAAAAGCTCTACAACAATCCCACCATAAGCTAACCGTTGGAAGGTTGGTTGACTTGAGTCATCAGTATTGGAGGGCTTCTATGGAAGCCATGGCCCGGGACCTTCTCGGGGCCGACGACGTCGTGAAGCCGGAAGAGCTGAGGTTGAGTAACTGGGAAGCTTGTGATCTAAGCGATGAACAAGTTCAATATGCTTGTGTTGATGCCTACGTTTCTTACAAACTCGCTCGTGCACTCGGTTATTATATTCGACAGCCTAGTAACCGGATTTATATTAATACTGATGAGGGACGTTCTACTGTTGATCCGTACGGGTGTCGTCGAACTGAGTATTATTCATACGACGTCGTAAAAATGCTGTTAACGAAGAACATGATTCGTATTTTGTGAAATTGACATGGCATAGTGATGATCATGATGTCAGACAACATCGACTAGAGGTTTTACTGCTTAAAAGGTATAGGGACGACGGGCGACAACCTGAACTGTACAGGATACGAGAGCGTTATGGTGACGGAACTTGCCTCTGGAGTCTGGAGTCTGGACCAATGGTCGTCGACTATAAATGATGAACTCATGGATTAACCGGTCACTATAGTGTGATTCCTACGTACGTGTTCGATACAAATAAATTTATTTACTTGTGTCTCTTCATCGTATGTTAGTTTTATTTCGTTGTTCACTATTATTTCAATTTGTTTTCCTTCTTCACTATTTCAATTTGACGTTTCCATGACTAGGTGCAATATGTATGCGAGTCTATATAGTATAAATAAAACCATTATTAGTTCGTTTCATTTCAATTAAATTGTAAAACTATTTACCTTGAGAAAATAGGCATTCCATTTGTCATGGCCCTTGTAGTTGATCTTCACTATACTGTGCTCTAATCTTGGTTGTGTTTATATCTATGGTGTCGTGGTGTTGCACAATTGTTGTTAATTAAATTGTTTAATAATAGATGTACAGACTATACGAGTAGTAATTTGAAGAACGAAGTTTCTCATAAGCATTAAGTTAGAGGCATAGCGCATAAATGGTACACGTTCGTTTGGTATCATTTTTAATTTTCTGGTTTTAGCTTTTATGAAAACCACAATCCACTTGTTCAAATTAGAAAAAGCGGTTTACATTTTTACGTGTCAGTTTGGAGTAGTTCCTTGTATTTAAATTATGACGATTAGGAAGACCACAATCCACTTGTCCCAAATATGATAGTGTCCCTAGAAGCCTCATTATCCGAGAAAACGACGATGAGGAAGACGAGTAGTATACTAGGATTATTCATTTTTGTGATAATTAGCAAGAAGGAATGAATGAGGCCCATATAACCTTAAACAAAATTATTTTATTCATATTTGTGATAAATTTAAATAAAAAGAGTCCGTTTAGGCGTTTTTTTTTTTTTTTTTTTTTTTTTTTTTTTTTTTTTTTTAACTCGTCTCGTAGAAACAAAAAGCCGGTGAAAAAATAGGAGCAAGACAGAGATGAATCCCCAATTCATCAAAACCACTGCACACTACAACCCAAACCCGACCCGATCCCGTATCTTCACGGTCAAGTTTTTCTCCTCCTTGATCCGCACCGTGGTCACTCCCACTCCCGCCGTCGCCCGTCAATGGGTGTACGATCTCCGCGGCAACCACAGCCGCGATATCTCTAAGCGCACCCTTGTAGTTGGCTTAGGCGTCCAATGGCGAGCCAATTTCACTCCGGCCAACCCCATAACCGCCGCCACCATCCAACTCTGCGTCGGAACCGACTGCCTCATCCTCCAGGTCCACCACGCTTCCGCCGTGCCCGCCACCCTCCGCAACTTCCTCACCGACGACCGGATCACATTCGTCGGTGTCCACAACCGCGCCGACAGACGAGCTCTAGCGAATTCGCGCCACAAGTTGGAAGTCCGAAATTTGGTGGACTTGAGTCGAAATTACCCGAGGTTGTCTATGCAAGACATGGCGTCTAGCTTTCTAGGGTTCGACGACGTCGTGAAGCCGAGCGAGTTAGGTTTGAGTAACTGGGAAGATTTCGTGCTAAGCAAAGTTCAAGTTCAATTTGCGTGTGTTGATGCTCTTGTTTCATATTTACTCGCCGGTGCTGTCCGTGATTATAATCATCAGATATGTTCCTTAAACATCTTGCATGCTGATAATGACAATAACCACAGCAGGAATGTCGCGGAGATGCCGAGTATCTGCAGGTGCAGTGATGATGACATTTGGACTGGTTTCTGGTTTGCTGATGCTGACCAGAACAAAGACATCTGGTATGCTGATGACGATGATGCCAAGAACAAAGTGGTCGCGGACATTTGGAGTAGTTCCTCGTACGCTGATGATGACTAGAACAAGAACAAGGACATCTGGTATGCTGCTGATGATAATGATCACCCGAAAAAGGACATCTGGAATGCTGCTGCTGATGACCAGAACGAGGAAGTCGAGGGACATTTGGAGTAGTTCCTGGTGTTTAGATTATGACAACCAATACAGGGATATCTGGTATAATGATGATGGTCAGAACAACTACATATTGGAGAACTCATGTGTCTGCTGGTAGTCACCGAGATGACGATGATGATCGCAAGTCCGCAACAGCCTCGAGATTTCGGGTGTTTGGCTGTGACTCTGAAAATAAATAAGCCTCCTACAAAGCTTATAGTTTGAATTTGCAAATATAATCTCCAATTATGTATGGTGATTTATGGACTACTTGCATAATTTTTTGTCGAGCAACTAATGTTGTGGTAACGAAAATATGAGAATTATTCGAACTTAAAACATCTAAAAGCTGCTCGGAGCCCCTCTTCGTAGTAGCTCAATTTATTTCCTTGTTTTGTTGTACTTGTTTGTTGTAACTCTTTATTTTGTTGTCTTGTTGGTCTGTATTAACTTTGCACTCTCGTTTTATTTCTATCTATTAGCGCCGAATTTCCAAAAAAAAAAAAAAAAATGCGTTAACATTGGTTCTCTTGCACAATTGTTTGTTGTGGTGTTCCTAAATACAAGCTGCTACGTCGTTTTGATCTTTTTTTTGTCTTCATTAGTTTCGATTCCCTGATTTATTTCACCTGATTTTTGGGTTTTCATTTCTAATCTCTCTCGGAGGCGCACATATTAGACTTCATCTTTTTGTGTACATTAGATGTATCATCGTAGTATTAAATGAGCTGGATTGATTATTTAGAAGTTTATAAAACTGTGTGGAGGACATCTTGTGATCTTGATGCTCTTGTGTATCAAGTAAAAGATGTGGGGTTAAATACTCGTGCTCTTAGACCATTTTTTGTGACATTTAATTGATATTTTGTGACTGGTATTGATAC
The DNA here is from genome assembly GCA_963680865.1 of Spergularia marina. Lineage (NCBI taxonomy): Eukaryota > Viridiplantae > Streptophyta > Magnoliopsida > Caryophyllales > Caryophyllaceae > Spergularia > Spergularia marina. The sequence goes on along the minus strand of OY804553.1, from coordinate 19,356,549 downwards.
ATTGACGCGATGGATTTTTTTTTTTTTTTTTTTTTTTTGCAAGGCCATTTTATCGTAGGCAAAACATAGATATGATTTTATTCTCGTCCTCCCGTTTTCTCTCAAGAAATTACTAATTAACTACTAATACGAAATACTATGCTAACACGACGCGAAATATCCCTGATAACACAACCACTATTACTTCCCAAAAACAAAATTCAGAATACCTCATGACTGTTTCTCAACGGTCTCCTTCCCCCGCTACTCACTCACAGTCCTAGCTGCCCCATGACACCACCTTTACCTCGTCCATTATGTTTGTTGATGCGACTTTTGATTCTTCCGCTGCCATTTCTGGATTAGAGTGTTGTTTTCTCGATTCTCAGGGTATTTGGTTGGCTGGTCTGAGTTCATGTAGACCGTGCCCGGATGCTACTACTACGGAAACTATCGCCATCAAATTGGCTCTTGAATGGAGGCATGACTTGGTTACAGGGAGCATTAGGATTCTCTCGGATTGTAAGTTGGCGGTTCTTGGAATTAATGATTGTAAACAACCAAGCGATAAGCTTGGTAATTTGTACGATCTTTGCAGGGCTTTAATTTGCTTGATGATATCGATGGGGTTACAATTGATTTCATAAGCCGGGATGATAATAAAATGGCTGACAAAATGGCGAAAAAAGCCCAGAAGGCAACTTGACCTCCACCAGGTTGTTCATCATGGAACCCCGGATGAGGAAATCAAAGAGTTTTTAGATAAGAATTTTATCTTCATGTCGTTCAAGCCAGATTCTAGTGCTAATATGTAGCTGTTTATAGGTTGTATTCTAGGTTTTATGTTGTTCTCTGTTTTTCTCTTTTAGGCTTATGTTTTGTATTTTATCAAACTTTGGTTCGTTTGCTATCCCACGTTCGATTTCCAAAAAAATAATAACTATGCTAACCAATATTTTAGACTATCTATGATTTACTTGGGATAAGTTTTGGACAAAGTCCGGCAAGAGCTCGACCCTAGACAATAAAGTTTGGGATAAGTTGAGCATGAGTTAGACCGTGACTCAATTCAAGCCATTTTAGTGTTCGCCTGTTTTATACTCCTTGCTATGTTTCGTAACTTGTAATTGGAATGATTCCAGTGTTTTGGGAACTCATGGAATTTGGAATTGGAATTGGTTCAATTTCCACCCAATTCCAATCATGAGTAAAATTCACAATTTCAAATTCATTCAAAATAGGTGTCATTTTAAATTTAACACCACTCATTATCTCACTTCTTTCGTCCTTCCCCACCAATTTTTTCTCTCTCCTCCTTTCATCTACCTTACCCACCACCCGCTACTTCACCGCCATGGCTGCCACGTCGTCCACCACCGTATGCTGCATCGTCCACCTCCGTCTGATACGTCAACCGCCGCTTTCTTCCCCGTCGATTGCAATGGCGCCATCCTCCACCGCTGCTCGCCTTCTCTCTCCTCACCTACACCACCAAACCGTCGTTGGTTTCTGGCCACCGCAGCTGCCAACACTGACTAAAGGCTTGTAACAACCCTAAAAATTCGCTTAAACAAATGCAGAAAGAATTTAGAATTGTCACGCCAATTAACCATCAAGTCAATAGCTAGGCATAAAATTCAACAATAATAAACCAACAAAAGAAAAGACAGCGGAAGACTTAAATTGTCGAACTACAGTTCTCAAAACCAAACGAAAATCCAAGTTCAAATAATGTTTGTGAAATCTCATCATGCAAGTTGACTCCCCTAGCAAGCACCCATATCGTCAAGACCTGTCAACTATGCCATCGAAGAATGACATAGGCCCCAGACAATGGTTGAAAACGAACCAGAAAACCAAACGTCAGCACAGGGGCTGAGTAAGAAAACACAAACCAAGGAAAACAAAAGATACGCGCCTTGAGGCGCGTAGCTAGCAAATAACAAACGATAGTTATATCAAAGACTTCAGAGAGTCAATCGAACAATGCGATAATCACCATATCGCTGACGAGACAGTCGGTCTCGTCTTACACTTTCATTCAAGGTTGGGCTCCTACCCCGCAGCCACCACAACATCAAACCAACGCGAGCTAGAGTACGAATAAACAAATCCTAACAACTTCAAGTGTGCACACCCCTCTCTAGAGGGGCAGTAGGATGCGAAGCCTCTAGGAGGAAAGCCTATTAGGAAGTCGGTAGCTACTCCGACCCAAACATTACCTTGATCAGAGGTATATAACAGTGATCGGACAGGGCCCCATCACATCAGTCTAGCTGGTACGCATATCTCATACTTTACTTTCATCCGTTTTAAGTACATTATTCAATGGTACATTATTTGATACACAATTTATAAATGGTCGTAGCCGGATTCAACAATTCAATACAAAACGAGTACACGATTCAAGATTATCAAAGAAACACACCACTCGGCCGAGAAGCCGAGTGACCGAATGACAAACAGAGGTCGAAGGGCCTTAGGGGAGGCAAGGATCAAGAGTGTATGAAACGTCAAAAATGTATAATGGTAAATAGGGAATCGAATGCAACAAACATGGTATCAATGGGTAAGAATCGAATCACCATCGATGTGATAATAGCATGTGAAGTTCAAGTGTTTGATCAACGTTCTTACCTTAAGCGTCAACCTATTTTCTCCATTTTACTCCAACGTCATCTTGTCATAAAGCTAATCCACACTCAAGTCATCAAGCCACCAATTACAATCCTTTACCCCATCAAAGCCTAATTACAAATTTCATAACCACAAGCTATACTAGTTGAGCAGTAGTAAAGAATTAGGCATAACTTGAGTTTGAGAAACTGGATGATTACCAAAATTTAGTATGTGATAAAAGGTTGTGTCAGGAACGTCTCCTCCAAATTTCGTTCACAAACGCAAAGTGGATCAACGAGAATCAATCTCACACTGAACCATAAACATGAATTAGGGTTTACCAACGAATACCAATATAACTTTTGATTCACAGATGTAGGTCTTACCAATTTTGGATATGTTGTCAAGTCTGGAGTTAGGAACATCTCCATAAAATCTCGTCCTAAAATACCTTAAGACTCAACGGAAATCATCAAAATATCGAGGGGCAGAATAGTTATCGGATAGATTGACACAGCTCCACTAAAACACCTATACAGAGAGCATTCGGTGGAATCTTGGCATGATCTACATGTTGATGGATTCGTATCGAAATAACGGTTCTAACGCCACCAACCGCGTTCTAATTAGATATCGTATTTGAGAGTTGTGTGTGTTTGAAGTTGACTCAGTTGTGGTGAGATCTTATGCGGGTGGAGGCTACGAAAAGGAGAAGGGTGGAGACAAGGAGACCGATTGTATATAAAGAAGCAAGGGTTTTCTTTAATTTATGCAACGGGTACGAGAGTAGACTTGGGTTCGGGATTTATTAGTTGGGTGAGAGGAGTGATCCCTAAACCCGATCTAAAATCTAATATATATATATATATATATATATATATATATATATATATATATATATATATATATATATATATATATAAAAGGGAGATTTTTGAAGAGCATAGAGATAGTCCATCATTTGAGAAATACTAAGAGAGTTTAGTGTATGTTGAAAGAGCAATAGAGAGAGTCCATCATTTGAGAAATACTGAAAGAGTTTAGTGTATGTTGGAAGAGCAATAGAGAAAGTCCATAATTTGAGAAATACTTAAAGAGTTTAGTGTACGGTAAAAGAGCAAAAAAATGAGAGGATAAATTACACATCTAATTATTAACAATTCACACAAGGAATTTTTGAAGGATATATAGAGAGTCCATCATTTGAGAAATACTTAAAGAGTTTAGTGTATGGTGAAAGTACAAAAAATATTGTTAACAATTCACACATAGTTTCTCATTTTCGTGAAACTTTTACATAAAGTTATATTATAAAAACACGGTTTTTATTAAAAGAAGGGTTTTTTTGAAGAGTGTAGAAGAAATGTTGTTGTATAATTTAAAAATAGACAGTGTAGACAACTTTGTATTTTTTTTTTTTGAATTGATCAAAATTTTAAAATAAATGAAAGCGACATCACAACAATTGGTATGGATTATTTTAATTGAAATGATAGCATAGTTGGTTATAAACATAAAAATAATTAAAAAATGATATAGTATTTGAACCGTGCACGGTAGACCTGTCAAAAGCTGACCCGACCCGAAAAACCGCCCGGGACCCGACCCGGAAATAACCCGAAAAAACCCGTTTTTCTCAACCCGGACCCGAAAACGACCCGAACCCGAAAACGACCCGAAAGTCTGGGTCATATCCTGACCCGGACCGGGTCAACCCGTTGGGTCAAATGAATTGTGCAAAAAATATATTATAATAATAAAAAATAAAAAATAAATAGATAAATATTAATTAAATATTAATAATTGATTAATTTAAGACATATAAGATACAAATATAATTAAACGATTATTATTATATAATATAATACATAAAATGCTTGTACAATAGTAATAAAATAATAATTTGATTATAATAATTACCGAGAAAAAAAGGCGCGAGCATGTATTTTTGACTCGTTGGTCAACCCGTAACCCGACCCAAACCCGTATAAACCCGCGTATAGTCAACCCGTATTTTACTTGACCCGTATTTGACCCGACCAGTATTTGACCCGACCCGGAGTGACCCGAACCCGAAACCCGCCCGCCCGACCCGTTTGACAGGTCTAGTGCACGGGCTTATATATAAAAGGGAGATTTTTGAAGAGCATAAAGAGAGTCCATCATTTGAGAAATAGAGAGAGAGAGAGTTTAGTGTATGATGAAAGAGCAATAGAGAGAGTCCATCATTTGAGAAATACTGAGAGAGTTTAGTGTATGTTGAAAGAGCAATAAGGAGAGTCCATCATTTGAGAAATACTTAAAAAGAGAGTTTAGTGTATGGTAAAAGAGCAAAAAATGAGAGGATAAATTATTACACAGTTAATTATTAACAATTCACACAAGGAATTTTTGAAGAATGTAGAGAGAGCACATCATTTGAGAAATACTTAAAGAGTTTGTTTAGTGTATGGTGAAAGAACAAAAAAATATTATTAACAATTCACATAGAGATTCTCATTTTTGTGAAAAATTTACATAAAGCTCCATTAACTTCGTGTCGAAATGTATGTCAATATAAGATCCATTTACACATACTTTTGAAAAGTTAAGAAGCTAATAGTTTAGAGCGCATTGAGAGCCTCGGGAGGTAAAAAAATGCACAAAGAGAGTCCAATATATGTTAAACTCTCACATAAAATATTAAGATATAACTCGGGCTACGCATATCAGAATATTACGATACATGTATCATTAAGTTCGTGTCGAAATGTATGTCAATATAAGATCCATTTACACATACTTTTGAAAAGTTAAGAAGCTAATAGTTTAGAGCGCATTAAGAGCCTCGGGAGGTAAAAAAATGTACAAAGAGAGTCCAATATATGTTAAACTCTCACATAAAATATTAAGATAATTCACATTAAACATTAAGAAATGCATGCGAAGAGAGTTCAATATTTGTAAAACTCTTACATAATAAAGTTATCAACATGAAACATAATATAAACTTAAAAAATAACAAAAAAAACGTATCCGTAAGTGATTTAGTGAGATTAAAAGACATCTTAACTAACCAACATTTAATCAATTATCATTTTTTTTTTTAGATTAAGCAATTAATAAAAAAAGAATAGTCGACTAATTTTATCATGATTTATCTATTTATTTTCAAATTAACTAATTAAAATATAAGAATAGTCGACTATGGTGAACTGTCCCGTGCAACGCACGGACTTTTCACCTAGTTGAATAAGTATTTAACACTCCTGTGTAATTCTATAATTAGCAACCCATAACAATTCAATCAAATTCCAATAAAACTTTGAAAAAATCCTCTAATATAATATACACAAAAGGTAACACCCTTGATTATTTTAATTACCAAAAATTACGGGGTGTTACACGGCCGCCACATCCGCCGTCGATTGGTCGCACAATGCCACCGTAGACCACCAAGCAACATTTTTTGTTTCTCTCTCCTCCACCTAAAACTAACCCTTGACCTCCATTCCCTTTGTCTTCTAGACTGTAATTTGTAGGGTGTTTGTTGGGGATGAGTTGGGTTGGAAATGGTGGTGGCGTTAGGTACGAGGGTGTCATGTGGGTGACGTTTATGGCGGCGGCGACAATTGAGGTGGCGTCAAGGTAGGAGAAGGGGGAGGGAGGGGGGAGTGAGGAAGGGTAGTGTACAATTCCAATTCCAAGGGTGTCCAAACAATTCATAGGAATTGGAATTGAAATTCAATTTCAAGAATTCAATTTCTAGAATTTAATTGAAGGAAACAAAATGAATTCCGAGTTTCCAAACACTACCTTAGGTTGACTACATTTGATCGGTACTGTTACACGTACAAATCGACTTCAATCAAATGTAAACAACTTTAAGACAACGGGGAGAACAACTTATGTGGATCATGAGCTGACGCTAAAGCCCAAACCCATATCGGCTGGAATCTAATTGAACTTGACGTTTCAGAATAGTTGGGTTGAAGATACAAGACATCTGTCAAACCCTTTCCTCACACCCCACTGTAGAGGTGGCCATTGGTACGGGTCAGCCCTGGCCCAACCTGAACCGGCCCGGTAAATAGCCCTGGCGGGTCGACCCTAGACCGGGCAGGGTCAAGCCCGGCACTAGCCCTAAAAACCTAGGGCCGGTTCAGGGTTCAACATTTTTGGGCACTAACCCAACCCTAGCCCTAGCCCTTAGCCCGACCCTAAACCTAACCTAACCCTAAACCGACCCAAAACGTGGCCCTGACCCAAAACGTGGCCCTGACCCTAACCTAACCCTCAACCCGGCCCTGACCCTAACCTAGCACTTAATCCAACCCTAACCAAGCCCTGTCATGCAATTAATTTTAGCAAATCAAAGTCGTTAATATACTCATTCTTTCAACTGGTTAAAGCCAAACTATTGAAACGATTACATTTTTATAATAAAAAGTACCCAATCTCTACTCGTAATAGTATGTATTAACGATAATTACAATAATATGAAGAAAATAAAAAGTATGGTCAAATTAAAATCGGCCAACCCTAACCCGACACTAATCCTAGCCCTAACCCTAACCCCGACCTACCCTCCGACTCAACCCTAACCCTAACCCTGTCTCAACCCGACCCTAACCCTAGTCCGAACCCGACCCTAGCCCGACCCTAACCCTAGCACTGGCCCGCTTACGTTAGGGCTAGGGCTGACAAATTCTTGGCCCTGACCCTAGCCCTAGCCCGCCCTAAAAGTAGTGGGCCGGTTCAGTGCCAGACCTCAAGGAGCCCAGCCCGGGTGTAGGCCCGGCCCTAACCCTGGCCCGCCCGCCCAGTGGCCACCTCTACCCCACTGTGTACTCTATATTTGCTTTGCGTCTCCTCCACTACTCCACAAAGCGTATATAAACCCCCTATTAAAAAAACCCTTACCATTTTCTCTCTCCACCGCAGAAACAACCTCACCACCACCAATACCCGAGAACCCGACCCGGAAAAAAATCCAACATGAACCCACGATTCATCTCCACATACCAACACCAATCCCCAAACCCGGCCCGCTCCCAGACCTTCACCGTCAACTTCTTCAACACGAGAATAACCACCGTGGTCACCTCAACCCCCGCCGTGGCCCGCCAATGGGTGTACAACCTCCGCTACAACCACGGCGAGTCTCTCTACGACTCAACCCTCGTGGTGGGCCTAGGCGTCCAATGGCGGCCCACTTTCGGCCTATACTCAGACCCACCCACCGCCGCCACCCTCCAACTCTGCGTCGGTACAGACTGCCTCATCTACCAACTCACCCACGCGGACGCCGTCCCCGCCACGCTCAGCCGCCTCCTGAAGGACAACAGGGTGACGTTCGTTGGGGTCCACAACGGGAGGGATAGGTGGCTTCTTGAAGAATCTTTCGGTGAGCTGGAATTGTGGGACCTGATAGACTTGGCGAAAGCAGAAGGGCTTGGAAATCGGTCAATGGAGGCGATTTGTGGGGACGAGTTAGGGTTGCATGGGATAGTTAAGCCTAGGGATATAGGGATGAGTGATTGGGAAGATTTTTGGCTTAGCGTTGACCAGGTTCAGTATGCTGCCGTTGACGCTCATGTGGCTTATAGGCTTGGGGTTCACTTTGGTTATCCTAAGGATGATTATGATTATGATTATGATGATGATTATGAGGAGGATTATGATGAGTGTGATTACGAGGATTATACTAATCCTTACCATTATAATTCTAATTGGAACTACGTTGGTTAGATTTTGGAGTTGTGTATTTTTGCTTAATTAATTAGTCGTTTGAATGAATAAAATCTTTTTGAAGCCAAATTTAGTGATTTGGTTTTGAAGAGTACGATGGTTTGATCTTCTTTATAATTCGAGTATTTGCGTTATGACTTAGTCTTTGTTGTTTGCTTCTTTTGTAATTGTGATGTTGAAGTGTTTGTTTAATGTTACTCAAATTCGGCTAGAAGTAATATACATGGTTCATGTGTGCATACATCGTGGATGATATTATTAATTTGAAGCAACAAATTAATTAAATACTTTAATTAATTAACATACATGTGTAACAATGTGAGTTTTAACAAGACTTGAGTATTTGTGAAAAGACGTCATTATTTGGGGCTAATGTGATGTATGATTAGCGTCTAATTTCGGTTATGGTATGCTAGGTGATATGGAGAGTCGGAGAGGCATGGGCTTAGAATTGATTTGTATCATCAGAGTAATGGTCAGTGTAGTAATTACTAATTAATAGAACTAGTATTTGTTCTCCTGTTTTATTAATTTCAAGTATATGGTTACGATCTTGTTTTTAATGAGTGAATTTAGATTGGTATCAGATGCTCATGAGTGTCTTTGTTGTTTGCTTCTTTTAAACTCCGTATATGTGGAAATCTTTGTTAATGTATATTACATTGTAATCGTACTCAAATTCGGCTAGAAGTAACACGCATTGGGTCTATGTGTGTATACCTGTGTAACGGTATGAGTTATAGACTTGAGTATCTGTGAAAGGACGTCATTATTTGGGGCTAAAGTGATGTATGACTAGTGTCTAATTTCGGAGTTATGGTATACGAGGTTATATGGAGAGTCGGAGTAGCGTGGGCTTAGAATTGAGTCGTATTGGATAATCATCATCCGACTTCCGAGTGATGACCATCGCTTGTGAATTGTAATGGGACCAACTAGTATTTCTATGAAGAGATTCTTGTTTTAACTGCATTCTTCTCTCCCCGTTCCAAAAATGAGGTCTAAGCGTCAGTTAAAATCGAGGAACTAGGCTTCGTAGACGACCCTCATTGCTGCTTTTTTTTTTTTTTTTTTATCAAACTCATTGCTTTTTTCAAGTCGCTAGCTAGCTCTGTTCCAAATATGTCGTTTTTGTGAAAAATCTATACGAAATGCGAATTGGTGTCTTTGTTTTGTGAAAAAAAAAAAAAACCATTTACTCCGACTACATACAAGACGCAAGCCAAATTGTTTCCGGGATGGGTACATAAATATTCACCTTTTAGACTAATCTTTACATGAAAAGTTACCACATGATTTCATTCGTAAAGTCGTAATGGTATGGTGTCTTTGGTCATTGTCATGTAAAGTTTTGTGGTAAAATCCCTTTTTCCCTTCTCTTTTACTCCACCTAATCACCTCCGAAAATGTTGTTTCTGATCTTTTCTATAATTTATAAAATTGACAGAAGATAAAAAAAGGACGTTGTACCTTCTAAATTTAAGGACATACAGCTTGATTTTCTGTATACTGTTTTCAAATGCTATATCATTCAACAATTTCAAATATTGCTCATTTCAAATTTCAAATGCTATACCACAATTCAGCTAATTTTCGAAACCGAATGTAAAACACGCTTCAGTAATAAGGATTAGCAGTAATTTCAGTAGGTACACCCCCCTTATTAGAAGAACGACAAGAAACAAAAGGATAGCACAAAAATGGATAAAAAGTTGAAATACTGCCATTGCTACAAGCTGTGCAAGTACTACTACTATTATCAAACGTTTGTATCTTGTGCTGGACGGAGTCAGAAATCTTATCTTCCCCGTAAGAAATGACCCCTCCTTATTATGAAGATCAAACCAACCCAAAATATGCATGTGCTGATGTGCTCACATTATCACAAAGTTAAAAGTAACCCCAACGGCAACTTCTGAAATTAAACGAAAGATATCATGGACCAACCAAATAATTAGATCCTTATGTCATGTGTGATATGATCAGACTATGAAGTTTTGGGAGTAACAAATTACAATTAGACTAATTTGACCTTGAAAATTGGAGGGTCCGAATTCACCTTTCAACTTACGTAGTGAAGGTCACACAATCGAGTCTTTCTTAATTCGAGTCGAGCAAAACGAGACCATCAAAATTGTTACAACTTCAATAACAAGTGACAATGGAACTCGTATAATTTCAAGACTTGAAATTCACCTCCCAAGATACTATGAACCCAAAATCATGCATTCAAAAAAAAAAAAAAAAAACTCATTTAACAACCTAAGTAGCTGCTAATTAAGTAACAAACCACAATCGGGTTATTCTTGATTCGAGCCGATTAAAACTACAATGCCAACAAAACTTAAACATTTTACTAAATTCGACCCGAGTAGAACCATGAAACCATCAAAATACAAGATATTATGGATCGAGACAAGTAGAACAACTAAACCATCAAAATACACGAATTTTCAAAATTCGAGTCAAGTAGGATCATGTAGACCAGACCGTCAACAATAAGGGTTTAACTCCCAAGCTCGAATCTCCATACCAATAGCATAAGCAACAAAAGCATCAACAGCAGCCTGCTCAACTTGTCCCAAGCTAAGCTCTTTAACTTCCCAGTCACTCCTCCCAACTTCCTCACTTCTGCAAACATCAATCCCAAGCACCTCATAAGCAATATCCGCGATCGACGACTGTTTAAGACTCCCCCCATCCTCATCCTCCACGTGGTACCGGAGATCAAGCGGCATCCCCTTGACCATCTCCAGCTGGTGGTGGGTCTCCGACAGCCTGGCGGCGTCGAGGTTTGACCAGAGGCCGACGAAGGTGACGGAAGGGTCGGAAAGGAGGCGGCGGAGGGCGGTGGGGCAGGAGTCGGCGTGTTGGAGGTGGAAGATGAGGCAGCAGCGGCCGATACAGAGCTGGATTGTGGCGGCGGGGTGGTGGTAGTGGGAGTGTTCGTAGGGGGACCACTGTACCCCTAGGCCGATGACGAGACGGTGGCGGTGGGAGCGGTGTTGGTGGAGGGCGGAGAGAATCCAGTCGCGTGCGACGCCAGGGTGGGAGGTGACGGTGGTGGTGAGGGTGTGGATGTCGTCATTTTCGCTGATTAGCGTGACGGTGAAGTGGGTCAGGTTTTTGTTTGGGTGTTGGTTTTCCGAGATTGATACTCCCATTTTCTCTTTCTTTTGAATTTTGTTTATTTGGAGAGAGGAGAGAAAAATGAGTGGTGGATTAGTGGGGGATAGTAGGGAGATGAAATATATAGTGAGCGTTTTCGGAAAGCGAATTGCTAGAGGTGTATAGTGTAGAACTGTAGACACAATTAATTTGTTTACATTGTAAAATTGAGTTAGGAATAGTAAAATTGAGATCGGAGTAGTAAAATTAAATGTAATGAAAAATTTAAGTTAGAAAAATTAATTGTGTGAGTATTAAAATTTTGATAGGGTAGTAAAATTGCTGATTGTAGACACTTTTGGGTGTCTACACTATAGACCTGTAGCATTTTTTCGGTGAATAGTGTATGTTTTTAAAGAATGGTAAAAAGTTTTAAAATGGTGTATTAAGCGAATCGTGTACATTGCTAGATTTTCGACGAAAATTCAAGACGGATGTTTTGTGCTTTCTTTCCAACATTATTGAAAATCTTGAAAACGGGTAATAAGACCGTATGTACGAATAAAGTGGCCTCTAATTCTTTTGTCCCTTTAAAAGAAGGATTTTCATATCCAATAATCCAAACTCTATTTTACCTAAACATTCATCAAACAGAAATGAACCGGAGAATTGAACATTTTCATAAATTTGTGTGAAATTTGGAAAAATTACACCAAAAGCAAAACAGAAAAGAAAGGTAAAAAGTCTGCAACACCCATACACCTACTCCTACGCTGCAATTTCAAAGCACTGGTGCACTTGACAATTCACAGAAATGACCGTCTTCGCAGATTATGCTTTTCATAATACCTTGCCCAAAATATGTGATCACATGTTAAAAATACTTCATTGCTCATAAAACCATAATGTTGATCAACTCTTCTTTCAAACTATTCAAAAACCAAAATACTCCTCAATCCTCATGGACCAACCATTATACTATATCATATCATATTATTATAATCAAACCCTGCTAACATTTCAAATTAATCGTCAGATCATAGCAACCGTCAAATGTAACTTTGTTTTCACTACACAACATTCCAGAAATTCTGACCTAAATATAATTGCTAATTGTATCTCATGAGGCTGACTTGATTGTCTAATTTGCAAGGCTTTTTTCTGTAAACGAGTAGTGAAGACATGACGTACCAAACTACCAATTATCGACCGATAGACGCTAATTGCAACATTTAAACGTAACATATACGGAGTAATCATCATATCACGTCAAATAATACGATATTCAGCCGATCATGATTCATGACAAGCCCAAAAAATACTCAAGATCATAAGCAAAATGTAAAACTGATCAAAGTATGTCATTGGATCAACCAACCAAAAGTATCAGAATGTCATTACAATATGATCATCAAACCCCGGTAACATATACGGAGTATATCAAAACGGACCTAATTAATCAACCAAACATTCCCAAAATACTACTCCTACTACGGAGCACATGAAACAATCTGATCTAAATTTTCTGCCCAAATTAACATTACTGCACGTTTATGAAACAAAATTGACCGGATCACCACCACCATGACACCATTAACCTAACAATTAATTAATTAATCAAGCATTATTAAAACATAGGGTTTATTTTCCAAGCGTTAATCCGGACACCAATAGTAAAACCAACAAAAGCATCAACAGCAGCTTGCTTAACTTGATCAAGACTCAACTCTTCAACCTCCCAATCACTCCGACTAACCTCCTCATCCCACTCAATATCCACCCCAAGCACCGCCGCAGCAATCGCCTGAATACCCTCCCTCATCAGATCCCTCCCATTTTCGTCCACCAAGTGGTGCCTCAAGTCCACCGGCATCTTTCCGGCCATCTCCAGGCGGTGGCGCGACTCTATCAGCTTCCCAGCGTCGGAGTGGTTCCAGAGTCCGACGAAGGTGATGGACTCGTCGGAGAGGAAGCGGCGGAGGAAGCGGGGGCAGGCGTCGGCTTCGGCGAGGTGGAAGATGAGGCAGCGGTGGCCGATGCAGAGCTGGATGGTGGCGGCGGGGTGGTTGTAGTAGCCGTAGTTGAACGGAGTCCATTGCACGCCCATGCCGACAATGAGGCGGTGGCGGTAGGGGCGGTGGAGGTGGAGGGTGTAGCGGAGCCAGTCGCGAGCGACGCCGGGGTGGGAGGTTACGGTGGTGGAGATTGTGTGGGTTTCGGTGTTTCCGGTTAGCGACACCGTGAAGTTGCTGAGTTTGGTGTTGGAGTGGTTTTCTCGAATCGTAACTCCCATTTTTTTTTTCTATTTTTGGAAGGTGAAGTGGTGGAGTAATGGGGAAGAAAGTGAGGAGAGAGAAATGGAGTATTGGGAGGGGAGATTTATAGAGGTGGGGTCATGGCATGGGATGGCCAGATGGGGTGTATCGTGTGTGGTTTTGTGGGGGGTGCACCGTGTGTGGTTTTAGGTTTACGTAACTACGTGGACTTTGGGTAGAAATTATGATTCGGAGCGAAATGTGAAGCTTTTTTTTTGGTAATCGACGAAAAGAAATAACACTAACTACTACTATTACTACTAGTTATTAGAGCATCTCTAATGCTAAAGTACAAGCATTGTAGTTTGTAGTTAACATGTAGGATCCATGTAGGAGAGAAGTGATGAATAAGCAGCCTGAACAAACTACACTATTTTCTTTCCAATGCTAAACTACAAGTAGTGTAGTTTCAAGTGAAAACTATAATAATTTTTACATATTTAAGAAAAACAAAAAATTCAAATAAAATGATTTTTCACTTTTTTTATTTTTTTATTTTAATTTCCTAAACTCTCAAGCAGTGTTGCTTGGTAGAGCAGTGCTGCTTGTCAGGCTACAAGTATGAAAAAAAATACAATGCATGGGCTGCTGATGTCATCTGCCCACAAAACAAAACTACAACAAAAAAGTTAGCATTGGAGATGCTCTTACATCCTCCCAAGGAGGTATGAGAAATGCATTCTCATCAAAATGATCAGCAAGCCCCACGGCATCTCCGAGATCAATCAATGTGGGAACGGTGCCCTTAATGGGGTCTTGTGGTATAGCCCACCGTGCTTGCGCGGCCAAAAGATCTGCGCTGTTGTTCCAAGCTCGTGTGATGTGAACCACACTCACATGTAGCGCTCTTGACAACTCCCTGCAAATATCATAAAGATTGCTCAACCTATCCACATGGTGACTAACATTGTTAATTCCATTCACAGCAATTTCACAATCCGAAAAGAGGTCCAGAAATGTGAAGCTTCATGGAGTGATTTTATTAGTGGGCGGGAGTTTTGGCGCCAAGGGCTCTTACTTCTTTGGTAGAGAGCGGATTTTAGGTCCGTATTACTAACTTATTACTATGTCATACGATGAACTTCTTTGTGTTGGAAGAGTCTCTTCATAATGATGTTTAACGAGTAACTATGATGAAAAAATTGAACTTGCACGATATTTAATTTGTGTAGATATTGTACAAACTATACTCTTGTATTGAACCCCAATAATTGAGTTGTAATTATGAGATTGTACATAACCTTTGAAGACATATTAAAATATCTAAATTAGGTGTCAAATATCAATAATTACTATAATGGTTTTTCTAGAGTGACCTAAGGACATGTTACATGACTTATCTAATACTATATATTAAAATCTGAAACCAAGTCTTTCTCAAGATGACACTTGACATTCATTAATTGGATAGAACATAAAAATAACATTTATTACAATTATCGGTTAGGATACGGTAATAAATTAGCATAGAGTAGTAGGAGTATACAATTAGCTAATTTATGAAAAATAGTAATTATGGTAATTTATTAGAACAAAGATAAGTCAACATCTTTATAAAACGGTATATACAATATAAATATATAGCTCGGACGTTGCACACAATAAAAATATATAACCTGGGCGTGGTACGGGCATGCAAACTAGTTTATGTGAAATTTATATTTGAGTGTATATAAATTTAGAGACGCACCATGATTGATTAGGAGAATTTCACAAAAGTATGTACCTTAATATTTGCCGTACATTTTTCGTTTAACTAAATAGGTCACTTTGGGTTGGGTCAAACCCAAGTTGACCCGTTCAACCCATTTACTACTAATTTAAGTCAAAAGATTTATCCTAGATTATGTTTGGTATGCACATCTGGGAGAAAGATGATGAAGGGGAGGAGAGAGGGGAGGGGGAGATATGAGGGCTAACGGTGTTAGTTAATGCATGGAAAATTGGGACGAGGTCCTGATTTCACCCCAAAAACTTTCCAGGTCCCGATTTCAACAAAAATTGAGAGTTGGGGTCTTGATTTGGTACTTAACTCGAATTTCAGTTACTGATCATAATTTATTCCAAATTTACCCTCATTTATTTCATAAAATAAAATAAGTTTTAAAATAAATGATACATTTTTATGTAATTTTATATTTATTAGCTACTATATCAGCTAATTTTGCCAAGCACTCATATTTTTATCGGCTAAAAACTTTCAGCTACTGTTGCAAGCTTGCAGCTATTATTTCAGCTTTCAGCTACCATTTCAGCATTCAGCTACGTACCATTTCAGCGTTCAACTACTATTTCATCTAGTTTTACCAAACATAATATATCATATATAAATACAATAGCGGTAGATTTAGAAGCATTTTAGGTCGTCCACATCAGATCTGACATCAGCGCCACGTCATAGCTGACGTCATCAATCGTTATTTTAGGCAGTAACATCTCTAGAATTCTCCACAATTAAATACACAATATATTCTCTAGAATATTCTCACAAGGCAATATCTGTAATGATTTAAAATATAATGTGAAAATCTAAAATTCCCTAATTAGACAAATTTGATATAAACCGTGATCTATGCAATAAGGAAACAAAAATATTAAATTTCCTTAAAGATAAACCGAAATTTATGCCAAACGGAAATAAATCTAATTATTACCCAATTTAAATAAATAAATGTGTTTATTTAACCTAAAATAGTGCTGTTATTTATATTTTTACCTAATTCAAAAGAGAAATGTGTTTCAATGGAAAATCAAAAGATTCTAGAGTTATAACAATTTCACACTTCACCCTACTAATATAAAAGGACAACAACACACAATAATTCCATAGTATCAAAAGAATGTATCATTCTTATTAGTATTTTTCTTCTCTCGTGCACTCTCTACCTAACTGATCCGTTAAGGACATACCTTTTATTTTGTTCATATTTTTTTTGTTTTTTGGTTCTAGCCTAATTCTAGCCATTTGTAACTTTGTAATCAGATTAATTGAAGGGCGTTGTTCTCTCTACATCATTTGATTAATGGTAATTAATTCAATGTAATTGTGTTCAATCTTCTTCAATTATAACTTATATTGTTTAATCGTGTGTATTCCTACTTATACGAACTTTTTTTGGAAAACATTATCATCCATACCCGTGGACGTCATCGGCCCGATTGTATATGTTTTAGCAAAATCAACTAAGTAAAACATATACTATCAGCCCGATGGTATATGATTGTATATGTTTTTCATGGTGGGTTAGTTGTAATCCTGATCACTATTTTTTTAACTCAAAACAACACTTTCATTTAGTTGATTTTCTAGATTACAGGATTAAGTTTTTTGACTTATCACTTTGTTTGTTTTTGTCTTCCGATTTGAAGCAAAACTAGAGTATTGAAGACTTCATTGCATTTACATATCTAACAAGTTTGTTAAAAAGATCAAGTTTTACGTTCAATTTAGTCTTTGCTTATTTAATATATATGAAAATAATGTTTTCAATTGAAAATATTGCACGCCTTAAATCAGAATATTTTAGGTCATCCACATCAGTAGCCACCTTATGCCACGTCAAATCTGACGTCATCAATCATTATTCAAATAAGAAATCATAACACTATAAAAGGAAAATTGCCTAAATTGGAAATATTACACGCCTTAAATCAGAACATTCCAAACTGTCATACACTGGATAAATCAAAAATTTCGCAGAATAAATTCTATAAAACCGTAAATTTATAAAAATATAAAATTGACGAGGGACTTTGCAATCAATCATATATTCATTCCTGAATTTATGGGCTGCAGTAAACGGCTTATACCCTAATATTTCGTCAATCTAACTAGAAAAGGAAGAAATATTTAATTGCATGTATTCACATGCATAACAGAATAACATGCTGCATATATTCCGGCTCCAAACCAGACATTTTCCACGTTAGCTTAATATGATATTATACAGAATTCTCAAAGACTCATTTTCCATATATATGTATCTCTAACAGACGACTATTATAATCGGCATATCGGAATATTCCAACCTCTCACACACTGGATAAATCAAGCAATTCCCAAAATGAATTTTATAGAATCGCAAATTAGGAAAGATTACAATTGACAAGGTATTTTCCAACCAATCATGTATTCTTTTTTGCAATATTATGTGCTACATAAATTTGCTCCCGTGCAATTTTGCAAACAAAATATGGGATCTCATCATTGATTAATTGAGGAAATTATCACTTAATTAAGGAAGAATTGAGTGATATCCATACTTAAATAGTATTCATAACATTGTCATATAACAGTCCGTGCAATTTTGCACGGGTATTAAATTAGACAATTTTATCCTACTCATAATGAGAGATGAACACGCTCCAGAAATGTACATATCTAATTTAGTAGACTCCGTACGCAAAGTGTAACGCCAGTTTTCTTGAAAGATGAATTCCCCATAGTGGTATAATACGAAATTGAACATGAATTATGTATTATTCTAATTCATTTTTGGCTTCATTTTGTCGTAATGATTTAATTATAAAATATAATACTAACTGTATTTTCTTCTGAATAATTTTTTGGACTTCATTTTTCTCTTAATTACGGGTGAAATTGGGTCGTTGATCAAGTCAAGTATGCTAATAATTTTTTTTTGCATCAAACGGGTAATACATGACACAGGTCATTCAAAATGGGTTGACAACCCATAAAAAGCAGGCCGGGTTAATTCGAGATATTTAAGATGCGAATCAATGAAGGATACGGAGGTGTTCATTAACGGGTTAACACATACTGTTTAATTCAAATAATGGGTTATGAGAATGAGTTGAGGCCCCGATATTGGTATAAAAATGAGTTTGGATCACATAGAGCTGAAAATAAACAACACATGATAACGGATCAAAACTTATTGGTTAGTTCAAATAACAGATCAAAACTATGGGACTGATTCAGGATACAATATGAGTGAAAAAAGAGTTTGGATCCATGGAGTTTGAAATAAACTGCACATGATAACAGACATACATACTGGTTAGTTCAAATAACGAATCTAAAATATGGTTCTAATTCGGGTTAGGTCGGGACATGAGTAAAATTTGATTTCATATCCTATGGATTTGAAAATTAAATAAACTGCACATGATAACGGGTCAAGCGTACGAGTTAATTAGTGCAGATGAAGTCGGGTCAACCGGGGGTCCTCTTATGAAGAGTCTGGTTTGAACTTAAGGTGGTTTGTGTTAAATAGCGGTGAAATTTGATAACGCGTCAGATCGAGCTTGAGATAAACTACGTGGGTCGGTATGGGTTATAAGTAAAAACGTGTTCATAACCCCGAAAAGCGAGCGAGTTTAGATAGGAATAACTCTTTTGAAATAGGACTTTGTGAGCCGTACTTATTTATTTATTTATGTTAATATGCATATATTAGTTTGGCATTCGTTAAAAATGCTATCATTCTAAGCCAAAAAATAATCATAGAATTATCATTTTTATATAACGGCCCGTGCACTTTTGCACGGGTATTAAACTACTCCCTCCGTCCCAGTTCAAACGCCCCATATTCCATTTTGGGACGTCCCACTTCAAACACCCCATCTATTTTGGGACATATTTCTCTCACCTACTTTTATTAAAATATCACATAATCTCTCACACTATCTCTCCTACTTTTATTAATCCCCACATTCTCTCTCCTCATTTTTCCTAATATTACCCTACTCAACTTATTATATCAATTTTTCTTATTCCACTACAAAAAACGCCCGGGGCGTTTGAACTGGGACGGAGGGAGTAGTATTTATTAATAACGGTGGATTTAAGACCTCCTAAGCATGTCCACCTTGGATGCTGATGTCAAATGAAGTTTTCGTAAATACCACTCACATGGTAACGCTAAACACATGCACATGTTACCACTACAATAGGCAAGAATATGGATGAGAATAATCTTAAAAATCGTGTATGGTAATTTAGGCAAAAATATATTTTTTATTTATTACAAAATGAATTCAATGGAAACTACAAGATAATTACAGAATATTATAACTTTCCGATCCATAGTACAAAAAATTGTAATTTTCCTCATTTAGATCAACTAAAACCAAAAAAAAAGATGTAATGGAGAAACTGGGGTTTAGTGAGAAGTGGAGAGCGATGGTACTTCAGTGTCTGGCTACGGTTGACTCGGCTGTCCTCATTAACGGAGTGCAGTCGACCACTTTTCAGCCACGGCGAGGACTTAGGCTGGGTGATCCCATCTCCCCCTACCTCTTTATATTATGTGCCGAGGCGCTATTGAGTTTGATTGCGAAGGCGGTGGGGAGAAAAGCACTGTATGGGGTGAGTATCTGTAGGCGGGCTCCTATCATTTCGCACCTGTTTTTTGCGGATGATAGTACCGTTTTTTGTAGGGCGAGGGAGAGTGATGTTCGCTGTGTGAGGGGGATTATTGAAAGGTATGAGAGGGCGTCGGGGCAAAGAGTAAACCTCCAAAAATCGGAGGTTAATTTCAGTGGTAACATAAGAGAGGAGGTAAGGGAGAGTCTGACTGGCATTCTTGAGGCTAAACAGGTTGAAGAACGGTATTTGGGGTTACCGGGTGTGGTGGGGCGCAATAAACGTTTCGCTTTCAACTATATTAAGGAGCGGGTGTGGAAGAAGCTTAAGGGGTGGAAACAGAGTTTGGTGTCCTTTGCGGGTAGAGAGATCTTAATTAAGGCTATGGCCCAAGCGATCCCTACCTACCATATAGGGCTATTTAAAATTCCGTCAAGCCCCTGTGATGAGATTAATTCACTCATTGCTCGTTTTTGGTAGGGTGCGAGAGAGGGAGAACGTAAAATTCACTCGGTAGCTTGGGGTAAGTTATGTGAGTCGAAGAGGGATGGTGGTATGGGTTTTAGACACCTCCAATCTTTTAATGATGCGATGTTAATGAAGCAGGCGTGGAGAGTCCCGGAACGCTAGCGAGTCGGTTGCTTAAAGCCCGCTACTTTCCGAGAACTCCCTTTATAGAGGCGGAGAGTGGTAGACAACCGAGTTTTGTCTGGCGAAGCATTGGGGGGGGGGAGAATCTGTTGTTGGAAGGGTGTAGGTGGCGAATCGGAGATGGGCGGAGCGTCCAAGTGTGGAGGGATAGGTGGACTACTAAGGGTCCTTCGTTCAAGGTGATCTCGCCGAACAGGGGTGCTGGTGAGGTGTGGGTAGCCGAGTGGATAGACCGGGATTTGAGGTGCTGGAAAAGGGAGGAGGTGATGAGGAATTTGCTGCCTTTTGAAGTCGAGGAGATACATCGTACTCGAATTGCTGAGGAGGAGAGACCCGATGAGTTGGTTTGGCACTACTGCGAGAAGGGCGAGTATACGGTGAAGACGGGATACCATTTCACCAGGAATAGGGTGTGTGTTAGAAACGGGGGGGAGGGGAGTAGTTCGAGGGGTGGTGGTGATGAGCTATGGTCACGAATATGGTCGATGGAGGTTTCACCAAAGGTTAGAACTTTTATCTGGCATTTGGGAAGGGGGGCTTTGCCTTCAAAGGCTAATATTCAGAGGAGGATTAGCGAGGTGGATGTGTCATGCCCGAGGTGTGGCTTTGTGGGAGAAAATGACATTCACGCGATTTTCTTATGCCCGGCGATTGCTCAGGTGTGGGAGGAGGCTGGGGTGGAGACCGAAGCCTGGGACGGGTGTAAATCAGGATTGGAGCTGGTGGCTACTTGGGTGAGGGAGGAGGCGGGTGGCGAGCTAGAGGGTGGAGTCGAACGGGTGGCTGTGTTGGCGTGGGCTATTTGGAATGCAAGGAATGAGTTTGTACACGGGGGGAAGGAGGTGGAGTCCGATCGGATAGTTGGGGGTGCACAAAGTTTTTACCAGGCCTTTATGGAGGCAACAGTAGCTCAGAGAGGCAAGGGGGAGGGGAGGGACCCGATGTGTGGGGACGTTCAGTGGAAGCCACCCAGGGCGGGCGTAGTGAAGATAAACGTTGATGGAGCTATTCTGGGGGAGGCTGGGTCCGGTATGGGGGCGGTGTTGAGAGGGAGTGAAGGTGAAGTGATGCGGGCGGCATGTCGGCAGGTACGGGATGTGTGGGAGCCGTGTATTGTGGAGGCGAAGGCAGCTCTTTTGGGATTGCAAACGGCTTGGCAACAAGGCGTGGAGAGAGTTGTTCTTGAGTCCAATTCCCTACAACTTATATCGAGTTTGAGGAAGAGGATTGCGTCTTTTTGCTATTTTGGTATTGTAGCTTTGGATGTTTTAAATTTTTCCCGTAAATTTGTCTCTTGTGTTTTCAATCATGTCCGTAGAAACGGTAACAAAGTTGCGCATGTTCTCGCCCATAGGAGGCCGGTAGACTACTCGACTAGAGTGTGGGTAGATACCGCCCCGGATGAGGTGCTTGACATTATAGCTACGGATTTTATATCCGGAACTTCGTGATTCTTTAATATATCCTTTATTTTCAAAAAAAAAAAAAAAAACCGAAAAAAGATGTCAAAATCTATTAAAATATATTTTTGCCTTATTTAAAATAAATCACAAAATTTTAAAATATTTACTCCAAAACATGTATGACCAAATGTGCCCCAAAATTTGAGTCATATATCTTTAGCCGGATATCCTATCCTAAAAAAACAATTTGGGAAGATTTTTTATCAATCGACCATGTCCATTTATATATATTCTGTCCATTTTAAAAAGAATTCTCCAACTAATTTTTACAAAACCATTCATGCCCCACGTTAAATTATTTCCCTAATTTGTAGATCTACTTTAACTATTACCTCCTAAAGTAAATTTCATGATCTTTATCCAAAAAAAAAATGATTTTCGAAGAAAAGTTGTCACAATTAAAAATTGAGATCAATTTTCTAAATGTTATTCAAAACCTAAAACAAATCATGAAAATTAAGATCAAGTTTTTCTGATTGTTTTTTTCTTCCTATGATGCCAACTTCTAATTTAATTTGCTTGTTGGATCTCATATCTTGTCACTCATTAGGTAAATTGTGATGAGTTAGATGTATGTTTGAATTGTCTGATCTTTTATACTCGTTGTGAAAATTGAAGGTTTTTTCGAGGATAGTAAAATTTTGAAATGTTTTTATGAAAGTGTTGTACTACTTGTGCTTGGTTATGTAGTGATGTATATCTTGGAGATGTCTTCGATTAATGAAAGTCCAAGAATGGTTTGCAATGAACCCTAATGTCCTCGAATGGAAATGGAAATGAAATCGAAAAATGTGAATTATGTTTTATGAACTTTATATTGATTGTTGGATTTCATCATTGATAAGTTGAGTTAATAATTGTGTTTGTTTCTACGCGGAATATATCCTGTTTTCCAATGTCACTGCATGCTACGAGTGTACATGTTTAGTGCCTATGCTCGCAGATTGTTTTTCCTTGCTTTTGCATTGTTCTGATCGGCTTCAGAAATTAGCAGATTACTGCATATCGTTTGCTTCTTGCATACGTTTGTGTACAACGTGCAACTAAGTGCTGTTATTGCTTGAAAACACTAACATATAATTATGGTCAAGCAGGAAATGGCAGACGAGCCTCAGTACGCGTATTGTGGATATGCTGAATTAGTACCGAGCTCATCAGTGACAAAGCAGAGCACTGGAAACACCAAGTACGAGATGACTAGCAGGACAAACAATTATGACAAGCAGAGCGGCAGCTACATGCGTGGGACTGCAAAGGAGTCATACTCAAGTGGAGATTACTCCAACCGTGGCAAAGTTGGGTACAAGAATGAGTACAAGGCTAGCTCTACTGTTAGGGTTGGCGACAGCAGTGGGTACACCGAGTACTACAAGCAAGAGAAGGTGACCAGGGTCAACTATGACAACACCAGCAGCTACAACTACAACAACTCTGGTGGCGGGAGCAAGGGCTACAAAAGCTATGGTGGCGGCAAGAAGTATCTCAACTAGTCCTCCTCCCGACCTTCTGATCTATCTATCTACTTTTCAATCAATGAACTTCGCAAGTTAATAACTACTACTCGTATTTGGTTTATCGTTAATTTAGCTATGGTTCAATGTTAATGAGCAATGGCATTCTACTGCTTTAGTAATTATAATATTGACCATGGAGTTTGGTAGTGAAGTATTGCTATTACTACGCTAAAATTTGTTTTTCGGACCTAAATCTATTGTCAAGGGTATCCTCATAGGGCTAACCTAATCGTCCAATTTGCAAGGCTTTTTTATTGCATACTCCCTCCGTCCCCCTTTAAACACCCCCATTGTGTTTTTCACTTGGATTAAGGTAGTTTTGTTTGTTTATTATTGTTGAAGATAATGGGTTGTTTGTTTATTATTGTTGGAGATAGTGGGTGGTTAATTTATTATTGTTGGAGATAGTGGGTGATTTGTTTATTATTGTTGGAGATAGTGAGTGATTTATTTATTATTTTTGGAGATAATGGATGGTTTGTTTATTATTTTTTGTTTATAATTTTTGGAGATAGTGGAGTGTAGATATGTGGTGAAAACTTACCCGATTTAGTAAGTTTTGAAATGGGGTGTTTAAATAGGGACACCCCAAAAAGGAAAGCGGGGTGTTTAAAGGGGGACGGAGGGAGTATATACTTACCAACTGTGAATCATTAGATGCTAAATGAAACATGTAAATACAACATATAATCGTTTTATCACGTTCAATAATACAATGTTTGGCGGATTATGATTCACGACAACTCCAAAAGCCCGTAAAAATAACTGCAAGAGCATAATTGTTTTTTTTTTTTTTTTTTTTTTCTATTTTTGGAAGGTGGACTGGTGGAGTAATGGGGAAGAAAGTGAGGAGAGTGAAATGGAGTATTGGGACTCGGGAGGGGAGATTTATAGAGGTGGGGTCATGGCATGGCATGGGGTGTATCGTGTGTGGTTTTGTGAGGGGTGCACCGTGAGTGTTTTTAGGTGTACGTGGACTCTCCGTTGATTTCATGATCCGGAGCGAAATGAGGAGCTTGACGGATTGGTTGTTAACTTCTTATTATTGGGCGGGAGTTTTGGCACCAAGGGTTCTTACTTCTTTCGTGGAAAGGAGAAGAAGCACAACTGAAATTTTAGGTCCGTTTTAAAGGTAGCTTTTTATAACTCACCGGAGTCGGAAGGGTAATCTCAAATCCGAATTTGGAGTTGAAGCTTGTACAGTTCTAATTTAGACTCTGTGTACGAGTTTGGTTTAATACTAATTTGTTGGCCCATGCATCGGTCAAGCTAATTACGTTCGACAATTTTATTTGGAACTTTATAATGATGTCTTATTTTTTAGGTTGTACACTTCAAGTGGATGGGGGTTGTTTATATTGTAGTATTTGCGCTTGGATTAATTACTTTAGTCGAGTACGATACAAAATGGTTTGCAAACGGCCAATATTTTTACCATATTGGTTTTGCACGGTATGTGGACCTAGCCATAGTCTTCAGAGTACAAATTTATAAGTAGACCAGTTCGATACCAGTACAAATTTTAAATCGTTTCTATGTTGCACAAATCTTATTACAAACCGGTGTTAAGCGTAAAGTATTACTTGGCATTTGCTTTTCCATAATATATATGATGCTGAAATACCGAGCTGAAGTATATGCTCGAGTTCATGGTTGTCCTTGGGATTTAGATTTTTGAAATACCCTCCCTTGACCCTTTATCGCTCGTGGCATGGGCTAATAATTATTAAACAGAGTAGCTGATAAATTATACGGAGTATGCAACAGTTGGGCTTGAGCTAGAGGGCCTAGAGCGTAACTCAATTTGAGCTATTTTAGCCTTTGCATGTTTTATACTCCACTCCTTTGGCCGAGTTGAGTTACATTTGATCGCAACTTTTACATGTACAACACGATTTCAAATCAAATGTAAATTAACTTTAAGATAACGGGAAAACAACATGGAGTATGTGGATCGATCATGGACTGACGCTAAGCCCAAAGTCCCAAACCCATATCTGCTGAAATTTGGACTTCAATCGAATCTAGTTGAACTTGACGTTTCAAAACAGTTTGGTTGAAATCACGAGACATCTGTCAAAGCCTTCCTCTCCGAGTGATTCTAGAATAACTGCCGGTTACCGCCGGTTACAATAAAATTTAACCATGGTTAAGTATTACACTAATACTTTTAAATATGCTATCTGATATTTACCATCTAATCATACTAGCACAACTGGGTGGGCTGTGCATTATTTAGCAATTGACCAAGGTTCAAACCTTATTAGCTTTACTTTTTTTGTTACTAAAATGTTTAAATTGTGTCTCTTTTTTTTTTTCTTTCCCCCTTATTCGATTTTTTATTTTTATTTTTATTTACTAGTTTGGGCTTGGGCCGTTTGGCTGAAATATGTGTCGCCCATTATCACCCAATCTTTGATACTTTCTCTTATTTGATATTTCACGAAACTTTTAGTGGAAATTCAATTCTCAAATTTTACTTTTGAATTTTTATGATTTTTTCTAAGTTTCAGAATTTAAAAAAATACTCAGTACTAAATTTGGTTGAATTTTTGTATGATATTATTACCTACGTAAAAGTTGTACCTTTTTACTTTCAGTAAGTCTTGTGTGAGACGGTCTCACACTAACTTATTGTGAGACCATCTTTCTTTATATAAATGGTGACCTCTTTTACATTCTTAGTAACCAATAAATTTCTTTTAGTGATCGTTTTATTTTAATGTAAGATTAGAATGCCCCATATAAAATGAGTAAATGAGTTATTTCATAAGTTATGCCTAATTTTATATTTTGTGACCCTTTTAAATCACAACTTATGCGGTTAAATCGTAAACTAACAAGATCACAAAAAATAGTATAATGGTCACGATCAATGTTAAACGGTTCACTTTTTAAAAAATTAAATCTGTCTCACAATAAATTATCGTGAGACCGTCTCATATGAGACTTGTTGTTTTACTTTCAGTTTTTTAGTTCTACTTCGTTAATTTATTTTTAAATGGAACTTGAGTTTAAATTGGTGTTTTCAGTACAAGCTATAGAAATGTATTAGCAATCTATCTTTATATATAGTTCAAATTCAAATTGTTGTAAATCTTTTTGTCTCCAAAAGCAAAGTTGCATACTCAATCATTGTAATACGACTAATAAATTTTTTGCCAAGTCAAATATAAGCGATGCGTAAGTTCTAAAAATTATGATAATAACCTCTTCTATTGGTGATACTCGTATAACATAAGATGCATAAAATTAGCTTATGCTTACACTAGTAACTTTTACGAATGTATATAATTTTTTGTTTTTGGATGTACAAAGTATAGATAGCATAAAACTTCAACCTTGAATTAAACATTTAGGACAAAAGTAGGATCAACTTCCTATTTACAAGTGCACTATCCATCTAAGTTCATACATATATATCATAACCAAAATACCCCTATGCTGGGAAAGGTGTACACACTAGTCGGTTGATTAGAGTTCCAAGTAATTACATGGCGATTTAGATAACAATCTTAGCGGAAATTGTACAAATTTTCTCTGAAACTTTGAATAATGGATTTTTTGAATAACAATCGGTCAACTTTTAAAAGGGCCATAAAACTCAATTCAAACCAAATAAAAATAAAATGTCATAATTCTGCATGATTTAGCCCAACAAAAATAAAAATGCTGGTTAATTGTATCGAACCCACGACCTCAATCTCCAAGAGATGGGGTGAGTGGGTGACCAACTGACCATACTTCAGCTACTTGAGCTAAATTCTTATCATTACAGTATATCTTTATTGAAAGTGTTTAAGTTTATCTAACAAAAAACAGAAAAAGGCACCATCGTCTTCCTTTAATTTTGTTATTATCAAATTGCCATGGACAACACGACTTCCCCAGGCCACCGACACTACTCACGTCCCGCGCTACCGCCCAATAGGTCGTCGGAGGGGTCGGCATCAACCCATGTTTGAGGTCGGCGTCGATCGCCGTCTCATCGAGAGGGTGGGTTTCTGCCGCCGAAAACGGTGACGGTTGTAACACCCCGTATTTTTGGGAAATTATTTAATAAGGGTATTACTTTTTAAATCGATTATTGGAAGATAAAATGAGTTCCTATAATTGAGTTTGCGTCGGGTTTATGGATCACTCATCTCACCCAACGAATAAAGCCCAAACCCGAGTCTACCCTCATACCTATATATACATATAATAAAGAAAACCCTTGCTTTATTTCATAACCATTCGGCCTCCTTCTCTCCCTCTCTCTTCTTTTCGTAGCCTCCACCCGCATAAGATCTCAGCACAACTGTGTCAACTCCAAACACACATAACTTTCTCATACGACCTTTGATTAAGTCGTGGTTGGTGGCGTTAGAACCGTGCTTTCGATACGAATCTAACAACATGTAGACCATGCCAAGATTCCATGGGATTATCACTGTAGAGGTGTTTTAGTAGAGCTGTATCTATCTACCCGGAAACTGTGTCGCCGCCTCGGTATTATGATGATTCCCGTCGACTCAGAAGGTATTTTAAGACGATAGTTTGTAGGGATGTTCCTAACTATATCTTTGAAAACATATCCAAAATTGGTAAGGCCTAGACTTCTGTATCAAAAGTTACATTGGTTTTCGTGAGTAAACCCTAATTGTTATTCGTGGTTCATTGTGAAGTTGATTACCGTTGATCCGCTTGGAGTTTGTGGACGAAAGTTTGAGGAGAGGTTTCTGACATACCCTTATACAACATATTAAAATTTGGTGGTCACCCAATATCGGAGGTAGACGTTATTCGTGTTTCTTTACCACTATCCCTTTGTGGATCCGTTTCATATTAGTGATAGTTGTGAGTTGTAAGACTTATGGTTACATCTTTTTGATTAGGGAATTATGGATTGAGTTTATAATTGGATGATTAAGGATTAGCGTTGTAAGGTAAGAACGTTGATCACAAATCTCTCACTAACCATTATCTTGTTTGATACACTTGCTTAATCATCGTATGTTCTTGCTTTACACAATCATTCTTGTTACCCGTTTCGCTTTTGCCTAATTATAGCATTGAGCATATTTTCCCTTCTATTTTATCAATGTTCGTTCGCGGTCTTTCGACCACCATACTCCCCACGGCCTTCGGCCTCTTGCTTTCCTCGGCCCTTCGGCCTCTAGCCGAGACCACCACTCGGCCACTCGGTCGAGTGGTGTGTTTGTTTGTTGCTTGTGTTTTTGTTTCGCTTCAAGTATCTATCGATTATAATCATTGTAATTTGTATCGTCAAATAATGCACGCGTGAATAATGTATATAAAACGGATGAAAGAAAATAAATGACTCCACCTAGAATACGATGGATTCGGCTCGGCCGATCATCGTTTGATATACCTCTGATCAAGGTACGTAGGGTCGGGTTAGCTGCCGACTTCCTAATAGTCTTCCTCCTAGATGGGAACTCGTCCTACCGGCCTGTCTTGCGAGGGGTGTGCACACTCGGGATTATTAGGGCGATAATTACAACTCTAGCTCGAACAAAGTTCGTTAAGTGGGGCTATGGGGTAGGACCCTGGCCGAATAATTAAACAATATGTATATATTGAGCGACGATGCTCTTTTGATAATGCACTCTGTTGCTATTGTTAATCCTATGATATAACGTCAATTCGTTCTTGTTAGCTACGCGCCTCAAGGCGCGTATCTTATTTGTTCTTTATGCTTATTAATTTCTTACTCAGCCTGTGCTGACGTTCTGTTTTCTGGTTCGTCCCTACCGTGTTCTGGGGCCTATGTCAATCTTCGATGGCATAGTTGACAGGTCTTGATGATATGGCTGCATGCTTACGAAGTTGATCATGTTGGGAATTTTCGAAAGACTTTGTTTTTGTCTCAGACTTCATTTCGTTCTGATTTTGTAATTTGGATTTCGTTTTGAGAACTATAGCTCGACATTTAAAGACTTCCGCTGTTTTATTTTTCGTTGGTTAATTGTAGTTGAATTTCTAGCCTAGCAATTGACTTGGTAGTCAATTGCGGCGTGACAATTCTAAATTTATTTCTATTTATAGTTGGTCAAAATTTAGGGTTGTTACAGTTGGTATCAGAGCAACCCTGCGACCGCGTGCTGGGTGCTGGGGCGAGGCCCAGACCAGCCGTCTAGCGGGGGAGATCTTGGACCTGTGTTAATGTTGGTATGGTTTGGTCGAGGCGCAACGGGGACGTTGCGGTCTTTAAGTGGGGGAGTTTGTAACACTACGAAATTTGGAAAGTGGATTATGGAGTTGGTTTGTCCCACATTGGGAAAATAAGGCTCATATGATCAGTTTATAATAGATTCCTACCATCATACTACCAACAAGGCCTTCACCTTTTAGAGCCTGGAGAGGATATATGGGCCTAAGAGGTGACTACCCATCTTGTTGGATTGTGTTGCGACGTATGATGGATCGGGCTGTTACAGTTGGTATCAGAGCGTTAGGTTCTGATTCGTCGAGTCTACAAAAGTTTTCAAAACAAATTTTGAAAGTTTTAAAATGGGGGCGAGTCGGGTGCATTCATTCGCATGCTAGTTGCTACGTGCTACTTGATTCTTGTACTACACCATGGAGTTCTTGGATTGATTTTTGGGTGTTCTAAAAGTGAATATTTTACACCGACCCACGCACTTTGGAGATTATCTTTGGTGCTAACAGTAATTGATGATCTATTGATTTATGAGTTTCGAAATTTAGTTTATTGTTTCGAATGTGATATTGAAATGCTTAAGGCGACTAGGGTATTGGAATAGATCGACAGTATTGCAAGTTAAATAGAGGCATTAAGCACCTTTTGGGTTTATATTAGGGATGAGTTGAAGATGATGATAGTATGATTGTATTTGAGCACTGAATGTTTATAGTTATCGAGGATTTGGCCATTTTAGGTGAGATATGAAACAGAACATACCCTTGGGTTTGTGTATGTGAGATGGTGGTAAACCACAAATTTGGAAGCAATCGTCTACTTCCTCTTTTCCTAACCATAAAACTCTATTCATGGTATTGAATCAAATAAGATCGTTGGGAAAAATGAATCGAGACGAACCTATGCTTATTCATGTAGAAACAGCCGGCACTACTCAATCTAACTTTGCTCCACCAATTGAATCTAGTACAACAATTATTTTAAGGGAAAGTGAAAAGTCGAAGAAGGGACTAGTAATGGTGAGTCTATGAAGGAGCTAAGCTTATGCGTGGTAGGTTCTTGTATACTCGACCTTACGTCATTCAAATGCCATCGACGCGGATTTTAAGTAACGTTAAGAGAACTGAGAAATTTTATTGAGGATATCAGGCATATGATTGTTTTCGACATTTTGAGGTTAGATGACGGATTTGTTATGCAATTTACGGTACTGGAAGCACCTAAATTTTGAAGGAACTCTCGAAATGAATCAAATTCTGTTGGGACAAATTGAAGGTCAATATATATTTCTGCAAGAGTTGTGAGGTTTTAAAGTACTGCAAGCTAGAAGTGACACGATTTTGGGTTCGATACTTTAAAATTGAGGATTTCTGTGATTTCCATTGCTTTGTTTTCTTTGCATTTAGACTATGTGTCTTGTAATCATTTTAGAAAAAGGAGACAATGCCCCTATAAATATGTTCAGGTCAATGTTATTTGATTGAGATCACGTGCTATCTGAAAACTTATATGTCTGTGTGTTTTGTGTCCTCGACTCACCCGTTCTAAATGGCCGGACTCGGTTTGACCGATGGCTCACGTTGGCACCAGGGAGAGTGTCCACCGGTCTTGGCCAAGGCGCAGCCTGCACTACTTTCCGTCTTTCTCCTTACAGAATTTGAATCGAATCAGTAATTGATAAATCATATGGACGAGTTAAACAGGAAAGCACTACTCTAATTTCGTATGATCAAATAAAACACTCGAATAATACGGTTGGTTGATTATTAGTATTACATGGGATTTCATACTTGGTTCATTTGAAAGTCGTACCATAAAGGTAAACTATTTACCTCGGGACCCATAACAAGATTTTTCAAGTTAGGGCCGTTTGGGTAAAGGTTGGTGCTTATGGGTTTTAAGTGAGTAATCAAATTTGATTTGGGACTATATTGTATGAATTACGGCTAGCGTTGGTAATTACTGCCTATGCATGATTGTAGTATTATGGAATATAAATGAGCAAAGGGACACATTCATGAGTTCTGGAATCATCGATATATCTGTATGAGTTTTCTTTCGGTAAATCATATGATAGAAGTGTTGGGCGCCTAATATATAATGGGAAGTGAAATTTTGAGGTTATCATGAGGATTAATCAATTAAATTTGGGTATTAAAATTTTAGAGGTACAATTAGATGGTTTGGGGACAAAGATTTAACGTTCAAGGTCAGTTACACCTATTGGTACGTGATTGGTATAATTAATAAAATGGAAGAGATAACATGGTTATGACTTCAACAATTGTTCAAAAACCGAAGTGGTGAAGGAGATTCAACTAGTCGCGTACATGCAAGACTCGAAGGAAATGAGACACATTTGTTTGTTACAAGGTTTGAACCTCCAACCTACAAGTCAAACATAACACAACAGAACCACTAGGACAATATTTGTTTCATAAGTTGCTTCTGGACTTTCAACAATGGAGTGTAGACGTAAGTAGAAAAGGAACGTCGCTGTGCTACAACAATATCGAGGTCATAAGTTAGTAGGGCTAATGTACCATATAATGTGTAGGGCAAAGTCGACATAAAGATATTGTTTGAATCCACTACTGCAAGGTTAATTTTGAGACTTCATATGCATGGAATGCTATTATTCATGAGTGGTGTTTGTACACTATGCCCTTGGCATCGGTCTTTCTGAAGGCATTGTAGATCATGTTTTGGTGGATACATTAAGATTGAGATGGGGCGTGCTTAGTGATTGACACCCAAGTCTAATGGAAAAGATAACGTATGGGGCGCTATATCTAATTTGGTTAAATTTACATTCTTGACGTTGTGGCTTGCGACAAATGAACTTAGTCGATATGGATTGATAGTGTTTACCCTGACAAACAAGTTAATGGAATGTGAAGTAATTTCGAGGTGGTAGCGTTGTTGCGCCCTTTGAGTTCAAGGCACTTTGAGCATCATATCTCGAGATTTGAAGTCGTTGGAGGCTTTGATTTTAATTTCAAGTTAAAGGATGACTCCTAGTACATTTTGGTTTAAATAACTAGGAAAGGAATGAGAACTTCGAAGATGTAGAGTTATGGGATTGGAATTGTCGTGGAAGAAATTTAAATGTGTTAGATAATCGAAAAGGAATTTGTATAGAGGATCTAGCGATTGTTATTATGATCAGAGTTGATACTACCTACATAATGCCTATGGTATTGAGTTACTGAAAATAAAATTAAACCCCTTTTTGAGAAGTTACAGTTGTATTGCATTAGTTCAGGCGGCTTTGGTGTTATGAAACAGATGAGAAGACAACAAAAGAGAACTAAGGATAATCATATCAGTTTTAGCTTGACAAGTTTGAGACTTGAGGCTACATGTTTTCAAGGACGAAGTTTCTTCAAGACAATTTAGGATGATGGTCTTAATGACTAAGGCTAAAAAGTGCGTCAACACTTGGGAACTTTGGATACGAATATGTGTTTGATCAAGTCCCGAAAGGGTTTCCTTACAGTTACATAAAGCTTGTGTATTGCTTTAAGGTCTACACCAGTGAGACATGGATTCAAGAAGACTCCAATGTGCAAGAAACAGAGAAAAGTGACTCCGAGGCCTGTACAATATGTTTTGAGGATCAAATGAGAACTGGATATGGAAGGAAAACTCCTAGCTAACGGGTGATACTCTTAACACATTAAGGTCATATGATTATATGATTAAACTCGTTCGCACAACCAAAGAAGTTGACTCTAAGTATTACTTAAGGGTTGATGTGAGTCATGAACGGATAAAATTTGGAGAACTACAGCGGGCGTGTTCAGGAAACCCAATGAGTATGAGGAGAATGACCTACTTGAATTGGGGTTAAAGTGATGATTATAGTCTTAAACTTTAGAGACATTCGAGTTTAGGCCATCACGAAAAGGGTGAAATAGGTGTATAATTCAAGGATCTAACATCAGACATTCAGCGAGATTACTGAAACTTAATGAGTAGTATGAGACGACAAGTTAACGATGAGATGGAAACTCAAAAGTTGTGGTCAACAACTTAAGGAGTTATGGAACCATCGTGAATGGCATAGAGAATATAAAAATCCCGGACACACCAAGCAAGCATAAAGGTCTATGTAAAGTCATTTAAAAAAAAATGAGTCTACTCAGTGCGATAAAACAATTATTAGATGACGACAATATCTTGCCGGGGTAAAACGACACTAGATGACAACAATTATGGAGATGAAAGTTTAGCTTAAAAGGTTACAACGTCTTTTATGAGCTCACAACAATATAACGAGGATGACGACTTGAGTGGCTCACAATAGAGGGACGATCGATGTCAATTCACTTTGTCGAACAAGAATGTGAAGGATACATGGAATGTTAAGATATTGTTTAGCCAGCTGCCTATATGCATTAAGAAATATGACTGTGGAAGTTCAACTTACATGTGAGTTGAGATTTTAGATACAAGTTCTACGACGGTGGTCTTGATACTAAATAGTACTTTGAGGTTTAAATGACAATACCTTGTGTAGATGGGAACATTCCAATAAAGGTTTGACATGGAAGTGGCAACGATGAGATTCAAATGGACATAAATATTTCAGTAAAACTTCTAAGGATCGAGGTATGGTACAAGTTTGAGTTGCCGGCCGGCTTCAGGAAAGCTTCTATTTTAGTAATGTGTTCCATGTCTATCAACGACAATCACGAGGAAATACGACAAAGCATGGTCGACCTGGGGATGAGAAAGAGACAATGAAATATTAATTTGGGAAACACAAGTGAAAAGTGGCATTTATCGATGGTCAGATAATTTCCTCGCATGATACATAAAGTACATTGGTTCGAGGACGAACCTTTTCTTTAAGGGGGATGAGAACGTCGCATGTTCGTCCTTGGCTCTGAATTATGTGAATTACGTGATTTCACTTGTTATTATATGAATCGTGTTGCATCTTATCGAATTATTCTGATAAATTGACATACTTACTACATGCACTGACGATGCATGTATACCTATTCTGTGCACTAATGATGCACACGTACTCGTTTTGTGCACTGACGATGCACACGTATTGACATACCATTTCTCACTCCTTTCCTTTCATACATGCAATTATGTTGTTGAGTCACTACTTATTCTTATCGTATATGGTGTCCTAGTACCATGTATATTATCAAACACATATAAGCCTAATTACTTTCATATCCCTCTATTTGCTCGAATGCTCAAGCGGTTGTAAATGGAGTTGTGTGACTGAACAAGTGTTTGGAGAACTATAAACTTGGAAGGACGGTAATTGAGGACACTTTGGAGAATGAATTCAAGATTCGGGACGAATCTTTGTTTTAAGGGGGGAAGACTGTAACACCCCGTATTTTTGGGAAATTATTTAATAAGGGTGTTACTTTTTAAATCGATTATTGGAAGATAAAATGAGTTCCTATAATTGAGTTTGCGTCGGGTTTATGGATCACTCATCTCACCCAATGAATAAATCCCAAACCCGAGTCTACCCTCATACCTATATATACATATAATAAAGAAAACCCTTGCTTTATTTCATAACCATTCGGCCTCCTTCTCTCCCTCTCTCTTCTTTTCGTAGCCTCCACCCGCATAAGATCTCAGCACAACTGTGTCAACTCCAAACACACATAACTTTATCATACGACCTTTGATTAAGTCGTGGTTGGTGGCGTTAGAACCGTGCTTTCGATACGAATCTAACAACATGTAGACCATGCCAAGATTCCATGGGATTATCACTGTAGAGGTGTTTTAGTAGAGCTGTATTTATCTACCCGGAAACTGTGTCGCCGCTTCGGTATTATGATGATTCCCGTCGACTCAGAAGGTATTTTAAGACGATAGTTTGTAGGGATGTTCCTAACTATATCTTTGAAAACATATCCAAAATTGGTAAGGCCTAGACTTCTGTATCAAAAGTTACATTGGTTTTCGTGAGTAAACCCTAATTGTTATTCGTGGTTCATTGTGAAGTTGATTACCGTTGATCCGCTTGGAGTTTGTGGACGAAAGTTTGAGGAGAGGTTTCTGACATACCCTTATACAACATATTAAAATTTGGTGGTCACCCAATATCGGAGGTAGACGTTATTCGTGTTTCTTTACCACTATCCCTTTGTGGATCCGTTTCATATTAGTGATAGTTGTGAGTTGTAAGACTTATGGTTACATCTTTTTGATTAGGGAATTATGGATTGAGTTTATAATTGGATGATTAAGGATTAGCGTTGTAAGGTAAGAACGTTGATCACAAATCTCTCACTAACCATTATCTTGTTTGATACACTTGCTTAATCATCGTATGTTCTTGCTTTACACAATCATTCTTGTTACCCGTTTCGCTTTTGCCTAATTATAGCATTGAGCATATTTTCCCTTCTATTTTATCAACGTTCGTTCGCGGTCTTTCGACCACCATACTCCCCACGGCCTTCGGCCTCTTGCTTTCCTCGGCCCTTCGGCCTCTAGCCGAGACCACCACTCGGCCACTCGGTCGAGTGGTGTGTTTGTTTGTTGCTTGTGTTTTTGTTTCGCTTCAAGTATCTATCGATTATAATCATTGTAATTTGTATCGTCAAATAATGCACGCGTGAATAATGTATATAAAACGGATGAAAGAAAATAAATGACTCCCCCTAGAGTACGATGGATTCGGCTCGGCCGATCATCGTTTGATATACCTCTGATCAAGGTACGTAGGGTCGGGTTAGCTGCCGACTTCCTAATAGTCTTCCTCCTAGATGGGAACTCGTCCTACCGGCCTGTCTTGCGAGGGGTGTGCACACTCGGGATTATTAGGGCGATAATTACAACTCTAGCTCGAACAAAGTTCGTTAAGTGGGGCTATGGGGTAGGACCCTGGCCGAATAATTAAACAATATGTATATATTGAGCGACGATGCTCTTTTGATAATGCACTCTGTTGCTATTGTTAATCCTATGATATAATGTCAATTCGTTCTTGTTAGCTACGCGCCTCAAGGCGCGTATCTTATTTGTTCTTTATGCTTATTAATTTCTTACTCAGCCTGTGCTGACGTTCTGTTTTCTGGTTCGTCCCTACCGTGTTCTGGGGCCTATATCAATCTTCGATGGCATAGTTGACAGGTCTTGATGATATGGCTGCATGCTTACGAAGTTGATCATGTTGGGAATTTTCGAAAGACTTTGTTTTTGTCTCAGACTTCATTTCGTTCTGATTTTGTAATTTGGATTTCGTTTTGAGAACTATAGCTCGACATTTAAAAACTTCCGCTGTTTTATTTTTTGTTGGTTAATTGTAGTTGAATTTCTAGCCTAGCAATTGACTTGGTAGACAATTGCGGCGTGACAATTCTAAATTTATTTCTATTTATAGTTGGTCAAAATTTAGGGTTGTTACAACGGTGGTTAGTGTTGGTGGGTGCAGGACTGCAGGGTGCGATAACGGTGGGTTTGGTCGGTTGCGTGACTTGCGTCGCTCTATTTCCTGACAGCGACCATGCATCCACCACCGTATATATATAGACCATGTTTGCCGGCTGTAAATATTATTGGGGTAGCATGACATATTAATGGTGGATTGAAAGGAAAAGTTAAATAAATAAAAATTAAATTATTTAGATCCTATGCTGTAAGGGTGCATCGTAAAAATATAAGTTAACTATGGTAAACTTGATTTGATGGCCTAGATCATTCTATTGTTAATTAATGGTTGAGATTAAGTTTATTTTGGTAACCGGCGATAACCGTCGGTTATTCTAGAATTTTTGCTTCCTCTCACCCCACTGTGTACGTTGGAGTTTGCGTCTCCTCCACTACTCCACAAAGCGTATCCAAGAAGCTTCATTAAGAAAACCCCTTTTCCAGTAAAAAAAATAATTAAAAAAAACCTTTTACAAAACCCTCACCATTTTCTCTCTCCACCGCACAAACAATCCCACCACCACCAAAACCCGAGATGGCTTGAGGTGCAATACCAGCAGTAGACCTCGACCCAGCAGCAGACCCAGATGACTTGAAGGAACCAAATACAATAGGACTTGCAACGGAGAGACCATCAGTTGCAGTAGCAGCAGTTGTACCAGCAGTAGCAGCAAATGTACCACTACCAGTACCAGCACCAGCCGCGGTACTAGCTGTAACAGATATTGAGCCGAAAATACCAAATAGAGGGGCGGAGATGGCTTGAAGTGCAATACTAGCAGTAGACCCCGACCCAGCAGCAGACCCAGACCCAGCAGCAAACCCAGACCCAGCAGCAAACCCAGACCCAGACCCAGCAGGAGATAAGACAAGTGATGACTTGAAGGAACCAGATACAAAAAGAGTTGAACGAGCTCGAGGCGCATCACCTGAAGTAGAGAGACTTGCAGCAGCAACGGAGAGACTAGCAACAGAGCCATGTGTAGGACTTGTAACGGAGAGACCAGCAGTAGCAGTACCAGCAGCTGTATTTGAAAGTGTTTATAATCCCTTAAGGGTTGATCTTATTGATAGAGGTATTTATACAAGAGTTGTATGTATGAACGTAATACATAAGAGAAGATTACATTGTGTGAACGTAATACATAAGATGTGATTACAGTATAAAGAATATGTATAATATATATTCTAACACACCCCCGCAGTCGCAACGGGAGGAAGGAGGAAGCAGAGACTGGTTCGAAAGTCTCGGAACAACGAGGTAGGAAGACCCTTGGTGAAGATATCAACATACTGATGGGAGGAGGGAACATGGAGAACTCGAACATGACCAAGGGCAACCTTGTCACGCACAAAATGAATGTCAATCTCAATGTGCTTGGTGCGTTGATGCTGAACCGGGTTAGAGGAGAGATACACGGCACTGATGTTGTCACAATAAACAAAGGTAGCTTTTCCAAGAGGACAAGCAAGCTCCAGAAGCAAATTGCGGAGCCAACACGTTTCAGCTACAACATTTGCAACAGCCCGATACTCAGCTTTTATCACTAGAGCGGGATACAATGGTTTGTCGCTTAGAAGACCAAGATACTAAATTGTCGCCCAAAAAGATGCGGTACCCGGAGGTAGATTTGCTAGTATCGGGGCAACCAGCCCAATCTGCGTCAGAATACGCGGAAAGAGAAGTACACGGTGATTTATATAGCTGAAGACCATGTGTAAGTGTACCCTTTAAATACCGTAGAATGCGCTTTAATGCATGGAAGTGAGGTTCTCGAGGAGCGTGCATGAAAAGACAAATTTGTTGTACAGCATAGCTGATGTCAGGTCGAGTGAATGTGAGGTACTGCAAAGCGCCAGCAAGGCTACAGTACAAGGAAGGGTCAGCAATTAGGGGCCCTGAAGAGGCAGAAAGCTTGGAGCTTACATCTACCGGAGTTGAAGAGGGTTTGCAAGAGCCCATACCTGCACGGTCCAATATCTCTGTGGCGTATTTTGTCTGCGAGAGAAACAACCCAGATTTGTTCTAAAGGACAGAAATACCAAGGAAGTAGTGAAGAGGACCAAGATCAGTCATAGAAAATTCGCTACTTAAGGCGGTAATGACACGGCAAAGGAGTGTCGATGAGGACGCAGTGAGCACAATGTCATCAACATATAAGAGCAAGTATACTGTCTCTGTTTTTGACCGATATATGAAGAGAGAAGAATCACATTTACTACCATGAAACCCAAGTTGGTAAAGATATGAGGCGAACCTCTGATACCAAGCACGAGGTGCCTGTTTGAGACCATACAGGGCGCGCCGTAAGCGGCAAACATAATCAGGATGAACTAGGTCTTGAAAACCAGATGGTTGATCATAGTACACGGTTTCATTCAGGAATCCATGGAGGAAGGCATTTTTGACATCAAGCTGATGGATGG
This sequence comes from Spergularia marina, assembly GCA_963680865.1. Lineage (NCBI taxonomy): Eukaryota > Viridiplantae > Streptophyta > Magnoliopsida > Caryophyllales > Caryophyllaceae > Spergularia > Spergularia marina. The sequence continues at coordinate 19,316,824 of OY804553.1, read as the reverse complement.
GCCACGATTTGGAGCAGGCGAGACTGAGAACTGTGCCTATGGTGGCAGGTTTAACAACCGGGCTGAAAGTCTCATCATAATCAACACCAGCTTCCTGGGTAAAACCACGGACAACCCATCGAGCTTTGTAGCGTTCCAAGGAACCATCAGAACGAAATTTGTGCCTGTAAATCCACTTTCCACTCACAACATTAGCATTACGGGGACGGGGCACTAAATCCCAAGTTCCATTTTTAATTAAAGCAGAAAATTCGTCATTCATAGCATTATACCAGTTCGGATCCTTGAGTGCAGTGCGATTGTAATACCCCAGATTTCAGAGAAGGTTCCTGAGAAATTAGGGCTCATATGAGATGCTTAAAAGGATTGACAGTGCTACTCATACCAACAAAGTCGACTTTCCTTTTAGGAAGCCCATGTGATAAGAACTCCAAAGTTAAACGTGCTTGACTGGGAGTAATTTCAGGATGGGTGACCTCCTGGGAAGTTTCCCAGGGTGCGCATGAGTGAGGTCAAAATGCGACGGAAGGACCCGTGTTGGTCTATGAGGTCAGCCCACAGCCTGGCAAGCTGCCATAGGTGACTACACTCGGCTCAGGCGATGAGCCGGGGTGTTACAGATGGTATCAGAGCAACCCTGCGACCGCGTGTTGATCCTGTGGTCAGGAAAGCCCAGGTCAACCCCCTAGCGGGGGAAAGATCCTGGAGCTAGACTATGGTAGGCTGCCAGTCGCAACGAGGACGTTGCTTTCTTAAGAGGGGGTGAATGTAATACCCCAGATTTCAGAGAAGGTTCCTGAGAAATTAGGGCTCATATGAGATGCTTAAAAGGATTGACAGTGCTACTCATACCAACAAAGTCGACTTTCCTTTTAGGAAGCCCATGTGATAAGAACTCCAAAGTTAAACGTGCTTGACTGGGAGTAATTTCAGGATGGGTGACCTCCTGGGAAGTTTCCCAGGGTGCGCATGAGTGAGGTCAAAATGCGTCGGAAGGACCCGTGTTGGTATATGAGGTCAGCCCACAGCCTGGCAAGCTGCCATAGGTGACTACACTCGGCTCAGGCGATGAGCCGGGGTGTTACAGATGGTATCAGAGCAACCCTGCGACCGCGTGTTGAGTGCTGGGGCAAGGCCCAGGTCAGCCGTCTAGCGGGAGAGATCTTGGACCTGTGTTAATATTGGTATGGTTTGGTCGAGGCGCAACGGGGACGTTGCGGTCTTTAAGTGGGGGAGTTTGTAACACTACGGAATATGGAAAGTGGATTATGGAGTTGGTTTGTCCCACATTGGAAAATTAAGGCTCATATGATCAGTTTATAATAGATTCCTACCATCATACTACCAACAAGGCCTTCACCTTTTAGAGCCCGGAGAGGATATATGGGCTTAAGGGGTGACTTCCCAACTTATTGGGTTGTGTTGCGACGGACGGTGGTTCGGGCTGTTACAGCGATAGGTTTTGGGTATGGGGAAGAGAATGGAGGTGTGGAGATTCATAGGATGTCTAGGTTTGAAAATGCCATTCTGTGCACGAGTGACCATGTCATGTCGTGGTTGGTCAACTTGAGGTGTGTTGGGGGGCGTAGTCGGGCTTGATGGGGACGAGACAGTAGGAGTGACAGGATCCGACTCCGAGAAGGATGGAGTAGGCGACGGGACTGGGGATGCAGTAGGTGACGGGGCTGGGTCCAGCTGTCCTGGGTCTGGGTTAGTCGGACTGAAGAGAGTAGGAGCAGGTGTATGTGAGAGAGAGCCGGCGTGCAGCGGGAAAGGAGTGGGGTCAGAGTCAATGTCGAGGAAGTCATAGACGTGAAAAGATGAGGGTGCTTGAGAGGCGAAAGAAAAAGTGTTCTCGTCAAAGTTTACATGACGAGAGTAGATGATTTTACGAGTGGTAAGATCGAAACATTTGTAACCTCGATGATTGGATGGATAGCCAAGAAATACACAAGGAGTGGAACGAGGGGCGAATTTGTGTGTGGCAGTGGCGAGAAGGTTGGGATAACAGAGGCAACCGAAAACTCATACGTGCGAGTAAGATGTGGGTGTCCCGTAGAGAGAGGAGTGTGGTGTTTGGTGGTTCAGAGTTTTAGTGGGGAGAAGATTTAGGAGATGAGCGGCATGATGTAGAGCTTCCACCCAATATTCCGGGGGCATAGATGCTTGAATGAGGAGAGTGCGAATTACGTTATTAATGGTGCGAATCATACGTTCGGCTTTCCTATTTTGTTGAGAGGTGTGGGGACATGAGAAACGAAAAAGGGATCAGTGAGCTTGGAAATTGCGAAAGAAGGAATTGTTTTTGAACTCACGGCCATTATCACATTGGAAAGCTTTAATTTCACTTTTAAACTGAGTTCGCACGAAAGTTTGGAATTGTAGAAAAACATCATACGTCTCGGATTTGGCACGTAGAAGAAAAACCCATAAGTAGTGTGTAAAGTCATCTAGAAGGACAAGATAATATTTGTATTTTGTGAAACTGAGAATTGGAGAAGTAAATAAATCTGCATGAATAATATCAAAGGGGGCCGTAGTGGCAGACAAGGAGGGAGCAAAAGAATGTCTAGTGTGTTTGCCTAACTGACATGCCTCACAGATAGATAATGGGGCAGCTTTATTACAAGAAATAAAATTGTTGCGACGCAAGTAATCAAGGATAGTATCGCCTGGGTGTCCAAGACGACGATGCCACAGAGGGCGAGACACAACTTGAGCTGAGAGAGCATGTGAGGGTCGAGTGATAGGTGCGGAAGCAGTGAAGGGATATAGGTCACCGGAGCTGTTACATCGGAGTATCTCCCTCTTGGTCTGTAGATCCTTCACAGAAAAGCCACGGGGATCAAATTCAACAGAACATTTGTTATCAGTTGTGAATCGACGTACAGAGACAAGATTTTTAATTAATTTGGGAGTGACAAGGACATGTTTAAGATTAAGCTGGGATGGGGGAAGGGACGTGTTACCGATGTGAGTAATAGGGAGAGCACCGCCATTGCCAACAATTATGCAATTAGACGAATTTCTGCTATAATTAAAAACAGAGGAGAGTGTACCTGGGTTGTTTGTCATGTGAGATGATGCACCCGAGTCCATATACCAATTTCCATCTACAGGAACACGGAGAGACATGGAATCAAAACCCCCTACAAGAGCTGTTGTAGTCGAGGGTTGAGGCGACTGCTGGTTCACGGTAAGAAGGGCTTGACCTGATGGCTGCAGAGGTCGAGGGCCTGGTCCGAGCAATCCGGGTTGCGACATGGCAGATTGTTGTTGCGCCGACCACTGTGGTGAGTAATATGTAATAGGATACCACGGAATCGGACATGGTGCAGCCTGGGAATTTTGCCACTGATGATTGCGATTGTTATTGTTCTTACAGTGATTGTTGCGGTTATTGTTGTGCTTGTTACCTCCGTTTTTGCCTTTTCCTTTTTGATTGTTTCCATTATGCCAGCCTCCATTATTAGTATTGTTGCGAGCGTTGGATTGTTGCGATTGATGGGTGATAAGGGCAGTGGCCAGAATAACATCATCACTATTGTCCTTTAATTGATTTTCCCTGAGGCGGAGGAGCGATATGGCACTGAAAAAGGATGGAAACGGTGATTGAAGCGGAATGACAGATTTTTTGAGTGTCGTAGTCACTGGGCAAACCACGAAGGATTTGAAGTACAATTTTGTCGTCGAGACAGAATGGTCGACTTCTGCAAGAGAATCGGCTATGGACTTCATTTTCTGGCAATATTCTGTAATAGAAAGATTGCCCTTCTTGGTTTTGGTGAATTCATCAGATAATTCCATGGCTCTGGCCTGTTTGTTGTCTAAGAACAAATTCTCGATGGTCTTCCATACGAAAGCAGCCGTAGCCTTTTTCTTAAGGACGAGATTGAGGAGTTCGGTAGACAGGGTGCTGTACATCCAAGAGAGTACGAGAAGGTCCAACCGATGCCATTCTTTGTCGGAGGATGAGGAGGGAGTAGACTCACCAGTGAGGTGGCCATCAACTAGATAAACACCGCAGTGAACTTCCATGAGATTGCGCCAGTTTGAGTAGCAGGTATAGTCATGAAGACCGAGTGGATCGCGAATGATGTGACGAATGTTAGGTGCAGAGAAAGCCGGGTGAGGAGTTGCGGGAGGAGGGGGAGGTGGAGGTGGAGGAGGAGTATTTTTGGTGGCGGCGCCGCCTGTCATGGAGGAGAAGAGAGAAGATAGTGGGGCTGCGGCAAGGAAAACAGTTAGGCCTCGTGAGGATAACCTAACCTGATACCATGAAAGTGTTTATAATCCCTTAAGGGTTGATCTTATTGATAGAGGTATTTATACAAGAGTTGTATGTATGAACGTAATACATAAGAGAAGATTACATTGTGTGAACGTAATACATAAGATGTGATTACAGTATAAAGAATATGTATAATATATACTAGTATTCTAATAGTATTGATACCAGCGCCAGCAGCACCATCGAAGGAACCAAATACAATAGGAGTTGAACGAGCTTGAGGCGTATGACCAGGAATAGAGAGATTTGCAGCAGCAACGACGGGACTAGCAACAGAGCCATGTGTAGGACTTGCAACAGAGAGACCAGCAGTAGCAGCAGCTGTAGCAGTACCAGCAGTAGCAGTAGCTAGCTGTAGTGATACCAGCAGCACCAGCAGCGGTAGCAGTACTGGTCCCGGCAGCACCATCTAATGCATTGTATAGATGCTCTAGGGCGTCCTCGAGATTTTTGAATAGTTTGGCAAAATCCCTAACCACTGTGAAAAACACTATTTTGCTCAACCCAGTTTCAAACCCATGCTCAACCCAGAGATATGACCAGTAGATTTCAGCTTTCTGGAATGATAGGCCGGGCACATAGCGATAGAGATCGTTTATCAAGTCTTGGGGTAAATCTGAGAGTTTAAGCTTACAGCCCTTACCTTTTAACTTCGGTTTTGTCCTCATCATGTTGTGGAAGGACGCGAAACGATTGAATTCTGACAAGAATGCCTCCGACACTATCTTACTTCCCCTCTCCTTATATGCACTTAGAATTTGGAAAGAAATTACGTATGCTGTGTCGCGTGATAGTCTTGGCATTTTGCTTTGTAACCAGCGGATTTCCCATGGGTTCGACATCTACGCCATTAAACCAAAGGCACACAAGTATATACTCAATGATCTGCCCAGTAATCAAGCTATAATGCAGTAGCAAAGAAAAGCGATAGACGAGTCGTATTACGGATAAAAATCAAAAGGTCAATCAACTCGACTTTTCAAAGGTGAAATCAAAGTTTCAAGCAACAAATTATACTTTGCATTGCCACTTTATTAGTATCAATTATTGCAGGACATTGTCTTAAATTCATTGATCAAAGCCATTTTAAAAAATGAAATATGATGCCCAAGAACACCAGCAACTCTAACAAACTAGAGAATTATGCCACCCTCAAAATAATGTTCAAACTCACACAAGTAGCGTATACTGTACATAAGAAGAATTCCACTGTAAATAAAAGATTTTATGGAGGTCTTGAAATTTGAAAGGATACTAAAAAGTAACACGACAATTCACTGATCCAACAAGCTAATTAAGCATGCATATGACCAACACAACGTATCTTGAAATAATTCGTTCTATCATACCGAATAGAAAAAGCATGAACTTTCTTATATGTTGATACAAAAAAGTTCATTGATTTAGTGAATACAAGCCATTATTAAACTAAAACGTACCATTACTAAACCCAACACATAAATTCCAAACTATCAATCAAAATTTCATAAGCCATTAATAAACCCAAAACATCACTAATATGCCTCCAAATTAACCGGATTATTTCCCAAAATGACAAATTAACCCTTCTCGGAGAATCAACGACATAAATCCAAACAACAACAAAAAAAAAAACCCCAAATTAACCTTCACTGAAAATCAACCAACATAAATCCAAACACCAAAAATCACACAAGAACACTAGAAATATACAGCAGCACTATTATGAAGAACGGCAGCAAAATTGAAGAAACTTATGAAAACCCAACTATTTATATGAGTAATATTCGAACAGAACATCCAAATAATAACGTAAAACAATACCCATGAGGGTAAAAGATCTCATATTTATGGCGTAATAAATATGGTGAAAAACACAAACTAAGTCTTAACCAAGGGGCAATTCTAGGGAAAACGGGTCCATTTTAATCAATGTTTAAATTTTTTATCAACAACAATGAACTCAAAATTTCCATAGTTAAAGCAATGAATAATGAAGGATGAAGAATGTACGTATTGTACAATCACGTTAGAAAAATCCTACATATATTAAGTCCTTACCCTAGTTCATCCCAAACACAACATGAATAATAATAAAATTTATTTTTCATTCCAAAGAAAAAGAGTTTTGTGCAATTAAAATGTTGCATTGAAATATCTCCTAATCTAATATATATATATATATATATAAGCGAATAATTTGGAGCGCATTGAGGGCGTCGGGAGGTCAAGAAATGCATAGAGCGAGTCCAAATTTCGTTAAACTCTCGCATTAAGTATTAAACTAATCCACATGAAACATTAAAAAAAATGCGTATCAAGAGTCCAATATTTGTAAAAGTCTTACGTAATAAAGTTATCAACATGAAACATAATATAAACCGTTATAACTTGGGTTACGTATATCAGAATATTACGATACATGTATCATTAAGTTCGGGTCGAAACGTATTTTAATATAAGATCCATTTACACATAGTTTTGAAAAGTTAAATATGAGTTTGGATGATATCTGTCGACAAGTGTAATACTTTTGTGAAAAATATTATTAAAATTAATAAGAAAATAAGTATTATCTAAAGATAAAGTAATATTTCGTACAATGATATACTCCGGAAGTGAGTTAGTGAGATTAGGAAACCTCATAAGTGAGTAACATTTAACTAGTTTTTGCGCCCGTGACAATCACGGGATTGTTATACATCTCTTCTATACCTCTTTTCCTTGGTTAAATTAAAAGGATATATGTGAGATACCTTAATTTCAATTGATCGTCAATGTTTATTACCAGTTTTTTCGCTGTAAGTTTATTTCGACAAAACTAATCCGTGTATTACAAAAACATTCCTTTTAATGACCCGAACTTAACCTGATAGAATATAGACCCTAACTGAACTTAGTCCAATCATTATTGACCACGTCAAATAGTCGACCCCTAAATCAACCACAATAATTATATAACAATTCTAAATCTTAAAGGGATATTTTCAGAATACCCATGTAGTTTCCGACTTATTCTGATATACCGCCAATGTTTCCGCATTCTAAAAAATGCTCCAAAGGTTTGCGTTTCGGATTATTTTTAGGGTTTAGCCTAACGGCCATTATCACTGTCATTTTTTTTTTAAAACCTTCCATCATCATGTAATCATATCATTTGGAGTACCCCTGACCTAACCTAATCAAATTCAAATTGTTATTCTCACTAGTTAATGTGTGATTTACGTATTGAGGACAATAGTACTGCCTATAAGTATTCCCAACACTCCATCGCTACCACTTTACTAATCAAGCATGTGGATGAAGATACAATTGATTTCTTTTGAACTCATTTCAACAATCTCTCCTTTGCCGACATTTTTGACTCATGTACACATCAAAAGTTGAGTACAAAGTATTTAGTGTAATAATTATTGCATTTTCAAATTTTGAGGAGTTAAGAAAATGCTTATATCACAGAAAATAAACAGAAAATAACATAGGAGGTAAATTGCTCATGATAAAAACATATGGTGTTAAATTGCACATTTAGAAGTTAGGCTGTTAAATTGCACCATTGATTATAAGTGTATGGGGTAAATTATCACTTTCGCCCTTTGATAATCCTATAGTTGATGCATGGAACAATAGTGTTACAAAATTGAAATCTTAATACTAAACACTTGCAAATCGTAAAAACAAATGACCAAATCGATAAATTCCGATCCATTATAATATTTATAGTGCGACATGATAAAATTATTTGGAACCTAATAATATGAGATTACAAGCAATGATAATGGGTACATAAAATTAATATGAACAAACACAGTAACACCCTCTATGCTGTTACATATGAGAATCCCTATTCTGCACCATTTTTCGTCCCGACCAAAGTTATCATTATTTTGACAACTTAAATAAAAAAACGATGAAACACATATTTTTTGTATGCTAAGCCAAACAAAAGACCAAAATATATATAGCATGTCTAAATAGTATGTTACAAAAAACTTGGAAAACCAACGGCCAAAAGTCACTACATTGATTATCATCAATAAAAAAAAACTTTCAAACTAACCATAAAATTCAATTAAAAAAATTTAGATATATTGTGGAAGATGAAAATTTTCTTATTATTTAATTCAATAAATAAGTTGATTAATGTATTCTATTTATTATATTTATAATAAAAATATTTTCATTAGTTTTAATATATTTAATTCATATATTTATATATAGTGCGACACGTAGCTAAATGACATGGCATTTGCAGATGACAACTATGCAAAATCAACTATGTCATGCCACGTAAATTAGTAATGTTAGCCTATTAATATTATTATATAGATTAATTATCATAAATTATTTATTTTGAGATAAAGTGTCCCGTGCTTAAGGTGATTACTGCTAGCGTGATTATTGGTACCCGACAATCACCATAAAGAATCATATTTTATTGGGGTTAGATACCGCAATACTACAACAACATTTTTACCAAGTGCCATCAAGGCTCCCGCCATTAGGCGGGGTAAGGAGGGGTCAGATGTACGCAAACTTATTGCAATGCAATATTTAAATTGCAAAAAATGTTATAGTTAAGTTTGCATTTTAGGTTGCGTTTGGGATTAATTAGGTCAATAATGTCAATTGTATTCCAAATCTCATAACACCTTCACTAATTCGTTGTGTGGATACTACACCTACAATTTGAGGATATTTGTACGGCTGTTGCTGATGAAAATTTTGAGGACACGTAAAAGGAATATGTTCTTTGCCTTGTTATACTTAAGACAATTGAATTAGGGAAGTTGTAAGTCATCAGGGATTTGAAGCCTAAGGTGAACGAGATCAGACAGGCGCATCTTAAGACTCGAAGCCTCTGTCACTCCACGAAGTGAGAGATCTGAGTGAGGCGGTCAAAGAAGCCATGCATAAAGGTGGATAAGCATGTCTTTTTTAATTTGTTGAAAACATGTACTAGGTGTTATAATTTTTATAATAGAAATATAAGGTGTCGTTTGGATAAACTCGCGAAGTCGGAACTCACATGAACTTGCAAATCCTAGGAATTAAGAAAGTATGGGAATTGGGGAATTTTGTTTGGATGAAGAAGGGAATTCAATTAAATTCCGACACTTTGAAAGAATTGGAAATGCCTAGGAATTTCCAATTTCTACACTTTATGGTAACAAACAACTCAAGATAATTTTTTTTTTTTTGAGGGGAACTCAAGATAATTCAAAATAATGTGACCTCCAAAAAAAAAAGATAAAAAATGTTAATAAAATACCAAATTGTATATAAAAAGATATCATGTCTCAATAACATATTTGTAAGATGGTAAAACTCCCTAATCAGGGATTACACTATATGTCAATATATATTGTACAAGAGAGGAATACCAAAGGCTAAGGCATCCGAAGAGTCATGCTAGATACAGAGTACAATAGACTAACTAAGTACAATCGATTGGTACAAAGAATCACAAAGATACAGTGAACTAAACCTAAATACATTCATATTCTATCACACCCCCGCAGTCGGAGCAGGAGGACGAACGCTCAGACTGGATCGAAAACTAGTAAAAAGCGGCCGAGGAAGGCCCTTAGTAAAGATGTCGGCGTATTGGTATGCAGCTGGGACATGGAGGACGCGAATATCGCCAACACGAACACACTCACGCACAAAGTGAATATCAAGTTCAACGTGCTTTGTGCGCTGGTGTTGAACAGGGTTGCCAGAGAGATACACGGCGCTGATATTTTCACAGTACACAACAGTCGCCCGACGTAGTGGTAAATGAAGCTCAAGCAGCAGATTCCGGAGCCAAGTAGCCTCGGCCACGGCATTAGCAACCCCTCTATACTCGGCTTCTACGCTAGAACGAGATACACCAGGCTGACGCTTGGACGACCAGGACACCAAATTATCACCCAAAAACACGCAGTAGCCAGACGTAGATCGACGAGAGTCGGGACAGCCAGCCCAGTCGAAATCAGAATAGGCAGTCAGTCCAGAAATGGCAGAAGCGGATAATGACAAACCATGATCTAAAGTGCCCTGGAGGTACCGCAGAATGCGCTTAAGTGCCTGAAAATGAGACTCTTTAGGATCATGCATGAATAAACACACCTGCTGGACGGCGTAAGAGATATCAGGACGGGTGAAGGTCAAATATTGAAGAGCACCGGCAAGGCTACGAAACAAAGTGGGGTCAGCTACAGACGGACCAGAATTGGCACTAAGTTTCGTTCCAACCTCCACCGGAGTCGCAACTGGTTTACAGTCAGACATTGAGGCCCGAGCAATAATCTCCTCAACGTACTTCTTCTGGGACAAAAATAAACCCGATTGATCACGAGAAACCGCAATGCCAAGAAAATGATGAAGGGACCCGAGGTCAGACATAGCAAATTCCTGAGACAGCATATCAATAAAACGTCGCAGAAGGGCATCAGAGGATGCAGTGAGTACAATATCATCCACATACAACAATAGATAAGCCATATCGATCAGTACCAGAGCGATACACAAAGAGAGAGTTGTCACACAAGCTACCCTTAAAACCACATTGAAGAACATAGGTAGCGAACCGATGATACCAAGCCCGAGGAGCCTGCTTGAGACCATACAAAGATTTCTTAAGCCGACAAACATGTGTAGGTTTAGCAGGGTCAGCAAATCCAGGGGGCTGAAACATGTATATAGTCTCCTGTAAATCACCATGAAGAAAAGCATTCTTGACATCCAGCTGATGAATCGGCCAAGAACGGGATACAACAATGGTGAGAATGGTACGTATAGTGGCAGGCTTAACAACAGGACTAAAAGTCTCATCACAATCAACACCGACCTGCTGGGACTTGCCATTAGCGACCAAGCGCGCCTTATAGCGCTCTAATGTTCCATCAGAACAAAACTTGTGCCGAAATAACCACATACAACGAATAACAAGAGCATCTGAAGGCCGCGACACAAGTTCCCAAGTCCGAGTTTGAATCAAGGCATTATACTCAGCTTGCATAGCAGTCTTCCAGTTAGGGTCCTTAAGGGCAAGAAGGTGAGACCTAGGTAAGGGAGAAAGCGGGGCCTCAGATTGAATATGGAGAGCGGAGGGGGGTTTGGGTTTGTAAATACCATTCATAGCCCGGGTGGTCATGGTACGTGTGGGGGCAGGTGCAGATGGTGGAGAGGAAGAGGAGGTGGGCGGAGGAGTGAGAGGTTGAGCCCTAGGTCGACGAGAGTATGTGAGGAGGGGAGGAGTGCGGCGATGGGGCGGAGTGTAACGTGGTGTGGTGTCGACCAAAGGCTGGCGAGGACCAATAATGGGAGTGGTCGAATCTGGTGTACGAGGTGTGTGGCCAGGAGAACCGGGTGGTGTGCGTATGGGAGGGGAGGTAGGGTAAGCATATAGATCGGGGTTAAGAAGTAAGGTAGGCGGAGAGAGAAAATCATACGAGTGAGGGGAGTGAGATGAGTCCGCAAACGGAAGAGTGTGCTCATCAAAAGTGACATGGCAGGAAATGATGATTTTACCTGTGGCAAGATCAAGACAACGATAACCCCTATGATTGTGAGGGTAACCAAGGAAAACACAACGGACGAAGCGAGGGGAGAGTTTATATGGGGCCTTAGAAGCAATATTAGGATAGCACAAGCAGCCAAAAGTGCGGAGATGGTCGTAAGTGGGGTGACGGAGGTAAAGGGCAGAAGTAGGCGAGCGGAGATGCAGAATTTTGGAAGGGAGGATGTTATGTAGGTAGACCGCCGTGTGTAACGAGTCAACCCAGAACTTGGGAGGGAGAGAAGCATGAGTGAGAAGGGTACGAGAAATATAGTTAATGCGCCGAATCATTCGCTCAGCTTTGCCGTTTTGGGAGGATGTCTGAGGACAGGAGAAACGGAAAACAAGACCCTTCTCATGAGCAAAATTGTGGTAGGAAGAATTATCAAACTCTCTGCCTAAATCGCATTGGAAACATTTTATTTCTCTTTCGAACTGCGTGCGAACAAAAGCACGAAATTCAAGAAATTTGGCGAAAACCTGAGATTTTTGTTTTAGAGGATAGACCCACAAAAAATTAGTGAAATCATCGAGCAAAATAAGATAGTAACGATCACCCGTAATACTCGGAATTGGAGATGTCCATAAATCATTATGTATAATATCAAATGGGAAAAAAATTGTGGAATGTGAATCATAGAAAGGCAAACGGACATGTTTACTAAGTTGGCAAGAATCACAAAGATTGGAGCTGGACTCCTTATTACAACGAATAATATTATTACTACGAAGATGAGATAAAACATGTGCCCCCGGATGGCCGAGACGACTATGCCAGACGGAGGAAGAAAGGACTGCAAAAGAGGAAGGCATGGCGGCAGGTTCCAGGACGGTGGAAGAGGTGGTGACAGGGTATAGCTCTCCAGTGCTAGGACAGGTCATAAGTGTCCTCCCAGTAGGTAGATCCTTCACACAAAAACCGTAAGGGTCAAATTCTTCGGAAATATTATTATCTGTAGTGAATTGACGGACGGAAATTAAATTTTTAATGATTTCGGGAACGACTAAGGTGTTACGAAGATGAAGGTCACGAGTGGGGAGGGTTAAAGTCTTAGTTCCAGAGACCCTAACTGGAATAGAGCTGTCATTACCAACCAAAATAGAACGAATTGCACTCGTACGAACATTAGAATTAAGCGTACCTGCATCTGATGTGAGGTGCGAAGTGGCACCCGTGTCCATATACCAATTGTCATCTGGTGGAGTCAAAGTCATTGAATTATAAGCCTCAGCCAACTCATGGGGTTGAATATTTTCAACAGAAGGTGTGACATATGCCTGGGCCCGAGCCCGAGGTGAAGCGCCAAAACCACCCCGATGCGGAGGCAGACGAGGGGCGGCTGGAGGACCCCAGCACGGGGATGTGGGAAAAAGGCAAGGAGGCGTCGGCCACCAGGGGTGCCACGGGGAAGCGGGCGGAGCAGCGATCGGAGTCTCGCGAGCGGATGGTGGTGGGTCCTGATGAGAGTCGCCGGTAGAATGGGAGCGGCTGGGCTGACCACGACCCCGGCCACGGTGGCTATTGTGGCGACCACGGTCCTGAGTCGACAAGGAGACAGGGGAAGGAGCAGCGTCCGATCGGGTCGTCGCGGCAAGGGCGGTGCGGGACGGCGAAGATTCACCCAGTTGCATTAAGCGATGTTGTTGTTCATTGCGGAGGTTGGTGCGAGCGGCTTCAAATCCAGGCATTGTATGGTGGATGAGGGCCGCCGCGACGTCGTACTCCGGCGGTAAGCCATTCACGAGTTGAATGACAAGGCGTTTATCATCCATCGGGAAATCAAGGGCCTTCAAACGATCACCCAGATTCTTTAATTTATTACAATAATCATCGACATCGTCACAGTCGACCATTTTCAGCGAGACGAACTTACTTTCAAGGTGAGCAGCCCGAGAGCCCTTATTGTCTTGAAAAGTCTCCTTGAGAGCATCCCACATTTCTTTTGCTGTATCACATTTACGCATCATAGTAGATGATAATTCCTTCGTCATGGTGGCACACATCCATTGTTGAACAATGGCATCCAATTGATCATGAGTTTCATCATCAATCCTCGCAGGACGCTGGGTACCCTCAATGAGGTACTTTAACTTCTGACCACGGAGATGGAGAAGGAAGGATTTGCACCAGTCATTATACTCATCATTTTTTAGGTCGAGAGTATAGGGAACGACTTTCTCAATGTTTAGAAAACCGATGGCCGGATGCACAGCTGGCTTGTTGTGGGAGCCGGAGGTTTGGTCTTTATCTATGGTGATGCTCGACGGGGAGAAGGATGGCGAGACTTAGAGCGACGCCTAAGGCAGTCGACAGTACACTAGGTGGTTGGAAACCTAGCTCTGATACCATGTAAGATGGTAAAACTCCCTAATCAGGGATTACACTATATGTCAATATATATTGTACAAGAGAGGAATACCAAAGGCTAAGGCATCCGAAGAGTCATGCTAGATACAGAGTACAATAGACTAACTAAGTACAATAGATTGGTACAAAGAATCACAAAGATACAGTGAACTAAACCTAAATACATTCATATTCTATCAATATTAAATACAGTAACAAGTTTCCTCACATAGAATCATGCTCATAAAAAAAAACAATTTAAGCTAAAATTACATAATTTAGAGTTATAGAGTTACCTTTCTTAGTTCTTTCCGCCCTTAGAAGTGAGTGTCTTCGTTGAGGCCTTAGGGTTTCGGAGATGAAGAGACTTTATGCTTTTCCTTCTACGGCTACTTCGGACAATGTAGTGGTGGGGGGAACTAGCTAGATTATAGTTATAAAAAAACCTAATCCATCTTATATTATATATACTAAGTGTATGTTTGACCAAACTTCTACAAGTGTTTCTAGGAGTGAGAAGGAGAAAGTTGGCCAAACACCTCATTTTGAGAAAGAGCTTCTCAAGTTTAAGAAGCACTTCAGAAACAAAATAGCTCCCTAGAAACAGAAGCCCCAAATTGGAGCTCTCAACTTCTACTTCTGTTTCTCTGTTTCTCACCTCTTACATTTCCTCAAAATTTTAATATTTCAATTCCCTCTCCTCTGCTCCATTTGTTACTTGAAGACGTTTCCCATCTTCTTTTTCATTTGTTCATGATCTATTCAAATGTTACATTCTCTCTCCTCTCAAAATATTGGGCGTTGCTTTTTTCCACTTCTTTTAGACTTTTTTCTGAAATTGTGGTTGAAGATTAATCTTTGGTCTTGCTCTTTCTGGAATCTACCACTTGAATTCTTTGGAATTTTTTTTTTTTTTTTTTTTTTTTTTTTTTTTTTTTGAGAAGTTGGTACAGTAACTAATTTTGCTCTTTTTCCCCAATTGTTGAATATACATTTTTGTTGTCAATTCGTTTTAACCAATTTTTCAGTTAATCTCGACGATTTTAGAGTTTTGGGTAAGATTGAGTTCACATTGGTTATTGAAATTGGACAAAGTTTGGATTTTAGGTTTTGATAGTGAATCAATTGAATGTTGATGTCATTATATTTCTCATAATGCGTTGATATAAAGATTAAATCAAAGTTTTTATTAATATTTAATAAATTCATTTCCTCACCATCAACAAAATTAAATTGATAAGGATGAGAAACAAAAGAATAAGTGGATTATACACAAATCAACAAAGAACAAGAACTACTTGAAATTTTGGCCAAACAGGCACAAAGAGCTTCTGTTTTTTAGAACTACTTCTATAATTTGCTAGCCAAACACCTACAAATTTCTGCAGAAACTGTTTCTCAAAAGCTGTTTCTCAAAAACTGTTTCTAGGAAGCACTTATGGAGAAGTTAGAGCTTGGTCAAACACACTCTAAGTATATGTTGAGAAGTATTAGTTTCCTGAGAAGTAATCTCACCTTTTTATCTAAGCTAGATTTAATGGCCTAGATTAAACACAAAATACTAAGTATATGTTGAGAAGTATTAGTTTCCTGAGAAGTAATCTCACCCTTTCAGCTAAGCTAGATTAAGTGCATGTTTGGTATGACAAAATTTGAGTTCAAGTAACGGAGTCCCACTTCGATTACGTTTCTTATTGTTTGGTTTAGAATTATTTTTTCTCATTCCATTACTCTCCTTAACCCACTCCCCCCAAATGAATCCCTCCTCAAACGGGAGGTATCCCATTCCATTCCCCCTTTTTATTTTCTCTCACCTCCCCACCTCACCCCACACCACTGCCTAACCACCACCACCCCGACGGCGATGGACGGCCGGCCACCCAACTCACCGGGGACGCCACCTTCTGGCCGATCTACCTCTGGCGACCACCGCGGCGGCCTTCTTTCTCATTTTCCTAGTTTCTCTCTCCTTTCTCCTCCCTCTTTCCTTCTCCAACTTCCTTCACATCATCGCCGACCACCAATTTTTGCACCGTCGGCCACCTACTGTGGGCTGTGCCGGAGTAATAATCAACTCATTGTCGCCGCCGTAGACGAAAATGAAACCGAGTGAGAGGTGCGCAGAGAGGGGAAATAAGGTGGCTGGGATGGTGGATGTCGGGGCTTGGTTCGCCTGATGCGGCCGGCCAGTTTTCCGGCGATTAAGGTGGTGCCTTATGACGTGGAGGCGGGGGTGCGGCGGAGCAGTGGTGGGTGGACGGTGGGGTTGAGTGATGAGGGAGGAAAGAGAAAATGAAAAAAAGATATACGGTGTATACTTGCAAGTTGCAACCGTTGACAGTTGCATTTGTGCCGTTACAGTGATCCACTGTATTGGTGTACAAAGATCCAAGATAATGACTGCAGAATCAGGATTTTAAAGCAAAGATAACAGCCGTGAGCCGTCACAACTTTGATCACATTTGGAGGGCAACAAATACCAATATGAATGCAACAGTAGATTTACTGAGTACATTGTCATAACACCTATGCAGCTCTGGCTTCAGAAAATACATTGAGAGAGCTGATTGGGGCATCCTTTAGACCTTAACGATGTAGAATACAATTACTAGAACGTTAACAGAAGAGCCATGCTAACGTTAAAAATGTAGGTAGCTTTGGATGATCAGTGCAGTGGCTTCTGTCCCTGAGCTTTCGTTTGGCATGCAGCCGCCATTGTACGCAAACGACCAGCTATCTCTGTGAATGAAGGTCGAACAGGAGGGTTAGGTGCCCAGCACTGCTCCATGAGAGTTCTCCACTCCTTGTCACAAAAGCTCGGAATAGGAGGCCTTAACGTGTTTCCTCCTGCGCAAAGAAATCAAAGCATACTTTACAAGACTAGGAATAAATATGCTAACAGTTAGCACAGGTTCAAACTGTTCACCTCCAGACCCGACAATAGAATTACAAACGAGAAACGACAATCAAAACTTAAGAGAAAGAGAAAAGGAAAAAAGATGTTGCAATTCGAGGGTGGGCTGACACATTGAATGCATACAAGCACCAAGGTCCACAGAACTGATGAAATCTAAGCAAAATGACCTTAACCTCACTTTTTGTTTCAGGTCCAGTTAGAGGCTTCAATGCTAGCTTAGCCAAACAGATGAAACTTCAGAGACAACTAATGTGCCCAAGGAAAGCTCAGCTAATTCTTACCAGAATAAAGAAAAGGAGTTGATTTCAAAATTGATTGTTTCCGACTTGAGAAGAATTCTGAGTTTTAGAGCTCAAGTAGATCAAACTTTTTGGCATATATTATATCATTTCAAGAGAAGCGAAAAGAAAATGACAAAAGAATTCAGATAGCTGATTTTGGAATGTCAACACCAGAAGAACTGTCTCAGATCACAGAAACAGCAGCATCTTCCAAAGCCCTGCGTCCGACTTGTTCCTATTTTTGAGCTTGTTCTTTCTAGTCTTCTCTGTAATTAGTTCTGAAGTAAACAGAGTGATTCCTAACTTCCCGTTAATTATCTGCAATTTTTTAGAACAGAGGGACCAGCCTATCTCAAAAGCTTGCTATCCTTGACTTCTAGTTCTCAAAACCAATATTCCACCAAGTTCCAGTGTAATTGAAATTGCACCATATTAATCCAAGTCCAGATGATTATGTAAATATCCATATTATGACATATGGGGGAAATATTCGTTGTTGAAGTATCGGTATATCTAGCTTAACCTGCATAAACATCACGCCGCCAATAGAGAACAAGGGCAAGGGCAACAAAGATTTAACAAAATATCTAGTCCATAACAACAACTTCACTACCAATAATTTTTAGCATTCGTACAAATTGATACTACTAAAGGGGTTTAAAACTCTTTCAACCCAGAAAGAATACTCATAGCCCATGAGAAACTGCAAATGATATGACGATCACAAAAAAGGGAGTTTTCAAGAATGGTGATATCAGAGACACAATAACGAAACTCACGACCGCGACTCCCCCGTGAAAATGATGATCCATCAAACACATAAAAATTCAGAAATTGACAGCCAGAAAAGGAGAGTGAACTACAAAGTATGTCCTACCACTATCATCTCTTAGTTCAGTCTGTCAAAACTCAAAAGTGACAATGTCATAGTCTGTAAGAATAGACGGGTCATAATCATATTGAGAGCCCCACTCAGGAGTTTGATAGACAACCATAATCAAGAGAGAGCCCATAATAGATTTGTTCCAAGAGCCAAGAGGTAACTTACAGGAGAAGCACATATCATACAAACACAATGAAGAACACTGACGCAAAACCAAAGGAGTAGGTACTAGAGGGCTGCCCTAACATGCAAAAATAAATAATCATACCTATTATTGCACCATAATGCATGTTAGCGTATGGTTCTTCACCAGTAAGGATCTCCCACAATACAATGCCAAATGAGAACACGTCAACCTGATCACAAAACTCAATACAGTCAGCCACCACCAAATAAGTGATGCGTGAGAGAGTCAGGAATGTGTGAAAGAAAGAAGTTTCAGTAGAAATTGTAAAACTCTATTCACTTCAGGAAGCATCTCCAAATGGAGAAAGTGGCCATAATATTACCTTCTCAGAGACCTTACTGCTACTTCCATTCAAGAGCTCAGGCGCCATCCATGGTAGTGTTCCTCTGACACCACCAGAAACCAGTGTGTTTCTCTTTATTTTTGATAAACCAAAATCACCAACCTTAAAAAACAAAATCATAGAAAAAAAAAAAAAAAAACAGCAATGATTCAAAGAATCAACCAAAATAAAATAAAATAACATCATAACAAGTATGCTTACTACAGAAACAACAAAAGTTAATTGCTACTCGAAGAGAAAATACCTTGCAAATAGGTCGTGAGGGATCTTTTAAATTCACAAGCAAATTGTCGCACTTCAAATCAAAATGCACAATATTTTTTGAATGCAAATACTCCATTCCGAATGCAGCATCCATAGCAATTATCAGGCGTTTGCGACGGTCAAGATGCCTAGACATTATTTCAAAGCAGCAAAAGACATTGTCAACGAGATTCAAGAGACTGCTTACAGAAATACCCATACTTAAATAAAATAAAATAGAAAGGGGGGGGGGGGATAATCAATACCTGTCTTTCCTGAGTAGGACATGCCTCAAAGAACCATCAACCATAAATTCTGTAACAGTGGCTAATGTTCCTCCAGGTCCATCTTGCACAACACCATAAAACGCCAACACATTTGGATGATGAAGCTTAGAGAGAATTTCAGCTTCATGCCAAAATTATACAGTCTAACATCATCAAAAAGCAAAGCATGTGAATCAGGACAGGATAAATTAGTATCGAACTTGGATATGAAAAGGAAAATAGAAGAAACTCATGAGCAGCTGCATATACTTAAAACTTTTCTTTTATTATTATTTTTTTGTTTTTTTTTTTTTGGTTACACAGCTTTATAATTATTAAATCATGGCACTTGAGAAAAAACTGAGGCTTATCAGAAAGGCTACCAAGACCTAACATCTACTCCCTTCGTTCGGCTGTAAAACGCGTAGGGCCGAAACACAATTTTTAAGAAAAATAGAATAAAGAATGAGTTTTATGGTCCACTTGATGTAAAATTACACATAGGGGTATGTCTCACTTGCACTTTTAATAGAAAAGTAAGGGTGTTTTGATCTTTATATGTACAAATAAGGAAAAATTTAAGTAAGAAGTTTAAAGATGAACACCCCTAAATAAAAAGTAAGAAGTTTAAAGGCGAACGGAGGGAGTATTTATACTATTTACTACGGAGTATTTCCCTTTCCAGATTGGATTCTTTGTGTCTCTTGGAAAGAGCCTCAGGCTCACTAGGCCCAATACTCCCAGTTACAGACATAAATATCCCACAAGCATTTAGTGTTGTTGCTGAGGGCAAGAAAATAATATCTAGTCCTGAAACAATTATTGTTGCCTGGAAATGCCCGCACAAACGGAGCTATGTACCACGTCATCTCTTTTGAACAAGCTTCTCAAGATTAAACAACGAGAGTAAACATCTCTTTGAACATGAAACTAGTTTGCATGCCCGTGCCACGCCCGAACTTATCTATTTATATTATCTATACTCATTTCATAAAAGTGTATGTTTTGTTTTTGTTCTTATATTATTATGAAAAGCACTATATTCAACTTTTGTCACCCACTCCCCCGTCATATTCTATTATTATATATTTCAACTTACTCATCATATTATCATTACCTTTCCACTTTTACGTCACCCATTACACTATTTCAAATCCACTATCTCGTCACATGTTATACTATTTCATTCCACTATTCCGTCACCAGTTATATCACATTATACTTAAATTTATTAACATAAATTAGCTAACCACCGTAATATTATCTCGTAGATTTCATGTTGTAAACTAAATTACCATATTTATTATTTTCCATAATTTGACTAATTATATACTCTATGATAATTTATTACCATATTTTCACCACTAATTGTATTTACTACTATTTTTATGCTCTATCCAATTAATGTGAGCCAAGTCTCCTTCTAGGAAAGACTTGGTTTCAGGTTTTAATATATAGTATTAGATTGTATTATCAATTGCAAAATAAAAGTATAAAACCATGGAAGGAGCGAGACGTGTTATATCTTAGAGAAAAAAAGGTGTATGACAATGACCATATGTTGGAAAATATTGGTCTATTCTACTGTAATTAATACTTCAACAAAACAATACGATAACAATGTCAAACGAATTACATGAATCACATCCAAACGACTTTAACAATAAGATACATGTAAATAAACAAACGATAATTAAATAAGAAGAGTTTGAGAGTAGCCTGGGTCGAAGCACACTAGGCGCTTTCCTAAGAGAGATAACGCCCCCACTGCACTGGTAATTGTATCAGCTTGCGTTCCTCTCCCAAGATACGACAACCCGTTGGATTTCTTCGGATGCAGCAAGAGAAATCCCCGAACCGACGATCACCCAATGCTCAAAATAGTAGTTTTGAATTATATTGTAATAGTATATGTATCGTGTTAATAGTATACATATAACTCACATAATATAATTTTGGGATAAAAAGGATTTTGCTGAAGAAGAAGAACAGGGAAGTGGTGTGCTTTTTTTTCTTCCGAAAAACTCAACCCCTCTAGTACAGAAGAAGTGATAATCACCACTATATTAAAAATATAGTAGCAGGAATTGTAAGTTAATTAAACTACTTGCCGTTGCTATTTTCGTGCCATTCATACGTTACCAAGCCTAAGAATAAGGCACCACTCAGCCACTATCAACAACTAGTATGACCCCTTTATTTTCTCCATAGACATTAGTCAAATCATTTAATTAAATAATAAATAATTTTAAATCACTAAATTTTCCAACAATCCCCCACATGATTTAAAATTAAGCCAACAAAAACTTTTGTAAAATAAAATAGTAAAACATTTTTATATAATAGTGAGCATATAAATACCGTGCAATAGGTGTAGGTACCTTTCGGGTTTGAACCAACATTTAGTGTAGATGAGTTTACACTCGAAAGAACCATAGTAGCATAAATGCTTTGAACTAGGCTCCTTAGATCAAGATTGGACTCACCACACACACGATACGGGCAATCGATCAGGTGCTATCAGTGGTGCGCGTTAGACGGTCATGCGCAGGTATATATCTTGTTCATGAGTGTCATTAGGAATCGCCCAAATCCCACAGTGGCGACCTCACCACCACACTCACTAGGTGAATCCTCTAAGAGTGGTTGTGACCTCCACCCCGCAAACAAATATGCCTTCGGATTCATTAAGAGACAAAACTCACCCTAACTCGTCACAACCCACTAGAGCACCTCGCCATAGGAATGGGACCCGGAATTCTCCCGCATAAATAGTGGTGCTCTTCCTAGCTCACCCATCAGCTTCGTTATTACCCGTTGAACTCCATCCATGGGATTGCCAAACTCTGGAGACGGGTTTCCGCAGCGGTGGCTAACTTATGGGCTTCAGTCTCATTCCCCTCGACGTTTCAAGTACTTGCTGACGCGCCAGCCCTTTTGTAAGCGGATCCACAATATTACTTTGAGACCTGACAAAATTCAAAGATATAATTCCATTAGAAATCATATGTCTCAAAGATTTATGTCTCACCATCAAATGTCTCATTTTCTCATTAAACTTTTTACTATTAGCCTTAGCTAAAGCAGCTTCACTATCGCATAGTAAAGAAATAGGAGGTATAGGCTGAGATAAGATAGGAATATCAGATAATAAATTTTTCAGCCATTCTGCTTCCATGCTTGCAGTATCCATCGCAACAAGCTCGGCTTCCATAGTCGACCGAGATATAATAGTTTGCTTTGCAGACCTCCATGATACTACACCACCACCTAGCAAAAACACATAGCCACTAGTAGCTTTTGTTTCATCAATGTCAGCAATCCAACTAGCATCACTATACCCTTCAAGAACAGCAGGAAAACGACAATAATGAATAGCATAATCTAAAGTACCCTTAAGGTATCTAAAGATCCAATCTAAAGCTGTCCAATGAGCCGCGCTCGGATTATGGGTATATCTAGCCAATCTGGCCAACTGCATAAGAAATATCAGGTCTAGAAAAATTGGTTAGATGCATCAAAGAACCAATAATTTGAGAATATCTATGTTGAGAAACACCATCTCCATCATTTTTCCTCAACTTAACAGATGAGTCAAAAGGTGTAGACACCGGACTCGCATCATAATAACCAAACCTGCGCAACATCTTCTCAATATAATGAGATTGGGTTAATGCAATACCATCAGGCCTTTTCAACAATTTAATACCCAAAATCACATCAGCTGGACCAAGGTCCTTCATATCAAAATTGCGTGACAAGAAAGCTTTAGTGCTACTAATGACATTCATTTTGCTACCAAAGATCAGGATATCATCAACATATAAGCATAGGATAACAAAAGAGTCATCAACCTTTTTCATATAAACACACTTGTCACTACTATTAGCATGAAAGCCATCAGAAAGCATAGTAGAATCAAATTTTTCATGCCATTGCAAAGGAACTTGTTTTAAGCCATAAAGAGATTTAACAAGCTTACAGACTTTGTTCTCTTGACCATGAGTGATAAAACCTTCAGGTTGATCCATGTAGATGTCCTCCTCTAAGTCACCATTGAGAAAAGCAGTTTTCACATCCATCTGGTGAACTTGCAACTCATAAATAGAAGCAATAGCAATTAGAACTCTAATAGTAGAAATTTTAGAAACAGGAGAATAAGTATCAAAGAAATCTACTCCCTCTCGTTGAGTAAAACCTTTAGCTACTAATCTAGCTTTAAATTTATCAATAGTACCATCGGTTCTCAACTTCTTCCTGAAAACCCACTTGCAGCCTATAGGTTTAGAACCAGGAGGAAGATCGGTCAAAACCCAAGTCTTGTTTGAGGTGATAGACTCCATCTCATCATTCACTACTTGCTTCCAAAATGGAGCATCTGCGGACATCATAGCTTCATTAAAAGTCTTAGGATCATCCTCAAGTAAGTAAGTATAAAAATCAGAACCAAAACTCTTAGCAACTCTAGCCCTCTTGCTCCTACGAGGCTCATCACAATCAGGCTCTAAGACTCTAGAAGAAGATTCACCAACATTTCTAGTAGTAGAAGAATCAGAAACAGATTTTGAAATCCTATCTTTCATAGGGAAAATATTTTCAAAGAAAACGACATCACGAGACTCTATAATAGTATTGTTAGAAATTTGAGGAACAGTAGAGTTAAAAACAAGACATCTGTAAGTAATATTATACAAAGAATAACCAACAAACACACAATCAACTGTCTTGGGACCAATTTTCCGTTCCTTTGTAATAGGAACATACACCTTAGCCAAACACCCCCACACTTTGAGGTACTGCAAGTTTGGCTTCTTGTTCTTCCACAACTCATACGGAGTCTCGTCATGATTCTTATAAGGTATCCTGTTCAACACATGACAAGCAGAAAATAGGGCTTCACCCCACATATTATTAGGCAAACCAGAACTAATTAGCATAGCATTAACCATATCCAATAAAGTACGATTTTTCCTTTCTGCAACCCCATTGGATTGTGGCGCATATCCAGCTGTCGTTTGGTGTATGACACCATGTCTCTCACAGAAGTTGATCATCTCATTGGGAGCGTATTCAGTGCCATTATCGGTACGGAGAATTTTTATTTTCTTCTCCAGCTGATTTTCGACTTCAGCTTTATACACCTGAAACCTATCAAACAACTCACTTTTGGCACTGATGAGATAAACATAGCAATACTTGGAATAATCATCAATAAAGGTAATAAAATACCTCTTACCACTACGGGTTAACACATTATTACTGTCACAAATATCGTTATGAATAATTTTTAATAACTTGGTATCTTTCTCACCTACAGACTTGAAAGACTTTCTAGGTTGTTTAGCCTGTACACATATTTCACATCTTTCTTTCACATTAACACTAGAAGAAGGGATAAGACTTAAATGCATCATACGTCTAATAGTCTGCAAGTTCACATGACCAAGTCTACCATGCCAAGTACCAGAACATTCAACAACCACTACGTCAAAAATGGCCTTCAAGAACGGTTCCCTTAAAGCTAAGCAGAACGGTTGTAGAACCGTTCTCTAGACGACGGTACTTAAAGCCTAAGAGAACGGTTGCAACCGTTCTAAAAGGGTATAAGAACGGTTATGAACCATAACCGTTCTAAAAGATCTTTTAGAACGGTTGTTAACAAAACCGTTCTCATAGGTACCTTACCTTTTAGAACGGTTTTGTCAAAAACCGTTCTCTTAGGCCCTGCTTAAATTTTAAATTGCACTGCTGGCGCCATTTTTGCTGGGTACCTTTTAGAACGGTTTTTAACAAAACCGTTCTCTTAGTCTTACCTTTTAGAACGGTTTTGCCGAAAACCGTTCTCTTAGGCCTCACTCGCGCCATTTTTTTGGGTACCTATGTAAAAACCGTTCTCTTAGGTGTGATTTTTTTTTTTTTTGGGATGAATATACAGGCCTCCTATCCAGAAAAATTTGGCAGTCCGTCGTCAAAACAACGCGGACAGCGCCTATAACCTGCGAAGAAATGAGAAAAAACCATACCCATTCCATTCTTCTACTCCACAAATCATACCCATTCTTCTACTCCATTCTCATACTCCAAAATACAATAGCAATGTCCAGCACCATTTTCATCTAACAACTACTATATATTCAACAAATCCAAGTTCCTTGTCATCCTACAAAATCTAAGTTCTCTATCAACTACCATAAGCATGCAAGCTAAGGTAGTTAACTATCCGATACTACATATGACTAAATTAC
Source organism: Spergularia marina (assembly GCA_963680865.1). Classification (NCBI taxonomy): domain Eukaryota; kingdom Viridiplantae; phylum Streptophyta; class Magnoliopsida; order Caryophyllales; family Caryophyllaceae; genus Spergularia; species Spergularia marina. Next base: position 19,291,296 of record OY804553.1, on the reverse strand, counting down.
CTTATATACGCATGCTAAATGATGTCATCATCGTTTTGACCAACCCGAAGAACTATGTCGGCCAATATGTCTCGCACTTCATCAATTTCTTTATTGGAGTAGTATTGCGGATGGTCTTTGATAACATACTACAAAAGAACACAAAACTATAGTCAATAATCACAACCTATTGTGAGAGAATTCCAAATTCATTGTTGAGAAAAATCTAAATTTATGAAAGTTAGTAGTTTTTCATAATTACCGATTTGGGAATGAAATTTTTGCCCGTTTCAATTACTTCTTTCATATAGCGACACACATAGTAGCCACAATCCATTGATCCTAAAGGTTGTCGAGGGACCTACATTAAATCACGAAATAAAGTTAATTACTCCATATAAACATGTTTTAGATAAAAAAATTAATTGAAAAACAAAAGACAACAAGTTATTATGATTGATTTACCGTCACCACAGTCCATCTTAACTTTGAGGATTTTTCAAGACTCGCAAGAGGATTAGCACTATGGAATCTATTGTTGCTCCTACATACACATTATAAGTTTATATACAAGTTCTTATCATATAACATAGTAGTAATAAATTCGAAATTAAAATAATAGATAAAAATAAAACTTACTCGGCCAGTAGATTAAATAAAAATTGTGGGGGTTCATCTCTTGTATTGGCGGAATCTAACCAATAAACAATCCGTGCTCCGGGATTCACCGCAAGCATCCAATGGGCACTATAATTATGAAACAATAATATCACATTCATGGCCGAAAATAGACAAATAATCAAAACGTGTTATAAGAATGCAAAAGATACCTTTCATTATAAGGAGCAAAGAACAATTTACCACCACTTAGACATGAGGTACATTGAAATGCTTTTAAAATATAAGCCACACGTGTTTCGTTGCTTGCAACACTAATTGGGGACAACATACTTGGATCCAAAAACCCATAGCAATGAATTGTCCCATTTTGGGTGGCCATATTATGCAAGTACCTATATCATACAAATTGGAAATTTATGCATGTATAAAATGTGATAAATTTAGAAAAGTATAAAATGAAAAGATAAGAACTATTGTATGCAAATTCTTTACCTCATGAATATGATCATATGAGTAGATTGAATTTCGTCTTGAAGACACCATTCTTGCATCTCTTCCCAACCAACATATGATGTTTGCTCATTGTGGGTCACATGTTCAGGAATAAGAATCTCCTTAATTTCATTCTCCGCCTTCATTTTCAAAGACTCTCTCCAAAGGTTTTTTATCAAAACTGTTCTCACGACCTTCTTTTTCTGCTCAACAGTCAACTTCTGGATTTGATCATGAGTAGGTTTGGAGCTGGAGGACGGACGAGTTTTCTTGGATGGTTCTTCCGCCGCCTAATAACAAATAATGAAACAAAAAATCCATAATAATAAATGACTTTAACCTATCAACAAATTTAAAAAAATTATAATCATGAAAAACGTATAGAAAAATGAATATAAAATTACCTTATAATACTCTTTGGGATAAATATATGCAATATGCCATATAGTTCGGATGTTTACGGCTTGACCAACAAAAGCTAACTTTGAGTTGGGATATGACAATGGTTCATGTGGCACGATATCTTTGAGTATGATCACTTCCTTACAGTTATCGGGTAGAGGCATGCAATGTACACGGATGGAAACTGTGCTTCTTGGATCATGATTCCTAGCCTTCCCCTCCGCCACTTTGTCTCCCGTTTTCGGCGATAAAAATAGACACTCTGTCCATTCCTAGAACACAATTAACATGTACATCTCAAATCAATATTATAAAACAAAATGTACTTTTCTTACGATAATATATGAATAGATAAATGAAAATTTTACCTCATGCCCGGGATCTACAAAATTATGAGATGTCTTTGGAATAACAATCGGACTACTTTGTTGAAATTGCATATGGGGTGGAGTATGATAATCAGCTTCATCCTCTTGATTTTGAGGAGTTTTCGAGTTAATACCGGCTACTTCTTCCTCCATATCATCACGATTTCCAGAAAATTGAGAACTAACCGGAAAAACTTTAGATAACAACTCCATTTGCACTTGACTAAGCACACCATCACCCATAGACATAACAATTTGCCCTAACATATCGACCTTATTTAGAGTTGAATTAAGCTTATCTTGGGTAACATGAAGTTGTTCTTCCAACTTAAGTTCCGCACTCCGTTTTTTTTGTTTACCAAAGACATCGGAAATGGTGAGACTTGTAGGCATCCCTAGAACACGTCCAGGATGGTCACGCTTCTTTTCTCTTTTTTTGAGAGAGTATGGGCAGCCGGAGGTAGAAAGTATTTCGACCCTTTCAATTGTGGTTTCAAATCAGTTCTTACCTCCCATAATGCAATCATGTCATTCCTTCCTTGAACGGTGTCTTTGGTCTTCGAAAGAACATTCAACAAAGTACTAACAAGAGCTTCACACATGTTCTTCTCTATGTGCATGAGATCAAGAGAATGTCTAATACACAAATCTTTCCAATAAGGGAGTTCAAAGAACACAGATCGCTTCTTATACCCAATTGTGATTCTTTGCTGGTTTTTAGACTTTTTACCTTTCTTGCCATATGTGATTGGTAGGTCTTTGACTTTATCGTAGACTTCTGATCCAGACAACCTCCTAGGACGCGGCCGGTGCTCGGTCCGTCCATTGAAAGCTTTCTTAAATCTACGATATCTATGATTTTCACATAAAAACCTACGATGATCGAGATAAACATTTTTGTTTGCTTCTTTGAGACGAATGATATCAGCATCATCCTCACATATAGGGCAAGCCTTACCCCCTTTCACACAATATCCCGAGAGATTTCCATAAATAGGAAAATCTTGTAAAGTGTTGAACAATAATGCTATTAACTTGAATGAATTACCTGCATGAGCATCGAAAACCTGCACACCTTCATTCCACAACAATTTTAAGTCATCAAGAAGAGGGGCCAAGTATACATCAATGTCATTTCCAGGTTGTTTAGGCCCGAATATCAACAAAGACAACATCATATACTTCCGTTTCATGCATAGGTGTGGAGGCAAATTGTAAGTCACCAATATCACGGGCCAAGTGCTATGAGTACTACTCAAATTGCCAAACAGATTAATCCCATCGGTGGACAAAGCAAGGCGTAAGTTTCTTGGCTCTTTACTAAAATCAGAATATTTGGAGTCAATAAACTTCCACTGAGCTCCATCTGCCGGATGCCTCAACTTACCATCATTTTCCCTATCCTTTCCTGATTTATGCCATGTCAACCACTTTGCATCCTCTCGATTTGCAAAAAGTCTTCTAAATCTTGGTATTATTGGAAAATATCACAACACTTTGGCCGAAACCCCATATCGATTCTCCTTATAGCGATAAGCACCGCAAATAGGACAATTGATCTCATTCTCGTAATCATTGCGATACAAGATGCAATCATTTGGACAAGCATGTATCTTTTTATAACCTAAACCCATTGAAGCCATCATCTTCTTTGCATTATATGTACGAGTAGGGAGGGTATTCCCTTCGGGCAGCATATCATTCAACAACTCTAACAAATCAGTAAAACTTTTATCACTCCACCCATTTGTCGCTTTTAAATTAAACAATTTTAGAACAGCAGACAATTTGGTGTATTTTTTACAACCCTTGTACAAACTTTTTTCATTCTCATTCAATAAATTGTTTATCATTTCTGGGTCATCTCCACTAATGTCGGCATCATCGACCTCGTTAACAACATCATCATCAACCTCATTAACAACATCATCATCAACCTCATTAACAATATTATCATCAACCTCATTGATCTCATCATCAAACTTCTTATTACCATCATTGTATTCAGATAGCACATCCATATCTTGCTCTATATCATTCGCATGTACTTGTTGAACAAAAGTCTCATTAACATTCACATTAACATTAATATCTTTGTGAACATTAGAATGAATACTAGGTTCACCACCACCATTTGATTCCCCGTGAAAAACCCATCTCACATAAGCCGAATCAAACTCTGACTTTCTCAAATGTATCTTTACAGTTTGCCAAGAAAACCACCTCATATTATGGCACTTCCAACAAGGGCAAGACACATTCTTTAGATCTTTACAATTTTTTCAAACAAATGCAAAGAATCTTAGAATTCCATCTTCATATTCTTTTTCACCTATCTTTGATGTTGTTATCCATTTGCGATCGTCCAAATCCATATCTATATATAGTCATAAATTAACATAAAATTCACCGCGTCATTTGTATTAATACAACAATCGTTTCAACTTACTATATCGATAAGTAGACATATATGCAATGCCATTTTTGAATTAGTGGTTTACCTAGCATAACTAAACAATCTAATCACCTAAGAGAACACAATTTTGCAAAACCGTTCTCTTATCCTATCATACTCACAAAGCGACAAATTTGAACAAAAATCCAAAAAACAAATACATATACAATAGTCATATATATGAGAACGTTTCTTCTAAGAACCGTTCTAAATCACAAACACCAACTCAACATATGATGGGCAACCTACATAGTCTAAAGTTCTTCTACTTAATTAACCAAGCTAAAACCTAACTAGCTACTTTAATTTATAAATTAAAGAACAAAAACCTAGATAAAAAACTTACTTGCTATTGAATTAGAGATTGATAATTGCCCAAATCGTAGTGTAGTCGCCGGAGTATTATTGCCCAAATCGAAGTCCGGTCGCCGGAGATGGTTGCCCAATTTGTAGTAACAATCTTCAACAACTCAATTAGGGATAAAAATCGAGAACCTTGAGAAGAATAACCTTGAGAAAAATAACAATACTAATAATGAATTGGGTAATACATTATATAAATTATTGATTGCAAATAATTGAGATATTTTTTTCTGGGTTGAAGTCAGTTGCCGTAACGCTGATGAGCTTTTTTTTTTTTTCTGGGTTGAAGACAATCGAAGCAGATCAGAAGAGAATGAAGTTCGAAGGGGTTTTTTTAACCCAGCCTTTTAGAACGGTTTCCAACAAAACCGTTCTAAAAGCCCAGCCTTTAAGAACGGTTTTGGATACAACTGTTCTAAAAGCTTTGGTCTTTTAATTGACACAGGCTTTTAGAACGGTTTTTACCCATAACCGTTCTTAAAGATAGTTTTTTTTTTTTTTTCACTCGCTTCGACTTTAAGAGCGGTTATATTGAGACCTGTTCTGAAACAACTTTTAAGGACGGTTTATTAAAATTCCGTTCTCTTACGTAGGTTCTGGAAGGCCATTTTTGACGTAGTGAACGGAAACAACCAAAGAGCTAGAAGGCTCAACAGGAATAACATCTCGAGGCACAACATTAAGCTTAAACAAACCCTCACATAAATAACCTTTGCAAACAAATAAGCCATGTCGGGTAATAACCACCTTGTTAGAATCAAACATAACTTTGTAACCACGTTGAACTAACAAAGAAGTACTAACAAGATTTTTCCTTATATCAGGAACATGATAAACAGACTCTAAAGTAATAAACTTGCCCGAAGATAATTTTAGCTTAACGATACCGATATCCTTAATAGCTGCAGGATTCCCATTACCCATACTAACAGTCCTTGAGTCCAAACTTTGGTATGTACAAAAAAGACTCTTACTTGCACAAACATGAACATTAGCACAATCCACCAATCACTGGAGTCATAAGTCATATAAACTTGGGGTTCGGAAACTACCCCCACATTTACCAAGTCCATAACGAAACGTACCAATTCAAAGCAATCTCAATTGAACAATTAGTTGCTAGTAGATGCAGTAGGCGGCAAAATAAAACGTACAAAGGCACTTAAAACTAAAACACGCCACGTACGTAAATTTGATCAAGATAGCAGATAACCTCTAATCATGCAATCAAATTTCAACCGAGAAAGCGAAATAGCAAGAAATCCGAAGAATAAAGTAGTGCGTACAACTACACTATATTACACCACGGTAATTTAATATAATCAACAGAAGAACAATACAACGGCAGACACTTGACAAATTTAAGCCAACAGATGATGATCATATCACTGATCACAAGCCCACAAACAAAACAGGGGAAGTAGACTAATAAGGTGTACGCATCAATTAACACGCAATTAGCAATCACGTAGCAAATCTGTAGAAACAAAGCAACAAACTAAAACTTTATCTCTCTTAGACTGTTGGAAAATATTGGTCTATTCTACTGTAATTAATACTTCAACAAAACAATACGATAACAATGTCAAACGAATTACATGAATCACATCGAACAAACGACTTTAACAATAAGATACATGTAAATAAACAAACGATAATTAAATAAGAAGAGTTTGAGAGTAGCCTGGGTCGAAGCACGCTAGGCGCTTTCTTAAAAGAGATAACGCCCCCACTGCATTGGTAATTGTATCAACTTGCGTTCCTCTCCCAAGATACGACAACCCGTTGGATTTCTTCGGATACAGCAAGAGAAATCCCCAAAGCGACGATCACCCAATGCTCAAAATAGTAGTTTTGAATTATATTGTAATAGTATATGTATCGTGTTAATAGTATACGTATAACTCACAGAATATAATTTTGGGATAAAAAGGAATTTGAAGAAGAAGAAGAACAGGGAAGTGGTGTGCTTTTCTTTTTTCCGAAAAACTCAAGCCCTCTAGTACAAAAGAAGTGATAATCACCACTATATTAAAAATATAGTAGCAGGAATTGTAAGTTAATTAAACTACTTGCCGTTGCTATTTTCGTGCCATTCATACGTTACCAAGCCTAAGAATAAGGCACCACTCAGCCACTATCAACAACTAGTATGACCCCTTTATTTTCTCCATAGACATTAGTCAAATCATTTAATTAAATAATAAATAATTTTAAATCACTAAATTTTCCAACACCATAGGATAATAATCTGCAAAACAGAAGAAGCATCTAAGTGATTTATTCACTCACCAGCCTTTCTTGTTCAGATGATCGGCCAGTGAAGCAGCTTTTCTTTATTCGCTTAATAGCAACATCCGTTCCTCTCCATTTTCCATGATAGACAGTACCAAATGTTCCAGAACCCAGTTCCCTAAGCCCCTCGAGATCTTCATTATTTATAATCTGCATTCAAATGATAATTAAACATATAGGTTAGAATATGCAGCGTATACAATGCGTCTGAAAAGGAACTCCCCAAAGAATCATAAAAGGGAAGTAAATGGAATAGATACACACTATGGGAAATGCATACTTCATGCGAAATCTTGAGCGTGTACGATGCATGTGAATAGGAACTCCCTCGAACAAACACAAAAGGGAAGTAAAATGGAATGAATACACACCATGGGAATTGCATACTTCACACAATTTGCCATTGCTAACACTACTTTTACCTCTGACCTTGACCTTGCTTAACCAAAATTACCAACATTCATAGATTCTCTATCCTGTACTTAGGTCATGAACAATTTAGTTTTTTTTGCATGCTTTATTGGTGAGCGTTCGCGGAATTTTAAAGTTAAAGGTACCATGTAAAAATAGTCAAATTTTGACGGTATTTGGTACAAAAATGCAAAACATTGGGTACCAAGTGCAAATCGGCAAAACACGAGGGTACCATGTGAATTAACCCTTTTTTTTTTAAAACAAAAGTTGACGGTGTTAGTAAGATGGTTAAATTTTGGGTACCGTGTGCAAACAATCAAATCTCAAGGGTATTATGTACAATTTTGCAAAACATTGGATACCACGTGCAAATCGGCAAAACACGAGGGTACCACGTGAATTAACAAAAAAAAAAAACAGAAAAATAAACCACATTTTTTTTATAATCCCTTCATTTTCTCATTCCTCTCCCTCCCCCTTTCCCACCACCCACGCACAACCACTTCCACCACCGTCACCATCACCGACCACCACCTCGATCTGGTCGGCCCCCACCACCACACTCGCCGTCCGACCGCCAGCACACCGATGGTGTTCCCTACCCCCGTCGACCACGCCACCGCCCCCAATCGACCAATTCTCTCTCCTCAAACTCCACTCTAACCACCCCGATTTCACCCTCTCTGATGATTCGCCGCCCCTCCCCGACGTTCGCCGGCCCTCACATGATGTCGCCGCCCCTCCTGGCCTTGTTGCCACCTCTCCCCCAATTTTCAAAGCGGAAAAGGGAGGAAATGGGGGAGAAGGAAGGGGCGGCAGCGTGTGAGAGTGGTGTAGAGAAGGTCGCGGTGGTCCGGCGCCTAGGGTGTTTACGTCTGGGAGGCGACAGTGGTGGTTGGGGACCGTCCTCCGGCGGAGCGCGTGGGTGGGGGGTTGGGGGAGGAGAGAGAAAATGGAAGGGGATTGGGGTCTTTTTTTATTTTGTTTTTATGTTTTTGTTTTTGTTTAATCTCAACCATTGATCTAAGATAAATGTGTGGCTCAGATTGTTTCTTATTTCTGACTTTAAATTAGCTTCTTACCGGATGTAACCCCTATATATATAATATATATTTTTTTTTTCAAAAGTTATTTTAATAATTATTTATAATTTGTGTTCAAAAGGTAGGTGTGAATTGCTAGAGAATCCTGTAATAAGAAGACGGCCATTTGATTGGAACGGGGCAATGCCGCTGGATTACGTTGAAAACAGTAAGACAGTTGAAAATTGCACCAGTAAAACCAAGACCGTAAATTTCACTACTCCTTGTAAAAACTAGAGTAATGATACGGGCAGCACGGTGCTGCGCGCCTGGCCCGTACAGCACGCATAGGACAAATGTCCTAAGGGGTATCGGAGCAAAACAATGTAAAAACTTTCCAAAACTGCAAAAATAAGGAGGAAGGACACCTAAGCAAAGAAAATTAAAATTTTTACACCCAAACTATCTCTTTCCCTCTCACTTCTCCGCGCTCTCTTTCATCCTTCTCATCTTCTCTCTCCAGCTCCCCACTCTCTTTCCTCAATTTCCATCGATTTATTCCAGAAAAATTAATCTCAACTATCAATCTAATCTTCCTGCTATCCAAGACAAGGAGTACTGATATTCTCAATCTTGTAAGTCAAATTTAATTTATAATTACTGATTTCATTTCTCACATTATCTGTAATTTTGTTTGTTTTTGAGGTTTGGTCATCTTCATGTTTTAGTGCTTCGATTTGCATGTTTTATCGGACTGTACATATGGCATTGTAAATTTGGAATTTGAATTGGGGATTTTGAAATTAGGGTTTTGTTTTGGATTTGGGGATTTTGAAATTAGGGTTTATATTTGATTTGGGGATTTTGAAATTAGGGTTTTTATTTGATTTGGGGATTTTGAGATTATGGTTTTGTCCATGGATATGGGGAAATTGAAATTAGGGTTTTTATTTGATTTGGGGATTTAGAAATTAGGGTTATTTAGATTTTGGAGTTATAAAATAGGGTTATTTAAATAGCCATTCCCGTGACCGCAGATTCGTCATATGAATTAAGAATGTTGTTCCATTGTGCGCATATGTTCGGTTTGAAATTTGGGTATTTTTCTGTTATTGCAATCTATATCTCATTGAAGAAAGTGTAATTTGTATATGTGTCGTGTCATGTCATACATAAATCTGGCTAATCTGGTCTGTTTAGATTAGTTGAGAACCGGCTCATGTGGTCATTTTCCATATGAATAATTGGAAATCATATAGGTGGTTTACTAGCTTAGGTTCCATATCAATAATTGGATTTCCTCACATACATTACTGAACTTAATTTGATTTATGATGTGAGGTGTTGTGACAATGACAAAGAAGAATGAGCAACGTAAGGGTAAAGGAATTGCACTTAAGAAGAAGGCCGATAAAAGTAAGAAGAAGGCTGATAAAAGTAAGAAGAAGGCTGATAAGAGTGGCGATGTAAACCCGGACGATTTGGAAATATCTTCAGAGGAGCTATCTGATGTTTCCTTTTCTGAGAGTGATATTGCATCTTCTACCGATAGTGGTTCTGAATCTAGTGGGGGTGATATTAAGGAGGTATGCAAAAAGTCTGAAATTTCTGATTTTGTTTATATTATTCATTTATATGTTACAATATAATGTAACTATATCCATTGTATATGTATATGAAGGTTAAGCGTAAATGTGTGAGGAGGGGATCAAAAGTTGTTAAACTCATTAAGCCCCCGGATATGAGTTCCGTAAGTATTAAACCTCATTTTAGTTGTGCAATATAGTTCCATATATTTTCATATCATTCACAGTAACTGTATTTTGAATTTCTTGTTTGTAGGGTGTTGGAGCTGAAGTTCTACGCGATTGTAGGGTATTGCAAGCCTTTGAGGATAGATTTGGGAAAGCTAAGGTCAGTTGATCACTCTTGAACTATTTTCTACAGTAGCAATTGTCACTTTACTTAAAAATGATAGGGATTGCATAACACGTAGCACTCCACAATTGGCTGAGGTGGTAAATTTTGATGTTGAAAGTGCTCTGTTCTGCCTTGTTTTTTATTGTACTAAATCATAGGAATACTTTTTCCTTAGCAGACATAGCCATTTATTCTCAATTCTCATCTTAGCCCCGCAGTACATTAGTCATCGGTATATGTGTTGGTTGGTTGGTACCCATCTCCGGCTTCTATAATTTGCAGTCCATCATAGTTCTTGTGAGTCATGAACTAAAGAGGGTACTCGTTTCTCATATTAATGACATAGATTCATTTGACATTCTTTTCTTGTTTTCTTGTTTTCTTGTTTCGTTCATGTGGAAATTGATCATCCTTTCATGTTGGTTGTATACACTACATCATATGTCATCATGTGTTCCTAATGAATGTAGTGTTTGTTAGATTTGCTCCTGGTATCAATGCTAGGCCTTTATCCTTGTCTCTCTTTTTCCTTGCCTAGTACATTATGTCTAGTGAATTTCAACGAAGTACGTAGCTGGTAGTATTGTATAGCATTACTGGTAGTATAGCGAATCAGGTAAGGTGAAATAGAAGGTACTCATTCATCAGATTTGCAGAACACATAGCCACTGATTTGTGTCATATCTTATGTTAACCCTTCAATTTTGGTGTGCATGTTAAATTATTATGTATTTATTTTTGAGTGTTGCAGCAACCAAATGTAAATTGTCGAGTGGAGGCATTTGGAATTGCTGTGTCGGAGTTCAGTCCTCGGAAAAGGGCAATTGTCGAAGAGATGGGATTTGGTCCTTTGCTTCATTTTGCTGGTAAATCCTTCCCACGTCTTTTGTCCTACTGGTTGATGTCTCGGTTCGATCCGTATCGGATGGTTCTCACTCCTATTAATGGGGGGACGGAGTTTAAATTATCCAAAATCCAAGTTAATTGGGTTTTAGGGATTCCTTGTATAGGAAGACCTGTTCCGAGAGAAACATTTGGTGAAAGTGAGATTTTAGAGAAAGGTATCATGGATAAATATGCTGAGCCATTGGGCAAACATGGTAAAGGGAAGAAGACATTAGGCATAACCATGACCACCCTCCAGCATTTGATATCTAAAAACATTGAGAATGAGGGAGATGAAGACGAGTTTAAGTTAGGGTTTTTGATGTATACGATAACCACCATTTTATGCCCAACTACTTGTTCTAGATTTCCACTTGCTTTGTTGCCTGCCGTTACCATATATCATGAGTGTTCCAAATACGATTGGTGTGATCTTGTTTTGTCTTGGTTGGCCCAAATTGGTCGAAATTTTGCCAACAAGTTCTATGAGAATGGCTATGTTGCAGGTGTAGGGGGATGTACTTATTTCCTTGTGGTAAGTTTAAATCAATATTCATTTTATTGTACTTTAGTAAGTTTACAATTACCTATGCCCACTTGTTTACTAATTCCATGATATATTTATATATTTCCCAAGTTATTCTACTTTGACCGGCTTGCAAGACCGCCCATTAGGTGGAATGAATTCTCTCGTGTGAAGGTATGGAAGTCGGATTTAGTTAACTTTGTAAGGAATGAAGACAGACATCCTAACGGTGATTATGGAGTGATTGGAGTAAGTTTGTTTATGTTTTTACCCTCTTGTGTAAATTATGAGATATCCTTATTCTTAATCCCTACTCGTTAATTTGTTGTAATAGGTTATGGATGTAGCTTATGGCTTGCCTCACCCTCATGAACCTCGGGATACATTATATCAGGGGAATTCATCACATGCTTTAACGCTAGAGGTATTACTTGTCGTTGTCTCTTAATTGTTATTCTTAACATCGAGCTTGAATTACATTCATTGCGATCCTTGCATCGGATAGCTGGTTTGGCCATTTGATGATATTTATTATTGTCTATTTAGTGTTTTCGTCATGTCACTAAGAGTTGCAGTTTCCTGTTATTTGCTAGACATGTACTTGTCTGTAGCGTTAAGTCTCACATACATTACGTTTGGTAGGTTTAGAGGACCTTGGCCTCTCCTCTTATGCTTGGGTTTATGTGTGCTCAAGTCCTCCCTGATCCGTGTTTTAATTATCAGTTGGGTGTTAGATCGGACAGTGAGCAAGGGTTCCAACTCTTCCATGTCTTCTGCCTGGTTATAAGTTCCGTCACCATGCCTCACGACTCATTCGAGGTTGCCTTTTTTTGTATTGAAATTGCTAGTTATAGATGATACGTGGGTAGTATATTCATATTGATTTAGTCATTGAGTACATTTACGTTATGTGGCTGTAATATGGTTATCTTATGATAGTAGTTTGAGTTGTTGAGACAATACCAATTATAGACTGTGATAATAGTTCTTGTTTGTGTCTCTCTCTTTGAGCTAAACCTTCTTGCCTATCATATCACCCATTATTTGTGAACTTGTTGTCATTTTGTTAGTGACTCCTAATTCCATGTCATATGCATGCTTAGCTTGCTGGTATATTGCTCCCTATACTTAGAGACCAAGGTGTAACTCTCCCTTCCCGTCAACGCACTGAAGATGGGTATGAGATTGATCGTCCAAGGAAAAAGCGCAAGGGAACAACAAACCTTATGAAGTACCACAAGCAAAGAGCTAAAGAGAAAGCTAAAGAAAAGTCACGATCAAGGAAGACAAGCAAGCGTGTGGAAGAAGAGTCTTCATCAACAGCATCTCCAATATCTCCACCAAAATCTGGTGAAAGATCTGCACCAGTAACTTCAGGTTTGAGGGGTAATGATAACCAGGAGGAAGGAGAGGAAGATCTATTGTATGAAACCTCTGAACAATTGAATAACTCAAATGATTTCAGTGGTTCTGAAAAGGATCAATTCTCACCACCTCGTGGATCGCCGCCACCTCGTGGATCACCACCTGGGGGTTCACCACCTGCGGGTTCACCACCTCATCGTTCACCACCTCGTGCTGCACCTTCTGAACATGGTCCTTCATCTAAACATCCAAGTACTCGGGAAAAGAGAACATCCAAGCGCATGGCCGGCAAGCAAACGAATTTTGAGTATTCTAAACCCCAATATAGAAGGTTAAATGCTGTAGAGCAGAACCTTGTGAAGGAGGTGAACAAATGGGGGAATTACAAGCGCAAGAAAGATACGAGTGGGATGGATATGGATTTGATTGAATGCAGGGGCCACTTTGTAGAGCTTTCTAAATGTTACAATGTGGCCAAGTGTACACAAGGCATTCAAATTCAGGTGATTTAACACTCTTAACACTTTGCTTTATATGGTATTAGTCCTTACATATTTCATCAATTGCATCATGCCTAAAGGTTTCCATGGTTTCAGTATGTGAGGGTTGTGGCAAAGATGTACACGGACTATTGGGCCAAACATTTGTTTGCTGATCGTGGCACCTTGAGGCTTTTCATTGACCCAGACTTTGCGGTACGTGATTTCACCTTTCATGTACCGGTCTAGTTAGGTCTTGCTAAGTTATTAATATATCTTTAATTGTTTGGAATTTATTAGGGCACGATTGTAGATCCCCGTAAATCTGCCCAAGACTATATTGATATCGTGGATTGTGAAGATTCTTCAACTACTACGATCTACAACGATCCTCAATCAAAACAAGGGGCCTTGTCTGACCTTGAGAGAGTGGTACAACATCACGTCAAGTATTGGAAATCTGAATTCGGTTTGAACACAGCTCAGCAAATATGCGTTGTGAGTTTATTTCACTTGACTTGGTCTTTGTTGTTTGTGCACATTTCACTTCTTTCTCACATATTTTTGGAGGCGCAACAAGTTTAGTACATTGATAAGACAATAATCAGAAATTGTTGTCATTGTAGGTGTTTGTTCCGGTACTACAAGATAGGCATTGGTGGTGTGCTGCATTCAATATCCATAACAAGGAGTTATGGGTTATTGATTCCTTAAATGTTGTCAATGGGCTCCAAAAACACCACCATGTATTAGACGAATTGGTAAGACAACTCTACTCAAATGGTAATAAATTTGTTGGGTGCCTCTAGATTAATGCTAGGTTGTGAAACACTAATTTTTATTGTTAATTTTCAAATGCAAAAGTGCAAGGCCATGGACATTTTGTTGGTTACCATTGATGGCGGTTGGAAAGTCGATGAGCTAATGGGTTGGGACCGGAAATTGTTATCCATGGTTGAACAAACCGACATGTGAGTAGTTTACTTTTGTTAAAAAACATATTGTTGTTCAAACACGATCACTATCACAATGTTTATAATGAAACCCATGTTTTTGCCATCAGCCATAGTTGCGGGATTTTTATGTTGTCTGCGATTAAGAGGTGTGCTACACGATTTGTGGACCACTTTGATTTGGTAATTTCCTACCATTTAAATATCTTCAATATTAAATAGATTTACTCCATTGACTTGTTCATTTGTTTGGTAGCTAGGTAGGAGCATTTGGCCATGATTTTCATTTTTGAATTCTTTGTTTTAGGAAGATATGCCACAAGCAAGATTACGGCTCCTATGCGATGATGTTTTTTGCGAATCCAACAATCTGCGAGAAGTCATCAAGGATGTTTTCAAGGTCTAATTAGCTCCAACATCTGCTGTCTCATAATTGCCACCCAGTCATAATTGACTTGTCATGAAGGGTTTTTTTGGGTGTAAATATACTCTATAATTGAATGTAAATACTCTAATGCAAGATGAATTTGGCATTATGTCATGTTAGGTTGATACTCCCTACATTGAAAGATGTTGGGTGTAGGTGTATTCAACCTCGATTTTTTGTAAAACAATATCCGTTTTGTTTTTGAATCACTTTGCGGATGAACCTTTATCATTAATATGATTTCGGATGAACTTTGCCGTGTAGTCAATGCTTGTTTGGGTGTATACTTGTTTCGGATGAACCTTTATCATTAATATGATTTCAAATCAAATCTAGTGTATGACTACTCTTCATGGACGAGATTTTTTGAGATTAACACCGGTTGTGACATGCTAAGTGACCATTACGGATTGTGACATGGTTTTCTCTAAACCGTTGCAGCCCAAAGCGGTTAAACAATGTATAAACCGCCGTAGCCTTTAGCGGTTACCTAATTGGCTCCTCAAAATAACCATCGAGGTTCTGCTTTAAAACCGCAACGCGGCACAACGGTTTTTGTCTTATAAGCGCTAAGTAGCCCAGCGGTTTCACTATGTGGTAAAGCGTGTTGCAAAACAACGGTTATATACTTAGCCAAATATGCTTATTTCATTCTATTTGGCTCCTCCAAAGTAACCACCAGGGTCTGCGTCAAAACCGCTGAGCAGCTCAGCGTTTTACTACGTTGTAAACCGTATTGTGGAATAGCGGTTCTATACTACGCTTATTTCATTCCACTTGGCTCCTCCAAAGTAACCAAATATAAGCCATGCTATTTTGTAAACCGTGTAGTTCCTTTGTAAAGTGATGGACGGGAAAGCGATATAGATTTTAATTCTTTTTTCCGGTAGGTATTTTACCTAAACGATGATGACATCGGTGGATTCGATACCCTTGAACACCATAGCGGTTACCTAATTATCGTGGATATTATAAGATTCCCTTAGTTTTGTAAAATTTTCGTCCACCATGGAAAACTCTTATCCCTTACATTTATAAGAACTTACCCTGACAATTGTTGGTCAATAGCAGTTTGTTTCTTCACTACATTTCAACTTGTTATTATCTTATACGTAAATCTTATGCCTCTTTTTGCCTTATTTTGATTCCACCAAAATGTCTGGCATAAATATTTTATTCTTTTGTTGTAATCTTCTGCCATAAAGTACTATTGTTTTATGGCACCTATTGCTTATCTGATTAATGCCTGTCTACATCTTTTGATGAATCCACATATTCTATAAAAGGTAGAAACTCATACATTACACGAGTTCACCTCATTCACAACAAAAACCCTTTTAATCATTCCAAACCTTACCAATTATTTTTTTGTACTATTCAAATGGCTAATGGATTTCAAATAGTACCTTCACCTATGTTGGTGGAACATATGTGGGCACCATCCTACGAGAATGTTGAGTTGTACATGCATTTAACAAACTATTATGTGGAGTGGGAAGTTAATCAACATCAACTTATCCCTTCAGAAGCTCTGCGATCGTTAATTAGGGATCCGCTAGGTAACGGAGATGAGTTTGAATCTCTCAAAATGATAGGAGTAGACGGAAATCTATTATAAAAAGACGTCTCCAACGGTTACATTTAAAGTCGCTTAAGGTCATAATTTACATACAATAAGGTGCTTTAAGCACCAAAACATAAAAAAGGGTCAATATTGAAATGTGTATATCACTAAATGCCTAAAGATATCTTCATCATTGTCCGCGATGGTCACTGTCATCACTTCTCAAGTTGTACGACGGTAAGGGTGGCAACATGGGCCGTTCCACGGATCCTCTTGTTGAGCTTCTGCCAATGCTAAGTTCCAACTGCTGAAGCAAATTGAACATATCATTGAACATCATACCATTGGCATAGTAAAATAAGTATAACATATATTGAGGTCATGGGCATGGGCACAACCAAACAATTAAGGGCACCATAGAGATGATGCAACTCTAATCTCATGATAAAGTATGATGTTTCGTACCTGGTCTGAAAAATAATTAGGAGGCGCAAATAATCCAACAGTTTGATTGTTTGGCAAAACTTGAGGCTCTATACCAAAGGGCATAGGGGTGTGCAGGGGCATGATTGTTCCACCATTGTTTTGGAACATATGATTGGATGCATATGATTGGAGAAGCTAAATTATAAAATAATTATATGTTACGTTGAGCCACTAAAATAATAGTTCATGAAGAGAACAAGGAGTGACAAAATTTTAAAAAAGAAATCACATACTCGTGTTGGAAGCTGAATATAACTCTTTCCATCTACTCCATTCACAATAGGGAAGTGTGGGCCGGCAACGACATTCTACATAACAGTTAGTATTAAAATCAAAAATGACGGATACAGAAAAACAACAAAAGCCAATTTGAATTAAAGTTGAGAACTTGCCGTGTCATCGATTCCTTTGTTTCTCTTTTCAGCTCCTACCCTTTCACCTCGTGTCCTTGAATTGGCCTTAGTTGTAGAGATATTCGCATTAGATCTTGAATTGTTGTCAGATGCTCTAGCCTACATCACCAAAGTTGTGTAGACTGATAAATAATATTTCTTTAGGTAAGAGGTAAAGTAATGAAACTAATTTTGTAAACTAGTTTTTTCATTTTACCTTTGCGGACGCTTGCGCCTTGTTCAAGACTATCTCGTCAATAGGCTTCCGCCGTACATACCCACCTCGTTGCCCACGTTGCATTTTGTGCCTAGGTGTTGGATCTTTGATTGACGGTACATTACTAGTAGCAGTTAGTACTTGATAGTTGTTGCTACCACCACACTGACTAGAGGGAGAATCAACACAATGACCTCCGTTGGCATCCTTCCAACAAGAGAACAACTATCGTGATTAATTCCTATTGAAGATTGATCACCAGCGTCAACACCATTTAGAGCACAATCGTGTTCTTCATCGCCTAAAACAGTTGAGACTGAATGATGCAAGTCCTTTATGGTTTGGAGGACAAGCTTAGACGCTTTCTCGCTTACCATGGCAGCAGTGGCAATAGGTTCAAATGCCACATGTAATTCGTCGAATCTTTTCACATGCTCTACCTTAGTTGGGTCATGATAGGCAACCTTAACTAAGGTATGCTTACGAATAATATCCTTTCGCCAACGTTTTAGAACATACATGTCAGGGACTTTGGTAATCTCGTGCTTATCAAATACTTTAATGATATGCCTACAAAGCAGGCCACTACACTCAAACAGCTTGCATTCACAAGATGCCTCATGTGAAATCTTATTAAATCGGACCGTGTAATTCCTTCTTTTGTCTGTAACAATATCATCCCTTTTCCCCCCTAAATGAACATACACCCTATCCTGAATTATGTTGTCCGTCTCCTCATCATTCAAAACAATTTTAGTCGGACCACATAACAATGAAACTCTCTGGCATTCAATCTGTATTTGGATAAACTTTTTATCCGTGTAAATATGTTGGAAAAACTTTTCAACAGCCAAGGCATGGGGGCTTAAGGATCTAGTAAAGACATTGCAATGATCATCAGCATCTTTATCCGTACCATATCTAGTCTCCATAGCAAAACAATACCCTTCGGCAAACTCACAAAACTTAGTATTCATGTGAACAAAATCATCAAAGAAAGAATGCATGCTTTCAATACGTTGAGTTGTTCTCATCCCCGCCCAAAATAAGTGCTTTGTAAAGGCAGGAACCCACATAGCCCTCTCTTTATACAACCCCGTTAGCCAATCCAAGCTACCAAGATTGTAATCATGAACTATCAAAAGCCACCTATTCTCAAACTCCTTGGCATCATTTGAATCATATATAACACTTTTCAACATTGGCCCAAAAGTAGGAAAATCAGTACACATCCCCAACTTAGTAGACCATTTCTTCATAATGTGCCATAGGCACCACCTATGCCTTGTTTGTGGCATTGCGGACTCCAATCCTCTTCTCATGGGTACAGCCTGGTCTGTGAGTATGCCTTGAGGAGCAATACCACCCATTGCTTTCAACCATGTCTTAAACACCCATTCATGACTTTCAATAGTTTCATTCCTAATGAATGCACATCCTAACAAGATGGATTGCCCATGGTGGTTAACACCAATAAAATTAGCAAATGGGAATTCATAATCGTTTGTGCAATGTGTGGTATCATAGCACACAACATCACCAAAATCTCCATATGATGCACGTGATCTCGCATCAATCCACAATGCGTCTTTCAATACACCATCCTCATCAAGTCTAATTTCATGAAAAAAATCATTATTATCTTTATACATCTTCATAAAGTATTGCCACATTGCATTAGAGTCCCCTTCACTCATTTTCTTCCTTCTCTCCCTATCCATAACATTCCTCACATCCCTATCGGTTAATTGAACATCCCCACATCTCTCAAGAGATAAAGAATCAAGGGTTTTGCGGATGGTGATACCAGCTTTCAAACCTATTTCAAACCTCCTCCTTATGTGTGGATGAAACTTTTTTTGCGATAAGCATGAATATTTTTGGATTTGCTAGGAGTAGGGTTGTGATTTTTGTGTTCTAACACCAATATCTTCACGACCCATTCACCACTAGATTGTAAAGTAGCATGCAATTGCACAGGACAACCGCACTTCTTTGATAAATGAGGCACCGATGCCACTTCAACACAATCACCATCAACATCATTCGGTTTCTTCCTATGGAATCTCACAACACCGTTACACTCACATTTCCATGTTTGACACCTTTTCACCTTATTGTCACCTTTACCCTTAAAAGCACTATTACCACGCACAATACCAAAACCTTGAGATTCACCATATGCAAGGAAATAAGTTTCTAATTCTTCAAAACTTGGGAAAACCATCCCAACAAAAGGCGTAACAACAAAAGAGGAGTTCTTAAGAGGTGTTACATATTTTTGAATTGAAGGTTCTCCTACATCTACATTATTGCTACATTCCCCCCCTGTCAAAAGGTTGATTATATCCTTTTCAACTTCCTCACCCCCACTGTCTAATGCATCCTAATCACAAATAACATCAAATATCATTTTCCAAATTTGCAATAACAGAAATAAATCATCCGATATTACAGTGTTTGTTTGGGATCTAATAAAAAAAATCAACTGTCATACGAAACAATATGAATAACACACTTTATCACACTCCTTACCTAATTCATACACAATTAATTGAACCCAATTCATACAACAATTCATAAACCCAATTCATGAACCTAATTTCAACAATTATATAACAACATCACCAACACTAATGATCAGATTTATAGCTAATACCACATATATCTCACATGTAGATCACGTCCTAAATAAAACCCCAAAATATGTCCTAGTCTTAAAAAATTAAAACCCTAAATATGTTAAATTTATTAAATAAAAATAACATTCACATACCTTCAGTTGTTGAATCTCGTGATCAAGTTCTTCATCGGCGACCCGTTTATCATCATTTTGAATGTTCATAGCAGCTAGATTGAATAGTATATGTCGGTGCAATCAAATTTGACAGTCTATTAAACACGAGTTCGATTGAGATAGGGTGTATGAGATTTAATTTTGATTGATTAGTAAATAATTGAGGTGAAGAGGAAGTTAGGGTTTATGAGTATAGAGGAGAGAGAGTTGGGAGCTAGAGAGAGAGAGAAGATGAGAGAGATGAGAGCGCGAAGCAGTGAGAGAGAAGGAGGGAGTTTGGGGGTAAAAAAAAAAATTTCTTTGCTCAGGAGCCCTTCCCCCTCAGTTTTGCAGTTTTGGACTGATTTTTGCTTTGTTTTGCTCCGGTACCCCTCAGGACATTTGTCCTATGCGTGCTGTACAGCTTGGCCGCGCAGCACCGTGCTGCCTCAATCAGTGTCCTAAAAACTACGACTATGAATTGCAGCTGAACAATTCCAATAGCGTCTGATGGAATTAAGTAAACACGCACAGCAATTATGCCCTACAATAGTACAATGCTACTTAATGAAAGCCTCGCATGTCACACCATTCAATCTCACTATCAACATAACGCCTAGTCTGAGAATTCAGTAGAACCCAAACGTCCGTACGCAGGGCAATAGGGCATCATCAGTTTCTAGGAAAATAGCTGTCTTTAAGCCTTGGGCTCCACCAACATCCACCAACAACCCAACTAACCAAGGATCGAAGGACACTTGTCCGTGTACAACAATAATCAAGCCTTATTTCCAAAATGATTTGGGGTCGGCTGACATGAATCGTCGTCTAGTAACCGTTGTGTACGCCATGAAATTTCAAAACGTTGTAAACCTTTTCGGAGTATTTAAACACTTTCAAAAGAAGTTTAATAAAGTCGTCAAAATAAATAAAAAAAGGTTTTTTTAAAAAAAAAAATTGAAAAACATATGAACTTGGAACACAAGGTAAAAAGTTTTGGCAAAAGAGTTAGGGAAACCAAACAAAGAAATCAAAGGAGTCAGATTAAGTCCTCCGCATGTATAGAGTCTCTCCACACCGCCCTATCCAACACCATACTATCTTCAAGCCCTAGAAAGCTCATATCACTTCTAATCACCCTCATCCAAGTCATCTTGGGTCTTCCCCGACCCCTACTAATATTATCACTTCCCTATCCTTCCGACACATGTCCGTGTGATCTCTCACAAAAAAAAAAAAAAAAACTTATGAAATTGTTTAAACAATTAAAACGAACATGTTTCCTACTGTATTTGCTAGGGGTAATTTCTCGACTGTTGTTCAAATTAACCAAATTCTGCAGCGAGAGGTATCAATCCCAAGACTCAAGAGTCCAGAGTGTAAGGACGTGTGTGACTTACTGTTTTATCACCAAAGCGCCATACAATACAGATGTTCCAAACTGCGCAAGGGAGAATTTGTTGCTAGACATTTCTCTACATACTAATTTCGGAGACGCACTAGCTAGAGTCGAAAAATCGAGTTCTTACTATTTTTCCATACACCCCCTACGGTAAATGGTTCGGAGATGGTAAGAATGCTGTACGCCTTTACTGTCATATTTGCTGGCTACATGCCTTTACACATGCATATTGATGAAAAACTTGACTTCAGTGATCAGGGCGATATGTACACATACAATCACAAACATGGTTATATGGGCACTAAGGTATGATACAAATAACACTACATACATATATATCAGATGTGGAAGGCGAGACACCAATGATCAAAAGTTTAAAATTTCAGCAGCAGACCAAGCTCCCTGTTGAAAGACTACAAAGACGGCCATTTGAATGGAACGCGCAACAATGGTGCTGGATTTCGTTCAAAACAGCATGTAAGAAAAGCTGAAAGTTACACCAGTAAATCTAAAGACCATAAATTTCACTTCTGGTAGGAACTAGCGGTATAAAATGGAGCTGAACATGAACAGCAGTGTTGGTAAACTAATACAACGCTGGTACGTACAGTGCTAGTTATTTTAATTTAAGTCTCCTACAATCTCACATCACACCATACAATATCACCATCTAAACCATGATAAGATTGGAAATTCACCAGAAGCCCAACGTCTGTACGCAGGCCTTCATCAGTTTCAGGGAAAGTAGCTGGCTTTGTGGCCCCATCCAGACTACTCTCCAGGACATCGCCAAGGCGGAGGAGACGTCCATCCGGCCCGAATGCAGCAAGGCTGCTGTTCCACTGATATTTCTTGCCAAATAGCTTTTCCACCAGAGTCTTCTTGTTGACATCATTGAAATCCGACTCTGGAAAAAAAGCCCACCTCTTGATAGTACCCAAGTCCAAGACTCTATCACCTTCAACCTTCTGTAAAGGGACAAAGATCAGACTCAACTTTCTTAACTTTCTTTCTGAGGAGGCCTCCATCTCATCGAGCCACTTGGAAAGCCGACCCTCCCAGTCCCAAAACTCGCCAGTTGAAGAGATGGAACAAAAGTAAACAAGAACATTCGTGCCTTGAAGATCAGTGACGTGTATGTTCTTACCATCAGTATTTACCAATTTATCTATTCCGCAACCCCTCAACAATTCCTGCAACCTGAGACCGCGTATCCTTTGTACTTCATCATCCCACACAGTTCGTTTAGTGAAGGGATAATGTTCGATGCCATATTCATCAACCACTAGTCTGCCATCAACATCCACATAACTAGTGTTGGGTCCCACGACAACCAGCTTATCTTCATATTCATAATCGAACAGCCTCGATACCCTACGGCTGACCCTATCTTTGAAGGAAAGGTGGAGCCAGCCACAACAATCAGTATTGGCAAGCAGAGAGTCGAAGGCCAATGACGTAGACGGTTTTGCCACCATGTTTGATCGAACCACGATAAGCTCAAATTCATCTTTCTTAGGCTTACAGTGCTTATACAAATCACGGAGTTGTTCCATGAAATGCCCGTCATACAAATAGTACAAGAACACAACCTTGTTTTTAAGGCTCGACAGGGATGCTTTTATACCACAGGGACAGTCAGAACGAGCACAAGTGAGGATATCAGAATCGGTAGCACCAATATGGCATTGCAAAAAACCTGCAAGGGTCATCTTGCCGCAAAGCATATCGTTCATTTGCTTAAAGACCTCTTCTACTCTGGTATTACCGCTGAAGGGATACAAATCTGCTCCCAACTTCTGTAAAATATCGATTTCTGTTTCCAAGACCTGCTTCTCCTGAGAATCAGCAATGATACAGCCAGGTAGCCAATACCAAGCTGAGCTGCATTTTTCAAACAGCTCGTGGCAGCGATTATCATCTGTGATTGGGACTGCGAGGAATGAGCGGGAGAAAGCATTGAAGAAGCAGTCGAAGGCATCCTGGGCCACTTCCGTAACGTGGCGGTCAGGGAAATCAGGCCTCATACGCGCTACCAAAACAACCTGGAAATCATCGTGCTCTTGGGCTAAGTCATTGAAAATGGCCTGTATATCATAGCAGGCAGAGGCAACTGTATCGTGTTTCATCACAGGTATATAGAAAGTCAAGATGATGATGTATCTTTTACACTGCAGTACATCAGCGTAAACTTTTTCTTGTTCGTTGCGTTCGTTCCTACGTATGAGATGGTAATGTTGATCGGGAGGGAACAAGATCGCAATGGGGTCAAACGAGTCGCCCAAGTGAACAGACTGATCATAATCCCCTTCAACCTTGAAAGACCCTACAGCTTTATAAGTGTCCGGCACATCGTCAACTGCAGTGGTATGAGGAAAAAACCAACGAGAATCGTAAGCTGGAATAGGTGTTTTTCGCTTACGGCCCAGGTCACTGTGGTACAAATCTTCGACTTGGCCAGTAGACTGGATTCCAGTTGCCATATCGCACCCTTTACCTAATAACAGGCCAACCCAAAATTCAATCAGTATTCAATCGAATTTTTCAAACCCCCCACAACCCCTAACCTAACCTAACCTAATTGAGAAGCACAACAATCCAATAAACATAAATCAATAAACATAACAAATGCGCATTAAACACCCAAAACCTAATCAATATTCCCCCAAATGAAATCAGAAATAAAGAGAGGAACCAGATTAAATCACCATGTAACAAATTCCCTAAAAATTAATAATACTAACTCCAAAAACAACAATCATAAATTGAAGAAATAAACTGCTAAAAACAACGCGTAAATTGGGGATAACAGAACAGAAAGGAATATATGAATCAAGATCTGACGAAACGGAGCACTAACCTTTGCCTCTAGTGTTGGAAAATATAGGTTGGTTATTGTATGGGGCGGAATTATAAGAGAATAGGAATATGTAAATCGCTGTATCATGATCGGTGATCATTGAATGAGAAACGAAATTCGCCCCGACCACGGCACAATTGCATGGACGTCGTTCTCAAGGCCACACAACACTCCCCTAGGTTGTATGCTCAACCACGGGGAGTTGGAACTCTTAAGGGCATGCTCAGAATCATGGAGAAACATTGAGGAGGGCTATGAGGTGTGTGTCACAAATGATTCTCCCACACCCATTTATATAGCCATAACAACTAGGGGGTTAGAGACAAAACTTCCCCTATAAAAGGCTAAATAATGGTATTAGTGGGGTGATAGAAAGGCACATTAATAGGATTTATGGGGGGAATCCTAAGAGGAGAAAGTAACCCCCACTAACCAAGTTGACACACCCCCACTAACTTAACATTATATCCAACATCTAGTTATATCTTTTAGGTTTTTGAGATGCGTTCCCGAATACGCCAGGAGAGAGAGAGATGCGTTCACGAATACGCTTTTATATCAGGAATATTTCCGATTGAACAAGTATCTTTTCTGGGTTTATTTCTTTAATTTTTTTGGACTGAATCTTTGTGACTTTCTTGTATAACACTAGCTTTTTACCCGTGCAAAATTGCACGGACGGCTCTATTTCTCTGTAATTTTAACTTGTTTAAATGAATAACATTTTAAATAGTAATTGTAACTCAGTAAATATTAAAACAACTTTTAATAAATGTCGTATTTGCTATTTAGTTTGATATTTAACAATGATTTTAAATTAACAATGTAGGCAACTTTTAAAGCTTAGTCGACCGAGAAAATAAATCTGATTGGGTGCGCTTTTTCTGAGCAATGAAAACTTTTAGTGACCCGTAGGCCATGACCTATATTTAACCGACCATAATTTAACCAGCATATTTTGAGTCAATGTCTAGCCAACCCTTTGACCCAATTTGACACTTAGTATAAGACAAAATAAAGATGAATAAAATTCAATACAAAAATGAAATACTGGAACAAAAAGTTAATGTAATAAATCAAAAGCTAATTTTAGTTGTTACCCATGCAAAATTGCAAGGATTGTTTAGTGGGATTTTTCTAACGTGTGCCCATGGTGTACATGATAAGTCTTCATTTCTTTCCTTAATTAAGTGATATTCTCCTTAGAAAAATCCCGCTAAACAATCCTTGCAATTTATTAGAATAAAAGTATTTTTCTTCACAAAAACTTTGTTATATACTTATATTTAATAATTCTATATTGTTTCTAATTTAGCCAGCAGTAATAATACGTTTAAAAAAAATTGAACATACAACGTTAATTGACCTACACCCGTTAACTCGTATTGACTTTTTATGACTCGTGACATGTATTTACCTGCACCTGTCTACTCATTTTCTAATTTGACGAATATGATTCCGCATACAACGTTAATTGACCTGCACCCGTTTACCAGTATTGACCTTTCATGACTCATGACATGCATTGAACTGCACCCGTTTACACGTATACTAAGTTGAAGGACATGATTCCCCATTGATCCAAACACATTATTGACATGGCCCAAAATACTTACCATGGAGTAACAAAAGAATTAACAATCCCAAACAATTTTAAATTTTAACAAAAGAATTAATTTTTTGCATAAGATATGATTGATATACTCCGTATAAATTATATACTCATTCCTAAACAAAACGTAAATAAGGCACTATTGTAGAAGTTTTTATAATTTACTGCAATTAACTTTGGTGATTATTGGTTTATGCATTACAAAATATTCCTCGCCCGAAATTAAATTTACATAAGATTTTTGCTTTTTAATTTGGACGAAATATTAGGGATTTGTGTCCTTTATTTATAATTTTGTTAATAAAAAATCAACAAAATCAATTGGCTTAGTGGTTCTACTGTTAAAGTATAACTTTGAGGTCACAGGTTCAAACCTTCATAGCCCCATTTTTTCAGAATTTATTATGTGGCAGGTGATGACATCATCGATGATATGAACGCAAAAATTTACACTAAATGTTTTGCCTATTAATTAATATATAATATTATTGACATTTTTTGTGGGTTTTGATTTTGGGAAGATAATAGAAAGATAGGAGACGTGGAGGGAATAGTGAGAGCCACGTCAGCCAATATGTAACGGACGTTAGTTTGAGGTCCTTGACGCCCCGATTTGGTACTTAACTCAAACTACTAGTATATATACTACCTTCCTTTGCGTACCCCTTATTTCCATATAATTGTTCGATAGCTTGCTTTCCAAGAGACTTTGTACAGTGAAGTCCATCCCTCCGAACTGTCGTTTGAGTTTTGCACGAGTACTCAAAGGGGCGCTTGATAGGGTTATTGGTCAGCCTGATGACTTCTCCCGGTTGCTTGTGTTGCCGCTGTGTGTCCTCCGGACGTTTTCTCCGCGGAGTTGTCGTGAGCGTCGATCTTCTGTTAGACGTCATTTATAGGAGGAGAGTATTATTTGTGCCCTTCGGTCGTGGGGCCGGGTGAGCCGGGGGGTACATGGGCGCTTGTGCAGGATGCGTTGGCTGCTAGCCCGCCTCTTTCTGCGGAGGTGGTTGAGGACGTAGGGGAGCGTTCTATCTCGCAGTGTAAGCGTAAGGTCTCAGATGGTCATTTTACTGCAGCGGTTCGTGTCCTTTCATCTTCTGGCATTGCTCCTTACTCTGATGCTACTTTGGAGGATCTGACCACTAAGCACCCTTTCGTGCCGGGGCCATCTTTGTCTTCCTTACCTGCCGATCAGCCTTTTCTTGATGCTCCTGTCGCAGTCGTTCGTGAGAGGATTCAGAGTTTTCCGCGTGGTACGTCATGTGAGCGTGACGGATTGCGTGCGCAACACCTTCTAGATTGTTTGAGTGGTGCTGCGGTGGCTGTTTCAGATGACCTCTTGGCGTCGATCACACAGGTGGGTAACCTTTTCCTAGCTGGCCGGTGCCCTGCTGTATTCGCCCCTTACATAGCTAGTGCTCCTCTTACTCCGCTGGTCAAGGCCGGGGGTGGGATTCGCCCTATTGCAGTGGGTACTATCTGAAGACGTCTGGTCTCTAAGGTTGGTGCTAGTTTGGTAGGTCCTACCTTGAGTGCTTAATTTGTTGATCTCCAGTTTGGAGTGGGTGTGTCCGCCGGGGGGGGGGGGGGGGGAAGGCGATTTTGCATGCGGTTAATCGTCTGGTCGAGGCGAGGGGGGTTGAGGTTGGTCTTTCTATGTTGTTGGTGGACTTTAGGAATGCCTTCAACTTGGTCGATCAAATTGCTATGCTTCAGGAGGTCCGGGTTCGTTGCCCTACTCTTTCGCGTTGGGTTGAGTTTTGTTATTCGGATCCAGCTCGTCTTTATTATGGGGAGCACACTCTCTGGTCTTGTCAGGGGGTGCAGTAGGGTGATCCTCTTGGGCCATTGCTCTTTGCCCTCGTGTTGCATCCCTTGGTTTGTCAGATCCGGGATTTCTTCGATTTGTCCTTACAGGCATGGTATTTAGATGATGGTACTGTTGTCGGCGATACCTTGGTTGTTAGTCAGGTCTTGGAGTTGATTCAACTGGCGATACTAGTATATATACTACCTTCCTTTGCGTACCGATGATTCTATGGTGATTGTCAGTTTTTGACAATTAGGGTAATATTTAACTATGGTTAATATTTATATATCAATATAAAATATTACAAAATCTTTTGAAAATATTAATTTAGGATTATTAAATTATATAACAACAATTTCAAATATATATCCTCTACAAAAAAAAAAAAAAAATCTCATCTTTCTTCACGTATTCTAGACCAAATAGAATTTTTTAGATAAGAAATGTTGATCAACACTGATCATTCCCAATTAACATACCAAAATATTATCACATATAAATACAATAGCGGTAGATTTAGAAGCATTTTAGGCCGTCCACATCAGCTGTGACATCATCGACACGTCATAGCTGATGTCAACCCCTCCTAATTAGGCAATAAAATCTCCTGAATAAATAGTAGTTTCCATAACTAAATCTGCAACAAATATAACATTCTCCATAATTATTGTTGGAAAATATAATCTTGCACCATATTTGGATCTAAATATATTTGACCTTAAAAAACGGGCAAAAAAATATATAACCGAATCTTACAAACCGGAATCAAATCTTTTAAATTTGATTTAATACCTAAAATGTAACATCAAATCTTTCAGTTTACCAAAAAATATCAAATATTTAAATTTGATTCGGAAATGGAATAAAATTTGTTAATTATAAACGGAAAAAAAAAATCAATTAGAAAATAAAATCTTTATAATCATGTCATATTTGAACAAAAGCGTTTATAACAATACAAAAAAAAAAAAAAAGATTTTAATTCTTTATGAGGATTTACTTTTTTTCTAGGGTTTTGGTAATTTTAGACTTCTCCCCTACTATATAAAAGGACAACACAACACATTCATTCTCATAGCGGAACAACCTTTCATGTACCTACATACCATGACTAAATTCATTTTCTTTCAATGTTTTTGTATCCATTTATTTTTATTAGTTTGTGTCGAAATTGTATTCTCATGAGCATTTTGCTAACTTTTGGCTACCAAGTTGGGATTTGTCATTTGACCTTTTTTCAACAATATAGTCTGGTTCATATATGTTTGATAATGTACTCTTTTTTAGAGGGTTTTTTTTTTTCCAGCAACATTCATGGATGAAAAGTGTGAAATATACTTTGATTTTTTATGCAATTAACACATTCATGGACGGAGATTACATTTTTTAAGGCAGTATCATCGGTTTATACTTTATATAATTAGTTAATTAAATGATATGTTAGTTCATTTTTTGTTGATTAATCATAATGCAACAATAAATATTTACCCAAAAATTAGCTACGTAAAGGGTGAACATTTCAAAATTTTAGGCAAGAAAATACCATAATTATATTGAGCATCAAATTTTAAAAATATAATTTCCATAAAAATGTGTAACAAAAGTTACTATCCTAAAATAAAATCAATGGAAATGATAATATAATTTGAACGAATTAAAATTATCTTAAAATATATCAATTTATGCTCCTAATATATTGCAACTTGTCATATACGGGATAAATCAAAAAGTTCCCAAAATAGATACTATACAATCAAAAATTTGGGAACCAATGGCAATAAAATCTCATATAGGGTTATAAAATATGAACCATATATTGCAATTTCCCGGATTTTAAGGCAATAAAATCTGAACAATATATTGTAATTTCCTAAGATTTTCATATTATTCACGAAAAAAATATTTCTAAAATAAAAAAAAATACAAACATAATTTCCCTCCCTTAAAAAGGTACTAAATTAAAACATGATAGTAATAAATTAATAATATAAACGCTTAAACATATTAATTAGTCAATCGAAAATAAAAAATACAACAACTAATTGAAATCATTTCCTTATTAAATCAAATGAAATCTTTTAATTTACGGACTTTACATGGACTCGATATTTGGAATTAAAGTACAAAATAATTCCACCTCACGTTTACTAATTAGCTTCGTAAAAAGTGAACATTTCAAAGTTTTAGGCAAGAAATCTCCGTAATTATATTAAGTTGTAAATTTCAAAAATATAATTTCCATAAAAACGTGTAACAGAAGGTACTATCCTAAAATAAAATCAATGGAATGATAATATAATCTGAACGAATTAAAATTATCCTAATATATATCCATTTTTGCTTATACGGGATAAATAAAAAAGTTCCGAAAATAAATACTATAAAATCAAAAATTTGGGAAAAAGATACAATTTTCTACGACAATAAAATATTTTTTTTAAGGTTGTAAAATATGAACAATATATTGCAATTTTTTTCGGATTTTAAAGCAATAAAATTTAAACGATAAATTGCAATTTCCTAAGATTTCGATATTATTCACGAAACATAATATTCCTTAAATTAAAGAAATACAAACACAGTTTTTCCCCCATGAAAACAGTGCTAAACAAGAGAGTAATAAATTAGTGATATAATCAGTCAATTGAAAAGAAAAAAAAAAAACAACAACTAATTGAAATCACATCCTTATAAAATCAAATCAAATCTTTTAATTTACAGAAATTATAGGGACTGTGTATTCGGAATTAGGTAAAAAATAATTCGGAAATAAGTCATATATGTTGTTTAACTTAGGTCATGTGCGATTAGACTGCATTTTTATGATCTGATTTGATTTGATTTGAATTGAACTGATATTATTTGATTTGAATAAACTTGATTTGGTTTGATCTGAACTGATACGGGTTCGATTAAGGTCAAATTAAATACGGGTTAATTTACACGGGCTCAAATCCCGGTCAATAGGCTTGGTCAAATTAGACAAAGAAATATACAGGCAAAGACAGGTTCGGGTTATTAGGGGTCACGAGTCGTATATATCATTGACATTAATTACCAAAAACGAGTTGAGGAGAGTTACTCGGTTAATTAAACTCTAAGTTTTAACATGTCTAACAAAATACAGTGATTTAGAATACCTTATAACAACTCATGCACGCGCGATAACAAATAGACAAAACTATTTATTATAGTAAAACTTTTTTTTTTTTTGTACAATAACTTTTAATGGGGGAAGATTATTATAAGTGTGTTAA
The DNA here is from genome assembly GCA_963680865.1 of Spergularia marina. Lineage (NCBI taxonomy): Eukaryota > Viridiplantae > Streptophyta > Magnoliopsida > Caryophyllales > Caryophyllaceae > Spergularia > Spergularia marina. The sequence continues at coordinate 19,259,951 of OY804553.1, read as the reverse complement.
CTCGAGTTCTATGCTATTTTTTTTTTTTTTTTTTTGTGATCTAAATGACAAATTATTAGCTAATAACTCTAATCATATGTTGTTTCATATCTTTTAACTCAAATATTACGGCTTAACATGTTGGGCTAGAGTTAAATTAACCCACAAACATGTGTGTCAAAACTTAAATCATATTTGGTTTCATATGAGTCACTCCCTCACCGGTCATAAGAACAGGACTATGATTAAAATGAAACGGGTCATGGGTTGTAAAAAAGCAAAATCATGACTTAGAATTGTCTTTACATGTCTTCTTCGTGTCATGTGTCTAACCTGTCTTAATTTTGTATTAGTGAATGGTCAAATCGGTTTGAAATGGGTTCACGTCAAAATGAGATTGGTGATAAAAAAACATGTTTATTACCCAAAGTAGGGTGTATCGAGCTCTTAAAGTTTAATACACACCTATTAACCAGGCTTATAAAAACATTTTCATGATCTAAGATTAGAGTATAAAAAGAAAATTTCACCTATATCATATGACAGCCCATGCAATTTTGTACGGGTATTAAACTAGTATATATATATATATATATATATATATATATATATATATATATATATATATACAGCCGTGATTTTGAGCAATTTTCAAGACATCCACATAGGCTGCTAATGTCAAATGAGTATTTCCGTAAATACCACTCACATGGTAATGAAAGACACGCGCACACATACGCAAGCCACACGCATAAAATATGCACTATAATTATGGTACTATATATTTTATTGCCTTATTTACAATAATTATTTAACCATTACCACAAAAATCGGAAAGTATATAACTTTAGAGTCCCAAAATTTGACAAGAAAATATATATTTTATATTTAATATTAAATATATTTCTTGAAGTGCCCATCAATTTTGATAACTACACCATTTTAAGCAACAATATATATATAATAAAAACCAAATAACATGTTGGTGCACGAAATCAATACTGAGTCACATTTGCAAACAATCTATTAATACTATTGTGTAATCAATCCCTTCCATCAATTATGTCAATAATATTTATCATATGGTATATAGTTGCCATCTTTGCCTTATATATTTTACACGATTTTTTTACGAAATATGTTGACCTCATGTATTTTACAAAATATTTTTCTAAATAATCAAAGAGGCAAACAACTCTACGTTAAGGGTTTTTTTCAACACTCAATCTCATTCATATAAATACCTCCATATTTGTGATTAGCTAGCTTTGTATTTACCCCACCGCGTCCTTCTCACTTTTTCTACAATCATAACTTTGTTCCAAATTTACATAAGCAATTTTTCGATTATAGATTATATGTTGCTTGGAAGATGTAGGCTATTAGAAGTAGGCTGAATTAGCATGGAGGGAACATGAATGTCCACTCATTAATGCTTAGAAATTTAGGATTAGATGCAAATTTTTGATAATATTCTCCACATATATAGTCACATACGCACGGTCAATATTTCTAGATAAGTCCCCGGCGTGTGCACATCAAGTAACATGGGAAGCAAATTCTAATAATATAGTAACAAAATCATATATTTGCCAAAAAGATACACATCAATTCCTTTTAGAATGATTGTATTTGTTCTTTACACCAATTCTTAACATATACTCCTAAAATTATCAGGTGCGCAAAGCTATGAACTAACAATCTAACATGTCGCTCTAATTAACCAAACATTTTGAGAAAGAAAAATCTATGCGCTCTATATCAAAAGGGTTAGTGCGATTGCCGTCAGCGTATTATGCATTAGTGTGGAGTTGGGTTGGTTTTTATAAAGAAAATGACCATAACTTAGGTAACGTTTAGGCTGACCAATTGGTCAACATTTAGAGTGTTTAAAGAAAGACGGAGGGGGAAGTTAAACTCGGAATTGAAGTGCATGCCGAAGAGTAAGGAGATTGATTTTAAATAGAGGGAGTAGCATTAAAACAAAATAAGTTTTTATGTATAGGTTAAAACTTATAACAACTTTTTGCATAGTTGATCATTCATATAAATTATTTCCTTAAGTTTTAGGTAGACGTTATTTCTTAAATATGCAGTATAAAATGCTTATAAAAAAAAAAGTTGCCTACACATGTACAACGCACGCGTAAAGTACGTATTAAATTAGCTCAATTAAAAATAGGTCAAATTGGAGTCTACGGGTTTTGTTGAGTGTGACTAGCAAACATGTTGGTCAAATTGGGTCACAATTAAGAAAAAAATAAATAAATAAAGAGATAAAGAAGTAAGTATGATAAGAGAAAAATGTTAACTGGAACCACAGTAAAACTGTGGTATTAATAGTATCCTAATTGTCTCTACAAAATCATAACCCGTTTTCTTTATTGGTTACGCGTTATTAACATTTGAAATAATCATCTCGAGATAGTGTTATAACTATGAGATTTGAGTTTGAGATAATTGACAGGCCTTTTACGGGTAATCGTTATTTTTATAATATGTAATTACGTCACTACACAAACATAAATATAAGGATGATGAAGAAATTAAGTTGTTAATATATGACTTTACTTCATTTCTACCAGAGTATTCATTTCGTCGGGAAAAAAAAGACATGTATCCATAAAAATAATAAACACTTTGTAAACTTTAGTACGGGTGTATCAAATATTGTTGCCTTATTTGAATTTACTAATGTCGTACCATCTACTGATTAAGTGACCTAAATCTAAATTATTAAGTAATTTCTCCCAAACGAAGGCAATATATAGATACTTATTTTTTTAAAAGTGGTAACTGAAACCAAAAAAATGGGATAGAGTATGTATAAACAACGCATGAGTTTGAGGTTAAATAATACCGAGTACATGGATTAATACGGGTCACAAGTAAAAATAAAAAAGTGGATTCATGACCATTAAAAGTGGGGCGATGTCAAATAGGATCAACTTTTGTGAGGTTTAACTCCATGAGTCCTATTTTTTTCAATCTTAATACGCATCCTCAAGAATAAAAATACAGTTATTATCATTTCCATAGGATTAAGGGCTTTAGTTAATAACATTGGGTCTCAAAAAAGGTTTGGTTTGAAAGTAGGGTGATTTGTGTTCATTAGGGGGTCAAATTTGATCAACGGGTCGGTAGTTTGAGGTTATATACAAAGATCTCATTGTATTGCGGAATATCATACTTGGGTTAATACGGGTCACAAGAAAAAATTAATAATGTTTTATCCATAATGAGATTAATCAGTTTAACTTAGCACAGGTAGTCTCAATAAGGGTCTGGTTTAAATTTAGGGTGATTTGTGTTAATTAGGCGTCAAATTTGATCAAACGGACGGATAGAGTCTGAGGTTAAATATGTGGGTTAAAACGGGTCACACATAAAATTAAAAACGGGTCCGCGTCAGAAAAGCAGGCGAGGTGAAATAGGATCAATTTTTGTCAGGTTTAACTTCGCGGATCCTTTTTTTTCTTTAATCTTAAATGCATTTATCAATTTGACAATAGTTCAAAAGAGTATCATTATATCTGAGTATAAGAATAATCAAATAGCGTTATTATTCATATAACAGCCCGTGCAAGTTTGCACGGGTAAAAGAACTAGTGTACGTAAGTGGCCGTCAATTATATAGTGCCTATTATCGTGTACATTGTCATATTTTACACTTTTAAATCTCCGAATGAGTAACAAATTGATCCACTCCCGTTCAATTCAATATTAAACATCTTAAACGATTGTCCAAAGAAAAAAAAAATTCCAGAGGTCCAAACAAAGATTTATTATACTGTAATATATATATTATACTACTAATAGCCAACGTAATATTTCCACTACAGAGTGACACCTCATAGATTTAATCAATAGTAACCCCCAAAAATGAGCTTATGAAGGACCTCATAGATTTAATCAATAGTAACCCCCAAAAATGAGCTTATGAAGGTTTGAACATGTAACCTCAGGATTGCAATTTTAACACTTCGACCACCAAGGCAACTGATTTTTTTGATATTTTTATTAACAAAGTTATATATAAAGGAATTGAGATTTTAGGAGATAATTTCGGAAACAACTTTGGACGAAATAATCTGAATCATATCAAATCATTTTATTTTTGGAGATAATTTAGGAAGTAATATATATAGGCGCAATATATTAGGAAATAACACATCTTGGGTTTATTTCGTTTTAACTTAAAATACGGGTCAACGGATGGGGTCAGAGTAAAAAAAAAAAAGAAGTGTGTTAAAAAGTAGTCGGGGTTAATATGAATTACAGTTCACAAAAACGGGACCCGAAAATAGAGGGCCACGGGTTATAAATTGTAATTCGTACATAAATACAAAGTACTTAATTAAATTCGTTATACTTATTAAATTGATTTCATTGAATCAAACATAACTTCTCTAAGATGATACCAAATTAAACACGTTTTTTTTTCGTCTTAATTTTAGAAAAACTGGGACAACGGGTCATCTCATGTTTAACCCAAAAGAATACTGGTCAAAACGGGTTCGAGTTATCTATGGCCAGAACTTGATCAGAAAAAAAATGGGTATTAACCTTGAACAACGGGTCACATCTGGTCGGTTAAGTTTTTTACAGTCCTATATTTTGCGTTAATTATGAGTAATAAAATAAATTTTTAACCAAGTTCATATAACAACCCGTGCAATTTTGCACGAGCCAATAAACTAGGTAGTAGTATAATTAGTACGAAAATCGGGCGCGGGTTCAAGTCAAAAGGACCATGGGTCTTAAAAAGCGAGATCATAGCCTACAAGAAGCAGGTTCATGGCCTACAAAAGCAGTTTATGAACAATTCCAATAAAAAATGGGAAAAGAAAGAGTTGCATTTGAAATGTTAAGAATAGTACAACAAATTTTAAATCCGATTAAAAATTGTGATTTAAATTAGAATTGATATTGGAACACTTACTTACCATTACACCAAAGCTAAAGGGCAGTCAATTGGTTTCCTTATTATCGCGTATCGATTAGAGGGAACAAAAGGGAGGCGTTCACCAACAAGTGTCCTTTAAACAAAGACTAAATGTAGATATAGTTTTTGAAATTTTACACTAATTGTGTATATTCAACGAACCCGTTTTGGATTATATTCGTCTTAACTCAATTACAAATCAACGGGTTGAATCAAATTTGACCCTAAATATATGTGTGAAAACAAATTTTTGTTTATATGACTCATTGCCCCAGAGGTCATATAAACGAGTTGCTGACCCAAAAAATAGTGGGCAATGGTCAAAATTGAGTTCACAACTAAAAAAGAAATGACTTTGACATGTCTAACGTTATATATTCTTTCTTTTTGTTCATGTACATCAACTATTTTTTTTTTTTTTTACTTTTTTTTAGGTCATATTGGTTGAGCATAGGATACAACAAATTATTATAACTTTCTTTTACTACGTAAATTTACTTCTCTTATGTTATCTTCGACTTACATTACTCATAAAACAGGGGTACATGACTCCAAAATAGCATGTTCTAAACCCAAAATTAGCGGGTTACGGGTCTTGAAAAGCGAACTTGTGACTAATAAACAAATTTTGACAAGTCTCACGTTGTTCTCCTAATTTTTTTTCCTTTAATGTGCACCCATTAATTATTCGAATAATTAAAAAACGTTGTACACGAACAAATCATTATCTAGATTACTCCCTCCGTTTCTTTTGTTTCTTTACGTTTCGTTTGAATTCCTCTCACATATTCAAACGAAACGTAAAGAAACAAAAGAAACGGAGGGAGTATATAACAACCCGTGCAATTTTGCACGGGTACATAAACTAGTTAATTTAACCATTAGCCACCCCATTAGCCTTCAATTACACTATCTACATCATCAGTGATGTCATCAATGACATCAGCATTCATTTAATGATCTCATTGCTGATGTCATCGCCACCTCATTATTGCATGTGTTTGACTACATAAAAAATGAGCTTGTGAAGGTTTGAACCTGTAAACTTAAAGTTACAATTTTAACACTTCAACCACCAAGGCAACTGGTTTTTTTTTATACTTTTATTAACAAAGTTATATATAAAGGATTTGAGATTTTAGGAGATAATTTCGGAAAGAACTTTGGACAAGATAATCTAAATCATATCAAATCATTTTATTTTTGGGGATAATTTAGGAAGTAATATATATGCGCAATATGTTAGGAAATAACACATCTTGGGTTTGTTTCATTTTAACTCAAAATACGGGTCAACGGGTGGGGTAAGAGTTAAAAATAATTGTGGTAGTCGGGGTTAATATGAATTGCAGTTCAAAAAAAGGGGACCCGAAAATAGTGAGTCACTGGTCATAAATTGTAATTCGTACATATATACTTAAAGTACTGAAATACATTCTCTATACTTATTAAATTGTTTTCATTGAATCAAACATAACTTCTCTAAGATGGTACCAAATTAAACACGTTTTCGTCTTAATTTTAGAAAAATTGGGACAATGGGCCTTCTCAATTTTAACCCAAAAGAATATTAAAACGGGTTCGAGTTATACATGGCCAAAACTTGATTAGGAAAAAGAATGGGTATAAACCTTGAACGACGGGTCACATCTGGTCGATTAAATTTTTTACATTCATAATATTTTGCGTTAGTTATGAGTAATAAAATAGAGTTATAACTAATTTCATGTAACAACTCGTGCAATTTTGAACGGGCCAATAAACTAGTCATATATATTATATAATTACCAGTACATTTCCAGCCTTATCAGGCCGTCCACATCAGCTGCCACGTCATGCCACGTGAATGATGATGTCATCTGCCTGTTATTTTATTCAATAAAATTTGTTACAAAATTGTTATTTTCCATAATTAATATAACAGTATATTTTGACTCGGTATTTTAGTTAATAAAATCTGATATAAAAAGGAAACAAATAAAATCATTATCATAAACAAATTGCATAACTGTACGAAAAAATCCATACTATCCTAAAACCGAAACAAATAAAATCATTATATAACAATAGCGAAAATCATTACTAAAACTGACAATGAATTTTCCTATCAATTAATAGTCTTTTCTATAATAATATAAACTTCCCAGTTTTGGCCTACATACAATCTGGCAAAATAGCAACTAATCTGCATCATTCCCATACAAAAACGGAAAACGCAATATAGATAATATAGGAATAAAGAAAAAATCAATCGAGTCTACATTCTATGATTTTTTTTTTCCAGTCCTATATTAGTGCATAGAAATTTAATTAGTAATATCTCATTAATTTGGAACAAATTATTTACCCTATCAATTCAAAAACCTCTAAATTTCTCGCCATATTATCTGCTTTCAAAAACCTACGTCTTCATCAATCATTATCCTCACTAATTGCAATCGTCGTCATCATCATGTGTGCTCCCAGAAGTAGCGGCAAAGATTGACTCCCTTATTAAACAGGTAGCTCATCTAATTTCATGCCCATAGTCATAGTGGTTTATTTAATTGAATACTTCTTTGGTGATATTTTCTCTTTGTTTAACGTAGATCAGACGAGATGAGGCAAAAGGACGAGGCGTCGTTGATGGGTTGTACGAGAACAGGGACACAAATTATTATACCAAGACTAATTATTTTTCCAGTTTCAAGCCATGAATTTCATTCTGGGCAGATTGGGTGATGGCAGGTACGGCAGCGGCGGTAAATGAGTTCATTAGTAGCGTAATAATAATAAAAAAAAAATTGTATAAGATAGAGTAGATTATCAAAACTATATTAGTATTATTTTTGACTAATTTGTGTCAAATGATTTCATTGATTTGAGTAATAAAAAACAGATTTGTTTGATTGAAATTCATTTCAGCGTAATTGCTCGGAATCGAAATGAATTGGGATCCCAGTAATCGGCTAATCGCACGACTCTGCAATTTGACATGATCCGTACGACAAGCTAAGGACGGCCTGTATTTTATCTCCCACCTGGTACTTATATTTCAATTATTTGGCACTTTGTTTTCATTTATGTTCTGAATCTAATGATGGGTCTTTTTTTCTTTGCACTTAGATTTTGGAAATGCATGAGCCAAATTACTGTTCACGTCAAATGATCTACAACATCTGATTCGGCCGACAAGCACAACCAGCATAGGTACAAAGGCATGTTTTTTTCGGCTTTTTAGTTTCACTTGGATAATATTTGTTGACCGAGTATGAAGTTTTATTAAGATTTATGCTATTTGGAGTATTTCAATTTTACTTTCAATTGTAAAGTTATACGTTGGGTTGAACTCTCATGTCTTCTTGGAGAAGATGATAATCATAATGAGATTAATAACTTTTATTTTTTAATTCTCAAAGTAACAAGATTATAGTGTTGATGAATTTGTTGCCTAATCTTTAATGTGCATTACTATTGACAATTGACATATGCAGCCTCGGTCACATTTTTAGCTAATTGGTAGTAGATAACATTATTTGACATTTGTCGTAGCATTTTTATTAGTATCGTCTTTGTTTGATGATTCTTTAACTGATATAAACTCTAAATTATATTATTTTGGCTCTTGATTGTTTACAGGAGGGAATATCAAAGCGTGCATGCGATATGTTAATTAATTGCAATAAAGGCTAACAGGAGGGGATTAAAGCTTAGATAGGCTGAACTATAGTTTATTTCAGTGGGAGCCTATAAAAATAGGCCTGTATTTTTTTAAATTTTTTTTTTTTTTAAATGGGAGTCTATTGAATCTCATATTGAGATGAATGAACCAGAACATCATATATGTATATCCTTTTAAGATTCATTTGTACATTAATTACAAATGGTATTACTCTTTTGTCTTTTTTGCGAAAATGATCTTTTTGCCAATCATTTCTTGCCACTGTCCCTTTTTATGGATATAGTAGAAAGTATTGGATGAATGCAAGGAGCTTTTGTATAAACACAATTTCGATCAACTCCTAAATTAGAGTGTGAAGTACAACAAATTAAGCTGCTTTCACAAAATTACCTCTCATTCTTCCTTAATCACATTTCGCCATATTCAATTCACACCATCATCAAATCTTTGAACGATGTTTGTTTCCAGAAACTAATTAAAATTTTATTCGGAATGCACACATACGTACTCCTAATAATTTGAAATCTAAATGGAATAAATTGGATATTCTCAACTTTAACATATACCTTACTTTTTAGTGTATATAATTAACTTAACATATACCCTAGCAATCAAAAGATGATTCACAAGTCTGTGTATATATTAACTATAAAATTGATATTATGTTTGCCACTTTCCCTTCATTATGGCCTTATGGGTAATAATCATTCTTCAGAATATTTAGAGGGTTCTACTACTACTACTACTATACTAAAATCGTCATTTTTCTAATACGTATCAAAGTGTTCGATCAGACATATTATAATATGGGTAAATAACCGTGATCATGATTTCACCGTCTTTTCAAAGTTGCTTTGTATACATCGTGCGAACGACAACCGTGCAGTTGTTCAAATTCACCCACTCGCACACTATAGATGTTTATCCCACTCAGGTGGGGCGGGTAAGATACAGTTTCATTAACTGATCAAACACACGGGTTAGTTCAAATAACGGGTCAAAAATATGGGATTGCCTCAGGCTGGTTTAGGATATGCGTGGGTAAAATTATATACAAGGGTGACGCTAAACGCAGCAAAAAATCGCCTAAACGCAGCATAAAATAATAACCTAAATAAATATACTTTTTTAACATCCCTAATATACCCTTTTCTATTTTAATTAGATAAACCTAAACTATATAAAAAGCCCAAAAAAATACTACGCACCCAAAACATTATCAATTGTTCAATAATTCTATAGCAATTTATCGTGATTATGACGGACGAGATTCCTAACGATTTTTTTATTTCAGATTTCATAAGATAGTGTCAACCCCCGCAATTGAAACTTAGTGTAGGTCGTCGGCTGCCATGACCAACGGTTTAAGAGAGACTGCCGGCCAGAGTGAATGACACCTTATAGCTACCGTCGATAGGCATAGTAGACACCCTTTGACAGGGTGTCGACTGCCATGGTCGGCACCTCATGTTCTTGTATTAATAGTATCAGTCGACACCCCTTCCAAAAGTGTATGTCACTTCGGCTGACACCTGATGCAGGAGTGTTGATCGCGTTGGCCGACACCTGATCTATTATGGTGTTGATCATTTCAGTCAACTCTTCTTCACGCGTGTCTACTGATGCGGCCGACACCTCTCTGACCGGCAAATATTAAGATCATAGCTGAAGACGTTTTCATTTCAAACTAACTAAAATAAACTATATTACTCTAACTAATGTTTCCAATTTGACCTTAAAAAAAAAAAAAACTAATGTTTCCAATATGAGGCACTTGGCAGCTTCTCTATCATATGATCTCGTCATTCTTTGACAAAGTTTTGGAAGTGAAACAAAACCATATCAGATTCAATCTTGGCGTGTCTTTCTGATCACAAAAGCACACATAACATCATCAGGTCTACAATGATCGTGCAACATAACATCCTTAGTGCATCAAGAAGTCACCCATGACAGCCATGTTCCTTCCGATGAGTGGCGATGGGAGAAGGCAGGAGGACCGGTTGGGCGATCGTCGGCGAAGGATGTGTGGATTGTCAGTTTGAGAAGGATGTGTGACGATCTTCTACTCTTTCATTCGTACAAGAGATAGCTAAGCTTTGGGGCTTTTTCATGGGAAGGGTGATTTTGTAAAATGTATCTATTGTTTTTTATAATTATTAATTTAAATTATTATTTTATGCTGCGTTTAGGCGGTTTTTTGTTGCGTTTAGCGTCTTCGATATACAATTGCATGCGTCATTCATTCTCATTTTTATAATATTAAAATAATATAGCTAAATGAGATTCCGTTTGACTATTTGGGTTTTCACTCAACATTAATATATCACCATTATTCTTGCATAAACCTCTCAAATCGATGGGTTGGATCAGATACAGATTGGTTCAATAGCGGGTCAAATATAGGGGTTAGTTCATATAACAGGTCAGTATTGATTCGAGTCATTAATGGTCACATCTCATAATGGTTACTCATGTCTGTGTGATATGGAATGTAATTATTTTTTTGACAATAATTAAAGATAGTGTATGGAACTAAGAACCTTATTTTGTCTTAAATACGGGTTAAATCGGACCAAATAGTTATTTTTGATCTTACCTAAAGATAAGAGTATCAAAACAGGTCGGGTCAACACGAGCCATGTATATAGGTCATAAAAATAGGTTAAAATAATGTCTTAATATATATTTTTTCAAAGTGTCCCTTAATTTAAAGAAATGTCTGAAAAAACTCACATGATTTATGAACGGGTTAGGCTTATTAAAAATATGGTTCAAGTCAACAATGTGTTTGAATCAATGTCGAATCATGCCTCTTATTTATGGAATAAATCGAGTCTAGGTCGAATCGGGGGCTTAGAGTTCAATATAGGTCAAAACGGGGTCGGGTCATTAATGGCCATAACTCATTAAAACAACGGGTTCATGACTATGAAATGTATCTATTATTTTGGCTAAATAAAAAAAAATACACCGAATAATAATACAATCCGGAGTATACTCTACTCTCCACCCTTACCATTTCACATACCCCTATTTCCTTATTCATAGTAGGGACCAAAATTAAATAGATTTTAAAAAATAAGAGATCTAAGGGTGTTTGAGTGGGACATAAAGACTAAGGAGTAGCGGCAAAAAAATAAAGTTATTGTGAATATCATATAACTATCCAGTGTAATTTTGCACAGGTAAGCAACTATCATTGGTATTATACGGTGAACAATTACAGTTAAATTACACGGATAAACAACTATACATACGTTGTGTGGACCTGCCAATTGGGTGGGTCTGGTAAGTTACACGTGGTTCAGAAATAGGTAAGTGATACGGGATCATGTCGGATTAGGTCAATATGTATGGGTAAAAAAATACATCTTGTGCCATTTTATTTGGCCTAACAAAAATTTAATCATACTTATACTTTGCAAAGCACAAGTATAAACAATCATAAGATTAATTTTTTTTATTTATTATATCATGTATTTTGATGCATTTTTAGCTTAAACCAACTTAATTATGCCTTGGTGAATGGTCAAATTGGGTCTTCAACTCGGGCCAGGTTTGATCCAAAAATTGCACAGCTCAAAATTGGTTCAGAGCAATATGGGATACGGGTTAAGCTTTTAACAGGTTTAACATCGTGACTATCTCTTATTTTAAAACTCTTCAACACATATATCGATTTGACTAATAAAAACACTTTTGTAACCATATAGTAGAGTATAAAAAAAGTTTTTTTTTTTTTTTTTTTACTTATATTATATAAAAGCCCGTGCAATTTTGCACGGGTCAGTAAACTAGTATTAATTAAAAGGCAAAACATCTTGTGCAATTTTTTGCGTCCACATCAGCGATGATGTCATTGTTGATGTCATCGCCACCTCATCACATGTCACATAATTAATTTGCAAAAATATAGCTATGAAGGCTTGAACCTGTGACTTCATATTTATAAGTTAACACTTCAACCGCTAAGACAATTCATTTGGTTGATTTGTTTATCAACAAAAGAATATATAAAGAACATTAATCCATTTACAAAAAAAAAAATACTTTTCCAAAACAGATTATAGGAATTAAATTAGGGAAAAAAAATAAAATCAAAGGTCGTATAATCTGATGATATCTCCTTATCAAACGTGCTACGTCAAATATGATATCATCAACCACTATTTTAATCAAAATTATTAACCCAAAAAAAAGGGAAAATTTCCTAACATAATCTTTATTTTTTAAGAAAATCAATTAAAAATATAGCATATAAAAATCTGTTGAAATATTCCACCGAAATTTAAGCCTCATATTCCATTTTATTAACCGAATTAATGAGATTCTCCATAATTAAATTCACAAAATAATCTCTAGAATTTTCGTACAAAAAACACACGAAATCTACAAAAAAAAAGTAATTTTCGAATAAAATTTCGTCAGATTATACCGGATTCGTATATTATTTTTTTGCAAAAATTGAGGAGATAATTTAGGAAATATATTATCCTTAGAGCATCTCCAATGAAGAGCTACAAGTATTGTAGCTTTGGCATGCCAACTAGGAGAGAGAAAAAGTTTGAGCAACAATCACAAAACACATCACATTTGCTACAATGCTAAAACTACAATGCTAAATACCAATTTTTATTATTTTTTAATGTTTTAATGCTAAATATTTTTTAAAAACAAAACTACATGGTAAAATAACCGTTGGAGATGCTCTTATCTTTTTTTAAAGAACTTATATACGGAGCATATATTTGACCAGCTACAAACTAAGAAAGAATAAATGCATTTCAGTTGGTCACCAAAATTATGAATGCATATATTTATATGAAAAGAAAAAAAAAAAATCATTTGTTATGTAACCCTAAGCGGGGTTCATTCTCGGTCGTCAAAACCTGCCTTGCTTTATTCTTCTCCTTTTCTTTTTTTCGTACGTATTTGTTTATTCAATGCTTGACTTTTATAATATGTGTATATTTGATGTTAAATGTAAATCTAACGGGCTGTTTGATTCCAAAGAGATTTCTGATTTCGTGGTGTTACTTTGATTACTCATTCTTGATGTTACCAACGTAGATTATTTCTAATTTTGATTTTTTCAGTGCAGGCAATGAGTAGGTTTTCCGAAAATTTAAGGACATCGTGTGGGAGCTTCGAACATATAAGTTCCTACTACATTTGTTTGAACAGAGGATTGTAAGTGAAGTGAAAATTTTGAGTATTCATCTGATTGATCTTACAGTATAGAAGAAGCGCGAGCTATGACAATTCGAGATCACTTACCACGTACGTATGTTCTAATTTTTAATTTATGAATCACATGTGTAAGTTCTGATTTGCGAATGGAGACATTTGTTTAGCAGATTCAAATTTTTTGAATATGTACATGGCTGAGTTCATGAATTTGTTATGGCAAGAAAGGGTGCTAGATGGTGCGACTGCCGTTACCTCAAAAATACGAGGGGATCGTTTAGGAGTTGTATGATGTGTTCGCTCATGTAATAACAAATCAATTCAAAGTATAGGTATGAGGTTAGACGCCTAAATTGCGATTGTATGTGTTCCTCATCCAATCCCCCCCTAATGTACATATTCGTCTAAAATTTTGAGTAAACAATCACAAGTTAATGACTTCGTATTCATTTCAAATATACATTTAACATGAAGGAAATAATTACCCTTCCTTTTATCGGACAGATTGGAAAATGCGACAGCGAGTAAGGTGCGACCATGCGGGAGGAGTAACGGAAGAGAGAAGGCCTTAGATAACTATGAAAAGGGAATAAATTGTAATTTTTTTTTTTTAAGGCATGAATTGTAAAATTATTGTAGTCGTATATATGTGAAAACAATGAATTGAAGTTGTGTTTTTCTTCTATCATTGGTCACCACTCACCGTGTAGCACCCTTTCTTCTTTAGTACAAGCAAGGTATTTTCATAACAAGCCATGCAAGATGTTCTTAACTACGTTAAAATTATAGAGAGTAATCGGGCAACCCGTGCAATTTTGCACGGGTACTAAACTAGTTATACATTAAAATGATCATTTGATCATGGCTCTCTCCTCCACCACCATCTCCTCCAATTCTTCCGAACTTCCCTAATTCAATTTATTCCAAATTTTTCTTTAAACTCATCCCCTACATTCCCAATTCAATAAAGTTCTTCAAATTTGCCCCCAATTCATCCCCTTTCTTCCCCAATTTAATTAAGCTCGTGGATTTCCCCAAAATTCATTCCCTTTTTTCCCCCAACAGATTGACGATTCGACGACGACAGTTCCGTAACTGGAACAACCGTCGGTACCGCCACCGCCGCCGGAATGATGATAAGATGCATAACATTGACGCCGCAGTGGTCAAAGCTCGCCGTGAACTGGTTAAAATACAACAATTGAATGCAAATATAGAGAGTTCAATTCATTTATTCCGTCTCTTCATCAACTCTTGATGATTGAATTAAAGGTTTTATTTATTTTTCTGGGAAAAATAGTCTTAATGATAAAATTGGGGAAAAAGGGGGATAATTTGGGGAAAAGTTAGAAACCTGATTGAACTAATACTGGAGGAATGAGTCGTTGTGTCTTGCAATGAAATCTGATGGATAGACCAAATAGAATTTTTTAGATAAGAAGGGATAGCAAAAATAAAACTAATAAAGGAAAAAAATATTTGAAGTTCATAAAAAAATATTATAATTTGTAATCCTATGTGGTATGATGTATCGTAGGAACTTTTTTTAACCATGATTAAGGAAAATCTAATGGTTGAAATTTGTCTTATCCTAATTTAATGGTCCTGATTTCATTCCTTATCCTAATTGTCAAATACTGACGATTATAATAGAATTTTTGTTTGCGTACCCCTTATTTCCATATAATTAAGAGTTTATAATGTGCCGTTTCTTCCAAGCGTAACTTTATAGACTAGTGGTTATATACTTATATCTTTACCGGTACATCGTACGGGTCTTGGGTAGACATGGTAAACAGGTCATTTGGGTCGAGCTTGGGTCAATTCGGGTCAATTTGGGTGCACTTTAATTTTTGGGTCGGGTTCGGAAGGGTTTGGGCTACTTCGGGTCAATTTCGGATACGGGTCAAATTATTCGGGTTATTTAGAGTCAGGTTGATTTGGGTCGGGTCAATTCGGGTCTAGTTGAAGACTCGGGAAAAATCATTATTAGATTTGTAGGAGTACTAGTTAGGGAAAACATTAAGTCAAGTTGTTTACATACTCGTTTCATCTCAAGATTATGAAGAATAGGAACATTATGCCATATAAATTATAACTAGTTTTTTTTTTGCCCGTGAATTCATGGGGCTGTATTAGATTTGATTGTAATTTTTTTTTGGAATTTATTTATTTTAGTTGCAAAATTAAGGATTATTTGTTTGTCCATTATTTTACATACAATGTAGGAGAAATTTGAACTGGAATTTTTTAAAAACACCCTCCTTCTGTGGACATCTCCATGGTTAAGTAATCATAACTTGTTTGAGTCAAAAATGACTAACAATCGATTTTTGTATTAAGGAGGAAAGATTCCTAACAAGCTCTCGGATTGTTATCTGCAAAAAGAAAACAGGTTACTTGCTCCGGGGTGTTTTCCGGATGATCCCCCTCCGAAGGTTAAGTTAGATCGGTTTTGGCGGGAGAGAGTATTTCAGATGTGTGTGTGTGTGTGTGTGTGTGTGGGCTCGTGATTCTTACCTTTCACCAGTGGGAGGGATCGGATATATATAGTCCCTTTCGTGGGCTACGAGCCTTGACTGGGCCGCCTATGACGAACGCGGCCTGTCTTCCCCTTCATGGCATGGGCCTATTCTTTAACTGGGCCCAAACTCGTCGGGGGATAATTCGACCCACAACAATAGCCCCAAATCAAATTGGGCCCGGTCCGGTTTGATTTTCGTACCCGTCGACCTACAGTGGCGCGAGAATTCGAACCAGAGGAATGTTTGGGGGTAGTTTCAATTTTCTCCAACCGTCTGCGCCATGTGTCAGCCATCGCTTGGCCGCATTAACCACCCCTAATAATCAACCGCCAGCCGCCTATTTATTACGGCTCTTTTTCTGAGGGGAGTCAATACACCGCCATAACTTCTCCCTCAATTCACTCAATCATCATCAATCTTCTCGAAAATCTCTCACCCTTTCAAAATATCACACCGTTATTTGGCTAAACGGAGGGGAGGTCGTTCGTTGCTGAAGCTCGGGATCTAGGTGTCGTTCATTGTCACCATCGTGAGTCGTAACTTCTATTCCAAGTAAGTTTCCATCTTTTCTTCTTCCCTCTCTACAATCTATGTCTCGTGATTCGAGATCCTCCGACGCCGCGTCGGATTCCCAAAACGATCCTCAAAGATCTGCTTCCCAGTCTAGCCCCGAGTCGAGTTCCGGATCTGGGTCATTGTCTGAGTCGGGGTCCAATGGTGAGCTCATTTCTACGTTGATTGGAAAGAAAACTCCGGTGGAAGTTGAACCCTCTTCCAAGAGAAGGGTTCATGCCAGGAAGTGTGCGCGGAGAACAACACCTGCTGCGGGCCCTTCCGTTGTAGATCTGAGCGATGAGTCTTCGAGCGAGAGTCATGGGGGTAACACTTTGACCGGTAAAGAGTTGATAGTTCGGTCATTGGGCCCTGCCCGGGTTAAGCCTGTCCGTAGGAGACTTCCCCGTCACGCCTCTCAGTCCGACCCCTCCATCCAATATTCAGAGTCTGAACAAAAATATTTTTCTTTCTTAATGTCTATCGTCCCCGATCCGGTGTGGAGGTCAGAGATGGAGAGTTTAGGGGGAGTGGAGATTGCGAATGAATATTATGGGATGGGCCACGGATACTCCTTGGTTCTCCCCAGGGGAAAAGACCCCGTGTCTCATCCTCCGCCGGGGTGCACAGCTGTTTACCTGCATCAACTGGGGTCTCCGGTTCCCTCTTCATCCCTTCATTGAGAAAGTGATGCGTAGGTTTGGGTGAGCCCTTTGTCAACTTACACCGCAATCTATCCGGTCACTTGTCTCATTCGTGTGGGTATGTAATTTCCGGATTTTCCCCCTAACAATAAACCTTTTCCGTCACCTGTATTCGTTCTCGAAAAAAGGGGGTCCGACGTTGGGCTGGTATGGTTTGACTCTAGTAAATGGCCGGATAACTTCATATCCCCAGGTAGAGAGTCACAAGCATTGGAAGGATAGGTTTCTGTGGCTACGGGTTCCGGATGATTTCTCTTTGTCTAGGGTTCCCTTCGTTGTGTTGAATCATCTCCTGACTGTGAAAGGAGAGGAAAATACTTTGAAAGGAGTTCGAAAGGTCCCGCTGGATTCGGTTGAGAAAAGGGCTTTCGACCATTTTGCCAGCACTGGGGTCGGCAAGTATCCGGGGCCGGCTAGGTGGCTTCCCCATTTTGACGTGATTTCTAAGGAGTTTCTAGCCGCCGGGGGGCTGGCTCCGGCGTTCAGAGCAGGTATATCCGTCTAGGAAGGAGATCATTTTGAACCATTCCCCATTCCTTGCTTTACTTCCCTTTTCTTTTTCTTGTGTTATTTCTGTTGTGGTTGGATTCTCATCCTCTTCTCCCGTTGCAGGTGATTTTGTGTGGACTCCGGAGCGCGTAGCAAAGATCAATCTCCATCCGGACCGTTCCGCGATATCTCATCCAGTCCTGGACCGCTTCTGATGTTCCTCCTGCAAATATCCCTCGGTTCGGTCGCCGGAATGTCACTGCCGATGTTAACGAGGCGGTCGACTCTCCTGTCAATGAGGTGGTTGACTCCTCGAGACCTCCGTCTCCGGATAGATCTACGCCTCCTGTCACTGTGTCCCCCACTGTGGTACACGCCTCTCCTATAAGGCCTCCTTCACTTCGCCGGCCACCCTCTCCCACTCCCAGCGTTTTCGGTGCGGTGCCGGACAGCCTGAGTTCTACAGCCTCGGAGAAGAGGGCAAGGGAGGAAGAGTTGGAGGGTTCTGGCCCTCACATGGGGGGAGGGGGGGGAGTGCCACAGGTGCTGGTTTCCAAGGGTTGTCCCCTCAGAGCAAGAGGCAAAGAGTTGAGCCGGATTCGGAGCTGCTTCCGCGTCTTTCGGAGACCTATAACATGTCCAGCTTCTGTCGAGGAGTTTTGAACACCGACCTCTCCGACTTCGAGCTCCCTCGTGATCCTCTTTTGGGGGATCCCGAAGGTGTCAGGAGGCAGAGAGGGGTCTTTCTTGAGAAGGCTTCTGTGAGTTATCCTTCTGATCTAGCCAGGAAGGAGGTCCTTCATCCGTACTCTGGCAGGGGCTCTGCTTTCTAGGCTCTTTCTTTTGAGGTGTATGCGAACGAGTCCCTTCAACACGCTGATCCTGCTGACGGGAATACTCTGGGATGGAGGTTGATTCGGGGTTCGGTACTTCCTATGGATCGGCCTGCTGCCGGGTCCTCTCTCCTGAATGTTCCTTTCGCCACTGCTCTGCACGATCTAGCAAAGGTACCACACTCTTCTCTTTTTCTTGTATGTCTGCGTACTTATACTCTTTCGTCCCTTATCCTATTCTGTCTTTGGGCAGGCCTCTCATTCGGCTTTGCGCGCATGCGAGCTCACGGTCCATTATCCCCCGACGAGTTTGAGCTGGAATTTTTTAAAAACACCCTCCTTCTGTGGACATCTCCATGGTTAAGTAATCATAACTTGTTTGAGTCAAGAATGACTAACAATCGATTTTTGTATTAAGGAGGAAAGATTCCTAACAAGCTCTCGGTTTGTTATCTGTAAAAAGAAAACAGGTTACTTGCTCCGGGGGGGTTTTCCGGATGATCCCTCTCCGAAGGTTAAGTTAGATCGGTTTTGGCGGGAGAGAGTATTTCAGATGTGTGTGTGTGTGTGTGTGTGTGTGTGTGCGCGCGTTTGGACTCGTGATTCTTACCTTTCACCAGTGGGAGGGATCGGATATATATAGCCCCTTTCGTGGGCTACGAGCCTTGACTGGGCCGCCTAAGACGAACGCGGCTTGTCTTCCCCTTCATGGCATGGGCCTATTCTTTAACTGGGCCCAAACTCGTCGGGGGATAATTCGACCCACAACATAACTATTTTTGGTTCTTGCAATGGCGAGTTGTTTCAATCCCTGAAAAACAACATGCGCCACCAAGTGTCACATTGATAGGAGAAGTAGAGCTAAGACGACAACTCTGGCTAGAAGATTTTGGTAAAGTAGAGGACATAAGTGACCGAAAGACATAACATATATTATCTCAGCTATACATCTGCCAAACAGTAGCTTTTCAATTCCATTGAAGAACAACCGAATGTTAACGTCATTCTTCACAAAAGCATAAACTATATAGCTCCACTAAATGATGAAAGGTGCGGAACATGTACTATGTCACATCCAAAACCTTCATAGAGGCAAGCCTTTGCGAGAAATTCATAGGTCGACACTTTTGATCACCTCCACTAGCAAAATAGTGTGGATACATTCGCACGGGTGAATGAACTAATCATAATTACAGTTTTACCTGTGAATGCAAAAACCTCTTTTGGGGAAACTATCATCAAACTATGAAGGTAGAAAGACATTGACACCACTTAACATGGTCAGGAAATCATGTTTCCGAGAAAACTCAAAACCACTTGTACGTAGGGATGTAAATGGATCGGATTCGGATCGGGTGGACCTTCACCCGATCCATCACCCGTTTATCATCCATCCACCCGATCCATCCATCACCCGACTACTCTCTCACCCGAACCCGATCCATCCATCACCCGTGAAATAAACGGATGGATCGGGTGATAAACGGATGAGTTTGAATATGAAAAAAATGACAATTTAAGTGAGATAATTAAGCAACTCCACATTCGAGAGAGCAACTTAGTTAATACATCAACGGATTACAAGTTATTAGCGGATGAATCATACTCTGACCCAGGAGTACTCATATTCACATATCTGAAAGAATAATTTAACATCAATAAAATTTTACCTTTTTTCTTGCACTAGCACATACCAAATTACCAATCAACGAAACACCAAACATTATTTTACAATTTCATAACAAGTTTAACAACATATACTCAATAGAATCATCAATATATAAAAAGAAAACATAACCCAAATTCAAGAAAAGGAAAAAAAAAAAAGGTCAAACCTTTGAGAAACAGAAATGAGAGAACGATCGGAACAATGCCTCCAATCACTCCAATCTACAACAGATTTTCCTCTCGAACTCGGGAGACCACCACTGAGTCGACTCAGTGAACGAACCAAGGAATTAATTGAAGAAGTTCTAAGACACAAATCAACAGTTCAACACCCAGAAAGTATAGAATAGACAAAGGAAGGGAAAACAAATTAACCCAAAAATCGCAACCCAAATCGCAGCAATACAAAAAAAAAAAAAAAATCAACCCAAATCAACAATTCAACACCCAGAAATATATAATAGACAGAAAAAAGGAAAAACGTACCATATGTAGGCCGGCGACGGCGACGGTGACGGCTGCGGCTGCGGCGACGATTGCGAAGAAATGAGTGATGAGTGAGGAGAGAGCGTGCGATTGTGAAGTGAGGCGTCAGGCGTGAAATGAGTGTATGAGTAAGTAGGGTTTTATTTTTGCCAAACTCACTCGATCAACTAAAAAAAAAAAAAAAAAGTTAAACGGGTGGGTAACGGATGAAAATTCGTCACCCGAACCCGATCCGTCACCCGAACCCGATTCACCCGAATCCGTGTGACATCCATATAAATCGGGTTCTCGTCCGTTTAAAGTGATCGGGTGGATCGGGTGGTAGGCGGGTTCGGGTTATATTGCCATCCCTACTTGTACGTGTTAGATTTAAACACAACTTCGTCCCCATATACTACCGTACCATCAACGATTTCTATCCATTTAACTCATGTATAACACTTCTCTGTACGTCTGTACGTATGTCATCTTAGCATCAAAACCAGCTTATGAGCCACACCTCTAGACTATGGACACGTACTTAATACAGAGTATTCAATTTGGAGGCGACAGGTTACGGGGTCGTTAACATGATATGTGAAATAGTACATTTGTGTTTGAGTGATATAGTAATCTAGTTTCTGCCCTTTCTCTTAAAGCATTTATATTTTTGAATATACACAATCATCTGATAAAAAGTTAGCAAGTAAGCAAAATAGTGAATTAGAAGACTAAACAATTAACGAAAAAGATGAATACAAATTAGCCGTGGGTTTGGAAATAAACAGGTCGAACATTGCAGATTTAGCACCATATATATGAAAGTCTGTTGCCGGTAAGTTATCTATATTGGTGGCCCTTTAGCAATTTGCTTTATGAACAATGCTAGAGGTCTACAGTGTAGACACCCAAAAGTGTCTACAATCAGCAATAATTTTATTACACCATCAAAATTTTACTACTCACACAATTAATTTTACTACCTGAATTTTTCATTATAATTAATTTTACTGCTCCGGTCTCAATTTTACTACTACTAACTCAATTTTACATTGTAGACAAATTAATTGTGTCTATATTGTAGACCTTTAGCAATTTGCTTTATGCAAAGCAGGTACGAAAACTCAGAAATATAGAAAGAATAGCTGTTTATGTTAGTGTTTGAGCTACTATTAAGGCTCTGCGCGATTCAACTTATTCAACAGTGTTTTCAAATCAGATCAGATTTATTCAAATCAAATCAATTCAGATCACTTTTATTCAAATCAAATCAAATCAAATCAGAATTATACAAATAACAATCAATGAAGCTAGTCTATTTGTAGTTATTAATTCGTTTAATTGCAGTTAATTTATCGATTAATTCTGTTCAGATCAAATCAAATCAAATTTATTCAAATCAAATCAAATCAAATCAGATCAGTTCAAATCAAATCAAATCAAATCAGAAAAATGCAGTCCAATCGTACAGGGCCTAAGTTTTCGCTGAATTCCACTAATCCCATACTCCAAAGTCAGAATAGTAAACATCAATTTTGCAATAATTATAGAGTAGCACACATGGTGTGGATACATGAATAAATATAAACTAGTTTTTGGGCCCGTGAAATCACGGGCCTGTATTGGGTTATTTTGTTAATTCAATTCTAATCGTAAACCTCAGTTATAAGTTCGAGAATCACGAATAAACAAATAGTTTCCATTGTTTAACATTGTGTATAGTAAGACATTGCCATTCGACAATCATTTTGGAAGAGATCTATTGTTGGTACTTAAAACGAAATCTATTAGCTTAGTGAAAAAATGGGAAGTTTAGTCTGAGCAGCAAAGCCGGTAAGGATGAATTAAAAATTGTCAGCGAAAAGGCAGTATAAGTACAGTTCGTTCTCTTTTGGGTGCCATGGCAAAACAACACGCAAAAGAGATACATCTATAAGAAGAAACATTTGAATAGTATCTACTTCGATCCTCCTCGATTAGTTGGGCACTTGCGCAAGATGAGAAATTCTCACTCTCTATCTTTTTAATATTTTATAGATGCACGGTTAAACACATACCTAGATTTGTTTTTTATTTTTTATTTTTTTTTACATGAAGGAAACACGGGACTTTTTTCAAGAATTCAACATGGTCTGACTTTGGGTTTAGGAAATGAAGCCTGAGACGTCATTAACATGAACTTTCGACAAAGAAACCACTTACAAAAGTGATAGGCTGCAGCCTACTACCAACTAATCTAAACAGATTACCCCCGATACAATTGAGTTTACAAATGATCAATAGTAACGTCTTCCATGCATCTTCATTGCTTAAGATTTTGACCTCTCTTGGAGATGAGGTGAGCGAGAGCGATTGTGATGTTTTCCATAAGCACGGCTATCTACCACGACCGTCACGGCCACAAAAGTTTGTCAACTCATATCAACCTATCTTAAACTAACCTTTCATCGTGTTTGTCGATCATCCACTGTGGTAAAAGACTCGGCCTATCTCTCAAGCAAAGGGTTGTATATGTGAGTATGCCAATTGTTAACATCCTGCAATTACACAAAATCACCGTAGCTTAAATAAGCCACTAACCAACTAATTAAAGAAAAAAATGGTTACCTAACAAAGGCAAAATGTAGGCCAATCAAACATACGACATCAAGCAGAAGTGTTTGGGAAACCAAATGTCCAAGAATTTTGGTTACAATAATTAAACGACAATGACATCTACTAAATTCGCCAGGAATGTTCTGCACAATAGGATGCACTAAGAATCCAATCAGATGACAAAACTACAAACCACAAATCTGAATGTTCAGAACAGAACATAACAGAGTAGTCCACCAGTACACAAATTCATAACATTAAAACATCATCTATTATAATTGATCCATCAAAAAAAAAAAAATTAATTGCTCCTGCAAACACATGCGATACTTCTATAAATTATCGGCACAAGGATCATAATTCACCTAAGTCAGATGCACATACCTTGCATAGACAAACAAAGGATTAGCATCAGTAGTGTATGCAAGGATTTCAAGCAATTTACCTCCCAACAAATTCCGAAAAAGCTCACAACAAAGAAAACTCTCTTTGTAGAGTAATCACTAATCAGAAATCTCGACATTAGTGATTTGTTGTTAATCAACACAGAAAAGGTGAGAAGATTCGGAGCTGTGTTTATGCATGAAGGTAGCAAATAAGCAGAAGAACATACACTATGAGAGAAATTAGCCGTGGGCATACTCCAGCCTGAATTTTGTCAATGACAGCCTGAATTTTGTCATTAGGGCCATCCGACAGATAAGAGAGGCCCCAGCAGGCATCTGTTAAGACTTCCTCATCATTAAGATGGATAAGGTGTCGAAGAACAGGTAATGCTGGTTTGACCTGCGAATAAATAAACAGGGAATGCTTAGTGCCCTTGTGTTCGATTCATGATTTTTCAGTAGTAACTTATGTGTCGTAGGAAGGTAAACCTGCTCAAATTTTTTTTTCTTTGAATACTGCAGTTAGTGGTTTGGTTTTCATGCCAATTCGAGGAAATGTTAGCAGCTCTTTTGATCCACCCATGCCATAACCACTGGTTCCTAAATAATCTTAATCTGAATGCTCAGAAGGATAGTATGCTTTACAGGAGGCTTGTAGAAGTTCCTTGGTATCCACTCCTTGTTCGTCGATCATGGGGCTCTCCATTACTGATCCAACCCTCGATTAAGTGGAATATCTTGGCTGTTAAGCCTGTTATCATTCAAAAGAGTAAGGGTCCGAGTTATGAGCCCTCTCATCAAAGAAACCAAATTAAAGAAAGTAAAGTTTGAAAACAAATTACAGTGAAGTTGTGATACCTCGTCATGTTGGAGTCTAAAGAGGGTGCCTATTAAATCTTTGAACATTATAAAGCTCCATAACTCCATCGTACTTCTCAACCCACCATCTTGGAGCTTGCCAGTTGTTAAACATTTCTCGACTGCACGGAGTTACAACCATTGGAAAATCGTCTAGTCTGAGCAGAAATTAACCAAGTTGAATAGTCGGATTTTGTTGTAGATTTTGTAGTCATCAGACATCAAATTAAATAACTGACTGTAGACACTTTTCAGGTTAATTACACCACTTATGAACTAAAACCAACAAATTTAAATGGGTAGACAGCAAATTGTACTTGTGGCATATATTAACCTTACTAATTCTTGACCGTTAAATATTCAAAACGGGGTTTTACACTTAAACGTCAGTTCAAAGAGGTGCAAAGACTTATGCCACGCTTAATTATGACCATCAGAAAGGTTCTCTATATAATTATGCAGTCAATCTATTCTCTCTAATGGTAATAAAGGGGGCAGCGAGAATGAGATGGACATGAGTTCAAAGTTTAAGAGACTGGCAACCAACAGAACTTCACCTCCATCACAGTTGCAGAGTGGATTATAACAATTAACAAACAAAGTTTTCAACTTTTAGGAGAGCATCTTAGTTATAGGTCAGGAACTCTCATTTCCGATCAGATCTATATCAGACTTTGATGATCATCTACATGACATGTCCATACTTTAGGTTCCCCCATGTCGAATTTATTGATTTATTGTAATGCTATTGGCACCCTCAATGGCAGATAGTATTCTATTGATGAGCTATTACAAACTTCCTCAAATGATGTCAACATGAAATACTAAGAAAGGAAGAAACACTATATTTACTATCTAGTCCTAGTGCCAAAACAGGTTTTTACACTTGAACATCATCTCACAGATGTGCAAAGACTGATTGCAGGCTTAATTATGACCATTCCTTTCTACTCCAATCGTTATGTTCTAAGTAAAGCTTAACTTCTCAGGTAATTACACAGACCATCAAGTTAGGAATAATGATAATGAAGTGAATAAACTATGCTTACCAAACACAATCACAACAAAAAGCTCAATCAAATAAACATGAAATCAGGAAAGCTCACATATAACAATATAAATGATCAAAACGATTATAATCAAAAATTTGAATTATTTGATGGACACGATTATGAAACATACTAATCAATCCATGCTCAAACAAACCCAAAAATGAAGTAAAATTCCAATTCACTAACCTTATTTCTCATCACCAAGCCCAAGCTTTTCCAAATTAATTGGTAGATCCCTGAAAAACATAATTAACAAATCATCAGTACACAACAACCAAATCACACAGAAGTCTATACAAACTAAATTGAACCAACGACCTTATATCATACAACAAACAACTCACCAAAACAACAATACTAACCAAGTCAGAGACAGGTGAAAAAACCCCATATAGTGAAAGTACATTAACCTTGTCATAAGCAACCACATAAGATCATACACACACAAAAACTCGTAAAGACAAAAATCGAAAACTCGAAAAAGAGGATCAAACCATAAATTGTTGAGCATCAGGCCAATAATGCTTGGAGAAGCGTTTGACAGCAATAAAGCGGTTAGCATCAAGTCTTCCTCTATACACAACATTTGGGCGCTTTTTCCCCACTTTCTGACACTATACATTCTGTGTTAAACCCATTTGTTGCTTTCCTAAGCTCACTCAAGCTGTACTCCCTAAATACTGCTACTTTCTCACCTTCTCCTCCTCCTCCATCTTCTGCTCCTAACAAATACACAATCAAACATTATTAAACTAAAAAAATTACCCATTTAACTAAAAAATTCCCAGAAAATAAAAAATTACATCAAATTCAAAACTTTCTTAGGAATTTGAGGAATACCCAGAATCAGAAATGGGAAAATATAAGTGGGAAATTAAATAGGAAAGAAAAAGTTGACAAATTGGACCAAAAATTATCCGTAAACTAAAAAAAAAAAAAAATCAGCACGAAAAAGATGAAATTTTGGACAATAATAAGAGAGGAATGAGAAAACTAAGGAATACCCAGAAAAGAAAAGGGAAAAATAAAAGTGGGAAATGAAGGAGAAGATAAAAGAACCTGAGATTTGCTGGTCAGTATCAGGGACAATGGAATGAAAAAAAAAAAAAAAAAAAAAAAAAAAAAAAGCAAACGATTAGAATGTGGGAAAGGACGAAACAAAGTATGATCAGCAAAACAAAGAGTTGAATTTCTACACCATATTAGCATGACAAACGAAAATCAATATATGAGAAAATCAATATGAAAATCTGGAGAAATTATATGAGTAATAGTACCACGATATAAGGCACAATTGAGGAAGAGAATTACATCCAAAAAAAAAGGAGTAGAGGATAATCAAACAAAAAAGATCATACTCCATAATACACGAGGAAAGATGCGGCCTACTTACAGAGCACCATCGAGTGGGTTGCGCGATCCGATTTCATTTCCGCAATTCTTCTCTCATTCACAATCGATTTTATTTCCGCAATTTTTCTGTCTTCTCTCATTCACAATCGATTTTATTTCCGCAATTCTTCTTCTCTTCACCGTATAAAGGTTTTCTAATATATTGGCAATACTATACTTCGGTTTAAGGTTGGGCGTTTGAGTTTTTGAGGAAGGGGAAGATGGAAGGGCGAATGAAACGGTCGACAGCAGATGAACGAAAAGCTGGGAGCAGGGGGGAGGGGAATAGACACCGTACGCACATACTAAACGGTGTAGTATAGAATCCGTGGAGGAGAGAGAGAGGTATTACATGGAGGAGGAGAGAGAGAAGAAGAAGTTGATTAGTAGGCTGACACATCAGATCTGAGGTGGAATTTTTCTGCTAAGGATACTTCCAAACACTGCCACGTAGGCGGGAAAGTTAGGCAAATAAAGGTATAGTATTGATTGTTATGTATAGATTGGAACAACTTTAGAAACCATGATTTCGTCTCAAACCAAGAAGTAAAGTCTGCGATGAAATATGAGATCAAGTCTGTCTCCTGATTTCATGAATCCACAAGGAGCTCTGACATTTTCGTAGTGTTGTCACACTAACAAAAAATTAAGTATGGCCTGATCTTGACCTGGTATACAAAAGAGAACAAATAAACATAGGAGTGATGTAAGAATCTAATCTTGGTGTACAAAAGAGAGCAAACAATCTAAATTATATTAAAGATTTCGGCATTCACTATTCGTCTCAATCTTTTATTATTTCGGCATCATCTCAATCTCATATGTTATCGACATTTGCGCTTTACATTAAACGAAAATTAAATGTACTTGGAAAGAGAGAGAAGAAGCTTATAGCAGTAGCAAGTCTAGAAACCAAGAGGAGAGATCAAAAGAGTAAGAAGAGGACATTCTGGTTTGAGACCATTTTTTGGTTAAGACGGTAGAAAAGAAGACAATACACACTCCATAGGAGTGGGGAGAAAAAGCTTCTAAGTAATGTTGTATAATGTAAATGTTAAATGAACGTAGCAGGTATAAGCTAAGTATTGCAACCTGTTTCTCTACTACGTAGCAGTGAAATGAATTTTGCATTGGTCATTGCGACTCATCATGATTCCGCAACTTATTACCTCGACCAATCCGTCCCCTCATAATTGATCTCCGACTATGTGTAGTCACGATAAAATCTGATTTGTCTTTATAAATTCAATTTTGTACCATAAAACCTAGGTAGTATTAGGAGTAAAGTTACAAGCATCTTTGTAATAGATAATAATATAATACATATTATTTAGGTTGTATCTTGGAATATTTTAGACTATAGCATATTTTAGATCTAGGAAACATGGAGTATTCTCCAAGTCATTGTTGGCGAAATTGCTACTGATAAATAATTAAAACTGAAATGTAATGAAATCACAACAATGAAAATAAATTGACAGTAAATAAAGAACTAATCTGAATGTTGGCCGAATGGAATTGATGTTGCTGTGGCGTGGTGATCCACAGCCTTAGAAGCGATTTTTGCCTGTGGCTACGGTGCAACCACTCCCAGACGGCCCCCCAAGGTTTTCACAGCTCTCCATAATTGCGTGCACTCGAAATAATGGAGTTGGAACTCATGGTGTTGCTCAGTATCAGTAATATGTATGAGATGATTTTTGTGTATTTTTCTGTGTATGATGAATGAGGGAAGAAGCAAAAATATATACTGGAGAAGAGAACTTCCAGTTGCAACAAACGTGGGAGCAAAACAGATTTTCTGAGAAAAGCGTGGGATAGGAACGAAGAATCAGTCAAACGAAAACATCGGATGACTAAGTAAAAGACGAGAGCAAAGACTCGTCAACTGATAAGTCTCACAACAAACTGGACCATCAGTTGACCTCCGGCCCAAAAGGACGCCCCACCACACCGCGCACGTGTCACGAACACGAACATGAGCCGAGACGAACCACAGCGGCGGCGGCGCGCGCGAGGGCAGTTTATGGTCTTTGCTCATTACCCACTACAAGAATGCAAGTGTTTATAAACCCACAAAACTTCCCTTACCCAACCGATGTGGGACAATGGAAAGTAAAAGCAATGCATTTCCAACAATCCCCCACAAATGCAATGCGAAAAACCGAAAACAAAGAATACTACTGAGCAACGGAAAGGTTTGACACTTAAATGTCAGTGTCTTACGATTGAACTGACACATAGTGAAGCAGAACAATCCTCTATCTAGAGAGTGAACGAATCTTGAACTCCTAAAAACAAAAATTAATTCGGCAACACGCATCGCACCTTAGATCCATGAGTTCCGCGATATAACAAAACAAATGGCCTAAAACACCTCGGGACGCACATGAGTGCTCTAGAAAGACAGCCCAAATGTCTTTCATCGAAGGAGGCCAATCCTTCACACTCAAGTAGGTGTCGCTATCAAGTCTATCCACATATAGATCACCCTCAAAGGACTATAGAGACATTAAGAGCATAAAGCTCACCCTAACACAGATCGGTGAATTCATCAAGTCCGTCTCAATAGGACCACCCGAAGGCTATGAATTCATTAAGAGCAAAGCTCAACCTAAAATTACACTAACACCATAGGAACGGGACAAGTGTGTACATAATGAGTCTAGTCATGGCTTCGTTAGACCACCCTCGTATGAAGCGAGTTCGGGTATCCACCACAATTTCCTCATCCAACGGGCTTAAGTCCCATTCCCCTCGATGTATCCATGACAAGCCGTCTACATAGGCCTTTAGTCGAAGGATCTGCCAAGTTCCTCTCTGATCTCACATAGTGTAAGGTAATCACTCCACTCTCAATCAAGTTCCTCACACAATCATGCCTAATATGTATATGCCTCTTCTTACCATTGTAAGCTTTATTGTTGGCATTACATATTGCGGCCTGTGAGTCACACAACAATGAGACCGGTGGAGTGGGTTTCCCCCACAAAGGAACGTCTGCCAATAGTCCTTTAAGCCACTCGGCTTCTTGACCAGCTAAGTCTAGAGCTATGAACTCCGACTCCATCGTAGAGCGAGCAATACAAGTCTGATGGTATCAGGCGGACACTCTAGAGGGGGGTGAATAGAGTGTTTGAGGGAATTCGAGTAAATGACCCGAGTTCTACAACTTTTTCGCAGTTTATGGAAGATAACGATGGGTGAGAACAGTGTATGAAACAGTGTATGTGGGACTGTTCTCTACACAATGAAACGTGAGAGGAATGCTACACGGAACAGTGTATGTGGAACTGTTCCCTGTAATATGGAAATAATGCAGTACGCAGATAACACAGAGATTTACCGTGGTTCAACCTTACCTCAAGGTCTACGTCCACCCTAACCTAATCTTCAATAATCCACTATTACCAAAAGAGTAATACAAGCACCAATTCACGTTCTTACCACAAGAACTAATTGACGTTCTTACCACAAGAACCTCTACCCAAATATCTACCACAGATATTGAGACTCTACCCGCAACACTCTTAAGAAAAATAAGATTACAAAAGATGTTATCTTGATAAGCTTCTTGAAAGCCAGGAGAGATACTATAAGCCCTAAATCAAGATGACGCACTAGGAACTTTGTTTGCCTTGATGAAATTCTGTTTAAGCTCAAAACGTTTTAATCTCAAGGTACGTAAGGTGCATTCATAAAACAACGTGATTTGTGTTCTACTTATAAAAGAGATTAGGTCTCAAAACTGATTGGGAAAGAATATTTCAAAAGATAAAGTTTCCAACTTAAATAAAGTATTTTAGAAAAATATCTTATAAAACAATGTGAAAATCTCTTTAAAAGATAATAGCCGAAAATAGTAAGATATGAGATAATCGTTTTTACCAAAATCATTTTGAGACAAAATCACAATCTTCATGAAAGATTGGTTTCTTGCAAAATCACGTATGCATAAAAGATTTGTAAAACTTGAATGCATAGGAACAATGTATGGAACAGAAGACTATGAGCTAGTCTATGACTCTGTTCCATGCTCTATTCCCTCCTTCGTTTTCTTAAGGCAAAGTTCGTTCCGTGCATCAACCAAGATTAATACAAGAGATCTATACAGACTAAACCTAATGTTCTTGACGTCTCTTGTAAGTTGCATCACACTTGTAATTGTTCCATTGAAACTCAACTCACCATTGTTGGTGAAACCTGTTCTTATAAAGAACCAAACAACTCGACAAGCGTTAGATCATAAGGTTAGTTCAATAAGCACAATAACCAATTTATTAACCTTAATCATGCAACAATATTTGTTATCATCAAAACCGGAAACCTAACATTCGCAGACTTTCATGACATCGCAGCTCCTCCTAGTGTGAACACATATCCAGTAGTAGAACTCACCTCATCATTATCTGTCACCCAGTTAGCATCGCAATAACCCTCCAAGACACCAGGAAAACTCACAAAGTGCAATCCTAAGTCACATGTACCCTTGAGGTACCTCAATAAACGTCTAAGGGCAGACCAATGCTCTCCACTAGGGTTATGGGTATATCTACTAAGTCTGCTCATCGCATAAGCTATGTCAGGACGAGTGTAATTCAACAAGAACATCAAACTCCCTATAATCTTAGCATATTCAGCTTGAGATACGCTACTCCCAAGATTCTTTTTCAAATGAATACTAGGGTCATAGGGGGTTCTAACTGGCAAAACATCAAAACTATTAAATTTCTTTAAAAGTTTTTCCACATAATGAGACTGAGACAAGGTGAAACCATCGGTAGTCTTAGTAACCTTAACACCCAAGATTACATCTACCTCACCTAAGTCTTTCATTTCAAAACGAGAGGATAAGAACCTTTTGGTTTCACCTATGGCATCAATATGTGTACTAAAGATCAACATATCATCTACATATAAGCAGATAATCACACAGTTTGACCCAAACATCTTAGAATACACACATGCATCTGAACCATTAACAATAAAACCAAAACTCAAAATAGTTCTATGAAACTTCTCATACCACTGCTTAGGTGCCTGTTTTAGGCCATATAACGATTTCTTTAACTTACATACCTTGTGCTCTTGGCCAGGAACCACAAATTCTGGAAGCTGCACCATGTAAATCTCCTCGTCAAGATCACCGTTCAAGAAAGCTGTCTTTACATCCATCTGATGTACTAGCATGCTGTGAATTGAAGCTAAAGCAAACAATGCACGTATAGTAGCAATCTTAGTGACAGGAGAATAAGTATAAAAGAAATCAATACCTTCCTTTTGTGTGAATCCTTTAACAACAAGTCTTGCCTTAAATCTTTCTACGGAACCGTCAGTCTTAAGTTTCCGTTTAAAGATCCACTTACAACCAATGGGTTTACAACCTCCAGGCAAGTCTGCAATTTCCCAAGTGTGATTCGACATAATAGAATCAATTTCACTGTTAACGACTTCTTTCCAAAAACTAGCATCAACAGACCGCATAGCCTCCTTATAGGTCTTAGAGTCTTCTTCTAACATGTGAACATAAACAACAAGTTCATTTAACTCATCTAAATCATGTTCAGCAAGGGTAGTGACAAAGTCAGAACCAAACCTAGTTGCAATTCTACGTCTTTTACCTCTTCTAGGCTCACTAGGCTCAACAGGAACAACAGAAGCAGGTACTGACACAGAAGTAGAAGCACTCACAACACGGGAAACATTAAGCTTTAAAGGAAATACATTTTCAAAGAATTCAGCATCTCTAGATTCACACAAAGACCTATCATGCAAGCACATAAATCTATAAGCAGCGCTATTTTGAGCATAACCAATAAAAATAGCATCAACAGTCCTAGGACCAACTGTCTCACGTCTAAAGGAAGGTAAACCGACCTTTGCCAAACACCCCCACACTCTCAAGTATTTCAGGTTAGGCGCATAGCCTTTCCACATCTCATAGGGTGTCTTATCTAATTTTTTGTGAGGCACACGGTTTAGGACATGGTTAGCCGAAAGAACAGCTTCCCCCCACATGTTGATAGGCAAACCTGAACTCAAGAGCATAGCATTCATCATCTCTTTAAGGGACCTATTTTTCCTTTCAGCTATGCCATTTTGTTGAGGGGCACGTGGGGCAGAATACTCATGAATGATGCCCTCCTTCTCACATAATTTTTTAAGGAAAGGGGCACGATACTCACCACCCCGGTCGGACCTAAGTCTCTTAATCTTACGGTCTAACTGGTTTTCTACTTCCGCTTTGTAAATGAGGAACATATCCTCGGCCTCATCCTTAGTCCTCAGGAGGTACACTTTCGTGTATCTCGAATGGTCATCTACAAATGTGACATAGTAGTGTTTCCCGCCTCTACTCTCGGTGTCCTTAAACTGCTAGGTCAGAATGAATCCATTCAAGCAATTGGGTAGACCTCTCCGTAACAAACTTATAAGGTTTACAAGTAAATTTGGCTTTTACACATGCTTCACATTTATCAAAACCATCAAAAGCTAGATTAGGAATTAAGTTCATTTTATGCAATCTTTTCATAGAACTCAAACCCCCATGTCCTAATCTACCATGCCAAACGTCACAAGACTCAACAAGGTAAGCGGAAGAAAAAACTTTATTAATGGACTCAATAACGGTCTCTAAAACAAACAACCCCCCCAAGCATGTAGCCTTTTTCCACAAAGGCTCCATTACGGGTCAATACAAGTTTATCGGCCTCAAAGACTTACTTAATACCAGCCTTATTAAGCAAGCCACTAGAAATTAAATTTCTACGCAAAGAAGGCACATAAAACACATTTTGCAAAGATAAAGATTTGCCGGAAGTAAGCTTGAGTAGAACACTCCCCTTTCCGGGCACCTCGGAGCTGCTGGAGTTTCCCATGTAAACTTGCTCCCCTTCTGGCACTTTCTCGAACTCGGCAGAAAGCTCTCTGTTGGCGCAAAAGTGTCTTGAAGCTCCTGTGTCCACGACCCATTCAGCCTTATTTCCGACCAGGTTGACCTCAGATACAACCGCGGCTATGACCTCCTCGGCTAGGTTGGCTTGTGGACGCTGGTCCTTCTTAGCATCTCCTTTGCTTGCGGCTGCACGTTGCGGACACTGGAACGCACGGTGATCAGGGCTGCCGCACACAAAGCAGTTCCCATCCTTCTTCTTTCCGCCTTTCTTGAAGTTAGCAGATTTCGGCTTCTGGATACCCACTTTCTGCTTGTTCTTCTTCCAGACGCTGCTTGATGCATTGTTGTAGTTCTTCTTATACCTGTCACTAGCATTAGCAGAAGTTTCTACAACGTTAGCTTTTACATTAGTTTCATACAATGATTTCCCTTTATCTTTCAATCTATTAGCTTCTTCAATTTTCATGTGGTTAATCAGCTCCTCGAGGGTCATATCTCTCTTCTTGTGCTTCAATCGATTACGGTAGTCGGCCCACGAATCAGGAAGACGCTCAATCAGTACATTAGCTTGCATCACTTGACACATTTTCATCCCCTCTGCCAAGATTTCACCCACCAAGTCTTCGTAGAGATGAACCTGCTGCATTTGTCGTCCACCATATTGAACTCAAGCCATCTGCCAGTAGCGTACTTCTTTTTCCCGGCGTCATCAGATCCGTACTTCTTCTCTAAGGATTTCCAAATCGCAACAGCAGTCTTCTTTTTGTAGTACAGGTCGAACATGACATCCTTCATGTGGCAAAGGATATGGCCACGAACCAGCATGTCATCCTTCTCGAATTTCTTCTTTTCTGCCTCTGTTCCACCATTGTTGTGAGGCTGTGCTGTGATGGTTCGAGTGCCATTAGTAGACTCTAAGTCGACTTCAATTGTCTGGTCATCTCCATCGGTAAACAGTACTAGTCGACTTCTAATTGCTAAAAGTAAATCAACAGACGCTGAGACCAACACCTATAATTGGTGCCATCTAATGGTTCCAATTTGGACATATCGGGAAGGGATTTGGCCAAAGTAATAGCCATGATTACAGCAGCAATTCCTAAAATTACAACCTAAAATCGCTTCTAAATTGTTGGCGAAATTGCTAGTGATAAATAATTAAAACTGAAATACAATAAAATTACAACAATGAAAATAAATTGACGGTAAATAAAGAACTAATCTGAATGTTGGCCGAATGGAATTGATGTTGCTATGGCGTGGTGATCCACTGCCTTAGAAGCGATTTTCGCCTGTGGCTACAGTGCAACCACTCCAAGACGACGCCCCCAAGGTTTTCACAGCGCTCCATAATTGCGTTCACTCGAAATAATGGAGTTGGAACTCATGGTGTTGCTCAGTATCATTAATATGTATGAGATGTTTTTTTTTTTGTCTCATAACAAACTGGACCATCAGTTGACCTCCGGCCAAAAAGGACGCCCCACCACACCGCGCACGTGTCACGAACACGAGCCGAGACGAACGACGGCGGCGGCGGCGCGCGCGAGGGCAGTCCCTGGTCTTTGCTCATTACCCACTACAAGAATGCAAGTGTTTATAAACCCACAAAAATTCCCTTACCCAACCGATGTGGGACAATGGAAAATAAAAGCAATGCATTTCCAACAATTGTGTAGTATAAATACACATCTTATTATCAACAATAAAGAAGCGATTATATTGTGTGGTTATTCTTTATTCTTATATGGTATCAGCTAGTTAGGTTTTCTTCCGTGCCCTAACTCTTGATCTCCTTTCGTGCATTCGTTTTCGGCCGGAGATGGCTGCCTCTCCCATCTCCGGCTGGCCATACTCAAGCCTTCTCCTTTCCCTATTATGTTAGCCCCACATGTATTAGGTTAGTTTTTAATTGCTCACAGAAATAAAGTTGGTGATTTTGATTTGAGTCGTGGTTTGACATCGTGGTATAGCTATGACAACAACAAGCTTATATCCTTCGTGGTAGATTCTTTTTCTTTTGTATCTCCCTCTTCTCCTCCCGTCTTTCTTTGTGGTTCGCCCACTTTTGGTCCATCTGTTGGTCCTTAGTCCGTCTACTAGTCCTTCTTCTGCCCCGTCTTATGGTCCATATACCAGTCCCCCTATTGGTCCATCTACTGGTCCTTCTTCTGCTCTATCTACTGGTCCTTCTGGTCTCTCCTCTGTTCTTCTCTACCTAGTTTGCTAGCGTCTTCTACCTCACAACAACAACAACAGCGGGGTGTCGCGACTACCACTTCCTTCTTGCAACTCATAACCCCTAACATGTGACTCGCCACCCTTTCTCCCGACTCGCGTAACTGTTTTGTGTGCTGGTATTTGGTATTGATCACAAGTGTAGATGTACTGTGTGTGTTGCAACCTGCGACCACTTATCGCTCATAGTGCGATGTGTCTGCCTGTTCATCTTGGTGCCCTCTTCTGCCATCCTCATGAGTGATCTGCTTGGTGACGCTTGCTGCAACCTTGGATCCTTGTTGAACTCCAGTCATGCTTTGCCGCATTGTCTTCACCTAATGGATCATGTCAAAGCATCTTCACCTATTGGCTCTGCCGCCATGTCATTACCTATTGGCTCCTGCAGAAGCATCTACGACTATTTGCTCCAGTCGAAGCGTCCTTACCATACCGTTACGACTGCGGGGGTCTAATAGATAATAATATAATACATATTATTTAGGTTGTATCTTGGAATATTCTAGACTATAGCATATTCTAAATGTAGGAAACCTGGAGTATTCTCCAAGTCATTGTGTACTATAAATACACATCTTATTATCAATAATAAAGAAGCGACACATCTTATTATCAATAATAAATAAGCGATTATATTGTGTGGGTATTCGTATTCTTATACTTTGACCTCCACTTCCATATGGTACTAAGGTTGCGATTGTTGGTACTGTGGGATCTAGGGTAAGTCTCGTAGACACCTTGGATGCAATATAATTCATGAGAATGTATGTACTGTTTAAAGAAGTGATGAGCCGTGCAAGATATGATTAGGTTATTGAAGCCTGTTGTTTGAAGGAGGACCTGAAAATCTTTAACATGTCGAGATCAGACTATTATTTGGAGAGAAGGGAATCAGCTCGAGGTCTCGAGTGGAGGTCAGAAGCAAAGAATACAGATAGCGCGTGCTGTCTACCATGATGCTGATGTCTATCTCTTTGACGACACCTTTAGTGCTATCGACGCTCACACAGGCTCTCATAGTCTCATATATTCAATGTTAATTGTGTGTATCATACTATCATCTGTCCTAATCTTATGCATTTCATCTTCAGAGAGAAAATGAGCATTTCTTGATAAACATTCCATCCGTTTCTTTACATTTGGTTTTAGTTCCTCTTTACATTTGGTTTGGTAACTACTCTAACTATAATATTATTATGTCATGATTCATGAATGATGGAATGATTGCACAAATGGGGAAGTAGAATACCCCTGAATTTGTAAATTCACAGAATCAAGCATTATTGGCACTTGATTCGAATGTTGCCAGACCAGCCACTGATGACAAGTCTTGGTCATGTCGCAAATGGGGATGGAAATGTTGAGTTTGATAAGTATATGCCATACTTAATACCAGAATATCAAAACTTTGTCTAAGAAACAGAGTAAAGCTTATGCTCAGAATTTGATCAGAAACTGTGCCCTTGCGGCTGTTCAGAGTTTTTTTTGTATAATATCTGAATGATTTACAACCTAAGACTCTTTATATATGAGGGTAAATGCTAACCTAGCCTAGTATGTTGTACAACCTGAAAAAATCATTTACAAAGCATGACATGAGCTTCACCTACCACTACAGCTCATCATTACGGAATTTCTATCACATGTTTGGCTACTTTATCATACAATTCTTCCTTTTGTGTCTACGCCACAGAGAGCTCCATGCAGAGCTGGAGTTGATGTTTGAACATGCACCTTGGTCACCATTCTTCACCATACTTCTACAGGAAACGATGTCAATTTGATCTTTCAAGAACTGAATTCACGAAAAAGTGCAGGAAACGAGGAACCAGGCCCGTTACTAGCACAGCTCATAAAGGAAGAGAGGGAGAAAGGTAGTGTTGGGTTCCTTACATATTGGAATACATCACAACAGCATATGGTGGTGCTCGCGTGCTATATGTGTTGCTAGGTCATGTTTTCAGCGATTGCTTCAGGTTGGGAGCTACTACTGGTTGACGTGGGCGACTCCTGTATATAAAGTCAGTTTCCATTAGTAGATCTACACTTATGCTTCTCTATCTCTCTGCATATCTATCTGCAGCCTAGCAGGAGACATGCTTGTTGTAACTGCAGCATACACAACTGCGACTATACTATTCAGAAGGATGCTTCACTGCATTTTCCGTGCTCCTATGTCACTTTTGTTACTACTCCAAGTGGAAGAATTCTCACTATAGTAAGAGATTTCTATGCATTTTTAAAAGTGTGTTACAAAAGAGAGAGCATTGATCATGTTTTCAAACATATTTGTTGATTTACTGCATTGTTCGACAGATCAAAGTGCTGTAGAGACTCAAGTTCCATCTCTGGTTGAAAGAGTTGCTCCTCAGTTATTGAAATTCTTGGAATAATTGTTGTTATTGCAACGATAGCATGGCAAGTTTTGATCATTTTCATCCGAGTGATATTTGTTTGTATTTGGTATCAGGTAATTCTTGTAACCTTGCAAATGCTTAGCACTATTTTAGCCTTTTAGGTGACTTTTGATTACTCTACCTACCTCCAGCTTCCCTCATTAGCAGACAAGGTCTAGACATGTGCTAGTAGTTCTAAGTTTGCACTGTTTTCAGGATTGCAGACTCGCATACACAGTAAAGCGTAAGCTAAAACTTAGGGGCGAAAAATTAAAGCCTGAGAACTAGCTAAAAGTTAAACTTCGGAATCCTGCATTGCTGTGTATTGGTCTGCTTCAATTTCACTTACCTGTGACAAGCCTTCCCCTCCTGAGGCTCTCACATTAACATAAAAAGGCCTGAAATTAGGCAGGGAAAAGTTTTGTTCCTCTATAATTCTCTAGAAGGAACTGCATTCAATACTTAGAACTCAACAGTCATCAGGACATTTGTACCTTAGCTTGCAACATCCATTTGGATCACTCATTTTTTCAATTTGACAGCAATTGACAAACAAAAAGACACTCTGTAGTTCCTGGTGCATACAGCGATATTATATGCCATCATCTCGAGGACTGTCACGATTGAGTGCAATATGCGAACTCAGGTGACACAGAATTTTGTCGAAATAGTTTTAGGATCAACCAACTATTAGGATAAACAGACAAGGTTCAAACTAATATACATGAAATTGCTTGATGCGTATTCTAGGCCTGTCATACAATCAACCTTCGAAAAGAGCAAAATTTAGATCAGGTAGCTTTCTTGCTAAGACATTCTTAGCATCACATGGCATAATACTCTAAATATAAATTAAAAAGATTTTTCATAGTACTCTTTAAAAAAGAGACTGTTCAGTCACGTCACCCAGCCTCGGAAACAACAGGGACTGTGGTACAGAAGTCATTTTGCCCAGCTTGGCAACTCAAAACGCACTTTGGCAAATATAGAATCCGCAGGTAAGACTCCAGAATCAGTCTTGAAGGAGAGTGAATCTTGCGGCCCAAACCTTTTCCAACTGTCGACAGCATCAATTAACCTTTTTTCTTTGTTCAAACAGAGAATAACGTGATCCAGCATCCTACGACCACAGGTAAAACTGTTTGCTGAACGGATGATAGGTCTCACATTGAGAATATTGTAGAGTTCGACAGCAATGGTGTTGAATGTGGTATCGATCCACACAGCAGGGGTGGAAGGAGGGGGGGCAGGCTTGGGAGCAGCCGGAGGAGGAACCTTTCTTATTTAGCGACTCAAGAAATGATTGAGGTGTAGAGGTACCAGCAGAGGGACCAGCCACGGAACCAGCCCAGGAACCGGCAGAGGGACTAGCCGATAAATCAGCAGAGGAGCTAGCCGAGGAACCAGCAGAGGGACCAGCCACGGAACCAGCAGGGGGACCAGACGAGGGACTAGTCAAGGCACCAACAGAGGGACTAGTCGAGGCACCAGTAGCAGCAGAGAGACCCGAGGCACTAACACAGGGAGTGATAGCAGCACTACCAGCTAGGGATGGGCATGGGTCGGGTTTGGGTCGGGTCCGCTAAGACCCGGACCCGTGATATTTTGTGTAGACCCGGACCCGACCCGTACCCAACGGGTCCTAATTTTCTAGACCCAGACCCGGACCCGTCGGGTCTGGGTCTGGGTCGGGTCTCGTGCGGGTCCCATATACGAAGGCCTTAATACGTATAAGAAACGATATTTTTGAGTAGGAAGACAATTTACTTTCGATATTCAGTCACATATCATACGCGAAAAGAAATTCGCATATGTTGAAAATCTGTAATAAGTAAACCAAACACAAATAATAATCAAACCCAACAATAATTAAATATCTGGGTAAACCGAACTCAAAAGATGAACTTAGAAAGGTGATGATGATTGAATACCTATACTATAGGAGATGTCGAAAACACTCAGACCTACCAATTGAAAACCAAAACCAAATAATAATTTGAAATTACTATTGCTCAACAAAACAATTGAATACAAACAAAATGATTTAAACTATGTAATTGAGAACATACAAAATATAATGTTTAACAATCAATTTTCAAGCTTTTTTTGACTGATTTGTACCTTAAATTAATGATTTCCCATCGGCCTTAATTATAACGGAGGGCAAGTCATGTGTAAGTTGACGGCGATAAAAATCGGCAGCGACCAACGACAGTAGATGAAGTTAAATTTTCATGAATGAAATGAAGAGCGTAGACATGAATTTGTTAAAAGTGTTGACTGGAGAGGCAATCGCGGAATCTAATACGCTAACAACATTAGATTTTTTTTTTTTTTTTAAATTAGGCGGGTCTGGGTCGGGTCTGGGTCGGGTCCGGGTCTCAAAAGCTGGACCCGGACCCGACCCGTTATTTATATGCTCGGGTCTGGGTCGGGTCTAGACCCGTCGGGTTCTAATTTTTAAGACCCAAACCCGACCCGAGCGGGTCGGGTCCGGCGGGTCTGGGTCGGGTCCTGGGTCCATGCCCATCCCTACTACCAGCAGAGACACCCGAGGGACTAGCAAAGGGAGTGATAGGAGCAGCAGTACCAGTACCAGCACTAGGAGTCAACTTGCGATACAATTTTTCTATAGCAGTATTGAGGTTCATGAATTTTCGTGCAATATTCACAGCAAGAGTGAAAAACTCCACCTCTGTTAAGCCGGTTTTACATCCATGTTTCTTCCATAGATGTTTCCAAAACTCTATGGGTGTCATATAAGTAAGTCCGGGCAAGAAATCAATCATAGCCTCCTTTAGCTCACGAGGCAACAAGTGGATACGAAGATAATCGAGACCAGGTTTCAAATTCACAGACATGAGATCATGAAATGACACGAACTCATTTACTCTTTTCTCCACATATGGGGAAAATATGTGGTTTCCTCGGCCAATAAATGAACTTAGAAGTTGGAACGATACCACATAGGCCGTGGTAACCGGTATATCTGGCAATAAATCTAAATGCAAAGGAGGCTTCATAGTGGAGAGAGACATCTGAAATAACCAAAGAATTATGTATAAGTCATTAGGTCATAATAATAATAATACGGAGTAATAATAATAATGATAATAATAAGCTATTCATCAATGTGCATATATAGTAATTAACCTACTATGAATTATGATCTAATTTGTTCCGCACACATACTAGTCCATGGAGTCAAGGAGTGTTGGGTAATGGACCAACACATCACAGGAGGATGATTCGAGATGATCATACTGAGTAGTAGGTACAATTCTACTCGTGTCTGTCTAAATATCCCACAAAACCGGAAAAATGAGGAATTCCTTCCCAAAATAACTGGATCTAGATAAAGCAGTAACTTTAACTGAATACTTAACTACATAAACCAACTGATGAATACACACCTAGACACAGCAATTTCATTATGCACCAAATAAAAGCATGAAACACGTACGAATACCAAAGATAAAATAAGGAAATAAGGAGAAGAAATTGGACCTTCGAAGTTGAAGAGGAGAGAGACTGCGGAGACTCTAGGGTTTCGTTCTTCGTAAGTTAAGTGATGCGTTTTTTTTCTGAGTGTTGTTGGAGTGAATGAGTGAGAGAGTGAGTAAATGGTGTGTTGTTTACAGATTAAAGGCAATTTGTTTGTTCATATAAGTGCAAAAAATACCAACATTACCCCCATATACTGTATATGTCTTGGGATATGTTTGGGATATACATGAAGACTTTCTCGTATACAAATACGAGTGGCTGGAGAATGTTGCGACGGTGCTTACGTCGGCTATTGAGTGGGATTGGGAGGTTAATCAGAGGGATTGGGAGGTTGTGGAATTGAGCTTGGATCCAGTTAAGCAGTTGGTGCTTTTGTTGGATTGATGCCTGGAAAATTAACACAAAATGTTTCAATGCTTTGATTAGTTAGCTTCATGATGACCCAGTTAACTTTGTTTCATAATCACGCAGCAAAAAAGGCAGGCTGCTGCACATTGACGTCCTCGTAAAGCGAGAGTTCAGGGAAGGGAGCCTCTTGTCCAAAAAGATGATAAGTAAAAACTTAGGCCAATGTGCACCGGGATGCTCTTTTTTAATCATTTAGTAATTTTAATTTGAGTAGAAATTTAGGTAAGAATGTTTCATAGTAGTAAATTGGTAGTTGATGGTTAATTGGGTTCGTATTGACATATTTTGATCAATTTTGTACGTGGTATGATGCTATCAAATATAACATGTTGCTAATGATCTTGGAGTATTTTTTGGGCTTATCATGAATCACGATCCGCCAAACGTTGTATCACCGGATGTGATATAATGATTATATGTTACGTTAAAATGTTGCTTTTAACATCTGTCGATTGACAACTTGTATGTCGTATGTTTTCACTATACACAAACGCCTTGCAAATTAGACGATTAGGTCAGCCAAATGAGAATGCAATTGACAATAT
This sequence comes from Spergularia marina, assembly GCA_963680865.1. Classification (NCBI taxonomy): domain Eukaryota; kingdom Viridiplantae; phylum Streptophyta; class Magnoliopsida; order Caryophyllales; family Caryophyllaceae; genus Spergularia; species Spergularia marina. Next base: position 19,216,668 of record OY804553.1, on the reverse strand, counting down.
AGGTCAGCCATACGATTAGGTCAGGATTTCTAGAACGTTGTATAGTAGAAACGAATTTGTATTTTGGGAGATGACGGATGCTACGATCTGATGGTTAATTTGATTCATTTTGAAATGTTACCAGAGTTGTGATTATATAATGCTATGACTAAGTATAATATTATTGGTTAATCCATGCATGAGTAATTTGAATAGTTTTGAAAGAGGAGTTGATTAACATTATGCTTGTTTTATGAGCAATGGAGTACTATAATCATGTGATCTGATCACATATTTTGGACAAGGTATTATGAAAGCATGATCTGTGGTCTTTGGAGACGGTCATTTCTGTGCATCGTCGAGTAACACAGAAACTTGATTTGTAGTGCAACGGTGCTTTGGAATTGCAGCGAAAGATAGATGTGTGGCTGTTGCAGAGTTTTACCTTTTTCTGACTGATTGATGAATGTTTTGATTTGAAAATTCTTCTTTAAAGGGATAATAATGAGCTACTGTAAAAGCGTCTTCAATAATTTTGATTTTTTTTTTTTTTTTTTACTGGAAATTTGATTTTTCTCTTTTCCCGAAAGAATCAAATTTTGTAGTGATCATATATTTCCAATAAATGAATCAAATTTGTAGTGATTATACCCATTTGAGGTTGTTAGTGTGGATTATTTATTATTTATTTTTCATATTGACCGCTCTTTTAATTTTGCGTACTCTTATGAATACTTGATTGCTAAAATAGTTACGATGAACCGGCTAAAGCAACACAAAAAAATTTAGCCAATGCATGGAGGCTGGATAAGGCAATGCGAATATAACAACGTTCGATGAACACACAGGTTAACAAGCTAAGACAATAACCGGAATGAAATGTTGCATTATGCAACAACTCAACTGTCGCACCCAAAACTCCCCATGCACAAATAACTACTCCGATCCGTATAACAAAAGTCGAGATTGCCATTTTACCAATAAAATTTCCATTCATTGGCACAAAATCATAGCCAATGATAAAGAAACGATCTTGATCAATTTTGATCGCCCAATGACATGTATGATGGTATCAAATATAAGTATATAACATCTTGCTAATGATCTTGGAGTACTTTTTGGGCTTGTCATGAATCATGATCCGCCGAACGTCATATGTGATGATGATTATATGTTACGTTTAAACGTTGTATTTAGCGTCTATCGATTGACAATTTGTATGTTGTATGTTCTCGCTATACTAAAAAGCGCCGTAAATTAGACGATTGGGTGAGCCATATGAGAATGCAATAATTGGCAATATATTTAAGTCAGAAGTTTTAGAACGTTGTACTCCGTATATAGTAGGAACGAATTTGTCTTTTGGGAGATGACATTTGCTACGATCTGTTGATTAATTTGATTCATTTTGAAATGTTACCAGAGTTTGATTATATAATGATACGGAGTATGACTTTATGATGATAATACGGAGTTTGATATTATTGGTTGGTCAATGAGGAGCAGTCTTCTGTTGATGCTTTTGTTGCTTATGGTATTGGTATGCGGAGTTGGACTTGGGAGGTAAACCCTTATTGTTGACAGTCTCCGTCATCCTACTCTACTCGAATTTGGAAATTCAGATATTTTGGTGGTTTCGATGTTCTACTTGAATCGGATCCGAAAAATCTTGTATTTTGATGGGGTGGTACGGTTGTTTTACTCTGGGTTGAATACTTGAATTCAGTAAATAAGTTTATGTTTTGTTGCAATTGTAGTTTTAATCGGCTCGAATTAAGAATAACCCGATTGTGGTTTGTTACTTAATTAGCAGCTACTTAGGTTGTTAAATATGTGTTTTTGAAAGCATGATTTTGGGTTCATAGTATCCTGGGAGTTGAATTTCAAGTGTTGAACCCTTCATGTTTTATGGTAAATTATATTAGTTCGGTTAATTCAAATAATGCTAAAAAAAATATAAATTATCAAAATGGGGACTAAAAAAAAGTATTTGTCAAAGTAGGGTGCACGTAGGCTCGGAGTCTGGTCCGAGACAGACTCGCCATGGCGCCTGGCGTGTTTAAGATTTTTTTTATTTATTTTTCTGTCCAATTTTGATTTTTCTCCTTCTATCTCTCCTCACAACTTTCTCTCTCCTCAACCTTGCTAACTCCGCCATAGCTCGCCTGCCGTTGGTCGCTTGCCGTCGTTGCTACTCGCCAGCCACCGTCAAGCCCACCACCGTGGTCGTCATTCGTCGTTTCAGTCACCGCGTTCTTTGTGCTGAAAAACAGGAGCTGGTTGAGACTTAGGATGGCGTCCGCTTCGGGGTGATCGAGACAAGCGATTGACCTAGGCAGTTGGGTATCATAACCAAGGCATTAAACGACGCCGGATGCATAGATTAGGAGTTTGGGGCCATCATCTGGAAAGACCCAAGCACAACTTGTTCCAAAAAGCTACTGCCGTGCAAATGAAGAGCAATATATGCATCAATTGCTCCACTAATTTTTGCCCTTTGCCTATTCATTATTCTGATTTTTTTCAATTTCTAGAAAATAATCACAATCAAAGATCATAATCGTACCATTGCAATTACAGTAACAATATGGTTGAATCTTCTTTTTAAATAATTATATTGAAAGTAATTGGGATTTTGAAAGTGAAAATTTGAGAAAAGAGGATAAAGTTTTTTTTTTTTTTTTTGTTTTGAGGGAGAGAGAGGATAAAGTTACTGGGGAAGAATAGGGAGAAAGCATCGTGAGAGAGAGAGATGAAGGAGAAAATCAAAATTTGAAAGAAAAAAAAAAAAAAAATCTTAATCACGCCATGCCCCATGGCGGGTCTATGGCAAGTCTGTCCCGGACCAGACTCCGAGCCTACGTGCACCCTATTTTGACAAATACTTTTTTTTGGACCACATTTTGATAATTTTTATTTTTTTTAGCATTATTTGAATTAACCGTTCCCATTTTCATTTGTTATTGAAATTGTTGTGAGAATTTTCATGGTCTAGTTTTTGCTCGACTCGACTTAAGAAAGACTCGATTGTGTGATCTTCACTGCGTAAGTTGAGAGGTGAATTTTTAAGGTCAAATTAGTTCAATTGTTATTTGTTACCCCAAACTTCGTAGTCCATCATCTCACACATGACATAAGGATCTAATTTCAGAAGTTACCGTTGGGTTACAATTAACTTTGGGTGATGATTTTGCCAAGGTAAATCAGTATCTTCCAAGGCAAATATGTTCATTATATGTACCAAATTCAATTAATCTGTCTTAATAGTAGTAATTACTGTCTTGACAAAATCATCGCCCTTAACTTTGTGCTAATGTGAGCACATGCATATTTTGGGTTGGTTTGATCTTCCTAATACGGAGGGGTCATTTCTGACGGATAAGATAAGATTTCTGACTCCGTCCAGCACAACCTACAAAACTTTGATAATAGTAGTTGTACTTGCACAGCTTGTAGGAATGGCTGCATTTCAACTTTTTATCCATTTTTGTGCGATCCTTTTGTTTCTTGTCGTTCTTCTTCTAAGGTGGTGTACCTACTGAAATTACTGAATGGTGTGTTATAGATTGGATTTCAATTTCAAAATGTACTGAATGGTAGTATAACATTTGAAATTTGAAATGAGTAGAAGGTATAACGTCTCTTATTTAAATCTTCTGTTAATTTTATGTTTCGAAAAATTCACGTGGTACCCTCGAACTTTGGCCGATTGCACTTGGTACCCAACTTCGCAAGTTTGTGCACATGATACCCCTGAACTTACTACTTTGTGCACATGGTACCCAAATAGTAACATCCGTTAGATTTTTCCGTTAAGTAATGATGTGTCGGTTAGTTGTTAGGTAATTAGTTAATTAAATAATAGATTTAATATTTTAATTAAAAAAAAATTCAATAAATTCTTAGAAAAATAAATATATTTCTTTCAAATAATTTTTTCAAAAATTTTTTATTGAAAAACTAATTTTTCTAGGGGTACCATGTGCAAAATATTGTGATCTCAAGGGTACCGTGTGCACAAAGTGGTAACTTAAAGGGTACCATGTGCACAAATTATGATTTTTTAAGAGAAATAATATTTTTTATGAAAAAAAAACTTGTTTTTTGGATTTTTTTTTTTGTTTATGAAAATATATTTTAGATTTGCTTTAAAAAGTCCAAAAAAAATTATTTTTATTTTTATTTTTTGATTTTCTTAAAATGGAAAATCATCATTAATATTAATTAATTTACATAACAACTAACTAACACATCATCACTTAACGGAAAATCTAACGGAAGTTACTATTTGGGTACCATGTGCACAAAGTGGTAACTTCAGGGGTACCATGTGCACAAACTTGTAAAGTTGGGTACCATGTGCAATCAGTCAAACTTTGAGGGTAACATGTGAATTTTCCGTTTTATGAATTTTAGAAAATATCAGAAGCAACATTTTGGGAGGCCAAGGAAAAAAGAAGGGGGGAAAGGGGGGTTTACCACAGAACATTACATGACAATGACCAAAGAGTCAAAGACACCATACCATGCCATTACGTCTGTACGAGTGAAATCATGTGGAAACTTTTCATGTAAAGAGTATCTAAAAGGTGAATATTCATGTACCCGTCCTGAAAACAATTCTATTTGTCTTGCATAGCTGCATGCCACGGGTCGGGTTGAGCCGAGTTAGGGCCGAGTTAGCCCGAGCCAGGGTTGGAAAAATTCAACCCCGACCCTGACCCTACTTCCAGGGTCAGGGCCGAACCAGGGTCAGGGCTGGAAAATCTCAACCCTAACTCTAACCCTGCAGGGTTTGACCGAGTTCTGATAGGGTTTGACCAGGGTTAGGGTTGAAAAATTCTAACCCTAACCCTAGCCCTGCAGGGTTCTGACCAGGCTCTGACAGGGTTTGACCGGGGTTGGGTTGGTCGATTTTCAGACATTTTTCTAAAAAAAAAAGGGATTGCTCTTAATTATCATAATTTATTTCTAATAATATCATTATTCAATAAACTTATCATAATTAGGATGCCTAAATATCTCGAAAGAATCAAAATCCTTCTTCACTTACTCTTCTTACCCCAACTTACCTTTGTTCGGTTATTTGATCAGTTCCTTCTAATCTCCAGTGTTACGGTCAAGGTTAAGGTCAAGGTCGGGTCAGGATCAGGGTTAGGGCAGGGTTAGGGCCGAGTTAGATCTGAGTTAGAGTCGATTTTGACCAGGGTCAGGGTTTGAAAAACACAACCCTAACCCGACCCTACTTCAAACAGGGTTGGCCGAGTTAGGGCCGGGTTAAGCCGAGCTAGGGTTTGACCAGGATTTGACCAGGGTCGAGTCAGGGCGAGCCAAGGTTGAACGGGCCAGATGGCCAGCTCTACCTGTATGTAGTAAGTCGCAATTGATGGGTTTTTTTTTCTTTCTTCACAAAACTAAGAGACCTTTTTAACTTGGCATTTCTTTTAGATTTTTCACAAAACCGACATATTTTGGATAGAGCTAGCTAGCGGCGTGAAGAAAGCAACGAGGGCCGTCTACGAAGCCTAGTTCCACAATTTTAACTAGACACCCAGACCTCATTCTTGGAATGAGGAGAGTAAAATGGAATTAAACAAGAACCTCATCACAGAAATACAAGTGTCTTGGTCCCATCACAATTCACAAGTGAACTTCATCACTCAGTCTCAGATGATGATAATCCAATACGAGACAATCCTAAGCCCACGCCACTCCGACTCTATATATATAACCTCGCGTATCATATCCGAAATTAGTCATTCTTACATCACTTTTTAGCCCCAAAGTTGACGTCTTTCCCAAATACTGAAGTCTAATAAAACTCACATTGTTACAAATGTATGTACACATGACCCATGTAATTTACTTTTAGCCGAATTCGAGCAACATTGTAACATACATTAAACGAAGATTTCAATATCACAATCACAAAAGAAGCAAATAACAAAGATTAACAGTGTTACTACACTGACCATCATTAACCTTGATCCAAAAACACCACTCTTCAAAACCAAATCACTAAATTTGGCTTAAAAAAGATTTATTCATTAAAACGACTAATTAATTAAGCAAAATTAACACACCACTCCAAAATCTAACCAATGTAGTTCCAATTAGAATCATAATAGTAAGGATTAGTATAATCCTCATAATCACACTCATCATAATCCTCATAATCATCATCATAATCATAATCATTCTTAGGATAACCAAAGTGAACACCAAGCCTATACGGCTATAAGCCACATGAGCGTCAACGGCAGCATACTGAACCTGGTCAACGCTAAGCCAAAAATCTTCCCAATCACTCATCCAACATCCCTAGGCTTAACAATCCCATGCAACCCTAACTCGTCCCCACAAATCTCCTCCATTGACCGATTTCCAAGCCCTTCCGCTTTCGCCAAGTCAATCAGGTCCCACAATTCCAGCTCACCGAAAGATTCTTCAAGAAGCCACCTATCCCTCCCGTTGTGGACCCCAACGAACGTCACCCTGTTGTCACCCAGGAGGCGGCTTAGCACGGCGGGGACGGCGTCCGCGTGGGTGAGTTGGTAGATGAGGCAGTCTGTGACGATGCAGAGTTGGAGGGTGGCGGCGGTGGGTGGGTCTGAGTATAGGCCGAAAGTGGGCTGCCATTGGACGCCTAGGCCCACCAGGAGGGATGAGTCGTGGAGGGACTGGCCGTGGTTGTAGCGGAGGTCGCACACCCATTGGCGGGCCACGGCGGGGGTTGAGGTGACTACGGTGGTTATTCTCGTGTTGAAGAAGTTGACGGTGAAGGTTTGGGAGCGGGCCGGGTTTGGGGATTGGTGTTGGTATGTGGAGATGAATCGTGGGTTCATCTTGGATCGGTTTTTTTATTTGGTGGTGGTGGAGTTGGTTTGCGGTGGAGAGAGAAAATGGTGAGGGTTTTTGAAAAGGGGGTTTTGTTTGATAAAGCTTCTTGGATACGCTTTGTGGAGTAGTGGAGTGGAGGAGACGCAAGCTCCAAAGTACACAAGTGGGGTGAGACTGTAAGAGGAAAGGGTTTGACAGATTTCTCGTATTTTCAACCAAACTGTTTTGAAACGTCAAGTTCAATTAGAACGTGAGTTCATGATCGATCCACACACTTCATGTTGTTCACCATGTTTTCTTAAGTTATTTACATTTAATTTGAAAAAATCGATTTGTACATGTGAAAGTAGCGATTAAATGTAACCCGCCCAAAGGAATACAAAATATAGAGAAAGGCTTAATGTAGATAGATATACAATATAAAACATACGAAAATTTTAGGGTCATTATCCACCAATTTCTCTCTGCTCAGCCCCACCAATCTCTTTTTTCTGGGCATATTTTGAGTTGGTATTCCATATTTTGAGTTTGTATTCTCAAAATTGGAGAGAGAGTATAAAGTTTTTTAAGTTAGTTATTATTCTTAAAATTGATTATAAAGTTCTCACTGTATTACTTATTATTCCGTGTGGTAATTTATAGTTAAAAGATTTATATTTCAAAATTTTCAATTGGATTAAAAGTTATAATCGGGAATATGATGCTTATTAACGCAATTTTGTATATAGTCGATGATTTTTTTTTTCAAAGACGGTCAATAAATTGTATAAATATAATGATGTAAATTACTAAGCGAACTATGTTTCCCTTGGTAAGATAATTACGTATGTGTAAAATTATAGGTTTCTTTGTAATCTTAACAGAGATAACAATAAATGAAATATGCAAATAGAGTTGGAAATTAGAAGGTAAGATCAATTTCATGTATGCTCAAAGCGGGATAGGTTATATTGAGTTCGTGTCATGTCAGGTTTGCATGAAATTATAGTTTTCATAATTTATTAAATGTGAAAGTATTTTTCGACATGAATCCCACGACGTGCATTTATTTATTTGTTTTTGTTTGAATCTTTATTCTTATAGTTGTAAAGTTAAACCCTCATCTCGATCAAATCGCGTCGTCATCTATACTTTTATAACATTGGTAGTAATCAACATTTTTATAAGCGATATCATATACTTTTGAAGTGATAGCTGGCACTTAATTCATATCTAAATTAAACTATATATTTTCATACGTTAAATAATGTTTAACATGTGACATTTATGTATATAGTGTATGTAATGTTTTTGTGAAACAAATATTATTGATACAAATAGGGAGCCCGGGCGCGGCACTGACACGCAAACTAATTTATAAGTATGGGGAAATTTCGTAATTGTAGGGAGCGTTATTTAAATCCATCTTGTTCTATGTCCCAGACTCCTAGGAGCAATAGCAATAATGGCTTTATTGCCTCGAGTTCTTACATAAGAATGGAAAGTTATGTTTTTTTCAGTTTCGAGAGTCCAAATGTAAGAAGCCGAGTTTTTGAGTACAAAAGTTGTATACTCAAGTTAAAAATATCAGTAATACTATCGTGAGACTGTCTCATTGTATGAGACAAATTAATCAGTTACTTTTGATGAATTAGCATGTTATTTTTGAAATAGTTTGCTTTTATTTGAAAAGTGATAGTTACTTTTGAAATGTGTGAGTGGTCACACTAGAATTTGCATAAAAACATTTGTTTACAATCATTATGTTTATAGTTAGAAAATATTGACCATGGTGTTTGGAAGTGGAGTATTATTAATATTGACAAAGGTGTTTTTGAGTACAAAAGCCGTATAGTTAAGAGATATGTTTACAATCGTTAAAACAATATTGACCACGGTGTTTGAAAGTGAAGTATTATAAGAGCATCTCCAATGACATTTGCCATGTAGGAGGCGTGTAGGAGAGAGGTGATAAAGTCATTCTACAATAATTTTTGTACAATGGGAAACCACTACTAGTGTAGTTTGAAGTGGGGTCTAAATTATTTTTGTTATATTTTTTTTTTACAATTTTCATGTAGATGAAATAATATTTTTGTATTTTTCTTTAATTCTCAAGCAAGGTTGCTTGGTGGAGCTACATGGCTTGCTAGGCTATAAGTTAAAAATGTAAAACAATCGGTAAGCAAATGACATCATCAGCTTGTAAAGCCAAACTACAAGAAAAAACTTAGCATTGGAGATGCTCTAATCGGTACGAGTTTATGTATGCTGCATTGCCGCTTGATGTGCCCATATAGTTCGTAAAAGAACCTTTCGCTCTTATTTCTCATGTTAGAAAATGGGTTTGTATTGAGTACCTAGGACTTGAATTCGTGTTATCCAGACCAAAACTAATGTGACCCGAACATATTCGGATTATTCATTTGCCCAAAGGCGTAAAATTTGATTTAACTTTCCTAATTGATGGTCTATATTTTTTTTACCCCACCATTTCAAAACCGCTCTCTAACTTAAGTGCAACGATACCAAAAGCACTCTCTAGCTTAGGGTGTGTTTGGATAGGGGGATTTGGAGGGAAAGGGAAGGGAGGGGGAGGGAGGGATATAGTATCCCTTGTTTGGATACAAATTTGTAAGGGAGAGAAGAGAAATGAAGGGATTTGGGAGAATGAGTTTTTCCATATTTCCTTGATTTTCATCTCTCCAAAGTTGGAAATATTTGGAAGAAAAATACACCAATATTATGCTAAATTACAGAAATGCCCTTAGATTTTCATAAAAACACAACTATATTTTCCAAAAATTCCCAAATTAACTTTTCTAGAATTTCTCTCTCCTCTCTCCTCCTCTAACCACCACTGCCGCCAGCCGACACCAACCACCACCCTACCCAACGCCAACACCACCACTCGAACCACCAAACTCCGGCGACCACTTCCCCCTTAAAAACACTCTCAAATCACCACCGTAAGACACTTAATTTCATATCTAGGGTTTAAAACCCAAAAAAAAGAGATTTACTAGCCAGCGAGGGCCGGTTTCGGGTAGGCGACGAGTTGGGGAGGTGGCGCCCAGGTGCCAGAGAGAGGGACTGATACAAACACTAATGCAGGGGTGGAATATAGTGCTGATTTGGAGTTCCTAAGTGGCAATAACAGTGAGTGTTGCTATTCAAGGGTGATTTGCTGCATTCTGCATTTTAGGAAGCTGCGTGAGGCTCCATATATACTACAATGAGACCATCTTCATTTTTGATCCCCCCAAGGAGCATTTGAAGGAGAGGGTACTGATACGAATTTTTGATGAGTCGGCGAACTAGTTATGATAATCGAATGAGTCAGCTAAAGTTATGATAATCAAACGCCCCGGGCGTTTTTTATAGTGGAATAAGAAAAATTGATATAATAAGTTGAGTGGGGTAATATTAGGAAAAATGAGGAGAGAGAATGTGGGGATTAATAAAAGTAGGAGAGATAGTGTGAGAGATTATGTGATAATTTAATAAAAGTAGGAGAGAGAAATATGTCCCAAAATAGATGGGGTGTTTGAAGTGGGACGTCCCAAAATAAAATATGGGGCGTTTGAACTGGGACGGAGGGAGTATCTACTATCCAACATCAATTCATTGAAATGTATACTTTGTTTGTTTGTTTTTTACTTTTTATTTGTTAGGGTACACGTATACTCTATACAAATTATGAAGTAATTTATTTCGGTCAAACTAATTAAATTTATATCGGGGGTAATTTTATTCAACAAATTTATTAGTCAAAATTAACTATTCATATGGAAGTGCGACGCCATTGATATAGGAAGCAATATATATATTCTTCCCTTTATGAACGGAACTAATTTATGTTCAATTTCTACTATAAAAGGTTGCATCTCTTGTTATATCTCATAACATCTTTAATTATTTCATATCATTAGCTAAAACACAAAAGTGCTATTATGGATCAAAATATGAGGGTTGGTGCTGATGGTAACAATTCTCAAAACTTACGCAGTTCTCAAAATCAAAATGTCCCAAATTTACAGAATTACCCTTTTGTTTGGTTTACCAAATTTACAATTTACTCATCCTAATATCCAAAATTCATCAAACACGCAAGTGCCATTTAATTTTTCGGGGCTACTTGAGAATATGTCTACATATAACATGTCTGGGCTTGGTAATAATCCAAGACCAAATGCTTCATCGGCTTCAGCAATACCTCCAGTTAGACCTGTCAAAAGCTGACCCGACCCGAAAAACCGCCCGGGACCCGACCCGGAAATAACCCGAAAAAACCCGTTTTTCTCAACCCGGACCTGAACATGACCCGAACCCGAAAACGACCCAAAAGTCTGGGTCATAACCTGACCCGGACCGGGTCAACCCGTTGGGTCAAATGAATTGTGCAAAAAATATATTATAATAATAAAAAATAAAAAATAAATAGATAAATATTAATTAAATATTAATAATTGATTAATTTAAGAATATAAGATACAAATATAATTAAACGATTATTATTATATAATATAATACATAAAATGCTTGTAAAATAGTAATAAAATAATAATTTGATTATAATAATTACCGAGAAAAAAAGGAGCGAGCATGTATTTTTGACCCGTTGGTCAACCCGTAACCCGACCCGAACCCGTATAAACCCGCGTATAGTCGACCCGTATTTGACCCGACCCGTAGTGACCCGAACCCGAAACCCGCCCGCCCGACCCGTTTGACAGGTCTACGGCTCCAGTAGACTCAGCCGAGGAAAGCTTAGAAAATATTAATGTTAATGATCAAACTAATGATGAACTTGGTAGCCGAAGAGAGCGATGGACAATCGATGAAGACAAAGCTCTAGCAAAAGCTTGGGTTACAATTTCCGGCGATGGTAATATTGGAAAAGCTCAAAAAGATGCACAATTTTGGAAAAGGGTCGTAAACTACTTTAATAAATACAATGGTTTAGGGAGTGTGAGATCAATCGACCAAGCGAAAAGTCGTTGGCATATGTGTCAAGCTGATCTCAATGAGTATAATGAGATATATACTCGAATTCACAACCAATAATATAACAGTGGTTGGTCAGATGATATGAAAAAAGCAGCAACAAATGATGAATGGCTAAAAGTTAAGAAAGGTAAAAAATTTAATTTTTTTCATATGTGGAATGAAATTAATGAGCATGTCAAGTGAAATGCAGCAAAAGACAGAGAGGAACATTCTGGTTCAAAACGTTCTTCAATCGGTACGGAAGAACAATCTTCCGCAGCTCGTCCTATGGGTACTAAGGCGGCCAAAGCAAAGAAAAAAGGTAAAGGAAAAGTACATCGGGATGAGGACGAGACTACTGATGAGAAATTCTCTATCTATACACAAGTCCAACAAGAAAAACTTTAAAATCTTAAAAGATTTGAACAACAAATTAAGCAGTCGTACAATGGCGGAAGAATTATCCTTGGTAAATGCCGACACCAGCAACTACACGGAGGAAGCTAAAGCATTTCACCGTAAAATGTGTGCTGACATCAAATAGAAATATAATATGGAATCCTAGTTATCATCTACTTTTATATTCTTATTAGGTTTGTTTCTTATTTCAATTAAAGTAGTTTGTTTAGTTTTTCGTTTGGACCAATTCCTAAAGCATTTTTGTGTTAGGCAATTATGTGAAGTTAGAACATTAATGTTTTTACATTAGTTGAATTTTTAATTAGATTATAATAATTGTTATTTTAACTTTAGTTTATCTATTTGTTAAGAATTTGTTACCAACTAGCCGTTATTTTATAAACTAGCCATTATACACTAGCCTATACATACATATTCCCAATTTTGCTAACAAGCATATCTTGATATTTCTACTATTTCTCTTACTACAAAATGTCTATGCCTAACAACAGTGATGATAATTGGCGAGAAGTTGTCACACATATCTTAATTGATGAGTTAACAGACGATTCCGACGAGCAAATGTTTCAGAAGCTTATGCGAAAACGACGGCGTACTACAAGGTTAACAAGGCAGCCTATAATTCAAAATCGTGAAGATGGGCATGAACGTCTTTTTAAGGACTACTTTGCCGAAAACCCCGTTTATCCACCACAAATATTTCGTCGAAGGTTTCGAATGAAGAGAAACTTGTTTCTTCGTATAGTTAAAGAATTATCAGATCATTCCACTTATTTTCAGCTAAGGTATGATGCGGCGGGGAAACGAGGTCTTACTCCTATTCAAAAATGTACAGCTGCTATTCGTCAACTTGAATATGGAAACCCACCGGATTCTTATGACGAGTACACAAGAATTGGTGAATCAACTGCTAGAGAGTGTCTAGTAAAATTTTGTCATGAGGTTGTAACGATTTTTGGTGAGCGTTATCTTAGGAGACCTACCGCTGAAGACGCCCAACGTTTAATTCAAATGCATGAGACTAAACATGGATTTCCAGGTATGTTAGGTAGTCTTGACTGTATGCATTGACAATGGAGGGCATGCCGAGTTACATGGCATGGACAATTCACACGAGGCGATCATGGAGTTCCAACAATAATGCTAGAAGCCGTAGCTTCGTATGATTTATGGATATGGCATGCATTTTTTGGAGTAGCAGGTGCAAATAATGATATTAATGTTCTTCGTCAGTCGCCGTTATTTAATGATGTAGTCGAAGGTTTTGCTCCTGAGGTTCGTTTTGATGTAAATGATACTGAATACACTAAGGGGTATTATTTAGTTGATGGTATATATCCAGAGTGAGCAACTTTTGTGAAAAGCTTCCAAAGTCCCCTAGATCAAGAGAGGTTGCTTTTCAAGAACAAACAAGAAGCTGCACGAAAAGATGTGGAGCGAGCATTCGGTGTTCTTCAAGCTCGATGGGGAATTATACGCAATGCAGCAAGATTTTGGGACAGGGGAGTTTTAAGGGATGTCATGTATGCATGCATAATAATGCATAACATGATTGTTGAAGACGAAGGTGAAGAAATAGCAAACTTTGTCACTGAGGATGAGGGTCCTTCAAATACTTACAATCCCGGTTCTATTGAAGATTTTCGTTCTACTCTAAATAGGCGTGCTGAACTTCGTGATCGTGATATTCACAAACAACTCCGAGCTGACTTGGTAAAGCATATTTGGAACCGTTTTGGTAATACGGCCGAAAATCAGCATATAAATTAGTAATTTTTAAAAAGTTTGTCTAGTTATCATTTACGTTCCTTGTAGAATCAACTTCAATTCAGTGTTATCTTAGTGTTAATGTATTGTTCTTAATTCAATAATAACATTTTTGTATCGTTAAAAGTTTGTGTGCTGTTGGTAGGCGAATAGAGCAATGGACTGTAGACGAAGATAAAGCTTTATCAAAAGCTTGGGTTACGATATCAAGTGATAGTAGAATTAGTAAAGCGCATAAAGATGTACAATTTTGGGAGAGGGTTGTGGAACACTTTAATAAGTACAATAGTGAAGGCAGTGTGAGAACGATTGACCAAGCGAAATGTCGCTGGTATAAATTGTCAAAAAAAAGAACTGAAATCGTTTTTAAGATGTTCATTATATGAAATTGTTCTCGATCGTCGGCTTTGTAATCCATCTAATCTATTAAATATATCTATACTAAACCTTTAATAAGCTAACATCTGCGCTGACGTGGCGTAATGCTAAAGAGTAAGGAGAAATAAAAGCCAGGTAAGAACTTATTTGTCAAGCCCATATTTCACTTCCAATTTCTTCTCCAAGACGGGCGCCTGTTCACTCCACCTTCCCACTTCATCGTCCTCTTTCAAAATTTCAAACGGTTGCCTTCTTAGTTTTCAACTTCTCACTCCCATTAAAAGCCTGAAATTGAAAGGCCTTCTAATAAGAGGCATACGGCTGCCATGCCTCCATTAACTGCTCTTTTCGATGCTCTCTCCCGCGCGCGTTGCAACTTCTTCGACTTCTCCTTCTTCATGGCGATGATGACGGCGGTTATGGAGTCGAAACGCCGATTCGTGCTGGTGTATTATGCTATTTATAAGGCCCTATTTCCCCCTGTCGGAATTGGTTAGTGTTGTTAATTTTGCATATTGTTTGTTCAATAATATAAGGATATGCGTTTGTTTGGTTTTCTTCACACTTTTGTTTGAATTTGTTGTTGTATTCCGATGATTGTTTGGTGTTGATTTTCTGGGTTGTATCAATTAATTTGGGTAATGAAAATTACGGTAATTGGTTTGGATTTGTAGTGCATTTTTGGCTTTGCTCAAACCTAATTTGATTAATTTAGTAGGCTTCTAAATATCGATACAATATGAGATTGAGATGATGTCGAAATAATAGAAGATTGAGATGAATAGCAGATGTCGAAATCTTTAATATAAACTAGATTGTTTGCTCTCTTTTGCGCTTGGTCTTCTCGCTTTTAAGGTTTATTATTATCTCTTTCATCTACTCGATTTTTGCCTTAATTTTTCCGTCATTTGTGTGTGCGTATCGTGGAAATTCAAGTAGTGAGTACTGAGATTGATGCAAATGTTATCGTATTGTGTTGTCTTGGTTCGGAGTAAAGTAGTCGAAAATCCGTGTATGAGTTTCTTTCTCTGAATTTTGAATATAATTGGAATGTTGGAGGAGTTTTTTTGATGAAATTGTTGTTGTTTGTGTTTGTCATTATCGGTTTATTAATCACCAGTGGAGATGAAATTAAGTGCTTGATAGAGTTTTTAGGTGTCTGCTCTTTCTAATGTATGCCTATACTTTGGAGAAGTTCAGAGACAATTGAGTATGCATTTGATTTGGGCTGTTTTATCAATCGTAATGATGTATTGTTAAGGGTCAAGTGGCAGAACCATAGTGTCTGAGTGAATGATAAAATATAAAAGATCAGGACTTTCACCATTATGCACCCCCCCTTTTCTGAGGCGTATTTGATGCATATTTTAGAGCTGCTACTGAATTATGAAATCAATAGGTTTGTTACATAGTTTTATCATACCGTCTCACAGTTTGTTCTTTACTCAGGCAAAATCTATTTGTATTTGGATATGCATTGAACATTATTCAATGGAAGAAACCTGTTTTGCTCGAGCCTTTCGTAAATGTGCCAAAACCAGTGAATGGTGAAATTTCGGCTTCCCTTATTGTCAAATAAGTTCTTTCTAGATGGGTTCTACATGGTTAGTTGCAATCCAAGCCGAGCACATGAGTAATATAAAATACTAATTGTTCTGATATGATCTTTGTATGTTGATAGTTGATACTCTTGAAATGGAAGTAAATTTAGCAGGTCCTACATACGGTCTCTAAATATGCTCATCTATCATGTTTTTAAGATTGTTGATTGGCGAAGGATTCTTCAGGTTGCTATTTTAATCTGTACAGGTCAATTTTGTGGCAAATTCCCCCCTCTTGATCGAGATTAGCAATGTTATGGATGTGGTCCTGTCTACAATCTCTAAATACGCAACCCAGTTTTCTTCTAATAACCTGGTATTGCACTTTAACCTTTTACATTTTTGTTTAGACTCATCAAGGAGGCTGCCTGAATTTGAAACAAAGATGTATTATGTTCCATTTACATCATTATCCATGGCCTGTCTTGATTACTTAAAACTTAAAAGATATAAGTGGGAGTCATTTGTTTTGAATGTGTTTTTATCATGAGAAGGCGGTGCTGATTCTTTTGGTAACATTCAGGATGGCCTTTACAAGGGCGTGCATAAGTGATCACAAACACGGAGAAGAGGCCTTGGCTTTTATGAAGCTATCTCCTAGACTTCTCATTCACTGTTTCTAGCTGAGTCGCTATTGAGACCATATTGGACCAACTTGGTCACCTTAAATAAATTACTTCCATGTACTATATGTCTTCTAGGCTGTTATATTTTCAGTTTAATTATATATTCTAACTCATGATCAGCTCCATTTTATCATGCAGGCTATAGAAGTTAAAAGGAAAGAGTGTCTCAGAAACTAATCTTCACTGGGACCTCGCATGATTATCTTGATCTCTAAGATTTTAGTCGTACTATAGGTAGATTTTACATCTCTGTGAATCAAGTAATATAGAAGCTAGCTTGAAGTAAAGGAGTTCAATATGATGCTGAAAAATATTTCATGGTTCAGGTACATATTACAGCTAATAGACTACCTATATATACTCCCCAGCAGTTGATGATATGTATCACATGTTTTTGGTTAGATGGAAATGGTAGTAGTTACGTTCATATGTTATTTTCGCTACATACCCAGAACTCTTTGGTTCAGAACTCTTTGGTTCCTCATTGGGGTTCACTTTTCGACGACTCTTTCGGCATCTTTCCTGAAGCCCTGTTTCAAGATTGAGCAGTTTCTCTATCCTCCTCCACCTTACTGTAAATTTCAATTTTCTGATGTTAGGAATTCGACGGAAGACCACCAAAGATGTCACACCCTTGGATAAGGTACATGATTCTCTTATGTTGTCGACTTTCGTTTTTTGCTGGTTTGATCATATACATATGTCATAAGAAAGTATTGAACTTCTCATTCATGGCCTATGATCGTCCAATTGCTGGCCACTTTACCTTCACTACATACCCACTTCTAAACTCTTGGGTTCCTAATTGGGGTTCTCTTTCCCATGACTCTTTTGACATCTTTTCCGAAGCCCAGTTTTACTCCATCAGGCCCAAGATTGAGCAGTTTCTCTATCCTCTGCTCCACCTTACTGTAATTTTTAGTTTTCTTATGTCAAGAATTCGACGGAAGACCACCAAAGATGTCGCACCCTTCGCTAAGGTATGTTTCTGCTCTTATGTTGTCGGTATTTGTTTTGTGCTGGTTTGATCATACATATATAATAACAAAAGTTTTCATGGCCTATAATCGTCCAATTGATGGTCACTCTATTTGCATTTAAATTTCTGAATTCTTATGGGGTGTCTTTATGTTGATAGATGGAGAAGTGCCTTATACGATGTTCGAGCCTTACTTGATGGGTGTGTTACAGATGGATTTAAGCATATACTCTTCCCTCATAACTTATGTCAATGCTTCGTTGTTGTTTAAGAAAAATGGAAAGGTTTTGATTTTTAAGGAACAAAGGCGTCTATATTGATTGCATTGGCAGGGTGAAAGAAGAGGGCTCAATGATATGTAAGGTGCAATCACCAAATCAATTGACAGGCTAAGACGATGAAGGGTAGAACTCAAGCACTACTAAGAGCTATCAGTGGGGGATAAAGATAATGCTGGTGATAATTTGAGTAGGGTGTCCAGAGCACCAATGTGTTGTTAATGTTTTTATGGACACAACCGTTCTTATTTTGTTATATGATTTGCAGTTATTTTTCTTACCACCAGGCACACCCATAAACTAATATTTCCAGAATAAAAAAAAAGCAACCAACATCAAACTTTTGTTATTAATGGTGGTTCGTGTACGCAGAATTCACATATGGAGTAAAGCAAAAGGAAAGGACAAGATCAGACAACATTGAAGCATGGATGAATGGAAAGCTCTAGCTACAACATATGAAATTAAGCGAGGGGATATGCAAAAATCCCATGGTTACGTCACTGTTTATTAACCGAGGGTAGATAGTGGAATTACAACTAAGCCATGAGGAAACATTATTCCCAAATGTTTCTAATAAATGTCTGTCTAATCTATTCGTCTTATGTTCTTTTCTTTTTTGGCATTTGAAAAGAGAACTGGTAGTACTTTTTGTCATACTAATTTCAAATTTTCAACTATATTTAATGAAAATTTGAGTTCATTTCTTTCCAGTTTGGCAGCTCAAACATTCCATTATTTCTGTTTTTACGGATTTCATGTTCTAAGTTTGGATAATAGACAAAATGATCGTCGATGTCGCACTACTCCGTTTGTCAACGATTTGGTTATTTATTCATAAACTTATAGTTGTGGCCTACTATTAGAATTGATCTGACAGAAAAACTAAACACATACCCGTGATTTTCTCGGGCCTAAAAACTAGTTGAATGTTATTTGCTTATATTATTATATCATATTATATGAAATCCACACCCCACTCTCTAGGAGTCCCTACATACGTATGTTTTTTTTTTTTTATACAGTAAAAGTAAATCATGATTTTGTATTTGGTTTTTAAGAAAAATAAAATAAAAAAAGATGGGTCCCACTAAAGAACTCCAACCAAGTTCTTCCATTGTTAATCTTAGTTCTTATTTCTTAAATTGGAAAAAAATGATGTATCATGGGATTGAGTTCTTCCATTGGGATTGCTCATAATTGAAGATTTGGGGAAAGCTGTGCAAGAGGAGAGAGAAAGAATGGGGAAATTAGGGATTGTTAAGGAGGATAGTGAAATTTTGGGGGAAATATGCAGTTTGGGAAGGTAATTTGATTTTGAGAGGTGTGTGAGATGGAGATGGGGGTCAACTAACAGACGTAACGGTCAAAGGTAAGTGCATGTTAAATCAGACGGAAAAACCAATTAAGGTAGGCTTTTGCAAACTTTTTTAATTTTAAGGTAGTCTTTCACAAAAAATATTTTAATAGGTAAGATTTCGCAAAATTGAGAGTTTTAAAGGTATGGTTTCGCAAAAAACCTTATTATTATTGATTTGTTTTTAATAATGAAAAAATAATATTAATTGTATCACTTTTTTTTCTATCCTCTTCATTTCCTTCCTGATCCAAACAAAGGAATTTGATTAACATACAGACATACCCCACCCTTTCTCTTCCCTCCCCCTCCCCTCCATTTTCCTCCTAAAATGCTATCCAAACAGACCATAAGTGTGACGATAATCCTACTGCACGGCCAAAAAAAAAAAAAGAAAAAGGATGAATCCGAAGATTCGTATGGTAAAAACACATTGTAAATCACGAATTAAGAGGTAGTTAATCAGTTTTCAGCAAAATTCGACTGTACGACTTGTTATTGAGCCGTTCCGCATGTAACCATCTCCTGTTATACTTATAACTCCCCACCCACTCCCACAGTCCCACTTTCCTCACAAATTCACTCCATTTTTTTAGCGTACTCAACACACCTCAGGAATAAGAAACCCGAACTTTTCCCAACCTTTTCTCTCCCTTTTCAACTTTAAGGTAAAAAATTTGTGTGGGGATCCTCTAGAGTTGAAAATGAACTATACTTGGTAGAGTTTGGCTAAAAAGGCAAGAATAAATTTTTTAACAATTTATTTGTGACCCTCAAAATTCTTTATTTTTTGTCTTATTACTTATTTTGGTAAACTCTACCAACTCTACCATAAACAAACTCTAGAGGATCCTTACCCAAAAAATTTCTCCTTTTTCTTTTCTCAAACTCATTCATATGCTGCATCATGAAACTTTCTATATCTGGGTTTTGATCATTTTGTAGGTTTATTTATAATTAGTTCATGATCTTTTTTTTTTGTGTGTGTGTGTGTGGATATAATTCTATGTTTCTTCAATTTTGTAGTTTAATTTTGTTGGATGTGTAGTCTTTCTATGTTCTTAATTTATTTAATAGTTCGCCAAAAAATGTGATCTTTTGCTATCATTTTGGATTTTTTTTAATGTTGTGTTTAAAATCTAGTTCTATTATTGGTTGGATGGTCATGTAATTCCTCAAAGTTTCTATCTTTGGGCCGGGTTTGGGTTCAACAAATGATTAATGTAGGAATATTCTATTTGAAAAATAATGTCAAAAATGAAAAATGTGCAGTATGATTTTCGTAAATGGGGTATCTGGGGTTTTGACAAGTCTATTTTTTAGGTTTTTTTACGTTTCATTTAAATATGTGGGAGAAATTTAAATGAAACGTAAAGAATCTAGAAAAACAGAGGAGTATAAATTATTTGAGTTGTTGGGGTACGTGTTCTTGGGTTATGGGAATGGAATAGTTTAATGAAACAATTAGGAATCTTGTTTCAGGAAGTTGATTTGGTTATGTACATGTTTAATGATTAATTAGTTTGATTGCTGGATTTCATTTTTGTTCCATTCAATGCGCGGAACAAATTGTAGTATATCTAATTTTTTTTTTTTTTTTACTGAAATTACATTCTGGTTGCGGGGTTTGAAGTTTAATTTGAGGGTTGTGAAATTTTGCTGTTTGTTCGAGTTGTTGGGCGTGCTTGGGGTTGTTTATGTGGCGATGTTATCTTGGATTATCTTGGGAATGGTATAAACAACAACTGAGCTTTATTTCTGAATGATTTGGGATTGGCTATTATGAATTGTGGGAATGACATCGACTAATGAAATTGCGATAATGTGTACAGTGAACATCAATGTCGTCATATGTAGTTGTAAAATAATTTGGAAATCTAGATGTTGCTTTGTACTCGCTATACGTACCTTTTAGTAACTTGTTCGTTCTTTTTATTACTTGGTTAAGTGGTGTCATTGTGCCTAGGCTTGCGAATTACTTTCCTCGTATGTCATTGTGGTCTTGGGCTGCTGCGTACACGCCCCGTGTGCCTTTTGCTAGATTAGTAGATTACTGACCGTGGGTTTGTTTCCTACATCTATTTATGTACATTGTGGTATGATTCCTTGATCATGTTTTATGCATTTACTACACTCAAAACACTCTGGTAATACATTCTGGCCATAAAGAGAATGTGTTGGAATATGGATTTGTTGCAAGAAACTCTACTGGCCGGCTAAACGCATATAATTTCTTAGCTTATTGGATTATGTTTCGCTTCCATGGACTCAATTGTCGTGTTAATTTGTATTGGGAACATCTCTTGCTGTCCAATGTTTACTCTATGGTCTGGATGTTAGTTTAATTAGTACCTAGTGTCGACAATCACATTTACTTGCGACTGCATTGTGGGTTTGTGGCATTACGTTGTTGCGTCTGTGGCCGTGTATAATAGACCTTCATGAGCTTGTGAAGGTAACTGATTATTGAAATTGAAAATCTGGTCACGCAGGAAATGAATATCGGGCTTATTGAGCTAGGACCACCTTGCTCAGCAGTGAGGAAGCAGGGCACTGGAAGCACCCAAGTATGAGATGACCAGCAGGACAAATGACTATGACAAGCAGAGTGGCAGCTACATGCGTGAGACTGGCAAGGAGTCTTACTCGAGTGGGGACTACTCCAACCGTGGCAAAGTTGGGTACAAGAACGAGTACAAGGCTAGCTCTACTGTGAGGGTTGGCGACAAGAGTGGTTACACAGAGTATTACAAGCAAGAGAAGGTGACCAGGGTCGACTATGACAACACCAGCAGCTACTACAACTCTGGAGGCAGCAGCAACAGCTACAACAACTACAACTCTGGTGGTGGCAGCAAGAGCTACAACAACTACAACTCTGGTGGCGGCAGCAAGAGCTACAACTACAACTCTGGTGGCGGCAGCAAGGGCTACAAGTACAACTCTGGTGTCTGGTGGCGGGAGCAAGGGCTACAAAAGCTATGGTGGCGGCCAGAAGTATCTCGACTAGGGATTCCCACCGACTATCCATCTATCTATGGTTACGTTTTAGAACTTTGTTTGTCATAATTTAAGGGGTAAACTAGAGTAATCACTAATCAGCAATGACATTGCTTTCGTATGGCTTAGTTTTCATTGGGTATTTATGTGATTATGAATCATGGAGTTTGGGAAGTCAAGTAGTAATATTATGGTAAAAAAGAATGATTCAGTGGAGGCTTCTTTGCTGTTTGTTTACGTATTTTTGTTTGGCTGTTTTTGGGGTGAATCGTCTTTTGATTGAATTGGCTACATATAGAGTCAATGGGTTTGTGTTGTGTTATTGGGCCAAGTTCTATACAATCCTTGAGCTTGGATTACATTGTCCATTACAAGACCCGACTGACCCAAACATATACCGATATACGGATCATGCGTTTGCCCAAAGTGATCCGGAAGAAAAAGACCCAATTGACAAGTGGATAAATAAACGGATAAAGTTAAAAATGTCGAGTCATACTCATCATCATCTCCCGCTATTTGCTCACGAGTACTTTTTTTAATAATTTCTGTTTGCTTGATTTCTTTGATCAATCATTAATTAATCAGCTCATCATCCGTAATCCAAGCTTAATTATTAATTTGGTTAATCCCAAATAAATCCCGTTTCTTTCTCCTCCAAATCTAAAAAATTAACAAACTTTCTCTCCTCCAATTTTTAAGATCACCAAAAAAAAAAAAAAAATGGCGAAACACGAAGATCAACCGGTGCCAATCTACTCGTCTTTAGACCCGGTTTTCGGCGACGGCTCACAGCTCGATGAAGCCAAACTCCGCTTCGATAAAATCAAATCCAAATTTAGTGACGTCTTCTCTAACTCCCCTGACGTATTCGCTCGTTCCCCTGGTACGATGATCTGATTTGATTTGATTTGATTTGATTTGAATTTTGTCGTAATAGGACCGTCATATAATAATGTTGTTTCGTTTTTTTATGTTTATATGATTGAATGAAATGATATGAATTATTATTTGATTTTATGTATTGGTTTATGTACAATTGTGCAAATATTATGAATTATTGTTTAATTTGACACATTATATGGAATTTATGAAATTGGGTTAATGTAAAATTGTGCGTATATTATGAAATATGATATGATCATATGACGAAAAATGTTATATGGGAATGATGTGTGTGTCAGGGGGGGTGAATTTGATAGGAGAGCATATTGATTATGAGGGGTACTCTGTATTGCCGATGGCGATACGGCAGGATACTATTGTGGCAATCCGGAAGAGGGGTGCTGATGAAGAGAAGGTGCTTCGGATTGCGAATTTGAATGATGATAAGTACTCTTTGTGTACTTATTCTGCTGACCCTAATCAGGTAACGTATTCAAGGTTGCATCTTTTTTTTTGTTAATGCTCTTTTGGGTTTTGGTTTATTGATTCAATTTAGTGGTCTGATTACCAATGTTTTACGTTTTTTTTTTTTTTTTTTTTTTTTGTTATATGATTGTTTTGTCTGAATTTAGTGGTTGATCACTGTGCGGTATACATCATTCAGAACTTTTGTTATGTGGATTTTCGGCATTGAACTTTGTTTGTTTCAATCATGTTTTATGCTATAGCTGTGGTCTAAAGTTAGGGGAGAATTGGAGGGGAAGAATGAAGAGAGAGAAAGGGGTTGGTTCGAGCTGTTTTCGTTTCGTTTTTAACAAATGAAATTCCGTTCTTTACATTAATAATCGAAAATGTTATTTGAACATGGAGATTCAGCAAGTGTTTTTTTTTTTTTTTTTTTTTGGAGGTCCAAATTCTGCCAATGTTAGATATTCTAGAAGGGAAAGGGACGGATACTAGAAAATGAAGATATGATGAGAACAGTAACCACAGGCATTATGAGTGCATGTTTAATGTATCAACACCTGTATATGCTATGTGAAGTGAGTGGATGAGGATTCATTTAACTATAGCTAACAAAGAGTAATGAAAAAGTTTCTTTGATCTATGACAGGAACTCGACCTAAAGAATTTGAAATGGGGTCATTATTTCGTTTGTGGGTAAGCCATCAGTCGTTATTTCTTATTATCTGCTGCATTTTTTAACAACTCTGTTGAGTTCGTGGCCTCATAACGTTAAATAATACACTGTTTGTATAATTTTGACATATTGTTAGGCTTCATCTCCATGGGCAGGTACAAAGGCTTCTACGAATTTGCCAAGTCAAAAGGCGTGGATGTTGGTGAACCAGTAGGACTGGATGTTCTTGTGGATGGAACAGTTCCCACTGGTATTTTCTCTTGTCTTTTGTTCTTTAAAGAAGGTTTATGTTTGAAATCCTGTTTGGTACAGTTCACTACTAAGCAATGGAGATGAAATAGTTGACATTTCTAAGGAGCTTCCTCAATTGGATCTTTTCAATTTTTATGAATTAGGTTCTGGATTGTCAAGTTCAGCTGCATTTGTTTGCTCTGCTACAATTGGCATAATGGCTGCTCTCGGGGTGAACTTCCCTAAGGTCAGTTACTGGCCATCTTACTCATTTCCAGGAGAACTGCTGATCCCATGCCTTTTCGAAATACCAAATATGCTTTTACACAAGCGGTTGCTATAGGAGCTCAAGTTTATAATGTTGCTTCTTTGAAGTATCTGTATATGATTCTTTAAGGTCCAATTAGTTCTACTTGATGTTTTAATGGAGTTAGTTCAGTTCATTCCACATCAGTGATAATTATTAGTGTACAGCTCAAATCAGATCAGATTGATATGTTTGATACGTAAACAAGACTTTAGTTGTTGTCTATCCCTTAAACCTTTACAGTTGTTTGGATGGGAAACCCCTCCTTTTTTATCTTCACTGGATTCTTATGGGAAAAAAAAAAAAATTAAATGCTGTGATGTTAATTGCGTAATCTCTGTGATCATTAATGATAGCCAGTTTTTCCCATGTTCTAGTTCTGGTTTCAGTTTGCTTTATTGGCTTCAGAATTATATCCTTTTTTTTGCAGAAAGAAATTGCGCAGCTAACTTGCGAATGTGAGCGACACATAGGAACACAATCTGGTGGAATGGATCAGGTTAGACAGTATCTATTGGAGTTTTTTTTTTTTTTTTTTTTTTTTTTTTTTTTTTTTTTTTTTTTGTCTCTCTCTCTCCAGTTTCCAGTGTTTCAAATTAGAAGACAGTATGCAGCAGTATATGCTGAATGCCTGAAATGTTTTGAGAGCTTGTATAATTATTGAACTTACAAATTATCTAGTCTTTCTGATAATTTAGGACTGATAGATTTTATATTAGTGTCCGTTATCTTGGATGTAGTAGGTTCAAAAGCAAATGTAACCCCCTGTTCTCCATGGCATTGGACTTTGTGATGCATATGGTGGCTTAGTGAAATGGCGTGATCATGTTTGGATTGACTGAAACCTAGCCCTTTCATCAAGAATCTGGAAAGATCAATCTTCAATTGCCAACTGCCTAGTTTTCAGCCATAGTGAATTTAGTAGATGACAAACTTGTCCCAGAAAAGCCTCACAATACCCTGGAGGGGATACATGTAAACCTTCTCATCGAAAACTCCATAGAGGAAAGTATAATGTATTCTAGTAACAAAAGAGGCCAATGTTTAGCAGCTGCAAGTGCCATGTCAGTCATGCCAGTTGCAAATTTGGTTGCTGGAGGAAAAAGTATGCTTCACCTCCCTTCTGCTTATTTATACCCCTTGGCAACCAAATGAGCCTTGTACCTCACATGGTGCCATCTGGAGTTCTGGACTACATTTGAACTTAAATTCTTAAAAAACCCATTTGCAATCGACTGTTGTTTACCCTGATGGATAAAGTCACTTTACAGGTCTGAGTCTGCTCAAGTGCAGGCAACTCTGACCTAGGGAGTTTGATAAGTTGGACTGTAACACTGCAGAGTTACACATGATGAAGCATTAACATAATTGAATGACACAGGGGGTCTTCTAACTCTTAGAGATGGAAGATTATGCAAACATATCCCAGTGATTTGTTCGACAGTCATCTGAACGAGCTGGAAATTGGAAAATGACCAGACCTACGCAGTGAATTCAATGTATTGGAAGAAACAATAGGAAATTAGGGATGACGGGATAAAACCTGTCTGTATTAATTGAAGGAGTAAAAAAAGAGTCATCTGCAGAGGGAGCACTTCAGGGAAACCTTTGAATGAAAACATTATATAATCTGTACCCCTGTGGTATCATTATATGGAAAAGGCAAACTAGTTCCATTGAAATTTTTATATAATGCTGGATAAAGCGTTCTGCTAAGCCTCTAAGGTTTTTTTATTTTATTTTATTTTATTTTAAAGTAGCCTTATAAGAGTATTGTGGAAATCCTGAGAGTACATTTTCTAGTCCATGAACCATATCTGTCTTTGCGGACTATTGTGCCCAAATGAAACATAAGCACCCTACAACTCCTAGAAAGGATGTGGTTTGTACAGGGCAAGTTCATGTTGTGTCTTACAACCCCCAAAGTGAGCTGTTATTGGCAGTCATCCGAATCTACAAACATATATAGTTTGCTGGTCTATGGAGCTTCTAAGGAAAATTAACGCTTATGTAGGAAGTGTTCGTGGGAGAACTGAAAAAGCAGTGATTGTGAATATCTGGGTTAATACTTAGTACAACATGCTTGGTCGTAGCATTGGGGTCCAGACATATGGTTCTTGGGATTTGCCCTCATATTGAATTGGGTCATCAGAGCATCTGACTACCCTTTTTGTCCTTGTATGCAGTTACTTTTACCTGCTGCCAAGCAGCAGGTGTATGGGCATCACCCCTTTAGGTGTCTTTTTGTATATGGGAGTCACCCCCTTGGTGTCCTTTTAATTATATTGATATCCTATCTTACTTATCAACCAAAAAAAAAAAAAAAATCTGCTGCCTAATTTTACTCGTATCAAGATCTCGTGTAAAATCTTAGTCTGCTTCGTCTTTTTTGTTTGAATTCTTTCAACTTTGTGGTAGTAAATCCTTGACTGTAGAGCTATGGCATTTGACATTAAGTTAGTGGTGTCACTGATTGAGAAGATAGTTGTATCAGTTGTCTGAAAAGCATATTAAGCTGCCCAGAAGGCAGAACGTATAGGAACATGTATGACACTTCAAATGTATTTATATACTCGGACAACCCCCCCTCCTCCTGTTTCTTTGTTAACTACAACTCTACGAGTAATTCCTAATGTTTTAACTTATTTTATTGTATCATCTAAAAAAAATCCATAATAATTTACAAGAAATTGGTGGGGAGCCGAGATACGATCTGAGCCCCCACACCCTTTGCTATGGAAAAACCAATCCTAGTAAAAATAAAAGCTGCAGCCTGCGCCCCGATATCCTGCACCCTTTAACTTATTATTTCCTTTTTTTCGTTTATCAGGCAATATCTGTCATGGCCCAGACTGGATTTGCAGAGTTGATAGATTTTAATCCTATTCGTGCAACTGATGTGAAACTTCCAGCTGGGGGAACATTTGTAATCGCTCATTCACTGGCAGAATCCCAGAAAGCCGTCACTGCTGCAACAAATTACAACAATCGTGTTGTAGAATGCAGACTTGCTGCAGTGAGTGCCTCCTTTCACCTTTGCAAATTATTTGACTGGTGTTACGTTGATGGTCGCAAAATCGCTTTTTATGCGACATCCGCTTCTATATCTTAGTTCTGCACCTGGTTCTGGGATGAATACAAAATAAACATTTTCATTTCCAATTTCTTAGAACTTGCGACTTGGTCTCGAATGTCCTAGAGTTCTTTTTCCTTGCAAGTTACACCGACTAAGAATTTGGGACTAATATTTGAGAAGTCTATGCAGTTATGGGTTACGTATCCCCTTTTTATGATTGCTTTCAAGTTTACCGAACCTTTTCCGAAGGAGCCATGATACAATTATTCTTTTCCTTTCGAATATAATGAATAAACCAATATGGCTTGTAATATAACTACTCTTGTTATTCTTTGAATAGCATATGGGCTACCTATTTTTGTCTATGAGATATGGAGGCAGCCTCTCTCTTATTGCATGGGAAAGGCTGCATGTTCTTCCCTATCATTGGTGTGAATGAACGATAATGAATGTTTTCATGACTTACCTCTGCAGATTGTTTTGGGCATTAAGCTTGGAATGAACCCAACTGACGCGGTTTCAAAGGTGAAAACTCTTTCTGATGTTGAAGGCCTTTGTGTGTCCTTTGCTGGAACTCGTGGCTCCACTGATCCTGTCGTAGCTGTTAAGGTATCTTCTGTTTTATGATCCTGCTAATGGTGGTGGTAATTGTATCTGAGTGCATAAACAGCGTTTTATATGTCAAGTATTTTTGTGGTTGGGAAAATTGCAACAAACCCTCACTTAACTGAAATGACGTAATTAGTCAAATCCTGTAATGTGGAGCAACCTAGGTAAATTTCGTGTTACAATATTCTTCATATATGGATGTATTATATTTATTTTTTTGCTACTAAGACAAATCTCTCTATTTAACGCTGTTTTACTTATGCTGATACCCTGCACTGATGCTCCAGGAGCACTTGAAAGAGGAACCATATACAGTTGAAGATATAGAGGCAATAATAAAGAAAGTATGCTGTCAATCTTCAGTAACTCTCCCACATCTTTGGATGTATTGAAGGTGGCCAAACATTACAAGTTGCACCAGGTATAAAGCTTCTGATAGGCCTTACTTGCAGTGTTTGCATAGAGCTTAAGATCAGAGTCTTTGTGGCTATGTTTAACATCCTAGATCCAGCCTTTTTATTTAGCTGTCAAACATTAGGATGCAGACTTTTTGTTTTGGGGTACATGGGAGCAGCGAATGCTGTGAGTGTAGGGATATGAGGATTCAAAACCAAGACAACCCCAATGCTTGTTAACTTCCTACCACTATGCCAACCTTGATACTCATTGAGTCATTGCTGGATAAGTACTTTATTCATTCTGTATATGCTACTTCTTATTTGAGTGCTATGACGATGTTTATAAAAATGTACAAATGTTTGATCTTCTGCTTGCTCAGCATGTTTTATTACGATGATACACACCACATATCTCTTTTGGTTTCCTCCTGTTCAGGATGGTTTTGGAAAAAATTACTGTTGCTGGCGGTTTGTGAACAATCAATGTCTCTTTTTCTAGTGGGTGTTATATTTTTGTTTCTTCAATAACTTATTCAATCTTAAGAAAACCTGCTGAATTGATCTGTTAGTCAGATACCACCTACAAACTAGTATACATAGAAAGCACGTCATAATTCCTAATGTCCTTTACAGAGAGCTGCTCATGTGTACTCTGAAGCCAAGAGGGTGCATGCTTTCAAGGAAACTGTGTCATCGGATTTGAGGTTAGACTTTTGTTCATTTGCTTAACTCTTGTAACTACTTTCTTCCCATAGATATGTTGATGACTTCATGCATGTTTGTTTTCACTTCAGTTCTATTAGATAGAATGAGTTATGAAGCGAACTCATGAATTTACCTTCAGTTTTACATGGAAAAATATATTTTGAGTAATTTGTATGATGCACAATGATTAATGTAGTAAACACATCAAGATATCCAAAATAAAACATTACAAAATCCATGACTTTGAGTCGTACAACTAGCTGGAAACATATATATGTTACTAGTAAATTTGATCTTTATAGTGATTATTTTCATTGCAGTGACGAGGATATGCTTAAGAAGCTTGGTGACCTGATGAATGAGAGCCATTACAGTTGCAGTGTTATTTATGAATGCAGGTATGAGCTATTCAATCTAACTGGTGCCAATTTAAGGTCAAATTACGTAATGTCTTCAACTTCTCATGGATTCAAAGTATTGTTTGAGGCGGTCCTTTAAAATTATTCTTTGAGTTAGGTGATCTGATTTGACAACAGAACATAGCCCTAACTAGCTTCATATAATGAGCTCCAAATTGGCTCAATACGTATGAGATATTAGGGCGGTGGTGGGTGGAGAGGCATGGGAGTTAGCTACTTGATTGACACAAGTTTAGTTGAGTTGTTCTGCTTTACCACCTGCTGCAACCCTGCAACACATGATGTCCGAGTACAATATACTTATTTCTGTCCTGATTTCTGTTTGGTGAAATGAATTCTTTGTCTTGATGTTGGTGGTGAAATGGAATAAAGCAAAATGGCTCATAAAACTGTTTGTGCTTCTTATTTTGTAAAAGTAACAGTCAGTTGGTGCGATTCTCAAAGCAATTTTCATTTTGGGTCATCCTTGCGCAACCTCTCTATGTTTCAATAGGGGTAAGGCTTGCGTGCATCCGACCCCCCTTACCCCGCCTTATGGTGGGAGCCTTTAAGGCACTGGGGTTAAAGATGTTGTTTTTTTTTTTTGATGTTGGTGGTGACCCTTGATTAGCTGTCCTGAGCTGGAAGAACTTGTCAAAATTTCTCGCGATGAAGGTGCTCTCGGGGCCAGGCTCACAGGTGCTGGATGGGGAGGATGTACAGTTTCTTTGGTTAAAGAAAGTATAGTGCCACATTTCATTCTTGATTTAAAGGTACGTTTAAACCTTCTCAAAAAGATATATAGGGTTCAAAGACGGATGAGACTTCTGACCAAAAGCTGACGACCTTATATTTTTGCATCACTGTCAGGAGCACTTCTTTCAGTCCAGGATTGATAAGGGTGTGATCAGCAACAATGATCTTGGTCTTTATGTTTTTGCTTCAAAGCCATCTAGTGGTGCAGCCGTTTTCAAGTTTTAGCGTCCCAACCTCTGCGGTTTTGTGCTCGCCACACCCCTCCTGCACAGCTCAGCTCGGCTTCATCCATTAAAGTAACACTTGTTTCTTGTGTCCATAGTCTATTCCTAGTATAAATAGTAAATACATTAGCAGCTAGTATTTTTCTTGGTGCTAACCTCGTCATTATGGTATTCCGGGGAAGCTCCAACACAATAAGAGATCAGAAGCAAAGTGAGCAATATAAGTAAAAATTGTGAATTGATTGAACTTCTTGTAACTATACTCTTTCTTTTCATGTTTTTAGCCTGAAAATGAAGCAGTAAATGATACATGGAGTATCTCGTCCCTAAGTTACCCCGAGTTTACAGGGCTAAGATTCTATATTGATTTGCTGCACGTAGAGGTGGGCATAATAATAAGTAATAATACAGCTACGTGAATGTTATAGAGGTTCCAGGAAATGAAGGGCAAGAGAGGTATGGGCGTATGGGCCGTATGGCTGGCTTATGATAAGTCCGACCTGGGGATTACCTCGGTGCAATCACATACAAGTCTGGCATTATGGCTTCTTTCGTTCCTTCTGCGGGTCTCCTACAGAGTCTTGTGACTGTTATAAGTTATCCTACCCAAAATAAACCATGTTCTAGAGTTAATTGAAGAATCGACGTCTTTATTATAGATGGTGAATCGATACAAGAAGTGCAGTTTTAAGAGCATATGAGAGGTAACTTGCGTAGAGTAATTATTGGATAAGAGACTACCTCATCGTATGAAACGACTTAATAAGGCCTTAAATTGGTCAAGGGTGACCCATGCATCCAAAACAAGGGTCCTAGTTTTTTCCTCTCGAAAGTTTGAAGGGGACAACAATTTGTGAAAAGATTAATAGAGATACTCCCACAGTTTGCATGTCACATGTCTGGACAATAATACGAGTACACGAAGGCCCCAATTTGAAGATCAAATTAAGATTCCGGTTTGCCGATAACACATGCCCATTTATTTCTAAGCCTCCTCACACACCATCGTTCTATTAACTTTGTTTTGCTGCTTGTTGAGGGGTTAGGAGGCATGATCTTTCATCTCTAGTTGCAAACTTCCAATTTAAGATAATTAATCTTACTTGTGCTTTAGGTGAGCTCGAGTAAGAATGATTGTAGACAGGCCAATGGGTGACACATATGCTACGTAGGTTCAAGTCTTCTTCCACTCGTTGGTAAGAGATATTACACGTCAATTATCGATGATCCAATATGAAAAAAAAATGGATTATAAAGAGCTGATTGCCTCATTAGTGTCCATCGCCCATACGCGGTTTACAAAACCCGTGCATCTAGCACTATAATCGATGATTCAATATGATATCTTCAACGATTTCGAAATAGTGTTTATCTACTAATACATACATTCATACAGACATGAGATGGGAATGGACTTATAATATTTGTGTATTCAAGTCAAAGTAGTAATTTCACATTCGATTCCCATTAGTTTGATGCTATATACTCCATACTGTATAAGAGATGCTTAAAAATTGAGAAGTCCCTGAAAACTCCAAAGTGCGGTGATCAATACATGAATCTTAAATGACTTACTTTTCAATAAAAAGTTTCACTTAATGTGATCCACTAATTTCGGCATAATATGCAGAGTGATCCATTCTCCACACCAAAAGTTGTGCTGTACATGTTCCGTAAATTAGTGCCACTATATAAGCAATCTATGAGGATGTCACACTTAACGAAGCTACATTAAGTCAAACGTCGTACGTGCATAATCAATCTCTTGATTCACATCTGATCGGTTCATGTGTCATGTATTAGATATCGAGCGATATAGGAATAATTGGTACCCGTTGTTGATTTACAATAACTAAAGTCTTAGTTTTACTAGACGCAATTTTAATCTTAAATCATAAAATAGAGATATTGGTTGTCATCAATACGGAACACAAAAGCCCCCGCCTTCAAGTCTTAACGAAACTTCGGGCCGAGAGCAATGGTTGGAAACTTAGAATAGAACTTCTAATGCTCATGGTAGACTCATTTGGCATGGTTTCAAAAGATTAAAGAAGCAAAAATTTATATCTACTAATAATTACTATTCTATTCGAAATTTGGAATAGCGAACTGCCAAATGTTTTACATATAGTCTTAATGAAGGTTACAGTCAATTCATCTCCATCTTTGTAACACTTTATGTTCAGAGTATCTTCAATCCAAATTCGATCCAATATGAGAAAACCAGTGTCCAATAATATACAAACCGTTAGTTTGGGTAGTTGGTCTAACACTACCAACTATAGAAACTGCCATAAGTAGTAGTTAACAGCCAAAGAGAAAGAGAGGCAGAGCAAACAAACAAATTGAACAAAACAAAGAAGCTAAGGTGAATCTTTACTTTTGATTTGTGGGTCGTTCGAACTTCTGTTGTGAGATTTTTTACAGTGCCGTAGCTTTCACTTTGTGCTCTTTGTTAATTATGGCCTATGGGTTAAATGTCAACCATTTCTTTATGGATCTCTTGGAACAAAATATATATCCTCAGGTTCCCTTTGCTGTATAAATCAGAGTAGTTCTGTTAGAATCAACAAAGGTCAACAACAAAGACATTAGCTAGTCCAACTTCCACTCGCCGAAATTAGAAAGTGTGTACTTATTCCGACTTCTTTCACTCGTAAACGTTTTTAGAAGAGAATTAAGATGAAACACTTTTTTAGTAGTGACTAATCGCAATGACATGTACTTGTTTAGCTCATGAAGTTTGAGAAAGAAAGAAATATTATATTCACATACTGAGAGAAATTAATACTGAAAATCGAGATTAATTGAAAGTTATTTGAGAAATGTCAATTGTATTCGTTTTAACTCGTTACAAAGGTCCGATAATTCAAAATACGTTACTACAATACTTAAATTTCAACAATTGAGAGGAATGGATAATAGAGATTATTAGTTGGGAAGTATCTGAGAAATGTCAATTAGTATAGATTTAATTCAAGCTTATATAAATATTCTAGCTGTTTGCCGGAAAAGAAGTACTTCACTCACATGCCCATGTTGGGGAAGAAGCAATCGGCTCAAACTCGACTCTGGACCTAATTAATTATTAGCTTATTACTAGCAAGTCAAAGCTGGTTCTACACTCCTGAATTTTGTAAAATAAGACACACCGATTTTTATTTTATTTTTGATGTAGGAGGATCACCAAATTAATAATGCATACAAGTATTGGAAAAATTATAATTACTATTGGTAAAAAGTTAACAATCTACCTGGTTGATTATTGCTTAGACCTATTTGTTTTACGGTTTATTTTAATTTAATATTAAGTCAATCATCAATAGTAAGGAACAACTTGTGAATTGTGAATTTGTGATGTTGGATCGATTTTTATTTTGTCCATCCAATTTAGTTTTTTATTGCTATTTCTCATCAATGCCTTACAGGATAACCATTGCCGAAAACTAGTGCTCATAAGTTTTTAACAACATGGAGTACTCCTTAGACAACAACTTTTATTAAAAATTTCACAACAACTATGGTCGGCAAATATCACATTATTCTAACTTCTAACAATCTGATTGAGCCCATTTGGCAGTTTTCGGTGTAACTCAAAGGTTGTTTATCCTCGTTACAATACAACGAAAACTTGGAATATATCCATACTAAAGGAATAAATATTTTTAAGAAGAATAAGTGTACAAATTTTGACTTCAATTGAGATAGCTAATTAGCTAGTCAAGTTATCATTCCTGCAATTCTAATGGTGATTTTCTTTAAGAGTGGAATTTTGCAAGGTTGAGTCAGCTTATCCATCTAGTGTCAAGAAATGGCTTTGTCGGAAAATGTGTTACTATACACGGTGTATTACAGTCAATTTTTTGTGTTCTTTTCGTTAATCTGAATATGTGAGGTTTTCGTAATAAAGAGGAAGAATACGGCAAATCGAAGAGATAATTTTAAGGGTCTATTTGGTATCACTGTCTTTTTCAGTTTTTTTTTTTTTTTTCCGTAAAAAATTTAGTTAAATAATTAAGGTACAAAATTAACTTTAAATTGTTTGGCCCTATAATAGTCATATGGAAAATTAAAATTGACAACTGAAAACCATTTTTTCTTATTTTCAAAACGGGACTTTGGTTTAAAAAAAAAAAAAAAAAATGAAAACAGAAAACGATTAGTTTCCTGAGTGTTTTTTTTTTTTTTTTTAATCAAATGTAGTCATTTAGGTCTTACACTTGTTAATCTATTTATTCTTCTCATATACTCCTTTTGTTAATCTATTTATTCTTTGCAAGTCCATCCTAATTTTGTCCCATATCATCATTTTATGACAAATGGGGTCAAACTTTGGAAATTTAGAGGGTTTGCACTCCTAAAAACATAATAATAAAACTACATATACTACAATATTTTGTTTCCACCTTTGGTCGCTCACCACTCTCTTTCTCTAAATCAAACCTTTTTTCTAAGTAATTGTATCAAATGTATGTTGCAATATCAGTTAAACAAGTTAACACCCGTAGACTGTAATTTGAAACAATCGCTTATCGAACTGAACACATGTCATAGAGTCAACAGTCAAACAAGTACTAAAATTGTAAAATGGATTTGAAATGAGGTGGTTCATACTTTCATTCGTGACGCAAATCCAGCAAAAACCTTGGCAATAATCCAGGTGGGAAAAGTTTGAGGGAATAATAAAAAAAACATTCGTAAGTGTGTGGCTCAATAGTTAAAAGAGTGAAATTCTATAAACTTATCTCAGGTTCAAACCCCTTAACTCCTTAAGTGAGTGTTATGCTCGAGATTATGGATATTTGAACTTCTACTATCTCATGCATATGTCTTACCTGATTGCGTGGCTTGTTAAGTGATGCGTACACCTACGGGGCCACGGGGTTTACCCAGACCACACCTAAAGTAGCGGATAAAGTTACCGCGTGTCATAAAAAAAAAAAAATGGGTTTCATGATTTCTTTCATGAGTCAGACGATTAACAGAGAGAGAGCGAGTCATGGGAAAAAGTTGTAAAAATTTAGCAAAATCTGTCGGTGACACCCCACATTTCTCACCTTTGTTTTTGTGTCACTTTCTTTTCAAAGCTCAATTTTAATTTCTTATTAATAATAAATCCTGTGTGTCTGATAAATTCAGAAAAACCAGCTCAAGAAACTTCTTCTTCACTTCTTCTCTCTTTCTCTCTCCTTAAACTATGCCTTTAATTTTTTAAATTCTGGGTTTCATTCTTACTTATCCTCTCACTTTCTCTCTCCTCTTCTCAATAATAATACTGGGTAAATGTTGAAACTTTAATTGCCCATCAAATATTTTCTTCTCTAATTCACACTCTACACTGAAATCCTGTCTGCTTTGGATCTGCAGCTTCTTGCTTTCCTCAACAGGTAAAAAGAAAGAGTATTTTTTCTTATTTTTTGACTGTAATTAACTTGATTTTTAGCTTGGGATTTGCGAATATTTAGGCCTTTATTAATTGCAGTTGTGTGTAGATGAAATTTCCCTGAATTTTCTATGTGGGTTTCAAATTTTAATTGCAGGGTTTTGCGCCTTCCTTTATATGTTGAAGAAAGACGCTACCTTTGGTTGTGAATTGTCATTATAATTTTTGGGGGGAACATAAATTAAAGGTTGGATCTTGTGTAGGATTAATTTATGATTGTTGGGTTGTGCTTAGCTTCTTTGAGAAGGAACAAGGAAATGTGTTGAGTTGGGGTGTTGCTGGGGAGATAAGTTAAATGGGTGTTATGATGGATAATTATAATGTTAGTTCGAAAGACGGATACTTTGATGGTGATATTGAAAAGGGTGAAGTGAATGTTAAACTAGGAGGTTGTCTTGTGTTTGGTAGTAGTAATAATAATAATAATACTAGGATGAGGGAATTGCAGTGTGAGGATACTGATAATTGCGGGTTAGGGAACGGTAATGTGTCGAATAAACACGAAGAGAGGGCGATTTCTTCAGTTGGTTCGAGTAGTGATGATGATTCCGAGAGTGTGAGATTAATTGTTGTAGATAAGAAAGTAGTAGAAGAAAGGAATAATGGAGATGTTGAGAGTAAAGTCGTGAAGGAGAAGCCTAAAGCAATGAGTGCTAAAAAGCCCCCGAAACCCCCTAGGCCTCCTAGAGGGTTGTCATTGGATTCAGCTGATCAGAAATTGATTAGGGAGCTTCATGAACTTGCTAGGCTTAAGCGCTCAAGAGCTGACCGTATGAAGGCATTGAGAAAGGCCAAGGAAGTAAAGGCATCATCGTCGAAAAATCAGTTGTTTGCCACACTGCTCACCGTATTGTTCTGTTTAGTTCTACTTCTTCAAGGTAAATTCTAGCTTGAAAGGTTCTTTTGCTCATGTTTGAGTTCTATTCTTGGTCAAGCTAGCTTTTCTTTATTACCTTTGATTGTGGCTTTGATCCGTATCAATCAATTGCTATTTGCTATATTAGATTAATGGTTTTCGCAAAAGGAGGCTTTTGTGGACTGCACTTCCGTATGCTTCCAACATTTGCTACTTGTTTATTTGTTTGTGGGTTGCAAGTAGAAGTTTTCACTGAGTTGGCTTTTTGGTCCCCTTCCACCATTTCTGGCATTTGATGTTTTTCGAAGGTTGGATTAGCTACATGTTATTTGTTTATAACAAGCTGAACAACTTTTGCCCTTTTTTTATGGGGTTTATACACAAGCTGTTTGGCTGTTTGCCATGGGTTATTTTGGTCTATACTTGGTGGTTTTTAGATCCTATTTTCCCTACTTGATCTCAGTTGTTATTCTCCTGTACATCCACATCAAGAAGTTTGTGCAATTTGTAACCCAAAAAAAAAAAAAAAAAAAAAAAAAAAAAGAAAAGAAAAGAAAGAAGAAAACAAGATTGTTCAATTTTTTTGCTAGTATACTCCAAGATCAAGATATTGCATGTTATCCTCGTGCTTTTAATCTTTGCAACTCATTGAATTTTGTGGATGTCGGAGTCGCTGTTGAAGAACAATAATTTTAGATGATGAAATTGTCCTACCTTCAAGAACTTTTAGCAGCTCTTAATTTTATTTGTTTTCTTTACAAAAATGTTTGTATATGCTTTTGTCTGCCTTGTACCTCTTGCCGAATGTGATGGTTTTGTTCTGAAGTCTTCTTTGAGGTGCAACACTCGATTTCAACCTTGTCTTTTTGCACCATTTCATGAACTGGTGGAATTTGTGATTATATGTTTCTGAAAATCCATTCTTGAATCACCGGATGTCTGGTCTGGATTGCTGATTTGGTCTCGCTCCCTTGTAAGATTAAGCACAGCCAACAGATTATTGAATTGACTTATTCCGAAATGATGTAAAATTTTGAGAGTTGAGATGAATGGTGACTTGTTTTCATCAACGATGAGTCGGTTATCCAGTGTCAGAAGCTATTCTTCCTAGGTATTTCACGGTTTATGGTTTGAAAAAAATAAAGATGACCGTCCTTCCCCCTCAATAGAAAGATTTTGCACCTGAAAATTTGAATGAAAGTACCTTGATTAGCAGCAACTATCTAAAAATTCTTTTTGCTCTATTTATCGTGTTGCAGGAATTTCATCTAGGACTAGTACAGCAACAAGTATTCAAGGACCGCCTTTCTCATCTGAAGTGGCGGAGCAGCATAACATTATCTCTCTTCAGCATTACCCAGTGTCATCTGCAGCCAATCTTAATCGGCTTGGTTCTCAGTCACCGAGGTATTGTTTAGTTCACAAGTTATTTATTGTGTGCAGTACTCTCTTTGCCCTGGGGTTAAAATGCTGATTTACTCGTCCAATTCCTTGCTGCAAAACCCTGTTATAGACTCGTGGAGCAGGTTTCTGGTGTTGATACAACAGAACAAGTGAGCAGAGCGGTTGACTGAGTGTAGCACGAAGCTTTAGAGTGTGTTCATCGCAGTCTTAGAATGTTTACGGTCTCCCAGCTATTGTGGCGGTTCCTAAATATGCCCTTTTGGTGAGCTTGACATTCTCCGCTGTAGGGAATCTGTAGAAACACTCGAGCAATAAAAATCGTTGATTTGTTTGATTTGAAATGTGTACATAGTGCCTCGTAAAGATAAATCTGTACCCCGAGCTTTTGTGGGAATGAAACAGTTTAGGAATGAATATAGAGACGGATCACCTTCTCTTCTGGTTTTGAGTTTTTTAGGGGTCTGCTTTATGATCTTTATTTCTAGTTCACCTGTTAAAAGACCAAAACGCATGTTTACTCGATTGGGGTAAGATGACTGTGTACAACTAATCGTCAACAGATCTGCATTACTTGATCAAGGTACTTTGTCTAATTACTGGGTGTGAAGTTTGATCTCGTTGACATTCCTCACAAATTTAGACCTGTAGTACGATAGTGTGATAGTATCATACTAGCATCCTGCAGCTTGAACCGCGTTTTCCATATTTAGACATCTAATTCTCAGAGGGGAATTAGGTCCTGTTCTCTTTACTTCAAAAAATCTGATCTAGTCTGAATTGTAGTTGTCGTTACAAGCAATTTGTCGATAAATAGGAATCTCGGCATTCCTTGTTGTAAGGGGAGAGAGTAAGGTTCTTGCAAAGCTGTTGCTCCAAATGGGATCGTCTTTCAAAATGGAGACCATCTCTTGGGAATAAACTCGTCCATTTTCTTTTGGCGCAATTCCTATTGGTTATTGTCGCAAACATAATAATGTGTGTAACGAGTGCTTCGAATAACTTATTAAAATTAAGGACACTGAATAAGTGCATACGATCTTATTGATTCACTACTCAATAAAGACAAATCAAACAAAATGTGCGAGTTCACACAAAAACTAAACTGTAGGAGGACATGAGCACGAATGGCTGCATTGTTCATATGTTAAGGAACATTTTTTATTGCCGTCACAGCAATAATACGAGTGACGTGTAGGGATCCTCTAGAGTTTTTTGTTGGTGGAGTTTGTAGAGTTTACACCTAACTTGTTTTTTCATGTAGCTACCCGTACAGAATTGTATCTTCTTCGGCACACCTAACTCACTCTCCACATCTATACCGACTCTAGAACCTGTTTATATGCGAAAACAAATAATAATTAGCAAAACGCGAGAATAGTCAAACGTTAAAAGTCCATAAGCCGTCATACCAAATAACTAACCAAATAAACATATTTATAAATGTCTTTTTTTAGATGAGGAAAAACACTACATGGTAGGGTGATGTTTTCATTTCAAATAAACTACAGGAAACTCCAGAAAAATAACTGTAGAGGATCCAGATCCGTCTGTTCTTGTAATACAAGTTCTCTGATTTCAATTTTAATTTCAAATTGTAATGTCGTCAATGAAAAACAGGTATTTTCTAAACCCCCAATTTGTGAGCTCATTCATTGTCGCTTCGATAGGATAATTGTTTCTGTGTTTCGTATATTTGTGGTTAGTCGTTGCTTGTATTAAGGAATACGAGTATATATAACGATTAGTATAAATATGTTCACGTTATTGTAATTGATATGGTCAATATCTTTTGATGTATTATCGTTAACATATCTTTGTAAATTAGGCATGGCTATAATCTTGTGTTATATTTTACGATTAGTTATTATGTTGTAATTATCTTGTGTAATCTTTGCCTTATTCTTCTCCTAGGATTAGTCATGTATCATCACTATATAAGCATAGTGTAGAGAATATCGCTTAATTATGGAAGGAAATGAAGTCTTATTATCATGTGCCCTATGGGCACACGTTAAAGAAATCCTTAATACTCGTATAATTTAAGCTTTCATGTATATTTCTCTCTTCCTATCTCTCCCCTCTCATTCTCTACAGCTTGATGATACTCTATACAACGAGTATCGGGTCATAGCATAATGCAATTGGCAAAGTCTGATCAATATCTTTTATCCTCAAAATGGCTAAAATCTACAATTCACAACAATCGTCTATGACACTCTTCTTCTTGGGTTTAATTTTGCTTATTTTGTATGAACAACTAACCGATCTCATCAAATTGTTAATTGATAATCTTATTAAAAACTACTCCCAAATCGTAAACAACTAATCAATCTCATCTGAATCGTTACTTGATCACTAATTTAAATAAAAACTATACTCACAAGTGCGTATGAACATACAAAAACATGCATTCATTTTTTATTTATTTCCTACGACATCAAGATCCAGATCATGCTTAAAATTAACTTTGCGATACATGAAATTGAATTATACTAAATAATTCATATTTGTATAATTGTATAAGCATATGATATGATTGTCGAGTGCCTATTATAAGGCTACCATTATTCTTGATGAAGACATTTCTTCTTGCACTCTGGCACGGTCTTGTAATTGCAACCTTCAATAAAAGACTGTTTGACACAACAAACACACGGAAGATTATCGCAGTATGCTGGTTTGCATGCATTTTCCCAGTTAGGGCTTACTTCTTCACTTGTTACTTCGCTTTTCATAGTAACACGGCCTGTTTATCATACATGCACCCATGAAATTAGTATTAATCAAATCGATCATCTTATTCGAAAATTTAATTTGTGATCAGGCTAGGAAACAAAAAAAAAAAAAAAAAAAAAAAAAAACAAGAAAACAGCATCTACGCGCGCCCATGTAGGTTGGAGAATGGGGTTCGAATATACACACTTACATTCGTGACATGCTAAGAGGGTGGAGATAACAAACACGAGAAGAGCAACACGAACAGACATTTTAGACGACGATGACATTTTTAAGATCGTAATAATCAAAAGCTTTATATGTAGAGGCAATGGGGATATAATTGAAGGTGGTGTTGTGAATTTGTGATGGACATGCGCGGAATGACAATGGAGAAATTGATTTTAATTTATAGTACTCTTGTATATATGTATATATGGCTCTTGGAAGACTATTACTTGGTCACATTCCTAAGTTAGGAAAGGAATTAATGAGAATCAGGATACATTATTTATTTACATGCTAGTATGCTTCATATGTACATTGTACCTAATAAATGAAGTCAATAACTATGAAACCAATAAGGTATTTTTCATTTAAATCCCTTTCAACATGCTTAAATTAGCTTAATTAGGTCATTTAATGGCTAGCTAATTATGGAATTTGATAATTAAGGAAACAAATCAAAATAATCAATGAATTTTTTATTGATATATTAACTTTTATTGATATAATAATCAATTAGTTGGATTCTGTCATTTTTAATCTTAATTAAAATTAGAATGTAGCCAGCATTTTGGGATAAGAAACCATATCATTAAGAATAAACTAGGTGACTCCGGCTATGAAATTTGAAGCCACCATGTCAAGTACATCGGAGGGGGCCAGAGTCGACCTATACACGTGTGGCATACTCAACCGGACTTAAGTGAACAGCGATATGTGCC
Organism: Spergularia marina; assembly: GCA_963680865.1. Classification (NCBI taxonomy): domain Eukaryota; kingdom Viridiplantae; phylum Streptophyta; class Magnoliopsida; order Caryophyllales; family Caryophyllaceae; genus Spergularia; species Spergularia marina. Next base: position 19,174,380 of record OY804553.1, on the reverse strand, counting down.
GCTTTATTCCCTAACCTACGAATATGAGAAAAATTACATAAAGAAAATCTGCTAGCAAAATTAAAAACGTCAAAAACAACTAGATCAAATGTTTAGGCAGTGTGGCATTTCAATAGCATTATTTGAAGGGACTAATAGCGGTTTAAGAGCATCTCTAATGCAAGCTAGTTTAGGTTGCCAAGTAGGAGAGATAAGATTTTAAGGTACAACTCTAAACTACAAGGGTTTGTACTCCAATGGTAAACTACATTGGGTATGGCTTAAACTGAGACCCACAATAATTATATTTTACATTTTTCTTTCTATAAATTTTTTTATTTATTTATTTTCCAAACCATGTAGCTTGGGCAAGCTATGTAGCTAGCAAAACTACAATTCACAAAAATGTTCCAATGGTACAAGCTGCTGATGTAAGCGATTTTGTCAAGCTAAACTACCTCTCTATTCTACCATTGGAGATGCTCTAAGAGCATTTTATGGAATAGTGCTACTCAAAAACTAGCATTCCATTAGAAATTTTAGAAGCAGCATTTCATCTTTTTTACCCTTCCCCATATGCCCTCTGTTTATAGTTTTACCAATAAATTTCAATGTCTTTTTCTCGTCATTTTGATTTTTTAACAATTAAGTTTGGCTAATATTTTATTCGTTAATTTATCGAGAAATTGCTAACTGTTACCTGCTACCAAAACTGCTACTTACAAATCAAACAAATATCTACTACTAAAATAATTACGTCAAACGCAAAATCTATGAACCTAATTAACTTAATGTCAAATTAATTTGAAGGCCCGCACGAATTGTGCATTTTCCGATCCATTAAACAATTTTTAGAAATGCTATTCGCCCTTGTTTTACTCTTGTCGCCCAACTTTTCACAACATTTTCCAATTATACCCTCTCTATCACATACACGATTTTGTTTCCTATTCCCGCAAAACAATTAAAACAAACAGAGAAAAAAAAATATCTCTAGACTATCACTCAGGCGAATCCCTAATTCCATATCACCATCATTTTTTCCACCACCAACATTACGCTCGAACTTTTTCCACCATCACTATTACGCTCAAACCCGAACAAACATTGCAATGGATCTAATAGTTACAGCAAATTCTGAACCGGTAAAGCTCAAAAACTATAAATCAATTATTCTTATAAACACATTAAACCATCTTACTAGAAAAGTGACGAATTCAACTTAATTTGCAAAGTGAAGACAAAATTCGATTTAATTAGCAAAAAATTACTCAAATAACGAAGTTTTACTGAATTAAGAATTGAATGAAATCAACTGCCGGAATGACGATTTCGGGGCACCGTCGGTATCGTACTCTCGGCGTCAGCGTTCTGACGGCGTAGACGAGCCTTGCTGTCTGTTGGTGGTCGGCAATATGGTGTGAGTTGTCGGAAATGATGGTGAGGGAGTTTTTTTTTTCTTTAATATTTTTTTTTTTTCAAAATGGAGTGAGTCTAAGGGAATGGAATGGGAAACGATTAGGCTGGTTGTTGAGAATTCAATTAAAGATATCAATTTAAAAATACTTAATTTTAACAGGGGTATTATAGTAATAAGGTGGGCGATATTAGTATAATAGCGGGCGACATATAACACCTCTCCTTTATTACTATTTACGTTATCCATCGTTACTTACTTTGAACTGATAAGAAATAATATTTAATCAATGATGATGATAATAATAATAATAATAATAATAATAATAATAATAATAATAATAATAATAATAATAATAATAATAATAATATTACAGCAGTCCAAATTCCCGTTTTATCATGTGTCATATGGGTACATGTTTGAATAATCCAATTAACTCTTCCCAAATCCCTCATTTATTTTCCATACAAAGTTCCAACTTCCTCCAAGCTTTAAGTTGTCAGATCTATAATTGGCTTTCTGTCCGGTCTCAACGCCGCCTTTGCGGAAGGCCAATTGTCATACCGACAACCACCACAACTCTAGCCTTGTCAACCCACGTTGAGTCTTGCACCCATAAATCACCACCAGCCACCTTGCACAGGCATACAGCCCACGGCATGCCGCCTTGCCAGTTTCACTGCTCAAGTCGCTTATCGAGTAGTCCACAATGACACTCATGCCTCCATCGCTGCTGCACGTGTCGCCTATGCGAGAGTAGTCTATTGACTCGCACACGGGTTCATCTACAGTGGTCCATGTTGTTTATTGTGGTTGTACTTCTTTGCAGTCAAGCCATGTTATCTTTTTTCTGGTTGAAGCGTCCATTACCCTATCGTTTCGACGGCGGGGGAGTAATAAAGGAATATAATAGTAATATTATATTAGAAGATAATAGGAATATTCTAGATAGATAATATTCTGGATCTAGGGTAATTGGAGTATTCTCCAAAACATGTATACTATAAATTCGCGTGATTATATCAATCATAAGATACATCGCACACTCATAATTCTATATAACGGACCAAAACATTAGGTTAATCTTATTGAATTCGTCTAAATAAAAAAAACAAAGAAGTTTAATTTTCTTGGTCACGACATGATGCGGGTGTTGCCTTGTTGTCTAATCTTATACTATATATTAAAAGCTGTGTTAGAGGCAATCCCACGTTCACTGGTTTCAGTTAGGCCATCTGTCATGCTACGTGACATGTCTCTTTAATTTTCACTTAAAAAATTCATTAAAATGTATTTTATCGTAAATTAGTGTAGATGGGCATTTCATCCATGGTGACAAGTGACATATAAGTGATGACATTTTCCATATAAAAAAATTCACAATATTTTTTTTATCAGAAATAATCAATATTTACAATTAATTGATTTCATCTTTACCTTATTATTTTGTACCTTCCTTCTGAAATCACATCATCTATATTGAAAGTAAAAGTTTATAAATGGTAAACTTTATTGATAAAATTATTTGTTCACAAAGATTTAAAATGATAAAATTTATTTCGAACGTAACCCGAGTAGTAAACTAGCTAATCAAATAATCAACATGATTTTTCGCATTCAGACATCCTTTGGAAACAACCTGTGTAACCAGAACCCTTAGCACAACAAAAGCATCCATCTCGACCACAAATCTGTATACGTATGCAAGTTCCCTTCGAATTTGTTTGTACCAACTTCATTTCGCTCCTCACTTCTTCGCCGTTGACGATCCCAGTACCTGCTCATAATAAGTACAAATAATTTTTATCAAAATGTGAAGATAAGACTCAAACAGAAAATTAAAATTCATTTAATTATACTCTGTTGTATAATTTTAAGCAATTTCGGTATTGAATGACGAAAATGTAGAACACATTGTGCTTAATTTTGAACTTTGTGTGCTCAAAAACTATTATTGGATGATTAGAATATCTTTTGATGAAGTCTATACATATCAAATTAAAATTAACCTTGAATAAATGCTAATTAACCATAGATACGCAAAAACCATACACATTTATCGGTCAATAGTTAATGCACAGTATATGTGGAGGTTGGATCGGAAGTATGTACTTACATTCATGACATGCAATCAGGGAAAAAATAACGAACACGAGAAGTGCAACCCGACTAAAGGTAATAGAAGTTGCCATATTTCTCTAAATTAAAAAAAATTATATGCTGTTATGGGTTGGATGAAATGAAATTGAAGTTGATGAAGTTCTTAATACAATGTGGAGGTGACTATGGAGCCCTTATATATCTCTCTTATGGGACAACATACATTTTGGCTAAATATCTTAAAGAAGGAAATAGATCAAGGGAATCAAGAAATACTAATGCACTTGGCCTCATATGCAATACTAGTATGTACAAGAAAATAATTTACCTGATTTATTTCGTCCTTTAATGTATTCCTTACTTTTATATTATGATACATGCAATGTATATATGATTTTAAACAAATTTAGTTACAAATAATGGATCATTAGAGGAAAAAGAAATCATAAATAGAATATCCCTATTATGGTTGTGTTTGGTATGCACAATAAGCTACTTTATTTGGTTAAAATAGTTTATTTGACTAGCTTTTTAAGCTCTTTGACCAAATAAGTTAGTTTGGTAACACCACTAGCTTAAATAATAAGCTAACTCATTTAAGAAGTTTTTTTTTTTTTTTTTTTTTTTTTTTTTGAGGGGAATTTAAGAAGTTACTATACCCCATGTAACTTATTTAAAAATAAGCTAACTTATCATAATTTTATTCATAATTTACCCTCATTTATTTACTAAACTAGTTTGTATGTCCGGCCTACGCCCGAGCTGCATATTCACATTATTATACTCGGTTTACAAAAATGTTGATTTATCTTTTTTTTATAATATTATTAGTAATGATAGTATATTATATTATATGTTTCTACTCACTTACTCTCTATCATATTATTATTTTACTCCCACTTTTACATTAGTCGTTTTCCTATCTCATATTCATACCACAATCACATCACCTGTTATATCACATTATATTTTTATATTACTATAACTTAGCTTACCACAATAATCACCATAAATTAGATTATTGGAAAATGCACGTGTTACCCCTGTACTTTGGGGTTTTGCACGCGGTACCCCTACAAATTAACTTTGTGCATACGGTAACCCCGTACTTTCGAAAACTGCACACCATACCCATTTTTGAATTTCTGTTAGTTTATCCGTCTATAATATTGACATGAGCATGATTAGCTTGAGTTAATTACAATCAATAATCAATAATAATGAAATAAAATGACCAATCCCCACCTCTTACTTTTCTCTCTCCTCTCCCACTTTCCCTTTCCCTACCCAGCATAACGTACTACCTCACAACCTCACCACCAACTACCTGGACACACCACCACCGTATGCTGTCCGGCCACAACGCTTGCTCGTCGTATGATGGCGACTCCACTAGTGGAGGGATCGCTCACAGTCGACGGCTCCCACTGCCTCCCAGCACAATTCTACCTTCTCCCTCCGACGCGATTTCCCCTTCCCCTCGGTCCGTCGCCGCCACTCTTCTTCTAGCCGCCCCCTCTCCATGTTTTCTCTAAAAATTTGAATGAATAAACCTAGAGTCGGGGATTCTTAAAGTCCGGAAAACATAAAATAGAAAAATACGTAATTGAGAAAATACAGAAACCACGGTCACCAAACTCTTCACCGCGGCCCGCAAAGCCTCATCGCCGCCCGCCAAGCTCACCACAGCGGACCGCGAAAAGTCTTTGACGCATATCATTTTGCTTCTTTTAACGCTCCGCCAAGCTTGCAGCGCGGCCGCCAAAAGTCTCTGGAAAGCTTTTCAACAGCGCGTCAATTATTGTTCGCATCCAAAATGTGCTTAAAATGACCAAAATTACATAAAACTTAAGAACCGATACTCAACACCAATAGTGAGTATAATAAATCATTTGAACGTTAAAATACAATAAAAACCATCAACTTGATGCTTAGAAAATGGGCAGATCAGTATCTCATTTTGTGAAGTATTTCATGCGTTTCGACGCTCGTCACTTTGTATGGATTTATGTCCGTTTTGTCTGTTTTTCTAACAATCTCTTACGTTTTTAGCTCTAATATTCTTCCAATCCTCATTATATCATACGTAGGGACCACCACCAAATAAAATTTGAAATGTTTTCGTTCCGGAGCCATTTTATCGAAAAATCGTGGAGTATGTACTGCGATTCCGGTCAAATTTGATCAATTTTTCAAAAAACGTCATATGTCCTCAAAAATCTAATGTAGATACCATAGGACTATACTTGTTAGATTTAAGTGTTTATTCCTCATTTTCTGAAGAATTTCACGCGTTTTGACGCTCGTCACTTTGTATGGATTTATAACCGTTTTGGCCGTTTTCATTATCTTCTCTTAGATTTTTTACAATAATATTTTAAAAATCCTCATTATATCATACGCAGAGACTACCACCAAAATTTGAGCCTTTTTCGCTCCGGATTTATCGAAAAAACCGTGGATTATGTACTGCGATTCTGGTCAAATTTGATCAATTTTTCGAAAAAAACCAAATGTCCTCCAAACATTAAATTAGATGCCCCTAGGACAATACTTGTTGGATTTGAGTGTTCGCTCCTCATTTTGTGAAGTATTTCATGCGTTTCGACGCTCGTCACTTTGTATGAATTATGACCGTTTTGACCGTTTTCCTTATCTTCTATTAAGTTTTTTACACTAATATTTTGCAAATCCTTATTTTATCATGCTTAGAGACCACCACCAAAATTTGAGTCGGTTTTTCTCCGAAGCCATTTTATCAAAAAATCGTGGATTATGTACAATGATTCTGGTCAAATTTGATCAATTTTCCGAAAAAAAAGTCAAATGTCCTCCAAACATTACTGAAGATACATTAGGACTATACTTGTTGGATTTGAGTGTTGGTTCCTCATTTTGTGAATTATTTCGTGCGTTTCGACGCTCGTCACTTTGTATGGATTTATGACCGTTTTGACCGTTTTTCTAACCTTCTCTTAGGTTTTTGGCTCTAATATCCTTCCAATCCGCCTTATATCATACTTAGGCATTACCACCGAAATTTGAGCCGTTTTTGCTCCAGAGCCATTTTATCGAAAAACCGTGGATTATGTACTACGATTATGGTCAAATTTGATCAATTTTACGAAATACGCCAAATGTCCTCCAAACATTACTGTAGATACCCTAGGATTATATTTGTTGTATTTGAGTGTTGGTTCCTCATTTTTTGAAGTATTTCATGCGTTTCGAATCTCGTCACTTTGTATGGATTTATGATCGTTTTGGTCGTTTTCCTTATCTTTTCTTAGTTTTTGGACTCTAATATTTTTCAAATCCTCATTATATCATACGTAGAGACTACCACCAAAATTGGAGCCGTATTCGCTCCCGAGCCTTTTTATCGATAAACCGTGAATTATATCGCGATTCCGGTCAAATTTGACCAATTTTTCGAAAAACGTCAAATGTCCTCCAAAAATTGATGTAGATACCCTAGGACTATATTTGCTGGATTTCAGTGTTGGTTCCTCATTTTGTGAAGTATTTCATGCGTTTCGACGCTCGTCACTTTGTGTGGATTTCTGACCGTTTTGGCTGTTTTCCTTATCTTCTCCTAGCTTTTTGACTCTAATATTTTGCAAATCCTCATTATATCATATATAGAGACTACCACCAAAATTTGAGTCGTTTTTGCTCCGGAGCCATTTTCTCGAAAAATAGTGGATTATGTACTGTTATTCTGATCAAATTTGATCAATTTTTAGCCAAAGGAAAAGAGCTGATTGCTGGAGATGACTTAAAGCCAAAGGTCCTCCACACATTACTGAAGATACATTAGGATTATAATTGTTGGATTTGAGTGTTGGTTCCTCATTTTGTGAAGTATTTCATGCGTTTCGACGCTCGTCACTTTGTATGGATTTATGACCGTTTTGGCTATTTTCCTTATCTTCTCTTTGGTTTTTGACTCTAATATTTTGCAAATCCTTATTTTATCATACTTAGAGATCACCACCAAAATTTGAGTTGTTTTTGCTCCGAAGCCATTTTGTCAAAAAATCGTGGATTATATACTGTGATTCTGGTAAAATTTGATCAATTTTCCAAAAAAAAAGTCAAATGTCCTCCAAACATTACTGAAGATACATTAGTACTATACTTGTTGGATTTGAATGTTGGTTCCTCATTTTATGAAATATTTCATGTTTTTCGACGCTCTTCACTTTGTATGGCTTTATGACCGTTTTGGTCGTTTTTCTAACATTCTCTTAGGTTTTTGGCTCTAATATTTTCCAATCCTCATTATATCATACTTAGACACTAACACCGTAATTTGGGCAGTTTTTGCTCCGGAGCCATTTTTTTGAAAAACCATGGATTATGTACTATGATTCTGGTCAAATTTGATAAATTTTACGAAATACGCCAAATGTCCTCCAAACACTACTGTAGATACCCTATGACTATATTTGTTGGATTTGAGTGTTGGTTCTTCATTTTCTGAAGTATTTCATGCGTTTTGACACTCGTCACTTTGTTTGGATTTATTACCGTTTTGGCCGTTTTCCTTATGTTTTCTTAGGTTTTTGGCTCTAATGTTTTTCAAATCCTCAATATATCATACGTAGAGACTACCACCAAATTTTGAGCCGTATACGCTCCCGAGCCTTTTTATCTATAAACCGTGTATTATATTGCGATTCCGGTCAAATTTGATCAACTTTTCGAAAAACGTCAAATGTCCTCCAAAACCTGATGTAGATACCCTAGGACTATATTTGTTGGATTTCAGTGTTGGTTCCTCATTTTGTGAAGTATTTCATGCGTTTCGACACTCGTCACTTTGTGTGGATTTCTGATCGTATTGGCTGTTTTCGTTACCTTCTCTTAGCTTTTTGACTCTAATATTTTGCAAATCCTCATTATATCACATGTAGAGACTACCACCAAAATTAGAGTCACTTTTGTTCCGGAGCCATTTTGTCGAAAAATAGTGGATTATGTACTGTTATTCTGATCAAATTTGATCAATTTTCCGCCAAAGGATAAGAGCTGATTGATGGAGATGACTTAGAGCCAAAGGTCCTCCAAACATTACTGAATATACATTAGGATTATACTTGTTGGATTTGAGTGTTGTTTTCTCATTTTTGAAGTATTTCATGCGTTTCGACGCTCGTCACTTTGTACTGATTTATAACCGTTTTGACCATTTTCCTTATCTTCTCTTTGGTTTTTAACTCTAATATTTTGAAAATCCTTATTTTATCATACTTAGAGACCACAACCAAAATTTGAGTCGTTTTTGCTCTGAAGCCATTTTGTCAAAAAATAGTGGATTATGTACTGTGATTCTGGTCAAATTTGATCAATTTTCCGAAAAAAAGTCAAATGTCCTCCAAACATTACTGAAGATACATTAGGACTATACTTGTTGGATTTGATTGTTGGTTCCTCATTTTGTGAAATATTTCATGCGTTTCGACGCTCGTCACTTTGTATGGCTTTATGACCGTTTTGACCGTTTTTCTAACCTTCTCTTAAGTTTTTGGCTCTAATGTCCTTCCAATCCTCCTTATATCATACTTAGACATTACCACCGAAGTTTGAGCCGTTTTTGCTCCAAAACCATTTTATAGAAAAACCGTGGATTATGTACTACGACTCTGGTCAAATTTGATCAATTTTACGAAATATGCCAAATGTCCTCCAAACATTACTGTAGATGCACTTGGAATATATTTGTCTGATTTGGGTGTTGGTTCCTCATTTTCTGAAGTATTTCATGCGTTTCGACGCTCGTCACTTTGTATGGATTTCTGATCGTTTTGGCCGTTTTCCTTATCTTTTCTTAGGTTTTTTACTCTAATATTTTTCAAATCCTCATTATATCATATGTAGAGACTACCACCAAAATTGGAGCCGTATTCTCTCCCGAGCCTTTTTATCGAAAAACCGTGGATTATATCGCGATTCCGGACAAATTTGATCAATTTTTCAAAAACTGTCAAATGTCCTCCAAAAACTGTTGTAGATACCCTAGGACTATATTTGTTGGATTTCAGTGTTGGTTCCTCATTTTGTGAAGTATTTAATTTGGTTCATCCACATAAGTGTGTGCATACCCTGTTTAAGTGTTGGTAAGGTGTTTGGTCAGCCTTGGAAGTCCGTTGGTAAGCCTGGTCATAGGTGTTCCCGGTAAGGTGGTCCCATCGTTCCCATTTGCATGGTGTCTGCATTCATAAGTGTGTCTTAAATCATTTTTATGGCAAACTGGTTTCGAAGGGCGTTCCAAGTTGGAACAAGTAAAGATATGTCAACAGTTCAAAGTAATGAAATTAGTGTTCCTGTTGATTTTTCAAACTGGGATATTCCTAAAGAAAATCCCACAGAAATTTACAAAATCGGTTCTTTTGATTTCAAAACCGCTTTTTCTGTTAGAACTCATGAAGAAACTCGGAGCATTCAATACACGACTGAAACGTTAAACTTGTTATCTCACACAAGCTTAAAAGAATATATTCAAAGGAAATATAGATTTATTCATTTTGGATTAGTACAAGTAGCAATCAAGCCCCTGGTTCACAAAGGGATTGATTTACCAATCTTTATGGCTCTTAGAGATAACCGTCTCAAACAATATAAAGATTCGCTACTTGCAGTAATTCAAACTAACGTTTGTAATGGTCCTGTTTATTTCAACTGTTTTCCAGACTTCTCGGTCGATCTTCATGACCCTTTAATTCAAGACTCCTTGATCCTTGATATTCATGTTCTAGACAATAAATTTAAAGAGTTATCAAGGAACTTCGCAATCGTCTTTAGAATTTATTTCAAGCTCATGTCCTCGACTGTCAATCCAAAGTTCATTCATGAACCATCCTCCAAAGAAGAAACAATCTTCTTAGAAGTCCATTCTAAGGATAACAAAACAAAGTCCTTAGTAACTACTGCAGAAGTTCTTCAAATCCCAAAAGAGTTACCTACTCCAAATATGGTCAAAAAAGATTTACATGAAATAGAAGAAGATGATCACAAGGTTCTCTTAAGATTCGACTCCTTTAGAGAATCATCCTCTACGTCTACTTCTTTTCATAGTATCCCCACAAGAAAATCCTGTTCAAATATTCCCAGCTCAAACACCGAACATTCCGATTTATTTTACAAAGTCCACTTCAAATCCCCAATTCCGGAGTATGAAGCTACTTCATCTCCTCCTCAATCTCCAACCTTGTCAGATTTCAACTCCATCAAAACAATTACTTCAGAAAAGAAATTTGAAATAGATAAGGAGTTCCTTCGAAAAGATCTTCTTTCTGAAGAAAATTGTCAAAACCGAAAATGGTTTTTCCAATTTCCAGAAGAGGTGAGAGATCAAATTCGAGAATATTGGTATGCTGATATGAAAGAATTAGCAATTAATATTCCGCTTTTCACTTGGTTTTCCCTTCATTGTTCAAGAAATGGGATCCAGAATCCGTATGAACAATCTTTCATCCAAGTTCAAACACAACTCACACAAAAATGGAGTCTAAATGATGGTAGAACCGTCAATTCTACCCATCCTCCTCCCTCAGCTTTTACCTTTTCCATAGCTGGTTCTACGCTTGAAGCATCTCCTTTCAAATTAGGTAGAACTGAGCAACTCAAAGAGTCAGTAATTGTTGAAGACATCGTCAAAGTCTATCAACAAAACAACTACACCAATCAAATCCTCCAAACAATTGCAAACCAAACAAATCATATCTCCACTAAATTGGATTCCAAATCCTCTGTAGAAATGATAAAATCCAGCCAAATTCCAGAGTCAAGATTTCCAAAAGAAATAACCTCTCAACCACTCTTCAAACCTCAAAGTCTCCCTTATACAATTACAAAAAGAACTGATCAGATACTGGCTGAATCTTCATCTTCCAGACTCAGCAAAGATAGTACTGATCTTCTACACAAAATTTCCAAAAGTCTTGATAATCTCTCTTCAAAACAAATACAAGTCATAAAGAAAAATGATTCTTATGACTCTGACTCTACTGAGTCTTCTGAGCCAAAACACGATATAGAAGCTATAGAACATCAATTTCAAGAATCCAATGATCTTAATAAAATTAGATCATCCTGGAGAAATTCCTCTACCAGAAATTATTATCCCAGACCTACTCCTCCTGATCTTCAATATGAAGAAAGGTCTAAATTCAAAGCTAAAGATTACAGCCCAGATTCTCTCCATGAATGGAATATAGATGGAAAATCTGAATACGAAATCCTGAATACTCTACAAGAAATGGGTATGGCTGTAGCCGCCTACAAAACCCGGGTAAATGATGAGAAGGTAGCTTTCAATTTCCTTATCTCTGGCTTTACAGGCCAACTAAAATCCTGGTGGGATAATTCTCTTACCCTCCAAGAACAGTTATCCATCTACAATCATACGATGGAAATTGAAGATGACAACAGAAATACAGTCGAAATATCCGATTGCACGAGCCATCTCATTCTCACCATTGCTATGTATTTCGTGGGAAATCCACGAGAAGAACTCTCAGCTCAAAAAATCATCCTTACTAATCTGCGATGTCCTACTCTAAGTGACTATCGTTGGTACAAGGATACCTTCTTTACTTATGTTCTTAGAAGACCAGATTGTAATGAATCTTTCTGGAAAGAAAAATTCATTTCTGGACTTCCTAATCTTTTTGCTCAACGAATTTTTCGAAAACTCAAAGAAACTTGCGGTACTGAGGATGTCCAGTATCGGGAAATTACTTATGGTCAGCTTTTCGCTTTTGTCAAAAACCAGGGCCTCTCGCTCTGCGAAGAGTTAAAACTTCAGATGAAATACAATAATGAGAAAAAGATGTCTAGAAGAGAACTTGGCTGCTTTTGCGAAGCTTTTGGTCTTGAGAAAATCCAAGCCCCCTCTTCCAACTACAGAAAACAGAACAAACGACTCAAAAAATTTCGTTCTAATCCTAAACCCTTTTCTCAAACTCCACCTTCATACTACAAAAGGCGTCATTCTCACAAAAGAAAGAAGTTTTCCAAAACCAATCCAAAAGAAATTATCTGCTATAAGTGTGGCAAGCCTGGTCATAAAGCAGATAAGTGTTTCACAAAGCAAAAGATCAAAGAGTTATTTCAAGATGATTCTGCTCTTTGCAACAAGATCTCAAAACTTCTTCTTCAAACTTCATCCTCTTCTGAAGGTGAAGATATAGCCCAAATACAAAGCTCTTCCGATTCTGAAGTTTACAATTCAGCGTCTTCTTCTCCCATTCAAAGAATCAATGTTCTTACTGATAATAAGGATAGTAAGGAATTTCTCTTTGACTTAATAGACAAAGTGGAAAATCCTGAAATTAAGAAAGATGCCTTACAAAGGCTTAAATCCTTAATTATCAAGGAACGAACAATTCCAAACACTGAACCCTTCAGTATTTCCAAACTTTTCAGCAAATGTCCAGAAAATTCTATAAAAGGCAAGTCCTTTATAGATTTAACCTCCTCTCCTACAAAACAAATGCAGCAAGAGATCAATGCTTTGAAAGTCCAAGTTAATGAAATTCAAAATTATCTTCAAAGTCTTCAAATTAGAGATCTTGAAATACAAACAAGATTAACTAATTTAGAAGGCACATCTTCAATTCTTTTACCTAATGATTCTAACGAAGAAAAGGAAGCTGACGGTTTTCTTAAAAGCATAGAAAGTATAAGTTTTCAAAAATGGTATTCTATTGTTACCTTCCAAGTAGGAGATTTCCAGGCTAATCTCCTAGCATTAATAGATAGTGGCGCAGATCAAAACTGCATAAGAAAAGGTATAGTACCACTCAAATTTTGTACAAAAACGAAAACTCAACTTTATGGTGCTAATGGTAGTCCATTAAATATTAATTTTAAAATTTCAAAAGCTAAAATCATAAATAATGATTATAGCTTCAAAAATACTTTTGTAGTAGTTGAAGATATCAAAGATGACCTAATTTTAGGAACTCCGTTCCTAACTCAAATTTATCCGTTCAGTGTAAATGATGACGGTTTACACACGGATGTTTTGGGAAGAAGAATATCCTTTAAATTCATAAGTCCTATGAAACAAAGGGATATTACTCTTCTCCAATCTTCAACAGTTTTTCAAACTATAAATACTATTGAACAAAAGAAAAGTTTAATAAGCCAACTTAAGGAAGAAGTTTCTTATACAAAGATTGAAGAAAAACTTCAAACCCCTGTTATACAGAAACAAATTTTTAATTTAGAGAAAAATTTCAAAACCAAAGTTTGTGCTGACATTCCCAATGCTTTTTGGGAAAGGAAGAAACATGTTGTAACTCTTCCTTATGTCAAAGATTTTTCTGAAAAATTTATTCCTACCAAAGCTCGTCCTATTCAAATGAACTCTGAAAACTTAGAAATTTGCAAAAAGGAAATTCAAACTCTTTTAGATAAGAAACTCATAAGGCCCTCCAAGTCACCTTGGAGTTGTGCAGCTTTTTATGTCATGAATAATGCTGAAAAAGAAAGAGGAGTGCCTCGTTTGGTAATAAATTATAAACCTTTAAACAAGGTTTTACAATGGATTAGATATCCAATACCGAATAAACGAGATCTTCTCAAGCGTCTTTACAATGCAAAGGTATTTTCAAAATTCGACATGAAGTCAGGATTTTGGCAGATACAGGTCGCAGAGGAAGACAGATATAAAACTGCTTTTACAGTCCCGTTTGGTCATTACGAATGGAACGTAATGCCCTTCGGTTTAAAAAATGCTCCTTCCGAATTTCAAAATATTATGAACGAAATTCTCAATCCTTTCTCTACATTTTCGATTGTTTATATTGATGATGTTTTGATTTTCTCTCAAAGTATTGAACAGCATTTCAAACATCTCCAAACATTTCTTTTTACCATAGAGAAAAATGGTTTGGTTGTCTCTGCCCCAAAAATGAAGCTTTTTCAAACTAAAATCAGATTTTTGGGACACGAAGTTTTCAAAGGAACGATCAAGCCTATAGCAAGAGCTATAGATTTTGCTGACCGCTTCCCAGATCAAATAAAGGATAAAACCCAACTTCAAAGGTTTTTAGGATGTCTCAATTATGTTTCAGACTTTTTCCCAAACCTTAGAAGTTTATGTAAACCTTTATTTCAGAGACTTAGGAAAAGTCCCCCTGCATGGTCTGATGTCCATACCAGTGTAGTCAAAAGTCTCAAAAAAAAGGTCAGGTCTTTACCATGCCTCATCATTCCTGATCCCAATGCATTCATGATAGTAGAAACTGATGCTTCTAATATAGGTTATGGAGGCATCCTTAAACAAAAATGCCAAAACATTGAGTGTCTAGTTAGATTTCATTCTGGAGTCTGGACCGGTCCTCAAACGAATTATTCAACCATCAAAAAAGAAATTTTGTCAATTGTTTTATGTATTTCAAAATTCCAAGATGATTTATACAACAAAAAATTTCTATTGCGAATTGATTGCAAATCTGCAAAAGAAGTTTTAGAAAAAGATGTTCAAAACATTGTTTCAAAACAGATTTTTGCAAGATGGCAGGCAATCCTGTCAGTTTTTGACTTTGATATTGAATATATTAAAGGAGAACAAAATTCTCTTCCTGATTTCCTAACAAGAGAATTTTTGCAGAAAGAAGATGTCAAACAAGGGGAAAGCCACAGCTAAGCATGGAGGATACCAATCCTCTGATGACTATGAAATGCACATTCAAGTCACCGAGCCTTCTACTTCCAAACCAGCCCTCTCAAACACCCAAGGTATTCAAATTAAAACTTCGAACCAATTCATACCTTTATCCTCAAATTTTCCTTCACTGCCTTATAGCCAAGCAGTCAAAAACCAGTCAAATATCCCAAAAGCCCAAAAACAACAACAAATTCAAAATAATACCTCATCGTATTACTTTGACAAACCAGCTATAGAATCACTGTGCCTCACAAATTTCAAACAATCACCTTCCATTCAAGAATTCAGGAAAAATACCTATAAAACCTTTCCTTCAAATCTTCATTGGTTTTCAGACAATATCTCAAAAACCCAACGATTCTATGAATTTATTTTGGTTGATTCAGGATCTGCAGAAATCAAACATGACAGATCAACCAAAGGTGGAATCATCTACTCAAAGCTGATTATCAAAAGGGTTATTCATTCGGATGAATGGGTTGAACCCCATGCTGAGAAAGAATTTTCAAAAAGATTCATCCCGCAAACTTATTCATATACTGATTACAAATTAGCATGGTCAAGAGCTCTTCTTCTTCGAGACTTTGACCATTCTTGGTTCATTACTTTCAGTTCAACATTCGACAAAAATGTCCCGATCTGGTTCTTCAATTGGTGGTATTATTTTGGTCCTACCCAGGACATTTACCCCAACTCTTGCCAGAAGGGTTTCGAAACATTCATCGCCAATACCAAGGGCGAATTATTTCAAAAACCACTCTCATTCCATGCTGAATTCAAACTACCCTGGATCCTTTGTTGGAGCTATTCACTTCAACAGGTCCTTCCAGCTCCCTATCCATTATCTCTGGTTAGGGTATTCAAAATCAAATGGTGGAACAAATTCATGATCGAGTTATGTTCCCCTGAAAACGTTCAAACCTTCTTATCCACAGGAAAGAAACTCCAGTGGGATATAAACAAATTCAATCAAAGCGTTTCGTCCTCCAAGCCCAAATCTCCACCTGCACCAAAATCTAAACGTGGGGAGAAACTATTCCAACAGATGATCAATGACCCGACTATTCGTCAGCAGTTAATCCAAGCTATCAAAACACAGCAATCTGAAGACGCGGATTCTTCCGCATCCAGTACTTCGGATTTCTCTTTAGAGTCACCAGATCCATATTAGGGATTTATTCAAAAAAAAAAAAAAAAAAAAAAAAAAAAAAAGGTTATGTATATAGTCTATATATGTTTATATCGTATGAAGAAGTCTGTGTATATACGTCTATTTCGCGCCTGTAATTTAAGGTTTGTAAGTCAATAACATTGAGTCTGTAAAATAAATACGTATACGTACTAAAATACGTATACTACTATTCAAACTTTTACTATTCATACGCCTCTAGAAGTTCAAGAAAAGACGCAGCCTCAAAAGTCAAAAGTTTTCGAATCTTATCAAGATGTCGGGACAGCTGGTTCCTTTCCGCAAAAGGCCAGGACAGCTGTTGTTCCAGCAATTCAAAAGCAACGGTTCACATGAATCTGCCAATAACACTTCAACAACGCAAAAGCTCGTCATCATCAAAAGCCTCTGCAAACTGCCTATTTAAAGAGTCGTCTCCAGCATTCATTAGAATCAAGTTTTTACGAAGTATTTCCTTAGAAGCAGAATTGCTTTAAGCAATCTAGCTCACAAAACTTACAAAATCCATAATTATTTGTAATCTTCATATCAAAGATCAGTACTCAGTAAGTACTTATTCAAATTTTGTACTCTTTCATATATAAATCAAAAGGTTTTTTATTCAACCGATTTCTTCTTTAATCTGTTTTCATTCTGATCAAATTTGATCAATTTTTAGCCAAAGGATAACAGCTGATTGCTGGAGATGACTTAAAGACAAAGGTCCTCCAAACATTACTGAAGATACATTAGGAACTTATTTGTTGGATTTGAGTGTTGGTTCCTCATTTTGTGAAATATTTCATGCGTTTCGACGCTCGTCACTTTGTATGAATTTATGACCGTTTTGGCAATTTTCCTTATCTTTTCTTTGGTTTTAGACTCTAATATTTTGCAAATTCTTATTTTATCATACTTAGAGATCACCACCAAAACTTGTGTTGTTTTTGCTCCGAAGCCATTTTGTCAAAAAATCGTGGATTATGTACTGTGATTCTGGTTAAATTTGATAAATTTTCCGAAAAAAGGTAAAATGTCCTCCAAACATTGCTGAAGATACATTAGGACTATACTTGTTGGATTTGATTGTTAGTTCCTCATTTTGTGAAATATTTCATGCGTTTCGACGCTCGTCACTTTGTACGGCTTTATGACCGTTTTGGCCGTTTTTCTAACATTCTCTTAGGTTTTTGGCTCTAATATTTTCCAATACTCATTATATCATACTTAGACACTACCACCGAAATTTGGGCCGTTTTTGCTCCGGAGCCATTTTTTTTAAAAACCGTGGATTATGTACTACGATTCTGGTCAAATTTGATCAATTTTACGAAATACGCCAAATGTCCTCCAAACACTACTGTAGATATCCTATGTCTATATTTGTTGGATTTGAGTGTTGATTCCGCATTTTCTGAAGTATTTCATGCGTTTCGACACTTGTCACTTTGTATGGATTTATTACCGTTTTGGTTGTTTTTCCTCATTTTTTCTTAGGTTTTTGGCTCTAATATTTTTCAAATCCTCATTATATCATATGTAAAGACTACCACCAAATTTTGAGCCGTATTCGCTCCCGAGTCTTTTTATCGAAAACTCGTGGATTATATTGCGATTCCGGTCAAATTTGATCAATTTTTCGAAAAACGGCAAATGTCCTACAAAAACTGCTGTAGATATACCCTCGGATTATATTTGTTGGATTTCAGTGTTGGTTCCTCATTTTGTGAAGTATTTCATGCGTTTCTACACTCGTCACTTTGTGTGGATTTCTGATCGTATTGGCTGTTTTCATTATCTTCTCTTAAGTTTTTGACTCTAATATTTTGAAAATCCTCTTTATATCACATGTAGAGACTACCACCAAAATTAGAGTCGGTTTTGCTCTAGAGCCATTTTGTCGAAAAATCGTGGATTATGTACTATTATTCTGATCAAATTTGATCAATTTTCCGCCAAAGGATAAGAGCTGATTGATGGAGATAACTTAGAGCCAAAGGTCCTCCAAACATTACTGAAGATACATTAGGATTATACTTGTTGGATTTGAGCGTTGGTTTCTCATTTTGTGAACTATTTCATGCGTTTCAGCGCTCGTCACTTTGTATGGATTTATGACCGTTTTGCCCATTTTCCTTATCTTCTCTTTGTTTTTTGACTCTAATATTTTGCAAAACCTTATTTTATCATACTTAGATACCACCACCAAAATTTGAATCGTTTTTGCTCCGAAGCCATTTAGTCAAAAAAATCGTGGATTATGCACTGTGATTCCGGTCAAATTTGATCAATTTTTCGAAAAAAAAGTCAAATATCCTCCAAACATTACTGAAGATACATTAGGACTATACTTGTTGGATTTGAGTGTTGGTTCCTAATGTTGTGAAATATTTCATGCGTTTCGACGCTCGTCACTTTGTATGGATTTATGACCGTTTTGGCCGTTTTCCTAACATTCTCTTAGGTATTCGCTCTAATATCCTTCCAATCCTCCTTATATCATACTTAGACATTACCACCGAAATTTGAGCCGTTTTTGCTCCAGAGCCATTTTATCAAAAACCGTGAATTATGTACTACGATTCTGGTCAAATTTGATCAATTTTACGAAATACGCCAAATGTCCTCCAAACATTACTGTAGATACCCTAGGACTATATTTGTTGGATTTGAATGTTGGTTACTCATTTTCTGAAGTATTTCATGCGTTTCGACGCTCGTCACTTTGTATGGATTTATGATCGTTTTGGCCGTTTTCCTTATCTTTTCTTAGGTTTTTGGCTCTAATATTTTTCAAACCCTCATTATAACATACGTAGAGACTACCACCAAATTTTGAGCCGTATATGCTCCCGAGCCTTTTTATCGAAAACCCGTGGATTACATCGCGATTCCGGTCAAATTTGATCAATTTTTCGAAAAACGTCAAATGTCCTCCAAAAACTGTTGTAGATACCCTAGGACTATATTTGTTGGATTTCAGTGTTGGTTCCTCATTTTGTGAAGTATTTAATGCGTTTCGACACTCGTCACTTTGTGAGGATTTCTGATCGTATTGGCTGTTTTCATTATCTTCTCGTAAGTTTTTGACTCCAATATTTTGCAAATCCTAATTATATCACATGTAGAGACTACCACCAAAATTAGAGTCGCTTTTGCTCCGGAGCCATTTTGTCGAAAAATAGTGGATTATGTACTGTTATTTTGTTCAAAATAGATTAATTTTCCGCCAAAGGATAAGAGCTGATTGCTGGAGATGACTTAGAGCCAAAGGTCTTCCAAACATTACTGAAGATACATTAGGATTATACTTGTTGGATTTGAGTGTTGGTTTCTTATTTTGTGAAGTATTTCATGCGTTTCGACCCTCGTCACTTTGTATGGATTTATGACCGTTTTGGCCATTTCTCTTATCTTCTCTTTGGTTTTTGACTCTAATATTTTGCAAATCCTTATTTTATCATACTTAGAGACACCACCAAAATTTGAGTCGTTTTTGCTCCGTAGCCATTTTGTCAAAAAATTCGGGGATTATGCAATGTGATTCTGGTCAAATTTGATCAATTTTACGATAGAAAGTCAAATGTCCTCCAAACATTACTGAAGATACATTAGGACTATACTTGTTGGATTTGAGTGTTGGTTCCTCATTTTGTGAAATATTTCATGTGTTTCAACGCTCGTCACTTTGTATGGCTTTATGACCGTTTTGGGCGTTTTTCTAATATTCTCTTAGGTTTTTGGCTCTAATATTTTCCAATCCTCATTATATCAAACTTAGACACTACCACCGAAATTTGGGCTGTTTTTGCTCCAGAGCCATTTTTTCGAAAAACTGTGGATTATGTACTACGATTCTGGTCAAATTTGATCAGTTTTACGAAATACGCCAAATGTCCTCCAAACACTACCGTAGATACCCTATGACTATATTTGTTGGATTTGAGTGTTGGTTCCTCATTTTCTGAAGTATTTCATGCGTTTTGACACTCTTCACTTTGTATGGATTTATTACCGTTTTGGCCGTTTTCCTTATTTTTTCTTAGGTTTTTGGCTCTAATATTTTTCAAATCCTCATTATATCATACGTAGAGACTACCACCAAATTTTCAGCCGTATATGCTCCCGAGCCTTTTTATCGAAAACTCGTGGATTATATTGCGATTCCGGTCAAATTTGATCAATTTTTCGAAAAACGTCAAATGTCCTCCAAAAACTGCTATAGATACCCTAGGACTATGTTTGTTGGATTTCAGTGTTGGTTCCTCATTTTGTGAAGTATTTCATGCGTTTCGGCACTCGTCACTTAGTGTGGATTTCTGATCGTATTGGCTGTTTTCATTATCTTATCTTAAGTTTTTGACTCTAATATTTTGCAAATCCTCATTATATCACATGTAGAGAGTACCACCAAAATTAGAGTCGCTTTTGCTCCGGAGCCATTTTGTCGAAAAATAGTGGATTATGTACAGTTATTATGATCAAATTTGATCAATTTTCCGCCAAAGGATAAGAACTGATTGCTGGAGATGACTTGGAGCCAAAGGTCCTCCAAATATTACTGAAGATACATTAGGATTATACTTGTTGGATTTGAATGTTTGTTCCACATTTTGTGAAGTATTTCATGCGTTTCGACGCTCATCACTTTGTATGGATTTATGACCGTTTTGGCCATTTTCCTTATCTTCTCTTAGGTTTTTTACTCTAATATTTTGAAAATTCTTATTTTATCATACTTAGAGACACCACCAAAATTTGAGTCGTTTTTGCTCCGTAGCCATTTTGTCAAAAAATTCGGGGATTATGCAATGTGATTCTGGTCAAATTTGATCAATTTTACGAAAAAAAGTCAAATGTCCTCCAAACATTAATGAAGATACATTAGGATTATACTTGTTGGATTTGAATGTTTGTTCCTCATTTTGTGAAGTATTTCATGCGTTTCGACCCTCGTCACTTTGTATGGATTTATGACCGTTTTGGTCATTTCTCTTATCTTCTCTTTGGTTTTTGACTCTAATATTTTGCAAATCCTTATTTTATCATACTTAGAGACACCACCAAAATTTGAGTCGTTTTTGCTCCGTAGCCATTTTGTCAAAAAATTCGGGGATTATGCAATGTGATTCTGGTCAAATTTGATCAATTTTACGAAAAAAAGTCAAATGTCCTCCAAACATTACTGAATATACATTAGGACTATACTTGTTGGATTTGAGTGTTGGTTTCTCATTTTGTGAAATATTTCAAGCGTTTCGACGCTCGTCACTTTGTATGGCTTTATGACCGTTTTGGGCGTTTTTCTAATATTCTCTTAGGTTTTTGGCTCTAATATTTTCCAATCCTCATTATATCAAACTTAGACGCTACCACCGAAATTTGGGTTGTTTTTGCTCCGGAGCCATTTTTTCGAAAAACTGTGGATTATGTACTACGATTCTGGTCAAATTTGATCAGTTTACGAAATATGCCAGATGTCCGCCAAACACTACCGTAGATACCCTATGACTATATTTGTTGGATTTGACTGTTGGTTCCTCATTTTATGAAGTATTTCATGCGTTTCGACACTCTTCACTTTGTATGGATTTATTACCGTTTTGGCCGTTTTCCTTATTTTTTCTTAGGTTTTTGGCTCTAATATTTTTCAAATTCTCATTATAACATACGTAGAGACTACCACCAAATTTTTAGCCGTATATGCTCCCGAGCCTTTTTATCGAAAACTCGTGGATTATATTGCGATTCCGGTCAAATTTGATCAATTTTTCGAAAAACGTCAAATGTCCTCCAAACACTGCTGTAGATACCCTGGGACTATATTTGTTGGATTTCAGTGTTGGTTCCTCATTTTGTGAAGTATTTCATGCGTTTCGACACTCGTCACTTTGTGTGGATTTCTGATCGTATTGACTGTTTTCATTATCTTCTCTTAAGTTTTTGACTCTAATATTTTGCAAATCCTCATTATATCACATGTAGAGACTACCACCAAAATTAGAGTCGCTTTTGCTCCGGAGCCATTTTGTCGAAAAATAGTGGATTATGTACAGTTATTATGATCAAATTTGATCAATTTTCCGCCAAAGGATAAGAACTGATTGATGGAGATGACTTAGAGCCAAAGGTCCTCCAAACATTACTGAAGATACAATAGGATTATACTTGTTGGATTTGAATGTTTGTTCCTCATTTTGTGAAGTATTTCATGCGTTTCGACGCTCGTCACTTCGTATGGATTTATGACCGTTTTGGCCATTTTCCTTATCTTCTCTTAGGTTTTTTTACTCTAATATTTTGAAAATTCTTATTTTATCATACTTAGAGACCACCACCAAAATTTGAGTCGTTTTTGCTCCGAAACCATTTTATAAAAAAATCGTGGATTATGTACTTTGATTCTGGTCAAATTTGATCAATTTTCCGAAAAAAAGCCAAATGTCGTCCAAACATTACTGAAGATACATTAGGACTATACTTGTTGGATTTGAGTGTTGGTTGATCATTTTGTGAAATATTTCATGCGTTTCGACGCTCGTCACTTTGTATGGCTTTATGACCGTTTTGGCCGTTTTTCTAACCTTCTCTTCGGTTTTTGGCTCTAATATTCTTCCACTCCTCATTATATCATACCTAGACAATACCATTGAAATTTGAGCCGTTTTAGCTCCGGAGCCATTTTTTCGAAAAACCATGGATTATGTACTACGATTCTGGTCAAATTTGATCAATTTTACGAAATATGCCAAATGTCCTCCAAACATTACCGTAGATACCCTAGGACAACAATTGTTGGATATGAGTGTTGGTTCCTCATTTTCTGATGTATTTCGTATGTTTCGACGCTCGTCACTTTGTATGGATTTATGACCGTTTTTGCCGTTTCCTTATCTTCTCTTAGGTTTTTGATTCTATTTTATGAATCCTCATTATATCATACGTAGATGCTACCACCAAAATTTGAGCCGTATTCGCTCCGGAGCTTTTTTATCGAAAAATCGTGGATTATATTTGCGATTCCGATCAAATTTGAACAATTTTTTGAAAAACGTCAAATGTCCTCCAAAAGTTACTGTAGATACCCTAGGACTATTCTTGTTGGATTGGAGTGTTATTTCCTCATTATGAAATATTTCATGCGTTTCGACGCTCGTCACTTTGTATGGATTTATGAACGTATGGAATATTATCTTACTATAACTCATAAAAGAAAACTTTTATATTGATTCATATATATATATATATATATATATATATATATATATATATATATATAGGAATTGAATCAGGTCAGAAGTAGTCTTAAAGTCAGAAGTCAAAAGTAATCTGAGCCACACATCTTGATACTCCACTAACTCTCATAACTTCAATTTTTCTATAACTCCAGTAACTATACCATATAACTACGATAACTTTACAACTCTAACTTAACAATATTAACTAAAATACGTAACTACAACTTAACTCCGATAACGGAAACACGTAACCCCGACTTAACTCCGATAACTTTAATAACTTCAATAACTAAAACACGTGTTTTAATATAACTCCATTAACTACAACACGTAACTATAATAACTCCAATAACTATAAAACACGTAACCCCGATAACTTTAATAACTTCAATAACTAAAACACGTGTCTTAATATAATTCCATTAACTACAACACGTAACTATAATAACTCCAATAAATATAAAACACGTAACCCCGACTTAACTCCAATAACTTTGATAACTTTAATAACTCTAATTACTCCACACACTAAAATACATAACTTTGCCAACATAGTTGGTGTCTTGGTGGTAGAGGGTTCCCCCTCTTAACCTCCAGGTCAGGGGTTCGATTCGGCACAGCAACATTTCCTGCTCTTGGCCTTTCATTTCCCTTTGGGCCTATGTGGGGATGTGGGCTGCCATGGATCTTCCTGGGCCTGGAGATAAGTATTGTCGTAATGGCGTCCCCCCTGAGCCATCAGGTCGAGCCTGTCGCACGCAAGTGTGGCTAACCTGGGGTGACGTGGTTTACAGGCTACTGCTCTCGCCCGTGAGTTTACCTAGTGCGCACCCAAAGGGCAGCGGTTGGGGTTCTTACGTACTCCAAAAAAAAAAGTACATAACTTTAATAATAATAAAAATTTAAAAAAAAAAATTAGAAAAATGAACCTCATTTTATTCTCTCTCCTCCTCCACCCTCCCACAACCACAACCACCACCACACACCAGCCGGCCACCGCCACCCCCATGTGCCAACCACCACCTCATGCGACGCCACCACCACCAACCGACGCGCCCCACTCCGGCGACCCCACGTCGGCAGCCTTCTCCCCTCGCCGCCGCCTCTATCGTCCTCCACGTCCTCTTTTCCTCATTTTCTCTCCCCTCTTTCACTCCCTTCCCCAGCCCCTATCCTCAACCCCTGCCCCTCCCTGAATATCGCCGCCCCTCCCCCGTTGTCGCCGCCCCTCCTAGCTTCGTTGCCACTTCTCCCCCAATTTTTGAAGTGGAAAAGGGAGGAAATTGGGGAGAAGGAAGGGGCGGCGGCTTGTGGGAACAGCGGAGGGGAGGTCGGAGTGACCGCCCGATCACGATGCCTGGGTCGGGGCCGATATTTGTGGTGGTCAGCGAAGGCCACCGGGCGGGGCTGGGGTGGTGTCGGGTGGTTGGAGGGGGGGTTGGGGGAGGAGAGAGAAAAGGGAAGGGGTGGGTGTTTTTTTTTTTTTTTGTTTATTTGGTTTAATCTCATCCATTGATCTAAGATAAATGTGTGGCTCAGATTACTCCTGACTTTTGACTTTAAGACTACTTCTGACCGGATGCAGCCCCTGTGTATATATATAGAGTGAGGATCATAAGAGTACCCCTCCTTAGGTGAGTACTGCGCACCAAATCTCAGCCGTACGATCTAACAATTTCGACGCCCCCCCACATGTCCCTGGTTTAAATAAGAAATACCCGGTTGTTTTTCCGCGTTTTGCAACATTCATTTTCTCTCTCCTGAATCTCAGTCCTCTCCTCCACATTTTCTCTCTCCTCACTCGGACACTCCCTTCCATCGCCGCCTCCGACACCACTACAGCCGGCGGTTCCGTCACCGCTCCGACACCTTTTCTGTCACGGCTTGTTCTTCCTCGCGGCCACTCTAAATCTCGCGACTTCTCACCATCTCGTCGTCGCCCCTCCCATCGACGCCTCCGTCATTTTCTCTCTCATCCTCCGTCGCGTCGTCGCTGCCACCACCACCTCGTCGCGTCAGGTGCACGCTTCATCGATGAATCTAAGATTTACATTATTTCAATTGAAATCTCATTTAATTCAAATCTGAGATTTATATTTCGATCTCTTCATGATTCGTCATTTTGTTTTCAATTATTGTTAGATTGAAATCTGAGATTTATATTTCGATTTCTTCATGATTATTCGATTCGATTGCATGGAAAAATTGATGTTTTATTTGATTTGTTGTGTAATTTTGTCGGTTAATCGATTTGATTATAGCAAATGATGTATGTTATTTGTTGTTTTCACGGTTGTTGTTGTTGTTGTTATTTGTGGAGGCGGTGGTGGCGGTCAGTGGTTGTGGTTGTGGTGGTGGTGGTTGGGTGCGGTTGCGGGGGTGGCGGTGGCGGTGGTTGTGGTTGTTCCGATGGGTGTTTATTATTGTATGAACAATCGGTGTCATTGTATGGATAATTGGTGTCATTGTATCGACACTAGGTGTCGTTGCACGTATAGTCAGTGTCATTGTATGGACACTCTAGTGTCATTGTATAGACACTCTCGTGTCATTGTATGATGGTGTCACTGTATAGACACTCTTGTGTCATTGCATGGGTAGGTTTTGATAGCTCATTTGGTAAAGCATTTGTGTACATACACGAATGTCGTAGGTTCGATTCCTACATGAGTTCTAAATTTTCATATCATTGCATAGACATTTCTCTGTCATTGTATGTAGGTGTCATTCTATAGACATTTTGTGTCATTGTACGCGGGTGTCACTCTATGTGACACTCAGTGTCACTTTATAGCGGTGCGCAGTTCTCACGCGGGCGAGAGTTCGCGCAGTTCTCACGCGAGCGAGAGTTCGCGCTGATCTCGCCTGTATATATATATATATATATACACACACACACATATACATATACACATATACATATACACATATATACATATATATATGTGTAAATGTATATGTGTGTGTGTGTATATATATATATATATATATATATATATATATATATATATATATATATATATATATATATATATATATATATACATATACACATATGTCTATGGCGGTGCGCAGTTCTCACGCGAGCGAGAGTTCGCACCTGATCTCGCCTATATATATATATATATATATATATATATATATATATATACACACATATGTCTATGGCGGTGCGCAGTTCTCACGCGAGCGAGAGTTCGCACCTGATCTCGCCTATATATATATATATATATATATATATATATATATATATATACACACACACACACACACACACACATAAGTAATAAATGAATTCTTTATATGATTACCATAAACTTACATATGCTAACTACATTTTTATAACACTTATTTTTTTTTGTAAGAATTGTAACTCTTTTATTCATCCAAATTGGGAATAAAAAAGGCGGGAAAAACTTACAAAGACTAACACCTCTAAAAAGACACTCTTCTAATCGAAAACAAAAACTAGTAATTTAAACTATCTATAAATTCATCATGCTCACATTTTTTTTTGATCTAGCTAACATTCTCATACTCACAATATACTTGATATTCTCCCAAACTCTGTTAGCCTCACTTTGTTTCTCCCCAAAAAGCCGTGCATTTCTTTCCTGCCACAAGCAGGTAAATTGCCGTAGTCAGGCTGCAAATCATTTTTATAACACTTAATTAATTCTTTATTCACCTAAAGCTCTAAGAAAATTCGTAGGACTTTTAACCTATTCAATAGAGTTGACGTATAATTGTTAGTATTGAGAAATTTATTTGAATAAGTTAAACGGTTACCCATTTATATTAGGGTGACCTATCGTTATTAGTATTAATATCTCAAATTTTAAGGTCATCATTTGGTGCTTATATGTACCAAAATGTAGAAAATGTCATATTAGACTTTTAACTTACGGAATATTATCTTCCCATAACATATAAAATAATTTCATAATTATGAAAATGTGATATCTTCAGCCTTGTTACCATAAGCTTATTTTCATGATTACCATAAGATTATGTATGGTATACTACATTTCCATGCATAACTAATGCATGAATTTTGTACATGATTACCAAAAACTCACATATGGTATATAACAACAATTCCATAACATAAATTAATTTCTTATTCACTAGAAGCTATCAGAAAATTCGAAGGGCTCTAGACCTCTTCAATGCCCACGAAAAAAGCTTCCTTTATAAATATACTAGTTTAAAGTTCGTGCGTTGCACGGTGACATTAACAATATTTTCTATTATTTAGGCATTTTTCATTGCCAAAATCATTATAATTATTGAAGTTAAATAATTTTTTTTTAAGGTAACAACGAAATCAAGTTACCATTTATCTAGAATTATTGAGTAGTTCATTTTTTAAAGTTCTCACAGTGTATACTTACATGACATTAATGTTCTAGCTAATTAATTAAATTTTATCATAAAACCATTTACTTCCATTACTTACTTTAACCAGCCTTTATCGTTTTACGTGTTTATATCTCATGAAAAAATATAAAGATGTCAATACTAAACAAAACTGAAAACAAACTGTGCAAGATATATACATTTATTTCACATCAACAAACCTAAATAACAAATTGACAGATGTTGTGCTATAGTGGTTAAGATAGAGGTACCGAATACAATAAGTTTTCGTTTCGAATTTGTTCTCTACATTGTATACCGATTTCTAAGCTTATTACACTTAATGTTAGTAAGATTTTGTATGACTTAACTTATTCTTTTTAACATATTCGTATCACGAGAGTAAGATGTTGTAACTATAATGAATCTAGTAAAAGAATTGATTCCAAAAGAATTTATATTAGTTCAAATCTAGTAAGTTTAGTGCAAGTTTAATAAATTTAAATAAATCAAAATAACTTTATATCATAATTTACGAAACCGAAGCAAAAAAATATATTATCTTAATTATATGTTTCTTTTAAGTCATCTTATATTTTGTTATGTTGAATTAATGACTCAAATTAAAGATTATACATTAGTTATTTTAAATCTTATAATTGCAATAATGCTTACACGTTGTACATTACAAATTCTTAAGATGAAAAGTTATGATTCGTACCAATGACTTTGCTTATGTTGCCATGTTTCAAATTACCTAGCAATAAAAGGTAATTCTAGATTTGTGATAAATGGTTTTATGACTGTTGGAATATATATAAATGCACTTTGCAAATGTTTGATAATCAAGAATTTACTTATAGTTATTATTCAATTAAAGATCTTATATTATCATTTTCAATATTATGGCTCGAGGGACTGTCTAGACCTCCATAAAAATATCTATAATTGTTTGTTTATTCAATAGATAAACTATATTTATAAATAGAATATTATATGTTCTAGGACTATGTATTTAATTTTTCAAAACTTTAAGTGTGCAAATCTGATAGTTTTTTGCGAAACCAACAGTTAATGCCCTAGCTCGCAAAATGAAATCGTCTTACATTTCTGAAAGGAGGCGGTATCCTATCTTTTTATGATTACAATAAATTTAAATTTGGAATATAATGTAATCTTTCCATTACCCATGATAAAATTCTTTGTATTATCTTACCATTTCATGACTACAATATACTTGCTTAGAAATATTATCTTCCATAACTTATAAATGATTTTTTTATAAAAAAAATAGAATTTTTCTTCACTTGAAAATTAAATAAAATTTCAATGTCTCTAGATGTATTAAAAGCTTATGCTTATATGCAGAAAAGATCAGATTCATTAAAAAACATAAACACTACATTATTCGTAGTTTGTGGTCAATCTTTTGTTGGAGTAGGTGTCATCCGACAATAATGCGTTGACTAATTAAATATAATTAGGAATAAACCTGGGATATATTATATATACTAAGTCAGTTGATTAATGTAAATCGATAACGCTTGGCTAGCTAGAGTTTGACGTTATTGTCGTTTGACGGCGGTAATCAACTGATCCCTCTCGGTCACACCGATAAAGATAGTTTCTCCAAAGGATATTATATTTGTATTTAATACAATATAATATAAACCCTAATGTATTAGTTAAAGAGTTAACTGATTATATCGGATAGTGTTTTATGAGTTCGGAACTCAGGTCGAATAAATTATGGTTTTTGTGTAAATTGTCAAAATTGACAATTAGCTATTTAAATTACAAAGAGTTGTAATTTTAGCTTAAAATGATGTAATTAGTAATTATTATATAGAGATATAATAATTAACTAACACTTAAAGAAATAAGTGTACAAATTATACCCAAATTGTAACATAAGATGTTAAGGGACATATTTAATAAGGGCAAAATAGTCATTTTGCCACCACCACTATATATAATGTGTTTTATGGTCAAAACACACAATTTTACATCATTTTTCAGAAATACAACTTGTTTTAGAGAGAGGATTTGAGAGAAAAACCTTCATTTTCTCTAAAAAAAAATCAGCCAAGTTACAACACCTTCTAAATCAAGTTTTATTCATTGCATGTCAATGAAAACTTGATCAAAACACTTATCTAAGCCTAATATATAATTAGCTAATTTGTTGGCTAATTATATATAAGGTTTTCAGGGTTAAAATCTCATAAAAACTAGCCTTTTAGTGAGATTTTTTGGAGAGCTTCTTTGGTGGATCAAGGGAGGAGGTTTCCTAACTTAGAAACTCAAGATTAAGGAGGAGGATCCCCAATAATTTGCAGCTCATGATCCTTCATTTGAAGGAAGGTCAAAATTCCTTTTGATTAAGGTATAAAAACATGTTTTATTACCTTATTTATGCTTTAATCTTACATGCAACTAAAGATTCCTAGCTAAACTTAATTAGGAGTAATTAAGTACTAATTAGAGGAGTCTAATGAGAGGCTAAATAACTTTCATCTTTTATATATACTAGTCTTTACACCGTGCTACGCACGGTTTTCGTTGATTAGTGAGTTTGATCTTATACGTAAATTAGTGAAATAGAGATATTACAATATTAGTCAGCGACTTCTTTAATCTTTACCAAACCGCTGAATACTAATTCTTGTATTTCTCTCTCCACATTTTTGTTATTACAATATCTATGAATAATATCATATACCACTATTTATATCAATCACCCTTAAATACAAAAATAGATAGATTAGTATATTAGTGATCAATATCATTGTCCCCTTTCCGTCTTCATTCATTGAGTAGTGTGGATAAAAGTACCACCTAAAACAATTAGTGTTTGATTTTATACGTAAATCAGTGAAATAGAGAGATTAAAATATTACTCATCCTTGTCTTCGTTTTTTCTCAAAACCGCATAATACAAATTCTCGTTTTCCTCTCCATTTTTTTGTTATTTTAATATTTATTCTCATCACGATTATGAATAATATCATATACAACGATTTATATCAATTTCTCTATCAATTACTTTGACATTCACTTCATGTATATATTTATGATCTCAACATTAAAGTCCTTTATATATAATTAGGTTAATAAAAGAATCAACGAACATCAATTGGCTTAGTGGTTGAAGTGTTAAAATGCAACGTTGAGGTTGCAGGTTCAAGCCTTTATAGTCTCATTTTTGCGGATTTAATTGTGCACCAGGTGATGAGGTGGAATTGTTTGTGTGGCATGCACGTTTGCCTGTCACCTATGTGGCACGTGAGGTGGAGGATGACGTGTCGCGCCCACACGATTTCCATTCAACTTTATATATATACTAGTTTATTGACCTGTGCAAAAATTGCACGGGCTGTTCAATAAGATTGATAAATTTACTTCACATTATATACGTGTAATTTTTATAACATAGACTTAGATGATAGTAATTTTTATAGATAAGTAGTTGCGTCTTAAAATAAGAAAGATAGGACACACTTTTATAATTATAAAAAGTTAACCAACCTCGTTACTGAACTTTCTTGTGCCTTTTTTTTTTACGTAAACTCTATCAACCAGAACCAATTATGACCGGAATCAATTAAGACCTATGTATTCTTGGATCAAGCCCGTTGACCCAATTTACCCATACCCGAGATGAAAGTAAAACGAAATTAAGATGCATTTTGACCATTATAATTCTTAAAAAACCTATTAACCCAATTTCACTCTTACCTAAGATGAAAAGTAAAACAATATTAAGATGAAAAATGTGTAGTTTATTTGACGACTCAAAAACTAAATTTCGTTTATCTGATGCCTTTTATGTGTCATGAACCCACTTCTTATGGCAAATAATCAAATATTGACTCTCACCCATTTCGGATCTCATACACTAAGTCTTATCTATTTGGCGCACTTTTATGTGTCCTGAACACATTATTAATATGGCGCGGGCTGTTTTGGTGAAACCACTTTTCTTTATCCTCGCACTTAGATCATAGCACTACTTTAAGGTTAGCTAAATTATTAAACGTGAAAAAAAAAAATATGAACACATAATGTTAAGACGTGTCAAAAGCTTAACTGATATAGTAACTCTTTCTGATCTGGCCCGTTTTAGAGTCATAGATACGTTATTTTATCACCTGTAACCCAAATTGATCTGGATAAGATATTTTGTATTTTATTAAACATGTTCACTTAATTTGACTCTTTTCGGTTTCTTTGTTTGGTTTTCCTAACTTTTTTCCCAAAACTTTTCCTTCCTATGTGTTCAAGTTCATGTGTTTTTCACTAATTTTCAACTTTTCATTATTTTTCAAACTTTTAATTTATTTTGATGACTTTCTAAAACTCCTTTTGAGAGTGTTTCAATATTCCTAAATGGTTCACAACCCTTTTGAAATTTTATGGCATACACAAGACGGTTACCGGATGACGATTCATGTTAGCCAACCCCAAATCATTTTAAAAATAAGGCTTAATTGTTATTGTTGTTGTTGTTGTTGTTAAACCTGTTCAAACTTAAAAGCTTAACTAACCGAGTAATTCGACTCAATATGACCAGTTTTTCCTAGGTAATGAGAATACCGTATATGATCCATGACCCCTAACATCCAGAATCTGTCTTAGTCTTTTCTTTGTCTAATTTGACTCGTGACATTATTTTGAAATACTTAATAGGCCACCTCTCTTTATTTATAATGATAAGTTAGAATGATAAGTCACAAAAGTTAATATTGTAATTTAATTAAGAATATCCGCTAAATGAAAGTTTTTTTTCGAGTTCAAACATAATCGAGAAAAAAAGTAGTACTTGATTTGATAGTGGAAGATTTATAGTATAATTTAATTAGGCCACTTTACTTTTAATATAACGTGGATTTGGTACTGTTAGTTTGTATGTTTCTTAGTTTTGCCTAAAATACATATTTTAAATGACCATGTTGTCTTTTGAATACCCTAAAAGATCATATTTTATGCACTTAATTATACCATAAGCTAAGACCAAACTCGTACATATTAGAATTCTAAGAATATTGATGCATGTATCTGCGCCATAGTTGGTTTGGATATTTATGCCATTTTTAGATTTGTTAATATGATGTTGTTAATAAGTTGACCAGTGATATGATCATTTCGGCTCGCTTTTTTTGAGTCCTGAACCCGTTTTGTTTTTTGAGTGGTGGCCAATGATGACCTAAACACGTTTTGATCAACACACTTCCAGGTCAAATTTGACACACCCGATCAACCTGTTTTGTACTTGGTTTGTAGTGACAATTGATAAGTCACAAAAGGGTTATAGTAATAATAATGTTATGCCACAACTATAGATTGCTAGCTACGGCAGAGTCAATTTTTTTTTTTACTAAATTAAACGATTTATTTGCTATTGGCTTAACATTGACCATGTATAAGGCGGTGTTGTCCATTAGGCCATCCATGTTGTTTTGTCAGAAACTCAGAAGGGAGATTTTCCTTGGCAATTAGAGAAGTGGGTTCGATATATCAAAAGAAACAGTGAGTTTTTTTTTTTTTTTTTTTTAAGGAAAAGGAGATTGCATTAAAGAAAAGAGTCAGACAAACAGGCTAGGGATTACACTCCAAGCCACAGAGAAAACGGAGGCAACACAGGAGCTGGAAAAGCAGCAAAACAACAAAGAGAAAAAACAGGACACAAGGCAGAGGCAAGGACCACTAGGCGTGGCGCTGGTCTCCGTTGTAGATCTGCCTAACACACATAGGGATAGAGAGATGAACAGTGCGCCGATTCGTCAAAGTCAGGGCATGCTTGGCTAGGCTGTGGGCAACCTGATTTGCCTCCCTCTTGGTATGCACAATGGAGAAACCTGGGTTCTGTTTTAGAAGTCCCCAGACGTCATCAGCCAAGGATCTCAGAGGGTGATTTTCAGCAGCTTGAGGAGCATCCAACATGCATTTAATAAGTAAAGCATCAGTCTCAAATTGGATCATCTTCAAGTCTTGTTCCATTGCAATTACCATCCCTTCTCTTATGGCCATAAGCTCAGCCATTGCAGGGGTGTTAGCTCTGAATTTCGATGTAAAACCTAACCTCCAGCCACCGTAATGATCACGAATCACTCCTCCTCCACCAGCTTCCGAAGATGGGTCAAACCAGGCCGCATCAGTGTTCATCTTTAGATATCCTCTAGGCGGAGGCTTCCAGCTGAAATTAACTCGGCGATGTTGATTAGAATAGTTACCCACAGGCTGCAAAGACAGATTTTGATGAAAAAAGTCGTTAAAAAGAGCAATATCAGCATTAATACGGTAGGAAGTGATCCTTTAAGGATGGACATTGCCCCTAAAACAAGAGTTGTTTCTGGACAGCCAAAGATGCCAAAGGGCCGTGGCAAAAGTGGTATGCCAGCCACCATCCCTAGTCAGGTTGAAATGCATCCAATTCTCCCAATTGTGATTCCAGAAATCCTGGAGCTCTGAATTATTGAACTCAAAGGTCAAGTCGCTCCATATAAAGGCTGAATTAGGACAATCTCTAAACAGGTGGATGAGGTCTTCTGTTGCAGTTTGGCATCTAGTGCAAGTATCATTTATGGAAGGCAAAAAATTGTTAAGCCGACTTAAGGTTGGCAAAATTCCATGAAGACCATTCCAGATCAGGAATCGCATTTTTTGGGGACAAGGAAGCTTCCACACTAGATTCCACAAGTTATTACTGGGCCTCGAACTAATATTTGTATAAGAGAAGTTTAAATTGTAGGCTGAGTTAATCGTGAAATTCCCATTGGCTGTCAGTTTCCAAATAAGCTTATCTTTACCTCTTGGCATACTTCCCAAAGGAACACTCAGAATATCATTAAGAACAGTTGAGGGGAGAACATGTTTAATTGCATCCACCTTCCAACCCGTATTCCCAATAATGTTCCCTACCCTCCAGTGATCCGTCCTGTGAGGAATCCTACTCGCACTGAGATAGAGCGGTCCCGGCCCGACCCAGTGGTCGTACCAGAGAGATGTGCCCCAACCATCTCCAATTCTAATGCCTATACCTTTCTTGAGAATATCTCTGCCCTTGAGAATGTCCCTCCAGGAGTGAAGTTCATAAAAGAAAGTTTTTTAGATACCTACTTGTAAGGAGGCGAACCCAAAGTTTATCTTCTTCTTGCAGAATGCGCCATCCTAGCCTAGCCATAAAACAGAGATTCCAAGTATGGAGATGCTTAAAACCCAAGCCACCAAACTTTTTTGGTGAACAAATGTTATGCCAACTGACTCTAGGGAGATAATGATGGCAATCAACTTTGTTCCACAAAAAACGCCTGCAACTCTTCTCAAGAAAATTAGTAGTTTTAATATGTAAGAGTGCAGTTTGCATGTGATAAACCGGCAAGGCATTGAGAGTGGACGAGATAAGGGTAGCCCGGCCAGCCATATTGATGAGTTTAGCCTGCCAACCCTGAATCCTACTTTTGAAAGTATCCAGAAGATGAGAAAGGTCTCTGAAAGAAACAGTGAGTTAAAAATGAAAACAAAAGTATCAAAAGATTGTGAGACTCACCTGATCGAAGACTACATCTTTTGTGAAATTTCCCGTCAAAGAAGCTTTCTCAACACGATATCAGGACACATTGGTCATGTCATCAACCTAATAAAGCGGCAAGAGAGAGGCAATAAACATAGGTATGATCATGTAATACAAATTAAATCAAGGAGCATAAAATCTGTAAGTAGATCGTTGTTGCGAATAAAATCAGTTTCCAGTGTATCTTCAAATTTAGATGGGTTAAAATGACTTTGATCTCTTTAGGTCATAAAATCATTCTAGACTAATTATAACCAGATGCTTCTCACCGGAGCAATTGTTTAATGTACTCTGACATCTCATTGTTCCAATCCTGCAATTTCACACGATTTTGTATGCTAGGATTGCACGTGCAAATATGGAGTCCTGAAAAACTTTTATCAAACTTTGTGATTCACTGCCTCTTTCAATCTTGTAGTCATACCAAACTGCAAGACCACAAAAATACCCAAATTAAAAAAAAAAAACAAAAATAATCAGTTGTCCTGCTAGGTTGAAAACGAAACAAAAAATTAACCAGTCGTTACGAAGATTGTAATGGATGTGTGATGGCAGATCAATTTTGCTACATTTATAGTATTGCTAAGCAAATTACATTAGAGTATAGGCAGTTTATTGTATTTACATAAATTCAGGAAAGAATATATGATTGATTGCATAATCGCTCGTCAACGTGATCTTTTCCCTAAATTTGCGTATTCTGATTGCGTTAATTAGCGACATAATTCGAGAATATTAAGGAGACAAAATAATTTTTTGGACATATTTTCCTAAATTAAAAGCATGGTAAAGATTTTTAAGAGATTCGGAATAAATTTATTTTATTCGTTTACACTTTTAAATAATTTGGGCCATAATCTATGGCATTTTTATCGATCGTCAGTATATTTATTACATATAACTATAGATTTTTTAGCTTATATTTTCTAAAAATTAAATGATTTGATTTGACACCCAAAATATGGGTTACAGAATATCGGTTACCGATTGATTTCTTGCCTAATTTGAAGGAAATCGTTTCGAAATTTAGGAAATCATGGTAATTCTTTCCGATTTATCGGCCGTAAATGATTTTATATCGAGATTATGCCATTTAATTATTGAAAATGCAATATTTGATGGGATTTTCTTGCCTAAATCGATATGATGTGGTTTGATTTAGGAAAGATGATAAAAATAAATTTTTGAAAGATCTCGGCCAAAAAAATTCGGCCAAAGTTTTCCTTAATTGTGATGGGTGATGTAGGATTTGACGTGGCTATGACATGGCTGTTGATGTGGACAGCCTGAGATACTGTGAAATGTACCGGTAATTATATAATATATGATATGATGATATATGATAATAAAACATAGATTTCAAAAAAAGAATAGTACTATAGAATAGCACATATATTAAAGCGAGTAAATAATTGCCTTTACTCGTAGTTATTACTATTGGGGAGTTTACATGAATAAGTTAAAAAAAAATTTGTATTATCTTACCATTTGTTCCCATAGTCATGATTGTTGAGGGATCTTTTTATGATTTTCTGTTTTGTTTGTTGCTTTTGACTATCCATGTTAGGAGCCACTTCTACACTAAATGAACTTATAACGGACTTTTATTCACCTAAAACTGTATTAAAAATTCATTAATTGTAGACGCATTAAAAAAAAATTGGTTCTTATATTTTACCAAAATGTAGAAAATGTCGTATAGTTTTCTCTTATGTTAAAATGTAGGTTTTACTTATTGTATTAGCAGAACTTAAAAAGGAAACTTTTATATTAATGGTTTTTTCAAAATTACCATAAACCTACATATGGTATACAACAATTCCATAAGAGAGTGTTTGGGAACAAAGATTTGATTGTCAAATCCAAATTTGACACAAATCACATGTTTGGGAACTCAAAAATTTGAGAATTTGGATTTGTGTCAAATCCTTTGGAATTTGTATCAAATCAATTAGGCCAAACACAAATGACACCTCAAGAGGTGTCATTTTGAAATCTCACCATCTCCAAACATTGAATTTATATTTGAAATCTATATTCTCAAATGATGGATTTGAAACGATTACAAATTTCCAAATTCATGTTTCCAAATGCTACCTAAGTAAATTATATGAATTTTATACATGATAACCATACACTCACATATGGTATAACAGCAATTTCATAACATAAATTAATTCCTTATTTACCAGAAGCTCTAAGAAAATTCGAAAGGCTCTAGACCTCTTCAATGCTCAGGAAAAAAGGTTCGTTTATAAATATATAAGATTGAAATGAAATTAAAAAAAAATAATGCATTTTATGTGATTTTATATATACCACCTCTCAGGGGCGTGAGGGAGCCTGTGCGAGCTGGGCCCACGCCCAGGGCCCCCAAAAAAATATCAGCAATCCAGTAAATAAAAAATAAAAAAAAGGAGGAAACGTGCATAGCAGATGCATGATGTTTTCCCCCAAAATTTTCCCCATCTTTCTCTTTCCTAAATCAATTTCCCCCCAATTCGATTTTTCCTTCTCTCAAATCAATCATTTGTTCCTCTTTCTATATCTCAAATTTTCCTTATCTCAACCCTCATAATTACCAAAACAAATATGAAACTTGGGTGATTTGGGGTGAAATTTTCCGTTTGGTGTTCAAGGAATTCGACTCAAGATCTCTACACAACAATAAGAGCTCGATTAGAACAAGAAGTGTGGCTACGATTGATAACTTCAATTTCATGTGGTAAATCTATAATCTTCTCTTCGTTTTTTTAAGAACTTTAGTTTTGATTTTATACTTTGTAATTGTTTGATAATTTGATTGACTTTGTTTGTTGTATTATTTGGGTAGAAAGTACAAAAATTCAGAATTAAATTGGGGAAAAAAAATTTGAAAATTTGAATTAAGAATTCAGAATTGAATTGGGGATACAATCGAAATTTTTTTTTTTTTTAATTTTAAAACAGATTTTCGAATTTATAGAACAATTATGATGAAATTCATAATCGAATTGGGGAAAAATCAAAATTTTGATTTTTTTTTTAATTTTAAAACGAATTTCGAATTATTTGAAACACTTATGACGGTTTTCAGAATCGAATCGGGGAAAATTGAAATTTGATTTTTTTAAAATTTGAAAACGAATTTAAAAATTAATTCAAATAATTATGACGAATTCCCGTCACTGTTGCATATGCGGGAAGAAGCTTTTCCAAGTTGAAGTTGTTGAAGTCGTATTTTTCCTCTACAATGTTGCAATATCAACTTAATGGATTAGCGATGATAGCTATTGAGGATGATATCATATATATATACAGGCGAGATCAGGTGCGAACTCCCACTCGCGTGAGAATTGCGCACCGCCATAGAGTGACACTCGCGTACAATGACACAAAATCTCTATAGAATGACACCTACTTACAATGACAGAGAAAGGTCTATACAATGACATGAAAATTTAGAACTCATGTAGGAATAGAACCTACGACATTCGTGTATGTACACAAATGCTTTACCAAATGAGCTATCAAAACCACAATTCATACAATGACACCGAACAATAACACCGCGTGTCCATAGTGTCATTCTATGGACAAACCTGTGTTATTCTATTGACAAACCTTTGTCATTCTATGGACAAACCACCAATAACACCGAAGTGTCATTCTATTGACAAACTCGTGTCATTTTATTAACAAACCCGTGTCATTCTATGGCACCCGCACCCGCACCCGCACCCGCACCGGCAACCACAATCACACAAGATTGTCCATCCAATGACACTGACTACCCATACAATGACACAAGATTGTCCATACAGTGACACCATCATACAATGACACGAGAGTGTCCATACAATGACAACGATTATCCATAGAATGACAAATAGTGTCCATAGGATGACAATCATGACACATCCACAATATATACAATGACACCGTACACGAACACCGAGTGTCCATAGTGTCATTCTACGGACAAATCTATGTCATTCTATGGACAACTCTCGGTCATTCTATGCACATACTGTGTTATTCTATGAATAACCACAACCAGCACCAACACCAACACCACAACCACCACCAGCACCAACACCAACACCACAACCACAACCACCGCCAACATAACAGCGTCGCCGCCACAAATATCAACAACAACAACAATCGCAAAAACACACAAATAACAACCGAAATAACAAAAATAACAAAATGTGAATAATATACATAGATCGGCGACGACGTCGAGAATAAATGAACACAAGAAAAATCACATAAAAAACACCGCCGTCGCCGGCGACGAGTAATAGACCGGCGACGGTGGGAGAAGAGAGACCGGCGACGATCAAAAAACAAAACAAATAAAATCAATCCTCAAAATAAAATCAGATCCAAAACGTGCGATGAATTTACATAAGATTCAACATCAAACAAAAATAAAATTAAACCTAACATAATCAGAATATTTTGAGGCAATAAAAATTACCGATCGAAAGAGAAAAGGTCGACGGCGCGTGGAGAGAGAACGTATCAGCGCGCGCCAGAGGCGACGGAGGTGCCGGTACAAAGCGAGAGGTGGCGGTTGCGGCAAGAAGAGAGCCTCCAACGAGTGCAGCAGCCGCAAAGGAGGTGGCGGTGGCAGCGACGACGCGACGGAGGAAGAATTAGATCGAGAGGAGACAACAGCGCGACGCCGGCAAGGATCAGAAAATGTGATCGCCGTCGTCTTCTTGGTCGTCGCCGGAGTTTCGCCATCGCCTGAGATTTCGACTGCGACAAGAAGAGAGACTACAACGGCGTGAAACAGGCGGGGTGGAGGTCGTGGTGGAGGCGACGGCTTGATGGAGGTCGTGATGGAGGTGATGGAGCGGCGGAGGTGGAGGTGGAGGTGGCAGTTAAAGAGAGAGAAGTAGAGGAGAGAGAAAATAAGAGGAGAGGAAATGAGGAGAGAGAAACGGCAACTTGGAAAATGATGGAAGGCTGGGAAGTGGGCACGATTTTCTTTATTTTTAATGTCAGATACGTGGCTTAATCAGGGCCTTCAAAACTGGTAGATCGAACGGCTATTAATTGGTGCGCAGTACTCACCTAAGAACGGCTATATATATATGGGCTGCATTCGGTCAGAAGTGGTCTTAAAGTCAGAAGTCAGAAGTAATCTGAGCCACACATTTATCTCAGATCAATGGATGAGATCAAGCCAAATAAACAAAAACAAAAAAAAAAAAATTAAAAAAGACCCACCCCCTCCCCTTTTCTCTCTCCTCCCCCAACCCCCCCTCCAACCACCTGACACCACCCCAGCCCCGCCCGGTGGCCTTCGCCGACCACCACAAAAACCGGCCCCGACCCAGCCATCGTGATCGGCCGGCCACCCCGACCTCACCTCCGCCGTTCCCACAAGCCGCCGCCCCTTCCTTCTCCCCCATTTCCTCCCTTTTCCACTTCGAAAATTGGGGGAGAAGTGGCAACAAAGCTAGAAAGGGCGGCGACAACGGGGGAGGGGCGGCGAACGTCGGGGGAGGGGCGGCGACAACGGGGGAGGGGCGGCGAACGTCGGGGGAGGGGCGGCGAACGTCGAGGGAGGGGCGACGATATTCAGGGAGGGGTAGGGGTTGAGGATAGGGGCTGGGGAAGGGAGTGAAAGAGGGGAGAGAAAATGAGGAAAAGAGGACGTGGAGGACGATAGAGGCGGCGGCGAGGGGAGAAGGCGGCCGACGTGGGGTCGTCGGAGTGGGGCGCGTCGGTTGGTGGTGGTGGAGTCGCATGAGGTGGTGGTTGGCACATGGGGGCGACGGTGGCCGGCTAGTGTTTGGTGGTGGTTGTGGTTGTGGGAGGGTGGAGGAGGAGAGATAATTAAATGGGATTCATTTTTTTGGTTTTTTTTTTTAATTTTTTATTATTATTAAAGTTACGTATTTTAGTATGTGGAGTTATTGGAGTTATTAAAGTTATCAAAGTTATTGGAGTTAAGTCGGGGTTACGTGTTTTATATTTATTGGAGTTATTACAGTTACGTGTTGTAGTTAATGGAGTTATATTAAGACACGTGTTTTAGTTATTGAAGTTATTAAAGTTATCGAGGTTACGTGTTTTATAGTTATTGGAGTTATTATAGTTACGTGTTGTAGTTAATGGAGTTATATTAAAACACGTGTTTTAGTTATTGAAGTTATTAAAGTTATTGGAATTAAGTCCGGGTTACGTTTTTCCGTTATCGGAGTTAAGTTGTAGTTACATATTTTAGTTAATATTGTTAAGTTAGAGTTGTAAAGTTATCATAGTTATATGGTATAGTTACTGGAGTTATAGAAAAATTGAAGTTATGAGAGTTAGTGAAGTATCAAGATGTGTGGCTCAGATTACTTCTAACTTCTGATTTTAAGACTACTTCTGACTTGATTCAATTCCTATGTATATATATATATATATATATATATATATATATATATATATATATATATATATATATAGGAAATCTATCAAATGAGAAGTATTAATTTCGTGAGAAGTGAGAAGTAATCTCAACATTCCATCTTACCTAGATCAAAGGTGTAGATTAAAACTTAAATAAAAGGAAAACTAAAAATAAATCCAAACCCAAATCCCTCATATTTTCTCTCTCCTCTCATTTCCTCTTCTCTCCTCCCCCTCTGTCGCCACATCGCCACCGCGACTCGCACCTACAGCCACCGCAGTCGCCTCCGACGACGCCATCCGACCCCACTAAGTCCGGTGAGTCCCCGTCAAGTATCTCTGCCTCCGTCGAGCATTGCCCTCTCGCGTACAACACCTTCTCACTCCCCGTTTTCGCTCTCCCCCCCACCGCCTGCCACCGCAACCGTACGCCGACAACATCGATTGCCGGATAGGAGACCACCGGCCGACGCGACATACTACGACGAATCTTCGTTGGTCATTAGCCTCATGCGTCGAGTATCACGCCACCGCGAAAACCGTCTTCTCCTTCACTCTTTTCGTTTTTTTCAGATCTCGTCGCCGTCGTCGAAATCCGCCGTCAATCGTCACCACTACTGCCTTCCTCCGACGTTATCACATCTATTGTCAGCACCACTAGTACATTTCGCCGGGGTAGAGCAAAATGAAGCAAGTGAGAGGTGAGGAGAGAGTGGAAATGCGAGGGCGGAGATGGCGGATGCGGTGGTTGGAGGACAGGGGAGGGTTCGCCGGCCATCCACGTTCAGTTTGACGGCGACGGATGTTAGGGCGAGGTTGAGCCGAGCAGTAGACGTGGTGGTGGAGGGTGTGCGGGTTGAGGTGGTGTGCCGTGTGGGAGGAGAGAGAAAATGGGGAAAGATATGTATTTTTCTGTTTTTTTTTTTTTTCATTTTTGGAGTAATGAATTTTTATTCGTGGAGTTAGAGTTACGTGTTTCAATCATTGGAGTTATTTGGAGTTACGTGTTTTAGTTAATAGAGTTGAGTTGAAGTTACGTGTTTAAGTAGAGTTAAGTTGGAGTTACGTGTTTTAGTTAGTAGAGTTAAGTTGGAGTTACGTGATTTAGGTTGTGGAGTTATTAGAGTTACGTGTTTTATTTGATGAAATTAAGTTGGAGTTATGTGTTTAAATTGATGGAGTTAGGTCGGAGTTACGTGATTTAGGTAGTGGAGTTATTAGATTTACGTGTTTTATTTGATGAAATTAAGTTGAAGTTAAGTGTTTTAGTTGATGGAGTTAAGTCGGAGTTACGTGATTTAGGTAGTGGAGTTATTAGAGTTACGTGTTTTATTATTAAAGGAAATTGTGTTGGAGTTACATGTTTTAGTAAGTGGAGTTACGTTAGAGTTAATGAATTTTCGTTGAATTTGGTGGAGTTAATAATGATACTCGAATTAGACAATTTACTTTATGGAGTTAGTTTACTGGAGTTATGCAATTTAGCTAGTAGAGTTAAGTGACTGGAGTTAAGAGTTTTAGTTAGTGGAGTTACGACTGGAGTTATGCAGTTTAGTTAATGCTGTTCTATGAAATCAATGGCTGAGATTATTTCTCACTTCTCACCAAATTATCACTTCTCACTGGATAGGCCCCCTATATATATATATATATATATATATATATATATATATATATATATATATAGTTACCATATGTAAGTTTATAGTAATTTGTAAAGATGAATCAATATAAAAGGTTTCTTTTATGAGTTATATGAAGATATTTCATACGTCAAACTTACATTTTGATAGGTCAGAAAAAAAATCTGACGACATTATGAACATTTTGGTAAATATAAGAACCAAAATTGTTTCTTTAAACTTCGAATTAGAGATAGTAATACTAACAACGATAAATCACTCATCTACTATAGGTGGATAGTAATTCAACTTATTTTATAATTTCTCAATACTAATAATTACTCCCTCCGTTCGCCTATAAAAAT
This sequence comes from Spergularia marina, assembly GCA_963680865.1. Lineage (NCBI taxonomy): Eukaryota > Viridiplantae > Streptophyta > Magnoliopsida > Caryophyllales > Caryophyllaceae > Spergularia > Spergularia marina. The sequence continues at coordinate 19,130,480 of OY804553.1, read as the reverse complement.
AACAGTACATAGTCCACTATTTTTCGACAAAATGTCTCCAGAGCAAAAACAACTCAAATTTTGGTGGTAGTCTCTACATATGATATAATGAGGATTTGCAAAATATTAGAGTAAAAAATCTAAGAGAAGATAAGGAAAACAACCAAAACGGTCAGAAATCCGCATAAAGTGACGAGCGTCAAAAGGCATGAAATACTTCACAAAATGAGGAACCAACACTCAAATCCAACAAATATAGTCCTAGGGTATCTAATTTAACGTTTGGAGGACATTTGGCTTGTTTCGAAAAATTGATCAAATTTGACCAAAATTGTAATACATAATCCACGGTTTTTTGATAAAAATGCTCTGGAGCGAAAACGGCTCAAATTTTAGTGGTAGTCTCTATGTATGATACAAAGAGGATTTTGAAAATATTAGAGTAAAAAACTTGAGAGAAGATAATGAAAACGGCCAAAACGGTCATAAATCCATACAAAGTGACGAGCGTCGAAACGCATGAAATATTCCAGAAAATGAAGAAATAACACTCAAATCCAACAAGTATAGTCCTAGGGTATCTACAGTAATTTTTGGAGGACATTTGACGTTTTTCAAAAAATTGTTCAAATTTGATCGGAATCGCAGTTATAATCCACGGTTTTTCGATAAAAAAGCTCCGGAGCGAATACGACTCAAATTTTGGTGGTAGTCTCTACGTATGATATAATGAGGATTTGTAAAATAGTGTCAAAAACTTAAGAGAAGATAAGGAAACGGCAAAAACGGTCATAAATCCATACAAAGTGACGAGCGTCGAAACGTATGAAATACTTCAGAAAATGAGAAACCAACACTCAAATCCAACAATTGTTGTCCTAGGGTATCTACGGTAACGTTTGGAGGACATGTGGCGTATTTCGTAAAATTCATCAAATTTGACCACAATCGTAGTACATAATCCACGGTTTTTCGATAAAATGGCTCCGGAGCAAAAACGGCTCAAATTTTGGTGGTATTGTCTAAGTATGATATAATGAGGAGTGAAAGAATATTAGAGCCTAAAACCTAAGAGAAGGTTAGAAAAACGGCCAAAACGGTCATAAAGCCATACAAAGTGACGAGCGTCGAAACGCATGAAATATTTCACAAAATGAGGAACCAACACTCAAATCCAACAAGTATAGTCCTAATATATCTTCATTAATGTTTGGAGGACATTTGGCTTTTTTTCGGAAAATTGTCAAATTTGACCAGAATCAAAGTACATAATCCACGATTTTTTTATAAAATGGTTTCGGAGCAAAAACGACTCAAATTTTCGTGGTGGTCAAAACGGTCATAAATCCATACAAAATGACGAGCGTCGAAACGCATGAAATACTTCACAAAATGAGGAACCAACACTCAAATCCAACAAGTATAATCCTAATGTATCTTCAGTAATGTTTGGAGGACCTTTGGCTCTAAGTCATCTCCAGCAATCAGCTTTTGTCCTTTGGCGGAAAATTGATCAAATTTGATCAGAATAACAGTACATAATCCACTATTTTTCAACAAAATGGCTCCGGAGCAAAAGCGACTCTAATTTTGGTGGTAGTCTCTACATGTGATATAATGAGGATTTGCAAAAAATTCGAGTCAAAAACTTAAGAGAAGATAATGAAAACAGCCAATACGATCAGAAATCCACACAAAGTGACGAGTGTCGAAACACATGAAATACTTCACAAAATGAGGAACCACCACTGAAATCCAACAAATATAGTCCTAGGGTATCTACATCAGTTTTTGGAGGACATTTGACGTTTTTCGAAAAATTGATCAAATTTGACCGGAATCGCAATATAATCCACGAGTTTTCGATAAAAAGGCTCGGGAGCATATACGGCTGAAAATTTGGTGGTAGTCTCTACGTATGATATAATGAGGATTTGAAAAATATTAGAGCCAAAAACCTAAGAAAAAATAAGGAAACCGGCCAAAACGGTAATAAATCCATACAAAGTGACGAGCGTCGAAACGCATGAAATACTTCAGAAAATGAGGAACCAACACTCAAATCCAACAAATATAGTCATAGGGTATCGACAGTAGTGTTTGGAGGACATTTGGCGAATTTCATAAAATTGTTCAAATTTGACCAGAATCGTAGTACATAATCCACAGTTTTTCGGAAAAATGGCTCCGGAGCAAAAACGGCCCAAATTTCGGTGGTAGTGTCTAAGTATGATATAATGTGGATCGGAAAATATTAGAGCCAAAAACCTAAGAAAATATCTGAAAAACGCCCAAAACGGTCATAAAGCCATACAAAGTGACGAGCATCGAAACGCATGAAATATTTCACAGAATGAGGAACCAACACTCAAATCCAACAAGTATAGTGCTAATGTATTTTCAGTAATGTTTGGAGGGCATTTGACTTTTTTTCGGAAAATTGATCAAATTTGACCAGAATCACAGTACATAATCCACGATTTTTTGACAAAATGGCTTCGGAGCAAAAACGACTCAAATTTTGGTGGTGGTCTCTAAGTATGATAAAATAAGGATTTGCAAAATATTAGAGTCAAAAACCAAAGAGAAGATAAGGAAAATGGTCAAAACGGTCATAAATCCATACAAAATGACGAGCGTCGAAACGCATGAAATAATTCACAAAATGAGAAACCAACACTCAAATCCAACAAGTATAATCCTAATGTATCTTCAGTAATGTTTGGAGGACATTTGACTTTTTTTCGTAAAATTGATCAAATTTGACCAGAATCACAGTGCATAATCCACGATTTTTTTGACAAAATGGCTTCGGAGCAAAAACGACTCAAATTTTGGTGGTGGTCTCTAAGTATGATTAAATAAGGATTTGCAAAATATTAGAGTCAAAAACCAAAGAGAAGATAAGAGAAATGGCAAAAACGGTCATAAATCCATACAAAGTGACGAGCGTCGAAACGCATGAAATACTTCAGGAAATGAGTAACCAACACTCAAATCCCACAAATATAGTCCTAGGGTATCTACAGTAATGTTTGGAGGACATTTGGCGTATTTCGTAAAATTGATCAAATTTGACTAGAATCGTAGTACATAATCCACGGTTTTTCGATAAAATAGCTCTGGAGCAAAAAAGGCTCAAATTTCGGTGGTAATGTCTAAGTATGATATAAGGAGGATTGGGAGGATATTAGAGCCAAAAACCTAAGAGAATGTTAGAAAAGCGGCAAAACGGTCATAAAGCCATACAAAGTAACGAGCATCGAAACGCATGAAATATTTCACAAAATGAGGAACCAACACTCAAATCCAACAATATAGTGCTAATGTATTTTCAGTAATGTTTGGAGGGCATTTGACTTTTTTTCGGAAAATTGATCAAATTTGACCTGAATCACAGTACATAATCCACGATTTTTTGACAAAATGGCTTCGGAGCAAAAACGACTCAAATTTTGGTGGTGGTCTCTAAGTATGATAAAATAAGGATTTGCAAAATATTAGAGTCAAAAACCAAAGAGAAGATAAGGAAAATGGTCAAAACGGTCATAAATCCATACAAAATGACGAGCGTCGAAACGCATGAAATAATTCACAAAATGAGAAACCAACACTCAAATCCAACAAGTATAATCCTAATGTATCTTCAGTAATTTTTGGAGGACCTTTGGCTCTAAGTCATCTCCAGCAATCAGCTCTTATCCTTTGGCGAAAAATTGATCAAATTTGATCAGAATAACAGTACATAATCCACTATTTTTCGACAAAATGGCTCTGGAGCAAAAGCGACTCTAATTTTGGTGGTCGTCTCTACATGTGATATAATGAGGATTTGCAAAATATTAGAGTCAAAAATTTAAGAGAAAATAATGAAAACAACCAATACGATATATATATATATATATATATATATATATATATATATATATATATATATATATATATATATATATATATATATATATATATATATATATATATATATATATACTCCCTCCGTCCCCCTTTAAACACCCCGCTTTCCTTTTTAGGGTGTCTTTATTTCAGCACCCCATTTCAAAACTTAGTAAATGGGGTAAGTTTTCATCATACATCTACACTCCCCTATCTCCAAAAATAATAAACAAACAATCCATTATCTCCAAAAATAATAAATAAATCACCCACTATCTTCAACAATAATAAACAAACAACCCATTATCTCCAACAATAATAAACAAACCACCCATTATCTCCAACAATAATAAACAAACAAAACTACCTTAATCCAAGTGAAAGATACAATGGGGTGTTTAAAGGGGGACGGAGGGACTATATATATATAGAATTAGGTTCAAATGAGTCCTTTAGGATTAGATGAGTCCATGAGTCCCAATCACAGCCGTTCATCCAATCTAGTCCGACGCCCGAAATTTCGCCACCCCTTAAGGGTAAAACCGTCAATTGCATCCTAGATATAAAACTAAAAAAAACCGGCCTCCCTCCTCATTTTTACAGATTTAATTTCTCTCTCCTCAGCTCCCCCCCCCATTTTCTCTCTCCTCACCCCGTCCCCCTGGTTTCTCTCTCCTCACCTTCGATCCTATGTTTTCTCTCTCCTCGCCGCCGTCACTCTCCATCGCTGCCGCCGATCTCCCCGTTGCATACAACCGGCGACTGTTCCAATCATCTCTTCGCCGTCGCTCGCTCATCAAAATCGCCGTTTTCGGCCTCATTTTCCTCCGCCTAGTAAAGGTATGTATCCAACTCTAATTTTGCTTTTATTCAATCGATTTTCATGTGTTTTACACTTTAATTTGACGTCTTTCGATCTCATTATGTGCATTTTGAGATCGTTGTTTCGATTTGATCGATTTTACCTCACTCAAATTCAGGTTAAAATCAGATATGGTTAAAATCAGATTCATCATTTGATTCTAGCGGAAACGCGCCGAGAAGTGCGACAACGACGAGGCGCGCTGCTTTTTCGTCTTTGCTGGCGTGCATGCTTCGGAAACTCCGGCACTGTGCGGAATATGATTTAGGTATGAATTCTCTATATTAATTTGTTCTGCTGTTGAAAAATTGTAATTTAGCGTTTTATTCAATCGATTTAGGCATCCGACTCTAATTTGCTTTTATTCAATTGATTTTCATGTTAATTTCGCGTTTGTTTAGCGTTCTCATGTGATTTTGTTTGCAATTTTACGCTTTAGAATTTGCGAAAATGTTCGATTAGCAGTGATTATGTTGTAGGTATGATTATCTAGGTTTGATTCAACGATCTCGGCAAAACATTTCGTGCGTTTTCTGGATTTGCTGGAACACGTTAATTTCATGTGTCAATTTTAGTGCTTTCAGCAATTTCTGATGTTTCTATGTTGATCGGTTGACATTTTTAAGTTCTAGAGGTTTTGATTTGTGGTTTTGAGAGGTTTTTCATTGTGGATATGTGGATGAGGATATGTGTGTTACGTTTTTGATGAATTTTATGAATAAGATACTCCGTGGAGAATTGTTACTAGTCCTGTTTGTAAGAATTGCACCACATGAATACTTGGTGCAGACTGAACTTCAAATTTTTGCTGGATGTGACTTTACTTCTAGATACTGATCCCATATGGTTTGGTTAGGCATGTTATTAGATGTTTTCGTATTCAGGCATGGTGGCTTTCGATTATGGCCCATGGAGATCACATTTCTTAAAGTGGCTCTGGCTTGTCAAGTTGTCAAATATAGATCACATTTCTGCCGAAATGTCCCGATTAATTCTATTTGAGTCATTGTTCCTTCTTTGGCTTTGAGTAAGTTGAATGTATTAGTTTGGATCCAACTAGGTAGACGTAAAGCTTTCTTGTTTTTGTTGTTGTGGTTGTGAAAGAAACTTCTGGAGGGATGCATGGGTTATGGTCAGTCCAATATGTAAAGGAACTGTAAAGAGAGTTTGAGACGTATTGAGAGTTTGAGGCATCATTGTATAGTGATGCATCTTTCGTTAGAATTGGGGGCTTTTAATGCAGGACTTAGCTTCGCATGAAGCCTGCATATGCAAAAACATGTAGGTTCGACATCGTTGTGGGTTAGGAATGCAGATTATGTGCAGGTTGTCGGACAGTTCTCTAGTTGCAGTTTATTAATATTTGGCTAGGTTGGGCAGGTTCATAAATCGTGTTATGATCTTGCCTTATGGATGCTACTGTCATCTGCAGAATAAGCTCATTTTTGGATGTTTATATTGATTGATCTTTTGCAGTGAGCATTGTGCTATTTTGCCCCTGGGTCTGCGTTTTGTCTATTATGTTGCTATTCTATAGTCTACTAGCTCAACTGGTAGAGCGCCCGTCTAATAGGCGGAGGGTGTAGGTTCGATTCCTACGTAGACTAGATGCTTAGTTGAGGCTTGAATCAGGCTACTAGCAAATTTTGTTCCAGAATCTTGTGCCCAGTGCCCTCCCTGTCTTGGTTTCAAAATACACCTTCATGTTTAAGAATTTCATAATAACACTTGTGAGGCAGTGAGACTCAGCTTCTTCTTTTACTCTAGAAATTTTTTTGACAGTTCACACAATACTCATGTAGGCTCACGTATCTATCATATACAGGTCTAAATTTTTTGAAACAACAATCTAACATTACTCCACAGTCATCTACTGCAAAAATAGAATGAAATTTGCTTTGAAAAACCAAAAATGAAAATACCATGGAGAAATGAGGAAACAGAAAAGGAGACTGTATTTCACCATGCGGGCAACTCGAAAGATGTCCGTACACTACAATGAATCTGTTGAACTGTCAACAACTCATAATGGCATATACACAGGTACAAATGTTTTCTACACTATCCACAACATAGGGGATACACTAAATCTCAACTATATGACCACCATCTCTATCAGAGTTGACGCTCAGTCGCACATCTTTGTGCCAGGTAGTTCATCTTAAGATCACAATCGCCAATCAGGATAAATCGTAATCAAATCGAGGAAAGGTTTGGTTAAGACTTATTTTATAGTCTACGTAGGATTTGAACCTACATCGTCCGCGTCACACGGTGCTCTACCAATTGAGCTAGTAGACTAAATGCGGCTGCTAGAATAGAATCACACACCATTCGATAAAATCACACACCATCAAATAGAATCACACATACCATCAGATAGAATCATACACTGACGAATAGAATCACACACACCATTCGATAAAATCACACACATTATAAGATAGAATCACACACCATCAAATAGAATAACACAAACAATCTTATACAATCACACCAACTACAAAATATAATCACACAAGCAATCTTATAAAATCACACAAACTACAAAATAGAATCACACACACCGACGAATAGAATCACACACACTAAAAGATACAAACACACACGCCATAAGATAAAATCACACACACCATCAAATAGAATCACTCTTACTAGCAAATTGAATCACACACTAACTAATCACACACACTAACAAATAGAATCACTCTTACTAGCAAATGGAATCACACACTAACCCATGGAATCACACACACAAACTAATAGAATCACACACTATCAATTGGAATCACACACTAAATGCAATAACAAATAGACTCACACACTCTAAATTTAGTAAACACATAGTAAACACTCTAAATTAAATCACACACATTATTGTTGAATAAAATCACACAAGATAACCAATTAAATTGAATCACACACGATAGCGATTTGAATCACACACACTAATAAATTGAATCACACACGATAACAAATTGAATCACACACGATAACAAATTGATTCAATATTGAATTAAATGTGATTGCAAATTTCATAATAAAATCGAAATAAAAAAAAAAGAGTCGTGTGATTCAATATACAATACAGTGTGATTGCAAATTCCATCACAAAATCGAAATCATACAAAAATTAAAAAATCATTAAGAACTCTCATTAAAAACTGTGTGATTCAATATTCAAACGGTGTGATTGCAAATTCAAATTAAAACATTCGCATTATAGAAGTCGCATTTCATCAAATTTCTTGATTCTAAATCGGATCTGGATCGGAATTGCATCATTCAAAGTCGAAACCTAAAATTTAAGCCAAATTGACCAAAAACAAGAACGAATTTCATGAATATATTCAACAAAAGTTAGTACTAGCTTTTAATTTGCGGTTTCAAACCTTAAAAATAGCAGCGGCGACGCGAGAAGAAGAAGCGCCGGTGACTGGTACTGGTGGCGGAGTAGGAATACACGGCGGTGCAAATGCAGGAGAGAGGAGAGAGAGAGAAGGGCGATCGGGGGATTATTTTGGAGGAGAGAGAAAATGTGTTTGTGAGAAATGACGTAGGTCTCGATGACCCCTTGGTCTATTCTTCCGTGTGTTTCTTTGGGCGCATCTGAGCCCTCCATCTGTTCTGGATTCGACAGTTCAGATGAGGACTCACGGACTCACCAGAGTAGGCGGACTCATCTGAACCCGCCTGTATATATATAGGAATTGTATCAGGTCAGAAGTAAAGTTATGTCAGATGGTCAGAAGTAATTTGGAGCGTCCATCCAAATCATCCGACGGCTGAGATGACGCGCGAAATCCCCTCCCCCAACTAACTCCATTGCCTGTAGACTCTAACTCTAGAGTCTTAGGGGTATTTTTGTCCGTCCAAATAAATTAGGGAGGGGGAATACTCAAATTTCAATTCATTCATTCATTTTTGTTTCTCTCTCCTCTCTTCCGTTTTCTCTCTCCTCTCCGCCTCTCCGATTCTCTCTCCTTATTATCCACGACGTCGGTAACTCAACTCCGATTCTCTCTTTTAATCGACGACGCACTCTATCCCAATCTCACAGGTTTGCATTTTCGAAACCCTAGCTTTCATTTTTTTTTTTTGTGACATTTGTTGATTTAATTCCGAAATCTTGAATTTTTTCGTTTTTCGTCAATTAAATTTCGCTAATCGAAGGTTTCAGAGTTTTTTTTTTTCTTTAATTCATATTTTGTTGATTTTTTTGCCCATAGATGTGATAAATTCCGAAATCTAGGGGTTTTTTCATGTTTCGTCAATTAAATTTTGCCAATCGAATGTTTTAGGGTTTATTTTTTGTTTTTATTGTTCATATTTGATTGACTTTGTTTCTCATTTTAAAATTGATCTGAATTCAGTTTCGTTTGATTCGATTGTGATCGAGTTTTTTCGTGAATCCTAATTTATTTTCGTTGTTTGTCTGATTGTTTTGTGTTTGTTCGAATCATATCGTCGCCGGTGAGTTGTTCGACGACGCCGATCTCGCAACCATGGGATGCGCTGATTTTATGAAATAAGTGTGCGCTGATTTGGTAATTTCGGTAATTCAGTGGGTACGATGTTTGTATCTTTTACATTGAGCGAATTAGCTAAATCTGGATAAATTGTGGTGTGAAATGTGAATTTGTGGACTGTAGGTTATGAGATCGAGCTGGAGAATTGATGACTTGAGTATTGATTCCAGTTATGACGAGACGCTAGGGATGTCGAAGAAGCCGAAAAGAGGCCTCGTGAGATGAGATGAACAAAGCAATGCTAGAAAATGTGCGGGGTATGCTGCAAGTGATGTTTATATTCACTATATTTGCGCTTATTTATTTTGGAGTCTGATTGTGTTATTGTTCTAGCAACTGGAGCTATTTAGTGTATAGATTGGTATTGTGCTAGAGTTGGATATTTTAGTGGTAAGAGTTAGCTGATCATATGATGTGGTTATTAGTTTATGATTAGTGTCACTAGAGTTAGGTACGTTGTTTAAAAGAGTTAAGTCATTCTGCATTTAGAAAGTTGTTATTAGAGTTAGCTATTAAACTTCATAAAGTCGAGTGAGTTGACATTGTCCTATTGTGGCATCGTGTCTAGCTATCAGCGACCAAATGGTCTCTAGTTTTATTTCTGACTTTGACAACTTGTCTGTATACAAAATGATGTGGTTGCCTAACACTCTACCTTTTCGAATGGATAGATTGTTACTCGTTGATTAATTGTGATTGTGGTTATTCTGTTTTGCTTGTGCACATAATGAATGAAGATTATACAGTCTTACTGCTGAAATTTTTTGGTGTTGTGATTTGGCTATCACAGGATTCTGGCTGCAATGCTCTCACAAGTTTCTTTTATCATTTTTCGTCAAAATTTTGCGTCTAATTGCAGTCAAGGTTATATGCTGATCAGTTGTCTTCAAGTTTGATCCTCAATATGCTAATTATTTGTCTTCAAGGCGAAACATGTGCCTATTTACTTGATATGTTGTTTGAATTTAGTGAATATCAGTAAGATGATACAATGTATGTTCCAATTGGTATTATGAAATCTGGTCATTTTCTAATTTGTTACAATGTGTTTGTTTCTAGTAAGACACATCATCTTCATTAGGAGGAAGTAGCCACTTTCATTTCTGCGCTTTGCTTTTAATTCATGTATTTGCATTTTCAGCTTTTCCAGCTCCTTTGTGTTGGTTTCTTAGTTTGCATATCTCTGAATGTGTTCAGAATGTTATGTTTAAGTTACTGATTCCCAGGTAGACTTATGTATCTAAGGACTTTCAAGCATGAGGATGTTAGAACCATTCTGTGAGTTAAACTTGCTGCAAGTTCTTGAAGTTGTCACATGACTGGTTGTCTAGAAATATCAGTTTTGCAAGCATATGAGCTGTTATAAGTCCCCAAGAACTCTCATGTTGCATTTAGAATTTGGTCAAGTTGATATGACCTCTTATTCTGATGGCATCTCGATTGTTCACTATCACGGTAGTGCTAATGGACTGTAAACTTGAAAATCCGTTGCAGTAGCACGAGTAGAATGTTTTCTTGTTTTCTTATTGATGACTTATTGCATTCAATGCTCGAATCTGTTGCTATATTGCCTGGTTATTGTGACACATTTGGGTTCCTACAAGTCATCTGGTTTGTCTTCTGTCCTATGTTCAGCTTTACCATAAACATTAGATTCGCTTGGCTCTTAGTCTGATTTGAACTTTAAATGTCAACGGCAACTGGAGTTCTCTATTTCAAAGACCTCTTCTTCAAGTTTTATGCCAGGTTCTCTTTATGTATCTATGGATTTTCAAATATGAGAAGTTAGAACCATACTTGCAGTTAAACTTGCTGCAAGTTGCTGAAGTTGTCACATGACTTCTTGTTGATAGGTTGTTGCTACAATGTTTCTAGCCTATTAGCTTAGTTGAAAGAGCATTGTGCTTTTGCACAAAGACGTGGGTTTGAATCCCACATAGGCTATAAAGGTTATGAATGTTGTAGTTTTTCTGTGAGATTCAACTTCCAAGGGAACAGGTTCAGTATCCTTCGCATTCAGCTCAATCATGGATTGATAGATAGATCATAGATATATAAATGAAATGTTTGATTATTCTTTTGTCTTGTTTCATAGTCTACGTAGGATTTGAACCTACACCATCCACGTGTCACACAGTGCTCTACCAATTAAGCTAGTAGACTAAATGCAACTGCACCTACCTGACATTAATTACTCAAAACATTTCGTCTTCCATCAATCCCAGCTTTCAGTGGCCATAACTTTTTCCACAGAAATTTTTATGAGACCCAAGACATATCAATGCATAGCCAGAGAGGTTAGCTACCACTGAGAACAAATTTCATCCTAAATTTCTCTCAGAATCAAAAGTTAATAAGATTTTCGTGCCATCAGGTCTGAACTGACCTGTAGGTCGAGCCATCTGCACACCGAGTTTAAAAGCTTATAACTTCAGTTCTTGATAAATTTTTGACATAAAACGAAAACTAGAAGTTATTACAAAAGAGAAGTAACAACAGCTTAAGTCCGGTGCGCAAGACAGCCCTGCCACTTCCACTGAAAGAGCATAAACTATATAAAGAACACTTGATATAGTGATGTATCACCAGTGCCTAGCCAAATTAAAAGAAGTCCAAATAATGTTTCTTATTACAAGAAGAAGAAAAAAGTCACAGCCTAGAGAAGCAGTGTGACATCAGTTGACGTTCTAATAATCTATTTGATACTCTGTTAGCCTTGCCACCACAGTTGGGAAGTACTGACCATCTGACAAAGAAACTCCAAACATTGTGATTATTATAACAGTAGCAAATCTACTTGCTGAGTCTCTTTACTTTAGAGTGGACTGGCTAACTGCAAGAGCAGTTCCATCTATGAGCAAGCCTTAGGGCCTTAGCACATCTGAAAAACTAAAGAGGTCTGCCACGGAAATGTGTACATAACTCTACTAACTATATAGTGCATAACTCCACTAACTCTATAGTATAAACTCCATAACTCCGCAAACTTTACAATGCCAGCTCCGTAACTCCACCAACTCTACAATTCAAACTCCGTAACTCCACTAACTCTACAATACAAACTTTTTTTAACTCCGCTAACTTTAGAATACAAACTCCTTAACTTCACTAACTCTACAATTCAAACTTCGTAACTCCACTAACTCTACAATTCAAACTCCGTAACTCCACTAACTCTACAATACAAACTTTCTAACTCCGCTAACTTTAGAATGCAAACTCCATAACTTCACTAACTCTACAATTCAAACTCCGTAACTCCACTAACTCTACAATACAAATTTTTTAACTCCGCTAACTTTAGAATACAAACTCTCTAACTTCACTAACTCTACAATTCAAACTCCGTAACTCCACTAACTTTAGAATGCAAACTCCCTAACTTCACTAACTCACCAATTCAAACTCCGTAACTCCACTAACTTTAGAATGCAAACTCCCTAACTTCACTAACTCACCAATTCAAACTCCGTAACTCCACTAACTCTACAATACAAACTCTCTAACTTTACTAACTCTACAATTCAAACTCCGTAACTCCACTAACTCTACAATACAAACTTTCTAACTCCGTTAACTTTAGAATTTAAACTCCAACTTTAGTCATAGCGACTAACTATACTACTTATAGTCTTATACTCCCTAACTGTACTTCTACTTTCAACGAACTCTAACTAAGTCTTAGCAGCATCTAACTCTAACCAAAGCACACATAATTAAACCATCCCTGAATAAAGCTACAACTTTCTGACAAAATTGGACAAATGCTAGCCACACAAATAAACAATGAAATGCAAACAAATTCGACAACCTCAATGAAATTATTGAATTTTTTTTAACTAATAATCCAGCACAATCTCAGGATTTTCAGAATATAAATCTAAAATCAACCAAAAAACTTCAAAATCAATTAATTTAAGAAACAAAAATCAAATCGCATTCAGCCAATGCATTAACGCCACAAAACTAATACAAATCAGGTAAAAATCAACGAAGAAGAAAGAGATTTGATGATCGGTTGAACGAATCAGGCAAAAATAACACAAAAATCGGGCAAAAATAAAAAAAATCAGGCAAAAATCAAAGTACCTGATTTCATCGAAAGAATCTATTGTTGAACGATTATCGTGTTGAATCACTTGATGAATCTGAACCCCAAATTTGATGAATTTGATGAAACCCTAACTTCGCGATTTTGATGAATCTGAAACCCTAACTTCGCGATTTTTTTGTGTGATGAAATTTGGGCGTGGATTTTTTTTTATTGATGAAATGTGCCGTGAATTGGAAGTTTCGAATTGGAAATTTTGGTTTGAAGAGGATTGAAGTGAGAGAGAAGGAAAAGATTGAAGAGCAAGAGAGAGAAAGTTGGAATTTGGAATGAATCTGAAATTTTTAGTCCTACTCGACCCCTCTCCCCCGCGCTGGAAATTGTCCAAATTACCCTCATCCTCAAAAACTCGCGCGCGTTCTCAGCCGTCCAGATGAAGCGATCTAACGGCCTATATTACTTCTGACCTTCTGACATATATATACTTCTGACCGGATGCGGCCCCTATATATATATAAAGTTGGATGGAAACCGTGTGGGCCAAAGACTTGAACCTGTAACCCCCATGTTAAATGTTAACACTTCAACCACTAAGCCAATTGTTATTGTTGATGCTTTTATCAACATAATTATATATAAAGGGCATTGATGTTGCGGTAATAAATATTCATACATAAAAATCAAAATAATTTAGGTGTGATTGATATAAATCGTGGTATATTATACTCCCTCCGTTCCAGCTCAAACGCCTCATATTCCATTTTGGGACGTCCCACCTCAAACACCCCATCTATTTTGGGACATATTTCTCTCTCCTACTTTTATTAAATTATCACATCTTCTCTCACATATCTCTCTTACTTTCATTAATCTCCACATTCTCTCTCCTCATTTTTTCTAATATTACCCCACTCAACTTACTATATCAATTTTTCTTATTCCACTACAAAAAACTCCTGGGGCGTTTGAGTTGGGACGGAGGGAGTATCCTTTATAATCGTGGTGAGAATAAATATTGAAATAACAACAAAGTGGAGTGGAAATAAGAGAATTAGTATTATGAGGTTCGGAGAAGATTGAAAACGTCGATGACTAGTATTGAATAAACTTAGTTATAAAGACTTGATTAATTGAGGGCATCTCTTTTCCCATAATTGTAATTTTCATTCTTTTACAACATTGTTCTTAATAAAAATATATGTTGTATAGAATACACGTGTTTTTTTTATGTATCAAAGTTATGTAAATTTTGTATTTGAAAGGGCCCCGTCCCAAATTGTCGCCCACAGCCCTAGATCTCTCCCACACGGCCCTACCACCTCTTATATCAGCTAATTCTACCAAACACCCCTATTACTATCAGCTAAAAACTTTCAGCTACTATTGCAGCTATTATTTCAGCTTTCAGCTACTACTTCAGCATTCAGCTACTATTTCAGCGTTCAGCTACTATTTCAGCTAGTTTTACCAAACATAGCCTATATATGGAGCACAAATTCTCATAAAAAACGATCTGATCTCTTAATAATTTATTGAGAGGCCATTATACTATATTACAAAGTGACTTAGGCCCTGTGCGATTCAACTTATTCAACAGTGCTTTCAAATCAGATCAGATTTATTCAAATCAAATCAATTCAGATCAGTTTTATTCAAATTAAATCAAATCACACTACGTCAAAAACGACCTTCAAGAACGGTTGCCCTAAAGCTAAGCAAAACGGTTGTAGAACCGTTCTCTAGACGACGGTACTTAAAGGCTAAGAGAACGGTTGCAACCGTTCTAAAAGGATATAAGAACGGTTTTGGGGAAAACCGTTCTAAAAGACTTTTTAGAACGGTTTTGCTAAAAACCGTTCTCTTAGGTATCCTCCCTATAAGAACGGTTACACAAAAAACCGTTCTCTTAGGGTTTTTTTTTTTCTTTTCTTAATTTCCTCGATTCCTAACCCCAACCCATGACTCTTGATTCAAAACTCAAATTACAATATTATTAACACCAACCAACTCCATCAAATCGACATAGCCAAAAAAATCCCAGGATGAAAAATTGGCCATAGTCCCATCAAATTTATTATAAGAGTTCTTAGTTCATACAAGTAAAACAAGAAGAAAAAATTACACCATAAAATCAACATAATCTGCTGAAAAATGCACTAACCAAAAAAATATATCTAAAAATATTATTCTTGTAAACCTTGTTCATCGTCTTCCATGCTTTAGATCTGGGTTGTTGTTCATCGTTTTCCATGCTTTAGACTGGGTTGTTGTTCATCATTCTAACCACAAGAAAAAAAACACATAATCAAAGAATTAAAAACAAAAACAAAGAATACAATAGAAAAAAAAAAAAAAAACCTTAACCGATGCAAAAAAAAAAATCGACGCAAAAAAAAAAAAAAAAAAAAAAAAAAAAAAAATCACCTGACACATGACAACCCTCCTCAACTCTTCTCAGTACAAACCATGAATTTGAATCTGAAAACGAAATTGAAAGTTAGATAAAAAGTAGATCTAAAAACCCCAACTTATACATATTGCCCTCCTTAACCCGAAAACAAACACTTATCCAACAAAAAATCACAATAAATATCGATTTTAAGAAACTTAAAAAAAATTCAATACCAAAATGAATGACGGCGGTGTTGTGGCCGAAATCCGGTCGTCGGAAAGGCGTATGGGAAAGGGGACGAAAGCAACATCATCAGTAGAAGTCCACGGCGAAAAGAAGTGGTGGATCGACGAAGAAAGTGATGGGGTTGATGATGGTGAGCAAGATCTAAGAGAAAAAGTATGTTAATTATGGGGTGGGAGGAGAAAGAGAGAGAGAGCGCGAGAGAGAGGGAGGGAGAGTTATGATGAGAAGAAAATGATGTCTGGCGGAATTGACGATGTAGAGGGGGATGAGGTGGTTTATTTTCATTATTTTGTTTAATTAATAATTTTATCTTTCTTTACCTAAGGATATTAGAACGGTTTAGATGAAAACCGTTTTCATTGGCGGACCTAAGAGAACGGTTTTATAAAGAACTGTTCTCTTATTCTTGGTTCTTCTTTCAACCGGCCCTAAGAGAACGGTTTTGACAATAACCGTTCTTAGGTCCAATTTTTTTTTTTTTACTTTTTTCTAGAAAAGACATTTAAGATCTGTTGTTAACGTAACCGTTCTCAAAGCTCGTTTTTGACGTAGTGTCAGATCAGAATTATCCAAATAACAATCAATAAATCTAGTCTATATTTAATTATTAATTCGTCTAATTGCAGTTAATTTATAAATTCATTTAGTTCAGATCAAATAAATCAAATCAAGTTTATTCAAATTAAATCAAATCAGATCAGTTCAATTCAAATCAAATCAAATCAGATCAGAAAAATGCAGTTCAATCGCACAGGGCCTTAGGCCGTGTATGGTACGAGTTAATAAACTATATATTCAGTTCAGGTCATATTTATTCAATTCAGATCAGAATTATTCAAATCAAATTTGGTCAGATAAAGAGTCTTTCAAATCAAATTTGAGGCATCCAAATCATATCAGATTTAAGAAATTTGATCATATCATAATTAACGCTAAACCCGAATTTTATTCAGATCATATCAGAGTAATTCAAATCAAATTAGAGTCATTTAAATTGGATTTCATCATATTTGAATCAATAAAATCATATCAGATTTATTCAAATCAAATTAAAATAAAAAGATGCAGTCCTATTATACAGGTGCTTACAAATATTAGAAAATGCGAGTACATATCCTATTTCATGAAAAAAGTTTTGAGGAAATGTAAGGAAATATATTGCTCAAAACTGGCCTAAGCTAAACAAATCACACCTAAAACCGTATAGCTAGTACAAATTACTACTAGTTAATACGGAGTACTTTATGTCCATTCCTATTTTTTTCATAGTTTTATTGAACTACCGATCTTTTAAAATCATAAGCGATCTGGGTCAACTCTCCTCTAAAAAAACTCCTTTCTCTCTCCTCTAAAAAAAGCTCCTTGTTTCCTCCGCCTCCCTTGGCTTCTCAGGCCGGGAATGACCATTCTTTGGTCATTTCCGGCTTGATTTCGTCCATTTTTATGCTTTTTAGTTGTATCTTTCTTCTTCTTCGTTGTTTGATAAATAATTTCTCTCCTTTAGGGAGTCGTTCTATCCCGTCAAGGGGATCTTTTGCTTCTCAACTTGTGAGAGGTGGTGTGTGGTGTGGTTTGGTTGATCTAGTTCTTACTAGATTCAATCTCTTCACTTGGTGTTCTTTGTTTGGATATGCCCGTTTTCGGGATGGTGGATGGAGGATTTACTCCTCTCTTGGTTTGCACATGGCGGTCGAATTCATGCTGTTCTTGTGCCTCAACGCCAACCACTCAGATTCACTTTTGGGAATGACGCATTGGAGCTCCTCCGATCTTCGCTACTCCATCAATTTATTCATCAAGACGGTTATAGCACATCTCGAAGTGTTTTTCTCCGCTGTAAACGATGTGAGAACATCTAAAAGTTATATTGGATTTCGATCCATAAACAAGGAGCCTTACCTGACCCGTTGTTTAAATAACTGTCTTGGTTGTATTTTTTGTTGTAGTATCGTAGATCGTGCTTATTGTAAGTGCCGTTTGGCTATTTATCAATGAGATTTAACATTCCCGTCAAAAAAAAAATCATAAGCGATCTGTAACCATAAACTACTCCTCCATCTTTTGCACAAGTATAAAGACCACGGAACGAGATAAAATGATCACTAACCATCCTTTGTGGAGGACTAAAAATATTTTCTTCTCTCAAATATTTTCTTCATTCTACTCCGTGTTCATTGTAAAACAAATCAGATCTTTTTCATTTGCTTTACAACTACTGAGCTTTCATTTTCTTTCATTTTGATGGGTTTAACAACCCTTGTTAAATGTATTTCAATACTATTAAGTGGTCGTTTGATATATGTATAAGACTATAAGGGAATTTGAAGTTCCCATGCAATTTTACTTCCCAAAACGGTTTGGTTGAATGTCGAAATTAAATTCATGTAGAAATTGTCAATTACCAAAGAGGAGTTAGGTAAGTCAATTCCTCCATTTTGTATGAATCTCGCTAACCAAATAACTCCAAGTTTTTTAATTCTTGAAAATTTTAAATTACCATAATTTTGTTTGTCAACCAAACAACCATTTAAACTAGTCGCATTTATCTTCAACTATTCGCAATGATGTTTAAATTCTAGAGTAATTCTAACTTATTTGACAAGTACTTTGTGATACTTGTTGAACACCCAGGAACTCCTCTAAATTTAATGACCCCAAATCTTGGTTATTGTTGTTGACTCGTTATTGTTGTAATCACACGGTCACACACACCTGATTAATTAATAAATAGGAATAATTACAAAGAATAGCGATGATCGCCAGGAGATGAATACGGAGTACTCCAGTAAACAGTAATTTACTTAAAAGCGGTTATGAGGAGGATGTAGTACAGTTAGTTAGATGTAACTAACTAACCAAATTCGGTTACAACTACTTGTGAGCTGGCATAAGGTTTGTTAGGTCCATGCTCTTACTATAAATACAAATGTAAGGTTGTTACAATAATTTTAACAGATTATGCAATGACAAATCTTCTACTTTACACTTCCGAGTTCACAATCTTTTCATGGTATCGAGCCTAAGAAAGATCAATTTCCGCATATTTTTTTCTGTTTTTCACCAAATTTCACAAAAATTTTTTTTTGCGTAATTGCTTTGCAATTCCGCATTTACAGAGCTTGAATCATACTAATTCAGCTCAAATTCTAGGTTTTCACCTAAAATCCCTGCAAATTGTAGCGTAATTGTTACGATTTTTACTCCGATCACAATTTTCTGAGCAGAATTGTGGTTAATTAACATATTCCTAAAATCGCGAGCCTTCTTTGCGAAGATTCCGGTTGATTCTATTGGTTTGAATTACAGCGAAACTTCTTTGTCAAGTTTCTTGCAATTTTATGTTGTTCAATCAACATTTTGGTACAATTGGAGTTTTCTGGTCACATTTCTGATCCCGATCATAAAATCGGAGAATTTTGGAGTATTTTGGTGTTATTACGACGGATTATTGTTTTTCCGGCGAAATTTGGAGGTTCATATGGTGGTTACTGGTGTTTTTCCGGTGATTCTTGGAGTTTTTCTGGTTGTTTGTGATATTTCAAGTGTTTGCTACAATTCTAGCAACAATTCGGTTTCCTGCAATTATTTCTGAATCATCTTGTCAGTGAAGTTTTTCTTGCAACAAGATGGTGGATTCTTCAGCAAACAATTATCAACAATCTTCTGGCACACACTACACTGACCCATACTACATCTCCTCAGGTGATCAAACTAACACTCCTCTTGTTAATCGCAAATTTAATGGCAGTGACTTCATGCAATGGACCAGAACTCTGAAAAAGTCATTGTTAGCTAAGAATAAGCTGTGTTTTTTGCCTGGAACTCTGCCAAAACCTGCTATTGCTCATCCAGATTATCAGAAATGGGTGTTTGTCGATCATCTTGTTATGTGTTGGGTTCTTTTTGCTATGGAGGAAAAGATCTCAGAATCAGTATTCCAATACTTCTAAGGAGTTATGGGATGAAATGAAGGAGAGTTATGGGCAATGTGAATTGGCTGAAATCAAGCAAAATGGCAATAGCTTGGCTGAGTATCATGGAAAACTTAAAAGAGTGTGGGAAGCAATGTCTACAATAGAAAGCATACCTGTATGCAGTTGTGGTGGAATGGATCAGTGCTCTTGCAACATATTGAAGCACCTGGTTGATGCTCAAAACAGGCAAAAGCTGGTGAAATTTCTGATGGGAGTAGATTCCTGTTATCAGTCAATCAAAGATGACATCCTGTCAACTATTACTTTGCCACTCTTCAACACTGCATTCAGCAGACTTCTCAGAGCAGAAAGAGGGAAGCATATTGATGATAAAGTCACTAGTACTCAGCCTTTTGAGGATGTCAGTGCAATGGCAGTAGATGCACCACATTTTGCAGCAGCCTATTCCAAATCTCAGCAGCATTCTCAACCTGATTCACCAAAAACCTTCAACAAGTTTGGTTTCACAGATTATAAAGCTTACAGGGAGTTCAAGAAGACTGCTGTGTGTAAGCATTGCAACAGGAAAGGTCACCTGTCTGCTGAATGCTTCAAAAAACCTGGTGCCAAGCTCCCTGAATGGTTCAAACAGTTGAAGCAGAATAAAGCAGCAGCATGTTTGGTTCAGGATTCTTCTGATCCACCTGAGTCACCTGTTGCATCTGATCCACTGTCACTTCTTCAATTTCACAGCAAAGCCAAACAGTCTAATGCAGTCTATGTTGATTCTCAAGTCTTCAACTCCATGCTGCAGCAGCTCCAGACTTATCAACAGTCTAATTCAGCTCCAACACAGGCATCTACACCAATCTCTGGCAATACCCTTAACTCTATGACAAATTTTGCAGGTATAGCTCAGAGATTAGCCCCTGTTATCCCTTATTTGAGTTCCATTTCCTGGATTATTGACACAGGGGCTACTGAACACATGTGCCCATATTATGATCATTTTGTCAATATTGAGAAGCTGCATAAATCATTATTAGTTGGTTTACCAGATGGTCAAAAGAAGACAGTCTATTTTATTGGCTCCATCAAATTTACTCCTGATATTCTTCTCACTGGTGTCCTATATATTCCTGATTTCAAACATAGTCTACTCTCCATAAGCCAGTGATCAGCAACAAATGGCATTATCTGTACCTTTGACAACAATGGATGTTTATTTCAGGACCATTCAACTAAACGGATAATTGCCACTGGTCAGAAGATCTCAGGGTTGTATAGGATTTCAGGAGCATCTTATTCTTCTTTACTTTCTACTGTCAGGTCCAGTAACAATGTAAGTAATGCTCCTTCCACTTTGGTAAATAATGTTGCAAGCAAGGTAGATTTACACCTGATGCATACTAGACTAGGACATTCATCTTTGTCAAAGTTACATCATGTATCTCATACCAGCAGCAGTGGAATCAAAAATTTGTTTTGTGAATCCTGTGTCCTTGCAAAGCAACATCGACTTCCATTTCCTAGAAGTCAATCTATAGCTGCTTCTATATTTGGACTTGTTCGTATTGATCTATGGGGGCCATATCATACTCCAAGTATATCAGGGGCAGTTTATTTCTTGACAATTTTGGATGATAGAAGTAGAGCAGTCTGGACTCACCTTTTAAAGAATAAAACTCAAGTTTTTCCTACTGTTGAAGCTTTTCTGGCTTATACTTTCAATCAATTTGGGGTTAATATCAAGCACGTAAGATCTGATAATGGCACAGAGATTGTGCATCAATTTTGTGCTCGACTTTTTGCTAGCAAAGGGATTGTTCATGAAAAATCTATGCCTGGTGCTCATCAACAAAATGGTCGAGTTGAGAGAAAGCACAGACATTTAGTTGAGACAGCAAGAGCAATACTTATTCATGCTGGATTTCCTGTGAGATTTTGGGGTGAATGCATTTTAGCAGCCACATATTTGATCAACCTGATGCCCATTGAGTTGATAGGTTGGAAAACTCCTCATGAAATTCTGTTTGGAAAGGAACCAGCATATAACCATTTGAGGAATATTGGATGTTTATGCTATGCTCTCAAAAATATTGCTCACAGAGATAAATTTGCTACTAAGTCTGAGAGATGTGTACTTCTTGGATATCCCAATGCTCAGAAAGGTTACAGGTTGTTTAACCTAGAAACTAACAAGGTGATAGTTAGCAGAGAAGTGGTCTTTCAGGAGAATATATACCCTTTCAAAGAAGGATTTAATCCAACTCCCATAATATCCACACATGTCCTGCCATCAGGCAGCTCTCCTTCCCCAAATACACCATTATTCACCACTGATACATCTTCAGATCAGCCTCCTTCACCACCTTCTTTTACACCCACCATTCCTGATTCCTTCCAATCTAATAATTCCATCACTCATCCTTCTTCTCCAATTCCCAACACACAAACTTTCTCTACTTCTGTTACCAATTCACCTCAAATTGATACAACTTGCCAGAACAACCTATAATTCCATTGAGAAAATCATCCAGACCTACCAAAATCCCAACCAAACTGACTGATTTTGTCATTCCTACTCTACCAACCAGAACTACTGCTGACAACTCCAGTTCCAGCTCAGATTCTGAAGTTTTTCATACTTCTACTTATTCTACTGATTTCCTGATTTCCATGGCTAACATGGTCAAAGAAGATGAGCCTTCTTATTATTCCAAAGCGGCTCAAGATGACAGGTGGGTTGATGCAATGAACAAAGAGTTAGCAGCTCTAGAACAGACCAAAACCTGGATTCTTACAGATTTACCTGAGGGAGTTAAGCCTATTGGTTGTAAGTGGGTTTACAAGATTAAACATAGATCAGATGGGACAGTGGAGAGATTCAAAGCTAGCTAGACTGGTGGCTAAGGGATATAATCAGGTCTATGGGAAAGACTACAAGCAAACTTTTTCTCTTGTTGCAAAGTTTGCTACTGTGAGGGTTATTCTGGCTGCAGCATCTGCAAATCAGTGGCCTCTACATCAGCTAGATGTTAATAATGCCTTTCTTCATGGGTATCTAGATGAAGAGGTTTACATGACACCTCCACAAGGGTATCAGCTTGCCAAACCTGGTCAAGTGTGTAAACTACAGAGGAGTTTGTATGGCCTTAAACAGGCAAGCAGACAGTGGAACAAAGAGCTCAGCATCTTCCTGACTACTCAACTTGATTTTATTCAGTCCAAGAATGACTATTCTTTATTCACAAAAGAAAATGGGGATCTGTTTACTGTCATCTTGATCTATGTTGATGATCTCCTCATTACTGGGTCAGATGCAGCGTCTATTCATCAGGTGAAGGATGAATTGGACAGGAAATTTACAATAAAGGATCTTGGATTGCTCAGATATTTCCTGGGCTTGGAGGTCTCTAGAAATTCTTCTGGCATATTGTTGAATCAAAGGAAATATATTTCAGACCTGATTGAAGATGCAGGATTAACCAACTGCAAACCCTGTTCATTTCCTTTTCCTGCCAATGTGAAATTATCTCATGAAGAAGGTGAATTGTGCTCAGACCCTGAATAATACAGAAGACTTGTGGGGAAGCTGCTCTGTCTTAACTTGACCAGACCAGACATCTCGTATAGTGTCCAACAACTGAGTCAATTCCTCAGTTCACCAAGAGTTCCTCATTTTCATGCTGCTGTTCACATCATTAAGTATCTTAAGGGCACTTCTGAAATGGCATTGTTCTACCCTGTAGCTCCACAGCTCACTGTTGAAGCTTATACTGATGCAGATTGGGGAAATTGTCCTTATAGTGGGAAATCTCTAACTGGTTACTGTGTATTTCTTGGCAAATCTTTGGTGTCTTGGAAGACAAAGAAGCAGACAACTGTTAGCAAGAGTTCTGCAGAAAGTGAGTATCGTGCCATGTCAGTCACCACCAGTGAGATTGAATGGGTCAATGCTTTATTACATGATCTGAAAATGCCACCATCTCTGCCTATCAGTCTGTACTGTGATAATAAGGCTGCTCAACAGATCGCAGCGAACCCTGTATTCCATGAAAGAACTAAACACTTGAAGATCGACTGTCATTATGTGCGAGATAAATTGCAAGAAGGTTTTCTGGAAGCTAAGCATGTCTCCACAGCTCTGCAGTTGGCAGATTTGCTCACAAAAGGACTTGGGGAGCATCAGCACAGAAGTCTTACTGTCAAACTGGGATTAGTATATCAACCACTAATTCCAGTTTGAGGGGGGAGTATGAGGAGTAGTACAGTTAGTTAGATGTAACTAACTAACCAAATTTGGTTACAACTACTTGTGAGCTGGCATAAGGTTTGTTAGGTCCATGCTCTTACTATAAATACAAATGTAAGGTTGTTACAATAATTTTAACAGATTATGCAATGACAAATCTTCTACTTTACACTTCCGAGTTCACAATCTTTTCAGCGGTAAATACAAAAGCAGCTTGATGAACAAGATTTTAAATCAAAGAGTACAACCACAGAAAGTGTAAAAGAAACAGAGCAAAGCAAACAAAGCTAGTGACTCAACAGCCGTGATCAACGCCCAAAGCACGTTATCAACCACCCAAAAATTCAGCCACCGTAAGCTCTCCGCCGTGCTCCACCCACTTGAAAGCCCTGAAAAGCTATAGCTCGGCCACCGGAGAATCGCTGAAAATGAAGACGACACGAGCTCCGTTCGACGGAATATCGACGCCGTTGTCGCCCATATTCTGCACATGTGTGTGACCAAATGTTTGGGAGAGGTTGACGAGAGTAGAGTATTTGACAATATTTTGTATGAAGGGGGGAATGAAGTTGAGTGTAAATTTAAACCACGGATATATTATGGATTTGGAATTTGAATCATTGATTGATGACAGGGAAAGGAGGCAATTAGCGTCTATAATTACGTTTCAGTTTAGTAGTTGAAACTGAAATATTCGGTATGCAAACTCGTATGTAATGGTCGTAAGTCTAACCAATGGAAATTTTATCAAATATTTGTTTGAGCCGACTCTTAAAATTAATTAAGGATTAAGTAACATCTATTTATAATTGTATGGATGAAAGGCAGAGTCTATGTACTCGTATTTAAAATGGAATTTACATTCTTGTGAATTGATTTTTCTAGAATTGGTAGATCAATTTACTTATCTAAATAAAACTTAATTACTTTATTTTCACTATTACACCCACGTGATTCATGAAGGATTATTAGAATTTTGCAATGTTTTATATATCAACCGACACGAGAAAATGAGTCAATGAAAAACGAAATGCTTGTCAATTGCTATGTATGTCCATAGGAGTATACATCACTTTATTAAAGAGACAAAGACATGAACGGACCTCCGAACAGGATGTTTAGTTACGGTTTAATTTGTTTTGTCTAACGGTTTAGCATTTCGCGCGGCTTCTATTACCTATCACCTTGCCACCTTGGGTGATAAACTAATACTGTAAGTGAGTGCGTGGATGGACTCTTACTAATCCTACACGCTAGTCCGTATGTTCTTCGCAATTACATGTGCCGAAAAAGATAACAATAGTGATTGTCACAATCGCTTGGGCAATTACTTCTAAGGTACGTCACGTCTCTACACAATCAACCCGTAACTATATATTGGATGTGTATTACTCGAATGTTGTATAAACTCAAATTTGATCTAAAATGAAATAATCCGAATA
Organism: Spergularia marina; assembly: GCA_963680865.1. NCBI lineage: Eukaryota > Viridiplantae > Streptophyta > Magnoliopsida > Caryophyllales > Caryophyllaceae > Spergularia > Spergularia marina. Next base: position 19,104,916 of record OY804553.1, on the reverse strand, counting down.
TGATCGTGAATCTCAGTGACTCATAAATTGTTGGAAATTTTATTAATAAAATAAAATTAGTTTATGAATGAGAAATTCACGATATATTGTACCCTGACGGTTGTCTAAATTCACTTAATTTTCAAAAAGATGTGTTCATTCGTCATGAATAGATACATTGTTTCGTTCGTATCTTTTCACTTCGTATCCCTTCATTGCCTATATAAAGGTGTTTATGTGGGTCTTTTAAGTGATTGGAATTAATTGAGTAAATGTTGTTTAAGCATCTATAGTCATGTATATGTGTCATTTTGTCTCCCTTGTCCGTGTCGTCGGTATTGAGTACAAGCACATGTTGAATTCGCCGGAACCTTACTATATTGGAGTACTACTTATGGTAAGGATGCAATCCGTTCTATCCTGGGAGACGTATGCCCATGAACCTTGAATACCGTAGAGCGGGCAATAACGTTTTAAGAACACAACGTGTATTCGTTGGGCTCAGATTATTCTTGCTTTTTTGCATGATTAATGACCTCATTTTACATAATTATTTGGTTAATTAATTCTCACTAACCTTTTGTGTGTGATTTGGTTTCAAGATTGAACTTGGTAGCCATTATCTAGTAAGTAGTAAGTCTAGCAGCGTTGACTAGATAATCTATGCTTTAAATGCAATTCTGAATTTCTGATGGTTCTCAATCTTTATACAATCTGTCTAAGAGGAAATGTGATTTTGTGGATACACCAACTTATTCAAAAAGAGTTTTGAGATGAGCACATTGTTCCCTAGGTTGTTGTCTTGCTAATTGGGTTGTTGGTCGCCGTACCTGTGATGACTTGTTTTGATACCTCAAAACATTTTTTTTAAGGGTCAAACGGTGCTTTATTAATTGATAGAAATTGCAGATAAAGAGTATAAACTCGTATCACCAGGTCATAATTTCACAAGAATATAAGTCAATAACACGAAAAATCATTTTATAATCTTAAAAAGAGACTTACAGAGTGCTCCGTAAATACTACTCATTACATTGTTCATCAAAACATTACTGAAATCTAAATCCTCTCTAAAATGTAGTATTAGTTATGTCTTGAGATATAAATCCTCTCCCACTCTTCTCCCCCTTCCTCCTCTTTCAAAAACCCTATCTTCTAAATAAAAATTTAGGGGCTACCAGCCATCAATAAGATGGTGGTAAGCTCCAAATTACTTACTATTCACCCTAATTAATTAGTTATCACTAGTTATTATCAATAATAACTACTCGAGAGAGTATCTCTACCGGACTACCACCATATAGGCTGGTTTATATTGAAATTCGCGAGATTTCTACAAGGATTTAATATTCATTAATTTTGTCATGTCTTTGTGTGGATGTAGAATTCGGGATCAATTATCATTAACTACGTCGGTTACATAGATCTCCGATGTCGATGAAAGACGCAAATGTGTCAACGTGCAAGGGATCAATTTTGTTAATTAGGGAAGAATTGTGTCAATTAGAAAGTTGAGGTGCAGGGGTACCGTGTGCAAACCCCTAAATTACAGGGGTACCGCGTGCATTTTTCGTATTTTTATTCTAAAACTCATTTTACAAACTATACTCTTGTATTGGAGTGGAGATCTTCTGTCTCATTCTTGTGTCCCACTCCCTGTACCCCCTCCAATCAAATTCTTAGAAATCAATTAAATTATAAGCTTAAATGGATTTTTTATGTTGGAAAGTAGATTTGCAAGGTTGTGATTGGAGGGGTACATAGAGTGGTCAACAAAGTGGGACAGAGAATCCTCATTCCTTGTATTGAACCCCGATAATTGAGTTGTAATTATGAGATTGTACATAACCTTTGAAAACATTTTAAAATATCTAAATTAAGTGTCAAATATCAATAATTACTGTAATGGTTTTTCTAGAGTGACCTAAAGGCATGTTACATGACTTATTTATGTGAAATTTATATTTGAGTGTATATAAATTTAGAGACCCACTATGATTGATTAGGAGAATTTCACAAAAGTATGTACCTTTATATTTGCCGTACATTTTTCGTTTAACTAAATAGGTCACTTTGGGTTGGGTCAAACCCAGGCTGACCCGTTCAACCCATTTACTACTATCTTAAGTGAAAAGATTTATCCTAGATTATGTTTGGTATGCACATCTGGGAGAAAGATGATGAAGGGGAGGAGAGAGGGAGGGGGAGATATGAGGGCTAACGGTGTTAGTTAATGGATGGAAAATTGGGACGAGGTCCTGATTTCACCCAAAAAAAACTTACCAGATCCCGATTTCAACAAAAAATTGAGAGTTGGGGTCTTGATTTGGTACTTAACTCGAATTTAAGCTACTGATCATAATTTTATTCCAAATTTACCCTCATTAATTTCATAAAATAAAATAAGTTTTAAAATAAATGATACATTTTTATGTAATTTTATATTTATTAGCTACTATATCAGCTAATTTTGCCAAGCACTCATATTTTTATCGGCTAAAAACTTTCAGCTACTGTTGCAAGCTTGCAACTATTATTTCAGCTTTCAGCTACCATCTCAGCATTCAGCTACCATTTCAACGTTTAACTACTATTTCATCTAGTTTTACCAAACATAACTCTAATCGTTCTTCTTTACTTTTTGATAGGGACTATAACTTTATCATTCTAAGCGAGTTTGGATAATACTAGTACTGAGTTTGGATAAAACTAGTACTTATTTCCAAGAATGACATTTATGAGCTTTTGCGTTGATTTATAAATAGATTAAATGAGTTGGATCAATTAAGTTACAGCTTAAAAAAACACGCTTAACTGTAGAGTTTAACTCATGGTAAAAATCATGTGAATTTACGGTTTTTTTCACTTTGTCAATCCCTCTATTAAGTTGTTGGCTATATGTTCTTGTAAATTATTTTTGACCCTACGTATTAACAATATAATATTTTTAATATACTAGAAAAAGAAAAAGAAACAAAAAAAATCCAAAAAATGCCAACCGTCAAATCGTATCGTAATCATAAAATATATCGTAAATTCTCGAATTAAGATTTTAACCTTTCAGTTTCTCATCCAAACCCAACTCTACCACTTCCCATAAACGGTTTCCGCATATATTCATTTCCCCTTATAAATAACCCAACCTCACCTCTCCCACGCCCCCTCACAATTCCATTCCATTTCTGAGCGTACTCAACACACCAAAGCCGGACGAAACCCTACCTTCTGCAGTTTCCCTCTCCTCCTCAACCTTCAAGGTGAAATTCCTCCTCCTCTTTTATATTCCTCCATTCTCTTTGTCTGAAAATCTGGGACGAAACGTTAACATTTCGAATTATGGGTTTTCTTGTTCATGATTCTCTATAAAGTTGTTGCATTTATCCTAGATTTTATAATTTGTAGATGGGATTCCTTTGCTATTTCGTTTTTTTTTTTTTTTTTTTTTTTTTTTTTTGCAGTAGTTTGTGCTATTTTATTTACTACTCCCTCCGTCCCAGTTCAAACGCCCCGGGCGTTTTTTGTAGTGGAATAAGAAAAATTGATATAATAAGTTGAGTGGGGTAATATTAGGAAAAATGAGGAGAGAGGATGTGGGGATTAATAAAAGTAGGAGATAGTGTGAGAGATTATGTGATAATTTAATAAAAGTAGGAGAGAGAAATATGTCCCAAAATAGATGGGGTGTTTGAAGTGAGACGTCCCAAAATGGAATATGGGGCGTTTGAACTGGGACGGAGGGAGTATATAGTATATTGTACATCATTAAGTTTTAATCTTTTGCTCGATCTCATGGGTGTTTGTGTGTGTGTTGATGTTCTGCTCGAATTTCACTCGTATAATTTTTGGGTGATCACAATTTTTCTGCCCTTTTGGATGTTGAAACTTTATAAGTTCAGAATTATGGGGTTAATTGGGAAGTATTAATGACATTTTGGGTTTATTGATGGCCATACCATATAATGTCGTGGATATCCATCGTTGTGCATGTTTAAAAATGATGTTGTATGGGTTTATTTTATTTTTTTTTGGTGAAAATGTAAGTATATTATAAGCTCAAAACTGGCGCCCAAAAAATTTACAACCTAGCACAATATAGGTAGCACAAACTACTACCTTATACTTTCAATCCAATCTCTATCTTTTCTAGCAATGTTTTGGCCTATTTTTGTTGTTCTAACTTTGACACTCCAAATTATCTCCTTGATTACATACTCTGGTATTCTTACTACATTATCCAATCTACACTGGTTTCTAACCCACCAGATATGGTAGATACATCCATAGACACAGGCAGCAACAATTTGTTTCTGAAATTTTGAGCTGCATCTTCGATTACTGCACCACTCCAAGACTTTCCTACTAGGTATATGACATTTAAGCTCCTGGCTTAACAAGTCTCTGCATTTCTGGCTGTATGGACAATAAAAAAACACATGTTCATGGGATTCAATCTCCTGTTGGCATAGGTAGCAATTACCCTCCACGCAGATGCCAAGCTTCTTCAGTTTCTTCCTGACATTCAGTCCTTCCCATCCTACAATCCATGCTATGAAACTATGTTTTGGAACACAATATCTATTCCATAACAATTTTGTCCATCTCTTCATTTCATTCTCCTGAGTTAGCCATTTGTATCCCTCCTGAATTGAATACTCCTTCCCTGAATTCAGCCAATTTCCTCCTGCAAAAGCTTGTTTCATTGAGTCTTTTAACTTACAGATGCATTTCCAATGCCAACTGGTATCTTCTGGTGGTTGATATTCATCCCAATTCTGCCCTTTCATATAGATGTTGTCCACCCATTGGATCCACAATCTATCTTCCTTCTTATAGATCCACCAACAATATTTAGCTATTGCTGCTTTGTTCCATTCTATACGGTCTTTGAAACCCAGTCCTCCCTGTTTCTTGGGCTTACAGACCTTACTCCAAGCTACCAGAGGTGTTTTAAGATAGTTTTCCGACCCATTCCACGAGTAGTTTCTGCATATGGCCATGACTCTCCTCATTACTCCTTTTGGTATGATGAAAATCTGAGCCCAGTAGGAGTGTAAGTGGAGTAATACAGCCTTAACCAATGTTGCTCTGCCAGCATAAGACAACTTTTTTGTTCCCTAAGCTCTGATTCTGTCTACAATCTTCTCAGTTAACACATTGCACTCCATATTTGAGAGCTTCCTAGAAGCTATTGGAATACCTAGGTACTTAAAAGGTAGGCAGCCCTGTTTAAACCCAGACACTTCAATAATATCTCTGATTTTATCACTTTGCATCCCAGAAAAGTAAATTTCAGACTTGCTTGAGTTCATCTGGAACCCTGAAGCTTTTGAGAATGTCATGAAGCCTCTAAGAATCAGCATTATTGATTCCACACCACCTTTGCAAAACATCAACAAATCATCAGCAAAACAAAGATGATTCAACTTGATCCTTCCACAGTGAGTATGAAACTTGAACTTTGGGAGCTCTCCCACTCTTGCCATGATCCTGGAAAGATATTCCATACATATTGTAAACAGAAGTGGGGAGAGTGGATCACCCTGTCTCAGTCCCCTCCTAGCTTGAAAAAAACCAAATTTTTCTCCATTTAGGGCTAGAGTGAAGGTAGGGGATCTTACACAACACATAATCCAGTTTATCATCTTCTTAGGAAATTTCAAGGCATTGAGCATATCTCTCAAAAACATCCACTCCACAGAGTCATATGCCTTCTTTAGGTCAATCTTCATAAGGCATCTTGGGGAGATCTTGTTTCTGTCATATGTCCTGACAATATCTTGGCATATCATCACATTTTCTACAATATTCCTCCCCTGAACAAAAGCTCCCTGGTTATTGCTAACAATCAATGGGAGGACATCACTTAGCCTGTTGCAAATAGCTTTTGAGATGCACTTATAGACCACATTGCAACATGCTATGGGTCTAAATTCTGTCACATTGTTAGGATTCTTAACCTTTGGGATAAGGGTGATAATTGTAGCATTGAGTTGTTTTAAAAGCTGCCCACTGTCAAAAAATTCCTTCACCACCTCAGTCACTAGTTCTCCCACTATGTCCCAGGAATCCTTGAAAAAGCCACTTATGAATCCATCAGGCCCTGGAGCTTTTATCTTTAGGTATACCAAACATTATTGCTTTCACTTCTTCACTTGTTACAGGTCTCAGCATTCTATTCTTCATATTCTCATCAATGCATTTTCCTTTTTGAACTGTTCTTTTATGCACTTTGCACACCTCTGCAGATGATCCAAGTAATTTCTGATAAAAGTTCAAAAAAGCTCCCTGAATATCCTTCTCCTCAGTGTGAGTAACACCATTTGAGTCTGTCACTAGCATCACTTGATTAAAACTCCTCCTTGCTTTGATGCTACTATGGAAGAAAGCATTGTTTTCATCACCTTCCCCAAGCCAATCAATTTTGCTTTTCTGCTTGAAATAGCTATTTTGAGTATCCTGAAGAGATTTTAGAGCTTTGATTAGCGCATTCTCTTTTTCCATTAAATTTTGAGCTCTCAGGTTATGCTGTAGCTCAAGTTGAGTTTCTTCCAAATCTTTTTCAGCTTGAAGGACTCTGTTATGGATATCAGAGAAATTTGCCCTATTAATGCTCTTTAGTCCTGGCTTCAGTGCTTTCAGTTTCTTCACCAGCTGATAACTTTTTGTGCCTGTGATATGTTGATCCCAAACTCCTTTCACCAGTTCATTAAAACTTGGGGATTTACTCCACATGTTATAGTACTTGAAGCTCCTGCTAGTTTTGTTCTTTTCACCATACATCTGTATCACACAGGGCGTATGGTCAAAAATACCCTCAGACAAGAACCATGCTGCACATTTTCCATACTGAATCATCCAATCATCATTATGGACAACCCAGTCAATCTTACTGCACACCCTCTTGTCCTCCATCTGCTTATTATTCCAGGTAAAATGTGCTCCCAGCCTCTTCATTTCTCTAAGTTCACTTATACTAAAACAGTTCTGAAAATCCTTCACTTCAGACAGTAGGACTTTAGACCCCAATCTATCACTTGGACTCAGAATGCTGTTAAAATCACCACCCACACACCATGACTCCAATATTCCTCTACTAATTCTGATCAAGTCATTCCAAAGACTTTGTCTCTCATACTGAGTGTTGAAGCCATACACAACAGTGAAAAAGAAGCTGTCCTTATTCTGTTTGTTTATAACCTTGCAGTGAATGAACTGTGCAGAACATTCCACCACATTCACTCAAAACAAATCTGGTTTCCATATAAGCCAAATTCTTCCTCCATTATGGTATGAATTATTGGTAGTAATAGACCAGTCCTCACATAAACTAAGGTGAACCTGTATGACTCTACTAGGTTTCACCTTAGTTTCAAGGAGGCCAAATAAACCCAACTTGTGAATGTTCAAGAATTTCTTGATTTCATTCTGCTTTGTGGATTTATTAAGCCCCCTCACATTCCAAAATCCTATATTAGCCATGATCAACCTGATCATGACTAACATCCCCTTTTTCTGCACTTTCATCAATTTCTTGAATTCTTGCAGAACCCTGTAATATCTGAGCAAAAGTAGGGATATTAAACCCAGAACTTGATTGGGCTCCAAGTAAACCAAAAGTTTCTATTGCTCTTCCCTTTGTTAAGATAAGCTGCCTATGAACTGGTCTTACTGTTGAAGGTTTAGGGTTTGGTTCCACATTTGGGGTGATAAAACTCTGGTTCAATTTCTCATGGTTTTGAACCTCTGGTGTTTTCTGAATCACCTTTGGTCTCCACACCTGCTTAGGAGCTTGTTTGGTAACTCTTTTCCTGCATTGCTCCTCACCATGTCCCACTCCTTTACAACTCTTGCAAACAATTGGTTTCCACTCATACTCAACTGCAATGTCCACCTTTTTCTGATCATTCTCTATTATTTCAATCATCTCAGGAAAATCCTGATCCATTGAAACTTCCACCATTATTCTAGCATAGCCCAGTTTACTCCTAGTTTCAGTAGCAGCATCACATTTGATAACTTTCCCTATTGAGGAAGCAATTTTGTTTAAACTGCTTTCCCCCAATATTTCATCTCCAGATTGCAAAGTCTTATCCAGGTGGGTACAGTCTTGACAACTCCCTTTGTCAATGGCATATCAGGATCCCATTCTTTTATGATTAAGGGTTTGTTATCAAACAGGTGGTATCCACTAGATAAAACCTTTTCTTTTGTTTCATTAGATTCAAATTTAGCAACAAACAGATTATTTGGAAGATTTGCTATGCTTTTCAATCCTTTCTTACCCCAGATTCTCCACAGAAAACCAGACATTATATCGGGGGGGGGGGGGGGGGGGGGATTTGCTCCAAGCACATAGCAAACAATAGATGTAGACCAGAGAGCAATATCTTCCTCTACATCCTCTGCTGTGAGTTGTACCGTCGGTTTCAGTACTGATTTCTGGGTTGTTGATTTCCCCTTTTTCGCAGCAGAACTTCGAACCTCGGTCCATCCTTCTTCCTCGGCATTCTCTGATTCCATAACTGGGGCTTCATCTTCCTCTACTTGTATCTCTTCCTCAGACATCTCACTTTCAGACAAGATTAATGGCGGAATTGGGTTGAATTCCACCATTTGCTTAGTCCGTACAGCATCCGAAGTCGTTGGGTGTGTTTTCCTTGTTCCTGCCAAAGATTCATCCTTGATGAGTGTTTAGATCCATTCTCATTATTGTGTTTTTTGTGATTTTTACTATCTGACTTCTTGTTTCTCGCCATGGCAGAGATTCAAGCTGTCATTTCCGTACCGTTAGGTAGCTTAGAGATGAAGCTTTCTTCTTTCTCTCTCTAAACTTTCTCTCTCTTTTTCCTGCTCCTATAATTTCTATTCGGGATGTTGTATGGGTTTATTAATGGCTTTTATTGACCAAATAATTGGCTTTTAAGTAACCTCAATAAAAAATTGTGGAGTATGATTTTCTTGGATTTTGAGGGTGCGGATTTTGGTATTGGTACTTTGCCATATGATATTGCATATATATGTTAGTATATTAGTTCAGCCCTATGGATTTCGTCGTATGATTATTGAAGGAAAAAGTTATGAGTTATTGGTTCGTAATGCCTGGAAAGAGAATATTGTTGGCTCTAACATGTTTAGATTAGTTAAAAAGTGCAAAACCCTTCAGAAACTCTCTAAAGATTGGAACCGATCTAATTTTGGTAATGTTAATAGACAAATCGAGGAAGTTGATGTTCAACTGGCTAAGATTCAGCTCGATTTGGATTCGAGTAATATTTCTTCTACTAAGCAAGAACGATTATTAAAAAAGAGATTTCATCTAATTAATTTTCAGAAAAAGTTTTGGCAACAGATAGCTAAGACAAGACATATTAAGCTAGTGGATACTAATGTAAAATATTTTCATTCTGTAGCGACTGTTAAGAAAAATCGTACTACAATATCTCAATTTCTTTCTAAGGATGGCTTAGTTAATAACGATCAAGAGACAATAAGAACTGAAATTGCCTCTGAATTCAAAACTGGATTCATTAAAGACAACATGTCTGCTCTGGGTAGTCTTGATGACATTTCTGAAATTACCACAGAAATAACAGATGATGATAATAAAGATCTTATAAAGAATCCAAGTCATCAGAGATTAAAAAAGCAACTTTTGATCTTGCTTCAAAATCTCCGGGCCCCGATGGATTTAGTGCCATTTTCTTTCAAAAATATTGGCATATTGTAGGACACTCTGTTATTAAAGCGGTTAAAGCATTTTTCCACTCTGGAAAAATGTTACGAGAAATTAACCACACTTTTATAGCACTTGTTCCCAAAATCCAAAATCCTAAAACAGTTAACCATTTCAGACCTATTAGTTTGTGTAGGACGTTTTACAAGATAATTTCTAAAGTTTTAACTTCCAGACTTAAGAGATTCCTCTCAAAACTCATACATCCTCTTCAAGGTGCGTGCACTCCAGATAGAGCTATAAGTGATAATATCCTAATAACCCATGAAGTTTTCCATTCTTTCAGGAAGAAAGCAGGGAAATCGGGTTGGTTAGCAGTAAAGTTAGATATGGAGTAAGCTTACGATAGATTAGAATGGAATTTCATTGAGATGGTTCTTGAAAAATTTGGTTTTCATTCTAAATGGATAGGTTGGATTAACCAGTGTATTCATACCGTCTCCTTTTCTGTCTTGGATAATGGCATCCCATCTGACCAATTCTCCCCATCTAGGGGCATTAGACAAGGGGATCCTTTATCTCCCTATATTTTTATTCTTTGTGCAGAGGTTCTAGCTAGAAAACTACAATCGATTAGTGTTTTGGACAAAAAGACAATCAGTATTCAGATAAACAGGGGGGAACAAACATACCCTTCTTAACTTTTGCATATGATACCATCATATTTGGGAAAGCAACTAGATCTAGTTGTCACACTTTAAAAGATGCGCTCAATAATTATTGTAAATTATCAGGACAGATGATTAACTTTCATAAGTCAAGTTTATTGCTCAAAAAATATATAAGCATCTGATAAAATGGCATTCCTTGGTATTTTGGAAATTAAAGAGTCGAACTCAATGGAAAAGTATCTTGGGTGCCCTCTTATTAATAGAAAAGTAGACCAAAACACTTTTGATGAGGTTATTCTCGAATCCAAAGATCAATTATCCAAGTGGAAAGCCAATTCTGTTTCGCAGGCTGGACGAACTACTCTTATTCAAGCTAATTTATCGGCTAAACCCATGCATGTAATGCAAAATTTTCTTCTCCCTAAAAAGATGTTAAATGATCTTGATAAGGTGAATAGAAAATTCTTTTGGAACAAAGATATTAATAATTCTTCTCCAAATCTGATCGGTTGGGATAAAATTTGTAAACCAAAAAGTTTGGGTGGTCTAGGAGTGAGAAAATCGGAAGCCGTTAATCAAGCTTTCCAACTAAAACTTTTATGGAAAATATTAGAAAATACAAATAATCCGGGGTGAAAATTGTATCGGAAAAGTATTTAAAAGGAAAAAGTTTACTAGAATATGATAAAGGCAGAAATTCTACGAGCTCTTGGTAGTGGAACAAGATGCTTCAATTGAAAAATATATCTATGAAAGGCATTAGATGGAACAATGGAAATGGAAACTCGGTTAAATTCTGGAGGGATAATTGGTTAATTGAGAAACCAATCCATGAGTTTGCATTGGCAGGAGTCTTTGTTGATTTAGAAGAAAAGGTTAGTAGCTTTATTGATAATCATAATAGATGGAATGTTGACAAACTTAAATTGATGCTTCAACCTCATATGGTAGATATGATTTTAAGTATTCGTCTGCCAAGCAACTCTATAGACGACACAGTTTTACTGGTATCTCAATCCATCCTAATGGATTGTTTACCGTGAAATCAGCCACTTTGCTAGCTCAAGGACTTCATACCAGGATTAATGAAAAATATAATTTTGGGTGGGTTTGGAGAATGAATGTGCCTAATAAAGTGAAAAATTTCTTATGGAAAATATGTGTCGATGGCTTACCGACCAAAGATCGTTTAATGAGAAGTCACGTTGGCATTCCGTTGGCATGTCTTTTATGCAATTTCCATTTAGAAGATTATTCTCATTTTCTTTTTAGTTGCCCTTTTACAATTCAATGTTGTACAAAGTTATCTCCTAGTTTACCTCAAGTCTTGTCGCCTCCCCCAGATCCTTCTATTAGCATTTCTCTTCAACTAGACGCTATTAGGTTCAACATGTCTTCTACAGAGTTTTCAGATCTTTGTTTCCTTTGGTGGAACCTTTGGTTCAATAGAAATAATACAATTTTTAAGAATGAAGTTATGCTCATGAGACTGTCATAGAAAATGCTCTGAAATCAATCTCTTATTGGAAATCGAGCAGTATTTCTACGACAATTCCACCTAATCCTAATCGTGTTCCGGAAAAGGGAACTCGTTGGAGAAAACCCCCCAAAGGTTTTGTTAAGTTGAACTTTGATGGTTCTTGTAAAAATAATGGTAATGCTTATATAGGTTATGTGTTGAGAGACGATTTAGGCAAAGTTCTATTGCTTTGTGCCAAGTCAATTGGAAAAACTTGTAACCTTTTAGCGAAAGCTATTGCTCTTCGAGAGGGTATTAAAATGGTAAGAAATATGAATATTAAAAATGTAATTATAGAAGGTGACAATTTAACTGTTATAAATTCTATGAAAAATCGAAATTCTATTCCGTGGGAAATAAAAATAATTTTAGAAGATGCTCATCGTGACTTGATTGACTGCAATAAGGTCATTTTCGCTCATTGTTCTCGCGATTTTAATGGGGTTGCAGATTATTTGGCTAATCTTGGTCACCACCAATCTGTGTTTACCCCCTCCACTAATGGGTTTCCCCATCATGCTTTTCTTGTCCTTCTTCGTAAGGACGATCTAGGGTGGAGTTCTCGTGTTCTTCGAGAACCCCCCTAGCTACTCTCTTTCCTTCTCAAAAAAAAAAAAAAGACACCTATATGTATTCGTTGATACTCACAAAAATGAACATGTCTAAATCTTCTATTCTTCTTTACAAGATAACTCTTTCTTACTTAAGAGTTCTACTTAATTAGATTAATGAGTAGTAAAGCATAAACCGAACTTGTAATTGGATTTTGGAAGCAAATTGGACTCGAGCATGAGTTACTTGAATGGTAGCAAACGAGTCATCCTGAAGAACATTTAGCTACTTGTGTAGCCATGTATCGACTCAGTTTAATCTATCAAAAATCTAACGGACATCCACTCCCCCTTAACAATAAACACGAACTTTGATGTTCCGAACCAACAGTTACACAACGATATGAGAATACCGGTCACTTATCTTACACATAACACAAACACCAGATTAAGGTATTGATCAGATGTATCGCAACTCATGTCAAGTTATAGACACCCCCATCCTCCAACTCTACGATCACATTTGGTTTGTGCGGAACCGGTCTGAGTTGATAATTCATCATTTTTACACAAAGGCAATCTTTCTTGCAGGAAACCATTAATGCGAGTCTATATTTTCATTGAATTCTTACGATTTCAACCACTTTCGCCGCAAACTGTAATCCAAAACCACCTATTGGTTGAAAGGTGTTTTACCTTCAACTATAGATCGGGTATTCGAGACTTGGTACCATCGCAAAACACGAGGAGATTCAGACGAAATAGAGGAAATTTCTCCCAAAAAACTCATATCAAAATTTCACGTAATAATAAAATGCCATGTTCCATTAAAACTGAATTAGAGTGAGTCTTAACTTACATTTGTTGGTCAAATTCCTACATATCAACTTGATTTTGATTGTCTATGCCTAGATCAGTAAACAGCCCAACAGTTGTGAGTTACATTGCCGAAGTTGGATGCTAAAATTTTTAGTACTACCCATATGGCCCACAATTTGAGAGTCCAGTATGCAAACAACAACGGTGTTGCGGAGTCTCCATGGCCTCCAGCCCAAGCCCAATTTGTGTACACCCGTTCTTCATAGCCCAATTGTTCCTTCTCTGCCACATGGAAAATTGCCAAAAAATTTAAATTCGTAAAAAATCAGTATTATCGTAAAAAAAATCATTCCAAAGATAAAAATAATAAAAAATAAAACGAAAATAAAACCATGAGAAATTTCATATTTTCACCATTTCTAGTCAAAACACTTTTGTATGGGCTGCCACGGCCCATTTCATTATAACAATTGACGAGCCGGGGAGCCCAAATCTAAAGGAAAACGGATCACCATCAAAAAATTATCAATCAAACGTGTCTTCCTATTTTTATTAATTAGTATTATTTATAACGAATAAAATAAAATTACATGATGTATATCTGACCATGATATTATGCAAAGGTGTCCTAAAGTTAAAGGTCACACAACCTTGGATTAGTGCGCACTCAAACATCTAACCTCAATTGTTGGATAGTTTAATCACAGATTTCAGTTTCGACTTCCCAACAACAATGAGAACATATGGGTTTGAATGAGAACATGACCCGATTGAAGAACCCATATAGATGAGCCATATCCAAAAGTATGGGCCAAATCCAATGTCAGATGGATCGGATAATATGAGAACTATATAGGGTTTGAATTGAACTCGAATGAAAACCGGATTCGTGTCATTTTGGATCTACCAACCCAAGTATCCAACCATACACGAATCGGGTTATGCGGGAAGCATCTTAAGATTGCAATCAATCAAATGAACAATGATGGTAAATCTAAGAAGTATGATGGAAGATAACAATACTGACATACTGGTATAGAGTAACTCAGTAAGTAACATACTGTAAATTAAACAGACAGCCGAATCTAAACGGTAAAATAAACGAACCTAACTCACAGCTCTACGGTAAAACTCCAAAGCTATGGATAAACTCTAACCCAAGTTCATGACATGTATTCAAAGCTAAGACTCTCAACTAAACATACGAGTATGCACTCTTTTAGAAGTCATTCCACCATAACTAAAATGGCCAGCATATTACACAGGTAAGATATAACCACCATACCCATATTTATGGACGACGGAGAGTAAAGAGAGAAGGTGAGTGATTTGACCTAAAATGCCGATGATGGTCAAACCACCATTGGCTTTTTTACCCTGACAGCAGCAAGGGCCCAAACCCACTACCGCTTGGGTGGTCTCTCATCATCATCATCACCATCATCGTCCCCAGAATCATCATCACCGGCGCGCTTGCGCTTTGGTGGGGCCTCGATCTTGGCATCAACATCATCATCGTCATCCTCTTCCTCATCTTCTTCATCAGAATCTTCATCCTCACCATTCTCCTCTGGCTCGAAATCAGAGGCGTCAACCTCATCTTCAGCACGGGCAACGGGGCGGACAAGATACTCGGTGTTGGGCTCCTATACAATTAGATTTAAAGGGGTTGAAGACACAGAATAAGGACAAGGATCCAAAAATTATCATGAACAATCCACAACCAATTAATTGGGATAATCTCTCTCAACCAAGATTTTTTTGGCTACTGATGCATTAAAAAAACCTCAACTCTAAGCTAGAAGTCCACATGTAAATTGAAGCTACAGCCACAGGTTAACAACCCAATAAAAAAGCCTTGGAAACGTAGATAATACTAGTCATCTAATCTAATACTCATGGTCAGTTAAATCAGGTTCTACAACAACGCTTTAGTTCCAAATCACCTCGCTAATGACAAACATCAAACACAAAGGACTGACTCATACTTGATTTAAACATTCGGTGTCTAACAAATATATCAAGAGTGTGTGTCAAACACCAAAGACGAGAACAAAAGTTCCCCAGATTCAACCGCAAGTTCTATTATCACCTTCTAAACGCAACAGAAACAAACTCAGCTCACCCAGACAACAGACCACTAGACCAACCATGGCTCAAGCCAGGTCCAAGATCTAACCAAAACAATTATCACAGTACAAAAATGGTTTTTTTTTTTTTTATATACACCGAAACACAACCGAACACCGCTTTTTCAGAAGTACCCCGAAAATTTCCAATTGAAATTAACCATTTAGACAAAACAGACAGATAACAGATCTGTAAAAAGCAGTAATTACACAAATTAGTACACAACTTCAATCAATCTATAAAATCACCAGAAAACATAACACACCATCAACAACTGTAGACCTAAAACCCTCGACCTTCACTGATTACAAAGACGACCACTACCAACCTCGTAATTTACAGATCTACCCGAAAACATTTAAAAATCTAGCCGATATAACGTCAGATCTATACAATCAATTATCAGGTAAAACACGTAATTACCAAATTCTCCACCAAAATCATAATCACACCAATTTAGCGAAATTCTTAACCTAATAAATCAAATTTAATCCAAAATCGAAATTTAACTTAACAAAAAGCATGAAGACATACACAAACAAACAGATCTGATGATTTCAACATACAAAAACTCAAATTAACATCAGTAAAAAAAAAAAAAAAAAAGCAGTAAAATTAGGTTAAAAGAAGCAAGTGTTTTTACCTCTTCATCGTCGTCATCGTCATCATCGTCGTCATCATCATCATCGTCATCGTCGTCATCATCACCGTCATCATCTTCATCATCAACGTTCTGAACAGCGGGTGCATCAGAAGACGGTAGACCTTCCTGCACACCATCAGCCCCTTCTTCCTCATCATCTTCATCATCACCTTCTTCTTCCTCACCATCATCATCATCGTCATCTCCCTCTTCATCCTGACCGTCGACTTCTTCCTCGTCATCGTCGTCCTCGACTTCCACAACCTCGTACTCCTCCACCTCCGCTTTTGGTCCGTTCACGGCGGCGGCCTTCTTAGCTTCTAATTCACGCTCCTCGTCTATCATCTTCATGATTTTTTGTTGAATTTGTGTTTTTTTTTTTTGGGTGGGAGAAAGTGTAGCAGAGTATGAGAGAGAAAGAGGGGAAACACAAAGAGAAACTTGGTTGGTTCGAACCAGTAACAAACCCTGAATTTGGTGTGATCTTAGCCGTTGATTGTACGGGAGGGAACGGATCGGTGACGTGATAGATCGGACGGTTGTGAAGAGTTGAATTAAGGATTTGTTGTGCTTTCTAGGCATCACGTGTTATGCGCGTGTGTATATCTAGGTTTGAGGTGGTTTTTTATTTTTTATTTGTTTTTGTAATCTCGAATATTCGATGGAATGAGAGAGCGGCGAATACTTAGCTGATCTAGTGTCACGGGTCAGGCATGCCGGGTAATCGGGTTTACGTTTGGGCTTTCGGTTTTGGATCTTTTATGAAGTTAAGTGTGCATCAGAAAGCCCAACTTAAGGGGAAAAAGATATACCGTATGTCCAGGAGTATATCGAGTTTTTAGAGATTTCGTACTCTCAAATTCTCGATACATCTTTGACGAGCAATCTAATCTAATCTAATATATATATATAAAAGAGGGATTTTTGAAGAGCCGAGAGAGAGTCCAACAAAAGATAAATACTGAGAGAGTTTAAAAAATGAGAAACACCCCCATTTTATTATTAACAACTCAAATGGAAATCCACATAGAGAATCCTTATTTTCGTGAGACTCTTTAATAAATGTATTGCGACATAATCATTTATAACATTACTTATGTGTATCGGAAAATTTCAAAACATATATCATTAGATTTGTTTCGAAATGTATCTCAATTTGAGATCCTTTTACACATTTTTACGATATGCAAAACAATTAAATTACTCCGTATACATTTAGTAGAGATTTGTTTTTTGAAAAAAATAAAAAAGCTTAAAGAGAGTCCAAAATAAGAGAAATGGTGAGAGTGTCCAAAGTGAAAGATTCTCCCAACATTTATTAGCCAGACTCCATACTTTCATAAAATTGCAATTTGAAAGATATTTAAATGTGACGTGACATAATTAGTCGTAACTTTCATTTTATATATAAAAAAAATTAATACATATAACTCATTAAACCTGTTTTGAAATTTAATCTAAAATGAGTTTCATTATACATATGTTTGATAGAAATGCATTAATCAGCAGTCATGTAGCGAAAATTGCAAAAATGACTATTCCTAAACTAAACTCAACAAACAAAATATAAACACTACATCTGACTATCGAGGAAACATGTTCAACGTGGAACTTTTGTATAATAAGAATTATCATACACAATATAATATGTGTACCGTGCAACGCACTCATGAAAGATTAAAATGGAATTTAAACATCTGTTCTTTTTTTGTATAAAAGAGGGATTTTTGAAGAGCATAGAGAGAGTCCATCATTTGAGAAATACTCAAAGAGTTTAGTGTATGGTGAAAGAGCGCAAAAGAAGAGTCAATCATTTAAGAACTAATCAAAGAGTTTAGTGTACGGTGAAAGAGCAAAATGAAGAGTCCATCATTTAAGAATTACTCAAAGAGTTTAGTGTATGGTGAAGGAGCAAAACATGAGATGATAGATTACACAGTTAATTATTAATCATTTACACTATATTATAGAAATACGGTATGATTGATCATACAATTGGTTAGTGTATCAGAAACTTTTGAAACATATATCATTTTATTTGATTTGAAATGAATTTCAATTTGAGATCCATTTATACATTTTCCGATAAGTAATGCATAATGATTACAATCGACTTTATATACTATATCTATTAAAAAAAGGTGTTTTTCAAGAGTATAGATAAAAAATGTTGTTTGTATAATTTAAACATGAACAATCTAGACAACTTTGTATGTTTTTTTTTAATTGATCAAGATTTTAAAATACATGTAAGCAGCATCACAACTTTTTATTGAAATGATAGCATAATTTGTTATAAACAAAAAAATTATTAAGAATGATATAATATTTGAACCGTGCAACGCACGGGCTTAAAACTAGTATATATATATAAAAGAGAGATTTTTGAAGAGCCAAGAGAGAGTCCAACAAAAGATAAATACTGAGAGAGTTTAAAAAATGAGAAATACTCACATTTTATTATTAACAACTCAAATAGACAATTATTAATAATCCACATAGAGAATCCTTATTTTCGTGAAACTCTTTAATAAATGTATCTAATAGATTTGCGGCATAATCACTTATAACATTGGTTACGTGTATCAGAAAATTTTAAAACATATATCATTACATTTGTTTCGAAATGCATCTCAATTTGAGATCCATTTACACATTTTTACGATATGCAAAACAATTCAGTTACTTCGTATACATTTATTAGAGTTTTTTTTTTTTTTTTTTAAAAAAACTTAAAGAGAGTGCATGATAAGAGAAATGGTGAGAGAGTCCAAAAAATGAAAGATTCTCACAACATTTATTAGCCAGAGTCCATACTTCAATAAAATTGTAATTTGAAAGTTATTTAAATGTGACACGACATAATTAGCCCGAACTTTTAGTTTGTATATCAGAAAATTAATACATATAACTCATTATACCTATTTTGAAATTTTAATCTAAAATGAGTTCCATTGTACATATGTTTCATAGAAATGCATTAATCAGTAGTCATCGAAAACATATATCATTAACATATACACATTTTTACGATATACAAAACAATTCAATTACTCCGTATACATTTAGTAGAGATTTGTTTTTTTTTTAAAAAAAAAAAAACTTAAAGAGAGTTTAAAATAAGAGAAATGGTGAAAGAGTCCAAAGAATGAAATATTCTCACAACATTTATCAGACACACTCCATACTTTCATAAAATTGCAATTTAAAAGTTATTTAAATGTGACACGACATAATTAGTTCTAACTTTTATTTTATATATCAGAAAATTAATACATATAACTCATTAAACCTATTTTGAAATTTAATCTAAAATGAGTTTCATTATACATATGTTTGATAAAAATGTATTAATCAGCAGTCATCTAGCGAAAATTGCAAAAATGATAGTGGCTATTCCTAAACTAAACTCAACAAACAAAATATAAACACTACATCTAACTATCGAAGAAACATGTTCAATGTGGAACTTTTGTATATTAAGAATTATCATACACAATATAATGTGTACCGTGCAACGCACTCGTGAAAGATTTGAAATAAAATTTAAATATCTGTTCATTTTTTTTATATAAAAGAGGGATTTTTGAAAAGCATAAAGAGAGTCCATCATTTGAGAAATACTCAAAAAGTTTAGTGTATGGTGAAAGAGCAAAAGAGAAGAGTCAATCATTTAAGAACTACTCAAAGAGTTTAATGTATGGTGAAAGAACAAAGAGTTTATTGTATGGCGAAAGAGCAAAAAATGAGAGCATAAATTACACAGTTAATTATTAACCATTCACACTATATTATAGAAACACGGTATGATTGATCATACAATTGGTTAGCGTATCAGAAACTTTTGAAACATATATCATTTTATTTGATTTGATATGAATTTGGAGCAAAAAATGAGAGGATAAATTTAATTCTTAACAATTCACACAAAGAATTTTTGAAGAATATAGAGATTTTAGTGTACGGTGAAAGAACAAAAAAATATTTTTAACAATTCACACAGAGATTCTCATTTTCGTTAAACTTTTACATAGAGCTATATTATGGAAACACAGTTTTTATTAAAAGAAGGGTTTTTTTTTTTAAGAGTATACAATAAACGTTGTTGTATAATTTAAAAATGGACAGTGTAGACAAATTTGTATTTTTTTTTTTTTTGAATTGGTCAAATTTTAAAAATACATGTAAGCGACATCACAACAATTGGTATGAATTATTTTAACTGAAATGATAGCATAGTTGGTTATAATGATAAAAATCATTAAAACTAAATATAATATTTAAACCGTGCAACGCACGGGCTTAAAACTAGTATATATATATATAAAAGAGGGATTTTTGAAGAGCCGAGAGAGAGTCCAACAAAAGATAAATACTGAGAGAGTTTAAAAAATGAGAAACACCCCCCCCCCCCCATTTTATTATTAACAACTCAAATGGAAATCCACATAGAGAATCCTTATTTTCGTGAGACTCTTTAATAAATGTATTGCGACATAATCACTTATAACATTACTTATGTGTATCGGAAAATTTCAAAACATATATCATTAGATTTGTTTCGAAATGTATCTCAATTTGAGATCCTTTTACACATTTTTACGATATGCAAAACAATTAAGTTACTCCGTATACATTTAGTAGAGATTTGTTTTTTGAAAAAAATAAAAAAGCTTAAAGAGAGTCCAAAATAAGAGAAATGGTGAGAGTGTCCAAAGAATGAAAGATTCTCCCAACATTTATTAGCCAGACTCCATACTTTCATAAAATTGTAATTTAAAAGATATTTAAATGTGACGTGACATAATTAGTCGTAACTTTCATTTTATATATAAAAAAAATTAATACATATAACTCATTAAACCTGTTTTGAAATTTAATCTAAAATGAGTTTCATTATACATATGTTTGATAGAAATGCATTAATCAGCAGTCATGTAGCGAAAATTGCAAAAATGACTATTCCTAAACTAAACTCAACAAACAAAATATAAACACTACATCTGACTATCGAGGAAACATGTTCAACGTGGAACTTTTGTATAATAAGAATTATCATACACAATATAATATGTGTACCGTGCAACGCACTCATGAAAGATTAAAATGGAATTTAAACATCTGTTCTTTTTTTGTATAAAAGAGGGATTTTTGAAGAGCATAGAGAGAGTCCATCATTTGAGAAATACTCAAAGAGTTTGGTGTATGGTGAAAGAGCGCAAAAGAAGAGTCAATCATTTAAGAACTAATCAAAGAGTTTAGTGTACGGTGAAAGAGCAAAATGAAGAGTCCATCATTTAAGAATTACTCAAAGAGTTTAGTGTATGGTGAAGGAGCAAAACATGAGATGATAGATTACACAGTTAATTATTAATCATTTACACTATATTATAGAAATACGGTATGATTGATCATACAATTGGTTAGTGTATCAGAAACTTTTGAAACATATATCATTTTATTTGATTTGAAATGAATTTCAATTTGAGATCCATTTATACATTTTCCGATAAGCAATGCATAATGATTACAATCGACTTTATATACTATATCTATTAAAAAAAGGTGTTTTTCAAGAGTATAGATAAAAAATGTTGTTTGTATAATTTAAACATGAACAATCTAGACAACTTTGTATTTTTTTTTTAATTGATCAAGATTTTAAAATACATGTAAGCAGCATCACAACAATTGTTATGAATTATTTTTATTGAAATGATAGCATAATTTGTTATAAACAAAAAAATTATTAAGAATGATATAATATTTGAACCGTGCAACGCACGGGCTTAAAACTAGTATATATATATAAAAGAGGGATTTTTGAAGAGCCGAGAGAGAGTCCAACAAAAAATAAATACTGAGAGAGTTTAAAAAATGAGAAACACCCCCCATTTTATTATTAACAACTCAAATGGAAATCCACATAGAGAATCCTTATTTTCGTGAGACTCTTTAATAAATGTATTGCGACATAATCACTTATAACATTACTTATGTGTATCGGAAAATTTCAAAACATATATCATTAGATTTGTTTCGAAATGTATCTCAATTTGAGATCCTTTTACACATTTTTACGATATGCAAAACAATTAAGTTACTCCGTATACATTTAGTAGAGATTTGTTTTTTGAAAAAAATAAAAAAGCTTAAAGAGAGTCCAAAATAAGAGAAATGGTGAGAGTGTCCAAAGAATGAAAGATTCTCCCAACATTTATTAGCCAGACTCCATACTTTCATAAAATTGCAATTTGAAAGATATTTAAATGTGACGTGACATAATTAGTCGTAACTTTCATTTTATATATAAAAAAAATTAATACATATAACTCATTAAACCTGTTTTGAAATTTAATCTAAAATGAGTTTCATTATACATATGTTTGATAGAAATGCATTAATCAGCAGTCATGTAGCGAAAATTGCAAAAATGACTATTCCTAAACTAAACTCAACAAACAAAATATAAACACTACATCTGACTATCGAGGAAACATGTTCAACGTGGAACTTTTGTATAATAAGAATTATCATACACAATATAATATGTGTACCGTGCAACGCACTCATGAAAGATTAAAATGGAATTTAAACATCTGTTCTTTTTTTGTATAAAAGAGGGATTTTTGAAGAGCATAGAGAGAGTCCATCATTTGAGAAATACTCAAAGAGTTTAGTGTATGGTGAAAGAGCGCAAAAGAAGAGTCAATCATTTAAGAACTAATCAAAGAGTTTAGTGTACGGTGAAAGAGCAAAATGAAGAGTCCATCATTTAAGAATTACTCAAAGAGTTTAGTGTATGGTGAAGGAGCAAAACATGAGATGATAGATTACACAGTTAATTATTAATCATTTACACTATATTATAGAAATACGGTATGATTGATCATACAATTGGTTAGTGTATCAGAAACTTTTGAAACATATATCATTTTATTTGATTTGAAATGAATTTCAATTTGAGATCCATTTATACATTTTCCGATAAGTAATGCATAATGATTACAATCGACTTTATATACTATATCTATTAAAAAAAGGTGTTTTTCAAGAGTATAGATAAAAAATGTTGTTTGTATAATTTAAACATGAACAATCTAGACAACTTTGTATGTTTTTTTTTAATTGATCAAGATTTTAAAATACATGTAAGCAGCATCACAACTTTTTATTGAAATGATAGCATAATTTGTTATAAACAAAAAAATTATTAAGAATGATATAATATTTGAACCGTGCAACGCACGGGCTTAAAACTAGTATATATATATAAAAGAGAGATTTTTGAAGAGCCAAGAGAGAGTCCAACAAAAGATAAATACTGAGAGAGTTTAAAAAATGAGAAATACTCACATTTTATTATTAACAACTCAAATAGACAATTATTAATAATCCACATAGAGAATCCTTATTTTCGTGAAACTCTTTAATAAATGTATCTAATAGATTTGCGGCATAATCACTTATAACATTGGTTACGTGTATCAGAAAATTTTAAAACATATATCATTACATTTGTTTCGAAATGCATCTCAATTTGAGATCCATTTACACATTTTTACGATATGCAAAACAATTCAGTTACTTCGTATACATTTATTAGAGTTTTTTTTTTTTTTTTTAAAAAAAACTTAAAGAGAGTGCATGATAAGAGAAATGGTGAGAGAGTCCAAAAAATGAAAGATTCTCACAACATTTATTAGCCAGAGTCCATACTTCAATAAAATTGTAATTTGAAAGTTATTTAAATGTGACACGACATAATTAGCCCGAACTTTTAGTTTGTATATCAGAAAATTAATACATATAACTCATTATACCTATTTTGAAATTTTAATCTAAAATGAGTTCCATTGTACATATGTTTCATAGAAATGCATTAATCAGTAGTCATCGAAAACATATATCATTAACATATACACATTTTTACGATATACAAAACAATTCAATTACTCCGTATACATTTAGTAGAGATTTGTTTTTTTTTTAAAAAAAAAAAAACTTAAAGAGAGTTTAAAATAAGAGAAATGGTGAAAGAGTCCAAAGAATGAAATATTCTCACAACATTTATCAGACACACTCCATACTTTCATAAAATTGCAATTTAAAAGTTATTTAAATGTGACACGACATAATTAGTTCTAACTTTTATTTTATATATCAGAAAATTAATACATATAACTCATTAAACCTATTTTGAAATTTAATCTAAAATGAGTTTCATTATACATATGTTTGATAAAAATGTATTAATCAGCAGTCATCTAGCGAAAATTGCAAAAATGATAGTGGCTATTCCTAAACTAAACTCAACAAACAAAATATAAACACTACATCTAACTATCGAAGAAACATGTTCAATGTGGAACTTTTGTATATTAAGAATTATCATACACAATATAATGTGTACCGTGCAACGCACTCGTGAAAGATTTGAAATAAAATTTAAATATCTGTTCATTTTTTTTATATAAAAGAGGGATTTTTGAAAAGCATAAAGAGAGTCCATCATTTGAGAAATACTCAAAAAGTTTAGTGTATGGTGAAAGAGCAAAAGAGAAGAGTCAATCATTTAAGAACTACTCAAAGAGTTTAATGTATGGTGAAAGAACAAAGAGTTTATTGTATGGCGAAAGAGCAAAAAATGAGAGCATAAATTACACAGTTAATTATTAACCATTCACACTATATTATAGAAACACGGTATGATTGATCATACAATTGGTTAGCGTATCAGAAACTTTTGAAACATATATCATTTTATTTGATTTGATATGAATTTGGAGCAAAAAATGAGAGGATAAATTTAATTCTTAACAATTCACACAAAGAATTTTTGAAGAATATAGAGATTTTAGTGTACGGTGAAAGAACAAAAAAATATTTTTAACAATTCACACAGAGATTCTCATTTTCGTTAAACTTTTACATAGAGCTATATTATGGAAACACAGTTTTTATTAAAAGAAGGGTTTTTTTTTTTAAGAGTATACAATAAACGTTGTTGTATAATTTAAAAATGGACAGTGTAGACAAATTTGTATTTTTTTTTTTTTTGAATTGGTCAAATTTTAAAAATACATGTAAGCGACATCACAACAATTGGTATGAATTATTTTAACTGAAATGATAGCATAGTTGGTTATAATGATAAAAATCATTAAAACTAAATATAATATTTAAACCGTGCAACGCACGGGCTTAAAACTAGTATATATATATATAAAAGAGGGATTTTTGAAGAGCCGAGAGAGAGTCCAACAAAAGATAAATACTGAGAGAGTTTAAAAAATGAGAAACACCCCCCCCCCCCCATTTTATTATTAACAACTCAAATGGAAATCCACATAGAGAATCCTTATTTTCGTGAGACTCTTTAATAAATGTATTGCGACATAATCACTTATAACATTACTTATGTGTATCGGAAAATTTCAAAACATATATCATTAGATTTGTTTCGAAATGTATCTCAATTTGAGATCCTTTTACACATTTTTACGATATGCAAAACAATTAAGTTACTCCGTATACATTTAGTAGAGATTTGTTTTTTGAAAAAAATAAAAAAGCTTAAAGAGAGTCCAAAATAAGAGAAATGGTGAGAGTGTCCAAAGAATGAAAGATTCTCCCAACATTTATTAGCCAGACTCCATACTTTCATAAAATTGTAATTTAAAAGATATTTAAATGTGACGTGACATAATTAGTCGTAACTTTCATTTTATATATAAAAAAAATTAATACATATAACTCATTAAACCTGTTTTGAAATTTAATCTAAAATGAGTTTCATTATACATATGTTTGATAGAAATGCATTAATCAGCAGTCATGTAGCGAAAATTGCAAAAATGACTATTCCTAAACTAAACTCAACAAACAAAATATAAACACTACATCTGACTATCGAGGAAACATGTTCAACGTGGAACTTTTGTATAATAAGAATTATCATACACAATATAATATGTGTACCGTGCAACGCACTCATGAAAGATTAAAATGGAATTTAAACATCTGTTCTTTTTTTGTATAAAAGAGGGATTTTTGAAGAGCATAGAGAGAGTCCATCATTTGAGAAATACTCAAAGAGTTTGGTGTATGGTGAAAGAGCGCAAAAGAAGAGTCAATCATTTAAGAACTAATCAAAGAGTTTAGTGTACGGTGAAAGAGCAAAATGAAGAGTCCATCATTTAAGAATTACTCAAAGAGTTTAGTGTATGGTGAAGGAGCAAAACATGAGATGATAGATTACACAGTTAATTATTAATCATTTACACTATATTATAGAAATACGGTATGATTGATCATACAATTGGTTAGTGTATCAGAAACTTTTGAAACATATATCATTTTATTTGATTTGAAATGAATTTCAATTTGAGATCCATTTATACATTTTCCGATAAGCAATGCATAATGATTACAATCGACTTTATATACTATATCTATTAAAAAAAGGTGTTTTTCAAGAGTATAGATAAAAAATGTTGTTTGTATAATTTAAACATGAACAATCTAGACAACTTTGTATTTTTTTTTTAATTGATCAAGATTTTAAAATACATGTAAGCAGCATCACAACAATTGTTATGAATTATTTTTATTGAAATGATAGCATAATTTGTTATAAACAAAAAAATTATTAAGAATGATATAATATTTGAACCGTGCAACGCACGGGCTTAAAACTAGTATATATATATAAAAGAGGGATTTTTGAAGAGCCGAGAGAGAGTCCAACAAAAAATAAATACTGAGAGAGTTTAAAAAATGAGAAACACCCCCCATTTTATTATTAACAACTCAAATGGAAATCCACATAGAGAATCCTTATTTTCGTGAGACTCTTTAATAAATGTATTGCGACATAATCACTTATAACATTACTTATGTGTATCGGAAAATTTCAAAACATATATCATTAGATTTGTTTCGAAATGTATCTCAATTTGAGATCCTTTTACACATTTTTACGATATGCAAAACAATTAAGTTACTCCGTATACATTTAGTAGAGATTTGTTTTTTGAAAAAAATAAAAAAGCTTAAAGAGAGTCCAAAATAAGAGAAATGGTGAGAGTGTCCAAAGAATGAAAGATTCTCCCAACATTTATTAGCCAGACTCCATACTTTCATAAAATTGCAATTTGAAAGATATTTAAATGTGACGTGACATAATTAGTCGTAACTTTCATTTTATATATAAAAAAAATTAATACATATAACTCATTAAACCTGTTTTGAAATTTAATCTAAAATGAGTTTCATTATACATATGTTTGATAGAAATGCATTAATCAGCAGTCATGTAGCGAAAATTGCAA
Source organism: Spergularia marina (assembly GCA_963680865.1). Classification (NCBI taxonomy): domain Eukaryota; kingdom Viridiplantae; phylum Streptophyta; class Magnoliopsida; order Caryophyllales; family Caryophyllaceae; genus Spergularia; species Spergularia marina. The sequence goes on along the minus strand of OY804553.1, from coordinate 19,077,598 downwards.
AAATGACTATTCCTAAACTAAACTCAACAAACAAAATATAAACACTACATCTGACTATCGAGGAAACATGTTCAACGTGGAACTTTTGTATAATAAGAATTATCATACACAATATAATATGTGTACCGTGCAACGCACTCATGAAAGATTAAAATGGAATTTAAACATCTGTTCTTTTTTTGTATAAAAGAGGGATTTTTGAAGAGCATAGAGAGAGTCCATCATTTGAGAAATACTCAAAGAGTTTAGTGTATGGTGAAAGAGCGCAAAAGAAGAGTCAATCATTTAAGAACTAATCAAAGAGTTTAGTGTACGGTGAAAGAGCAAAATGAAGAGTCCATCATTTAAGAATTACTCAAAGAGTTTAGTGTATGGTGAAGGAGCAAAACATGAGATGATAGATTACACAGTTAATTATTAATCATTTACACTATATTATAGAAATACGGTATGATTGATCATACAATTGGTTAGTGTATCAGAAACTTTTGAAACATATATCATTTTATTTGATTTGAAATGAATTTCAATTTGAGATCCATTTATACATTTTCCGATAAGTAATGCATAATGATTACAATCGACTTTATATACTATATCTATTAAAAAAAGGTGTTTTTCAAGAGTATAGATAAAAAATGTTGTTTGTATAATTTAAACATGAACAATCTAGACAACTTTGTATGTTTTTTTTTAATTGATCAAGATTTTAAAATACATGTAAGCAGCATCACAACTTTTTATTGAAATGATAGCATAATTTGTTATAAACAAAAAAATTATTAAGAATGATATAATATTTGAACCGTGCAACGCACGGGCTTAAAACTAGTATATATATATAAAAGAGAGATTTTTGAAGAGCCAAGAGAGAGTCCAACAAAAGATAAATACTGAGAGAGTTTAAAAAATGAGAAATACTCACATTTTATTATTAACAACTCAAATAGACAATTATTAATAATCCACATAGAGAATCCTTATTTTCGTGAAACTCTTTAATAAATGTATCTAATAGATTTGCGGCATAATCACTTATAACATTGGTTACGTGTATCAGAAAATTTTAAAACATATATCATTACATTTGTTTCGAAATGCATCTCAATTTGAGATCCATTTACACATTTTTACGATATGCAAAACAATTCAGTTACTTCGTATACATTTATTAGAGTTTTTTTTTTTTTTTTTAAAAAAAACTTAAAGAGAGTGCATGATAAGAGAAATGGTGAGAGAGTCCAAAAAATGAAAGATTCTCACAACATTTATTAGCCAGAGTCCATACTTCAATAAAATTGTAATTTGAAAGTTATTTAAATGTGACACGACATAATTAGCCCGAACTTTTAGTTTGTATATCAGAAAATTAATACATATAACTCATTATACCTATTTTGAAATTTTAATCTAAAATGAGTTCCATTGTACATATGTTTCATAGAAATGCATTAATCAGTAGTCATCGAAAACATATATCATTAACATATACACATTTTTACGATATACAAAACAATTCAATTACTCCGTATACATTTAGTAGAGATTTGTTTTTTTTTTAAAAAAAAAAAAACTTAAAGAGAGTTTAAAATAAGAGAAATGGTGAAAGAGTCCAAAGAATGAAATATTCTCACAACATTTATCAGACACACTCCATACTTTCATAAAATTGCAATTTAAAAGTTATTTAAATGTGACACGACATAATTAGTTCTAACTTTTATTTTATATATCAGAAAATTAATACATATAACTCATTAAACCTATTTTGAAATTTAATCTAAAATGAGTTTCATTATACATATGTTTGATAAAAATGTATTAATCAGCAGTCATCTAGCGAAAATTGCAAAAATGATAGTGGCTATTCCTAAACTAAACTCAACAAACAAAATATAAACACTACATCTAACTATCGAAGAAACATGTTCAATGTGGAACTTTTGTATATTAAGAATTATCATACACAATATAATGTGTACCGTGCAACGCACTCGTGAAAGATTTGAAATAAAATTTAAATATCTGTTCATTTTTTTTATATAAAAGAGGGATTTTTGAAAAGCATAAAGAGAGTCCATCATTTGAGAAATACTCAAAAAGTTTAGTGTATGGTGAAAGAGCAAAAGAGAAGAGTCAATCATTTAAGAACTACTCAAAGAGTTTAATGTATGGTGAAAGAACAAAGAGTTTATTGTATGGCGAAAGAGCAAAAAATGAGAGCATAAATTACACAGTTAATTATTAACCATTCACACTATATTATAGAAACACGGTATGATTGATCATACAATTGGTTAGCGTATCAGAAACTTTTGAAACATATATCATTTTATTTGATTTGATATGAATTTGGAGCAAAAAATGAGAGGATAAATTTAATTCTTAACAATTCACACAAAGAATTTTTGAAGAATATAGAGATTTTAGTGTACGGTGAAAGAACAAAAAAATATTTTTAACAATTCACACAGAGATTCTCATTTTCGTTAAACTTTTACATAGAGCTATATTATGGAAACACAGTTTTTATTAAAAGAAGGGTTTTTTTTTTTAAGAGTATACAATAAACGTTGTTGTATAATTTAAAAATGGACAGTGTAGACAAATTTGTATTTTTTTTTTTTTTGAATTGGTCAAATTTTAAAAATACATGTAAGCGACATCACAACAATTGGTATGAATTATTTTAACTGAAATGATAGCATAGTTGGTTATAATGATAAAAATCATTAAAACTAAATATAATATTTAAACCGTGCAACGCACGGGCTTAAAACTAGTATATATATATATAAAAGAGGGATTTTTGAAGAGCCGAGAGAGAGTCCAACAAAAGATAAATACTGAGAGAGTTTAAAAAATGAGAAACACCCCCCCCCCCCATTTTATTATTAACAACTCAAATGGAAATCCACATAGAGAATCCTTATTTTCGTGAGACTCTTTAATAAATGTATTGCGACATAATCACTTATAACATTACTTATGTGTATCGGAAAATTTCAAAACATATATCATTAGATTTGTTTCGAAATGTATCTCAATTTGAGATCCTTTTACACATTTTTACGATATGCAAAACAATTAAGTTACTCCGTATACATTTAGTAGAGATTTGTTTTTTGAAAAAAATAAAAAAGCTTAAAGAGAGTCCAAAATAAGAGAAATGGTGAGAGTGTCCAAAGAATGAAAGATTCTCCCAACATTTATTAGCCAGACTCCATACTTTCATAAAATTGTAATTTAAAAGATATTTAAATGTGACGTGACATAATTAGTCGTAACTTTCATTTTATATATAAAAAAAATTAATACATATAACTCATTAAACCTGTTTTGAAATTTAATCTAAAATGAGTTTCATTATACATATGTTTGATAGAAATGCATTAATCAGCAGTCATGTAGCGAAAATTGCAAAAATGACTATTCCTAAACTAAACTCAACAAACAAAATATAAACACTACATCTGACTATCGAGGAAACATGTTCAACGTGGAACTTTTGTATAATAAGAATTATCATACACAATATAATATGTGTACCGTGCAACGCACTCATGAAAGATTAAAATGGAATTTAAACATCTGTTCTTTTTTTGTATAAAAGAGGGATTTTTGAAGAGCATAGAGAGAGTCCATCATTTGAGAAATACTCAAAGAGTTTGGTGTATGGTGAAAGAGCGCAAAAGAAGAGTCAATCATTTAAGAACTAATCAAAGAGTTTAGTGTACGGTGAAAGAGCAAAATGAAGAGTCCATCATTTAAGAATTACTCAAAGAGTTTAGTGTATGGTGAAGGAGCAAAACATGAGATGATAGATTACACAGTTAATTATTAATCATTTACACTATATTATAGAAATACGGTATGATTGATCATACAATTGGTTAGTGTATCAGAAACTTTTGAAACATATATCATTTTATTTGATTTGAAATGAATTTCAATTTGAGATCCATTTATACATTTTCCGATAAGCAATGCATAATGATTACAATCGACTTTATATACTATATCTATTAAAAAAAGGTGTTTTTCAAGAGTATAGATAAAAAATGTTGTTTGTATAATTTAAACATGAACAATCTAGACAACTTTGTATTTTTTTTTTAATTGATCAAGATTTTAAAATACATGTAAGCAGCATCACAACAATTGTTATGAATTATTTTTATTGAAATGATAGCATAATTTGTTATAAACAAAAAAATTATTAAGAATGATATAATATTTGAACCGTGCAACGCACGGGCTTAAAACTAGTATATATATATAAAAGAGGGATTTTTGAAGAGCCGAGAGAGAGTCCAACAAAAAATAAATACTGAGAGAGTTTAAAAAATGAGAAACACCCCCCATTTTATTATTAACAACTCAAATGGAAATCCACATAGAGAATCCTTATTTTCGTGAGACTCTTTAATAAATGTATTGCGACATAATCACTTATAACATTACTTATGTGTATCGGAAAATTTCAAAACATATATCATTAGATTTGTTTCGAAATGTATCTCAATTTGAGATCCTTTTACACATTTTTACGATATGCAAAACAATTAAGTTACTCCGTATACATTTAGTAGAGATTTGTTTTTTGAAAAAAATAAAAAAGCTTAAAGAGAGTCCAAAATAAGAGAAATGGTGAGAGTGTCCAAAGAATGAAAGATTCTCCCAACATTTATTAGCCAGACTCCATACTTTCATAAAATTGCAATTTGAAAGATATTTAAATGTGACGTGACATAATTAGTCGTAACTTTCATTTTATATATAAAAAAAATTAATACATATAACTCATTAAACCTGTTTTGAAATTTAATCTAAAATGAGTTTCATTATACATATGTTTGATAGAAATGCATTAATCAGCAGTCATGTAGCGAAAATTGCAAAAATGACTATTCCTAAACTAAACTCAACAAACAAAATATAAACACTACATCTGACTATCGAGGAAACATGTTCAACGTGGAACTTTTGTATAATAAGAATTATCATACACAATATAATATATGTACCGTGCAACGCACTCATGAAAGATTAAAATGGAATTTAAACATCTGTTCTTTTTTTTGTATAAAAAAGGGATTTTTGAAGAGCATAGAGAGAGTCCATCATTTGAGAAATACTCAAAGAGTTTAGTGTATGGTGAAAGAGCGCAAAAGAAGAGTCAATCATTTAAGAACTAATCAAAGAGTTTAGTGTACGGTGAAAGAGCAAAATGAAGAGTCCATCATTTAAGAATTACTCAAAGAGTTTAGTGTATGGTGAAGGAGCAAAACATGAGATGATAGATTACACAGTTAATTATTAATCATTTACACTATATTATAGAAATACGGTATGATTGATCATACAATTGGTTAGTGTATCAGAAACTTTTGAAATATATATCATTTTATTTGATTTGAAATGAATTTCAATTTGAGATCCATTTATACATTTTCCGATAAGCAATGCATAATGATTACAATCGACTTTATATACTATATCTATTAAAAAAAGGTGTTTTTCAAGAGTATAGATAAAAAATGTTGTTTGTATAATTTAAACATGAACAATCTAGGCAACTTTGTATTTTTTTTTAATTGATCAAGATTTTAAAATACATGTAAGCAGCATCACAACAATTGTTATGAATTATTTTTATTGAAATGATAGCATAATTTGTTATAAACAAAAAAATTATTAAGAATGATATAATATTTGAACCGTGCAACGCACGGGCTTAAAACTAGTATATATATATAAAAGAGGGATTTTTGAAGAGCCGAGAGAGAGTCCAACAAAAGATAAATATTGAGAGAGTTTAAAAAATGAGAAATACCCACAATTTATTATTAACAAATTAAATGGACAATTATTAATAATCCACATAAAGAATCCTTATTTTCGTGAGACTCTAATAAATGTATCTTACACATTTAATTATTAACCATTCACACTATATTATAGAAACACGGTATGATTGATTATACAATTGGTTATGTGTATCAGAAACTTTTGAAACATATATTATTTTATTTGATTTAAAATGAATTTCAATTTGAGATCCATTTATACATTTTCCGATAAGCAATGCTTAATGATTATCGACTTTATATACTATATTTTTTTTTTTTTTTAAAAAGGTGTTTTGAAGAGTATAGGTAAGAAATGTTAATTGTACAATTTAAACATGAACAATCTAGACAACTTTGTATTTTTTTTTTTTTTGAATTGATACATGTAAGCAATATCACAACAATTGCTATGAATTATTTTTATTGAAATGATAGCATAATTGGTTATAAACATAAAAATCATTAAAAATGATATAATATTTGAACCGTGCAGCGCAGTCCAACAAAAAGAGAAATACTGAGAGAGTTTAAAAAATGAGAAATACCCACATTTTATTATTAACAACTCACACGGACACTTATTAATAATCCACATGTAGAATCCTTATTTTCGTGAGATTCTTTCATAAATGTATCTAATAGATTTGCGACATAATCACTCATAACATTAGTCACGTGTATCGGAAAATTTAAAAACATATATCATTAGATTTGTTTCGAAATGTATCTCAATTTGAGATCCATTTACACATTTTTCCGATATGAAATAATTAAGTTACTGCGTGTACATTTAGTAGAGATTTGTTTTTTTCTTAAAAAGTTTAGGGAGAATCCAAAATAAGAGAAATGGTGAGAGAGTCCAAAGAATGGAAAATTCTCATTTGAGAATTTAGTGTATGTTGAAAGAGCAATAGAGAGAGTCCATCATTTGAGAAATACTTAAAAAGTTTAGTGGGTGGTAAAAGAGCAAAAAATGAGAGGATAAATTTAATTATTAACAATTCACACAAAGAATTTTTGAAAAATATAGAAATTTTAGTGTACGATGAAAGAACAAAAAATATTATTAACAATTTACACAGAGATTCTCATTTTCGTTAAACTTTTACATAGAGCTATATTATGGAAACACAGTTTTTATTAAAAGACGGGTTTTTTTTTAAGAGTATACAATAAATGTTGTTGTATAATTTAAAAATGGACAGTGTAGACAAATTTATATATATATTTTTTAAATTGATCAAATTTTAAAAATACATGTAAGCGACATCACAATAATTGGTATGGATTATTTTAACTAAAATGATAGCATAGTTGGTTATAATGATAAAAATCATTAAAAATAATATAATATTTAAACCGTGCAACGCACGGGCTTAAAACTAGTGAGTAATGTTTTGAAGATCATTAATGAGTAAACATGTCAGTGAACATCTCATTTAATAAGATTATTTAATAATTTTTTATGTTATTGACTTACATACTTTTTTATGTTATTGACTTACATACTTGTGGATTTATGATTTGGTAATACGGAGTATATAGTTTTGCTCAAACTATTGCCGTCTATTAATCAAAATGTTGTTTGCTATCCCACCTCCACAACATTACCTACTCCTACGTACAAAAATTGAGGTACCAAGACAAGTCACCATTGGGGTACGCCTGTACGCTGACCAACAAGGCAACAACCTTAGCGAGCGAACAATGTGCCCATCTCAAATGTTGAACTCTTTTTAAATAAGTCGGTCCATCGACAAAATCATGTTTTCTTTTGTTTTGATTATATAATGATTGAAAACCATTAGTGTTACATTTGAAGCACAAATTATGTAGTCATCAATGCTACTAGACTTACTAGATAATGTCGACCTAGTTAATTTAAGAGTCACCACATTCAAGTAAAACACATCCAATATATAGTTTACGGGGTTGATTTTGTAGAGACGTGACCTACTACCTTAAAAGTACTTTCACAAGCGATTGTGAGTGACAATCACTATTGTTATCTGCGATCTTTTCGGCACATGTAATCGTGAAGAATATACATTATACATTTATAGTGTTTGAAATCGAGCTTAATTGAGAATTTGAGATTACGTGCGTGTAGAAATAATTTGAGTCCAACCACGCACTCACTTGCAGTATCAGTATATCACCCAAGACGAAACAAATTAAACCGTAACTAAACACGCTGTTCGGAGGTCCCTTCATGTCTTTGTCTCTTTAATAAAATGATGTATACTCCTATGTAAGTAGCAATTGACAAGCATTTCGTTTTTCTGTTGGAAAATTAACGCCAATTTCCCTGCGCAACGGAAGCACCAATCGACAAGTAACCGTAAAAGTAAATAACCGCAAGCGGTAACACGATGAGACAAGATATTTAGGGACTTAACCCAGGGAAAACCCTCCAAATCCGGAGGTAAACCCACCAGCCAAACGACTGAATTTCCACTATGAAATAGTGTCAGTACAAAGACTGCCGTCCTAAGTTACACACCAACTTAAAACCCTCACAAGATAAATACTAGCCAATATTAGAGTCAACTATTAAACCCTCTAAGATTGTCCCAATTTTGGAGTCAACTGTTTAACCCTCCAAAATTGTCCCACACTAAATGTGTTTTAACACTCCTAGTATTTTTCCCTCTTGTGATGCCACTCCCACAATTATCCTTGTGTATGTGTGTGAGTGTGTGTGTGTTTTGCCAAAGAAAAAACCATTCCTTTATATAGCAAATGCCTTTGCCACATGCATGAACCTTGGAGTTAATACAACTTAATTATCAATTAAGTTTTCCACACATCCAACGCATGCATCTCAAAGAAACATCCATTTTTAATTTACCATTAAGAATGCCCATGGAATTCACATATGTTCCAATGTGAACAATGTACTTGGGATGGAACATTAATCCCAACACTATCAACTCCTTTTCTTTTCGTTTTTTCTATCAACTCATTTTCTTGTGTCGGTTGATATATAAAACATTGCAAAATCTCCAATAATCATTCATGAATCACGTGGGTGTAATAGTGAAATAACTAATAGTGAAAATAAAGTAATTAAAGTTTCATTTAAATAAGTAATTCATCTACAAATTCTACACAAAAATACGGAGTCACAAGAGATATGAATTCCACGATGATTCTATGGTGATTGTCAGTTTTTGACAATTAGGATAATATTTAACTATGGTTAGTATTTAAATATTAATATAAAATATTACACAATCTTTTGAAAATATTAATTTATGATTATTAAAGTATATAACAACAATTTCAAATATATATCCTCTACAAAAAAAAAAAAAAAATCTCATCTTTGTTCACGTATTCTAGACCAAATAGAATTTTTTAGATAAGAAATGTTGATCAGCACTGATCATTCCCAATTAACATACCAAAATTATACATTAAAATGATCATTTGATCATGGCTCTCTCCTCCACCACCATCTCCTCCAATTCTTCCAAACTTCCCTAATTCAATTCATTCCAAATTTTTCTTTAAACTCATCCCCTGCATTCCTAATTCAATAAAGTTCTTCAAATTTCCCCCCAATTCATTCCCTTTTTTCCCCCACAGATTGACGATTCGACGACGGCAGTTCCGTAATTGGAACAACCGTCGGTACCGCCACCGTCGTCGGAATGATGATAGATGCAAAACATTGACGCCGCGGTGGTCGAAGCTCACCGTGAACTGGTTAAAATATAATAATTGAATGTAAATATGGAGAGTTCAATTCATTTATTCCGTCTCTTCATCAACTCTTGATGATTGAATTAAAGGTTTTCTTTATTTTCTTGGGAAAAATAGTCTTAATGATAAAATTGGGGAAAAAGGGGGATAATTTGGGGAAAAGTTAGAAACCTGATTGAACTAATACCGGAGGAATGAGTCGTTGTGTCTTGCAATGAAATCTGATGGATAGACCAAATAGAATTTTTTAGATAAGAATGGATAGAAAAAATAAAACTAAGGAAAAAAATATTTGAAGTTCATAAAAAAATATTATAATTTGTAATCCTGTGTGGTAAGATGTATCGTAGGAACTTTTTTTAACCATGGTTAAGGAAAATCTAATGGTTGAAATTTGTCTTATCCTAATTTAATGGTCCTGATTTCATTCCTTATCCTAATTGTCAAATACTGACAACTATAATAGAATTTTTGATGAACTCCATGTTAAAAAGACTCTTCCTTTCATCCATATACGATTACAAAAAGTTGTTATCTAATCTAATCAATCTATCTATATATATAAAAGAGGCATTTTTCAAAAGCATACAACGCGTCAGAAATGGGAGAAATTACCACAGCGCACCATTGAGTAATGTAATTTTCTCATAATTTTGAAGAAGATAATGTTGTGATAATACCATAAATCTTAAGATAAAGTTTTGGAAAGATTAATTAAAAAGAAAAATATCAAGGGCCTGTTTGGTATCGTTTTCTGTTTTCAGTTTTCAGTTTTTTTGAAAACCAAAGTCCCGTTTTTAAAAACCAGAAAAAGTGGTTTTCAGTTTTCAGTTGTCAGTTTTCATTTTCTGTATGACTATTATGGAAACATACATTTTAAATTAATTTTTGCAACTTATTTAACAAAAAAATTTACGCAAAAAAACCAAAAACTGAAAACGGCAGTGATACCGAACGGGCCCTTAATTATTCATTTTGCTTTTCTGTTTTGTACGTTATTCTTGACCTTTTTTTTTTTTTTTGAAATGATATTCTTGACATTTTCTATTCTTTTCATTTTCTATTTTCACAATTATAATAATATCTTTTATCTTTTATCAGGTAAAGATACTAATACAAAGTCCCCCTCCTAATATGAAATTTTTGCTTTACCTACATGTATCCATCTATCTACCACTATATACTTCCTCTATTGCCCTTTTTTCTTTATTTTCTTTGTGTTGTATTGTATTGTATATTTGTGTTGTTTTGCATTAGTCTTGGTTTTATCACATGATTCAAATGTGTATTTGTTTTTTTCTTAGCAAATCTCATAACATGATGAGACTAAATGAAATGATCAACAATAATCGACACTCAATGCAACATATTGCAACTTTTTTGTACGTTTCATTTATTGGGTTTTCATTTGTATGTCGATAGTAATTTCAGAAATCATACATTATTTAGCACGTAGGTGTACCCTATCTTCTCAATGATGGCCTAATTGCATCTATTTTGCCATTTTGTCCTGGTTCGGTCTTAACAAAGGTAACATCTTATTTTTATATGTTTGTGAACCTTGATTATAATGGATCTAAAAGTAAACATCATCGTGAAGCCACTGGAATTTGCAAGCAAGACCGACTTTTGATAAAAATGCTTGGATTTGAATTTAATGTTTTGGTTACATTTCTTACTATTGAAGAGCACACTTTTTTCGTCTTTGTACCAAAAAAAAGAAGAAGAAGAAGAGCACACTTGAGCTTCTTTGAGTAATGTACTGCTATTGTCAGGCTGATCAAGATTATAAGTTGGTACAATTCCGATTCCTAAATTTTCGATTTCGGTAAGAGCCGGCCCCATGCACGCAAGCAAAACACTATAATAATTTGATTAGTCAATCTTATTAAATATGAATCATGTTTGATTTACTACAATGTTTTGAATTCTAAGCCATACCTAAGATATGGGTACATAGACAAATCTGAGTGATTCAAGTTCATGGCAATTTACTTGGTTTGGTATACAAGCATTACTGATTAGCTTATACTCCCTCCGTCCCAGTTCAAACGCCCCATATTCCATTTTGGGACGTCCCACTTCAAACACCCCATCTATTTTGGGACATATTTCTCTCTCCTACTTTTATTAAATTATCACATAATCTCTCACACTATCTCTCCTACGTTTATTAATCCTCACATTCTCTCTCCTCATTTTTCCTAATATTACCCCACTCAACTTATTATATCAATTTTTCTTATTCCACTACAAAAAATGCCCGGGGCGTTTGAACTGGGACGGAGGGAGTAAGTATTAACGATCCTTGAATTTTGACATTGACCTATAACATTTTTAGGGTTACCAAAAAACATGAGAGGGTCATGGTGGCTTGGGGTTCAATTAATTGGAATCGAAAGAGAGAGACGAGCATATTTTTGTCATAACATGATTCTCAATTGACATGACATGCATACGAGTATATCACATTATATAGGACTCCATTATACCTCTATCTAAGACAAACTCTATGTAAGTTAAAGTAAAACGTAGAAACTTATAAAAACAAGTTCTATTACTCAAGTAGAAACTTAGGCTAGCTAAGGAGAAGGACCATGCGAAAATTCTAATTTTCTAATAGTCTACCTCTTTGTGCGAGCCGTGTAATGCACGGGCTTAAAACTAGTACTATACTATCTAATATATATATGTAATCCTGAACCCGCACAATTCCCACGCTGACACGTGGTATATAATAATGTTATTATATTGTAAATAAAGTTTATCCAAAATAGGATATAGTAAGTAGATACTATATGGTAATATTATTGTAATAAAGTAACATTATTAATCACTTGATTTATGGGAAATAGTTATGTAATATAGTAATTACTTGATTTATGGCAATTTGATCAAATATCCACGGGTGTTTCAAAATTAGACTTTGGATTTTGAAATGTGACTTTTCATCTAATTACATACATTACAAATATCCCTCGAGTGTTCGAAATGAGATCTTAGGTTTTGAAAGGTGATTTTTCGTGTAATTACATTACGAATATCCTACGGGTGTTCGAAGTGAGATTTTAGATTTTGAAAGGTAACTTTCCATCTAATTACATGACAAATATACCATGGGTGTTCGAAACGGGATTTAGATTTTGAAATATAACTTTCCATCTAATTACATTAAAAAAATTTCAATGGTGTTCGAAACATGATTTTAGGTTTGTAAAGGTGACTTTCCATCTAATTACATTACAAATATCCCACGGGTGTTTGAAATGAGATTTTAGGTTTCTGAAAAAAATTTCGTTTACATAATTTTAACATTTAAACATAAGTAGCCCGGGCATTGCACGGGCCATCAAACTAGTATTATATATTAAAACCTGAAACCACGTCTTTCCTAGGAGGACACTTGGCAAACATTAATTGGATAGAACATAAAAATATAATTAAATACAATTATTGGTTACAATATATGGTAATAAATTATCTTAAGGTATATTATTAGCTAATTTATGGAAAATAATAATTATGGTAAATAATAATTATGGTCATATGAGATCTGAGAGATAATGCTATGATGGTTATTTAATTTATGGTAATAAATTTTAAATAATGTGATATAATTGGTGACGGGATAGTGGAATAAAAATGAAATAGTATAATGGGTGACACAAGTGAAAAGATAGTGATAATATTAAGAGTGAGTAAAGATAATGATAATATTATGAGTGAGTAATATAATGGGTGATGCAAGTGAAAAGATAATGATAATATTATGATAATACTATATGGTCAAACAATGAAGGGTTATGATTAACTCTATGAAATTAACGGTCAGATTTCATTCTCTTACAATGGCTACCAAACATTGGTAGCCATTGTAGAATCACTCTATAATAGAATATGAAGGGTGACGAAAGTTGGAAAGAAAAAAAATGTATAACAACGTTCATAAATATATTTGAACAAAATACACCTACATTTTTATAAAACAAGTATAAACAATATAAATAGTGGCCCGGGCGTGGCACGGGCATGCAAGCTAGTCCTTAATTAATCTTAAGAGTCAAGACTAAACCAATATTGAATAAAATTTCTATTGGTTATGACTTACGAGTTACGACCATTACACACAAGTTTGCATATCGAATATCTCAATTTCAACCACTAAACCAAAACGTAATTATAAACGCTAATTGCCTCCTTTCACTATCATCAATCAATGATTCAAAATCCAAATCCATAATATATCCGTGGTTTAAATTCACACTCAACTTCATTCCCCCCTTTCATACAAAACATTGTCAAATATTCCACTACTCTCTTCAACCTCTCCCAAACATTTGGTCACACACATGTGCAGAATATGGGCGGCAACGGCGTCGATATTCCGTCGACCGGAGTTTGTCTCGTCTTCATTTTCCGCGATTCTCCGGTGGCCGAGCTATAGCTTTTCAGGGTTTTCAAGTGGGTGGAGCACGGCCGAGAGCTTAAGGTGGCTGAATTTTTGGGTGGTTGATAACGTGCTTTGGACGTTGATTACGGCTGTTGAGTCACTAGCTTTGTTTGCTTTGCTCTGTTTCTTCTACACTTTCTGTGGTTGTACTCTTTGATTTAATTTCTTGTTCATCAAGCTAATTGTATTTACCTCTTTTAAGTAAATTACTGTTTACTACTCCGTATTCATCTTCTAGCGATGATCGCTATTCATTCTTTGTTATTTTTTCTAATTAATCAGGTGTGATTACAAAGACAACAACAATCAAACCTTATTTCCAAAAAGAATTGGGGTCATAAATTTTACAGATCATTTTGAATAGTTAATTATCAGATAAATGCAGTTTAAATAGTATCAAAACACGTTTAACAAGATTTGTTAAAAGTGATCATCAAAAGAAAAGGAAAGCCAAATAATTCTAATTCAAATGAATAGTTTTAACCCGTTTTACAAATGAACACGGAGTAGAAGAAAATATTTGAGAGAATAAAAAATGTTTGAGAAGAAGAAAAAGGTTAGTCCTCCACCAAGGATGGTTATTAGTGATCATTTCATCTCGTTTGGTGGTCTTTATACTTCTGCAAAAGACGAAGGGAGTAGTTTATGGTTACACGACTCTTACCAATGGGTCTATGGTACACCGGGGGTACCATTCATTTCGTACCCCCGGCCTAAAATGAAACACTAGGTCTAAAATGAAGCGCGACCCAAATAACAAACGGAGCCCAAAAAGAAAAACAAACTGTTTCCCCACTTTCTGTCAATAAAAGCCCTGAGATTTGTTTAAAAAGCCCAACATTTGATCTACTAGTGCAAGACTACTAGCCCAACACCAATTATATAACCAAAAAACAAAAAAATCACAATTCTCATTCTCTCTCCTCCTCTCTGCGCAACCCACGACGGCCCTCCCCCTTCCACGTTCCGTCCCCACCTGGCCGCCTCCAGCAGACCCAACCACCTCGGGACAACCCCACGCCCGCGAGGCCGCGACGTCACCACCCCGGGAGAACCCCAAACACCGCTCCTTCCCCCACGCGATTGTGGAGGAGGAACTCCGAGGAAGGAGGTGACGGCGGTGGTGATAGGCCAGGTGAGCTCGCCGCCCTGCCGTCGTCGGTTTGTGGTGTTTGCCGGTTAGGTTCAGGCTTGTACTAGTGGCGGCCGGTGATCGTGTTTAACGGGGAGAGAAACTGTTCTTTTTTTTTTTTTTACAAAATATCAAAACATAAATATATCATTACAAAACAAAATTCAATTATTATATAACAAAAAAAAAATCATTATAGAATGAAAAATGATCATTGTAGAATAAAAATAAAACATTTTAAAACAAAAACAAAAAATTTAGAGCTAATTTTGTGTTCATGTGACTCAAATATGTGTGGACAGTAATGATATACTCCGTATTTTGTTGTGGAATGGTTGGTTTTTGTTTTGGAATGAATTATTATCGTCGTGAAATGAATTATTTTTGTTCTGGAATGAATGATTATCGTCGTGAAATGAATGATTTTTGTCCTAGAATGAATGGTTTTGTTTTGGAATGAATGGTTTTTGTTTTAAAATGAATGAGTTTTGTTCTGGAATGAATTGTTACTTTTAAAAAATTAGTGATTTTTGTTTTAAAATGAATGGTTTTTATTACGAAATGAATGGTTACCATCCTAAGAAAGAAACTAATCATCACAAGATTAAAAAACTAACAAAAGTTAATCATCACAAAACAAAAATCCATTTCAGAACAAAGAATAACCATTCCATCAATTACAGAACGAAGAGTAACATTTTGGGACAAAAACTAACCATTTCAGAACAAAAGTTAATCATTTGAAGACATAAACTAACCATTACAGAACAAAATCTAATCATCCTTTGACAAAAATCAATCATACTGAAACAAAAACTAACCATCATAGGACAAAAATCACAGGGTATAATCTGATCGTATCACTCGATAAAATCTCTTGAAACAGAGTACCTTCTCAGTTTTCACCAAAAAAACCGTCTCTACGACTTTAGCACTTTCCAAAGAAGCGTTTCCACAGCTAATCATTTTTCTTATCCTATTCAACACACCAAAAGAAAAAAATTCTAGTCTCTCCAATCTCTCTCCTATTCTAATTTCAATGTCCAATTTTTCTCATCTCTTTTTATTAATCTCTCCATTTATTTTACTTTGCATTTTGATTGTTTAATAATTCCTCCATTCATTTCCAAATGACTCATTTAAGTATTATATATGACTCATTTGAATATAATGTAGGTAATTTGGAATTCAATAGAGTGATATAATCTCATTTCAGCTGATAAGTGCGTTCCTCAAGAGAGGAGAGTAGATACAATAAATACATTTTAAGCGAGAAGACAACCAGTTTGCTACTTTTCACAATATGATCACGATTGTACCGAAGGTAACAAGACCAACAACCGGAGAGTCAAGTTTGATGTTCTCATGTTATAACCAGAACAAGATCTTATAAGATATCTGCATTTAAGACAGTAGAGTTGTATTAGGCACATCTTTGGATCAAACATGGTTACTAGAGCGTGTTAACCCCAAAAGAATTTTCCGTATGATGAGAAATTTCGCAAGACTTTTGAAAAACCTCAGTGACACTTTGGAGCGGTTGTACCAGTCTTTACGTGGTAACACTATGCCTGATGTTGATATTTCTACCACTGCTGTGCCTGATGTAATATCGTCTAGTCCTACGCTTGGCTCTATTTCTAGTCATGTTCCTGCCCTTGCTAACGCTAAGCCCGGTTCTGGTGGTGCTCATGATATTTCTGCTAGTATTCTCGCTGGTCCTGCATGTATTTTTCCGAGCTCAACGCTTGTCTTCGTTTCAAGTCCTGGTCCAGCCCTTTCCGCCCATGCAGTATCATTGCCTTACTCATCAAAGGCGGCGAAAAAGTCAACAACTATTCTCATTGCCCGTCTCCTAAAGCGGGAGCCTCCTCCCTGCGTTCCTCGTCCATGGATTAATACAACATTTGTTGAAATTGATGTATATCTCACGAAGATCCTCACAGCACCTCCCTTTGTCAAAACACTCAGTCTAGTGAAGCCAAAGGATGTAAAGTACAAAATCAAGTTTTCTTATATCTCAACTCAAGAGAACGCTTTATTCCTCCATTGCTACCATACCTTGGGCCTTGCGAAACGGAACTCGAGTTTAGGACTTAAAGAGTAGGCGCAATGTTGTATTAGAGTATTACAGCAACTTTTGTGAAACCTCTATATGTTGTATGCTTGTGAAGTTGTGAGTTATTTTGAGTTTAAAATTGAATATATTGAATCTTTAATGAGACCCAATAGCTAGGATCTGGTCATTGGAACAAATCAAATCATGTACGCTAACAGAATCCAGGGATTAGCCTCATCTCCCCCTCTCCCCTGTCCTTTTAAGAGACTTTGTGAGGTTTCACTCATTGGTTCAAGAAGGCTGCACTCATCAAGGCTTATTCCGTGAAATTGGAAGATGAAGTTTTTATTGTCCCAAATTCGGCCAACGTTGTCAGTTTCTAAAAAAAAGTGCAGCTCCAACAGAGCCCTTTTGTAGTATTGAGAGACTACATGTAGTAGTATTGTTGTTACATATAATTTAATCTAATCTTACGGTTGTCTCCATTGTGGGTCTGTCCATTTATGTTGTTACTTTATCCATTTATGGAACCACGCCAAAAGTATCTCCGTACCTGTTGGTTTGTTTGGTTCATCATCTGTGATGTTGTCACTGCACGTGTTGCATTTGATTCATCATCCTTATATTCTGCTGGGTCACCGCCTTACAAACCAAAATTTATCAAAACACTGAATAATATTCTAATCATTAGAGACCAATATTTTCTGTCCGCTAGCGTGAACTTGAACGTCTCTGATCTTGGAGATGATAAGTATGTTGTTATTTAGTTTGGTTCCGTCATTTTGACTCGATAGAGGGATTGCAGCAACTTGAATGATCGGCTTTTCAATTGGTTCGGTAACATGCGTCCCATCTCAAAAGAAATGTTCGATATGATTTTTGTCCCCTACGAGGAGGAGGACGGGGAGGACGGTGATAGGGTCTTTGACTTGGGTCCTAAGACGAGTTGGCCAGAGTCGGATAACAATGGTGTCAGCAAGAACACTCTAGCTGATTCGCTATTTGACAAATTATTTGTGTGAGAACCAAGTCTTGCTATATTTGGACCAGATGTCCATCTCTTCCGTCTAGGCTCCTGGAAGAGTAGTGAGGATGAAGACCCGATGACATATCATTTTCTTGTTGAAACCTCCGTACGTGAAGAGGTTGTCATTCTGCGGAATGCTCAGCTTCGGTGTGGTGTCGGTGGTGATATTCAATGGTATGACAAATGCGAGGCTTAACTTAAGTAGGATCGTACCAACGCTGTATTATTAGTTTATTTAAATCTAGAGGGGAATTTTGTAGTTCTAGAGAGCGTTATTTAAATCCATCTTGGTCTATGTGTAACAGCCCGATCCATCATACGTCGCAACACAACCCAATAAGATGAGAAGGCACCCGTTAGGCCCATATATCCTCTCGTGGGTTCTAAAAGATTAATGCCTTGTTGGTAGTATGATGGTAGGAAACTATTATAAACTGATCATTTGTAGTATGATGGTAGGAATCTATTATAAACTGATCATTTGTAGTATGATGGTAGGAATCTATTATAAACTGATCATATGAGTTTTATTTTCCCAATGTGGGATAAAATAATTCCATAAACCACTTTCCATAATCCGTAATGTTACAAACTCCCCAACTTAAAGAACACGACGTCCCCGTTGCGCCTCACTATACCATACTAACATCAACACAGGTCTAAGATCGATCTCCCCCGCTAGACGGCTGACCTGGGCCACCACGACCGGAACCCCACCCATACCAGCGCCCATGGCCGGCGACCCACCTCCCATCCCCGGAATACCACCGGCTTCGCCGGAAAAACAAAAAGACACCCAAAGGAGAGTGGGTGTTTGAATGGGTTTGGTGAACCCTTTTTAGGGTGAGGTGCTCTTAAGTGGGCGGAAAAAGGGTTTAGGGCCCCACTTTCTGGCGTCGCTAACGCGGCACCGGAAAGTGGGGCCCTAAACCCTTTTTCCGTTGAGTGTGGGGGCGGAATGGTGGTGGTAGGCGGGTGGTAGAGATGGAGAGGAGAGAGAGGGGGTTAAATGAGGGGTTGTGTGGGTGAACGTGGTGGTGGTGCGTGGTGGTTAAGTTGGGGAGGAGAGAGAGAGGACTGAATAAGGGTATGGGTGGGGGAAATATTTTGGGCCTTTGGATTTTGGAGATGCAAATGTGCAGCCAGGATTTGGCCACAAATCCGTGATTGACACTTTGTGCCAATCATGATGATTGGTTTAGTGAAACTCACTCACATAGTGATCAAACAAGAGTTACAAAACCCCCAAAACCCTCCCTTCGCTCTAAAGTCTAAACCAGGGCAGCAATTAGTGAAAAATAATTGAAGAGAGAGAGAGAGAGAGATGAATCCGGAACGCATCACAACCACAGCCCATGGCAACGATCCTGACCCAACCCGATATCCAGAATCTTCACAGTGAAGTTTTACTCCTCGCCGATCCACACCGTGGTCACTTCCACTCCCGCCGTAGCTCGCCAATGGGTGTACGATCTATTCCAGAACAAAAAGTAACCATTCTACGACAACAACTAACCATTCCAGAACAAAAAGTAACCATTCTACGACAAGAACTAACCATTCCAGGACAATAGTTAATCATCCTAGGGCAAAAACTAATCATTCCAGAACAAAAGCTAATCACCCTTGGACAAAAACCAATCATACTGAAACAAAAACTAACCATCCTAGGACAAAAATCATCCATTTCAGAACAAAAAGTGACCATTCTAGGACAAAAACCATTTATTCCAAAACAAAAAGTAACCATTCTACGACAAAAAATAACAATTCCAGAACAAAAAGTAACCATTCTACGACAAAAAGTAACCAATCCAGGACAAAAAGTAACCATTCGTAGGACAAAAACCAACCATACTGAAACAAAAACTAACCATCCTAGGACAAAAACCAACCATCTCAGAACAAAACCTAACCATCCCGAAACAAAATCCATTCATCTCAGAACAAAATCTAACCATCCCGAAATAAAATCCGTTCATCTCAGAACAAAACCTAACCATCACGAAACAAAAATGAATGGTTATGTAATGAATGATTTTTTGTTCTAGAATGAATGGTAATTGTTTTAAAATGAATGGTTATATAATGAATGATTTTTTGTTATAAAATGAATGATTATTGTTCTAAAATGAACGATTTTTGTTTTAAAATGAATACTTTAGATCAATGGTCAAGATTAAATCAAATAAACAAAAACAAAAAACCAAAAAAATACCCCCTCCCCTTCCTTTTTCTCTCTCCTCCCCCAACCACCCCTACCACACCCGACCACCCCAGCCCCGCCGGCTGCCGTCGCCGACCACCCTTAACACCGGCCCCGACCCAGCCACCCTAACCGCCTCCTTGCCGGGACTCTCCCTCTACCTCCACGCGATGTCGTCACTTCTTCCTTCTCCCCCATTTCCTTCTTTTTCCACTTCGAAAATTGGAGAAGAGGTGGAACCTAGGGCACGGTGGGGCGGCGAACGTCGGGGGAGGGGCGGCAAGATTTAGGGGAGGGGCGGTGGTCGAGAAAAGGGGTTGGGGAAGGGAGTGAGAGAGGAGAGAGAAAATGAGAAAAAAGGGGACTTGGAGGACGATGGAGGAGGTGGCGCGGGCTCAGGGGTGCCGCCGTGGGGTCGCCGGAGCGGCGCCCATCGAGCGATGGTGGTTGCATCGAGTGGAGTGGTGGTCGGCGCATGTGTTATACTACGGAATTTGGAAAGTGGTTTATGGAGTTAGTTTGTCCCACATTGGGAAACTAAGGCTCATATGATCAGTTTATAATAGATTCCTACCATCTTACTCCCAACAAGGCCTTCACCTGTTAGAGCTCACGAGAGGATTTACGGGCCTATGGGTGACTTCCCATCTTATTGGGTTGTGTTGCGACGGACGGTGGATCGGGCTGTTACAGATGGTATCAGAGCAACCCTGCGGCCGCGTGCTGAGTGTTGGGGTTAGGCCCAGGTCAGCCGTCTAGCGGGGGAGATCTTGGGCCTGTGTTGATGTTGGTATGGAATGTGGTTTAGGCGCGCCGGGGACGTCGCGTTCTTTAAGTGGGGGAGTTTATAATACTACGGAATTTTGAAAGTGGTGTATGGAGTTAGTTTGTCCCACATTAGGAAACTAAGGCTCATATGATCAGTTTATAATAGATTCCTACCATCTTACTCCCAACAAGGCCTTAACCTTTTAGAGCCCACGAGAGGATTTACGGGCCTATGAGTCACTTCACATCTTATTAGGTTGTGTTGCGACGGACGGTGGATCGGACTGTTACAGCATGGGGCGGCGGTGGTCAGGTGGTGCGTGGTGGTGGTGGTAGGTGGTTATGAGAGGAGAGAGAAAATAAAGGGGGAAGGGGAGAGAATATGGGTTGGATTTTAGTTGAAGTGAAATATTGGGCCAAAATAAATAAGAGTCCAATTTGAAAAAGGCCCTGGGGGTACCATTCTATTCGTACCCCCGGGGTACGATAGTATTTGCGGACAGAAAGTATTAGCTAGTTGTAATTTGTACTATCTATTTAGTTCTAGGTGTAATTTGTTTAGCTTAAGCCAGTTTTGAGCAATATATTTTCTTACATTTCCTCAAAAAGATAAAAATAAAATAATGATCTACATGAAATATCGAATGCACTCGTATTTCCTAATATCTGTACTCCTCCTGTACGTAATAGGGATATTCTGTTTATAATTTTTTTTTCCCCTCTATTTAATGATGCATTATTTGTAACTTAATTTGTTTAACATACAATGCATGTATAATAATATATAAAATTAAAGGAATACATTAAAGGACAAAAGAAATCAGGTAAATTATTTTCTTGTACATACTAGTGTTGCAAATGAGGCCAATTCAAGTTCATTAGTATTTCTTGATTCCCTTCATCTATTTCCTTCTTTAAAATATTTAGCCAAAATGTTGTCCCAAAAGAGAGATATATAAGGGCTTGATTGTCACCTCTACAATTTTATTAATAACTTAGCTTCCTCAACTTCAATTTCAATTCATCCACCCAATAGAACATATAATTTTTCAATTTAGAGAAAAATGTCGACTTCTATCACCTTTAGTCGTGTTGCATTCCTCATGTTTGTTATTTTTTCCCTGATTGCATGTCATGAACGTAAGTACATATTTCCAATCCGCCCTTCACATATAATGTGCACACATTTATCAATATATACATAGTTAATCATTAACTATCGACCGATAAATGTATATGTTTTTTTTTTTTTTTTTGACGTCTAAATCAGCATATACGGAGTAATATGGTTAATTAGCACACATATGTATGTATGATTTTTTCAAGGATAATTTTAATTTGAAATGTACAGCACACACAAAGTTCAAAATTAAGCACAATTTGTTCTCCATTTTCGCCGTTCAATACCAAAATTTCTTACAATTGTACAACACAATATGATTAAGTGAATTTTAATTTTCTGTTTGAGTCTTATCTTCACATTTTGATAAGAATTATTTGTACTTAATTATGAGCAGGTACTGGGATCGTCAACGGCGAAGAAGTGAGGAGCGAAATGAAGTTGGTACAAACAAATTCGAAGGGAACTTGCGTACATATACACACAGGTTGTTTTGAAGAGATGTCTGAATGCGAAAAATCATGTTGATTAAGTAGACATAAGGCAACTCCTACATACGTCATGTGACCAAAAAAATTAAACTTCTTTGTTTCTTTGATTTAGACGAATTGAATAAGATTAATTCTATGTTTTGGTCGATCCGTTGTTGCTCGGTTAATCGATGTCAGTCATTAGTATGAAACATTTATTCTAGGGAATAATTTGACAAGACTAATCCCAACTATGGTTGGTTCTGCCAAAATAATTCCAACTTTCATTTATTCCAAAATAATCTAAACTTTCATCTTTGTTTCTAAAGTGATCCCGATATTTCCGAACCAACTAATATATAATCCAAACCTACAAATTCTACATGTTAGAATAATCGAAAGTTAATACTCAATCACCTCTTTGAATATATTATGCGGCATGACTCTTGTACAATTCGTGCGGGCCTTCAAACTAATTTGACATTAGGTTAATTCCATTCACATATTTTGCGTTTGACGGTAGACATAATTATTTTAGTAGTAGACACTTGTTTGACTTGTAAGTAGCAGTTTTGGTAGCACGTACCAGTTTCTTGATAAACTACCTGTTTTAAATTAAATGTTCGCCAAACTTAGCTGTTAAAACATTAAAATGATGAGAAAAAGACATTGATTTATATTCGTAAAACTAAAACGACCTAAGGGCATAGAAGGAAGGGGGAAAAAAGAAGAAGAAATGCTACTTCTACACGGTATGCTAGTTTGAGTAGAACTATTCCTTAGAATACTCTTAAACCGCTACATATTCCTTCTAATGATATTGAAATGCCAAACTGCCAAATATGCATGAGCATTCAAAAATGCTAGGTGCTACCTTCTAATTTCTGGTGTACTACCGAATGGAACCTTCATAAAATGACCAAAAGTTTCAATTTGAAGTTTAAAAATGACGAATCCAACTAATTGATTAATTTGATTTGTTTCCTTATCAAACTCCATAATTAGCCATTAAATGACCTAAATAAGCATGTTAAAAGGGATTTGAATGAAATAGACCTTATTGATTTCATAGTTATTGACTTTATTAATTAGGTACAATGTACATGTAGCATACTAGCATGTAAATAATGTATCCTGATTCTCATTAATTCCTTTCCCAACTTAGGAATGTAACCAAGTAATGGTCTTCCAACTATGTATTAGATAAACACTATTTCTAAATCGTTGAAGATAAATGTTACCTCATAGATGCATGGATTTCGTAAACCACCTAGGGCCGATGGACACAAATGACGCAATGAGCACTACATAGTCCACATATTTCATATTGAAACCTCGATAACTGTAATATGTAACATTACTTAGCAACGAGCGGAGGGAGACTCGAACCTACGTAGCATATGTGTCACCCATTGTCCCATCTACAATCATTCTTATTTGAGGTCACCTTAAGCACAAGTAGATTAATCTTACATTGGAAGTTTGCAACTAGAGATGAAAGATCATGCCTCCTAACCCCTCAACAAACAGCAAAATTAATAGAGCGATGGTGTGTGGGGAGGCTTAGAAATAAATGGGCATGTGTTATCGGCAAACCGGAATCTTAATTTGATCTTCAAATTTGGGGCCTTCGTTTATTTTGTATTATATTATTGTCAAGACATGTGACATGCAAACTGTGGGAGTATCTCTAGTCATTTCACGAATTGTTGAATAACTTTGTGACCCTTGTTTTGGATGCATGAGTCAATTTAGGCCTAATTAAGTCGTCTTACACCATGAAGCGGTCTCACCTAATAATTACTCTACACGAGCTATCTCTCATATGCTCATAAAACTGTGCTTCTTGTATCAATTTACCATCTACTCGTATTAATAAACACAGCGATTCTTCAATTTATTCTAGACCGTGATTTATTGATGACTTGTAACAGTCACAAGACTCTGTAGGAGACCCACAGAAGGAACGAGAGAAGCCATAATGCCAGACTAGCATTTGATTGCACCGAGGTAATCCCAAGGTCGGACTTATCATAAGCCAGCCATACGGCCCATACCTCTCCTGCCCTTCATTTCCTGGAACCTCCATAACATTCACGTAGCTGCATTACTAATTATTATGCCCACCTCAACATGCAGCGAATCGATATAGAATCTTAGCCCCTTAAACTCGAGGTAGCCTTTTGTGTAAAAACATACATCCTCTATAAACATAGGGATGAGACATTCCATGTACGAGTATCATTTTCTGCTTCATTTTCAGGCTAATACGGAGTATAAGAAAAGTATAAGAGTAGAGTTACAAGAAGATCAATCAATTCACAACTTTTACTTATATTGCTCACATTGCTTCCGATCTCTTATTGTGCTGGAGCTTCCCCGAATTCCATTATGACGAGGTTATCACCAACTCACCAAGAATAATACTAGCTGCTACTGCACTTACTATTTAGATTATGGACAAAAGAAACATTTGTTAATTTGATGGATGAAGCAGAGCTGAGCTGTGCAGAGATGGTGCAGCAGGCGCAAAACCGCAGATGTTGGGATACTAAAACTTGAAAATAGCTGCACCACTGGATGGCTTTGATGCAAAAACATAAAGACCAAGATCATTGTTGCTGATCACACCCTTATCAATCCTGGACTGAAAGAAGTGCTCCTGACAGTGATGCAAGATATAAGGCCGTCAGGTTTTGGTCAGATGTCTCATCCGTCTTTCAACCCTATATATCTTTTCGAAAAGGTTTAAACTTACCTTTAAATCAAGAATGAAATGTGGCACTATACTTTCTTTAACCAAAGAAACTGTACATCCTCCCCATCCAGCACCTGTGAGCCTGGCCCCAAGAGCACCTTTATCGCGAGAAATTTTGACAAGTTCTTCCAGCTCAGGACAGCTAATCGAGGGTCACCACCAAAATCAAGACAAAGAAATCAATTTACCAAACGGAAACCACGACAAAAATGCGCATACTCGGATATCATGTGTTGCAGCAGGTAGCAAAGCAGAAGTAAGCAGGAAACAACTCAACTAAACTTGTGTCTAGTAGCTAACTCCCATAGTCCCATGCCTCTCCACCCACCACCTCCCTAATATCTCATACCTATTGAGCCAATTTGGAGTTGGGCTATGTTCTGTTGTCAAATCAGACCACCTAACTCAAAGAATTATTTTAAAGACCGCTTCAAACAATATTTTGAATCTACGAGAAGGAGAGATTACGTAATTTGAACTTAGTTTGGCACCAGATAGATTGAATAGCTCATACCTGCATTCATATAGAACACTGCAACTGTAATGGCTCTCATTCATAAGGTCACCAAGCTTCTTAAGCATATCCTCGTCACTGCAATGAAAATAATCACTACATAAAAATCAAATTCACTAGTAACAGAAATCTGTTTCAAGCTATTGTATGACTCATGGATGTTGTCCTGTAAAATTCTGGATATCTTGATGTGTTCACTTCACTAATAATTGTGTATCATACATATTACTCAAAAAATATATTTTCCATGTAAAACTGAAGGTAACTTCATGCATTCGCTTCATAACTCATTCCATCAGGTAAAACTGAGTTGAAAACAAACACGCATGAAGTCATCAACATATCTATGGGAGGAAAGTATTTGCAAGTGTTAAGCTAATGAACAAAAGTCTAACCTCAAATCCGATGACACTGTTTCCTTGAAAGCATGCACCCTCTTGGCTTCAGAGTACACATGCGCAGCTCTCTGTACAGAACATTATAGCACTTCAGCAGATTTTTAAAGATTGAATCAATTATATAAGTATCCAAAATATAACACCCACTAGGGAAAGAGACACTAATTGTTCACAAACAGCAGCAACAGTAATTTTTTCCAAAACCTCCTGAACTGGAAGAGAAGAAAACAGACATGTCGTGTGTATCATTGTAATGAAACATGCTGAGGAAGCAAAAGCTCAAACATTTGTACTGTTTTATGAACATTGTCATAGCACTCAAATAAAAAGCAACAGATACAGAATACAGTACTTAACCAGCAATGAGTATCAAGGTTGGCCTAGTGGTAGGAAATTAACCTACATTGAGGTTGTCCCAGGTTTGAATCTTCATATCCCCACCCCCACACCATTAACTGCTCCCATGTACCCAAAAAGAAAAAAAGACTTATCCAGGGCATATACAAGTCATCAGGAAACACGTGATGGCCAAAAAATACATAAACAGGATCAGCTGCATCCTAATGCCTGACAGCTGAATAAAAGGCTGGATTTAGGATGTTAAATATAGCCACAAAGCCTCTAATCTTAATTCTAAGCAAACACTGCAGCTAAGGCCCATCAGAAGCTTTATACCTGATGCAACTTGTAATGTTTGGCCGCCTTCAATACATCTAAAGATGTGGGAGAGTTGCTGAAGATTGACAGCATACTTTCTTTAGTTATTGCCTCTATATCTTCAACTGTATAAGGGTCCTCTTTCAAGTGCTCCTGGAGCGTCAGTGCAGGGTATCAGCATAAGTAAAACAGCGTTAGATAGAGGTATTTGTCTAAGTGGCAAAAGAAAAATAGATTGCACTCATATAAGAAGAATAACTACACATACAATGCATCAGTATATTGGTAATCGATCAAAACGAATAAACGATAATGCAACACTAAAGTTTACCTAGGCTGCTACACATTACAGGATTTGACTAATCAATTCATTTCAGTTAAGCAAAAGTTTGTTGCAATTTTCCCAACCACAAAAATACTAGACCAATAAAAAGCTGTGCACTCAGACACAATAATCACACCATTAGAAGGATCATAAAACAGAAGATACCTTGACAGCTAGGACAGGATCAGTGGAGCCACGGGATCCAGCAAAGGACACACAAAGGCCTTCAACATCTGAAAGAGTTTTCACCTTTGAAACCGCATCAGTTGGGTTCATTCCAAGCTTAATGCCCAAAACAATCTGCAGAGGTAAGTCATGACAACATTCAACAACAACAACAACCAAGCCTCATCCCCAAAATGATTTGGGGTCGGATAACGTTAATGAAAACATTCACAATCGTTCATCAACATTACTACTCTAACACCAACGATGGGAAGGAATATGCAGCCTTTCCCATGCAATAAGAGAGAGGCTGCCTCCATGACTCATAGACAAATATAGGTTGACCATATGTTATTCGATGAATAACAAGAGTAGTTATATTTCAAGCCATATTGGTCTATTCATTATATTCTAAAGCAGGAGAATAATGTATCACAGCTCCTTCAGAAAAGGTCAGGTAAATTCGAAAGCATTCATAAAAAATAGATACGTAAGCTATGATTGCATAGCATCCTCAAATACTAGTCTCAAATTCTTAGTAGGTGTAGCTGGTAAGGAAAAAGAACTCTACCCCGCAAGTTCTAAAAAATTGGAAATGAAACCATTTATTTTGTCTTCATCCCAAAATTAGTGCAGTAACTAAGATATAAGAGTGGATGTAGCATACAAAGTGATTTGCGACCATGAACAAAACACCAGTCAAATAATTTGCAAAGGTCAAAGGAGGCACTCACTGCAGCAAGTCTGCATTCTACAACACGATTGTTGTAGTTTGTTGCAGCAGTGACGGCTTTCTGGGATTCTGCCAGAGAATGTGCAATTACAAATGTTCCCCCAGCTGGAAGTTTCACATCAGTTGCACGAATAGGATTAAAATCTATCAACTCTGCAAATCCAGTCTGGGCCATGACAGATATTGCCTGATAGAAGAAAAATAATGAAAACATAGAGCTTAGTTAAAAGTGAAAGGGCGCACGGGAGGGGGGGGGGGGTCGTCCGAGAATATAGATACATTTGACACATCATACGTGTTTATATCAGTTCTGCCTTCTGGGTATATTAATATGCTGTTTATACAAGAGATAGAACTATCTTCATCAATCAGTGACACCACTAACTTAATATCAAACTCCATAGGTCTACTGTCAATGCTTTACTACCACAAAGTTAAAAGAATTCAAAAAAAAAAAAAAGACCTAAGAGGCTAGGGCGTTGCACGAGAGCCGAATACTTGTTATTAATTAAAAAATTTAACAGCAGGTAAAAGTAACTACATACAAGGACACAAAGGGAAAGTCAAATGCTCTGCTCACTCAATCCAAAGTGAGGGCTAATAGTAAGAACCATAAGTCCGGATCCCAATGCTATAACCGAGCAATGTTGTACTATAACCCAAATTTTCACAATCACTGTTTTTCAGTTCTCCCAAGAAGACATCCTATATAAGCGTTACTTTTTCTAAGACGCTGAAAAGACCTTCAAAACACATATTGTATGTTTGTAGATACAGACGACTGTCAATAACAGCTCACTTTGGAGATTGTCAGACAAAACATGAATTTGTGCTGCACAAATCACATCCTTTCTAGGAGTCGTAGGGTGCTTATGTTTTCCTTTGGGCACAACAATCCGCAAAAAGAGATATGGTTTGCGGACTAGAAAATGCATTCTCTCAGGATATCCACATGTTTATAAGATTTGATAAAGCAGAACGGTTTACCCAGCATTTATCAAATTTTCAATGGAACTAGTTTGCCTTTTCATGATACCACAGGGGTACAGATTCATCTAATCTTTCCACTAAAAGGTTTTCCTCAAGTGCTCCCTCTGCAGATGACTCTCTTTCTACTCCAGTTAATACAGACAAGTTTTATCCTGTCAACCCTATCGTTTCTTCCAAGACACTGAATGCACCATGAAGATCCGGTTGTTTACTAATTTCCAGTTCGTTCAAATGACTGTTGACCAAATCACCGGGATATGTTTGCATAATCTTCCATCTATAAGAGTTAGAACAACCCCCGTGTCATCCAATCATGTTAATGTTTTATCGTGAGTAATTCTGCAATGTTATAATCAAACTCCCTAGGTCAGAGTTGCCTGCGCTTGAGAAGACTCAGACCTGTAAATTGACTTCATCCATCAGGGTAAACAACAGAGTGGTATCTCACTGATGCCCCCCCCCCCCCCCCCCGGGGAAGGCGGTGGCTAACTTTTTCTAAGTAATGGGGAAGAGGACCTGCGAACTTGTCCGATTTGGATGCCAGTTTAGTCAAAAAATTTATAATTTTTATATTTAGTCTTAGTATTTTCAGTGCTACTACTAACCTGATTTTAGGATGACTGTCCCTTAAAATCCAGTCCATATAATGTCTATTTTCGTTTGTTATATTTTGATTTTTTTTTAGGCTGATTGCAAATGGGTTTTTAAGCTCAAATGTAGTCCAGAATCCAGATGGGACCATTGTGAGGTACAAGGCTCATTAGGTTGCTAAGGGGTATAAACAAGCAAAAAGGAGGTGAACTGGTGAAGCAAACTTTTTTCTCCAGCAACCTAATTTGCAACTGGCATTACTGACATAGCACTTGCAGCTACTAAAAATTGGCCTCTTTTGCCACTACACATACATTATACTTACATTTATAAAGTTTTGAATGACGAGGTTTACAACTTTACATGTATCCCCTCTGGGGCATTCTGAGGCTTTTCCGGGACAAGTTTGTAAAATCACTATGGCTGAAAACAAGGCAATAGGCAATTGAAGATTGAGCTTTCCAGATTCTTGATGAAAGAGCTGGTTTCAGTCAATCTAAATGTGATCTCTCCATTTCACTAAGCCAAAATCTGCATCACAAGTCCATGCCATGGCCTTGTCGCAGGAGAACATTTTATTCCTAATGATGAAATCAGGGGGGTTACATTTGCTTTTGATCCTAATATATCCAAGATAGCGGACACAAATTTCGCAAGCACATTATTCCAAAAAACTCAGCAATAATATAAACCCTGTGAAAGCATTTCAGCATATACTGGTGCATACTGTCTTCTAACTACAATCACCGGAAACTGGAGAGAAAAGAAAATCAAACTGTAATAGATAGCTGTTTAACCTGATCCATTCCACCAGATTGTGTTCCTATGTGTCGCTCACATTCGCAAGTTAGCTGCGCGATTTCTTTCTGCAAGGACAAAGATAAAATTCTGAAGGCAATAAAGAAAACTGAAACTAGAACTAGAACATGGGAAAAACTGGTTATCATTATCCATCAAAGAGATACGCAACTATCATCACATCATTGTTTTTTTGCACAAGAATCCAGTTTGTTAGGAGTCTTAGGACAGTTTCTTCTATTAGTAAGTTTGTTTGGAGAATTATATAGGATGAAAAAGGAGAGGTTCCTTCCACTCCTCCTCTTTACATCCAAACAACCTTAGAGGTTTAAGGATAGACAACAACTAAGGTCTTGTTTATGCATTAAACTTATCAATTTGCGATCTAATTTGAGCTCATATGAGGTACACTAATAATTATAACTGATGTGGACTGAATTCAGCTGACTCCATTAATTATTGAGTTGAACTAATAGGGCCTTAGAGAATCATATACGGATATTTTCAACATTATAAACTTGAGCTCCAATAGCAAAGGCTTGCATCATATAAGCATATTTGGCATTTCGAAAAAGCATTGAGAATGTATGAGTCACAATTCAAAAGTCATCACTTGGCCAGTCACTGACCTTAGGGAAGTTCACCCTGAGAGCAGCCATTATGCCAATTGTAGCAGAGCAAACAAATGCAGCTGAACTTGACAATCCAGAACCTGATTCATGAAAATTGAAAAGATCCAATTGAGGAATTTCAAACATAAACCTTATTTAAAGAACAAAAGAGAAGAGAAAATACCAGTGGGAACTGTTCCATCCACAAGAACATCCAGTCCTACTGGTTCACCAACGTCCACGCCTTTTGACTTGGCATATTCGTAGAAGCCTTTGTACCTGGAGATGAACCCTAGTATGTCAAATTTATACAGTGTGGTATTTAACGTAAGGAGGCCACTATCTCAACTTAGTTCTTACAAACTCTGCAGCAGATAATAAGAAATAACAACAACGGCTAATGACTTACCCACAAATAAAATAGTGACCCCATTTCAAATTCTTCAGGTCAAGTTCCTGTAACACATCAGAGAAACTTTTTCTTTAGTATATGTTAGCTGTAGTTAAATGGATCTTCATCCACCCACTTCACATAGCATATAAAGTTGCAGGTCCATACATAATACATTGTACATCAACTCATAATGGCCATGGTTACTGTTCTCATCATATCTTCATTTTCTAGTATCCGCCTCTTTCCGTTCTACAATATCTAGCATTGACTGAATTTTGACCTCAAAAAATCAAAAGAGAGAAAAAAAATGGCTCTAATGAAATCCATGTAATTAGATTTGTTAAAAACGAAGGGAAAAAGGCTCCTATCAACTCCTCACTCTCCTTTATCTATCCCGAGCTTTTGGTATCCAAATAGCTTATTTGAAACAGCACCCCCTTCCTTCCCCTACCAAATATTTCCCCCCTTTCTTCTTTCCTTCCCTCCCCTAAATTCTCACCCTTCCCTTTCTCTCCGATTTCCCCCTCAATTAGATTAGAGCTATAGTCACAAACATGATTGAAATTCAGTGCCGAAATTACACATAACAAAAGTTCTAACTGACTCTATAGTGCACAATGATCAAGAAAACCAAATCAAGCAAGCAATTATAAATTCAGACAACACAATCAGACCACTAAATGAATCAATAAACCAAACCCAATAGAGCAAAAACAAAAAAGACCCAACCTTGAATAAATTACCTGATTAGGGTCAGCAGAATAAGTACACATAGAATACTTATCATCATTCAAATTCGCAATCCGAAGCACTTTCTCTTCATCAGCACCCCTCTTCCTGATAGCCACAATTGTATCCTGCCGTATCGCCATCGGCAATACAGAGTACCCCTCATAATCAATATGCTCTCCTATCAAATTCACCCTTCCTGATACACATCATTCCCAAATACCATTTTTATCATATGATCATCATACTAATTATCATCATAATTCATAATATATGCACAATTGTACATAAAACCCAATTTCATAAATTTTATATAATATGTCACCCATTCACCATACACCTCAAATCAAACTACAATTCATAATATTTGCATAATTCTACATAAAACCCAATTTCATAAATTTCATATAATGTGTTACCAATTCACCATACACCCCAAATTAAACAACAATTTCATAAATTTGAATAATAATGTGTCATCATACACCTCAAACCAATACAATATATTAAATCCAACAAGAACTCATATATATAAACATGAAAATACGAAAACATTATTATATGATCGTAGTAATTACGACAAAATTCAAATCAAATCAGATCATCGTACCGGGAGAACGAGCGAAGACGTCAGGGGAGTGAGAAAAGACGTCATTAAATTTGGATTTGATTTTATCGAAGCGGAGATTGGCTTCATCGAGTTGTGAGCCCTCGCCGTAAACAGGGTCTAAAGACGAATAGATTGGCACCGGTTGATCTTCGTGTTTCGCCATTTTTTTTTTTTTTTGATCTTAAAAATTGGAGAGAAAGTTTGTTAATCTTTAAGAATTTGGAGGAGAAAGAAACGGGATTTATTTAGGATTAACAAAATTAATAATTAAGCTTGGATTACGGATGATGAGCTGATTAATTAATTAATGATTGATTAAGATCAAACAAACAGAAATTATTAAAAAAAATACTCGTGAGCAAATAGCGGGAGATGATGATGACTTGACATTTTAACTTTATCCGTTTATTTATCCACTTGTCAATTCCGTCTTTTTCTTCTTGATGCTGTATCGTAACTTCCAATTCAATTTGGCAAACGGATAATCCGAATATTTCAGTTGGGTTTTGTGATGGACAGTGTGAGAAAACATCTTGTGTGAATGACAATTGCATGCATTAAGATCAATTTTACATACTCTCTTCATCTCACTTTAAACACATTGCTTTCCATTATCTTCTCTAATAACCTACTTTTTACTAATCTTCAAATACCCTCTCAAATTCTCTCCCCTACTTTCTACTAATATTTACTACAATGTTTTCATTTTTTACTAATTTTTTTAAAACTACCTCCAATTAACTTACTTTAACAACTATCTCACTACAAATATCTTATAAAACTACTTGAACTACACTTTAATATAAGATCTTTGGACTTTGATGTTAATGCTAAACATAAAAGCAAAAAAGAACATCTAATAAAACTTCTAACTACACTTTGATTAGTTTGATATAAGATTTTTGATGATGTACACTATGCATATCTTTTTTTTTTTTTTGAAATAACACTATGCATATCTACATCTTCTCCAATGTACAAAAAGGAAGAAAAAGAACAACCCCTTGAAATTAGTCTCTAAATATAGGATATTTATACTCATGGGACGCTGATCTTAACTGCTAGGATGTTTGTATATCTTATATATGGTATATATACAATGTAAAAAGAATTGTCATTCACATTATATATCTTGCTAAAACTACCACTGGAAAATATAAGATTCTATATAATCATTCCAAAAAAACAATAAGTACAAAAAAAATCCAAGGTCACGTTATTAATTGGCATTCCATAAGCTAGACAATTTTATTTTATTTTGGATCATTTTATAAGATACACTTTTAACATTTTCCTAAACGTAAGATTCTTATATTTTCTTTAATTAAACTCAAAATTTTTAAAGATTCTAAAGCTCTAAGAAAATTAGAAATGCTCTAGACGCGTTGAATGACCACGAAAAAAACTTCGTTTATATGTATTGATTGATATAGATTTAGGTTCAGGTAGGAACCTTAGTTATATAGGAACTTTAGAAACCAATCCTAACCATCAATTTGCTTAGATCTAACGGTTCACAAAATAAGCCTATAAAATTAAAACAAAACCAGAAAATCAACCCAAACCCAATCATTTTCTCTCTCCTCTCCCCTCCCACCTCACCACGAGTTTCGCCACCCCATACCACCGCCGACCACGCCACCCGCCACGACGGCCGGGACCACCACCACCGGCGAAGTGACCACATCAGCCGCTATGCAAACATTTCTCCTCCTTCCTCACTCTCTCTCCTCTTCTCCCCGACGCCGCCGATTGCCTCTCTCCTCTACACATTGGCTGCATCCCCTCTCTTTGTGATTTGAAACAATTTTTGTTGAACATCAATTAATGGTATGTTCATCAATTTTAATTTGTATGTTCATTAAATTAAGCTCAATGTTCATCCGTTTTAAGCTCTATGTTCATCAAATTAATTGATGAATATGCACTTTAATTTGATGAACATATAGTGGTCAATATGTTCATCCATTTCACTTTGATGTTCATCAATTTATGATTGAATGTTCATCAATTAGTGGTGTATGTTCATCTGAAAAGAGGAAAAAAAGAAGATGAGTTTACCTCCATTTGTTTTTGTTTTTCGATTATGGAGGTGCCGAGAGAAAGAGAAAAGAGGGGAAAATGGAGGAGGAAGGTGATGCAGATGTGGTGGCTGTTTGGAGGCGGTGGTGTCGGCGGTCGGCTTGATAGCCGGTGGTGGTGGCAGGGGGCGGGAAAGGGGGAAATTTGATAAGAGATTGGAGAAGAAAGGGTAAATTGAAGGTGGAGGAGGGGCGCGGTGCATGGTGACGCGAACGGTTGGGGTAGTGGTGGTCAGATGGTGGTGATTTCGGGTGGTGTCAGGAGGAGGTCAGGTGGCGCCGTGGTTGTTGGGGTGGATAGCAGCGGTGGTCGAATTGATGGTGGGGTTAAGGGGAGGAGAGAGAAAATAAATTATTTTGGGTAATGTATATTTGGAAAATAATCAGGGACCATTAGATTATATTTAATCTAGTGGTTAGTAATGGTTCCTAAGTTCCTATATAACTAGTTTGCATGCCCGTGCCACGCCCGGGCTTGTCTATTTATAATGTTTATACTCGTTTTGTAATAAAAACAGCATGTTTTATCGTTGTTCTAATTTTACAATGAAGGGTAGCAGGGTACTATAATCAACTTTTGTCCCCACTCATATTTTATTATTATATATTTTTACTCACTCATCGTATTATCATATTTTCACTTTTATGTCACCCATTTTACAGTTTCAATCCCATTATCTCGTCACATGTTACATTATGTCATTCTACTATTATTTCGTCACCCGTTATATCACATCATATTCAAATTTATTACCATAAATTAGCCAACTACCATAATATTATCTCTTATATCTCATGTTATAAACTAAATTACCATATTTATTATTTCCATAAGTTAGCTAATATGATAATTTATTACCATATGTTAATCAATAATTGTATTTTAATACTATTTTTATGCTCTATCCAATTAATGTATGCTCTATCCAATTAATTTATTACCATAAATTAGCCAACCATCATAATACTATCTCTTATATCTCATGTTACAAACTAAATTACCATATTTATTATTTCCATAAATTAGCTAATATGATAATTTATTACCATATGTTAATCAATAATTGTATTTTAATACTATTTTTATGCTCTATCCAATTAATGTATACCAAGTGTCAACTTAGGAAAGACTTGGTTTCAGCTTTTAATATATAGTATTAGATTAAGGTTCCTACCTGAACTTAACCCTAGGGTCAGTTTCTGGTAGACAGAACCTTAGTTATATAGGAACCAATCTTAACCCTACATTTATCTAAATCTAGTGGCCAAGAAAAATAAGAATAACAACAAAATAAAACCAAAAAAAAAAAAAAAACAGAACCAGCCACGCGCCCACGCCCTCCCTTCTTCTCTCTCCTCATCTTCCCCATTCCACGCCACGACCACCGTTGCCGTCGCCGTCCACGACGCCGACCACCACCAAATGACCGGCGCCCATCCGGCAAGCCCGACTGGGCACGGATTTCGTGCTTTATCCCCTCCACAACTCCTCTCAATCGGTTCAAATTTCATCACATAAAATCGTTGTTTTTCACAAATTCATCAAGTAACGAATTTGATGAACATTTAGCCTAATTTGATGAACATTTAGCTATACTTTGATGAACATATAAAAAATTTTGATGAACATATATTAATCAAACCTAAATCTAAAATTGATTGTTTTCATCAATTTTAATTACATGTTCTTCAAATTGATGCTTAATGTTCATCAAATAGATGTTTAATGTTCATCAAAATAAAGTCAGTGTTTATCAAAATTGAACTACATGTTAGAGATTATGGAAGTATTCCTATATTGTATTAGGAATATGACTAGAGAATATTAGACTTATGGTAGGAATAATATTATGGAATAATAGGAGTAGATCTCTGCCTTACGGTACATAACAGTACAAGTTATGTAACGATATAAATAGGGGTTGACCCCCTCATCAATAACAACACGACAACAAAACACAACTATCTTTGCCAACCCTAATTCTAGTTTATCATGGTGTCAGAGCCTCTTTCCTAGAGGACTCTGCAAAATCGCTTCCGCTGCCTGCCGGTGGGCTGATAATTTATGGTGCTCACCGGCGGGATTCCGATCATAATGATCTAAACCAAGCTTTCCAATTAGTTTTCTATTTTCTACGTTGAATCTTTTTCAATTCTACCTTCCACCTACGTAAGTCTACCCTAATTCCCAACCAAAATCAAAGTTCCTTAACTCTACTAAAACCCCTCTTGTACGGTCAAACCCAAAGCCCCTTGTTCAACCTCTACTATAACTACTATCCGCTCGAACCA
Source organism: Spergularia marina (assembly GCA_963680865.1). Lineage (NCBI taxonomy): Eukaryota > Viridiplantae > Streptophyta > Magnoliopsida > Caryophyllales > Caryophyllaceae > Spergularia > Spergularia marina. The sequence goes on along the minus strand of OY804553.1, from coordinate 19,040,160 downwards.
ATTTCGAGCCTCTCACGAATATTGTCGAACCAATTTCGACCCTTTCGTGTTCTAATGTGGTTTTTCGGTGTCCAATAAACCGTCCTAATGTGGTTTTTCGGTGTCCAATAAACCGTCTTAATGTGGTTTTTCGGTGTCCAGCAAACCGTCCTAATGTGGTTTTTCGGTGTCCAGTAAACCGTGCAAATTTGGTTTTATGATGTCCATCAAACCGTGACAAACAAACTATGTGGTCTTTCGGTGTCCACTAAACCGTCTCAAATTGTTGCTGAACAAGGATGAACGAGGCATTGCGGGTCAATCAAGCTACTACGGATATTATTACTTTTTTTTGTTACCCAATTATTGTAATTTTCAAACCCATGGAAACTTTTGCAAAGTTACCATGAGTTTGAGGGGGGGTGTTAGAGATTATGGAAGTATTCCTATATTGTATTAGGAATATGACTAGGGAATATTAGACTTATGGTAGGAATAATATTATGGAATAATAGGAGTAGATCTCTGTCTTACGGTACATAACAGTACAAGTTATGTAACGATATAAATAGGGGTTGACCCCCTCATCAATAACAACACGACAACAAAACACAACTATCTTTCCCAACCCTAATTCTAGTTTATCACTACATTTTCATCAAAAGATTAAAAAAAAAAAAAAAACAAACCAAGTTTCTTCATTTGCATCAGCCGGCGACTACGGTGAGGTGGCGGCGACGTTTGTGGGGTCGACGGCGACTATCAAGAGGCGAGGGATAATTTCTGGGTGGCAACGGCCATGGAAAATGTGCGGAAAGGTGGGAAGAGGGAAGTGTCGAGGAGAAGAAGAATGCGTCGTGGAGGCGTGGGGTGATGCGGCCGTGGGAAGGGACACCGTCGTGGAGTCGCCATACCCTTGCGCCACCATTGATGGTGCCGGCGACGAAGGTGGTGGCGGATTGTGCCGGTCGGCGGTGGTAGGTGCGGCTGGGACGTGATGGGGTTTGTGGTTGGTTTGGGGATGGAGGAGAGAGAAAATGATGTGGTTGAGAATGGGTTTGTAATTTCTAATTTCTTTCATTTTTATTACTTGTTTTATAGACCGTCAGATCTAGGTAAATGTATGGTTGAGATTGGTTCCTAAAGTTCCTATATACATAAAGTTCCTACCAGAACTTAAATATATATAGGGGGTCTATCCAGTGAGAAGTGATAATTTGGTGAGAAGTGAGAAGTAATCTCAGCCATTGATTTCGCATAACTGCAGCAACTGCATAACTCCAGTCGTAACTCCACTAACTAAAACTCTTAACTCCAGTCACTTAACTCTACTAACTAAATTGCGTAACTCCATTAAACTAACTCCATAAAGTAAAATGTCTAATTTGAGTATCATTATTAACTCCACCAAATCCAACGAAAATTCATTAACTCTAACGTAACTCCACTAACTAAAACACGTAACTCCAACACAATTTCCTTTAATAATAAAACACGTAACTCTAATAACTACACTACCTAAATCACGTAACTCCGACTTAACTCCATCAATTAAAACACATAACTCCAACTTAATTTCATCAAATAAAACACGTAACCCTAATAACTCCATTACTTAAATCACGTAACTCCAACTCTACTTTAATACAACACGTTACTCTAATAACTCCACAACCTAAATCATATAACTCCAGCTTAACTCTACCAAGTAAAACACGTAACTCCAACTTAACTCCACCATTTAAAACACGTAACTCTAACTTAACTCCACAACTAAAACACGTAACTTCAACTTAACTTCACAACTAAAACACGTAACTCCAACTTAACTCCACTTACTAAAGCACGTAACTCCAGCTTAACTCCAATAACTAAAACACGTAACTGCAACCTAACTCCACTAACTAAATACGTAACTCCAACTTAACTCCATCAACTAAAATACATAACTCTAAATAACTTTAATTATTAAAACACGTAACTCCAAATAACTCCAATAATTAAAACACGTCGTAACTCTCATAACTCCACAATTAAAAGTTGTAACTCCAAAAACGAAAAAATGAAAAAAAAAAAAACAGAAAAACACATTAACTTTCCCCAATTTCTCTCTCCTTCACACCACCCAATCCCGGCCACCCTCCACCACCATGGCCACTGCACAATCTCACCCTCGCCTAACCTCTGTCGCCGGCCAAATCAGCGTCCACCGGCCGCGAACCAAGCCGCGTCCTGTAACCATCGCATCCACCATCTCCGCCCACACATTTCCTCTCTTTTCTCACCTCTCACTTCATTCATTTGCTCTAGCGCCACAAATTGAGAGGTCGTGCCGCCAATAGAAGCGACGTCGTCGACGGAGGCCATAAAAGGCGACGATAGACGGCGGAGGTCAGAGGCGGCGGCCATATCTGGAAAAACGAGCGCGAAAAACAAAAAGAGAAGGCGTATTTCGTAGCCATACGATGCTCGACGGAGGACGCTATCGACCGCCGAAGACTCGCAGTGGTCTTCCGAGTCGACCGGTGGTGTTTTAGCCGGCGAAGGTTATTGCTGGTGTACGTGGCGGCGGTGATGGGTGGCGCGGGGTAGAGCCGTGGAGAGAGTGGGAGGGGGGAGAGGGAGGAGAGAGAAAATGTGAGATTTGGGTGTTTGGGTTTATTTTTAGTTTTAATTTTGTTTTATTTCTGTTTTTAATTTGGGTCATTAGATCAAGTGAAATGGATGGCTGAGATCACTTCTCACTTCTCACGAAACTAATACTCTAGTATATATTGATTATACTATCTAATACTATATATTAAAACCTGAAACCAAGTCTTTCCCATGAGGACATGTGACACTTATTAATTGGATAGCACTAAGTCATTATTTAATATGGTAATTAGTAGCTAATTTATGGAAAACATTAATTTGATACTCCCTCCATAAAGAAATACTTGACGTTTTCGGATTACGAGGTGAGGGTTTGACTTGCGATTTTTGAGAGAAATACATGTCGAAAAATTATGAAATGTATGACGTTGGATTCGTATCGAAAAATACATTCATGCAAGTATAGTTTCATAATTTTTACTAATATATCTTATGAGATATTGACGAATAAATGTGTTGTCTCGAAATGTGAGAAAGTCATGTATAATTTTATGGAGGGAGTAGAACTAAGTCATTATATAATATGGTAATTATTACATAATTTATGAAAAACATAACTTATAATTTTATATAAGTTAGTTAATTATGGTAAGATTAATTTATGGTAAAAAATAATTTGATATATAATGTTATATAATGGGTGATGGGATAGTGAAATGAAAATGAAATAGTATAACGAGTGATGTGATAGTGGAATGAAAATGAAACAGTATAATGAGTGATGTAATAGTGGATTGCAATGAAATAGTATAACATGTGATGAAATATGGAATGAAACTGAAATAATGTAACGGGTGACGTAGATGGGAAGGAAATAAAATACGATGAGTTAGCAAAAATAAATAATAACATGATATGCATGACAAGTGACAACAGTTGAAAGAAAAAAATAATGTAAATTATTCGTTCCGAATAATATTATAACAAAATAAACCTACATTATTATGAAACAAGTATAAACAATATGAATACGTAGCCCGGACGCGGGCCGGGCATGCAAACTAGTTATATTAAAATCTGAAACTAAGTCTTTTCTAGAAGGACACTTGTCATTCATTAATTGGATAAAACATATAAATAGCATTAAATACAATTATCGGTTAGGATATGATAAGAAACTATCATAGGGTAGTATAGTATTATTAGCTAATTTATGGAAAATAACCATTATGATAATTTATTAGAATAAAGACAAGCCAACATTTTTCTTATATAAAACGAGTATAAACAATATAAATACATATCCCGGGCATGACACGAGCATGCAAACTAGTTAATTCTACAATAGCCACCATTGTAAACAGAATACGTTCTAGAGATGTAAAGAGGGCAGAAAACAGGAATTAAGACTAGTACTCCATAATCAACTTGAAACTTGAAACACTCACTGGCTAAAGGTTACATAATGCGTGCTTAAAACAAACCAGAGCTTGATGGTTAATAATAGGCGACAAGCACAACACAGCTTAACAAATGAAACTAGTGTTAACACAAACTCCAAGCACATGGGAGCCCATCTTAGACCATGGACATACAACATGGAACAACAAAAGACAACACAAATGAAAAATACATATCCATGGCTAAACGCCTAAACTCATTTAAATGTGGCCACAACATGTTAGCTGAAATCCTGTCAAAAGAAGGTAGATTTGTCATTATAGGGCCAGTTTATGGTTGTGGTGCTGTGTATGCACAACCCAAATTTCCTTCTTAAACCATATCCTTCGAAGTAACCATAATCGTGAAACGGGGAGATTTTTCAAGAAATTTTTATCTTGGAGCAATAATGCACTAAGGTAGATAACCAACTAATCTAAATGTTAGGAGTTCCACAAACTGATGGCAAAAAGATTTTACAACCAATTCTATTTTGCAATCACATAACTAGTTCGTAAGACAACACAACTACCTATCTTAACAACGAAATACAAGAAAAACAAAGGGGAGTACTTTAGTCAGCACCTAGTAAGAAGATGCACATCGGATCAGCAATGAACATAATCCTAAAACATTGATCATAATCACAAATGCTAGAAATTTGAAATTGAACAGATAAAATACGAGTAGCCAAACTTTCCAAGCTATAATAAGAAGTTGAATGCAATTCAGCAAGCACGGCCGAGCACTAATTAGTAATTACTCGTATTTCCACACGGAATCAGATGTCATGCACATACCTACTAATGCAAAAGGTGCTATCCCTTCTATTCTTGGTACACTCATGCCGAGGGCTTAACAAGTCCCTATTCACTTCCTAACTATCACTAGCTCTCAGGTCAACACCAAATAAGATCGGAATCCGGAAAATTCCGAGGTTGACGGTTCAACAGAATAGCAACATCTGTGCACAGGGCGTCTTCGGCTTCATCAGGAAAGGTGGATGTCATCAGACTTATCTCCAGGCCTAAGCCTAGGCGGACGAGACCGCCATCTGGTCCGAATGCAGCAAGGACGGGTGTCCCCATAATAAAATCGCCCGATAGAGAGCGGAAAAGACTATTGTTTTTGACATTACCTTCATCCAACTCCGGAAAAATAGTCCACCTCTTCATAGAATCCAAGTCAAACGCCCCAGAACCCTCATCTAAACGGACGAAAATCATTCTCACCTTTCCTTCTGAAGCGGCCCCCATGTCATCAAGCCACTTAGCAAGCTGACCATCCCAATCCCCAACTTCGTCAGTCGAAGTGACGAAACCAAAGTACACAACAACATTCATATCTTGAAGATGAGAGACGGGTAAGTCTTCGCCATCAGGAGTCACCAGTTTATCTATTCCGCATTCCTGCAACCATTTCTGCAACCTCAGATTACGTAGCCTTGTTACTTCTTCATCCCATACAGTTTGTTTGGTGAACGGATAATATTTGATGCCGAATTCCTCAACCACTAGTCTTGCATCAGGGTCCACATAACTAGTGTTGGGTCCCACAACAACCAGCTTATCCACATACTGGAAGTCGCACAGCTTCGATAACCTACGGATGACCCTGTCGTCGAAGGAACGGTGGAGCCAGCCACAACAACCTATATTCTCAAGCAGAGTGTCAACCTTGCCCGCCAAAGCCGATGACATGGAAGGGTCCGTAACCAGGTAACTCCTTGCACGAACCACGATAAGCTCAAACTCCTTCTCACTCTTACAGTGGGTATACAAATCTAAGAGTTTGTCAAAGAAACGCCCGTCACATAAAAAGTACAACAACACAACCTTGTTGTTATTAAGGCTCGACAGGGATTCTTTTATACCACAACGACATTTAGGACGAACACAAGTGAGGGTATCAGTATCAGTATCACTACTCTGGCATTGCAAAAAAGCTGCAAGGGTCATCTTGCCGCAACACAAATCGCTCGCTTGGTTCCAAAGCTCATTGAGCCTATTAAAGGGGTACAGATCAGCCCCAAACAGTTGAAAACTAAACAAAGTTACTTGCAAGGCCTGCTTGTTTTTCACATCAGTAACAATACAGCCAGGTTCAGAATAGCAACGTGAGCCGCTTTTTTCAAAAAACTTGCGGGAGCAAGTATCCTCAGTGATTGGAACTGCGAGGAATAATGGGGAAAAGGGGGCGAAGAAGTGGTTGAAGGCATCCTCAGTCATCTCTGTAAGCAGGTGCTTAGGTAAATCAGGTCTCATACGCACGACCAAAACAACCTCGAAATCATCGTGCTCCTTAGCTAACTCGCTGAAAATGTCTAGTAGCTGATAGCAGATAGAGGCAACTTTACCGTCTGTCATCACAGGTATATAAAAAGTCAAGATGATCACGTAACTTTTACGCTCCAAGTCTTGAGCATAAACCTTTACTTCTTTGTTACCCTCTTTCCTACGGATGAGATTGGAATCCGGAGCAGGGAACAAGAACTAAATGGCATCAAAGTTATCGCCAACGAGTAACCGAGAATTAAAATTCCCTTCACCTTTTAGATCCTCATCAGGTAAATGCAGTCCTGAATAGTCAATATCATCGTCATCAGCTTTGTGATCCTCATCAGCTTCATTCAGTTCTAAAGCGTTAAGATTGTCGAGATATTCACTTGGCCAGGTACTAGGAAAATACCAACGAGAATCGTAGAGCGGAATATCTCTAGCTGCTTTTCTCTTACGGAAACAATTTTCAAGCTCAAAGTCACCGACTTTTGTCATATCAACAGGAGAATGCTCATCGTAATGAAGATCGAATCCGGTTGACATATTTCCACAGACTTAATAACACCCTAACAATCAACCAACCAAATATTTAATCAGCATATATACATATGTTATATGTACCTTCGTTTTCAATCGAAAATTTCAAAACCCCCATATTCCCCATAATCTAAACCTAACTGAGAATCTTAACAATCAACAATGATAACAAAGAAACAAAAAATCAATAAACATAACAAAAGATTAAAACTTTATGGTGTACAAATTGTAAATAAAATAGCACAAACTAAATATCGCACTAACATTAAAATACTGCAAATCAACCGAAAAAACAAAGAAGCATAACAATAATAAACATAACAAATGCCCATAAAAAACCTAATAAATGTTCTCCAAATCAAATCAATCGGCAGAAAACCAGATCAGATCAAAATGTAACAAGTTCGATAAGAAACTCCCGTTCCATAAAAAGATTAAAGCAAAAGCAAGAGATACATTGAATAAATGAATTGCGTAAATTGGGAATCATATCAAGAGGTACTGAACAGGAAAATGAATATTTGATTCAAGATCTGACGGAATGGAATGATTGACCACTAAGCTTTACAGATCTACTCGGAGTTGGACGGAAACCATAACCTCTATTACTGGATGCAACGCTTTTATATTTTTTAGGTTTTTGAGATGTATTCACGAATACGCTAAGAGAGAGAGAGAGAATGTACTAGGAAAATACCAACGAGGATCGTAAAGCAAAATATCTCTAGCTGCTTTTCTCTTACGGAGACTCTTTTCAACCTCAAAGTCACCGACTTTTGTCATATCAGCAGGAGAATGCTCATCGTAATGAAGATCGAATCCGGTTGACATATTCCCACAGACTTAACAACACCCTAACAATCAACCAATCAAAAATTGAGTCAACATATATACACATGCACCTTTGTTTCAATCGAATTTTTCAAAAACCCCCCATATTCCCGATAACCTAAACCTAATCCCGAGAACGTTAACAATCAACAATAATAACAAAGAAACAAAAAAAAAAAATCAATAAACATTAAAATACTGCAAATCAACAGAAATAGCAAAGAAGCATAACAATAATAAACATAACAAATGCCCATTAAAAACCTAATAAATGTTCCCCAAATCAAATCAATCAGCAGAAAACCAGATCAGATCAAAATGTAACAAGTTCAATAAGAAATTCTCGTTCCATATACAATAGAGTACCAAAAACGAAAACAAGGATTAAAACAAAAGCAAGAGATAAATTGAATAAATAATAATGCGTAAATTGGGAATCCTATCGAGAAGTACTGAACAGGAAAATGAATATACGCATCAAGATCTGACGACGGAATGGAAAAATTGAGCACTAACCTCTGCATATCTACTCGGAGTTGGACGGAAACCCTAAGGCTCCGTTTGGTTCACGTTAAAGAGGGTTCAGGAATGGGGTTTGATTGGATAAAACCCATTCCATGTGTTTGTTTGCAATTTTTAACACCTTAAACACGGTAAATCGCGTGCCATATGAAACCCAAGGAATCGGTTTCAGAATCTCCTCTCTTCACTCCTGACTCAACGAACCCTGCTCCTCATCTTTTCTTTTCTTCTTCGCTGCTCTTTATCTTTTCTTTTCCATCAGTTTTTTTTTTTTTTTTTTTTTTTTTTTTTTTTAATCCACGTTCTATTACATTTTGGTGCTTTGTAAATCCAAGGGGCCAACGACCCAACTTTGGCTTTCTAGGTATCATAGATGATGAAATTGATTACGACAGATTACAGAAAAATAAAGGATAAAGGGCAAAGATTTTGAATTTGAATCGGCTTGAGCTCTGAAGATTTGGTTTCATTTTCCCCTTAATTCGGGATTCTAATTAGAACAATCAGGGCTCTACAATAATATGGATGGCTGAATGCTATTCAGAGTTGCAGTTGCAGACATTAACATGGCAATTCTTATGGTTTGCTTCTTGGAAATTGTGTCATGGTAGTAATCTTTGTGTGTTTTCTTCGTGTGGTTCTTCACCGTAGCATCGATATTATGATTAAAGGTAGATTTGTCATCACTTCTCCTGTTTTCTTTGTCTTAATCTTCTGTATAACAAATTAGAAGAAGAAATATCTAACTAGCAGTGGCGGAGACATGATTGAAAACTGTACTGGTTGCACACAAAAAGTCCAGAAGTCTAAAAGCAACCAAACACAAGGAATCAGGAATGAGGTTCCAACCCGATACCAGTGTAACCCGATTCCTGATTCCAAACCCAACCCAACACTTGAACCAAACGAGGCCTAACCTCTATTACTGGATGCAACGCTTTTATATTTTTTAGGTTTTTGAGATGTATTCACGAATACGCTAAGAGAGAGAGAGAGAGAGAGAGGGAGAGAGAGTATGTATATAGAGATTTCTTCAAATAAAGAGGGCCGTTAGATGTTAGATAAGAAGGAATTTTAAGTCATTAGATTAGAGAAGATAAAGGGCTTAGATTAATTAGAATCTAATCTATAATCAATCATCAAATATCAATCAATACATACATATACATATTAATAAAGGAGGCTTACGTCTAAAGTTGATTTTCGCAGAGCCACCAGAAAATTGTATTTAATTTTCTTGCATTGTGAGAGATTCTAGCTTATGGAAAATTGTAAAAGCTCAGGATATGTTCAATTTGGAAAATTGTAGATGATGAGGAGATATGAGGAGATGTTCAAATTGGAAAATTGCATAAGATTAGGAGATGTGTAGTTGTAAAGATTATTTAGAAGCTAGCTTAGGAAAAGTTATACCAAAATTCTACCAATTTGCAATAGAGTTTTACTTACATAAGTTTTAAAGGAAAGTTTTACTAATACAAATTAAACGGTGTAGGATGGGACGTAATACCTATGTCTAAACCTTAGCTATAAATATCAACGCATGCATGGTTTGTTTTATTTTAATGTTGTTCTTTTTTTTTTTTTTTTTTTTTTTTGTGTTTTTGTTTGTACTTTTTTTTGTAATGCTTCATGCGTCTTCTCTGTTCTAATGTCGAACATTACGTCTTTCATCAATTTCTACTTAATTTTCATATAGGCTCTAATTATTTGTTTTTTTTTTTTTTTTTTTTTTTTTTTTGTTTTTTTTTTTTTTATGAGCTTTTTAATTTGTGTACGTGATTATGATTATGGATTGTGTACACACCATGGCTTAAGGTAATCGTTTATTCGTTGTTACAAGCTTGTGCTAATTGACTACGCACCGAATTATTTTAGTACTGATATCTCACTTTTTTTGTATTGTTTTTTGTGGATCAAATAAGATGACCAAAGCATAAGAACAAAACCGAAATCAATAAGCACGCGTAGAGTGCATATATACCACATGTGCCATCATGGCCACCTGAGTCCTAACGTAGGAAATTGCATGCATTTTTTTTTCTTTTTTTTTTTTGTTTTTTTTTCTTTCGAGAGTGCTTTATTGTACTTGAATTGTACATGAATATTCATATCATCATATGATCTAGTAGGAGTGTATAAGAGTAGGAGTAATTTTCTAATTTTAAGTAGGATAAGTAGTAGGACTTGGATCAAAGTAGGAGTTGTAGTAGGAGGGGTTTGTAGTATGTAGGAGTTAGAGGAGGAGTAATATTATTATTAGTTGTAGTATGTACGTAGTACGTATTAGTAGTCGTCGCTATGCACTATGATAACAAAAAAACGGGGGTACACAAAGAATGGTACCACAAGGGTACCATAGAACTATTGTTAATTAATTAGGAGAGTGCTTTATTGTATTTGAATTTTCCATGAATATTCATATGATCGATCAGTAGTAGGAGTGTATAGTAGGAGTGGGAGGAGGAGGAGGAGTTGTAGGAGTAGGATGGAGTAGGAGTATGAGTATGTAATAGAAGCAGGAGTAGGAGTATGTATGTAATAGACGTAGGAGTAGGAATTTTTTTTTAATTTTAAGTAGGATTAGTAGTAGGAGTTGATTCGAAGGAGTTGTAGTAGGAGGGGTTTGTAGGATGTAGGAGTTAGAGGACTGGAGGAGTAATATTATTATTAGTAGTAGTAGTATGTACGTAGTAAGTACATTGTCGTTCCAAATTAAACATTTCTACTGCATCGGAAGATTGGAGAATTATAATAGTAGTAGCAGCAATAGTAGTAGAGTAGTAAAAACTATTATATATAGTCTGGATCAAAATCAATCCATTATTGTTTCTAGCCATTTTTTTAGTAGGTGACTAGAGGAGTAGTAGTTTAAGCAAGAGTTGTAGTAGTATAAGGAGGCATATGTAGTAGGAGTCGAGTAAGTGTAATCTTCTAATTTTTAGCACGAGCGGTAGTGAGTAGTAGTAGTACGTATGTACGTAGTTTTAGTAGGAGTAGGATTAATTTTCTAATTTGTAGCAGTAGTAGTGAGTGGTGGTAGTAGTACGTATGTAGTTGTAGTTGGAATAAGAGTAATATTCTCATTTGTACCAGTAGTAGTGAAAGGTGGTGGTAGTAGTAGTAGTACGTACGTACGTCGTAAATCAATTATCTATTTTGATCCTAATTATGCGTGGTACAGACACATAGGAGTAATATAATACGATTAAAAAGAACATGAGTAATTCAATTGACATTGTACGTTAATTTTTTATGCCAATCAACTTAGTAAGATCATGAACTAAGTTTAAATTTGCCGAAAGTTCACTTTGTACTTTAAAATAATACTATAATACTATAGAAATCTTGAGCTAATACAAAGTCCTCTGACAGTTTATTATCTATTTTTATCCTAATACTCAAATGATACGAAATATAAATGATCTATTCTAAGATAACTCAAATTAGTATAAACCATGGGTTATAATAATAAGATAATAAAATTAAAAAATAATAAGAGTTATTAAACTATTTTGAATATGAATTTTTTTATGAGTATATCAATTACAATATTTTCAATTTTTTTTGTGAATAGTGGCTAAATAATGGTGAAGATACACTATAAGTTTAGACAATTAAGTACATCCTGAATTACTTTAATGAGAGTCCATCGCTTACTTTTAATCTCATTGAAAATAGACTAATCTAAAAGTTAGACAATAATAATGGTTGATTATTAGTTGTGTACGTATAATAATGTGGTCTAATTCAATTTCGTTCGTTTTGGACAGATTTAAGGAGGTTTAGTTTCTAGAGTGACTCTAAAATTGTACGAGTATTGATTTTTCAAGCATTATTGTGAAAAGAGTCCACGTCAAATATATAATCTAAGAGATTATAACATCATATGTAGTAGTTGTAGATTGTAGAAGTGCAATGATATTGTAATAATGTTCTTGGAATAAGCTAGGATTAACTATATGCGTACATACATCTATATATAATCAAAGCTCTAATTAATAGCTTCCTCACACCCTTATTCTTTACGTGTATTTTTTGTGTATGTTGTATTATTCATCTAATAATGTCGTATTTGATGTCACCCTCACATGCATGTGCTTTTTTTTTTTTTTTTTTTTTTTTTGAGTAGGTATTTGTGCCTGATGTTTTTTTTTTGTTTTTCAACATGACTTATTGTTTAGTATTTTGTATTCGTTCTTTCTTATGCTAATTAGTCTTTTGATTTGTTATTTGATACGCTACCTTCATATAGCTAGATATGTTGTTCAGTCTTTCGTTTTTGTTCCTTCTTTCATCAGTTTTTTAATTTGTTAAGTATATAATTTATTACTCCCTCTGCCCCAACTCAAACGCCCCGTGGGCCTTGTGTTAGTTTATCTATTACACTTAGTTACTAAAAGTTGATTATGCAAACAATGTTCTTTACTTCTCTTACTGAGTCTTACATGCTCACTGAAATATGAATTATGATCGTGGTTGTGAAAATTAGAGGTAAAGTGTATTTTCTATACTATTAGTCCTGATCAAATACTAAATATTATGTTTTAATAAAATAAAGTTTAGCGTACCAATATTTCTGTAAACTTAAATGAAATAATAAGATATCCATTTCACCTTAATAAAAATATTCAATTTGAGTTTAATTCTAGAGTCCGTGCAACGCACGAGCATTCAACTAGTACATATATATAAAGCTGACTATTTTCATGAGCCTACGTTTTTTGCTTATTTTCTCGATTAATCAGAAAATTCTATTTATTTTTCTAGCCTTGTGAGAGAGTCCAAGTTTTCTAGGAGATTGGAGAGGATCTTTCCATATTATGTGTTATTACTAATCCTAAAATGCAACAAAAGTTCAATTTGCATTACAATTTTACTAATACAAGTTCTAAAAGTAACGTGGGATTAGAAGTATTCAGAAAATTCTATTTATTTTTCTAGCCTTGTGAGAGAGTCCAAGTTTTCTAGGAGATTGGAGAGGATCTTTCCATATTATGTGTTATTACTAATCCTAAAACGCAACAAAAGTTCAATTTGCAATACAATTTTACTAATACAAGTTCTCAAAAGTAACGTGGGATTAGAAGTAGGTGCCTATATATGTAGTACACATGCATGCTTTGCAATAACATGCAATCAAATAAAATTGTCTTTTTTTTTTTTTTGCTAATATTAGTACATTGTGTCTATTATTGTTAGAAATTTAACAGTAGATCAACCAACTATATTTTTTTTTTGTAAAAGGTTAGTCTTTTATTCATCCACTTGGGGAAACAAAAGATGGTTTTTTACAAAAATGGAAACCACTAAGAGAAGAGATACATTTAGCTAGCATTTAAATGCTCAACAATTTCATCATGAAGATGATCTCTAGATGCCGCTAATGATCTAATACTAACTATGAATTTGACCTTGTCTGAAATCCATTTTGAAGTATGCTCAATATCACCAAAAGTCCGAGAATTTCGCTCGTACCAGATCATGTAGACCACAGCTGCAAGACTTACACAGAACCATTTATATTTCCAGCTCCTCGTATGCTTTTGTTGTGCACCCCAAAGTATTTCACGCTTCAAACTCCATCCACATCTCTAGATACCAATCCAATTCAAGATGCCCTGCCACAATTCCTTAGTGAATTTGCATATGAAAAAGAGATGATGACGTGATTCTGCATCTTCTTTGCAAAGAATGCATCTATTCACAATCAACAGCCCTCTTTTTGCCAAATTATCAACAGTGGAGAGGCATTGTTGAGCTGCCAGATTACAAATGAAACTATGCCTGGGGAAATTTGCAGCATTCCAGATTACCTTATGCCCTTTGATCTTTCTATGAGGAGTCCTGAAGAAGCTGTAAGCATCCTTAAGACAGAATTTCCCACCCTTGCTTCAGGATAAAACCAGGTGATTAGCTTTTTGCAGAGTCTCCCATTGTTTGCAGTATTTCCTCCTTGACTATCAGCATTCCCTTCCAACTTTCAGGGTCATTAACCCTCCTCTGAATCTGCCATACACTTCCTTTATTAGTTTTGTAAGCCTGCACCCATCTTAGCCAAAGACCATTCTGGTTTGACAAAATTTTCCACAGCCATCTAGCCATGAGTGCTTTATTCCAGGCTAATAGCTCCTTAATCCCAAAACCCCCCTTCTTCCTTTGGTGAGCAAGAGCTTGCCCAACTCTTGAAGTTGAGCTTTCTTTTTCCTTCACATACACTCCAAAGATAGTCCTTGCAACATTTGTTAATCTGCATTACAATATGTTTTGGAAGAAGAAAGCTGGCTCCCCAGAAATTCTCTATGCCAAAGATGAATTGATGAGTTCAGCTTTGCCTGCATAAGAGAGGAGTTGTGCTGACCAATGCTGGATTCCATTCCTGATTTTGCTTATTAGACTCACATACATTTCTGAAATGAGTCTACCTGAGTTCAGAGGAATCCCTAAATATCTAAAGGGGAATTTTCCTTCAGTAAAACCAGTATTACAAAGAATTTGCTCCTTCACTGCATTTTTCACACCCCCAAAATAAATTTCTGTCTTAGACGGATTAGCCACTAGCCCAGAAACTTTTGCAAATATATCCAAACAGTCTGTAGCTGCTGCAACTGAGGGAGTATCTCCTCTTGTGAACAACATCACATCATCAGCAAAAATCATGTGGGTTAACTTTATCCTGGAGCATTTAGGGTGATAGGAAAACAGGCTTTTTTTGTGGATTTCCCTCATATATCTAGAAAAGATCTCCATGCTCAGCACAAATAAATATGGAGATAATGGATCTCCTTGTCTAATGCCACACTCACCTCTGAAAAATCCCTGATTTGCCCCATTAATCTTCAGTGTGAACCATGTAGTGGTTATGCAGCCCAAAACCCATTTAATAAACAGAGGAGGAAAGTTCAAAGCCTTCATCATCTCCTCAACAAAGCTCCAACTAACTGAATCAAAAGCCTTTTTTATATCCACCTTCATCAAACATCTAGGGGATAAATTCTTCCTACTGTAGCCTTTTATGAGAGCTTGGGAAACCAAAATATTATCAAAGATGCATCTGTTTTTAACAAAAGCAGTTTGCTCATCTCCAATCAACTCTGGGAGCACCCCTTAAATTCTTCTAGATAAGATTTTGCTGATCAGCTTGTAAATGGTTGTACAACAAGCTATGGGTCTGAAATCCATAACAGTGTTTGCATTAAGCTTCTTTGGAATAAGAGCAATAACAGTGGTATTTGCCTGCTTTTCCATCTTACCTGTGCTAAAGAAATGTTGCACAGCCTTAATTATATCCTCACTTATCAGCCCCCAAGAATGGTGAAAAAACCCTGCTGAAAACCCATCATGCCCCGCACTTTTATTTGGATGTATACTCTTAATAGCATCTGTAATCTCTTGGCTTGAAATGGGGGCAACCAGCTTAGATGCCCAATCTTCAGAAACACAAGCACCAGTTTTAATGAAATCAGTATCAAGAGGAATGACCTCTTTTGGAGTGCCCAACAGACTTTTATAATATGTGAGAAAAGCCTCTGCTATACCCTCCTTACTGTCATACAGCTGACCATCCATTCCCATAACCTTCCCAATCAGATTCTGGCTTTTCCTTGTTGCAATTTTAGAGTAAAAGTAGCTTGAGCTGCAGTCAGTGTATTTAATATCATGAACTTTTGCTCTTTGATGAAGCATACTCAGCTCAGCCTTTTTAATGCAGCAGAAACTCTCAATCAGGTGCTTCTCTTCCTCCAACAGTGCAGCATCTTGTGGAGTGATTTGAGTCTGAATCTGACATTTCTCAAGGTCTTCTCTACTCCTCCTAACTCTCTCAGGGAGATTAGAAAAAGAATCTCTATTAAGAGTAATCAGAACTCTCTTTATTGCTTTCAACTTCTGAAACAGTCTATACATTGGAGAGCCCTTCACAGAAGTCTTCCAAGCATTGGCAACCAAATCTGTATAAGTAGGGTGTTCTCTCCAACAATTGAGAAATTTAAAAGTTCTAGGAACACCCTCATTTCCACCAAGTGTAACTAAAATGGGGGAGTGATCTGAAATTCCAGGAGCTAAGCAATCTGCATATGAAGCTGGGTAAGAATTTATCCAGCCTTGATTGACTAGAGCTCGATCCAATTTTTCCCACATCCTATCATCACCAGCCTGTTTGTTTGTCCATGTGAAATCACACCCATGACCCTTAAGATCATCCAATTCACTGACCATAAGGCAGTCATTAAATTCAGCCATGTCCATCACATTTGGAGGAGATTTGCCAATTCTTTCCAGATCTGTTCTAACAATGTTGAAATCACCAATGACTATCCAGGGGGTAGTAGTTTTCAAACCACTGAGATCATCCCACAATTCCCTCCTCAGCTTAGCATCATTACTTGCATAAACAAAGGTGAGGTTTATGATCTGATGAGTGGTTAAGCTTTTAATTTTTCCATGGATGAATTAATCAGACTCTTGCATTTTCGCAAAATGCACATGTTGTGGGTTCCAGAAAAGCCAAATTCTACCACTAGTATTGGCTGAGTAATTATTATCATAAGCATAATTCTTAAACAAACCCTTAGCAAGCTTATCAGAGTTGCCTACCTTTATTTTTGTTTCCAGAACTCCTAATATGTCTACCTTATTATGCCAGAGGAAGTGCTTAACTTCCTGCTGTTTGAGGGTCATGTTAAACCCTCTGATATTCCAAGTGGAGATCCTCATTTAAGTGGAATGTCTGGGGGGACATTCTCCACTATGTTAACCACCTCCAACTCCTCTTGTATTCCTTCATCTTCTTCATTTACAGCTGCAAATCCTTTTCCAAGAGTTAAAGCAGGCATACCCACACTGAGACTAGCAAAGCGATTACTAATGACTGCAGGTGGGCTGGCATTTTCCAGGTGCTTCCGAGTTTTCCTCACAACAGTTTTGAACTCCATATGCTCCTGTGCAGCTGTGGGTGAGGGAATATCATTACCCTTTTCCTCAAAATCATCTTCTATCACTTGCTGAGCCTGCTGAGACTCTTTCACTACATTCTGATCCTCCCCCTGAGGGTGTGCCTCAGATGCAGCTTTAGGTTTGTATACTTGCTTTACAGGGCCTGGTTTCTTAACTTTTTGGTGCCTGCATTTGGAGATTTCATGGCCCATCTTCTGACAACCCTTACAGAAAAAAGGGATCCATTCATAGTCAACTTGTTGTTCAATAACCCCAGTGAATGGAGTGTTAATAGTGACATTTGTGGGCAACTCTTTTGAGATATCAACCTCAATGAGAACCCTAGCAAAAGAGAGCCTGGTCTTATGTGTGGTAGTCTGATCAGCATAGAGTGGTTTCCCAATTTTGCTAGCAATTTTGCTCAAAGCTGAAGCAGACCAGAAAAATGGGTCAAGGTCAGGCAAAAGTACCCAGACTGGCACTGTAGTAATTCTCTCAAGGTTCTGGGAAATTTGGGGATCCCATTGTTTAAGAATTAATGAATTACCACTCACCATCCATGGACCTCCCTTCATTACCTCATCTACTTCCTCCTGAGATCCAAGTCTGAAAACAAACCACCCTTTCTTATAGTACTGAACAATGGGAGAAACAGTCCAATGTTTATCCACAAACTCCTTCATCTGCTTCAGAGTTGGCTTAGCGCCAATGACATTTCCAACCAAAGAATATTTCCACAGCTTTAATTCATCCTCAATATCCTCTTCCACTATTGTTATTTCCTCAAAATGGGTACTCTTCTCACAATAAAACAAGCTCATACCAGGTTTGGGTGTAGCAATTTTCTTCCAAGAGGGTTTAGGGTTAACAATCGGAGAAGTTCTAATAGTGTTCACTACATTTCCAGTCTTATCAGCAGTTTCAGATTGATCATCCGTACTCACAAGAGGGGGAAAATCATCAACAACATCATTTCTAGAATTCCTAATAGTATGATTACAACTAGATTCCTTGGAAGATGATTTCAATAAATGAGTAGCAAGATCAGCAAAACTTACCGGAGATCTCGGCTCATTTGTTGTCTGGGTATTTGATTTTTCTCTTAGTTCTTCGTTATCTGGCTCGATGTCAGTATCATTTTGATCTCTAGGATGAGACGCGCGTTGTGGTGGTTTTTGTTTTGGTGGCCGCCCTCGACCTCGCCCTCCCGCCATGGATGAAGCTATCGTACGAACTAGCTCAGGAGAAGCTCTCCATCTCCATGGTTTTTTAGTTTTTGTTAAATGTGGCTAGATCAACCAACTATAATTTGCATACAAATCAAATGTAATTTTTAGTAGTAGTAGTAGTAGTAGTAGTAGTAGTAGTAGTAGTAGTAGTAGTCGTCGTGAGTACAAGTGGTAGTAAGGAGTAGTTGTAGTTGTAGTAGGAGTAGGAGTAAAAGTTGGAGTGTAGTAGTATTAGTAGTATTAGTAGAAGAGTAGTAAAAGGTTATTAATGAGAGAATATATAGTATGACAATCGGAATAGTAAATGGAAGTATAATAGTACTACATTAGTAGTATATGAATGTAGTGTTGTAGTTATACATGATGTCTATAAGTCCTAATCAAATTAAACAAAATTGTATACGCAGATTACATTCATTCATCAAATCAAAATTAAGATCAGATTGGCGTAATAGTAAAATAATTGTACCAGGATAAGAGCAGTACATAGAAGAATCCAACCTTTGTCCTATATAATCCAACATCGTAATTTTATTTACTCCCTTCATTTCTTTTATTTCTATGCGTTGGACAAACCTTAGGTCCCAATATTCATAAGAAGATGTTTTCTAGGGTGCAAACGTTTGAATGCAAACCCAAATTAGAAACGGGTTTATCATATTTAATATAATTCAAAGAGAGTTTATTATCCACTCTAATCTACTACAAATGTGGAGCTCATCATTATTTAATTTAATCATAATCATAAAAGAGCGATCATCATTTGTTCTGATCCTACGAAAAAATGGATTTCATTATTTATTTATTCTTACTCAACAATTTAGTTCATTATCTACTTTGTTCCTACTCAAAATAGTAAAAATTATTTATTCTACTATTACTCAATTCAGTATAAACCACGAGCTAAAATAATAAGATACACATTTAGTAAGATAACAAAGCAAATGAGTCTCAATTATATAGAGTTTAGGAATATGTCACACTTAATTCTTTTCTGAGTAGATAAATTACAATTTATTAAACTTTTGTTTTTTTGTTTTTTTGTCAATTGGAGCTAAAATCGGAGAATAATAAAAACTTAAGCTAGGGGACTGTAAATGAGCCAAATAAGAGTCCGTTATATATACTAATTTCATTGAAAATATGCTAATTCAAAAACTACATGATATATGGTAGACCATTTTCACAATTTTTATAAAGTTAAACCCCATAGTGTATGTACTCCTCCTGTTCTATTTAAACGTCTCACTCCCTTGCGCATTTCTTAAGGATTAATGATAAAGAATTCTTAGTGACTCATTTAACAAATATATTTAAATGTTAATATAGTATAGATTATCTATTCTAATCTTACTCAATTTAGGATAAACCACAAGCTACTGTAATTAATAATATACACATTCAGTAAAAAAAAACTAAGATAATAAACAAAAAAGAATGATTCAACTGTTTCGATATGAGTATCAGATTGTCTAGAGTTTATGAAAAGGTCACATATTATTCTTTTATGAGTAGATTAATTACAGTTTTCCAAACTTCTTTTTTTTTTTTTTTTTGTCAATTGCGGTCAAATAATGGAGAATAATATGAATTAAACTTAAACAAGTAGACGCTAAATAAGTCTCATAAGAGTCTATATACTTATCCCAATGAAAATAGGCTAATCCTAAAGCTATACGATAGTAGACCGTTCCACAAGCTTTAGAAAGTACAGTTTTACCACATCCATAGTGTATGAACTCCCTAGGTCCTATACTCCTATTTAAACATCTCACTCTATATTGCGCATCCATTATATGTACTAATCCCATAGAAAATAAGCTAATCCAAAAGTTAGACGACACATAGTTAATCTTTTTCACAATCTTTATAAAGTTAAACCCAATGCATCCATAGGTAATGTATGTACTCCTCCGTTCCTATTTAAACGTCTCACTCTATTTTGCCTATTTCTTAAGAAAAAAATGATAAATAATTCTTAGTGACTAATTTAAAAAATATATTGTAAATCCAAAGTACATTGATTCACTATGATTTTGAAATTTTATGGCACACATAAGACGGTTATTAGACGACGATTCACGTTAGCCGACCCCAAATCATCTTGGGAATAAGGCTTGATTATTGTTGTTGTTGTATTGAATAGCCAAAGTAGTATAAATTATTTGTTCAAATCTTACTCAATGTAGTGTAAATGAACCAAGAGCTACAACATTAAGGTACACATTTAGTAAGATAATATGATAACAAAACAAGAACGATTTAACTCTTTAGATATGCATCTCAATTGTCTAGAGTTTATGAAAATGTCACATGAATTTATAAAGTTAACAAAATAATCCAAAAGCTAGATGTTAGTAGACCGTTTTCACAATCTTTAAGTATTAGACACCCCAATAAGGAAAATTGGGTGTTTAAACTCGGACAGATGGAGTAGTTTTAATGTACCATTATTTTTTTTTTTTTATTTTTTTTTTTTTATTTTTTTTTTTTTTTTTTACTTAAGTCAGATAATTTAAAAAAGAAAAATCAAAGCTTAAAACAAAACATTAAACTCCATATTAAGTCAAGAGTCCGTGCAACGCACGGGCATTCAATTAGTACATACTAGTATATAAAGTTGACTATTTTCATGAGCCTACGGTTTTTGCTTATTTTCTCGATTAATCAGAAAATTCTATTTATTTTTCTAGGTTTGTGGTTGAATCCATACATTTGAGGATTGTTACTTCTCTTATGATTAGGAGTTTGATTATCAATCAATAATAATGTAGAAACCAATTATGACATGAAATAAAGACTAATTTACTCCTAAACTTTCTATCTCCTACATTGTAATCCTAAGCTTAGGTGGTACGTATAATAATTTTGTTAGTCTAGGGTGAATTACAATACAACTTCTATATGACTATATATACACTTACATAATCAAGTTTTGGTTTTGTGGTGCCAAAAGCCACGTTCTTTATAGATTATATATATTTATTCTTTGTGCAATTTCAATTCTTTTTCTTTGTGTATTGATTATGTTTTGTGCAAAAATTTCAGGTACCAACACGAAAATAGAAGTAGTAGTACAGTTGAGGATCATACATCGCCATAATGAATCGATTGGTGAGTTAGTTGATGGTTAGTTTGCCAATCTACTATGAATTTTTGCTAATTGATCCTATTAACAAGTTAATTTGTGGCAAGAACACTATGATTTTTTTTTTACCGCTAGCTAGCTATTACTCGAATTACTAAACGTATGATACTTTTTCTATGAATAATGTTACACAGGAATTATTTTTTCTACTAAACTCCTAATAACATGCATAGGAGCAGAATAGTGTTCGATGCTAATAAAGTTACATACAACATGGCCTTTGTATGTGTGTATCTTATTTTGCCTTTGTAGAATATTTTTTTAATAGTTTCATTAGCGCTTTTTTTTTCTAACCGAATGTTCTAATATTTTTGATCTAATGTGAAGATTATTATCAATCTATCATGATATGGATGATATATGTTATGGACGACTACCAAGTTAGCAAGTAACTACACCATATAGATTGCTCATCATAAGAATATAGCACCAATTTTACCTCAATTGTTAGTTTATTAATTTTAAAATAAAAAATTTAAAAGTTATATGTAGCGCGATTCATACAGAACTCATGTATATCATACAACTAAGATGATTCGGACTTGATCAAATTATATGCATGCGTGACTCAACAAATGAATTGGAGTAGGAGTAGGAGGACTTGACTAGACTGGAGTAGGAGTAGGAATAGGAGGACTGGAGTAGGAGTAGGAATAGGAGGACTGGAATGGAGTAGGAGTAGTATGTAGCATTAGGAGTAGTAGTAGGAGTATATAGTAGGACTAAGAGTAAGAGTAGTAGGAATAAGAGTAGGAGTAGTGGTAGTAGTAGTAGTTTTAGTAGTAGTAGAATTAGTAGCAATCGTCCAAAAAAACATTCCTACTGTACTAAAAATATGGAGAATTGTAAAAGTGGTGGTAGTAGTAGGAATAGTAGTAGAGTAGTAAAAGATTATTAGAACTTGGATCAAATTTCAATTACATACTACTTCAACACCAAATTACTACGGAGATAGAAAGTGGTACATGCATAATCATGTATATAGTGCTCATGAATTATTTACTCCAGATCTGTTATTACTTTCTTATTAGAAGTTGTTTGTCCAACATTGTAGTACTATAATCATACAGCCTTACTCCACTATGAGTGAGTATATTTTAAATTGTTCATGTTCTTATAGACATGTATTTTTTGTGCTCGCGAGTCATGTAAGACATATATGTATGTTTGGCACAAGGACTCTTCGATATTTGGTTTATAACTTGAGATTAACCTTTTTGTGAATTGTGATCCATCAACCATGTCTCACATATCTTTTTTGTTCATTGCTCCCAGATTATTAAGGAGAATTTATGAGACAGAAGTGCTAATTATTATCTACGGGGCTAATCCATAAGCTGCACAAAAGTACTAATTAATTGCAATGGTGACGTGCTAACCGATACTGTATTTGTATTGCAACAATTAGTGAAGAAATCTTTAAAGTCGGTGCAACAATATGACTGATCAGTAAGTAGGCGCAAACGTGGAATGAAATAAGTTGGGTTTCGAATTACTTAACACAAGAGATGTAGCTTCACTTACTGACTTATTTTTTTTTTTTTTAATAAAACAACTAAGCTTTCGAGTGTTTAAGTTAGAAGTATAGATAACCTCATACAATAAACTCATAATTATATATAAGACATTTTTTGGTCTGTAAATACCTTAAAAGTTTGACCTTTTTAAGATCAAATATTCAGCCAAATTAGTTTTGAGTGTTTAGAGAGATAAACTTGACGATTCTGAATTGTTCTAAGATATTACTGGGAAGTTTTATCTATTGTAATCCTATTGGTAATGAGATCATACATAAATTACACATTTAAAACACTAATCATAAACTGAAAAATTCGCAAAATATAAAGCAATGGTTAATCAATACAGAATATACAATAATAAATTCCACCGATGCAATGTGTAGATCATTATCCTACCGAGAGTACATGAGGTAGTATTTAAAATTACTTTCATGATAGGAGTGTATATGTATGATACCTCTATAATCCTTTTATTATGACTAAATTATACAATACGTCTAACCATATCCGGTTCATTTAAACCGTTTGCCTACACCAATGTCTAATAATATACAAAATCTCAGCAAAGCACATTAACCTTCTATTCCTATGTAACCTACGTATTTCAAAATACAAAGTAATAAAAAAAAATAGGTCATTTAAACAAATAATAATAAAACAAATTACATATTAAATCAAAAATATTAAATTTGAGTTTAAATCAATAGTCCGTGCAACGCACGAGCATTCAACTAGTATATATATAAAAGAGGGATTTTTGAAGAGCATAGGGAGAGTCCATCATTTGAGAAATACTCAAAGAGTTTAGTGTATGGTGAAAGACTAAACAAGAGAGTTTAGTGTATGGTGAAAGAGTATACAAGATATTTTTTGAAAAGCAAAAGAGAGAGTCCATCATTTGAGAAATACTTAAAGAGTTTAGTGTATGGTGAAATAGTACACAAGAGAGTTTAGTGTATGGTGAAAGAGTATACAAGATAATATAGATTTATCATTTAAGATAATTGCATAATAGTAAAAGATAATTAAGATGCACGAGTTCAAACAGAGTCCAAAAAAGTATAGGACAAATTCCACAGTTAATCATTAATAATTCACACCGATATTCTCATTTTCGTGAATTTCTTACATAAAGCTATATTATATAACTGAAACACTGTGTAATGATCATACAATTGGTTATGTGTATCAGAAACTTTTGAAATATATATTATTTTATTGATTCGAAATGTATTTCAATTCGAGATCCATTTATACATTTTCCAATATGCAATGAATAGAGATAAGAAATATATTGTTGTATAATTTAAAACACAAGTAAGCAACATCACAACAATTTTTATGGATAATTTTAATTGAAATAATAGCATAGCTGGTTACAAACATAAAAATCATTAAAAATAATATAATATTTGAACCGTGCAACGCACGAGCTTAAAACTAGTATATATATATTATAAAAGCCGAGTAAATCCCTTTATTGATGGACACTTGGAACAATTCTATTGGATATGAATAAATAAATATTATTGGTAATTAGAATATGGAAACTACTATATAAAATATTAAAAATTAATAAAGAAAATTAATAAAAAATTAAAAATTGTAGTTAATTGAATATTTAAATAATGTTAACTTAAATAAAAAAGGAAAGTTTTAAAGTCTATCAAGTGTAGAAAATATTAAGTGATTGAAACAGTCTAATAAAAATAATTTCCAATTTATACAGAATATATGATTCTTTTCCAATTTATTAATCATGATCATAATATTTGTGACACATTTTCATTTTGCAACACATCTCTTATAAAAAAAAAAAAAAAAAAAGGTCCCAAAAGAAAGTGCAAATCATAGAGAATTTGGAGAAAAGTATAAGCCTTAAGGTGAATTATTATTAGTTTAAAAAGTGATTATAAAGATTTTTCGTTTACTAATTTTGTCAATTTGACTCTTTCGTACAAGTGTCAAAAGAGATTTATTTCAAAATATATTCAACAGGATTAAGCAATGTGTTTAGAATATATTACTCAGTAGTAGTAAAGGAAAAATGTCTATACAAAGAGTTAGTAATTGGTTCATGAATTGGGTTGGGCATTGTGTATTTTGTTACGTAGCAGTGGTTCATGAATTTATCTATACAATTTGTGTTTTTCTTTAGTACCATTGTTTCATATTATTATCAGAATCAAGTTTAGGTTGGACATTATTGTGTTATGTAGCACTAGTTCATGTATAGGGTTTGGTTGAGTCAAAATCCACCACATCGAGTTATTGGATTTCTCGGATCGTGGCACATTTGATGCAAAGAAATGTAAGTTATTATTATAAAAAGCGACTACATAAAGTTCTCTGTTTACAACTTATATGTTATTATTCTTACCATCCTACTCTTCTGTATGATACTTTAGAGGTGAAAGAGTTATATCTCAAAAAATTTCAACTACATGGAGCAATGCTTATATGTAGACTATCAATCGCATCATAAAGAAATGAATGAAATTTGTTTAGAAGTTCAAGTTGAACATTATTCTATCGGCGAAAGTGGCAATTTACCCCCAAGACTTTACTTAATTGTGCAATTTACCACCTTAACTTTCATTGGTGACAATTTGCCCCCTTTCTTTTTCACTTATGTGAAATTCAACTAATTTCGCTAATTATCAATGAATTCTTCAATAAAATAAAATTTGTGTTAATTAAAAAACAACAAAGTTTATTTTTATTCGATAAATTCAAAGTAATATTTAAAATATTAAATAAGAACCTCAGACAAAAAATCCAAAAATTTATTTTTGTTTCAAAAATGTTAATATCGCCTAAGAAATCGTAAAATACAAATAAAAAGAAAAATCAAAAAGTGAACTTTGTTCACGCCAACTTGCATCTCAATTATTTTTATGATCATAGCTCATGATCTTATAGGTGTAAAACAAATTTTATTTGATACAAATGTTTTTTTTTTTCGTTGGGGTTTGTTGTCATTTTTTTTAATGCATATCTAATTTTTTTAGATGAAAATGATTTTTAAATTATTTTGTTGGTGTTGCGTATGGATTTTTGAGATGGAAATTATTTTTATTAATTATAAATAATTTTTATATCTTTTTAATTGTGTTGGAATATTTTTAATAGACAATTTGACCAAAAATTAGTAAAATTGGTTGAATTGCACATAAGTGAAAAGTTAAGGGGCCAAATTGCCACCAATGAAAGTTAAGGTGGTGAATTGCACAATTGTGTAAAGTCTTGGGGGCAAATTGCTACTTTCGCCTTATTCTATCATGTAGCATTGGTTTATGAAGAGGGTCTGGGTTCAAGAATAGGATTGAGTTAACTCATGTTCTACTACGTCGAGTTTTTGGATTTCTCGCATAATGTCACCTTTGATACAAACAATCAGAGTAAATAATACTTTGAAATGATGACCATATAATAGGCTCTAAAATATATTTATTACATTTATAATGTCACAAGTAAAGTGAAATAAAGGTCAATACGTAACATTTACAACGCAACATCATCATCAAAATTGGAGGGAGTATAAGTCTTTAAGTTAGTTAATATTCTTAAAATTGATTAAAAAGTTCTCCCTTTACTAATTACTATTCTGTGTGTTAATTTATTGTTGAAAGAGTTATATTTCAAAATTTTCAACTGGATTAAAATTTATAATCGGGAACATGACACTTATTAACACAATTATGTATATAGTCAATGACTTTATTAATTTTTTTAAAGACTATCAATAAATTATATAAAGATAATGATGTAAATTACTAAGCGAAATATGTTTCTCTTGGTAAGATGATTACATATGCGTAGAATTATAGGTTTCTTTGTAATATCAACAAAGATAACAATAATGAATAATGCAAATAAAGTTGGAAATAACGAGAGTCAAATCAATTTTACGTATGGTCAGAGTGGGTTGGGTTATATTTGAGTTCATGTCATGTCAGGTCTGCATGAAATTGTATTTTTTTCATAATTTATTAAATGTGAAAGTATTTTTCGATACGAATCCCACGATGTACATTTCATTATTTATTTTTTTTATGAGTATTTATTCTTATATTTGTAAGTCAAACGCTCATCTCAATCAAATCGGCATCCAATACTCTTTAAGTGATAGCTGACACTTATAAATTCATAGCTAGACAGAATTTTTTTCATACGTTAATTAATGTTCAACATGTGACATTTATATGTACAATGTAATTGTCTAACAATGTTTTTTTTTTTTTTAATGAAACAAGTATGATTATTACAAATAGGGAGGTCGTGCGCGGCACGAGCATGCAAACTAGTATATATATAGATTTAAGTTCTGGTAGGAACTACAAGTATATAGGAACTTTTAGGAACGAATCTCAACCACTCATCTCCTTAAATCTGATGGTCCACATAATTAGTAATAAAAATAATATATAAAAAAATTAAAAATACCCACTCATCCCCAGCCAACCTCCTTTTCTCTCTCCTCCAACCCCAAACCCAACATAAAACCACCACGTCCCAACCACACCTGCCGCCGCCGATCAGCACCACCACCCACCGCCTTCATCGACGCCACCACCACCAATGGCAAGGCGATGCTCCGGGGACTTGACATAGGTGGTCCGCTTGACCCACAACTGCTTCCTCACGCCTCACATTCCATTTTCTCTCTCTTCGACATTTTTCCTCTTCCTTTCCCGGCGTTTTCCATGGAATCATGTCACGCTGCTCCTCTTTCTCTTCTCATATGTTCGTCTCCATGTTCATCTCCTTTCAAAGGATATTCATTGCCATTTGTAAGTGAATTTTCATGGAGTTTTGTCGAATTAATGTTCATCAAAATTAATGTAAGTTCATCAAAAATAATTTATATATTCATCCGATTAATATTATTAAATGTTCATCAAATTAAAGGTATATATTCATCCAACTAAGTTCGATTTTCATCACATAAAAAACATGATTAATCCGGATCTAATTCCGATGAACATTCCACCTTAAATTGATGAACATAACTTGGAGTTGATGAATATCCAACTCAAAATTGATGACACATCCAACTTAGATTGATGAACATTCGACCATGTCTTGATTGTGGAAATGAGAGAGAAATTGTTAAAATGGAGGAGGAGGGGAGGGGAAGGTGACGCGCGACGTGGGCGGTTTGGTGGCCGACAAGAGGCGGTAAAGGTGGTGGCGAACGACGAGTTTGGTGGCGGGCTTGTGGCCGGAGTAAGAAGGTGGCAGTAGCGAAGGTGGTGTGGATGGTGGCTGGGGAAGGGAAGGTGGTGTAACACCCCATATTTTTGGGTTACTTGAATTGTACAAAGTATTGGGAGAATCTCGTTTTAAGGGTATGAAAATCTATTTTGGTAAATTAGGGTATATCTTCCGTTTAGAGACGCTTTCCTAATTGGGCAACTGTTTGGCGAAATTACCAAAATACCCTTACTAAACCCTTCCTACTTTCTACAAAAAAAAAAAAAAACCCCAAAACCCTCCCCTCACTCACGGCTGCAGCAAAGAAAAAAAAAAGAACGACGTGAGGAGAAGAGAAGAAGAGAAGAAGGAGAAGAGGAGGAGGAGAGCCGCGCATCACCACCACCGCCGCTGCCACCCTAGCCGCCGCTGCCACCAGCCGCCGCCATCAACCCTAGCCGACCCTCTCTCTTGGTTTTACATCAAGAGTAGTATGTTTCTATACCCCCTTCATAATTTCTAATTAGGGCTTTCTTAATTTCATGTTGATTATGGTTTAAACATGATTTTGGTTGTGGGAATTGCCTTATTAGATTATATTCATGCTTAATTGTGGTTTTGATGCATGAATAATTGAATGCTAATTTAGGGCTTTTGAAATTAGGGTTCATATGATTTAATGATGATTTTATGATTGGAATTGTGTAGTATTTGGAGGAATTGATTATCATGGTTTAAATAATTCATGGTTTTAATTTGGGGATGAATTATGATGTTCTAATGGTGAAAAATATATTCTGTCCAAATCTGATCTTGTCCTAATTTGAGTGTTAATATGGTTGATTTAATGATTTAATAATGGAATTGTGTTGTTGGTATGATTGGGAAGGTGTTGTGCGAATTTGGTATTGTTTAGAGGTCGTTTGAATGTTGAAATCCAAAGTTAGAGTGTCATGGATGCAGTAGTAGGGTGATGATTAGTGATTAGTGTATTGTTGATTGATTTTAGGTTGTGTGTTCGAGGAAGTACCGTTCTAAAGTCTTGAGTTGATCTTGTGATTTCGCTAGTAAGGTAAGAACGTTGATCACAAACCTCTCACTAGCCATTATCTTGTTTGATACGCTTTGCTTGATCATCGTATGTTCTTGCTTTACACATTCATTCTTGTTACCCGTTTCGCTTGTACCTAACTATATCATTGAGCATATTTTCCTTCCGTCTTATCAATGTTCGTTTGCGGTCTTTCGACCACCATACTCCCCACGGCCTTCGGCCCTCTTGCCTTCCTCGGCCCTTCGGCCTCTAGCCGAGACCATCACTCGGCCACTTGGTCGAGTGGTGCGTATGTTTGTCGCTTGTGTTTTTGTTTCGCTTCAAGCATCTATCGATTATGATTATTGTAAATTGTATCGTCAAATAATGCACGCGTGAATAACATATATAAAACGGATGAAAGAATATAAATGACTCCACCTAGAGTACGATGTATTCGGCTCGGCCGATCATCGTTTAATATACCTCTGATCAAGGTACGTAGGGTCGGATTAGCTACCGACTTCCTAATAGTCTTCCTCCTAGATGGGAACTCGTCCTACCGGCCTGCCTTGCGAGGGGTGTGCACACTCGGGATTATTAGGGTGATAATTACAACTCTAGCTCGATCAAAGTTCGTTAAGTGGGGGCTATGGGGTAGAACCCTGGCCGAAAATAAGATTAAATAATGTATATATTGAGCGACGATGCTCTTTTGATAATGCACTTTGTTGTTGAATTTCTAGCCTAGCAATTGACTTGGTTTTAATTGCGGCGTGACAATTCTAAATTTATTTCTATTTATAGTTGGTCAAAATTTAGGGTTGTTACAGGTGGTGGCCGAGATTTGGGGAAGCCATGACTGGGGAAGAGAGAGAAAATTTGTAAGGGGGACTAATTCCAGAAACTTGATAGTATATGAATTGGGGACCGTTAGATTACATTTGATCTTGTGGTTGGTAATGGTTTCTGAATTTATTATATAATGGAGGTTCCTACCTAAACCCAACCCTATATATATATATATATATATATATATATATATATATATATATATATATATATATATAGGGCCTATCCAGTGAGAAGTGATAATTTGGTGAGAAGTGAGAAGTAATCTCAGCCATTGATTTCGCATAACTGCAGTAACTAAACTGCATAACTCCAGTCGTAACTCCACTAACTAAAACTCTTAACTCCAGTCAGTTAACTCTATTAACTAAATTGCCTAACTCCAGTAAACTAACTTCATTAAGTAAATTGTCTAACTCGAGTATTATTATTAACTCCACCAAATTCAACGAAAATTCATTAACTCTAACGTAAATCACGTAACTCCGACTTAACTCAATCAACTAAAACACATAACTCCAAATTAATTTCATTAAATAAAACACGTAACTCTAATAACTCCACTACCTCAATCACGTAACTCCCACTTAACTCCATAAACTAAATCGCGTAACTCCAACTTAACTCCACTACCTAAATCACGTAACTCCTATAACTCTGACATAACTCCACTAACTAATACACGTAACTCCTATAACTAAAACTCGTAACTCCAATAACTAAAACCCTTAACTCCGCTAACTAAACCCCGTAACTCCAATAACTCTAACTTAACTCCATTAAATAAAACACGTAACTCCAATAACTAAAATTCGTAACTCTAATAACTCGACATTAACTCTAATCGACAAAACACGTAAATTAAAAAAAAAAAAAAAACAGAAATTTACTTTCCCCATTTTCTCTATCCTCCCACCCCACCCAAACCCGTCCAGCCTCCCCACCACGTCAACTGCTCCGGCTCCAAATCGCCTAGCTCACGATCCTCGGAAAACTTCACGCGAACGGCCGGCGAACCGAGACCTGACCTCCAACCACCAACTCCACCATCTCCGACCTCTCATTTCCCTTCTTTCCTCACCTCTCACTTCTTTATTTTGATCAACCGCGGCGAAATGGAGTGGCGGTGCCGGCAATCGAGGCGAGAGCGTCGGAGGAAGGCAGTAGTGGTGACGATCGACGTCGGCGTTCATCAAGGGTGACTAAATCTGAGAAAAACGATAACAAGGAGAGGGAAGGAGAAGACGTTATTCGAGGTGTAACCGTGCTCGACGGAGGAGAGGAGTGGCCGACGATGACTCGCGGTAGTCATTCGAGTCGGCCGGTGGTTCCTTCGCCGGTTCATGTTGTCGACGGTGGTAGGCGGCGGGCAGGTGAGCGGGGAGAGAGAAAAGGAGGAAAGGGGAGAAGAGAGAAAATGTGAGGAATTGGGGAGTTTGGGTGTATTTTTAATTTTTTTTTTTTTTTTTTTATCATAATCCTTAATATGGGCCATTAGATGAAGTGAAATGGATGGCTTAGATTACTTCTCACTTCTCACTAAACTAATACTTCTCATTTGATAGATTTCCTGTATATATATATATATATATATATAGAATTAGGTTCAAATGAGTCCTTTAGGATTAGATGAGTCCATGAGTCCCAATCACAGCCGTTCATCCAATCTAATCCGACGCTCGAAATTTCGCCACCCCTTAGGGGTAAAACCGTCAATTGCATCCTAGATATAAAACTAAAAAAAACCGGCCTCCCTCCTCATTTTTACAGATTTAATTTCTCTCTCCTCATTTTTTCTCTCCCATTTTATCTCTCCTCACCCCGTCCCCCTGGTTTCTCTCTCCTCACCTTCGATCTTATGTTTTCTCTCTCCTCGCCGCGGTCACTCTCAATCGCTGCCGCCGATCTCCCCGTCGCATACAACCGGCGACTGTTCTGATCAACTCTTCGCCGTCGCTCGCTCATCAAAATAACCATTTTCCGGCCTCATTTTCCTCTGCCTAGTAAAGGTATGTATCCGACTCTCATTTTGCTTTTATTCAATCGATTTTGTTGTGTTTTACACTTTAATTTGACGTCTGTCGATCTCATTATGTGCATTTTGAGATCGATATTTCGATTTGATCGATTTTACCTCACTCGAATTCAGGTCAAAATCAGATTCATCATTCGATAATAGCGGAAACGCGCGGAGAAGTGCGACAACGGCGAGGCGCGCTGCGTTATTCGTCTTTGCCGGCGTGTATGCTTCGGAAACTCCGGCACTGTGCGGAATATGATTTAGGTATGATTTCTCTATATTAATTTGTTTTGCTGTTGAAAATTTGTAATTTAGCGTTTTATTCAATCGATTTAGGCATCCGACTCTAATTTGCTTTTATTCAATTGATTTTCATGTTAATTTCGCGTTTGTTTAGCGTTCTCATGTGATTTTGTTTGCAATTTTACTCTTTAGAATTTGCGAAAATGTTCGATTAGCAGTGATTATGTTGTAGGTATGATTACCTAGGTTTGATTTTAACGATCTCGGCAAAACATTTCGTGCGTTTTCTGGATTTGCTGGAAGTATTAATTTCATGTGTCGATTTTAGTGTTTTCGGCAATTTCTGATGTTTCTATGTTGATCCGTTGATATTTTTAAGTTCTAGGGGTTTTGATTTGTGGTTTTGAGAGGTTTTTCATTGTGGATATGTGGATGAGGATATGCGTGTTACGTTTTTGATGAATTTTATGAATAAGATACTTTGTGGAGAATTGTTACTAGTCCTGTTCGTAAGAATTGCACCACATGAATGCTTGGTGCAGACTGAACTTCAAATTTTTTGCTGGATGTGACTTTACTTCTAGATACTGCTCCCATATGGTTTGGTTACACAGGTTTTATTAGATGTTTTCATATTCAGGCATGGTGGCTTTCGATTATGGCCCCTGGAGATCACATTTCTTAAAGTGGACCTGGCTTGTCAAGTTGTCAAATATAGATCACATTTCTGCCGAAATGTCCCGATTAATTCTGTTTGAGTCATTGTTCCTTTTTTGGCTTTGAGTAAGTTGAATGTATTAGTTTGGATCCAACTAGGTAGACGTAAAGCTTTCTGGTTTTTGTTGTGGTTGTGAAAGAAACTTCTGAAGGGATGCATGGGTTATGGTCAGTTCAATATGTAAAGGAACTGTAAAGAGAGTTTGAGACGTATTGAGAGTTTGATGTTCAATTGAGTTTTTGCTGTGAAGTTAGGAGGTATAAATTTTCTCAAAAATGTTTGGTTGTATTCTGCCAGCATAAAGAAAATCCTTTTTTCTTAAATTTTCACAGCCTGGTATCTTCCTGTCCTCATCGTCTTGGGTTAGAAATATGTGCAGGTTATTGCCAGTTCTCTAGTTTGTGTTTGAACAGGTGATTTTCTTATGAATATTGCAGTTTCTGGTTTGATTGCAGTTTTAGTCGTTTTTCTGATGTTTGATTTTTGATTAGTTCAGTTTGATTTTAGAATTTAGATTGTTGAGTTTGAGCCTTTGAGGTGAAGTGTTTGAAATCAGATCAATTTATCTCAATTGGCTGAATTAGAGCTAATGTTGTTTTTTTGTGGAATTCTTGCTTATATAGTAGTCGAGAGTCTCACTTCAATGGCATGCGATTCTGTTTCTGTGAAATTCATGAGCGAAACAATAGTGCGGTATTATGCGAATTAGCCAGAAACTAGGGCTGTCTATATTAGAGTATCGATTATCTAGTAGCTTTTGCTGAATTTGTGTTATAGAATGCTTTGTGCTGGTGTCAATGTCTTTGATATGGAAGGCAGTGAAACTAGTAAGTGGACTACCAAATAAAATTTACTGGTGTCAAGAACTTGGTTTTTCTTTTCTAAGTGGACTACGAAATTTTCCACTAAAAAAGGTTGTTAGCTCAATGGTAGAGCGGTGTGCAATTGGCATATAGACGTGGGTTCGAGTCCCACACAGCCTAATACTTGTTCTTTGTTGCTTATTAATGGGTTTGATTGCCTTAGACATTTACAATATACATTCGGCTGTGATTTGCACAAATAGGACCCTGATATATAAAGCCCGATGCATCATTCTAATAACATGCATATGCTACACACGGATGCACTTGGTATTCTAATAGCATGCATCTGCTCACACTACTGAAACGTTATCAACCATGGGCCTGGAGAATGTCCTGCAGGTGGCTGTTTTGCATTTTAGGCACATGCATTTTGCCGGTTGGAGGAAATGCACCCCTCGACCTGCACAACCCTGAAAGATGCCTTCATACATTATGGGGGGTGTCTACTGTGGATCGATCCTAGTCCAAGTTGTCTTGTCTAGAATTTCATAACCGACGTGGGACTCGAACCCACACCTCATGCAATGCACGATGCTCTTCTTATTGAGCTAGCCAACTTTCAAGGAGAAACAAAAGTATAAAACGGCAATTTTGTTGATAGACTAATAGAATCACACACACTAACTAACAGAATTACACACACACCTCTAGTCGAATCATACACACTAACTAATACGATCACACATACTAACTAATACAATCACACTAACACGCATATAGAATCAGAATCACATTAACAAATGCAATGACACTAACTAACATATGAATCACACAAGCTGATTAATAGAGTCACACTAACACACACATCGAATTATACACTAACTAATAGAATCACACACTCTATGGAATAAAATCACACTCACTATCGAATAAAATCACACACATAAACTTATAGAATCACACAAGCCAATGAATAGAATCACACTAACACACACATATAATCATACAAGCTAACATATGAATCACACAAGCTGATTAATAGAATCACACAAACACACGCACATAATCATACACTAACTAATAGAATCACACACTCTATGGAATAGAATCACACACCCTATAGGATAGAATCACATAAACAAATACAATCGCACACAACCTAACATATATAATCTCATCAATATGATTTCATAAACTGACCAATGTGACACCATATAGTAACCAATGTGATTCTATATACTGACCAATGTGATTCTACCACCTCAATTATAAAATCGAGTAATTCGATCCAAATTCAATAATAAAATCGGGTGTGATTCAATAGTCAATACAGTGTGATTGCAAAATCAATTAATAAAACTGAGCCTAATTTACCAAATAACAAAAACGAATTTCCTGAACATATTGAACAAAAGTTAAAAGTAGCGATAAATTTGCAGTTTCGAACCTGATTTAAGATCGTTTTGATGATGAAATTTTTATAGCGACCTTCGAAGGCAATGGAATCGACGAGAACATGTGATTCAATAACCAACACCTTGTGATTGCAAATTCTATTTAAAAATCGAGAACATGTGTGATTCAATAACCAACATGTTGTGATTGCAAATTCTATCTAAAAATCGAAATCATACAGAAAAAAAAAAAAAACGATCGAATTTGGGATTTTAATCAAAAGAAAACGAAAAACCGACCTGATTAAGATTAATTAGCTTGTACTCCGCCACCTTTTTCCGATCGATCTTTGGTGCGAATTTGCCTCTATATCGTGACCGAAAATGATGCAAAATTGCCTCGTGAAAAACTTCATAGTAAAGATAGAGCACGGCGGCGGTGCCGACGAAAAACATAAGCAATGGTGGAGCGAGGAGAGAGAACGGCGGTGGCCAGTTTTTCGAGGAGAGAGAAAAGAGACGGGAAATGAGAGAGAGGGAGGCAGGGAGTTGTAGAGAGAGAAATGGAAATTGACAAGAATGACGTTTGTTGTTGATGGGTTGATGACCCCTTCCTCTATTCTTCCGTATTATTTTTAGGAAGCATCTCGGCCTTTCATTTCATTAGATCCTACGGTCCAAATGAGGACTCATGGACTCATCTAAGTAGGCGGACTCATCTGAACCCGCATATATATATATATATATATATATATATATATATATATATATATATATATATATATATATATATATATATATATATATATAGGATCAAATGAGTCCTTTAGGCTTAGATGAGTCCATGAGTTCTCATCTCAGCCATTCATCGCTCTAGATCCTACTCTCCAAATTTCGCCGCGCCTATAAGGGTAAAATAGTCAATTATTTAAGAAATATAAAAACAAATATCCAACTCTTTCCCCTCATCTTTTTCAGTTTTAATTTCTCTCTCCTCAACCTCCGTTTCCCCAATTTCTCTGTAATTCCCGATTCTCCTCTCTCTCTCCTCCGCTTCACCGCCGATCGTTTCGTCGCCACCATAGCCGCCGCCGCCGCTCTCTTACACCTATTACCGCCGCATTCTATGCTTTTAAAGGTAATCACAAATTTTTAGAAGTTTTTCTGCATTTTTTGTGTTACTCAAGCTGTTATTTGTTTGATTCCATGTATTCTAATGCTTATTAGGTTTGATTCTTGTTGATTAGTTTCTCGATTCGTTGTTTTCGAAGGTTTTGCTGCATTTTTCGTGTTGTTCAAGCTTTTATTTGTTCGATTTTATGTGTTTTTAATGCTTATTAGGTTTGATTTTTGTTGATTAGATGCTCGATTTGGTGTTCTCGAAACTTTTTAGTGTTCTGTTGTTGATTTGGAATTTTCGGAAACTCTAGGTTTGATGAATTTTTTTGATAACAAAAACATATACCGTGTGATTTCATTTTCCACAAGTATGACTATTTTTCCACATGTTTTTGTAAACATAAAATATGATGCTGAAGAAGCGAAGCCTGAGCAAGAAGACAACGTTGAACCTGTGTATGATGCTTTTTATGTGATTTTGTGGAATATTTTGTGTGATTCTGTGGAATGTTTGTGTGATTTTGTTAGATAATTGTATGATTCTGGTAGATATTTTGTATGATTCTGTTAATTTTGTTTGTGTGATGTTTTGTTGGATGTTCCTGGGATTCTTTTTGGATATTTGTATGATTCTGTTGAATATCTTGTATGATTCTGCTCTAATATTGTGTGAGAATGAACCTAGCTTGAGCTTGGTCACTTTTCATAGCAATTGATAATAATTGACAGTGAATTAGGTGCACTAATTTTGATTTTATCATATGATCAGCTTGAATGTGAAGCAATTCTCATCGTTTCTGCTAAATCAATTTGATCTTGAAAGTATTATTTGGTGTAATATGACACTATGCAGTTGCACTCGTATAGATAAGTTGTATGGTTATGAGTAAGATATGCAGTTAACTTGATTTGTTGTATTAGCTCATTGCGTTACAGGACTGATCGTTGGTCAGAGACACCTTCACTGAAATATACACTAATCATTGTCGTGGTTTTCGTTGATATAGCAAATAGGTATATTCAGGGTTGGTTATGGTTGCTTTTGCAATCACAATATGGCAGATTTAGGAGGCTTTTAAAGCATTCCAATTATTATTCTCAGTGTTTGGTGTACCTATATATTGTACATTGGAGAAAGTAGTAGCTGTATTCGGAGGGTACAAATTCTTTGGTTTTTGCTTTAGAATGTGGTCTGCTTTTTTTTTTTTTTTCTTTGGTATGGATGAGCTACCGTAGTAGCTGGCTTAGAGCTGTTTTGATTTGATGTGGCAAGCTGTCATGATTTGATGTGGGTGACAATATGCATATGATTATCGGCAAAGTTTGGAGCCCTTTGAACTTGATGTGTTATTCGACAGGCTGAAATTTTTTTAATTGAACTGGAATATTTCTCCTTAGTACTTCTATAGTAAGTTGTCAGTGTTCTATAGTGATAGTGTTTGAATGTTGCGATTCCTAGTTTGCAGTTTGCTTGTTAGTGATTTATAGAGGGGTTTCGGCTTTGTGAAAGTGCTGAAAACGAATGTTGATGAGTTTGACGAGTCCATTCTTTTAGCTACTAATGTGTAATACTTGTTTAATGTGTAATACTTGTTGTAAATGTGTAATGCACGAGCTCTGTGCTACTAATGTGTAATACTTGTTTAGTTCCTCAATAATGAATATTGAATGTGGTGATTCCATTTTCAGGAATCTGAAGAATCTTTGTCTTGGAGGAACATTAGCCCCTGAGCTTGGACAACTCTCTTACATTAAATCCATGTAAGCTCGTAACCTACCAACTTCAATTACTACAGTTACTGATTTCATTTTTAATTTTAGGACTCCAAATTCGACTTCTCGTTGTGTTCTCTACCTTGAGTGATCTCGTTATAATGTGTTCCTACTTGTGTTGTTTCTTCCTTTCTGCATTTTTAGTATGTTGCGCAACAATTCCTTTACTGGGGTTATACCGAGTGAAATTGCTGACCTCGAGGAACTAGAAGTGCTAGACTTGGGATACAATCATTTCAGCGGACCATTGCCGACTAACCTGGGCAACAACTTCTCCCTATCAATTCTGTAAGTAGATGTTTATGTCTTACAAATTTGCAACTAAATGTTGATCTAAGTGGATCTCCTTCTTCCTTATTTCTCCTGTTTGGGTCCCTCAAGTTGAAATCTTTTGCCCTGCGTTGCATGTGTTACAGCTTGCTGGACAACAATGATCTCCTTGGTAGCTTGTCTCCTGAGCTTAATCAGCTCCAGCTGCAATCTGAACATCAGGTGGATGAGAATCAGCTGCAAGGTGTATCTGATGGGATAAGGTGTAACAGTGAACCTGTTTCGTGGTGAGAACCATTCTTATATTTCTCTCCATATTAAGTTCTGCTCAGTATGTTAGCCACATGAAGGGAGCTTGAACCAGTCATCTGAGAAGTCGAATAAGTAAAAATAAGAGAGATCAGATCAGGACCTCACTGACAGATCAGATCAGGACCTCACTCATAGATCAGATTAGGACCCCTGGTAATTCATTTCACTTGGTGTGGCTTTGCTTGTGAATTCTGATAGGTTGATTAGGTTTATGGTGAAATTGCTTTGCATATAGTCGTAATCGTTTGGTGGGTTGCTGGGAAGTTGAGAGTTGTCTTTTTTTCCCCGGTACAGAGCCTTGTCATTTGGCTTGTGTTTTTGTTCAGCCTTGAGCAGTCCAATAGTCCAGGAAATTGATGTTGGCAAATACCACTACTGTGTTACCCTCATGGATATTAGCTCAACGGTAGAGCGGTGTGCAAGATGCGCATATGTGTGGGTTCGATTCCCACATAGCCAACATATTGAACCAATCCTACCCCTCTTAATTTCATAAAAGCCTAAACTTTCAGTGAGTAATTCTAAATCGACTTACAGTCGAACATTGGTTACTAAACATATATTAAACCAGTCCTAAACCTTAAACTGTCACAAAAGCTCAAACTTTTCACTAACTAGCCACTAATTCACTGCTAATTCAAACTGTATCGAATCAATTTAGAATCGAATACACAGATCTTTTACTAATTCTTTTATACAGCCAAAGAAACCAATGACATATTTGCGCAGAATTTGACTAGATAGGTTCTAAAATGCTTATAGCCGACATGGGAGTTGAACCCACACCCTTGTGCATTGCACACGCTCTACCAGTTTGAGCTAATCGGCTTTAAGAAGAAATAAGACATTACAAGTGATGGTGATATATATAAGATGGTGATCACTAGTCAGTATAATTACAGTCACATATACAAAGCCCATATGGAAGATACAATGTAAGACACTCAAAACCCACACTCTGAAAACAGACGAAAAAAAGAAACAAAGGCAGGAAAGTACTTATATCATTTCCATCAAAATCAATAACATCCTCATTTATCACTACTCAAAAGACTATTTCCACTTTGGAATTGCTCAAAAGCATCTACCATAGAATGACACATACCCAAAATCTATGTATCACTATGAACCAAGCACTATCAAGATTAACGAAAATCATAGCAACAAGTGAAACTAATACAATCACTTTAGATCCTAACTAACTGTCATCAGCTCATTCAAAGACAACCAACTATTCATATGTTCTCGGCAATAACAATTCCTGCTACATCAGAAATCACATATTCTCACATGTTCTCGGCAATAACAATCAGCTTCCTGCGTTAAACATAGAATGACACTCGTTTGTCCATAGAATGACACAAGATTGTTCATAGAATTACACAACCATAGAGTAACACAGGTTTGTCCATAGAGTGACACACCAACAATAGAATCACATACTCTATCACATAGAATCACACACTCTATCGAATAGAATCACACGCACTATCGAATAAAATCACACACACTATCCAATAGAATCGCACACACTAGTTACTAGAATCACACTAATTAATAGAATCACACAAGCTAATGAGTAGAATCACGCTAACACACATATAGAATCATACACTAACTAATAAAATCACACACTCTATGGAATAAAATCACACTCACTATCGAATAGAATCACACACTAACAAATAGAATCACACACATAAACTTATAGAACCACACACGATATCAAATAGAATCACGCAAACCTTGGGTGGTATTTACCAATAGAATCATACACATTAGAAAATAGAATCACGAATAGAATCACACAAGCGCACGAATAGAATCACACACACAAACGAATAGAATCACATACTCACGAATAGAATCACAAACACTAACTTACAAAATACACACCAACAATGAACCCCACTGTGATTCTAAACATTCTGAAGTCACAAACGCCTCAATCACACGAGCTGAGTACACATGTCGGTACTTCAATGCTTGAATATATGAACAATAAAAGTAAGTAACCTTATGATTCTAATATTGAAACTATGATTCTAATAAGTAAATAACGAGTCTGTGTGTATCAATATTCAATATAGTATGATTGCAAATTCAATTATAAAATCGAAAATCGGAAGGAGAGTGTGTGATTCAATATTCAATACTGTGTGATTGCAAACTACATGATAAAAAATCGAAATCGAAAGAAGAGTTGTGTGATTCAATAACCAATATTGTGTCATTGCAAATTCTATCTAAAAATCGAAAAAGAAGGAAGACCATGTGTGATTAAATAACTAATACTGTGTGATTGCAAATTCTAATCTAAAAATGGGAATCATAAAGAACTTAAAAAACGATCAAATTTGGGAATTAATCAAAATAAAAAGAAAATCGACCTGATTCAGATTAATTTGAGCTTGAATCGCGCCACCTTTTCTTGATCGATCATTAAATTGGCAAAATGCTGCGAATTCGCCTGTTTATCGTGATCGAAAATGCTGTTAATTTGCCTCGTGAAGTTCAATTGTTTTTTCTAGGTTTTGATTTTGGGGAAAAATTGGAAATAAAGGGAGAAGAGAGATAAAGAGAAGAAGAGAGAGAAATAGCAGAAAAGAAATGCAGGATGAGTTTCGACCCCTGCTCCATCCTTTTAGTCACGTTTTTTAATTCATCGTGGCCGTTTATCTGATTGCATCGGACGGCTCAAATGAGGACTCACGGACTCATCAGAATAGGCGGACTCATCTGAACCCGCCTGTATATATATATATATATAGAAACTTCGGAACCAATCCTAACCATCTATAATTCTATATACACAAGATCTAACGGTCAACAAAAAGACAATCAAATAAAAAGAAAACATACAAATCAAACACAATCCCAGATTCCCCCCTTTCATTTTCTCTCTCCTCCCCCTCCCCCACCACCACGCACCACCCACCCCACCACCGGCTCCAGTACCCGAGTGGTCGCCGCCGGCACCTCGTGGCGCGCAGAACGCCGCCGCCAGCCTACCACCCCTACCCCCACCGTCCGCGACGTCATTCCCCCCTCCTCCACTTCCATTTTCTCATTTTTCCTTCACTTTCTCTAACCTCAAATTACACTGCTTTTAACTCCGCCGCGGCCCCACCACAAACAACCATCATTTCCGACTCCGGCGAGCATCATCCCCGCTCCCACGATCACCCACCACCTCTCTCACCATTCAAAATTTAGATCTAGGTTTTATTTACCACACATGTTCATCAAATTACTACTCGATGTTCATCAAATTAGTACCATATGTTCATCAAGTTATTGCCTCCGGCATCACCACGGTAGGTTGTCGATCTCCGGTGAGCATTTAGTTAAACATTCATGTATGTTCATCAAACTAATGGGGTATGTTCATCAAATTAATGGTGTATGTTCACCATTATCCAAGTTGATGAACATTCGTCTATAATGAAATCGGCGATGATCGTCGCCGCAGGAAGGCAGGAGAGAGAAGAGAAAGAGGAGCAGTGTGACATGATTCCATGGAAAACGCCGGGAAAGGAAGAGGAAAAATGTCGAAGAGAGAGAAAATGGAATGTGAGGCGTGAGGAAGCAGTTGTGGGTCAAGCGGACCACCTATGTCAAGTCGCCGGAGAATCGTCTTGCCATTGGTGGTGGTGGCGTCGATGAAGGCGGTGGG
Source organism: Spergularia marina (assembly GCA_963680865.1). Taxonomy (NCBI): domain Eukaryota; kingdom Viridiplantae; phylum Streptophyta; class Magnoliopsida; order Caryophyllales; family Caryophyllaceae; genus Spergularia; species Spergularia marina. The sequence goes on along the minus strand of OY804553.1, from coordinate 18,997,734 downwards.
TGGTGGTGCTGATCGGCGGCGGCAGGTGTGGTTGGGACGTGGTGGTTTTATGTTGGGTTTGGGGTTGGAGGAGAGAGAAAAGAAGGTTGGCTGGGGATTAGTGGGTATTTTTATTTTTATTTTATATATTTTTATTACTAATTATATGGACCATCAGATTTAAGGAGATGAGTGGTTGAGATTGGTTCCTAAAAGTTCTTATATACTCCCTCTGTCCCAGCTTAAACGTCTCATATTCCATTTCGAAACGTCCCACCTCAAACACCCCATCTATTTTTGGACATATTTCTCTCTCCTACTTTTATTAAATTATCACACCCTCTCCCACATTATCTCTCCTACTTTTATTTACCTCCACATTCTCTCTCCTCCTTTTTCTTAATATTCTCTCACTCAACTTATTATATCAATTTTTCTTATTCCACTACAAATACCCCACGGGGCAAAAATTCTAGAATAACCGACGGTCACCGCCGGTCATACTAAAATATTAGATCATGTCCGTTGATTTCGTAATAAATAATCTACACCATTGAATTATATTAATCATGGTTAAATAATTTGGATATGATACACCCTCAATACGTGTGATTACACCCCTAATAAGTTATTATTGAAATATGATTTCCACCATGCTCTCCGCCTTTCCCCGCTCGCTGCTCTCCTCTGCCGCCCTCCTCATCGGCGGATCAACCCTCCACTCAACCGATTTCAGCCCTGATCAACCCTCCGCGCAACCGCTCGTCTCGACCCCAATATGCTCCGCCGTGCTCCCCACCCTTTTCTACCGATGCACGTTCCTCCTCATGGGTTTATCATCGTCGCCATCCTTCTCATCGTGTCCTTCTTCCTGCCGACCGTCCACCGATGTCCCACCTATAATCACCCATTTTCGCCAATTTCAATTCCAATATCGATTTGCTGATTAATGAATTTGACGAATTGAAGCGATGCTGATGAAAATCATGAATTTGATGGTGAAATTTGGTGGCGACGGTAAAAGCTGAAAATGAAATTTGGGGGTGACAGTAACACTGAGAAATGGCGAACATGAACTTGAGGATGAATAATGGCGGTAGGCCAGTAGCGCTTGAGAGGCAGGCTGTCGGACTGAATCGATAGGCAAACGAAGATGGTGTTTTTTTTTTTAATGTGTGCTATAATAGGATATAAAATTTAAGCTGTCGCACATAATATCATAAAGAAAAGCATAGAGCTGGTGGACATAGAGGAGCTAGGTGTATCCATAGGTCATGTGTTCAACTCCCCATTAGTAACTATTTTTTTGAAGTAGAGCATTTTATTTATTTTGCTGCCCAATAATTCACACTTTTAATATATTTTGACTTCTTTTCTTTATTTTTTTTACTTATTACTTGTGATAAAATATAGTCATCAAAGCTAATGTATGTAGTCATATGTTACAAACTCGTGAATTTAAGTTAAATTTGTGTTGTTTATTTAACTCACTATCACACGAGTATAGTAAATTAGAAAAATAAATAATTTGTCCGCTATGAGGTTGACATGTTTTAATTTTACGTGTTTCACGCTAATGTACATCGGAACCAATACTCCCCTTAAACCAATGAACAAATAGGTGGCCTCTCTTTAAACGATACTCGTCCATAATACATTTATAGGGACATATCATGGGGGCACGCCCAACCTAAGGAGTCCATTCTCTACAATGTCCACTTGAATCGTGCCTTATATACCTCTTGTTGTAATCTACCTTACCATCAGACTCAAGATTAATATGAAGTTGTCTGCTCTAAATAAAACCCACACAATTTTAAAATTGTTCTTTTATATACCTTTTTAATAGGTTCGGTCTTTATAAATCAAATCGTTTAGGGGCCAGGGGTGGTTGATTTTGCTTTTGTATTTCAAAAGAAGTTTTGTTTTCAATTGTATACTTCGTATTATCCTATTCGTACTTGTTTAAGAACGAAACTTGAAGCCTTACTTTAGATATTATTCTTTGAAAACATTAGTAGCTTATGAATGTAATTTAATAAGAAATTTTAGTTTCATATAATTTTTTTTTTTTTTTTTATCATATTTGCAGTATTATGAGAGCAACTTTAACCTAGTTTTTGAATCGAACCATTAGTAGCTTCTAGTTGAACTAAAGTAGCTTGTTCTATGTAAGTCTTTAATGAGATTCAAATAAATCTAGCTTGTTCTATGTAAGTAACGATTGACCGTTTCTTATTTATCAAGTGCACAATTGCAATTCTTTTAATTATGAAATCTAATTTAGATAATTAGATCAGTCGTTGTATCTAACAATGAATTCTTGAAACTTTCAAATTAGTTCTTAAAGAGATTCAATCATTTTTTGTGATAAAATACGACTTATAATGATTCAATTTTTGGATGATATGTACGATTATAAAACTATTAATACGTTATTTTAACTTGTTTAAGATAAAAACACTCAACCTCGACCTTAAAAAAAAAAAACACTCGACCTCATTTTTAAATGAAAATAATCGAAAATCATACTCACAAAAAATAACAAGCAAATATTGAAACAAAAGGCGAGAAAACTCAAACATAAATATTAAAATGTAAAAAGTAAAAATTACCATAAAAGGCGGGAAAACAAGAAGGTTAGCGCCTAAGCCCAAGCTCGAGCAAATTAATGTTTTAAAAAAAAGCCCAAACGGAAATAGAAAAAAAATGAAATTCGGGAAAAAAAAAAAGGTAGATGGTGAGGCTTGAACCTTGGTTCAAGAGTAGAGTTCTACCCAATTGTGCTAAAGTTATTTATTTATAATTATTGTGTTTTATTTATACTTGTATACATGATAAAGTTTAACCACGGTTAAGTTTAGCATGACCGGCGGTGACCGACGGTCCGTTTGAGGTGGGACGGAGGGAGTACTTGTAGTTCCTAGCAGAACTTATATCTAGAGCTGGCAGCGGGCCGGGCCGTGTCGGGCTTCGTGCCGGCCCGTCGTGCCCAATCACCCCGGAGGCCCGGCACGGGCACGGACTTCGTGCCTTCGGGCCGGGCTCGTGCCGTGCCGAAATTTTAAAACTCGTCCCGAGCACGGCACGAGGCACGAGGCACGTCGGGCTCGGGCCGGGTCGTGCTCGTGCTCGGGTCGTGCTCGTGCTTCGGGTCGTGCTTCGGGTCGTGCCCATGGTTCGGGTCCGTCGGGCCGGGGTCGTGCTTCGGGTCGGGCCTTTAAAAAAAATTCCAAAATTATTTTTTTCCAAAATTATGGATTTTGCATATTGTTTGTGCAAATTTATTATTTTTCATATTTATTTAATTGATTAAAATAAACTAAAGAAGTGAGACAAAATATAACTGAAATACCTCATATATATTTATTAATAGTCGAAGAGAGTTACAAATATAGATTATTGATACTAATGCTTTATTGATTAAACATAGTTAAATACTACGAAATAGTATACTACTCCAAAATAATGTAAAGTGATAAAATGTCATGAATCATATTTATTCATTAGTTGGTGATTGTTGGGATGTTGTGCTTGATTCGTCGGAGCTAATATCGTTATCAATGTTTTCGACGCCTTGACATTGTGCTTCCGCATCCAACCAATCCTTGTAGCACACACACATTTCAAGGGTGTCTGATCTCAAACTTGTTCTTTTTTCATCCAATACCCTTTTAGAAGCACTAAAGGCACGTTCCGAAGCAACCGAAGAGACTTGAATGCTAAGGAAGTCTTGTGCCATTGCAGACATCACCGGAAGTTGCTTACGTTGATCTTTCCACCAAACCAAAAGATCCAAGTTGCTCGAAGCTTCATCTGAAAAAGGACCCATATGATCATAATTCAAATACATTTGATACTCGGCCAAGTCGGATCTAGTAGATTGTCCCACATTTGCCCCTCTTTGATTAATTTTGGATTTAAGAGTAGCATACTTTGTACTCATGTGATCACCACTACTACCTGCACCGGAATGTGAAGACGATATACGACTTCTTGAACCAAAACGAGACTCGTAATTACTAAAAACATTAAAGAAAGCAGTTCTAATCTCATCACTATATGAATCTATATCGAAATCTAAGTTCATCATCTCCATATAGTATTCAATCAAAGAGACAGTACCATCAAATTTCCACCTAGGGTCTAAAATCATGGTAAAAACATAAACAAGTGGAATTTTTTTCCAATACTTAAGAAATTTTGCCTCCATTTTGGGTAAAAACCCACTATAAGAATCCGAACCACGATTATTAGAAAATAGTTCTGCAATGGAAATAATGTTTGAAAGAAAATGAGGAGAAGTTGGCTTATAAACATGAGAGAAAGATTTAGTTGCATCGGAAAAAGTTTCTAAAAAATCAAAATACATTTGCATATTGTTCCAATGCGTATCAAGTAAAGGGTTATCGGGAAAAATAGCATTCCAAAAGTTAGTCAAAGGCACTCTATATGGAATAATAGCGGACAACATAATATACATAGAATTCCACCGAGTGTTATTTTCGCAAGGAAATTTTCTATATTTCACACCAATTTCTCGGCAATAATTTCTCCATGCTTGACGTCTTACCTTGTTGGTGTGCAAGTGAAGAACTACAGTTCTAAAATAATCATGATATTGTCTAAGTCCTTCAAGACCATCACTTACACATAAGTTTAAAATATGACAAGCACATCGCATATGCAACAAATCGCCGTTCAAAAGAACGTCATCTAGACTACTTTTTAGCATATTAGCCACAGCCGTCATACTTGTGGCGTTATCAAAAGTAAGTGATAAAATTCTAGATTTAATACCATAATCAGAAATGCCATTAAGAATAATGTTATGCATGTTTACGGCATTATGAGGATGCTCTAACTTTGAAAAGCAAATAATACGTTTTTGTATTTTCCAATGAGCATCTATCCAATGAGCAGTAATGCATATATAAGAAATACCAATACCGGAATCCCAAGCATCAGCGGTTAAATTAAACCTACATGTCAAAGAAGCAAATTCAGAAATTAATTGATGCTTCATAGTTAAATATTGTGCCATTGCATTGCTTTTGCATGTTCTCCTTCCCGTTGGCTTGTGCTCGGGGTTGTTTGAAGTGACATAATTATTAAATGACGGATGCTCAACACTTAAAAATGGACTTTCCATTTGAATAACCATTTTAGATAATTGTGCACTACAATGATCATAATCATAAACATATTGCTCTTTTCCTTTGGATTTAGACATGTAATTGTCCATTGATCTTTGACTACTATCGGGCAATTTAGAACACATTTTCATGTGTCGAAGCAAATGGCCGGTTCCGTTTTTTGATTTGCAAGTAAATATAGTACTACAATGCACACACTTGGCTTTTAACTTGTCAACGGTTTGGATAAAAGATTGCCATACGGGACTTGCTCTAACTCTATTTCTAATTGGTGCCATTTGTTCTTCGGTCATCCAAACATCCGTGGGATCGGGCGGGATGGTTTGATCCAAATTTGTGGACGTTTGTGTGGAATCTTTTTGTGATTGTTGAAATGTGGGAATTTGAGGTGGAATTTGTGGTGGAATTTGTGGAGGTCGTTGATCAAAAGTGGGATGTTGTGGCATAAAAGGAAAAGTATTAGTAAATGAAGGTGGAATTTGTGAGGGTCGACTATCAAAGCCGGGAGGAGTTGAAAATAAATTTGTCGGAGTTATTCTTAGATTTTGTTGTTGATTAGGATCCAAAGCAAACGGTGTAAAAGATTGCCATTGCATGTTTTGTGGGTGGGAAGGAGTATAATTTGTGAATTGGTTCATGTCCGTTGCTTGGGTGGGTGGTGTTTGAGGGGATGATGTAGATTCATCCCGGAGACGTGATCTTTTGGAAGTGGAAAAAGGGTTTTGGAAATTTTGTTCCATAGCCAACAATTATGTAATGTAAATAATATAATTAATTATATTGTGTGAAGTTGTGAACTAATGCAAAATATAATTATGTGAACTAATGCAAAAATAACATGCAACAATGAATATAATGTTTGAAAATATAAAGTAAAGAAATTTCTCCCCCAAAATCGGTTTCGGAATAAGTGCGTCTAGCTTTTGAGAAGCTTGGTATTTGATCGATTCACGACTTAGAACCTTGGAGGTTGGACTTCGACCCTTCACCTTTTACTCTAATTTCCAAAATTAACAATTGAGTAATTATAATAAAATTTTAGATAGTATATATATTATATATTATTTGAGTAAGTAATTATATATATAAAATATTACAAGCAATTAGAGAGAGAAATATATAAGAGAATATTATACTAATGTTTTTAGTAATTGTAATGACTAATTAATATAAGATATAATTTAGGAATTGTGGAATTAATATATTATTTGAGTAAGTAATTTGTATTTATAATATTGCAATGGAGAGATAAATGTGTATGAGAAAAGTGTAGAAAAGATGAGTAGAAGAGTTGGAATGAATTGTGAAAAATTGAGTTGAAGTGTTGGGTATTTATAGTAATTGTGTATGGAGGGATAAGTGGTGTATAAGTAATTGGAGAAACATAAAAAAAAAAAAAAAAAACAAAACACACCAACTCACCAAGTAGCCGTTGAAGTAGCCGTTGCCTTCTTCCAACGGTCTTCTTTTTCGGGCCGGGCCGGGCTTTGGCGGGCCGTACCTAGCGTGCCTAATTTCGGGCCTAGAACGGGCCGGACCATCGTGCCTCGTGCCGGGCCGTGCCAAAGCACGGCTTCTTCCCCCATTTCAAAGCCGTGGCCCGGATCAAGCACGTCGTGCTTCGTGCCGGGCTGGCCCGATACCATTTCGGGCCGTGTTCGTGCCCGGGCCGGGCCGGGCCGGCGGTCGGGCCGCCCGTGGCCCGCGGCCCGTGATGCCAGCTCTACTTATATCTGAGGAGAGAGAGTGTAGAAGGGAGGAAAGAGGGCAAAAAGGGTAAAACAAGATAAATCAGAGAAGACAAACAGGGGGCAAAATGGGTAAATCAATCCAGAAAAGAAAAGATCGAGTGAGAAGTGAAAAGTTGCCATACGGAGTACTCCGTATATTTATTTCACAGGAATACTCAAAGTGTCAGAGTCTCACAGATCACATCTTACTGTTTCTCCCCTTCCCACTTCATTCTTCTCCTGCGTCTCTCTCACACTTTCTCTCTCCTCCCACTCGCATGGACGTTTTCCCGGCCACTACGATTTCTCTCACCGACACGCATTCTTAGAGTTTTCTCTCTCATCTTCAAACTCACTGATTCAATTCGAACTCGGTAAAACTTCCTCTTCAAGCTTCTTGAAATTATACAGCAATGGTGACATATACTCCTACTGCTCCAAGTCAGGTAAAAATCACTCCATTGTTAAAATTTTCAAGCTTCGGTTGAAATGTCGTACTGTAAATTTTAATTGATCGTCTTTTTTTTTACCTGTGAATTTAGTTTGAGTGATGAAATGATCATGTTGTGGAAGTTGTCGGTGTTCGTTGTTACTGTAATGGCGTACATTTTTGTAGACGGTGAATTTATAATTGATTTGAACTATTTTTGTTGAGGTTTTACTAAGAATTCATGAAATTTGAGCATTGGCGTGATCCTGGAGATTGCGGTTTTGCGTTTATTCTGATTGTGATTCGCGAAGTTGATTTGATAATTTTTGATTGATGAATGATGAATGTTAGGAGTTCGGAAACCTAATTGGTTGTTTCTATTCGATTTGCCGGTGCTTCGTTTCGTATGTGGAAGAAATTGAGGCTTGACAGTTGACATTGTATTCAGGAGCTTGAATGCTATGTAGATTACGATTCGTGTGTCTTCTTTGTTACGCCGAACTGTCGATTTTGTTTCGCGGAACTGTGATTCTGCGTATGGTATTGGCCGAGATTTTGGACGGTTTAATGTGGTGAAAGAATGTTGATATAAGTTTGGTAATTGTTTGAAATGCTTCTTGATAGTATCAGTCATCATCAGAACATTTGTTTTCGATTTGTGGAGATGCCGATACATTTTTGATCTAATTCTCAGTTTCGTAGAAGGTGCATGATCTTTCTTGTTCTACTTTGTTAATTTTTTCTGATTGTGTAAATATGTTATGCAGGTGGCTTTTATCCTTGCTCTGATTCCAGTTCTTGTGGCATGGCTATACTCAGAATTTTTGGAATACAGAAGAAAATCTGCTGCCTCAAGATTGTGAGTTTCAACTTTCAATCCATGGCGTAACTTTTGTGTAGAGTAGTTGAAATATTGTTGTGAAGGCGAGGACTGGAGTCTTAAGCTGTATTTTCTGATATTGTCGTGCCTTGCTCACTTGTTTGTGGTCATTGATGTTCGGATGCATGATGAGTGATGTGAGTGACCAGGTTATGTTCGAACTGTGTCTTAAATGTGATAGTCTGATTCATATCCTAATCATTGTGTTGGTTGCCGATCTCTGATGATTTTGAAAGAAACAATATGTGTGAGCGTCATCTCTAAACAGTGGAACATAAATCTTTAAGTCATTATGTCAAGCAACGGCATGTGCTTATAAGTTATAAGTTATGTCCAGTCATAATATCTCGATGCAGTCCTACTCGAAATGTCTAAAATCTTTTGGTATTCGTAACTGAAACAATCTCAATTTGGATGTTTTTTCCTCAGTCCTGAGCATTTCTTGCTTGATGCAAACATTAGGAGCTTGTCTATTTCAATGAACTTACATTATTCATTCATTGGTGGATTGCTTAAATTAGTAACAAATCATCATATATTCTTGTGAGAAAACTGCAATTCACTCTCCTTTTCTGTTATTTGTCTGGCATGGTTTCTCAGGAAATAATTCTGTAATGTGCTATCCAAATTGTCCTATATAAAAGCCGCAACACAATAATCTAGACTTGAAGCTAATTTTCAAGGTTCACACTGTACTGAAGGCTGGTCTCTAAATACGTGATTTTTGTATGTCATAGTTGGCTCTTTTTTTGCCCTTCTTAAATTTTATTGTGTACTAGTTAACTTGTGCTTTGCACAATAACCTAAAGAGGTTAGTAATCTGCTAGAAAGCCTGGTTGTATCACAAAGGATTTATTCACAAAGTTTGATCCCCTATTTGGTTCCAATATGCGTATTATTTCTGATTGTGAATTGTCCTAAATCCTAATATTGACCTTTGTAGGCATTCAGAGATCAGTTTGGTTGAAGTAAAGGAGGATGCAGCCAAAGAAAATGAAAAGGTCGTGTTGTTGGAAGGTGCAGGGTTGCAGTCAGCCTCTCCAAGAGCTCGAAATGAGTCTCATACTTCACCTATCTTAAGGTATGCAACAGATCACTTTCAGTTCCGTTTGGTAAATGAAAAGTAGATACCACGGTGTTTTCTGAAAGAGTAATTGTTCGATGCTTATGTAGGTTTCTTCTAATGGATGAGGCATTCTTACTTGATAATCGTCTGACCCTCAGAGCCATGTAAGTAGCTTCTTTTCAAATTTTAGTGCCTTGTATCGTGAAAGTTGTTATGTTCTGTAATGAGCTCTTTTTTTGGCTGAGATCTCTGTAGGTCTGAGTTTGGTGGATTTCTGGCGTACTTGTACTTATGTGATCGCACAAGTGTTTTTGGTGAATCTAAGAAGGTACCCTATTCTTCACCGCTTAACTCTACATCTAACGTATGAAAGAGAGATGGCATACAATTCTAAGAATACTTATTTCAATGGCGCTCATTGTGTACATCTTTGTATCAGCCATTGTACCTATTTGACACTGGTACATACATCATACATCTAAGTAGCTTTATGTCACGTCTTAATTTAGTTGCTGCAATAAAAAGAAGGGGGCTCATTCTGAGTGATGGTGTTTTTCTTGTTGTATGTACTGCTTGATTTCAAAGTTCTCACATAGTTCCTCGATTTCCTTTTTCCATTTTTCTAACCACTTCTTTTTTTTCTATTTTGTGATCAACTTTTTTAAAATATTCGAATGGCTTCATAGTGATTAGTTGCCGTTTTTGGTTGCAGAATTACAATCGAGATCTCTTCTTGTTCCTGTACTTTCTACTTATCATTGTCTCGGCCATTACATCATTCACAATACATCAGGATAGATCACCACTTTCAGGAAGATCAATACTTTACTTAAATAGGCACCAAACGGAAGAATGGAAAGGTTGGATGCAGGTTTGTTTTCTGCTGTATCTTTTTCATTGTGATTGCATTCTTGGCAGTGTCTTTTTCAGTTTTTTCCAATAAACGCATGGGGTAGGCACAAGATATGTACTTTTTGCCCCCCAAATTCTCAGTCTATTTTCCTTTTCTGGTAGGTGTTATTTCTGATGTACCACTACTTTGCTGCTGCTGAGGTGTACAATGCTATTCGTATTTTCATCGCTTGTTATGTATGGATGACCGGTTTTGGGAACTTCTCCTATTATTACGTCCGCAAGGACTTCAGCGTTGCAAGGTTTGCTCAGGTGCGAGTTGCTTCAATAGTGTTACGTATTTAGCTGATCTGGTTGTAAGTGCTGATACATGTTTCTCAATTAACAGATGATGTGGCGGCTCAACTTTTTGGTGATCTTTGCTTGCATTGTCCTAAACAACAGTTACATGTTGTACTACATATGTCCAATGCATACACTTTTCACTCTTATGGTTTATGGTGCACTTGGGATCATGCACAAGTATAATGAGATTGGATGGGTTATGGCTGTGAAAATTGGTGCCTGTTTCCTGACAGTGATATTGATTTGGGAAGTACCTGGGGTATTTGACCTGGTTTGGGGTCCATTTGCCTTCTTTCTTGGTAAGTGTATCCTAATTTTCAATTTCACTTTGCTGCTAATGTGGCATTTCTGTATCTAATGCGTCATTCGAACCTGAAGGTTATACTGATCCTGACCCTTCTAAATCGTCCCGGCCGGCCTTGTATGAGTGGCATTTCCGTTCTGGCCTGGATCGTTACATTTGGATAGTTGGAATGATCTATGCTTACTATCATCCCACGGTAGGTTCAATGCACCTTTTTTTTTTTTTTTTTTTTTTTTCTGTCATGGATCTTCTTCTGTGTTCTAAAGTTTATATGAAGCTAAGCATCTGGTTTCTTTCGCGCCATAAGTTATGTTTTGATTTAAATTGTTACAGGTTGAGCGATGGATGGAGAAACTGGAAGCAGCAGAGTGGAAGAGGAAGATATCTATCAAAGGAGCTGTTGTGACCAGCTCTTTGTTGGTAATTATGTTCTCTTTTAGACCCTAGACTTGCTGAAAGTTTTCTTTGTTAGATGACTGCTAGGATAACCTATTATTACTTGGACCTTCAGGCAGGGTATCTCTGGTTTGAGTATGTATACAAGCTGGACAAAGTAACATACAATAAATTTCATCCTTACACCTCATGGATCCCTATTACGTAAGCATTGCTTTGGCTATCTATGTATCGGACTTTCAACTTCTCAGCTGCATATACCCTTTCCGAAATTCTTAATTTTTTCTTTGTGCTCGATGTCCACCAGTGTCTATATTTGCCTGAGGAATGTCACCCAGCAATTCCGCAACTACTCACTCACTCTTTTTGCGTAAGTCGCCTCTTAGACTATCTCTTGAGAAAAAAAGAAAGAAAGAGGGAGAGGAATTAGAATTCAAATATACTCATGTTTGTTAGTTCAGCTTCAGATACAATTTGGATAACATCTACACTTTTGCTGATTACGTAATTATGTATGTATGCTAAAAAAAAATTGGCTTGTCAGGTGGCTGGGCAAGATCACATTGGAGACATATATCTCACAGTTTCACATATGGCTAAGGTATGAACATCAATAACCTTCGAATGTAATTTTGTAGACTTTGCAGGATCCCCCCCCCACCCTCGCTTTATCCCTGCTTTTTTAGAGGTTAAATGGATTGATGTATTGCACGAATAAAGGAATATCACAAGTCCAAGCTTATTTGCAGATCTGGGGTGCCTAATGCACAACCTAAGTTGTTGCTCTCGTTTATCCCTGATTACCCGATGTTGAACTTCATGCTCTGTACTGCCATTTATGTTGCCGTAAGTAAATTATTAAAGAAAGACACAAGTTCATCTCCCCCCACCCTATGAATCCTCTTTTGTAACTTATGCTTATTGTTGCAGGTATCATACAGGCTATTTGAATTAACCAACACATTAAAAGTGGCTTTTGTTCCTAGCAGAGATGACAAAAGGCTAACATACAATTTAGTTGCAGCCCTGGTTGTCATCTCTTTTTTATACACACTGTCCTTCATGCTAGTAAAAGTCCCTCAAATATTGGTGAGTTAAATTCTATGTTTGCTGTCTATAGATGATTTTACTGGTGTGATGCAGTACACAGTTGCATATTCATATTTACAATGTCTCATACGGAGTATATCTGTTTCAGTCATATTCTTCTAGGAACTAGGCGATGTTTATCAATTATTATAACATGAAGTATGGTAGGTTGGTGTGGAGTATATCATAATCTACTGTCCATCATTGGTGGGTGTGACTGTGTGAGGATATAATTTGCTAAATTGTTTCATCTACTTTCATGACATTTGTAGGGAACTTGCCATGCATCTCATTGTTCATTTGAGAAAATATTCAGCTGAGTTATCTATGTGATCATTCCTAAAATGCTTGTGTTCTTCAGAGAAGTCTGTCACAGTTTAGTCATTCCTTCACAGGCTCCCCATACTGGGTACTTTTTGCCTCGTTTTAATGACGGAAGAGTTTTTTCACTTTTGGGTGGGGGGCAGGGGGAGACAGGGATGCATATACTATATTGGTGCCATTTCATAAAAAATTTCATCATTTTGTTATCACTATCAAATGTTCATTTACGTGTTGTGAATTATCTATGTTAACAGGTGTAAATTCAACGATTTATGCACTGTAGAAGCCTGCGAGATTTGAGCAACTTTCTCATTATATTGCTCAGAAGTCATGTAGAGGAATACTAGCCAACGTAATAGGGCTATTCTAGCGCAATTGGACTGAGATCAGAAGCTTTAGGTCTGTTGTACAGGGGAAAGCGGATTACTCAGTGATTGTGCTCCGGCAACTCGGTCATGGGATACTCAGTTTTAGACTTGTAGGACATCTGATTCATGTAATTGTGGACCCATATTCTGTAAAATGCTGAACACGCAAGTTTACTCGATCATATAATTCATATATACCCCAGAATTTTTTTAAGCTTCAAACCTACCTTAAGGTCTCGTCAGGTTTCCAGTTTGTACCAATAATCACGTCACAAATCAAGCACATCATTTCTCTCTTCCGTCCATTTGTCCTGATAGGAAGAGTAGTAGCTGTTACCTATAAGTAGAATCCACACGGGATAGAGAAGTCGATTTTATGCCAAAGTGGCTTCAGAGTTTAAACCCATTGTAATTGAATTCTGTGTTTTGCATTTAGCCTGAATGTGGTAAAATTACACCTGGGAGGAAGGAAGAAATTTTAGTTACCTACTCAAAATCCCCCCATCTACAAGGTAGGAGAAGCTTACATCATAAAAGGCTCTCCCCTGGAAGGAGCAAATTTCCAGAACGAAGGAAAATGTGTCTTACAAGGATTGCTATTATAAAAGAAGTACGTTCAAATTGAACTAGATTGCCAATTATTAAGAAGCTTGAAGAGCTTCATTAATGGCGGACAGTAGCTTTTTGAGGAAGCTGATCTGTTATTTGGAGAGAAAGCAGAGTAAATAAAAGATGAATTTTATTCAACTCAACTTGATAATAATTACAACCCTATGTGCAGCTATATATACAAGATGAAGTTAGTTACAGTTAGTAACAAAATCAGTTAGTTTGTTAGCTTGTGTGCCACGTGGGATAACTGTCTCTAACAAACTCTAGTTGACCAAGTTGACCAGAGTCAATATCCCCTCCTCAAGCTTTGCGCAGGGTCATGGAGGTTACTGTCTCAACATCCCCTCCTTAGGCTGGACAGTAGGAAAGTTGATTAATCCCAGCCTATCAGACTTGAACCTGTGTTGTGCAGCTCCCAAAGGTTTTGTCATCAAATCAGCTAACTGTAAGCTTGATTTTATGCCAAAGTGGCTTCAGAGTTTAAACCCATTGTAATTGAATTCTGTGTTTTGCATTTAGCCTGAATGTGGTAAAATTACACCTGGGAGGAAGGAAGAAATTTTAGTTACCTACTCAAAATCCCCCCATCTACAAGGTAGGAGAAGCCTACATCATAAAAGGCTCTCCCCTGGAAGGAGCAAATTTCCAGAACGAAGGAAAATGTGTCTTACAAGGATTGCTATTATAAAAGAAGTACGTTCAAATTGAACTAGATTGCCAATTATTAAGAAGCTTGAAGAGCTTCATTAATGGCGGGCAATAGCTTCTTGAGGAAGCTGATCTGTTATTTGGAGAGAAAGCAGAGTAAATAAAAGATGAATTTTATTCAACTCAACTTGATAATAATTACAACCCTATGTGCAGCTATATATACAAGATGAAGTTAGTTACAGTTAGTAACAGAATCAGTTAGTTTGTTAGCTTGTGTGCCACGTGGGATAACTGTCTCTAACAAACTCTAGTTGACCAAGTTGACCAGAGTCAATATCCCCTCCTCAAGCTTTGCGCAGGGTCATGGAGGTTTCTGTCTCAACATGTAACAACCCTAAATTTTCGCTATCTTTAAATACAAAAATAAAGGATTGTTATGCCGCCATTGACTGCCAAGTCAACGGCTAGACTAATTTAAAACAAGAAGAACAAATGACAGCGGAAGACTTCTAGCTGAATCTACAAATCGGGAATTAAACCAAAAGATAAACTACAAATCGTCCCCAATGCAAATACGTGATGACTCATCAAAACGCCCAACATGCAATGACGCTTTAACCATACAATGCATCTCAATCTGCAAACCTGTCAACTGCGCCACCAAAAGGATGACACAGGCCCCAGAATAGGGTAGGGACACAACCCAAAACAAAGAACGTCAGCACAGGCTGAGTAAGACATTTAAGCGATACAAAAGAATTAAGATACGCGCCTTACTGGCGCGTAGCTAACAAAGAATAGACAAAGCTACGCAAAGGAGGCAAGAGCGTGAAACGGAGCCTGGCACGAGTCGTGCTCAAGTCAGTGAGCTCGAAAATACAATGTAACAATGGACACGGCTCGTGTACCCAAGACACGAGTCGTGTAGAGCGCGCACGTGGTATTAATCACTGCAATAATCTTTGTTTATCTTTCTTTAAGTAATTTATTTGCGCAAGGGTCCTACCCCAAGCCGATCCAACACTAGAGCATCGAGAATAAAACAATTCTAAAGACCCGAGTGTGCACACCCCTCCTAGGGGGACGGTAGGACGCACAGTCCCTAAGAGGAAGTCATTTAGGAGACCGGTAGCTGATCTCCGACCTAGCTACATATACCTTGATCAGAGGTTAATCGCTCTAGGTGGTTTAAACACCATAAAACACGTATAGTTATATATGTATAAATAGATACATCTTTAATCCGTCTTAAGTACGTTATTCGCGCATAGTAGCTTGATTTATAAACGGCCAAAGCCGGAACAAGAATATCAATAGACGATCAATAACAATAATCAATGTAGGAGGTCAATAGATGCTCAAGAGGTGATCAAAATAGATAAACAATGACAATGGGCGATAGATATTCAAGTTATAGAATATGAGCAATAAATTGAAATAAAGATGAATGCGAAGGATTGTCATGATGTGAAATGAAGCTCAAGCTTACGAGGGTCAACGTTCTTACCTTCCAACGCTATCAGACAAGATTACGAACTACACCTCCTTGAATCCACAACTTAGGTACCCAATCAATCACAAACTCAAACGATAATCTCCTAATTCACAAGGTGTATCCATAAGTCATAATTTTCACAATTAACACTAATCTATAATGAGTCCAAAAGGAGACAGTAGTAAATAAACATAAATAACGTCTACCTCCAGCATCGGATGACCACCAGATTTTAGTATGTCATAAAAGGTTATGTCAGGAACGTCCCCTCCAAATTTCGTCCACAAAATCCAAGCGGATCAACGAGAATCAATCTCACACTGAACCATAAACATGAATTAGGGTTTACCCACAAATTCTGATATAACTTTTAATACACAAATCTAGGCCTTACCAAATTTGTATATGTTGTCAAAACTAGGGTTAGGAACATCTCCACAAAATCTTGTCCCAAAATACCTTATGAGTCAACGGGAATCATCAAAATACCAAGAGGGCGGAACAGTTCTTGGTAGATAGACACTGCTCCACTAAAACACCTCTACAGAGAGCATCCGGTGGAATATTTGAACAATCTAAATCTTGATGGATTCGTATCAAAAACACGGTTCTAACGCCATAAACCACGTCTTAATAAAAGGTTGTATGTGAGAGTTGTGTGTGTTTGAAGTTGACACAGTTGTGCTGAAATCTTATGCGGGTGGAGGCTAAGAGAATGAGAGAGATGAAGAAGAGGGGGGCCGAATGACTGTCAAGGGGAGCTAGGGTTTGCTTTAGTTTTTTCATAAATGGGTATTAGGGTAGATTCAGGTTTGGACCTACCTAATTTGATGGGTTGCGTGATCCACAAACCCGATCCAAATCCGAATGGCTAACGAATCCTCTTGTGTAATTCTATAATCAGAAATCCCATAATAACTCAATCGAATTCCAATTAAACCTTAATAAAACCCTCAATTACATTATAAAACGTAACATCCTTAATTATTTAACTTCCCAAAAATACGGGGTGTTACACAACATCCCCTCCTTAGGCTGGACAGTAGGAAAGTTGATTAATCCCAGCCTATCAGACAGGAACCTGTGTTGTGCAGCTCCCAAAGGTTTTGTCATCAAATCAGCTAACTGTAAGCTTGATTTCACATAAGCTGTTTTAATAAAACCTTCTTGAATTCTCTCCCGAATGTAGTGACAATCAATGTCCAGATGCTTTGTCCTCTCGTGGAATACTGGGTTTTGAGCAATGTGATCTGTGGCTTTGTTATCACAATGTAATGTGACTGGCAATTGGACAGTAACCTGCAGATCTTTCAGCAATCTTTCAACCCATACAACTTCACTTGCAGTATAAGACATACACCTGTATTCAGATTCTGCAGAGCTTTTGCTGACTGTCTTTTGCTTTTTTGTTTTCCAGGATATAAGAGATGACCCCAAAAACACACAGAATCCACTGAGTGACTTACAGCTGAAGGCACAACTCCCCCAATCTGCATCACTGTAAGCTTGCAAAGACAAATCAGAGTCGGATGAGTAGAACATACCAACATTTGCAGTGCACTTCAGATATTTTGCAACATGAATTGCAGCCGGAAGATGAGGAAGTCTTGGCTGGCTTAAGAACTGACTTACATGTTGAACACAGTAGGATATGTCAGGTCTTGTAAGATTTAGATATAGTAATCGGCCAATCAATCTTCTGTACTGCTCTGGTTGTTCCAGCAATTCTCCATCATCAATGGATAGTTTCAATCCTCTTTGCATAGGAAAGGAAGTGTCTGTACAAATTTGCAGTTGTAAATCCTTCACAATGTCAATGATATATTTCCTTTGATTGAGCATTATACCAGTTTTATTTCTGGCAACTTCCAATCCCAAGAAATATCTCATCATCCCAAGGTCTTTAATTGTGAATGTGGCATCCAGACCTTGCTTTACTTGTTGAATTTCATCAGCAGCATCACCAGTCAAAAGTACATCATCTACATACACCAGTGCTATCAGGAAAGTGCCAGTAATGTTACCTTGTTTGGTGAACAGGGAATAATCTTGTTTTGACTGTACAAATCCAAGACTGATCAGATACTTTGTCAGCTCAATATTCCACTGCCTAGATGCTTGCTTCAGGCCATATAAAGATCTCTTTAGTCTGCAAACTTGACCCTGTTCAGCTTTTTGATAACCCTCAGGTGGCTTCATATATACTTCTTCCTCCAGAAAGCCATGTAGAAAAGCATTATTGATATCCAATTGGTGTAAAGGCCAAGCTTTCACTGCTGCAATAGCCATTAAAGTCCTAACTGTTGCTAGCTTTGCAACTGGAGAGAATGTATGTTTATAATCCTTGTCCTTAACCTAATTGAAGCCCTTAGCTACCAATCTTGCTTTAAATCTCTCAATGCTGCCATCAGGTTTATGCTTGATCTTAAAAACCCATTTGGACCCAATTGCTTTATGACCAGTGGGTAGTTGTGTCAATTCCCAAGTCTGGTTCTTTTCCAAAGCATCCAGCTCCTGTTGCATAGCCTTAACCCATCTCTCATCCTTCTGAGCTTGTGAGAAATTGTAAGGCTCATGCTCAGTGAAAACATGATTCAAACTGGCTAGATAAGTAGGATCAAAATCATTCAAATCTTTCAATACTTCAGCTTGGAAAAGGCATGAAGCAGAGTTTGATGCTGAAGGTAAGGCATTAGGAAGATTTATGTTACAGTTGAAACCTTTGAGCTTAGTTGAAAGTTGTCTGCTTCTGGTGGATTTTCTTGCAGGTGCAGGATGTTCCCCACCTGATGCCTGTTGCAATACTATCTCAGCATTTCCATCTGTATGCTCAGTGTTGGAGACATTATCAGTAGACACTGAATGATCAGAAGCTGCAGATACTGCAGGGCTATCAGAATATTGGTGATGCCCTTGGATTGATGCTTCTTCTGAAATTTGAAATTGAGGAGCAATATCATCAGGTCTGAAACAAATTGGAGTGTAACCTGAATCGGTCAGAAGAATCTGATCCCTTTGTTCTACTTGTTGGTGGTTGACTTGTGGAGACATCTGTGTCTGAAAAGGAAACATATTTTCCTTAAACAACACATCTCTGCTGGTGAAGGTTATATGATCATCCAAATCATACAACTTATATCCTTTTTGTCCATAAGGATATCCTATGAAAATACATTTCCTTGCCCTTTTATCAAACTTGTCTCTCTTGGTGCTTGGTACAGTGGCATAGCATAAACAGCCAAAAGTTCTAAGCTCATCATATGAAGGTGCTTCTCCAAATAGCACTTCAAAGGGTGTTTTCCAACCCAAAACAGCAGTAGGCATTTTGTTGATGAGATAAGTTGCAGTCATCAAGCAGTCTCCCCAAAACTTTTTAGGCAAGTGAGCATGAAATCTCAGGGATCTTGTTGTTTCAAGCAGGTGCCTGTGCTTTCTCTCAACTCTTGCATTTTGCTGAGGTCTTCCAGCTATGCTTCTATGGTGAACAATCCCTTTTTCTTTGAGCATTGAGCCACAAACTCTCTGGAAAAACTCTATCCATTATCACTTCTGATGACTTTCACTTTCTTTCCAAATTGGGTGTAAGCATAGGCTATGAAATCTCTGACTAAATGGGGAACTTGAGTTTTATTTTGAATCAGATATGTCCAGGTACTTCTTGAATGGTCATCAACAATAGTTAAGAAGCCTCGAGCTCCAGAAATTGTTGGAATTTTATATGGACCCCAGACATCAACATGCAATAAATCAAAGCATTCTTTAGCATATGATTGACTGTTTGGAAATGGAAGCATGTGATGTTTGGCAAAAACACAGGTTTCACAAAAGAAATCTTTTATTCCATTGAAAGACATTTCAGGTACATGTTTCAGTTTGTCAACAGAAGAATGACCAAGTCTAACATGTAAAAGACCTATATCAGTGTTTACAGGTTTACATTCTCGAGATTTGCCAGCATTACAATTGCTGTTTCTGCTAGCTAAAACAGGAGATGAATCAACAGTTTTATTCTTGATGACAGTGTTGTGTAAACCAGGCTTGATCCAGTAGAGATCTCCCCTTCTCTTAGCAACAGCCAGGACTTTCTTACTTGAAGGGTCCTGCAATTCACAATGGTGAGAGTAAAACATGACAATGGTATCAGTGTTTTCAACAACTCTCCCAACAGACATTAAATTTTGCTTAAAATCAGGCACTACTAGCACATTATGCAAAGTAATATCAGCATTCAACTGCATATCACCAATTTTATGCACATATTTGATAGATCCATCAGGCAATCCTACCAGAATAGGTCTAGAAAGATTGGTGACATTTTTCAGCAATTCAACATGTGATGTCATATGATCAGACGCACCAGTATCGACTATCCAGTCTAAAGTAACAACATGAGCAGCAATGGAAAGAGCCTGTGGTAAAAGAACTTTACCTGCAAAGTTCCCAAAGCTCATGACAGAGTTGGCATGGGCATTTCCAGACTTTTCAGACAGGGTTTTGAGCATCTGTTGCATCATGCTATTCATCATGTTCTGCATCACCTCCGAATCCAGAGAAATTGCAGCATTTCCAGACCCATTATTTCCTGAATTTAGCTAGTTCCCATTACCATACCCTTTTCCATTTCCATACTGCTGAGTATCATCTTCTAAAGGTGAAATCTCCTCATATTCATCATCATCAGCATAAGATAAAACATCAGCATTATTTGCAGGTCTTCTGTAAACATTACTGCCTGATTGATAACTTGCAGCTTTCCCTTTACCCTTGCTGTCAAGATTCTTGAGCTTTCGACAGTACTGTTTGATATGCCCTTTAATGTGACAGTGAGAGCATTCTTGCAGCCTGTAACACTCCTCCCTGGTGTGCCCAAGCTTGTGACAGCGAGAACATTCCATGTTCCTGTTATCAGCATCAGTTTTCTGCCTTTTCCATTGATTGTCCTTAACATTTCTTCTCTGAAAATTCCCAGAACTTGATGCATAAACATTAGCCTCAGCCAGCATATCCACTGAATCTGAAAGTTGTTTCTGTTTCTCAACTTTCTGAAGCAAAGAAAGAGCATTATTCATCTTGGGTGCAGGGTTCATCGTCAGCAGGTTATCTTTGACATTCTCATAAGAACTGTTCAATCCCATCAGAAAATGTATCAGTTTCTTCTGATTCTCCCTGTCAAGTCCCTGTCAAGTGTGCGCTGCAGAAGTTGACAGGTACACATGTCCATGGCACCACAAGAACACACTGGAATAGGATCAGTGGCATCTATTTCTTCCCAATTACGCTTCATCTTGCCATAATAGTCAACCAAAGAAGCATTGCCCTGAGAAATATTGCCTGATTCCTTATTCAACTGATACACTCAATAGAGTTTTTCTGACCATATCTTTCAGCAAGCTCGGTCCAAAGCTCTGCAGCAGAAGTATGATATGAGGTGAATTCTCTGATCTCCTTTTCCATGGAGTTCTGCAGCCATTTCAAGACTGTTAGATCACAGCGAAGCCACTGATGGAATATCCTGTCAGTTTTTTCAGGCTTTTCACAGGTCCGATCCAGGAAACCTGCTTTGTTTTTTGCAGTAAGAGCCATAATAGCATCTCTCTTCCAACTCTGGTAATTCGAGCCATTGAATGTGCATCCGATCAAATTGAGATTGGGCTGATCACCTGATCCAAGGTACAACGGATCATCATAGACTTCGTAGGAAGCAGCTTGTCCAGAATTCACCATTGTAGAAGATTGTTGAAGAAGTTAAGTTTTTACAAAGAAGTTTGCGAAGAATTTCAGCAAAAGAATACTGGATATTTGGGGAAATGAGTATGGAGATTGAATGCGGAAGTGAATTTGGTGAGTTTGAAGAGTAATGTTGACGCAATTTGGTGGTTCAAGATCGTTACCTAAGCGACTGATACCATATTAAGAAGCTTGAAGAGCTTTATTAATGGCGGACAGTAGCTTCTTGAGGAAGCTGATCTGTTATTTGGAGAGAAAGCAGAGTAAATAAAAGATGAATTTTATTAAACTCAACTTGATAATAATTACAACCCTATGTGCAGCTATATATACAAGATGAAGTTAGTTACAGTTAGTAACATAATCAGTTAGTTTGTTAGCTTGTGTGCCACGTGGGATAATTGTCTCTAACAAACTCTAGTTGACCAAGTTGACCAGAGTCAAAACCAATCGAGATGCATACGGTGTGGAACCCATAAAAAGCATCCACATCGACCAATTCCAACACAAACCGCCAGTGACAGCAGAATCGACAAGAAGCCAGCCTTAGTGTGCTCCAGATTGTCTCCCTCTTTAGCAGGATGTATCAATCAGAAAATGTGCACAATATCATACGCAAATCTTTTCATTGTCAAGGAAAATTGCAACAAAGATATCTTTAGGTAACACAAGATTTCTACCAAGAATTATCAGCAATGACGAACAAGGTTATATCGACCAGTGACGACAGAAAAACCAATCCAGAAACTCCTAGTTCAAATTGTCTTGAGAAGCAATACTTACTGTTTCTCATGGATTATATTAGCTAGCAAGAAGCATCTTGACGAAAGGTTTGCAGTTTAATCGACAAAAAACGAGTTACAAAGTTGATATTTTCAAGTTGACCAAGAAGCAAGCAATTTTGACAAGTAACATACATGCTGAATAGTCGAAACTTGAAAGTTTGCAGAAATATGAAAAAGGTTGACAGAGCTCTACACGAGCTCAGGATTTTCATATGCTTTGAGGAATGCTGCTCATTGCTCATTATTCATGTTTACTCATAAGCGAAGTCAACTACTACTAATTCCACACTTACACTGACAACGCTCTTAATATTACATCACTTCATTATGTTTCTTAGCAACTAGAAAACTGTTAAAGCTCTAACTGTACTTGGTTTAAAAATTCAAGCAATGATGTAGACACAAATGTTTAGAGATGAAACTTCTTCTTTTTGATACATAGGAACAACTCATGCTACGGGGTGGGGATATGAGGATTCGAACCCGAAACTGTTAGGGTGCAAACCCAAGTCCCACATCGAAGAAACAAGGAGCGGAAGACGTGTTTATAACTGATCACCATACCAATTAGTATGAGGCCTTTTGGGAAGGAGCCCAAAAACAAATTCGTGAGGGTTGGGCTCAAAGCGGACAATATCATACTAATTGGATCGGTGGTCTGCTGATGCAGGGGCCCAACAAGTCGTATCAGAGCCCAAGGTTCGACTTGGGGTCAGGCCCTGCGTGTGGTGAGTTGCGGTTCACTTGTTACACGTTGGAAGCATTGGCCGAGACTTGACGTTGGCCTACATGCACTAGGAAATCCTGAAACCTTGAAGAAAGAGTGGTGAGCTCGGAGCCAGCCCCGTGGGACGGGTACGAAGACTCTTTAGGTGCAATTGTAGCCAGCAGGCCCTAAGGGAGGTTATCAAGACTCGAATGCTGGGGGTGCCTGGTAGTGGGGGTTGCGATCCCCATCTGTGGAGGTGTAGACACCCGACTTGGGGGCTTCCCATTTTATAATGCTCGATGATGAGATGGATAGTGGACAACGGTGAAAGGTTTCGGTTGCCAGCGCATTCGACCCCATAGTCTCGGCCCAAATAAGAAGAGGGAAGCCTGATGTTTAGCCCGTTGTTCTTAGAGGGCCCCTTATTGTTTATTTGAATTTCATTTTAGGCCGTTGACCACAAAGTGCCACCCATTTTGCCCATTAGTCATCTCGGCCCAATGTCATACGTAATGCATATGGTGATAATGTCTAGGCCCATTTTGGCAACTCCTTGGCAACCTCAGCAAGCTGTGTTTTCACGGTCTTTATGTTGGTTGACCAAGTCTTTCTTCATCATTATCTTTATCAATTCATAATCAGCTCATTGAAGATAATATGGGAGCAAAAGATAGGATAGAATTGGAGTTGGCATTTGCTCGGCATTCCTTTTGTGGACTCTAATTTGGACGACATTTTGGTGTTTATTAGCATGATCAGTTGGTACAAAAAAGATAAGATAAGCCTCGGCTATGGTGTTTGGAGTTATCATAAACTCTAATTTCGCTTCCCCTCCAAGCATGAGTCAGCTGCTAATCATCTCCAAAAGCCATATACTATTTCCTATATAAAGAGACCTTTTTCCTTTCAAAACGGCAGAGGAAAATCTTAGCTAAAAAAAAGAGCAAACAACATCCACCATTATCACTTACCTTGTTCTCATATATCACGGGAGCAAGGTCTTAGAACTTTCTTGCATACAACCGACATACACACTGTTCCAATCAATGAATAACCCACGATAGCGAGGTCACCGCGGCGAAGGTTGAACTTAGATCGTTGGGCGAAGTATCACAAGAGGCTCGAAGACAAGGGTTGGGCGCGTTGGTATACGAAACCGAGATCCGTACGACAACACAAGTATGTCCACCTGAGGGCCTCTTACCTCTTCTAAATATTTTGAAAGCCGAGTAATCTCGTTTTTTCTGGTTTTTTCTACTGGTTTTCGTTTTGTTTCACAATATGATCTCACTAGCAATGTTGGTCCTTTTATTCATGTACAATGACATGCTTTTTATTCATGCGCGCATGGTGTTTTGGTCCGTAGCTAAGGCATGGTTTGACTCTTAGAGAGTGGACCACTATAATAATAGCATACGCATGCTCGTTTTTCTGTTTGAATTTATGATCTGTGTCGGTTGTTTCTGTGCACACTACTTCATTTCGTTTCCCTTTGTTCTTATATTCACGTAATTAATTTCATACATACGTAATTGCATGCTACTTGCTATATGATTCGTCGTCGATTATGAACTTTTTATTTATCTTGGATCAATTAGTAGAGGCCGTCTTAAGACGGGCGATTTGGGTGCCTAACACCTTCCCAAATCGTACCTTACAAAGGAC
Organism: Spergularia marina; assembly: GCA_963680865.1. Classification (NCBI taxonomy): domain Eukaryota; kingdom Viridiplantae; phylum Streptophyta; class Magnoliopsida; order Caryophyllales; family Caryophyllaceae; genus Spergularia; species Spergularia marina. Next base: position 18,973,171 of record OY804553.1, on the reverse strand, counting down.
CCATCCTAGGTTCGTAGGATCCTATAAAAAATCCTGCTGGCGACTCCAATTCCAATAAAATATAGCGAGACCCAATCGGTCCACCCCCACGTCGGTACGGTATCTCACAGTGGCGACTCCACTGGGGAATTTGCTAACTCGAAAATTGATCCACTATAAATGTTTGGTTCATAATCGGCATTGCATTTTTTTATTTTTCTTATAGCATTTTAGATTGCATGCCACGTTAGTACGGAGGCGCATAAGGACTAAACCCAAAATTTTACCCCAGGATGCATAGATTATACACACGTTGGGTCCATTCGGCTTTCTTGACGTGCTGTATGGTCGACGTCCGCCCCAAACAGTACTCATCTTTTTGGTGGGTACAGGAGGATCTTCTATTGCCATGACTTCCGACCGCAAATCAATAGAAGCGTCCTTTGTTTGGGTTCCACTCGACTACCTATATTTACCCAAATTGACAATATGGTAGATTTATCATGACGTGCTCGATGTGCAATTGTACTTTTCTTACGAAATGCATGCTATGTGATTGGGATGTACTTAGGCGTGGCACTCAACTACCCAAATTAGGATTACCAGTAGCCTTGGTTTTCTTAGACTACCCCTTTTAGGTTTGCCCCTGCAGTCATCTTATTTAGTCATCACTGTCTATCATCGCATTCTAGTTGTCATTTTGTTAATACCCCACTTAGTTTTTTTTTCTTTTTATATCAAATCTCTCGTAAATAATCATTAGACTCCACATTCATTAAAAAAAAAAAAACTTTGACAGTCTTTCCACTCATTTCTAGCGATTACAGTTTCCAAATTCATCCTGCCATTAGGTTCCTGCTCTTTTCAACGTCTTGCGTCAGTTTCTTTTTTCCAATAAGCAAAAAACGAACCCGATGGCAACAACTTGGCATCTCCCTTTTATCCCCCTGTTATCCGTCCCATACTCCTCTAATAAATTCTGATCTCTGTCCAAACAACTCAGGCCTGCTACCAAGAACAAAATATCAGGGGAAGAGGAAATATCGAATGTTGAACTCAAGAACATGCTATCTATCCTCATAGACAGAATGGACCAATTTGATACCAAGTTCACTAACCTTGAAGCCAGAGTGGGTGGCCAATCCAGGGGAATAGTGGTTAATAGCGACAGTGGTGAGCTTGTAGCAGAGAAAATTGAGGAACTTGAACAAAAAACCAAGAGATTAGAAGACCTTGAGCATAAATTACTCAAGTCCAAAATGGGGAACGATTACTATGAGCTTACTAGGTCAAGCCCAAAGCTCAATGGGAAATTACCCGACAAGTTCATGAGCTCAGTTAACATACCAAAGTTTGAAGGCAATGAGAATCCCATAAATCACCTCAGAAGCTTTAAAAACGTCATGATGATTAAGGGAGTCGACAAATCGATGTACCACGTCATTTTTCCTAACTCACTTGGAAAAAGCCCAACCCAATAGTTTTACTCCCTTGAGCCAAAACAAATAGCCACTTGGGAGGATATTACACAAGCCTTCGTTAACCAGTACTCATGTAATGCTCACATTGAGGTCACCACTCGTGAACTCGAAGTCACAAAGCAAGGCGAAAAAGAAAGTTTCACTACTTCCTTACCAGATGGCGTGAGAAAGCTGCCCAAATGGTGAACCGGCCCCAAGAGCGAGAATTGGTTAGGATCTTCATCAACAATCTCAAGCCACTCTACAGAGACAATATGTGTTACCAAGGTTTACAAGAGTTCAAGAAAGTCTACGAAATCGGAATTGACATTGAAAATGACATACTAAAAGGCACTCTTCGAAGTAAGACTTCTCACGCAAGCACAAATTCTTACCAAGATAGCGACGCATTTAACGTCCTTAGTGGTCAAGACATTTAACTTGTTCGAAGCTCCAAATCGTAGTTGCCTACAACCGTTCTCTATGACATCCGAAGACTTGCTCTCAAGTACAATTATCATCAGAAGAAGACGTTACAGTTGTTCAAGTTTAGATTAATTTGTTCGGCGGTCAAATTTGTAATGTCATGTCTACTTGAATTTTGTGACGATGAGTTGATTGTATCTCCGTATTTTTGTACCTATTTCAAGACTAGGATAGGAAACATTTAATGGCATTTACTTATAGTCTTTGTCCATTAAAAATGACCTCGAATGCCAAAATATTTGTCCAAACAATATCCATTTCTTTTGAGACACGATGAGCATAATTTAATCAAACTCGTCCCTACATTGCCATTAATCAAATAAATTTCATATTTTGATCACATTTTATACTGTGTGGAACATATTTGCCTTGAGAATCCCATAGCATGATTATTTTGTGTACCTTGTGACACGGGTATGGTAAGATGGTGGCCAAGACCTATATATGACACATAGAGACCACGGACAAAAAGCTATATTAAATAGTGAGGTCGAGTGTAGTTTAGGATATTGTGTGACCCGTGTCCAACATTACAGGACACAAGAGAGATGAGTGGTTCCAAATTTCACATCCGCATGCTCATATCCATAGCATGGTCATTTCCCTAAAGTGAGGGTCCACTGGTCCGTCATTAGGTCTTGGATTGAAAGTGGTGAGAGTGTTTGGTCACTTGTGTCACATTACAAGGGTTGCTATGTAATTTGTTAGGACTATATTTCTCACTTATCTATTTTGTGATCAAAGTTATCCCCTCAAAACCAATACCTTGAGATTTTCATTCTACATTTCATATCCTTATAAGCTCAAAAATTAAACACCCATCACCAAAAACCTTTCAGCTTATTTCAAATTCACACGGCACATATATCCTACCACTACTCTCCTACGTGGGGTTCTCGTCATCAAACGAGACACATGCTTGGTGTTAGAGTTTGGTAAATATTTTAAAATCATGCTCAAACCTTATTGATTCCAGTGTCATGTACGTCATACTCTACAACAAATTTAGAGTACAATTTTATGAGATCTAGACCATTGATACTCATCAAAAATGTCCAAACCAAATATCGTCTTTAAATTGCGATAATTGACGCCGATGCTCATCCAAGTATTTGCACAATTGATTATGCATATTTTCAAGATCATCGCGCACCCTTCATTGATACATTCAAGTTTGGCCCTCAAGAGAGATCGTGGCTATAGTCCAAGTCATTAAAACCAAGATAAAATTGCATGGATTCAAGTTGCAGCTGGTGTTTTTCACAACTCATAGACGTCATTCCCAGTTTAGCATTTCAAACTTCAAATTGTATGCATACTGATCACACGTACAGAAAGTCAAAGATGCTAATCCAAGAATTGATGTCTACACACAAGCATATATCACGTCTGTGGATCATACATGTCCAGAAAATGCAAAATCAAGGGGATACAGAAGCAAATTTGGTCAATCGAGTTGTATAAGTCCATTTCCCGCTCATATTACATTGGAATCATATTTGGAAATTTTTCATTCATTCGATCGGCGATAAGAAGACCAGGCGACATGTCTAAAGCAACATGTGACACATTCGTGGCACACCCATGATAGTGCTCATCTTCTTATTACTCAAGACAACGACGCGAGTTTATACTCATTGAAAAGAGTCACTCATCTCGAGTCATTTCTTAGTCTCTTAGGACTAGCGTCTCTTTTTCATTGTCATCTATCCTTGCGTCATTTCAAATCTTTTTGTTGGGGGGAAGGACTTCCGTCAATTCAAAATCCACTTCAAATTCTTGAGGTCGTAGGATTTAGCCTTCTAAGTGCCGCATAGGATTTGCATATGTTTATGTCTCTCTGTGTAATTTGAGTATGCATAGTCCCTCTATGTGTGTAATGTGTGTGACTTGCCAAATATCAAACTGAGTTATCGAAGAAATACAACGACACTCGATATTCCCCAGAAAATTTCAAGAGTCGTTACTCCAAATTCGGGGGCTCACATGGCTTGACCGAGTCAAGGGTAAATGCATGAAGATATAAACAACAAGGGTTATTTGCTCCAAACTCGGGGGCTCACATGACCTGACTGAGTCAAGGGCAGATGGATGAGGATATTGCGCCAACAATATACCACACCTCCAAACCAGCAAGATGTTGATACGGATATTCACAAGTTAATACATCGACAGAGATTGAAGCGACTCTCAAGATCAGCACAGGTTAAACCAAGATTTGGCGTCTTAGAAAGTTCAACAATCAACTCAACAACAAGGCATGTTTTGTAAGGGTCTAATATATTGTCCTTCACAAATCCTCCTTATTTGAGTCTGCCAAGATTAATCAATCAATCGGCTCACGCCATCCGTAGCCTGTCTGAAGATTATAATTTGATGAACTGCGATGACCAATCAGCTATATTTCAAGATTTTAATTCTGCGAGTCAACATGGTGCAACAGCCTGTGATCTTTTATCCAAATGTGGTGAAGCCTGTCTTGATTTGAATGACTACTTTGCCCATTCAAGGTATTATCCAGCGTAACGATTAATTTTGGATGACAACTGTGCCCATCCAGAATCTTTGACGATGTATCAACATGTGACAACATGTTTTGGATGTCTACTGCGCCCATCCAAAACATTGGGAGATTAATATCCATTTCGAGCGACTACTGCGACCGTTCAAGATGTTGCGTTTTCATATGACTAAGAAAGACATTCTTGGTCTAGTCTAAAATGATTGTATTATGATTGCAACCTTTTGAAGACTTACATTCATTTCGAGCGATAACTGCGACCGTTCGAGATGCTACGTTTCTTTATTTGCAAAAAATTGATGTTCTCTGATGATCGGTGGCGATTGCGATCTTTTGAAGATTTATATTCATCTTAAGCGACAACTGTGCCCGTTCGAGATGCTCCGTTTATACATGTGGTTAGGAAAGATGTTCTTGATCACGCTTGCGATGATCTCCTGCGACTAGAATATTTTGAATACTTATACTCATTTCGAACGACTACTGCGACCGTTCGAGATGCTGTGTTCCCTCCTTCTATAAAAGAGATGTTCTGCGATGATCGATGGCGATTGCGATCCTCTCTAGACTCATAATCGTTTCGAGCGACAACTTTGCCCGTTCGAGATGTTGCGTTTTATATGTGACCGAGGCCATGTTCTTGATCACACTTCTGATGGTTGCATTATGACTGCGATCATTTGAACATTTATATTCATTTCGAGCGACAACTACGCCCGTTCGAGATGCTGCGTTTCATACGTGAACGAGAAATATGTTCTTGATCACGTCTGGGAAGATTTTTACTTGCGATTGCAATCCTATCAATAATTATATTCGTCTTGAGCGACTACTGCGCCCGTTCGAGATGCTGCGTTTATATGATCCAAGATATATATATTCTTGGCCAATCTGCGATGATTTCTTTGGCGATTTTCTATACACCTGTCTAGAGCGACTACTGCGACCGCTCGAGAAGCTGCGTTCTTCTATGTGACTTAGTTCTATATATGTTCTTTGTCATATCTACGATTTTGCTTTTGCATGTATATTTGTGATTGCGGAAAAAACCTTTGACCTTCGTCTTTTACAAAAACTCGGTCAAAGTGGGGGCTCCTGTAGACACCCGACTTGGGGGCTTCCCGTTTTATAATGCTCGATGATGAGATGGATAGTGGACAGCGGTGAAAGGTTTCGGTTACCAGCGCATTCGACCCCATAGTCTCGGCCCAAATATGAAAAGGGAAGCCTGATGTTTAGCCCGTTGGTCTTAGAGGGCCCCTTATTGTTTATTTGAATTTCATTTTACGCCGTTGACCACAAAGTGCCACCTATTTTGCCCATTAGTCATCTCGGCCCAATGTCATACGTAATGCATATGGTGATAATGTCTAGGCCCATTTTGGCAACTCCTTGGCAACCTCAGCAGGCTGTGTTTTCACGGCCTTTATGTTGGTTGACCAAGTCTTTCTTCATCATTATCTTTATCAATTCATAATCAGCTCATTGAAGATAATATGGGAGCAAAAGATAGGATAGAATTGGAGTTGGCATTTGCTCGGCATTCCTTTTGTGGACTCTAATTTGGACGACATTTTGGTGTTTATTAGCATGATCAGTTGGTACAAAAAAGATAAGATAAGCCTCGGCTATGGTGTTTGGAGTTATCATAAACTCTAATTTTGCTTCCCCTCCAAGCATGAGTCGGCTGCTAATCATCTCCCAAAGCCATATACTATTTCCTATATAAAGAGACCTTTTTCCTTTCAAAACGGCAGAGGAAAATCTTAGCTAAAAAAAAGAGCAAACAACATCCACCATTATCACTTACCTTGTTCTCATATATCACGGGAGCAAGGTCTTAGAACTTTCTTGCATACAACCGACATACACACTGTTCCAATCAATGAATAACCCACGATAGCGAGGTCACCGCGGGGAAGGTTGAACTTAGATCGTTGGGCGAAGTATCACAAGAGGCTCGAAGACAAGGGTTGGGCGCGTTGGTATACGAAACCGAGATCCGTACGAAAACACAAGTATGTCCACCTGAGGGCCTCTTACCTCTTCTAAATATTTCGAAAGCCGAGTAATCTCGTTTTTTCTGTTTTTTTCTACTGGTTTTCGTTTTGTTTCACAATATGATCTCACTAGCAATGTTGGTCCTTTTATTCATGTACAATGACATGCTTTTTATTCATGCGCGCATGGTGTTTTGGTCAGTAGCTAAGGCATGGTTTGACTCTTAGAGAGTGGACCACTATAATAATAGCATACGCATGCCCGTTTTTCTGTTTGAATTTATGATTTGTGTCGGTTGTTTCTGTGCACACTACTTCATTTCGTTTCCCTTTGTTCTTATATTCACGTAATTAATTTCATACATACGTAATTGCATGCTACTTGCTATATGATTCGTTGTCGATTATGAACTTTTTATTTATCTTGGATCAATTAGTAGAGGCCGTCTTAAGACGGGCAATTTGGGTGCCTAACACCTTCCCAAATCGTACCTTGCAAAGGACCCATCCTAGGTTCGTAGGATCCTATAAAAAATCCTGCTGGCGACTCCAATTCCAATAAAATATAGCGAGACCCAATCGGTCCACCCCCAGGCCGGTACGGTATCTCACAGGAGGGTCTGCGTATAATGTGGGTGTGTCCTCTGTCAGGGGCTAACCTCGCGAATTTTGTGTGATGCCGACAGATTGTCGCTTGAGGGGAGGTCATAAAATCAAGTTCAAAAGATGGGTCTTGGTTTGAGGGGAGGATTGTTAGGGTGCAAACCCAAGTCCCACACGGAAGAAACAAGGAGCGGAAGCCTTGTTTATAAGTGATCACCACACCAATTAGTATGAGGCCTTGTGGGAAGGAGCCTAAACACAAATCCCCGTGAGGGCTAGGCCCAAAGCAGACAATATCATACTAATTGGATCGGTGGTCTGCTGACGCAGGGCCTAACAAGTGGTATCAGAGCTCAAGGTTCGACTTGGGTCAGGCGCTGCGTCTGGTGAGCTCAGTTCACTTGTGACACGTTGGAAGCATTGGTCGAGACTTGAAGTTGGCCTACATGCACTAGGAAATCCCGAAACCTTGAAGAAAGAGTGGTGAGCTCGGAGCCGGCCCCGTGGGTCGGGTACGAAGACTCTTTAGGTGCAATTGTAGCCAGCAGGCCCTAAGGGAGGTTATCAAGACTTGAATGCTGGGGGTGCCTGGTAGTGGGGGTTGCGATCCCGATCTGTGGAGGGTCTACGTATAATGTGGGTGTGTCCTCTATCAGGGGCCAACCTCGCGAATTCTGTGTGATGCCAACAGATTGTCGCTTGAGGGGAGGTCATAAAATCAAGTTTAAAGATGGGTCTTGGTTTAAGGGGAGGATTGTTCGGGTGCAAACCCAAGTCCCACATCGAAGAAACAAGGAGCGGAAGCCTTGTTTATAAGTGATCACCACATCAATTAGTATGAGACCTTTTGGGAAGGAGCCCAAAAACTAATCCGAGAGGGCTGGGCCCAAAGCGGACAACATCATACTAATTGGAGCGGTGGTCGGCAGACGCAGGGGCCCAACAGAAACAACCTTCAAACCGGTTGATTTCCTAACCAGTAGGCCGACCTCGATCCTCAAAGATGACTTATTGCAACAATTCTTGAAGCACTTTGATAAATATGTTGAAGCACTAGTAAAAAGTGGTTAGATATCTAGGGGTAAAGAGAATGGTTTCAAAACTGAAGATTAACGATCAAAGGACTAAACGAGACAAGAAAAAAACTCTTGGCTCTTTAGGAACATAAAACATGCAAACAATCAAGAAGCGAAAGAATGAGATCTCTTGACCAAGGAAAAGCAGACAATAAAACTATTAAGTTGAAAGGATACGTCCAGAACAACACGAACGACTGCATAAGATTAAAATAGCAGATCGTTAGTACATATATCATTAAAAACATGAAGCATAATAACTTACAACTAATGATGCCACGAAACAAAGTTCTTCAAGGTCTACGTCGGTGGACCATTTAGGGGGCGGGAAAAAAACTATAAGAAACTAGACCCCTTATAATAGACAGTGGACTTTATATGGCATGAACCAGGAAGGAATGATCGGCAATTTGGGTATACTCACAAAGTATTGTACATAATCATACAATCTATACAGCCTCCATCATTACTAAGACTCTAAGAAGCTAAAGCTATCGTTTACCGCATTGCACAATACATATTTTGTTTTACAGGTTCTTCAACCCTCTTAAATCCCAAGTACCTCTAGTTTCAAAAGGTAAAGATTTGCTACGATTCTATCAACAACAACAAATTCTTTACCCCAATGCCTTAAAGGCTCCCGCCATAAGGTTATGGCGGGGTAGGGGGGAGGGGGGATGCACGCAAACCTTACCCCTATTGAAACATATATCAGATTCCATACCCTTTTCCTGAAAAATACCCAAATACCCAGAAAGCTACATTTCTCCAGATCCCCATGTCCTTAAAAAACTCAAATACCCAGTAAAAAAATATTCAAAAAATTACTCGAAAAATCTAATCTTTATCCACCTGAAATACGATGTCGGAAAATGTGACCATGAATCTGGATCTGTAAAGACGCCTGCCGTTTCGAAACGTTGGAACTTCGTCATTTCCCACGCCACCGTCGTCAAATCCTACTCTTCCCGCGCAACCCAACCATGGTTAATCCTAAACCGCTCCATCCTCTTCGCCGTCCCCGACTCCGAACCCGTATGCGAACCCGACGTTGCCTCCTGAAAGCTAACCCGTTTGTTATATTTCAGGATCAACCCGTTTTACACGGGTTTCCGGGTAAGGTAAACGGGTCAAGTATTGGGCTTGTTGTTTTTGCTTTCGAAGTTATGAAACAGTCGAAACATCCGTTTCATAAGAGCTTAGTTCAGGAGAGGAATAGTTTGTTTGTTGCTAACCCGGTTACCGGAGAATATGTTCCGATTCCGCAACCCGAATTCGTACCCATTGACATGTTATTTGGTGTTGGCGTGTTGCTATTGTTTCTCGGGTCGACCCGGTTTCGGGGTGTGTCGATAAGTTTATTGTTGTTGAGTATCAGCATTTGTTGAAGTCGAATTCGTCGATTTTACAGTGTTTTAGTTCGGATACGGGGAAATGGGTGACGAAACATACGAAATACATGTTGCCATCACAGGATAAACACCCGTTTCGACCGACTTGGGGATTTGAATTCGACGGGCGGTTGTTTTGGGTTGAGCTGAGTGTTTGGTTGATCACTTGGGATGTGGAAGGTGATATCTTTGTTGATGCTGAGAGTGAGGGGAGGGCGAAAACCCGGCTTAGACCGCTTCCTGAAGGCCGTGCAAGACCCTTTACTACGCCGGAGATGATGATGAGGAGGAGCTTTGGTGGTGTGGGTGGTGGTAATGGTAGGGGTATGCAGTATGTGGAGTTGTTTGATAATAGGAACTTTATGTTGAAATGTTGGAGGTTGAAGGATTATAGGATTCCTGGTTTGGAGTGGAGCTTGGTCTATACGGTTCCTCGAGTTGATATTGCAAAGTATTTGGGAGGTGGTTTGGATTTTGATAAGTTTAGGATATTGGGTCTGCACCCTCTTTTTGATGCTGATTGTGGTCTGTTTTGTGCTGAGGAAACTATGTTCTCCTTCAATTTTCGGACTAAAGTGGTTGAGGATTGGGCTAATTTCAAGGAGTTTGTAGAGTGTATGCCGGTTGTCCTCCCACGTTGGCCAATTTCAATCCCTCCTCGCTTGTGTAAGATATTCATATGGCACCTTTTTCGTTGGTTAAAATTCGTTGGTTTTCTGAATTATGTATGTGTTATGGTCTGTACTGCAATTACACTGGGTAGGTGTACCTGTTCTAGCTTCTTGTTTTCATATTGATGCATCATAAATGTGTGTGTTTATGTTTGGTTGATGATGTCTGCTGCTGTGTTTTAGGAAGACTCTGACTCTAGTTGTTATCGAAACTGAAAAAGAAAGAATACCGATGATGAATAAAGGATAATTTCCTTTTTACATGGTAGCTACCAGCTATTGTATTTCAGCTGTTATGATTAATAGAGTAACCTGAAATCGTAACAAAAGACCAGTTAGCTTAGTTACAACAAAAGGCTTGCTGAAGTTTGAAGGGGGATGAGGTGATTACTAGTATGGAACTTGATAGTTCTCTCTTAGATACGATAGTGTGTTGTTGACTTATATAGGTTTTGGTTAACTTTTCGTTGTCTATCTTGAATGCTTGTCTGAGTGCACGTATTTTCTGCTGAGACATGTTTGTGTAAGTTATGCCGATATGATGTTTGTAGTCTTATCATATTATTCTAGCCAGAGTATTAGGCTTAGGATTTTCAAGTACTTCTCTTTTAACTTTGGCTTTGTGTTGTGCAATTCCTTGAAGTAGGCTTGATAGAACTTTTTGTAAGTACTCTGTTTCCATTGTGCTTGTTGAAAGCTATTTTGTATTGTGAAGTAGCTGTCGGTTGGTGCAATTTCTGACGCAATCTTTATTATGGGTCTCCTGTAAGCAGCCTCCCTGCGTTCTAGTGGTAAGGCTTGCGTTCATATGCTCCCCCATACCTCGCCATAGGCAGGTGCCTTTGAGGCACTGGGGTAATGTTTCTGTAATTAATCTCGTTGATGTGCCTGCTGAAAGTGAAGGCATTCTGATGTTTTGAATTAATGCGTGGATGTTATCCATGACTTTCTCATACGTATGCTTTCATTTCTCTTTGTGTTATATGTTGCACCTTGCTTTGAGCCCATGATCAGTCTTTATAGGGCTATACAAGGAGCAAGTTTACATCTCTTCGACAATCAGTTATCCACATATGGCTAGTTCTTACTACAATTACGGAAAGAAGTAACAAACTAAAAAGAAGGATTATGTTCATTTGGGTGCTCCCACTTAGTTACTACATACGGCGAGCTGAACTATGAAGAGGGAGGGATGATTAATAGTATGGAACTGGATCACATTGTCAACAACTGAAACTGAACTTCAGGATTAGCAACGAGTTCTTTCTGATATTGTGTTGTTGACGTATATGGCATTTGGTTAGCTTTTGGTGTAAGTCATGCCTATATGATGTTTGTACTTTGTAGTATTATCTTATTATTGTAGTCTAAGTAATATGCTTATGATTTTTAATTACTTCTCTTTTACTTTTTGGCTTTGCGGTGTGCAATTCCTTGCAGTAGGTTTGGTTGAACATTCTGAAAGCATTTTTTTTTCCGTTGTGCATGTTGAGAGCAATTTTTATTGTGAAGTAGTTGTCTCTTGGTGGAATTTCTGATGCAGTCTTTATTATGGGTCATCAGTAAGCAGCCTCCCTATGTTCTAGGGGTAAGGCTTGCTTACATATTACCCCTTACCCTACCTCGCCATAGGCGGGAGCCTTTGAGGCACTGAGGTAATGTTTCTATAATATTGTTGATGTGCATGCTGAAAGTGATGCCATTCTGATGTTTTGAGTTAATGAGTTGCTGGTTTTTTTTACTGTCTGAAACACATGCTTGTATTTCTGTGTTATGTGTTGCCTCCTGCTATGAGCCTATGATCAGTCTTTATAGGGCTAAGCAGCAAGGAGCAATTTTATATGTCTTTGACAATCAATCATCCACATTTGGCTACTTCTCACTGCCATTATGGAAAGACTTAACAAACCAAAAAGAAGGATTATGTTCCTTTAGGTGCTCCAACTTGTTATTAAGCATCAACAACTGGCTTAGATTCAAAATGTTTGTAGAGTAAGTCAGTAAGGGGCTTATAGGATACTTAAAACAAAAAACGGATGTTTTCGTTTCTATTCAGTAGCTAGTGTATATCAGCCTTTTCCACATGACGTAAGTTACTACTAATTTATAGAGTAACCTAAATTTGCAACATAAGAGCAGCTATCTGTAACACCTAGACCTGTCAAACGGGTCGGGCGGGCGGGTTTCGGGTTCGGGTCACTACGGGTCGGGTCAAATACGGGTCAAGTAAAATACGGGTCGGCTATACGCGGGTTTATACGGGTTCGGGTCGGGTTACGGGTTGACAACGGGTCAAAAATACATGCTCGCGCCTTTTTTTCTCGGTAATTATTATAATCAAATTATTATTTTATTATTATTTTACAAGCATTTTATGTATTATATTATATAATAATAATTGTTTAATTATTTTTGTATCTTATATGTCTTAAATTAATCAATTATTAATATTTAATTAATATTTATCTATTTATTTTTTATTTTTTATTATTATAATATATTTTTTGCACAATTCATTTGACCCAACGGGTTGACCCGGTCCGGGTCGGGTTATGACCCAGACTTTCGGGTCGTTTTCGGGTTCGGGTCATGTTCGGGTCCGGGTTGAGAAAAACGGGTTTTTTCGGGTTATTTCCGGGTCGGGTCCCGGGCGGTTTTTCGGGTCGGGTCAGCTTTTGACAGGTCTAGTAACACCCCATATTTTTGGGACTTCTAAATTATTAAAGTCGTCGGGAGAAATTCATTTTAGAGTTACGAGTTTCTATATTTGGGAAGTTAGAGTCACTTTCCTTTTTGGGTCGTCTTCCTAATTAGGAATTTAGATAGCAAAATTACCAATTTGCCCTTACTAAACCCAACAGAGAAAGAAAAGAAAGAAAGAAAGAGAAAAAAAAGAGAAGAAGAGGAGAAGAACAGAGGAGAAGCGCGCGATTCTTCTCCGCGAACCACGCCGCGCGCCGCTGCCTTCACCCCCGCACAACCGCCCTCGTCGCCTATTCCCCTTACCGTCCTCTCTCACTTGGTTTCAATCAAGAGTAGTAAGTCCCTCAAACTTTTCTACGATTGAATTAATTGGGTTTTCGATTTAGGTCAAGTTTATGATTAGAGTGCGATTGGGTTGTTTTAATTGATTGTTTTGGAGTTTAATCGTGCTTGTAATGAGTATAATTCATGAGTTATGTTTTTCGAATTTGGGGGTTTTTGGTTATAAGGTTTATGTTAATTTATGATTGATTTTGTGTATGGAATGGCGTGAATTTTGGTGGAGTTATTTGTTATGAATTGGGGATACTATGGTATTATTTTTGGGAGCTTTTGTTGATGAATTCGGTGATGAGCTTACCTACTGTCGGTTCTGATTTTTGAAGTAATTTGAGTATGTTTGTTGCTATTTTGATGTCTAATTGGTGGGGTTGTGTAATTAGTACGACGGGATGGACGTTGTACGAATTCGGTATGATTATTGGGGTGCTTGGATGTCGAAAACGTGACTTGTTGTGGCCTTGTTGTCGTTGGTTGTTTTGCTTCGTGTTGGGATTGTGATGGTGGTTGTTTAGTAATACAACCTTCTTATTTTTGTGATTAGGGTGTGTGTTTGAGGAGGTTCCTTTTTAGTCTTGGAGCAGTTTAGTGGTTCTTTCAGAGTAAGGTAAGAACATCGATTTACCACTTGGCCTTCCTATATTGTCATGCCCTGTTAATAATCCGTTTCATATCCATTGAATTCTTACTTCTCCTTGATTTCTCAATTTACCTTGTTCGGTTTTTGATGTTGTATAATACTTGATTTGCTTAAGGCCCTTCGGCCCCTGTTGTTATCCGGCCGTTCGGCTTCTCGGCCGAGTGGTGTGTTTCTTCGAAAACCTTGAATCGTGTACTCGTTCGTATTGAATCGTTGAATCCGGATACGGCCGTTTATAAATTGTATTATCGAATAACGTACCATCAAATAATGAATATAAAACGGATGAAAGAAAAGAACGATATGATTACCACCTAGAGTGAATGTGATGCGGCATGGACCGATCACCATTTATACCTCTGATCAAGGTACTGTTTCGGTCGGAGTAGCTACCGACTGCCTATTAGGCTTTCCTCCTAGAGGTACGCATCCTACTGGATCTCTAGCGAGGGGTGTGCACATTTTAAGTCTTTAGGAATCGTTTATATGTACTCTAGCTCGCGCCGGAACGAGACTGTGGTGGCTGCGGGGTAGGAGCCCAGCCGTGTATGATTGACAAGACCGTTTGTCTCGTCAACGATACGTGACTATCGCACTGCCGTGTCCCGATGGTACTCTATATTCATTGTTATATCCAATGCTTATTATTTGTTAGCTACGCGCCTTGAAGCGCGTATCTTGTTTCTCTGCTTTATGTTTCTTACTCAGCCTGTGCAGACGTTCTGTTTTCTGGTTCGTTCCCTACCATGTTCTGGGGCCTATGTCATTCTTCGATGGCATAGTTGACAGGTCTTGATGATGTGGATGCTTGCTAGAGGGATTCATTTGCATGCTGGGGACTTTTCATAAAAGTTATTTAGACATGGACTTAATTTGGTTTTGTAATTTAAATTTCAGTTTTGAGAACTGTAGTTCGACATTCTAAGTCTTCCGCTGTCGTCTTTTCGTTTGTTTGGATTTATTAAGTTGTATTTGAATTTCAAGCCTAGCAGTTGACTCGGTAGTCAACTGGAGTCAACTGCGGCGTAACAATTCTATAATATTTCTTTATTTATTATTGCGAGAATTTAGGGTTGTTACACTATCGTAGTTACTACATGAGGCGAGCTGAACTATGAAGAGGGAGGGATGATTAATAGTAAGGAACTAAATGTACAAGGGATGATTATTTCCCTTATACATGTTGAAAGTGGTGGCATTCTGAGGTTTTTAAATAATCAGTTGACCATTTGTATGACTTCCCCAAACACATGCTTGCATTGCTCTTTGTGTTATGTGTTGCCTCTTGCTATAAACCCATGATCAGTCTTCCTAGGGCTAAGCAAGGAGCAATATTTGTATGCCCATTTACGTTTGGCGATTCCATATCGCAAGTATGGAAAGAATTATGTTCCTTATATGCTCCCACTTGTGATTAAGCATCTAGAACTTTTGTTGATTTATGCTGGTTTTACTGCCCTAGCATTCCCCTGTCCTAATCTAGTAGACGAGTTGCATATTTCTATGTGGCCCTTGCAGATGCTATGAATGCAAAAGAAGAAGGCAATGAGTATTTCAAGGAAGAGAATTTTACTAAAGCCATAGAACGCTACACCTTTAGCATTGCTCTGTTTCCTGCTGCTGATGCTTACATAAACCGAGCAAAGGCGTACCTCAAGGTCAATAGCTTCTGTGAGGCAGAGGAGTATTGTACCCAAGCTTTGAAGATACATAACAGTTCCGTTGATGGGTATGTACAGCGAGCAATAGCCCGGAAAAAACTAGGTAATCTAGTAGGGTCCAAAGAAGATGCAGAGCGCGCGTCAAAGTTAAAGCAAAGTGACCAAAAAAACATGATGAATCTTAATGTTCTTATGAAGTCCTTGCCAATTCCTTATAAGGTAATGAATTTCCTAAATCCTCTTCTTAGCAGTTGTGAGAAACAAGGTCTATGGAGCGTCCATGCTTTTGTTGCATTGAATTTCGGCTTAGAAATGGTGATGAAATTCAATTGTTATTTTAGTGTGATGGCGTTTTAAGATCGTGGTGACTGATAAAGAAAGGATAGTTTGACAATGTGTATTGCATCCAGTTTTGTTTGGCCTTGGCTTGAGGGTCGAGCGTGTCTGTAAATTTCCGATTTTCAGATTGTACGTCTTTTTTAACTTAGCCAAATGATTACTGACCCTCTTCTTTGACTGTTCTGCTTCTCAGAAATCATCTGCAAAAGGCTCATGGAACTTGTTCATGGTGGATTAGGTCGATCTTTGGTGTCGAAAGAAGATGCAGATCAGACAGCGCTTTGCTTTTTTCTTACTAGAGGCTGTTGAACTTGAACTGTATTGAACACCCTTTTGTAACGTCCTGGTTGTGGACATGAGTTTTAATTAGACTCCGTAAATTTCTTGTTCGACTTGTTTACAATTTTTCTGGTTGGCAGAGCGGTTTTATCAGAGACACAGGTTTTATCTGACTTTAATTTCCTGGTTATCTTTCCTACACTTACTGCAGGTTTGGGTCAAATCTTCTAAAAGAATACCCCTGAGTCCAGACTTTATCTGATGCTGTTTGCTTATTCTCAGTTGCATTTGACCGAGTATGTCGCCCTGAAGTTGAGCTTCAGGTCAATCTAGAAGTCGAAAACTTTGTTACAGCTCAGGCACCTGATGTTTTGTCGAAACTTGGATACCGTTCATGGACCTAATGTCTTTTGAGTACGTTGTAGTATTCGTTCAGAGATCTTTCTGACCTATTGTCTACTCTTAGGAAATTTCTTTTCATGAGAGAATGTTAGGGGGCGTTTGGTACATGATTTTTGGGGGGATTTGAAATGGATTCGATTACTACTCCGTTACATTGTGTTTGTTTTCATATTTTTTGTTTTCTAATCCTTTCCTACTCCCTTTCCAATCCCCAAAAATGAATCCCACAAAAAACCTCTGTTTGGTATCGTTTCTATTTTTTGTTTTTGTTTTTTTTTTTTTTTAACCAAAGTCCCGTTTTTTAAAACCAGAAAAAGTGGTTTTCAGTTTTCATTTTCAGTATGTCTATTATAGAAACATAAAATTAAAATTTATCTTTGTAACTTATTTAACTTAATTTTTTACAAAAAAAAATTAAAAACTGAAAACGGCAGTGATACCGAACGAGCCCTAAAGTTACAAAAATGAATCATCTCTAACCATTTTCTCTCTCCTTCCTTCCTCTCTCTCTCGTCCCACACACCAATGACCAACCCCCCCTTACCTCCAATGACTTAATTACCCTTCTGTGTAACCAGACTTCTGAGTATTAGTAGTATGTCTGAAAGGGTAGTATCGACAATTCCCAATCTCCCAAAATTGGTATAAATAGATGCTTTGTAATCAGATTTAATAATAACTAACTTTCTCCTCAAAAATTCTGTTATATTTTTCTTAGCTTCTTTACACTTTTTCTTAACTACCTTGTGTCTTCTTCTTCACTCTTCCTTCCTTCTTCTTTCTCTTCTACAATCCTCTGCAAATTAAATCTTCCTCTATACCTTCATTTACATCTGCAATTAATTACCAGGCTGCTGTGATCAAAGAAGATGTCGGAAAACGTTCGCGTAAATTGGAATCTTCTCCCGGAAGAAATAGAAACCGATATTCTGACCCGTTTACCCACTAGAGACGTTTGCCGCTACAAATGCGTTGCGAAACATTGGAACAATATGATCTCCCAACCCAGCTTCATCAAACAATACATTTCCCGCGCAAATCCGCCATGGTTCATCTTGGACCGAACCACCCAGTTCACCGGCACCGAGCCAGGCTCCGACGTTGGCGGGTCGGGTTCTACTTCTACTGATGAGGTGGCGATTAAACTCGACTTGAGTCCACGACCCGGTAAAAGCACATTGATTATTAACCCGGCTCTGATAGCCAAGAATCGAAACGTTTTACGCGACAACCCGGGTAAAGTAATCGGGTCGAGTAACGGGTTGGTACTATGTTGTTTTGAAGTTGAGCTAATAGCCCCGTTTTGTACAAGGTTGCTCGACAGGAGTAACTTCTTGTTTGTTTCTATTAGGGAAATGTATCAATCATGATCATTTCCCAATCACACCATATCAAGCTCTCCTTAGATCATGCACATAATTAATTGTAATTGATTTATTTGAATTATACTAGGAATGTATAATATCATGTAATATATTGTATCCTAGTTTAGGTGCTAATAGTTAGGGATTAGTTTTGATGTACTCAGTATATAAACTGTTCTAGATCAATGCAAATACTTAAGCTTTCATGTATGTATTTCTCTCCTCCCTCTCCTTTCTAATTCTCTACAGTTTCTAACCCGGATACTGGAGAATGGGCCCAGATACCCAACCCTCGATTCCACCTCAGTGACATGATTGTCTACTTGGGGTTTATTGCTCGGGTTGATCCGGAAAATGGGTCGTTGGATAGGTTCTTGATGGTTGAGTTTATTCATGTGGTGGAGATGAATACCACGATGTTGCAGTGCTTTAGTTCGGATACGGGTAAATGGGTCGTTAAAGATGCGGACTGTTACATGTTACCACCACAGAACCGACGCGGGTTTAAACCGTATTGGGGGTTCGAGTTCGACGGGAGGTTGTTTTGGGTTGATTATAGTGTTGGGTTGATCACTTGGGATGTTAAAGGTGACATCTTTGAGGAGGCTGAGACTACTGAGTGGGCGAAATGCCGTCTAATTCCGCTCCCTACAGGCCAAGAGAGACCGAAAACCACGGTCAGAATGGTGGCGACAAGGAGCTTTATTGGTGTAAGTGGAGGAAGGAGTATGCAGTATGTGGAGGTGTTTGAGGAAAGTGATTGTTGGTTCAAGTGTTGGAGGATTGAGGACTATAGGGTTCCTGTTTCGGAATGGAGCATGTTGTATACGCTGTCTCGTGTTGATGTTCCGAATGATTTGGGATTTGGTGTTTTGGATTTTAACCAGATGAGAATTTTGAGTCGACACCCTCCTTATGAGCCTGATTCTGTCGTGCTTTGTGCTAAGCGAACTATATTCTCCTTCAATTTTCGGACTAAAACCGTACAGGGTTGTGCTATGTTAAATGAACGGGTACTAGAGTGTATACCGGTTGTCCGCCCGCGCTGGCCGATTTCAATCCCTCCACGCTTGTGTAAGCTACTCATACATATCGCACTTTTATTCACTTTTTACGCAATTATTTGGTGATGCTTAGATAGATGCTTGTGTCTATATTTGGTGATGATGTGTATTATTGCGTGCTGTGTTTGTTGTCACACTTTTAAAACGATACTAACTCTCTAATTGTGTCGGGTTGGAACCTCATTCCCAAATATTCCTCGGGTTTTGTGTTTTGTGTTTAAGCCATAGCTTATGCTGGCTTCACTAGCTAGCCCTGTATTTAATTTACCTGTTCCTAATAGTAGTGTGTGTGACTGATGCTATGTATGCAAATGAAGAAGGCAATGTGTACTTAAGGAAAAAAAAATTATGAGGAAGCCATAGAATGCTACACCAAGAGCATTGATCTGTTTCCTACTGCTGTGAGTCCTGTGACTTACATAGACAAATGCAATTGACCAACAATATGTAGTGAATCTCTATGCTGATATCAAGGTATTGAACAACCCTACATCCTCATCCTTATTAGCAATCTTAAGAATTGAGGTTCATGGACCGTCGTATACATTTGTTGCATCGATTTTTGTCTTAGAAATTAGGATGAAATAATCAACTTGTTAAATTGTCACTGAAGTTTTCTATTTCATGTCTTAGTCTTTTCCTGCTAGATGTAAACTCAACAACTGATGCACCTTTCTTGAATTGCTTGATCATTCTTTTTTATTACAGTAGTACAATGCTCGCAATTACTTCGTTTTTTTGCTGATTAAGGGTAAAACTTCTCTGTAAATTTCGGATTTTGCAGTACGACGACTATGATAACTTATACACTTAGCCAAAAGTTCATGGACCGTCGTATACATGTGGCTTTTTTATGCGTTGGTTAAAATTCGTTTAGTAACTGATCTATTGTCTGTTTTGTGTTATTGATTGCAAGTTCCAGCTTCTAATTTACGCATAGATACATTTACGTTTGGTGGATGAGATATGTGGTGGTCACTGTTGTAGGAAGACACTGTCTCTCTACTTGGTGTTGGAACCAAAAGAATGATAAATCGTGACAACGATCTGTTTTTTTGTGTTCAATTGTGAGCAATATGCTGATAATTAATATACTGTACTCTCCCTAGCATTTGACCCGAAATGCTTGTAGAATAAGTAAGTAGGTGATAGGAGACTTAAACAAAAGACAGAGGATAATTCTGTTTCTATTCGGTATTAGAGTATATCAGCTGTTTTCTGTTGGACTTAGATTGCTAATTATTAATAGAGTAACCTCAATTCGCAACATAAGGCAGCAAGCGTAATTAGTACATAAGGCGAGCTGAACAATGTGGGGGGGGGGGGGGGGGATGATTAATAGTAAGGAACTGGATGATAGTGTCAACTACTCTGAACTTCAGGAGTAGCAACTACTTCTTTTCTTTCTTACGTACAAATACGATAGTGTGTTGTTGACGTATACTCCATAACATTTGGTTAGCATTTGATCGTTTATAATGAATGCTTGTTTGTGTGCACCTATCTTCATGTTGAAACTTGAAAGCGGTAGCATTTCAATGGTTTTAATAAATCAGTTGACAATTGGAATGACTTGGTCAAATACATGCTTTCACTGCTCTCTTTGTATTGCTTTGTCTCTTGCTATAAGCCCATGATCAGGGAGCAGTATTTGTATTAGTTAGCATGATTTCAGTTACTTCTTAGGCAGCAGAAGTTTAATGCTTCATTAAACTCTTTGACAAGATGTTGATTAGGGCTAAAGTTTCTCGGTAAATTTCCGATTTTCAGATCGTACGTCTCTTTTAACTTAGCCAAATGATTACTGACCCTTGCTCTTCTTTGACTGTTCTGCTTCTCAGAAATCATCTGCAAAAGGCGCATGGAACTTGTTCATGGTGGATTAGGTCGATCTTTGGTGTCGAAAGAAGATGCACATCAGACAGCGCTTTGCTTCTTTTTCTTACTAGAGGCTTACATCTGCTTGCATTGGTTAAACTTAAACGGTATCGAACACCCTTTTGTAATAACGCCCTGGTTGTGGACATGAGCTTTAATTAGACTCCGTAAAACTCTTGTTTGACTTGTTTACAATTTTTCTGAGCAGTTTTATCCGACTGTTTAATTTCCTGGTCATCTTTCGTTCACTTACTGCAGGCCGGTTTGGGTCATCTTCTTAAAGAATACATTATGTACTTCTTTTTGTCCCCCAAATTCTCAGTCTTTTTTCCTTTTCTGGTAGGTATTATTTCTGATGTACCACTACTTTGCTGCTGCTGAGGTGTACAATGCTATTCGTATTTTCATCGCTTGTTATGTATGGATGACCGGTTTTGGAAACTTCTCCTATTATTACGTCCGCAAGGACTTCAGCGTTGCAAGGTTTGCTCAGGTGCGAGTTGCTTCAATAGTGTTACGTATTTAGCTGATCTGGTTGTAAGTGCTGATACATGTTTCTCAATTAACAGATGATGTGGCGGCTCAACTTTTTGGTGATCTTTGCTTGCATTGTCCTAAACAACAGTTACATGTTGTACTACATATGTCCAATGCATACACTTTTCACTCTTATGGTTTATGGTGCACTTGGGATCATGCACAAGTATAATGAGATTGGATGGGTTATGGCTGTGAAAATTGGTGCCTGTTTCCTGACAGTGATATTGATTTGGGAAGTACCTGGGGTATTTGACCTGGTGTGGAGTCCATTTGCCTTCTTTCTAGGTAAGAGTGTATCCTAATCAATTTCACCTTTCTGCTAATGTGGCATTTCTATATCTAATGCGTCATTCGAACTTGAAGGTTATATCTAATGCGTCATCTGGCCTTGTATGAGTGGCATTTCCGCTCAGGCCTGGATCGTTACATTTGGATAGTTGGTATGATCTATGCTTACTATCATCCCACGGTAGGTCCAATGCCTCTTTTTTTTTTTTTTTTTTTTTTTTTTTTTTTTTTTGTATGGATCGTCTTCTGTGTTCTAAAATTTATATGAAGCTAAGCATCTCTCATTCGCGCCATAAGTTTTTTTATTTATTTAAATTGTTTAGGTTGAACGATGGATGGAGAAACTGGAAGAAGCAGAGTGGAAGAGGAAGATATCTATTAAAGGAGCTGTTGTGACCAGCTCTTTGTTGGTAATTATGTTGTCTATTGATGACTGCTAGGATAACCTATTACTTGCTTGGACCTTCAGGCAGGGTATCTCTGGTTTGAGTATGTATACAAGCTGGACAAAGTAACATACAATAAATTTCATCCTTACACCTCATGGATCCCTATTACGTAAGCATTGCTTTGGCTATCTATGTATCGGACTTTCAACTTCTCAGCTGCATATACCCTTTCCGAAATTCTTAATTTTTTCTTTGTGCTCGATGTCCACCAGTGTCTATATTTGCCTGAGGAATGTCACCCAGCAATTCCGCAACTACTCACTCACTCTTTTTGCGTAAGTGGCCTCTTAGACCATCTCTTGAGAAATAAGAAAGATAGAGGGAGAGGAATTAGAATTCAAATCTACTCGTCTTTGTTTGTCCAGCTTAAGATACACTATGAATAATATCTTCACTTTTGCTGATTACATAATTATGTATGTATGTATGCTAAAACTTTGGCTTGTCAGGTGGCTGGGCAAGATTACATTGGAGACATATATCTCACAGTTTCACATATGGCTAAGGTATGGACATCAATAACCTTCGAATGTAATTTTGTAGACGTTGCAGGATTCTTCCCCCACCCTCGCTTTAGCCCTGCTTTTTTAGAGGTTAAGAGCATGATGAATGGATTAATGTATTGCACGAATATATGGAATATCACAAGTCCTTGCTTATCTGTGTTAACAGGCTATTTGCATATACTATATTGGTGCCATTTCATAAAAGTTTCATTGTTTTGTTATCACTATCAAATGTCCATTTACATGTGAATTATCTGTGTTAACAGGTGTAAATTCAACGATTTATGCACTGTAGAAGCCTGCGAGAGTTGAGCAACTTTGTCAAAATGCTACTGTTATATTGCTTAGAAGTCATGTGGAGGAATACTAGCCAACGGAATAGGGCTATTCTAGCGCAATTGGACTGAGATCAGAAGCTTTAGGTCTGTTGTACAGGGGAAAGCGGATGATTCACTGATTGTGCTCCGGCAACTCGGTCATAGGACACTCAGTTTTTAGACTTGTAGGACATCTGATTCATATGTAATTGTGGACCCAAATTCTGTAAAACGCTGAACATGCAAGTTTACTCAATCATATAATTCATATATACCCGATAACCCGAGTATTTTCTAAGCTTCAACCTGCATGAAAGGTCTCGTTAGGTTTTCAGATTGTACCAATAATATCACAAATTAAGCACAGCATTAATCTCTTCCAGTTCTATCTATTTCGCCACACTCGGTTTTATGCCGAAGTAACTTCAAAGTTTAAACCCATCGTAATTGATTTCTGTATTTCGCATTTTACCAGAATGTGGTAAAAATTACACCTGGGAGGAACATATTTCTCAAGTTACCTACTCAAATCCCCCTTTCTACAAAGTAGGAGAAGCTTACATCATAAAAGGTTCTCCCCTGGGAGGAACTAATCTCCAGAACAAAGGAAAATAGGTCTTACAAAGATTCCTATTATAAAACAAGTACATTCAAATTAAACTAGATTGCCAATCGAGATGACATAAGGAGTGAAACGAAGAGCAAACCCAGCAAAAGCATCCACATAGAGTAATTGTAACGCAAACTGGCACTGACAGCAGTTTCGACAAGAAGCCAGCCTTAGAGTGCTCCAGATTGTCTCCCTCTTTTGCAGGATGTGTCGATCAGAAAATGTGCACAATATCATACGCGAATCTTTTAATTGTCAAGGAAAATTGCAACAAAGTCATCTTTAGGTAACATAAGACTTCTACCAAGAGTCATCAGCAATGAAGTACGAGGTTATATCAACTAGTGACGACAGCAAAAAAAATCCAGCACACACACACACAGTTTTCTTGAGAAGCAGTACTCCCTACTGGTTTCTCATAGATTACATTAGCTAACAAGAAGCATCTTGAGGAAATGTTATTATTTTCACGTTGACTAAAAAGCAAGCAATTTTAACAAGAAACATACAGGCTGAATAGTTGAAAGTTTGCAAAAACATTAAAAAGGTTGACAGAGCTCTACACGAGCTCAGGATTTCCAAATGCTTCGAGGAATGCTGCTCATTGCTCATCATCTATGTTTACTTATAAGGGAATTCATACCGCTAATTCCCCACATACACTAACGATGATCTTAATATATCATCACTTCAGTATTTCTCTTAGCAACTAGAAAACTGTTAAAGCTCTAGCTGTACTTGATTTCAGATTTCTAGCAATGATATAGACACAAGTCATGATTTCAGATTTCTAGCAATGATATAGACACAAGTCACAACTGTTTAGAGATGACTTTTTTTTTTTTTTTTGGTAAATAGGAGCAGGCGAGCAGCTAATGCAAAGGGGGTGGGGATATGAGGATTCAAACCCGGGACAACCCCCAAGCAGGTTGCTTTCCTAACCACTAGGCCAACCTTGATTCTCTGAGATGACTTATTGTAGCAATTCTTGAAGCACTTTGAAAGATATCTTCAACAGTTCAAGCTTTCACGTAAAAAGTGGTTAGATATCCTAGAAATAAAGAGAAATGTTCTCAAAAAAGAAGATTAACGATCAAGAAACAAACTCTAAGCTCTTTAGGATAACAAAACATGAAAACAATCAAGAAGAGGAAGAATGAGATCTCTTGACTAAGGGAAAGCAGACATTAAAACAAAATAAGTTGAAAGGATACGTCCAGAACAACACGAACGACTGCATAAGATGAAAAAAGCAGATCATTAGTAAAGATATAACATAAAATACAACCCATATTAATTTACAACTCATGATGGCACGAAACAAAGTTGCTCAAGGTCCATGTGTGCTGGACCATTTTTTTTTTTTTTTTTTTTTGGGGGGGGGGGGGGGGGGAGGGGGAGCATAGAACCATAAGAAACTAAACCCATTAAAGGTAGACAGTGCATATTATATGGCATGAACCAGGAACTACTACTGTTGCAATTTTGGTTCTTAGACTATGTTTATTGGTGGTGTCATGAACTCATGGCACCATAATATAAAAATAATTTCCTCCTTTTTTTTCTATCACACTCATTCATGGCATTTTTGGTAGTTTATTAGTGGCACTACTAATATTGCTCATAGTCAATATTTTTCAAACTTTAAAAATATATCAAGATTGGTCTCATTTGATAGATCTTTCAAAAATATAAATTTTGATATAAATTTTGTAATATTCTAAAACCTACATTGTTAATTATTTATCTTTTAGAGTATTATATAAGTTGATTAAATTTTCAAGCAAATGAGAATTTGCCACATGGAGGAGAGAGGAAGCAATTGGCAGTGTTTTTCTCATAGCATCGGTGCCCCATGGAGGCATTGAGACATGAATCATGCCATGGGAATTTGTTTTCTAATATTAATTGGCACGTATGAAAGGAGAATTGGGGTGCCATGAAAGCTCATGGCATCCCCAATAAAACAGTCTTATTTATAGTGATAATTATGTGCCATGATCGAGGGCAATTAAGACTTTTTGCTTATTTGATTTATTCAATACTTCCATGTTAGGATAAGTTCTAGTTCAAATGATTGACAATTTGGGTACACCCACAAAGTATTCCACATAATAAACACAAGTATTCATACATAACCCCCCCCCCCCCCCTTTTTTTTAAAAAATAAAGGGAATAGGATTTGATCATTACAACCCCTTCTGTCATGATGTCAGAAATAAGTAAACATGCTGCTAATATCATAATACCATGCCCTGAGCTTCTGAGGATACAATCTATACAGCCTGATATAGCCTCCATGGCTCCATTACTAAGAGGCTAAAGCTATTGTTTAGCACATTACATAATACACATTCTATTTTACAGGTTTCTTCAACCCTTGTAAATCCCAGGCACCTCTAAATTTAAAAGGTAAAGATTAGCTAAGAGTCTATTGCTCAAAGAAAATAGTTATAAATTTCTACTTTCCTGGACAGCAGCTTTATCACCCCCCCCCCCCCCTCTCTTCCTTTCTCTTGTCAATGGAAGTCTTCACACCCTATAAATCCCAGGGAGCTCTAGAATCAAAAGGAAATTCTGCAAGGAACAGTATATAGCAATGCACCTGGACAAAAAAGTACATATGGAAAGACAAATAAAAAGGACTCAATGAAAGAGAATATTACCATAAGTCCACCCAAAAAGCCATCAAGCAAGACTCTGTTCCAGCTATCGAAGTATGAATGAATTGAGAACTTGGCCTTAGCTGTGAGTCCCAGTGAAGTAACAGCCATTACTACTACATAGAAGACGAACCCCATAAGTCCATTAATACCAAGGATCCCTGCCATGACTCCAGCAACGATTGACATAAATGTTCGGCTGCAGAATGAAACAGTAAAATGTGTCAAGAATCAGGAACCCAGAGAAGACAATCTGAAACACAAACACATCATGAAATACTGCAGTATCAGGTAAGATTAGCTTGTTCAAATCTAAAGTACTCATACTAAACCCTTAGTGAAGTTAATGCTAAGACGCTAAAAGATCATTTTAGATCCAAATAACCAAAATTTTAGCTGGCATGGCCAATTTGATGACGGAAACAACTACTTAATTGCATGAGTTATCGTAAGATATGTTCGGAAACTCACAAGTATATCGTCAATTTCTAGCAAGGATCTGTCGACAAAGGATCATGCAACTTAACGTTAACTACATAACGAAGAAATGAAGATTTAACGGAGGGAGGAATGTTAAGAATGATGACTGCGGCACAAGCGGTCCGGAGTTTGATAAACTTCACAACCAGACAATAAGATATTCACTTAGCAAAATGATCTGATTTCCTCTTTCCTAATTATCAACTCGTTGAACGCTGACATGTAAAAAGGTATTCAGAGTTTTGGTGGTCTGGACGTGGACGTGATCACATGCCTGTAAATTCTTTCAAGATATGTCGTTGCCCCAAAGTACCACTCATGCCCAGTAAAGAGAGACATGATACATGATACATGATACAATGTGTGGAAGGTTAAAGTCAGGTGGGGGATTTGTTAATTGTTACGAAAAGCAAGAAGTAGTTTAGGAAAATGCTGCCCTGGCGGCATTTACATTACGAGAAGAGAAATGAAAGTTGTAACTTGAAGGTTTTTAATCAAATAGGAGATCTACCTGTGCAAGAATTGTTATTTCGCCTCTAGGAGTTTTACTCAACTATTGGTTCATAAGAGATAACTTTACCAAGTTCAAGAATAATGCAAATAATATCCATGTTAATGAGGTATTTCATCAAAAAGTTTCAGGTAATGGCTATCAATCTAAATATTAGCAAATTGTCAATATATCAATATAGAAGACCACTTAGCACAGGTAAACATCATGGCAAATCGCCATCTTGCCTGCTCTTGTTTTCATTTCTCTTCTAATTTCTCAATTAGCAAGTCCCACCGTCACAGAATATTAGGACAAATAATTGCCCACTAGAGCAGCATCTTTTATCAGTTCAAAAATGTCATGAGCTAGTTTGATTCGCGTATTCTATTATCATTCTACACAAATGACTTTTCCATCATCATCACCTGCTAATCTTGCATCTAAGTTTCAATCAAAGATTAGATAACAATTAAATCAAATTTGATGCACTCAGAAACTTGATGTATCGCCAATTTACGAGGGAGCTAAATATTAGAGGATATAGTATACTTGAGAGACTATAATCTATTGTCTAGTGTATAGGTCCCCACATAATGTAGCATTGAAAGCAGTGATTAGAAGAAGCCATGAAGAGGAGCTCGAACCACTCATCATTAGGCTACAAGAATGAGAACTGGATCATGTCCATTTACTTGAGGCTTATTTAATAGGAAGAATGTTTGAAATAAATTTCAAGTGTGCACAAAGCTCATCAAGAATTGCTACTATAGTGAATCTCAAAGGGAAAACACTTTAAACCACCAAAAAAAAAAAAAAAGACTTCTTCAATCCAATTTCCTGCAACAATAGCAGAAGGATTTATCCAGATATCACGTGTCTAGAAGAACTGTTAGTCTGTTACTCAAAAGGTTAGGTCCTTAATGTCACCGGAGAATTTCAAAACTGTGACACTGATACCGACTAGAAATAGGGCAATTGTTAATCAAAAGGTTAAAGTTAATCTCAAACATCAATGTCACTGGTGAATTTCAAAACTTTGACACAGGCTGATACTCACTAAGAACTACCTAATTTTGGCGTGAGCATACCTGTAAGATATGACTTTCATGTTACTCTGGACATTCTCAGCATTGAGCATCATGAGATGATCCATTGCCTCTTTAGATTTCTGAGAAGCATCACTGTGTACTGCCATTTCTTCTCCTACACCAATCGACTACTGTGGCCAAGACACAAAATATGACAAGTAAGTATTCACTGCAAACAACTTATCAATGACAAAGATCACATAAGCAGAAAAATAAACACACAGCACATAACGAGGAATAAAATTGATCACTAGGTTGCAGAAACGAGTGAAACTCACTGAGCACTGAGAGGATCATCATCATCAACAACACATTGGCTCCAAAGAGGCTTCTGGTCCAAGCCGTAAGGGGGAGGGGGGAGGGGTTGAGCGCACATAAATATGAGCCTAAAACCCAAAAAAGACTTAAGTATGGTAGGCATAAGGCCTGGAGCATAGCTGTCTTACCATCGGAACCTGATAGTGTAAGTTTATGAAACTCCCTAATCGGGGTTCATGAATCCCACTCACTTTAGATAGGACAGTGTAGCTGTGTAGCATCTAGTCCAAGAATGTTGAATGCCTAATCAACTACGATAATAGCATGAATAATAAAACCAGACTCGACTTTCGTACAAAGTAATTCAGTTTGCATCCTATTGATGTCAACTACATTGATGAATGAAAATCTACAAATTGCTTAAACGAATAAGGGAATCCCTAAGGCGACGGTTACACTCTCCTGCTCCGCGCTACTTTCATGATTTCATGACCAAATTGCCCCAAGCTCACCCCTAATTCCTATCTAATGACCCCACTATGCCGTGGAAGAGCACATACATGCCGTGGCGTTATAGCCTGCCAAGAATAACCCCCAGTCCCCCACCCTAGCAAATATCAATGTCAGAAATCAAATGCAGGGATTTCGGAGTCGAAATACGAGCGAAATGAAACATCTTCTCCAACAAACAATTCGATACTTCCATCTATAGTAATCTACACACAAAGAAACATACAAACACAATATCCACTAATGTCACATAATCATATCAGCCCAATATATCATCACAACAGATATATCAATGAAAATTAATAAGAACCAAGCTAAAATTATAGCATACTAAATCACATCAAACTCTTAAAACCAATTTGTTTCTTCAAAGATCACATATGTTCCTGATAAAATCCACCCCCAAATAACCCAAAATTCTAATCCCAGCTAAACAACCTAAAAGCAGAAACCTTTAGAAAATTCGAGCTTGGTTATAACTGAGACTTGAGTAATAAGATTGGCTAAGTTGGGTCAATCAGGCTTAAACTAAAAACTCAAAGGATACAATCAAAGTATTATAAGTAGTGAAGATTTGATGAACCCAGAAATTGCAGGTTGAAAAGGCAAGAGATGAGGGGGGAGAGAGAGAGAGAGAAAGAGCACCTGGGGGTTGCAGATTGAAGCGTGTAGAATAAGTCGTCGGGATTTTGGATCGTGATGGAGTCGAATCTCGGTCTCACCAGCTAGCACTGATCAACTTTCACTTTGTTTCGAGGAGTTGATTTTTTCTGGGCTCACACACTAAACGAGTTTTGGGTCGCAAGGGTTTTTTTTTTTTTTTTTTTTTTTTTTTTTTTGGAGAGTGTAATGGTAAAAAAAATTAAAACAATAAAAAAATAAAAAAAACAATTCATGGAAGTATGGAACAATTCAAAAAAATGTCGAATTTGGCTCTAAAAAAATAAATGTCGAATTTGGCTCTAAAAAAATAAATGTTGAATTTGTCTCGCATTATAATATTTCGCTCGGATTGCTAGGCATGTCGCTTCTGTTTATTCCATGATACCGCATCAGTTAGCTTTGTGGGGTTCTCAACAGGGTATACACACTTCTGATTGGCTTAGGGTGGTCCCGATTTCGGGGTTGGGTCAAACTATAAATGGTCGTACTTATTGTTGTGTGCTATGCTACCGTTTGGAGGTGCCTTTGTTCACCATGGATCACCCGTGCTCTGCTTGCTCGCGGGTTTTTGTGGGTGATATATTTGGGAATCATGATGTATCTTGTACAGGTTTGGTTGGCGTCAAACATCGGCATAATGTTGTTCGTGACACGCTGGTTGACATATGTTATCGGTCAGGGATCTCAGCTGGAAAAGAGGTTGACATTGGTTTAGTTGGTGCTGATGGCCAACATCTACGCCCAGCGGACATGTTGCTTTATTCGTGGGATAGAGGGCGCGACGTTTGCGTCGATTTGACTGGGTCGTCGCCCTTGACTTAGACGGTATTGATTGACTTGAACCAGGTTAGGTGGTGGGGGAAGAGGTCAATCGTAAGCGTGCTAAGTATGAGCCTAGGTGCGCTGCTTTGGGTTATGTCTTCCTTTCCTTCTCTTTCTCTTCTTTGGGGGAGTTGGAGCCTACAGTTGTTGCTCTGCTTAAGCGCATCCAGCAGTTTTTCAGGACGCAGGATGTCGGTGTGCAGGTTGCAGCTCATGTTTTTACTAGGATTGGTTTTTCCATAGCAAAGAGTATGTGGGCTCAGATAGTATGTCGGCTCCCCACCAACTTCTTGTAAACTATTTTTGACCCTACGTAATAATAATATTTTTTTTATTATATCATCAATAACGTGGAAATTAAGTGACAAGTTTTAACCTTTTTGATACAATTTTTTGTTTCCCTAACCGTTAGACAAAAAATTAAAAGAAATAACAATAGTCTTAAGATTGTACACTTAACTCCTTGAGTCTTAAAGAATTAGAATTGACTCCTTGAGTACCATAAGCTCCAAATTTTGGTTTGACATGGCTATTTCACATCAAGAAATGTATTATTAATCAATAACGGTTTTCTATGTGAAAATTATGATACTAGTATATGCAAAAAAAAAAAAAAAAAAAAAAAAAAGGATATTTGGACCGTTTTTCATTACGGTGAAAGTAGCAATTTACTCAGCAAAATTTCTCTCAATTATGCAATTGAACCTTTGTTTTCAATAGTGGAAAGGTGACCCCTACCTTTTCACTTTAATTTTGTGAAATTTAGCCTTATTTTTTTATTTTATTTTTTTTGAAAGAATTTAGCGTAGTTTTTTAATAATGAAATTAAAACTATTACAACTCTTCCCAAGGATAGCAGAATACTAACCCGAGAAAACCCAAAATTCCTAACAAGTAGGAAAATAGTCATTAAAATTATCCACTATTCTAATACAAACATGGTATTTAATTCTAAAAACAATTTGCTCTCGAGTTCTAGTAAGATTGGAGAAGATTCTACCATTTCTCTCCATCCATATTTTCGAAGATAGTACGATTAAAAGCTGCTCTTAAAATTTGTTGCTTTGCATGCTTGCTCCTAACATTCCTCTTAAACCATTTGATTTCCTTTTATATTTTAGTCACTACTTCTATTGAAAATGTTATATCACAACTAAAAGAAACTTTGATTTTTTATTTATTATAATTTAAAAAGAGCTAGAAAACCATATTTATTTAATAAGTTTTAAAATGTATCTAAAATAACCAACATAAACCAACAAAATATTTTTATTTATAACCATTTCATAAAACTAAATACGCATCTAAGACAACAATAGGAAATCATAAATCATATAGTATTTCTTAAAGGATACTATATTAACTTTTATGAACTTAAAAAAGTCTTTTTTGTTTGTCTTGATTGAATTCTGTTCTAATATTTTAACAATTGAAGTGGTGAAACCTTTTTTTTCTGAGAAGCCTAGGATTCGAACCCTATACAACCTATCAATGGATGTTTTTTAAAGATCCATGGTGAGTTTCATTTTTAAGCCTTAGACAGTCATCTTAGTCTATGGCCCCTTCCTTATTTGGGCGTCATTCATATCTTTAGTTTATTTTTAATATATCAATAAAAAAAAAATTACATGACAAAAATATTTCACTCGATCTTTTTTTTTCTACTATTTATTATTATAATTCTTTTCTGTAAGTTTTGCACATGCATACAAAAATAGATCTTGGATATGCTTCAAAAAGGAAGAAAATACAATAATATATACAATAGTATCAGAATCAGAATCACGATCACGATTTTGTTCTCTTATTTCTTCTTTGGGAAAACTACTCTCTTGAACATTGGGGACTATTTGATATGTTTCCTTTTACATGAGATAGATGCCTCGTATATCTAACACAAATTGCAAATTCAAATATCACTATATATATTTAGTCCCTATAATGAGGTAATCAAACACATTGAGAGGCTCAAACCATAAATAAAACAAAAAAATAAATTACATCATAAAGGATGTTGTCGTTTGGAGCGTCGTTTGAGCCGAGGTATCTCCTCATTTTCGTGCTTATCACCATTTTTGCATGTCACGGAAGTGAGTACATGTAGTTTTACTCATTGGAATTTCAAACACAAACTACTCAGATTTGTTACTTATATAACTATATAACTTGGTTCAATATATATGTAAAACGATTCATCATTTAAGTCTCGTACTCTAACCTTCTTGTGTACTACTAATTGAGTTTTTGCAGATAGTGTGGTTTTATTTTATCAAATTGCCATCAAAGTTTATTTTTATAATATATTGCTTTAGTTCTTGATTATTAATTAGATTTGGTAATTATTATTACAGCCAGGGTTGTTACTAAGATGGATACAGGACTTGGAGAGATGAGGTTTACAATCTGCAGGAAGTAATGAACAAGGAGATATCATTGTTTACACCTTGTGTAACTCTTGTAAATTTACACAACCATTACAATTTCGACATGAGTCATTAATTTTAAATGCAAATAAAACTAAATGGAAATCTGAAGTCCCATATCTAGAATATCTAATAACAAGCATGATATATCCTTAAAAAAAAAATAACAAGTTTGATATAACCTTTTAAAAGAAAAAATAAACAAACAAATATAATGTAATAATCGACAAACAGGCCATATCCTTTGTTTTGGTGTTTTACATATTTGACCATCCTTGTTATTTTTATTGTTATAATTTTCTTTTTGTTTTCACATTAATAGCCTTGTTGGGTTTCTTTTACTTTATTTTTTACTAGATGGAAAGCCGGTACGTTGCACGGGACATTATTTCATATTTTTTTTTATTGATTAGTTAATCTCATAATAAGTAAAGTATGATAACTGATTAAATGTTAGTTTGTTAATATGTCTCCTGATCTCACTAAATCACTTACGGAGTATATGATTGTTCGGAGTATTAGTTTATCTTTAAATAACACTCCTGTTTTTTTATTATTGTTTATAACATTTTTCATATGTATGTGTAAATTGAAGCCTTAAACTTATCGACATATATATTTCAACCAAAATCATACTTAACTTTTCAAAAGTATGTGTAAATGGATCTTATATTGAAGTACATTTCGACACGAATATCTTATTGACACATGTATCGTAATATTCAGATATACGTAGCACAAGTTATAACAGAGTATGTTTCATGCATGTTGATAACTTTTTTACAGAATTTTTTTACAAATATTGGACTCTCTTTGTGCATTTTTTTAATGTCTTAACCTTGTTGAAATATCTCAACCAAAATCATACTTAACTTTTCAAACGTATGTGTAAATGGATCTTATATTGAAGTACGTTTCGACACGAACTTAATTCTCAAATTCTCAAATTGTGTAAGAAAAGAAGATGTAAAAACTCAATGTGAAAAATAAGGAAAACTCACCATTAGGATTTTACACAGTGCCGGATTCATGTAGGGATATGAGGGGGGTCCAACGACACCAAAAAGTCAATGTTTGTACTAGATACTATGAAAAATCCTAAAAGACTGAAGATGAACACCGAAAAATAATGTTAGGACATGGAAAATATTTATTCTTGGATCCGCCATAGATTGTACGATGTATACGATCCGTACCATCATCGAAGGTCTATTCTTACCGGAGGATCTCGCCACCGGAAGATCAATTTTGATTCTGGCTTATAGTGTCTCGAAGGGATGGGGATGAGTGTATTGATGGAGACAGGCGACGTGTTAGTCGTTGTCAACCCATACATTCAATTCATCATCCGGCCTTGGTTAGCGAAATCATGTCTCGAGAGTTTACTTGCTTATATCTCGGTTTACATTAAGGACCAATGCCTTTATCGTTAAGCCACATATAGTTACCATACATCACATTTGAAATTCTTGAACCCTGATCTTCTCTTTGTCACGCATCTTTTTTCAAAGAACGAGATTTGAAACAATTCACATATGAACTTATGCACCTACGTACGGTTTTGGGTGTCTTAGTTACTTATGATTCAGGCAAAATGATAGTTAACCGGCCTATAACCGAAATGGTAAATGAGATACGCTAAATTGAACTTCATTCAGTTGGATTTATAATTGAAATGGTGAACAAACTGCTAACTAGTAGATGAAACGATACATAAACTAAACTTAGCAAAATTGAATCGATAGTTCATATATCAGGTAAACTGCTAGCTAGTAGCTGTTATGATTACAAACTCAAATTAATATAACTAAACTGAATCATTATGAACTTAACATACATACGTAACTAAAATGGTAGCTAGTAGTTGGAATGAAACTGAACTACATAGAAATGCTCCGAATGACCTAATGAACTAAACTTATGTTGGTTTCTAGTAGCTAAAACGGTACAAAATTAAATAAATTTGAACTGAACTAATATGTACGAATAGATAACTTGAATTGTCACTTGTCAAACCTACATTAATTATGACTTTAAAAAACGAAAAGATATAACATTATGAAATACAAACATGGAAAAAAGAGGAAAAATTATTGGTCATGGCGCCAAACCAAATTCATTTTAGCACCAAATTAATCAGTTTAGCGCCAGATTGATAATTAGGAAGGTTTGGTATTTTCATATTTGGGGATGACTTATGAGTACATCCATTGACCAAAAATAGGACAAACAAAAAAACTAAAAAATATTTAGTGATATATTTGCAACCGTGAAGCAAGATTTCTACCCCAAAAGTTGTTTTGATGGAATCTTGGTATGTCCACATGGCACTATCCTATTTGCTGTGTAAACCTTTTATGTTTACACGGTGTGTAAACGAAGAAGGGTCCAACAAACAATGCGGGGTACAACCAATTTGCGGTGGGATCATATGCTATTATTGTACACCTCGCCCGGGTTACACAATTTGCTATAATACCAAGGAAGCATGCACCAAAAACTGTCCACCTAAACCCAATTTGTAGGCAATTGAAAAAACAAATAATTTTCTTTCTTTTATTTCTCATATTATATGATTATGTTATCAATAAATAAATAAATGATTTTTCTAACATGTGCTCTATGGGCACATGATAAGAAGTAACTTGAAAAATGCTAGAGTAGAACAAAAGTTATACATCATACCTTTTTTTAATTTTCTTGTCAATCATAGTTTTGTAAAAGTACTTTTCATATGTGTATGTCCATGTAAGAAATCTTGATGGATTTATATCTCCTTATTCTTTATATATATGGGTGGGGTCAGTTATTATGAATTTATGAGTCAAGAATAAAAGTAATGGAAATTATGTATTTGTCAAATAAAAACATTACCATCTTGACTCAAAATCTTCAATCCACTTTTTTTTTTTACCAAGCATTAATTCCAACTTGTGCAAAATGAGTAGTATGAGTACTTTATGAGAAACTATTGTTTACAACGAAGATCTATTTAGTGAAAACAAAAATTATTTTTGTATCTTTGTGTGCGAAGACACTATTTGAGAAAAAAAAATGTAGAAAAAAAAATATAGTTAAGTGTACAGAAGTGAATAATTAGGTGACCATTCTCTCCAGGGCATCACCTAATTTATTAGATAATGTAAGAACATAAGGATCAGTTAAACATAAATAAACGGCATTATCCTGAAGATTAAGGATAAAATGCCTTAAGAAAGCAAACCATGGGATGCACGATTTGATTCTCTAAAAACGTGGGCAATCGACCACCGTCCAAATTTCTTCAAGATACTTTGAATGTCTTTAATTACGAAATCAACGGGCTGGCCAGGGCTGTGTAGTACGTGGTACTTTGTAACACCCCAGGACAACCTAGATGATGATCAGAGTGTCGATTTCTATCACTATATTTTCTGACTCCTTGTGCTGTAACTAATAAAATGCCATCTTGGAGGACTTGGGCTTCAACTAAGAGAACAAAGCATCATCCCTAAAAAACAAAAAAACAAAACTCGATCGTCTAGAAAATTCCATCGGAGTATTTAAGAATGAAGGAAACTAGTTGTTGCATGGTTATTGATGCAGAAATGGTTTGAATACATGATAAACGGATTCCAAATTGAGACATGACAGATTTCTGAGTTAAAATAAGTAAAGTTTTTGTGTTTTTGTGTCTTTTATGAACTGAAAACAAATGATAGGTAGAGAGTTAGCAAGAGATACAGAAACGTCACTCTAGCTCACAATCTAGGGAGGGATCTTAGATTGAATGAGAGATACAGAAACACCACTCACACAAGCTAAGTTGGAACACCTAACTCTATTTTGCCAAACAAATCTTACTCAAACCAAAGTGTTTGAGAATCCACTCAAAGGGTTTGTTTTTTCACTTAACTTAATCTGATTTTTAAAGGGTAAGCAACTCTATTAATAGAGCTAAAGTAATATACAACTTAAAAGGAATTATACTAATAATTACTGCAACATGTAAAAATAAACTAATGAAAACCAATCCAATGATCTTCTGAAATTGGACGTGCATAAGAATGATGGAGGGTGTGCTTTTCTTCTGACTTGGAGTTGCAATAATTGGCCTTTTGACTACTGAATTTTCAGCTGCCATGCTGATTAGAAAGGCTTGTGATAACGTCCTACTTGAGTTATAAATAGCAGCATCAATTTGGCAAATGGGACTCCAACAATCTGATTTAAAGCAAACCCTTACATAAGGGTTTCCTCCTTCATTTGCTTAGTAAATAATCAGCCACTTGCTTAGCTTATAGTAACATTTTATTTACATCATGGTTAGCACAAAACTTGTACCACTTTGTTTAGGAATTGATTAGTCTTCAAGAAGATTTGTGTTCTTGATTATATGATTAGTCGTTTACTATTGCTCATTTCATTCGCTTAGGCTTGGCTTGCTCCTGCATTAGTTATCGTGAACTGAGCCATTGAAATTAATTTTGATGACTAGGTGGAGAATCATCTAATTGGAAAAGAAGGTGAGCCAAAATGAGTTGTTGGTGAAGAGAGAAGGGAGAGAAGAGATAAAGTTCATTCCTAGCGTTCTGATCCTGGTGGATGGGAGTAGAAAGTCCGGATACAATCTTATCTTGTATGTTTTGACTCTTTCAAGTGGTCCAAATAAGGAAAAATAATTTTACATAGGAGACTTTTATTTGTCTTACCTATTTGGGTAACAAAACTTGTAGAGAACAAAGGAGAAGGTAAACTATTTCAAAAAAAAAAAAAAAAAAAAAGGAGAATGTAAAAGTAGAAATTCAATTCCGACCCTACATTGCGGATGACTCTATATATTCATTGCAATTAAACAGATGTAGCAAAAACTGATGATCCGTTGTTTCAATAAAAGTTGACATAATGTGCAAATTTCATCTATGGCCGATATATGAAGTTAAATGATTCTTTTATTTATTAGTGTATGATTTAAAATAATAAACCTAGTCAAGAGCAGTTGGTATCAAAACTGTTGAAATATGAGACTTGTTGCCATGATTTATCACTAGAATGCTGCAGATTGTTCTAGAGAGTTATCTTCTAGATATGTCCAATCAATTAGGAAGATGAAAGGGTGAGTAATAATCACCTAGATTTAATAAGTGTCTTATGGAGTTCTAGTTCTAGAATAATCTTATCTAGCCTATAAATATATTGCTGTAAAATCAGTTCTATGCATCAAAGAAAAACAACTAAACAATTTTTTATCAACAACTCAATTTGTGCATTTCTCTACTATTCCCCTCAAACACAATCCAACAGTAGCATCAGAGCTACAAAGATCTTAAGGGAAAACTCATATACATGGCTTCCGCATCAAACACATCCACAATAATATCTATCCCAGCATCTCCAATATTTGGAGGGGAAAATTATGACTACTGGTCCATAAAGATGAAGCTCTTTTTGAAAGCAAACACATTGTGGGAGATAGTAGAGAATGGCCCCCAACAACAACAAAAAGGGGTTGAGTACACTGATCAATAATTAAAGAAAATCAGTGAAGATGAACTCAAAGATGCCAAAGCCTTGTCTTATCTTCTCAATGCTGTGACGGAGACAATTTTTCCCAAAATCATGTGAGCTTCTTCGGCAAAAGAAGCATGGGATCAGCTGCAAGAGGAGTTCCATGGAGATGCAAGGATCAGAACCATTCGTCTTAATAAATTAAGAAAAGAATTTGAGACTATGGCGATGGAAGAAGATGAGGACGTGAAGGCTTACACTTCCAGATTAATGGAAATTGTGAATCAAATGAAGATCTATGGAGAGGATATTTCCGATCAGAGAATCGTGCACAAAATTTTAGGAACCTTAACCGATAGGTTCGATACAATTGTGAGCATTATCGAAGAATCAAAGGACCTTTCAAAACTCAGTGTGACTGAGTTATCAAGTCCCTTGCTTGCTCGGGAACAGAAATTGAAGAAGTGTTCAAAATCTTCTTTTGAAAAAGTTTTTCAATCAAAGCATAATTCCAGGAAATATAACAACTTCTCTAGGGAAAATGATGCATTAAGAGGTGGAAAATTTCCTCCATGTGGCACTTGTGGCAAGAGCAATCATAAGGAGCAAGATTGTTGGTTTAAGGGTAAGCCACAATGCAGATTTTGCCAAAGGTTTGGCCATATTGAGAACAAATGTAGAATGAAGGCACAACAAAATGAGTCTCACCAACAAGTCCAACAAGCAAATCACTCTAATGACGAGAATGTGGAAGATTACCTATTTTATGCTAGTCAAGGGGCATCTTCCAATAACAAGCAGAAGTGGTTGATCGATAGTGGTTGTACGAGTCACATGACTCATGATTCGAGCATATTCACGCACCTTGATAGGTCGGTGAAACATCGGGTCGAATTGGGAAATGGCATAGTCGTGGAGTCACAAGGCAAAGGAACCATAGCTATTGAGACAAAAAGAGGCACCAAATTTATCAAAGACGTTCTCTTTGTTCCTGATCTTAGTGAAAATTTGTTGAGTATACCTCAAATGATGAATCATGGCTATTCTATCCTCTTTGAACATGACTACTGTGCTATATATGATCCTGAGAAGAGGGAAATTGCTAAAACTAAAATGCAAAACAAGGCTTTTTCCTTGATCTGGGATGCAACTCTTGAGAAGGCAAATACGGCTAGAGAAGTCGAAGTGGGGAGTTGGGAGAAGCAAAAAGTTGAGCAAAGGAGCAGCAAACACGTTAATCACTCTCCCTCTGTACAACTCCGTACACCATCTCCTCCTTCCAACACTAAGAAAGCCGAAAGTCCTCAAGCCAAGAAAACCTTGGAGAATAATGCTCATTTGAGTCAAAGGTTAGGAGAATTATGTTGGTTTGCAACAACTAAGCCCACGGATCATGAGAAAACTTCAAATCAGAAAATTTGGGTGGTTAAAAAGCAATCTATGACCGCTCATTCTACATCAAACGCAAATGGCTTGGAAGCTACTGTTACAATTGGCAATATGACTCAAAAACAAGACAATGAGACAAAATCTCTTGTCCACAACAAGACAATGCATATGAAGATCATTAATCATAAATATAAAGAGGAAATCAAGATTGTCCACTGTCCCAAAAATTATCAGCTGGCAAACTTCTTCACTAAACCTGTAAAGAGAAGCAGATTTGAGTCCTTGAGGTTCAAGCTCGGAGTTATGGCAAACGTCTCAAGGAGGAGTGTTGAAGTATGAGACTTGTTGCCATGATTTATCACTAGAATGCTGCAAATTGTTCTAGAGAGTTATCTTCTAGATATGTCCAATCAATTAGGAAGATGAAAGGGTGAGTAATAATCACCTAGATTTAATAAGTGTCTTATGGAGTTCTAGTTCTAGAATAATCTTATCTAGCCTATAAATATATTGCTGTAAAATCAGTTCTATGCATCAAAGAAAAACAACTAAACAATTTTTTATCAACAACTCAATTTGTGCATTTCTCTACTATTCCCCTCAAACACAATCCAACAGTGGCATCAGAGC
Organism: Spergularia marina; assembly: GCA_963680865.1. Lineage (NCBI taxonomy): Eukaryota > Viridiplantae > Streptophyta > Magnoliopsida > Caryophyllales > Caryophyllaceae > Spergularia > Spergularia marina. The sequence goes on along the minus strand of OY804553.1, from coordinate 18,932,699 downwards.
TACAAAGATCTTAAGGGAAAACTCATATACATGGCTTCTGCATCAAACACATCCACAATAATATCTATCCCAGCATCTCCAATATTTGGAGGGGAAAATTATGACTACTGGTCCATAAAGATGAAGCTCTTTTTGAAAGCAAACACATTGTGGGAGATAGGAGAGAATGGCCCCCAACAACAACAAAAAGGGGTTGAGTACACTGATCAAGAATTAAAGAAAATCAATGAAGATGAACTCAAAGATGCCAAAGCCTTGTCTTATCTTCTCAATGTTGTGACGGAGACAATTTTTCCCAAAATCATGTGAGCTTCTTCGGCAAAAGAAGCATGGGATCAGCTGCAAGAGGAGTTCCATGGAGATGCAAGGATCAGAACCATTCGTCTTAATAAATTAAGAAAAGAATTTGAGACTATGGCGATGGAAAAAGATGAGGACGTGAAGGCTTACACTTCCAGATTAATGGAAATTGTGAATCAAATGAAGATCTATGGAGAGGATATTTCCGATCAGAGAATCGTGCACAAAATTTTAGGAACCTTAACCGATAGGTTCGATACAATTGTGAGCATTATCGAAGAATCAAAGGACCTTTCAAAACTCAGTGTGACTGAGTTATCAAGTTCCTTGCTTGCTCGGGAACAGAAATTGAAGAAGTGTTCAAAATCTTCTTTTGAAAAAGTTTTTCAATCAAAGCATAATTCCAGGAAATATAACAACTTCTCTAGGGAAAATGATGCATTAAGAGGTGGAAAATTTCCTCCATGTGGCACTTGTGGCAAGAGCAATCATAAGGAGCAAGATTGTTGGTTTAAGGGTAAGCCACAATGCAGATTTTGCCAAAGGTTTGGCCATATTGAGAACAAATGTAGAATGAAGGCACAACAAAATGAGTCTCACCAACAAGTCCAACAAGCAAATCACTCTAATGACGAGAATGTGGAAGATTACCTATTTTATGCTAGTCAAGGGGCATCTTCCAATAACAAGCAGAAGTGGTTGATCGATAGTGGTTGTACGAGTCACATGACTCATGATTCGAGCATATTCACGCACCTTGATAGGTCGGTGAAACATCGGGTTGAATTGGGAAATGGCACAGTCGTGGAGTCACAAGGCAAAGGAACCATAGCTATTGAGACAAAAAGAGGCACCAAATTTATCAAAGACGTTCTCTTTGTTCCTGATCTTAGTGAAAATTTGTTGAGTATACCTCAAATGATGAATCATGGCTATTCTATCCTCTTTGAACATGACTATTGTGCTATATATGATCCTGAGAAGAGGGAAATTGCTAAAACTAAAATGCAAAACAAGGCTTTTTCCTTAATCTGGGATGTAACTCTTGAGAAGGCAAATACGGCTAGAGAAGTCGAAGTGGGGAGTTGGGAGAAGCAAAACGTTGAGCAAAGGAGCAGCAAACACGTTAATCACTCTCCCTCTGTACAACTCCGTACACCATCTCCTCCTTCCAACACTAAGAAAGCCGAAAGTCCTCAAGCCAAGAAAACCTTGGAGAATAATGCTTATTTGAGTCAAAGGTTAGGAGAATTATGTTGGTTTGCAACAACTAAGCCCACGGATCATGAGAAAACTTCAAATTAGAAAATTTGGGTGGTTAAAAAGCAATCTATGACCGCTCATTCTACATCAAACGCAAATGGCTTGGAAGCTACTGTTACAATTGGCAATATGACTCAAAAACAAGACAATGAGACAAAATCTCTTGTCCACAACAAGACAATGCATATGAAGATCATTAATCATGCTCCTCAAGAAGCTAAATATAAAGAGGAAATCAAGATTGTCCACTGTCCCAAAAATTATCAGCTGGCAAACTTCTTCACTAAACCTGTAAAGAGAAGCAGATTTGAGTCCTTGAGGTTCAAGCTCGGAGTTATGGCAAACGTCTCAAGGAGGAGTGTTGAAGTATGACACTTGTTGCCATGATTTATCACTAGAATGCTGCAGATTGTTCTAGAGAGTTATCTTCTAGATATGTCCAATCAATTAGGAAGATGAAAGGGTGAGTAATAATCACCTAGATTTAATAAGTGTCTTATGGAGTTTTAGTTCTAAAATAATCTTATCTAGCCTATAAATATATTGCTGTAAAATCAGTTCTATGCATCAAAGAAAAACAACTAAAAATTTTTTTATCAACAACTCAATTTGTGCATTTCTCTACTATTCCCCTCAAACACAATCCAACAACAAAATAAAAGATATTTTTCTCAAAATCGCATTGAGAAAAGTACTTTGTCAAACATTAATCTTGACCTAAAAAAAAACATTAATACCGATCTTAGAGCACTAATTTTCACATATCTATACCATGCATTAATGTGTGCGTTCCCTTTCTAATCTAATATAATACTATACTATATACTAGATGTAAACCCGTGCGTTGCACGGGTCTCTTAATGATGATATCAAATTATGATGATAAAGTTGATCAGATAAATATTTGGCCATTATATAGAAACTATTACGTGCATTTAATTTAACCCGTGTAGACAATTATTTTCATCATATGAACCTTATTTACAAACTTGAGAACTTATACTTTCAAATCAACATTTTTAATGTCACTACAACTATACTTTTTTTTCCAAAAGCATTACCTTAAAAATTGTTACTAAACCTTTTAAAAAAAAAGTTATTATCTAAAACATTCACATGGTATTGTTGTGTTTCTATTTTAGCTGATTTCCACATTTTCAGGTTTCTGTATAAATGCACCATAATTTTTGCCCTTTAGACACATAAACCGCGGAAAAGAAATCAGACAGTATAATCTAAAAGAAAATATTCGTTTGTCTTTAATTGTACAATTTTAAAATAGCACCCTCTAATAGATTAGAACTAAGTTAAAGTTTTGTTCAAAAACACTATCTTAAAATAATACTTAGGAACATTCACACGGTACCCTTGTTGTTTTATTTTTCTCATGATTTCTACGTTTTCGTGTTTATCTTTGAGGTTTCATGTACATGATTATGTGTAATATATTTTTTCTCCAAGCATTAAACTCTAATCTTACATTGTTTTCATTATTTAAACTTCTTATTGATGGAATGATTGATAATAACTTCATAATTTGACTCTTAATGCTAACATTTCTTATAAGAATTTAGCAAATGGGTATAATGTTCACAAAAATAAAACAATGTGGGTGCCATTTACACAAACATACATGTGAATGCAATACAATTTAAAATGGAGCAAAGAGATGGTAAATTTCAATTTTAACAAATTTGCTTATAATAATGTACTACCTTTATATGTTTTAACATACGCTCCTACCAAAGGCCACACGTATCTTAAATTTTTTACTCTTACATCTTATCACGTTAGATAACATATGAGTGCTAATTAAGTCTAGTACGATTGTGAATGACCATGGAGTATATAACTACACTATCATCTAAATTAATCAAAATATAAATTTGACTACTACTATGATGAAAATAAAAACACACATGAATCATAGACTTGGCTCATATGTATCTGTGTTGTTTTCCGTCTCGTAATCTACTTGTACAACGCTTATCCATAGTAGCATATAGAACAAACATATGCTTAGTGGATCGTTAGAATTGATTACCTTCATGCATAATATGTTTATATTATTTTAGCTTAGTTATGAATCCTTGACAAATTATTAGCTTGATTTATTGTTTCAATCCTATCACCTATATATCTGCTTCTCTAATAAATTTTCTAATGTACGATTTTTAGTAGAGATATTATATATTTCAATTGGTCTTGTTTCAATAATGTGGGACAATTTTTTAGTTTTGTTCTTTTTTTAGAGATTGTCCCACATCATCCAAGAGTAAGATTACATTATTTAGGCACACTATAGTTAGGTTATTTTTGTCCCACATCGTTGCATCAGAAGATAATAATTTTATTCTACTCGGTATATTGTAATCCTAACGGGATTAGTTCTTGTATGCTTTAAAAAAAAAGTTTATTAGTCCATACATATATTTCAATTGGTCATGGTTCAGCAACGTGGGATAATTTTTTGATAGAGGAATTATATAATCCACTGATCATGATTTAACAATGTAGGACGATTTTACAATTTTTTTTTATTATTTTTTTATTTTATTTTTTGCCAAGATTAGAGATTCTCTCACAACTTTCAAGAAGTATGATTACAATATTTTGCCACACTAAATGTTAGGTTATTTTACTTTTGTCTTACATTGTTGCATCAGAAGAAGATAGATTAATTCTACTCGGTATTGTAATCCTAACGGGATTAGTTCTTGTGTTCTTAAAAAAAAAAGGTTTATTAGTCCATACATATATTACATTTGCTCATGTTCACAACGTGGGATAATTTTTTAGTAGAGGAATTAGTACATGCGCCTGAGACTTAGTGGGGTGGAGCAGTCCAAATGAGCTATGGCGATATCATGGCCAGGAATTTTATTTTTATACGTGGTCATGATTTGACAATGTGGGATGACTTTTTATTACTCTTCTTATCTACCAATATTGGAGATTGTCCCACATCGTCTAATAAGAAAGATTATAGTATTTTGACACACACAACTAGGTTATTTTTGTCTCACATCGTTGTATCATATGATAAGTATACATATTTATACTAATTAATTGTTAGTATTTCTCTAAAGGAAAAAAAAAGCGATCAACCTGTTTTTAACAACATTGTAGGTGAAACAAACTAAACGTAGGATACTCTATAGAGTACTATATAGGTCTATATGATACTCCTGTACTCATCAAGGGAATTAATAAAGCATTTTAATTCAAAGACGCTTTTTATAAAACTAAAATATAATAATGTGTCAATTTAAAAAAGACATCTTATTAAAAACTTTTTTTTTATACTAAAATTATGAGGTTGCTAAAAAAATTTATTAGTATGTTGAATATGCATACAAAGGACAATGCTTAAACTTGTCAATCAATACTTTAGCAGCTTATTAGTTATTACAACCAGCCGAGTATACATGACCAGGCATTATGATTGTGAATGTTGATCTAGGACTTCAACTATTTATAGCTAGCTGATTGTTTAACTTCGATTAGAATTAGAAATATGATAGATTAGGATTAGGAAAATATACCAAAAACCTTGCCCGATAAATCCCTCCTTTATTGAATGGTATGGAGTTTCTGGAATGTTCAATGCTTATTTAATTGAGTTTCCAGAATATTCCATTTTTATTTAATTATTCTTTACTTACCATATCATATACCGTCTACATTAAATTATTTGGTGACTTACCATATGTAAGATTCAAATATAATTGTTTTGATAAAATATATGGAAATACGGACATTCTAGAATGCTCCAATCACTGTGGGAGCTCAAAAAAAGCATGTTTTAATAATATATACTAGTTTAAAGCTCGTGCGTTGCACGGTCACATAAACATTATTGTATGTTATATACTCACCTTCCATTACCGAAATCATTATAATTATAGCTAAACAAAGTTCTTTTTAAAAGGCAATAACTTAACCAAACAGAATTACCATTTTTCTAGAACTACCGAGTAATTATTTCATTTTTCTAAGTTCCCACATTATATACCTACATACTTACATGAGATTAATTATCTAACTTATTAATCAACTCTATTCATAAAAATTATTTACTTTCATTAGCTACTTAAACCAACCTTTATCTTACGTGTGACTATATCACATGACGAAAGTATAAGGATGTAAAGGCTATACAAAATCGAACACAAATTATGCGAGATATATACACTTAATTATTTAACATTACCAAACCTAAATAACAAATTGACAAATGTTGTAGCACAGTGATTAGGATAGAAGTACCGAACACAATAGGTTTCATGTTTGATTTCGTTCTCTCTATTGTATACCGATGTCTAAGCACATTACACCTGATATTAGTAAGATTTTGTATGATTCAACTTCTTCTTTCTAACATATTCGTATTAGGTGAGTAAGATGTTGTAGCTACAATGATTCTTGTAAAATTTCATGAATCCAAATGAATTATATTTGTTTACAACTAATAAATTCAGTCCAAGTTTAAAAATTTTAAATGAAATCAAATAACTTTATATCATAACTTACGTAACCTAAGCAACCAAGACATATTAATTAATTATCACGAAAAATTATATAATTAAATTATCCTCATACCATCAAGCTAAGTTGTGTTAATGTTCTGCTTGATTTTACCACTTTTCCAAATGAAGGTGAATAATGTAACCTATCATTTCCTGAAAAATATGATTAGTCGTAAATGCAATAAAAAAATATTTATCTTAATTTGTATGGTTTTTTCTTAGGTCTCTTAATTTGTTTTGTTAAATCAATGACTCAGATTAAATATTATACAATAGTTAATTTAAAACTTGCAATTGCAATAATTCTTGCACATTATACATTATAAATTCTTTAGACGAAAAATTGTGTTTTGTTCCAATAACTTTGCATATAGGGCTATGTTTCAAACTATACTTAATTAGCATTAAAACGTAGTTCTATACCACTCCGTCCCAAATTAAACTTCCCATTAAATAGTGTTATGTGAGAGGATTTCAAATTCCATGGAAAGTTTAATTTGGGACAGAGTGGTATATGTTTGTGATAAATGTCTTCATGACTGCTGGAATATTTATATTGCACCTTGCAAATGTTTGATAATAAAGATCTTATATTCTCATTTTCTATATTAAGGCTCGATCGAGCACCTGTCTAGGCCTCCATAAAAATTTCTATAATTGTATTCTATAGGACTGTACACTAAAATTTTTAAAACTCTAGAATAAATTCATTTGCATCATGGGATTTTTATCCATATCCAGATGCATTCAATATAATTTCAAAAAATGGTCTTTTTAAGAAGATTTCATAAAGGTGGTTAACCAAATAATAATGGTTCATAGTAATAGTTCTAGATCAAAGAAATCTACACATATAGATTAATTTATTCCATTAAAGATATAAATACAAAACATTAGGCTAAATTACATTTGGTTCCGAAATTTACCAAAATGTAGAAAATGTCATATGTTTTTCTCATGTATTAAAATGTAGATTTGACATATGGAATATTATCTTACCATAACTTATAGAAAAAAGTATTAGATTGATTCATCTTATCAAAATTACCATAAACATGAATATGGTAAACTACATTTCTATAAGTAATAAATAAATTATTTGCATGATTACAATAAACTCGTATATGGTATAACAACAATTACATAACATTAATTAATTTCTTATTCACCAGAAGCTCTAAGAAAATTCGAAAGGCTCTAGACCTCTTCAATGCCCACGAAAAAAGCTTCGTTTATAAATATATAAGATTGATATTGATTAAAACCTGAAACCAAGTCTTTCCTAGGAGGATACTTGGCGTTCATTAATTGGATATAACATAAAAATAATATTAAATACAATTATCGGTTAGAATATGGTAATAAATTATCATAGAGTAGTCTAATATTAGCTAATTTATGGAAAATAATCATTATGATAATTTATTAGAACAAAGATAAATCATCATTTTTCTTATAAGACGAGTATAATAAACAATATATCGATACATAGACCGGGCGTGACACGGGCATGCAAACTAGTTTATCAATATATATTATTATTTGAGGCTTTTTTTGAGCTCTCACAATGACCGAGTGATATTAGAGAGTCCGGTTTTTTATGGATTGTTCCATCATATTTGGCCAATTAACCAAATTGGTATATTAAAACACACTCTTGTGCCAAATTGGTATAAAAAAAAAAACTGAAGTGACAAATTGGTATATAAAAGGACTCTGGGAAGCAAATCGGCCCATTTTCTTGCCTGAGTTGAGTGTGTGTACTACACCTCCTGCATTTATCTATTATGCTTTTTTTCTTGTGATTTATTTAGTTTAATTTTTTTTTCATTTTATAATTATATACTCTACGGATGTGGTATGTTGCCTCTCCATCTTATTGAGTTCCTGCCTTTCATGATCACATCCTCCTTTCATGATCACTACTTTCATGATTTCATCCTCCTTTTATGATCAAATTAACGTAATATTGCTAAAAGTAAAAAATTCTTATACAAGATCAGAGTAGTACCGTTTTCTCTTTGAGTAAAGTCAATTACTTCTCTTGATTCTTGAACCCATGCTTGAAGATTTGTAATTTTTCATGCTTGAATTAATCTGGATGATTGATTGTGATTGTGGGCGGCACAAGAGAAATAACAAAGAAGAATAGGGGATGAGATGAAAAGACGTGGTAGGTCAATGAAAGAGTTTTTTTTTTTTTTTTTTTTAACTTCATTAATACGGAGTTTGTACGCGCTCAGTACTATGTGTAGTGCACGCCCCGAGGACAGGTTGAAAAATGGGCCGATTTGCTTCCCAGAGTCTTTTTATATACCAATTTGTCAATTCAGTTTTTTTTTTTTTATACCAATCTGGCACAAGAATGTGTTTTTATATACCAATTTGGTTAATTTAATTGGTTAATTGGCCCATCATATTTCTAATCATAATCGAAGTTAAACTGACAAATTATATAGCTAATCTATCATTATGGTATATTTTCCTAATTCTGGTCTATCATATTTCTAATCCTAATCGAAGTTAAACACAATCAGCCAACTATAAATAGTTGAAGTCCCAAATAAACATTCACAATCACAATGCCTGATCATATATACTCGGCTGGCTATAATAAGCTGTTAAAGTATTGATTGGCAAGTGTTTTTTTTTTGGACGTGAAGTATATGGATGCATATTGTATTGGCGACTAAAAAGAATGCAAGTGTAGACATTGTTCTTGCTTTTCTTACGGTTTTCAATTTGGATCCTACATCAATATAGGGAAGTTTGTAGTGATTTTAGAGAGTCCAATTTTATGTGGACCTTTGAATATTAAAGTCATAATATGGTAAGTGAACAATTAATTTAATTTTACATCGACTAGATTAGTACATGATATGGTAAGTGAATAAAAAATTAAATATAAATTTTACATGATATATAATTATATACGAATACTATAGTAAGTAAGAAAATCCACATTTTTATAGGATTAGAGTTGTAATTAGTTGTCTTTAAGTGAATTCACTGCTTTATAGGATTAGAATTTTAAATTGTCTTTTACATTATAGGATTAGAGTTTTAAGTTATCTTTTATACTTTAAGGAATCTGTAGCTTTATAGGATTAGAGTTTTAGTTGTTATTAGTTGTTATCATAATCAACGCACTTTAGGAGTATACCATGATACAACAAACTTATAATTAATGACACCCTTATCCTAATCTACACCACTTTAGAAGTATACAGTGATACAATACGATTTATAATATACTACTACTATCTATTCATTATGTTAAATATTTAAAAATTGTATTTAAAACCTACAAGAACTAAAATTGTAAAGCAAATAAATAATTAAATATGAATTGTACATGATATGGTAAGTAGATAAATAATTAAATACGAATTATATACATGTTATGATAATTAAAAAATGGAAGAATGGAACATGGTATGGTCAGTAAAATTCACTACCATGGAACATCAATTGAAAAAGTTGTATGCACGCATAATTGAAAAAATTGTATGCACAATAACTATATACGGAGTATATGTCTGTATATAGCACATTGTGTCGCGATTTTAGATATTGTCTGCATATATGATATCAAAGTAACATATACTAAAAAAAGAACACAATCGTGAAAAAACAATTCTAATTTTAGTATTTTACATGGTCACGAATTGATTTCACAGATAATACTTTAACTTGAATCCGATATTATTCTTCATACAAACTCTTTTATAATGTGTACCATAAACCCCGAGTGTATGCACACCGCACAGACTTTTCTTTATATATTATAGTGAGAATTTTCTATACTTTTTGGATATTTCGTATATCTATGTGAATATTTTCTGTAACTTTCTGACTTTTGGTTTAATGATGTTATTGTTTACAAACATGATCGACCGATAAAACTATGAATATGAATACGAGTGTACAAAAACCTAGGCGTATATAACAATTCTAGCTTTTTTTTTAATTTCTATTTTCCTTTGGTTCGTATTGTTAGGTTAAACTTGTTGATCTACCGATTGAAGATTTCCCCTCATTTGTTTGGGCACATAGTGCGTAATTAAGCTAAAGTTAGTAATGAATTACTTATTAGAAATATTGTAAGGAATCCATTAAAATTAAGATTGACATCTAATTTTCAAAGAAAAACATTTGTTTATAGCATTATGTTGCAATTAATAATCACAATGAAAATGAACATATTGAGACCGTGTCTGAGCTCTTCTTATAAATTAGGTTGTTTTCATAACTAAATACTCATTCGGTATCCGTTTTAGTATATGTCAATCTAATACAACATTCATCTATCAGTTGTAATGTAGTGTTTTAGGAAAATGTGGAGAGGGGGGATAGAGGCATATATAGATGAAAAAGTTAAGGTAGTTTATACTGGAATAACTGAAGATAACAAATTATGTCAGTGTTAGTGTTAAAAAAACAGAGTTAAATGTAGTGCTTTGTTGGAAAAAACATATACTCCGTACATATATATAGTTTTTTTTTTTTTAATTTGTTTACAATTACAGAGTATACAGATAATATACTTTATAAAAAAATATTTTTGAGTTGAAAATGAAATTCACTATCTATTTCCCCGCTTTTATACGACATCTGCAATCGGATGTTTGTGTACATAGTACCCATGAAGTATGATTTTTATAAGAAAATAACACTCATTTGCTAAATTATTAGAAGAAATGTTAGCATTAAGTGTTGTCTGAAGTAGTATCCATCATTAGTTCATTACAACAGTGAAACATTTAAGTAGCGAAACAATGTGAAATTAAAGTTTACTGTTTAGAAACGAAATGCTGGACAAAGTTAAAATGAGAATATAAGTTTTCAAGTTTGTAAAATGATGGTCATATAATGAAAATAATTGTCTACCAGTTAAGTAAAATACAAGTAATACTGTAATAGTTCTTATATAAGGGCACAATATTTATAATTTCAACTTATTGGATATCATTTTAAGAGACCCGTGCAACGCACGGGCTTACATCTAGTATATTAAAATTTGAAACCAAGTCTTTTCTAAGAGGACACTTGACACTTATTAATTGGATAGAACATAAAAAATAATATTAAAATACAATTATTGGTTGAGATATGGTAATAAATTGTCATATGTTATGGAAATTAATAATTATAGTAATTTAGTTTACAATATGAGATCGAAGAGATAATAGTAGCTAATTTATGATAATAAATTCAATAATGTGATATAACGGGTGGTGGGATAGTAGAATGAAAATGAAATAATATAACAGGTGACGAGATAGTGGAATGAGAATAAAATAGTATAATGGGTGACGTAAAAATGGGAAGGTAATGATACTATGATGACGGGGTAGAAATAGATTATAATATAACATGACGGGTGACAAGAGTTGAAAGAAAAAAATTGTATACTACCACTTCATAATAATATCGGAACAAAAATTAAACATTATTTATGAATAAAGTATAACAATATAAATAGATAGCTCGGGCGTGACACGTACATGCAAACTAGTTAAAACAATGAAGATAATAAGGAAATATTAAGGCCCCGTTTGATATGACTACATCTTTCTAATTTGATTTGATTCCTACTAATATGATCTAATTTGATATGATTTGAATGACTCTAACTGATATGATTTTGTTGAAAATTTGATTGAATTTCAAGGAATCTATCTATACTTATACTTTAATTGTTTAACCAAACCAGCATACGTGGCACCTAATTAGAGCAGTTGCTAAAGAAAAAAGCCAGCTCATATCCCATGTGTCATCCTCACACCTCACCTCTTTCATCTCCCCCCTCATCTGCCGTTGAAGACTTTGTCAAAAAAAAAAAAAAAAAAAAAAAAGGTAAATCAATAAAACTTCAAACCCTTTTCACTTACTCTCTTGGCGACCTTTCGACTCCTTCCATCTCCATTCATTCTGGCGATTCATCTCCCTTGATCAGTTTCCTGTTCTTCAAGTATTAATAGCTAGATTATACACTCCGATTGTGTTTTTTAGATTTTCGCGCATTTCATCGTTTTTTCATGATGATCTAGAACAAGGGTAAAAAATGTGATTATGTATGGTTTGTAGTAAATTGTAACTACAGTAATTCAATTTGTTTGGAATTTTTTCAGTGCGAGATGGCTGGATGGAGATTGGAGCTTATCTTAAATGATAAGCTATAGATTGGAGAATTTTTCCATGTGCGACGGGGAGGCAGGTGTATTACGCCGCAAAAGGTATGATGCAATGAACCTTCCTTATCTGTGTCACCCTGTATTTGGTTTTCACTGGTAATATGATTAGTAGTGGGTTGAGTTTAGGTTAGGATTGTGTGTGAGTTTTATTGTGGTATGTATGTAGTTCGCTTGATATGATTGATAGTTGAATTATGGAGTCTTTGGTTTTATTATTTCGTGTTGTTAAGCAAATTGAGAAACGACTGACATTATTATTGAGGAAGGCACTTGCATATATGATACATGGTTCGACTCTCTGGGTAGTTGGACTTGGGTGCTTAGTTTTTGAATGTGTGGCTTCAGTTTGTTTCGGTGTGTTATAAGGTTCGATTTCTGTTAGTTTTGTGGCAAGATGATGGTGAATTGTGGTGAATTGCAATGCTTGGTGATGAGATTGCTTTTACTACATATAGTTGCTAAGACATGCTGTCAGATGATGGTGGTGAGTTACCTATACGAAGCCTGGTTAGGCTTCGTGATACAAATCAAAATTTTGCTAATCTAACAGTCGGGGCTTAAATGATGAATCTCTGTCTGATGCTTTCCATTTACTTCCATTTGTACATATTATTAATGGTCTTTTACATCAACCAAGAATCAATATTTTATTTTCCAGCTACAGAAGTTCTGTCTCCTTCAAGTTTGCAACTTTGTTTTGGTTGTGACTCTCGAGGTACAAGTGTTCCAATCCATTCTTCATTCTCTGTGCAGAGATCTATTGAACAAATGCTACTACTTGCTGGCCCAGGTGTATTGATATCAACATTTGTCCAGGAACAGCTCTCAAGGTATCTAGCATCCGACCTTTCCATATACCTTTGTTGCTTTCTATTTCTTTTCTTTTTTTTGTCTGTTTCACAAAAGACTTTTCAGTATATTTGATGGACTTGAAAATTCCTAAGAAGTGTAGCCCACAAATTTGCTTAGATTCTCCTTTGTAAGGAAGGTCGTGATCTCAACGGTTTGTTCAGTTTTGTGAATGTTTGCATATGAGGACCCGTTGTCCTCTTTTGCTTCTTTATGAAAATAGAGTAACATGTGAGTCAGAGAATAACAGCCTTTACTGCCTACACTCATTCGTTGCAAACTCAATTCAATCTGGGGCAGTGGGGGCAGTGTCATTTGCTGAAAGATCTTCGTCAACCACATTCTTATATCATTATAAAGGTGAGTATCTAACTTTTGCATAACGTCTAATGGTTTCAGAATCAATTGGGAATGCATAAGAGGTATTGAGGCTTTCCTCAATTGTTTTCTTAGCTTTTGAATGGCCAGCTTAACTATCAAATTTGTCCAAAGCTTTTATTATGTCATCTTAGATAGCATCCTGCGAATTTATAGTGAGTCGAAATGTCTTTCATTTTGTGCTGTGTTCTTTTAATTTGGATGAATTGGGATTTTCGACAAAAGAAATTTAGCAAATTGGTCACAAGGCTCTGTTAATTTATTGTTTTGCTAAGTGGGTAGCCAAATAAGTTTAGTTTTGTGATTGAATTGAATTTGCAAGGAATTTCGATGTTGGGCATCAAGAGGTAGCTGTTTTAATTTCTTAAAAAAACCCAGATAATTCTTTCGATTAATTGTAGTTTTGATTTGATTTTCCCCAAATTTACTAATCTTTCAATCAAACCCAGAAAGGAATTCGATCAATTTCCAATTATGGTAATAGAAAAGAAGCTGAACTTGAAGCTTCTTCCTCTTGTGATTGTTCTGAGGTGCAGATTCCAGAAAACTTGTTTGATTTAATCCCCAAAAAATCAGGTTCTGAAGTAAACCCAAAGTTTAAGATGAACAAGATGAGCGTTACTGGCAGGAAGCGTAATATTGGCGCCCGTATAAAAGTTGAATTCTTCGATGGTCAACTTAATGGAGCGCCTTTCTGCGATAAAGAAGGCAACGCTGATGCTGTTCGAGAGGAGAAAAGAAGAAAGACTGAGATTCCTGATGATGTTTCTCAGGAAACTGCAAAGAGTACTGTGTCTGATGTTGCTCTAAATTTTCCTGGTGGTGGGTTTGATGTGAGTCAGAGTAATATTTCTGACTGTGGTAATTCCGTTTCTTATCAGAAAAGATGTGCTGACAGTAAAATATTTCCTGACTGGTAAATCTGACAAGAAAAGTTGCACTGGTAATTCAAACCAGGCATCTTCATCTCACTCCTGTGAAAGTTCAGTCTGTTCCGAAAATTCGACAGATGATGAGGTTCACTTGCAGCAATCCCACTACGGATGTACCATCCTGGTGTACATCCTGTGATCCCATCTGCTGTTGAGTGGACAGTGAGGAAGACTCTGACAAAGAGTGACTGCAGTGAGCAACACAGGCTACTGATTGGCAAGAAACTGATGTAGACTCATTTTCTGCCTCAACTCGACAACGAGACTCGACTGCAGGTTTGCTCTCCTGATGGCCTCAGGGTTGATGTGTACTGTTGGGACTGTCATGTGGGAGTACAGGTGAAGCTAACCCTGAAGAAGGGGCCGACTGCTAATTATTACGGTCTTATGGATAACTAGAGAAGGGATTTCGTCTACAGGAGAAGCCATATCCTTGAGGATGAAGTTGGACTGTGCTGGGAGCAATGTCGTAACAGGCTATTGTTCAGTGTCTTGAAGAGGTCACCACTGATTAATCTTAATCATTAGGATAGTTAAACAGTTCATTCTTTCGATTCCTTATCAGACATCATATATATCGTTATTATTTCACTTATTTGTATATGCATCATACATATTTTTTTGCCATAGGTTGTCCAGTATAGTATGCTCTAATTTTGTTAGTATTATTAGTCTGAATTAAATGTATGTCACAGAATTACAATGATTCTATGCATTTCCAGAAGTTTGGAACTTCCGAAATCAATCTTTGTTATAAATTGAAGTTTTCATGTGTATCTGTGCTTCTGAATTGTGTACTTGAAGGGAAAAGGCTACACATACAACTATTGTATGTGAATCTCCATACAACACAATTCTATTGGTCCATTAAACTAATACTAAAAAAGATTCTACTTTCAAAAAGATTTGAATTCAGAATAATAATAATAAAAAAAAAGTTTATTTGAAATTTAAAGTTTGCAGTGGGTCTGACCAAGTTACAATGCAAATTCGGTTTTCTATGTTGTGCTATTTCCCGAGGTAAATTCCTGAATAGCACAAGAGAAACCAGTTGATACTAATTATAATATTCTAAAACTGTATAATAAACAATGAAGCTTTATTAGTTTCATATCGGAAACTATTGTAATTAAACCATACAAAATGATTATTCATGCTGATACTAAATATTAGATACTCGTTGCTAAAAGTTTAATATATCGTGAAAAAAATGCCAATAATATTTAAGCGAAATCCAGGGGCGGAGCCAGGGGAGTTCAAGAGGTTCAAATGAACCCCTTTCTTTGAAAATATAATAAAAATATGCAGAAAACAATCAGCTAACTGGGGTTGCAGTTGTTTGTAGGTCTTTTGTTGTTTGTAGTTGTAGTACGTCGTGAGAACGAATCCTACTCAATTGAATTTTGATATTTCTTTTGTTGAAAAATCCTACTCAATTGAATTTTGATATTTCTTTTGTTGAAAAATTTACCAAATTCGCAAAAATCATTCGATATCATGATTCGAGCCCATGACCTTTAGCTGCATCCGACAAATTTGCTTCACTTTGCCAAAAAGGCGACGACACTATTGTGATTATATTTGACATACATGTTATTTATACCCTTCTAAATATTAGTTAGACATAGATTCTAAACAACACCCGCTACTAAATTGACCTCAAAAAAAAAAAAAAAAAAAATACACTTCTGCAATACTCAAATTTCTTAGGTACCCTAATTCCTAGGTATTAGTTTCGGAGGGGTTTGCCAACTTACACATATCCTCTAGTATTAAGTTTATATTTTGTTTTAATTAAAAAAATGTCTCACCATCCATAACTTCGTCATGTGGCAAAAGTAAAAAAATATGGATACAATTGTGTAAATACAAGTAGCGATCCACGATCTAGGATGGCAAGAGAATTTTTAATAAAAAAACGCAACAAAACTACCTGGATGTGGTATAGTTAACTATTAAGTTTTTTTTTTTTTTGTTACAATCGTTAACTATTAAGTAAATATCTTAAATATATAGTAGATTAGAATGTAACATTATCTAGTTTCATTATAATAATAATAATAATGTGTTTCAAACAAGAATTAAGTCACTTCATCAGCAACGGTTGAGTTTATATGTATGGATGATAATTTGGACAACTATGTTTTGCAAGATAAAGTGTTTGCGGTCATGTTGAATATGTCTAAAATAAATTATGTCAATTTAATTTGTTTTACATATTTGATGAGATTTTCTAGTACGTATGCATTCGTTTAGTGACAATTTCGTGACATGAGTATACAAAGTAATAGTTAAAATTAGTAAATTTAAGGGTATGCGTGACACCAAATTATAGTTTGTCAGGGTATTGTGATATTTGCAATTTATTATATATAATTCATGGTAATAGTAGTATCAAGCTCTTGCTTCGTTGTGTTAGCAACTATACACGTTATACCTAAAGCACTACAGATTATGCAAATTGAACAAGATAATAGATTAGAATGTAACATTGTCTAGTTTCATTATAATAATAATAGTTTCAAAATGTGTTTCAAACAAGTTTTAAGTCACTTCATTAGCAACGGTTGAGTTTATATGTATGGATGATAATTTGGACAACTATGCTTTACAAGATAAAGTGTTTACGGTGAGGTTGAATATATATATATATATATATATATATATATATATATATATATATATATATATATATATATATATATATATATATATATATATATATATATATATATAATTATGTCAATTAAATTTGTTTTACATATTTGATGAGATTTTCTAGTACGTATGCGTTCGTTTAGTGATAATTTCGTGACAGGGGTATACAAAGTACTAGTTAAAGATAGTAAATTTAAGAGTGTACGTGACACCTAATATAGTTTGTCAGGGTATTGTGTTATTTGCAGTTTATTATATATAATTCATGTTAATAGTAGTTTCAAGCTCATTAAGATCGAGCAAAGTCTTTGGATTGTTGTTCAAGTCAATAGTGTTCGTCGCCATCCACTGAAACCATAAAAACACTAGTCGGATATTATGTAAATTGGATACTAATAATAGATATCACAACCGAGTTGAGACTAATTAATAATTACATTGTACAATGTATTCAACTTCTGATACTAAATAAGTTATATATATCAGATACAATTACAACTATCGAAACTAAGTAAAATATATTCGATTTCTACACTTTTGTCAGAGATTGAAACGAGGATAAAAATCGCCATTGAAGCAACGATGTAACATCGACATGCCCTTTGGTTCTCTGATCTCTAATATATATAAAAATACCCAATCTTATAAAGACCTAATTCCAAATTTCATAACCAAATATCTTGAATTTAGAAAAACAATGATGTATGGAAAATAAATAAGTTAGTTTCAAATCAATGAGCTCTTTATTTGCTCCGCGAAATTGAAGGTGCCAAACATTGAAGTTGATCTAATAAGAGTCCACGTCGATAAAAGATGAAAAATTTAGTTTATGTGAAGGTCGCACTAGTTCATTGAAACATGGTGTTTTAAAAAAAAAAAATTTGTTGACATTCGGTTGATAATGGAGGATGCTAATGTAGAAGATGGCAATGGTTAGGCATGGTGTATGAGAAATATTTCTGATTTCACATTGATAATAATAATTTACTTTTTAATTGTTTTATTAATTAGTTTTTTGGGTTCCCAAAACCTCATTGGTTTCCCTCCAACTTTCCCTCAAATTTTTTTTCCCTCCAAAATAAAATGGAATCTTTTTGGGGTAGGTGATGTCCCATGTTTTGATTGGGTGTTGTATGGAGATTCACATACAATAGTTGTATGTGTAGCATCTTCCGTACTTGAAGTTTTTAATTCTTCCTCTATCTGTTAGGATCACTACATCATAATAATTACCAGGCAGTTCGTGTAAAAGGAACGCGGACACCATATCTCTTTCGACCAAAACAAAGGTGAAGGACAAGTGGAGAAAAATGATAAACAACAACAAAAAGAGTAAATTGTAACTGTACTGTAAGTCTGTAAACCTGGTCGTCAAAGTTGAAAGCCTGCGAAAGCTTTGGCTAGGGACCTGTCTGCAGCGGCTTGATGCACTGTCAAAGTCGTTATAGCATGCGCAGGCTGACCGTCGGAAGACCCCCATGGGTATGAGCTACCTGTGAGCACATCAAAGGGATCCCACAAGTAGAGACTCATATTGTCCACGGATTTATGTAGCAGGTTGTAAAAAAAAACACGTGTGATCGAATTCGAGTGTTTTACGTATTCAAATTGTATTAAAAAAATCAATTTCACCTGTGGACTAATTCACTTTTACTGGTGAACGTGAATCTAAATTATGCCAAAAAAGTTAGCTTCAACAATCCCGTGATTTACACGGGGCCAATAACTAGTTAGTATTAATAAAGGACCAAATGCAATTGTCGTTATTTGAGCAATTGATTTGAGTGGCTCTAAACTGATCTGAATTTGTTGAAAATCTGATTGAATTTCAACAAATTAGTATTAATGATGGACCAAATTGATTGATAATTATTTAAACAATTCTAATCTGGTTTAAATGACTTTGATTTGATTTGATCTGATTTGAATGACTTCGAATTGATCTGAATACTACTTTATTAATTCTTATCAAACATGGCCAAGTGTTGATGCCATACTCGTATCACGTATAATAATCTAAATTATTTGCCATTAAAAATTGTTGTAGTTGAGAGATTTAAATTAAAGAACTAAAATCATTTTGTTTTCTTTTGCGTTGTGTATTCTCAATATATCAAAGGAAAATGCTATTTTCCCCAATTTTTGACGTTATGTTTTTATATTAGCCAACAATAATGGACTGATTAAGTGATTAGGTAGTGGTACTAGTAACATTAAAGACCAATTGGTAAGCAATACTCAATGTACAAATGTTCTTCATCAACTTTTGTTAACAACTAAATGCACGAACACAACTACCTTTTTACTACTTGTGTGGTCAAGTTGTTTAGGAATTTCTAAACTCATTATACCATCTATCCTTTGCCACACCATTAATTAGCGCAATTACATAGTTCAATTCCCACTACATTTAAAATTATGACCATACTATCACTCCAAAAAAAAAAAAATGCCGTCCACACTATATACGATAGAAAATCATACGGATTAAATGGTTTCTCTCAACATTACGATCGCGTAAATCAATTGATTTAATTATCTTTATATATAGAAAATTTGGTGGCGCTAAATTCAACACCCACTTATCATATTCCGGCACAATTACCGGGGAATTAACTTCGGTATTAATTTGTACTTATGTGTGTAGTTTGAAATTTGGCCAAAGAGAGCAAATGAAGCCTTTTAAGCATGGTTAACCATGAACAAGAGAGTGTTCATGGGGTACCTTTTGCCTTTATGAACAAAAAATGGACCCTTAGCAATGAACACATGGTGTTCAACTATTCATATGATGAACAAAGGTGGTTGTGTTCATATTATCAACAAAACTGTGAACAAATCTAAAGGTGGGACATTTGTATTTGGATCTAAAAACATAAATTTTTTGTTGACATATTTTTCAAAAAAACAAAATAAATTCACCCAAAGTCATAATTTATTATCCTCTAAAATGAACACTTACTTTGATATAATTTTGCAGTTTTCTAAAAAATTCTCTTTTCTCTTAAACTTGCAAATAGAAATTTCAAAAAAATGATGTTCCGACCTTTTTTGTTCATGGCTAAAAAACATGAGTACAAGTCGTTCATAATATTAGAGAGAGATGAGGTGGAAAAAGAGAAAGAAGATTGAACAACAATTTGATGTTCATTGATAACCACACTCTTAGAACCTTTCAATTTATAACTTGATTGAATCATATTTGTATGTAATTTTGTGGAAATTCTTAATATGTGCCATTGTAGCATGCGAATATTCTTGGAAAAAGGCTTACTAGATAAGTTAATATGTGTTGGTGTTACCAATAACAAGTTAAAAAGTGTTACTAAAAGTGGAGAACAATGACAACTTTTGGTATATTGGTGACCGTTACATACATTAATTGTTAATACTTTATAGTTATACCTAAAATAACGTTAACCTTAATGATACACATCTAGGATAAGGGTACACATACATCAAGTGTATGAGAAATTTTCATACACTGTAAATTTATCAATTTATGTGATTAGCTTAAGTGTTAATAGCAGATCAAAAAATAATCCAATAATCAGCAGTTTTGGGTGAAGATGGATCGGGAATGGGAGTGGTGATCAGGGACGATTTTGGGAATGTGAGTAGTGCTAGGTGTAAACAGGTGAGAGCGAGGTGGGAGCCGGATATCGTGGAGGCAAGGGCGGCTGAGTTTGGGCTTGAAATTGCGTGGCAGCAAGGCCTTCAAAACGTTGTTGTTGAGTCGAATTCTTTGAGTTTAGTTATTGCTCTTAGATGTAGGAATATTGTTTCGAGTTATTTCGGTCTTGCAGTTTTGGATGTTTTTAAATTATCAAGTAGGTTTAATTCTTGTAACTTTTGTCATATTCGTCGTAGCGGTAATAAAGCAGCCCATGAGGCTGCACACATGAGTCCAATAGAGTACTCGGCTCGAGTTTCGGTCGATAGTGGTACGGAGTCTGTACTTGATACTGTAGCTACAGATTTCGTACCTGCTTTTACGGAATGATATAGCTTGAGTGTTTCCCTTAAAAAAAAATTCATTAATCAAAACCACCTTCCTACGGCTACAACCACCCACCTATCACCACCACTCCATTTCTTACTCCCACCACCGGGCACCCCCTGTCCCTAACTCCACCGCCATTGGGCCCGGTTTCGGCCACCGCTCGAGCCCAGTGGTCCGCCAGCAACCACCTTGAACCGTCCTTCTTTTTCAATTTATATCCCCCACATCATGAAATTGGACATGTATCTCATCTCCAATGCTCGGGGGCTGATAGATAAGGAGATTTTTCGGTGATCATCTGATAAGGGAGGAGAGAGAGCGTTGAAATGAGGGAAGAGAGTGGGATTACTCTTGTTGAGTCAATCACAATTATTAGTATAATGCTAGTTGTCTTGGTGCTGATGAGTGTTGTCATATTATTAGTGGTGGTGTTTGAAATTTCTCATACATCTAGTATATGTGTAACAGCTTTCACAAATTTGTCCACATTCCATGTATCACAAAATATGTACATTTCCCTATAAGGAAATTTTCTTTTTGATGTCCCCTATAAGGAAATATTAAGGACTTTTAAAGTTGAGTTTAAATTAGAAAATTAACTAAAGATATACTCCCTCCTATCAATAATAATCTCCCCCTTTCGAAAACTGTTTTGGGTAGGCATGTTTGGAGCTACTTTTAGATCAAATGAATCGTTCATTTGTTGTAAAAATTAGTACATGTTCTATTCTGCATTGCATTCTAACAACTCCACTTAATTTTAAATTAAACGAATCTTTCATTTGGTCTACAAGTAGCTCCGAACATAGCTACTCAAAAACAGGAAACAAAAGGGGGAAATCTTAGTGAGTAGGAGAGTGTATCTCTTTAAGAGGAGTACAATACAATCGTCCTAGTAAGTAAACGGGAGTATGTGTTGAGGTTATGGTATAATAATCCTCCAATAGAAAAAGGTTTTGGTGTACGAAACATAAATGATGGTTGATTGCGTGATTTCTTTTATTTTGGCATGTTTTACACTTTTACCGTAAGAAATGAGAACACTCTTTGGCATAATTAATGTACTTTACATCTTTATTTCTTTCCTTATCATCACACACAAACTACAACCAAATAACACCTATAAATTAAGCCATTTTTCTCTAATGTGCACCATCAAATTACACATCTGAGGCCATCATAGGGGTAGGAGAGATAATTGTACATCATATAAACGATGTCTTCGTTTGGAGGGTTTGGTCGAAGTTTTCTTCTCATGTTCATGCTCATCACCTTTTTTGCTTGTTACGAAGGTGAGTACATACATGCATGCAGACACTATCGATAATTATATTTTGGGAGTATGCATGTGTAGCAGACCACAACTCTTTTTATACTTTATTTTTGTGAATTTAAAATCGCATACTACTACACCTTAATAATTTTTATTTGATATCGTACACATGTACCTTAGTATTTTTTTTAAATAATAATAATAATAACATTGTTGTTCTTTTTATTACATGTAAAGTCGTTTCTGTTGAGGGAAGAGGAATTGGAGGAATGAGACGACCAGAAACAGGTAATGGAGGATGCGTAAAAGAAGTGGAACCGATCTGCGTAGGGCAATGTTACTGCTGTGCGATTCAACCCAATACCAAAACTTGTTACATGTCTATGGACGATTGCACCTCAAATTGTCCACCTAAACCTAATGCATAGGCAAGGATGAATCTCGTTACAAAAAGTTGGGGTAGCCTTATTTAGTACGAAAATGTTATTTTTCAAACTTTGTTCTGTTAAATTTAACAGAGTATTCCTTATGTTTTCCCACAATCAAATAACTCGTATTACATCGATCATATATATGATCGTATTTGGCGTTACGTAGTGATCAATTCATCTTCATTTTTCAATTTTCTTATTGGTTACAATCTTCATTTTTCTTTTTGATATACCTTGTGGAGTCAATATTAATAAAAAAATGATATTATATATAGACATAACGTCATGGCGTGAATGAACTGATCCACGTTCTTTTATTCCAGGCAAATATATAGATTCGCGGGTTTATGATTTGCATGCCAAGCACAAAATAGCGTGGATGTTCATTCACGCTGTGACGTTGTTATGGCGATATGCCACATTTAAATCATCGTGCGTGGTGAAATGTTTGTCTAAAAATATAATCTTAGTCAAACGGTTGAGAAAAGTATCATTATTTGTATCTTTCGGATTTAAAATGCAAGGACAATCTTGGTTTTACTTTTAACCCCTTAACAATAATTGAGAGGAATTTTGTCTTAAAATAAAAGCAATGGAGAGGAAATTGTTTGAAAAAGAAACAATCGAGGTCAAGGATAAAAATATAATGGAGTACAAGAGAGTTGGTAAAATTCAAATATGCCACATTTTCTTTTGTTTTTGATTGGCCATTGACATTTTTTTGATTATTTCCCCGACAAATGCAGTCAGAGTAACACTATCATTCTCTAGAAATTGGCTATAAATATTTAGCCCATTTCAACATTTTTTCCGCGTATTATGTTTTTGTACCACTCGATGATGCAAAACTGAGGCATAAAGACCGATCCAACTATGGTGAAAATTTTGTCCTAGATGGATCATAAGTAGGACTTAGCAATAGCACCATCAGCACCCTTGGGATAAAAGCCACCAACAACTGTTTCGTTGCCACTAGCGTACACAATCCTAAGTATCTCCTCAGGAGTTCTAGGGTACCCTGTCGAATATTTGTCCCCAGCAAGTATATTTAGTGGTGTCTTTCCTTCTGCACCATCAGCTGGCTTCACGAACAAGCCTTCATCTTTTACGCCTGAATTCCCCAATTTATTTCGTAAGTCCGAAATTTTGTTTGTGACCTCTTGGACCGTTACTCCGTAGGGAAACACTCTAAGTAATCTTCTCTCGTATAGCATTGTTCGGATCACTGCGTCTTGGCCCGACTCGACTGCTAGAAGCCCTGCTACTAGCTGCATATATGTAAAAGGGGTTACGCAACGTTATTGCTAGCTAGATACTCCATTCGATGACATTTGAGCCGTCCTAATAACTAACGTTTAATTACATGAGCGAGTGATAAATGAACATGTCACGTGACATAAATCGGCAATTGTTTTGAGACACGACTTATAAATGAAAAAATGAGCATGTGAGACATATTATTATCTAAACTAAACGTTAATAATCCAAAAAAACGGAGAAATGAGTGCACCTTCTTAGCGTCGGGAGATTGAAGCTTAGGGTTGGCACCAACATAGCCGGTGAGACCAACGTAAGGAACCAAGTAAGAGGCAAGAAGGTAATTGATGGTATTAGCGTAAGGGTCAAAGGGAGGACGCATGGGATGTCCCATTGCTGAATTCATCACTGATGCAAATTGTGCGCAGCTCAGATTCAATTGTGGTCTTGGGAATCCTTTCACTGCTTGCTTTATTGCTCTGCACATTATTCAATTTACTTGTAACCATTACACGTGACGACTCTTGAGCGGATCCAGCCCCGTAAGATTAAGTAGCTATTCGAATTCATTTTCTTATTCGTGTTTATTTGGTATTTTAGGCAGTGTTTACATGTTTTCCGGAAAATTCAAAATCGAGACTACCTCGTAAAAGTGGCGTTACATTTTATTTGGATGATAATCTTAGTGTGATCAATTCGATAGATCAGAACAATTGTACGTATGATAAAATGGATAACATATGCTAAGATTGCTAACCTTAAATGACCAACTTCTTGGAGAGCAAACTGATAAATAACCTGATTAGTAAGAGGGTCAAGAAAAGCTTTTCTAGCCCCAACTGGAGGGGGACCTCCAGAAGCAAGGTCAGGTGCAACCTTGTCTAACCCATAACCAAGTGACCCGAACAAAAAGAACTCAGCTTCCAAGTACTCCAAATTCAATGGGAACTCCAGCAGATCCATGTCTGGTTGCGGCATTGGTGCCGGTCCCGGTGCCGCGGCCTTTCTGAAATCTTCATTATCACTCAAAGAGTTTGAGATCTTTGAGAGCAGAAATAAAATTGTTAAGAACAATGTAAAGTTTGTTGGAAACGCCATGTTTTTAGGTTAAGTATGTTTTGGTAGTGTAATTTTGTTCTTGGTATGTAGGTGTTTGTTTATTTATATATTTGCATGGGGATAAATTTGTCAAGGACGTTTGCAAATGTGTAGTACAGTAATAGTGAAGTTTGTTGTGCTAAGTCAAGATCTAATTAAGGGAGTTTTATGTGGTTTATCATGACACATGTTCTTTACTAAGTAAAGCTAATTATAAGTCAAGATTTAATGTTTCTCCCATATATTGAGGGATCATTCGAAAGATCGACCACGCAACAATCAACTGTTCAAAATTTGTCACCTTGAATTTGGCTTTTATAGGCATTTGTCATCGTGAAAGACGTCTGCATATATATGATGTACTATGTAGTATAATATGTGTTGTGACTCTAAATTTATTTTCTTAAAGTATTTTTCATGATAACATGTAATGAAGTTTAAAATTTTGAGGGTTAAAAGCCAAATATAGATGTGCAAAATGTAGATATAGAAAAATGTCACATAAACCCACCATTATAAATTGACTAATCGGGAGTAGAAGTTTTAGAGTAATTCGTTCACATCTCTTATATTCGGTTTGATATGATCAAATTGGTCTCATACTTATTCTAACATCTCCAAGGATAAAAACCAAATGATACAAACAAAAAATCATTAACAAAATTAAATCTAAATCAATTGTTTGGTTGAGTTTTAGGGTACTCATTTGTGAGCACGAACTTAAAAAAACTTTCAAGTTCCCTTTTCAAAAACTCAAAACCGAAAAACAAAACACGATGCCAAACAAGCGAAAATCGACAAGACTCTCTCGGTCTCTCCTCCTGATTGTTTCCTAATACGACCGTGCACTGTCCTTGAGTGTGTCCCATTTTTCACTCACTTACTCACCAACATCCGAAACGCCTCCGCCTCCACCTCCGCCACCGTCACCGCCACGGCCACCGCACATCAGCCTTTTGCTCCACTGCAGTACACTCTCTGCTGGTAACACACATATATCCATATTCTCCCTCCTCTGCTTATATCCTCTTCAAAGTTTTAATCTTTCTTTGTTGCGTATTGATTACATTTTGTATCACAATTTCTCATGCTTCCAATTTTCTGGGCACTTGCAATTTCTGCTTAATTCACTCATTTCATATTCATTCTTCAATCAAACTATGTATATCAAAGATGGGTGTTCCTTGTTATTGAAGTTTCGCAAACCCTCAATCCCATTTTTGCTGAACAAAAGAATCCCAAATCCCCCTCAAATTTACCTTGAAACTTGTAAAACAAATCTTAAAGAGCATGAAGTTGTGCAGAAATTAAAGCAAGAATCTGATATTAGCATAGCTTTTAGTTATTTCACCGTTGTTGCGAATTCGAATACATTTAGACACACCCCACTTACTTATAGAGCCATGGTTAAGAAGCTTGGTGATCATGGGGATTTAGATGGGGTTCAGTATTTGTTGCAGCAGATGAAATTAGAGGGTGTTGGTTGTTCTGAGGATTTGTTTGTTGATGTGATTGAGATTTATAGGAATTTGGGTTTGGCTGAACAGGCCTTGAAAATGTTCTATAGGATGCAAGATTTCGATTGCAAGCCTACGGTTAAGATTTATAATCATTTATTGGATGCTTTGCTTGCTGATAATAGGTTTAAGATGATTAATCCGATTTATAGTAATATGAAGAAAGATGGGGTAGAGCCGAATGTGTTTACTTATAATGTTCTTCTGAAAGCATTGTGCAAGAATGGTCGTTTTGATGGTGCTCGGAGGTTGCTTGATGAAATGTGTAAGAAGGGTTGTTCACCGGATGATGTTAGCTATACGACTATTGCATCTTCCCTTTGCAAGGATGGGAAGGTTAAGGAAGCTAGGGAGCTTGCTAATTCTTTTGATCCTGTCTTACCTGTTTATAATGCTTTGGTGAGTGGGTATTGTCAAGTTTGTGACTTTAAAGAGGTGTTTGCTTTATTGAATGAGATGTTGGCTCAAGGAATTGATCCTAATGTAGTCACATATACAATAGTAATCAATGCGCTCGGTGAGTGTGGGAAAGTTGAGTTGTCCATGGCGATTTTGGGGAAGATGTTTTCTAGAGGATGCTGTCCTAATATTCAGACATTTGCTTCTTTGATAAAGGGCTTTTTCTTTAGAGGGAGACTTTATGAAGGTAATGATGTGTGGAAGAGAATGGATAGGGATGGAATTAAGCCAAATATTGTTGCTTATAACATTTTAATACATGGTTTGTGCTCAAGTGGTGCGCTAGTTGAAGCAGTTTCTGTCCTCCACAAAATGGAGACAAATGGCTGCATTCCAAATGTGACAACCTATAGTACCCTCATAGACGGTTTTGCAAAGGCGGAAGACTTTAATGGTGCATCAGAAATGTGGAATAGGATGATAAGAACTGGCTGCCCGCCCAATGTTGTGGCATATACATGCATGGTGGATGCCCTTTGTCGAGTTGGAATGCTTGCTCAGGCTCATGATCTTGTTGGCAGCATGACAAGGGAAAATTGCACCCCAAATACGTGGACATTCAATGCATTTATAAGAGGCTTGTGCCGACATGGAAGAGTGAAATGGGCCATGGAGGCTTTTTCTTCAATGGGA
Source organism: Spergularia marina (assembly GCA_963680865.1). Taxonomy (NCBI): domain Eukaryota; kingdom Viridiplantae; phylum Streptophyta; class Magnoliopsida; order Caryophyllales; family Caryophyllaceae; genus Spergularia; species Spergularia marina. The sequence continues at coordinate 18,904,922 of OY804553.1, read as the reverse complement.
GAGTATGGTTGTTTGGCAAACAACACAACGTTCAATGAGCTTCTGGATGGCCTTTTTAAATTAAACCGCTTAGAAGAGGCTTTAAGTCTATTCAGGCAGATGGAGAAAATGGGGATAGAATGGAATTTAGTGACATACAATACAAGTATACACGGATTCTGTCAACTTGGTAGGTTTAAGGAGGCATTCCTGTTGTTAGGCAGAATGTTGAGAAAAGGAACCAAACCTGATGCAGTGACGTATAATTGTTTGATTCACGCTTTCTGTCAGAGTGGTCAAATCCAAAGGGCCGTTCACCTAATGAATGAAATGAAAGCCAGAGAGTTGCACCCGGACTTGATTTCATATACTAGTATAATTTCTGGACTCTGTAAGTGGACTGGCATCAACGATGCAGTTGATATGGTTGAGATAATGGTCGATGAAGGTAGCCTCCCGAATATTGCCATATGGGAAATATTAGTTCGCTCATTCTTTAGCGAAACTGGTAGTTTATATCCTATTCAGCTGGTTGACTGTCTCCAGTGATGCATAAGCAATGATAAATGATTTCCACCATGATACTTCCATGACCAACAGCAAATGTTCACTTCCGCTGACATGCCATGATAAGTTATCTTGCATTCTAGGTAGCACAACTTCGTAGGACAGTGACGAAGCTGCCTTCCCATAGTGGAGTACGGATATTAGGCATGGAATTAGAGTGCTTGTTACTTGCTTAATTGCAATCTCTATGTTCTTGCCAGCCTAGAGATTACTTTAAACTGGCTCCGAGCTGGTTTCACAGCTGGAGTCAAATGCAACAATGACATCTACAACGAAGCCTTAGTCCCAAAATGATTTGGGGTAGGTTAACGTGAATCATCACTGTGAGAGCTGGAGTCCAATGGGTTGAAAAGTTCAATGAATGAAGACCTGAGCAAATATTCAGTGCACATTCTTTCAGATAAATCAAATGAATTCAAGAATGTTTGAAGGCAGAATTGAACACCTTATATGGTACGCATCCTCCTAGCATTGCAACTAATATATTTTACCATCATTTGGATTTTTTTATTTTCTCCCCCTTTCCTGGATGTTTTGCCTGGAAATCTTTGCAATATGTGCTAACCAGTAAGTCTGTGTTCGTCAATGTTAGTCAATCAGACAAGTTAATACTTGGTTATATTTATTTGAACATTAAGTCAGTCTAGGAAAGTTTACAAAGTTTTACATGGCTTCTGCAGTCTGTTCCAATGGCCGGACTGATTTCTTTTCTCACCTCGCATATTTGATGTATTAGGACCTTTTGTTTTCATTAGAAGTTCAAAACCTGATGAATTGCGCGTTATTGGTGTGCAGTTTTCAGTTTTCACCATGTGCCAGTTAGCCAGCACTATCTAAGCGACTTTGATACTAAGGAGGTAAGGGTCACTTCAAAGACGACTATTTTTGCCTGTGGAACTAATATGTTGGGGTCTAGCCAGGAATAGTGGAATACTAAGAACTCTTCGTTGCCTGTGTCTCACAGGTAAGATTTAGGGAAGTGGTATGTTACTTTAATGCTCCCACATTTGAAACTTAGGCTGCAGTTCTGGTCTTGGGTTTGTTTATACCTTGACTTGCTCGTCATAGCTGCATTTCAATGTGAAAACTTAGAGAGGGTGTATTGGAAATTTGAAAGTTTAGAGATCTTGACTTATCAGAAAAAGGTGGATCCAATTCCAAGAGGTGGCTTCCGTATCTTGTGAACACATATCTGCACAATACAGAGCAGCTTGTATATCTTGATATTATTGCACTTTGAGTGTAAAATAAGAGATGCAAAGTGGAATGCTCCAATCTCAACACCTCCCAAAAAGAAAAGTGGAAAAAAGGTTTGTTTTCCCTGAAGATTGACCCTGAGAAAGCGAATGAGTAGGAGATTGATATGGAATTTTATTTAAGTTTACCTCTCTAAGGCTGGGATTGATGATCAGACCATTAAACTTTTACGAGCTATGTTTCTTCTGCCTTTGGCTCCAACAAATCTTTCACCTAGGAGCTGAATGTAACTGTTCGAGGCATAAGCAGGGGTGACAATGAAGTGAGGATCACATGGCCAAGCAAGCAAAGAGGTATCTCCCAAAGGTGAAAATGAAGGACTTGGTTCTGTGGGTTTTACTTTTTAGAATGAAGTTCGTATAAACATTCTCTTCTGTGCGCATAGGACGCCATTTTACCTTGAGATAAGGATGTAATACACACCGTTTAACTTTATACTTCAGAATGTCTGAATGTCGCTGTGGGGATTCAGAGTTCAGGCTGTGATCGTAGATATGGCAACTCAAGGGGAAAGATTTGAAGTATTGTTAAGCAAGGGAGATGAACGTGTGGCATTCTTGTTGTCATTCTCTGCTTGTTTGCTGTCATTGGGTGCTATGTAGTGCTAATCTAGTTTGTGTTGGCATTGTTGGGGGTAACTACTTGAGAACGCCTGAAATCAAGGAGCAAATTGCCGCCAGAAGACTGTCTTTATTTAAAGGCAGATAACTTGCTCTGACTGTGAGAAGGTTTGGCAATCATACTGATCTATTTTGCTGTGCTTTGCTTTCGGCTTCTATAATATGGAGCTTATGTTATACGTTATAGCTTGACTTGGATGACAAATTAGCTAACTCTAGTTAAGGATTTCTTTAGTATGCTGGCAAAGTAACAGTGTTTAGAATGATGCTAGGTGATGATAGATGCTAGGTGATGATAGATGGATAGGTCGTTTGTCAACCGACTTCTTACTATTACTATGTACTAGTAACTTAGTACGGAGTAAGTATAATGCTTGGATTTTGCACTGCTTTTTCTAGGAATGTTTTAGTCATTATCATTTCTCTTTGTGTCTTTAGTTTGGCGTAAATTTCGAAAAAAAGAACAGAGGATTAGAATGTTGAGTTGGAAAGTTTTGGAGCAAATTCTATGTGAATGTGATTAAAGAGAACAATAAAAAAAAGTATGTTGTAGCCATACGCGGAAGCTCGCCACGTCAGCTTTTCATGCACACACAATTATTAAAAGTAATAAATAGATATATTGTACATCTTTTTTTCAAGATATGATCATCTTGGTCATATTTATTCTCGATATTGTGATTGAACTTTATTCCTATTTCCCATATATTAACGTGTTAGTACAACTCTACAGATAAATTAAAAATGACCCCGTGAAGTCACGGGACCAAAAGCTAGTTACTAGTTTCATATTAATCCCGAGTCGGGTGGTATGGTAGATTATTATAACAAATGATATCCTAGCCGCAGTTCAAATGGAGATTGAAGAGGGTGGAATACTTAGGTGGGGCGAGTCCTCCCACGGTATGTCCCTCCAATTCAATATCTATGTATATTGTAAAGAAGAAAAAGATATTGCCTTGATTGGTATCGCTAATGAACAACACGATAGGCATCATCATTTGATCTTCACATGTAGTCGAAATCGTCTAAGGTGTACGACATTGGCGTGTTGTCATCGTGATGGAGACAAAAAATGGTGTTGACTGTTGAGTTGGGTGGTAGGCGGTGTGTCTATATAGGTGGTCGGAAATGGTGAGAGATGGAGTGTTTCAATAACATGAATTGGGCATGCATGAGAGACGAGTGAGTTGGTGAAAATGAATTAATTTTATTTTTGGAACAAGCACGAGAATCTCATGGAGGTATGGTAAATATAAATATTAAAGGTCATTTTGGGAATAGGGTGGGCGACATAAGTAAAAGGGCGGGCGACGAATAACACCTCTAAAAAAAAAACCTAGACCACCAATTAGGAAAGTTACATCAAAGATTACGCCTTTATGGCTACCCCTTCAAGTTCAATTGGGATAATCTGTCCCACTATGGTATCCATTTACGTGGTACCCTTGTATATTGCTAATTTACACGTGATACCCAGTAGTTTGCAAATTTGTACAAAATACTCTTTAGATTTGACTGTTTGCACACGGTACCCTAAACTTAACCCTCCGTTTAACACCGTCAATGTTTTTTTCGGAAAATTCACGTGGTGACCCTGAACTTTTTGCAAGATTGCACGTGGTGTCCCAAATTTTAACTTTGTGCACACGGTGACCCTGAACTATGCATTTTGTGCACGTGGTGAGCCAATATTTTAACGCCGTTAGAACTCCGTTAAGTTTTATAAGTTATTGGCATCTTCGACGCCTCGATTACCTAAACATAAAACAGATCAGTAGATGTTGTGGAGTTAACAAAAATTAAGCCGAATGATGGAGTATTAATAAAGCTAGAATGTATGGTTACACATCTCTCTCCGTCATCGTCTCTATTGATGATAATGGAATTCCCAGCCTACAAATCATGAGCTTGCATAAATTGTCCTATCATTAAGATAGTTGATAAATTAGAGGAACAACAAATGAGTTTAATTGTATGGTTAACAGAAGCTCTTACGAGTTTCTTCGAGTGAGTAAACTTTAGTTACATGACCATTATTTCGGTACCTTCTCAAGTCAGAATCATCTACTACGGAGAGTATACATGGCTTTCAAAGAGAGTAGTCACGGGCCTTATGGGTAAAGGCGTAAGGCAATATCAGATGGCGGTAGGGTGGAATTGGGAATGAAGCGGGATTGGTAATTCCCAAAAGCAGTTTATTTTTATTTTTTTTAAAAATTGCGAATAACCCCATCTATCTAATTTCTTGCTCTTATTATCCTTCGTGCATTCTTTCTAGGGGATAAAATGGAATGTATTACTCCGTGAAGATCGTTTTTCCTATAATTTGATCTCTTTTACCTCTATCATTGTGAGCAATACACGGTATCAAAACTAGTTCTAATAATTTTGTACGTGGTATTGTAATTGATGGTATCAATATAAAATTTTGTTTATGATATTGAGTATTTTTTTGGGCTTTTCATGAATCATGATTGGCCTAAAATTATATTTTCGCATGTAATACGATGATTATACGTTCCGTTTAATCGTTGCATTTAGCGTCAACGCCGTATCAATTAACAATTGGTACGCCACTACGTTGTATGTCCTGGGTCCTCACTAGTCACTACTGCTATACAAAAAAGGCTTGCAAATTGAAATTAGACAATCAAGTTAGTCACATGCGATACAACTGGCAATATATTTAAGCCAGAAACTCAGAATTTCTAAAATGTTGTGTAGTAAAAACTAAAAAGTTAAAACAAAGTTGCATTTTGGGTGATGACGGTCCGTTTTGATATGTTGCCGAAGTTTGATGATCATATTGATGACCATATGCACACAACATGGAACAACAAAAGACACGAAATGGCTAAACTCATTTAGCTGTGGCCACAACATGTTTAGCTGAAATCCTGTCAAAAGAAGGTAGATTTATAGGGCCAGTTTAAGGTTGGGGTGTTGTGTATGCACAACCCAAATTTCCTTCTTAAACCATATCTTTCGAAGTAACCATTATGGTGAAAAGAGGAGATTTTTCAAGAAACTTTTATCTTGGGAGCAATAATAATGCACAAAGCTAGACAACCAATTAATCTAAATGTTGGGAGTTCCACAACCTGATGGCAAAAAGATTTCCCAACCAATTATTCTATTTTGCAATCACATAACTAACACGACTACCTATCTTAACAACGAAATACAATAAAAACAAAGGGCAGTACTTAAGTCAGCACCTAGTACGAAGATGCACGTCGGACCAGCAATGAAAATAATTCTAAAACTTTAATCAAAATCACAAATGCTAGAAATTTAATATTGAACAAATAAAATACGAGTAACCAAACTTTCCAAGCTATAATAAGAAGTTGAATGCAATTCAGCATGCATAACCAGATGTCATTCACATACCTGCTAATGCAAAGGTACTATTCCTTCTATTCTTGGCACACTCATGCCGAGCGCTTAACAAGTCCCTACTCACTTCCGAACTATCCCCAGCTCTCAGGTCAACACCAAATAAGATCGATATCCGGACCATCCTGTAGACGGTTCAACAGAACCGCAACGTCTGAGCGCAGGGCATCTTCGGTTATATCAGGAAAATGTTGTGCCTAAAAGACACCAAACGAGTCTAGCGAAAATTTGGCAGCAATTCGACGCAAATTGACTAAACCAAATCAAAAACGAAATTCAACAAAGACAAACAACCAACACCAAGAATTAAGTGGAAAACCCTCCAATTCGAAGGGAAAAACCACTGGGCACCAATAATCGATTTCACTAATCAATTTAGCAATGGAGTACAACACTACAATCCTCCCTAGTAACCACTAGGGGCAACCACACTCTCAAGGTAACAACCTTGGACAAACAACCACACCTATCTCCACTACAAAGTAGCAAATAACACCAATTTACACAAAGAGGCAGAGGGAACGAAAGTACCAGCTAGGGAAGTCGAAACGACTCAAAAATTGGCAGGAACGAAGCTTGTATATGCAGTAGACACCCCTCCAAATTTGGCTACAATCCGAGTCCGAACGGACCGGGAATCAGGACTTCAAATTTGGGATTTTTAGGGTTATACGGGATTAGCTTCTTCTCTCCTTTTCTCTCTTTCTCTCTCTTGTGTTGTGTTTTTGTGGGAGTGTTTTGTTCTGTCACTTGCTTCTGTCGAGCCCCTCTCCAGAAAAACAGCCCCCTGCTCCTCTTTTTGTTTCTTCTGTTTTCCTTTTTTTTTTTTTCTGTTTTTTTTTTTTTTTTTTTTTTTCTTAAATAGAAAACTAATAAAAAAAACAATAATAAACAAATGGGGTTGGACCCCACCCAACAATCTCCCCCTCCAACCCGATTCGGAGGAGATACGTCTCCTACAACTCACTTGGAGACAATCCCGGCTAGCTTGCAAAAACTTGCAAACTTGTGGCCGGGTAAGACCTTAGTCAACATATCAGCCCCATTCTTGTCAGTGTGGATCTTCAACAACTTTAAAAGCTCATCCTCGATGACCTCTCTCAACCAATGGTAACGGACATCAATGTGTTTTGTTCGAGCATGATACATGGTATTTTTGCTCAAATCAATAGCACTTTGGCTATCACAATGTACAATGTACTCCTCTTGTTCCAAACCTAACTCTAGGAGAAACCGTTTAAGCCACAACATCTCCTTACTAGCTTCAACGGCGGCAATATATTCAGCCTCAGTGGTAGACAAAGCTACACACTTTTGAAGCTTAGATTGCCAAGATATGGCTCCCCCCGCAAACATGAACAAGTAAGCCGAGGTGGATTTTCTACCATCAATATCACCCGCCATATCCGCATCAGTGAATCCTTCAAGTATAGGTTCAGATTTTCCAAAACATAAACACATTTTCGATGTACCCCTCAAATATTTAAGAATCCACTTCACCGCCTCCCAATGAGTTTTTCCGGGATTAGACAAGAACCGACTCACCACTCCAACTGCATGTGCAATATCGGGTCGTGTACAGACCATTGCATACATCAAAGAACCAACGGCAGAGGAGTATGGTATGGAAGACATACCTTCTTTCTCTTCATCACTAGTCGGGCAATCTTCTTTTGTCAACCTAAAATGACCCGCTAGTGGCGTACTCACTGGCTTAGTGCTCTTCATATTGAATCTTTCAAGTACACGTTCAATATAGCGTTCTTGTGAAACCCACAACTTACCAGCTTTCCGATCTCGTATGATTTGCATGCCTAAAATCTGTTTGGCAGGGCCTAAATTCTTCATATCAAAAGACTTAGACAAGTCTTCTTTAAGGCTGCTAATCATATCACCATTCTTCCCCACAATAAGCATATCATCAACATAAAGGAGGAGGATAATAAAGTTACCATCAGGGAACAGTCTAAAATACACACAAGGATCAGCCTCTGTCCGCGTATAATTATGACTCGTCATAAATGCATCGAACTTCTTATACCACTGCCTTGGTGCTTGTTTAAGCCCGTAAAGGCTCTTCTTCAATTTGCACACTAAGTGCTCTTTCCCTTTCACTTCAAATCCCTCCGCCTGCTCCATATATATCTCCTCGTGCAAGTCACCGTGTAAGAAAGCGGTCTTCACATCAAGTTGTTCGATTTCAAGATTCAAGCTAGCGACTAGGCCTAACACGACTCGTATCGAAGTCATCTTCACAACCGGTGAGAAAATCTCATTGAAATCGATACCCTTCTTTTGATTACAACCTTTCACCACCAATCTCGCTTTATGCCTCACTAGATTATCACCGTCTTTCTTCAACTTGAATAACCACTTGTTTCTCAACACTTTTCTGCCTTTTGGAAGCTTCACCAACTCATATGTATCATTTTTCATCAAAGAGTTCATCTCATCTTCCATTGCGGCATTCCACTTATCTTTATCGGATATAGATTGCACTTCTTGGAAACTCTCAGGCTCCCCCTCTTCAGTAAGGAGGATGTACTCATCACTTGAGTACCAAGTTGATTGTCTACGCTCACGGGTTGATCGCCTAAGCTCCTGATCAGCCCCCGTGGGATGAATAACGGGCTGCTCCCCCTGCTCTACAGCCTCTTCTTCTTCATCCTCTTGTGTCACGTCATTGTTATCTGACACATGTGGATTATCTTCTTCAAAGATAGCATCTCCACCTTCATTTTCACCATCACCTGCAATATGATCAACGATAGGGATAGGAATAGGTGTTAAGTCGGAAGTAGTATATGTGTCGACATACTTTTCAACTAGCATGTCAGAGCCCATCTCTTGCTCACGAAATACCACATCTCTACTTCTGACAACTTTTCTCCTCTCCTGATCCCATAGCCTATAGCCATACTCCTCATCACCATAACCCATAAAAATGCAAGGAGTAGCTTTGCTATCAAGCTTTAACCGCTTCTCCTTCGGAACTAGCATAAATGCCTTGCATCCGAACACTCTCAAGTGAGTGTAAGAGGCATCACGTCCCGACCAAACCTTCTCCGGAATGTCCAAACCAAGCGGAACCGAAGGCGAACGATTGATCAAATACACTGCACTATTGACAGCTTCACCCCAAAACCTTTTTGGAAGGTTTGCCATCCTTAACATGCATCTCACTTTCTCGACAATGGTCCGATTCATCCTCTCCGCCACACCATTGTGTTGTGGAGTGCCCGGCTCAGTCTTCTCATGTCGAATCCCATGCTTGGAGCAGTAACTTTTGAACTCATTTGAGGTATATTCACCTCCATTGTCACTACGGAGACATTTCAACTTTTTCTCTGTCTCCCTCTCCACCATAGCATGAAATTTCTGAAAAATTTCAAAGACTTCGCTTTTATGCTTCATAAGATGAACCCATGTCTTACGTGTATGGTCATCAATGAAAGTCACAAAATATAAATGACCCCCTGCCGATTCCACTTCAATTGGACCACACACATCAGTGTGCACTAGAGCTAGCTTGCTTTCTTTCCGTTTCGATCGTTTTCGAAAAGAAACTCTATGATGCTTACCTAGTACACAATGATCACAAGGATTAAGAGATATACTCTTATCCGCCGGAATAAGAGATCTCTCTGCCAAGATCTTTATCCCCTTTTCACTCATATGCCCGAGTCTCCTATGCCACAAATTTGGTGAGGAAACTTCTTCAACGGCATTAATTTCACCACCACACACTCTCATGTGTGTCTTGTAAAGAGTGCAACACAACTCTCCACGAGCAACAAGCATCGACCCTTTGGTCATCTTCCACTTTCCACTTCCGAAAGTGTGATGAAAGCCCTCTTGATCAAGGACAGTTGCGGATAGCAAGTTAAGACGTAAATCGGGTATATGACGCACATTCTTCAAAATAATCGTGCATCCGACATTTGTCTCTACCCGAACATCACCAATACCAACTATGCTCGCCGAAGAATTATTTCCCATTTTCACACTACCAAAATCACCCGTTCGATAGTTTGAGAAATATTCACTCTCCGGAGCACAATGAAAAGAGGCCCCCGTATCAATAAGCCACTCACTGTTGGAATTAGTGATATGAGAACAGTCACTTGTAGCACAAATCAAAGTGACTGGCTCATCACTTGCAATTGCGGCCGTACCCGCATTATCCGCCTTTTTCATCTGCTTGCCATTCTTTAGATCCTTTTTCCGAACCCAACAAGAGTTCTGAACATGTCCCGGCTTATCACAATAATGACAAATGATATTGTCCTTGTGATCCCGAGACTTAGAACGACCCTTGGACTTGCCACGGTTCTTTGGACCCTTACTTTTACCTCTGCCCCTACTCTCCGTAACAAGGGCCTGAGCATTATCCGAACCCATCTCCTTCCTCCTCATTTCTTCGTTGAACATACTATCTTTTATCATATCCATCGTTAGCTTTCCACTAGGAGCGGAATTGCTAATAGACACCACCATGGTTTCCCATGTATCCGGAACGGAACTCAAGAGGAAAAGTGCTTGCAACTCATCATCAAGCACAATATTCATGGACGTCAGTTTATTAATGACATCTTGAAAATCACCAAGATGTTCCGAAACTGACTTCCCCACTTTCAACTTCAAATTAACAAGTCTCTTAATCAAAGAGGCTTTGTTATGAGCCGATTTCCTCTCATAAAGGTTTTGCAACTTCTTCCACATTGCAAAAGCATCGGTGTCTCGCGATATATGACTATAGATAGTTCTATCAACCCACTGCCTAATGGTAGCCAAAGTCTTCCGTTTCATATTTCCCCACTCTTTCTCAGTCATAGAGTCGGGCTTAGGAGGAGGGTTATCAGGGGTTCCGGGATTTGCGTCAATAGGCTCAAAGAGGTCTTTACACACTAACAAGTCCTCCATCATACACTTCCACATGGAATAATTTGTGGAGGTCAATTTAATCATTGAACCCGAACTGCTAGACTCCATTATAACCTAGCTTACAACCTAAGCTCTGATACCACTGTTGTGCCTAAAAGACACCAAACGAGTCTAGCGAAAATTTGGCAGCAATTCGACGCAAATTGACTAAACCAAATCAAAAACGAAATTCAACAAAGACAAACAACCAACACCAAGAATTAAGTGGAAAACCCTCCAATTCGAAGGGAAAAACCACTGGGCACCAATAATCGATTTCACTAATCAATTTAGCAATGGAGTACAACACTACAATCCTCCCTAGTAACCACTAGGGGCAACCACACTCTCAAGGTAACAACCTTGGACAAACAACCCCACCTATCTCCACTACAAAGTAGCAAATAACACCAATTTACACAAAGAGGCAGAGGGAACGAAAGTACCAGCTAGGGAAGTCGAAACGACTCAAAAATTGGCAGGAACGAAGCTTGTATATGCAGTAGACACCCCTCCAAATTTGGCTACAATCCGAGTCCGAACGGACCGGGAATCAGGACTTCAAATTTGGGATTTTTAGGGTTATACGGGATTAGCTTCTTCTCTCCTTTTCTCTCTTTCTCTCTCTTGTGTTGTGTTTTTGTGGGAGTGTTTTGTTCTGTCACTTGCTTCTGTCGAGCCCCTCTCCAGAAAAACAGCCCCCTGCTCCTCTTTTTGTTTCTTCTGTTTTCCTTTTTTTTTTTTTCTGTTTTTTTTTTTTTTTTTTTTTTTTTTTTTTTTTTTCTTAAATAGAAAACTAATAAAAAAAACAATAATAAACAAATGGGGTTGGACCCCACCCAACAGAAAAGTGGATGTCCTCGAGCTTTCAAACAGACTCATCTCCAGGCCTAAGCCTAGGCGGAGGAGACCACCATGTGGTCCGAATGCAACAAGGATGGGTTCACTCATAGTAAAATCGCCCAATAGAGAGCGCATAAGAGTCTTATTACTGTCAGGATCTTCATACAACTCCGGGAAAATAGTCCACCTCTTCATAGAACCCAAGTCAAAAGGCCCAGAACCCCCATCTAAGCGGACAAAAATCATTCTCACCTTTCCTTGTGAGGAGGCCCCCATGTCATCAAGCCACTTGGGAAGCTGACCATCCCAATCAACAACTTCGCCACCAAAGTAAACAACAACATTCATATCTTGAAGATGAGAGACAGGTAAGTCTTGGCCATCAGTAGTCACCAGTTTATCAATTCCGCATTCCTGCAACCATTTCTGCAACCTTATATTACGTAGCCTTGTTACTTCTTCATCCCATACAGTTTGTTTAGTGAAAGGATAATATTTGATGCCGAATTTCTCAACCACTAGTCTTGCATCAGGGTCCACATAACTAGTGTTAGGTCCCACAACAACCAACTTATCTACATACTGGAAGTCGCACAGCATCGATAACCTACGGATGACCCTGTCGCCAAAGGAACGGTGGAGCCAGCCACAACAACCCATATTCTCAAGCAGAGTGTCAACCTTGCCCGCCAAAGCCTATGACATGGAAGGGTGCGTAACCAGGTGACTCTTTGCACGAACCACAATAAGCTCAAACTCCTCCTTACTTTTATAGTGGGCATACAACTGTAGGAGTTTGTCAAAGAAATGCCCGTCACATAAAAAGTACAACAACACAACCTTGTTATTAAGGCTCGACAGGGATTCTTTTATACCACAGCAACATTTAGGACGAACACAATAAACTGACTTATTATTATTGATGAATAGTAGGCATTTATATAGGTTACAATAGTGTGAACTCTAGTATAAACCCTAAACTAAAATAGTATAAGAATAATACCGTTTACATAAATAGAATATTTATCCCTTACGATATTATTCCCTACTACAATTACAATACATTTATTATTCTCTAGTACGCCCCCGCAATCTAAGCGGTAGGGGGAGACGGACGCTTTGATTGGAGTCATTGTAATTCGTTGCTTGGACAGTTCGACTTGTGCCATGCCCGATTGGTGTTGAATTGCGGAAGCCAAAGGGGTTGCCTTGCCATGCCAATGTGGAGATTCAATATATGAATGCCAGATTGTTAATGAAATATAAGAAAAGAAATTGTCACAAGACAAGATAAGTAGACAAGAGATCTCCCAACGAAAATGGGAATGAATATGTAAGAAGATCAGAGGAAGAATTTCATAGTGATTATCTTAGATCAAGAAATATAGAATGAAAAGATAAGTAATAGTTCAGAGATATAAGGTATTTGTTCCATAAAGAAGTAGAACAAAGAATATGAAAATCGACCAAGACATAATCAAGAGGTATAGAGAGGAGGGACAGAAATTTGTAGGTAGTGATATATACCTACACCAAGTATCGTGAAGGTCAGGGGGAGATATAAAAGCTTGTATATTGATCATCGTGTAAGATGAGATCAATAACAAGAAAAGCAGAGGGAGTCAAACAAGGAGTAAGAGATAGAAATGATCAATAACAATCTGATGAAATGAGAAATTTAAGAAAAAGGGTCACATGGGAAAAGGCAATCCTGCGAACACAATTTTTGATGAATAAACATCAACCTTGAGCAATTCGGCAATAAATCGTCCCCTGCAACTTACACTGACATCTCCAAGGTGATATAATGCTAGAAAATAAATGTTACTCACACAAAAACCGAAAAACAAAAAAACAAACAACGAGTCCAAAAGATGAAAGGCGGCGGACAGACAATATGCCAGCCGGAGATGGTTGAATGGCAGCCATCCCCGGCCGGAAGGAGAACAACAACGGGCCCTTTTTTTTGTGATTTTCTAAGATCGTTTCCCATCTGATACCAAATTGAGCAATAACGTTGATCAAGATCAGAGGAGGAAGAAATGTAGGCCTGACATATAAAGATAAATAAGAGGAAAACAAAATTTGGCACAAGAAATATAGACGAACGACCACATGGGGGTTTGGCATAGCATGCATGCGTTGATCGACATCCGGAAACGCATCTTGAAGGCTTCAATCATGTGTGTCCAAGACACTACGTACTAGGAGAATAACATAAACCTAAATTTTGTATGAGTAGACTAAGAAAATAAATTGCGGAAAAAGTGAATCTACTGACGGTGGATGAAAACATACCAGCCGGAGATGGAAGAATAAAGGCCATCCCCGGCCGAAAACAAGTGCACGATGAGAGAGTTTTCCTAGGACCTTTTCCCGCTCTGATACCATGTAAAGAAGTTAGGATTACCACACAATAAACTGACTTATTATTATTGATGAATAGTAGGCATTTATATAGGTTACAATAGTGTGAACTCTAGTATAAACCCTAAAGTAAAATAGTATAAGAATAATACCGTTTACATAAATAGAATATTTATCCCTTACGATATTATTCCCTACTACAATTACAATACATTTATTATTCTCTAGTACATTGCAAAAAAGCTGCAAGGGTCATCTTGCCGCAACACAAATTGCTCGTTTGGACCCAAAGCTCATTGAGCCTATTAAAGGGGTACAAATCAGCCCCAGACAGTCGGAAACTAAAAAAAGTTGGTTGCAAGACCTGTTTGTTTTTCACATCAGTAACAATACAGCCAGGTTCACGATAGTTATATGAGCCGCTTTTTTCAAACAACTTGAGGGAGAAAGTATCGTCGTCGGTGATTGGAACTGCGAGGAATAATGGGGAAAAGGGGGTGAAGAAGTGGTTAAAGGCATCCTCAGCCATCTCTTTAAGCTGGTGCTTAGGTAAATCAGGCCTCATACGCACGACCAAAACAACCTCGAAATCATCGTGCTCCTTAGCTAACTCGCTGAACATGTCTAGTAACTGATAGCAGGTAGAGGCAACTTTATCGTCTGTCATCACAGGTATATAAAAAGTAAAGATGATCACGTAACTTTTACGCTCCAAGTCTTGAGCATAAACCTTTTCTTCTTTGTTACCCTCCTTCCTACGGATGAGATAGGAATCCCCAGCAGGGAACAAGAACTCAATGGCATCAAAGTAATCACCAACGAGTAACCCATGATCAAAATTCCCTTCAGCTTGTAGATCCTCATCAGCTACATGCAGTCCTGAATAGTCAATCTTATCGTCATCAGCTTTGTGATACTCATCAGCTTCATTCAGTTCTAAAGCGTTAAGATTGTCGACATTATGATATGGCCAGGTACTAGGAAAATACCAACGAGGATCGTAAAGCGAAATATCTCTAGCTGCTTTTCTCTTACGGAGACTCTTTTCAACCTCAAAGTCACCGACTTTTGCCATATCAGCAGGAGAATGCTCATCGTAATGAAGATCGAATCCGGTTGACATATTCCCACAGACTTAACAACACCCTAACTAGGGATGGGCATGGGTCGGGTTTGGGTCGGGTCCGCTAAGACCCGGACCCGGACCCGTAGAAATTTGTGTAGACCCGGACCCTACCCGGACCCGTCGGGTCCTAATTTTCTAGACCCGGACCCGGACCCGTCGGGTTTGGGTCGGGTCCGGGTCTCGTGCGGGTCCCTGAAACAAATGGTATAACGCTTCCAACGAATAATATTTTCTACTTAAAAATTTTATTTGCTCAATATTCCGCCACATACAATAAGCAAAAAGAAATTAGCATATGTTCACATCTAAATTATATGAAAGACAATTGGATCAAGACAAGAGAGGTGATGAACTTAGATCTTTGTAGATGAAATAAGGAGTCGGGGAGTAGGAATACATGTAAAACTCATATGTGACATGGTAGGGTAGGAAGAGTCGCAAATCTTAGATAAAACTTTTAGAATTTTTCATTTTTTTTTAAAACTTAGGCGGGTCTGGGTCTCAAATCTTGGACCCAGACCCGACCCGTAATTAATGTGTGCGGGTCTGGGTCGGGTCTGGACCCGTCGGGTCCTAATTTTTAAGACCCAAACCCGACCCGGGCGGGTCGGATCCAACGGGTCTGGGTCGGGTCCTGGGTCTATGCCCATCCCTAACCCTAACAATCAACCAATCAAAAATTGAGTCAACATATATACACATGCACCTTTGTTTCAATCGAATTTTTCAAAAACCCCCCATATTCCCGATAACCTAAACCTAATCCCGAGAACGTTAACAATCAACAATAATAACAAAGAAACAAAAAAAAAAAATCAATAAACATTAAAATACTGCAAATCAACAGAAATAGCAAAGAAGCATAACAATAATAAACATAACAAATGCCCATTAAAAACCTAATAAATGTTCCCCAAATCAAATCAATCAGCAGAAAACCAGATCAGATCAAAATGTAACAAGTTCAATAAGAAACTCCCGTTCCATATACAATAGAATACCAAAAACGAAAACAAGGATTAAAACAAAAGCAAGAGATAAATTGAATAAATAATAATGCGTAAATTGGGAATCCTATCGAGTACTGAACAGGAAAATGAATATACGCATCAAGATCTGACGACGGAATGGAAAAATTGAGCACTAACCTTTGCATATCTACTCGGAGTTGGACGGAAACCCTAACCTCTATTACTGGATGCAACGCTTTTATATTTTTTAGGTTTTTGAGATGTATTCACGAATACGCTAAGAGAGAGAGAGAGAGAGAGAGAGAGAGAGTTTATTGAGGATTTGAACTTGGAATTTGCCAATGTGCTACTACAACTTTATTGAGGATTTGAACTTGGAATTTCAAGAGTTTGAAATTTGCCAATGTGCTACTACAGCTTTGTTGCTCTGTAATAGGATACATTATTATTAGTATCAGAACAAGGAATTTCAAATAAGAGAAAAAGTGTATGTTTTGTTGCTCTATAATAGGATTTGAATCAGGAATCTAAACGATAAGATTTTGCCAATGTATTATCATTTTTTATGCTCACATATATCCTTCTTTGAATCTAAAACCGAGGTCTCAGAATATCAAAAGATGAAACAGTATTAGTAAATTTTTGAATGACATCGTATTGTATAAGTTAATGTCCATGTCAATGCCATGCCTCCAGCAAGATGCATGGAGATCATGTCTGATGATATAGCAATTGATGTCCGCAGTAGCTTTACAGAATTACGCTTAAAAACTCACTTTTGCATCATGTACTCAATCCTGTGTTT
This sequence comes from Spergularia marina, assembly GCA_963680865.1. NCBI lineage: Eukaryota > Viridiplantae > Streptophyta > Magnoliopsida > Caryophyllales > Caryophyllaceae > Spergularia > Spergularia marina. The sequence continues at coordinate 18,888,062 of OY804553.1, read as the reverse complement.
GCGAGTTAATAGGTTTTTTAGGATCCGAACTTATCTAAAATTTTGATTTCAGAACCTCTAACTTTTTAGAGGTGAAATCAGGAGCTCGATCCAATTTGCAATTTTCCATCCACTTTTCTGATTGATAAGGTTTTCCAATAACAAAATATTGGCCTAATCTGGACCGCACATCATATTTGACCAAAAAATTACATCTCCCTCAGTTTTTTTTTCCCCTGATTGCTGAAAATTCCTGAACTCTTTCTCTCTCCTCCCAAAACACCCTCCTTACTGCCGCCATACACACTCACAATCTTACATCCTTCATCAATCATACCACCATCACCATAACTGCCCACAACCACATCCATCGCCGACCACGTCCATCGTCATTTGCACAGTCGTGCGACGTCAAGCATAACCACCTCAATCATGCTTGGCCTGCCCATCATAAACCGGAACATGCACACAAATGGCCGTTTCGGTTCGTTTCTTCGTTTCGGTTCTCACTTCTCACTTGGGTTGTTATTTGTCCGTTGACTTTGGGTTATTTCTCGGAGTTGGTGAACCCATTTAGTTGGGTCCTATTCTTCTCTCTCAGGCCATGCCTGGATTGGGGGGAATGGGCCTGAATTATTACAGGAGTAAAAATTTCAGGCCCGTTTGTAAGTTTGGAAGGAAAGGAAAAATTATGGGCCTAAATTCATTACACCCAAACAGCTGTAATGTATTTCCGGCCCAAGCCCCCCTTGAATCATTTCCCGGGTAGATTTTTCAGGCCCAAAAATTCATTTTACCTTCTCTTTTGCTTCTCCTCTACGCGACACAGCTATACCTCCTGCTCCTCTTCGACGACGCATCTGGCTTCTGCTCTACGCATCTCCTCTACGCATCTCCTCTTTGTCGGTTTTTCAAATTACAGCTTCTCCTCTACACATCTCCAGCCAGCCGAGTCACATCTTCATCAACCGAGCACGCACTGGTTTGTTTCATTTTCTCTCTCCTCTCCCTCCTCCATTCTTCTTTTTCTTCTCCATTGATTTTATATGAAGATGTGTTTGAATCTAGGTTTTATCGTTAATTTTGAGCTGGGTTTTGTTGTTAATTTTGATCTATGTTTTGTTATTAATTTTGATATGGGCTTTTTGTTTGTGTTTGATTGAAACTGTGAAATTTCGATTTGGGTTTTGATTGTTGTGAATTTTGATTGTGAGTGTTTTTCTAGATTAAAGTTTTGATTGTTCTTTATTGTATGATTAATTGAATTTGTGGGTTTAATTTATTGCTTTGTTCTTGAGCACGAGAATTGTGAACATTACGCATCTGCCAATTTGGGTATGGTAAGATTTGATTATGATGAGTGAAATCAGTATAGAATTATGTTTATCATATTTTTTGGTTTGGGATGGGAAATGACCTGAATTGGAATCAAACTGTGTTAGTTAGACCCTGCTAGAAGGATTCGACACGGGTTCGTATACGTAGGTCCTGCTTTTTTTGGCTTGAAATGAAGTGTGATTGCTGGGGCTGGAAAGTTTGATACAGTTTTGTTCAGATTAACGAAATTAGTAAGTTAGGATTGGAGTCCACCTAGATCTCTTTTAAATTTGTTTAACGAAATTAGTAACTTTGGACTGCCGTATTACTTATAAGCAGCTTATCATGTGTGAAGCTATAAGGTTATGCTTAGTTTGGTTTTATTGACCTTCTTGAAGGATGTTACAGACTTAAAGTACATATCATTGTCATATAAAGCATGGTTGTTTGCAAAGATTGTTGCTTTTCTACGTTTTGATGTATGGGTATTGAATTGACTAATTCAATTCTCGCAAATTTATTCGTCTCAAGTATCTAATGTGTTTTTTATTATAAAAAATCTCATTTTTGTTGTTTGCAAATTTAAGTTCATTTTATGGTCTATGTGCAGCTATGGCGCGTAGATTATTGTCACGAAAGGAAAAAGCTATTATTGGGCTTATTTGGTATATTAGGGTGAGGGACATGATGGTGATGTGTCTTTGTTACTTTATGATAGCTATATTAGAAACAATGAAGGTACCTCGTAAGAAAAATACTCATTCGGCTAAACGGACCATGAGTAAAGGAGTATACAACTTGAATGAGTTTCTTAATTCTGATTTGAGTTGCCTGGATCAACTTAGGATGGATAGATTTACATTTGATGTGTTGTGTGGGTTGATTCAATCTCATGGTCATTTAAAAGAGTCAAAAAATATGTTCTTGGAAGAAAGGGTAGCTATATTTCTCAATATATTAGCACATGACCAGAAACAACGAATGATTGTGAGACGTTTGAAAAGATCGAAAGAAACTGTAAGTAGGAACATTGATGGGAACCATGATCGAGCAAAGCAATGCTCAAATATCTCAGTTGGCTGCAATGCTCGAAGGGCCAAAGAATTACAAGGTTGGTTTGCGTGAAGAGCTAGGAAAGGTTCAAGGTATTTCCAGGTCGAGCATTCTTACTTTGCTTATGGATATGACCGAGAATGATGTTGCTATATTCCGAGACTTGACTGATGAAGATGAGAAGTACGACTTTTTGGCTATGGTCATGAGTAGAAAATAGGTATAATACTTGGATTAAAGTTAGGCAAAGAGGAAGCCTTCTGATTTGTATAATAGCCTTCAAATGTTGAAAATAGTCTTATGTTTGCTGTTGTTGGCATTTGCGAGAATGCTGTATGTGGCAGCTGCTACTCTTTTTTTTGCTTCTGCGAGAATGTTGTATGTGTGCAACTGGTTCTCTTGACTTCTTTGAAATTTCAAAAAGGTGAAATGTTGTGTGTGTGAAGCAGCTGCTACTCCTTTTTTTTTTTTTTTTTTTTTTTTAATCCTGTGAGAATATCTTATGAATGTCAAATTCAGTTTTTTGTTTGGTAAATATTACCCCCTAACCAAACCTATGAAAACATTACCCCCCTAATGATTACCTTAGTGTACCAAACCTTCATATCAAGGAACTATTACCTCCCTAATCAATCCCCCCCTAATAAATCCCCCATGAATCTATTCCCCCTTAACCCATTACATGCATAACAGGCATGGCCTCAGCCTAATTCCGCCTCTAATGCTGCCTTTCTCTATCATATCCGCAGTCGTGATCTTCACTTCTTAGCAGATCTAAAGATTTCGGCAACAGAAATAACACAGCCGACAACAGCAATATTGCAACGGAGGCTGACACGTCATCTAACGTCGTTATCAATTGTTAACGGACGAAAAAGTGAGGTCCTGATTTCACCTCTAAAAACTTAGAGGTCCTGAAATCAAAATTTTAGCTAAGTTCGGGTCCTAAAAAAACCTATTAACTCCTGTGAAAATAAGAAATGACAAGTTTCGGAGTATGGCAGGAGTTTAACCTGGAATCAAAGCAGTAAGATGAGATTTGCCAATGTGCTACTACAGCTTTATTGTTCTATAATTGGATATATTATTATTAGTATCAAAAGAATGTATTTCAGATAATAAAAATAGTATTTGCTGTAGCCAGGATTTGAACCTGGAATCAAAGCCATAAGATAAGATTTGCCAATGTACTACTACAGCTTCGTTGAAGTATTATAGCAAAATAGTTTATTTATTTCTTAAAACGTTTACTACATCTATAATTTGAACTTGGAATTTCGCAAAAACATTAAAATTTAGCCAAGTGCTTAGTTAAATGGTTTAGAAGTGCTACAACATGTTAGAACATGGAATCTCGTTGTCATTGAGAATTAAGATGTTATTAGTGTATTCTCTTTCGTTCATAAGAGATTGTTTAGAGATCTTGACTTGTTAGAAAAATGTGAATGCATATCTGCACAATATAGAACAGTTTGTATATCCTTGATATTATTTGCACAATACAATGATGGCTCCAATTCTAACTCCTTCGCTTCTAGAGGAGTAGGACGAGAGCTCACCTAGGAGTCGAATGTAACTGTTTCGGGCATAAGCAAGCAAGCGAAGAGGTATCTTCAGAGCGTGAAAATGAAGGATTCGCCGATTTACTCGTGAGAATGAAATTTGTACTTCTATGCGACGCTTTTACCTCGAGTGGAAGATGTAGTAGTAGACATCTTTACCTTTATACCCGTGTCTGTATGCATTTTTTACCCTTAAAAGTCGTAACTAATGGAAAAGTTCTAAGCCGACGCTGCATTGCTACAAAACCATTTTTCGTCGTATCTCTTACTCTCTTAAAGTCTAAAAAGTCATCTCATCAGTCGCAAACTTGTGTTCACCATTATATTTCAGCAATAAAACGCTGATAAATACAAAGTTTTTATGTTCCAACTACCAGTGATAGAGTCATACATACATTATGAAGGACACTTCACACTCATATTCGTCGAATGGTGATATACTGATGCCCTGATGTAGGGAATGAGCACAGAGAGATGATACATGCCCTTCCTAGAAAAAACTAGGCGAAGGTTGAAATGGCTCCTCTCCTCCATTGGCAGCAGCTTCAGCAAACTGCATCTAAAGCACCTTTTCTGATAAGCTCAACCTTACAAGACACTGGGGCAGTGAAGATGTTCCTTGCTCACTCTTTGGCAAAGTCAGGCGGTGTACCCAGGCTAATGCTCGCAGGATCTTTTAGCTTTGGCTTTCGTCACCCAAAAAAAAAAAAAAAAAAACACCTTAGCAAGACACTGGGGCAGACCACCTTTCTTTCTTCTTACTATTTCCTTTCTTAGGTTGTACTACTGACAAACTTACCTAAGAGCTTTCTCACGTTTCGTATTGGAATTCCCTTTTGCTACGGCTTTTCGATTATCTGTTTCTTGGACACCACTTCCACTGCTAGCATCTTCAATATTGGTTTCATCATCTTCATAGCCTTCTAAGTCATGCTCATCGTCATCATACTCCTCATCATCTGCATCTTCATCATCCTCCATATCATCAACATCATATTCATCAACCATGTCAGCTCTCAGAGTATGGAACTCGGGAGGAGGTGGACAATTTTCTGTGATTGCCTTGTCCCTCTTAATAACAAGATGGCGAATCACTCTCTCATCCTGATCTAGCATCTGCTTGAACTCATTGATCCATTGGGTCCCTACCTCAAAGTTCATTAAAATATAGTGGGCATGGGTTGCCTTCTGTATCTTGTATGCCAGTCTACGCATACCCCAGTCACTAAACCTCCACACCCTACCTTTCTTCTCCTTTAGGAAGTCTGCAACAAGAACATGCATTAGGGAAGGCACGAGAGGGAGCTAGATTTTGCAGGATAAGCAAGTAGACATAAACAGCAAAGAGCAAGTACAGCCTAATTTAACTCCCACATTAGACAATTAACTCAAACAAGGTTGTCAGCACAAGGATACCGAACTCTATACAAGAATTTCCAAGAATAGAAGCATGGTGCACGACAATGAAAGATACCCCAGTAACAGCCAGATCTAGAGCACCAATGTCGGAACGTTATTATTATATCTTCTCCCACTCCTGCTCTTCCCGACCCTAATAGAAGGAGGATTAGACTTTAGAGCCACTTGTTCTAGTAGCCAAGCACAATAGATGTGCCATGACAAGCTCTTCACCTTTTTTAATAGGGGCAAAAGTAGCCAGAAAATTTTATGAGAAAATTTTCAGTTTTTTGCCATACAACTCATAACCCCAGCCACTGACTTAGGAGTTAGGACTAGAAATGTAAGGTGCATTACATCAGTTTTAGCTTGAGTTTTGACAAGGGAGGTGTGTCGGGTTTGGCCTTTGCATTGGGTAGTTGGGAGGGAGCCCATGCACAACACCTTAAGCCCACCAATCTGAAACCTTATCTAGTTATCTTTCATCTTTCCCAGCCGTTTTCAGCATGTGCCACACTCCCAACAAGGCAACAATCACCATTTGATGTGAAGATGCCCAATCTAAATGTAGTGCCAAACTACCAATCAAGATCTAAAATTTGGGTAGGGGAGTTATAGTCTACTACTCCGTATGATTGAGATGCAGGGGCGTTTATCATACATCCACAGTATCATCGGGTGCAGTAATGTTAATCATTCCAGCATTTTGATTTAATATTTCATGACCTAGAGGGTAGCATGCAAGACACTATCACTTATGTTTCTAAGCGATTCTTTCCAAAAGATCCCAAACCCATTATATATGTAAACATTGAAATCATCTAAAATATCTCATTAGAATGCTAGCCTAGTCTCCAGAGTTATTATATAGGTGTATATGTCCTTTTTTTTTTTGTTTTTTTTGTTTTTTAAATGAAGCCTCAAGGACTCCACAGATCCGTCCATATATCTTTCAACAACTATGATCACCTGGGAACGCCATATGCAAGCGATAAAGAGTGAAAAGTACACAGAACACAGTAGGAAACGAATGAATTAAGGGAAAAAAAAAAAAAAGAGTGCGTCACAAAAGAAGATTGTAATTAAACAAAGGAGAAAGGAAAAAAACAGGGGGAAATCAAGAGAAAAGTAGTAAATCACATTAGGTTACTAAAATCAAATGTTAATATAAGGGGTTTTGCAAAAATTAAGAGAAAAGATAATGGACGCATTAGAAAATAGTTTATAAATCAAACAAAAGAAAAACGGAAATAAATAGCACCCACTTATAGTGACTGACATTTCCATCTATCCAGAACAATGCCAGAGATTACTAAAAACAAAAAAAAAAAAAAAAAAAAAAGCAGGTGTGGTTCAATGGTCCAGTCAATTAGCCTGTGAGAAAAGGCAGCACAACAGATTATTCTTAGAACAAAAGATTGCAGAAGCACAGAAAATTGACTCAATCAATTACCTCGGATTTTGGAATTTACATCTTCAACCTTGTCCTTGTGATCTTGATGGATCATATACACCACTTCATAGTGACGCACTGTAAACATTTAACAACACAACAGTAAATTTAAAGCTTATTAACGAAGGCTCGAAAACTTTAATCAATGTTTCAAAGGTGCGTAAGGCTACTAAGCCAAAATTCAACACACCACTCTATGCATGGCCATCTACTTAACTAGCCAAAGGTTTAAAACAACCACGTCAGGATAGTATTCATGGGCAAGTGTCTTTATTCTTTCACAACAAATAAACACGACAACAAACGATGCTAGATTGTTTTTTACATATTATAAACTTCAGTAGTTCAGTGTAGTCCTTCACATAGCCTAATAGGTTGGCACACAATGGTAACTACACTGTGTTTCAGTTAAGACCAAATGCACACAAATTTCATGCATCCAGCATTGGAGAAACGAGGGCCGTTGTACTTGACTCTCACAAGACCATCGCAACAGAATAAGCACGAGCAAATATACAGGGCAAAAAAATAAGCACATGACAAGTGAAAAAAAAAAAAAAAAAGATTTGGAAATGTGTGTGGTAATTGAGAAAGCAAAAACAATGATATCCACTTGTCCAGTTTCCTTTCATTCTTCCCGTTTTTTTTTTTTTTTTTTTTTTTTTTTTTTTTTTTTTTTTTTTGTTCTTGGCCGTTTGAAATGATTAATTTTCCAAAACATGAATAATAGAAATAAGAGTTTTTATGCTTACTCTGGTCAGTGTCCAAATCACTTTCCAGCTGAAGGTTCAGAAACTCAAACAGTTCCTCTGCAACATCAACAACATTTATTCATAAGAAAACTCAAATCAAAAGCAAAATCATCCTGATTTTATTGATGCAAAAATTTTGTACACAACAAATTACCTTCTTCGTCATCTGCGAATTCTGGCATAACTCTGCCATCTTCCTGAACCTTTTTCTGGATTTAGATATGAAAACAACTGGCATTTTCAGTACATGGAACAATTTGCTGAACATAGACACACACACACACAGCTCATAGCACAAGGAAAAAAAAAAGCAGATATAAAGTCACAATAGAAAGGCGAACTGTGAGCACTAAACACATATTTCATACAATAAGAGAGCGAACTAACTACTAAGGACGATAAGACATCTTAAAACCATTTAACTTTACAAAGTGCTTATTTTGTAAATACAAAGGAAGTTCATCTTCCAATGAATATGTTCCTCTTAGGAATTGCAGTTACATAAGAAAGGAAAATAATTGTTTGTTACAACTTATACAAATTAGCCGTAAGCGTCCTAGGTAAACCACTTCCTCCATAATTAAGAAGTTCATATTGTTTTTGGCAACCAACATGCCATTTCCCACTTCCTAGGAACTGAAGTGTCCACCAAACAACAACTTGCCTTGATCAACATTGTCAAAGTTACGAAACATAAGCCAAGCATAGAAGTGCAACAAATTTCCACGAAATACAATAAAATTAGCGAACTTTATCGACAACACGCTCACCATGAACCAAGCATCGAGATATTAAAGCTCTTAAACCCACATAAACCTGTAAATCATGCCCATAATTATTTGAATACCAGACCTACAATTACCACAACAACAACCAAGTCTTAGCCCTAAAACGATTTGGGGGTCGGCTAACATGAATTGTCATCTGGACTCACCAAACCTACAACAACAACCAAGCCAGGCTGCTTACACATGACATGACCCATGATGAAAATTGTTCCGAGTATCACCAAACCTACTATTGGGGATAGAAAAAAAAAAGTACCTTTATTCACAAATAAAAAGGACCCAGGTTAAATTTTGATAAACCAAAGCATATAGAAGCTCAGAATCTCACTGAACACTCAACAAAACAACAGCTTTCTCAATCTTCACAATTACAATTCATCTTCATAATCAATTCTAACTAAAAATAACCAAGTAATCAATTAGAAAAAGATAAAGATAAAGAATGAAATTAACTTAGTAAACAAAAAGGTAGAAAAGTAGAAGACCTGTTTAAGAAGAACAGCTTCAGGGAAAGGACCAGTAGCTTCATCAAGTTTAGGTGAAAAACTGTGAGCGTCAACTTTACTGTTCTTCTTATCATTATTATTATTACCCTTTTTAGCTTCAACCATTAAAGACCTCCTTCTACCTCTAATAACCAGATTATCCCATGAAATTTGACCAAAAGAGGAGTGCCCATTTCGAATTATGAAGCAGGAATTGCCTGTTGATGATGAGAACCCAGATGCTGATTTTGACAGGGGAGGAGAGAGAAATGAGAGTGCTGCTTTTGAGGTTGAACCAACAATGGTGTCCATTTCGGGATGGGGTTTTAGCAACAAATGGATAGAACGAAAAGGGTGCGCGCCCTTGTTTGATGAGGATAGACTTAAGTTGTTGGGGTTTTAGAATACTGTCTGTCTCTCTCTCTACTTGCTACTCCTGTGTTGCAAAGGACACTTCTAGAGCCCGAACCCGTGTCCGTGTCCGTGTCTAAGTACGAGACTAGGGACACTATTAAGCAAGGATGAGTGTCGTGTCTGATTGTCTGATAATTTGGACATTGGTGCGTTATGGTGGTGCATGATCAATGGTATCAACATTTTGCCAAAAGTTGGATGAGATTATTTATTGTAGTGTGTTGCGAAAAATTGACCATGCGTTACAAGATGGTGCGAGGAGAACTCATTTCTTCAAGATTGATGAAGTTGCTCGTCTAGCACCCCTTAGGTAATTGGAAATTCTCTTGGAACTGTATTTTCGTATTCAACCAAATGAATATAGGTAGCGTTTGGAAACAAGGATTTGAAAATTTGTATTCATTTCAATTTCATCATTTGAGAATGTGAAACTAAGATCTAAATCAAATGTTTGGGGAGGGAACGATTTCTAATGACACATCTTGAAATGTCATTTGTTTTTGGTCTAATTGGATTTGACACAAATCCCAATTCTCAAATTCTCGAGTTCCCAAACATGAAATTTGTGTCAAATTTGAATTTGAGAATCAAATCCTTGTATCCAAACACTCTCCTATCGAATTCACATGAACTAGAAAATCATGAGAAATACTTATTTTTAGGATTGTAAGATCAAATGGTAACCAAACGACCACTTAAAACACCGGCAATCCTAACTAATGTGTACCAGCTTTCTGCTCTGTAACGACTTCTTTTACCCATTTTTGAAGTGTTGAATCCTAATGAAGTGTATAACAGTATGAGAAAATATACTATACCCCTGCGCACTCGTGCCAATGCTCCTGTGAAAATACCAGGATGTTGGAGATAACTTCGTGATTTAACGTTACGAGTGTTTGTTGCCCTGGTTCCACCTCAATTTTGGTAAAATTTTCTCGCTTTATGCCTTCGTCCCTCTATACCATACCCCAACAGCGTACTCGACCACTACTCGTGCCAATGCTCCTGTGCAAATATTGAGATATTGGAAACAAAACGCTAAGTTGAGTAGCATAGACATATCATTGTCGTGGCTTTGTGAGAGTAGTTTAGTCGTGTTCCACTGCTCCAGTAAGTAGCATTACGATGACATTTGAATGAGCGTCGTAGAAACTATAGTCAAGTTCACTTCTCCATTCAGAGCACACTACCCAGTACCTGCTTAAGATACCTGGCAAGTTCCTACGAACGCAACTGACCTCTGTAAAGGTGGCCATTCATCATTTGCAGGCAGTATACCTGCTGACTATCAAAGAACATGCAGAAACCATCAAGAAGAGAGAAATAATATACAACCTCTAGGCTCTAAACGCCGCTTTCAATTGTAGTGCACATCTTAACACCACATTACACTGACTGATATCCAGAACTCAGGGTTGCATCTAATCTCCCACCAGACAGCTTACATGCTGAGTTAACACATCTTTTAGTTACGTTTACCATGGCTTCTTACCCTTTTTCTTCCGTTTACTGCTGCTACCGCCACCATTACTGTTCGAGCCACTCTTCCAGCTGTTTTTGGTGCTTGTCTGCGGATTTTCATTTGGATTTTCCCCTGCAAAATTATCAAACGCCCCTGATTGCATAGCACTGTGCAACCATTCAAAGAACTCTTCCTCTGTCATGTTCTCCTCCATATTGGATGCTGTTGCCCCGCCTCTGTTGGATGAAGTTGATGCTTTCCCATGGCTGTTCTTTGTTATGTTAGTATTGACATGGAAGCTTGGTTTGTGAGAGTTAGCCGGACATCTCATCCCCTACATTAAAATCCGACTAAGGCTTATTGCTATGGACATATATAAGTATATAGCCGATTTTCAAGTTTCAACAGAAAAAGGTGCATAACAGGTAATTGTTCCTGAACTTCAGAACCCAGACATCACTACTGACAAACAGCAATTCTGCCGCATTATCATGGATTCTAAGAGAGACATTCTAGAACGATAGTTTACCTGACAAATGTACCACTCTGTGGCATCATACACTTTGCTATCAGCACAAACATATGCAACAGGTAGATCAACCTGTAAAACAGATACAACAAGAAAATGTTGAAAACCTTACCTTTCTATCCTTCACACAATCCCAACTTATAATTATTAAAACTTTTTGCTTATCTACCCTATTTCACTTCTAGTTGACACTAAGTTTGTTGTTTGCCCATTGAAAATGTAGACATGTTCTTTGGGAGAAGAATGGACTCTTTGTTTTCAAATAAAGTTCGAAAGATCAAAAGAGTGCTTATGCGAGTGCAGGATTAGGAATCCTCGAAAATTTAGAGCAAACTACAAATTCCCCCGATTATGTTGCAAGTTGTGAGAGAAATGTTTAAAGACCCAGCAGCCGTCTTCAAGGTTATCAAAACAGATAAACATGTTTTAGATGTCAACACAATCTCTCAATAATTCAAATTCGATTCATACCTTCTGCAATATCCCAAAGAACAAAGGTTGGGAAGATTGTTCAACCCACCCATCCCCGTCTTTAGCTTGATGGGAATCCTTGCAATCCTTTAGCATAACAAAAACCCAATTAGTAAATGCTGGCACACACCTTTTTATTATCAACAGCAATCGGCCACAGCCCATAATTTATCTTCAAGAGCTAAATAGAACTGACCTGACACCATCTTGCTTTTAATTTGGATTTCCTGGTTTGGAACCATGCGTGAAAGCCTCCACATTTCTTGCATGCAATTCTCCTCGACTCTCCCAAAGGTTCCTCTCCATCTTCAGAGCGAGCAAAACCATTCGGGAAGAAGCCACGTCGTCCATTCTGTAGACAATCATAAGGCCTACGTATAAGAAGACTAACCAAAGGTATATATACAAAGTAGTAGGATGCACTTTACTAAAATTATGCTTCTTTGGAGATTTCGAATAATGCTAAGACTGAGCATAAGTGGTGAACCAAATTAGGGTGAGAAGGGTAACCTACCTTCTTTACCCTGTACAGCTGTATGCCACGTTTATTGTATTTTTTTCAAAGAGAAAAAAGAAGTGAAGAACCAAATCATTCCAAATGATAATAACCATTTATTACTGGACAAGTCGACGTATAAATTCAGAGTGAGTAGCAACAGGGGAGTTCTAAAGAAAAAGAAACCTTTTGAGAAGCACTCTGAAATCGGAAATAATTCAGCAGCTCCTCCCTCCTAAGTTCATCATCATAATCTTTTCTTTTCAGAGAATCAAGCAAGATCTACCAAAGCAAACAGTATTGAGATTAAGTGAAAGAAAACAAGTATGATACTGAACCAAGATCAAGGAAGAAAATGAATAGCATTAATTAATCAGCATGAGTGCATGGCACAAAAACAAGTTACCTCGTATGCATTTTGAAGTTTTTTGAAAGCTTCTGCAGCCTTTTCATTTCCCATGTTCTTATCAGGGTGAACAAGCATTGCCTATACGCAATAAAGAGCGTTAAGTAATCACAAGCAAGAAATGCAACCAACAACTTGACTAAACTTCCCTCTATTTCCAGTAAAGAAACAGAGAAGTAAACAATTACTGAAACAGAGCACACATGAACACAGGCGCTGAAAGTCAAGCAATAACCCCCAACAAACCCTACATCTGAATCTTGAATAAAATCGAACCCCTCATCGAGTGGAGAAGAAAGAAAAGGAAGGCAACACAAAAGAGGGAGGGGGGGGGGGGCAACCAATCATACGACGACAAAACAGTAACAGTAGCACTGGACAAGATGAAATAAACTACCTTCTTCCTGTATTCCCTTTTTAGTACCGACACATCTACTTGCTGGTACCGGGACAAACCCAAAGCTGAGTAGTGATCAGTACAATTTAGCAAACGAACGACTTCTTCTTCAGATGTAATTTCGGAATCAGCCCCACTGGTAGAAGCTTCTCCAGAATTACGATCAGTTGATTCCCCTGAACCAGCGTCGAAGTGTGGAAAATTTCCTTTTGCATCAAAAGAACTTCGTTCATTAGGAAATCCATCTGTTCGCCCATATGACTTATTTCTCTGCTCACCGTGTTGCTTTAAGAAGTATATGAGTGCATCAGTTGAAATGAATGATAAATTAAAAGCCAAAACCAACCCGAGCCATCCAACATAACCCCAAGCACAGTATACTGAGTACACCGTGGTTATCAATACAGCATGGCGCTCATGACTTGTTACAAATGCCAATCCTGCAATTTCCATGTAAAGCAAGTGATTTTCAATTTTTATAATAACACTTTAACGGTTAAAAAAATGAAGTTAAATTCATTGCTTCCAGGACATAAATTTTTGAACCATCACCTGCCAAACCGATGACAAAAAAGGTTGTCCAAAAGCTTCCATATAACCATAGAACAATTGCTCCACTAACAGCAACTGTCACTAATGAGATCATGAAGCCTACGAAAAATCCAATCAAGACAGCAACAGCCTGCAGAATAAATAATTTTGTGGAAAGACTAAATCTTAATGCCAGAACTTTCATGAATAGAATACATATGGGAATACGCAGAGCTTGCAAAGGTATATCAGTAACACAACTCCTGCCAAAGACTAGATCACATATGCTTTCACAGACTTGCATGCGATCTCGATTTGCAGCATAAAAGTTGATAATGGTTCCTTAAAATACCCTTGGGCATCAGTTGGTTAATATTGCAAAGTATTTAGCTCAGAGTTACAGTCATGCCAGCCAAGCAAAACTAAGGCAAGCTAAAAATCAACAACCACCACCCAGTAGGGGTCCCACTTAAAGCAGGGTTGAGGTGGTCAATCACCACTTCTCACCTCTACTAACATGCAGTGGACATGAGAGTGAAAGACCATAGACATTAAGCTCAAATACACTCCTATAAATCGTACGGTGCTTGAACAATAATCCCACTATCTGCATATACAAATATTACTTACACATCCTAGTGAATTAGAAAAGAGGAAGGATGCCCAGCCAGACGGACATTTCTATATCATGGTTCACAACGATCAGCCATAAGAAACTTAAGGGCAACTTTATAAATGACAGCTTCTTCTTTCAAATTCCTGTCAATATAATTTTTCATCCTTCCCATTCAAAAGTAGGGGCCCGCCAACACCCAAATTCATAATAAACCCAATAATGGTTAACAGAAAACCAAAAATATGCAAAATTATGAAGAGAAAAAAAGCATAAGCATAAACACAGCTTACCACGAAAAGAAGGAAATTGAATACTCCAATCATTGCACCAACTGAAAGAATGCTAAACCAAAGCACACCTACAAAGGATGTCGTTCCCATCCTCAGAAATGAGACCATGCCACGAGAAGCACAATCCAGCCAAACCATTGACACAAGCAACAGTATGTTGCCTGCATGGAATAGCCATTTCAGAACGATCGGATATGCCTGAACCAGTTTCCGTTGTATGAAATCACAAACTCCGCAAATTTTATTTTCTACAGAGATGAATTTTGGTCTTTGTTTCTCAAGCCACTCATATGATGTTCCTAATAGAGACATGGCAGAATTCTTTAAGCTTTCAAATGCCAAGTGACCATAAAAGTTGACTTCGTCGTGTCTGTTAGCTGCATACACTCCATTTGTTGTGTGACGAGAAGTACCATTCATACGTTTAGAGCTGTGGTTCTTAACATGTGAAGTCATAGAGTGCACTCGGCTAAACTCTTCCACATCATCACATGAAACACCAGCATCATGCTCTGAGGCTCCATTACCCATACTATTCACCAACTCATCCCTTCTGAGTGTGCTTCTAGACTTTTTATTCTTTTTTCTCCCCTCTCCAGCAGTAGAGCTTCTGTTAGTACCTGTTGTCACAGGGGAGCTGTGCTCTTCACCCCCATGGAGGCCATCACCAACAACTTTCAACTCCGGATCATTTTTGTTGTTCTTGGTTGGAGTATGATCAGTTCCTCTTTTCGGTTGATTTCCTTTCCGAGCCATTCATGAAATTGCTTTGTCTTTGCATAAAGATGAAAGCAATACTTGATCACAAAAACATCTTGTCCCAAAATGTTATTATAAACAGTCACTTCCTATCTGCTAAACAGAAAGAGAGATCAGGTCCACAGTTTCTCTACACTCTTATAATACAGTAACCATGTAATGCAGATAAGAAAGCTGTTCAGTATCCCCCCTCTTCCCCAAACACAAGATAATGTTTAAATGGGAAAAATGAAAAAACTGCAGAAGTTTGGTCGCCATCCATGACCTATTCATCAATCCTTTTTTTTTTTTTGTACATAAGAGCAGCTACTCTACAGGATGGGGATATGAGGATTGGAACCCGGAACTACCCCAGGCAGATTGATTTCCTAATCACTATGCCAACCTTGATCCTCTTCATTCAGTTAATTTCTTTACCCAAAAAAAAAAAAAAAAAAAAAAAAAAAAAAAGAAAAAAAAAAGAGCAAGGCAGCAAAAGATAGCCGTATTCCAAATACTATTAGGATATGGAAATTAGATGTACCATCTCAAAGGGGAAGGAAAGATAAGAATACCATAACCACGCACACCAGAAAAAGCAGAAAAAGTAAACATATATTCCAAATGAATTACGTGCATAACAAAGTTTAGGTTAATGCACATGCATGTGAAAGGAATATATGTCTGACTAGAGTCAAGCAAAACGCATAATTTTTCAAGACAAGCACGAGGACTAGAATTCAAAGAAACATCATTATAATATGCCTTGGCGGAATCAATAAGAAGATACTCTGCCGTTGCAAAATACATTACACAGAAACAGGAAGATCTAATATTATTCCCAAGAAAAGATGCCAATCAACAGAATACAGTAGAGGAATTTATAGCACGTATAAAAAGATGGCTCAACTACCCCAGAACATACTAAGACTAAAGTTTCAGAGTAACAGAAATACATAAGATCAAAACAGAAATACCGACAAAACCTCAATCTAAACTTAGGTGAAATGATTATAATGACACTCAAAAGGCATCCAGTCTCTAGAATAAAACCTAAAATGTGCTATTCAAGAGCCCTGAGTTCACCTTCTTTTTTTTCCTCTTCTCATGGTAAATTGTGGAATCATAGTTAGCATACTACTCAAATAGAGAAGATCGGACTAGTTTTATAGTCAAGAGAAATCAAAAGCCCAAAAAACTAAAAACCGCTCTCTCTTAAAAATTCAGCTCGACTAACCAATGAATTCGGATTAAGCTATGTGATTTTTCAGGCCAGGGAAGTGGACAAAAAAAAACTGGAGTATAAGCATAAATCTTTCAGGGTGTTGCACAGAACTAGCCATGGCATTTCGAAGCTCAAAACTATATTTTCACATTGGCAAGGCTCAAGTCTCCTATATCCTGCTTTCAAGGATCAAACAAAAAATTTAAAAATAAAGTTTTAACTCTGATCATTTTCCAACTCTTTCCCCTCTTGGAAGCTGCTCTCTTCTCATCTTGTATATTGCACAGTAGACTAAATTTCTAGAAACAGAACATTTCGACACCATGGACTCTCGATAAGGCAAGTTCTCCCCATTCCAACTACTTAAAATTCCCGAACTCCTTCGACTACTCAATCAACCCTATTCTTTGCCAGGTTCTCCTTGGCATTACCTCATGTTGACTTTCTTTTCTCTGCAGTAAGTTTTTGCTAAATTCACTCTCTTTATTCTCCCACAAACATTCACTCTCCTTATGATCCCAAATCAATAGCTTCTAGCGTACACTACCAACCTTAAAGGTACAGGTTTTACAATGCCCTAATCAACTCGGCGCTCGATTCCGGAAAACAATCGCCTCACCACACTCTCTACTTGGTTCACCAACAATTGAAATCAGCAACTGCCTCATTTCTAATTTTTTTCTGCAAAGATTTCACCTTTCATTACATTACCCGAACCCGTTTTACTATTTGATCAAAACCCACCTAACAAATAGCATAAAACCCACAAAAACCAGCGCAATCTATAAAATTCTTCACCAAGAAATCATCATTAAATTCATTCATATGCTCACATTTTCAACCTAAACTAGCAGTAAACCAACAAACTAAACAAAACCCACAAAAATTCAACAAATACACACTACAATTAAACAAAAACCCACAAAAATTAAACAAACAAACCAACAAAAAAAAAAACACACTAAAAATTCAATTAATTACCTGCTAGTAGGAATTAGGGTTTATAATTCAATCAAAATACTGGGCACCCAAAAAAAGATCGCGTTGAAGTGACACACAGACACACAAAGTTGGGGGTTGTGTTTCCTTCAATTCAAACAAGAATTTGATGAAAATTTATGAGGAGAGAGAAAAACAAGTTAAAAATAATTTGGGTAAAAATTAAGTGTTGCAAAAATGGGTGTGGGAAGGTGATGTTTCTCTTGTTTAAGCTGGAATTTGTGGGGGTTTATTGACCTTTCATTACACATATGACAAAATGTTCTTTTTTGTGTTTTTTTTTCCTTTGTTTTTTTGTTCACTACCCCTTTGCAAAGAAAGGAGCTTTTATCTTGTGTTTATCTTGATTTGATTTGATTCTCCAAATGTTTTTCTTTCTCCTTTATTTGTGGAACTTATTGGGGGGTGTGTTCTTTGTTCTTGTCACCAACCCCAAATTTCATAGAGGTAGATTGGTTATGGGATAATGGATAGGTTTTTGGCACAAGTTTAATATAATTTGTTGAAATCAAATGGTTATTGTCGATTTTGTTGATTTTACGTTATTGATTGTGTTTAACATACTCCGTATGATGTGAAATGCTTTTTCTTCTTGTAATAGAAGAGGTGTGAGAATAGTCGCTCCCTTATAATGGAGTGATGATAATAAATTGCACAAATTCTTTCTTAAATAGAGATTTGGCGTTACGATTTATGATATGACGACTATTATTTGGATGTTTACTATGGTGTAGCTAGTGATTATGAAGAGCACTTGTTTTCAACTACTTTCATACTTATTGTGAGACTACTTATTGTGAGACTGTCTCACGATAACTTGTTGTGAGACCACTTTATTTGGTTAAAAAATGAATCGTTTAACATCTATTGTGATCATTATACTCCTTATCGTGATCATTATATTGCTTTTAATGTTCATGTTAGTTAATGATTTGACCACATTAGTTGTGATTTAAAATGTTCACTAAATAATTTATAAAGTTTAAAAATTTTCCGTTTATATGGGGCGTTACATAAACATACGTTAAATTAAAACAATCACTAAAAGAAGTATAATTGTTATAAAAACAGGTCAATATTTCTATAAAAATGTGGTCTCACATTAACTTAGCATGAGACCGTCTCACACTAGACTTATGATTTTTATACTAATCGGAATAATAGGAGTGATCAGGCTCTATTATAACAAACTTACAATTAATTCCTTAAATGGCATATGAGAGGATGGATGGCAGAAGTCTCAAGACATTAAAATTCAAACATTTGGCTAGTATAACGATGCGTGATAGTAAAGATTACGTCTCAAGATAAACATGTGTTTCGGCCCTGTTTGATAGAATTTAATAAAAATAGTATTCATATCAGTTCAAAATCATTCAAATTAGATCAGAAGAATCATTCTAATCAGATCAAATCAAATCAAATAATATTTAGTCCATAATTTATACTAATTCGTTGAAATTCAATTAAATTTTCAACAAATCCAAATTAGATAAATCAGTTCAGAAAGATAATGTCCTATCAAACGGAGCCTACATAAAAATTTGAATTGATGAACACGTCAATGACTTAAGGTCTAATGCTATATACAACATATGGATAAACATTTTAAGTTTGTGTACATAGGACATGGTACTATTTATAATAGCATATCTAGTATTTTTGTAGCCGTTATAATAGCATTCATTGCGTTCTACGACATGCTTGTTTATGAATATTATATCTAATTAATAATTACCAATGTTGAGGAACCTACTTAGGTAGTAGATCTGTTAACCATAGAATCAATCTTACTCCTCACTCCCGAGATTGGCAAGACACAACTGGCGTGGACCAGTTAATTTATGGCGTGACATTATGCTTTACCTTTCTTTACTTCAATTTCTCCGTATAAAAGAAAAGACTAGTTGCAATTTATAATGCCACATTAATTTATCCACATCGTTAACTACAATTCTACCATACACATCGCTTGTGATGTACTACTATTGTACCTGACCAACATGACATACCAAAATCGTTAAATCGTTTTTATGTAAGACTTGCTTCATTCAGTCATCATATAATAATACGTACTCCGTATTACATCAAATGTAGCAGTCGATATTCAACATTTTATTTTTCCTCAAATGTAGCACTTCCCCCCTCTATGTTTTCACTCTCTTGTCAATTTTTTTGATCATAAAGTTCATCTTCTCAAATTCAATCAAAAATCTTCGAAACCCATTTTTTTATGTTGACGATTTGATTGGAATCTTCACCATCAATTCCTTCTCACATACTCTATTGATTTTGGTAAGCAATACTCCTTACAAAAAAACCCCCGCTTTTTTTTGATGCAATTTATTGACTTTTGTTCATACAATTGATTGATTTGATTAGTGTTTATATTATGAATGAAAGTAATTCAGCAAATGGGTTTTTCCCAGATGAAATTTCTCTTCAGATTCTAGCAAGATTGCCCATAAAATCCCTTTTTAGGTTCAGAGCTGTGTGTAAATATTGGTACAAATTACCCTCTGATAAATACTTTATTCAGCTTTTTAATGAACAATCTGTTAAGAATAATATGGTGTTGGTTGAGATTACTGATGTTTCGGAGCTCAAGTGTAGCGTAATTTGTGTTGATTATATGAAGGGTGTGTCTGAATTTTCATTGGATTTCTTGAAAGATAGGGTTAATGTTAGAGCCTCTTGTAATGGGTTGTTATGCTGCTCGAGTATTCCCGATAAGGGCGTGTTTTACGTGTGTAATCCGATAACGAGGGAGTATAAATTGCTTCCTAGAAGTCGGGAGAGACCTGTGACTAGGTTTTACCCTGATGGTGATGCTACATTGGTTGGTCTTGCTTGTGATTTAGCTGATAATAGGAAGTTTAGTGTTGTGTTGGCCGGGTATCATCGTTCTTTTGGGCATAGGGCCGATAACAAGTTTATTTCGTTGGTATATAATTCGGAGGTAAACAAGTGGAGAAAGTTTGTGTCTTTGCAAGAGGATCAATTCACTCAAATTAACAGGAATCAGGTTGTTCTCGTGAATGGGATGCTTCATTGGATGACACTGAGTTACTCGTGTATACTGGTGCTTGATTTGGAAATCGATGTTTGGAGGAGGATTTATTTGCCTGATGCCATGGGTTGCGGGACTGGGAATCGGATGTATTTGTTGGAATCAGATGGGTGCTTGTCTATAATTCAGATTACGGATGCTTGGATGAATATATGGGTGTTGAAGGACTACGCGAAACAGGACTGGAGAATGGTGGATAGGGTTAGTCTCAGGTGTATCAAGGGATTGGTGCCTGGAATTTTTCCTATAAGCCAGACTGGTGAGTGCGTTTTTCTAGCTACGCATAAGCAGGTGCTGTTCTACCATAGGAGAACTGGAGTCTGGAAAGAAATGTACTCAGTGAAGAGCAACGCAACGCTTCCTCTGTGGTTTTCTGCCCATTCGTTTAGGAATACAATATTTTCTTGCCAGTAAGGCACAGATTGTAGCTTGTAAGTGAATACTGTAGAGCTGTACATAAAAATTGAAAGCAATATGTCTTCACGTATGGTTGAAATTGACACTCATCTTTACGATGCTTGTATTGTACCATAAATAGAACAGCACTTTGTTTCGTACCATTTTGATATAGGCCATATAGCCACTGTTTTTTTGTCTTCATTTTGTGGGTTTGCCTAAAGTCCTGTACTGCAAAAGAAGGTGTTTCCATTTTCTAGAAATTTGCAGTGTTTTTCATTATTGTTGTCTGAAGCTGTTTGTCATCGTGGGGATTCCCAATCTCTTTCCTCAGGGGATGATCTTTCTTGTAGATAAGTTCGCTTCTGAGTTTTGGCATTAGAGTCTCCTATGAATGAATTGGCACGGTCTTGATTCTCGTAGACAAGCATCGAAACATCCCTTGCACCTTTGGCTCATGACAGTGGCCTAGGCTATTCATTTGCAACCCTACTTATCTGTAAGCTTTTGGTGCTCCAAGTGAAAGGCTGATGTTAATATGTTATCTATTATCCATTGCGAAGCCAATTTCACAGTCTCAGGACTGTTTTTTTATTATATTTTATGTGACACGCTGTTTAGCATGGTGATATCTGCAACATAACCCTAGATCATTCTTATGAAGTACAATAGTCCATATGGTTAATTTGGTGTCATCAAAGTTTGGAGCATTTGACAGGTATGTCACTTACCAGTCTTAATGATGCCTAAAGTTCAGAATTAAAACCCTGTTTCAGAAAGTACACATTTCCGCAATAGGAGAAAGGCAGACCCAACACAACAGTAACATTCGCAATTGTCTGTCATCCGGCCCAGGCATTCACTTCCACCATTTACATAGATGCACAAGCTCATTCAGGGTCGTCGGTTCGTCACAGTTTGATGAGAATGGATGCAGTTTATAAATTTACAATCCTGTATTCCCGTTACTGGGACAGTATAGCTCGTATACACCGCAAATAGCCATGTTGCTGTGAAATATACAAGTACCATTGAATTCTAAATAAAAGGCTAGTTTGTAAAGAAGGAATCCCCGATTGTCAGTAATCTGTCAATGTAACTAGTCATTTAAAAAAAAAAAAAAAAAAAAAAAAACCGACGCATCCTGTCATCCATGGATCAAACGTACAAGCAACAGATTCTAAATCCGCAAAAACTTGTGTGAGATGGCCTTGAGGTGAGGCTGACTTAACTTACCCAGAAACGTTCTAAGAGTGTCATATTTTCTGCCACAACCTTCTCCATAATAAAGTGACAAACTAAAAGAGAAGCAGCAAGGATTGAAATCACCAAATACAAGCTAGGAGTACAAGCAGCTCACCTCAAAATCAAATAAACATATGAAACAAGTGCCAAATGATGCTCTGATAAGCTCAAAACCAAACTGCAATGATCAGAATAACGCATCAAGCAACTCAACAATATTGTATGAATAAAGTAGGTAATAAACCATGTAAAAGCATACAAAATGTGATGCAGAACTCTTCAAAGTTTTTTTTTTTTTTTTTCTTAATGAAACCGAAAATTCAATCTGAAAGGACACTGCACATTTTGAAGAGGCTGGAATTTGCAAAAGTTCTACAGTAAGATAGACCCTTTGAAAAAATCTTGCAAAATGCCATTATCTGCTATGGTGGTCACCACTCAGATCGTAAGCTCTTCTTTTCAAGTGGCAATGCTGGAGTGCATGATACTCCAACATGTAAGAGGATTGAGACTTCATTTTGAGCTTAAAACATGCAATAAGTAACCTGTACAATGCCAGAACTACCGACACTCGCTCACAGCCATGTCAATTGCTTCATACATCATGGCAGATGACAGACAATTTGGGATTAAGTTTAAGCAATTTAGCTAGGGAAATAGCTAAGTTTATATATAACTCTCCCCGGCCTGATCCCCTCTACAGAAAAATAGATATCGAAGCTAACAAATACTTTCCAAAGTAGAAAAAAGATAAGGCTAACGATTTAATTCCCCTTTTACCAGAGTCATACAAAAAGATGCATATTCAACATGATTGTAGTTGCATAACTACATCAAGGATTTTGCATTAGCATATAGTATATATATAGAACTGGTACAACTGAACTTGTTACGCCAATGCTTGGGGAAGACTACACTTACTGAAACTGATCAAAATAGGGCCGAGTCAAAAGAGATTGGCTGTAAGGTCTACTTCAAAATTACCAGAAGAATTTACAATAGTTGTATGCAGGAGATGAGCTGATCAGGGAAGAACATGCAGCCTGTTCTGATTGTCCCACACTACTTTTTCGGCTCACAAAAATCCGACACCTGCAAATACAAAGTTCTTATATCAGTATAAGGGAGCTTACAACCGTTGATAGGAGTAAAGCCTAGGAGAAAGGTGGAACTGATACGTCTGATAGTAGTCATTTGATGTTTATAAACTTTCTTTTTGTGTTACTTCAGGTGCTGGAAACTTGGAAATCACTGAAAATGAACAAAGAGAAGCATATAATCCGTTGTACTGTAGCCCTTATGATTTGGCCATCTTTATGTCTACAAAAAATTTCCTTGCTCTCCTCGTCAAAAAAATAAATAAATAGAAGAATCACCTTACTAAAATCTACAATAATTCAGCAGCAGGAATAGAACCAATACCTCGTTTGCAGAAATCCATTTTCCTTGGATCCATTCGTGATGAATCCTCAGGTTCTTATGATCAAATTCCAGCTCATCTCTTGTGATCTTGAAGTACACCATGTATGTTTTGTTATCAAGGACTTTAGATATCACACCCTGCCACCACCCATCATTGTACCAAGCATCAACAGTCTCAAGCAGACGGTAGGGGCCATCCACATCTTTCGTAGGAGGAAAAGGTCTAAGGTTACAGGCATCTGTTACTTCTCTTAGGTAGTTTCTTTGATCCTCTGTTTTCAATGTCATATATTCTACTAAAAACTTATTCTTCGCCTTTGTTCGAACAATGACTGCAGAATACCAAGATCCTTCAAAACCCGGGTCATCACTTCTAACTTCAACTGCAGTACCCTTGCTAAAAGTTTCAACATAGTTACTTTGATCATGTTCCATTTCAGATGATGAAGTGCTCAACTT
Organism: Spergularia marina; assembly: GCA_963680865.1. Classification (NCBI taxonomy): domain Eukaryota; kingdom Viridiplantae; phylum Streptophyta; class Magnoliopsida; order Caryophyllales; family Caryophyllaceae; genus Spergularia; species Spergularia marina. The sequence goes on along the minus strand of OY804553.1, from coordinate 18,864,109 downwards.
CAAGTCATCAGTGGACCTTTTCTGCAAGCAACAAGAATGAAGATACCTGGTTAATGATACATAATATTCTTAAAAGTTAGACCCTAGAAGATGGTTTCTTCTACAGTTCATTCCTGATCTACTTCATTTACATGTAATGGTGGGAACTTGATTAGCAAGTGAAAGCATCCGTTTATCTGTATGATATTTGCACACACTTCAGAAAAACATTAATACAAATTAACCTTGTTATATGATCTGATATAGGTTTCCATTTCCAATGGAGCCAAAGACTAATTATTCTTTGGTTTTTGGGATATAATGGAATAAAGCAAAATGGCTCATAAAACTGTCTGTGCTTCTTATTTTGTGAAGTAGCAGTCAGTCAGTGCGATTCTTGAAGCAATTTTCATTTTGGGTCATCCGTGCGCAGCCTCTCTATGTTTCAATAGGGGTAAGGCTTGCGTGCATCCGACCCCACTTACCCCGCCTTATGGTGGGAGCCTTTAAGGCACTGGGGTTAAAGATGTTGTTTGTTTGTATATGATCTGATATAGATGCGCACTGTGAATGCAATAGAACCATAAAGAGTGTCTCTTTAGATATTTCTTAGCAAGAAGGCCATATCAGAAAGAATATAGAACATGCATAATAAGCAATTTGGAATATGGGTCAGTCAAGGTGAAAATAAATTTTACCAGATGTAATAATGTAGGGGGAAATGTTACCTTGCACACTATCCATTTGCCGTTAATCCAGTCTTGATGAGGTCTCAAACAGACATGATCAAATTCTTCTGTCATGCCTGTAGAAGCAAAATAAACCATATACTTCCTGGAGAGAACTTCAGATATCACACCAGCCCACCATCCACCATAACAAAAAGCATCTACTTCCTCAAAACACTTGAAGTGGTCAACATGAAGATCAGGAGGAGAAGGCCTTACATCATACGCAGGGACTTCTTCTATTAAAGACTGTTTGTCATCCTTAGTTTTCAGACTTTGGAATTCCACCAATAATTTATCCTTTGCCGGAAATCCTATGATAGTGGCAGTGTACCACGATCCTCTGAAAGCCTCTTCATAACTTCTCACCTCCACCAACATGCCAGCTCTAAAGTCTTCTTCTGGAGCCTCTTCATCAGAAGGCTTTACTTTAGATGCCTGCAAAGTAGGCACCATAAGAGGAAATAAACTAGATACGTTCCTCAAATTTCACCACATGCTTTGGAAAATTATCAGATACATAATTAAAAGTTTAAATACATTGAAGCCACCCAAAGATGCTTCTTATTTCAATCAGAAAGATGAGATGTATGGCTTAAATAGATTTTCCTCAAAACAGCTTCAAGGTTAAGTCAATGAAGGAGAAAGATACTAAAAGAATGAAAATCATGTCATCTTAAGTAAACAGAACCTGTAGTACCTGTGAAGCTAGAACCCATTTTCCATCAATCCAGTTCTGATGCTTTCTCAGGTAGTAATGCTGAAAGACTAACTTGTCGTTTGATGAAGCAAGAAAGACAGTATACTTCCACTGATCAAGAACTTCTGAAATTACACCTTCCCTCCATCCATTATTATACCAAACATCAACTTCTTCAAGAACCTTATACCTACGACTCTGAGAGATATATGGAGGGTAAGGCCTGATATCTTTTTCATCTGCGATTTCTTTGAGGTATCCAACAATTGTTTTGAGGGTCTTGTACTCAACCAGAAACTTGCCAACTCCAGCTGAGTGAACTATAACTGCAGCATACCAAGAACCTGCATGCCCATCCTCGTTACTTCTGACCTCAACAGTTGTCCCGGGGCTAAATTTTGCATCCAAGAGCCTTCTCGCATACTTAATCGTTATGTTCCTTTTCTTGCCATTGTCAGCAGGTTTGCCTTCAGGCAATGTCTCTAGCTCAGAACTTGCATCCACACATATTCCCTGTTTTATGTGAAGTTGTGCTTGATCATTGTTCATATCTGTCTGACGGTATTCTTTCTGCAACTTGAAATTAAGAAAAGTCATAAGATGATCCAAAGTCTAAACCTAAATCTCCGAGAAGATGTTTTAGTAAACGAGTTCTATGACTATAATACGGTAATGATGTGCACAATCCTGGACGTTCTATGGCATCAAAATATGGAGTATATCAGATTTTGATATATGTCGAACAAAGACTTCTAGCTCTCTGGCCTGTGAGATAGACTTTAGAACAGTCATCACCAAGCAGTAGCTAAAACGTTTGTAAAAACGTTTGTAAAAACAGTGTAACATGAACTGCAAAACAAGATGTGTGCAGGGCTCATGTCAATGTTTCAGGCCAAGGGACACAAGAACCAATGCAGCATTAGAAAACATGGAAGGATATCTAGAGTTCTATTGTATTACTGTCAAAGAAATAGGCGTGGGGAGAGAAACATGAACTACAATGAGGTAAAATGAAAGTAATGACTTACTCAGCCATCTTTGGTGAAGCATACACATTGGTGATTTACTAAAGAAAATATGATACAACCACAAAGTCCCCACATGTAGTGCATATATAGGTTGTTCAATATATCAGTACTTTTAGATGCCACTATCAGATGTAACATTGGAAACAATTATACAAAGACAACTCACCATTAATATGACAAAAATGGCATACTGAACAAAAATGAGATTGGATTTTCAATGAGGAAGGATTAAAGGACTAACTTTTTAAGAAAATGCTGATATATGGGATAGTAAACTGAAGGTATTTTCAGGTGCAGGCTTAAGAAACAAGTTTTAACAAGAAGGTGTTTTTTTTATTTTTATTTTTATTTTATGTGAAGTATGTGTATCTAAGAGAGAAGGAACGACAAAGAATGGAAACCTTGGAATGGACTAACAAAATCAGAGCATATTTAATTCATTTGTTAGCAAGACCCAAAAGGCAAAGAATTTCTACACAACAATAACAACATTTTACATCTGAATGAAGATGGCAAGTCTATCTTCTGTTTCCAAATTCTGCTTACTTGAGCTCAGTTTTCCAATTAGCTCTTCCAATCAACAAAATTCAGTTACTCAAACTCCCCAGCCATTACAGTTTCCTTGCACCTTCCTTAAACAACAGATGGACATAAGCAAGTTAGGTACAGAAAGTGAACATCATTGTGATAGTTCATAAGCTCTTGTAACTCCCTACTCCAGCACTTCATGTTTCCCACTTCCACTGTCTCTAAACGGGGAAATAGAATAATGGATGGTGAAGATCAAATGGCACAACCTTCTGAATCACATGAAATATGGTTTTCCTCCTAATTTGAATTTCAATTCCCTACATTTTCAGAATCTTGTTCAATGTCACATACACTACTTCTAAACGTAGATGTAAGCCCTTATGGGTGCATAAACTTTACTAACAAAGCTCTGGATTCTAGCTGAACTCACACACTCCAGATAAGTTATGACCACGAAGCTCAAACCTTACACATACACAATCAATACACTATTAATTTCACACTCCACCCCACACCTCTCTTGCCTAAGGCCTACCCCAAGCGAGAAGAGCATTGCTTATCTACTAGAACAGGATGATGAGTCATTTAATGCATGTGCATGTCCTAAGTCCTAACCACATTAGTTCAGCTTTCTTAGACATTTGTAGTCGTTTCAGGTCTGAATAATACTAAGTTCTTCTATTTTACCAAATGTTGGTCACCACATCCCATAAATTTTCAGTCCATTTCTTCTTCCATTTGCTGAATCAGACATTGCATAAACCCAAGAGGGTCCTTCCTCAACAGAGTCAATACTCGAAATTATTGCTTCGATTGAGAAATAGTTTAGGCTTGAAGGAGAAGTATCAGACCTCACAAGTGTAAAGATAACATAATAATAATAACAAATCGAACCCAAAAAATCAATCCCACACAAATTAACCCCAAATTTCCAACCTTTCCTATGCCAAAACCTGGGCACAAATTCAAGGCATACTCACAAATCCCCCAAAATTGGCAACACAAAATACAGGTCAATCTTGAGAAATAAAAGAGGCAAACAAACAAAAATGGAGTATAATTCCATATAAACTTATAACATACCCACAAAACATTTCCCTACAAAAAAAATAAAAAATCATTTAACCTTTTCATAAAAAAAAAAAAAAAAAAAAAAAAAAAAAAAAAAAAAAAAAAAAAACTTAAAACATTAATAAGATCCCAATTAAATTACCTGAACAAGAGGGTTAATCAAAGACCAATCTTTAGATTCTTGAACAAGTCTCAAATTGGGCACACAAACCTCAACGGGAACCCTAGCTTCACCATCATCAACTTGAACAATGTAGTTCAAACCCTCTATCAAAACCTCTAAGACTGTTCCTTTTCTCCAACACCCTTCACAAAACACCTCTATAACCTCCCCTGTGCTAAGCTTCCTGTTTACGGTACCGTCTTTCGAAAAAAATTGATCTTTCTTCTTCCCTTTTCTTGTGTAATGAAGGTAGGATTTTGGGGTACTGCAACTTTTGGGGGTGTTATCAGGTTTCCTGTACCTATTTCTGGAAAAATGGAAGAGGGGTTTTTCATTGTTGTTGCAAGTTTTGAGAGGGTTTTCGGCAGTGGTGAAGTGGGGTTTTACAGACTGCATTTTTTGTGTGATCAAGTTCTAGAAGAGAGAGAGAAAAGTGTGTCAGTGACAATGTGTGCGTGTATGTACTCCCATTTGCAATGCAGAGCCTTGGCGGGAGCTTAACACCACTTGCTTGTGCAGTACACTTCTTTCTCACTTAACTCGGTTTCTCCTCTACACGAAGAATTCTATGGAACGTATTGAGGCGAAAAGTAAATGACCTAAGCAACGGAGAGAGTATCATTAGTTTTAAAGCTGATAAAAGGTCACATCCATGTTATGTTTTGTGTTCGTTTCGTAATTTTAGAGATTGGAAACCATCCACCTAATATGAACCCCAATCTATTTAGTAAATGCGTCCATAATCCGAAACTTTAACCCGGCATGTTATTAAACTAGCAATTCGCCAAGTACTTGTCAAACCAGCCTAATTTTGCATACGGTATCATTTCGACAATTAATTTTAGATGAAAGCTCAGTTTGATAAACAATCTATTTGGATTAGATAAGATTCATTCAAGTCATAACAATTCTGATCAAACCATATTTGTTCACATAACGTTTAATGAATTTAGTCTATTTCATGATATTAATTTGTCGAAAGTCAATCAGATCAGTTCACAATCATTAAAATCGGATCGAAAAGACACATTCTTATCTAAAATGGCCTAATACGTCTCTGTTTGATAGAACTTATTAAATATTATATTCAGATCAAATCAAATGCATTTAAACCACATCAAATCAAATCAATTGTTCAAATTATAATAAATGAATTTATTCTATTTCTTGATATTATTTCGACGAAACTCCGTCAAAATTTTCAGCAAATTCAGATCAAATCAATTTTAAGTCATTCAAATAAAGATAAATTGCATTCAAATCAGATTAGATCACTATTTTTTTTAAGGGGGATCAGATCACTATTTTTTTTTAAGGGGGATCAGATCACTATTAATATATCAGAATATCACTATATATTATGGAACTGAAACATATTGTTTTAAAAATAAATCTTGTCAATCTTAAAGGAACACGTCATTTGAAACATCAAAATGAAACCCTAGTTAGGCTGTGAGCCTGTGATCTCTCAGTCATTTCTTTTTTTAAACGGATTGTTAGTCTTAAAACGGTGGAAAAAACTAAAAAAAAAAAAAGGTTTATTTTTCCAGCTTGTATGAGTTTGATAATAGTAGATGAGGTTGGGAACTAGCGGCGAAAATGGGTTGGTGGCTGGTGTTGGAAAAATTGGCGAAAGTAACAATTTATCCCGAAAATAAGACTTGAAATGACTCATATGCCCATGTGGTTGGCACTATTCCTCCAACAACCGTTTTTGAAAAATCAGCCCCTCCTTTGTGGACTATTTTATAAACAGGAGTCCATAAAAATGAAATTGCACATTACCAAATCCCAGAATTCCACCAACCAAGCACAGCAATACACAAAATTCCACAAATGACACCTACTCTTAAGCTTCAATGGCCTTCGCCGGCGGTTTCCCTCGGCTCCGATCGTCATTTTCTCGCCGGAGATTCCATCTCTCCTCCTTCCTTCATGTAAGATTCCCCCTCCCTTTATTTGATAATAATAATAATTCACATGTCTTTTATGCTCTGCTGATTTGGCTCTTACTTAGCTTCACCAATAAGCCTTACTGTAATTAAGAAAGGTGATACATTATAGAAGATGGGAAAGACAACCAATTTTCATGAATCATACTACAGTTTTGAGCAGAGAAATATCGACTAATGAAGAGACTTCAGTATGTAGCGAAAATGTATCGTAATGTTTACATTCTGACCAAAATGAGTTAAAATTTCACTTCACCATTCGATTTGGGGATTCAAACTTGTTACAAACAAAGTCATTTCAGTTTCATTGCTCGTCTGTCGAGGACAATAGGAGTACCAATGATTTGATCTGAACTAATATATTTTTTTTAAGGAACCAATATTAGTTTAGGTTTTAGATTGAATCAATAAATAAGAGGAAATGTCGAAAGGATTGATGCTTTGATTCATAAATTGGAAAGGCGTGATCAGACTTATAGAAAGTTGATGGTACCTGAATTTAATAGAAACTTGTTCAGAAACAAGAAACTTGTTCCACAATCTGGGTGAGAAACTGAGAATATTTCGGCACCATCTATGATGACTTGATTTTGTGTGTCAAGCGTGTGAGGATCGACAGATGACCTATGACTGTTTGCAGTGGTACTGCTTTGGTCCAAATCAAAACAATTTCTCACCAACTTGGTTATACTCTCTATTATGATAGGTGTTTTTTTTTTTTTTTGAAATAAGGTTTAGTTTTCACCGTAGCTAGAAGATCAAAGAGAGAATTTTAATCAAGATACAAGATAATTAATTGAATGAACGATATGAGCACCCTATTTATACAAATATTGATTAGAGCTTTTGAACCATTACTTATATCAGGTTTAGTTATAACCAATCTTACAAACTTAAGTGAGTGTATCGTAGTTTTGTTGGCTCTATCCTCGTACGTGCTGAACATTAGCCAATAAGTGTTCTGTTTTCGTTTCAAAGGTCTCAGCAATGAATAACACCTTGTTATCATGGCCCTTATGCGTTCATGTTGTGTTCTATCAAGAGTGCGCTAGGGTGTTTATTTTCTTTTCACATAATATCAGATGATACTTTTTACCGCTTGCCTGCCTGCCTGTTTGGAAAAATAGTTAATTTCTCTAAGGTTTCGTTGATAACAGATCATTAAACATCACGAAAGGTACTTCTGCCAGTCTAAGAGCAGTTCTTAGATCAGAAGGCAGTTCCAGTCCTATTGAACTTGATACCTCATTGAGTCCAAGGGTAAATTCGCTTAAGCCATCCAAAACTATGGCAATTACTGATCAGGCAACAGCTCTTGTACAAGCTGGCGTACCGGTAATTAGGTTAGCTGCTGGAGAGCCTGACTTTGATACCCCGTTAGTGATATCTGAGGTTCAGCATCAAATCTCTTACATAAATGAGCTATTATTGTTTGGCTATATGGCATGATAGTAATTTCTCGCTTTTATGGTCTTGTGGTTTTATGTTACACAGGCTGGCATTAATGCAATTCGTGAAGGTCACACGAGATACACCCCAAATGTTGGTACCTTAGAACTTCGGACAGCTATATGCCACAAACTCAAAGGTTATTTACTTATCTAATCTTGCCTTTAATTCATAGTTTTGTTGTTAAGTAATACGGAGTAAAAGATAGGAAGTCATGGCTCACCATTCTTTGATATATGATAATTCAAAGCACAATGGCTCACCAAGCTCTCTATGCTTCTTATATTGTAAAATAACAGGTGGTCGATGAGATTATTCTACACAATTTTAATTATGGGTCCGAAAACATACTCTGTCTTTTGTAGACAGGGCTCAAGGTTGTGTATATTTGATGCTCGCCCCCCTCTACCCACGCCATAGGCACGGGCCTGGAGTAATGTTGTTGCTGTTGTGGTAATGTAAGTTTTACCTAAACATTTGATCTCTTAATGCAGAGGAAAACGAGCTTTCCTATACACCAGACCAGATTGTAGTGAGCAATGGAGCCAAACAATGTATCCTTCAAGCGGTGCTAGCTGTCTGTTCTCCAGGAGATGAGGTAAAACAGCTCGTGGTGCTGCTGCAACACATAGGTCCTTGTCATTCCTTTTTTCCCTCAATAGTGAAGGGGTAGGATGTGTGAAATAAAGCTCTTACTTTCAGAAAAACAAGTTTAACGAGAAAGTAGTTTCTCTATCAAAGCCGTTCAAGTTTTAAGATTTATGAAGTTTTCTGTTTCTTTTTTCTAAAAAAAAAAACGAAAAAGGAAAATAGAACGGTTGAGATAGTTGACCAGTTAATACAATACTGCTGCTATAACTTGTAGTCATATTTGACTTTTGCAATTATAACTTTTCTGTTGGTCACGTAACTCGACTCAACATGTATATAGAACTCTGTCTGTCAAAGTTCAGTTTTATTTGAAAGTGAAGTCTTGGAGCTATTAACTACTTATGGCATTTAATGGTCTCATATTCATCTGTGAAGCTAGATGTATTTCATTGCCCCCCACGCGAATAGACCATATGCTTTTTGAAAATTTATTTTGGAAGGGGTGTTTGAACCGAAGCAGTTGCAACCAATTTAGAGTCGCAGATAATATTTCAAATTCACAACACAAAAAAAAAAAAAAAAAAAAAAAAAAAAAAAAAAAAAAAAAAAAAAAAAACGGAGATGTCCATTTATTTGGTGCTATTCTGTAGTACGTCCAGGAAGGTGTTTTCATTTCAAGAGGCTCTGATCTCTTAGTGGTTTTTACTTTGTGATTCTATTCAGGTTATAATTCCAGCTCCTTTTTGGGTGAGTTACCCTGAAATGGCTAGACTGGCTGATGCGAAACCTGTGATTGTTCCCACGCAAGTATCTCAAAACTTTTTACTAAATCCAAAAAACCTCGAAGCAGTATTGCGTGAAAAGTCCAGGGTGTTGATCCTTTGCTCACCATCCAACCCTACAGGATCTGTTTATCCTAAGGAACTCCTTCAAGAGATTGCTGAAATCGTAGCACGGCATCCTAGGCTTATGGTAATACTAGACAACTTTGCTTGTTAATACGTTTATGACTTAATTGTTATTGTGATTGCCTCAACTGCTTTTATTGTCATTCAGGTCATATCTGATGAGATTTATGAACATATCATTTACTCACCAGCAAGCCATACCAGCTTTGCATCTTTGCCAGGCATGTGGGAGAGGACTTTGACTGTTAATGGGTTTTCAAAGGTAACAGAATAACACAACTAAGTTTACTGGTCAAAAACTCCAATTATTTGAGCTCTTACTTACCTTGAGTCCAAAATTTTTATCTTGTTCTGAGTTGCGGAGTTGGGAAACAGTTGCTCTGTGTAGAAAACTAGAAGGCAACTTTACTCTGGGTTGTGTTACTTCCTTGAACTTCTGTCAATGGCGTTATGATTTCTAATTTTCAATTTTCTCATTATATCTGCTTGAACTGCGTAGGCTTTTGCCATGACTGGTTGGAGACTTGGATATGTTGCTGGTCCTAAGCAGTTTGTTGCAGCATGTGGGAAGATCCAAAGCCAGGTATATCTCATTTGTTAAGTGCAAACTTGTCCTATAGGATGTGGTTCTTTTTAGCAGTGGTAAACGTTTTAGATACTTTATATGCTGAGGAATAAAATTGATGAGCTACTTAGTGTCGTGTTGGCTTAATTTTTTTTTTTTTTTTTTTTTTTGGGTTCAAGGTTAGTGTCATTCATGTTTGCCGACCCCAGTCATTTTGGGGATAAGGCTTGGTTGTTGTTGTTGTTGTTGAACTTGTTTTTCTTAATCTATGTATGTGAGTTTTAACCATCTGCTTTGTTTGTATGTTGCTTAATCCTATTATTGGGATGTTTAGTACACATGAGTTCCATCACATCTATATTGTCAGGACCTCAATAAAAGGACTGCAAGTGGTTTAGAAGTATTTTATCAGTGGCAGTGGCACACCTATGTTTCTCGTTTATGAATGTTCTCGAGGTTAGCAGTTTCAAGATACGATTTGGGGGGCGGGGGGCGGGGGTGTAAGAGAAGTATTGAGTTAATAGTGAGACACTGAAGGTGCGCTGTAATCTTGAGAGAGTAACAGATATTCAAAATGTGGACGTAGATTCGAACATTGAACTAAACTTTACTATTTGTTCTATTTTGTAGTCCACATCAGGTGCTAGCAGCATATCTCAAAAGGCTGCTGTAGCTGCTCTTGGTATGGGCAAAGCTGGTGGAGATGCAGTGTCCGCAATGGTCAGAGCCTTCAGAGAGAGACGGGATTTCTTGATTAAAGGCTTCAAGGAATTAGAAGGCGTCAAGATCTCAGACCCACAGGTATGGCTTGGGCTCTTCAGGTTTTTCATAGTTCTTGCTGGTTTCAAAGTTGATTAATCTGGTCTCTTGCAGGGAGCATTCTATCTTTTCCTTGATTTCAGCTCCTATTATGGTTCAGAAGCCGAAGGGTTTGGCATAATAGATGGTTCAGAATCCCTGTGTCGTTATTTGCTCGACAAAGCTCAGGTATAATTTAAATTTAAATTCTGTGTTGATCCTAGCTTTTCTACATTCGTTAATTTTAGTCCACAACCTTATTCATTTTTCTGCCAAGTTTGACAAGCTTCAAATGATTATTATCGGGCTGGCAGAATCTGGAAACAGACAATGAGAGGGACCAACTGTAAAAGAGTGCTATGCTAACATATACAACTTGTAAACTTAACTTATAACATTGTCGGGCCTTTCACAGGTGGCGTTGGTTCCAGGAGATGCATTTGGCGATGACAAGTGCATTCGGATATCCTATGCAGCAGCTCTTCCAACTCTTCAGGAGGCCTTGGAGAAGATCAAGAAAGCAATTCTTCAGCTCAAGTCCCCAGTGTCTGTTTGACTCCTGCGTTTCTGGTTGGTGCCCCAATTTGCCTCTTCTGGAGTAGACCGTTATGCCTGTAAGTTGTAACCCTTGTGGCCGTGTGCTAATATTCGACCTACTTGTATCATATAGTTACTCGTGTACAGCGAGTCATATAACCTGCTTCTTGCGACCAATTATGAGTACTTTTACTATAGCTGATCAAAGAACATGAAGTGTCTCCATTGAAAAATGTAAAAAAAAAAAAAAAAAAAACCCTACTTTTATTATACATCTTTTCTACATGTACTTTCAGGAACAAAGTAGGGAGAAACTCATGAATAGAAAATCTTTTCATGATACATGTTCTACTGAAGTATGTGCATGAAGTTTGGGTGAATTATTGGATTTCACGGTCATTCCGATACCCGACTTTCCCCCTCCGTTGGCCTTGGCGCCTTGCAATAGGCTAGAGATTTTGAGGCAGAAATTCGATATTTGTCGTCATTCCATTATTCCGATACTTGTACTAGGATCTGATGTCAAGATGACTTGAGAAAGATTAGAGTAACAGCCAAAAGATGATGAGATCTTATATTAGAGTAAAATGCTAGACTGCTTAGAGTACAGTACTCATTATCTCTGGGCAAGAGCTTATATTACTACTCGTCCGTAGCTAAGAATCGATATGAGAAATTATTGCCAAGCTGAGCATGCAGCCGCGACGCAATGTCATCAGATTCAGGGAAAGTGGCTGGCTCCGACTGATGCGTTAACGTGCGCTCCATTGCTAGACGGAGGAGACGGCCATTTCCTTTGAATGCAGCAAGGCACCCGACCCACACTCCGAGCCTGTCAATGTCAAATGCTGATTTGACCAGAATTATGTTGCGTTCGGTGTCATATGGTACTGGAATAAGCCATCCCATCTCAGAACAGTGGTCACTGATGGAGGTGGAATCACCACTTCCTTTTGAAGCCGTCTTCATTTCCTTGACCCACTTGGGAAGATTTTCATCCCAGTCCCACGAACACTTGCCAGCGGAATTGATGGGAGTAGATCATTTAAGCTTGTAACCGCGTTGCCGTGTGCTAATATTGGACCTGCTTGTATCATATAGTCACTCGTGTACAGTTAGTTAAATAACTTTCTTGCGACCAATTGAATCCGCTTGCTACAATTCTGCTGTAGTTGATCAAAGAACGTGAAGCATCTCCATGTAAAAAAACTTTTAATTAAATAACTCCTTTGCCCTTTGGTGAGATTTAACTTGAGTCTCAAATACCATTAACCAATCACAATTATTATATCATATTCGTACATTTGTATTTTTGGACTTAAATCCTTCTTAATTTAGTCGGTATAAGTCGGGACAATGGCTCGATTAGATTTGATCCAAAAATATACGGATCACTCGTTAAAACGTGTTTGAGTTGGATTGGCTTCAATTAAGCTTTTTGATAGGACTAACATCTTGTGTGTTCCTATTTTCTTAATGTTATTACGCATTTATTACTTGAGTAGACGTAAAAAAAGAAAAGAAAAAATTGAGAAAAAAGCGAGTCCAGTATGTTGATATCAATATAATCGTGCTTTTGGCATGTTTTGATCTAACACATTTACCTGTGAGTAACAAATATATGTTACTCCAAATTGCCATGCTTTCTCTACTGATTCAAATTCCATGCCTATAGTAGGGACCCAATCCGGCGATCTTACATCATCACACGAAGAAGTTGGTGCTGTGTCGTTCATCATTCTGATTTCTAAAATAAACGTGCACTATATATCATCGCACAGCAGGAAAGAACTAAGCTAGCAACATAACAGATTAACAACCTAAAATGATTACGGCAACTACAAAATAATAGAAAAACCTCTTCTAAAATGATTAATCCTATAAATCATTAAAAACATTAGCAAGCAATTTCCCCAATTGTCCATTCACTAAAGGCACATGAATATACAGAACTAAGCGAAAGCAACAATTCAAACATGATTTTGCAAATTGAGATGTACAAGTGTGAAGATCAGTGACTAACCCAAATGATTTCTCTCTTCTGGAATACTCATATTCTTCAACTGGAGTACTTCCGTAGCTTGTTTTCCCCAAATTCATTCTTGGTTTTGAAGGGAATTCGTATCGTTTCGCGATTCTCAAAATGCTGTCAGTTTTTTCGCGCGTACAACCCTCTATTCTTTTCAATATTTTTAATTAAAACTTTGGGAGTAAGTGGGGTGGAGCAATCTGAAGCGTTGATATTTTTTGGACGGCCAAGATTTTACCAACTCTAGGAGGTGGAGTTCCTTAGGAACTCTAGAGGATCTGGACGCATTGTTTATATAGTGTATTTAGTTGTCTAATCAATGTTTGTGTTAATTAATTACTACAATTGTTTATATAGTGTAGTTCATTACCCAATTAATTTATTTAGTGGCCCAATCGATGTTTGTGTTAATTAATTATTACGATTGTTTAATGTTTATGTAGTGTAGGTAATTAAAGGCACGAACTTTAGATTGGTCATATGATTTATTTGTGTTTTGATTATTTAATTTGAAATCTTTATTTGTGTTATTTGTTGCTAATCACTGTTTTGTTCATTAGTTAATTACCGTTGGAGGACAAAAATAAAATTTTGATTTGTTTCACAACGTGTTTCAATTCTTGCCTTTTTTTAAGGAAAGTGTTGGTTAATCACGCCCAAAGACACAAACTTTGGGATACTCGGCCAATCAATTAGATGTTATTGTTGTGATGTCTTTGTCAAGACTGTGATTATGTTTAGGACGATTCATCTGACCCTAGAAAAGACTCGGTTTCAAGCCTACTCTATAGCGAGTCTAGCGACTACCCTGACCCCTTACTGAGTCGGCCAACAACCGTCTTAAAGTGAGATTTGATGTAATGTCAATTACCACGGTGTTAACATAGTTACTCCCTCCCAAAAATTCAATTGCTCGTTTGGATAATATAGAGATAAATTACTCTAGACAATAGAATGAATGCATGAAAGGATACATTCCCACAAATATGTGTGGGAGGTTACCATTTAGAAATTGTGATGTTTATCAAAGTGACTAATTTACCTCTATTTATGGTAGTACAAAAGAAGTAACAAGAAGCTAGATTAGTAATTCATTGTATTTTATAGTTTTTTTTTTTGCGAAATCCTACCTTTAAAAATCCCGACTTTGCAAAACCCTACCTTTTATATTCGTTTTTGCGAAAGACTACTTGAAAAAACATTTCTTTTTGCGAAACCTTACCTAAATGTATTTTTCCGTCCAATTTGTCAGAGTCTAGACGTTGACCATTTGTTGACTTTGATTCTCAATGGCCTCTTCAAAAATCCCCAATTTCCCCCATTCATTCTCTCTGCTCTACCCAGATTTCCCCAATTATTTCGCTTTCGTCTTGCCCAAAAATTCATCAAAGGACACCCAGGTTCCAAGGTTTGGTTTAGCTTTCAAGATTTCTTCTAAATCAGCTGGATAAAGATCTTTGGATTTGAGTTTATCCCGATAAAGGGATACTGCTTGACTGAGCTGTAGCTTCTTTATGTGTATAGTAGGATTCGTTTTCTTGAAAGGAGTATCCATATGCCGAGCAAATAAGAGCAATGAACTTAATACCCTATAGTTGCACTTAAGTGTAAATAGGTATTTAGACGCAATGTTGTCCTCCTCAGTACCTAGGTGAATATACTTGGCACTCTTCTGTTCCCAGCCATTCTTCCATTGCTTTCATCAGCTCAAGTCCGATTCCCATTCTCCTATATGAAACACAAGCACCTCGAACTCCAAACGTGCAGCAATAGGATATGCTAGTATACACAACCACTGGGCTAGGATAAAAGCAGTGATAATAAACGGGCTTAATAGTGTATATATATCAAAGTTGCAGGTGCCAGAACATAAAAAGTATAGGACCGCCGTGGTGGGTTGCAGGTGCCAGGCCCCCGCCACCCCCACCACTGGCTCCGCCCCTGTCGGCAACGCGGTTAAGACGATAGATCTGGACAAGACAAAGACCTCAAGTTGTTGGTGGTACATCAAAATGATTGAAAAACAATGAAATAATTAAGATGAATTTACCAAAAGTCAAAATCAGGGTACTTTACCAGCATCAACAACAATCGATGACATGAGAAAATCAAATCTCACTGAACAAACAGTATCATGATCGATTATGAAATGAATACTGAGCTGATTGGGATAGATGATATTGAGGGTTTTTATACAATGGGCAGTCCCTTGTTATTATCATTGTTTAGTTTTATCCTCATCCTGATTGCCTGGTTGGAATATGGAGTTGTTGAGAAGGAATGTATCTGGCCCAATAGTGCTTATTGGACTGAATAGTCCAATACGGGCACTACAAGACAAGATTGTCTATTGGACTGAAACGTTCGGCATGGGAATTACACGACAAAACGTAACTCTTTTGTGACACCGTCTCACGGATACAATCAAAACTTACTACTCCATACTATATTCTCTCAAAAAAAAATTAAAAAATAAAGAAGGAATAATAAACACAAAATAACGTAGTATTATAAAGAAGGGAAAATAAACACAGCACTTCCCTTGCCTTCTTCTTTGTAGTCAACACACGTGAAAAAAAATATTTGAAAATCAAATCATAATATATACGGAGTATGAAAAAGAAAGTGTACATGTATGGATGAGCTATTCAATCTTTTTTTTTTTTTTTTTTTTATACTTTTCAAAAGTCGTAAAACCTCCAAGGTACTTGGCGGTATTATACATAGGTGACGTGCACCACATTTTGTTGTTGACAAGTTTTTTCTCAACCTATTTTATTTAACAGTTTTTTTAACACTATTTCAAAAAATCGTTCCTAGAAAACATGTTAGTCAATATGTGTCACAAGTAAACAAAAATAATATGTATGATATAATGATAAGAGAAAGATAAGATGCATGTTAACTTAAACCGGTACCACAGTTTTGTGGAACTAATATATAGTATCCTAATACTTTCAACTAGCAAGATGCCTACGGGTTGAACAACCTTTAGTATACCTATAGAAATAAGTTTTCGTAACTCACTTACTTTTTAAGGGTTGATATAAGATTAATAGGTCGGAAATATGGATTAAAAACTCGGAGTAGATGATTACGACAATCTAATGACTCTAATTTTTTATTATTTCACATTTACTATTTTTTAATGGTAAACGGGTCGATAACGTAAAATAAGGTAGGATCAATAACAATTTTATTTGGTATTTGATAGCGTTGTAAAAGTAGAGTACGAAAAGGAAAGAAGTTTACTTATCCAATTGATTTAATATTTAATGTAGACTTATCATCGATGTGATTATATGATTTTACTTCCTTTATTTCTACCCGAGTATTCGTCGGAAAAAAAACCTATCACTACTACATAAAAGACATAATGCATTGCCCAAAAAAGTGCTGCATTAGGGACTTATAAGTGTTGCATTAGGCCTAAGACAACAATTTTGTACCGTCGCACTTGCGACCGTTGTCGTAGGTCTAAGACACGCTCTGGTGGTCTAATGTAACGGTTTAGGAAATTTTATAGAAAGTGTTGCAATAGATGTTACATTCAAAGGGCAAATGCAACGACCCTATTGTAACACTTGTAGGCTAAGGCAACGACCTTATTGCAACACCGGAATGCTAATGTAACCCTACAATGACCCTAATGCAACAATATTACAATTTTTTTTTTTTTCTCATATACTCCGTATACTAATAATATACGTAAATCAATAAATCAACTTATATTTTTTGTTAGGCTATGTGGGATTCGAACCCACACATATGTGCAACTTTGCACATTGCTCGACCAATTGAGCTAAAAGCCTTTCATCAAGGGACACTAGCAATATTTCTCCAAATAAAACTTGGGAACACTAAACTTCAATCACTACTACATAAGTGACCTAATGTAACACCCCAAAATTTGTTGCATTAGGGCCTATATGCATTGCATTTGATCTAATGCACCACATGTTCATCGTTGCTTTCTCTTGCGCTGCATTAGACCGAATGCAACGCCCATAATAAAGTGTTGCATAAGCTTCTAGGAAGCGTTGCATTTGCCTCTCAAATGCAACAAGGCTATTGCAACGCCCATCAGATGACGCCACACACTACTATACCCTATTGCAACGGTACCACAAATTAATTTTTTTTTTTTTCCATATAAATTTATTAGTATCATACTCCTCTATGTAGGCAATGTGGAATTTGAACCCACACACTAGTGCAGTTTTGCACACAGCTGTTGAGCTAATAGCCTTCTGTACATCTATGTATAACAGAAAAAATATTATAGTACATACTAACTTGATCGGTAAAGCCAAATTTAGCACTAATCTGATTAATGACAATTTCTAGTCATTCACATTTCCCAAGCTATTCCTCCACTAGTTTATTTGAGTAAGTCTTCCATGTTCTCGGTTAATGTTTCCTGCCCCCAACAGCAACTTATCTCGCACCTCTAATATTGAACTACCAGCTAACTTTCAAAAAACAGACTTTCTAGGCTAAAGGCAGGCTGGCATACTATGTAATATGTACCTTTTTAAAATTGGTTGATTGATCATCAATGTGGAATTTGCGCATGTACTTGACTACGAACATCTTTAAGGGCTGCAAGAACGGAAATCCTGTCACCGTCAAGTTTCAACACTGAATTAGTGAATGAACATGTAACACCCTTGTTACCAGCCTAAGTGTTTGAATAATTTTAAGACACAAAGGTCTGGCAACATGGTGTTACTGCCGCATAAGGCTTATCAAGCCTTTCGCAAGGCCGAGCTTAAAAGTAAGAGCTTATTGGATATTCCAAGTTGTTACCTGCTTGAATGGATATTCTACAAAAAATTTACATTGAAAAGGGGGTAATATGCCAAATCAAATCTAAACCAAAAGATTAACGAAAGAAGTTTTTGTATTTAGTACAGTGTTCGCGTCACTCTTCTTTATTCCCCAACTAAGCAATCAATCAACTAATTGAACTAACCTGCAACATTGGGAAACACTAGTCAACAGTAGGTTGAGTAAGGAATTAAGCAGTACAAGAAAAGAAAACAAATTAATCTGAAACTCAAAGAACTTTTTGCTTCCTTTTCGGTTGGACATATAGGTTTGACTATTGACTGACCATACACTAAATGTGCACATCCTCTTAATAGGTCTAAGCCTGATACGAGCATCTAAGGCGGGGGTGGGATCAAACCACCCCATACGACTATTGGGAGCATTGGCTGATGCTCGACTCACCACTGAGGGATTGAGCCAATTGACTAGAACCACTTTTCCGAGAAACCAAAACCTTACTTTTATTCAAATCATAAGAACAGCTCGCTAACTTTGACAGTCAAATAAACCTACTGAATTCGAGCAATAAGTTACCATTTGCTCAGTCTCAACTCTCAAGTACACTTCTGTCTGCCAATATATAGTTCACCACAAATAAGGGTATCCCTTATCTCCACAACATATTCTCATACACAATTGAGTAAAAACACCTTACCTTGAAAGATTATGAGCAAAATACAGCACGTCACAAATCTTCCTCTACAAAGTCATCGTTTACAATAACAATTATCACTAATTAGACTTGGACCCCTACGACTTTCCTGAGTAATTCTACTATATCTAAGCATGCTGGAAACCACCAATTTATCAAAATGAAATTACCAATTAAACAAAGACATGCTAGACGATGCTTAAGAAACACTCCCTATTTCACGAGATTCACTGCCCCCATCAGATGATTTATCTACCACCAACAACCATAATCCTAAATACACTTAACTAATTAAATCCTCGGCTTAACTAGCTAATTACTCAGGATTGCAACCAAAACATAGAACAATTACAATACTTATTGATACTGAAAGGAGTAAGGGTAGCTAGGTGGTCGCACAGATGACAATAGTGGCGCGATCGATGATCAGGGATCCCTCTCCCCTTCCTTTATGCTTCTCCTCTCGGCTGGCCATACAAACTAAGAGAGTTTGTTTTAATTTCCTAAAAGAAAACAAACATTCAGCTACTAACCTATGAGGCTATGACTTGAGAGATTTGTCCACTGTCTCTTCTTTAATTTAAAAGCTTTTCAACAAAATTGGAGCCCATTCACAAGCCTTTACGTAACCTTCACAGCAAGGCAAAGAGAAAGGGAATTCAGAGATATTAGCCTTAAGGCAATAGCTTGTCTAGGGTCATTGGCGCGAGTTAACAGCATTTGGAACCCTTTGAGAACACAAGCAAATCTGTTGCGATGAATTTAAGATTCGTTATAAGTTTGCATTTATGGTAATCTAACGGAGCCTCAACTTGAAAGTTATTCACACATTCTTCAAGACGTTTCTCATCTTTTGTATTAACTTTGAGGACAGTCCTAAACTTTTATCGTTACAGGTTAAGGCTACTTTTGTAAGGCTACGTTTGCAACAAAGCTGGAAGAATTGATAGTTTGCTCTAATTCTTTGGAGAATTCCTTCTTCAACTCATAAATCACTCTTCTGATAATTTGTGCACTAGTTACTCAATCAAAAACAAATATTGCCTATAGGTCCAACAACCTAACCGTTTGTTTTTGAGAAATCAAAGGATAAGCAGACCTTAAATCCATTCGATACTAACAACTTTTAAATGTTTTATCATCAGTCTATTATATACAAGACAAGAATACAACTGTCACTATCCCAAGCTAACCATCTTACTTCCAATTCTATGTCATCTAAGTCGAAGTAGCCTATATCCACCCATTTCTGAAATTGATTCATAGTAACCCAAATTTCAGATGGTTCATAAACCCAAATTGACAATCTAACATGAATATTTCCAAAAGTTCTATGAAACTGCCAAAAGAATAAAAAAAAAAAGACAAAGGAAAAATACCTGAAGAACTGTCAAGGTTGCTGTAAGCAGTGACATCCTTATTGAAGAGTGTTGTCGAAGACACAATTGAATCGAACCTTTATTCGCTTTGCCCAAAACAAATCAAAAGTTCAATTATAATTGAAAAGACAAAAACATGAAACTGAAAAGTCTTCGAACCCTTCTTAAATCCAATCACCGTTGTTGGAGATTGTCGAATCGGAGAACCGCCACCGGCCGGCACCTTGTCGGAGACCCATACTGAAAACACCCTCGCCGACCCGTTCCCTACGCCCCAAAACCACCCTCCCCCGTTGGTCTACAAATCCAAGCACCCTATCAAAAACCCTAATTCTATGAACCAAAATTGAGAAACAAATTGCCTTATTAAGATGATTTATCCAGACAAGAACAACAAGAAAGTAACAGAAGATAGCCCGCACGTGCAGGTTTTAGTGACGATCTAGTGAGGATCGAGATGGAGGAGGGAAAATTGGGGACAATGAAATTTCTGGATGAAGGAGACTAGTTTCCTTGTTCTTTTCTTTTTCTGAACTCGGGATAAGACAGTATGGCGTGTTATTTGACTCACATGTTTTCTTTTTCCTATTTTTTTTTCTTTTTTTTTTTTTTTTTTTTGGGAGCTTTTGACTATCCCGTTGCATTTGGTAAGGCTAATGCAACACTTGCTTACCTAATGCAACGCCTACCAGGAAACCGTTGCATTAGAGGTGATTCTAATATAACGAAATCTATATTCATTGCAATAGGGGGTCTAATGCAACGGTTCTTCAAAAGTCGTTGCACTTTCAGTGCTGCATTTGCTCATATATGTAGTAGTGTATGAAACGAGGTTATACATGTATCTTCATTTAAAAGCCAAATCAGATTGCTAAAAAAAACAAAGACGCAAAATCAAGCTGAATTCAATAAGGCTAATATAAAGACTTGATTAAGCTCACAAGAGTGTAATACAAATCATGACACACAAATATACGTGCGATTGCTGGAAGAAATCGCAAGATTACCAAAGTAGGCATTAAACCTTTAAAGACGAACTGGTCACTAATATTTTCTACGCAAACCAGCACATACAAGGGAGAATTTGAAGCTTAAAAAAACATGCTGAAAGAATAAGAGGATTCAACCAACCTTTTGGACCGAAGAGCGAATACGTGACTTGGACCTGTGCTGAGACCTTCCCCAGTTCAACGAGATCCGTGTCTCTATCATCACTATTACACTCAGGATTCCTCCACCTAAAACATGCAACAACCAACATCTGATTAAAAGGAGAGCATTTCTAATTTCTATGCTAGACTTTAAATGCTCTATGTTTATCCTGTGGAGGATTGTGCTGAGTGACGAGTATGTATATCATAACTCAGATTCAAGCCATTACCCTCATTATATCAAATTATCAATTGATAGACAAGTTTTCGCCTCAAAGTCTAGTTCCTCATCATATATCAGACCTTCAAAACTGTAAGTATATATCTGATCATCAACACAAGATCTGACCTTCAATACATTGTTCTCAGTGGATGGCAAATGTCCTTGCTCAGGAAGCTTCTGTAATGCAATCCGAGCAGCCATAAGTTCCTTCCGTTATCTATCAATCTCATCTATCCATCAAAATTAAAATAGCAATTTCAAAACAAACAGTCAAGCTCACATAATATTGTTCAGGATTCTATTTCAAAAAAAATATATTGTTCAGGATTCCGTACACAAGAATAACCTTGGCCCTCAATGGGTACGTACTCTTTTCTCTCAACAATCAACTCATTCAGCTGCTTCTTTAGCATATCCATTTCGCCATCCTGTATGAAAAAATGCTCATTGTTATAACAGTATAGCTAATTAGCTATGCACAGATCAGTCAGAAATCCACTTTGTTTTATTTTTATTAATTCAGTGTCACCTTGATTGAAAGCACAACCGACATGGGATTCTACACGTACCGTCAAGCTGAAAAATCTGTCAGCTTTTCAAAAAATTACAGTATAGGAGCTCATTTAGGTTCACTCCCAGCAAGTCCCTCATCACATCATGGGTCATGCCTTCTGTAGAACCAGGTGCTCAACATGAATATCTGGGCAAAAGAAACTGTTTTTCAGATGAATTAACATAGCAAAGCACATGACAAGAGTATAGAGATTCGAAACTAATGTGAATACAGGCTCCATTAACTTTCTATATTCAAGTCAACGTATTGCCAAACTTGATAAGTTCAGAGGCCAGGACCAATTTTCATACACGCAAAACCACGTTCATCCCTAGTAAAATAAAGGTCAGCAAAATCAAAGACATTTTTACGCAACAAGAAACAATTATCTTAACCTAAGTAATCAAAAGTTACAAATACTAGTCCCTTGCAAAACAAACTAGGATTTCACAATCTTTTTCAATATTTGAGCATGAGCTACGCCCACCATCCTCAAAAGTACTTACAGAGACCTTGCTCAAAAAGAGAGAAACAATCTTAATAGAAGACCTCTTAGTATGGATCAGCCGCAGGCACACATCGATTTGTTCCTAGATAAACTTACTGAAGACATTGATAGCAATTAGTAGTGGGCATAAATTAGAATTCGGGCAGAAAATGAATGCTTTACAGCATTATGCTCTTTGATTAAATACACGTGAACTCGTCAAGATATGAGCAAATTGTGAATTGTATATATGACTTTGCTAATGGGTAGAAATACAATGAGCTAAAGAGCACCTTATATTGGACACCAAGTCACTACACTCTCTATTTAAACGACAGAGGTACTTAGTTTTGAAAGGACAACTCCTACGGCACATCCTAAATCACAAGTGAGCTCATTCCGAACTATGGACGACGGTATTCACAACTAAAATGCCCCTAAAATACAGGATTCAAACACTCCACTCCAAATTCATAAACCCATAAACAAAGCTTATAATTTGAAACATAAACAACGTAAATGCACGAAACAACAAAAATTAACTGAGAAAATACATAGCAAGAAATCAACTTCATCCTGAAAAACATACTATTGAGCAGGTAAATACACCAAAGGTTCACTAAGAATTTGCCATTGGATAATCTAATTACTTTAACTAAAGCAAAAAAAGAAACTAAAAATCTGTACTAAATTAAAACAGCAAAAAAAAAAAATCCAGAATAAAAGTGAAAAAGACGGAAGAAGAGTGAGAAATCGAGTTCATAACTAAACGAATTCCACGAACAATCAAATTTTAGCATATAATAAACACAAGTTGTGAATAATTAGAAAATAAAATTGATGAACTCATATGGAAACCGATATCAAATTCACATGTATAGTCGCAAACGAGGAATGGATATGGTGATAAGGAGACACAAATACTAAATAAGATTGTTACTCAAGAGTCAAGACACACTTGCTTGTTTCATCCTCTAATCTTCAACCACAGGACCCAGATTATTATGTCACATAATTATACATTATGTTTGTAATTCGATTGTTACTCAGACACACCCACTCAAATAATTGTAAATTAAAAAAAAAAAAAGAGGAAATTGGAATTGAAATTGAAAGTGAGAGTGAGTAAGAAGATGACGTAGACCCAGTCGTATATCTCGAGGTTTAATCTAATCTAATTCACCTGATTATTTAGTCTCACATGATGAAATTGCAAGATCAACGAGGGAAGAAATCGATCAGGGAAAGGACATGGCCTGAAACTCAGTAGGAAATGTAGCAATTAAGAGGATGGTCCGTCTTGCATCTGTACGAGGCATATCCATCTGTTGTGCAATCTTTCGGATTTAATTTGAGGCTCAAAACCCTTATCAGCATTCTATTTGCCTAATCCAAAGCGAACTACCTGACCATTCTTAGAGAGACCCTACCCATCTCAATCATATCAACCAAGCGCCCTGGGGTTGCAACAAGAATGTCAACGCCCCTCTCCAGCTTATGAAATTGCAATAGAAATAAGACAGTTCACATTTTTATACATACAACATTCCGATTCCTTACAATATTTCCTTTGCTTTTAAGACAACTTTTAGGATTTCACACAGGTCGTCAAGCCTTTGTTGCAGAGGTTTCCGGTCAAGCAAAGGAAAAAAACAAAGGGAGCTTTACAAAGATTCTGAGCAAATTATACACAGGAGACATGACCAACATCAAAGTTTATCCCACGCAAAATGTCTTGTCACAGAGTCAAAGACACTGAAAGCCATCAAACAGAAACAATGGAAATATGAAACTTTGTTCTAAGTGAAGTGAACATGCAGCAGGCTTGATAATCATATAATGATTGATTTGGGGTGAAATTGCCATCAATCTGGGCAAAACAAGAACTCTAGTTGATGATTTTCGAAATGAATAGAACAAAAACCCTAATCGATGATTTTCCCAAATCAGAAAACCTAAATATTTCAATTAAACCATCAAATTACAAATAAGTCATTCAATTAATTAAATGTGTAAACGAAATTTACAAAATTACAAAAGGGAGCAAAAATTACACCAACCTTTGTGCTCCTGGTAGCGTGGTGGCGAATGGGCGCATACGACGTCGTTCGGATGTCTGAGGCGACGGTTGAGCTGAGATGAGGTGAGGTCGTCGGCGGTAGCTCAGACGAGGAGTTGAAAACGTGGTGACAATTGTAGAGGTGGTGCAGCTCAGGTGATGATACCACGAGAAAGAGGAGAGAGAAATGAGGGTTTAAGGCCCCGGCGATTCAACGGTGTTTTCAAATCAGATCAGATTTATTCAAATCAAATCAAATCAGATCAGTTTTATTCAAATCAAATCAAATTAAATCAGATCAGAATTATACAAATAACAATCAATGAATCTATTCTATTTCTAGTTATTAATTCGTTTAATTGCAGTTAATTTATCTATTAATTCAGTTCAGATCAAATTAAATCAAATTTATTCAAATTAAATCAAATCAGTTCAATTCAAATCAAATTAAATCAGATCAGAAAAATGCTGCCCAATCGCACAGGGCCTAAGTCTGGGTTGCCTTATTTTATTTTTTGGAGGGGATAGACAGAGTTAGGGAGTTTTTTTTTTTTTTTTCCCTTACCAAGCATTGCCTTTGACTTGCTAGTGTAACACTAATACACTATCCCGCCTAATGCAACGCTTTTGAGAAAATTGTTGCATTAGACCTTTCATACAAAGTGAACCATTGCATTAGATGAGCAAATGCAACATGTTTAGAAAAGCGTTGCATTTGCTCTTTTATGTAGTAGTGCACACATTCATAGCAGCAATAATCACTATATAAAATTTACTAGGGGTGTATGAAACTACAGTTGTCTTAATTGTATTTACAAATGTCCTATCACCTACGGGTTAAATGATCAAAATTTAAATTATAAATGAACTTCTCCATATTAAGGCAATATATAAAGATTTGTTTAAAAAAAAGTAGCAATTGGGACAGAAAAATGAGTCAGGGTATAAAAACTGCAAGCCTAAGCCTAATGAAACATGAAAGTGTTAAGAATATTATAAACAAAACAAAATTAAATAGGAAGTACTACTCTACACATATAATGTAAGAATATTTTTTTGAAATTGTGCAAGTTATTTACAATTGAAATAACCACCTCAAAATAGCGTTTTTTTTTTTTTTAACTTTGAGATTTGAGTTTCACATTATTCAATAATCATCAGATCATATATCATCATATCATCATATCATATCATATATCATATATCATATATAAATACAATAGCGGTAGATTTAGCAGCTTCTTAGGTCGTCCACATCAGCATTGACATCAGCGCCATGTCATAGATGACGTCAACATGCAATATTTTAGGTAGTAAAATCTCTCGAATAATTAACGGATTCCATAATTAAATAAATATATCGGATTTATAATTAAATAAATCTATCAATAAACAGAAATTATACAGAAATATTTTAAGTATCTGAAAGAATATCTTTAAGGGTTTTAAGTATAATCTAAATGAATGTAAACCTTCCTAATTTTTTTTATATAACCCGTGATTTATGCGTAAGGTAATTTAATATGCATTTCCCATAAATATTGACATTAAAACTTCAATTCCTAAATTATTAGAATATTCCAACCTGTTATATATTGGATAAATCAAATAATTTCCAAGATATATTCTATAAAACCGCAAATTGAGGAATGAATGCAATTGACGAAGGATTTTGCAAATAACCATATATTCTTTCCTTTAATTATGGGCTACAATAATCAGCCTATACCCTAATATTCCTTGCGCATCACTACTATGAAAAGAAGGCTAGAGGCCTGAGGCTAATCCCTGCCAACACACCTTCATCGCACCAAAAATTCTATAATAGTTGTCAGTATTTGACAATTAGGATAAGGAATGAAATCGGGACCATTAGATAAAGATAAATTTCAGCCATTAGATTTTTATTAACCATAGTTAAAAAAAAGTTCCTACGATACACCTTACCACACATGATTACAAAATATAATATTTTTTTAGGTACTCTGAATATTTTTTTCCTTAATTAGTTTGATTTTGCCTATCAATTATAATCTAAATTATTTGTTTTTTAAAGGAAAGAGAACTATATTAATTCTCAGTTTCAGGAAAGAATAATCCGGTTACTCTGTACCAAAGTCCCTGTCTCACCCCTATGATGCTTTCATGCACATACAGGCTAAGGTGTTGACAAACAAAAACTCACATTTTCTTCTTACGATAGTAGTCTAGTAGAAATAAAATACAATGTAAACACCATGAAATTAATCAAATCAAATCTCTTTACGAGAACAACGTCTCTGCAAATTCATTTCTCCCTTAGCCATTACATAGATCCTAGGTCCTCAAGATCCTATCTTTATCACAAATTTTTTAGTGTTTTATTAATTAACCCCATCACCTTTCGGCTCTGCCTTATGTTATCCCTTCTTTTCTCGCCGTCGTTCAACACCCCCGGAACAATCCACAACCTTACGGCGCCGTTTTTGTCAACTTCATCCCCAACAGGATCTTATTGAAGTGTAACTGGATTTTTTGGGTTTTTCGTTTGGTTTTTTTTGTTTTTTTTTGTTTTTTAATACTTAATTCATTCGATCAAATCGTACAAGCATGAAATGGTATTTCAGATTTTTGAGTTGATAAGATTGAGATGTTGACGGTGGAAATTAGCTTTTGATGACATAGAGTATAGAGTAGTGCGTGGATGAGCAATCACTAACGCTGCATTGTTTTTTTTTTTTTTTTTTTAGGTGAAAACATATATAATTGTTATCAAATCTAAATTTATATTTTCAAAAGATTATGTCATATTTTATATTATTATTTAATTGTTAATCATAGTTAAATCTTATCCTAATTGTCAAAAACCGACAATCACCATAGAATAATGGTTCATCGTACACGTTTCGCCTCACTTAAAATGGCGAAACAGAGATCTGAAATTCCTAGCCCTAACATTCACTTATACCACACAATAGAAATGGAAATGGCTCATTTCATTGGAAAGTAATCACAAAATCAATCACAAGCTCCCAGAAATTCGGAACCACTCAATCGTGGAACATCCCCAATTCATCTTCCCCATGAAATATATCCCCTACTCTGTTTCTCACCAAAAATTTTATATTGGTAATAGAAAATGCTCATGCAGATAATTAGGTTGTTTGAATTAGAAATTAGGCGAGCAGATCATTCTTGCGTTCCGAAATTCTCAAAATTATTACCCTTCCTTTCGACATACTCTGATTTCTCCACCTCACTATCCTATTTTAGTAGAAGGAAAGAACAAGATAATAAAAAGAGGAGAACAACAGAGAAGATGAGGAGAAGACAAAAGAAAATAACGAGAAGATCATTGGAGAAGGATTGATATGATCATTAAAGTCAAAGAATTCAAGGAGTAGGCGGTGTATGTGTCATTGTGTCCCTCCAAATGTTCTCTGGCTAAGCATTTTAATTTGGAGTAATTTGTATCATATTTATTTTATGTCTCTTTCGTTAATAGGATGTCGATCAGTGTGTAGTTGACAGTGTTGTGTACGTATTGTTGTCATTTTTATTAGATAAACTTCTGACATCAGTAGTTCAGCACTAGGTCATATACTGAATAGATCAGATAATTCCCATAATCCGATAAAATTTACTTAATGATAGGAATCACAATTAATAAATTCCGAATGAAATGACATTTCTTCAATTAACGGTAATACGGAATATTCCAACCTGTCATACACTGGATAAATCGAGTAATTCCCAGATTAATAAATATACCATTTGTTTTATTAGGAAAAGATACAATTGACATATTCTTTGCAACCAATCATATATATCATTTTAAAGTTTTAGACAAGAAGATCTCTGTGATTATAATTGAGCAGCAAATTTTTGAAAAATATAATTTTAATAAAAATGTGTAAAAGAAGGTACTATACTAAAATAAAATCAATGGAAATGATAATATAATCTAAACGAATTAAAATTATCCTTAAAGATATAAATTTTTGTTCCTGAATATTCCAACCTATTATACGGGATAAATAAAAAAATTCCCAAAATAGATACTATAAAATCGAAAATTTGAGAAAAATATCAAATTTTCTACGGCAATAAAATATTTTTTAAGGTTATAAAATATGAAAAATATATTGCAATTTTTTCCATATTTTAAGGCAATAAAATTTAAAAAATAAATTGCAATTTTCTAAGATTTCGATATTATTCACGAAACAAAATATTCCTTAAATTAAAAAAATACAAACAAAGTTTTTTTTCCCATGCAAACGGCGCTAAACAAGATATAATGATATGATCAGTCAATTTAAAGGTTAAAAAAAATAACAACTAATTGAAATCATATCCTTATAAATTCAAATCAAATCTTTTAATTTATGGAAATTATAGGGGCTGGGTATTCGGAAATAAGGTACAAAATAATTTGGAAGCAAGTCGTATATATGTTGGTTAATTTAGAGATCAACAAGTACGGTAGATTAGACCCAAATGTACATGCATCGAAATGAGTTCGGGTTAATATGTATCACTGGGCATATAAAGCGGGTTCATAACTAAGAATTTGGGTTACGGGACATAAAAATGGGTCATGACCTAAAAAATATGCGTATCCAAACAAGGTCTGGTTCGAGCCATGAAACTCAGGAAGGATTAATTTTATAACTCAAATATGGGTCAATTGCTTGGGTCATTTTAAGCCCAAAAGTATGTGTATCAAAACGGTTTGAGTTAATACAATTTACGAGTAAAAATAACGGGTTCATGACCCTAAATTAACAGGGTCATAACCCGTAATGCCGGTTACGGGCCATAAAAGTAGGTTCATGGCCCAAAAACCAAAAGATATTTTACACGTCAAAGATCATGTCTCTTATTTTTTTACAGGTACAATACCAATTTTCGTTATTAATTTTTATGCAAATAAAATTTTATTAAAATAGTCCGTGTAATTTTATCGGTAAACAGATTTGGTCAAGTTAGACAAAACATGGGGGTACGATTGACTATAAAGGTCATGTACGGGTCCTAAATAGTGGTTTCATGATTAAGAAAACCCGAGGTCGAATTGGGTTGAGAAATTAAATTAGTTTTATTAAGCTTTCAATTAAGCTGTCTAACTATGTTCAAACTAATGTTTTATCATACGCATTTATTAATTTGGTAACCCAAATAGTATTATCACTTCTCTTTGTCCTACTATGGTGGTGCTGTATTTTATTGTATAATTTTTTTTTCTCTTTATCCTTTTATAGTTCATGACTAGATTTGCGTATGTTTTTCCTAAAATTTTTATTAATAACATAATTATAAGTTTGTCGAGTCTCAAACATTTGCTTTTTAACAGTTTTGTACACACCGTACTAATGGCAGCCCGTGCAATTTTGCACGGGTATTAAACTAGTATAAATACAATAGCGGTAGATTTAGAAGCATCTTAGGCCATCCACATCAGATTTGACATCAGCGCCATGTCATAGCTGACGTCATCACCGGTAAATATGGCAAATAAATCTGCATCAAAATGGCATATTCTGTTTATAAAATAAGAATCAAATCTTTTAAATTATATGATGTGACCGATATTTTTGGAATCAAATAAAATCATTTAATTTTTAGAAAATATAATCTGAATAATATAAAATCATATATAATAAATATACTGACGGTTGATAAAAATGCCATAAATTATGGGCCAAATTATTTAAAAATGTAAACAAATAAACTAAATTTATGAGGAAAGTAATCAAATCTTTAAGAATATTACCACAAACAAAAAGAAAATCTGCAGAAACTATGGCACTTTTCATAACTAATTTTAATCTAAGATAAAATATAATTACACAAAAATTATAATTTAAGAAACTATGTAAAATCATACCAAAACTATAATAATAAAATGATAAAATCTTTACAATTTTTTGAAAAAAAGAAAGAAAATAAAAAATTTACCGTGAATACTAGAATTTGTATAAAAAACAACTATACATGATTAAATTACCAATAATAATAAGTAGCATATTTTTCGCAAAGATTATAGGGTTATACCAATTTCACACTTTACCCTACCAATATAAAAGGACAACAAAAAACAATAATTTCATACTAGCAAAGATTGTATCATCCTTATTATTAGTTCGATCTTCTACTCTCATGCACACTCTATATAACCGATCCTTTAAGGACATACTTTTTATTTTGTTCATATCTTTTTTATTTGATTCTAGCATAATTCTAGCCATCTGTAACATTGTAATTAGATTAATTGAAGGTCGTTGTTTTTTCTGCATCATTTGATCAATGGAAATGAAATCAGTGTATTTGTGTTCAATCGTCATCACTTCTAAGTTATATTGTTTAATCATGCGTATTCCTACTTCTACGAACTTTTCATGTTCATTAGTTTAACACTACATGTTTATCACAAAATCAATGTTCATTAAATTTAAATTCAATGTTCATAAATTACATTAGATTTATCAATTTCTTATATGTTCATTATTTGATTACCCTAAAAAATCAGCCGCGTAAAACGCGTAAATTTCAAAGTTTTAGGCAAGAGAATCTCCGTGATTATATTGAGCAACAAATTTTCAAAATATAATTTCCATAAAAATGTGTAACAGAAGGTATTATCCTAAAATAAAATCAATGGAAATGATAATATAATCTGAACAAATTAAAAGTATCGTAAAATAAATCAATTTATGCTCCTACATTATTTCAAGATATTATATATTGGATAAATCAAAAAGTTCCCAAAATAAATACTATAAAGTTGAAAATTTGGGAAAGAAACAATTTCCTACGCAATAAAAATTGATTTTAAGGTTATAAAATATGAATAATATACTGCGATTTCACGTTAAGGCTATAAAATCTGAATAATATATAGCTAGAAAAGGAAAAAATAATTTCCTACGGCAATAACATCTGGTTTTAAGGTTTTAAATATGAATAAAATATTGCAATTTCACGTTAAGGCAATAAAATCTGAATAATATATAGCTAAAAAAGGAAAAAATATATTTCCTACGGCAATAAAATCTGGTTATAAGGTTTTAAACTATGAAATATATTGCAATTTCAAGTTAAGCCAATAAAATCTAAATAATATATTGCTAGAAGAGAAAAAATTAATTTCTAAATTTTCTATATTACACTCAGTAAATAAAAAACCTGTCATATACGGAATAGATCAGATAATTCCCATAATCAGATAAAATGTACTTAATGATAAGAACTCACACTTAATAAATTCCCAATGAAATGACATTTCTTCAATTAACATCGGATGATATTATACAGAATAGTAAAGGAAATCGATCTCCATATTTTGCCATCTCTAATAGACGAATATTATAAAAGGTAATACAGAATATTCCAACCTGTCATACACTGGATAAATCGAATAATTCCCAAATTAAGAAATATACCATTTGTTTTATTAGGAAAGGATACAATTAACATATTCTTTGCAATCAATCATATATATCAATTTAAATTTTTAGACAAGAAAATCTCTTTGATTATATTAAGCACAACTTTTTGAAAATATAATTTCCATAAAATGTGTAAAAGAAGGTATGATCCTAAAATAAAATCAATGGAAATGATAATATAATATGAACGAATTAAAATTATACTAAAAGATATACATTTTTGTTCTTGAAATATTCCAACTTATTATACGGGATAAATAAAAAAGTTCCCAAAATAGATACTACAAAATCGAAAATTTTCTTCGGCAATAAAATATTTTTTAAGGTTATAAAATATGAAAAATGTATTGCAATTTTTTCTAGATTTTAAGGCAATAAAAATTTAAACAATAAATTGCAATTTCCTAAGATTTTGATATTATTCACGAAACAGAATATTTCTAAAATTAAAAAAATACAAACAGAGTTTTTTCCCCATGCAAACGGCACTAAACAAGATAGTAATAAATTAGTGATATGATCAGTCAATTTAAAAGTAAAAAAATAGCAACTAATTGAAATCACATCTTTATAAAATCAAATCAAATCTTTTAATTTACGGAAATTATAGGGGTTGGGTATTCGGAAATAAGGTACAAAATAATTTGGAAATAAGTCCTATATATGTTGGTTAATTTAGAGATCAACATGTACGGTAGATTAGACCCAAATGTACATGCATCAACATGAATTCGGGTTAATACGTATCACCGGTCATATAAAGCGAGTTCATAACTAACAATTTGGGTTACGGGTCATAAAAGCGGGTCATGACCTAAAAAATATGCGTATCCAAACAAGGTCTGGTTCGAGCCATGAAACTCTGGAAGGATTAGTTTTATAACTCAAATATGGGTCAACTACTTGGGTCAATTTAAGCCCAAAAGTATGTGTTTCAATACGGTTCAAGTTAATACGGTTGACGAGTACACATTAACGGGTTCATGATCCTAAAATAACAGGGTCATAACCCGTAATGCCGGTTACGGGCCATAAAAGTAGGTTCATGGCCTAAAAACCAAAAGATATTTTACACGTCAAAGATCATGTCTCCTATTTTTTTACAGTACAATACCAATTTTCTTTCTTAATTTTTTATGCAAATTGCTTATATGCAAATAAAATCTTATTACAATAGTCCGTGCAATTTTTTTCAGGGGTTCAACTAACTTTATCTTAGTGGGGGTTAAATCGGTAAACAGATCGGGTCAAGTAAGACAAAACATGGGGGTAAAATTGAATATGCGCCTGTAGAGGTCATGTACGGGTCCTAAATAGTGGTTTCATGATTAAGAATACCCGAGGCCGAATTGGGTTGAGAAATTAAATTAGGTTTATTAAGCTTACAATTAAATGGTATAACTATGTTCAAACTAATGTTTTATCATACGCATTTATTAATTTGGTAACCCAAATAGTATTATCACTTTCTCTTTGTCCTATTGTGGTGGTGCTGTATTTTATTGTATACTTTTATTTTTCTCTTTATCCTTTTATAGTTCAAGACCAGATTTGCGTATTTTTTTCCTAAAATTATTAATAACATAATTATCAGTTTGTCGAGTCTCAAACATTTGCTTTTTAACAGTTTTGTACACACCGTACTAATGGCAGCCCGTGCAATTTTGCACGTGTATTAAACTAGTATATAATTACAATAGCGGTAGATTTAGAAGCATTTTAGGACGCCCACATCAGATTTGACATCATCGCCATGTCATTGCTGATGTCAACATGTAACAATTTTCTGACGAAAAGATAATCTCCGCAATAACTAACAGATTCCATAATTAAAATATTCTGACGGAATCATATATAGCTATAAGAAGAAAAAATAACGAGATAATTGTATTCATACTCATAAAATCTGAAAATATATAAAATATCATAAAATATCCCCATATTAACCGAAATTTGTGAGGATAGTAATCAAATCTTTAAAATTAATGAAACAAATAATATCAATTATCATAAATAAAAAGAAAATCTGCAGTAACTATGGCACTTTCCATAGCTAATTTTAATCTAAGATAAAATTATAATTTAAGAAACTATGTCAGATCATACCGAAATTATAATAATAAAATGGCAAAATCTTTTCAATTTTTGAAAAAAGAAAGAAAACAAAAAGCTTACCGTGAATACTAGAATTTGTATAAAAAATCCAACTATCCATGAATAAATTACGAATAATGACAAGTAGCATATTTTTCGCAAAGATTTTAGGGTTATAATCACACTTTACCCTACCAATATAAAAGGACAACAACAAACAATAATTTCATAGTAGCAAAGATTGTATCATCCTTATTATTACTTCGATCTTCTTCTCTCATGCACTCTCAACTTAACTAATTCTTTAAGGACATACCGTTTATTTTGTTCATATTTTTTTATTTGTATCTAGCATAATTCTAGCCATATGTAACTTTGTAATTAGATTAATTGTGTATATTCCTATTTCTACGAACTTTTTATGTTCATTAGTTTAACACTACATGTTCATCACGAAATCAATGTTCATAAATTACATTAGATTTATCGATTTCTTATATGTTCATTACTTGATTACTCTAAAAACTCAGTTGTGTAAAAAGCGAACATTTCAAAGTTTTAGGCAATAAAATCTCCGTGATGATATTGAGCAACAAATTTTAAAAATACATTTTCCATAAAACTGTGTAACAGAAGGTAGTATCCTGAAATAAAATCAATGGAAATGATAATAAAATGTGATCAAATTAAAAGTATCCTAAAAGATATCAATTTATGCTTCTACAATATTTCAAGATATCATATATTGGATAAATCAAAAAGTAACCAAAATAAATACTATAAAGTCGAAAATTTGGGAAAACATACAATTACCTACGACATTAAAAACTGATTTTAAGGTTATAAAATATGAATAATATACTGCAACTTCATGTTAAGGCAATAAAATCTGAATAATATATAGGTTAAAAAAGGAAAAATAATTTCCTACGGAAATAAAATCTTATTTTATTATTATAAAATATGATTAATATACTGCAATTTCATGTTAAGGCAATAAAATCTGAATAATATATTGTGTGAAAAGTAAAAAATAATTTTTAAATTTTCTATATTACACTGGGTAAATCAGAATATTCCAACCTATCATATACGGGATAAATAAGATAAAATCTACTTAAAAATAGGAAATTACACTTAATTGCATGTATTCACACATGTAAAAGAATATTCTACTGTATAAATTCCCAATGAAATGACATTTCTTCAATTAACATCGGATGATATTATACAGAATACTAAAGAATCGCTCTCCATATTTAGCTATCTCTAATAGACGAATATTATAAAAGGTAATACGGAATATTCCAACCTGTCATACACTGGATAAATCGAATAATTCCCAGATTAAGAAATAGACCATTCATTTTATTAGGAAAAGATACAATTGACATATTCTTTGCAATCAATCATGTATATCATTCCAAAGTTTTAGACAAAAAAAATATTCGTGATTACATTGAGCAGCAAATTTTAAAAATATAATTTCCATAAAAATGTGCAACAGAAGGTATTATGCTAAAATAAAATCATTGGAAATGATAATATAATATGAACGAATTAAAATTATCCTAAAAGATAACCATTTTTGCTCCTGCAATTCCAACCTGTTATACGGGATAAATCAAAATGTTCCCAAAATAAATACTATAGAATCGAAATTCAAGAAATAGATACAATTTTCTACGACAATAAAGTATTTTTTTTAAGGTTGTAAAATATGAACAATATATTACAATTTTTTCCGGATTTTAAGGCAATAAAATTTAAACAATAAACTGCAATTTCCTAAGATTTCGATATAATTCATGAAACAGAATATTCCTTAAATTAAATAAATAAAAACATAGTTCCCCCCCCCCCATGAAAATGGTGCTAAACAGGATAGTAATAAATTAGTGATATAATCAGTCAATTGAAAAGAAAAACAAAACAGCAACTAATTAAAATCACATCCTTATAAAATCAAATCAAATCTTTTAATTTACGAAAATTATAGGGGCTGGGTATTTGGAAATAAGGTGCAAACTAATTCAGAAATAAGTCCTATATATGTTGTTTGACTTAGAGATCAACATGTACGGTAGATTAGACCCAAATGTACATGCATCTAAATGAGTTGGGTTAATACGGATCACCGGTCATATAAAGCGGGTTCATAACTAAGAATTTAGGTTACGGGACATGAAAGCGGGTCATGACTTAAAAAATTTGTGTATCCCAACAGGGTGTGGTTCGAGACATGAAACTCAGGAAGGCTTAATTTTATAAGTCAAATACGCGTCAATTGGTTTGGTCAATTTAAACCCAAAAGTATGTGCATCAAAACGGTCCGAGTTAATACAGTTTACAAGTCATAAATAACGGGTTCATGACCATAAAAATGATAAAATAATAGGGTCATAACCCGTAATGCCGGTTACGGGCCATAAAAGTAGGTTCATGGCCCAAAAACTAAAAGATATTTTACACGTCGAAGATCATGTCTCCTATTTTTTTACAGTATAATGCCAATGTTCATTCTTAATTTTTATGCACATTGCTTACATACAAATAAATTCTTATTACAACAGCCCGCGCAATTTGTTTGAGGGGTTCAACTAACTTTATCTTATTTAGGGGTCAAATTAGTAAATAGATCGGGTAAAGTTAGACAAAATATAGGGGTCTAACTAATGCAATATGGACTGGGAATGAGCATGCTGATGCAGTAGGGGAGGGCAAACCCCCTGACCCAGTATGATAGTAGCAACATGGAATGTGAGAGGGTTAAATAGCCCTCTCAAA
This sequence comes from Spergularia marina, assembly GCA_963680865.1. Classification (NCBI taxonomy): domain Eukaryota; kingdom Viridiplantae; phylum Streptophyta; class Magnoliopsida; order Caryophyllales; family Caryophyllaceae; genus Spergularia; species Spergularia marina. Next base: position 18,827,432 of record OY804553.1, on the reverse strand, counting down.
CAGTGTGAGGTGAGGGACCTTATGCTGAAAAGGAGGATAAATATTATGGGAATATTGGAAACTAGGGTGAAAGAAAATAAGGCTGGAAGCATTATTAAGAAGAAGTTTGCTAACTATAAGGTGGTGACAAATTATAGTCAGCATTATAATGGAAGAGGTTGGGTGGTTTGGAATACTCAGCATCTTGTTGTGGATATAGTTGAGATTCATACTCAATTTATCCACTGCAAAGTGAGACATATTTTATCCAATAAGGACATGCTCATTACCTTTACATATGGGAGCAATGATGCATATGAAAGGCAAGAGCTATGGAGCAAGCTGATAGGGCACAGATCACAAAATGTGCCTTGGATTGTTCTAGGAGATTTCAATGTCATAAGGTCATCTATGGAAAAGTCTGGATGCTTTGCTCCTGTGCAAAAGGACATGGATGAGTTTAATGACTGTATTTCAGCATGTGGTCTGGATGATATACATAGCCAAAGTCAATTCCTTACCTGGACTAATAATCAAGAAGGAGATAGAAGGACATGGACCAAATTGGACAGAGCTCTGGTTAACTCAGCTTGGCTAAACCAATTCCCTGTTTCTATTGGGGATTTCTTGCCTTCTGGATTATCGGATCACTCTCCCTGTGTGGTAACTATACTCTCTCCTCCCCCTATCAAGAAAGTGTTTAGGTTTTTGAATTGCTGGACTATGCATTTAGAGTATGAGAGTACTGTGAGGAAAGCATGGCAAATCAGTACTCAGGGGAATGCAATGGCTAGATTATTTCAGAAATTGAAGCAAACAAAGCATGAACTTTCTCTGATGCACAAGTCCTCTTTCACTAATCTTCCAAAGAGGGTTCAGGAATGCAAGCAAGAATTACTTGCAAAACAGGAAGATTTGAGCAAGAGATTAAGAGATTCTGATCTGGAAAAGGAAGTGGAAATAGTTAAAGAGAAATACTGCCAATTGAAATTGGCTGAGCTAAGCATGCTGGGGCAAAGAGCAAAAGTCACTCATATAAACAATTCTGATTGTAGCACCAGCTATTTCTTCTCAAAGATCAAGGAGAGACAGCATCAGAGCATGATAGACAAGATTACAGACATGGAGGGGAAAATTTATGAGACTCAGGAGGGTATCTCTAAGGCATTCATTGATTTCTATACAAATCTGATTGGCAAAGAGAAATCTGTTCAGAAAATAGATAAGGAGTTCATCAGGAAAGGGGAATGTCTAAATAGTTCCCAAGCTGCTCGACTGGTTCAGCATGTCACCAAAAAGGAGATCAGAGATGCACTTTTCAGTATGGATTCTAATAAATCTCCTGGGCAAGATGGTTTTTCAGCAGGGTTCTTCCAGAAGTCTTGGGATATTGTTGAAACTGATTTTTGCAATGCAATTTGGGAATTTTTCAGGACAAACAAAATGTCTAAGCAAGCAAACACAACTATGGTCACTCTTATTCCCAAAAAAGATCACCCCTCTAGTGTTGATGACTTCAGGCCAATCTCTTGTTGCTCTACAATTTACAAAACCATCACAAAAATCATTGCAAACAGAATACAAGAGGTAATGCCAAGCTTGATAGGGATGGAACATGCTGCTTTTGTTAAGGGTAGGAGAATTTTTGACAATGTGGCTGTTTCTCAATCAATGGAACATGCTGCTTTTGTTAAGGGGTATCACCAAGATGTTTGGTTAAGGTGGATATTAGAAAGGCGTTCGACTCAGTAAATTGGGAATTCATTGAGGATACTCTGGATGCTCTGAATTTTCCAGAACAATTCATCAAGTGGATTATGAACTGCAGGGAGCTCTCAAGAGCACTACATGTGAATGTGGTTCACATTACACGAGTTTGGAACAACAGCGCCGATCTTTTGGCCGCGCAAGCACGGTGGGCTATACCACAAGACCCTGTCAAGAGTAGTGCCCCGATGACGATTGAGCTCCAGGATGGTGTGGGGCTGGCTGCTTTGTTCGATGAGAATGAAAATCTCGTGCCTCCATGGGAGACTGTAATAGCTAGTAGTAGTAGTAGTAGTAGTAGTAGTAGTAGTAGTAGTAGTAGTAGTTAGTTTGTTTTTCTTCGTCGAGTACAAAAAAAAAAAGAATTATGAACTGCATCACCAACACATGGTTTTCTCTCAAAATAAATGGGAATTATGAGGGGTTTTTTCCTGAAAAATGTGGCATTAGGCAGGGAGATCCATTGTCTCCTTACCTGTTTGTTATTAGCATGGAAATTCTCTCTAGGTTTTTGAGAAAAATGGCAAGGCAGGAGCAGTTCAGCTATCATCCTAAGTGCTCTCGAGTTAAGTTAACACATCTAACTTTTGCGGATGATTTAATGATCTTCATCAAAGGGGATGTGCCCTCAATGAAGGCAGTTGTTAACTGTATGAGCCTCTTTGCAAAAATGTCTGGGTTTGAAGCTAATCAAACTAAGACTGAAGTTTACTTTGGAGGAGTTAGACAGGAGGTTAAAAGGCAGATGTTGGACATTTCAGGGTATATTGAAGGCTCTTTTCCCTTTAGGTACCTTGGGATTCCTCTTCATTCTGCAAAATTGAGGAATGCAATGTTTAGCTCATTGATTGCAAAAATCCAGCACTCTTTGAATCACTGGTCATCTATCATGCTCTCTTATGCTGGTAAACTAATAAATTCAGTTATTTTTGGCATTGAAAACTTCTGGTGTGTTAGTTTGTTGTTACCAAAGAGCATTATCAAGCAAATTAGAAAGTTGTGCAAGGATTTCCTCTGGAATATAGAAGAAGGTAAAAGGAAAATGGTCTACAAAAGCTAGGATGGCATTTGCTCTCCAAAGAAAGAAGGTGGCCTGAATATCAAGGAGGTCTTGTCCTGGAATAAAGCCATGATTGCAAAATGGATTTGGCAGATTCATACAGATAGTTCAGGTGTTTGGAATTGTTGGATTAAAGCTTATCTACTTCGAGGGCAAAGTATTTGGCAAATTCAGAGAAGGGTTAATGACTCTGAAACGTGGAGAGATATCCTGATAATCAGAGATGAGTTGCTCACTTTAGCTGGGGATGAGGAGAATCCTGCTGCAATAATTCAAAAATGGCAGAAGAATGGCAAGTACAAGCTGCAGTAGGGTATGAGAAATTCAGAAGACATTATCCTGAGAATAGGTGGGCAAAGGTGATTTGGGATAACATAAATCTCCCTAAGCATAGCTTCATCTCTGCTTTAGCTATGCAAAATTCCCTAGCAACAGTTGATAATATCTGTGCTAGGGGAATGCTGCTGGTGAATAGGTGTGAGTTATGCAGGAAGAAAGTTGAAAATCATCAACACTTGTTCTTCGACTGCTCCTATACTGCTGAGATTTGGGGTGAGGTCTTGAGATGGCTTAAAATTCAGAGACAACCGAGGACTCTTAGAGGGGAAGTTAGATGGCTTGCTCAGAAGAAACATAGGAAGCATTGGAAGTGCAAATGGATGACTTGTAGCCTAGTAACTACGGTTTATATGATTTGGATGGAGAGAAATGCTCGTCTTTTTGAAGGAATTGAACACAGCAAGGAGTGGATTATGAAACAAATCAAAGACGCTGTTAGCATTAGATTATATGCGTGGTTAAAAAATTGTGATAATATCGAAATAGTCTATAGTTTGAACTCTTAAGAGGGTTTGATCCGGGGTTGTCTTTGTTTCTTTTAGTGGTGTTCGTTTGTAAGGTTTTTTCTCTTTTATTCCCTTTATGGATGAATAAAAACCACAATCTTACAAAAAAAATAAAAAAATATAGGGGTAAAATTGAATATACACCTGTAGAGGTCATCTACGAGTCCTAAATAGTGGTTTCATGATTTAGAAAACCCAAGGTCGAATTGGGTTGAGAAATTAAATTAGGTTAGTAACCCAAATAGTATTATCATTTTTATTTTGTCCTATTATGGTGGTGGTGTATTTAATTGTATAATTTTTTTTTCTCTTTATCCTTTTATAGTTCAAGACCAGATATATGTATTTTTTTTTCCTAAAAGATTATTAATAACACATTTATCAGTTTGTCGAGTCTCAAACATTTGTTTTTAAATGGCTTTGTTCACACCGTATCAATGGCAGCCCGTGCAATTTTACACGGGTATTAAACTATATTATATTAATAGCCGTGCATTTAAAGGTTTATTAGACCCTCCACACAAGCGCTGATGTCAAATAAAAGCTACCCTAAATAGCTCTAATAAGCGTATGCTAAACACATGCGAAATCATGCTTATTATTCCCTGACCTTAATTGAATATATTCCGTTTATAAAACTAAAAGGAATCAAATATTTTTAAATTATATTTTATACCCGAAATTATAATATCTCAATTTAGCTAAATGTACCCAAAAATAATAATTCCTAAAATAAATCGTAATCTTTGGTAAATTTAAAAAAAAAAATAACGTGATATGTGGCCAATTTTATAGGAAACAAATCTTTTCAATTATATTTAATACCCACATTTATAATATCTTATACTTTTTGGCAAGAAAATCTGTACAAAATGGAATTACCCACAATTAAATAATAAATATATGAACTGGAAATATTTTCTCACAAATAGCAAAGAATTTCGGCTAATATAATGGAAAAATATATTTACGCTTATTTATTCTAGGAAAAAAATTAAATAAAAATGATTTTAGGCCCTTAAAATGCGCATGATATATTCTAAATTTGCAATAATTTTAGGAATAAAATTAGCCCACACAAGAATATTAATACCTAAAATAAATTGTAATCTTTGGTAATTTTTTTTTAAAAATAACGTGATATGTGGCCAATTTTATAGGAAACAAATCTTTTCAATTATATTTAATACCCACATTTATAATATCCTATACTTTTTGGCAAGAAAATCTGCACAAAATGGAATTACCCACAATTAAATAATAAATATATGAACTGGAAATTTTTTCTCACAAATAGCAAAGAATTTCGGCTGATATAATAGAAAAATATATTTACGCTTAGTTATTCTAGGAAATAAATTAAATAAAAATTATTTTAGGCCCTTAAAATGCGCATGATATATTCTAAATTTGCAATCATTTCAGGAATAAAATTAGCCCACACAAAAATATTAATACCCAAAATAAATTGTAATCTTTGGTAAATTTTTTTTTAAAAAATACATGATATGTGGCCAATTTTATAGGAAACAAATCTTTTCAATTATATTTAATACTCACATTTATAATATCCTATACTTTTTGGCAAGAAAATCTGTACTAAAACGGAATTACCCACAATTTAATTATAAATATATGAACTAGAATTTTTTTCTTCTCACAAATAGCAAAGAATTTTGGCTGCTATAATAGAAAAATATATATACGCTTAGTTATTCTAGGAAATAAATTAAATAAAAATGATTTTAGGCCCTTAAAATGCATGATATATTCTAAATTTGCAATAATTTCAAGAATAAAATTAGCCCACACAAAATCATAGAAAATATTATCTTTTCATTCCACAACAGTATTAATTTAACATTAGATTAGTAAACTATATATTACAAAAAAAAAAATCAAAGAAAAAAGATACAGTTTATTTTCGGAACAAAAATGCTAGGAAATATGGCATTTTCCATTATTTAATTAACATAAGATTAAAGTCATTAAACAATAATTACGAAATTAAAAAAATTCCTAAAAATCGGTAACAAGTTAGCATTATCCATAATAGAATTCAATCAAATTCCAAATTATAATATAAGCGGAAGGAATCATATTTGTTTTTCTTAACAGACACATGATTTAGGAAACAACACATTTTAAAATTTTTACTCTAGGATATTTAAAACCTTTGCATAATTTAGGCAGTAAAACCAACAATATATTAGTGATATAATAGGGCTAATTAAAACTAATTAAAAACCTAAATTTCAATATTAAGACTAACAACAATGTATACAAGAGATGAACAATTCTAGATTTAATTCCCCAATTAGGATCAACAACCTAAATAACATATTATAATTATCCTCAAACTATAGTTTTCGAAATTAATTGAGACCAAACGAATAATAAAGCTAATTAACCCCAATTTCGTAATTAGTAAAAGTCAAATCAAAACAAGCATAAAAATCAAATCTTTGTGTACATAACTAACTCAAATTGACTACCCATTAAGTATAACACCTATTAGTATTGATTAATCACGAAGTAGAGCAGCAAAATCGACCCAACAATTTGTTCTTATCAAAAGGGCGAAAACAGGGGAAACAAAACGGGTTAGGAGATTATTACCCAGTCGAAGAGAGAGGAAGAAGGATCGGTGGAAAGGTGGTCGAACGGCGGTGAGCAGAGGCGGCGCGTGTGGGCGGTGAGTGGTTGAGCAGGGGCGACGAACGGTTGAGCGTGCGTGTGGTGTTTGGCGTGAGTATGGGAAAGGGAAGTAGGGGAGGGGTTCTCTGTTTCTTTTTTTAATATGGGAAGGGGGGTTTGTCGGGTGTGAGGTGAGAGAAAATTGAGGGTTTTTGTTTTATTTATTACTAGTTTGATGGCCCGTGCAAAGCCCAGGCTACTTGTTTAAATTTTAAAATTATGTAAACGAATTATTTATCTAAAACCTTAAATCTCATTTCAAACACCCATGTGATATTTGTAATGTAGTCAGATGGAAACTCACCTTTAAAAACTTTAAGTCATGTTTGAACACCCGTGGGGATATTTGTAATGTAATTAGATGGAAACTCACCTTTAAAAACCTAAAATCTCATTTCGAACACCCGTGTGATATTTGTAATTTAATTAGAGGAAAAGTTACATTTCAAAAGTTAAAGTCCCATTTTGAAACACCTGTGGGATATTTGATCAAATTGCCATAATCAAGAAGTTAATATATTACATAACTATTTTCCATAAATCAAATAATAATGTTATTTTATTAGAATAATATTATCATGTACTTACCATATCCTATTTTGGATAAACATTATTTACAATATAATAATATTATTATATGCCACGTGTCAGCGTGGGAATTGAGCGGGTTCAGGATTACATATATATATATTAGATTTTCCTTTTTTTTTTTCTTCTTTTTCTTTTTATTTGGGTTGGGTGTTTGATGTTTGGGCCAATATAGTAGTGGGTTAGCTTATTTTGTAGTAGCTAGAGATGGTCCAAGTAGAAATAGGAAGACCCAATAATCCAAGTTAAAAACCCAATCTCAAACTAATTTTCGAAACCACTCACGAAATAACAACTAAAATTATTTTGATATAATAAATTAACTACTAATACTAAAATACTATTATAAAATATACCGAAATTTTGGGATATTACATCCTTCCCCCTTTAAGAAAATCCTTCGTCCTCGAAGCGTGAAGTAAATAGATCAACTTATCAATCACTCATACAACACATACTAAACTCATATGATCCAAATGTATGAATGCAATGCATGATCCTAAGTTTAACGCCAAGTTGACATTACAATCCACCCTCCTTAAAAGAAGAGTTCGTCCTCGAACTCACGAGTTAAACAATCCTATATGTAAGTATATAATCCTAATTCCTTGATGCACGAGTCAATGATAAAGGATCGTCATTAAAAGATGGAAGTCTCTCATCAATTTTGCACTATCAAACCGATACACTTTAGAAGATCAATCTTGAGTAACCCAAATGTTAAAGCATCGCCAAGATCATTAAATTTCTTCTACAACCAAGACCTTTAATAAGTCGAAACCAATAAGACAGTCAACCTCAAATACGTTATAAACTGTTGGACAAACTACAGATATACTTTTAAATATAGGGAACCACATACCCAAGAAAACGTACTCATCAATTCTCGAATTGCAAATTCAAAAGATAAACTATTTGTGTCAAATTCAACCCCTCTTGTCCTCATGACGACATATATATCCAAATAATCCACCATACTGTTTAATAATATAAACCCATATAAGATACAACACCAAACTATAATCCAACAATAGTTCTAACTTCCTCAGTATGAATCAGGTTTCAAAGTAATATACTTAATCATCAAAATATAAATAGAGGCCTTATCGACCAATCCATTCATTTAGATCAATAAGACTCAACACCATTCGATACACATCCTAAAATTCTCAACCCCTCTGAACAATTTGAGTAGTCACTGTCATACCTCACCTTACCAGAATCATTTCTCAACATTAGTCAATCAAAATATACATTAAAATCCAAAAGATATACAAGTTCCATTATCACGTTAGAAATTCAATTTCTTCGAGCACCACAACTCTCATATATCAAATGAAACCAAACAAAACCATTATATCTAGAATAAATCTTTTCGCCCTCAATCATTTAATAAACACCGTACTCTCTGTATTTTACAAAACTCATAAAATCACCTTTAAGAATTATCGCTCAAATTATAGTAGCCAAAATGAAATTTGAAGTAACCAAATTCACTAAAGTCCCTTTGTCAATAAAATCAATTCTTTAAATCATAATGCAATAATTATATCATGATAACAATAATAGAGATTCTAAACCCCAGGGACAAATATTTATGACCCAAGTAAATCTCAAATCTAATCCGATTTTCGTCGAAATATAACCTCCTTACATTATATATAAACCCCAAAATACTCAATTTAAGACACCACACTATGATGAACCCATATACAACGAAAATTATTAAGATCATGGATCCAAAAATCATATTATCGCAAAATAGTTGTAACCTTCCATGACGGTATTACTTATAACAACCTCAAATCCATTAAACAAAATAGTCATATATCTCAAAATACATCAGTCAATAAATTTCAAGTTCAACTTTCCAATTTCACCACACAAGAAGAATTTTAATCTCTAGGAACCGACCAAACTCCAAACTCCAAACTGCAAACTGCAAACTCAATGTCGTATGCCACACTCAAATTTCATATTCACATCCCATCATAATATTCCTTACAAATCTCGTGAGAATCACTTTCAAACAATACAACTAAATTCTGAAACCGACTTACACATAATTTAAAATCCATAATTAGTATAGTCATCACTAGATCGCCTTATTACACAAAATTCGATTCACCATATAACCCCGACTATATTTCTCATATTTGACCAAAAATCTCAAATCAATTATCATAGCGATGTCCAAACAAATGTCTAAAATGCTAAATATAGATCATTCCAATAATTCTCAACATATTGGTCACCAATCACACTACTAAAGGTAGGGTAGGAGGGCACCATCTATATTTTGATATACTTTCTCTATGTCTGGTTAATTCAGCCCTTTAAGAATGATGCGGTAATTAACTATCAAGCACTTAGTAACAATTCCAACACTAACGAATACCAAAATAACTTATGTCTCAATTGAGGCGCATTCCATGAAACCAAGAAAATATATACATATCAAGCATACTTAAAATAGACATTAAATTTTCTCATTCCAATTCATTGAATATCATTCCAAATAGATAAGGTGCATTTGACCTTCCGAAACCAACAATTTCCATACATGTCCATCAACTTCATACTTTCGAATTCCAATACCAAATTATATCTATTCTCAATTTTCAAGTGAATTAAAACATTCAAATCATTCAGTAACAAGTATATATATAAAACTCACATGTGAAACAAGTACCAATTCATAAATAACAGGAAGTGAAACACACATAAACAAATAAAGCAATACCCCTATACCCCCATACGGCTTTGTTCATTTTATTTGTTTTTGTTAGTTAATTCATTTTTTTTTTCCTAGTCTTATTAGTTCAATTTTAACGTGGGACCTAACCTGGGCTCTGATACCAACTGTAACACCCCCAAATTTCCTTTCCTTTTTAAAAACATTTTATCGCGAACCAAAACACAAATTAAGGAAATTCAGAGGTGTCACTCCGCACTCGAGTCAAAGACCCGAATGCAAGGAGATTTCAGAAGCCGAACTACAAATGTCTAATGATCTAAAATAGTCTATTACATCCAATAATTAAAATTACATTAGTCCAAAATCTGAAATATAAATGTGAAATAGTCGGAATCCAATATATTGTCTAATAAATGAAAGTCTAAATTTATTTAAGCCTAACTAATATCTAATGAGTCGTCGTTCCCGCAATGCATCATCTACTTCAAACCTGTGGTGGATTTAAAGCACAAAAACCACAGTTGAAAAAGTCAGTGAAATTGAGTAAGCTAACACCCCAACTCGTAGAAAACCAAAACCCTTACCTGGATTTTGAGAACGTTTTAGTTTTATTTTCGAAAACGCACTTAGCATATAATCATATCAACCAAATGAATTCAATGCAACAACAAAAGATCAAATTCCACAAAATTCACAATCATCAATCCAAGCTTAATTAAATAAAGAATCCACTCCGAACTTCCAATCCAATCCAACGTATTACTTCACAACTTTGTCAATTCATTGTATCATATCAAACCAAAGACTTCTAGACCTTAAGTGTGCACACCCCCCATTAAGTATTTTTAACCTTAATAGAGTAGTACTAGAGCCAAGCCCACTTAAAAACCGATGCGGTGAGGCTGTAATTAGGAATCGATGCGATTCTGTCACAATAATTAGGAGCAACTCCGAGGCTCCGACACATTAGGGGCAACTCCGAGGCCCCGTCACAAAATCATTAGGAGCAACTCCGAGGCTCCGACACATTAGGGGCAACTCCGAGGCCTCGACACAAAAGCATTCCACCATACTCCGTCAAATCTCCATATCACCATCATAATCCACATTCGTAATTTGAATCATTCATAATTCAATCACAACCAATATCACATACAAATCCACATTACCTTTATTTCCATTGCAGTAACCATACATGTACAACATGATAATCATAAAGGAAATTGAATCGTTCTCCACATAGGATAACACTAAGTTTTCATCCAAACACACCATTCACATATAGCACATAATTTTAAAAGGTTTCTACAAGTTTAAGAAAGGTTGAGCATGTTAGCTTACCTTTTCAAGCAAACAGAAACTTAACATCACAACTTCACTAGTACTCCTTGTTCTACGAACTCATGTTCTACACACAAACGACATTCGCAACTCAACACTTAATCTTACTCAACCAACCAACCAACTATACACCTATATGTTAGGTTGATCCTATATACAATGTATTAACATGATAATACCAAATTCAAACCAACAATTAATAATTATCCAATAATTAAATTCTATTTCAATAATTATCCCATAAAACTCAAATAACATCCACATTATTATAAAAATTCCCAAAGGCCTAAAATTAGTTTTAAAAACAGAATCTAACTTATAAAAATCAACCCTTAATAATTATAATTTAACTGGAAATTAATCTAACAATTTAAATTATGTTTTATTTAGCAAAAACAATATTTTAATACATAAAATCCCATAAATCAGAAAATAATAAAATAAATTATGAAAATCAGAAAAATAAATTTATAACATTCAGAATTCGAAAATCCCAATTAGTGATATAATAGGGCTAATTAAAACTAATTAAAACCTAAATTTCAATATTAAGACTAACAACAATGTATACAAGAGATGAACAATTCTAGATTTGATTCCCTAATTAGGATCAACAACCTAAATAACATATTATAATTATCCTCAGATTATAGTTTTCGAAATTAATTGAGACCAAACGAATAATAAAGCTAATTAACCCCAATTTCGTAATTAGTAAAAATCAATTCAAAACATGCATAAAAATCAAATCTTTGTGTACAAAACTAACTCAAATTGACTACCCATTAAGTATAACACCTATTGGTATTGATTAATCACGAAGTAGAGCAACAAAATCGACCCAACAATTTGTTCTTATCAAAAGGGCGAAAACAGGGGAAACAAAACGGGTTGGGAGATTATTACCCAGTCGAAGAGAGAGGGAGAAGGATCGGTGGAAAGGTGGTCGAACGGCGGTGTAGATTCTACGGAAGGTCTCTATAGCGGCGGACGCGCGAGTCGTGCGATGATTGCATTAGGGTAGGAGTCGCCACCAAACAATTGTGGGGTGTTTGGAAACCATGCAATGCGATCTTGTTCCTTGTTACCGAGGGACTATGTAAACGCTAGATTAGTCTGTACCCATTGAGCATAAACGCTTGGGGAAGCGAGTCATGCCAAGTACAAAACACTTTCGCGAGTCGTTTACCGAAAGGGACAAAACCGAGGGACGTAAGGAACAAAATGCGCATTGTACCCTACGCCAATATGCAGTAAGACTGGGTTCAGGGGTGACGGTACATGTTGGGAAGCCATAAGACACCCAACCCCGCCCACATATAGCGGCCTCTAGTAGTTGAATTATCGTTTACAAGTCGTCGAGAGTTAAGCCATGCAAGTTTACAATCATTTACAAGTTATATACAACCTAGTAAATAAGCTAAGTCAGCTATTTAGCACATAAACTAAATCTTGGGTCGCAATGTCGTTAAGATTGATTAACGGTCCCTAGCTACCAATTTGTCCAAGCGCTTTGCACTATGTGTGTTAGGCGTGATTCATGTAATTCATTTTAGATCTAATCTTGTTTAGGCAAAATATAAATCTAGGTCGAAAGTAATAAATTGCGCACGTAAAGAAGGGGTGAAGATGAGAATAAAGTAAAAGATGAGTTTAGAAAAGAGGGGGTGTGTAACAGCCTGAACCACCGTCTGTCACAACACGACCCAATAAGATGGGTAGTCACCTATTAGGCCCATATATCCTCTCCGGGCTCTAAAAGGTGAAGGCCTTGTTGTTAGTATGATGGTAGGAATCTATTATAAACTGATCATATGAGCCTTATTTTCCCAATGTGGGACAAACCAACTCCATAATCCACTTTCCAAATTCCGTAGTGTTACAAACTCCCCCACTTAAAGATCGCAACGTCCCCGTTGCGTCTCGACCAAACCATACCAACATTAACACAGGTCCAAGATCTCCCCCGCTAGACGGCTGGTCTGGGCCTCGCCCCAGCACTCAGCACGCGGTCGCAGGGTTGCTCTGATACCATCTGTAACACCCCGGCTCATCGCCTGAGCCGAGAGTAGTCACCTATGGCAGCTTGCCAGGCTGCGGGCTGACCTCACAGAGCAACACGGGTCCTTCCGGCACACTTTGACCTCACTCGTGCGCACCCTGGGAAACTTCCCAGGAGGTCACCCATCCTGAAATTACTCCCAGTCAAGCACGCTTAACTTTGGAGTTCTTATCACATGGGCTTCCTAAAAGGAAAGTCGACTTTGTTGGTATGAGTAGCACTATCATTCCTTTTAAGCACCTCATATGAGCCCTTAATCTTTCAGGGATCTCCTCTGAAATCCGGGGTATTACATTCACCCCTTCTTAAGAAAGCAACGTCCTCGTTGCGACTGGCAGCCAACCATAGTCTAGCTCCAGGATCTTTTCCCCGCTAGGCTGTTGACCTGGGCTCTCCTGACCACATGATCAACTCGCGGTCGCAGGGTTGCTCTGATACCATCTGTAACAGCCCAAACCACCGTCTGTCACAACACAACCCAATAAAATGGGTAGTCACCTATTAGGCCCATATATCCTCTCCGGACTCTAAAAGGTGAACGCCTTGTTGTTAGTATGATGGTAGGAATCTATCATAAACTGATCATATGAGCCTTATTTTCCCAATGTGGGACAAACCAACTCCATAATCCACTTTCCAAATTCCGTAGTGTTACAGGGTGCCCTCAGGACTTACGTGTGTCCGCGATACCACTACTTGCTCTACTATGTTTCGAGATCGTTGCGTTGATCCTTAGTATGCGTCGTAGGGGTTAGATGTGTTCTTAAAGCGATGTGTTCCTCTTCGAACGTGGTGTTTAAGAGGGACTTTGCTTGAGTTGTGTTTGATTGCGTTGTGTTTAGGGGTGCCCTAGAGGTGTAGGGGTGCTATTAGGGTTTTGGTGTTGTAGTTGCTAGGGTTTTTGTATTGTAGTTAGGGTTTTTTATGAGAGAATTGTAGTGAGGAGCAGATATTCGGCGTGGAAATGGTGTGTGTGGGTTCTCAAATAGGGTGGAAATGAGGGGTATTTATAGTGGTGGTGAGCTAGGGAGGCCGGCTGCCTAGGGTTTGTGGCGCACGGGAGGCCGCGCAAAGCGCAGGGGTGGTTCGTCAGACGCAGGTGGGCTGCGTCTGGCGCGGGTGCTGGTGCGTCAGACGCAGGTAAGGCCGCGTCTGGTGCGAGCTGGGCTGCGTCTGGCGCGAGCTGCCTGCGTCTGGCGCAGGTGGCGGTGCGTCAGGCGCGGCTGGTGGTGCGCAAGGCGCACGCGCAGGTGCGCCCAGGCCTCTCTGCGCACGTAGAGGTGCGCCTGGACCCCGTGACGCACCATACAAAATTGCATTTCTGGCCTTATTATGACATGAGTATTGTACATGTGAATTTGGGTGGGCAAACGAAGTACAAAAACATGTTTTGTTGATGATTTTTGGTGGTTTAGGCACGCGGGTTATTCCTGAGTTAGGTCAGGTGTAAAAAGGGAGGAAAATGGTTGTTTTTGGCCTTGGTTTGGGTAAAGACGCATTTGCTAACGGTTTCACGACAACGGTGGTTCACATAGTAGAGCAAGTAGACGCAGTTCACTATATTATGTCCTTTCATCATAGGGCATTTGGGTAGGGACAAATATAGGTGTCTATAGGCGGTGAGCAGAGGCGGCGCGTGTGGGCGGCGAGTGGTTGAGTAGGGGCGACGAACGGTTGAGCGTGCGTGTGGTGTTTGGCGTGAGTAATGGAAAAGGAAGCAGGGGAGGGGTTCTCTGTTTCTTTTTTTAATATGGGAAAGGGGGTTTGTCGGGTGTGAGGTGAGAGAAAATTGAGGGTTTTTGTTTTATTTATTATTTTCCTTTTTTGTTCTTTTTTTTTTTTCTTCTTTCTCTTTTTAAAATTATATTGATATAATAAATTAACTACTAATACTAAAATACTATTATAAAATATATCAAAATTTTGGGATATTACAGTTGTATCGTAATACTAATAAAGGTATCATATCTTAGAATTTAAAGGGCATAACTATTTCAGGATTCCTGAATGAACTCTGATTAACTCACCAATTCCATGTCCTCCTCGGTGGCGTCTTTTAGTTTTTTTCTTGGTCTTCCAGGTCCTCGTCTGGCTTTACTCGTTGTCTTTGACGACTCACCATGTTCAGACTCAGACCCCTGCAACCATAATGACAAATGTCTTTCACGCATCTAAAAGCTGTACATATATAGCTATTAAGTATGAAATATATCAACATGTTAACTATGCTCCAAACCTTCTTCATCACTTCGTCTTCGGATCATCGTTGTCGTCCTCGTTTCATGACAGTTCCTTTGAGAGGTGGACATTGCTCTTGTTCAATTTCCGTTTCTTGTGGTTGTTTTTCTGTAGTCTCTTGTCGATTATCATGTACTGTCTCTTGTAGACAGCATGATTTATTTGGTGGAGGATCCTGTTGTGCATCACTTACAACACCTGACTTTTGTCCAGATAATATTTCATTTGCCCACTGTAAAACAAAAATCCATTTATTTGAAAATGCCTGAATATCCAGTTATGTTTAAACTAAAATCAAAATGTCTGAAAATGTCTGAATAACCTTGGCAGTATACGCATCAAGTTCACTGTCAGATACTTCCACATCCTGACAATCGAAATGACTAGGAGTTTGATTATTTAGTACCATCTGGTCATGTGAAAAATAAAGCAATTATTTACATATTAACTCTTTAATAAAGACAATGAACACGTATAGAGGATACCATAAATACCTGTTCGATTTCATTAGCAATGCTTTGTATATCAGGATCATCTGGTTCCCCATCAGCAGTATTCTTTAATGTTTAGCACACCACATTAGAAGTATCAATTAATCACTAACGAGCATCGCCGTCACTTGATAGTTACTTATGATCACAAGAAACGTAATTTACCTGTTTTCCATTCAATCCAGGAGGGTCTTGTTCCTGGTTTGCGTTTCCTTCCGAGTATCTGGATGTATCTTCTTTAGTATAATTCGGACTCTCGAGAGCCAAGAACATATCCATCTGCACAGGTGACAATGGAATGATGAGTCTTCGTAGTGTAACGTTAGTTCAGTCACTAAACCACTCGTAACAGGAGTACCTTCCCATATTCCAAATCACACGGCGACACCGTGTCCTACAACGAAGAATTCCAAAACAAGATCACACACAAATATTATCTTCACTAAAAAAAGAAATCAATAAAGAAGCCGATACGTACTTTTGTAGTTTGACTAACAACCGGGCGACTCGGTGATGAACCTCCTACGAGTCTTTTGCCGGTAGAACTAGTAGGGAGTACATCAAAACGAGGCGGGCTGGAATCATCAACCAATATCATCAATGAGTCGTATTCTCGATCATCAGGAGAACTATGAAACCAAAAACAGCGTATAATGTCTATACATGCATAAAGCAACAACAAAATCAATACATAAAGAACCAATTGAACAAACGAATTAAAAGAAATCTCAAGAGGGGTTTTTGTATCCAATAGAAAAACTATATAAATTTGGAAATGGAGATTTGGAAATAAAGAATGCTTACCACGCGAACTGTTCTTTGCCTAGCATTATTACCGTTTCTGTATCAACCCTACTTGTTCCGCCTTCAACTTGAGAAATCAATGGATCTTGCATTGATACTTTTGTTTAAAATTTGAATGTGATAATTTTTTCTCTCTCTCTTAATTGTATTCGTAATTTAAGTTCCCGAAAAGTCTCTAACTATTTCAATTAAATACAAATACAACTCGAGAAAATGAAAAAACCGTTTAGTCTCCTTTGCTCAGAATTCTCAAACTGCACATTATTTACTTTGTAAAGCTATATATACATTTAAACTCGATACGTAAGTATTACGCCAGACACTTCACCTTTACCCGCCCGTATCACAATAGAGCTCTAATTTAATTACATGACTATAGTAATGTTGCACATAAATGTTTCCCTGTAATGCCTTTGATACCCGCTTTGTAAACATCAGATTGGTCTAGGATCAATTAGTGACATCAATCAATTACTTGTAAAGCATTCGAAAGCTGCGTCAACACCTTATAAGAAAATAACCATGAAATTCTTAGCAATCCTTGGATATCTTACATCACATCCACATACTAAATAAACTTCGCAATAAAACGACTACATAATACGGAGTACATAATAGTGGACCAAATCGTAAATGATTAAAACTAATACAATACATTCATTATCCCTTCCAACCCGCATTGTTCAATCAGCTGGAAACACTACATTCGCTTTAAGTGCTTCCGTTGTCGGAGTTCAGAGCACTTGGTTTGGACACACCCAGCATGCATGAGTCGAGTGTCTTTGATTTCATGTTGCGCAAACGCTCACTTCGACGGAGGGGTTAGGGATCATATACCTTCCTTGGCCTTCTTCGCCGGACTGGGACAACACCGTCATCCTCGATCCTCACAATGCAATCATCCACTTCAGGAGTAGCCAGAATTTCAACCCCATCGACGATCCGATAATACAAGTCCGGCGGGTCCAAAATGCCACGATAAATGCCGTTGAACTCCTCTTGGTAAATGGCTTCCAATGTGTTACACCAACTCCCGACCCTTAATAACATCCTTGCGACAACTTGATCCCCCGAATTCCTAATCACTTCCCTCATGAAAAATCTCAGCTGAATCAAGTCTCTTACATGTGCTTTCCTCTCTTCCGACATTGTTTGTTTCAGGTGTTTCTTTCTGGAGTTTCTAGTGTGTTTTTAATGTATCACGATATAAGCTTTTGTGTTTTGTGTTGTGACTGAAATTATGCAGGGAGTTCTTATATATACATCTCTATATATCAGGGTATTTTCCCTCCAAAAAATACTTCAACGACCATACAACTTACGAGTATGTGGTTTGGCGGGAAAAATACGTGGCGGGAGAATACAGAGTAATTAGCTGGTTTTATTATTATTTATTGTGTTCTTATTTTCACGAGAAACAACTTTTCGACTTCCAATGCAAACGCTACATTGAACATAGATTTCTAAATATCAATTTAATAACATTGGCAATTATAATCACCCTGTCAATACATTGTAATCATCTTAATGTAAAACTCTTGACGCAACTGTCCTGTTTTAAGTCATTTTATTCATAGAATACGAAATAGACTTATTTGATACAGATATTACGTGTGCGCTAGAAGCACTGGTATTTTATATAGACGGTGTTACTTTTTCCCTTTATTATCGAAATGTACATTTACCGTACCTTCCTAATGCAATTAATGATTACAGCTAGAAAGAAAAGGAAAGTCCTTTCACTTATTAATATTAAAGTCCTTTATTTAACATTGTTACGGCCTTGGTGATGATTGTTATTTTGCACTTGACACATAATAAACCTCATTAGTACTTATTATACCTCTTCTCTCAGGAAAGTAGAACAAGTATACCAAAACAATTACACAATATATATTAAACTAAAGTGATATGTAAATGTTTAGGAAGAACATATATATTTATTACCAGATACAAAGAACAAGACTTCGACAGATGCCCACAACTTTGACAGATTAAATAAAAGCCAGAAATTTTTATGTCGATACAACTAAAGCCTGCGAAGTACCCAATACATGATTCTATTCAAAGGAAATCATCTTGTTCCATCCTGTATTGTTTAAATTTGTTTGAAGTCCCCCTGAATTCCACCTCTTCACGCACCTCGTCGTCTAAAAACTCGTCGTCACTCCGACTATCTAGCCACCAAACCCGATTACTTTGCCTCACACGCTCTTCATCCATTCCACAATCACAGACAAATCTGACACACTTCCCTCCTAGCGCTGGGAATCCCATGTACTGTGCCTCAAAGTGATTTCTATTGGCGTAGTGGACAATTGAATTCATATAAGCGACGGAAGGATGAGGTTTTAGATAATCTACAGCCATTATCTTACCCCAACCTTTGCAGACACTTAAGAAAGACATTCCATCACGACCACGAAGCTTTGGAATGATGTGGGTTTTCAAGATATCTGAGTTAGACAAGACCTTGGCGACACTTGAATCCGCATCCGTACCCGCTTCGAATTCCAGATCTTTCGGTGGTAACTTTGGATCCCCAAAGAAACGAGTAACCGTATTTTTCCATTGAACGTCATAGGTCTTCAGAAATTCTGCACGGTCCTCCGCCATGAAATCACATCTTAGGTGATGATTTGAGCAACCTTGATAAGCCATGGCCAAATACTTTTTTTTTTTTTTTTCAAGTAAATTATTTTTGTTGTTGGATACATGAGCCCCTTATTTATATTAGACTATAGGAAGTTACGAAATGAATACTTTAATGTCATTGACACATAATTTTGGATTGCATATTAGCGCATTTCTATTTATTTTTCGTGTAAACATTTTGGATAGAATATTAGGAAAATTATAATCGCGATTAAACATTTTAAATTGCATATTATGAAAATTAAAAACGTTTAAACATATGTTTCAATGTTTCACAAGGCAAACTGAAATAACAACAAATTACAGTATCGGAGATGTTTTAGAATGACGAAGAAATAAACGATACAACCCATAATACACTAGGAAGCGCGATGCCATCTTGCATATGCCGTACTAATCATACGATACAGTATTGGTTTCGTGGCTAATGAAGTAAGCGACATCATATTCGCAATAAAGATCTTCGTCTAGAACAATATCCTGAAATAAATACCAATACGTAGGGTCAGATTGTAATGAATTATCACCGATATAATATTTTAATTTATATACTTAAGTGTACTTACATCAACCCATTTGAAACATGACTTTGTTATGCACATCAACCTGTACATAACGAATAGACCAGACGCATATTCAATTTCTTCAGTGGGTAAATTCTTGATTCCTTTGCATGGCCATCCACTGCAGTCAAATTCTATTCCCTCAACATGTTTCAAGAGTTCAGAACATGCGTTTTTCTGCAATGATTAATACTATTAGAATACTGTTGCGCCATATTACGTATCGTATTATATATAAGCATATCAGAAACTTACAATCTTGTTCTTGAGGCTTTTGTGTAAATCCCCATTAATCGTCTCCTTTGTGTCAAACAAGAAAAACGCCTTCTTTACGACATTTAATATGTACAAGCACCATCGCCCTCCTTCCCTTACAGGCAAGTATATCTGTAATACAGAGATGGCATACCAAATACGACTAATTTACCCGGGTCTCAGCTGATACTAAAGTAAATATAAATCAAATTAGAACCTTCTTAACGCTTCTCGAGTCATAACCATTCTCAACAAGATCAGACATGTATTGAGATGGAGCAATGCAGTTCTCCACATCTTCGCCACCGTTTGGTTTGTTCATCTTAAGATCCTATAACATAAGAATTAATTAAAATTATGAATGACGGGTTTCAATTGAAAAAATTCAAAGGAAATGACATGTGTGACATAATAATTACCTGAATAACAGCGTCTAAAATAAATGATTCATATGATCCGTCAGCAGGTTCACAGTTTATGCAATTGGCCCAAGCCGACATTATCTACGATGAAATAAAGAACTGTGTTAACGGTTCCGAAAGTAAGATAGAAAACAACTACGGAGTGCATTTAAATCTTCTCTACCTCATATGTAATGCGAGTCGTCAAGCAAAATGCATTGTACAGTTGCAAACGAGTGATTGTGTGACAACCCTCACTACTGTATACAACTTTATTTTTCTTCCTGTTAGAATTGAACACTTTCAGCAACTTAGATTAAATTAGAAATAATTTAGATGTATCTCAGAATCTAATCACGTAACTTACTCGGGTCTCAAACTTGCCCTACTTAGGATCTGGTGCACATTTTTCATCACGGAATCACCAACTGGTTTGGGTGTATCATCATCAGTTGTTTTTAACTTTTTCCGATCTTTTATCGTCTCCTGCCGTGTATTTTCCACTTCTTCTTGATCTTCCGTCTGTCTTTGCTTGCGTTTTCTTGTGACCACCGCTTTCGAAACACTGGCATCTTTATTAGGTAGGACTTTAGGCTTTGTTTTCGACCCCCTCCCCATTGCGACGACTTGATTAGATTTAGCAACTGCGTCCAACCCCTAATCCTTCTTATTGAACCTCGATTTGGATTTCTTCAACATAGAAGCTGGGGGGGTTTACTCTGTTTAAAAACGTGTGCTTGAGACTTAGTAATATACAATAAAAAAAGGAATGTAGCAGCATATTAAGAATTTAAATCAGTACTTACATCGTCTACACCAATTACTGGATTGAAAATAAACTTCAACTTATCATCCCAAACTGGTATTTCGTCGGGTTGTCCAATTGGATATGGTTTCCCATATTCTACCCCAAATACGACCTTGAGAAATGTATCGGCAATCCAAACAATTAGTATCGGAAAAGTTAGACAACAAGTATTCAGTAACGCATAGTTTATATAAGTAAAAGGTCATCACCTCGGCTTTCCCATATACCCCTTCCTGGAACCTGTAACACTACGAAATTTGGAAAGTGGATTATGGAGTTGGTTTGTCCCACATTGGAAAAATAAGGCTCATATGATCAGTTTATAATAGATTCCTACCATTATACTACCAACAAGGTCTTCACCTTTTAGAGCCCGGAGAGGATATATGGGCCTAATAGGTGACTACCCAGCTTATTGGGTTGTGTTGCGACGGACGGTGGTTCGGGCTGTTACAGATGGTATCAGAGCAACCCTGCGACCGCGTGCTGGGTGCTGGGGCGAGGCCCAGATCAGCCGTCTAGCGGGGGAGATCTTGGACCTGTGTTAATGTTGGTATGGTTTGGTCGAGGCCCAACGGGGACGTTGCGGTCTTTAAGTGGAGGAGTTTGTAACACTACGAAATTTGGAAAGTGGATTATGGAGTTGGTTTGTCCCACATTGGAAAAATAAGGCTCATATGATCAGTTTATAATAGATTCCTACCATCATACTACCAACAAGGCCTTCACCTTTTAGAGCCCGGAGAGGATATATGGGCCTAATAGGTGACTACCCATCTTATTGGATTGTGTTGCGACGGACGGTGGTTCGGGCTGTTACAGAACCTGTCAAGCATAATGGCCTTCTCCACATCTTTGTTTTGCCAAGCTCGTATTCTTGGCTCATCAAGACGCCATCTCAAACCGCGTCCATTCACATTGAGACTGTCTAGGTATACCAACTAAAAATATTGATAGTCAGTATCCTTCAAGTACATCAAAATAGCGTATAATCCATTTAAGGATCAATAAACATACTCACCAAAAGGACAATGCCACAGCCTTGAAATCCAGTGATTGAATTTCTGTCCTCCCTACCGTGGAATTCCTTCATCCACTGGAGAACATAGGCAGACTAATTCCAATCACTTGGCTCCCTAAGAAACCTGTCCTTGACGACCCTAAGGTGACTTGGACCCACCCAATTACTCTTTGTGATACTAAAAAAAGTACCCAGAGTATAGAGTATGAAGTGCCTGATAAAAATTTGCCTGTCTGTTCTCGTCGAAATACAGCAGTTATACAAATGATTGTAGTTGATACCACTATCATTTTCATAAAAACTTTTCAGCATGCCAAATTCCTTATCCCTATCGTCTAAATCACATTCATACTTATTTTCTCCAAATGGCAGACCAGTGACCCATCCCACCATCTTTTCGTCTATCGTCACTATGTAATCATCCCTGATTTTGAACTCACTAGTAATGGGATTCCACCTAGTGAGAAGCCAGGTCATGAAATCGCTATCAAACTTGGTGAGCTTTAGTGTTAAGACCCATTTCCAACCCAGCATCTATAACCCAGAGCATTTGTGTTCCCGTGAGGTTTTGGAACAGCTCAAGCAGCCTGTTGGGGTATAACCTCATGGTACCAATCTGTATACAAATACATCAAGCCACACCCTTTAGTATCGCATGTAAGTTTCACGTAATTATATCAGTGAACGCATATAAGAATATCAACTTATATGGCATAACGGAATTAGGTATCTCACCATTTTGCTATCTTGGGTTGGGTCAGTTGTGTTCTTTTCTTTCTTGGGGGGTCTACCTTTTCCTTTTGCTTTTGGAGTCTTTCCCTTTGCTGTATCATTGGGTTGAGACCCATTGTTGTCTTCTTTTCCGCCATCACTCTCGTACACGGGGTCCTGCAACAATGAACATAGTGGCTTCCATGTCATTTATGTATCCGATATGAATATGTAGTTCCTTAAAACAAAATTAAAAGCCAAACCTCTGTCGTCTTCTCTTTCTCCTTCTCATTGTCAATCTTAGTTGAATTATTATCTTAATCATGCTCTTTGTTCCCCGGCTCAGATACAAGACTTTGTGGATCCTGCTCACCGTTCACCAGATCAGATACATTCTTTTGTGCTTCATTGGTCACTGGATCAGAACCAACTATATGTGTTTCCGGCTGACTGTTCACCGGATCAGAACCAACTGTATATGTTTCCGGCTGACTGTTCACCGGATAAGAGCCAAGTGTATCTGTTTCCGGCTGACTGTTCACCGGCTTAGATACAACCTTAGCTTGTGGAGACTCTCTATCATCCGCCTTCGATACAGGCTCATCAGTATTGGTCTTATTGTTTCCACTGCATATCTGTGTAAACATTGAACACATTTTCAAACACACTACTCAACAAATACCAATTAATCTATATAATTTACAATTAGTACCATGGCTACCAGTTTTTCTAAACTGCTATCAATTTGGTTCATCTGATCCCTAGCGTTTGTTATCATTCCATCAAGATTGGTATCATTGTTTTGATCTTGTTGGCCCTAGATATTTGGTGAAGATATGTGTTTAAAAATAACAAATTGGAGTGCACCTGGCTAAATTGGTCAAATGATTTACCTGTTCGATAGACATATCCTTGTTTGGAGACTGTAGTTGCTCATCTGGTTGTTTACCTTCAACCAATTCCTTAAGAAATAACGACTAGCAGATTTAGCAAAAGGATTACCCAGAAATTAATCCAATTAAATCCAACACCAATTGAATCGTAAACGAATGAAATTATAAAATACAATTTCAGAGTACATACTTGATTAGTAGCCCCTTTTAATTGTAGACGAGCACTCCGCCTGGTCGGTGATCCAATCTTCTTCTTTCTTCCGCCTGGACTTGAAGGAGACTTCGTTTGGGACTCTGATGCTGCCGCGGTGGCCGTGCTAAAATCAAAACGAGGGGGGGGGAAGCATTAATTAAGAGCCAATAGCATCATTGCCTCGTATTCTAGATCAAAGGTAGAACTAGAGTACAAAATAAAATAAAAATTGGGCGCATAAGCGATTACAAAAATAAACAAAAATCAATTTGAACATAAAATCACAACTCGAACTGAACAAAATCAATGTGAAATTGAACATGAAATCAGGGACCCAACTGAACAATACAATGAAAGAAATCAACTGAGCAATTATAGTATCATATTGAAAAACCGGTAAAACTTTAAACAAATTGAATTTTTAGAGAGAGAACGCTTACTCTGTCGATAGTTGGTCTCCAGACATAATTTTTTGGTATAGACTTCAGGCTTCAATTTAATTTAGTACAACTGATTTGATGACCTCTGAAAATTTATCCCTCTTTCCTTCTAACAATCTTCTTCTTTGACTAAACCCTAATTTTCTCTCTCTATTTGACTAGTGTGAACAGGTAAAATGAATGAACAACGCTTTCCTTTCCTTTCATTAACGTTATTTATTGTTTTTGGGTATTATTTTATTCGAAATACTACATAAACGTCCTCGCTACTTATTCATTGATTCACAGTACATAAGGCATTATTGAAAAGCATCGTAAAAATTTCAAGAGACCGCATACAATAAGGATACATAGGGTACAATACTAACATGAACGATATTTTTAATAAAGAGTTATATTTTTTTTTTTGGTACTATTAATAAAGAGTTATATGCGCTATTGAACATTGTGTTGCTCATAGCATATTCAGAATAAGCTAAAAAAACAAATTACGATATTAAAAGCATACTTTGGATTCCTGATAAAACTATAGGGTGGCACATGAAATATTGAAATGGATTGAACCTTAAGACGTTAAACTAAAAACCAGAAACACAATACTGACCATGATACCAACCGCTACATAATAATACTAGATGATCTAATAAAAATGCAGAAGCAAAATATCTAATCAGATGGTAACGCTCCAATCATCAGGTTGAAAGGGACCTAGGGTTAAGCTATATTCACTTAAAGTGCTTCCATTTCCGGCACTTTCAACACTCAATGAGGAGACATCCGGCTTGCAAATTGAGCATACTATACGGTGTTGCCGCTTCCGATGACTTCGACGAATGGGAGAATGAGCAACCACCCTCTTCGTCATCCTTGATGGGGACATAACTTGCAAGCAGATTGAGCATACTTGACGTTGTTGCCGTAAACGTTCTCTCCGACGGAGGGGAGAGGGAGCAAGAACCCTCTTTTTGCTTATTGGTTTGGACACACCGAGCATGCATGGGTCGAGTGTCTTCAATTTCATGTTGCGCAAACGCTCACTTCGACGGAGGGGGTAGGGAGCATACACCTTCCTTGCCCTCCTTTGCCGGGTTGGGAGAGCATGGGCTTCAACAGGAGCTGGTGCAGGATTTGTAACTGGGACAACATCGTCATCCTCGATCCTCACAATGCAATCATCCACTACAGGAGTAGCCAGAACTTCAACCCCATCGACGACCCGATAATATAGGTCCGGCGGGTCCAAAATGCCACGATAAATGTCGTTGAACTCCTCTTGGTAAATGGCTTCCAATGTGTTACTCCAACTCCCGACCCTTAATAACATCCTTGCGACAACTTGATCCCCCGAATGCCTTATCACTTCCCTCATGAAAAATCTCAGCTGAATCAAGTCTCTTACATGTGCTTTCCTCTCTTCCGACACTGTTTGTTTCAGGTGTTTCTTTCTGGAGTTTCTAGTGTGTTTTTAATGTATCACGATATAAGCTTTTGTGTTTTGTATTGTGACTGAAATTATGGAGGGAGTGCTTATATATACATCTCTATATATCAGGGTATTTTCCCTCCAAAAAATACTCCAATGACCATACAGCTTTTGTGGTTTGGCGGGAAAAATACGTGGCGGGAGAATGATAGGCCAAATGATACGGATACTTTATAAAGACCTTAGATACACGTAATGCGTAGTTATTACATAACAACTTATTTTGACTGAAATGTTATATGGAAAATTCTTGTGGCTTTTCGTCTACCAAACAATAAATTAATGCAAAACTACTTTCAAAGCTATTAAATAAATTTTTATCGTTTATTGATATCTTTTACCTTTCCAAGACAATTAATGATTAACGCGTCATTTATTAAATTTTTTTTAAAAGCTTTCACATACTTATCGTACTCATATTTTTTAACGAATAGATATTTTGCGCTTGGAGATACTGTGGTTCTCTTTAGTAAATACGTACATTGTCATATGGATCCCAAAACGACGGAAGCGACTCATTATTGAAGTTCTTGCGTTCACTATACCCCTCACCAACCATTTATAATTTTGCAGAATATTGTTGCTAAAATAGGGATTTGCACAACGTTCAAATTCTTATGCTACGATGACATTATTACACGAAATTGATATGTTTCATAAAACTAATAAGATATTTTCGATACGGGAATAACACACTTATTACAAGTTTATAATCCTCGATCCACCTTAATAAGTGATGTCATGATAGCATCCCACTTAGGATTATAACAACAATAAGTGAACCAATGGTTCCAAGCACCACAAACATCTTTAATAGCATCTTTCTCCCAATCAATGTCCCATTTCATAACCCTTGGAAAGATATGTTCATCCATCAACTGACGGCAAGATGCAACCTTGAATGCTAAGGAATTCTCGTTTGTTGCAAGCATAGGAGGGCCGCTTTCACCAAAATGATTTAGATCAGGATCATGAATCCAGCTCTTCGATATCTACAAAAACAAATAGATAATTTAGTAGTATCTCTTTTAATAATATAGTTTCTATAATAAAACATTAAAATAAAGGTTGTGCATTGTACTCACCTTGAAATGATTAAACTAGAATAAAGGTGGTATCTTGTATTGAAGTTGTAGAGAACGCCTAAATGTGTTTAAAAGATGATATGACAACAAGTGAAGGGGTTTATATAGTAAAAACCTTGTGTCTTTTCAAGAGACGTGAGGTCATTATACTTGCTCGACTACAATCTAATTTACAAAACAACATGTTGAATATGTTAATGGAACGTTGGATATCTGAAAAAATTAAATTGTTGTTTGACAATTGACTACAACTTAGTCTGTATATCTGATTATCATAATGTTCCACCTAATTTACTAGTATTGAAATCATTTATTAAATGTAGTTTCCTGAGAATACCAATTCCACTTGACAGATACAATATTGTTTATTTCATCCCCGAAAGTGGTATTATCCTTTGATGAAAGTAAAGTACGGAAAACACTACGATACCAATTGTAATAGGACGCTACGGTGTCAAGACATCAGCTACTATTTCATTAATTTACGTGTCAGAATTTTGTGTGTTTATACTAACCGTTACTTTTACGGCTTCTTGAAAAAGATTACATAAAGATTTATCAGGTATGTTTTGAAATTCATACCCTTAAAATAATTACCTTTTTTTCCAATTCAACAAAAACCAACAATTGACAAATACATAGAAATAAATGGGGAGAGTTTGCAACTTCATAATATTTCATGGTGGTGATTTCGCCTGGTGCCCAAGTTTGGTGTACCAAAATGGCAAATGTATGATGGTGATTATGAACGAGTCTGAGTTCTGTACCCAGAAGATTCATGAGGCGATCGTGTCTTTAAATTATCCAGAACTTTCTTATAGGCTATGGTATGCCTCTAATTTAAGTGATCTTGAACACAAAAGACCATTATGTATGTCTAATTTGGTGGACTTCAAAGAAGAATCGTTCAACAAGATCAACATGCACATCTTTATTGAACATCTTGATATTGTCCATGGCGGCCCATCAACAAGCAGTAAACAGTAGATAATGCACATTACTTATGGACCTAACAAAATGAAGTATAGTCGGAGTGCTGCCGATATCATTACAGGCGTGGAGAAGGTATATTCGTAACGCATGTGTTTTTTATATTCTTTTTTTAAAACAAGATTTTTATAATCTTTTCTATATGTACGTTCGTATTTAAAGTATATTTTTAACAAACAATAGGATAATGTCATAGTCGTCACAGAACTTCAAGTGTTCCACCAACTAATCCAAAGCCTAAATGAAGATCAAAAGGATTGGGTGCGCGAATTGGGATTTTCTAACCTACTTAGCCTTTCCATAACCAACATTTACTCCAGTTTTAGTCTGTGGATTACAAATACATTTAAACCCGATACATTTCAACTGTGTATAAGGGAAAACATAGTAGTTGACATACAAGACGACATGGTTGGTTGGGTGTTGGGCATTCCTTCAGGAGTAGACCGTTACCACCCGTCTGTTGTAAATAAGACTTCGGAGCAGATGAAACTTGAGTACATTAGGCGTAAAGGTTAATCAATTATGAAAATAGATCTACTCAACAATATTAAAGAAGAAAAAATCTCCATGAAGAAATTCCAAAGACATTTTCTTCTGTACCTATTAGGGGCCTTCTTTTCTCCTCTACAAGACAATCGCATTAATCCTGAACATCTAAGAGCTATGGAGGACTTAGTGCACCCTTCACAAGTTAATTGGTGTGGATACATTTTACATGCTCTAGCTACATATCGACGTAATTATGGGACAGCTCGTTGCGCGGCGCGATAGGAGGTTGCACGCTCTTCTTGACGGTATATACCTTTCCTTGACGATACATTACAATTATAAACGTCGTATAACTCCCTTATTGATGGTATATGAAGCTTTATTGGCACATTTATTATATTTAGACAGAGTTTGGCATGACATACGGATTATTTGGACACATGAGAGGAAGTGCAGGCTTCTCTACTGGAATCAACACAATGTTGATACCGCTATAAGATCCGACATGAAGTCCAGTGGAGACTTTGGCGCCTTGGAGGTATGTAAAATAAATCTATCATGGTTCGACTGAGTCATATATTAATCTAATATCGTGTGTTCCAATTCAGGGTATCAATGGCGTATATTATGGAAGTCCATTTCCGCAGCTTGATAATTGAATCAAATCTTACGATTAGAGATCCATACCGCTCCCTTCATTTTACATGTTGTTTGTAAATCCGTAGTGCTTATTCCGTATCACAGTTAGATAAATGATGTACTTGGATTTTCAGTTGTGTTTAATATAAGGTTCAAGATTTTGAATTTACAAAATGATCAATTTTAATTTGATATTCGTTGACTTCTGGTCTTCCTATAATAATTACAGTTTCTTTAATCTTATCTTCTACTATAAGGAACCTGATGTGGTAGGCCAATTGATAAATCAACACTACAGCGCTTTTATAAACACGCTAGATACGGATGCAGAAGACCAAGGGTCATCAGTTTACAACTCTCACCTTACTAGCTTTACATAAATAGGATCTCAAAAAAAAAAAAAAAAAAAAAAAAAAAAATTAAAACCTCACATTCCTATCAAAAACCCAGCTTTTCTTATGGCTTCTCATTATCGTGATTGGCCTGCCACTAAACCAAAAGCTAAGAAGGTACTCTCCATTCATGCATGATACAGATTTTATGTTTTGTTTGTATATTACATTTATGCATGTCTTCTCATGCTATTTTTTTTTTTGCTGTCGAAGCCAAAGATCACACATTGTCATATGCATGCAAGAGATCCGGGAGCTACAGAAGCATTCCGCAGTAGCCCTCCCATTAACGGCTCAGACGAGTCATCGTTAGCATTCAAGGTTGCTGCATGCCGGGAAATAATGGACGAGCTGATTTTTCCAAGAATGGGAACACTGCAGTCTTACAGGTTTGCAAAGCTTGGTCACACTGGTGGAATTATTTGTGCTGCAACCCCAAGTGGGATATTGTTCTTAATGAACAATATGATAGGATATGATGAATTAGTAATAAATAATATGGGAGGGTATTTGGTATCCTTTTGTTATAGTATAGATGTTCTGTAACCATCAGTCAATTAGATAATCTTTCCTTTGCTATCGGGTAAATTAAGTTTGTATTGAAAGTAGTATTTGAAATGATGGCAATAGAATGATAATTACTGTATATTTTATGAATGGATTTGTTCTTCGAAGAATAGCAAAACTGTTGATCCTGTCAGATATTCGCGTCTCATATGCGTACTATTGATAACCATTTACTGATTCATTAATATACGGTTTTCAGCCAAAGACAAGGCATTGCTCTATGCATTATCATAATCCCTCATAAGAGACGCATTCCATCGACCTGGCCCAGTGATCGCTAGCACGGACGAGTCATCTTCTGCCTTCAAAGTCGCATCGTGCCGTGAAATAATGGACGAGGAGATTTTTCCAAGGATTACCGGTGAAAGAGCATTTTACGTAATACCGTTTGTTTGCAAAGCCTGGGCACACTGGTGGGAATATTCATATTGTAATCCAAAGTGGGATGATGCCATGGAAGATGTTTGTGATATCATGAAACTTTCTTACTGTTAGGAAGATCACTTCTTGTAATATTTTAAGACCTATTATGTATCTCGTATCCGTGTTCAGTTCAGTTGCTAATACCATCCTTTTGCTTTATAAAGTGTGTCCATTTGATGTTTCAACATAATTTTCATTGTGATAAACATCAACCATTTCTAGTTTCTAGTAAATGCCTAAATTATATCAGACACTTTACTATTGTTTTCACGGTGATTATAAAGTATCCCATTGCATGTCGAAAACGTGTATGAAAAACCACTGGTTTGAATAGATGTCATGAGTCGAGTTTCTTGTACTAAAACAGAATTTTTAGACAAAAACAACTAATGCTAGATATTTAAACGTCACGCTACATACATAAGGAGAAAGATACATATTATTATGAAAAGATGTCATGACCACGGCTATGACAGTTGCCCACTAAGGTTGGTAGTTTAAATAAAAGTCTGAAGTTTTGATTCAGATATACATATGCCCATATCGTTACAGAGTAATAGACTTTCCTATCTTGAATTTGTTTGAAGTGCCCCTGAATTCAACATCTCCACGCTTCTCGTCGTCTAAAAACTCGTCTTCGCTCGGGCCATCTAGCCACCATGCCCTTTTTTTTTGCCTCCGACGCTCTTCGTCTATTTCACAATCACACACATATTTGATGCACTTCCCTCCTAGACGCTTGAAACCCCTGTACCATGCATCAAAGCGCAGATTATACAGATTATTGTCGTAGTGGTTTAGGGAATTCATATAGGCAATGGATGGATGAGGTTTTAGATAATCCACAGCCATTATCTTACCCCAACCTTTGCAGACACTTAAGAAAGACATTCCATCACGGCCACGAAGTTTTGGAATGATGTGGTTTTTCAAGATCTCTAAGTTAGACAAGACTCTGCCTACACTTGAATCCGCATCCGTACCCGCTTCGAATTCCAGATCTTTCGGTGGTAACTTTGGATCCCCAAAGAAACGAGTAACCGTATTTTTCCATTGAACGTCATAGGTCTTCAGAAATTCTACACGGTCCTCCACCATGAAATCACATCTTAGGTGATGATTTGAGCAACCTTGATAAGCCATGGCCAAATACTTTTTTTTTTTTTTCAAGTAAATTATTTTTGTTGTTGGATACATGAGCCCCTTATTTATATTAGACTATAGGAAGTTGACTGTGCACACGGTACGGTGTACTTTGGTATTCCTTTGCGTTCACACGTCCTACATGGTTGTGCGTTCACATGGTTTAATTTGAAGAGAACAACTACACTATCCTTGTATCTATAGGGGATGGCTTGATATCACGTAAAACAAAACTACACTGCGTGGCTTTGTATACCAATATACTTTTTCTTGAGATGGTTTATTTACTTGAATGGAAAACGTTAATAGCCACGGTATCATTTAACTCTTCCTTGTGCATGAAAATTTTTAATTAACACTTGATACAAAAGAACAATATAGAAATAGTACTTATATGTTTTCCAACAATCAGAACAACGACATAACGAATTACAACAGGGTTTAAAGGAAATTAGTACGATACAAATTACTCTAAGGACAACACAATAACATACGGTATAAAGTTTTGATCGCTTGAACTTATTTGAAGTGACGTTTTGGTCGCTTCAAATAATGCGAAGTTCCCCGCCAATCCAGATGATCAATTCCTTCTTCCTCAAGTAATTTTTGGTCACTTGGATTTTGTATCCACCACGGTGTTTTCATATTTTTTTTCCGTCTCTGAAAACGAATTACACTGACAAACATATTTTATGCGTTTAATCCCATGTTTTCCGTTAGGTCTGTACCACATATGATGAGACCCGTATTTTCCAACCCGAGGATGCCAACCAAAACGAACACTACGATATATCAAGGAATTCCTATAAGCTATCGACGGATTAGGTTTAAGGAAATTTATTGTCATTATTTTAGCCCACGGTTTACAAACTAACATGAAGGGATTAACGTCGTTCCTATCAAGTTTTGGGATTATAAGACTAACCATCATATCATGGTTAGACAGCACTTTAGCCGCACTTGATTCTTCTGTACCCTCTTCAAACTCAATAAGTTTTGGTGGTGTTTCCGGGGGTTCTTTAAACACACGAGTAATAGTGTCAACCCATCTATTTTCTAAATCCTTTACAAATTGTTCCCTATCTTCAGCCATATAATCACATTGTTGGTCGTGATTAATACAATGGTATTTAAAGTTCATGATGTTTTTGTAGGGGACTTTTGTTTAGACAAACAAGGACTTTAGGTGTATAGAAGGGTGGATCAAATGTGTTAATGGATTCGAGCGTAATTTGTGAATGTGCATGCGGGGTATATATAGGGGTGCGATGGAATATAATCGTGCTATCCAGATACATGTTAATCTTTTAAGATACAATGGATTTAGGCGGCGATTAAAATACAATTGTATTGCAAATCTTGCGTCTACTAATGTTAATAGCGATATTAATAGCAATATTAACAAGTTCACGAATCTTGGAAACCTTATCTTACAAAATGTACTTGCTCAATGGACAACTTTATTTTTACAAATGTATTCTTTATGCAATCTACTAAAACTATGTGTGAAATAAGAATGGTTTGGATAGATGTCATGAGCCACTCCCATTCCGCTATGCTAATGTGATATATTGTCATCTATTATAGGTGTTTAGTACCGGTGGGATTGGTTTGGTGTTTGATATATCTCTATGTGAATGTTGTTCACGTCAACTTTTTTTCCTACTAAATGTCATGATCAGGCGTTTTAATGATTTCTAAATGACCACTTCTGTTTTAATAGTGTCATTTTAGTATCGCATATAATATTTTCGTTCATTGCCTTTAAAGGGTGCATATGTTGTTAACAACATATTTAATCGTCAACTTATTACGCCACACACTTCGTTAAAACAACACTCATATTACACATTCCATTAATATAATTCGATACAAACCAATAATTTTCTTTAATAAGATAGCAAAGTTATAAATTCTAGGGTTATTAGGGTTATTAATTGTTATAGGGTTATTAGGGTTACTAAAGAAAAACACTATATCTCGCGGTATATTACAGTTGCGTCACAGTTTTAGTGGTAACGTCCATATGGTACATATATTTCATTTTCTACCATATATTTGACCTCCTCATCAAAGTCTTCCTCCATTCCCTTCTTATATGCAATGTTCATCATCATAATACAATGGATTAGGCAGCGATCAAAATACAATTGTATTGCAAATCTTGCGTCTACTAATGTTAATAGCGATATTAATAGCAATATTAACAAGTTCACGAATCTTGGAAATCTTATCTTACAAAATGTATGCTCAATGGACAACTTTATTTTTACAAATGTATTTTTTATGCAAGCTACTAAAACTATGTGTGAAATAAGAATGGTGAGGTTTCTAAAGCCAATTGGGTTACTACGTTTATTAGAGTAATTAAGGTTAGTAGGTAGTTAGGATTTCTAAGCATACATGACATGGGTTCTAGGGTGACTTAATAGTTTGACTGATTATGATAACCTCATTAAAACTTAAAATATATCCTTCATGTTTCATTTGTATCTTACGTACGAACTGATATTTCTGTGAGTTAATTTTCATTTAAACAACTAGATTCTTTGTGTCAATCCAAGGTGTTTGTTTACACTGTGGCATATACAATTAATTGTATCGCACAATACATTAGTGGATCATATTGGTTATAAATGTTCCAACTTCCCTTTCGTGTGTCAATCCAAGGTGTTTGTTTACACTGTGGCATATACAATTAATTGTATCGCACAATACATTAGTGGATCATATTGGTTATAAATGTTCCAACTTCCCTTTCGTGTGTCAATCCAAGGTGTTTGTTTACACAGTGGCATATACAATAAATTGTATCGTAGCATACATTAGTGGAACATATTGGTTATAAATGTTCCAACTTCCCTTTCGTGTTCATCTTCAAACTGTTCGTCTACCCATTCATGTTCATCAGTACAATCATATTCATATTCATATTGAGATATCTCAATCTATATACGAATAGAATCATGATTAATATTAATTCAAACCTATATACAAACAGATTCATGATTAAAATTAAAATTAAACCGGGGAGTAATATTCATACAAAGACAATCACACATTTCTCATCTTCTCAACCTTCATCTTCAACCCAGATTAAGATACAATCACAAGTACAATTAACCCCGATTAGGTCGCCGGTGAGATTAACCATGGTTTCATCGCCGGAGTTTGGGTCGAAAAGGGAGATAAGGTAAGGTACGTCTTCCATGGTTTCATCGCCGGAGTTTGGGTCGGAAAGGGGCCGGCGGTTATGTAATCGGGGCCGGATTTTCGATCGGAAAGGAGAGAAGATAAAAGACGTCTTCCATGGTTTGTTCGCCGGCGGTTATGTAACCGATGCCGGAGTTTGGGTTGGGTCGGGAAGGGGAGAAGATGATAAGAGTCAGAGAGAATATGAGGGAAGAGAGAGGTTTGATAAAAAAAAATGAGGTAGAGAGAGAAAGTAAAACTAAAATTTAGGGTTTTGTTCATCCCACAATAAAAAAAAAAAAAAAAATAGATTTTGAATAAATACAATCTGAAAAATTTGAATGAAAAGTTTAATTTTAGGAATATGTTTTTTTTGAAATTGACCAATGAGAAAGTGCCACAACCCATTGTATGAGATTCTTCATACACAATTTGTATGTGCATCCTTTTCCGTCTTTGTGAGATTCTCCCCCTTGATCTACAATGGGGGTCTCGACTCATTATATCATCTTTGAGGCTTATTTGGGACCCCCAATAAAAATGGTCTTAGTCCTCTACTTTTCATAAAAACGTGAAAACGCTAGACCCCAAATCGACACTGAACTCAGTAAGCCCACAATCTGATGGGAAGCCCACTAACCAATCTATCGAGGTCCAAAAGGGGTAAAAACCCCACAAAACCATAACACCTCCAAGGAAGTCGGTGTAGGAGCAATTGTCATCGAATAGAAATACACAATCAAGCATTTACGCACAAAACCATAACACCTCCAACAAAGCTTCACATTCGCTAAATTGAGGTTAAAGTTTCCGACGAACTCTAGAGCTGCAAAGGTTAGTGCTTTAATTTTTTTTCCCTTTGATCAGATCTTAATTCATTTATTGCTTTCCTGTTCTCTATCTTCCTAAGGAAAGACCTAGATTCCCCAATACTGCAGACATGTTAACCACATACAAGATCTGTGAGTCCTCTACGACGGCTAGTCTAGAACTTAAGAGAAAAGCACCTTTGGAACTTGAGAGAAATGGGGACTATGACGATACTGTTGATGAGAATGGGATTCCCAATGCCATTCTGTACAATCGTGGTTCATATTTTCCTGATATCGCACCTCAAGGACTTCCTGATTTAAGTCATGACAGTAATGTTGAGAACCATTATAATCTCAGCGTGGGCCAATTCTTTGACGCCTTGGAATACTTGTTCCCTTCTCGGCAGAGTGACTATCTTATCCGCATCAAGGAGGATGGCAAAGAGGAAAGCTTCCAGGTTAAATACCTGGAGAGTAAAAAATACGTCATCATCTGTACTTTCTTTATACCCGTGATGAACACTGTAGTTGGCGAAATCTGCTGTCAGTTAAATGACATCATCACTCAGTTAGCTAAGGAGAAACATGATTTTGTGGTAGTTTTGGTGATGCGTATGAGGTCTGATTTTCCTAACTACGACAATGATCAGGTGGCCGAGGCAGCTTTCAAACATTTCTTCTCTGCCTTCTCCCCACTATGCTTAGCAGTCCCAATCTCGGAGACTGTTCGCTCCCTCAACTTGTTTCGAGTAATGGGCTCATCTCGCTACTGTGACCCTGGGTGTATCATTATTGATTTGGAGAAGCGGGAGTTGTTGTACACAGAGATCTATGATTTCCTGATTTATGGACCTGATTTGTACCCCTTCACTGATGAGAGCCATTCAGAGATGGGTGAGCAATACGATAAAATCCGCTCCCGAAAAACACCCCTTGAAACTCTTTTATGCCGTCAGAGTAGTGATTTTCTTCAGTGTGTTTGCAATGCAAAATCACCCTGTGAGAGAAAAGAGATCCTGTCAAGCCTTACAAACAAGGTTGTCTGGTTGTACATTTTACGTGAAGGAGAGTCTTTGGACAAAGTCCTTGAGTTGTCTAAGCTGTGTAAGACTAAAGCGCTTGAGTTTACGCTTGTTGTGGTCTGTGCAAATAATTACCAGGTGGGTGAACCAACAATGCCTTCCCTTTGGAGAAACGTTGTCCTCTCTCGGCTCCAAAATCCAAATTGTTGTGGCAGCTGGTTCCTCCTCCCTTTTGACTACAGGGTCAGCTGTAGGTTAAGGGTGTTGTGCCCCCACTACCCCTACAAGGATAAGCTGGTTGTTGTGGGACCCAACGGTAGCTATGTGGAGCCTGACGGCTTAGAAGTGTTTCTCGACAATGGCATTGATGCATATCCCTTCACTAAAGAAAACTTGTGGAAGAAAAAAGTAGCAAGACTACGCGGTCTCAGGTTGCAGGACTGGTTGGGTTGCCGAGGGATATTCTCACTGAAGAGGCCTAATGGTGAGATTTTATCTGTCTCTGATCTTCGAGATAGAGATGTTCTTGTCTACTTTGGTGCGACCGCCTCAAATGGCAAGAGAACCTGGAAATGGGATGATCGTCTGGTCAATTGGGTCAAGGAAATGAAGGCCTCCTCAAAACGAGGTTTAGAATTGATCTTTATGTGCTTATCAGAGTGTCCCAAGGAGGGCGATACCACCTCCATCAAAGACCATTGTTCCGAGATGGGATGGCTTCTTCCAGATCCATATGAGACTGATCGTAACCAAGCTTTGGTCACATCGACATTTGACAGGCTTGGAGTGTGGATTGGGTGGCTTGCGGCGTTCCAAGGAAATGGCCGGCTCCTTCGTCTAGCAAGGGAGTATACTCTGTGGCGTGAGCTGAAGCCAGCTACGTTCCCTACATCTGATGATGTTCTACCTAGAGACATTGGGTGGGCAATGGGTGCTCAGTTTAGTGATAATCTCTGGTTTCCAGGCTTAGATATCAACCAGTTATTAATATAAGCTCTTGTTCGGAGATAACCTGTACTTTACTAAGCTGTCTAGCATTTAAGTGGTCTTTTTATTTTGTTTGCAGAACAACATGATGAAGGCCTTGCATTGCTCAGTAGTAGCATGAATGATAAAAAAAAAGTTCATGAACTATTATCAGATGCTTATGTTGATATATTTGATTGTAATCTCTCGGTGAATCACAAGGATTGGGGTTTCTTAACCTGACATCTTTACCACTTGTCACCTGACTCGAACTAAAGATTGGGTCTCATTCGTTTGTTTTGCCTGTCAATACATACTCCGTATAAAGCTATCGCAGCGCAGCCCAGACTAGATGGTGTGATGGTAATTATGTAGATGATGTCTATGTACTTGTTGAATTATAGCTTGTTGGATGAAATAATCTGGAAGTTGTGTCTGTTAAAGAGGCAATAGCCCGAGAAGGCGCTTTTTCTAGTGATCTGCAGCTGACGTTTAATCTTGAAGCTCAACTTGAGTTTAATCTTGAAGCTCAACTTGTGACGTTTAATCGTGAAGCTCAACTTGAGTCACTGATGGCGTAATGTGGCTAACGAGTAGAACTCCTGCCTTCACTGATGACCAAGCAGCGCATTAAGTAAACACGAGATCTGGAAAGAAGTGACCACTTTTCTGATAACCGGCAAAGCTGCACATCTGCCTGCGATCATATCTTCTCAAAGTAAGAGTGGTAACTTAACTGTAGTTTCTTCTGTTTCTAATGAATCTGATGCATCAAAAAGGTTCAATATCACACTGTTTACCCCCTCTAATGAACCTGCCAGTTTTCTCTAATCCGGCTCTTTGCCCGACTTTCTGGTTCAACGGCATTTCCTAATACAAGAATGTAAGTTTCCTGCTGAAGCAAGAAATCCTGAAACACACGAGATTTCTCTTTTGGTTTTGTTTTTGTTTGGTTGGATATGTTGTGCTGTGCATCAATATTCTATCATGTCACGAGCTATTTTGGGCAAAGCTCTGTCACGTACTATGCGTTTTGGGACGGTGTTCCTGTTTCTTACTCAGGAGTTTGGTTTATTGTTCCCGCACTTATTCCGGTTCATGAACCTCGTGACCAACGTTGTTTTGATGTCCACTCTAAGTTACTCTTCAAGTACCTTCATCATGACATAAACCTCTCTCACTCTCTATTTCATTCTCTACTCTAATTCTATTCAAAATCAATCCTTTTGTGTTACTTAAATCTAATACTATATATGGAGTATACAAACAATTCGATACAATATGACAGGGTGGGTGACGAAAAAGTTGAAATAACCTAATACAGTACTATGGACGAGATTACAATTTTCAATGGCCTTACGTCTGTTGTTTGGTAAAAGGATTAATAATACAAATGACCGAAATGACATTTTTGCCACCACTAAATTCGAAGGTAAAATATTAATCAATAGAGATCAATATTGCCAAATAGACAACTTATCGACATCTTTTTGTCACAAACAACGGACTAGAAATCTAATTCGGAAATTTCAAGTATCAATCAGACCTCTAATCGAGTAATACTTTCAACTCTCATGCTCAAACGGAGTGAAAATTCTGGCGATCGACATTATTCTTCCAATAATACTCACATAAGGTCAATATCCTTTTGACCTTTTGAGACAATAACAATTAGGAGTACGAGTGTTAAAACTCTTGGAAGAATATTTGAAGGGCCATTAGTTTTTCACAAATTATTAGGTACCCCGGGGTACCTAGAGCTACGTACCCCCAGTTAACTGTTCACTCACTAAATATCACATCATAGTCATTATATAATTTTGCTCATTATTTTATAATTTTCACTCATTATTTGTCAATTTCACTCATTATATACTTTCACTCATTATTTTACAATTTTTATTTATTATTTCTCAATTTTCACTCATTATCTTCCAATTTTCACTTATTATATATAATATTATAGTCATTATTTATTTTCAGACATTATTTGTGAATTTCCAATCATTATACTCCTACCCAAAGAGATTTTCCTCTTTGGGTAGGACACAACAACCAACATACATAATAGAAAACCCTTAATTAAATGGTTGGTAATAATTAATTAGACTAGTAACATCTTTAACCTCTACCGTCTTCTCCTCCTCCCCCTTCTCCTCTCTCAAAAAGAGTCAAAAAAAAAAAAAAAAAAAAAAAAAAAAAAAAAAAAAACCCTAACCTCCAAATCTAAATTTAGGGGCTATCAGCCATCAATTAGATGGTGGTAACCCCAGTTTTCTTATCATTCACCCTAATTAATTAATTATCACTAGTTATTATCAATAATAACTCGTTTATACCTCTTCGAGAGGGTATCTCTACCACCATATAGGTGGATTTATACTGAGATTCGCGAGATTTCTCCAAAGATCTGATGTTCATTAATTTTGTCATGGCGGTGCGTTGGATGCTGAATTCGGGATCAAATATCATTAACTACGTTGGTTGCCTTTTCTTCTTCGAGTTACATAGATCTCCGATGCTGATGAAAGACGCAAAGATGTCGATGTGCAAGGGATCAAATTTGTTAATTAGGGAAGAATTGTGTCAATTAGATTTATTTGATGATATTTGTATCTTCATAATTCTTGATATAAGTGCCGTTTGGCGATAATATTAATGAATTTCCGTTTATTTCAAAAAAAAAAAAAAACATCTTTAACCTCTAATTCCACCCCTCCCTCCACCACCGTTGAACTCCTCTCCCACACCAAAACCACCGCCGACCAACCACCCCAACCGATCTCCGTTCATTCTCCCATCCTTGTTGCCGATCTCCCTTCCCCTATCGATCGGCCGTCATCGATCGGCCATAGCCGCAATCAGCTTCCCCAGCGCTATGACGAGGAGGTTGAAGCCAAGAAGGTCCAAGCCGAGAAGTCGTCGGTTGAAATACAGCCGGAGTTGAATATGTTGACCAGATCCCCTTCTCCACCTTCTCCAAACTCTCCTTCTCCGTCGGCGAACCCGAAGATATGCTCACCTACGGCGTATTGGAGCACTACGACCGTGCCTATGACCGCCTCACTCCTAAGAACGAGCCCCGCCTCGAGAGGTTTAAGAATCAGTCTCGCATGTGTGTTACGTTGTTCGGCTTCTGACGACGTGCTATATCTCCTCGTCGGTCGTGAAACAGTGAGATGGTGATGGTGGTCGACAGGTGGGTAAATGTGGAACTCGTTGGTTGATAGAGGAAGTGGATCAGGGTGGTCGGAGGACACGATCGGTGCTCTCGGTAATTTGGGGGAGGTGGTTAGAGGAGAGAAAAGATGGGATGTGCAAGTAGTAATTAGGGATAATTGCCCCAAATCAGAAAATAAGTATGGGTATATTAGTCCGATAAATTTGCCAAATGGGGTAAGTTGAGATATAGGAAAATCTTAGTGAATCGTCCCAAAGAGGAACACAGGAAAATGTCTTTGGGTAGGAGGGAGTATACAACTTTATTGTCATTATTTATTTTCCAATCATTATTTCTCAAATTTCACTCATTATTTCCCGAATTCCACTCATTAGTTTTCAATTTTCACTCATTATTTCTCAATTTCACTCATTATATACGACTTTATCGTCATTATATACTTTGACTCATTATTTCCCAATTTTCACTCATTATTTTCCGATTTTTTCGCATTATATACCACATTATAGTATTATATACTTTCACTCATTATTTTACAATTTTCACTCATTATTTGTCAATTTCACTCATTATATACTTTCACTCATTATTTTACAATTTTTACCCATTATTTATCAATTTTCACTCATTATCTTCCGATATTCACTCATTATATATAACATTATAGTCATTATTTATTTTCAGTCATTATTTCTGAATTTCCAATATACAACTTTATTGTCATTATTTATTTTCCAATCATTATTTCTCAAATTTCACTCATTAGTTTTCAATTTTCACTCATTATATACCACTTTATAGTCATTATATACTTTCACTCATTATTTCCTAATTTTCACTCATTATATATGAGGGGCTGTTTGGTATCAATAAGGGAAAGGCAAAGGGAATCAGAAAGGGAAAAGAAAGGAAAGAAAAGTAAACCCCCCAAATTACCCCATATGTTTGGTTGGTTAAAAAGAATCATTCCTTAATACTCCAGTTGATACCATTGGTCCATTACCCCTCCCTTCCTTCTCCAGGTATGTCCTCCATCATCTTCATCCATGGCCTAGCAAACTAGTCTCCGCTTCTTCTATTGTCGGCTTCCGATTCACTTTCGACACCCCTTGAACTCAGCACAACCGCCGCACCACTAACAATCTTCCATGGTAATATGGGTAAATCAACAAATAGATCTAAATTTGCCAAAATTTTGGTGCAAGGTAAGAAATTCAGATAAAAAGATATTAAATCGGGGTAGAAATCAAGAATATTCAGACGTTTTTTAAGGTGGAGGCGGCAAAAACGAGGCGGTGGTGATGGCTAAAGGTGGCTGCGCAATGGTGAAGTTGGACGGTTTATGGTGATGACAATGATGTCGTAGTCATGTGGCGGTGATGGTGACGCGGGT
The DNA here is from genome assembly GCA_963680865.1 of Spergularia marina. NCBI lineage: Eukaryota > Viridiplantae > Streptophyta > Magnoliopsida > Caryophyllales > Caryophyllaceae > Spergularia > Spergularia marina. Next base: position 18,785,142 of record OY804553.1, on the reverse strand, counting down.
GATGGCAGTCGTAGGGTGGCGACGGTGGTTGTGGTGTGACGTTCACGGTGGTGGTAGTTGATTATGAGTGGTAGTTGTGGTGGCGGGTTCAAAAGTATGAAACCCCAATATTGGGTAATGGCTGAAACCCTGATGGGGGTAGGGAATGAAGATAGAGGACTTTGGGGGTATTTGATTAAGGGAAAGTGGGGTAAGAGAATGCAAAAAAAAACTCTACCGAACATCATCAAAGGGAATCAGGGTCCATCACTCCCTTTCCCTTTCTTGATTCCCTACAACCAAACGTCCCCTGATTTTATAATCATTATTTATTTTTAGTCATTATTTCCTAAATTTCACTAATTATTTTGCTAATTTACTAACGGAAAAACAATAATGAAAATACCCACCATTTCCCTTTTCTTTCTCCTCGCCCACCCCACCCCCTTACCCCACCCGACACCACCCTAGCCCCGTCGCGTGTGGTCGGCAGCGTAGGGCGAGGGGTGAGGGACTTTATTTGTGCGGCGGCGGTTGACAATAGGGGCTGGGGAAGTGAGTGAGAGAGGAGAGAGAAAATGAGAAAAAAGGGAATTGGAGGACGTTGGAGGTGGTGGCGCGGGCTCAGGGATGCCGCCGTGGAATCGTCGAAGCGGCGCGCCTCAAATTGTGGTGGTGCCGTCGCGTGAGGTGGTGGTCGGCGCAAAGGGGCGTCGGTGATCAGGTGGTGCTTGGTGGTGGATGTGGGTGGGTGGAGAAGGAGAGAGAGAGAGAGAGAGAGAGAGAGAGAGAGAGAGAGAGAGAGAGAGAGAAATGTGGTTTGGGCTTTGTGTTTGATATTGTGGTTTAATAGTATGTGTCTATATTGTTTTCTTTTAGACTGACCTAACATAAATCCCTAGACTCTTAATAGATAAAGAAGGGGGTACGTAGAGCCACGTACCACAAGTGTACCATATACCAATTGGTAGTTTTTACTCTAACCAAAACACTTTACTCAGATGATGGACCAAAGTCGAAACCTGGACTGAATTACAGGTAAATTTTGCCTCTTTCATTCCCTTCCGGGCTGCCCCGTCCGTATTTTTAGATTGTTAACGTGTCGTATAAATTTTCTCTCATATTCAAATCATATGATAACAAATATTAACAATCTAAAAGAACAGAGGGAGTGTTTTTATTTACAAAGTCTCATAAAAGACGGTCTTGCAACACAAATTATTAGGTACCCCGGTGATACGTAGAGCTACGTACCCCCCGCATCACTGTTCATGTCCAGTGAATAATTTTTAAAGCCCAATAGTAATGTTTAGTAGTCTAGCCCAATAACAACTAAAAATCAAATAAAAATAAAACAAAACCCATCACCATTCTCTCTCCTTCCTTCCTCTCTCCTCTTCCCTTTTCCTCCACCCGACCCCACCCCCGAACCACCATAACCCCACCGCTGGCTAGACCAACCACCATCTCCACCGTTGTAACCATCACCACCACGACCGCACAACTCCGAGGACCTAAACCCCCCTTCCCCTCGACGCCAACTCGACCTCCTTCTTCCCCGCGGTGATAATGGTCATCAGGGAGGCAACGTAGGAGGGGGACGACGCCAATGGTGGTCGCCAGCGACAATAGATTGGGAAGGTAATGTCGTCGGTGTGTACGTGTGTGGCGGAGGTGGTTGGCCGTGATGGACTGGTGGTTAGGACCCCCTGCATTTGGACCCCCTCGCGCTCAACAACCAACATTGCTCCGACCGCATGTTTATTTGCAGATAAGTACAAGTAAAAATCCTCCTTCTCTCGAGGCACAGATATCTCCGGGATTTTTGTGAAGTACTTCTTTAGTTCTTGGAATGACTTCAGTGCTTGCTCATCCCATTCAAAGTTCTTCTTCTTTTTGAGGGCGGCGAAGAACGGGAGGCAACGGTCGGCCGACTTCGCAATGAAGCGTCCTAGGGCCGCAACGCACCTTGTCAACCGTTGTACATCCTTCACACTTTTAGACGAAGGCATCTCCAAGGTGGGTTTGATCTTTTCCGGGTTCGCATGGATTCCTCTTTGACTGACGAGAGAACCCAAGCATTTTCCGGACTTCATTCCAAATGCACACTTCTTTGGGTTGAGCTTCATTCCATACTATCTCAACGTCTCAAAGGTCTTCCTCAAGTCCTTTTGGTGGTCGCCGAGCTGATCGCACGAGTCGCGCTTCTAGACGGCTTAGACGCTTGAGGCGAAGACTTTGAATGCTTGGACGTCCTTCGCGGAGAGCGGGATCTCTTCCGGCTTCGAGAGCGGCTGGCATGAGGCTTGGATCGTCCTCGTGTGGGATTCTCCTCTATCAGGATGCCTTTCCCCTTGTCTTTCGCCCCATTCGCCGTATGCTTCTTTTGCGAGGCGTGTGTCGCCTCCTTTTCCTCCTTAGGGTATTGATGGTATCCCTTAGCTCGGTAGGCCAGTTCTTGGCATAGATTTATTTTATCCTTCGGACGGCCGCCGCGGTTTGCTGAGACGGGGTCTTTCTAAGGCCTCGCTTGTGCTTGCTCTTGGAGGGACCCATTCGCTTGTGCTTGCTCTGGCATTCGCTCATTCATATGTTGTTGTAAATCGGCCTGGACTTCGAGCCTCGCACGTGCCTTGGCCAACTCCTTCATCAGGGCGAAATCCCTAGGATGCGGTTCGCTCTCCGTCTCCTTGCCATCTGTGGGCTCATACTCCTCTTCCAGATCTAACTACTCCTCCATATTCTCCTCTAGAGCGTGTTGGGCTCCCTCATTAGGGGCTGACCGCTTCGCTTCGAGCGCTTTCGACGACCCCTCACCGAGATTATCGAGGCGCGAGGGACCCGGGTCAGCCCGACCGAGGATGGGGCTATCGTCCGCCACGGCTCCCTTGGGTCGCGTGGCTTTTCCTCTCGGAGCCATCTTCGAAGCGTATGGTACTCTCGATCGGCTTTCCTTTCAAATTGTACCCACAGACGGCGCCACTTGTTGGAGTGAGTTTCTTCGAAAGACAATGAGCTAGGACGCCTCGCCGAGTACCTGCAAAAAAAGGGGAGCCGGGTTTTCACCAGGCGTCGCCCCTCCGACGCTCAAGTCAGAATATGGCTCGGGAGGGGTGACACTAATGACAAAAAGGGCCTTTAATGCGTAAATCAAGGAGAATAATCAGATAAATGATTGTGTGTCATAGAATTGGTAAAAAACATGGATCTGATAGCTCATAAAAGGGGTGCTATTTATAGGAAATGATAGGGGTCCTAGGAATCATCCTAGGTTTTCCCACTCAATCTTGACCCTTTATTTTGCTTGCATCTAAGGACTGCCCTTAATTGGGTTTTGTTGCATCACATGGGCCTTTATTAAGATACACTGACCTAAGGGCTATGGCCCAATACCAAAGTGGTACCAACACATTGACTACTCTCCATTTATGTTAGTATCGAATTAAATTGAATAGAACTAATTACATGTAAACTTATAATTTAGTTTATTTTAAACCATAAGCATTGCAAATAACCACGGGTGTTTTTAAAATTGTTCTAATTGCCTAAATTAAATAGAATAAACAATATATAATGAAGTTGTATCCATTGAGTGCTACGCTCTTCCATTAATCCATTTACGTATAATTGAGTTGCATAAACAAATCAAATACTTCAATTATATGGTATCATAATTCAACGATATTTAGTAATAACGATTTAATCTTACGAATTGTGGGATTATGAATTTATCATGAATTATGATGAATTTATCACCAGATGTTGATGTATTGATTTTTTTTTATTGCAACTATTCTAATAAATTATGTTATTATTATTGAATTCATTGTCAGATTACGAATTCATAGTAATATTTTTAATTTTTCTGGTATTGTGAAATGTGTCTCTGAAACCATTATTATTGGTATTAATTTTTTTATTATTACCATTGTTTAGTTTTATCCTCATTCTTGTTACCGGAATGACTTCAACGTATTTATACCAGAATGACTAAATTCGAAATCATAATGTTTATAAAGAACAAACATTGATTGATAACATCAATACCCTAATCTTTTCACGTTTTCTTTTCATTTTTTCAATTCTCATGCCCCTCGCTTAGTTTTGCTGTTGATAGTAGAAATTCAAAGCAACATACTTAAATGTAAAGATATAAAGTGTGCAGATAATGAGTTTGATCTGAAGGTATTTGTTATTTGTGTAAGATCTAGGTTTTATTTCATTGATGTTAATTGTAGTATAATTTTGTATGGGATATCGATCATTCTTGTATTGTTGGTTAATGTTGTAATTCGTAGAAAATAAACTAATTGCATAATGGCGAAAGGAAATCATTCCATTTGGGTTCGATCTCATATAGAGGACGAGACAAGCCAAGCCAAGATCAACTATGAGACCACCAAAGAGCTCCACTGCTTAAAAAATGATTAGGTTGAAGAGTTGAAATTGTGTTGATAGTCGAGGAAACAATATCCAATTTTTATATTCATAATGTTTCATGTAGGTGAAAAATTCACTTTTAGAGTAAGCTTCATAATCATAGCTCTACAGGGATATATTATATGGTAGGAATTGAATGTCGAGTTAAAAGTTACATGCGTTTCAATTTTGCCCTGCAAACACTCTCTCGACTCGAGGATAAAAACCGCACCCAAAACTTAAACTTGACTCAAGTGATGTAATCAAAGGTTTATTTTGGCATATCATTTCTCTTATCGAGCTATTACATGTTCAAGTGGAGATTACAGTCAAATGCTTTTGTTTACTTTATCTTTTTATTTTTTTTCTATTTTTTTGGATGTTTTAGTTTTACAAAAAAAAAAAAAAAAAAAAAAAAAAAACGACACCCCAGTGGTCTAGTCTAGGGATTCAAGTGTTCTTACCCCAATTAAGATGTCATGAGTTCAAATCTTAACAAAGGCAAGCTGTAAAAGCAAGATATATAAGCGACTTCAATTAAACTAGGATATATTTATTGACTTGGTGTTGTGGGCAGGGTGCGGTGCTTAAGGTTTTCTATAGATGTTATGAAAAATCACTAAAACTTGTACAAGTTTATCCCTCTAATTAAAAAAACCTAGATAATACTCCTCCGTTTCTTTCATTTCTTTATGTTGAACCGGGTTTTGTGAGAGTCAAGCCCAACGTAAAGAAATGAAGGGAGAATCTTTACATATCTCTCCCTTTTGCCAATTTGCCAAAAACAGCAAGCCTCCTTTCAGACCGTCTCACGAGTGAGACGGTCCCAAAAAGAAGATAGCCCATCAATGAACAAGAAAAAATAAACAAAAAAAAGGGAGTTAATAAGTTATAATCTTGAGTTTTGTAATCAAAACTATACGCTATAAATGTTTATGATAATATTTGAGTTTTGAGCTTAAAAGTTTGAGTTTTTAATGTAAATTTTTAATGTAACTTTAAACCTTGAATTATCGTAATAAAATTTAAGTTTTATATTTATATAAATCTTTAAGCTCGTAATATAAATTATCGAATACTTAAAATAAAATTTGAGTCAACTTAATAGTATTCACCATAAAAATGCACAAAATATATGAGAAATATGGTGAGATAAAATAATTGAGAGCAAGATTTAATAAAAAAAAAAATGTAACAAACGTCAGAGAGGAGAGAGAGAAAAAAATGATAATAGAGAAAAAAGGGAAAGTGGATGAGTTTTTTTTAAACAAAATGGGTCGGATTCAAAAACGTTTAATGTTATGGGGTGCACGTCACCCCATTTCAGGTTCGGGACAAAATCGCCATTACCACTGGCGGTTTTACATGTATTGAACAGTGAATATGAGTTTCAGGGGGGATTTTGGGCAATTGTAAAACCGCCATGGGGGGTAGCGGTTTCACTTCAAGTGAAACCGCCACCCTCAATGGCGGTTTCACACCCGAACTGAGTATGGGAATTGGTGGCTTAATTTTTGTAAAGAGTGAAACCGCCATGGGGGGTGGCGGTTTCACTTCAAGTGAAACCGCTACCCCCCATGGCGGTTTTAGATTTTTTTTTTTTTTCAAAGACTTGTATCGGGGTTCTCCACCCCCAAATCACCCGACTCCTTACAAAAAAAAAATACCCCCGACTCTCAACCTCAACTTCTCTCTCCAGCCCACGTCCCCATCCTCTCCGGCCGCTGCTTCGCCCCTCTCCCGCCGCTGCTCCGCCCCTCTCCCGCCGCCGCTCCGTCCTCTCTCGCTGCGCCGGTCGCCGCTGCTCCGCCCTCTTTTGTACCAATTTCTTTAAGGTAATTTCATTTCTTCTAATTGTACCAATTTGTTTTAGGTAATTTCAATTCATTAGTTTAATTGTTTGATTTTTTAGTTAGATTACTAATTTATTGAATAATTTGTTTTGTTAGTATTGATAATAATTTGCATATTCATGGTATATGATAGAAGTTGAATTTTTAGGGTTTTGTTTAATATTGTAATTAAACCACACTAATTTAGGTTAATTTAAGTTCATTGAGTTGTGTTTTTTTTTTTTTTATGTTAGTATTATGCTTGAGTTTAGTTAGTATTATGCTTGAGTTTAGTTATATATTTAATCCAATTTAGTTAGTATTATGCTTGAGTTTAGTTATTAAAATTCATAAGTCGATTTTTAGGGTTTTGGTTAATTGAAGATTTATGTTAGTTGAATTTCTTAATTAAATTAGTTTATTTTTCTCATTATAGAATGGAAATTACGGGATATCCTTTGGTATGTTATTGGGATGGAGAAATTGTTGAAGCTAGTGGAAATGTTTGTTATAAGGGTGGAAATGAGAGTTTTGTATTTGCTAGTACTAGTATGACTTATAATGACTTTATTGGGGAGATTTGTGAGGCAATGAAAATCAATAGAAAGAGTGTTTCATTGACGGTGAAGATGAAGTATGCGAGTGCCGGGTGTTATAAGGTTGTACCCCTTAATAATGATCGTTCTTTACTTGCTATGTGGGCAATTGTTCGACACTCAAAGGTTCCTTCTATGGACATTTATGTTGAAGTGGGAATGCTAGACTCTAGAAATGTATTGGCAACAACGATTTCAACAACGCCCAATACTTCTCTCACATCAATGAGATTTGGGGATGTTGCGCAATATGTTTCCATTGAAACCAATAACATAAATAAGGGGACCTTGAACGAGGATTTAGAAGGAGATGAGGCGGAGGAGGAGTTGAATGTTGTTGAACGTATGATTGATGATGAAGATGAGAATGATGATTTGGTTGGGAAGAGTGCCCCACATTTAGAATTCAATACGATTCATGAAATTGATCAACAACATGTGAATGCTTGGAAAACATGGGTCAATGAACTTGAAGTTAAGGTTGGTAGGGAGTTTATAGTTGGTCAAAGATTTCCAAATAAAGCTGCTTTGATAGAAAATGTAACTTTGTACTCTGTACAACGTAACCAAACTTTCAAAGTGCCTGAATCCAAACCCCACACTGTCACTTTCAAATGTAGTAGAACACCAAACCCATGCAATTGGAGGCTTAGGGTATCACAAAAACAAGAACAGTTTTCAGAAGCCTTCACCATTGTCACTTATCTTGGGCCTCACGAAACTACCTGTGTTGGTGACGTTATTCCACGCGATCATATGAATTTGAAACAAGGTTTCATTAGTGAAGCTATTAAAAACCTTGTTGCCAAGGATTGGTCCATTAAAGTCCCAGTTCTTATTGAATTTATCAAAGATAAATTCAATTATACTATCTCATATATGAAGGGGTGGAATGCTAAACAAAGGGCAATTGCAAATTTATATGGTGATTGGGATGAATCCTACACTTTGCTTCCTCAATTCATGCAAGCAATGAAAGAATCCAACCCGCGAACTGTTGTGCATTTTGTAAATACGCCAACATGCAAACCTAATGAGGAAACTTTCTTTCGAGTGTTTTGGGCATTTGGACCATCAATTCAAGGTTTCAGCCATTGTCGCCCTCTTATAACTATTGATGGCACTCATTTATATGGGAAATATAAGGGTACTTTACTTATTGCAATGGCAGTTGATGCTAACGACCAACTTTACCCACTTGCTTTCGGTATTGTTGAGAGTGAAAATATCAATAGTTGGCCTTGGTTTATGGCATGTATAAGGAGGTTCGTGACAGATAGAAAAGGTCTTTGTGTTATATCAGATAGACATGATGGCATCAAAGCTGCTATGAATGATGAACACATCGAAATGACTGAGCCGAATGCCTACCATAGATTTTGCATGCGTCATGTGGCATCCAACATCAACACAAAGTTTAAAAGTAGGGATTTGAAAAACTTGTTTGGTTGGACTGCCACACAACATCAGAAGAAGAAGTTCAATCGAATGGGTGAAATAAATATTGATACACGACGATATTTGACCAAACATGGTTTGGAGATGGAGAAGTGGTCAAATTATCATGACGGTGGGTTCAGGTATGGTATAATGACTACCAATATGGTGGAGTGTTTCAATGGAGTTTTGAAAGGAGGCAGATTCTTACCCATCGTCACACTTGTGAAATTGACATTTTATCGAGTCAATGCGTACTTTGTGGAGCGGCGTGAGAAGGCAAAACAAAGACTTGAAGAGAGACATGCATATTGTAAGAAAGTAATGGATGTCATTGCTGTCAATTCTGAGAAAGCCGCACACCATACCGTTGTGGCATTTGATAGAGGACTGTTTCAAGTGACCACTGGGTCGGGCCATAGAGGTAGTGGAAAAGGGAAACATAAGCATACTGTGAATGTTGTGACTAAAACATGCACTTGTAAAAAACTTGAAATTTACAAGTACCCTTGTTCACATGTACTTGCCGTTTGTAGTTCAATGGGTTTAAGTACAAATGCATTTGTGGATGTGTTTTACACTAGTGGTGAGTATTTGGGGTCATACGCACCCAAATTTCGACCCATTCCGGATGAAGCTTATTGGACACCTCTTGATGGTTCTAAAATCCTTGCTAATAAGGATATGAAACGTGAACCGAAGAAGAAGGGTACGAAGGATAAGTCACATTCAAAGCGATTGCGTAATAAGATGGATGAAAAACCACCATCAAAATCATTATGTGGCATATGTCGTCAACCCGGTCATAACAAAAAAACATGTTCTTTAAGAGGGTAACATTTTTTGTTGATCTTTATATTATTGTGAACTTATTTTTGCCTAATCTTTTTGTTTAATATTTTAACTCTCTTCTTTTTCTTTTTGTAGCTCTCATGGAGGCGGATCTTCATCCGGGACCGATCGAACCGTCTCTTCTCAAACTGCAAGACAAACACAGGAGTCAAGCAATTTGGGACGGAGAGGAGGTGAGTTCGCTTAGATGTAGAACTCACATAAAATGGCATGGCGAATATCGTCCTAGTAAGCGGGTAGTTAAATTTATTAGGAAAACCCAGTTTTATGGGGCGCATAGAGTAGCTAGTTTTAAGTTAGATCAGGATTTAATAAGTGCGTTAGTAGAAAGATGGAGGCAAGAAACCCACACTTTTCACTTAACCGTTGGGGAGGCCACTATCACCTTGCAAGATGTGCAAGTTATGTTAGGTTTGAGGATAGATGGAAGAGCTGTGACGGATGAGATCCATCAAGATTGGCAAGGATTAGTGACTAAATTGTTGGGAATAGCACCGGGGGGAAGTTTGAAGGGAACTTCTTTGAAAATTTCTTGGTTGATGACCCATTTTAGTTATTTGCCCAACGGTATGGACGATGCCGTATTTCATTGCTATATTCGAGCGTATCTTCTCATTTTGTTTGGTACCGTTCTATTTCCCGATAAGAGTGGGGATGTGGTTCAAGTAATCTATTTGCCATTGTTAAGTGATGTCAGTAGATTGGATGATTACTCGTGGGGAAGTGCGGTACTAGCAACATTGTATCGTAACTTGTGTCGAGGGTGTTGTAAGGATGCATTAGAGATATCCGGACCTCTTATTCTTCTTCAGTTGTGGTCTTGGGAACGTATTGCTATAGGACGTCCTATGAACATGGGACCATTAGAATATGAGGATGAGGATGAGAATGAAAATGGGGATGAGGATGGGGATGAAGATGAGGATGAGGATGAGGATGAGGATGAGACTATAGCTAGTCCATTTGGGTCACAACATATCTATGGGAGAGATGCATTAGGACGTAAGTGGCTTATGATCGATCGGCGAAGAGCTGATGGGATTTTTTCTCTTACCGCTTACAGAGATGCATTTGATGTATGACTCATGATCAAGTAAGTTTACTTATCCAATCCAATTTTTTGTGACTTTATAAGCATGAAAATAATTTGGTAATTTACTTATTTATTTGTTTTATTTTAGTTTATTTGGCAGCCTTATACAGCGGATGTCATCTCAGCTCTCTCTCCGATTTGTTCAAAGGATGAACAAGATTGGTGTGTTTTGGCTCCTATGATCTGCTTTGACATTGTAGAGTGGCATTGTCCAGATCGGGTAGTACGCCAATTTGGTTTGAAGCAAACAATCCCGGTGGACTGTGATACTTCGGTGGCTCTTCATAAATTGGATAGGAGAGGAAATCGGAAGGTAAGCTGGAGTGAAATCCACAATGTCTATATCGATTTATGGCGTAGGCGTCGAGAGAGGGTGGTGGCTAATATCGATGTAGATGATGGCACGATGAATTACAATGATCCGTATATGGTTTGGTATCGAAACCATACTCGTCGTATCATTGGAGCTGTTAAACAATCTCATGGTGGCCCGGTTTCCTACCATCCTTCTTCTCCCTCAATTCAATTGCTTGTAAGTATGATTTATCGTTATTTTAGTTTTATTGAATAGTAAGCAGGTTTAGGAAATAATTAGTGCAATGTTTTGATTTTTGTGATTATAGACTCAAGGTTTTGCAACTCTACACATGAGGTGTGCGCATGACCTTCAAGTTGCACTAAATGACGCATCTAGTGTTAATTTTGTCCAAACTTTGGCCGACATCCGCAAACATTGCTCCGAATGTCTCGAGAAAGTGGGATTTTCACATCTTATCCAACAATCTCAAGAACAACCAAGTGCAAGTTTGGATGATCATTCTCCTCTTATCCAATATATGCGTCGACGTAGAGTTGGTTCTCCTATGACACCAATTATGGAAGGCGACACTCTGGGTTCTTCCTCAAGCCAACCCGCTTCCTCAAGCCAACGTCGAGCTACACGCCGCCGCCGCCTAGCGGATGATTAGCTATTAATATAGTAGTTTGTAATGTATGGAAACAATTTTATGTTGTATTCGACTCTTTCAAGTTTGTAAAAAACGTTTTAAGTTATGAAATAAGATACCATGCCATTTGAGTTCTCATCTTGGGTTGTTATTGGTGTTATTGAACGATTGTGGTCGTGGCATTTTGGTTTGGGTTTGTTTGAGTTGCAGGTGAAACGGAAAAGTGGGAAAACACCTTCAAAAAAAAAAAACAAAAATATACAACCGCCACGGAGCACAGCGGTTTTATAACCACAGAAACCGCTGCTCTCAGTGGCGTTTTCATCACAGATTCAAGTAGTATGAAAATTGGTGGCTTAATTTTTGTAAAGGGTGAAACCGCCATGAGGGGTGGCGGTTTCACCTCTAGTGAAACCGCCACCTCCCATGGCGGTTTCACCATTTTACAAAAATTAAGCCACCAATTCCCATACTCAGTTCGGGTGTGAAACCGCCATTGAGGGTGGCGGTTTCACTTCAAGTGAAACCGCCACTTCCCATGGCGGTTTCATCACCGAACTGAGCTATGAGGAATTTTGGCTAAGGTGAAACCGCCATGGGGAGTGGCGGTTTCACTCAAGTAAAACCGCCACCTCTCATGGCGTTTTCACCTTAGCCAAAATTTCCCCCCAGTCTCAAAGTTACTGTTCAAGACGCTTAAAACCGCCAGTGCCACTGGCGGTTTTGTCCCGAACCTAAATGGGGTGACGTGCACCCCATAAGATTGAACATTTTTCAATCCAACCCATTTTGTTTAATATTTATTTTTTGAGCCCTATTTCGAAAAAAAATTCTTTTTTTTTTTTTTGTGTGTAATTTATTGGGCTTTTGTTGTTGGATCTGTCTCACATGTGAGCTCGTCTCATACAACAATTTGTCAAAAAATGATGTCCACATACACCTATGTTTCTCTCACCATTTTTTTAAAGACATATCGATTAAATTTCTTTTATCTGTAGGACCATACCTATGCTCGTTTGCATACACTCATGAAATCGAAAATCCTATGTGCTTGGAAATCCTAAAAATTAAAAAAAAAACATGGGAATTGGGGGAATGTGATTGGATGAACAAGGGAATTCAATTCTCATAGGAATTTCAACTTACCTACCCCCCAAGGTAAAGAAATACCTACACTTTGCAGGAATTGGAAATGCCTGGGAATTTCCAATTCGTGTACTATGTGGTAACCAAACAACTCATAGCAATACAATTATTTAGGAAATGAAATTCCTATGAATTTTGAGGGTATCCAAATTAAACGATACCCTATGTTTTTTTTTAAACCATACTTTACTCGATTCTCCACTGAACTAACCTGGACCTTGCTTGGTCACTTAAATACTTTATTGGCTATTGGTTCATGGCGAAGCTAGGAAAAAAAATCGGGGTGGCGCAATTGAGGCCTCCCCAACTAACATATAAAATTATTGAAGTTCATATTACATACACGCTCGCTCATTTATTGCAACGTATCCCCATATTGTCAAACCGTACAAATTCTTTGTTAGAAACCCTAATGAACAAGCCTTTATCTAAGAAAATAACTAAATTATCACTTAACAATTGATTACCCTTCCTACTACAATTTGTGTTTTTGAAATAGTCATTGTAGAGAAGGCTCTTTCAACTGTCGCAATTGCTATCGGAAAAATCAAACTTTAGTTTTATAGCAAGTAGACTTTAGCATGTGTCAAATGTTTCTTCGTCCATGCAACTTTATAAAAAGCTTGTTAAAGTTTTTCAAATAATTCCTAAATATATTATGACCTCGATCATCACGTACTATAGTTTCAAGTTGATACTCAAACAAAAGCAAATCGGTTTTTGAAAACTCACTAGGGTAAAACTAAAAAAGTCGAACTTACTACTTGGTGTTTAAAGAAGAACTAAACCAAGACACAAACAAGCAATATCTAACTTACTTCACTAAACCGACCATCAAACTTCAACAAAATCTGCTCAATTAAGTTTATAAACACTTAAACTGTTTACTCCAACATACTAGTAGTAATTATATTCGAACTTAAGTGAATGCGAAAGTAGCTGGAAGATTGATTTTAAAAAGTATACATTTTTTTTTATATATGTTAAAACTTATAACAATTTGCAGCAAACCGTCTCAAACCACAAATAGAGACGGAATTTCATGAAGGAAATCCATCTCAAACCACAATTAGAGACAGATTAGAGAAGGAACATATTTCGTCTCTCGTCTCAAATTTATTAGAGACGGACTTATAATCCGGCTCAAATTTGAGACGGAATTGTAAGTTCAACTAATACATGTGAGACGGACTTCAAATTCCATCTCAAATTAGAGATGGAATAAATAATTTTCCTTCTCAGATTAGAGATAATAAATGATTTCCGTCTCAAACTAGAGATGAAATTTCCGAATATCCATCTCAAACTGGTAGTTGGAATTTTACGTATTAGCCTTTCTTTTCTTTCTTAAATTTAATCGATATTAGGTTATATGGGATTCGAACCCACATCTTTATGTTAATGCATATGCTCTTCCATGTTGAGCTAATAGCCTCATAAAGGAGAGATCTTAGTTTTAGGAAACATGACTAACCAGAAAAGAGGATTATAGTAATCATCTCCGAGAATCCTTAACCATTAATTGTAGCAACATAACTAGCTCATGGTTTGTATCTTCTCTCCCTTATATATTCAACTCCCTTGTAGTGTAATCAAGGGACAAAATTATCACACATTCTGCTCATATATACGGGGAGGAACTTTACATGACACTAAGAGAAAAATTCAACAAAGATATGTTACACTTAAACTAAATACAAAGTTGGATCAAGACCATGAGTGGCGCTCCAATAACGACATATCCACCTAATTGTCCTATTGTGAAAAAAACAGTTAGTATATATCGTTTATCTGCATCATCACACCAAAAAAAAATGGAACTTGAGCCATTCATGAAAGATCGGGATAGTATAACATATATCTACCACACATAAAAAATTTCAGGCAGATTATCTATAACAAGAAAACAATACAAAACATCTGCAAGATTCATGAAAAAAAAAAAAAAAAAACGAAAGTGAGAGTTCAAGCGTGAGACTTTAACAATGCATGGTACGGCTGCAGAATGGGAAGAAAAAAATGTGCACAATAGGGTGAATGAGATTACTGGAAACCCCATCATTGATGGAAAAAAAAAAAAAACCTGCCAACGTGATATGGTTGTGCGAAAGCTTTAAGGAATTTCCTATTCAAGAACACATTAGGCCATAAAAACTCGTATAGGACAGCAAAACTATGAACATATGTTCAAGCATTATAAGAGATTTGAGCACAAATTTGTCAAATGAATGGCTGCAACGTAAAGATAACAATGCCACTTAAATTAGAACTTATACAAAAGTAATTTTAAAGGAAATTCCTAGGACACAAGCACTACCATGACAAGTAATGTTAACGTCACAACACATTTTTTACTTGTCTTTGTTTTTTGTGTTCTTCTCTATCTATTTACTCCCACTTCTCATCATTTTTCTTCCTCATCACTTATCTTCCTTTATGATGTATGTGGTTCACTATCACTCTGATATCCAAACCAAAGAATTTTTGATTGTGGGAGGGCATTTGCACCAACTTCAAATGTACCACAATCAACAAAAATTCACATGGTACTAAACATCAATCTAATATATATATATATATAAAAGAGAGATTTTTGAAGAGCCGAGAGAGAGTCCAACAAAAGAGAGATACTGAGAGTGTTTAAAAAATGAGAAATACACACATTTTATTATTAACAATTCAAACGGACAATAATTAATAATCCACATGTAGAATCCTTATTTTCGTGAGACTTTTTCATAAATGTATGTAATAGATTTGTGATATAATCACTCATAACATTGGTTACGTGTATTAGAAAATTTAAAAACATATATCATTAGATTTGTTTCGAGATGTATCTCAATTTGAAATCCATTTACACATTTTTTCGATATGAAACAATTCAGTTACTCCGTGTACATTTAGTAGAAATTTGTTTTCTTTCTTAAAAAGTTTAGAGAGAGTCCAAAATAAAAGAAATGGTGAGAGATTCCAAAGAATGGAAAATTCTCACAACATTTATTAACCAGAGTCCACGCTTTCATAAAATTGTAATTTGAAAGTTAGTTAGATGTGAAACGACATAATTAGTCCTAACTTTCATTTATACATATGATAACTCATCAAACCAATTTTGAAATTTAATCTAAAATGAGTTTTATTTATACATATGTTTTGTATTAAACAGAAGTCATCGAGCGAAAATTGCAAAAATGATATTGTGTCTATTCCTAAGCTAAACTCAACAAACAAAATATAAACACTACATCTGGATCTAAGAAACATGTTCAACGTGGAAATTTTGTATAATAAGAATTATTAATTACGATATAATATGTGTACCGTGCAACGCACGGGCTTAAAACTAGTATAAGAATCAATACACAAAACAAACACCGCACCAGGTTGAAAGACCAATCAACACTTAACAAATGAATTCCAAGTAAAAACAAGTTTTCAGAAACTATATAAGGCAGAGTTTCAACTATAGAAAGTAGATGAACAATAGATCTCTTCAGCACAACCAATTTTGCAAAACAATAACTAATCATAGAATTATTGGTGCTCATTAAGTTTTTCTTATAGTATTACATACAGCAGTACCAATTGTAGAAATGGGGATTTTAAGCCATCAAGTAATCTAATGCGACCAAACAATAAACATCTACACATGCAATTAAATACAAGTAATCAACACTTAATCTCAAAACTTAAAAGAAAAAAAAAAAAAAAAGAATTACACCCAACATTCGAATCACAAATTCTACAAAAAAACAGATTGAAACAAAAGGAAATCTTACAGCCAGAACGCAGGCGTTTAATTTCTGAAGCGTCTCGATGAGTGTCACTGGCTTGCGCTTCACACCCCTCCCAAACCTTCAAACAACGAAAACCCAGAAAAAAAATAATCAAAACCGTAGAAAAAAATAATCAAGACCGTAGAAACATTCACAAATGAAACGAAAACTCGAGAAGAGAAGCTAATACCTTATGCGACAGCAACCCTGCGGTGATTGATTCAGATACAGATGGAGTATATGATTTCGTCTCTAAATTCAGAGGATAATAATAGACCATCTCTATTTAGAGATGAATTGAAAATCTGTTTCAAAATTTGAGACGGTTTAATAAGGTTCATCTCTAATTAGAGATGTAACTACAAAAATCGTCTCTGATGAAAATTTGAGAAGAAATATAATGTTTCCATCTCTAACTTAGAGACGGAATTACAAAATCCGTCTTTAAATGAAGAATTTCTTGTAGTGAAATATGATACATTACAATAATACAACGATTATCCACTCCCTAATGCTTGAATTGAACAATGTTCTCAATGTGAATCACAAGAACAAATATAATAGGACAACAATAAAACAGCGGACATATGATCTCACAAAAACTTGCACCGATAAACGTATCAGGTTCTCATATCATGAATGATGCAGACCTTCCTAGTAACTCTAAAATTCCTCTCTCAAAAGCAAGAACCAATGACTCATTCTCAACTATCTCAAGGAAATAGGCTCATATGAAAGAAACAATGTGTAGAGTCACTCTCACCTCACACCATAACGCGAACGTCCTCAGGGAAAAGTCGTCACAAATCAATTACAATCACCTCAAAAAAAATTTCATCTCCCTGAAAGAAGTATGCACATAGAAACTACCTCCACACCACTATCGAAGAACTCCAAACTCCGCCCTCCAAATACAATGAAGATAAAGCAATGAGGTTAGATATTGGGTGGAATGAGATATTGTGGAGGGGTACAACAAGCAAAAGTGGTGACTCGTGGGTAGGAAACAAAGAGGGAGATGGTCTAAGAAACTAGGTGAAGAAAAAGTGGGCTGGGAAAGAATGGTGAGAACAATGAGAAGGAAGAGAGAAAAGAGAAGAAAATACATACCTGTAGGTACTATCACCGGTCTTTTTGTCACACACAAACAAAAACATTAAATCAAATATAAATAAAATAAAAAACACGGGTTGCCTCCCGAGAAGCACACTAGTTTAACGCCATTGGCTCGACGTAAGTATTCTCATCAACCAAGCCTAATTACCAACATCAAGTAAAATTTCATAGCTTAAGAGCGGAACAACTCAAATGCAACACCTTGACTCATCACCTGAGCTAGAAGTAGTCACCTATGGCAGTTTGTCAGGCTGTGTACTGACCCTACAGACCAACTTAGGTCCTTTCGGCACAGTTTGACCTCACTCGTGCTCACCCTGGGAAATTTCCTAGGAGATCACCCATCCTGAAATTACTCTCAATCAAACACGCTTAACTGTGGAGTTCTTATCAGACGAGATTCCTAAAAGGAAAGCCGACTTTGTTGGTATGACTAGCATTGTCAATCCTTTTAAGCACCTTATATGAGCCCTTAATCTCTTAGGAACCTCCTCTGAAATCTGGTGATGATGGAGAAGAGTATGGGGTTGAGGCTACCTGGGAGGACTTCAAGAAGGCAATTCATAGCGAGTTATTTCCTCTACATGAACAAAAGAGGAAGCGTGGTGAATTTTCTAAGTTAGAACAAGGAACCATGAGTGTGAGGGAGTACTATAACAAGTTCATGGAGATAGCAATGTATGCTCCTGGCATGGTACCTGATGACGAGGCAAAGGCAAATAAGTTCGAGGAGGGCCTAAACCAGGATATCAAGGAGAAACTTGGAGGTAGGGACTTCGGGAGTCTAAAAGAGGTATTTTCTAGTGCTAGCAACATGGAGAGGATAATTGGCGAGAGAAGGGGACATGGTGAGAAGAGGAAAGCTTTCCAAGGGAGTAACTCTCAGGGCTTTGAGAAGAGGACCAACTTTGGTGGATACAACAAGGGGAGAGCTCAATCTTTCGGCGGACAAAACTCAGCCGAAAATTATAGGAGTAGTTTCATGGGCTTCAATACTGACAACAAAGGTGAGAGATTTCACAAGTGTGTGAAGTGCCCTTACAACCATCTTGGTAAGGACTGCGATGGAAACTTGGTGCCTTGTGACAACTGTGGAAAGTTGGGCCATAGGGCCTATGAATTTTACACAAACTCAAAAAATAAACCTGAAGGAAAGAATTTGTCTTCTAGGTGAGCTCCGACTGCTAGTGTAGCTAACGTTGCTAATAATAGTGGGTTTCAGAACCGTGGTAACCAGACCTGTAAAACGGGTCGGGCGGGCGGGTTTCGAGTTTGAGTAGATTTGGGTTCTGGTAGAATACTCGTCAGGTGTATTTCGGATTAGGGTCAATACGGGTCGGGTCAATAGGGGTTCGGGTCAGGTTACGGGTTGACCATCGGGTCGAACATACATATTCGCACCTTTTTCGTCGGTAAATTTTAACACTAAAATATTAATTTATTCTTATTTACCAATTATTTAATATATTTTACTATATAATAATAATGATTTCATTATATGTATGCCTTATATGTCTTAAAAGAAAATTTAAATTAATATTTTATTAATATTAATTGTTCTTTATATTTTTTTATTAAATATGTTTTACCCAACGGGCTGCCCGCTCGGGTCGGGTCTTGACCCTGACATTTCGGGTCATTTCGGGTTTCGAGTGATTTTCGGGTTCGGGTTGAAAAAGTCCGGGTATTTTGGGTTATTTTTGGGTCGGGTCTCGGGCGGTTTTTTGGGTCGAGTCAGTTTCTTACAGGTCTAGTGGTAACCATGAGAATAACCAAGGAAATCGCAGATTTGGGAGGAATGGGAGCACCAATAACCAGGGAGATAGTGATGCAGGAACGCTAAATGCTGCTCAATCTAATAAAGGAATGGAGGACGAACCACTGGAAAACTATTTGCATTGAGCAGAGAGGAAGCGGAGAATTCGGCTCATGTGATTACGGGTACTTTTCTTGTGAACTTCACTACTGCATCTGTTTTATTTGATTCAAGAGCTTCACATTCATTTGTTGCTAGATCATTCATTGAAAATTTAGACCAAGATGCTTGTGTACCTATTAGTAGTGGATTTTGCCACCGTTGCGGGAGACAATATCTTGTGTGAAATGTATAATGTCGATCGGAAATGAAATACGGATAACAGTGAATAAACGAAATAATTGTATCAATGACACCAAGAATTTTTGTACGTGGAAAACCCTCAATTTGAAGGAAAAACCACGGGGGGAAATCTGTGTCCCACCAAAGATTGCACTATGGATGATTTAAGATGATCTCTCTCGTGTAATTATGAGTGTTTGTAATTTTGGTGACATCTAGGGTTAAAGCTCGTATATCCTCTACCCTTTTATGCTTGACTGTCATTCGGGCTTTTAACGGCTTCCTCCCCCTCTTTCTCCACGTTCTCAACCTCCCTATATTCTCTCTTGACCAAGTCGCGTCTTATCCTCCTGTATGCTCGCTTGACCACGTCCCTTTTTCTGTTTGCTCTTCATCGTATCTTGTTCCAATACTCCTCAATCTGCTCCGTTATTCACGCCCCAAATCCCGTAGCTGGTCAGTTGCGTAACTTCCTGGTTTGACTCTATCTTGCCAGCAAATGGTAGTGACGCTATCTGATACACGCTGATAGTCGGACTATATTCTTCCGTCGGACAACTGGTATCCGAGTGTCATCAAGAATCCTATATCAAGTAGAATTTTATTGCCCAAACATTTAGTTTGGACATCAAGTTGAGATATGAAGGATCTTGGTCTAGGGGAGAGGCCGAATACACCGGCTATACGGTTTGGAGTCTTATAGACTAGATTTTCAGTCCGAAGCGTACAACCGAATACTACACCAGGGAAAACTTCTGGTTGACTGCTCAGGAGACGGAAATTATCCCTCCCTAAGAACCCTGTCACAGTGGGGTGCGGTTCAACAGTACTGTATTTGATTTCAAAGCCGCAAGAGCCGTCATAAGGAAATGTTGGTGGCAAACACAAGTGATCGTTTACTCCCACTCACTTAAAAGAAGGAGATTTTGTGTACTGAAATTGTCTGCCTTCTGTCAACGGGAAGCAAGTATCGCAACCTTCACATTGGACCCAAATAAGTTCAGAACCACTGTCTATGATAAAAAAAGGAGACTCGTACCCTGCACCTTCACCAATACCAATCTGCGTTACAAATATACTCTTAAGATTATACAATGTCGACTTTATCGACTGTGGAGTCAAGTCTTTTCGCGACTGCATATGCACCCGAGACATGGATATATTGACTAGGAAGTGATGTTGTTCTTGGATGGTGAAATGATTAGGTAGAATTTGCAACCGGGGTGACGTGATGTTAGGTGGGGTCCAACCCACTTATTTTTTATTTGTTTATGTATTTGTTTTTCATTTTCAAAAAAAAATAGAAGAAAAAAAAAGAAAGAAAATGAAAAAGGCAGAAAACAGAAAAAAAAAAAAAAAAAAAAGAAAGAAAAGAAAAGTGTGCGTGTGTTTTTTTTTTTTTATGTGTGGTGGTCATTTGCTTTGACCAACTTGGGGTATGTCTTGGTCATTTTTGGGAGTTTTTCGACAGAAGCAAGAAACAAAAAGAAAAAAAAAGACATACAAACACAACACACAAAAATCAGAAAATCAGAGAGAGTGAGGGAGAGGGC
Source organism: Spergularia marina (assembly GCA_963680865.1). Taxonomy (NCBI): domain Eukaryota; kingdom Viridiplantae; phylum Streptophyta; class Magnoliopsida; order Caryophyllales; family Caryophyllaceae; genus Spergularia; species Spergularia marina. Next base: position 18,764,295 of record OY804553.1, on the reverse strand, counting down.
TTCTTCTGGATTCACTCAGAGAAACACGTAGAGAGTTCCTGTCTTTCGTTCGTCATTAGCTTGGCTAAGGTGGGGTTGTTTGAAGGTGTATTCTCTATTCGTATCACAGCCACAGGTATTTCGTATCATTCCTTTGGATTCTTTGGTACTACAATTGATTAGGATAATCAAGTAGTAGTGATTCGATTGATACAATTTGTAGCTGGGATTTTGTTGTTTCGAGTTAGGGGCATAGCTTGAAACTTTGAACCTTGTAACTTTGCTAAATTGATTAGTGAAATCGTTTATTGGTGCCCAGTGGTTTTTCCCTTCGAATTGGAGGGTTTTCCACTTAATTCTTGGTGTTGGTTGTTTGTCTTTGTTGAATTTCGTTTTGATTTGGTTTAGTCAATTTGCGTCGAATTGCTGCCGAATTTTCGCTAGACTCGTTTGGTGTCGTTAAGGCACAACAGTGGTATCAGAGCTTAGGTTGTAAGCTAGGTTATAATGGAGTCTAGCAGTTCGGGTTCAATGATTAAATTGACCTCCACAAATTATTCCATGTGGAAGTGTATGATGGAGGACTTGTTAGTGTGTAAAGACCTTTTTGAGCCTATTGACGCAAATCCCGGAACCCCCGATAACCCCCCTCCTAAGCCCGACTCTATGAGTGAGAAAGAGTGGGGAAATATGAAACGGAAGACTTTGGCTACCATTAGGCAGTGGGTTGATAGAACTATCTATAGTCATATTTCACGAGACACCGATGCTTTTGCAATGTGGAAGAAGTTGCAAAACCTTTATGAGAGGAAATCGGCTCATAACAAAGCCTCTTTGATTAAGAGACTTGTTAATTTGAAGTTGAAAGTGGGGAAGTCAGTTTCGGAACATCTTGGTGATTTTCAAGATGTTATTAATAAACTGACGTCCATGAATATTGTGTTTGATGATGAGTTACAAGCACTTTTCCTCTTGAGTTCCGTTCCGGATACATGGGAAACCATGGTGGTGTCTATTAGCAATTCCGCTCCTAGTGGAAAGCTAACGATGGATATGATCAAAGATAGTATGTTCAACGAAGAGATGAGGAGGAAGGAGATGGGTTCGGATAATGCTCAGGCCCTTGTTACGGAGAGTAGGGGCAGGGGCAAAAGTAAGGGTCCAAAGAACCGTGGCAAGTCCAAGGGCCGTTCTAAGTCTCGGGATCACAAGGACAATATTATTTGTCATTATTGTGATAAGCCGGGACATGTTCAGAATTTTTGTTGGGTTCGGAAAAAGGATCTAAAGAATGGCAAGCAGATGAAAAAAGCGGATAATGCGGGTACGGCCGCAATTGCAAGTGATGAGCCAGTCACTTTGATTTGTGCTACAAGTGACTGTTCTCATATCACTAATTCCAACAGTGAGTGGCTTATTGATACGGGGGCCTCTTTTCATTGTGCTCCGGAGAATGAATATTTCTCAAACTATCGAACGGGTGATTTTGGTAGTGTGAAAATGGGAAATAATTCTTCGGCGAGCATAGTTGGTATTGGTGATGTTCGGGTAGAGACAAATGTCGGATGCACGATTATTTTGAAGAATGTGCGTCATATACCCGATTTACGTCTTAACTTGCTATCCGCCACTGTCCTTGATCAAGAGGGTTTTCATCACACTTTCGGAAGTGGAAAGTGGAAAATGACCAAAGGGTCGATGCTTGTAGCTCGTGGAGAGTTGTGTTGCACTCTTTACAAGACACACATGAGAGTGTGTGGTGGTGAAATTAATGCCGTTGAAGAAGTCTCCTCACCAAATTTGTGGCATAGGCGACTCGGGCATATGAGTGAAAAGGGAATAAAGATCTTGGCAGAGAGATCTCTTATTCCGACGGATAAGAGTATATCTCTTAATCCTTGTGATCATTGTGTACTAGGTAAGCATCACCGTGTTTCTTTTCGAAAACGATCGAAACGGAAAGAAAGCAAGCTAGCTCTAGTGCACACTGATGTGTGTGGTCCAATTGAAGTGGAATCGGCAGGGGGTCATTTATATTTTGTGACTTTCATTGATGACCATACACGTAAGACATGGGTTCATCTAATGAAGCATAAAGGTGAAGTCTTCGACATTTTTCAGAAATTTCATGCTATGGTGGAGAGAGAGACAGAGAAGAAATTGAAGTGTCTCCGTAGTGACAATGGAGGTGAGTATACCTCAAATGAATTCAAAAGTTACTGCTCCAAGCATGGGATTCGACATGAGAAGACTGAGCCGGGCACTCCACAACACAATGGTGTGGCGGAGAGGATGAATCGGACCATTGTCGAGAAAGTGAGATGCATGTTGAGGATGGCAAATCTTCCAAAGAAGTTTTGGGGTGAAGCTGTCAATAGTGCGGTGTATTTGATCAACCGTTCGCCTTCGGTTCCGCTTGGTTTGGACATTCTGGAGAAGGTTTGGTCGGGACGTGATGCCTCTTACACTCACTTGAGAGTGTTCGGATGCAAGGCATTTATGCTAGTTCCGAAGGAGAAGCGGTTAAAGCTTGATAGCAAAGCTACTCCTTGCATTTTTATGGGTTATGGTGATGAGGAGTACGGATATAGGCTTTGGGATCAGGAGAGGAGAAAAGTGGTCAGAAGTAGAGATGTGGTCTTTCGTGAGCAAGAGATGGGCTCTGACATGCTAGTTGAAAAGTATGTCGACACATATACTACTTCCGACTTAACACCTATTCCTATCCCTATTGTTGATCATATTGCAGGTGATGGTGAAAATGAAGGTGGAGATGCTATCTTTGAAGAAGATAATCCACATGTGTCAGATAACAATGACGTGACACAAGAGGATGAAGAAGAAGAGGCTGTAGAGCAGGGGGAGCAGCCCGTTATTCATCCCACAGGGGCTGATCAGGAGCTTAGGCGATCAACCCGTGAGCGTAGACAATCAACTTGGTACTCAAGTGATGAGTACATCCTCCTTACTGAAGAGGGGGAGCCTGAAACTTTCCAAGAAGTGCAATCTTTATCCGATAAAAGTAATTGGATTGTCGCAATGGAAGACGAGATGAACTCTTTGATGAAAAATGATACATATGAGTTGGTGAAGCTTCCAAAAGGCAGAAAAGTGTTGAGAGACAAGTGGTTATTCAAGTTGAAGAAAGACGGTGATAATCAAGTGAGGCATAAGGCGAGATTGGTGGTGAAAGGTTGTAATCAAAAGAAGGGTATCGATTTCAATGAGATTTTCTCACCGGTTGTGAAGATGACTTCGATACGAGTCGTGTTAGGCTTAGCCGCTAGCTTGAATCTTGAAATCGAACAACTTGATGTGAAGACCGCTTTCTTACATGGTGACTTGCACGAGGAGATTTATATGGAGCAGGCGGAGGGATTTGAAGTGAAAGGGAAAGAGCACTTAGTGTGCAAATTGAAGAAGAGCCTTTACGGGCTTAAACAAGCACCAAGGCAGTGGTATAAGAAGTTCGATGCATTTATGACGAGTCATAATTATACGCGGACAGAGGCTGATCCTTGTGTGTATTTTAGACTGTTCCCTGATGGTAACTTTATTATCCTCCTCCTTTATGTTGATGATATGCTTATTGTGGGGAAGAATGGTGATATGATTAGCAGCCTTAAAGAAGACTTGTCTAAGTCTTTTGATATGAAGAATTTAGGCCCTGCCAAACAGATTTTAGGCATGCAAATCATACGAGATCGGAAAGCTGGTAAGTTGTGGGTTTCACAAGAACGCTATATTGAACGTGTACTTGAAAGATTCAATATGAAGAGCACTAAGCCAGTGAGTACGCCACTAGCGGGTCATTTTAGGTTGACAAAAGAAGATTGCCCGACTAGTGATGAAGAGAAAGAAGGTATGTCTTCCATACCATACTCCTCTGCCGTTGGTTCTTTGATGTATGCAATGGTCTGTACACGACCCGATATTGCACATGCAGTTGGAGTGGTGAGTCGGTTCTTGTCTAATCCCGGAAAAACTCATTGGGAGGCGGTGAAGTGGATTCTTAAATATTTGAGGGGTACATCGAAAATGTGTTTATGTTTTGGAAAATCTGATCCTATACTTTTAGGATACACTGATGCAGATATGGCGGGTGATATTGATGGTAGAAAATCCACCTCGGCTTACTTGTTCATGTTTGCGGGGGGAGCCATATCTTGGCAATCTAAGCTTCAAAAGTGTGTAGCTTTGTCTACCACTGAGGCTGAATATATTGCCGCCGTTGAAGCTAGTAAGGAGATGTTGTGGCTTAAACGGTTTCTCCTAGAGTTAGGTTTGGAACAAGAGGTGTACACTGTACATTGTGATAGCCAAAGTGCTATTGATTTGAGCAAGAATACCATGTATCATGCTCGAACAAAACACATTGATGTCCGTTACCATTGGTTGAGAGAGGTCATCGAGGATGAGCTTTTGAAGTTGTTAAAGATCCACACCGACAAGAACCTTGCTGATATGTTGACTAAGGTCTTACCCGGCCACAAGTTCGCAAGTTTTTGCAAGTTGACCGGGATTGTCTCCAAGTGAGTTGTAGGAGACGTATCTCCTCCGAATTGGGTTGGAGGGGGAGATTGTTAGGTGGGGTCCAACCCACTTATTTTTTATTTGTTTATGTATTTGTTTTTCATTTTCAAAAAAAAATAGAAGAAAAAAAAAGAAAGAAAATGAAAAAGGCAGAAAACAGAAAGAAAAAAAAAAAGAAAGAAAAGAAAAGTGTGCGTGTGTTTTTTTTTTTTTATGTGTGGTGGTCATTTGCTTTGACCAACTTGGGGTATGTCTTGGTCATTTTTGGGAGTTTTTCGACAGAAGCAAGAAACAAAAAGAAAAAAAAAGACATACAAACACAACACACAAAAATCAGAAAATCAGAGAGAGTGAGGGAGAGGGCTTCTTCTGGATTCACTCAGAGAAACACGTAGAGAGTTCCTGTCTTTCGTTCGTCATTAGCTTGGCTAAGGTGGGGTTGTTTGAAGGTGTACTCTCTATTCGTATCACGGCCACAGGTATTTCGTATCATTCCTTTGGATTCTTTGGTACTACAATTGATTAGGATAATCAAGTAGTAGTGATTCGATTGATACAATTTGTAGCTGGGATTTTGTTGTTTCTAGTTAGGGGCATAGCTTGAAACTTTGAACCTTGTAACTTTGCTAAATTGATTAGTGAAATCGTTTATTGGTGCCCAGTGGTTTTTCCCTTCGAATTGGAGGGTTTTCCACTTAATTCTTGGTGTTGGTTGTTTGTCTTTGTTGAATTTCGTTTTGATTTGGTTTAGTCAATTTGCGTCGAATTGCTGCCGAATTTTCGCTAGACTCGTTTGGTGTCGTTAAGGCACAACACGTGATTGGTATCATTTCCATGGAGAATTCTTTTGTTTTAGAGATGATCAGGCATATGGTTATAACTATAAGGAAGAATATAGGACTACCTATTGTATTAGACATATTGTGCCCTAGTTTAATTCGCTTGAATTTAGGATGCGTGATTGTGAATGCATGTGTATTATTATGTATGTACTTATATATGAAGGCTGATGCATCTGTAGTTATGGAAGATTGGATTTGCCTAGTAAAGTAACAAATCAACCTCGATTCGCATAGGAAACAAATCATCTAGACTCAAAAACTTTTCAATTTCTATATCAAGTTCATAGCATATGTGATCATAATTAATAACATTTCTTATATTTTTTCGGATAGTGATGACAATTAACAAAAAAAAAAAATTATATCTGGAATATAGAAGGCTACCCTAAATTTTGGGTTCTATGATGGAGAAGATAGTCCCTAGCTGCATGGAGTCTGGTTAAGACATCGGTTACGCTCATACGATCTTGTGGCGAATGGTAGGAGCATGCGACTCCAACACTAACCATGGACACAATGCATTCCACTCTTTGTTGAAGAAGCCTATCATAATCATGTATTGCCCTTCTGTTGTTGGCTTCTTCAGTAATAATATCGTTGTGTTCGAGTTTTGGGTCTATAATTTGTAGTACATTGTCAGGTAACGCTTCATTTGCGTATATATGAATGTTGTAGTCTTCTCTGAAAATATCATCAGTGGGTCTTTTTCCTGTCATAATCTCAAGTAGCAGTATTCCGTAGCTGTAAAGATCGCCCTCTGTTGACGCTTCACTTCCTAGGCCGTACTCTGAGATTTTCGTCATATTGATTTAGTACGTCACAAGGCTTTAATTTTGACACAAAAATTGGACAACTAAATCAGTAAAAATGAGTATTGTCACCTGGAGCAGCATAGCCAATACTGCCATTGATTCCAATGGTACTGCTTTGATTCGAGTGTCGAAACTCAGTAAGAAACTTAGCTAAACCGAAATCCCCAACGTGGGCGACCATGTCGTTGTCTAGCAATATGTTGCTTGGCTTCAAATCGCGGTGCACTATTGGAGTTTCACAACAATTGTGGAGATAATTGAGTGCATTTGCGACATCAATTGCGACATCAACCCTTTGAGTAAGGGTCAAGTTTGCTGTTCCTTGTAGCCATGTATCGAGACTTCTATTAGGCATGAACTCGTACACTAGTGCTCGAAAATCATTTCTCTGAAAATCAATACTTGAGCAAGCTGTTATGATCCGTACCAAATTCCTGTGACGTATATTTCGTAATGTGTTGCACTCTGTCATGAAACTCTTAGACGCACCTCGGTGTTTCAAGTTTAGAACTTTGACAGCAACTGTCTTTTCGTTCAAATTTCCTTTGTAGACTGATCCGAAAGTGCCTGCACCAAGCAGGTTTTCGGAAGAGAAGCCGTCTGTTGCTTTGAGTAGCATGTTGTAAGACACTTTCATGAATGATATCTTCATCATTGGATCTGACAAAAGAGGTGTCTGTTTGTTTCGCATACATGTCAGGTAAACACCTGTGGCGACAGCCAACAACCCAAAAAGTGCACTGATAACAGAAATTATCGTCTTCAGTACAGGAGACAGTGTTCTTCTCCTCCTACTACTTTCGGTGTCCTTGCATTCCGGTAAATGCAAGGCCGGAATTCCTCCGCATAGCATGCTGTTTCCAACAAGAATGACAGCACTTGCATTTGCAAACACGGAATTTGTTGGAACCCTTCCCTCAAAATTGTTGTAAGATAAGTCTAGGTGATGTGCTAAGGGAAATCCAGAGAAGAAAGCCGGAATTGGTCCAGACAAATTGTTGTGAGAAAAGTTGATGTCTTGGAGGCTTGTCAGTGAAGAGAATGATGAAGGGATATCTCCAAGGAAGGAATTACTATCCATATAAAGTTGTTGCAGAGCAGAACAATCACCCAGACCACCAGGAATCGCGCCTGAAAACTTGTTTTTTGACAGTCTAAGCTTTCCTAGGCCTGTTTGTTTACTAATCTCCAAAGGTAAGGACCCTTCTAAGTGATTACGAGACAAATCAAGTTCGACACATTTAGCTGATCCTTTGAATAGTTCCTTGTTCAATGTTCCGTTAAGTTTGTTGTATGATAAATTTAAGTACAACAGACTTTGACAATTCCCTAGTGTTGGAGGTATAGTCCCTTCTAATTTGTTGTCTTGGAAGTACAGCTCACTCAAAAATGTTAAATTTCCAACAGAATTGGGAATTCTACCTGTCAGTCTGTTGGAATTCAGATACGCGGATTCCAACTTCTTGAGCATCCCAAAATCGCGAGGAAGAGTTCCTGTAAATTCACAGTCGCTCATATCTAAAAGAACAAGGTTGATGAGATTGGTAATTCCTGCAGGAATGGTTCCCTTTATCGGATTTTGTCCAAGTCCAAGCCTTGTTAAACCGCGGCTCAGATTGCCTATAGACTCCGGTAATTCTCCTGTAAAGCCACTCTGTCTGAAATCTATGACCTGTAACTTGCTGCAGTTAACTAGTGTACTGATAAAATTGATGTCACCTGTAATATGGTTGCCTGATAGGCCGAAGAACAAAAGACTATGGAGATTTCCGAAACCTTGAGGAATCGTTCCTGTGAAATTATTATTACCAAGCTCAAGCATCACAAAGGCTGTGAGGTTTGTGAGGGTAATTGGAATTGAACCTGTAAAATTGTTTCCGTAAAGGTTCAACCAAATTAAACTCGGAAGAGAGAACCCGATTTGTGCAGGAAGTTCTCCCTGAAGTCGGTTGTTAACAAGGACTATTGTATCAAGATACGAAAGATTGAAAAGGGAGGTAGGAAGACTGCCTGAAAGTTCATTTCCCCAGGCCCCAAGGGAAGTCAGGTTTCGCACTTTACCAATGCTGTTTGGAATACTTCCTGTAAACGCATTGTAATCAATAGATATTATCTGCAAGGAGGTAAGGTTTGATATGATGTCGAAAACAGGTCCGGTAAACTTGTTGTCGTAAATAGAAAGCACTTCTAGCTTCAACAATGTTCCTAATTCGACAGGGAGTTTCCCATCAAGCTTGTTGTACCCTATAGAGAGTTCTTTGAGGTTTACGCAACCAGATAAGTTAGTCGGAATCACACCTGTAAGCATGTTGTGTAATAGCCTTAGTACTTCAAGGTTAATCAAATGACCCAACTCCACTGGAATTTGTCCATGCAGACTGTTATTGTAAAGCGAAATGCTTCTAAGGAAACTGAGATTTCCTACAAAAGGCGACATGATTCCCGCTAACCCTCTTGAACTCAGGTCTAATGTCGTCACTCTGTTATGTTTACGACCACAGGTAACTCCCTCCCAGTTACAGTGGTGAACGGAGTTATTCCACGAGCTTAAGACCCCGTCAGGACGATCTATTAGTCGACTCTTGATAGAAACCAACGCGATTTGGTCAGTTTCATATCCCACAGGACGATCATTTCCCTGGGCAACAACTTCTGTAAGATGTTGCATTACAAAAGCAAGTATTACAAGAAGGGTTGGTGTGCTACGTCTACGTAGCGTAAACTTTAGGTGATTTTGGTTCATTTTTGTAGGCTGGATTGATTTATGGATAAGTTCATAACTTTTACTTCATATATATACACAAACTCCATCATGGATTCATGGCTGATGGCTGGCTCTTTGATCTGTGATCTCTAAGATATTCTACATATTAGTTAGAGTCAACATATAATGCGTAGTCAAACACTTTAATTTGCATTCACAGTTATTGTTAATCATCAATGAGATTGATTGATATCCGTTGACTGTTGTATATTCTCTGAAAAGATTTACCATTACATGTTCATGCTTAATTATAATCTACTTGCAAGAACCACGCCGTCGCCAGATACCGGGAAGTTGAAATTCTTTTTGTATGATGAACGGTACGGGTATTAAACCGAGTTTAATACAGCGAGTATTAAACGGCAAAGTTTTCAAAAAATACCGTCAAAAATCCGGCGAAAAATTCGTTGACTTTTAAAAAACGGAAAAGTGCGTATAATTCGAAAAATTCGGCTTCGTTTTGAAACATTCGGGCAAAACAACCGGAACAAAATCTTTCCTAAATAGTGTAAAAGAAAACCAATTGAACTCAAAATAGTTTTGAAACTCTTTATACGATGCATTTTGCTAACTGATAGTAGGAAATAATGGCGAACATAAAAGAAATAGAAAGGCGGTATTACGAAACTTACTAGAAAAGAAGTTGACCATTAGAAAGTGAGTTTTTTTTAACCAATAATTCGTGATAAACGTTTAATTCGCGTTTTAAACGGGAGGGTGGAGTTTTTTTTCCTTTTTAAACGAGGATCACCTTTTAATTCGTTTTTCACGCGTTTTTTTTTTTTTTTTTTTGAAAAAGACGTAATTTGTTATTAAACGAGTTTTAAACGGGAAAAAACTAACAGAGCATATATATAATCTTTAGGACCCTCCGTTTGATATTAGTCTGTACAAGAAGATATCAGGTTTAGGGAAACGATGAGTAATTGGACACTATGCAATGTGTGAAGTAAATCACCTGCCTTAAAAGTGCTGGTTGGATTGTTGTGAGGGTGAAAGAGTTGATCGTTGACCTGGCATTCAAAAATCATAAATAAGGCTAAGACCATCAGTTACAATGAATGGAAATCTCATTCATCAAAAAAAATTGATGAATGAATGAAAAAGGGGCTTTGTTGCAATGCATAAATTCATTCATGAATGAATAAAAATTCATTCATTCATCTTGTGAATGAGTTCTATGCGAGATTTGGAGCAGTAATTGGGGCCCACTTCCCCCACCATCTCAGCCTTTTTTTTTTCACGCATAGATGATGAAACGACGTCGTTTTGCCTATTTTACGCGCAAAATGACGTCGTTTTGCATAAACTGACAGAATAAAATAACAGATAAAGGGTCACGTGTTTCAGCCAATGCGAAGGCGCCACGTGGCCCTTATCCTTCCCTGGACCAATCAAATATTTCCCCGGTTTTAAATCTTGCAAGATCCATATCTCTAAAAATACTTTATAAAAAAAATATAAAAAAATATCAATATTTCAGTTTTTAATGCTCTATAAATAGAGACCCATTTTGTTATACTTTAACACAATATTTTAATTTCTTTATATTCTCTCTACTTTTTTTACATATTCTATCTAGTAAATAAAATCTTTTGGATAAAAATTTGTTAGTGATGGATAAAAATTCCAATAATTATGGTAGTCGTTCAACACCCTCCTCAACTCCCGAATTTAATCCAAATTACCAACTTTTTTTAGATATCCAAAGAGATCATCCTGAATTATTTTTAGGAAGAAATTTACAAAATTCACAAATGAATGTAGAATTTTCTCAAACAAATATGTCCAACTCCTCCCACACATCTGAATATGTTCCAAATTATCCAAATATATCTACTCAACCATGTTCATCCAATTTTTTTGAGGTAGACGAAAATGAAGAAAATGAAATGGAAGCTGTAACTCCAGAGGTGAATACGCAATCGAATTCACAACAACCAACAACTCAACAAAACCAACCAAAAGGGTATTCGAAGAGACTTTGGTCTCATGCCGAGGATAAAGCTTTGGTGTCATCGTTTATGAAACATGCAATGGATCAAAGAGTAAGTACGTTTCAAAAGAAGGCTATATTTTGGGGGAAAATTAGCAAAAGCTATAATGAAGCTCAACAACAACGACCAAACGAAATAAATCCAAGGACAGAATCCACGTTGAGAAGCCGTTGGGGCAGAGTAGCTCACTTTGTAATGAAGTGGGTGGGGTGTTACGAAAGTGTGTTGAGACGGAACATAAGCGGTTATAGCAATGCAGATTATGAACGAGATGCTCATATTTTATATGAGAATCAAGAAGGCGTGAAATTCTCTTACATGGGTTGTTATAATTTATTGTGCACATATGGGGTTGACAAATGGAAACCTCTTGTACAAGAATTCTTACAATCTATAATTTCTAAAAATAAGGCTATTGAGATCACTAGAACCCAATATCGGGATCCGGCTGGAGTCATTGAAAGTGATCCTGATAGTGGTTGTAGTGGTAAGAGAATGAGAAATAATGAAAGTGGGTACTCAACACCAGCAACACCAACTACACCAACTACACCAACTAGCGACGATGGTGGCTCAAAAGCTAGTAAACGACCTATGGGAGTGAAAGCTGCCAAGAGAAAAGGCAAAGCAATGGCCAATCAATCAATGGACAACCTTGCTTCTTCGTTGGCTTTTTACACTGAGAATGTTGATCTTGATTTGGAACGGGAAAGGTTGGAGTTTTCAAAAAGAAAGGAGGCAAGGAGACAGAAAGAGTTTGAGTTACAGGAGAAAAAGATTAACTTGGAGGAAAAAAAATTGAAGTTGAGTTTACTTCAAACTTTGATTCAAATTACAGATTGTACGCCTGAACAAGAGCAGATGAAGGCGAATTTAATAAAGGAATTATTATGATTCCACAAGCTTTTAGTGTGACATCATTTTAATTATGTTGTGTGTTATTTTATGTTGTTTAATCAATGTATTCCTATCTTGTTATCAAGTTTAGTGTCATATTTTTTTCATTTATTAATCTTGCAAAAATCATATGCTTGGAGACTTATGTAGGAAATGAAATCGTTGAATTATTATCTTGCAAAATCTTATCTTTGGAAACTTAGCTACAAAATCTACTCATTGAATTATTGTCTGCGAAAATCTTATCCTTGGAAACTTATCCTGGAAATGTACTCGTTGAATTATTGTCCGCAAAAATCTTATCCTTGGAAACTTATCCAGAAAATGTACTCGTTCAATTACTGTCCGCAAAAATCTTATCTTCGGAGATCTTATCTGAAAAGTATAATCCTTAAATTATTGCGTGAAAAAAATCTTTCATTAACAGAAATTTTGTAGAAATCTAATCCTTTATCTGCAAAAATCTTATCCCAAAGAATCTGATCCAAATAAATCTTATCTTTTTGAAAACAAAAATTATTCTTTTAATTGAAAATAATATATAGTCCTACATAATGGTTCAACTCAAACGAATTACACCTCGTTGAATAACAAAAACCAGAATCATCATTCTATTAGTATTTCATAGAATAAAATAAAAATGCATTCTTCTACCGACTCTTCAAATTCTAATTCTTCCAATTCAGATGATGAGTTTTTTCAAAGAAGCACTCAAAGGTGTGTAATTCATAGAATGATCCAACACATTGTTCAAAATCAAATACCTCAAACTTTACAATCACGTAGCAGAACATATATTGAAAGAAATCGGGAAATGGGGTACACTCAACTATATAATGATTATTTTTCCGAAAATCCAATTTATCCAGATAATATATTTCGACGTAGATTTCGAATGCGCAAAGGAGTATTTTTGCGTATAGTAGATGCGTGTAAGCATTACGACCAGTTTTTTCAACCACGACGGGATGCTACTGGTAGGTTAAGCATTTCGCCATTGCAAAAATGCACTGCAGCTATTCGGATGTTGGCATATGGAGAAGCTGCCGATGCTGTTGATGAATACTTGAGGATGAGTGAAACCACATCAAGAAAATCACTTTTGAAGTTCACTGAAGCAGTTATTGCTAACTTTGGGTCTCAATATCTGAGAAAGCCTACAGAAGAAGATTTACGAAGGTTACTTCATTTAGGGGAGCACCGTGGTTTTCCCGGTATGATCGGAAGTATTGATTGTATGCATTGGGAATGAAAAAATTGTCCAGTAGCTTGGAGAGGGATGTATCAAGGACGGAGTGGAGTTGCAACCCTTGTTTTGGAAGCTGTTGCTTCTCAAGACCTGTGGATTTGGCATTCCTTTTTCGGGATTCCGGGTTCATGCAATGATATAACCGTGGTACATCGTTCCCCAGTGTTTGATGATCAAAAAGGAGTGTCGCGCACCTTCAGTTAACTTTGTGGTGAATGGTAATCAATATGATTTGGCATATTATCTAGCTGATGGTATATATCCACAGTGGGCTACATTCATTCAACCAATTCACCTTCCAATAAATGAAAAGGATTCGAAGTTTTCTGAATTACAAGAGGCAGCTAGAAAAGACATAGAGCGTGCATTTGGAGTCCTTCAATCTCGATTCGCAATCATCCGGAGGCCATCACTTGCTTGGGATACTAACATTTTGAGCAAGATTATTACATCATGTATAATTATGCACAATATGATCGTGGAAGCTGAACGTGATACATATTTAAATTATGACGACACGTCAGAATTTGATGCTGATCTACCACAACGACGTCAATTTACAACAGATACAGAAGATGCAAATAGCTTTGAGGTCCATAGATCAGAGAACTTGCCTCAAGATATAAGGCAATATCTGAATAATAGACACCGAGTTCGTGATAGGACCAGACATCGGTTATTGAAATCAGATTTAGTCGAACATATCTGGCAACGATTTCAGAGGACACGACCGTAGTAGTAATTTCTTTCATGTATTTTCCAGAAAATTCATGTAATTTTTGTAATTTTTGTTTTCGTCGTTTTCATCGTTTTTTTCACAATAAATGAGACTATTTTAATTCACTAATTTATTATTATTGTAATTATCGTGTTTAACTATAGTTAAACATGATTAAGTAGTTGTTAGTACGTTTTATTAACACTAATCGTAAAAAGATGTAGTAATTAAATGTTTGGTAGGAGAGAGAAAGTGTGGTGGGGTATTGGATGAATGAAAATTTCATTCATGGTAGTAGGAGATGAATGAAAATTTTATTAAAAACATGAGGATGAGAGAGAAAGTGGTAAGAGAGAGATGAATGAATGAAAAAACCATTCATGGTAAAGGATGCTCTAAATGGACATACGCCCTTTGATCAGGGGATAAAAATCATAATAAATAAGGGTATGATTGGTGTGATGCATTCAGTGATGGTGACTTTAGTGAAAATTAAGGTTGAAAATTGTTAAGTCTTTGTGAGTAAGATTCTAATAGTAGGGCTATGACGAACTAATATGTACAGAGTAGATCCTCAAAAAAAAAATATGTACGGAGTAGAATAATATATTTACATAAATAAGGGTATAATTGGTGTGATGCATTCAGTGATGGTTACTTTAGTGAAAATAAGGTTGAAAATTGATAGTCTTTGTAAATAAGATCTTAATAGTAGGGTTATGACGAACGTTACCTATCTGAGTGGAAACGAAAATGGGATAAAATGTGAAACTACGGGTTTTGAATTCAACTCGCCATTTTGTTTGTACGTTTTATTAAATTTAACTCCTCAGTTTGGAGCATTTTTGTGAACGTAATGAGTTTTCTTTTTCTTGTGTAAGTTTTGATAATTATTTGGTTAAAGTCTCGGTTGAAACTCTACCATATGCAGATTTCTCTGTTGTAAGACTCACCTACTATTGTCAGATGCACCATAAAAACAAAAAGTTGTGCGACAGTAGGAATGCAGCTTACAGAATACAGATCGTCACATAAGAGATGAGCTGTTGTAGTCAAGGACTCAATGTCATCAATCATCATGACGTGCAAGAAACATTTTTCATTCTTGTCCAACTTTTTCCCCTTCATTATTGTGTGCAATCATGTACTACTAGAGTATAATAAAGATTAGTACTATAATTTCGTAGGGAATAATAATGTTTAGGTGTAAATATTTTATTTATGTACGGAGCAATATATTATTTTCACGATATTTTAGGTTATGTTTATATTACGATCACATTATATCTTATCATTTATATAAACACCTATATGTTCGTCAATAATAACAAGTCAGTTTATTGTGTGGTAATCTTATAGGCGTATTTTACATGTACAGTATTAGATTACAGGATCCAAACCATAGGCTATATTTATGCGCTCGCTACAACATGCTTCCAACACTCCCATACATGGTAACCAACAGAGTACGACGCGAATAATTGAGGACTGTTTCGGAATGTTTATAGCGACTCCCTTCTAACGACTACCCCAACACGACTTTATGAGTAGTATAGAAATCTAGTTTCCTCTCTGTGATGGGAGATCTTCTCCAGTTAAAAAAGAGTGAATAAGAGCCAGGGCTTCACTAGGCTTGTTAAGAGGTACCAGGTGACCTGCTCCTCGTACAGTCACTAACGTTAGCCCGTCGTACTCCACCAATCTCCCTCCTACCTATACATGTTGTCAAGCCAGTATGTGATGATCAATTAACATCTTGTGTCATATACGCCTTTGTTATGTCTCAACAAAGAAAAGCACGAATGTATATGTACCTGTTGGTTATGGAACCAGGTTCGCCAGTGCGTCTTGACAGGCAACCCGAGTGCTTCTACACAGTACCTAGTTCCAATTACAGGCACTCTACCATCCGCATCTCCACTGTTACAAGCACCATGACAACAAATAATGTCAAAAAAACGAAACCACACCGCATTCTCAATTGCAAGTCTCTCAACTTTCCCGTCATTTGTATGACACCAACCCTTCGTCAAAACAAAAAAGGATAAGCACATTGTCAAGTCATATGCTTAATTATATGATAAACCACGTACCTGTAAATCCAAATTTTGAGCCCCCCTTGAATCAGCTTCTTGTAAATTGGTAGAACTGATTCAACTGTAACATTATAAGTGTTCAAGATGGAAGTTCTGAAAGGAAAAAGCGACTGCAGTGAATACGGTCATGTTCATTTCAACTTAAAAATCTGTGACTTTAGTTTCATTCAACTGTAAGAATTCAGACAGACGCAACCCAAAACAATGGTAGATACAGCTTAGAATCGGCACATTAAGCTTACTTGCAAACTTCCCATTTCACAGTATTCGTTGAATTTCCTCTCTTTGTATTTACATGAAGTGAAGCTTGGACTTCCACCCTGTTGAAATAATCTTCTGCATACGAAGAATAACAAGGGTCATAACCCCCGGAAAAGATTCTCGGTCTTCTTAATCCAAAGTTCTCAACCTGGAAAAAATTAACAATACTAATTCATAATAATCTCCATTTTGATGTGTGGTTGCATGCCATGGTTGGCCTTATATCTAGCATCTACGATCAAACAGGAAACGCGCATTCTTGGATACATTACCTTGTTTGTAGAATAAGCTGACACTGATGAATTGCTGCTTAAAAGGCAGATTGGAGCATATATGTTGTAAATATCAATCTCATTGTATTTTCCGAAAACCACATCCATGGCTGTGTTGCATTCACTAGACCAATTTAACTCCTTAAAATCACATACTTCTTTCGCCTTGTCATACTGCTCGTCAGAAATTACAGAGTGGCTCCAGGCATACTCTAGCAACCCTTTCGAGTCGTAGTAATCATCAGTTTCAGGGTTCCCTATCTGTGATGCAGATTAGGTTTGTAAATATTATGCAAGTGTTCTCTAAGTTTGCTTAAGAAATATTTGAATTTCTGCGTAAATTGCAGCTTCCTGGTTACGTACAATAAAACCATTGAGATTGACTTTTGTAATATTGGGCTGATCCTTATTCCTGTCAAAGATGAGTTCTGCCAATTGAGGAATATAATGACCTGTAAGAAAACAACAGTCATCAGATCAGAGAGTAGTGCAGTTACAGGAACTGTAAGAGAGAAAATTCGTTTCATAGAACGATTTCAGGCCTATTATACGATGTATCACCTGCATAACTTTCTCCTACAATGAAGAAATCTCTGGTCTTAAATTGTGGATATTTTTCCAGCCAGTTTACCAAGAAAATGTACGCATCCGCAGCTACATAAACAACGAACAGTTAAGACCGATAAGAAGAGGAGACATCCAACAAAAGCATCCAAACGATGATCTCATTCAGTAGAATTACCTACAAAATCATCATCCAATCTGGTGAGATCTGAGGAAGTGTTGGTGTAAGAAAACCCTACTCCAACAGGGGACTCCACGAATAACACATTTGCTTCTACACAACACAGAAACCAAAGAATGAGTAGAAGAAATTAACATACAGGAATATCTAATGTGACTTATTACAGTCAGCTCCAATTTGAAGAAAGAGCGCGTACATAGATCTCAAATTAAGTTGCTAAAAGAAAGATTATGATTTATGCCAGATGAGATGACCTTGAATCCAAGTAAAATTATTGAAGAGCAACCCATTGCCATTTTTGTCGACTATAAGAGGGCCTAATTCCACAGCAGCACCATATCCGATTGATGAGCAGCCAGGTCCTACAACCGGATGAACACATTTTTTGTAAGCAATAATTCGAGGACAAAACAGCTGTGCATAAATTCACAAAGAATGTGGTAAGATGATGACCTCCATTGAGCCAAAGAAGGAGAGGTTTATCGGAGGGCTGAGAAAGGGCTTCGAAAAACCAGTAGAAAAGAGCCCTGCCATTATTTTCGTTGACAGTAATGTAACCTGAGTACTGAGAAATGGATGGCTCTGAAGGCTGACCAGGTAGACTCAGTACCCTGTCAACTTCCTCCGAGGAAGAGAATGTTTCTGTCGCATTCAAACTAGCAATGCAGAATGCAAGCAAGAACAGAAGCGACATAAGTTCAGTTCTTTTCATCATGCCAGGAAGACTGTACTTGGTGTCCGAAAATACAGATGACCAGTCACTTTGGTAGCATGAAAATATCTGCTTTAAGTTCCACATATATATAACTGGTAGAGCAAAGACTTTCACAAGAGAACAAGTCATAGTGCTAATAATTGCCCCACTAGAAACTTGGACACAAGTACAACTAAAATGACACCACGAATTAAGATCATGTTTCAGATAGGGAAAGATCTATCGTTCTTTTGGCTTTGGAATATAATCGACTAGACAGAAAATTCAATGCTCTCCTCCCATCTTTTTTCAAGTAGCAAACAGCCATCCTGTGTTCTCGGTTAAGAGTCACTTGCAAGTAGTCTCTATGCCACTGTTCTCGGATTAGAGTTCACTCGGAAGTAGTCTCTATGTTATGGTAAGGATAATGTTGCGTATGCCCATCCCGTTAATGTTGCGTATGTCCATTTCGTTTTGTGCCACTTTCAACAGGAGCCTCTCTAGATGCATTGGGGTGATTCGTCTTCCTTCTCATAATCCATCCTTTAGAAAATGCACATTATTCCCATTATCGATTGGTGGTACACACACTTACAAGTAAACAGCCAAAGTCTAGCAAACAGATGTTCACTCTTCATCAGTTACCCAAGATATGGACCAAAGCTAGAGGTGCACCTTTAATTCAACATTATTGTAGTGGCATGAATTGTCAACACCAAATGTCGCGGGATCACATTATCCTTTACTAAGTTCTAAAGTTTAGGAATTATATTGTGCACTCTGAACACAACTGCTAAAAGATCACTAATGGGGCAGCAAAGCTTGACACAAACCTCAAAGTGGAGCTTAAAATCCAGAAACAGGTTACAGTGCATTATCTTTCGGGACTGCGATTTAACAGATCATCAAGTACAATAGATCAGCATTTGTGTATGTACATTGATATACCGAAATCCGGATATCATGACAGAGCACATCATGGGAAAAATGGAGAACATATTACATATATAAACAGGCTATATATGTACATTTTAGTCTTACAATTGAATTGAGACTTAAGGCCGTCTGTGTTCACTGCATTAGACCAGAAGGACGATCTCTGTCTAAGTTATCTAGTCAGCATCCAGCTGCTCCAGCATTCCTTTCTCATGCAGCAAAAGACTGGAACTAGGTGTGTCGTTGAATTCTTTTCAATTATTACCATCTCTGCTGTTCATTAATAATAAAAATCAATGATTAAAACAAATTTGAAAGCCACAGATGTTAAGAGATTCACCGTAGTTCTATCTTACAGTTGAATGTAAAGTAAAGAGACATTAGAAGGGATTATGTTGTACTTTTACATTCATAGCTCACTATGCACACTACTGTAAATCTGTAATGAGAACATGTAGAACGATTAGGGTAAAAAGAACTACAATGAAACATGAGCTGTGTTCATGTAAGCCTAAGTTTGAAGCTCCAAATTCACCTTACGCTATGCAAGACCAAAGACGAGAACAATCAAACATCAAGTAAAGAAGGCCAGTAGCCTCTAGATGTACAGACGTACTTTAATTACCTTGCTGTAGTTAGAAGAATGCTTCAGTGCAAAGAAACCCAAGCAAGTGTTTACTGACAGGAATAGACCATCAGGATGGTGACCCCAAAGGCAACAGACCCGATTCAACTTCTTCATCTTCAGGTTCTGTTTTCCGTCTGGCAGTGAGTGGTTTACAAATAAATCTAATAAACCGACTTAATGGATCCTGTAGCCCTTCCATCTCATAGTGCCCAAACCGCCAATCTCGATCAGCGTATGGCCGCAATAAAGGTTTATCCAGACCCCCTATTAAAAGTGTTCAACGGCTAATAAGATGACCATTTACCATTACTAAGGGCTCAAAGCATTATAAGTGAAAAGTCTAGGACAAACGATAAATGACTATCACTCTACTAAATCACATGCCAATACCATTCTAGCGTGAGATCATTATCACTTGTAATCTTGAAATGTTAAAACTTGTGATTGAAAAGAGAAAAACAAAACCAAATGCAAAATAGATGTCTATTAGAGTAAAACATGATGTCATCATAACCGGCCTCCAAAAAAAAAAAAAAAACTGTCATTACTCATAACTACCTGCGAACATCAACCCCTGATTATTCACTGCTCGATAGAAAGGTCTAGTCTTTTTCTCTTTAGCAGCTCTACGCAATTCGATCCATGCGTGTTCCCTATCTTGGCGTGTGACTCTACCGCTTGTAGCTACCTTTATTTAACACAGGGGGAAGAGAAAACCAAAATTTCTATAACCAACCAACCAAAATAAGATCAAATGTTACTATGGGAAAAAAAAAAAAAAAAAATAGCCATGAAAGGAGGTTACTTTGGTAAACAAATGGTATGAAGGTCGAGGAACCCGAGCTAAATTATTGGCACGGTCAACCGCAACTAGTCCAAACTTAGGGCCATATCCATCTGCCCACTCCCAGTTGTCAGAAATTGTCCAGAAGAGATAACCAAGAATAGGGACACCCTGCATAACCAGGATGAAAATTTCTGAATACTATCTAGTCAGGACAAAACTAGAAAACCTAGCTTAAAAATTTAACAGGGTAGAGAGAAAGTCAGACCATAATCATGGCCCCATAAATGGCAAGTAAATGTTCCAATAAATACGGCCTTCTGATCAGATCAGTCTCATCAGCGACCCCATTTTCTGTGATAATGAATGGTACATTTAAATGCTTGTATCTCTCATGGAACTGTAGAAGCATACGGAACAAGCCATCGGGATAGACCCCCCGTCCTGACTCACTGTATTCATCCCTTTCTACCAGCTTCAATCCAGCACCACAGACAACTTCCTGATCAGAAAAAGCAAGAAATCACTCCAGAGTTCCAGGTCTGTTACCAAGTAATAACACAGAAGCACTAGCAGGAATGCACAAAAACCTGTCCATAATAGTTTAAACCAATGAAGTCAATCTTCCCGGATATACTGTCCAAATATGGGTAAACAGTCAAGGAGTTTGCAAATGTGGTGGCAGCAACATCAAAGAGGCCATATGGTCGCATAAATGAGACATGATGAGAGATCCCAACAAGTGGCTTTGACAATATGCTGCGAAATAACATCAAAGAGTCAATAACTGCTTACAATGTAATTGAAGGAGCTTGCTTCTGTAAATAAGGAACTTAAGCAGGTTTCATAGCAGCATAACTTGAACAGATGAGAAGATGACCTCTATTTCATGGATGTAACAACATGCTGAGGGTCATTTTTTAACAAGTACAGATCTTTCACTTAAAACAGCAGATTCGAGTTTTTGGTTGAGAAAGCCACAAGGGCAGAATCTAACCTGTTGTCATGGATGTAATCATATGCTTTTGAGTGTGCAATCGCCATCCAATTCATTGCTTGGTTAAAAACACCAGTTGGAAGTGCAGAAGTTGCCACCTCTAACATGTCAGGATTACCACCCGGCCAAGCACCAGCACAATAAGTTAACATAGCGAAGACATGAGGCTCATTGAAAGTAACCCAATAATCTACCACATCCGAAACACTATCAACAACAAGCCTGTAGGAGCATAGCATGAATGAGTTAAACTACAAGTCACTATCAACGACAAGCCTATACGAACATAGCATGTATCAAGTTAACTAAAAGTACATGGAATTTCAACAATATTCAAATATGAATACAAGTTAATCACCAAAAGAAAGGATCTAACAATTTTGTCGCACAAACATATGAAGTACAATACATGATCATAACTACGTTGGGTTTGCAAATGCGGAAGTTACTGATACAGCAGGAGAAACTCCTTTATTTATGCTTAAAAAATTCAGAGGCATTACAGTCGAAAGTTTAATACCAACAAATTCCACTTGAACTTCACCCTTCTGATTTAGTAGCATTTTCTTTTGCAGCATACGTTTAATCCCGGTATCCAAGCGGTTTTAAAGTTTAGTTAAGTGAAGAACTTGACATAGTGCATCCCATTACTAGCAATGGTATGTTGGGGAGTTAAAAGGAAAATCAATTGCCTACTTGAAAACAAAATAAGTATAAACACGGAAGCTTAATGGTTGGGGAGAATAAAGATAATAACCTTGTAAAATTCATAAAGTAGTCAACCGTCTTCTCCAATTTCCAGCCTCCATACTCTCCTGCCCATGGAGGAAGTGAGTGGTGGAACAAGGTTAGCATTACCTTCATTCCGTATGACCGAACCCTATGAATGATCCACTTATATCGTTCTAATGCTGCAAAATTAACCTGAAAGATCACACACAAATGAGTCAGAATAGTTCAAGTTATAAACTGCTAACTTTGAATAAACTTGGCGAAAGTTCGTTTCTTTTCTAGGAGCAAAAACTGTTCTGAATGCCATGTACAGCAGTAGATTTAAAAGCACATAAGATAAGCAACGGAATATAGGACACAATAAAATTTAGGAATCCTACTTACAGCTGCATTTAGTTCACCAGTTGGCTCCTTGGGCATGATCCGTGTCCAGTCAACACCCATACGGAAGACAGTAACACCAGTGTTTTTAGCAAGCTCCAGTTCTATGTCAGGATCAGACCAAAACCTTAGCCTCTCCTCCCTGTCACAAAGTTCACGTAACAAAGAAAATTAGAAAGGAAAAAAATACCAACCACTCTTCAAGAAGATGGTACAAGTCTGACAATATGATATCAAACCCCCAAAACGTAGAAACCTGTAGTAGACTTGCAGAGAAACAGAATTCCACAACATCAGTTAACTGAAATCTGCAGACATTCAAACTTACGGGTGTGGAACATTGTGCCATGCAGCCACATTATGACTGTGTTCATCAACTGGAGCATCCTCTTCTTCTTCACCGTCTTGTTCACTGAATTTCTGATAACCTCTAATCATTGCTTCCATGGCTATCTTAAGAGTTTTCTTTTTCTTCAATGATTTCTTAGCTTCTGCAGATACAGCCTGCTGAGAACCACCATCTCCTGCAGCCGAAGCGAAAATATTATCAGCTGTTTGTGGTTCCTCTGCAGATTCAGAACCTTCGCAAGGTGTTTCTTCTGCAAACTGAAGCCAGGCATCATCAAGCCTATCCTCCACATGAGCTGGGGCTGTTGCCAATCCAAAGAAGAACTCTGCTTCTTCTTCTGAAATCAGTATTGCAGAGATTATTAGTTTCAGAACCTCCATCTCAAGGAAAGGAAAAGAGAATAATATATCTACAGTTCGCAAAAAATCAAACAATAGTCAGACAACTGGTCTGGAGACTGGTCTATGATACAGCATATGAAATTTGCAGGTTCAACTCCTTGTTCCTTCAAGCTCACCTTTGCAATCACTATAAGCAGAACAGTCATTAATCATGATTTCACCTTGAACTACATCATGAAAAAGTCAAATTATGCCCCTTCTTCTGTTCTTCAATCTCCAATTAATTCGCAAAATTTTCTTTTAATACAGGTAAAACAAAGGGAGATGAATGAGGTATTTAGTGCCAATTCGAAAGTCCAATTTGGACATCATTTTCAGGCAGTGATTTTTCTCCTCCCCAAATTAAGGTTTACACTCTTCGTGAGAGGAGTGTGATTCCGACATAGAGAAAACAAAACTCACAGTAGGGAGTGTAGAAATCAGTCTGAAAAGTGTAATGACCACAGCCCCTTTCCTAACATCATGCAGAGTGATGAAACCTCTTATGTGTTAAAGCTACTACCAAGGTCGGGGAGGTCTAAATATGTTCATCATTGCGCCCTCCTGTAATAACATCATAGAATCATGATCGATAAACCCTTAGATGTCCAACGGTACTCAACTCTCTCCATCGAGCTTTCTGTACTCAACTCATTAATCCATGATTCCATGTATCACAAACTTCCCAAAAGTTCACCAAAATCCTAAAATTAACATTCTAGTCTGCACTCAACCCCCCACACCCCAAGCATCACACACAACAAATCCAACAAAAACCAAAATCTAATATTATTGCCTGAATACATCGGGTGCCCCCTCACCCCAAGCATCACACACTCGTCTCAACAAACCCACAAAAAATTGAAAAACTAGCATTCTTTCCTGAATACTTTAGGTTCCCCCTCACCCCAAGCATCGCCCACTCCTGACAACAAACCCACCAAAATACAGAAACTAAGTACTAACATTCTTTCCCGAATACATTGGGTGCCCCCTCACCACAAGCATCACACTCTCGTCTCAACAAACCCACCAAAAACCAAAAATTAACATTCTTTCCAAAAACATTGGGTTCCCCCTCACCTCAAGCATCACACATTTGTCTCAAAAGATCCACCAAAATACCGAAAATAAGATTCTTTCCCGAATAAATTGGGCGGCACCTTACCCCAAGTATCGCACATTCATCTCAACAAACCCACCAAAAACCGATTTCTAAATACATTGGATGCCCCCTCGCCCCAAGCATCACAAATTTGTCTCAAAAATAACCAAAATACCGAAACTAACATTCTTTCCCGAATACCTTGGCTATCAATTGTCCAACCTCGCACAAGCCTTCTGTACTCAACTCCTCACTCCCAATTACCACGCATTCGCCTAGCCAAAATCCCGAAACTAATATTCTTTCTCGAATACAATCTCCCATAAACTTCTTAATTCAACAAAACCTCCACAAATGAATCAACAACAACACTTTCAATTGATAGGAATTTCAATTTCCTACCAAATTCAAACAAGCGTAAACATGACGAAAGCTAAATAAAACAGAGTAACATCAGTTAATTGAACAATTAGCAACGAAAGACACTAAAAATTAAAAGGAAAAACCTGTTGGATTGACATTGAAATTGGCGAGAATATCAGAAGACTCGTCAATAGGAGACTTGAAAGCGCGGAGATTTTTCTTCCGGAAACGAGAGTAAGAAAAACCGTTGGCCGCAAATGTTAACGACACTAAAACTCCGGCGATTTTCGTCGCCGTAATTATCAGCTGTGTTACCGCCATTTTTGCTCAATCATTTATGAAGATTGTGGAAGAAGATACAATTAGCAAGAAAAAAAAAAATGATGATGAAATGAAATAATAGCGGTTTAATTTAAGTGATGACACGTTTGAAAGGTTAGTGTGTTATAGCCAATGATCAAAGAGCTCTTATCAAGATATCATAATACCATGTTCTTTTTGGCAATACATAGCTTCTAAAATTGATATTTTGATCGATTGTTTTTGTTTGTTTGGTAATGTTAAGCAATGCTACTCTGCGAAAGGAGTAGAGGAAGTCTCAGCGGTGCATATTGACACGGTATATCTAGACTAGAGGTCATCATGGCCCGGGTTCGGGGTGAAAAGTAGGCCCGATGTGCGGATCGGGTCGGGCTTTTCTTTCGGGCCTAGTTGGTCGGCCCCATTCGGGCGAAGGCGGGCTTTCGGGTCTTTTTGGACTCGTTCAGGCTTTTTGTAAAAATTATATATTACTTAATTATTATGTTTTTTATCACTTTACACATTAATATTATTTAGTACTTGCATATTTAGTTTAATAATAAATTATTATACATTTTTAAAGAGGTTTTTTATGTTACTTTTATAATTTAAAATATTTTATTTTATTAATAGTAATATTTTTATTATTTTAATATGCTTTATTTATTATATTTAGCTTATTTTATCTTAATTTTGCTACATTGAGTACTTTAATTACAAAATTCGTCATAATCCGACATCATTTACATTAGTTTACATAACTTAGGTTTATAAAATTTAAAAAAA
Organism: Spergularia marina; assembly: GCA_963680865.1. Lineage (NCBI taxonomy): Eukaryota > Viridiplantae > Streptophyta > Magnoliopsida > Caryophyllales > Caryophyllaceae > Spergularia > Spergularia marina. Next base: position 18,738,695 of record OY804553.1, on the reverse strand, counting down.
ATGCATTTTTTTTTTAAAAAGCGGGCCGGGCCAAATTTCTGGCCACGAGCTCGGCCCCCAACCCGGGCCATATTATTGCGGGCTTTTTTCGGGCCGGTCATTGGGCCATTTTAGGGCCTAGTTGGTCGGCCCAAACCCGGGAAAAATTCGGGCCAGGTCGGGCTTTCGGGTCTGGGCCATTTGATCAGCTCTAATCTAGACCTGTCAAACAGGTCAGGTGGGCGGATTTCGAGTTTGGGTCAAGTTAAATACGGGTTGATTATACGCGGGTTAATACAGCTTTGGGTCGGGTTACGGGTTCACCAACGGGGTCAAAAATACATGATCGCGCCTTTTTTTCGTTAATTATTATCATCATATTATTATTTTATTACTATTTTACAAGCATTTTATGTATTTTATTATATAATAATAATAGTTTAATTATAATTGTGTCCTTATATGTCTCAATTAATCAATTATTAATATTTAATTAATATTTATCTATTTATTTTTTATTTTTTATTATGATATATTTTGCACAATTAATTTGACCCAACGGGTCGACCGAGTCGGATCGGGTTATGACCCAGGCATTCGGGTCATTTTCGGGTCCGGGTTGAGAAAAACAGGTTTTTTTCGAGTCGAGTTCGAGTCGGTTTTGACAGGTCTAGGTATATCCATTTGAATATAGATGACTTGATTAATTTACTTGTAGAATTAGTTTTTTTTACTATGCACGGTAATTGTAAATGCTTAATTAAGAATACTATTATGCCATGTTTCTTTTGAAATAGTAAAACAAATCGACTTTTGCAAATTCAAATCTAATTATTTACAAATATAAATTTAAAATTCACTGAGATAATAATAAAACCGATAAGAATTCAAAACAACGTCAAATACAATACACCCTCTGACTTTCTTTAAACACCTCATACTTAAAATACTCCTATGTTAAGGAGGGAGTACACAATAATCTGTTAATCAATGTTTCAAAAAAATTATACAGCAAGTTAGATAATAGGAATCTTAGCAAAATCTTCATGCATTTTTTTTTAAACTTAGATCAACCAATTAGTGTGTACACCCTCCTCGATTAAGTTGTGTATTGCATATGGGGTGTTTAAAGAAAGACGAATGGAGTATTGGATTTGTGTAATTTTTGTAGACCCGCCAACACCTATTCCAGCCGGCTTTTTTTTTTGCCAAGAACCATTTTTTCTTACTCGAATCCGTTTGTTACTCGTATTTATTGGTCAAATACGAATCGACTTGTTGACTCGTATTTATACAAAATTAGGACAAATTTTGGTCTTATGGTTGTATCTAAAAGTCCAACCGCGTCCCGAACTTGTATTTGATCATGGCCGATAATATGTAACCTGATCCGGCCCGTTTCATAGGTCTAATTGTGTGTAATCTTATGTTTTTAAAAAACTAAGTAGAATTTAAAATCTAGAAACTCTCATTCACTTACCTAACGTCTTACCAACTTATTTGATCTCCTACTCCACTTCTTCAACACCCGTTGACTATTGTACTCGACAACCCTTATGATGTTGTTAGTTGACTCCATCCTCGGTCAATTTTCTTAGGCATTTCCACAATTCGTTGTTAGCTCGTATACACAGATTTTAACGTAACAACTTTCACCCATGTTACGAACTTTTCTAATTGACATCCCACTTCACTCACTTCCATAGCTAAGCTAAAACCCCTATGACTCACAACATTTTATTCGACACCCAATTGCCTCAAATCAAATGTTTAATTTCACAAACTTCTTACCTGACTTTCTTAATCTGCACTTCAGCACTCGTCACATTGTCTGGGAGTGAATGTCCCTCACATTTTGTGGGCCGTAAAGCTGGAAAGTACCCGTAAATCCAAACCTGCAACAACGTAAGACAACCGGATATGCTCTTTTCATCAGCTCGTGATGCTATACCAAGTTGCCTGTACAGATAGGCAAGAGTGCCAACGCCCCAAGCAAACAGAACAAGTAACCCTTCACCTCCACGAATAATGTGGAAGGTGTTCGTGTCCGGCTGCCATCTCTCAACGAAAGTCGATATCAAAGGGGAGGTCTAAATGCTGCATCATACAATTCGGCAAGTGCCACAGCCCGATACGTGAAACCATGTCCTCTGCACCCTTGTGAAAAAAAGTATACTGCCTAAGTTGCTCTAGTTGCCTATCGCGGGTATAACACTGGATAACACTGCGGTCTTTGGAACTCTTGTTCCAAATACGAAGAGCAACATGATCCCCAAAGCTAGGGATCACGTCAACGTGCATTGGACCCCTATCGGCAGATTCGGTGAGGAACCAGTCTTTCCATCTTGACTAATAATTTCATCATCAGATTCAAGGTTCGTCGACTCTTCCTCCTCCGACGATTCGTGAACAACATTTCTAACTACTAAGCCCTTAGACATTCCACGATCAACAACATTACCACGACCAACAACCTTATCACCACCATCACCATTAACCTTACCACGACCAACAACCTTATCACTACCATCAACCAAACCACAACAAACAACCTTACCACGACCAATGCCATGAAACACTAACTGCTTTCCTTTAGAACCACTCATCTTCAGCAATCCAAAACACAAAACAACCATTCAAACAATATACAATCATAACAACACGATCAATGTCTGTTCAAGCAAATCAAGTGGAACAACTCTAATCCAACAAATAAAGTGGAAATTATAATCCAACAAACAAATCAAATGGAAATTCAATTCAAGAAAATCAAGTCACTACACTACGGTACAGCCGTGTTGAAAACTGGGCTATACCATGGTACAACCGTTTTGACAACTGGGGTACACCATGGTAAAACCGTGTTCACAACTGGGCTACACCATGGTATAGTCGTGTTGAAAACTGGACTACATACCACCATGGTCGACCTCGAACAAGTATCTTCAAACTTCTCAAATTCAAATCTAAAACACCATTTCTACCAAATCTAACTACATCATCCCTACCCAAATCGCATGAATTCGAAAACAAAACATTTAAAAAAAAAAAAAAAAGAACAAATCTAAACCATACCTTATTCAAATTAACGTTTTTTGCTAGATCTCAACCAATACAAACTCACTTTGATGTTCACAACGATCAACCACTCAATCAATCTTCAATTATTTGCTCCCTTTGATCTTCACAATGACTCAACCACTCAATCAATATACAATCTTTGTTGGGTGAGTTCAAATCGGGTTTTTATTCTGGATAATTTCTGGGCAAAATTCGAGGCAAAATTTGGGGAAGTATTGGGAAAAGATTTGGGGGAGAAATCGTATCAAAAATTGGACAAAAATTTGTGTGCCTGTTGCAAAGGAGAAAGAGACAAGCAAATAATTGTGAATTGCAAACAAAGTGAATGATGAACTGTTGAACTAATGGAGTAAGAGATTGGGAGGAAAGAGATTTCCCATCCTTGTTGTTTAGCAGTTTAATTAGTGGAAGAAAACAAGAACTAACCCAACTTACTTAGGGACAATTTGGGTATGTCTGCATTATTAAGGGCGATAAGTAGCATTATTTAGGACGATAAATAGCTAGACGTTCAATTGATTTACCTTTTAGTGTGTGCGCACTATCTTTCGTGAGAGTGCATTTAATTCGATTTGAATTGATTTGATTTGAATATATTTGATTTGGAGTGATATGATTTGAATGTGTTGAAAAATTAACTAAATATAGTCAGATTAGTAACAAAGAGTAGACTAAATTCAATAATTCAACAATTATTGATAATCTTATTTGATTTAAATGAATGAATTTGATTCGATTTGATTTGATCTCTTCTGATTTGAAATAGACTATTCTTTGAAGAGAAAGACTTTTTGTATATGCATATACACTTCCAAATGTATATCCCTCATTTTTCTATCACGTGTCTCCACATTTCTATTTCTCTCTCCCCAATCTCACCACACAAAAGTAGAAAAAATATTCAAATTGCCCCTCATACATGTTTTGTGATGTATATGACATACTCCCTTCGTTCGCCTATTAAAAGCGTAGGGCGGGAACACAGTTTTTAAGAAAAATAGAAGAAAAAATGAGTTTTAGGATCCACTTAGGCTATGTTTGGTATGCACAATAAGCTAGCTTATTTGGTCAAAATAACTTATTTGACTAGTTTTTTAAGCTCTTTGACCAAATTAGTTGGTTTGGTAACACCACTATCTTAAATAATAAGCTAGCTTATTTAATAAGTTACCCCATGTAACTTATTTAAAATAAGCTAGCTTATTATAATTTTATTCCTAATTTACCCTCAGTTATTTACTAAAATAAAATAAAATTAAAAATAAATAATGCATTTTTATGTAATTTTATATATATCAGCTACTATATCAGCTAATTTTGCCAAATATTGTAGTCCTAATACTTTTAGCTAAAAACTTTCTATTATTGGATCTATTATTTCAGCATTCAGCTACTATTTCAGCGTTCAGCTGCTATTTCAGCTAATTTTACCAAAGGCCTTAGTGTAAAATTATACATAGAAATATGTTCTACATGTATTTTTAATAAACAAGTAAGGGTATTTTGTTATTTATATGGACAATTAGCCTTACTCTTCTTTGAATCGAATCAAGATCTAAGAGACTACATAAAAGTACACTCCTACTCAGCACCTACTTCAGTGTTCCAACCACCACTCCAACAACAACGGAGTTAGGAGTATATCTTCCCCAGTTCCTCGTAAGCTCCTCCAAAAAAAACCCCTTTCTTCAAACGACAGTACCAATTCTTACAGTTTAATTTGTTAAAAACCCTTGAAATTCTTCTAAATTCTACCATGTTGTGGGCAAGAGCTGTTCGCCCCATTTTGCGCCCTCCGATTTCAAGCTTGCACTGTTGCTGGTTTTCTTCTTCAGCTTCTTCTACAAGTTCTTCTTCTGCTGCTGCCGTTCTAGCTGAAAGAACCATCAATAATGGCCCCCGACATGATTGGACTCGTGATGAAATCAAATCTGTCTATGGTTCGCCCGTTTTAGACCTCCTTTTTCATGGGGTATGATAAAGTTCCCACCTTTTTCTCTAATTATTTACTTGCATTATGCTAATTATTTACTTGCATTATGGATAATAATTTATGGGTTTGCTATGATTTTTTAAATGTAATGTGGGTTTATTGAGAGTTTTGATTTAGTTGTTGTTGATTTAGTATAGTACTACTGTAGTAATGTGGTCTTTTGGGAAGTTGTTGGTTAATGTTTGTATGATTCTAGAATCTTGGGGGTTGTCCCGGGTTCGAATCCTCATATCCCCACTGGCATTACCTGCTCCTATTTACCCAAAAAAAAAAAAAAGAACCATAGTGAAAGGGGACATGAGTTGATGTGGGGGTGTTCATGGGTTAACAATGTGGTTGTGTTGCTCGAAATTTGTTATTGTTCTTGTTCTGTGCCTTGTGATGTGTTTAGAAACCAGGATAATTCCAGTTTGCCAACCTGTATTATTTTGTGACTAATGCTTTGTTGTTGGTGTGGTGTTACACAAACAACATCTAATCATGCTACTATACTCTCCCTCTTCTACTGATGTCTCTAAATAGGAACAATCAAGTAACCCATCAAAGTCGAGCATGCTACATTTTTATGTTTGTGACGCACAATGACTTGTTTCCGTACTGCAAGCCTGTAAAAGATCAATACAATTTATGTTGTATGCTAGTCTTCTCTTTAGTTAGTCGATATTCCCTATGGTGGTTAGAATACTCAGTTTGGTATGGAAAACATCTTTTTGTAGGCCCAAGTTCATAGACATGCTCACAACTTCAGAGAAGTGCAGCAATGCACTCTTCTTTCAATTAAGACTGGTGGTTGTTCTGAGAATTGCTCCTATTGTCCTCAATCTTCTCGATATGATACTGGTGTGAAGGGCCAAAGAATGATGAATAAAGATGCAGTCATAGAGTCGGCTAAGAAGGTAAAACGTATTTTCATATATTTACCTTCACCTGTGACCTCCCTTTTTTATTTTAAAATCTCAATGATTTCCTGCTTATTTGAATTTAATATGTTGTTCAATTGGGCATTGGTTTCACTGTCCATATGCTTGTCAAAGATTTATGGGCAAATCCCAAGGCTTTTTTTATCAGTGATTTTGGACTGTCTCTTGCTGTATCTGGCTACTGACAATTTGCATAAAATGGCAGGCAAAAGAAGCTGGCAGTACACGATTTTGCATGGGTGCTGCCTGGAGGGACACTGTAGGGAGGAAGACTAACTTTAACCAGATTCTCGATTATGTTAAAGAAATAAGGTGCTGCAACTTGCTACCCCTGCATCTTCGTCATATTATTGAAATTTTTGTCCCTCCCCAGTCTGATAAATCAGTCATTAACATAAGAACTTTAATAATTATGTTGGTTTCTGTAGTGTGACTATATGTGCCCTTTTTTTTCTAATATAATCAGTCAAGACAAAACAATAATTTTGGAGCTACTTTAAGTAGTCTTAGAATTATGTATCTGAAACCTTTTTATTTTTTTATTTTTTTTCTTCTGATAGGGAAATGGGCATGGAGGTCTGCTGTACCTTGGGCATGCTGGAGAAGCAGCAAGCTGAAGATTTGAAGAAGGCGGGTCTTACGGCATACAATCATAATCTTGATACCTCTAGAGAATTCTATCCAAATATTATTACAACTCGATCATATGACGAGCGACTGCAGACCCTTGAGTTTGTACGAGATGCAGGAATCAACGTTTGTTGTGGTAAGAAACTACATACTGTTATACTGAGGTGGTTGGCATGTCCCCTAGGGCATACTCCGTAATGGAGATAACTCTTGCTCCTCTCCCCATCCCTTCCGTTTTTAGTTCCTAAGTATCACCTTGTTTAAGATTTTAATATAGTGTAGCTATATTGTTTGTTAAAAATGGCTCCCACTTTGTCTTTAGGCAGCCATTATGATTAAATGATACAATCCCTATGTTTTCCTCATGAACCTTGCTCATCGGCTGATTTTATGATTTTTGTCGTCACAGGAGGAATTATTGGGCTCGGGGAATCCGCTGATGATCGAGTAGGTTTGTTGCATACACTGGCAACTCTACCCACACACCCTGAGAGTGTTCCGATCAATGCACTCGTTGCTGTAAAAGGCACTCCTCTTCAAGATCAGAAGGTAGCTTCATTTCCATATATTTTCTCAAAATTCCATTTTAGCTTATTGCATCGCGAAACATTTTCTGTAATACATTATATTCAGTGCCTAATTTATGCAAAGATACCTTTCATTTCTATGTGTATCACCGTTCGATATGTTTCCTGTGTATTTGTAATACCCGAGTTAATAGCTAGTGTCAGTGATGCATTCTTGTATCTTTTCTCAAATAGAGCTGTTGTGATGGTTTGAATTTTTTTAACTTTTTTTTTTTTTTTTTCATTTTCATTTTGGGTCATCCGTGCGCAGCCTCTCTATGTTTCAATAGGGGTAAGGCTTGCGTGCATCCGACCCCCCCTTACCCCGCCTTATGGCGGGAGCCTTTAAGGCACTGGGGTTAAAGATGTTGTTGTTGTTGTTGTTGTTGTTGTTGTTGTTGTTGGGGTGTTATTTCTTATTTTTGGCTTTCTTTTACTGTTTGTGGGAAGGAATATTTTTGCAAAGTTTATCAAGTTCTAATTGTTTATATGGTTTTAAGTGTCAGCCTTCAGCAATTATTTTCATATCCTTAGACGGATGCATGCATTACATTCTTGAATCGGGCATCAAGATTTGAAAATTTGATATGGACTAAATCATGTCGCCCTTTGAATTTGGTTGGGGTAGTTCAGTTGGAGTCCTGAGAGCAGAATGCTAAAGGCCCTACCCAGTCCATTTATTTAAACATGACCTAAGGTAAGCTCAGCCCCTTATTAGCCCATCCTTAATGCAGCCTAGGCCATCCATTACACACCCCTTCTCCTAGCTTAAGGCTAGGGTAATAATGCTTTTTACCTCAGTACATTTTTCAGTGGGAGATGAATGTTGTCATGTTTATCTTTATATTCGTGAGAGTTGAGTCATAAGAATTGACCTCACAAGACACCTAACTTGGAACACATTCACGCTGCAGTAAAACTACTCGCAGGTGTACAACCCTGATCCCCCTAACAAAATAAGGCTCTTTTCACTGAGACCCTAAACGTCTTAACTTGGCCTTGTTTTAGAGAAGCTTACCTTACCTTCTCATGACTTGGAGCAAGACCTAGTTAGTAGTTACTTGTTTAGTAATGTACGTATCGAGAATTTAACAATACCCAAATTGTCACCTATCTGAGAAAGAATGTGTCTAGAAGAGTGTTGAGAATATCTTATGTTGTTTGTTATAGTGGAAGGTCTGTACATAGGTCTAACGGAACATGCAGAAATATCAAAATGAAGAAGTGAGGTTGAATGGACCAATATGGTTTTAAGTTCCTTCATTTTGGGATTAAGGCTTTCTGGAAGAACCATTATACCATGCCTTTTAGGAAAACGATACGAAGCATAAAAAAACAGACTGACAGAGGGTATATAATTGAGAGTTAGATTATGATTCTGTATTCTTAGTGGCAATGCTGGGTTTTCTCGTAGTTAGTTAATTAGTTTTATGCAGCTATACAGTAGGATATTTGCTATGGATATATCTGGTAGGTATGTGTGTCAGTGCCAAAGTGGAGATGCAAACAACTGATTTTCAAAAGTTCGCCCGGCATTGATAATTCAGTAATAAAACTTGCAGATGGATCCATCACCCTGCTAGTTTTGGCATTTTTTTTTAAGTTCATATTGTTTGCCCAATTAACTCTTGATCGATTATGTTTTCCTTAGGAAGTCGTAGGCATTTGATTAATCATTATTCTTGTGCTCACCTTTTCAGCCAGTTGAAATATGGGAGATGATCCGGATGATAGCAACAGCGCGCATAGTGATGCCGAATGCGATGGTCAGGCTATCAGCTGGAAGGATTCGGTTTTCCATGCCGGAGCAAGCTTTGTGCTTCCTAGCCGGTGCCAACTCCATCTTCACCGGTGAGAAGCTGTTGACAACAGCCAATAACGACTTTGATGCTGATCAAAATATGTTCCAGGTTCTTGGTCTGATTCCTAAACCTCCCAGTCTAGATGATGCAGAAACAGGCGACCACGAAGCAGTTGCATCTAGTTCAGGCTAAGACTCTTTCTGCAGGACTGCAGGCAATACGATTATTTTATCTGATATTGCCTGGCTGTTCGCATCTGCGTCATCTACATATCTGTACCTTGAAGTTCTTTCAATGAAAGCCTTTTATAAAATTCTTAATTATGACTGGGTGTAGTATTCAAACTTGTGGAATTAATTGACATGGGGCTCCATTTGATCATTTATATGTCCAGAGTCCAGACTACTTGTTCGTGTATATAATTTCATCCAGGACAAAATGCATAGGCCACCATACGAGATTTCTTCAGTATGTGTCGAAAACCAATATTTCTACACTAAGGAACCCGTTGTCGGGCTTTATCTCCGGACTAAGGAACCCTTAAAATTGTCATCGGTCCAAAATTAACCAAAAACAACCTAATTGAAACCAACCTCATTCATTCAGATAACCCGATTCATTATAACCCCATCCATTCTACATCGACTTAAATTTATTTTAGTGCGAATACGATTGTAGATTTAAACCAAATTAGACTTGTGAGAAGACCACCATATTGTACTCTCGGGAGCATGTCATAACCGTATAACGGTATAAGCATTGCTCAAACCCGATTGGACCCTCAATATTCTGAGTACGAGTCTTTGTCTAAATATTTGAGCTTTGGGCAAATTGTAACAGAGAATGCAAAGAAAACAGCTTGAGCATCAAGCAAGTCAAGTTTTACTGTCTACTTAAACCCTACCCACCATTGAAATCTTCACCAATACACTATCTCCGCTTCATCCCTAAAATCTCTCTCTCTCTCTCTCTCTTCTGCAATCAACGCGCCACCCTCAAAAACCCCACTTCAGCAGCAAGCAACCATGGAAGACGTATGCGAAGGAAAGGACTTCTCTTTCCCAGCAGAAGAGGAGAAAATCCTTGAATTCTGGGAAAAAACAAATGCATTCGAGACACAGCTGGCGAAAACCTCAAATCTTCCTGAATACGTCTTTTACGACGGTCCACCATTCGCCACAGGTCTGCCACATTACGGTCACATATTGGCCGGAACAATAAAAGATATAGTGACACGGTACCAGTCAATGACGGGTCATCACGTGACGAGGCGATTCGGGTGGGACTGCCACGGTGTGCCGGTGGAGCATGAGATTGATTTGAAATTGGGGATAAAATCGAGGACAGATGTGTTGGAGATGGGGATTGGGAAGTATAATGAGGAGTGTAGGAGTATTGTTACTCGGTATGTTAAGGAGTGGGAGCAAGTTGTTAAGAGGACTGGTAGATGGATTGATTTTGATAATGGTTATAAAACTATGGACTTGAATTTTATGGAGTCTATTTGGTGGGTTTTTGCTCAGTTGCATCTCAAAGACCTTGTTTACCGTGGCTTCAAGGTAAAGTTGGATCAATTTGTTTTAATTTGGGGGTTTTTTGGGATGTGGGTTTTTATTGTTTTTGTGTTTTGTTATGTGGGTTTGGGTTTGTTTTTTTAATTATGGTTGAGTTTAGTGATTAGTGGTTGTTTTTAATGAGATGGGATTCGGATTGTTTGAGGTGCAATGCAGTGTTTGTTTGTTTGTTGTCGATGTTCGATATTTAGCTCGAGCAAAGTGTTGGTTCGTGGATGATTGTAATGTTTTGTTGTTAATGTTTAGCTTTATTTGGTTACTTATGGTTGAATTTAGTGATTAGTGGCTATTTTTATTGAGATGGATTTTGGTTGTTTGTGTGTGCTTAATTCATCGGTTTGAGGGGCAATGTTGTGTTGTTTGTTCGTAGTTTGATACATGGGTTTGCTTTGGATTTAGCTCAAGCAAGTGTTGTTGTGTTGCCAATGTTGGTTCTTTTTGTGTTTGATTTAATTAGTGTTGCTCAAGTATTGTTTTGAGATAAGGGGTTGGGATATGTTTGCGATTTCTCAGGTGGGTTTGCCTGTATTTGGTTTCTTTGTGACTATTTACGAGGGAATTGAGATGAGTTTGTGAAGGTCAGATCTCTATTTCGTTTATTTTGAGTTCATGTTCAACACCATTTGTAATTTTGTTGGTTTTCTAAATGAGTTGTGGAAGTTGTGGCTGTGTTGTATCTCTCAATAAGGACTATGATTTTTGGGCAATGTCTATATAACTGTATGTTTCTAGCCAATAATTTGGATGTTTGGCTGGATATGCGTTTGTGTATAGTTTTTATTGATGAGATGTATTTTTAATGGCAGGTCATGCCATACAGTACAGGTTTGAAGACACCTCTTTCAAACTTTGAGGCCAATTTGAACTATAAGGTTTGCTTTGCAATGTTGCTACTATCAAAACCTGTTGTTCTGTGACACAGCTTGGCGTGGTTTGTAATCTAATTCGTTTAATGGTGTAGGAAGTACCTGACCCTGAGATCATGGTCACTTTTCCTATTGTCGGCGACCAACATAATGCATCATTCGTTGCATGGACTACAACGCCATGGACTCTTCCTAGTAACTTAGCGTTGTGTGTCAATGCCAATTTTACTTACGTAAAGGTAAGTTTTTGGTTTCTTCTGATGTTCTAGCAGTTCCTGGTCTAGCATCTTGTGCTTCATCTGTGAGTCTAGAATTTAGATCTAGATTAGTGTAATGTTCACCGCTTCTAGACAGAGGTAGGAGCTTCCGAGTTAAATGAATAAGAAGCATTTTAAAGCTGTTCAATCATCAATTCTGAGGCGGAAGTTCATTAAATTAAGCTGTGTCCTTCTCCACTTTATAATACTGAAGAATACTTTTTTATCTTAGCCTCTTGGGCAATGCAAGTACCAAAGTTGTCTCACCATCATCAGTTATAGTTAGTTATATAGCTGAGATACCTTCCTCATCAATTGCTGTTCTAGATTAGCATATGTGTATCTTTTTGCATCTCTGTGGTATTAGTGTGACCAAAAAACTCGAGCTATTTGGGATATGCGTTGATTTGCATCATCTGTTAAAGGATGTGTTTAGGGTTGGGGTATGTTGTGAGAGGCATATCCTTTCCCAATAACATTATCAGTAACTTAAATAATCTTATGCTTTCATGAGAATGCGATTGTATTAATAGTTGGCTCACAGGTGAGAAGCAAAGTTACTGGCTCAACTTACGTGGTGGCAGAGTCCCGTATGTCACAGCTTCCAAAGGAGAAAGTGAAAACCGAAGGTAAACCAAATGGTGATTCAAAGAATTCCAAGCCTAAAAGTAAGGGGTCCACATCCGAAAAAGCTTCCACAGATGACAGTTCGTATGAGGTGTTAGAAAAGCTACCTGGTGCATCGCTCGTTGGACTGAAGTGAGTATGCCTATCTTTGATGTTTTAATTCCAGTTCCTTGACATGATTTTAATGGCATTTATGCTGTAATATGCTATAAGGTCATTGTTTTACTATTTTAATCTAAGTCGGTGATATTACCTTTTCGCGATTGGTAGCAAGTGTTTGATATGGTTACATCAACATTCAACTCTATATATAGAATGATTTTGCAATGTGCTCTAACTGAAGCTTAGAGCAAAACTTATAACATCGTTGGCAGAGCTGTAGGTACTCTTTGCTAACACTCCATTAGAATTCAGGCATTATCATCAAGTTAATATCCTTTGAAATAGAACCAGTCATATGATTCTGACTAAAGCTATTAGCACATATCTGAAAATGATTCAGAGAATGGGTGAGGAGAAACTTTACAAAATGCCGGATTAAAGTTATTTGTCTAAATGACCAGTGACGGATCATTTGCTGGCTCATAGATCAAGTGTGTTTACGTAGTTCTTAAAAAGGGACCTAATTTGTTAGGTTACAAATAGGGAAATGATTTGAAGATAAAAATGACCTGTACAGATGAAAACCCATGTATGATCTTAAGCTGCGTACCATAAGGCCCTAATGACTATTGGTCAGACAATCACTTACAGATGGTTGTCTCACCGCGCCATGGGGAGCTGATTGAGGTGCCTGCTTGTTAGCCAGCTGATGTTAGGTTGTCAAGTCTTCTTTTGTTGATGCTTATGGCTCATTCTGTAGTCTTCATACTAGTGTCGGCCTTGGGCGCCATAACTATTTCAGGCATCATCATTAAGTTTTCTGTTTGATAGTAGAATCAGTCATGTGCTTCTGGAAATGAAAAGGAAAATGGGCGAGTAAAAACGTCAAAACATGATAGATTGGAAGGAATTTGTCTAAATTACCGATGATAGATCATTTTACTGGCTAGTAGACCTATTATGTTCACCTACTTCTTAAAAGGGATCTAGTTTATTTAGTTTGCGAAAAGGAGAGGATTTTAAGATGAGGACTACGTTTACACATGGGAACCTTCATATGATCTTAAGCTGCCCCAAGCGGCACTTAATGGAATAATGAGTACTGGGTGTCAGGCAAGCACCAGCTGATGGTTGTCTCACTGGTGTTGGAAGCTGATTGAGGTGCCTGTATTAGTGGCTCGGTGTGCAACTCTTAGCAGGCAGATATTAGTTTATCTAGTCATTTTTTGTTGATGTTATAGCTGATTCTGTAGTCTTCATGCCAGTGAAGACCTCGAGCCGAAACTCTTTGCGCCTGAGATATTCATGGCTAATATGTTATGAACAGTCCACACTCAATTTTGTAGTGTATACACATTCTCTTGTATAAAAAGATGCTCATTTGCTTGTTGGTTGTTAGTGAGGATATAGTATGCAGGCACCAATGCAAACGGGAATGTGATGTCATTTCTTAAATGTGTACTTTAACAGAGTCTGCTATGTTTGGAGGAATATGTAATGATGTAAATGTACATTATCTTCTTTTACTTGGAGCATTGTTATGGATTGTGGAAATAGTTTAGATGGTTAAACATGAGAACCTAGTGTTTAACGGCTAGTTGCTGCACAGTTGCTTGATTATGTAAACCAGTGGTGTTTCTTGTCATTAATTTTCGTATTGTACCAATTGCAGGTACACGCCTTTGTTTGACTACTTCCAGGAGTTTTCTGATGTGGCTTTTAAAGTTGTTGCGGATAACTATGTGACTGATGACAGTGGGACTGGGATTGTTCACTGTGCTCCAGCTTTTGGAGAAGATGACTACCGTGTTTGCCTAGACAATCACATAATTGAGAAGGTATGTAGTAAACCTTTTGTCAGAAAACCTTACACTAAATGTACTGACTGCTGATCACTTTTTTATTCTTGGGATTTCTAGGGGCCAGACTTGATTGTAGCTGTTGATGATGATGGGTGCTTCATTGAAAGAGTCCACGACTTTAAAGGCCGCTATGTTAAGGAAGCTGATAAAGATATCATTAATGCAGTAAAGGCAAGTATATTTGAATGCTTTTCATGTCTTTACTATTCTCTCCGACAAAAGTAGTAAGTCAATAGAGATATAGTATTAGCTTCTACTTGCAGCACTTAAAGTTATGATCTTTATTTAGGTTATGAGTTTCTTAAGAGGAGCCTTGCAAGGTATTGCTGTGTGATCGATAGGTCACGAGTTCAATTCCTAGGAGTAGCCTCTTGTCCAAAACAATGGCTAGGGAAGGCGTGCCCCCCATACATTTTGTGGTGGGACCCTTCCCTGACCCTCGCCTTGCGGGGACACCAATGTGCAAGAGGCTGTCTCCTTTTTTTATTTTTTATTTTTTATTGTATAATGCGTTTCTTAGAAGGGTTTATTAAGAACGTGTCTAAGATTTGGCCTGTCGTAGAAAAGTTGAAGTTATTTCACCCCCTTGTACAATCAGCGGAGACTGATATTTTTATCTGGCTCTGCTTGAGATAAAGATCGAAAATGCACATCACTGCAAGGGCTGCGTGGGAGCTTAGTAAGATCGTAAATATTCATCACAGCAAAGGCTGACCGCTGTTGATCTCATGAGACTTGGTTTTTGATACTGTTGAATTTTTTGTGCCCATATGTAAAATCGATGTCTAATATGAAAGTAGAGCAGGCTGTGTAAATTTGCGTTCTCTTTTTATTACATGGTTGTATTTTTCACCAAATGGCCATGGCTATTTTAAATGAATTGTGTTAGTATTGCACCATGATTCAATTCGCTGTAGTGCTTGCTCAATGTTTATATGACTTGTAGGGACAGATTTAGTGTTCTAACCTGAGTCCATCTACAATGTTTTTTGTAACAGCAAAAAGGCAGGCTTCTCAAACAGGGGAATTTCACCCACTCTTATCCTTTTTGTTGGAGATCTGAGACCCCTCTCATTTACAGAGCTGTTCCAAGCTGGTATGTGATTTAAAGTTGATGGTTATGTTCCTCAATTTATGTGAGAAATTAAGGTTTCTGCAAGACTGTTGCAATAATTGGAGAAGGATACAACATCTGAAATGTCACAATAATTTCTGTAGGTCTTATCGATTAACGTATAAAATTTGGTAAAGGTTTCTGTAGGTCTTTCCGTGTAACATGTATTCATATGCTTTGGTGAAGATTCCGTAAGTCGCAGTCAAATAGTAGTCATGGTGGCTTATGGTTGTAAACTTGTAGATAACTAGGATTGTAAACACTTTTTTTAGCTTTTCCATCTTTTGTATCTTTGAAGACTATTCACTATTTGCTCTGTGGATCTCATTTTTTGGTTTTCACATAACAAGATGGCAGATGTATGATTGGGTCTTTTATGTATGGTTTCTCTAACCACATGTGTTCTCTTGAATTGTAAATTTCTTGCTTTAGGTTCATTAGAGTGGAGAAGATAAAAGATCAATTGCTAGAAAACAACAAAGAGACCTATTGGGTTCCTGATTTTGTCAAGGTTTACATCTCTTTCTTTCCCTGTTTTCTTTTCTTACTTATTGCTTTTTTCATGTGTGTATTTTCTCTTTATTTTTTTTTGTCTTTCATAGTTAATTTTCTATGCCCACTTTGCAGGAGAAACGTTTCCATAACTGGCTTGAAAACGCCAGGGATTGGGCTGTCAGTCGAAGCAGATTCTGGGGTACTCCTCTTCCAGTATGGATGAGTGATGATGGAAAGGAAATGAGATTTATCTCTTCCGTTGAAGAACTAGAGAAGGAGTCGGGGGAAAAGGTTTGTTTTTCTAACCTCCATTACCCAGCCTCCATGTTTGTAACTGTAGTATGATTTCACAGTAAAGCTGGTTTTAGTGATCTGAAATTCTGTGTGACGTTATCTAATATGGCTTCACATGTGGAAAATAGTAACATTTGAAGCTGCTGCTCCTCCTCCAGACTGCTTTTAATTATGCTTCTGTTTCTGTGAGGAAAAGGGGAGCTTTTAGTTCTATTACTGAATTATGATCAGTTTGTAGGCTGTATGTGAGAGATAGTGAGATACCTGTCTTAAGTTTGTGAAAAGCAAACTGTTATGGGAAATAGTACAATTTAGAAAGAAAAAAAAACATCTTTTCTTTGACTTGGGAAGTGTTTGACCTTCAATATCGTTATCACCTTTTGGATTCTAGGCTTTGGTCCATACTTAGCCAAATTTGTGAACATGCCGTAACGTAAGGGTGTGGCTTAATGGTTGAAGAGTGGAATTCTATCAACTTGGTCTCAAGTTCAAACCCCACTAGGGGTTTTAATGCCTTATGATTATGCCTCTTTGAGCTACCTAGCACATGCAAATGTGTCATACCCGGTTCCGTGTCCTGTTGGGTGCTGTGTATACCAGTGGGTTTTACCCAGAGCGCACCTAAGGTAGAGGCTGCGGGATCCCTGTGTTATATATAAAAAAAGTTGTGAACATATACCACTGTGTTCGTGTCGAAAGATACTTCCATTAATGAATTTATACTTAAAACTTTTACTCATGTATTTTGAGAAATATCAGAGGTCAAAGGAAGTGTTTTCATATGTGAACGCAAAAAGCTCAGGCGATCCATCACTTGACATGATAACAGTAATAATTTGATGCTGTAATAGAACTCTTATTTGAAAGAATAGAAAGGTAATGTTGTGAGGGGAGTAAACGAATTGTCAAGCGCATATAGTTTTAGTCAAGCATGTCTGTTGAATGTTTTGCTGTGTACTCTTGAATTCCTCTTTTCAGTCATTTTTGGTCTGTTGATTTGTGTAGCAATTATTCATTTGCATATTATTGGAAAACCCTGTTTTTCTGATGGGTGGTTGCAACAGGTCACTGATTTGCACAGGCACTTCATCGATCATATAACTATTCCATCGAAGAATGGAAATGGTGTTCTTAGACGCGTGGATGATGTAAGTTATCTTGTTCAAGGAACTTGATATTTTTAATTCTGGGATTTTGCATATCTAGAAGAAAAAGGATTTAACTCCAGCTTATTACATTTTTTCACTGTTGTTTATGTCGCAAATCTTGTTGAATGTTTTTAGTTTGAGTTGTTATGCTAGGTAACATGATTTCTATATCTGTGTGACACATATACTCTGGATATATGATAGCTCTTTTAACAGGGTGCTCGGTTTCCCTTACTTGTTGGGCTCTTAAAAGAATTTCATATTCTTCCTGCTTTTTAACTTATTTGTATAATTGATGGAGCAATATTACTTGTCAAAAAATAAAAAGTAATTGATGGAGTGTTATCTTGGTGTTTCCTTTTTCTACTGTAGTAGTACAGATTTTGTATTAGCAAAGCTATGTGGGATTCATTGGTTTGTTCTACGAGGTAAAGAACCGGTTGGAAGTGGAAATCGGAAGTGGATGTAGAAAAGGAGAGTTCTTGTGACTTGTGAGGAAAGAGAAGGGTAAATACTACCAGCAAGTCCCTTATAGGAGCCGTTTTTAGTCAAAACGAAGAATCTTTGGTCTTTGAGGGTGGTGTGTTATGTGCGTTGAGATTTATGAGATCACATTCTGCTTTTGAAGCAATTGCAGAATCTCTTTATTGATTGTGCACTTTTGCAGATATAATTATGCATGATAGATCGGGGTTTGTTGATAGCGTTCTCGTTGTTCACATGGTAACTAAATGTTGTGTTTAATAGTATATTATTTACTTAGTGTTGATTTCTTGTAGGTGTTTGATTGCTGGTTTGAGAGTGGTGCAATGCCGTATGCATACATACATTATCCTTTCGAAAACAAAGAGCTTTTTGAAAACAATTTTCCTGGGGATTTCGTGGCAGAAGGACTGGATCAAACTCGTGGATGGTTAGTTTCGTCTTTTCTCCTCGTATTTTTGTCGAGTAGTTATTCTATGTAAATTGATCAAGTAGGAGTACTCCTGTCATATAATTGTCACTGGTTTGGTGTTTGTTTAACATTCTTCTATGTGCCTTTGGGTTTTCTGTCTCCATATTGGGTGTAGTGTAGCACCTTTACTATATTTGGTAGAGTTGTACAGAGAAACGGAGGGTATGTGATTTATGATATCCTTCCTGAGATTAGCTATTGTTCTAGTTCAGCCTGTACGAATACCATTACAATTCATGGCTAGAAGTTATTAGTAGTTATTAGTTGCGCTTTCTTACATACCTATCCACTTTTGCTCCCCCATCTTTTCCCTACCTTTTGCAATTGCTGCTACCGAACATAATGTTTATGTAGGTTGGAAGCATGTGCTAAAAGTTATAGAACCATAAAATGTGTTCTAAATCATTATTAATCTTGGAATGACCAGTCAAATTGTGTTCTGATAACTTATGAGTTACTATTTGTTAATCTATTTAACTTCTGTTTGTAGGTTCTACACCTTGATGGTGCTCTCAACTGCATTATTTGGTAAACCTGCGTTTAAAAATCTCATCTGCAATGGACTTGTCCTTGCTGAGGATGGTAAAAAAATGAGTAAGCGTCTCAAAAATTACCCTGCGCCCTCAGAAATTCTGAATGAGTATGGGGCGGTAAGTTCCTACATACTGCAAGTTTGCGATTATTTTTTTATTTTTTTTCTGATTCTGAATAAGCTGGAGACTCCTTCATTTTGAGTATGTATATATCTGCATAGGTATTGTTTCTATTTTGACGTAAGTTTGTGTTTGTCATAGGATGCATTGCGTTTGTATATTGTAAATTCGCCAGTCGTGCGTGCTGAGCCTTTACGTTTTAAGAAAGAAGGAGTTTTTGGAATGGTATGAATTTATCATTTGTTTGGTGTCGAATTTTCGTGGATGGGTTTTTGTTTCATGTTTTGGTGTTTCCTAACTTTCTATTTGCCGCTTATCTGTTCCAATTTCAGATAAGAGATGTATTCCTCCCTTGGTACAATGCATATAGATTTCTCGTTCAGAATGCCAAGAGACTAGAAATCGAAGGATTCGGAGCATTCATTCCTCTGGATCAAAGTACTTTGAAGAATTCGTCTAATGTCCTTGACGAATGGATCAACTCAGCAACCCAACATCTGGTGCATTTTGTCCGACAAGAAATGAATGCATATAGATTGTACACGGTGTGTGGAATTTTCATCACTTAATAAACTGCATATCTTTTATGCACACAGCTTGATTATGCAGATCTTTTTTTTTAACTCTGATATCCTTCGCAGGTTGTTCCACAACTTCTGAAGTTTCTTGACGATCTAACAAATATATATGTAAGGTTTAACCGTAAACGATTGAAAGGTCGTACTGGAGAAGAAGATTGCAAGATTGCACTGTCTACTCTCTACCATGTATGTTACATTTCTTTATCTGTGAACTGGCATTACTCCTCTTTCATTGACAATCTAGTGCTTGGTCTTATGCCCACGTGACATGTTTATTCTCAATCGTGTCTGAGTGTTTCCAAATCAATTTCGCAACTGCAACAGTGTTTAGTGACTTTTACGTGATTGATAAGTGAGAGTCGAGAATTTATTATTGGGCAAAGGCAGTTAAGTGTCGCTTTCCCTTGAAAGTAGCGAAGCATATGGCAGCTAGACTGCTAAATCATGTCCCTTTTAGCTACAATGTTCTCGTGAGGTATACATATTTATTTGGCTCTGGGTAGTTTTGGAATACATTATGTTTTGTTATGGCAACTGTGCAGTGTTCTGCACTGTCACGTCAGTATACTTCTGGTCAGCATAATCACTTGCGAGCATGAAGGATGTCAGCTGGTAGCGAGGGTTTATGTATTGAGTACCTGCTAGTCTGCTACAGTTACATTTTCTCTCTCCATTAGTCACTTGTTATGATATTGATTTGTGTTCGACTGTTCGGTTCAACCATTTATAGATGCTAGGATACTAACCTAATGAGGATGATTTGACGAATGATTGATGGAGCTTTAGGCTTCGTTGAACTACTTTTCTTTAATCTGGGTTGGCTTGGTTGTTTGAATAACAAGGAAAAACATTTTCCCAGTTGGCCACCTGGGATTCTGGGATGTACCGAATTGTTTTGAGGATTTCGATTGCTTATATGCTTATTCAGTTGATTGTGTAGCTTAATCTCATGGTGTCTTTCATTTATCTTAGGTACTATTAACCTCATGCAAGGCAATGGCTCCTTTGACGCCATTCTTCACTGAAGTCCTATACCAAAATTTAAGGAGAGTATGTGAGGGAGCAGAAGAGAGCATTCATTATTGCGGGTTTCCTGAAGTAATGGGAAAGGTACTCTAGGCATTATCCTTTTTTTTTTTTTTTTTTTTTTTGTTAATTGATTCTTTTTTAGAAGTTTTGAAGCACTGAATTCTATGGTTTCATTATAAGTAAGTTAATATGGTCTCCTGTAGGGAGATGACCGCATTGTGCAAAGTGTTTTAAGGATGACGAGAATCATTGATCTTGCACGGAATATCCGTGAGCGTCACAACAAGCCTCTGAAGACACCCCTCAGGTATCTTGGTGGCTTCCAATTTCCGTCTTGATTTTCTAGATTTTTGGCCCTCATGACTATCACTGATTTTGTTTTCTATGCTACTGCTTGCTTAATCAACTTTTTTCTTGCTTCCTGGAAAAATACAGGGAGATGGTGGTCGTACATCCTGACAATGATTTTCTTGATGATATTGCTGGAAAACTGAGAGAGGTATTGTCGATAATCCATGTTATATCCGTGAGATTTTATAGAAGCATCTTTTATATTTGTAGGAATCTATTTGTAAAGACATCCACAATGCTGAATGTGAACCCTCGCTGTCCAAACCATAGAAGGTTAAGTGTGTGAAAAAGAGTTACTGCTCTAATATGATGAATTGCTTATAGATTACTTGAGACACAACAAGTCACGTCTTTAATATTACTCTGGTTTGATGTTCATGGATCAATTTGACACTGTAAGTTCTAGGTTTTGTTTTATTTGTCTGTTCAAAATTCATGACCTTGTGTTTTGATGCCCTTATTTCCTTAGAGTTGTGGGACGCTAATTCTGAGATTGCCTTGATAATTACTAAGTAGTCCTCGAGAGCCTACTGAACTTGTTACAACTTGAATGATGGTGTGGTTGCTAAAAGGTGTCAAAGATTAAGAGATGAAGAAATAGTTTCCGAGCCTTGTAGATCATCTTTTCTAACCTATTTTCTTTATTTATTTATTTTAACTCCGAAAGGAAGACACTGTACTCTGAAAGGGTGTCACGAGCTACATCTTTCTTGTGCTTACTATCTTATCTCCTCTTGCATGAATTTGAATTTTACTAATTGATTACTTTTAAAATTGTCGTGTAAATTACAGTATGTTCTAGAAGAGCTGAATATAAGGTCGCTTGTCCCCTGCAATGACCCACTGAAATATGCTTCTCTTCGCGCTGAGCCTGACTTTAGGTATGCTGACTTAATTCTTGGTTTTGTAAATGTTGGTTCATTTTCTTGTTATGCTGTTCAACTGATAATAAATACCTTTTCTAGTGTGCTGGGCAAGAGGCTTGGAAAATCTATGGGTGTTGTTGCAAAGGAAGTCAAAGCAATGTCTCAGAAGGATATATTAGCATTTGAGGCAGCTGGAGAACTTACCATTGCTGGGCATTGTTTGAAGCTGAGTGATATTAAGGTTTGTTTTGTGCCTGCATCTCAATACTATGTTAAGAGATGGTTTCATTTTCATAATGATGTTCACATGCAATTAAAACATTGTTTTCTAAGATATTACAGTTCTGTGATGATCTCATATGTAACTCAGAGTCTCGGAGTAGTATCTCTTCAAAAAAATAAAAAACTTTTGAGGGGTCAATACAATAGGCTGGTCATTGTAGAAATTAGATGGAGACCCTGATTTCTGGGAATATAGTGATGTAAAACCTGTAAATACAAAGTAACGATAGTATGAAGACCTTCGAGTGGTGTTGGACTGCCAAAGTGCCAAAGTGTAAGACTACACAAGTAATGACTGATATGATAATTGATTGGATTCCTAATTTTCCTAATGACCCCCTAGTTATAATATCCTAGATGAGTGAAATTCCATACTAAAAGACATCATCGCCGTTTCCCTTTTCCTCTAGAAGGCTCACCGGCTTGAGAGGGTTTTTCTATAACAATTCTTGATCACATTGGAACTGCCTTATCTTATGTTGAGGTTCTATTGGTAATCATATTTATGAGGAACTCATAAGATACCACGTCTTAAAGGTTGTGTTTGACGACTCTTACTTTGACCGAATGAATTTATTCGTGATCTGTTGGAATATCTTATTTTCTCTTATGATAAATTTAACTTCTCTTCGTGCAAAATCAGGTCTTGAGAGATTTTAAGCGTCCGGATAATACGACAGAAGAGGAAATTGACGCGGCTGGAGATGGTAAAAGATTGACTATGCGAGAACATTTTGTCGCAAAATTATGTTACTAGTTGTAACCATCTCATTGCTTCAATGCAGGTGACGTCTTGGTTATTCTTGACCTGCGTCCTGATGATTCATTGTTTGAATCTGGAGTTGCGCGTGAGGTAAGATAGATAACTCTGTTAAAATATTAGGTGTTTCTAATGCGAATAAAGATTAGTCAAACACCTCTCCTCATCATCACAATCATAGTTGTTGACAAGTCAGAATGATTGATATAATTGCCAAGGTCACGAAAACCCTGGTACGATTGAACTTGCTGGAATCAAGAATAGGGTCATCTGAATATGTGAACTGACGGATTTGATAAGAGTAGAGAAAATACGGGGAAGTCTCATAGAAATTTTTAATAGTGTCGGAAGACTTTCTAATTGACTTTCATTTTCAGATTGTCAACCGCATCCAAAAGTTGAGAAAGAAGGCCAGTCTTGAACCAACTGATGTGGTGGAGGTGTATTTCAGTCCCTTGGAGAAAGATGCATCGACTCTGAAGCAGGTTCTGAGTTCACAGGTAATGAGGTGACAGAAGATGATGAAACAAGAAACAAACCAAGCAATAGCTTGCTGAATCTTTATGTACTTTTGTAGTCTTCATTTGGAAACACAGTATGCTGAGATGTCATGTATTCTAACTTTTGTAGGAGCAATATGTGAGGGATGCTATTGGCTCACCTTTACTTCTCCCTGAAACTATGCCGTCTCATGCTGTAAGTTTGTCACCATCGGTCTTTCACAAAGCCTTTCAGTGTGACTATGTTCTATATATATATATATGCAACGTCTTCAGGTTGATGGCTTTCTAAGTTTCTAGGATGAATATTTTACCACTTTGTGGTCTGTATTATTGAACTGTTGGTTCTCGATCACACCATGCATGGCCGAAGAGGGAGGATTTCCGTAAAAGTGCAGTTAGCCAGATCTTTAGCTTACTGATTGTGCTAGTGTAATTGCACCCTATGTTTTATTCCCTTCGATTTGTCAAATTTGAAAGAGGGTAGTATTTGGAAGCGGGGTTGGTTGTTGGGGAACCCGCTCTAAGTTCATGGAGGTCGACGGTGAGGGCATTGGTGAAGGGTTGTTGTGTAGGTAGAAGGTGAAACCCCAAGATGGGTAATTCTCTAAACCCTTGGGGGGGGGGGGGGGGGTGGGAGGGGGGTATGAGGATTTTGGGGAGGGAATTGAAACAGAAAAGGTATGATTAGATTTTCATAACAAACACTCCCACAGGGAATAGAGAACCAAAGTTCCCTCTCTCTTAAAAGTTAAAACCCCCAAACCAAACAGTTCCTTAGTGTAATACTAGAGCACTTCAAAAGTTCAGTCTGTTCAGTTACAAAGTGTAGTAGTATTTTGTCATGATTTTTCGTTTTTGGTGTCTTGGGCTGGTAGTTGAACTTAATTGATCTGGATGATTTCAGGTAATTTTTTGTGAAGAAACTTTCCATGGCGTATATAATATGTCATTCACTATCAGTCTGTCAAGGCCAACATTGGTGTTCAAGGATGAAGCTATACTCAGCATATATGAAGGTCTGATTTCCTAACCTTAAACTACTACTACTCATTCTCTATGATCTTCTTGTTTGCTTTGCTGTTTGTAACTTGTCATATGAGAGCCATCTATAGGTCAAATGAAACACCCACTTTTCTCCTTTAAATCAAGTGGAATTGGTAACATGCACTGCAAAGTACAGTATGTGCTAACTAGTCATTTTATCTAAATGTGACGCCCAATATGGCCCGTTAAAAACAACAAAAACAAAGAGTAAAGATCATCCAGAATTGGAGGCAGTAATTTACTGGTAGTTGTGTTTTTTGGGTTTCTGAACTAATAAGACTAATGTGATTGCAGGAAACTCTACTTTTGCTCAAGGTCTGAAGGTTTACCTTAGATCAAGAGATTCCAACAACCTGAAGTCTGAATTCCAAGCCGGGAATGGCAAGGTATGCTTCACTATTTTTTTCCAGTATGCTTTCCAACGTTCCAGTACAATTCCTGGATCGGAAACAAAAAATTTGCTAATTTTTTATTTTTTTTAAAACAACGGTAGATTACGGTTGATTGCATCAAGGATCAGCCATCAGTGGATGTATTGTTGGGCCAACATGTGTTCCTGAGTGTTGGAGAATATTACTCGAGTACAAAATCTGGGT
Source organism: Spergularia marina (assembly GCA_963680865.1). Classification (NCBI taxonomy): domain Eukaryota; kingdom Viridiplantae; phylum Streptophyta; class Magnoliopsida; order Caryophyllales; family Caryophyllaceae; genus Spergularia; species Spergularia marina. Next base: position 18,713,765 of record OY804553.1, on the reverse strand, counting down.
GAGAGTAGTCCTGTGCACTTCTCATCACTTTGTTTTTGTTGTTATGTTATCGATAACTATTCTTAACAATAGAAATTTGGAATAGGTGACTAGAAATTTTGGAATATAGGTGAACATTTGTGCAATTGTTTGTAATTTTGGTTACATTACTTACATGAAAGATCCAATTAATGAAAGAAATTAATGATGTTGTCAGCGTACGACTGTTTCGATTAAATCAAGAGTATGTCTTTTCTTTTTCGAATTTTCGCCGGTCTGGAAAACTAAATTAGTCATTTACGGAGTATATTAAGGCATTCACAAATCACAAGTTCAAAACCTCAACAGGAGTTAGAAGTTTCGAGTTCATGTATTTCATGAACAACGCGAGCCTGCGGTACCGAGATGGCTAAGGTGTTGCTCTCCGAAGTAGATGTATCGATTGGATTCAGGCATAACTAACTCAATGATGGACAAGTACTTGAACAATTTGTTCCGATTCTTTTTAACTGGAACTCACTTTCGTTTAGGTTGTTTACGTTTGATTTGAGTTTTTCTCTAGTTCACATCAAACGTAGATAATTCCAAAAAAAAAAAAAAAAGTGGAATAAGAATATCACAGTATGGTTCTTGGTTATCAAATTAAACGCGACCAATTGCACTTCATATAGCCAATAATTGTAAATCAAGTTAGAGTTCTTCTCAAATCATTTTGAAGCAAAAAAAATTACAAGAGTATGATGGAGAAAGTCTAAGTTTATCAACCCCCAAAAATAGGAAAGGTATGCCTAAATATGTTGCAAAAACAAAGGGACACCACTAAAACCAAAGAAAAGATAAGCAGCTAAGTGTCCAGAGTTTGGGAGTTTGGCCTCTCCATTTGCCCTCCTCTGAATTCATGTCCTCTCTTGCTTCATCGCTTTCCCCCATTGGAGGGCCCACCGCCTCACCGGAGATGATCACGTCCGACGATACATGCATGCACGCCAATGCATAGATGCCACATGTACCCATGCATGATATATTGATAATACGATCATTACCTTCATTAGTACGTGAAAAATTTTAGTAGCTAATATATGTTGGAGAAGAAATCAAAGAGAAAATGGACGCAACAACTCGGGTTTTATGTGGAGATGATTTGTTCAACCCGGTTATGTCAATGGGATTGCAAGCCTCTCTGATTCTCTCTGTATCTCATCTTCTTCAGATTGCTGTCAAGTCTGTTGGCATTCCTACCCCTCTTCCTCAAGTTACTGTATGTCCCCTCACCACCTTTTTTAGCCTTTTTATTCGCTATTGTGTACTCTCTACGTTCAACATTTCCATAGCTTTCACGTATTATGATTCATGTTAATCCAACTTATTTCATTTTTGTTGCTGTTGTACATGTTGTGCACATGTGCGATATCAGAAGATTTAAATGGAAATTTACCCTCGATTAAATCTAAATGCCCCTGTGTGCTTTGGCCTGTAACTCTTCCTTGATGTGTTCGATATGGCATATTGCAGAAAATTCACTTTCATGGTGATGTAACGTTAATTATAAGATTCTAATTGAAAAAAAGGTTCATTTATCTGGAAATGACATTAATTTTCAAATTCTTGTATAAGATGGTTTGATCTTATTGAACTTTTACAAATTTTGGAAACTCAACAATTTCATTTTAAAAGCTGACATAAATATCTTTGAGACGACAGAGTTTCTGGCTAACTGATGAAGCTAACTTGATTGGTAAACAGGCAGGACTGCTAATCGGTCACTCCCTTCTGTCAAAGATAAAGTTCCTAGAAAAGTACTTCTACCAGAGTGCATCAGCGGATTACTACAATGTCTTAGCGTTTTTCGGCCGAACTTGTGTAGTGTTTTTGATTGGTCTTGAGCTGGATATCTCTTACATGAGGCGTCACCTTCACGCTGCAAGTATTGTCGCTGCTGCTGCCGCCTTACCCTGCATCATTTTCTCTGGAGCTGTATCATACACCATGTTTCACTACTTTACAGATAAAGGAACCAGCTTTGTAGCCTTCCTCTTCATATATCTGCTGTCAGTAGCTAATACAGCCTCTCCAATTGTGATTCGCTTTGTAGCTGAACTGAGGCTCGGAACATCAGACTTTGGACGTTTGGCTGTGTGTTCTGCACTTGTTAACGACATTACGAGCATCTTAGTCGGGGGTCTGGTGATGAAGATTGTTCACGGAGGCGGGCTTAAATGGGGCACATGGTTATGGTCATTGCTATTCACAGGCATTGTGTGTTTTGCTGTCAGACGCATAGCTCTTCTACTGAACCGCCTGAATCCCGAGCATCAGTACCTTAAGAATGCTCAGATTGTGCCTCTATTTCTTCTTGTTCTGCTTACTGCAAGTTTTGTTGATAAATGGGGGGCTGCTAACAGCATGTTGTCTGCACTAATACTTGGAGTGACCTTCCCTCGCGAAGGCAAAACTGCACGAACGATGCTGCATAAGCTTTCTTACACTGTCTACACCTTTGTCCTCCCTGTCTATTTCGGTTACATTGGCTTTCAAGTTAACTTCGCGGATGCCATGGATGCCAAAAATTTCATAGCTATCCTAGTCGTTCTACTGCTGAGCATAGGTGGGAAGGTGTTAGGGACCCTAGCCGCCTGTCATCACCTTAAAATTCCCATCAAACAAGGGCTTGTGCTTGGTTTACTAATGAATTTGAAGGGTCATTTCGATGTGCTCATCTTAGGCTCCTACAGAGCGAAAGTGGTGAGTTGTCTGATATAGGATTGACGAATTCTTTTGTAAGATGGTCTGACGATAACTTATGGTCAGACTCCTTAGTTTCCAAGATACTCTAAAGTTTGTCTTGAAACCTTGAGTTTATCTTGGAAACTAAAGAACGCGGAGTTGCTTGGTAGTATTCATCTTTGGTTAACTCTTGATTCTGACTGTATCTGTTTCAGGGTTACGATAACAGTTTTGTGGAGATGATGTTAATAACAGTTATCCTGAATACAATACTGTCAGGAGTAGTTGTGGCCTTTTTAGTGATAAGGGACAACCAAACCTTCGGCTACAAACCAGTACCGCTTGAGCAGCAAAGTCCGGAGATAGAGCTGAGGGTGCTGGCATGCGTCTATGGTCCTCGTCATGTGCCAACCATGGTTAAAGTCATTGGATGGTTGAGCTGGTCTAAAGACTATCCGATTTGTGCTTACCTGATGCACCTGGTTGAGCTTCTTCCCAAGAAGAGAACCGGCAAAATGTATCACCAGTTAGAGTATGATGAACTCAGTGATGATGAGACATATGGTGGAAATGACGCGGTAGAGATCAACAATGGTTTGGACACTTTCATTGCTGAGACTGATATATTTGTCAGGCAATTGAAGGTTGTTTCATCCCTGTCAACTATGTTTGAGGACGTCTGTGATGTCGCAGAAGATTTACGAGCATCACTGCTGATCTTACCATTTCATAAGCATCAAAGAATAGATGGTAAAATGGAGAGTGGTAAGGAAGGCATTCGTGTGACTAACCAGAGAGTGCTTCGGCATGCTCCTTGTACAGTTGCCATCCTGGTTGACAGAGGAGTTGTGGGATACTCACAAGCACCTGGTTATAAATCGACACAACAGCATGTTGCAGCTTTGTTTTTTGGCGGACCTGATGACCGTGAAGCATTGTCCCTTAGTACATACATTGCTAAGCATCTTGGCATGAATCTCACTGTTATTAGATTCCTCCAAGCATCATCCAGGGAATCTCAGCAGGAGAGGATCAATGTAACTTCACCAGGAAACGAGCATGTATTGATGGCTATGCCTAGTCGAGGTACTGAAGATGAGGCTGACAATGCATATCTTGAAGAGTTCTACAATAAGTACGCCTTTTTCTATACTTTTCAGGATTTTCCTATCACGATTTTGCATGCATTGAGGAACCCGTAGTTTGCTCTAATTTTAGTCTACGATTCCTGAACATTGTCTAACAAGTTATCAATTTTTTTTGCTGTCAGGTATGTGACTTCAGGCCAAGCGGGGTACATTGAGAAGCATGTTAAGAATGGAGGCCAAACAGCAGCTGCCCTGAGAGACCTTGTGGATATGTATCCACTGTTCATAGTAGGAAATGGTGGACGCAGGAGTTCAACTATAACAACGGGGATGAGTGACTGGGAAGAATGTCCTGAACTTGGGAATGTCGGAGATCTCTTGGCTTCCTCAGAATTCGATCCACACTTGTCTGTTTTGGTTATTCAACAATACAGACCGCCAGTAGACGACTGACAACCATGTTGGATCACTAACAGGAAATTGATGTACAGACTCTCAGGTATCTGCATATTGCAGAAAACAGACAGTCAGCATCTCTGATCAAAGCCAAGAGACCAGCACATTGCACAATCTACATACAGGCGTACAGCAACATAATGTACATCGTTACAGAACTAAATTCATCTCTAAAATGTATGTATATTGGTGTCGATTTCATCTGAGCCATAAAAAGATCTGTTAAGCAGCTCTTGAACTCGGGTTTAGGCTTGTTTTCATCCGAGAACTATGTTGATTTAGACCTCAGAGATCAGGTAGTAGATCAGCTTAGATTAGTTAGAACCTACTTTTCCGAGTTATGATTTTCTTTGTACTTGATAGAATTCATTATAGTTTTAGATGTCTTTTCTGATAGTAGGTGTGTTGTAGCAGCTGTTTATGTATTTGTCAATTTTGCACAATTTATAGCCTGCAAGTGTAGAAATTATATGTAGAATGTGGCCTATAAATGACAACTTCTTTTAAAAAAACATAAGAACTTCAAAAATATTATTACTAAAATGATTTGTTGAAACCAATGTAGCAAAATTGTTTGATAATATAATAAAATTGGAAAAATTGCTTGATAAATTTGAGAAGGAAAACTGAATTGATTTAAATGAAAGAAAAATAAGGTGGAGAGAACATGACAGTCGTAATCGCAATTAAAAGAGTAGTTAAGCATCTTGATTCTTCAAGGCCAGCAACCAGTCCACCAAATAGTCAAGTACAACATCATCAACAATATCATTACCCATAACTCCATAAGGCAAGGTAAATCTAATGTACGCAAACTTTACCAAGTTAAAATTATAAAGAGATTGCTTACAGATGACCCATGATAAAAAAATGTTTTGAAAACCGTACCGACTGACCTACTTCACAATATAAGAAGCGCAAACAGTTTAGTGAACCATTATACTTTATTTGGTACTATCCTGCTACCCAAAGAGTTATCCCCTTTTATTTTATTGTTTTTACCGATCATGTTAGAGCTACTTCTATACCACACGGAATTCCGGATATTTATGGGACACACATAAAATTTGTGAGTGAAGGTGGAGCAGAAATGGGCTTAATGAGACCGAAAAACTATTGTGTATCTCTCCTCTTTCTGGGTATTGCTGTTGTTCTTTACTTCTTTTATCCATCTTCTCATCAAGCTCATGAACAACTCCACAATTCCATATATGATTTCACAGTCAGGGTATCATCTTCTCCATTTCATCCTTATTTTCTGTCATTGAATAACTTCTTGCTCAATCTTTCAAACATTCATGCACTGCCCCATTTCTGTAATTTGATCATGGATGTTTAGCAGTAAAAAAAAAAAAAAAAAAAAAAAAAAACTTCTTAAGTTGAGTTTAGTTGATGGGTAATTTGATTATGATTGGTAATTATTCAGATGCTTCATGGTTTTAGAAAAAAAAAAAAAAATGGTTTCAATGTTGACCTTAAAAGTTGGCAATTGAGTGAAAAAAACATCTTTCTGCAATTATATTTGATTTTGTCTATGAATGTTTCTTGTTTCATCACATTGTATTTTTGTCTATATTTAAGTTTTGTTTGTACTTTGTAAAAGCTACTTGTTTGATCAAATTAAGCCATCCCATAGAAATTTCTACTTATGGATTACGCCAAAGTTGAAAGCTGTGATTTCTTCGATCCTCTAGTATGCTTTGACATACTTGATACTTGATATTTGTCTGACTTTCGACAATGTCGAGTACTTTGTAGTGCTTGGTAATTAGCAAGTGATATAAGCTGAACTAGAATTCGAAAGTCTTTGTCTGTCTCAAAATCGGTCTTGTATTTACCCTTTTATGCATAAACAGGATATCTATGGAGAGGATGTGAGTCTGAGTAGCTACAAGGGGAAGGTTCTTCTGATTGTCAATGTTGCTTCGAAATGGTAATAATTGCTCTAAATTTTAAATAATATCATACATTGAGTTGTAATACTTGCTTTAATCGATCGTGTTTGCATAAACTGCTTGGTTGTTTGAGGAAAGCATAGGCATCTTGCTACAAACGTCGTTAATTAAACTAGGTTTTGATGGGCAGCTCGCTTGCTGAATTGCTAGTAATAGTACCCCAAATTAAGGTATAAAGAAGAGCCCAGTGACTACATTTTAGCACTTTCACCTACAGATCTGATCAGTTGTCTGTATACTTCTTGCAGAAACAATATCGGTGATTTTAAATTATTTTGTCAAATGACCTGGAAATATATCAATTAGTAGATTTGAGTGGTTGCCTTTCTAATTTTGATTTTACCTACCTTGTGGACTTGTGATTGGTATTATATCCTTGAAATGCACTTTCTGAGGGTAGCACGGTGATACCGCAATAGAAGAGGCAATACTGTATTGCTTACCTTTAAATGACACAGCTTTGCATGATTTCAGTATGGATTTGGTCAGTATCCTCTCTAAGAACATGGGTTTTGGATAGCTGCTATTCCCGACACTAAATCTTTTGCTCGATTGTCCTCATGACTTACTTTACAACGTTTCCTCGTGAGTCGTGGAATTCTTTGGTAGAGTTTCTCATTAGTTCCTAGAAATCTAACTACCTTTACTTGACTATGCTGAGATGCTTGTTTTGACTTTCATGATAATAATAAATCTATAATAAATGTAAGGCCTACCTTTATGATGTGAATTGAGCTCTGCAAAGCTGCAAACTCTGGAGGAAGCCTAATTAGGAGTTTTCATTGCTGTTAAGCTCGCCATGGTAGGAGCTTTATAGCAAATTGAAACTTTTAAAGGTGTAGGGGCTTTAACCTGATATTATGTTGACTCACTGGCTTTTCTTTTGAAGCATCGGAAGCTGAAAAGTTGAGAATAGAATGGTGAATTCTCATGGTGATATGCCTCCCTAATCCCTATGTAATTTTGAACATAAGTTGTCCATCTCTTGTAGTTCTCCACTGATTTGGAAAATTATTAATATAGGACAACCTGAGGGTGAGCAGGAGTATATAAGATGGAGAGCTGGAATTCCTTTTTTTGTTTTCCCCTTTGAGGAGCTGGGATTTAGCACTGATGTCTACGTGATGGAGACGCTTGTCCTTTTGGCAGTTTTTTGCATGAGGGCTTGCCCGAGAGAGAACAATTCGAGTATTTTGAAATCATTTTTATAGCAGTAGTTGTACCAATGAGCTTGTCCATTTTGCGGAGTTGATCATAATCTGACTGAGATTAACCTTGTTGAAGCCCTGAAATGAAAATAATCAATTTTGAGATCGAGCAAGAATTGGAATTGTTATCTTTTGCCCTATGATTACAAGTTGTTCTGGTCGATGTGCATTTTTGCTGTTTTTGACCGTTGGTTGTATTCTTGAATACCCTGCAATCCTCTATTCATAGCTGATCTTTATTTTCTTTCTCACTTTACTTTTCCTCCTTTAAATACTTGTGTTACTGCATCTGTAGTGGATTAACAGACTCAAATTACAAGGAACTCAACATTCTATACGAGAAGTACAAAACTCAAGGTTTTTGGTTTTCTCAATGATTCCTTTACTGTGTATTTTCCTTGCACCCTTTGATGCTACCTGCTGTATATTGACGTGACCGCTATTTTGTTGATAGGATTGGAAATTTTAGCTTTCCCCTGCAACCAATTTGGGTGGCAAGAACCAGGAAGTAATGAAGTGATCAAAGAAACTGTGTGTTCTACATTCAAAGCTGAGTTCCCTGTATTTCAGAAGGTAATAATTTGTCTAATGAAGTCATTTAATCTGGAACTAACAGAAATGTAGTTAGGATCTCGTACTTATTTTAAATAATTTTATATTGTAGGTCAAACCTCTATGTTATCCTTATCAGTATGTTTGCAAATTAGTCCTTGCTGACCATTGCAGTCTGTTCGCAGCCTTTGCTCTCGATCTTTCTTCTGTACTGTTCTTCGGACAGCAACAAGGAGTCTTGTGGCCTTGTTGGGGGGGGGGGGTATATTTTCGTGTCCATTCTTCTATCTTAGTGATAGCAAATATTTCGGGAAGATGCACAAAACAGTTCAGGTCCTTATTGTCCTCTGCTGTTAGGATCTTTGTTTTGAGTTCGTAACCTTCACATTCTAGAGTGTTTTAGGTGGGAAAATATTTCCCATGGCGGCGGCATGGGGGGGGGGAGTCTTGAGGAAAACAACAATTGTTGATCATGATTATAATGTCTAGCAGAACAGTGTCTTGCTGAATTCTAAATTGAGGAAAAGATGAGTAACATAGACCTGGTATCTAGGTTTATAACCTTTTGCTGGCTGACCTCCCTTAAAAATTTTGCCCACAGAAGTAGTTTTTCACTTTGTTTGGCTGAAATAGAGTTGGGTAACCGAGTTTTAAGTGATTTGTCGCCCCTTTTGACCCAAAAGCTTAAGTCAATGGGTAGAGGTACAACCACACATAAAAACCTCTCCGACCTCTTCTTTCTCTTCAATGTAGGACACTTGAAACCATATGGGAAACTCCCATAAATGTCCTCTCCACCTTTATGTTCCTTCGATTCCCCCGTATGTGGTCCTTGCTCTGTATAATCGTGGCATCCTCCATTCATCCTGACCCATTAGATCCTGTGTGTAAAATTTTCCTTTCATGGGTCATGGCATTTGTCATGAGCATGACCCGCTTGATTACAAGCACAATTGTGCGACCAACCACCAACCTTGGCTCGATGTTGGGAAAATGGGCACAAATACATGCCGAAGCAAAAAAAAACACTATTAACCCAATAAATCTAATATATATATATAAAAGAGGGATTTTTGAAGAGCCGAGAGAGAGTCCAACAAAAGATAAATACTGAGAGAGTTTAAAAAATGAGAAACACCCCCCATTTCATTATTAACAACTCAAATGGAAATCCACATAGAGAATCCTTATTTTCGTGAGACTCTTTAATAAATGTATTGCGACATAATCACTTATAACATTACTTATGTGTATCGGAAAATTTCAAAACATATATCATTAGATTTGTTTCGAAATGTATCTCAATTTGAGATCCTTTTACACATTTTTACGATATGCAAAACAATTAAGTTACTCCGTATACATTTAGTAGAGATTTGTTTTTTGAAAAAAATAAAAAAGCTTAAAGAGAGTCCAAAATAAGAGAAATGGTGAGAGTGTCCAAAGAATGAAAGATTCTCCCAACATTTATTAGCCAGACTCCATACTTTCATAAAATTGCAATTTGAAAGATATTTAAATGTGACGTGACATAATTAGTCGTAACTTTCATTTTATATATAAAAAAAATTAATACATATAACTCATTAAACCTGTTTTGAAATTTAATCTAAAATGAGTTTCATTATACATATGTTTGATAGAAATGCATTAATCAGCAGTCATGTAGCGAAAATTGCAAAAATGACTATTCCTAAACTAAACTCAACAAACAAAATATAAACACTACATCTGACTATCGAGGAAACATGTTCAACGTGGAACTTTTGTATAATAAGAATTATCATACACAATATAATATGTGTACCGTGCAACGCATTCATGAAAGATTAAAATGGAATTTAAACATCTGTTCTTTTTTTGTATAAAAGAGGGATTTTTGAAGAGCATAGAGAGAGTCCATCATTTGAGAAATACTCAAAGAGTTTAGTGTATGGTGAAAGAGCGCAAAAGAAGAGTCAATCATTTAAGAACTAATCAAAGAGTTTAGTGTACGGTGAAAGAGCAAAATGAAGAGTCCATCATTTAAGAATTACTCAAAGAGTTTAGTGTATGGTGAAGGAGCAAAACATGAGATGATAGATTACACAGTTAATTATTAATCATTTACACTATATTATAGAAATACGGTATGATTGATCATACAATTGGTTAGTGTATCAGAAACTTTTGAAACATATATCATTTTATTTGATTTGAAATGAATTTCAATTTGAGATCCATTTATACATTTTCCGATAAGCAATGCATAATGATTACAATCGACTTTATATACTATATCTATTAAAAAAAGGTGTTTTTCAAGTATAGATAAAAAATGTTGTTTGTATAATTTAAACATGAACAATCTAGACAACTTTGTATTTTTTTTTTAATTGATCAAGATTTTAAAATACATGTAAGCAGCATCACAACAATTGTTATGAATTATTTTTATTGAAATGATAGCATAATTTGTTATAAACAAAAAAATTATTAAGAATGATATAATATTTGAACCGTGCAACGCACGGGCTTAAAACTAGTTTGACTATATTTCCTTAAAGATGGATAATCCTAGCAATTTTCTATACGGAGAATGATAAAACATGCACACTGTAATGCACATGCACGCTAAAAGACCGGGAAAATGGTAAGGTCAAGGGTGATGTCCCCACCATTTTTCCTTGTCTTTTAGTGTGCATGTGTACTTCATTGTCCATATTTTATCATGTCTCTTCCATGTGTGTTCATGTGTCCCACATAAAAAATGGACCAGAGTGTGGTTGTACACTTGTACCTCTACGGCTCTACCCATTGGCTTAAGTTTTTGGGTCAAAAGAGGCTACAATTCACTTGTAAGCTAGAAACTCCATAGAAGTGGTAATACAACAACAACATCTTTAACCCCAGCGCCTTAAAGGCTCCCGCCAAAAGGCGGGGTAAGGGGGGTCGGATGCACGCAAGCCTTACCCCTATTGAAACATAGAGAGGCTACGCACGGATGACCCAAAGTGAAAATTGCTTCGAGAATCGCACCGACTGACTGCTACTTCACAAAATAAGAAGCACGGACAGTTTTATGAGTCATTTTCCTTTATTCCATCATATCCCAAAAACCAAAGAATAATTAGTCTTTGGCTCCATTGGAAATGGAAAGTAGAAGTGGTAATACAACCTCGAGTAAAAATATAAAAGGTGGGAAAAGTTTTTAGGCGTGGTTGTACCTCTACCTATTGGCTTAAGCTTATGGGTCAAGAGAGGCTACAACTCAAGAAACTCCATTTCGGCCCAACATATGGAACTAGAGCCAGGGGTTTTAAGGCTTAAGGTTTCATATGTTGTTGGGGATGGATGATAATGGTTTTATTCGGCAATGGTGATGTTGAGTTCGGCTAATTAGTCGACATAAAATACCCGCTTGGCTGACCTTCTTTATTGTAAGGCACCTATCACAAGTCAACCATTGTTATGGAACAGAGAGAGACAGAAGAAAGGTAGTAGTGATGGTCTTCCTTGCTATGGCAAAGTGGTTAAACCTTCTCTTGTTAACATGGTGTTTCACATCCACCACTAGGAAAGCCTTGCAGGAGAGTCCTACCCGTGAGCCGCTAAAGTTGCTTAGGTACGAATTAGCATCCGTAAAGCCACAACTTATGTCAAAACCAGATCAAACCAGTTATGACTTATGACTTATGACTTAGCCTTTGGCGATGACGCTTGACAAAATCACTCTCTTTGCAACTGAAGTCTTCCATGAGTGATCTAGGGCTTAAGCTCATATAATACCACCTCTTTAGCTTTTAGTCTATCTCTCAAATTGTGGAGACTTTTGACTCCATGGGAAATTGTGCTTAGCCCTAAAAATCTAAGTGAGTCTTGCTTCAGGAAGTAATTATACTTCGTCTGTCTTTCGACTATTGGTGAACAAGATGTCATTTAGTCTTACTTCATCTTCGTATATCAATTGTTGCATTTCCATATTAGAATAGAAAGATATCGTTCATGTTCAATCCCCGATTTGGCTTCCCTTTGGCTTCAGAGATTTTGTCTGAAAAGGGGACCTTGCAAAATTTAACATTTTACAGAGTTTGTTACTACTTTCTCCTGACTACTGCAGATAGAAGTTAACGGGAAGAATGCAGCACCACTTTACAAGTTTCTAAAATCAAAGAAGGCTGGAGTCTTAGTGGATGAAATCAAATGGAACTTCGCGAAATTCTCGGTGGACAGACAAGGAAGCGTTACAGGGAGATATGCCCCTACAACTTCCCCTCTACAAATTGAGGTTTGATATGTTTCATGTACTGTTTAGTCTATGAGTTTTCATAAGCTTGTTAAATACTATGCCCATTTGCCTGACTAATGTGCTTTTCTTTTCTCTTCTCCATCTTTCTTAGGGCGAAATTCAAAAACTATTGGCATCATCTTAAATACATAGGTAGTGGTCACTGTCATCCAGCATCAAGAGCTGGACGAAGTTCTAAACTACAAGGTTATTGAGATCGAATCATCATCACTTCTTTTTTCCTTGGCGTTTGTCTTTGTGAGTGCATATTTGGAGAACCACGTTCATCTTGTATGTGATGGGGGAAAGGGAGGCAACAGCTATGTGTGAATTTTATTGATAAAAATCTCAGTCAAATTCTAAAGGATTTGATACAAATCGCAATTTTCAAATTCTTGAGTTTCCAAATATGAGATTTGAGTCAAATTTGGATTTGATAATAAAATCGTTGTATCTAAACACTCTCTCACTGGCATTACAATTCTGAGCTTGTAGGAGTTGTAGCTGAGCTTCTGGGGTTCTCCTTTAACTTTGTGGTTTTGCACATTTCACCGACCTGACTGTCTCTTTTTGCATATATGGTTCGCACAAGCCCTGGCTTGTTGGAATTCTTACAATGCCTTCTTGCTCACTCCACTCGTATGGTTATGATTGTGGTAAAACAACCCAAATTTCGATCTACTCTTCTACATTATGTTCTACGCCGTTGTGGAATCATTGGACAAGAATAAGTAGTCTTCCAGCGTTATTATAGATTATAGATAATTGATTGCTTAGAGTAGTACGTATAAGAAGTGTATTCAGGCAGATCTCGATTAAAATGAAAAAAAAAAAAAAAAAAAAAAGATATGGAAAATTTTACATTCTCATGTAGTTTGACTTCAATAACATCCTAGCTAAACCGCTAATCATATGAAATCTGCTAACAAAAGTAATTTATGGTAAGAAAGGGTTTACTTGGACTCCAAGTCAGCTGGTCAACCGACTTACCGCGTGTATATATACGGAGTATTAGTTATTAGTTATTAGTTACTCCCTCCGTTCCCCTTTAAATACCCCACTTTCCTTTTCGGGGTGTCTTTCTTTAAACACCTTATTTCAAAACTTTCTTAATGTGGTAAGTTTTCACCACACATCAACCCTCCCCTATCTCCAAAAATAATAAACAATCCACCCATTATCTCCAAAAATAATAAACAAACCACCCATTATCCTTAACAATAATAAACAAACCATCCACTATTTTCAATAATAATAAATAAACCACCCACTATCTCCAACAATAATAAACAAACCACATCACCTTAATCTACGTAAAATGGGGAATCACCTTAATCTACGTAAAATGGGGAGCGGGGTGTTTAAAGGGGGATGGAGGGAGTATTAGTTATTTCCCAGTCAAGTCAGTAATTTAGTCAAACCTCTGACTTGTCATAAACAAGCTTCCGATCACCAAAATCAGTTTCCCGCCAATTCCATTTGTTTTCGAAATTTGTTGCTCTGCTCTCTTCTCCTCCTCCTTCTCTGCTATTCAACTGACTGACAATGGAGATGATGAGTTTCTCTTGCTGTGAATCTTGCGTGAAATACACGCCGCCGTCTCCTACCTACTCTCCCTCCTCCTATCTTTCGTCTCCAGAATGCACCCCCAATTCTCCGGAATACACTCCATCTTCGCCGGAGTACACTCCCCAAACTCCTGCCTACTCTCCCTCCTTCTATCCATCGTCTCCGGAATACACTCCATATTCACCGGAGTACAGTCCATCCTCGCCGGAATACAGTCCCCAAAGTCCTACCTACACTCCAATGTATGAGCCAGCAGCAGGGTTGGTGTGTCTTGAGAATTACGCTTCTGAATAAAATATATGCTGCCAGAGTCGGCGTACACTTTCCCACCCGGGTATATCGATGTCGATTATTACGCTTCAGCATATGAGACAACAACGACGACTACTAATTCACCAGCGTGTTTATCACGGGAGCGGATTTACCCGGGGCTGCCCATGGAGCTGTTGTTGTTTGATCAGCATCATGATTATTCTTTGTACTAATTTGATTTGATATTGTAATTGCCACACTTTAAATTGTTTATCTATCTCATGTATTATCTTCTTGATTTTTAATTTAGAATTATTAATTCTGAGTCTTAATCAGTGTAAATTGTTGCGAATTCAATCAATTTGATTTTATATTCTACTCGAGTATTTACTAAATTTCAGATCAGTCGTCTTTGAGTGTTGTTTGTTTATTTTGATCAAATTCTAATTGTTGATTGTATACGGTGGGTAAGGTTGCGTACATCCAAGACCCGCTTACCTGCCTTATGGCGGGAGCCTTTGTGGAGTTGTATCCCAATTCGGAAGCTTTCTATTCGTCCCCAGGCTCGCACAACAGGATGGCAGGATGCGATGAGCTGCTGGAGAAGCTTTGTTAGTGGTTAAAACGCAGGACGTGAAATAGCCTTCAATAGAAAAAAGGGCCTTACTTTGTAATTGTTCTTATATAATCGTCAAAACAACCTAAATATGTACATGCAGCATGGAGATTCGACCGCAGGCAATGCGAAAATGGCTAGAAAATTGATGATTATAATTGATGGGCTACTCTATGTTGGTATGTTTGGTGAATGCGAGGGGTGTATACTGTGTACCCCGTATTTGCATAAATTGCATATGAAACCAATGAATTTTACACCTTAAAGTTCTTAAATAAGAACACGGGTTCCTCAATTGCGATGAATATAATCGTTTCAAAACACTTGTTTTAGCCGTTGTTCACATCAATAGCTGGTTAGTATTGAGCTTCGTGAATAATAAGATGGCACATTCCAATATCGCTGTCATGATGAAATAACGAAACTGACTTCTCTTTTCTTCATAACAAGAAAAATGTTCACAAAAATTGCATAAACTCAAATCCATACATCTTAAGGGTACTGCAGAAATCAGGCCTCATAGATGTCATCTAATAAAGATAAGAAGCGAGCAGCAGTCAATCACTACCAAACTGTAAGTCTCAAGTTAGTCCATCAACTCAATTGAAAGAACTGGTTCCTGCTTGTGTAACATGCTTCTGCCAGTGTTCCATAGAAAGGGCCCCCTTTGCAAAATATCAGTGATCCATCCAAATAGCTGTCATATGTGGGCAGAAATTGGCTAACTAACACCCAAGAGTTTTGGAAAACGACGCACCGTGGGCTGAGGATCGCGAAACTGATTTCGACCCCTTTGCTTGTAATGCCAAACTAGGGAGCAAGTGGAGGCAAATCAGCTAAGAGTCTTTTGCAAGCTTTCATCTTCAAAGGCAAGCACAAGTCAGAGTTTAAGAGTTAGTTAGTCGTACGAACAAGATAAGCATACCGGTAGTGTAATTATAAGATAAAACACTAAGCTTCGGCATCAGCTGGAGTCATTTGCAAGCTCTAACCACCAGAAACATGGAACAAGTTGGTGATCAGAAGTTAAGTCCTGCGAACAAGTCTTCTAAGACAACATGAAGTCATTTGTAAACTTCATCTTCTAAGAAAACAAGTTAGTGTAGCTGTCAAACAAGGTAAGCATGTCAAAAGCGAAATTGACATAGATATTAAGCTTGCAGACAACAGAGGAGAACCACATGTTAGTAATTGCATTCGTCAAACTAAAATTACCCTCCATTGTGCTAATGATTATCAGAAGAGGATCTGCAATCTTTCGTCTTCAGAGGCGTGTGCAAGTTAATAAAGCAGCCAGTTAATCAGTCATACAAAGAAGAATAGCATGTCAATAGAGTTAGCTAGGTAAATTAGCCTGCACATGAACAGGAGTCATTCGCAGCACAGGGAAGAACAAGTTAGTGATCAAAAGTTAATGAACAATAAGGTTGCAGACAACGAACGATAAATTGCATTTTAGTAGAAGTAGGTGCACTCAATAAATCAAAGTTAGTAGTCATACGCGAAGCATCCTCCATCAACAAATGATAATCAAAAGGATTTGCAATAATCCGAGACTGATTATCAATAACAGGAGTTACCTCAGCAACGCAGAGGTCTCCAAGAAGCTGAGGAAGTAGCAATGGAAGTCAAGTCATAATCACTGCAGACAACCCACACTCCAATAAGAACACGGAATTACGGAATCAAGACGAAGACAATTATACTGAAAAGAATGGAGAAGATATATTCAATCAAATTATTTCCTCATTTATTTCATCTAAACTGCTGATTACAAATAATCACATGCTATGTCTAAGCGACCGGACTAAATGCCAGACCATCATTGGTAGTTGAACAATCTCAGACCTGACATTTTTCTCCTCTGCACGATCCGTAATGAATCTTGATCCACATCTTCAAAGTGAGCCAGTAAAGTTTGAACATTGTGGAGTCTCTGGCATGGTCACCCCCAATCAAAAGAATCACCGGTTCTTTCTCACAACTCGCAAATTTTGCAATCAGATCATAAATAGACCCAATTCCATCATAAAGGCCCCGAACCTTCATCTTTCATGGTGGTAACCATCATTCGTCATTGACTGATCAAATCAGTCAGCGCTGTGGCATCTTAGCTGCTGCTGCACAGCTTAACAGTACACGCGACTGCCTGAGCCCAAAATTTCAACCTCGCTTTGACATCTTCCGGATGGTCGCCTGCATAGAGATAACAAAGGAATGATTAGAGATCAGAGACAATAGGAGAACAATAATGTACACACACTGCTGTACAAATTTTGCCAACTCATTCCCAACCTAACAACCAAAAATAGGAAAGGGCTTTCAATAAACAACTATCACTAAACAACCAGTTTGTTCATACATAACGTGTTTGACACTACGACTAGCAGATCTAGCAATTCCCGAATTCATACGATTCGATAAAGCTAAGCTAAGTTAGGAAAAGCTTTCCTTCAACCTTCAATTATGACCAATTAGGCCAAAACTCGAAAGATCGGAATAAGCTCAACACATTGTAAATCCATAAATCGATGATAACCAACATATAATTAAGCAGATGAGCAGCAGAATCAAATTCTTCCAATCTACAACTAGATTACAAAACTCATGATTGATCAAAACTAAAGCTGAAAACTTGCTAAACAAGACATTTTTATTCAATACTCAAATCATCAGACAGAGAAACAAGTTGGTCCAATTCAAACCCCAATTAAAATCAAAGGACAACCCAGATCATTAAACACCAAAACATACATACCCATATCATAAAACCATGAAAAGCTTAAACTTCAAGATTCAAACAGCAATATTCAACAACAATCCCAAAACAAACAACCATTAAAAACCAAGCAAAACCCAGATCACAGATCACCTAAATCATCAAACTTGACAAAAAAAATTCAAACTTTAAATCAAAGCTGACACCTTGACAACAAACAACAATCAACACCCATCAAAATAGATAATAAAAAAAAAATCAAAGAAAACTTGAAGCAGAAGATAAAAGAAAGAAACATACCAGGACTGGAGATCTTCCAAGTAGGCATAGGACTAGAAGTCTCAGAACCAGAAGACGAGGCCGTATCAGCATTTCCAGCATTAACCTGATGATCATCAAGAAACTTCTGGGACATGGAATAACAAAGCTCCAAAGCAGGCAAAGTGCTACAAAGTTCAGGGATCTCATCATAACTAAACCCAAACCCCAAATCAACACAACCTTTCAACTCATCTAAATCGTCATCAGTAAGACTCTTTGTTCTAGGTAAAACGTCGTCGTCTGATGGCTCAACGTACCCTTCTAAGCAAACCTTCTGTGGTGTCCTCTTGTTGCTTGGTTTTCTCTTGAGATGTTTCGATTTCGGCTTCGGCTGCCATTGGATTTCTTCTTCTTCCGACGAATAAGGAGCTGCTGCTGCTGTTTGGGTGTTCTGTTGGGTTTCTGAGTCTGAAATGTAGCCACCCATGTTTGCTGTTTCTCTGTTGTTTTTTTTTTTTTTTTTTTGTTGGGGAAAGTTGTTGATTGGGGATTCTATTTGTGAGAGAAAAATGGTGTTATGAGAGGGGGTTTTAAAGAGAAAGGTTTTTGCAATATGATCCTCGGAATCGAGTGTGAGTTGCTTTCTTGTACTAGTCGGTTGAGAAATTTTATTTCATTATTATAAATTTGAAAGATTTATGCGGTGCCCTTGAGATTTGTCATTTTTTCGCTGTGGTATTTACGTTTTGGAGTTTGTATGCATGATTTCGAGAAAAACTCATTTCATGCACAACATAGAACGTTTGTTGATTACTGTATTTTAAATGATAAGAATTAACGTGATACAAATTAAAGGGGTTGACATTAATCACTACAACTTCGTTCACTATGACTGTGTTTGGTAAAAGCAGCTGAAATAGTAGTTGAACGCTAAAATAATGGCTATGTTTGGTAAAACTAGCTGAAATAGTAGATGAACGCTAAGGCTATGTTTGGTAAAACTAGCTGAAATAGTAGTTGAACGTTGAAATAGTAGCTGAATGCTGAAATAGTAACTGAAAACTGAAATAATAGCTGCAGAGTTTTTAGCTGATAGTATTAGGAGTGTTTGGCAGAATTAGCTGATATATATAAAATTACATAAAAATGCATTATTTATCTTTAACCTCATTTATTTTAGTAAATAATTGAGGGTAAATTAGGGATAAAATTATGATAAGTTAGCTTATTTTTAAATAAGTTACATGGGGTAACTTCTTAAATAAGCTAGCTTATTATTTAAGCTAGTGGTGTTACCGAACCAACTTATTTAGTCAAAGAGCTTAAAAAACTAGTCAAATAAGATACTTTGGCTTAATAAGCTAGCTTATTATGCATACCAAACATAGCCAATAGTTGTAATAGTAGCTGAAAGTTTTTAACTGATACAAATATGAGTGTTTGGCAAAATTAGCTGGTATAGGAACTGATGTATACAAAATTACGTAAAAATATATTATTTATTTTTAATCTTATTTTGTTTTATGAAAAGAAAGGTAAATTAGAAATAAAATTACAATAAGTAGCTTATTTTTTCGACAAGTTACATGAGGTAACTTATTAAAGAAACAAGCTTATTACTTAAGCTATTGATGTCACCAAACCAATTTGTTTGGTTAAAAAGCTTAAAAATCTAGTCAAATAAGCTACTTTGGTTATCCACGGTAGAGACATCAATAGTGGTACATTCCACTACTTCACCGAAGTGTGTAGATTCCTGTTGAGTGCGCACGTGTTGGTGGTGTACCCCCTCTCCCCAGGCTCCGTTGAGGTGTTGCAGTTGCAATGTGATCACATGGACTATCTTAGCGCAATTCAGGTTCGACTTAACTAGTTTGATAACCGCAAACTTGTCACCTATAGTACGAGCTTCCAAAGGCTCAATAACAACAACAACAAAAGTCAAGGGTTTGAAATTAAATGACAAGCAAACTAAGTGCAAATAAAGTTCGTTAGATCAATGCTTATATCATGACCATTTGAATATATAAGTCACCAAGTATCTTGTCACAAAACAAAATATGTATGCAAATTGTAATTGGGGATTATAAATTCTCATAATTATGTGGGATTGTTCACAAAATACTTAAGCAATTGATGTTTAAATTATGAACGTCACAAAAGATAAAGTTTAATTGGTTTATCGTTTCATAACAACAAACGATCACTGTTCTTAGTCTTGAAATTGATGTCTCAAATTCATAAATCTTGTGAAACTTTTTCTACCCATTTTAGTTTTTCTTTTCTTTTTTTCTACATATTGAAAAAAAAATGCACTAACAAGAACAACTTTGATGGTGATATAGATTCTTTTGGTTGAAAGATCATAAAAAGTTCAATATAAAACTTTGAAAATTTTCATGAATTACATATAAATGAAGATTGTATCTAAAATACAATTGGGATGAAAATCGGAGTCTCACGCCAAACTTTGATGATTTTATGGTTCTATAGTAATCAAAATTAATATGATTTGCAGTTTACTAACTAAAGTTTTGGAGTTTGAACACTATCCTAAATTTCAATTTCGCACAGATAGTTCAAGGGAACTATAATAACTGCGGCGCGTGTACCATAGTCCCGAGACCTGATAGTCCCGCTGAAGTCACCGGTTTTCAAACATAAAACTGGTTTTTGGAGGAAAAAAGATTATCACCCACCATTTCATTCTTCTCCCCGCACCACAACTTCCCGCGACTCGCCCACTCGACATTCTCCTCTCTCACCTCCCCAAATCCAGGCGCGGTTAGGATCCAGAAAATCGAGGAAAATAGAGAAATTAGGGAGATAAATTGAAGAAGAAGGGGTCGCTGAATCCAGATTCGGCCGTTGTAGAGTGGTAGACTGGTAGTGTTGCATGCACGGTGGTGTATGGGAGGCCATGGAGCAACAGTGGTGGGCGGGTGGAGATGATGAAAATAGTGAGAGAGAAATGGGACGTTTGGTTGAATTAAGCGTCCAAAGGGGGCATTTTTGCATCTTGCACTTGGTCCATTTTTGTATCCCGAGATGCGGCTGAATGGATAAGGTAGTGCATCTCAAATGTGTTTTTATTTATTTTATTAGGTTGCATTTTTTATGAATTTTTATGTAGATATTAAAATACACATTAGCATGTTAAATTACACTTTTGATAAACTAAAGTACATAATTTATAAGCCAAAGTACGTAAATAAGTATATGATGAGCGATAGGCTAAAGTACATAAATTAGACGGTAAAGTACATGGTTTATAAACTAAAGTACATTAAATTTACATAATACGGAGTAGTTCATTGTCCTTTTTTTATGTACGTAACTTTTGCACACTAAGTACGTTAAACTGCATAACTTCTAAGCTAAATTACGTAAGTATATACTAAAGTACATAACTTATACCTGTATACGCTAAAGTACATAATCGGAACATTAAAGTACATAATCTATACGCTAAAGTACATAAGTAACACTCGCTAATATAAATCATCATTTGTAACAATCTTGCGTATGATCCTTGCGAGTGAGTTTTAGAAGTGGTGAAAACCTGTAACACCCCCAAATTTCCTTCCTTTTTAAAAACATTTTCCAGCGAGCCAAAACACAATTAAGGAAATCCAGAGGTGTCACTCCGCACTCAAGTCAAAGACCCAAATGCTAGGAGATTTCAAAAGCCAGAATATAAATTTCTAATGGTCTAAATTAGTCCATTACAATCCGAAATTAAATTACAACAATCCGAAATCCAAAATACGAAATAAGAAATAGTTTAAGTATTCTCAGTAGTCTATAGCTTAAAGCCTAAGCTTTATTTGATTCAACTACTATCTAGTGAGTCGTCGTCCCCGCAATGTATCATCTACTCCATACCTGTGGTGGATTTAAAACACAAAAACCACAGTTTGAAAAGTCAGTGAAATTGAGTAAGCTAACACCTCAACACGTAGAAAACCCAAAAACCCTTACCTGGATTTTTTTAAAACGTTTTAGTTTTATTTTCGAAAACCACACTTAGCAGATTATCACATAAACCAATCGTAAGACAAATCAAATCGCCAAAATAGAAGTATCACAATCACTACAACAAACGTATAACAATTCATAATATAAACCAAGTCATTCTTTACGATCTTTAATGAGTAACTCATAGCGAACTTTATAAGTGGGACGAGTCGAGTCTTTGTCAACTCATCCAAACCATACCATTTATATTCTGATAAGTGGGTGAGCCGGATTTTTACCGAGTCACCAAACCATACTATTATATACGTGGGTGAGCCGAATCTTTGTCGACTCACCAAACCATACCATACAAGACTACTAGACCTTAAGTGTGCACACCCCCTATTAAGTATTGCTAAGCCAATAGAGTAGTACTAGAGCCAAGCCCTCTTAAAACCGATGCGGTGGGGCAATAAAGTGGAGTCGATGTGACTCAAACCAAATAAAGTGGAGTCGATGCGACTCAAACCAGTAATCCTCGTGTATCCTCATACTTTATTTATTTATTTTATTTATAATATCGGTCATTTACACAAACTTATATTCCAATAATCATACAATCATTCATAATTCAGCCATATCAATATCAATTGCACACCTATCAATCATAATTCCAATAACATCTTTTGCATTATAAAGCAAACAATATATCAATGCAATAATCAAATCCAATTCAATCAAGATACAATAATCAAAACAATAAATTGTTCTCCACCTAATATGATACTAAGTTTTCATCCAGCACACCAATCACTTAGCATATAATTTTGAAAGGTTTCTATAAGTTTAAGAAAGGTTGAGCATGCTAGCTTACCTTTTCAATGCACACAAGGACACGACAGCACAACGGTCACTAGTATTCTTCGTCTACGAACTCGAGGTCTACAATTACACAATCAATAAATCCCAAAATCAATACTAATCTCCTCCAATCATTCATCTAATACTTATGTAAATCTTATTCTATATGCAATGCTCATGACCTCTTAAATTTCTAATCCAACAATCAACAATTAACCAACAATTTCAATTCTAATTTCATAGTTAGCTACTATTACTTAATTAACACTCAATTTGTTTTGAAAATTCTCATGGCTTAAAATCTCTTTTAAAACAGAATCTAATTCATGAAAACAAACTTTTAATTATTATGATTTATTTAGGATTTATTAAAACAATTTATATTATGTTTTAAACATGAAAAACGTGGTTTAATTACACAAAAATTATTTAAAAGTGAATTAATTCAATTAAATTTCGAAAATCAGTTTATAACTCTCTAAATTATCACAATGTCGAAATACTAACCATCCTAGTTGATTCAAGCTAATTGACCTAATTAAGAAACAATTAACCCAAAATTTTCCCCAAATTACAATTTCTTCAAACTTGAACAAAACCCCAATTAAATCTCAACTAAATTCAAGAACCCTATTTAACAGATTATAAACATGCTAGAATCATAATTCACGAAACTAATTGAACTTAATTCGAATAATTACACTAATTAAACCCAAATCCGTAATTAGTGAAAATCAACTCAAAACAAGCATCAAGATCACTTCTTTATGCATGAAACTAACCCAAATCGATTACCCACTAATCCTAACATCTATTAGAATCAATTAAAAACAAATTAAAGCTAGAAAAATGCTTGAATATCACGTCTAAAAGTAGACGCCGAAAACAGGGGAGAAAAGGGCGTTACCCACGGCGGGAAAGAGGAAGAAAGGGAGCAGTGCGGTGGTCGGCCGACGAGGGTGAGCGGCGGCGACGTCTGGGCAGGAGGGAAGGGAAGGGGAAGGCAGGGGAAGGGAAGGGTCTGTTTTATAGGGGGGATGTCGGGTTTTCTTTCTTTCTTTTTTCGTTCGGTTTTTTTTTTTTTTTTTCCTTTTTCCTTTTCCTTTTTTTTTTCCTTTTTCTGATTTCTTTTTGGGTTGGGTTGGGGTATAAGTTGGTGTTTGGGCCAAATGGTGTCGATTTGGGTTGATATTGGTCCATTGGCTATGTTTGATCCGGTTTAGGAATAGGACCCAAAATAGAAACCCCGATTTAGAAATCATTTCCGAACTCGTTTTGAAAACGACTCACAATTAACATTTAAAATCTTTTGCACTCCAATAATCTAATTAATAAATTTAAATTATTAATATAAAATACTTTGAAATTTCGGGATATTACATCCTTCCCCCCTTAAGAAAAATGCTTCGTCCTCGAAGCGCAAAGTAATTAGGTGAACTCATTAAACAAACACATAACACATACCAAATCATATGATGCAAATGTATGAATGCAATGCATGCTCAAAGTAAAAGAACAAAGTTAGTATCACATTCTTCCCCCCTTAAAAGGGAGTTACGTCCTCGTAACTCTAGTTATACCTGGTTAAAGAGGTGTGGGTATTTTCGTTTCATGTCATCCTCGGCTTCCCATGTAGCTTCTTTAGTTTGGTGGTTAGTCCACAACACTTTGACCAACTTGGTGACCTTAGTACGGATATTCCTAGTTTTTGTGTCTAAGATTTTCACTGGATGTTCCTCATAAGTCAAAGATGGATCTAATTCGACTGTTTCAGGTTCTAAAACATGAGAAGGATGTGAAATGTATTTCTTGAGTTGTGACACATGAAAAACATTATGAACCCTATGAAGGTCCGAAGGGAGATCTAATCTATAGGCCACATTTCCAATTTTCTCTAGAATAGTATAAGGACCAATGAACTTAGGACTTAGTTTCCCTTTCTGACCAAATCGCATAACCCCTTTTGTCGGTGAAACTTTCAAAAATGCTTTCTCTCCTATTTCGAATTCAACTAGACGCCGTTTCTGATCTGCATATGACTTCTGACGATCTTGTGCTGATTTCATTCTTTCCTGTATCAAATGAACTTGGTTCATTGTATCTTCGATCAACTCTGGTCCTAGAGCCACTGTCTCACTTATGTCGCTCCAACACAACACAACCCAATAAGATGGGTAGTCACCTATTAGGTCCATATATCCTCTCTGGGCTCTAAAAGGTGAATGCCTTGTTAGTAGTATGATGGTAGGATTCTATTATAAACTGATCATATGAGCCTTAATTTCCCAATGTGGGACTAACCAACTCCATAAACCACTTTCCATATTCCGTAGCGTTACAAACTCCCCCACTTAGAGAACGCAACGTCCCCGTTGCGCCTAAACCAAACCATACCAACATCAGCACAGGTCCAAGATCTCCCCTGCTAGACGGCTGGTCTGGGCCTCGCCCCAGCACTCAGCACGCGGTCGCAGGGTTGCTCTGATACCATCTGTAATAGCCCGAACCACCGTCCGTCACAACACAACCCAATAAGATGGGTAGTCACCTATTAGGCCCATATATCCTCTCCGGGCTCTAAAAGGTGAAGGCCTTGTTAGTAGTATGATGGTAGGATTCTATTATAAACTGATCATATGAGCCTTAATTTCCCAATGTGGGACTAACCAACTCCATAAACCACTTTTCATATTCCGTAGCGTTACAAAACCCGTTTAGCAAAGAACTTACACGCTAAAGTACAAAGTGCATACGTTAAAGTACATAACTTATATGCTAAAGTACATAACTTATAAGTTAAAGTACCATAACGTGTTAGTTATGTACTTTACTATACTAATGATGTACTTTAGCGTTAAATTTATGTACAATTAATGCATCATACTACTTTAGCATATCAATTAATTATTCCACAATTTTATTTTATTTTTAGCTTATTCAAATAATATGTATTTTAGACAATCAATCATGTACTTTTTGCGCCTAGATTATGTACCTTTATACATTAACTAGTTTGATGGCCCGTGCAACACCCGAGCTTCTCAAGTTTAAATTTTAAAATTATGTAAACGAATTTTTTATCTAAAACCTAAAATCTCATTTTAAACACCCGTGTGATTTTTGTAATGTAGTTCGATGGAAACTCACCTTTAAAAACCTAAAGTCATGTTTCGAACACCCGTTGGATATTTATAATGTAGTTAGATGGAAACTCACCTTTAAAAACCTAAAATCTCATTTCGAACACCCGGGTGATATTTGTAATTTAATTAGAGGAAAAGTCACATTTGAAAAATCAAAGTTCCATTTTGAAACACCCGTGGGATATTTGATCAAATTGTCATAAATCAAGTAATTACTATACTAATATTACATAAATATTTTTCATAAATCAAGTAATAATGTTATTTTATTAAAATAATATTACCATGATGTTGAAACACCCGTGGGATATTTGATCAAATTGCCATAAATCAATCAATTGATATACTCCGTATTACATAACTATTTTCCATAAATCAAGTAATAATGTTATTTTATTATAATAATATTACCTTGTACTTACCATATCCTATTTTGGATAAACATTATTTATAATATAATAATATTATTATATGTCACGTGTCAGCTTGAGAATTGAGCGGATTCAAAATTACATATATATATATATATATATATATATATATATATATATATATATATATATATATATATATATATATATATATATATATATATATATATATATATATTAGATTAGATTGTACACTTAATATAATAATTATATTGGTGTATAATTTAATACTCGTATATTACCTCTCGATTCCCCCCTTCCCCATAAGGCGAATCCTTAATTGTAACCGATGACCCAAGGTGAGGGGATCCACTTACCTTACAAGGACATACGTGGGCTTAAATATAACAAAAGTAAGGACTGGCAATGCAAATAACACAAGTTGGGGAAATGATGTATGGTAGCATTACTTTTGTCGTATGTATATGTGAATGATGATGATGTAGCATAACACAAAAAAAAATAAAAAAAAATAAATAAAAAAAAGGTCATTTATTTATGCGGGCATGTGATTCGGAAAAGTAGACATTGCTGTTCGATCACTATTAAAAATGACAGCTGTAGTACAACAGTTAAAAAGTTAGTGACGGAAAGTTCAAGGACACGTGGAGGAAATTTAACGGGGCACCTACCTGCCTAGGTTAAAACAGCAAGTTATTACAAAATTCTCTGACATGCATGGCTCGATGCCCTAGGAATTTTGCAATCATTTCCAAACTCTATGTATCTTGTGCACATCTGAACGGCTGAACCTATCCAATTTTTTCCTTTTATTATAGGATTCTTCTCTATTTAATTTGTAAATGGCTAAAGGTTAACAGTGAAGATATAATTAATTTGTCTATAATATAAAATTGAGTTAATAGATATAAAATTGAAATCGGAATAGTAAAATTAATTGTAATAAAAAATTCAGGTAGTCAAATTAATTGTGTGAGTAGTAAAATTTTAATAGTGTAGTAAAATTATTGCTGATTATAGACTTTTTTTTGTGTCTATACTGTAGACCTCTAGCATTGTCCATTTAATTTAGATCAAGTTGAATTTTCTCATCGATAATTGATATTTGATATTTTTTTATCAAGTTCATTTGATATTATTTAATTAAATAATGATTTGGAATAAAACGAGTGGGGGAATCAGAAGATCCTATTACACTCGCCTTCAAAACTTACTAGACTAGGAAAGAATAAGAAAAAAAAAATAGAAGATAAATAGTGCAACTACACTCAGTGTAATTTGTAAAGCGCAGAGAGTAGATTACTTTCATATAGCATTAATAAATTTTACTTAAACTTAATAAAATAGAGTCGATTCAATATGTTTTATGTCATAAGATTAAAGAGCACAAAATAACTATTAAAAGTGTGAGAGTAATCGGGCTTTAGAGTGAGAATAAGGAGTAGGATTCATATCTTATATATGGCTAAAATTGTTTGTTCTCTTTTCATGGTTTGCCATTTTTTATAGTGTAGGAACAAATTCCAATTTTTGAGTGGAATTTCATCATCACCTACACTAAGCTCTTAACACCAAGAGTTGTTTGACATTTGCATAAATATTTATTTGTAGTTTATGTTTTATGTATATTAAATCTTGAGACGGAGACTTAAATTTCATTAGAATTTGTCTCTTTTTTTGGATTCTGTAAATTACAAGATACATTGTATATTTATGTTTGTATATCTTAATTCGACGATCAAGATATATATAAATTGTCTCAGTTGAGGGCTGACGAATTTAATTCTACGTAGGGGTTCGACGATCTAAATTTGACGAAGTGCACTTCCAAGTGAGGACGGTGTTAAAGAAGACAACAACGACCCTTAGCTCGCTCCCCCCTCAAACCCCATAAGCATCTTAAATTGTGAACGTATATATATGTAACAGATTGAAAACTCTCCTTCTACAACAATACTAGATTTTAGTAATAAGCTAACCTACCGAGTTAATGAACTGGTCTCTTGTTCCACAATAAACAAACGAGTACATATTATAACTAGGTGCATTGACGAATTTGACAGACCAGGCTCAGTTATGGGTAAGAGTATCTAAACATATATATTCCTAGTTCCTATTATGATTACTCTTGATTTTAATTTGATTATATGTATATGACTAACAATAACGGCTCGAGTCATAGTTGTACTAGTCATGCACCAAACCTAGCTCTACATCAATAGTATATATGTATGTAGTGTTATTTAGGTTAAATGATATATACTTTTATATCGTATTGTTTTTTTTTTCTTTTTATATATATTTGTTTACGTTTAGTTTGAATTTATCATATTTAAACTAAACGCTAAATAGAAGAACGAAAAGATAGAGTATTATTTTTCTTAGAAAATTAAACAACACCAATTCAAACCATAAAATTCTCCAAGTATATAAAAATGTCAATTAAATTGGAAAATCTTGAGTGTGGTTGTTGAGACATTTTGGAAAGGTCGATTGTAAATTCATGAGCAGAAAGACAGCTGAACTTGCAAGATGATTACATGGAAAGCGGGGTTGTTGCTTACCAATTAAGTAACTATTGATGAATTTAAAGTCTAAAACTAATTTTGCATTACTACGACTAGATCTAAGCTATATGACTACGTAAATAAAATAAATATAATAATATAATGATTTAAACTTACGTACATATCACTCCACGTGTCATACGCATTTCATTAATTATAATTTGGATTGACTAAAGAAATAATGCCGCTAACTAATACTCCATACTCTTCTCATTTCCATTGTTTTTATCTGTTGGGGGTGAAAAACCAAGTCCCACATCGGAGAAAAGGAGTCAAAGACTGCCTTATAAGGGATTA
Source organism: Spergularia marina (assembly GCA_963680865.1). Taxonomy (NCBI): domain Eukaryota; kingdom Viridiplantae; phylum Streptophyta; class Magnoliopsida; order Caryophyllales; family Caryophyllaceae; genus Spergularia; species Spergularia marina. The sequence continues at coordinate 18,684,902 of OY804553.1, read as the reverse complement.
CCAAACTAATTAGTATGAGGCCTTTTGGGAAGGTGCCCAAAAACAAATCCGTGAGAGCTAAGCCTAAAGTGGACATTATCATACTAATTGGACCGGTGGTCGGCAAACGCAGGGGCCCAACAAGTGGTATCAGAGCCCAAGGTTCGACTTGGGTCAGTCGCTACGTGTGGTATGAGCTGCGGTTCATGTGTGACACATTGAAGAGCATAGTTCGAGACTTGAAGGTGGCGTACATCCACTAGGAAATCCCGAAGCCTAGAAGGAAGAGTGATGAGCGAGGAGCTAGCCCCGTGGGACGGGTACGAATACTCTTCGATGCAATGTAGCCAAGTCCCCGAGAGTGACATGGGCTTGCAAGACCTAGAGTGGGAAGGGTATATCCTCTAGCAGGGATCTCAGACCTCGCGAAATCTGTGCGCTGCTAGCAGATTGTCGCTTGAGGGGAGGTTATAAAATCGAGGTTTAATGATGGGTCTTGGTTTGAGGGGAGGATTGTTAGGGTGCAAACCCAAGTCCCACATCGGAGAATTAAGGAGTCAAAGACTGCCTTATAGGACATTACCAAACTAATTAGTATGAGGCCTTTTGGGAAGGAGCTCAAAAACAAATCCGTGAGGGCTAATTGGACATTATCATACTAATTGGACCGGTGGTCGGCAGACGCAGGGGCCCAACATTATCCCTACCGTATGTAACTATTGTTTAGACTGAACGTATGTACTCGGATTCGTAGTTAATAATCGTTCAATAAATCAGTACCGTGCAAGTATAATTCTTCTACTATACTAACTTTGATATATACCTAGCTATCTAATACGTAATTGTCGTCGTAGCTTTAATGTAGGTTAATTTTCACTTATTAATCACCTGCTTACTTTATATTTATCAACTTTCAGACGACTATTTATACTTCTGATCTGTAGTGATGACATGAATATCATTAGCTAAAACTTTTCATTTAATATGGATGGAGTAGTAATAAACCTTAGCTTTGAGATAACTTCATATAATCATGTAGAAGTAGCCGCCGTATCGTCGATCCGCCAACTAAAAGTCTACAATCCAACGACTTGCGATGTTGTTAATAATATTCCTTGATTGCTTTTCAAATATTTGGTGAGTTGACGTTAGAGCAAGAATTAAATTAAACTATACCATAACGTACTTAAGTATTTATCTGGTATTAATTAAAGTGTATGTTATTTCTAGTTTATCATACCAAAGAATTCTTGCATTTAATTATATGATAATAAATTATTGATAGATTGACTAGCTAATTACTTACACAATCAATCAAGAGAATCTTAGATTTCATTGTATCGATCTAATTGAATTATTATTACAACTCATTTTAATATTTCATACAGTAGGATGCTTGATGGTCACTACTACTGTTTCTATTTCTATTGGGAATAATTAAATTTCAATCCTACGTGTGTGCTTACATAACATTGTCCCTGAACATTATATTATTAGTGTTTGATGCTTAGTTGGAAGAATATGCTGATAATTCGATACTCTTATTATCATACATTAGGTAAAAAGAAGTTGTTGTATATACTAGTTGATTATGTCAGTTTGTATGTATAATACTTTTGATCAGAAAAGTGTTTATAGAAATGAAGGTTTGGTTGAATACATAAAATTATAATCGTTGTACGTAATGAATTAAATCTTAATTTGGATTAGGTGATGACATGACAAATGAAGAGCGAGTGAGGAAAAGAACGATAATGCATGCTACATATAACACGTCTAATGTCTAGCTCGACACACAAATCAATGGTTTAATTGTACTCTTAATCTAGATATAGATACAAAATTAAATGGTGTATTGTACTCCATCCACAATTTAGATTGTTAAATTAATTGTAGGATTTAATATAACTATATGAAAATATTTCTCAAGAAAAAAAAAAGGAACAACCTACTAAAGTTCAGAGTTAGCATATCAAATTAACAATTTACAAACGATTTTGTGTTAGATGATGATTAAATAACAAAAAAACAAAATGGAGTAAGTATCCGAGTTGTCAATAAATTAAGGCGCACAGTATCTCAGAGCTGCGCCAACCAAGAGCATCCCATACCCATCCCTCCACACCGCAAACATATACTACTGCTTCCTCAGTCCCATCTCAAATGCCCATGTGTAATATTTGTAGTGTAATAAGAAAAATTGATATAGTAAATTGAGTGGGGTTATATTAGGAAAAAGGAGGAGAGTGAATGTGAGAATTAATAAAAGTAAGAGAGATAATGTGAGAGGGGATGTGGTAATTTAATAAAAGTAGAAGAGATAAATATATCCCAAAATAGATGGGGTGTTTAAGGTGGGACGTCCCAAATGGGAATTCTATAAGGCGTTTGAGCTGAGACAGAGGGAGTACTCATTAGTACTCCTTTTTAACTCCGTTCGCAGATACGAGTCTCATCATAATCCCTTAAATAAATGGTTAGTGGTTCGATTAATGACTCTTGTAATTTGAGCAAGCTAAATATATAATCATAATAAGGCTTATCATCAGTTATAAATCGGGTGTTCGAGACTTAATAGGACCAACAACAATAAGATTTATTATCGAATTGACTTTGATATCGGGAAAATTAGAATGACACACATGTACAGTCAGCATAAAATAATCCTAATCCAAACGATAAATACTAATTAAAATAACGTTCTCTCAATTTCTTCAAAATTTTTTGCGTTTGTTTTTGCGTGATGATTTTGGCAAGACAAATAATCAGCATCTTCCAAGACAAATATGTCCATTATATGGATCAGATTCAATAAATTTGTTTTGACAATAGTAATTACTGCCTTGCCAAAGTTATCGTTCTTGTCTTTTGCGGTTCCGGGTTCATTACTCCTGTTATTAGATAGTACTTTCAATTATTGAGCTGCCGTCTTGCTTTTATATCTCCAACCTTTTTTATTTGTTGTGGCAAGTGCCTTGACGTATATTCGTTCTCTTTCCTTTTTTGTGTTACTTGTTTGACTTTTGTTTCATCCATCACTCCTCTAAAGTGCACGCTTCCTGCGGGCTACATATGTGATTTGCTTTGCACAAATCTTTAAACGACTTTCCTACTTTTGGACAGAAATCTACTTTAATTTCATAATGGATTGGAGCTATTTATGAACTAATGATTATACGGTCCATATTAAGCGTATAACTAAGGTTGATTAAGTGTCAAATTTATATCCTTCCACTTCATTAGGTTATACATTTTGTATTAATAATTACATTTTCGAGATAAGATGACATGTCGTGGAATTCTTGAATTATGAATTCATAATTTATTGATGTTTATAAATTTGCTGTAACGAAAACTCACAAATTATATTGTGAGACGGTCTCATACAATGAGACCTCTCACACATTTCAAAAGTAATTGTTACTTTTTAAAGCCAACTTATTTCAAAAGTATCATGCTAATTTATCAAAAGAATGATATTCAAGAATATTCTACATATGTGGCCAAAATTATCCACTCTTGTTGTTCGGGAGTATGTGAAAGTGGCCAAATAGATTGCCATAATGCCATAGTAGTTACGGGTGCATTATTGTCCTTAACAGTTATCTCTATACATAGAAAATTAAATTAAATTTTCACTAGTTCTCAACATCGAACAATATATTTTTCACTAACTGACATTTATTTATAGAATGATCTCGCTTTTCAAATTAATTAAACTTATAAATCCTTCAAATTTCAGATAAGGTATGTAGTAAGACGATCACAATTTCGATTTATATGTCACCAAATCCTAAATATTCATAGCCAGTGAGAGCAATTAACAACTTGTTACTTTGTTAGCACCTATTCTTCTCCACTTTCCAAATTGGTAAATCTCGACATACATACTCCGTAACATGCTGGGCCCAAAACAACAAGAAAATCCTGAACTCTTATGCACATCAGCACATGTAGGCCAATAAGTCGAGATAACTTATCGCAATCGGCCACTTCGTTCTCTTATATATTGTCACATGCATGCTATATGGACGTATATGCATGCAGCCATGCAGGAGCACATAACCATGCACAATGACCAATGCCCTCTATTATATGGCTCCATGCATGTGGCCATCATGACATGACATAATCATGACATGAATCATGAATGATGGCGTTTTGGCAAATTTACGAGGTAGTTTGGGGTGAATCAGTTTTTTCAAATTGGAAACTAAACACGGACGTACACATCACCCAATTAGAAATACTACTAGCTAATTCAATTTTACGGAGATAGATTCATACTTACGGCAAAGGATGAGATGTGAGGTGGAAAGGGCCACGTGTAAATGACAGAGTGGACGTAAAATGGGTGGAAGAAAGAGACAGAATGGCCAACAACCCACGTGGCTAGTCGCTGTCGTATTGAGATCAATAATTGGGTAAAAATTCGCGGGAAACACGAGTCAGCGTAATAGATCAACTGTTTTGAGTAAGACAACTTTCGTGTGGGTCCCATTTGTATTATACACTACCACACCACAAAATTTGTTTGTTTTTGTTCACATACTTGTACATTACATTTTCCCCAATTCCCTCGTAGCCTTGCAAACCATGTAGTTAGAGTCTTTACGGATATAGACCAACCTGTGGCTTCGTTGTATCATGAGCGAGGTTTGTATTCGGGAAGCATTTAATTTTGATTTTAACGTTTGAGAAAGGTACTACTCCATAGTCCAATTCAATAGTACAATATGTAATGTGCGTGGCCGATATAATAAGTCGTGGATAAATGATGAACTAGTATATATACATGTTATTACGTATATGTTACGTTTATGTTAATCTCATTCGGACACTCATTAATAGAATGTAAGTCAAATTCTGACTATGAAGTCAACGAAATTGGGTAATAAAGGCTGATAAGGGCGATAGCTCCTTCTATGTTTAGAATTTTCTTGCTATACATGAACAATTTCAACATGCTAAATCGTAGCATGTAGAATGGAATCAAATATCAAAATATTCTTGTCCTCCATGCAAAATTAGCTCGACCTACCACTTTAAAAAAAAAAAAATATTTAGCTCGATCTAAAACTCTAGTTGGCAATTTTGGCATGCAACTTAGGATGGCTTACATATAAATTTAACTTTTCTACAAAATTTGTATATGTATATTAATTAGCTGAATTGCTGATGAATCGTTTTCAATACGATCTATTGATCATGAAATACTTCCTCGTTTCCTTTAACTTGTTAACATTATTTGATATAATTAGCCGAGTACATCCCAAAAATGCATACGATAATAACGATGGATCATCATCGGTCATTTTAGCCGGGTCATTTCGCAAGTCCGGATCAGTCGCAAGCTGTAAATGACACATCAATGCTAGCGCTGCCCTATGAAGCAAGGAAACTAAACAATCTGGACCTAGATAGGTTTTGGTTGCTTGATTGATATATATACGACGGAGTATGCGTTGCTTTTGTTGGTATGTATTAGCATGCTTGTGTTTCACAAATTGCTTTTGTTGGTATGTATTAGCATGCTTGTGTTTCACAAACAATTAGGGAAGGAAAAATGCATGGATGTCTACGTTTGTTAGAAACATTATTAACATGTTGGGTGAAGTTGTTGAGGACAAGTAATAACAAGTGATGTATGTATGGTTGAATTAAAAGAGCTAACTCCTTAATTTTCTATTGACCATGTTGGATCGTCATTGACAATTCAATTAAGTATACTTGCTTGGACCCTCGATCGACAATCAATATAATTCATCTTAATTTTTATGGAGTAGCGAGGCTTACATACGAACGACACATACACATGTGTTTAAATTGAAATAGAGCGAGGTTCTAGAAATCTAGCTTAGCTAGAATTGTCAAGACTTAATTAGCTTCTAGTCAATGTGTTTGTGAAATATAATATTTTTTCTCAATTATATTAGGACGTTCAAATTCTAATGAAAACAATCAACAATTCGACTTATGAGATTACTTATTTAGGAAGTTTATATGTAAAGATCTCAAAAATTGTGGATTTTGATTTGGATAGCAAGAAATGTATACTCCTTATTCAAGAGAGTTTTTTAGTGCAACCTGCATTGTATATAAACTTGTCGATCTACAACCAGTAAGTAGAACCAATCGATCATCACTAACAATAATCCAAATACATACATCATGAACTTAGCTAGCTAGCCTTTAATCAAACTCGAACCCCAATAATGAGCACGCATGACTTGTTTTGTTTTGTTTATTATATTTCTAGAAAAAAATATTGCTTATGATTGTAGTTATTAACATACTCCGTATCCAAACAGAATATGAAAATATCCGATTAAATGAAACCGAGTACGTATTCGATCTAATTCAATTTAGAGTCTCCCAAGTGATTGTTATATCAATGGGTCGTCATTACTATATATTTGAGGGTGGGTGCATGCTATGACATGCTTTTAGTGATTTGATCATAATAGTATCACATAATATATGATCAAATAATATATGTATGTTGCGCCTCCATGTTTTTTGTCGGCTATTGTTCTCGAGCCACAGAAATGCATTACAATTATGCGCTAATGGCTGGCCTACAACGTGCGCCTGCACAACAGAACATGCACCACCATACCAATATATACCATACTCCCCTAGCTGCGTGCTAGCCTAGTTTACTAAGTTAGTGACGATGTAACATGCAGATATTTGTCCAAGAGAAGAAAACATCAATTCAACTACATTCATCTATCTTCTTCTTTACTTTTTTTTTTTAATTTTATCCATATATTTACATTTGTGTTGATCCAAAGTGGATATAATCCATTTAGAAAGCTCTAGCTAGATTAGATATCTCTTTTTTTGTTTTTTTCAAGAAACATCACATTCCCGTGATCCCATCCTCGTTATTAGAAGCTTAGAACATATTATCTTTAACTTAAAAACGACTTGTTCTAAATCATATATATCCAATTCGTCATCGTATGTTTATATTGAAGCTATGATTTAGATCACATTGAAAAAATTGTTCACATTTGATCGATGATTGAAAACGTATGATACATACAAAGTCTATAAATCAAGTGATGATCAAATATGTGCCACAATTTCCATGTTAGCTAGTATGTAGACAAAGGTGGTCCGATAGGATCCTATTACATAAGTAAAATTAATTCGGTTCTTTAATTATGTCTCCACTAGGTCTTATGGAGTTATGGGAAACGAACTACAGTTTATTGGCTTGAGAGTTAAGTTAACTACTTTACTCTTACCACTTGATTTGTGTAACATATTCGGAGTATTTACACACACTTAATAGGCGACAAGTTCAAATGCGACATGACAACAATAAGAACACTTGCAAATATGCAATGCTGAAAAGTGAAAATAGTGAAGTGATGGTGGTACTGATACCAACTTAGATGGGATTTAGGATTGGGCCCAATTATAATGGGAAAGTTCAGGATGGCCCAATTACTAGAACACGAGTGACAGGTTACCCACACAATCTCTATAGTGCCATCACAAGGGATTCACAAACCAATCATTCCATAACTACCTTATTTATGTGTTTCTTGTACATCAAGTCATCAGCCCTAATGTAGGGTTACTATCGAAGGTGACCCAATGCGGGTTTAGGCCACTTGTAGACCAAGCCTAACATAGATGAACTCGGCTCGGGTCCCAGAATCGAAACGTAAAACAAAATCGAGGAGGCCAAGACTCATAACATAGACTATGGGTTGCGTGCATTGTCCCTAGCTAAGATTAGTCACTCTTACAGGTACAAATCTACACTTTATTTATTTTACTCATCATTGATTTACTCGTTTATTAAATAAAAAACGAACAAAGATAGGAAGAAAGCAGCGAAATATCGTTGCCCAAATGCAAGATATTTAGACACGCCATTGCTTAATTTCCTTGATCTCGATTAGTGACCATTGGCATGCGTTGCACTTACCCAACACAAGTCGCATTAGCGTGTTCTAGCTGATTATGTGCGTGATAATAATAATGTTCTTTGTTTGTCATTAGTAATTGTTTTCCCTCATTCACAAAACTATGATGATTACGACTTTGATAGTATATGCACAGTCTATAATCTTGAGTTTAGATAACTTCATGTTTGCATCGGCATTGCTGAATCGCTACATTTAATTACAAATTTAACTTTCTTTCGAAACGTCATATACTATGAACGTCATGCATTGGAAAAACGCCCATAAAACAGTAGCTAGTCACTTCTATATTCGATAAAATGATGACGTTTTTTCATATTTTATTCATCTGTTACTCGGGTCTTTCCAAAGTTAGATAATAGCACTTTCGTGTTAGAGAAGATTACTCCAATTTTACGGGTACAAATAATAGCACTTTCGTGTTAGAGAAGATTACTCCAATTTTACGGGTACAAATAATAGCACTTTCGTGTTAGAGAAGATTACTCCAATTTTACGGGTACAAATTCACTCGTTTACAAGAATATGATGTTACAAATCGACCATTGAGAAAAGAGAAGGAAAACATAGAAGCATTAATTACAATTGAGCATCAGCTTCAGTAAGGTCCAATCTTAGAAGAAATCATCTGAATTACAGTGAAGCTGGGGATAAAACTAGGGTTTGGTCCTGATCTCCTGACTTCTGTCATCATGATTCCGATGGTTGTACAGGTACTCACCTTCGAGTAAAGTTTGCGTATTAGATGAATCACCCCAAGCCCTCTGTTTCCAAATTTGCTCAACCTCCTCGAATGTCAGTGCCTTAGTCTCAGGAACACAAAGATACACAAACACAATGGCTAGGAGCGCAATACCAGCAAGTATCATGAAAGTAGGACCTGTACCAGCAGCAGCTGCAATAGAGAGGAATGATTCGGAGACAATGACATTCGAAACCCAGTTTACAGTGGCTGCCATGCCTCCACATATGCCTCTATAGGCCTGTGGGTAAATCTCTGAGTTCACTGCCCAAGGCACGGTTCCCATCCCAGGGGAGAAGAAAACAATGTAGAGGGCCAGACCCACGACAGCTAGGGCACCAGTGGTCTGAAACAAGAATGAAACGCCAAGGATGAACAGCGATGCAAACACGCCCATCAAGCTCAGTAGGGACAAGGGGCGACGGCCCATGTGATCTATGAGGTATATGCCAAGGATTGTTCCAGCTGCATTCAGGCCAGCAACAATAAGTGATAGGAGAAGGGCCAGCTGTTTGGAGCTGAAACCCGCCATCTGAACAATAGTCGGACTATAATACATAACTGTGTTGATACCAGTAAACTGTTGAAATGCCTGCATATATTTTCGAGCAATAGTTTAGCTCGTTACCATTAATAGACGTGCAGTTTGGTTTCACTACTGTGATTGTGCGGTTACATTGTCATAAGCTCATAATTAAAGAGCAGTAGTATAATAAAGCAGGGCCATAGAGCAAGTATTTCTGTTCGTGAAAAGCTACTTCCACCTCAGATCCAAAGTACGGACAAGTTCATACTTGAGTACACCATATTGAGCAATACAGTTCTTCAAGGCATTGCAAGAGGCAGAGTAAAAATGCTACAAAACTAAGTTTGAACTGTTTATACTAGAATCAAACAGGCAATAGTGAGAACTGAGAAGCCTACAACTAATGTGTGGCGGGACTCGAGGAACAATCACCATCTATTACCGTCATACTAAGGCGTGTCAAATGAATTTTTATACGTGGAAATGCTGACAGCAGATAATCATCTTGCTGAAATGTGTTTCTCCTAAACATCACACCAAAAGATTAGTTTTTTTTCCCCATGAATCGAATTTGCTTATGTCCGGAGTTATATGGAAATATTCAAATCATCTAGTCAAACCAGTTATACGGACAAGTGGGGATCATACCAACGGGCGTACTACAGGCAAACGGACAATAATTATTACTCTAACCTCACTCAAAAATGGCCACAGACGAGGGGAGAGGGCCAGTGGGGGCAAGGCGTTTGGGGGAACAATAAATTAAACATTGACATGTTCCCTCCAGCTTCTCAGTAAGGACAGGGGAAGGAGAAAACAAACTTTTTAACATACCTGGAGTCCACCTCCAACTAAAAATGCCAGTCTGATTTCCTTATTCATGAAAACATCCCACATGCTGGCTTTCTTTTTATGCCGCTCCTCTTCTGCTGCAGCAGCAAGTAGTTCCACTTCATCTTCTAACCTAAATGGATCATAAATCTTTGACAGCACAGAGACGGCTTTGGCTTTTTCGTTCTGCAGGACATGACCGACCAAATTACGCCCACAGAACACTGAAATTAGACTACACATTGCATTCTATATTAATAAGAACAACCTTAAGGTAGAGCCAACGTGGGGACTCCGGCAAAAAGAGCATACTAAAGAATTGTATGATAGCTGGTAGACATGATACTCCAAGCATCCATCGCCAAGTCCCAGGAACCTAATCAGACAATTGCATGTCAGAGATATGAGTCGTGTAAGACTTGAAAAGAAAGAAAGCAAAGGGCCACGAAGCACACTGAAAACACTTCTGCTTCACTTTGACAACTCATTGATACAATTCAAGATAACACACAGGAGCACCATTTAGGGCGTCTCACAGAGTGAATCAGCCATCTCAATCATTGAACTCTTCTACGTTTAATAAAAACAAAATCACAGCTGCTTCTTCTTTTTTCTTGGCCCCATTCGCTTGCTTATGATAGAAATTGTAAGTACAATTCTTTAATTTTCTTTTATATGAGTTTCACCACAGCTATTTCATCGCATTACAGAACACCATCTTCCTTGAAAGATAGCAAAAAGTTGGTCCAAAAAAAGAAGTATATGAAGCTTTCACAGAAGTCTCTCTTAAGCAAACATTTGATCCAGAATCGGAGCCAGTTTTCCAAACAGCCTATCAAATACTCAGTCATGTACTCAGAACTTCACTGTTGCTCAATGAATAGGGGTGACTATTACAGTCCATGATGTTCTATATATGCCATGAGGTTAGTTATAGTCTAATTTAAAATGCAGGAATATGCAATGGATTGAATTCACTATGCTGTATAAGGTGATTCCCCTTACGCCACAATAAACTTTCATGATGTTGATCTATCAGTAGTTCAGTACCCACCCACAACTTTAATTGTACAGAACACAAGCAAGTTCAAAAGCTATTATTGTTTAACCTTTATTCATGACTGAATCTATTTCTCTATTTTCCTGTCAAATACTCAGATCACCCACTTCCAACAAAACCATTTGAGATAATAATGTACACGAAGGCCAGATATGGTCACTAAAAAGAGAAAAGATACAGGAATGGGAACAATGAGTTCAGACCTTGGGGGGAAAAAAAAGGACCAATGAGTTCTTAGGCTTGTTTCTGAATTTCGACTCAGGAAAACCTTCCCAACAAGAAAGTACTAATGAAGGCCAAAACAATGAAAAAAATTTCCCAACGGCTGGGATTAGCCCAAATCTAGGAGGTTGAGTTTATTAGAAACTCCAGTAGATCCTCGCACATTAAAATAACATAGGGTATATATGCAAAACCTGCAATGCTGTAAGCCGTTTTAATTTCCTATTTCTGCCACACAAGAAGTTGACGGCGATGAAGGCAAGGGAGTTTAAAATATATGATGTAAAAAAGAGAGAAGCGACGCGAAGTTACTCAAGATACCAGTTTTTTATGCGAGGTATTGCTACCTTAACCTGGACTGATTACAATTTTACTGTGGCAGGGACCTTCTGTAAGCAAGCAGTCATTGAAGGAATAAGTACTTAAAGAAGAATATCTAACAGAAGTTAAGGAATATTGATCTGACCTCTGTAAAAGCAAGGTTAATGAGGTAGGAAAGAAACTGTCCTCCAGTGATCATGAGGACATTTGTACTAACTAGCCCTCCTCTTACTTCTGAAGGAGAAGCCTCTGCGATATAAACTGGGGCAGTAACTGATGCTACTCCAACGCCCAAACCAACTAACAGACGTCCTAGTATAAGAACATAAGGATCTGGAGCAGCAGCCATAACCAATGAGCCAGCTGTGAAGATGACATCAGCAAAGAGTGTGGCTTTCTTTCGTCCAAAGGTGTCATTAATCCATCCACCTGCAGCAGCCCCAAATATCGCACCTACTTGAGCCATGCTGACAATTGTTTCCTGTCAGTGAAATAATTTAAATCTTTAAGCAGAATGGCTTCAAACTGAAGCGCCACCAAGCTGCACTAGGAAGGACTGTTCTAGCTTTTTGAAAATGGATAACAAAAACCCACACAACGCTTAGCGCATGCAGTAGGCATATATGTCTGCAACTGAATTCACTTAGTGGGCCTTTGTGTGAAACCTTCTATTCTTGCGCCTCAGTAGTGTCGTGCCTAGGGTACTGAGGGATCATCTATAGTAAGGAACATTAACAAAACAGTCCGATTGCGGAGTTTCAGCACTTTGCCTATTACTGGTAATAATCTATATACAAGGAAGTGTCAGTAAAAGCAGGGTTTTTTTTTTTTTTTCTTTTTAATTTTGAAGAATCTGTAAAACAAAAATTTGAAATGCTAACATCCAGTAGGTCTGCATGTAAACCATTATGTTTGGAAGAATACGAGAGCAGGCCGTAATCATTCTCCACCCAGACAACATACAAAGAAGCATGAGAAGACAAATGATACTTCAGATGAAGACAACTACTCCCTCAAATTCGAACCACACGTAAACAACCTAGTGAAACTGAGGGAGTATCTATCAGTTTTAATACTATCTTTGCCATAAAAACTAGTTAGTTTCAATGTCATGATTATACACTACTGCTCATACCTGCAAGAAGTTGCTATTTTTGACGTCTTCAAAGTCTTCCTTGATGTACAAGAGTGCCCCAGATATTACACCTGCCGTTTAAGCTCTCTTTAGCAACACACAACTTTAAAAGAATCCGCATAATGTCAGCTCAGAGGATAATCTTTAAAAGTTGTTAACTCATTGCAATATACAATTGATATTTTTTTTTTTTTTTTTTTTTACAAATGTGAGTCAAAGACCATTCTGTGACTAGGCATACAATTACAGAAAATAAAGGTGCATTCCTGGATACTACTCAATGCAATGTCCCGGAATGGAGATTTACCAGGGGATGGAAAATACTAAAAGGGCAATAGTCTCATGGTGTGATACCATTTGAGTGAGTATTAAGATAAATTTGTTTCCAACAATGTAAAGTGAAATACTCATCCATATTGTGTATATGTATACGACGACTCACATTATCAAGTCAATTCCAAACTGACTGATCTAAACTTCAGAAGTACTTTTATCTAAAGGGAGCATATCAAAAACGTCAATTTCAGTCTCGTACTATGATTTGTACCCCACATACATGATACTAAGAAAATCTAGGGCTTGGAAGAGAGAGATCAGCTGAATGAAGTTATAGTGCAGAAACTTTGTGTATTCACTCTGACATAACTAGCTGAAAGCTTTAAGTTCCAGAAAAAACACATTCTCGCCCGCATAATTCTCTTGTCTACTCAGGATTTTCTAATATCCTTACCCCTTCATTTCCTTGTTTCACAATTCACACACACAACTTAAACTAGACATAAAAAAAATTCTTTGACAATGAAACTCCAATAATTGACCACTAGATGGGAAATCAAAACTTCAGTGACACCTAGTATCCCAAATGAGGTCCACAATATATGAAAGTATCATCACAGCAGCAGCAGCAACAACAACAACAACAACAACAACAACGTATTCTTAGTCCCAAAATGATCTAGGGTCGGCTAACATGAATCGTCATATGAAACCGTCAAATATAAGTATCAAAATATTACCAACAAATATCAATACAGAAGCATAAAATTACAAAAGAAAACATTTGACACTTTAATTACTAGTGATAGCATGAGAATGTAATACCTGTGTCATATCCAAAGAGCAGACCACCAATGCCAGCAACAACAGTCAACCCAAGAACATACCCATTACTAAAATAAGTTATTCTTCTTTCAGGAAATGAATTCAAGTACCCTGAACTCCCAGGTATTCCTTCTAATGTCATCTTCCCTTTTATATCATCCACAACAAATTTCAATCAAATTCTTCAAAACTCGAACCCGAAATCCCGGCCCAAGATCAAAATCACACTCAATCGCTGTATAATCACAGCAAAGTTGCAGGCTTTTTCAGTAAAACAGATCACCCAGATGTTCTTGTGGGTTTTTCTGATTACATATACCAGATTCTACATTAAACTCAGTTCACCAAATGATCAAAATCACACTTAATCTACTTCTAACAATTAGAACAAAGTTCCAAACTTTGGTAAGATTTCAGACAACCCAGAAACTTTAATTTGTTGGTTTGACTAGATAAATGCAAGAAGTCAATAAAAAAATTAGGAAATAATAGAAACCCCAGGATAAAAAAAAAGGGCAGTTTCTACATATGGAAACAATAAATTCTACAAAAATTGAAGCTAAATTTGGGTAAAGAGAGAGAATATGCTTGTCAAAACATTAGAAAAATTGGGAATGTTTGTCAGAGAAGGTGATAATGATTAGTAATTGATTTGGGGAAAATGAAAGATAATGATTAGTAATTGAAGATTCACAGAAAATAGGGGGCAGGTGAGAGAGAGAGAGAGGATAGAGCTTGAAGATGAAGATTGAGGTGATGATCTGTTTTTAACGACAAAACAACTGTCTTGCTGTTCGTTGCTGACGTGCTCTTTTTGTTCTTGTCACTGCGACAGTTCAAAACTAACCATGCTGACATGGCGTTTTTTTAATCCAGAAAAAATAATTTTTGGGATTTGAGCACGTTGTCTATTCAAATTGAAATCGGACGGAGAGACTAACTTCTAACGAAGCAGTTTTGATTGAATTGCCTAAACTTGCCATGTAAATCACAGAGTAATTGTTTTTGGTCGAGTGTCTAATGTATTTGGCTTGTATCAACTTTAATGGTGACATCTATGACGTAAACGGATTTTAACAGAGTTATTATGTAATGCCAGAAAGCAAGTAAAATCTAAGCCCATTACTGATAGCCAGATCTTAATAAGATGTAGCGCCTGAATATTGAGAAAAGCGCAACCAGCAATTCGTTTTTTCGATCAAGAAACAAAAAAATGTCTCCTTTCTTCCCATCTTTCTCCAAGCAAGACTCCAGATCCTACTGTTAAAGTTGCTCAACAGTCTTTTTAGCTCATGATTTGCAACATACGATTGCATCTAGAGGATTCAGCCTGTTTCATTTTAGATTTTATAGAACATTGTCAATGAGACTGTTGAATAACAATGCACTGTCTTATTATAAATACTCTCAGCAATCCAAGATACAGATGAAAATTTACAGTTGTTCTTGCAGAAAAAAATAATTCAAACCATGATTCTATATAGCCTCCTCATGGCAATATTGTTCCCTCAACAAAGAATGCATGTCGATGCACATCGGATGTCCCCTCTTCCAACTTGGAATATCAAAACCAGCGACACGTAACAAATCAACAACCGGCAGCTGTGATGAATAAGGTTTTTGAATCAGTAATACAAACAACAGGCTCCCCGACAGGAAGCACGAGGAAGCATCTTAGCCATTAATCTCAAATCGGGGTCCTGGTTCAAGAAGGCTTTGAGAATTCTCTCTACTGCTTCCATAAGCTCTCTCCTTAAACATTATATCCACCTCCTCGAATGTCAAAGCCTTTGTTTCAGGTACAAAGGCACAAACGAATATGAACGCAAAAACCACAATGCCAGCAATTATGAGAAATGTACCACCAGACCCAACGGCATCAGCAATAGAGAGGAATGATTCAGAAACAATGAAGTTTGTGATCCAACAGATTGTGGCACCCAGCCCCCCACATATGCCTCGGTAAGCCTGTGGATATATCTCAGAATTGATCGCCCAAGGTACAGGGCCCATTCCAGGAGCGAAGCAGGCAATGTAAAGGGCCAGACCCGCAACAGCAAGCCATGGGTAGAAAGAGCTCGATTCATCAGAGGAGCCCAGAATGAATGACATGGAAAGCAATATAAGGGAAACGAAGACACCTGCCAGGCTAGCAAGGGCTAAGCTACGTCTTCCCATATAGTCAATTAGGTATATACCTAGGACTGTTCCAATCGCATTCATGCCCGCGACAACGAGTGAGATCAGAAGAGCAAGTTGATTGGAACGAAATCCAGCCATCTGTACAATAGTTGGGCTGTAGTACATGACAGTGTTAATTCCTGAGAACTGCTGAAGTGCCTGCACAAGTGCTAACATTTTAACCAAGTGCTACACACAGAGCAGAAACTACAGGTCGATAGACGTTACTCATCCTACCAAACGCAACAGCACAGTGATAATCTACGACACACTAATCATATACTCCATTCACAGCCACTTGAATTTAGTTGAAGTGCAATCAGTACAACTTAAACTTAAAAGATTAAATCAACATTACAGCCCAAAACTCTGTGCACTTTTCTCTACAAGAGCAGCCTACTTATGACAAGTTGACTCACAGAAACAATAAGTGAAGAAAGTATATAATCAACTTACCAGAAGACCACCCCCAGCGAGAAATGCTAGCCTGAGTTCTTTTATCCTGAACACATCCATAATCTGAACAGCTTTCTGCTTACGTTCCTCTTCAGCAGCAGCAGCAAGCAAATCAAGCTCATCCTCCAACCTAAATGGGTCATATATCCTTGATAGCACTTCAGCAGCTTGGGCTTTGTCTTTCTGCAATATATTAAGTCCATACTCAGCTCAAATAATGATAACCAGAGATTGAAGTACACCGGCGTTAAAGTAAAGTATCTAACCTTCATGTAAAGCCAGCGGGGGGACTCTGGCAAAAGTAGCATTAAAAGAAATTGTGCAATGGCCGGCACAGCGGAGACCCCAAGCATCCAACGCCAAGTTCCAGGCACCTGCTCATCAGCCACACGCCAGGAAATGTTCAGAACAATCATTAAAAGGCTATTCAAATATAGCTATAAACATAAAAGGAAAAAAAAATAGCATAGATGCAGGTCTTGCAGGCAAAGTCTCAAACGGAAATACAGAATAAGATCATAGTAGGAACAAACAAAAGTAAGAAGAGATTCGTAGGAGTCCCAACACCATTTTTTTTCTTTTTCAGTAACAACCATCTCTAACTTTTCGTGAAGGGTGAAGACAGTGACGTCTTTTTTTTTTTTTTTTTTTTTGGCCTAGTAGCCTAGCCGGCTAGCCATGGATCAAAGATAACATTTGGTCTTTAAAGTCACTATTTTTTTTTTTCTGAAAACGACGAGAACTCCTGTGCATGAAGAAAAGAATCACTACTTTGAGAACTTTGGATGCCTGAACGGCTGAACCTTGTAACAAGGTTAAGGATTGTATTGCTGATACTGTTTCCAAATCAAGGATTCATTTTGGAAAAATGACAAGGAAGTACTCGACGAAAAGACTGGAAGCACACAAGTGTAGCTTAAAGAACTTCAGATACTTTTAACCTATCTACAACATGAAACAAAAATAAAATGAGAAACGTATAAGCCACCGTTAAATAATTCGTAGCAGAAGCAACAGCAGGCCTTCTCTTAAACCTTTGCCATCTCCTGAACAATAAAAATCAGTAACTCCAGGGGATAAATTTTGCCAAAAAAGACAGTCATGGAAAACTGCACTATCTTGAAGGAAGATCATTAGAGCCTCTGAAAGGAGAAAAGGGTTGGACTGTTTTCGTTTTTTTATCAGAAGATTTAAGTGTTTTCTGCCTTAACCCAGAATGAAAGTGGAACCTAAAATATCCAAGTGATGCTCCCATTTTGCAAGTTCTCAAGTGACATCAATACATCATTACAGTTCACAACAGAAAAATCGCCTCAGCGGCATTTGGTTTTAAGTTGCTAACAATAGAATGACATAAGTTAAAAACAACTGTTGGGTGAACAGACAAACAGGCCCTCTAAATCTTAATGGCATTGATAATTTGAGTTCCTTGCTTTTGAGAAGATGGTGTCATGGTGATATCAATAAGGGCCTTGAGAGACCCAATGTAGTGTTGGAGCCGGAAAACAGACTAGCATGTTTTATGAAAAAAGAATTGTCTTGAAGTGAACCTGAGCTACCTTTATCTCAGATGGATACTGAGGAGTACCATATGCTTAAGTGAGGAAGGAAAAGTTGTGTACATATTTCTTTATTCCTTCGAAAATTCTTACAAGCGAGGAGGCACAACACATTAGAGAAAAAAAAAAAAAAAATTATCTGGTTTCTCTATGTCACAAAAGAAGAAGACATTAATCACCACACTAGCAAATCAAAAGACAGCAGAAAAGAAAAGAAGTTTCCTCTAAAAGATATTTCTCATTCTGAAAAACATTAGATAACTGGATAAACGCAAAACCTTCCATTTCAAGGTAGCACTAATTATGAACATATAAAGAAATTGATTGAAATCAAAAATGTTAAATGTATTGGCTTTACACACAGTACACCTCAAGACGAATCATGACAAAGTATTAATTAATGAGGAGAAAATGAATCTGACCTGAGTGAAGGCAAGGTTAACACAGTACGAAATAAACTGTCCAAAAGTAATCATTAGGACATTTGTGCTAACAAGCCCTCCCCTTACTTCTGTTGGAGATGCTTCTGCAATGTAAACAGGTGCACATACTGATGCCAACCCAACACCCAAACCAACAAGGAACCTTCCAATAATGAGAATAGTTGGGTCAGGAGCAACACCCATAACGATGGCACCAACAGTAAAGATAGCATCAGCTAGAAGGGTGGCTTTTTTGCGTCCATAGACATCATTAAGCCAGCCACCAGCACCAGCACCAATCATTGCACCAACCAATGCCATGCTTACAATTGTTTCCTGTCAGTATATCAACCCAGCACTAAGAATAAGAAGGTTTAAGTTCAAGGGATATACTATACATTATCAGTTAGTCACCCTTCCCTCATAAGGTATCGGGTTATAATGTTATATTACTTTTACCTGCAAGAAGCTACTGTTTTTGACCTCCGGAAAGTCATCTTTGATGTACAAGAGGGCGCCTGATATCACACCTGAGAGTAGAGGTTTTTGTCATATATATTGCTTTTTAAACGGCTCAAGACAACATAAACTATCTAACAGGACAAGTAATAGTCGAAGATCAACTATCACTAATGATCAAATATGTGTGCAAAGGCTATCAAATTTGTGTCATAATCAAATCCAACTGAAGGAAATATGATCATGACAACAATGTTGTAGGAATTGGGATATAAAGGTGAGTCCCCTCTAAGATGACGGGGTTCATAAGTTAGATCCCGTGGCATGTATGTTGTTTCCTTAAGCACATTAGTACTTTTGAGTTATGACTTATGATGTAACCAAACGAAGTCTCCTTAAACAGCCCTCATTTCCGTGCCAAAATATAGTTCCCGATAACTGCAAGTCTTTCCTATGTCGACCACTACCGGAGTTCTGGTCCATTTCTTCCAAATTTCATGTAATTTTTATCAACAAACATGGCCAAATGGCTCAAAGCCCTTCCTCCTCCACTCCCCTTTCTTTCCACCCTGTCTTTCCCAAAAAATAAACTCCTAATGAGATATCACCCTTGTCATTTAAAACAACCTGACATATAGTTCTGTCTCCCATAAAGAGACAAAACACAACTTCAAATTAAAAATATCTATATCATCTTGCCTGCTCTAAAGAACACAGATAAAATCCAAGGCAAACCAATCAATGAACTTAAAAATTACAGCGCCAAAGTATCATGATAATAACCAATGATTTGATCTTTATAGATAGAATTAAACCCATCAAAGAAAAGGTCAAATATATTAGTACATATAGCAAGAGCCTAGTCTATCATATTTATCTTAGTGATGCATAACTAAACTCAAACATGAC
This sequence comes from Spergularia marina, assembly GCA_963680865.1. Taxonomy (NCBI): domain Eukaryota; kingdom Viridiplantae; phylum Streptophyta; class Magnoliopsida; order Caryophyllales; family Caryophyllaceae; genus Spergularia; species Spergularia marina. The sequence continues at coordinate 18,665,053 of OY804553.1, read as the reverse complement.
AAAAAGAAACAAGGTTATCAGGTTCATTCAAAACAGTAGAACAGCAAAAATTAATCATATTATCGACCTTACACGTATACTACAAGTCTTCAACGACACTATTACCAATTGCGACAAAGGCTCCCGCATATGGCGAGGTAAAGGGGGGTCGGATGTCTTATACAATAACAAATAAGATAATCTTACAGAAATTATACCTGTATCATAGCCAAAGAGAAATCCAGCAATCCCAGCAGTAACAGTCAACGCAAGAACAAATTTATTACCAAAATATGAAATTCTTCTCTCTGGGAATGAATCCAAGTACCCTGAACTTCCAGGAATTGCATCAAGTGTCATCTTTCACCCCCAACTTTTTTTTTTTTTTTTTTTACTTTTTACCACCCTTTGATCAAAGTATACAAGAAGAGAGGAAAAAGGGAGTTATCCCAGAACAATATTTGACATATAGATACACAATTCAGTAAAACTTCAACCACAAGATCAAATTTTGACAACGACCCATCAAAGATTAAGTCAAAAAGTTTGAATCCCAGAATTTTTTTTGATCAAATCTCGCTGAAGAAATTATCCCCTCAAGTTCGGAAAATATAAGAAAGTTTGAGCTTTTCCAGAATGTTGAACTGGAACTATATTAACTGATAATGTTTTATGAGAGGGAAAATGAGTAGCAAAACTATATAATATAATATAATGAATTACAGACAAATATAATTATTAATTAAATTTCTGTAGGAAGATTTTATTTTATTTTATTACAACACAAATGAAGAGATATTATAAGAATTATAGAAAAGAGGCGTGAGTTTTACGATTGCTGTGAAACGTGACAGGGTTGATGAGAGAAAGGACAATTTTGCAGGTGAGAGAGAGAGAAAGGGATGGTGATTGGTGAGGAGAGTGACAAGGGGAAAATTGTGGCAATGAAATGTCTTGTGACAGACAGCATGTACGATGATCATAGGTTACCTGCGGCCGACTCACTTTCTTATCTCATTTTTCCTTTTTTGTTTTCCTTTTTTTCCCTGATTTTTTTGTCTTTCTGATCTGTTCTTCCCCTTTTTTTTAGTGATTTTTTGTTAAGGAAAGTTTTTTTTTTTTAAGGAAAGATTTGATTTGGAGTTGGCATCACTTGAGATTCTTTCATGATCAAGTTTGCTAAATTGGAAATTGCAAATTTTTGAAGATTCTAAAAATTTGTTGTTCAGGACATTTAGGGTCATGACTTATATAATCAATAACAGCAAATCGATAATGAGAAATGAGATCCCCAAGGGGCAGTTTCACAAATAAAATATCTGTCACACATGCTTAAAATGAAAATTAGAGCCCAGACGAAGATTCTATGGTCATTACAGCAAGTGGTAATCACCATAAGAATATATTATTTCAACAAGATTTAATATTTTGCTATATTATTTTATGGAACAAATATCTAACAATTATATCATAAAAAATTAAAGAAATAGGTACATGTTTGGCTTAAACTTCTCAATGAATTTGGTTAAATCAATGAAATTTAAATGTAGCCCCATTTTCATTAGCTAGTACTGTATCAACAATGAATTTACGTTAAAAAAAAAAGTTAATCATCATGGGGTAGAATCTGTGGTTGCATGTGGATTATTATGAGTTGCATACCAATCCCACGACGGTGATGAGCTACGTAGGTTAAGACAAACACAGCCCAAAAAAAAAGTATATTAAAATCTATTTTTTCTTCCACAAAATAATTTTAACCTAATTATATAATTCATTACAATATTAATTTAATAGCTAAATCTATAAAAATATAATATTCTTATGGTGATTACCACTAGCGGTAATGACCATAGAATCTTCAGAGCCCAGAGGGCTAATTGTGGTATGTTTACCTTGATCATTGAAAGATTCGTTTTAAAAAAAGACTAAAGATAGCATGATCTAAACGTTGATGTACAATTACATCTTTAAAAGAACGTTACCATGGGAAATGTGGTATGTCACAAGCCGCATCTAACCCAATAGACCGAAACAAAAGAGAACAAAGCCGTTGAAATGTGTTTTGTCGAGGTAAAACCACACCATTATTTTAATAACGACAAATTCACATGGTGTCCCAAAACTATGTCAAAATGCGCGTGGCGCCACTACACTTGAAACTTGTACAGTCTGGTGCCACCAAACTTTAACCCTACCGACACATGGTGCCCTCCCCACTCATTCCAGTTAACGCCATTAGCCCCTTGACCGTGAACTGATGACGTGGCGGTGATTAACAGTTAATTAAGGATTAATTATTATTTAATTAAAGGATTAAAAACTCAGAAACTCGAAAATTTTATCAAAGAACTTTAACCCCCCCCGCACATGGTGCCTCCTTGATTCTTTTTTGAAATTTACAAGAAAGTTGTTTTCTTCTAATAATAGTAATTAAACCTCTTATTTACCCTTAAAAAAAACCTTCTTATTTACCCTAAAAAGACCCCTCTTATTTACCCTAAAAACAAAAAACTCTCTTATTTTTTTAGGGTAAAGAAGAGGGTTATCCGTTATTAGAATAAAACCACTTTGTTGTAAATTCCAAAAAAGAATCGAAGGGGCATCAGGCGCAAAGGAGGGTAAAGTTAGGGGGCACCATGTGCACTATAGGGTAGAGTTCAGGGGCACCTTATGCATTAATCTTTGTAAATTTGAAATTTTTTTTGTGAATTTTTTTTTTTTTTGAGAATTTGAGGAATAAAAACACATATATTTTTTTAATTTTTTAATTAAATAATAATTAATCCCTAATTAACTGTTAATTACCGCCACATCATTAGTTAACGGTCAAGGAGCTAACGACGTTAACGGAAGTGAATGGAAAGGGCACCATGTGCCGCCAGGGGTAAAGTTGGGGGGCACCAGACTGTACAAGTTTTAAGTGAAGGGACACCATGTGCATTCTGACATAGTTCGGGGGCACCCATGAATTTGTCGTTTATTAAAGATGCTCCTTGGAATCTCCAATGAGCGGCCAAGGCACATTTTTGTTCGTAAAAGTTGTTGATAACGCTCGCCGGAAAATGTCTGTCACATTCCCATACGGACAATAAACACCATACACAAACAAAGTCTTACCCGTCCTTATTAAATCTTGTAAAATTACCTCCTCAAGACTATTAAATTTATTAATTTTAATATTACAGCTTGTCTTGCAAAATCCAAATACCATTAGACCTCTTCCCTTAGGGATTAATCATCTACATGCCATCGAAACCAAGTATTTGACGAAGACGAGAGCAATTATAATGGTTAGTAGTCATTGTTTCTAACACAAAATAAAACATCAATGGAGAATTTCTTCTTCAAAAAGATGGGTTTGGACATAGCCTCATCCTGCCTAGCACCATGAACATTCCATGACAAAGCCTGCATTTAATAAACCAAATTAAACAAGAAAATAACAATCGAGTAAAAAAATTGAGAGACAAGTCATTCGGACTGAAAAAAGACATGATCATTCCAAGAAAATTAAGAAAAACACTGATAATTTTCTCTCTATGGTTGGCTTGAGATCTTGTTTCCTGATTTTTTCTTTCTTGTCGCAGTTCTCATAGTTCTATCATCCTCGATGTCCATCGTAGCTTGTTTTTAAACACTTTCGCTTTTTTTTTCTCTACCTAGACATATGCAGATTTATATCAATGCATAATCTACATAGTCTTATAATAAATAATCTCAAAGGTTAACACTGTCATTCATTTAGTTTGTATATTGGATTTACCGCGATAATTTGGCATTTCTTTCACAATAGATTGTCAATATATATCACTCTTGTCAAAATATCATGATACCATATTCAATCAACTATTGATATCATGACATGTATAATATACTCAATATTGAAATATTTAGGACTTGATAAATTCCAACCAAAATCAATCCAATAAATTTTAATTTTTATTAAAATATTAATAAGATTTTATATACTTCAATTGAATACATAAATAATCAATCATGGGATTTTTTTTTTAAAGTAGCGCTAAAACATGATTAACAAAGGGTTAGAAAATAAAAGATTCACCAAGTTGGGGCGCACGTCACCAACGTTTTGGTTCAAAATGGACACCACTTTGCAAGGCGATTTTACGTGTTTGCTACATTAAAGTGAAATACTAAAAAGCAAAAATATTGTTTGACTGTTAAAATTGCCATTAAGGTTCGCTGTTTTTACCATTCACTTTTTTTTTTTTTTTTTTTTTTTTTGCGGATTTAATACGCAGCTAAAACCTGATTTCTTGCACCCCAAATTGTTAAACTTTGTTTTCGACCCGATTTCTGAATATTTGTTTTGATGAATTATTATGAAAAAAAAATCAAATTATTCTGAATATTTGTTTTTATGAATTTTTATGAATGGTCGCACTTATCGTTGCGTGCTTTGCTACAGCCTATGGGTGCCTTTATTCACCATGGATCACCCGTGCTCTGCTTGCGCGAGGGTATTTGTGGTTGATATATTCGGGGATCATGCTGTATCATGTACATGAGTTGTTGGCGTCAAACATCGGCATAATGCTGTTCGTGATAAGCTGGTTGACATCTGTTATCGGTCAGGAATCTCAGCTGGAAAGGAGGTTGACATTGTTATGATTGGTGCTGAGGCCGACCTCTTCGCCCAACAGACATGTTGCTTTATTCTTGGGATAGAGGGCGCGGCGTTTACGTCGATTTGACTGGGTCGTCGCCCTTGACTCAGACGAGATTGATTGATTTTGAACCAGGTAAGGTGGTGCGGGAAGCGGCCGATCGTAAGCGTGCTAAGTATAAGGCTACGTGCGCTGCTTTGGGTTATGGTTTCCTTCCCTTCTCTTTCTCCTTTTTGGGGGAATTCGAGCCCACAATTGTTGCTTTACTTAAGCGGATCCAACAGTTCTCCCGGACGAAAGATATCGGTGCGGCAGGCTGCAGCTCATATTTTTATTAGGATTGATTTTTCCATAGCAAAAGGTGTGGGGGCTCAGATTGTATCTCGGCTCTCCACCAACTACTTGTTATTTATTATTGATTTTTAGTGATATGATAATATTTTTTTTTATAACTTGAAATAATATAAAAAATGAGACAAAATAAATAAATGAATATTACACTTATGTTTAAGAAATGCTTAATGCTTTTAATCTTTTATTAATAAACACATCAGCTATTATGTTTAAAGCTTGAACCTCGAGTAGCGTAGTTGGAAATATGAGATTACATATCGATACTATTTTTTGAGAGTGATCAAAACCAGAGAAAGTAATAATAACTAGGTGAAACGCCCGTGCGTTGCACGAGACACTTTATCATAATCGCTTATTCTTATCTATTAAGTTAATCTCAAAATAAATAAGTAAATCATGATAATTAATTAAATGTTTGTTAGTTAAAATGTCTTTTAATCACACTCAATCGTCATTGTACATTTGTATGGAGTATTACTTGATCTTTAAATAATATTCTTTTTTTTTGTTTATTTTTAAATCATTTTTCACAAAAATCTTAAACTTGTCAACATATCTCTACCAAAATCATACTTAACTTTTCAAAAGTATGTGTAAATGGATCTTATTTTGAAATACATTTTGACACGAACTCAATGATAACCCGAGTTATAACAATTTATATTATGTTTCATGTTGATCTTTTTATTACGTAAGAGTTTTATAAATATTGAACTCTCTTCGCATGCATTTTTTAATGTTTAATGTGAATTATCTTAATATTTTATGTGAGAGTTTAACATATTTTGGACTCTCTTTGTGCATTTTTTGACCTCCCGATGCTCTCAATGCGCTCTAAATTAGTTTCTTAACTTTTCAAAACTATGTGTAAATGGATCTTATATTGACATACATTTCGACACAAACTTAATGATACATGTATCGTAATATTCTGATATGCGTAGCCCGAGTTATATATGTTTTTATCATGTTTCATGTTGATAACTTTATTACATAAGAGTTTTACAAATATTGGACTCTGTGTGTGCATTTTTTAATGTTTTATGTGGATTATTTTAATACCTTTAGGTGAGAGTTTAGCAAATTTTGGACTCTCTTTGCATTTCTTGACCTCACGACACCCTCAATGCGCTCATATATATATATATATATATATATATATATATATATATATATATATATATATATATATATATATATATAAATCTATCAAATGAGAAGTATTAGTTTCGTGAGAAGTGAGAAGTGATCACAGCCATCCAGTCCACCTAAATCTAATGGTCGAGATTAAAAGTTAGGATAAAAGAATAACAAAAATAAAAATAGACCCAAACCCCAAATCACTCCCATTTTCTCTCTCCTCTCCTTTCCTCTTCTCCCCCTTCCCCTGTGCCGCCAAACAGCCACCGCCACACGCACCGGCGACCACCATTTGCAGCGCCGACACCACCGTCGGCCTCCACCGACTCCGACGAGTTCTCGTCGGACGTCATTGTACTTCGTCCACCTCCCCCCATCGCGCAACGACGACTTCTCTCTCCTCTCATTTCCTCTTTTCTCTCCCGCCCCCTACCCCGTGCTGCTCAGCCACCGCCACCGGCGTACATACACCGGCGAATCCGCCGCCGCCACCTTCAGACTCCCTGGACGCCAACGAGTCTTCGCCGATCGATAACGATCGATCATTCCGCCGTAAAAAAAGCGTCTCCTTCACGTTTTTACCTCATTTTTGTTAGGTTTGGCCGTCGACGTCCCTCTGCGCCGGTGTTCTACAACCTCGCCTGCCGCCGTGGTTGCTCTTCGCGTCGATCTACACAACTTTGACGTCGCTTCTCGTTTTCGCCGTGGTAAGTTGGATTGAAATTATAGTGATGCGAGGAAAGAGAGGGGAAACGAGAGGGCAGAGATGATGGAGTCGGTGGTTGGGGGTCGCGCCTTCGTTTGTCGGCCGGAGTAGGTTAGGGCGGGGTATCGGAACAGTAGGAGTGGTGGAGGAGGGTGGCCGGGAGGGTTTGGGATGGTGTACGGGAGGAGAGAGAAAATGGTGAGATGTGAGTTTTTTTTTGTTTTTTTTTTTTTTTTGGAGTTATGTATTTTTGCCGGTGGAGTTACAAGAGTTACCGTGTTTAATTAAGGAGTTAAGTTAAAATATCGTGTTTAATTAGTGGAGTCAAGTTAGAATTATGTGTATTAGTTAGTGGAGTTAAGTTGAAGTTATGTGTTTAAGATGATGGAGTTACGTGTTTTAGTTAGTGGAGTTAAGTTGAAGTTACGTGTTTAATTAGTGGAATTAAGTTGGAGTTACGTGTATTTGTTGCTGGAGTTAAGTTGAACTTATGTGTTTTAGATGATGGAGTTAAGGTGGAGTTACGTGTTTTAGATAGTGGAGTTAAGTTGAAGTTACGTGTTTTGGTTAATAGAGTTAAGTTGGAGTTACTGTTTTGATTAGTGGATTTAAGCTAGAGTTACGTGTTTTGGTTAATGGAGTTAAATTGGAGTTACGTGTTTTAGATAGTGGAGTTAAGCTGGAGTTACGTGTTTTAGTTATTGGAGTTAAATTGGATTTATGCGATTTAGTTAATGGAGTTACGTAATTTAGGTAGTGGAGTTATTTGAGTTATGTTTTTTATTTAATGAAATTAAGTTGGATTTATGTGTTTCCTCTAAAGTTAGACAATTTAGTTAGTTGAGTTAATGGACTGGAGTTAAGAGTTTTAGTTAGTAGAGTTACGACTGGAGTTATGCAGTTTAGTTACTGCAGTTACGCAAAATCAATGGCTGAGATTACTTCTCACTTCTCACCAAATTACCACTTCTCACTGGATAGGGCCCCTATATATATATATATATATATATATATATATATATTAGATTATTTGGAATTAACTGAAATGTGTTTTATGAGACACTTTTGAAAAATGTTGAAATAAAACATACCGAAACGAAGTGCTGATAAATTTACCATACATATCAACCATAGACCATACAGATCGCAGTATCTCACTAAAAAAAAAAACAATAAAAAAACTCCCGGAGCAATTATACTGGTTACTGGTATCATCGTCTTAGGTACACTGCTTATTAATTCCACCGATAACATAATTACAATGATGAAGTATCGTCTACTATGAGTAGTCACCTATTAGACCCATATATCCTCTCCGGGCTCTAAAAGGTGAACGTCTTGTTGTTAGTATGATGGTAGAAATCTAATATATATATATAAAAGAGAGATTTTTGAAGAGCCAAGAGAGAGTCCAACAAAAGATAAATACTGAGAGAGTTTAAAAAATGAGAAATACCCCCATTTTATTATTAACAACTCAAATGGACAATTATTAATAATCCACATAGAGAATCCTTATTTTCGTGAGACTCTTTAATAAATGTATCTAATAGATTTGCGACATAATCACTTATAACATTAGTTACGTGTATCAGAAAATTTCAAAACATATATCATTAGATTTGTTTCGAAATGTATCTCAATTTGAGATCCTTTTACACATTTTTACGATATGTAAAACAATTCAGTTACTCCGTATACATTTAGTAGAGATTTGTTTTTAAAATAAGAGAAATGGTGAGAGAGTCCAAAGAATGAAAGATTCTCACAACATTTATTAGCCAAACTCCATACTTTCATAAAATTGCAATTTGAAAGTTATTTAAATGTGACACGGCATAAGCAGTCCTAACTTTCATTTTGTATATCAGAAAATTAATACATATAACTCATTAAACCTATTTTGAAATTTTAATCTAAAATGAATTCCATTATACATATGTTTGATAGAAATGCATTAATCAGTAGTCATCGAAAACATATATCATTATATTTGTTTCGAAATGTATCTCAATTTGAGATCCATTTACACATTTTTACGATATGCAAAACAATTCAATTACTCTGTATACATTTAGTAGAGATTTGTTTTTAAAAAAAATAAAAAAGCTTAAAGAGAGTCCAAAATAAGAGAAATGGTGAGAGTGTCCAAAGAATGAAAGATTCTCACAACATTTATTAGCCAGACTCCATACTTTCATAAAATTGTAATTTGAAAGTTATTTAAACGTGACGCGACATAATTAGTCCTAACTTTCATTTTATATATAAAAAATGTAATACATATAACTCATTAAACCTGTTTTGAAATTTAATCTAAAATGAGTTTCATTATACATATGTTTGATAGAATTGCATTAATCAGCAGTCATGTAGCGAAAATTGCAAAAATAATAGTGGCTATTCCTAAACTAAACTCAACAAACAAAATATAAACACTACATCTGACTATCAAAGAAACATGTTCAACGTGAAACTTTTGTATAATAAGAATTATCATACACAATATAATATGTGTACCGTGCAACACACTCATGAAAGATTTGAAATGAAATTTAAACATCTGTTCTTTTTTTATATAAAAGAGGGATTTTTGAAGAGCATAGAGAGAGTCCATCATTTGAGAAATACTCAAAGAGTTTAGTGTATGATGAAAGAGCGAAAAAGAAGAGTCAAACATTTAAGAACTACTCAAAGAGTTTAGTGTATGGTGAAAGAGCAAAATGAAGAGTCCATCATTTAAGAATTACTCAAAGAGTTTAGTGTATGGTGAAAGAGCAAAAAATGAGAGGATAGATTACACAGTTAATTATTAACCATTTACACTATATTGTAGAAACATGGTATGATTGATCATACAATTGGTTAGTGTATCAGAAAATTTTGAAACATATATCATTTTATTTGATTTGAAATGAATTTCAATTTGAGATCCATTTATACATTTTCCGATAAGCAATGCTTAATGATTACAATCGAATTTATATACTATATCTATTAAAAAGGGTGTTTTTGAAGAGTATAGATAAAAAATGTTGTTTGTATAATTTAAACATGAACAATCTAGACAACTTTGTATTTTTTTTTTAATTGATCAAGATTTTAAAATACATGTAAGCAGCATCACAACAATTGTTATGAATTATTTTTATTGAAATGATAGCATAATTTGTTATAAACAAAAAAAATCATTAAGAATGATATAATATTTAAACCGTGCAACGCACGGGCTTAAAACTAGTTTATTATAAACCGATCATGTGAGTCTTAATTTCCCAATGTGGGACAAACTAACTTCATAAAAGATATTCGTCAGCGTTGCGTATATCTTTACGGCTTTATTCAACTCGAATTCAAACAAAGTAATTTGAAGGGGCGATGACGGAAACTCGGAGAGGCGGCTAGTAAGTACTCGTAAGTCGTAACACTATAATACGTGCTTTGCCGGTGTACTTACGTACACACTTGCTAACGCCGCCCTCACCATCGTCTCCACTGGACAAAATCCCCCTTTCTCTTTTCCCCAATTCCTTCAATTTCTCCCGCTAAACCCTAATTTAATCTCCACCACAACCACCACCACCACCTCCATTATCTTCTACTTTAAGTTATCTCATTTTGTTAGGGTTTTAGAGGTATGGATTCCGACGTGGAACTTCTTGACGCTTACGATTCCGACGAAGATTTTTATTATAGCGGCGGCGATGAGGAAGATTCCGACATGGCTGAAATTATCGACGGTGGTGATGACGATGATGATAATGAGGCTGACTACGGTTATGCCTGTGTTGATCCCGTCAGCCGCTCCGAGGTTTATTCCCTCCCCCTCCTTTATTTACTGTTTCCCTATTTTTTTTTTTGTTGCTTATTATTCACGCTAATATGATGATGATAATTATTATTATTATTATTGTTTCGGCTGTTTGGTATGAATAAGCTGTGTATGTTGGAAATTCAAGAATTTCAAGATATGGGGTTTTTAGTTTGAAATCGGGGGAAGGCTGATCTTGGGGAATTCTGATTGGGAATGGTTAGAAAGCGAAAATTTTGATGGGGCGGAATTGAAATTTTGATTGGGAATGGTTAGTATAATTGAGTAGAGACCCACTTTTTGGTAGATGGGTTTCGGGGTAGAATTTTCTGGTGTAGAGGCGCCTTAGCGAAAGCACATGTTCGAGATTCCTTACACGAGTTAGATGAATGGAAGCACTAGAGTTCTTGAACTTGAAAATGTAGGTTTTCATTGGAGTATGTTGCTGATGGCCATGAGCTTGTAACGATGCAGCTGTCTTATTTTGATGGGTGGGATTGTTTGGAGTAGAGTTTAATAGAATGTCACTTATTGTAGATGGGTTTCGGGGTAGAATTCTCGATGGAGAGGCGCCTTAGCGAAAGCACATTTTCGAGATATTAGTGCCCTTACTTGAGTTAGATGAATGGAAGCCCTAGAGTTCCTGAACTTGAAAATGTTGGTTTTATTTGAATATGTTGCTGGTGACTGTTATGATGCAGCAGCTGTGTTATGGGGGTTTCTTCCCTTTGGTGGTGTTCTAAGAAGTGTTTTTGGACCGTTTTGTTTTTGGCCTTCTGCAGAAAACTTTTACTGTCTTGAAGGAGAGCGATATCAAACAACTCCAGGAAGACAGTATCTCACATGTCTCTGCTGTTTTATCTATACCCCGGGCTGCAGCAAGTGTATTGCTATGCTATTATAAATGGTATAAATCGCTTGCTTTCTCCATCATATTTTTCGGATTAGTGTTGGCCTGTTAATAAGTTTATGAGGCTTCAAACTTGCATCCTCCAGTTCTGCTAATTCTGTTGTCGGAACTCCGCTGTTTTAGGCTATATACAAGATTTTATTCACAGAAGTGGTGATTTTTCAGGAATGTTTCCCAGTTGCATGATGAATGGTTTGCTGATGAAGGAGGGGTTCGTAAGGCTGTTGGCCTCCCAAGCAAGCCCGTGGTTCAGTTTACGGACGCAGAAAACGTGAGTTCTCTCTTGGTCTTGGTGTTTTCTTATTTTTAATCAACTTATTAATGTATATTTCATTTTAAAAATGTGTGCATCTCTTGACAGTTGAAATGTGAAATCTGTTTCGATTTCGTTGCGCTTGATCACGTACGTTCAGCTGTTTGCGGACACCCATATTGCACTTCATGTTGGAAAGGTTCGATTAGATTTTTTTCTCTTTACTTTTTGTTCCGAGTGATTTCGTCATTGTGTAAATGATAAAAACTGATAATGTCAATTGTGACCATATGTTATTTGATTATGCAGTTTGCTGATTTTGATAGATGTTACTGAACCCCCGTCCTCTTATCTTTTCTTAATTTGATTTACCCAAAACTTGTCCTTTTTTACTGGCAAATGTCCAATTTATGTTTTGAACTCATAAAGAAGTCTAATTTCGGTGCTACAGTAATTAAGAAGCAGCGTAAATTGTCCTGATTACTTTGAAACTATTTGATATGACACTGCAAGTATACTCGACTTGGCTATGCGTTGATTGTTGAATGAATTCGTTCTCTCACTAAGGCAAGGGCCAAGGGGACTTAACAAACACATAAAGATAGATAGTTGTGGCTTTTTTTTTTGACAACTTTTTTGTTTTTCATACTGGACATGGTTTGGATGCATGCATGGGCACTGGATACTGATGTTGGTTCCACTTTCTAGGTTATGTCACTACATCTATCAATGATGGCCCTGGATGCCTGTTGCTAAGATGTCCAGATCCATCATGTCGTGCTACTGTTGGTCAAGATATGATCCTCGATTTAGCATCTGATGAAGATAAAAAGAAGTATTCCCAACACCTTATTAGATCCTATGTGCAGGACAAGAAAAAGGTACCTTCTAATATTTTGATCTATTCGAGATGATTGCGAGGAATTTTATAGCTATGTGACTTGCACTATGTTAACGTACAGCTTCTGGTGAAAAATTTCCTCACCAAAGCAAAAGCCCGAACCTGTCAAGTTGTAGGAACACTTTGCTTTTTTAAGAATTTGATACCTTGCAGGAAAGTGGGAATTTGTATCATTTCATGTACCTAAGCCTTAGGAGTGTGAGTGTGACCTCTGATTTTGGATCTTGACATAAAGTTTTGAGTTGTCTGAGTATTGCACTTCATTGGTCAATGTTCACTGCCACATATGTCTTCAATTCTTTATTGCTCTTTTTTCTATATCTTCTTTTTTCACATCTATTTTGCACTGTATTACACTGCGGTAGTGGGTCAGGGTGAAGGAAATATGTGTGATTTTGGTTTTCTGGGTTCCATATCAACCTGAGGAAATTATTTCTTTTATCATCACTCTACAGTTGCTCAGAGTTTTGGCCTGGTAATTTGTTACTTTACCTTTGTAAAGGACTAGCACTGGTAGCTCCTAAAACTTGATATATTCAGAGATGGTTGATACAACAACAACCACCTCATTACCCCAACGCCTTAAAGGCTTCCGCCATAAGGCGACGTTTGGGGGGGGGGGGTTCAGATGTACGCAAGCCTTACCCTTACTAAACCGTAGAGAGACTGCGCACGGATGACCCAAATTGAAAATTGCTTCGAGAATCGCCCCGACTGACTGACTGCTACTTCACAATATAAGAAGCACAAAACAGTTTTTTGAGCCATTTTGCTTTATTCCATTATACAGTATCCCAAAACTAAAGAATAATTAATGCAATGGAAAAATTCATAGATAGACCAAAATATTTTGACATTGCATGTTTGCATCATCGTGGGCTCTAAACCGTTCTGAGGCTATTATTCTAGCTCATGCATACTGCATAATTGTTTCTAGATTATTCTTGTATTTGCTATTATTGTTGTCTCTTATGATGACTATTATTTTGATATCCCACTTTTGTTCTAGCGCGTGCAGATGTGTTTCTAGAGTTTTCTTGTATTTGCTATTATGCTTTCTCTTATGTTGATTTTTATATAGCATGCGCTTGTGTACATCTCTTTTCTTCTGCTGTCCTTTGTGTTTCTTACCTGTGGATTTCCTCTTACTTCCAGACAAAGTGGTGTCCTGCTCCAGATTGTGGTAATGCGGTGGAATTCGAACTTGGTAGCAACTTCTACGATGTCACATGTCTCTGTTCACACCACTTCTGCTGGAATGTGAGTGCTACGTTGGTTAACAGTGCTTTGAGACCCACAAAACCCCGCTGAAGGATCAATTATCATTAAAGTTATTCCGTCCAATCCTTGAAATTGATTTTTGTTTCCACAAAAAATTAGTTTGGTTATTATTGTTTGCAGTGTACTGAAGATGCCCATCGCCCGGTAGATTGCAGTACTGTGACTAAGTGGATTTTGAAGAATACTGCGGAGGCTGAAAATATGAACTGGTAAGAACTTTTTGCACCAGATGTTGAGGTTATGGTTGTGGTTATACGTATCTTTGTTGTTTTTTGTCTTTACTGATTGTTTCTTAGCCATCAGTTGTGTCATATTGGATCATTCCTCCATATTCTTTACCTCTCCTTATTTGGCATTCTTTTGTGTTTTGAAATTATTCTCAATCCTAACCTGTGGGATTTTTACTTTCTCTCCTATCCTAAATATCTGTGCTAAAAGCAGATTTAAATAATTGGGCAGAGCACAGGGAGTAGTTTATTGTCTCGACGGACCAGATTACTGAGCATGATGTCAAGTCATGCTCTTGAAACTTGATAAGTTTTGTGTTTGGTAGCAGCCTCTTTTAGATTAAGCCCTTAGCTCTTTATCATTTGATAGGATGAAACGTTTTCTTTTTTTGTTTTGTTTTTGTCTTCCAACATATTATGAAAGTGTAGAATGCTGCATTGATCATGTCGTAGATGGAAACAGAAGGGTCTGGTTTTGAATATATATCTTAGGGGTAAAAAATGTTTGAAAATCATTTCATAATAGTGAATAGTCTCCTTTATATACTTTGTAAACAATGGATAACAATAATAACGATAGGGGAGGGTTGGGGGTACATTGTTTTATTTTTTATTTATTCCATATCTTCATGAATCAAGTCAATATATTGTTAGCTTCTCTCATGGTTGCATTCTATTGTGTCTTCTAGTTTTTTGAAATAAAAGAAGTTCTGTTAATTTTTATTTCTCAAAATTCGTGATTGATTTGTTTATATATATGCTGAACTTCTTACTCATTAATGTGGTGCATTAAACTTCAGGATCCTTGCAAATTCAAAGCCTTGTCCAAAGTGCAAACGCCCGATCGAGAAAAATCAGGGATGCATGCACATGACGTGCAATGCACCGTGCTGTTTTGAATTTTGCTGGTAAGATCTTACCAAATAGTGACACTAATTATTAAAATTCTTGTGCTGTTTTACTGTATTTAGTTTAATATTTGTTGTAGTTGGCGGGAGGCCGAAGAGATATGTTGATGCGTTTTTTGTCCATGTGTTGCTAAGATCAAATATGGGTTGTCGACTTGTCAGCGTAGTAACACTGTTTAAGGAGTTTTGCTTCTTTTCAGGCTATGCCTTGGGGACTGGTCCGAACACGGCGAAAGGACTGGTGGTTTCTATGCATGTAACAGTTATGAAACTGCAAAACACGAGGGACTGGTATTTTACCAAATCTTGTTTCTGGTTTTTGGGTGTCATGAGTTAGGCGATATGATCTTGTCACTAATATCTCTTTCTCCAATTATTTGTTTTGATAGTATGATGAAGAAGAAAAAAGAAGGGAAATGGCAAAGAATTCTCTTGAGAGATATACACACTATTATGAACGGTGGGAAAGCAACCAGAAGGTCAGATACTTATCCTGGACTGACTGACCCTGACTTTGTTTTTTGGTATCTGCCAATTCTAATGAAGAGGTCTATAAAAGGCCTCATGGGTTTACTTGAGGTTCTCAGAACTGTTATCTTCTTCTGGAACCAGATATGTCTTCCCAGAAAAGGTTTACGTTGTTTAATGTCCTACAACGAACCACATGTTTTTATATTGGGTTATTGACTATCTGTCAATTTAAAAGCCCCATGTTTTATTCTGTCTTGGATTAATGTGGATGTACATTCCTTCTTTAGTCCCTTGTATAATTTTAAAAAAAATGAAGACTTGATCTATTTTAGATATTGTTGTTCTAAGTTGGAGTTTGTACAAGTTGAGAGTATTCATATATGTGGGGGCAAATATTGATAAAAGTATTTGCTGCTTTCTGTTGTTGCAGTCAAGACAAAAAGCTATCAATGATTTGCATCATCTGAAGACTGAGTGTGTAAGTTGTGAAACTCTTATTGTCATTCATACTTCCAACTATTGCAAAATTAGTTCGCAGCCCATCAGTGCACGTCCTTCTAGATCTAGAGGAGAAGGATCTGCACATTCATCTTACTTTGACCAAAGATGTTTAGGTACATGTTTGTATACGATGTGGTTATCTTATGGCTTCTGTGAGATCGGCTCTGCTGTAGTCTGTAGAGATTTCCGTGTACTCTCTTGCGATAACCTCTTGTAGACTTTCTTTTGGATTCTACTCTTATTTTTTTTTTTTTTTAAAATCATTAATCACATGTCTTCTGACAAACAAAATATTGGTTCATTGTCTTTCTTGTGAATATTATTATTCCCAATTGAAATTTTGAGAGCACTTCTTTTGGTTGGTGTTTCGCATATGTAGAAGTGTCAAGGTGACTTAGTTACCCTGGAGTCTCTACTTTTCTTTCATGGGTTATCTTGCTTGGCTTGGGCTCTTCTTGATATCATTTGTTATAATCAGTGAATATGTTGGCTCTTATAGCCAAGGTATGTTACAGTATTGTGACAGTTGATATTATGGTTTGTCTTAACTGCAGTTGGATAGTTTGGCTTACAAATTAAAAGAACCACTGTCTCAACTCAAGTTTCTTTTGGAGGGTTGGCAACAGGTGAGTGTGTTTGCGTAGTTACATCTTTGATGCAGAATATTGTGTCACAGGTTGATGTGGTAAGCCCTTTAGGCCCTGTTTGATAGGACTTAATAAACGTAGTATTTAGATCAGTTCAGAGTCATTCAAATCAGATTAGATCAGAGTCATTCAAATTAAATCAGATCAGATCAGAAATGTTCAAATAACTATCAATGTATTTGGTTCATAATTGATACTAATTCGTTGAAATTTAATCAAATTTTCAACCAATTCAGATTAGATCAGTTCAGAGTCTTTCAAATCAGATCAGTCATTTCAGATAGATGTAGTCCTATCAAACAGGGCCTAGCGAAAATCATCCTTATCTTGCTTTATAGGAGTAGATATTTGTTACACTTGATGTTTCTTTTATTTTAAAGTTAAACTGTACTTTTTTTATATATTGATATCCCATCATAAAAAAGGGCATCCCGGTGCACATTGGGGTCCCTGCAAAGCGAGGGTCCCACAAGGGTGTATGGAGGGCAAGCCTTCCCTTGTCACTTTTTGGACAAGAGGCTGCTCCCACCTATCGATCACACGTCAATACCTTTGCCACTACGCCAAGGCCCCCCTTGATATCCTATCATAGTATCATACTTACTCCCTCCATCCCAACTCAAACACCCCGCGGGCCATTTGTAGGGGAGTAAGGAAAACTAATAAAGAATGTGAAATGGTGGTAGTGGGAGAAAATTAGAAAAAAAAATAGAAGAGAGAATGTGAGAGAGAGGGTGACAAGATTAGAAAAAAGTAGGAGAGATAATAATGTCCCAAAATAGATGGGGTGTTTGAGGTGGGACGTCCAAATAAGGAAATCGGGGTGTTTAAGTTGACGGAGGGAGTATCAGAAAAAAAAAACTGTACTTTTTATACACATTAAATGATCTGAGAGCTTTTATAGTCCTGTGCCTTCCCAAATACAGTCAAGGTTCCAGACTTACTTGCTCCCCCCATATCTCCAAGACTCCAATTACGGATTAATCAATTAGTATTTACATAAAAAGACTGTATATGTGTGACATGAATTTGGTGTCTTGTCACCTTCATCGGGCAGTTATTTACCCCATGGTCTTTATTCTAATTTGCTTTTGTGGCATAACAGAGCTCTGGTCACTTTATTTTCCACCAACTTAGATATGTTTATGATTGTAAGTTGTAACATGTCCAGGTGATTGAGTGTAGACGAGTGTTGAAATGGACCTATGCATACGGTTACTATTTACCTGAGCATGAAACAGCAAAGATCCAGCTTTTTGAGTACTTGCAAGGTAATAACATCTTGGCCTCTTGGGTTTACCATCATGATGACTTTTTCCTAAAAGCTTAGCTGTTCAATGTAATGTCTATTTGGTACAGGTGAGGCAGAGGCTGGTCTAGAAAGACTTCATCAATGTGCGGAGAAGGATTTTTCAGAATACCTTCCGAGAGATAATGAGACAGAGGAGACCTTGGCTTTGATGCGGGAAAACTTCAAGTTGTATCGACCAAAGCTAACTGGGCTGACAAGGTATATATTTTTCGATGATTGTCTATGGCTTGTGAATTGACTTACAAGTATGCTGTGTGGTCTGTCTAGCATTTCCACTCTGTGTTTCCTTAAGGATGCAGGGACTGCCCGTTTTCAGTGATATTTTTCTCTATCTTTATTTGTTGTACTAGACTACTAGTATATACGGTAACTACCCGGTTAAGTTGTAGGAGATTTCGTTTAGAGGTGGACCAAAGTTTGCCTGCAGGCTGCACCACTATGCATATAGGGGCTACCACTATTAAGACCTAAAACACTATGTGATAGAATACTGTAATATTCAAATGCTTTTGCTGTGTTCAAAGATAAGTAGATGGAAAAAAGGTACTTTTGGTGGTATGGGCTTTGAGATTTATTTTGGCTCTTGAGTGTGTAATTATGTTCTCGTATGTGTATTTACTAGATCTTGAAGATGACGTTCTTTCTGATCACGTTTCTTTAACTTCTGCAGGGTGACTCGTTCATACTTTGAGAATTTGGTGAGAGCATTGGAAAATGGTTTATCAGATGTTGATTCTCAAGCAGCCTGCAGCAAGTCGGTAAGTTCAAAGAAGGGTAATGACAAGGGGAGAAAAGAAAAGAGTTCAACCTCACAATCTGATGAATCTGGTACCATAGATGTAGACTCTCTTGGCTACTGGAATTGCGATCAGTGCACTTATGCAAATCCAGATTCAAGCACTTCATGTCAGATGTGCGACAATGGGAGGCTTGAAGATGACAGTTTTGAAGATGACGGTTCTGAAGATGACAGTTAGCAGGCTTATCATCAAGGAGGTTCATTGGGTGTGCTACTATTACACCATTAATTATGTCCTTGATCAAATTTGTGCTGTTTTTTTGGGATGAGAATGCTCTCCGCGCGCGCACACCTGGGTATGGGATAGTCATGAACTGTGTGAAGCGATGGAGCCGGTGCGCAGCACTCTTCCATGCTCTTTACAGTGTAAAAGCAAGCACAGACGCTCCTCTGACCTCTGGGCATGGAATACTCCGAAACAGTGTTAAAAAAAGAACCGGACTCTTTGATTTGCATATACTTCTAGAGTAAAATGTACAGAGACAATGAGTTACTAATTGCAGAGTCTGAGTGTGACATTTGCTGATGTCTATATATTGACCTGATCATAGGGCGTCAACTGTTATTCATAGGTCATTTGGTTGCTCTCATTGGGCGTATGTCATTATGGGTGAAATGGTATGGTAGTGCTCATAATCAATGTTCTGGGGTTGAACTTGTTTCACTACTGATATAGGAAGGTGTTATTGCATTTCGATGTTTCTCACACCTTACATCTCCAGGAGATGATATGTCTTAATCAATTCCTTCCTGGTTTTCTTAGATGTGTTTCGGCTTTGTCATGAGGTTGGCCAGTCTTATCCTTCACATTTCCTGTTCCTCTTTCAATCTCCTTTTTTCCGCCATGCCAAAGACAATGAGGCCTCCCTCTCTGACAATCCGCCCTTGGCGGCCCTGTAGCCATTTTCGGATGCTAACCATGCCCTTGAGTGTACCATGAGCAACGTTGATTGATTAGCTCAATTTGTATGGTAATTGAAAATTTCTTTATCCACGAACTAACCTAATGCCGTCATTTTGACTTTCTGCATAGTACTATTATGAAGGCCAAATGAACTAAAATAATCACTACCACGTTCATTGCTTTGTCTACAAGCGCCAAACTCGTGCAACATGAAATAAAAATTGCTCTAATTTGTACACTATGTCACTTATTCTATTTGTTTGCCACAAATCCATTGAATTTGAATATTGCAAATTCAAGGTACGATGTATTTGATATTCACCCTCTTCTTTATAATCTCACTCCAAACAAGTCCTACAAATCCAACATACTATCTCCATCATTGTTCATTAAAATCTTTATATATCGAAGCAAATTTTACAAGTTTTATAATTCTAAACATTATTGTAATTATAATGGCGGAAGAGGTGTATGTTTGTATAGCAATAATCTCAGTTGTGGGTTGTTTGTATGTTTTACTGCAAATGTTGGAATCTCAATGGAGCAACTCAGTTGCCTTATTCCTCCATCATCATCATTCTTGTTCCTCTCCTCCTGTTTTGCAAGCCTTCTTCAGTTTCCCATTGTTTTCGACCACTGACCATCGTCATTAAGAAGTCACCCACTTCTCTTTTCCCGGCTTGTCTAATTTTCGCGGTGATGATAGCAGTATTAATATGGTTCAGGAATTATGTAGAAGCACGGTAGCTTGACGGATTTTCAAGGTCGATCAATCATGTGTACGTAGCTTCATCACGTAGGAAGCTAAGCACTCCTAGAGTCCTATACTCCTACATGTATCCTGACTTGATGATTGTAACAGACTGACAGTCTTGTACAGAAAATTGTGTTATGTAAGTAATGTAACTTGTGTAAGCAGTTAGATAGTTTTAATTTTGAGCAAGGTCATTGTAAGATCTCTAATCACATTGCCTATTACTAGTATCTGATGACAATTAGTAAGAAGGATAATTGACCACAAAAGTAAATATGATGCGGAGACATTGAGTAAGTAATACGATCCACAAAAGTATAGAACATGAATTATCTAAGAATCAAACTATATATGTCATACTTTTGAAATTTCAGTCTATCTCATTGTACTGACATTTGCGCCTCATTATAAATAAAAGGTCAAAATCGAAATAAATAAACATATTATAAGGAGTCGAAAACAATACAATGGTCACTCCAAAATCCAATTCATTATACCGTATCTAAATGAGTAAAGAAAAAAAAAAAAAAAAAAACAATAATCCCAACAAAAATCTTCCTAAGAAAAAGCAAGGCAACGAAGCATCCAACTGTAACAGAACATTTTCTAACTAACTTTTCAAAAGTATCAAATTCCCTCTTTACCGTTAACATTCTCCTCTTATTTCTCTCAATTTTTTTACCCTCCTTTTTTACACCCCCTTTTATTTTTTTCCCCTAAAATTAAACCAAATCCCATATCTCTCCAATTTTTTTTTTTACCTCTCCCTTTGTTTCTATCCCTTTCCCAATGACCCTCCCAAACTAAAAAAACCCCGAAAAATCGAAGTAAAAAAAAAAAGGTAATAAAAATAAAAATAAAGGGGGTGAGACCTTAAAATCGAACCTGTCCCTTAAAATGGGAGGCTGCATTTCAACGTTACCCTCCCAAGCAGCGCGAACGCTAAGGCGAAAAGGGGACAAGGACGCGGCCAGGTTAGCCCCGGCCCCAATAATCGAGGAGCAGAGCAACAACACCACCCCAGGGAGGAAATCGAGGTCATCACATAATTCCCACTTTTCGAGGCTGATATCGGTGTTGGTGGACCCCACGGTGGGGGATAACGTAAGGGAGAAGTACAAGTTTGGGAAGGAGTTGGGGAGGGGGGAATTCGGGGTGACGTACCAGTGCACGGAAGTCGAGACAGGGGAGAGTTACGCTTGCAAAACGATATCGAAGAGCAAGCTGAGGACGGAGGTGGACGTGGAAGACGTTAGGAGGGAGGTCGAGATTATGCGACATTTGCCTAAGCATTCGAATATCGTGGCGTTTAAGGAAGCTTATGAGGATAAGGAGGCTGTTTATTTGGTTATGGAGCTATGTGAAGGGGGTGAATTGTTTGATAGGATTGTTGCTAGAGGTCATTATTCCGAAAGGGCCGCTGCTCAGGTTGTGCGTACCATTCTTCAAGTTGTTAAGGTACGTTTTGCCTATTATGTATGTCTCGATAATGTGTGAAATATAATAACACACACGTCTGGAATGAATATTGAACACAAGGAATATATATGAGGGAGGGCTTCTGCTCAGGTTGTGCGTACCATCTTTTTAGTTCTATTAAACGTGAATAATAACAAACGTGTTACAAAGACTAATAATGTTTGAATTAAAATTATAATCCCTTGAAATACACGTTGAAATTTCTTGCTTTTGTATCTAGTATACTCTTTAATTTCATTCCATTGTTTATTCTTTGGAAATGCAGGTATGCCATGAACATGGAGTGATACACCGAGACCTCAAACCCGAAAACTTCTTATACGTAAACAAAAATGAGAGTGCTGCTCTAAAAGCCATAGATTTCGGGCTCTCCATATTTTTCGAGCCAGGTAACTTTGGCAACCAACATTGTCTGGTGACGCGTTATTATATAAATTTTTTTCTGGTTATTATGCATGACTAAACCGAAAGCATTAATTTGTAAATTGTTGGTATTAGGTCAGAGATTCAGTGAGATTGTGGGAAGTCCATATTACATGGCCCCTGAAGTCCTAAGGAGGAACTATGGACCAGAGGTGGATGTTTGGAGCGCAGGTGTTATCCTTTACATCTTACTTTGCGGAGTTCCTCCTTTTTGGGCAGGTAAATTAACTTGAATACGAGTATTACGTTACAACTTAGTAAAATGTCAAAGGTATACAATGTAGCTAGACACGTAAAATTGTAATTATAAGAACGATCAATTAACACTAATGTGACTCGCCTTTGGTGATTGAATGATTGGAAATGCAGAGACGGAAGAAGCAATTGCACACGCGATAGTGAAAGGAGTAATCGATTTCGAAAGGGATCCATGGCCAAGAATATCTCCACAAGCCAAGGAACTTGTTAAGTGTATGCTTGATCAAAATCCTTACAGTCGTATGACCGTTGACGAAGTCCTAGGTAAATAAGCTTCTCTTTCTATGTCAATCCTTACTCTTTAATTTCCGTATTTTTAGTTAGTTAACGCTTGATTTGAATTACTCATTTCCGATTTTTTTATGCAGAACACCCTTGGATGAAAAACGCCAACGACAATGCGGATATTCCATTAGGGCAAAGTGTGAGATCAAGGATCAAGCAATTCTCTTTGATGAACAAATTTAAGAAGAAAGTCCTCAGAGTATGTTGCATCAACTAAATATATGTTTAATTTGTAACACTAAGCTGTTCTTTTTAAAAGCTATTTGTGGCACTAATATAATAACGGCTTTACATGACGATTTATAGTAGCAGAACCCAACCCAAAACATTCAAAACTAAGGCTTTGTCGTTGTTGTATTAATTTGATTGTGGAAATCAAATTTAACTGAATTTATGTAGGTGGTAGCAGATACTTTGCCAGACGAGCAAATAGATAAATTAAGAAGAACATTTCATATGATGGACACGGACAAAAACGGAAGCTTGTGCTTTGATGAGCTCAAAGCTGGCCTTCTCAAGCTCGGACATAACCTTCCTGATTCTGATATCCATATGATCCTAGAGGCTGTGAGTTTTTTTTTCTTTTTTCTTTCTTCTTCACTATTGACCGTTCATTTCGTTCTCTAACATAACGCTACATGATACGCAGTGTATTATGTAACAGTAACACACGTAAAGACATGAACGACAATAACATGTTTTCACGTGTGCTACATGCATGCCTACATGCCTAAAACTGAAAATGTAGTGTCTACTCCCGCATCTATACCATATGTTTAAATCTCGAACGAACTTCCTCAACGTATTGAATACGTCGTCGTGTTTGTTTAATTTGTTTGTAAGGCCGATGTCGATGGGAACGGGACCTTGGACTGTGGAGAATTCCTAGCACTTTCGATACACCTACAAAAGATAGGAGAGGATGAAAACCTACGACGTGCGTTCAAGTACTTTGACAAGGACTCGAGCGGATACATTGAGTTCGAAGAGTTGCGAGAAGAATTGATTTTAGATGAATTTGGCACCAAAAGTGAGCAAGTCATTCGTGATATTCTTTTCGATGCCGACTTGGACAAGGTACAACTAACGTTATAAATTTACGCGGTTTTCTTTAGAAAACGTGATGGTATATATGACCATAACTTATTGTTAAACCGTCTTATACACAGGATGGTCGCATAAGCTACGACGAGTTTAAGGCAATGATGTGTTCAGGGATTGATTGGAAGATGTGTTCTAGACAATACTCAAAGGCCATGCTTAATAAGTTAAGCTTCAAGTTGTTCAAAGATAAATCTGTGCAAGTTAATTAAGTGCATGCTTTGTACAAAGTTCATTTTTTTTTTTTTTTTTTTTTTCTTGAGAGCCATATATACTGTTTGGTTGGCCTTTTTCTCTCTATCTCTTTTTATTCATGGAAAGAAAAAGGGAGGCATAGAATTTTGGAAGTAATAGTTTTTAGAGAAAATAGACAAAAATTCATACTTACACATTGCACTTAATTAAATTGCATTTGTAACCAGAAGAGAGAGGGGTAAATCAACATTGTTACTTTGGTCCTCAGGAGTCTTTTCTTTTTCTTTTGTTTTGGAATGCCTAGCTATCTAGCTTCTAAATTGAACTAATAGCAATTTTTCGATGAATAAGCATCTCTAATTAATTTTATAGCTCCTCACATTCACCAAAATTGCAACGCTTTAATTTTCACTTGTATTGAGATGCGATACTTTTGTTAGGAGTTGAATTGATAAGTAGATTCCATTGGTAAATTGAGGTACGCCAAATAACTTTTCTCGATTAATTGTTATGTCAGAAAGACTACATTCTACGTTATGCCTAGGCTAGTCACGCTAATAAGTCAAGTTTGTATACAAATTAAATAGACATCCAACCCAATGCAAACAATGTCGTCCCATAATTAAGCAAATCAGATCACTCACTATTTAGTTACCATACCTATAAAAATTTGCTCGGACCATTTTCTGTAATGTGGATAACCCATCTATCATTTTCGTGGACATATTTAATTTATAATGATGATAAGTTATGATATGATCGTAAAGACAACATCATACAGTCTTATTGATAACTCAACTATTTAGTAGTACTTATAGTAATGGCATAGTATATAAGTTTATTCTTACTCTTAGATTGTTTATTTGAAGTGGCATTAGTTCCTTAATTAATTAATTTCTTGATGATCATACCGCGCGAAGTGCCCCTTCTTCTCATATTATATCATCTTTGATCAAGCAAGCATTCCACATTTTAAGGCTCAATTTATTGATTGAGCTTATTGTAGTGGCTTTAATATTATTGTCACTTTGTCACATCACAAGTAATATCTTTTTTTTTTTCTTTCCTTTTCTCTCGCGACGGCAGGCCGGTAGGTATAGTGATGTCTTGTGGAGTTAAAGTGTATGTGCACATTTTTGTCTAAACACTACTCTATATTTTCTTATAGGTAAGTCTCTATCTAGTTTGGAGGAATATGAGGAAGTATTATATCCCTTGTGATCGTTGCGTGCTACTTTTTGTGTATAACGGCCACTAATTAGATACGAAGTAATATTTTGTCAACGATTAACCAAAATATATTTGGCCTATTGGTGATAATTGTACTCGGAAAATTGGGTTAGAAGAATTGTGTACATAAATTGTCTTTCATATAGACATTTGAAAAATCCACTATGCATGATAAGACTGTCTCTAGCTAATAAGGACGCTTCAGTTCATAAAATTAGGCAATTTACAACTTACAAGGCTAATGGCGTCTTTGAAGCTGTTGACAACTAAACCATTAAAATTGAGCCAATGTATATAGACTCGGATTTTACATTTACATTTCCGAATTTCATTTATAAGGTAAAAACTTTTCAAGATACGAGACAATGTTAAAGGTAAACTATGACAAAAAGATTGAAAGAGATACTCAACTACCAAAAATTTATCATTTGTGAACATTCTATGGTGACAATATAAAGTAACTAAAGAACTATGGCTACCATAATATAAAGTAGTTAAAAGGCTAAGTCCTCTCATTTTCAATGTATAACTGTTTCCTTTTCCACTAAACATATCAACATTGTCTCCCTACATATTGTTCAAGATCGCTGAAAGTTATGCATCTGACCAGCCCACTCATGTTATTTCAACACACAATAACTATAATAATCATGAAATATTCTTATGAAAGCTGCTTCTTTTTGGACTTCTGGCAAAAAATGACGTACTATTCTTTGATCAGTTCTGGACTTAATAAAATAATATAAAAATATAAAATAAAAGTGAAGACGGTGTTCTCCATAATTAAAAAACAAGTAATTACGAGTACATACTACGTGATTGTGTTGGTAAGAAACTCAATCAACTTAACTATATGTCATAAAAATTAGTACTTGCGGATTAGAAGTATGTTGGACTTATGAGTAAAAACTTTACGGCCATATGTAATTCTAACCGAGTCAAACCTAAACTAAGCCGAATGACGCAAACCAAACAATTCAATTAAAAAGAAATGCAAAAGTCAATGGAAGTTTTTCTTGGCAAAGTGAAAAAAAATGAGGATATATAGAGTTCATGGAGCTCTATGTTCAAACTTGAGCGTCCCTTCATAGTGGCTCCAAATCTTAAAAATCCAAAATTTTATACATGAAAATCTTTTTCACCAACAAATTATAATCGAAAATCCCTAAAAACATACACATATGATCCCAAAAAAGAAAAAGAAAATTCATTACTTTGTTTCATTTCATACTAAATCAAAATCCCAATAAAACAGTAATCATTAAAAAAAAAAAAAAAAAAAAAAAAAAAAGAGGGGATTGGGGAGTTCTGTTAACGGTTGAAGGGTTTGAAGGGGGATGCTAAATCTGGCTCAAGTTGCTTAAAGTGGAATGTTGTTCTAAGAATTACTGCAGAAAAACCAGGTTCTTTGCTATTTTTAGTAAGTTGCTCTGCTGTAAAGCTGTTGTTTGTTCTGCTACTGTTATTTCTGGCAATTTTAGTTGAGCAGAAACTACGATATATTACCATTTATATATGGTAGTGATCGAAAGAGCGAGCACTCTGTCTTCATCGTCTTCCTCTAGGAAGACGGAGAAGCAGAGTCGCAGTCGCGAAAATGATCTTCATGAGTTGCTTCTGAAGGGCAAGTCTGTGAAAAGAGCTAGCTCGTTCTCTTCACCTTTGTCTCCTTCGATGAAGAGGAAGGAGAAGAGCGCGAGTTGCTTGAAAGAGACGAAACCCATTCAGAGAGCAAGCTCATTTTCTTCTTCTTATTCTCCTTCTCGGATTAAGGAGAAGGAGAAGGAGAAGGAGAAGAAGAATGTTAGCATGAGCAATAATGAGCTAGCTCGGAACGAGAAACCTGTTCCAAGAACTAGCTCATTATTGTCATGCTCGTCTGTTGACTCCCCGAAGAAGATGAGGAGTCCAAAAGATGGTCATCAGGTTCGTAAGGAAAAGCGACCTGATCATCAAAGTCGAAAGAGCAGTGCTTTGATCAAGTCGAAAATCAAGGAGTTGGGGCCAATTTGTAAGAAGCGTAAAGATGTTTTGGATTCGATTCAGGCTGAGGATGATATCGATGTCTATTTTGATAAGCAAATCGATGAGGACGAGATGATTAATCCCGATGATTGCTTCTGGTTGTCGTCAGGGAGCATGTCTCCTCAAGAATTGGGTTTGTTCATGACTACTCTTGATCATAGTCTTGATGAATGGGTCATTTCTTTTATTCCTAGCCCGTCAGGAAATCCTAGTCATCATGTTGATGGTTCAAAAGCTGCTGTTAAAACCGCGGTTTTATCAGAGCCTGTGGAGGAAAATGAGGTTGTAGATGATGTCAAAGAGTGTCCAACTGCGAGCACTGATCAGAATATCGATTCTTCTTCCACTTCTTCATCTTCTCTTGCTCTGAGCACCTACACCAATAATTCAGCATTTTGGAATTTGGATAGAACAGGTGTGTGGGTGTCTCTGATCAATCTTGAAGGTGAAGATTCCAAGCTGATTTCGGTTGGAGACTCAGAGTCAGAAGATTTGGATCCTGACTTTCCAAGCCCTACTTATGAAGGTGAAGCTAATTGGGATTCTTGTTCTTCTGATGTTGGTGTTTCCTCATCTGCAAGATCAACACAGGAGAGTTCTCACAGTGATTGGTCGTCTGACCTTCTTTCGGATTCTGTAGATTGGGATGTTGAGTCTGATGACCCTATTTTCTGGCCCTGTGGTTTAGACTCTGGATGGGATCAGACATTGGAAACATTCTCAGTCTCGCCTCGCAAAGGTACATTCAAGTCAAGCCTTGATCTTGCAAAAGATGGGATTGTTAGTCCTGGTTCTATCAAATTCCGGCTTCATCATGGTAGAAGAGAAAACTCTAAAGAAGGAATGAGGAGGAGGATCCTTTTCGTGTCAGGATTGACTGCATCGAAGATTATCGAGTTTAAGAAGGGCTGTCGCAAGAAATTTGCTGCTGCAGGAGCAAGGGGGACTAGTAACAGGCGCTCAAAGATTGGTAAACGAGCTGGTCGTTACAACAGAAGGGTGCCCCCAATACTCGAGACTGATCTTGAAGGGATATCACCCAAAGATACCCCAACAAAACAAACAGAAGAATTTCCTGCTGTCAACTTTAATTCAGACCTGCTTTCGGAATCTGAAGATTGGGGAGACGAAATGGACTCTGACGGTCCACTAGTTTGGCCATCTGATCAGAAACAAGATTGGAATGTTACCTGTGATTTCCTGAACATTTCACCTAGGAAGAATGCTGTCAACTTCACCAATTTTGGGTCTCCAAAGGGTGGTTTTACAGTTTCGAGTTCTATAAGACTGAAGTTTCAGTTTCGTGCTGATAAGAAGGCGAAAACCAAACCAGGTTCCAGCATTTTAGGTCTTGGTGCATCCAAAAGCCTGAAGTTTAAACCAGGATCTCACAAGACTACTGCTGTTTCTCGAAGGAGACCGGTGTTGAAAGCTACGCCACTGAAGCTCAGTCCATCATTCAAAAGCATGGTGGTTATAGTCCCTTCTAAGAGGGCAACCATGGTTAAACCAGCTGAGTTTAAGCATTCAGTTACCCGAATTAATGCTAATCATGGGAAGAGGATCAGAGCAATGCCTCTTAAAATTGGTAAATCTGTTGAACAGTTTTTAAGGTTGGTGTCTGTTAATGCTGTCAATAAGAAGTTCCCTGAGGGTGAACTGACCTCAGGACATCTCCCAATTGAGACTGTTATGGGCCTCAGTGAGTTCGATGGACACGAGGGTGTCGATATGGATTTCGAGGAGACGCAATTTTCCTTCGAGGAATACATGAGAGATTGAAGATTTCCTGCTAATTGATTTGCTGCCCTATCTTTGTTCCTGTGTGTCCTTGCTTTTTAATATGTTGTGTGTTCCTTACAGTTGAAAATGAAAAAAAAAAAGAGAAAAAAAATGGTAAAAAGTAGTGGAAAACAACCAAAAAAGAGTGGGTGAAGATTTTCTGATACTGATGTACTCATTCTGATGTTTTCTTTGAGCTAATAATATGAAGATGGAGAAAAAGAAAAAAAAGATACCATACATTGTGTTCTTTTGGGATGTTCTATTATTTTCCGTGAAATTATGAATGTTCATAACCAAAATTCAGGTACATACATCACTAGATCAATAGATCATACTCTTATATCCATAGTACATAATATGATATGCTACTATGCCTAGCTATGTTGCATGAGAGGGATGATGAAGATGAAGACGTCACTGTTAAAGCTCAAAGAAATTGCCAAGAGGAAGAATACAAAGAGGAAAAGAGAATATGTGAGGTGGTGTTTAGTATACTAACAATTAGAGTGGAAGGGGAATGGACAGAAACGGAAGGAAACGGACCCAAACGGCCAAATAGGCGTTGCCACGTTAGCCCAGTGTAGACATTCTGTATTCCTGTATGGGGACTTCTCTTATAGGCTATAGCGTCCAATAATAAAAACGGACTCAATACGCGATGATTTGTTTTGTTTGCCAAAAAAAATCATATTTTAGTCTAGTTCCGAGTTATCGTTAGTTTAACATTTGGCCCAACTCTTTATTCGTGGATTAAATATGATATTGGAGTGGTGGATTTGATTTTACGTGACCATGCATTTAATGAAGTTAGAGTATCCATAGCCTTGGCCAGTTGGCCTAATTGTTTTACGTAGCATGCAGTTGGATGCCACTTTGAGTACTGACATCCAAATAGTTTTGGTTGCTCACGTACTCCCTTAAGTTTGTTACGCCATTTCATCACTTCATTTTATCTGGATAAAGTCTCATTTAACCCATATTCTTATCGTAATTCATTTCCCAATTTTCCTATATCTTTTCACCATGTAAAACCATTATCCTTCCATTATTATCAACACTTATCCTCCCGTTTGTTATTATCCGCACACATTTTCACACCTTTGCAATATCTATTGATTTGATTTCTTGGAGATTAAGCCTAGGGTAGCTTAGCCTAGCTTGTCAAGGTAAGTGCAAGATGACGGTAATTGAATTGGAAAAAATAGGCTATTTTTTAATTGTGTTTCGTGTATGGCAGATGCCCTAACTGAATCCGGTGAACGTGGTCGTTGCCTCTAATACATCTTTTAATATATATATATATATATATATATATATATATATATATATATATATATATATAAATAGGATCAAATGAGTCCTTTAGGCTTAGATGAGTGCATGAGTCCTCATCTTAACCATTCATTTGCTCAGATCTAACGCTCCCAAATCCGCCATAACTGAGGGGTAAAAGCGTCATTTAAATCATAGATATATAACCTTTATCAACTGTCTCCCACCTCATTTTTGCATTTCACTTTCTCTCTCTTCATCCTTCGTTTTCCAGATTCTCTTCAAAATCGTTCCATTTTTTTCTCTATTCACGCCATTGCTCGCCACCGCTACCGCTACCGCTACCTCTCTCGCTCTCCACCGCTTTGCCGCTGTTACTCTCTCGTGGTTTCTCTCTCTTCACCTTCGCTCCTAATTTTTCTCTCTCCTCGCCGCCGTCTCTCTCCTTCGCCGTCGATCTCCCTCGTAGCCGTCACATGAAACCATATCAGGTATTATTTTGCTCCTCATTTGATTATCCTAATTACTCGTTATAGAAACCCTAGGTTTGATTGTGTTGATTTTTTAGGTTTTTTTAGTTCTTCGTTCATTCAAATTGTTCGCATATGTTTGATTTTATTGTTTTTTGTGATTTCGTAGTGATTTTGGTTGTTTTACGTTGCGATTTTTTGTGTGATTTTTACGCTGCAATTTCGTGTTAGTTAAGCTTTTATTTGTTCGATTTCATGTGTTCTAATGCTTATTAGGTTTGATATATGTCGATTAGATGCTCGATTTAGTGTTCTCGAAACTCTGTGGTGTTCTATTTTTGATTTAGTATCGATTGTGTTTTTTTTTTTTTTATTGTGATTTCTGAAACTTATGATGTTATCAAGTGATTTCTGAGTTTCGATTCATTTTTTTGGTATCTTAGGGTTTACGCTCATTATACGTCCTTCTGGATGATTTTGGATGAACATTTTCGATGTCGGCAGCGGTCTATTATCGGAGTTCTGGTCGCGATTTTACTGCTCTCAGGTATAGCATCTCATTCGTCTGAATTAATTTTATGGTGCGTTTTTATGTTTTTTTTTTTCGTCTGAATTATATGTTTCAAGGTTTTTTTTTCTGAATATTGCTGATTTGTTGAGTTTATTGTTGTAATTTGTGTGTTGATTAATTTCTTGGTAATTGGTCTGAATTTGTTGGGTTTTGAAGAAGTATCTCAATATGAGATAATCTTCTCATAGAAGCAGCTACTGTAAAAGTTGATGAAGGAAAGCATAGGAAAGAATGTAGAAGATTGGTAAAGAAGATAATTTTTCATTAATTGGAAATAATGTTTGCTAATCACATTATTTTATATATGATACAATAGGAATTTGATAGTCTTGTGCTTGATTTGCATTGTTGTAATTTGATCAAGAATTATAATTGGAACAATTTGGAATTGCTTTGCTGTTGTGGATTCTAGTTCTGTTTACCTTGTGTGAGGAACAAGGTCAGTGTTTCAGTGATAGTGTGATACTAAGTTGACTGGAGTTGAAACTTGAAAAGGAAGGCTTTGTGGATTTAAATCTGATCATATAACTACAATGACGCTTTTAGGCCGACTTTTAGTTATGATACAGTGTCGTAGGGGCTTCTGTCAATGTTGAGTATGCACTAACCAAATTGAAAGTATAGTGAAGGATTCAGATAAAGGATAGGTTTTGACATGGAGTGGTAATTGTAGTCGTATTGATGAGTGGGGATATGGTGTTAGTGTAACCGGATTAAAGTCTGCATGGGAAGGGGAATAGGATTAACAAGGGGATTAGATCTTTTATGGATCTGTTTAGGCATTGCTTATGGTTGAAACTTCTTCTGGTTAAAACAAAATACAATCTAGAAAGGTTTCAAATTTCCACTCAAAAAGGTTGTTAGCTCAATGGTAGAGCGGTGTGCCACTGGCACATAGATGTGGGTTCGAGTCCCACACAGCCTAATGTTTTTTTGTTGCTTATTGTTGGGTTTGATCGAGTTAGAAATTTACAATATACATCCGGCTGTGATTTATTGCTAGCAAAAATAGGACCCTGATAAATAAAGTCGATGCATCATTATTGTCAAGCACTTGATGCATATGCTAATATGCTATGCACACGATATACTAATAGCATCATTTGCTACACATGAAATTTATGGAGCTGAAAGCAAAGCGCTCATACCGCTTCATTTGCTACACATGAAATTTTGCTTCAAAGTTTCGATGTTTACTAAAAACCCTTTCATAGTATTATAAGTTTTCAATGCTCTACTGAAGTGAGTCTTACTCAACTGATTGGATTATTACTCAGTTTCTGACAGTAGTTTGTGTTTGCTTTGAAGGTCTCCTGACACAGCAAAAGTGAGAAGCAAAATGATTTATGCGACCTCAAAGGACAGATTCAAGAGGGAATTGGATGGGATTCAGGTGGAGCTTCAGGCAACTGATCCCTCAGAGATGGATCTTGATGTTTTCATTAGCCGAGCCCATTGATTCAGGAGGCTAGTTATAAAGATGCTTCTTTTTTCTTTGCTGCGAGCCCTTTTGAGTTGCAAAGGAATAGATTAAAGTTTTCAAGAATTTCATAGCCGACGTGGGACTTGAACCCACACCTCGTGCAATGCACGATGCTCTTCCTATTGAGCTAACCAGCTTTCAAGGAGAAACAGAAGTATAAAACGATAATTCAGCATTTAGTCTTGCAACTTAACCATAAGGCTAGATTCTGGATACATCCACCACCAGTTACATCCTAGTCTGACTCACAAGATATGTAAGAACTAGAGGTATCAAGACAGTATTGATCTCTAATAACAAGCAAGACAAATACTCCATCAAGTACAACTCCAAGGAGAAGTCACTGCAACAGACAAAGGCCACCATTATATAGCATACAACCCAGGTCCCAAACTACTAGACACACCAGTTATAACCTCTTCAAGTAACCACGATACCATAACCAATTACTTTCACATCACTACTACTACTAGTAAATATTAGAGACACATCAATCTACCGAAATCTGAACTATACATACAATACACAAGAGTGTCCATCCAGTGACACCGACTTGCCAAACAACGACACAAGAGTGTCCATACAGTGACACCTTCATCCAATGACACAAGAGTGTCCATACAATGACACCGACTGCCCACACAATGACACAAGAGTGTCCATACAGTGACACCTTCGTACAATGACACGAGAGTGTCCATACAATGACACTAGAATGTCCATACAATGACACTATCCAAAAGAATCACACACTAAAAAAAAGAATCACTCTTACTAGCAAATTGAATCACACACACGAACTAGTAGAATCACACACACTATCGAATAAAATCACAATCATGAACAAGTAGAATCATACACACTATTGAATAATAACACACACGCTATCAAATGGAATCATACACATTATCAAATAAAATCACAAAGTCCATTCAAAAGAATCACATACTAACTAATAGAATAACTCACTAACAAATGAATTCACATAGCATACCAAGTAGAATCACACACACTATTGAATACAATCACACACACTATCGAGAAGAATCACACACAGTAGCAAATTGAATCACATTCTATGGAATAAAATCACACTCACTATCGAATAGAATCACAAACTAACAAATAGAATCACACACATAAACTTATAGAATCACACACGATATCAAATAGAATCACGCAAACTAATGAATAGAATTACACTAACGCACACATAGAATCATACAAGCTATCAAATAGAATCATACACTAACCAATAAAATCACACACTCTATCGAATATAATCACACACCCTATAAGATAGAATCACATTAACAAAAACAATTGCACACAGCCTAACATATATAATCTCACCAATATGATACCATAAACTGACCAATGTGACTCCATATAATAACCAATGTGATTCTATATACTGACCAATATGATTCTATAACCTAACCAATTATAAAATCGAGTAATTGGAAAATCAATAATGGAAACGAGTGTGATTCAATAGTCAATACAAAGTGATTGCAAATGCTATTTAAAAATCAAAATCGAAAGAAGGGCCTGTGTGATTCAATATCCAATACAGTGTGATTGCAAATGCTAATTAAGAATCGAAAAGCAGACACAATTGAAAAACGATCGAATTTGGGAAATTGAAAAAAAAAACGATGAATTCTTTTGTTCTGATCTTCGTTTAATCAGTAGCACAACCTATTTTTCGTAGATATCAACAAAAACAGCAGCAGAAACAACAAAAAAATTGATTGCAAATTCGAAAAATATAGATCAAATTCACTACAAGATTAATCGAAATTAACAGCTTGAATAAGACTAAAAATGCTGCGAAGCTTTCGAAAACACCAAATCGAGCATCTAATCAACTTAAATCAAACCTAAAAAGCATTTAAATACATAGAATCGAACAAGTAACAGCTTGAGTAACACGCAAAAACTTCTAAAAATCAGTGATTACCTTTAAAAGAACATAGAATGTGGCAGTAATAGGTGAAAGAGAGAAGCGGCAGAGGAGAGATCGGCGGTGACACGGCGGAGGCAAGAGAAGCGACGACGAGAAAGCACGGAGGAATAAATCGCCGGAGATCACGAGAGAGGAGAGAGAAAATGTGGGAGGAAGCAGGAAAATTTTTTCTGAGAAATGAGAAGAAAGAGGTTTACGAACCCCTGGATCAATGTGGCCTCGTGTTTCTTCACTAAATCGTGGCCTTTCATTTTTCTGCATCTAAAGGTTCAGATGAGGACTCATGGACTCATATATATATATATATATATATATATATATATATATATATATATATATATATGGTATAGTTTATAAGATATCGATTTCCAATTGGGTTTACGACTTCTAAAATTCAAATCTTTAGATGATGACTTTTTCTTATTGCGCGAGTCACCTGACTTATGACCTGTTTGAGCAAGTTCCACCTTCTTCAAAAGTATTACTCAGAAATGGTTTCATAAGGAGATAGAAGAAACTCTGAATCAAGTCAAACCACCCAAAACCCAAGTCAACAAAACTTTCTTACTTCCAATGAGTTCTTAACACCACTTCGACTTCATTAACTAACCTAACCGTCGAACTCAAAATAAGTAAACACCTAATCAAATAAGCTCGATATCTTGTCAACTCAACCAACCAATTACACTTGGCGACAAACCAATACTAGTACAGTAGTACTCGTATTATAAGAAGATGCTTTAATCAAACATTTGTACTACTCCTCCGTAGCATATTTCAATTAATTGTCGTGTACTATACGCCACCCAACAAAAACTGTAGATTTTTTTTTCCAGTATAAGAATTGACACTTGTAATACGGCAGACAGTCAGAACAACAACAACAGATGACAGACGAGACACACGAGCAACCTCGATCTCATCAACCCCCACCACCTCCCATTTTCCTTTCTCTCTCCTCTTTCTGAAATCGAACCTTCTTCCATTCCTCCTTCCTGTCTCTCTCTCTCTCTGATCTCTTTTCACTGTTTTAAGGGTTACCTTTCCACTTTGGCTTCCTGATGTTCTTTTCCTGCGCACTTCTTTTGACTTTTTCTCCTCATTTTCTTCCCATTTTTAATCCCCCTTTCTCGCACATGATCTCTTCTTAACTACAGCAAAAACATCTATCTTCTCATTCACACTTCCAAGATTCAATCTTTTTCTGATCTTCCCTTCTTTTCCTGGTATGAAAATTCTGCATTTTTTCATTTTTCATTGCTTATTTCTTGCTCAATTTTTCTGGTTATGCTTTAATTTTTTAATTAGTGAAGTGGGTTTGTGCTAATTTTTGGTGGGCAAGTCTTTATTTTTGTGGGTAATTGTAATTTTGAAGTGGGTTGATGAAATTGATTAGTATGAATGTGTGAGAAATGTATGATTTGGGGATTTTAGATTTAGAGTTTTCAGTTAGTTGACTTTTTTTGTTTGTTTGTTTGTTTGTTTGTTTGGTTGAAGTTAAGTAGAGTTGATCGAGTAATACATATGTGTTCACCTTTGATTTGGTTACTTAATGAGTTGATTATTACTAATGAGCTATTCCCTCCGTTCCCGTGAATTGTTAATGTTTAGTTTGAATTCGTCTCACCTAGTCGAAGCAAACGTTAACCATCCAAAAGAACGAACTTTTTTGTGGTGCTTGATCGAAATTAGGACCTCCATTGTTCAGCAACTCACTTGTGAAATCCGGATATTTCAGGTTCTATTTGATTAAAGATTAAGCATTATGCGTGCACCATCGATTTTGTCACAATGCTTACCAGGCCTGTCACCTCTTGATCGAGGAAGTCACAGCATGTCTGCTGTTTCTGATAAAGATGCACATTATCCGACCCCTGCTGTCGAAATTCTCCCTTCGAAAGTGAGTAATATGCTCAATGTTGAGACTTTGAGAGGTTATTAGAAGCCGCGTTTACTGTTTGAATGTCATTGTTGATTTAATCAAGTTGTACTGATCACAACTCGACATTTTGTCTTTCTAGGTGTCACAACATTCCAAGTACAATGGAGAGAGTGTTGATGTTCAAGGGCTGCATTCATTCAAGGTTTTCCTCCTGACTTGGTTGTGATTTTTGAATTTTGAGACTCACTCTTTTTTTTTCTGTATGTTAAACTTATCTACTTGGAGTAGAAGTTAATAAGTGTTGCATATAGATATGATTGAGAGACCACGGGAAATTGGGGATATGTAAACTGGATTGCCAATTAGCAGATTTCGAATGCTATTGAAGCACACTTGTTGAATCTAGTCTGAGCACCTTCATCTCGCGCGAGCTGCTACTTGATAGTACCCTCATTTGGGGTATCAGTGGAGAGACCTGAATATTTGTAGCAGAGGAGCATGGAAATTTTTCAGGATTTAAAGTAGATCAGAATAGCTTTTTAATGAGTACATTTCTTGACAGAAGTATCAGTTGATATCACAACATCATAACATTTGCCTATTTCAATTGAAGTATAACAATTGACACACCAGAAAGCTTTTTCTTTCTATCCCTACTCTCTATGCCTTCTTCTCTCAGACGCTTAATTGACATGAGATGACCCTGTTTGTTCTATCTGCATTTGCCATTTTTGAAATCCTAGCCAATCTTCGTTGGACAGGATGGAAAAGTTTCTATGAGCTTGGCTCCCATACATTTGCCCACAGCTATACCTGGCATTTATATTTAATTTATTGTCACTGTTTATAACTAGGGAAAAGAGGTATGAGGTATCAATCATAGTTTCATTGCTGTTTCCTGTGAAGAATGTTGTTGCGTAATTTGGGCCTGCTAAATAACCCAATTACGCACAGGCTTGTTCCTTTATCTTGTACTTAGATCAGCCATGCCTTGGAACCTTAGTGGAGAGGTTTTTTTTTTTGTTTAAGAGAGATGTTTCTTTTTATTTGTGTGTTTAGTGTTTAGGTGAATGCAGGATTCGCCACAATTGTAACACATGTTTGGGAGTTGTAGCCTTGTAGATTATGTGCTTTCGATGCATGTTGTTGGGCAAAAGCATGAGTTTTCTCCCTATGAGTACTGATCAGCTGCTTTATTGTCTACAGGGGAAGATTAGTGTCGGAAGTATAGTTGGCTTCAGTGGACCCGAATTAATATGCTCAAAAGTTGATGGTACGTGCACGTCATTTCTTTATGTGGTTCACCCCATTTCAGTCAACTTCCTTTGAACACCCCAGCTTACCGTTCTTCAGTGTGTAATGTATTTCCAATTTCTTGTTTACAGGGTCCTGCAAATCTTGGGATAGTTCCATTGATCTTGTAAATGTCCTCAAGCATGAGATCCGCGATGGACAATTGAGCTTCAGAGGCAAAAGAGTCCTTGAGGTATTAAACTAGGGCTACAAAGATATACTTAAATCTTTCAGACCTTGCAGTGGTAGAATTTCTCACTCTGATGTTTCCAATACGAGTTCGAAATCTCCAAATCGTTTCTGTCCCTTGTACTGCGTTTGTAATTTCATTAGACACGTGTCCTGTTCATTGATTGCATTTCTTTGTACATGCCTGCCAAGCACACAAATATAGCCTTAACTAAACCACCCCCCTCCCCTCTCAGCCCCTCAACCTGCAGTGAAGGGGGTTCTTCTTAAGCCCTCAGCTCATGAGTGAAGTGTTTTGTCTGCGTGATGAAGTCCATCTAGTCAGTTTGAACAATTGAACTTGGCATCATTTTGCTGCTTAGAGTTTTATTGGGAGCTTACAATTTGTCAAAGATCTTTTGTCATGTTAAGCATGTGTATATCAGCTTTGAAGGTTAAGAAAGCTTCGAATCTTTAATAAGTTTTGTCCCCTTTCTGAACAGCTCTCCTGCAACTATGGGCTATCTGGTATTTTCGCATGCTTGAAGGTATTCCCCTTGAACTTTCTGTGCACATTTTATTCTTACGAAACTTTCATTTGAAGTTACGTCCATGACCTCTATCTCTCATTTGTGTTTTTGTACAGCTTAGCTTTTAGCTTAAAACGTGAATAGCATTTTGACCTTTGTAACTGGATGGTTTTGTCACAAGTTTACTATAAATTTGTTCATGCATTTGATATTAGCTCACTTGTTCTACGGTTCTACCCTCGTCATTGTGCTTTAGGAAGCAGTGCAGTCGGCTGGATGTGTTTGACAGACTTTGAAATTTTAAAGATTTGTGTTGTTGTTCATCCCTTGGTATTGAACTATTGCAGACATTATATCCTGGTCTCCAAAAGATATTCGAAGTTATAATTTGTTTTCTCCTGTAATCTGGAGTGTGGATATTCGTATTGGCTAATGGCTCTAGCTCATCAAGTATTTCTTTCGTCATCATTTGCAGGGTGCCTCTACTGTGCATTTCCAAGACGTAAATGCTGAAACCATTAGATGTGCAACTATTCCCAATGTACTGGCTAATCTTGAGCAGGCCAGGGACTGGCAAACCCGGCAACCTGAGGGTCCTGTGACACCGTCGAGGCAAACTTTGGCACCATCTGTGCATTTTTATGCTGGGGACTGGGAGGAGTTACCCACTGTGTTGTCTGTAGTGAGGAATGAGGCTTTTGAATTAACACCAGGAATGAGCATGTGCTTTTCGGAGGATGATTTTAATGATGCGTGTAGTAGTCAAGATGGCAGCATAACTGGGCAAGAGACTGCCAAACCGAGGCGGTCAAGGAAGCTTTCTGGCAGCCGGGCTTGGGAAAGGGCTAGCGAGGCAGATCATCGTGAGGGTGGTTATGATGTTATTTTGATTACAGAGATCCCTTACTCAGTTACTTCTCTGAAGAAGCTTTATGCCCTAATAAAGAAGGTTAGTTCCTTGATTTCGGTATCTATGATTGCCAATGCACATAAATCATCATTTGCTCACTCACTTAAGATAATGTGTCTGTAAGAACTGCCTTAATTTGCCTAAAGAGTCCTACTTATCGAGCCATCTGGTTTGAATAGTGTCAAAATAAGAGAATTGTTCAAGGGACCATTTGAACCTTCCCCTTCTTTTAGATATAAGACTTGGTAGTTTGTTAGGGCTATAGCCTATATTCTTACCATACATGAAGTTATCTACAGTATCTGTTAACTGATTAAAGAAAAATTCTTTAATCAAGCAAGAGAGATGATGTATAGTGTCATTTAGACTGTGTTGCCGTTCAGCATCCAGAGAACCGTCATTGTCTGGACCACATCTGACTGTGTAGTAGTCTGCCTTGTGGAGGATTCCGCCCAAGTCACGTAGCCTCCTTTGATAACAGACATTTAAGCTCTGCAAGTTGATATAGCTGCACTAAACCACAAGGCTTATCCTTCTATCCAATTGCAATAATACTGCTTGTTCTCTGAGATTCCTGCCCATGCCCTTGACTGTTTCTCGCTGTTGACACTGGCTGCAGATTCATTTTTCTTACTCAACATTTTCTCTTTCTTCTATTCTTACTTTGTTCAGTATCTATATCTGTTTCTTAAATAAATTCGTGTCTGATATTACCAGTGCGTGCGACCTCCATATGGAGTACTATATCTAGCAACAAAAAAGAATTATGTCGGCTTTAACAATGGAGCTCGGCAATTGAGAAGTATCGTGGATGACGAAGGAATATACGGAGCTCATCTAGTGAAAGAGATGGCTGACAGGGAGATTTGGAAGTTTTTCCTCAAATGAGTCCTGTGAAGCTCAGAAAGAAGTGCCTAGAGGAATCTCAGTGAAAGGAAAGTTGATTTTTTCATTTCTTTAGTTATTATGTGTCTGTATAATACGAACCACAAATATGTTCCTTAATCTTTGTTCTAGTGATAGAGAAATCTGATATCTTCGATTAGTCAAAGAGTTAAACTTTAATTTAGACGTTGTTAAAAAAAAAAAAAAAAAACCAAAGAGTTAAACTTTTCCCAAATGTAATACTCTCCTATTTTCAGATACTATAAGTTTCAACTGTAAATAGAAAAGTGACCACTAAAGCTGTGGTGAATTTCACAACATGATGTTATTTTGAACTCTCACCTGTTCTGTGCATAAGATTTTGCTATGTATGTGCATTTATTTTGTGTCTTTAGGGGTGGTACATTCGGAGACAAATTATTTTTCCCATAAAAGCGTATAGCTGAAATACATAAACTACGAAAAAACGCTTCTATTGAAGGAAGAAGTTTTGCTTGTAATAGGGCTAGAACTAACATATGAATCAGGTTTGTCAGCTTCGCGTTAGGCTATGTTTGGTAAAAACTAGCTGAAATTGTAGCTGGACGCTGAAATAGTAGCTGAATGCTGAAATTGTAGCTGAAAGCTGAAATAACAACTGTAATATAATAGCTGAAAGTTGTTAACTGATAGACTATGTTTGGTAAAACTAGTTGAAATAGTAGTTGAACGCTGAAATAGTAGCTGAAAGCTGAAATAATAGATGCAAAGTTTTTAGCTGATAGTATTAGGAGTGTTTGACAGAATTAGCTGTTATAGGAGCTTGTATATATAAAATTAAATAAAAGTGCATTATTTATTTTTAATCTCATTTTATTTTAGTAAATAATTGAAGGTAAATTAGGAATAAAATTATGATAAGCTAGCTTATTTTAAATAAGTTACATGGGGTAACTTCTTAAATAAGCTAGTGGTGTTATCAAACCAACTTATTTGGTAAACGTGCTTAAAAAACTAGTCAAATAAGCTACTTTGGCCAAATAAGCTAGCTTACTGTGCATACCAAACAACGAACTAATATCGACTAAGAATAACAAGTTTAGCAACTAATTAACCGCAACCGCGCATTAACTAATCATAACCTTCAATTATCGTGTTAATTCCTCCTAAGCCTAAAAACCGCGACCGAATTATCTAAACAAGCTAATAATCAAACCAAGGTAAATGGGGTAGCGATCCAGATAAAACGAGGCAATATTATGAATAAATGTAAAGAATAACAACCAATCAAGTACATAAAGGAAAAAGACGATTACATTAATAACCGAAAGATTAGTGTTTCACCAAGATTTGGAGATTAGCTCTCCATATTACAAAAGATGAGGAAAACTTTTGGGGAAGTTAAGGCGAGGAGTGGTGGAGAATGGATAAAATGCGATAAGATGAGATTTGCTCTCTCCTCCCACATTTATACAAATCTAAAATAAGAATTAAAATTAAAAGATAAAAGAAAATAAACTTACTAGAAAAATAAATCTCGACTCGAGGCAAACGTCTCGAGTCGTGAATACTAAAAAACCATTGTTGCCCGAGAGAAGGTATTCCCGACTCCGGTCAAGAGCCAAGTATATATCATCGAGTAGAGACGATCTTCCTTGACTCGAGACTATTGAATCTCGAGTCGAGATTTAACCCGTTATAAACACCTTCTCGACATTTGATGTCTGACTCGAGAAGAAAGCACCTCGAGTCGAGGCATACGTCTCGAGTCGAGACTTCACTGTGTCGCGTCGAGAAACTGCTCTGCGGACCGATATTCAAACGCACATAACTTTCATCTCATAATATATCGTTGGAAAGATCATAACATGAACTTTACTATCCAAGTATAATTTTTGATAAAACTCATCCACAAAGAAAGTTATGGCCATCAGAAGTTGAAATTGTGTTATTGGCTATCAAAACTTCAACTCCAGTCATCTTATAGGTTGGTCTTTGGTGGTATCTTTCTTGGTCTTAACTTGGTCATTCTTGTCTTCAACATGTGATCACTAATCCAAGTGGAGTGATTATATCTCGTCTTACAAAAGCAGCTTATATTCTCCGATTTACAACACAAACCAACATTTAGGAGAATACTACCAAAATGAGATAAAATACATTACTTAAACACCACTAATACTATCACATCAGTTACGTTAAGTTTGACTGCCTACTATGAAATTTATGATTTACGTTAAATCTATGTAAGACTATTATCTACAAATGTGGACCCTAAGCTTCTACTTTTACTATTCGTCTTCAAGGGCTTTCACGGTGAAGAGGTATCATTTTCTTTCATCGGAGCTGTAACAACCTGATCCACCATACGTCGCAACACAACCCAATAAGATGGGTCGTCACCCCTTAATGTAACGACCCTAAATTTTCGACACATGAAAGTAAGAAAGTAAAGGATTGTTATGCCGCCGTTGCCTACCAAGGCAACGAAAAGGCTTATTAAAACAAAGTTCTAAAAGAAACAACAAGTGTCAGCGGAAGACTTGTAGTTAAGATTACAATCCAAAAACAAACCAAGTGGAATAAATTAAAATCGTTCAAAAGAATCCAAATGTTTGACGAATTATTCTAAAATCTCATGCCATGCAACGACATCCAAGCAGACAATCAATCACCTTCAAGACCTGTCAACTGCGCCATTACAACAATGACACAGGCCCCAAAATAGGGTAGGGACAAATCCAAACAGAAAGAACGTCAGCTCAGCCTGAGTAAGAAAACGGGAGCAGCAAAAGAAATAAGAAACGCGCCTTTTTAAGGCGCGTAGCTGAATATAATTGAACAAACTACGCAAAACAACAACGAACGAGAATGACAGTACACGACTCGTGCACTGGTCGTGCACGACTCGTGCACAATGCAGATTGCACAGCCCAGCAAGGCAAACAAAAGATTAATTATTCGATTATCGATTCTTATCATATATGTTATTCAAGGGCCTCCGTGAGGTTTCTATTAACGAGTCAAGGGTCCTACCCCAACACTACCAAAACTAGAGTAACAAAGTAACGTCATTCTATTAGGGGGTTTGGCAGCTGATCTCCAACCCTTAAACACAAAACTTCTCGTTATAGGTACAAATAAAAGACACGTCATCTCGATGTGGTGACGGCTCCTATGTCCGCCCCTCTAGATGGGTTTTAATTTGCATTTCATTATTTCAACTATTTAGGGTATATTATTTGTGCTTGCACTTTCGA
This sequence comes from Spergularia marina, assembly GCA_963680865.1. Lineage (NCBI taxonomy): Eukaryota > Viridiplantae > Streptophyta > Magnoliopsida > Caryophyllales > Caryophyllaceae > Spergularia > Spergularia marina. The sequence goes on along the minus strand of OY804553.1, from coordinate 18,621,111 downwards.
TTTATATTATAGATGGCCGTAGCCGGAAACATCAACATTTGAATCAACAATTGAGAATGACATTACCATATAACAAGATACACATAAGCGTGGATTTCAAAGATGATGAACAAGAGATTTAAGGAACATAATAAAGGATGAAACGAATGTTAAAGCTCATGAGAACGGATGATATAATCATCCTCAACTGTTCCTCAACTGTTGGGAGGTAACGTTCTTACCTTTCAACGCTAATCTTTAATCAAGTTCTTCTAACAAGATTTACGAACTACACCTCCTTGAATCCACAACTTAGGTAACCCAATCACAAACTCAAACGATAATGCCCTAATTCACAAGGTGTATCCATAAGTCATAATTCTCACAATTAACACTAATCTATAATGAATCCAAAAGGAGACAGTAGTAAATAAACATGAATAATGTCTACCTCCGACATCGGATGACCACCAAATTTGAATATGTCATAAAAGGTTATGTCAGGAACGTCTCCTCCAAATTTTGTTCACAAACACCAAGCGGATTAATGGGAATCAATCTCACACTGAACCATAAACATGAATTAGGGTTTACCCACGAATTTTGATATACCTTTTGATACACAAATCTAGGCCTTAGAAAGTTTTGATATGTTATCACAACTAGAGTTAGGAACATCTCCTTAAAATCTTGTCCCAAAATATCTTAGGAATAAACGGGAATCATCAAAATACCGAGGGGGCGGAACAGATCGGGTACATGGACACAGCTCCACTAAAACACCTCTACAGAAAAAATCTGGTGGAATCTTGGCATGATCTACATGTTGATGGATTCGTATTGAAAGCAAGGTTCTAACACCACTAACCACGTCTTAATCAAAGGTCGTATGTGAGAGTTGTGTACGTTTGAAGTTGACACGGTTGTGTTGAAAACTTATGCGGGTGGAGGCTACGAAAATGAGAGAGATGGAGGAGAGGGGAGCCGAATGACTGTCAAAGGGGAGCAAGGGTTTTTCTTTATTTTTCATAAATGGGTATGAGGGTAGACTCGGGTTTGGGTTTAATTAGTTGGTTGAGAAGAGTGATCCACAAACCCGAATGAGTAATAATGAGTCCTCTTGTGTAATTTTATAATTAGAAACCCATAATAGTATAATCGAATTCCAATAAAATTGACAAAATCCTCGAATATACAATAAAACGTAACACCCTTAATTATTAGAATTCCCAAAAATTACGGGGTGTTACACTTAAACCCGTATATCCTCTCGTAGATTAAAAAGGTGAAGGCCTTGTTGTTAGTATGATGGTAGGAATCTATTATAAACCGATCATATGAGCCTTTGTTTCCCAATGTGAGACAAACCAACTCCATAATTCACTTTCCATATTCCGTAGTGTTACAGGAGCACCATGAAGGAGTATAATTTTCTCGTTTACGGCACTGTGCACCATACTACTTGCGGATGTCGAGTCACAGCCATCGCCACCGGGTAATTTCTCATTATCTTCATTGGTACAACCTCTTGTAATCACATTGCATTTGGTTAAGTATGACATTCTTATGTGTTTATGATTCAAGTGTACAATGCTCATTTTTCGTTTCGTATGTTGGTGAGCAGGATCTTCACATGCGAGAAGGTTTTATGTTGATATGCTGGAACGAAATGAGAACATTAACATTGACAACTTTCCCACTGGATTGATTATGTTATGTGAGGGTGATTATCGATGTGGAATCCACTTTCATACTGAATCTGATTGATCAAATAAAGGTACCAAGATCCGACTATAAGAGATCCAATCTGTGTTGACACAAGTTTTGGCTTTCGTATACCCCGCACTTTCTCTGTCACATCTTTGGTTGACAGACAGTCCATAACTGCAACATTGAGGGTAATAACTCTAATTATAACCGCCTTTTCTTATCATGTATGCATAACAGTATAGATATTTGACACCCCCTCCTTGGTTGCAGATTTTGACATATGGTTGAGGAACTTTGGAAAACTTTGTATTATTAATCGTGACAACAATTGTTTACCGTTATATTTTTATTCCTTTATGCCTTAAAATGAAGCATTTAATGAGGCTTTGATTTTTTTTTTCTCCTTTGATGGGCCTTTGATGTTTACTCCTAAAGAAGTTTAAGATCCTCTTACATAAAGAGATTGCGTGTTATGTTCAAGTCTATTTCACCAGTCTCGAGTATGAATTTGTTCGTTCGTTTGTTATTTTTGGTGAACAGGCTCAACACCTGTGAGAATGTTTTCTTTTGATCTATCATGTCAATGTATCAGTTTGTAGTTCATGTCATCTTTTTTTTTTTTTTTTCTTTCTTTTTTTGGTGTCAAGTCCATGAGTTTCTGTTGTTTGGTGTCAGTTTGTAGAACTTTTTTAACTGTTAAATTAAATAATCACATGATATTATATTAAGTATGACATTCATAGATGTATAAGATATTGTTGTATGATGCTCATTTTTTGTTTTGTTTGTAGGTGAGCAGAGTCTACACTTTCGAGAACGTTTTCCAATTGAGATGCTTGAAGAAAACCAGAACATTAACATTGAGAGGTTTCCCACTGGATTGAACTTTATGTGAGGGTGATGTGGTGATAATTTGTTTAAAATTCAAGTGATGCATCGTAACTATTTCAATACGTGACAGAGTGAGAACTTATAATGTTTAGAGTTAAACGTATTCAGGTAATGTTGTGGTTCATTTTATTAATTAGGCTACAACCCTTGGGAAAGGAGGCCCAATGCCCTTGATAAAACCCAATAATGTCCTTAATATCCAGCAAATCTCATCCGTTGGATGTCAAGGGAATGGAGGGTCAAGATGAAGGGGGGACCCCTAGGAGTATTCCTTGAGGGTACTTCCTCCACTATAAATACATCTTCTTTTCCCTCACCTAAGGGGGATTCTGACTTTTAGTTCTCCTAAGCCATTTATTGCTATTCTTGAGATAAGTGATTCTCGGTACCCCATTTCTCGACCGCACCCAGTACTGACTTGATCATCGGAGGGGCGTCGCCTGGGTAAAACCGGGCTCCCTTGACTGTTTGTTCATTGCGCAGGACAGAGATTTGGACCCCGTCTATCCCGAAGTCGAACTCACACCAACATTTGGCGCCGTCTGTGGAGATAGATGGGAGAAGTCCGAATTTTTGCGTGCGAGTTGAACATTTTTGACTGCGATAGAAATGGTAGCCGAGACGCGGAAGAAGGTTGACAAGTCAAATGCGACCACTGTACATACGGGTGCGCCACCCCCTGGTGACAACCCAATCATTGGCCGTTGCGACCCAGTGACGGGTGAGTTATTGGGGCCGGCTGCGACTACCGCAACCGCACCCACTCGACCCCTGGAAAGACAAAAGGCAGTTGAAGCTGCGCGCCCCCTCCTCCCGCAACCATCGAAGACGAGCGTCACCACAGAGGTTACGTCGTCGAGGACGAAGACGAGATGGATTATACAGACGAGGAGGAGACGGAGACGGATAGCCAATGCACTGCGGCTTTCGAAGCTCGGGTATCCGCAGTCAGAGAAGAGCTTCGCAAGGAGATGATGGAGAATCTGGATGCCCGGATGGCGGCATTCCGAAAGGAGGCGAGTGCGCAGGTGCCACCGGTCTCGGCTCAAGTCGCAACCAGGATGCTCAGGGGCGAAGAGGGGGAAGAAGAGGGCGTGCCCCTCAGTGCGCATCCGCAGAGCAGTGACACGCGCAAAGGAGGCGCAGAGGCAGGCCAACCTTAGATTTTTGGACGCGCGTCTCATCATCGATGCGGGGAAGGCGCGCGAGGAGAAGGAAAGAAAGAAGAAAGAGGAAGAGGAAAGGTTGCGGAAAGAGAAGGAAAGAGAGAAGAAAAGACAGAAAGAGCGACCCCAAGGGTCCTACAAGAAATTTTCTGCGATGGAGAAAGGTAAGGATATATTAGAGGAGGATCGGGTATCGGTGTTTGACAGATTACGGATGGATCCAGGGCGACACAACGCGCCCCTGTGGATACGGTCCCGGTCTCCTCCGCCCACACGAGGTGTAGCCCTCACCCGTCAGTCGCAACCACAGCCAAAGACTCAATCTCAGCACGACCACCAGCATCATCACGGTGAGCGGCCTCGGAGTGCACTTCGCAGAGGTAGGACCCGGACGTGAAGCTGTAGTGAGAGCGAGTCCGAAATCGAGGGTGAGGCAAGTTCCAAATACCAGGGCTATAGTCATCGAGGACGTTTAACACTGCTTTGTGACTCCTCATTCACAAGTTGGATCCTAATCGCAGACAAGCCACCAGGCGTTAAGAAGCCCAAAATGACTGAGTATGATGGGGTAGGAGACCCGCACGATCGCATCTCGTCATATCTGCACAATAACAGTTACCTGACCATGGACGAACCCACCATCTGCAAGCTGTTCCCGTCTACACTAAGCGGAATCGCGCAGAGGTCGTTTGACCAGCTACCCCCAAACAGTATTGATTCATGGAGAGAATTTAGAAGGAAGTTTGCTGGCCACTTTGTAACCAGCAAGACTAGGAAGAAGACATCCATCCATCTCGCCACTGTGAAACAAGGAGACAACGAATCTCTGGACGAGTACATCCAGAGATTCCGCATGAATGCAACGCACGTGACCAACCTTACTGATGAGGCGGGGGTTGCGGCGTTGATCATGGGAATGGCAGAAGGTAGATGCAAGTATGACTTGGTTGCGAAAGAGCCCAAGACCATGGTGAGCGCATATCAGAGAGTGGCTGCGCATGTGAATGCCTCCTTGGTAAATAGCTCGGGACGCAAAGAGAAGGCGGCTGTGGTGGGGCAGAATAAGAGCCAGGACTTCCTGTCTGCGCGCCGGCCGAGCAACGACTTGCGCAACCCAGGTCGATTCAATACATCGATCAGAACAATCTTTATGGCGATCAAGGATGATGAGATGTTGCCGGCACCAAAGCCAATGGCTGACGCAGATAGGGTCAACATGCAGCAATTTTGTGAATACCATATGGAGAGCGGGCACAGTACCCGAAACTGCCCTAATTTGGAAGATGTGTGTCACAATCTAGCTGACAATGGAAGGTTGCAGAGATACCTGACCCGGCTGCGAGGGCAGCGGGACAGGTATAAACAGCAGTGGCAGGGTCGCGTCAACTACAACAACCGCAACAACAACAATGGCTGGCCTGGGAGTAGGCCGCGACCACCTAAAGGAGGAGATAGGGAACACAGTTCCGGTGTGATAAACTCAATTTCAGGTGGCTTCGCCAGCGGTGGACCAAGTCACCGTGGACGAAAGGAAAATTTGAAGAACTTTATCAATTCTATTGCGTCTCCGCAGGCGAGGCCGATAAGGATTCCTGATATCACTTTGAAGTAGTCTGATATCACTGAGGTTCGTACACCATATGATGATCCGGTGGGGGTCACCATGAGAGTGGCGAACAAGGACATAAGAAGATGCCTGGTGGATACAGGATCCTCAGTAGATATAATGACTTTGGAATGTTTGCTGAAGCTGAGATACACGAGGAAGGATATCAAGCCACTGCATGATCCTATTGTCGCATTCGGCGGGCAGACAATCAACCCGCTAGGTTCGGTCCGACTCCCTGGTGCCATTGGTACTGGGAGTGCGATCAGGACCGCAATGGTAGAATTCATCATCATTGACATTCCCTGCGCATACAATGTGGTCATCGAGAGGCCGATGTTAAATGAAGTGGTTGGTTTGGTGTTTACTTTGGGACTTTTAATGCTATATATCACCGATGATGGGAAGTCGGCAATAATACGAACCGATCAGAAAACAGTTCGAGAATGTTATCACGCGGGGCTGCGGCCGCCGATGGTCAACCTCGAGGATGCCGCACCCGAAGACCAACCTTCCAGGAAGAGGAGAGAGAGGGATGGTGAAACCGTCCCGGCTGCGATGACGTACTCCATTGAGACTTTGGATGCGCGTCATGGGCTGGAAGGACCCACCCAACCCCACGAGGAGACAGAAGAAGTGGCTTTACAAGAAGGTAATGAGGAGGGAGCAGTACGCATTGGTCGGAATCTCGCAGTGGAAGAGCGAGATCCACTGGTCGCGTTGCTCAAAGAATATAGAGACGTGTTCGCATTCGCAGTGGAGGAGATGCCGGGCCTCGATCCCGCAGTCATTACACACAAGCTGAATGCGGACCCAAAAATCAAACCAATTCACCAGAAGAGAAAACATTTTGGGACAGAAAGGTCCGAAGCGATTAAGGAGGAAGTTGGTAAGCTTCTTTGGGCTGGTTACATCGAAGAATGCTTATACCCGACGTGGCTATCGAAGAAGAGACCATGGATTTCATGTGGAAGCATATTTTCACCAAGTTCGGGTTGCCCCGCTGCGTCACCCTTGACAACGGCTCGCAGTTTAACAGCAACCCATTCCATGAGTATTGCGCAGAATATGGCGTGAAAACTTGCTATGCCTCGGTTGCCTATCCGCAAGCCAATGGTCAGGTTGAATTCTCTAACAAGTTGATTGTGGGCGCACTCCGCAAAATGGTCGAAGGGGCCAAAGGAAAATGGATTCAGCAGCTGCCAGGGATCTTGTGGGCAATGCGCACCACTGCCAAGCGCGCTACAGGAGAAACTCCATTCCAGCTCGTTTACGGATCGGACGCGGTATTGCCAGTGGAGTGGGTAGCTAAGTCCGTGCGGATCAGCACCTACGAACCCGAGCAGAATGAGTCGGAGCTGCGCATTGCGTTGGACTTGCTGCCTGAATTGAGAGGCAATGCTTTGCTGCGAGTGGAGAGACAGAAACAAGACATGCCTCGCGCTTACAACAAGAAGGTGAGCCCAAGAAGCATTGAGATCGGAGACTATGTGCTGAGAAATCTCGCAGCTACCGGAAAAGAGGTTCCGGGCGGGAAACTGAAGCCCAAGTGGGAAGGTCATTTCCTTGTTGTTGGAAAGATAAGGGATGGGACCTTTCGCTTGGAAGAGCTTGGCGGCGAACCTATCGAGAGGCCATGGAACATTATCCACCTCAAGAAATATTATGCTTAGGTTATTGGTTGAGTTGTAACATATTCAGTTCGTTGTTTATTTTTCAGCAAAAGAATAGTGTAGCGCCAGACGCACCCAAAAACATGTATTTTAAATTTTCAATAAATGAAATGGCCTGCGGCCCAGTTGTTTTCGTTCACTCAATGTGTCTATTTTAATTAGAATAGAGTACTGTAGAGCAAATTTTGACCGAGTCCGGAACTTCACCGGTCTCAGTAAATGAGTCTATACCGAGCCCGGAATTTCACCGGCCGTGACAAGAATTACGATCAAGCCAGGGGCTAAAGCCAAGCCGAGTCGGATGTGTCACCAGAATCGGACGGTGAATACCCACTGCGGGGTGGGACCTCACCACCTCGGATGACCAGCTGTGGATCACCAATAGTATCAATTGGCACCTGGGTATCACTAATACTCGGGCGCGGCTGGGAAGAAGCCCAATTCCAAAATATACCTGGTTCGGGTTAAGACACTATATTCATTCCCGATGATTCGGGTGCGTGTTGAATAGGGTTCCATGAGATCGCCCGGCCCGCAACCAGAGGCAGGGCCGAAGTAACGGCCCTCGGCGAACATGTCTCCAGCTCGGATTCGTTCGCCTACGCTCTTGCACTCAGTAATCAGGGGACACCCTAGTTCAAGGGTGTCGAACTGCGATGCTGTGTTTAAGTAGGACGTAGACCCCCAGATCTCCGGGCCCGGACAGTCGAGCCAAATTTCCATTGGTTAAATTCGATGTCTCGGGCTCAACCCTCGTTGATATCTGAGTTCAATTCGAACGAAGGATGTGCTGTAATAACCTACAAAAAACGAGCTGAGCCATAATATTCCACCCTTGGGCTAATACCCCGAGGGGCGCACCTAGATAACGAGTTAGTGTTTGTTATTGTTCTGCAGGTACAAAATATTATCATTATAAGGAAATTATTACAAGGTAAGCCAACGTGAAATTCGGCTCCTATCATTATTATTATTATTATTCGCACCCAATTTCAGGGGCGATGTTCGGCTGCGATTTCCGCCTCCATTTCGGGGGCGACGTTATTTGATCGCATATTATCACAAGTATACAAGGATAGCAACAACGTGAAGGGAGATCGAGGAAAAGACGAAGGAACAAACACTGGACCATATAAGTAAAAAGGCAACCGGTGCAACCAAAGCCAAAACACCCCTTTCGGGCCGGCTGTGGTGGTACAAACAACAAGGAAATTGTTCTCGATAATTACAAGTGTTAGAAATAGAAATATAAAGTTCAAGGGGCTACACCCCCTGCTTGGTTGGCTGCGGTACATGTAACAGCCCGATCCATCATACGTCGCAACACAACCCAATAAGATGGGAAGTCACCTCTTAGGCCCATATATCCTCTCCGGGCTCTAAAAGGTGAAGGCCTTGTTGGTAGTATGATGGTAGGAATCTATTATAAACTAATCATATGAGCCTTAATTTCCCAATGTGGGACAAACCAACTCCATAATCTACTTTCCAATTTCCGTAGTGTTACAAACTCCTCCAAATTTCGTAGTGTTACAAACTCCCCCACTTAAAGAACGCGACGTCCCCGGCGCGCCTCAACCATTCCATACCAAAATCAACAACACATGTCCAAGATCTCCCCCGCTAAACGGCTGACCTGGGTCTAACCCCAGCACCCAGCACGCGATCGCAGGGTTGCTCTGATACCATCTGTAACAGCCCGATCCATCATACGTCGCAACACAACCCAATAAGATGGGAAGTCACCTCTTAGGCACATATATCCTCTCCGGGCTCTAAAAGGTGAAGGCCTTGTTGGTAGTATGATGGTAGGAATCTATTATAAACTAATCATATGAGCCTTAATTTTCCAATGTGGGACAAACCAACTCCATATACTACAACAAAAGTGATATTAAGTAACACCTCAAAAGTGTTACTAAATCCTTAAATATGTTACTCTTGACAATAAGTAACACTTTAGCAAGTGTTATTGTTGCCCGTGCTACCTAAAGTCTAAGGTAACACATTTGGTAGCAATTTTCAAACTGTTACTTTATCTTCCTATGGTAACACAATCAGTGTAACACTTTATATTGGTTTTTGTAACTCTTATACTGTAGCACTTAGTAGGGGTAGGTAACAGTTGTCTATACATGTAACATTTTTATCCCATGTTTTTTTCTCTACTATATATAAATTGATTTGTATATCTTGGCATTAATTTCACATACTATTATATGTAAACTTTTATATTGCCAGTAGTTTAAGATAAATAGAAGTTGTGTACTAATTTTTTTTCCATAAATGTTAAGCATTGTTTGTCCAGAAACTTTGACATCCATCCAAAAATGAGATTTTTTTTCTATTACACGACGGAAACACAAAACGAAGTACTACATATATACTACATCCATCCTCACGGCTAATCCTGCAACAACCTTGAAACTGATGACATTCGAATAAATGTCGATCTTGGTGCTTGGACCAAATCCATAGAGCTGGTGAGGCCTTGGTTTTCCTGACAAAAAAAATGTCTTTCATAAACATCACAAATCTATTAATTAATCTCCTTGGTCAATGTCCTGGAGGCTATGTTCTCATCACCATCCATGTCACAGTCTTTGTTTTGCTCCCCCTGGAAACAAGCACGATGTAATTAAACACTTATTTAGAAATGCTTTGAGAAGAGATTTAACTTAGAACAAGTTCTACAATAATAAGCATAATATAAAGTGAACGTTGTCCAAAATAATGCATATATGAACTTCATATTTACCTCAAGTTCTTCATTGTTTGTGTGTTGGGAAGATTGTCCAACCAGATCATTGTTTCCAAGTTCTCCACAATTCGATAAATTTCCAAAAGATGGTGATAAGACGGCTAGCGTTTCAGCTGGCAATTGTTGTCCTAAAAGTTTCATAACTTCGGACACTGTATCTTTCACAATTTGAGTTCTATAAGGTTCCAAGAACTCATCAGGAATGAGCACACCAGACTTGGAGTTAGTTTCACCGTTATATGGAAGTCTTTGTTGCTTAGGATTTCGTTTGCTGAAAACGGCATAGTATGCATCATCACCTCCAATATCCTTCTCTGCTTGAATTTTCTCCATCTGATCCTGAAATGAAATTGCATACACGATTGAGATAGTAAACTCTTTTCGTGTTTTATTTATTTATTAAAAAGATAGGCCTATATTAAAAAACTAAAAGCCTCAAAAATAAACTAAAGCACTTAAAAATTGAGAACGACGCTTAATATAAGCTAATAAGAAGTATAGTATGCGCCTACAAAAAGAATATAATTTGAACTTACAATGTTCTTTTGGATGGGATCATAAGGAGTCTCGTAATCTTTTCCTTCTTTCCTTTTACGAGTTTCCTTGTATATCAATGCTTGTGAAGGTGTTTTCTTCATCACCTTTTCCTGACATTAACAAGATTGATGATGGTTAACGTTCGGAACACCAGTGTCTTGCATAAGTCCAGAACAATCATCGACTAACTATTACAACTAACAACCAATAACAACAACAATCGATTGCCTTGTCCAAATTTCTGATTTCATGCTTAGTTACCAGCTCATATCTCTTCCTTGCAAAAGAAGTAGGACCCATTGTGTGCCTATCTTTCTGATCTTCACTTTTCTTCTTGTTATCTTCACTGATTTTCTACACATGGAAACACATGTTTATAATTCTTGTGAGTATCCTGAGATAGAAGTATTCAGCTTAAATATTCGAGAAGAAATATAAAATAAAATGAAAAGAAAAAAACTTAAGTACAACCTTAATAGACGGTAACTCCCAGTACTCCAACAATTCTTTAAAATGAGCACTAGGGACTGAAGTTGGTTGATTCTCCAACATCTGCTCAATATCATTCTCTCCATGATAATGCTTTCCTTTCACTCGAGATTTGTGACTACGCCAAAGAGCCCCAACTCTTCGTAACACATATGTTTTGCCAGCTTCTGCAATAATGTACTTTTTCTGCAAGAAGAAAGTGGGCTTATATGGTACGTAGTTCTTTAAAAAAAATCCGCTTAATAAAAAATAACTAGAAACTTCTATTACGAAGAAAAGAAACTCACCTTCACATAATCCCATATCTTGTCCTTGCCAGAAACATGATGCCAATTAAGCTTATTCAATGGAGCAAGTTTAGCATCTCGTGCAAGTGATCCTAGAAAATGACTAAATGTATTTAAAGTTTTCTTGTTTGGGCCAATTGGCTCTCCTCTTTCATTAAGAATTATGACTTGGCGCTCAGCTATTGACCTTCCATGGACATCTTTGCACATAGTTGGTCCTCTCTTTCGCTTGGTTTTGGCAACCACTGTACAGAATACAAGAAATTTGTTAACAAGTCAGATAGCAAAAATTAACTTTGATACATAAAGGGACATATAACCACCTGGTTTTTCATTCTGTTGCTCATGCAACTCCATGGGCTCCTCTTGCTGATTTTGGATAGTCAACAATTGTTGGTTTTCTGCAATGGACAATTCATTAATATCACAATCTCCCATATTTTCTGTGTAACCATTTTCCTCTTCCTCCGAGCTTTCATAACAATCACTCTCACTTGCATAACAATCGCTTCCATGATCTTCACAATCCTTTTCTAAACTCGATTCAAAGCCACAACCAGTGTCTCCACTTTGAAAACTTTGATTAGTGATAGCTTTAGAAGTAGCATTCTTGAACAATACATCTCTTCTTTCCTGTTCTCTCATTTTCTCTCTCATCTTAGCATAAGAACTAAGTGAGCCTGGTGCAACCAAAGTCTTGCTCTGCAACCTTTTTGACTTACTTTCGGCATGAGCATGTTTCTCTAGCTGATTACCTTTGATCGGGGCACTTGTACATTCTTGCTGTTTATTAGCTTCCACACTAACATTTGCATCTCGCTTATATTGCTTACCCTCTGAATGTTTAACAAGAGCTTTATCTTGTTGTAGGTTAGTTACCTGCTGGTGTTTACTCTTTGAAGGAACATTTTGAGATTGCTGTTGGTTGTTCTTTTGAGGCTGAGGGCGCATCTTAACCAAGTCAGCCATTGACATGTTCAGTTCGTCTACATTATTAATCTTACTGCCTCCCTTTACACCCATTACCTGAAATGTAATAATGTAAGACAAAACTTCCAATAACAATATTACAACAATTGGGCAACCAAAATTAAAAATCTGAAAATGAAAGAAATATATTTACCCTATTGGAGCACGACCTCAGATTTCTAACAATTTTATGACTACGGCTTGCATCACCTTCCAATGATTGAGATCTCTCACCTTCTTCATCTGGTCTATACTCATCAATATCCTCAGTTACCTTCCTCGTCTTTCCTTTCTTATGATTTTGCATTTTGCAACGTACTTCATAAGCCATAGTTGGAATTCCCATTTCATGCATTCTTGCTTTATTTTGTTCAATCCTGATTGACCTTTGTTTCTCGTAACTGGCCATATATTAGTTGAGTCTGCAAATCATGAATCAGAAGTAAAGTGTTAGATATAGGATTAGTACTAGACAAATGATAGATGTTCATGTAAATTAATAAAACCCCATATATATAAAATAATCATACCAAAAAAATAATAATCTAGCGAACTTTAAAAATAACGATCAAATTAGCAATACATTGTCGTGAAATAAAGTTAAGAGGAAAAAAAAAAACAAGACTACTTAAGACATCCAATCCCAATCGGTGTCATCAAAATCTGAGTCACTATCATGGTTGTCAATGTGGGCTGCTGCTGCTTCCGCTTCGTACAACGCATTGTTAACCATTGTCGGAGCTACACCTTCTCTGCACCAACTAGTGTTATCAACATCTTCAGAAGCAAGTTGTATATTCTCAACAAATTGATCAGGCTCAGCCATATATTTATCCTCCATTTGCTCCTTTGAGTCAAACTCTTTAGGGACCATCTTTATTGCATAATGCCAGCCCTTCTCAATAGGGTCTTCAACATAAAAGACCTGTTGTACTTGTTTCGCTAAAACAAAAGGATCATTAGAGTAGCACAACTTGTTGAAATTAACACGAGTAAGACCATAATCATCCTTCTCCACATGGAACCAATCACATCGGAATAAGATAACTTTGAAGCAGCTCCAATAGTCTAGCTCAATGATCTCTCGTACAGCCCCATAGTAAATGACGTTGTCAGTAATTGGATTCTGATCCTTACTACTAGCGAAACTTGAAGTCAGAGCTGGAAGAGTGACTCCACTGTTCTGTGTCTTACATTTATCATCACGATCCAAAGTATAAAACTTGTAGCCATTGATAGCATAACCTCTATATGTCCTTGCCACATTACAAGGACCAACAGACAACCACCTGATATGATCTGGTACTTGGTCTGGCTCTACTGTTTCTACTCTTCCTTTTAACCAATCCATGAACTCTGCACTGTGTTGTTGAGCTTGTCTCCATCTTTTCCTTCGCCTATCCTTTGACTTGTTTTTCATTGCGTCCTTATGCTCACTGCATGATGAATGATCTCGCCATATGTTAAAAATTAGAGAACATGATCTTTAACGAAAATTACAATAAAAATATACATAAAAATAAAGAGAATTTAACTCACTTGATGTACTTCTCAACTTGTTCATCTTCACAATTGTATAACACATATCGATGTGCTAGATTTCTTGTCTCAAGATCTAAGGAGTATACTTTTCCTCTCTTCCCGTTCTTTTTCTTGCCAATAGGATGACCCTTATTTGGAAAAATAGGCGATTCGTTGTTAGAACCATCAAATTCATTGCAACTTTGGTTAAAACCTCTAGATCTCTTCTTTGACCCATTCCCCAAATACCTTGAGCAAAAAACCAAACATTCCTCTGCTAGAAAACCTTCAGCAATAGACGCCTCTGGACGACATCGGTTCCGCACATATGATTTTAATTTCCCGAGATACCTTTCAATTGCATACATCCACCAAGCGCTCACAGGTCCACCATGTTTAACTTCATCGACTAAATGAATAGGCAAGTGAACCATGATGTCAAAAAAAGAAGGTGGAAAAATCTTCTCAAGCATACAGAGAACTTCAGCAACTTCACCTTGAAGACGATCTAAATTATTTGGATTGATAACTTTACTACATATGGCTCTTAAAAAAGCGCTCAATTTTATCAGAGTAAGAGCTACATGTTTTTGCATGGTCTTCCTTACAGCAACCTGGAGCAGATATTGCATTATTATATGTGCATCATGACTTTTGTAACCTGAAATTTTTCGGCCCTCTACTTGCACACACCGAGCAATATTTGATGCACACCCTTGGGGTAGCTTTGCTTTCTTTAAAACATCACAGAACATTGTTTTCTCCTCCTTCGTCATGGAAAATGAAGCTTTGGGCAGAACAGATTGTTGCTTGTCAGAAGATTGTACAGGGTGTAGAGATGACCTGATTCCCATTTCTTTTAAATCTAACCGAGCATTGAGATGGTCCTTCGTTTTTCCAGATATATCTAACAAAGTCCCCAGAATGTTGTCGCATATATTCTTCTCAATATGCATAGGGTCCAGATGATGACGACATGCAACCTGCTCCCAGTACGGCAAACTGAAAAAGATAGATTTTTTTCTCCATGGACAATTCTCGTCTTTTTTCTTCTTTTGCAGCTTTCCAAAATTATTTTCATAATCTTGCAATAGATATAAGATTTCACCTCCTGTTAAAGGATCCGGAGCTGCTCTATCCTCTACTTGCCCATTAAATGATTTTTTATCACGACGCCAGTGATGATTTGCATCTAAGAATCTTCGATGGCCCATGTAACAAGACTTTTTGCTATTATTAAGTCTCTTGTGATCAGTCTCATAATGGCAAAGTGGGCAGGCAAACTTCCCTTTGGTACTCCAACCAGATAACATAGCAAAGCCCGAAAAATCACTAGTTGTTGATTGTAAGGCAGCACGCAACTTAAATGTTTCACCTTTTGAGGAATCATAGGTGTCTATCCCACATTCCCATAAATCTTTCAGCTCATCCACCAAAGGCTGTAAGTAAACATCAATATCATTTCCCGGGGAAGACGGCCCCGGAATGATTAAGGATAACATAAGGTACTCGGCTTTCATAAATAGCCATGGTGGTAAGTTGTAATTCATTAGAACAACAGGCCACGTACTATGGGTAGTACTCATGGTTCGAAATGGGTTAAAGCCATCACTTGCAAGTCCTAATCGCACATTACGACACTCTTTTGCAAACGAAGGATCAAACAAGTCAAAATCTTTCCAAGTTTTAGCATCATCTGGATGTCGGAGCTTTCCATCTAATGGTCTTTTCTCTTCATGCCACCTCATATATGCAGCTGTCTCTGCACACATATAAAGTCTTTGAAGCCTAGGTTTTAAGGGAAAATGCCAAACTACTTTGGCAGGAATCTTTCGAGTAGCTACAAAACTGTCATTCTCGTTTTCTCCTGATTTATCCGCTTCTTTCCACCTTGAAGCATTGCAAACATGGCAGGATGTGGAATTTTCATTGTCCTTCCAATAGAGAATACAATCATTACGACAAGCATCAATTTTGTTGTAGCCAAGGCCTAAATCACTTACTATCTTTTTTGCTTCATAAAACGATTTCGGTAATTTGGCTTCTGGAACCATCTCTTGCATAATTTGAACTAGTTCTGTAAATGCGGCATTACTCATCCCATGAACACATTTGAAAAGGTAAATTCGAATCATGAATGATAATTTTGAAAATGACTTGCAACCAGGGTATAATTCTTGTCGTCCATCTTCCACTAACTTGAAGAATTTCCTAGCCTCAACATTAGGCTCTCCCTTCGGAACATCATTATTTTCATTTAAAAAGCTTGAGAATTTGTCTGCTACTTTTCTGTGTGTATCATACAACAATTCATCAATGCGATCATGCATGTTAGCCTCATGTTCTTCAGAACCTTTTTTGTAATTTGACTTTGAAGACATGCCATTCTCATAAAGATGCCACTCTCTAACCCTTGGATCAATCCCATTGACAATTAAATGATTATAAACTTCATTTCTACGATACCAATGACGATGATAGCATTCCTTACATGGGCAGCTAATTTGGTCTCCCTCGGCTCGTGTAGCAAAGGAATAATCAAGATAACATTCTACTCCTTTCTCATACTCGTCACTAGATCGCAAAGAGAAGATCCAACTACTCTCATCACTATCCATGAATTGATCTTAAGAATACCCCCAAATGAGCACTGACACAAGCCTCTAACAATTAACAAATGTTGAATGTTAATAGAGCCTAATTTTTAAAAACATATAACATCTAGCTACCAAAGGCAAGCACTATGCAGCAAACATTCAATTAATCCAACTTATTGATAAGTATATTTTTACATGTTTTATACTCCGGTATTACTAGTATTTGGTCCTCATTTTTATGGTTTAAGCACATATTTTGTTATTATTATGCAGATTTATAGGTTTATGGTTTATACTCGTGAATTGGAAAGAAAGGCGAAAAAACGTATAATTTCGCTAGTGTTATACCAAACCCGCAGGACTTGGGCAGGGCTCCGTAAAACGGTCATAACTTTCACCCTAGAGCTCTGTTTTATGTGATTCAAGTTGCGTTGAATAGCTTGAAGATGAGGCTACAACTTTATTGAAGAAGCTAAGGCCATATTCAGTCATCTATCATGTCGAAGATGGGCCAGAAAGTAGACAGTTCATTGCTTGGTTCGTTACTTGGAGCTAATTGGTCATGGACTTGTACATTGTGGGCCAAGTTATTAAGGGTTTAGAGCAAGCTGATGAAGGTTTATAACTTAGACTTTCCTAAACATTAGTTAGATTAGAGAAAAAGAAAATGATCTTTAGCCAAACAAAAGAAAAGAAAAGGAACTATTTTCCTTTGGCCTTGGAAAGTGTAGCCGACAAGGGCTTTTGAGGGAGACCCCACATTCATTCACCACACCCCATCATTGAGACAAATACATAGAGCATACGGACAGAAGACTTATTGATACATGTCTACATTAATGTCGCCTTCCAAACATTAACCACTATCTGCCAAACTATGAGCATTATAATCTATGGCTTTGAACAAAATTTAGTGATCCCACTAATCTATTTTAACAGGTATACTAAGAATTCTGTTTTGTGAACGGATACTACAACTCAAAATCGATAAAATTTTATAGTTTTGCAGATAGAAACTTACTCAAGATAAGAAAAGAGTCCTCCCGGAAAGCTTGAAAATCCAAACTTGGAAGAAATCAATGTCTACAAGTAGATACGAGATACAATAATATAAGAAAATAAGGTCACATAAAATTAAATCTTAGTCCCATGACAACTAAAGAGAAACATACCTAATCTCGTTTAGGATGATAAGAAATAGGTCTTGCTCGACTCTAAAACATTTAGTTCCTTGAAGGGCGACGAACCTAATATAAAGAATCAAGAAAGGGTTCACACAACATAATCAGTAATCAATTAAAAATTTCATTACACCTTTTCATGGAGCTAAATCAAAATACTATACCATGTCTCAAGTTTGTGACAGATTATCAAAATGAACATCTACCCATATCAATTATGATTTAACCCATCAAAAAATTGAGTAATTAGAACAAAAAATTTGATTTTTTCACAACATTATGTCTCCAGATCGATTTGCTCAATAATATTATTGCATTCTTGAGAAATCGTATATAAATTTTTACATGGTTTGATGGCTTCGCATATGAAATTGAAGAAATAAATCAAAGAGTAAAGCATACCTGAAGGCTTGAAGAGTGTTTGAGCCAGGCGAATATGGCGAAGTCGAATAACCAGGCGAATTGAAGAATGGTTGGATGAAAGAGGTAGTGTTCTGGGAAATATTCTAGAACTGTACCTAGGGCTCAACAAAAAGAATATTTTAAAGAAAGACTATATATAATTTGGATGAGTGGCTGACAGGCTTGCATAGTATTAGTGGGGCGGGAAATATATTTGGTGAAATATAACCCGCCAATTTATAAGGTGTGAGGGGTAAATTTTAGAATGGGTACAAAATGGTATCACTTTTAAAAGTGTTACTTGTAAGTGTTGCATATTTTACAAGTGTTACCAAATAATGTTGCTAAAAAAATAAGTATCGAATTGTGTTACTTAATACATAAAAGTGTTACACATTAAAAAAGTGTTACTAAGTATACCGTTACGTAAAGTACCTTTTGTTGTAATATATATAATCTACTTTCCAAATTCCGTAGTGTTACAAACTCCTCCAAATTTCGTAGTGTTACAGTACAAGTGGAAGGCTCGGTGGTGGTGGTAACGTCCCCTGCTGGCCGGGTCGCGTCCTCTTCTTCCTCAGCATCATCGTCATCCCCATCACCATCGAGGTTGATAACAATTGGACTCCATCGGGGTTGTATCCTAGGCTCGGGGGCAGGTGGCGCCTCATCAACATTGATAGACTCAGGCAGCTCCCAGAGATCCTGCCGCGCTTGAAAGAGGGTCCCGCTGCGCTTCGCGGTCAGGTATTCTAAATCCTTAGTTAGATCTTCGGGATCCTCAAAGGTGGCCAGATACTGATCGCCGAGACGCTCCAGAGCAGAGGTAAAGGCAGCCACATCAACCGGGGCCAACGTTTTAGGATGCTTCTCCGAAATCGAATTCACATCCCTCATCGCGGCCATAGCGGACTCCTTCATCGCCTCCACCGCCGAGAACCGGACATCACCCATCCTGTCATTAAGGAGCACCTCATAGTCTGAGGAAGCCAGGATCTTTGCCTTGGCGTCACATGTGCGGTGCGCCCAGAAGTTGATGTAGCCCTTAGCATTTTCAAGCTGGCCCAGCAGGTTCTTGTCATTTTCTAGAGACGCCTTCTCCCTTTCAAGGGCCGCAGTCAGGTCCTCCTTCAGCTGTGCGTTGGACTCACACAAAGATTTGTTGATCTCTTTGAGTTGAGTGATTTGCGCAGTAGTGGTGGCCGCGTAGCTCACCGCGGTTTTGGCATCCCTTGCGGCCTTCTCAGCCCTTTCTTCGGCGCCAGTGAGCTTAGCCTCGCCAGCCTTAGCGAGGTCTGCAACCTTCGCGTTCTCCGCACTGAGCTCGTCCACACGTGCGGCCAACTTCTTTATCTCCTCCTCTCAGTGGGCGGCAACCGCAGACAACTCGGCGAACCGATCTGATTGCGTCTAAATGTATTCGGAGGGGTCACCCATGGTGTCGAACACATGGGAGACAAGGCCAGCCAGCTGCAAAAGATAAGTGTGATAAAGCAGGTATATGAAGCAACAACAAAAAAAAAAAAAAAAAAAAAAAAACTTACACTATAAGTGTGAGCGGCAAAGCGTTCCAGCCAGTTGCCGGGCTTTTCTTGGCGGCGTGCCCAGCGGCGAAATGGAAGGAGGGCATCGTTGAGAGGGTCGCTTATCCCCCTGATTGCCTACAGACTCTCCTCGCCAGCCAAGGGCACACCCATGTCATCGGTCACCTGCATCACCTGAGACTTACTGGGGCCGAAAACGGTGTCGTTGTCGGTGGGGGGAGCAGTGTTCATGGTCTGCTCACTCCCTTCCAGACTCGAATCTCCCAGACTCTGGCACCGCACGTAGAAGCGAGGCGATTTGTCTGCGCGGGGATTTTCGAGAATCTGTAAACAAAGAAAATTACAACCAAGCTAGTAACACATATGCGCCGGAGATAAGATAAGGGTAAACACTCACCGGTGATAGCGTCTCGACAGTAATAGGAGTCCCCTCTGAGAGAATTCCCTTTCCTTTATTTTTACCGGCTGAAGATGAGGCCGGCTCCGCGGACATCGGTGACTGCGTAAACACCCGCGGCTGAGTGGGCTCGTGCCGCGGGGTAGACTCCTCTTGTTGAGGAAGCACCTCCCGAAGAGGGGTCGCAGCCACGGGAGTTGTGTTCGTAGTCTTTTTCCTCGGCTTCGCAGAAGCCGGCTGCGAAGAGGATGACTCAGCTCGTTTGCGCTTACCCCTTTTATTTTTCTCCTTCGTCGCGGCAGCTGCATTCATCGCGGCCGTTTCCTCGAGAGCAAGTTGCATGTTTTCGGGAGCGTTGGCGGCCTTTCTCCGCTGGGCGCGTACCTTGAACATGTCTGCTTTCGGGAGAGTGCTTGCGATGTGGGCTTCAACGGTATTGAGAGCTTTCACTGCGAAGAAAAGGAAACTAAAGAAAGTTAGTATCATTTAACCATACAGGCAATAAAGAGAGAAGTACAAATAAAGAGGAAGAATCCTACGGCGCTCAGCCTCATTTACGGCCTCCATGAGACCCGCACCTATCAACCAGACGTTCTCCAACGACTGGTTGAAGGTAGGGGTCCAAACACGATGGCCCTCCTCCGGCGTCTTAGCTTGGACAAAGTAGTCGCGCACGGCGCGCATCGAAGGAGGGAGTTCTGGCTGTTCTCGGGTGTCAGCGGGGACTTCCCCCTTGGACAACGGGAAGTCAAAGACGTCGGCAGCGGTTGCGCTTGCATCTAGACTAACCCAAAAGAAGTCACTCTTCCAGACAACCTCGTTTTTGCGGGGTTTCTTCGGTTGTGTCACGATGCAATGATGATCGCTCGCGCCAAGGGGACTCAAGGTATAGAACCCATATTGGTTGCCAGACACTCGGTGCAGAGATTGAAATAATTTAATCGACACCGGGATCAGCGCAGCCAAATAGGTCATTACGAATCCATTTATGGTTAAGTAGGAGTTTGGGGTCACTTGTGCTGGGCACAAGTGGTAGTGAGACAGGAGTTTAGCAGTATATCTAGGTATGGGCAACCGCAACCCGTTAGTAATAGCCAACTCATGAACCGCGAAGCAGCCGCGCGGAGGATCGGACAGGACGGATCCTAATTCAGGGACAGTTAGGACAATGGGAGACCTAATGCCATATTCTGCGCAAAATTTCTTCAACCTGGCAGGGGTGTACTTCGCAATGAATTTCTCAGAAATCGGGGCAGTGTCATATCTCCCTAAAAGATCCACACTCGTGTTTTGCGCGGCCGCGGCATATTGAACGGCCTCCGCTTCGGTGAAGGTCGCATCTGATGCGAGGAGGTCGGTGCGTGCGCGGGGTTGAGAAGAAGTAGAGGAGCCGCCCGATCGCGTCATCTGCGTGGAAGGAAAGAAAGCAACGGTTACGTTATATCGACAGTGCCAGCGACAGGTGTTGGCTTCGGGCTCGGAGTCGGAACCAGATGGTTCGGAGTCCGAACCCAAGTCAATAAACGACGACGTGCGACGGGGATCAACGGGAATCCCGAGTGGAATTCGCCTCCCATCCCACGTGCCCGGTCGCGATAACCATACTTTCGCCTCCCAACCCAGATCGGCCAAGGGGCGTTGCCCGGGCCTGTAAGTCTTTTCAAGCCATGGGCAATCAACCCACACATTGGCCATGTGACGCGGATCCAGTTTCAAACCTCGGATCGTCATCTTGGGATGCGAAGGGAGGGCTAAAACGGGAAAAGAGGTTAGGGCAAACCAACGGTTACCCAAAAGACAAGTACAAAAACAGGAAAAAGAGAGGGAGAATTACCTTAGATTGACGAAAGATTGATCAAAAACGCTGGGATATTCAAAGAAAGCTTTGAACAAGGTCGGTAGCAACCGGGAGTCGAAAAGTTGGCAGAAAAATAAGGACGGGAAACCCTAATTCTTCCAAAGTTTCAGAGGAATGGAAGTTGAAAAGAAGAGAGGCGAAAATTTTGGCAAAAGAAATAAGAGTGACTCCATGTGGCAGTAGAGGATATTTATAGAGAAAAGCCGGGGGCAAAGCGGTAAAATCAAATGGTTTTACACAATTTCCAGTAAAAGACATCATTAACTGTCATAATGAACAGTTAAAGGTAATTGTCTTTTTGCCGTTTCGAGGTGACCTTTGGATTTTTCAAAGACTGACGGGTAGAAGGAATCTTTTCGAAATCTTTCCAAAATCTTTTCAAATTCTTCACCAAATAATTGAGTGAAAAATTCCGAAGGCAATACATCGTTCGCCTCGACAAAGGGCATCGCACCCAATTTCGGGGGCGATATTCGGTTGCGATTTTCGTCTCCACTTCGGGGGCGAAGTTTATTTCACCAAGTCGAAATCGCGCCCGATTCCAGGGGCGATATTCGGTTGCGATTTTCGCCTTTACTCCAGGGGCGAAGTTTATTTCACCAAGCCGAAATCGCACCCAATTCCAGGGGCGACGTTCGGTTGCGATTTTCGTCTCCACTTCAGGGGCGAAGTTTATTTCACCAAGTCGAAATCGCGCCCGATTCCAGGGGCGATATTCTGTTGCGATTTCCGCTTTTACTCCAGGGGGGAAGTTTATTTCACCAAGTATAAATCGCGCCCGATTACAGGGGCGATATTCGGTTGCGATTTCCGCCTTTACTCCAGGGATGAAGTTTATTTCACAAACTCCAAATCGCACTCAATTTCAGGGGCGATGTTCGATTGCGATTTTCGTCTACACTTCAGAGGCGAAAATATCGAAAGTCCTAAAAAGCGAGGTCGGAACAAGAGCCGCAAGAAACGAAATGGGAACAAGGAAAGTATAATGGAACATGGAAAAACAAGCATGACGCATACGACCATGAAGCTTGCAAGGGGCGAAGTTTTTCGATTAAAATCGAAAAATACGAGCTTCATGGCCTAGGAAGCAAGCAAGACAAGAGAGCTACATCATAGAACTTTGTCAAGGGGCATTACATGACCCACGACAAAGGGCGGCCAGGGGATGCGCAGTCAGGTCGCCCTCGGTGAAAGGAAAAAGCCGAGACGCAGTGACCAACGAGCGCAACCCGACTCCGAGGGGCTCTGTTGGGGTTCATTTTATTAATGAGGCCACAGCCCTTAGGATAGGAGGCTCAATGCCCTTGATAAAGCCCAATGATGTCCTTAATATCCAGCAAATTTCATCCGTTGGATGTCAAGGGAATGGAGGGTCAAGATGAAGGGGGGACCCCTAGGAGTATTCCTTGAGGGTACCTCCTCCACTATAAATACCCATCTTTTCCCTCACTTAAGGGGGATTCTGACTTTTAGTTCTCCTAAGCCATTTATTGTTATTCTTGAGATAAGTGATTCTCGGTACCCCATTTCTCGACCGCACCCAGTACTGACTTGACCGTCGGAGGGGCGTCGCCTGGGTAAAATCGGGCCCCCTTGACTGTTTGTTCATTGCGCAGGACAGAGATTTGGACCCCGTCTATCCCGAAGTCGAACTCACACCAACAGTTGACTCGATTTTCAAATCATCTTATCTTTTGTAATCTCATTTTGTATTGTTTTTAGTTTTCACTTAAATCATTTCACTTCTTGGAAACCAGGAAAAAAAGAATTTGCGAATCAAGTTCATACATATAAGTATTCTTACGTAGCATAAAATGACACATTTGTACGTATCGTAGCAGTAAATGGTTTCAGTTACGAGTTAAAATAAAGTATATAAACTGAGTTTTATTATGTCTATTATTCTTGTTGGTTGTTCTAATATTAGGGACCCCATCTTTCAGTTTTAATTGGGCTCTGAAACCACCATGTCTTAGGAAATGTTGAAATTCGATCATCCCCAACAAACGCCATTATTAAGATGAGTATTACCTAGCTACCAATATTTGCATACCATATTTATGTTATACAACGGTAAATTTGAATAAATATTAATAAACACATAGAAATCATTCAATTCGTGTTCGATATTGTAACTAATGTCTAATATTAGTCAATATACGAGACACTCCTTTATGAACTCCACGTGGCCTAAACTCGGTCACAAGAACCCAAAGATAATTCGATCAGCCAACGTTGACATAATGAGAAGGCGGGAGCGAGAAATCATCTTGGTACAAATCTCAAATATCCCGGGAAAGCTTCAGTGGCAGCAGGCGTAAAACACTCGCCCGGCCGAGAATTTTATTATTGTATCAATCGCCAACAGAATCA
Source organism: Spergularia marina (assembly GCA_963680865.1). Lineage (NCBI taxonomy): Eukaryota > Viridiplantae > Streptophyta > Magnoliopsida > Caryophyllales > Caryophyllaceae > Spergularia > Spergularia marina. The sequence continues at coordinate 18,597,170 of OY804553.1, read as the reverse complement.
TCTCCTCATTCCATTCTGTATCTCTTTATAATATAGACAAATTAAATAAATTAAAGGGTTAAAGGTTTTATAATCTTGAAAATATAGAATCAGCCAAAGCCAATAATATCTCGTATCCTCCACGATCTATGTTGCTGCAAATTTGTTTTTTGCCTTTTATATTTCCTAAAGCAAATACAAGTGTTAAAATAAAATGAACACAACTTGTCTTGTTCATATAAGAACATTACTTGTTCATGATTAAAGATTCATTTTTTTGTTCATAAGGTAAAAAAGCACCCCATGAATACACACTTGTTCATGGTTATTAATGTTCTAACTAAATGTTTTATGTAAAATGTACTCGTACATGACTACATGGCTGATAAGTCCTGATTTATAATGACCCCATTGGACTCTGTTAATCAAATGAGCATCTGTTGAATTATAATGTGATGCTAATTGTAATATCCCGAATTTTCGTGATATTTTATAATTATATTTTATTGAAATGAGTTACGATTTAATATCGGGTTTTGATTTTCAAAAAAAAAAAAATGAAATGGGTTGTAGATGCGTCTCTATATTGGGTTAGCTATTTGGGTATCTTTCCATTATGATCCATCACCTTTCCTATACTAGTCCAAATAAACTCAACCCAAAAACACAACCAAAAGAAAAACTAAATCAGAAAATAAAATAAAAAGAAAAAAAAAAGGGCAAGAAAGAAAACCTCAGTTTTCTTTTTACGCACGCAGGAAGAAGCCCCATGCTTCCCCTGCTCCTCTGCCCGCGCGAACGCCCACCCACGCCACCGTTCTTCCGCCTTCTGTCGCCGGTCCCAGCCACTTTACGTCACCTATCATCCCCTCTCTCCCTTTCCTGCTGATTTTGGGTATAATAAACCCCCTTTTCCACTTTTCTCTCTCCTCTGTTTTCGATTTCTATTTCAACCCAATTAGATTCTTGTTCGTTTTAATTTTTTTTTTTTGTGTTGGTTATGCTTGATTAGTTGTTATATGAGATGGGTAATTGAGTATGGTTGATTTTAGTTTCAAAGGATTGATTTTTAAGCAAATTTTGAATTATTGGGAGTAATTATGAATTAATGAAAATTGGGGCTAATTATAATTCGATTGTTGATTATTCTTATGATAAATTTGATATTCTTGTTAGATTGATACGAATTACAATATAGGGTTTTCGAAAACTTGAGTAGGAGTAGTATGTTGGGTTTGTTCATGTTTTTGTTTAATTAAAATTGTTAATAGAAATTAGTTTAGTAATTTAAATCTATTTAGAAAACTAATAATTAGTATGTTGTAATGATTTTTCAACATTGTCATAATTTGTAGAATTAGTTTCTGATTTTCGGAAATTAATTACTAATTCTCGGATTTAAGGTTAATTAGGCCAAAAACATGGGTTTTGAAGGTTTTTACATAAAGTATTTAGTTGGTTTAATTTGGGATTAATATGGGTAAATAAAAGTATAATTTTTGAAGGTTTATTTTCTGTTTTAACAAGATTATTTGAGTCTTTTGAAATTTTCATGTTATTAGTGTTTTAATTGTGAATTATAAATTAGTTAGTGTAATAGAACCTTAGTTGTCGTGATTATAATTGGTATGTAGGTTGAGGATATAAAGTTTTAGTTATAAGAATAAGTTGGATGATTGACTAAGATGGGAGATTGAATTTGGGTTGTTGGATGTGCTATTGTAGATGTTGGAATCGTGAACGAGAAGTGCTATCTTGACTAATTATGTGTTGCTTGTGTTGAGAAGGTAAGCTAGCATGCTCAACCCTTCTATGACTTATATAAAACCTTTCAAAATATGGTGCTAAGCGTGATTTGGTTGTTGGTTGAGAACATAGCTACACGCTAGGTGGAGAATTGTTGAATATCATGTTGGTTATTGTTATTGGATGATTGTACTTGGAAAAGTTATAATGATCATATATTGCTTATGAAAGGGTTGATGGTTTGATTGAATGAAAGCTACTTTGGTTTATGATTGATGATTTATGCTTTATGATCGAAAGTTATTTAAGACAATGAGTTGGGAATATTGATCGCATATATTACTGACAGCAAATATTGATCGCATATACTATTGACCGCACATTATTGATCGCACATATTATTGACCGCAAATTATTGATCGCATATATTATTTTGCTCGCATATATAATTGCCCCACCGCATAGGTCTTCAAGAGGGTTTGTAGGCGTCTAGTACTACTCTATTGGGTTGACAATACTTGATAGGGGGTGTGCACACTTAAGGTCTAGATTGTCTGTAGGGCTGGTTATACCGCCTTAAACGTTGATTGATTGCATATTATGTAGGGCCGGTTACACCGCCTTAAATGATTCAGATTTCCCACTCATTGATCTTATTTAAATGCTAAAATTGGAATGATGATAGTATATTTGTTTGTGTTAAAACATTATTGGATTGTTTGTATGTGAATATGTGTTAAGTGTTGTTTTCAAATGAAAAGTAAAATGTTTTTGAAAATCAAGGTAAGTGTTTTGGGTTTTACAAGTTGGGGTGTTAGCTTACTCAATTTTCTGACTTTTTCAACTGTGGTTTTTGTGCTTTAAATCCACCACAGATGATTGTGATGGATACGTCTTTTAGTGTGGGTTCTACCTGAAGAACTGTAAACCTTTCGCTGTGCGTCATTGTATTGGAGTTTTGTTTAGACTTTGTATCGCCTTGTTAAATTGTATAAACTGTGTAGAATGTATTTTGTCAGCTTTGTATATCGATTGTAATATTATCGGATTTTGGCGCATTTTTGTAATAAAATAATGTTATAAAATTGGCCGAAATTCGGGGATGTTACACTAATATTCATATTTCATAATCTTTTTTTAGGGTCGCTTTATTTTTATTTTAAATCAAAACACTGATATTATAAGTATATAAGATACAAGGCACGGGTAACATATTCACTAACTAACTTTTTTCCATATCGGATTGAAATAACTAACTTTCTGAGTAGAAATCAACCAACTATTTAAACCCTCTTCTTTCCCTTTTTTCCTCACTACACTAAAAAACAAAAACAAAAACAAAAAAAAAAAAAAAGAATAGAGGAAAAAGAAAACCCCTAAATCCGCCATGTCTAAACCTAAAAAAAAAAAAAACCCGAAAACCGAAGTGCCGGAACTTTCTCAGGAAAATCCGAAAACTGACATGCCTGAACTCAGGAAAACCTGAAAACCGCCATTGATACACCACCACCAAGTAGAACCTTCAACTTCAGACTTGCACGTCTCAGCCAATTCAAAGATGCAATCAATGCCCTGGCAAATAGGCAATTCACCAGATAACCACTTGATTTTTTTTATTATTGTTTTCGCCTAAAAAATGACCTCTAACCTTGTATGAAAGAGATAACTAAAAAAAGGAAAAGAACCGTATCCATTTTTTTAATCAACCACCTTTGACTATGTTTGTTAAAACTAGATGAAATAGTAACTGAATGCTGAAATAGCAGCTGAAAGCTGAAATAATAGCTGCAATGATAGCTGAATGTTTTTAGCTGATAGTATTAGGAGTATTTGACAGAATTAACTGATATAGGAGCTGATGTGTATAAAATTACATAAAAATGCATTATTCATTTTTAACTCATTTTATTTTAGTAAATAATTGAGGGTAAATTAGGAATAAAATTATGATAAGCTAGCTTATTTTTATATAAGTTACATGGGGTAATTTATTAAATAAGCTAGCTTATTATTTAAGTTAGTGGTGTTACAAAACCAACTTATTTGGTCAAAGAGCTTAAAAAACTAGTCAAATAAGCTACTTTGGCCAAATAACCTAGTTTATTGTGCGTACCAAACATAGCCTTTATTTTTCATCCACCTTTTAAGTATCATGTCTTAAAATATTCAAGTCTAAAATTAGGAATAGATACTCCATTGTCACATTTCAGGCAAGATTTCAAGGATAAAATCTTACATACCTAAATATTATTTCCAAAATTTTAGGTACGTGGAAATGAAAATTTTATCTCTAAAAACATATTTTACACTGTATTTAACATACCTAAATTTTATTTTATATATTATAATAATAATAGTAACAGGTGAGGATCCCCTAGAGTTATTTCTTGGTAGATTTGGTAGAGTTTGCTAAAATTAGTAATAAGACAAAATGAAGAGAATTTTAGAATGCACAAAAAAAATGCAAAATAATTAATTCTTACCTTATTAAGTAAACTCTACATGATAGAGTTTATTTTCAACTCTAGGTGATCAAATTCCAATAATAACTATCATCTTAAGCAACATATCAATATGTGCTAAGCAAGACTTGCGTTGGGTCGCATCATCATATCCACCTATTCACTGCCACATACGTAATCAAGGGCAGTCAAATTGATCATATAATCTAGGTTTTAGTAATCATCATTACAAATTGCATGTTAGATGATTCGCATTGCTCCGCCATTATTAAAGCTCACATTTAATAGTAAATTTGTAACTAATACGTACTGGCCACAGTGGCCAGTGGCCACACACCATGAGATATGACCACCATTAGAGCCATGAACTTCTAAATATAATATGCCAGTTTTTGGACGTCACGTAGTTTAATTATTTGATAAATTCTAAAGTCGTTTTGATTTCGAACAAGATACAATCAATCGTACAAGCCCAAAATAATCAAACATGTTTTTTTTGGTGTCCATGTGGTTCTGGGCATGGGGTAAGTGCTAGTTGGTCGATAGGTTGCATGCCAAAATCCTAAACTCCCAAGAATTTCCATTCCCAAGGTTGTAGAAACTCACAAGAACTTCTTGCGATTATTTGGTTACATAGATGAAGTGAATTCTCAAATTAACTTTCAATTAACAAAGTGGGGTTAGGTAAAGCCACAATGATGACTCTATTTTCTAGGAATTGAAGTTTCAAATAAATTATCAATCTCATGATTTTGGCATCCAAACAACTAAAAAAAAAAATCAATTCATGAGAGTTTGAATTCGCATGATTTTGCTTGCCAACCAAACGACCGAGATATATTAAGTGGGGGAAATTTTGTGAATATGATAGCTGTTGGAGTTGGTGTCCTCCGACAATAATGCGTTGACTAATTAAATCTAATTAGGAATAAACTTGGGATATATTGAATATACAAGTGTAGACACCTGACTTGGGGCTTCCCATTTTATAAACGCCCGATGATGAGATGGATTGTGGACACCGAGGACGGTTTCGGTTACCAACGCATTCGACTCCATAGTCTCGACCCAGGTTTATAAAGGCCTAATGTTTATTCCGTTTGGCTTTAAAAAGCCCATTTTCGATCGCTTGATTTATTAGTGGCATTTGAGGTCGTTGGCTATTAAATCCCACCCACTTTGCCAATTAAATAATCCATCCCATTGACCTAAACTCTACGTATGGTATTTGAGTACATTACTAGGCCCATTTCAGCAACTAAGTGGCATCTCTAATGTATAGCTTGGTGGAGTGTTTAATCCTCGTTTATCCCCACCATTTTCTATCTTTATCTTATAAATTGACAATTAATAAACAATGTTACGTTAATCAAAAGATAATGCGAAGTGAAAGATATGATAGAATGGGGTTGGCAGTTGTTTAGCAACTAGCTTAAGGACTCTAATATAGACGTTCTTTTGGCATTAGCTTGGAATCGGTTAACGAAGATTGGATAGGCTTTGGCCATGGTATTTTATGATATCACAACCTCTTTAAAAAGCTGCCCACCCAAATTTAATCGGTTGCATGTATCCTGAAAGCCCTACACCATTTGCTATATAAAGAGGCTCTTCATTTCTCCAAAAAAAAGGAGGGAAGATTAGCAAAACAACAACATAGACATACCTTTACTAAAATCCTTGTTCTCACAATATCGAGAGCAAGGGAAGCTTATATACCATACACATATCATCCAATCAGCGAATCAATCACGATAGCAAGGTCACCGCGGTGAAGGTCGAACTTGGATCGTTGGGCTTAAAGACAAGGGTTGGGCGCGTTGGTATACGAAACCGAGATCCGTACGACAACACAAGTATGTCCACCTGAGGGCCTCTTAATCTCTTTTAAACGTTTTCGAAAATCCAATTTTATTCTGATTATTGTTCACGCGCTAATACGCTTAAACTCATTTACAATATGCTTGTTTTCATTCGTATGTTCTATGTCGGTTGAATTTGGTTGTGTGTTGATCTTTCGGATTTTAGCATGTTAGGCTAGTCAACTTTACTTTAAAAGCATGCTTGTTTGATAGTTGGCATAAGTATAGTGTTAGCCGGGTATGTATTTTATCATTTCGTTCATGCTTTCTGTCGAAAGTTTTGTCACGTAAATCATTTGTTCGTATATTCGCGTAATTAATCTCTATTATACGTTGCATGCTACTTGTTATATGAAATTTCGTCGTCGATTATGAACTTTATATTTATCTTGGATCAATTAGTAGAGGCCGTCTTAAGACGGGCGATTTGGGTGCCTAACACCTTCCCAAATCGTACCTTGCAAAGGACCCATTCTAGATTCGTAAGATCCTATAAATATCTTGCTGGCGACTCCAATTCCAATAAAATATAGCGAAACCCAATCGGTCCACCCCCAGGCCGGTACTAGACACATCATTTTTACATACACAAAAACTTATTTTAGATAGATAATTGAGAGAAAACTCTCTAAGTTCTCTAAAAATCAGCCTACTTACAACTCCTTCAAGATCAAGTTTTCTTCATTGCATGTCAATGAAAACTTGTTCAAAACACTTATCTAAGCCTAGTATATCATTAGCTAATTTGTTGGCTAATTATATATAAGGTTTTAGGGTTAAAATCTCATAAAACTAGACCATTTTGTGAGATTTTTGGAGAGCTTCTTTGGTGGATCAAGGGAGGAGGTTTCCTAACTTGGAAACTCAAGATTAAGGAGGAGGATCCCCAATAATTTGCAGCTCAAGATCCTTCATTTGAAGGAAGGTCAAAATTCCTCTTATATAAGGTATAAAAACATGTTTTATTACCTTATTTATGCTTTAATCTTACATGCAACTAAAGATTCTTAGCTAAACTTAATTAGAATTAATTAAGTACTAATTAGAGGAGTCTAATTAGAGGCTAAATAACTTTCATGTGGTATCAGAGCTTCGGTTTAAGTTGCATGTTAATTTTAAGCTTTAATTAGGTTAATTAGTAACTTAATTAATTTTTGATGATAAAAATTAGTTTTATCATACAAACTAAATTTTCCTGTTATTTTTTGGGCATGTGGATGCTCCAACCGAAATAATGGAATTTTGGGAATTTATTTGCTATTTTTTCTTATTTTTGGTTGTTTTTACAAGTTTTATGCTATTTTCTAATTAATTGGTAATTAGATTGACATGCATGTTGATTTTCTTAATTTCATATATTAATAATTTTTCCAGAATTATGATGAGTATAATTTCCAGAAATTATTTCATAATTTTATTGGCCATTTGTTATTAGTTAGTAATAATATTTCATAAATTGATTTCTTAAGAGAAAATGACCAAAATAATTTGCAAAAATTTTGTCCTTAATTATCTACTGGTTGTGAGCTTAAATCACTTAATGAAATAATTTCTAAATTTTTTCATAATTAGTTATGATTTATTTAGATATTTTCGGGTTTATTATGTGATTTTTGGACAAATAGTTACCAAATATAATCAAATTAAACTAATAAATTCAATTTTAGTGGAGACTAAATATTGAAAAACTAATTATTTGGTGGTTAGTTTAAACTTAAAAGGTGTTTTAAGTGTTGATTATTGATTCTAATAAGTTAGAATCAGAAATTCCTAAATTTACCGAGTTGCTTGTGCTGTAAAGTTGAAAATCTGATTTTCGGTCTTATTTGCATGATTTTAAGTATAGTATGGCCATAGAGTACTATAGTATTGGTACTATACCGAAATGTAAGGACGGTATCTGATTGGTTTGTAATAATTGCGATCTTGTATCGCCGGTTTGTAATATTTTAATTCTTTTATTTTTCAAAAATGTATAATAGGATAGTCCATATGTACATTTGTTTATATTGAAGATCGGCATTTTCACGGAGCCAATGGTTGGCGGATCGAGACCGAAGTGAAGACGGAGCCTTTGGAGCTTTTGAAGCCTAGTTTAGGTTTAATTGCTTTTGTTAGGTTCTAGTCTTATAGCCATACTAGGACTTGGATTTATTTGATGCATGCTTGGTTTAATTTTTAATTTTTGCACAATTATAACCAAACGCAATCCTACATTGTCATATCCATTATCTGTGACTCGCTAGAATTATTTCACTTAAAAGCGATGGATAAAATATGACAAGATCTCTCACTGAAATGTAAAATCGAGATTTAGTCCTTCCACAATTCACGCCTATGCAACCCTTGTTCATTAGGGGCACGCTCGCCCTAGCCGGGTGTTTCCTTTTTACCTTGGGGGAGTAGGTTAATAAAGAGTTATTACGAGTGAATTTTGGTTTAATCTTGACGTGATTTGCAATATAAGTCTTGCAATCCGGGACTAAAGGATTGATTTAGTTGAAATCGATCAACCGAGAGTTCTAAGTGTAGAATCAATCATGAGTTGGTTCACCGAAATTACATAAATTTGGGATATATCGCCCTCTGCGTACCTAAATTTATATAAGATCGGATCTCGGAATCATTTATATAATTAAGAGAGATCATTATATAAATGCCTAAATTCACAAATAATTATTTTAATGTGAATTTGACGATGATTTAATCGATTGTTTTTTCCCACGTTGTAGTTTAAAATTCGAAAATGCCTCAAACGTCCAACTCAGTAATATCCAAAGACTCCTGGCTTCGTAATTTTATGGAAAAGAATGAACTAAAGGAGGATGGAAGCAATTTTACTGATTGGGAGTTAAACCTGCGATTAGCCCTTCAATCTGATAGAAAACAACGTTTTCTATACGAACCCCCGATTCCCGCTCCAGGTCCTGACGCCACCCCTGAAATGATACAAATGTATCAAGAGTACGCGCATGAATCTGAACAGATTAAGAATTTATTGATTTTTGCTATGCACCCGCGTTTACAGAAACGCATGATTGATTTCAGTGCGTATCAAATATTCGCTCAGCTAACGACTAGTTTCTCGCAAAAGCCTCGAATACTTCAATACGAAGCAGCTTCGAGTTTCTTTGAGACTAAGCTCTCAAAGGGCCAACCAGTTGGTCCTCATGTTCTCAAATTTATCGAGAATGTTGAAACTCTTGAGAAGTTAGGTTGCCCAATTTCTGAAGATTTTGTGGTATACCGTCTGCTTAATTCTTTGCCTGCAACATTCGGTCCTTTTAGGACGAATTACAACATGAATGATTTAAAGAAAAGTCTTCATGAATTGCATGTCATTCTTGTACAACATGAGAGGGATATGGTGTCTAGTGGGAGTGGGAATAGAGATGTTTTATCCATGGTGGTAAAACAAAAGGGGAAGTTTAAGAAGGGTGCGGGCAAGGGTAAGAAACCCGCGCGTGGCAAAGGAAAAGGAAAAGTTGCTTTGGGCAACAATTCCATTGCTAAGAGAGGCGCGACTCCTAAACATAAATCTTCCATTGTGGAAATTTCGGCCATTATTTCGGCCATTAGAAGTGAAATTGCCCAAAATATCTGGAGGAGAAGAAGTCGAAACCAGGTATATATATGATAGACATTAATTATGCAAGTACCACGTCCTGGGTATTAGACACTGGATGTGGATCTTACCTTTGTAATCACTTGCAGGGGCTGACGAAGGCACGTCAGCTGGCAAAAGGTGAAGTTGACCTCCGTGTCGGAATGGAGCTAAAGTAGCCGCCATATCAGTAGGAACGTATATTATGTCACTTGCCTCAGGGCTAGAGTTGTATCTAAATAACTACTATTTTGTACCAACTCTAAGTAAGAATATAATTTCGGTTTATGTTTTAGACGCTGAAGGTTTTGAATTTTCAATACGAAACAACAGTTGTATCTTCTCGCTTAATGATATGGTGTACGCAACAGCCAAATCTATAAACGGTATTTACGTTTTAGATTTGAAAAATGAGGTCTATCATGTAGCAAATAAAAACCTCAAAATAGGAGATCCCGATCAATCCTACCTTTGGCACTGTCGTTTAGGGCATATAAACGAAAAACGCATTGAGAGACTCGTAGCCAATGGAGTTCTCAAACCATTTGATTTTGGATCATATGGAACATGCGAATCTTGTCTTTTAGGCAAGATGACTCGAGCACCTTTTTCAGGAAAAGGAGTACGAGCTAGTGATTTGTTGGCCCTCATTCATACAGATGTTTGCGGTCCAATGACAATCACTGCAAGAGGTGGTTATGACTACTTTGTCACTTTTACAGATGATTTTAGTAGATACGGCTACATCTACCTAATCAAATACAAAAGTGGGGTACTTGAGAAATTTATAGAATTTCAAAAGGAAGTAGAAAACCAATTAGGAAAGAAGATCAAGGCCTTACGATCAGATCGGGGAGGTGAATATCTCAGTAATGACTTTGATATTCATCTGAAAGACTGTGGAATCATATCACAGCTTACACCTCCTGGTACACCACAATTAAATGGTGTAGCCGAAAGAAGAAACCGTACCCTGTTGGATATGGTAAGATCAATGATGAGTCAGACCGTGCTTCCTGATTCATTCTGGGGTTTTGCTCTCCAAACTGCCATTTTCACACTCAATAGATGCCCGACTAAATCAGCTCCGAAAACTCCATATGAGTTATGGAGAGGAAAAGTTCCTAACCTCTCATTTATCAAGATTTGGGATTGTGAAGCATATGTCAAAAACAAGACTGACAATAAGCTTGCACAAAGATCTGATAAATGTATCTTTGTAGATTATCCTGTACAACTCGAGGATATTACTTCTACAATCGTCTAGAGAACAAAGTTTTTGTGTCTCGAGATGCTGTCTTTTTAGAAGATGAATTTATTTCTAAAAGACAGAGTGGGAGAAAATTTGAACTTAGCGAAGTTCAAGAGCCACAAATGCAAAGTGAGGCTCTGGATGTTTTACCAAAAGACAGTCCTGAATCGTCTAACTCTGTGGTTCCATTCTCCACTCCTAGAAGGTCAAGCAGATCAAGCCACCCACCAGATCGATACCTAGGTGTGATCGAGGATGGTGGTGATCACTTTTTGCTTCTAGAAAGTAATGAGCCTGCAACCTATAGAGTAGCCATGACTGGACCGAATTCTGCTAAATGGTTAGAGGCAATGAAATCCGAGATAGATTCCATGTACGAGAATCATGTATGGGACTTGGTTAACTTGCCCAAAGGAACCAAGGTTCTGCAGTGCAAATGGATCTTTAAGATCAAGAACGGCATGGATGGAAATCAAGATATTTTTAAGGCTAGACTGGTAGCTAAAGGTTTCACGCAGGTTCATGGTTTAAACTATGATGAGACCTTTGCACCAGTTGCAATGTTCAGATCTATTCGGATAATTTTAGCGATTGCTGCTTTTCATGATTATGAGATATGGCAGATGGACGTTAAAACCGCCTTCCTGAATGGGTTTTTGGAAGAGGAAGTGTATATGGCACAACCTGAGTGTTTTATAGATCCAAACAATCCTAAGAAAGTTTGCAAGCTTAAGAGATCCATTTATGGTCTTAAGCAAACATCTCGGAGTTGGAACCATCGGTTCAACCATGTGATTAAACAAAATGGTTTCACCCGAAGTGTCGAGGAACCTTGTTTATACATGAAATCTAGTGGGAGTAAAGTAACTCTCTTAATCTTATATGTAGATGACATATTACTCATTAGGAATGATATCCCCATGCTTAACTCCGTTAAGGACTGGCTCAGGAAACATTTCCAAATGAAGGATTTAGGAGAAGCGCAACGCATCTTAGGTATTCGGATCTATATAGATAGACCAAAAAGAATACTAGCGTTAAGTCAAGAAACTTATATTGATAAAATTCTTGACAGGTTCAATATGAAAGACTCTAAAAGAGGCTTTTTACCTATGGGAAGTGGGATAACTTTGAGTAAATCTCAGTGTCCAACTAAACCTGAGGATATTGAACGCATGAAATCGAAACCTTACGCTTCCGCAATCGGTTCGATCATGTATGCTATGATGTGTACGCGTCCTGACGTGTCATATGCTTTAAGTATGACAACTCGTGACCAAGCCAATCCAGGCGAGAGCCACTGGATTGCCGTTAAGAACGTCCTTAAATACTTAAGAAGGACTAAGGACACGTTCTTAGTTTATCGAGGGGATTCTGAGCTTCGTGTAAAGGGTTACGCGGATGCTAGTTTCCAAACAAATCGAGATAATTCAAAATCTCAATCAAGATATGTTTACATACTGAATGGTGGAGCCATATGCTGGAAGAGCACCAAGCAATCGGTGACTGCAGATTCTACAGCGGAGGCTGAGTATCTTGCAGCATCAGAAGCTGCAAAAGAGGCAGTTTGGATCCTGCAGTTCCTGGAAGGATTAAATGTAGTCCCTATAGCAGCAGATCCTATTGTAGTCTATTGCGACAATAGTGGAGCAATAGTTCAGGCTAAAGAGCCTAAGTCTAGTGACAAATCTAGACATGTACTCAGGAAGTTTCATGTAATTAGAGACTTTGTGGAACGAGAAGATATATCGATTTGTAAGGTTAGGACCGACGATAATATCGCTGATCCATTAACCAAGCCAGTATCACAGGCTAAACACAATGGTCATATTGCCTCGATGGGATTGAGGCGTATGCCTGACATGTGTTAGATTAAATTCATCGTTCTAAGTTTTATTAAACTCTTTAATAAATTCAGTTTTAATAAAATTCTGAATTATATATATGCTCTGTTGATTCCTAATAGGTCGTGGAGACGATTTGAACCCTATTAAATGAACAGGATTAACAGTGTATTTTGTCTCTAGTCATAAAATGAGGTGACGTCTCAATTGACTAGATTGTAAGTCGGTTGATGACTAGTTCAATGGTCATGGATTCATAGAGATGAATAACCGATTACATAGACAGACTGTAGATGACACTCTGTCAGACATTTGACCAATTATGGAACCTTTGTGTCTGGTCGTGATAAGGTAATCTATATTATTCCTATTAGTCGATTCTTTCGACCTGAGATTGTTTGTCTGAGTTTATGCAGTAGGCGGTGACTTTGATTTATGTCCTAAGTCGTGTTGTTAAAGGAGGCTGAAAGAGCATCTATTGGGTCATAACTGACTGTATGAAACAAAGAAAATAAGTCAAAAAGGGATTGTCCACCCACGTCAGGGTATAATATCTTTGGGCCACTCGAAGAATTATGACTGGAAATGCGTGGCCACGCTCGGAAGATATCTATGATAGATATTCCTGTCAGACAGTCATAATCCAGATCGAGAAAGCCACTTCTGATAATGATCCAATGCAAGTTCGACCTGAAAGATAATTCGCATTGAGTGGGAGATATAACAGACAAGAGAATCGGTAACGCATGACTTGTCTTGGACAAGTGGGAGATTGTTGGAGTAGGTGTCCTCCGAAAATAATGCGTTGACTAATTAAATCTAATTAGCAATAAACTTGGGATATATTTAATATACAAGTCAGTTGATCAACGTAAATCGATAACGGTTGGCTGGCTAGAGTTTGACGTTATTGTCGTTTGACGGCGGTAATCATTTGATCTCTCTCAGTCACACCGATAAAGATAGTTTCTCCAAAGGATATTATATTTGTATTTAATACAATATAATATAAACCCTAATGTATCAGTTAAAGAGTTAACTGATTATATAGGATATTGTTTTATGAGTTCGAAACTCAGGTCGAATACATTATGGTTATTGTATAAATTGTCAAAAAATTGACAATTAGCTATTTAAATTACAAAGAGTTGTAATTTTAGCTCAAATGATGTAATTAGTAATTATTATATAGTGATATAATAATTAATTAACACTTAAAGAGATAAGTGTACAAATTATACCAAATTGTAACATAAGATGTTTAGGGGTATAATTAGTAAGGGCAAAATAGTCTTTTTGCCAGCACCACTATATATAGTGTTTTATGATCAAACACACTAGACACATCATTTTTACTTACACAAAAACTTATTTTAGAGAGATAATTGAGAGAAAACTCTCTAATTTCTCTAAAAATCAGCATACTTACAACTCCTTCAAGATCAAGTTTTCTTCATTGCATGTCAATGAAAACTTGATCAAAACACTTATCTAAGCCTAGTATATCATTTGCTAATTTGTTGGCTAATTATATATAAGGTTTTAGGGTTAAAATCTCATAAAACTAGACCATTTTGTGAGATTTTTGGAGAGCTTCTTTAGTGGATCAAGAGAGGAGGTTTCCTAACTTGGAAACTCAAGATTAAGGAAGAGGATCCCCAATAATTTCCAGCTCAAGATCCTTCATTTGAAGGAAGGTCAAAATTCCTCTTAATTAAGGTATAAAAACATGTTTTATTACCTTATTTATGCTTTAATCTTACATGCAACTAAAGATTATTAGCTAAACTTAATTAAGAGTAATTAAGTATTAATTAGAGGAGTCTAATTATAGGCTAAATAACTTTCAGTAGCATATTAAGTATTAACATTGATATATAGGGAGAAAGTTGAAAGAATAAAGCACACGTGTTTGATCCAAGATGAGAGAAAAATGTCATACATTGGGGGTTGAGGCTAAATAGGGTATATATTACTTATGCTATATAAACAGGATCTTGGTCAAAATTGTTTACGATCTCATTACATCTAACATATTAGTGAACTTACAGTTGACAAACTTTTGGTTAGTGTAGTGATATGATGTGAATGTAACAAGTTTTGGTTAGCAAACTTATAATTGACATGCTTACAGATTTTGTATGTAAATTTCAGACTCAAAAATGACATGAGTATGGTCAATACAAGTGGAGGTACGGGTGCATGTCCAATACATATTGGATCAGTACGAATTCGAGTAAGTTAGGATCACGCGAGGATTCGTAATGTAGGCCAAATATATATGGGCTTAACTTTCTATTAGTTTTAATAAATTATAAAATACTCTACATTTTCTCTTATATATTTGTCAATATTTTAATTATGCTTAAAAATATTCAATTGAGTCAGTTTTAATACGTGGGCTGAACTTTCTATGAATTTTGGGTATAAACGGGTTAACAAGAAATGGGTTAAGTTTTACCCAAAAGTATTTGGGACTAACGGGTGCGTCGATATAGGTTATAAAAAAATAACACAGGTTTATGACCAATAAAATGGCAGTCGGATAGCTACCGCATCAGGTTGACTTTTGAAAATATATTACCAATGTGTTTTCTACTACTTCATGCTCATTATTACAATTCATTCTATAAAAAGGAAAGATCCAGTACAAATATGATGCTGATTTAGTGTGAACAGAATTACAAAATCTTAAAAATAATATGAAAAAAAAAATTTCTACTCACTTCCAAATATGGAAAGAAAATAATTACACCACTAGTTTGATGGCCCTTGCAAGGGCTACTTATGTCTTAATTTTAAAATTATGGAAACGAATTTTTTTATTATCTAAAACCTAAAATCTCATTTCAAACACCCGTGTGATATTTGTAAAGTAGTTAGATGGAAACTCACATTTAAAAACCTAAAGTCATGTTTCGAACACCCGTGGGATATTTGTAATGTAATTAGATGGAAACTCACGTTTAAAAACCTAAAATCTCATTTCGAACACCCGTGTGGTATTTGTAATTTAATTAGAGGAAAAGTCACATTTCAAAAGCCAAAATCCCATTTTGAAACACCTGTGAGATATTTGATCAAGTTGCCATAAATCAAGTAATTACTATATTACATAACTATTTTCCATAAATCAAGTAATTATGTTATGTTATTATGTTATATTTATAATCTTAATTTATAATAATTTACAAGAAATTGGTGGGGAGCCGAGATACGATCTGAGCCCCCACACCCTTTGCTATGGAAAAACCAATCCTAGTAAAAATAAAAGCTGCAGCCTGCGCCCCGATATCCTGCATCCTGGAGAACTGCTGGATCCGCTTTAGCAGAGCAACAACTGAAGGCTCCAACTCCCCCAAAGAAGAGAAAGAGAAGGGGAGGAAGCCATAACCCAAAGCAACGCACCTAGTCTCATACTTAGCACGCTTACGATTGGCCGCTTCCCGCACCGCCTTACCTGGTTCAAAATCCATCAATCCCGTCTGAGTCATGGGCGACGATCCAGTCAAATCGACGCAAACGTCGCGCCCTCGATCCCAAGAATAAAGCAGCATGTCCGCTGGGCGAAGAGGTCGGCCATCAGCACCAAGCATACTAATGTCAACCTCCTTTCCAGCTGAGATCCCAGAACGATAACAGATGTCAACCAGCGTGTCACGAACAACATTATGCCGATGTTTGACGCCAACCAACCCCGTACACGATACAGCATGATCTCCGAATATATCACCCACGAAGACCCGCGAGCAAGCAGAGCACGGGCGATCAATGGTGAATAAAGGCACCCCAAGACGGTAGCAAAGCACGCAACGATAAGTGCGACCATTCATGGTCTGACCCAAGCCCGAAATAGGGACCACCCTAAGCCAATCAGAACTGTGTGCACCCTGTTGAGACTTCCACAAAGCCAACAGACGTGGTGTCAAGGAATAAACAGAAGCGGCATCCCTAGTCACCCAAGCGAAATACATATCTGCCAATCGTTTCATAAGTCGGGGGGCAGTGATCTCGCCAGGATTACCCAAGATATCAACCTCTAAAGTCCGATTAAAAACACCAACAGCGTCAGCAAACGCAGACCCCAAAGAGACAACACCAGCATTACAGAGAAGCTTAGACTGCAGGTCAGCAGACTGAAGTCGCGACGCTAAAAAAGCATAATGTACAGCATCCCCGGCCGAATAGACACCAAGCCCTCCAAATGAAAAAGGCAAAGTAGCAAGCCTCCACTGCCAATCACCGAAACCCGGACCAGAAGCAACAACAATACGTTCCAAGGAAGGGCGTAGGGCCGCATCAAAAGCTAGCCGGGCCGACTCAAAAATGCGCGGCGCACAAGTACGCAGGGCGAAATATAGCTTAGAGACCCCAGTGCAAGCCCGAAGAAGTAACAACTCACTCTGAGGATCGTTAAGCTGAGCAATCGCGTCCATGAGTTCAATGGTCCTAGCCACCCTCTGCAAAACCATAGAACTACAGAACTCAAAATCGACACTAACAGGCCCACCTAATAACTTGACCCCAAGGAGAGGCCTAGCAATATTAGGAGGGAAGACACCAACAAGCCGGCTCCGCAGATCCTCCGTAGGCCAAAAAACCTCAGTTTTGTCAACATTAAGGTGAAGACCCAAACGAGGACCCTCTGCCTGAATCAGCTCCAAAACTTGGCCTACAACCAAGGTATCACCGACAATCGTGCCATCATCCAAATACCATGCGCAAACACAAGTCAAAAGCGTCTCTAATCTTACACGCCAAAGGGTGCAACACCAGAGAAAAAAGCAGCGGGCCTAGGGGGTCACCCTGCTGCACCCCCTGACACGACAAAAGAGTGTGCTCTCCATAATATAAACGAGCAGGGTTGGAGTAACAGAACTCTACCCAACGAGCGAGAGCGGGACAGCGAAGACGAACCTCCTGAAGCATAGCAGTGCGATCCACCATGTTAAAAGCATTACGAAAATCTACCAATAACATCGAAAGACCCACTTCCTCTCCACGACTCTCAACCAAACGGTTAACAGCATGTAAGATCGCCTCACCACCCCCAGACACACCCACACCAAACTGAAGGTCTGCGAAGTAATCGCACAAAGGACCCAATAAAGAGGCCCCCACCTTGGAAACCAGACGCCGCCACACTGTGCCCACAGCAATAGGGCGAATGCCACCGCCCGGCTTGACTAGAGGAGTGAGTGGTGCGCTAGCTACAAAGGGACCCAAAATAGTAGGACACTGCCCATCTAGAAAAAGGTTAACCACACGAGTAATCGAGGCCAACAGCTCATCAGAAACTGCCACAGCGGCACCACTCAAACAGTCCATAAGATGCTGAGCACGCAAACCGTCACGCCCACAAGAAGTACCACGTGGAAAACTCCTAATCCGATCTAGAACAACAGCAGCTGGAGCATCTAAATGAGGCTGGTCGACAGGTAAGGCAGGCAATGATGGCCCAGGAGCAACGGGGTGTTTAGCCTGCAAATCTTCCAAAGTAGCATCAGAGCAAGGAGCAATACCTGAGGAAGAAAGAACACGAACCGCCGCAGTAAAATGACCATCAGCAACCTTACGCCTACACTGCATGACATTACGCTCACACATCTCCAGGGCCTCATCATCAACATCCAACATAGGAGGCGAATCCTCAGCCAAAGTATCCTGAATAAGCCGCCACGCGCCCCCAGGCTCAGCCCAAGCGCGAACAGCCCGGACAATAAACTCCTCCTGCAAACGGCGCCTAGTAGCAGACCGACGCTCACGACAACTCCGCGGTGAAAAAGTCCTGAGTGTACACAGCGGCAACACAAACAACTGAACCCAACCAGAGATGTCATCAGGCCTACCATAAACCCTGTCGAGCGCCCCCTTGAGCAACCGAGAGAAACTCAGATGACACTTCGGAGGGATAGACTTAACCGTGCGCAACCGTTTAGAAAGCAAACGGTCGAGGAGAGCAACATCAAAACCCGAAGACAAATCCACTACAGTAGTATCCACAGGCTGTGAGGCAGGGACAGATGGTCGGTCCAAATTATAGAGAACAAAACGAACAACCCCATCGCCAGTATCTGCGGGTCCCACAAAATTAGACCTACTACCATGACGACACTTAGAGCGAAAAGTGTGGGTCTTGAAACAATTACCACAAAGCCAACGACTCATACGCCTGAAAGTGGACTCGGTCTCATCAAAAAGAGTCAAAGAAGTCGAAAGAGCATGCTTAGTAACATCAAGTGCGGCACCATTAAAATGATGACTATGCAAATGACCAACCAACGAACTCTGAGCAAGACCCCGCCCTCCATTATTCTGACACCCGCTAAGGCCAAAAAAAGGGCAGTGAAACCTCATAGTCCCAGACATATAAACCGAAACGACAAAAAAAAAAAAAAAAAAAAAAAAAAAAACCAATAGGAAAGTCAAAAGAAGGAGCCCTGCCAAATATGGAAACTATGCCAAACAAATAAAACACCAAAACGCAGCCCCTCACAAACGCAGCTCCTCCCCCAAACGGCAAAGCCTCAGACCGGCGAGGGACAAGCCGCCGGAGCAGATCACCCGCCGCATACCGGCCACAGCTGGGTCGCCTTCTCTCATCGCCAAGGAACCCCGCTCCATCGTACCAACCCACGGAAGATGAGATTGGGGACGGTTGGTGATCGAAGAGGAATGAATCGTCGATGATGATGATCGCCGATGATGAGGATTATTGGCTGGCGGCTGTAGATGATCGCCGATGACTTAGAAAAATGGTACGGCAATGGAATCGCAGCAATTTCCCGGGTTGTCTTTTCGGCTCCGCTTCTTCTGCTAATCTTTTTCACTATTTTTATTGTTGTATCTTAATTTATTAAGTTTAGAATAATATTACCATGTACTTACCATATCCTATTTTGGATAAATATTATTTATAATGTAATAATATTATTATATGACATGTGTCAGCGTGGGAATTAAGCGGGTTCAGGATTACATATATATACTAGTTTGATGGCCCGTGCAACGCCCGGGCTACTCAAGTTTAAATATTAAAATTATGTAAACGAATTTTTATCTAAAACCTAAAATCTCATTTTAAACACCCGTGCGATATTTGTAATGTAGTTCGATGAAAACTCACATTTAAATACCTAAAGTCATGTTTCGAACACCCGTGGGATATTTGTAATGTAATTAGATGGAAACTCACCTTTAAAAACCTAAAATCTCATTTCGAACACCCGTGTGATATTTGTAATTTAATTAGAGGAAAAGTCACATTTCAAAAACCAAAGTCCCATTTTGAAACACCCGTGGGATATTTGATCAAATTGACATAAATCAAGTAATTACTATATTACATAACTATTTTCCATTAGAATAATATTACCATGATGTTGAAACACCTGTGGATATTTGATCAAATTGCCATAAACCAATCAATTAATATATTACATAACTATTTTCCATAAATCAAGTAATAATGTTATTTTATTAGAATAATATTACCTTGTACTTACCATATCCTATTTTTGATAAACATTATTTACAATGTAATAATATTATTATATGACACCTGTCAGCGTGGAAATTGAGCGGGTTCAGGATTACATATATATATTAGATTAGATACTACAACGATCAATATAAAATGGACCATTATACTGATTAATGCAAGAAATACATATCCAACTTTAGAAAAAGAAAAATGTCGTAATTTATTATCAAATTAACATTGACCGATTAATGTTTCCAAGACATTAACAGTAAGCATTCAAATTTTCGAGCCCCAACATCTTAAATCATGAATGATATGAATGATGGACATACTATAGTTAAAAAAAATTAACATTTTCAGAATAGGTGTAAATTCTAGTGAAATCGACCGTAGTGTTTCACAATTTTATATGAAAAAATCAATGATGATGACTTATTCATTGATGATGACATGATTGAAAATTCGTATTACAGGGTTCATTTTTCTTGGTATCCTAGACTCCTAGGCCTCCGTGGCTAATGGTCACGAACTCTTAGGTACGCGATAACTGGAGGGAAAATGTTTTGGGTTAGTCATTCAACAACGCTTTAAAACATTTACAAAAAAGAGGAAAAAAAATCATTTTCAATAAGGACAATAACACAACGAAATGAATTTATAATTTTATACCTTACCTAACTATTCTTATATGCTAATGGTCGTAAGGTACTTTTTGTTTTTATATATTATCATTTGACGGGGTGGGAGTGTCAGGTATGATCGTATGGATGTTAGGAAGACGGGTAGTTGATAGGGGTTGAGGGTCAGCAAGATATTTTGACGAGGGTATGAGTTTTAATTATGGAGATCGGGTAGAGAAATCATACAGGGTTAGGAGTTGGCTAGAAATTTTGACATGGGTAAGAGGGGTGCAGACTATCTAAAAAAACTGTTACTAATCCCCATACATGTGCATGGGTACCAATTATATATAAATTAGTTTAAAGGGTACAAAAATAAAGATAAAGATACAAACAATTTGGTTAACATATACATATAAAGGAAAATATTCATTTAGGGGGTCGTGTTTCAAAGTTAGTGGTGGGAGGGTCGCGCAAAGGAGTCGATGTGTTGTCGTGAGTTGATAGGAGATGTTAATATAAATGACTCGATCGTAGGAATCAGCGGGTGTGAAGGGGTTATAGTAGGAATCGACCTGATAAGGGAGTTCATGTAAAGTAGAGCGTGAGGTGGGGAATAAACTGAGTAGGAAGCGGATGCGACTACCGGTTAGATAATTTGATGGGTGTAAAGGTGTCGGTTAGGGAGGTCATGTAAGAAATCGACGAGGAATGAGTCGACTAAAAAATTGGACCAGGGGAAAGAAGATGTCTTCTAAAATTTTGTTGGATGTTGGTTGTTGATGATTAGGAATGGGGATGGAATGGTGGGTGTTAGATAAGGAAGCGGGTAGGGTGATGATTGTCGATTGGTGGTTTGCAAATACGATTTAATGCAGGAGAAGTTGAGGTCGCCTGAGAAACTTGGCGCAAGAGGCAGCCGCCTAAGAAAGTTGATAAAAGTTGTCGAATACGTACAAGAGTCGACGGGTGGTTATTGAGGGGTGGAGCAGACTCATTAGGTGGTCTATTGGTATGAGGTCGGACTTCTCAAACGGGTCCTAAGTTCTTATATTTGAACATGATTTTAAGTAAAAATATTTAAGGTGTTTTGGGAATGCTATTATCAAATCAAAAATTTACCCAAATCATATAATTGGCAATCCTAAACATTATTCGAGAATTTGGATTTCTTAATTTGAATCAAAATTTCCATGTGTACACCAAATACAACCTCCGAACCGCATTCTATTTTACCAAACGCTAAAAATGGTTACCAAAAATTTCAAGTTACAGTTTCCAAACGCTATATAAAATGATTTTGCTTTAAATATTTTAGTAACAATTTTATATTACATGACATAGGTAATCATATTCAGAAAAACATTTATAATTTCCGTGCATTTACACGGGTAAAAAAACTAGTAATTTGACTAGTTTTAAGTTCGTACGTTTAACATAAATTATCAGGAAACGATAAGTTTATGAAACCAAACACGGTTATTATTAGACGTCGAAGTAAATGAAATCTGATCGACAGACTCATACATGGCTTGAATTCAAAACTAAACTTTCAGTTAAACAGAGAATAATCTAAGACCTCTCACATTGGTAAACTAGAAGCTATCAAAATATACTAAATCATACAAGATGCAAAATACTTGCAATCCAAAGGAGGTACAATACGGACACCTACTGTAATCCCGTCTATCGACAACCTTGGGCTGGTCTTACATGTTTTTCTTGGCTCGCCTCATCATGTCGACGAATTCACCAAAAACTGCAACAAAATAAGCATGAAAGTTTAGCAACTTTGAGTCCACAACTTTGTATTCTTTAGCATAAAAGTTCTGTTTTAGGTTATTCTATGGAAATTGAAAGCAATTTCACAACTTAAGGGAATCAAACTTACCAAGGTCTGAATCATGAGGCCCAGGAGATGCCTCTGGATGGTACTGGAGGGACATGATGTTCATTTTTGGGAAGGCGAGACCAGCACAGCTTCCGTCATTGAGATTAACATGGGTTACTTCGACACCCTCCGGAAGAGTTGCAGGGTCCACCGCATAGTTGTGGTTCTGCAGCAAGGTTTAGGATAAATAAAATTGATCTGTGCCTCATCAAACTGACAACAAGAGCAGAAACTAGAACCAGAATTTACATTACCTGTGAACTAATTTCGACCTGGCCATTTCGTATATTACGAACAGGATGATTTCCACCATGGTGGCCAAACTTCATCTTGTAAGTTTTACCGCCCAGGGCCTGCCCCAGCAGCTGGTGGCCCATGCATATTCCAAAAATGGGGACCTTTCCTAGCAATGCTTTCACAGATTCAACAGCATATGGAACTGCTGAAGGATCCCCAGGTCCATTGCTAAAGAGAATGCCATCTGGTTTCATTTTCAGCACCTCAGATGCAGGCCATGTTGAAGGGACAACGGTGATATTACATCCATAGGATGCCAAGCGTCTCAAGATGTTTTGCTTGACCCCAAAATCATAAGCGACGACCTTCGGTTTTCACCACAACATAAACACTTGTCAAATCACACAGTTAACAGAGTCAAAAGCAATATATAAGGGCGCGTAATATACATTGAAAGATTCCGCATGTACAGCATCTGTATTAAACTCCCAATCATCATCTGTTTTATCAACCCACTGATAAGGTGCCTGACATGTTACACCGCTGATCAAATCAACACCTATACAAAGCAAACCAAAAATTTAGATTCCAAGCATCTAAGTCTACTTCCAATCTCAATGGGAACAGATGCTCACCAACTATGTCCCAAGAACGAGCCATTTCTAAGAGCTGCACATCAGATTTTGATTTTTCAGTGCTCAAAACGCCAATAAGGCTCCCATCTTCTCGCAGTCTACGGGTGATAGCACGAGTGTCGACATCATCTATATTATGACCCAAAACAATCCAAAAGTGAGTCAAACACTAGGATATGCAAACTAGATCAAATGTATCTCTAAGCAAATTTATGACACTAATAGTTGAATACTTACATATACCCATGATGTTCCTTTTTGCTAAATAATGTCCAATAGTATCAACACATCTCCAGTTAGAGGTGCTACAAAAACAAACAGTGAATAAGATATTTCAGATGTTTCAGCAACACATTGTTAAAAGCAGTTTCCACACAAAAGAAAAAGAAAAATGTGGATGTTCAAAGTGTAAATCTGTTGGAGAGACTCTGAAACAAAAGTCCAACCTTATGCTCAAGCTTCTGATCACCAGTCCGGCAAGAAAACATTGCCTTGATTCTTCGTCACCTGAAATGAGAAAATCCCAATCTCAGTTTCACATCTGTAATAAATGAACTTAGCAACAGCAACTTGGTGAAAAGCTCACTCACCAAAATTGATACCAGTATTGCCTATATGAGGGTTAGTCATCAAAACAAATTGGCCAGCGTAACTAGGGTCGGTCAAAATTTCCTGATACCTGGAACAACATCAAGAACAAAGGCTTAGTCCCAATATGATTTGGGGTCGGCTAAACATAAAATTTCTGTCAACAGGGTTGAGGGGGAGATGGGACCAGCTCACCCAGTCAAAGAAGTATTGAACACCACTTCACCAACTTGTGTCCCAGTAGCACCAAATGACTTGGCGTTCCAGATGGACCCATCTTCAAGCACCAGCCTGGCATCGGATACCTTCCATGGTCTGTTCCCCAGTCCTAAGGTTTCAGCAGGAATAACAAAATACTAATAAGATAGATACCTAAGAGAGGAGGGCAGTAGCAACTAAATGAAAAAAGAAGGGTATCTATCTTCATTGGGCAGAATGATTTGGCCCAGGTTCTAGTAAGTAATGACGAGATAGAATCATATCCTAGACTTTCAAGACAAGGTAGAAACTATTAAACTATATATTGATGCTTAAGATCAAGACAATTCAAAACATTTTTCGAGTTCCTGACCTTGTAACTGACATGTTTCTGTTAGAATCTAGTATCTACACATCACATTGATTTCCAACAACAAATTCAAACCCCTGTATCGCACTATCACTACCCTCTATATTTTCACAAATGACTTTAAGAGAAATTCTTACAGTTACTAGGGCAGTTATGGACATCCCAGCCTGTCTGCGACCCCTTTTTCTAAGAAAATGTATATTTGTTCTATAGCTAAAAAATATCAAAAGTTCGTGACAATTTCACTTAACTCGGTCACAGAGATAAAAGTACTCTACACAAACTATCTTCCCAAAAACAAAGCAGTCTCTTCTTATATCCTGATCCGTGCACATATCCTACTTTTCTTATCCCCCACCTCCCATAGAAGAAATTGAAAAATGCACCACCGTAAACCATATAGCTTAAATAAACTTCTCGGTCAGTTTTCTGATCAATGTGAGAATATAAACACTGATGCACCAACCCCATTCCTCCACCACCACTCTCCTCCATCATCACCACCTCCTTCATCAACCTTTCTTTTGTCCACCTCTCTGCCCTCCATATGCAAACCTGACCGATTACCCATACACGCTTTTTAGGGTGGTTGCCAATTCTCCGCCACCACCCCCACCACTTCTGCTGATTTTCTTCCTTACCAGTCATCGGTGCCACCACCCTTGAAATTATCATACCCTTCACAGCTAGTTACCGTAGCCTTGAATTAAGTATTTCTCGCCTTACAAAGAATAAAGAAAGATGGGTGCAAATGTTGTTCATGATCAACAGTCAGTAAAGGTAAAGGAGGTACCACCATTTACTCAACTCTTTCTTCACGCCAAAAAAGATGATGGTAAAATCAATCAGTGATAAGGGGTATGAAGGTATCGAATGAAAGAGCAGTGGCAAGGAAGTCCTGATAAAAGATTGCTCTAAACGAGGCTTCTTAGTAAAACCCCACCAATGAGACATGACAGGAGAGAAGAACACTAATAAATCGATTTGAAAGAACACCAAAAATCAGTATGAATTGATTTCACGGTTATATCTCACTATAGTCGACAAATAGATAAATTACACTCGTATGGGGCTAAGCATTGTGGCTTACCTACACACACAACATTTACAACAACCAAGCCTTATTCGCAAAATGAACTGGGGTCAGCTAAACAAACAAAATGTAGGTATGGCTAAAACCAGACCAATATACGAATTCCTACGAAACAAGAGCTAATGAACCAATACAATTCAAACAAAAAACTGATGCAAAGAACAGCTTGTACCTGCGGCAGTGGCATTTTCCGAAACTGATACAGAGCACTTAACCCGACAAACATTGAATTTACGCTTATTTGCACACCAAGTTCCTAACGGAGCTGTTACCGCGAAATCGAGTGTTCTGCAAGCCATAATCCCTGCCAACGCAAACGCAAAAAAAAACCCGCCTTTTTACCTCCTAACAACACCACCCACATAACTTTATAACCAACAAAGTTCATACATTTACCATTTACATTGAACAGAAAATCATAAATTTGACCAACAACAATCTAATAACACCAAAATTAGGGATTTAACATTTACCTTAGCAGTTGCTAGATTAATTTGGGCGGAATTGAAATATAAATTTAGGGTTACATTCAATTCAATTTAATTTTTACCCCAATTTTTAATCAAGACTTTACCCAAATATTTCAAGCTAAAATTCAGCATTTACAATCAACAAAGTCTGAAATTTGCTCCAAAAAAAAAGACAAGAAGAATTACCTTAGATTGATTTGGGGGTGAAATTTCTGAATTCGTATGAAGTTGGAATATCAGTCTGATTATTCCGTTATTTTTTCCCCCAAATTTACTCACTCTCTCTGTTTTGTTACAAGTGGGGTTTTGACTTTTGAGTGAGTGAGCGGCTGCAGGTTTTAGGTTACTTTCAAATCGCACTCTTTTTTATGCCTTTTTTTTTTCTCTCTTTTATAATATCTCTATTGAAAGTCTTTTTTGTAATCAATCCGGAAAATATGGTTAACCCGAGTGACATTGATGCATTTGATGATTTTGTTCCTTTTTAAAAGGGTGGATTTTTTAGGAGCAAATCAATTGCATATTATCAGTTAAAATCGTCACTCGAGCAATAAACCAAATATTATCATGGTTCAAGCTATTTAGTGGCGTGAAAAATTAGTGACATTTTGATTATCTTGTCGCACGTTAGATTATTGGTGACATGTTGCAAACAATCAACTTACTATTTGTAAAATTCTAATAAAAGTTCCTCTTCTATTAGAACTTTTTTTTTATATGGTGATTAGATATCTTCGATATAAAAATCGGTTATAATATTAGAGTACTCGGTTATTATCAAAAAGACATTAGGATTTGAAATTTTATATCAATAAGAAAACCACAATGTAGCAACACTGCAACATTTCAATACTTTGTAGAAAATGTTACAATCATGGTTTTGCAATCATGCAGTAAGAAGAAATTTGACCAAGGACGTTCATGGTTATAGGAGAGCACCTACTCAAATTTACAGCGATGGCTAGGATAAGTATATTAATGGCTGTACAGCCTACAGAAAGATTTACATGGTGAGAGTAAATTGTTAAGGGTTCACAGAGCCGGAATTTAAATTAACGGTGACTCCACGCTTTCAGCCCTACACTCGACCTTGAAGGAGCAACCATGTAGATCGGCCTAATCAGCAGGGAAATGGTACTGGTTCTGATAACAAAAAGGAGTATGTAGTAGTACCATGGAGGTCTTTGAAGGCGAAAGGACTGTCTCGTAGATCTCTTTTCCAAACAACTATAATGACTACTGCAAAGTAACCCTGCTTCGATCATCGAGTAATCTTCTCCACACCATCTTCCCACAATGTACCAATGTCAATGCAGCCAAAAAATAGAGCAAAGGAATTGTAATTATGCAGCCACCAGGAGCAAAATTAACCAGAGTCTGAAAAAAGAAAAGACGGATTATAAAGGACATACATAAACTACACTTCTAGAATACATTGGAGCAGCAACCCTTTTTTCTCCTTCTTTAATGATCTTAGAATCTTATTCCCCTTTCTCTTTTTAGTTTTTTCTGGTCAGAAAATCGGACTTCTTAAATCTCAATGTTTGTTAATTTCTTTACACAAATGGTTTACAACTCCAAACAAGCACAGCGAAATTTATCAGGGAATTTTATCATGAATCACAATGCGTGTGTATACTGGTGTCGTACTTTATTCATGTGAACCTTACACACACAATAGGCAATCAATGTCCTCCTAAGCTAGCATGCAACTCCGGCTATCCTTATAATCTTGCTGTTCTCCACAATTCAAGTCATTTAGCCACTGCATCACCAGGTATCTATCTCACATGTCCAAACAACCATAAATGATTAGCGCTCATCTTATCTTCAGCAGATGCAACTTTCTTATCCCCTCATTCATCAACCTATCTATTTTTGTAAGTTCATCCACTGCAGCACACATAACCCCTCCAAAGAGGATCAAGGTTGGCCTAGGGTTTGCGTAGGGTTGTCCCGGGTTCAATTACTCACATCCCCACCCCACCCCACACCCCCCCCCCGGCAGCATTAGCTACTACTATGTACCCAACAAAAAAAAAAAAAAAAAAAAAAAAAATCTCCTCCAAAGTACTCTTAAAATATTCACATATTGTTGTAGCAATGTAACCTTGAGTAAGCAAGGATTCCATTGCCACAAGGTAAAATTAGAGATACGGATCACATTTGATCATATATCATCCTCCTTTACGTTGTAACTTGTAAGGCTTACCAGATTAACAAAGGACCCAAAGAATAATTGAACTGTTTAAGCTCGTTTAGATTTTTCCTTCCGGATAAAGAACACTTCCACAAAAGCTATTGTCAAGGTTCAAAAACAAGCAGGGAAATCAAGTTCTCATTAAGGCATGCGGTGTTGTCGTTTTGATATTAGGTAGATTAATGTGCACCTCAACCATGAGGTTTCCATTTGTCAATTCCACAAAAGTAACTGTGATTGCTCTCTAAAATAGCGTTTGCAAGCGTACCAGCATTCCAGCAATCAGGTGAACGGTAGGAACAAAATACTGATCAACTCTCTTTGATTCAGCATACCCGTTGAAGGAAATCACCATTGAGAAAGTGTGAATGGTAACAAATGCAAGAGCAAGAATAGCTGGCACAAAAGACAGAAAACAAGCCTATATCATCAGTAGAAGTGAGAGACCAACAAACATCCACATGACTCGACAACTGTGTGCAACAACAAACAAGAAACAAGAAATTGAAGTCAAGAGTCTACTCACCAGAAACAAGAAAAAACGGCATCGAAGCGCATCTTTCAGCATAATAAGTTGCAGGCCCAAATGCAGGTGTCAGGAGGCTAACGCAAAAAAATACAGCATGTGCCAAACCATGACCTAAGCCACCAGCTGAGAGAGAACAACACCAGATGAACAGGATTAGAACAGATAATACTGTTTATCACAATGTTACCTAGTCAGTTAGTCACATCACAAGGAAATAATCAATAGAATCTACATCAAAGATCAAAACCAAGGATTTCCAATTAGAATGAAGCAGTAGAGAACTACACAACAATTTGAAAGAAGGAATCACCTCACATAATATTACACTTATACCATGTCATTATAACTTTAACCCACTTCCTGACACATACAAACATATTATGTTACATAAAACCTCACTAACAAGTAGAGAAATGCCTTCTTCAATAGAAAAGGGTAAAATCTTTTGGAAAAAAGAATCCCACTTGAACCTGTTTCTATGTAGATTAGGCAAAGAATCTAGTATTGATCATCATATATGTAAAACCAACGCCAAGGGACTAAAGTCAGCAACAAAGCATGTTAGATTCGAAACATCAACCACAGAACATGTTTATCAACTTTCTTGGTAGCTTACCCAGAGCAATTTGCATTTTATCTGTCAGAAACAAACGAGGCTTTGAGACCCTGTCAGCAAAAGCATCCAGCATATTCTCCAACCTCCTGATCAAATTACAGGAAGAAAAAAAAAAAAGCATAATTGAACATTAGTCAAGTAAAAGATACAAAGCGCATTTCTTAATGTTTATGACTATATGCAATTGTTAAAGACGCTTCACTCGATATAACTTAACAGTCTCAGAAGCTACAAATGGGAATTTCATGAGTATAATGTCCCGTGGTGCCTATACTGTCCAAAGACCTTAACAAACAATGTAGCAAAGTACTAAGAAAGAAAGTAATTTGATATGCTATCTAATCAGCAGGTCAGACAGCTAACAGAGTTCACAACAACAACAACAACAACAACAACAACAACAACAACAACAAATAAAAAAAAAAAAAAAATAGATAAAAAAAAAGAGTAAGCACACGCGGATGCACAAACAATCCAAAAACTCGAGTGCCTTTGTAAAAGTTGCTCCCTCTATCTCATCCAATTCTTTACAAACCTTATTCGGATGTCTCACCAATTTCCTTGTTTCGTTATATGTAACTGTTTTCCATTTGCAATCCTTGCAATGTTTTCCTTCCCATTACTTGATAAATTGTACCCAAGCGCCAAGCCAAATATACAGAAATTGTTGAGACAGGATGCATTATCATATCGAAACAAGTTGCTGTTTTAGCTGTAAATAACCTTATCAGATACCACCTTACTTTTTGGATTTGACCTACAAGCATTCAATAGGAGGACATCCCTTATTCTATAAGACTTCCTCGGCACTCGGGAGAACAAGAATGAGTAATTAAAGAGAAGGTAGATCATCAATTATCACTCCAAGAAAGCTAATTCATTTGGAAAGATGGTCCTATCCCTCCCCAACAACAATGGCACAATATGCGTGTATCGATAATGATTTTGTGGAAATAAAGAGCATGCCTGACACATTAAAGCCCTACAGGCTACAGATACCCAAACATGAAATTAATGAAAGACCACCTCAATAGTACCAAAGATGGACTAAAATAATGTCCTCTTTCACAAGCACTAGTTTTGTGTAGGAAGATGCTGCACCCAGTCAGCCAAGTAGCCTAATACCCCCCAGAACTCACCGCATTCCCTCTGAACCTAAGTGCTGTTTGTAATTGTTGCATAAACTTAAGCAAAAGCCCACAGCAAGCCTGTCACACAGCTTGTCTCAGCATCTCACGGCCTAAAAATAGGTAACTTCTGCACTTCACATTTTGTTAAAGCACAAATGCACCAGTTCACCTGTTGAAGACGTGATCAACATTGGTCCATTGATCTCTTACCTCTTCCCATTATCACCGAAACATGGTCAACGTAGGTCATCAATCATAAACTCAAGGGCAATACAACAATCACTTATTTTGGTAATGGGGACAGTAAATGTGCCCTCTAATGCAGATTTCTTCTGTGCATGGGAGAATGCAAATACTTATGAGGACGATCATAATATATAGTGATCAACTGCAATATCTTCAAAGGTCACAGACAGATCGACACAATATCCATAGCTGAAGGCTGGAAGGTTCTATAAATTAACCACTTTGGGTGGTTCTGAGCTGAATTGGATATGAGACTATCCAAATGGATTCTAGTGGAAACCTAACCTGTATTTATATTAAGGGTGATGAATGATAGACGATGAGCTTTAACAATAGGCACTGCCAATCTCATCTTGTCTTGACATCTGACTATCAAACAACCGATTTGCAAGAAAATGCCAATTTAAAAACAGGGTCTTCTCAAAGAAGCAGAACTTAAGAGGGTGGTAATTTGCCCAAGGCAGGCCCAAAACTGGAGCATACTTAGCCTCACAATTCACCCTCCTTTAGCAATGTAAAATGGCTACAGCCTACATGTCATTTCAGTTCCCGTGCATAACAGCCAAATATTGTCAAAAGTAATATTAAATGGTATTGGAAGTTTCTAGTCCTATCAGGAGCTTAAATTCCAGTAACAAAAGCAAAATTAGAATAGCCACTACTTCAAAACTTTAAAAATAAAAAAATAAAAAGAAATAAAAAGAAAGAAAGAAATTCTTGCAAGAAAGTTAGATGGTTCATACTTGTAAGCTTCCCATAAAAGAATTCGAAGCCCTTCCTGAAAGCAAACAGATGTAAAGACAAGGATTGCATATGGCCACCATGCTGTTGACTTGAAAGGAAGAAAACCTCTCCACAAGGCTGAAAGTAGAATCAAACTCACGAGCCATAGTAGTGTACTGCACGACAAAAAAAAAAAGATAAAACTAAGCCAAAGACACATATAATAATCGTACAGAATCCAAAGATCATTTCCCCGTACAGCAAAAGTTAACGAGTTGACATAGCACGTTACATAAAGTTCAAAAATTACTCCCTAATCATATAAATTATGGAACCCATTACATAAACTACTCCTCTAGATCGACAAATGTATAGAAGATGGAAGCATTGAAGTGACACTACAGGTCATATTATAAAATTTCGCATCAGTAGAGAAGTGCAAAGAATAAATAAAACGGGAACAGATGACGGTTCATGTTAGCCGACCCCAAATCATATCGGGAATAAGGCTTGGTGGTTATTGTTGAGAGAAGTGCAACAAATAAATAATAGTCCCAACTGCAGTTCCTCCACAATTAAAGCATGTGTCGGAACAGGAACCAAGGGTTTCAGCAAAATTAAATATTTAATTGAGAGTGAAAGCATCTTGAGATATTCATAAACATAACAAAGGAGTATTTACATAGTGGCATTGGCTCTCCTAATATCAGACTTCAGAGAAAGAGCAATACAAGTGGAATCGATAAGAGTATTCTGGGAAAGGTCCCAGTGAAATGTGTAGGATCTTTAACAGCTAAATTTATGTAAGTAAATAATTAGCTTCAGCTCAGTAAAAGGTCCGGCTGCACAACTATTGTGAGAACCATATCATCCTTTTCGCTCATCCTCAAAAGGCCAAATATGGTGATTTACCAATTCTTCCAACTTCAAAAGTTACACAATGAATGGAAACCCAAATGTCCAAGTATTGAAGAGTGTCTAACACGTAAAAGACAATCTTCCCATCTGCTCCAGCACAAGACTCTCAGCTACTACAAAGACAAAAACTTTACTTTTTGAAGAACTAGGGTAAAGATCATGTCATCTACTACATCCTTATTCCCGGAACTTACTATTCGAAGATAATCTACACCCTTCACATCGATTTCTAAAGGCGGCATCAAGTTCCATCATCAAAATGCAAAACAACTGATCATACTATCATACAGTAACATTGAAAAGAACGCACTGTCCATACAAATTACAAGCCTTTTTATCACCAATACAGACAATAATTCCATCAAAATCAAAAGACAATACCTAAATCGTAAATGGAATAAAATCAACTCAACATAAATCCGATACAAATAGAAAGATTGCAAATTTATTCCTATCTAGCACAACCCATTATCAATTGAACAAATTACTCCTAATTAAAGGGTATCAAAAACAACCCAGAAAAATTGGCAACATACCCAGTTCAAATTGTGCAAGAAAAGTCCAATGCAAATCGAAAATGAGCTAAATTGGATCAAAATTAAAGCTGAAAATTGCAATTAAATGAAGAAGGGGGGTACCTAGAAAGAACAGTGAGGATTAAGAAGGGTTTCTTAGAAATGACGGAGATGAAGAGAGATAAAGAGGGTCCTAATGCTATCAGTGTGTACCCTATTCCTGCTGCTACTGTCATCTCTCTCTCTCTCTCTCTCTCTCTCTCTTTCTCTGATTTCGGGGTCTAGGAATGGGAGTATAAGAAGAAAGTGTCAAGGTGAAGTTTTTTATTAGAACAGCTTTGAGTTAAGGACAAAGTCTAAACCCAGCAATTGAACAAAGTACAAGTGATTGGTGAATGTGTGTTTGGTCGAATTGGTTTAGTACTGTAGTCTCGAGAATGTTAGGTTAGTGGGGTTATTCACACGAAAGTATGTCGATACTCGGTCTATATTAATATTAACGGTGATATAATTGAGTCAAATTAAATCTAATCCGATAAATTTGATAGAATATCTTTATATTCGTTGGTGATGGTGGAAATCGCCCGGTAGGGTGGTCGTAAACATGTTTATTCGCGTAAGGGCGAATCGGCTTGTTGGTGGTGGGGTAGTGGCAAGACAAGGTGGTGGTAATGGGTCCTTATTTGATTTGCAAATAAATGTAAATGACGGAATGAAACGGGTCATAAGAATAACTTATTTGATCAAACGTTCTTTTATGTTATTTATAGTAAGAGTATGGTGGTTTTTATAGGAAGAAGATTAAAACATTTCCACAAGTTTCTCACAAGCTTATGTCTCTCCGTCCACTCCCCCAACAACAACCTGAAGTCAAACTTCATGTCACTTATAATAATTTAAAAAATAGGAAGAAAAAAAAAAACACCCACCATGCAACTTCCGGCATGGACAAGATGAAAGTTGGCTTAAAATTTCACTCTAACCCTTATTGTTTGAGAATTCAATCGTTAATTCTACGAAAAAGGGTTGATAAAAATAAAAACTAGTTTCATAAATTTACCTCGTATAAAATATAGTATTATTGAATTGAGAGATCTAGATTCACGGAAATTACTAGGCATTGATTTTTACACTCTCACGAAAGTGACATCTACCAGTAGAGACAAACCATCTACTGTAGGAGTGTAGGTATGTAGGCATATAGCAATTCAACTTAACCAAGCAACGGTTTTTCTATTGTTTGCCAACATACGAAAAATCTCAACAACATTATAGAGGAATTAGACTTTAAACTTTTAAGTTTTAACCCCTAAACAAGACAAGAAATAATTTTTACCGTATCACATTAACATGTGGGCTATAGAGTATAGACTATAGAGTGATACTGACACACGATAGAAAAACCGATAAAAAAAGAATTGACTTCCACGCTCCCCCCTGGCGACCCGAGATCAGAAGAGTAGTTTCTGTGTTTTCTGTTTAAGCAGGAGTCTTCAAACTGACTTTTCCTCAAACTCGACACTCACACACTTCCATCAATCTCTTTCTGTCTCCTCGGAAAAACAGCAAAAGTAAAGCAATATCTTCGAATGGAAGAAGAGGGAGGAGAGAGAATCCCAATAAGAGAAAGACCAGAATGGTCGGACGTGACGCCGGTGCCACAAGACGACGGTCCATGTCCGGTGGTTCCGATATTATACACCGATGAGTTCCGAGAAACCATGGATTATTTCCGGGCAGTATACCTCTCCGATGAGCGATCTCCTCGCTCTCTTTCTCTTACCTCCGAAGCCATCCACTTTAACGCCGGCAACTACACTGTAACTTCCTCTTCACTCTATTGCTCTCCCCAGTGTTTTTATTGTGTTGTTGTGCTAGTTTGAAGCAAATTGTATCATGGGTTTGATTTGAAATTGTGATATTTTTTTTGTGGGTTTTTTTTTTTTTACTTTTTTGCTTGTTGTTTGTGTGATCAAACTCCATGAATTTTACTGTGTTTTTATTGTTTAGTTGTTCTAGTTTGATGCAATTCTACCATGGGCTTGGCTTGAAATCGTGATCTTTGTAATGGGTTTTTCTCTTTTTGTTAGTTCAACTGTCTATCCTTGTTTTTACTGATGGTAATTTTTTGCCCCAGTGTTTTGATGGTTTGGTTGTGTTAATTTAATCCAGTTCTATCATGGGGTTGTATTGAAATTGTGGTATTGGTAGTGGGGTTTTTACTTTTTGTAGCTTGGTGGATAGAGCGATGTGGAACGGCTTGTTTAACTGTTTGTCTGCCCTTGTTTGCTGTGAGGTAGTAGCAGATATTGGCTTCATCGAGAATTTATTGGATTTAAGGTGTATGTTATGATAGGGGTAAAGGTTGCTTGCATCTGTCTCCAGTGCCTGTGCTTAGGCAAGAGCGGCTTTAGAGGCACTGAGGTCAGGTTCAATCTAGTTGAAGTCTTAAGGATTGTGATGGTTAAGCTTAGGTAGTTTTAAACATCCTGGTGGTTAATTTGATCATGGGGCTGAGTGTCGAATGAGATGAAGTTACAGTATTTAATGTTGATGCTTCCTTGCGTTTTTGCAATGCCATAAGTGGCTACTGATCATGACTCCTGCCTTTTTGCCTCATGTATTGTTTTATTTTTGAGTCAATCCAAGATGACTTTCGATCTCTGATTAAGCTCCAAACTCATTGTGCTCTTTCATTTCAATGTTATGGCTCGCGCACACATTTAAATTTCTACTGGTTAACTACTGCAGTCAGAGAAAGTTTTGCATCAGTTTGTGACATTATCAGTGGGCTATTTTTTTCTTTATACTTCTTCACAGGTTTGGCATTTCCGGAGGCTGATTCTTGAGTCATTAAATGCTGATTTAAACGAGGAGCTCGATTTTGTTGAAAATATTGCTATTCAGAATTCAAAGAATTACCAGATATGGTAAGAAAAATCATCTTTTGTTTTTGCCCCCTTTTTGAACTTGTAGCCCTGCTCTTGTTATGTTTGGTCTGAAATACTCTGATCTTTTGTGTCATTGTTGTCATCATCGAGTTGCTCTTCCTTGTCTAGAGGTTGGTTCATTGTTCGCTTTTAGTAAAGTAAATGGATACATATAGGGTGTGTTTGGTTCATCAATTTTGGGGGGATTGGAAACGGATTCGATTACCAGTCCATTACATTGTGTTTGTTTTCTAATCCTTTCCCACTCCCTTTCCAATCCCTCAAAATGAAACTCACCTAAAACCTAAGGTAACAAATTTAAACCCCCCTACTAATGGATTGATACATCTTTTTAATGGAACCAAACAACTTTAATAAGGAATGATACTTGTATCTATTCCACTCCATTTCTGTATCCAATCCGTTTCCATTCCACTTATATGAACCAAACGCACCCATGATGTCTTTAAAGTGAGAATATTTTAGCTAAGCGCTGAAGATATTCTGGGCTAACAAGTCACTTGGTTTGAATGAAATTCGAATTCTTCTTCATTCTTTCCTTCTCTATCAAAATTTTCTAGTCCTTCCACTATGTGAGCTCTCTCACTATGCTGGCACTTTTAAATCTTATTATAGGTTTTCTGTAGGCATCATAGGCGTTGGCTTGCTGAGAAGCTGGGTACAGATGGAATAGTCAAGGAACTCGAGTTTACGAAGAAGATACTTTCTATTGATGCTAAACATTACCACGCCTGGTCCCATAGACAGGTAAATTTGTATTTTAATTGTTTGCTGTGTGCTAACTGATTC
Organism: Spergularia marina; assembly: GCA_963680865.1. NCBI lineage: Eukaryota > Viridiplantae > Streptophyta > Magnoliopsida > Caryophyllales > Caryophyllaceae > Spergularia > Spergularia marina. The sequence goes on along the minus strand of OY804553.1, from coordinate 18,560,219 downwards.
ATACCTTCTGCTGTCCTCTTATATGGCGAGACATAATATTTGTATATCCAAATGCAGTGGGTCCTTAAAGCATTAGGTGGTTGGGAAAATGAACTTGAGTACTGCCACCAGCTACTTACGGATGATATCTTCAATAACTCTGCTTGGAATCAGGTGTGCACCTTTGTTTTAGCATTTGTGCTGAATGTATGGATATTGATGTGTTTACCACTATATCTGTGTTTGTTGACCCTCTTTTTTTCCACTATCCTCTTATACCCAAAAAGAAAAAGAAAAAAAAAATCGTAATGTTTTTGGCAATGCCCTGAATTCTAGTTTTCTGACATGTTGCTGTGCAATCTGTAACTACATGTATATAACCACCCACTATATATAGAGAAATCACATTATCTATAGCTTCGGTCTTATTCAGATACCTTTCACCTTTTAGTCTGAACTGCTAGTGGTGAATGGATGAGGTAACTTCTCTATAGACTACTAGAATTGTGAGGAAATCTTTTCGAGCAACGAGGCTATGTTTTCTCAGAGTACTGCTATTGAATCTGAAGTCTTTTTATGGAGAGTTGGGCATGGGGAATCTTCACAAACAGTGAACCTCATTTTATCGTAATGCATGCTATTTAGCCCCCCCCCCCCCCCCCCCCCCCCCCGCGCCACTCTCCAATGCCTGTCAACCAAAAGAAGGGCATGATCAAAAAGAGACCAGGAGTAGCAGGGAGTTCAGGATAATGGAAATGTAGGAAGGATAGAGTAACAGTAAAGGAAATATTCGGAAATAATGTGTCGACGCCTTTTTTGGTTCATCTGACATTTAAGGTTCTCAATCACAAGGATGATGAAATCACGTGACGTCTTTAAGTAGAGTTCATGTGTCATCTACAAGTTGGGCACTGTAAAGAGGACAAGCTGTACCGATGGAAGTGAAGTACAATATTCTAACATCCGTGGCTCTTTTTTATACAGGATTTTTTTTAGCTTATCATTATCCCATCGTCAATACTGAGCAGCAGGATCGTCATAGATGGTCGTTGAATTGTCCACACTTAGATTCTTAAGGACCTTGCAAATATATATAAGAACTCATTTCTCGTCATTTTTTTTATGTGTTCACGTACTTGATTCAATTGTTGATTGAGGAACCTGAAGACGTGTTTGACAGAACACAAGAGTACCACTTCAATGCTTAGCATTTAAATGGAGGAATAGAATTTATTCTGCCAGTTTCCTCCTGTTCAGCTGTGTATTCTTCCTACTTGTGGATCTCTTGTCGTAACCAATGTTCTTACTCGATACAGTAAGAGCAATGGAACTACGGCATGCAGGGCCGGCCCAATTCCTAGGCCACGGGGTGCAATTGCCTAGGGCCCATCCCAATAAGGGGCCCAAAGTTGAAGAAATTGCCCATTGCAATTTGTTTAAAATGAAAAATAAAAAGGAGGAAATAAATAAAATATGTGGATCTCTCAAACGTTAGTAGTCAATCATTCCACAAATTTGTTAGTTTTCTTTCCTTAAAATTCTCTCCACACTAACATATTCCTATCTACTTGCTCCAAGATCTTTCTTATTTCCTAAATATAAATCAAACTTCCTTCCATCATAAAAAACAATTGAGGAATCAATAATGCATAATTTATATACTGTCAAAAAGTAATTGGTAGATTGGGAAAACAATTCTGATGGACAAAAAATAATTGAAGAAATTACTAGGGTTTTCTTAGATATCAGTTTTCACTCATATGACTTACGTTTTGTTTACTCTTTAATTAATTTCAACAATTCTTGGTATATTAAGAACGACAATTTGTCATCTACTACGAACCAATTTTTCTTTTCATATATTGACGAATAACAAGATATTGTTTCGTGCAAAATTTGGTGTAATTTTTTCCCTCCATTATATGGGGCCCCAAGTTCCTCTTTTGCACTACGGCCTCCAAATTGCTAGGAACGGCCCTGACGGCATGTCACAAGACCTTCTTGCTTGCATCACCATATTACTTGACTTTGCTTGTGGGATCTTCACCTACTTTTGTTCATTATATTAAAGGTTTCTTGCTCGCGTAGCATGAATTGTCCCAGAAAAAGTTTCACGTTTCATATTCCACTTGGATGTTTAACTCTCCGTTTATAGATAAGATTACCTCAAGACTTTAATCTCTGTTTCTGCATATACATATTGCTTATCCTACTTTGTTTGACTTCTCCGTTCGTCTCTTGCTCATGTGTTACAGAGATACTTTGTGATAACGAGATCTCCGTTGCTAGGAGGCCTAGATACCATGAGAGACTCTGAAGTGGATTACACCATTGACGCCATCATATCCCACCCTGAAAACGAGAGCCCTTGGAGATACCTTCGTGGCATATACAAAAATGACCTAAAAGCTTGGGCAAATGATCCTCGAGTCTCATCAGTATGTCTGAAAATTTTGAGCACCAAAGGTAGATGTACATTTGCCTTAAGCACTCTTCTGGAACTTCTCTGCCTTGGGTTTCAACCAAGCCCCGAGTTTAATGAAGCAGTTGATGCCTTTCGCAATTCTGATGCTGGACCTAGTACTTCAGGCTTAGCAGAAACAATCTGTTCGGTCTTGGAGAGCATGGATCCCTTGAGAGTAAATTATTGGGCATGGCGCAAGCAGCAGATCCCTGCTTTCGCTGTTTGAGTTTGTAGCAGTTGCATTGTAATACTTTTTTTTACCCTTCAGACCACCAGAGTCGCTTCCTTGTTCTACAGCATAAACCTGGCGAATAGCAGTGTTTACAATTTTTCTTTTTCTGTTTGTTGAGTGCTTTATTTTACATACATTCGTTACTGTATGATTTGGAACAATAATGAAATGCCCTGTTTTTGTTTTCTAAAGTGTTCTTTTGTTTTTTTGGACAAGTTTACATAAAAAATTCTAATTTAAGCTTGTCATTGCAATGTTAAGTTTTCAGCCTCTTGCAAAATACAGAGAACTGGCTGACAATTGTTCAGCATTGTATAATAAGCTTCTATGAGCATACCAAAAGAAGCTTTAGCATTACGATTGCTAATCACATATAGACACAGAAAAAAAAAAAAAAAAAAAAAAGCAGAACCTACAAAACAATTGCTAAATGAAATCCAGCAGCATCATAGTTTTTTCCGTGAAGCAGGTTTTTTGGATTTGGATGGGCTAGAGGCCTCCTTAAAAGCAGATGGACATAAGCTAGTAATCTTGCAGGCGTCACATTTCGGTCTCAGGGGCGTACATATGGTCTGCCCGAATCCTACCTGTTAAAAATAAACCATCAATGTTTTGGATGAACCAACTCCAGATTGCGAGCACAGACAAATTGCTCCAATGGCATTAACTCATACGAGATTACGAGTAACTCGTAAAGAATGAGGAAGACTAATTCAAGACTGAACAGAACATTTTCCAGTGGTTTTAAAATTTCATATATGTAAGATATAGGAATGCATGAAGAGTCTGGAAATACATATATGCGCCAAGTTTTTCCACAGGAAAAAATCCTTCCAAGTTTTGACAAGCTGGTATGACACTACATTCACAAGTCACAACTCACTAACCTATATGTGAAAATTGTTCAAATGCACATAAACCTGCTATCGGATTCTTGTCAAAGGGAAGTAAAAGGAAGAGATTTGCGATAGGCAATATTAGACATAGAATGCATGAATGTATGTACATAATGTAGGGTTGCACAAGTTCAGCATACCAAAAGAGGGTTTATGGGATCCCATTCTTCCTTTGGAAGCCACTTCTCCAGCGACACTCTTGTTTCCTCCGGTGACTTTGTATTCTAGAGCAGGAACAAACACATGACTTTCATACATCAGATGGATAAAAAACAAAAGGTAGTCAGAGTAATATTCAAGGGACTAAAAGGGTTTTAAGGATAGACTAAATACAGTTCCCACTGTCCTAAGTGTCATCATAGTAAGGAAAGTGGGACAGGGGGAATAATATTATACAATAACAGCCTCATTTGAAGTTCAGATTACCTGAATGCAGTAAGGTTCAGACTTCAGATTTAAACAGATGAACACAGGCCTTGAAGGCTGCTAATATGTTTGCATAGGCTTTTGACATCTCTATAATGTGGCAGCGCGTTAGCACCACCAGATACACAATGCTTATTTGGGGTAGCTCAGTAGGTTGGTTAGATAAGAGGCGGCATCTCCTCAAGGCCTCAACCATCATGAAATCATTAAGATTAGATTAGTCCCACCCCTGCCCCCCTCCTCAACTCATTTGTTTTTAATTGAGTACTAGTATTGAAGGTTTGCTAATTGTTAAGCTTTCCCTCATACCCTACTCTACAAAAGAAATATTAGTTGGAAGGGGAAGAGGAAGCATCCCAGATTCGATAGAAGAAGGAAGGACAGCATTGTACAAAGGTAGACATGTTTGGGTTCACGTGAGCAGCCTAAAATTAATTTAGCTTGCTTCCTGTTCATCACTCACTTCTATCTTATAATTCAAAATGGAGTAACTGCCTCTTAATGAGAGGTAGAAATCTTAGAAATTTTCCATGAGGGATTATCAATAATTATACGAATAACTACACACCTTCTCACTAATACTATAGAAGCATAGATATTCTCTGACAACCAGATTAAACTGCCACCAGTGTTAAAGGTATAAAACCGTTGGCCCTAACCATCAGCGCAATCTTTTGGATGAGATGGTTCATCACATTCAGGAACACTGAACCACTAAGTGCCCAATTTGTCCATATTTAAAGTTCAGTCGGCCAGTAAAGCTTTTGCATTAAATATGGCATATGAAGAATCAAACAAGTGGATGACCAAGGCAATCTAACGATGAGTTAAGGTTACGTACATAAGAAAGTGAAAGGAAGAAAAAATGAAATGTCAGACGGGCAAAGTGAGTTTACCTGGCCAGTGCCAGCTCGTGACACCCATCCTAGCCTGTTACAGATGCGGTGAACATGAGTGTCAACACATATTCCTTGGACATTATACCATCCATAGTTCATGACCTGATCCAACGAAAGTAATAAGCAATTTAACAATGATCGGAAATCAAAAAGTACAATTAGACATACCAGGTGAGCTATCTTCGGACCTATCCCAGGGAGTTGAATTAATTCATCCAGTGTACTAGGAATATCTCCATCATACTTCATTAAACAGATTTCAGCAATTTTTTTCAAATTACTTGCCTTCCTGGGGTAGAAGCCCACCTATTAAAAGGTTGTTTATCCAAGTAAGAAATTACAATCTCAAAAGAAGTAAGCTGCAAAGAGCTAACTGACACTTGACAAACCAGAAAGTACAATATGCAATTTAAAAGCAAGGAATTCCATCTTGTCCACCAGCACAAGTACAAAACTATGAAATACCGGGTAGATTAGGGTTTTGATAGTCTCTTCATCAGCCTTTTCAATTGAATGAGGATCAAGAAGTCCATTTTCCAGGAGACGCTGAACTGCTCCTGCAATACAAAAGGTATCAATCAGTTTGTCCTGAAGTAAAGAGCACCACGAATTGTCATTACATATAACAAAACTGGCAGCTTATCACGTGACATTTCGACATGCAAGATTTGACAGATTTATGGAATGGATCTTCCATACTCTACTTAAAATGTATTCAATCATGCATATAAATAATTTATGTTCGTCCAAAGACCTTACAGAATGCAGGTACAAAGATACTATTTACAGCTACCATCTCACTTCATTAGCTAGGAAGTACCGTAAAAGCTCTGTCACCGAGCCACAACACTTGATACTTAGAGGATCTTTCTAGTTTGACTTTCTGATGGTTAATCCAAAATTCTGAACCACAAAACTTTTGCAAAGTTTCCCAGTGCAGAGGGAATTTTCTATTTGGGTGGTGATAGGGGAGGGAGAGGGAGGAATAAAGTTCAGCATTTCAGACAGTGTTAATAGTCACATATCACAAAGGAGCACGAGCAAAATATTAAACAAGACATGTTAATGAAGAGAAAACAATTAACTGTTCTTTCAACAAAAGAAGGAACTCTTCAGAACTTAAGATGCAAAGAATAATCAGACATCCTATTCACCGAAAAGCATTTATATCATAGATCAAGCATAACTTAAGATATAGAAAGGATACTTAACCATGAGTAACATGATCCTTGGTTTGGCTTGAAAGAAGACCACCAACAAGAACGGAAAATCTTCTCTCCTGAGAAAAAATAAAAATAAAAATAAAAGAAACAGTAAGGAGCGATATTTTAAATTAGAAATTTTAATAGGTTGGATTCAAGGTTGCATGAATTTTTAGTATTTGATATGTGTGCTGAATAATTTTCTAATCTCCAGCTCCTGACACTGGAAACTTTGAAACTAGAATATGGCTTAAAGAATTATGACTAAGCCATTCAAGGAACTGAATTGCTGAACCACTTACCACATTCAGGTATATGGCCAAAGAAAGAGAATTATAAAAATTCTAAGGGATCTAAAAATACATCGTCAGTTCGTTACCTATAAATATAGACACACAAGTAATATTCACATGCAAGGGAGAGCTGTAAGTTTGCCATCTATACGACTCAAGTCAAGAGAACTAGGGGTGGCGACATTATACCTTCGGTGGAAGAGAATCTCCAGCTCTCTCACAACCCATGGAATCCACTGGTGCATTTTCAGAAGATCTCATGTCGCGTATTCCTTCAAGAACCTTCTCCCAGTTTGGAGGATAAACTGAAACAACTAAAACCAAAAATTGGTCAGATCATCAGTTACTAGGCTATTCATATAGGGTGAAATTTCGAGCTGAAGTAACCTGGGTCTTAGTCATCACTAACAAAATTACACGATTAAAATTTAGAGATGTAAGCCTTTACCTTCAGTCTTGACAACAAAAGCAAGTTTAACTTTTGTTTCATGTACCAAAGAGATAGTTTTCGACTTGCCTGAAAGTAAGAGTTGTAGTCAGAATTATGAAAGGATATTGATAGATGGAAACATGAGTCCTGACAATATGATGAGGCAGAAGATTCCATCATAAGTCTAAAACCCCAAACTTTCAAGTACAGACAAACGACGAACAAGTTGCTTGTAGAGGTGTATGATGTTCAAGTGATTACCTGTTGCAAATGTTGCATTGCCTTTTTCGTATTTGAAATCTTCTATATCAGGCAGCACAGACATCTACACCAAGAAAAGAAATTTAGCATTTAAAGATGTCTCAGAAACTAATCAGGATGACTGACTCCTCTGCAAAGGCGCACTTAATGCTGCAGCATAAGTTGATTTGAATTTGAATTCTTTAGTGCATGCAACGCAAGTGTGTTTATATCTATGTCAAACAAATAGATTATACAAACGAGAACCATTTAGTCCCTAATGATCAAGAACTTGCTTGATAGAGCATTCAATCGGAAGCATTTGAGAAATGCTAATGATAGCTCATACCCTAAAAACTACGGAAGCCTTGAATAACCAAATTAGAATCAAAGACCTTCATTAGCTTGGTAACTGAAATAATTTACATCATAACTTGGACGTATGCAGTAGCACTAGAACATACTTAAGATGCATATGGAATTCACCACAGTTCACATCTATCAAGAACACACAAATAATGCATTATCACACCACATGCTTTCAATTCTAGCATTTTGTTTCTCAGTTTCTTATTGTCTCATCCCTGACACTTTTGTAAGCCTGAAACCAGACAAATCTCGACGACATACTGGCGACAAGCTTTCATCTTATAGACTGTAACATAAGTCTCAAATAAAATTTACATTTCATATGTGCTCATAACAAATCTGGAAGGCGGCATTCTAATATCTTAACATCCTAAAGCCAAACAAACATTCAACAAGGCAGGAATTCTAACCGCGTAACATCCAAACCTCAGAGACATTCAACAATAAAGCACCACTAACAAAGACACACACTTGCTATCACACAAAAAAAAAGACGCACACACTCAAACTCGCCTAAAACAAAGAAAGAAAAGTTTCTATTATGGAGCAACAACATATCTAGTAGGGTACAACAACGAGAATCCAGTAGAGCGCAACATCAAGAATACCGCAATGCCTCAAAGTCTTCCACCAAGGCGCCAATGGAAAGCTAAGGGTGGTCAAATCGTCAAATGTACACAACCTCATCCCTAAGTTGGAAAACTAACATTTCAACATATCTAGTACTATCCTACCTCACACATAAGAGTATAAATATCGAAACTTTGCCTTGCAATTGCCAACTCCAAACACACCCAAAGAAGAGTTCAAGGGGGTGTAAAACCACATACCCAAAAAACTCAATTATGCACCAAAATACCCAAATATAACAGCAAAATAGCAACAACCCACATCATAAACTCCAATATTGAAGCCATTAATCAAACAATATCGGAATACTCCAAACGTAAAGAACCTAAAGAAACGAAGAGAGTAAAAGACAAATGATATAAGAGGAGCATTCAACATTCAAGTACTCACTCCATCACTATGACTAGTACCAATTATTTCATCCTCATCCACTGCTTCTCTTTTAACCCTCTTTTTCCTGACAATAATCCCACTTTCCTGTGCAGAAACTTCCCTTTTACAATCTGAACCTGTTCAAATAAATTTCAGAAACATTTTACCGACAATTTAAAAGGGTTTATGCAAAAGATAGTTGCTTTAATTTAAGGGGTAATTACTAATTTAATTGGCATACATACCTTGAGAAGAAGATGGGTCAGTAGTGTGCAAACCCTGAGATTTGGAGAGAGAAAGCTTTGAGGATAATCTGGTGTTTGGCATTTTCTTTCCAATTCCCGCGCAACGCAGAGTGTTATACAGTTGCCCAACTGGGATTTTAACAGACATTCCTTTGTTTTTAGGGGTGCTGCTTTGGAAACTTCACACCAAAGTGTACCTTTTTTTTTTTTTTTTTGGAATGAGATTGTTGTCTCATTGGTCTTCTTCCAATAATATTAGTCCTAGATCATACCACGTAGACGTATGTCTGGACTATGGATTGTGGACTACCGATTCTTGTACCTTTTTTCTCATATTCATAAGTTAGGGAATAAAGTTGCACACGCAGATATTTAGGATTTATCGACTATACCACTATGTTGGGGTGTAAGCTCAAATCCCATATTGAAAAAACGATAAATAAGTCATTGGTTTGTAGTTTTCCACCTCCACTCATTAGTATGAGGCCTTTTAGATAAGATGAACCCACTTTCCAAAAACAACGAGGATTTGACAAATCGGACCAAAGTGAACAATATCATACTAATTGTAAAGCCGGTGGCTTGGTAATCTACAGCACACTAGAGTGTGGGTCGATAACGGAGAGTATCATACTAATTTTCGGAGGTTTATGACCTAAAAAAAGGTGGAAATTGATGGTCGGGAATTAAGTGAGCACAAAGTCTCATAAAAGACGGTTTCTCAATAATTTATTGAGAGACCATTATCTTGTGTTACAAAGTGACTCTTTTTACCTTGTAATCACGATAATACTTTTAGTGATTGTATTAGTTTACTATTATAAATCACATTATCTATGTTTTGGAGGATCCCATGATATAAAATTAGCTAAAATTCATAAGTAACTGTAATATCCCAAAATTTAAAAGTATTTTATACTAATATTATAGAATTAATAATTAGATTATTATAGTGAGAAATGATTTAAAATGTTATTTTGTGAGCCGTTTAAAAAAAAAATAGGTTCGGAAATTATTTCTAGAGTCGGACTTTCTATTTTTCGATTTGGGCCAAAGACACTAGCTACTACAACAACCAAAGCCAACACAACTTGGTCCAAACACACAAACCATATCAAACTCAACCCAAAAGAAGGAAATCAAGGGAAAAAAAAAAAGGAAAATGAAAAGAAATTTGGGGGTGTTACAGTAACCCCTTTGCAAATGTTAGATTAAGTGTCAAGGTCCTTAACCAAACGACTATCAAAAGACCTACTGAAGTTTAATGATTTTACACTTCTTAGGAAATAGAAAAAAAAAAACATAATATTTATGGGGTTATCCAAACGGTAATAGAAGTGTTTCTTTGATGGGTTTTTGTATAAAATTTTCTTCAAAGTTGACTACATCCAAGTTAGAAATCTCTTTATGATTTTAGCTATAAATTTCATTTATATGTCATTGCAAACAATTGAGTACTCACAAGACGTTCCTTGTTTATTTTTTTTTCCCTCTACTTTATGTCGTTTATGTGCAACTTTGCTCATCTCCTAAAAGACGAAGCTAATATAATCGTACAAAATCCTATGAAATGGAGGGAAACATTAATCATTTCAATCACAATTAATCGTGGTTTAACATGACATATGAGAGCTAATAGTCTAGGAAAGACGGTTACTTCTCTGCATTGATGGATATCGATAGTCACCATTGCACCCCATACTAGTTTTCTGAAACAACCGAGTAAGTAGAATTTGCATGAAAAAGAGATTCTCTTGTCAGTAATCGGCATTACATTTCAGACTAACCTATTTCGTCAAATGATCAACAGAAGAATATCTCAAATTAAATGAAGGTAAGTTCTAACAATAACAATATTATCTTAAATATCTATATTATTTATAAGCTTGTCGTTCAAACTTCCATTCTCGAGTACATCTTCTCCAGACTTAATTAATTGAATATCACACCATGAAAATGCTAATAAAACTCGTTGCAGATTTCGCATAAATTTAGGGACGAATCTAGTATCTGATATTCGAAGTTCAAAAAGTTTTAAAATTCCTCTGTTTCACGATATTACTCAATTTCAAGCTCGATAAAGTTTTTTTCTTTCTTTTTTAATTTTCAGAACAAAAAACTTTACTCGAACACTCGATCGGAGTTGCGACGGAAACACCCGGTGACGGGGTAGAAGCCGGTACATGCACCCATTGCACGTGAGAGACATGACTCATGTTGTGTTGTGTCACCATCACTCTCTAGTCTCTCCCAATGTAATAAAAACTTGAATTTATTACAAGGAACCAAATAAACAGAACGTAAAATTGGACGGTCTGACAAAAGACAATGTTGGTCTTGGCGCTCATCCTAGTCTCGTTTCCAATTTGTCATGACCTATTCTTTTCACCTGACATTCACACACACACTCCTATTGACAGTATAAATACCACAGTATCAGACAGCAGACAGCAGACAGCAGACAGCAGTAGCAGCCACAACCAAACTTCCTCACCAATTTTCCCATTTCCCAATTCCCAAAGCACTCTCCTTTTTCTCACTTTCACTCACATAAATCATACCACCCTGAATTCCTCACTCAATTTCCCCTCATTTTGATCATCTGGGCACTTTTATTTTGGGGTAAAAGGTAAAACCCAGAAACAATTTTGCTTGATTTTGATGTTTTGGTGATGCTCCATTTTCTGATTTTTGTGGTAAAATGATAAAACCCTAGGTTTTTTTTTTTTATTTGGGTGCATTTTTTGTATTTTTGGTGTTTTTGCAGGGGGTGCATTGTTAGAGGGAATGGATATAGCAGCAGAGGAAAGGGGTCCAACTGAGGGGACTGTTCTTGCTTTGTTGGATCACTTGGTTGAACCTTTGCTACCTTCAAAGTATGTGGCAGGGGAACCGCCTCAACATGAAGATTTGGTTTCGAAACAGGTTGATCATCCTGTTTTTTTTTACCCTTTGTTTTGTTTGGTTTTGGATTGAATTTTGGTTTGTTTGGGAGTTTATGAATTTATGTGTCTCATATATGAAATGCATGAAATTTTAAGTTATGATAATCTTATATACATTTGTCGTTTTGGTTTATAAATGTGTTTATTTGTTGGTTAATTTTATGTTTGTTGAGATGAATGTTGAATTTTGGAATGATGAATTGTGATTAACCATGTTTGGTTAATTCACTTGTGCATTTTTGTGTTTAATTTGATTATGTATTTGTGTGTGCCTCATTGGTCTAATGTATGAGATTTATGATCGTCTCATCGACTTTCGTTTCGATGTATCTTGTTAGGAGAAATTTGTGTGCCTCCTTGGTCCAATGGATGAGATTTATGATCATCTTATAGATTTGTCGTTTGGAATTATCATTCTAGGAGAAGTGTGTGTGTGTTTGTGTGTGGTGCCTCATTGGTCCAATGCATGAGATTTATGTGTGTGTGTGTGGTGCCCCATTGGTCTAATGCATGAGATTTATGATCATCTTATAGATTTGTTGTTTGGAATTTTTTGTTAGGAGAAATGTGTGTGTGTGTGTGGTGCCTCATTGGTCTAATGTATGAGATTATGATCATCTTATAGATTTGTCGTTTGGAATTATCATGTTAGGAGAAATGTGTATTGTCTTTGTGTGTCGTGCCTCGTTTAGTTTATGAGATTTGTGATAGTCTTATAGATTTGTCGTTTGGAATTGCCATGTTAGGAGAAAGGGTTTGACCGTTTGAATGTGTTTATCTGATTGGTCTTTTTTAGATGTATCTTGAGATAAATGATGAATTAAGAATGGACAAGATCAAGCAAAGCTAAAATTGCAGAAGCTCAACTTGTATTGCGACGTCGTGTCTGGTTTTGTATCATGAGGTCTATACATGGCCGAACTTGCTAAAAAGTCATGAGATACAGTGAAGTAAATGTTTTTTTAATGTTGCTCGAATGCTCGATGTTAGTTTGGTGTTGTTTGTTGTTCTATTGAAATGAGATATTGGATCCTTAATAATGAGTACGTAACTCCCACGATATTTTAAAAGTCTGGTTTAGCAGTTGATAGAAATTATGAGTACATAACTCCCACGATATTTTAAAAGTCTGGTTTAGCAGTTGATAGAAATTATGTGTACGTAACTCCCACGATATTTTTCAGCTCGTCAACTAGAAGATTATTGCAAATTGTAGTCTCACATCAGGTGTGGAATGGAAAGGGCCTTGAGTGTTAATTGGAGACGCACACATGATACCATTGTTATATATATGTGATGCTCAAGGAAGCGCACAATCGTATCAGTATATGTATGATTATTTACTATCTATTTCATATCGATTTTTGTTCTTACTCGTAGGTGCATGCAGTTGTGTTACTCTACAATTACTACCACAGGAAGCAAAATCCAGGACTAGAGTTTTTGGATTTTATGTCTTTCTGCAAGCTAGCTGTGGTTCTGAAACCAAGTTTCAAGTCATACATGACACTCTTGCAAAGTTCAGACAATGGTGGGTTAGAGTTAGATGACATGGTTAAACATATGTCATTGACCGAGAAGGAAGTTAAGAATGCTTGTGACATATGTAGGAGTTTAGATGTCTCAAAGGACGAGCCCATCATTGAAGGCTGGCCTATCTCTAAAGTTGCTGTTTTCTTAGTTGATTCCAAGAAGGAAAACTGCTTTCTGTTTTACAGTTTTATCACTCAGGGGGTGTGGTCACTAATTGAGAAAGAAGTCACCCTTCCTGGAGAAGATGGATATGGAAACAAAAAGAAAAGAGTCATTCGGAAAACACCAAGAGAAACTCAAAATGTGGATGAATCTGTACTTCGTCAATTTGCATATATAGCAGTCAAAGAAGCATGTGGTATGCTATTATTTCCTTATAAATCTCATAGGAACCTTATATTGCATACAAATTATAAATTTGGGCTGGAGTCTTCTTCGTTTGTGATTCTGATTGCTGCATGCATAATTCTTTGTGGGAACTATTCCCCATAATTGTTTTTTTTTTTTTTCCAAGTACTGTACGTGCTTGTTAGAATTCGAGCATGGATGCATCTGAAAGAACCACGGGTGAGATGGAATTCTGAATTGCTTCTATACATTTTTTTGTTCCTAAGATAACCTAGGTAATGACAGATATTGAATGATCTACAAGATTCACAACACTCTCCTCAAGGAGAATGACCACTAGTGTCTATAAACCTCGCCAAGCGACTTGTTTATGGAGTGATTAACCAATTTTGGTGAGGGTCTTTGAGGTTGCTCATCTAATGTGTCTGCAAGTATTGATACGTGAATATCTGTCATATTCTCCTTAATACAAATTGTGATAATGGGGACATAGAAGCATGTGGAGGAGAAAAAAGGTGAAAGAAAAACAGTTGAAGAAAAATAAGAAAAGGTAAATATAAAGGCAAGTAGAAGGTATTATAGATGACAGAGAATTCGATTTAAAAAAAAAAAAAAAAAAGAATCTTTAGAGCGTTCTTCCACTGGTCGTCCCGTATTGTGTTCGTTGGCACTTGGCAGTTCACTTTTACGCACTAAAAGAAAATGCATTTGTTTCTTTAGAAAAATGATTAGGTGTTCATGTGAAATTGTCCGAGGTGATGAGGAATAATGATTTTTGTCTGTGGAAGTTTACTGTGTGTTATGCTTCGAAGTTACATGCTGAATTATACAGAATTTGTTTTCCATTTAGGAAAGATTGTGGTTAATAGCAGAAACATTCATTTGATGCATCTATTTCTCTCATAGATTTACTTCCCGGCTTTATTTCGATGCATGATTAGTGCAATTATCTTGTATCTAAGATTCTTGCAGCTTTTATCGAGTAAACGATTTGATTATTTGTTTCCTATTAATATTTGTCCACTTTTGGCATCGTTTGGTCTGCTTGGAAGATATGATTTTACCAATTATCATTTTATGGCTTGAAAAACAGCGTTTAATCAAGCTGACCTGAAAATCTTGGAGACCCACACGGTGTATTCTACAAGCAAAGCAAATACAGCTGCTCGCTTATATATATTGCAGTGCTCACAATCCAATCAAGACTTGAGCCTGGTTCCAATAAGTGATGCTCTGGAGAGGTATGAGTCAAGTCTTTAATAGTTCTTTAATCCCACCTTCTGTACAGGAAATTTTTCGAACGACGAATGCTATATACTTCTTATCTTAGAAAAACTATAAAAGTAAAGAGTTACACCTGATCTCTCAGCTTATGAGATTAGGAGGTTGGGTTCTAATAAGCTGGAAATGTAAGGAGTTTTCATAGTGGAATTAATAACTAATAAGTGGCTATGTTGGAGGTTATGCCGAGGGAAACAGAGATGTTTGGTGTTCCAGGGTAGAGAAGGGTCTATTGGTGGTGGGGATAGTGGCAGGAGTATAGAGAGCTAGATTGTGTAAAATTAATTTATCATTTTCTAATCTATATATCAAGGACATAATTCTGTCACTTCAATGAGAAGTGTCCAAAGTAAGGTGTTCCATCAAGAGTTGTTTTGGAACATTTTCCTGATCTGTTTGAGATGTATTTGAGTTAGGAGTGAAGGGCTGATTGGCATCAACAGTTGTATCTTTTTATTGTTTATTTTTGGGTAGTAGGCTACATGTAGAGAAATTGATTGTACTATTTTGATCTCTATGAGCAATGATATTGTCATTGATGCAGCCTGCAAGGACCATTGGTTAAAAAGGAGTCTGGCATTTGGCTTGTTACTCCTGTAGTTGAGTACTTCCATTTACTTCCAATTGCGGATAAAGTGTCCAACTGGCTCTCAAGGTATGTATCTAACTTATTTTCATAAGCCACCTGGTGGCATTTTCAAAGCATCTTTTACCTCATTTTGTTTGGTTTTTGTTTCACGATCTCTGTGCTTCCTCAAGTAAAGACATTAACTGACCTCAAAAAAAAAAAAAAAAGTAAAGACATTAACACATTTATTTTGCTGACAGAAGAACTGGAAATAAAGATGAATAGGTGGAAGTGAATTTGAGTTAAACATTTATTTAATGTTATACATGCTCTTCTTCAGTCGTGTATTATTCATACATTTTTCCTTGATAACCTTCTTACCCGTTGGTTTTGAGGACCCCACAACAACATCTTTAATTCTAGTGCCTTAAAGGCTCCCGCCATAAGGCGGGTAAGGGGGGGTCGGATGCATGCAAGCCTTACCCCTATTAAAGCATAGAGAGGCTGCGCACGGATGACCCAAAATGAAAATTGCTTCGAGAATCGCACCGACTGACTGCTACTTCACAAAATAAGAAGCACAGACAATATTATGAGGACCCCATTTAGATAATTTGGATAAGATGGAGAAAATGTGTGTGTGTGTGTGTGTGTGTGTGTGGGCTTGGATAAGAAAGATCATCCTATAGGTTAGGACTGTGTGAGCCCAAGCAAGAGGGTGGCCTTCAGGTTGCGGAATTTGGAGTCGAACATCTCCTTGGTGGAATGGCTTTGCTTTTATTACTGGTACACTTTCCATTAAACATAATTGGTAATCAAATTATATCCCAACTCCCAAGGAGAACTTTGGGCAACCTCTTTATATAGCTTCCCGCCATTGTTCTACGCCCTTCCATGTTACTCGATATCCCTATTTTAAAATCTTGTAGCTAGAGAGGGTAACAAGTCTTTCGTAATTTATATCATGAGTGTGTTCTGTGTGTAAAGTGTGGGGAAACAAGGAATTTGTTGTTTTAATCATCGTGAGTTGGCAGAAGTTAAGAAATCATTTGTTGTAATATCTAAAATCAAATGACCTTGCCCATCATCCATTATAATGCGCAGCTTTGCTATGTAAGCTTGGAAAGTACTTTCGAGAAACCAGTGTGTTTGGCTTTTACGGTTTGGGGAGGAATTTGTATCTTTGTCTTGGATGAAGTTTATTTGTCTTTAGAGTTTATTTGATTGTTGTGCTATATGTTAGATATTTATACACCTATGTTTGACTGCAGCATTCAACTGTTGTTAGTATATCATGTGGGTTCTAGATTCATTCCCACTTACTATATGTTGGGAATCTGTTGTAGATTTCGAATTTTGTTTATTGATATCTTGCCTTTCTGAGTTTCAAGGACTTTTGGACGGAAATAATGCTGTTGATTTTGGCTTCCTAGTTCCTAATTTCCTATAATGGCGAGGCTTTAAATATGTTTCAGGCAAAAAAAAAAAAATCTGTATGATTCCTGACGTGGTTTGCTTCTGCCTATAGGTCCAGGAAAATCCATGAGAATTGTACACCGCTTGTTGATGTTGCTGAGGCTGGTCATCGCGACAGCCGAAAGGACCTTGACAATCGCACCAGCTATTCTATAAATGAGAAAGTAGTCGTGAATTCTTCTGGATCAGTAGGAGTACCAAAAGAGGTGAGAAATACCAATGATCACCAATCAAAAGAGGTACTCATCTCACATCGGCCGCAGCACAGTGATGCTACACAGGCTGTTGGAAATGGTAGCTGCCGTCAACCGGGGGACAGCATTCTCCGTCCTTCCCCTCCACTTCTTGACCCAGCAAAAGACTTCAGAAATGACGGTGCTAGCAACTCGAAGAAAGAAGTCCTTCCATCACCATGCGTCTCTAACCATTTTGGGACGCCAGTGATAGTGGAAGCCAACTGTGGTTCTCGGCGAAAAGATATAGCCACTGAGCCTGTGGTGTATAAGAAACGAAATAAATCTCAAAAGAACATCTCAAGTAATAATCCGGGTAGCAAGACCAGCAATCCTACTACAAAATACTTGAAGCAGGAAGAGGGGTGTGCTGTCAATGGTTCATCAAGCAGTGTAGACATTCAAGAGACTTCCAAGACTTGCCCTGCATTTAATGGGTTGCCCAGCAATCCCTCTTGCACAGACCGTACTGAGGTTCAGAAGCAAATAATCATTGCACAGGAACTATCAGCTTTCAGTGGAGATGCTCTCGTCGTGGTAAAGTATATTAAATGCTGTTCTTACTTTTTTTAGTCTATTTGGTTATCGTTACATTTTAGAAGAGGTATAGAAGGAAGTAACGGATTTTGTCGATAATCAACCCTTGATAAATTCTTCATATAATTCATGGCAGAAGCCTTTCTCTGCTCTGCTAATACTAGCTTATAAGGAATTGCCTAGAATTTACTCTCCTCCCCCGAACTCCTCAGAAAGAAATAAAAGCCATCCCTTGTGTTCATCTTGCAGGCAGAGAATACAGAGAAGTTTTATTCTGACCAAGATGAAAAACAGGATCGTGCCATTGTCTCTTTCAACTCTAATCCT
This sequence comes from Spergularia marina, assembly GCA_963680865.1. Taxonomy (NCBI): domain Eukaryota; kingdom Viridiplantae; phylum Streptophyta; class Magnoliopsida; order Caryophyllales; family Caryophyllaceae; genus Spergularia; species Spergularia marina. Next base: position 18,542,294 of record OY804553.1, on the reverse strand, counting down.
GAGTATCTTCAGAAGATGCAGCTCACTATTGCTTCAAAGGAGGATAAGTTATCACAAACAGCGCTGAAGGTTCTATATAGAAAGAGGGAGCTCCTGGTAGGATTCATTTTTAAGGGCATTTTGCTGCTTTTATAATCTCTATTTATGCTTCTGTCAACCCTAATACATATTATATTATTCCCTATTAATAAATATTAGATCATTATCTGTTCAAGCCAACTTCACTTCTGCACTTGAGGTCTTTTATTTATAATTTTTAGTACGTTTGCAACATTTTATTGCCATTTCCAACAGACCCAACGACTCATTATTCTTTGGCTTTGGAAATGAGTATAATGGAGTAGAGTAGAATATAATGGTGTAAAGTAAAATGGCTCACTAAATGTGCGAGCTTCTATATTGTGAATTATTAGGAGGTCGATCAAATTTTTATTACATGGCATCTGAAAACCTCTATTTTCTCCATGTAGAGTTGTATCATTAATCATTTGTTGAGTGCTTAACTTATGCTTATTTAAAGAAGTGCACTCTTGTTAGGGTTAATAAAGAATTTGTTCCCACAGTTATCTAATGTGGCTTGCACGAGTAGGACATTGTTGAATTGAAGCCCGTGGGGCAGAAGTACAGTAAGATATATAATTTAGTTGAGCTTCCTAAGAAACGACGGGAGAGTTTTTGTTTATTGCTTATGAAATTAGGTGAATTTCATACATTATAATGATGCCATTACATTAAAAGCTACTCGCCTTTAAGTGGTTGCCCTCTGTGAATTACTCAGGTTTGCTAAAATGAGGACTGTAGGTTATATGATGCCACTGTATTGGTTTCAAAAAAAATGCGTAGTAGTATAAAAATTGAACTTGCTATTTAATGCATGTATTCTTTTATCATCACTCAAGCTTTCTGTTAACTCATAGAAAGTCCCAAGTGGTCTAACCTAGTGGAGCCTGTGGCATGGCAATATATAATTTTTTTTTGCTGAAAAAGACATAGCTCGTGAAGTAATTTGCTGGTTGGTGTCTTGATACTCGTCTCTCTTTTGCAGTCTCAGCAGCTTCGGAGTATTGCGGATGAAATTGCATTATGTGACAGAAACATCGAGATTATCAAAAAAGGTGTGTTTCTTTCATTTCACCGATTGCCAATTCTTCCGGAGTCGAAATGTGTGCATGTATTTCCAACGAATATCAATCAGTTGTTACTTTTTTTGTAGTTTTGTCTGAATACTAGATTTACTGAATATGCCACTTCTTGGCTGATCTCTACAGATGGTAATTATGCCTGCCATGAGTTTGATGTCTGTTGGTTAATTACTAATATAACATGAAAAGTTTTCAGACAGCTTAGTGTTTTCTATAAACGATGAGTTTTGGTACTATAGATCCACCAAAATAACTCTAAGTTTGTGTAAACTCCCTTAATCGGGATTATGCATTTCATTGAATATATATACGATATTACAAGGGTAATGACGGTAATTACAAGATATATAATTAAGATACAATTATATACACTATCACTCCCCCGCAGTCGGAGCAGGCTGGACCGAAAACGAACAAACAAGGGTCGAGGAAGGCCTTTCGTGAAGATATCCGCATACTTGATATTCAGCCGGGACATGCAAAACACGGACTTCACCGATACGAACACGCTCACGCACAAAATGAATATCAAGCTCAATATGTTTGGTGCGTTGGTGTTGAACAGGATTTCCAGACAGATAAACCGCACTGACATTATCACAATAAATCACAGACGCACGGCGTAGGGGAAGATGAAGCTCAAGCAATAGATTGCGAAGCCAAGTAGCTTCTGCAGCAGCATTAGCAACCCCCTTATATTCGGCTTCAGCACTGGACCGCGAAACGGTAGGTTGACGCTTAGCCGACCAGGACACCAAATTATCACCAAGAAAAACACAAAGGTGGAGCAACGAGTGTCCGGAAAACCAACCCAATCAGCATCAGAATAAACAGTCAGACCAGTAAGGGGTGAAGCCAGTAAGGGGTGAAGCCGATAAGAACAAGCCAAGATCCATTGTACCCTGTATGTAGCGTATAATACGCTTCAACGCCTGAAAGTGGGGCTCACGGGGATCATGCATGAAGAGACAAACCTGCTGAACGGCGTAAGTGATATCCGGTCGCGTAAAAGTCAAATACCGGAGAGCACCAGCAAGACGGCGATACAAGCTGGGATCGGAAACGACGGGACCAGATGAGCCACTGAGCTTTGAGGCCACTTTAACAGGAGTCGCAACCGGTTTGCAATTGGACATGGAAGCACGAGTTACAATCTCCTGAGCATATTGCTTGCTTCTGCTATAAAAATAAAACATTCTTGTCACGAGTAACCGTTATGCCCAAAAAATGATGTAGAGTGCCAAGATCTGTCATAGAAAACTCTCGGGACAGGAGGTCAATAAAATGTTGCAGAAGTGCGTCAGAGGAGGCAGTAAGGACAATATCATCAACATAAAGCAGGAGATGAGCCATATTAGAACCGGAGCGATAAATAAACAACGAGTTATCACAAATGCTGCTCTGAAAACCACAACGAACAACATAGGCAGCAAACCTGTGATACCATGCCCGGGGTGCTTGCTTAAGACCATAAAGAGACTTTTTGAGACGACAAACATGTGATGGCCGAGCAGGATCTGAGAAACCAGGGGGCTGATGCATATAGACAGTCTCGGTAAGATCACCATGCAGAAAGGCATTCATGACATCCAACTGATGGATGGGCCGATGCAGCGATGGTGAGAACAGTGCGGATCGTAGCAGGTTTGACCACAGGACTAAAGGTTTCATCACAATCAATACCAACTGCTGAGACTTGCCGTTGGCAACAAGGCGCGCTTTGTGGCGCTGAAGTGTCCCATCTGAATTATATTTATGACGAAATAACCACATGCACCGAATAACAGGAGCATCACATGGGCGAGGTACCAACTCCCACGTGTGTGTGCGCATCAAGGCATCATACTCATCGGTCATGGCAGCTTTCCAGTTAGGGTCTTGGAGGGCGAAAAGGTGGGATTTCGGGAGGGGTGAGATAAAGGGAACATTTTGGGTATGGAAACTTGAGGGTGTCTTGGGTTTGAAGATGCTGTTTTGAGAACGGGTACTCATGGTACGAGGTGGTGGCTGCTGGGGAACGGACGTGCCAGGGGCAGAGGTTTGGGTAGGTGAAGGCACACGACGGTGAGGCGGCGTATAACGAGGAGCCGGGGAGGAGGAGGGAGAGGGAACAGGGGAGGGGGGTTTGCGACTCAACGGGTATACACAACTCCGAAGCGGTGAGGTGGGGTAGGAGGAGAAGGCGTGCGTGGAGCGGGTGGAGTGGGGTAGGTAAAATCACCATGAAAAAGGTGGGGGTTAGGTGGAGGGAAAATGAGATCAAGATCGGGAGGAGGGGTGGAAGGGTTAGCAAAAGGAAAGACTGACTCGTCAAAAGTAATGTGGCGAGAGATGATGATTTTATTGTTGGAAAGATCAAGACAACGGTAGCCACGTTGATTAGGTGGAAAAATGTGGGAAATCAGTGCCAACACACAAAAATTGAGGAAAAGTGCAAAAGAACAATTTTAGAGTGGTTCGGCGTAGGCTTAGTCCACAACACAACTCTATTATATTAGTAGACTCACAAATACAAGTTTAAGGTGAACTTGACAACCCTCACACAATAACCGACCTAAGGACCCGAGTACACTCTCGCTATAAGGAACTTAGATGGAGAAACCTCACACAACTTATCTCTCTTTATTTGTTGTGGCTACTGCTCTCTCTAAGTCTCAAAACAACTCAAAGCCCCTATTTATAGGACTAAACTATCTCTAGAGCCTTCTAGGAGTACATGTACTAGAAGTCTCCATACATGCATTTAGAAGATGCATTTACTCAAATAATTGCATGCCTCTTTAATTTACTAATTTAATTTGATTGGGGAATTCAAAGAGTCTTCAACAAAAACCAAGAAAGATGCAACGGGTGGACCGAGGAGACAGTTTATGGGGGGCTTTGACAGATGTATTGGGGTAACAAAGGCAGCCGAAGGTACGAAGATGCTCATAGGTAGGTTGACGAAGGTATAGAGCGGAAGCAGGGGATCGGAAATGGAAGGTTTTTGAAGGGAGAATGTTGTGGAGGTAGGTAGCCATATGAACGGAATCCACCCAAAAACGGGAGGGCAGGGAAGCGTGAGAGAGAAGGGTACGGGAGATATCGTTGAGACGACGTATCATACGTTCAGGTTTCCCGTTTTAAGGGGAAGTCTGGGCGCACGAGAAACGAAACACAAGCCCCTTATCAGAGGCAAATGTGTGGAAAGGAGTGTTATCAAATTCGCTGCCCAAGTCGTAATGAAAACATTTAATTTCCTTTTCAAATTGAGTGCGAACAAAATTACGAAATTGAAGGAATTTGCCATGAGCTTCAGACTTGAATTTAATGGGGTAAATCCAAACAAAATTCGTATAATCATCTAGAAGCAGAAGATAGTATCGATAGCCGGAAGGACTTGGCACAGGAGAGGTCCACAAATCACTATGAATAATATCAAAGGGAGACAAAGTGGCCGAATGAGAGTCGTAAAATGGCAATCGAACGTGTTTACTGATTTGGAAAGAATGACAAAGATTGGAGCACTGCTCCTTATTACAATGAATAAAATTCCTAGAACGTAAAAAAGATAATATATTTTCGCCGGGATGGCCGAGTCATCTATGCCAAACGGACGGCGAGAGAGTCACGAAAGAGATGGGCTGATGCAACGGGGATGACTGGGCTGATGATGCATCAGTGGTGGTGGTGGTGATGGGATAAAGCTCTCCGGGGCTATTGCATCTCATGAGTTTTCTCCCCGTAATCAAATCCTTCACAGAAAAACCAGTAGGGTCAAATTCGACAGAAACATTATTATCGGTAGTGAACTTACGAACAGACACAAGGTTTGTAATAATATCAGGGACAACTAAGGTATCTCTTAGGTGAAGGGGTCGGGAGGGAAGATGGATGGTTTTAGTACCGGTGGCTTTAACTGGAATAGAGCTACCATTACCGACCAAAATAGAACGAATAGAATTCGTGTAACACTACGGAATATGGAAAGTGGTTTATGGAGTTGGTTTGTCCCACATTGGGAAATTAAGGCTCATATGATCAGTTTATAATAGATTCCTACCATCATACTACCAACAAGGCCTTCACCTTTTAGAGCCCGGAGAGGATATATGGACCTAATAGGTGACTACCCATCTTATTGGGTTGTGTTGCGACGGACGGTGGATCGGGCTATTACAGATGGTATCAGAGCAACCCTGCGACCGCGTGCTGGGTGCTGGGGCGAGGCCCAAACCAGCCGTCTAGCGGGGGAGATCTTGGACCTGTGTTAATGTTGATATGGTTTGGTCGAGGCGCAACGGGGACGTTGCGGTCTTTAAGTGGGGGAGTTTGTAACACTACGGAATATGGAAAGTGGTTTATGGAGTTGGTTTATCCCACATTGGGAAATTAAGGCTCATATGATCAGTTTATAATAGATTCCTACCATCATACTACCAACAAGGCCTTCACCTTTTAGAGCCCGGAGAGGATATATGGACCTAATAGGTGACTACCCATCTTATTGGGTTGTGTTGCGACGGACGGTGGATCGGGCTGTTACAGATGGTATCAGAGCAACCCTGCGACCGCGTGCTGGGTGATGGGGCGAGGCCCAGACCAGCCGTCTAGCGGGGGAGATCTTGGACCTGTGTTAATGTTGGTATGGTTTGGTCGAGGCGCAACGGGGACGTTGCGGTCTTTAAGTGGGGGAGTTTGTGACACTACGGAATATGGAAAGTGGTTTATGGAGTTGGTTTGTCCCACATTGGGAAATTAAGACTCATATGATCAGTTTATAATAGATTCCTACCATCATACTACCAACAAGGCCTTCACCTTTTAGAGCCCGGAGAGGATATATGGACCTAATAGGTGACTACCCATCTTATTGGGTTGTGTTGCGACGGACGGTGGATCGGGCTATTACAATTCGAATTATGAACAATGCCGAGAGTACATGTATCCGAAGTGAGGTGGGAGGTGGCACCTGTATTTATATACCACGAGTCATCAGGAACACTCAAAGTTAAAGCATTATAAGCCTCAGTAATATCATATGGTTGCAAATTATCAACTGTGGGTGTGACCAAAGCTTGACCACGGGCATATGCATGAGTCGCTAGAGTGCCAGAGGGGCCACGCTGCGGTGGTTGACCGGATCTGGGAGGAGCAGGCGGCAACCAATATTAGGCGGCCGGAAAAGGACATGGCGGGATACCCCACCAGGGGTACCACGGAGCAGGTTGCGTGGGCTGGGCTGCACGACCAGTGGGTTTGTCGAGGGTGGGAGAAACAGGGGCGCCGACGCCATGGTTGTTCCGAGGTGCTTGACCGCGTCCCCGCCCTCAGCTGAATTGACCACCGCCGCGCCCAGATGCGCGATTTCCTCGGCCCGATTGGCCCCCATGACCAGCGTTTGCGTGCCCTTGTTCAGTTCGTGTGGAGGCAGCAAGGGCGGCAGTGCCCTGAGAGGAGAACGACGCCGCCTGATTAATCCGGTGCCGCTCGCCGTGCCTTAACTGTCGCCGTGCGGCTTCAAAGTGCGACATCGTCTGGTGGAGAATGGAAGCGACGACATCATATTCTGGAGGTAGCCCATTGACCAACCGAATCACCTTTCGATTGTCATCAATGGTGAATCCAAGAGAGGTGAGCCGGGTTGCAATGGAGTTCAACTGGTCACAATAATCCTCAACGTCTTCACAATCCGTCAGTTTGAGACTGACGAATTTATTCCCGAGGTAAGCCACGCGTGATCCTTTGTTGTCATTGAATTGTTTCTTGACGTGATCCCACACGTCCTTCGCCGTTTTGCCAGATTTCATGGCGGAGCGACGGAGTTCGGGGGTCATGGTGGCAAAAAGCCATTGACGGACCAACGAATCCATTCGTTTGTTGGTGGCGGCGTCGGTAGTGGTAGGAGCGGCATCACCGGTGATGTGGTGAGTGAGGTCGTGAATTTCCAGGTGTAACTCGAAGTGATCGGCTCATTCATCATAATCGTTGGATTTGATGTCAAGAGTCACATGTATGATTGTCTTGATATTGGTGATGGCAAACGCCGGGTGTACGGCTTTGCCGTTGTGGTTTTTGTGATTTTCAGTGCCGCCGGCCATGATGGCGCACGAAAATCAGCAATGATGTAGGGTTTTTGGTAAACCTAGCCGGATACCATGTAAGTTTGTGTAAACTCCCTTAATCGGGATTATGCATTTCATTGAATATATATACGATATTACAAGGGTAATGACGGTAATTACAAGATATATAATTAAGATACAATTATATACACTATCAATAACCATTCCTTTTTGAGCCCGAAGAGCTACACGGGTCCTTACATTCAGAGCCTAGTACATCCCCGGAGGCACATTTAGTAGTTTTGATGCTATAGGACTGAGACGCTGTTTCTTTTGCAAACTATCTTTGTCATAGCAACTTGACATTTATAAGGGAGGCAAGTCCTAAAGGAAGGAATAGAAAAGACTATTTATTGGCATCTTGTTGAAGAAACAGAATTTATTTTGGCGAGTTTAGGAAAAGGACTATCATCTCATGGTACAAAATGTCTGCATCATGTCAGCAACTATGCCTATTGTTTTATTATGCATCGGTGACATAACTTCCCTTGTCACGATTCTTTGTCCGCAATTCCTATTATACCTGGGTTCTTGCCAGGAAGGGAGTTATTCTGATTTCAATTACAAGCTTCTTCATGGTGGAAGTGTTCTTGTGTCGAGCATTCAAATTAATGAATGTTGTGGCATTTGTTCAAGTCTCATGTTGAAACTTGACCAGGTGGCGAAGATGATTTAGCTGTCAAAATAGACTCCGTTATGGAGGGTTGTAATGACTTGTTCCGGAGAAGTAGTGCTACTGAAGATAAGACAGGCTTGCAATTTGACGATCCAGATACAGCTCCAATGATGAAAAGAAAGAGAATTTCTGAGGCCAATATGTCCTTGCACGATCCTTGTCAGGTGAGCAGTACACCTTAAACCTTACTTATCTGGCATGTGGCTTGCGTTTCAATTACCAGTATGCTTAACATTTTATATTTCCTTCTTACTTTTTTTTTTTTTTTTGCTGACTTATTCTGATAAGTGAAGGAACGATAAACTAGGTCTAGATTCACTAATTTGCCTCGGTGCTTGAGTTCCCAAACATAAGTTTGTCAATTTTGGTATTCAGAAAGAGAAGCTAGTTTGGAATTGTATTTTTGCTAATTTGTGCTTCTTCTGGAGCAAGAAGAGTTCACAAATATTTTCAAGGCCAACTACTATGCTTAGGGGGTTCGTATATCATTCTTCTATTTGGCCTAAGGTAGCCAGTGTCTCTAGAGGAACTGGTTCAATTTATCCCCAAAGTAATTGTTCGATTTGTTCTTGATTACGAGTGAGTGAGTGAGTCACACTGCCAAAGATGTTGGGGGAGAAGAGACCGAACGGCCTAAAACCAATTGGCAAGGAGTAACCTACTACGGCTAATTTGACAAGGGCCCACCAGATGGTGTGGTGTCTGTACCCAAGCCATGGCCGAACCTTGGGCTCTGATACCACTTGTTGGGGGAGGAGAGACCGAACGGAGGAGTCAAAGCCTAGCCCATACGCCCAAGCGGGGTTTCATCCTAAAACCAATTGGCAATAGGAGGAGTAACCTACTTGTTTATATGGCTAGCAACATCGCACTTATCTTTCAATGTGGGACAAGCTCACACATGTTCCAACAAAAGACACCCCCCCAACAAGATGGATTGCATACATTTGATCCCCCCCCCCCCCCCACCTCACCGTAGGTGGGAGCTCTTGGAGGCACTAGAATATATAATGTTATTGTTGTAGTCGAAACCATAGCTTTTACTTATTGAGCTGGACTGCTGTATTTCCTTTTGAAAACTAGTCCAATTTAACGGAAAAAGTTATAATCATATGCTTATTTATGCAATCCAGGAGCTGGATAGGATATGCAATAACAACAGCTGGACTTTACCAACATACAATATATCGACATCGGAAGGTATATATATGTTAGCCTTAGATATTTCTGTAAATGCTAAAAAGCACTTTGTATTGATTCATGTGGTTATACTTTGCTTTGGGGTACAACGATTTCTATTGCAAATACGCTAGTCATCAACTTCTTTTATTACCTTTCCTTCATGTTTTGGAATGAGGGGTATACCTTCATTGAGGGAAGGCAAATTTATGTCGGAGGTATATGACCGTGGAGTAGAGGGTATGGGATTAGCGGGATGGGGTGGTTTGACTTAGTAGCAATGAACCTCGAAATTATCTTTGCTCACTCATCGGAACTTGTGTTTTATTGCTGAAAGCTTGCCTCCTGATTGTATAGGTGGTTTCCGGGCTACTGTCACTGTGACAGGGGCGGATTTCGACGTCTCAAGTGAAGGAACCTTCTATCCCACACCCCAAGATGCGAGACGTTCAGCTGCATCGCACCTGTTGGCTAAAACAAGTAATATGATAATTGAAACGTAGTTAATGAGGGCTGATTTCTCCTGGAATCGTCATGTTGGCGTAAGTCAGCATGGTGCTTCAATTTTTCATCTTCTCTGGAAGATTACTGACAGCAAGTCAGTGTGTAAATTATAGACTTACCAGACTAGACAGACTCTTTCATATATCTATCTGAATTTTGTTACCTGTAACTCTGTAAGAGTTCAATGTGGCGATTGACCCATCACCACAACCTGAAAATGACTGTACATCTGCTTTAAATTTACCGCAATGTTCTGCATTGCTATTTGCAATAGTCACAACTAAACGAGAGTTCAACATGTTTTTAATGGTTCGTTTTTCGGTTGCACAGAATTCTAAAGCAGGGTTTAGGGTTTGTCCATAACAGTTAGTCTATTTTCAACAGTTCTATTTATTTTTGACACTTACACCATCATATTCAAGTGTTAATATATCAAAATGAAAGGAGGTAAATTTTATCAGAATTCAGGCCCCAATCGCAGTAATATCAGGAGGTAAAAGCCATCATAGCTAAGGCCAGGGTAAGCGGGAGAAGATTGTTGCAGTTGGGAAAGACGAGGTCGATGACAATGTTTTTAGTTGCTCACAAGGAATGGGTCAAGCAGTTGCAGACTTGCAGCCTATTAAGGTTGACTGGGTTTCAACGTTTCGTTGCTTGATGATGGAAGGCATGCGAATATTCTATTGTTAAAACCATAGCAAAGGGTGTGGGGGGCTCAGATCGTATCTCGCTTCCCCACCAACTTCTTGTAAATAATTAAAATAGAGATAGTATATGATCTCTCTATGATCATCTCCGATTCTTGCCGACCTAAGCATTGACTATATGTAAAAAAAATAAAAATCAATCATGCATGACCGGTTAAAGCCACAAACAAAGTATCCGACCAAATTGGGCCGGAAAATGATGATCCGAATTCAACCCAAAACTCAAATGCCCAGACCCAATCTCAAAATGACTGGTTTTTCGTTTTACCAAATACTAACCCAGACCGAATATGCCCCAACCTGAGCTGACCGATTTTGAATAATCTGACATATAAATGACTCAATTAGAGGTGGCCACGGGACGGGCTAGTGCCCAGAAAATCGAGCACTAGCACTAGCCCTACATACCCGGGCTAGTGCTAGGGCTCGATTTTCTGGGCACTAGCACTAGCCCTCCAGTGCTTTGACCGGGCTTGACCCGACTAGGGTCAGGGTGGGCCAGTGCTTCGGCCTGCCTCGGCTGGAAAAAAAAGAGGAAAAAATCGAGTTTGACCAGTGCTTGACCGGGCTTTGACCAGAGCTAGTGCTTGAAAAATCGAGCACTAGCACTAACACTACCTAAGGTAGTGTTCGGCTAGTGCCGAGCCGGACCTTGTGTTGACCAGGGTCGGGCCAGTCTGGGCCCAGGCTCCTAGTGCCCAATGGCCACCTCTAGACTCAGTTGTATAAAAAATACGACATGAATTAATTACTACACAATTTCAATAACTCAAATTACCAATAAAATGCATCAAGTAGAGCTATTTGGTCTCCTAGAGACTAAGGTGAAACCTAGCTCCCTCAGTAGGGTTCACCTTAGAGTTTGTGAGAATTGGTCTGTGTGTACTAATAATAGTATGCATAGAGGTGAGAGAATTTGGTGTGTTTGGAATCCTGATTTGCTGGATATTCAGGTGATTATGATGACAGCCCAACTTATTCATATTCAAGCTAGGGATAGGAGTAATAAGTTGGAATTCTATGTAACCATGATTTATGGGTTTAATGATAATAAAGAGAGAGGTAGTATGTGGAAAGATATTGTGGATATTGGGAAGAGCATTAATAAAGCTTGGGTAGTCATGGGAGACTTTAATAATGTGCTCAAGTCAAATGAAAGAATAGGGAGTAGGGTGTCTTTTGCTGAGATTGCAGAGTTTCAGAATTGTGTTCATAAGAGTGGCATTACTGATATTGATTTAAAGGGCAGCTTCTATACTTGGAATAATAAGCAAGAAGGAGACAATAGATTTTTCAGCAAAATTGATAGGGCTCTCATCAATGCTGAGTGGCTCATTCAATATCCTGATAGTAATGCATACTTTCATCCTGAAGGTCTCTTTGATCATTGCCCTTGCACTATTAAATTGGTGAATAGGTCAGAGATGGGGAGGAAAAGCTTCAAATACTTCAATATGTGGAGTTCAATTCAAGGCTATGGAGAGATTATTGATAAAAAGTGGAATAAGGTTATCAATGGGACACAGATGTATAAGGTGATCAGGAAACTTAAATGTCCAATGTAGAAGCTGCTGCAAGTGAGTCTTATCACAGACTAGTAGAAACACAGAAGATGCTACAGGAAGACCCCCATAACAATGAGATCAAGGCTAAAGAAAGAGGGGAAGCAGAGCAGTATAGATATTTAGCTAAAGCTAGGGATAGCTTCCTAAGGCAGAAGAGTAAAATGCACTGGATTTGTGAGGGGGATGCTAACAGTGCTTTCTTTCATTGCTCTATTAGAGCTAGGAGAGTCAGAAATAATGTTTCCTAAATTCAGGATACAAAGGGGGATGTAAAAATAGATACTCAAGGAATTCTAAATGTTTTTTTGGAGTTCTATCAGGATCTTCTTGGTAGATCAGGGGAGTGTTGCAAAGTCCATGTGAGTACAGTCAGGAAAGGTCCAGTTGTTGATGAAGAAATGAGGAGAGAGTTACTCAATCCAGTGACAAATGAGGAGATAAAAGAGGTGATGTTCTCAATTGCAGGTACCAAGAGCCCAAGCACGGATGGGTATTCTAGTCAGTTTTTTAAGGATAATTGGAGTATAGTAGGGATAGATATCTGCAATGCTATTAAGGATGTTTTTAGAACCAGGAAGATTTTGAGGCAAGTGAATAATACTATTCTGACCCTGGTTCCCAAAACTAAACAACCGGTTTCTGTGTTGGAGTATAGACCAATTACATGCTGCAATACTATCTACAAATGTATCTCAAAGTTGATTTGCAATAGGATCGGGAAAATCCTTCCCCTCATCATAAGCCAGAATCAAGGGGCTTTTGTGAAAGGGAGACATATTGTTGAGAATATCATGGTGTGTCAGGATATTGTTAGGAAATATAATAGGGACGCCATTTCTCCTAGGTGTCTAATGAAAATTGATCTAAGAAAGGCCTATGACACAGTAGAATGGAGCTTTGTGAAAGAACTCTTATTTATTAGTTTGAGTCGCATCGACTCTTATTAATTACCCCACTGCATCGGTCTTTAAGAGGGTTAAGCTCTAGTCTACTCTACTTGGGTTAAAAACATCCAATAGGGGGTGTGCACACTTAAGGTCTAGTAGTCTTAGATTATGGATTATGGATTATGGTTGATAGGGGGAATTGGCAAAAGATTCAATTCATTTCTAAATAATAAGGATTATGGATTATGCATTATGGATTGTGGATTGTGGATTGTGGATTGTGGATTATGGACTGTGAATTATAGCTCATGAATTATGACTTATGAATTTCTTATCGTTAAACTTCGATTTGTTGGATATGGATTGTCGAATGTTTCTTATGTTATGAGTAAGTGATGAATTGAATGGTTCCTTGTGGAATATGACTTTTGATTATTGGTTTGGGATTCCTATTGGTTGAAATATATGTTTATGTAGTGTGTTTTCGAAAATAAAACTAAAACGTTTTAAAAATCCAGGTAAGAGTTTTGGTTTTCTAATGTTGAGGTGTTAGCTTACTCAATTTTTCTGACTTTTTCAACTGTGGTTTTTGTGTTTTAAATCCACCACAGGTGTAGAGTATTTGATGCATGCGGGTTTCGACGACTCATTAGTTATTAGTTGGACTAAACAAATTTAGACTCTCAATTATTAGGTCATCAATAATACTTAGACTATTTCATATTTCATATTTCGAATTGTTGTAATTTAGTTAATGAATTGTAATAGTTATTTTAGATCATTAGACATTTGTAGTTCGGCTTCTGAAATCTCCTTGCATTCGGGTTTTTTACTCGAGTGTGGAGTGACACCTCTGAATTTCCTTAATTGTGTTTTTGGTTCGCGATAAAATATTTTTAAAAAAGGAAAGATAATTTGGGGGTGTTACAGGGACCCTCTCTTCCCACTGCTTTTCACTATTTGCATGAAATATCTCACAATTTGAAGGTGGTAGCAGAAAAAGAGGAGTTTAGATATCACCCCCTGTGTAGCAAAACCCAACTCACTCACTTATGTTTTGCAGATGACCTACTCTTATTTTGCAAAGGGGAGGTAAAGTCTGCACTACTTATATTGAGAGGATTCTCTACATTCTTTAAAGCTATAGGTCTGTGTTTTAACATTACAAAATCTGAAATGTTTTTTACTGAAGTGAGAAGTACAGTGATACATGAGATCTTGCAACTCTCTCAATTCAAACAGGTTAAGCTCCCTTTTAAGTATTTGGGTGTGCATATTACAGCTGGTAAGATATCAGTCATGGATTGTCATATGCTCTCTGAAAGAATTGTGGGAAGAATTAGAGCCTTGGGCTCTAAGAAGCTTTCTTATGCTGGTAGGTTGACTCTGGTACAATCAGTGTTGATTAATTTACATTCTTAATTGGCTAGGGTTTTTATACTACCCAAAACTGTGATGAAGAGGATAGTGGCAGTGTGTAGGAATTTCCTGTGGGATGGGGGTGAACATATGATAAGGAGTCCAATGGTAGATTGGGGAGATGTGTGTACACCTAAGAAAGCTTTGGGCTGAGGGATGTGATGATATGGAATAAGGCATGTATAAACAAGTATGTTTGGTGGATCTTTGTCAAAACTGATAAATTGTGGGTGAAGTGGATACACATCATCTATCTCAAAGATGCTCAGTGGAAAAACTTTATCCCACAATTGTATTCAAGCTGGTATTAGAGACAAATTTGTAACATCAAAGATGAAACTAGACAGGAATTCACTCAAGGACTTTGGAATAACAAGGAATACACAGTTGCTGAAGGTTATGAGTGGATAAAAGGGACACAAACAAAGAAGGAATGGGGAGGACTCTTGTGGAGTAGACACATTATCCCAAAAGCAGGTTTCATTACCTGGATTGCTTAAAGGACAAACTCATGAAGAGAGGGGTGTGCAGTGATGACACTTGCTTAATGTGCCAGCAACAACTAGAGACACATGAGCACCTATTTTTTGAGTGTGCCTTCAGCAGGAAATGCATTGAGAAGACTAGTTTGAGTACAGGCATCAGATTTCCTAACTCGGATGCTTTTGTGTGGTGTGCCAAGAAGAGATGGGGGTCCAGAATAAAAAAACAAGCAATAGGATCATTAATAAGTAATCTATACTATCATGTGTGGTGGAGTAGGAATAAATGCCGGATTGAGGATTGTGTTACTCGACCTGACAATGTGAGTGAAGATGCCATCAGGGAAGTAAGAAGAAGAATGAATGCGATTATATGTGATGTAAAAGCAGGAGATGCAAATTGGCTTAGAGAAAGAGGGCTTTTGTAATTTGTTTAGCCAATTGTATTATCTAAATGGTGAGAATGTGTAACCTGGGGTATGCCCCTTGTAAACTTGTATAATGTTTTTTTTTTTTTTTTTTTTTTTTTTTTTTTTTTTTTTTTTTTATCTATATAATTCTTACATTTCATCAAAAAAAAAATTACCAATAAATTTGCAATTTAAGATAATATGTGCCAAACTTTTAATCAATTGGATATTTTTTTGAGTTAATAAATTTGATTTGTATTAATAAGGTTGGAATTAACCACTTCAAAAACTTTTAATCAATTCGATATTGATAAGGTTGGAATTAACCACTAAAATGACTTGATTTGTATTGGAGTTTCGAACTTGATCTCATCCGAATTTGAACCATAGTTGACCAACCCAAAATGTGACATAATCCAACCCTGAAATTGACCCAAAATTTATTGATTAAGAGGTGACTCGATCTGAATGACCCAATTGTCATGTGTAAGTGTATGTAGTAGGATAGTGTTTCGAATGATTGATTGATTTAACACTTACTACATGTATGGTGGCCAGTGAGATGAGTGGTTAAACACCATGACTATGGACCAATCGTTTGAGAGTGATATTAACGTATTTACTTGTACTGTATGAGTAGAAAAATAAACAGAGTTTGTTTACTCATATTGTATGGGTTAAAAAATGAAAAATAAAAATTGTCCGATATTAGACTATGTTAATAGGAGGCTATAGTTCGGAAAAAAAATGCTTTTGTGTTATAGATCAGAAGGTAAAACACCACTAGCTTTATTGTGATTTATTTGTTTGCATGCGTATGATTGGTGTTTGTCATACCTATGATAATGAACTTCTCCGCGATCACATTGTCATGTGATGTTAGATAACATTGCGTTTCATGAAAAAATCTTTATAAGCTTAAGGGAACTTATATAACACTTTGACTACGAGGACCCAATTTTGATATTATGGTCCTGGTATTTACCATTGAATAAACAAAGTTTTTTTTTTTTCTAATTATATTAAAATTTTGACCCTTTTTTTCTTTCTTTCTAGAATAATCTAGTTAAAATGTTAAATTTATGTTTTGGTATTAATGTACAATTACAGATTAAATAATGCAACGTCTTATCAATTTTATATTATTTTATTGGGGCGTCATCGAAAAGAATTTGACCACCGACTGACTAAAGGAATAATAAATCATCGATTACTGGCTAAAACAATAATAAATCATTGCAGAACTAGAATATTGATACTAACTTTAATTCCCCAAAATATAGTGGGGAAATGTTTTGATTTTGGTTTTAAGTGGTTGATTGATTAACATTTTCATATACTACACATTTGGTAGGCATTGAGATGAGTGACCTAAGCAGCAGCCGGAAATATAATTATAGGAGATTTTTTAGTTTGAAATAAGAGAGATCATATCTTACTTTGATCGGATGATTGATATTCAGTGTTATTGATTGATTATTGAGTTCATTAAGATCTTTAATTGTATTTTAAGGGTATAAAAACAAAAACAAATTGTTCGTTGTTAAGGGTATATTTTTAGCAAGTTACCTAAATTTAGAAGAAAAAAATGTTTTTGGTATAAATGTCTAGTGGAATATCACATTTCAATTTCATTGATTAGTTATTGGGTAAAACAATTTGTTGATTGTTTAAAAAAGTTTTTTCTACCGACGTTGAGCATAGGTATGAAACCATTATATCATTGTACATGAAGTCTGAAAAGTCCATAATACGAAGAATAGGAGGAAAAATTGGTCAGCACTTAATTGATCTAGAACCCATTTGTACGTGCAGAGACGACATGACAATTTGGATCTTGGAAAAAATATAAGTTAGAACTTTTTTGTATGAAAATCATATGCTATAATAAGATTAATTACTTGTTATATAGTCCATATATTATTATTACTTTGTTTCTCCTCGAAATGGTTTCATGAATTCGACGAGTTGATGAGGGATCCGGATAGTGCGCTCACGGCTCATGCCAAGAACGAGTTAGATGAGCTCATTTCCCACAATAATTGCATCCATCAAAGCATAAAAGTCATTGGACATGTGTTACCGGATACTGTAAAAGATGTTTCTTTACATTTCATCCAAATGTGACCGAAAATATATTATGATACAAGTACGAGAATCGTAATTACTATTTCTTTATTTTGTCATCGATCAATCAATTAATCGTGTTTTATGTGATTGTAGGTTTGCGTAATGAAAAACTTTGGAACATTCGCAAGTTCTCTGTAGCATATTATATTGTAATACCCCAAATTTATGAGAAGATTTATAAAAGATTATGTGACTCATATGAGTGCTGAAAAGGATTGATAGTGCTACTCACACCAACAAAATCGACTTTTCTTTTACGAAACCCATGTGATAAGAACTTCACAGTTAAGCGTTCTTGATTGGGAGTAGTTTCAGTATGAGTGACCTCCTGCGAAGTTTCTCAAGGTGTGCAGAAGTGGGGTCAAAGTGCGATAAAAGGATCCGTGTTGGTTTTTGAGGTCATTACACATCCCGATAAGGTCCGGGGTGTTCATATATTATGTTATATCTAATCTAATACTATATATTAAAACCTGAAACCAAGTCTTTCCTAGAAGGACACTTGGC
This sequence comes from Spergularia marina, assembly GCA_963680865.1. Taxonomy (NCBI): domain Eukaryota; kingdom Viridiplantae; phylum Streptophyta; class Magnoliopsida; order Caryophyllales; family Caryophyllaceae; genus Spergularia; species Spergularia marina. Next base: position 18,524,582 of record OY804553.1, on the reverse strand, counting down.
ACATTAATTGGATAGTACTAAGTATTTACATAATATGGAAATTATTAGATAATTTATGGAAAATAATATAACTTATGGTGATTATGGTGGTAACTGGTAAGCTAATTTATGGAAAATAATAGTGTTGCTAATAATATTATAACAAAGATAAACTTACAATTTCATAAAATGAGTATAACAATATAGATATACAGCCCGGGCGCGGGCCGGGCATGCAAACTAGTTATATTATATTATATTACCCATTGAAGTGCATTTTATAAAAATAAGTGTATTTTAAAAGAATAAAACGACAAAGTGCATTTTGTTTAATTAGAAGTGCATTTTGTTAAACTAGAATTGCATTTTTTAAAGAACGAATTTTCAAAATAGTGTTAAAAAAAATGTTAAACAAAATGGGTTGAAAAAAAACTTGTTCAATGAATTGGGGTGCACGTCACCCATGTATAAAACCTCCAAGGACTATGCCAGTTTTATGACCTGTGAACAGTAACAATTTTTTTTTTCTTTGTGAACACTAAATCGTGTGTAAAACCGCCAAGGTCCTAGCGGTTTTACATTTTCGCACCAAATTAGGCCAATTTCTGGCTTAACTCAGATTTTCCCTCTCCTCTTTTGATTTTCCCTCGAAAAACACAACATAAAAGGTGCAGTATCGAAAAAAATCTGTTGTTAAAAGGTGCAGTTTAGCAAAAAAAAAAAAAAAAAAACATTTTATTTACTACAAATTTAATGTAGACGCTTTCTAATGTGTCTACATATAGACTTCTCGTCGGTAATTTTTTGTCTTAGTGTAGTTGATGTACGTGAAAAACTTTTCAAGAGGTCACCTATCCTGAAACTACTCCTCAGCAAACACGGTTAACTGTGAGGTTCTTATAGCATGAGATTCCTAAAAGGAAAGCCGACTTTGTTGGTATGAACTCATTAATCTCTTCAAACTTTCTCTGAAATATGGGGTACTAGTTTTAAGCCCGTGCGTTGCACGGTTTAAATATTATATTATTTTTAATGATTTTTATCATTATAACCAACTATGCTATCATTTCAGTTAAAATAATCCATACAAATTGTTGTGATGTCGCTAACATGTATTTTTAAAATTTGATCAATTCAAAAAAAAAAAAATATACAAATTTGTCTACACTGTCCATCTTTAAATTATACAACAACATTTATTTTATAAAAAACCCTTCTTTTAATAAAAACCATGTTTCCATAATATAGCTTTATGTAAAATTTTAACGAAAATGAGAATCTTTTTGTGAATTGTTAATAATATTTTTTGTTCTTTCACCGTACACTAAAATCTCTATATTCTTCAAAAATTCTTTATGTGAATTGCTAATAATTAAATTTATCCTCTCACTTTTTGCTCTTTTAACACCCACTAAACTCTTTAAGTATTTATCAAATAATGGACTCTCTCTATTGCTCTTTCAACATACACTAAATTCTCAAACGATGGACTCTCTCTGTTGCTCTTCACCGTACACTAAACTCTTTGAATATTTCTCAAATAGACTCTCTCTATACTCTTCAAAAATCTCTCTTTTATATCGGAAAAATGTGTAAATGGATGTCAAATTGAGATACATTTAGAAACAAATCTCATGATATATGTTTTTAAATTTTCTATGCAACCAATGTTATGAGTGATTATGTCTCAAATCTATTACAAACATTTATGAAAGAGTCTCACGAAAATAAAGATTCTATATGTGCATTATTAATTATTATCCGTGTGAGTTAATAATAAAATGTAGGTATTTCTCATATTTTAAACTCTCTCAGTATTTCCCTTTTGTTGGACTCTCTCTTTTGTTTGTTGAGTTTAGCTTAGGAATAGACACAATATATCATTTTTCCAATTTTCGCTCGATGACTGTGTTTAATACAAACATATGTATAAATGGAACTCATTTTAGATTAAATTTCAAAATAGGTTTGATGAGTTATATGTATAAATGAAAGTTAATACTAATTATGTCGTTTCACATTTAAATAACTTTCGAATTACAATTTTATGAAAGTATGGACTCTGGTTAATAAATGTTGTGAGAATTTTTCATTCTTTGGACTCTCTCACCATTTCTCTTATTTTGGATTCTCCCTAAGCTTTTTAAGAAAAAAACAAATCTCTACTAAATGTACACGCAGTAACTTAATTGTTTCATATCGGAAAAATGTGTAAATAGATCTGAAATTGAGATACATTTCGAAACAAATCTAATGATATATGTTTTTAAATTTTCTAATACACGTGACTAATGCTATGAGTGATTATGTCGCAAATCTATTAGATACATTTATGAAAGAATCTCACGAAAATAAGGATTCTACATGTGGATTATTAATAAGAGTCCGTGTGAGTTGTTAATAATAAAATGTGGGTATTTCTCATTTTTTAAACTCTCAGTATTTCTCTTTTTGTTGGACTGCGTTGCACGGTTCAAATATTATATCATTTTTAATGATTTTTATGTTTATAACCAATTATGCTATCATTTCAATAAAAATAATTCATAGCAATTGTTGTGATATTCACTACTACAAAATCAATAATAGACATCAGTAAATAGACGTCATACTTTCGGAAATATGATGTCTATTATGAACCGGTGGCATTTTTGCAATTAAGGCGAAATAATAGACATCAGTTTTTTTCTAAAAGCTCAAGTCTATTAATAGACGTCAGTTTTTTTCTCAAAAACTGATGTCTATTGTCATCACATACACATCATCTTTTGTGAAAATCTGATGTATATGCATCTCGATTTTTTTTTTTTTTTTTTTTTTATGTTTTTTCAGTATCTTCTCTCTCTTCCCTCGTTTATCCCTTACTCTTCATTCTCTCTATCTCATTTTCTCTTTCCTCTCTCTCTTACTCCACTCCTAAATACAACCTATTTCCTCCATATCTCTCCTCATCCATCCATAATACATCTCCATTAAATAGTTTAATTTTATGTTCATAGTAGAATCTTCCTTTTGCCTTTAAAAACTTTTAATTCATCTTTGATTTGATTTTTTTTTACTTCCAAAATCGATTCGATTAGTTCAAGGTTTAATTTTATACTAAACTTCAAGAACCTTGATGAATTGAACTGAAATCACGGGGTTAACAACAAACCTTAGAGATTCGACCATAATGAAGGTATGTCTTATGTATTTTTGTATTTTTTTTTTATTTGATTTTTGTTTGATTGATTTTGCGGCGATCGTCGACGATTTCTAGGGTTTATCGAGAGTGGAGAGAGAGAAAGCGAAAGAAATGGTGTCGGAAGATGTGAAGCAAAAAGGCGAAGGTGCGGTTTCGACGATCGTTAATCTTGTGGAGGAAGCTAAGGCTGCGACTGAAGGCGTTAAATCTCCTAAATACGCGCTTGTTAGCATTTGCCGCCGGCATCGCCGGTGCTGTGTATGTTCATCTCCCTCTCTCTCTCTTTCTCTCTCCTCTTCGTGATAATTGATTTGCTTTTGAATTGATTCTATTCGTTTCAAAATTTGTTGAAATATTATGATTTTGTTTTGTTTTGTTATTCTGTTACTGCGAGTGTATGTATGATTAGTTGATTGTTGCGTAACAGAGAAGATCGGAAGTAGCGTGTACTTTCGTTGTGAAAATGATTGTATATGGATGTTTGTGTATTGTAGTTAGTGTGAGAATTTTTGATGAATGAATTGGAGAGGAGAAGGGAGCGGCGACGTGGAAGTGAATTTTTGTTGCTTGATCTGAATAATTATGCTGGGAACTGGGAAGCTTTTTTTTTTCCCCCTTTTTATGAACTCGCTTGCATATTCACGTCATCAAGTGGGGTTGTGGACTTGTGGTATCGGCACTAGTAAACTTATTGGATAGTTACTCATTGAGCCGTTTATTGGCTTGAGTACTTATTAGATTGGTTTACTTCGGTTTTTCAAATGTGACTCCAGAGTAATGCTTCTGGAGCAAAGAAAAATGCATAGGTGGGATTGTGGGAACTGGTAAGGTATTTTTTTAGAGGGGGGGGGGGGAGTAGGTTTCACAGGATAAATGAATGCGAAAAGCTAGTGGCCACATGAATGCGCCAAAAGAGTGCAGAGACCAAAAGGCTGAAGTAGCACAGCCTGAACATTAAATGAGGGTTTTGCGAGGATGCTTTGAGCTTTGTTGCATTCTTCAAGACATTTTGCCCTTGTCCTTCAAATCACAGTTGAGCTTGTGGCTGTAAACTGTATTCAATATGCATTTTCTCATGTCGCAGATGTATGATTGTGGGAGCTAAGGTCTTTTTTTAGGTAAAAGTCATTGAGTTGCATCAATAACCATCATGGTTCATAGTTTCATAATTGTTTGGAATGTTTCTTGGTGAGGGTGATGTTAATTTGAATGGATCAGATGGTACTTCAACACTTGTCTGTCCTGCAGTAGGATCCCTTTTTTTTTTTTTTTGAATGGTTGGGAGCCTTGGGGCGGTGTTAGACTGTTAGGGTGGGAGAATAGGTTGAAATTGAACCCGGTCGAGAAGCTTTGAAATTGGGTCAAGTTGATCCCTGAGATCTGTTTTCTTTATTATCATGAAATCTTGCTTGACGTGGGTGTGCCTGATTTTAGAAGAGTTCCAGTACAACTACTGCAATTTTTGATCTGTTCTTCCTTTTTAGAGCTTATCTGATTCTATGTGACCTTCAGGTCTATTTTGACGTTTGACATACTTCATGCTTTTATCTAGTAGTTCACAAATATTAATACGTATATGTTTGCAGGTCCCGTACGGCGGTTGCTCCTCTAGAATGATTGGAGATGTTGCTGCAGGTAGGCCACTATCACTAATTGTTGCTTTTCTTGGTAGGGGATAATTTTCATATTGCTGCCATTCAGAACTATATAGAACATATAGCAGCTTGCATTGTCGTCTAAGAATGTATATGTATAGAGCTGATAGGAACTGTTAAGTGTTTTTTTTTTTTTGGTCCAGTTCATGCTACTTTGATAAACTCATAGTCCGCCACAATCTATTTCATCCTATGATAAAAATGTTGTGGTTCAGTTGCATAGTTACTTTCGGAAATCAGGTAAATACTGTTTATTTTGAAATTACTATGTTTGAGAGCATGCAGAGTAAATTTTGATGATACTGCTAAATCTTTCTATTAAGTGTATTAGCTTAGGAAATGTGAACTGATGGATAGCCATTTGGTGTCTGATGAATTATTTTGCAAAAGTTTACATCTTTGTTTGTATCATCACTGAACTACATTCATGGCTGGATTCCTATGTGCTACTTAGTGTATTAGCCGGAAAAGGTAGACTGGGAAATGGTAACTGAAGTGGTGTGGTGTCGTTTGGTGTTTGACGAGTTACTTCTTATAGAGTTTATGTCTTTCTTTGTATCAACATCGGGCTTCATTTTGGCTGAATAGTATATCATTTGTTAAAGTATGGTTGTTTTATGATTCTCAGGTTCATAATCCTCACAGCATCAAATACCATGGAACTATTCAGGGTTTGAAATATATCTGGCAGACGGAAGGGGTTCGTGGTCTATTCAAAGGCAATGGGACAAACTGCGCCCAGATTGTACCAAATTCAGCAGTCAAGTTTTTTAGTTACGAGCAGGCATCCAAGTATCCAAGTATGTACTGTGTCTTTGTCAAGTACAACTTTTTCGTTTCTTGAAGATATGTAATTTCTCCTTTGATCTTGTAATGTAACACTTTGAATGTTTTAGTAAGGCATAATATATTTCATCATCTTCCAATACTTCAATTATTTTTGCAATACATGAGTTTTGTTAATGAAAACAAATTAGGCTGCGTATTTTTTTTTTAAATTACTTTGGACGAATAGACATGGGCTTTTGAAAAACTGATGTATAAGCTAACTTATAGACATCCGTTTTTTAAGAACTTACATGTCTATTTAACAAATAGACATCAGTTTTTTTTTGGAAGTCTCATGTCTATTCAACAAATAGACATCAGATTTTTTTATAAAGCTGACATCTATAATTTGGATTCACGACGGACTGAAATCTGATGTCTATTGCTCTCCCAATAGACGTCACCCAACTCAACGTCCACCAAGAATCTGATGTCTATTGCCAAAAAAGTCCGATGTCTATATGCGATTGTGTAGTAGTGATTGCTTACATGTATTTTAAAATCTTGATCAGTTAAAAAAAAAATACAAAGTTGTCTAGATTGTTCATGTTTAAATTGTACAAATAACATTTCTTACCTATACTCTTCAAAACAGCTTTTTTTTTTTTTTTAAATAAATATAGTATATAAAGTCGATTGTAATCATTAAGCATTGCTTATCGGAAAATGTATAAATGGATCTCAAATTGAAATTCATTTAAAATCACATAAAATAATATATGTTTCAAAAGTTTCTGATACACATAACCAATTGTATAATCAATCATACCGTGTTTCTATAATATAGTGTGAATGGTTAATAATTAAATGTGTAAGATACATTTATTAAAGAGTTTCACGAAAATAAGGATTCTTTATGTGGATTATTAATAATTGTCCATTTGATTTGTTAATAATAAAATGTGGAACGATTAATTCAAATAATGCTCAAAAAAAAAAAAAAATTATCAAAATGGGGTTGTAAAAAACTTATTTATCGAAATGGGGTGCACGTAGGCTCGGATACCTGGGAGCCTGAAACTCGCCATGGCGCGTGGCGAGTTTGACCTAGGAGCCTGAAACTTGCCATGGCGCGTGACCATCTTCCCCCAAATTAATCAGTCAACAGAGCTAAAACGGTAAAACTCGCCACGCGCCATGACGAGTTTCAGGTTCCCAGGTATCCGAGCCTACGTGCACCCCATTTCGATAAATAAGTTTTTTATAACCCCATTTTGATAAATTTTATTTTTTTGAGCATTATTTGAATTAATCGTTCTATGTGGGTATTTCTCATTTTTTAAACTCTCTCAGTATTTATCTTTTGTTGGACTCTCTCTCGGCTCTTCAAAAATCTCTCTTTTATATATATAACTAGTTTGATGGCCCGTGCAACGCCCGGGCTATTTATGTTTAAATGTTAAAATCGTATAAACAAAATTTTTATTTAAGACTTTAAATCTCATTTCAAACACCCGTGGGATATTTGTAATGCAATTAGATGAAAGTCGCCATTAAAAACCTAAAGTAATGTTTCGAACACTCGTGGAATATTTGTAATGTAATTAGATAAAAAGTCACCTTTAAAAACCTAAAATTATGTTTCGAACACCCGTGGGATATTTGTAATGTAATAAGATGAAAAGTTACCTTCAAAATCTAAAATCTCATTTCGAACACTCGTACGATATCCGTAATGTAATTACATGGAAAACCACCTTTCAAAACCTAAAACCACATTTCGAACACGCGTAGGATATTTGTAATGCAATTAGAGGAAAAGTCACATTTCAAAAGCTAAAATCCTATTTTGAAACACCCGTGTGATATATGATCAAATTGCCATAAATCAACTAATTACTATATTACATAACTATTTTTCATAAATCAAGTAATAATGTTATTTTATTAGAATAATATCACCATATAGTAATACTTACCATATCCTATTTTGGATAAACTTTATTTACAATATAATAATATTATTATATGCCACGTGTCAGCGTGGGAATTGAGCGGGTTCAGGATTACATATATATATATATTAGTTATTAGATAATATAATGTTAGATTACATTACGACGTGATCAACCTGACACGACCCAAATAACCTGACGTTTAAATAACCCGGTTGGACAAAAAATGACTTCAACCAACTTTATCGTTCACAATCTCAATTACTCAAATCAGTAATAAAATCTCAATTAAATATTATATGTATCAAACTTCTAACTTTTCACTTTTAACAGATCCGAATTCTACATTAAAAAGATCGGAATTGACCTTTGAAATGACCTGACTTGAATTGACATTTCGAATCCGACCTAATCGTGAAAACCATACCCGTTCCAAATGTCTTGTGCACGAAAAATAAGACAACACGTGGATCTGACGGGTCTAAACAAACGTATATCTCAAGATAAACGTTTTGTTGCGATGATTAGCGTGAGTGCGTGACATTTTTATTCACAAAAGTACACTCTCATCAAGTCATCACCAGCTCTTCATTTTTTTTTTCCGCCTATTCTCTCCCTCCTCCTTGCGTTTTCTCGAAATGGCGGCGACAGCGGCGGCGACAACATCACTACGACTCGACACTCACTCTCTCTCCTCCAGAACTTCCACTCTCCTCCGCCCTCACTCTCTCCGATTCTCCGCCGCCACCACCTCGCCGCTAATCCGCCGTAACTTCACTTGCCAAGCCGCCTCCTCCGTCGCCTCATCGCCGCCGTCTTCCGCTGCTTCTCAAGGTTTGCTTTTTCCTTAATGATCCTCCCCTCTTTATTTATTTATTTATCTCTTTACTTTTATTTAATTTAATTTTATTCTTTGCGTTGTTGTTGTTGTTGCATGATAGGGTTTATACTAATACTGTTTAAAATTAGTAACGTTTTTTACTGTAGAAATTCGAAATGTAGCTTATCTGCGTAATTAGGGATAGTATTTGGACTAATCTAATCATTTAATTTTAATTTGTTAATTGTGTTTAGTAGCATCTAAATGCGGGTGATATGTAATTAGTCTAATTGTTTGATTTAATTTTGGGTGGATCAAATTTGTGGGAAATGGTAATCGTAACAAGGTCGATTCTTTCGTGATTACTCCTTCCATTTCTTTTGATTCTTTGCTTTTTGTTTGATTGATTATATTAACAAGGTAGCTTCTTTCATAAATTTGGTCATAATAGGTTTGTATTGGTCCAAAACACCGGATTAATATCGTTTAATGCCAAATGTCGATTTTGATGTGCCTGCAATGCTTCGAATAATGACCAATGATGGGGGAGTAGTAGTTACATACTTACCTGCCGACAAACTATGTTGCTTTAACCGGAAAGGTCGAATGGGACTTGTATTTTGGTCACAATAGTTTGGTGCTGTAAGTGCAACTTTGGTATTGATTTGGTGCGGTGGTAGCAGTTGAACGTGCGACATTGGGGAAGTTGAGAGAGTATGGTTTTTACTTTTCTTCTCACTGACGGAATTCTGTTGAGAAGTTTGGTTTTTATTGGTATTGTAAATCCTGCCCCAAAAGATATGCTACTGAATGACTGAGGATGGACTTATAGTTGCCATATTGACTAGTTAATCATGATAAATCAAGTGGACTGGTGTCTTGTTTTTGTTGTTGGATTTGCTATTTGATATGGCCATATGGACCTGCTATTGAGCGTCAATCGACATTTGTTTTCGTTTAGTCTAGAACTATTCCCTGTACATAGTCTATTTGAAGTTCTATTTGTTTTATTCATCAGCAATTGCATAGAATTTTAACCGAGTATTGTGTTTATGGAGCTTTCATTTCTTTACTGTTCCATAAATCACAAGCTCCTTAGGCAAGCTGGCTTCAAGTTTAAGTTCGTAAGTGCATGGACCTTCTGGTTATCAAGTCCACCGAGGCACTCAAACCTGCTTGCTCTTTAGCACAATAGGTCAATATGTTGCATGGAAAAAACAATTAGTGGAAAAAGTGAGATGAATTAGGTGTTGTATTGGTGGTTGAATGCGTTGATGAATTTTGAATCCTCTTACTTGGTGCTTTGTTTGAGTGAAAAGTGCTCTATTGGTAATTGTGTTTTGCTTGAGGCAAAGTGTTTCTCTATAAGTGTTGTGTTGTGTTTTCTTTTTCATTTTTTTTTTGAATGGGGCGGGGGTTTGGGGGTCGATGGTGGTTGGAGGGATATGTGGGATTCAGAAGGCCATCGTCTTTTTGTTTCCTGTTTTACTTTCACACATATCCTATCTTGATGACTGGTAGTTATAGTGTACCTGTTTTAAAATATTGTAATTTTGCTCCTGCACTCCATCTCTTTGGGTGTTTGTATTTGACCTTTAAGCTTAAAGTAAAAGTATTGGGTCACTTGGTTCACAAAGATAAGTTGTTTGTTGATTACTTGACTGTAAACCGATAGCGGGAGAAGGTTGAGGACATAAGGTTTTGTTCCAGCTGACCTGGACTGTTAAACTCTAGCTTAGAATATGTTTTGGATGCTCGTTAAGTTCATACTTCTTTTGCTGTTTGAATTTATGGGGCTTTTGGGCCCAGATAAATGCTGCCCATTAAGTATTGACTGTCCACAAACCAGCTTCCTAAAGGGAATATAGTAAAATTTCCTCCTCATTTTTGAAGATTAACTTTGGTTAGGTTTCTATAAGTTAATATCATCTACGTCCAAAGTATAGACCCACCTGTAACTTCATTTTGTCAGGAGGAGGAAATCTTGTCTCCATTGCTGATTCATTTCTATCAATTAGTTTTTCCAAGCTCTCTAGGCAAATTCTTATATTTTTGGTTTGTTACAGTGAAATTAGACAAGAAGGATTTCCTGCACATCACTGACTATGATAAGGCTACAATCTTGAAGATCCTGGACCGGGCCATAGAGGTTAAAGCTTTACTTAAATCAGGAGATAGTTCATTTCAACCATTTAAAGGGAAGAGCATGGCTATGATATTTGCAAAACCCTCCATGAGGACCCGAGTATCATTCGAAACAGGGTTTTTCTTGTTAGGAGGGCATGCAGTATACTTGGGACCTGATGACATTCAAATGGGTAAACGTGAGGAAACTCGAGATGTTGCTCGTGTTCTCTGTCGCTATAATGACATCATTATGGCCCGTGTTTTTGGTCACCAGGTATGTTTGCTAGTGCCTATGACAGTCTTGTTATGATGGAAGTTAGTAGGATTACCTCTATTCTCTATTTTCTTTATGCTCAATGGATTCTCTATAATGTCTTGTAAGTAAAATTGTGATGCACTTTGTAGACTGTTACTTCCGATGTGAGAAGCTGTTGAAAAATGAAGCTATCACATCCATCCACGGCAGACATTTGTTTCTGGTAAAGAAAAATTACCAGACACGTTACATGGTTTTTGACTGAACACAGAAATGTTGACGAGGAACTCTTTGCTTCTCGAATGAGGGAAATCTTCCATGAACAGAACTTAAACACCCTTCTTTGACTCAAAGTCGTTTGAGCTGTGCTGTTTGTTATGTACTTGTGTTAATTATTTATCAACTCAACTCTCATTTAGCTCTCTTTTGCTCCTTCAAGCCCCACTGTCATAGACCCATAAATGTAATAGAAATGAAAAGTTAATTGACTATAAAGTTTGGAACTGAATTTTATTGAGTTGAAGTTGTGGCTTTTGAAGATGATAAGAAAAGGAACTTAAGTTATTGACTCGATATCTTGTTCTGGCAATGACTGTGAATATTGATCACAAATTACAGTCATGATGATGTATTTTTCCATCAATGACTATGTGTGTACTAAAACATTGAAATTATCATCTGGTTTGCAGGATATTCTTGACTTAGCTAAGTACGCAACTGTTCCTGTTGTGAATGGGCTGACAGATTACAACCACCCTTGCCAAATCATGGCAGATGCACTCACTATGATTGAATATGTTGGTGGAATCGAAGGAACAAAGGTAAACCTTTTTGTAATATAGAACACTTCGACAGGGTTCTATTCCTTATTTACTTGTGTCTCCTGTATAAGAACAGGTCATGTCCTTTAGTCCTATGAAGTCATTTCCGCTTGTATGAAGTTTAATGTTGGGAATCATTCTACCCCTTGAACTATTTGCTAATGCTATATTAACAATATTGAGTATTGACTTTATTTGAGCAGGTGGTGTATGTTGGTGATGGGAACAATATTGTGCATTCTTGGCTACTGTTGGCAGCAATTATCCCTTTCCATTTCGTATGTGCATGCCCAAAGGGATTTGAACCCGATAAGAAGACGGTAGAGAGAGCACGAGCAGCTGGAATCAGCAAGATAGAGATAACCAGTGATGTAAAGGAAGCTGTTATCGGTGCTGATGTCGTTTACTCTGATGTTTGGGCTAGCATGGGCCAGAAAGAAGAAGCTGAATACCGTCGAAAAGTTTTCCAAGGCTTTCAGGTAAAACACAACTTAACAAGCTTGCATTGTCAACTACCTTGCTCGATTGAAAACGTTACATGTTTTGCCAATTTTTATCACAAGTGTTGGAATGGGGAGATCTAATCTTTGCCTGTTCTACAATTCCGAACAGGTGGATGAGGCGCTTATGAAGTTGGCAGGACCAAAGGCCTACTTCATGCACTGTTTGCCTGCTGAGAGAGGCGTAGAGGTGACTGACGGAGTCATTGAAGCCCCCAACTCCATAGTGTTTCCTCAAGCTGAGAATCGTATGCATGCTCAGAATGCGATAATGCTACATGTACTTGACGCCTGAACACCAAGTGCGATTTTCCATGCTTGTGCTGTAATCTGATGTTTTAGGCAGAGACCGGAAATGTAGACTTTGTAGGCTCAGATACCTCCTGCATGTTTCATAGTTGAAGTGGAGGGATCGGAGACATCAGACTTGGGATTTGATAGCAGTACCGCGAGTTTTTTCACTTGCCTAGAAACTTGTTTAGCATAAATGACATTACAGACCAGTTGAGTGCTGCACATCATGTATTTTTCTCGACCTTATTTGTTACCTTTACCTACTTTGGGTACTCGTGTTTCGATCTCATAAGCAACTTCTCTGTGTTCTTTGGAGAAATTGTGCACAAAATCTTAGTAATGACTTGGCTTAGGGGAAGACCTAATTACCTACCTTTCTTTTTTGAAAGGATTGACCTAAGGTGATTCGTCAAATCACCGCAATGTGGGTTACGGCCTTAGGTAGTTAGATGTTCAAAACAATTTACTAGACCAACACCGTGATGGCGTCTTATTGGCGAAATCTAAAGATTCACAAGACCGATGACGTCTTAATAGCGAAATCTTTCTATCTTTATCGCTATTTGCAATTGTTTATCTACCGTGAATAGTACTCCTAACATTTATCTATTTAACGGTCGATTACGAGACACCCGTCTTTATGATTTAGTTTCTTAATTGGCGTGCACAATGAATTGTTGCCCTTTCTCTCAAGCAATACCTAACATATCTTGAAGAACAAAACCACAATTTTGCAGTTACTGACCAAACTTGATTTAGGTGAGAAACACAAAAACCCAAACTACCCAAAACCCAGAAAAAATATAGAGAAAAGGCGGTTTTTTTCACCAAGAACAAATTTCTTCAAAAAAAAAAAAAAAAAGAGATAGAGAGAAAATGCCAACTCTAACGAAGCTGTTCAGTATGCAAGAAGCTGCTGAGCACAACTCCAAGGATGATTGCTGGGTTGTCATTGATGGCAAAGTAATTTGTCTTCTTTATTTATCTTGCTTTTCCTTGTTTGATGATTAATCTGGGTTCAATTTAGTTGGAAAGCTCATGTTTTTGGGTCAGATTCATAGTTAATTTATCTGGGTTATCTTGTGTAATACTCTACAGGAACTGGGTTTCATTTGTATCTTGCATATGATTTGATTTTATGTGGGTTATCGTTTGTTCTTTTAGTTTTGGAGAATTTGGATTTGTTGTTTTTGATGCAATGTAATTATTTCTTAGATATGATTTTGCCAAATTTTGGTATGAGATGATCCATATGTAGACCATATGATTGATTTGAATAGCCGTTGAATTTGAATGTTCATTAATTTTGGAGTTGAAGTTTCTTGAGCTTCTTCTGTGTTGTGGAATTTGTGTTCTGCTTTGCGGTGTTTGTGTTTCCTGAATTCATGCCGTTTTGAGGTGTTCCCTGTCCGTGTATCTCGGTCCGATTTGTGTTTTGGCACGCATTTCTTCTTCGAGTTGATTACGTATGTTTTTAATTGGTGGTAGGAGAGTAAGTATTCGTTGCAATGCTAATGATGCTCAAATGTCAAATATCTTCTTGAATGTGTATGGGAATCAAAATCGACTTCTTTCACTCGTGTTCACTATTTTTAGTATATCAACTTTGGTTTCGGCATTTAGGGGGCCTAGAAATTGTTGAAGTGGTTATAGATATTCGGAATTATTTTTGTGAAGTCAATGCATTAGAATTTAGAAGATGAACTGCTTGCTGTTTGAGTGCTTACTGATTTATATTATCACATGTTAGTCTACAATTGGTAAAAAGAATGTTAAGGGAGAATTCTGTTCTTGCCTGCTTTAGTGCTTTGTCTTAGTTTTAATAATTGTTGTGCGTGTTGTTTACTCCATTTTTTCTCATTCATCATTTAGAGATCACTGCAGTAGATGTTTTCGACTCTTGTTTGGATGGGATGGGAAGTATTGAGCTCTTTGTGAGGAATACTTGTTCAGACCCTCACAACTCATTTGTTATGTCATCTGTTGACATATAGCCTTGTACTTGAAAAATGTACTCCCTCCGGTCCATATTAAACTTCCCATCCTCTTTTTTAGGGTTTCGACTTTGCCTTCCCCATTCCCAAACTATTAAGTTTTTTGTCGAGTGAATAATTAGGGAGGCAAGATGAAGATGTTGGTGATAATTAGCTTTTAAACTTATTTGCTAAATGAATCATTAAGAATTATTTATTAATTTTTCTTTTGAAGTGCGCAAAAGGGAGCGGGAAGTTTAATCTGGACCGGAGGGAGTAATTGTTTGCCCTCCATTTCACAATATAATATACAGGAGTTCTTATTGCCTGACATGTTTTTAAACTTACTCCTATATGTTCTGCTCTGTTGTACCTCTGAATGCCGTGTGACCACTTTGGTCTGATCAAAAGTATCATATTTTAGGATTGACTCCAATATCATTTGGATTTTTTTTTCATTGTAACTTCTTGTTTCTGCGAGACGTAGTTTGCTAACATGATCCCGTAGGCGTCTCTCTGATCACAAACAGCGTGTCTCAAAGTAATATTTATCGGCATCATTGACCATAAGCAAGAAAGAATTACACATACCATTATAATTTATGGTCAGTTTTTTTGCTGTTTTAAAGACTAAGTATAATTGGTGATGCTGGGGGGATGTCTTTTCCATTAAGATCATCTATATTTCATATCTATGAAGCTTGTAGACATACCCTATTAGCAGCATGGCTGAACTGCTGAAGTCAATCATACACTGTCACAAAGAAATGGAGAAACATGTTAATCCTGTGCCTATTCTTGTTCATTTTTCTGTTTGAAGCTTAAGATTGCATACCATCTAAGAAAGTAAATTTCTTCTCCTATTCTTATTTGTGCCATCTTGAATAATAGTCCATGGCTAAAGAATTGTTGTCTCTACATGATAAAGGGTCCAATGATTGGTTTATCATTGTATTTTAGAAAGATACGCAAGGTATTTATTTGCACATTGCTTCAGTTATTGCACGCCTCCCACCCGGAAATTTTGAGAACATCATTCTGTGTAAGCAGCTCGCCTAATGTGATCATTTTTAAACCTGTTTCTCACTTCATCTCTGAATGTAGTTCAGTTCAGACATATTTCTCGAGTTTATGCTGACTTAAGGAGGCTAGGAACCAGAAGCTCTCTAGTTTGTTATAGTAGTTTAGTCCTTGTATACCCAGTGATAGACTTAACCACTTTTTTTGCTGGCTTTCTGATTATTTGACCTCTTCCTTGCTATGGGTATCCACTGTTGGTAGAATATACACCCCACAGTGGCTTGCTATTATGCTCTAAGTGTTGGGGACTTGATTTTTAGTTGTTACTCACGTTAAGAATACTGTTGGCTGAAACCTTTGTTCTTTTGATTCTTAACTGCATTAAATTTTTGTCGAGAGCTCATTAACGTTTTTGTCACAGGTGTATGATGTGACATCTTACATGGACGAACACCCAGGTGGAGATGATGTCTTTTTCAATGCAAAAGGTATGCTTTTTTTCCCTTTCATGGATAGAACTAGAACCAGAGACATGTTGCGAAAATTTGGATGGCTTGATGGTAATGAAATGTTTCGAATTGAAGTGAAGAAAGAGTCAAATGAAGTGCTTTCACCTGACATCCATTAACCCTTTTTTTTTCTTAAACAAAGTTGAATGACATCCCTTAAATGATGATGCAGGAAAAGACGCAAAAGAAGAATTTGAGGATGCTGGGCATAGCCAAGATGCAAGAGACCTAATGGAGCAGTATTGTATTGGGGAGTTAGACCCATCTGCTACAACTATCCCAGAACCGGAAACTTCATCCGGGAAGCAAAACAAGGGTGATATTATTCAGAGGATAAAGGACTTACCAACACAATACTGGGCAGTTCCTGGTGCTGTTGTTGGCATCGCTGTGATACTCGGCTTCCTCTACTTGCGAAAGTAGTTTGCTCTTTCTTTGATTAGAGGGTTGGTGAGTTGGGGAGGGGGGGGGGGGGGGGAGGTCAATTTTGACAGTAAGTCGATGCTTAGTAATTGTTTTTTTTATTGGACATATTCAGATCTCAGTATACTTGATACTTGCAGCAGCAGGAAAGAAAATTATGCCTGTATCTGGAAATTTACTGGATATTATGGTTCCCGAGTTTCTGTACCCAAACGTCTACAG
The DNA here is from genome assembly GCA_963680865.1 of Spergularia marina. NCBI lineage: Eukaryota > Viridiplantae > Streptophyta > Magnoliopsida > Caryophyllales > Caryophyllaceae > Spergularia > Spergularia marina. The sequence goes on along the minus strand of OY804553.1, from coordinate 18,508,076 downwards.
GAATGAACACTTTAGGGGAATCCGAATCCTCTACTGTTTACTATTTGTCTCAAGATGACATGAAAGCAAGGCTTCATATAATCTGACTGTCCAATGTTGGTTCTTTGCCACTATATTTGACAAATCCAATGTTCGAATTTTCAGCTTATGTTATGCCCACCAAATTTCTTTATGCGTTATTGACTTGTTCAAATATCGCCTACATACTGCGAGATGATTTGTAATCTGGAATTCTCATGTTGTGAAGAAGATCTGATTGTGGACTCCGTTATCTAAATTCTCGATATCCCACGATGACATCTCAGGCAGTGATTAATACTGGTACTTGTTACATCTGTGATAAAATTAAACAACCAGGTCCCCTGAGTTCTTACTTCTTACTAAAGAGTCTTATTTTGAGCCCGAAATTCATTCTGAAACGCCAGCGACAACTGCAAAGATAGTAGCTAAAAGACTGCTGCTGCAATGAGTGGCAACTTGAATTTGAAAGTGTAGAAAATGTTCAAAGACCTCACCAGTTTGATCAGCTAACACTTCACCAAGTAACATGTTAGATGTAGAAAATGTTCACAGATCACCAAGAACCAAAAACAGTACAGTTCACATATCATCAACGATAAAGGCATAGAGCATTCCCGCAAAGAAGCATAGTTCAGGTTGACAAATCAATAAAACCTCCATCACACGATGTGGTAACCAGAAATGGGGAGAAAATGAAGATGGTTGAAAAGAGAAAAGAAAAGAAAAGAGCAGAAGCAAGAAACAAAGAAGAAACAGGAAACCCTAAAATCCCTGAGATAAAATTATGTAATCAGAACCATACTTCCCAAAATTGATTTAAATAGTTTGCTTTTGCATATGATCCTGTCAACAAACCCAGGAGAATTTACAGGCATGGAATCTATGGAAAATTCAACGAAGAGAACCTCTATAGAATAATCTGAAGGTAGTGTCAATGATCTTGTTACTCAAGCATGGCATCACACAGCTTTACAGCATCCCGGCAATCCCTTACATTGTGTACTCTAACAATGTTTGCACCACCCAAAACTCCAGCAGCTACAGAAGCGACTGTTGCAGCATCTCTGTCTGTTGCTACAGGGCGATTGCATATCTCAGCCAAAAACTTCTTTCTTGAAGGTCCAATAAGAAGAGGACTGTTTGCTAGAGCCAAACTCTTCTTCGCCATCTCTTCTCGTATCCTTTTCAAGTCCATGAGAATTTCCAAATTCTGCTTCGTATTTTTGGAAAACCCAATGCCAGGGTCAGCAATTATCCTCCAAGCAGGAATGCCAGATGATTCTGCATCCCTGACACGGGAGCTCAATTCTGAAGCCACCCGCTTACACACATCATCATAGTTTAAGTTATCGCTCTTCTGCATAGTAGTGGGATCTCCTCTCATGTGCATTGATACATAAGGCACTTTTAGGCCAGCGACAATTTTGAACATCTCCGGATCCAATTGTCCTCCAGACACATCATTGACCATATGAGCTCCCTTCTTGACTGCTTCTAAAGCAACTTCTGAATAGAACGTATCCACGGATAAAAACTTGCCCTCTTCTTCCACCATGTCCTTCACAGCTTCTAGGGCAGGGATTAATCTTTCTAGTTCTTCCTCAGCAGAAATGTGTGTTGCCATTGGCCTAGTTGATTGTGCGCCGAGATCAATTATATCAGCACCTTCTGATATCACCTGACGGACTTGGGAAACTGCATTTTCCACAGATTGGAATCTCCCTCCATCACTAAAACTATCTGGAGTCAAATTCAAGATACCCATTACAGAAGTTTTACAAGACCAATCCCACAAGCGGTTGGCAATTGGCAAAACCCTTATCATTCCATCCTTCCCAATGAGGGACTCCCCACCAAGTTTATCCCATGCTTCAAATAATCCACCAGTGAATCTCGACAGTGAATGCCACGATGCAATCGTGTCATTTTCTATGTCCGATCCAATCAAATCAAGTAACGGAGCCATCACAAATGGTCTTTCCCATATCCTTTCATGGGGAACAGTAAGATTGTCAGAGCTTACCGTAAACTTCCCATGAAATAGTATGTCCAAGTCAATAGGCCTAGGGCCATATCTTATTCCATTGGTTCGACCCATATCCTTCTCAATTTTCTTCAGTACCCCTAAAAGTTCATGAGGCCCAAGCTTCGTGAACCCTCTCACCGCAGAATTTAGAAACTTTGGCTGGTCAGTCACATAGGCAGGTGCTGTTTCATACAAACAACTGTGCCTTCTGATACTTATGCCTGATTTGTTCATCAGCTGCAAAGCTTGATCGAAATTATCTAGTCTATCTCCTACATTGCTCCCTAGTGCAATTACAACTTCCTCCTCCTTGGAACAAACTTCAGCTGAGCCATCTGACACTGAATGGAAGGATGAAAGACGCGAGGCTGCCAAAGCAACATAAGACACATTCAAACCTCCAGTTCACGAAAAATACTTTGAAGCATCCCAATTACAGAAGATAAAAACTTAAGACTAGGCAAATGTACCAGTTCCACTCCTATTTTTCTATCCTGCACAATTTATGATTTCTTCAAGACTCTGCCCTAATTTCAACCAACACCCGAATCACGAATGCTTCTCCGAAAATTTCTAAAGGGCTATCAGATGGAACATACCTAAGTTGTTTATTCAAATTACATCGAAACAATACCTAAATCATATCGAAACCATAAATATCGACACAAAATCACATTCCCTTTCCATTTATCGTACAGTTAATCTCACATATTCAATTAATTTCTCTACCAACAAAGAATTACAAGTTCCTCAAGCATTATCACTCAAAAAATAGCACAAAAATGGCGAAATTTTACTGTTTACAACCCAAGTATCATTAATTCAACCCTACTATTCATAAGAACTAAACTTAGTCTTTCAAAATTCACACTGAAATTTGTTTAAAATTGCAGAACCAAGATAAATAAACAATTAAATTTACCCCTAATATACTTGGGAGCTCCATTAATCGCTAATTTGGTTGGTCTGAGCAGCTTGAGTATATTCATCATATCTGATACAGTATCTTCTTCATGAATTCTCAGTTTTTCATCAAAATCAGATCTTTGAATCGGCAAATCATATGCCCACTAAACTTTGATGTATAATTACTGTAAAAAAAAAAAAACATAACTGGGTATAAACAATGCGAAGAAAAAAAAAAAAAAAAAGTTACGAGTAGTATTCCATTAAAAAGATTACCTTTTCAACAACCCATTTGGGAGATAGGAGAATGATACAGTACTTGTGAATTCAGTCCATTTCGTATTGAGCTTGCCAATTACGTTTTCGGATTTATAGTGACGAGATTCCTAAAATTCACGGTCTTAACAAAGATTTCAATTATATCACCTTGCTACGAATCAATACATGCATCCGTAATCCTGAAGACACAATGTAAGTGTCCTAGATCACAATCTAATTTGTGCGTTTTGTTTAAATTACGCCTTAGGCGGAAAAAACTGTTGCATCAATATAGAGTAAAAACAAATACATTGCCGAACAGTTTTTTTGACGGACACCACTCTTTGTGAGATGACCATGATCCAAACATAAGGAAATGTGACTCACAACGGGGAGTGTAAAAATCACTGCAGTGTTTTTGACAAGAATTATTCCAACCTTCCACAGCGAATCACTCTAGTGTACTCCGTACTGTTTAACTACGACGATGGATTCCAACCTTCGACAGTTCTAGGATATACAGCATATACTAAGGAGTACAAAAGTAAATATAGATGAGGCCAGGGATCGTTAGCTTCAAACTTCATGAGCAAATAGATTTCATGAATCATATTCATCATTCAAGGTACAAAGACACTTTCTTCAACATCGTGTAAGGTAGCTTCAGTCTCCAGTCTCTCTGTTTACGGTTTAATGGTCTTCCTTTGCTGTTGGGATTCCTATTTTCTCGAACATCAGCCAGTTTCCAGACGCACTGCTCTGTTTCCGTCTCAACTGAATCAAGGTAGAACACTTTAGACTTCTCCTGGGTCTTCCCTTGAGTGTCTGACTCTTCAACATACGATACCACCATTGGGAAGTCTTTGAATCGATGGAGGTCATCAGGTATCATCAGCAGACGTTCAGCACCTGGAGAAGATACCTTCAACATATACAACATTTTTAGCATGACTACGAAATTTCAAATTCTCACCAGCATTAGGTCAGAATTAAGACAATTGAGCTAATCTAATACTATATATTAAAACTTGAAACCAAGTCTTTCCTAGGAGGACACTTAGCACATATTAATTGGATAGCACAACGGAATTATATAATATGGTAAAGTACTAACTAATTTATGGATATTATAATTTATGATAATAATAACTAGTTATTATAGTACAGCTAATTTATGGTAATAAATTGAAATATAATCAACGGATGGCGGGATAGTGGAATGAGAATGAAATATTATAACGGGTGACGTAATAGTGGAATGAAAATGAAATAGTATAACCGGGGACGTAATAGTGGAAAGGGAATAATAGTATGATGGGTAAGTAGAATTAAATAAATAGTGAAATAATATGACGGGTGACAAAAGTAAAAATAAAAAATAATGTAAAATATATTTCCAAATATTATTATAACAAAAATAAACCTACATTTTTATGAAACGAGTATAAACAATATAAATAGGTAGCCCGGACGCGGGCCGGGCATGCAAACTAGTGTATTATTATAAACAACTAACCTCAAGAGCAAGATCTTCTGGTATCAGCCCTTTTGATCCATCTTCCTCCAAGCGTTTCTTATATTCTCTGCTATACCTTTCCACCTCCTCCATGCTGGGGCAGCCATACCTGGTGAGATTGCTCAATCATAAGTGCACAACTTTAAGAAAGACGGTTGAAAAAAAAAAAAAAAAAAAACAATCAACAGCGATTAACATGTAATTACTATATAAAGAGAACACACAAAGTTTTCCCTGAAATCATGGTTTATTTAAAAAACTAAGATACAAGCCGGTGTAGCTGTGGAGAGCTTGAACTCAACTACTAATGCTTAAAGTTTAGTGAACGTATGTGAATCTATGTTAACCGTGCTTGCATTGATTATGCCTCTTGATTAAAAGTTTGGTGAAACAAAGCACATCATGAGAGCTGAGTAAGATAACGTAGATTACAAAACCATCTAATTACACCTTTGAAGGAGTGCAGGAACATGAACCAACATAAGACTTGGGAAAAATGTATCAGAACAAAACTCATCTGAGACTTCAGTTGTGGCCTCAAAGACTCCAAATTGATACTTAAAGCATTTTAAGTCAAACTAATTTCAGCCTTTTGTATAGCTTAAAAATATCTGTTTCTAAGTCTCACTAATATCATCAAGGTGCAGTTCCTAAAGATCCGAGTCATAATACATACAGGAGCACAAATTTACAGTAGAAGAAAAACATACTCGTTAGTGAGTTTGTCAAGTCTGATGTAGATGTAGCCACGAGGAGTTGTCTTAAACGAGAACAGTTTTATGTCATCACCAAATTGCAACAAAACTTCACGTGCTATAGATAAAACATTTTCACCCCATGGGACATTTTGAAGGACGATTCCACCACCAGAACCTCCATCGCCAATCTGGATAAACAAGAAAAGCAGTACATTATAAGAACTTGAAGAGAATTTGCAGAAGCAATTATATAGAAGTACTACAGTGTATAACCCACGCCCTTACAACCAAAACACAGACAAATGAGCCAAATGACTAAACAAGAGACCCCAATATACAGCATGAAGAGCTTGAGAAGACTTGTGTATAGCCTTCAACATGAAATTAGGTGGTTCAAACGTCCCATAAAAGGGAAAAACTGGAGGAAGCAATCAGGTGCACTTTTGCTGCAACATGTTACGAGATGTGGAAGGAGAAGAATGGCAGAGCTGTAACAGCCCGAACCACCGTCCGTCGCAACACAACCCAATAAGATGGGTAGTCACCCCTTAGGCCCATATATCCTCTCCGGGCTCTAAAAGGTGAAGGCCTTGTTGGTAGTATGATGGTAGGAATCTATTATAAACTGATCATATGAGCCTTAGTTTCCCAATGTGGGACAAACCAACTCCATAAACCACTTTCCATATTCCGTAGTGTTACAAGAGCCTTCAGAGAGGTTAAATAATTCGAGCCATAACGTATCAGGTTGCTGTGAGAATTTTACAGTGTAAAGAGAATATGGATCAATGTAATGTCATAGATAGTTTGAAACTTTGAATTAGCTAGAGCTTGCTGTCTAGCTACGATAGTTTTGAAAGTTTGAGTAAACACCATCTAACTTCTAACCACCAAAAAAAAAATGAAGAAGAGGTACCTCGGGGTTAGAATCATCTTCTTCTTCCCAATCCTCAATCACCAAGTCTTTATCTATCTCTGCTGAAAATATCATAATTCAGACAAATTAGAGAAATTGTTGTAGAGGCTGCTTGAAAGGTTGTCTCATGGGTATAATGGATGGAAGGAAACAATGATCTCGTGAACAAAGCTTCTAGTTAGGATTCCAAGTGAAGATAATTTTTTCTTGTTTCTTTGTTATGTGTTTTACTGGTGTCTCCCTGGATCTAGATTGGGAGAAACTCAGTGTCACAGGCATCTCACAATATTAGATCAGTTCTTCACTGAAGAGGGCTTCTACTCTGCTGTTGGCATACATTGTTTTCAAAGTTAATTTAAGAAACAAAGCTTTGCCATAAGGAGATAATTATGTGCTCCTATTAATAATCAGATAGATTTGTCTTCGAAGCTTTATAACAAAGATGAAAGACTCGTGGATCACTTGCAACTTTCAGGCTTTCAGCTATATGATTTAGTTCAGAGTCTCCCAGGCAAGGAAGACATGGACTATATAAGTCTCAGTATCACAAGCTACTTGAACACCAATGTGGCTGCTGCATCACTCATTTCCTAAACATTAGAATCTTAAACGTCACATAGGCTTCACGCAGGGACTTCAAGCCTACAATACTCATTAACAGGGAAGACACAGATCCAAATTTACCAGAATAGATTGCTTTGGAAAATCTTAGCAAAAGATTGTGCTCTTTCATGACTTGTCTATAAGATTAGATGTAGAATAGCAAAAGGAACATACGGCCTAAAGTAGAATAATACCAGTGACAGATAAAAAAAATCCAAATATTTTGATTCGTAGGTTCTTGGAAACCATAGTTCCTCAAAATCTAAATTAATTCAAATCAAATTTAAAAACATGAGAGCAACAAAACAATCCCGAAAAATTCCAGCTAACTAACCCAATTGCACAATACAACCTTGCCACAAATCCTACGAGTTTTAAGATACAAGATGTGCGCTTAACTAAAAGTTTTACAAAAAAACACACCCTTATCCACATGCTGTAGCCATGAGAGTATGAGACCATCTCACCCAGGTCTACGGGATCATTGCAGCAAGAACAACTACATTACCTCAGTACCTCAAAGGCTCCTGCCTATTGCAAGGCATAGAATGTTTTACAATTGCAACAACAATTTAATGCACTCACAGGAATGGATATCATGAGTAGCCAATTGGTGGAAAAAGAGGCCAGGCCAATTCTCTTATGTTATGTAACTACAGGGAAATCATGCAACTACTGAGAACTTGAGAAGAACATGAAGTTTATTTTTCACTTTAGTAAGATCCTGTAAATCATGCACTGCCGAAGAATGCTATACATGATGAAGCCTTCACTCCATTGCCATCAAATGTCCCCAATCTTATTATTTCAAGAATTGCAATTCGATACAACAACAACAACAACAACCAAGCCTTATTCCCAAAATGATTTGGGGTCAAGAATTGCAATTCGATAAAAGCAAGATATTGTAACCTTTACGCTAGTCCTACAACGCCGACTACACAAAACTCAACAGCTCGGATCAAATTAAGCCTCAAGTTAAAACGATGACGTTAACTCGAGCCCCACCTGGCTCATTCTCAATCAAGACTCACACTGGAGACGGGGAAGAGACAGCTAGAAAGAAAGCAGCTTCCAACAAAACAAACCCAAAAAGAGGAAGTTTTATACCCCCAAAAAACAGTATAAAACAGCCCTTAAGCAGTCCCTAAGCACAACCAACGAAGAGAAAGTCACCAAGACACAATTGCAGTGGTTTAAGTACTCAAATCAATATAATTTTCGGAGCGAAAAAAAGAATCACAAAAGCCAGCAGAGTTTCATTTCATGAGATATAACACACATTACATATGCAACGAAACACAAAAGGCTCCATCTTTCGTGACATTCACTCATCATAAAAGCAAAATACACTACAAAAATCAATGGGCAATCCGAGAAACAAATCATAAAACTTAACAAAGAACCAAAATTAACAACAACCCAACAAAAAATGCAAAGTACCCACATCATAAAACATCAAAAACACAAATAAAAATGGAGGGCTTACAGTCAGGTAATCTTATATCAGAAGCTTTGGAGGTGGTACTAAAAGAACGAAGTGTGGGACCAGAAGAAGAAAAAGCTGACAAATTGGGCGGGAAAGAGGGATGGGAAAGGGATGTGAAGGAGTTAATCTGAGGAGGGTTTAAGAGGGGTTTATGAGGGAGAGAGGAGAGAGGAAAGGGTTTTGTTGGTAATGGAGATGTTCTCCTTTGCGCTTTGATGTTCTTCAGAAGATTGTGTACTACCCTCTTCATTCTTCCGTCTCTGCTACTTCCAATTCCTTCAGCTTTACACCAATTTTAAATGCAGGAACAAAGAACAATTTTTGTTCTGCCTGCGACTGATGTTCCGAAAGGGATTCGCCCGTTAAATTGACTCGAGTGCTCGTAGTTATCGAAATTTGTCATTAACCAACACTTCTCTAATCAAGATTTAACAAGTTATACTATACTCCCGTCTCTGAGGGGGAAAAAAAAAAAAAGGGAAACTTTTAGGTCTATGCGTGTGTCTCACTCATAAAAAATTAAAAGTAAGACGATCGGTAAGGGTTGTAGATGCTCATTAAGAAGATAATCGAGTGGATGAGACGGTCTGGAAAAACCACCCTAAAGTATTGGGGAAGCTAAAGTAATCAAACAGATGAGACATTCTTGTAGTCTGTAATTATATGGAGATATATGGTCGAATTCTGCTAAAATGCATTGAGGTTAATCGAGTAAAAGCTAGAGGTCTTAGGTGAGTGGATTGTTGTTCTTTGATTTAAATTCCCTCGTAAATACGAAGTAAAAGTTTAACAATTCGGAAAAATGGAGGGAATAACTATCAGTTTATGCTGTCAATTTTTCGTGAATCATCACTGCAAGTATAAGACAGACCCCATTATTTAGGGGACAAAAATGCCTATACTTATATATGTGCAGCAGTCGTGACAGTTTATCACTTGAGGGGATTCATTTGAGCATCTGGACGATAAACTGAAGACGAACAATGCACACGCCATAGACGGACCTGTAACCTCATCTTCTTTCCATATAAGAGAAAACAAAATCCCGACTTTGTACAAGATCTAGCTGAAACAACTAGATGTATAACCAGAAAAGAAGAAAGCTGTCGAGTTCAGAAGTTCGACTCATCTTGAGAGAACCTCAACAAAAATTGGAGAACTTTAGACTTGGGATTTTCCAAGCCTGGTGTGGATTTTGTATCAAAGACCCCTTTTATAATACGGATATAGAGCCTTTCTAGTTTTGGGATGCCATATCCTTGAGAACGCTCCATGAATTGTTGTTTGATTGTTTCCACTTCTCTGCTATAGGTATCGCCATCTGCCATGACGACATCATCTGCAGAATCTCTTTGATGTGCATGTTGCTCGGCTTCTGTGGGCTTATCATCTTCATTACACTTCCCACTTGAACTATCAGATCCAATTTGGGAAGTGACATGAGGCTGTGTCTCTTCAGTTGACGTAGAAGGTACAAGTTCCGGAAGTTTCAAGTTCTCTTCAGCTGCTGCAGCTAGTGCCAATTAAAACCAATCAGAGTTAGGCTAGGGTAAAGAAAATACTTTTTTTGTGGAATGCAATGCCAAAAACAACTTAAATAGGAAGGATGTCACAGAAATAACATTCATAAAATATATAGGAGACATGATGCGTACACGGCCATCTCAGATACATAAGACAAGCTCCGGATGAGATTAGAAAACGATGAACATAAAACAAGGGAATCCAAACCATCACAAAAGCAGTGTCCCAGAGATTTCTAACAGTAAATTAGTCAGTGAGAAAGAGTTCTGTCTGAGGTTTTGTGTGCTAAGATGGCACTAATGACAGTGTGTACATCAAGAAGCATTGCATATTGCATATTACTAATTACCTGTATAGAAAGCTCACATCATAAATTCACAACGATCTTTAATATCAGAATAATTAAAGCAAAGAGCATAATTACCCGTAGGAACAGGATCCACAGTCTTTTTGGGTCTTTTTAACGCTTCATAACTCTGATCCAGGTTAACCTCTGGCTGGACATTACGCAGTCTGGCACTCGCTCGAGTCATAGATAACGTCTGCACAACAGGAGTTTGTTGGAGGGCTGAGCTCCCATAACCATCAGGCATCTGAGAAGGCCCTCCTTGGGCAACAATCTTATCACAGAATGCCACAAGTGCAGGGTCCATCTGAGAAAGCATTCCATATACCTGAGAAGGACATACAAACCAATCAATCAATGACCCCAGTTTAGATAGAGAGAATTTCAAGTAAGAAAAACAAATTAAATTACATACCGCATCTCGAAGCTCGTGTGCTCTACTGACAATCCTAGCTCCATTATAATCATCTCCATTATAAGCCTGATACACACAACAAATTTGTTAGTAAATACCTCCACCAGCAGTTCCTTTTAATTGTACGAAGAATAATAAAATATTTCACAAACTTAATCACAAAGAGCATGCAGAGAAATGACAGAGTTCGACAATATTCAAAAGATGTAATTCATCAAAGGAACAAGCACAAGTCAAAACAATGCCCTGGAGAGCTCCTCTGTTCAGACTCCGCGTCAAACTAATGTGGAGGGGGGGGGGGGAGTGCCAATGGACTTTATAGTCCAAAAATAACAGAGTAATTTACTGGCTTCAGCAGATAATGCCCCTCTTCCAATACTATGAGCAACAAATCCTATTCACATTTTTGCCGTTCATATTTCTCCTCGACTTATGTGAATGATACTCTAAACATGGGACAAAGGGACTATGAAGGATATGGTACCAAATGATTTGAAAAACATAAGGTCCATTAGAAGGAGAATACAACATTTTTTGAAGATCAGTTTCACCCAACTCGAGAGGACTATTCTAAACTTCTCATCAGTTACATGTACATACCAACCCCTGCTAAAATTTGTTCATGAGTCTACAAGGCCAAGTATTTAGCAATACAGTGAATATTAAATAGACTGACCACTTCTGCAGAATCTTTAAATGTAATTATTTCACGCTTAAGCTAAAGACACCCACCCGAACCCCATCTGTTCATTACGAACCAAAACTAATGAACAGGAGTGAGATATTGGCAATGGAACTAGCTAATAAAATTAAAAAGGGAATTCACATCTGGGTATAAGACTCTATAGAAATCATCTCTCCACTGGTGTACTACTACAGTGTACATAAAGTCTACACACCTTTGCATTGCTTAATATTAGGTCTACATCCTGCCGAAAATCAGAACTTGTTATATAGTGACCAAAGTCCACGCGCTGCAGTAACGTAGCCACGTCCATAGGGTTCTGGATAATTGAACGGTAGTTTGGAGCATCTTCATCTGTCACTGGATTATGGAAGGCACTGAAACGTTTGTCATACAGAATCCTGCACATTAGGTCGAACATTAGACACTGCACCATATCTATCCAAGCAGCACCAGAAATATTCTTACTTATGCATGAATCAATACTGTTTCCATTTCCAATGGAGCCAAAGACTACTTATTCTTTGGTTTTTGGGATATAATGGAATAAATCAAAATGGCTCATAAAACTGTCTGTACTTCTTATTTTGTGAAGTAGCAGTCAGTCGGTGCGATTCTCGAAGCAATTTTCATTTTGGGTCATTCGTGCGCAGCCTCTCTATGTTTCAATAGGAGTAAGGCTTGCGTGCATCCGACCCCCCCTTACCCCGCCTTATGGCGGGAGCCTTTAAGGCACTGGGGTTAAAGATGTTGTTTGATGCATGAATCAATACAAATGACTCTTAAAGAGCAACCAGATTTTTTAATACTCTCCCACAATATTTATTACAACTGTGCAGACCAACATAGGGCACAAGAAAGTGATATCCACAAATACCACCATCCAATTCATTGTGAGTATCTTACTTTGCACTCCGCAGTTCTTCATATCCATTTTACACACTTTTATAACTAATTTGAAGATATAAAGAACACTGATGACTTTTAAAAGCAAAATTTGCTGCCTGGCGGCTGCAACTCTGCGAGATCACTGCACCCTGAACACTAGATAGATATTCAAATTTAGCACGACAAAGCGCTCTGCCCTCAGGTCACTGTTCATATATCCAAATTCTAAAGCCACAACTGATTGGAAATACACCCAAAGCTGCGGCATGCATAAGATGATACTGATATTAAAAATAAAAATAAAAAGAGAAAGAAAAGCAATGCTAGATATAGTATTCTTACCGGTTGCACACATCTCTAAGGCACATACGCATTCGGCGAAGTGCATGCTGCTCTGCCTCCACCTTTGTTTTTAACTCAGAGATCTTCGGCCCACTCACAACCTTAGGAGCTTTAGGAAGCTCCGGAACTGAAGTCGATGTCTGGGTTTCTTTTGACACAGTCTCAGACATAACTGACAAAGAAGCTTCAATTAGTTGGTCAAAGAACAAAGACCGATCTTCTTCTAATGGGCCATCAATCTCATAGCTGGCAATGAGAGCACAGGAAAACAAGATAAGTTCAAGAATGCCAATGAAGGATTCATAAACAAGATGTAAGATAAAACTCCGGGAAAAGATTAAAAAAAAAAAAATGTAATCTTCAACCAATCTCTCTGGAATCATTTATGTTTGGTTTAAGTAAATAAGTTAAGCACATAATAAGTAACTATGTACAACAACTATTACCAAGTTCTGTGGCAACTAAATGAACAATTATCAACTTAAAAGGAGATATATATGTTCACAGTCATTATAAAGACAGAGCTCGTATCAGATTTTCTCTTCACATCGGCTGGCAAGTGTGATGGACAGTTAAAAGAGGACAGGGACGAAGAAATAACCACCCATTTTTATTACTTAAATAATTTACAATCATCACTTTCTTAAAGCTTAGGGAAACTAATTATGTACCAATGCAGGACAAAGTGAGAAGATTCAAAGGCCTTTTCAGACTCATGAAGTGCTAAATACAACAACAACAACAACAACAACAACAACAACAACAACCAAGCCTTATTCCCAAAATGATTTGGGGTTGGCTAGCATGAATCGTCGTCTAGTCATGAAGTGATAAATGGATAAATGTAGCAAGTTAATTTCCATCATATTTGAGGCCAAGGAATAACCATGTTAGTTGATATTGCAATGACCGAGACACTACTAACAACGATGGAAACAGTAACATGTAAAATTGCATTATGAGGACATTCAAAACAATATCGACAAAGATTAAAAATAGAATTGCCACCTATATTATTATCTTCCGTGATATTGTCAACTAAGCACACTGATTTTGCAATGACCCAACACCACCCAGAGGATAACATCCTAGTTCAAACTTAAAATCACAACATGAGTCCTTTCACTTCTAAGGCTCTAACCAAAAAGAAAAAAAAAAAACTACCATACAAAGCACAAAGCACTAGGAACATTAAAACCATGATCTCCCAAAAAAATACCCATAAAAACCAGAGCTAGGATCAAAAAGTTTTTAATATTAGAAACATACGTGCTACGTTCAGTGAAGATCTCATGCCGCTTATCCACATCAGGAGGTAGCTCTGAAGCTGTTCCGAGTAGTAAGATTGGTAATTCAGAAGGCAATTCTTCAAGTAAAGATAGGAGAACTGCTCTGAGTTGATCATGTGCCTAACAATCAATGATGTGAAGATAAATATGTGCCTGGAACTCTGAATATAAACCTGCTAAACTAACATATTACTGAACAAAGGAGTTTATTCTGAAATTTTGTGATCGGATCATTGAGTAACATGAGTGTATGTCAACAGTAATGTTCTTCTTCGTAACATTAGTGCATGTAGGAACTACAGTCATGTTTCCTCAGGGGGGGGGGGGGGGGTCATGTTTTGAGCTTACATTGTCCCACCAAAGATCAAAATGAGGCAGGTAAAGTATGGACGGTGTTGTTCTTCTTGCTTCGCCAAGAATATGTACCAAGGCCTCTTCAGGTGTCTTTGCACTAGGATCCGAAAGCAGAGAAGGAAGGCCCAGAGAATGAACAGGAAATTTCTCCAGCTCATGCAATATTGCAGGCCCTAGATGATCCTGCAAAACTAATGAAGTGAGTCCACTCAGTTACTTGCACATTGCATACGGAAAAAAAAAAAGAACGGTGATAATAGCTCAGGATGATTACCAGTCCGACTTCTTCCTTGCCTAGCAGTAATAACCGAGGCCTATAAACAAGAGGAATAGCAGAACCATATGAGAGCATCGATAGTTTCAATAATTCTGATGCCACAGCAGAAGCTGGGAAAATATCTGATATGCATGCCATGGCTTTTTGGAGGTGTCTACGCAAGCATGGTGCAACAACAGGTGACAATGGCCTCGAGTGCACAATGGAGCCTCTGTGAGCAGCAGGTGTGATAGTTGACATGGCATCAAAAAAGTGAAATTTTTCTACCCTAACTGAATCAACATCTATGACAAATTTGTCATCACTGGTGTACACCTGAGGATACTTCTCACGGAAGGCGCGAATAGCGGCTTCAGTGCAGAGTGCCTTTAAATCAGCCCCACAATATCCCACACAGCTAGCTGCAAGTTCCATCTTTAATTCCTTATTAGGTGGATGCTTCCATTTGCGAGTGTGAATATCTAAAATTTCAGCCCTGGCTTCAAGTCCAGGCAATGGGAAGTTAAACTCACGATCAAATCGACCAGGCCTCCTCAGGGCACCATCAATAGCATCGATTCTGTTAGTTGCTCCAATCAAGACAACTTGACCACGAGAATCAAGGCCATCCATCAGAGCAAGTAAAGTTGAAACTATGGAATTATGGATTTGTTCCTGTTTACTTGACCTAACTGGAGCAAGCCCATCAATTTCATCAAAAAAGATGATGGAAGGTTGATTTCTTTGGGCCTCTTCAAAGAGAAGTTTCAACTGTCTTTCAGCTTCTCCCACCCACTTACTTAGAACATCAGCTCCCTTTCGCATGTAAAAGCTCACTTTCTGTCCAGCTTTAGAAGCAGCGCAAGCTAATGCACGTGCAATAAGAGTTTTCCCGGTTCCAGGGGGTCCACATAACAAGACTCCTCTTGGTGGAGTAATACTGTAACTCGCAAAGAAATCTGGGTAAAGTAGGGGAAAGAAGACCATCTCCTTTAGAGCATCTATGTATCCTGAAAGCCCACCTATATCATCAAAACTGACGCTATCATCAATCTGTAATGGTTGAATGTCAGCTCCCCCCTTTGAACTAGGACCAGCAGTCTGAACTCCAGAAGTAACAGCATTAAGTGTATCGGATTGGTGTCCCCAACCAGAGGCAGCTATATTCAATCCCCATGACGTTGCTCCTTGCATATCCAACCCTCCCAGAAGCCAAGGAGCCCCAGATCTGCCTCCATTCCGAGCCCAAGGAATTGCTGGAGCTTGATCTAATTCGTCCACAAGAAGGGAGTCGTCAGAATCTTCAATCCTAGCAAAACGATGACGTTTGTGAACTCTAGAGCCACCCTTCCTCACATCCCTATTAACCTTGTTCCCCATCCCATGATGCAAAACTCTGCGAGGAGATCTTGCTCTCTGCTTACTTTCATCCATAGAAAGCCTACGCACTTCTGCACGATTTCTGAGATCATAGCGCCTCCGACCATCCTGCTCCTCCTCCTCCTCTCCCTCATCATCATCACCATCACCATCTTCCTCCCTTTCATCCTCCTCTTCACCTTCTCCATCCCCTTCAGCTTCACCTTCATCATCACCCTCGCCTTCATCATTATCATCACCAACGTCACCATTTTCCATTTCATCTTGGTCATCCTTCTCTTCTGAAGTCTCTTCATCATCAAAGGCAAGAGATACCCGTCTTGTATCTGATTTTGAACTACGAGGTCGCAACCCTTCCCGTCGAGGTGTAGATCTAGTCTCAACAATTTTTCTACGTTTAGGAGTTCGTAACTCATCCTGACCATTGTTGTTTTCAATCCGATTTCTCGTACGGTATCTTCTAGGTTTCTGGAAGAATGAGCGAATGGGAGAAAAACAAAACATTAAACTAGCTTTAGGAGATAAAAAATGTCCAATTTTACAAGAGTTGAACAGAAACCTGCATAAACCACAATACACACATCCAAGAGCAAGTTGTAAACCTTACCATTAAATCTTCATCTGATCCAGAACTATTTGTATAATCTCCAAGATTAACTGGGCCCCTCCTCTGTCTGGTAGAACGCCGAAGGTTGGTCATATCCAGCTGAAAAGAGAAGAGGCAGGGGCAAAACAACATGACAAAAGGCACGACGCAAGAGGAAACATCAAGGCTTATGTAGATGTAATCTGGTAAGGAGAAAATGCTAAACTATTAAACGCCATTAATTCTAGTCGTTACATTCCACTACGATCATCCCACACAAGCCATAACAACAAACTTCTTCTACTTACTAGTAGACCAGATGTTTTGCTAGAGGAAAAAAGGGTATGTAACTAGGGCTGTCATGAAACATATAGTCCTATGCTGGGCAGCTGTACCTTTTGCGATCTATCAGCCAATCAAGACTGCTAATACCCAAGCCCTTCAAACAAAAGCCATATTTCACTTATCTTCGCTCCAGCAGATATATTAATCAGGAAGTGGCCGTAATATGCTGATGGCTCCTAGCAAGACCAAACATGCAATCTATCTATTTGATAGATATCTCTAAAGAATTTTCAGACGTAATTTATGAAAATCAAGACCATTGTCTTTGAGCACTAAAGGAAACAGAACTCCTGAAGGGTCCACTTGTAACAGGGAATACCATAAACTGTTAATAAGGAAAAGGTCTGTATCATGCCTCTATGTATTTTAAACTGCGATTTTCTCCTACCAAATTTACCCCATCAATATGTACTAAATGTATCATTCTTTGTAAAACCACAGCTTAGACACCAAATCTCTATATCAATAAAATCTAGTCGGCAATCTAACAGCTCAAAATGTTTCCACAATAAGAGAACCATGTAGGTGTAACATTATAACTCAGTCCTACAAGAAGCAAAGGCCTCAGCTCCCAACCTGAAGAGCATTATACTCTAAGTTCACGGTTCTACAAAGAATGGTTAAACGCCTAACTGTTGACGACAATAACTTCCAGCCCGCATTTACACCCAATTTAGGCAATGTAATCCTCAAATCTCTTTTGAAAATGGCATGTTATATCTAAAAGCGCTCCAACCTTCATGCCCTTCTACTACTCCACTGTGTACATCTCTACTTCACCTCTTCTCGTAACCTCCACTGTACTCCCCCCCCCCCCCACCCCTCCGCTTCCCCGATACCACTCTAAAGGGTTCCAAACACGGGGAATCAGTCCACACTAACTTCATTTACCACAACTAAAGAACCGAAATTGCAAACCTATATAGTATATAACTAAAAAAGCTAACAAATCTCTGTCTTTAGTTCCCCTAGCCCAACCAGACCATGCCACGTGTCCTCCAACCAGATACACCATGCGTCACCCCCCCCCCACCCCCACCCCAAAATCTAACCGTTATAGCAACCGAATCCGACATGCAACTATCAGAATTTCAAACATTTCCCTCCAAAAACACGAAATAATCACAATCAAACCAAAGTTCATCCTAAACAATCGAATTCTAAGTTCCAACAACCGCAAAATAAACGCCGAAAATCGAAACAAATCGATAACAATAGAAAAAAAAAAAAAAAAAAGTGGATTTGACATACATTCTTCTTAGAGGAGGAGGCGTGAATAGGACGAGCACCAGGCGTCAACATCTTAGCAATATGGGCGGCGGCGGTACGGGTTTTGGACTTGTTCTTCCGATGAGTCTTCCGGAATGTGGCACCGGGTGGGTAAGAGTAATACTGAGACTTAGCGTAACCCATAGGCCTCCTCTTTATGCGATCACTCGTTCGAACCGTCCCCGGACCACCGTTATCATCATTATTACTATTATTATTATTATTATTATTATTATTATTATTATTATTATCATGAATATGAATGTCAGTGCTCACAGAAGGATTATCATCTTCCTCATTTTCAATCGCATTTTCATTGATTTCGACATTTCCGTTGTTGTTATCGTTTCCGTGACTCGATGATCGCTTCGAATGCATAACTTATGACAAGTTATGCAGTTTTCTTTTTGAATTCTGAATTTGAATTTGGGGAGGATTTGGGGGTTTAATCGATTTTTAGGATTTATGAGGGGAGGAGAGAGAGAGAGAGAGATTGTCAGGGTTTAGGGTTTATGATTTGGGGGAAAATGGGGGATTGGGGGTTTAGGGTTTGAGGGGAGGAGAGAGAGAAAGGGGGGAAAAATGGGGAAGTGTAAGGTTGAAGAGTTGTTGTTAGGCAGAGGTGGTGGTCAAGACTGGTGATATAGAGAAGGAGAGTGAAGGAGAAGGGAAAGGGAAAGGCATGAATGTGTAGGAGTTTCAATGTTTTTTTTTTTTTTTTTTTTTTTTTGTGAAAGTAATTTTAAATTAGCTGGTTAAATATTTTTTCCGATCCAAAGAAAATAATCGACAAATAATAAATAAACCTTAATAAATTGATATGTAAATAATTAAATGGACAAATTAATATACGAAAGTACTTAACCTATAATTTCACCTCTTTCTTCACCACCGTTCCACTCATCTCTACCACCAAAACTAGCGACGACCAACCACCTACAACTCCACCAGCGTAATCACCCCATCGATGACACCCCGATGCTCACCATTCCTATTTATCACGAAAAGGGCAGACACAAATTAATTGAAATTTTGAATCCAAATCAATATATTAATTTTTTATTTAATGAAAAGAAATTTAAATATATGCGAATTAGGGTTTTGCATAAGACGGATTAGAGAAGGGGGATTGAACTTACCAACATGTCAGTGGTTGTGAGGCGGTGCGACGGACATAGGAGAGCGAAAAGGAAGGAAGGAAGATTTAAGAAGAAGAAAGGGAAAGTCAATGTCATCAATCTCTCTTCTCCTCCAGTCAATCTCTCACCTCTTTGTTCGCTCTGTTCGGATCTCTGATCACGGCTGTAACACCCCCAAATTTCCTTTCCTTCTTAAAAACATTTTATCGAGAATCAAAACACAAATAAGGAAATTCAGAGGTGTCACTCCGCACTCGAGTCAAGGACCCGAATGCAAGGAGATTTCAAAAGCCACAGTGTAATTGTCTAATGGTCTAAAATAGTCTATTACAACCCATTAAATAAAATTACAACAGTCCAAAATATGAATTATGAAATAGTCTATGTAATATTCATGGTCTAATAACTGAAAGTTTAAATTAATTTAATCCAACTAATTTCTAGTAAGTCGTCGTTCCCGCATGCATCAATTACTCCAAACCTGTGGTGGATTTAAAACACAAAAACCACAGTTGAAAAAGTCAGTGAAATTGAGTAAGCTAACACCTCAACATGTAGAAAACCAAAACCCTTACCTGGATTTTGAAAACGTTTTTAGTTTTATTTTCGAAAACACACTTAGCACATAAACATATAATCATCCAATAATAATTCCAAACCAGTAGTTAAGAGTCATATATCAGAATCCACCATTCAATTCATCACATACTCATAGTATAAGAAACATTCCATAATCCATATCCAACAAATCAAAGATTAACGATAAATAAGAAATTCATAAGTCATGAGCCATAATCCACAATTCCTAGTTAACAATCCACAATCCACAATCCATAATCCATAATCCATAATCCATAATCCATAATCCATAATCCTTATTATTTAGAAATGAACTGAATCTTTTGCCAGTTCACCCTATCAACCATAATCCATAATCCATAATCCAAGACTACTAGACCTTAAGTGTGCACACCCCCTACTGGGTGTTTTTAACCCAAGTAGAGTAGACTAGAGCCTAACCCTCTTAAAGACCGATGCGGTGGGGTAATTAATAGGAGTCGATGCGACTCAATCCAATAAATAAGAGTTCTTTTGACTCAAGTAAATAAACAGGAGCTCTTTTGGCTCAAACAAATAATTAGGAGTTCTTTCGACTCAAATAAATAAATAGGAGCTCTTTTGGCTCGAACAAATAATTAGGAGTTCTTTTGCTCCATCTAAGTAACCAGTATCTTATTGAGAGAGTGTTGATGATCACATAATCATATACAACAATTCCAAAGCAACATCATAATATAAATGGCTATGCGCCCACAAACCAAACCAAATCAACCAATTCAATATACATTCAACCTCACCTTTCAAAATAACATATTTGTTACAAGCCATACCATATACCAATATCAACACAATAAATCAACCAAATCAAAAATACAACAATCGCATAAACTGAACCGTTCTCCACCTATCATGATACTATGTTCTCATCCAAACACACCATTCACATCTAGCACGTAAGTTTGAAAGGTTTCTACAAGTTTAAGAAGGGTTGAGCATGCTAGCTTACCTTTTCAAGCAAACGAAAACTCAATAGCACAACAATCACTAGTACTCCTCGTCTACGAACTCAGGCTCTACAATTATTCAAACGACATTCTCAAATTAACACTCAATCTTTCTCAACCAACCAACCAACTATATACCTATATGTTAGTATAATTCTATATGCAATGTATGAACATGACAATACCAAATTCAAACCAACAATTACCAATTACCCGATAAGTATAATTCTATTCGATAATTATTCAATAAAACTCAAATAATACTCAATTAATTATAAAAAATTCTCAAAGGCCTAAAATTAGTTTTAAAACAGAATCTAACTTATAAAAATTAACCCTTAATTATTCTAATTTAATTAGAAATTATTTTAACCACTTAAACTATGTTTTATTAATCAAAATTAATGTTTTATTCCATAAAATACAATAAATACGAAAATAATAAAATAAAATAGTAAAATCAGAAAAATAAGTTCATAAACAACCAGATTTCAAAACCTAATTAGTGATATAATTGAGCTAATGAAAATAACCTTAATTTCAATCTTAAGACCAATAACAATTTATACAAAAGATGAACAATTATAGCTTTAATTCTTTAATTAAAATTAAAAACCTAATTAACAGATTATAATCATCCTCACAACTATAATTTTCGAAGTTCATTGATACAAAATGAATAATTAAGCTAATTAACCTAAATTTCGTAATTAGTGAAAATTAATCCAAAACCAACATCAAACTCAAATCTTTGTGACTTAAATCGATTACCCACTAAGTATAACATCTATTAGTATTGATTGACAACAATTTAAAGCATAAAAATTGACTTATTGAATGATGGTTTAAAGAGGGACAAAAACAGGGGAAAACAGAGGAAGGGGGGTGATACCCGCGACAAGGAGAGAAGGAAGGAGAGGTAACGAGGTGGTCGGGCGTCGAGGACTGGCGGCAGAAGCGGTAGAAGACGATCGGCGTGAAGGACGGCGAACGAAGAGGAAAGCAGGAGCAGCGAGGAAGGAAGAAAAGAAGGAAAAAAAAGAAGAAGAAGAACTCTGTTTTATACAGAGTAGGGGGGGTTGTGTCGGTTTAGTTTTTTTTTTTTTTTTTCTGATTTCCTTTTTTTTTTTTTGTTGGGTTAGGATGTGTTTGGTGTTTGGGCCAATTGGTGTGGGCTTGAGTTGTTGTAGTGTTTGGAAGATAGCCCAATTCAGAAATTAGAAAATCGTATATAGAAAATCCGACTCCAAAATTCATTTCCGAACTCGGTTTTGAGAACGACAATTAATAATTAAAATATTTTCGTTTCAATAATCTAATTAATAGATCTAAAAATATAATAATAAAATATTTTTAAATTTCGGGATATTACATCATTCCCCCCTTAAGAAAACGCTTCGTCCCCGAAGCGCAAAGTAACTAGGTGAACTCATGACACAACCACACAACACAAACCAAACTCATATGATGCAAATGTATGAATGTAATGCATGACTTAAGATAAATAAACGAAGTTAGTAGCACATTCTTCCCCCCTTAAAGGAGTTACGTCCTCGTAACTCTAGTTAGACTAAAATAAGACATAAGTAAGAGTATTATGGGTTAGGAAGTACCAGTCACCACATCGGTATCATTTTCAGCTTGGGCTCTATTCATGACATAAAGTTGACCCGTTTTGCGCTGGCTATTCCCTCCTTGAGCATTATTGTTGGCATTCCTAGTACCAACTCCATTGTTGTTATCATTGGCAGCTTGACCATTGTTGTTCCCTTGGAATCTAGCATTGCTCCCTTGGTAGTTATTCTGGAATTGATTTTGGTTTGGATTGTTGCCGTGGTAATTGGGACGAGGGTTGTTGTTGTAGGAAATTTGATTGTAGTTTTGGTTATTGGGGCGAGGATTCGGGTGGTATGTGTTCTGATTGAAGTTTTGATTCTCCCTAGTGTTTCCCACGTAATTACCATTTCCCATTTGGTCTGAATTTTTATACCTACACTCATATGCCCTGTGACCCCGTTTCCCACAATTAAGACAATTGACAGGTTGTCCAAAACAGTCAGCTCCCGGATGATCCCCATCACATTTCTTACAGAAGTAGTGACGCTCAGCCCTTTTATTTTGGGCACGGTTCTGAAAGTTATTTCCACCAAAATTTCTATTGTACCCTTGATTCCCCCCAAAAGTGTTTGGTTTTCCCCTCTTTTCATTCTCAGTGTTGGTGTTCAAATCAGTTTCATTCATTATGGAATTTTGAGGTTCAAACTTTCTTTTCTTGTTTCGAGTTTCCTCCTTTAGCTCATGAATTCTCCACCCACTGGCAGCTTTCCCATAGGCCTCATGGACATCAGCAAAGTTCATCATGATCAAGGTTTCCTGGAGGCTATAGTCAAGTCCCTCAATAAATCTAGAGATCTTGGAGGCATCATCAGGCAAAATTGTGGTTGCAAAGCGAGAAAGTTCAAGAAATTTGGCATAGTAGTCACTCACACTTCCTCGGTTTTGTTTCAATGCAAGGAACTCAGAGAGTTTTCGTTGCCTAACATGCTCAGGGTGGTCAAAAGCTCGTGATCACCATCGATGGGGGAGGTGGCCAGAGGAGAGAGATTATGGGCTCTGAAAATTGGTGTGAATATGTGATTAATGATATTATGTCCCAAAACATAAATTAGTAAAGGTAGTTTAGTCCACAAAATTTGCCAAATGGGGTAAGTTTAGATTGAAGAAAATATTAATGAATTGTCCCAAAGATGAATAGAGAAAAATCTCTTTGGGTCCGAGGGAGTACTTAGTAAAAGTTTGATGAAACTACTCCCTCCATTTTTTAATCATTTCTAATTTGATTTGGATAAGACAAAGATTCAAAATGTTGATATATGAAAAGAACGGACGGTGTATATGTATAATTTTTTTATAGAAATAAATCGTACCATATTTCATTCAAACCTTTTTGCGCCATCATGAACATCATTATTACTATCCTTTCATCTATCATCACATTTTCACATGGTATGACTCTTATTAAGCTCAACTCAGGCTTAGTAGAAGTTGGTAATGAAATCCAAAGCATATCTAAATTAGAGCAAGTTTCAAATGAGTTTTCATACACACCATAGATCTCACATTTTTCGTAAATTGAAAAAAAAATGTTTTGGAATTCAAGGATTTTTTGGTTATCTTTATATCATATCAGGTTCAATTGAACATCACCATTAAACCCTATCATATCGGCATTTTGGAATTTGGGAAAAAACTTTCTTATAAACCTTATATGTCGCCATCAATCTATTTCGTCAATTTTTTATTCATTATAATCTCTTTATCATTGTTTTGATTTAGGGGTCCACGTGGTCATTTATGCTTTTATTTTAAGTACTTCATAACGAATTTGTTCGTGAAATTGAAATGTTTTTATAAATAAAGTCGTTTTTTTTTATGGCAAGGGGTGTGGGAACTAAAGTCTCCTTTTATATGGCCCAAACTAATTTGTAGCCTTTAGTCAATTCGCTCATATTCTATCATTCAGATTAAATTAAATATTTTCAAGACTAGAAGCATCTCAAGTCCGCTGAACACAACCAATCAGTGGCTGATTTGGAATTTCTATAAAAGAATCTTTGATCTATTTTCGCACAACTTAAAAAGTTCATGTTGCCCCTACCATATTTTTGGGAGGGGAACCATAATCCACCTCATGACCCCGGTGACCATTGCAGCCCATTTTTTGTGGAGTTGGAGAAAAAGATGGAAGGTTTGTTGGAGTTAAATAGATAGGGTGAGTTAAGACAAAGAGAGAAAGTGCACGAAGAGGGAAGATGAAACGACCGTAATTAACTTTAAAAACCAAGCTCTTTATCATACTTATTTGTATATATTTAACAATTTTTTTTTTTTGAATTTTAGTTAAATTAGCTCGAGACCACGAAATCTCTACTCTCCATAGTCTTAATCGAAGAAATGATATACAAACTACCAGATTGTACTATGTTTCATTCCATTAATCCATAGTTAGAAGAGAAACATTAACATTTGTTCAGCTTATAATGATTTCTGTCGAACGCGAATAATCAAGTTATACATCAAATAACTGAGAAATATGCAATTCATGCACTCGAGAAGATTGATTCAACTAAAATTAGCAAAACACAAATTGTATGTCGAGCATTCAATTGCAAAGAAATTGAAAAGAGAAAAAATGACCGATTATGTAGAAACTGTGAAAAAATCGATGGTGAAGGGGGAAAAAAGAACAAAAGAACTTATTATAAATTACATACAGAGTATATAAAATGTGCGACTTCCGCACTCCAAAAAGAAGAAAAAAAAAGGGTTCAAAACGCAGAGATATACATGATTAGAACTTATATATATGGCTCATTGGCTTGGTGTTCATTACAAAGAATGAAAAAATGGGCTCATGTGGAAAAACCTTGGAAAAACAAGGTAAAAGGGGAGCAAGTACACAGGACTGTTAATTTTTCTAATACATACATAAAATGCACAAGGAACCTGTTCAGCTCAACATCCCGCAGCTTTCAAAAATTTGTCATAGGGACTTGCAGG
This sequence comes from Spergularia marina, assembly GCA_963680865.1. Lineage (NCBI taxonomy): Eukaryota > Viridiplantae > Streptophyta > Magnoliopsida > Caryophyllales > Caryophyllaceae > Spergularia > Spergularia marina. Next base: position 18,482,700 of record OY804553.1, on the reverse strand, counting down.
GGGTAGCCGGAACGATGGATGTCCATACTCAAGTGAGCAAGGGTAAAGTGGATCACGGTCTCGAATTAGTTCTTTGTCCCTCGGAGTTGGACTCGCTTCCACGCCCTCCAAGATCTGGTCTAGCAAAACAGGGTGTCAAATACATTGTCGTTTTCTTGACAACAACAACAACATCCAAGCCTTATTCCCAAGATGATTTGGGGTTGACTAACATGAATCCTCGTCTAGTAACCGTCTTATGCGCGCCAAAAATTTCAAAAACGTTGTGAACCATTTAGAAATGTTGAAACACTTTCGACAAGAGTTTTAGAAAGTCTTCAAAATAAATAAAAAGTTTGAAAATTAGTGAAAAACATATGAACTTTGAACACCAAGTAAGGAAAAGTTTTGGAACAAGTTAGGAAAACAAAACAAAGAAACTAAAAAGAGTCAACTTAAGTCCTCCGTATGGATAGCGTCTCTCCACACCGCCCTATCCAACACCATACTCTCTTCAAGCCCTAGGAAGCTCATATCACTTCTAATCATCCTCATCCAAGTCATCTTAGGTCTTCCCCGACCCCTACTAATATTATCACTTTCCCACCCTTCTACTCTTCTAACCGGCGCGTCACTAGGCCTCCTCCTCACATGGTCATACCACCTCGCATGGCCATGCCACCTTAGTCGTTTTCTTGACAACAAGTAAAAATGAGCCAGAATGGTAGTTGGAAAGCAGATATATTAACAGCCTATGGCATGAGGGCTTTTCCCTTCACCGAGTAGAAAACGCATCAACATTACGATGTCTCAGTTTCTACTGAAGAATGAGTTTTCGTGGAGGATGGAATTCAGCTGCTTATTCAATTAATGGTGAATGTTGGAAGGATAACCAGCAAAGGTTAAGTCATAAGGATGGCTATTCCATCCCAAGTAAAACTAGGATAAAAGCCCTTAATATAGAAGGGGATACCCATGACGCCAACGATAAGCCCCTATTTATTATTAGCAAACTAGAGTAAGGAAGACTGATAGATTTATTTTCAATAAACACCAGCATTACTCTAAAGATTCCAGGAGGAGCTTAGTAGAAGTGTAAGACAATTGTGGATATTGATAGTAAGCCATGACTGAAAGATAACTTTCAAAACTTGGATGTACAAAAGTGCATGAAAGTTGCTGAATAGATGACAGTCTTACCGTGGCTGTGGAGCACTTAATCTCAGTGTCGCTTGCTACAACAATCGCTTGGGAGTTCTGTTGACGTTTGATGCTGTGGAGCACTGACATCTTTCGCTGCTTACCTGTCACAAGGGCCTCACACTGATTTTTCACTTGGTCATAAGGTACAGGAATAGTGGAGTCCGGGAAATTTGCCACTTGCTGAGCCGTTTCCAGCACCTGTCAGTAAAATGTAATGGTAAGACATCAAATGAACAGAGCAACTGATATGCAAGTCATTCTGCAATTGAGTTCCAAATGTGTTGTGGCTTTAACTTGTGGCCAAATATTACTTAACAAATTTGTAGGTGTTTCGACAGAAGTGTGAGCTACTAGTCTACTAAAGACATGTATTTCCCTTGCCCAAGGATAAATACTAAAAGGTTGCTCAGCGTTCTCAAGCAGACTCAGCTCTATGTGAGGAAAGTCGATATCTCAAAGGGGGCAGAAGATTTATGATAGTTAGAATGATGATAATAAGAGACCAGAACTTGCTCTCCATACGATAAAAGAAAATAAGAATAAAGTAAAAAACTGAACTTACCGACTCAAGGAGCTGATTGACACTAAGAATGTCAAGAGAATTGGTCGAAATGGATGTTCTGAGACCAGAATGACTTCCATTGGCATCTGGTAAGGATTCATCAAGCAGTGCGGGAGCCATATCCTGAGTATATTTAGCAGTTGTTAAAGCAATTGTGATATTGTGGTAAATCAACACAAGAAAGACATACATAAGAGTAATGTTCCTACCTCATAAAATGGTTGATCCACCATCGCGAGTGGGGAGCATGATTGTGGTGTCTCCATAAATAAAGGAGCCCCCAAAGGGTATGACTCATCAGGTGAAAATCCCTGTAGTAGTTGCATCTTGATGCCAGACAATTCCTCCTGGATAAAGAAATCATCACAAATGTAGAAGAGATGACGTCATCACTATTATGTTTATAAACAAAAACAATAGAAATAAGAAAGGACAGCAGGGTAGCTCTATCTGCAAACGCTCGTCATAAAACAAATTACTTACGCAGGACCTTTTGCACTATTGGCTCATTTTTTAACACACCTATGGTCGTAACAGAATCTACTCCAAATGACCCTTTTCAACATACAAGATTGGGTAACTATAAGGCAACCATAATTGAGTTACTAATGTGCAATTACAATAAGTCAACAGAGTCAGGGCCACAACTTTTGAAAGCCCTGTTAGGTACAATAAGTGGTTACTAAAGTTACAGACTAAGAGTCATCCTGCGATAAATTCTTGAGGACAATTTGAATTCAAGTAAAACACAGACAGGTAGAAGCCTGTTACCTCAGATAATTTCTCAAATTTGGATATCAAATGAGATATCACAGTTTCTTTTAACTGCTGGTCATCTGATTCCACTACTGAAAGAGATTTCACTGCAGCGACATCATCTTCCTCTAATCCATAGCTTTCACTATAAGCAGAATCACTGATGACTGCTTGTAATTTGATGTTATCAACCAACTCAAGATAAGGGTCAACCTGTCCAAAGAATCATTTGCCATCAGATTTTCGTGTATTTACAATGTTAATGTAGATATGACTGGGGGGAGAAGAGAAACAGCTAAATCTAGTTGAGGAAAAACAGTTGACAATATATAATTTGAGAAAGGCATATTACAGTTGCATCTGTCAAAGATGATTGCACAATAGGGATCAGCTCTGGAAGATTGCCAGCTCTAGCAGAAAATATAAGCATGCAAGATGCCATCGTGAACAGTGATCTCCTTCTTGATGGTCTTAGACCTCCTTCAGCAAACAAAAATAAGAGGATTTCAGAAAGAATGTTTAAAAATAAAAAAAACATTTTAAATATTTAACCAAAGCCAAAAAGCCCCACAAACATTTATAAAAGCAAAATGAACTGACATCTATAAAACTAAAGGATACTTGACAATTAGCAATTACGATAGTCATCCAAAGAAAAAAAAAACACTAGCAATTGCGTTGCAACAAAGGTGAGAAGAACTTCAGAACTCCTTCTGGACATCTATGCTCTGATTACAATAACAAAAAAAAGGTTCCCTGTAGGTTAATATATTGGATCGAAGAATTGAAGTGCAATGATTTCAAGAAGAAAAGAGATCAAAATTGATATTAGATCTTCATGTGTTATCACTTTCAGCATGAATAGAGAGAAGGATTCGAGAAAAACTTAATTGATTTGAGTGGCATTATAGAACCAAAAGTTGAATACAATAGGTAAAAGAAATTACAGAAGGATTTCCTACGCTATAGATAGGAACTAGAGATGGTGAATTTGAAGGTCGATTCTACATAAAAAAAAAAAAAAGAAAAAAAAAAAAAGGAAGAAGAAGAAGAAGAAGAAACCGTCATAGTTTCTGTACGGCATACCTTCATTGTCGAGAGAGATGCTCCTCAGAGAAAAAGCCAGCTGGAAACACCTAACGAGAGCCACATGACTGGACGTCTGTCATTTAAGTAGAGCTAATGTTATTATCCAGGTGAAGCAGACAACAACAAAAAAAGTATGGGCTAAATTACCGATGTTGAAGAAACCAGAGGAATGAACTTAAAAACTCAGATGCATAGTTCCCTTGTCTCAAGTACAAGTACGCTTGTAACCAACCAAACACACAAACAAACAAACAAAAAAAAAAAAAAATCCAAGTACGCTTGACATAAGGCTGAAAAGTGTCATTGGCTGGTAACATTGAATCTTTCGCCCCAGTGAGGCAATCAAATCTTGCTCCAATCACGGTAAACAAAACGGTTTAGTTCCATCAACGAAATAATAACAATGGCACAGGGAAAGCTCAAAAAAAAATCCCAGTGTCATGGCAAATTGTATTTCCTACTCCGTCAGCTTTGTCAGTTGTCATTGCTTGAGCCAAGTTTTGTCAATAATATACTACTTTTTGTGGATAATTTAAGGTTGCAAGTCATTTATAACATGATTGGTGGTGAGGATGAGACTTCAATTGAGGGACAAGTTGAAGAGGTTGGGAATTTTGATGACAAAGATAAAGTATCAGATCCCAGATGCCAATACTTTTGAATGGTGTGCTAATAAGAGATTTGGTTCAAGACTCGTGAAGCAAGTAATGGGAGCCCTGATTTGCAACCCTTATTGCAAGATATGAAATATGCGCAACAAGTGCAGGATAGATATGATGTTCTTTCACCCTGATTATGTAGCCAAAGTGAAAGATAAGGCCGTGTATAGTCGTCTACGAAGAATTGTTTAGAACATCAGTGAAAAAGATAGACAATGGTTGCTAGATAAGAATTTATGTTAAATGTGTATTTTTTTTTTATTTTTTTTTTCGGGGGCATGCCCCTTGGCCTTTGTACATCATTTTTGAAGTTAAGATATTCTGACTTTTTCAAAAATAAAAAAGGTTGCAATAGAAACGTAGGCCTAAACTGGACAGCTTCCTCCCCATCCCCAAACAACACCAACAGCTGAAGTCCATCAAATACAGTAAACCGCACAAGACTAAACACAACAACATTTTACCCCAGTGTCTCAAAGGTTCCCTCCTATGACAGGTAAGACGGGTTTGATGCACGCAGCTTTACCCCTATGTTGAAAATCGGGCAAGACCTAATATGAATTTTTATTAAAAGTTACAACACACTCTGAAATGTGCTAAATTTATGTATGTCTTTCATTTTATGTACATGTAAGAGAGTATCCAACAGAGGGCTGATAAAAAAACTCACTAGAAAACATGTATGGGAGTAGCAGTAAGAGTTTTCAGAAAAAGTGATGTATCATAAGACGCTAAAATTGATCCTATTAAAATGAACTGTGAACATATTGTTCATGTGTATACTTGTCCACTACCAAGAATATCAATGCTGGGGAAATTCACAAGTGGAGGCCAGCAAAGCAGCATGATTATATCAAAAGATACACACCATTCAGATAGCAAACTAATAACTCTGCATTGAAAAATCACAATTCACTCATCCTCTAGGATATACCATCATGAATGACAACTTCCAGAAACGGCATGTGCGAATGACAAAGTTGAGAACCAGGGGACTCTCATTACAGACCAGATCCAAAAAACTGATAACAGAGCAGAAAAAGTAGCCTCACCTTGGACCGTGTAAACAGCAAAGCAATATTGTAAGTATGGGCCATCGCCTCAAAATTGGCAGGCATGTTTTCTGTACATGTGGCCTGAGCCCAGATAGATGAAAGCAAGAGACTGACTTGATGACTACTTAATCTAAGGGAAGCAAGCTCCTGCACACAAGAAAAGTAATGGCAGAAGTTGCATAAGTAATTAATTTACAAAAAAAATTCGTTATGGAGGGCGATATAGTTTTAGAGAACTGTATACTCTCACCATTTTCCCATTGGTCATAACAGTCTTGAAGCTATGTGATCTACTATGCGAGCGAGAGAAGTGAGATTGTTTCACATCAATATCCAATCTCTGACAGTCTTCTGTCTCGCTCAAGGTTTCTACTTTCGATTCAGCTTCCTCTGGAATGGAGAAGCTTTCACCAGTTAATCTTGACGTGGGCGTAACTGATGACAGCCCCCAAGAATTCTGCAAAGTCGAATCTTTTTGGTCTGACCAGGGGCAAATCAAAGAGGGCATAAGCACAGTGGAAAATATACGGTGAGCCACTATTCGAGTTTCATGATCAGGATGGCCCATTGCCAGAAGTAGTTGATGAAATAATGCGTCAGGAAATGTCTGTAGATAAGCAAACTCATCATTTTAGATCCAACTGAGATATATAACATGAAGCAAGCATTCAATTTAGACGGTTCTATGGTAAGTCAGGGTGAAATTATAGGTTTTAGATGAGTTTTAATCTTGTGGAACCCTAAAAGCTCACCCAAAATTGCCACCCTGTGATAATATAGGACCGTCTAACCAGACTTTTGACTCAATTACAACAAGATAATTCACCTTCTTGTGATATGAGATATTGGGTAGACAAGAGACTATCTGAGCTGTTCGATAAGCAGACAAAATAGTTGTTCTGGCAACAATATTGCTATTCTGAATATTTTCAAGCACCACAGCCATCATATCGAGAATCGGCCCTATGTCTCCAACCTGTCAAAACCATCTCATGTAAATGCCAATCCATCACCAAATGATTTCAAAACTAAAAACAGAAGAATCACTTTATTTTTCCTAGCACTTGGTTCTCCCCCCAATCATTTACATTAGAGAAAAAGCAGATTTATTAACAAAGAGAGAGAAAGAAAAGTGCCATAGAAGGACAAGTGATACTCAAACACAAAGGAAAGGGATGGGGGAGCTAAAATTCCTGTTCAATACGCATAAACAAATCTGTAAACACAAAATCAGACCACCATCATGGCAAACTCTAAAAGTAGGCAAGGAATATAATGTCGTTCTTTGTAATTTCAAAGAAACTACCATTTCACTTGAAAAAAAAGACGAGGAAAGGTCAAAATATACACCTTGTTTGACAGCTGCGATATACAATTTTCTAAAGCTGACTGAAGATCTGCATTTAATTTGTCTGCCCCACTTCCGGAGTTAGATGATTCTGCTGAATATTGCATGCACTTGCGTAAATGTCTTAGGAGCTCAGATAATGCACCAGTTAATGCCACTGAAGCCTGCTTTCTTGCGAACTGAGCAAGTCGTGTGATGACATAAATTATATTAATCTGTTTAAGAGGCTTCTTAGCTACATTTTTGTGATCCAAGTGCTTCACCAAGATGGATACTAATAAATGGGAATTCTCTCCAGCTGCAGAGGAAACATTAAAAGCAAGAGAGACAAGTCAAATCCAAACTAAGATGTGTTGCTAATCTAATCTTCATGCGTGATCAAACACAATGCAGAAAACACATCAACTCGAACCCGATTCTTCTAAAAGCAACTGCATATACATCAGAACTGAGCAGGCAAGCCCTCTTTCCGGAGACCAATAGTCTTCGGAGTCAAAGTTATGGAAAAAGGGTTCAAGCACACGCCGAATGGTCGTAGCTTCCTTGGCTAACCCAGCCATGTTATGCAAGCAAACTTTCGACCAATAAGAAGGACTTTTTGAAGCATCCCTGCAAAGGTAACAAAACTGAGTTGACTTGAAGAAAACTTCAGGTATGATTGACTTACAGTCAGAGATATGATGCATTCACTTACAATGGGGGTTCTAATTGTTGTTTGACATTGCTGAGGTCCACTGAGGACCCAGAGTTTTCACTTATGAGTCCCACTGCTGAACCATTATCTTCTGTGTGCATAGCTCCATTAGCACATGCATTATGCGAAGGTTGTCTATCCACCTTGCCATTTCCATTTTTATTTTCGAAATCCCCAAAATTGTCCAAGGTTGCTGATATAATCTATTTAAATATTTTTGAAAAGGAAATTACTTAGATTAAACAGAAAAAACCTTGTTGAACCAAACAATTACATAGATTAAACAGAACAAACCTTGTCAAATTCCATAGGAATATGGGACTGCTCGCCCATGAAACGCACCTAGACACAGAACAGTTAAGAGCACATCATGAGTTACTTGTCAGAACTAAAAAGCAAAACCATACACAACCCTAAGCAAGAAGATTGGCCAATAATGAACAAGGAAATAAGAAGCATTGTTAAAACATGATTAACATCCCCTAAATATATTTAAGGCTAATGATGCGAGGTGGAAGTAAGACATGATATTTTCAGCCTTGGTGAACAATGCTACACAATCTCTGTAATTGCAGTCATTGCCAATACCAACAGCTTGAACTGGTTAACTGATCAACATTGAACATATAGTGTGTTGTACAGTTGACTGACATTCTGGCAAAGCTAGCTAAAAATCTCAAATGTAGTTGAAAGGTCACTCAAACTGTGCAAAAATGCATATGTGATCCTACAAGGTCATGAGAGACAGTACCATTGCAGAAAGCGCTTGTAATCCAGCAGCCCGGAGCCGTAAAGCTCTATCATTCTCCCCAAGTTCTTGAGCTAGTTGACAAAGTTTTGGAACAAGACCTTCTAGGTTGAACATATATGTGCTCTCCACCTATGAAAGCTTTATAATGTCAGCATCACTTATATACTGGAGATCTCTGATGAACATAGTAGACCACGACATATCTAATACACACGCACACAAAAATTATAAGAAACTCTAGTGACCAAGCACAATTCACGGGAGAATCAAGTTCTTTAACAGCCATATCAGTGGGCATCAACGTATATGAGTAAACTTAGAAGTGAGTAAAGCAAAAGTTGTCAAAGACAACACTTGCGACAACCATTAAACAATCACTCAGACACACAACAGATGAACACTGTTGAGCTAAATCAATATTTTCACTAGGGGTATGGGGCAGGGGTTTACAAATGTAGGCCAATACTAGCTTGGTCAACCGCCTCGATGAAGGCTGTAAGGGAATACAGCCTTTTGCCCAATCATCAAAAATGCAAAAGTTCTGTCAAAATTAATAGAGGACCCTTGAAAAAATTGAACAGAGCTTCAAGCAAGAACCTGATAAATAGGTACTGTAGTGATTGCTCACCACCATACAATACTATAGTAGTTCTCACCTGGATATTAATAAAGTCAACAAGAGCGTTGCATCCCAGTATTTGCATCTCCTCTTGATGAGTTTGCTCTAAAAGAGTTCGGATAATTCCTAATAAGCTGCATGCAAATAGCGGCCTGCAATATTGAGGTGCTGATATAGATCAGGCATGGTCTCGTAAAAACCCACAAGGATAACTGCTGTTATTGGCTTGATCATAAATTCTCAGACCATTCATAGGAGACCGTAGAAGAGTAGAAGTGTACACTATATATTTGGAGTTACTCACAGCTAATTGCATTCTTATCCAAAAAAATCCTGGCTAATAGGAATATCTCCTTAGCATAAAAAAAAACGTTTTTGTAGAAATTGTACCACCTGGTAGTATAAAACTCAAGCACAACAATACTCACATATACATTTGTATTGCAACTAGTAAGGTTTTCATTTCCAGTGGAGCCAAAGACTACTATGCTTGTAATGGACTAATACAAAATAGCTCTTCAAAGTTCAAACTGTTTGCGCTTTTTGTATTGTTAGGTGTGATTTGCAATGCAATTTCCATTACGGGACATCTGGAAACAGCCTCTCTATGTTTTCACATAAGGATAAGGTCGCGTACATCCAAGTCCCCTAACCTTGCCATAGGAGGCACATGAGGAATGTTGCTGTTGTTCCAAAATTCCCTTTTCAGTGGGGTTGGCACAAGTAGAACACTTAATATAACTAAGATAGTACTGAAGTGAGTACCTCCCGATGGCGCTGTATCACTATTGCCCAAAGAACATCATGATCATGAGTACAAGCGCATCCAATGTACCTTCCATACTATTTTGGGATTTCTGATCTATCCAAAAACATGATCGACACTTACTTGGTCTGATTGTAAAGTCGTATCTCTAGCCTCTACCAGCATGATATTGATCAAATTACTTCTCTAAAATAATATCAGCTGGATCTGAATTTTGGTTTGAAAAGTACATGAACTAAAGTTTCATGCTATTCTTTTCTAAAACGAAGAAACTTATAAATTAAAGCCTCAACCAGACACAATATGCTGACGAGGCAGGAGCTAAGCTAGGTACAATCCCGTATCGTCTTGCTTGCTGTGATAGAAATCACAATTATGGAACCACGTTCCGTATGCAGGTTACACCAGAACAGGATGGTATTATGAAGCGGGATCTACAAGTGAAGAGGCCAAAGGGAGACCAAAAGATTCCTCCTCAAAAGAAAACTTTGAGAATGCTCTGACCGAAACCTCTTCTAATTCTTGTTAGATTAAATACATTTCTTCCTCATCTTGCATTTGATTTTATATTCCTTCTTCCTATATGTTTCTCGATTTTTATCTCTTGTTAAACGAGTTTCATTACTCTTAAAACTTGTTCACAATTATCTTTAACTTTTATGACCTACGTGAGACGGTAACATTTGATGATTCATGTTAGCCGACCCCAAATCTTTTTGGGAATAAGGCTTGGTTGTTATTGTTGTGGTGTTATCAGTATCAGGATTTTCCTTTCAACAGAAATTTCCAATTTTAGGTAATAACTGGAAGACACCAAGGAGATGCTGCCATATAGAGAAGAGGGCTGGAAAAGAAATTATGCTGCCAAGCTATCATGATTCAGTCGCTTTCAAGCATACAGCATCAAGTTACCATTTCAGAGAAACAAAGATATGTTAAACTTACATCTGCTCCTTACATGATGTGAGGAATTTTCTGTATATGCAGATCACAACTTTTGCTGATCCAACATGCTCATTCCGCAAATCCTTGTAAAATCGCTGTTCTAGGTACTCGGTTATCTGAGAAGTACAAACCATATGAGGACTTTTCCACTAAATCTTTGGCTTCATGTGTACAAAAAATATATGACATACAAACACCAAAGAGAAGAAAACCAAGAAGAATTCTTTCAGACAGTTCGATATATGAGAAACATTTATCATAGGCAAGTAGCAACCCTCCAAAGAAACAGAATGAAAATTCAAATCAATAAGGAAAAGGAAACTGCTACCTAAGCTATTTAAACTTAAGAACACAATGCTCATCATTCTTCTGGGAGAATGATACAATCAGTTGAGCGAAAGAGTCAAGAGTAACAGGATACCTAATAACAGGGAAAATAAGTATCATGGGTCGCTCCACTTTCTTTACAACTCCATAAAAAGCATTCCCTGTTAGCCCTTGTAGCATAATCCCCTTCCCTCAAGAGTGTCGTAACAATCTCTCTCCACAACTAAATTACACTGCAACTCAGAGGAAACACTTCTACACTGATGCGATGCAGCCAATAGATGAATCATGAAAGATTCACACTACAGTACACAATATAACTGTGCCATTACTCTCTTACAAATTTTAGAATGATGCATATTTACGATAATAGAGCATGAGTTGAACTTATCAATCACAGACCACCCAATCTTACTCTTTTGTCCATCTCCAAGAGATCATGATTTATACAATTGTTACCAACAGTAATTGTTTCAACTTAGTGAGCCACAAGCCAGCCCATTCTCCATTTCCTCCGCTGTCGGAAATAGGGGACCGCAGCAAGACACAAGTGACTAAGTCAATAAGCTTTCAGATAAACCATATATGCATTCTTGCTATCTAACTTCACATGTGAATTATATTCTGCCACCTGTTTTACTTTCAGCTTGAAATTAGATCATGAGGAGCCAGGCTCCAGACTCCCCAACCCCGCTTTTCAGTAAAAACAGAGAAAAGAAATGTCCCAACAAGTCCTCAAAGATACATAGAACTATTCAATACAATGATCCTTCCAATTCCTTTGGTTATCAACAACAACTTCTTCAGGAAAGTTTTGCAGCAAAAGGTCAAAGCTTAGTTCCTAACGACTGTGTTTGCACTCAACTCAATTCAATTCAAGCACACTTCCAAGTAACCTTTCCCACTTCATTCCATGAGAATTTCAAACTTCTAGTAAAGCATCTAGTCATCAACACAATCGCATAGGTTGCCATAAGATCTGAAATCCCTATTGTAAGACAGGAAGAACAAGAATGATCTAGAGTTACATGACGATCAATTTCCCATTATGAAAGCATAACAGAAATAAACTGTCAATCCCTTAAATAGCTTGTTGTAGTTAGTTCAAACAAAATTAGTAGAATGCTTTAACAACAATCGCTTAGTAGATTCACCAACACAATCCCTTAAATAGCATCTAGTCATCAACACAATCGCATAGATTCACCACGAATGCTTTTTCTTCAAATGAGCCTCATACCAACTGGGTTAATGCAATGACCCCTAAAATATATCGATCAGAACATCGTGGCATTATCATTGTAATAAAATGAGTAAAGTCTATAAGTTTCACATGCCAATGCAATAATGTTTTATTATATGCTACATCCTCAAGGAAAATAACTCCATACCAAGTGAGAAGTAAGAAGCCAAAAAAAAGGGAACAGGAAGAAAAGAAGTTCCTTATTGGACCCACTGGAATCAGTTATGGCAACTAATAATGAGTGCAACAAGTGAGTGCATGATAAAAGAAAACATCTTCACCTTTGGAACTCGTAACGGATTCTTTGATGCATATTCGCATAACTTCGCAATCTTTCGGTCATTTGGCTCAATTTCCTGTAGTAGCACATAAGGAAACTCATGAAGTCTCAACAAACCAGCAAATAACAAAGAGGGAAACGTGCCTACATAACCACCATATCAGTAAACTACCAATCTTACAAGAGTTCCCTTATAGGCCTAAAAGCTGACTCCACAAAGAAGCCGAACAGACCCTAGAAACCCCCTTCCAATCTCAAATTAAGATCAAAGCGAAACTTACACTATTCTGCATTGTCCAGGGACTACACCAACTCCACTGATTAGCTCAATTTTCATGCAAACACACACCACTAAATACTACTCACAAACCACATAGCTCACCACTGATACAGAACTCCAAAGCAAGAGAGAGCGCAAAAATTGACCTGATTTCGAGGAAAGATCTCAGCAAGGAGCTTCTTGTATCTCTTTACTGGCTGTCTAGACCTCGCTCGCAACGAGGGGCAGAAAAAACATATGCTACCACAAGCAGGCAGAACCTTTCTGGACATAACACCCATTTTCTACCACAGTCCAAATTCCAACCTTCTTCCCCTACAAACACGAAATCGCCATTTTAACACAACTATATGATCAAACACCATCATTAAAAGCCCTTTTCAGCAATTGAGTTGAATGGACCAACAATTTCATCAAATGATCAAAAGGGTACTCAAAAATTATGATATAAACATATATAATGTACACAATTTCATCAAATTGAATATAAATCTATGGTACCCACCTTATAATTATGACAAAGTTTCAACCTTTTTTTGATGCACTATGTACTTCTTTTGATCAACTCTCTCAACAGATTAAGATTTAAGCCTATAATAGGAGAGAGAATTAATCAACATAAAAACTGCATTAAATTGTAATAATAATAAAAATAATTGAGCTATAATAAACCAAATCAAACCCAACAAATTTTACCGTTGATTGATTAATTCAAAATCAACAATTCACTAATAAGACAATAAACAAAATTAAATTGACAATCATATGGAATGAAAATTGATACCTTGAAGATGAAGCCACTGGGGGATGAAGGCTTAAAATCCCCCTGGCATCTTCCTTCACTTTTTCTCTCTCTCTCTCTTACAAGTAGTTAAATCTTGCAAATTAACGGTTAGCTAATTCAAAGCGTTTTTTTTCTTTTTTTTCTTTCTTTTTTGCCGGATATTGGATTAAATTAAACTGTTTATTAAAAAAGGTAAATGCCGAAAATGACCTGTTGTTGATCAAAGTTTTAAGGGTCATAGCAACCTAAACCAGAGTGGATTCGCACTTACGTTTGTATCGTAACACCGAAATTTTTTTTTTATTAAATATTTTCATTAAAAAATGATTATTTGGTTACCAATTATTAGGTGTTTTGTGTATTTGGGAACAGGGAGCTAGAGCTCTTTATACGAGTAGTTTAGACTGGACTTGTGACTTTATGAGAGTTTTTATTTGATGTAATTTAGGCGGGAGACTTTATGTGATAATAACGTGTAAATAAGTTCTACAATTTGGTGTTTTACAATTGATTAACAGAGATAACATAAATCTGCGAGTGAAAATGAATATTTGGAATAGATTTCGCTAAAAGTCGAATATGTTAAACTAGAAACCTCAAGACAAAAAACTAAGTGCAATCTAGTATATTGAATTTGGATAGAGATTTTATAAACCTCCTTTATTATCAAATTTAGAAAATATTTCGTACAATATCAAACTTTTACGCATCAATATATCATCATCTTTCTCTAGTAAGAGTTAGACGTCATCTAGATGCAAACATGCGGCTGAGCTACACAAAACAAATCAATCATTAATTCATTATATACACACGATAACATGAATCACGTCAATAGTACGCACAAACCACACGGTAATTATGCAATTAAATGAAAATGTATCGTCTATAGTTTCTGAAAACTACCTCTAAACTATTCGACATGGCAAAACATGTCATTATATTAGTCTTAGATCGTGTAATTAATTAAGTACTCTAACCATCCAATTCATCCTATTATAGTGTCCTTTTTTAAAGCTTGTGTCTTTGTTTACAGATGTGGTAGTGAGACTAGTGACATAATGCAATAAATGTGAAGGAAGGTGACTTTAACAAAAGGGAATGTGCCCACAGTTGTACACATTTATTTATTGCAGTGAGACTGAGTTGCATGGCGCAAAGGGGTGATGGAAATTGATGGGAAAGTGTCCCGGAAATTGTGGGACTATCTTTAAGTTGGAAGAAAAAGACAAAAGTACCCTTTGCTTTTGTCTGTAGTTGAGCATATTTCCACAAATTGAGGGGGCAGTGTGAATACTTTGCTGTCTCTGTGGGTAGCTAATCCCAGAATGTAAGTGGCAGTGAATTCACAATCCCAACATATTTTCATTCCTAAATGTAGCAACTTGGGGTTTTGGGTTTGTCGATTTTTAGCTGATTGTGTTTGACAGGGAAATTTTTGGACTTCTGTGGACAAAGATCATGGTACACAATCCAAGACACCAAATAATCACCAATACTACCAGCAAAATCTAACTGTATTCTCTTTTGTTTGGTGTGGTGTGAACGAATCATGATAAAATAAAAACCTTTACCTACCATTCTACGTGATCTAGTTAATTTCTACCGCATATAATTTCAAAAGTAAACATTAACAATATTGGTGATTTAACTAGGCGATGATTAGTATAAACGAACATGGTCTAAATCTGATTTTGCCTCATGAGTACTTTCTTTCATAATAAGGGCAGAACCACATGGTGGAGAACACCCCAAGGGAGAAATTACCATTATACGAGTATATATGTACACCGAACATCGATCACACCCCAAAGGTGTTTAGGGAGCCGACAAGGAGGAGTATCGGTTCATGTCCATAAGTCTAATAAAGTTTCATCCTAAAAGCAATTAGTAATAAATGGAGTAGACTACCAAATACGAACTTATAAACATGTTCTTCATCTCATTTCTCTTTTGTGGGATAACAGCTCACACATATTCATGATCAATTCTCCCCTTTGAATCAAACACACCAATGCATCTCAAACCACCACATTATTAGACCTTCACACTCGCCTAAATCAATATGCTATTGAGCCATGTGCGACAAATCACACGTACATGCTTATGCTTGACACATGTATGTATGTGTTTCACATCACCAATGGTCAATAACACACTCGCACCCATTTCATAATATTCTCATATCGCACTTGAACAAGTCTCCTAATTCTTTCCATTCTATTCCAAGAGTCTCCTTGTGCATATCACGATATTAGTAACCACACTTGCATTCACTCCAAAAAATCTTCATACCGCTCTTGACCATTGCTCCCAATGCTTTCCATTCTCTTCCAAGAGTCTCCTTGTGCATATCAGAATCGTCAATTCTAATCCATATTTGGATAGTACTTTTCGTACCGCCAGTTGGGTTCACGAGCACCCGTCCCGTCTCCGGTACAATTCATGCCCAAAGCCCACGCCAAACCATAGCTCCGATATCACTTGGTGGGAGAGTCGTCAAGGAGGAGTACGGGGTCATGTCCATAAATCCAGTGAGTTTCGATCCGAAAACTAATTGATAATAGGAGTAGTAATTCACTAACTTATAAACATATCCCACCACCCATACATATTCTAATTGACAAGATAATATTTACATTTGTAGAAATCGACTCCCTATAATTCTCTACCCCGAATGATAGCATGTGATTGGTGGGATATACGGAGTGTGATAGGAAAATGAAACCGATAATCTGCGCTGCTACCCTGATGTTCTGATTCATGACTTTTACTCTTTTAGCACCGCGTATACGACTTATTAGAAAACCAGTCAAAACTCAGTCATCTTGTTAGCGTTGGTCTATGTTAACTTTCCTGTAATTTTTAGTCAATTTTCGCGATTAATTAACCAAATTCAAATTCAAGAAAACCCAATCAAATCATAATCACCGAACTACCAATTGAAAAATCAATAATAAATCGCCCAATTAAACAATCAATCTGATTACCCAAAAAAATGTATAAACAGCGTAACATACACTAAAACAAATCGAAGAAACCCTAAAATCGCAATTGATCGACGCCGGAAACATCGATTCCGGTACGCTTAACAGAATCAAAGAGAGGAATAACAAGTTTCCGGTAATGAATTGGGCGGGAAAGCTCTTCGCCGACGTCGATTTTGACGTCGGAGACGCCGATCTCTTTGAGGCGAAACCCTAATTTCTCGCCGATGCGGGTGGCGATTTGGACGTGCCAGAAGTTGTGCGACCTCGGAAACCGCTGGAGTTGCGCGCGGTAGTGGGCGGCGAACTCTTGCTCTGAGGAGGAGGCCATGGCGATGATGGTGTCGGAGGTGGTGGTTGTGACCTGCGCCGTGACTTTCCGGCAGGTCAGGACTAGGCGGAGGAGGTGTTGCGGTGTTCTTGTCGTTGCTCTTGACATTGTGAAATGAGAGGAGGGGACGTAGAGTGAGAGTGAATTTACGGAGCTGATAATTAGCGTGTTAACGTCTAAAATCCACCAAACATAAGAACAATTCGATCATGTACGATTCTAATCTACCGAGTTGTTTGACAAGTACCGCAAAGTATCATACGAAATAATAACATTCATCTCAAGTTCTCAACCATCCATAATGTTAAAAATCAATCTACACCATCCAATCTTTTTATTTAGGTATATTTTATATATTATAGTGTAAATAACAAAAGAAATAGTAAATCTACTCGTACCTAGTAGAGTAGTAGGTAATAATACCTAAATTTATCATAGGGAAATGTATTGAACCTGGTTGAGTTGATTGATCGATCGCATGAGGAGTTCTAGGGTGCTCGACAAGCCATAACAAGTTATTTTTTAAATAACTTAATAAATTTTTGTAAAAGGAAAAAATTATCAAATTATATTAGATATAATTTGTACAATGTACTCCGTATACAAAAGCATAAAAGATTAAATAAATGCAATTAACCATTTTTTTCTATTTTTTGGTTATTTACAATATAATTTATAAAATATACTTAAATAAAACTAATTGATGGTGTAGATTGATTTTTAACATTATGGATGGTTGAGATGATGACTCTTATGATACATTGCGTTACTTGTAAAGTACCTTAGAATTACTCATCTATGATCCATCAAGTACAAATTACTACTAGAAGCAAAATATTCGACAAGTTTTATCTAATGATACAAGTTAGTATTCAACGCTCATCTATGAAATGTAAAATTCTTTACGTAACAATTTTATGAGTATTAAACTCCTCTATAAAGAAACAAGATTTTTAATATTTTTGAGTCAATCTGCATAATGTCATGTGACACTTTTAAAACAACAATAGTTAATGACTAAATGAGTCATGTGTCACATTTAATACATACTATTAAAGATTTGTGTTCCAAAGTACCATAATCATCAATAAAATTCATATTCAACTTTGGTTTTCAATAAATGTGTCATGGCCTTTTTGTCGTCTAATTACTATCTATGAGATCTCGTTTCTCATTCTATATATCACACCCATCAAATGCAAGTATTTCACGATATAATTTTTTTAAAGATCGTCTTTAATGGTAAGTTGTATGAAATCTTTGAACCTTACACAGAATGTGACACAAAGTGGGACATAAGATACACACTGAATAGAGCGTACCCATCTCTTAAATGCATTACAAATTTCAAAACAAACCGCTAATAAATTAGGGAGTAGAACCAAATCAAATGTTACCAATTGAATGGAACAACACAATATGCGCAATCAATGTGAAAAATGTTACTTGACATTTACACAGGATCTAAGTTATTGTAAAACCGTCAATTCTCTGATAAACCCTATGTAAAAACAGCAACTTGGCCACTTCATTCAACAAGAGCACCACCCATGAATCTCATCACCATGCAACCAGAAATACTATCCAAAGAAATCATCAAACCATACCATCCAACTCCATTACATCATAACCAAATCATACAATCTTCTCTCTTAGATCAATTGTCCCCTCACATTTACGTACGAGTCATCTTCTTTTACCTTCCTACTATCACCCATCAAAATCCTGATTACACTCCCTCCAATTTCACCAAATTACTCAAAAAATCACTCTCCAAAACCCTAACCAGTTACTACCCATTTGCAGGGAGAGTTACCCAAGACGGCCATATAGACTGCAACGACGAAGGAATCGAGTTTTTCGAGAGTTGTTGTAAATGTCAATTATCAGACATTCTAAGGGAACCAAATTTAGAATGTATGTCCAAACTTGTGCCTATTTCAGGAAATGAAGCCTTACATGGACGTACATGTAAAGATAGTCTTGTTATCATTCAAATCATGAATTTCGACTGTGGAGGATTGTCGATAGGAGCTTGTTTCTCTCATAAGATAGCTGATGCTAGCAGCATTGCCACATTCATGAAGGACTGGGCTTCTGTTACACGTTATGCGAATTTTAAGCCATGCCCTGAATTTAATGGAGCTTCTTACTTCCCAATCCATGAAGAAATAATAACTATGTCACCAAAAAAGTTGTATGCTGATGAAAATTGTTGTACAAGAAGGTTTGTTTTCAACATGGCAAAGTTTGATGCATTGTTAAGGCATAGTAATGATGATGAATTAGATGGGTTAAGGAAACTAAATCCAACTCGATTCGAGATTGTTACAGCCTTAATATGTAGGAGTGTACTGAGTGCTACTACAAGTTTAGGCCTAAGAAAGCTGAATTTGCTGAATGTTATAGTGAATTTGCGAACAAGAATGCGGCCACCCTTATCAGAGAATCATGTTAGGAATTATGCTTTGCATAATTTGGTGAAAGTTAGAAACAATGGTGAAATGGGTTTACGAGGATTGGTGTGTGTTCTAAAAGACGGGAAGTCGAAATTTTGTGAGGAGTTCGTCAAGGATCAAGAGTTGGGATATCAGAGATCCTTAGAAATATGCAAGTCACACAGAGAATTAGAAACATTATTCAGTGACAATTTGGGTTCAGATCAAACAATGCTTCTTTTTAGTAGTTGGTGTAGATTTCCATTTTATGAGGCCGATTTCGGATTTGGGAAGCCTAGTTGGGTGAGTCTTGTGCCTAATCCAACAAAAAACTGTGTATTCTTGTCTGATGCGAAAACAGGAGATGATGTTGAGGTGTGGGTGAGTCTTGAAGATCAAGTTCTGGGTATTTTTGAGCATGATAAGGAGCTTCTGAGATTTGCTTTTGTGAATCCTTGTCCTCTCTGAAGTACACTGTTTTATTTGCCAATAATACTGTTGGGTTTATTTTAGGACTATTGTTCCGAACTCATAATGAAGTTGTGTAAGACTGTCTCAAAAGCAATTGTAATAATACTTTACCTCCGGGAAGACTCCCTTTAGCGCAATGTTGGAGCCGATTATTTCTCCTGATGCTTACGCGGCCTCAACTGCAGCACCACCTGTACAAAAACTCTCTGATAGTCTGCTTGCAGCTTTTGTAACCCTGCAGAAAAACAATTCCCACCACAGCACCCAGAAATCCATACATACACCAACATGGCAGTATCACCATCATCCCCGTAGGGAAAAGTTGCAGCAGCAATAGTACCAAACTTCTCCATTAGTAGGGAAGTTCCTCGAAGGACCAAAACCCCCACGGCTTCACAAGTATGACAATGGATAGATAACCACTTAATTGGATATTACAATGAGGGATACATGGAAACCTGTTTTTTAGGGAAAAGTGAATTTTATATCATGTTCATTACAAGGAGCACCACTCACTTCAAGGAGTAGCTCATTAGCTCCAAAATGAAGATAATTAAAGCTATGTTTACGTGATAAGCTAATCCCCAAAAGACCTAGCTAGTATTAATCACAATATTACTTAATAACCAAATTGGGTCGTGGGAGTTTGATCACAACACAATCTACAGAGTTCATCTATAAAGGCTCAGACTATCCCATAAACCCACCTCCCGCCATATTTGGTGGAGTCCCTTGAGATGGGACCTGCCCTTGAGGGGCCAACTGCGGCCGGCCTGGGCCTTGCATATAACTCTGACCCATCGAAGTACCAACTATTTGCTGAGGCTGTGATTGCTGTTGCAACTGCTGTAGTTGCGGTATTTGTTGTTGCTGAAGCTGCGGAATTTGCTGCTGTTGCTGAAGCTGCGAAATTTGCTGCTGTTGTTGAAGCTGTGGCATATGATGTTGTTGCTGCTGCTGCTGCTGTTGCTGTAACTGTTGCATTGGTTGCTGCTGCTGCTGCTGCTGCAACTGTTGCATCGGTTGTTGTTGCTGCTGCTGCTGCTGTAACTGTTGCATTGGTTGCTGCTGCTGCTGCTGCTGTTGCATTGGTGGTTGTTGTTGGTGCTGCATATGCTGAAGTGACTGCTGCATCTGCGGAAGCTGTTGCATTTGCTGCATTGTTTGCTGTTGCATATGCTGAAGTTGTTGCTGTTGCAACTGAGACTGTGGTTGCTGTTGCTGCATCTGTTGATTTTGTTGCTGCTGATGCTGCATCTGGGGGTTTTGTTGCTGTTGATGCTGCATCTGTTGATTTTGCTGCAACTGCTGTTGCTGCATCTGCTGATGCAACTGTTGTTGCTGTTGTTGGGCAGGTATTTGGGGTTTGAAAACAACCATGTCCTGTCCGATACAGAGAAAACATGATATAATGAGTTATCGAGTAAATGATTTGCAAAGCCAACTCAATCAAGCTAATAGGTGCAATCCTCTCTGGGAACTCCAGTGGCGGAGCTGCCACCCTTCTAAGGGTTGGGGTGAATTCTTGTCAAACCCCCAACCTCATGATTTGGAGGGGCATGTAAAGATTTACTTTTAAGATCCACAAAGCCCTGTTTTCTGTATAGATTCGGGAATCCCTGCTTAGAGAGTTAGAAATTATCCTTACCCACTTCCATCCCCTCCACAGACTATGTAAGGAAGTCATAAAATCATGCTGAGGTCAACAGAAATTAGAATTTTTGAAATTTTCTTTTCACAACAGTTGATATAGCAATTGTCTTTTTCAGCATCCGAAGATAATGAAGAGTACACGAAAGAAATAGATATTTCCACACATAAACAGGGAAAATCGGTTGCATGCAGACATAAAAGTAAACAACTAAAATTTTGAGGTGATAAATATTAAAAAAAAAAATCTCAGCTCCCCTGACTTCAGGCCCTTCCTAACTTTACACAACCAAAGAAAATGACAAGATATACTCCCTCCGTCCGAATTTAAACACCCTGTATTCCTTTTCGGGAAGTCAAAGTTTAAACACCACATTTCTAAGCTTTCCAAATGGGGTAAGTTTTCACCACCCATTATCACTCCACTATCTTCAAAAATAATAAACAAACCACCCATTATTTCCAACAATAATAAACAAACCACCCATTATCTTAAAAAATCATAAAGAAATCATCCACTATCTTCATAAATAATAAACAAATTACCCATTACCTCAAACAAATATAAACAATTCCGAAACACCTTAACCCTTGTGTAAAAGAGAGCGGGGTGTTTAAACGTGGATGGAGGAAGTACTAAATATCAGAGGACACTCATCACTTCTTCTTCAAAGAACACCAGGTACCAAATAACAGCAGAAGGGAGAAGTAGAATCTACACCCTATCATTTCTTTCAAATGCTTTACACAAAAGCTCTTATAAGTTGGTTTTGTAAATGTTGGTGGGCAGACAAAGTGAGCTAAGATTTCGAAATCCAGCTTTTAAAGAGGATGTATTACTACTCAATCTTAATTAAACTCTCGGCCGAAACCACATTTCCGTGAAAGCTAACATAAACAGTTCATAGTCACTGATAAGACAGCCTTAACCAAAACCAGCTGACATTTTAACAACTTGACACAAGCGCAACATAGATGGATAGGAAAAGCAGCACAAAGCTTACCCCAGGGAAAAGCATTCCTATCAAGCGACACGCTTTATCAGAAACAGACAGCAGCAACGTCTGTGATGGCAACTGGATGACTGCACACTGTATACATACACAAAGGAAAACTAAATCAAGCACCACAAAAATATGCACTGTAGATATAGTATCAAGAGTTTCTTCTGGGGATCAACCCTTTCTGGCACAAAATAAGCTAATGACGTAACCATTCACATCCTTAAGTTTGAGTTAAGTATACAGGTAACAGTCTATTGACTAACTCTCCCTCCATTTCAATAGGTGTTTTTTTAGTTTGTTCAAATTACCCCGGTGTTCAAGGGCTACTGCTTATGGTGAGGTAAGGGGGAGGGGCTCGGATGTACGCACGCCTTACCCTATGTTCGAACATAGAGAGGTTGCATACAGTTGACTAATAATGAAGATTGCGTCAAGAATGGCACCAGTCGACTGCTACTTCAAGATAGAAGAAGCCCAACCACATTTGTGAGCCATTTTGCTTTATTCCATTGTAATTCAAAAGCAAAGAAAAGTGAATCTTTGGCTCCATCGGATATAGACATAGTTTGTTCAAATAATTTTAACAGATGTAAAGAACCTACTGGAATGGAGAGAGTAAGTGACAGAGGACATTAAGGCTTGATAATATACAAATAGGTTCAACTGCACCCACCATCATGTCTGACATAACTAAACGGGGTTTAACTTGACAAAAAAAGCTGGAGTGTCCCTTGAGGTAAAATTTATTACGACCAACAAAATGTTAGCTCAGACATCCATAAATCATGGAAGAACAACTTAAGCAAAAAGATATAGCCTATTGCAAAAGCAGACACAACCGATACTAAGTAACTCCTTGTCTGCTAATATGGAGCAGTTCATAAGCCACCATAGATCATGCCTTAAGGAATGTCCAAACTCCCTGTTCAAGAAATTTAAGGGCATTCTATTTCTTTATGGGATCCAGAGTTTTAGAAATAGTCGTCAACAATGACTTGGACAATTAGCAAAAACGGAAACTTCAATTGAACGGCCATATTTGACGAAATCGACCTCTTGATCAGGTCTAGGTTTTTGTAGTCTACTAGTCGCAAGCAAATATCAAAAGAAACAGCCATGCAGAGGCACTTGATTCCACCCTTTGTGTAGACCTCTCTTGTGCCTTAACCATTGGTACAAGCTCCTACGCAGAGTGTTTCACAGAAAACCCTGCATATCGTAAGAGATCGCACTCGTGAACTCTAGCCACCTTATTCACACATACCTAATAGGTCCTCGACGAGACTTTGACGTGCCTCAACAAGCCGAGTGGATGACCTCCTAGACCCTTCATGTGCCCTTGGTACAAGCTCCTACACAGGGTGTTTTACAGAAAACTCTACATATCACAAGAGATTGTACATCTAAACTTTAACAGCCTTATTCAGACATACCCTATAGGTACGTCGACCAGTACCTGACGTGCCTCAACACTAGTTTAAGAGTCCCAAACATTTGAGACATATGAACACTACAGTTTCCCTGATAGGCTCGCCTGGTATAGTAGGTAAACTGCCAATAAGCAGTATTACCATATCAAATTTGGCCATAGAATAACTTTTGCCATATATAGAAAGCAAAAGGTTGGTGAATGGGAAGGCAAAAGGTTAATGCGATGCATAGCATTAAGATACGATTTCTCAGCCAACACTTCACATTCCTTCTCTTTGCGGATGAAATTTCTCATGATAGTATATTCAAATAAATAGCCAACTTACAAGTTTCTTTTCTTGTAATTGTGAAAGAAATCCGTGCTGATTCATTGCTCTGAAAACAAGAAAATCTGCTTTGCCAACATACTGCCTGTAGTGAGATAGCGACAAAATAAGTTAGACAAACAACTTCCCAAAAAAGATGACCTTGCCATATAAGCTCATACCAACAGAAATAATAAAAGCAAAGTCAAGGCAATTGCAAGCCCAAATATGCTGAGGGAAGGAATCAGGATTTACTTGTTATTCATGTGATCCTGAGAAATGAGTCGAACGATTTGCATGGTAGGTGGCCAATTTGCAGCAAGCCTGAAATCAAACAAGAAAATGTTTCTCAGACACATAAATCCATATGAGATAGAGCTTAAGAGCACTACTTCGGTTTCCTTTAACTTGATGGAGGGAGAATGAGCGAGGCAGAGCGGCAAGGAACACAATAGTGGAAAGAACTAGTTTCATGCCTTGCTCATGCCCGGGCATCAAATATAGACTACAACGAAAAATAATCTTCTTAATCCAAGAGAATTTAATTATGCCATAAAGTTTTAGACGACAATCCCCTCGGATAGTTAGAGAGGGGAGGGAGCGTTCCTTAGTTTTCAAATTCAACCCTACTGGAAGCAATTGAGCTTGTTACTGTATTCCCTTAGATAAAAAGTGTGGCTATCATACTTACTATCATAATCATAGGTACCACATATCTTAAATGCTATGTCAATAATCATAACGATGGTCATTTCAACACGTAAAAGAGCAAGTCTTAGCTCGTGTGAGACGTTCTTATTTAAACTTTATCGTTATACCACACCAGAGTTCATTTGAACAGATCAGTAGTATAAAGCGATCACACAATATATTATGACAAATATTAATTAATATTAGGTGGCCCTTAAAATCCCAAGTAAGGCTGTAACACTATGGATTATGGAAAGTGGTTTATAGAGTTGGTTTGTCCCACATTGGGAAACTAAGGCTCATATGATCTGTTTATAATAGATTCCTACCATCATACTACCAACAACGACTTCACCTTTTAGAGCCCTGAGAGGATATATGGGTCTAAGGGGTGATTTGCCATCTAATTGGGTTGTGTTGCGACGGACGGTGGTTCGGGCTATTAAAAAGGCAATATAACCGTAAGCTAGGAGGATAAGTTAACGTATTAAAGTGACATTATGACTTCTTCATTGCCTGTTCAAACATATAAATACTATATCCTACGCAAAATTAGAACATATTAAAAAAGAACAACAAGTAATCAAATAATTCAATAAACTCACGAGGACCTAATGATCATGCATCTGGTAGAAACAAATATATATAACCAATTATGCTATGTGTTTCAATCTAACATTCTTCTAGCTCAAGAAGTAAACTTTCGTTCGTAAATTTGTACAATACTAAACTATCCTTCGTCTATATTCCTACGTCGATTCATCTTGCAAATTCTATGCTCACATATGTATAACGACATATGCCGTTACCAAATTACCATTACTCAAGTAGCCCAATAAGCGTGAGTGCGCTACCATGCATACATACAATGATTTAACACAGTAACCTGTGCATCAAAAGAATTTATCAACATATCATTTGAACCATAAGTTAACCTATCAATATCAAAGATCCAAGTCACCCAAAATTGTAAAATCTCACGATGACTAACTTTAATTAGATATCATAGGAGAATCTCAAGGAAACTTGACCTCCATATCTTCTAACCTCAACATCGACCACAAAACCAAGTAAAAGATAAGAAGAGTCGGTCTTAGAAATCCTCAGTTGAGCCCAAAATTGATCATATACAAATTTGTTAGTTTTAAAGATTGAGATTACTGGCTGCTTCCAATGTAATTTCAAAACGCAATTCCGATTGAAGTTCCATCTAGTTCCTCATATTCAATTCTAAACCAAAAATACTACAACTAGTCATTCCTATTAAAAGGCAGTACAATTGAGGCAATGAGAACATTCATGAAAACTTAACATGTGAAGTTTATTAGGTGAAATCAATACAATAAAGTAAACTAAGTTGGTGCAAAGTAATTTCATGTAAATGGTTAAAGTGAGTTGGTGTGAGAGTGATTTGGGTCATTTGATGCAGACTTTTTGTGCAAGTCATAGATAATGAAGGATAATTTTGAAATTAGTGTAGTTATTAGAGGAAGAAACCCAAAAATAATGTGAACAGAGAAGCACGTTAGGAAATGCGTTAAGATTATATTGCCTTAACACTATTTGCCAAGTTCATGCTTTTTCTTTCAGCACATTTTTTTTCAGTGATTGGGCACCTCAAAATTGGTGGTCATTCTTGTGTCCCAAACTTAACATGGGGTTTGACAGACTTGATTATATACCATTTAATTTAAAAATTACTCTTCGCGGATGTGTGAAGAAGTGGAGCAAAGAAAACACCCAGATGAAGAGATGATAAACTTGGTTAAAGGATGAATTATAGAAGGCTTATTTTTTTAAGCTGACGTCTCTAAACGGGAATAGTGTTTTACGATATCAAAACTGAATTTAACTTAACAAAGAGCAAGACTATATGTTTGGTATGCACAATAAGCTAGCTTACTTGGCTAAATTAGCTTATTTGACTAGTATTTTAAGCTCTTTGACCAAATAAGTTGGTTTGGTGACACCACTAGCTTAAGTAATAAGTACCCCATGTAACTAATTAAGAAATAAGCTACTTATCATAAATTTATGGGGTTTTTTGCCAAACACCACCATTTATGTTTCCAATTTTGACAAACACCACCTTTTATGTTTCCAACTTTGACAAACACCACCTTTTAAGTTCAAAAGTCCCAAACACCACCTTTTAAGACCCTTAAGTTTGACAGACACCACCAGAAAAAAATTCCGGCCACTTCATCAATTGACTCCGGCATTGACTGGTTATTTTTTTTATTTCTCCTTTCCTTTTCCTTCTTTTGAGCCCGATTTTCGCACCCCTTCCCCCTTCCTCTTTCATTCTTTCACTCTACGTCTTCCTTACCCTCTCTTATCATCCCTTGCTTAATTTTCATGCATTTCTTTCTCATCCTTACCTTCTCTACATCCATTGACAAAATCTCAGGTAAGTTTTCGACTTCAATTAGGCTATCTTTAATCGGGTTGATTTCAATCAATTTGGGGATAAAATGTCAGGTACAATAATGCTGATGAGAATAAGAGAATCGAAACAAGCATGGTTGTGCGATTGTCAAATGAAGTTGATGTAACATGATTATCGTATTTCTTGCTTACTATTGTCACTAAGTGTTGAATGAATCGACTTTAAAAAAAAAAAAAGTGTTGTATGAATCAAACCGATGTGAGTAACGTGTACTGTAACCTTGAGATAGAATGAAATGAAAATTTTGGCAAGGTTTTGGAATAAACGTCTCTGTTTTTCATTCCCATTTGGCTCTTGTTCATTACAATAGATTGATGGAGTGCTCGGGTCATCCACGTCAAAGGTGCACGTACAAAGCTTTAAAAGCTGGTAGATGAGCATGCATTAAAGCAAAGGAGAGGGATGTGAGATATTATTATTTGGAGGGGAAGGAAGAATGGAAGAGGAAGGGGGAAACTTAGAGTGAAAGAATGAAAGAGGAAGGGGCGAAGGCGTGCAAAAATCAAGCTCAAAAGAAGGAAAAGAAAAGGGGAAATAAAAAAAATAACCAGTCAACGCCGGAGTCAATTGATGAAGTGGCCGGAATTTTATTTTTGGTGGTGTCTGTCAAACTTGAGGGTCTTAAAAGGTGGAGTTTGGGAATTTTGAACTTAAAAGGTGGTGTTTGTCAAAGTTGGAAACATAAAAGGTGGTGTTTGGCAAAAAACCCGCCTTTTTATGTAATTTTATATACATCAGCTCCTATAACAGCTGATTTTGCCAAACAACCCTATTTTTATCAGCTACAAACTTTCGGCTACTATTGCAGCTATTATTTCAGCTTTCAGCTACCATTGAGCATTCAGCATTCAGCTACTATTTCAGCGTTCAGCTACTATATCAGCTAGGTTTACCAAACATAGCCTAAGAGTAGTGCCTCGGTCAAAGAGGAGAAACTCTCTCATAAATACTCATATGAAGCTCTTAAACCTAGATAATATCAATATTACCACAAATCAGGTATTAAACAACCTTTCGATAAGGGTCACAACATCTTAGGCCCTTTGTTATAGTTAGCTCTGTATTTCTTAGTAGACTTGTATAGAAAACTATCAATACAAGGTTCATTAATTAAAGTAGGCGAGCTTGCCTATTACTCCCAAAAGGTATTTCTAAGGCTATTGAAAAGATTTATAGAGGGGTTATAAGAAACTACAAAAGAGGACGGTTTTTATGAAGTAGACTGAGGTTTGTAGGCCTAGAGATGAGGGAGGATTTCACCATAAAAGAAATTTTGAGCTGGAACAAAGCAGTTTTAATGAGATGAATTTGGAAACTCATTTCCTACTCGAGGAGGAAATATAGCTAAATTGTGGATATTTGGAATGATATTGCTCATTAAGGTATCGTTTGGAAACAAAAAATTTAAAATTTGTAATCATTTCAATTCCATCATTTGAGAATGTGGAATGCAGATATAAATTCAATGTTTGGGGGAGGGTGGGATTTCAAAATGACACCTCTTGAGATGTCATTTGTTTTTGGCCTAATTGGATTTGATACAAATTCCATAGGATTTGACACAAATCCAAATTTCCAAATTCTTGAGTCCCAAAGATGGGATTTGAGTCAAATTTGGGTTTGAGAATGAAATCCTTGTATCAAAAGACTCTCTCAAAGGATCCTCAAGCATGCAAGAATATCTCAAGAGTCAGAGGTGAGCTTCTTACTCACACAAGGAGTAATGATATTGCAAAACATCAGATTCAAAATAGGACTTGTCAAAGCAAGCTGAAAGTGTATGATGCTCTGAGGGAAGGTGCAGGCAGGATTAGATGGGCAAAAGCAATATGGGACAGAATTGATATGACAAGGCACTCTGTAACTGCCTGTTTGGAATTCTCTTGCTATAATTAACAACATAAATGCCTAAGGTATATGCCCGGTAAATAGATGCATTCTTTGCCAAAAAGCAGCTAAAACTTAAGTTATCTTTTCTTTGATTGTTCTTATACTGAGCTAGTCATGCATTATATCCTCCTTTGGTGGCCGAGTTCCCCTTAGTCTAAAGGAAGATACTGAATGTCTTGGCATCTCACACACTAGGGGGAAAACTTGACGGAATGGCTTAGATGCAGGCCACAAGTATCTCTGGTGATGTAGTAAGATCAGAGAAACAACGTACAAGTCATATCAAGTATCCCACAAGTATCAGAGTCTACGCTTACAATAAAAGATCCTTAGAGGATGAAGTTGCGGATGCCTTATGTTGTAACTAGAAAAAGCTTGGTTTCTAGAGGGTATCTTTGGTGATATTGTGAGATCAGAGAAACAGCGTAAGAGTCATATCAAGTATCCCACAAGTATCAGAGTTTATGCTCACAATAACGGATCCTTAAAAGATGAAGTTGCGGATGCCTTATGGTTTGCAGTGGTTCTACAAAGTAAGATTTGGGGGGAGGGGGGGTTCTTTTTCCCACCTCTTCTGATTTATATAATCAAGCTGCTACCAAAAAAAAAAAAAAAAAAAACTATATAAAAAAAAAAATCAAATTCTGTTAGAAATATTACACTTAATATTTAATTTGCAATATGTTTTTAATTATAACTGTACTACCATAAATCTCGTATTCATATATTATTACCACCTTTAACTACATTTTCACTCTAAAATCATAACCATAACTCCATAAGTTGAGTTTTATGTTTGCATACAGCATACCGTATAGTATTATAGTTATTAGGTTTCACGACTGTGCACTTGTCCAGTGCACACGTTGCATCTAATGTTTCACTTTTAAAAAATGACGTAGGTTTAGATATGTTGTGCTATGCTTTTTTAAAATATTAATGCGTGCAGAGATTATATGGCAACAATTATGTAATTATCATTACTTACTATGAAGGATAATCCAACATACACATAAATCTGTATCTTTTATTAGATTGCTAAAATTATAAATTACTTTTACCATCCAATAATTTCACAAGTATTGAGAAAAAAATATCTTGAGTTCAGGTTTATATGGACGATAAAAGATCATCCAAAAGGCAAGTCACCAATAAACTACAGGTCTCACCAGCCACCACATAACTGAGAGAGGCGCTACCTCAGTCACTTAAGCAGATACAGAAGCTTCAAAGAACAGAAGCAGAGAACATATAGCAGAAAATAATTAAGCAGGTCAGATTCGTCCAACTTACGTCTCTGAGGCTGTCGCATTTCTATAGCCCTGCAACAAAAATTTATATTTCAGAATATCAGCCACTAACATAAACTCCATTTCTCTTCTCAGACAATAACAAACAATACTAGTACATGTCTGAGTTAGTACCTCCAATTTAGTGATAAATACAGGCTGTCCTTGCCTCTGGCCAGATAAATTTCCCTGGAACAGAGAATTACATATATTTAGCAGTAAAAGAGATAATTAAAAGGAAGTACGAACTCCGGTCTAATCATTTGTTCATGCCAACCAGAAAGTCATATGAATACAGCATGTCCCTGAAAACTCATAATAAATTCTCTGCCACAATACATCACCCTCAAGGGTTTTTTTAACGAGGAGTATAAGGAAGATATCACAATGTGTTTGTGGCAACCAGAAAGTCTTATGAATACAGCATACCCCTGAAAACTCATAATAAATTCTCTTCCACAGTGATATCACCAAGGGCTTTTTAACGAGAGGTATGAGGAAGATATTACAATGTAGAGTGCAAGCTACTAAGCTATCATCGAACTTGTCTTAATAATGCTCCCGTTCTCGAAAAACAATGCAAACAAAATTGTTAAGGGTAGCCAAGAATCTATTGCTCTTCATGACATTCTGACAGCAATAATTTGAATAGAAACAAAAATCAACTCCAGTAAAGCCAAAAACAAATTATTCTTTTGGCTTTCAGGTATACATCGTAATGGACTAGATCATATTGGCTCGTGAAGTCCCTTGCAAATTTCTATCCATGAGGTAACAAGTAATCGACTGGTACTCTTGTTTTGCTAAAGGTTTACTTGGGAACAGTCTCTGTGCTACTGCATGGAAAAAAGTTGTGCGTCACCCCCCCCCTATAGCTTATGGGCACAGGGATTATGAGAATCAATAAAACAATTGGTGCGGCATTGGAAGACAACGGTACTTTGTAGGCAATAATCACAGAAGGGCCCAATCAAGCATCTCCATTGCTTTACAATGATAATAAGATATTCTTGAAACCACCAAGAAGCAAGGAAAAAAAGTCCCCCAAACCTAGTCAAAAAAATTAAATTTGCCTTGAAAGTATTCTTGAATTCCGATAATTCCAAATGCACCAACGAACAGAAAACAGAGCACAACACCAAATTAACTACTCTTTATAATCCCCTAAATTCATAAACTTCATCTGATAAAAATCAACTACAGAGGCAGGACAGACTCAATGCTCCTCATGTTCTGTGTCAGCTCTCTTTGTCTTTAATTTGTTTAAAAGTATGCAATATGCTGCAATCTGTACAATCAACCCCCTCCCTCTTTCCCAAGAAAGTAATTGCAAAAAGAAAATAAATTAAAGGACAAACAACAGTCACAATTACTATTATGATAAGAAAAATATGCTATTTACCTCCCAAACTTTGACATATTTGGATTGTGATGATGGTAAGGAAGTTGAACCTTGTTGAGACATTGCCATATTAGATGCTGAATTGTTCATACCAACCTGCTGAGGCATTCCTGGTGCTGGCATCATAGGCCCAGTACCAGATGGCCCCCCATTTGTCCCAAGGCCAGACATCATGTTTTGATTTATGCTTGTCCCACTTTGTGCCATTGAGGGATTGGCCTGATTAATCCCTGATACAGTTGCCCCCAAAGTGTTATTGACACTTCCTTGAAGATTGGTCGGCAGATGAGACATACCGAGGTTGGAATTTGTAGACCCATTAGATGTGGCAGTAGAATATGAGTTCATGGCTGTATTTTGTACAGGCTGGGAGGTTCCTGTGATGGTGCCAGACCCAGATAATGCAGGGACGCCAGATTGTCCAGAAGATAATACTGTTTGAGGAGGCCCAGTCGATGCCATTCCTGAAGATATCATGTTTGACATATGCGAACCTCGTGCAGCACTAGAGACAATGTTTAGTAAGGCACCAACAGCTCGTGGATTTTGTGACATACTGACCGTAGGCTTAAGCTCTGTTACACTCTCGTTATTCATGGTGACTTCTTGGGATACAGAAGGAGGTGAAGGTGCTTGTAAGCTGGGAACACTTGGAGGGCTAGCACGAGGCATGGAAGGCATATGAGAATGAGCAGGTCCAGATCCAATGGAAGTCACTGTACTTGGCTCCTGAAGTGGAATATTGAAGCAGAAATTAGAAGACAATTATGGGAGTCACCCCCTTGCCGACCTTTTAAATATAATGATAACCTAACTTATCAAAAAGAATTGAAAACAAGAATTTCGCAAACCACACAGATTAAGATAGGAAACAGAATACTTACCACTTTGACGGTTGCTTGAGGAACAATCCCTGAAGATATTGGTGGTCTGAGCATATTAGATCCATTTGCTGAAATAGAACATAGTAAATTGTCCAATTGTTACTCATAAGAAAAGTACATTGTCTAAATGTTACTCACAAGTAAAGAATTCAATCCTGTAAGCGTTATGATAATAACATCAAACAATCAACCAATGAACAATGTCGTGTTAACTGTTAAGGTGTTTCTTCCACACACACACACACACACACAAAAAAAAAAAAAAAAAAAAAAAAAAAAAAAAAAAAAAGGTAAAAACAATCCCCTTTCATCTATACGGTGTACATTGTATAATGTACTAAAACAGCATTGTTTTTGTGCTCTCCAGCCTATGGTCCTTAAGCAGGCCGGGGGAAAGAGCAGGTGGTGTCAAATTTGGGAAGAGCATCCAATCCTGTTGATGAATCAACTTACATTTCGAAGGACTTGACTTTTGCCAATGCGATACTGACTTCATTACAAATACTGACAGAATAGCATACATTACTTAAAGAGATAAATAGTTTCTGTGAATGTTGATTGTATGACCTGGGCCTACGGTATCATTGGCATTCGACCAAATGACTCATACAACCATCAGTAAAACAAAAACGAATGACAGGATTAATTTAGAGATGAGACGATCAAAAAGCACCAAGAAAAGACCAACACAAGGTTATTAAACAGTCAAATCAATAAAAATATGTGATTTATCCGACCTAACTAGGACTAAAGCCAAATAAAAGGTACAGTAACCACCTGATGTCAAAGAAGCAGGAGCACCAGATCCAGGAGGCAGAGTTGAGACAGAGTTCTGATTTGGTGGAACACCTGAACGACTTAATGCAGTGCAAGCCTCAATGAAGTTATCCGATACTAGAACAAGGTGATGAGGTTGCTTAACATCAACAGCTGGTGGGGATGATCTCTGGTTAAGCTTAGCCTACAATTAGAGCATGAAATATTTTTATCACTCTTTTATTTAGAGCCAAACTTCTTAGCTATGCACCCCAAGAGCCAAACAACAAAGAGAAGCTGAAATGAAGGCACAATATGTGAAATATATGATCTGTTGGTCATAACATGACATGCTACTGATATCAATCTACATCTTGTATAGACTCTGACATTGATCTGGAGTAATACAAGGATGTTACCACGATTAGAGCACGAAAAGATTTCATACTTATGAGAAGTAGAGAAACTAAAAAAACTATCCTTTTCTACAACTTTGTCCTTTGCTATTTGCACAGAGAACTGAAGCAGGCCTGCTGCCAAGTACGAACAACCAGCTAAAACCCTGCTAGAAGGCCTTGACCTATTAAAAAACAACCTTGATATTTCAAAAATAAACCACACAAGATATATGAATTTCTTATACTTGCTCTCTCCTATTCCATGTCCTTCCCTTCTACCCTTCGGTGCCCTCATTCTCAGACCAGCCTAAGTCACCAAATAATCAATTTCGTGTGAGGATGATGCTAAAGAATCATGAAACTATCCAAAAATCAGATTAGACCCACTACATGATAGTTTGTCCTTTTTACGATGCTTAAGAATCTTAGAATAGCCATAGGAATCAGTGCTATTAAAGATACTTCCACAGTACCGAGCAGTCATGACTACAAAGTGATTTTCCAATATTTTGGAAAGGAATTTGTAGCACTCTTAATACAGAGATATGATAATGAGAACGTGCTTTTGCATAGATCATAACTGTTAAGATACTGGACAGTCTCACGATGCCTATTCTGTACACAAGTTAGATGCTTACCATATCATAAATGGCTCTAAGCTTTATTCGTTGTTTGGGACAAATGACTGACAAAGAGACAGAGCACTGCAAGCAAACAAAGTCAGTCAGGCTAATAAGTATCACGCCAAAGCAGAAATAGAACAAAGGGTAGGAAGCTGCATGAACAAATAAAATTTTCTTTTAGTACTTGTCCAAACCACTTGGACACTGTCTCCGCATCATGTAAAAGAGTTTCTATTTGTGCTTCACCATTTTCAGCCTGCTCCAGATTCTTAATAGCCGGACGGTATACTGGTGTTGGCAAGGGATAAGGATTACTAGCAGAAACAAGAATGCAGTGCCTTTTGCCATCCAAATTCTGCTGCGTCTCAAACCCATTTTGAGGAATGGCAAACATCTGACATGCAATAAAACATAATCAGAGTCCATGTCTAGAAAGATAATGCAAAGCAAGTTTCAAGCATTCATGTTCATGTAAGCAACAATGAGGGCAGATATTTTACACTAATTTGATGAGAACTACAAATATGAGAGAAGGACGGGGGAGGAGGACATCAAATCTATCAAAATCCATAACAATGCTCTTGAACCCCACTTCCAACAAGAAAATGTGGTTATAAAGGTCAGGAAAGAGTGCAACAGTAGAGGACTCTTAAAGGAAAAAAAAATTCAGAAAAAGAAAGGAGTAGTCTCACTCCAGGAAAGCCACTCACAGTTTATTGCAATGGGGAGGCTAGTCTCACTACCAATATCTTAAACCCTCTCTCTGTAGCCTTCTTTTAAGTGATCCGGGGAGGGGGGGGGGGTTGCAGGGGACAATAGATTCCAGCATGATGCACATGAGTCCACTAATCCCAAATTACAAATTTTCCAATGAACCCGTTTCACAAAAACACTTCCTTGGCCTACCAAAGACAACCTTGGTATCAATAACATGAAAGTTCACGTCACTTATAGCCAAAACAATTTGGTGACAACTTTGAACTTACGCGTGACAGCTTTCTCTACTGGTGACTCGTTTCGCCAAAAAAAAAAAAAAAAAAAAAAAAAAAATGAAACAGATCATCCAAAAGTTTGTGGTCACAAATAGCAACAATTTTAGTGGCTACTTATTAGTAAAACCCAAGCACAATTCACAAAAACGAAATCTTTTGGTCACACAAGGATACCATAATGAGAGAGGAAGCTGTGTACAGCTAGGAAAATGGTATGATTCCTTATCCCTTGGTAGAACACGCCCTTCAATTATGAGGTTTTCACATTAAAACACTGCTGCAGTGCCTATGACACCAGCGAACTACAAAACATCCAGGGAAAATCAACTAGGGGACAAGTGATTAGGGGTATTTAAGAAAGGGATATGGAACTTGACACCAGAACTAACTTCCTGAGTATTTAGTCGTGCCTCGCCCAAATCCAAAAGCCTCACGGGATGACCCAAGGACCTATTTCCTCATGACCCCCCCCCCCCAATGGTTTGAAATAAAGTCCATGTCAACACCACATCCTCCACATATGTTTAATCACTCTTAGTGTAGCAATTCCACTATAGCCTTGAGCCCTTGACGCCTCCACCACCTACATAAGCTTGTAAGCTTTTGCTAAGAGAGAGGTTCATTGACGAGCATAGGCACAATTGTTCTGTAAAAAAAAAATTAATGTATGCATTTTCCAATGACAATTAATGAAAAGACTAACCAGAATGAAAAAAAAAAAAAAAAAAAAAAAAAAAAAAAAAAAAAAAAAGTGAAGAGACAAACATAATAGAACTATCCATCTGCCTTCAACAAAGTCATATTTTTACATATAAAGAACTTGGACTTAACACACGTCTTTTAAATTCTAGGACAAGTTTGTATCAGTATAATTTTCACATTGTACAGCAAAAGGAGAGAATGAACACAGCAAGGATTCAACTGCAGTGAAAAAGAAAAGAACTTCAAATACTCGAAAGTAGAAACACACACCATCAAAGCCTCGGAAAGACCTTCTGCAATTGCAACATCATCCAATCCGCCACCAGAAAATGATATGGTAGACAGCCAGCTGAAGAAGTTGTCTATGTCTCTAGTCCAGCCACTTCGCTGAACCATGCAAGCTGAATAAAAGAGAGAAAGAACATTCTGTTAAAAAGTTTAGCTTGTCAACAACTATATAACTGAGTTGCTAAATCCTTGGCTTCACTAATCTAGAATTCTTTGGTTTTGGGAGTATGCTGGAATAGAAAATTGGCTCCCAAAACTGTTTGCGCAGCCTATATTGCAAAGTAGCAGTAGGACAAAGTAACTTCTTACACTATTTTCATTATGGGTCATCCAAAAAAGTCTCTTAAAACATTTTTCACAAAGAGAAAAGGTTGCATAACTCCACCCCGTTCCCTCGCCATAGGCGAGATTCTTTGAGGCAGTTGGGGCAACGCTGCTGTTTTCACAAATTCTATTATACGCAGCAGAAAACTGAATTATCTACAATAAAAGGACAGATTTTTTATTACAAAAATCAGGAAGTAATTTAGGGACCAACTTAAATACTATCCACTAACTTAACGAAAGCAGCTTTCCCAAAAGATCCACTGGACTTTTCCTGGCAAATGAAGCTTTTGCATCAAGAACTAAAAAGAACTGGCAAACTAACTAATTATCTGGAAAACTGCCAATAATAGCTGAAACTTCAAGCAATGAGCTAAGATGTTAAGCAAGTGAGCATGAGTGAAGTTCCAATTGCAGCCAACATAAGAACTTCTAAACTTTCAAAAGCTAAGGACAGACTTTCCCTCGCCTCCCTATCCCTGAGTATTATAAAATGGATATTTGACAATTTCTTAAATGCCGATTGTAGAAGACAATATCAAGTTTAAGTTTTCAAAAATTAAAGAACTAATTTTAGAAACAACAGTATTAATCAAGCAACGGTTCACAGAGCTTGAACGTCAGACATCTAGTCTTTAGTACACGCACCAGAATAAGGTCCATGTGTATTAAACATGACCAAGGCAAGCTCAAATGTGGAGCCAGAAGCTGCTGAAGCAGAAGACTTCTGCATATTGAGAACAGAAGAGTTAAGAGACAACCCAAGAAAGATAATAAATGTTCACACACTAAAAATACAATGATAATCAAAATGCATATTTCAGAACCAAATTGTAAAATAAAAAGGATTCCCATTTCTAACCCCAATACATACAAGATAAAGAATTTGTAGGATGGGTAGAAAAGGGAGTGAGAGACAGGGATTATGTAAATTGCCAAGTAGCATCAGTGCCACAAAATGTCCTCTCAACTACATAAACGACTTCAACTAGAGCAAGATGCCTATTACAATTACTGGATAAATGAATTAACATCTCAAAAGATAAGATAACTAATAGTAAGGTGATTATTAGGTTTTTTTTTTTTTTTTTGGTCACAGTAAGGTGATTCTTAGTGGTTGTTTGGAGGCCACTTGAATTTGTAGGGAAAGGGATCCCTAGGAAGTGGGAAACTCATGGAATGTTTGGTTACCAAAAGTTTAGAAATTAGAACTTCTTGGTAGGAAGTTGCTTACCTGAAGAGAGGGGGGGGGGGGGAGTAAGTTGTACATGCCATTCTAATTCTCTTGTTCTTGAAACCATTGTTTTTGAATTCCTTGGAGCTGCATATTTAGATGTCTAGAGACGAGCCTACCTCCATGAGAACCAATTCCAGTAAGGTGAGCCAAAACGAGCGTGAGATCGGTTTTATACACATATCATTTTCACCTTTGTTTGTATTGTGGCAATAAATCCTACTAAAACATTCTTAGTATCTAAAATGATGCATTCAAAAAAAGAAACGCATTGACTCCTGTAACTTTTTGATGATTTGTGAAAGATTCATCTTAAACTGCCTAAATAAATATCATATTAAACATCTCACTTTGCCAAGTCCCCCAGATCTCGAAGCTATGGCCCCATGACCTTTATCACCTCATTGCAGGTCATGCCTTTGAACTAGTGAACCTAACTATATCACTTCCTCGTATACGAAATCTCATACTACTTACAGAGAGAAGCTTTTCCCCCAATGGCTCAA
This sequence comes from Spergularia marina, assembly GCA_963680865.1. NCBI lineage: Eukaryota > Viridiplantae > Streptophyta > Magnoliopsida > Caryophyllales > Caryophyllaceae > Spergularia > Spergularia marina. Next base: position 18,444,316 of record OY804553.1, on the reverse strand, counting down.
ACATCCACTGGTGTTTTCCTTCCATGCAAAGCAGCATGGAGCCAAATTTACCAGACTCCAGGCACCTACAAGCTAAGATGCTATTGCAACCTTCTTTCTAGGAAGGGTGTATTGGCCTCATACAAACATGTCAAACAACGACGTAGGTGCTCTATGAGTCTGTGAAAATAGAAGTTGATATATCATATATAAGCAAAGCTACAAGAAAACACATAGTTCGCAGGTCAGTCCCTGCATGCTAATTTGCAAAATATGCTAGTCTTTTTTTCCATGTAAATTAGCATGTGCAAAGTTAAAAGACACCACGCTTCGCTTCTCTATGTTAAGGTTCTTTTCATCCTTCTTTATATCTAGGGAGAAGTGGACCTACGTGATCCAGCTACTCATTGACAACAACAATGTAGGTCCTCTATGGCGAACTGCAGTTGATAAACCGTATCAGCAAGCTATAAGAAAACTTATACTGTTCGTAGGTCAGTCTCTACATGATAATTTTGACCGAATATACTGAACACCAAATGCTTCCATTAATTAATTCCACAAAGAAAGAACACGAGGGAAATAATATAGATTAAGCAAAGCAAATGAGGACAAGGGGTCCTCGTTGCTCTAAGTGCACAGAAATACCCAAATTTTTTTTCAAATGAATTGAAGGGGTTCCTTTGAAGACACCTCTACAGCTCTACTGAAGCCCGAAAAAAAAAATAGAGCAAGAAAAACAACCCTCCCCCAAACATAGCCAGACTTTGCCCCCTAAATACTTGTCATTTCCACTCATTTAAAAGCAGTAATCGGATTACAAAAACAAATATCAAAGAACAATAATACAAATACCAGATCTAAGCTAGTAATGGCTGTAAGGATGAGCTAATGACATATTCAATCTTAAAATCAAAGTACTGGACACCAGAGAACACTTCCAATGCTCAGTTTGCCTCAAGAAAGACAAAAGATCATTCAAGTTACAAGCTGTACTTGACATTAAAATACAACCTCTTCCAAATTAAATGCTAGGATAGACTTTCAGTCCCAAAAAAAACAAATACGAGCAAGAAAACAGAATAAATATATCACCACATAAATCAAGAACCAGGAAAAGCTAAAAAAAATGCAAAAGTCAATATCACATACCTGAACTGTTGTATCGCTAGAGCAAAAAGACCTGTAGACATGCCAAAGAACATTACAAACCTTCAGACTTCACCTTCTAATAAGACATGTATATACTCAAAAAATCACAGCATTTTATCACACGAGTTTAATCCTACAAATAAGCTTCTAGCTCTATCAATTCCCTTTCAGTTTTTCCTGGATATGAAAAAGCCAGCCAACAATTCACAATTTACGATAAACACTTTTACATAGCCGGAAGGCAGCCTAAATATAGAAATTTCCCAATTTTTCACTCTGCATGATCAGAGACACCACATAACCAGAAAGCCCCAATTCTTCCAAATATTAAAAACTTTATCCATACTGAACTCACAAAATACCGCATGATCAACACGTTTCAACAACCCATAATCACAACACCAAAAATTCACAGAAATCTCCCCACCCCCCTTCTTTTTACCAACAACCCAATTTTCACTTCCCTTCATATCAATAAACCAATGTACCCGAAAACGATCCCTCCCCCCCCTTTTCCCCCGAAATTCACAGCCACTTCATTCACAGCCAAACGAACTGCATGAAACGTACCCAATAAGATTCCCCCCTTTTACAGAATTCACGGTCACTTGATAAACTTCAAACAAATTGCATGGAACATACCAACTGGTTATCAAATTAATAAATGCAACATTCATAAACTAATCATGATCCCCAAACCCATCATACAACTATCAATAAAAAAACATTAATCAAACCAAAAAAAAAAAAAAAAAAAAAAAAAGTTAAAAGGTTAAACAAGAAAAGGGATTAAGAGAAAACCCAAGAAATAACCTGATGATCTTTTCAAGATAATCTGAAACAATGGTTTTCCAATAAGGACCCATGGCCGCTGTCCCTTCCACCACAATTATCAGCTGCTTGTCCGCCATTCTTTATCAAATCAAATCAAAATTAAAATAAAATTTGAAGCCAAAAAAACCAAGAACATGCAAATTTGAGAGAGAGAGGGGGAGAGAGAATGAAGTCGGTTTTCTGAGGGTTTTTTTTTTTTTTTTAAGTATTATGATATGATGTGTGATGACTGTATCTAGGTTGTAATGTGTAAGAGAAGCCATCAAAGTAGGAAACTCATGATTTGTGTAATTGTGTCCATCTTCGTTTGATTTTGTTGCGAATTCGCCTCAGCTAGACTTCTTTTCTCACTAAAACTTGTAAGTCTACCTAAGCTCCCTCCAAATGGTCAAAAATAAATTCTCTTCTTTTTAATCCTTTTTTTTTTCATCGGCTTTTTAAAGCGTGTCACGTTTCATACTTTCAGGTGGAACCGTCATTGATGCGTGTTTTTTAATTTTGCGGGAATGTTGTGATTGTCTTATGTGGACGAGTATTGATGGTTAATAGTTCAACACTCGTAAGTACTTGTTCGGATTACTTTTTCTTTTAAAAGAGGCAACGGGTCCGATCATTCGATCATATCAAGAGTAGTTGGGATACTAAAGGATAGTCTATAGAATATCCGACCTTGGTAGTCTAGGCGTCTAGCACCGAGACGGATAATAGTGTTGCGGTTGCTCCTAACATGTGAACAAATAAATCAGCTAAACCGCAAATACTATCCTACCCCTGAGCTACCAAGAGGAAGGTACCCCCCAGGCCTCTTTCTGACAAAATCTATCTGTTTTTTAAAAGCCCAGTCCATTTGTGATAGAGGCCCAACATCAATTAATTAACCCACACAAATTAGAAATCTGTAAATACAAAATTAAAAACTCAACCACCATTTTCTCTCTCCTCCCTTTCACCCTCCCCGACCCACCCCAGCCCCACCACTACACCGCCGCCCCCAACCCTTATGACTTCATCGACAGGACGTCCTTACTCCGGCAACCATCGTCAACATCCACCATCAACGCCACCTTTCTTTCTCCTCCAATTCCTTAATCTTCCTCGTTTCTCTTTCCTCACTTGGTCCTTCTGGCGAGAGCAGGCGACGACAACAACTAATATGGGCGGCGATTAGGTGATTGTAGCGGCGGTGACGGGAGAGGGGGAGTCGATATAAGGTTATGGGGCATGAGGGAATCGAGGGGGGACGGAAATTCAAAACAATGAAACCAGAAAAAAAAAAGCTGGGGAATAGAGAGGCGGTGGGGTAGCGGTAGAAGGTTGTGGTGGCCAGAGGGGGACTGATACGGTGGTGTTGGCGATGGCCGGTGGTGGTGGCTGGAGTTTTTGACTGGTGATGGACTAATTGCAGAGGGAGTGGGGGGGTTGGGGGAGCGAGAGAAAATTAAAATAAGTCTCTTTTTTTTTTTTTGCTTTGTTTTATATTATTGATTTTACTAATTTATTTAAATCAGGTCATTATAGAACATAACTTGATCATTACATGACATAATTAGATCATTATAAAATATAAACAAATAACTCTGATACATAATTAATCACTATGTCACAAAAACATATCATTACAAAATAAAAAATCATTATAGAACAAAAGCAGATCATTCCAAAACATACATAAATCATTATGGGACAAAAATTAATCATTGCAAGACATAAGAAAAACAGATCATTAAAAATAAGACAGTTAATTGCAAAGCAAACATTATAGAACAAAAATAGGTTATTACTCGAACATAAATTGATCATTACAAAACATTATTGAATCATTACAGAACATAAACGAGTTATTATAGAACAAAAGCAAACCGTTGGTATTCTTTTGTTAAAGTTTTTTTTTTTTTTTTTTTTTGTAATCTGTTTTAAAATGAATGGTTTTTGATTTGGAATTGTTGGTTTTTGTCCTAGGATGATTAGTTTTTGTTCTAGGATAGTTACTTTTTGTCCTAGAATGGTTGCCTTTTGTTCAAGAATGAACAACTTTTGTTTTGGGATGGTTAGTCTTTGTTTTAGGGTGAATGATTTTTGTTTTAGGATGATTAGTTTTTGTTCTGGAATGAACGGCTTTTGTTTCGGGATGATTAGTTTTTGTTCTGGGATGAATGATTTTTGTCTAGGAATGAATGGTTTTTGTCTAGGAATGGTTGGTTTTTATCCTAGGATGATTAGTTTTTGTTCTTAGATGGTTGTTTTTTGTCCTCGGATGGTTGGCTTTTGTACTAGAATGAACAGTTTTTATTTCGGGATGGTTAGTTTTTGTTCTGGGATGAATGGTTTTTCCTTTAGTTATAGAAGAAAAACAGATCAGTCCAAAACAAACATAGATCATTATGGGATATAAATCGTTCATTGCAAGACATAACAAAAACTAATTTTGTTTTGGAATGATTAGTTTTTGTTATGGAATGAATGATTTTTGTTCTAGAATAGTTACTTTTTGTCCTAGAATGGTTGTCTTTTGTTCTGAAATGAATAGTTTTATTTTGGAATGGTTGTTTTTTGTTTCAAAATGGTTACTTTTTGTTCTGAAATGATATTGTTTTTTGTTCTGGAATGTACGACTTTTATTTTAGAATGATTGCTTTTGTTCTAGAATGATTACTTTTGTCCTATAATGGTTGACGTTTGTTGTGGAATGAATAGTTTTTGTTCTAGAATGGTTGTTTTTTTGTTTAAAATGGTTACTTTTTGTTCTAGAATGGTCGCTTTTTGTTCTGGAATGTACGACTTTTGTTCTAGAATGGTTGCTTTTTGTTTCAAAATGGTTTTTTTTTTTGTTCTGGAATGGTCGCTTTTTGTTCTGAAATGTGCGGCTTTAGTTGTAGAATGGTTGTTTTTTGTTTCAAAATGGTTGCTTTTTGTTTTGGAATTGTCGCTTTTTGTTCTGAAATGTGCGGCTTTTGTTCTAGAATGGTTGCTTTTTGTTTTAAAATGGTTGTTTTTTGTTCTGGAATGGTCGCTTTTTGTTCTGGAATGTACGGCTTTTGTTCTAGAATGGTTGCTTTTTGTTTCAAAATGGTTGCGTTTTATTATGGAATGTATGGCTTTTGTTCTGGAATGGTTGCTTTTTGTTCTGGAATGTACGGCTTTTGTTCTAGACTGGTTGCTTTTTGTTTCAAAATGGTTTCTTTTGTTCTAGAATGATTATTTTTTTGTTCTAGAATGGTTATTTTGATAAAATTAGTTATTTATTACTTATGAAATGAGCTGTTTTTTTTTTGTTATTTAATGATCTGTTATTATTATATTTTTGTCCTAATATGTTATATTTTTGTTCAAAAATGATTTACTTTTGTTATAGAATGAATTATTTTTCATTTGCTCTTTCCTCTCCTCCCCCCATCAACCACTCGGACACCGTAGTCCCGCCGGCCACCAGCTCGACCGTACGATTAACTGCTGTCGAGGACCACCAACACGAGGGCGGCATGACCACCATCACCACCCACCAACACGAGGAGCGAGAAGGAAAACAAATTGAGAAAATGGCGGAGAAAAAGAGTGGTTGTGTTGCGGGCTGGGAGCTGGGCTAGAGGGCTGAATACACTGTGATGGTAACGGTGGATCCGGTGGTTGTAGTGGTTAGGCATGCCGACGGCAGGCGGCTGGGATGGGGGCGGTCGTGGGTTGCACAAAAAGGAGTAGAGAGAATAAGAGTTGTGATTTTTTATTTTTTGGTTGTGAAATTGGTGTTGGGTTTGCACCGGTAGATGAGATGTTGGGCTTTTAAAACAAACTTGTGGGCTTTTATTGACAGAAAGTTCAGGTCATGTTCATTTAGTCAATCTACTACAATTTCATTTATTTGGGCCGGGGTTACGAAAAGGATGGTACCCCCGGGGTACCATAGAAGCATTGCAGCTAAATTATCTACAAGACACCAATATCATCCAAGAGGAAAATAAGGCCTTGTGCATCACTCTTAAGAATAACATTCCTCATGCCGTGGTTATGGGCTACCTGCAAACCATGTGACACCCTAACCACTCTAGGGTTGCTGTACGTAACGGAAGCCATCAAAGCAGGAAACTCAATGAATTTTGTCCATCTTTGTTTGATTTGTATTGCTACTTCATTTGTGACTTGTAAGACTAGCTTATCTAGCTAAGCTTCCTCCAAAAGTCAAAAAGTTTTTTTTTTCCTTTGGCTTTTCGGAGTATAAGTACTTTCACGTTTCACTATTTTTTGGTTATGAACATATGTGCTTTAATTTTGCGAGGATATTGTGACCGTATTTTTTGGACAAGTATTGCCGATTAACTAACTCACCACTCATTAGTACTGTAACACCCCCAAAATTCATTTCCTTTTTAAAAACATTTTATCGCGAACCAAAATACCAATCAAGGAAATTCAGAGGTGTCACTCCGCACTCAAGTCAAAGACCCGAATGCAAGGAGATTTCGAAAGTCAAAATATAAATGTCTAATGGTCTAAAATAGTCTATTACAATCCAATAATTAAATTACAACAATCCAAAATCCAAAATATGAAATACGAAATAGTATAAGTGTTATTAATGGTCTATAGCTTAAAGTTAAGCTTTATTTGATTCAACTAATATCTAGTGAGTCGTCGTCCCCGCAATGCATCAAATACTCCAAACATGTGGTGGATTTAAAACACAAAAACCACAGTTGAAAAAAAATCAGTAAAATTGAGTAAGCTAACACCTCAATTTGTAGAAAACCAAAACCCTTACCTGGATTTTGAAAACGTTTTAATTTTATTTTCGAAAACACACTTAGCACATACTCTCTCCGTCCCGGATCAAACGCCCCAAGGGCTTTTTGTAGTGGATTAAGAAGGAGAGAGAAAGTTAATAAAAATATGGGTAGTGGAAGATAATAAGTAAAAAGGAGGAGAGAGGAAGCAAATTAATTAAAGGTAACTAAATGGATCATTTTGTATGAACAAGTGGGGCATTTCCCACGGAAATCAAGTGTGGGGGCATTTCCCACCACAATTTGAAACACCAAAATCTGAAAACTTCATTTTTAACGCCAATCTGATTTTTTTGGAGGGATTTCAAAATTCCCTCCAATTGTTACAGTAACAACATGATAACATAGGGAAGGGGGATGGAGATTACAACGGCATTCAGAATCTGATTACAGGGAGGGAGAAATTAAGAGTGAATATTAGGGGGGTTACAGGATTATTACAATAATTACAAAATCGTTAACGAAAAAAATGAAGAACTTGTCTGATGATGAGAGAAGGAAAATCATCTTGTTCTTGCTTGAGAACAGCACGAAACTCAAACCGCATGACGGCATAATTAGGGAAGCAGCTCGTCGTTGGAACAAGGATCGCAAGACTATCGGCATCATCTGGTCAAGAGCTAAACAACAAAGGGTGACTGGAGAAACACTCAATGTCGACACACTTAGGAAAGGTAGGACAGGTCCACACAAGTTAAACATTGATTATGATAAGATTGAAGCATTAGCCTATAGTAAAAGGAGAACAATCAGGATGCTATCTATCAATTACGGTGCATCCAAGTCCACCATTGGAAGGTGGGCGAAATCAAAGTTGCTCGATCATCATAGCAATGCAATCAAACCAGCCTTGGAGGAAATTAACAAAATACAAAGGCTGAAATTTTGCTTGGATTCACTTTATGTTGATACAACCACATAATCAATCAAGTTCAAGAGCATGAAAAACATTGTGCACATGGATGAGAAGTGGTTTGATTTGACCAATGAAAACGAAAGTTATTACCTTACACCAAGGGAAAACACCCCTTATAGATCAACCAAATCGAAAAGGTCTTAACTAAGGTTATGTTTATGGCTGTGGTTGCCAGGCCTTGTTTTAATGAGGATGGTTCAGTATTGTTTGATGGGCACAAAGGCATATTTCCATTCACAAAAAAGGAACCTGCAAAAAGGAAGTCTTGTAACAGACCAGCCGGAACACTTGTAACAACACCAATCAATGTGACACAAACAACCACAAGGGAAATGCTCATCAATTGCATCATACCAGCAATAAAAGCAAAGTGGCTAGAGGGTGCAAGCAAGGAAATCATAATTCAGCAGGATAATGCACCCCCACACATTGATGGCTATGATGCGGAATTCATGGAGGCAGCAATTTCTGATGGTTTCAACATTAAGCTTATGTTTCAACCACCAAACTCTCCTGATTTTAACATTAATGATTTGGGGTTTTTCAAATCTATAATAACATTACAAGACGACCATCCAGCATACAACATTGATCAATTACTAGATGTAGTTCAAATAGCATTCAACGAGCATGATCCTAAATTATTAAACTACAACTACCTTACTTTACAGGATGTTATGATTGAAACTATGGGGAGGAAAGGTCACAATGATTTTGCTATGCCACACATGGGTAAAGATGCCCTTGCTAAAGAAGGTTTGCTCCCAACTGACTTAGAAGTGCCATCAGATTTAGTTCGGGAATGCTTAGCGTTTCTAGAAGAGAATGGGACTCCAAGTTCAAATCATGATCTACTTGAATACCTTGAAGAGCATCCTTACATGTGATGCATAGGGGTCGGGGAAGCAAAAAGGCATATTTTGGATGCACATTTGAAGGCAGAACTAAACATTTTGAAGCACAAAAGTAGGTAGCAGCATTTTGGATCACCGATGCACAAAAGTAGGGTCACATTGAAGCATGTAGAAGGATCAAACACATGTGCAAATGAAAAATAGCATATCTAGAAGTTAGAGGCAACATTATGAATGTAGGTAGCAACATTTTGGAGTGTTTAAAGTGTAAACATTGACTTTCATTTAAATTGTGTACGTAGGTATGTTTATGCTGTAAACACTCAAATTTAATGTACTTGTATTTTGGATAAATTAAAAAAAAAATGTTCCTCTCAGAAAAATTTCATCATCGAGTGTTGGAGTTCAAGTAGCCGCCAATGATTGGTTAGAGGTGACATTCATTAAAATGTTATTTAAGGACAACTCTAAAAGCACCATTAAGTGTCACTTAACATATCAATGAGCCTCCAATTCAGACACAATCAGAATCAGGTGACAATACCTAACTCATAAATTAAGTTCAAAGTGACCAAATGAAAGCCAAAATTCACCAAAACAGTCCAAGCAACTCATAACATGCTCACTTTAGTAAAAAACAATCCGAAAATAGATAACCATGTTCAAAGTGACCAAATGAAAGCCAAAATTCACCAAAACAGTCCAAGCAACTCATAACATGCTCACTTTAGTCAAAAACAATCCGAGAATAGATAACCATGTTCAAAGTGACGAAATGAAAGCCAAAATTCACCAAAACAGTCCAAGCAACTCATAACATGCTCACTTTAGTCAAAAACAATCCGAGAATAGATAACCATGTTCAAAGTGACGAAATGAAAGCCAAAATTCACCAAAACAGTCCAAGCAACTCATAACATGCTCACTTTAGTCAAAAACAATCCGAGAATAGATAACCATGTTCAAAGTGACGAAATGAAAGCCAAAATTCACCAAAACAGTCCAAGCAACTCATAACATGCTCACTTTAGTCAAAAACAATCCGAGAATAGATAACCATGTTCAAAGTGACGAAATGAAAGCCAAAATTCACCAAAACAGTCCAAGCAACTCATAACATGCTCACTTTAGTCAAAAACAATCCAAGAATAGATAACCATGTTCAAAGTGACGAAATGAAAGCCAAAATTCACCAAAACAGTCCAAGCAACTCATAACATGCTCACTCTAGTAAAAAACAATCCAAAAATAGAAGGAGAAACCAGCCGAAGATTATCACTTAAAACTACATTGTACGAGCTACAAGCATTTACCACTTATAACCAAAAATCTAACCATATCAATCAGCTCAAGGTATATTTCGCATTCCGTATATTGACACATCAATGAGTTAACTGTTTGGCTAATTCAGAGAGAGCACTTTAGAACATGGTATATTGACACACTCTGTAGCCTTATCAGAAACACAATCATGCATACATGGTACATCAAAATCACGAAAAGTGTACTAGCAGTTCCATCACATCCAAAATCGACATCATCTCATAAATTTTAAAGGACTTCTTCCAACCCTGAGCTTAACCACAGAGCCCGACACTTGTTCGAAATACTCATAAACCTTGCAAAATCAGACACACTAAAAATGTAGCAACAAAACAACGCATTCAATCAACTAAGACATCATCACAATCGTAAAGACAACATCAACAATGTAAGGGCAAATGTTTGATTTATCTCACCATTCACGAAAACAGTCCTAACATGCTCACTATTCACAAAACAACTCAATACATGCCCAATCAAAATTAAAAAGCTTATACACAAATTAAATTAAAAAAAAAAATCAAATGAAAACACAATTTGAATTTAGAAATTAACCTCCTTTAAGGCTGCCTTTTAGAGCTTATCTCTTCAAGCCAAGCTTTGTGATTTGGGGTCCCTATATCGTACGACCACGGGTTGGAATCATAACTATCCTCAACCACACCTTCATCCTCACCCACACCATCATGCTCAACTCCCCACTCAGGGTCTGTCTCAACGTACTCCCTTACCCTTACCCAATTTCCCCACTCATTAAAACCGTATTCCACTTCTGATTCGGATTCCGATTCCAAACCCTTCGAAATCTTCAGCCCATACCCATCTTCTTCAATAATTTCGTTGCATGTTTTCGACATTCCATCCCCAGATTCTTCAATAACTTGTACATCTTGATTTTTTTCCTTCGAATTTCCATACCCAGAAAACTCGGAACTTGATGAAACTTCGATAATTTCCTTCGCAGCTTCAAAATCCTTTGATTTTGACCTAGACCCACTCCCAAGATCATCAATTTGCGTTTTCCAAGTCGAACACCATATATAATACAGATCTGAATCCATATTGTGATTGATTTTAAGAGAGAGAAAAACTAAGAATGTTGAATTTGTAGGGTTCTTGGATTACAGTTTGGGTGATCGGAGAATTTTAAGGTGGTGATTGACTGGGGTGATCGATTTGGGTGATCGGGAATCGGAGGAGAGAGAAAAAATGTTGATGAATTTTTTTAGGGTTCTTGAGGGTGAGGATGTGAGAGTGTGAGTTTAATGAGGGAGGGTGAGGTTGTTAGATCTGGTGAGTTTAATGAGGGAGGGTGGGTGATGTGTGATTTAATTTGGGATTGTTATAAATGAGTATGGGTGAGATTAATTTTTGGAGGGAGTAGTTAAGTTAATTGGGTTATTAATTAGAGTACAAATTCAGTTTAGCTTTTTTAATTGAGGGCAAAAGAGCCATTTCAAGGGGTAAAAGGACGTCCTAAAATAGATGGGGCGTTTGAACTAGGACGGGGGGAGTATTCCATATCAACCAAATGAATTCAAATCAGCAACACAAGATCAAATTCCACAAATCTACAATCATTACCCAAGTTTTATTAAATGAGGAATCCACTTCGAGTCTCCAATCCACTCTAACGTATTAGTTCACAATTTTGGTAATTCACTTCAATATATATCAAACCAAAGACTACTAGACCTTATGTGTGCCCACCCCCTATTAAGTATTTTTAACCTAATAGAGTAGTACTAGAGCCAAACCTACTTAAAGACAGATACGGTGGGGGTATAATTAGGAATCGATGTGACTCCGTCTAAATAATTAGGAGCAACTCCGAGGCTCCGACTCATTAATTAGGAGCAACTCCGCGGCTCCGACACAATTATTATACCAAATTCTCCATCAATCCTCCACACCATTATCATGATTTACATTCACAATTTAAATCATTCATAAACCAATCAGAGCCAATATCACACACAAAATCCACCTTACCTTTCCATTGCAATACACAAGTACAATGTAATAATCATAAAGAAAACTGAATCGTTCTCCACCTAGCATGATACTAAGTTCTCATCCATCACATCGTTCACATATAGCACATAAGTTTGAAAGGTTTTTACAAGTTTAAGAAAGGTTGAGCATGCTAGCTTACCTTTTCAATGCACACAAGAACACAACAGCACAACGATCACTAATATTCTTCATCTACGAACTCAGGGGCTACAATATTACAATCAATAATCCCAAATCAATACTAATCTAATCCAATCATTCAACTAATACTTATGTTAATTCTATTCTATATGCAATGCCCATGATAATTTAAATCTAACCCAACAATTAACAATTAACCAACAATTCTAATTCTAATTCAATAATTAGTTTCTAATACTCAAATAACACTCAATTTATTTTAAAAATTCTCAAAGACTCACAATTACTTCTAAAACAGAATCTAATTCATAAAAACAAACTTTTAATTATTATGATTTATTATTACAATTTATATTATGTTTTAATTATGAAAAACATGCTTTAAATTACATAAAATTACATAAAAACGAATTAATTCAATCTAAATTCGAAAATTAATTATAATTCCCTAAATTATCATAATTTCGAGTTATTGATCATTAAAATTAATTTGGGCTAATTAACTAATTAAGAAACAATTAACCAAATTTTCCCCCAAATTGCAATTTCTATAAACTTGAACAAAACCCTAATTAATTCTCAAACTAAATTCAAGAACCCTAATTAACAGATTATAAACATCCTAAAGTCATTATTTACGAAACTAATTGAACCTAATTCGAGCAATTAAACTAATTAACCCCAAATTCGTAATTAGTGTCAAAACAATCACCAAAATCAATTCTTTATGCATAAAACTAACCCAAATCAATTACCCACTAACTATAACATCTATTAGAATCAATTAAACACAAATTAAAGCTACAAAAATACTTGAATATCACGTTTAAAAGAAGACGCCGAAAACAGGGGAGAAAGGGGCGTTACCCACGACGCAAAAGAGGAAAAAAGGGGGCAGGGGCGGTGGTCAGCCGACGAGGGTAAGCGGCGGCGGCGGTCTAGGCAGGAGGAAGAAAGGGCATGCGCAGCGAGGAAGACGTGCGGCGTAAAGAAGCGGCGAGCAGAGGCAAGAAAACAGAGGAGCTCTGTTTTTTTTTTTTTTTTTTTTTTTATAGAGGGGGTGGCTGTGTCAGTTTTCGTTTATTTTTTTTTCTTTTCTTTTCTTTTCTTTTTATTTTCCTTTTCTTTTTGTTTTCTGATTTCTTTTTTTTGTGTTGGGTTGGGGTATGTTTGATGTTTGGGCCAATGTAGAGTTGGATGGGTTGATGTTGGTCCATTACCTATGATTGACCCAATTTAGGAATAAAACCCAAATAAAAATTCCGATTTTAGAAATCATTTTCTAACTCATTTTGGAAAACGACTCACGAATAATATTTTAACACTCTTTTTCATTTAGATAATCTAATTAATAAATCTAAAATATTAATATAAAATACTTTAAAATTTCGAGATATTACAAGTACTTTGTTTGGATTGGATGAAGTTTAAGGGGGGGGGGGGGAAGGGTCAATTAGAATTTATCATTTAGATAATAGATGGAGTTTTATTGCGTGCCCATAGGGCACATTTTAAAAACCAAATCTGAATTTGGGATGTCCTATCGACTAATTGGATTGCTATAATTTTGGGGTCAGCTACCAAATTCATAAATTGTAAACATGGATTCAAATCTATTTTTGATACCAATGCATACGAGTAACAAATGAATTACTGGAGTTACTATTTTTTAAAATTTCATTCGCATCTATCAATCTGCCTGGACTAAAAATACTGTTATGATATAAGATTGGAGTATAAAAAGAAAGCGTTTTTTTACCAATATCATATAGCAGTCCGTGCAAAAACGACTAGCATTCAACAAAAAGAAATTTTGTTTTATACAGGCTGTGGTGGGGGGCAAAGGGTCAATGATGAGCGTTGTCATTTGGAGCGAGGAAGGGGAGGTGATGCGGGTGGGGTGTAGTCGTGGAGGCTAAGATGCCAGTACTTTGGGCTTCAGGTTGCGTGGCAGTAAGGGGCCCAAGACGTGGTTCTTGAGTTGGAATCATTTCAACTTTGTAATGATTTGGGTTCAAATTTATTATTTTATCTAAATCTTGTTGTCTGAGATATATTCAGAGCAACCAATATACGATTACTTGACATTGCCTTTACGAATTTAATAGCCGAAGCTAAGTATTGTTATATTTCTCCGAGGTTTCAGTAGGTCTTGTGTGGGACCGTTTCTCAATAATTTATTGAGAGACCAAACATGTTATTTATATCGTGACCTCGTTTCTATAATTAGTGACTACTTTTGGTAATCCTTTTAATTAAGGACATTGACACTTAATCTAAGATTTGCAAATGAGTTACTTTATAAATTTTTTGTGATGGGATCGTCCAAAATGTTATAATAGTAAATTAATTCGATCACTTAAAGTATTATCATGGTTACAAACAATTTAAAAAAGAGTCACTTTATAACACATAATAATAATAGTCTCTCGATAAATTATTGAGAAACCCTCTTATACGGAATTTTTTTTCGAAATAGGGCTCAAAAAATAAATATTGAACAAAATGGGTTGGATTGAAAAATGTTCAATCCTATGGGGTGCACGTCACCCCATTTCAAGTTCGGGACAAAACCGCCAGTGCCCCTGGCGGTTTTAAGTGTCTTGAACAGTAGCTATGAGGTTGTAAGTGATATTTTGGCTAGGGTAAAACCGCCATGGGGGGTGGCGGTTTCAATTTATTTTTTTTTTTCCTTTGGATTGACGTTATATCAGGGTGATATTTTGGCCAAGGGTGAAACCTCCATGGGGGGTGGCGGTTTCACTTAAGTGAAACCGCCACCCCCCATGGAGGTTTCACCCTCGGCAAAAATATCACCCACTCGATTTGTATACTCATTTTTGTGAAGAAACCGCCATGGAGGGTGACGATTTCTCTTCACTTAAAACCGCCATGGAGGGTGACGATTTCTCTTCACTTAAAACCGCCAGGGGCACTGACGATTTTGTCTCGGACCTGAAATGAGGTGACGTGCACCCTATAAAATTGAACATTTTTCAATCCAACCCATTTTATTTAATATTTATTTTTTGAGCCTTATTTCGGAAAAAAAATTTCTTATAGGAGACTTTGTACCGAGGTTTTGATTTAAAAAAAAAAAAAAAAAAGTTTTGACAGCCATTCCAATAGAACTGTGCCAAACAAATTGGAAGTACAATTTGTGTCTCTGGAAAGACACCAGGAACTTGAGTTGAAGCTTGTCAGACACAACAAAGTGAGGTGACATGCAAATGTTGAAGTGGGTGTTGTTCCAATTCCTCTTCTCCCACTTTCCTCTAATCACATTGTCAATCAGGTGAAAATTTCTGGAATTCCTAATCATTTGTATCAACAATACCCAATTTATATATTCGAAACCCACTAATCTTACTCTTTTTTTTTTTTTCCCTTCTTTGTTGGGATTTGTTTGTTTGAGATGATCATGATTAGTAGTAATGTACTGGGATTTTAATATTTGTCTGTATTGGTACAAAATTTGTGGGTTTTCGAATTATGTTGGAAAGATTACCCCTAATTGTGGTGGATCGATTTGTGTGACTGGGGTTGCCTCTAATTTTAATTATTGAATTAAGTTTGATTGGTTGTGCAACGGAAATTTGATATACCTTGTGCTTGAAATTGTTGATATGATATTTAGGGACGTTGAGTAATATTTATCTGTTATTAGAATTTGCATTTAGAAATTTCCGTAGAGAGAGAATTTGTGTGTGGATGTCTTCTACCTTAGACGATGATTGCATCGTGAATTCGCGGCCATGCTCACTTATAAAATTTGATGATGGGGAAATCTTTTTAGTTTGAGGAATTTCGGGGTGTTAGTTAGGGCACTTGGGGCGTTGGGGGTTAGGAGTCATTGACTCGCCTACTCTAACTTGGGTGGTTCTCGGATTCATCTCGAACCAATCTCTTCTGATAGCAAGCATTGGTGTAGTTAAGACAGTTAAGGTGTCAGTTTTGTTTCCCTTTTGGTGATAAAAGAGGGGATCAACGCCAGTTGGGTTTAGATGATCATTATATGCTGCCGTAAACTGAACTTCTGATTACTGGTAAATGTATAGAATGGTGTGGGATATCTTCCATGTCGTAACAGACAAAGTTGAGGTGAGGGACAAAAATCCTGCAATGGATAGATTGACTGAAAGAAGTTTCTGTCTAGGTGTTTGTGTTTCCGTGAGTTCAGCCGTTTAACCAAAGAGTTTCAAATATATTCTTGCCGCCATAGCTGATGTTCTAAAACACACCAAACACGTGATGTATATCGTTTTGTAGGGATGGTACTGCTTTTCAAGTTCAGTCATGCAGGAGTACTGCTCAAGGAAGATATTTATTAACTGATGATAGTGGTATGTGCTTGCTTTCAAAAGTTTTGAGATAAACATAGCATCTTTAGTATCTTCTAGATTTCTCTCTTTTGTATGTCGATGTTTAGGCTGCAGAGTAATAAAATTTTTGGTTACTAAGCAAATTTTGTTGTGTAATATTCTTTATCTAAAAAAGAAGGTACTACTGAGAGGCATTTGTTACGATGAAAAGGTGACGTTCTATATGACTCCAGATTAGATGTTTGTCTAAGTTAAATAACTCCAAAATTAATCTAGCTGTTGATAGAAAGTGAACCTTCATTAGAGGTTTTTGAGCATTATCACTACAACTATAGTGAATATTTTGTAAGCTAATACCCCAAAAAAACCTACAAGGCTACAAATATCAGAATCTTACCAAGACCCGATATTTGGAAGGTCTGTTCATGTAATCATTGTTCTTTCTTGAGACCAATCGAAGATTGTTGTACATAAATCATATCATCAGCTCCTTGCGTCTCAACCTATTGCGTTTTGTAGTTTAAATGGCACTACAAGTACTCCAATTACTCTCACAGTGACAGCAAGAGGATGAAATAGGTCTCAAGACTACAGATTGCAACAATGGGCTGAATGAGTCGTAATTTGCCCATTAAGAGAGAGGGCCTTCATAAGACTTTGCTACAACGACATCATCGAGATTTGGGACATGCCTCTGAAAACACTTGTCTCTGTTGATATCATTTGGGGTAACTTTACAAATTCCATTTCTCCCCTTAAGCCACTCTTGACTATAGTACATAGGAACTAAAGAATGTGCTAAACAATGAGGGGGATTGTTGCTTTGATTTCACACATTTCCCATAAGCTGATATATTGCATAAAAAAGTAGGCTTTCCACTCACTAATTCTAAACCTTCACGATCAAAAATCGTCAATGCCGATTTTTAAGGGATGCTATTAAAGATACTTTTGTGTTGCATTTGGTATATGATATGTGGGATACCATGATAGAGGAAGGGAAAGCTAGGATTTTGGATCATGAAGGTTTAGAATTAGTGAGTGGAAAATCGACCTTTTTTATGCTACACATCATAATAATGGATCATAAGTGGAATAAAAGAAACACCCCCCCCCCCCCCCAAATTGTCTAGCACATTCTTTAGTTCATATGTACTATAGTCAAGAGTGGCTTCAAGGGGCAGATAATTCGCAAGTCCCACATGAGGATAGAGGTGTCTATTAGCATATACAAGTGTTTTTATAGGAATTTCTAAAATAATGATGACCTTAAAAATGTTCATAAGGAGTACGACGTGTTTTCTTGCGGCCTAGATTATTTTAGTCAACCTCATGTCGTTGTAGCAAGCTCTAATAATAACATCTCTCTTGGTGGGCAAATTACGACTCTCTCACCCTATTGTTGCATTCTCTAGCCTTTAGCATTTCATCCTCTTGTTGTGAGATTTATTAGAGTACTTGTGGTGCAATCAACAATAAGTTGACTATGCAGCGAGTTGCGCATTTGGTTTATGTACACTACAATCTTCAAGTGATCTCAAGAAAAAATGAGGATCACATGACCGAGTCTTCCAAATATTGGCATGTTAGTAAGATTGTGAATTTGTAGGTAAATAGGAGGGGATAACTTGAAAGCTGATGTGATTTTGGAAGTAGCATATTTGTCGCTTAATGATCCTGGATAGAGGCCATGAGTTTTGAGAGCAATAGAGATTGTAGGTGCAGATGACAATAAAGAGATGTTATCTTAGTTTTTAGCTTGAGAATTTTTTTGCTTTGTAATGTTAGATTTAGAGCCGGCAACCTTACCCGACCCGATATGACCCGAAATTGTGATCACCCGAACCCGACTCGAGTACTCGACCCGATAATGACCCATGACCCAATAATGTCCAACCCAACAATGACCCGTCCCGACCCGTCATCCGACAGTGACCCGACCCGTTTGATGACCCGATAATAATTAAGCTTAATTATGATCCAAATTAAAACAATTTAGGATGGATGTTGACGGTTTGAACTTACGAACTAAATAATATCACCTTATTATGCCAAAAAACTATAAATATTAATCAAAAATTGAAATGACACGGATTGATAACCATTAGTGACTGGACCTGATTATAACCCAACCCGACTGGACCCGAAAGTTCATGTTGACCCGCTACAACCCAAACCCGACATGACCCGACCCGCATCGACTCGACCCAAAACCGACCTGGCCCGTCCGATTGCCAGCTCTAGTTAGATTATTGTATTATTTGAAACTTTCGAGTTATTTGTATTTGTATTAAAAGTTATTTTGATGGTTGATGAATCTTTTGTTTTCAATATAATTAATGGCATTATTGCTAGGTTTTTAGGAGAATAAAAAACACAAAAAAAATGTTTAGTTTAATACGAAGGAACAGATATTAAAATAGTTGTTGAGTCCCCGTACCCTTGTCTATTTTGCGGACAGGTCCCCGTGCCTGCAATTTTCAGACTGTCATACCCAGCACCTGGATCCATTCCTGTACCGGGCATCTGTACCCGAGTTTTTGATTTAAATATTTAACCTCTTTTGCCTAGAGAATGTCAATAGAGCTGTTTGACTTAAATTGCTGATTACTAAGGTTCTTTTGCATGTTGTTACCCTTTCTGGCATGATCATTGCACATTCCTACCTGCTTTAATTCTCAAGTCCAGTAAATTTGGTGAGAAGAATAACTAATTGCTCTGTGCACTCAGTTTCTAGGCTTGTTTCCTCTCTGCACTCTAGTACTGTGGTTTCCTTTTCGGCAATGTACTCATTTGTTTTGGGGTGTTGTAGGCTATGTATGTGATGCCCTATCAGTGGATTCTGACTCACGCTGCTGTCCTCCGAAAGGAAATAGATTCTCTTGTCAGTGAGTTATTCTTCCAATGATTTAATTGTTAAGACTGTAAGATAAGTAGTAAGAAAATACAGAAATTGAGAAAGAGCTTCTTCATGGCTTCCCGTGTGCAGGGGGTGTAATCTCATTTCACAATGTTGTTACTCATATGAGTTCTGTGTTTCATGCTGCCTTAATCCGGTGAAGGTATCTACAAAGCTCCCTCTTCTCTTCACTTACAGAGATGTAAACTTGTGTTGATTTAATGCCATATCATGTGGTCTTTATATTTTGTTACTTTCTGTTGGTGGCAGACTCCGAAAGAGTTGGCAGTACAGGTGAAGATAGCCAAGGCAGAGACCGCAGGTAGAATGTATTAAAAGCCACATCCTGTGCTATATATCATGTTGATTGTTGAGTACCAATTTTCTTATGTTGTAGTTACCACTACCTACTGATGTTTTTTTGGTGATCATCTTGTGGTTTTTGCCTACTTAAACTTTTTAAAGACACCGGCTCAAGATGGTCTTTATCCCTGAATATTCGCTGGTTACCAGAAACATAAGACACTTAAGTTTTAGCACTTGACTGTGTCTGGGGGAGAGTTGTTTTTCTTGCTTCCTTTTGGGCTATGGTAGCAGGTGTCTTTAGAGGGACCCCTTCACAAATCATCTTATAGAGATTGGGCAGTTATATTTTGTAGGGCCATGAGGACTCCTTGTCCCCAGTCCTGACCCACTTTTTTCTTATTAAAAATAGGATTTAGCTGTTGACTTTTGCGTAGTATAATAGATGCTTTGTCAGTTGAGATCAAATTGCTCCGTCTCCTCGCATAGGTCAGTGTGATGGATATATGGAAATGCGTGCGGTGTGTGTCTGACCTGAATTATTTGCTGCATTGTTCTTAATTACTCTGTTCTAGCTTGTATCCCCAATTGGGAGACCAATATCTAGAAAAGTGAAGCATCAATGCACCAGTTTTCTATCTTGTTTTTACGAAAATTTTATATCTATGTGCACGAGGATGTGGATGAAATGGCTAATTGATGAACCTATGTTTTTGAGGATGAATTGTTTGTCTGATATCTTCTAGTGTATAGCATGCAAAACTTGATGTGTATAGTATATATATTTGACACAGATGTCGCCTAGGTTGCAAATTTGTGTGGCTTTCATGACTTATACTTGCTTACATAGCTTACGGATTTTCTATTCTCCTATTTTCAATGTCATACGTATATTTTTTATAACCAATTTATCAGCCGGTGGTTGGGAGGCCAAAAAGAAATATGGATCACCATCTCTATTCTCAAGAGTAGAGGAGCATTATATCATCGAATATCCTTCTGGATTAATTTTAATGGATTAGCCCCTGTTTTGCAAGCTGAGAGCCAGTTGTGTCCTGTCATAGATTAATAATAAAATTCGGGTAGTTCTTACCAAAAACGGCAAATATGGATAAATATCTTGAGAAATGAGCAACATTTTAGATGTTCTTTAACATATTGATTGACACATGTTACCGTCAAGATTTTGCTGCCTGTATTGGAAACATTTGAGTAGTTTACCAGTCCCCGCGAGTCAGGGTTACAGCTTCACAGTAGGATTTAAAATGCAAAACATAGGCCTTGCTGAAGAAAGCTTTTGGATGTGGTTTTTGCATGTATCTGTTGTTAAGTTCTAGTGTGCAACACCAAAACCTAGCTCAAACAAAGTAATCAATTTAGACCTCAGGGCCCTCCGGTTCTGCCTTTTGTGGACTATTATTTCATCTTGCTTCAGGAGGCAAACTTTCCTTATTCCCATTAAACATGTAGAGTGTATATGTTGCATAGCTCTGTTGCAAGTGAGGATGACATATTTGTGTGGCTACTTCCGGCAGGTACTTACAGTTCTGTTTTCGATTTCTGTGCTGGGAGGTGCCGCCACAATTCTGAGAGTGTGGTATGTTACTTTCTCCCTTTATTTCAGACATTCACCTATTAGTGCTGATGATGAATGTATAGTATGAGACTTCCGATTGTTGTGTTTCTAACTGAGTTGGTTTTCGTAATGGGCTATGCCTTTGCTTATCCCACGGCAATAATTCTTCATCACAGACTGCTGATTTGTAAGAATGCTTTATTCTCATTCCCTGAGGAGAATGGAAATGATGCTATCTTTTATGTTTAGCTTTTGAGTCAAGCATAGACTTGAGATTATGACAGAGGATTAGTGAGTTATGGCAAAGAGCTTTCTTAAGGATGACTGTCTAGGGGGTAATAGAGTATAGAGCTAAACTACGAAGGTGGCTTGTGGTGGTTGAAGGAGGAGGGAGATAATGCATCTCTCATCTAGGGAGAAGAAGGTGGGTTATTCTTCTTCTCGTTGGAGATCAATCTCCCCCTCTATCTTCTCCATAACCACCACTGCCAAGCATCCTTCCTTTTTATTTAGCCTTCATTAAACCTTAACCCGTCCTCCTCAACTTGATCAAGACAGAATTAAATATGAGTGAGTAAACTTGCATGTAATTTCGTCTTTTTCTTGTCGTTGGTAGAGTCTCGACTACATACTTTGGTTCTATGAATTTGCTCCTTTTTTTTCGTTAATCCATTGCAAAATTTACATCAACGTAACAACTGCATCAGCCAACATACTGTCCCAACATAACAAATAAGACTGGAAGCCCCCTTTGAGCCCTTAAATTTTAACCTAATCCAAAAGGCGGAAGCCCGGATGATAGGTAAAATCTCTTTCATTGAATATAAGCTCCTGAATTTTCTAATGTGAGAAAAACTTAACGCAAGATACCCCGGTGCCTTGAGGCTCCCACCTATAGCAAGGTAAGTGGAGTTCGGATGTACAGTCTTACCTCTATGTGAAAAAGCTGTTTTCTGATTATTTGCACTAAAAGTTGTGTCCAGAATTGCATGCATTGACTACTCCATTACATTTTACTAAGGGTACGCATGCTTTGGTTCATTATATTCCACATCTATAGCAGGTATTTTGATAGTGAATAATGAATAAATGTGGTGGCTTATATGTGAAGTATCATCCTTGTTTGACATGGGGCATACTGGAGATGTATGACCATTCCTCTTACTTGTAAAGCTTTGTGTTCCAAATGAGCTGTTAAGAACTTAAGGTCAAGCATTTCATTTGTCAACCCAGACTCAAACATAGTAGTTTTAAAGGATAAAGTTAAATGTAGTATTTAGGTATGATGTACACCATGTAGAATGTGAATTGATAATAAGTATACAAGTGTCTCATTTGGTTTCATTACTGTTTTCCAGGTTCATGAAAATGCTTATGTAAGCGATTACCATCACTGTTATTCCTTACCATCAAATTCATCAGGTCTGTTTTATTTGCTTGGTGAATCCTTTTCCGTATTATGTAATATGGTTTAATGCCCATGTTTGAGCTTTTGAAGCTGTTTTGGGATACTGACCTTAGCTTATGTGTTGAACTTGAATGTACTGTGCTACTCTCTGCTCAAAGACTTTCTGATATAGACTGATGTGCTCTATTAAATATTCATCCCGTCAACATTTTCAATTTAAGCTGTATCAAACGTGGGTTGAAGGGAAACCCAATTGCTCAACTAGTATATTTGCCATCTGCACTTGTTGCGATTCCAAAGTGACAGAGGGAGTGAGTTATTTTTGTGCCAGAAATGTTGAAAATGTAAACAAATAGTCTAGTGTGGAGATGAATTGATGCTCGATGATGCAGATAACGACCACAGCTATTTTTAAAATAATCATCTTAAATGTGCCATTTTGCGGATCATGAATCTCATCAAGACTCATTTCTAAGGAACATGCATATTAATGGAATTATTATCTGACTGAAAGCAGAAAGAAATTATAGGAGTAATATCATTGTAGACTGGCTCGCTAGATCTTGTCGTAATTGTTATAGAGAAGTGATAGGCTTTCATGAGATAAATTTCCGAGTCATTTCCGGAAACAGACCCAGTGTTTTTTTGACTTATAATGATGCACAGTCGTCATGGAAGAGAATCTATACTAGCTTTTTCTGTTTTCTGTAAGACACCTGGTATATTCAGTCATTTCAGTCTTCAAATTTTCAGTAGCATTTTGGCTTATTGGATGAGGAAAGAATATGTTGTCCTTCAGTGAAATGTTAACAAATAGCTAGAAATGACACTTAATTTTAAACGTCAAAGAAGTTCCAACTGAATTTGGTCACCCACTAACTACACCCAATCTCCATTTTCTATCGACTTCAGGTTTTTGATTTTGTGTGTGTGTGTGTGTGTGTGATCACTTTATCTTTTAAATTATTTCTGTTCTTATCTTGTTTAAAATTTGCTCTGTAAACAGGATCCTCTGATAAATCGACAGAATCAAAGTTGGCTGGCATAAATATTGTGGTTGGAAGGTGTGTTACCCACTTTCTGTTGATTAATCTGCATATGCAATTTGGTTATTAGATGGGTATGCATTGCATAACGTTAACTTCATGATTGATAGGCAGGGTGAATCATGCGACTCTGTTTGTAAATTGCGTGGGCAGTCCTGTGTTCCTAGCAGAATTTTGTTGCTGAATGAATGTGAAATGTAAGCTCTAGTACCGATCTTAATTTTTTCAATTAGATTCCAACTAATTAACTAATTTTACTGTTGAACTTTTTAATGAGCTTTTATATTAGTTGAATTGCTCACAGCCTCATAGTGGTGATATCATTTTCTTTTGGATGGGATAGCAGTGTTATTTTTGTCATGCCACGGACTAGTTTGGTTAGTCTCTTTTTCTGAGGTTAACTTTCTTTGATGGTTGTGCTGTCTGCCAAGAATAGCATGCAGAAATTCCTGAACTGTAAAGGAGGCTGTATAGCTAGCATGGGACAAGATCAGCCAGCCGAGGTTGTTGATGACGCACCCAACCATCTGGTAATGTTCACTACCCATCTTCCTATTAGTGAACGGGTGGTTGTCGTACAAGTGACTGTTGTACTGTAGACATAGGATTTCGGTGGATTGTACATGGTCTACCCATTCAGAATATGCATCTATGACATTCATGTTATGACCCCAAATAATTTTGGAACTCAGGCTTTATATGTTTTTGTCACTGATGTAGGATCTTTTCACAGTAAATGTGCTTATCGGGGAGTCATCGATTTAAAATCCATGCATATTGGGTCTTTCTAACAAGTACTCTGTATATTTTTTAGGCTGTTAAAGTAGGATTAATGATAAGATACTTGTAATTCATCAGCACTATTAGCATTAACATTCCGTCGTTTTTTTCAAAGACACTCCTGCCAAATATCTCGATGAATGAGTTATGCATATTTCATCTCCGTGTGTAATGTTTTACAGCCCTCTTAGGGTTTATTTTATTTTTTATTTTTTCCGGGTGATCTCCTCTTAGTGGTTTCTGATACAAGGATAAGTGATGATCAATACTGTTGCAAAACCTAGAGATAGTCTGAAGTGTAATTTTATGAATTTTGCAGTATCCAGGAGCATGCTTGTACACCAAGTCCCAGAAAATGTTCTCTTGTGATGGTTTTCACAAACATACAAGAAGGCTTTGCCCCTGTGCTTAGAGTTTTGTCGTGCGGTTGTATTTTTGTAAGTTTCCTACACTCATCAATTTAGAAAAGTTTTCTTTAAGCTGGTTCATTTGGCTTCTCTTAGGAGTTAGGACCCTAAGCTATGTCGATTTGTGAATAGTGATATTTTGTGACAGTTCCGCCATGTGATAACTGTACTCTGTACTCCCTCCGTTCGCCTATAAAACGCGTAGGGACATAACACAGTTTTTAAGAAAAATAGAATAAAGAATGAGTTTTAGGGTCCACTTGGTGTAAAATTACACATAGGGGTATGCCCCACTTGCATTTTTAATAAACAAGTAAGGGTGTTTTGGTCTTTACATGTACAAATAAGGAAAGATGTTAAGTAGGAAGTTTAAAGATGAACACCCCTAAATAGAAAGTAGGAAGTTTATAGGTGAACGGAGGAAGTATCGTGCTTATAAAACTTTTAGTTCTAATGTTCTTGAAACAGCCTCGCTGGGACATTAGGTTTCAGTGAAACAGGTCATCTGGACATTGCTGAGTCTTGAAGTTGGGATTAGTGTTAGTAGTTACGTCTGCCTTTTAGATGACTGTTCTACTTATGTCCTTTTCCTGGGTGGAGAACTGAAAGCTTTAATGAGCGAACTTGAGGATCTTTTTTTGATGCTAGCTTCTACGTTCCAGGGAATACATGTTTTATGGTTTACCAGGCAGACCAGGACTCTGGCACTGTGAGGGTTTTGCTGGCTTTTCATTTCCGGAAGACCAGTTTTCCTTTACAGTTTACACTGTAAACATTCCTTCTTTATCTATCCGTCAAGCAGACCAACAACGTGCATAAACTAGCATGACTCGCTTCCTTATCTCAGCCCCCCAAGTCCCAGCCATGTCCAAGAAGCAGGTTTGAGACTGCGAGTGTATATAAACCAGCAATTAGGATCGGTCACAAACTGTGGTATTCTTAATCTCAACTCTTAGCAGATGTTCCCTAGACTGGTATCTCTAAATCCTGATCACAAGCTCGGAACTAGGGGGAATCAGTCTGAAACGAGGAATGTGTTAATAGTACTCTTACCCTTTGATGCAGCTTGTAATGTCTGTATTTATGAATGTTCTAAGGTCACTATATACCATTGGCATTATTAATCATTATTTCAAAGGTCACCGAGGGGTACCATCTACAAAATCCCTTCCATTTATTCCAACATCACTATACTGACTCAGATTCTAGATGTTTATTTTTTTCCGTCACGAGACAGTCGGTAAGTAAATATTACTACTCCCTCCATTTTATTAGGTTCTTTGCATTTGGTTTGAATATGTGAGAGGAATTCAAACCAAATGCAAAGAACCTAATGAAATGGAGGGAGTACTACCCTGAAATCTGAATGACTTTACCAACGTAGCTAGTTAACATATTAACGAAGTCGACTTTTATGTATTTTTCATACACAGGTCACATACTGTTTGTACTTCTGTCCCCCTGCTGAGCTCAACCTGTGATTACAAAATGAGGAACGTTTCCTTGAAACTCTCATGCAAAACTGTCCTCACATTTGTTCTTACTAAAAGTTGCATGTTTTACACTTTTCATACGTCCAATTGTCCTTACTCCCATCCTCATTATATCACAATTAACCCCACCCTAAACTTCATCACAACCTCTCAAAAATCTAATTTTTGCACTTTCTTTCTTTCTTTCTTTATTTTTTTTTTGAAAAAAAAAAAGAAAATCAAAAATCCCAGCCTCATCCCTCCTCCAACCAATGAAAATCATCCTTTGTATCTTCTTGGATCACCTCCCCATATTACCCATATCTCCTACTTGTCAATTTGACATCTCCCCATCTTTCTATATCACTAACCAATCACATACCCAAACCCACTCTTTCCCCTACACTTCCCCTACAAGCTTCTTTCTTACTTGGCATTTCTCTCATCTCTCCATACCACATCACATTTTTTTTAATCTCTTCCTCCATGGCCACCATCCACCATTCCCCCACCCCCACGACGGCCGCGACGTCCTCGACAGGACGTCGCGCCCGTCGCCACTCCTTAGACTACTCCTCTCTCCCCTCCTCGTCCACCACCACCCCTCTAAAACACACCCCCACCATCTCATATACCTCTAACAAAAAACCCACATTATTCACCCTCTCCGCCTCGGCTACCACCACCCCAACCACCTCCCCCACCCCCTCCACCTCCCCATTCTCCCTCGACACGCTCGAGCGCCACCTATCCGAAGCGAACCTCCGCCAGGCCGATGAGGAAACCCGTCGTCTCCTCATCGTCCTGGCGGGCGAAGCCGCCATCAAACGCGGCTACGTGTTCTTCTCAGAGGTTCAATTCATACCAACACAAGACCTCAAAGCCATAGACGAGCTGTGGATAAAGTACAGCGACGGGCGGTTCGGGTACAGCGTACAGAAGAAGCTTTGGCTCAAGGTGAACAAGGACTTCACGAAATTCTTCATGAAAGTGGGTTGGATGAAGAAGCTTGACACTGAAGTTGAGCAGTTCAACTACAGGTCTTTTCCCACCGAGTTCATGTGGGAACTTAACGGTAAAAACGACGATAGTAATAACGAACTTAACGGTAATAAAGATGATAATGATAGTGTTGATAACGTTAATGTTAACGGTGTTCCTCCAGATGGGCACTTGCCGTTGACTAATGCCCTAAGAGGAACTCAGCTGTTGACCATGATTTTCTCTCATCCTGCATTTGATGAGGGAGATGATGAGGAGAACAGAAGAGTGGATAGTGAAATTGGTGTTGAGAATCTTGTGGAAGAAGCTGGTGCTAATAAGAAGAAATCTAGGCTTGAATCTTTGAGAGATAGATTATTTAAACCAAACTATAGTTTTTAAATTTTCTTTTTAGGATTGTTTGGATATATTATATGATGATGATCAAATGTTGTGTATTATACACTAAGATTATTATTAATTTATAATGATAATGATGATTATTCTCCTATCTTTTGTTTTCTTTTTGGGTTTTGTGTACTTTATGTTGTTTCGTATGGTACTATAAAAGTGTGTGGTAACTTTTCATGTTTTTGTTATGGGTTAAATATTACGGAGTAGCTTCTTGTTGACGTTTGTCTTTGACAACGGTTCAATTCTTTGTTTTAATCCAAAATAATGGGTTCGTTTAACGGCTCTAATTGTTGGAAATTTGGAAATTTCTTGTCTAGGAGTGTCCGATGTATATGTATGTGGATTATGGACTATAACGTAAGTTCTTCTACGTGTTGGTATGCACAGTTCACTCATTTATCACTCTTGTCACAATGTAATAATTAAGATTCGAGTATAGGTCTTAGGGGGTGAGCATGAACTGGTACCCGCTCCAAAATCATGGACCCGGACCCGAAACGGGTCCTAAAAATTAGGACCCGTACCCAGACCCGTTGACAACGGGTCCTAGAAATTAGGACCCGGACCCGGACCCGTTTGTAGTCACAACGGGTAGCGGGTACCCGTTTAATTTTAAGATAACTTAAAGGTAACCATGCAAATGCAATGGTTCATTAAGTTTAGACCAACTTTGAGGCTCAAGTACTAGTAGAGTCAAGCAAGAGTGTATATTTATAAGTGAAGGGTTTGTCCACTCTTTCCTCCATGACCAATGTGGGACAATTTTTTTTTTTTTCCACTCTTATAAGCTTTATCAACTTACTTAGTTCGACCATGAATTCGGACTACGTAAGTGTATTATTTGAGAAAATGTCATCAAATAACTCTTGTATATCATGTTGCTAGCTTTCCGTAGACGCTAGTTGCAACCATTTTTGACTTCGTATGTCAAATTTATGATCGAAACAAGAACACTAGTTACACAAATAATGGACATCTTAATTAACAATCACTTCTCCATTAGCTATGATAAAAATTGAGAAAATTATATACATGAGCTATATAAAAGCTAATAATCACTTAGCAATATCCAAATAGTTAGTAATTTTATTATATTAGCTTAAATAATTGGTGATTTGGATTATGTTTACTAGGTTGGAGTATTTTATCTTATTAGCTAAGTAATAGTTTTTTGCAATCACATAATATACATGGTGCAGTATGTATTAATAGTTTCATTAGAATGTCAAAGTAATTAGCAATGTGTAGAATCCATTTCTATATATTGTATGTATTTGTTGGTGTTATGAATATATTCGTCGAGAAGCGATTTGCGCTTATCTCAATGAGGATCGATGTCGTTACGGGTCATGGTCAATGTGTTATGTGTCGGAAATGGTGCCTACTAGTGTCAATGTATAGAATGGAATATGAATTACACATTATGTTTACATTTTTATTGACTATGGTACACTTAATAACATTATAAACTCTTATATATACTAATTTTTAAGCTATCTCGTCTTTTGTAATTTGTAATGATCGTCATAAGTGACATTGTAATTATTATAGCATATAGAAATCTATATATACTAATTACTTGGGTAATTTTACAAAATCACGAAGTGATCATTAGGTTTTTATTATTGATTTATATTATTTTCTCAATTTTGGTCATAACTCATTGATAAGTGATTATTAAGTAACATAGCCATCCATTTTATGTGTAAGTAGTGTTATCGTGTTCATCGTAACTTTCACATACAAATTCGAAAATGGTCGAAACAAGCGTTCATGGAAAGCTAGCAACACGATCTACAAAAGTTATTTCCGGGATATTCCTCAAATAACACAAATAACTAGTCGAAATTTAGTGTCAAACTATGTAGGTTGACAAAGTTTATAAGAAAAATTAAGACTTTGTCCCACATTGGTCATGGAAGTAAGAGTGATCAAAGTTTTCACTTATAAATAGACCCCTTTGAGTGGTAGATGTAGTTCATGGACTTCAAGTTTGGTCAATGTTATTAGATTATGCATTTGCATGGTTATCTTTGAATTGATTTTTTACTTGAATTCTATAGTTTTTTTTATAAAGTTTTTTTTTTTTTTTTCAAGTCGTTGACTTATACGGGTACGGGTACCCGTTTAGACCCGTTGAGCAACGGGTACTCGTTTGAACCCGTTGAGCAACGGGTACCCGGCGGGTAACGGGTCCAAAATTTTAGGACCAGGACCCGTACCCGTCCACAACGGGTTCGGTTTTGGACCCGCCGGGTCCTAAGCGGGTCCGAGTCCGGTTCCGGGTACCCGCTTTTTTTGCTCACCCCTAATATTAGGTCTTAAGAGCACTTGTTAATTAAATGAGAAAATAATATGTCACTCACACCAGTTAAATTTGGTATTTTCGATGAGGGAGCTCATGGCTGGCCTAGTGTAGTTATTAAGTAATGACTAGTGATAGAGTTCACTCATTTGTCACTCTATTCACAAGAATCACGAATGAGACTTGTGGGTAGACCTGGGCAACGGGGCGGGGCGGGGCGGGCCGGGGCAGGGTCATTCTCAAACGGGGCGGGGCGGGGTGGGTCACCAGTCTGCTCGAACGGGCCGGGGCGGGTCATGACCCGTTTTGACCCGGCCTGACCCGACCCGTTTCCTCATCACTACTCCGTCCTCTTATACTGCAACTTCTAATTCAATCAGAGACTAATTCCCCTCTCTTTTTTCCCACCATATCTCACCAAACAAAAAAAGCCAAAACTTCACCCAAAATTTGGATAGAAAACTTAATCATAAATAAACAAACAAAGAATCACGAAATCAATTGATAAAAACAAAAAAAAAAAATCCAGAAAAAAAATCATTGAAATCAAAATTTTCAAAAAAAAAAAAATCGTGATTTCAATGAATTTAGGAGAGAGAAATCATCTAAAAAGATGGGAGTTTGAAGAGAGAGAAGTGTGCAGGGGAGAGAATTCAGATGAGAGTTTGAGTTTTCCGGCCAAAAAAAAAAGATGAGAGTTTGAGTTATAAGAAAATATGTATTGGTATACGAAGTAAATGCTTCTAACGTTTCTTTGTGGGCTGGCCCACAGTGCATCAAGTCCATTATAATTGTCTTTGTTCAGATTGGGGAGGCCCGTGTTTGTTGTTTTTTAAGAGGGTCAGGCCCGCGTCGTTTGTTAGAGGGTCTGACCCTTTCT
The DNA here is from genome assembly GCA_963680865.1 of Spergularia marina. Classification (NCBI taxonomy): domain Eukaryota; kingdom Viridiplantae; phylum Streptophyta; class Magnoliopsida; order Caryophyllales; family Caryophyllaceae; genus Spergularia; species Spergularia marina. Next base: position 18,413,533 of record OY804553.1, on the reverse strand, counting down.
CGGCCCGCCCCATTAATAGATAGGCCGAGCTTTGACCCTCTTTAAGAGGGTCGGTCGTGGGCTTTTAACGGGGGTCTGCCCCGTTGCCCAAGCCTACTTGTGGGTTGTGACCACTTGTTGCTCGAGGTAATCCTGCACCGCTTATTCGAATTAAATTTCGTATTCCATTCTGGTCTAAATGATTTTCCAATTTATTACAATTTTTGGCTAGCCATGCATATTTGGAGTCACACCTAGATTAAAGAATGAAATGTTCATTTAGTATAAGAATTAACACATACTTTATTCTACGGTGAATCGTACAAGTTTCACTTGATTTTAATGTAAACAGTAGTTTCATTTAGTTTCTATAGTAATCCCAATATGACTAGTAAAAAAACAGCATACTAAAATGGAAAATCATTCTGAAGACGAGGGACTTCTGATGAGAGAGCTTATTGTTTTTTTAGTACTGTATAAATGTAGGAGGAGAAATGTCTAATAGTTAGAGTAGTTTGTAAACGGCAACTAATATGAAACCTAATGGCTTTTAACACCTCTGCATCGTTTAGACTTAATTAATTAGGACTTGAATCCCTCCATCTAGACCTGTGAAACGGGTCGGGCGGGCCGATTTCGGGTTCGGGTCACTCCGAGTCGGGTCAAATACGGGTCGATTATACGCGGGTTAATATGGGTTCGGGTCGGATTACAGGTTGACCAACGGGTCAAAAATACATGCTCGCCCCTTTTTTTCTTGGTAATTATTATCATCATTTTTTTTTTTTTATACTATTTTAGAAGGGTGCTGATTTTGCTGAGGCAACGATTATAGTTGCCAAGGCAAAACTAAGTAACTCCCTACTTTGCCCTTCGTAATTCCAAATTTTAATCCAAATTATCATTCATATCTTCTAATGAAGATAAATCCTCTCATGTGCCTTTCCTACGGCCTCCTCTTTATGTTGTTCAACTTTTATCAACCACCAAAATCCACCAGCATCGTAGTTGTCCGTGATCAACCCAGTACCACTCCCCCCCCCCCTCCCTTGTGCCTCACCACGGCGTCCTCTCTCTCTCTCTCCTTTGACTGTTTTTCCACCCTCCGCCGACCACAACTACCCCCGATACCACGCCTAATCTGAACTTCACCAGCGCGCATCCCTCCTTGCTCGTGAACACTGCCCCAACATCTTGCTATTTGCATACGATGATTGCGGTTAATGCGAGTAAAAGTGTACAGTTCAAGGAATGAGGAAGGGAAGAAGGGGGAACGACGGGGTCCACCCAGGTGCGTCGGTTGTGGGACCTTGGTAGTGTGACATCGGCGATCTTGGTGGTGGTGTACTGGTGTCCGGTGTCCGAGGTTTTGTTGTGGCGGGGATGGGCGGGGCAGGCGTTTGTTGGGGTGGAAGGGGGGAGGAAGAGGAGAAATAAGATAGGAGAGAGATTTTTTCATTATAAAAATTGTTTTCCGTATAAAAATTGTGAAAATTAAAAGGTTTTGGGTGTGGATTCAGTTTTATTAAGGGCAAAGTAGGAAGTTACTTAATTTTGCCTTGTCAACATTCATTGTTGCCTTGGTAAAATTAGCACCCTTTTAGAAGCATTTTATGTATTATATTATATAATAGTGTAGTTATTGTTGTGTCCTTATATGTCTTAAATTAATCAATTATTAATATTTAATTAATATTTATTTATTTCTATTTTACTTTTATTATTATAATATATATTTTGCACAATTGATTTGACCCAACGGGTCGGGTCAGGTTGTGACACAGACCCTCGGGTCATTTTCGGGTTCGGGTCGTTTTCGGGTTCGGGTTGAGAAAAATGGGTTTCTCAGGTTATTTTAGAGTCGGGTCCCGGGGCGATTTTTCGGGTCGGGTAGTTTTTGACAAGTCTACCTCCATCCCTTTATATAAGGGCATTCCCCGGGCATTCCCCCCTCATTTTAGCCTTTTAGGGAAATGGTAAGAACGTTTATGGTATACTTAGAATTGTCTATGTTTTAGGGCCGGGGTCACCTCAAAATTAAAATCAAAAACATTGAATCAAATACTTTTCGTATCACAAAAATTCATTTTATATGTTTAAACCAAACGTAGAGAATTTGAACGACTCGACTCATGCAAAACGAGCCTAGCGGTTAAACTAACCTAGACCAGGCATCCACACCCACAGCAACCAACGTACTTTTGTAAGTCCGTAGTAGTGTCCATTATACAAAGAAGCCCAAGTGATGACTGGGCTTACCAAAGCGACATGATCCATGATCATTGCGTTGGGCGTCCGATAATTTGGTGGGAGTCTCATGAAGTCACAGGTATTAAGCTTGACTAGTTGACTGCTCGTGACTCAGAGAGTACACAAAGTCTCATAAAAGACGGTCTCTCAATAATTTATCAAGAAACTATTATAATTTGTTACAAAGTGACTCTTTTTACATTGATTGTAACCATGATAATACTATTAGTGATCGTATAGTTTACAATAATAAATCACATTATCTATGATTTTGGAAGATCAAATCATATAAAATTAGTTAAAATTTATAAAGTAACCCCTTTGCAAATCTTGGATTAAGTGTCTAAAGTTTTTAACTAAAACGATTACCAAAAGGAGTATAACAGTCACTAATTTTATAAACGGGGTCACGTTGTAAATAACTAAATAACATAATTGGTTTCTCAATAAATTATTGAAATGCGGTCTCCCACAAGACCTACTGGAAAGAGTATGTTTATATCATTTAGGGCACGTGGAATTGAATTTATTAAACATTGTTTTCAAATCAAAGCAGGTTTATTCATATCAAATTAAATTAGATCAGCATGATGAGATGTTTTATTTTGGTGTGCTACCGATCGTGCAACAATTTTTTGTTTTAAAAATAAAGGTTCGATAATTTTGTTATTGTGAAATATTAAAAAGTCTTGTTTGACGCAGTAGCTGGTTAATCCGGTCTAAAATAATTAAGCCGAATCTAAAATTATCTATGTATTGCACCAAATGTGATAATAAAGTCTTCCACTCAAAAAGGGTGATAACATCTTTTAGAATAAATCTTTCATGCTAAAATTATTAAGGATTTTTCTAATATGTGCCCAATGAGCACATGTTAATTTTATCCTAGGCACATGTTAATAATCTTGTTTTGATTACTTTACAACTATTCTTGGCATATTTTTATTTCATACCACATCAAATATATTTTCTCTCTCCTCTTTTATTTCCTTCCCATAATATATTTTCTTCTACCCTTTTAACCCATTTCTACGTGTATTGGAGACCACCATGGGCTGACCACCACATGATGCGAACACCTGGGGTCTCGTCGGCCACCGGATTTGTGGTCGGGGACCACATGCATGATCATCGGTAAGTGATAACATCACCCAACCCACCACCGGAAAAGGGTTTAGGGTCCCACTTTCCAACGCCGGGAAGTGGGACCCTAAACCCTTTTCCGGCCACATTAAGAACACCCCCCCTTCAAACACCCTACCCCTCATAGGGTGTCTTTTCGTTCTGCCGGTGACGTTGCCGGTGTGATGAAGATGGTCGCCGACCATGGTTGTTGGCTATGATGGGATTTTTCGGGTGGAATTGTGGTGGTTGTAGGGGGTGCAGACGTACAGTGGGTAATGGGGATGGAGACTGCAAAGTTTGTGAGAGAATAAAAGAGGAGAGAGAAAATATATTTGATGAAGATATTATGGGAAGGAAATAAAAGAGGAGAGAGAAAATATATTTGATGTGGTATGAAATAAAAAAACGCCAAGAATAGTTGTAAAGTAATCAAAACAAGATTATTAACATGTGTCTATGATAAAATTAACACGTGCCCCTTGGGCACATGTTAGAAAAACCGAATTATTAAACAGTATTTTCAAAAAAGAAACAATTATAAAAAAAAAAAAAAAAGCTTATTTAATAATCAAAACTAAAATGCAGATTGCAGGCCAATATGTCCATGATAGTTGGGGTCTATTGATGTTCATGATGGGCAGAGTATCGGCTACTCTTCACTTAACAACACCCTTAACATGATTTAATTATACGATTTCGATCCACAAAAGTAATTTAGTGCAAAATATTAGTTTTCCAAAAAAGAAAAAGAAAAACTTAATTAGATTTAACTCGTTTACACGCGTTTCTTTCATTGTTTCCATTTCCATTGGAGCCAAAAACTAATTATTCTTTGATTTTTGGGATATAATAGAATAAAGCAAAATGACTCATAAAAGTGTTTGTGCTTCTTATTTTGTGAAGTAGCAGTCAGTTGGTGCGATTTTCAAGACAATTTTCATTTTGAGTCATCCGTGCGCAGCCTCTCTCTGCTTCAATAGGGGTAAGGCTTGTGTGAATCCGACCCCCCTTACCCCGCCTTATAGCGGGAGCGATTAAGGCACTAGAGTTAAAGATGTTACACACGTTTCTTTCATACTGTGTATAATGTTATGTTTACAATTAATGTTAATTCATCAATCATCAATAATGATAAATAGACCAATCAGTCCACGTAAAAGTTAGTCTAAGCCGATTAAATCACGATCCAATTTTCAATCCGTAATATGCACACCCCAGACTAGATGAGTAAATGGCTAAGTGCCTGTTTGACCAAACTTCTACAAGTGTTTCTGGAGGTGAAAAGAAGAAGGTTGGTCCAACAGGGGTATTATTAGAAGCACTTCTAGTGTTTTGAGAAGTCCAAAACAGCTTCTAGAGGGCTAAAAGGAGAAACACCAAATAATTGGGGCTTCTCATTATGTTTTCTGTTTCTGCTTCTCAAGATTTTTTATTTTTCTTTAATTTTTTTTTTAAAGTTGTTGCTCCTCGTTGGTGAAGTCTCTCTCCTCCCCCATCCCCACCCAACCCACGTTTCCTTCCGCCAGCCACCGCCGTCGATGCTCCCCACAACCAGCACAACTGCCCCACCCGATCCCACCACCACGAAAATCAGCCGCCGATCACCGATTCCCCCTCCTCGCAGGCCGCCACACCATTCACCCTCTCCTCTACTAACATTTTCTATTTCTTTTATTTTTCTCTCTCCTCGATTTTTTCTCACCCGCGGCCAACAATGCCAACTAGGACGTCGAAGGAGGCGCTAATGGTTGTTTTCGTGAGGAGGGGGCCCAGGAATCAGTGGGGAAAAAGGTTGAAAATGGAGGTTTTGAGAAAAGAGAAAACCGCGCGCGGAGACGGGAGGGCTCAATGACCGCGGACTTAGGTGCCATAGGCGGGACGACCAGAGTCTCGTTGTCTGGAATGTGGTGGACATCGGAGGAGTGGTGGATTTGTGTGAGGGCCGAGGGTTGGTGGAGGAGATAGGAGAGAGAAAAAAATGGAGTACATTGGGTTTGTTTTTAATTTTTTTTTTTTTTTTTTTTTCCTATCTTACAACGAGTGTTTCTGATTCCTAAGAGCATTTCTAAACTAAATTCGGCAAACATCCAATAATTTATCCAGAATTACTTTTTCAAAAACTACTTCTAAGAAGCACTTTCAGAGAAGTAGGAGTTTGGCCAAACAGACACTAAATACAAGTGTTACTTGACCTAAACAAGAAAAAAGGATAAGGCATATTGCCACTCCCTTTTAGCTTCTTCCACTCACGTAAATCATCTATCACCACACATATTCTATAAGTAGGGGCATTTTAGGCATAAAAATGAAAATTTTATTGTGCCAGAAGCTAAAAGAAAGTAGCAATATGCCTACCAAAAAAAAAAAATTCTAAGTGTTACCGTACTTGCAATTATGTACCACTCTGTCCAATTTAAACTTTCTATGAAATTTGAAATCTTCTCACGTAATACTATTCTATGGGAAGTTCAATTTGATACGGAGTGGTAATTAGCCGGAGGACTAGCGCATTGATAAGGAAGATACGTAAGTTGCCAATCTTGCCTTTGGTGAAGCTAGTAAGATAAAACTTAAGAGGAAAATCACATACTATGGATTTGTTTCTTGGCCGAGAGCTAGTCAAGTGGTCGATGATACAAACTACCAGCCAGCTCAAAATACAGCTTCTTGACAGTTAACCTTCTTGCGTTCTTACTACTCTTTCCGACTAAAGCTCCCATGAATTTTATTAACGCTTTTGTTATTCATTTTGTCCATCGAATTTTTTTTTTGCTTTTCATTTGCAAGATCATCAACTTCAAACTTTCTACCTCGAATATTTCCGTTCATATAGAAACTTCATACAAAATTGCCACACACTTTAACTTTTATACTGTGTAGATGATTAATTACGTAGTAGAATACCTCTCTTTTGTACTCCCTCCGGTCCAGATTAAACTTCCCATCCTCTTTTTTAGGGTTTCGGCTTTGTTTTTCCCATTCCTAAAATGTTACGTTTTTTGTCGAGTGAATAATTAAGGATGCTAGATAAAGATGTTGGTGATAGTTAACTTTTAAATTTATTTGCTAAATGAATTATTAAGAATTATTTATTAGTTTTTCTTTGGAAGTGCGCAAAAGGGAGCGGGAAGTTTAATCTGGACCGGATGGACTACTTTTATTAACGCCTATTTAAATACTCAACCTTTTTCATTCAAAGTATTATTTAGCTTGACAAAGTTTACTTTTGAAAAAGATTAGATATTATTCAGACGTACTTTAACTCCAAGATATAAATAAAGAAATTCAAATGATTGACAATATTTTGTCTGATAAAAAAAACAAAAATTGTATATTTTGATTTAGTAGAAGAATTAGTATTCGTCTCTTGGTAATTATAGCGGTCGTGGATATCCTCTATTTCCTCTCAAGTCAGTCTTTACTAGCTAGTCTCACTTGTTCTGCTCTGACAATATCCTGACTCCTGCTCATGTATAAGAATTTGTTTGCCTCTGTTAGGCTCCATTTGAGCCATCTACTAAGTTCCAAGCTAAGGCCTTATATTGAGACTTTACAAGTCAACTCCAAAGTTCAACTAAATTGGCAATGATTACGCACATCAATATCCGAACTCGGTTTAACACATGAGTTGTTTCAAGATGTGATTGACCAGACAATGACTAAATTCGATAATGAATCAAGAGAACGTGCGTGATTCACTATATATCATCATACCAATTAACTCTAACTTAATGGCAAAATATGAAAATAGAAAAGCCTAATAATGCCCTTAAACTAAAATTATTGATCCAAAATCAAAGTAACTTAATAATCACCCAAACGCAAACCCGAGCTAATCAGGAACCCTTATTTCCTAAACCGCTAAAAGCAAAACGTGTGTCGACCTAAAATCTTATATTAACTAGACGAGACTTGATGGATCGACATTGAATGCAGCATTTTTCAACGCAAACAAAATTGATCCATTTCTTACTAGATTGTTAGCTACCTTGTGGTCCGAATATAGAGTAATACTCCGTAGTGTCCTAGATAGGTGATTATGAAACATCATGTAATATACATATTCTTCAATCTTGTGGATGAAAAAAACTAGTACCTTTAAAATACTAAAGATTTAAGCTACTCCATATATAGTAAAACATTATCATTTATTTTGGACTCAATCAACTTATAAACTCACCAATTTTTATGTTGTATTGTCACTTGCAAAGCCACTATATTTGACATTTATGTCTTACAAATTCATGAAAATGATGAAATATTGTTTCCATCTCAAAAGATCTCGTTATATAATTCAACAATTAAGAAAATTCGAGAAACACTGTTTCCGTTTCATACCAAAATATGTAAATATACGCACTAAGCTGGTCCCTAACCTAAGGGATGTTTTGCTTAAAAATAAAAATGTGGTCACACAATCATAGTTGTGCACAAGTTTGTACATTAATTGATCACACGATTCCATTTATAAAATGCTTATATGTACAGTTGACCGCCGCTGTTCAAGTGGACGACCAACGACTTGCTCTTACTCGTATCACCATGCATTTGGACTACAAAATGCAGCCAAAAAAAAAAAAAACACACACACACACACTCTCTCTCACTCCTCGAACAAATTTTCTGAATCAAATCACTCTCACTCTGTTGAGAAGAGCTATTTATAGTAAGGTGCATGCATCTCTGTTCTTTCCGTAAATGGAACAACTCCTCTAAAAAAAAGAGAGCTCTTTTTTTCTGTTCAACCCGAACCCAACGGGCCAATCAGGTTATCAGGTATGTTAGATCGACTTCTTCCTATTTCATGCAAAAGTTATGTTAGCCTAAACCTTAATCAGTGTATACTAGACAATACTTGCTATTTGATAAACTCATATTTGTCATTTTGTCAATGTAATTTCCAATCTATTAAGTTCATAGCTTTTACTTTAAGGGTAAATTTATCGACGTAGGAGTACCCTTTTGGGCTTCTTGGAGGTCAATGACCCCTTGTAGTAGTATATAGTTTGACTACTTTATATATTGTGCTAATAAAGCCAATAAATTAGAGATTGAACTAAGATTAAGTATTTGTATGTTTTCGAGTTATTGGATTGAGATTCTTCAAATAACAATAGTAATAATAAAGTCTTAGGAAATCTTTGAAGTTATCCTAGGACTGTACTATTTATTATTTAATCACCCATTGGTCCGGTCCTAAATTCTAGGACCCGTTGGTAACGGGTCCGGATCCGCGTCCATGATATAGTAGCGGGTACCCGTTTATGCTCACCCCTATAATCCTATATACTAGTAGAACTAAAATCCAAATATATTAATCTTCAACAACCTATGGTCTATGCTACATCCTTTCGTTTTTTTTTATTTTGTTTTTTTTAACAAATTCATCCTTTCGTTATGACAGCGTAAGATTTATCTGAATTATAAAACTAAACAATAGTTAAAATAACCATGGCATAATAGTATATCTAAACACTCGATGATGAAAGTAATACGAGTAATCAGTTAATCACCTAGACTATAGTTAATAAAATTATGTTTTTTTGTTTTGTTTTTTTTTTTTTTTTTATCTCGATAATAACATAATAGTATATCTAAATACTCGATGATGAAAATAATAATCGGTTAATCACCTAAACTAATTTGTGGTCTGGTATTTTTCCAATTTCTTATTTGAAATTTATGTATGATTATTCTATTTATTTATTTCAAGTTAAGTCTTGTATATATATCATCAATATTTTGAAAATTAAAGGAATTGAAGACAAGATACTAATTGCATGTAATTTATGTTTTGATTGAAGTTCAAAAGAAATGACATCGTATGGTCAATTCTTCATGCACCCTTTCCAAACTCAGGCGAACAATTACAAGACACAACAAGTGATCGCCTCACAACTAATCTCCTTCGATCGTCACACACACTTGAACTCCTTATTGTTAAACCACAACTTCCTCACTCAAAAATGCACTTGTTCCTCGTCTCGTTTCGACCACAACTATCAGCCAAAGCCCACGACTCTCCATCCTACTCTCTTTTCGCTCTCAAAGGTATCATCGTCCATCGTATAACACGTCTTCGTCGATTCTTGCTTTTATAGTATTGCTAAGTTGCTAACTAACGTGTAGTTAGACAACATCAAATTGATGATTTTGTCCGGCCAATTTAGTATCTTCCAAGGTAAATGTGTAAAAATGTCCATTATATATGAAGCATGTTCAATAAATCTGTTATATCAATAGTAACTAGTATAATACCCGTGCTATGCACGGAAATGTGTAGCCAAAAGTTTTAATATCGTAACGTGCGGCAACACGTCTAGCTTAACTTTGTCTTGATAAAACGGATTTATATTGTTGGCGTTCGAAACATAGTTATATACCCGAATCTATTTCCCGACTCAAGATATCAAGGACTTCTTTTAAAAAAAAAACTGAATAGCTTAGCTATCATGTATACGTACGACTTTAATTTGCACTTGATAAAATGCAATCTCATCAAAGTGTATGTGCGTGAATGTATCTCTAAGTATGAATATTAGTAAGAGAACATTTGTATTATGGCAAATTTATTTACCAACTCAAAATTTCAGTGACTTTACAATCCCATGACTTAGAAATAGAGATGAAATTTGCATTAGAAGATTACACAAATAAATAAGAACACAAAAAGAAAAGAATAGTGACCTTTAGTTACCTCTATTTGAGCGAGTCTTTAGCCATTGAAATGGTTAATCACTACATCAGTGAGTAAGAGGACAAATTTTGATTGTAAAGTAGATAAAGAAGAGCAAAATTTTGGGATATACTCCGTATATATATTTGGTTGAAATGGTCTCATAAATTTAGCGTAAAAAATTATTAGGAACATTTTTTTTTTTATTTTTTTTATTTTTATTTTTTTGTTAATAGAAGGCTCTAGCTATTAGCTGTTTTTTCATTATTAACTTAGAGTTGTTAGAATTTGCAGCAAATTAATAGGAACAAAATTATTAAAAATCATGTTATTAGGAACAAAAATTTTAGCGGGAAAATGTGTAGCCATTGGATGCCACGTGTCCTAGTGGCTTCTGTTTTAGTAGAACTAGATAGATAGATTACTGCCTTGACAAATCATCGCCCAACAAAATTAGTTTATGCGAGAGTTTGTAACGTACACCATAAATGTACATTTGATACAACTAATTTGTAAACTTATTAATTATACTTTACAAATTGTTGGTGGATAAATTTCAGGAGGCCCACAAGAAAAGCCCGGCCCGTAAAATTGGACTCAAACTCTTGGGAATCAATCAAGAAGAGGAGAAGATGAACAGTTTTGTGTCATCAGCGCTTGTAGTTGTAGCAATGCTGGTTGTCCAAGTAGTGTTTGCTGCTTCACAAATTCTAACAAACTTAGCTCTTAAGAAAGAAGGCTTCTTGTTAGCTTTGCTCGCCTATCGTCATCTCATTGCGGCCGCTTGCATCGCGCCAATCGCCTTATACTTTGACAGGTATATCGATACATTGATATATGAATTTACGACACTCTCCCTCTATTTCATCCTTTTTTTTTTTTTTACTCTCTGCAGTTCTGAATGATCTTTTTGTTCCCTTTTTGAGTCAATTCTAAATGATCTTCTACTTTCCTTATTTGCTACACCCTCCTATCCACTAAGATTTCCCCCTTTCGTTTTCAGTTTTGAATAGATATGTTCGGAGCTACCTCTAGACCAAATGAAAGACCCGCTTACCTTAAAATCAAGTGGAGTTGGTAGAATGCAATGTAGAATAGAATATGTACTAGTTTTTACAACAAGTGAACGATTCATTTGGTCTAAAAGTAACTCCAAACATGCCTACCAAAAAACTGTTATTTGTGATCCTAATGAATTGTGAATCACCCACATTCATTTTCCACCACATCATACTACCTACAAAAAACTTCGTGTCACTTTCATTATGGAACATCAAAGTGAACTGGAGGGAGTATTACAACTTTTTAAGTTTACGGTGGGAATGATACGTTTTCTTACTTTTAGGCTTTATTAAATATTTTATAATGTTGAAATAATTTAAAATTCAGGGGGCGTATTAATTTTTTATAGTGTTGAATAATTTAAAATGCAGGGGCCGTATAAATGAGCTGAAACAAGGCCGTGTCTGGTTTTGGGCTTTCCTCACTGCTCTCACTGGGTAAGTCATAGTCATGTTGTTATAATGTTATGTATACATTCTCCAATTCGAACCGAATGTAGTATTTAAGTTTTATATATACACGAGGGATGAGATCCTCTAGAGTTGAAAAATAACTTTACATGGTAGAGTTTACTCAAAATGAAAAATTAACTCTATCATGTGGAGTTATTCTTTATTTTTAAAAATACATTTTTATTTATAGTAAAGTCTACCAACTTTAGGAAAAAATAACTATAGGAAATCTGAATCCATACACAAGTAAAAAGAATAGAATTTCCAAATAAGTTTAGGACTAAAATGAGAATGTTTATATATACTCCGTATTTGGTGGGGATATGAAGGAGTGGATAATCTTAAAGAATTGTATGGTCTATGTTGGGTGGCCCTAATGGCAGGGGTAAATTATACCATATTTTCGGGAGATAAGGAGTATGATAGTTCTTCTTACAACAAATGAGTAGGTATTACACTTAAATAGATTTTAAATTATTTTAAGTATGCTCCATACCCCTCTATTGTGAGAAGGACCAACATGATGCTTGTGCTCCCGGAAGTATGGTATAATCATTGAATGCTAGGCGATTTTTTAACTGTGCCATACACGTCCCACTGAGTTAGGCACGCGTAACACACACGATTGTAACATTACATACGGATTATGGAAAATGGTTTATGGAGTTGTTTTGTCCCACATTGGGAAACTAAGACTCATATGATCAGTTTATAATAGATTCCTACCATTATATTACCAATAAGGCTTCACTTTTTATAGCCCACGAGAGAATATATGGGCCTAAGGGGTGACTTCGCATCTTATTGGGTTGTGTTGCGACATATGATGGGTCTGGCTATTACACCGATGATCTATGTTTTAGGGTGACCTTAACATTAGGCGTAGTTTTCAGTTGCGCCAAGTGCGCCTCACTGCGTAGACCTAGCAAAACTGATCCAGACCCGAACATACGATCCGAACTACTTTACTGAACATCCGAATTTGACCCGAATTCATAAGAGGAATTCAATCAGAAATGACCCGACCCGAACCTGAAGTTGACCCGACCCAAACAAACCCGAACTGAAATGAGTCAGACCTGAATTAATTGAGTCGGTTGAACAAAAGTGACTTGGATTAGCTATATCACATCTTTAAAATCTCCAATATTTCAATTTAAGATAATATGAGACAAAATTTGGTCAAATCTCTTAAAATTTTGAATTCCCATGATTTTGAGTGGAACTTCATGGGCATTCTGAATTCCCGTATGCAACCAAACGGCCACTTATACTAGTATAGTAGTAAATATATACTTCACATTATCTTAACACTTGTCTTACACAGTTGGGACTGACTGTTACTTGTATATATGCATGCCTCGTTATAATATTATCAGATTGTAACTTGCTAAATTAAAGTTTGAAAATGTTCTTACTTACTATTGCTACTCCGTATATAGGATCACAATGGGGATGGGTTTCTTTTACTATGGCGTAACAGATACTAGTGCTGCATACGCCACAAACTATAGCAATCTCATTCCCATCATTACCTTTCTTTTCTCCGTCTTGATAAGGTATTTTAGCTACTTCTCTTTTCGGTTTTATTTGCAAAATTGCAACATTAACTACTCACTTAGTCACTTAGGCCATGTTCTATTCAAGCGAAACCAATGATTAATTAGTCTAGGTAGGGCATACCAATTAAATGTAGTCGTAACTATATACAATATGTAAGTTCCAACAAATTTAGTCTAATTAATGGTATTAATTCATTTGATTGAGTTAATTTTCAAAATATTTAGATTAACATAGAGTGTTGGACCAGATAACCTTAGATACATACATTCAGATGATCGAACTAATAACTTGCGTTCGAAGAGAACATGACCTTATACGATTGATGAAATTTAAGATATGTATGATGATGATGTTAAATTTGACAATCAAATAATGTCTTATATCGTTCAAGTTAAATTATCAATCGCTTTACCATATTTATGTAGGATGGAGAAATTAGAGGTGTCAACTCTATGGGGTAAGGCTAAGGGACTTGGTGCAGTCATTTGTGTGGGAGGTGCTCTCATAATAAGCCTTTATAGCGGACCATCTTTGGTCAACACTTCTCATCACAAAATGTTGGTTGTTAAACCTTACGCTAATTTGGTCAGAGGAACAATTTTGTTGATAGCCAGTTGTTTCGGCTACGCCTTTTGGTTTGTCGTCCAGGTATACTCGATCATACTCCACTTATCACCTTCTCACTCGTATTTTACAAACTCTTAAATTTAAAAGTTTCGTGCACCATACATAATAAAATGTTGTCTTTTGTTTTTTGTAAGGCAAAACTTCTTAGAGTGCTACCCTCGAAGCATTGGAGCAACTTCCTAACATGCTTGGTGGCAGCAGTGCAATGTGCCGTTCTTGGGGTTTGCCTTGATAGGAGTAGCAAAGCATGGTCTTTGGGTTGGGATGTGAACCTTCTTTGTGTTTCCGTCTCAGTAAGAGCTCACTTTTTTTTTTTACAAATTTCGAGTCACTAGACGTCATACAATAAACATATAATATTTCGTTTAAAAATAAAAATAAAAAAATAAACTATAAATTTTAATTTTTTTTTATAATTATTGTATACCACTCTGTCTAATATAATATAATATAATTGTCCGGACGTGAGCCGTCTCCTTATTAACTGGTTTAGTTAAATGTAATAACATTTTGGTATCGCTTGATGAATTTAACAGGGAATATTTGCATCGGCGCTTGCGTTTTACTTAATTCTATGGGCTGTTGAGCTCAAAGATCCTTCATACCCGTCCATGTTCGACCCATTCTCAGTCGTCTTCGTTGCTGTCATTCAAGCTATTTTCTTCGGGGATCAGTTGACACTTGGACTGTAAGAATTTGTTCCATTGATTTTTTTTATTCCAAACTATATATACTTCCTAGCTCCATACTACTGTAATTTTTTTTAGAGAAAATTAAAGTTCATTCGAATATTACAATGCAGATTGTTGGGCATGATCCTCATGATAGTAGGGCTGTATTGCTATCTTTGGGGCAAGAGAAGAGAAGATCTATCAGCTGCGTCCAAGGCTCCGCCGTGTTTATCGCCGTCGGTTTCGGTTAGGAACCACCCGGCCCCTCTCTTGATCTAGCTAGTGTTTAGTGCACAATACTAAATGTGTTGGTGCAAAAATATGGGACATGGATTAAATTAGGATTAACCGACTTCTACCGCCGAGTACGAACGACTATTTCGCCCCCACACCGGGGAGGATCGAAAGTCTCAGGGATACTACGAAGTTTTCTCAAATATCGTTTGCACTATAACAACATAAGAGCCCTACAGTATCATGAGATGGTTTTCTTGTGGGAAAATCAAAAACATAATTTTCTATGTTTTCCTTAACATTTTCATGTTACCAAATGACAATGTGATAACACATGTTTATAGAGGAGTCACCCTCTTACATTGGTGTCCCTTCGCATTAAATTATGATCATTGATTTAATCAATGGTTAAGATTAGGTTAGTTATAAAACTAACTTCCAATATTATCTATAATTAATTAATTACATAATTTTAACCCTCTTAACTTATAAGGATATACATGTCCTTATAAACACCAAAATGGTACAACTACACCATATACATTGCTTGTAAATATCCAACAAAATGTTGGAGGGGATTAATAATAAGTATTTTCTCAATAAATTAAACACATCCTATATATATATATCCTCATGATGTACTCCTATATAACATCATGAGAATTTGCTTTTAGTTTACTTGCAGTGCACAATCATGTAAAAATCGGTTTCCATTTATATTGGCGGAGGTGGCGCCGATAATGGTGTATAGTGTATGTGTAGAATTTCTCGTCAAGTGTACCAATAGCAACGTTTAGCTAGCACTGATTATCGAGGACGATCCACTAAGTTATGACGAACAACTTATTATTTTCAGCTCCTTGACAACTAACATCGTCATATCAACAATATATACGTGAGTGTGGGGTAAGTATGTAGTAGAAGGAAATAATAATCTCAAGTTTTCGGTCTCTTGCATGACTATGTGCGTGCGTAACGGCGTACGTAGCACTTTGTCACTTTGAATTTGATTATGTGCGTACTTGGCACTTTTTGAACACAATAGAGCATCAAATTGATCGAACCTATGAATAATAATAAAAGTAGATCGAGTAGACAGGATTAAGAAGTGACACAAATAAGTAGTAGCAAGATTATCCAAGAAAACTAGCAATTGCAAACAAAAGTAGCAATTTGAACTTGGGAGTGAGGTTCGCGCTCTGTTTTTTTCCCAAACAAGATGGCTCCAAGACTTAGACTTAAAAATGGAATCCACACATATAAGTCTACGGCGAAATTAGCCAAGGAGTACATTGTCTATGAAATTTCTAGGAACGTAATCTACAAGTTTGCTTCATGATTTCTACGTACGAACAAACCGTACTAATTTTGCACCATATATTTATATAATTAGTAGCTCTCTATAATCAAGTCTGGTTGAATTAGCATACCACATTTCAGCTTCTTATTTTTTTTTACACAATCATGAAAACACCTCCTATTATTATTATTATTACGATTCTGGTTTCATGTCTTCTCTTATCGTACTGCTCAAGTTCTGTTGACGCGAAAAGCATAGTTAATCGCAAGAACATGAGGTGTATTGATCAAGAACGCAAGGCTCTGATCAACTTCAGAGATAATGTTGGTTATGATTTCTGCGGGTTGCTCGATTCATGGAACGAAAAAGAGCAATATGATTGTTGCGAATGGAGTGGTGTCTACTGCAGCAATCGCACTGGCCATATCATCAAACTTCAACTCAACGGGGATCCTCTGAATTCGAAGTATGATACTTCGTATTGCTTGGAGATGTCAGGGTATAATATCTCGTCCTTGGGCAACCTCAAGCATCTCAACTTCTTGGAGCTCAGCTCCATTAATTTCAATGCCGATATTTCTAGTATTATTGGATCTTTCGTAAGCTTAACGCACCTAGATCTATGTGGTAGCTCTTTCCAAGGACCTATACCTGATGCAATTGGGAACCTCAAATCTTTAAAGTACCTTGATCTTTCTCACACCTCCTCGAGATCGGTTGCTATTCCTGATGCAATATGGAACCTCAAATCTCTGAAGTACCTTGATCTCTCTTCCAACGCGCTCTCAGGTGCCATTCCTGATGCAATATTTAACCTCGACTCTCTAACTTATCTTGATCTCTCTTCCAATGCTCTCTCAGGTGATGCAATATGGAACCTCGACTCTCTAACTTATTTTGATCTCTCTCACAACTTGTTCTCAGGTGCTATTCCTGATGCAATAGGGAACCTTGTATCTCTAACGTACATTGATTTCTCTTACAACTCGCTCTCGGGTGCTATTCCTGATGCAATCGGGGATTTGAAGTCTCTTGCACACATTGATCTCCAACAAAATTCACTATCAGGTGCTCCAACCCTTCTGCTTTTAGTAGCGTAAGCAAGTTTACCACTTCTTTAATTTTGTTTACTACAAATTTAGTGTAGATACTTATTTTTTTTAGCTATATAGAGACTCCTAGTATTTTCCGTCTTTATACATTGTAGTAAGATCAAAACTTGTTCTCATGGCGTGTACACGTTGTCTATTAGGTGCAATTCCATCCAAGCTACGGCGATTCCAGGAAGAAGGATTTTGGGGGAACAATGGACTTTGTGGGGTGCCGCTGAGCCTAAGTTGTGCCGATGATGATGATCATATGTTTCACCTTATATTGTATATGATCATTTTTTTTGGATACTGGGTAGGATTCTGGGCATTTTTCGGTTCATTGGCATCTAACAGATCTTGGAGAATTGCTTATTTCCAGCTCCTCGACGATATTATAGACAAGGTATATGTGAGCGTAGTTGTATGTGCAAACAGATTTCGAACTAATCATCATGAATGCTAAAGCATAATATTTACCTCAAATTGTATACTCACTACTCTAATCTTTTGAATTGTTAACGTTAGTTAGACCAAATGTTTACCAGTAGTTCTTGTACTCCATTAATTGTTGCGAAATAAGAATTGATTTCCATGTTGTTCAGTGCGTGAATCAGTGTTCTAATTACATGACACTAGTTTATATCAACAAAACAAAAATAAAAATCAGAACTAGTATGACATTTCCTGCTGTAGGGTACAGTAGAAAAGTTCAGAAATTCACCCATACTGCCTCAACTCGGGTTCCATTAGACGACGATTTATAATTTATTGTGCTATCCACTTAATAGGTGCCGCCAAGTATCCTCTTAGGAAAGACTTGGTTAAAAGTAATGGGATTATTAGAGAAAGTTTATGAAAAAAGTTACTCGTATTAAGTAATTTTTTCATGGTTTACTCGCCTTCTATCTACAAATCATCTCCAACAAGCTCAACTCGGATTCGTTTAGACAACGATTTGTAATTGAGGGAGGGGCAGGGGAAAGTCCTACTACGGACTACCTGATTAGTGATTAGGCATTTAGGCCTTAGAACATGTCTATCATGACATCACGAAATATAGCCGTTGAAAAATCTATGTTTAGAGTCGTCGTATCTTCTAACAAATGTGACTGTTAATTAATTATCTTTTTGGAATATTGTGATCTGGATTAAGTAGTGATTAACCAACAATAATAAAAATTTCATCAAAATAAACAAACCGCGTAAATATGTACTCGAGTAGAACACCCAATCAAATTGATTAAATTTGTAACAATTTACACAGATTAAGACTCACAATTAAAGAGTCAAAATTAAAATTAAAGTATGGCAACAACAAAATCAGAATATTATTATTATTACAAAGAATAATCGTGATGCTGATCAAACAACAACAGCTCCATGGGCAGCCCCGGGTAAATCCGCTCCCGTGATAAACACGCTGGTGAATTAGTAGTCGTCGTTGTTGTCTCATATGCTGAAGCGTAATAATCGACATCGATATACCCGGGTGGGAAAGTGTACGCCGACTCTGGCAGCATATATTTTATTCAGAAGCGTAATTCTCAAGACACACCAACCCTGCTGCTGGCTCATACATTGGAGTGTAGGTAGGACTTTGGGGACTGTATTCCGGCGAGGATGGAGTGTACTCCGGTGAATATGGAGTGTATTCCGGAGACGATGGATAGAAGGAGGGAGAGTAGGCAGGAGTTTGGGGAGTGTACTCCGGCGAATATGGAGTGTATTCCGGAGAATTGGGGGTGTATTCTGGAGACGAAAGATAGGAGGAGGGAGAGTAGGTAGGAGACGGCGGCGTGTATTTCACGCAAGATTCACAGCAAGAGAAACTCATCATCTCCATTGTCAGTCAGTTGAATAGCAGAGAAGGAGGAGGAGAAGAGAGCAGAGCAACAAATTTCGAAAATAAATGGAATTGGCGGGAAACTGATTTTGGTGATCGGAAGCTTGTTTATGACAAGTCAGAGGTTTGGCTAAATTATTGACTTTAAATTATACATACACGCGGTAAGTCGGTGAGGGTTGAGTCGGTTGACCAGCTGACTTGGAGTCCAAGTAAAACCTTTCTTACCATAAATTCACTTTTGTACTTATATTGATTAATTATTATTATTATTATTATAACGGATAGTAGCATTCGAATGCTGTACAACTCGACTAAGTTAAAAATACTGATAAAACTTTGTGCTGATTATTAATTTATTATAGCGGAGGGAAGAATTACACAACACGAGTGGATATGCATGGATGGCTGCATTGGGTTTGTACATACAACCTGTTCCTATACAGTAGACTGAATATGAAGTATTCCATGTATAACTGCAAAGTTATGAGCACTGTACGCAGTTGGAATAGCAGGACGGTCCGAGGTCGGTTTTAAAGTGATACGAGCATCACCGGTAAAATCACTTGACTTGCATTGTTCTGTGAAGTGTGAACGATGGCCCAATTAGTAACCCCTGGCCTTTTCATGGAACCCTAAAATGAAGCGACTCAGAAAGTTTGGATACATAGTTTGAGAGCTTGAATGAGTAGCAAATATGTACACAATGCGGGAGAGATGCACAACTAGTCTATTTACACGTATGTTGAGAAACTAATGTCAAAATTGGTAACAAAACCTAAGCCCAATGGTAAAAAAACACCGAGGTCGAACATTGTCTGATTCAAAGAAACTTCTGCATCCCATCGAAAATCCAGACCATGCTGACGTAAGAATTCCAACAGCCCCTGCGCGAATCATATCGGCAAAAAGAGACAGTCCGGTACGTGCAAAGACCAAACCACAAAGTTGAAGGAGAACTGCAGAAGCTCAGCTGCAAGCCAAGAATTGTAATGCTACTAATTGCACTAGTACTAGCTAAGGAAAAAAAAGACGACAAATTTACTCAGCTCGCATGCAGGTACCAAGAGTAGCAACACATAACTGACCGCCTCAAATATTGTAAAACTAGTATTTTGCCCGTGCAAATGCACGGGAATAAAAAATGTTAATATTAATCATATATTATTACTTTGAAGATATTAAAAAAAAACCTATTTCAAGGACTTTAAACCGTAATATTGAGAAATATAAATTTAAAATTTGTCTAGATAATAACATATATGAGAATTGAAAGTAACAAACATTTTAAAAATTAATCAAGAATTTAAGAGGTGGACTATTATGTACAATAAAGTGGGTGTCATATCAAATTTGGAAACCAAGCAACCCCTCCGTTCCAAATCCTTGCCTTAAACTTGCTCATTCAAAGCCTCACCCTTCCAACCTAATATCCTCACGCTGATTTTAATGTAGTATGAACGTACACTAAGTTGGAATATTCCCATGCAATCAAGACTTTTGAGAATATGAACTCTAATGCAATCAAGACTTTTCAGAATATAAACTCTATTAGTAGCTCTCAATCAAGACTTTTGAGATATTCCCAAAACAGTTGTCTTATACAAGCTAAGCATACCACATTTCACCATATGGCTTGGTATTCAATCATTATTATTGCCATGAAAACACCTCCTATTATAACGGTTCTGGTTTCATGTCTTCTCTTATCTTACTGCTCGAGTTCTATTGACGGGAAAAGCATAGTTCATCGCAACAACATGAGGTGTATTGACCAAGAACGCGAGGCTCTGATCAACTTCAAAGATCATATTGTTTATGATAACTGCGGGTTGCTTGATTCATGGAACGAGAAAGACCAAAATGATTGTTGCGCATGGAGTGGTATCCACTGCAACAATCGCACAGGTCGTATCATCAAACTTCAACTCAGAGGGATTCCTTATAATCACGAGGCTGTTTATTATCAATGCCTTTTGGAATATCAAGGCTCCATTTCGTTTCTGGGTGACCTCCAGCATCTCAAGTTCTTGGAGCTCAGCTCCATGAATTTCAGTGGCGCCGCAATTCCTAGTACTATTGGATCGCTCAGTCACTTAAGGCACCTGGATCTATCTCGTAGCCTATTCCAAGGACCTATTCCTGATGCAATGCGAAACCTTGAATCTCTATCCCACCTTGATCTCTCTTACAACTTGCTCTCAGGTGCTATTCCAAATGCGATCGGGAACCTCGGATCTCTAGCGTACCTTGATCTCTCTGACAACTCGCTCTCAGGTGCTATTCCAAATGCAATCGGGAACCTCAAATCACTTAGGTTCCTTGATCTCTTTTTCAACTCGTTCTCGGGTGCTATTCCTGATGCAATCAAGAACCTTGAATCTCTAACCCACCTTGATCTCACTTACAACTCGCTCACGGGTGCTATTCCTGATGCAATCGGAAACCTCGGATCTCTAATGTACCTTGATCTCTCTGACAACTCGCTCTCGGGTGCTATTCCAAATGTGATTGGGAACCTCAAATCTCTTAGGTACCTTGATCTCTCTTCCAACTCGCTTTCAGGTGCTATTCCTGATGGTGCAATTGGGAACCTAGAATCTATAACCCACCTTGATCTCTCTCACAACTCTCTCTCTGGTGCTATTCCAAATTCAATCGGGAACCTCGAATGTCTTATGTACCTTGATCTCTCTTACGCCTTGCTCTCTGGTGCTATTCCTGATGCAATCGGGAACCTTGAATCTCTATCCCACCTTGTTCTCTCAAATAACTTGCTCTCGGGTGCTATTTCAAATGCAATCGGGAACCTCGGATCTCTAACGTACCTTGATCTCTCTTACAACTCACTCTCAGGTGCTATTCCTGATGCAATCAGGGATGTTAAGTCTCTTGCGTACATTGATCTCTCGGAAAATTCATTATCAGGTGCTTGACCCTTGGGTTTTTATAAGTTTCTTCGTATGTACCTTGGTTTGTTTAGATATATTAATAAGATCAAAACTTATACTGATTCCGCGTTACACGACGTTTATCAGGTGCAATTCCATCCACGCTATATCGGTTCAATTCAGGAGGCTTTTTGGGGAATTCAGGACTTTGCGGTAAGCTGGTAAACCAAAGTTGCGATGATGATGATCATATGTTTCACCTTATATTGTATATGATCATTTGGTCTGGATACTGTCTAGGATTCTGGACATTTTTCATTGCATTGGCGTCCAAGAGATCTTGGCGAATTGCTTATTTCCAGCTCCTCGACGATATCTTAGACAGGATATATGTGAGCGTAGTTGTATGCGCAAACAGATATCGAACTAGATCATGAATGCTAATACACAATGTTTTACCTCTAAGCTTTTGAATTGTTAATTTTAGGCCAAGCATTTGGAGATGGAAAAAATTAAGTATAGCAACAATTATTACAAAGAATAATTGTAATTTTAGGGAAAATTTGTGGATCAGACAGGCGGAGAGAAACGGTAAGAAGGGGCCATACTTATGCCTGAAACAACACTACAGTCATACACAGGGAAAGTGGAGCGATTTGAGCGAGTATAAGGCAGCACATCAAGCTATTTGAGCGAGTATGAGCTGATAGGAGTGTTTCTGAAGTAGTATTAATTTAGAAGCGTGTATGGTGGTAACACAGATATGTACCTCAGAACCAGCGGGTAGCACAGAAACACAAGTTTGGGGTGAGGGCACAAGAACTGTCAAAACGTCAAAAACAAGTATAAAACAAGTTAGACGAACTTACCTCTAGCTCTTAGTGCATGATTCCTTGAAAACAATGGCGTTGCAATGTCAGCTCCAAAGAGTGGGATTTCTAAATTGAGATGCCATAGCCTCTAAAAGAAATCTGAAAAGATGTTCTCTTTCAACTTCTTTCTCTCTTTTAAGTTCAAGGTGACGGACCTGACAACACGCACATAAACTTCCAATGATCATCAAGCACCACACGCTAGTAAATTATCAGTTCAATACCAACATTATAAGCATTTTCAAAGGACCATTTATGGCACTGCGATGAATAAAAAATCTGAGTCTGATCCTCAGAATTTCAGTATCATACTAACGTTTGCTCAAATTGAAAACCAGCAGTTTTAATGACTACACTACGTTTTCATAAAAACAAATTTCTTAATACCAGTCAAAGTTAGTACTCATCGCTCTCTTTTTATTTTACTTTTTTACTTTTTAATAACGGTATGAGATAATAAATAACAAATTTGTCACCAGATATAGAAACATAAACTACTGAGGACAGTGTCTATATGCGACCCTAAAAGATAGAGAACAAGCAGAGGACAGTGTCTCCATTTATCTCATCCATCTCAGACTACACCAAGTCATGATATCAGGTGTTTATAATCTGTCTTTGCTGATTACAACATACCCTCACTGCCACAACATGGGAAGTAAGGAGGATTGTATGTAATTTTAATAGACAAGCAATCTGACTTGAAACTGAAACATGACATAAGTGCTCAACTCTCATAGAATGGATTGATACCCATGCCCAGATCGCGAATAAATGGAAAGAGGATCTACATAAAGAGGAAATATTATAATATTATAAGACTAACCTTTACGGAATCCTTTTGAGATACTCCAGAATCAGTTATAATAACTAGGCACTTGATATCATGTTCATTTGCGTATTCATATTGTTCAGTAAGGCTTGGATCAAATGAAGGCACAAACTCAGCCTGAAAAACATAAAAATAAAAGACAAAAGAAAGTATATGAAAAGCTTGTAGAATTATGTCATAAAAGAAGGGTTCCTTCAGAGATCTGCTTTTTGTACCTTGATATTGGCTTCCCACAGTTCAGCTACAAGTTCCATACGATCTTTTAATAAACCACCACCTCCTTTTGAGCACACCAAAATACTGACACTAGCTTCACTTCTGCGAATAGCAATAGAGTTCCCTTGTGAAAGAGGGGCAAGTTATAACTAATCATTACTAATACTTAATTTAATAGCTTTATCCACCATATGGTACCCAAAGCTGGCCTAGACCAAAGGAACGAGGGGAGGAAAGCGTCAAAACAGAATATGGTGGTATAGAAACCGGACCTGACAGGTCTGAAGTGCGCACAGGAGTGTTGAGTAATAGTTTGTAGTGCGAGGCTGGCCCCAACAGCACCAGGGGGAGATGATTTCTGAAAATCCATGGATGAAAGCAAAATGAAAAATTGTAAGAAGCTGGAGACACATAGTACAATGGAATGACATGCAGAAACTAAAGGAAACAGGACTGCCAAAAGAAAGCCATATCACTAATAAATCAACACATACTGATCACCATTCTTTTATTTCTCAGGGTTGCATGGTATCAGTAGAATTCTCATGTTTAAACACTAATAATCCCATCGGAATATCTATTATTATTATTGTCATAATTATTACTATTAGTACACTAAAAAGGCTTTCTTAATGTCACATGTCACCTCTAGCTGAAGTTTATTATTCCGTATAAGATTTTTTAATGCCTTTCCAGGCCACTCATCTCGATATTTCATCAAAAATGATGATCAACAAATGCTAATAACTACAAACAGCTTACATGTTCTCGCTCCCACATCCGATGCAGCAAATGGTCATACCGGCCACCAACAGCCAGCAAGGTTTCATCAACAGGTGATCCAGGTGACTCCTTTCTTAAATATATCTAGCAAGTATAACATAAGTTATTAAGTATACGAATGAAGGGGGGGAATATCCAAGAAAACTAGTGAAAATAAACCACTTGTACAGAGCAGAAACAAACAAAGGAAGTAGAAATGTAGAATACTCCCACCTTCCCAATTTACACTTCCTACTTTCCTTTATAGACAGTCCACATTAAACTTCCTATCTACTTCAGAATACATTTTCTCTCCGCTTGCCTAAATGTGCGCCCCACTTAAATTTTTCCCCTTCAATCCCTAGTTTCCTTGTTCCTAGTGCCCAAAAGTGAGTTGTGAGTACGAGGGAGTTTTTGTATGCAGAACACATAGCGGATATCATTGGCTAAGGACACCAAGGGCTTACTCCACTCAGATATTAGAAGTTTGCACTCTTTGTGCAACCGTAATTATCAGGGTCAAGTTTCAACTGTTACAAGCATATTCCTCGATTATATCTTGTATGCATTCTATTTATTTATTGATTCGTAATGTATAAAACTTGAATTCTCCAATTGTTCATTTGGCAAACAAACTTGCCATAAGCTTTTTCATTTGACTCCAATAAGCAATAGTCATGTCTAAAATCAGACACGTCTGGATGCTGAACTGATCAACTGTATTTTGTGATACTAGTCAAGCAGAGTATTTCTTCTATTCCAACCTAAATGTTTCACTTAAAAGAAACTGACAACAGAAATCACTACGTGAATCATTATATCCGATCAGATTATGAAGAAATCAACTTGAAAAACAATATCAAGTGAGCCCACCAAAATCCACAGCAAATGGATGGTTACAAAACTAGTATTTCCAGTAGAGACGCTAGCAAAAACTCAGAAGCACAATAGAAAAGAACATTTCTAATCACACCAGAATAAAGCAGATTCAAGAACGCTGTAAGGGGAGATAATAGACAAGGATAACCTCTGCACAACAAACGGCAGGCCTAATACATAAAATTTGATGGGACAACTGTGCAGTTATCTCAGTAGTTAAGCATTAAAAGCACAAACAATTAAGAACATCTGGACATGGGATGCGAATCAACTCAACTGACTACTATAAATTCACCCTCGCAGCAGAGGGGGAAGTGAAGCACTAAAACCTATCAAGCATAGGAAATACCTGGAAATACAACTTTCTATGGTAGTTTTCAGTTGGTGGCATAAGGGAATCAATATGTATGTGCTTCTCAATTTTCCAGACTTTGAGACAGCTACAGAGGTCAGAAAGTTCATCAAGTGCCTTGCGTATTGATTTATCTACATAGAACATAATTGTCAGGGACAAAGATCATTTCTCAATTTAGTGGTGATTTTTTCAGTGTCCTGTATACTGTGAAACAATAACATATATTACCAGCTGGGAGAGCTCCTCTCAACCTAGGTAGAGCCTGGTCCGCATCCCCACAAAATCTTAAACCTACTGTCTGCAATCTATTTACAGCCGCCTCAGCCAAGTTAAGCTCCTGAAGATCAGAAAGAGTGAACATGAGTATGAGGAATAACGTGTATACAGCCTGAGGTTACAGCCTGCCTCACACTCATGAAATCCACAATAACATAAATAAATATTTTCCATAAATACTTTTACATTTTTACCCCTCTACCCACTTCCTTGGAATCATGAAGCATATTTGTTTAATCAGATGATAAAGATACTGCAGAGAGGATCAAAAGATATGAAGAATTTCTGAAGATACTGCAGAGATGATCAGCGAGTTCACAATGTGTGACTATCTAAGAATGCCACAATTACAATAGCCACATTTACATTCATTAGCAAGTTATGTTACAGCCTTCAATTTTGTAGCAGTCACGTATGCTCATAAGTCATACCTGAAGAAGCTGGCGCCTGATGACTACCCATTTGGATTTCCGTTCAGAGGATTGAGGAGGCAGACTACCCAGCATCGATAAAAGCTTGATTAAGATATTTAAAGAGTCTTGTCAGTAAAATTAGATTGACTGGGCATGCGCATTACTTATAGAACACATTAATACCTCAGCTACTTTCTGCCGATGCTCAGTCTTTATTCCAGCCCAAGACCACATTGCATCGAATAGATTACCATGGTTGAGATGAATATCCAGTAAGTCTGGATGAAAAAAATGCACCAAGACCTCCATTGTCGCCTACAACAAAACAGAAGCAATCAAGTAGAAATTTGACGAAGAGAATACAAAAACAAAATATGTGCAATCACACATGTGATGCTCACGGTAAGGTATGATGTTACATGAGTTCACAAGGAAAACTGCAAGAATACCAGACATCAATTAGTGAAAGTTCCACCTAAGCAGGACGCTGTAGCACAAATGAAGAAGATACACATTTGTTATCTCCATCTAAAATGGAGTACTTCATCTGCGACAATTTTGTTACAAGTTCATTGTTCTGTATTTTCATGCCAAGTTGCCCACCAAGCTAAACATGAAAATTCAACATTCTCATAGAAAAAAATGTTTTGTGAATCGTAATTTTGTCAGTAAGCAGAAATAGAGTATACTTGAAGCAATAATGAAGTTCTCCTTTGTAGCCAGGCAAGTTTGTCAAGTAGATTTTTAAAAAGAGAAATGCCAGCTCCACCAACCGTATGTTCAATAACAGGTTTCGTACAGAAATCTTCTCATCATCTCCTAGCAAGGGGTAAATTAAAGATACGAAGCTTGTGTAATTCACAAGCTACAACTATCCTAAACAGCAGCCACATTAAATTTAGCAATCTAATATTTAGCATGGTAATCAAAGATGATTCGAAGAAGTTTAAGGAAATAGGTTTCGTATATTTAATAGTAGTCTGAGACTTGTTATTTCATTTGAAGATACATCCATAAAGCTCCCCTCCATTAGCTATTATATTCTGGCATTCAACAATGTTCCTTTTGACAGTAGAACTACTGTATTTCTTTTCCCATTTCTACTTATTGCTAAAGGAAAATCTATACTTCAGGAGATGTAATTATGAAGGCCTCAAAATTGTAGTACATATGTATTTCAATTTTGAAATTTGTGCGCAATTGATGGGAAACAGTTTAATTAGAATTGGTCACACTGAAAGACACTGAATGAGCAAAATGAGCATACCTTAACGACCTCTGCTTCTGTAAGGGGGGAAGTACCTCCAATTACATCAAAATCACCCTAATACCAACAATTGCAAGGATAAAAGAAAGATTAACCTACCACAGCCACATGGTAACAAAACTCAGCATAAAACGACATATATAACCATATATCATCTAGAGGAAACATATGAAAAGATTACCTGAAGGAAGTGATTCGGGGGTGAATGACCAATTGCTCTCCTATAAACAGATGATATCTCGTATCGTTTGAAAGACACTTTCTACATATGATAAGATACTTTATCATTACCAGCCTCATAAAAGAAGGTAAAATAGAAATGAGCAGTCACGCACATTATCTTCTTATCATTATTTTTTTATATGGAAAACGTGCATTCATGAATCAAGAACATTCCAAAGAATGAGGATAAAGCATCATCATACGAAAGCTAATTACAAACTGTTCAGATTTTGTTGCGGAATCGTGATAGGGATTTCCGTAAACACACCCGCAATGTTTTGCCATAAGAGGCCAAATAAATGACCATCCCTCAACAAAGCTCTACAAGTCAACCAGCATAAGACGCAGAAGTTCCTCTCCAACCAAAGAACCAAGAAGATACCATACATAAACAATGCCATAGCACTTTCTTCCCTCATTCCTTCCGAGCCCGGTGTAGTAGACTATTGAGTGCCTAAGTGGTTCATTCCAAAAGGACAAACCCAACTCTCACCTCCCGTCTCGTATCTTCATAATCGTGCCATTTCCTACTTTTAATCTAAAAAGTGGTAGGAAAAGCAGCTAAAGTAGGGTATAAACTTCCATGGGCACACATTTGTTACAAGTGAAGCACCAATACTTTCCAGTTATCAGCGAAAGTGTAATACAAGAATTCCTCAATAATAAAGTATGTATTTTCGAAGCCACACCGAAGCCTGATCAAACACAGAGACTTTCATATAAAATTACCTGATTTGCAGAAGCCCATTTGACAAAAGGCAGTCGCAATTCATGGGAAAGCTCAACCATGTCACCCCCTTGGGACAAAAGCTTTACCGTATTCCTTAAAACACAAAACATTTTACCATTATAAAAGATTGGAGATGGCTCCAGGTTTCTAACAAGTCAAGCGATCGAAAGATTCAGGAACAAACCTTCCATAACCTGCAAAATCATTTGCTAGATGCAATTGTATTACCTCCAAATGCTTTGCACAGTGTCTCCTAAATACTTCTCTACTTGCATCTATTACATTGTCCCGGATTTCAGTTTCTACATCTGAATACTGGACAGTGGAATTTATACCTCCAGCTAGTTTCGATCTTTCAGAATGGTTACAGCTTTTGGAGGCTAACATGTCCTCATCAAAGATTGCACTCACAACTTTATCATAAACACTTGTATCCTCAGAAGTTTGCATTGTTCGCAAGAAACCTGCAAAAGTAAATCAAATGGAATATATAGGGAAGAAATGTGAGCTCTCGAGAGAAAAGCCAATGCAAGGGTGGAATCAACAGGACCAGAGAATTAACATGTAGAGGTGGTTAAACAAGAGCATAAAAGTACCAAAAATCTGGTAAGTAGGGAAGATATTTCCAGTAGCAATATTCAAAGAATGCAACAGCTAAAGCGAGAGGGGAAAAAAAACAAATGTGGTACAAACTAGTAGAAGAGGCATGAAATCACAAATCCATAGATGTCAACTTTCACCTAAACGAAATGCCATATGTACACAAAGAACGTAGATATAAAAGCCTAAATGATCCTGGTCCTGTCAAGTCCCAGTTTACAACACAGGGAACCATAAAACCTGTCAAGAGCATACCCAACCCACCCAGAAAATATATGGACTAAAAGTGACATAAAACCTACAAACTGCACTTGAAACCCAGTCAATTGACTTTAATCAACCCAGTCCCAAATAGTAAATGCTAAAGTGAACTTGACAAGACCAGAAAGTGTTCTTATCTAGACATCCTCGGTTCCAGTTGATCAGTTATTAAGAGAAAAGTATGTCTGTGAACGAGAAAAGTGTAGATCCATCCAAGCCCAGCCACCCTGTCCAGTTCAGCAAGCAGGTGTCTTACAATGCTCAATTATCTTAACCTTTGGGTTCTTTATCGGTCATCGCAACTAAGAATGTGCACTCAACAACCCTAATCTATATCTCGATTAGAGTATCCTACTTCCAGTGTGGATTGGTAATTTCCAATGGGGTAATTAAACAAGCGGTAAGGATTATTTTTTATGCAACTACTTACATGCAAGATTCTAACTTATTGAGTTCTTGACAACATTATATGATGTATCACGTCACAACTAGACATCTACAGATTCAGGTTTTGACAGTCAATTTGTGTCTTCACAATCGTACGATGAGCTATTTGGAGCATTCAAGAAGTTATTTTATACGCCCCAAAAAACCCAAGATGACATACAGCAGCCTAGATGTGATTAATTCACACCTAGACTAAAGACAACATCAAATTGCCACCTTCAGAATGGCATTTGCTTTTAGAAAACTAATATCAAAGATTCCAATCATTCATGCATAACAGTATAAGTCTCCGTTACTTACTATCTAGCAACTCATACTCCATGCGCGGTGGAAATGCATGCTGTAGCAGTTCGGTAGCTGACGGACGGTCTGATGGGCTAGGAGACATTACCCGCCGTAACAAGGACGCTTGTTCAGGAAACTCAGCAGCCCAGGCTGGAGGAAATTCTCCTTTCTGTTTCAGGTCAGAAAGAACGACGTGCCTCTCCATTGCAGTTCCAAATGGATGCCATAGTTCAAAGAACACGATTCCGAGACTGTACATATCTGCCTGCAACCATGTTGTAAAATATTTATTCATGAACATAAAAGGTAAACAACAAGGAGAAAACTTCTTTTTCTAAGATAAAATACAAGATCAAAAGTGATCTACACACTAAAAACTACATAAATGGAACAAAATAGTCCAAATGTAAGAGAAAACTACAAATTCCTTGTAAGGATGCTACACCAATAACCTAAGGAAGAGATTGACCACCTTTTCATCAATCTTTGGCCATCCTTGCTCAATCTCAGGAGCAGTGTAGAAATAAGTACCAACTTGACCAGTACCATCTAAAGAAACACCCGGTGCATCTGTAGGAAAAGTTGTGTCTTGATCCAGCTGTTCGAGCTTTAAGAACTTGGCTGCAATAGATAAACATGGTCATAGTGCTTTACAGGTTACCACTTTCAGGTTCAGAAGCACAGATATACAGAGTCCATGTTAAGAGTAGCAATCTAGCAGACAAAAACTCATTGTGCAGATAATTACTAAGTAAGACATAACTATAGCAATGATGAAACGAAAGAGGACAAGGGTCCTCACTCCTCAGTTGCATATGTAAAAAGAACACCAAAATAGTTCCCAGCAAAACAAGAACCAGCTTTAGCCTTTAAAGAATTAAGAGAAACAAAACCCTTCCCCAAATATCAACTAAAGATTGTATTCCCTTAAAAGAGACAAGGACTATACTCTAAGCAAATGCACCAAAAAAGATTGCTGACACTGCACACTTCCATAACAACTCTTTGACTTAGGCATAACCCAAACCTAAAAGCAACTGTTTCTTGAAATCACACTCCTGAAGCTTCTTTCACATCCAATCAAAAGATGGGTGGTTAGTTACAACGAGAATGAGTGTCAACTAATAATGTTCTAACAAATTTCGGTATGGTCATTTACTACAATAGTCATCATCATAAGTCATTAGTTCCTTCTCTTTTTCTTCTCTTTTTCCCCCCTTCAAATCTCTCTATCCTACTTCTACGTCAAAAGGCGCAAGCTGAAGCGTACGCCTTGTAAAGTAAGACACAAAACCTATGATCCATAGTTAAATTTATGAATATCCACATACATAAACAAAACATGGCTTAACATATACTCCCTCCATTCAATTCCACTCTTCCTATCACTTTTCGGCACGCATTTTAAGGTGCGATTTTAACTATGTTAGAGATTACGCAAAATTCTAAGATATTGTGAAAATCACTGTTGACATTTAAACTTCGTCGTCACAAAATTTTGGAATTTAACGTAATCTCTAACATACTCCCTCCGTCCCAGCTCAAACGCCCCAGGCGTATTTTGTAGTGGAATAAGAAAAAATTGATATAATAAGTTGAGTGGGGTAATATTAGGAAAAAGGATGAAAGAGAATGTGGGGATTAATAAAAGTAGTAGAAATAATGTGAGAGAAAATGTGATAGTTTAATAAAAATAGGAGAGAGAAATATGTCCCAAAATAGATGAGGTGTTTGAGGCGGGACGTCCCAAAATGGAATATGGGGCGTTTGAGCTGGGACGGAGGGAGTAGTTAAAATCGCACCTTAAAGTGCGTGCCGAATAGTGTTAGGAAGAGTGGACTTGAATGGAGGGAGTATTATTTTAAGGCAGTTAAAATTACTAAGTTTTCATGACAATGGATCATATCATATTAAAGGAAATATCAGGATCTACATCTTCATATCATCATAAGTTCAAAAGGAGCGAAATTAAGTTAAGATTTGAAGGCAGATCTCATATGTGTTGAACGGCTCAACAGCGCTGTCACAAAATTGCCTTGCCATGAGCCATAAAGGCAAATATCTAAGCTGGCATTCAGGTGACTCAAGTTAATTAGAGGTTGGATCAAGTCATCTTGGGTTAAAGTAATATCAGTCAACTTTGGTTAAAGGTAATTTTCAGGTCATGTGCTTCTATGTCTACAAGAGACAATTCTTTGCTCTGTTTCAATCAATCCACAGGTGCAAAATAACAGGTAGATAACTGGCTCCTTCCAAGTTTCAGCCAAGAGTTAAGTCTCCCTGTCCTTTCCAAGTGGGAGGATGAAGAATATGGAGGAGGTGTCATATTTTACCTCAAAATCAGATGGCAAACCCTTGGCAGAATATTAACAATAAAGTTTGACAAACAAGCTCCAAAATCCGACTTAGAATTCACCCCAGTTACATAATGAATAGGTTGAGGTTTTGAAATTTCAGATGTGACAACTCAATCATCAACCAAAATATATGAAAGATGCAATTCTGTAAATCTTAAGTCAGATTCTGAGATTCTGGAACTTGGCTGTCAGTGTTTATTGATTATGTTGTTGGAGAAAGGTTGTCATTTGATTTTAAGATAGATAATTAGTTAATAATTAAAGTAAGTGAGGAAGCATACCTAGGCCAAAGTCACCAATTTTAATGTCATTGCGGGCATCAAAGAAGATGTTATTTGGCGTCAAATCACGATGGATAATTCCTTGCCCATGTATGTGGGCCAAACCTTCAACAATTTGACGAAACAAATGCCAAGCTAAGTCCTTGTCAAAATGACGGTATGACTCAAACAGTTGACGAAGAGTTCTGCATGTGATGGCAGATACGTGAATCAGAATGACCACAATGCAACAAACAGAAAACAAGCAGTTGACATAAGTAGTGGTACTTTTGTGAATATTGTGATTGGGAATCGATTGATTTGTTAGATGATTTTTTTATAGCAAAGAAGTTCGTTAACAGAAGCAAGTAAGCTCAAAAAAAAAAAAAAAAAAAAAAAAAAAAAAAAAAAAAAAAAAAAAAAAAAGTTAAAAAAGGCCCCGAATTCCTTTGCATGTGTTAGAGAGGTCTCTTTAAAGAAACATCCTACCTTAGCCAAAAGTACGCAAGGAAAACCAACCTACCGCAAACAAAGTCAAGAGAACCAGTTTTCCTCAGAAATATTCATACTTTCCATGTACACAGTAAACGAGAGATATTGAGCAAAGAGTAAAGAAATTCGTACAAATAGAGTGAACGAAACATTGAAGCTGGTTAATAAGGAAATGAAAGCCTACCCCCCCCCCCCCCTCTCCCTCGTTCCTCAGAAGGATGAGGGTTAAAAGCAAACTTCTTCCAAGCTAAAAACAAATATAAC
Source organism: Spergularia marina (assembly GCA_963680865.1). Taxonomy (NCBI): domain Eukaryota; kingdom Viridiplantae; phylum Streptophyta; class Magnoliopsida; order Caryophyllales; family Caryophyllaceae; genus Spergularia; species Spergularia marina. The sequence continues at coordinate 18,379,979 of OY804553.1, read as the reverse complement.
TATTAGTAAGAGTGGACGGACTAAGGGCACTAAGGACGGGCCTTCCTATGATTTTTTATTTGGTGGTTCCCCCACTTATAGGCAGCTGAAGGCTCTGCACCCCCTCAGCTAGTCATCTGCACTAATGCTCTGTCTACCCAAAAGACAAAAATCTGATTTAGGGAACAAAATAGAATAAAAACAAGCCAAGGGAAAAAATATGAGTTTACCTAGGGCAATATTCCATTTGAATATAAAGATAGGGTGTTTCAAGCTGGTTTTCCAGGCCAATTATGTCTGAAGAGCTACCACCCTTATAGCTGAAGCTGGAGGTTGCAGCAGTCTCTGAACCACAGGTGCTGTCTTCCAAATGTCCTGCTACTCCAGTTTCAATCCATGCCTAAGAATTTCAAAAGGCAAAGGAAAGTACTCCAAATGAAACATCGATACTAGTCGGAACACCAAAAGTAAGAAAATAAGTGTCGGTAGGAATGTAACACTTGACTCTAATTGTACAACATCCTCAAAAACCTTAGTTCGAAGTCTTGGTATGTCAACACAATATCATCAAAAATGCGATGATTTTGTTCTTTCCGAGCACACCACCAAATCACTATTGGAACCATAAAAAATGCGATGATATCTCAGTTATCGTATTGGCAAAAATGACTAATTACAAGAATATTTCCCAAGTAACTCTAAATGGAGATTTAGATTTGAGATTATGTCTCATTAGGAACGAGTCAACTCATTCGAGTCAGTTGAGCCCTAACTCGATTATTTCCTAACTCGATTAATTGTTCATTGTTGTACCTCACAAGTCACATTAATTGGTTGTCAGTTTCACACTAAATGTTACTGGTTGAAACAGCTTTCAGGGATCCCCGATCAGGTCAGATTTTGATAGGTTATTACTAAAAAACTTATTCATCATAAATAGTCATCCAAAAATAATAGATATTTCTTACCTGATAGTAACGGACCACATGTTGATGCTGCAAACGAGCAAGTGTAGCTACTTCCCTGCAAGTCAAGTGAAGTTTATTAAGCAACTGAAATGGTAATATTACGATTCTCATACAGATGAATGAACAGAAATCATAAAGAAAAACATTCTCTACTGTCTTCTTAGTATCCTATCAGTAAAATCCAAACAAGTAAATTCTGCTAATTACCAGTAAAAATAAATAGGTGGCTAGTTTTGAAAATTATTATGAAAAAACAAGTGAAATCATGTTACCTCAATATTCGATCATTCACAGGAGGACTTTTATCCTTGAGACGAATCATTTTTACAGCATACTGCCTTCCATCCAGTTTATTTTTGCACAATACAACATGACCGAAACCACCATGACCTGTCTCCATATGTATAGACATGTAAGACAAAGGCAAAATGACTTGAAGCATTCAGTGTGAATCATCTTTATAGTACATCTGCACATGTTAAAAAAGGAAAAAACTGTTCCGGATTCCGATTACCATGGCTCCTGGTTTTTCAATAAAACAGAAGGCAGACTCTTTCCCCTACAAATTAGTCTTTCACTGAATTGTAAATTATATCATGCATAATTATTAACCACACTAATGATGATATCAGATTTATGTTAAATGTTACAATTCGAAGGTTGTATTTATAAAAATAAAAACAAGTAATGAAATGACAAATAAAATTTAAAGTTTGTCATTGCATTCTTCAGATGCATGGTTTTGTATTTTCACCTAGATGCATTACCAAAAACCAAAAACCAAAAAAAAAAAAAAAAAAAAAAAAAAAAAAAAAAAAAAAAAAAAGAAAAGAAAAGAAAAGAAAAGATGATAACGAGTCAAGTCAATCACGAACTCGACTCCAGCTCATGACTCTGATAGTGGTGCAGGTGCTAATTCAATTCGTGAACTCCAAATGTACGTGCTCGAACAGTCGAACCTGTGCTTAGGAAAATCACCGGCTGCTTGACTCGAGCTCAAGAGCGTTCACGAGTAAAAACTCGCAAGCACTTTTACTAGGCTCAATTTAACTCCAGGACTATAAGCCCAGTAACTAGCCCAAAAGTTGAAACGAGGTCACTGAGTACAAAGTACTTATTGAGTTATTTAAGCAAGCCCATAATTAAGTTTAGGTGAAGTGCACTGAGCTAACTTTTGATTTCAAGTGTTTGCCTTTTATCCTATAGAGCAAACGCCTTTCAATTCCTAGACTCAGACTGATGAGGGACATTTTGACTCCATCCAGTATTTTTCTTTGCATTTAATACAGGCAACACTAACTTAGTCCATACCACATGAATGGATTTTGGTCCCCGATTTAACAGCAGTTAGAAAGACTATTTCTTCACGATGAAAGTCCTACTATAACAAGTTATTTCTTAACAAACTAGTAAAATCGGCATACTTAATATAACAAGTTAACATGATTACAATCTTGAGCTGCTCGCGAAGTTTTTGAGTAAAGTAAGAATCTGCTGGAGTGCTAAGGTCCCGAGTCTAGTTCGAATTCAAGTTGAGCATAGAAGACCAAGTAGGTCTCGAGCTGCTGATGCGTGTTTGTACTTTTATCACCTTATTTTCACCTATCTTCTTAAAGAAACCAAAAGCTATTATTGACTCACTGTAAACTGCAGAGGTAAGCATCAACTCATCAATTACTATTTCCCAAAAATCCCCCTAAAGCCCTAACTCAAGTAGTGTAAGAAACTGATTGCCAAAGTAAACAAAACATGTGAAAAGACAACCAGAAACAACACAGAAAACTGCTCGAAGGTTAAACAATTTAGTCGAAGAAAACAATTGCATATTAAGTTCACTAGTCGCCATGATGCAATTCGCACAGGCTATATATCAATACACTAGGATAAAAATAAGAGCAAGATTAAACCATATAGATGTTGAGATTTCAAAGAACTAACACTGGATTAAAGGTGAAAAGCAAGAGCTAGTTCTACCACTCATGCCAATTTTGCCAAATTAAAAACTGCAATAATCAAATAAATATTTGGTTACCAAGGGATTGGAGCTCCTCAAAGTCACTAAGATATCGAGAATTCAAGAGAGATGAATTTTGCCCTCCACAATCAGGCACTGGCTCCCAGAATCCAGATAGAGCAGATGTCACCTACATCATAGCAGCAGATTTATGAAGATTGTCAACTGAAGAGCTACTAAGCAAGACATTACAGAGAGGAGAACACCAAACCATGTGCTGATGGAAAACACGATCAAAGGTCTTGCTATAGAGGGTAGAAGGATTAGTAGCTATATCGCATGCCCATTCCGAAAAAATCTAGACAAAATGATAGATGAAAACAGTTAATTAGCAAGATGCAACACAGTCCAATCGAAGGAAGGAATATATAAATAACTTACTCCTAAATTGTGCAATTCAGATGCTATTTTTGGCAAATCGTCCATAAGAGGCCCTTTAGACCCACAAGCCAATCGGAGAAGATGAGCCTGTAATAGTAGGAGACAAAATTTAGAAACAAACTAGACATAGTCCACAACAAGGAAGCCATATGAACGTTGAGACATGAGCAATACCATCACCAGATCCCTTTTGATATTTTGCGATGTCTGGCCATTCACCAAAGAGCCAAAAGATGACTTTGATGACCCAGTTTCCTGATCATCAAAGTCGTAGCATCCATCAGACTCATCCTGCAAAATCACAAACAACAAACCTTTGTTAGGTAAGGACATGGAAGAAAAGAACCTACGATAAAAGAAATCAGCTGAAACGAGTCATGAGCCAGCCTTTCCTAGATGAGCTAGCAGGATTCAGTTTATACCTAGAGTTTTGAATACATAAGATTCTATACATGTGAAGCCATAGTTTGCCCCCTAGAGAAGCTGGCTTTTACATCGTAGGTTATGCCCTAACTATTTGCCAGCACGTTGCTTATTACAAGTTCCCACCCAACTTAGTTTAGAAAATACATTTTGCACAGCAAAGGACCATAGAATACACAATAAACCCACAAATTTGAATCCTCTAGATCCTAAAAGGTCCTCGCCTAGGCAAGGAATGCAAGATTTATCTTTCATTTCCTTTGACATGAAAGGAAATTAATATAATCTATAGTAAAGTTGTGTAAGTCTTAAAATTCCTGCATAGAAAAAAACAACACCCAGCAGAAGCAGGAAACCATAGAAAGTTGCAGTGGGGTGACTGGTAAGTGGTGACAGTAGGGGCTGTTGTTTATCCATCTATATAAGTTCCAGAACTAAATACATATAAACCCTCACAACCAGACGAATCAAAGCTGTGGGACTTAATGTCTTAAGATTTCAGCAGCATGACCTAAGTTTCTTGATCCTGAGGAGTCATGTAAAATTATTCACTACTCAAGTAATCTGGTAATAGAGATTGACAGTTAAGAGTGCCACGTAACATGCAGAGAATCAGATTCCCATCTCACAGCCACGGAACTGTAAACCCTTCATCCTTTTCATTCTTGCAGCCTTACTGGAGTCAATATCGTCGTATAGATGATAGCTCTCACTTGGAAACCACTCCGCCGGCCTTGAACACCTGTTCAAAGCACTCTCAAGGTCTGATTTAACTTCAAGATCTAACTACATTTTCTCATAAGAGTGGAAGAAAGAAAAAAAAAAAAAAAACAAAGAATGTTCGGCGCATAAACAGTTCTAAGGAAGGGAAATTGTATAATTGACTCAAAAAGGTGGGTTGGAGGCTCATTACATAATTTCTTCCCTAAGACACACATTGGCAGTACAGTGTACAAGCTGCTCTTCAGATGCCAGACAAAAAGAAAGGGTAGCTGAAAATACCTTCTGGTCTTGCTCTGAATCAGAAGCAGACCCGACCAAATCTTCTGAAAGAAATCTTGTTGACTCAGTAGTAGACAAACTCTTATTTTCATCTTCACTTCCTTCCTCAACAGTCTCCAATTTGGCAAGTCGGCTATTCTCTTTCATATCCTTCTGTTTGAAGTTCTTTTCAACACCTTCATAAACCTGCTTTGATCTAGATAAAGTATGAGAGGACATTGAAGAGGTCACTTCAACACTGTCATCAGTTCCAAAACTCCAATTCCATGACTCTTCATAACTGCTGAAAAGATCCATAAAGCCACAAACAAACATATCCTTCGAAGAAGCACCATCTACGGGCAATTCTGCAACATCTGAAGAAGGCATGAGGCTAGCAGTATCGCGATCTGAAGACTCAGCCTTCTTGATAAAAACATACAGACTGTCACCAAACATGAACAAGATAATAGTCCAAGCATAATCGATCAAAGAGCAATATGTAAAAGCATACCCTATTCGGCAACTGGCCCACTGGAACAATTTCAGAGAGAAACTCCTGAGCAGCTTCCACCAAATTGAAAACCATCACACGTCCCTCTCGAGCATTAGAATTTGCCTAGAGCAATATGTAAGAGAAAAGTCAATATCTGCTCAATATAATATATAAAGTTCAAATAGAGCATCACTTCCATGTCAGAATAGATACAGTACCGAGAAAGGGGGTTTAGAAAAAAAAAAAAAAAAAAACAAAAAAAAAGGTTATAAGCAATTGCAAATGTATTTAGATTGCCATGAAATATCCTGCCTCCTAGGCTTCGTCTCGAAAACTACCTTTTGGATAGCCAAACTTTTGTTCTTTCATTAGATTCATGTGCTAAAGGAGTTAAGTACTGGACACCTCTTCCTACATTGTGACTTCCCATTTAGTTTAGGTCATTGATAAGAGATGGGTGACTCATTGAATCTCTTAGTTCTCTACGTATGAGGTTTCTGGGGTCAAAACCCGCAAAATGGAAAGATGCTCAGTTGTGGAGTATCCCCAAGCAGATGAATGCTGCACCTGCAAATAGAAGCTAGAAACTTATGAGCAACTCCAACAGTGTGTGCGCGTGAAACTCCCTCCAATTCTCTATGTTCTTCCTCTTTCATATTGCGTGGATTTCTTAGTAATTGATAAGATGTGATGGAAAATGAAAGTGGGCAAAAGATGTGGAATCACAAATCAGAATGACCAAAAAGGATATACAACAGGAAAGTGGAAGAGCATCATGAATTGATAAGGGAAGTAAGATCATTCAGAATTAGAGGGAGTACTAGATTATCACTTTGTTATTCATGACATCTTCCTTCTCTTCAAGTTTAACTTTTCTTAAAATAGGGTAAGGCAATCAGCAATTTACCATTGAACCCTCACTTAAGCAGGACTAATAATATCCAACAGAAGCTGATTGTTGCATCATCCGAAAACATATAACACCAAATGCAACTGTTACCTGGGTAAGGTTGACTAATACCTGCTCATAGAGTAGAGATAGAAGTCTATCAGCATCACTTTCAGATAGACCTTTTTCTGACGTCAACTGCAGCTTCGGGCACTTGTAGGGATACCCAGGTAAGCACCTACAAGCAAAAATAGTCAAGGGACGAGGTAATTAAAAGACGAAAGAGAAAATATCAGTCATATAAGTTGAAAATGATGTGCGCATCACTAGTGGTCAATCAGAAACACTAACCGTACAAATAAGTAGGCTGAAACATCCAGATTCTCATATCCTGTATCCTTAGAGTAAGGCCTGTATGTTATAACATTAGGATAACAGTCAAACAGATGCAGAAGCTGGCTGACAGAAAAAAATTATGTAAGAAAATGGGCAGAAAACCTGATTTTAACAGAGACTCGCGGATGAGAATCTGATATTATTTTGCAGTCTTCTTGGAATATTGCAGACCTGGGGAGTGAGAAGAAGGGATAAATGAACAGTTAGCTAACATTCTACGTCCATGAGAATTTCATGTGAAACAATGTACACTCAACGAATATGTAAGGGTCACACTAATGACAATTGTTCCACAAAGGCCTAAAGACGACCACTCTGTTACAAATCCAGCATGTGTCTATCCTAAGGTAGGGAGCGAGCAACAAAAAACACTTTAATAAGGAATTACTACAAACTCGAGAATGCTTTCAAGGCATAACAAAGAAAACAATATAAAAATTTGGGTTGTCAGAAATATCAGACTTTGAAAAGGAAAAAAGCAGTGGAGTCTTGTAGACGGAATATTCAACATCCATCACTTACAAGTGTGGCAGCTAATGGTCGACCAACTTTTGGTTAGCAACCATACTTCCACACATATTCATTCGCCCATACTTCAATTTTCCTTCTCAATTACCATTCATATTAATATGATGAGGTACACATTTCAACTACATCCAGTTACCTATATTAAGTTATTAACCACCCGTAGTAAAGAGGTAGCATATTCTCTTGGTTAATCCAGTAACACCCATGTACTCGGTTCATGATGACACAAAAACCCGGTATTGTAACTAAGCTACTGTTGAGTTGATTGTGGAACCAGATGAATCCAATTCCACACAGTCAGTAACAAAACCCTTAATCAATCACAGGAATTCCATAAACTAATCGTGGCTTCAGTTTATGAGGACGCACAAAAGGAACCTATTGAAACACCGTCTAAGTGTGTCACCAGCTAGCCTACAAATCCCTAACTTTGTCTGGTTCCAACACAATCCTTCATTGCCAATTTCATGACATAACACACATCATTGGTTTCATATTGAGTTTCAAAACCTTCATACGTCCAAGAATCGTGTCCAAACATAAAACCGCGATTCCATTTCATGCCACACACCTCTCAGGCCCTACAACCATCCTACCCAAGAATCAAACTAAAATCCAAGAAACCATACAATCTTCTCTTCATCTATTCTACAATGATCATAAATTCATAATCTTGGATTATAACAACACACACATTGCACGAAACACAGTACAAGGTCAAAAGAAACGTACCAACTACGCTAAAACATAAGAGAAAACGTACAATAGTAAAAGATATAACAATGCAAAAATTAGCAACAGAAAAAGAAAAAGGGCAAAGATGAGGAATTATTACAGAGCAGTAAGTTCCTCAGAAATGAGTTCACTGTAATCAGCAGAATGCAAACCATGATGATCTTTGGAAACCCCTCTTCCTTTATTCTTACGCTTCTTCTTCTTCGCACTTTGCCCCATTTTTTTTTTACTGTTTAACTTTCCTCATCAAAATTTAATACCCAGATAACAAAATCAACCAAAATTGTAACTTTGAATTCGACCCACAATTCTTTACCTCCTGAAAACGCTGGATTTGGTCAAAATGGTGTGTGATTAATGAAGTTGACTCCTTTTTAGACGAGGAAATTATGTTTTGGGTGGGGGTTTGGGTTTTTTTTTTTTTTTTTTTTTCTGTCTACTGCTACTGTTTGATTGAAACGACGAGCAAATAAAGTTTAATTTCTGCGCAATCGTGACTAATAAGATAAAAAAAAATGCCACTAAAATGTTGAAATATGTCACTACATTTCATATATTACAAAAATAGTAGCATTCTGATGTATACCCGAATCAGTAAGGATTGTCCTCTAAACAAAAATTTTAACGCAGAATCCTTCAAAAAAAAATTTGATTGGAGTGACCAACATTTATACTCGCTTCGTTTTTCTCCTTAGTTAACGTTTTTATAAACACACAAACCAAAGAGATAGTGGATGAGTTAGAAATGAATGATATTTTTAAGTTAATTTATACCAATAAACCATCAAATGCAAGCGGGGTTGAATTCGTTGAATTTTGAATGACATAAAGACAAACTTGTTATTCTAATGTAGTTTCCAATTTTATCTAAATCTAATGTTTACATACTTTATTAGTAGAGAACTAAAAAGTAGACAAAAAAACACTCATTTTATGGGCTCACGTTTTATCAACATTCACAAATCAAACACATTTTTCGAAAGGTAATCGCATAGCCAATTGAGTTACTTACTAGGCAACCCTTCCTTACTCTAGGGAGCTTGACTCTCTTCTTTGTACTACGTACTAACATAGAACTTGATCACATTGTCCCTTCCAATAAGTTTTGTATATCCCATATACATTACCAAACATATATGATGGGGTATTTTTTCTAGTTTTATGTAGTGGGATTGAGGAGAGAGAGATGAGATGTGCTGGAATATGTGAATAAAAAATTAGTCATATACATTTAGAAATATATATGGATATACATTAAAACTTTCTTATAAGGTGATACTTTAGGTAGAAAGGTTACTTAATTCCATGTGGTACTACACTACTCCTGATATATAAGTAAATGTGATTGAATACAATCGTCAAAGCCCTTATAGCTCAGTGGTAGAGCGTCAGTCTTGTAAACTGAAGGTCCGTAGTTCGATCCTGCGTGAGGGCAATTTTTGAACCAACTTGTTTTTTTTTTTTTTTTTTTTTTTTTTTTAAATAAAAACCATTAGCTAGGGATTTGCCGCCTCATTTTCTTGGTTGATTGATCGATCATCTTTACGATACACGGATAGTGTTGGGTTGTTTTCTCTTGAAACAGATTCAACAACCGATTTCGTATAGCTTAATAATGATAGTGAACGACGATGAATACGATAGAAATGTTGCCCAATAATACAATTGGATTTGCTACAAGGCCACGAGAAGTGGTAATTTTTAGTAACTAACACCAAAAAGTTACTTGAATCTCTCTTTACATCACAAGTAAATTAATAAGAAGAAGAAGAAGAAGAAAAATTTCATCATAGTTATGCATAAACAATTAATTAGCCAAACTCTCCCTCTTTTTAAGTCTAAATCTGCTAAAAGTTGTGCTTCAAGAACAAGCTTTCTTGTGGAGAAGCAGGTCCAATCTCTTCTTCCAAACTTATTAGTCCCTCAACACCATTTCTGCTACTGCCTAAATTTTTGGCCTCAGGAGTAGTATTAGTCCTTGCATTTTCGACATCAGCATCCGAAACAGAAGACTTTCGTCGTTGGGAGGAGGCAACACTAGGGAATGTTATCCATGATGGTGCTCTAAACTCGAACCTCTGATCCTCAGCTGAGCCAATGTCAGTTTCTGATGGATTTGATGATCGTTGAGACGATTTCTTATGCATTCGGCTGCTTCCTAGGACTACTTCAGTTGGCAGAATAGGTTGCTCACTGCAAGGAGTACCCATCAGCAGAGCTAGAGCTCGTTCTAATGCTGTAGTTACTTTGTCCATTGAAGGCCTGTCTTTGCCCCTCATTCTTACACATTTACAGGCCACATTCGCTATTCTTCTGAGGGCTTCTACATCAGGGGGAACCTTCAGAGCAGGATCCAAAATCGCAGAGACATCTCCTGCTCTGATCAGAGGAACAGCCCATTCAACAATGTTACCATCTTCAAATTGCATGTCTATGGCCTTCCGGCCACTAAGAATTTCCAAAAGCAAAACACCGAAGCTGTACACATCAGACTTAGTTGTTAGGTAGTGAAGTCTATAGTATTCAGGGTCAAGGTATCCTAGAGTTCCTGCTGGCAGTTCCGCTAATGGGGAGCTGCTGTCAGCAGGCCCCAGGAGAGATAGGCCAAAATCAGCCACTCGAGCATTGTGCTCTTCATCGATCAGAATGTTGGATGACTTAATGTCTCGGTGTATCACAGGAGGACAAGCATAACCGTGCAAGTATTCAATCCCTCTTGATGCCTGGACAGCGATAGTCACTCTCCGTACCCAATCTAGCTGTTCCTTCAAATGATTGTCTTTTCCGTGAAGGTGCTGGTGCAGTGATCCATGAGCCATGAACTCATAAACCAGAAGCCTTTCTTCAGCTTCTTCACAGTAGCCTAGCAGATTCAGCAGGTGCGCATGATTCAACCGTGAAAGCAGATCAAGTTCTGTGTGAAATTCCTTTGAATTTTTCTTCTGATCAGAAGACATAACAGCCCTCTTAACGGCTACTGTTGTTCCATCCTTCAAAACTCCTTTGAACACGCACGAGAAACTTCCCCGTCCCACTATTGATTCCTCCTTAAAACCTCCAGTTGCTCTCTCAAGCTCTTCATAGGTGAACACTTTTGCTCTTCTGATCTTGATCTCCTCCAAGTCAGGTCTGATTTTAGGATTTGTAGACGAACCACTCCCGCCATTTTTCTTGGACTTCCAGACCCTCGCTGAGCATTCACAGTTTCGCAATTTGTATCTGACATATAGCACTGCAGTTAAGCACACTACAATAACCATGAACACAACAAAAACGGCCTCTGCAACAATGACTGGAAGCTGAATCGCCCAAAACTTAGCATACTTTTTCTCAGCAGCATCATTTGAGCTATTGTCTGTGGAACAGTTTGCAGTGCATTCAGGAGACGTACAGCTAGAACAGTTATAAGCACACTGTCTATCAGATTGCTGAGTGCATCCAACTTTGGAGTACATATCATGGGGGCAAGAAGTCTTGCAAGGCGTACACATATAACGGTTGGGTGGCTTGCAGGTTCCCTTGCCTTGCTTGAACTCATAGAAACCAGCAGCACAAGGCGTAGGCCTGCATACTCCAGGAGAGACAGCTATCGGAATAGAGGTTGGAAAACCATAACCCCAACAAACTGGTGAAAGCGATTTTGCTGCAAGTATGCCACAAGTGTAATAGTCTCCAGCAGCAATGGTGTAGATTTGAACATGTTGTGGAGGTAATGTACTTTGTTCCATGACAAAACCCCAACAAATTACTCCACGATCCGAACTTCTGATTCCACAAGCATGAAACTTTCCTCCAACAACTGACAGCATTGGTATTTGAGGAGCCAAATTGACGCCTTTGCCTGACAAACTAGCTGAAATCGGCTTCTCATTACCACCCAAGGTATTCCCCCAACAATACGGGCTTGAATCCACCCCTTCTTCAATCCCACAAACATGATAACCCCCAGCTGCTACCATTTTAAACTTCTTATTCTGCGGAATCAGGGTAATTACTCGACTATTACCTTCGTCTCCCCAGCAAAATGCAGTCCTATTCTCAGCAAACAGCCCACAGTTGAAGCTAGAACCAGCAGAAATGGATTTAATTTGGCCATCAAAAACATAATTGCCAGTAATGTTATAACCCCAGCAATCAACCAAAGAAGTTTCCCTAAGCTTTCCTGTCAAAGGTTTCCTTAAAGCACACAAATGATTGTCACCAGCACTAATTTCGACATACCGAGAACCCGGATTCATTGGCTGTGGAACACCTATCTGCACAAAACTACTACTCCCCCAACAGTAAGGTTGGTTTGAATCCACCAAAAGCCCACAAACAAAACCATCACCAGCAGTCAAACCCACAAAACTGAGATGTTGAGGAATTGAATATAGAACAGCAGCATTCGAACCATAACAGTTTACATAATGTGAACCATCTGACTTTAACCCACAAAAAGCAGGACCATTTGAACCATATGATACAGCTACAGAGGACATAGACCCAAAACCAGAAACCCACCCCCAAAACTCTGAAATTATTACAGCAATTGTCAGGGTAATTTGAACTGTAAATTTAACTTTCCCACCATAAATCTTCAACACCCATGTCAGTAAAAATCCTACTAAACACTTGCTAAGTTCCATTATACTGAAAAAAGAAAAACTCACCTACAAACTTGTATACTCAGCTAAATTAACAAAGCAAAGTACTAGTAAAGTTGGTGGCATGATTTTTTTTTTTTACCTCAGTTAAAAAAAAAGAGGCAGTTCACCACATAAAGATGCTTCCTTTTTTCCCCATTACTGCTTCATGAGAGACTCTCAGTAAAACCCAGATTCAAAGAACTCAACTTTTCCCCAGAAAATTTACCCTTGACACAAAATATTTCACCTGCATTCTCTCCCCTCATTTCAACAGCAATACAATGAATATATTTTCACCTTTTTGGATCAAACAGTGGTAAAAAATGAAGTCTGCTTGATATGATAATTCAATATCCACATATAGTTCCTGTCCAGGAGTGCTGCTGCAGTAATGACTGACAGTAAAAAAAATATATGACAGTAGTAAAAGAAATCACAAGAATGAAAGGTTTGTGTTTGTTGATGAATGATTACTGTAAATGCAAGACAGGAATGAAGTTGCTGCCACAAAACAGATGAAAAAAAAAAAAGTGAAAATTTGCAGGAGAGAGAGAGAAAGACAGCATTAAATGAGATAGCAATGCAGCTTCTCAAAGCAGGCAGAGGTGTAGGTGAAGGCATTAAATGACACAGTTAATGCAAATGGGAAATTAAATTATTTCTTTTTTAAAAAATCAAAATAATTTGTAAATTGTAAGAGAAGATTGATGAAATTTCATTGCCCTTGATTCCTGCACACATGGATTTTTATATTAAGAATGGGATGTCAGTTAAATTTGTTCAAGAAAAATGAGTAAAATATTTTGTGTTGGTAGAAACAAAAAACCTTCTACTTTCTATTCTTCTGTCTGTTTGATTTATGTCAAGAGTGAACAGAAAGTCATCCTCCCTAAAATTCAGATTAACTGTTGTTTTGTTCTAAGAAAGAAATTCAATTTCTGCATAATTTTTGCATGTAACGTCGGGGTTCTACTGTTCTAGCTACATTGGGTTTATATATGGAAGGTTTAGATTTCTTCCTAAAATGCACGTTCTAAGTTGAGTAAGTTTTGAATTTTTGTTTTCTCACCATTCCATTTCAATTGAGTTTTCTCTCGCGAGTTTGGACAATTAGGTACTCTGGATTTATAAAGGTAAGAATCGAAATATTGACTTTTGTACTAACGAACGCTTATAAATAACGAAAGACATCCTACACGTATGGCCATATGGGTGCAGACTTCAAGTGCGTCATACCGTTGATGGGTTTTATCGCAATGTGTCTAGTTGTCTCGTCTAGCTGTTTCTTACCGAACTTTCGTATATTCTTAGTACCTTATAATTAACATACCTCATTGGTGAGAGTCATTTCAAATTACAAAATGTAAAACCAGCTGTCATTAAAACATACCTATTAATATCTCCATTTAAACAATAAAACAAATACTCTCTACGTCGTATCTTCTAACAAGAAATGTAACTATGGTGTGGAGCCGTGGAGGATACATTCTACTACACATACATTGATACACTAAGGCCGGTTTGATATGACTTAATAAAAGTAGTATTCAAATCTGTTTAAAGTCATTAAAATCAGATCAAATCAGAATTATTCAAATCAGATCAGATCAGATCAAATAAAAATTTCTCAAATAACAATAAATGAATTTGGTCCATTATTGATACTAATTCGTTGAAATTCAATCAAATTTTCAAAATATTCAGATCAGTACAGAGTCATCAAATCAGATCAGATTAGATCAGGAGCAATCAAGTCAGTTCAGACCAGAACAGAAAAATGCAGTCTTATCAAACATGGCCTAATTCTCTATTTATGTATTTATTGATTATGAAAATATTAAATATATTTTATTTTCATATATGGAGTACAAGATCAGAGATAATAGTTTTAGGCTATGTTTGGTAAAACTAGTTAGAATAGTAGATAAATGCTAAAATGGTAGCTGAAAGGTGAAATAATTACTGCAATAATATCTGAAAATGTTTATCTGATAGAAATAGAAGTGTTCGGCAAAATTACCTGATATAGTAGCTGACAGAGACGGAGCTATGTTAGGGCCAAAGTGGGCACCGGCGCCCCTCAAGATCTTGATATTTATTTTTAAAGAAGCAATATATGTCAGAAAACTTGATTCTGCTTAGTGGTAAGGGTAACTGATGTTGAACGTTACCACCCGAGTTCAAATCCTCTTTGCCACTCTTTTTTTTTTTTCTTATTTGTTGCCTACCTCACCTTGCTGATCAAGGCTTCTAACGAAAGCCAAAAAAGGCTCCAGCACTTGACATAATTCTGACTTTCGGAGTATATATATAGTGATTTAAAAAAGTTCATTTTTTTTTTGTCTTTAGAAGAAAAATGGAAATTAGCATTTTTTCCTTAATTGATTTCGTCCTTTTTTTTTTTTATTTAATTTAGTTTTTTAGGTTTTTTTTTCCAGTACTGTTAATGTCTTAAATGGTTGCCGCTAGACCTGTCAGAACCTGACCCGACCCGGTAACCCGACCCGACCCGCATTTGAACCCGATTAGACCCGTTTTTTTGACCCGCGACCCGTATATGACCCGAACCCGATCAACCCGAAAATTTGCGGGTCAAAACGGGTCGGGTCAGGGTCAACCCGGCGGGTCAAAGTCAAAGTCAAAGTCTAAAAAAAAAAAACTAACCTAACATTTTAGGTGTTGTTCGGTATTGCTGATGTTTTTCGTTTTTCGTTTTTTTTTTTGGAGAAAATTAAACAAAACGCGTTCGGTGGATTCCGTTGCCAAAAACAAAATCAGCTTAATTCCATGATTAATCTGCCCGTTTTCTCAAACCACTTTTGATGGTTTCCAAAAACAGATTTAGATTTTTATTTTTAATTTCTTACCAGTTACCATTCCTATCATCCTATGTAAGTAACATCAACGCATCCTGCACACCATCGTCGCCGAGATGCAACAACGATCGACAGCCGGCGTGACTACTATTCCGCCACCGTATCCCCTGCCTACTACGACATCGATTTCTCTGGTCAACAACATCAATCATTAGGAGGAATCCGATATGTCTTCCGATCGAAAATCTCGGTCCTCCGTTTTGCCTTGTTCCTTTTACGCCGGTTACATGATCGGAAAATGGTATACTGCGGAATTAGAATGGATAGTGGATTTGCATGTGGTGGTTTGATATGGTGGCAAGGCTGGTGGTGCGGAGGAGGGATCAGATTCGAGCTTGTTGAGTGAGGCTATTAATGGTGGTGAAACAAAAATGACGTTAAAAAGTTGTATGTAAAAGGCGTTAAAAATCATACGTAAGGCGCTAAAAATCATACGTAAAAGCGCTAAAGTTCAAGGAAAAACCCTGCGTAAAACAATGTTTTCGACCCGTATTCTGACCCTAACCCGACTCGACCCTAACCCGACCCGACCCGTATTTTGACCTGACCCGTATTTGACCCGACCCGTATTCGACCCGACCCGTATTGACCCGACCCGTATTTAACCCGACACGACCCGTTTGACAGGTCTAGTTGCCGCCGTTTGACTTCGGCCCCCCTCAACCTCATTTTCTAGCTCCATCCCTGGTAGCTGATGTATATAAAATTAAAATGCACTATTTATTTTTAATCTTACTTTTAATAAAATAAATGAGGGTTAATTTAGAATAAATTTATGATATGTAGTTTAAATTTTAATAAGTTATCTAAGTTACATGGGATAACTTATTAAAAAAGTTAGCTTGTATTTAAGCTAATGGTGTTATCAAAACCTACTTATTTAGTCAAAGAGCCTAAAAAACTTGTCGAATAAGATATGTTGGCCAAATAAGCTAACTTATTGTGAATAACAAACATAATCTTAACCAAAATACTAGGAGTCTATATGTAGACAAGTAAAAAAAATTGTCTATGTTTGATTTGTAGTAAAAATAATTAGCGGCGTATTAAATTTTGTTGCATAACTTAGGAAATAATGGATTATAAGGAAAGAGGGACAATCAAGGGCTCTTGATTTTGGAAATAAATCAATTTAGGATGATCCTAGGATTCTATATGTAGACAATAGAAAAATTGTCTATAACATAATCAAGTGTGGTGAATTAAAATTTGCAAGTAGTAAATAATATGCTTGTGTTGTACTGTAGTGAATTTAACATGTTTACAGTAAATTTAAATTGACAGTAAAACAATATTGTTACGAATTTATCAAAACATATTTAAATTGATTTAATTCTCAAATCAAGGACCCTTAATTGTCTCTCTTTCCTTATAATTCAACAATTATAATATTATGCAACAAAATTTACTGCACATTTGATTAATTTTACTACAAACTAAGTAACTAAACCATAGACATTTTTTTTATTTGTCTACATATATACCCCTAGTATTTTTTTTATCAATTTAAATTTCTTTCTATCGATAGAAGCATACCAATATTGATTTTACTACCAGTGTCATAAATTTACTGCAAATATGTTAAATTTACTACACAACAATATTTTTTTTTACTATTTGTCATCTTTAATTTACCACATTTGATTGTGCTATAGACAATTTTTCTATTGTCAACATATAACATCCTGAGACCATCCTAACCTTAATTGTTATTACACCTAGTTTACTGCGCAGGTGTAACTTTTACCTTATTAAGTTATCGCATTTATGGAGGATATATGTATATAAGAAAAAATATCATTTGCTAATCTTTTGGGGAGAGAATATAAATGTGCTATAGTTAAGAGCGTTAAGTTAAGTGCAAAATACTAGCAGTAATTGAATTTGGAAAAAAAATAAGTTAATTTTTATTGTGATTTTAATTTTAACTATGATGCCACGTAGCATGAGAGATGAACTAACTAAAATCTGTAAACCCAGTGTTGCTTCTAAAATTGTAACACAACTTTTAATATATAGTACGGAGTATAAGATATCTAGTACTCCGTGTGTAAGTGGTTTCATATACTTAAGCTAGCCGACATTTCTCATGTGTGTGTGTTGATAAATTACGTGACGTCCAACTAATACCGATTTCTTTCTTAATTTAAGTGTTAGGTGCGTAATGTTACTAATGATATGGTACACACTACACATCACGTATGCATGCATGGCCCTATAGGCCATATCATTTGGGCGTAAAGTCACTGTACACCACGTATGGATTTGTGACGGGCACCCTCTACCTTCTTTCGGGCCTCAATCTGTCTCTGCAACGTAATTATCTGTCTATTTTTATACTTCCGACTTCTATAAAACCAATATTATTGACGGTAAGAATCAACAGTCAATGCACCTTTGTCTTAAATGTCTGAGATAAAGAAGCGTGGGTCTGTTTCAGGGGCCTCAGACAAAGGTGCATGAAACAACCGACCGTTTCTCTAATATCATTACTTCATACTTAAGAAATTTGTCTTCATTTCTAAAAGTTTAGATGAAGTCGTCCAAACATTAGTGATTTAGTGATGGCTAGTATGAAAATAGACAATATCCATTGTAGCTTTACTTAAGGCCGACACTATGCCAGAGACAAAAAATCTATTTCTCGCTGTTATCATTTTTGTAATATACTTTCCGTTGTAAGAACGAAAGAAGTATCCTAAAAATCGAATTGTTGTAAAAATA
Source organism: Spergularia marina (assembly GCA_963680865.1). NCBI lineage: Eukaryota > Viridiplantae > Streptophyta > Magnoliopsida > Caryophyllales > Caryophyllaceae > Spergularia > Spergularia marina. The sequence continues at coordinate 18,361,961 of OY804553.1, read as the reverse complement.
TTGCTAGCAAAGAACCTAAAGAGAGACAATTTGTCGCGAGGACTCATCATTCTTGGAAGCATGAATTATCAACGCGAAGATTTTTGCAAAACCTAGAATAGTTATCTACTCAGTCTACGCTTTGAATAGCCTTAGTTACTATAGGAAATTGTGGTTCATCCAAGCTTGATAGTCTAATACACCTTCGAAATAAACTTACGAGCTCATCGAGGGCAACCCGGGGTAAATTCACATAGACCCAACTAGTCCCCTTGCCCCAAATCCGGTTACTCACTTACCAGTTCGCCGTTACATTTGTACCAGAAATTACGCGTAATCCCAGAGTTTACAGCTCAAGCAACGTTCTGGTGGCTCATGGAACAAAACCAGATGGTCCTTTGGAAAAAGGACCACTTAATTGGGGAGCCAAAAGTGTTGACCGTAATAGGGTGTTCTAGCCTGAATTTAGCCTTTGACATATGACAATCAACTGCCTAAGCTTAGTCAAATTGAGATAACCACAAAAAAGAATGTGCCACCCAACTAAAACGGTAGTAATCTCTTTGCTCTAGACATACCCCAACAAACACACAGCCCTGAGCTTAATCGAACCAACAATAGTAGAGACCGGTTCACCTTCAAGCTCGGACACACTCACGACCAGAACCAAAGTTTGGATCGCTTGTAGGAAGGCAAAGCTGGTTGATAAATCTCAACCATCAACCATGAACCTTATCCTTCAGAGAGGAGTGACTTGCAGTTCTTGGCCCGCTGAAATTTTTTGGCTCACGACCCGGTTACGGGTTGTAAAAAGGACCATTGGCCACCAAAAACCAACATGGCAACTTAGATAAGAGAGAGGCTTGGCTCGGCTCGTTTTCATTGAGAAACTTAAAAGGATGCATCCCAATGCCCAACAACTGATCAAGATGAAGAAGAAGAACCAACTCAATAAATCATGATGAAGGAAACTGACAGAGTTATAATACAATTCTAGGAATATATACAAAAAGGCCCAAAACAGACGCCAAATCATATAAAGATCAATGGCCTCCTCAAAGACAGATGTGTGGGCAAAACTAATGATCACAAATTACAGAGACTTAACTAACAAAAACTCACTAATTTAAATGTATGGTGTGTAGCATTGTTATTCTTTGTATGTGTGTGTTTTCCAGCATAAACAGCAACCTGCGGAAACCCCCATTGCGGAAACCATAAACCAATGGCAGTAAAGTTAAGTAGATAATATTTGGACTGAAGTCATATGCTCGAACATACACGTAAAAGGGTCCGACAGGTGACATAATCAAAGTGTTCGACATAAACAATCAGAACTAGTCATATTTCATGGATTGCATCCAAATCTTCATGACTAATCAGAACCCAGAAGAGCTCTCACGTGAATGTATAAACAAGTTGAATGAAAATAAAAGAATGTTCTAAGCATACAACAACGACAACAGTCTTAGTCCCAAAATCATAGTTAAAGCATTCAAGAAAAAATTCCTAGCAGGAGGGAACATAAAGGACACATATCAATCAATTTGAACATCTACAAGTATACAACTATACAAGACGACTCAGCCCCAGAGACTAGGGAAAGCAGCCGTCGAAGGCCCAATCAGTATTCTTTACATATAAGAAAACAATATCTCTCTTTCTGAATAGTACTGATACAACAGCCTCAATACGCTCGAAAAAGACATGCTGTAGAACAACCTTTTGGGTATGTGCAGGACAAAAAGTTTCCTTTTGATCTTTGTCAACTTTTGCTATTAGTTGTACAAAATGAATTAAAGGGAATAAAGGAATCAGTACTAACCGAAACGGATATTTCAACTTCCAGAGTATCATGAGCACCTCCACCTATGTCATGTAAAACTCACTGTAACAGAAACAATACAAATGCTTAATTAGCAGAGCTTAGAATAACCAGGATAGAGAACTCAGCACTTGAACTGTTGTTGAGTGTAACAGTTCACACAAAATTACAACATTACACCATTTGTACAACCTCTTATAGCTTAGTCAAGACCAATGTAACTTACACAATTACCACTATTTTTTTAGAAGCTACCTCCTCAATAGTTTTGGACCAATAAGGTTGTTATTCTAAGAGATCACCTCAAGCGACAGAAATGCAAACCACTACCTTTCAAGCTATGACAAATATTCATACGCAAACGGGCTTTCAAATCTACACAATCATTACCGCCTAAAACAAACTACACATGCACTGTCCTCAGTCCGTCAATGTCCAGAGGTGCAAGCTCAATCTAATGTTATCTGATCCATACTACTACTATCAAATGTTCTATTAATGAATATTGAGACGACCTCATATTTAGCACAGCTCCTGATAACGCATAAAACTCAAAATGCATTTTATTTGTTGATTCCAGAAGTAGCTCGGGAGAAAAAAAATTGTTACATAACTTTTGGCCAATATTTTAGATACCTGATAGAATAACTTAAAGATTGTAGATACTGGATTACATTATAACAGCATCACAAAAGGCATTTTGAAATTCTGCTTACAAGGAAAACTAATATTAAATAAGAGAAGCACATATTATCCACAATTGATGAATGTATTAACTAAACAGAAACCTCAATCAACCAGAATATACTTATTTACACGAACAAGTGTACAACACTTGGGTTTTGATCAGCCACAACTTCAAATAGGATTATAGGAATATTGAGGTTCCTATACAACGTACAGCATAAAAGATTCAGTGAGGGCAGAGGGATTTTTATATACCAATCACATAATATTTTCAGAATGGTAACTTTTGCAGATTTTTGAAAGTAACTTAATTGAGTAAATTATCTTGCTACTTTCCAGAAGTAATTTACCTAAATTTTTCCAAAACTGTCATAATTCAAAAGTAACATACTCGCTCCTATTTGGTATTCGCAATGATGTTTCACTTGATTTTGCACGGTTTTTTTCGGTAGAGAGTAAGATATGGGAAATGAAAGTAGGTAAAAGTCTAAAGACAGTGGAGTCATAAATTACAATGACAACAATAACATACAAATAAGGAAAGTGGAAGATGATTGTGAATTGGACAAGTAGGGAAGTGGAGCATCATTGTGAATAGGAGGGAGAAACTTATTAGACATCATACAATATGACTTGAATGGTCTCGTACAATAACGCTGTCTCATTCTAGAATTACTCAAAACTCAATTGCACATGCTTTCTATAACCATTGCCCAAAATGAATTCTGATACTTCTAAGTTCTAACTGTAATGACATGCACGTGGGAAGTCAAATTTCAAAATTTATACAACGCATATCAGAACTAAGCAATCAGATTAAGCAAACAACTCTATTGGAAGAAATTTGCAGCTTAATTGAGCATTATAATATCTAAGCTTCTGGATCGTCAGATTCGTCACCAAACTTGAACAAGCAGGGTGGCTTGCAGGGGGAAAAAGAAAAGCAAGCAAGCATCGGAAAAAGGGTACCTGAAAAGCTATCCTTCTTGACCTTCTACGAGTTACACGAGCATGTCCAGAAAAATGCATTGAGGTCCCCAAGACCTTTGCCTCAGGGCTCCCAGATTGACTTTCATCAACATTCTTGGAATGCTCCTGCATCTTAAGTTCAGAATAGGCAGGCTTTATCCGTAGCTCCTCCGGCTCCGAGGATTGTGTAAAGCTCAAAAGTCTGATAGAGAAATACAATAGCTTGTTAATTAATGGAATGACTGGACTCCACACAACAACAGTTAGTAGTAAGCGTACTCTGAGCTTTCATTTCCAGCACCAGTTTTGCTGCTACCCTGCATAAAATATAGGCGTCATTGAGAAGGCAAAATGAGGATATAGGTGGAAACCAATCAAACAACTTTACAAATGGCAAATCAAGATTATGAGTGAAAATAAATGCACAAACATATTTACAGTTCTTATAGCCAGGACACCAATGACAATGACTTGGGAGGGGGGGGGGATCTTTATTTAAGGACCAATGTTGCAAATGCTGGCGGGATATCAAGAAACCATGAATTTGCTACTCTTTTTAAAGTTCGAGAGAGGCAAAGGAAAAGAGCGCTGGGGAAGGGAGGGTGAATATCGATAACCAATTCCCACTGCAACCTATGTCGAGGAGATCAATAGACAGGAAATAACAGACCTATCCTTTTTTGTTTCATCCTTCAAACGAATCAAATACTCTACAACCTAAAAACTAGAGATTCAGAATTTAGCGTACGAAAAATGTACTGGATTATACTTAAGACTACCATTCAATTCTGTCCAATCGAGTCAAACTGGCACTAAGAGACCTTTCAAAGAAGCTGTCAAAGAATTTTTTGAGGAAATGGAAAAGTTACAGCTTACAAGTACGTACCATATTATTTCTCACTTCACTTCGGCGAATGTCCTCATCAAGCTTATTCGAGTGATTCGTTATGCGATGATCCAACCTATTTTTCTTCGGAGCAGCCAAGTCTAGAGGCCCACCAATGTTAAAAGGGCTGAGAGATACATTTTTCTTCGGGAGCTCAATTGCATACTGACCAGCCTCATGTGAGGTTACGAATCCACCATTACCCTTTTCGATACTGGTACCAAAATTTAGATTAGTCGGAGATGACCACTGGAAAGGGAACAAGGGCCTGGTTTTTCCAAAGCTGCGGACCAATTCCGTTTGAGCCTCTGCGACATGTCTAGTGCTCAATATAGATGGCCTACCAAAAGTAATATGCCCCACACCAGGAAGACCGCTTAAGAAATAAGAAGAGGATGCATTTTGGCTCCCATCAATCGCTTGAACAGGCCGTATCTGATTAGCCTCAATGGCTTGAACAGGTCGTGTCTGATTAACATCCCCACGAACCTGATTAGAGTTATGCGGTCCAATTTGTGCTACTCTGCTGATTTGTGGTTGATCATCTGAGACCAGACACGCATCAACTCTCGAAGAAGATGCAGTATCATGATGTTGCACAAAACTACCACTAGGAGATGTCTTGACGCCTCCAAAAGGAGCTCCAGACAATATCTTATTTTGATAAGCTGAGTCTGGAGGGTAAATAGTTTTCTGTGAGCGAGGTTTCTTATATATGCCATCACCTGTCTTCGAGGAATTAGGATCATATGGCATGGTGGACTTATATGTTCTATTTTGGGTAACTACACTAGCATCTGAATAAGTACCCACCTTATTCTCTTTTATTACTAAAGTTTCTGCACCACAAATTTGCAGTTCTGTATCAGATTTAGATTTAGAGGATAACAAAGTTGGCTCTGCACCTAAATCCTGCAGATTGTGGACATTGGTGAATGATTTAAGTCCTGGTGTAGAAAGAGGTCCTTCCCCACCAAATTCATCAGCTTGAAGTGAAACGCTTGTCCCCATTGTGGTTGGGCAAGACTTATCTTCAAGTTGGGTATTATTGGTCTCATTATGTGAATTTTTGAGACATGAACCTTTACTTTGTTCAGGACTGCTCGAGTTGTGGCCTCGAATATCGAGAGATAAATTCACTCCAGCATTCAGGCTACCTGCCCAGTCTGTTGCGGTTGAGTTTAAATCAACATAAAGTTGAATCCCATCCATGTTACTAACCTGAAACATGAAACTAGGGGGAGGAGCTTCTCCAGTAGAACTTAAAACAGATGGGAAAGCATTTTCAGGATCACCTGCACCACTATTGTTATCTTTATGAAGCTGGGTCATAATACCCATATCTTCAGATCCCTGCATATAACAGAAGACAAGTAAAGATCACATGTTCGAGTATCATCAATGTCCAAAAGCCTGCTGCAGCTTATCAGTTGTCACAATTGAGGAAACGTCAAGTCGTCAACACATGATCCAAAGCCACATAAGTTTCCCAGTTTTACATAATTTGACAACGTAACCTTGTTATTTGAGATCAATTACTATTGTCCTATTTGTTATTCCCATTAAATAGTATATTCCATATTCCAGCCTAAGCTCAACAATCTTGCCCTTAACATAAAAGTTTGACCTAAATAATTGAACCTACACATATCCCTTGAGCTTTTACAAAAGCACTTGAATACTTTTCAGTTCCACTCCAATTTCATCCTCTTGTCAGGTCTCTTCAATTGTATTCCCTCAGGTTCTGATGCTTACCTCTATTTGCTTAATGTGGATGCTACACTATAATTGCTCCCCCCCCCAAAGAGATTATTTATATTATCTAATCTGTTACACATGATTGGGACTATACCAATCATGAATTAGATGATAGGGTTACCTTCTAAAATACATAGAATCAGAGGATCTAGAAGTTTGTGGATAGTTAAGAGTACAAGGAAACCAACTGCATTTCTTCGCTCCTTTATCTCCTTCCTCCCTCCTCTAAAATACACTCCTGCCCTCTTGTGGGGATTTTGTGTCCTGTTGTGAAGGTTTTGTCTGAGTCCCGTTTTGGGGGCTTTCTGATTCTGTAGGTATGTTCTTCATGTGAGGGTTGAAGTTGAAAAATCATCTAACAAGTTTTCACATCTCAAAGTTAAGACATGTTTTTACTCTTCTGTTAATACACGTCAGGTGCATTTCAAGTTTGGGTAAAACAATTTAGGCATATATGGGTTCAGGGAGATTTTAGGGCCGGTTCCTTTTTTTTTCCTATTAAATTTACATTTTATTACTAATTTACTATTTTATTATTACTGCACATTAAGTATTATATAAAAATCATAATTTAATCATATCTATGACCGTCTTAAATTAAATTTTCGATTTAAGTTAGTTTTATATTGTTGTAATATGTCCTTACATATCTTATTTTTGGGTCGTTTCGATCCACCGGGTTGCGTCAGGTCCAACCCTGAGTCAATTTTGGGTTTAAGTTGAAAAATCACGCTTTGGTTGGTTGTTGGTTGTTGGTTGTTTTTGTTTTTCGGCCGGGTGTCAGCCGGTTTTCCATGACAAATAAGCTTTTACAGCCCTTGCTTTCATCATAAGTCAATGTCATAGCAAAAACACTTCCGAGCAAATCATATGTTTTAGATCTCTGCGCTTAATAGTTTATTCGCCTAATAACAATTATAAAAACTTTGCCGATTGATCATGATAGATTACAATTCAGGAGGGCTATAGATCAAAAGTTCTTTCCAGAGATAAATCTATAGATCTGATACTAACCTTACCAGAAAAGGCGGGGCCCTTGCTGTTCTGCAAAACATGTTGAACTCGATCTTGATGCTTTCGAAATTGGCTAAAGCCATTGTTGGATGCCATCTCTCTCAGATCTGACAGACGACCAATATGAGAATCACGAATCATAAAAATAAGAACACAAATACGGATTTTATATAGCATACTTTCATGACTTCAAAGGATTAAAATAACAACAAATACGGAACTCAAGCATTAATTTCCAACAATCTAGCTTCTATATCATAATTAGGTTTTGAGAACAAACACATGCCAGTTGCTTTAAAAAAACTGAATGAAAGAAGGCAGATCCTTATCAGATAAGATCAGATTTTGATAGAAAACACAGACTTCATTTTTTTTTTTTTTTTTTTTTTGATAAATGAAAGAAGGCAGATCCTTATCAGATAAGATCAGATTTCGATAGAAAACACAGACTTCGTTTTTTTTTTTTTTTTTTTGATAAGTAAGATAGGATGTCATTATATTCAAAAGGAAACCAAGGGGGTAACTCCCATATAAAAAAAGACACCTAAAGAGGTGACGCCCGTAAGCAAAAGAGAGTTAATCACGCTCTAGGACTATCATGAGAAATTTTATCCACAAAAAGACTTTGTTAATCTGAGCAACAATCTATATTCTTCGTGTCTTAAAAGAGACATGAAATGCAGGGGGCACTACAATTCTATACCTGTTCTTTTTAAACCGGCTGAATTCCTCCTCACTCCAGGCTGATGCTCTGACCACACTGAAGGATTAGGATCACTTCTAGACACCTCCCATATGATTTTTGAGCTTATGTTCTTTTGCTGATGTTAAATACAAAAAATCATCAATCCCTGAACCTACTAAAGGAAATAAAATCATAGTTGAACCTGCGGAGGCATCCTAAAAAGGGTAGATATTTGGAAAACTTGCATCATATTTAATTTTAAGAACAAATTCTTAAATCAATAATTCATTTAAGCCATAGATATATTTTATCTATCTAACATTTTCTTCTTAATGTTAAATTCAAGGCAACATTTTAAGCATTATTATGATAGAGGGAAAACTATCTGGCATTTAAACCATGTACATAAAGGGAGTATGCCAGATTAAAGTAACATGGGCTATACACAACACCCTGAGTGACTCAGATCACCAACCAGCTGCAGGGTCCTCGCATCAAGAAGAACACCTGTCTCTTTGTAGATTATGGGATCATGTTTAAAAATGTAATATGAAGTATATTTATACTTAACAGCACAATAACCGAATATAGAATCTGAAGTAGAAAGTTCGAAACAACGAAACGGCCAAAGAGGAATGCAGAGAGGTATTAGAAGTGACAAGAGAGCAATTGATCATGACATTAATAAAGTGAGACTGTCAAGTCTGAAGCAATAGGAGAGTGCAAAGTTAGCAAAAGACATTCTTTCCAATCCACTTCAAAGAGTGCCACACCCATACTAAGGCACATATCCAATGTCGTTCCAACTTTTTAGGCTCCTATTTTCTCTTGTGATGCCTGATCAAGAACTTCAGGTGACTCCCTACAGATCATCATGACTTCTTTCCAACGTGACAAAGCCATCTGAATCTTAAGTTTAGCAATCTTTGAGAGATGACTTTTTTAGCCATTGTATTAGGCTAATGCTATGGGCTAATATAAACTACACCAATCCCATTTCTGACTTTTGAGGATGCACAATATAGTGCCTAAATTTTATCAGTAAAGATGACCTCATGTCAGTGTGGTATAGAAGGCATGTAGAAATAGCGCATTAAGTGGGATGGTATTTGTAGGAGAGGTCGATTGACACATAAGTATTGAAATGTAGGTTGCAGTTGCACAAAGGGAAGTAAATATGATACCAAAGAAAACGAAAGATGATCACTATCCTTTAATGAAAGTATCATTGTGGTTAACATAGATGCTTGTATTTCTAATCTCATAACAAATGCACATACTAACTATTATGATTTTGGTTAGTTCTTTCAGGGGAAGCCTATAAGAAGTCTAGTTAATAGTTCGTAAAGTAATCCACCATGTTGTGAGAGTGAGATGAGAAATTGACACTCTCAAGTCTCAAGTGCAAATGTCCTTAGTCCTCAAAAATAAATTACAGGTTCTAACTGCCCCATTCAAAAGTGCAAGACCATGTGATCGATACGGGAAATGACCAACCAAAGAGTTAAACAAAATTGCATCATCTTAAGAGTCAGATAGAGGGACAAGCAAATAGAACACAGAGGAGCAAAGAACACTATAGGTAGGCTCTCATAAGACTTTGACAAGATTTATGTCGATAAACTCCCCTAATATTTGAAGTTGTGAAGTGTGAAATCCTACCCTAATATATGAGAATAGTATTTCCCACATAGCATATCACCTAACAAAAAACGGCCTAGGCTAGCTATATGACCCATTTTCACAAAATGAAGTTTCAACACAACTGGATGCTCATTCTTTCTGTGGTAAGCCTTATACCATCACTTCCCATATAAGAAAAGTTATTACGAATTTTAAAACAGATTATTTAAGCTGGTATACAGTCTGATGTCAGCGATCTCCTTCAACCTAGTTAGTTCTACTACAATCATTAATTAATAACAATAGATTCCAGCAATAAGCCCAAATCTTCTTAGCACCTAGGTTGGACTCCTGCAGATGTTAAAATGCATGTCGTAAGAGTGAGTTCAGGGTAACTTACAACCCAATTACGGTATTTTTAATTGATTCTGTTTACAATCCCATGAATTGCAAATTAGTCAAATCAGTGTCACAAGAAGAGGGAGCTTCTTCACTTTTTTCAGTAAGTGACAGAGGACATCGATCAGCGGACACAAATTGAGGTGACTCCCAAGTACAAAATGAATTTGGATACAGTGGAGTTGAAAATAAACTCTGTGGTAGGGTTTACCCGAAAAGGTAAGAATAAAACATCTATTAATTTATTTGTGCTTTCGAAGATCCTCTTTATTTTGTCTGACTACCTTTTTTAGTAAACTCTACCAAAGGGTGACATCCATATACAAAAGGGGAGCTGAATGGTTAAGCTCTCAAGCTATCAACAGAATTTTTACATAGAGACTTCTTACATTACAAGAAACTGAATGTATATGGACTTGGACCATAGTGAATTTTCAAGAACTTCATTGGCAAATTACCCTTATGTCAAGCAACAGTTTACCCCATCACTTTCGAAATTGAGTCAACACCATGACTCGTCTGTCTTCTAAAGCATCTCAGGGTAGTATATAACTTCCGTTCACCATAAAGATCTCTCTAAGTCAATTACCAAATGCAGCTAGTGGACAAGATTCTTCCATTTCAAAGAATGCACATCATCAAGTTGCATCATACAAAAAGAAAACAAATGTATGGGTATGTACTTTTTAAAAAACCAATCAAAAGGCACACACATAATACATACTGCTACAATTTTACAAAAGTCAGTCCAAGGACTGGCATAATAGCTAAAATAGATCACCAAGCATTTAAAATAAGAAGGTTAACAAGAACCAATCAATGAGAAGAAGGTTGAAGACATTTGAGTCTGAAATGAATTAGAGAGCTTGACTTTGGAGCTTAACATATCATACTGGCTAATGGCTATCACGAAATTTATCTTAAAAAGGGCAGATCATCAGCACAAATACCTCAAGATATAGGATCAAGGATGTTGCCATTTCAGAGCTTGACTTGTTGGCAGGTAGCCCATACTTCTTGCACAGGCCTTGAAGGTCCTTCCGTGAGAATTTACGATACAGATCCTCTCCTTTCTGTTCTCCCATATGTTTCAAACAAAAGCATCAACATCTAAACCTGGGGAACCACCAGTTTATACCAGAAATCAATGGCAGCCATCAACCACCTAATAAGTATAGAAACTATAGTACCATAAGATGGATCAAACGGAAAGTTTTAGTAGCCCTAAGTTATTAAGCATTGTTGTGTCGTTGTCTCTTTTCTCAGAGTTATCTAGTTATTTAGATAATTAGAGCTAATCATATGAGGCTTGCGGTATAAACAGAACTTCATGTTTAGATTACTTTTTCTTGTACACTTCAAAGAGATGAGCTTATGACTTAAGAGGCAAAAGTCAAAAGGCAGTAATTTGATAGGTGCAGATAATCAGAAAGTGCCAATAAGCGCATCCAAACATACGGCATAAGAACTCACGTCAAATGTATCAAAATGCGTAACAATAAAGTTCTACGGACAAGTATCAAGAAAATGACACAATCCAGTAACTTATGTTTTTCAGAATAAGCAAAGCCAAACATCATACTCTATCCAGATCTAGACCACCTTCCTGTTTGCTTTGCAGTTTTTGACTGGCCATGTTAGGAGCCACGTTTAGATAGAACGACACATTCAATTGTCATTAAATTACGACATACTTTGCATAGCATTTTAACAGTTTTACTTGATTTTAAGGCAAGCCAGTCTCATCTATCCTAGATAAGACTCACAATACAGCTAGTCAAAAACAGTAAAACAAACAGGAAGACTATAGAATCAGACGGAGTATTAAACTTGTATTGTCCCCCCCCCCCCCCCCCCGCCCCCCGCCCCAAAATAAAACAATAAAACTAAAATAAGGGACAAAGAACAGCTTCAGTAGAAGAAAATGTAGTAAGTAGTGAGCATTCTTATGCCTGCAAAAATAATATCCTTGAAAAAAAAAAAAAGCTCTAGCCCACAATTCCCTTGAATAGACGGCGTGGTACCCAGTGCCCTAGAAAGAGTTATTTACGCTCCCCTTTTACATTTTAGACCTTTGTCCTCCTCATGATGTTTGAACTTATGAGCATCAGAGTAAGTAACCACTTGACTAAAGATATGTTAGGTATGTGCTTCATATGACAACAAACTATCTTATATTGGCGCGACACAAAAAATGCCAGCCACATTTTTGCACTAATCTTATCATGGGTCTACACAACAATAAGCTGAAAATTAAAACCTACCAACTACAAAACCAGCATTTCCCACAATTGCCTGCCTTAGACAACTAATGAGCTCTAATCAGAACGCGACACATCTAATCGAACAGCATAACGCTACATTTGGCCCAATTAGCCAAAACCCACTAACAAACTAACAATACAATGCGCAAATGAATCCAAAATAAGATAAAACAGTACACCCAATACACCAAGAACCACGTTTCGAAGCCGGTCAAAAAATCGGCCTTTCGACATCCTTATGCACCCAGGAGGAGGACCAAAAATTAAGCTGGGTCATTCAATAAGCATGAATTAAGATTAGGGTAAAGCTAAATTTAGGAGCATTCAATAATCAATTTTGTTGCTTTGATTTCTCCACATATAACACAGAAAAACCTAATAAAAACCCAGAAAAACAATCACAGTATACTACCAAATTCACCCAATTAAATGACCCAGAAAACAATCAACCAAAAATCTGAGCTGAAATACAGTAAAGTATACAAGGGTTCAGACTAATTAAGGTACCTGATTAAAAGGGTATTGCTGGAAATTGGAAGAAAAAGTACAGGTGAGGAGAGAGAAACTGAAGAAAGAGTGTCAAAGGAAATTCAGAGAGAGAGAGAGAGAGGAGATGAACAAGGGGGGTTGTGTTTGGGAAAAGAATAACAGTATAAAACGAACTATACTTTCCATTTTTAGAAATTTATGTATTTGTGTTTCTTATTACAGTATGTCCCCCTCAAAAATAAATATTTCTTAGTAGTAAAAACCATTAAAATTATAAAATTTGGATTTTATATTATGAGCAATTAATATTTAAAATATGACTAGAGATAGTGTCTAAATTAAAATTTTACATTTTATGGGAACAAAAAAAAAGTCTACATAAATTATAGTAGAACACGAATACATATCACAACTCACAAGACAAGGATTAATAGAGCCTAACTAACTTCAATGGCAATAACTAACTTTTATGTTAGATGTTGAAGACGGTAACCGTAATCAAAGTTCAAACTCCAAAATTTCATAGGTAGTTCTATTGGATCAAGGGACAAAGATGATATCAATGAACATGCAAGAGCTTGTGTTGGTATGACCATTATGATGTGAAGTTTGAATTATTTTTGCTTTGAGAAAAATGAAACCAAATATATTGAATTTTTTTTCCCTTTGTGCTCAGCAATGAGGTATGATTCTTGCATTTGCGACCCTCCCTAATTTAGAACATTATGCTCCCTATATGGAGTATATATTTTTAATACAGTATAATACATAATTAAAAGAAGGTTTATAACATATTTTAATGGCTCAAATGAGTACTTCTGATCCATGAGGAGGTCGGGGACTCGGGGTGTTAAAAGGTAGTTTGAATTGCAATGGCTCTCGAATTTGAGAGTAGTCCTGCCCTCTAAATGTGATCCAGAGCTAAATTGTTCAGCTATAGGCCCATCTAGTTTCTTGAAGCCCAAGTCCAACCATAAACACATGCAACTAAGCAAAATGTACTACCCCCCGTTCGTCTATAAACTATTAGGGTTGTTTAGAGTTAGCTTAAACTTTTATATAACCCGTTATACAATTTTTTTTGGAACTTTGTTTAACCAATTAGTAGGTACATCCTCCTTAATAAGCGTGTCGAATGGCCTTATGCAGTTGTAAATGAACGGAGAGTACTAATTGTTTCACAAATCTCTCAAAAAATTTAAAGTTGTAACTCTTGTAAGTTGTTACCGATGAACATAATTTGTCGCCTGATGTAATCCCAATGTTACTTGTATGACATATTATGGCTTTCGATGACATAAAATTTTCATGTTAGACAACAGACTCAAGTCCGTTATCCATTGATATTTTCATGTTATTGATATCATTTTTTTACAAGCTGTTTTATTTTTCCTTCCTATATTTTTTATTTTATATTAAAAGCGGCTAGTTCAAGCAAAAAATGTTGGGAAAATTTCCAATATACTCTTGAGGTTTCCGAGTTTTTCAGGTATACCCCTCAGGTTTCCGAGCTCTCCAGCGCGCCCCTGAGGTTTGCAAAATTGGGTTTTTTGTTGTGTTTTTTTTTTTTTACTAACGGACTCTAACACCGTTAACCATTTTGATGAAATTTGACTTTTTTAACAAATTGACTCTTAATTACACATCAATTAAAAAAAAATAAAGAAAACAATAACCCAACTCATATTCTCTCTCCTCCCCTCCCCCTCTCTCCATGGCTCTACCCCGCACCGCCCAAAACCCCCGCCGGGATCCACCAGCAACAACCACCGCCGGGCAAGACAACACTGGCCGACTCAGAAGGCTACTGCGAGTCTCCGGCGGCCATGAGCCTCCTCCGTCGAGCATCATTCCACCTCGAAAATCACCTTCTTCTTCCCCCTTTTCGTTAACATTTTTGTCAGATATCGCCGTCGCCGTCGCACTTCGTCGTCGATCGTCACTGTAACACTACGGAATTTGGAAAGTGGATTATAGAGTTGGTTTGTCCCACATTGGAAAAATAAGGCTCATATAATCAGTTTATAATAGATTCCTACCATCATACTAACAACAAGACCTTCACCTTTTAGAGCCCAGAGAGGATATATGGGCCTAATAGGTGACTACCCATCTTATTGGGTTGTGTTGCGACGGACGGTGATTTGTGCTGTTACAGTCACCTTCACTGTCTTCCTCCGACGTTCCCGCATGCCGACACAACCTCTCAATTTCGCCGACATTTCCGCATCGATTCCGGCCGCATCCTCTTAATTTCGTCGCCATGGAGTATAATGGAGCGATTGAAAGGAGACGAAAGAGGAGAAATGGCGGTTGCGATGATGATGTCGCCTGTGGTGGTGGTGGCGGAGATGGGCGAGGGTGAGGGAGGGGCGGAGCAAGGGTGGCTCGTGGGTGGGGAGTGGGGAGGAGAGAGAAAATGAGTTGTTTTTTTTTTTTTTTTTGAATTGATGTGTAATTCAATTTGTTCTAAAAAAAGTCAAACTCACTAAAACCTAACGGTGTTAGAGTCCGTTAGTAAAAAACACAAAAAAAATCCCATTTTGCAAACCTCAGGGGCACACTGGACAGCTCGAAAACCTGAGTGATATAGTGAAAAACTCGGAAACCTCAGGGGTCTATTGGAAAATTTCCCAAAAATGTTTGGGAAGAAAAATACAATTACCATGTGACAGAATAAAACTCCTGGTAAATTCCATCATGCTTCTGTGAGTACAAGGAGCATGGTGGTCCTTCTCACAATAGAGGAGTAAGGACCACACTTAAAATTATTTAAAATATATTTAAGTGTTGTTCCTACTACTCTATTGTGAGAAGGACCACCATGCTTATTATGCTCGCGGGAGCATGGTATTACCATTCCTACCCAATGAAATAAAATAAGCAATTTAACTAGGAACGATTTTAGAAATAATGATCGAAAAAAAATGTGAATAGGTGGAAGAAGAACTTGTTCAACACTATGGGGCCCACATCACCCATATATAAAACTGCTGAGATCCTTGGCGGTTTTTGCCTTAATTTTTTTTTTTTTTTGTGAATAGTAAAACCGCCAAGGACCTTCACAAAGGGAAAAAATAAATTTGTTATTGTTCACAAAATTGGCTTTATATATAAGTGACATGCACCCTATTTTGTTGAACAAGTTTTTTCCGACCCGTTTTATTTGACAATTCTTCTTTGAGCATTATTTCAAAAAATTAACTAGATATCTCGAGTTTTAAACATTATGAGTATGATAATGTCTAAACTCATGAGGGAAAGTTTTGTCACTATATAAGAATATAGTTTACCTCAATTGCGCAGATAAGAACTGTATCAAATGGTGAAAATACAAGGGAGAGAAGTTTGGGATTCCTTGGAATATAGTGGCAATTGACAAACAACTCCTACTTTAATTTAATCATTCACATAGAGTAATTTGTAACAATTCCTAAAGAATTAATACACACAATCATTTCGGGTCATTGGCTAGCCTGACTTTCGACAAAGGACGACCCTTGAGGCTTGAGTTATGCTTGGAAATCATCTTTTGATAGAAACAAAGATCATTCCCAACTGCTTTTGTGTACAAAAAATGCCAGGACTACTTGACCAATGTCCCACCTACATGAGACTTCTTGGGCCCCTTTTAATCTCCAACATCAAACCCAAACCAATCCAATCCACTCTTTTATTGCCATATAAGAGAAGATTCACTTGACTCCGGCCCATGCAAATTAGTCACAATAATACCGGAATATCAGGTGGTACTCAATTTCGACATGTGTCACTCTTTTTATAGTTTTCTCTTGTATCTTCATCATTTTCGAAATCCTCGTTCCATAAGCTTACATCAATTATAGAGTGCTTACTAATTCATTATTACACTTTTGAATAGGGAGATCATACTATGAATCAAAACATATCAGACTAAAAGGCCAAAAATCGCCCCATTAAACAACGTACATAATAACATTTATGAACCAAAACAAAGAGATAATTATGTACACACTCTAAATTGTTTCAACAAAATTAAACTATTCAAAAGAAGAATAATTCACCTTAACCTTCACAAGAATAAGTAATGATTAATTTAATCATCTAGTTCTTAATTTAATGAAGCAAAGCCACCTTCCTTCATCATTTTCTTAAACTCTTTAAAATTAACTCTACCATCTCCATCTACATCAACCTTCATAATCATAAGCTTACAATCCTCCAAATTCTTACCTTGGCTTAAACCAAGAGACTCAAGAACAGACCTAAGCTCATCAACAGAGATAAACCCATCACCATTCTTGTCAAACACGTTAAAAGCTTCCTTAATATCATCCTCATCATCATTTTGGTCATCACCCTCCCTCTCCATAATAAGCTTGTACAAGGATTCGAACTCGTGACCATCCACGCAACCATCACCATTCATGTCAATGTGGTTGATCATTTGAGATAGGTCGGTGTCGGGTATGTATATTCCCATGTTACGTAAGGACATGTTGAGCTCCCCCATGGTTATCCTCCCATCACCATTTTGGTCGAACATGTCGAACACCCGCCTTAGGTCCGCCACGTCCATCGTGTATATCGACGACTTTGGAGGCGGCGGAGGCGGCGGTGGTGGTGAGGGAGACGACGATGGGTTAACGTTGTGTGTGTTAGAGGTGTTGGTGTTGGAAAGGAAGTATGAGGAAATAGGGTTGTTATTAAGAAGGGAAAAGAAAGAAAGGGAAATGGTTGGCATTGTTTTTTGGGTATGTTAACAAGTGGTGGGTGTGTTTTTGTTGTTTGAGCAAAACTTTGGAAGGTAAAAGTTGTGTATTTTGGGTCCTTATATATTTGGTGGGTATGTGATCATTGAAACTTAATTAGGGCTATTAATTAAATTGGTGTGATAATATTTAAGTCATATTATCATAGATAGGGCCTTGAATTGATTGTTCTTTCTACGTAATAATACATAAGTTTATGTATAGACCCAAATGAACAATCTTATATACTTGGAAGGATAAAGGAAGCAGTAGTCTACCTCAAAAAAAGAAAAAAAGAACAAAGATAGGAATGGGTGAAAATAGTAATCATTCGGTACAACTTTTGTGCATATTATCATTAAAAATGGGAATATGGGAATCCGTCCAATCGACTGGCGACATTTTTATTGGGTCGGTTTTCGGTTAACGGTACTATAATAACCGGCGATTAAACGACAAACTGATTTATTTGCGTTTTCGGTTTACAGAAAACAATTTTGCTGAGACTTATATTGGGTTAGTTAAGAGGATCAAGGTTAGCCTAGTGGTTAGGAACTCAACCTGCCTGGGGGATGTCTCGGGTTCAAATCCTCATACCCCCACCCCCGCAACATTAGTTGCTCCTTTGTACCAAAAAAAATATTGGGTTAGTTAAGATTTTAAGAAATTAAGATCCCCTTATACGATAATCCCCTAATCTCATAGATTCGGACCGTTTTAAGTCAGCTTACCAACTAAAGAGAAAAATAAAATAGGTTGAAATTGTTTTATTTATCGAAAGAGAAACCGCGTTGCTATAACTAATTACAACTACTAATCTACTAGTGCTACTTAATGGCCAATTCATACTCAGACCCAAAGTATCATAAGTGTAGTAGAGCCAAATGATAGCTAAGATGTGGGGATAACACTAATTAATTAATACTCCTCTAAATTATATGATTATAAGTTAGCTAGAAATGGGATTTGCGAGACAGTGTGAAAGTTTAGCGGAGGAAACTAATAAAATATGACCGTTGATAACGGATCTAGTACAAAATTGTGATTAGAGTCGTTGGCCAGTGGACCGCGCCAAGTACAAAGTTGTGACTAGAAAGCAGAGCAAGACCGTTACTTTTTTCAAATGACAGTTGGTGAAATGGGGTCTAGTAGCCTAGCTTTGCAGCACAACACTACTATTTTGCCGCGTGATTAGAGGGTGGTTTTATGCTAAGCTTCTCCTTTACGTTGGATTTGGTGCAAAGAGATAATATTAACATGAACTAGATTTTATCATAAAATTAGATCGCACTCTCATGTCTTTCGTGGAGTTATTATCTTAGGATGATGTGGTAGCTCATTTGGTTAAAAAGTGTTATCGCCTTTATAAGTTGTGAAGAATTATTGTGGACGGTAGAGGCGTAGAGCGCTTGTCCTCTTTTGGGGTTCCTATTGAGTTTAAGATCAAGTTATAGCCCTACAAGTGCAAGCCTTTGGTCTGATCTTATGAGAACTTATTAACAAAACTCAAGTGATCTGACGAATTATTACAAAAGCTTTTTATCTTTTTTTTTTTTTTTTTTTTTTTAATGATCTTTAGCTTAGGATAGTGTAAAGCTAATATTGCCAGACCAACTTAGAGTTAGTCACTAGGGCTCTTTGATCATATTTAACTAGTGCAGTCGTGTTGTATGATTGACTCTCCAACATAGTTGTGACACGTATACTTCATTTTAGGCCAAATATAAGGCCTAGTCCGATATCTGAACTAGTATCCGTATTAGATACTTTTAGTCGAGTCTGAGTAACATAATTTAAGCTATGACCAAATATTATCTATCATAGGCTCATAGTAATGCGTGACCACCTCACTTAATTGTTAGATGCTAAATAAGTGGTAAACAGAATTTGTGCGTGTTACAAGGTGACAGTTTGTTGTGGTTGACTTTGAAGTAAATCAAGTGCTCCTGGAAGAAGAGGCATAATGCAGCATGCTTGATTGGCAGCTAAAATTTCTGTCCTGCACATGCTTATATTTACTCTGATAATCATGGTAGATACTAGATCCCATGCACACAGATTCTTGCTAGATCTAACGCGTTTTATCACTGGTATCACATTTTTTTTCTTGACAATGCACTGGTGTCACATTACACATTCAAATGTACTCATTTTCTGCTATGCTGGCCTGATAAGTTCCCTATGAAATGCGACTAGTCGTCGATACTTAAAAACATACTCCGTAGTTCAGAATTCGTCTGTATTAAAATCCTGTTAGAGATACAGTTTAGAAAGAGAGAGAGAGAGAGAGAGAGACTTTAGTTTCGAATTATACTCTGTATGAAAGAATATGCATCAATATCGATCTAATAATGCTACTGATCCGGAGTAGTATCAGCAGTCCCCAAATTGTAGGGAGATTAGATTTCCACAATTATTCGTACTGTAATGGATGTACAATTTGCTAGTATGGTTTTGTTGGCCTTGTTGAGAGCCCGGTTGTTATAAGGTGGTTTCGGTTTTTACGGAGGTTGCTGCCTTCCGTTGCCCTGTTCTCAGGTTCAAGTTGATGTCTTGGTCTGGGTCACAGGTTTCGAGCTGTCGTAGAACTGAGTGAGTGACAGACTGACAGTAGAACTGTAGAAGCAAGCAAGTTTAAGAAGTCAGCTTGTCCTTGAAGATCTGTTAAAAAGGTGAGCAAACTTGAAACATACTCCGTATTTCATTAGTCAATACGACTGATTTAACACAAAACAAGCTACTTGGTTTTCATCTCCTGGGCATTGGTAAAGCGTAAAACGAGTTTGACTCAACTGAAAACATCTGATCTGATCTAAATTTAGCTATATTTATGCTAACATTAGGGCCAAAAGATTGGATGTGAATTGAAGCATTCGTTTAAAATATACGTGGTCTTAATACCAGACTTATGTAGCATCAGAAGAACCAAAACACCACATCAGCTTCACTTCAACAGCAAGGAGTTTGATTTAATGCAGAATTCAGAATGACATTGAACAATTGAGGATTCAACTTAACCCTGATCAAATGGGTGCAATTTAGCTGTCAAAATTCGAAAGCATGGTCACCTGACAGCCATAATTCTGCAATGCCTTCGTCCAAAAAAAAAAAAAAAAAAAAAAGATCTGCAGTGAATTCAAGTATTCTGCCTGTGTTCATTTTCTGATTTTTTTTCACCAACACAGAATGCAGAATGTACCATATCAGCATTTCCAGAAGCAGAGTCAAGCCAATCACAAGAGTCAATGAGATACTCAACAGCATTGTTTAGAGCATGAAAAGAAAGATTAAACGCATGAATATGACAAAATCACAGGCACACATGATTCAGAACAGAATACACATTGATAAACAGAATACGACAATGACAGTAACATTACTCCATTGCCTCAAAAGTTCCCACCTATAGCAAGGTACAGATGGTACCCTTATGTCAAATTTACAGGGAGACGGTTTCAGATGCTCTATAATAATAGACTACCATAATAAATAAGAGAAAAAGAATCAAAATGACTGCAAATTTAGACTACTCAAAGTGATAGGAAGGCACCAGCCACCAGGCACTTTCCTTTCTTCTCTGCCTCTTTTGCTAGGCAAGTGCTAGAATTTCAGCTATTACAATAAGAACCAGTGCACCACCTCTAGACGGGGATCTCAAAAAAAGAAATCTCCACATGTGAAACTACCTTTAGGGAGCTCTACCTCGGGAGAGTATTAAGGTTCAGATAACGTTCCGGCATGCCACTTTCAACTATGGTTAGTGATTGAAGGGAACGCGGTAGCTCTGGCAAAGAAGTCAGACCTGGGCAACGATTAATCTCTAGAGTTCGCAGGGATTTCATATGGCTCAGTGTTTCCACCAATACAAGACTTGGACAGCCCTCAATTCGTAGGTCAAGCAGTTGGTGCATGCTATCCTCAGGCAACCTAGACCAGGCTGCAAGTGACTTCAAGTCCTGAATTTTCAGTGATTCTAATGAAGGGA
The DNA here is from genome assembly GCA_963680865.1 of Spergularia marina. Classification (NCBI taxonomy): domain Eukaryota; kingdom Viridiplantae; phylum Streptophyta; class Magnoliopsida; order Caryophyllales; family Caryophyllaceae; genus Spergularia; species Spergularia marina. The sequence continues at coordinate 18,340,668 of OY804553.1, read as the reverse complement.
AGCTTTTGTTTGAACCTTCTCCACAAAATCTGTAGTCTACAACTTTCACATTGTGCATTCCTTCAATATGGAGAGTCTTGAGAAATGGGAGTTGCCCAAGAGATGGTAAGACATCAGATTGTCGACATTGTTGAAGGTGAATATTCACGAGCATGCAAGAATGGCTGGTAAGCCAGCCAGGAAATCTAGAACCACTGTAGTTTCTTACTTGTAACTCTCTTAAATTTTCATGAGGTTGAAGGCCAGCAAGGACATCCTTAACAACCAATTCATCTCTTGAACGAGAACCCCACACTAGTTCTATACTCGTAATAGATGCCTTCTCACACAACCTCGCTTCCTCAGCCTCAGCCCCATCCCTGATATTTTGAAGATTTTTAAGGCACAGCGTTCCACGTAAAAACGACAATTCCCTCAACTCCCCAATGCGGTTTCCTTCCCTCTCACCAATTATAAATACAGGAAGTGTCTGGAGGCAACTTAGATTCCCAATGTCGGCAGGCATAGACCTCAGCTTTTTGGTGTCTACATCAAGATGCAGAAGGTTGGTCAAGTTTTTTAGGTCTTTCGGCAACTCCAGAAGCTTAGGACATCTACTTAATCTCAGGACAAGTATTTGTTCAAGGTTGGAAACTGACTCGGGTAGCTTGATGATATCAGTGTTTGACACATCTAGATACCGCAGTTGCTTTAATCTCCCCACAGACTCTGGAAGCTCAGCAACATCACTGTTGCTCAAATCTAACACTCTTAATCGCTGTAATTTCTGGAAAAGGGAATAAGGAACTTGGCCAATTTTGGAATAGTTTCCACTAGGTAGAAGAATTGTCCTTAGACCCTCACATTTCTCAACATCTATCAGAGCCTCTTCGATACTATGGGAAAGGAAAGATAAATGACGAACCTTTTTGTACCAGGATGAGGAACACAACTCGCCTTCTTCCAACCGGACACATGTATCAAAGGCCACAGATTCAGCAAACCTGAGAATGAAATCGTGCATTATAAAAGTCGGCTTCTCATGGCCACCACGCTCAACAATATCTGAAATTTGGAAGATGGATCTATTCAAGAGCTCCTCAAAGTAATCACTGCCAATTTCTTCTAGGCTCGTTGTTCCTTGAGGCGGCAATATGAAACCTTCTGACATCCATAGCTGAACCAGCATCTCTCGCTTGAATTTGTAGTCATGTGGAAATAACGAACAGTAAGCGAGACACTTTTTCAGATGTGATGCCAAATCAGGGTTGTCCAATCCAAAAACAGGGAATATATCATTCCTGAACACTGGCAAATCACATATGTCTCTGTGTGATAAGATCATCCAATCATCTTCTCCACGTTTCGAAGATAGGAGGTGTCCTAGTTTACTAGCAGCCAAAGGCAAGCCCTTGCATTTTTCAGCTATGACTCCGGCAATCCCTTCGAAAACTTGCTGCTGACGTTCAGTCAGATTATTAAAAGAGAGTGCTCTATCCATGATTAGAGCTCGGCAATCTTCATCCGCCATCCTGTGCAAATGATATGGAGTAGCATTGGTAACTAAAGCTACATTAGAGCTGCGAGTTGTGAGAAGGATTTTGCAACCTGAGTCATGGAGAAATCCAGAGCAGAATACTCTCCAATCATCAGGTATGACATCCCATAAGTCATCCAGCACAATCAACACGCTCCCTCCTTTAAATAGATCATGCAAATGAGTTGCAAGAAACTTGTTCTCATATTCTAACCTCTTCTTCTTTTTGGATGGCTCACACTCTAGCCTCTGATGCAAGATCAACTTTAAGATCGTTGCCGGATCAAACTTGGCAGACACTTCAACCCAGAATATGTGGTTGAAATTAGCTTGAATTCTACCATCATCCTGAACACTTCGAGCAAGTATTGTTTTCCCAAGTCCACCCATGCCTACAATAGAAACAGAGCATACTGTCTCTTTCAATAGCATGCTGACAACGCTCTCCCTGTCTTTATCCCTCCCAATCAATTTTTCGGGAAAAAGGCGCTGCTGAGCCTGACAAACACGGGCCTTCAGACATCCCAGTGAACCAGCCGATTGTTGCCGTATTTTAACCATCATCTCTAGTCCGGTTATGGTATCTTCCACCCTATCTTGTAGCTCTTGAATCTTCCGACCCGTGGTCCCTCTTGTCAAATATGACAGTATCTTGTCAAGCACTGAAATTTTATCTGCCCCAACCATCATCAAATCATCAACCAAGTCTTCTGCATCATAGCAAATCATAGTGAGATCTGCAACCCAGCAATGCCAACCATTGTTATCTGTCAGCTGAGTACTACCTAACAACACTTGGGCCTTCAACAGCTTCCCCTGCAACTTCTTCAGCTCTTGCTCTACATCAAACTGCACTGCTTGACCAACTTCATCAATGACTAAAGATTTAAACTTCTCCAACAAATCATTAACCAAATCCAAAACAAAACTGGAATGAAAAGATTCCATCCCTGGATTTGAAGAATGAGCAGGTCTGGGATGTTACTACTGATGAAATAAAGTAGAAATTCAAAGACAAAGGACATACATCACATATTACATACTCCGGACATTCATAATTCAATATAAGTGGCCCATATGTGGGACTCTGAAATGCTACCTAATATGAAAATGTCAAAGTTGGCTGCTATGCTGAATATAAAATATCTAGGGGAAGAACAGTAGACACATGTATCACCAAGTTCTGATTGCTCCCAAGATTTATCAAGGAGATAGTAACATATATGTTCATATGCATGGTTAGCATTACAAAAATGATATTCTAGAGTACTCCCCTGAGCTTATTACGGAAGGATGTTTAGGTGTATCTCGGCCTCGATGAATCAGCTCGTTTTTGGTCTTTTTTTTTTTTTTTTTTCTTGGGGCAACCCAAAATAAAAATAAAAATAAAAATGGGGAGTTATCAAGTTGGTCTAACAAGTAACAACCCACAATTCATAAAATCCAGATAAAGACAAAATAGCAAAATGTGGTTTGCAATTTGAGACTTCATGAAAATTATCGACAGCCTCCCGTCCCCCTCCCAATTTCTGAATCTGAAATTTTGGATTATTGCAGTCACATATTCCCAGTTTCTTTTGTAAACCGTCTGTCTTCGTTTTCTTGCCTTTTAATAATACAGTATCTATTATTAGATTTTTTTTTTAATACATACAGTATACTCCGTATTTATCTATCATATAAAATGGACGAGTGTTTAACTATTCATCTAACAAACAAAAGAAAAATTCTTTGAGAGAAAGGTAATTGTGCATTTGTGCTTGTATATTATATAAAAAGTAGAAGCAAATAAGACTTTCATAAGAGTATACATAATTAATAAGTTTATTCTCGCATATTTTAAGTAATATACTGTATAAAAGATAGTAGCGTGTATTTCAAAATGTGGGAAATACGAGTATGAGAAAACACAGGGGAGTACCTTTTAAATTCATTGTTAATTTAATCAACGACAAAAAGAAAATCCTTTGGTGGTAGACTCATGATGCACAACGTCCTGAAGTTAAACATGAAATTTATTAGTAGTAGAAACTCATAAAGATATTCCTTGGACAAGCCAAGAGACAGGAGGCAGTAATCAAAACATTACCAGACAACATTTCTGATGTATAGCATTGTACATGTAAAGTACTAAACAACAGTATATGATTGCAGCAGCAAATGAATTGGACACAGACACGCAGTTCTACTGCAACTCTCAAAATATCTAGCTTAAGTTTTGACAGAATAGAAAATTGGAACCACATTGGAGTATTGCAACCTAACATTGTGAAGATCAGTAGGCGACCACATGAATATAGTAAGTCAGTGAACTCAGGACGTAGTCTTATATAAAGATATCAGATGAGGAGAAACTGCCAGGGCATGCACATTGTCTTGGCTCTTCCAGATGACAACCCACTTCTGCTAAATCTTTATCTGCTCATTGCTCAAGACTGCTGCAAAATTGGACGTTTCAGGATGAAACTGAACATTATTAATCACTTGTATTTCACTTCCTGCAGAATTTACAAGCTAGACAATGTCGATGTATCTATCGTCTTGACAAACATATTCTTAATTAAGTCATTGTTTATGTCCCTCAGCCCCTCAGGGCTTTTAGAACTGTTTAGCTCATGGATTACAGTATGACATTTACAATGAGGCTGATGAGAGAACCCCGCAAGACACTCAGCCTAATTATATTCATGTCTTTCTTTATTTTTTACGATATTGTATAAAGGCTGGGAAAAACTGTTCTGTTATCTCAGCAGGGACATTGAAATCGATCAGCAATGATAAGATTTCCTAATTGGTGACTTCTGACAGGCCACATGTCTGTGGCTTTAACAGCAAAACTGTGCTCATGGGGCTTTGGCACAGCCGCACAAATCCGAAAACATGGCAGCAAATTTGAACTTCTTTAACAGAAATATGCAGAATATTCCACTTCTAAAGTTGTAATCAACAACACAAACTTACCCAGATTCACCAGCCACATAATGTGAGGACCTCATGCTTCAAATAATGCTATCTTCATCTCCCTGAAGGTGAAAGGGGAACATTGATTTATTCCCCGACAGGTAAATTGATCATAAAAAAATAAAGAAATCTTCAGGCAATCTTCATAAAGATGCCAAAAAGTAGCACTGATTGATTTTGGTCCAACCATTTCTATCAATTGTAGATTTAATCACAAAAACAAATGAACCTTTAGACAATCTAACTCGATACACATACAATATGTCATATGTGAGTTCAACCTTTGACTTTAACACTATGACACCCCATGGATGACCTGCTATATTTTAACTCCTTCACAAAGAAGACAGGGAAACAAGGTAAGGTGCCAAAGACAAAACTCATAGCCCACCCTGACATTCTCAACAAGGCAAACAAAGGAGAAACCCAACGATCTCGATTCCAGCTTTGTATCTCCAAGATGTAGTTACTCAATCAGTTGCCTTTCAGTGAGGTCCAATAAACGTCATTGTCCAAAAGTATTGGTAACATGGTATGGCAACAACACCAAATAGTCAAGCACAAGGAACAGATTTGTGTGCATTTCACCTGTCTCGCTATCCTATGTGAGAGCCTCAAAATGGGTAAGGGTATGGCACGGTGTGACAGATCATGTCTTTCCAGCTATATCTAAAATACAGGGTTATGGACTCGTAACGGTACAAGCACATAATAAAAACAAAAATTAGGCTGTGATACTGTCACCATACAGTTGCTTATTCACTCCGATCCAAGTACATTCCGAGAGAATAGAAGGCTAGAGTGCTAGACTATTATCAGGACATCAATGGTCAGGCATCATATAAACAATCATTTTTTTTTTTTGCCTTGATTTCGGTTTGTTTGGTTTTGGAGTGAGCACAGTTCTGCCATCTTAGCATCTAAGCTAATAGTTTTGCAGAGAACACAATATTTGTAGATAACAGTATCACATGTATTTTTCGATTGGTTAAACATATGCGGTGCTGACAAAAGTTGACTCAACATGATAACACGAGAAGATCCTTATATGAAATTCAGAGGTTAGTAAAAAAGACTAACCTTAACGGGTTGGGGTTAACGTTGAAATATCCAGCACATATTTTCAGCAATGTTGGGATTTTAATACATAAATTAGGTCCGATTATGCAAAAAAAAAAAAAAAAAAGAAAAAAAAAAAAGCTTAATACGACACAAACCGGATGCAAAACAAAATTGGTTTAGTTTTGAGATTTACATCATCTTTAGTTAAATGGGTCAGGAAGACAAAGCATAAATAACTAAATGGGTTGGGTATCAAGGGTATTCCCACCCACTTATCCTTAGAATGAAAATGAACATTATATAACAAAGCCTCCTAATTATATATCCTAGTGCCATTTATAAGAACTCTTATGGTCCTTAAGAGCTATTCCTAGCAGTTCTTGATTACATAAACCAGTGTCGCAAAGGCTGCAACATATGGCAAGGTAGGGGGGGGGGGCTGGTTGTATGTACGCAACCATACCCATATATCTCAATGACTCTAACATATGACTGTTTGACCTAAACATATATTACGACCAAAATTGCATCGACCGACTACCATTTCACAATAGAAGAAGCGCATACGGTTTAGTGAACTATTTTGCTTATTTTTCATCACATTCCAACCAGATGTTGACCGATGTGTTAGAGAATACGTTCTAAACAAAGCACACAACATGAAACAAGGTAGTGAAGTAATGGAGAGTTGGCGAGCATCTATACAGCTAAAAGATCTTAAAGAGGCCAAATTGGAATCAAGAAAGGCAGGTCAATATGTAAAGGAAGGATTTTACCTGAGTAGATCTTTTACCAAATGGTATCTCTTGATGATCGACCCATACATTAGGAATATGCACTATCTCTAGCAACTTTTGCCCTCCATTCTTCAGAAAACTTTCACTAAGCAAGAGACAGTCCTCAATAACAAATGTCTTTACCGAAGCAGGTATTTCACCATCAGCACAAGAGGCAAGCACTGAGCAATGACTTATCTCCAAATATTTAAGGGAACATAGATAGGAGAGTGTGCACAAACTATAGAGTTTAGGACAATGCTTGACAACAAGCTTATTGAGGCAAGGAAAGTCAGACTTCCTAATTCCACTCCATTCTTCCAAGCTTGACAAGTTCTCAACAGTTAACTTTTCCAGCTTAGGAAACGCAATGTAGCCTTGAGTATCACGGCCTCCATAAAAATTGTGGTCGATCATCTTCAGTTGGCCAAAATCGATTATGCTAAGAATCTTGAGAGAGGAAAGTTGGCCGAGAGATGGTAGGACTAGACAATTTTCAAACTTGAAGAGGGTAATACTGGTAAGCCTTGAATATCCAGGGTCACTTACCCATTTTGGTAGTTCAAAACCACCATAACAACTAATTTCTAAATCTTGTAAGCAAGCATTTGGCTTAAGAGAAGTAAGGACTTTTACATGATCTCTTATATCACCTTCATCTGGTGAATCACTCCAACGTAGATCTAGTTTTGTAAGTTCTGACTTGCACCACATAAAAGCTTCCAGGGCCTCTTCCTCCGTCAGTACATTTTCAAGCCCAGAGATGCAAAAACTTCCTGAGATTTTGTTCATATTCTTTAACTGCCGTATGGTGCAGTCCTCATCTTCACCAATCAGGAAAGCTGAGAGTGTTCGGATGTTAGTTAATGCTCCCATTCCCTCAGGCATCGAATCTAACTGTTGAAGGACATCAAAATCAAGATGAAGTAAGTTGACCAGCTTGCTTATGCCATTAGGCAAAGTAAACAGATTTGAGCAGCCTCTGAGTTTCAGGGTCTGTAAATTTTCAAGGCAGTCTATCACTTCAGGCAAACGTTGGAGGGGATTCTCAGAAAGATTCAAATAACGTAAACATGTCATATTCTTTATGGAACTCGGCAGCTCAATCAGATGAGTTCGACTCAAATCCAAAGATCGCAGCATCCCCAAAGATAGAAAGAAATCATGAGGGACTTGCTTGAAGCTCAATTCATGACTTTGTAGAAACAAAAGTGTTCTAAGCTGTTTGAACTTTTCAAATTCGCCAAGAACAGTGGAATCTACAGAGGTGGGAAACCTCACAGATAAATGAGAAACATCTGGAGGACTATCCTTCAAGTTTGAGCCACTCTCTATCCTAGCAACATGGCTGCTTCTTGAATTAAGTCTCAAAGTCAGTAGCGGTACTAAGTAGGTACTTTCATGTAGTTTGTACATGAATTTCCCAGTCATGGAATCGGTTTTTGAGGGCAGGATATAACCATTTGTCAGACAATCTTCAAAGAATAAGTCCGCGATCCAGTCTATGGGTTCGTCCACAAAAATGTCGTCTGCTATCCATAACTGCACCATTGTCTCTCTCTCAAATTCATAATCAGGAGGAAACAAACCACAATAAATCAAAGCATTATTAGCAACCATCCCGTCAAATTGGAAAGCCGGCTTAGGCAATGGAGACGGAACAGGGGCAGCTCCACGATAGAAGAATACGACATCACCTGGGGCAGCTCCTCTACTCCATTGAATGAAGAACTTTTTCTTTCCTTCTTCACCAACTCCACGATAGAAGAATATGACATCACCTGAGGCAAGCTGATGCTGCTTGACAAAGCAGCTCCAGCCTTTTAAAATAGTGTAATTCTCAATGTCACTCAAGTAAGAGTACCAAAATGACCATTTCTTGCCATTAGAGTCTTCAAAATCGAGCAGCAGACCTTTCTCTTGGATATCATAAAGCTGAGGAAAATACTTTTGAGCATGTTCCGTTGGAATAAACAATTGTTCTGATGCACCAACATCGCTCGGGGTTAACAAAATATAGAACATCAATACTTTTTCGCTGTCCCCTGTGATACCTGACGCATCCCCAGTCCACCTCCTGACAGTGTCATCAAACCCATGGCGTGCAGCAGAGCTTCCAATACAAGACTCATCAGTCGTGTCCTCCCTACTAGATCCTGAAGTATGCAAGGCATCGAACAATCCAGCACACCTACACCTCAACACCTCAGCGAGTGTCTTCTTAACGCCATGTCTTACACAGAAAGGAGTCATCCCTGGAGCATTCTCTGTACACCCTTCAGAGACACACTTCTTCTCACCGTGATGGCCGTCATGGGTGCTAGTGCTACTCTTTCCTAAGTCCGTAATACAAGATACATTGCTACTGAAAGAGGGTTCCATGGGTTCACTTATTTTTCTTGTTAAAAAAGGCACACGACCAAAATTACCAACCTCTTTTCTTTGGGGCATTTCATCGAACACCTGGTGGGCATCTTCAATCACACGTTCAGCATCACCACTTCCGTCAATATCTATGTTTACATGATCCTTTATCTTCTTTGACTTTCCAGCTCTGGAAGATCCGGGTTCCATCTTCACAAACTATCCCAAATTCCCCAATGAAAAGCGTGAAAGATAAGATGAGATGACCAGAAGAACAAGTCGACGCATACTCTACCCAAAAGTGTGGTAGTTGAATGTTGATACTCCGTAATTGAATTATTGAATCACCGGCTTAAAGTCAAAATAAACGGGAAGTTACTTTGTTTGGACTCTAATGGTGTCTCAACTTTCTCAAAAATTCAAAAAAATGGTATCTGACGACTTTTGATCGTGAAAATGGTGTCTCCATCTCCCTTTCCGTCATATATGCCGTTAGGGTAGTTTATTTTGGCAAAACTCAACTCCTTTTATCTTTCCTCTCTCTCTTACTGTGCCCCTCTCTTCTCTATCTCATGTATTCATCCCTATCACTCACCACCACCACCACATCATAATTATCTCAATCACAATCAATCTCCATCTTCATCTCCATCTGCATTTCCATCTCCAACTGATACATGTTATTAAAAATAAGCCTACCTTCTAATTTTTTCTCTAAATTTCTCAAATCTCTTTGGTAATTAAGCCATGGTTTTGGTGATTCGGGACTTCATTTGATCTCGTCGCCGACGAAGGTAGTACTGGGTGGTGGAGATGACGGTGATTTTGATGATCAAGTTGCCACACAACAAGATAATTCGTGAGTATTCCCTTTTCTCACCAAGGTAATGTCGACACAATTCATATGATGCAATTTAGTTTTTTTTGGTACTTACCTCCCATCCCGTCTCTCTCTCCTCAATTTCCCTACCCTCTTGATTTTCTCCTTCCTCAATTTCCCCCCTTTCTACTTGTAATGAAATTATACCCAATAATCTCCATTTCTCCAATTTTTCTCACAACTGCCAAAATCTCTATTTCCTCCCTACACACAAAAAAAAAAAAAAAAGTTGTTCATTATTGATGAAGACCACCAAAATCCGATTATCATCAAATGTTAGTATAACCGATTTTTTTTGTCTTAAATCAATTTTTCGTTCAAGTATAATCGAACGGAATTGGGTAAAGGTTGGGGATTTTCTGGGTTTGATTTGGGGATTTTTATGGGATTGATTTGTGGATTTTTAAGGAATTGATTGGGATTTTTCTGGGTTTACTGAGGATTTTTTTGGGTTTGATTTGGGGATTTGTTGGGATTGATTCAGGGATTTTTCTGGGTTTGAATGGGGATTTTTCTGGATTTGATTTGGGGATTTTTATAGGTTTGATTTAGGGGTTTTTCCGGGTTTGATTTGGGGATTTTCTGGGTTTAATTTGGGGATTTTTGTGGGTTCATCATTTAATATATATGATACTCATTATTATTATTCTTATTATTGATATAATACAATGATTGAATTGCTGAAAAATAGCAAAGGATTTTGGAAAACATGGAGTAATTAGGCAATCGAATTGAGTTGAGATCGGAAAATCCTCGGCGATATGCTTTGTTTGATGTACTTGTTAAAATGTGTTCACCGTTTCATGGATTTTTGAGCTTGATAATTGATAGACAGGTAATTGTGAAGCTAAAATTCTAGCTAGACAGGTAATGGATTGATCCTAATCATAGTGCAAATGACAGAGCCTAATTAAAAGCCAAATGATAATGTGACTGACCATTGCTATTGAAATTTAGTGTTTGGCCTCGGGGAGTGTAAGTTCAATGGCCTTTGATGAAGCATAGCTAGGTTTTTAATTAGAAGAATGCGAGTGTTTTTTTTTTTTCTGGGTTGGGAGTTGCGACTTGCTGGGAGATAGAGGAGAGGGAGAAAGGATAGAGTGAGAGAGCAGAGAGAAAAAAAGATGCACTGTTAACGGAATATTGGATGGAAGTGGATGAAGACACCAAATTGGTGTATAAAAGTTGCCAGACACCATTTTCTGACTTTTGAAAAAGTTGAGACACCATTTTGGTGCTTACCTCGACTTTGGAGTACTACTCTCGAGATATAGTGGAATGTGTTGGAAACATGGATGAGTCAATCAAGACTTTGACACTTATCAGATGACCAGACCGACAAACAAATTGTTGTGGCGAGAATTGAAGTTCTCTGAACTTAAGAACGATTCCGCCTGAGCCATGGTGCAAGCTCTTCCATAAACGTCCGTCCTCCAGGTTACACAACACCAAACTTCATCTGCACTGATGGAGATCGGTTGGTACAGTCGATCCCGAATGCCCTAGACTTGCTCAAGAACATGACTCTTGTGTTTGATGTGTTTAGGTAAATAGGTATTGTGTTTATGTGTATATGTTTTTTTTTTGTCTCACCGATTATGTTTAGAAGAAGGTATATATATATATATGGTATATATATAGTGAGGATCATAAGAGTACCCCTCCTTAGGTGAGTACTGCGCACCAATTAATAGCCGCCAAATCCATCAAATTGAACGCTTCAGATTAAGCCACCTTACCTCAATTGGAAAATAAACTGCTTTCCCTATTTTCCCCCAATTCCCATCATTTTCAATTTGTTCATTCTCTCTCCTCCAACTCTCCCTCTCCTCGACATCTTCTCTCTCCTCCTCCGCGCTCTCATCTCACCTCCTTCCTCGCATCGACGCCGGCACTGCCACCTTCGTCGCCATCGCTGCCATGTTGTCGCGTCTGATACACACCGTTGCAGCCTCTTTCATCGCCGACATTTTTCCTCCTTCCCGGCGATCTGTCCCTCATCTTCTCTCTCCGCAACATTTTCTTTTCCCCGCCGTCGTAGCCGCCACCTTCCTCGCCGTCGTAGCTGCTACGCGTGCTAAACATCTCCGTCTACCTCAGCCGTGACTTCTCCTCCACCTCCTCCGGATCAAGCCGCCGCCGTTCATCCTCCTCGACATTTTCTCTCTCATCTCCTCCGTTCGCGTCGACGCCGCAACCGCCACCTCCGTTGTGTCTGGTGAACGACGCTGCGTCCTCCCTCCTCGCTGCCGTCTATACTCTCTCCTAGCTGATTTCGTTCAAATTTCATCAGCTCAGGTTTTCAATCTTATGCATATTTCGAATAATCTTGCGTTGCAATTTTAGCTTGATTTTTGTTTAATCTTAGTTTAATTTAGTTTAGTTTTAGCTTAATCAAAGTTTGAGGTTTGCAGACTCGTTCTTTCAAATCGCCGGCGATGGCGAGACTCCGAAGATGGCGAGGTATGAGATGATTCATTTCCACGCAGTTGTGAAATCATTTTGATTCGCTTGTTTATTTTTTCCAATGAATTCGATATATGCACGATTTTGATATTTTTTTTGTTAATTATTACATCCGATTTGTGATTGAGATTTTTTATTTCGAAATTGCGTGAGATAAGATTTGATTTTCATTTGAATCGTCGGTCGCTCCAACTCGAGTTGAAGGTAATTGCGGTTGATTCCGATTTTCGGCTACCAATCGCCAGATTTGCTTAATTTTGCGTGAAGTTTTTGGTTTTTGTGCTTGTAGTAAAACAATTTTGGATGTACAGGTTTCAATTTCGAGTTTCATAACGTAGTTTTAATTTTTCAGTATATGTGTCATTTTGTAGGAAATCGTGTGTCATTGTGTGAAGAGTGGGACATTCGGTGTTGTCATTGTGTGGATATTCGGTGTCTTTGTATGGACACTTTTGTGTCATTGTATTGATATGCGGTGTAATTGTATGGACACTCGTGTCATTGGATGGAGGTGTCATTGTATGAACACTCTTGTGTCACTCTATGGATAGTAAGTGTCATCAGATGGAGGTGTTATTGTATGGGCATTGAGTGTCATTGTAGGAACACTCTTGTGTCATTGGATGGAGGTGTCATTGTATGGACACTCTTGTGTCATTCTATGGACAATGGGTGTCATACTGTCATTGTATGGTGTTTGGCGCGCTCTATTTTCATTTGATCTTGCCTGAGACAGATTTTGGCACACATATTTCTTGCATGAGACAGATTTTGGCACACATTAGCCTAGCAAGATTGTGGTGCTGGTCTTTTATAATATGAATCCGTTGTTTTGATCCTCCGTTTGCAGGTTATTCTAGCTTTCTTGCTCATCAATATATACAGTATTATAGTCATACATGTTGTCCAGAAGTAGCACTATTTTAGTCTTTTGGATGCTAGATTATGTATGCAGTAGGATCGTTATATTTCTTGTAGTTATTCGCAATACAGAATGTGGTCCTTTAGTTACTCTCTTATCTGACTTTATATTGTTGTAGCTTTGTCACCTGTATATTTCATTTTGGTTCGTTGAATAAGCACTCTTTGTAGTTGTACATGTTGTTTGGATGACTTCCTCGACTAGTCTGAAGGGGCTCGTTGTTAGTGCCTTTGTAGCCTGTTTAATGCGTCCACATCGTCTATCTCTCAACATGCTGTTTATCTTCTTTTCTCAGTAAGCTCTTTACTGATAATCTGATGTTCAGTTGAGTTTTTGCTGTGAAGTTAGGAGGTTTCAATTTTCTGAAAAGTGTATGGTTGTATTCTGCCAGCATAAAGAAAATCCTTTTTTTCTTAAATTTTCACAACCTAGTATCTTCTTGTCCTCATCGTCGTTGGTTAGGATATGTGCAGGCTATCGCTTGTTCTCTAGTTGCTGTTTATTAATATTTGGCTGGGTTGGACAGGTTTATAAATTATCATTTTGCACGATAATGTCCTAAAGCCGGTTAGCTCAATTTTGGAAGAGCATTGTGCAATGCACAAGATATGGGTTTGAGTCCCATATCGGCTATGAAATACAATAAGACTGGTCTATCAAAAGAAAAATTGTTCAATTTTATATGCTGCAATATCTTTATCAAGGTTAAAGCTTAACTGATGAGAGAAAGTCCAACATGATATTGACGTTCTTTTGCTTTCAGCTATTTTCTAGCAATTCAAGTAACCTCAACTGCTTAAGCACAGTAGGCAAATGCAAAAAAATTAATCAACTATCCAATTTAATCAACTATCCAATTTTTCTAGACCAGATAAGCATTTAGTCTACGTAGGAATCGAACCTACACCCTCCGTCCATGAGACGGTGCTCTGCCAATTAAGCTAGTAGACTATAGGAGTACAAGATAGTAAAAGGCAAACTCTAAAAACCAGGTTGACAAAAAATTTAGTGAACAAAAACAACAGTTGTAAAATAGAACAAACGCGAATGTATCGTCTAGACTGAGCCTCAAACAGCCCCTAACAACACCACAAAACCTAGACTAGGTCACCTCAAACTTAAGGCAGATCAGTCACACAAACTAGCCAACGAAAGTTGTATTAAAATAGGAAGGATAGAGAGGTACTTACTTCCTCAAAATCATGTCACAAAGCAACCATAGAAAGATAGAGTGACGCAAGTTTGTCGATAGAGTGACACAACCATAGAATGGCACAATTAGTATCCTGCGTTTAACATAGAATGACACACGTTTGTTCATAGAGTGACACAAGTTTGTCGATAGAGTGACACAACCATAGAATGACACAATTAGTATCCTGCGTTTAACATAGAATGACACATGTTTGTCCATAGAATGACACACGTTTGTTCATAGAGTGACACAAGTTTGTCGATACAGTGACACAACCATAGAATGACACAATTAGTTTCCTGTGTTTAACATAGAATGACACACGTTTGTCCACAGAATGACACACGTTACACACAAGATTGTTCATAGAATTACACACCCATAGAATGACACACGTTTGTCCATAGAGTGACACAGGTTTGTCCATAGAGTGACACAAGTTTGTCCTTAGAGTGACACAAGTTTGTCCATACAGTGACACATGATCTTTTTACTCTAAAAATTAATCTCACACCTAGTGTCATTTTATTCTTAGGTAATTGTCATTGTATTTTCCACGAAATCTAAAAATCCCAAACCTACAAATTTAATTCTAAAATTAGATCGTTCAACTCATATTCGAAACATAGTGTCATTATATTGTTAGGTTGGTGTCATTGTATTTTCCATGAAATTACAAATCTAAAAATCTAGAATCACACGAACAAACAAGAACAAATGAATGATCAAATCAAAAATCAAAATACGTCACGTATATAGATTAACAAAATCAAAATTCCGCAAAGATTACATGAAATTGAAAAAAGTAAGATCGAAATGTAAAGAAATTTGACCTAGAATTTTGACTTCATTAGCACGCAATTTAATTGAATCAAAATTTCGTGATGCATAATCTCGTCTCGATCTTTACACAATAACTGTTACTAAATACGATCGAATCGAACAAATCGAGATCGCGATTTCGCCTGATTTTACCATCATCTTCTCGTTTCAAGAACCTGATTTTAGGCGTTCTTCATCATTGATCTAAATTCGCAGTGATTCTATGTAAATAGGAAACCCAGATTTGAGAAATTTGATGAATTTTTGTAAAGTTTTTAGGGATTTTGGAAGAGAGAGAAAGAGGAGGAGATGGGAGGAAGAGGAGAGAGAAAGTGAGTGAAGAGGGAAGGCTGCCTATCTTTTTTTTTTTTTTTTTTTTTTTTTTTAATTTTTGCGTATAATACGGGCGTGTCATTGTATGTGACATTCTGTGTCACTCTATGGGAGTGCACAGTTCTCACGCGAGCATAAGTTCGCACCTGATCTAGCCTGTATATATATATATATATATATATATATATATATATATATATATAGGAAATCTATCAAATGAGAAGTATTAGTTTCGTGAGAAGTGAGAAGTAATCTCAGCCATCCATCTCACTTGATCTAGTGACCCACATTAAAATAAAATATAAAACTAAATTAAAACTAAAAATTCACCCAAACCCCAAAATCTCACATTTTCTCTCTCCTCCCCTTCCCTCCTCCCTCTCTTCCGTCGGCCCTACCCCGCGCCGCCCACCACCGCCGCTTCTTACACCGTCAACAACCATCGCCGGTTGCGACACCACCAGAAGACTCGTCAGACCACCGTGAGGCTTCGTCCGGCATCAGTTCCTCCGTCGAGCACCGTTTGGTCGCGAAATACGCCTTCTCTTTCTTTTTTTTCGCGCTCGTTTCTCTCCAGATCTAGCCGTCGCCGTCGCTCTTCGCCGTCGTTATATACCTTCGCCGATCTCACCTCACGTTTTCGCACCGATTGCCGTGGCGTCCTCTCATTTTCGTCGTCGTTGAGGAAAATGAACGAGTGAGAGAAGAGGATAGAGGAGGAGGCGAGGGTGGCGGGGCTGTCGACATCGCGTCAGGCAGGCCGGGTGTGGTTCGCCGACGGTTCCTAGCACGACTAAGCGACTGGGGAGGTGAGGGCGGGGGCTGAGCTATGGCGGGGGGACTAGTGGTGGTTGGGTGGTGCGTGAGGAGAGAGAAATAGGTTAAGGTGGTTTTTTTTCAATTTTTTTTTATTTTTTTTCATTTTTTGTTGGAGTACGTGTTTTAATTATTTGGTGTTATGTGTTTTAAGTATTGGAGTTAAATGGAGTTACACGTTTTAGTTAATGGAGTTAGGTCGAAGTTAATTAGATTTACGTATTTTAATTAGTGTAGTTATCTTGGATTTACGTGTTTTAGTTAGTAGAGTTAAGTTGGAGTTACATGTTTTGGTTAGTGTAGTTAACCTGTAGTTACGTGTTTTAGTTAATAGAGTTAAGTTGGAGTTACGTGTTTTGGTTAGTGGAGTTAAGTTAGAGTTACGTGTTTTGGTTAGTGGAGTTAATTGATTTAGTTAATAGAGTTAAGTCGGAGTTACGTGATTTAGTTAATAGAGTTAAGTCGGAGTTACGTGATTTAGGTAGTGAAGTTATTAGAATTACGTTCTTTATTTAATGAAATTAAGTTGAGTTATGCGTTTTAGTTAATAGAGTTAAATCGGAGTTACGTGATTTAGGTAGTGGAGTTATTAGAGTTACGTGTTTTATTAAAGAAAATTGAGTTAGAGTTACGTGTTTTAGTTATTGGAGTTACGTTAGAATTAATGAATTTTCGTTGAATTTGGTGGAGTTAATAATAACACTCGAGTTAGACAAATTATTTTATGGAGTTAGGCAATTTAGTTAGTATAGTTAAGTGAATGGAGTTAAGAGTTTTAATTAGTGGAGTTACGACTGGAGTTATTGAGTTTAGTTACTGCAGTTATGCGAAATCAATGGCTGAGATTACTTCTCACTTCTCACCAAATTACCACTTCTCACTGGATAGGCCCCCTATATATATATATATATAATATATATATATATATATATATATATATATATATATATATATATATATATATATATTTTATTTATTTATTTTTTTTATTTTTTTTTATAGAGGCAAGAAATCCTAGGTTGATCCACGAATGTAAGACCAACCTAACTCATCCTTTCGGATAACAGAAGTAAGAGCGTCAGAAGGACTCTAAAACCACCGCGTAAGAGAAGGACACGAATGCCCCAAATTGGCCATAAAGTCTGCGACTTTATTAGCCTCACGAAAGCAGTGAAAAATCTCTACTTTGTGAAAAGAATTATGATCCACTAGAGCATCTTCAATAATGTTGGTTATTTCCCAAGGAACCTTCCAATTACGACGAATAGAGTTGATCACACAAAGATTATCTCCCTCAACCACAATATTTTTGATATTCAAGAAAATTGCGGCTTTGATTCCTTCTTTTAGAGCTAACGCTTCTGCTGAAAGGATACTCGTATAATTACAAGAGTTCGCCCCAAATATTATCGGGGTTCCATCTGAATCTCTAATAACATACCCTAAGGAAGACTTCCCATTTTTGAGCTTGGATCCATCAAAATTTAATTTGACATGTTCTAGAGGGGGTTTATGCCAAAAAATGGTTTCGTTATACTGGTTATGATCATGGGAGACTTGGCTTTGAGCACAATTATCAGGGTTATCTATATCCATTTTTCTAAGAAAAAGCCAATCTTGCAACGAAGAGTTCGTCAAACGGGTAACTTTATCAACTGAATATGTTTCATTCTTAAAGATCAAACTATTTCTAACAAACCACACATTCCACCAAATAAAGAGAAGAACTTGAACAGTCTTGTGGCTCAATGACTTTCTAAGGAGGTCACGATTATGGCTAAACGAACGATTTCCAATATTATTATTATTATTATTATTATTATTATTATTATTATTATTATTATTATTATTATTATTATTATTATTATTATTATTATTATTATTATTATTATTATTATTATTATTATTATTATTAGTATTATTATTATTATTATTACTGTGAAAATGAATTAAATTTACGTCATACTTTTTTGGAATATCTATTATAAACGGGCAAGAGAAAAAAAAGATGGTAAGAGTCTTCCAACTGGTGATCACAAAAGCACAGTGAGCTGGGACTGATACATGACTGCGCAATAGTCTATCTCGAGTGGGGAGACCATCAGAACATGCTTTCCAAATAAAGTTTTTAACTTTAATGGAGACATCAAATTTCCAAATCCAATTAAAACTACATTTTGTTTGATCCTGGTTTAAGAGACCTTGAACTAACCAAATCGCAGATTTTGTCGAAAATGATCCATCTGTTGACAATCCCCAAAATACTTTGTCACTCATATTATGAGAAGGAATATAAATATTATAAATATTGTCTATAACATTCTGAGGGAGAATTTGACTAAGACGCTGAATGTTCCATTGATTTGCATCCGTAATAAATTGACTTACATTAACAGAGGGTTGAACTTCATTTGTGTTTAAAGCTACTTCAAATAGTGGATTCGAACCAACCCAGTTGTCATGCCAGAAATTAATATCTTTTCCATTACCTACTTGCCAACGGAGACCTTTTTTAAAGATACTTCTTAAAGACATCAATCTCTTCCACTGCCACGAAGTGCTGGCAGGAGGAATAAGATGAAATAGATTTGAGGACTTGATATATTTTTTCTTAATTACTTTTACCCAAATATTTTCTGGTTCTGTCAAGATTTTCCAAAGCAGTTTTAGCTGCATGGCTTTATTGGATGCCTCCGCTTTTCGGAGACCTAAACCACCCATGCTTTTTGGGACACAAATTTTATCCCGACCTATAAGATTAGGAGATTTATTATTATTATTATTATTATTTTTGTTCCATAGGAAATCTCTGTTAATCTTGTCTAATTCTTTATGAATTGAGCTTGGCATCAAAAAGCTTTGCATTTGGAAAGAAGCCTTAGAGGCTAAGTTAGCTTGGATCAAAATAGTTCTCCCAACTTGCGAAATGGAATTAGCTTTCCATTTAGTTAATTGGTTTCTTGATGTTTCGAGAATGTTAGCAAAAGTGTCTTTTGTTACTCTCCCATCTATTATATGACAGCCTAGATATTTCCCTAAGGAAGTGGCTTCTGGCATTCCTAAAATACCATGAAAAGCTTCTCGATTTGCTCTTGCCACATTTTTTGTGCATTGAAAAGCTTATTTGTTGTAGTTTACTTGTTGGCCAGACATATGACAAAATTTATCAAGTATATTCCTAATTGCTAGACAACTTCTCCGAGAAGCTTTGCTAAATATCATAGTATCATCGGCAAATGTTAAAAATGGTATTCTATCTGAGCTTTGGCTAATCTTAACACCCACTAGATGATATTTTTCATCATTAGCATTCTGTAGATTTCTAGCCAGAAGCTCGGCACAAAGAATAAATAGATAAGGTGAAAGAGGGTCTCCTTGCCTGATACCTCGCGTCGGATTGAAAATATCTCTCGGAGAGCCATTTACTAGCACAGAATAAGAAACTTAATTAATACAACTCATTATCCAACTAATCCACTTTGAGTGAAATCCAAATTGCCGCAGAGTCCCTTCAATATAACCCCATTCTAACCGATCATAAGCCTTTTCCATGTCTAATTTAATCTCTAGCCATCCACCTTTCCCCCCCTTCATTTTAAAGGAGCTAAAAATTCCGTGTGCCAAAAGAATATTTTCTTGAATTATTCTATTAGGGGTAAACGCCCCTTGATATGGATGAATAAGTTTTTCTAATATAATTTTAAGACGATTAGCTAGAACCTTCGAAATAGTTTTGTAAATTGTAGAACATAGACTAATAGGTCGAAAATGGTTTGCTGTTTTGGGGTTTTCTATTTTAGGAATGAGTGCTAAAAAGGTATGATTGGTCTCTTTAAGTAATTTTCCTGAATGAAAAAACGCGGAAACAACTCGGACTACCGAATTGCCAACAATATGCCAATATTTTTGGAAAAATTGCAGAGGGGTACCCATCTGGACCAGGGGCTTTATCTGCCGCCAATTGAAACAATGCGGATTTAATTTCATCATATGTAACCTCTCGAGTAAGAAAGTCATTGTCATCTCTAGAGACTTGATCTTTAATTAACGAAAAATCTAAATTGTTAAAACTACAATTAGTATTTCTCGTAAATCGCAATTTGAATTCTTTCGTTATAGCAGAGCCAATTTGCGCGGGATCTGCAAATTGGATGCCATCAGAAGAGGTAAATCTGTGGATAGCGTTCCTATTTCTTCTTATAGTTGCTTGAACTTGAAAGTATTTAGTGTTACTATCCCCTAAGTTTGCTTTATTAATACGAGACTTTTGGCTCCAATAGGCTTTATTATAACTAAGAAGACAATTTCTCTTTCTTAACCATTTTTCTTGGGCAATTTCTAATTCCAAGTAATTTTATTTATAAGTAATGCCTTTTGTATGTTTTCTAATTTTAGTTCTACAAATGACAGTTGTTTGAAAATGTTGCCAAATTTTATTTTGTTCCATTCCTTCGCTATTTTCTTTAGACTTTTACATTTTTTTACAAGCCTATACATGTGGGAACCATGAAACCGTTCATTCCATGCTTTACGAACAACATATTCGAAATCTTTTCGCATTGTCCACATCATCTCAAATCGAAAAGGAGGGAATTTGCCCCTTATAAAAGACGTGAAATAAAGAGAAATGATGCAATGGTCAGAGCTAGTAAAAGGATGATGATTGAATTTGCAGTCAGGATAGAACTGTAACCAACTAGGAGTGGCTAACACCCTATCTAAAATTTCAAAGGTATTATCGGGGCCTTTACGTTTTTTCCTCCAAGTGAAATGATTGCCCATGAATGGGAGGTCAATCGTATTAGTATTATACATGAAATCGGCTAATCTTGTAAATCTGGAATTGCAGGGATGTGAACCCCCTTTCTTGTCGCTAGCCTGTTTGAGTTCATTTAAATCTCCCATAATTAAAAACGGCACACTTAGGGACTGTGTGTAAAGACTTAATTCCTCCCAAAACTCTTGTTTTTGAGCATCTCTCGGCGGAGCATATGCAAAAATGATTACAAATTGGCTATTTAAAATAAAATCATGAGCATTACAACTTATGCATCGTTCCGACTTAAAGACAATGGTCAATGAAAAAGTTATTGATGGGTTTTGTTTCCAAAATAACCAAATACCACCGGACAAACCTTGAGTGGGGATATAGTCGCAACAATTGAAGCCACATCTAATAAGTGAATTAGCACTTGGGGGATTTTGAGACTTCGTTTCACATAATGCTAATAGGTTTATCCTGTTATTTTTACAGAAAAACGTGAGCTCTTCCATAAGATTTTTCCTACCCGCACCACGAACATTCCAAAAACTTGCATTCATTTAAAAACAAATGATACAATGAAATAGGCTTGGCCCCTCTGAGAAGGCAAGCTGAGAATAAGTCATAACATAGACCTCTGAAGTAACACAATTGGTAACATAGAAGTGATCAAAATGAGAATTCTCTTCGCGGAAACATAGAATCCGAGCAAACACCATTCTTATGGTTTCTAGGACCTGAAATGGGTTTCTAGAAAATGAAATTTGATTACCACCCCAAAGAAACAATATACATTCAATCCAATAGCTTCTGGGGCCTAGATTGAATGGGAGACGTTTCTTGAAAAAGATAACTGAATACCAAAACCATTGTCTCCAAAAATGAATTCTATCATAAGATTTCTTAAAATAAAAATTTGGAATAACAAGGATGGTATGTACATAAATATTGCACTTACATAAGAAAGTATTGTTTACACAATAAAGTCGGTAAGAATTACTCGTCCAACTATACAATCCTCCGGAAATTTTACTTAAGCTGTGGGAAATAGTGTTAGAACACCAAGTCAAGTAACCACCGGAGATACCTGTAATGCGAATAAGAGGAGACAGTAAAAGAAACCATGTAGTTAGGTAGTAATGATCCCAATTTAACTGCATCAGGTTATTCAAATTGGGCCTAAACCAGTGATCAGTTACCCTAAATTTAGACGCATAATTTCCTGAGAATGAAATGCATTTAGGCACATGACAGTCTCTAGAAGAGATTGGCAAAACAGCTCCAAAAACAACATTGCACAACTGACAAATGGAGTATACTTTCCAGTTCTGCATCAAATGTAGAATAACTCATTGCTACATTTGCGTCATATGAGTTTGATATGTGTTGTGTGGTGGTGTAATGAGTTCACTCAATTATTTTGCGCTTCGAGGACGAAGCGTTGTCCTAAGGGGGGAAGGATGTAATATCCTGAAAATTCGGAATACTTTAATAATAATCTCTTAGTATTATTAGCTAATTTATTCTAGTGAAAAATGTATTAGTTGTTATTTCGTGAGTCGTTTTCGAAAATGGGATCGGGAATTGGTTCCAAATTTGGACTTGCAATTTGGGTTTTCCATTTTCAAATTGGGTCACTTTTACTTATAACAATCTACACCAACTCAATACCAAGTTGGCCCAAATAACCAATACCAAACCCAAAGAGAATAAGGAAATCAGAAAATTGAAAAAGAAAAGAAAAAAGGAAAAAAAAATTAAAAAATAAAAAAATAAAATAAAAACCCTCTTTCTCACTCCTCTACCCGACACCCCCCTTCCTTTACAAATCACCCATGTTTTTCCATTTCCTTCTCACGCACACCACACACCTCGCGCACACATCGCCGGTCGCTCAAGACGTCTACCCAGCCACCAGTTCCCGTTTGTTCCAACCACCTCGATGCCACTCTTCTTCCTCCTTCCTTTGCCGTGGGTAACGTCCTTCGCCACCCCTCTTTTCCCTGTTTTCGCTCTTGTAATCAAACATGATTATTGAGTCGTTTTTAAAGCTTTAATTCGCGTTTAATTGATACTAATAGATGTTATGATTATTGGGTAGTTGATTTGAATTAGTTTTATACACAAAGAATTGGTTTTGACGTTTGATTTGGGTTGATTTCACTAATCACGATTTTATTAATTAGCTAAATTATTCGAATTAGGTTCAATTAGTTTCGACAATTATGATTTTATCATACTTATAATCTGTCAATTGGAGTTCTTGAATTTAGTTTTAGTTTTAAATTGGGTTTTACTCAAGTTTGTAGAAATTGTAAATTGGGGGAAATTTGAGTGATTTTTTTTATAATTAGGCTAATTAATCCAATTTAATTATGATAACTAATAATTCAAAATTTTGATAATTTAGGGAATTATAAACTGATTTTCGTAATTTAATTAGTTTAATTCGTTTTTATGTGATTTTATGTAATTTAAGCATGATTTTGATAATTAAAACATAATATAAATAGTTTTAATAAATCCTAAATAAATTGTAATAATAAAGTATTTATTTTCATAAATTAGATTCTGTTTTAAAAGTCATTTTAAGTCTTTGGGAATATTTAAGATAAATTGAGTGTTATTTGAGTATTGGTATTTAATTATTGAATTAGAATTATAATTGTTGGTTAAATTGATAATTGTTGGTTTAGAATATAGATTGTGGTGGGCATTCCGAATAGAGTAGAGCTAACATAAGTATTTGATGAATGATTGGGTGAGATTAGTATTAATTTGGGATTATTGATTGTATTATTGTAGCCCCTGAGTTCGTAGGCGAAGAATACTAGTGATCGTTGTGCTGTCGTGTTCTTGTGTGCATTGAAAAGGTAAGCTAGCATGCTCAACATTTCTTAAGCTTGTAGAAACCTTTCAAAAATTATATGCTAAGTGATTGGTGTGCTGGATGAAAACCTAGTATCATGTTAGGTGGAGAACGAATTATTGTTTTGATTATCATATTTTGATTTAATTGGATTGGATTAATGCGTTGATATATTGTTTGGTTTATGATTCAAAAGATGTTGTTGGAATTATGGTTGATGGGTGTGAAATTGATATTGGTATGTCTGAATTATGAATGATTGTATGATTGTTGGAATATAAACTTGTGTGAATGATCGATATTATAAACAAAATAAATAAAGTATGAGGATACACGATGATTATTGGTTTGAGTCACATCGACTCCACTTTATTGGTTTGAGTCACATCGACTCCACTTTATTGCCCCACCACATCGGTTTTTAAGTGGGCTTGGCTCTAGTACTATTCTATTGGGTTAGCAATACTTAATAGGGGGTGTGCACACTTAAGGTCTAGTAGTCTTGTATGGTATGGTTTGGTGGGTCGGCAAAGAACTGACTCACCCACATATATAATTGTATGGTTTGGTGATTCGGTAAAAATCAGCTCACCCACTTATAAATATATGATTGGTATGGTTTGGATGAGTTGGAAACAAATTCGGCTCATCCCACTTATAATATTTGGTATGGATTCCTCATTAAAGGTATAAAAGAATAATTTGGATTATATTAATGATATGTTATATACTTGTTGAAGCTACTGTGATATTTCTATACTGGTGATATAAATTGTCTTGATGATTGGTTTATATGATAATGTGCTAAGTGTGGTTTTCGAAAATAAAATCTAAATGTTTTCAAAACCCAGGTAAGAGTTTTGGTTTTTAACATGTTGAGGTGTTAGCTTACTCAATTTTTCTGACTTTTTTTCAACTGTGGTTTTTGTGTTTTAAATCCACCACAGGTTTGGAGTATTTAATGCATTGCGGGGACGACGACTCACTAGATATTAGTTGAATCAAATAAAGTTTAACTTTAAGCTATAAACCATTAATAACACTTATACTATTTCGTATTTCATATTCGGATTTTGGATTGTTGTAATTTAATTAATGGATTGTAATAGATTATTTTAAATCATTAGACATTTGTAGTTCGGCTTCTGAAATCTCCTTGCATTCGGGTCTTTGACTCGAGTGCGGAGTGACACCTCTGAATTTCCTTAATTTGTGTTTTGGTCCCGTGATAAAACATTTTTAAAAAGGAAAGGAAATTTGGGGGTGTTACAAAAGGTGCATAAAATATCTCTGATCTCTATGACTAACTTTGTGTGTTATATACGTTCCCCCAATAGTACATCTATTATCTTCATTTCAAATTTAAAGAAAATGAGGTTGGGGATTCTTGAACGTCATGATAAATGGAACCGTGCCGGTATGGTGGACTATAGTATTATTAGTGATAACCTAGGAAGCACGGACACCTTGCTTTTTTGACGTTCAGGTGTCGGACACCGTGTCGGACACGGACACCCAGGAGACACGGGACGAAACGTCCTGGACACGGCTAGAACCGTGTCTGGTTTTTTTTTTTAATTTGGGATATGGACACGATTTTTGGAGAACAGACACCGACCCGGACACTGTGCGACGTCGTTTTGTGTTCAATTGATATTTTTTTTGTTTATTTGCCCTTTCATCGACTGCCTCACAGCCTTACTGCACTCCTTCTCTTCCACACTCTCTATCCGCCCCTTCTCCTTCTCTTCCACACTCTCTCACCACCTCAATCACCGATTACCGATCGCTCGCCACCACCACCAATCGAACACCGCCGACTCCAGCCACACCACGCAAATCGTCGAACCAAATCGCGACATCGTCGATCGGCACCACGCCAGCGGCACCGGTACGTTTTCACACACTTGTTTTTTGTATTTGAATAATTCGTTCATTTACTTGTTGTTTGTTATTGTTATATTGAGTTGAAATGTTTAATTATTGTTTGATTTAATTATTCATTTAATTCTATTTTTTCTGATTTTATTCATAGATTTTTTGCGTTGATTGTTGATTCGTGATTGTTGATTGTTGATTATGATTCGTGATTCGTGATTGTTGTTGGGTTTTTTGTGTTGATTGTGATTCGTAAATTGTGAACGAAGGTGGTTTCAATGGTGTCTACTCAATCTAGTGTTGGTGGTAGTAGTAGTGCAACGGGGGAATCCGAGGATAATTATCCGTTGTGGAAATTTGTGGTAAAAGGGAATAAATTATCGGGAGGTGATGGTAATTATGCTTTTAAGTGTAATTATTGTAATGAGATTAAGCAAGGCACATATACAAGGGTTAAAAGTCACTTGTTGTGTATTTCTGGGAAAGGAGTTCAACCTTGTCGTAAGATAACTATGGATGAACATAACGAATCAAATTGAAAAGATTGGAGGATGCTTTTTTAGCTAGGAAACAAGCTTCAAAAAATAAAATCCCAACTTTTCCAAATGAGCTTCTTTCTTCTTCTTCCGATGCTAGCTCTATGCAACCTCCACCATTTAATTCTTCTTCCATCAGTGGCAAGAAGAGGAAACCTGATAACACCATTACTGCCTCTTTTAATCTCCAAGTTCGCAACCACCTAGATACGGAGATTGCAAGAATGTTTTACACGGGAGGGTTGCCTTTTAATCTTGCTAGAAACCCTTATTATGTGAGATCCTTTACTTATGTTGCTTCTAATTCGATTCCGGGTTATGTGCCTCCGGGGTATAATAAGTTGAGAACGACGTTGCTTCAACAAGAAAAGGTGAATGTTGAAAGGTTATTAGAGCCTATTAAGAGCACTAGGAAAGATAAGGGAGTGAGCATAGTAAGTGATGGTTGGAGTGATTCACAAAGAAGACCATTAATTAATGTTATGGTTGCATGTGAAAGTGGTCCTATGTTCATGAAAGCGGTCGATTGCTCGGGAGAGGTGAAAAATAAAGAGTTTATAGCCGCTTTGTTAAGTGAGGTAATTGACGAAGTGGGAGATCAGAATGTGGTGCAAGTCCTAACCAACAATGCAGGTAATTGCAAAGGTGTGGGTGAGCTTATTGAGGGGAGATATCCCCATATATATTAAACACCATGTGTTGTGCACATACTCAATCTTGCTTTGAAGAATATATGTGCGGCTAAGAATACTCATAATAATGAAGAAGTGTATGATGAGTGTCATTGGATAACGGAGATTCATGTAGAAGCTTGTATGATAAAGAACTATATTATGACTCATTCGATGAGACTTGCAATCTTCAACAAGTTTTCTTCTTTGAAATTGCTCTCTGTTGTCGACACTAGATTTGCTTCAATCGTTGTCATGCTTAAGAGGATTACACTTCTTAAAACTTCTTTGCAAACAATGGTTGTTAGTGAGGCATGGACAACATATAAAGAAGATCATCGTGGACTAGCTACACTTGTAAAGGATAAGATCTTGGATGAATATTGGTGGGACAAAGTTAATTATATTCTTGAGTTCACACGTCATATCTATAATATGATTAGAGATTGTGACACCGATAGATCTTCATTCCATCTAGTCTATGAGAGGTGGGAGTTCATGACTTTTAAGGTTAAAGAAGCTATCTACAAGTATGAACACAAAAATTTAAGTGAAGAATCTACTTTTTTCAAAGTGGTAGAAAGCATCCTTTCAAGTCGTTGGAGCAAAACTAGTACTCCTCTCCATGGGGTGGCACATTCTTTAGTTCCAAGGTATGTACTTCAACTCTAAATGATGTACTTTTTTTTTTAGTAACTACTTCATCTTATTTGGTTTATATATTTATTTGATTTCTATTATTTATTTGATTTCTACTTTCTCCTCTTTTACATTCAAGGTTCTACACTCGAAATTGGATTGATGAGATTCCTGGAAGAGTTGCTCCTAATGCGGATAATGAGATCTCTACCTCAAGATTGGCTTGTTTTAGGAGACTTTTTTCTAGTGAGGAACAAAGATGAAAAGCCAAGACCGAATTTGCCGTCTTTTCAAGGAAAGAACATGATATCTTTAAAGATGTGGAATGCGTAAGTGACATGGCTCAATTGGACCCTAAGCATTGGTGGGCTACTTATGGTTCAATTGCTCCTACTCTTCAAGCTTTGGCATTCAAGTTGCTTGGTCAACCTTCCTCTTCTTCTTGTAGTGAAAGAAATTGGAGTGTTTACAAGTTTATTCACTCTTGTGCTAGAAATAAACGCACTCCAAAATGAGCCGAAGACTTGGTAAAAATTCACAACAACCTACGTTTGCTCTCTAAAAATAGTGAAGAATATACAAAGGGGAGATCAAAAATGTGGGATATTGGTGGAGATGAGCATGATAATCTTGGTGATGTTGGTTGTCTTGATATGGCTACTCTTTCACTTGATGAGCCTGACATGGAAATGATGATCTTTGATGATGTTGGTGGTTTTGGGGAAGATGCTTAGATTGGTTGTTATTGTCGTGATCTTTTAAACTCTTTGTGTTTGTTGTTTCATACTTTCATGGTTTCTTTAGTTTGGGATTGTAAGATTTGTAAAACATTTCATTGTTATTTTTAAGAGCAAAGAATTTCATTCGGATAGCTTATGTTGACGCCCATTCGCTATTTTGTAACTTTTTGGAGTATTAAGTGACTATTTTTTAGAAGTTAGAAAGCAATTGTTTCAAAATGCGTTTTTTTCAATATCCATATTGTTTTTCTTTAGCGGTGTCCGTGTCCTACAATTTTACGGCTGCCGTTTCCTGTGTCCGTGTCCGTGTCCGTTTCGGTGCTACCTAGGTGATAACCACCATATTCACTATCAATATCAATAAATGATTAACCATAGCTAACAGAACCCCTCTAAACCAATAGGATCCACTCCCAAATAAGCACCAAGTTACCGAGTACAATTCGAAGCTCCAAAATTTCATTTTACTCTTTTCGGATATATATATGTATTTTTTTAAAAAAAAAATAAAAATAAATAATGGAGTGTCGATTTTCTTTGGGGAATGAAAAGGATACACTCATGTTAATATTTAAAATAAATTATATAACTTATTTAATCAATAATATAAGAAATTATTATTCGTATAAAAAATCAAATAAGGGAGTGTCCATTTTCCTTGAGGAATGAAAAGGCCAGGATAGACTCATGTTAATAATTATAAATAAATTATATAGCTTATTTAATCAATAAATAAGAAATCATTATTCGAATAACTATCTAAATATTAATGGAATGCAACCCTCATGAACTTGATATGTGATCGCCTCCACATGGAATTGTGTTTGCAGACCACTCTTCTTTTTTGAAAAACAAACAAAGTCATTGCACTCTTATTACAACTTTTTCTTTGAAAGTTTGCTGGTTTTTCATTCGTTTTTTTTTTCTTGAATCTCATCCTCCATAGTGAAACCCTTCCGACTTGTAGTATATTATAAATATACTCTATGCTCTAATGTCAAGCTGACATACTGATACTATGTTTACTAATATATATATATATATATATATATATATATATATATATATATATATATATATATATATATATATATATATATATATATATATATATATATACAGGCGGGTTCAGATGAGTCCGGCTACTTAGATGAGTCCGTGAGTCCTCATCTGAACCGTCGGATGTAGACGAGATGGAGGGCTCAGATGCGCTCAAAGAAAAACGCACAAGAATAGACCAAGGGGTCTTCATGAGCAACGCCATTCTTCACACACTCTTTCTCTCTCTCCAAAATTTTCTCTCTCTTCTTCCCCGCTCCTTTCTCTCAGCTTCTTCTATGTCCTCGCCGTCGTTTCCTTTCGATCACCACCCTTCTCTCGTCGGGCCGTTGCCGCTTCTGTTCTCCGTCGTTGCCGCCGTTTCTGTTCTTTGTTGCCGCCGCGCCGCTGTGCTCTTTCTCTCTATCTTCTATTGTGAAGTTTTTCCCCAAATCAAAACCCTAGAAAAAAAATCGTTTCGATTATACTCTAAAACGATCGAAAATGAACACAACTGCAAAGATTCAAGGCTTGAAATTGCTATGGATCCTCAAAACAACGATGAATAAGGTAATTTCGCACAATTTTTTATGTATAATTTTATTTTCGAATTTATAATAGAATTTACAATTACACGATTTTGACTATTGAATCTCACAAACTCTTGTTTTGATTTCGAATTTATAATGGAATTTGCAATCACACTGTTTTTGGTTATTGAATCACACAACTTTTCTTTCGATTTCGATTTCGAATTTATGATGAAATTATTGTTTTGCGATTAAAATGTTTCAACTCATTCTTTTTGTTGGTTAGATGAATAATGTATGATTTATGATATGATTCAAAATTGCATTTCGTGAGATCCAATCCTGTAATACAAACTTTTGCAATTAAATTTTTGAATACTCTTAGGTATTTCGAAAATTTGAAAACGTCTCACATTATCTAAAAGATGCAGATTGAAAACTTGATTTCTTAATTAGCTTGTGTGATTCTGTGTGTTAGTATTTATGATTCTATTTGTTTGTGTGATTGAATTTGTTATTTTGTGATTCAATGTGTTCCTGCGGCATTAAATAGTTGAATGACTCTATTCATCAGTGTGTGATTTTATGGAATGATGTGTGTGATTCTATGAGATGGTATGTGTGATTGTATTTGATGGTGTGTGATTCTATCTTATGGTGTGCGTGATTCTATTCATGTGTGTGTGATTCTATGCGATGGTATGTGTGATTGTATTTGATGGTGTGTGATTCTATCTTATGGTGTGCGTGATTCTATTCGTCAGTGTGCGTGATTCTATTTGATATTGTGTGTCATTCTATTTGTTAGTGTGTAATTCTATTCGATAGTGAGTGTGATTTTATTCCATAGGGTGTGTGATTCTATTAGTTATGTGATTCTAGCCGTGAGCGATTCTATTGGATAGTGTGTGTGATTCTATTCGATAGTGAGTGTGATTCTATTCGATAGAGTATGCGGATCTAATATCAAATTTATTTGGTGTGAAACCAGTCTAATTGGTCACTCTTGACTGTTGTGTATTTTTATGAACAAACGTGTGTCAATCAATAACAAAACGGAGTGGATTGACAGTTGTGTATTTCTAGATGGCCTGACATGTTGCACAAATCATACTTAGACGGTGTTTTCATTTGCGCCTAAAGCATTTGTTTGCTTATTGGCATCAGTCGTCTTGCAAGACACTGAGCATATCCTATCATGATGATCTGTAGGATTACCTATTCTTTTAGTCATACACACCAGAATGCAGTAAGTGAAGTGATCTTGACATTCTACATGAACCCGTTGAGAGTCTTGCATACTATTTTCTCCATAGCAACTGATGTATTGCTAGTACAGTGAACCATTGATTCCCTGGAATAGGATAAAGTATTTGTTCATATACAGCTGCCATACTGGTGTGAATTAAATCTTGAACATTTCAGATTTGTTAACTTAATGCTTTAGGATTGGTTTTTGCGAGACATATCAGTCCCTATCTTTAGGGGTGACAAGGGAGACGAGACTTATTGGTTTCGATTCTCTAGTTGCTGGTTAGACAGGTTCATATTTAATGAATTCGCGTGATAATGTTCTTAAAGCCGGTTAGCTCAATTTGGAAGAGCATTGTGCAACGCACAAGATGTGGGTTCGACTCCCATATCGGCTATGAAATACAATAAGATTGGTACCATACTTTATCAAGGTTTAGCTAAAATGATAAGAGAAAGTCAAGACATAATGTTGCTTTTCTGCTATATTATGGGAATTCAAGTAACCTCACAGTAGGTAAATGCAAAAGATGTAATCAAGTATCCGATTTTTCTAGACTTTATAAGCATCTAGTCTACGTAGGAATCGAACCTACACCTTCCGTCCATGAGACGGCGCTCTGCCAATTGAGCTAGTAGACTATAGGAGTAAACAGCTGCAAATGTATCGGCTAGGCTGAATCTCAAACAGCCTCTACACCAAAAAAAACTAGACCTCAAACTCATTCATAGAATAGAATCACATGAATGTCTCATAGGATCTTACAAAAACATTCACCACAGACCAAACTACACTAATACATTACCACCGCATTACTATATCTTAGGAGTTGGGGTAGAAGATCTGCATTCACACCGCCGTTATTCATTCTCTATTATCACATTCAACATGATTGAGTAATGATTGAGGAGGCAACGCTCTGAGTGATTTCATTATGTTTTTCTAAGTGGCCTGGAGCCATAATTGAGTAATGTGCTTTGTTGATAATCAGTCTCTATGTTGGAATAATGTGATTGACATACCCATCAAGCTGACAAAGCATAGTGAGTTCTTGTGCAAGACAATCACGAAGTGGAAGTACCACTGGGACCTCCCATCGTGCATCAACATATTGTATATCTGCCGGTAAGGAGTAGCCCTGACCCTGCAATATGTATGTGAGCAAATAGCTTGAGTAACATCAATGACCTCAAAAAATAAAAAAAATGCAACTGCAATCAATCAGCATAAGGTAAAGTTCGAAAGCTCTGATCACACTCAAGTAGTCAACAATGACTACATATCTTTACCGTTGCTGAAAGAACATGACAAGCAATACTTGACGTACATGATCCCAGAACCACTTTAGTGTACCCATTTTCAACAGCAACCTTCACAACATTCATCAAATGCCTCACAGAATACTTTTACCCAAGGAAACTCTTCGAAGATTATATTGTATCAAAGTATAACCTTTTGCATACAGAGCATTCGCAGATGCTTCTGAAAATGCAGCACTACCCATAAATAGCATGTGTTCTGGGGAAAGCACACAAATACAAATACATGACAATGGGAAGCAAGAGTCTTCTGGCACAAGTATTGTATGAATAATCGAAATAATTGAAAGCAATGAATCCAATCGAATAATACCTAAAAAGTGAGCAAGGCCCTGGGCCTCAATGGGGTCAGAGAAGCTGCCCATCCCAACGCAAACTGCAGCGGCGGCCTGCAAATTCAGAATTAGAATTAGAATTCCAAGAAATTAAAAGGGGGAGTGATTAATTAGGGTGATATATAAACCTTCTTAGTCTGAGAGGAAGCTCCTGCTTTGAGCCTCTCTTCATCCTCATCGTCGTCTTCATCTTCATCGTCTTCGTAATCTTCTTCATCATCATCATCCTAATCGAAGAGCATCATCAGTGTTTGGTCTCAAAATAACCAAGCAAATAGCCCGAACAACGCATAACACCGAAACAGTAGAATTTAACATTCACAGCAGTAGAAAATCGGATTCTCTAGAGTGACCACTATGGGTACATACTCTGAAAATAAAAAATAGTTACCTCTAACAACATGAAATTTGCACAGAGAAGCAGTGAAAAGCAAGCAATAATTTGCACATAGAAGCAGCAAAAAAAAGTGCAAAGACAGAACCTGGAAATGACAAAATATACAACTATGAACTAACGCTTGAGCATATCACACATCAAATGGGACTATGCTCGGTTTATCCACGCAGCAGCTAGAATCAAACAGAAATGCAAAAGACATCATATCAATTGAATAACAATGGTTCAGACACTCCTTTTCAACATCATCTAATCCATGCTACAATTCAAATCAATCACACTCCAAATCAGAACTAACGTATAAAATCGCTCAATAACAGCATAATTATTAGAAATCACACATTAAATATACAAAAACAAACCTAATTGCAAACTCGTACTATCTAGTCCACCAACAAAACTAACAAATTAACAAATTAGAGCATAAATAAGAGAAATATGCATAATATAATCAAATGAGGCAAAAATACAATCACACGTGATAACAAATACAATCACACAAATCGCACCAAAAAATTTGCACAAATCGCTGATCTAATTTGCGCAAATTACATGATTCGTGATGTCGTCCGAATTCGCCATGGACTGAGCTCGAGCTGCGCGCTAGAAAATTCGCCAGAAATGCGTCGGATAGCAGACGTCTTTTCTCTGATTCCAGAAATGCAGCCAGTAATTTGTCGAACTCTACAGTATCATCAAATTAGGCGAAATCAATACCAAAATTCAACAACAAAATAAAATCCAAATCATCAAAATCAAAACCAAATCGATTAAAACATAATAGAATTAATTAAGTGACGATAATAAAAACAGATAGAAATTGAATCAAATCGATTAAAACATCTAATGAATGTAAAAATTAAAATCATAAACCCTAGATTTCATTCTAAACAAAAATGAAACAATTTAGAAAGAAGAAAGAACCTGATGTTGGTGTATGCATTACGATTGGTGGCGTAGATACAGAAATTGACGGCGAAGAGAGAGCGACGACGACGAGGGGCGTGAAATATTAGGCGGATTGGTGGAGAGCGGCGGCGAAGTGGTGGCCTGCGTGGGTCGATTGCAGAGGATTTGGGGGAGACGAGGGTGAGGAGAGAGAAAATGAAAATGAAAAATGAGAAGAGAGTGTGGAGTTGTACTTTATATCTGCGACACAAATGACTATTTTACCCCTGAGTGCAGAGCGAAATATGGAACGTTGGATCAAATTAGATGTAAGGCTATGATGAGGACTCACGGACTCATCTAAGCCTATATATATATATATATATATATATATATATATATATATATATATATATATATATATATATATATATAGGAAATCTATCAAATGAGAAGTATTAATTTCGTGAGAAGTGAGAAGTAATCTCAGTCATCCATCTTACTTGATCTAATGACCCACATTAAAAACAGAAAAAAAAAAATTAAAACTAAAAATACACAAAAATCCCCAAATCTCACATTTTCTCTCTCCTCCCTCTCCCCCCCCCCCTCTCTCTCCACGACTTTACCTCGTGCCGCCCACAACCGCCGCCGGCGTCCACCAGAAACAACCATCTTCGGGCAAAACACCACCGTCTGACTCGGCAGACCACAGCGAGTCTTCGTCCGACGTCAGTGTCCTCCGTCGAGCATCGTATGGGTGCGAAAATCGCCTTCTCTTTCTTTTTTTTCGCGCTCGTTTTTCCAGATCTGGCCGCCGCCTCTGACCTTCGTCGTCTATCGTTGCCTTTTATGGCCTCCGTCGACGACGCCGCTTCTATTGGCGGCACCACCTCTCAATTTGCGGCGGCTAGAGCAAATGAAAGAAGTGACAGGTGAGAAGAGAGGGGGAATGCGTGCGCGAAGAACGTCGGGGGAGGGGCGGCGAACGTCAGAGGAGAGGGGGAGAACATCGGGGAAGGGCCACCTAACGTCGGGGAGGGGCGGCGGATCATCGGTGAGGCGGAATTCGTGTTGGTTGAAATGAGTTTGAGGAGAGAGAATTGGTCGATTGGGGATGTGAATTGGTCGGCGGGGGGAGGGACCACCACTGATGGGCTGGCGGTAGGGCGGCGAGTATGGTGGTGCTGGCCGGCTTGATCGAAGTGGTGGTTGGTGAAGGCGGCCGGTGGTGGGAGGGAGGTGAGTTGTGCTGGTGGTGGGTGGAAAGGGGAGGAGAGAGAAAAAAATGTGGGCTCATTTTTCAGTTTTTTTATTTTATTTTATTAAAGTTGGAGTTACGTGTTTTGGTTAGTGGAGTTATTTGTTTACGTTGATGGAGTTAAATTGGAGTTACGTATTTTAGATAGTAAAGTTAAGTCGGAATTATAGGAGTTACGTGTTTTAGTTAATGGAGTTAAGTGATTTAGTTCATAGAGTTAAGTCGGAGTTACGTGATTTAGGTAGTGAAGTTATTAGAGTTACGTGCTTTATTTGATGAAATTAAGTTGGAGTTATGTGTTTTAGTTAATGGAGTTAAGTCGGAATTACGTGATCTAGGTAGTGGAGTTATTAGAGTTACGTGTTTTATTTGATGAAATTAAGTTGGAATTATGTGTTTTAGTTGATGGAGTTAAGTCGGAGTTACATGATTTAGGTAGTGGATTTATTAGAATTACGTGTTTTATCAAAGAAAATTGAGTTATAGTTATGTGTTTTAGTTATTGGAGTTAGAGTTAAATTTTTGTTGAATCTGGTGGAATTAATAATAATACTCAAGTTAGATAGTTTAA
The DNA here is from genome assembly GCA_963680865.1 of Spergularia marina. Taxonomy (NCBI): domain Eukaryota; kingdom Viridiplantae; phylum Streptophyta; class Magnoliopsida; order Caryophyllales; family Caryophyllaceae; genus Spergularia; species Spergularia marina. The sequence continues at coordinate 18,304,869 of OY804553.1, read as the reverse complement.
TTTATGGAGTTAGTTACCTGGAGTTAGACAATTTAGTTAGTATGGTTAAGTGAGTGGAGTTACGGGTTTTAGTTCGTAGAGTTACGACTGGAGTTATGTTGTTTAATTACTGTAGTTACGCAAAATCAATGGCTGAGATTACTTCTCACTTCTCACCAAATTATCATTTCTCACTGGATAGGCCCCCTATATATATATATATATATATATATAGGAAATCTATCAAATGAGAAGTATTAGTTTCGTGAGAAGTGAGAAGTAATCTCAGTCATCCATCTCACTTGATCTAGTGACCCACATTAAAATAAAATATAAAACAAAATTAAAACTAAAAATTCACCCAAACCTCAAAGTCTCACATTTTCTCTCTCCTCCCCTTCCCTCCTCCCTCTCTTCCGTCGGCCCTACCCCGCGCCGCCCACCACCGCCGCTTCTTACACCGTCAACAACCATCGCCGGTTGCGACACCACCAGAAGACTCGTTAGACCACCGTGAGGCTTCGTCCGGCATCAGTTGCTCCGTCGAGCACCGTTTGGCCGCGAAATACGCCTTCTCTTTCTTTTTTTTCGCGCTCGTTTTTCTCCAGATCTAGCCGCCGCCGTCGCTCTTCGCCGTCGTTATATACCTTCGCCGATCTCACCTCACGTTTTCGCACCGATTGCCGTGGCGTCCTCTCATTTTCGTCGTCGTTGAGGAAAATGAACGAGTGAGAGAAGAGGATAGAGGAGGAGGCGAGGGTGGCGGGGCTGTCGACATCGCGTCAGGCAGGCCGGGTGTGGTTCGCCGACGGTTCCTAGCCCGACTAAGCGACTGGGGAGGTGAGGGCGGGGGCTGAGCTATGGCGGGGGGACTAGTGGTGGTTGGGTGGTGCGTGAGGAGAGAGAAATAGGTTAAGGTGGTTTTTTTTCAATTTTTTTTTATTTTTTTTTATTTTTTGTTGGAGTACGTGTTTTAATTATTTGGAGTTACGTGTTTTAAGTATTGGAGTTAAATGGAGTTACACGTTTTAGTTAATGGAGTTAGGTCAAAGTTAATTAGAGTTACGTATTTTAATTAGTGTAGTTATCTTGGATTTACGTGTTTTAGTTAGTAGAGTTAAGTTGGAATTACATGTTTTGGTTAGTGTAGTTAACCTGTAGTTACGTGTTTTAGTTAATAGAGTTAAGTTGGAGTTACGTGTTTTGGTTAGTGGAGTTAAGTTAGAGTTACGTGTTTTGGTTAGTGGAGTTAAGTTGGAGTTACGTGTTTTGGTTAGTGGAGTTAATTGATTTAGTTAATAGAGTTAAGTCGGAGTTACGTGATTTAGTTAATAGAGTTAAGTCGGAGTTACGTGATTTAGGTAGTGAAGTTATTAGAATTACGTTCTTTATTTAATGAAATTAAGTTGAGTTGTGCGTTTTAGTTAATAGAGTTAAATCGGAGTTACGTGATTTAGGTAGTGGAGTTATTAGAGTTACGTGTTTTATTAAAGAAAATTGAGTTAGAGTTACGTGTTTTAGTTATTGGAGTTACGTTAGAATTAATGAATTTTCGTTGAATTTGGTGGAGTTAATAATAACACTCGAGTTAGACAAATTATTTTATGGAGTTAGGCAATTTAGTTAGTATAGTTAAGTAACTGGAGTTAAGAGTTTTAATTAGTGGAGTTACGACTGAAGTTATTGAGTTTAGTTACTGCAGTTATGCGAAATCAATGGCTGAGATTACTTCTCACTTCTCACCAAATTACCACTTCTCACTGGATAGGCCCCCTCTATATATATATATATATATATATATATATATATATATATATATATATATATATATATATATATATATATATATATATATACCAAAGCTTGCTTTGATTACTGTAGACCTAAAAAAAAACTTTTGATTACTGTAATAATAATAGATGCTTGCTACAACATGCATGCTAATACTCGGAAAGGCCTCCTACACTGCTTTTTCTTGGAATTCTCCTGCATTCGAGCTAAATGCCGTCTAAAAATCTAAGGAAACGAAGTGAAATATATAATCGTGGTCTGTGGCACCTTTCCCATGTCGAAATTATGAAATTGTCTGACATTTATGTGGATCATTATAAGTCCATATGTTTGTACATTCGACAATTTATTGATAGATTAGAGTTCATTAAGTTTGTGCTTAGTGCGGATATAAAGCTGAAAATTTGTAACAAAAAAAAAAAGCTGAAATTTGTAAGTTTACAGAGAAGAAAATATAACCTTATATATTATAATATAAATGAATCACTTTATAAAAAATTCGGGTGAGTAGACTGAAACATTGTTTGGCCAAACTAAATTGCATTGTCCATCTCTTTAGTTTTCCTTCCAGAAGTACAGCTGAACAATGATTTCTCTAGCTTGGACATGTACACGAAAGACTTTCCAATCTATCCGCCAACACACAGCTAGCTATAATGCCAATACACACATTGAATGTCCAATTTGTACCTCTGATTGGCGAATTTCTTGATGAATTCGACCACCAGCACCTAGAGAATAATGGTCATGTTTAGGATGGCTATGAAAAACTTGCTCTTACTTCTACCTCTGAAGATTGTTCTTCTTCTCAACTTCCTTGCATTAACTTCCGTTGCGAGTTCAGTTGATCCCATCCTAGGCATACATGGCTATATCAGTTTATCAGTTTCTTTGAGTGCTGATCTGCACAGGGCCTTTTTACCCCTGACCTGAAATAAATCTTCCAAATCAACTTTTGAAGCTAGCAGCTGTCCGTGTCCGTGTCCGTGTCCGTGTTTTTCAAAAGATCAGGTCAACCTCAACTTATCATCCCAATTTCACACTTAAACGCAAGCATTAAAAGATAATATAAGATAACAAAACCACATATATTCATCAAAAAAAAAAGATATTAGTTGGGCAGCTGCAAATATCAACAAATTAACAAAAAAAAAAATGACACACCCAACACTTACCTTTCAATCGTAACATCAAATCTATCAACGAAAACCAATGACCAACACTAAGAAGTACGAACACGAAAGCAAAGGGCCAAAAACAAAAACAAAAAAATCACTGAATCCAATCACTACCGATTAAACCTATTGCACAATAATTAAACAAATACCATCATCACAAACAGAGCAATTTGATCGGTATTTTTCATCTAATCACAAAAATATATGGAGATGGAGGCGTATGAGGATAGCTGGATAGGAAACCTCGTTTACTCCTGCATCGATCGAGAACATTCGACTTTTGGGGAAGTATTGCTTTTAAAAGGCCATGAAAGGGCAGTTTAATTGGGTGGGGAAGGCAGAAGGCGAGAGGTTGAAGATGTTTATTGGGGTGGGGTGGGGAAGGCGAGAGGTTGAAGAGAAAAAAAAAAGGTTTATTGGGGGTGGGGAAGGCCAAAGGTTGTAGAGGAAGAGATATTGAGATGAGATTATGGGAGGGAATTTATGATATGGAATGCCAGCAAGTAGAATGACGTGGGAGGTAAAATCCGGGAGTTTGTTTTGGGTTGACAAATCAGTAGTGACATGGATTTTTTTTCCCTAACAATCCTTTGATATCACGCCACATCATCCGATGATGGTAGCCTATTAAAGGTATTATATAGATATAGATTTCAATAGACCAAAATTAGATCAACCGGAAATATCTAAAAAAAATATGATAAGCCATCAAATCATTTAAAAACTTATTTACGAGTAAATATATGAAGTAGGTCATATTACAAGAGTTATTCCCATGAATATAGGCTTCTATATTTGCGTGAACAAATTTATCAAGATAATAAGAACATGCATTCCCGTGTGATTTGCTATAAAATAGGATATTTTAAATTATTTTAATTGTAGCAATTTTTAGCATTTCTCTAGAATAAATAAGATCTTTTGCAGAAATTATTAAAAAATAAAAATATAAACCGGTCTTTACAAGGATCTTTGGCTGAGATTATTATAAAAGAAAAAAGCATAAGATTTTTTTTTTTTTTTTTACCAAAAATCTATTTTATATTTTCTGGTGACCTAAATTTGTTGCACTTTTAGTTTATTTTTTTCTTTGTGTGCAAGACCGTAATAGGCATTGAGTTTTTCAGTATATAATTTTGTTTTATTATTTGATCTTTTGATAGAATTGTAGATTAATTTTGCTTCATGCATGATAAAAATATTGACCACAACATTTTCAGTGGAATGATTTACAGGGTACAATATAATACCGGACATAACTTTTACGGAGTATTTTTAAGAACGACTAATCTCGCTTCTTCATGAAACTCGGTTTCGATCGGAATCATGTACTAGGATTTCCACCTATATATCTCGCTTGGCTAGAAGATCCGCATCCATGTTCTTTCTTCAGCAAAATTATACGACATTCACATGTCTGCTCTCGCACAACGTCCTTGCACATCAAATACTCAATCTGTGTACGTACTTTAAAATTTTGATTTTCCGTTATTTATTTGGTGTTATGCAATTTGTTGTATACGAATGTCATAATTGCTGAAGTACTCTATTAGGTTTGTACCAGTTTGAGTATTAATTTCAATCTAATTCTTAAAATTTCCGACTTACTTAATTGATATGAAGAAGGTTGTAAGTACAAATAACTCACCCACTCAAGGCCTCAAGCTATTGATTCGATCTTAGTGTCAAAGGTAACAATCGCCACCCATTATACAAAGTATTTATTTTTTTTGAAGGGAAAATCTTTTATACAAAGTATTATGTGCTTCATTATTTGGTTTATTTAAATGGTTTAGTGCAATATATGATTGATGCGGTATTTTATTAAGATGAACAATTGAACATTGTTTAATCTTTCGCCGTTTTATGGTTTATTTGTCGGCTGCTATCATATTCTTAAAATTATTTATTTGCCTTCCGTTTTTCAAGCGAAAATCAAAAGATGGGCGCAAGATTTCTATGGTTATTCCATTCCATAACGATCATATGTGTACTACCTCTAGCCATTCTAGGTTGCTACATGAGCTATGTTTCTCTTTTGTGTAAAGATTGACTAAGTTATGTTTCTTAAAAATGGGATAATTGTGAGATTTATTACCTTTAAATGATAGAGTTCTATACAAATTCGTTCAAAATTGTGCTAGACCGAAAAGGTGAAATAGAATTTGCAATAAGTTGGAGAATTTTTAATTAGTTTTTTTTTGTTAAATTAAAAATAAATTCATCTAAAAAAAAAGAGGAAAATGTCACATATTCCTAGAATGAGGGTGTATATATAACACTATTAGAACTAATTCACATAAATATTTAAGAACCCCGTGCATGGCACGGGTTCATAAGCTAGTATATATATATATATATATATATATATATATATATATATATATATATATATATATATAGTGAGGATCATAAGAGTACCACTCCTTAGGTGAGTACTGCGCACCAATAAAGAGCCGTCCGATCTACTAATTTCGACGTCCCAGATTAGGCCACCTGTGTTCAACTTTAAAAAAGAAAGTTGAATCCCTAATTTTCTCAGCCTTTGTTTCTCTCTCCTCCAACACTCTCTCTCTCTCTTCGACATTTTCCTCCTCCCCGGCAATCTGTCTCTCATCTTCTCACTCCTCAACATATTCTCTTCCCCGCCGTCGTAACCGCCACCTTCCTCGCCGTCGGAGCCACTGATACGAGTACGCAGCGGAAATCACGAATAGGTAGAGCAGATTGGGGTTCTGTTCTGTCTTATGCAAAATTGTACTGACAACAGGATAGTACAGACCGTGGGTCTGTTCTATGGGGACGAATTTTGGTGTTTTTGTGTTTTAAAGAATGAAAATAATAGATATGAACGATTAAATCTCAGCCCTTAGAGACCCAACCGAGCTAAGCTAATCCCTAAACCGTACGGTCGTCTAGTTTTAGCCCTTGACCTCTAGTACCTCTAGCCGATCAACGATAGAACGAGTGCCTTCCGTTCCCTGTCTTGAGTTCAATTACCTTTAGAACTTAAAACAATTGCAAAGGGGTGAGAAAACCTTTCTCAGACTCTTTATTACTTTTCTTGATTCAACGATATATCAAATAAAACTACAATAACTTTGTTTAAATACTAAAGCTAACTCTAGAATCTTCCTTAAACTAACCTAATACGATATGCAAAACTAAGACTCCTAAGGAAATAAGAAGAACTACTTATCCCTTAATTTTATTCTAACAACAATAAGGTAAATAATACTAACTAATATTATGGAAAACGATCTATAGCTAAAGATCACGTCCTTCCTAACCAATATACTCGAATCCACACAAACCGGAGAGTACAAAACTCGGGTATGTCTCCTTTATAGTAGTTTTGCACTAATTGATGGAATCGATACCAGGTCTGTTCTTCTCAGCCACATGATCTCGCATCAGTCGCTACGCGTATTGAACATCTCCGTCTACCTCAACTGTGACTTCTCCTCCACCTCCTCCGGATCAAGCCGCCGCCGTTCATCCTCCTCGACATTTTCTCTCTCATCTCCTCCGTTCGCGTCGACACCGCAACCGCCATCTTCGTTGCATCTGGTGAACGACGTTGCGTCCTCCCTCCTCGCTGCCGTCTATACTCTCTCCTGGCCAATTTCGATCTATGTATATTCTTCCCATTTTTCTACTATTTTTTTTTTGTAATTTGATTTTGATTCGCTGCAATTTAATTATGTTGTTTTAATTTTTGTTTGAGATAAATGTTGATTTGTTTTGACGAATTTGAGATCTTCGACGGCTCCATCGCGGCCGATTGAGAACTTCGGCGACGTTTGAGAACTCTAGATCTGATCTCGTAGAGTTAATCGTACGTTTCAATTGAGTTGCATTCTTGATTTGAATGAAATTTTACGGCGACGGCAGCCGCGGCATTTTACTGGAGAAGGAGTAGACGAGAGGGAAATATTTGCAGTCTTTCCTGCCAGTTTTCTCTTCTCACACATTTTCTCTCCCCTAGGGTTTTGATTTAGTCGCATTCTTGTTAGTATTGATCGAATCTAGCTTGATTTTTATGATTTAGTTGTTAATTTGGTATTATTTTATGATGTAATATTGCGGAATTTTTATGTGATGTTTCTGTTAATTCTATTATCACCGCCGTCTCGCTTTTGCTGATCTATTACTCGCCGCTGCCGATAGTATTGAGGTTGTTATATATTGTTATTGCGATTGTTGTTGTTGTTGTTATTTGCGGTGGCGGTGGTTGTGGTCACTAGTTGTTATTGTATGGATAATCTATAGGCAAAACCCGTCATTTTATGGGATATGTTTGTTATTGTATGGACACTTTGGTGTCATTGTAATGACAATGGGCATCATTGGATGAAGGTGTCACTGTATGGACACTCTCGTGTCACTGTATGGCCAGTCGGTGTCACTGTATGGACACTCTTGTGTCATTGTATGACAAGTCGGTGTCATTGGATGAAGGTGTCACTGTATGTGTCATTTTGGAAAAATAAGTGATTAGCATATTAGGTGTGGAGGGGAAATTTTGCCAACTAACAGTCAAAGTACAAGAAAACGTTAGATTAGACGGAATTGGGAGACTAGGTAGTGTTTTACAAAGAATTTTTTTTAAGGTAGTCTTTCACAAAAAATATTATAAAAGGTAGGGTTTCGCAAAATCGGAGCTTTTAAAGGTAGGGTTTCGCAAAAAACCCTTATTTTTATTGAAATGATATCATAGTTTGTTAGAAACATAAAAATAATTAAGAATGATATAATATTTGAACCGTGCAACGCACGGACTTAAAACTAGTTAGGATTAAAGGAGGGGAATTTGGTAGTGGTTGCTCAAATTCCCCATAAAAGTGGATTAATTGGTTAAAACTGGGATTATCTAAGAATTTGTATAATTAGAGAGAGGTAAAACTTGCTATATTAGGGTGTTAGATTAGATTTTCACCGAGCGTCGCTTTAATCTATTTGGTAAATCGTTTATTGCAATATTTCTCTTTTAGTTAATCATCAAACCGAATACCCCCCTTTTTATTGCTTTATTTCTTTATTTTATTTCTTTTGCCACATAGAATTGCATTGTAGACTTCCCCTCTTCCTTGTGTTCGATACCGGCTTATCCTATCTTCTTAATAGTTTGTAGCGGTAATTTGACTAGGAATAACGACTTCTTAGCTATCATTAACATTTATTACATATTTGTAAATATTTTTTACTCCACCTTTATATCTTAAAAAAAATAAAAAAATAATATAAGCAAGGGTGATGGGATATGGAATGAAATTTTATAATAATAATAAGGGGCATGCTATATGTCGCCCCAAACGGGTGACAAAAGTTGAAAGAAAAAATAATGTAAAATACCGTTCTTAATAAATAGGTAACATAGGCGGGGGCCGGACATGCAAACTAATTCACTTAATTAATGAAAGAAATGAACTTTTACAGGGACATACGTTCGAAAAATCCTACTATATTTATTTTTAAAGAGAACTACTCTTAAGAGCCAAAATAAAATGACAGTAATTCTAGGGTGAGATCGTCTCATCGTATAAGACCAATTATAGGTTACTTTTGATACATTAACGTGTTCGTTTTGAAATAAGTTAGTTTTTAAAAGTACTAGTTGCTTTTGAAATGTATGACAGATCTCATCGTATGAGATTCATAAACACCGTCTCACAGTAGAATTTGTGATAAAATGAAATCGAACGGGACCTCAAAGATTTCGAGTTTTATCGAACTTCATTCGGATCATTTTTTTCCGAACTCGGGTCCTTTCTTGCGAAGCTATAGACTATATAGAGACAGAGAAGTTTTCAGTAACATATTTCATCCAAAAGAAGTCATGGCTTCGAATCTTGAGGAAGACGAAACCCGCGAAAACACCAACACCAACACCAACACCATGATTATCGAGCGACAAGAGCTCATGGTTCCGCCATTAACACTCACTGATCAAACAATTCCATCCCTAAAATCCTCAATTTCCTTAAACCCCACAAACACAAATCAACCACCATTCCCAAAACCCCCATCAAATTCTCTCTCCTCCGACCCCAAAATCATCAAACACCTCTCAAAATTAATCAATTTCAAGGGCAGAAAAATCCCAAATGATTCTTGGAAAACATGGGTTCATAATCTCATACCAACCCACCAAGATACCTGGAAAAAAGCTGGAATCTTTGATGCAATCAAATCTTCTACTTTTATTATAAAAAGAGATGATGAATTTCTCATCAAATTGGCACATTTTTGGTGCCCAGAAACTAACACATTTGTTTTACCATGGGGTGAGTGCACAATTACTCTGGAAGATGTCATGATTTTGGGTGGTTTTTCTGTGTTGGGTGAGTCCATTATTTACCCTAGTAATCAAGACAGTAACTTTTTTGGTGATGTTCATGGTAAATTGGTTGATTGTTGTAGAGAGATTAAGAGGAAGAATAATTACCATGTGCCATTTTATGAGTGGATTAAGTATTTTAAAGGGAAAGGGGGTGAATTAGAGCATGTGGGTTTGCTTGTTCAGTGGTTATCTAGGTATGTTTTTTGTGTGGATCAGTTTGATATTGATGTTAATTCTTTTGGATTTGCTATTACTCTTGCTCATGGTGGTAAAATTGCATTGGGTCCTGCTGTTTTAGCTTCTATTTATAGAGATTTAACCTTGTTGAAGAAAAAGATTGAATTTTTTAATGGTGGGGGTGAATCTGGTGATGGTAAAGGTAAGCTTGTTCTTTGGTCACCAATGCAGTTGGTTCAGCTTTGGGCTTGGGAGCGGTTTCCGGGGTTGAGTCCGAAACCGAAATCTTTGGTTGTTGGTGAGCCTAGGGTTGCCCGTTGGCATGATGTGTATAAATTGAAGGTTGATGGGGTGAGTTGTGGTATTGAGGCTGCTGCTGGGATGTTTTTGTGGCGGCCGTATGCTAAGGAATTAGAGAATTGGGAATTTCCCAAGTTTTATTCTGATGATGGGATGTGGGTTGTGGTTAATCAGGAGGCGGATGAGGAATGGCTGTCGTTTGTGAGGTGTTTGAGGGTTTCGGAGTTGGTGGGTATGGATTGTGTGGAGCAGTATTTGCCTCATAGGGTGGGGTTGCAATTTGGGTTGGATCAAGACATTGCGGATTCTGTTCCTAGGTTTAATGATGATATGAAGCTTGCTTGGAGTAGGTATGATGAACCACTTGACGGCTTGAAACTCTATGTGCCTCCTCGATTGCTTGATGGAAATGTTACAGTCCGGTATTCTAAGCTGTGGACGCGAATTTCACCTCCTCAGGATGTTGCAGTTATGGGGCCTGAGAAAAAGAGGAAGAGAAAGAAGGTTAATAGTGATGTGAAAGCGAAGAAAGCAACGAATGGTGGGGGGCCTGCGCTTTTTGCTTCTCAAGGGTATAGCGAGACTATTGAGTTTGGTTCTTCTAGGAATGGTGATGAAATTCTGAAGATAGCACCTTTAAAGAGCATGCCATCTCAATCAGTAAATTTGGGTGATGAAAGTATGCCCTATTGTGTGATGAGTGAAATTGATTTCTCAATGGGTGCTCGTGAAACTATGTTCTTCAAAGAGACGCATAATGTTGACTAAATGAGAAGAGTGTCTGAAAGTTAATGGGGAAGTTTTGAAGGTAAGAGTATCTTCATTGCTGGAGACGCTTCAGATATTGTTGGGGAGTAGCAAGAAAAATACGATCTTGTGAGAAGCCTCCCTGTGAACTCTCTGGGGATGTCATTGTTACAGTGTACGAGCACTGATGCCGCGCATTCTGCTGTGAGCTTGCTGAAAGTGAATAAGGTAAATAAGCGAGGGAAGTAGTCAATATGGCAAAGCCAGTTTAGGCAGGTATGATATAAAGTGAGGTAATAGGACTGACCAGTGAGCCCTAGATAGTGGGGGTCTATTTAGTCATGTTGTGTACTTGTGGTTATATATAAAATGAAAAGGTTGTGCTAGCGTTTCTTGATTAGCTGGTAGGATGAGAGTTTTAATAGTTCTTTCGCAATGAATTCTTCTGAATTTTCTGTCTAACTTGCAAATTGCAATTCATTCAGCAATTCCAGATTATAATTTAACTTTAGCACGCTTATATGCTATCTCTATATTGTTGCACCATGCACTGTTTCCTTATCTGACATCTAGACTGTATTGTGATGTTCATTTCTGCTGTATGAACTTCTCTGCATCTGGCAGTTTCATTAGATGTTGAAAGTTTGCACTTTGCAGTGTGGGCTATCCTTGGAGGGGAACTCAATGAGACCAGGCTATGTGTTACATTGTCTCTCTGAAAGTAAATTGAGTAGTACTTCGTATTATCTGTGTATGATAAACTTCATTAGGAAGTTGCTGCTGTCTCAGTATGCCTCATTCTAGGTCTGGGTTAGGGATGAGGGATTTAGGAGCAATTTTTTTTTTTTTTTTTTTTTCTTTTAACAGTAAACAAGATAAAACTTGTATCAGGTAACTCTTTTCCAAGTGTGGACCTAGGTCTTGAATTTCTGGGTAGCATAAGTTTAGGCAAATAATGAATTAGTACTGGTTTCCTGATTGTAGAAATTATGTTAGAAAATTACAGGGTTGCTGATACAACGACCACCAGCAGACCAGCCCCCCCTTGTAAAAACTTTGCCTGCCTTTGGACGATGGCCCGATGATGCCTTGCTGTAGCATGATTTGCTTCCACCAGGTTACGAGTTTGAGAGAAATGTGTTGCTGCAGCATTGGGTAGTCTGGATTTTTGTTCAGGTGCCCATGGATGGGAAATTGCAGGTCACTTTTTCAAGATTATATGGTATGGTCAAGGGTTATAATTTTATAGAATCACTGTGTTCTCCAGGAAAGCCGTGTACAAGTTTTTGGCTCTTAAAGCATGTCGCATAATGAACAGGAGGAGTGGGAATCAGAAGCAATGATTTCTCTTGCTTACACGATATCAGGGTTAAGCATTGCCTTAGCCTTCGTCTCAGTCATTTGCCAGCAATTTGCAGTGCCTACAGCCACAGTAGTGTGAGAGGTGTTACGCAACTATACTAGTACCCAAGGTTCAAGACCAGCATTGCCTTAGACTCTGTCCTTTGTCAGCGATTTGCTAGGATTTGTTACAAGCCGTTATGCAAGTGTGCCAGTACTCGAGACTAGCATTCAGCTTCTTAAGACATGTAACTCATGTCTGTCCTGTGCAGTCATACTTGTACTAAGTTTGAGGGCAATATCATCTTGTCCAGCCTTGTCATTTGATGTGAATGTGCAAAACTGAAACTCTGTGAGATCAAACTGTCTCAAGACACGGCATAGCAGGAATTTTTAACTTGGATTGGAATAGAATGTCCTGCCTTATATACTTATCATTGTAGGTAGGCAGACACCGGAAAAAGCTATGGGAGCTTTGTTTTGCCGTGGTGATATACGTCGCGGGTCAAATACTTTCTCAGTCCTTATTCCTTAGTGTCCTTACCAATTACTAGCACTCTCCTCCGACCATAATTTGCGCTTAGCCTATGCCTTCATATTATACAAACCTTATAAACTCAAAAAAAGCAACGTGTTCATTTCAATTTCTTATCTTTTTGACTCAAACCAGGTGGGATCATACCTTTGCAAATTATAATGAATGTAACTATGCCGAATTAAGATGAACTATCCATAATTTCGCAACTTTGGATGTCAAATCTTAACTTCACTTCGAGTCTATTTGATATTTTAATTTAATTGAATTCAACTCAATAAGTTCACGATAGATGTATCCAACACAAACGAAAAATAGAAAAGAAGGCGGCGTAACATACACACAACTTATAAAAAGTCCGGAAGACTCTGTGATAGATAAAAAGGGCGGGAGTTGAAGAATTGGCGCGAGTTCTGTTCCCACCACCGCCACTTCTCTTCTCTTTCTCACTCCTCCCAAAATCTTCCACTTCACTCCACCACTCACCACCCATGGCGACGCTCCCCTTCCGCCGTCCTCAATTTTCCGATGTAATCTCTCTCTCTCTCCTACGCTGCTAATTACTCGATTAATTTCACTGCAATTTTCTTTGATTTTCTTATGCACATACAGTATATTATCTACTCATGTAAATTTTTTCGACACAGGATGTAGCCTGGCTTCCTCATTGGCTTCAATCTAACTATTCCTCGTCTCCGACAACGCCGTTACGACTCGACGATGATATCTTCCCCCAATCTTTTCAGGTTCTTTTTCTCATTTACCTCTTTCAATTATTTTTAATTATGTGAATTTCAATTTTTTTGTTAATTTTGTAGGTTAAATTAGTTTTTGCAGTACATTCTGTTTTATTTGGTTTGATGATGAAACCAGGTATTATAATATGATTGTTTCTTAATGATTGAATAAGAAATGTGCGGATTTCGATTTATTGGGGAAGTTATTATTGATTAAGCTTAATTGTGTTTGATTGATCACAAAATTCAGCTTGAATTGTAGCCTACAAGTTATAAAATATTGTCATCTGAGTCGATTTTTCAATATGAAAATAGAGGGATTGAGTGTGTGCTGCTGTCAGTATGTTAGTTTTAGGGTTTCACTTGTGTTTTTAAGATTTAGGGGAAAACACGGATTTGATCACCTAATTGTAAAATGATGGAGTTATCCGAAATTCTGATTGTGGATTGTGTTAATAATATGCAAAGTTTTATCCTTCTCATAAGAAATTTGTTTTCTGTTTCCGCGATTTGCAGAATGTAGATGTATTCAAAGGTGGCAACAATCATGTTAGAGATTCCAATATTGTATTAAGTGGGGAAAGCAGAAATAAGATGTGCCATTTGTATCTATCTGGTGAAGATTGCTCGCGAGTTACCCTCACTCCGTCTGAAAAGGTGCGCCTGTGAACTGCTTCCAAAACTCGTGTTCTAATTCTGGCGATGTTGTGAGAGTGGTTTTGAAGGAGTTATCTGTTCATTATTAGTTGTTTGTTATGATCCTTCTGGTTTCATATCTGCTTATCTTTTATTTGATATACAATAGTAGGACTCTTTAGTTGTAATATTTACGAGGTTGTATGTTCAATGAGATGACTTCCCCAACACTAGAGCAACTAAGGGAGCTACTCGAGCTAGACAATCGATCTGTGGCTTCTATTCATTTTTTTGTCTGTTTCTCTTTAGCTAATTGCCCAACCTATTCACTTTGCTTTTTGTTCAATCTCGTTTCCCCGTTTGTTCCCTTTTTTGCACTCATATGCCTGTTTTCTCTCTTATCTCTTTTCCTTTCTACTCTCTTCTTTGTTTCACCTCCCTCAAACGGCTCCTTATGCTGGTCCATGTTAGTCGAACCCAATATATCCTGTGTTTGGAAGGTAAAAGAGAGTGGATTGTGCATTTTGTCTTATATTTGACTAGATTATTTTCCTGTGCTCACTGTTTGGATAAGCAGGTGTTGCATTTTAACCTACATCTTTCGACAGATGGAGCTTCCTCGATCATTTCCACCCGAGCCTGGGATAGTTCTCAAAATGAACAGCTCAACTCTGTGGAAGACAAAGCTTTGTATCCTGTTAAAACATTACGTAGCCCAAGAAAAACTAGCCGCTCTTATTTTGATGATAAAGCTTCTGATATCAATCTTTGTCCTCCATCAAATGAGAAGTGTTCTGGCAATGTCTGCGACAGTATTCCATGCAACTCTGGTCAGGATGAGTTGGAGGTCTGCAGTAGGAAGTGCCCTGAATGTGAAGGCATCAGTGGTGCTGTAGAACTCTCGGTTGCAGCTTCCGAAGCATTGGTCATACATGAATTAATTAAAAGTGAAAACCATTCTGAAAATGTGTCATCTGAAGCTGTACTTGAAGTTGCTCTGCGAGTGTTAGAAGCTCGGGTTGATGGATTGCAAAATTCTGTATGCTTCTGTTCAAATGATACTATGGATACTCCTGATATTCTTTTGGACTTAAGTGATTACGAGTTGGAGGATGCATCTATCGATGTTGGTTTGTCGATTAACACTCTGGACAATATATCCTTTTTGGATCCATCTGTATCCCCGGTGAAGGATACTCCTTTGTCTAATATTCACGTTGAAGAGGAGAGAGAAGTTCAAAGTGAATGGAACCAAGATCAAGAAATTCATTTCAAGAATAGTTGTGCTGTAAGTCCGTTGGAGAACAGCCTAGACAAAGACATATCAAAGGACCTGCTTAATGTAACTCTTGATATCAAGAAACACGAGAAGTCTTTCAACTCAAAACCTGGAACTGCTTGTCATCACGGGCATGGAACAAAAAGTTTACCAATGAATCAGGTAATCGAGAACAATTTTTTTTTACATTTTGCTCGTTAAAGAAGTCTGTGCCTTCCAGTCTAGGTCCTTACAGATACTGCAGAATAATGTATTTCAGCATAAAACAATAGAGAAAGTAGCCTGTATGTACGGATGTTGCTTTCTGTCTTATACTAGAGACCTAAAATTCTGTTAGTGGTTTTTCAGGGAGAGAGCAATGACACGACAGATGTTGATGATTTAGCAAATCGAAAACGAAAGTCTTCTCTTCAGTTGCTGCAATCAGTGAAAGCAAGTAAAGGTTTTATACTGACACCCTTGGATTCTTACTATAACATAAGGTGATTTATGCCTAGCTTATCATGTTTACTTTTTGTTCTTCCCTTTCTTTTGCTCGCAGATATGAATAGAGAGAGTGGTGGAGGATCACGCGGCTATCAGAGTCGATGGCTAGGTGGCTGGACAGCAAAGGTATGCACGATTACTGCATTCATTTTGAGCACACAATTCGCGTTTAAGTAATGTTTTTGTTCTTGAACATGATCACGTGTCAAGTATCTATTTTATCTCTGGACAAGTTAATGATTAGATGTTCACTGAAATCAGCCATGCATCAATGCCATGGACATTTCATCCTCCGCAGACCAACCCCTCTTATATTATTTTAATGGTGTTTAGGCAAGGGTAGGATCATAGTATCATTAGAGTTGAATTTTTGAAGAAACACTACTGCTTTCTTATGCTTTTATCCTCTGAAGGTTATATGTCTTACATCCAGATTATGCTCATACTTGTGTCTCTACTTTTGAAATAACCACAGTTCTTTTGGCTGATGCTTCCTTTCTTCTTTGGACTAGGAAGGAGAATTTTCTGGTGGAAGGGAATCAAACGGTGCAAAAACCATTCCCAAACTGCTTATTAAGGAGTCCAGTTATCTTTCAGAGTCCACATATGTAGCCCCAGATCAAAACTCTGTAGTCAATTACCATCAAAGTTGCTCAAAATCTTTAGAAGCTAACAAGCCTCTGGAAGATTCATGCAAGACAATAACCAGAGAAGCATTGGTTAGTCAGGATGTTTTCAAAGGTTCTAATTCATCATCCATTGATCCTCTTTGTTCAATTGTTCCATGTAGCATTTCTTCAGAAATTGGAGAGTGTTCAATGGCCACTAAGAACAATGATGATCCAAGAGTGACTAGTGTTGTCAAAAGCTTTAAAATTGGCACACAAATACCTCCGGAAAGTGTCAAGGCAAGTCCTAGACAGGATAACGTAAGTATTGGGAGAAAGGAGCGTACTGAGCTGTGTTTTGGTGATGCTGGTATCAATCGTATTATCCGACGACAAACTAAACCTCTTAAGGCTTATAGTAGGGATATCAATTCCCCCCCAAAGGGAAGTTTCAATAGCGGGCTTGTGGGAGAAGGTAATGAGGTGTTGCACAATGGTTTAGAAAAAGTAACATGCACCAACTCTATTGATCCCAATGATGTATTAAAATCCTTATACGTAAAATCATTGGCCGACTCCACTCCTGGCAAAATTGTCGAGCAGCACGAAGATGAAAGGTTTTTGGCAGTGGGGCAACATCTCAACAGTTGTAACAACACCTCAAATGAGAAGATCAAACAGCCACTTTTTAGACCCATTGTTAGCTGTAGTTTTGCAAAACATAGTGAGGAAAATCATGTTGGCAGTTCAGAAGGAAGATCTTTCCAAGATCAATGCGAAGGAAGTTATAAGAATCAAGCACAAGTGCTTATTAATATGAAAGATATGCCAAAATCACCTATTGTTCTGCGCCATAGGACAAGGCGATTTAGAGCCCCTAAGTTCCCTGTTAATGTTCTCCAAACAGGCTCTCAGGCAGATGAAGATCATGGATCCAAAAACATTTTTCACAAGAGCAGAGAAGTTCCCAAAGGTCAATTAGAAAATCTTCTTAACAGAGAAACTTCAGCAAAAAAGCGAGTTCATTTTTCAGACTGTGATGTCCATCCTCGCCCAAATAAGAGTTTGAAGAAAAATTATACTTCTAAATTATGTAAGTGATATCCCGTCAGTTTCAATGTATAATGAATTAAAGATATCTAGATATTATATCATCTTTTTATCATGATCACATTATTTTCATTTGGGTCAGGTAGCAGAATCGCGAAGAGGCTTGAGATTGTTAATGAAGAGCAAGGCATCACATCTCAAGAAGTAAAGGAGCGTCTCACAAGTTGTCGCGGGAATGGTAGAAAGAAATCAATATTCCAAGGATTGGACTTTTTGCTCACAGGCTTTTCTAAGAAGAAAGAGCAAGAAATTGAAGGGCTACTCCGGAAAAACGGTGGGATGGTCCTCTCTGATATTCCTACTCCTCTTCGTCGTCCAAGGGGGAGGAGTTCGTACAGATCTAATACAGAAAGACTCCCAGTTGTCATATGCTCAAGAAAGGTTGGATTCTCTAAGGCTCTAAATTTATTTTTGTCCTGTGTTTGTTTCGCATCTCTTATTTTGAACAATTTATGCCCGATTATAGAATACTTAACTTGTATTAAGTTCTCTTATTAGAGAATAGTATATGACTCAAGTATGGTGCTTGCTTGCTCTCTACATGCTGTGGTCTCTTGTGTGCCTTACCTTGCTACTTAATCTCATATTCTCATCTAGGTATAACTGTTTGAACATGCTATCAGAATGCTGAGGCGTAGAGGGAAGTATCTATGTGACAGAGCGGAGATTTTTACAAAATTGCTCCTTTCTTGCAAACGTTTTATCTAATGATAGCATCTTTGTTGGTATGAGTAGTATACTTGTTTTCATGAACTCATGGTTTTCAAAAATCATTTTCATACAAATTAATTTTCTTTCTTCTTTTGAGAAAAGCTTCTGATTTTGGATCCTTTCTATTTTCTTTTATTTTTTATATGCATGTGGATCCTTCTTGATGATGGCTTAATTCAGTGCAAGTTTTTTCTTTCTTCCTTTACTTTAAGATGTTACGCGCACCATTAGCTATTAGAGAAATAACCGAGAGCTTAGGTTCTGTGTCTCTAACATAAGATGTCATTTACATCTGCAATTAATTTAAACAATTTTCTTTTTCTTGAATTCATTACGGGTTGAATGAAATTTGTGCATTGCTCCTCGGATGTCTATGGCTTGCCTTGTACTTGGAAGTGATAATAGTTGAGGAATGGTGGGATTTACAATGGTGGGAGCAGAAATGAATTAGAGTTTTTTATTTGGCATAGGATTAGGGAAAATAATACCATACCCCTAGGCGTATACTGCATATTTGTACCCCCTCTAATAGATTTGATGAGCAAACAATGTTGATTTGATGAGCAATGATTTTTGTTAGCACTAGCATATAAATTGTTGAACATATTTTTCCAGTGTTATTGCATGATCGTTTATGTATTTGACTTATACTATGGATGTTTAATACACTTTATGTTTGCTCATCAAAATACTTGCGGGTGTTCATCAAGTTCTTATCAATCGCTCATCGAAATACCCTGGGGGTTTAAAAACTGCATATACCCCCGGGGGTACGGTATAAGAATTAGATTACCTGGATGCTCTCATTAGGAATTTGTGATTTTGTTTGTTGAGCCTGATAGTGTTTTAGTTGTGACCAGCAACATGGGTTATCTACGATCAGCAACATGGGTTATCTACATGCTAGCTGCTTTTTTCTTTCAACCAATTCTCTGGAGTACTGTTGCAGTGTTGATTCTTCTTTTAGTTCATAGTTGAAATACTTCTTGTTTGCTGTCTTGACTTCATAAATACAGCTTAGTGGTGGCTGCTTTTAACTTGTTTCTACCACCACCAGTTACTAAACTTTCATATGTACATGTTTGAACTTTCATGTACAGATTTTTCATATGGTGTTAAAAGTACACAAGTCAGGCATCCCTTATTAAGAAGCTATTTTTTTTCTTCGAAATCCTTAATTAGTGTCAAATCCTTGTACTGGGCTTATCCTTTCGCACAAAACTCATTTCGTCCGTACTGCTATAGCTACATGCCGACAGTGATCCTTTTGGTGCTGATATGTGCAAACACTTTTTAATGTGTGTTGTTGTATGAATATCAGATCCACCTTGACTGTTTATTGCTGTTACAACCTGAACACTTTAGTGTCGGAATTCTCTACACCTACAGTGGTAAACGCATTGTTTAAGACTGATTTTGTATGCTTGCAGTTACAAACAACAACGTTCTTGTATGGATGTGCCGCAAATGCTTTCTTGCTTAAAGCTGGTTGGGCATATGATTCTGTTAAAGCCGGTTCTGTCTTGCCTCCTGATAAGTAAGTCATCTAGCTTTTGTTCATCCCCAAAATGTTTTCCTGCCTCTGGATCTGTACTCCTGTTCTATGAGCCTATACTGCTACTACTATAGGGCTTTACTTTCAAGTTAATTGTTTAGGTCTTTTGTACAAGTTTCCTGTGATCTACCTCGTAATTGAATAACCAAACTATTCAAGGGGCATAAGGAAAGTAGGCATTCACACGCTTGAAGAAACTTTGTCTTGAAGTTCTCCATAAGTGGACACTATGAAAGTAGTCATTACATGCTTCCTGCTGTCCGTGTTCTTGAATTCTTGTTCTTGTTGTCATGCTTGTCACTTTATTGTCAGGTGTAATAAGTTATATGTATTAATTGCAATTGATTTTCATGCCTCCATGGCTCCGTCTTTTGCTGATAAATGAGATTTTGGTAACTGGTTCTCAGTTAAGGTGATTGCACTTTGGAAATACTTTTGCATTCTTCTGAAGTTAGTTATCGGCAGGTATGAAGTGTTATCTAATCGGACTTTTAGGATGCTCAACCAAATTGGGAAGTCGGTTAGTCAAAAGGATGTCGACTACATTTTTGTCAAAGTCGGAATTATGCTGCATGGAACACATAGCTTCTGCACCAGAATGGCTAAACTTATTAAGGTAAGAACTCCAGCTTCTGTGTGCAAGAAGTGTAAGTAAACTGTCTGTGTGGATGTGATAGAGTTTATGATCCCATGTTGTAACGTCTTACGAGTATATATGGTTGGCATGGGGTTCACAGCTTTAGTATGTTTTTGTCACATGTGTCTTTTTGTGCCCCTCTGGAAGTGTACCATTATATGTTATTGCATATGCTCCTGCCAAAGATGTTAGAATTTTGCAATCATTTGTTTTTTGTGATTCTGAATCTGCAGACCTTTATTACTGCATTTAGCATCAACTTCACTCACCTTCTGATATGTACATGTTTCCCTATCAGCGTCATTTTTCCAGTTTCCATCGGTTAAAACCAGAACTCATGTTCTGTCAACTATAAACATAATCTGTGCTACTAAAGGCTTACCGCTTCAAATTATTGAATGTCTTATCAAATAAAACTTCAAGTGTTCTATTCAGATAGTCATCTCTGACAAATCTTCAACTTGGGCTTTTTGAAATGTAAAGCTAAATGACTTGGTGAACTGTGACAACTGTCTTTAGTTATTTAATCAAGGATCTAGTGAATGCAGCCCTGACACTATCAACTTCCTGTTCCTCTACAATTTCAGCATGGACGGGGACTTGTGTACAAAAGTTTGCAGTGGTTGGTTCAAAGCCAAGATAAAAAGAAATTTTCTCTTGGGGCTATAGTTTTCGAGGATGAGAATCACGCAACCCGTCACCTGAAGAAGTGTGCATCTGAGCAGAAGATATCTGTAATGGTTCGTTCTACTTGCCATTCTCTAATCTGGTGCATTAAATTTGTTAGGGTTCTCTAATTTTTCATATTCTGCAATCTCTCAGTTTCAAATGTATCTGTTGTATTTTCTGCAGCCAGCTAGCTGGGTTATAAATAGCTTATTTGAAGGGAAGCTACTTCCTGTAGAGGAGAACATCAAATCGTTGCACCGACCAGTAAATAAAGTCCCGATTGTGTCTGTAACACAGGATTGGAGTCAAGAAATATGACATTTCTATGATTTCATCATAGGGGTAAGGCCCTCTGTAAAAAAAAAAAAAAAAAAAATCACAACATAGTGTAATGCTCCGTACATCTAACCCGTACTTAACTTGTCATAGCGGTGAGCCTTTGAGGCACTAGGTAGATGTTGTAGATTTGCCATCTTTTTTCTTGTAAAATAAATGTATAAAATGTAGTACGAAATGTATGTAAAACGGTCATGTTTCAATAATGCCAATATTTTGGGTCTCAGTTATGCCTTTGCCAAGTTCAATAAATACAACATCCTTAGTTTACATTACAAATTTTGCATGAAAATCCATCATCCTTATTCTGATAAGATGTTTCTTCATTTAATAAAAAATAAAAATTGATAACCTGATTCTGGTTTTTTTTTTTTTTTTTTTTTCCAGATAGAATTATGGGTTTTGTATATTAACAAATAAACCCAGAAAATTTGACCACGATAATCGAAATCCATGAATTTCTGGGGCTTTTTTTTCAAATCTGATTCATTATATTTCTTCTTCATCAATCTTAGCTTAGGTCCCGTGACTCCCTCCAACTTTCTCTTTCCTCAAAAATTGTATCATAATCGGATTTTTTTAGGTGGTATTGTGTTGTATTATTGTAATAAAATCGCTTTAGGTTTGTTGGGTTTGGTCTATTGGTGGTAGAAGATTTTGGCAAGTTTGTTGGGTTTGTATATTCACCGCCCCTTACTTTTGATCTTGTTAATTTCCCCAATTCTTCTTGTTGTTCTTGAAGCAAGATGATTATAAGAACCAAAAAATTTCATGAAAATTGTGATTGGTCTGTGTTTCTAAATTTGTAGATTTATGATTTTGTGATATTTGGTCGAGGAGATAGTATGATTTTAGTTTGAAGATGGTGGTGCGTGGTGGCAGTAATAGTGAAGGGGAGAGGAGAGAGGAAAGAAGAGATGTTAAAACCAAAGGTCTAATAGGACAACTAACAGTTTTGGATGTGAGGTTTTTGACGGACCAAAAAAACGTGCGTTCAGGGTACTTTTTTCAAAAAAAAATTGAAAACGTTAGATCCTAACTGCACAATATATTCTTTATTTGCCATATGTTACAACTTTTGAGCGAATTGGTGACACGCCTAAAACTAATCCAAGCGAGTCTAATCTATCCTAGTATAGGTAGGGTCGAATCCACTGGGACGGGGGTGGTTGTCTATCAATTTTAGCTCTAATTTTAGTCTAATCTAATTAAGAACGGAAATATATCTAATAACGATCGCTAATTGACTATTAGGCAAATAAAGTTGAAGAGTTAGAATTGAAAACCGTTAATTAAGGAGTTAGGAAGTTTAAGTGAGGTTTACGCAACAAAGACGGTTTCTTTAATTAAGGGAATTAACAACAACACTTAATGAATTTGATTCATGCAAAAAGAGGGACAACAAGGTGATTAAGAACCCTCTCAAGTATCTAATCTAACGGAAAATTCACGTGGTACGCTCAAACTTTGACAGATTGCACATGGTACCCAACTTGACAAGTTTGTGCACATGGTACCCCTGAACTTATTACTTTGTGCACATGATACCCAAATAGTAACTTCCGTTATATTTTTCCGTTAAATGATTATGTCTTGGTTAGTTGTTAGGTAAATTGGCTAATTAAAGTTGTTAGTTAAGTTATATAATTTGATTTTCAATCAAAAAAAAAAAATTTGTACTTTTAAAAACAAATCCAATTTTTTTTTCATGAACAAAAAATACAAAAAAACTTTTTTTTTTTCATAAAGATATTTTTTTTAAGTATTCATAATTTTTGCACATGGTACCCTTCAAGTGGCCGCTTTGTCCACGCGGTACCCTTGAGATCACAACAATTTGCACATGGTACCCCTGGCAGATGGACGTTAAAACCGCCTTCCTGAATGGGTTTTCTGGAAGAGGAAGTGTATATGGCACAACCTGAGGGTTTTATAGATCCAAACAATCCTAAAAAAGTTTGCAAGCTTAAAAGATCCATTTATGGTCTTAAGTAAGCATCTCGGAGTTGGAACCATCGGTTCAACCATGTGATTAAACAAAATGGTTTCACCCAAAGTGTCGAGGAACCTTGTTTATACATGAAATTTCGTGGGAGTAAAGTAACTCTCCTAATCCTATATGTAGATGACATATTACTCAATGGGAATGATATCCGTCCGCATGCTTAACTCCGTTAAGGACTGGCTCGGGAAACATTTCCAAATGAAGGATTTAGGAGAAGCGCAACGCATCATAGGTATTCGGATATAAAGAGATAGATCAAAAAGAATACTAGCGTTAAGTCAAGAAACTTATATTGATAAGATTCTTGACAGGTTCAATATGAAAGACTCTAAAAGAGGCTTTTTACCTATGGAAAGTGGGATAACTTTGAGTAAATCTCAGTGTCCAACTGAACCTGAGGATATTGAACGCATGAAATCGAAACCTTATGCTTCCGCAATCGTTTCGATCATTTACGCTATGATGTGTACACGTCCAGACGTGTCGTATGTTTTGAGTATGACAAGTCGTTACCAAGCCAATCCAGACGAGAGCCACTGGATAGCCGTTAAGAACGTCCTTAAATATTTAAGGAGGACTAAGGACACGTTCTTAGTTTATGGAGGGGATTCTGAGCTTCGTCTAAAGGGTTATGCGGATACTAGTTTCCAAACAGATCGAGATGATTCAAAATCTCAATCAGGATATGTTTTAATACTGAATGGTGGAGCCATATGCTGGAAGAGCACCAAGCAATCGGTGACTGCGGAGTCTACAACAGAGGCTGAGTATCTTGCAGCGTCAGAAGCTGCAGAAGAGGCAGTTTGGATCCGACAGTTCCTGGAAGGATTAAATGTAGTCCCTACAGCAGTGGATCCTATTACAGTCTATTGCGACAATAGTGGAGCAATAGTTCAGGCTAAAGGGCCTAAGTCTAGTGACAAATCTAGACATGTACTCAGGAAGTTCCATGTAATTAGAGATTTTGTGGAACGAGAAGATATATCGATTTGTAAGGTTAGGACAGACGATAATATCGCTGATCCTTTAACCAAGCCATTATCACAGGCTAAACACAATGGTCATATTGCCTCGATGGGTTTGAGGCGTATGCCTGACATGTGTTAGATTATGTTGTAATAGTTAATAAGTATATTACCTTTTACGTATATATGATAATTAAATTCATCGTTTTAAGTTTTATTAAACTCTTTTATTTTTCAGTTTTAATAAAATTCTGAATTATATATATGCTCTGTTGATTCCAAATAGGTTGTGGAGACGATTTGAACCCTATTAAGTGAACATGATTAACAGTGTATTTTGTCTCTAGCCATAAAATGAGGTAACGTCTCAATTGACTAGATTGTAAGTCGGTTGATGACTAGTTCAATGGTCATGGATTCATAGAGATGAATAACCGATTACATAGACAGACTGTAGATGACACTCTGTCAGACATTTGACCAATTATAGAACCTTTGTGCTTGGTCGTGACAAGGTAATCTATATTATTCCTATTAGTCGATTCTTTCGACCTGAGATTGTTTGTCTGAGTTTATGCAGCAGGCGGTGACTTTGATTTATGTCGTAAGTCATGCCGTAAAAGGAGGCTAAAAGGGCATCTATTGGGTCATTACCGACTGTATGAAACAAAGAAAATAAGTCAAGAAGTGATTGTCCACCCACGTCAGGGTATAATATCTTTGGGCCACTTGAGAAATTGTGACTGAAAATGCGTGGCCACGCTCGGAAGAGATCTATGATAGATGTTCCGGTCAGACGGTCATAATCCAGATCGAGAAAACCTTTTTTGATAAAGATCCAATGCAAGTTCGACCTGAAAGATACTTCGCATTGAGTGGGAGATATAGCGGACAAGAGAATCGGTAACGCATGACTTGTCTCGGACAAGTGGGAGATTGTTGGAGTAGGTGTCCTCCGACAATAATGCCTTGACTAATTAAATCTAATTAGGAATAAACGTAGGATATATTATATATATTAAGTCAGTTGATTAACGTAAATCGATAACGATTGGCTGGCTAGAGTTTGACGTTATTGTCGTTTGACGGCGGTAATCAACTGATCCCTCTCGGTCACACCGATAAAGATAGTTTCTCCAAAGGATATTATATTTGTATTTAATACAATATAATATAAATCCTAATGTATCAGTTAACGAGTTTTTTTATTATATCGGATAGTGTTTAATGAGTTCGGAACTCAGGTCGAATAAGTTATGGTTTTTGTGTAAATTGTCAAAATTGACAATAAGCTATTTAAATTACAAAGAGATGAAATTTTAGCTTAAAATGATGTAGTTAGTAATTATTATATAGTGATATAATAACTAACTAACAATTAATGAAATAAGTGTACAAATTATACCCAAACTGTAACATAAGATGTTAAAAAGGGTATAATTAGTAAGGGCAAAATGGTCAATTTGCCACCACTATATATAGTGTGTTTTATGTCAAAGAAACATATAGACATCATTTTAAACACACACAACCAAATTTTAGAGAGAGAAGTGAGTGGAAAACCTCCATATTTCTCTAAAAATCAGCCACTTCCTCTTCTTTTAAGATCAAGTTTTCTTCATTGCATGTCAATGAAAACTTGATCATAACACTTATCTAAACCTAGAATAACATTGGCTAAAGTGTTGGCTAATTTTATTTTGGTTTTAGGGTTAAAATCTCTTAAAACTACTCCCTCCGTCCCAGTTCAAACGCCCCGGGCGTTTTTTGTAGTCGAATAAGAAAAACTGATATAATAAGTTGAGTGGGGTAATATTAGGAAAAAGGATGAGAGAGAATGTGAGGATTAATAAAAGTAGTAGAGAGAACGTGAGAGAGGATGTGATAATTTAATAAAAGTAGGAGAGAGAAATATGTCCCAAAATAGATGGGGTGTTTGAAGTGGGACGTCCCAAAACGGAATATGGGGCGTTTGAACTGGGACGGAGGGAGTAGACCTTTTTGTGAGATTTTTGAAGAGCTTCTTTGGTGGATCAAGAGAGGAGGTTTCCTAACTTGGAAACTCAAGATTAAGGAGGAGGATCCCCATTAATTAGCAGCTCAAGATCCTTTATTTGAAGGAAGGTCAAAATTCCTCTTGATTAAGGTATAAAAACATGTTTTATTACCTTATTTATGCTTTTATCTTACATGCAACTAAAGATCCTTAACTAAACTTAATTAGGATTAATTAAGTACTAATTAGAAGAGTCTAATTAGAGGCTAAATAACTTTCACGGCCGAGCGGACATTGGCTCGGCGAGTTCCACCCCCCCCCCCCTTATACGCTTGGCGAGCGGAATGCCAAGCGTAGCTTGTTTCTTCTTCATTTTGCTCCCTTTTTCCACTATTGTGGTGCTTAAGGTCCCGCTCGAAGCTCTAATCACGCCCCTCGGCTCGTTCGTGCCTCGGGTTTCGCTCCAACATGCTCCGTAGGGGTACCTACAAAAGCCAAAAGCAAACCGCAAAACCCGACTCTCGTACAAAATAGGAAATGCACAAGAATTTGCAAAATAGCATCGAATTGAACCAAGACAAGCATATACATGAAAATGGCGGAAAATTAGCTATAGAAACATCAAAATTAGGGGACGGGATGCATTATTCACACGGAAAAAGGGACCAAAATCGTACATTAATTGGAAAAACCAACATCTTATGAGATAATTTTGATTGAGATGCTTTAATATCGTAAATATCTGACAGCATTGCAAGACAAAGCGATATGTTGCCCAAGATCGCTGGCATGAGAGGAAAAAGAATCGCTAAGAGAATGGTGAATAGTTTGATTACAATATGTTAACCCATAGTGATTATCTTTTGTTTAGTTATCTTTTGTTTTTGCTATGTCTTTTTAATCCGTAGTAATAATGCAACCTTCAAAATAGTTTGAAATTGACATTATAACATACAAATTTGCAATCTAATGAATATTTTTTGCTTATGCACATACCGCTATTGTATATTACAAAATCCTGAAATGGTTAAGTTCCATGAAATTAACTTGTATTTGGTGAGTGCATTTTAATAAAATCAAATTTTCATAATCAATTGCAAAATTAAATATATCGGTGACCATAACTATCAGATTATATTATAACAAGATTTTTGGTACAACCATTTGGAATAGTATGACATAAATTTTGAGAAACAATAATTTTGGGCTACAATCTTATACACTATATAAGTCTAACTACGATTGATACATAATAAAACTATTAAAAGATGCAACATTTGTCTAAATTGTTGTATGAGATGACAATCCATACACCACTATTTTAATATCTACTCTTCTAGCATAACTTCTCTCTTTAACATGTGATATATGCGTGTCATGTGATATACTTTTTATATACCTTAACATCATCTGGACCAAAAATCACATAATTACCTGACGATGTGAGTTGTGATACAGATAAAAGATTTTTCTTCACACCTTCAACATGAAGGACACTCTCGAGCTTGACTTGCTCAGAGTTAAAACGAGGTGCAGTCATTGTCTTTCCAACATGAGTGATTGAAAAACTAGAGTTGTTAGCTGTGATGACATGATGTTTTCCCGGAAAGCTTTTCGTATTTTGCAGATTGGTCATATTTCAAGTCATATGATTAGAACTCCCGAATCAACAATCCAATTTTTCTCATAAATAATGTTTTCATTCTTTGTAACGGCGAGCGCCGTTACGCCGCTACCTCAAGCTCTTTCATTGAAGAGTCTAAACAATTTTCATTAATTGTACATAAGGCGTGAAAATCCCACGCTTCTTCGTCCTTAGCTTGGGAAGAAGTTGCCAAATTGCCTTTAGCAGGATTGCTCCAAAAATCACGTGCATAATGATTTTTCTTACCACATTTGTAGCACCTAAAATCATCATTCGGATTCTTTTGGCGATTAACGATACCCTTTCCTCGATCATACCGTGCTCCCCCTTGATTTGAACTTCTCTAAGAGTCCTTTTTCTGCCACCGATTTGGTTGGCCCTTTGGTTTTCCACCATCATTTTTCTGATAACCATCACATCCTTTTTGCGCTGTTCTATTACTATAGAGAGCTTTCTCCTCATCTTTGGTATTTCCAGAAGCTTGCTTATCCAATGCTTCTTGGTTAGCCTGTATATCCAATTGCTTCTGGACGTACTCCATGAATAATAATTCTCCTAGCCCTCGTGTCAATGATAGGATTCTCCTTATCTAGATATGTAATTTCTTGACAAAGGGACTTTACTTTTGAAAAGTATTCGATGATACTCATGTCACCTTGTTCATTAGACATAAGCTCATTTTCTAGACGCTGCAATTTCGCTTCATTTGTCTTTTCAAATAGAGTTTTTAATGTATCCCAGACTTCCTTGGGAGACTTTGCTTCTCTGATTTTTTGTAACAATTCATCCTCTATAAAATTCGTAAGAGCATACATTACATTACTGGCTTTTATAAGCCATTTTCGACGCTCCACGGCTTTATTTTCTCTTGGGGTAGTCGTATTGCTACCTTCAACTATTTCTCAAAGGTCTTGTCCTTGTAAATAATATTTCATGCGGAAACTCCAGTTATTGTAGTTATTCTCATTGAGTTTAACCAATGAGCTCATACTATTTGTGACATCAGACATTCTGATATATTTAGCAAATAAATACTTTTATCAAAAACATGGAGCGGGTCCCAGATCACCGCTATGATACCAAATGTTAAATAAAATTGAGTTTGGACAAGAACATAGAGGACAATTGAACTGTGAGGATCTCTTATTCTCAACTAATCTCTTTCCATTATTGTTATTTTCTTATATATTTCCATTACAATTTCCTCGAATATAAATACTAAATAGTGAATGGTAAAGACCACACAACTTATTCTAAAGTTTATGCGTACATAATCCCTTGTAACATTAACTTCAAATAACTTAGGCATATACTATTAATAGTATGAAAGTCTTAATGCTATTTTTTTAACATGAAAATCATGCAACCCGTCACCTGAAGAAGAGTGCCTCTGAGTAGAAGATATCTGTAATGGTTCGTTCTACTTGCCATTCTCTAATATGGTTCATTAAATTTGTTAGGGTTCTCTAATGTTTCATATTTTGCAATCTCTCAATTTCAAATGTATCTGGTGTATTCCTTGCAGCCTTGCAGCCAGCTAGTTGGGTTATAAATAGCTTATTCGAGGGGAAGCTACTTCTTGTACAAGAGAACAATAATTCGTTGCACCGACCAGCGAACAAAGTCTCAATTGTGTCTGTAACACGGGATTGGAGTCAAGACATTTCTATGATTTTAAGCTAGTGGTAAGGTCCTATGTCCCGTCAAAAAAAAAAAAGGTCCTTTGTCAAAACACACATACACACCAAAAAAAAAAAAAAAAAAAAAAAAGTGATGGTTCATACATCTAACACTCTGTCAATCTTACATAGCCATGAGCCTTTGAGGCCCTAAGTTGACGTCGTAGATTTGCAATCCTTTCCTTAGTTGGTATCCTGTAAAACATTGTACTATCCTTGTATAAAAGGGAATAACAAATGTATGTAAAACAGACATGCTTCGATAATGTAAATATTTCCTGTCTGAGTTATGGCTTTGGCAAGTTCAGCTCACTTGGAATTCTAATCATATTGCTGAAAGCCAGTGTGTATAACTACCGTCATATAACTGTTGCATTCTGTTCTTGTTTGACCTCAATCATCCAATGTATTGGTATCGAACAAAGATGACATAACTCAATTTGTGGAGCTTCAAAGTTGTCAACCATGAAGTATTATTGAAGGGAATAGTCGTACACTGGTACCACATTAGTCTCTCCGATTCAAAGAGATTTTTCTCTTTCTTTTTACAGTTTCAGTTGTCTTGTTAGAAACTACTTGTAAATTAAATGGAATCCATTTGTCTTAAAATCAAATGGAGTTGATTCATTTAATATAAAAGTAGCTCTCAACATGCCACCTCTAAAATGTAAATAGAAAAAGGAAATTTTTTTTGAATCAGAGGAAGTATATTTCAAAGCCAAATGACGAGTCTTTGATTCCATTAGAATCAAAAAAATGAAAAAGAAAAAAAAAGTCATCTTCCATGACTTTCTAATCACATGAACATATTGACTTGGTACTCAAAGGACTGTGAAGGATTAAAAAGCAAAACCTAGTTACAAGCAAATCATTTTTTTTGCACAAAACAAGTCATCCAATAGTTCTGGTGCTACAACTCAAGAGAAACAAGAAATGTTGGGAACAATGCAAAAGGTTGAAGCACGAAACCATGACTAGCGTATTTGCTCCATGTGATTTATAGCTCACACCCCAATGTTGGTGGCTGTTGGAACCCATAAAAGGGGCAGTTGGATATGGTTTGCAACATGATTTCTCACCTAGACTGGTTAGAGTACACGTGTAACAGCCCGATCCATCATACGTCGTAACACAACCCAATAAGATGGGAAGTCACCCCTTAAGCCCATATATCCTCTCCGGGCTCTAAAAGGCGAAGGTCTTGTTGTTAGTATGATGGTAGGAATCTATTATAAACTGATCATATGAGCCTTAATTTCCCAATGTGGGACAAACCAACTCCATAAACCACTTTCCATATTCCGTAGTGTTACAAACTCCCCCACTTAGAGAACGCAACGTCCCCGTTGCGCCTAAACCAAACCATACCAACATTAACACAGGTCCAAGATCTCCCCCGCTAGACGGCTGGTCTGGGCCTCGCCCCAGCACCCAGCACGTGGTCGCAGGGTTGCTCTGATACCATCTGTAACAGCCCGATCCATCATACGTCGTAACACAACCCAATAAGATGGGAAGTCACCCCTTAAGCCCATATATCCTCTCCGGGCTCTAAAAGGCGAAGGTCTTGTTGTTAGTATGATGGTAGGAATCTATTATAAACTGATCATATGAGCCTTAATTTCCCAATGTGGGACAAACCAACTCCATAAACCACTTTCCATATTCCGTAGTGTTACAACACGCGTGTTCACGATTCTGCTATCAATTCCACAAAGTTGAGTGTCAGATTGACATGCACCCCGTATCAGGAAAGAAGTCGACTACAGCTTGTCATCATCACAAAATGGAAAAATTTCCAAATCCTACATTTTTTAGTTACTTTCTTCCAAACTCCTACCTATTATATCCAAAATTAATTTTTTCCTACCTTGTAAACTGTATTTTCTTTTATCTTTCTTCCTACCAAAATTTCATTTCCGGCGGGTTGACTCTCTTTCTCCGGTGTTGACCTCATATGTTTTCGTTTCCTCTCAATTATTCACCCATTTTCTCACGATTTTCCCCCAATTTATTTCATTTTCACTCCAATTTTCTCCTATTGTACCCGAATCTCTCTAAATCTAATAATTCGACATTTTCTCTCACCTATTTCTCACTCTCTATTTCCTTTAATTTATATTCTTGTTTTTGGATGCTCTTACTCACCATCTACCCTACAATGAAGCGGAGTTTAATCCTCATCGCATTCAATCATGACCTACATAGAATATTTCAACGAAAAAACTAATTCAGTTGAACTCAATTACTAACTATTTTGATTCAATTAGCCACACAAATTTTGATTTGTTTACAGTACTAATTGACGCATAGTTTTTTTTTTTTAAATTAATATAATGATATTAATAAGAGCTTAAGTGACCGCGGAAATAAAGTCCGCGGCCACTAAATCAAGTACATGTGTAGAACCACTCTCGACCCAAACTCTGGTTCTAAGTGGGCAACTAGATGGGCTACCTTATTGCCCGCTCTCTTAACATGACTAAAGATACAAGATTCAAATTTACGAGAAAAATTAAAAATGTCTAAAGCAGTAATACCACAATAGCTAGAAGAAAAAGAATTTGACGCTAAAGCATTGATTAACTGAAGACAATCCGACTCCAAAATCACTCGACTTGCACCTTGCTGCCACGCTTGCTGTAGACCTAGTAGTGTCGCCTTTGCCTCCACGATATTTGGATCTCATCTATCTCTCACTTGGCAACACACAACTCGCCCTACGTCGCCTTCCTCCCCCCGCGTCACTACTCCCATCCCCGATCCCGCCTCACCAAGAACCGCACCATCGGTATTAACTTTAACAAAACCCGGCGGTGGCAGCCTCCAGGCCACCTCGGATTCGTCGCCCAGCTCTACCCCCACCCCTGTTTTGGTCAAAAATATCTAGTAGGGCCTACTTTTGACTTAGGGGTTAGCTAGTCAATTTTCTACTATAGGGACCTTCAAATTCGAAAGTTGTGGGTACATGTTCCGGATCAGAGGATGTTGTTTACAGATCAGGGGAAGTAGATTACAGATCAAGGGAAGTGGGACTGCAGTTCTGGGGGAAGATAGATTGCACTTCTGGGGAAGGTAGATTGCAGTTCCGGGAGAAGTAGTATAAAGACGGGAAATACTAGAAATAAAAGAGATAATCAACAAATAAGATAAGGGAGTTTTGTACGTGGAAAACCGTTGTGAATAAGGGAAAAATCACCGGGGGAAGACTCTGTCCCACCAAATATTCCACTAGTTCCCTTGTAAGTAACGTACAATTGCTATGTAAGTTGCTAGACTAGTAATACAAGGGTAGATGTGTAGGAACTCGATATAAGTATGATAATCTGATTGTGGGTGTTGAATATATATTCTTCCTTTGCCTTTAGATGTCCTTTTATAACTGTTCCTTTAGTAGTAATTATTCCGCTCATTATTCTTCTTCCTTGAATCTCTCCCCTTGTTTCTCTTGTTGTTCCAGCATTCATTTTTCAGCATTTATTGTCATAAATGCAGCATTAATCCTCATTATTGCACAATTTATCCTCCTCTTAATGTCATATTAAATTGGCCTTCTTAATTGCGTAACATCTTCCTAATTGCTGCCATTATCTCCATAATTGATAGAGAATTAATTGCATTAGCCGTTGTTGACTCATTCAAACGTTCCAAGGACTTTCGTTGCGGAAATGGAAGTAGTTCCCCCGTAACTCTGCAGGGAGGTTCCTCTTTTCTGCAGGGAGGTTCCAGCTTTCTGCAGGGAAGTTCCAGCTTTGCTCTAGATCCGAAGTAGACACTTATAGTTGGAAATTCACTCCCCAACAACCCCAACATCCCCGGCCTCCCTCGCCTCCTCATAAGCGTGCAAGAAACTCATCACCGAGTGAGCCACCTGCCCAGCCTCCAACACTCTACCCTCGTGAACCACCCTATTCTGGGCATTCCATACTGCCCACACCAAAACATCAAGGACCTCCGGCCTCGCCTCCTCACCCCTACACCAATACTCCAACAAATCCCCACCCGATTTACACATCTCCCATTTATCGACCTCCACCCCTGCCCCGGTCCACACACGAGGGCAAAAAACGAGGGCATGCACCTCGTCTTCCACCACAGCCCCACGTCGGGGACAAGTCAGATCCGCGTCCCTCACCCTCTTCTGGATATTGGCCCTAGTCGGAATCGCCCCCTCCCCAACCTCCACATAAACAAGCGGATTTTTGGCGGTACCTCCAATCTCCATACATTCGATCACAACTTCACTTCCCCCCTCTCCTCGCTACTCCCCTCACCCCCTGCCGCCAACCTCAGTCTATTGCGAACAAAATGGTACCCTGTTTTCACCTTATACTTCCCTTCCCCTCACTATAATGCCAAACTAGCCTATCATGCCTCTCTACCTCCCAAATAGGTATACTAAGAATCTATTCCGCTTCCAACAATCGACTTCGAACCAACTCCCTTTTCCACATTCTCCGCTCCCTATCTATCCAATCTCCTACCCAACAGTTATCCCCCTCCCCTTTTGGTGATATCAATTTGAAAGAAGGCCCCCTACGCAGACATCTATCACCCCACGCTCGAACACTCATCCCATCCCCAATCAGCCACCTCACCCTTCCCAAAACGTTGTCTTCGCCCCTACAATACTACATCATGCATAACTGGGAAGGTACCCCAAACAAACTTCAAAAAAGTCATCATTAGGAAAATATCATACCTTTAAAAGCTTGTTGGCCAGAGACTCTGGATTCGTAAAAATACACCACGCTTGCTTCATCAACATAGCTTCATTAAACGCTTCTATATGCCTAAAACCCAACCCTCCTTCCTCCTTAGAACAACACATTCTCTCCCAAGCAACCCAATGGATCTTTCTCTCCCCAACCTTCAATTCGCACCCCACCAGAAACGAGAAATAAGCGAATTGATTTCACCGCAAAGGCTCGACGGAATTTTTAATAATCCTTGTGAAAGAAAGGGATCGCCTGGGCCACCGCCTTAATAAGGATCTCTCTACCCGCAAAGGACACCATTTTCCGCTTCCAACCTTTCGGCTTCTTCCGAATCCGCTCCTTCATCGTCCTGAACGCCACACACATGTTCCTTCCCACCACCCCCGGTAAACCAAGATATCGTTGGTGGACCTCGACCAATTGAGCGTCCAGCATTCCAGCGAGTCGCGCCCGCTCCCCCACACCCACGTTGGCACTAAACGACACTTCCGACGCATAGTTGAAAACAAACAAAATGGTTAAAGCTTAACTAGATTAATTTTGGGTTTAATTCCAAGTACATTTGATTTCAATTGATCGTTGTAGTGAATTAAATGCAATCAAAAGTACAATAATGGAAGGTTTAAGAACCTTTAACATACTTTATTACTTACTGTACATAGTTGTGGCTTATAAATGGCGCAAATATTAAGCAAAGATTCGAAAGCTAGATTCGAGGTAAAAATAGTGCAGTAAAAAAGATGAGAGTAATAAATAGTAAAAAAAAAAGATTTTGGGGGTAGAACATGAAACATTTTGCTGTCGGAAATGAGATTTTGGTAGGAAAAAAATAAAAATAAACAGTTTATAAGGTCGGAAAACGATATTTTTGGATATAAAATATAGGAATCTGAAAGAAAGTAACTATAAAAGGTATGATTTAGAAAGTTTCCCTCACAAAGTGAAGCTAACTATGGAAGCAAAGTTAACTTTCGAATTCTTTAAGATTGACCAGAACAGCTTGAACTTTCTTTGTGAACTGGGTATTATGCTCTTCAACAGCATTCAAGACACCAATCAACTTTTCTTCATAGATGGCGGATAAGCGCTTCTTAGTCCTCAGTTCAGCAGTGAGTTCTTGAATTATCTTGTCTTTTTCATCCTACAAGCAACCATAGAAATAGCGTAAGCTCTAATCTTTTTAGAAAACTGCAACATGATCTCAATGAAAATAAACAGCACACGCTGTAAATAGTGCCTGTACGCATATTCGTTATTATATGCAAAACGTAGTGCATGCTTCTTTTCATCTCATCATGGTCATGGCCCAAGCGAGACAAAGGGAACCTAAGCAATGGGTGATTTTTAACAAACACATTCATATCATACAACCACATCACTTTGTGAGAGAGTATGCACGTAAGAGCCAGTCAGCCAAGTATGCTTTGTGAATAGGTGTGATTAAGGACAAAAATTTACTGAAGTTATTGATAATCAACATTGTAGGATAAAGTAAGAAAATCAATCAAAGCCGCAAGAATTTCTTCTCATGACGCTCTTGCCTATCATAAAGCTAGATACAGTAACTACTCCGGTACTAACAGAAGACCTTGAATACTGTACGAGCGCATAATGCACTGTTCAAACCTGGTGATAGTACTCAGCAATCAGCATGTCATGGTTGGGACGGAAGACTCCCACCAATTTGGTGGCTGAAAGACACATTACGGAAGGAGATGTGAAATACATTAGGTGAACACTTGAGTCGGAAATCAAACACAGATCTTTGAGGCAGCATCTTAGGCTGCCTCATTCAGTATATACAGATATTTCAAAGCATTACATGTGGCAGTAAGTAATTTGCTCACAACCAAGGCATCAAGTATCACTAATTACTTAATAGATGATTTTCAAGATGGCAAGGCGAAAAAAAGTGAAACTAAAGGTGAAAACACAGGTAATACTGCCAAATACAAACACATCTGTTTCTTCCTTTCTAACAAGCAGCTGTTGAATTATGGTCCAATAATTTAGTACATTTGTTTAGTGGGTCTCGTACGTTATTGCTAGTGGTTTCCTAATTTCTAGCAAGTAAGTTAATGATAGTATTAGTATTCAAGGACGAATGTACCTGTGCTTTGATATATGGTCAATGAAAATTAGAAGAGCAAAGTCTATTCTGCCAAGTACAATGTTAAGCCTTTTTCAGATTTCTCTGTTCTTTCCCAACAGAAACTACTCTATTACTATTGATTACTTAAAATCCTAACAGATGAATTAGATCCAATAAACCGCAAGATTATCTCACATATATGATTCTCCCGAAGAGATTACATCTTGTTGAAAATTCATAGACACAGTTATACAGCTTCAGACTACATGATATCCTTGATGATATTAGTTCTGAGCTGTTATTTTCTCTAATTTCGTTTGCTCCCATGTTAGACAGGTGGTAACATGGTTGCACATTTTGTAGCAAGACTTCTGTCCTCTCTTTATAGCTCCCTATTCCTTGCCGAAATTGATTGAGCCATATTAAAATGAATATCTTCCCGTAGAGCCTCAGAAAAAGAAAAGGTACATGATCCCCACAATGTAATAGTGTGATTTCCAGATTATGCTTAAAGACATGAAGCACTATCCATTCGAAGTCTAGAAGAGGGTGTATGAATAAAACCTGTTACCTTGTGATCCCGCCTCCCACTCAGAAATGGCAGACGTGTCTCCAGAGGAATTTGTAACAGTAAAAAGCTGGTTGATGTTCACTTAACTATAATAGACAGTATTACCTCAAAAAAAAAAAAAAAAAAGGTAAAGCTCACTAAAGGCCCCATAAAACAAGTTCCTAGCTTGGTAGTTTTTTGTAGATTGAATCCAAAACTATGCACAGCTTCAAACTTAAGAATCTGAGAGAGTAACATAGATATGCAATACTTGAAGACTATGTCTCTAATCCCCCCCCCCCCCCCCCCGCTCCTCATCCTTTCCTCGAAGATAATGTCTCGACACTCTTCTGCTGGATGTATTTGTTATTTCTTGTAATAGGAAAAAACGTGTATTAACGAATTAACAAAAAACTAATCGGGTAGCACAACAGAAATTGAATGAGATACAAGAGGAACTGCATAAGGACCCTATGAATGAGAATTTGAGGTCAGAAGAGAGGAAAGCAGCTGAAAACTACTTCTATCTGCAGAAAGCTGTGAACAGCTTTTTAAGGCAGAAATGCAAAGCACATTGGATGAAAGAGGGTGATGAAAATTCTGCATTTTTCCACTGCACAATAAGAGCAAGAAGAATAAGGAATTCAATAAACCAGATTGAGGATGAGAATGGTAATATGCATACAGAGACTGAAGGAATTCAGGATTCTTTCTTGGCATTCTACAAGAATCTGTTAGGTAAATCAACAGACACCCATAAAATTCATGCTGCAACTGTGAAGAAAGGGCCAGTGGTGACAAGTCGAATGGCTGAAGATATGATGAGACCAGTTTTAGGAGATGAGGTTAAAAGGGCAATGTTCTCTATTCCAGGGAACAAAAGTCCCCGGCCCAGATGGGTTTTCTAGCCAATTCTACAAGGATAACTGGAGCATTATGGGGGACCTAATTTGAAAGGCAGTCATTGAATTCTTTGAAAAAGGGAGATTGTTGAAACAGCTTAACAATACAATCTTAACTCTGGTGCCAAAAATAGCTCAACCTAGGAATGTTACTGAATATAGACCAATTGCATGTTGCAATACTCTATACAAGTGCATTTCTAAGATAATTTGTGACAGAATTGGCAAATGGCTTCCTCAAATAGTCAGCCAAAATCAAGGAGCATTTGTCCAGGGGAGGGATATTGTAGAAAATATCATGATATACCAAGACTTGGTGCGGAAGTATAACACGAGATCAATCTCACCTAGATGCCTGCTTAAAATTGATCTGAGGAAGGCATATGACACTGTTGAATGGAGATTTGTTCATGAAATGCTAGTAGCATTGGAGTTCCCTGAGCATATGATAAAATTGATAATGGAATGTGTTACAACTCCTGCTTACACATTGGCTATTAATGGTGCTCAGTTTGGATATTTCCAAGGTAAGAGAGGTCTAAGACATGGAGATCCGTTGTCGCCTCTGCTATTTACAATATGCATGGAGTACTTGTTGAGGATTTTGAGGGTGGCAGCTGAAAAGAAAGAATTCAGGTTTCATCCAATGTGCAGCAAGACAAAACTCACCCATTTATGCTTTGCAGATGACCTATTGATGTTCAGCAAGGGGGAAGTTAAGTCTATAATTCTGCCACTCAGAGGCTTTGCCACATTTTCAAAAGCCACAGGGTTGTGTTATAACATAATGAAATCTGAATTGTACTTTGCTGGCATTAATTATAGTAAAAGACAGGAAATTCTCCTACTTTCAGGATTTAAAGAAGGCAGTCTACCATTCAGATATCTCGGAATCCCTATCACTGCAGGGAAGATATCAGTGTTAGACTGCAATGTGCTGACTGAAAAAATAGTAAGGAGAATTAGAGCAATTGGGATGAGGAAGTTGTCGTATGCTGGAAGACTTACTTTAGTTCAGTCTGTTCTGATTAACTTACACTCTTACTGGGCAAGAGTGTTTATCATACCAAAAACTGTTTTGAGGAAGATCACTTCTATATGCAGGAATTTTCTCTGGGACGGAATAGAACATATGAAGAGAAGTCCTTTGGTAGCATGGGAGGACATTTGTATACCAAAGAATGCTGGAGGATTGGGCATCAGGGATGTGATTGTCTGGAATGTAGCAAGCATAGGCAAGTATGTAGCTTGGATCTACTACAAGACAGATACTCTGTGGATAAAGTGGATCCATGCAATATACTTAAAGGGCAAAGATTGGAGGGATTATTCACCTCCCATAGACAGCAGCTGGCATTGGAAGACGATTTGTAAAATTAAAGAGAAAATGAGCCAAGAGATGTGCAATGGTAGATGGAGCAACAAGGTATACACTGTTGCAGATGGTTATGACTGGCTAAGAGGGGACTACCCTAATGTTTGTTGGGGGAAGTTCATTTGGAATAGGCACAATATCCCTAAGACAGTCTTTGTCACATGGCTGGCAGCAAGACAGAGGCTGCAAACGAAAGATAGACTAAAGAAGATAGGGGTTTGTGATGATGATTTCTGCCTGCTATGCCAAAGTGAGGTAGAGACTCATGAGCACATCTTCTTCAACTGTGAGTTTAGCAAGAGGTGCTTGGAGGGAATAAGTAGAAAATGCAAGATTGACTACCCGAATGCTAATACAGTAGATTGGTGTGCTACAAAGAGATTTGGAACAAGGATGAGGAAACAAGTGGCTGGAGCTCTGCTATGCAGCCTCACATATCATATTTGGATGGTAAGAAACAAGTGCAGAATCGATAATGTCTTGATAATACCATCAGTCGTGATTAGGAGTGTTATAGAGGAAGTTAGAACTAGACTTAGAAGTACTATAAACAAGATAAGTAGCAAGGACCATAGATGGCTTAGTGAGAGGGAGATCATCTAAGAATGGCTACTGTCATCTAATGTTCTAGCTTGCTTTGGTTTGAGCCTATTTGTATTGGCTTGGCATGTTTTTTTGCTCAGGGGAATGCCCCGGTGTTATTTGTACTCATTTTTTCATTTATTCAATTACCCTTTTAGCAACAAGAAAAACTAATCGGGTATTGATCTTTCATTTATAAAGTTCTAGACTGAGAACTGACAAGAACATTGTGAAGAAAAGACTTGTATAGACTGTCATGTTTGCAATCCAAATTACCAAGAAGCACATTAGGAACAGTATGGCAAAGTAAGTCCTAAGTCATTTTAGCATGTACGAGTACATTCAGCTTAATCCTACTAAAAAAAGGGTAAAAGGAAGTTGTGACCTCATCCAGTAAAAAAAAAAAAAAAAACTCACCAATGTTTGCCGAACTTCTTGAGGAGTATTTCCTAATGGGTGATTGTGATCTCTAAGGAATTTAGTGATAACCCATTTCCCAGACTTCAGTAATCTCACAAACAGCATTGCCTTACAGCCACCTCGAGTGCTTGCCCTTGTCTTCCTTACTGATCCGAACTTCCCTCGAACACAATAGCCTTCTCTATTACATCCAAGACGACGGGATATTACCTTACCATCAACCTCTGAGCGACGACATGTCATTACCCGCATTGCAAACCCTGCCTTCCTAGCATAATCATCATAGAAAGCCTTAGCCGCTTCTTCAGAATCAAACTCCATGCCCTCATATGGCTCAACAATTCCATCTCTAACTCCCTCCGGTAATCCCCTCGATGAAGTACTGGGCATATCAGCTTCATCAACAAGGTCCACTACAGCGCGTCAAGGCAAAGAAGAAGCCATTATCATCCATCACAAAAAGCTAAATTGTGTCCCCGACTTTCAAAACTGACAAACCCACACTCACACTAAAAATCCAATGACTTAAATTCAGAAATACTAAATTCACAAACAATTTGATGGAAACCCTTCAATTATCATCAAACGATCAAGAATTGTCTCAAAATTAAGTTCATCATCCATAATCAAAATTCTGATTAGGAAGGGGAGGCTTGGCACACCGGTTAAGGTGTTGCTTTGTGATCGATAGGTCACAGGTTTAAGCCCTAGGAGCAGCGTCTTGTCCAATAATGACAAGGGAAGCCTTGCCCCCTATAAGGACCCTTCCCCGGACCCTCACCTTGCGGGGATGCCAATGTGCACCAAGCTGCCCTTTTTATTCAAAATTCTGATTAGATACTACTACAACAACAACATTATTCCAATGCCTTAAACACTCTCGCCTATGGCGAGCGTAATCAGAGGTCGGAGGTACGCAAGTTCTGATTAAATATTAACAAAGTAAATTTGATTGGGCAGACCATTCCAATGCAACTACTGCATGAATACCGATTCAACATAATTTTCTCTAATATATGATAATATAAATCCAACCCATCTCTTAAAAATCAAAAGGGTGACTAAATTGGGTGGATTTTCAAATTAAAGAGAAACCCCATGAACAAAATTTGTATAGCAACAGCAAATAGACGTCGATACAACCTCAATTCAACACAATTAATCTCAATTAACAAAAAAAATGATGGTATGAACATAATCATGGAGATTACTGGAAAAACTAGAAGCTTAATTATTGAAGAAAAGAGGTTAAGAACTTACTTTACCCAATTGGCGGATGAATGCAACTTGAAGAACAAGACTGGGACTCCGAGAGTATTGGGTGCAAATGAAATAGGTAATTTTGATGGGGTAAAACAAGTGAGGGTCTTTTCGAGATTGACTATGGTCAAATACTCAACTCGACTCGAGCCACTCGACTCAGCTCTACTCAACAATATTACTCGTTTAGTACTCGTATATGTTAGGAAGTGCAAAGTTGGAAGTTATTTTGTATGCATGAAGTATTGGTGTGTTTGTAATCTAATTTGGGGTAGTTTGGATTGTGGAATAAGAATAGAGGAGAAGAACGTGGGATTAGGGAGGGATAAGAGGGTGGGATTTCATAATTTTATAGGGGATTAAATGTGGGAGAATGTAACTCAATGAAAGATTGAAACTTTTAAATTTTGGCTTACATTCTGCTTTAAAGTAAAATAAACATTAAGGCAATTGATAATGCCACGTCTCATTTCAACTGGTCCACGCCAATTTCCCGACGTGAACCCCTTGAAATGAGCTGTGACATTATACTTAC
This sequence comes from Spergularia marina, assembly GCA_963680865.1. Classification (NCBI taxonomy): domain Eukaryota; kingdom Viridiplantae; phylum Streptophyta; class Magnoliopsida; order Caryophyllales; family Caryophyllaceae; genus Spergularia; species Spergularia marina. Next base: position 18,262,990 of record OY804553.1, on the reverse strand, counting down.
GCAACATTAAACAATCGTCTTATAAGTGGTTCATGGTCCAATCATACAACACAAGAGTTCCCATTGGCCTCAGGGATCAAAACACCTTCGTAGTTTAGTTCCTATATTCAGCATATAGAGATCGATTTATGACGCTCCTTCAACCTGGTCTTGTGATGCAGTATGCAACAATGTCAGAGATAAGTCCACACAGCATGAGCATGTTGCACCATGTTAGTAACTAGGGCTGTAATCCACACGACACATTCAATTTCGAATACTAGTTGTAATCGAGCATGGAGGTCGATGGCAAAAAATTTGACGAAAAAGTACCCAACAATGCATTTCTGATTTCTCAAACAAGGAAGCATTCAGCTCAATTTTACAATAATCACCAGTTTCTGATAACAGATTAACAGGTATTCAATCTATCTGTGCTGTACAAAAATGACTATGTGCCTGTAACAGCAAACCTATGGGAACTATGTGATGAAGCAAAACCAAAAACTTCACAATGTTAGCCTCACCTAACATAATACTGCATAAAACTTTCCAGTGTATCAACAGGTGCAGATGAGAGCATTGAATACTATCTACTACTCTCTTTCTGACTTGCTTCAAATTCTCTAACACTCTCTACAATGTCCTGGATCTTCCTTGAAAGAGACTGGTTATGCTCTTCAATGTGCTCAAACACCATCTCGAGATGCCTTTTGTATGTTGCAGCTTGCTTTTTCTCAATTGCTAACTGTTGTGATAGATCCCGAATCTTGTCATGCTCATTCTGCGGAAGCAACATATCAAAAGAAATAATTACAAAGCTGCTTTCACTTTCTTAATCTGGAACAATTCCCTGCCTAACAAAGAAGCACCATCCAATAGGTTGAGAATATGTTCGAGGACTCAGACACAATACCAGAATCATTCGAGACCACCTGGTTTTGGTTCCCGATTTTTTGAACCACACCAGAGAGTTAGCCACCAAATGGAACCAGTAGTGGGTACCTGGATCTAGTTCCAGAACTAATTTTCTAGTATGACTTCATCAAAATACATCTTTTTTTTTGAAAAAGATAAAGAAAAGAAGTGAGAAATGAGATTGGAAAAAGAGGTGCCTAGGCCACCCCAATTGTTTTTTTCTTGGTTGAACTCGTTCCATTACTGGTTTTCCAAGCCAGGAACCATAACTGAAACCTAAAAATTTTAGTAGGTACACAGAGGAGCTCACCCCTGCCCCCCACCGCAAACCCTATCCTACTAGATGGAGGACACATTGTTCATGCAATTCCACTAAGGCCCTGCTCATTAACTAGTATATGCTTTCCTTGAAGTTTTGCTAAAGAAACATGACCTACGAAATACTACAAAGACGGAGAAGCAATAACCCATCAAACGATCATATTGATGCATAATACAGTTAATGATGTACAGTCTACACTCTACAGATCCCTAAACCTAATACTTCAATAAGTCAATCCCAATAAGATTATGCAAAAATCCAGAGAACAGACCTCAAAAAAAACAAATTTGCATTCAACCGTCATACTGCAGTACTAGGTAAATAACAAGCGGAAACACAAAAGAGGAGCCAACGGTGATGAGGATATAAATATCATGAACATGGAACCAAGTGTCAGTTCTTTGAGGAAAGGAGGACAAGTGTCCAGATGAAATCATTAGCCATATACTGGAGTTGTACAAATACTTTTGTCCTAAAAAATGGTCATCTCATTCGGCAGCGGGCAGCTCACTTGTCCCCGCAGAAGAAAGTAGTCATCTAACGCCAGAATATAGCCTCATCAGTCATCACTCCCTCAGGTAATAGCAAGCCACCACTGGCCAAACTATCTCTTTCTCATATGACAGCCCCCAACCACTCTATAAAACTCCATTTCACCATATAGATCCACAGGTTTTCAGCCAAATGGCCTTTAAAGATTTGTGGACGAGTACCAATATCATCAGGCAGTAGAAATGTAAGCATAACCACTCTCACACCAGGGAAAAGGGGAAAAAAAAAAAAAAAAAAACACAAACATAGAGAGGTGCTGAATAAGACAATAAGTTTTAGGATTGCTTGCAAAAACATACCTTTTAAAGCTTAAAATTTGTGAAGATAGACATTTTATAAAAAAATTACTCAAAGCTTACCTTAAAAGATAATTCTTTTAGAACATACAACATTTTCCAGCAAACTCAGTCAGGCTCCAGCCAAACTCCGGCCAATTTAACTCTCTAGCTTCAATATGTTTCCTCCGAGGGTTTCACCCCCATTTTTCCACTATCTTAGTTTTCTCGCTCTCTCCAACCCATATTCATCTTTGCTCATCTCTCCTAGATAACATGGGTTATAAAGGCACACTAGTTATGGTTGGGACCTGGGAAGGTCAGCATGATGATGGATATGAGGACATCCTATCACAAATCTCGATTTAGTTCTCTGATCTTAAGTGCCCAACATTCCAATTGCATTCTTCTCCCAAAGATGAGCAATTCTTGACTTCAAAAAAAAAAAAGATAACCAATTCTTCTTTAGTATATCCAAAAACAGTTCTCTACTAATTTTCTTACCCAGTGCCCAATAGGGGAGAGAGAGAGAGACAGTGTGTCTGAGAAAAATGGGGACTGACAAATTTTGGGGGTTATGATTAACCCAAAAGAAAGAAAGGTCTCGCCTTTACTAATAAGATTTGTCAACCCGGTCTTTAGATATATGAAATACTAATGTGAATACCGAATTTAGAACACCAAGTGAATCAAATCAATTATAGGAAGGGAACTCTGTTATCGAATTCGTTTCACGAATTAGTGAACCATGAATCATGTAAAACCGAGCCAAAGTGTCAGCATTGAGACTTCTCATTATAAATACCAAAACAATAGATTCTTGGCGATATATATGTAGCGTAATTATTAAAAATCAAAAGGAATAAAAAAAAGTCCTCCAGAAGACATTACCCCCAACAAAATCCCTCAGCATGATAACTTCAAAACAAAGGGTGGACATGGCAAACGATAAGTAAAACAACAATGGGACTCGGATCCGAGGTCTTTTTTTTTGCATAAATTAACAGCCTTCACTTCTTCAGTAAGACTTTAATTTAGAAAACTACTCCATTGGAGCACACAGACCATCCTCTATGCCTTGGCAACCTGAACCCTGATGAAGGAGCAAACTACCAAAGACATTCTTTCAATCTAGAAGCAACACTAAACTTAACATCCTTAACATGATCTGATCTCTAAGCATCTTTCCTTTTAAAGTTCAAAACAAAAGAAGAGAAGTAAAACAAATATAATATCCCACCGTGAGAAGGTTTACGGAAACTGAAGGAGATTTTGATTATTCAACTTTCCCTTTTGAAGGAAAACGCAGTTGTGCGCATTACAGGTTTGTCTAAGAACCCTCAGGACAAAACCTTATAGTTATTACAAGGTAAAAAGTTCACAATGGACAATCAGTAACAGAATTGACAATTTAAAACTTCACCAACGTCTCGATATCTAAAATGCTAACTCCAAAACCAATGAATAGAAAAGGATCCAGCAACAAAATCCTAGAAAATGAAAAGCAAATTCAGAATGGAATGTACTTACTGGATATTGGTCAAAGATAAGTTCTTTTCGTCCTTTTCCAGGAGTTAAGGGATGTGTGTGTTCCTTCACAAACTTCATCACCACCCACTTACCTGAAGTCACTTTCCTTACCAAAATCATCGCTCTACAGCCTACCCTAGTTTCAACTCTTTGTCGCACAACCTTCTCACGTTTATCAGCCAATTTGTAACCTTCTTTATTACAGACCAATGATCTGCCTATAGCTGTCCCATCACGTCTTGACCGTGATAACTTGCTTACCCGAATAACAAACCCCACACGTGTAGCATAGGCATTATAAAATGCATGGGCAGATGCTTCAGTCTCAAACTCTTGTCCAACATAGGGCTCATCCAACGGCAGTTCAACTGGAATATCGAATAAATCTTCATTCGTCTTATCATCCTGGCTCTGCCCTCCTTCGACAGAGCTTCCCGCCATATCATTTTCATCACCAACCTTCCCCTCTGTATCAACCGAATTCTCCTCTCCTTCACCAATAACATCTCCATCAATCCCAAAGTCCACTTCACTATAATCACTTACCATAACTACATCCATCCGAATTCAAGCAGCCTAAACTCCACACGTTGGCGAAAGAAAGGTAACTTAACTAAGATAACGCTCAAATCACATTCCGGCTTCAAATTTCTACAAAAAATCCATCCAAAAAAGGGAAATTTTTTACACTATACTCAATTACATAATTTAACATTCAAAAGCACGTACAAATTCCCCGAGCACAGATAACATTAACACAAACTTAACACGAAAACCCGAAAACCATGAAAAGATCACTAACTTCATTCTGATCATTAACCAGCAACTAATTCAGAAGCCCAAAATGTAAAATTTATAAGCCCATTACCACAAATACATAAATTACTACAAAATCTAACATTTTTTAATGCTAAAGTTCAACAATTAAGGTCTGATAAACAGAAGCTCAAGACATTAAATTCTCAGAATACAAACTAATTATAAAAATTTAGACAGAACCCAGTAAAGATTAAGACCCTATTTACAATAATCAATGAAAAATGATGAAAGAAAGGGTCTATAAATCATAATCAAAGGTCAAATATATACACAAAAGAACCCTAAAAATTAAAATATTGCCCTGAAAATCATGTATATAATTTACCAAAAAAAAAAAAAAAAAAAAAAAAACAAAGAGATAAAAGACAAAAAAAACACTAACGTGATCAAGTGAAGAGGAGTTCAAAGTGCGTCATTGATTCCTCATTTCCGCCGATCAATTTCTGGGTTTTGAGGGATGACGACGTTGGCACCCAATAGTATGTGTGTGTGTGTGTGTTTTTTTCTGGGCAACGTTGGGTATTAGGAAAAACCGAATTGCGAAAATCAAATCAGAACACTGTTCCTTTTAATTTAAATTTGATTAGTCGAACCGCAACAATTCAATTAGAAAGGCGGTTTCTTTTAAGGTTTGGTTAATCAAATCAGAACATTGTTCCTTTAATTTTAAGTTCGATTAGTCGAACCGCAACAATCGAATTATAATAATGTTCTTTTTGAGGTTTGGTTAATCGAACCGTTCGATAAGCTATTGTGATCGGAATTCAATTGGTTTTCACGGTGGAGTAGTTTTTAAGTTAAATTTAGATACTATGTAGATAAACCAATAGGTCTATGATACCCCGGGGGTACCATTCTCTTCGTACCCCCGGCCCTTTTAATTGTGTTTTCAGTTTTCAGCAAAGTCCAAAAGTTGAAATGACCCAAATAGTCCAACTCACCCCAAACACTCCAAATAATCCATGCCCATTAGCAATTACATAAACCAATAATAAAGCAATAATAAATCCAACACTCTCTCTCCTCCCCGATTGAAATTGAGCAAAACCCCGACAAAGATGAAGATGAAGATGGGATGAGGATGAAGATTTGATGAGGATGAGAGAGAAAAGAATACCAACTACTATTAACAAAGTCCAAGACTTTTACACGTCATACTTAACTAACGGGAAGTGGATGGATGTTAGTCCACACCCCAAACTCACGTAAAAAAGTTGACAGACCCTAAACTCAAAATTACATGAAAGTTCAGACACCAATTACACACTTAACTCTCTATCAAACAATATGTTATGATATGATACGTCCAACATACAATCCAATCTCATCGAACTACGGTTACACACAACCCGAGTCTCAAATACAAACGTCTACATTCTATCTAATAGAAAATGGTGTAACATTCAAATTGAAGTCATTTTGAAAGGAAGTTGCATTGTGATGACATGCATATTTATGATGGCATGATATAAATATCATATATATTTTTTAACTAGTCTTTTACTCCATGCTCTATATCAAAACATTCCTCTTATGAAACGTGGCAACGGAGGCGAGAGAGTTTGCTCGAAAAGTAGGGAGGGTCTTCCACCTGGGGAGATCATCATTAGAGCTCAAAATTCAGCGTTCATCCATGGCAGTGACAAAAACAGTGTTATCTGAAATTCCGCCTCCTCGGCTCTCGGTTGAGTTGCAATCCTTTTCCACTGTTAGTGCACCATTTAGGTCAGTTGATTCCTCATTCCCGCCGATCAATTTCTGGGCAACGTTGGGTAGTAAGAAAAAACCGAATTGCCAAAATCGATCACAACACTGTTCCTTTTAATTTAAGTTTGATTAGTCGAACCGCAACAATTGAATTAGAAAGATGGTTCCTTTCTAGGTTTGATTAATCGAATCAAAACATTGTTCCTTTAATTTTAAGTTCGATTAGTCGAACCGCAACAATCGAATCGGAAAGACGGTTCCTTTTTAGGTTTGGTTAATCAAACACTGTTCCTTTTACTTTAAGTCGATTAGTAAAATCACAACAATCGAATTAGAAAGACTGTTCCTCTGTAGGTTTGGTTAATGGAACTAAGCTATATAATGTGTTTGGTTGTGTTTGGAATTCAATTGGTTTTTACGGTGTAGTTTTTAAGTGAAATTTAATATGGAGAATGATTAAGTTTATTGAAATGACATTGAAAGTAAGCTTGCAATTTGTACCTCTACTAGCACAAGAGATTAATTATGAGCTCATCATTTTAAAACAGTCTCGATTCACTTTTGTAAATTTGTAATCGGCCAAAATTGGTAGCCAACTTTTCGGTTAGAGCTGTAATTAATCAAATTTTCAGTCTGATAAAGCTTAATTAATAGTCGAAACAAGTGTCGATGATATTTACGGTGGATAGAGGTAACTCTAAGAAACGTTGAAACATACTAGCATCTTCAATCTTAATGCAGTAGTAGTTGATTTTTTAAGACTTCCGACAGCCTTGGCTTTTGCACTTAACAAGAAAACCTTATACTCCCAATATGTACTTTGTCAATCACTTCGGAAGATTAACAAACCCTTGAAATGCACAACATTCCTTGGCAAGCTTTGTCGCGAGCAACCACCATCCTCTAATGAGAGCACTGGAAAATACGTCTGCTTCGAGCCAAGGTGACGCAATATAACAGCCCTTTTGTTCTTAAATTTGCAGCAATCTACTGATAACTTGAGAATTAAACAAGCTATGACGAGCTTGGGGTGACTATCGCGTCTGAAATAATTGGAAGATAAGAATCAGGTATTCAGGTGTACCATGTATAGCATGAAAACCAGCAAATACTTGAATGTCCTAATATGAGAATAACAGTGCTAAGACAGGTGCATGACATTACGAGTTAAACTGAAAACAAAAAGCTAATCCATCATACAGTGCAGTGTAGTCTACCAGAGGAAATGCTCGAATATCACAGCGGGGGGTTAACTACAAACTGTGAAACGAAGGGGCCATCCATTTCTTCCATCACCAATAGCAAAATGCTGCAGTTAAGTAAATACAAATTGTCAGCGAAATCTCTCTTTACAATTGCCTTAAAACCTGAATAAAAAGCAACTAAAATAGTGCAAGTTTAATGATGGAACAACGGACAGTCGGACACGCACCACAACAATCATGTCTGGACTCCAAACAATTGATCAACACACACTTCACGCCGAAAGATCTGACAATATGTTGTAACACTACTAAGCCTGGGCAACGGGGCGGGCCGGGGCGGGCCCGGGTCACTCTTAAACGGGTCGGGGCGGGCCCGGGTCATGCATATTCGAATCGGGCCGGGGCGGGTCACGGGTTAATTTTGACCCGGCCCGGCCCGGCCCGTTGCCTAAGGCCAAGTACCAAGAATATCAAGAAAAAAGGAAGGATTCTAAATGACCAAGGCTTGCTTTGTTGCATTGTCCTGCCAGTAATAATACTGTCCTTCCCATGATCCCCATTCACCACCATTGCCTGCATTCTGATCAAACCTTGGCTTTTCGACAAATCAGCACAACTCAGACGAAATTACATTTGAACAATCAATCAAACATACAAAAGTCCTGAGAATTACATTTGAACAATCAATCAAACATACAAAAGTCCTGAGAATTACATTTGAACAATCAATCAAACATACATGAGCTGCAATGTTACAAAAGTCCGCAATTAAAAAAACTAATTAGACTTGCACTAGATTATCAAAATTAACACTTACGGTATTTCTATTCAAATAGGCCTAGATTATCATCCTCCTCGTCGATATCATCATCACTATCACCCTCCTCAAGCAAATCAAGAATTGGATGATCCCACATACAAAAATACTTCTTTGTAGTAAAACACGTTATCGAGCATTTTATATGTCGAGTTCCATCGCACTTCCATATCTAAGCTCAATTTCCTCCTTGTTTCCAAATGACACATCTTATCCGCTGTCTCATAGAAATCTTTGCTTCTTTTAGAAGAATTTTTGATCGATTTCACTAATACTCTAATCTTATCCAAAATGCTTTTTATAGAATCTAATCCAGATTTAACAATCAAATTCACAATATGTGCACAACACCTTATGTGCAAAAAACAACCATTGCCAACCAACGTCCCTCTTTGAAGGAGACGACCTCGTAAATGGTTAATCATGGAATCATTGTAAGAAGCATTGTCAACCGTGAAAGTCAAAACTCTACGTTCTAGATGCCACTGACATAAAAACATATAGATCTCATTCGCAATACTTTCACCATCATATGGAGGAACTAAAGCCCTAAACCTTAGTATACGTTTTTGCAATTTCCATTCCGAATCAACAAAGTGAGCAGTGATGCAAATATAATGTTGCCATGAATGAGAAGAATTCCAATTATCAGTGGTAAAACAAATACGTCCAGGAGACAACGCTAAAGTATTCATCAACTTGTGCCTATGAGATACATAGAACATAAATAAATCTCTAGTAGCTGTTCTTCTACTAAATGGCACAAAGTGTGGAGTGGCTTTATACATCATACGCCGAAAACCATTCTCCTCTACAATTGAAAATGCATGTCCTCCCTCAACAACAAATAGCACAATTGCTTTTCTTAATTCATGCATGTCAAACACAAATTCTTGATTAATCTCACAATTACCACCAATTACAAGACTCTCGGGCCTTTTCGGACATCGTTCCAAATGACGCTTAAGGTGAGAAGTACCTTTAGAAGGACCAGCAATCAATTTCAAGCCACAATAAGTACAGATAGCAACTTTCTCACCTGATTCGTTTACACCCTCAGTTAGCTCATTCCACACTTTTGATGTTTTTTTCCTCTTTGAACCAGAATTCACCGTGTACTCACTAAAACCATCATCAACGGGAACTGAATTCTCTGTTGATTGACTCTCCATGTTCAATCAAGCCTTACCTATAGCAGTATTATAAGAACACGACAGATTATTATAAGAACACGACTGATTATATAATACTATCAGTATATAATAATTATATAAACACGACAGATTTGTGAGAGGAAAGATCTCAACTGCCGTCACTCGCAATTCACAAATTTCAACAGTAGCACATACAGTGCCACCACTCTGATAAACTTTAATTAATTACTAATTAGTGCAAACCTAATTAGTTCAGTAATTTTGATCTATCTAATGTAGCTTCTCTATCTGCTGTAGTCATCAAATGAGCATTAACACTTAAATTATCACCAAGCACTAGAGCACAATCACACCTGACAATTAACATCTCTGCCTCATGGAAATAAACCCATCGACACCAAACGGGTATAAAAGATCAAATAAAGAGCAGGTGGGACTCCTAGTCAGACTTGAGCATACACAAATTGAGCATACACAGGTTACAAAGAGCAAGAAATTCAGCAAGTCAAGGAAATTTTAACAATCAAAATTAGAAGAAACAAACTTCATTTCACTCGTAAATTTACAAACTTTCATCAAACAAGCAACAAAAAGAACACGATTCTTCACGTAAATTTACAAACTAACGATCGAGTAGCGAACCACATCATTTCACTCGTAAAATGAAAATTAAATCTCAATATAACAAACAAATCACAGATTTAAATTTAAACACCTTAATGAGTAAACCTGAAGATTTCATCAAATTTTAACAATCGAAATTAGAAGAAACAAACTTGACACAGAAATTTTCATGACAAAATAACAATACCCACATGAGTAAACCTGAGCTTTCATCAAAATTTATGAACCCAAATCAAAAAGTCAAACCTAATTCAGAAACTTTCATGCCAAAATAACAATACCCACATCAGCCACATGATTAAAACAGAAAAATTCATCCAAAATTAAACTTGATCCAGAATTTTTCATATCAAGATAACAATACCCAGATGAGTAAACACAAGATTCATAAAAAAAAATCGAAGATTTAGATACAGAAAATGTGATAAAAGTTGAACCAACCTGAATAGTCGAGAGGAAGGATCTGTGGGAAAATTGTTGAATTTGGGGATTGCAATTAGGGTTTAATTGTGAAGTATTTGGGGGAAATTTGTCGGGGAAAATTGATTTGGGGGAAATTGATTTGGGGGAAATGGGTCGGGGAAGGAAATTGAAGAAAGAAGAGAAGATTTGGGGGAAATGGGTCGATCGGGGGAAATGGGGAAGGAAATTGATTTGGGGGAAATGGGAAATGGAAATTTGGGCCGTGTTTTTGTTTTTAAAGGGCCAGGCCCGCGTCAGTTCTTAAAGGGCTTGACCCTTTTCGACCCGCCCCTTTATTTGACAGGCCGGGCTTTGACCCTCTTTATGAGGGTCATTCGTGGGCTTTTAACGGGGGCCTGCCCTGTTGCCCAGGCCTAAACACTACTACAAGGGTTACTGCCCTCTCCCCAGAAGATCTGATGACTTGAACACTAGATTTCAGTTGCCATTCTTAATTAACATTACCAAGCCCATATTTATTACTCGGACTGGAAATTTGGAATTCAATATGACTAGGTATCTGAGAATCGGATTTTCTTGAGGTGTGATAATGCAAGATACGTGGATTCAGATTTCAGATTAAGGGTACATACACTACGTCTTCATAAGTAAAATCAAATAAAAGTATAAATTTTATAGTAAGACTCTGAAAATAAAAGATTGGGCTTATTTTCAATTTCATTTGTCAAATTTGAACTTTGATCTACAAAATCAGCAGTTCTTCATATACAGGACAAAGATCCAAGTGTCTTGTACTCATACACCTCGTTCCACCAATCCCCCCTTCCAAGATAAGACAAGGGATCAGGGTCACACCTGTGTCGGATCAGGCCAACACGAGACAACACCACAAAGCAGTGTCCAGATATCATAGATCCATATTCCAGACATAAAGTAACAACATAGGCTCAGCAAAAACAACGCAACATTTTATGACAGCGCACCCAAATGGGAGTCCAGAAAAACCTCGAGGTCAAGTTTATGCGCAAGTTTAGTCTATTGTTATGAGAGAATCAGTACACCGAGTGTAACAATGAAAGCAACTCATGTGGACCACCAAAAGCAACCTACCTAGGGTTTTTGCTCGTCTAAATAACTAGGCGTGCAACAACTCTTGCGATAAAATGAAACACATCATACTGAAAGTGACGTGGTTATAATGTGGACAAGCACAAGAATTAGCGGACAAATACCTTAGTGTTCGAAAGGACTACACAAGCCTTAATCCCTTTCTTAAAGCCGCCAGAACCCATGCAAGCTGACTCTGATGATTCCAACACCGGACCCCATTAGTCAATCTCTTAGTTGGAGCTAAACGTGCCGACTTTCTGTTCAGAAAAGGTGTCGTCGAAAATAAACGCCGAGGAAGATGAGAGTAGTGATCTGACGACTTGCCACCTAAAGCGGGTAATGCTCTGTTTCTCATCCACCAAATCGGGAACATATGCTTAAACATGTACATAAATAACCCAAGTTAGTCTTAACTACAAAGAATTCCTACGCAATTCAAATATGCGTGACCATTAAATGACATGCTGGTCACTCCTAGTAAAATGCATATCCAACTATTGCGAAAATTGGCTATAATGCCATTTTGACCAAAATTGCATGGCATATTCAATCAACTTATTTTGACAAGATATATCCAGTGTCCTATATCTATGGCATGAAAAGCCGGATAAACTGCAACGCCAGTAAGAGGTAGCCAGTCGCGTTAAGCAATAGTGATTGGCAGCGTCGATTGGCTCTGCTGCTGGTTGTAGACTGTAGTGATTCAGCGAGTTAAAGGGTAGGTATGAGATATGTACCATTATATCAAAATAAGGTTAAAAACCCTCAACCACATCCACCCCATTTCAAGTGACCGAATTATCCGTTAGGTTTGGGACTTGGAAAGGACTATCAACCCCACTTTCACACACACACACACACACAAATTCTCACACACGCTCACGTATATTTCAAAACATAAGGAAAGGTACATACAATGTATATTCTCACACACGCTCACGTATATCATCATCTAACCGAATATATGCTGCAAGCTTTTCACCAATCTTGTCAAATATCTCGAGCAATGTAGATAGCTGCTCCACCTCCATCACTTCATTCTTTGACTCATCAGAACTAAAAGGCTTGTTAGTTAACACAAAACGGCGCATCTCTGCAAAGTTTTTGAAGCTGAAACCGTCCTCTTCTTGAGATGGTGATGGAGAAAGCAACAAATCACTCGCTACCAACAGAAGAGCACCGACTTCAACCATTTGTCTTTCCTTAAGATAGTTGAAAAAGACATGCTTTACTTCCTTTGTATGGGAAGCAAGCAATCTCAGAGTCTCAAGACGACTCCGCTGCCAAAAGAACATGAAAACTTGAGCCCCTTCTTCCATGAAGTAACATCATAATGGTCAAGACAAAGAGAAATGTAAAGTGACTTAAGGAGCAGTTCCCTAACAGATTGCAAATGAGTTAGCTTGCATACCATAGCATGACTGCAAAGCACAGTAATACATTTGATAGCTGTGTATCTTTTAGTCTTATTTGACCTCCAAAAAACATCCCTGTGATTAAGGAAAACAAGGATAACAATCAGCATGCAACGACCAACTCATTCACTTAATAAACACAACTTTAAAATTGTACTCTAGAATACACTAATGAAAGAAGAACCTTTGGTAGTAAACAGGGTGTGCATCATTACAGAATAAAGGATCCAGTATAAATACCATAAGAGCTAAATTCAATCATGATACAAGTCCTCAACAAAAACCAATTATATTTTGCGACGTAAAATCTAAGTTCTTGTTTGGTTCCCTTTATTATGAGTCTAGGTATCAGGGTCATTTTTCAAATCCGTTTGTATGTGTTTGTTTCCAAGGCTTTTTCTTTCACTCCATGCCTCTCCTCATGTATTTCCATTTTCCAACAGAGAAAGACTAACTATTCTTTGGCTTTGGGTTATAATGGAATAAAGAAAAATGTCTGCGCTTCTTGTATTGTGAAGAGCAATCAGTCGGTGCGATTCTCGAAGAAGTTTGCATTATGGGTAGGTCATCCGTAAGCAACCTCTCAATTTTTTTTAACGTAGGCTAAGGCTTGCGTACATCCGAGTTCCGAGCTCCGACTCCCCCTTACCCCGCCTTATTATGGGAGCCTTTGAGGCACTTGGGTAATGTTCTTGTTAACTCTCCTCTTTCCCACTCCCATCATGAAACCCTGGCACAACATAGGCTAACAAATCCCACCCCTTTTATTGTCTGTCTCCAGCGACATCCCTCCCCACACCATGTCACCACCCGAATATAGAAATACATCCCAACGATTCCAAATGTCATCACAAAAAACCATCCTCAATAGTGGCTTCTTTTCAGAAGCAATTTCGAAGAGATTTGTTTCCCACTTTATAACCACAAAAAATTGAAGAAATTCAGACCTCAGATTATAGATTTCTAAAAACTTACGTAGTAAGAACTATAAACCTTCTCACTCCACGATCGACCTTTGAAGTCACTTTTTAAAGCAAATAACATTATTTCAACCCTTGAGATTTACGTTAAGTCGTCAACATTGATCATACTAATTAACCCAATGGATACCCCTATGCTAATCCTTGCCACCCCCAAAATATATCATGTTGAACTTTTAAAAGCTTGCATGTGATACCAAAATGGATAGTGAAGAGAGACTTAAAGCTATAGGATCGATAAAGTGCTTTTAGGTAGAGTTAACGAGTATCCCTTAAAAGCAGTACTAATTTACACCTGACCTCGTGATAATTGGATCCCTCAACAATTAGCATTTGAAAGGGGCACTGATAGCGAGACAAAAGTTTTCCTCATTGCTTCAAATAAGACCAAATTTATCCTCTTTTTTTGAGGAAAACTAATGTGTCGTTGGCAAAGAGAAGGTGTGCGATCGTAAGACGCAAGAAGAATTAGTCGAGATGTTGACACCCTCTATAAAACTGGCGACTAGTTAATTGCTTACCAAATTACATGATCCTGTTTCATGACCCACCATTCACGATCATATTCCAAAGAAGACCTAATTGCACTGAGGTAGAAATTTCCCATCACATCCAATGGCATAATACGCTCTAACAAAAGCAAATAAATTACCTTGTAGTCTCCAGGGCCGTAATGAGTGCCCTGTACTTCAAGTTTGTATCTTCAGAACAGGGCGCATCAGCTACAAATTCTGTATTAAGCAAAAGCGCAGTGATCCGAGGGGCAGTTGTTTTAGCAGCTTTTATCAGAGCATTACCTCCGACATATGACACTCCAGCATTTATCTAAGATTCCAGCAGCTTCACCATCAAGGACAGCAGCAGCACAAGCCACAGAGTCGCACGAAAATATTTTGTCACGTATCATCGACAAACATTCTGGAGGCTTCACGAATGTATAATTTTTTATCAAATAAACAAATTGATCTTTGTCGTCTTTACTCAAGGTATAAGCTACATGTTGCCAATAAGAGACTCCGCTGACATCCTCGTCCGCTACCTCAAATCTCTTCATAACAAGCTAACCATAAGCAAAGAATAGAAAAGAAAACACATGCAAACATTAGGATAAGAACAGGCATACATTCACATACAATACAACGTAAATTTTATGGATATTTTCCATGGTACCTGTGAGTGGCCGTGACTGTGGTTTCCAACTTTCCAAAATTCCCCTAAGTTTCATACGTACTTGCCAGCGTCTCTCTGACCTCAAACGCTGTCTGTTTTTCCCCAAACGCAGGAAGTTCTTTTTTTTACTTCCGTTAGCACAATCAACAACCACGAATCACATTAACCACCACTAATCACATTAACACCTAATGTAATAAACCTAGACAGATCTTATCTCCTAACATGGCTTCTTCATCTAAAATGCTTTTGGCCATGGCTTTTTCATCTTTTTCTTTAAGCCTTCAAATAAGGGTCCTTCTTCTTCTTCATCCTCACTCAATAACTCTGCCACATCCTTAATTTTCCCAAATTCATAAGATCCACATCACAAAACCTTAGAAACTCAAAACCCCAAATAAAGGGCAGCCCGGTGACCATTGGCGTCCCCGCTAATCGAGGCTCCGGGGAAGGGTCCCACCACAAAGGTGTAATGAGGGCAAGCCTTCCCTTGTCAATTTATTTGACAAGAGGCTGCTCCCAGGACTTGAACCCGTGACCTATCATCACACGGCAACACCTTTACCAGTGCGCCAAGGCTCCGCTTCTAAATAAAAAATAACCTACTAAAATAAGCACGAGCCACTCAATTGAAGAGAGAAATGGCGAAGAAGAGGAGGGTGAGAGTGGGTTTTTGCTTGTACATGAAAGGAGATGGGTGCAAAGATGTATTCATACATTGGGAAATGGAGGAAGAGAAGGGATAATAGGTGTCATAGGGACCATAGGGGCCAGGTCATCAGCCGATGACAACACAGGATAGAGTCGAGGGCGGTGTTTGCTTGGGTGGGGTGGAGCATTGGCGAGGCAGGGGTGGCGGGGAAGGTGGGGCTATGGTGGGGAGGAGAGAGAAAAAGTATATGAGGTTTGCTGAGTCATGAATGAGTTTATCAAACCTTGAAACCAATACAAACTAGCGGAGTTAACAACCCGTTAGAAAACACCCTCAACGCAAACATCTGGGAAAATTTTAACAACCCGTTAGAAAACACCCACAACGCAAACATCTAGGAAAATTGGAAACCACGTGCATCTGAAAAAGTCGGACACAAAAGGGTACCGTGGAAAATATCCCTAAATTTTTCCTTAAAAAGTGGCATAGGAAATCCATGCATTCACATGCGCGATGTGCTTGAAACATAGAAAACAGCGCTAGCAGAAGAGTATCTCCCTCTACAAAAATATAGGGGGATACTCATACAGCTTGAAACATATAAACATAGTGTGAAGTTAACATTGTAGACCGCTACAACAATTTCAAAGTAGCTACGGGAACCTAGCTGTTTCGGTATTTCCAAGGAACATAAGAGAACCTAAGAGCCTTTCTTCCACGTCCCACCATATACTTAACAAAACATTCCGAGCGACAACAGGTTGCCATACAAAACCATCCAAGAGCTACAATTATTCGCTACAAAAAGTAAACACCTCCTCAAAGCAACACCAAAGTACCACTCTGCCAAACTTTAAGAATGTAACAAAATATTTTGGTAATATGTTATGGAATAGGTCCTTTTGTCTTGTGTCCCATTCATGGACAAAAGTAGTTCTCCTTGCTTTTGTTAATTCAATATTAGTGAGAGTATCACAAAGATAATAAATTAAAAACTTAAGATACATTATGAGGTCCAAAAGTGAGCTGCAATGAGGCGTAAGGCACAATGACGAGGCGCAGGCCCCAACGACCAGAAGTGAACCTCTTTTAAAAGAAGTATCTTTTAAATAAATCAAAACATTATACTCAGAAGTGCCAATTTTAGGATCATATGTGATATTAGAATTGAATAGTCCACGATTCAACATTGAGCATTGATAGAGCATAACAAAATTAAGTTTTATTGACTATCACAAGATTAACACAATAGCACAACCCCCTCCCGCCCTCGCTTACTCACGTGTACAAAAAATATGGACCTTCTAGAAATAATAGGGACTGAAAAACTGAAGGAAGTAAGAGGAGGAGGAGGAGGAGGAGGAGGAGGAGAAAGGAACAGAAACCAAACTGAAAAGGCGAACAAGAATAAGAAGCTGAAGATGAAGAATAAGAACAATAAAAATCAGAAGGGGAAGAAGAATTAGAAGAAGAACAAAAAGAATATCAAATTTTGAATCACAATCACAATGAAAAACAGAAGTGGAGACAAAGAAAATCAAAAGAACAAAAGTTTAAAGAACGGAAATAAAACCAAAAGAAGAAGGTGGATGGCCAACACGGGGGTCTCCCTTGAAATATAATCTGTTTTTCCAGTCATGTGACGATCCCGTCTTTCTAAAAGTCACGAGACAGGCACATGGCTATTTTAACATTATATTCTGTTTGGCCCCCTCAGATCAATAGGGCCCTAGCCTCAGAGAGTCATATGCCTTATGCTTCATGCCTCAAACGCGATACTACTGTGTTCTCCTTATTCCTTAGCCCGACGTAGCCCAAAGGACAAACTCAATACTCCATCCGCCTTTAAGAATTGTAAGCATAAGGATCGCAATATCACAGTGCAAAAAAAGATTTTAATATACTCATAGCTGCCCCAAAACATCATACACATATTAGGAGAAAGGCAACTCAAATTGATTTATCGGTATCCCCCCCTCCCCCCCCCTCCATGAAAAATACTCTCTCCATTCATATCTGAATGAACCATTAAATTAGAATTCTACACTTGTGTAAATATAAAGTGGTTCATTTGGATATGAATGGAGGGAATAATTTGAAGTTGGCACACATCAGACAAAAATCCAATACTCTACATCAACACTGCCAAGGACGTCAATAGTTATATTTTTATATGGTATTATACTAGTAATATATGGCGGTTTAGTTATATTAAGCCATTTTTTTATGTTAGAATATGGCGGTGGAACATGAGACTTTCGCGCGCAGGCCCATACCATTCTCTACAGCATGTTCCTGCAATTAAGACAAAAAGTAGATACGCCAGCCAACTTAGACTTAGCTTCGCATCCCGGACAAACACACCATGCACGTGAATAACTCTCCTTAAAGGGTCGAGAAATCTTCTTTTGGGCTAATAGTCTTGGATATTTGTAAGTTAGCTAGTAGTTTTAGCTCATTATCATTTTCGCATGTTCGTAGGAACGGTAACAAAGCGGCCCATGAGGTTGCGTTTTTGAGTAGGTCCTTGTTGGAGGAGATGGTGTGGCTTGAAAACCATCCTCCACAAATTAGCTCTGTATTAGCTAATGATTTATGCAATGAATGAATTCAGATTTTCCGTCAAAAAAAAAAAAAAACTCTCCTTAAAGTGAATACTTACCTCAAGATCCCATTAGCACTTGATCATACCAACTAAACTAGAAAGGCTCCCACTTCAACGATTCAATCATCTATGAAAGAAATTTATAGCAGATCAGTGTGCAGCCTCTCTATGCTTCAATTACATTTTGTTCTTTCACCCGTCTCTTTCAATGTATCAAATCATAACAACTTTGTGCCTATGAAAGTTATAATGTGTCGCCCATAGCGCCTATTCTAGAAAGGCCTAACAATAAAATGATAAATGACTCTCTGGTCTCTGCTAATGCAATTACCGGAAATTTTGGGAGACTGGAACAAGCATCAGAATCTAGAACGAATCATAATCAGAAGTTTTAAGTGACAACACAGAGAAAAATCCAATATATCTTAGGCGATACAAAGGAATTTGGGGTGCATAAAATTTTCAACAGATATTAAGCTTGTTCTTCTAACGAAAAAGATAGACAAAATAGCAATCAATCTAAGTTTATGTTATGAGATCTTACCCCAGCAGCTGAAGCTGTACCCAAAATAGAGCCTGAAGACAGTTTCTCCTCAATAGCTTTGTTCAACCATTCTGTTGGTCAAAAAGGACAATCTAATGTTCACTAGAAATTTATTTCCAATTTCTAAATTATTTCTTTCATATTTTCAGGACATTTGTTTTCAAAGAATTCAAGTAGCTTCGGATGGGACTTGGGCTCACCTTTTCTTTCTTTGTCCAATCTGAGCAGTAAGCTTCCTCAACCACATTCACCAACAAATATCAGCAACACAAATTTCAAAACTCGACAAAGTCAATCATACATGAAGACATGCAGTTAGCAGCACCGAAACAAATAGCAGCAATAAAAATAAGTTCACTAAAATCACAACAATTTTAGCTCAGATCAGATTTAAGAAATGCAAATTAAAAAATCCAACCAGATTTCAGATCTCTAACGTTCAAGGAGTAAATTATACCATTGTGGGAGCACAAGGACCATGGTGCTCCCACTCACAATAAAGGGGTAGGCACATGAAATAAATAAAAAAAAATCATTTTTAAGTGTGGTCCATACTCCTCTATTGTGAGAAGGGTCATCATGCTACTTGTGCTCCCGGAGTTCCGGGAGCATGGTAAAAGCATTGTGTTCAAGGAGTCTAGGCTGGATGTTGCTATTAATTCAACTCGATTAATTGTTCAATATACTTTAATCAGATAGTTGAAATGGAATGAAATTTGATTAAAAAGTTGCATTGGATGAAATTTGATCAAAAAGTTGCATCACAAATTTGCAGTCAAATCAGTATCTTTTTCATTTTAGGCCTCTATGACTAAAGGTACAACGTTCTGATTAGTCATGATTTCATTAGAACAAATCAGAATTTCTTGAAAATTAAATCTAGGTGAATTAATAATAACAGGTCGACTAGATTCATTGGGAGTTAAGATCTACTACAAATTGACCTAACCTGAACTAAACGCTTTTTAAGTTGAATCATGCACACGAGCAGATCAAGCCACATCAAAACATATTATTACAATCAAAGTTATAGTTTTCAGTTCCCAATACCTGCAATTTGCATTTCAATAATTTGGTTGAACAACACTTCCCAATTCTTGAGAGTTTAAAAGTACTCCGTGATCAAATAACATAATTATACTCTGGGACCGTAAGAAATGTACTATTTTTCTCAATGATTCAAGTCATCACATCTATTTAATGACTATACATTGTTGAGGTTAATCTGACGGTTGCAAAAATTGAAGCTTCAAAACTACCAAAGCAATGCCCATCGGATTAAAACTACAATGACAACACAAAATACCTTACCACTTTATGTCATCGGAGTACACATCATCTCCATGTAAAACAAATCCTGCGTCAAAAAGAATGTGCGCAACTTCAAATGGCACAATATGGTTGTTTATAGCCTGTAATAGAAAAGATACATATGAGAAGGGAAAACGCCATTAAAAGTTCAAAACAAGAAACTTGAAACAAAATATTGTGAATTACAGTGGGGGTGTCAACTATTCTTATTTCCTAGTCGAAAGTGGTTTTCCTTGAATATTATTTTTTTTGAAGTAAAAACGAGACTATATTAAACCAATAGATCAAGGTCCATTTCCGCAAGGGTTAAGACCCCAGTGGGAAACGGGGTTACAAAAGGGTGGTCGGACCATTCCACCGGAGGGAGTCTTGCTACAAAATGGGCCACCGTATTACCTACACGTCTAACGTGGGAACAAACAAAATTAGAAAATGAGTTAGCTAAGAGACTAATATCATCGAGACCAAATATTAGATTGTTGCTATAAAGCTATTTACGAAGAGCTCTAGGTAAACCTTTTCTTTCAACAAAACACACAAGTGACAAAAACAAGTCAGAAGTGACCACCCTTCTTATGAACCAAAGTAAAGGAAGACCCTTTACAAGCACTAGTTGCCCTATCCCACAAGAAGCTAAAATACCGTTCGTTTCCAACATAATCCGGAGAATCTTAATTCCTAAAACAATGCGGAGTATGATAATTCTTCTCACGCCACACATACCAAAAGATACTCTAATGGTCATCTCTAAGGTTAATCAGATTTGTTTTTATTTTAGGCCTTATTTACTTCACCGGGTAGCTTGGTGGGTGTTGATGCTGAAGCTTGAATTTAAAAAGCATGCCCGAGGAGCACCTAAGGCAGCTGGCGCATCAGCTGCTTCAAGGGACGTATATTCCAAAAAGGCACACCAAGGCAAGGCGCAGGAAAAAAAGGCGCACAACCATACAATTTTCATTCATTTTCTCCGATATATTTAGTTGTACCATCCCCTTTGCCCCTTAATCCCTAGTTTCAACTTATTTACACATTGGCCGTCTTTAAATGCCACGAAAAGGGTAACTTGTTCAAAAATTTCTGTTTTTGAATTATAGAAGTTTGTTAGCTAAATGAGTGCGCCTTCCTTCCATGAGGCGCGCGCTTTGCTCCTCATTGCCACAAGCCTCAACTCCTCGGTGCGCCTCGCGCCTTTTACACCCAAGTGCTGAAGGCAGCTGAAGCTTAGCCGTCTATTAAAAGTTTGTTATCTATGGAACATATAACCTCAGATTCATATCCACTTAATTTTTACTAAAGTCTCTGTGAACTTAAAAGATCATCTAGTTCATCACATGGTTCTAACCTGATTATAACTTTGTTTGTATATCACTTTTGTTTTCACGATTCAATTATAAAAGCCAAACATTTGAAAAGTTTCCGCGCCTAAGAAAAGAAGAACAATGAGCTCAGACCAAGTAAAAAAGCAACAGGATAAACAAAAAATCCAAAGAAACATACAAAACAGCATCCCTACAAGGCAGGGAACATGCAGAGGCTTCTTGAATTATTCTTTCAATCTTCTGTTTTTTGCTATATATTACCAACACATTTTAAAAATAATACCAATACTAAGTGTGAAGTACCTCCGCCCTATAAGAGTGACGATATTTCTCAATAACATCACGTCCCTTCTCCAAAAATTTGAGCAATTTCCATTGGGCAATCAGATTGGTCTTCTTATTTTTAAGACGCGGAAGGCACTCACAACTAGGCTTGCAAGCGATCATCACCTCCAACTCTCGATTGTTCACCATTTCTATCTGCCTCCATATGTGTTCCCCGATAGGGCTACCTTCTACGCCCATTTCAATAAATGGAGCCATTAATTTATCCCAGGCAACCATCAATAAAGCAGTAAATTGCGTAACTTCTCCCTGGTTGACAAAGTATAAGCTTAATTCTTCAAGAAGTTCTGTCTTTGATGCTAGCAAGTTGATAGTCTTGAGTGGTTCCCTCTGTCAATCATATAGAATCTATAAATTAAACACCGTAAACTGCAAGCAAAGACTATCACAACTACAAACCTCGCTACAATCCACCAGGGAGCACCTTTTAGGGAAAATTAATCCTCTCCCCTATCTTGGTGTCCCGTTCATTCAGGGCCTCACTAATGTAGGGTGGCCAGGCCTAAAACGGGTCCTATCTTAAGGGTGTATATTAAAACACAAACTACGAAAAAAACTAAAAAAAAACTCACCAGCTCTAGGAGGGAAAATATGTAGATCAACTTGTAAATAGATTTTCCAGGGCCCCAATCAGCAACATATTGGTGATCTCTGTACACAATCAAGAGAGGGGTTAAGCTAAAAGGTCAAATTCCAACAAAGGAGAGGCCCTCTATATCCAAGGACCGTGATCTTGTGCAATAATCAACACAAGATTGTAATACAGACACAACTATGGCCTAAAGGGCTAAAGCATGGCACTACCAAGATTCATATCTTCCTGTAAATAAAGAAAGGGACTCTTTATTGCGTCGAAAAATACTATGAAATTCTTAATGGACTGTTTGGGCATGAGATGTACCGTATCGCCTGTAGTGCCATGCTAAGGGGAAGAGCAGAAAGATCCTTGTTGCCATCACTGTCGCACGAATTCGCCTTAGAACCATGCTTTAAAAGTAGATCTGTGAGGCCATAAGATAGATTTTTAGCAGCATGCTGCAACGGGGACAACCCGCCCTCCTCCCATGTGACATTTACATCCACATCAGTCAATCCAAGCAATGCAGTAGCACAACCAACAGCTCGATGCTTACACACTAATTTCAACAATTCAGCCCCATTTGATTTCTCCCGTTGGCTATTTAAGAACAGGATAAATTTCTCCTTGGTATCAACACGAATGAGCTCTTCAACTTGATCCATAGGACTCCCCTCCTAATAACACAAAGTGACAAACCGATCATTGCTAATACTAAAGGGAACAAGAGTAAATCAATCAATATACACGAATTCAATTAAACCGGTACAATCACAATAACCGTCGAAACGCGACAGGAATAAGAAATGATTGATCAATTCAAACTTCACTACTATAACGCAGTTTTAGCAGTATCACAAATTCACAATTCACAAGAAACGACGGCACACAAATTCCAATTTCAAAATGGCGCCTTCAAGTGTAAATTTTATTGCTATATTACATTATCACCCCCTATCTATAGATATGGTTTACATGCAGTGTTAATAATGGAAACAAAATAACCTGAAATGCTCCGTATACAATCCTAATATTCGTAACATATAATAATAAAAAGTGATGATTTTTTGCCAAGGCAAATCAGTATCTTCCAACGCAAATATGTCCGTTATGGTTCGATGAATTTGCCTTAGCGAAAGTAATTACTGCCTTGGCAAAATCATCGCCCATAATAAATTATAAATCTCGATGACATTATCATTCACACTGGTAACAAACTTGGTGAAAAATCACTGTACTGTATTCAACGAAAAGCATAATATATCCCACTTCAGATGCCACACCAACAACATATATAAACCCAGCTTCTATGTTACGCTTCATTACATATATTAGAAAAGCTGAAACTTTAGGGGGAGAAAAGAAAAGATAAATTTGGGAAATGGGAAGAGAGAAATACCAGGTAGTTTGGCAAAATCGTTGTCTGCAGTTGCGGCAAGAGCAGAATAATGGGCATTCGTATATAAACTTATTGATTCTGTATTGTTGGCAAACTTTACCAGCGTCCGCCATTGAAGTTTGAGAGAAAAGAGATGATGATGAAGAAGTTGTAAATGTTGGCACAAGTACGAGAGAAAAGAGATGAAGAAGAAGTTGAGAAGGGGTACTTTGGTCAATGTAAATTATGTGCATACCTTTCTTTTTTTTCCTTTTTGGGTAAAGAGCAAGGACTCATAAAATGAACCGGATGGATCCTTTGATCCAACCGAATCGATTTCGATGTTATCCCTGGTATCCGTTCAGTCCAAAGTTGTGGACCTGATCGAATGATTTATCTGTTTATTACTTTTAATAATTGCGTGCATAAAAACTTGAAGTTAAAATGAAATTGACACGTATACGAGTTATAGCATTTGATTGGTCCAATATATTCATATGATATCTTAGCAAATTATGTGAAATAAAATATTTATGATACAATATCTTTTGTAACCAAAAATAAAATAATATGATATTTTTTCTGATCAAAAATAAAATGATGTGCTATATTTTATTTTATTTTTAATATTTTTTAACCAAATATAAAATGAAATGATATCTTTTCCTTTTCTTCATATGTGAAGTGATCTTGCACACATTAATTCACTTTTAAGCATGCCATGATATACATAAATAAATATTATTTTTCAATGGAATTCAAAAGTTTAGAATTCCTTTATGTTGCTATGTTATTGATGATACCCAACATTTAAAATACAATGTCAACAAAGTTTGATCTTAATAATGCTATCATCCTTTTTATGAACAAATTAAAGAAAATTATACTAAAAAAAAACATAATAGATATGTCTTCGAAAACATACATGGATTAGGTGCGAAGATTATTACAACCTAATTGTATGAGGTATATTACGTGTAACCTATCTATTACTTTAACGGGTTTTCTAACGTGTGCCCAAATGTCACATAATAAGAACTCAAAACCTTCCTTACTTGAGTGAGATTCTCACTTGGAAAAACAAAATATGAGATCTCAATTACAATTTGAGGAGAATCTCATTCAAATAAGGGAGGTATTGAGTTCTTCACATGTGCCTTATGAACACACGTTAAAAAAACGGTATTTTTAATAATGGCGTTCATAAAAAGTTGAGTCCGCACAACATTAATAAGAGCATGTCATCTATCTATCTATTACTTTTAATAATTGAGTGCATAAAAAACTGACGTGGACAGTAGTTAAAATAAGAATGGCACGTGTACAAAAAGTAACATTTGCTTGGTCCACATCTTTCTGTATATTCCAATTACATCTTAGCAGATTTCAGTGAAATTAAATGGTTAAATATGATATCTTTTGTAACTAAAAATAAATAATATGATATTTTCTATGAACAAAAATAAAATGGAGCTATTTTTTTGTAAATATTTTGACAACAAAAATAAAAGAAAAAACAATATTCTTTCTTTTGTTAATAGGTGGTGTGATCTAGCACACATTAAATTGTCTTTTAAACATGTCATGATGTACATACAATAAATATTGTTTTTTTTTTCGGTGGAATTTTAAAGTGATGATCTGTTATTATATAAACTAAAGTTGTAACGGGTGTGGGAGTGCCGATTAATGAAGATATAACTTTCTTTAAAACTTAAAGTTGATTAATCCAGTTTGAACCCCAATTAGAATATCGTTTAGAAAATATGACGGGTGTGGGGGTGCCATTAAAGAAGGTAGGTAAGAAATCCGTGAATATTGAGGGTTTGCTAAAACATTTGATCAAAGGTGAGTGGGTGTATGTCTAAAAACATGTTGTAGAGGACTAGGGATGTTAGCAAAGAAATTGGGTCAAGTCGGACTGCCAATTAGGAAATAAAGTTCATGGTGTGGATGAGAGTTGTTACATAGAGCCCCGCGTATCCAGATTTTAGATTTTACTTACTTTTTAAAACATATTAGATCATACGCAAGTTGACCTGTAAATGGGTAGGATCAGTTTAAAAATTGGCCATGTCACTAAAGGCCGGATCAAATGCTAGTTCAAGTCGCGTTTGGGTTTGAATACGGGTCTTAGATACTCCATTTCTTTTGGTTCCTTACATAGAGAAAGTGGGGGAGTACCAAGGTGGGTAGAGAGAGAAGCAAATTAGAGGGTGAGGGGTAGCTGTTAGGGTGAAGCTAATTAGTTGGTAATATATCCTGATATATCATTACCAAAATTAACTAGCCACCATCGTAATAAACCTCAACCACCGCTCCCCTCATCTCGGACATTAAAACCACCGTGCTCCTCCTCGAGCATCGGCTCCCTCCTCCGTTTTGAACAAAAAGAAAGACAAACTCAAATTTTCATCAAACTCCAGCACATATTCAAACACAAACTCCTCATATTCAAAAAAATGACAAAAAACTTCATCAAAACTCAAGCACAAATCGAATATAAATTCAATCAAAAAGAAAAAAAAAATTCATAGAAAAATTGAAGAACATAGGATCTGAACTATACACAAAAATGGAGTGGAGAGGGGGTTGGTCACATGGTTGGTCAACGACCAACAATGGCCCTTTCCGGTGACATTTACTTTTAAACAAAAAACCTAGATCTTAATTTGGTGGTCGCCGGCGACTGGTGGTGGCGGTGTTGGTGTCGGTGCCGGTGACTGTTGGTGTCGGTGCCGGCGACATTGGTATTTGGGACTTGTGGTGGTGGTCAGGAAGGAGGCTTTAGGTGGTAGGTCGGGTGGTGAAGAGGAGGAGAGAGGAAATGGAGGATGTTTTTCTGATTTGGATCGGAGATGAAAATATTATGGAGAAAAGGAAGAACAGAGGTGAGGAGGGGAGGTAGATGAATGAGAGTGGGTGGGGTTGGTTGAAAAATGGGGGTTGAATCTGATTTGGGGTTTTGGATAATAATTGGGTTGTTTGATTATAAGAGGTGGGAAGATAAATGATTAATTGTGAGGATTAATTACGGTAAGTGATACAATTAGAAAATATGCTAGTAGAGTTAGTAAGGGTAAGTATGGAACTTTATGGCACAAAATATGGCCCGGAATAGAAACGTAAAGAATTAAAAGAAATTGCCAAATAAGGGAAACATAAAGAATCAAAAGAAATGGAGGAAATACATTTTCACGTCTTTTTTATAATCAAAGTAAGATTATAGTTATTATCCCGCATTTTTTAATGTAAAATATTAATAGTATTGTAATCAGATTTATGATTTTCAATTTTTTTTCTTTCTAAAACTTCTCTTCAAAACTTATTTTCTACACTAAAAATTAAATCCCTTACATTTGCCTAATTTGTTTTAAATACGTGTGAACGAGTCGATTTGGGTTTAACCAATAAATACGGGTAACAAGCAGGTCCGAGCCATAAAAAATGAGTCATGGCGCAGAAAAAAAAAGCAGGTTAGAATAATTTTTGGCGGGTGTAAAAAGAATACTTAAACCCAATATTGTTTGTCATACATCTTTATTTGTAATTCCTGTGTTGTTTTGAATTCCCATTGGTGTTACTATCCCAATAATTTTAAATTTACACATGTCAATACTTACGTTTAAATTTGCAATGTTTGATTTTTTTATATTTCAAAAATAACATAATATAAGAGTATTTTCAAATGAGCATTTAAAATTCCCGTGCATTTGCACGGGTAAAAAAACTAATTTTCAATATATAGTGCGGTTCAGTCTTAGCCCGATGCTATTGGCACTAGCCACAACATATGCAGTTAGACCCATAGTAATGTTATAACCCCCTTCCCGAGTACTCGACCCCCCCCCCCCCCCTCTCCCACCGCCCCTCCAACCATCATGACCGTCGGATTCCAGCAGCCATGTCATCGATTTCGCCCGATCAATTTCTGGAGCTGTTTGTCAAAATTTTAAGTAGATTTTGTTGTGTTTGGAGGAGAAATTTAAGCCCAAGCATCGAATCAAAAGATTGTTCCTTCTTAGGTCCGGGTTTATTCAAACCGCAAACATCCATAGGATCTTCCTTTTTAGCTGTATAATGAGGCATGTTTGGTTCGGAAATCAATTGGTTTGGAATTTGGATGTGGACGATGCAAGTTTATTAAGATGAGATGGAGAGTCAATTTGTAATCTCTCTCTCTCTCTATTTGCACAAGACACTATGAGCGCACTCCGAGTAACTGACGAAATTTGCGTATCCAATTTGTGTGCACGAAATTCGGCCGAGTCAAATTTTGTGTCCGATTAGATTTAGTGGGCCGTTTTGAGCCAGTCGTTATACTGTGGTCAGTGTCCTTCGTGCTCCGTGCCACGTGGCGTTTCCTTACTGGTGCGCAGATTAAAAAAAAACTGTCACTTTCCCACTGGTTCTCTAATATTTTTTTTTAAAAAAAAAATACTATCTCCTAGTTAGACTCCTACTACCTAGCACCTCCCCGTCCCTCACTGCCTACGCACCGGTGCCGACCAACCACCACCTCTTCCACCCCGACCAGACCACCAACACCGCCCTCGGCCGACCATCACGCCCACCCACTCAATCATCACATCGGAAACTTCATTTTTCGGCTTGTTATCCCGCAAGCACCATCCAAATCTTGTGAAAATCATGGATAAAAAATTTAAAGTTCATGGATTTTTATAATTATAATCCATGGATCTTACCCCAATAATTCATGGATATTTTGAGGATTTTATATGGATAATTAGGATAAAGTTAATGAATTTGATTGAAAACTCAAAATCGATTTCCCAAAATTCAACACCATCTCCACCGCCACTCGAACCTCCTTCGACGCACCCACTCCAATGCCACTCGTAGAACCACCAACACATCCCAACAATTTCGAAAAAAAAATCAACAATTTCAAAAATTAAAACTCATGGAAATCATATGACGAGTTAAATGGATGTTTAGATTAAAACCATGGATCTTATAACTCTAATTCATGGATTTTATAGATGATGTCCATGGATCTTATAAATCATGTTCATGGATGTATGTCCAAAAATCATGATCCATGACACAAGATATTAAAATCCATGACTAACCTGATTAAGGTACAGCGATAATGGAGGGCGGCGACGTGGTGCTGGACGATGGTGGTGGTGGTGAGCGACGAAGAGGAAGGGAGAATAGGAGGGAGAAAAAATAAATAAATAAAGGGTTAGTTCACGTGGTATCCCCGTCTTTTGCCGATTTGAAAATTCATTAAAGACACAGTCGTCCTAAGAATAAGAATACACAGTGCTAAAAGAGATGGTATGACTTTACAACAAGGAGTAAAACCGTAAACAAATTCATTATTCACGCATTGTAGTTTACCATGGGAAAAGCTCTAATATCGAAGTGTGGTTAACTCCAAACTATGAAACAAAGGGGCCTCCCATTTCTTCCGAATACTGCAGTTGAAGTATACAAAGTGTTACGTAAATCTCTCTTTACAATTGCCTTAAAACCCGAATAAAACGCAACTAAGATTGTGCAAATTTACGAAAGCAACAACTGAAACACAGCACAACATTCATAGTTGACTCCAAACAATTGA
Source organism: Spergularia marina (assembly GCA_963680865.1). Classification (NCBI taxonomy): domain Eukaryota; kingdom Viridiplantae; phylum Streptophyta; class Magnoliopsida; order Caryophyllales; family Caryophyllaceae; genus Spergularia; species Spergularia marina. The sequence goes on along the minus strand of OY804553.1, from coordinate 18,233,669 downwards.
TCAACACAAACTTAACGCTGAAAGACCTGACAATACATTGCAACACTACTAGGGTCGTTGCCCTTTCCCCATAATTTTCAGATTGGTAAATCTCACGATTCACGACTTCAACTCGAGATTTCAGTTGCAATTCTGGATCAACATTACCAGACCCATATTACACTCTTAAAGTATAAAGTCAATATACGGGCCAACCATTAGTCTATAGTCTATAGTTTTGGTTGAGATTGTTTTTTAACATGGTATCAAAACTCCCCTCAAAAAAACAAAAACAAAAAGGACACATGGTAAAATAAAAGTAGGGGGCAAATGAGAGATTGGTAAGAAAAAAGTAGGGGGCAAATGAGAGATTGGTAAGAAAAATTACTCCGGCGACAAATTGGTAAAATAAAATGACATGAAACACCAAATTAGCCAAAAAAAAAAACTCTCATTTAGTCGGAATTCTTATATATCAAATGTATTTCCAAAAATATCATGATTTTCATTACCGTTTTTAAATTAATAATATTATTAAAAATAAATAAAATAAACATGTGAATTTTTTCAAAGTAATGCACAAAAAAAGTCAAATTTGTTTATAGAAAAAAACTATCAACAAAAAAGTATGCAAACTAATTACATCGCCTAGTGTTCAATATTATATCTGAACGGTCATCTCGCGTTTCGGTGCTATATTGTGTGAATTAAGCATATCGCGTGGTGTTCAAAACGTAGGTTTTTTTTGGTTTCGTAAATGGGTACTAGTCATTATACTACAACATAAAATTGACACACGAGATGCCACTTGTTATCGTAACCTAAAAAGAGCCGACGATAGGCTTTTTTGCTAAAAATGTTACTCCCTCCGCCCCCCTATAAACACCCCGCTTTCCTCTTTCGGGTGTCCCTCTTTAAACACCCCGTTTCCAAATGCAGTAAGTTTTACCAATAAAATTACTGTATTGTCCTCAACTTTAAGTTCCCCTAACTACAATTACAATGTAGTAAAACTTGATCAACAACAATAATCCCATCTCAATTAAATAATTAATGCACCCACCCATCCAAATAATGCACCCACACCCAACTTCCACCATTACTTCACGTTTTTTTCTGATCAAATTAACCCCCTCACCAAATCATACACCATTACTTTTCTGTTCTTCAACATCTTTTCCCACCTTTTCATATGAACCCTAGATTCTCTCTCCTAAAATCCTCTACCTTTTCCCTACAAAACTCCACTCATCTTAATTCCTTGCCCTAAATTACAAGATCTGGCCTCAAATTTATTCTCAAACACTAGATTCGTGCAAATTTTATTTATCTTGCACAAATTCTGGGCTCGTGTGTTTCAATTTTTGCCCCAAAATCTGGGATTCAATTACTTTGGATTTGTTAGGCTTAGTTCGATCAGCTTTAAGGATTGGTTTTTGATTATTTTTTTTGTCATTTTTGGCTTGATTTTGTGGTAAATTGTAATTATTGTTGCATTTTTTGGGCATAATTTGTGGGGTTCGATTTTCGAGTAGATTATGGGTGACTCTTTTGGGCAAGATGAAGGAGTATGTAGCTCGAAATTTCTGTAAAAAAAAATTTGGTTTAATTTGGGGATCGTTTAATGTCTTCAGAAAAGTTGAGGATGATGATGATCTGAGGATGATTTTTGTTGTAATTTGATCTTCAAGTGATAGAACAGATTTTGTTGTAATTTGATCTTCACGTGATAGAAACGATTTTGTTGTTTAATTTTCCATCCACAAGATTTCCTCATCTGTTCAAGTTGAAATGATCCGTGGATTTTTGGTTTATTTTCTGATTTTAGTTGAATTCGATGTTCAATGTGAATTTCCCAAAGTATGATTAGTTTGATTCAATGTCAATTTCCCAACACTTTTTTTAAGGAATTCTGGGTTACAATGTGTGATTAATTAACTTAGGAAAACATATTTGGAGTCCTAATACCAAATTTCTCTCTCCTACTTTATCTCTAATCCCCCTTGCCTTATTCCTTGTGCAAAAGGGAATGGGGTGTTTAAAGGGGGACGGAGGGAGTATTTCATAACCTATTTTGCTTATTCACTATATAATTTCAATTGTTTCTTCCGTATTTATTTTTATTTTTTTTGCTATCGAAGTAAACTTTTTTTCTTAGAATTGATTTAAAAACGGGAACTAAATTATTTTATTAAAGGAAGTATATAGTAAGTGAAGTAAACGACGGCCAAAAGTGGTTTTTTTGGCTAATTTGGTAGTTAGTGTTATTTTTTTTTTTTACCAATCTATGGAGTTTTATTTTTTACCAATTTGGTAGTTTGGCCCATTCTCCAGTCAAGTGCAAGTCAAGCACAAGTCGAGTTTCACATGAGGGGCAAAATAAAGTCATTATATGGGCCAAATTATCAGCGAGATGGACAGAGAATTCGGAATCCAATCCGACAAGGTATTTGAGGGTAGAATTTTCTTGAGATGTAATAATGCAAGATACGTGGATTCCTATCAAGGGTACAGGGTCTTAATAGGTAAAATTGCGAAAAATTCGAAACTTATAGTAAAACATTTTGAAAATAAAAAATTGTAGTCACCCCTCCTTAAGCTGACTCTAGTCTTCCCGCAGGCGCTTTCGAGGAGCTCGCGGGCAGTCATGACCTCACTGATTCTCATCTCTTTTTATTGGAGTTTTCATCTAGTCTGGTGTGAGGGAAACATCTTTAACATTTCAAGATGATCCAAAAGAGGACGGGTAAGCAGAGGAACGGCAGGTTGATAATGATGAGGAAGATGAGGCAAATGCATCTTTTGCTCTGATTGGCCATCAACATCGGGCCCTTGCTTGCTAGTTACTACACTTAGAGATTATGTGTGGAAACCTAAACATGGGACCGAAGACAGGCGTATTGAGAAGAATATACCTTTAGTTTTCAACTATACCACCGGTGGGACGTGCATTGCAGAGGCTTTAGGAAATTCAAGTTTGGAGGATTCTCCTGGAGTACAAGCACTCTCTTTGACAGAATCAGAGGCAATGGAAGTGGATGAAAGTGGGATGAGTGGATGTAAACGAAGCAAATAGGTGGAAGGCTTGTCAGAAGTGAAAGTAGCGGAGGTGGACGAGCATCCACTCCGCGAATAACAATGACAGTCTTGCCTTGGAACTGCAGCGGTCTGGGGTCGCCGGAAGCAGTACCTCTTGTGTTGCTCTGACGCTTCGACACAGAAGTTAGGGCGCCGTACCCGGTCGACATGACCCGATACGGATACGGGTATCAATAAATAGGCTAAAAATAGAGGATTTCAATAGCTGATTAAAGAAAGAAAAAAGAAAAAAGAGTTGTTCTCGAGATATGGCCTATAAATTCCTATTAAGAATTGTATTTATTTGCTTTCATCTTTTGTTTGTGAATTTCAATTTTATGAAATAGAGATTCTAATAATGACTCTGCCTATAGACTAGCTAAATGGGCGGTAGCTAATAAGAAAGATGAGGTTTGGCCTTTTGGGAGTCTCAGAGTCGGGTGTGGCCGATGGATGTATTGGTTACAGACTCAAATTTCATTTTCCCGCTTAATTTAATGCACCACCTTTTGACCCTCTAAAGAAAATGATTGGGCTTAATTTCTATTTTATTTGTCAAATCTGAACTTAAATCTACAAAATCAGCAGATCCAAGGGTATCATACTCCCCTTGTTCCACCCTCCAAGATCGGACAAGGGATGAAGGTCAAACCTGTGTCGGGTCCAACACATGATACAACACCGCAGAGCCGTGTCCGAGTATCATAGATCCAGACTTATAAATCTACAACATAGATGCTAAATACAAAAGAAAGACCTAAACACAAGAGTCTCTGACAACGCACACAAATGAGTGTCCAGAAATATCTCCAGGTTAAAATTAAGGTTGCAAATTTGCAAGCTAAAGTTTAGTCTTTTGTGATATGAAAGAATCAGTACAGGGAGTCAGGGAGTGTAACAACGAAAGCAACTCATGCGGACTACCAAGCAACCTACTTAGGGCATTTGATAGTCTAAATAGCTAGACGTGCAACAACTCTTAAAGACACATTGAAACACACTTGGTTTTAAAACGTGTGAGGCACACTTAGGCGACGAGGGCACGAGCTGAGGAGGCGTAAGGCGACAGAATGAGGTGAGCGCCTCACGGAAGCAAGGCAATTCTAGTTCTCTATTAATATATTAAAGAAAAGAACAAGCAGAACAGAAAAGAGAACTAAAAATAAAGGAAAAAGAAAGAAGAAGAGCACCTTGGGCTAACAGATGAAAAACAGACGGAAAAGATAAATTAAACGTTGAGTTGAAGGCGAGATACTGAGTCATAGTAGTATTAGGTATTTAGCTTTAGGAAGAAGGGTTTAATATAAGCTTGGCAAATCAAGCATTTAAAATGAAGTTCAAGAGTCTGTTGTCCTTAAAAATGCCTTAGATCTATAAGGCGTTCGCCTCACGCCTGCGCCTCAGGTCGCCTTATGGAACTCGCCTCGCCTCCCCATGTCTGAGGCTCCACCGGGTCGGTCACCTCACGCATTGTCAAACTAAGGAAACACATCATACTGAAAGAGACTTAAGTTAAAATGAGGATAAGCACAAGCAGTTAGCGGACAAATACCTTAGTGCTTGAAAGGATTACACATGCCTTAATCCCTTTCTTAAAGCTGCCACAACCCATGCAATCCGATTCTGAGAATTCCAACACCGGACCGCAGTAGCCAATCTCTTAGTTGGACTTAAACATGCTGACTTTCTGTTTGAAAAAGGTGCCGTGGAAAATAAACGCTGAGGAAGATGAGATAAGTGATCTGATGGCATGCCACCTAAGTAGGGTAATGCCCTGTTTCTCATCCACCAACTCGGCAACATATGCTTAAACATGTACAAGAATAACCCCAATCAGTCTTAACTAGGAGAAAGCTCACGTAATTCACATAAGCGTGACCATGAAATGACATCGTGATTACTCATATAAAATGCATATCCAATTATCGGGATAAATTCACATTTTTCTTAGGAGATTCGTCAATAATATCATTTCAACCAAAACTCCATGGAATGATCAATCAAACATAATTGGACAAGATATATCCAGTATCCTACATAAACAGCCAAATAACTGCAAAGCGCAAACACTATCTTAAAAGCATATGAATTTCAGCTGTGATGAAGTCCAAGGAACAACTCAAATTAGTTTGCACTTTGCACATGAGTACATAGAGACTCGGTTTCATAAAGCAACACTACAGTTCTAAAACCACAAAAATGTAGCAGTAAATAGAAAGTCTAACAATTGAATTTTGACGAACTCAGGAGGTGTTGGGTTCACATTTTTTTGGTCTTGGTAAAAAAGTTATTCTACGTTTCGTATTGTTGTGCTTTTGTTTTTTTACAGATAATTCACCTTAAACTTCACTCTCTTCACCCAAAAATTAAAAAGCTTAAAGCAATGTTCAGATCTCTTACCGTGTCATAAATTTTATGATCACATTCAGCAATAGGCGCCCTTTGCGTCATGGTTGAGGAAAAACCAGGGGTATCTAGACTGCAAAATCAAACACCTAAAAATCAAAGAGCCTTGAGCTTGCTAGCAATAAAACATGAGCACTACAGAGAACTCCATACCTGAATATAGTATAATCAACAGTGTCTTTAATAGTCACGTGAAAACCTGCATCCTCGAGAAGTGATGGAACTTCCAATTTTACAGACTGAAACAGCAACAAAACAATACTATAAGAACAGGCAAACCAGAAGCGATAATAAAACCATCAAAGATCACCTAGTATGAATACAACACCGAGGATATCAAAACCATTTAGACTAGCACATTACAGCATGACAAGACCTAAACCACACCAGACGGGAAAAACATGAGTAAAGGCAAACACACACACATAGACGAGATATGACAATTGACAAGGGGCGGACATAGACCAGGTACAAGAATTTTCCATAGCTATATTCATCTAGCTAGCCATCAGCCCATCACTCATATCCATGCACATATCCATCTATATATTTCCATCCACCCATACTCGTAACCAACGGGTGAAGTAGGCAAACGAGTGCCCATTAAATATCAAGCTAAATTTCAAAACTTGTCCACCCTATACAAAAATTAGAAACCTGTAAGGCATTTCAAACAAACGACTACATTTAACATATTCCAATAAACTTCTGAAACTATGCTTTTTATGTTCACCAAAGTTTCTAGCAGCTTAGAAATTAATTAAAACTGAATTGTCAAAAACTATGCCGTAGTGACAAATGGGATTTGAGAGGACTTTCGGCAATCAAACTGGTAAAAGCAAATACCATAATATTTCTTTTTATCGTTATACAGATACATGTAATTAAAAATGTACGTATAGTATCCATTATTTTTTGGGTGGGTATCCACTAGGAGTTCATCATCCCATATCCGACCCATGATTCACCCACATACAAAACCCAATCCAAAATAGGAAACGAAAAGTGAGCACATGTTCAACATGACCCTTCATCAAAAGTAACACCACTTGTACACATCAAAAGCGACACAGACTTGGGGTCATAGTGGCAACACCAATAAGTGGTCGCACAACTAGAGGTAGCCAGTAGCGGCGTGGAACGGTGATTGGTTGCGTCGATTGGAACTTCGCAGGTTGTAGTGGTTCAGCGGGTAATGGGTAGGTATGAGACATGTCTCGTTACATAAAAATTAGAAACAAAAACCCTCAATCATATCCACCCCATTTCAGGTGACCGTATTATCTGCTAGGTTTGGGTAGGACTCTCAACCCTACTCACACACACACACAAATATATTCTCTCACACACATGTGCATACATATCATAACATATAGGAAGGTACATACATACGGAACCCCCTCCTCGAAGGAATCATCATCTAACCGAATATATGCTGCAAGTTTGTCACCAATCTTGTCAAATATCTCAAGCAATGTAAATAGCTGCTCCACCCCCATCACTTCATTCTTTGACTCATCGGGACTAAAAGGTTTATTAGCTAACAAAAAACGGCGCATCTCTGCAAAGTTTTTGAAGCTGAAATCGTCCTCTTCTTGAGATGTGGATGAAGAAAACAACAATTCACTCGCTACCAACAACAAAGCACCTACTTCAACCATTTGTCCTTCCTTAAGATAATTGAAAAAGACATGCTTTACTTCCTTTGTATTATAAGCAAGCAATCTCAGAGTCTCAAGACGTCTCCGCTGCCAAAATAACATGAAAATGTGAGCCCTGTCTTACATCACTGGAAACAGAAATCACCACCCTACGATGAGTTGTGCGTGTATATATATATATATATATATATATATATATATATATATATATATATATATATATATATATATATATATATATATATATATATATGCATGTTAGTTTATGATTTTATTTATCCTTTAAATTATTACGCGTAATCTGTATAATGTGTTGCAGATTTTATTTTACATATTTGTATGTTAATTATTGCGTTTTTCCTAATTAAAGAACTTTTTTCTTTCTCTTGTATTATTTCCGTGCTTTCATTTGTTTACATATGGCTTTTCAAAATGACGGTTCACGTTAGTTAACCCCAGATCATTTTGGGACAAAGGTTATCGGACGGTATAAATGAAAGAGAATTCCCTTCCTCCAATAAATTTATCGTCTAGGGTGAGAAATGAAGTAACATTATAAAGTTAAGACAGAGAAATACAAAGTTTAACAAGGAGCAGTTCCATAACAGATTGCAAATGAGTTAGCTTGCATACCATTTGATCGCAGCAGATTATAATAAGAAATTTGACAGCTGAGTTACTTTTAGTCCAATTCAACTCCCTAAACGCATCCCTGTGATTAAGGAAAGCAAGGATAAGAGTCAGCAGGCAACGAGCAACTCATTCATTTAATAAATACGACTTTAGGATTCTACTCTAGAGGGAACTCATGAAAGAGATTCTTTTGCAGTAAACAAAGTGTGCATCATTACAGAAGAAAGAATCCAGAATGATAACATTAAGAACTAAATCCAATCATGATATAAGTCCTGACCTCAAAAGATATTTTTCATAGCGTAAATTTTTAAGAGCCTGATTGTTTCATCTTTTTTTTTTTTTTTTTTTTTTTTTTTTTTGTGATAGGTAAAATAGTTTATATAAATAAAGAGAAGAAGAACACAACAAACAAGTGAGGGCAGAAGCCCAACCACAACCCACAAAAAGGACCAACACCCCCAAGCTAAAAAGCCCCTCTTCAAGCCACCATCATAACTGAAATTGGCTTTTAAATAGTGAGTTTTTTTTCTTTTTCCTAGAATACACGAGAGTTGGCTTAGTCGGCATAGGAAAGCTAAGACCCGAGACCTCTAGAAAAGTAACTAAAGTCTCAATGGGGATTGGTTTCCCACCACAGCCCGGCTGTAGGACATCCAAAATGAACTTGGCACTCTCCACTTGGCCCTCCGGAATCACCTTTGCAGCAAGCCAGCAACCAAATCATCCACAGAGTATTCCTTCTCTAAAGAGCGAAAAAGGGCACGAGCTTCCAAGACTTGAGGTGACTCCTCAGGAACAACACCCATGGAGAAGTCCGCTTCTTCCCCCTGTCCACAAGAATTGGAATCCTTCGCCACGAGTCCCTCATTCACTAGCCCCTCTAACAATTGAAATTCGTCACTGTCGTAATCGGAGCACGAGCCTAGGTTCTCAAAAGAGAGTGGAGGACCATCTTGTCCAATGCAGAAAAAAATTTATCTCCAGAAGAGACAATTTTTTCGTCCACGACTCCTCCACACAAAGGTGAGTCACCCATGTTCTTGACGGAAGTAACCCCTGAAACTTCCTGGTCATCCTCTTCACCTTTTCCTTAGAACTACGTTCCACAGAGACAAGGTCCCTCAACAAAACAATCAACTTCTCTTGCTCACATGCCACTGCACGCGCTACCTCTGATGCCACCGTACGCGCCACCTCTGTTGCCACCTCACGCGCCACTTCTTGAATCCACATGCGTGACTCTTCGCGAACTACGCGCAAAGCCTCTTCATGCGCTTTGTTGATAACGTCCTCCACCAAACAGCCATCTAACACTAGGACAGGAAACCTCTTCAGCAGCCTTCTTCAAAGGTTGATTGACATTGCCGGAGACGGAAGCTAGGACATCTCTGTAGCTCCTAGGCCTAGGCCTGCCCCCGACCTTGCTAGCCTTCCCTAAAGGAGAAGTTGCACTGGGTCGTTGTACCAACTTCATAATAGCAGCTCTAAAATCCACCCAAGGAGCTGACATCCTCAATGCCGGGACAAGGACCACGGACGCCTTTCCCCTCTTATAGACCCCAAACTCCAAGAAACGACCCTTAGAGGTTCGACCTTACCTTAACCCAACCTTCTAAACGCCCAAACCGCTTCTTTGCAGTAAAACAAACCAACAATGATCTTGGAGAACCTAAGAGATCCCCCACCCACTCTGCCATCGACAATGGCAGCTCCAAAAACCACACCTTCGACCTACTACCTCCTTGATATGGAGAAAACCACCTTGTCCTATCCTGTTTACGCCAACATCAAAGGTTTTCCCTTCAATGTGCACAAGAGTGCGCCCCGCTAGACCCATACGAAGAGAGAGATCAAGACAACATCTAGTGAAAAAAGGAAAGAAACGAGAGGGCTAAAAAAAAAAGTCGCCGGGGATGTCACCGGTGACCGGGAAAGGTCGCCGGTGACACCCCACACCGGCGTCGGAAAGGTAGGCTGTCGAAGAAGCAGGTGGAAGTGATGGCAGACACAGGAGAGAGGAGATAGTGAGTAGATCTGAAAAAAAGAAGAGAAAAAGTTCTAGAGAGAGGTTGGAGCTTCTCTCACTAAAAAGTCGAATAAATTTTTTGGATTCAAAGTTTTTTATGGGTCCGAGAACAGTCCTTTTTCCGAATCCCTTTCTCTGTATTTGATTCAAAGTTTTTTTTTTCACTCCATGGCTTGCCTCTCCTCATCCCCCCCCCCCCCCCAATCATGAAATTCTCATACAACCTAGGCTAACGAATCCCACTAACCCCTTTTATTACCTGTCTACGGCCCCACCCCTCTCCACACCATGTCACCACTTAAAGATAGCAATGATTCCAAACCTCATCACAAAAACAACATCCTCAAGAGTAGCTTCTTTTTCGAAGCAATTCTGAAGAGGTTTGTTTTCCAACTTTAAAACTTCTAAAGTTTCAAGCCTCAGATTATAGATTTCTAAGGAATGCGTTATTAGAACTACGAACCTCCTCACTACCATCGACCTTTGAAGTCACTTCTAAGAGAAAAAACATTATTCCAACCCTTGCGATTTACGTTAAGTCGTCAACACTGCGAAGGTCTAATATCAAGACCAACCACCACGTAGGACAACATAGATCATGCTAATCAACCCCATGGAAACCCCTATGCTAATCCTTGTCACCCCAACAATATATCACGTTGAACTTTTTGAAGCTTAGATGTGACACTAATAAGGATAACGAAGAGAGACATAACGCCTACAGGCTTGATAGAGTGCTTTTAGGGAGAGTTAAACGAGTATCCTTAAAGAGAAGTTTTGATCTCCACCTGGCCTCATGATAATAGGATCCCTCAACAATTAGCATTTGATAGAGGCACCAATAGGAAGACAAAAGCTTTCCTCATAGCTTAAATAAGACAAAAGTTTTCTTCATTGATTCAAATAAGACCAAATTTTTCTTCAATTTTTTTAACGGAAAACTAAGGTGCCATAGGCAACCAGAAGGTGTCAGATGGTAAGATGCAAAAAGAATTAGTCCAGATGTTGAAACTCTCTATAAAACTGTCGACCAACGAATTGCTTACCAAATTACGGGATCCTATTTCATGACCCAACATTCACAACTACTGGTATACAGCAACAAAGACCTAATTGCACTAAAGTAAAAATTTCCCATCACATCCAATGACATAAGAAACACTCTAACTTAAGCAAATAATTACCTTGTCGAGTGCAGGGCCATAATGAGTGCCCTGTACTTCAAGTTTGTATCTTCAGAACAGGGAGCATCAGCTACAGATTCAGTATTAAGCAAAAGCGCAGTGATCTGAGGGGCACTATGTCTAGCAGCTTCAATCAATGCATTAGCTCCAACATATGACAGTCCAGAAGTAAGGTTGAAGATTCCAGCAGTTTCACCATCAAGAACAGCAGCAGCACAAACAACAGAGTCACAAGAATATATTAGAGCACGTGCCATCGACGAATACCTTGAAGCCTCCATGGGTGTCCAGTTATTTATTAATTTAACAAATTGATCTTTGTTGTCTTGTCTCAAAGTGAGCGTAACGTGTTGCCAATGAGAGAGTTCGCTGATATCCTCATCCTCCTCCTTAAATCTATTAACGAAAAGCTAACCAAAAGCAAAAACAAAAAAAAACAAAAACAAAAATAAATAAATAAACAGATGAACACTAGAATAAGCACAACCATACAGTCACATACAATTTAAACTATTCCTGATAAATAGCATCAGAAATCCATGCATGGTGTGCTTAAAACATACAAAACGGCGCTAGAAGAAGAATATCTTCCTATACAAAATATTGGGGCATACTCATACAACAACAACAACATCTTTAACCCCAGTGCCTTAAAGGCTCCCGCCATAAGGCGGGGTAAGGGGGGGTCGGATGCACACAAGCCTTACCCCTATTGAAACATAGAGAGGCTGCGCACGGATGACCCAAAATGAAAATTGCGTCGAGAATCGCACCGACCGACTGCTACTTCACAAAATAAGAAGCACGGACAGTTTTATGAGTCATTTTGCATTCCATTATATCCAAAAACCAAAGAATAAGTAGTCTTTGGCTCCATTGCTTTATTGGGGCATACTCATAAAAAGGGCAGCCCGGTGCACATTGGCGTCCCCGCTAAGCGAGGGTCCGGGGAAGGGTCCCACCACAAGGGTGTAATGAGGGCAAGCTTTCCCTTGTCAATGGAAGTGACAAGAGGCTGCTCCCAGGACTTGAACCCGTGACCTATCGATCACACGACAACACCTTTACCGGTGCGCCAAGGCTCCCCTTCTATTGGGGCATACTCATACGGCTTAAAAATATAAAAACATAGAACGAAGTTAACTCGTGTGAATATAAACTCGGTCATTTGTATATGAATGGAGAGAATAATTGACATTGGCATACATCACTTTAAGATTCAACACTCCTACCTCAACACAGGCAAGGAGATCAACAGTTATAGTGTTATACTCGTATTTTTTATGGCATAATACAGCCGTTTAGTTATGTTTAGCCATTTTATGCTATGATATGGCGGTGGAACATGAGACTGTTACTCACTGCCCTTCATCCTGTATGGCATGTTAAAGTACTTCAGAAAATAAAGTACATACGGCAGCCAACTTAGCTTCGCCCTCCTTCATCTTGGACAAAGACCCCGAGCACGGGTGTTCCTCTCCTAAAGTAGCCACTCACCTCAAGATCCCACTATGACTTGATTATACCAACTACACAAGACAGGCTCCAGCCTCCCACTTCAACGGTTCAACCACCTATTAAAAGAAATTTTAGCAGATTCCTAAGATTTGACTAGATCAGGAATTTCTCTCTTTCTTTTATTTAGATTAACTCTATAATTTATTTTGTTATTTCACCCGTCTCTTTGTATTATCAATTCATAATAACTCGCCCACAGCGCCTAATGCGAAAAAGCCGAATAATCGATGACTCTCTGTGCTAATGCAAGCTACCAGGAACATTGGAACAAGCATAATAGAATAAACCATAAAAAAGAGTAGCCCCGTGCACATTGGCGTCCTCGCAAAGCGAGGGTCCGGGGAAGGGTCCCACCACAAGATAAATTTCGTGACAGAAAGGAGAGAAAACCAATGCATCTTAAAAGATACAAAATAACTTTGGGATGAATAAAATTTTCAAGAGATATGAGATTGTTCGTCTAACGAAAAGATAGACACAAAGGCAATCAAAACTAAGTTTTCATTCTGAGATCTTACCCCAGCAGCAGAAGCTGTGCCCAGAAAAGAAGATGAACGCAGTTTCTCCTCAATAGCTTTGTTCAGCCATTCTGTTGGTCAAAATAAATAATCTTATGTTCACTCAAAATTTGTTTCAATTTTCTAAGATATCAAGCAGCTTGGGATGTCACTTGGACTCACCTTTTCTTTCTTTCTCCAGTTTGGGGAGTAAGCTTCCTCAACCGCGTCAAGTTGCCACATTCACCAACAAAATCAATAACACAAATTCTTAAAACTTGATAAAGTCAATCATACATGCAGTTAGCAAGCACGAAAACAAAAGGCAGATAATTTAATAAGTTCAACTTAAATCACAACAAGTTCAGATCACTAGATTCTAGATTCATTGGGAGTTAAGATCTAGTATGAATTGACCTAACCATAACTAAACATTTTTTTTTTAAGTTGAATCATGAGCACGAGCAGATCAAGCACAGCTAAACATGTTTTTATGAGGGGACACAGTAAAACATATTATTAATTTATAACATTAAAAAGTTAGGGTTTTCAGTACCCAATTTCAATAATTTGGTTTAACAGGACTTCCCAATTCTTGATAGTTTAAAAGTATTCCTTTATTAAATAACACAATTATACTTTGAAGATCGTAAGAAATGTACTATTTTCCTCGATGATTCAAATCATCACGTCTATTTGATGACTATATGTCACCAATTTGGTGTAGGTTAATCTGCTAGTTGCAATAACTGAAGCTCGAAAACCACCAAAGCAATGCCCATCAGACTTAAGTACAATGACAAACCAAGATACTTTACCACTTTATGTCATCGGAGTACACATCATCTGGATGCAGCACAAATCCCGCGTTAAGAAGATCGTGCCCAACATCAAATGGCACATAATGGTTCGTTATAGCCTATAATAAATAAAATACACATTAGAAGGAAATATGCAAAAGGACAGAGCAAAGACAAAATATTCTGAAACAACTACTCAGTGAAGTATCAGTGAAGTGTGAACTTAAAAGTTAAAAACAAAAAGAAAACATCCAAAGAAACTTTCAAAACAACAGCCCTACAAGGAAAGGTTCAGGCAGAGGTTTGTTGAAGTATTCTTTCAATCTTCTCGTATTTGATATGTATTACCAATGCATTTTAAAGACAACAACAATAAAGAATAAATTTAATTTAAGGTAGAACGTGTGAAGTACCTCCACCCTATCAGAGTGACGATATTTCTCAATAACATCACGTCCCTTCTCCAAAAATTTGAGCAATTTCCATTGGGCAATCAGATTGGTCTTCTTAGTTTTAAGAAACAGAAGGCACTCACAACTATGCCTGCAAGCGATCATCGCCTCCAACTCTCGATTGTTCACAATTTCTATCTGTCCCCATACGTGTTCCCCAATTGGGCTACCTTCTACGCCCTTTTCAATAAATGGAGCCATTAAATTATCCCAGGCAACCATCAATAAAGCAGCAAATTGTGTAACTTCTCCATGCTTGACAAAGTATAAGCTTATTTCGTTAAGATGTTCTGTCTTTGATGCTAGCAAGCTGATAGTCTTGAGTGGTTCCCTCTGTCAAACATATAGAATCTATTAGCAAAACACTGAACTGCAAGCAATGACTATCACAACTGCAGATCCCCCCCCCCCCCCGCGCGTTCCGGTGTCCCAGTCTTTCAGGACCATGTTAATGTAGGCTTGTCAGGCCTGAAATAGGTCCTATTTTAAGGGAATATCTTAAAAACACAAATAAGTTTAGAACAGATATGTCTGAAATTAAAATAACCAAAATAACTCACCAGCTCTAGGAGGGAAAATATATATAACAACTTGTAGATAGATTTTCCAGGCCCCCAATCAGCCACATATTGGTGATTTCTGTAGATAAAGAAGATAAGAGAGGGGTAAAGCCAAACAGTCAAACTCCAACAAAGGAGAGGTCCTCTATATCAAAGAACAGTAATCTTGCGCAATAATCAATACAAGATTGTCGTACCAAAATAACTATGGCCTAAAGGGCTAAAGCATGTCACTACAAAGATTCATTTCATTTCATGGTGACAGAAAGTGACTCCAAGAACAAAATTCCATCAAAAATGAACCATTGACGGAAAAATGTTTTATGAAACAACAAAATTTCAAGATTGGACACCAAGAACAATTCAAAAAGTTTCTTCATTTGCATTTGACTGTCATTGAAAAGGAGAAGATGTAATTCAGGCGCTTTTAGTAATCTTATGAAATTCTTGTTGACCGTTTGCCATGAGCTTTAGTTGGAGTTAAATGAAGTATTTTCATTTCAATTATGAGCAAAGAAAGATGCAGCACACTTTTTTTTACCTTATTGCCTTTAGTGCCATGCTAAGAGGAACAGTGGAAAGATCCTTCTTGCCATCATTATTGCATGAACCATGCTGTAACAGTAACTCCGTCAGGCCAAACGATAGATTTTGAGCAGCATGCTGCAGCGGAGATAATCCATCCTCCCAGGTGACATTTACATCCACAGTCAATCCAGTCTCTCCTCCAAGCAATGCAGTAGCACAACCAACAGCACGGTGCTTACAAACTAACTTCAACAATTCACTTTCGGAAAAGGGAGTATTTTCATTTGATTTAGCCCATTGGTTCTTTAGGAAATGGGTAAAATGCTCCTTGCTATCAACATGAATGAGCCTTTCAACTTTTTTCATAGGACTGAGCTCCTGAAAAAACCAAGCGACAAACCTATCATTGACAAACAAACCCAAAAAAACAAGACCAAACTTATACCCCAAAAAAATGCAAACAATAAAGCTCACACAGAGAAAAATGGTATATTATCAAAATTCGAAAGCCGTTACAAGTAGTTATTGTATATGTAATTATGTATGACTGTATCTTCGAAGAAAACAATAACCCCTAAGCCGCATGGTAGAAACAGACAGCACTACAAGATCTACAGCCATTTTAACCGACGTGGCGACATCCAAACAGTTCACATCTGAAGTCAGGACATCCAATGAAGTTAAGGTTAAGACAAGGACCTAACTCACTGGAAATTACAGCATCAGTAAAAATGGGAAGAAAAAAAAATACAAACTCGTAATGAGTCAAATCAGGTTGTGTATGTACAGCAAAAAATCGGCAACTTTCATAAACCCACAAACATCATCCGGAAGACAATCCGGTGCATGGACAAGATGACATTGTTGCGTAAGAATGACTGCAACAACTGATATTGTTGCACTAGCACAAGAGTAAAAATATAATTAACGAACATTACCGGAGACATGCCTGGAGAATGACTGCACAGCCCTTCCATTTAAAAACAGCGGCCCAAGTATGAGATTTACTGTGATGTTCTTGCAAGACAAACAAATTATATAATTAATTAACTAACTTCAAGTCAACAAGAGTGATCAAACAACTTGTATGAAAGCCTGCAATTGGTTTTTAATCAATAAAATTGCATATTCTACTAACCAGAATTATCTTCAGCCAATCCCCCCCAACCAACACTTGAATCAAAGTTTTTGAACTATAATTTAGCATTATAGTGAACAGAAATCAGAAATTTAATGAAATACGAAGGGAAAATGCTTAAATTGCTTACTTTGGGTGGATATGGCCTTGTGAGTTTTCAGTAGCTCAGGCGGCCGTCGCCCACATATTGGTTATTTCTGGGTTCGAGTGGCGATTTCAGGCGGGTGGCAGATTGGGATCAGGTGGCTGGAAGAATCAGGGGAGGTTGATGGCGGCGGTCCGGGATGGAGGAATGTCGGAAGGGGGTGCAGATAGGTGGCCGATGGAATAATTGATTTATTTTATTATTACGAGGGAGGTAACATATATATAAGTTTATACAAGATGGTAAATGCAGTATAGAATATCACGGGTATATGTATATCCACATAATATTCCATAACACTCCCCTTTGGATGTACATAATTTTAAAACATGTCTCATTGGAACAAATTCTAATGAAGAATAGAACACATATATTCTTCAAAATACGCTTTTGAGGTTGCCTCATTACAAACCTTGCCTGGAAAACCCAGTGGGACAAAACCATGGCCAAGGGAAAAAGAGTGCAACACGTATTTACTCCCCCTGATGATTGCATCACTTGAAAACTTCATTGATTTAATTATCTTGACACTGAACTTCTTGATTGGTAAATTAGACATTTTTGGATACGCCTTATTGAGATCTTGAAACTTGTACTTTGTTCAAATTCTCGTGGCAATACTGCTTCAACTTGGATAACTCGCCAAATTCGGATTTCGCATTCTCGTTCCAACTTGGAAGATAAATAGACCAGCAACATCGTCATCTTATATTACAGGAGTGGTAATATGTGCGCGTATAATGTTGCCTCGTTAAAAACCTTGGTAGGAAAAACCCAGTGGGATAAAAACCTAACCGAAGGGAAAAAGAGTACAGCAATCGAATCTTACCATGCGCATATCCAAATGATATTACTATCGTCTACTCGACATGATATATCTGCTAACCTTCTCCAGGAGGTAAAACTTTCAAATAACAAATGTCAAATTCATTAGCAATTTGTTTAATATCTTACCCGTTTTACTTATACTTCTTCTTAACTCACCTTTCATTAATTGACACCTTTTATATCATAACAAATGATTATGGTGCTTCTGGACCATATAAGTCGTAATGATAGTAATAATAGTCATTCGTATTAGGATACGTGACACATAAATTTAATTCCATTTTCATTCAGTTCACTTTATTAGAAAAACTAGAGATAATTTGTTCTTCGGGAACTTTTCATTAAATCACATACTTAAGTGAAATTTAGTTCTTCTGGAACCAATTGTTGCCTATGAGTAATTGTCTCATCAAAGATTATCGCATTCAAAGAGGTTCTCGAATCACAAATCAAACTAGTCGTTTCAGTGACTATTCATATATTTCACACTTATAATTCGAAAGTAGCATTTAACGCAATGATTGGTATATGCACATGCACTATGAAAACTAAAGGCTAATAAACTAATGATGCAAATGATATAAAACTAAATATATTATGCCTAAATATACATGAACATGATATTAGACTCGATAATGCAACTGTACGTACAGATTTTGAATATATAAATTCATTGGACTGCAGGTCCATGAGCTCATCTTATTAATAATTTGTCGACAATGAATGGACTTAACATATAAGATCCCCAATTACATATCAAAGTTTACATGTGTAACACCCCCAAATTTCCTTTCCTTTTTAAAAACATTTTATCGAGAATCAAAACACAAATAAGGAAATTCAGAGGTGTCACTCCGCACTCGAGTCAAAGACCCGAATGCAAGGAGATTTCAAAAGCCACAGTGTAATTGTCTAATGGTCTAAAATAGTCTATTACAACCCATTAATTACAATTACAGCAGTCCAAAATACGAAATATGAAATAGTCTATGTCTAATAACTACTAGTCAAATTATTGAATCCAACTAATTCTAGTGAGTCGTCGTTCACGCATGCATCAATCACTCCAAACCTGTGGTGGATTTAAAGCACAAAAACCACAGTTGAAAAAGTCAGTGAAATTGAGTAAGCTAACACCTCAACGTGTAGAAAACCAAAACCCTTACCTGGATTTTGAAAACGTTTTTAGTTTTATTTTCGAAAACACACTTAGCACATAACTACATCAATTATCCATTAATAATTCCAAACCAACAATCCAAATTAATATTCCACAATCCATCATCCAATTCATCACTTCCATTAGCATAAGAAACATTCTACAATCCATCAACAAATCAAAGATTAACGATAAATGAAATATTCATAAGTCATAAGCTATGAGCCATAATCCACAATCCATATTTCACAATCCACAATCCACAATCCACAATCCATAATCCTTATTATTTAGAAATGAACTGAATCTTTTGCCAGTTCACCCTATCAACCATAATTCATAATCCATAATCCAAGACAACTAGACCTTAAGTGTGCACACCCCCTACTGGGTGTTTTTAACCCAAGTAGAGTAGACTAGAGCCTAACCCTCTTAAAGACCGATGCGGTGGAGTAATTAATAGGAGTCGATGCGACTCAATCCAGTAAATAAGAGTTCTTTTGACTCAAACAAATAAATAGGAGCTCTTTTGGCTCGAACAAATAAATAGGAGTTCTTTTGCTCCGTCTAAGTAACCAGTATCTTATTGAGAGAGAGAGTTGATGATCACAGTTCATATAAAACGATACCAAACCAACACCATAATATAAATTGGCTATGTGCCACAAACCAAACCAAACCAAACCAAATCAACCAATTCAATATACATTTAATCTTACCTTTCAAAATAACATAAATCCAACCAAATCAAAATACAACAATCGTATAAATTGAATCGTTCTCCACCTATCATGATACTATGTTTTCATCCAAACACACCATTCACATATAGCACATAAAGTTTGAAAGGTTTCTATAAGTTCAAGAAGGGTTGAGCATGCTAGCTTACCTTTTTAAGCAAACGGAAACTCAATAGCACAATAATCACTAGTACTCCTCGTCTACGAACTCAGACTCTACAATTATACAAACGACATTCTTAAATTAACACTCAATCTTTCTCAACCAACCAACTATATTCCTATACGTTAGTATATATGATCCTATATGCAATGCATGATTATGACAATACCAAATCCAAAACAACAATTACCAATTATTCAATAATTATAATTCTATTTCAATAATTATCCAATAAAACTCAATTAACACCAAAATTATTATAAAAATTCCCAAAGGCCTAAAATTAGTTTAAAACAGGATATAACTCATAAAAATTAACCCTTAATTATTATAATTTAATTATAAAATTATTATACTAATTTATATTATGTTTTATTAATTAAAACAATGTTTTATTACATAAAATCCCAAAAATTCGAATTAAATTATATAAATCATGAAAATCAGTTTATAATTTGTTAAATTATCAGAATGTCTAAATATTGATTATCATAATTAATTTGGACTAATTAACCTAAATTAGAAACAATTAACCAAATTTTCCCCAATTTGCAATTTTTACAACTTTGAACAAAGCCCAATTTAAATCTCAAGCTAAATTCAAGAACCCTAACAATTAGATAGTAAGCATACCCAATTCAAGATTTCGAAATCAATTGAACAAATTCGACAATTAATCTAATAAATCCCCAAATTCGAAATTAATAAAAATCAACTTAAAACAACCATCAAGATCAATTCTTTATGCATAAAACTAACTCTAATCGATTACCCACTAATCATAACATCTATTAGCACCAATTAAACACAAATTAAAGCATTAAAATCAACGCAAGAATCATGATTTTGAAGAACAACGAAAACAGGGGAAACAAAGGGGACCGAGATGGGCGTTACCCGCGGCGAGGAGAGGAAGAGGGGACGGTGAGTGAGGTGGTAGGAAGGAGGAAACTAAGTGGCAGCAGCAGCAGATAATTGGCGACAGTGGGCGGCGTGCGGCGAGGTGAGGCGTGCGTGAAGAAAACAGAGGAGAGGCAGGGACTGTTTTTTTTTTGTTATATAGAGGAAGGGGGTGTCGGGATGTAGGAGAGAAAAAAGAGGGTTTTTGTTTTCTTTTTCCCTTTTTTTTTTTTTTTCCTTTTCCCTTTTCTGATTTTTCTTTTGTATTTTGGTTTGGGTTTGAGTTGGAATTCTGGGCCAATTTTGTTTGGGCTTGTTTAATTGTAGTAACTAGAAATTGGTCTAATTAAAATAAAAATCCAAAACGAAACCCAAGTTTGACAATCTCGAACCGATTTTCGAAACGACTCACGAAATAACATTTAAAAAAAAAATCATTTTCCACTACAATAATCTAATTATTATTTCTAAAATATTAATATAAAATATTACGAAATTTCGGGATATTACAACATGTCCATCTACGTTCTAATAAATTTACACTTTTATCGGTTCCATATATATATATACCGGTATAACTATTCATAAAACTCTTTATATAATCTTTTTGTAGTCAGGATCCATCTATGATATCTGAATATTTATTCTTGAGGTACCTTTTTCTTTCATATAAGCCATCCATTATTATTCAGATATTTATGCGTATAATTCTTACTTTCATACTTATCATAATCTTATAACTCTTCAGGAGTATCAAACCAACTACGCTATCTTGCCATATAATTTTATCAATAAAATTGGAACCGAATAATATAACTTTTCTACCATACTTCAAGGGTACCATTCATCACCAATTTGGCAAGATCTTTCAATGCTCAATATATACTTTAGCATATCTTAATTTCATAGGAAATAAAGTTGGGTTCTTTCTTGAACCTCTATTTCACATATTTCTTATTTACAACAAATTTGAACTTCTGGTTCAATATGGGGATCACAAACTCCATGTATGTTTTTACCAGCTTTCTCCCATGATTCTCCCCCTAAGGTGCTAAAAAGTATCTTAAATTGATAGATTTATGGGGCCAATAATCCTCAACAAACCCACCTTAAATAAATATGCATACTCATAGGCTTAATATATCATATATATATGGGGAGTATATGCAATAGCAGTTGGATTTTCGTGTGCTGCGAATTTTGCCCCTAGTGGAGATCATCAAATTTATACCAATTCAGTCGTAGTTCGTAACTATCCACGTCAAACTTCCATGTGGACTTCTGGCCACTAAGTTACTATCATCAACTTTGATTTGTAACCTCACATAGTATCAAGATCTCCAAGACGAGCTCTATCTCTGTTGTGTCTTGCCATGAGAGATTAAATTACAACGAGAGAGCATTCAGCACATTATTATTATGTTTCATGCAAAATAAACATTAACTTAATATTTAGATGGCCTTAATCACGTTTAATAAACTCACATCGAATGTAAATGCCAAACTTCGAGTTGACTATTTTTCAGTGTGATAGTTACTCATATGTCACAACATAGCCGACGAAATGCGTATTGATCGTTACTCATAAGTCAAACTTCTGGTTGACAAAACTTTACCATTTTGTGCACAATAAATTTACATTATAAATTCGGCTAAACAAATGATGCGATTTTTGGGACACAATCTAGTGTCTTATTTCAAATTGGCAAGACTATGATTTTATTACCTATTTCCGGGAGCAGTAATGATTTTTACTCTTCTAGAGCACACTTATCTTAAGGGTAGATATCATAAAATATTCAATTTAAATTCACATAAAAAAAACTTGTTGATATCTTTTGTATAATTTGAACTCTTTTCGAGTATTTGTTTCACTTCACCTCTACTCTTCCGGGCAGGTGGCAATGACAATCTTATCATATGTGCCTATTAATTCATGGGTACGGCGATTCATGATATGTCTATTATCCATCTTTGTTACTTCACTAATAATATCGATGAACAATTATAACTTCTTAGCAATTGTTAAAGTCATAAATAAGATAATAAAAGATTTGCTCAAAAACTTACTTGCTCGTCATATTTAGAAAACCAAAAATATTTAGTTTGCAATACTACATGACCATACAGTATGTTATCATTTATATAATCGCAGCCTTTACGGTCAATCACATGGTATCATAAAGTTACACTTCCAACCTTGAACTTTAAACTTCAAACCAAAGTGTTGCTATTGATTGTGGTCTATATGTCATCCGAATTATTTGCTTCTTATTCGAAACTTCAAGTTCAAATTAATATTAACACACACATCCTTGTGAAATTTTGAGGTTCACATTTGGCACGAGACCACAATATACTGTACTCTAATTATAAAACATTATCATAGGATTTTCAGGTGTTTCCACTATGATCAATATATGTAGTTGTCTTCTCCATGGTGGCATGGTCATATCCATATCGTCAAGGGCTATTCCATGGCCCTTCTTATTTTCATACGAGATCCCATTCACTTCAGGGAATGGAGTTGATCCGATACCATTAATGACATAATCTTAGCTTATAAAAAAAAAAGAAAATACACGACAAAACATAAGCCTTACCTCGACCAAAAACATGATTAATTAACCAACAAAAGTTAATCATTTGGGAGAGGGCCAATTCAATTTATTAAACCAAAGCAATCCAATATTATATCAAAGACAAACTATGTTTTATACACATTCCGAAACAAGTTAGCCATGAAAAGTCAACTATTTGTTAACTTTGACAAGAATTGACTATCATAATTATGAATAGACGTACTGTAACACCACCAAATTTCCTTTCCTTTTTTAAAAACATTTTTATCACGAACCAAAATACAAATAAGGAAATTCAGAGGTGTCACTCCGCACTCAAGTCAAAGACCCGAATGCAAGGAGATTTCGAAAGCCGAACTACAAATGTCTAATGATCTAAAATAATCTATTACAATCCATTAATTAAATTACAACCATCCGAAATGTGAAATATGAAATTGTCTAAGTATAATAAATTGTCTAATGACTTAGAATCCACCTAATATCTAATGAGTCGTCGTTCCCACATGCATCAATCACTGCAAACCTGTGGTGGATTTAAAACACAAAAACCACAGTTGAAAAAGTCAGTGAAATTGAGTAAGCTAACACCTCAACTCGTAGAAAACCAAAACCCTTACCTGAATTTGAAAACGTTTTAGGTTTTATTTTCGAAAACCACACTTAGCACATAATCATATCAACCAAATGAATTCAATTCAACAACAAAATGTCAAATTCCACAAACTTTCACAATTATCAATCCAAGCTTAATTAAATAAAGAATCCACTCCGAACTTCCAATCCAATCCAACGTTTTACTTCACAACTTTGACAATTCATTGTATCATATCAAACCAAAGACTACTAGACCTTAAGTGTGCACACCCCCTATTAAGTATTTTAACCTAATAGAGTAGTACTAGAGCCAAATCCTCTTAAAGACCGATGCGGTGGGGCTATAATTAGGAATCGATGCGATTCCGTCACAATAATTAGGAGCAACTCCGAGGCTCCGACACATTAGGGGCAACTCCGAGGCCCCGACACAATCATTAGGAGCAACTCCGAGGCTCCGACTCATTAGGGGCAACTCCGAGGCCCCGACACAATCATTAGGAGCAACTCCGAGGCTCCGACATAATCATTATATCTCCATACTCCGTCAAATCTCCATATCACCATCATAGTTCACATTCACAATTTGAATCATTCTTGAGCCATTCACAACCAATATCACACACAAAACCACTCATATTTTCATTGCAATAAACCACACAAGTACAATGTAATAATCATAAATGAAACTGAATCGTTCTCCACCTAGCATGATACTAAGTTCTCATCCATCACACCAAACACACTTAGCATATTGTTTTGAAAGGTTGCTACAAGTTTAAGAAAGGTTGAGCATGCTAGCTTACCTTTTCAATGCACACAAGAACACGACAGCACAACGGTCACTAGTATTCTTCGTCTACGAACTCAGGGGCTACAATTACAACCAAAAATCCCAAATCAATACTAATCTCCTCCAATCATTCATCTAACACTTATGTTTATTCTATTCTTTATGCAATGCTCATGACCACTTAAATTTCTAATCCAACAATCAACAATCAACAATTAACCAACAATTACAATTCTAATTCCGTAGTTAGCCACTATTACTCAAATAACACTCAATTTGTTTTGAAAATCCTCAAAGACTTAGAATTACTTTTAAAACAGAATCTAATTTCATAAAAAACAAACTTTTAATTATTATGATTTATTTAGGATTTATTAATACAATTTATATTATGTTTTAATTATGAAAAACATGCTTTAAATTACATAAAATTATAGAAAAACGAATTAAATCAATCTAAATTCGAAAATCAGATTATAATTCCCTAAGTTATCATAATTTCGAGTTATTGATCATTAAAATTAATTTGGGTTAATTAACTAATTAAGAAACAATTAACCAAATTTCCCCCAAATTGAAATTTCTACAAACTTGAACAAAACCCCAATTAAATCTCAACTAAATTCAAGAACCCTATTTAACAGATTATAAACATGCTAGAATCATAATTTACGAAACTAATTAAACTCAATTCGAATAATTACACTAATTAGACCCAAATTCGTAATTAGTAAAAATCAACATAAAACCATCATCAAAATCAAATCTTTATGCATAAAACTAACCCTAATCGATTACCCAATACTTATAACATATACTAGGACTGATTAATCATGATTTTAAGCAATAAAACGAATTGAAACGATGTTTAATAAGGAGGACGAAAAAAAAGGGGAAGCTAGGGGCGAACACGTTACCCACGGCGTGAAAGAGGAGGAAAGGGAGCAGTGCGGTGGTCGGAAGAAGAAGAACGGCGGCGAGCTGGGCAGGAAGGAGGAGCGATCGGCGGCGGCGATGGGTGAGGAGGACGAGCGAAGAAGGAGACGGGGTGCGTGAAGAAAATAACAGGGGAAGAGGGAGAGGAAGGCAGGGGCTGTTTTATAAGGGGGGTGTCGGGTTCTTTTTTCTTTTCGTTCGTTTTTTCTTTTCTTTTCTTTCCTTTTTCCTTTTATTTCCTTTTTCCTTTTATTTTTCTGATTTCTTTTTTTTTTCTTTTTGGGTTGGGTTGGGGTATAAGTTGGTGTTTGGCCAATGGTGTCGATTTGGGTTGATATTGGTCCATTGGCTATGTCTGACCCTGTTTAGGAATAAGACCCAAAATAGAAATTCCAATTTTTTTTTTTTTTAGAAATCATTTCCGAACTCATTTTGAAAAACGACTCACGAATAATATTTAAAATTCTTTTTTTTTTTCATTTAAATAATCTAATTAATAAATCTAAAATATTAATATAAAATACTTTAAAATTTCGGGATATTACATCCTTCCCCCCTTAAGAAAACGCTTCGTCCCCGAAGCGCAAAGTAAATAGATAAACCCATCAGACACCCATACAACACATACCGAGTCATAAACAACTCACAAGATGTAAAGGTATGAACATTAAATGCAATCTAAGTTTAATGCAAAGTTGGCATTACAATCCACCCTCCTTAAAACAAGAGTTCGTCCTCGAACTCACGAGTTAAACAATCATATATGTAAGTAAATAATCCTAACGCCTTTATATACGAGTCACTCGTACAGGAACACCATTGAAATATAGAATCTCCTCATCAATTTTGCGATATCAAACCAATACGCTTTTGAAGATACACCATTGTATCAATCTTATAGTAATCCAAAAATTATAGCATCACCAAGATCATTAAATTTTCTCTATAACCAAGACCCTTAATAGAGTCAAAACCAATAAGACAGTCAACCTCAAATAGTTTAATAACTTGTTGGGCAAACTACAAATATACTTTGAAATATAAGAAACCACATACCCAAGAAAAGTTACTCATCAATCCTCAAATTCCAAACGCAAAAGATAAACTATTTGTGTCAAAGCTCATGGCCTCTTGTCCTCATGACGACATACATATCCAAATAATCCACCATACTATTCAATAATTTAAACCCACATAAGATACAACACCAAACTATAACCTCCAACAATAGTTTTAACTTCCCCAACATTAATCCGATTTTAAAATAACATACGTAATACTCAAAACATAAATCGAGCACATTTAAATCAACAAATCTCAACATTATTCGATACATATCCCAAAATTCTTAACCCCTCTGAACAGTTTGAGTAGTCATTGTCAAGCACTCACACTTCAACTTACCAAAATCATTTCTCAATATTAGTCTATCAAAATCTTCATTAAAACCCAAAATATATCCAAGATCCATTATCACCGCTAGAAATTCAATTTCCTCGAGCATCACAACTCATATATATCAAAACTAAACAAAACCATTATATCTAAAATAAAATCTTTTCAGCCTCAATCATTTAATAAATACCATATTCTCTATATTATACAAAACTCATAAAATCACCTTTAAGAATTATTGCTCAATTCTAGCAACCCAAAATGAAATTTGAAGTAACCGAATTCACTAAAGTCACTTTGTCAATAAACTCAACTCTTTAAATCACAATGCAATGATTATATCATAATAACAGTGATAAAGATTTTAAACCTCAAAGATACATATTTATGACCCAAGGAAATCTCCAATCTAATCTGATTCTTGTCGAAATACAACCTCCTTACATTATATATAAACCCCAAAGACTCAATTTAAGACAACACACTATTCCTGAAGATATACCAATACAAAGAAAATATTTGAGATCATGGATCCAAAATCATATTATCCCAAAATAGTTGTAACCTTCCATGACGGTATTAATTATAATTAAAATCCATTAAACAATCAAGTCATTTATCTCAAAATAAACCAGTCAATAAGTTTCAAGTTCAACATTTCAAATACCACCACACAAGAACAATTTTAATCTCTAGAACTCAATCAACCTCCATACTCCAAATTCAATATCATATGCCACACTCAAATTTTAAAGTATTTTATATTAATATTTTAGATTTATTAATTAGATTATCTAAATGAAAAAAAAAAGAATTTTAAATATTATTCGTGAGTCGTTTTTCAAAATGAGTTCGGAAATGATTTCTAAAAAAAAAAAAAAAAAAAAAAAAAATTGGAATTTCTATTTTGGGTCTTATTCCTAAACCGGGTCAGACATAGCCAATGGACCAATATCAACCCAAATCGACATCATTGGCCAAACACCAACTTATACCCCAACCCAACCCAAAAAGAAAAAAAAAAAAGAAATCAGAAAAATAAAAGGAAAAAGGAAATAAAAGGAAAAAGGAAAGAAAAGAAAAAAAAAAAAACGAACGAAAAGAAAAAAGAACCCGACACCCCCCTTATAAAACAGCCCCTGCCTTCCTCTCCCTCTTCCCCTGTTATTTTCTTCACGCCCCCCGTCTCCTTCTTCGCTCGTCCTCCTCACCCATCGTCGCCGCCGATCGCTCCTCCTTCCTGCCCAGCTCGCCGCCGTTCTTCTTCTTCCGACCACCGCACTGCTCCCTTTCCTCCTCTTTCACGCCGTGGGCAACGTGTTCGCCCCTAGCTTCCCCTGTTTTTTCGTCCTCCTTATTAAACATCGTTTCAATTCGTTTTATTGCTTAAAATCATGATTAATCAGTCCTAGTATATGTTATAAGTATTGGGTAATCGATTAGGGTTAGTTTTATGCATAAAGATTTGATTTTGATGATGGTTTTATGTTGATTTTTACTAATTACGAATTTGGGTCTAATTAGTGTAATTATTCGAATTGAGTTTAATTAGTTTCGTAAATTATGATTCTAGCATGTTTATAATCTGTTAAATAGGGTTCTTGAATTTAGTTGAGATTTAATTGGGGTTTTGTTCAAGTTTGTAGAAATTTCAATTTGGGGGAAATTTGGTTAATTGTTTCTTAATTAGTTAATTAACCCAAATTAATTTTAATGATCAATAACTCGAAATTATGATAACTTAGGGAATTATAATCTGATTTTCGAATTTAGATTGATTTAATTCGTTTTTCTATAATTTTATGTAATTTAAAGCATGTTTTTCATAATTAAAACATAATATAAATTGTATTAATAAATCCTAAATAAATCATAATAATTAAAAGTTTGTTTTTTATGAAATTAGATTCTGTTTTAAAAGTAATTCTTAGTCTTTGAGGATTTTCAAAACAAATTGAGTGTTATTTGAGTAATAGTGGCTAACTACGGAATTAGAATTGTAATTGTTGGTTAATTGTTGATTGTTGATTGTTGGATTAGAAATTTAAGTGGTCATGAGCATTGCATAAAGAATAGAATAAACATAAGTGTTAGATGAATGATTGGAGGAGATTAGTATTGATTTGGGATTTTTGGTTGTAATTGTAGCCCCTGAGTTCGTAGACGAAGAATACTAGTGACCGTTGTGCTGTCGTGTTCTTGTGTGCATTGAAAAGGTAAGCTAGCATGCTCAACCTTTCTTAAACTTGTAGCAACCTTTCAAAACAATATGCTAAGTGTGTTTGGTGTGATGGATGAGAACTTAGTATCATGCTAGGTGGAGAACGATTCAGTTTCATTTATGATTATTACATTGTACTTGTGTGGTTTATTGCAATGAAAATATGAGTGGTTTTGTGTGTGATATTGGTTGTGAATGGCTCAAGAATGATTCAAATTGTGAATGTGAACTATGATGGTGATATGGAGATTTGACGGAGTATGGAGATATAATGATTATGTCGGAGCCTCGGAGTTGCTCCTAATGATTGTGTCGGGGCCTCGGAGTTGCCCCTAATGAGTCGGAGCCTCGGAGTTGCTCCTAATGATTGTTTCGGGGCCTCGGAGTTGCCCCTAATGTGTCGGAGCCTCGGAGTTGCTCCTAATTATTGTGACGGAATCGCATCGATTCCTAATTATAGCCCCACCGCATCGGTCTTTAAGAGGGTTTGGCTCTAGTACTACTCTATTAGGTTAAAATACTTAATAGGGGGTGTGCACACTTAAGGTCTAGTAGTCTTTGGTTTGATATGATACAATGAATTGTCAAAGTTGTGAAGTAAAACGTTGGATTGGATTGGAAGTTCGGAGTGGATTCTTTATTTAATTAAGCTTGGATTGATAATTGTGAAAGTTTGTGGAATTTGACATTTTGTTGTTGAATTGAATTCATTTGGTTGATATGATTATGTGCTAAGTGTGGTTTTCGAAAATAAAACCTAAAACGTTTTCAAATTCAGGTAAGGGTTTTGGTTTTCTACGAGTTGAGGTGTTAGCTTACTCAATTTCACTGACTTTTTCAACTGTGGTTTTTGTGTTTTAAATCCACCACAGGTTTGTAGTGATTGATGCATGTGGGAACGACGACTTATTAGATATTAGGTGGATTCTAAGTCATTAGACAATTTATTATACTTAGACAATTTCATATTTCACATTTCGGATGGTTGTAATTTAATTAATGGATTGTAATAGATTATTTTAGATCATTAGACATTTGTAGTTCGGCTTCTGAAATCTCCTTGCATTCGGGTCTTTGACTCGAGTGCGGAGTGACACCTCTGAATTTCCTTATTTGTATTTTGGTTCGTGATAAAAATGTTTTTAAAAAAGGAAAGGAAATTTGGGGGTGTTACACGTACATACCAAGACAATTAAGGGACAATAAATCAAAACAAGTGTGAAAATCGAGATAGCACAGATTACTCTACGATTCTAATTATGTATATATATACTACTATATGATAGTGTTGGTGAGCAAATAATCTCTTGGTAGGCAAACGACACTTAATTTCGTATGACGATAATCAGGCAGTCATGCATAACAATACTACAACTCGTACGTCGAGTTGTATTTGCAGTTATAGCTTGAGAATTCAAGGCCGTATCACACAAAAATTATATAAGCTAACAAAGCAATAAAACAAGTAACGTCAAAGTCTTATTAAAGGCAGACAAACATCACCACTTATAACTTGATCACATATTCGTGATGGTCTAATCATAAACGAAGCAGACATAGCATAACTTTTAATCGAACAAACTTACCGTACGTGCATTGGTTAACGATCGACAATCTTAATCATGGAATACGTATGAGATCAGTTATGTCACATCTCAATCAAGAGAAGATTGCACAAGAATCAAGAAAAACATGCAGCTTTATGACAAATAATAAATCATGCGCCAAATATAAACTTGTTTATGCGAAAGACAATAGAAGTAATCCCTTCTTGTACCAAATAAATCACATGCCGCACGTATATAGATTATTATGATCAACGTGAAAACTATTTCTATAAACAAGAGAACACATACAAGACCCACCGCTTGCTCCAAAACTACTTGATTACCGTTCAAAAGATCAATAGAATTTTCAAGCATCACACCTGATCAAATAATATAGTAACACAAAACCAAACACATTCATGCCCGTTTATTTGAGACTTTGCTTTAACTAATCAAACACATAAGGCACCCGGATTGATACTTAATAGATAAAATATAACGGCCGAATAGACATACCGCACCACACGCAATTAAACATGCTTGATCGAATTGCGATATATAACCATAAATAACTCTACGAAATGTGTAATCAATCATTGAGTGCTATTATCTACCATATTCGCAAGTACTTAATTTCGTTTCACGAATCATATAATCTAAATATCTAACTAATATAGCGTGCATCTTCAAACAGCGAGACAAAATAACATTACAATTTACAAGCACTCGTATGTCTTACGTTAAGATAATCATGCTAAATGCAAAATCAAAGCCTGATCTTACGTAATAGCCCAAACACAAAACACAAATTAAAAGAACTCTTGTGATCACTAAAGATAAACATACGACTTGATGCAAAACAACATGTCATGCGGTCTTATCATATCATACACGGTGAAGGAAGATATGAATTTCCATAAGTAAAGATGAAACTCAATGGCCAAATATAAATCTTGGTCAAATGATTCAACCAAAAGATAGAACAATAGACATAACTATATATCATATGAGTAAAGCAAGAATAATCACATGATGTCCGACTTGATCAAATATATGTAAGACGTGATAAGGTGATATTTAGGCTTAGAAGTCATTAACTGTACTACACCAACCATTACCATACTACAAACCAACCAAATACCACAAAAATCAAAAATAACCAATTACATCAAATTAACCATATGCAATAAATAAATAAAAACTCAGATTTGCTTAATAACACAAAGAGACATGTCTAGACAAATTGCAACAAAAACAATCTTACACAAAGATGTTCGATTTAGGAATTTAATCAAACATGTATGGTTATATGATTAGACTACATGATGCAACGACATGTGCGGCGTACCTTTAATTATGGAAAATAAATGGAATACCATTCCATGCGTAAGCGTTCTTTCTTCGAGAGAATAATCATGAACCGATCCATGTGTGTATATTGTCGCTCTCTTGATCTATCGCAACGATGGTGGTGGGGGTTAGGCATAGGGTTAGAACTCGTGCTGATAACGTGTTAAAGAATAAAGAGGGATGGGAGATAGAGAAAACCCTTTTCTTTATTATTACGAGGGAGGTAACATATATATAGGTTTATACAAGATGGTAAATACAGTATAGAATATCACGGGTATATGTACATCCACATAATATTCCATAACATATCACAAATTCTACTTTCTCACGCATTTCAAAAGTAACTATTACTTTTCAAATACAACCTACTTCAAAAGCAACCACTTAATTTATCAATAGTAATCAATTAATTGCGTCTCATACGATGAAATGGTCTCACCATAAAATTACCGTTTACTGATTATCTAAGGGCAAATTGGGGAGTAATTTCATTTTGCCTTGGCAACGGTAATTGTTGTCTTACCAAAATCAGCACCCGTTTGATATTTACCCTTATTTTACTTGTTTTCTCCCGTATTTCTTTTTCACGTTTGGTATCTACTATTGGGCTCATGGCAGTTGGGCAGTTAGCAAAGCCCTTGGACATTCATTTAACGATATTATCCAATGTGATTTCGAACTTGGCGAAATTTTCGATGGTACCCATGAATTTTCGGATTTGTCCAAAATATCTTGGCGATTTGTCTATTTGAATCAATTTTCTCCACTTTTTCTCTAACCACACCCTAAATCAATTAACATTGTCAGATGTTAACACTTGAAAAAAAAAAAGCCAAACCCAACCCAATATTTTCTACCTCCTCACCACTTCCCCAACAACCAACCACCTCGCCTGGCTTCGCCGACCACCCGCACACACTACCACCATCACCCCACCAATCCACTTGCCGGCAACCTTCAAGTCTTTGCCCCACCCCCAAATCTAGCCTAACTCTTACTATAATACCCAAATTTCGGAGGAGGTTTAAAAGAAATAAGGAGCTCTTATGAGTGTTTTTAAGGGATTAATAGTACTATTCATACCAACAATGTTGACTTTCCTTTTAGAGATCCTATGTGATAAGAACTCCACACTTAAGCGTGCTTCATGGAGGGTAGTTTTAGGATGGGTGGCCTCCTAAAAAGTTTTCCATGGTGCACATGAGTGAGGTCAAAATTTCAGGACGAGCTGCCATAGGTGACTACTTCCAGTTCAAGTGATGAACCGGGGTGTTACACTTTCTCTCCCCTCACACATCTTGCTCGACCTTCCTCAAGATCGTCTTCGTTCATCATTAGTGCTTCGACCGACGACTAATGGCACGTTCAAAGGATGAGATGAGTGACTTCGGCGCCGATTTCATAGAGGAAGTAAGTTGTGCATAAGCCAATGACTCCATCGCCGCAAAACCACCACTTTTTTGCGATGGTTCTAGACAGTTTATGATGAAGTCGATATGTTGATGGATTTTTGGGTGAGTATGAATGGCTCTGAACTAATTCGATTTGATCTGAATGTGTTGATAATTTAACTGGATTTCGACGAATTGATATCAAAAGGTGGATTGCATTCGTCGGTTGTAAAGCCCCAAAATTTGGGACTCGGTTAATGTTGATAAATTGCGTGATTAACGTAATTTCGTGTGTAAATTTAATTTTTTTGTCAAGTTTCAGAAGTATATGCGAAATGGGTATCTTAATCTCGTCCGTCAACTAATTATAGTGACCATTTGGGATAGTCTCGTACGGTTATTATGAAGATAGACTATACCATTAATTTTATTGAGGAGCTTTTAGTTGAGAAATGTTCATTTACATTCTCAATTCAATGCCTATGGATATCTTTCGTAATCATGATGAAACTTTTTTCTTAGTCATTAAGTAATCCCATTACATCGACTCAGAACAAAATTATGACCATTACGTTATATCATTTGACGAGCTTTCCTCATAAATATGAGGAAAAATAATGCAAGTTACAAGTCAATTGTCAACTTACTCAATTTCAGTCTTCACAATCGTACAAGTTAGCATGTAGTGTCGTAACTAGGAAGTGATCTTATTTTGCATACACGAGGAGGAGGAGTCAAGACCCAAAGAAAGATTGATGTAAACCAAAGGACATAGCTTGTCCTTATTGGAACGAGTCCTTGATCTGCTTACCGCTAAAAGGGACACTCAACAATTTCATCTTCATTCTCGCGTTTCTCCTTCATTCGAAGATCAATTGATGCGAAACAAAAGTCCAAAATTCAATAACTTTTCGTCCTTTACAACTTTGTAACAGTAATCAAGCTCTAACTCGATCATTTAATTCATCAAATTCCCAGTTTTGTCTAAGGTGTCCTGCTGAATTCTGGTCTGGACCAATTTTGGTGCTTTGGTCATAACTACTCCTTCGTTTGGTAAGTTCAATCCTTAATCTATATCTATATAATAATATTAATAGGCTAACATTATTAATCCACGTGGCATGAGATAGTTGATTTCACATAATTGTCATCTGCAAATGTCATGTCACAGAGCTACGTGTCGCACTCAAAATACTAAATATTTAAATATATGAATTTAATATATTAAAATTAATGAAAATGTTTTAATTATAATAGAATAAATATATTAATAATCAACTTATTTATTTGAATTAATTATAAAGAATTTTTCATCTTCCACAATACATCTAAAAAGTTTTAATTGAATTTTATGATTAGTTTGAAAGTTTTTTTTATTGATGATAATCAATGTAGTGACTTTTGGCCGTTGGTTTCCAAGTTTTTTGTAACATGCTAATTCGACATATTATATATAATTTGGTCTTTGATTGATTTAGCATACAAAAAATATATGTTTCACCGTTTGTTTTTTTTAAAAGTTGTCAAAATAATGAAAACTTTGGTGGGGAAGAAAAGTGTTGCAGAAAAGGGATTCTCATATGCTACAATGTAGGAGGGTGTTAGTTTATATCAATTTTATGTACCCATTATCATTGTTTGTAATCCCATATTATTAGGTTCCAAATCATAGTTATATCTATCACAGTATAACTATTATAATGGATCGGAATTGATCGATTTGGTCATTTATTTTTACGATTTGCAAGTGTTAAGCAATAAAATTTAAATATTGTAAGATTGTTCCATGCATCAACTATGAGATTATCAAAGGGCGAAAGTGACAATTTACCCCATACGCTTATAATCAATGGTGCAATCTAACAGTCTAACTTCTAAATGTGCAATCTAACACCATATGTTTTTATCATGAGCAATTTACCTCCTATGTTATTTTAAGTTTATTTTTTGTGATATAAGAATTTTCTTAATTTCTCAAAATTTGAAAATGCAATAATTAATACACTAAATACTTTGTACTCAACTTTTGATGTTAATTTAGGTGTACATGAGTAAAAAATGTCAACAAAGGAGAGATTGTTGAAACGAGTTCAAAAGAGATCAAAAGTATCTTCATCCACATGCTGGATTAGTAAACTGGTACGATAGAGTGTTGGGAATACTTATCGGCAGTACTATTGTCCTCAATATATAAATCACACATTAAGTAATGAGAATAACAATTTGAATTTGGTTAGGTTCGGTAAGGGGTACTCCAAATGATATGATTATATGATGATGGAAAGTTTTAAAAAAAAAACTTGACAGTGGTAATGGCCGTTAGGCTAAACCCTAAAAATAATCCGAAACGCAAACCTTTGGAGCATTTTTGAAATGCGGAAACCTTGGCGGTATATCAGCAAAAGTTGGAAACTACATGGGTATTCTGAAAATATCCCTTTAAGATTTAGAATTGTTATATAATTATTGTGGTTGATTTACAGATCGATTATTTGGCCTGTTCAACAATGATTGGACCAAGTTCAGTTAGGGTTTGCATTCTATCAGATTAAGTTCGATCATTAAAAGGAAAAAAAAAAATTGTAATACACAAATTAGTTTTGTCCAAATAAACTTACAGCGAAAAAAGTGGTAATAAACATTGACGATCAATTGAAATTGAGGTATCTCATATATATCCTTTAAATTTAACCCAGGAAAAGAGGTATGGAAGATATGTATAACAGTCCCGTGATTGTCACGGGCGCAAAAACTAATTCTTGTTTATTTATTCATAAGGTATGTGGGAACAAATAACAATTGGTTAATTCCATTTTCCATATATATCATTTTATTTCCCAAGTCATATTATAAATTGAACCCTTATGTGGTTGTTCCGTTAGTACCATGAACATAGGGTCGTGGTATTTTGATCATAATAGACTCGTTTATTCATATATTTGATTAAAACAAAATTTTAAATCATAGTTCATTGAAATATCTTAATGTTGGGCTTTTTAATTACACAAAAACATATCTTTATGAACCTGTTATGAGCTCTACAAGATAAAAGCTCACATAGTCCCCTGTTTTCGACCAGTTTGGGTATTTATTGCACATATCCTTGAAAAACCGAGCCCTGGCACAACCCTACCTTAAATCGGACTGGAGCGGGCCAGTGCCGAGTTAGTGCCAGACGACCACCTCCAATTCGCAAAATCCAAACGACCCTTCAGAGCAACATTAATAAAGTTATGAGTTTTTTTTATTAATATTTACTCCGCATTTTTTAACGTCCCTTGCAGTAATGTTGGGAGTACCAAGGTTCGTTTTCTTCTCTTTTGATTTCTGGGTAATTTGATTTCAGATTACCAGTATGTCAAACCCTTAAAGCACCCAAATGACCAAATTGCTAAATAAAAATACGCTCATATACCTGATTGATATATAAAAAAAAAATGTTACAAAAGACATACTAGTATTGGTCATATTTTTGCAAATAAAAAAGAACAATTATTTTGTCGGTTTTCCAACATTGACCAAAAGTTAAGACTTATTCGACTCTTTTTGCATTTTTTATACGAATAGTGGAGTATATCTTTTGTAACATTTTTTTTATACAAATGCGTCATTTAGTGTATTTTTATATAGGGAGTACCAATATTTTGCCCACCCTTAAAAGTATACCTCTTTCACTCCCCCCCCCCCCCTTGTGTCTGCTCTCTTGTAACCGTCTCGATGATGTAAGTTAAAGATTATTGTGAATAAGTTACGAAAATAAACTATAGGTTGTGAAGAAATGAATATTTTGTTATCTATCTGTCTATTTATGCTGTTAATGTTCAAGTAGACATAAACGTATGGTTCTGGACTTTGGAGTTAGTTTGGTATCAGTGTCGATTGTGGTAAGGAGAATTGGATATGCATTAGTTAAAAAATGTCGTTATATGGTGATGTCTCAATGATGACCTTTACAAGTAAATGAAGATGATACAATTATAATTGATCATCTTTTTATGAGAAGTAGGGTGGCCGTGTTGAAAATTTTGAGATTACATTTTTTGGATATTTGATTTCTTAATTTTGTTTTATTACTTCTTGAATTGTTGATTACATTTGACAGCACCATGTGCTATTTATTGTATGCTTAAGTCGGCTAACTTGGCATGCATAACCGACATTCTACACATTTGTAGAATTTTCTAGATTATACAAGTATTTTCTAATTGCTAGCTTAATCTTGAACTTTGTGGACTAATCTAGATTTTTCTAGATTACTTCCAACAGGCCGAGAGTGAGTAAGATGCAAGATAGGCTAAAAACAATACCCCTGTTCTTCTTATAGAATTTAGAGATCATGTGGAATTCTACTGGAGTTTCTATTTTCTTACTTTTATCAACGTACATTGATAATTTCTATGGTTTTGAATCATCAGAGGCGGGCACATAGCTGAAAATCCCGATTATCACTTGCTACTTGCTAGCTTACCAATTGTTGACGAGGCATTTTACTACTTTTTGTCCAATCTGCTGTACTATCACAAAATGCTCCTATAAGAGAGAGACGGTACGAAAAGGAGGGAATGAAGAGAGGACAGGGGGACGGAGGTAATTGATGGCTCATTTCTGTGTATTTGCTTCTATAAGAGCGAAGTTTCTGTTTTAGTGAAATTTGCTGGAAGCCTTGGTAGATTATATCAGTGAGCTTGTAATTGACATCCCCTCTGTATGATTCATTGAATCATTGGCTTAAACTGCGTAATTGATGCTACTTGTGAGATGTTATTTGTAGCATTGGTTAGGGTTTGTGTCCTCAAATTTCCAAGTGCTTGGAATATACTGCTTCATGGCTTCCACTTTATACTGAATAAACCTTTTTGTGTGCTTTTTCTAATTTTTCGAGTTAAGTGTTAGATTAGGGACTAACGTTTTCGATTTTTTTTTTTGTCAGTTAAGGACCCGGTGTTACCTTTTCCGTTAGAATTTCTCATGTTTCCCTTTTGTTACCCCTTTCTCTCTCCTCTGTTCTCAATCCCATTACACAGTTTACAGTAGCTTTACTCTTCATCATCTTCATTCGTTCATCACCATATTCATCCCTCTTCTATCTTCATCCCCTCTTGTCAAATCATTTGAGTAGCAAAATTTGAGCTAATATATATTAAATCAAACAAAAGACATTAAAAAAGCACAAGCCTTTCCATTTTAAGACATTTTAAAAAATGTGTAAAAATTTCTTCTTCATCCCTCTTCTCAAATTGATTGTTGTGTAGCACAATTTCGAGCCAATCAATCTTTCGAAGTGAAGAATTTAGTCACCATAATTGCTCAGAAATTCCTCAATAAACCCAGAAATTCGTCCCAAACTTTCCCCAATAAACCCAAAAATTCCTCCTACATTTTCCCCAATGAACCCAGAAATATGATTTCGTCCTAAAATTTCCCCAATAAACCCAGAAACTCATCCTTAAATTTCCCCTATAAAACCCAGAAAATTCGTCCTGAAATTTCCCCCCAACATCACGTTGCGTATCCTTTTCATCTATTTTTTGTCCCTTTTATGCTCAAACTCAACTTTGTTCTTCAATCAATCTTTGTGTCCTTCTTAAAATTTCTGCAAAATACATATCGAATCATCGTCTTCTTTATGTTTTGTATGTGTTGATGAATATGAGAGGGATTGAATGAAATTAAATCAAAGTTTCTCATATTAGGGAAGAGATTGAGGATTGGTGGGTTGAGTTGGTATCTGGGTTGTAGGGGGGGATTGGGATGAATCGCAAAATTGGCAGAGGAGATAGAAAGAAATGAAAGGTAAGAGAATTATTGACAGGTAATCAATATTCTAACGGAAAAGGTAACATAGGGTCCTTAACTGAACAAAAAAAAAAAAACGCTGGGTCCTTAACTAAACAAAATCGAAAACGTTAGTCCCTAATCTAACACTTAACTCTTTTTCTAATAGTTATAGGCAGCCGTTACGACGGGGACGTTATGTAGAATTCAATTTGGTATGCGCTTATATATTAACTTGTACTCCCTCCATTTCTTTAGGAAGTTGGCATTTGGTTTGGGCACAACAACCAAGAAATGGGGGGAGTGGATGTATTAATGGTCGATTAGCAACTTTTAATCATCCACCGTCTCTCCTCCCCTCATCACCCGACCCCCACCCCCACCCACCAGTCCCGGACAAAATCACCTTGGCGACCATTATCTCACCGGCGATTTGCTCGCAATGCCACCACCCCATCCACACAACCGCCATCACTGCGCGTCCTCTCGCCGTCATCTGGTCGCCGACGTCGGTAATATTCTCTCTCCTCTCACGGGTTCTTCCCCATCACTTTCTCTCCATTCTTACTCCTCGCGCATAATCCCATCCCAACCACCAAGATCGATCTCACCCTCCCCCATTCTCCTCGCCGGAGATCTCCTACGACACCCTCCTACGCCGATCCGCTGTCCGTCGCTACCATCGCGCGCTGGATCTTCTCACTCCTCTGATGTTCTATCTTTCAAGTCCACGTCTCTTCGTTCGCCCCTTTCTCTCTCTTCTGATGTCTGTCCAGATATCGCCGACGATGATGAGGGTCGGGGGCCGGTGATTGTGATGCCGGTGGTGGTCATTTTGGTAGTTGTTGGGTGATTGTGGTGGTGGTTTTGGTGGTGATCAGGTTGGTGGTAGGGTGGTTTATGACGTTGATTTGGGTTAGTGGATGGATTAGTATGTTGATTTATTAATGTTAGGTAGGGTTAATTCACTTAATTGTATGTTAGTGGAATAAATAAGGGTAAAATGGAAATTTTAAGTGCCTAAAACTTACCCGAAACAGAAACGCAAAGAAATGACTGAAATTGCCAACTTCCTAATGAAATGGAGGGAATAGTTTTTTTTTTTTTTTTTTTTTTTGGAGAAGGTAGCATAGATAAACTAAAAGAGAAAGTAATCCGTTACAATCGTATCTAGGGATGGGCATAGACCCAGGACCCGACCCAGACCCGTTAGACCTGACCCGCCCGGGTCGGGTTTGGGTCTTAAAAATTAGGACCCGACGGGTGCGGACCCGACCCAGACCCGCACACATTAATTACGGGTCGGGTCTGGGTCCAAGATTTGAGACCCAGACCCGACCCAGACCCGCCTAAGTTTAAAAAAAAAATGAAAAATTCTAAAAGTTCTATCTAAGATTTGCGACTCTTCCTAGCCTAGCATGTCACGCATGAGTTTTACATGTATTCCTACTCCCCGAGTCCTTATTTCATCTACAAAGATCTAAGTTCATCATCTTTCTTGTCTTGATCCCATTGTCTTTCATATATTTTAGATGTGAACGTATGCTAATTTCTTTTTGCTTATTGTATGTGGCGGAATATCGAGCAAATAAAATTCTTAACTAGAAAATATTATTCGTTAGAAGCGTTATACCATTTGTTTCAGGGACCCGCACGAGACCCGGACCCGACCCAAACCCGACGGGTCCGGGTACGGGTCTAGAAAATTAGGACCCGACGGGTCCGGGTCGGGTCCGGGTCTACACAAATTTCTACGGGTCCGGGTCTGGATCTTAGCGGACCCGACCCAAACCCGACCCATGCCCATCCCTAATCGTATCTAACATACGAAACCCAGGGGCCACTAAACACCACCTGGATCTACATCCTCCCCTAAATTAAGTTTAGGTACAAAATTATAATTTGCATCAAAGTGCAATTGAATAGTAGGGGGAGGGGTTAGATGATGACAAAAATCGTTGAATATTAAAGACTTTGTCGCCTCCTTAGCTAGAAGATCAGCAGCTTGAGTCCACTCCCTCTTGGTGTAGTCGACATCCTTCAAAACCCCTTCTGTTAGGAAAACCCTACACATAGTATGGTAGTTGATGAGACGATCCTTTACTAATTTCTTCCCCATGAGTCCGAAAACAACATGTTGGCAATCATTTAAGAGAGTAACATGAGTCCAACCATTACTTTTGCACCATTGAGAAGCTGTAAGAAGCCCCTGGAGTTCGGCATGGGCAGCATCCATTGCTTGGACTAAGGTGGAGAAGCCCGCCACCCATGTACCTGTGGGAGAAAGTAAAATGCCACCCACACCTGCAAAAGGTGAGCCAACAACAAAGGACGAATCGACAACAAGGGTGAGGTTTGGCCGAGGGAATGAAAGGGAATCGGGTAGGTGATTTTTCTGGTTGTGGAGAGGGGCGTTCTGGTGAAGACCAGGAGGGAGGTTATTAAAATTTGAAAGTTGATGTTGAAAAGTAGAAAGGAGGGAGGAAGATTTAATATTAGTGGTATTGAAAATCCAAGCGTTTTGACGCTTCCAAATAGCCCAAACAACAAAGGAAAAAGTGGTACTCCAAGCACTATTATCAACAATGTTAGAATGAATCCAATCATGGAGGTTAAGAGCAAAAAAATGTTGTGGGGTGGTAAAAGCATTCCAGATCTCAAGGGATCTAGGGCAATCCCTAAGCACATGGAGAGTATTCTCAGTAGTGGTAGGACGACAAAAGGGGCACATGGAACTACAAGGGATACCTCTTCTAGCAAGAGTGGCTCTAACTGCAAGTCTATCCCAAAAGGCAAGCCAAATGAAAAATTGAATTCTAGGAAGGGTGCTTAAGTCCCAAATTTTTAGCCAATTGTCCTTTGAACTACTGTGGGGAAAAATCTGGTTCCAAAGGCAACTATACACTGAGGAGGTGTCAAAGTAAGTGTGAAGGGAGGCGCTACAACAAAGGGTGTCCTCCCCAACTTGTGGGACTGGCCAGTGAGTGAGTCTATAAACAACGAGCTCAGGTAAGGAGTCCCTAAGGGAGTCAAGACAGCGCAAGCCATCACTGACGGAGGTGGAGGAGGCAGAGAAGGGAAGAGGGCCAATAAGGTGTTGTCTCAAGGGGCCATCATGCATCC
This sequence comes from Spergularia marina, assembly GCA_963680865.1. Lineage (NCBI taxonomy): Eukaryota > Viridiplantae > Streptophyta > Magnoliopsida > Caryophyllales > Caryophyllaceae > Spergularia > Spergularia marina. The sequence goes on along the minus strand of OY804553.1, from coordinate 18,191,558 downwards.
AGTTATCAAACCAGAAATTAGCGGTATCGCCGTTCCTTAAGGCCCATGAACTAAGATGGCAGAAGAGATCCCAACCTTTCGACAAGCCTTTCCAAAAGTGAGAACCTTTATTAAAGGGTGTGGGCTGAGATTTATTAGCACAATACTTCTGGTGCAGGAAAGAGGTAGCTAAGTTAGTTTTGGAATTCAATTGCCAGCAAAGTTTCATCATAAGAATAGTGTTCATGAGTTTATTGGATCTAAACCCCAAACCTCCCCGGTCTTTGGGACCACAAATTTTATCCCAAGCAACAAGATGGAGACCCCTACGATCAGGCTTGTCTCCCCAAAAGAATTTGGCACAGATGGAGTCGAGTGAATTAAGGCCATAGGAAGGGAAGGCAATGACCTGCATAGTATACCAGGGAATGGTAGTAAGGGTGGACCTAATGAGGATGGCTCGACCAACTTTGGAGAGGGTGGCGTTTTTCCAAGAAGAGAGCTTACTTTGGACCCGGGCAACAATTTTCAAAAAGTGGTCTTTATTGGGTCTCTTGGTAGAGAGGGGGAAACCTAAGTAGGTGCCCAGGTCGTCACTAGCCTGGATGTTGAGAGTGCTCTCAATGTAGTGCAGGTCGACGGCTGAAGTGTTCTTAGAGCAGAGGAGTTTGCTCTTAGAAGTGTTCATCTTTTGGCCGGAAAGAGAGAAGAAGGTGTTTAAGGTGTCGAGGACACAATCAAGAGTAGAAGCTGATGCTTCTCCAAAAATGATCAAGTCATCAGCAAAGAACAAGTGGGAGATGGTCAAATTACTCCTGGGAAGCCTGAAGGGTTTCCACTCACCAGAGCCACAAGCTTTATGGATATTTTGGGAGAGCACTTCCATGCAAATGATGAATAGGTAGGGGGAAAGGGGGTCACCTTGCCGGGTACCTCTTTCAGTTGGTTGATGATATTCCCTCTTTCCATCTAACGTAGAGGAGTTTTTTTAGTGGGCTCAAGGTTACCAAATTTGACGTGTGTTTAGGTTTATGAATAAGAAACAGTAAGATTTATGAAACTGGAACTTTGTTGAAACCAGGGAAACCAAGACATGAACTAAAGCTACTTCAAAAAAAAAAAAAAAAAAAAAAAAAAAAAAAAGACATGAACTAAGGGAAGTTAAAGTCCCAAGTCTCCTCTCAGCCAAAGACAGTTCCGAGTTTGCTAACAAATAAAACTTCAGCAGCTTACAGGATTTTTCACACTCGAATAAATGCCCAAAAGACCTACAATAGCAGGGTTTCAAGTTTCTTAAAAGCTTTTCATATTTTTGTTAGGTGTTTGTGTAGTAGAGTATTGTTCCCATAATCCCATGTTGGATACATAATGTGGTAGCTCACAAGCTAGCCCATGTGGTTTTGGGTAGAGGAATGCCCTCGTAGAAACGGGAATAGAAACATTGTAATACTCCTATTTGATGCTTGCTCTATGCTCCGTATGAATGATCTTATCATAGGGCATTATAGTGTGTTAGTTTATGTGCTAGAAATGTAGCATTTCATTTCATAACGTTTTGATTTCAAGTCCTAAACCTAAGGTGCTAATTATTGTCATACAATAATTATTACAAGTAGATCACAAAGAGTTGGATGACCGGAGACTTGGAACAACTAGTATATAAAGGATTCGCATGAGTGATGAGACTCAAGTTCTACACAAACCCAATTGAGACTCAACCCATGCCCATCCAAGACAGAACTGAAGGACCGAACTAGGGGTGGCAAATGGGTCGTCGGGTCGGGTTATGTCTGGTTGGTTCGTATTAGGTCGGGTCAGATGATCATTCAGGTCGATTTTATCCAGTAAATTTTGTGCCGGATCGCGTCAGTTTTGAGTCGGTTCACAATCGGGTTTAGTTACTACTTACTGATGGTCATCTATGGGCATTAGTTCAATTTTTGACATTATGAGTCGGGTCATTGTTGGGTAAATTAACTTCGAGTTGGTTTCGGGTCGGATCGGTTTGGGTTATCATCGGGTCGGATCTATACGGGTTTGGTTGATCACACTTTTGGGTCTTATCGAGTCAGGTTTTGCTGGTCAACTGGTCGGGTTTGCCAACGCTAGACCGAACTATCAATAACGTGAAAAGAAAAGACAATACTTTTCTTTGTATTTGTACTAGAGGGACATACTCCGTATGTGTCTAACTAATCCTGGTTTCAAGTAGATATTGTCTCTCTCATAATTTCCTACAGTATTATTATTTTAATGTATACTTATTGGCAATTGAGTGTTGTTTTTATCAACTTTTCATAAGCACTCATAATAATGATACAGTAATCGAGTAATAACTTAAAATCAGCTACCTAACCCATCTTCTTCTATATATTCCGTTCTTACCCATCTCTGCTTCTACTCAACCTCATCTCAAGCTACCCAAAAAGAAGAAAAAATTATTCATAGTTTCCTCCGCTTCCATCATCTAGTATCCATCACCAATCTTCAATGTTCCACCACCATGACAACCCAACGCGCCACCAAATCTAATTAGTAATAATCGGAAGACTACGCGCCTTTACATCTCAACAACCACTTTCTTTAAAGAAAAACCAAACTCCACGCGCCTCTACCTTTCAACAACCACAAAAAGAAAACCCACCACCACTTGGCATGGTTAAAGCCAAACAACCACGCGCCTCAACCTTTCAACACTTACAAGAGCAACCACCACTTTTCAAAGTAAAATCCACATGTCCACGCGCTTCTACCCCTAGAAAAACCACGCGCCACAGTAGCGCCGCCATCCGCCACATGTCCCCTTTCAAGAACCCAAGTGCAGCCGCCACCATCAACAATATTCAGATATAATGTTGCGTAATATTCGCCTCAAAAGAAGATAAAATAGCAAGAGTGAGATATGACGGTTTGCCCAGATTGGAAGTTCTCTTAGGATGGAAATGATATATTACCATTTGTATGCAAAATAAAACGGCGCAATAAAAGCTCAAATCTCAATACAAATTTCTAAAAAAAGATTATCAGTATGAAGTATTCATTTCTTTTCTCAAGGTAATTCATTCATATATGCTTTTTTATTTCATGGCTGATTTTGATTTTCTTTTATGGCATTACTAAAAAATTTAGAGAGACCCTTTTTGTTGTTTAGACCTTGATCCATTCAAATCCTAAAATCTGGTTAATGTTTAGTTGAATGTGTCCTTTATTTTTTAATTTTTATTACAATTAGTTTTTGGGAAAAAGTTCAATTATTGTCATTGACATTATTTGCTTTATCAATATTCAAAGGGATTCATTTTCCTCCACAAAAAAAAAAAAAAAAAAAAAAAAACTATGTTGAACTTGCTTGATTTATGTGTTTAATTATTATGATTAGACTACAATCAAATTGAATTCTGAGTTTTCAAGTTAAAAGGATTAGTTCAATTTAAAGCTGTAGATTTGAACCGTAATAGTCTCTGACTTACTCTCTACTAATTTCCTCTACTAATTTCATTTTCTCAACCTAAAACATGTACTGTATCTTTCAAGTTTTAACACATTGGTTCACATGTGAAATTGGTATTTGGATCTAGACCCTATAGCTATTAGTGTATCAATTCATAGCACCGAGGGCCACTGAGTTTAAACTTTAAAACATGGCTAAACCAAAAAGAAAATAATGGAAAATCAACACACTAACTTGAGCCTGGGCGAGCAGGTGCGGACGCCTAGGGCCCAGTCCAGAAGGGGCCCAATAGAAAGAAAATCTCAAGTCCGAAAGTTGGAACTTATCTAATGTGTCCAATACGAAGTTGTTTTAAAAAAAAATGATTCGTCTTTTCTTTCTTATTTGCATGATATCAGAAATGTTAATTAGAATTTGTTGGGATTAACAAATATTTCTTGTTAATTGTGGTCTTATCCTAATTTTCTCATACCAACTTTTGACACTTTGTAATAAAATTGAAATTAGCGACATGAAATTGTTTTTGGTGGCGAAAGACAAGTTAAGAGTTAAGGTCCACTCGTTTATGTTAATCTTTGTAGTAACATAAGTCAAATTTGTTTGCAGGGACTAGAATTAAAGCAAATGGATCGTAGAAGAAAGCACTATGAGAAACTTGAGGAGGAAAAAAAGGTGAGCGTGGTTAAGGTGAACTGTTGAAGAGGAAGTGCAGGAGATATGGGAATTAGTTGGTGTAATTAAGGTATTATTAATTTTTAATCTAAGGATGTGATTTAGATTGGGCTTATGTTTTTTTAGGGCTCGTCTCACCATGACTTATTATAGAGCAATAAATCATGATATTTTTCACTCTAGAACAATTTGCCCGTTTATACTACTTTTCTCCTTTTCATTCGATTTCTTTTTACGTTGGGCCTAGTCCAGACCCAAACTAAAGAATTGAATGAAATAAAGGGGTAGTAGCAAATAACTTGATGAAACTCGATAAGACATGGTCATGCTGTGCTTTACGTTGATGACAACGATACATAAATCGAAGTATTTCCTTATGAGTTCGAGTCTCAATAAGAATGCTAGTTTTTACTGTTCACATGTTATGATATGAATATTAGCGCTTGCCTCTTTAGTGCTTGTGCTAAGCTCGAATAGGAAGAAGCTGCTGCTTGAGAAGTTAGTATTAGTTTATCGTAATCTTGTTGATGTGCTTATTGTTTTCTTTGTTTATGAAATTGTATTACAAGGGGGGTGTTACATTCTACAGGTGATTAGAGAAAGCATGATACCTCCTTAATTGTCTTGTCTAGATTGGCCCTTATATTCTATTGTCTCAAGCCTTTCTTGCCTCTTAAAAACCTGAACTTGATCCTTGTTAAATTCGACAGTAACCGAGACTTGAAACAAATTCGGCTGGCCAATCAACCTGCTAGTTTTAAATCGACCAGAGGCTAAATCAGGGCCGTGTGGGAAATCTTCAAAAAATTTGGGGCCCTGGGCGAAAATTCTAAATGGGGCCCAATACGTCTAAATGGGGCCCAATACGTCGGATTTAATATATTTAGGCTCTTAAAATCAAACAGTTTTTTGCAACATTTTGAGTGAGGGCCCTGAATTTTAAGTGGGGCCGTGGGTGCACGCCCGTCTCGTCCATGCTCATCCGCCCATACTCATCCACACCACTGGGCTAAATGACTCAATATAGATTGAGTACATGACTTGAAACCAACCCGATCGACACATTGTCACTATCCTATTTGTGCTCCCTATGCACGCTATCTCTTTTCTCACTACTCCGTACAAATGGTTTATTTTGTACGTCCAATTTTCTTTTAATACCATGTTCTAGGCACTACTGCATTAGCATCATGTTATGGTTGGACTAGTCGTTAGAGATGATTTTTTTTTACCTTAGGCTCCAAGTTCAAACCTCTCACTAGCATTCACTGAGGAGTGAGGAGCATTTTCTAGTGATGAATCATTGAACTGTGATCCGGGACTTGATGAACATCTATAATTCTACTATATGGGTGAACTTATTACCCCTGGATCCCTGATATTTCATGAACTGTAATTGAGTTACTTTACTGAGGAAGCATGGGTTTTGGGAAGAGTGATATGGATGAAATTATGGGGTTGATGTGTAAAAGCAGTCTTTTTTTTTTACTTAAAAGCATCAAATGTTGAAACAAGATATGCATGATATCATGGGATAGTGATTTCTACACTCAATTTTTATCTTTACACTTCTTTGTATGAGAGAGTATTGACCGCATTATAGTTCGCAATTAGACGATTTTGATCAATTTTGGGCCTGGTCATATCAGATTGGGGTTAAGGTCATGTCGGTTCAGCACAAACTTTCGGTTATGATTTGGCTCGTTGTTGAGTCGTGTCGTCATCGAGTTTAGTAAACAATGCTGATTCATCGTTTCATTTTAAATTCTTGTCAATATTTAGTACAAACCCTTACTCCGTAACTATATGTTTGTTTAACCTAAAATACGGTTCAATTTCGGACAATAACACTTTTAAGTTTAAATGTATTTAAGACCTAAACGGATTTCGTGTTGGGTACCATTCGCCCCCGTAAAGTTTGATCTTAAGCCAACTGTCCATGGAAAGGGGCCAGTTGTCCCACCTACCCAAAAATTCAGCCACCTTTAATCAAGTCAAAATTTTACCCAAAGGTGAATTGCACTATTCATTATTCACTTGTGCAGACCTTGGGTTTTTTTTTTTTTTTTTTTTTTTTTATGACAAAGAGGCGGACTGCATTCTTCATGTCTCATCTTTAAAGCATTGACACCTAGCATCCAAGCAATTAGCAAAATAGCAATCAGAGTGATTGGCCTTGCACAATATCAATCCCGGTCTCTCTGTCTTCCCTCATCCAATCAGAGAGAGGGTGACCAACGATGAGGGTGGATAGAGGTGGGTGGTGGCGATGCCAGGATAGTGGTGGTGGTGGTGGCTGGTAGGTAGGTGGCTTAGGTTGGTTTTCTTTTTAATAATAATTTTTTTTTTTATCAATTATTGGTCTTTAGTTTTAATAACAGTGATTGAAATCAGTGTTCAAAACTTGGTGTATGCATACACCAGGTGTAACTGTTGCATTTTCCCGCTGTCATAGTTTCATATCATTATCTCATTACCATCACCATATCTAGAAATTCAAAGCACGCTGGTCATAGATTTGTCAGAAACGATTCTTTGGGTTTTGTATTACCCATGTGGCCATGTGCATTTCGGGCCATTTTCGCATTTTCACAGTTGTTCTCTAATATGCATAGCTTATACAACCGTGATTAATGTGATTTTTCTTAGATCACTCGACTTTTCATGGTTTACACAACCGTCACATTGAGAAATCTAAATGGGAAAGACCAAATGTCAATGTTATTGAAACTTAAACCCACGTAGGATGCCACTTTAGCTTAGAAAAATTCTGAATTTTTGAAAGGAAAAAAACCAGCAGTATAATCGATTCCTTAATGTTTGTCAAAAATGTATGTAGGGCATTCATACCGCTTTCCTCCCTCTATCCTCCAAATCACTATGTTGTAAATGCCTACAATAATACAAGTGTAAAAAACTTAAAATGGCCGAGGTTGAAACTGTTATCTAGTGAAGTAAATGATTTTCCAGTGAAGATCTGAGGGGCTTTCGGTGTGAGACCTAGCTAATTAATACGAGTATAAATTAAGGTAGTAATGGAAATAATCTACCAAAATCAAAATCAAATTGAGAATAATGGTAATATTACCGAGGAAGTGAAGGAGTATCGTTGAGAATCATGTAGTGACAGTCAAAATTGTGCCGTACTTTTGTACTTACATGCAGGGAATCAGGCCTATCAGGGATAGGTGCTAATAATAGGGTGGTTATTATTACCTTTTGCTTTTGCGATAGGGTAAATTCAGATCCATTAATTAATAAATTAAATGAAGACAGCCAGTTGTGGAGTCAAAAAGAAATGAAATTTCGCCTATTTTTGAGTTTCAGGTCCGTAATAATTAAAGTGTGGTGATGGCCGGACTGATGGTTCGTTTAATGAATCTGAAATTTGACTAGTGATCATGATTGTGATCCGTACAAGTCACATTGGCTGGTTTTGCAAACTTGTGTTGTATCACCTGCTGAAACTTCCAGAGAATTGGTCCTCATTTCCTAGGTAACTTGCGAGGTTGCGAATTGTAAAGGGGACACCAGACAATTTGTGTCCAAAACTTTAAAATCGTTGGCTCCGTGCCCGTTATTTTTGTTAACTTTTTGTTAGTTTGAAAACCTTAGAACGTATGTCTTGTATCCATCTTAAAATTGAACACTTGGCTAGTTTAAACGTCCAAAAATAAAACCCATATATGTAATCCATGGTTCTTATCCCTAAAAAAAAGCATCTGACTTGTGTAAAAGACTCTAGAGTTTGTATAATTTATTTTAATTTTTGACGTGCTAGTGAATTAGTGATCATCATCATCATATACTAGCCATTACTAACACTTGTATTATCTCTGTGTAATATACTTCATTAGGAAGTTGCTGATGTTTGTAAATGCACTGTTGCAAATTTAGTCTAATACTTGAAACTCAAGTGTGAACTTTTGTTAATCATATTGCATCTAGGATAAATAGAAGTGAGAAAGTCTTGAGGGTTGTAGTATTATAAGATGATGATTGTCTGTTACATAAGTTTAAATATTATTAGTACAATTATCTACGTTGATAAACATACATTGTAGATGAGAATACGCCTAAACATTTCTCTAATTACAAAGACATTAAGCTAAACTAAAAATGAAATACAACCAAGGATTACAATTATCGATGATTATACAGGGATGTTATGGAGAGATTGGTGGTGAGATACAATCAAAGGTTACACAAGGAGAGACTAATGATGGTTGATCCGTTGATATTAGAAAATCATGTATTTGTTCCTTATCAAGCAAAACATGATCTACCTTACTTTAAAATTTATGAAGTTAATCATTAGCATTTCTTCCGTTTATCTTGCGGCTATGTTGCATTCGCCAATTTCTAATAGTGGTGAGTCTGGTGACAAGCATTGGTAGGACATTTACTGTATTGGGAGATAAGACTAAAAGAAGTACTGTACATGTTTTATAGCTCGAGAGCAACATAACTATATATTGGGGTTTTGAACTTTGCTTGACTAGAATATGATTCTTTATCTATTTGACCGGAAACTTACTTTTTACTTGTGCGATTGTGGATTAATTGTTGTGACAAAATTATACTAACTTGGTGCTATAAGCCTATAACAGTTTTTATGACTGGATTTATTTTTATTTGGTTTAGTGGTACTACAATTTATTAAAAGAGGAATGTACTTTTCTTCTTAACTGACTATATTTTAACACCCCCATCCAAGTAATTTGCAACTATTTCTATCCTTTGTTATAAGAGTGTCAATCCTACTGCCTATTTTGTGGTTAAGGTATGTTCCTGTTTGATGGAAGTTCGGAATTTGACTAATATGTTAGGTTTTGATTGCTATAATCAGTCTTTTAATTTGCATGTGTTTTAGAATCAATTATACGGAAAACAAGTTTGATGCTGATGTTAGTAAATGTTGGCTTTAGTGACAAATAGTAACCACAATTCAAGCCCAAAGAAGAGGAAAGAACGAGCGGGAGCTTTGGCCTAATTAACCCCAGGAGGGGAGCTGCGCCCGGCGACGCCCGTAGGAGACACCTTGTGACCTTGCGGTTGTCAGCGGCTGAGCTACCTTATTTGATATTTTTCCTAATTTTTGTTCTCAATTATTATTTAGTATAATTAGATAAAATTCTAGACTCTTGTATTATCATCTAATCTTTCAGTATTTTGTAACCGTCGGCACATTGTATGAGAACTAATCTTTCAATTTTTGGTTGGGTAATTCAAAACTAGTATGATCCAATCGTAAGTTTAATTATTTTCCCTAACTCTTAATTATTGTTGTTCTTCCGTTTTAATTGATTTATGATTTACTTATTCTAGATTAGTTACAAAGGGTTTGCATGTCTAATCTTAGCCTTATTAATTATCGCTTGTTTAATAATCTGGTAAAGTACAAATATTTGATCTAGTATTAGGTGCTCATCAGTATATTACTACTCAGTGTATGCGCCTAATAACTATTAACTAAGGAACAATAGGAAGTTAATTCCACAATAGAGTAATTAAGAGGAACAGAATTGAATAGAAACTAGGAACGATTGTTAGAATTGCTAGCGGCGATAATCCTTACTTAGACCTCGTTAATCTCATTAAATCACAACAATAGAGCACGAAAACACAACCCCTAAAATTACAGTATTATAAACCAAATAAATTAGCTTCTAATAACTCCGCTCAAAAGCATGTTTCGACGGTTGGATTTGTCATCGGAGAATTCTCCGGCAAAAGTGAGGGGAGTTTAGAGTGGATCTGAGTGGCTTGGATAAGAGTGGCTCGTCCAGCTTGCTTGTGAAATATAAGTAGCTTTCCACTTAGATAATTGATCTCTAGATTTAAGGATAACGTCATCAAAAGTACAGTTTCATGGTCTACCTTCTTATTGATAAGCGGACATCCGATATACTTTTCCATTGAGTTTGATTCTTTAATCTCAAGAATCCCTCGAAAACTGGTTTTATGGGAATTCAAAATACTCTTAGAGCAGTAAAAGCTTGACTTATGAAAGTTAATCATTTGTCCTGAAAACTTGCAGTAATAATGGAGTACATCTTTAAGACTGTAACAACAATACCTCGTTGCTTTCCCAAAAATTATTGTACCACCCGCAAAAGTTAAGAAGGGGATATTAGTTCCACACCTATTCATCTGAATACCAATTGACTTTTAGTCCAATTCACTCACTCATATGAGACTGAGTCATTAAAAATAAGCAAATTGCTAGAGGTCTACAACGTAGACACAATCAATTTGTCTACAATGTAAAATTGAGTTAGTAGTAGTAAAATTGAAATTGGAGTAGTAAAATTAATTTGTAATGAAAAATTCGAGTAATAAAATTATTTGTATAAGTAGTAAAATTTGAATATTTTAGTAAAATTATTGCTGATAGTAGACAGTTAAGTGTCTACACTGTAGACCTCTAGCATCGTCTAATAAATAATTGTTTTTCAAGTCTAAGGTAAATATTGTCTAGTGGAAAGAATTGTGACAATAATAAAAGTTATTATATCTAATCTAGTATGTTCAATAGAGTAGTGAAGTTAGCAATTTAGAATTCGGCGTTTGAATACCAAAGATAATAATACATAATCGAAAAAATAAAAAACATCACAAAATCTATGTAAAAATACATATATGTAAGTTATAGTAGTAAGTTCATAAGTATCTAAGAGAAAATGGAGTTACGTTTTTGAAGGAAGTTATGTCCTTTAAATTCTAACGACAAAACGAATTATGTCCAACATAGACAATTAGAAAGGACGACCTTTGCTACTAAGTTGGAAAAAGAAAACGTAAAATACCAATTAATAAGGCATGCTATAAATTACTCCGTACAACTTACAAGTGTCAAGTAGAGCTGATCAAATGGGACACGGCCTGTTGCCCGACCCGACCAGACTTTTTCCCGGGTTTGGGTCTTACATTAGACCTGAAAATGGCCCAAAGCTCGGCCCGAAAAAAACCCGCAACAATATGGGCCGGGCTCGTGGCCCGAAATTTGGCCCGGCTCGCTTTCAAAAATAAAACGCAAAAGTTTTAAAGTTTACAAGTGTTAGTTATGTAAACTAGTGTAAATAGTGCCAAATTATAACATACAATTTGGTAAATAAAGTACTCAATGTATCAAAATTAGGCCAAAAATAGTAAATAAAGTATATTAAAACACTAAAAATATTACTAATGATAAAATAAAGAATTTTTTTTCGAAATAGGGCTCAAAAAATAAATATTAAACAAAATGGGTTGGATTGAAAAACGTTCAATCTTATGGGGTGCACGTCACCCCATTTAGGTTCGGGACAAAACCGCCAGTGGCACTGGCGTTTTAAGTGTCTTGAACAGTAGCTTTGAAACTGCGAAGAAATTTCGGCTAAGGTGAAACCGCCATGGGGCGTGGCGGTTTCACTTCAAGTGAAACCGCCACCCCCCATGGCGGTTTCACTCTAGCCAGAATTCCTCATAGCTCAGTTCGGTGATGAAACCGCCATGGGAAGTGGCGGTTTCACTTGGCCACCTCCCATGGCGGTTTCACTCTGGCCAAAATTTCTTCTAAAATTTCCATAATCTCATTTCTGTGAAGAAACCGCCATGGAGACTGGCGGTTTCTATGTGTTGAAACCGCTAGTCTCCATGGCGGTTTTACCTTTTTTTTTTTTTGAGATTGTTTTCCTTCTTTTCCCCTTCTTTTCCATTTACCTACAACTCAACCAACCCAAACCAAAATGGCACGACCACAATCGTTCAATAACGTGAATAACAACCCAAGATGAGAACTCGAATGACATGACATCTTATTTTATAACTTAAATCGTCTTTTACATACTTAAAAGAGTCGAATACAACATAAACTTGACAAATTGTTCCCATACATTACAAACTACTATATTAATAACTAATCTTCCGTTAGGCGGCGACGGCGTGTAGCTCGACGTTGGCTTGAGGAAGCGGGTTGGCTTGAGGAAGAACCCGGAGTGTTGCCTTCAATAATTGGTGTCAAAGGAGAAGCACCTCTACATCGACGCATATATTGTATGAGAGGAGAATGATCCTCCAAACTTGAACTTGGTTGTTCTTGGGATTGTTGGATAAGATGTGAAAATCCCACCTTCTCGAGACATTCGGAGCAATGTTTACGAATGTCGCTTAAAGTTTGAACAAAATTGACACTAGATGCGTCATTTAGTGCTGCTTGAATGTCATGCTCACACCTCATGTGTAGAGTTGCAAAACCTTGGGTCTACAACCACAAAAATTAAAAAGTTGCACTAATTATTTCCTAAACATGCTTACTATTCAATAAAAGTGAAATAATGATAAACGATACTTACAAGCAATTGAATTGAGGGAGAAGAAGGATGGTAGGAAACCGGGACACCATGAGATTGTTTGACAGCTCCAATGACACGACGAGTATGGTTTGGATACCAAACCATGTACGGATCATTGTAATGCATCGTGCCATCATCTAAATCGGTAGTAGCCACCACCCTCTCTCGACGCCTACGCTATAAATCGATATAGACATTGTGGATTTCACTCCAACTTATCTTACGATTTCCTCTCCTATCCAATTTATGAAGACTCTCTGAAGTATCACAATCCACCGGGATTGTTTGCTTCAAACCAAATTGGCGTACTACCCGATCCGGACAATGCCACTCTACAATATCGAAGCAGACCATAGGAGCCAAAACACACCAATCTTGTTCATCCTTAGAACAAGTCGGAGAGAGAGCTGAGATGACATCCGCCGTATAAGGCTGCTAAATGAACTAAAATAAAAGAAATAAATAAGTGAATTACCAAATTAATTTCATGCTTAAAAAGTCACAAAACAATGTGGATAAGTAAACTTACTTGATCATGAGTCATACAATCGAATGCATCTCTATAAGCGGTAAGAGAGAAAATCCCATCGGCTCTTCGTCGATCGATCATAAGCCACTTACGTCCTAATGCATCTCTCCCATAGATATATTGTGACCCAAATGGACTAGCTATAATCTCATCCTCATCATCATCCTCATCCTCATCTTCATCCTCATCCTCATCCTCATCCTCATATTCTAATGGTCCCATGTTCATAGGACGTCCTATAGCAATACGTTCCCAAGACCACAACTGGAGAAGAATAAGAGGTCCGGATATCTCTACCGCACCCTTACAACACCCTCGACACAAGTTACGCTACAATGTTGCTAGTACCGCACTTCCCCACGAGTAATCATCCAATCTACTGACATCACTTAACAATGGCAAATAGATTACTTGAACTACATCCCCACTCTTATCAGGAAATAGAACGGTACCAAACAAAATGAGAAGATACACTCGAATATAGCAATGAAATACGGCATCGTCCATACCGTTGGGCAAATAATTAAAATGGGTCATCAACCAAGAAATTTTCAAAGAAGTTCCCTTCAAATTTGCCCCCGGTGCTCTTCCCAACAATTTAGTCACCAATCCTTGCCAATCTTGATGGGTCTCATCCGTCACAACTCTTCCATCTATCCTCAAACCTAACATAACTTGCACATCTTGCAAGGTGATAGTGACCTCCCCAACAGTTAAGTGAAAAGTGTGGGTTTCTTGCCTCCATCTTTCTACCAACGCACTTATTAAATCCTGATCTAACTTAACACTAGCTACTCTATGCGCCTCATAAAACTGGGTTTTTCTAATAAATTTAACTACCCGCTTACTAGGACGATACTCGCCATGCCGTTTTATGTGAGTTCTACATCTAAACGGACTCCCCTCCTCTCCGTCCCAAATTGCTTGACTCCTGTGTTTGTCTTGCAGTTTGAGAAGAGACGGTTCAATTGGTCCCGGATGAAGATCCGCCTCCATGAGAGCTACAAAAAGAAAAAGAAGAGAGTTAAAATATTACACAAAAAGATTAGGCAAATATAAGTTCACAACAATATAAAGATCAACAAAAAATGTTACCCTCTTTAAAGAACATGTTTTTTTGTTATGACCGGGTTGACGACATATGCCACATAATGATTTTGATGGTGGTTTTTCATCCATCTCATTAAGCAATCGCTTTGAATGTGACTTATCCTTCGTACCCTTCTTCTTCGGTTCACGTTTCATATCCTTATTAGCAAGGATTTTAGGACCATCAAGAGATGTCCAATAAGCTTCATCCAGAATGGGTCGAAATTTGAGTGCGTATGATCCCAAATACTCACCACTAGTATAAAACACATCCACAAATGCATTTGTGCTTAAACCCATTGAGCTACAAACGGCAAGTACATGTGAACAAGGGTACTTGTAAATTTCAAGTTTTTTACAAGTGCATGTTTTAGTCAGAACATTCACAGTATGCTTATGTTTCCCTTTTCCACTACCTCTATGCCCCGACCCAGTGGTCACTTGAAACAGTCCTCTATCAAATGCCACAACGGTATGGTGTGCGGCTTTCTCAGAATTTACAGCAATGGCATCCATTACTTTCTTACAATATGCATGTCTCTCTTCAAGCCTTTGTTTTGCCTTCTCACGCCGCTCCACAAATTACGCATTGACTCGATAAAATGTCAATTTCACAAGTGCGACGATGGGTAAGAATCGGCCTCCTTTCAAAACTCCATTGAAACACTCCACCATATTGGTAGTCATTATACCATACCTGAACCCACCGTCATGATAATTTGACCACTTCTCCATCTCCAAGCCATGTTTGGTCAAATATCGTCGTGTATCAATATTTATTTCACCCATTCGATTGAAACCACGATTGAACTTCTTTTTCTGATGTTGTGTGGCAGTCCAACCAAACAAGTTTTTCAGATCCCTACTTTTAAACTTTGTGTTGATGTTGGATGCCACATGACGCATGCAAAATCTATGGTAGGCATGCGGCTCAGTCATTTCGATGTGTTCATCATTCATAGCAGCTTTGATGCCATCATGTCTATCTGATATAACACAAAGACTTTTTCTATCTGTCACGAACCTCCTTATACATGCCATAAACCAAGGCCAACTATTAGTATTTTCACTCTCAACAATACCGAAAGCAAGTGGGTAAAGTTGGTCGTTAGCATCAACTACCATTGCAATAAGTAAAGTACCCTTATATTTCCCATATAAATGAGTGTCATCAATAGTTATAAGAGGGCGACAATGGCTGAAACCTTGAATTGATGGTCCAAATGCCCAAAACACTCGAAATAAAGTTTCCTCATTAGGTTTGCATGTTGGCGTATTCACAAAATGCACAACAGTTTCCGGGTTGGATTCTTTCATTGCTTGCATGAAGTGAGGAAGCAAAGTGTAGGATTCATCCCAATCACCATATAAATTTGCAATTGCCCTTTGTTTAGCATTCCACCCCTTCATATATGAGATAGTATAATTGAATTTATCTTTGATAAATTCAATAAGAACTGGGACTTTAATGGACCAATCCTTGGCAACAAGGTTTTTAATAGCTTCACTAATGAAACCTTGTTTCAAATTCATATGATCGCGTGGAATAACGTCACCAACACAGGTAGTTTCGTGAGGCCCAAGATAAGTGACAATGGTGAAGGTTCTGAAAACTGTTCTTGTTTTTGTGATGCCCTAAGCCTCCAGTTGCATGGGTTTGGTGTTCTACCACACTTGAAAGTGACAGTGTGGGGTTTGGATTTAGGCACTTTGAAAGTTTGGTTACGTTGTACAGAGTACAAAGTTACATTTTCTATTAAAGCAGCCTTATTTGGAAATATTTGACCAACTATAAACTCCCTACCAACCTTAACTTCAACTTCATTGACCCATGTTTTCCAAGCATTCACATGTTGTTGATCAATTTCATGAATCGTATTGAATTCTACGTGTGGAACACTCTTCCCAACCAAATCATCATCCTCATCTTCATCATCAATCGTACGTTCAACAACATTCAACTCCTCCTCAGCCTCATCTCCTTCTAAATCCCCGTCCAAGGTTCCTTTATTTGTGTTATTGGTTTCAATAGAAACATATTGCGCAACATCTCAAATCTCATTGATGTGAGAGAAGTATTGGGCGTTGTTGAAATCGTTGTTGCCAATACATTTCTAGAGTCTACCATTCCCACTTCAACATAAATGTCCATAGAAGGAACCTTTAATTTGAGTGTCGAACAATTGCCCACATAGCAAGTAAAGAACGATCATTATTAAGGGGTACAACCTTATAACACCCCGCACTCGGATACTTCATCTTCACCGTCAATGAAACACTATTTCTATTGATTTTCATTGCGTCACAAATCTCCCCAATGAAGTCATTATAAGTCATACTAGTACTAGCAAATACAAAACTCTCATTTCCACCCTTATAACTAACATTTCCACTAGCTTCAACAATTTCTCCATCCCAATAACGTACCAAAGGATATCCAGTAATTTCCATTCTATAATGAGAAAAATAAACTAATTTAATTAAGAAATTCAACTAACATAAATCTTCAATTAACCAAAACCCTAAAAATCGACTTATGAATTTTAATAACTAAACTCAAGCATCAATACTAACTAAATTGGATTAAATATATTAGTAATCTAACCTAAAAAACAACTCAATGAACTCAAATTAACCTAAATTAAGGTGGTTTAATTACAATATTAAACAAAACCCCTAAAAATTCAACTTCTACTATATACCCATGAAAATGCAAATCATTATCAATACTAACAAAACAATTTAGTCAATAAATTAGTAATCTAACTAAAAAAACAAATAATTAAAGTAATGAATTGAAATGAACCTAAATTAAAATGAATGAAATTAACCTAAATTAAGGAGAGAGACACATTACCTAAATAATAGGAACAATTTGGAGTGTAGGAGTACAACCGGGCGGCGACGGAGCAACGGCTGGCGACGGAGCAGCAGGCGGCGGCAGCGGCAGCGGACGACGGAGCAGGGGCGGCGAGTTGAAGCAGGAGAGAGGGATGTTATGTGGAGAGTCGGGGATGAGTCGGGGGTGAGAGTCGGAGGGTTATGTTTTTTTACCCCAAAATACGCATATAAGGATTGAAAAAAAAAATAAAAAATAAAGGTGAAACCGCCATGGGGGGTGGCGGTTTCACTTCAAGTGAAACCGCCAATTCCCATGGCGGTTTCATCATCGAACTGAGCTATGAGGAATTCTGGCTAGAGTGAAACCGCCATGGGGGGTGGCGGTTTCACTTGAAGTGAAACCGCCACCCCCCATGGCGGTTTCACCTTAGCCAAAATTTCTTCCCAGTCTCAAAGCTACTGTTCAAGACGCTTAAAACCGCCAGTGCCACTGGCGGTTTTGTCTCGAACCTAAATGGGGTGACGTGCACCCCATAAGATTGAACATTTTTCAATCCAACCCATTTTGTTTAATATTTATTTTTTGAGTCCTATTTCGAAAAAAAATTCTAAAATAAAATATTGTAAATTGTTATAACATCAAAAACCTCTTTAAAAAGGTACAATAGTTTATTATTAAACTAAATATGCATGTACTAGATAATCTTAATGCGCAAAGTCATCAAAAACGTAATAATTAGTTACTACATACTTTTTTTTTTTTAAAAAGCCCGAACGAGCACGAGACGGTCCGCAAGGCCGCTTCGGCCCGACCAACTAGGCCCGAAAGAAAAACCCGACCCGTGCACTAGGTCTACTTTTTTACCCTAGGCCCGGCCCAGCCCATGATCAGCTCTGGTGTCAAGTGACCAGTTTATCAGGATAATGATATCATACACCCGGGTGTGATGCCCCCAACGCTGACTCATCACACTTTTTATTTATTTATTTATATTGGAATTAGCTGTTAAAAAAAAAAAACTACTTCGACTAGTTACTCTCTCCTTTTCTAACGCAAGGAGTCAAAGAGTTATTGGTTTAATTTTTTAAATTTTTTTACTTTTCTTTTCTTTTGTTTTTTGTTTTTGTTTTTTGGATGAAGTTTTGAATACTAGTCAATTTGGCAAAGTTTCATATGAGACGGTCTCACGAAAATTTATTGTGAGACGAATTTAATTGTTTAAAAAGTGAACCGTTTAACATTCATTGTGAACATTACATTGCTTTTAGTAGTCATGCTAGTTTACAATTTAACCACATAAGTTGTGATTTAAAAGGGTCACAAAATATAAAATTAGGCATAATTTATGATATAACCTATTTACTCATTTTATATGGGTCATTCTAATCATACATTAAATTAAAACAATCACCAAAAAAAGTATAATGGTTACTAAAAATGTAAAAAAGATCACTATTTATATAAAGAAAGATGGTCTCACAATAAGTTAGAGTGAGACCGTCTCACATAAGACTTACTCTATTGATTTATGTCCTGCTCTTGTTTAGATTGAAGTGTTCCAAGATTGTCCGTGAATGTATGTTCGCGAGTCACAAATGACATGTTATTGTTTAATAGTTGTTGAGCATTATATTAGTAATTTATTGATGAGTGTTTGATTAAATTTATTTAGCATTGATCTTTTTTTGGTGAGCATGGAATTATCGCATTTAAGATAATGATAAATTATGTGTCGATCGTAAAATTGAGCATACATCTAACATAATGGAAAAAGTAGTAAATAAACTTTGTTTGAAGAATAGAATGCATTATTTAGATAATATGTTAATCTTATGGATGGCATAAACTAATACGGAGTATTTCATGAAAGTCAGTTGGCGCGCTTTTTATGCACTTGGTCTTTCAGTCTTCAAAATTGTTGGACACTTTGGGCTACCTTCTCCCTTAGCATGACATGACAAAATCGATCTGTACCTCAAAGTGGCCCCCACGACGCCAGATATGTTGTGACAGAGGCGTCCAGTTCCAACAATGCTTGTTCGATAGGTGCGAGAAGGTGAACAACGTGATATTAAACAATAACACAAGCAATAGAACGTAAAGAAAAGACACCGAATTTAACGTGGTTCACCAGCAATGTGCCAGCTACGTCCACCAAACAGAGGAGAAATATTCACTATATGGAGATAGCACCAATACAAATATGAGTTCAATCTGAAAAGAACTCACCAAATACGAACGAGATCTAAGAGCCAAACGTTCTTGCGATCAACCAAGAACCCAAACGAACGCCCTTGAATCTACCCAATTGACAAATAAGCCACACCTTGAGAAAACCCGCAACTATGACTCTAGGTACTCACAATTACAAGAGAATCACTCAACTGTGTCTTAGGGAGGCTATGAGGAGACTAGGGTGTTTATATAGTACACCTCATAGGAATAACCCTAATAGGCCGAAGAAACGAATTAAGGAAACAAAAAACGCGTAAGGCAGGAAATCAGCCGACACACGGCCCATTGGCCGCGGCCCGCGCCGACCCATCGCGGCCCGCGCCACCTCCATGGCGGGCCGCCACGATTTCTGCATCGCCCTTAAAAAAGCTGCCGCGGTTCGCGGCTTTACCTCCGCGGACCGCCAAAAGTTACTGTTCTTCCTTGATTCCGATTCTCGCCCAACACCCGTACACCGTAGCTCACCATGCCCCGAGCTCCCCCCCTCGGTCACCCACGACGACATACCCAAATGGTATGAGTCGTTCAAGGCATTTTCCTAACAAGATATATAAGGCATCTGTTAACTACATAAGTGAAAATCACGGATTATATAATAAAAACGTATAACTCTAAAAAAAATGTGGAAATAATGAGCATGTATCAAGAATCATTGAGCATTCAGCAGGTATTACCAAGTATTGATGGTGCATCTACTATAGTTATTGAGCATTATACAAGTACAAAAAACTGAGCATTATACGATTTCTAATGAGTAAGTTCATGATATTGTTGAGCATTATTTTTAGGTGGCACTGTGGCAGCAAACTAAAAAGTATTGATGACGTCAAAATATATTAGTGAGTATTGAACAAAACTTAATGAGTATATACTAAAAAGCAAATTGGTATATGTAAAATTTTGTAACACGAAAAGTAATGTGCTAGTAAGCAAAATCATCGAGTATTTATAAAATTATAATAGAGTATTTAGCCATAACCAATGTAAAATTAACAAGCATATGCATAATATTAGTAAGCATTGGACAAATCTTAATGAGCATATAAATATGTAATATGGAACTATTGATTAGTAAAATGAAATGTAATGAGCTTATAACCAAGGCCATCGAGTCTTTATCTAATAATAACGAGCTGAGTGTTAAGCCAAAATCAATGTGCATGTAAATTTAACGAGCATTACACTGAGAATTAAACAAACATGTGCGCATCATCACATGAATGGGAAAAACAAACGGCAAACCTAAGAAAAATTTCAACAAGAAACAAATCAATGAATTGAACATACTAAATGTTTGTACAAGACATTAAATCTGAAAATATACTAACCTTGTTTGATATCACTACAAACACAACAAAAAAAAATTGTTGGGAACTTGATAAAATTAACGATCAACATCATCATACCGTATGCAGATTTGGAAAATTTGAGAAACCTATTTTTTGTATGGAGATTTTTTTTTTTTTTTTTTTTTTTTTTTTTTTTTTTTTTGTATGGAGATTTTTTGTTTGTATGTATTTTGATAGTTGGAATTTGGATGTATTAACTACTAGATATTAGGGAAAAAAGAAAAAGAATCTGTCTAAATTACAATAAACGTGTATTCGGTTTTGTATTTAGGTGTATAGCGCATACAAATTACTTACTGTCTTAGTTTATGAGGGCACTAAGTATAATTAATTTCATTTTATTTTAACCCAAACAATAATTTTTGTCCCATCTAATTTCCTATATATAGGACTCGTTTTCTCAAAGGCCAACTGCTCAATCTCTATTCCTCTCAAAAAAAAAAAAAAAAAAAAAAAGAGCAAACACTAAACGAGTAGTAACACACCTCCAAAACACCATGAAAGGATTTGGAAAAAGGTTGAAAGAAATGGCGATAGATAAGGTAAAGAGAATGTTTAAGATTCTCAATCACCCTTGCTTGTCCAACTTATGGTTTTATCTGAAATTCCGACACCAATGCCAAATGTAGAGACTCTTATCAGACCTACTGACTTAGCCGCTCGGCGATCATTTAGCACTGCTGCTGATGCAAAAGGCGAATCATCACAAAGCGGTGGTGCTCTGGCAATGTCTCTCCTTCAACCCACTGAAGTCGTTAATGTCCTGCGACCGTGCAGTGGTGGATGGAAAGCCGAATTACAAGAGTAGTTGACCGCTGGTTGTCGTGGAGGTCTGATGTGGAGTTAGCTTCATACTTGATTGATTAGGCACTAAAAAGTTAGTCAAGTTCGTTAGTTTATGTTAGTTGAGTTAGTTAATTAATTAACTAGTGTCAGTCTCTGAATTAGGTCATGTCTAATCCTCTATTGGAGTTATGTTAGTTTATTTGTGTCAATAATTTAATTAGTTTATGTTTATGTCCATGTACCTCTTGTATTAATTATTGTGTAATATCTTTGATTACAATATGTTAAAGTGTTATGTCCATGTTGTTGGAAAATATAGGTTGGTTATTGTATGAGGCGGAATTAAAAGAGAATATGAATTGTAATCGCTGTGTCATGATCGATGATCATTGAATGAGAAACGAAATTCGCCCCGACCACCGCACAATTGCATGGACGTCGTTCTCAAGGCCACACAGCACTCCCCTAGGTTGTGTGCTCAATCACGGGGAGTTGGAACTCTCAAGGGTATATATGCTCAGAATAATGGAGAAACATTGAGGAGGAATATAAGATGTACGGAGTATGTCACAAATGTTTCTCCCACACCCATTTATACAGCCATAACAACTAGGGGGTTAGAGACAAAACCTCCCCTATAAAAGGCTAAATAATGGTATTAGTGGGGTGATAAAAAGGCACATTAATAGGATTTATGGGGGGAATCCTAAGAGGAGAAAGTAACCCCCACTAACCTAGTTAACACACCCCCACTAACTTAGCATTATATCCAACAATCCCCCACTAATGCTAAGTTAGCAACCAATTCTGAGCATGTAGGAAAGGCTTGACACTTAAGTGTGGGTATCTTTCGATTTGAACCCCCACGTAGTGACGCGAAACGATTCTTTCATCTAGTGAGTGAACTAAGTCTTGAACTCCTAGAATCCAGGGTAAATTCCGGACACATGTCTTACCTTAGGCCCCTTTTAAGTTCCGCGAAGATCCTTCATTCACAAGGATCTGTAGCTATAAAACAAATTTGGCAAATGGTGACCTTCTCATGAGTGCTTCTAGAAAAACCGCCCAAGTCTTTCATAGAAGGATGCCAACCCTTCTCACTCACGTAGGTGATTCTATCTAGTCTATCTTCTCATAGAGCACCCACAATAGGGCTATAGAATCATTAAAAGCAAATGCTCAACCTCACAAAAGAAAGCGGTGAGTCCAAATCCTTCTCAATATAGGACCACCCAACATATGGATATAAACTCATTAAGAGATAAATCTCAACCTCCACATACGGTGATCTTATCAAGTCCGTCTCACTAGGACCACCCAAATCAGGGATATAAGATCATTAAGAACACAAACAACGTGTTCAACCTCAATCACATTCGGTGAATCCATCAAGTCCGTCTCAATAGGACCACCCGAAGGCTATGGACTCATTAAGAGCTAAGCGCTCAACCTCAAAGTACACATGTCATAGGAATGGGAAGTGTGTACATAAATGAGTCTTTCCACGGCTTCGTTTGACCACCCTTGCGGACGCAAGTTCGGGTATCAACCGTGAATTCCTCACCCCATGGGCGTTACCCCATTCCCCTCAACAACTCAGGAACTAGCCACGTATCTAGCTTTCTTTGTAAAAGACTAGCAATGAAGTTCCTGTCAAAACTCATAAACTCAAGCACGTGAGTTTCAATCTCAAAATCTCAATCATTACCTTGATATAACATGTATAAAATGTGTATAATATCTCATATCACACTATACATCATTCTCAATACATGAACATATATATACTCGTGAAACACCGCAATCATAGAGAAATAGGTAAAACTAGTTTGTAATTACCCCCACAATGGTGTACAAGCTAGTAAACCTCTCAACCATTCTATCAATGCCAACCAAATTTTGAGTGAAACATCGAAATAGCGAACCCCCACAACACAAGACTTTAACTAATAAATTACCTCAACAAATAAACATATAAGAGCGTCTCAAAAGCTCAATGTTAAAGTCCATAAAACACAAGAAAAGGGTTCTCGGTAAACCATTTAATTACACTCATTTAGTTAGGCAAAGTATAGCAAAGGTATATGATTGAATTACCATAAATTCATATTGAACATTAAAATAATATTTCTCCACACTTTATGATTGAGAAAAGGCGAAATCACAAATATTTCGAACCACTCTAGCGCACAAGAAATTTCTCGCATTAGTGTATATGAAAATCCACGAGTCATATCATCTACCCCAAGTAGATTATTATCTCAAAACTAGCATATACACATTAGGGCTTTTAATAATAGACAAACATTCTCACCACTACTAGAGTTCTATTAGCCATTTAGACTTCACCACAAACATATCTAGTCCACAAAGTTTGTCTTAATCAGATTTCACTATATATATTAGTCAACTCATATGACTTAAAATAGACATGTAAAAGCCCATACGAGAAATACACAAAACTGACAACTTATAAGCAATATCAATTGAGCTCTTGTGACACTACTCCATCCAGGGGCGAAGCCAGGATTAAAAACTTGGGGTGGCGAATTATAACTGTATACGCGGTATCTCTAACGGATAATATAGGAATCGTTTATTGTTTCTAATAAAAACTGATACTATACGATCCTATTTAATAAGAAACATAACGGAGGCAGGGGCGAACCTAACCCCAAAAATTTGGGGTAACCATCTTAGTACAAGTTTTTTTTTTTTTTTTTTGATTTTTTTCCTAATTTTTTGGAATTTTTAAGGCAATAATTAGGTGTTTTCGGGGAATTTGTGGTAGCCGGTGCACCTCAGGCTACCCCCTAAATTCGATCTTGAATAAAACGTACATGCTCAACAAATTATGGAATAAGAAAGAAAAAATATATTGTAAATGCGAACAAAACATAAGTGGAGAAATGAACAATCTAAATGAGAATATATATCAAAGACATGCATTAGGTAGTATGAAATGTTTGTAGCCTACTGGTTTGTATGAACAATTGCTCAGACCTTAGTCAAGAGTTCAAATCCTCTCATCGTCGACTAACTGAAGTTATGCTTATTTTTAAAAAGTATAGGAATAATTTAAAAAAACAATGAGACTTGCTATTAAGAAGATTTGAACCCACATCCTTCAGGTTACAATAATAGCACACTAACCACTGTACTAACAACATCTTATGCTAAATTGGTGCTCTAAAATATATATAAAGGGATTCTGCCCAAAAAACTTCAAAAAAAAATTCCCCGGCCGGGGTGGCGGCCGCCACCCCAAGCCACCATCTGGCTTCGCCGCTGACTCCATCACTTGAAAAGAAAGACACAAATGTGAAACACTTTTCCCCACATTTTCAAGTGATCGTGTCATATCGTTAAGAACTTAAGTAGTATTAAATATCACCAAATTAGCTCACTTCAATGACACCACCTGATCATGGTTCACGAGACATAACTAGCCGTCGTATAAACATGGGGTAATAAAGATCCTTGAAAACTTTTGACCTCAGAATTCACACGAATTATCACATGTTTACTCCTCCGTTAACCATAACGGCTAAAACATATATGACGCATTAACTCAAATAAAATAACGACATGTTAATTAGGATCAAAACACATCGCTTTCGTGTCGATCTTATCGCTACCCCTCAGTCCCTCACCATATCCATGATCTAGTACTTTTGGATTAGCTAAATTCCATATTAGCTAAATCCTAAACATGCACATAAGGATAAAGCTTAGTGGACATGCTCATAAATAATATTCACTTGTATGAAACAACATCATTAGAAGTCAAAAAGCTGCAAACTGCCTGCCATAACGCTAGAAATGCCTCACTATAACGCATCAAATATTCACAGTTCAACTCATAACGAGCACGTACACGAGGTAATCGCAATATTTACCGGGTCAGCAATTTATTCCATATAAAAATAATTATACGTATACCCATAAGTATGAGTCTATGAGGAGAGCTTAATCACATTGTCAAAGATTAATATACGGAGATGTAATCATGTGATCCAATTACCATGTACCAATAGAGTTTCACAAATTAACACGAACTCTAAAAGTATTGACACATCAAACAGGATCCCACCTCATAACATCAATTCATCAAACGTGCTCACATCGCAAATTAAGATTAACATGGATGAAATTGAAAGCGTACCTCTAATGGCTATATTTCAATATATAATACCTCATT
This sequence comes from Spergularia marina, assembly GCA_963680865.1. Taxonomy (NCBI): domain Eukaryota; kingdom Viridiplantae; phylum Streptophyta; class Magnoliopsida; order Caryophyllales; family Caryophyllaceae; genus Spergularia; species Spergularia marina. The sequence goes on along the minus strand of OY804553.1, from coordinate 18,166,089 downwards.
TCATATAGTCAATAATACTCCATATGTGATAATAATATTAGACTCCTCTAGTCAGCACCTCAAATATTGATCACTCGGTGATAATGATAAATAAATTTGTAGATTGAGAAAAAGCTGTCCAACCATTTGGATGAAACGGAAAATACCCTCCCAAAGTATTATTTGTTCATCTCTGGTCTTGCATTCTTGCGTGCCCCAACATAAATCATGCGGCCACTTGGATTGATCCAAAACACCACTAGAAGTCTAGAAGTGTTACCACCGGTGGACATTTCACTTAAATGTGCGAGAGTATAGAATCAACATTTGATTTCTTCAAAAATAAAGGTTGGCCTAACCGATCAATCGCAAAGAAAGAATTTGTCTCATTTCACTCAACAAACCTCCATACTCACATCGTACGTTCCTCTCACTGCCAAAAACAATACAATAACCGAATTTCGTTTCTCAATTGTTGGAAAATATAGGTTGGTTATTGTATGGGGCGGAATTAAAAGAGAATAGGAATTGTAATCGCTGTGTCATGATCGATGATCATTGAATGAGAAACGAAATTCGCCCCGACCACCGCACAATCGCATGGACGTCGTTCTCAAGGCCACACGGCACTCTCCTAGGTTGTGTGCTCAATCACGGGGAGTTGGAACTCTTAAGGGTATGCTCAGAATAATGGAGAAACATTGAGGAGGAATATAAGATGTATGTCACAAATGTTTCTCCCACACCCATTTATACAGCCATAACAACTAGGGGGTTAGAGACAAAACCTCCCCTATAAAAAGCTAAATAATGGTATTAGTGGGGTGATAAAAAGGCACGTTAATAGGATTTATGGAGGGAATCCTAAGAGGAGAAAGTAACCCCCACTAACCTAGTTAACACACCCCCACTAATCTAGCATTATATCCAACATGTTTGTAATAGATTGCAATTTAAGTTCTACTTAATGATGATGAGATTTTTATCTTCTGATGCATTCGCCGAAGTTGGTGTTAAAAATAGAAAGTTTAGCCCCCTAACTAATGCAGACCAGTTTCAATTTTGGCACAAAAATTTAGCCGGAAAAGAAAAGGAAAAATGTTCAGTGCAGTTTCACTCATTCAGCTCTAATTTGAGAGGTATGTCTCCTCGAATTTCACAAAAAATGATAATTTCAGATGCGAATATTCGAGTTTTTGGGTTGATTATTGAATTTTGGGCGTTGAATTCTTATGCTTATATATGATATTTATGCATGATGGGCACTAATATTGGGACATGGTTGTTCTCTTCTTGCCTTAATTCAACTGAAAAATTGCGTATTTCGCCATGTTAATTTCAAAATTCGAGCCCTGAATTATTCAATTTGATTCATTTGCTGATTATTTACTAAGAGAAAAAACTGAATTTTGGAGCTATGGTATTGTGGGTTAGACCAAAATCATCATCTCAAAGGGTTGTGTTGATGAAATGTGCTGACAAGTGTTGAGCTTGAAGGATCCCTTTCGGATTCATAGGGATTTCGGTTGTTGTTGTTTGTGTTCTTCCCATTTCTTGCTTTGTTTATCAAGTACGTATTTTGTGAGCGAAACTGTAGCTTCTTTTTCACTGTTTGTGTTTATTGGAGTGGGGATTTTTGGTGGAGAGTATGCTCTTGGCGGAGTTTCTTTGCCTTGAACTGTCTCAACCAAAAGCCTAAGCTTTACCTGATGGTCTAGATCAATTTCAATGGTTTTATACCTTAGAACGGCCCTGGCGGGAATGCCTTTTGGGAGTAAAGCGTGGATAATGCACACTCCCACCGGCCACCCGTAACTTGTGCTTGGGATTCCACTTCAGAGATGAGTGTAGAGACTTTTAAAACTATGTGAAAGAACCATCTTATTCAAAGCCGAGTGAATGGTTTTATACCTTAACTAGTGCACCCCATAATGTGACCTTCATCCACTTAATTAAATTTGGTCGATATTATCTGCGTAGTATTAAATTTGCTGTTATTGTTTAAGTACTATATGGTTTCCCTTCTGTTATTTTCATAGGTGCAAATCTTTCGTAATGCTCTAGCCAGTTGACAAAGTCTTCTGTATATCGGCTGATGTCCAACAGTAGAGTGGATGCTAGCTGATGCTAATAGTAAATGGAATGCACGCTTGGTTGGATATAGTGAACAATCGTGTGTCAACATTGTCGGCTGTTTTGAGAAGGCAACATTTCTTGATAAGATCTCTGGGAGGTACCCCTGACCGAAATTGTCGGATGAAAATGAATGCTGTGGAGCCTGATTCATTAAGCATAATCAGAAAGATCACTCCTACCCTTGATTTATTAAGACATAAAGGACAAGCTGGTGAGCTCATAGTTTCCTCTTTTGTAAAATTATAGCTTTCATATTTCACTGACAGTTGAGCTTTCTAATTTATCGGTTTTTACTACCAACTTCATGAAATGTAACTGCTGGTTGACAGTCTTGCCTTAATTTGAACAACAGAATTGGGTGAGTTCATGTACAAGTGTGTTGCTTCAGTGAAAGAAGTCTTCTTTGTAAGGTCTTTCTATGCTGACATGCTTATAAAGCATAAAATTTGTCTGTCATATAGCTACAGGGTCAATTGACTGACTTGCCACTTCTGTGCTTTGGATATTCCAACAGTGTCCCTAGCATTAGATTCACTTGAAAATAGAAGGATTCCAGTCCAACATAGTGTCATACTAATCTGAACTTACTTTTGGCTGAATCATTGGTCGCTCAAAATATGCATTGGCTACTTCAATTTGACCGACTGGTTTTCTTTAATAGCATAGAATCAGTTTGAAGCTGTAGCTCTATCTTGTAGTTTGCTGGATTTCGTAAAGCATCTTCCATATTCTGAATTAATTAGGTCATGTCCTCCATAAATTTGTAAACTAGTTGTGAGGTGTAGATGAGGTCAGATGTGGATGTGATAGTTGCATACTTGTATATAGTTGAGCTGTGACCACTTTTCCTTTGGCTGGTTTCTTCTGCAAGTACATTTTATAAAACCTGAGTGTCAATTTTCTGACAGGGAAAATAGCGGTTATTGGGGGTTGTCGGGAGTACACTGGCGCTCCTTATTTTGCAGCAATATCAGCCTTGAAAATTGTCAGTCTTCTTGTATATTTCATATTTACGAATTTGGTTTACAGTCACTGACTGTTCCTTCTATCATTGAGAATTCGAGATGCCAGTCTGAATGTTCTCTATGTTCCTTTTTCATACTCAGGGTGCAGATTTGTCTCATGTCTTTTGCACCAGGGATGCCGCTCCCATCATTAAAAGCTACAGTCCTGAGTTGATTGTGCACCCTGTCTTAGAAGAGTCATATAGTGTGAGGTAACAACTCTACAAGCTCACCTCTTTATTCTTACTTCAGAATTCGGAGATGGAGTTCATGCTTGGAAATTTCGGATGTCTATCCCAGGGATGAGGACAAAGGAGCTACTGTTAACAAGATCCTTGCTGAAGTTAATAAATGGATGGAAAGATTTGACTGTCTGGTCATTGGTCCTGGCCTGGGAAGGGACCCATTTCTTTTGGTGTGTCATTGTTCATTGTTCATTTCTTCTGTTTTATATACTGCTTTGGAGGGGTTATCAATTTGCATATGTTCACATTTCATGATTAAGTGAAGCCAAGAAAATCCTGGCATTTTGTTCCTAGAAATCGAATGTGCTTATAGCCATTACAGGAGCAGATCCTGTGATGTGCTATGGGGTACAGCAGAGGTCGCTTTGCACTTTCTATCTTTCCCATGTAGCATAATACCCTTCCCCTTTCTTACACACTGGTAATGTACATATGACTTATGACTTATGATTTGGGATGGCTTCAAATCAAACTTTCATCTTTTGCTTTGTTGCCTTCTGTAAAACATTCATCTGCAATACCATTTTCTTTTGGCTATGCAGGATTGTGTAAGTGAAATAATGAGAAGTGCACGACATTTTAATATCCCACTTGTTGTTGATGGGGTATGTCTTCAAGTTTGAGTCTAAACATTATAGCTCTGGTGATATAATTACTTTTTATGCTATTAATTGTTTACAACGACTCTGCCATTTTAACAGGATGGACTCTTTTTGGTTACCAATACTCTTGAACTGGTTAGTGGGTATCGTTTGGCCGTGCTTACTCCGAATGTAAATGAATACAAGCTCCTTGTTCAGAAAGTTCTCAATTGTGAAGTAAATGATCAGGAAGCTTCAACAGAGTTACTGTCCCTTGTTAAAGGGTAAGGAAAGCTTTTCCTCCCTGGGCTTTTTTCTATGATGCTAAGGATCCTTATAAATTTAGCTCCTTTGAAGGCTTGAACTAGGGGTTAAACAGCCAATTTAACTCTCTATATTTAATTGATTCCGTGAAAGAAACAGCATTGCACTCCCAATCAGCATCTGATAGCCCATATAATTTTATATTCTTCTATGGCCTACCATTTCCTTTAACTCGTTCTCGTGGAAGTGGGGTTGTGGGGGAAGACTCAAGGTGATATGCTGGTTGATTGCTCTTGGATGTATTCGACATTATAGTGTCTCATGTTATTTCCCTGGCAGAAGTTTTGGCATTATTGCCTGGCAACAATTGTACATTAAGTCCCAGTTTGCTTTTCATCTTGTAAGCCTTTGGTATGTGAAAGTTTTCATCTGTCCATGGTGTCCAATCTTTCTAGATTTGGTTGAAAGCGTACTTTTCTTAGGAAATCGTTACAATTTATGTGTCTCCCTTTTCTGTTAGGTGTTCTATTTCTATCTTAGCTGCCTAGTGTCCTTAATGTCCATATTGCCATGTCTCTCATTCTGTTGTGCGTCATGAAGACATTAACATTTTTGTTCAGCCACTTCCTTAAAACGCGAGCCTTATTTGGAAAGGCAACGTACCGATGTTGAAAGTCTTGATTTGCGTAATTGTTGAGAATATACATTCTTTATGAATAATCATGATGATGATCTGATACAACATTCCACCCACCCCCTGGCGACACTTTTATCTGGGTTAGAAGCTTTTGTTACTTTGTTTAGGGACATGTGCTGATTTGTCCCTTCTTCCTGTATTTTTTATTATGTTCCAACATGGCAGTATGCCGAAAAGTTCTGGTCTTTTGTAACCCAGAATAGTTTGTAAGGCAGTCATTTTCAGAGCGTTGATCATCCGAGTAGGCTCATCTGTATAGGTCATAAGAAATAGCATGAAACACTAATTCTTTTTTTTTTTTTTTTTTTTTGAACTGATGAAACACTAATTGTGCGGGTAACTACAAAGAGAGAGAGAAGACAGCAATTATTGACCTGATCATGTGTTTTTGATAGCTTAAGTAGCCAGCTTACTCATCTGACTATTGACAATTTGCTCTCGGAGTCTGGTGGTAACTCCTTAATGAAACAGGAAAAAGCAACTCCTGTTTCCATAAGCAATTCCTTTCCAAATTTCAATATTTTTCAATGCACAGCATGCCAAAATCTTCCAGTTATTAAGCAATTTAGATTAATCTTGCCAAAAGTGCGAGTTTTTGCTGGTAGCTACATAGGTGTATGGAAAAGTGGACTCTCCTTCAAAGTTTATAATCTGTTAACTGATGATGATCTCTATTGCTTAGTATTGGAGGTGTGACAGTTCTGAGGAAGGGAAAATCTGATCTTGTTAGTGATGGTACTGAAGGTACTTTATGCCTTTACTTATGGTAATTAGATTTTGTTGTGTGGACAAAAAGAAATTTCATTGCTCGAGTTTGAATTTCATCCGTTTATTGGGTTTTGCATTGAACTGCAGTGTGTTCAGTGAGCATCTTTGGTTCTCCAAGACGCTGTGGCGGCCAGGGTGACATACTTTCAGGCAGGCAAGGTGTTTTTTTTTTTTGTGAAAATGCCGAAATTGACAGGCACATTATAATCTCAAAAATTATACTGGTGCTAATTTTATCAAGGCAATTATTTGAAGTTGAAATATTCAGAGTTGCTTTATTACTGGTTAAGAAGATAACTTCACTGAGGTTTACTGTGGAATGTTCTGTTCCGACATCTGCTTTTCATTTGTTGAAGAACTGTTTTGATCCTTCTAATTGGCGTTGATTTCAGTGTTGCTGTGTTCTTATCCTGGGCTCGCCAATGCCTCACCCAAAGCAAAGATATGTCCATAAGGTCTGTTATGTGCTCTGTGTGGGACTAGTGACTGCCATTGTTACTGTTTTAATTGTAACACTTATTGTTGTTCTGACCATAACTGTTGCACAGGCCTACAAACCCGACCATGCTGGGATGTTTGGCGGGTTCTGCTTTACTGAGGAAAGCCGCATCAGTTGCCTTTGAGCACAAGAGGAGGTCAACTCTTACTACTGATATCATCGAGTGTCTGGGGAACAGGTGATGCTTTTACTGTTTATAAAACTTGACCCCTGAAAAAATGCCAAGTCTTTTCAAGTTTGTGGAAATGACCATCTTAAAATGCATCTTTCGTGCTGCAGTTTGGAGGATATATGTCCAGCTAAGTGAATTTCTCACAACCAAGACGGAATTCTAGAACTAGCCGACTAGGAGAATTCACCATCCGTAGAAATCATGATGCTTGTTGCTATATACTGACATTGTGAAGCACCTGCCTAGCTTTCCGTTTTTGTGCCGATTATGGGCTTAATAAGCGATGTACTTGTTGTATCTGGAAGACAAAGAAGTGTTCTAGTAGTGATAAATATACAGAGGTTCAGTATATCTGTGTTGTACAGGAAGTCGGCTTCTCGTCAATAAAGGTTTTGACAGAGTCTTCAGTTGTCTATCAAGGTTCACCTGGTACATCTTGTCTTCTGAAGGTCGCTTTTACAACTTGTTTGATACCGAGGTATTGGGCGAATAGGAAAGGAAATGAAATGAAAATGCATTTGATTATTATTATTATTATTTTTTTTTTCAAGTTTTTATAATTGGTTTAAAGCCTTCTCGTATTCAAATCAAAGTTCGATAAAATTCGATATTTACAAACCCTCTAAAATTAAGTCGAGTAATTTGAATGAGAATGAGTCATTTGTCTCTTGTAGTCAATTAAAACCTTAAAACCTCCAAAAAGTTGAACACCTCGAAAGAAAATGAAAAAATGTCGATTAATTTGCAGTAAGACAGTCCACAGAGTTACGTGCTAAATTGGTCCTCAAACTTTGCATGTTGGGCGAAATTGAGGACCCATAACTTTTCTTGTAAAAACAAGGGACTCAGTTAACTTCTGTTAACAATTCCGTTAGGTGAGCGATGAGGTGGCTTTTAGCTCTTGCTTTTAACAAAAAAATATTTTGTCCTCTCTCCTCTCCTCCCCTCCCTGCGTCTCTTCCTCTCTCTCTCTCTAGATAGAAATCAATTTTCTCCCTATACTTGTTTTTAACAAATCCATAGTAGATGAAAATTAATATGAATACAAAGCTCAAATGATATCAAAACTTTTACAATATAATCACCACATATTATAGGCAACAAAAAAAAAAAAAAAAAAAAAATCACACCAAATCAATCTCAACCAAGAATTATTTTTTGGGTTTGATGATCAATTTTGGGGGAAGGAAGTTGATCATCAAATCCCTATAGCTAATTCAAGGTTGAATTGGATAGAATCGAAAACAAAGATAGCGTGGGGATATTTTTTTTATAAGTTCAGCGTCAATGATCAATTTTCTTTGTATTTGATCTGGGTTTGTTCTTTATGCATGCTGAAAAAATCGAATTGGATTTTCAATCGAAAATCTGGGTTTATTCTTTATGCCTGTTGAAAAATTGAATTGGGGGCTTCAATCGAAAATCTGGGTTTATTCTTTATGCATGCTGAAAAAATTGAACCAAAAATTGGGGGTTCAATTGAAAAGAGGGAATTTAACTAAATGTGAGTTGATTAATACTGTATCATGTTTGATTGCAATTTATATTTTTTATTTTGGTAGTTGGCAAGGAAATTGGACATTCTGACACCAACACTCACTTCCAGGCTCCAGCGCCACACCTAACGGAAATGCTTACAGAAATGATACGAGTCCCTTGTTTTTACAAGAAAAGTTACGGGTCCCCAGTTTAAAAGTTCAGGGACCAATTTAGCACTTAACTCCGGTCCACATTAGGGGACAAAAAATGAGACTAATCATTTGTAAGTTGTAACATATACTCAAAAACTTGGGAGTTGGAACTACATAAATAAACAGCGATGTCATTCCAAGGATGAAAATCCTTCTTGACTTTCGATGTTGGTCATGATTTATTATCACGATAAAAAAAAAAAAAGAATAAAAGGTTAAACCCTCCCGCAAAAATTAGGACACCAACGAGCACCATCGCCTCCTCCGCCGTATCTCGCGTGTAAGCCTCATTCCTTTCCTCCTTCCCTTAAACCGTATTTGTAGATGAAATTCACTAAAGAATACGCCGCCACCGCCGCCGCCGTAGTGGTGGTGGTCCAACCACCGTATTCCGCACTTGTAGCTTCTGTGGCTGCCTTCTTTTGTTGGTTAAATAATGATTTAAACCTTTGACTAATATCACACTTTAGTTCTGTTCTATCAAATTTTCTGGTATTGTATTTGTTACTAGACTAATCATTTTTTTTTTGTTTTTGGTATATAATGGAATAAAGCAAAATGGCTCATAAAACTGTCTGTGCTTCTTCTTATTTTGTGAAGCATCAGTCAGTCGGTGCGATTCTTGAAGCAATTTTCATTTTGGGTCATCCGTGCGCTGCCTTTCTATGTTTTAATAGGGGTAAGGCTTGCGTACCTCGCCTTATGGCGGGAGCCTTTTAAGGCACTGGAGTTAAAGATGTTGTTGTTGTATTTGTTATTAGAATCGGAAAGTCGGTATTTTTCGATAAATTAAAGGAATTTATAGAATCGCGAGTAGTTTGAGCATTGGCAGTCGCATGAAGTTCTAGGGGTAGAAGTACTGCATATGAATGTTGGCGTTTCAATGTATGATCAATTAGTTGTTCGTATCAAACAGTTAATTGCTGGCTTATTATTAGACCGAACTAGCTACTACATGAGTTTGTAATTCGTTGGAATGATGAGTCATCTTAGCAATCTATAGAGCTTGATTTGTAAGCTTCACAGGAATACTGAACCTTGTAATTTACGTTTACATGAACACTGCAGTTCTCTGAGTTTGGGAAGCATTTGGCTTTAGGATATGACCTTCTTCAAAACTTTCACATGGCTGCCTTCGGCTTTCACTGCGTCAGACGGGTTGCTAGGTTCTCTGTGTCACTAGTGAATTCTTCATTGTTGGATTCCTTTTCTCCTAGGTATTCATTCTTCTCCTTGTTTCCGTTTTTTCTTGCTACTCACTTCATGTTGTTATAGTTCAGATAGTAAATGTTTTAACTTTTAAGGGGATATAAGTTTTGTGACGAGTTTTTTTTACTTTGCCCAATCATTTTGTAACGAATTTCATGGCTTTGCGCAATCACTTCACATAGGAAGTAGTTGCGGACTTCCAATAGTGCACTGGAAAAATTGTCAATTTATTAGGGGTGTTACTCTTTTCCTCATATTATTAGTCTTGTGACTCATCTTGCAGAGTGTTTTCTGGTCACTCTAGCTTGATTTGGGGGACTTCTCCAGCATTTTATATTCAAACCCCGTCGAGACCATCATTAGTGCTCAGAAATTTCAGTCATGGGACGGTGAATTTGGTTATATCTGGAGGGAAACCCAAATTTGAAGTTCATGAAGTTGATGCACCCAAAAAAGAGAAATGGCTAACGAAGAAGAGGCTCAAGATGCAGAGGTTGAGGGAGAAACAAATTAGGAAAGCAGCAAACAGGCGAGATCCACGACGCCTCACTCTTAAGAGGAAGAAGCAAAAGTTTGCTAGTGTTGAAGACAGGATCAAATACAAGCTTGAGAAGGTACTGTTAGTATTTAGTAGGTCTTGTTTGTTAAAACATGTCTCTCCAGCAATTCGTCTGTGCAATGTGTACATCTTTTCCTATTCATGTGTACTTTTTGTGGACATTTTTCGTGAAAGTTGGCGCATGAACATGTAGTAGCCTTCTGACGTTGATGTTTATGAATCACGATCCTTTCATGGTGACCGCTCATTCACAATTAGCTATGTCGAGAATTTTCTTTTTTGCATTGTTCCTCTTTTTTCCTTTTCCCTTCTCCCTGGTCTACTTGTTTGTCTACTAAGGAGTCTATTAAACTGCGCTGGCCGAATTGAGAATTACGCTCTCTGTCTGCTGGGATCAGATTAGTAATTGGTTCCTAATTTTGAATTGGTTTAAAGATTAAATCTGCAGTATTAGGGTAACAACTCAAATTGTTTATCCGATGGAGCACAATAATTTCCTTTTCTATTATTGATGACCTTCTGTTTAAGAGTGAAACCATATTTGTTTGTCACTTGCAGGCAAGAGTTAAGGAAGCCTCGTTAGTTGAACGCCTTAAAAAGTATGAAGTCTCAAAGGTTCAGGGTCCTATTGTTAAACCACACGAGCTGACGGGAGAGGAGAGGTTTTATTTCAAAAAGATGGCACAAAAAGGATCTAATTATGTTCCAGTTGGCAGAAGAGGTGTTTTTGGCGGAGTCATTCTTAATATGCATATGCATTGGAAGAAACATGAAACAGTGAAGGTGTTCTTCAAGCCTTGTAAACCAGGACAAATACATGAATATGTTCGAGAATTAGAGCGATTGAGTGGGGGGATAGCTATACAAACAATTGGCGATGACACAGCTATTTTTTACAGGGGAAAGGACTATGTGCAACCTGAAGTCATGTCCCCGATTGATACATTGTCAAAGAAAAGGGTATGTTTTCCAAACCATGCATATATTCAGGTGTCCTTTGAATTTATTGTGACATTGGGAGTTGTACTTGCTAAAGACCAGAAGTATTCAAAGTTCCCAATTCTCGTCCATACTTCAAACAAGATTGAACATCACTCAAGCTATGGGCTAACCCTCCATTTATTGGCTAAGAGCCTAAGAGTCTCTGTAAGGTTACATGGGAAATAAAATGAAAGCGACAGCAGGCGGGTTACACGTTCCACTGTGCCGAAATGTGAGGTGCAGGTGGTGAGCTTTTGCAAAAGAATTGGGCAGATGTTTTAACTGTTTTGAGCAATGAGGACACCTTGCCCTAATTTGCTTTGTTTTTTTTTCTTTTTTATGGTCCCTAATTTCCTTTGTTATTTCCATTAATAAGTTGTTAAAAAAATAAAATAAAATAAAAGACGAAAAGCTTGCTGCTATGGAGTTTTGGTGTCTGATTATTGTGTCATTTTGTTGTCAGGCCTTGGAGAAATCAAAGTATGAGCAGTCACTGGAAACTCTTCGACATTTCATTGCTGTTTCTGAAAAGGAACTGGAGCTTTACTACCGGCATATAGCTCTTTATAGTAATAAAAACGTTTTGAGTCACAATGAGGTTGCTCAAAATCCAAAAGGAGATGCCAAGGAGGCCTTAAATCCTCACTTTACCGAAAGCAAGGGATTTGAATCAGCCAGTGATTCAGCTAGGATTTCTGGCATGGATTATGATTCCACCAGTGAAGAGTTAACAGAAACCGAGTCTTCTTCTGAACTAGACCAGGATGATCACTGCATATCTAGTGATGAAGATCAGGATACTAGTGAATCAGAATGCTTTTCCACAATGCAGGAGAACTCGTAATCCTAAGTTCAGAACCCGTTTATTACTCATGAGCTGCAGTTTAAAAGCCGGTTTTGTTGCTATTATTGCTCCGAGTATCTGGTTCTTCGGAAGTTGTTATTATGCTTGTGACCATATCCTACCCCATTGATGTCCCTGATTGTGAATTTGTGATAATTCTCACGATGAGAGAAGTCAGTTCAGACTTCAAATAGACCTTTGACCTTGTAAAGACGAATGTAAGTTGGCTGCACATTTTGACAATCGATTATCGCCGAGGAATGATTTTGATGTCACCTCAAGAAATTGAGATGGTCATATTTAGCAAAATCTGATCAAGTGTAACAAGGGTTACATGGAATTCTTTTTGTTTCTACCATTGTAACTACAAAACTCCAAACACATGATGTACATTGATGTGAAGGGAATAAGTTCCGACTCCCAGGGTTCGTCTCTCTTGACCTAGAGTTTAAGAATTTCAAAACCATTAGGCAAAGCAACAACGGTTTTAGAAATGTTTCAACGGATTGACTAAGAACTAGAACTTTAAGGAAAACAAGAATACTTGGGTCGTCTAACATGGAAATAAATTATATATCATGAACATTAACAACCAAACTTATGATTTCGATCGAATATTCATAACACGAGAATCATACGTTAACGATCATGGACTTGCTTGGTTTTCGAGTTTCGACGGATCAAAATAAAAGTATAAAACCAATAGAAGTGTCCAAGAACAAACCCATTTTGTGTCGTCGAACGTGATCATAATAACCCAGATTTCTGGAAATTGATTCGCGGGAAACAACGAATTTTGATTGGTTTGGAAAAGAAGACATTGTTTGTTTGTCGGAAACAAATGAGGCTGGCCCAAACTTTTCAATAGGGCCGCTAGAGCTGATAAGTGGCGAATGACGACCCAGAAGAGCAGCACTACTATAGCCATTTGTGCGCACATATTGATAATTTTCTTTTAGATCAACATATTGATAATTGATACGATTGAAATTTAAATAGTTCAACAGTTGTACTAAGTTAAATAAAAATTGTGACATCCAGATCAGAACTGATTTTAAAGTTACCGAGAAGTTATAAACATTGTCATCGTTCAAGATTGTTAAAATCAACTCGTCTATATTGAAATAATGGACTATTTTGGTTTTAGAGTAGAAAATAAATACAAGTTCAGTAAAGTTTTCAAAGGCAAACATACACTTTGATCGATATGATAAGGGTCTTACTACAGTAAAGTAAAGTTTCAAAAGAATTTTAACATTGCTTATTGCTAGTTTATTAGTATGAGTATCAATTTGCTCATTTAATTTGCCTCGTTCTCATGAGTGTATTGTTGTACAATGTTCCAATTAAAATAAAAGTGAGAAAATGTCCACGTGAAAATACCGTGGGTGTTGACGTCCCAACCACGGGCCATGACTAAGATCACACCCGAAGCAATTTACAGCAAAACAGTGGGTTTCTATTTCACTCTACTTTTTAAACAATACGACTAATTTTGTTGACTAATTAATTCATTAACAATGACATGCAATCGGCAATACACTCCGTATGCACTTTAATTTCACCAACTAAATTGTCAGGATTATTATCCCGAACTTGAATTATTTTATGAGCCCCTCGTTATACTAATAGTTATAGTGATATTGAGAACCAGCAATTTATGATTATAATTTACGTGGTTAATAAAATGGAGGGTGATAACATACATACATTTCACTCAAAAGTGCAAAAAAGTCGCTCAAACTAGTTATAAAACTAGTAAATTCCAGTTAATTTACTTATCAGTCATTTGCTAATAATGGCTAATGTTGTCTACTCACCTACAACTATGAAGTTTATTAATTTACGCGATCAATAATCCAAAAGACCATTATCTAAATAAGATATATAAATCAAGACTTATAATCCATATTAAACACTTAAAATATACGACGCATTATAGTAACTGATGACAACGTAAGCACCTCTCCACGTGTTACATGAAAAATATTAGCCGATAATATTTTTCATGTAAGCACCTCTCCACGTGTTACATGAAAAATATTAGCCGATAATTTTAACATCTTATCGTTTAATCCACAATACTCATTCAAAGCAATTGGAAACGCACCAAACCACTTCATTCCGGCCTATCCAATTCTACCTCAAATTACTACAATGAGGATAAAATCCAATAATATTTATTAAATAAAAGAACCGTATCCAAATTGTGCAATTTCTAAAATTCTTTATTTTCATTCTAAATCAAAGTGTAATGAACTGATTTTATAACCCTACGTTTTAGAAAACTAATATTTTTTTAAAGAAAAATAATATGGAGATAATAAAGTGCATAAATATTATTTTCATTTTTATAATACAAATACGTACTAGCCTCTTGTCGCGTTGTCCTCCTGTATCGAACCAGTTATATTTTCCGAATTGATCAACATAATTATCGTGATTGATTATCACCACACCACACTAACATTTTAATTATATTGTACATTATACATTTACAAATTATATAATTATATTTATTATGGGTGAGAATCCCATGGAGTTCATATGTTGTAGAGTTGGTAGAGTTTTACCAAAACGAGTAATAAGACAAAATAAAGAGGTTTTCAAAAGAACAAATAAATTAACAGATATATTTGTTCTTACCTTTTTTTGATAAACTCTACCCCATAGAGTTTATTTTCAATTTCACTAGATCTAAATATATTTATTATATACATTTACTAATACGCGAACCTATCCAAATCCACCTAGCGCGTATTATCCAAAAGTTCATCTAATTAGAGTACCACTAGAAATCAAAGAATGAACTTATACTCGTATATCTTACCAAAAATTTATCCAAATCAGTAAATCATAGTCTTTCTTTACCCGTAAAATTATCGTAGAATTAGCATATCATTTAGCACCACATCCTATCTAATAATCCACCTTTCGTAATATTCAAGTCACATATTATACAGTATACACACCCCCATATAATTAATTTAATATCTTGTACGATCCTCCATTTATTTCTCCCCCTATATAAACAATCCTTCCTCCTCACATCTCCTCCCATTCATTCTCTTTACCAACTTCATATTCTTCTTCATAAAAAACTTTATATTATTTTCCTCTGTTTTTTCTGATCAAACAAATCAACAAACAATGGCGCAAAAAGGACTAATCGTGAGTTTCGGTGAGATGTTGATCGACTTCGTCCCAACGGAGTCGGGCGTATCGCTGGCTCAGGCTCCGGGGTTCTTGAAGGCACCCGGTGGCGCACCGGCCAACGTTGCGATAGCGGTGTCGAGAATGGACGGAAACGCGGCTTTCGCAGGGAAGCTTGGTGATGACGAATTCGGAAGGATGTTAGCCGGGATTTTGAAGGAGAATGGCGTGTCCGATGAAGGGATCAGCTTTGACACGGGTGCGAGAACCGCGCTCGCTTTTGTTACGTTGAGATCTGACGGTGAACGTGAGTTTATGTTTTACCGTAACCCTAGTGCTGATATGTTGCTTCGTCCTGATGAACTTAACCTTGATCAAATCCGCAAGGTAAATTATTATTATTATTTTTTTTTTCTTTATATTTTTACCATAGAATTTTTTTGATTTGATTCGATGATTTTTGTGTGTTTATTTGTTAATAATATACGTGGAATGATCTGATAATTGGTTTGGATTTGGAGTAGATGCGATCTATTTATTCCCGAGTGTAAAATAAATCGGATGTCAACTAATTTAGCGGATAAAATCGACTAGTCTAAGTGAACGATTGACGGGGCGGGGTTGGTGTAAAGGTGTTGCATTGCGGAATTTCTTTAGTACAGTAATAATGAGATATAACTCATATAAGTACTAGGACAACAAATTTTGTCGTTTTGTTTGAGGTGTATCTAATTGACTCTGGATATTTCGTGTGGATTTTGGTTTTGTGTTTGGGGATTTTGATGTTCGTGGAAATTGAGGTTCATAGACACGCGCTTTCACGCGCTTGTATAATTCCAAAGATCTGCAATCGTGCATTTTTTTTTTTTTTACCTCAGTATCACATGATTATACTGTATTTATTTTATCCGTGAATCTTTATATTATTGCATGAGATTTTTGGTACATTATTTTTGAGGTCAATATTTTCATGCCATGTTTATACATTCTCGCCAACTAATTTAAAAGTTTTTATTCCGATATGCTTGAATTATGTTGTGCTATGGATTTGTTCGTAGGCTCGAATGTGTTAATACTATCGTAACGTCGTGTCGTTGTTGGTCGCTTTAGAATAATTTTTCATACCAGTAATGCAACTTTAACGCTAGTACTAGTGTATAACTTGTTTTCCTACCCAAAGTTGACTGCTTTATGAACTTTTCAAAAAACGGCAAAAATTGTTCACGACTTGAACTTGCGATACGAGTACATAGAATTCATGTTGCATGCCAGATTCTATTCCGTAGTTGGCAAAGCATAGGATACTTGTTGTATGTGGAATGATTGAAGTGATAGTTTTCACCTAATTTGATCAAAAATTTCCCTTTTGAAACTACTAGCGTAACTTTTATTCAAAGGCGAGTCTGGTAGAGTAAGAAATAAGATTAACAACAAACATTTACCCGTGATTTGTTGGAGAAAGCAAAGCAATTAAGTTGGTAGGGGACCCACACATCCATCGTTAATTACAATGTCCTACTCACCCTATGGGACCCACTTCATATTCATTTCGACCCACCTTCATTCTGTCTACTCATTTTGCTGGTTGGTCCGATGCAAAGCTCCAAGGGTCATAATTTATGGCCTTTTTTTTTTTTTTTTTTTTTTGGGTTAATGTAGGTTTTGCTAGTATATTAATTTTTGGTCACTTTTATGATGCGTATGTTAACGTGATGTAAATTGACGATTGCAATTAGATTATCAAGTGGACAAGATTCCGTGTTTTGGATTACTACTGTTCTCATCTCTAGTCCATGTTTTGGATTACTACTGTTCTCATCTCTAGCGTCGAAATGCACTAACATGCTATACCTTTGTTCCCTTAAATTGTTGGATTAATAACGTGATTACAGGCTAAGGTGTTTCACTATGGATCAATTAGTTTGATCGTGGAGCCATGTCGATCCGCTCATCTAAAAGCAATGGAAGTGGCCAAAGAAGCTGGAGCTCTGCTCTCATACGACCCTAATCTCCGCTTGCCATTGTGGCCCTCTACAGAGGAGGCTCGTAAGCAGATCATGAGCATTTGGGACAAGGCTGAGGTGATCAAGGTCAGCGACAATGAGCTTGAATTCCTCACGGGAAACAGCAACATTGATGATGCGAATGCTATGTCGTTGTGGCATCCTAACTTGAAGCTTTTTTTGGTCACTCTTGGTGATCATGGTTGCAGATACTACACTAAGGTAATTTTCATGCTCGATAATATTTAATTTGCATGCTAAATGATATTTTTTTCTACTTATTATGTACTTTGTATTAGCTAAACATATACAGTTTTTCTATTTTTTTCTACTTTTTATTTCTGGTATGTTATACGTTCTTGAATTTGATGTATACGAACAATATAACAAATGGTTACTCATCTTATACGAGTCTATCTCTTATCTCTTATACAGAACTTCAAGGGATGCGTGGAAGCCTTTAAAGTTAAGGCTGTCGATACCACTGGTGCTGGCGACTCCTTTGTTGGTGCCCTTTTGAGCAAGATAGTCGATGACCAATCGATCATCGAGGTTAATTTCTATCTTTGTGTTTTACTTTTGAACAATCGTTCAATTCAGTTTGAACTTCAGCTTAAATAACTTTATTTTTCTTTTCTATTTTGACAACATATATTTCATGTATATAGGATGAACCACGGTTGAGGGAGGTACTCAAGTTCTCCAATGCATGTGGAGCTATTACTACTACCAAGAAGGGAGCTATTCCTGCACTTCCAACACACTCTGAAGTCGTAGAGTTCATCAAGAACTGTTAACTTATTATAATGTCTGTTAACTTATTATAATGTCTAGGTTGTTCGAGTTCCCCGTAATTTTGTGTATTTTTGAGATTCAGGATTTGATAAGTGGAGGGATAGAGGAATAGAAGTGGAAGGAATAGAAGCCTCACCAGGAACTCCTCCCCTCTCAGAATTTTTCACCAATTATGTACTTTAGTTATAAAAAAACTCTCGCTGATTGATAAATAAGTGTTTTCTAGCATATAATGCATCTTTTTGGCTAGCTAAGAGCCAACATAAGCACTATTCAATTGGCCTATCGTTGGTCTCCCTTTTGCTTTCGCAGTTATAATTCTTTACGAACTTAGTCAACTTTTGTAAAGTGGCATGCTAATGGAGCATATTATAGAACTATAAAAAAGATTTATGTGCATGAATGGAAGATGTCATGATACATGCTTGAGCGTCACGACCCTTGCTTTCTTGTTTTCTGCTTCTGAGGGAATTTCTTAAAAGCTGAAGGTGTATGAAAGCCAAATGATAAAGGTCTACTATGCCTCCTGATTTAGTACCGATGTTCCCGTTCATAGATGCTTGCACTTGTTTTTGCTCGCACTACTTGTTTTTAGGCTCGCTACCTTTGCTGAGACTATCAGTATCGTGTTCTAAGTTCTCGCTTGTTTTTAGGCTCGCTACCTACCTTTGCTGAGACTATCAGTATCGTGTTCTAAGTTCTCGCATGCTTTAGCTGACTCAAGTCAGGGATCTTTGCTGCTCCAATCAGGTGGACTCGCTAAATTTAACTACTAAAAATGGTAGATGTAAGTCGAACAGTTTAGATCCAAAGCCAGGATCAGAATGAGCCTAATCATATAATTTTCAATTATAAAACGGGTGAAATACAGGCCACGATGATGTCCACAATGGGTGGCGACATTCGTTTTGTGAGACAAATGATAGTTAAGTTACAACCGCGTACATGTTAAATGATCGGGTCTGTCACTGTGTGATGTCTAGCTTCAGTCTATCACAAATTCACAATCACTTGCCTGATACTACAATGCAATCGCTTGTGGATAACATTCATCAACCGCCATTTGCAAGGACCACCATACTTGTCTGCATCTCTCCTGTTTCGCTTGCACCTGAAGCCAGAAAGTTTCGGCCCATGGCTCATTGCGACCATCCATGCTCAAATCATAAGGCACTGAGAAGCTGTAAGTATCTTCGTGTTAGCTACCAAGTCCCAACAACAATAACAGTATAATTGTAAGGAAGAACAACACATTTGACCAGCTATTAATTGGCAACACTAAGGGTGTTTTTTTTTTCTTTGATGTAACAAATACTCTGTACTAAGGATTCTTGATTAAGATATCTTCGCTCTTATTTTACGACTGCATTAGTTTTTCTTTTGCAGATACAATCAAATTTGATCGAACCGTCTCCTCCTACACGAGAAGATGCGTGCAATAGTTGAATTTATAGATTAAGTGTGAGTTTTCCCAAATCCCACATCAGAAAGATAGAAATACATGATTTCACAGACAGGTATTTGAGATCCACAATGATTTACGATATACACATAGGCTCACCTCATCAGCTCCTCTAGTGGCAAAGGATTGGTATGAGAGAAGCTTCTACAGAAAATGCAGGACAGCAAGTTAGTCTCACTATGATCTACTACATTTACCAACAAACGATTAAGTTCGACTGAGTCAAATAAAAACTAGGGCAAAGTTAAACCAAGAATCCAAGTACAGCTATTGGATGTATTGATTTATAAACCGGTAAGACATAGACGGAAGATTATTTTAGAGATTTGATACAGGCCCTCGTGGTCTAAAGGCTTCTATTATTAGTTGTTGAGTCCTTTTCAATATGTTTACATTCTAAAGGATAAGTACTCTATAAGCTTCACAAATTTAAGGACCTCTTCAACTCTTAGTTTCCAGATATTACTCATCAGGATAGCAGGATAGAGTTCTTAAAGTTGCAGAAGAGACATCTCCTACTAAATACTTTATCCCACCTGAAGACTCCAGTTGGTACTGGAAGAAAGTTTGCAAAGTCAAAGAAAAGATCAAGCTCTACTGTAATGACTGGAGAAATGCAAATTACACTAAAGCTAAGGGGTATAACTGGATGACACAGGAAGAGCCTAAAGTAGGGTGGGATAAAGTAGTGTGGAGCAGGCATTCTATTCCACGATCAAGCTTCATTGCCTGGCTCACAATGAAGAAGAGGCTACAGGTTAAGGAGAGATTGAGGAGACTGGGCATATGTGAGAAGGATGAGTGTGATTTGTGTCAAGATGGAGTTGAAACACATGACCATCTATTCCTCACTTGTATATACAGCAAGAAATGTATTGAAGAGCTCAAAAGGAAGGTAAACATTAAGATTCCTGCTGATAACCCCATTCAATGGTGTGCAGCAAAGAGCTTTGGTTCTAGACTGGAGAAACAGGTAACAGGAGCCCTTATATGCAATGTAATCTATTACATTTGGTTCATGCGAAACAAATGTCGTTTTGAGCAATGTATATGGATCCCTGAAGTCCTGATCAAGAAGGTGATTGATGAAGTTCGCATTAGATTAAGACACATCCTGAAGAATCTAAAAGAGAAGGACAAGGTTTGGCTAGCAAAATCTAATCTAATGTAATGTCCAAAATTGTCTTAGCTGGTGTTGGCTTAGGTTAGATTTGTTATGTAATTGTTGAAATTAGAGGTTTTGCCTCTAAACGATCTTGTATCTGTTTGCTTTTATTAATAAAACTTACCTTTCAACAAAAAAAAAATCATCAAAAGAGCATCAAGTACACAGAACAGTATAGTTTATTCAGCTTCATCGTTAGCTCTTCTTCAGGAAGAAATTAAAAGGATTATAGCAGGTATTCAATTATTGCAGAATTCTGACGATGGGAACTTGTAGACCTGGGCAACGGGGCGGGGCGGGGCGGGTCAGGGTCACTCTCAGATGGGGCGGGCCGGGGCGGGTCACCAGTGTGCAATGATGGGCCGGGGCGGGTCATGACCCGACCCGACCCTTGCCAGTTTCAGCCCCTCTTCATAGACCCCTCTGTCTTTCGCACTTCCTCATTAGCTTCAATATCTGCTCCTCTCCTTCTCTCTCCTTCCTCTCTCTTTGTCCACCATATCTCACCAAAGCCAAAATTCAGCCAAAAATCCTCTTCAAAACATCCCAATTAATATGAAAAATGTAGATCCAAAATATTTCTCTCCTATTCCATTATAAGTAGAAGGATAACATAATAATATTAATAATAATATCTCATTCCAAATAATTGATAATTAATCTTCATGAGGAGAGAGAAATGTAAAGCAATGAAGAAAAACAAAATGCAGGACCTATATTCAAGGAGAGAGAAAAGAGAGGTGAGATTTCTGTAAAATTTAACTTCTTCTGACCCTTGTTTGCCCCGCCCCGGTTAAATACATTACGGGTCGGGCCTTAAGAGGGGCGGCCCTTTTTAGTGACGGGCCGGGTCATGACCCTGTAAATCAGGGGCGGGTCATGGGTCATTACTGGGTCCCCGCCCTGTTGCCCAGGTCTACGAACTTGTAACGTTGAAAGGTTTAAGCTTCATATTGTCATGATTAAAACAATTACAAAAAAAAAAAAAGACCACTCTGTCATCAGACATGACTCATGAGTGTGTGGCTGATGTGGTTTTGTTACATCTGATCCCAGTTTTTCATCGGCTATAGAAGAAAATTTCAGCATAGGGAAGGAGGTTAAGATTTGCAATCCTTTTAAAAAAAAAAAAAAAAAAAAAAAAAAAAAGATTTCCAGTCCTACAATTCAGATTGTGGTCTAGATTCCCACTTAACATAGTGCATCTTCTCTTATTCAAAGTTATTATCGTACAATGTCAACACAGGATACATTTATTATTCTTAGTACTCTTCAAGCATGATCATTTTGGGAACAAGGCTTGGTTGTTGTTGTTGTTGTTGTTGTAATACTCTTCAAGCCTGAAACCAAAATCTTCGCAGTCTGCCTAACTTAAAAGTTTGCTACTCTTTAGCGACTGGTAACATCACCATGATAAAAGAGAAGAGACCATCTCATCGACGACAAATTACCATCTTTATGCTCTATAGCACAACTATCATATTAGAGAGGAAGAGCCACCACAAGTCGGAATAGCGTAGACAACTAGTAAGACTCGCCGCAATCAACAGCACTAGAAAAATAAGAAACAGACCTGCAGAATAGAACTCTGAAGAGATGAAGAGGTTTGGTTGACAGATTGTAGATAGCATCAGAAATATGATTTTTTCCAAACAAGTATATCACCGGATATCCAAGCAGCCATCTGCAACAATGCCAGAGTAATTTCACAAAAGTTCAATAGCTTGATGTCTTTTTACTAAAGGGAAAAACATAAGTGAGAGGATTTGATTGGCAGCAGAACTACTACATTTGAAATCTTGGTCCTAGTAAGGAATTAAACAAGGCTTCTTGAGAAGCCAAGGTACCCTGATTCACTATCATTATGCATCAATAAATCAATAATAATATCAGGATGTAGAGCTTGTGCTTTAATATTCCGAGTTCACAAATGCAATACAGTATTTCACACAAGTGGCATACTATAAGAGAGCCTGGTCTACATTCAAATTTGAGTCACATGAAGATCTAGAGGAAGTTCTTAAAAGGGGACAATGGAAATTGGGATTGATGATACAAAGCAATGGACACCACGATTTGCACAAGAACTGGACAGTTTTCTGTATTCCTATATAGGTCATTTTCCCAGACTTGGATCCATATATCTGGTCTAGCCCGCCCCGAGTAAAATTGCAAGCAAAATAGATAAACCCATGTTCGCAGATCACACAACCACCAATCAGGAGAGGTTGACATTTGCGAGGGTTTTGATTGAAGCAGATGTTGCAAAAGAGCTGCTTGAGTTCATCAGAATCAATACCCCTCATTGTGGACAAATCACACAAAAAGTTGATTTTCGGCCATGGATGCAAAAAATTAGGTCATCTTATTCATAAATGCAAGCATCAGAAAGCAACAAAGACGGTAACTCAGGAGCACCCAAAGCCAAAGCCTGTAGCTCAAACATAAGTGTACCAAGTTAAATCAAAGGAGACTGTAACTACAGCTGAAATATTGAATGAAAATGTTGCTACAGACAGAGGAAATACTTGAGGTTGTTAGTTCTGAAGCAAATGCTTCAGCAGGCAATGCTTAATCATATTTTCAACATGGAATTTTAGGGGTCTGAATGAGACCTTGAAGCAGCAGGAGGTAAAAGATCTCCTGTGGAAGAATAAAATTGACTTTTTGGGCATCTTGGAAACAAAGGTCAAAGAATGAAAAGCCCCTAGTATAGTACGAAGTAAGTTTTCTGGTTTCGAAGTTGTTCACAATAGTGATCATCATCAAACTGGTCGAATATGGGTCTTACGGAGGCCGCAAACTGTAAGCTTACACTTCTCTGTTCCCACTCTCAATTCCTACACTGTAAGGTACATTATAAACTTTCGCATTCTGAATTCCATGCTACTATATGGCAGTAATACAAGGCAAGAGAGATTGGATCTTTGGAAAAATCTGCAACAGCTGGCTAGATAAAATGTAAATAGTTGGATGGTGCTGGGGGATTATAATATCATTAGGAATGATAATGAGAGTAGCAATCACCCTCCTAATATAGGCGAAATGGATGAATTCAAGGACTGCATTGTTGTTTGTAGATTGGAGGAAAGTCACAGCCAAGGTGGTGACTTCACCTGGACAAACTTTCAGGATGGAGACAGGAGAGTCTGGTCAAGATTAGACAGAGCTCTCATCAACCAAACTTGGCTAGCTCCCTATCCTGATTCCTATGCCCCTATCCTTCCCTTTGGGATGTCAGACCACTTGCCCATCTTGATAAAAGCTTTTAATACCATTCCCTTGAAGAAAACCTGGATAATGTGGTGAAAACCCCGGAATTACAGTGTCTGAAGAGCAGAAAAACGCTTTAGATGGCTCCCATCTCAAAAGAGGAAATTAAACCAGCCCTCTTAAGCATTGACCCGAATAAAAGCCCAGGGCCTGACGGCTTTTCTTAAGGATTCTTGGGGGATTATTGAAAGAGATTGTTGTGCTGCAATATTAAATTTTTTCAAATCTAAGAAGACGCTCAAACAGGTGAACTCAACCATCATTACTCTCATCCCAAAAAATGCAAATGGCTTCAGTATTAAAGTACAGGCTGATATCATGTTGTACTACAGTCTGCAAGACAATTACCAAACTTTTGGCAGACAGGCTTCGGGTAATTCTCCCTACTTTCATCAGAAATGAACAGGCAGCTTTCACGCAAGATGGAAACATTTTTGACAATACAGCAATGTCACAAATTCTAGTCAAAGGTTATGCTCAATGTAATGTGTCCCCAAGATGTTTGATCGAAGTCGACATATGAAAAGCTTTTGACCCTCCCTCCCTCCCTACCTACCTACCTATCTGGCTGTGCAAATTGGCCACCATCGACAAGATCTTTTGTGAAAAGGATCAGCAAATGGTTCTCCCCTGATCTATCATAAAAATCAGGAGGTGAAGTCTGGATGATATTTTAGACAGTTAAAACCTGGATTACTCTGGAATAAACAAATTTCAATATGACATGGATGAGCCTACTATTGGCTGTGGCAGCACTTGATTCGTTACGGGATTGAACAGAACATAACATCTTTCATATATACTCCGTATAGCTTACTAGTGCATCTTCACGGTAACTAAGTAACTACGTAAGTTACGGGAACATATCATCTTCAGTGTAACATTAGATAATCGAGACTGAAACTCACTTACCCATTTAAGGTGGGAATGGTGATCTGATAATCTTGAAGGCAGCTACTGAGGTCAAGAGCGTTGGTTAATTCGCTGGAAAACTGATCATGTGAACAAGATTCAGCATCTTTCTGGTTCTCTTTATTCAGTCCTTTTACAGCAGCATCATTAACTCCATCAGGAGTAAATACTGAAGAAAACAAATGATAAACAGAGACCAACTCTTTGATTGCTGAAGTTTGTTCATCAGATAGTATCATCTAAAATACATGACATAAAAGTTCCATCAGAATAAAAAAAAAAAAAAAAATTTGATGGTATCAGAATAAAAGCTTCACTACATGGCACAAAGTGAAAATATATTGTGACTGAAACCTACCTTCGGAGGATCATGTTCAAGGTCCACAAAAAATTGTTTAGCATCTGAGCTTAAACTCCATGCAACATACTCGGCAAATTCCATGACATTTACCATGTAAATCATATCTTCAATAACCATCACTCTCAAATGCTGAAAATTGGATTCCTGCGAACGTAAGATTTAGTTTATTGCATTTATATATAATGATAAGAGCTGAAGCTTAAAAGATGACCTAACAACGCTGGAACCGGTGTAATCACAATAAAGTTACAGCAAACATCACACATCTACACTTCTCGAGAAGGCTATCTTGCATGCTAACAGCTCAAAAAGGTACCAGGTATCAAACTCCCATTCCGGTAATCCAAATAACTAATACTGGTCAAAGGGCATGCATGTGAGTAGGCTAAGGTGAATTCCTAAGGTTCATACAGGTTGCTTACATACATGAGTATCATTTTGCATATATAAAAAACCTGAACATCAAAACTTTAAAAGCCATCAACCTCTTTAGAAATGGAGAAATTTCAGGAAAAATAAGGACCAGAAAAGATTTGTCACGCAAATAATAAAACCTTAAGTTACCAAGACACAGCAAGTATAGCAGTCCACATATTTTAACACAGATCTGTTGAAAGCCTTAAAAAGAATCTTTGTAGCATACCACTAACTATCAGTCTATCACAGCCAAATTCTGTCATAAGACAAATTGAAGATCTCCATCCATCCTTTTATCCTCGAGAAGAAGATATTACTTCAATGTTTTTTTTTTTTTTTTTTTTTTTTTTTTTTTTTTTTTTTTTTTAGGACTGGGACTATTTGTTCAAAGTTCATAGGTTTTTCACTTGTTTTACTTTTTTTATTATTCTTATTTATTTTTCTATTATTATTTTTATTTTTATTTTGATGGCTTTCTAAAACTCCTTTTGAAAGGGTTTCAATATTTCTAAATTGTTCATTATGATTTTGAACTTTTATGGCGTACACAAGACGGTTACCAGATGACGATTCATGTTAGCCGACCCCAAATCATTTTGGGATTAAGGCTTGGTTGTTGTTGTTGTTGTTGTGGACTGGGACTATGTTCTTGTTTCACGATGGAGCAGAAGACTTTTCAATCCTGCAAAGCCATGTCAGGACTGATTTCCAGGTCTTGTTTCTTTACACAAAAAGAACCTTTTTAAGCCACTAATTAATTTAAGCTTATCACACTTTGTACAAAGTCACGTCAAGCGGTTGTTAACAAGGAGATAATTCCGAAAAAGAACACCCAAGATGAGTTTCACCTCAGACAAGTAGTTCTTTCTCAGTAATGACCTGTAGGCTATAATCACTACATTCATTTTCACTTTATCAATCAAGGCACTGTTAAGTGTCACCCTTCGAAGTCCCAAACCTTGACCGGAGCAAATTACAGCTTCCATTTGTCAACAGAGAAAAGGGACAATGCAGAGCTCTGTCACAATCTAAATACTATTAGCAGTAGATATAAACCCCTATAGACCATCTTTATCGCAGGTTTTAGAATGAGTCTAAAGCTTAAGACTGACAATATTTGCTCCGGATGTGCAATGGGCTTGTCTCAAACTTAAGACGTCAAATGATGACTCTTGGTATTCCATGACTCATCTTAAGACTCCAACAAGTTAGCTTTGTCTTTTTTTTTTTTTCAATAATTTTCACACTTAAGATAGAAGCTTATATGAGTCTTAATTGAGTCAGAGGGTAAAGTTAAAAGCTTTATGGGTCTCATTTGAGTCTTGAAAACTAAAATAGTAATAATTTTGTTGATACGGCAAATTGTTAAGACTCAAGTAAGTCTGAGAATTGACTATTGAGGGTTAAAGATAGTCTAATAGTTACCCTCAGAATCACATGATCAGTTGATATCTCAATTGGCTAACATTGTACTATACTATGTTACGAAATCACATTCATCGACAAATTATTATTATCATCACCTCTTATATATACCAGCTTTCAGGGATTGTGTAGCAACATCAACCAGCTACTTAATCACTCATTCTAATCACAATAACAACTCAATGACCGACTTTTTATCAAGTTTATACTTATATCTCCGTATATTACCTTACGCCAAGTTAGCTATTACAAAGTAGAGCTACAACTGTGATAAACTAAAAATCAAAAGGACACAAAGCAAGGAGAAGCAAGAACCTCATGTAGCTGCTCAAATAAAGAACACAATCGATCTTGCAACTCGGGCAACTTGCCACCATAGTCCACCATAACAACGGGCCTCATTCTCGAGCATAATGCCAAAACATCTACACAATTAGAAATCATCAAAGTCACTAACATTCATCATCCAAATTAACTATTGACTTCCACACTTGAGTTCCTTTCCCTCTACATTCATCGCCATTACGATATCCAAAAATCTTCTACCAAATTCACGGAAATGTGATATGAATGCAAGAAATCGTATCTTTTCTTTTCTTTCTTTTTTATTGAGGTAAGAGTATCTGTTGACTTGGTTCAAGGAAAGGCTAATGATACAAACGGGCATCAAATTCAAGTGTCACGAACACGAAACAAATACGGAAAATGATTTTTACACTACGAACCGTAAAATGCCATTTAAAATGACAAAAAAATCAATTCGGGGAGTGTAAAAATCAACTTTTTTTTTGCGACAATTGCAACATCTAACAAAGGTCGTAGAAATGCAAATAGTCATCAATAACAAAACCATCAGCAGCTATAAAATTCACAGAATTGGGTGTAATACGATCGAACAATGAGTGAATATGCTCCAAATTTAATCAAAATGCCCAAAAAAAAATAGAACCTAGAAAGAAATCGAGAAATTAAATTGAAGTAAGATTGTAAAAGAGAAGGAACCGATTTCAAGGCGACGTTTAGAAGAAGGTTTAAGGCGCCATTTGATGTGAGAAAGTGCGGAATTTAGCGATTTTGATACTTGTTCTGCCTCACCGCTCTCCATATTTTCGCAGACCTTTTCTTTTGCAGCCGAAACAAGCTTCTTCTTCACTAATCACTACAATGTGTTGTGTGTACAATTAAATGGCACGAAACAAGCTGATTTAGCTGTTGGTCAGACAAATACAAATTGATTTGGGGCTTTTAAATCAATTTGTGTAAAATAATTTTTGAAATTAGAGTACAAAAATAATATGGAGTCAAGAATAAAACTGTTGTGACTCGTGGTAGGCTAGAGTTGAGAGCGTGAGTGTCATAATTAAGTGGTGAACATGTTTCAGTAGTGAAAGTCTAGAGAAAAAGAAAACGGAAAGATAAAAGCTGATTGAATGGCTGTGAGATCCTTAACGGACTAGTGCGTTTGAGTGCGTTTGAGGTCCTGTTTTCAAAAGAAATGAAAACGTTGGACCTCGACTTGATGGTTAACTCATTTTTACACTCTTCATAGTACTTTCCTATTTGTTAGAATCTATGAGGATTACGATCCCGAAATTAGGAAAAATGTGACTCACGGTGAGTAGTGTAAAAATCACTACCCATAAACATTTTCCCTGAACAAGGTTTCAACAAATCGCAATCCTCATATCGCACACCAGAGGTACATGTAGTTTTGTAGCCCGTGACATTTTATGAGCAATTGCTAAAAGTTAGACGACCATCCGCGTATATAAGCAAACTTCTAGTAGGACTAATGAGCATCCATCCTTATGGACCTTATCTAAGTCAAAAGCATTAAAATTATCTCGTGACATTGAAAACATACATATTATGTTTATTAGCTTATATGTTGGTGCTCAAGAATAAATGGCATTGCTTATTAAAGTATACTAGTTTGCATGCCCGTGCCACGCTCGGGCTGTTTATTAATATTTTTATACTTTTTTCATAAAAACAGTAGATTTATTTTTGTTCTGATTTTATTATTAACGATACTATACATTTTTTTCTTTAAACTTTTGTAACCCGTCATGTTATATTATGATCTATCTCCACCCCTTCATCATAGTATCATTACCTTCTCACTTTTACGTCACCCATTATACAATATCATTCTCATTCCACTATCTCATCACCAGTTATATTATTTCATTTTCGGAAAATTCACGTGGTACCCTAGAACTTTGGCCAATTGCACATGGTACCCAACTTCGCAAGTTTGTGCACGTGGTACCCCTGAACTTACTATTTTGTGCACATGGTACCCAAATATTAACTTCCGTTAGATTTTTCCGTTAAGTGATGATGTGTCGGTTAGTTGTTAGGTAATTAGTTAATTAAATTATAGATTTAATATTTCAATTAAAAAAAAATTCAATAAATTCTTACAAAAATAAATACTCCCTCCGGTCCAGATTAAACTTCTCGCTTCCTTTTGCGCACTTCTAAAGGAAAATTAATAAATAATTCTTAATGATCCACTTAGCAAATAAATTTAAAAGCTAATTATCACCAACATCTTCATCTTGCCTCCCTAATTATTCACTCGACAAAAAACTTAATAGTTTGGGAATGGGGAAGACAAAGTCGAAACCCTAAAAAAGAGGATGGGAAGTTTAATCTGGACCGGAGGGAGTATATTTTTTCAAATAATTTTTTCAAAAAAACTTTATTAAAAAAGTAATTTTTCTAGGGGTACCATATGCAAAATATTGTGATCTCAAGGGTACCGTGTGCACAAAGTGGTAACTTGAAGGGTACCATGTGCACAAATTATGATTTTTTTAAGAGAAATAATATTTTTTATGAAAAAAAAACTTGTTTTTTGGATTTTTTTTTTGTTTATGATTTTTTTTTTGGCTTTGTTTTAAAAAGTAAAAAAAAATTATTTTTATTTTTATTTTTTGATTTTCTTAAAATGGAAAATCATCATTAATATTAACCAATTTACATAACAACTAACTAACACATCATCACCTAACGGAAAATCTAACGAAAGTTACTATTTGGGTACCATGTGCACAAAGTGGTAACTTCAGGGGTACCATGTGCACAAACATGCTAAGTTGGGTACCATGTGCAATCAGTCAAAGTTCGAGGGTACCACGTGAATTTTCCGTTTCATTTTTATTCTACTATCTCGTCACCCGTTATATCACAGTATTAAATTTATTACCATAAATTAGCTACTACCATATTATTATCTCTTCGATCTTATATTGTAAACTAATTTATTATAATTATTATTTTCCATAAATTAGCTAATAATATACTATTTGATAATTTTTTATCATATCTCAACCAATAATTATATTTAATACTATTTTTATGTTATATCCCATTAATGAATGCCAAGTGTCCTTCTAGGAAAGACTTGGTTTCAGGTTTTAATCAATCAATCAATCAATACATATATATAAAGCTGACTATTTCCATGAGCCTACGCTTTTTGCTTATTTTCCCGATTAATCACAAAATTCTATTTGATTTTCTTGCGTTGTGAGAGATCCAAAGATTATGGTATAAATTAGTTAAAATCGAATGTGGATAGAATTGATAGAGTTTGGATAGATGTGAACTTAATACTAATAATTAATATCAATGTCCTACACTATCACTAAGTTCTACATCCTACTAAAATTAGAGAATCAATCATATACCTATATGTGCACTGAATTGGTTAGTTTTTGTTGCAAAGCCTTATATTGCACCTTTTAACTTTTGCAATAATGTCTTACGTTTTTGCATTGTCTTTCTCTTTTGTTTCTGCAATGTCTTATATATGCACAATTGTAATTTAATTGTATTGATATTGATATTTATTAGTATAAAGTCAAAATTTTCATGCAAAATAAGAGTTGATAATAGCCTGATAAATCTATATATGTTATATCATAACCGATAGGATGATTGATTTGGACTTGATAAAATTATGTGCATGCGCGACTTATCAAATAAATCTAGCTAGAAGAATAATTAGTCACCAGTAGTCGTAGGAGTAGAATTTGAGTTATAGTAGTAGCGAGTAAGAATATGTAAGAGTAGGAGAACTGTAGGAGCAGGAGTATATCATAGGCGTCAGAGTAGTATTATTGTTGTAGTAGGAGTAGGAGTATATCGTAGGCGTCGGATGGAGTAGTATTATTGTTGTAGTAGGAGTAGGAGTATATCGTAGGCGTCGGATGGAGTAGCATTATTGTTGTAGTAGGAGTAGGAGTATATCGTAGGTGTAGGAGGAGGAGGAGTAGTAGTAGGAGGAGGAGTAGGAGTAGGAGAGTAGATCGTATGCGTATTAGTATTAGTATTAGTATTAGTATTAGTATTAGTATTAGTAGTAGTATTAGTAGTAGTAGTAGTAGTAGTAGTAGTAGTAGTAGTAGCAGCAGCAGTAGTAGTAGTAGCAGCAGCAGCAGCAGCAGCAGCAGCAGGAGGAGTGGAGCATGCATATCGTAGGCGTAGAAGGAGTAGTAGGTGTAGTAGTAGGAGTAGGAGTAAGATTAGTGGTAGGAGGAGGTGTAGAAGTAATAGTAGTTGTCCAAGTCCAATAAACACTCCCTACTATATTGGAAAATTGGAGAATTGTAGTAGTAGTAGTAGTAGTAGTAGTAGTAGTAGTAGTAGTAGTAGAAGAAGAAGAGTAGTAAAAAAATTGAATTAAAACAGAGAGCTCATCATCTATAATAGAATAGTAATAATTAAGTTCATTATCGTATATACTAATCCTACTTTACAGAGAGTTATACACTATTTCTTATTAAAACATAGAGCTCATTCTCCAAGAAGATTATATTTAAAATTGAGAATTAAGTATCTTAAATTTATATTACAAATTTACAATAAAACAGTCTCACATTATTTATAGAGTCCATTATTTATACTAATCATATTGAAAATGGGCTAATCGAAAAGCTACAAGATACTTGATCACATTCTCAGTTCTAAATAAGTTAAAACTTATTCAATTCAGAAATGTATAATTGCCATTAAATCATCGTGTTAGTATCCAAAGAACCAGCATAGAAATTAGGAAGTGGAACTCAATTAAGACACGCATATCTCCTACCTCAATCACCGATTTACGCGGCGTATGATCGCTTGATGAAAAGTTAAGATCATTATCTAACGATGGACACAATTAATCAGCATGTAAAAAAGAACCATACATTCGTTAATTTACTTTATTTTGCATCACGTATAAGAATAGGAGAAAAGAAAACAATAAAAATGAATAAAATTCTTACAATGAGAAGACCTTTCTAGACTCCTACATACTATATAAAATTGTTGAAATGATATATAATAGTTTTCTTATACATTAACTTACATCATGTAAAGCTGTTTATAGCGATAATAAGAGTTCATTGTCTACATAAATCTGATTCAAAATAGACCAATCCAAAAGTTCCATGATGTTATATCGTACCTATTTTCTATCCTGCTAAAGTTAACACCTATTCGGAAGTGTATAATTTATCATTAAAACAAAATTGCATTACTTCTTTTGTTTGGGCACGATTTAATAGTTGTGGGGTAGCCTTGGTTTTTTATTTACACTGAAGGTCATTTGTCCCACATGCAAATAGGTATACTCCATCTTCCATGAAGGTTAAAATGGACTTAGACAAATGCTACACAAAAATAGAAATCAGGCAAATGGACCATCCAAAAAAGAAAAATGGGGCAAATCAAAAGAATAGGAGAGGGTATCAAAGTTTATATCACCAAAAAAATTTCTCAAATTAAGCTTTGATAGTATTATATTCACATAAATTTTGCCCGCAATGGCATGCCCAAATCAACAAATCAAATTTCAAATTATATTAAGTAAATCTGACCAACTAATTGAGGTTAAATTGATTGTCCGTGCAACGCACGGGCATTCAACTAGTACATATGTATAAAGCTGACTAATTTCATAAGCCTACGTTTTTCGCTTATTTTCTCGATTAATCACAAAATTCTATTTATTTTTCTAGGCTTGTGAGAAAATCCACAAAACTACATGTAGATCAATATATATTCCTAATCCTAATGCAAAATAAAAATAGGTATTAGTGTGCAAATTAAACAAGCCTTAATGTACGCATAAATAGTTATGTGCATCCTGGTCTAATGTTTGCTCTAATCCTTCCTGAAGTAGTATTTAGAAAGAGTGTGACTTGAAAATCAATTTACAAAATTAGTTATCTATTAGGATAATATATAGAAAATTGAATTGAATCCTATAATAAGGACATTTTACGTGCCCATGCATTATGATAGCATTGTTTTCTCCCATTCTCTACGTACATAGATGTTTTTTTTTGTTTGCTAATTTTCGTCTACATTGTTTTGTTTTTTATAATTGATTATTATTGTTAGTAAGTCTAACATTTGTTTTTCTTACACTTGAGTATATCCTGAATCATTAATTAGATATGTTTATTAGTCGCAATTTGATCGCTTTGCCAATGTTTCTAACCGTTTTCTTTAATTTTGAATTCACAGGTTCAGTTGACGAAACTGAATAATTTCATGAGCCTCCATTAAAAATTTATTTTCCTGATTAATCACAAAATTCTATTTATTTTTCTAGCAATGTGGTTGAATCTAAAAAAATTTAGATAAGTTGCACGTTTTAATTTGCAATACCAAACTCCTAATATAAACCTAACTAATCTACACGTTTTTTTTTTTTTTATGTGAATCAACTACTGGTAAGAGACCATATATATAAAGCTCAATTGTGTTAGTGTAACATTGATTTCGTTAATACTTTTGTTGTTTTATGATTCTATGGTTTGTTTACTTGCTATGTTTATCATCTTTGATACTACTTTTATTACTTTAATTTGGTAAGTTTTATGTCCATCATCTGAATATACGATTTTTATCTAAGAATTTCAGGTATATATGTACCAAGCTACTTATCTCAATATAGTGGCACGAAGATACAGTCTCGTGATTTTTCGAGTGGTGATGAGTTATTATACATGCACTTTATCAATCTTTGTTTAATAGTTTACGTAGATAGTTAGATTCTTCGTGTTAAATCTATATCTAAGTGTATGTACTGTGTTTTGAAAATTTCAGTTGTACATATATATACAAGACATTTCGTCTGATTAGCTTGATCATATGTATACATACGTAATATAATGCAGCTATATCTAGGCTTTGAAGATTGACAATGTCTTACACAATTTTTCTTTTTGCTTATATTGTGTGTTTCTAACTATTTTTCTTTTGTGTACCATTTTTGTTCTAATGCTTTTTGGTTTTTATATAATTCTAACAGTTTTTATACCATTTTTTTTAATGAGCTGGTCATGGTAAGCCTACATGGCTTTCCGAGATGACAAGTAATCAAACACCAGTAGATTTGGCTGAGCAAGTGAGACTAGGTGAGTCTGTCATTAGTTTTGGGTGATATTAGGTTGTTCCCCAAAAAATAAATTGTATAAGGTGGTTCCCCAAAAAACCATTAAAGATGGAGGTGGTTCTCCACAAAAAACCCTTCTAATAAATTAGATAGAGTTCATATTCAATTAGATAACCTCATTAATTGACATATGCTATACAAAAATTACTAAAATTTTTTAATATACTTGAGCTCAAATTATTTTTAAAATTCATTTACTATCAGCTAAATAATAGGAGTCATAATTATGTATCAAGAAATCGGCAACTAAAGAAATATGTATATATATATACTCGACTAAAGTACAACTAATAATACAAACATTCGATTGAGCAACTTATTCAAATAATTTTTTTTTGTCAATTGTTGTTAAATTATGAGAATATACAATAAGCTTAAACAAGTAGACCTTAAATGAATTTAATAGGAGTACATTGTTTACAAATCCCATTCAATATAGGCTAGTCAAGAAGTTACACGATAGTAGACAGTTTTCACAGTGTTAAAAACTTAAAACTCTACTCCATAATTTCTAGAGCAAATATGGGGGAACTAAAAATCAGACAATGAAACTCCAAAGCACATATCTCATTACTTTATCAACCAAATGAGCATACTTCACATATCTACCTTACAAATAAACCTTGCAAATCTAAACTAATAGGAGTATGTTAAAACATAACTATTACTATTAAGAAAATCATCTATCGATTACAATTGAATTTATGCCCACAAATTAAAATTCAACAAGCAAGTCAAGCATAAAATAAATCATAATGGGTGCATTGATATAAGTTCATTAATTGCTTCAAAATCTACTTAACTTTTACATTTAGTACACCAATATAGTTTTTTAGGTGCCAATTGAGATCTAATAATAATAAAATAATTTAAGCTTAAACCAAAATTTTTAAAATTGAGATTAAATTTAGAGTCCGTGCAACGCACGTGCATTCAACTAGTACATATATATAAAGCTAAATAATTTCATGAGCCTACGTTGATGCATATTTTTCCAATTAATCACAAAATTCTATTTATTTTTCAAGCGATGTGGTTGAATCCACATATTTTAGGATTACGTCTATTTTAGGAGTGTTACTTCTCTTATTTTTTTTTTTTTTTGAAATAAAAACGGTCCTCAAAATTTCATTACGTAACTCCGGCAATAAAATGCGAAGCAGCAATATCGAGTACATCACTAGGTCCGGTGTCCACCCACACTCTAGTCGAGTAATCCACCGGTTTCCAATGGGCCATAAAATGAGCGGCCGTATTCCCATCTCTACGAACTTGACTAAAAACACAAGAATTAAACCTACGAGAATATCTAAGACAATAAGACCAAAATAACTCGAAAGATTGGAACTAGACTTTAGGGATGAGATAAGCTGCAAACAATCAGACTCGAGGATCACATCGCCATTTCCTTGTTGCCAGGCCATTTGCAATCCTAATAACGCCGCTTTTGCTTCAACCACACCCGGTTCCCACCTCTCCATAACTTGCCTACACGCTGCCCTTGTAATCTCGCCGTCACTTCCTCGCACAACTGCACCCACGCCCGAACCCCTCTCCCCTAGTGTCGCCCCATCCACATTCACCTTTACCCACCCCTCCTGCGGTGGTCTCCAAAACGGCTCCCCTCCAATCGGCCCCCTCTCACACCTCCCATCCAACCTTGCCTCCCTCGCCTCATTAAAAGCGCGATAGAAACTCAACGCCCGATTCGCAATAACACCCACCTCAACAGCTTCCCCCCCATGGACCACCTCGTTTCTAGCGTTCCATATTGCCCACGCTAGCACCCCAACCTGCTCTAGGCTACCCTCTAACCACCCCTCTTTGTCTCCCCGCACCCA
Organism: Spergularia marina; assembly: GCA_963680865.1. Taxonomy (NCBI): domain Eukaryota; kingdom Viridiplantae; phylum Streptophyta; class Magnoliopsida; order Caryophyllales; family Caryophyllaceae; genus Spergularia; species Spergularia marina. Next base: position 18,130,194 of record OY804553.1, on the reverse strand, counting down.
CTTCTCAACTAGGTCCCGCCCCGTCCTACACCCATCCCAATGTTCCGTATCAAACCCCACTTCCACCCACACCCTAGAAATCGATGGGCAGAAACTAATCGAGTGGACGTCATTCTCAGCCACCACTCCACACCTCGGACAAAGAATATCGGCCTCGGTAATTCGTCGTTGGATGTTTGCCCTCGAAGGAAGCGACCCTCTACATAAGCGCCACACAAAAGTTTTGACCTTCGGTGGTACATCTGGGCCCCAGATGCACGCCCAAACATCCCCCTTATTTCCCGAGCTACTCCCCACACCCCCGTCAACGACCAGCTGCCTAGTACGAGCAAAATGATAGCCCGTATTCACCGTGTACTCACCCTTCTCACTATGATGCCAAACAAGTTCATCTGGCCTCTCGACCCCCGTTATCGGGATTGCGAGCACCTCCTCCGCCTCAAAAGACAGGAGCTGACCCCTTACCACATCACCTCTCCAACACCGCAAGTCACTATCTATCCACGACTCCACTAAGACATTGTCATTTCCTTCCCTCTGCGAGATCAGCTTAAAAGATGGACCCCTCAACGTCCACCTATCGCTCCACGATCTCACCAACCTACCATCCCTAATTCTCCAACGACACCCCTCCAACAATAACTTCTTAGCCCCCACAACACTCCGCCACACAAAGCTGGGTTGGTGGCCTTCTTCCGCTTCTGTAAAAGCACACCTCGCAAAGTACCGAGCCCTTAACACCCGACTTGCTAGCGTCTCCGGGTGTTTGAGGATCCTCCACGCCTGTTTCATCAGCATAGCATCGTTAAAAGCTTGTAGATGCCTAAACCCCATCCCACCATCCCTTTTCGCACAACAAAGTTTCTCCCAAGATACCCAATGAATTTTCCGCTCTCCCTCCTTCGATCCCCACCAAAATCGAGCAATTAGCGAGTTTATCTCATTGCAAAGACTTGACGGAATTTTGAAGAGTCCCAAGTGATAGGTAGGAATCGATTGGGCCACGGCCTTAATTTAGATTTCTCTACCCGCAAAGGACACTAATTTCCGCTTCCATCCCTTCAATTTCTTCCAAACACGCTCTTTGATCGAATTGAACGCATATCGTCTACTCCGTCCTACCACACCCGGCAGCCCCAAGTAGCGAAAGTGTTCCTCCACCCGCTTAGCCTCCAGAATGCCCGCCAGCCTCTCTCTATCCTTCTCCCTCACATTAGCACTAAAATTAACCTCGGATTTTTGGAGATTTCCTCGTTGGCCCGAGGCTAATTCGTACTTCTCGATAACCCTCCTGGCACACATCACATCCTCCTGCCCGAGCTCTACAAAACACAATACTATCATCTGCAAAAAGGAGATGTGAAACAAGCGGGGCACTCCTACATATGCGCACCCCATAGAGAGCCTTCCTCCCAATAGCCTTCTCAATCAATCCCGACAAAGCCTCCGCACAAATGATAAACAAATACGGCGAAATCGGGTCTCCCTGTCTAAGCCCCCGCTGCGGTCGAAAAGTCCGAGAGGGAACCCCGTTCACCAACACGGCCGACTCTACCGTAGCTAGGCACTGTAGCACCATCACCCTCCACTTGGCATCGAAACCCAGCTTGTAACACCCCCAAATTTCCTTTCCTTTTTAAAGACATTTTACGCGAATCAAAACACAAATTAAGGAAATTCAGAGGTGTCACTCCGCACTCGAGTCAAAGACCCGAATGCAAGGAGATTTCAGAAGCCAACCACAAATGTCTAATGATCTAAAATAACTATTACAATCCATTAATTAAAATTACAATAGTCCAAAATATGAAATATGAAATAGTCTATGTATTATTGATGGTCTAATAATTGAAAGTCTAAATTAATTTAATCCAACTAATTTCTAGTAAGTAGTCGTTCCCGCATGCACCAGTCACTGCAAACCTGTGGTGGATTTAAAGCACAAAAACCACAGTTGAAAAAGTCAGAAAAATTGAGTAAGCTAACACCTCAACATGTAGAAAACCAAAACCCTTACCTGGATTTTGAAAACGTTTTAATTTTATTTTCGAAAACACACTTAGCACATAAACATATACTTCAACCAATAGGAATTCCAAACCAATAATCAAAAGTCATATTCCACAATCAACCATTCAATTCATCACTTACTCATAACATAAGAAACATTCCATAATTCATATTCAACAAATCAAATATTAACGATAAATGAAATATTCATAAGTCGCGAGCAATGAGCCATATTCTACAATCCATATTTCACAATCCACAATCCACAATCCATAATCCATAATCCATAATCCATAATCCATAATCCATAATCCTTATTATTTAGAAATGAATTGAATCTTTTGCCAATTCACCCTATCAACCATAATCCATAATCCATAATCCAAGACTACTAGACCTTAAGTGTGCACACCCCCTACTGGGTGTTTTTAACCCAAGTAGAGTAGACTAGAGCCTAACCCTCTTAAAGACCGATGCGGTGGGGCAATTAATAGGAGTCGATGCGACTCAAACCAATAAATAAGAGTTCTTTTGACTCAAACAGATACATAGGAGCTCTTTTGGCTCGAACAAATAATTAGGAGTTCTTTTGACTCGGACAAATAAATAGGAGTTCTTTTGCTCCGTCTAAGTAACCAGTATCTTATTAAGAGAGAGTTGACGATCACAAATCATATAAACCGATACCAAACCAATATCATAATATAATTGGCTATGCGCCACAAACCAAGCCAAACCAAACCAAATCAACCATTTAATATACATTTAATCTTACCTTTCAAAATAACATATTTGTCAGAAGCCATTTCATATACTAATATCAATACATAAATCCAACCAATCAAAATACGATAATTGCGTAAACTGAATTGTTCTTCACCTATCATGATACTATGTTTTTATCCAATCACACCATCCACATATAGCACATAAGTTTGAAAGGTTTCTACAAGTTCGAGAAGGGTTGAGCATGCTAGCTTACCTTTTCAAGCAAACGGAAGTAAATAGCACAACAATCACTAGTATTCCTCGTCTACGAACTCAGGCTCTACAATTACACAAACGACATTCCCAAATCAACACTCAATCTTACTCAACCAACTTATCTATATGTTAGTATGATCTTATATACAATGTATGAACAAGACAATACCAAATCCAAACCAACAATTACCAATTATCCAATAATTACAATCCTATTTCAATAATTATCAAATAAAACCTAAATAACACTCAATTTATTATAAAAATTCACAAAGGCCTAAAATTAGTTTAAAACAGAATATAACTCATAAAAATCAATCCTTAATTATTATAATTTATTTAGGATTTATTAATACAATTTATATTATGTTTCAATTATCAAAAACGTGTTTAAATTACATAAAATCACATAAAAACGAATTAATTCAATTAATTCATAAAAATCAGTTTATAATTTTATAGTTTCCCCTAATTTTTGAAAATCCTAATTAACATAATTAATTGAGTTAATTACACTAATTTAGTATCAATTACCCAAAATCAAAACAAATTACAATTTATACAAACCCAACTCAAATTCCCAATTAAAATTAAGGATACTAATTAATAGGTTATAAGAACACCCAAGTTATACCTTTCGAACTTAATTAAACGAATTCAAGTAATTAGACTAATTAACCCCAAAAACATGATTAGTGAAAATCAACCCAAATTAAGCACCAAAACCAATTCTTTGTGTATAAAACTAACTCAAATCAATTACCCACTAATCATAACACTTATTAGGATCAATTAAACATGATTTAAAGCAAGAAAACGAATTAAAATCGATGTCTACTAAGGTGGACGAAAACAGGGGCTAAAAAGGGGCGAGGGGCGTTACCCACGGTAGCAGAAGGAGGAAAATAAAGGTGGTGCGGTGGTAGGCCGGCGAGGGTGAGCGGCGGCGGCGTCTGGCTGGAGGAAAGGGTGGCGCGGCAGGGAAGACGTGCGGCGAGCAGAGGCGAGAAAACAGAGGAGCTCTGTTTTTTTTTTTTTATAGGGGGGCTGTGTCGGTTTTCGTTTTTTTTTTCCTTTCCTTTTCTTTTTTTTTTTCCTTTTTGTTTTCTGATTTTCTTTATTAGTTTGAGTTGGGTATTGAATTGTGTTTGGGCCAAGTTGTGTTGGTATGGGTTGTTGTAGTATTTGGAAGATAGCCCAACTCAGAAATTAGAAAATCCTACATAGAAAATCCGACTCCAAAATCCATTTCCGAACTCGGTTTTGAAAGCGACTCACAATTAATAATTAAAATCTTTTCATTTCAATAATCTAATTAATAAGTCTAAAAATACTAATATAAAATACTTTAAAATTTCGGGATATTACACAGCTTCTCCATAACCGCCCTCAAAAATTCCCACTCCACCCGGTCATATGCCTTGCTCATATCTAGCTTAAACCTCGCATAAACCGGGCCTCCTCCAACTCGCGTCCGCATAAAATGGAAAATTTCAAAGGCAATAAGAGCATTGTCTGTGAACAGTCTACCTGGAGTGAATGCACTTTGAGAGTTGGACACAATGCTTGGTAAGAACACCTTGAGTCTGTTCGCCATAACCTTTGACGCCATCTTGTACAGGACGTTGCAAAGGCTGATGGGTCTAAACTCCGTCATTCGTTCGGGCTTGTTAACCTTCGGAATAAGCACAATATTAGTACGGTTCACCTCCGCCATTGGACACTCCCCTTCGATAATGGCAGCTACATACCGACTAACATCCTCTCCCACGATGTTCCAATGTTTTTGATAAAACTTGGCATTCAGCCCGTCCGGCCCAGGTGCCTTACACGGGCCCATTTGCTTCAAAGCTTCCCAAACCTCCTCCTTCGTGACTGGCCCCGTAAGATTAGCATTCATCGCCTCCGATACCCGCCTTTCCACCCCCTCCAGCGCCTCCGCCACTCCACTCACAGCCGACGGTGCAAAAAGCTCGTCGAAATAGTCCACCGCTACCCGACTCACCTCCTCGAAACCCTCCACCCACTCCTCCCTCCCATCCCGTAACTTAGTTATCTCATTTCTTCTTCTTCTCAAGGATGCTTTGAGATGGAAAAATTTTGTATTACGGTCTCCTTCAACAAAATTTTGAACCCTCGACTGTTGTCGCCAATATATCTCTTCTTTCATCATCAAGTCATCCATCAGCTCACACACCTCCTTCCTCTCCGCCACAATCTCTTCAATTGGTCGACATCCATTAAGAAAGGTCAGTCAACCCCTAGCTTCTTCAATCTTCTTTCCGATATCGCCAAATTCTTCCATACTCCACCTCCAAAGCTCCACACTCACCTTCTTGATTTTACTAAGAACGTCACTTGCACTCACCTGTTCACTACCCCCCTCCCACGCCTCTTCGATCACCTCCGAACACCGCGGGGATGTCAGCCAAACATCTTCAAAACGAAACTGTTTTTCCCGCCTCGACTCCCCCACATACTATTTCAATGCAATAGGACAATGGTCAGAACGTTCCCTTTCCAAATGATACACGGTCACGGCTGGATGTAGCTCAATCCATTCGATCGACCCTAGAGCACGATCTAATCTTTCAAAGACGTCCTCCGGCTCCGCCCTTTTGTTCCACCACATGTACGGGTCTCCGTTGAACCCCAAATCTTTCAACTCACAGTCATCTATTGCATCTCGAAAGGCATCAAGCTCGCTCTGCAGTCTCGGCGGACCCCCCCCTCTTTTCTTCCTGATAAATGATTTGGTTAAAATCCCCCACCGCGAGCCAAGGGAGATCAGCCACCGTTTTTATCTCCCGCATCAGCTCCCATGACCGCCACTTATCTTCCCTCCTAGCCCAACCATAAAATGCTGTCAGTCTCCACGGAACTTCACTAAACAACCCAGCCACCTGTACATCGAGATGGTGAGCCGACGACCCTATCACTTGTACATGTATCTCATCCTTCCATAGCACAGCAATCCCCCCACTTCTCCCTACTGCATCCGCATACACCCCATCCAAATCAGCCAAACAAGCCGTAACCCCAACCATCTCAGCCGAACTCAACTTTGTTTCCACAAGAACTACCATATCCGGTCTCTCCCTCCGCAGCAACCTCCTCAAGCTAGCAATTGTCGGGGGGCTGCCCAACCCCCGACAATTGTAACTTATAAGACTCATTGTTGTTCGCGGGCCTGGACTTCGTCAGGCACCGCTACTAAATTGGTTGCAACCATTGTGAAATAAGTTTCCCCCCGAACTCGTTTATTCTCCAACTCCACATCAAGATCCATATCATCCTCCTTCCTTTTCCTGTCATCACTTACCCCCAATGGTACCCCATTCTTACCCCCTTTTCTGGGCATACGACGGAATTTGCGAGTCTCATTGCTTAACTCCTTCCTCCCCTCAACAAACTGAAGTTTCTCCGAAAACAGGGTCCCTTCTTGCTCCTCACTCCTCCCATCATTCCCAGTTTTATCTTGCCTTCCACCCTCATCCCCGTTGCTGCCCTGTCTATCACTCCCTACTCCCTCATCCCGAACCCCCGACTGATGATGCATCTCCATATCCCCACCCTTCCTCGCTTTTGACCCATCTCCCTCCTCCCCCCTCCTCCTAACTCGACCGCCCTGCTCTGCTTCTCCTCCTCACGGCTCATCTCCTCTTTTTGAGAACAAGCAGCGTCTTCTTTCCTCACTAGCTCCTCTTTCCCTCTCACACCAAACTCCAGTTTCTTTGGCGCCATCCGTGTCGACATATTTTTCACTCTCTTAAACTCCTCGTACTCCTCCATAGCCCTCCCCCTCCCTTTTCTTGGTGACGCTTTGACCCACACACCCCATTTCCGCACTGTCGAAGCATCATCCTCCTCCCCATTTGGGCAATCCTTCTCCGTATGGTCCAGGTGACCACAAACAAAGCAAAAGGCAGGCAACTTCTCATACTTAATGCCAATGATACACTCTTCTCGTTTAGCATCGAGCGTCTTCAGTTGTGTTCGCAGGGGTTTGTTTATATCCACCAAAACCCGAACTCTCCTAGAACTCTCCCAGGCCACCTGTTGTTTCTCCACCGTCACCACTTGCCCTACATTTGACGCTATCATACCCACCGCCCTCTCCGATCGACAATTGAAGGGTAGGTTATATAATCTAATCCGGAACGGGCAGTGAGTGATCTGAGCCTCACTCGGTTGGATTGTCTCATCAAAATTCATCAAGAGGACCAATTTGTTATTGAAATTCCAAGGGCCTAAATCCATCACCCTATTTCTATCCCGGGAATTCAAAAAGGTAACAATAAATAAGCCATTTTTGATTGGGTCGAAAGTTACCTTTTTATGTAAACCCCAAGCCTCCGTCATCGTCGTCCTCATCGCCTAAAAGTTGTACGATCGGACAGAAAGAATCTTTCCAATCATCATAGTTTGCGTCTCGACCTCACCCAGATCATCCGCCACCGTACCGAGGTCCAAAACTTCATCATCTTCCTCACTTGTAATACTTAGGGCCGAGCATCTGTTGACCAGATCATCCGCCATGCATGCGTAGCAAGGGCTGATTGCAGCAGTAAAAGGGATCTCAGATTGAGATTAGGGGGGGCTCTAACTTTTTTCGCACCTTAGGGTTTAGGGACGAAGAAAGAAGAGAGAGTGTATTTTATGAGTGTTACTTCTCTTATAACTAGGAGTGTCGTACATCTTCACTTTCCATAGATTCTAATCCTATTAGTATGAGTATATGACATGGAATTACACCAATAACAAGACATTGTATTTATCCTATCCTAATACAAATCAAACATAGGAATTAGTGTACTAACTGATAAAAGAAGTCTTAGTGTATAAATAGTTATAGGGTCCTTTGATCTAAAAAAAGTGTTCGTTCCTTCCCTAGCTTTCTTTTGTTGTTTTTTTTTTTTTTTTTTTTTTTTTTTTTTTTTTTTTTTTTTTTTTTTACAAATAGTATTGTAGGAGAATATTGTACATCGTTGATGATGATCCATGTAATGTTGTAAATTGTTGATGATGATTATATCAATTAATATCAAGTAACCTACTAAAAATTAAATCCTACAAAATTCTACTATAAGATCAAAGTTATAAATGATAGGAGTAATATAATATTAATCTATTTGATTCTAATCCTACCACAAATAAAAAAATAGTTCATTCTGTGTTTTTATACGGAGTACTACTCTAAATGAGCATTCACCATCTATTCCTCCTACTAAAAAAGATAGTACATTATCTATTTTAATCCTACGCCAAGTAGTTTCTATTCTAATTTTGCTTGAATTGATACATTTCACGTAAAGTATACCAATTCGAATGAAATAATGTTTAACTTTTTAAGAAAAAACTTAATAGTCTCGGCTATCCAAAATTTAGCCAAATATTAATCGTAGTCTTTTATATAAAAGAGAGCAACAATATAACTTATTATATTCCATATGACTTTCAATATTCTGTTACATATCTAATTAATTCATTTGGAATTTTTTTGAAATAAATACATCTCCATGGCTTACTAATGTGGTGTTGATGTAACTTTAATAAGTGTTTGTATTCCAATTAACTTCAATGTCCATCGTAATAAGAAAGTTTTTGACAATAACGTAAATTAAGTAAATAGAGCTAATTCGAGTTTAATATTTGCCTGCGTACAACGCAAGAGCAATAAAACTCATATAAGAAACAAGCTATTGTACTACACAAAGTTCACAATTATTCTAATCAATGTCAAAAGCGTAAAGTGTAGTTAGACCGTGTATAGAGTATATATAAATAACGAATTGTAGAGGAAATACTACAATTTTGACTTGGACACCTTTTTTTTTCATTTATCAAGCACAGTGCGTACGTAAGACTCCCTCCAAAAATAAATTATATGACATTTTTGGATCACAAGGTTTAACTTGCGATTTTAGTGAGAAATACATATCGAACAATTATCAAAAATACGTCGTTAGAATACTTTTACGTAAACGGTTTCGAGATGAGCCTCAACTATTTAGAGCTTATAATTAATAAGGTCACATGTTCCAATTTTCAAAAAATTTGGTCAATTGTGGCTAATAACTGAGAATATAATATAAACTTAAATAAGTAGCTCCTAAATGAGTTTCATAAGCGTCCATTATATATTATTTATACTAATCCCTTTAAAAATAGGCTAATCCAAAAGGTACATGATTACAAACCGTTTTTCCAAACATTATATAATTAAACTTTATTCAGAAGTGTACTCCCTCTGTTCGGCTGTAAAAAACAATTTCCATTTTCCTTCTTCTATAAATAATTTTTGTCTTTCATTGCAATATATATGCACATGGATGAAGGTTAATTGGTTCGAACCTTTTGATCAACCTAACATTTATTTTTAAGAATAATCTACAGCAATACCAACCTTTCGATCTTTCTAATCACTTTCTATATATAATTTGTATATTTATGGAATTAATAACGGTTTTTCTAACGTGTGCCCACACAACACATGATAAAACTTCACTTCCTTCTTTAATTAAGTGATATTCTTCCTATCACCTCCATTTTTCTCATTTTTTAACATTTAGTTTGAATACATGATAGTAGTAATTTAAATTACAAGTTAACAAACAAAAATATTAGAAGTATTAGACTGGAGTATACATAATCTAATGAAATCCTTAAAAAACTAATATATTTAAAAATAAAATTCATTTAAAATTAGTTGTAATAAAAATACTAAAAAATAAAGTTTTAATAAAATATACGGAGTTGTTTTAGTGTACCATTTACTGGTTTTTGTTAAATCAAATAATAAAAGATAAATTTAAGCTTAAATAAACATATTTAATTTGAGTTTAAACCAAAAGTCTGTGCAACGCACGAGCATTCAACTAGTCAATACATATATATAAAGCTGACTATTTTCGTGAGCCTACGTTTTTTGCTTATTTTCCCGATTAATCACAAAATTCTATTTGATTTTCTTGCGTTGTGAGAGATCCAAAGATTCTGGTATAAATTAGTTAAAATCGAACGTGGATAGGATTTATAGATGTGAACTTAATACTAATAATTAATATCAATGTCCTACACTATCACTAAGTTCTACATCCTACTAAAATTAGAGAATCGATCATATACCTATATATACTCTGAATTTGTTAGTTCTTATTGCAATGCCTTATATTGGACCTTTTAACTTTTGCAATAACATTGTCTTTCTCTTTTGTTTGTGCAATGTCTTATATATGCACAATTGTAATTTAATTGTATTGATATTGATATTTATTAGTATAAAGTCAAAATTTTCATGCAAAATAAGAGTTGATAATAGCCTGATAAATCTATATATGTATATATCATAACCGATAGGATGATTTGGACTTGATAAAATTATGTGCATGCGCGACTTATCAAATAGGTCTAGAAGAATAATTAGTCACCTGTAGTAGTAGGAGTAGAATTTGAGTGGTAGTAGTAGCGAGTAAGAATATGTAGGAGTAGGAGAACTGTAGGAGCAGGAGTATATCATAGGCGTCGGAGTAGTATTATTGTTGTAGTAGGAGTATGAGTGTATCGTAGGCGTCGGATGGAGTAGTATTATTGTTGTAGTAGGAGTAGGAGTATATCGTAGGTGTAGGAGGAGTAGTAGTAGGAGGAGTAAGAGTAGGAGTAGGAGTAGGAGAGTATATCGTAGGCATATTAGTATGTAGTAGTAGTAGCAGCAGCAGCATGAGGAGGAGGAAGAGGAGGCCAGGGGGAGTGGAGCATGCATATCGTAGGCGTAGAAGAAGTAGTAGGTGTAGTACGTAGTAGGAGTAGGAGTAAGATTAGTAGTAGGAGGAGTAGAGGTATTAGTAGTTGTCCAAGTCCAATAAACACTCCCTACTGTATTGGAAAATTGGAGAATTGGAGGAGGAGGAGGAGGAGGAGGAGGAGGAGGAGGAGGAGGAGGAGGAGTAGTAGTAGTAGTAGTAGTAGTAGTAGTAGTAGTAGTAGTAGTAGTAGAAGAGTAGTAAAAAAAAAATTGAATTAAAACATAGAGCTCATCATCTATCATAGAATAGTAATAATTAAGTTCATCATCATATATACTAATCCTACTTTACAGAGAGTTATACACTATTTCTTTTAAAACGTAGAGCTCATTCTCCAAGAAGATTATATTTAAAAATGAGAATTAAGTATCTTAAACTTATATTACAAATTTACAATAAAACAGTCTCACATTATTTCGAGGGTCCATTATTTATACTAATCATATTGACAACAGGCTAATAAAAAAGGTACAAGATACTTGATCACATTCTCAGTTCTAAATAAGTTAAAGTTTATTCAATTCAAAAATGTATAATTGCCATTAAATCATCGTGTTAGTATCCAATGAACCAACATAGAAATTAGGAAATGGAACTCAATTAAGACACGCATATCTCCTACCTCAATCACCGATTTACGCGGCGTATGAACGCTTGATGAAAAGTTAAGATCATTATCTAACGATGGACACAATTAATCAGCATGTAAAAAAGAACCATACATTCGTTAATTTACTTTATTTTGCATGACGTATAAGAATAGGAGAAAAGAATAAAATAAAAATGAATAAAAGTCTTACAATGAGAAGACCTTTCTAGACTCCTACGTACTATATAAAATTGTAGAAATGATATATAACAGTTTTCTTATACATTAACTTACATCATGTAAAGCTGTTTATAGCGATAATAAGAGTTCATTGTCTACATAAATCTGATTCAAAATAGACGAATCCAAAAGTTCCATGCTATTATATAATACCATATTTTCTATCCTGCTAAAGTTAACACCTATTCGGAAGTGTATAATTTATCATTAAAACAAAATTTGCATTACTTTTTTTGGGCACGATTTAATAGCTGTGGAGTAGCCTTAGTTTTAATTTACATTAAAGGGCATTTGTCCCACATGCACATAGGTATACTCCATCTTCAATGAAGGTTAAATATGGACTTAGACAAATGCTACACAAAAATAGAAATCAGGCAAATGTACCATTCAAAAAAGAAAAAATGGGGCAAATCTAAAGAATAGGAGAGGGTATCGAAGTTTGTATCACCAAAAAAATTTCTCAAATTAAGCTTTGATAGTATTATATTCACATAAATTTTGCCCGCAATGACATGCCCAAATCAACAAATCAAATTTCAAATTATATTAAGTAAATCTGACCAACTATTTGAGGTTAAATTGATAATCCGTGCAACGCACGGGCATTCAACTAGTATATAGTATTAGATAGTATTAGATTAGATTGATTACTCATCAAAGCTATAAGAGGGGGTAGGAAAACTCCACATACGCCCCGGAATATGGAATAATGTTCCCACAAACGGATCGTATTCTCTCCTCTCTCACCTCTATCGACTTTTCTATATTATTTTTCTCGTTCAATGGTAAAAAAAACCGATGATAAATCCAAACCAAACGTAAAGAGATGAATGGAATTAAGGGAAAATGTATTATTCATGTAATAGGGTTGGTATTGGTCATTACTTAGACTTGACAAATGTGTCCTTCACGCTGATTTCGAATCAGGTTGCTTCACGTCGGATAACTTTGGGTCAACACTCAACAGTATCTAGAGCCAGTTTTGCGTTGGGTAAATCGTATGCGATTCGAATTCAATTAATATGTAAAGACTTTTTTGAAATAAAAATTTGCCATATGGCAAAGGGGGGCATCATTATCGTTGTTAGTAGTCTATATAAAGGTTTTAAAATAAATCGACTCAAAGAAAAGGAGTTTCATAGCAAAGGAAAATACTATTATTTTTCATTGTCATGAAATCTTTTTTCACATAAACCAAAAATATCTAAAGTTTTGACACGAATCAATACTATACCTTTAATAGGCTACTTTCCACGCCTACGTGGCAGCCTTTGAAGGCATCCAGAGCCAAAAAATTCCACCCCATTTCCTACGTGTTGTTCCGGTGTTCAATTGCATTCTCTCTCCTCCATGTCACACACCCTTTAATATCCCAAATTAATTAAGGTGAATAAAACTTTTTGAGTTGCCTTCGTAACTTGAAAACACTTCAACTTATTTGAAATTAATTTTTATAAATTTTAATATTCACATCATAATTCATATTGTCTAGCATCAACGTCCTACGTGACGTTCTCTGACGAGTTTTGGGGGCTTGGCCACGTGGAAAGGCCATGTGTCACTAGGAGATGTTTTCACAACACTGTTAATATTATTCTTTTGGGCTGCCCATTTAAACGTTATGAGTCACTTCAACTTCTTAACATAAATTTCTTTAGAGTTTAATAAATTAATCATTAATCATCACCATTATTCATCATAAAAACGACATTAAATATGGTGTCTCTTAAATTTTCGTTTAAGTATTAAGGACCATGAAAAAAGGAGAGCTTCTCCTCTAGGAAAGATTGTACGGACAGCTGACTCAGAAAACTAGGTTCATGGCTAACGGCCGGCGACCAGGGCGGCCTAAAAAACAGACACCACTGGAAGACGACCCAGCTCATGAGGAAGAGAAAGATGCTGGTATTGGAGTTAATGGTGGAGAATCGGAGCCACAAACAAATACCCAGTTGGGCGAAAAACAAAGCCCTCTGTTATTTGTTGATGTTCTTACCTCAGCTCTCTCCAAGGCTGGTAAGAATTCCAATTCCTCCATGAATGTTAATGCTAATGCTATTAACTCAGAGAATTTGGGGAAAGATAAGAATGGTTTAGAAGGAACTGAGAAACCTGGTGAAAAATCTTGGAATAATGTTGTTAAGGCTAATTCTAAGATGGGTATGAAATTGTACTATGATGAAAATGTTGGAAAAGACAATGAAATTACTATTGAAGAATCTGATATTCAGGATGAGCTTGAAAAATGGAAACATACTCTGATAGGAAATGTGATTGGTGGAAAACCCTCTGTCAAAGAGTTGAAGGAATTTGCTAATAAAAATTGGGGAAATCTGGGCAAGCCAATTGTGAAATATCTTAGAAGAGGATGGTTTACATTTAAGTTCTTCAGTGAGAATGAGATGAATGAAGTTATGAAAGCTGGGCCTTGGAAACTTGGTGGAAATCCTCTGATTTTGAAGCCTTGGAATCCGGCTATTTCTCAGGAGCTGGAGTGTATTACTTGCATTCCTGTTTGGGTTTTATTGCCAAATCTAGATCCATGGTTATGGAGTGACCATGCTCTAAGTAAAATTGGAAGCAAGCTGGGTAAACCTATGTGTGCTGATCACACAACAACACACCAGGAAAAGCTGTCTTTTGCTCGAATTCTTATTGAGGTTGATGTCTCACAGGATTTGCCTGATGAAGTGTTCATAAACACACCTCATTGTGGTCAAATTGCTCAGAGAGTCGACTATGAGTGGGTGCCTTATTATTGTAAATCTTGCAAGAAATTAGGTCACTTATCACAAAGTTGCAAACTAAACAGGAAAAATGTTCCAAAGACTGGCAAGGTTTATAAACCTGTAGTGACAGAGAAAAAGGATGCAGTTGAGGATCAAATTTCTGTTGTGCAAGCACAAGTTGTAGTGGATGAGCCTTGTCATGCTACTCCTCCCACCTCTCCTGCTGAAGATAATGGGAAGTATAGTGTTGATGAATTGGGTTTCAGGAAAAAGAAAAGTGGAGGAGAACAAAAAACCAGGCCAAAAGCTACAGTTCAGCCTACCACTCTCAGTAACAGCTTTAAGGTTTTTATGACTTCAGGTGTTGCTGAAAAAGGGAGGGATGAAACTCAAGGGTTAAATGTGGTGCAACATTTTTTAGAGGAGGATGGAGAACTAGACCCTCCTCCATCATGCTGATTGGAGCTTGGAACATAAGAGGACTAAATGAGGTCCTCAAACAGCAAAAGGTGAGGACCCTCCTTCTGAAAAATAAGCTGAGTATTTTAGGAGTTCTTGAAACAAGAGTAAAGGAAATTAAAGCATCTGGAATACTTAAAAGAAGTTTTGGGCATTTTCAGGCTGCTTCAAATTACAGCTATCATTACAATGGTAGAATATGGCTTCTTTGGAATTCAGGCTATGCTAATGTAGATATTTTGAAAACCACTAGTCAGCTCATTCACTGCAAAATCAGTCACCTGTCTCCTAAAGTTGAAATCTATGCTACATTTGTTTATGGCAGTAATGATGCCAATGATAGGAAACAACTTTGGACTGATCTGGAAAGCTGTAGTGAACAAAAGCAACCATGGATTGCTTTGGGTGATTTTAACATAGTTAGATGGATTACTGAGAGGCTTGGAAGGTCTCAACCACTGCAGACAGATATGGGTGATATGGTCTGTCAAGGTGTGGGTTAGAGGATATAAAGCAGATTGGTTGTGATTTCACCTGGAATAATAATCAAGAGGGTGATAATAGGACTTGGGGGAAATTAGACAGAGCTGTGGTAAATTCTGCCTGGGTTATGGAGCATCCTAACTCTCAAGCTGATTTCCAGCCAAATGGTGTATCTGACCATAGTCCTATAGTTGTTACAATTGCTGAGAACAAAAGAATTCCCAAAACATTCAGGTTCTTGAACTGCTGGGCTGACCATCCTAATTATAAGGAAACAGTTACTGCAGCTTGGAGGAATGATTGTGCTGGGAATGTCATTGATAGACTTTACAACAAGCTTAAATCCACAAAACAGGCTTTGAAGGATCTTAACAAGGAAAATTTCTCAAATTTGACTGTCAGAGTGGAGGACTGTAAGTCAAATTTGGAGGAGTTGCAAAAGAAGTTGGAGAAAGATCCTAGAAATACAATCCTTCAGGGCTCAGTTGAGGAAGCTCATGATAAATATTGTCAACTGAAAAATGCAGAAATCAGCATGCTAAGGCAAAGATCTAAAATAACTCATATTCAACTTGCAGACAGTAGCACAAGCTACTTTTATGCAAAAATAGCTGAAAGAAAGCATCAAAGCTGCATCATGAGCATTAAGGACATGAATGGGAAAGATTGTTCAGGGCAAAAGGAAATTGCAGATGCTTTTATAGAATTTTACAAAAGTTTACTGGGCACTGCTCATCTAGTGGAGGCTATGGATGCAGAATTTCTGAAAACAGGTAATTGTCTACCAGCAGAGACTCATGATAAGTTGATTAGGCAGGTTACCAAAGATGAGATAAAGGAGGCTCTGTTCAGCATGAGCCCAGACAAGAGCCCAGGCCAAGATGGGTTTAATGCTGGTTTCTTTCAGAAAACTTGGGGCATTGTTGAAAAAGATTTAGTCAAGGCCATAATGCATATCTTTGACAAGCATCAGATGCCAAAGAAACTGAATGCTACTATGATCACTTTGATTCCTAAAAAGCTTAATGCAGCCACTGTGGCTGACTACAGACCCATAGCCTGCTGCTCTACTGTGTATAAAATCATCAGTAAGATCCTTGCAAATAGGCTAAAGGGCACTTTGGAATTGATTGTTGGCAAGGAGCAGGCAGCTTTCACATCTGGCAGAAGCATTTTTGACAATATTGCAATTTCTCAAGGTTTAGTCAAAGGATACTCTCTCAAGAATGTGTCTCCTAGATGTCTGCTCAAAATAGACATTAGGAAGGCATTTGATTCTCTAAATTGGGACTTTATCAGGAGTATGTTGAGTATATACAATTTCCCTTCTCTGTTTATTGATTGGGTTTGCAGTTGTCTCACTTCCACCTGGTTTTCTTTGAAGATAAATGGCACCTATGAAGGATTCTTTAAGGGCATGAATGGTTTAAGGCAAGGAGATCCTCTTTCACCTTATATCTTTGTCCTTAGTATGGAAATTTTATCAAGATACTTGAGGAATATGAAGTGTTCTCCTCAGTTTTCTTATCATCCCCAATGCTCAAAGATCAAGCTAACTCATCTAGTATTTGCCGATGACTTAATGGTTTTCACCAGGGGTGATCTTCCCTCTGTAGCTGCTGCTATGCAATGCTTAGATAAGTTTGCTAGGGTTTCAGGGCTGCAGGCAAACCACTCCAAAACTGACATTTATTTTGCTGGAGTTCATGACAGTATCAGGTCTGAGATTGTAAGAATCACAGGGTTTAATGAGGGCTTTTTTCCCTTCAGGTATTTGGGAATTCCATTGAACTCTACCAGACTTACAAGTGATATGTATGAGCAATTGGTGAGCAAGATTCAATACTCTACTGAATGCTGGTTGGCCAGGAATTTATCTTATGCAGGGAAAGTTCAACTGATAAATTCAGTTATTTTTGGAATGGAAAATTTTTGGTGTGCGGGGTTTCTGCTCCCAAAGGGTATTGTCAAGACAATTCACAGAATCAGCAAGAATTTTCTTTGGAATATAAGGAAGGGTGAGAGGAAAATGCTGTACAAAAGTTGGCTTAGTATCTGTACTCCTAAAACTGAGGGAGGTTTAAGCATTAAGGAAGTTTTAGCTTGGAATAAGGCTCTTCTTGCTAAATGGATCTGGAAGTTGGCTAAAGGGCACACTGGTTTATGGGAAGACTGGATTAGGGCGTATAGACTCAAGAGCAGCTCTTTGATTGATGTCAAGTCTAAAAGCAGTGATTCAGAAAACTGGAGAAGCATCATTAGGGTGAAGGATGAGATAATAGTGAAGCTAAATGGTGGAGATTTATGCTCAACTGTTAAATCCTGGACTAAAGGAAATAGGTATGACATTCAGGCAGCTTACGATTTCTTTCGGCTTAAACTACTTGAAGTGAGATGGCACAAAGTGGTCTGGAATAGCATTAATCTGCCCAAAAGCAGTTTCACTACTGCTTTGGTTATGCAGAGGAAGCTTGCTACAGTTGACAACATTGTTAGAAGAGGATTGCAGCTGGTAAATAGGTGTGCTTTATGCAAAAATGCAGCTGAAACGCATAGACACCTGTTTTTTCGTTGCCCTTATGCAGCTGAAGTGTGGGGCAGAATCAAAAGCTGGATTGGTATCAGCCTTCAAAGCAATGACATTCATCAGGCTATTGAATGGTTGGGAAAGAAGAAAAACAAGAAAAGTTGGCGCCATAGATGGGCTGTTTGTGGAATCACAACAACAGCTTACTTTGTTTGGCGGGAAAGGAATTATAGAATTTTCCAAGATGTGGAGCATGATTTTGAGTGGCTTGTGAGGCAAATTAAGTTTGTAATCTGTGTTAGACTTTATTACCGTTACTCGGAGGAAGTTATAGATAGTCTAGAACGAGCTAATTAGTTGTTCTTTGTTTGGAGTCGATTTTGTTGAGTGGCGTTTTTTGTAAGGAGATCTTTATTTCCCGATTTGGATGAATAAAGAACAACATTTCTTGCAAAAAAAAAAAAAAAAATATATGGTGTCTCTTGGCTCTTCGTTTGCCAATTGTATCGCTTACGTTTTAATTCACATCAGTATATATATGTTATGATTTTATTTGAATTTGGTGAAAAAAATATCATTTCATGTAAAATGAGTTCATCAAAGAGAGAGACATGAGAAGATATATCTATATCTAGAGCGTATTTTTATGTATTTTTGTAAGACTTTCTAATTTTGATATTTTACTATCAAAGTATGATGGTAAGTTGAGAATCGATATTGTAGTTGCTAATAGTTTATATTTTACATCTTTTTTTTTTCAAGATATGATCATCTTGGTCATGTTTATTTTCGATATTGTGATTGACAAGTTTGATTCTATTTTCGATATAGTTAATATGTTAGCACAATTTTACAAATAAATTAAAATGATCCCGTGTATTCACGGGGCCAAAAGCTAGTTGATTTTATTAATGTATAGTTGCAAATTTGCAATAACTACTTAAGAGGGCGGTAAAATTAAAAGCATCATACCTAGGCCTGTAACAGACTGACTTGATCCGAAAAACCTTGATTTTTTCCAACCAGAAACCCGAAAATCCTAACGGACCGATATGTAGGGTCAAGACCCGATTTGAACAGGTCAACCCGTAACCCGACCCAAACTCGTATTAAATCGAACCCAAATTATACCCGAACTCGAAACCCGCCCACCCGACCCTGTGTTACAACTTACAAGTCTAATTATACCTCTACTCCTCTAGGCATTGATTCATCACACATCGATCGATAATTCGATACTACTACTACACACACGTCTAGTGGCGTAACATGAATGAAGTACATGCGAGTACAAATTTTTGGAATTTTTTTTCGAAATAGGGCTCAAAAAATAAATATTAAACAAAATGGGTTGGATTGAAAAATGTTCAATCTTATGGAGTGCACGTCACCCCATTTAGGTTCGGAACAAAACCGCCAGTGGCACTGGCGGTTTTAAGCGTCTTGAACAGTAACTTTGAGACTGGGAAGAAATTTTGGCTAAGGTGAAACCGCCATGGGAGGTGGCGGTTTCACTTAAGTGAAACCGCCACTCCCCATGGCGGTTTCACCTTAGCCAAAATTCCTCATAGCTCAGTTCGGTGATGAAACCGCCATGGGAAGTGGCGGTTTCACTTGAAGTGAAACCGCCACCCCCCATGGCGGTTTTACCTTTATTTATTTATTTATTTATTTTCAATCCTTATCTGCGTCTTTTGGGGTAAAAAAAATCATAACCCCCCGACTCTCACCCCCGACGCATCCCCGACTCTCCACATAACATCCCTCTCTCCTGCTCCGACTCGCCGCCCCTGCTCCGTCGTCCGCTGCCGCTGCCGCCGCCTGCTGCTCCGTCGCCAGCCGTTGCTCCGTCGCCGCCCGGTTGTACTCCTACACTCCTAATTGTTCCTATTATTTAGGTAATGTGTCGCTCTCCTTAATTTAGGTTAATTTCATTCATTTTAATTTAGGTTCATTTCAATTCATTACTTTAATTGTTTGTTTTTTTAGTTAGATTACTAATTTATTGAATAAATTGTTTTGTTAGTATTGATAATGATTTGCATTTTCATGGGTATATAGTAGAAGTTGAATTTTTAGGGGTTTTGTTTAATATTGTAATTAAACCACCTTAATTTAGGTGAATTTGAGTTCATTGAGTTGTTTTTTAGGTTAGATTACAAATATATTTAATCCAATTTAGTTAGTATTGATGCTTGAGTTTAGTTATTAAAATTCATAAGTCGATTTTTAGGGTTTTGGTTAATTGAAGATTTATGTTAGTTGAATTTCTTAATTAAATAAGTTTATTTTTCTCATTATAGAATGGAAATTACTGGATATCCTTTGGTATGTTATTGGGATGGAGAAATTGTTGAAGCTAGTGGAAATGTTAGTTATAAGGGTGGAAATGAGAGTTTTGTATTTGCTAGTACTAGTATGACTTATAATGACTTCATTGGGGAGATTTGTGACGCAGTGAAAATCAATAGAAATAATGTTTCATTGACGGTGAAGATGAAGTATCCGAGTGCGGGGTGTTATAAGGTTGTACCCCTTAATAATGATCGTTCTTTACTTGCTATGTGGGCAATTGTTCGACACTCAAAGGTTCCTTCTATGGACATTTATGTTGAAGTGGAAATGGTAGACTCTAGAAATGTATTGGCAACAACGATTTCAACAACGCCCAATACTTCTCTCACATCAATGAGATTTTGGGATGTTGCGCAATATGTTTCTATTGAAACCAATAACACAAATAAGGGAACCTTGGACGGGGATTTAGAAGGAGATGAGGCTGAGGAGGAGTTGAATGTTGTTGAACGTATGATTGATGATGAAGATGAGGATGATGATTTGGTTGGGAAGAGTGCTCCACACGTAGAATTCAATACGATTCATGAAATTGATCAACAACATGTGAATGCTTGGAAAACATGGCTCAATGAAGTTGAAGTTAAGGTTGGTAGGGAGTTTATAGTTTGTCAAAGATTTCCAAATAAGGCTGCTTTGATAGAAAATGTAACTTTGTACTCTGTACAACGTAACCAAACTTTCAAAGTGCCTGAATCCAAACCCCACACTGTCACTTTCAAGTGTGGTAGAACACCAAACCCATGCAATTGGAGTCTTAGGGCATCACAAAAACAAGAACAGTTTTCAGAAGCCTTCACCATTGTCACTTATCTTGGGCCTCACGAAACTACCTGTGTTGGTGACGTTATTCCACGCGATCATATGAATTTGAAACAAGGTTTCATTAGTGAAGCTATTAAAAAACCTTGTTGCCAAGGATTGGTCCATTAAAGTCCCAGTTTTTATTGAATTTATCAAATATAAATTCAATTATACTATCTCATATATGAAGGGGTGGAATGCCAAACAAAGGGCAATTGCAAATTTATATGGTGATTGGGATGAATCCTACACTTTGCTTCCTCATTCATGCAAGCAATGAAAGAATCCAACCCGGGAACTGTTGTGCATTTTGTGAATACGCCAACATGCAAACCTAATGAGGAAACTTTCTTTCGAGTGTTTTGGGCATTTGGACCATCAATTCAAGGTTTCAGCCATTGTCGCCCTCTTATAACTATTGATGGCACTCATTTATATGGGAAATATAAGAGTACTTTACTTATTGCAATGGCAGTTGATGCTAACGACCAACTTTACCCACTTGCTTTCGGTATTGTTGAGAGTGAAAATACCAATAGTTGGCCTTGGTTTATGGCATGTATAAGGAGGTTCGTGACAGATAGAAAAGGTCTTTGTGTTATATCAGATAGACATGATGGCATCAAAGCTGCTATGAATGATGAACACATCGAAATGACTGAGCAGCATGCCTACCATAGATTTTGCATGCGTCATGTGGCATCCAACATCAACACAAAGTTTAAAAGTAGGGATTTGAAAAACTTGTTTGGTTGGACTGCCACACAACATCAAAAGAAGAAGTTCAATCGTATTTTCAATCGAATGGGTGAAATAAATATTGATACACGACGCTATTTGACCAAACATGGTTTGGAGATGGAGAAGTGGTCAAATTATCATGACGGTGGGTTCAGGTATGGTATAATGACTACCAATATGGTGGAGTGTTTCAATGGAGTTTTGAAAGGAGGCCGATTCTTACCCATCGCCGCACTTGTGAAATTGACATTTTATAGAGTCAATGCGTACTTCTGTGGAGCGGCGTGAGAAGGCAAAACAAAGGCTTGAAGAGAGACATGCATATTGTAAGAAAGTAATGGATGCCATTGCTGTCAATTCTCAGAAAGCCGCACACCATACCGTTGTAGCATTTGATAGAGGATTGTTTCAAGTGACCACTGGGTCGGGCCATAGAGGTAGTGGAAAAGGGAAACATAAGCATACTGTGAATGTTGTGACTAAAACATGCACTTGTAAAAAACTTGAAATTTACAAGTACCCTTGTTCACATGTACTTGCCGTTTGTAGTTCAATGGGTCTAAGTACAAATGCATTTGTGGATGTGTTTTACACTAGTGGTGAGTATTTGGGGTCATACGCACCCAAATTTTGACCTATTCCGGATGAAGCTTATTGGACACCTCTTGATGGTCCTAAAATCCTTGCTAATAAGGATATGAAACGTGAACCGAAGAAGAAGGGTACGAAGGATAAGTCACCTTCAAAGCGATTGCGTAATGAGATGGATGAAAAACCACCATCAAAACCATTATGTGGCATATGTCGTCAACCCGGTCATATCAAAAAAACATGTTCTTTAAGAGGGTAACATTTTTTGTTGATCTTTATATTATTGTGAACTTATTTTTGCCTAATCTTTTTGTGTAATATTTTAACTCTCTTCTTTTTCTTTTTGTAGCTCTCATGGAGGCGGATCTTCATCCGGGACCGATCGAACCGTCTCTTCTCAAACTGCAAGACAAACACAGGAGTCAAGCAATTTGGGACGGAGAGGAGGTGAGTTCGCTTAGATGTAGAACTCACATAAAATGGCATGGCGAATATCGTCCTAGTAAGCGGGTAGTTAAATTTATTAGGAAAACCCAGTTTTATGGGGCGCATAGAGTAGCTAGTGTTAAGTTAGATCAGGATTTAATAAGTGCGTTAGTAGAAAGATGGAGGCAAGAAACCCACACTTTTCACTTAACCGTTGGGGAGGCCACTATCACCTTGCAAGATGTGCAAGTTATGTTAGGTTTGAGGATAGATGGAAGAGTTGTGACGGATGATACCCATCAAGATTGGCAAGGATTAGTGACTAAATTGTTGGGAAGAGCACCGGGGGGAAGTTTGAAGGGAACTTCTTTGAAAATTTCTTGGTTGATGACCCATTTTAGTTATTTGCCCAACGGTATGGACGATGCCGTATTTCATTGCTATATTCGAGCGTATCTTCTCATTTTTTTTGGTACCGTTCTATTTCCCGATAAGAGTGGGGATGTGGTTCAAGTAATCTATTTGCCATTGTTAAGTGATGTCAGTAGATTGGATGATTACTCGTGGGGAAGTGCGGTACTAGCAACATTGTATCGTAACTTGTGTCGAGGGTGTAGTAAGGATGCCTTAGAGATATCCGGACCTCTTATTCTTCTTCAGTTGTGGTCTTGGGAACGTATTGCTATAGGACGTCCTATGAACATGGGACCATTAGAATATGAGGATGAGGATGAGGATGAAGATGAGGATGAGGATGGGGATGAAGATGAGGATGAGGATGAGGATGAGGATGAGACTATAGCTAGTCCATTTGGGTCACAACATATCTATGGGAGAGATGCATTAGGACGTAAGTGGCTTATGATCGATCGGCGAAGAGTTGATGGGATTTTCTCTCTTACCGCTTACAGAGATGCATTTGATTGTATGACTCATGATCAAGTAAGTTTACTTATCCAATCCAATTTTTTGTGACTTTATAAGCATGAAAATAATTTGGTAATTTACTTATTTATTTGTTTTATTTTAGTTTATTTGGCAGTCTTATACAGCGGATGTCATCTCAGCTCTCTCTCCGATTTGTTCAAAGGATGAACAAGATTGGTGTGTTTTGGCTCCTATGATCTGCTTTGACATTGTAGAGTGGCATTGTCCAGATCGGGTAGTACGCCAATTTGGTTTGAAGCTGTAACAACCCTAAATTTTGACCAACTATAAATAGAAATAAATTTAGAATTGTCACGCCGCAATTGACTACCAAGTCAATTGCTAGGCTAGAAATTCAACAACAATTAACAAACGGGAAATAAAACAGCGGAAGTCTTTAAAAGTCGAGCTATAGTTCTCAAAACGAAATCCAAATTACATAATTAAAACGAAATGAAGTCCGAGATAAAACAAAGTCTTTCGAAAAAAAAACCCCAACATGATCAGTTTCGTAAGCATGCAGCCATATCATCAAGACCTGTCAACTATGCCATCGAAGATTGACATAGGCCCCAGAACACGGTAGGGACGAACCAGAAAACAGAACGTCAGCACAGGCTGAGTAAGAAATAACAAGTATAAAGAACAAATAAGATACGCGCCTTGAGGCGCGTAGCTAACAAGAACGAATTGACGTTATAGCATAGGAATATCAATAGCAACAGAGTGCATTATCAAAAGAGCATCGTCGCTCAATATATATATATCGCTTAATCATATTTTCGGCCAGGGTCCTACCCCATAGCCCCACTTAACGAACTTTGTTCGAGCTAGAGTTGTAATTATCGCCCTAATAATCCCGAGTGTGCACACCCCTCACAAGACAGGCCGGTAGGACGAGCTCCCATCTAGGAGGAAGACTATTAGGAAGTCGGTAGCTAATCCGACCCTACGTACCTTGATCAGAGGTATATCAAACGATGATCGGCCGAGCCGAATCCATCGTACTCTAGGTGGAGTCATTTATTTTCTTTCATCCGTTTTATATACGTTATTCAAAGGTGCATTATTTGACGATACAAATTATAATGATCATAATCGATAGATATTTGAAGCGAAACAAAAAAAACAAGCAACAACAAACACACCACTAGACCGAGTGGCCGAGTGGTGGTCTCGGCTAAAGGCCGAAGGGCCGAGGAAAACAGGAGGCCGAAGGCCGTGGGGAGTATGGTGGTCGAAAGACCGCAAACGAACATTGATAAGATGGAAGGAAAATCATGCTCAATGATATAGTTAGGTACAAGCGAAACGGGTAACAAGAATGATTGTGTAAAGCAAGAACATATGATGATCAAGCAAGCGTATCAAACAAGATAATGGTTAGTGAGAGATTTGTGATCAACGTTCTTACCTTACTAGCGAAATCACAAGATCAACTCAAGACTTTAGAACGGTACTTCCTCGAACACACAACCTAAAATCAACCAACAATACACCAATTACTAACCATCACCCTACTAGTGCATCCAAGGCACTCTAACTTTGGATTTCAACATTCAAACGACCTCTAAACAACACCAAATTCGCACAACACCCTCCCAAGTATACTAACAACATTAATCCATCTATAAATCACCATAATAACAACTTAAACATCCAAATTAGGCAAAATTCAGAAATGGGCAGAAAACAGTCTCATCAATTAAAACCTCATGAAACATTCCCAAATCAAAACCATGGTTTACCCATCTCATAACAAGCATCCCCTCCAAATTTCACATAATTCCACCCACGAAATCACCCCCAAACAACCATGAACCCTAATTTCAAAAGCCCAAATATAGAAACCAATATTTCATGCACCAAAACCACAATTAAGCATGGATAGGATTAATCAAAGTCATTCCCACAATTAAAATCATGATCATACTACAAAAGGCATAAGATTAAGGAAGCCCTAATCTGAAAATTATGAGAGAGAGAGGTTAAACTTACAACTCTTGGTGTAAAAACCAAGAGAGAGGGCAAAGGGGGGTCGGCGGTGGTGCGCAGGTGGCGGCGACGGGCGGTCGGCGGCTAGGGGGCAGCGGCGGCTCTCCTTCTTCTCTTCTCCTTCTTCTCTTCTTCTCTTCACGTCGCTCTCCCTTTTTTTTTTCTTCTTTCTTTGCTGCAGCCGTGAGTGAGGGGGAGGGTTTTGGGGTTTTTATTTTATTTTTTGTAGAAAATAGGAAGGGTTTAGTAAGGGTATTTCGGTAATTTTGTCCAACAGTTGCCCAATTAGGAAAGCGTCTCTAAACGGAAGGTATACCCTAATTTCCAAAATAGATTTTCACGCCCTTAAAACGAGATTCTCCCAATACTTTGCACAATTCAAGTAACCCTAAAATATGGGGTGTTACAATCTTCCCCCCTTAAACAAAGATTCGTCCCGAATCTTTAAACCCATCCTTCAAAAGACACGCTCTTAACGAATAACATTGATCACAGGGTAGAATGAGTACTTGGAAATGTAATATAAGATCATAAGATCATGCTCGAGGGAAAAACAATAGAAGGGTATTTGAATGAGAATTAAAATGAGTTGGAAATACTGTACTCGAGGTACGAAGCAACAAATCACATAAAAGAAGAATCGGCAAACATATGAATCAAAACACATAACACACATAACACACCATCTGTGTCTCATCTCGTCGGGTTTTGCGCACCTTAGTGTCCAAGATTTTCAATGGTGCTTCTTCATAAGTCATGGTTTCATCCAACTCAATGGTTTCTGGATTGAGTACATGTGACGGATCACTAACGTATCGTCTGAGTTGGGAAACGTGAAACACGTTGTGAACCTTTTCGAGATTTGCTGGCAAGTCTAACTCATAAGCGACCTCACCAATCCGTTTGGTCACCTTGTAGGGTCCAATGAACTTAGGACTCAGTTTCCCTTTCTTCCCGAACCTCATTACACCCCTGGTAGGTGACACTCGGAGTAGCACCATGTCGCCCTCATTAAACTCAATTTGACTGCGAGTCTTATCGGCATAGCTCTTTTGTCTGTCCTGCGCAGCCTTTAGTCTCTCCTGGATTAGTTTGACTTGGTCGGTCATCTCCTGGATGTAATCTAGACCCAAAACCATCGTTTCACTGATGTCATTCCAACAGATTGGACTCCTGCACTTCCTACCATATAGTGCCTCGTATGGGGCCATCTTGATTGAGGCTTGATAGCTGTTGTTGTAGGAGAATTATATCAGATCCAGCTTATCCTCCCAGCCACCTTGGTATTGTAAAGCACAGGCTCTTAACATATCTTCCAAGGTCTGATTTGTCCTCTCTGTTTGACCATCAGTTGCGGGGTGGAATGCGGTACTCATTAAGAGTTTTGTTCCCAAGGCTTCTTGTAACTTTTTCCAGAAATGGGAGACAAAACGTGCATCGCGATCGGAGACGATCTCCTTTGGAGTACCATGAAGTCTCAACACATGATGTATATAGGCATCGGCTAACTGTTTCTTTTTCCACGTGTCTTTCATTGGTATAAAATGTGCACATTTCGTCAACCTGTCCACTATCACCCAAATCATGTTGTTGCCTTTAGGTGTTCTAGGTAAACCAGCAATGAAGTCCATGGATATGGAACTCCATTTCCACTCTGATACTGGTAAGGGTTGCAATTTTCCTTGAGGTCTCTTGTGTTCGCTTTTAACCTTTTGGCAAACTAAACACCTAGACACGAAATCAGCCACATCCTTCTTCATTCCTGACCACCAGAACACCCTCCTCAAATCCTGGTACATCTTATCTCCACCTGGATGTACTGAGTATTTGCTTGCATGAGCCTCTCTTAGGATTCTATCCCTCAATGTGGCGTTGTTAGGTAAGCAGACCCGATCCTGAAATCGAATTATCCCATCTTCACATCTTTTGAACAATGCAGGTTCTTTCGCTACCTTATCTATCAGCAGCTTGTCAGTCTCCTGCAATTCTTTGATCTCCTCAAAGACATCATTTTCAATCGCGGTTGTCCCCGTGGTTGCTCCTGGTTCTATCAACTGAACTCCGAAATTGAGAAACTCATTCCTTAGTCTTTGTCTTTGTCTTTGAACAACCAATTGGACCGAATGTAGAGACTTCTTGCTCAGTGCATCTGCTACAACATTTGCTTTCCCTGCATGATACTGTATCTCCATGTCGTAGTCTTTGATCAACTCTAACCACCTCCTTTGACGCATGTTTAACTCTTTCTGGGTGAAAATGTACTTTAAACTCTTATGGTCAGAGAAAATCTTGAATGTAACCCCAAACAGATAGTGTCTCCACAGTTTTAGTGCAAAAATCACGGCTGCTAGCTCCAAATCATGGGTCGGATAGTTTTCCTCATAATTTTTGAGTTGCCTAGACGCATAGGCGATTACTCTCCTGTTCTGCATTAGGACACATCCTAAACCATTCTTTGA
Source organism: Spergularia marina (assembly GCA_963680865.1). Lineage (NCBI taxonomy): Eukaryota > Viridiplantae > Streptophyta > Magnoliopsida > Caryophyllales > Caryophyllaceae > Spergularia > Spergularia marina. The sequence continues at coordinate 18,102,067 of OY804553.1, read as the reverse complement.
AGCATCGGTGTACACCTCGTAAGGTATGTTCTCATCAGGTAGTGCTAACACTGGCGCCGTGGTTAACCGTTCCTTTAGAGTCTGAAAGGCTTTCTCACAAGTCTCCTCCCATTTATACTTTGTTGTCTTCTTCATCAAAGTCGTCATTGGTTTAGCAATCTTAGAGAAATCCTTCACAAATCTCCTGTAGTAACCTGCTAGTCCCAAAAAGCTTCTAATCTCTGTTACATTCTTTGGGGTCGGCCAATCCTTTACTGCCTTGACCTTAGCCGGGTCTACTGCAACCCCGTCCTTGGATATTACGTGTCCCAAAAAGGCTACCTTATTCAACCAGAACTCACACTTCGAGAATTTTCCGTATAATTGCTTTTCTCTCAAAATTTCCAATACGATCCTCAAGTGGCTCTTATGCTCCTCTGCAGTCTTGGAGTAAATTAGAATATCATCAATAAACACTACCACAAACTTATCCAAGTAAGGTCTGAAGGTGCGATTCATGAGATCCATGAACACTGCAGGCGCGTTTGTTAACCCAAATGGCATTACCGTGAACTCATAGTGTCCATATCTAGTTGAAAATGCGGTCTTTGGTACATCTTCTTCAGCTACTTTCAATTGATAATACCCAGACCTCAAGTCGATCTTTGAGAACACACTTGCGCCCTTAAGCTGGTCAAACAGGTCATCTATCCTGGGTAAGGGATATCTGTTTTTGATGGTGACATTATTCAGTTCTCGATAGTCGATACATAGCCTCATTGTGACATCCTTCTTCCTTACAAATAAGACCGGTGCTCCCCAAGGTGACACACTTGGCCTAACATATCCCTTTTCCACCAATTCATCTAGTTGCTTCTTCAGCTCTTGCATTTCCACCGGTGCCATCCGGTAAGGTGACTTAGCAATCGGACCCGTTCCAGGTACTAACTCAATTTTGAACTCAACTTCTCTTTTGGGTGGCATCCCCGGGATCTCCTCAGGGAAGACATCAGGATAGTCACTCACAATAGGGACATCGTTCAACTCTGGGTATTCTACCCTAGTGTCTCGCACATGACATAAGAATAGAGGTTCTCCCTTAGCTATCTGCTTCTTCAGATTCATGGCAGACACAAACTTTATTCTTGGTCTTTTTGGAAGTATGCGATAAGTCACATGGGTGTTTTTCTGTCCCCGAAGTGAAATCTTTCCTATCCAACAATCTATTCTCGCTTTATACCTACCCATCCAATCCATTCCCAATATTACATCAAAATGGGTTAGGGGAAAAGTTATTAAATCAGATTTGAACTCATGTCCACAAATCACTACAGGCACATCTTTAAACTGACTCTTACATGCAATACTAGACCCATCAGGCATTGAAAACTCACAGTTTACCGCTGAACTATCACTAAGTCCACATTTCTCAACAATCTTATCAGCAATAAACGAGTGCGATGCACCACTATCAAATAGAACATTTGCAAGTACTGAGTTAACAGGAAATTTACCCGATACGACATCAGCGTTTTCATTCTCTTCTGGATTCATGACATACAGCTGTCCAGTGGCTTTCTTAGTTGGGGCGGCCACACTGGCCGATCCCGCTTGCTTAGCTGGTGCTGTATAGGTTGTTCCCCTAGTTGGTGCCGGATTCTTGTAAGTGTTATTCGAACCTGCATAGCCACTTTGGGCCTTGAAATTCTGGAATCGATTGGGCGCCACTGAGTAGCTCCCAGACGCTACAGGCGCTTTTCCAGCCATCTTGGAGTAGCACACATTAGCCTTATGCCCAAGCTTTCCGCAATGGAAGCATGTGACCCTATCGCCATTGCACATCTTCCCGGGATGTTTATTGCCACACTTGTTGCAAGGCCTCTCGATCTCAAAGCTCTGGCTATGAGCTCTGTTGTGGAAAAAATTCTTGTAGCTCGACTTCCCCGTCCCGGCAGACTGTGTCTTACCTTTGAAATCCCCAAAATTCCCTTTCTTATTGGGTATGTTCGCCAAATCGAAGGGCGTCTCCTTTCTCTTCCCCCCGAGTTCCATGCTCATTGTTTCCATATTCTGCTCTGCTGTTGTGGCTCTTTCATAAACATCCTTTACAGTATGGAATCGCTCAGAGGCAAACCATCCCTTAATACTCCAAAGTAGCTTTTTACGAAAGCTGGCGGCTCTAGAAGACTCAGTAGGCGTTACACTCTCAGCAAACCTATTCAAGTCCTCAAACTTATCATGGAATTCCTTCACAGACATGCCCTCAGTTTGTTGAAAAGCCTCAAATTCAGCCACCTTTTGTTCCTTCAAGTGCTCCGGAAAGAACTCTTTCTCTAAGAGGTATTTGAAAACTTTCCAATCTCTAAACCTCTCGATAACAGACCCATCAGCTTTCTCCTCCAGCACCGGTTTGTAAAATTCCTCCTGAATTTTCATCCACCATCTTCCAGCTACCTCCTTAAGGTAAAATGCAGCAACTTTTACCTTCAGATTGTCAGGAACTCCAACAGCAGAGAAGATTCTCTCCATATCCTCGATCCAGTCAAGTAGGATACTCGGTTCTCCTCTCCCAGTAAAATTGTCGGGCCGTTTCTTCTGTACAGCATCCGACATCTTAGCTAACAGCATTTCATTATCTCCACCTCCATTACCGGCATTAATCCCATTGCCGTCGTTTGCAGCATTGTTTGCAGCATTATTGGCAGCATTATTAGCAGCATTATTGGCAACAATATTAGCAGCGTTAATCTGTGTTATCTGCTGCATAGTTTCAACCATCACTTGCTGCTGCTGTGCCATTTGTGCTAGAATAGCTGTCACATCTGGACTGTTGTTTCGCACCATTTTCTATAAGGTAATAACGGTTGAATCAGGCGTAACCAACTCCGTAACAGATTCATTCAGGCATTATCAAGCATAAATCACTACATTTCAATCTAGACATAAACAATAAATCGCATATCCAGCGAATCATGATGGCAATTCAGCTCAGAAGTGTAAGTATATCGAAATCAACATTCGTCTATTCGTCTCGCCCGAGTTTAACTCTTCGGAGTTTTTTTTTTTTTTTTTTTTTTTTGAAACTCATCTCGTGTTACTGTAGCACGCGTCGTGCTAGGATCAGAAACGTCGGACACATGGATGTTCGAGAACAGCAACATCAACACACAGTAGAAAATCAACTAGCATTTAATTTGCAACGTGCTTTTGAAACAATCGAAATAACATAATGGTATTGGGGTATTGTCCCCGATCTAAAGCACTTGAACAATGAAAACTTGACAAAGTATGATATGATGTTTAATGCTAAAGTTTAATAATAAAACACAATCGACGTCTAATTAATAACTAGGCCATATGCCTTTATTTTATAAGTCTCTATACTAATCCTTCAAGCTTCACCACTCGGGTCATAATCCTCATCATTAGGGACTTCCCCTCCATCATCTTGATCCGAGTCGCTCAACTCCTCATCCGAACTAATCACAATGATCTCCGTGTCACTAGTTCCAATAGTATCGTCCTCCTCTTCACTCGTGGGAACTTCCTCGGGCTCCTCCTCCGTGTCCACTGGTGCATCCTCTCCAATAGGCGAGGACGGGGGATTAGGAGAATGGTGATATTCCTCAACTTTAACTCTCTTCTGACTCGATTGGCCAGGTGTTTCGTGTTCCTGTAGCTGAACCTTCCTCCCTTTCATCACATAAGCTTCACGAGGTTCCGGGGTAGGGTTACCATTACCAGGTTTCGAGGGTACAGGAGGTATGTAGATTTGGAAATTTTCAGGTATTTGCACAGGGCTAAGGGATATCTCATACTCCCACTCCAGAATTACCTCCAACCTGTCAAGATCTATCACTCTGTCTGATCTGTCCCTCAAGTATTGTGAACTCCCTGTGAGACAAGCATAATAGGCATTCCTTTCTAGTCTCGCTCGAACCTCCTCCCAACGGGGATGTATCCTCAGGTTGACCAAAGTCACAAAGACTTGGACCTCAGGTCTAATTGCCCATGGAAATCTTTCGGCTGCCTCAGTCAGTTTTGCCCTCATTCTGATGACGAACTCCTCTACAGACTCACCAATTCTCATACGGTCCTGGAAGGTCTCAGATGAAAAAGCTATATGATCCGGTATCGTCCATGGACCAACAATTGACCTTACACCAGATGGTCCGAACTCCCAAACATATGTTCCCGTGCCTGCCATTCTGTCAGTATACCAGAGAGAACTCCAAGTGCATTAGTACCCAAATCGTATACGCACACCACATAATTCGCAGGTCAAAACCATTAGTGTAAACTCCTTCCCTAGTTTCACATAGCAGTTAGCACATAGCATGCGAATGAATGCACCCATCCCCTGCCCAGTTTGTAAATCATTTAGAACAAGTTTTGAAAACCTTTATAGACTCGACGAATCAGAACCTATGGCTCTGATACCAACTGTAACAACCCTAAATTTTGACCAACTATAAATAGAAATAAATTTAGAATTGTCACGCCGCAATTGACTACCAAGTCAATTGCTAGGCTAGAAATTCAACAACAATTAACAAACGGGAAATAAAACAGCGGAAGTCTTTAAAAGTCGAGCTATAGTTCTCAAAACGAAATCCAAATTACATAATTAAAACGAAATGAAGTCCGAGATAAAACAAAGTCTTTCGGAAAAAAAACCCCAACATGATCAGCTTCGTAAGCATGCAGCCATATCATCAAGACCTGTCAACTATGCCATCGAAGATTGACATAGGCCCCAGAACACGGTAGGGACGAACCAGAAAACAGAACGTCAGCACAGGCTGAGTAAGAAATAACAAGTATAAAGAACAAATAAGATACGCGCCTTGAGGCGCGTAGCTAACAAGAACGAATTGACGTTATAGCATAGGAATATCAATAGCAACAGAGTGCATAATCAAAAGAGCATCGTCGCTCAATATATATATATCGCTTAATCATATTTTCGGCCAGGGTCCTACCCCATAGCCCCACTTAACAAACTTTGTTCGAGCTAGAGTTGTAATTATCGCCCTAATAATCCCGAGTGTGCACACCCCTCACAAGACAGGCCGGTAGGACGAGCTCACATCAAGGAGGAAGACTATTAGGAAGTCGGTAGCTAATCCGACCCTAAGTACCTTGATCAGAGGTATATCAAACGATGATCAGCCGAGCCGAATCCATCGTACTCTAGGTGGAGTCATTTATTTTCTTTCATCCGTTTTATATACGTTATTCAAAGGTGCATTATTTGACGATACAAATTATAATGATCATAATCGATAGATATTTGAAGCGAAACAAAAAAACAAGCAACAACAAACACACCACTCGACCGAGTGGCCGAGTGGTGGTCTCGGCTAAAGGCCGAAGGGCCGAGGAAAACAGGAGGCCGAAGGCCGTGGGGAGTATGGTGGTCGAAAGACCGCAAACGAACATTGATAAGATGGAAGGTAAATCATGCTCAATGATATAGTTAGGTACAAGCGAAACGGGTAACAAGAATGATTGTGTAAAGCAAGAACATATGATGATCAAGCAAGCGTATCAAACAAGATAATGGTTAGTGAGAGATTTGTGATCAACGTTCTTACCTTACTAGCGAAATCACAAGATCAACTCAAGACTTTAGAACGGTACTTCCTCGAACACACAACCTAAAATCAACCAACAATACACCAATTACTAACCATCACCCTACTAGTGCATCCAAGGCACTCTAACTTTGGATTTCAACATTCAAACGACCTCTAAACAACACCAAATTCGCACAACACCCTCCCAAGTATACTAACAACATTAATCCATCTATAAATCACCATAATAACAACTTAAACATCCAAATTAGGCAAAATTCAGAAATGGGCAGAAAACAGTCTCATCAATTAAAACCTCATGAAACATTCCCAAATCAAAACCATGGTTTACCCATCTCATAACAAGCATCCCCTCCAAATTTCACATAATTCCACCCATGAAATCACCCCCAAACAACCATGAACCCTAATTTCAAAAGCCCTAATATAGAAACCAATATTTCATGCACCAAAACCACAATTAAGCATGGATAGGATTAATCAAAGTCATTCCCACAATTAAAATCATGATCATACTACAAAAGGCATAAGATTAAGGAAGCCCTAATCTGAAAATTATGAGAGAGAGAGGTTAAACTTACAACTCTTGGTGTAAAAACCAAGAGAGAGGGCAAAGGGGGGTCGGCGGTGGTGCGCAGGTGGCGGCGACGGGCGGTCGGCGGCTAGGGGGCAGCGGCGGCTCTCCTTCTTCTCTTCTCCTTCTTCTCTTCTTCTCTTCACGTCGCTCTCCCTTTTTTTTTTTCTTCTTTCTTTGCTGCAGCCATGAGTGAGGGGGAGGGATTTGGGGTTTTTATTTTATTTTTTGTAGAAAATAAGAAGGGTTTAGTAAGGGTATTTCGGTAATTTCGTCCAACAGTTGCCCAATTAGGAAAGCGTCTCTAAACGGAAGGTATACCCTAATTTCCAAAATAGATTTTCACGCCCTTAAAACGAGATTCTCCTAATACTTTGCACAATTCAAGTAACCCTAAAATATGGGGTGTTACAGAAGCAAACAATCCCGGTGGACTGTGATACTTCGGTGGCTCTTCATAAATTGGATAGGAGAGGAAATCGGAAGGTAAGCTGGAGTGAAATCCACAATGTCTATATCGATTTATGGCGTAGGCGTCGAGAGAGGGTGGTGGCTAATACCGATGTAGATGATGGCACGATGGATTACAATGATCCGTATATGGTTTGGTATCGAAACCATACTCGTCGTATCATTGGAGTTGTTAAACAATCTCATGGTGGCCCGGTTTCCTACCATCCTTCTTCTCCCTCAATTCAATTGTTGTAAGTATGATTTATCGTTATTTCAGTTTTATTGAATCGTAAGCATGTTTAGGAAATAATTAGTGCAATGTTTTGATTTTTGTGATTATAGACCCAAGGTTTTGCAACTCTACACATGAGGTGTGAGCATGACCTTCAAGCTGCACTAAATGACGCATCTAGTGTTAATTTTGTCCAAACTTTAACCGACATCCGCAAACATTGCTCCGAATGTCTCGAGAAGGTGGGATTTTCACATCTTATCCAACAATCTCAAGAACAACCAAGTGCAAGTTTGGATGATCATTCTCCTCTTATCCAATATATGCGTCGACGTAGAGTTGGTTCTCCTATGACACCAATTATGGAAGGCGACACTCCGGGTTCTTCCTAAGCCAACCCGCTTCCTCAAGCCAACGTCGAGCTACACGCCGCCGCCGCCTAGCGAATGATTAGCTATTAATATAGTAGTTTGTAATGTATGGAAACAATTTTATGTTGTATTCGACTCTTTCAATTATGTAAAAGACGTTTTAAGTTATGAAATAAGATACCATGCCATTCGAGTTCTCATCTTGGGTTGTTATTGGTGTTATTGAACGATTGTGGTCGTGGCATTTTGGTTTGGGTTTGCTTGAGTTGCAGGTGAAACGGAAAAGAGGGAAAACACCTTTAAAAAAAAAAAAAAAAAAAAATCTACCCGCCACGGAGCACAGCGGTTTTATAACCACAGAAACCGCTGCTCTCAGTGGCGTTTTCATCACAGATTCAAGTAGTATGAGAATTGGTGGCTTAATTTTTGTAAAGGGTGAAACCGCCATGGGGGGTGGCGGTTTCACCCTTTACAAAAATTAAGCCACCAATTCCCATACTCAGTTCGGGAAAGTGAAACCGCCACCCCCCATGGCGGTTTCACCCTTTACAAAAATTAAGCCACCAATTCCCATACTCAGTTCGGGTGTGAAACCGCCATTGAGGGTGGCGGTTTCACTACAAGTGAAACCGCCACTTCCCATGGCGGTTTCATCACCGAACTGAGATATGAGGAATTTTGGCTAAAGTGAAACCGCCACCTCCCATGGCGGTTCACCTTAGCCAAAATTTCTTCCCAGTCTCAAAGTTACTGTTCAAGACGCTTAAAACCGCCAGTGCCACTGGCGGTTTTGTCCCGAACCTAAATGGGGTGACGTGTACCCCATAAGATTGAACATTTTTCAATCCAACCCATTTTTTTTAATATTTATTTTTTGAGCCCTATTTCGAAAAAAAAAATCGTATTAAATCGAACCCAAATTATACCCGAACTCGAAACCCTCCCACCCGACCCTGTGTTACAACTTACAAGTCTAATTATACCTCTACTCCTCTAGGCATTGATTCATCACACATCGATCGATAATTCGATACTACTACTACACACAGGCAAATACTACCGTACCCCGAGGGTACCAAGAGAATGGTACCCCCTGGGCTCATTTACCTGGGCTTACAATTTGAGTTGGGCCAAAGTCTAACTTGACCCAATACTTCAATTAAAACCCAACCCATATTCTCTCCCCTTCCCCCTTTATTTTCTCTCTCCTCCCATACCCACCCACCACCACCACGAACCACCTAACCACCTCCGGCCACCTTCACCGACCAACACCCCACGCGACGCCACCACCACCATTCGGTGGGCGCTCGCTCCGGCGACCCCACGGCGGACCCCATGAGCCCGCGCCATCGCCTCCATCGCCCTCCACTTACTCTTTTTCTCATTTTCTCTCTCCTCCTTCACTCCCTTCCCCAGCCCCTATTCTCAACCACCACCACCCATAAACCCTCCCCCGGCCCTCGCCCTACGCCGCCGACCACACGCCCCACCATCATCCCCGCAAATAAGTAATGTCAAGTGAGATCGAAAAGAAGGGAGGGGATTATAGGGGAGAAGGAAGGGGCGGCGGTGTCGTGGAGTGGCGGGGGGAGGGTCGCGTGGGAGAGGCGGTGAAGATGGCTGGGTCGAGGCCGGTGTTGGTGGTGGTAGGCGACGGATCGCGGCGGGGATGGGGTGGTCGGGTGGGGTAGGGGGGTTGGGGGAGGAGAGAGAAAAAGGAAGGGGAAGGGGTATTTTTTTTGTTTTTGTTTATTTGATTTAATCTTAACCATTTATCTAAAATATTCATTTTAAAACAAAAATCGTTCATTTTAGAACAGAAACTATCTATTTCAGATTAAATAACTCAAGACAAAAAGAAATTATTCTAAAACAAATATAATTCATTTTAGAACAATAATCATTCATTTAATAACAAAAAACATTCATTCCAAATCAAATATCATTCATTTCAGAACAAAAAATCATTCATTACATAACCATTCATTTTAAAACAAATACCATTCATTCTAGAACAAAAAATCATTCATTACATAACCATTCATTTTGTTTCGCGATGAACGGCTTTTGTTTCGGGATGGTTAGGTTTTGTTCTGAGATGAATGGATTTTGTTTCGGGATGGTTAGTTTTTGTCCTAGAATGGTTAGTTTTTGTTATGAAATGGATGGATTTTGTTTCACTATGGTTGGTTTTTGTCCTAGGATGATTACCTTTTCTTCTGGAATGGTTAGTTTTTGTCGTAGAATGGTTACTTTTTGTTCTGGAATAGATGGGTTTTGTCCTAAAATGATTACTTTTTCTTATGGAATGGATGGTTTTGTCCTAGGATGGTTAGTTTTTGTTTCAGTATGATTGGTTTTTGTCAAAGGATGATTAGCTTTTGTTCTGCAATGGTTAGTTTTTGCCCCAGGATGATTAGCTTTTGTTCTGGAATGGTTAGTTGTTGTCCTAGAATGGTTACTTTTTGTTGTGGAATGGTTAGTTTTTGTCGTAGAATGATTACTTTTTGTTCTGGAATGGTTAGTTTTTGTCGTAGAATGGTTACTTTTTGTTCTGGAATAGATGGTTTTTGTCCTAAAATGATTACTTTTTCTTATGGAATAGATGCTTTTGTCCTAGGATGGTTAGTTTTTGTTTCAGTATGATTGGTTTTTGTCAAAGGATGATTAGCTTTTGTTCTGCAATGGTTAGTTTTTGCCCTAGGATGATTAGCTTTTGTTCTGGAATGGTTAGTTGTTGTCCTAGAATGGTTACTTTTTGTTGTGGAATGGTTAGTTTTTGTCGTAGAATGATTACTTTTTGTTTTGGGATAGATGATTTTTGTCTGAGGATGGTTAGTTTTTGTTTCAGTATGATTGATTTTTGTCAAAGGATGATTAGCTTTTGTTCTGGAATGGTTAGTTTTTGTCTTAGAATGATTAGTTTTTGTTCTGAAATGGTTACTTTTTGTTCTGTAATGGATGGTTTTTGTCCTAGGATTGTTATTTTTTGTTCTGGAATGGTTAGTTTTTGTCCTAGGATGGTTGACTTGTGTTCTCTAATGATTATTGTTCTAAAATGAATTGTTTTTGTTTTGGAATGAATGATTTTTGTTTTAGAATGAATGGTTTTTGTTCTGGAATAAATGGTTATTAATCTAAAATGTATTATTTTTGTTTTGAAATAAATGGTTTATATTTGTTGAAAATGGTCTATTGTTCAATAATTATTCTTTTTTTTGTCATACAATGTGGATATTACAAAACAAAAATATATCATTATAATGGTATGTTTGTTTTGGAATGAATGAAAATTGTTCTAGAATGAATGATTTTTGTTTTGAAATGAATGGTTTTTGTTCTATAATGAATAAATTTTGTTTTGGAATGAATGTTTTTTTATCATGATATGAATGGTTATTGTTTAGGAATGAATGTTTTTTGTCCTAAAATGAATGGTCACTGTTCTGAAATGAATGGTTATTGTTCTAGAATGAATGATTTTTGTCCTGGAATGAATGATTTTTGTTGTTAGAATGAATGGGTTTTGTCCTTAAATGAATGATTATTGTTCTAAAATGAATGGTTTTTGTTTTATAATGAATACTTATTGTCCTGGAATGAATGATTTTTGTTTTAGAGTGAATACTTATTGTTGTGAAATGAATGGTTTTTGTTATGTAATGAATAAATTTTGTTTAGGAATGAATCTTTTGTCATGATATGAATGGTTATTTTTTTAGAAATGAACGTTTTTTGTCCTAAAATGAATGGTTACTGTTCTAGAATGAATGGTTTTTGCTCTAGAATGAATTATTTTTTTTTGTTAGAATGAATGAGTTTTGTCCTTAAATGAATGATTATTGTTTTAAAATGAATGATTATTGTTCCAAAATGAATACTTATTGTCCTGGAATGAATTATCTTTGTTTTAGAATAAATACTTATTGTCGTGTAATGAATTGTCTATCTAGTTCTACTAAAACAGAAGCCACTAGGACACGTGGCATCCAATGGCTACACATTTTCCCGCTAAAATTTTTGTTCCTAATAACATGGTTTTTAATAATTTTGTTCCTATTAATTTGCTGCAAATTCTAACAACTCTAAGTTAATAATGAAAAAGCAACTAATAGCTAGGGCATTCTATTAACAAAAAAAAAAAAAAAAAAAAAAATTAAAAACAACTTTAATATGTTCCTAATAATTTCTACGCTAAATTTATGAGACCATTTCAACCAAATATATATACGGAGTATATCCCAAAATTTTGCTCTTCTTTATCTACTTTACAATCAAAATTTGTCCTCTTACTCACTGATGTAGTGATTAACCATTTTAATGGCTAAAGACTCGCTCAAATAGAGGTAACTAAAGGTCACTATTCTTTTCTTTTTGTGTTCTTATTTATTTGTGTAATCTTTTAATGCAAATTTCATCTCCATTTCTAAGTCATGGGATTGTAAAGTCACTGAAATTTTGAGTTGGTAAATAAATTTGCCATAATACAAATGTTCCCTTACTAATATTCATACTTAGAGATACATTCACGCACACACACTTTGATGAGATTGCATTTTATCAAGTGCAAATTAAAGTCGTACGTATACATGATAGCTAAGCTATTCAGTTTTTTTTTTTTTTTAAAGAAGTCCTTGATATCTTGAGTCGGGAAATAGATTCGGGTATATAACTACGTTTCGAACGCCAACAATATAAATCCGTTTTACCAAGACAAAGTTAAGCTAGACGTGTTGCCGCACGTTACGATATCAAAACTTTTGGCTACACATTTCCGTGCATAGCACGGGTATTATACTAGTTTTTGGTATGTAATGAGTAGTTTTTGTTTTGAAATTAATACTTATTGTCGTGAAATGAATGGTTTTTGTTATGAAATGATTACTTATTGTCGTGTAATGACCGCTATTTGCTATATAATGATTTGTTTTTTTATATAAATTAGAATTTTTGTTTTCTCTCTCCTCTCTATTCCCCTCCACTCCCCACCAATTCTTCCACCGCCAACGATGCCACCACTGACCACCCCAACACCCGATGCCACCAATACCGTCATGACTACCTATGGCCAACCAATCTACGGCGGCAAGTCGGCAACCACTTTCTGGCACCATCACCTCCACGCGATTCTCTCTCACTCCATCTTTCTATTCTTCTCAAATTCCGAGAAGCACAAGCTCCGCCACCCCACCACCAAGCCTGCCTGTCACTCTCATACGTCCTCCAAGCCGGCGTCTAGTCGGTGTATGTTGCCGGCGTCGCCAATTATTGTCGGAAGTCATATAATGGGAGGAGAGAGAGAAATGTGGGAGAAATAGGAATTGGAGGTGGTGGCGACCTAGCAGGGCTTTTGGTCCCTTCTCTCCGGCGGCCGTCGAGAAGTTTCCACCGAGTAGGGTGGTGGTCGGGACGGCCGGCAGGTACAATAAAGGGGCTGGAGTGGGGTGAGGGGGAAAGGGAGGAGAGAGAATGGGAGTTGGGTTATTTTTGTATTGGACCTGACTTTTTTTGTTACAGATAAAGATTGGGCTTTAAAAACAAATTATGGACTGCAATTGTTAGAAATCCGGGGGGTACCATTCTATTTGTACCCCCGGTGTACCATAGACCTATTGCTACACACACGTCTGGTGGCGTAACATGAATGAAGTGCATGCGAGTACAAATTTTTGACGTCTCCACATCTAAAGTTCAAACTTGATAAAAAAAAAAAAGGGCATACTTCCATTTAACGCTTTCTATTAGAAGATCATCATCACGTCAGAACTCAGAACCATCTTCTGTACTACTGTGTATTATTTTGCTCTGTGTGTGCACCATCACAACCAGTGCGTGGTTGCCGCTACTTTGCTCCGGCCAATCACCACCGCCGCCTTCCGTGCCGCCTGATTACGGCGACCTCTTCCCGGTAATTTCGCAATTTCGATTTTGTGAGTAAAATTAGGACTTTCGTATTAATTATTTTATGTTATACTTGTCTTGCATTGTCAAGTTATTCATTTTCATAAGTTTCGTTTGAATACGCGAAAGAATTTTAAACCGAACGTAAAGAATTGAAAGAAACAGAGGTGAATTAAGTTTTCGAGAATTTTGATACACTCAGAAATTTGGGGCTGATTTCTATAGAAAGTTATAATCTTTCTATATTACATTTTTTTTTTGAAGAATTATCGTTGCGAGATTAAGGTAACACAGATAACTACCACCTCCAAAATTTGATTAGGGTTTTTGGTTTGTAAGTTATGATTATGTGCAGTTTTGTTTGCGATACGTTTTTCATCTGTTAACGTTTGGTTTGAATTCGAACCAAATCACATCAATGTAAAGAACGGAGGGGGTAATAAGTAAATTGCGGAAAGTATTAAGATTTTGGGTATGGTACATGATAAATTGGTATGGGGCCGATTTATCTAGTAGATTAAACATGGGGGAGTTATTTGTTTGTTGCGAGTTATAACTGTGAGGAGTACTTATGTTTATGTAGGGGTTTGCGTATTTGAGGCTTGCTTTGATTTTTGGTTCTAATTCAATATTGGTTGAGGTGTCGGATTAGTATGTCGGAGTTTTAGTAAAGGGGCTATCGGCAGGTTAAATCACTATTATGAGTTGCGTCAAGGATACACAATGCTAGTTTGGGGAATATGGGCGGTGCCTTCTTGACTCAAATGTCAAAAGAGACTTGGTTTCAATAAGGTTATATATGCTATATGTTATTGGTGTTGCTTGCTTATGAGCTAATGTTTTTCGGGTGTTTGGAGTGCTACTAATGGTATTCCTTACAAATCAGCGTACAAGAGACTCTCCCTTTGCCAAATGAATTGCTGTGATTATGTCCTCAACTTGTAGGTCTATGAGTGTTTGACGTGATTTTGACTTTTGGCCTTGGACTTATGATATCAATATATGATTATTGATTATGATTTCTGAACCGTCAAGACACTAATTGTTATTATTATTGGAATTATATTCATATAGTGGCGCATATTATTGCTATGATTGGATGATGGGCATGTGGCAACTTCGACTTGTTTTGGTACAATGGAATTCGTATTGTTGGTTATTCACTTATTTGATGCCACTGAATCGGTTATTGGTATTATGGTATTGGTTTGGTTTTCTTATGTCACTACCTCCTTAATAAACTACCAATCACTTATAGTGAACGACACTGAGGGCTATTATCATTTTGTGGCCTTCAAACGTTAACCCACCACATCGATTTTTAAGCGAGTCAAACGGTAATACTACTCTTTTGAGTTAACAACACTCACTAGGGGTGTCTACATTTAAGGTCTAGTAGTCTTTGGTGGGAAGGATGACAAAAGTTCGGGTGCATTTTTTAAGTTATTGGTTGGGAGATTAGTCGTCAAAAGTTTTGCTCCGTTCTTTAATATTTTGGTTCATGTCACCCAAATCTTTGAATTATATAGGCTGGTTGAACTTTCACTACTTGAGAATTGAGATTCTTAAACTGGTTTTCTTGTAGCTGAAGATGGCCATGTCTAGGAAACGAAAATTATCAGAAACCGGGTATGAAGCTGTTGTCTCCTCCCACCGTTTTCGAGGCGAGTATCTTCTTCTCGTACTCCTGGTGTTCCAATTCAATTTCCGGCCTCTATGCTGTCATTGTATTTATTATTATTTTTTTTCCTTTTCTGTTGGCCTTTTCATTCACTTCTTAACATTCTTATACCTAACTATTGGTTGCAGAGATACTGGAGCACTATGAAACAAAGCCGAATTCTTTTAAAGATAGTGTTGCTCAGTTATCTCCAGAAGGCAAGTTTTTTTTTTTTTTTTTGATCTTAACGTTCTTAAAGCAAAATGACACATAAAACTGTCTGTGCTTCTTATTTTGTGAAGTAGCAGTCAGTCGGTGCGATTCTGGAAGCAATTTTCATTTTGGGTCATCCGTGCGAAGCCTCTCTATGTTTCAATAGGCGTAAGGCTTGCGTGCATCCCACCCCCCCTTACCCCGCCTTATGGCGGGAGGCTTTAAGGCACTGGGGTTAAAGATGTTGTTGTTGGTCTTAACGTTCTTAAGTTCTTAAGTCGTTCAGTGCTCAACTTTTTTCTTTTTATATTTCTGTGTTTTTTCTGTTGTTGATTGTGCCTCAAGTATTGAACAGATATTGATCCTGAATCGAAACTGCGCACAGCTGAGTCAAAGTCTGTTATGGAGTTTGCACCTTCTGTTGTTGCTGTGTCTACATTTCGGGGTAAGGATTTTTGTAGTATTTCTGTTTTAAAGGTTTTAATGGTTTGACAATTGAGACAGTCCACCTTGTATCATTTATCCTTATTTGGTTATGAAGACATGAGCCAGTCAGTTTTAACTAAGCCTAACCACTCGTGAGGCTAGCATATCCTTGGCAATAGGTATGGCTTCTTCTGAACCTTAAGATTTTCATCTTGTAAGACTATTTTGTGGTCATGAACTCTATGGGAAGCTACAACTGTGGAAGCTTACATGGGGCCTCATAGGCAGCCAGTAAAGCTTGGATATCATGATTCATGGCGTGATTTAATACCATCTGATGAATGTGGGGCTCCAGTTGCAGATAACAAAGGATGGAGTGTGAATAACATCGTAGAAAATAATTGGAGCTGAAGTGTTTCCTATAGCATTTCATCTTCTATATGGTTGTCTTGTTCATAACTAATTGAATGAATGTTCTTGATGGGAATTCCTCTGAACATGTTTCTTGCCACCATAAACTAACCATTGCATACCTAGTAGCAAGTACCACACCCTCCCAGTGGTACCAACATTGCATCAGCTTAAATTCGACTTCCTATAGATGCCATTTGAAACCCTTACATTTTCACCATTGGCCACACAAGTGTTAAAGATGGGGTTTTCAGATTTTGAGCTATTGCAGAGTCCAAAAGATTATGAGTATTGCTTAAATCTATCAAGACATGTAGAGGTTTTCTTTTCCTTTACTAGTGACCGTCATGGTTGCGTATGTAGTGTTTCCGGTCATAGCATTCAACAATATCAAAGGGGATAGGCCCTTTTCTTTTGAGAGCTTTTGTGGTTGATCTGGCCCCATCTAATCCTCTTTGTTCTCTAAAATATTCACCATTTCCCCATTTCTTCTCAATATGAACCACTCCCAGACTATGCAATTGACCGACATTGGTACCCTGATGAATACTTTGTACTAGTATTACACAAGAAGCACAAATTTTTTTGTTCTTTTGTCAGCAATCTTTTGTACTTGAACCATTTGCCTTGGGAAGGTTGGCTGTAAAAATATAGGTCAGAAATGGGTTAGTTTGCTGGCTATTAGTAGATCATGAGAGATTTCTGCTTTGTTTCTCGTTTGGATGACCAAGGTTGTTTCTTGGGTTTTAGCCAGAGCAAAAGTATCTGAGACTGCTGATGGCTCAAAGCCTCAAACATGCTACTGTACCCTGAATATCAGGTTCTAACGAGTTTTCTTTTCTTTTCAAATAGACCAGTCCTATTTGGCAGACTATCAATATGCACTTGATTTTCACAGATCCTTCTGTTTCAATGTCATAATCTCACTCGAAGGATCATCAAAAGGTTTATATTGAAATCTGGATATACTATGAGATTAATAATCTTCCCAAGTAGCCCACCAGTTTCCAGATCCTGTCATCATCATTATCATAGATTGGTGCCATAACAATGCTATACTATTTAAATGAATAACATTTCCCCCAAGAGAATTTAGAAAATCTAACTTAGAAAGTTGAGCATGATATGGATGGGTATGGTGATGGACTGCCAATTATTACCATAGATGGTATATCCTTGAATCTTGATTGAGCCCTACAACATTGACATTCCTCTCCAAAACATCTAGCTCTAATGGCTACATTGGCAATCCGAGTGGAGTTTCCTTCCAACGAAAATGAGCTAAATTATCACTCTAAAATTTTGCATTGTGTTCATAAAGTCTTCCATGAAGTCTCTTCTGGTCCTTACTAACCTTGATACTGAATGAAATGGTGTCATGTTTTGGTAAAGCAATTGGTCAGGAAGGTAAGTACCCTTTGTAATGGACCATAATTAGAGGTTTAATTTCCTGGAAGAATAAAGGAATTTTACAAGCTTTTTAAGATTTCAGGAATAAAATACAAAAGGGTGGCGTTTTTTTTAACTGATGTCTAAGCAGAAGAATTAAAACCGATTTGACAAAATGTTGTAATTAACCCTTCTATATATACTAATTCTGTACTGAGGTAGTTGCACGATTACCGCCAAAATTAACAACCTTTAAGTTGACTCTCATTTACTTACTCCAGGTGGTAATTACAGGCTACAGCTAATGAACTCTTGCTCTACCTGAGTCAGTTATACCATTATGCTGTTGCTAATTATAGAAAAATTTCACAGGTGTTCTAAGGAAAATGGATTGCTCGGGGTTGATCATAGAATGGGATGCATGTAAAGAGGAAGGAACCATTCTGACTTCAGCTAAGCTTGTGCGCCTTCCAGAGGATGACGAGCGCGACAAATACTGCGTAAGTTTCACAGATAACATTATGTCTTTTTCTGTTTGCCTCAAATCATGCTAGTGGTGGAGCTAAGATTAGAAGTCAAGGTGGTGAAAGTAATACAATTAGGCAAAATGTATATCGATCCTCAAAATTTAATTTTGCAAGGAATTCACCTCGTTCATTGTATAGAGACCAAAAAAATATATATATTTGCAAGTGTTACATGATCTATCTAAAGATTGAGAAGGATTACATAGTGGACAATCTGGTAGAACTATACATTTTAATAATACATGTCAAAAAGAAAGTGCGAAATGTATTTGGTTCAGTGGATAGTGAGACTTGACATCATTACTATTTAGGCTATTTAGGCCCTGATGATGATTGAGTGTATTTAAGTATAGCTATAGAAAAAAAAAGTGTTTTGGGTCTTGTCTAGGTTTGAACATGCAACCTAGAAAATGGTGGAATGACAAAATAAGCTCTAAGGCAACTACATCTTTTTACTAATGTGCAAGGCATGCCATTTTTTTTCTTCTGGCGACCACATATTAGCTTTGCCTTTTAAATTGAGCCGTGTATTGATTCAGTTACTTGCTTTTTTTTTCCCTCTAGATTATCGTGCGTTTGTCAAGTGGTAAGGCCCTTCTTGGTGTAGAGGATTATGTGGATTTCCACAATAACATACTCACATTGAAGGTCAAAAGTGGCATGAAGCTTAAAGCAATCAACCTCCAAGAAAAGCAAGTTGATCCCAGTGACGAGATGAGTGTGATAGCCTTAGGTCGCTCTATTCGTTCATGTGACCTGTTGCATGAATCCGGAAACTTACACATAAAGCATCCATACTTTGGTTGCGAAGAATTATTGCATTCGACATGCCGTATCTCTGAGGTAATTTGATACAATATGACTTTTGATCTTTACCTTTTAGGTGTTCTTAGCTGTTTTTGTGTATGTCTTTTGAATAATTGTTCAACATACGTGATTGGCAATTTGGCATTGAGCTAAAGATCTAGAACAGCTTCTAATGGTTGGCATGTATGACGTCCAACAAAAAGTGTTATACAAATAGTACGAGGATGTAAGCCCGTGTAGTGCATGGGTTAAATTAATTTATTTGTCAAGCTTCTGGAAAATGAAAACAATTCATGTAATTAAAGAAACTTAGGAAAGTTGTTAGGAGAATATAACTATCTTCATCTTGTTTAAAAGCAAAAAGGAAGCAATAGCTTCTTGTACTCTTTCCATTCCATGTAATTATGTAAAAGAAGTTCAAACCAAACGCAAAAAAGTCAAGAAGACAGAGGGAGTAACAGCTTTATTGTACTTGATAGGAAAAAAGGGTGACGTTACTAACTGTTTAGTGAAAAAATAATGGTGAGAGAATTAATTTAAATCAATGAACGGATTTTTAACTTTAAAAAGGACAAAGTCAGGTTATGTACTTTAAGTTTTTAAGTTCAATATAGCTGCTTTTGAATATTCATGACTAAGGTATCTTCTTTGGATTAACTTGTTCTGCGCAAGTCAGATGATGGATGCACATCCATTTAGTATATATATTTCCAGTCATCATCACTCTAGGCTGCTGCAATTTTTGGGGTGCTTTGAATCCTTAACTCCCTTAACCCCATCGTTCTTTACCTTGGTCTGTTACTTGCAAAAGAATCTGACAGAGCATATGATCGATATCTTTTAAGGCCATTAGCTCTCAGAAAATTTAGGTCCTTAATATTGTACGGAATAGTTTGACAAGCTACAAGCATGGGCGTATCTAAATGTTAGACTGGGCCTTGGGGGTTGGCCGAACTCCCAAATCCTAGAAAAAGAATAAGTTTTTGCTTTATATTCTCTGGAAAAACTGTTTTCAATCAAAATTGACTCCCTTCCCACAACTCCTCTTCTTACCAAACACCTGGATTTGTGTTTTACGGTTTTCCGGCCAACACGATTTGTTAAGCTAATATCATGACCCTATGCTCACAAACATTGGGTATCCTATCCACTTCAAATCTATTTGTGTATTCCTCATTGAACTTATGAACATTCTCCAAGTCCCCCTTTCTCCTTAGCATACGTCAAGTGAGTCTTCTAGAAGGAGGTATTTGTTATCTTGTACATTTTTTCATAGAGAGACAAATCAACAGAGCTATCAGTTTGATTTGGATTCTTTAGTCGCATGTCCTTCATTCTCATCCATTTTCTCACCCTCATATAAACCGTTTAGTGTCTCTATCGAGCTTATCTGCCTCATGTAATACAGACCCACCTTCTCCACTATCTGCTGTAATTATTAGTGAGATTTGAGAAGCAAAAGTTATGTTAAGTAGTAACTTAGAGCTGTATGCCCATTTAAAGTAGCTGAAACGTACTACTCCTACCCAAAGAGATTTTCCTGTTTCTTTTTGCAGTTTTGAGTTGGCATGTTTGGGACTATTTGTAGACTAAATGAAAGACCCGTTTACCTTGAAATCAAGTAGAGTTGGTTGACTGCAATGCAGAATGAAATACTTACTAATTTTTAAAGCAAGTGAACGATTTATTTGGTCTATATATAACTCCCAACATGACAACTCAAAACTGCAAACAGAAACAGGAAAATCTCTTTGGGTAGGAGGGAGTATATGTATAGGCTGACGTGTTTTTTGTGTTCTTTTGGGCAGTGCGAGTTGGGCTTATACTGATGTCATTAATAATCTTAAAAGTTCAGTTCTGCAGCTGTGTTGTGTATGGGAGTTGATTGTAGAGTTGGGCATACCTTATGTCTCTAATAGCACGTGTAGAGTTGATTGTGTTAGGGATACTCTATCTCTTATTTTATTAACATATATCTGTTAATTTCAGGTGAGTGAAGGTGGACCGCTTATCAGCAACAACGGATGTATTGTGGGGGTTAACTTCTTCGATAATCATGCTTGTGCCCTTCCTCTTCCAATCCGAGTAATTTGTGAATACTTGCAGCTTTGGAAGTCTTATGAGTATGCTTGTCCTTTACTCTCTCATGATTCTGGCTTCCTTAACAATAAAAATTGTTAGCTCATTTTACTCCCTCTATAACCTTTACCTCTTTTGAAGCATAAATATCCTTTTAGCCAAAAATTATGTTTGTGGAGGTTTGATATATATGATAAGAGTACAACAACAACAACATCTTTACCCGAGTGCCTTAAAGGCTCCCGCCATAAGGCGGGGTAAGGGGGGTCGGATGCAGTCAAGCCTTACCCCTATTGAAACATAGAGAGGCCGCGCACGGATGACCCAAAATGAAAATTGCTTTGAGAATCGCACCGACTGACTGCTACTTCACTTAATAAGAAGCACATGCAGTTTTATGAGCCATTTTGCTTTATTCCATTATATCCCAAAGCCAAAGAATAATTAGTCTTTGGCTCCATTGGAATTGGAAACAAGAAATATGATAAGAGTATGATTTAAATCTTTTTTACCAGTGTATCTGTAAACAAACTGTAGAAGTAAACAATAGGCCATAACGTAGCAACAACTCCACTCGTAAAGAAACTTCTGAAGTTCGGTTCTCCAAACACATTGATGCTTTTGTAGAAGTTTCTGCGACAGCACTTCTGAAGAGCAGGGACAGCTTTCACGCTTAATCATTACTATGCACTTTTTGCAGTCTCCAAGACTGAAATTTGACCGTTATTTTCTCATATGATTTGTTTCTAAAGAGTCTTAAAGTCAAGCCTAATGATATTATGGTGTCACGTCTCAAAACACTATAATTCTGGACCATTTGATGACAAAGTATAGTCAAGATGCAAGGATATTATGACACTGATGGATTGTTTCTTGTCATGCTTTTTACGTTGTGAACTCTTATAATAGTGAAGAGCTATGTAATTCCATAATGCACTCTCTTACTATGTTAGAATTCCAATGAAGAATTCATCATGTAATATAATCCTATGTCATTTTAAAACAATTCTTATTGTTAAGTCTCTTTGATGTTCATCTTCACAAAATAAGGGTTTACTGAGAAAGTTTGTTAGGAGCCTTATCCACCATCGAGTCTTCTTCCCTGCCTTTCCCTTCTTTTGTCATCTAAAGGAACTAGAGAGATATTCTCTTCCCTTCCCTTTCATTTAACGTCCTCTTGTTCATTCCTCTGTAACCTGTATTTAATCACTGTAAATCTAAGGATGCAAAGCAGAATCATCCGGGTACCTGTTAATTGAATTCATGCTTTATTTAAATTCATCATATTGGATCTGGTTTGTAGAGTTGGCGGTGGTTAATCGGTTGTCATAGTAGTGACCATTAAGGGGCGGCACTGGTGTGGATTGGGTGCTGTTAGAGGTTGGTGTGAGCTTACTTGCGTCTGATGACTCGGGCCATTTAGGGAGTGGCGGCATTGAGTGTTTCTGGGTGGGCTTGGTGAGGTGAGTAGAAGGGTCAAGGTGGTGGGTAAAGGGTATGAGGGACAGTGGGCTAGGTTGATTGGGTTAGTTCTGCAGAAAATACAATTTTGAGAAGGGGTTAGATTCATCAAACAAGTGAAAGTGGGCTTAGAAGGGGATCGCCAATATTCAATGGGGGCGTTGCATATATAGACCAAAAAGGAGAATTTGGGGCTTGGTCTTGAAGAAATAGAGTACTACTTTGTGTATACTGTAACTTCTAAGGAACTAATCTTCATTTTTTTTTTGGCTAAGGAAGTAATCATATCCTAGCATCCGTTTCAATACATTCCTTGGTTTTGTAATTTCCTTGATGTTCAAATTTCATATTGTTATCCTTGTCTTGTATTGCTTTGCCATGTAAGATATACATTTACTCATAATTTAATTCTGCAGGGTTGTTATTCGACCATGGTTTGGATTGACACTCTTCAACTTTGATCAGTTGCCTCTTTATACTGTTGAAAAGTTACTTGTTGTACCACCTAATCACCCGCATCTTGTTGTGAAACAGGTGATCTTTTATTATGACTGCACAGTTGTATATGTTCTATTTTAGAAAGCACTAAGTGTTTTAGCAGTATAAAGCTAAAGCTGCTTTGTTTTATGTTTTTTGATGGTCAGGTGTGTGAAGGATCGCCTGCTGATGATGTGAGCATAAGTCCGGGTGACTTTGTTGCGTCGTTCGACAGGTATAGTGGAGCCGAGGTATGTAAATACACAGTCAATATAGATTGCCCTTGTCCAAAAAAATTCCCTGTTTTAAAAGTATAATATTTTTATTTTGGAAGTATAATTCCTCAGTGTGTGTTTTTTCCTCTGTTTTGACAGTATCCCGTACTACAAGATTACCATTCTTGTCAGTTGGCTTCTATTCATGATGCTGTGAAGAAATCTGGAAGTGTGCCTAAAGCTACCATGGTTAGCATTACAGTGTTTTGACTTAATTGTTTTGTCAAAAAGTTTTTCTCCTGATCAACATATTGTTTTTGTTGTGAAAATAGGCTGTCAAAAAGTATTCTTCTCCTGATGATGTTGATATCATTGTTGTGAAGGCAGATTTTGTTACTGTTAGTGACAGAAGATTTTGCTATTGGTAATATTCCTGAACTTCGTTTTAAATTGTTGTCTCTATACTTCAATATAAGACTAGTGTGGTTTGTGGTTTGTCTATCTAAATATTTGTCCCTGAAGGGTTATAGTCCTCTTGATATACTTAACCACAATCTTTGGTGTTTGATAATACATGGCAATACTATAGTCAAATAAGAATACAGTCATATGTAACAGCTCCCAATTTGGTTCCGAACAGCCATAGAGGTTCTGGCACTCTTGAATGCTTCCGATCTCTGTTGCTGTTATTCTGGCGTATTTCATTATGTTAATGTTTTGTTCCGATTTACTCTCTGTGGGATATTTTGTGAGTTTTCTGTGTTTATTTATGTGCAGTTGGCCCTTTGATGAAAGTGAATGGTCTGAGTCAAGGCCTGGGACTCCAGCGTATGCGAAGCATATGGATTCGTGGGATGCGTATGGGAGCAGTTGGTCTCCCGTGTATGAGCAGCATAGGGGCCCCTGAGCAACAGTACCGAGTATAGGTAGTACATTGACTGGCTTGTTTGCGCCAGACGTAATTGATTCTCTTTTTGCAAGAAACTACGGAGTATATGCTTGTTAGCTTAGCTGTTGCTTTTTCACTTTTGTAGTTTAAATTTCGACAGCGTCAGCGCTGGCTTACTTTTGTGTTGGAATGATGGTGTACTCGTATATCTCTTTCGCCTTTGTGTAGTGACACTCGCTCCGGTCTCGGAGAGACATTTGCATTAAACAATCAAAGAAACACAGGAGATGCCTGATATGGTTTTTGAGTGCCGCAGACTCACTGGTCACATTCCAACTTAATCCATCCAATTTTATTTCCAGACCACATAAAGATAACAATTTCTTGACTTATTAAATTGGGAACATAATTAAACTCACCTCAAAACATTCTAGGACCAATAAGTCTATGGTACCCCCATGGTAGACGGTACCTCGTGTGCTTTTAAGTTGAAATTCAGAAACTATTACAATGCTTTAGAGTCCAAGAAATAATCTGAACCCAATCTAATAATAAAAGAACCCCATACTCATTCTCTCTCCACCACTTCCCCACCCCCTTCCATGCCCGACCACCACCACCAACCCACCAGCCACCACCTCTGCCATCACCAATCACCACCCCAGGCTCCGGCGACCCACTACCGGAGTCTCATTTGTCCTGCGAGCCCATCCCCCACCCCCGCGACAACCATATTTCTCCTCCTATTTCATTTCATCATTTTAATTGAGTTTCTCTCTCCTTATCCACCCCATTTTTTTGCAAATCCTATCATTTATTTACTCAAAATTCATTCATAATTATTTAGACAATTATTACCACATATCAACACTGAATTATTAATTCAAAATTCATCAAATGTAGTTTATAAATGTCTTGATTATTCTTTAGACACATACATCAATCATATAATTGTCTTTTATTAGGGTCTTTACCTTATAGATTTTGGTCATTACTATACACAAAGTTGGTCATTACTATACACATACATAGTCATTACCTTATAGATTTTGGTCATTACTATACACAAAGTTGGTCATTACTATACACATACATAGTCATTAACCTCATTAAATTTGGTCATTACTATACACAAACATGGTCATTACCCTTATACAATTTGGTCATTACTATACCTAGGCATGGTCACTACCCTTATATAAATTGGTCATTATTATACACAAACATGGTCAATACCCTTATAGAACTTGGTCATTAGTATAAGGAAACGTGGTCATTTCCTTTATATAACTTGGAGTGATTCTACAATAGCTACCAAGCTATGGTAGCCATGATAAATGGAGTAGATCAAACCATTCATTTCTATGAATTAATCTCAACCCTTAAAATTTTGACTAGCAAAAAAAAACATTTTCGAAAAAATAGAAACCAAACCCATTCCCAACTCCCCGCCCGGCTACCTGTCTCCTCGCCCTTTTCCCCTGACCCTCTCCCTCAATCTGCCACCGCCCCCACCACTGTCGGCCACACCTGAAGCAGCCACTTCACCAACGTATACCACCAGTAGACCGGCAGTACGCCACCGATTACGCCCTAGCCGCCATCTCCGACCACCATGGCCTTCAAAATTGTCGCCCCTCGCAATGGTAAAAGAAGGGGAAAATGAGCGCGGTGGGAAGGGCGACGATGTCTCAAGGACTGGGGGCGTGATGGTCGGTGGCCTGTCAAACTTAGGGGTGGTGATGGAAGACAGTTAATCGGTTATGTGGAGGTTCGGTAGGATCAGTGGTGGTTTCTGGGGTGGGAAGAGGGAGGAGGAGGAGGAGAGAGAAAATTAAACTTAATTATTCATAGGTCAAACTATTTAATGGTCAAGATTTGCTTATAGAAATCAATGGCTATTATTCATCTAGTTACAATGGCTACCATATTTTGGTAGCTATTGTAGAATTACTATATAACTTGGTCATTACTATACACAAACATGATCATTACCCTTATAGAATTTTATCACTAATATAAGAAAACGTGGTCATTAATAGAACTTGGTCATTACTATACACAAATATGATCATTACCTTTATAGAATTTGCTCATTACTATATACAAACATGGTCATTACCTTTATAATACTTGGTTATTACCCTACCTAAATATGGTCATTATTATAAGGAAACGTGATCATTCCACAAAACATACCTTGCATAAATCACACGTTGAATTGTCCTGTTAATAAAGATGGATTCTACAATGGCTACCAAGGTATGATAGCTATTGTAAAAGAAGAAAATCGGACCGTTAATTTTCGGAAATGAATCATAGCCCTCCATTATTTTGACCTAGTATTAAAAATAATAATAGCATTGATTAAATCCAAAAGACCCCAACCCCATATTTTTCTCTCTCCTCTCCGTTTCCCCAGCCATGCCATCACCCTAGGACCACCACTGACCTATACCCAACACCACCAGTTCACCTGAGAGAATCACCACTGGCCGGCGACACCACGACGTCTGTCCCGCCTAGATCAACGCCGACCACCATCGTCACGTCCTTATTGGTCGTGCACGGTGCACCCCGATTCTCTCTTTTCTCAACACTCCTCTTTCCACCCTCACCCCCATTGATTCCCCGGCAACCAACCCACGAAAACCCCTTCTTAACTCTCCCCCAACCCCTTAGTAGCCTCCAGTGTCTCCGGTCCCTCACAATCGTCGCCGCCCAAGAAGATGGAGAAAAGAAATAGAAAATGGAGGTGGAGGTGGAGGTGGAGGTGGAGGGCGTCGGTGAAGCAAGGACGTCTGGCGGCCCAATGGTGGTTTTGGGCGACGTTTTGGTGGTGGTTGGTTAGCACGGAGGTGGTTGCCAGGGTGGGGAAGGAAAGCCGGGTAGGGATGAGAGAGAATATTGGGGGTTTTGTAATATTGGTAACTAATTTTATTAATTAATTTTAATTATTACACATGGTCAAACGAATGAAAGGTCATGATCTATTTAACAAAATCAACGGTTCATATTCACTCACTTACAATAGCTACCATACATTTGTAGCCATTGTAGAATTGGTAGTTAATAAATGTATTCATTCATTCGAAAAAGAGCAGACCCACCCTTGAATCAGTTTATATTACAAAGCACAATATAAGTGATCAAATCATTGTTGGTTTACATACTCCAATTCCCCAATAAAAGTCGATCAATCATCATCATCTGATTACTAACCGTATTATACAAAATTGGAACAGCAGCTACAAACTTTGATTTTCCCGCCAACAAATTAAACACTTTGATCTGGGTATTACTGGAATTCTAAAGGGCAGCGATCGGAAAGTTGTGACCAAAGCCGGCACCGGTGGGTGCGCCGCGGCGGTGGTGGGGGCTGGGGCACAGTCGGGGGGGGGGGGGGCAAGGGAGAAAATATATTAAGTGGGAGAAGGAAGAAGTCACGTTTTTCTTTTCTTTTTTCCATCTTGCTTGGGCTTTGGGTTGAGTTAAACAAATATTTGGGCCGAACTGCAAACCTATTCCGAAAATCTGGACGCGAGGCACCATGTATGTCATCATGGTTTTTGCCTAAACAAGTAAACATAGTATACTTGCCCAACCCAAATCTACTCTAGGATATAAATGGCTATCATACACCTATTGTCACGCTCAAGTTACAATCACCGGCTGACGGCTACATGCATAAGCATCAAGAAAACAACATCCTATGCCAACACTCAACTACTCCAATATATGTTTCGAGATAAATCGCTGCTAAGAAAGTATCAAAATTGGAGTCCCATTGACGATGACCACAAGGTCTAAATGCCGCTCTAACTAATCATCACAAATCCTTGCAAGAATGACCTCAGTGTTCCTCAACAGAAGCTGCAAGTTCACAAACAAAAGCCTAAGTGATTGAAAGTATGTGATGAAATCAAAAGTATCAAATTACCATTGTTAAACAAACTGCTAAAGGACAATCACGCAAATACGCATGCAATAAACAGCAACACCTGATAATGTACCTTTAGTCGGTGGCTTGTCTTGAGGCTTCATGGCAGGAAAGAGGTGAACGTCCTGAAGTAACACAAAGCAGATAAAGTTACGACTTAGGATCCCAGTTTCCAACAAAGAAATTACCTATTTTATTCTGACAAGCTAGTGGACAACTATTTCAGCCACATTATACTTAGGACAACCCCAAATCGGCAAGTTCGTGCAGGTATGCATGAACTCACTTCCACAACCACTATGCGTCTGTGCCCACATAAATTCAGAAGAGAAGAAAAAAAAATAGACAAACCTTCATGTTTTGGGATCTGTGAGCAACAATGTTAGTCTATCAATATCAATTCCCCAGCCAGCAGTAGGAGGCAACCCATACTCATCGGATGTGCAAAATGTCTCATCCAAAGCTATTGCTTCATCATCACTTGCCTGTCGGTCCTGAAAGTCGAGCAAATTTTTAAGTGCACTCCTCAAGCACAAGGAAAAAATTAGAGCTAGTTGAAGAACTTTTTTAAAACACAAAGTTGAAGAAAGACTTTCAGTACCCTCAGTTGATCGGAAAATCTCTGGTGCTGTACTACAGAATCATTCAATTCAGTGTATGCATTACAAACCTGTATAGTGATAAGAATATTAGATAATTTAAATGCAATGCACAGCCTGAGTTGACATAAATAGGAATTTGCTGAAACGAAGAGGTTCAGGCACATACTTCATGCTTGTTTATGAGCAATACAAAGCACTCAGTCAGGCCTGGCTGTAATCTGTGCCTCTTGTATAAAGAGTTCCTTGCTTCTGGATGATTAATGATAAAAGTAGGATTGACACAAGTCTCCTCCAGAAAGAGCCCCACCAACTGCACACATATCAGGTGAAGGATAGCATTCCAGGAAAGGGTTATAAAGGACTCAGAAAAACACTGCTACAACTAATTAATGATATCAGAAAAACCCTGCTACAACTAATTAAAAGATATAAAGATACCTTGATTTCTACAGTAGTGAAAAACCATGAAAGATACAATTAGAGCCAAATTCCATCTTAAGAACCATGAAAAGATACCTTGATTTTTTCCACACTAGTGAAACGAGTTCATCAAGGCCAAGACTGCTGTTCATTCTAAGGCTTTTATTAACTCTCCATCAAGCCAACTAGAACTCAATAGAATCAAACGAGTTGAAGCAAATAGTGATATTCACCAATGAAAAGGGGTATGCCGAATGGTTTAAAGCCAAAAACTGCTTTACAATTAGTGATTCCTGAAACACACTTCAGAAGATTCAGGAGTAGCACTCATATTGAGAGATACACCCCAGAACTCCAGTATCAAGCTAAGACACGTCAACGACAGAAACTACAAGCAAAGATCCAGGAAACAGCTAAAGTGCAACAAATTTTCCCAAAATCAGGGAGAGCGAAGAAAGGATAATAAACTACTATTACTCACAAATAATTACGGTGTACTGATAGGAAGAATATGTATAGAAAGTATGCAACAGATTATCAATTATCGAAGCCCATTATAGCACAAGGAAACCCCACTCAATTATCAACTCCTTATAAGTTTAATCTCCCCATATACAGTTCCATTCTGGTGGCAGACAACAAAACTGCAGCTACTTCTAAGTTAAAAACAAGTGCAATATTGCTAATAAATTCACGTCTTTGCGACTCTAAGTTGTTATATGTTCGCCTTGGCATAATGAAGCAGATATAGCCATATTCACACATGACGCTGACAAATGGAAAGACGATAAAGCTTACTTTATCCAACAAACGAGTTGTTGTCTGTGGTGATGGGCATTTGACATCATTGTTGCCACATGCATCAGTTAGATATCTATTTGTTTCATCGTTAGCTAGGTCCTTAGTAAAATTCAGGTTTGCCTTTCTCTCTAACTCCTCTATCATGTCTATCCGTCTGCAAAAGGAAAAATGAAAAATATCAACAGAGGCATACCAAATATGCACGAGAACCAGCCTAATAAACCAAGACAAACATAATCCGAACCTAAATGGAGGTGTAAAATCAATTGTAATTGGATCCTTATCTGGTCCATATGCATGGTACTTCACAACATAACCACCAGTCAGTTCCTTCACCAACCCTGTCAAAATAGATTGTGAGAGGTTGTTTTTAAAATGTATAATTTATGGGACTATTAAGAAACTGGGAGAGGAGTCATCATTTATGAGGCTATAGTAAAAAGTATTTACCACTCAACATTTTCTCAGTAAGCTCCATCAAATCATTGTAATCAGCAAACACCATATAGAACTCGCATGTGGTGAACTCAGGATCATGTGTCAAGTTAATACCCTCATTCTTGATTTGTTTTCCAATCTCATAAACGCGGTCAAGTCCTCCAACAACAAGCTCCTTCAAACTAAGCTCAGGAGCGATATTTATGTACCACGTCATATTAGAGTCATAGTGGTAGGTCACTAATGGACCTGCAGCTCCCCCTTTAGCAATCATATTCGTGGATCTTTCTACCTGAAAATAAATAATCGTCCTCATTATTGTGATCATTAACAAAAGCAAGTCCAACTTGGGAACTCAGAGGAGTGAGGAGAGCTACATATACATATTCCAGACAAGAGCAGGCTAGATTAGCTTAAATTCTTAAGTTAGAGTAGGCGCACAGAAAGTTCAGCTCCTCATTTCCCTTGAATTTTTCCGAGACATTCGAAACTCAAAGCAAACAAAATAAAATGGCAGAAACAATGCTTACCTCTTAATTCCTAAAGCATACTATATCAAAAAATCACTGTTCCAGTTGACGCAACAGGCTGACCTGGACCCGACTCATTATTTTCAGGCTAATTTGTGTTCAACTGGTTTTCCAGTTAGGACTATTACAAGTCTTGACAGGTTTTCCTTTTGCATAGTATTTCAGGCCGGATCAATTTTGACAGCCAAAACTGATTTGCATTTGAAAGAAAGTACTCTAGACTAATCTGCTAATATGTTCTTCCTAACCACTCCATACGTCAAGCCGAGAGACAGCCATATAACAAAAGCCAACATCATCAAGCGACCATCAACCAGGTTTCCATTAGCAATGAAGTACATAATGAAAACATAAGCTTAGTTCTCAAAAATGATATGTTTCGAGTACAGCTATATTGCAACCATCCAATTAGAGCCAATGTAGCAGCTTGGAACAAGGGTCTATATGGCCACTATAAAAGGAAACTTTGTGGTCTGAAAGTGATCACTAGGAGCAACAAGAACACTGCCAATAGGCATATTAGTAGTGGTTATGGACAGTGATTGCTGTAGTACAGTGCTGATGGATGATATCTCAAGCACTCAGATGTGGTTGACCCTCGCGGCCTTACCTCCGTTGTGTCAGTATATCAAAAAGTCTGGAACCAAGTTTCACAAGTGAATTTACGTCAAAAAAAAAAAAAAAAAAAAAAAAAAAAAAAAAAAAGTTTCACAAGTGAAATGCCATTACAAGTTCAGAACACCATTCCAATGTCGTGGGGCAAAAATTAAAGAGTTGTTTACACTGATGCACAATGTAAAGATGGAATGTCTTGACATCAGAAAAGATGGAATGTCTTTAAATGTAAAAGTCAAGGATTTCAGTATGAGTTAATTGCAATGATCAACTTAGAGTAGGGTTCTGTTCATGTCTCCTTGTAAGGCTTAGATAATCTCACCTTTCCTTTTGTATATAACTTTGTTTTAATCACTTTTGTAAATCCTAGATGACTATGTCTTTGTATTAGCTTTAAAAGTTACATAATCAAGCTTACTATGTTTGTTCTCTGCACACAGGTAGCTGATTAAAGATCAATAATAAATCTCAACTTTAAAACATTTACATACAACATCACAACTACACCAAACTAAATTTGTCTCAACATATAGATATCTGCCTTCTACAAGAATGTCTCGGAGCCAAAGTACCAACTTCATAAGGAACACATATGAAATTTTCAGTAATAGAATTACCTCGATGAAATTTAGATTTTCAAGGAATCGCTTAATGTATGAGATAAGCCTAGATTGGGTCTTGAATATCTCACCAACGCCATTTAGCATGAAATCAAGGTAGCGCTGGCTGTAGCTAGTTTCCTACACAATAACTTGTTCCATCAAGCAGAGGCCAAATACATGCAAGCCATAGACTAGTCGAGAAATAAACAAAGGAGCAGAAAGAAAAAGGCATCAGCGGAGCATTAAGTAAGCACACCCAACACAGGCCGTACACAGTAATCAAGTACATGATGACAATGACCCCTATCCTATTCACATACCAGCTTCATGCAAACTACAAGCAGTAGCACATAAAAACACCAAATCAAAACAGGAAGCAATAAAGAGCCACATGAAAGTTGAAAGCAAACCAAGGTATTTTCACTTACAACTACCAATATTTGCCTCGTTTCGTCAATACCTTTATAGCTGGGGAACCAAAACTCAGAGAACAATAATCATCATTGTCGCCTCTTTTTCTTTTCGGAATTGGAGCTGCGTTTCGACTTGGAGCAATTTGTGGACTTGGAGCAGTTTGTGGACTTGGAGCAAAGAAACGCGCAAACTCCTTTAGTGCATAACTCTCAAGAAACTGATTGAGCTCGAGAGATGTCGAAATCCCATGTACTTGCTCTTTGATGGCTTTATCTAAATAAGATACATGTACTGCTACTCGCAAATTCAAGGGTTCAACAACAATCTTCACCAGATTTTTTAGAGTAAGTTCTATTTTCTTTTTCCTCTCCTTTATAAAGGATCGAGCATCAAAAACTTCGTGTTTGTATAAAAACGATGAGGATTGTAATCCAACGACTAGACCATGCTCATTGATAATTGGAGCCCCAGAAGACCCCTTCACCAGCTCCAAATTATGTTCAAAACATCTCATATTTTGGTCATACCGAGCATCATTCTCACATGGTGTCTTGCTACATAAAAAAATAAAATTCATAAACATAACATACATTAAAAACAAAAAATAATACACAAGGGAAGAAACATTATAAATGTACTTACCATACCCTACCACAAGTCACCCGATAGGGTTTGGATAAGGGATGTGAAATTGCGAGAATAGATTGATAATTTCGCACTTCCCAATTATCTCGAGTAGCAAACTTTTAACTTTTGGCGAGGTGGCCCTCCTTTGCAAGCTAGTACCAAGAATTCAGACTCATAGCTTCCACAAAGTACACGTGTATCGCGATACTCGACATCGTTGTACAACCTCACTTGAAACTCTCCAAACGTGATACTTTTGGCAGGCCTACCATCTAATACATGCCCACAAGTAAAAATCAGGGTGATATCTTGTTCACGCCAATGGCCAACGACGAAACCAGTGAAACATTTAGTTTCACTAGCTTTCTTCACCTCAACAATTGACGGACATATAGTAGCTTCCAACTCTTGAAGCCGTGTATCACTCAGGTAAGCCATACTGTACATTTATATAAAAAGATTGTAAAGATGAGCAAACAAGACTAGGAAATAAGGATGGTGAAAGTGATGGCTCAGCAGCATCAGTCCAAGGAGGACAGAATGCAGTTGGAAGAGTCAACTGGACAACAAAGAAACATAGTACCCAATGGAGTACATATGAACCAGCTAAACAGAGAAGGAAGAATGCATAGGGACCAGTTTGCATATTGTGTATGACCAAATGCAGCAAAGGTCTTTGTCATGTAGATGTAGGCTCAGAATAAAGAAAGTAGGGAGCTGCATATATATGTGCAAGCCTTGTATAACAATGCAATAAGATTCTCAATAACAAATCAGAAATTAAAACACATTCCTATCAAGTCTACAGCAATGCCTCACATGATCTTCTCATCCTTCAATGGCCCTCAAATTCTTCATGGTATCAGAGCCATGAAGGAATAAGAGGAGATCTTCTTTTCTGTTTTGATTAGATGTAGTATTCTTCTTTCAATTTCAGTCTAAAACATCACAAACAGCATGTCTTCAGAATCAGCCATGCCCGAAAAATTCAAAGATTTGGGTGACATGAACCAAAATATTAAAGAACGGAGCAAAACTTTTGACAACTAATCTCCCAACCAATAACTTAAAAAATGCACCCGAACTTTTGTCATCCTTCCCACCAAAGACTACTAGACCTTAAATGTAGACACTCCTAGTGAGTGTTGTTAACTCAAAAGAGTAGTATTACCGTTTGACTCGCTTAAAAATCGATGTGGTGGGTTAACGTTTGAAGGCCACAAAATGATAATAGCCCTCAGTGTCGTTCACTATAAGTGATTGGTAGTTTATTAAGGAGGTGGTGACATAAATAAACCAAACCAATACCATAATACCAATAACCGATTCAGCGGCATCAAATAAGTGAATAACCAACAATACGAATTCCATTGTACCAAAACAAGTCGAAGTTGCCACATGCCCATCATCCAATCATAGCAATAATATGCGCCACTATATGAATATAATTCCAATAATAATAACAATTAGTGTCTTGACGGTTCAGAAATCATAATCAATAATCATATATTGATATCATAAGTCCAAGGCCAAAAGTCAAAATCACGTCAAACACTCATAGACCTACAAGTTGAGGACATAATCACAGCAATTCATTTGGCAAAGGGAGAGTCTCTTGTACGCTGATTTGTAAGGAATACCATTAGTAGCACTCCAAACACCCGAAAAACATTAGCTCATAAGCAAGCAACACCAATAACATATAGCATATATAACCTTATTGAAACCAAGTCTCTTTTGACATTTGAGTCAAGAAGGCACCGCCCATATTCCCCAAACTAGCATTGTGTATCCTTGACGCAACTCATAATAGTGATTTAACCTGCCGATAGCCCCTTTACTAAAACTCCGACATACTAATCCGACACCTCAACCAATATTGAATTAGAACCAAAAATCAAAGCAAGCCTCAAATACGCAAACCCCTACATAAACATAAGTACTCCTCACAGTTATAACTCGCAACAAACAAATAACTCCCCCATGTTTAATCTACTAGATAAATCGGCCCCATACCAATTTATCATGTACCATACCCAAAATCTTAATACTTTCCGCAATTTACTTATTACCCCCTCCGTTCTTTACATTGATGTGATTTGGTTCGAATTCAAACCAAACGTTAACAGATGAAAAACGTATCGCAAACAAAACTGCACATAATCATAACTTACAAACCAAAAACCCTAATCAAATTTTGGAGGTGGTAGTTATCTGTGTTACCTTAATCTCGCAACGATAATTCTTCAAAAAAAAAATATAAAATAGAAAGATTATAACTTTCTATAGAAATCAGCCCCAAATTTCTGAGTGTATCAAAATTCTCGAAAACTTAATTCACCTCTGTTTCTTTCAATTCTTTACGTTCGGTTTAAAATTCTTTCGCGTATTCAAACGAAACTTATGAAAATGAATAACTTGACAATGCAAGACAAGTATAACATAAATTAATTAATACGAAAGTCCTAATTTTACTCACAAAATCGAAATTGCGAAATTACCGGGAAGAGGTCGCCGTAATCAGGCGGCACGGAAGGCGGCGGTGGTGATTGGCCGGAGCAAAGTAGCGGCAACCACGCACTGGTTGTGATGGTGCACACACAGAGCAAAATAATACACAGTAGTACAGAAGATGGTTCTGAGTTCTGACGTGATGATGATCTTCTAATAGAAAGCGTTAAATGGAAGGCTCCTTTCTAAAGAAGTTCAGTGACTAGACCTTCCCTCTCATCAAAAAAAAAAAAAAAAAAAAAAAAAACCAGTGAATTTGGACCCGTCAAATGGGTGGTGGAATTGGGTCAAACACGGATCGGGTCAGATACCGATTCGGGTTGATACTATCATCTTTTTTTGAATATATTGGGGTATATTAGAGCTCCTTTGATAGTACCGTCGTCTCTCATTTTTTTGTTTTCAATAACGCAATTCTAACGTGAGACGGATAACTAGAAACAAAAACACTAGAACACTACAGAACAAGACCTACTTTTAGAAATTTTGGAATGCATTTTCAAAATTCCTTGAGTTTATTGTAATTTCGTCTTAAATATGGGTGAAATTGGGGGGTTTGGAACGAGACTAATGAAAAGATTGTAACCATACCACGCGCGTTCAACGTTGCCTATTTCGGAAATTCGTGTACTTCTATATTGACATAATAAGACGGTAACATTCTGTGAATTGGAAAATAGATAATACAAGCTAAGGTCAAGATACTAGGCTTTGGCGAATACTTGTTCTAATGAGGTTAACCTTTCGTCACTTCAGGCGAAAATCACATCCAACATGTTCAAAGACGGAAACTAAGACCACATCCCCACATGCATCTTCTCAAGACCGATGGTATGTGCACATTGGAAGAAAAGAATCGCATATTGAAGCTCATAGAAACCGCTAAAGAATGATAACATAAGAGAGATGGTGAAAAGAGGAATCAGGAACGTAAAGCATCCTTAAATGATTTCAAGCACAAAATCATCTCATCTCAACCCATCATAGGACAATGTCATCCTGGTTGTTTGCCTGAAAATAATAATACGTGCCCAATCGAAATTTACTCTAGGATACAAAAGGCATCATACACCTATCGGACCGCTCAAGTTACAATCATCGGCTAAGAAAGAACATCCTATGCCAACATTAAAGTGGTCAAACATCTGTTGAGATAAATCACTGCTAAGAAAGTATCAAAATTAGAGTCCCATCGACAATGACCACGGGGTCTCAATGCCGCCCCAACTATCATCAAAAATCCTTGCAAGAACGGTTTCAGTGTTCCTCAACAGCAGCTGCAAGTTCACAAATGAAAGCGTAAGCGATTGAAGGTAAGTGATGAAATCAAAAGCATCAATATACCTATTAAAAAAATTAATAATATTTGAACAATCATAGTCTCAAGATCAATGCATTCCAACTCAGTCAGTCAGTAGATCATGGTACAAACTCAACTTATGACACAAACGCCCAACAATTTATCAGACATCCCAAAAGTGAACAAACTCAAGAGAACATATAACCTTCATTGCAATCAGAGCTTATTCTTCTGAACTAGCTTTCTATCTTATAATTCAATGGACTTAAAAGCCAAATTATCCGTATCATTTTTTAGGCCACATATAACGCATGGATGGATAATACTACAAGTTATTCTTCTGAGCTGATAAGCATGCAATAAACCATCAACGTTTGAAACAGTGCACAACTACGAGCAAATAAGCATGCAATGAACTGGCAACATCTGAAATAGTACCTTTAGTTGGTGGCTCGTCTTGAGGCTTCATTGCAGGAAAGAGAAGAACCTCCTGTAGTAACACAAAACACATTAAGTTACGCCTTAGGATCCAATTGACAACATAGCAATTACCCATTCTATTCCCAACAAGGTGGACAACTATCACAGCCACATAATACTGAGGACCTTTCAGAAATAGCCAGATCCTGCGAGTATGCATGGGTACTAATGTGCATCTGTGCAAATGTGCCCACGTAAATTTAGAAAAAGGAAAAAAAATAACTGGACCTTTATATTTTGGGAATCTGTGAGCAACATAGTTAGTCTATCAATACCGAGACCCCAGCCACCAGTAGGAGGCAATCCATACTCAAGGGCTGTGCAGAATGTCTCATCCAAAGCCATTGCTTCATCATCACCAGACTGTCGGTCCTGAAAATCAAGGGCAAATTTTCAAGTGAACTCCTCATGCACCAGGAAAAAGTATAGCAAATAAAATTTTTAAAGCGAGAAATTTAAGAAAGACTTTCATTACCTTCAGTTGATCTGAAAATCTCTGGCGCTGTACCACAGGATCATTTAATTCGGTGTAAGCATTACAGACCTGTGCAATAACAAGAATATTAGATACCTAAGATGCAATTCACAGCTAGAGCTTTACAAGGAAGTCTTTGAAAACAAGTTCAGCCACATACTTCATGCTTGTTTACGAACAATTCAAATCGTTCGGTTAGTCCAGGCTTTGATCTGTGCCATTTGGCTAAAGGACTCATTATTTCGGGATGATTAATGATAAAAGCAGGATTGACACAAGTCTCCTCCAAAAAATGACCCACCAGCTGCAAACATAAAAGGTGAAGAGTTAGCATAATGGGAAAAGGGCGCTCAATGAATCAATCTGTGCCATTAGCAAAGCGTTGGAGGCTACAACTAATTGAAAACAAAATGGGGAAAGGACATGGAACCACACAGAAAACGAAGCATATCCAAAAATTGGCTGTCTACTCGGTCTCCACAGAAATTGCGTAGCCAAAAGCTTCATAAACAATCAGGGCTTACAAGAGATTACATTCAACATCACATTGAATATGAAACAGTCCAAACCCACAAAGCTTTAATACAAAGAGCCAGGATATCAGTTCAAAGTGAGTGACTGGAAAATAAATTTCAATCTAACCCCAGGCATAATTCGAAACAAAGCCCATTCAGTTTTACAAACCATGAAAAGATGGCTTAGGTTTCTACACACTAGTGAAACAAGTTCATCAAGGTCAAGAGTCAGGACTGCTAGTTCGGTAAGCAGCCAACTCTCTCTACAGCAAGCCAGCCAGAAATCAATATAAACCAATCAGCAGAAGCAGAATGTCACATTGACCATTGAGGAAGGATGCCGTTTAAACCCAAAAGAATATTTTTACCCCAAACACAGTTTTGAAAGAACTATAGCCTTTATTCATATATAGCACTTCATGTAAAGAGATGTACCCCCAAACCACAAGCTAAGTCACGTCAACAACAGAAATTACAAGCTTACACCCAGAAAACAATTAAACGTAAACATTTCCCAAAACCATGGAGAGCACAGAAAGAATAATGAATTACTATATATTTACAATTATTCACTAGTATAGTACAAACTACGTATATAGAAGGTATATATGAAAAGGATTATCAAGTATCAAAGACCTTAATAGCATACAAAGAGTCTACACAATCATCAGTTTATTGGAAGTTCAAAAAAAAAAACAATTCATTTGATGTTAAAATTCCTACAGTTTCATCCAGCTGTTGGCACAAAAGTAAACTCCAACTATTTGTACAACACGTTGCACAAAAAGAGATAAATAAGTCGATACAACTCTAATTTATTACATGTCAGCATTGGACTAGGAGGTAATGCAGCAGCAAAAAGTAACTATATATACAAGTGATGATCAGACAAATAGAAAGATGATTAAAGTTTACCTTATCCAACAACCGAGTTGTAGTCTGTGGTGGCGGGCATTTCACATCATATTTCGCGCATGCATCAATTAGATATTTATTTGCTTCATCGCTAGCCAGATCCTTCGGGATACTCAAGTTTGCCATTGTCTCCAACTCCTCTATCATGTC
Source organism: Spergularia marina (assembly GCA_963680865.1). Classification (NCBI taxonomy): domain Eukaryota; kingdom Viridiplantae; phylum Streptophyta; class Magnoliopsida; order Caryophyllales; family Caryophyllaceae; genus Spergularia; species Spergularia marina. Next base: position 18,063,065 of record OY804553.1, on the reverse strand, counting down.
TATCCGTCTGCAAAAGGAAAATGAAGGATATTGAAACAGCTATCTCAAAATATGAACTGGAGACAGCCAAATAAAACCAAAATACACATTATACAAACCTAAATGGAGGAGTAAAGTCAATTGTTATTGGATCCTTATCTAGCCCATTTGCATGATATGTAACAGCATAACCTCCGGTCAATTTCTTCACCATCCCTGACAAATCATAACTTGTTAGAGTTTCAAGAAATGGAAAAAGAGACGTCATTTACGAAATTATAAGAAAAATAAAATTACTTACCACTCAGCATCTGCTCCGTAAGCTCCATCAAATCATTGTAATCAGCATATGCCATATAGAACTCGCATGTGGTGAACTCAGGATTGTGAGTCAAGTCAATACCCTCGTTCCTGAACTGTTTCCCAATCTCATAAACGCGGTCAAGTCCTCCAACAACAAGCTGTTTCAAATAAAGCTCAGGAGCAATACGCATGAACAACTTCATATCAAGGTCATTGTGGTAGGTCACAAATGGACGTGCAGCTGCACCTCCAGCAATCATATTCATCATCGGTGTTTCTACCTGAAAGTAAATAATAGTTGTCAGTGTAAGTGATTGTGCTTATTAGCAAAAACATGGCCAACTCGGGAAAGGAAAGCAGCGGAGAAGACACCCTTTTTTTTGGTGAAAAATACAAATTACAGATAGAATTCTTAGTTAGGATATATCAGTGGTTAATTCTAAGTCTGAGTCCCAGACTCACAGCACACTCAAACATGAACTCCCATTTTCCCCTCATAACTCTCCAAAAAGTTGAAACTTTCAAGTATTCTGAAAAAAAAAAAAAGAGAAAAATAAGAAAATAGGAAGAAAAACTGCTTTCAAATAACTCTCTGATTCCTTAGACCTAGTACCAAAAAAAGTGAAACCTATGCACAAAACACTGGAGGTAATTGATTATGATACATGTATAATACTATAGAAATCACATCATTGTTACGCTAACTCCTAAATGCCTAAATAGGGAGGTAAGGTTGTAAGGGGGCTGAAACATAAGCAAGTACGCAACCAAAGCTCACAACATAATAACACAATGACTCAATGAGCTTGGGTGTATTAATCCAAAAGCTTAATAGTAATCCATGTTAAAGACAATCTGATTTGGGTGTATTGATTGACAAGCCCTATCCGGACGGAAACAAGCCTTAGTTCCTATACAGTACACCCAAGGGCAACATAAAATACCACCCTCACAAGAAAAACCGTTCAAACAAATATAAAAATAAAAAGAGGGCAGGAATTTCAATTTTTTAAAGTGCAATTGTGTGAGTAGGGTGAATGAGAAAACAAGCCCTCGATCTTGAAGCCTCACCTGCCTGATGTTCGGTCCAGGTCTCACAAATGAAATAGCAATTCTAATTTAAAACGCCACTCCAGTAGGCCAGAAACGAGTAGTTATTTATGCTAATTCTTATCATGAAGATTGAATGTCTGCATATGTAAAGGTTAACTAAATTTCCACACCAAACTAGACATATCTCAACCTACAGACTACTGCAGTCTCGGTGAACTAGAACACCAGGATTACAATATACCAACTTCATAAGGAACAGAAACAAAATCTATTGTTGAAGCATTACCTCGGTGAAACCCAGATCGTCAAGGAATCTCCTAATATATTTGATAACATTAGACCGGGTCTTGAATATCTCCATAACTTCAACATTTAGCATCAAATCCAGGTAACGCTGGCGGTACCTAGTTTCCTACAGCAGATATTGTTTACCATTACAGGTAGATAGTTTTACAAGGTGAACAACAGGTATCAACTGAGTAGAAAGTAAGCACGAACTAACAGTAGGCTGGACAGAGTACCAAGTACAAGAAGACAGTAACATCAATGCTACAGACATATCCAGCTTCATGCCAAAAGTTCCAAGGATTAGAACTACGAAATACACCTTACACAGTACACAACAACACTACAGGAGAAGGCATGAAGCAGCAAGAGTTATATGACTTATATCTGTAACTTGAAAGCAAACTAGAGCATCTCCCCTTACAGCAATTAATATTTGCCCCATTCAATCGACAGGCTCTCAGTGCAAAACACCCAAACATGTCATACACTGGCATAATGACCAACACTGACAGCTGTCAGACACCAACAAATAAGACGCCTCAAACACTTACCTATGACAAAAACGACCAGCACCGTGCTCAATGCTATTCCAACAGAAAGGGCCCCAAACTATAACCAAATAAACAGGTACCCTCACTAGAAAATTGCAGACCGCAGATGTTGGGAGGGGCAGAGTACACAGACATTGTGGAGGAGGAAAAACAACTTTACCCTAGTGTCAAGACTCGCGCCACCAGTGGCAAATAAAGGGGGGTCGGATGTAAAAAGCAAAGACACAGACATGGGTTTGTTCCTTTAATGGAACTGTTATGATCTAAATTATATCAATATTGTGTCAATTGAAAACTTTTGAAAAGTAAAATGTGTCTTGATCTTCCTTCATCACTGCACTTCTTCTACCTCTCTCTCTTTCTTGTTATACCCTCCTTTGTCATAAACCTTGGTCTTTCACAAACACCGACTGTATTAACTAGAGAATTAGTAAATAAGTACTTATATCCAAACCCCTCAATCTCATCCCTATGGATTTCAGCAATTAAACCACAGCTGTGCTTGAGCCAAATAAGCAAGAAAGGTCCAAAAAAAAGAACTAGAGGACTGCATAGCTCACAAAAAGGGTATTTTCTACAATAAAAACTATGTCACCAACAGTAGGGAACAGTATCAGATGTGCTCTTTGTCTCTCTTGCTCCCCCTTTTTTTTTCATCGTTTAAATCCTGTCAGGGTGGCTGATCAAATAAAAAGATCATGAGAGATGTTATCATAAGGAAGTGGTCATAAGAGGGTGTTCTTGTGTGAGCTCGGATGTTGTGTGTATTGAGCCGAAATCTGAAGGTGTAAGGGTTTTGGTAGAATGGTCAATGGTGCACAAAAATCTTTGCACATATGTGCAATGGGTGGCATTCTCCATTGGAACCAAAGTAATGGTAGTTTTTCCCCATCTGGGGAATCTGGTACAAGCTTCCCCTTGGAAAGATGGGGATGTATGTGAACTGAACCGACAAATATAAATGGAGGATGTCTCAATCAAACTTGAAGTCCAGATAAGTTTGGAGGATAAAAACTTAGACACCCAACCACAGCTGAGCATACACGAGCAAAACATAAACAGTTGAACCATGAGCAGTCTGATAAGCTCTAAAGGTCTACAAAAGCCTATCAAGTGTTCTTAAAAGGCTTACATAAAAACAGCATCTTAGACATACTTCAGGTATCGATATGTCAGGTATCGATATGAAGTGATAAGCATGAGGAAACTAAAACCACACATCATCTGACAATAAAGGCAACATGACAAGATTGAAAACCATACGATAGCTATTACATAGAAGAGCTATTTAAGAAGGCCGAAAAGGAAAGCCACAAAGAGGCCCAGCACAAAGAAAGCATAGAAAATATATCAGAAATGTTGTACCTGATCCTTCAGAACATAAATCTCAGGATTACGTGGCGATCCGGGGGCCCAGATTTCACCTTTCTGGGGAAAATATAAAAGAATAAGTAGGTTATCATATAAAGACTAAGCAACACGAGTTTACCACGCTTACCACGCCTCCATCCTTGAGGAAAGGAAACAAGATTACAATTACCTTCTCACTCTCAGCAGCAGAGGCAGCTTTCTTCTGCCTTGGCATCATATGAAGACAATGGGATAATACGATGAACGACTTGGGAAAAATACTTAGCTCCCCCTTCTTACTCTTTCCTGAATCACAGCATCACGAAATGTTGAAAGAGTTCAATAAATTCAAAGCAATTGTCAACGAGTAACTTCAAACAAGAATCCCCAAAGAAAGTGCATTTTGCTCCGCAAGCAATGGTTACTTAATGCAAAAGGTGACAATTTTGCCCCTAAACTTTCTCCAATTGTGGCCCTAAAAGTTTTGATTGTGGCAATTAAACACCTGAACTTTCAATTAATGCACAGTTTACCCCTTTTACTAATTTTCAACTAAATCACACTATTTTCACAACTAAATCACAATATTACATAAGCAAAATTAATTATACAAACAATATGGACCCTCGCTTCAGGGTGGCGTCAATGTGCACCGCGCTGTCCTATTTATGTTGTGTATTTCACACTACCATCGAGTCAACAAAACATTCATATCGGGATGCAGTTTTAATCATTTATTTTGTTTCATAGAACTAAACCGAGATCATGTATATATGCCATGTAAATTAGATGCATAAATGTACACGAATTGAAATAATTCACTTTATATTGTCAACTGATATTTTAAATTGAAAATTGGCCCGATTGTTGTAAAAAGGTGTGAAATGCACATTAATTCAAAGTTTTGGCACAGTTGATGGAAATCTAGGAGGTAAAATGCCAATTTCTTAATTAAGCAACCTCTTAAGAGACATATGTATACAGCCTAAACCAATGAATTGGACCTATATCTACACTAGCCTAATAAACATAAAAAGGCTTGCACGCATCTAAACCAAAGGGTTAAAGTCTCCATATTCCGAGAACAGGTGACTTTTAAAAACAGAGATAATTATTTAGGGCCCGTTCGATATCACTGCCGTTTTCAGTTTTTGGTTTTTTTGCGTAAAAATTTTAGTTAAACAAGTTATAATAAAAAGGGCAGCCCGATGCACATTGGCGTCCCCGCTAAGCGAGGGTCCGGGGAAGGGTCCCACCACAAGGGTGTAATGAGGGCAAGCCTTCCCTTGTCAATGTAAGTGATAAGAGGCTGCTCCCACAACTTGAACCCGTGACCTATCGATCACACGGCAACACCTTTACCGGTGCGCCAAGGCTCCCCTTCTTTAGTTAAACAAGTTACAATATTAAATTTAAATTGTTTGGTTCTATAGTAGTCATATAGAAAATGAAAACTGAAAACAGAAAACGATACCAAACAGACCCTTAGATTTTGCAAATTCCATTACTAATAAATATACAACAAAGGCACTTATGAGCCCACATAATGATGTGAACTGCAAATGTTAAGGCTCAATAAAACAATGCCAAGAACATAATTCCAGGTAATACATTCAATGAAACACAAACCTGGGAATCCAGTTAAGCCAACAATATCCCCGCGTTTCACACCAGCATGAAACTTAGAAAATTCAGCTTCATCCAGCTCAGAGGTCCTGCAAAGTGCACAAGTTACTAAGACGATCCGTCTACAGAAAAAGAAAGAAAATGGAAAAAGAAGGAATAGTGCCTAACAGCAAGATATGTTGCATAAGCAATTGGGTGGACACAAATAGAAACCTTGGAAACTCAGCTTGAACATAAGAATAAAGACAAAACACTGATTACAAGACCACAAAGGCAAACAATGTTTTCACTGTGTAAGAAACCACCAAATCAAAAAAAAAAAAAAAAAAAAAAAAAAAAAAAAAAAAAAAACTCTCCAGTAGTACCACCTTTATAACTTTCTTAGCGACTAACTGACAATGGGGTAACTAGAAAGTCAAGAATGGGGTCTCAATGTGGAAAACATGTATGGTGGTTCCTCAGAATTCTTTCTGAAACTCGTAGAAAGATATCTAGCATTGCAAAATTCATCGCAGTTTAAGCAAGCATGTATATGAGCAATAAATGTCATAACTGGGGCAGGCCGAGCAGCAATTCCTCTCTAATAGATGTCCAAATTCAGATGGACCACCAAATACCATGCCTACAGCCTACCAAAATCTAGCCCACAAATAAAGGGGAGAAGAAACAAAGTCTGGAGAGATCATAGTTTACGAAAGGCTGGAAATATTTCCTGGATGTAGTATATCGGAAAGTTCATATAAGAGATAGCATCGATTTCCCATGTGCTACACCCATTGGATATAATAGCCAATGCTCTCAATAAAACAGATTTCAAACGTACTTGGTACCGCGATAACTGTGAACTAGAACTTGCACAATCCAGGTAATATGAGCAACTAGAGGAGACACACAAAAAAATATAGTATTTTAACTCAGTATGACATATCCATGAATAAGCAAGGCATTTTACAGAATCACATTCATGTACTTCCTATAGAAAACAGAGCAGGAACCCCTATGAGTTCATCCTCGGAACATCTCCAAGAGAAATATATGATGAGAATAAATCAGCACTAGTTACCTGGCATCAGCCATGACTTGTACCTTGACACCACTCCCATACAGATCGTAAAAGAAAAGCTTTGATGAAGATGAACGTTTGCTCATTATCCTCCCTTAAAAAAGAAAAACCAGTGCACAGATTTAAGAAGGAAAATAAAAAAAGGTATCCCAGAATACTAGGCAGAAACCCAAAATTTTCCAACCCAAAAAAAACAAAATTTCCTACCAGCTATTGAGACTTGCTCATTGTCGAGGTGCACTCCACTGTCCATTCCAACATACTTCTGGATATATTCTGGTATACCCATTTCAACAAAGAATTTGTGCGGGTATGGGTTAACTCCAACCTCCTTTAGAGAAGCTAGCGATTTCACCCTGTTCTCAAAGTATTGCTGCCACAAAAGTTCACACATTAACAATAAACTCCCATATTTATTTAAACCAACCCCCGACTCCTACTAGAAAAATCACTATATTACATTGGCCGTCATGGAAATAAGAAAAGTTGGAATCAAATACCGTAGGGTCCATATCCTCATCATCAGCAGCTTGAGACTTCTGACTTTGTGTACTGGGCATGGCAGCCTACAATGGAGAAAAATACCAATGACATCACATTCTGTATCATTATACGTCGAACTTAGTCTCAAACTACAAAAAAATTATCATTCCTTCCCAGCCGTGCATTCAATACTACCAACATTTTCATTATATAGGACGGTTTTTCATATGACGATTCATGTTAGCTAACCTCACGTCATTCCAAGACTAGGGCTTTGTTGTAGTTAGTATCGCTACATATGACGAAAATTGCATTTCCGAAAAACCAGAGACGATATTTATCCCCGTAATAGAATCAAAGACAATGTATTTCCATACCAAACCCTAGACAACATTAGAACCCAAATTGAGCTTACGCTATACACCGATACACGGCAAAATCGACACATATATACATAATAACACATTCGCCCTTAACATTCGCGAAAGTAAAGTCAATCCTAATTCAACTATAAGTTTAATCCGACGCTACAAAAATCGATAAATTCACATTCAATTCAAATCAAACATAACATTATTATACCGAAATTTTATCCAAAGTTTAAAATTTCATAAGAAAAATGTACCAGCTTTGCGGCCTTCTCCGCCTCCTTTTTGCGCCGCTCTTCTTCCTTCTGCTTCATCTTCTCCAGCTTCTTCATCGCACTTTCAATTACAACAACAAAAAAAAAAAAGGTCAACATAAAACATGAAAAAAAAAAACAGCAAAGATGATGAAATTTGATGTAAAAATTGAGAAGAAGGAGAAGGAGTACTTTTTGCTGAGAGGTTCGCCGGATTCGGAGAGGATGACGTCAGGGTTGGAGTCGGCCATAGATAACTTGGCGACGGAGTAGGCGGCGGCGTCGCCGGAAGACGACATGAGGCGGAGGAAAGAGAGAGGAAATGAGGAGGGACGACGGCGTGAAAGGGCGGCGGAGAAATGAGTGAGATGAGAAGGGGTTAGGGGTTTTGTTGGTGTGAATATAAAGAGTTTTGTGTGTTGCTTTATTAGCTGCTGTAATATTATGTTCATGGGATGGAAAAGCGTAAGAGGAAAGAATGAGAGTATGTGAGATGTGGTCAATCGCTCAATTGTGTTAAATGACAAGTTTTAGGGATTTTAGCGGTTATGCTTGTGACGGGTTGGGTCGGGTTTCGGTTGATCTAATTATCGCTTCATTTGGCGTTTGAAAATTTAAAAAAAAAAAAAAAAAGTTGGTCCTGATGTCAACGTACCTTCGATTGCTCAATGTTACTATTAACTTTTTATGACCACATTGCCCCTAGCTCATACCTAATCTCTATTCATTGGCTCCACGACAGGCGTGGGAAGCACAAATATGTTGTGGCATTATAGCCAGCAAAAAAAGGTAAGGCATGGAATAATAAGATGAATGCCCTGGTTACAAAAGGATGAGGAAAAAAATCATTAGAAGTACTGTGGGAGATCTCGGTGACTCTATTTTTTTTATAGGGGATTGGTGACTTCGAAGTTCTTGTGTGAAATCGACATTTGTAGGGAAATTTCTTTTTCTTTTTTCGTTTGTGTTTTTAAAAAGCACATTAATGAAACTAGATAAAGGGATGTGAATTAACCAACCAAATTAGTCAAATGAACATATATGTGGCTCTGAGTCTGTGGAATTAGATTGAATCAGATCAGAGTCGATTAGATCAGATAAAAAAATTTTAAATAACTATCAATATATTTGGTCCATAAATGATACTAATTCGTTGAAATTCAATTAAATTTTCAAAAAATTCAGATTAGATTAGATCATAGCAGTTCAGAATCATTAAAATCAAATCAACTCGGAGTAGGGCTGAGCATCGGTCCAGGACCGGACCGAACGGAGGACCGAAGTTTCGAAAATTGTGGACCGAGGACCAAATCAAATCCCCCTCGGTCCGGTCCCTTCGACCGAGTGGATCGAACCGAAATTTCCCAAAAAAACTGGACCGAGGACCGGACCAAATTTAACTCGGTCCGGTACGGTTCTCGGTCCGAACCGAGTTTCTACTCTCCCCTACCTCAGATCAGAGTCATTTAGACCCAAATCATAAAGATGCAGTCCTATCAAAAGGGGTCTAAGTATTATAAAGTAGTCATCAACTTTCTCATGAGTTGTACCTTACTTAGGTGTCAATTATGATGGGGGGTCGTTTAAATATGAGTGAATTTGAAGCAGCTACCGTATGATCATAAGATTCCACCCCCTCACCTTTTCGTTTCTCAACTAAAAATATTCTCTTACTATTTTCTTTTTATAAAAAAACATTTTCAATACCGTTGAAGTTAAATGTTTTGGTCGCACTACCATGGTGCACACAAACGAGAAACAAAATTATGGGTGTGGTCTGAACAAATAAAGGTAAAATGAGGTAAATGGATTGTTAAATTAAATATATTTACTATCAACGGCTCTTATATATTATGCTAATCACATTTCAAAAAGTTATCTCGTGCTTAATCTATCATCTCTCCCATTTTGTCTCTAATCCCTTGATTTCTCTCACCTCTCTCTTCCTTCGTATTTTAGCTCCCTATTACCTTTAATGGCTTTTCTCCTCCACCTCACTGTTTTTTCACGTCACCCTGCCCTTTTACTTGTTTTTAACCATGAACCCCCTCATCCACTCAAACTTCGAGGTAGGAAAACATGGTTGGTGTCCATGAGTGCCGTGGCAGGGCTTGTGCTAGCTGGGCCCCTGCCCAGGGCCCCATCATAAAAAACGGATAAATAAATTGAAAGGTCTAATTGAATATATGCATTTCTGTCAGCTCAGTGGGTAAGTGTATGTTATTGCATGTGAAGCGCCATGGTTCGAATCTAACTGACCACATTTTCTTTTCTTTATTTTTGGCTTCAAAAATTTGTTCCGTTTTGCGGCATTTTTCTATTGTTCATTTTCCTTGTACACTTTATTTTCCTTCATTTCCTTTTTTTGTTCCATTTTGCGACGTTTTGTCTTCATTTTTCTTATACGCTTTTTTTTCCTTCATTTTTCTTTTTAGATATATGATCTTCTTTTTTTCTTTGCATACCTTTCTTCGAATTAACTTTTAAAGTATACCGTAAAAAATAAATTTAAAAACTAAATTTTTTTTTTGTTTATAGAAAGAATTGGATTAATTAAAAATATTTCAAAGATAAACCGCATTTAAAATATATATTTTTTTTAGGGGCCCCATTTTGAAAGTTAGCCCAGGGCCCCGGAAATCTCCCACACGGCCCTGGTGTCCGTTAAGCTTGTTGCAACTAAGAAAAATCGAGTGAATTGAGAGGAAATCATGGAATTAAGAAAAAAACTAGGAGAAGGAGTCAATACCGGAGTCCGAAGTCAATTCGGTGGAATCTTGCGTTTTGGTAGGGAGCTGATTAAAAAAAGGAGTTTAAAGTAGAAATTGACAAAATTTAATGTAAAAACTAAGTATTTGGAAGAAAGAACTTATAAAATGTGAGAATTGGTATTAGGAAGAAACAAATTCTCTGTAAAGGAAAGCTTTCTAGCATGACCTTGAACTTGTATTAGACCCTATAATTATTGGAGTGACAATTACGAACATGCGAATTATGGAAAATATTACACATTGAAGAGGTAGAAGAATAGGGGTGTGTCTGGCCAAGCTCCAAATTCCGTAGAAGTGATTCCTAGAAGTAGTTCTGGAGAAACTGTTTCTAGAGAAATTATTGGGTGTTTGGCAAAACGATTTTTAGAAGTACTTCTGAGAATCAATAATTGTTTGGCCCGTTCTATAAATAAGATAGGACAAAGAAAAGAAAAATTAAAAAACAAACTCATTCCCCAACCTAATCTTTTTCTCTCTCCTCTCCTATCTCCCCTGCGGGAACCACCACATCACCACCGCCACACCACACCTAACACAACCACTGCACCTGCGAAAACCACCAGAAGGCTGGCGGCCCAACGACGACCGTTCCTAGGCTGTCATCGTCCACCGCCGTCGCCCATTCCTTCTCAAAGCGCGATTTCTCTATCCTCTTTAAACTCCCCTTTCCCACCCTTTCCCCCACTGATTTCCGGCAGCCCCCCACCTCCCACTGAAACTAACTCCTGCCCTTCCCACAACCCCCTATTAGTCATTGTTGGCCGTGGGTGAGCAAAAAAATCGAAGATAGAGAAAATTGAAAAAAAAAAGAGAAAGATAGTAGAGGGAAAGGGGGGACGATTGTGGTGTTTTGTGAGGAGGGGAAACTGGTGGCCGGCGGCAGAAGGCCATGGTGATGATGTTTGGGGTAGTTATGTTGGTGGTGGGGCAAATCAGCGGTGATGACTGGTGGTAGGAGAGGTGGGTTGTGTTGGAGCAGAGAGAAATATCTTATGTTCAATTGAGAAGGAGAAGTAGAAGCAGAAGCAGAAGTAGAAACTCCAATTTGGTGTTTCTCCTTCTGGGCACTCCAAAAGTTGTTTTGGGCTTCTCCAAATGCCAGAAGTGCATCTCTCTTTACCCCTGTTTGGCCCTATTTCTCCTCTTCACCTCCAGAAAGAGCTCTAGAAGTTTGGCCAAACAGGTATTAGATACTAGTTTATAAGATCGTGGATTACTCCTTCTATTTTCCATTTGTATTAGGATGGAACCCCAATGGGAGGGCCATCTCATAGATTTAGGGGGCCCTGTCCGAAATTAAAATATGAGGCCCCTAAGATATTGTGGAATAAAAATTTCGAACTTATTTTATAGTAAGTCTTGTGTGAGATGGTCTCACAATAACTTAATGTGAGACATACACATGATTGATATATAAACATAGTTAATTAGTTATTTATTGCGTAAGTGTGTTGGTCTCAAGTGAGACGGTCTCATATTATATTTTGGGTTTTATTAGATATCTTAAATGCGAAAGCACACTAAATAGGAGAACTATTTCAATTAAGGGAAGATGAACTAATTCTACTCTCTCCATAAAGAAATATTTGACGTTTTCGAATTACGAGATGAGAATTTGACTTACGATTTTTGAGAGAAATACATGTCGAAAATTTATGAAACGTATGTCGTTGGATTGGTATCGAAAAATACATTCATGCAAGTATAGTTTCATAATTTTTACTAATATATCTTATGAGATATTGACGAATAAATGTGATGTCTTGAAATGTGAAAAAGTCATGTATAATTTTATGGAGGGAGTATTATTTTTTTTTCTTTTGGGAAATGATTAAATATGATAGAACAGAGATCTTGGGATGTTAGAAATTATCAAAACAATGAATCGAGGTAATCAACACTCACCTAATATGAATAAAGGGTAACCATAATGGCAAACTTCAACACTCGCGCCTCAGAGAGGGCAACATAGAAGAGGGGATTTGAACCCTGCAATATCATCACCCTAAATAACAAATGGATAGAAGATAAAAAAAAGGCCTCCAAATGAGGAGCCACAGGATTCGAACTCAAGCGTGTGGGCTGGATATATACATGGACTACCCTTGGGCCAAACATCAATATGAACTTCAGTAATAATCTTGGGGGATTGCTAAACGTAACCTAAAAAATACTAGCGTAACCTATTTTTTTCCAATATTACCCTTAATGATATCACCTCCCTAAAAATACTAGCGTAACCTATTTTTTACGTTTCATTCGAATTCTTTTCATATATTAAAAAGAAACGTAAATAATCTAAAAAATCGAAGAGAGAATTTCTTTATGATAAAAGAAGAGCGACAACCAGATGATGAATAAAGATGAAATAGATCAATGTCAATTTTTTTCAACACCCTCGAGATGAATAACGAAAAGTAGTAAAGGAAACTTGAGGAGATGATTAAGCCATGACAGACAAAGTAAGACGCTCTATTTTTTTTTTCCGGCAAATTCATATGGTTCCCCTGAGTTATGTCAAAATACGCGTGGTACTCCTACTTTTTAAACTACTACATGGTGCTGTTTTGATCAATTTCTCGGTGTTAACTTCCTTCCGTTAAATGATGACCCGTCATATAAAATAAAATTAAATTATAAACTAATTAACATTTTTTATAATACAAACTTGGTAACCATTGTAAAGAGAGTAATAGTAACCCTCCGATTAATCTAAACAAATCTGAATCATTGATTACTTTGACCATAGATAATAATTATTTAACACTAATAAATAAAATAAATTATAAATATTATTAACACACCAATTTTCTCCCCCCCCCCACCACCCCAGCAACCACCGACGGACCAATCAAACCACCCCAAACCGTCCGTCGGCACCACCATCAAGACAGGGGCGGATCTAGGATTTCATGAAAGAGGGTTCGGTTTTTTTTTTTTTTTTTGAATAAAACATATAGTAATTGATTTTCACTAAATTTATGTATACGGGGTAATGTAGAAGATTTTTGTAGGTCTTTTTTTTTTTTTTTTTTGAGTCTCAGGTCTATTTAATATAGTTGAGATTATTTAAATCTAAGTCTCACACCGTTAAAAAAATTAAAATTAGAAGAAAATATCTCTTACTAAGCTTTATCAAAATAAATAAAATGTTTGCCGAATTGAATTACGGCTAAAACGTTGTCATAGTGGCAATATGGTTGAAAATTGAGAAGTGTAGCTTGAAACTCAGGTTTGAATCTTGGTGCTGTGAAGCCTTTTTGCTAATATGATGAGCCAAAAGAAAGAAAATTAAAAATGGCTTGAGAAAGATTTGAACCCATGCCCTGTGAGAGCTATAGTAAAGCATATTGACCACCACGACAACCCAAATCAGATGACATATTCTTACTACAAAAAACTTGTATCTAAAACTTGAGGGGGTTCAACTGAACCTCTTGAACCCCCTGGCTCCGCCCCTGCATCAAGACATACAACGCCGCAAACAGCCGCCCCACTCTTTGCGTCACTGCCGCCGTCTGTTCCACCTCCATTCTCTTTCTCTTTTTTCATTTCTTTGGGAGGCAACGATTATCAGGGGCGGCTTCTTGAGAGGCTACGGATGGGTCATGGGAGGGGCGACATCGGGTTTTCACGAGGCAAAGGCTCGGAAATCAAATGGGGAGTGGGCGGGAAAGATGAGTGTTATGAGGGGAGAGAATCGCGCGTTGATAATAATGGACGCAACGACGGTCGCCAGAGATGGCTAAGGCGGGATTGCCATCGTTCTACGACCGAGGATGGTACGTAGAAATGCATTATTGGTGGTGTTGGGTATGAAATAGAGGTGGCGCTAGGGTGGTGGCAGCCAAGGTTGGGGGAAGGGAAGGGGAAGAGAGAGAAAAATATGGGGGTTGTTAATTAATTTTTTTATATTAGTTGGATTTTAATTAATCAAAAAATATTTAATTGTAGAATCACTCTAAAATAAATTTTGGGGTATTTGTGTTATTTTGGGAATAGTGGGGACATAATGGGTATTTTACTAGGTTACGTTAGTAAAAAAAAGTTACGTTGAGCAATTATGTAGTCTTGATTAGGGGGTGTTTTGTAGATTTAGGGCCCCTGTTTGTCGCCCATCTTACACTTGGTGTTAGACAACCCTGTCCAGTTGTGAATTAGTGTTCTGTGAGTGAGCTTATATTAGCCCTCGATGACTCATAATTCAACTTATTTTTGTTTTTGTTTTTTAAGTTTATTCAATTTTGATCTGACCATTTTTCACATTTAGGGTCTGTTTGGATAAAGGGTTTTGGAGGGAAAGGAAGGGGAGGGGGAGGGAGGGAAATAGTATCCCTTGTTTGGATACAAATTTTCAAGGCGATGGAAGAGAAATGGAGGGATTTGGGAGGATGAGTTTTCCCCCATTTTCCTTCATTTTCATATCTCCAAAGTTGGAAAGATTTGGAAGGAAAATACACCAATATTATGTCAAAATACAAGAATGCCCTTAGATTTTCATAAAACCACAATTACATTTTCCAAAAATTCTCATATTAACTTTTCTAGTATTTCTCTATCCTCTCTCCACCCCTAACCACCACTGCCGCTACCCTACGACCGCCGCCGGCCAACCCCAACCACCACCTTACCCGGCGCCAACACCACCAATCGAACCACCAAACTCCGGCGACCAATTCCCCCTTAAAACCACTCTCTAACCACCACCATAAGACCACTTAATTTCAGATCTAGGGTTTAAAAACCAAAAATAAAAAGAGATTTACTGGCCAACGAGGGCCGGTTCCGGGCAGGCGACGAGTTGGGGAGGTGTCGCCCAGGTGTTAGAGAGAGGGACAAGGGTGGTTCGTGGCGGATCTTGGTAAAACGAGGGAAGAGGCAAAAATAGAAATCGCTTCGCACGCGGTGGAGGGAAGGAATAAGGTGGCCGTCGAAGGCCACCGTGCACTCGACGTACCATTGCGGTTCGGCTGGTGCCCTCTGCGTCGGAGTTGGCTGTCGCCGGTGTGGGGCGCGTGGTGGCGGTGGGGCGGCACAAGAAGAGGAGAGAGAAAACAATGGGCTTGGGATGGTTTTTATTTTTATTTTCGCTGTGTTATTATTATAAATTTGTTTTTGTTAAAGAACAGAGAGGAATGAGAGGCAGAGAGAAAAACTCTGCTTTATCATTACCGGGGGGGGGGGGTAATATATATATATATATATATATATATATAGGTGTGTACGGAGAGTAGATACACTCTAGAGCATTCCAGATATATGTACATCCATCTATATTATTTCATAACACCCCCCCTTGGATGTACATAATTGAAAAGCAAGTCTAATTAGAACAAATTCTAATTAAAGAAAGAGAGTACTTGTATTCTTCAAAATACGCTTCTGAAGTTGCCTCATTAAAAACCTTGTCTGGAAAACCCAGTGGGACAAAACCATGGCTAAGGGAAAAAGAGATCAACGCGTATTTACTCCCCCTGACGATTGCATCACTTGAAAAAGAGTGCAACGCGTATTATACCATGCTCCCGGAAACACAATGAGCATGATGGTCCTTCTCACAATAGAGACGTGGGGACCACACTTAAAATAATTTAAAATCTATTTAAGTGTGGTCCCTACTCCTCTATTGTGAGGAGGACCACCATGCTCTTTGTGCTCCCGAAAGCATGGTATAAGCCATTTAAATCACAATTACTCGTACAAATAATTGTTGAAATTGTGGAGTAGAAGATAATATGGGGGTTAGGAATTTAACTGTTGTGCTGCTGGTAGAGGCGACGCCGTCAGAGTCTTTACGTGGTGAGCATGTTTCAGTGAAGATAGTAAGAAATTAAAAAGTTGACAGAAAAGCAAACAGAATGAAAAGCCCCAACTTGATGGGTACTCATTTCTACATCTGGGCAATTGTTACTCCCTCCGTCCCAGCTCAAACGTCCCGCTAGTTTTTTGTATTGAAATAAGAAAATTTAATATAGTAAGTTGAGTGAGGTAATATTAGGAAAAATGAGGAGAGAGAATGTGGGGATTAATGAAAGTAAGAAAGATATGTGTGAGAGGATGTGATAATTTAATAAAAGTAGGGGAGAGAAATATGTCCCAAAATAGATGGGGCATTTGAGGTGGGACGTTCCGAAATGGAATATGGGGCGTTTGAACTGGAACGGAGGAAGTATATACTAATTCTACAATAGCTACCAAAGCTTGGTGGCCATTGTAAAAAGGGTAATAATGGCCCTCCGATTTCCTTAGATAAATCTTATCCATTGATTTGTTTGACCATGTATAATAATTAAAAATTAACAAAAATAAAATAAAATAAAATATAATATTATATTTACTTAGAAACACATTTTATATCTGCTCCTCGAGACCCCAACCCTATCAACCACCGCCGCCCAATCCAACCACCACCTAACAGTTGCCCGGTACCACCGTAGAAACCTAATATCGCCTGCAACCACGAGCCTTAGCCCTAGCGTCACCTACGCCGCCGTCCTCTCTACCTCCCTTTTTTTTCTCCTCCGTTTCCTTGGGCGGCGACGGTTATGAGGGGCGGCGAATTGGTAGGCTACTAGAGGGTCGTTGGAGGGGTGGGAGTGAGTTTTCGTGGGGTGGAGGCCCTGTAATCAAAGGGGTAGAGGACGAGAAAGGGGAGGGTTGGAAGGAGAAAGAAACGTGCGCGAACAACCAAGGCAGCGACAATCGAGGTCGGCGATGGCCCAGACGGAACCGTCGTCGTCCACTCGGCCATGGGTGGCTCTCTCGAGTTCAGTGGTGGTGTTGAGTGTGAAGTGGAGGTGGCACTAGGGCGGTTGCAGGGATGGAGGGAGCCGGGAAGCGAAGGAGAGGAGAGAGAGGAGAGAGGAAAATATGTGGCTGTTTTTTTTTTTTTTTTTGATTAATTAATTAATTTATATTAATTTAGATTTAATTAAATTAAACTAAAATTATTAAATAGGTGTAACTTACAATGGCTACCAAACCTTGGTAGTCATTGTAGAATCACTCATTGTTATAAGTTAGACGAGCATCCGCTTATATAAGCAAACTTGTAGTATACGGAGTAATGAGCATACATCCTTATCTAAGGCCCTATTTGATTCAACTTTAAAAAAAACGTTGAATGAAAATCAAATCAGATCAATTCAAATGCAGTCCTATCTCACAGGGACTAAGTCAAAACATTAAAATTATTCAGGGACATTGAGAACATAGAGAGTATGTTCATCGGCTTATATGTCGGTGTTGTCATTGCTTATTAAAGTATATTGATTACTCATCAAACCTATTAGAGAGAGTACGAAAACTCCACATACGTCACCGAGTATGGAATAATTTTCCCACAAACCGACCGTATTCTCTCCTTTCCCACCTCTATCGACTTGTCTTTATTAATTTTCTCTTTCGATGGTAAAATAAACGATAGATAATGAAATAGAGGGAGAATGTATTATTCATGTAATACGGTTGGTATTGGTCATGATTCATGACTTAGACTTGACAAATGTGTCTTTTGGGTCGAATTTGAATCAGGTTGCTTCATGTCGGGTTAATTATGGGTCAACGATATCTAGAGTCGGTTTTGCGTATGCGATTCGAATTCAAAAAATATGTGAAAAAGTTTTTTTTTTGTTTTTTTTTTTTTAAAAACAAACAAAAAAAAACTTGTCATATGGCAAAGGCGGGCATCATTATTGTTGTTGATACTCTATATAAAGGATTTAAAACAAATCGACTCAAAGAAAAGGGGTTTCGTAGAACAACAAACCCTATAATTTTTCACTGTCATAAAATATTTTATCACATAAACCAATCATATATATCATCATATCATATATTATATAATAACCGGTATATTTCCAGCCTTATCAAGCAGTCCACATCAGCACTGACATCAGCGACACGTCATTGCTGATGTCATCATTCACTATTTTCGGTAATAAAATCGATCGAAATAACCCTAATTACCATAATTAAATGGAATCTTATTTTAATCATATCTAATACTATATATTATAACCTGAAACAAAGTCTTTCCTAGAAGGACACTTGGCGCACATTAATTGGATAGAGCATAAAAATAGTAGTAAATACAATTAGTGGTGAAAATATGGTAATAAATTATCATAGAGTATATAATTAGTCAAATTATGGAAAATAATAAATATGGTAATTTAGTTTACAACATGAAAAATCTACGAGATAATATTACGGTGGTTAGCTAATTTATGTTAATAAATTTAAGTATAATGTGATATAACTGGTGACGGAATAGTGGAATGAAATAGTATAACATGTGGCGAGATAGTGGAATTGAAATAGTGTAATGGGTGACGTAAAAGTGGAAAGGTAATGATAATATGATGAGTAAGTTGAAATATATAATAATAGAATATAACGGGGGAGTGGGTGACAAAAGTTGAATATAGTGTTTTTCATAATAATATAAGAACAAAAACAAAACATACACTTTTATGAAACGAGTATAAATAATATAAATAGATAAGCCCGGGCGTGGCACCGGCATGCAAACTAGTATATATTATATAATTACCGGTACATTTCCAGCCTTATCAAGCAGTCCACATCAGCACTGACATCAGCGACACGTCATTGCTGATGTCATCATTCACTATTTTCGGTAATAAAATCAATCGAAATAACCCTAATTACCATAATTAAATGGAATCGTATTTAATTAGATACGTGATAAATCAATTAGTATACATTTCCATTAATTTCGCCCGTAATAATCTCAATAATTTACATAATTGTACGAAAATATCCACATTATCCTAAAATAGCACCATAACAAACTTAATTTTAAAAACGTAATTATGCAACAATTTAAATTGTATTCAGTACCTAAATTAAATAATGGCAATAGATTATATTTGCCCCAAATAGATAAAGAAGGAATCAAATTATGTAAATGAGCAAAATTTTAAGAAAAGAAAATTTCAACCTGTCATACTGGATAAATAAAAAAATTATTAGAATAAATTCTATAAAACCGTAAATTTGGGAATCGATAAATTTGACGAGGGATTTTACCATCAATGATATCCGTATAAACTGTGTATTCCATATTTTAAACGGAATCAAATCTTATATTAGTGTTTAACAATTATATAAATCAATTAGTGATACTAATTGGACAAAATTTCCATAATTCACGTCTCCCTCTCCATTTGACCGTCCCCCCTTCATAGTCCCTTCATCCTTCATCTTCACTGTTATCACATTTATTTTAATTTGATTATTGTCGCCTTTTTCTCTGCATTTGTTACAGGTGGATCGATCCGATAATACTTCTTTCTTCTTCTCCTTCAATCTTCACGGTTTCGTGGTCTAATTCAGGTACGTGTTTTTCATTTCTTATACAATTAATTTTTTCAAATGAGTGTTATTTTGTTTCAATTTTTGTTCTGTTGTGGACCTTTCTTACCATTTTATTTAAGCGAGGTATATTGGCGATTCATGATTGCCAATGACCGTATCGAAGGTTAGATTAATTCTTCACCCATATTTCTACTTATTTTCTCTGCCGATTTGATTGCTATTTTTTATTTAAATAGTTCCGACTGAAAGCTTGCAATAACACAATTTCGACCAAAAGACAATTAGTAATAATCAATTAGTAATAATCATATTGCCGAACTTTCTCTGTTAGATTTTAGTTGGAACATGAATTTCGTCGCTCAGTGATTCAAATAAAAGGAATTTCATTGGGAACGAAGTTGCATGGTGCAGATCTGATTGGTGGGTATTCGTTGAATTAGCACCAGCACAACATTTATGTTTTTTTTTTTTTTTTGCTTTAATTTTTGTCAATGTTTTATTAGATTTAAGTATCACCGTTAAGTTCATGTCTTCAGTTGCTACAATTGGTGGCAATTGTTCTCATCGTCTTCATCACTGGCATTGGTTCGATAGGCTTTCTTTTGATGATTACTTTTTTTTTTTTTTTAATTGCAGTCAATACAAAATCCCGGAGTATGTTCACATATGGTATATCACAGGATCATGAAAGGTCTGTAAATTGTAGATGAAGTGAGGAACCCTCCTCCGTGCTAAGACCTGCCCCAAGGTGGGAAGAAAATGAAGAAGCCGATGTCGAAGATGCAGATCAGAAGGAGCAGAAGAAGAGGATAATGAGGAAGAGTACGACAAGACTGTAGGTCCATGCAAGCGAGGAGTTCCTCTCTTTTCACTCATACTCTATCATCTTTCTTTCTGTTACACCAGGTTTGTTATGGACTTATGGCAAATTTTATCATGATTTTTCCTTGATTTTTTTAGTTTAATTTATTTGACATTGGTCAATTTTAGTTTAATAAGTTGTTTCCTATTGTATATAGGATAGGTTGGATTCAAGGGTGAATTAAATTTCCTGCTACCAATCTGTTCAATCGGATCAGTTGCTTTTCAGTGAAAATTATTTGAAGGCGATCTCAGAATGATCTTCGTACAGTGGCACGGGTTTTCATTCTTTATTTTTTTGCCACGAAGTTGAAAATTTCATAGGTTTCTTTCATCAGGTTAGCATTTATACACTTTTATTCAACTTCTATTTAGATTAGCATAATACGAAGTATTAAAGATTTGATTGTTTGATTGAATTTGATAGTTTCAAATGATTTTACAAATCTGCAAATTTTTCAGCTTGGAATCATGTAAGTTCGTGAATGTATGTCTTACCTCTGCGACAAATTTCAATTTCCGCAATTCTCACTTTTTAGAGGAGTGAAGGTTAGTCAACCATTAATTCGGCATGATTTAGACGAGTGAAGGTTAACCAGCCCATGCACTTTTCGGAGGAATGAAGGTTAGTCATCCAATGTAACAATACAATTTATCACATCATTGCGATTATCCTACGTAGCAATCATTCGATTCACCAATTCATCAGTCTAAGATTCAATCTGGGTATTAGGTTAGCGCATTCGGTATAAGTATATTCTGCAAGAGAAATCCGCTACAATATTGGTTAAGTAACAGATAATACTAGAGCTGAAATTGTTGGCGTAGGACTATAGTGGCAGAAGGTCTCTAATTATCGGTTAGCTCTTTTTTTTTTTTTTAGATTTATTAGAAGCAACTTTTATCCTAGAGAACATGAATTGAGAAGCATGCATGCGATATTAGCGCAATTGCGAGTTTACGGCTTGACATGTAAACACCATTTGTGAATTTTGCGGGATGTTTATAGTTCAATTGAATTACATCTTTGTGTTATTATCATCTCTTACAGATTCGCAAAGGATGAATTAAGCCGACGAAATATCGCAAGAATATCACTGCCTATACCAGTAAGATCAATATGAAGATTTCGGATATATAGTAGTAACATAATGAGTTAACGTCAACAAATTTCGGAATGTATTTTAACTCACTGATACACTGTCTAACGGCGGATATACTGCTTTATTAACCAGTTTTGTTCGTCAATCGTCATACCTAAAAGGCGGGTCAAGGGTTATAAAAAGTGGATACATTAAGTTGCAAAAGCTTTTGAGGAGTTTAATGTCGTATCTCCAAAACATTTTTTTTTTGTTGTGCATTTATTAGTATCACTATATGTACAATAGTGTTATAAAAAGCGGGTTGATAATCATGTGTCCTATAACAGCTCGTGCATTTGCACGAGTTTCATATATATCGAACTTTAAGTTCGCTTTTGTACATGACGTATACAACGTCACCTACATGGCTACATATGTTAGATCATGTCTCCGATTGTTTTAAGATTACAATACTAATTTAAATTCTTATCTTTTAATATTCATAGTCTATATTCGAATCAAATACTAATTTTTTATTTACATCCAATAGGGTTGTGCCAAGTGTCCATCAATAAAGGCTGTAATCGGCTTTTATAATATATATTAGATAACATATAATACATTTGTTTCTTAAGTTATTATGCGAAATTTACATTAATCTGTTTTATTTATGTGCTAACGGGTCACGTTGGAGTTGACCCAAAAATGTGTGGGTCAAAACGGGTAAAATAGAAAAACAAAATTGAAAATCAACCCATATATGTCAAATACATTATAGTTATTCCATCAAACAATCATAAGATTATAAATAGTTTTTGATTTATTCTATGATATATTTAGATACATTTTTGGGTTAAACCATCTTAAATTTGTCTTGGTGAATGGTCAAGTCAAATCTACCACTCGGGTCGTCAGGTTTAACTCAAGTATATGCGGGACAAAACTGGTTGAAGTCAACATGGGATTCGGGTCATATAAGATATGTTTATTACCCCGAAATGGGTTGGGTCCTGACAGTTACCATATGATTTAAGCTTTTGACAAGTCTAACATCGTGATTTCCTATTTAAAAAACATTTACTACACATCTATTAAACTGACCAATAAAATAGTTTATGATCTAAGATTGGAGTATAAAAAAGACATTTTATATCTATATCATATAACAGCCCGTGCAATTTTGCACGGGTCAGTAAACTAGTTATATACATCACCTGGCGCACAGTTATATCCGCAAAAATGAGACTATGAAGGCTTGAACCTGTGACCTCAACGTTGCATTTTAACACTTCAACCACTAAGCCAATTGATATTTGTTGATTCTTTTATTAACCTAATTATATATAAAGGCCTTTAATGTTAAGATCATAAACATATACCTGAAATGAATGTCAAAGTAATTGATAGGGGAATTGATATAAATCGTCGTATATGATATTATTCATAATCGTGATGAGAATAAATATTAAAATAACAAAAAAAAAATGGAGAGGAAAACGAGAATTGGTATTACGCGGTTTTGAGAAAAAACGAAGACAATGATGAGTAATATGTTAATCTCTCTATTTCACTGATTTACGTATAAAATCAAACACGAATTGTTTTAGGTGGTACTTTTATCCATACTACTCAATGAATGAATACGGAAAGGGGACAATGATATTGATCACTAATATATTAATCCATCTATTTTTGTAATTTAAGGGTGATTGATATAAATCGTGGTATATGATATTATTCATAGATATTGAAATAACAAAAATGTGGAAAGAGAAATACAAGAATTAGTATTAAGCGGTTTGGCAAAGATTAAAGAAGTCACTGACTAATATTGTAATATCTCTATTTCACTAATTTACGTTTAAGATCAAACTCACTAATCAACGAAAACCGTGCGTAGCACGGTGTAAAGACTAGTTATGTCTAAAACTTACGGAAAATTAACTTTGCAAGGATCCACCCTATAAAATCAATAAGCCTTGTTAAGACCACCTGCTGTCTTTCACCTCCACCAAACCACCATTAGCCACCCCTCGCCGCCTGAAACCGCCTCATACCACCGCCGACCCTCGAAAATCGCAAAAAAAAAAAATTGTCTTTCTTGATCTAAAGTTAATTAATATACTCCGTACTTAATAGACTATGTCCATCTTGATCCCCCCACTAAATATGAAATTAGTATACTTATGAAACTTAAAGGTGATTTTTTGTCAATTTTCCAAAATTTCGACACAATTGATTTGTTTTATTTATAGTTGTAAATTTGCAATAATGACCTTAAGAGGACGGTAAAATTAAAAACATCATACCTCTAGCAATTGGTTTATCGCACATTGATACTACACAGTACACACACGTACCTAGAGTAACATTAAACGTGCATACACTAATAACGTTTGCGGTAATAGACCACGTTGGTTCCCACGCAAGTTTACTCCCTTCCTCTGCTGGAACCCTTCTGACATGAACATGTGAAGACCAGCTTCATCATCCCCGCCTTCTTCTTCACGCAACATTTCCCTGAAATTGCATTTTCTTTTTTCTCTACTGCAAGGTACATTCCCTACATTTTCCTCTATTCTTGTTTTCTTTTTTCTTTTGTGTTTGTTTTTAAGGTCTGTATTATGTTGTTCAACGTTCTTGGGTTGAAATTATGCTAATTTTTTTTTGTTGGGGTTTCTTACTTTGTTACCTAACTTGTAAAAGTTGTCTGCTTTAACAATTTCGGCATTGTCAATTGAAATACTATGGGTTTTTTTTTTTCAATTTGTTTTTCTCCGACTCTTTATTTATGGGTTTGATAGCCTCGGTTTTTTACTAGTGTATGACTGGAATTGTTGAATTCTTGTAGTTGTCGTTGAATTGTTGTTGTTGTTGTTGTTGTTGGTGGTGGTGGTGGTGGTTGTGGTGTTGTGGTGGTTGTTGCTGTGGTTGTGGTGGTGTTGTTGTTGTGGTTGTGGTGGTGGTGGTGGTGAAGATATTGAGGGGTGATGAAAATCATTGGAATTAAGATGCAACATGGGGGTTGAATTGGTTCATATTGTGGGTCAAATTCTATCAAAAAATTACCTGTGTTCTTTCTGTTGAGTTGCTTCCGTAAACGAGACGATAAGATCTTTTAATATAAATGTACAGGTATGGCCTACCTCAGTGATACAAGACTTCAAGAGCTAGAAGATACCATATGTCCATCAATTGTTGAGGTGAAGAGAGCTAATGAAACTAAATGTTTCACTGGTTTTATCATTGGCCATTGGGATGAACAACGAATCACCCTGATTTTTACTTGTGGGCATGTACTAGATGGTAGGTCTGCCAAAAGTATCCAGAAGGGAGAGTTTCAAGTTAGGTTGTATAACGATGATGTGTATCGCGATACTCGTGTGCTTTGTGGAAGCTACAGGCGTGAGTTCTTGGTACTAGCTTGTAAAGGAGGGCCATTCACCCAAAGTTGAATTTTGCTAATCAAAATAATTGGCAAGTTCGGAATTATCAATCTATTCTCGCAATTTCACATCCCTTATCCAAACCCTATCGGGTGACTTGTGGTAGGGTATGGTAAGTATATTTATAATGTTTCTTCCCTTGTGTATTACCATTTGTTTTAATAATGTTTTTATTTAATGTTTGTTATGTTTATGATTTTTTTTTTCTTTATGTAGCAAGATACCATGTGAGAATGATGATCGGTATGACAACAATATGTTATGTTTCGAACATAATTTGGAGGTGGCGAAGGGGTCTTCTGGGGCTCCTATTATCAATGAGCATGGTTTAGTTGTTGGATTGCAATCCTCATTGTTCACATGCAAATACCATGTTTTTGATGCTAGATCCTTTATAAAGGAGAACGATCAAGAGAATATAGAACTTACTCGACAAAATGTGGTGAGGATTGATGTTGAACCCTTGAATTTGCGAGTAGCAGTACATGTATCTTATTTAGATAAAGCCATAAAAGAATGTGAGCAAGTGCATGGGCT
Organism: Spergularia marina; assembly: GCA_963680865.1. Lineage (NCBI taxonomy): Eukaryota > Viridiplantae > Streptophyta > Magnoliopsida > Caryophyllales > Caryophyllaceae > Spergularia > Spergularia marina. Next base: position 18,037,708 of record OY804553.1, on the reverse strand, counting down.
TTCGACATCTCTCGTGCTCAATCAGTTTCTTGAGAGTTATGCTCTAAAGGAGTTTGGGCCTCTCCTTGCTCCAAGTTCACAAATTGCCCCAAGTCGAAATGCAGCTCCAATTCCGAAAAGAAAAAGAGGCGACAATGATGATTATTGTTCTCTGAGTTTTGGTTCCCCAGCTATAAAGGTATTGACGAAACGAGGCATATATTGGCAGTTATAAGTGAAAATACCTTGGTTTGCTTTCAATTTTCATGTGACTCTTTATTGCTTCCTGTTTGATTTGGTGTTTTTATGTGCTACTGCTTGTAGTTTGCATGAAGCTGGTATGAGAATAGGATAGGGGTCATTGTCATCATGTACTTGATTACTGTGTACGGCCTGTGTTTGGTGTGCTTACTTAATGCTCCGCTGATGCCTTTTACTTTCTGCTCCTTTGTTTATTTCTCGACTAGTCTATGGCTTTCATGTATTTGGCTTGATGGAACAAGTTATTGTGTAGGAAACTAGCTACAGCAAGCGCTACCTTGATTTCATGCTAAATGGCGTTGGTGAGATATTCAAGACCCAATCTAGGCTTATCTCATACATTAAGAGATTCCTTGACCATCTAAATTTCATCGAGGTAATTCTATAACTGAAAATTTCATTTATGTTCCTTATGAAGCTGGTACTTTGGCTCCGAGACATTCTTGTAGAAGGCAGATATCTATATGTTGAGACAAGTTTAGTTTGGTGTGGTTGTAATGTTGTATGTAAATGTTTTAAAGTTGAGATTTATTATTGATCTTTAATCAGCTACCTGTATGCTTGAGTATGTACCTTTTAAAGCTAATACAAAGACATAGTCATCTAGGATTTACAAAACAGTTATTAAAACAAAGTTTTATACAAAAGGAAAGGTAAGATTATCTAAGCCTTACAAGGAGACATGAACAGAACCCTACTCTAAGTTGATCATTGCAACTAACTCATATTGAAATCCTTGACTTTTACATTTAAAGACATTCCATCTTTTCTGATGTCAAGACATTCCATATTTACATTGTGCATCAGTGTAAAGAACTCTCTAATTTTTGCCCCACGACATTGGAATGGTGTTCTGAACTTGTAATGGCATTTCACTTGTGAAACTTGGTTCCAGACTTTTTGATATACTGACACAACGGAGGTAAGGCCGCGAGGGTCAACCACATCTGAGTGCTTGAGATATCATCCATCAGCACTGCACTACAGCAATCACTGTCCATAACCACTACTTTTATGCCTATTGGCAGTGTTCTTGTTGCTCCTAGTGATCACTTTCAGACCACAAAGTTTCCTTTTAGTGGCCATGTAGACCCTTGTTCCAAGCTGCTACATTGGCTCTAACTATAGGCATTATCAAACATCACAAAACTTTTATTTGGATGGTTGCAATAGAGCTATACTCGAAACATATCATTTTTGAGAACTAAGCTTATGTTTTCATTATGTACTTCATTGCTAATGGAAACCTGGTTGATGGTCGCTTGATGATGTTGGCTTTTCTTTCAAATGCAAATCAGTTTTGGCTGTCAAAATTGATCAGGCCTGAAATACTATGCAAAAGGAAAACCTGTCAAGACTTGTAATAGTCCTAACCGGAAAACCAGTTGAACTCAAATTAGCCTGAAAATAATGAGTCGGTCCAGGTCAGCCTGTTGCGTCAACTGGAACAGTGATTTTTTAAATATGGTATGCTTTAGGAATTAAGATGTAAGCATTGTTTCTGCCATTTTATTTTGTTTGCTTTGAGTTTCGAATTTCTCGGAAAAATTCAAGGAAAATGAGGAGCTGAACTTTCTGTGCACCTACTCTAACTTAAAAATTTAAGCTAATCTAGCCTGCTCTTGTCTGGAATATGTAGCTCTCCTCACTGCTCTGAGTTCCCAAGTTGGACTTACTTTTGTTAATGATCACAATAATGAGGACGATTAATTATTTTCAGGTAGAAAGATCCACGAATATGATTGTTAAAGGGGGAGCTGCAGGTCCATTAGTGACCTACCACTATAACCCTAATATGAAGTTGTACATGAATATCACTCCTGAGCTTAGTTTGAAGGAGCTTGTTGTTGGAGGACTTGACCGCGTTTATGAGATTGGAAAACAATTCAAGAATGAGGGTATTAACTTGACACATGATCCTGAGTTCACCACATGCGAGTTCTATATGGCGTTTGCTGATTACAATGATTTGATGGAGCTTACTGAGAAAATGCTGAGTGGTAAATACTTTCTACTATAGCCTCATAAATGATGACTCCTCTCCCAGTTCTTAAAAGTCCCATAAATTATACTTTTTAAAAACAACCTCTCACAATCTATTTTGACAGGGTTGGTGAAGGAACTGACTGGTGGTTATGTTGTGAAGTACCATGCATATGGACCAGATAAGGATCCAATTACAATTGATTTTTCACCTCCATTTAGGTTCGGATAATGTTTGTCTTGTGGTTCCCGTGCATATTTGGTATGCCTCTGTTGATATTTTTCATTTTTCCTTTTGCAGACGGATAGACATGATAGAGGGTTAGAGAGAAAGGCAAACCTGAATTTTACTAAGGACCTAGCTAACGATGAAACAAATACATATCTAACTGATGCATGTGGCAACAATGATGTCAAATGCCCATCACCACAGACAACAACTTGTTTGTTGGATAAAGTAAGCTTTATCGTCTTTCCATTTGTCAGAGTCATGTGTGAATATGGCTATTTCTGCTTCATTATGCCAAGTGCGAACATATAACAGCTTAGAGTCGCAAAGATGTGAATTTATTAGCAATATTGCACTTGTTTTTAGAACTTAGAAGTAGCTGCAGTTTTGTTGTCTGCCACCAGAATGGAACTGTATATGGGGAGATTAAACTTATAAGGAGTTGATAATTGAGTGGGGTTTTCTTATGCTATAATGGGCTTCGATAATTGATAATCTATTGCATACTTTCTATTCTTCTTATCAGTACCATAATTATTTGTGAGTAATAGTTGTTTATTATCCTTTCTTTGCTCTCCCTGGTTTTGGGAAATTTTGTTTACCTTTAGCTGTTTCCTGGATCTTTGCTTGTAGTCTCTGTCTTTGACGTGTCTTAGCTTGATACTGGAGTTCTGGGGTGCATCTCTCAATATGAGTGCTACTCCTGAATCTCTGAAGTGTGTTTCAGAAATCACTAATTGTAAAGCAGTTTTTGGCTTTAAACCATACGGCATACCCCTTTTCATTGGTGAATATCACTATTTGCTTCAACTGGTTTGATTCTATTGAGTTCTAGTTGGCTTGATGGAGAGTTAATAAGAGCCTTAGAATGAACAGTAGTCTTGGCCTTGATGAACTCGTTTCACTAGTGTGTAAAAAATCAAGGTATCTTTTCATGGTTCTTAAGATTGAATTTGGCTCTAATTGTATCTTTCATGGTTTTTCACTACTGTAGAAATCAAGATATTTTTATATGCTTTTTATGCCAAACTGCGTGCTTGGGGTTGAATACTTTCTTCGGTCAATTACTGTTCACTGTGAGGCATTCTTTGACACTTCGTATAACAGCTATTGTATGTTGGGCATGCTCATTTGCAATCTATCATTGACTTGGAACCCTTTGTTATCCCTGATTTTGGGTGAAGCTTATTATTCCTTTTGATGCCTCAGTTTGTATGGAGAACAAGTACACTGTCTTGACTTGTGCTTTGCTCACAATCAAATTGTTGAACTTGATAGTAAAAGTATGTTTTGGATGCCTTGGGTTTTTATTTGCTTGGTCATTTTTGCTGATATCATTAATTAGTTGTAGCAGTGTTTTTCTGAGTCCTTTATAACCCTTTCCTGGAATGCTATCCTTCACCTGATATGTGTGCAGTTGGTGGGGTACTTTCTGGAGGAGACTTGTGTCAATCCTACTTTTATCATTAATCATCCAGAAGCAAGGAATCCTTTATCCAAGAGGCACAGATTACAGCCAGGCCTGACTGAGTGCTTTGTATTGCTCATAAACAAGCATGAAGTATGTGCCTGAACCTCTTCGTTTCAGCCAATTCCTGTTTATCTCAACTCAGGCTGTGCATTGCATTTAAATTATCTAATATTCTTATCATTATACAGGTCTGTAATGCATACGCTGAATTGAATGATCCTGTAGTACAGCGCCAGAGATTTTCCGATCAACTGAAGGTACTGAAAGTCTTTCTTCAACTTCGTGTTTAGAAAAGTTCTTCAACTAGCTATAATTTTTTCCTTGTGCTTGAGGAGTTCACTTAAAAATTTGCTCGACTTTCAGGACCGACAAGCAAGTGATGATGAAGCAATAGCTTTGGATGAGACATTTTGCACATCCGTCGAGTATGGGTTGCCTTCTACTGCTGGCTTGGGAATTGATATTGATAGACTAACATTATTGCTCACAGATCCCCAAAACATAAAGGTTTGTCTATTTTTTTCTTCTCTTCTGAATATATGTGGGCACAGATGCACAGTGGTTGTGGAAGTGAGTTCATGCATACCTGCACAAACTCGCCAATTTGGGGTTGTCCTAAGTATAATGTGGCTGAAATAGTTGTCCACAAGCTTGTCAGAATAAAATAGGTAATTTCTTTGTTGGAAACTGGGATCCTAAGTTGTAACTTTATCTGCTTTGTGTACTTCAGGACGTTCTCCTCTTTCCTGCCATGAAGCCTCAAGACAAGCCACCGACTAAAGGTACATTATCAGGTGTTGCTGGTTCATTGCATGCGTATTTGCTCATAGTTGTGCACTGTTCAGCTGTGATGGCTTATTGCATGCTTATGAGCTCGTAGTTGTTTGATAATGTTCATGTTTGTTAGTGCTAGAACACGGCTTGGTCTGATATTGGTCGTTTGGGGAGCCACTGGACTAAACCCTAGAAGCGTGGCCTGTTCTTATCTTACATGATTGGCTTTAAGTCCATGGAATTATGAGATAGAAAGCTAGGTCAGAAGAATAAGCTATGATTGCAATGAGGGCGATATGCTCTACTTAACCTGTTTAATTGGAATTGGTTCACTTCCTGAACAACTCATAAACTGTTAGGAGTTTGCGGCATGCTTGACTGAGACGGAACGCATTGATCTTCAGACGTTGATTGTCCTTTAGCAGTTTGTTTAACAATGGTAATTTGATACTTTTGATTTCATCACATACTTTCAATCACTTAGGCTTTTGTTTGTGAACTTGCAGCTTCTGTTGAGGAACACTGAGGTCATTCTTGCAAGGATTTGTGATGATTAGTTGGAGCGACATTTAGACCGTGTGGTCATCGTCAATGGGACTCCAATTTTGATACTTTCTTAGCGGCGATTTATCTCGAAACATATGTTGGGAGTAGTTGTGTTGGCATAGGATGTTGTTTTCTTGATGCGCATGCATATAGCCGTCAGCCGGTGATTGTAACTTGAGCGTGACAATAGGTGTATGATGCCTTTTATATCCTAGAGTAGATTTGGGTTGGGCAAGTATACTATGTTTAGGCAAAAACCATGATGACATAGTCCTAGAATGTTTTAAGATGAGTTTATGTTCCCAATTTCGACAAGTCGGGAAGTTGATATCTTATGTGGTCTCGAAAGAAAATTGGATGGATTAAGTCGGAATGTGACCAGTGAGTCTGTGGCAGTCAACAACCATGTCTCTCCGAGACCAGAGCGAGTGTCGCTACACAAAGGCGAAAGAGATACACGGATACACCATCATTCCCAACACAAAAGTAAGCCAGGCGCTGTCGAATTTAAACTACGAAAGTGAAGAAGCATCAAGCATATACTCCGTAGTTTCTTGCAAAAAAGAAAATCGATTGCGTCTGGCGCAAACAAACCAGTCAATGTACAGTACTACATATACTCGGTACCACCAAGACTTCTTCAAAACCAACTCAGAAGCCTCGCAGCAGGGGTCGTATTTGATTTTTCAAACTGAGTTTATTTTGGAACGTACAAATTCAGCTCTGTAGCCGAAGAACTAAGTTTTTAGGTTCTTTACCAACTCAACTAAATTTGGGTCAAAACGCTTAACATTTGGAAACAGCTCCTACTCTGATCTATACTTCTGTCAACCAAGTATTCTTGTTAGCTTTGTCAAGATGGCTAAATTCTACCTCAAAAATGGATGCCATCATATGGATACCGTTGCTCAAGGGCCCCTATGCTGCTCATACACAGGAGACCAACCCCCCCCTGACCACGAACCCATATGCATCTCATACGCTGGAGTCCCAGGCCTTATCTCAGACCATTCACTTTCATCAAAGGGCCAACTGCACATAAATAAACACAGAAAACTCACAAAATATCCCAGAGAGTAAATCGGTACAAATCATTTACCATAATGAAATACGCCAGAATAACAGCAACACAGATCGGAAGCATTTTAGAGTGCCAGAATCTCTATGGCTATATGGAACCAAATTCGGAGCTGTTACGAGTGACTATATTCTTATTTGACTATAGTATTGCCATGTATTAGCAAACAACAATATTGTGGTTAAGTATATATATAGAGGACCATAACCCTTCAGGAACAAATATTTCGATAGAAAAACCACAATCACACTAGTCTTATACATTGAAGAATAGAGACAACAATTTAAAACATAAGAGTTCAGGAATATTACCAATAGCAAAATCTTCTGTCACTAACAGTAACAAAGTCAGCCTTCACAACAATGATATCAACAACATCAGGAGAAGAATACTTTTTGACAGCCTATTTTCACAACAAAAACAATATGTTGATCAGGGGAATAACTTTTTGAAAAAACAATGTGAAGTTAAAACACCTGTAATGCTAACCATGGTTGCTTTAGGCACACATCCAGATTTCTTCACAGCATCATGAATAGAAGCCAATTGACAAGAATGGTAATCTTGCAGTACGGGATACTGTCAATACAGAGGAAAAAAACACACACTGAGGAATTATAGGAATTCTACTTCCGAAAAAAAATAATATACTTGCAACAGGGAATTTTTTTTGGACAAGGGCAATCTAGATTGACTGTGTTGTTACATACCTCGGCTCCACTAAACCTGTCGAAAGACGCAACAAAGTCACCGGGACTTATGCTCACATCATCAGCAGGCGATCCTTCACACACCTGACCATCAATAAACATAAAACAAAGCTGGTTTAGCTTTATAGTGCTAAAACAGTACAGTGTTTTCTAACATAGAACATACTCGTATACAACTGTGCGATCATAACAAAAGATCACCTCTTTCACAACAAGAAGCGGGTGATTAGGTGGTAAAACAAGCAACTTCTCCACAGTATAAAAAGGCAACTGATCAAAGTTGAACAGTGTCAATCCAAACCACGGTCGAACAACAACCCTGCAGAATTAAATTATGTGTAAATGTATATCTTACGTGGCAAAGCAATACAAGACAAGGATAAAAAATACAATATTTGAACATCAAGGAAATTATAAAACCAAGGAATATATTGAAACAAATGCTAGGATATGATTTAATTCATTAGCTAAAAATAAATAAAAAGAAGATTAGTTCCTTGGAAGTTACAACATACACAAAGTAGTACTCTATCTCTTCAAGACCAAGGCCCCAATTCTCCTTTCTGGTCTATATAAGCAACGCACCCATTGAATATTGGCGATCCCCTTCTCAGCCCACTTTCACTTGTTTGATGAATCTAACCCCTTCCCAAAATTGTATTTTCTGCACAATTAACCCAATTGACCTCGCCCACGGTCCCTCATACCCTTTACCCACCACCTAGACCCTTTTACTCACCTCACCAAGCCCATGGCCCGAGTCATCACAAGCAAGTAAGCTCACACCAACCTCTCACAGCACCCAATCCACACCAGTGCCACCCCTTCATGGCCACTACTATGACAAGCAATTAACCACCGCCAACTCTACAAACCAGATCCAATATGATAAATTTAAGCAATAATTTAATTAACAGGTACTCGGATGATTCTTCTTTGTATCCTTAGATTTAAAGTGATTGGATACAGGTTATAGAGGAAACTGAATAGGAGGAAGTTAAATGGAAGGGAAGGGAGGAGAATATCTCTCTCGATCCTTTAGATGACAAATGAAGGGAAAGGCAGGGAAGAAGACACGATGGTGAATGAAAGACGAAGGCACAGCCGTGAACGAGAGAATAAGGCTCCTAACAAACTTTCTCAGTAAACCCTGATTTTGTGATCAAAGAGACTTAACAATAAAAATCGGTATACAAAGACATAGGGTTATATTACATGAATTCTTCATTGGAATTCTAACAAAGTAAGAGAGTGCGTTATGAAATCACAAAGCTCTTAACTAAAGTCGTTATAAGGGTTCACAATGTAAAAAGCATAACAAGAAACAACCCATCTGTGTCATAATATCCTTGCATCTTGAGTTCTTCACTATACTTTGTCATCAAAGGGTCCAAAATTATAGTGTTTTGTGACATGAGACCATAATATCATTAGGCTTGACTTTGAGACTCTTTAGAAACAAATCGTATGAAAAAATAATGGTCAAATGTCGGTCTTCAGAAGTGCTGTAGCAGAAACTTCTACAAAAACATTGAAGTGTTTAGAGAACCGAACTTCGGAAGTATCTTTACGAGTGGAATTGTTGCTATGTTATGGCCTATTGTTAACTTTGACAGTTTGTTTAAACTCGTAAAAAAAAAATTAAATCATACTCTTATCACATTTATCAAACCACAACAAACATAATTTTTGGCCAAAAGGATACTTATGCTTAAAAGGAGGTAAAGGTAATAGAGGGGGTAAAATAAGCTAACAATTTTTGTTGATAAGGAAGCCAGAATCATGAGAGAGTAAAGGACAACCATACTTATAAGACTTCCAAATCTGCAAGTATTCACAGATTACTCGGATTGGAAGAGGAAGGGCACGAGCACGATTATTGCAGAAGTTAACCCCCACAATACATCCGTTGTTGCTGATAAGCGGTCCACCTTCACTCACCTGAAATTAACCGATATATCAACATCTTTAACCCCAGTGCCTTAAAAGCACGCAAGCTTTGCCCCTATTGAAACATAGAGAGGCTGCTCACGGATGACCCAATAAAATTGCTTCGAGAATCGCACCGACTGACTGCTACTTCACAAAATAAGAAGCACATACAGTTTTATGAGTCATTTTGCTTTATTCCATTATATCCCAAAAACCAAAGAATAAGTAGTCTATGGCTCCATTTGAAATTAACCGATATATATATATATATATATATATATTAACAAAATAAGAGATAGAGTATCCCTAACACAATCAACTCTACACGTCCTATTAGAGGCATAAGTATGCCCAACTCTACAAGCAATTGCCATACACAACACAGCTGCTGAACTGAACTTTTAAGATTATTGATGACATCAGCATAAGCCCAACTCGCACTGCCCAAAAGAACACAAAAAACACGTCTGCCTATACATTGCAGCAGATATGTTTCAGCTACTTTAAATGGGCATACAGCTCTAAGTTACTACTTACCATAACTTTTGCTTCTCAAATCTCACAATTAATTACAGCAGATAGTGGAAATGGTGGGTCTGTATTACAAGAGGCAGATAAGCTTCACTATGAACGGTTAAGATGAGGGTGAGAAGATGGATGAGAATGAAGGACATGTGACTGAAGAATCCAAATCAAACTGATAGCTGTGTTGATTTGTCTCTCTATGAAAAAAATGTACAAGATAACAAATACCTCCTTTGAAGACTTATGTGACATATGTTATGGAGAAAGAGGACTTGGAGGATGTACATAAGTTCAATGAGGAATACACAAATATATTTGACAATGCAATGGATAGGATGTCCAATGTTTGTGAGGATAGGGTCATCATATTAGCTTAACAAATCATGTTGGCAGGAAAAACGGAAAACACAAATCCATGTGTTTGATAGGAAGAGGAGGTGTGGGAAGGAGGTCAGATTTTTATTGAAAACAATTTTTCCAGAGAAAATAAAGCTCTTTTTCTAGGACTTGGGAGTTCGGCCAACCCCCAATCTAACATTTAGATACGCCCATGCTTATACCTTGTCAAATGATTCCGTACAATATTAAGGCCCTAAATTTTCTTTGAGTTAATGGCGATACAAGACAACAATCATATACTTCGTCAGATTCTTTTGCAAGTAACAGACCAAGGTAAAGAAAGATGGGGTTAAAGGAGTTAAGGATTCAAAGCACCCTACAAAATGCAGCAGCCTAGAGTGATTGCTGGAATATATATATATATATATATATATATATATATATATATATATATATATACACACACACACTAAATGGATGAGCATCCATCTTCTGACTTGCGTAGAACAAGTTAACCCAAAGAAGATACCATAGTCATGAATATTCAAAAGCAGCTAATTTAAACTTAAAAAAATTTGAATAGAACTTTCAAGAATTGTACATAACTTGACTTTGTCCTTTTTAAAGTTACGTTAGTTATTTTAATTAATTCTCTCACCATTATTTTTCACTAAACAGTTAGTTACATCATCCTTTTTTTCTTTAATCAGGTACAATGCAGCTGTTACTCCCTCTGTCTTCTTGACTTTTTTGAGTTTGGTTTAAACTTCTCTTACATATTCAATGGAATAGAAAGAGTTCATGAAGCTACTGCTTCCTTTTTGCTTTTAACCAAGATAAAGATAGTTATATTCTCCTAACAACTTTCTAACTTTCTTTTATTACATGAATTATTTTCATTTTCCAGAAGCTTGACAAATAATTTAATTTAGCCCGTGCAGTTACATCCTAGTACTATTTTTATAACACTTTTTGTTGGACGTCATACATGCCAACCAGTAGAAGCCGTTCTAGATCTTTCGCTCAATGCAAATCAAGTATGCTGAACAATTATTCAAAAGACATACACAAAAACAGCTAAGAACACCTAGAAAGTAAAGATCAATAGTCATATCGTATCAAATTACCTCGGAGATCCGGCATGTCGAATGCAATAATTCTTCGCAACCAAAGTATGGATGCTTCATCTGTAAGTTTCCGAATCCATGCAACAGGTCACATGAACGAACAGAGCGACCTAAGGCTATCACACTCATCTCATCACTGGGATCAACTTGCTTTTCTTGGAGATTGATTGCTTCAAGCTTCATGCCACTTTTGACTTTCAATGTGAGTATGTTATTGTGGAAATCCACATAATCCTCTACACCAAGAAGGGCCTTACCACTTGACAAACGCACAATAATCTAGAGGAAAAAAAAGCAAGTAACTGGATCGATATACCGCTCAATTTACAAGCAAAACTAATATGTGGTCACCAGAAAAAAAAAATGGCATGCCTTGCACATTAGAAAAAAAAGATGTAGTTGCCTTAGGCTATGTTTGGTATGCAAAATAAGCTAGCTTATTTGGCCAAAGTAGCTTATTTGACCAATTTTTTAAGCTCTTTGACCAAATAAGTTGGTTTGGTTACACCACTAGCTTAAATAATAAGCTAGCTTATTTAATAAGTTACCCCATGTAACTTATTTAAAATAAGCTGGCTTACCATAATTTTATTCCTGATTTACCCTTAATTATTTACTAAAATAAAATGAAATTAAAAATAAATAATGCATTTTTATGTAATTTTATATATATCAGCTCTTATATCAGCTAATTCTGCCAAACACTCCTAATACTTTTAGCTAAAAACTTTCAGCTATAATTGCAGCTATTATTTCAGCTTTCAGCTACTATTTCAGCATTCAGCTACTATTTCAGCGTTCAGCTACTATTTCAGCTAGTTTTACCAAACATAGCCTTAGAGCTTATTGTGTCATTCCACCATTTTCTAGGTTGCATGTTCAAGCCTAGACAAGAACCTCAACACCTTTTTTTTCTATAACTGTACTTAAATACACTCAATCATCATCAGGGCCTAAATAGCCTAAATAGTAACTCACCATCCACTGAACCAAATACATTAGCACTATCTTTTTGACATCTATTATTAAAAAGTATAGTTCTACCAGATTGTCCACTTTGTAATCTTTCTCAAACTTTATATAGATCATGTAACACTCACAAAATAATTTTTTTTTTTTTTTGGTCTCTATACAATGAACGAGGTGAATTCCTCATTCTTCTTGCAAAATTAAAAATTTTGAGGATCGATATAGAGTTTGCTTAATTGTATTACTTTCACCACCTTGAGTTCTAATCTTAGCTCCACCACTAGCAAGATTTGAGGCAAACAAAACAAAGATATAATGTTATCTGTGAAACTTACGCAGTATTTGTCGCGCTGGTCATCCTCTGGAAGGCGAACAAGCTTAGCTGAAGTTAGAATGGTTCCTTCCTCTTTACATGCATCCCATTCTATGATCAACCCTGAGCAATCCATTTTCCTTAGAACACCTGTGAAATTTGTCTATAATTAGCAACAGTGTAATGGTATAACTGACTCAGTTAGAGCAAAAGTTTATTAGCTGTAATTACCACCTGGAGTAAGTAAATGAGTGTCAACTTAAAGTTTGTTAATTTTGGCGGGAATCATGCAACTACCTCATTACAGAATTAGTATATATAATAGGGTTAATCACAACATTTTGTTAAATCGATTGTAATTCTTCTGGTTATACATCAGTTCCCACAAGCTTTACTTGTGGTGAATCTACATAAAATAAAAAAATAAAATAAAAAGGCCACCCTTTTTATTTTATTCCTGAAATCTTAAAAAGCTTGTAAAATTCCTTTATTCTTCCAGGAAATTAAACCTCTAATTATGGTCCATTACAAAGGGTACTTACCTTCCTAACCAATTGCTTTACCAAAAAATGACACCAAATCAATCAGTATCAAGGTCAGTAAAGGTTCCGTCAAAAAAAAAAATCAAGGTTAGTAAAGGACCAAAAGTGACTTCATGGAACACTTTATGAACACAATGCAAAATTTTAGAGTGATAGTTTAGCTCAATTTTGTTGGAAGGAAACTCCACTCAGATTGCCAATGTAGCATTAGAGCTGGATCTTTGGAGAAGAATGTCAATATTGTAGGGCTCAATCAAGATTCAAGGATATACCATCGATGGTAATAATTGGCAGTCCATCACCATACCCATCCAAATTATGCTCGACTTTATAAGTTAGATTTCCTAAATTCTCTGGGGGGAAATGTTGAAGTATGGGTGTACAAATACGAACAAGTTTATTGATGTAGACGTTACTGCATAAAATTTGAAGGTGAAATTAGTGTCAATTCATTTAAATAGTATAGCATTATTATGGCATCAATCTACGATAATGATGATGACAGGATCTGGAAACTGGTGGGCTACTTGGGAAGATTATTAATCTCATAGTATATCCAGATTTGGGTATAAGCCTTTTGATAATCCTTCGAGTGAGATTATGAACTTGAAACAGAAGGATCTATTAATCAAGAGCATATTGATAGTCTGCTAAATAGGACTGGTCTATTTGAAAGAAAAAAAAAACTCGTTAGAACCTGATATTCAGGGTACAGTAGGATGTTTGAGCCATCAGCAGTCTCAGATGCTTTTGCTCTGGCTAAAACCCAAGAAACAACCTTGGTCATCCAAATGAGAAACAAAGCAGAAATCTCTCATGATCTACTAAAAGCCAGCAAACTAACCCATTTCTGCTCTATATTTTTACAGCCAACCTTCCCAAGGCAAATGGTTCAAGCACAAAAGATTGCTGACAAAAGAGCAAAAAAGTTTGTGCTTCTTGTGTAGTACTAGTACAAAGTATTCATCAGGGTACCAATGTCGGTCAATTGCATAGTCTGGAAGTGGATCAGATTGAGAAGAAATGGGGAAATGGTGAAAATTTTAGAAAACAAAGAGGATTAGATGGGGCCTATCCCCTTTGATATCGTTGAATGCTATGACCGGAAACACTACATACGCAACCATGAGGGTCACTAGTAAAGGAAAAGAAAACCTCTACATGTCTTGATTGATTTAAGCAATACTCATAATCTTTTGGACTCTGCAATAGCTCAAAATCTGAAAACCCCATCTTTAACACTCGTGTGGCTAATGGTGAAAATGTAAGGGTTCCAAATGACATCTATAAGGAGTCGAATTTAAGCTTGATGCAATGTTGGTGCGACTGGGAGGGTGTGGTACTTGCTACTAGTTATGCAATGGTTAGTTTATGGTGGCAGGAAACATGTTCAGAGGAATTTCCATCAAGAACATGCAATCGATTAATTACAAGCAAGACAACCATATAGAAGATGAGATCTAAGGGAAACACTTCAGCTCAATTATTTTATATGAGGTTATTCACACTCCATCCTTGCTATCTGGAACTAGAGCCCCACATTCATCAGAAGGTATTGACTCACGCCATGAATCATGATATCCAAGCTTTACTGGCTGCCTATGAGGCCCCATGTAAGCTTCCACAGTTTTAGCTCCCCATAGAGTTCATGACCACAAAATAGACTTACAAACTGGAAAAATCTTATGGTTCAGAAAGATGTCATAGCTATTGCCGAGGAAATGCTAGCCTCACGAGTGGATAGGCTTAGTCAAAATTGACTGGCTCATGTCTTCAAAACCAAATTAGGATAGATGATACAAGGTGGACTGGCTCAATCGTCAAACCATTTGTAGTTCTTCCCCCCAAAAAAGGTCTGCAACATTTCGTTTCCATCAGCCTTTTAGCTGTGGTGGTACCACATCCATAAATCTACACATTTTTGAATTTGTGAAATCGTAAAGAACTTGTAAATTTTCTAAATCTTCCTAGAACTTATCTCTCTAAGTCTGGTCCATAACACAAAGCATTGGCACCAAATGTAAATGCTTTATTAGTTGACTACAGCAAAAACAAAACCTTTAAAACAGAAATACTACAAAAGTCCTTACCCCGAAATGTAGACACAGCAACAACAGAAGGTGCAAATTCCATAACAGACTTTGACTCAGCTGTGCGCAGTTTAGATTCAGGATCAATATCTGTTCAATATTTGAGGCACAATCAACAACATAAAAAAAAAAAAAAAAAAGCAGAAAAATAAAAAGAAAAAAGTTAAACACCGAACGACTTAAGAACGTTAAGACCAAAAAAAAAAAAAAAAAAAATTGCCTTTTGGAGATAACTGAGCAACACTATCTTTAAAAGAATTCGGCTTTGTTTCGTAGTGTTCCAATATCTCTGCAACCAATAATTAGGTATAAGAATGTTAAGAAATGAATAAAATGGCCAACAGAAAAAGAAAAAAAAAAAAGGAACATAATAAATGCAATGACAGCATAGAGGCCGGAAATTAATTTAAAACACAAGGAGTACGAGAAGAAGAATGTACTCACCTCGAAAACAGTGGGAGGAGACAACGTTTTCATACCCGGTTTCTGATAATTTCCGTTTCCCAGACATGGCCATCTTCAGCTACAAGAAAACAAGTTTAAGAATCTCAAGTAGTGAAAGTTCAACCAGAAATCACAGTCTATATAATTCGAAGAGTTGAGAATCCATGAACCAAAATATTAAAGAACGGAGCAAAACTTTTGACGACTAATCTCCCAACCAATAACTTGAAAAATGCACACGAAACCCTCCCCAGCAAAGAACTACTAGACCTTAAATGTAGATACCCCTAGTGAGTGTTGTTAACTCAAAAGAGCAGTATCATAGTTTGACTCACTTACAAATCAATGTGGTGGGTTAACGTTGAAGGCCATAAAATGATAATAGCCCAAGACTCAGTGTCTTTCACTATAAGTGAATGGTAGCTTATTGAAGAGGTGGTCACGTAAGAAAATCAAACCAATACCATAATACCAATAACCGATTTAAAGGCATCAAATAAGTGAATAACCAACAATACGAATTCCATTGTACCAAAAACAAGTCGAAGTTGCCACATGCCCATCATTCAATCATAGCAATAATATGTGCCACTATATGACTATAATTCTAATAATAGTAATAATAATTAGTGTCTTGAGGGTTCATAAATCATAATCAATAATCATATATTGATATCATAAGTCCAAGGCCAAAAGTCAAAATCATGTCAAACATTCATAGACCTACAAGTTGAGGACATAATCACAGCAATTCATTCGCAAAAGGGAGAGTCTCTTGTACGCTGATTTTGTAAGGACTACCATTAGTAGCACTCTAAACGCCCAAAAAACATAAAGCTCATAAGCAAGCAACCTTATTGAAACCAAGTCTCTTTTGAGTCAAGAAGACACCGCCCATATTCCCCAAACTAGCATTGTTTCCTTGTCAAGGATACACATGTCATAATAGTGATTTAACCTGCCGATAGCCCCTTCACTGAAACTCCGACATAGTAATCCGACAGCTCAACCAATATTGATTTAGAACCAAAAATCAAAGCAAGCCTCAAATACGCAAACCCAACTACATAAACATAGTACTCCTCACAGTTATCAACTCAGCAACAAACAAATAACTCCCCCATGTTTTATTTACTAAATAATTCGGCCCCATACCTAATTAGAAGAACCGCTATATCATGTACCATACCCAAAATCTCAAATTCAGAATCATAATCCCTTTCTTAATACTTCACCCCAAGGCCAATAATACATTCATTGATAACACTTGGTTTGAATAAACATTTTTAATACTTTCGGCAATTTACTTGATATTCCCTCCGTTCTTTACATTGGTGAGATTTGGTTGGTTCGAATTCAAACCAAACGTTAACAGATGAAAAAACTCGCAAACAAAGCTGCACATAATTACAACTTAACAAACCAAAACCCTAATCGATATTGGAGGGAATAGATATCTGTGTTACCTTAAATCCTCTTCACAAAAATTATAAAATGGAAAGATTATAACTTGCTCCAGAAAATCAGCCCCAAATTTCTGAGTGTATCAAAAATTCTCGAAAATTTAACTCGGCTCTGTTTCTTTCAATTCTTTACTGTCGGTCTAAAATTCTCTCTCGCGTATTCAAGGGAATGAATAACTTAACAATGCATGACAAGTATAACATAAATTAATACAAAAAGTCCCAATTTTACTCACAAAATCGAAATTGCGAAATTACGGGAGGAGGTGGCTGTGATCAGGCGACACGGGACGTCGGTGGTGCTGATTGGCTGGGGCAAAGTAGCGGCAACCAGAGCAGAATAATTACAGAAGATGGTTCTTCTGACGTGATGATGATCAGCATTAAAACTCTATTTGGTAGAGTTCGCCTAAAAAGGCAAGAAGAAATTTTTTAACAATTTATTTGTGACCCTCAAAATTCTTTTTATTTTGTCTTATTACTTGTTTTGGTAAACTCTACCAACTCTACCAAATTCAAACTCTAGAGGATCCTCACACAATATTATTATATTGTAAATAAAGTATCCAAAATAGGATATGGTAAGTAGATACAATATGGTAATATATTATTCTAATAAAATAACATTATTAATCACTTGATTTATGAAAAATAGTTATGTAATATAGTAATTAGTTGATTTATGTCAATTTGATCAAATATCACACAAGTGTTTCAAACGGGGACTTTGACTTTTGAAAGGTGGCTTTTCTATCCCACGGGTGTTCGAAATAGGATTTTAGGTTTTGAAAGGTGATTTTTCGTGTAATTACATTACGAATATCCTGTAGGTGTTCAGAATGAGATTTTACATTTTGAAAGATAACTTTTCATCTAATTACATGACACACATCCCACGGGTGTTCGAATCGGGATTTTAGATTTTGAAATGTAATTTTCCATCTAATTACTTTAAAAAAATCTCACGGGTGTTCCAAACATGATTTTAGGTTTTTAAATGTGACTTTCCATCTAATTACATTATAAATATCCCACGGATGTTTGGAATGAGATTTTAGGTTTTTAGATAAAAATTTTATTTACATAATTTTAACATTTATACATAAGTAGCCCGGCCATTACACGGGCCATCAAACTAGTTAAAAAAAAAACCCAGTGAAATCGGATTTGTCGAAGATGCCAAAGTAATATTTATACCATGCTTACGGGAGCACAATGAGTATGGTGGTCCTTCTCACAATAGAGGAGTTGGGACCACACTTAAAATAATTTAAAATTTATTTATGTGTGGTCCATACTTCTCTATTGTGAGGAGAACGACCATGGATAATTATTGTATACACCCGATAGTACGTACTCTCGTTTCCAATGTTGTGTACTTTAACATAGAAATTGATGCACTTTTATCCTAATATAATGTACTTAAACTACAATTTTGTGTATTCTTTGTTAAAACGATGTAAATTTACTTATCAAACCATTTTCGTATAGTTTTGCTAATACTTAAAGTATTTGGAAGTATAAATGTGTAGAATAATACAAAGATGTACACGATCATGAAGTACAAAGATGAAAATATCGATTACCAATTCATTAGAGTCTCTTAATGGATGAAAAATGCTTACGTAAATAGGTTAGAACCTTAAAATGTCAATTCAAAATTTCATTTATCTATCTTGGTTGCAAATGACTAAAATTATACATAAATTCACAAAGATACATAAAATATCCACTAAAGTACATGAAAAACTTGCAAAAATACATGAAAAACCCGCTAAAGTACGTAAAAGCAAATTCAGGAGTACATAGTCCCGAGAGTATGGTATACAGCTTAGACTACCATGCTCATTGTGCTCCCGGGAGCATGATATAATTTGCGGTGACAAAGGACAGAAATGTCCTCTCTGCATTCCAAAGAAACTAGAACAACCCGTTACGAAACGATGAAAAATGATGCTGAAGGGCCCACTTAGCCCATCATAGAGAGCCACCGTCTCTGCTCGCAAGGCTGAGGCCATTACCCCAGATTCACACGCAGAACCAAGGAAAACATGCTCGATTAGTTCAATGGCAGTCTATGTCGTTGCTTGTTGCTCCCCTTAGACAATGAGAATCCCACGCAAGGAGGACATGCTCGATTGGTTCAATGGCAGTCCATGCCGCTGCTCGTTGCTCCCCTGAGATAATGAGAATACCACGCAGACACTTTGGGTTGATACTTGATACTACCATCTTTTTAGGATGTATTGGGGTATATTAGAGCTCCTTTGACATTACCGTTGTCTTTCGATTTTCGGTTTTCAACAATATAGTAATCGAGAAAATGCTACTTTGTCTGATTTTCAAAAACGGATTTTCGATTTGAAAGACGGAAAACTTGAAACAAAAACACTAACAGAATACTAAACGAGACCTAGTTTTATAATAAAAAAAAAAAAAAAAAAAGCAATGCATTTTCTCAAAGTCTCAAGACCGATGGTACATCCGCCTCAAACTTTTGCGCCTCTTCGGAGTTCGGACAGAAATCACATCCAACATGTTCAGAGAGATGGAAACTAAGGTCGCATCCCCAAATGCATCTTCTCCAGACCGATGGTACATGTACCGTGAGTAAAAAAGAAACGCATGTTGAAGCTCATAGAAACCGCTGAAGAACACTAACATAGGAGAGATGGTGAAAAGAGGAATCAGGAACGTAAAGCATCCCTGGTTTTATAAATTTCGAGCACAAAATCATCTCACCTGAACCCATCATAGGACAAAGTCATCCTGGTTTTTGCCTAAGAATAATAATACTTGCCCAATCCAAATCTACTCTAGGATACAAAAGGCATCATAAACCAATCGGAATGCTCAATTTACAATCATTGCTAAGAAAAGAACATCCTATGCCAACATTCAAGTGGTCAAAACATATGTTGAGATAAATCACTGCTAAGAAAGTATCAAAATTGGAGTTCCATTGACAATGACCACGGGGTCTCAATGCCGCCCCAACTATCATCACAAACCCTTGCAAGAACGAATTCAGTGTTCCTCAACAGCAGCTGCAAGTTCACAAATGAAAGCGTAAGCAATTGCAGGTATGTGATGACTGATGAAATCAAAAGCATCAATATACCTATTAAAAAAAATTAATAATATTTCAACAATCGTAGTCTGAAGATCAACGCATTCCAGCTCAGTAGATCATGGTACAAACTCAGCTTATGACACAAACGCCCAACAATTTATCAGACATCCCAAAAGTGAACAGACTCAAGAGAGCATATTACCTTCATTGCAATGAGAGCTTATTCGTCTGAACTAGCTTTCTATCTTATAATTCAATGGACTTAAAATCCAAATTATTAGTATCATTTTTGAGGCCACATAAAACGCCTGAATGGATAATACTGCAAGTCATATACAAAGATACTGTGCAAAAGTAGAATCTCTATTCTGGTTCAACTTGTGGAATACTAGAATTCATAGGAAATGCAAATACCAGCCAAAAGGCATAAGAATGCAGTCAAGACAATGAAAGACTAGTATGTAACTATGCAAGTAAAGAACACAATGGCTTCCCATAAGACCAAATCAGACCTTGTCGTGCCCACACACTAACCAATATTGAATATTATCATAAAACTAAGAGCTGATAAGAAAGCAATAAACCATCAACGTTTGAAACAGTGCACAACTATGAGCAAATAAGCTTGCAATGAACTGGTAACACCTGAAATAGTACCTTTAGTTGGTGGCTCGTCTTGAGGCTTCATTGCAGGAAAGAGAAGAACCTCCTGTAGTAATACAAAACACATTAAGTTACGCCTTGGGATCTAATTGACAGCATAGCAATTACCCATTCTATTCCTAATAAGGTGGACAACTATCACAGCCACATAATACTTAGGACCTTTCAGAAATAGCCAGATCCTGCAAGTATGCATGGATACCAATGTGCATCTGTGCAAATGTGCCCACGTAAATTTATAAAAAGGAAAAAAATAAGAGGACCTTTATGTTTTGGGAATCTGTGAGCAACATAGTTAGTCTATCAATACCAAGCCCCCAGCCACCAGTAGGAGGCAATCCATACTCAAGGGCTGTGCAAAATGTCTCATCCAAAGCCATTGCTTCATCATCACCAGACTGTCGGTCCTGAAAATCAAGGGCAAATTTTGAACTCCTCATGCACTAGGAAAAGGTATAGCAAAAAAAATTTTTAAAGCGAGAAATTTAAGAAAGACTTTAATTACCTTTAGTTGATCTGAAAATCTCTGGCGCTGTACCAAAGGATCATTTAATTCGGTGTATGCATTACAGACCTGTGTAATAACAAGAATATTAGATACTTAAGATGCAGTTCGCAGCTAGAGCTTTACAAGTTAGTCTTTGAAAACAAGTTCAGCCACATACTTCATGCTTGTTCACGAACAATTCAAATCGTTCGGTTAGTCCAGGCTTTGATCTGTGCCATTTGGCTAAAGGACTCATTATTTCAGGATGATTAATGATAAAAGCAGGATTGACACAAGTCTCCTCCAAAAAGTGACCCACCAGCTGCAAACATAAAAGGTGAGGAGTTAGCATTGTGGGAAAAGGGCGCTCAATGAATCAATCTGTGCCATTAGCAAAGCTTTGGAGGCTACAACTAATTGAAAACAAAATGGCGAAAGGACATGGAACCACACAGAAAACAAAGCATCCAAAAACCGGCTGTCTACTCGGTCTCCACAGAAATTGCGTAGCCAAAAGCTTCATAAACAAACAGGGCTTACAAGATATTACATTCAACATCACATTGAATATGAAACAGGCCAAACCCACAATAGCTTTGATACAAAGAGCCAAGATACCAGTTCACAGTGAGTGACTGGAAAAATAAATTTCAATCTAACGCCAGGCATAATTTAAAACAAAGCCCATTCAATTTACAAACCATGAAAAGATAGTTTGATTTTCTACACACTAGTGAAACAAGTTCATCAAGGTCAAGAGTCAGGACTGCTAGTTCTGTAAGGAGCCAACTCTCTCTACAGCAAGCCAGCCAGAAATCAATATAAACCAATCAGCAGAAGCAGAATGTCACATTGACCAATGAGGAAGGATGTCGTTTAAACCCAAAAGAATATTTTTACCCCAAACACAGCTTTGAAAGCACTATAGCCTTTATTCATATATAGCACTTCATGTAAAGAGATGTACCCCCAAACCACAAGCTAAGTCAGGTAAAGAGATGCACCCCCAAACCACAAGCTAAGTCAGGTCAACAACAGAAACTACAAGCTTATACCCAGAAAACAATTAAAGCGTTAACATTTCCCAAAACCATGGAGAGCACAGAAAGAATAATGAATTACTATATATTTACAATTATTCACTAGTATAGTACAAACTACGTATATAGAAGGTATATATGAAAAGGATTATCAAGTATCAAAGACCTTAATAGCACACAGAAAGTCTACACATGTATTCATTAGAAGTTCAAAAAAAAAAAACAATTCATTAGAAGTTAAAATTCCTACAGTATCATCCAGCAGTTGGCACAAAAGTGAACTGCAACTATTTGTACAACAAGTTGCAAAAAAAGAGATAAATAAGTCAATACAACTCTAATATATTACATGTAAGCATTGGACTAGGAGGTAATGCAGCAGCGGAAAGTAACTATATACTCCTCCGATTCAAAGAGATTTCCTGTTTCTTTTTGCATTTTTGAGTTGAGTCAATTGTTATTGGATCCTTATCTAGCCCATTTGCATGATATGTAACAGTATAACCTCCGGTCAATTTCTTCACCATCCCTGACAAATCATATAACTTGTTAGAGTTTCAAGAAATGGAAAAAGAGACATCATTAACAAAATTATAAGAAGAAAAAAAATTACGTACCACTCAGCATCTTCTCCGTAAGCTCCATCAAATCATTGTAATCAGCATATGCCATATAGAACTCGCATGTGGTGAACTCAGGATTGTGAGTCAAGTCAATACCCTCGTTCCTGAACTGTTTCCCAATCTCATAAACGCGGTCAAGTCCTCCAACAACAAGCTGCTTCAAATAAAGCTCAGGAGCAATACGCATGAACAACTTCATATCAAGGTCATTGTGGTAGGTCACAAATGGACGTGCAGCTGCACCTCCAGCAATCATATTCATCATCGGTGTTTCTACCTGAAGGTAAATAATAGTTGCCAGTGTAAGTGATTGTGCTTATTTGTAAAAACATGGCCAACTCAGGAAAGGAAAGCAGCGAAGAAGACACCCTTTTTTATAGGTAAAAAGAAAGTTACATATAAATATTACAGATAGAATTCTTAGTTAGGATATATCAGTGGTTAATTCCAAGTCTGAGTCCCAGACTCACAGCACACTCAAACATTTTAACTCCCATTTCCCCTCATAACTCTACAAAAAATTTCAACTTCCAAGTATTCTAAAAAAAAAAAAAAAAAAAAAAAAAAAAAAAAAGGAAAAAAAAGAAGAGAAAGATAAGAAAAGAGGAAATAAAACTGCTTTCAAATAACTTTCTCTGATTCCTTGGAATTAGTACCAAAAAAAAGTGAAAACTATGCACAAAACACTGGAGGTAATTGATTATGATACATGTATAATACTATAGAAATCACATCATTGTTACGCTAACTCCTAAATGCCTAAATAGAGGCCAGTGAGGTAAGGTTGTAAGGGGGCTGAAACATAAGCAATACGCAACCAAAGCTCACAACATAATAACACAATGACTCAATGAGCTTGGGTGTATTAATCCAAAAGCTTAATAATAATCCATGTTCAAGACAATCTGATTTTGGTGTATTCATTGACAGGCCCTATCCGGACGGAAACAAGCCTTAGACCAAAAGTTCCTATATAGTACACCCAAGGGCAACACCAAATACCACCCTCGCAAGAACAACCGTTCAAACAAAAATAAAAAAGAGGGCAGGAATTTCAATTATTAAAAGTGCAATTGTGTGAGTAGGGTGAATGAGGAAACAAGCCCTCGATCTTGAAGCCTCACCTGGCTGATGTTCGGCCCAGGTCTCACAAATGATTAGGCAATTCTAATTTAAAACGCCACACCAATAGGCCAGAGACAAGTAGTTATTTATGCAGATTCACATCATGAAGATTGAATGTCTGCATATGTAACGGTTAACTAATCCACACCAAACTAGACATATCTCAACCTACAGACTGCTGCAGTCTCCGTGAACTAGAACACCAGAATTACAAAATACCAACTTCATAAGGAACAGAAACAAAATCTATTGTTGAAGTATTACCTCGGTGAAATCCCTAGCGTCAAGGAATGCCCTAATATATTTGATAACATTAGACCGGGTCTTGAATCCATAACTTCAACATTTAGCATCAAATCCAGGTAACGCTGGCGGTACCTAGTTTCCTACAGCAGAAATTGTTTACCATTACATGAAAGCCACACACCGAAAAATAAACCAACAGATAGATAGTTTTACAAGGTGAACAACAGGTATCAACTGAGTAAAAAGTAAGCACGAACCAACAGTAAGCTGGACAGAGTACCCAGTACAAGAAGACAGTAACACCAATTCTACAGACATAACCAGCTTCATGCCAAAAGTTCCAAGGATTAGAACTACGAAAGACACCTTACACAGTACACAACAACACTAAAACAGAAGGCATGAAGCAGCAAGAGTTATATGACTTGTATCTGTAACTTGAAAGCGGACCCTAGCATCTCCCCTTACAGCAATCAATACTTGCCCCATTCAATCGACATACTCTCAGTGCAAAACACCCAAACATGTCATACATTGGCATAGTGACCAACACTGACAGCTGTCAGACACCAACAAATAAGCCGCCTCAAACACTTACCTATGACAAAAACAACCAGCACCGTGCTCAATGCTATTCCAACAGAAAGGGCCCCAAACCATAACCAAATAAACAGGTACCCTCACAAGAAAATTGCAGAACGCAGATGTTGGGAGGGGCAGAGTACATGGACATTGTGGAGAAGGAAAAACAACTTTACCCTAGTGCCAAGACTCGCGCCACCAATGGCGAGACAAAGGGGGGTCGGATGTCCAAAGCAAAGACACAGACATGGGTTTGTTCCTTTAATGGAACTGTTATGATCTAAATCATATCAATATTGTGTCGACTGAAAACTTTTGACGAGTAAAATGTGTCTTGATCTTCATCACTGCACTTCTTCTACCTCTCTCTCTTTCTTGTTATACCCTCCTTTGTCATAAACCTTGGTCTTTCACAGACACCAACTGTGTTAACTGGAGAATCAGTAAATAAGTACTTATATCTAAACCCCTCAATTTCATCCCTATGGAACTCAGCAATTAAACCACAGCTGTGCTTGAGATAAATAAGCAAGCAAGAAAAAAAAAAAAAAAAAAAAGAAAAAAAAAAGAGCTAGAGGACTGCATAGCTCACAAAAAGGGCATTTTATAAAATAAAGACTATGTCACCAACAGTACTGAACAGTGTCAAATGTGCTCTTTGTCTCTCTTGCTTGCCCTTATGTTTTCTTTCATAGTTTAAATCCTGTCAGGGTGGTTGTTCAAATAGAAAGATCATGAGAGATGTTATCGTAAGGAAGTGGTCATAAGAGGGTGTTGTTATGTGAGCTCGGATGTTGTGTGTATTGAGCCGAAATTTGAAGGTGTAAGAGTTTTGGTAGAATGGTCAATGGTGCACAAAAATCTTTGCTCATATGTGCAATGGGTGGGCATTCTCCTTTAAAAACCAAAGCAATGGTAGTTTTTCCCCATCTGGGGAATCTGGTACACAAGCTTCCCCTTGGAAAGGTGGGGATGTGTGTGAACTGAACCGACAAATGTAAATGGAGGATGTCTCAATCAAACTTGAAGTCCAGATAAGTGTGGAGGATAAAAACTTAAGACACCCAACCACAGCTGAGCGTACACTAGCAAAACATAAACAGTTGATATATAAACACCATGAGCAGTCTGATAAGCTCTAAAGGTCTACAAAAGCCTATTAAGACTTCAAGAGTTCTTAAATGGCTTACATAAAAACAGCACCTTAGACATACTTCAGGTATCGATATGTCAGCTATCGATATGAAGTGATAAGCATGAGGAAACTAAAAACACACATCATCTGACAATAAAGGCAAAATGTTGAGATTGAAAAACCATACGATAGCTATTACATAGAAGAGCTATTTAAGAAGGCTGAAAAGGAAAGCCACAAAGAGACCCAGCACAAAGAAAGCAGAGAAAATATATCAGAAATGTAGTACCTGATCCTTCAGAACATACATCTCAGGATTACGTGTCAATCCGGGGGTCCAGACTTCACCTTTCTGGGGAAAATATAAAAGAATAAGTAAGTTATCATATAAAGACTAAGCAACACGAGTTTACCACGCC
Source organism: Spergularia marina (assembly GCA_963680865.1). NCBI lineage: Eukaryota > Viridiplantae > Streptophyta > Magnoliopsida > Caryophyllales > Caryophyllaceae > Spergularia > Spergularia marina. The sequence continues at coordinate 18,011,540 of OY804553.1, read as the reverse complement.
CCCATCCCTTGAGGAAAGGAAACAAGATTACAATTACCTTCTCACTCTCGGCAGCAGAGGCAGCTTTCTTCTGTCTTGGCATCATATGAAGACAATGGGATAAGACGATGAACGACTTGGGAAAAATACTTAGCTCCCCCTTCTTACTTTTTCCTGAATCACAGCATCTTCAATAAATTCAAAGCAATTGTCACAAGTAACTTCAAACAAGAATCCATAAAGAAAGTGCATTAAAAAGCTCTGCAAGCAATGGTTGCTCAATGCAAAAGGTGACAATTTTGCCCCTAAACTTTCTCCAATTGTGGCCCTAAAAGTTTTGATTGTGGCAATTAAACACCTGAACTTTCAATTAATGCACAGTTTACCCCTTTTACTAATTTTCAACTAAATCACACTATTTTCACAACTAAATCACAATATTACATGAGCAAAATTAATTATACAAACAATATGGACCCTCGCTTGATGCCAATGTGCACCGGGCTGCCCTATTTATGTTGTGTATTTCACACTACCATCAAGTCAACAAAACATTCATTTCAGGATGCAGTTTTAATCATTTATTTTGTTTCATAGAACTAAACCGAGATCATGTATATATGCCATGTAAATTAGATGCATAAATGTACACGAATTAAAATAATTCACTTTACATTGTCACCTGATATTTTAAATTAAAAATTGGCTCAATTGTTGTAAAAAGGTGTGAAATACACATTAATTCAAAGTTTTGGCACAGTTGATGGAAATCTAGGAGGTAAAATGCCATTTTCTTAATTAAGCAACCTCTTAAGAGACATATGTATCCAGCTTAAACCAATGGATCGGACCTATATCTACACTAGCCTAATAAACATAAAAAGTCTTGCACGCATCTACGAATCAAGGACTAATATACAAAACGAAAGGGTCAAAATCTCCATATTCGCAGAACAGGGGACTTTTGAAAACAGAGATAATTATTTAGATTTTGCAAAATTCCATTACTAATAAATATACAACAAAGGCACTTATGAGCCCACATAATGATGTCAACTGCAAATGTTAAGGCTCAATAAAACAATGCCAAGAAAATGTTTCCAGGTAATACATTCACTGAAACACAAACCTGGGAATCCAGTTAAGCCAACAATATCCCCGCGTTTCACACCAGCATGAAACTTAGAAAATTCAGCTTCATCCAGCTCAGAGGTCCTGCAAAGTGCACAAGTTACTAAGACAATCCGTCTACAGAAAAAGAAAGAAAAATGGAAAAAGAAGGAATAGTGCCTAACACCAAGGTAAGTTGCATAAGCAATTGATGGAAATATTTCCTGGAAACATTTTCTCAAAATGTTCGTCGAAGTGGAAGGATCCGATGGCAGCGTCTTCCACGGAGCCGAGCTTGTGGTTGCGGAGACCCTGTGCGACGCCGTCTTTCGAATATGGGTGGGCCGGCCCGACGATTGGGGCCCATAGCTGGTCGTATGTCGTCGACTTTTGGGGCGGCGGATTTTGGAGGGAGAGAGACTATCCGTGTTTCTTCATCTGAATCTTCGCCGGCGATATCGTCGCCGTCGCCGGCGGTGGAGTAAGACTGAAGGAGAACATCCATGGCGATTGATGATTGAGTGACTTGGGGGTGGGGAGGAGAGAGAGAGAAAAACCCTAATTTGATTTGATTGGGTGATTTGGGGGTGGAGAGGAGAGAGAAAAAAAAAGTTGCAAATATGCAATGTGATCTAAATCCTTTCCCCTTATTATTATCAAAAGTTTTTGCCGCCTATGGTAGTTTTGTAAATTTCCTAATCCATATCATACTATGAGGTAACACCAAAATCTAGCCCACAAATAAAGAGGAGAAGAAACAAAGTCTGGAGAGATCATAGTTTATGAAAGGCTGGAAATATTTCCTGGATGTAGTATATTGGAAAGGTCATATAAGAGAGAGCATAGATTTCCCATGTACTACACCCATTGAATATAATAGCCAATGCTCTCAACAAAACAGATTTCAAACGTACTTGGTACCGCGATAACTGTAAACTAGAACTTGCACAATCCAGGTAATATGAGCAACTAGAAAAGACGCACAAAAAATATCTTATTTCAATTTAGTATGACATATCCATGAATAAGCAAGCATTTTAAAGAATCATATTCATGAACTTCCTATAGAAAACAGAGTTGGACCCCTATGAGTTCATCCTAGGAACATCTCCAAGAGAAAGATATAGCAGTCAATCAGCCATGACAAAAGCCACAACGATAGTAAATGATGAGGACAAATCAGCACTAGTTACCTGGCATCAGCCATGACTTGTATCTTGACACCACTCCCATATAGATCGTAAAAGAAAAGCTTTGATGAAGATGAACGTTTGCTCATTATCCTCCCTTAGAAAAGAAAAACCAGTGCACAAATTTAAGGGAAAAAAAAAAAGTATCCCGGAATACTAGGCAGAATCCCAAAATTTTCCAACCCAAAAAAAAAAAAAATTCCTACCAGCTATTGAGACTTGCTCGTTGTCGAGGTGCACTCCACTGTCAATTCCACCATACTTCTGGATATATTCTGGTATACCCATTTCAACAAAGAATTTGTGCGGGTATGGGTTAACTCCAACCTCCTTTAGAGAAGCTAGCGATTTCACCCTGTTCTCAAAGTATTGCTGCCACAAAAGTTCACATATTAATAATAAACTCCCATATCTATTTAAACCAACCCACGACTCATACTAGAAAGATCACTATATTACATTGGCCGTCAAGGAAATAAGAGAAGTTGGAATCAAATACCGTCGGGTCCATATCCTCATCGTCAGCAGCTTGAGACTTCTGGCTTTGTGTACTGGGCATGGCAGCCTAAAATGGAGAAAAATACCAATAGATTCACATTCTGTATCAATTTCCGTCAAATTTATTCTCAAACTACAAAAAAAAAAAAAATATCATTCCTTCACTGCCGTGCATTCACTACTACCAACATTTTCATTACACAGGACGGTTTTTCATATGACGATTCATGTTAGCTAACCTCACCTCATTCCAAGACTAAGGCTTTGTTGTTGTTAGTAACGCTATATATGACGAAAATTGCATTTCCTAAAAACCAGAGACGATATTTATCCCCGTAATAAAGACAATGTATTTCCATATCAAACCCTAGACAACATTAGAAGCCGAATTGCGCTTACGCTATACACCGATACACGGCAAAATCGACACACATATACATAATAACAAATTCGCCCTAAACATTCGCGAAATTAAAGTCAATCCTAATTCAACTATAAGTTTAATCCGACGCTACAAAAATCGATAAATTCACATTCAATTCAAATCAAACATAACATTATTATACCGAAATTTTATCCAAAGTTTAAAATTTCATAAGAAAAATGTACCAGCTTTGCGGCCTTCTCCGCCTCCTTTTTGCGCCGCTCTTCTTCCTTCTGCTTCATCTTCTCCAGCTTCTTCATCGCACTTTCAATTACAACAACAACAAAAAAAAAAGGTCAACATAAAACACGAAAAAAAAAAACTGCAAAGATGATGAAATTTGATGTAAAAATTGAGAAGAAGGAGGAGTACTTTTTGCTGAGAGGTTCGCCGGATTCGGAGAGGATGACGTCAGGGTTGGAGTCGGCCATAGATAACTTGGCGACGGAGTAAGCGGCGGCGTCGCCGGAAGACGACATGAGGCGGAGGAGAGAGAGAGGAAATGAGGAGGGACGACGGCGTGAAAGGGCGGCGGAGAAATGAGTGAGATGAGAAGGGGTTAGGGGTTTTGTTGGTGTGAATATAAAGAGTTTTGTGTGTTGCTTTATTAGCTGCTGTAATATTATGTTCCATGGGATGGAAAAGCGTAAGAGGAAAGAATGAGAGTATGTGAGATGTGGTCAATCACTCAATTGTGTTAAATGACAAGTTTTAGGGATTTTAGCGGTTATGCTTGTGACGGGTTGGGTCGGGTTTCGCTTGATCTAATTATCGCTTCATTTGGCGTTTGAAAATTAAAAAAAAAAAAAAAAAAAAGTTGGTCCTGATGTCATGTGTACCTTCGATTGCTCAATGTTACTATTAACTTTTTATGACCACATTGCCCCTAGCTCATACCTAATCTCTATTCATTGACTCTACGACAGGCGTGGGAAGCACAAATATGTTGTGGCATTATAGCCAGCAAAAAAAGGTAAGACATGGAATAATAAGATGAATGCCCTGGTTACAAAAGGATGAGGAAAAAAATCATTAGAAGTATTGTGGGAGATCTCGGTGACTCTTTTTTTTTTATAGGGGATTGGTGACTTCGAAGTTCTTGTGTGAAATCGACATTTGTAGGGAAATTTCTTTTTCTTTTTTCGTTTGTGTTTTTAAAAAGCACATTAATGAAACTAGATAAAGGGATGTGAATTAACCAACCAAATTAGTCAAATGAACATATATGTGGCTCTGAGTCTGTGGAATTAGATTGAATCAGATCAGAGTCGATTAGATCAGATAAAAAAATCTTTAAATAACTTTCAATATATTTGGTCCATAAATGATACTACTCCCTCCGTCCCAGTTCAAACGCCCCGGGCGTTTTTTGTAGTAGAATAAGAAAAATTGATATAATAAGTTGAGTGGAGTAATATTAGGAAAAATGAGGAGAGAGAATGTGGGGATTAATAAAAGTAGGAGAGATAGTGTGAGAGATTATGTGATAATTTAATAAAAGTAGGAGAGAGAAATATGTCCCAAAATAGATGGGGTGTTTGAAGTGGGACGTCCCAAAATGGAATATGGGGCGTTTAAAATGGGACGGAGGGAGTAATTCGTTGAAATTCAATCAAATTTTCAAAAAATTCAGATTAGATCAGATCATAGCAGTTCAGAGTCATTAAAATCAAATCAACTCGGAGTAGGGCTGAGCATCGGTCCAGGACCGGACCGGACGGAGGACCGAAGTTTCGAAAATTATGGACCGAGGACCGGATTAAATCCCCCTCGGTCCGGTCCCTTCGACCGAGTGGACCGAACCGAAATTTCCCAAAAAAAACTGGACCGAGGACCGGACCGAATTTAACTCGGTCCGGTACGGTTCTCGGTCCGAACTGAGTTTCTACTCTCCCCTAACTCAGATCAGAGTCATTTAGACCCAGATCATAAAGATGTAGTCCTATCAAAAGGGGTCTAAGTATTATAAAGTAGTCATCAACTTTCTCATGAGTTGTACCTTACTTAGGTGTCAATTATGATGGGGGGGTCGTTTAAATATGAGTGAATTTGAAGCAGCTACCGTATGATCATAAGATTCCACCCCCTCACCTTTTCGTTTCTCAACTAAAAATATTCTCTTACTATTTTCTTTTCATAAAAAAACATTTCCAATACCGTTGAAGTTAAATGTTTTGGTCGCACTACCATGGTGCACACAAACGAGAAACAAAATTATGGGTGTGGTCTGAACAAATAAAGGTAAAATGAGGTAAATGGATTGTTAAATTAAATATATTTACTATCAACGGCTCTTATATATTATGCTAATCACATTTCAAAAAGTTATCTCGTGCTTAATCTATCATCTCTCCCATTTTGTCTCTAATCCCTTGATTTCCCTCACCTCTCTCTTCCTTCGTATTTTAGCTCCCTATTACCTTTAATGGCTTTTCTCCTCCACCTCACTGTTTTTTCACGTCACCCTGCCCTTATCACTTGTTTTTAACCATGAACCTCCTCATCCACTCAAACTTCGAGGTAGGAAAACATGGTTGGTGTCCATGAGTGCCGTGGCAGGGCTTGTGTGATCTGGGCCCCTACCCAGGGCCTCATCATAAAAAACGGATAAATAAATTGAAAGGTCTAAATGAATATATGCATTTCTGTCAGCTCAGTGGGTAAGAGTATGTTATTGCATGTGGAGCGCCATGGTTCGAATCTAACCGACCACATTTTATTTTCTTTATTTTTGGCTTCAAAAATTTGTTCCGTTTTGCGGCGTTTTTCAATTGTTCATTTTCCTTGTACACTTTATTTTCCTTCATTTTCTTTTTTTGTTCCGTTTTGCGACGTTTTGTCTTCATTTTTCTTATACCCTTTTTTTTCCTTCATTTTTCTTTTTACATATATGATCTTTTTTTTTTCTTTGCATACCTTTCTTCGAATTAACTTCTAAAGTATACCGTAAAAAATAAATTTAAAAACTATTTTTTTTTTATTTTTGTTTATAGAAAGAATTGGATTAATTAAAAATATTTCAAAGATAAACCGCATTTAAAATATATATTTTTTTTAGGGGCCCCATTTTGAAAGTTCGCCCAGGGCCCCGGAAATCTCCCACACGGCCCTGGTGTCCGTTAAGCTTGTTGCAACTAAGAAAAATCGAGTGAATTGAGAGGTAATCACGGAATTAAGAAAAAAACTAGGAGAAGGAGTCAATACCGGAGTCCGAAGTCAATTCGGTGGAATCTTGCGTTTTGGTAGGGAGCTGATTAAAAAAAGGAGTTTAAAGTAGAAATTGACAAAATTTAATGTAAAAACTAAGTATTTGGAAGAAAGAACTTATAAAATGTGAGAATTGGTATTAGGAAGAAACAAATTCTCTGTAAAGGAAAGCTTTCTAGCATGACCTTGAACTTGTATTAGACCCTATATGTAACACTACGAAATTTGGAAAGTGGATTATGGAGTTGGTTTGTCCCACATTGGGAAAAATAAGGCTCATATGATCAGTTTATAATAGATTCCTACCATCATACTACCAACAAGGCCTTCACCTTTTAGAGCCTGGAGAGGATATATGAGCCTAAGGGGTGACTACCCATCTTATTGGGCTATGTTGCGACGTATGATGGATTGGACTATTACACTATAATTATTGGAGTGACAATTACGAACATGCGAATTATGGAAAATATCACACATTGAAGAGGTAGAAGAATAGGGGTGTGTCTAGCCAAGCTCAAAATTCCGTATAAGTGATTCCTAGAAGTAGTTCTGGAGAAACTGTTTCTAGAGAAATTATTGGGTGTTTGACAAAACGATTTTTATAAGTACTTCTGAGAATCAATAATTGTTTGGCCCGTTCTATAAATAAGATAGGAAAAAGAAAAGAAAAATTAAAAAACAAACCCATTCCCCAACCTAATCTTTTTCTCTCTCCTCTCCTATCTCCCCTGCGGGAACCACCACATCACCACCGCCACACCACACCTAACACAACCACTGCACCTGCGAAAACCACCAGAAGGCTGGCGGCCCAACGACGACCGTTCCTAGGCTGTCATCGTCCACCGCCGTCGTCCATTCCTTCTCAAAGCGCGATTTCTCTATCCTCTTTAAACTCCCCTTTCCCACCCTTTCCCCCACTGATTTCCGGCAGCCCCCCACCCCCCACTGAAACTAACTCCTGCCCTTCCCACAACCCCCTATTAGTCATTGTTGGCCGTGGGTGAGCAAAAAAATCGAAGATAGAGAAAATTGAAAAAAAAAGAGAAAGATAGTAGAGGGAAAGGGGGGACGATTGTGGTGTTTTGTGAGGAGGGGAAACTGGTGGCCGGCGGCAGAAGGCCATGGTGATGATGTTTGGGGTAGTTATGTTAGTGGTGGGGCAAATCAGCGGTGATGACTGGTGGTAGGAGAGGTGGGTTGTGTTGGAGCTGAGAGAAATATCTTATGTTCAATTGAGAAGGAGAAGTAGAAGCAGAAGCAGAAGTAGAAACTCCAATTTGGTGTTTCTTCTTTTGGGCACTCCAAAAGTTGTTTTGGGCTTCTCCAAATGCCAGAAGTGCATCTCTCTTTACCCCTGTTTGGCCCTATTTCTCCTCTTCACCTCCAGAAAGAGCTCTAGAAGTTTGGCCAAACGGTAACTAGATACTAGTTTATAAGATCGTGGATTACTCCTTCTATTATCAATTTGTATTAGAATGGAACCCCAATGGGAGGGCCATCTCATAGATTTAGGGGGCCCTGTCCGAAATTAAAATATGAGGCCCCTAAGATATTGTGGAATAAAAATTTCGAACTTATTTTATAGTAAGTCTTGTGTGAGATGGTCTCACAATAACTTAATGTGAGACATACACATGATTGATATATAAACATAGTTAATTAGTTATTTATTGCGTAAGTGTGTTGGTCTCAAGTGAGACGGTCTCATATAAGATTTTGGGTTTTATTAGATATCTTAAATGCGAAAGCACACTAAATAGGAGAACTATTTCAATTAAGGGAAGATGAACTAGTTCTACTCTCTCCATAAAGAAATATTTGACGTTTTTGAATTACGAGATGAGAATTTGACTTACGATTTTTGAGAGAAATACATGTCGAAAATTTATGAAACGTATGTCGTTGGATTGGTATCGAAAAATACATTCATGCAAGTATAGTTTTATAATTTTTACTAATATATCTTATGAGATATTGACGAATAAATGTGATGTCTTGAAATGTGAAAAAGTCATGTATAATTTTATGGAGGGAGTATTATTTTTTTTTTCTTTTGGGAAATGATTAAATATGATAGAAGAGAGATCTTGGGATGTTAGAAATTATCAAAAGGATGAATCGAGGTAATCAACACTCACCTAATATGAATAAAGGGTAACCATAATGGCAAACTTCAACACACGCGCCTCAGAGAAGGCAACATAGAAGAGGGGATTTGAACCCTGCAATATCATCACCCTAAATAATAAATGGACAGAAGATAAAAAAAAAGGCCTCCAAATGAGGAGCCACAGGATTCGAACTCAAGCGTGTGGGCTGGATATATACATGGACTACCCTTGGGCCAAACATCAATATGAACTTCTGTATTAGTCTTGGGGGATTGCTAAACGTAACCTAAAAAATACTAGCGTAACCTATTTTTTTCCAATATTACCCTTAATGATATCACCTCCCTAAAAATACTAACGTAACCTATTTTTTACGTTTCATTCGAATTCTTTTCATATATTAAAAAGAAACGTAAATAATCTAAAAAATCGGAGAGAGAATTTCTTTATGATGAAAGAAGAGCGACAACCAGATGATGAATAAAGATGAAATAGATCAATGTCAATTTTTTTTAACACCCCCGAGATGAATAACGAAAAGCAGTAAAGGAAACTTGAGGAGATGATTAAGCCATGGCAGACAAAGTAAGACGCTCTATTTTTTTTTCCGGCAAATTCATATGGTTCCCCTGAGTTATGTCAAAATGCGCGTGGTACTCCTACTTTTTAAACTACTACATGGTGCTCTTTTGATCAATTTCTCGGTGTTAACTTCCTTCCGTTAAATGATGACCCGTCATATAAAATAGAATTAAATTATAAACTAATTAACATTTTTTATAATACAAACTTGGTAACCATTGTAAAGAGAGTAATAGTAACCCTCCGATTAATCTAAACAAATCTGAATCATTGATTACTTTGACCATAGATAATAATTATTTAACACTAATAAATAAAATAAATTATAAATATTATTAACACACCAATTTTCTCCCCCCCGGCCCACCCTAGCAACCACTGACGGACCAATCAAACCACCCCAAACCGTCCGTCGGCACCACCATCAAGACAGGGGCGGAGCTAGGATTTCATGAAAGGGGGTTCGGGGTTTTTTTTTTTTTTGAATAAAACATATAGTAATTGATTTTCGCTAAATTTATGTATACGGGGTAATGTAGAAGATTTTTTTAGGTCTTTTTTTTTTTTTGAGTCTCAGGTCTATTTAATATAGTTGAGATTATTTAAATCTAAGTCTCACACCGTTAAAAAAAATTAAAATTAGAAGAAAATATCTCTTACTAAGCTTTATCAAAATAAATAAAATGTTTGCCAAATTGAATCACGGCTAAAACGTTGTCATAGTGGCAATATGGTTGAAAATTGAGAAGTGTAGCTTGAAACTCAGGTTCGAATCTTGGTGCTGTGAAGCCTTTTTGCTAATATGATGAGCCAAAAGAAAGAAAATTAAAAATGGCTTGAGAAAGATTTGAACTCATGCCCTGTGAGAGCTATAGTAAAGCATATTGACCACCACGACAACCCAAATCAGCTGACATATTCTTACTACAAAAAAATTGTATCTAAAACTTGAGGGGGTTCAACTGAACCTCTTGAACCCCCCTTGCATCAAGACATACAACGCCGCAAACAGCCGCCCCACTCTTTGCGTCACTGCCGCCGTCTGTTCCACCTCCATTCTCTTTCTCTTTTTTCATTTCTTTGGGAGGCAACGATTATCAGGGGCGGCTTCTTGAGAGGCTACGGATGGGTCATGGGAGGGGCGACATCGGGTTTTCACGAGGCAAAGGCTCGGAAATCAAATGGGGAGTGGGCGGGAAAGATGAGTGTTATGAGGGGAGAGAATCGCGCGTTGATAATAATGGACCCAACGACGGTCGCCAGAGATGGCTAAGGCGGGATTGCCATCGTTCTACGACCGAGGATGGTACGTAGAAATGCATTATTGGTGGTGTTGGGTATGAAATAGAGGTGGCGCTAGGGTGGTGGCAGCCAGGGTTGGGGGAAGGGAAGGGGAAGAGAGAGAAAAATATGGGGGTTGTTAATTAATTTTTTTATATTAGTTGGATTTTAATTAATCAAAAAATATTTAATTGTAGAATCACTCTAAAATAAAATTTGGGGTATTTGTGTTATTTTGGGTATAGTGGGGACATAATGGGTATTTTACTAGGTTACGTTAGTAAAAAAAGTTACGTTTAGCAATTATGTAGTCTTGATTAGGGGGTGTTTTGTAGATTTAGGGCCCCTGTTTGTCGCCCATCTTACACTTGGTGTTAGACAACCCTGTCCAGTTGTGAATTAGTGTTCTGTGAGTGAGCTTATATTAGCCCTCGATGACTCATAATTCAACTTTTTTTTTTTTAAGTTTATTCAATTTTGATCTGACCATTTTTCACATTTAGGGTCTGTTTGGATAAGGGATTTTGGAGGGAAAGGAAGGGGAGGGGGAGGAGGAGGGAGGGAAATAGTATCCCTTGTTTGGATACAAATTTTCAAGGCGATGGAAGAGAAATGGAGGGATTTGGGAGGATGAGTTTTTCCCCATTTTCCTTTATTTTCATATCTCCAAAGTTGGAAAGATTTGGAAGGAAAATACACCAATATTATGTCAAAATACAAGAATGCCCTTAGACTTTCATAAAACCACAATTACATTTTCCAAAAATTCTCATATTAACTTTTCTAGTATTTCTCTATCCTCTCTCCACCCCTAACCACCACTGCCGCTACCCTACGACCGCCGCCGGCCAACCCCAACCACCACCTTACCCGGCGCCAACACCACCAATCGAACCACCAAACTCCGGCGACCAATTTCCCCTTAAAACCACTCTCTAACCACCACCATAAGACCACTTAATTTCAGATCTAGGGTTTAAAAACCAAAAATAAAAAGAGATTTACTGGCCAACGAGGGCCGGTTCCGGGTAGGCGACGAGTTGGGGAGGTGTCGCCCAGGTGTTAGTGTAATATCCCGAATTTTCGTGATATTTCGTAATTAGGAAATGAGTTTTAAATTAGGTATCGAGTTGTTTTTCAGAAATTAAATTGATTTAGGAGAGTTTTTAAGTGTGGATTAGCTAAATTGGGCTTATTTTAATTTCGATCCATCTTTTGCTTCTAGCCTAAACACTCCAACCAAAAACTAACCCAAAACCAATTCAAAAACAAAAAAAACAAAAACGAAAACAGATAAATAGAAGGAAAACCCCAACTTCCTTTTTCTTTTTCTCACGCAAAACAAAAAGGCCTCTGCCTTCCCCTGTCCACGCCGCGCGACAACATCCACGGACGACCACCGCATCCTTGCCTTCTGCCGCCGTTACAGCCGCCTTTCCATCACCTACCCGCCGCCCTTTCTATTTCCGACCACTTCTGGGTAACATAAACCCCTCTTCTCTCTCTTCTGTTTTCGATTTCTATTTCAACCCAATTCGATTCCTACTCGTTTTGATTCGTTCTTGTGTTTATTATGCTTAATTAGTTGCTATACTAGATGGGTAATTAAGTAGGATCAATTTTAGTATCAAAGGAGTAATTTTTATGCTAGTTTTGAATTATTGGGGTTAATTGTGAATTATCGAAATTGGGGCTATTGTAATTCGAATTGTTGATTGTTCTTGTTATTGATTCGATATTGTTGATAGATTGATAGGAATTATGGTAGTAGGGTTTTCGAATTTTGGTTTGGAGTAGTATGTGGAGTTTGTTCATGATTTTTGTCTAATTGAAATTAGGGATATAAATTAATTTTGTAAGAAAAATCTATTTTGAAAACTCAAAATTAGCATGTTATAATTATTTTCGAAAATATCAGTATTTGTGGAGTTAGTTTCTCATTTTTCAGAATTTAATTACTAATTTTCGGATTTAAGGTTAATTAGGCCAAAAATATGGGTTTTGATGGTTTTTACATAAGGAATTTAGTTGATTTAAATTGGGATTAATATGGGTTAATGAAAGTATGATTTTAGAAGGTTTAAATTCTGTTTTAACAAAATTAATTGAGATTTTTGGAATTTTCATATTATTAGTGCCTTAGTTGTGGTTATGAACTAGTTAGAGTAATAGAATTACTTTTGTGGTACGCAAAGTTCGTTTATGTGCTTGGAAGGTACATTAAGGTATACATATCTTAGGGCATCTATACATGGCATATAGGATTGCATATTTAGTTAGAAAGCTAGATGAGTGTATAAATGAACTAGTAACTTATCTGGATTCATATTTGTATTATTGTAGACGAGGAGTTCGTGAACGAGGATTATTTCTGTGAGTAGTGCTGTTTGTGCTTGGGTTTGTGAAGGTAAGCTAGCATGCTCAACCCTTCTATGACTTATATTAAACCTTTCAAAATTTGGTGCTAAGTGTGATTTGGTTGTTGGTTGAGAACATAGTTGCACGCTAGGTGGAGAACTGTTGAATATTATGTTGGTTATTGTTATTGGATGATTGTACTTGGAAAAGTTATAATGATCATATATTGCTTATAAAAGGGTTCATGGTTTGATTGAATGAAAGCTACTTTGGTTTATGATTGATGATTTATGCTTTATGATCAAAAGTTATTTAAGACAATGAGTTGGGAATATTGATCGCATATATTACTGACAGCAAATATTGATAGCATATATTATTGACCGCACATTATTGATCGCACATATTATTGACCACAAATTATTGATCGCATATATTATTTTTGCTCGCTTATATAATTGCCCCACCGCATAGGTCTTCAAGAGGGCTTGTAGGCGTCTAGTACTACTCTATTGGGTTGGCAATACTTGATAGGGGGTGTGCACACTTAAGGTCTAGATTGTCTTGGTTGGATTATGTAGGGCTGGTTATATCGCCTTAAATGAATTAATGATCGCACATTATGCAGGGCTGGTTATACCGCCTTAAATGATTCAGAACTCCCACTCATTGATCTTACCTGAATGCCACAATTGGGATGATGATAATATATTCGTTTGTGTTGAAATATCATTGGATTGTTTGTATGTGAATATGTGCTAAGTGTTGTTTTCAAATGAAAAGTAAAAACGTTTTCGAAAAGCAAGGTAAGTGTTTTTGGTTTTACAGGTTGGGGTGTTAGCTTACTCAATTTTCAGACTTTTTCAACTGTGACTTTTGTGTTTTAAATCTACCAGGTGGGTTGTGATGCTTGACTGCTGGGGCGCGTTTCACCTTCGTAATCTAGGATTTGATTATTGAATAAAGCGAGACAATTTAGTTTGCTAGACATTTCGTTAAACTTAGTTATTTCGTATTTCATTCGGAGTTGGAATATCGTAATTTTAAAGTTTTTGGATGTAAACGGCCACTTTAAACCATTTAAGTTGTTGGAACTGATATTCAAATTCTCCTTGCATTTGAGTTTCGACTTAAATGCGGAGTGACACCTTTAAGTTTCCTAGGTACTGTCTTGGATTTTTGCAAAAAAAATGTTTTATAAAATGACAGGAAATTTAGGGGTGTTACAACACAACCCGATCCACCATACATCACAACACAACCCAATAAGATGGGTAGTCACCTATTAGGCGCATATATCCTCTCCGGGCTCTAAAAGGTGAAGGCCTTGTTGGTAGTATGATGGTAGGAATCTATTATAAACTGATCATATGAGCCTTATTTTCCCAATGTGGGACAAACCAACTCCATAAACCACTTTCCAAATTCCGTAGTGTTACAAACTCCCCCACTTAGAGACCGCGACGTCCCCGGCGCGCCTCAACCATTCCATACCAACATCAACACAGGTCCAAGATCCCCTCCGCTAGACGGCTGGTCTGGGCCTCGCCCCAGCACCCAGCACGCGGTCGCAGGGTTGCTCTGATACCATCTGTAACAGCCCGATCCACCATACGTCGCAACACAACCCAATAAGATGGGTAGTCACCTATTAGGCCCATATATCCTCTCCGGGCTCTAAAAGGTGAAGGCCTTGTTGGTAGTATGATGGTAGGTGAAAGTTATTTAGCCCCTAATTAGACTCCTCTAATTAGTACTTAATTACCCCTAATTAAGTTTAGCTAGGATCTTTTGTTGCATGTAAGATTAAAACATAAATAAGGTAATAAAACATATTTTTATACCTTAATCAAGAGGAATTTTGACCTTCCTTCAAAAGAAGGATCTTGAGCTGCTAATTAATGGGGATCCTCCTCCTTAGTTTTGAGTTTCCAAGTTAGGAAACCTCCTCTCTTGATCCACCAAAGAAGCTCTCCAAAAATCTCACAAAATGGACTAGTTTTAAGAGATTTTTTTTTTAACCCTAAAACCAAAATAAAATTAGCTAATACTTTAGCTAATGTTATTCTAGGTTTAGTAAAGTGTTTTGATCAAGTTTTTATTGACATGCAATGAAGAAAACTTGATCTTAAAAGAGTTGGAAGTAGGCTGAATTTTTAGAGAAATTAGAGGGTTTTCTCTCTATTCTCTCTCTAAAATCAAGTTTTTGTGTATGTAGAAATGATTTGTTGTGTTTATTTGACATAAAACACACTATATATAATGGTTGTGGCAAATGACCATTTTGCCCTTACTAATTATACCCCTTAACATCTTATGTTACAATTTGGGTATAATTTGTACACTTATTTCTTTAAGTGTTAGTTACTTATTATATCTCTATATAATAATTACTAATTACATCATTTTAAGCTAAAACTACAACTCTTTGTAATTTAAATAGCTAATCGTCAATTTTGACTATTTACACAAAAACCATAATTTATCCGACTCGAGTTCCGAACTCGTAAAACACTATCCAACATAATCAGTTAACTCTATAACTGATACATTAGGGTTTATATTATATTGTATTAAATACAAATATAATATCTTCTGGAGAAACTATCTTTATCAGTGTGACCGGGAGGGATCAGTTGATTACCGCCGTCAAAACGACAATAACGTCAAACTCTAGCCAGCCAAGCGTTATCGATTTACGTTAATCAACTGACTTAGTATATATAATATATCCCAGGTTTATTCCTAATTAGATTTAATTAGTCAACGCATTATTGTCGGAGGACACCTACTCCAACAATCTCCCACTTGTCCGAGACAAGTCATGCGTTACCGATTCTCTTGTCCGTTATATCTCCCACTCAATGCGAAGTATCTTTCAGGTCGAACTTGCATTGGATCTTTATCAAAAGTGGTTTTCTCGATCTGGATTATGACTGTCTGACCGGAATATCTATCATAGATCTCTTCCGAGCGTGGCCACGCATTTCCAGTCACAATTCCTCGAGTGGCCCAAAGATATTATACCCTGACGTGGGTGGACAATCCCTTCTTGACATATTTTCTTTGTTTCATACAGTAGGTAATGACCCAATAGAAGCCCTTTTAGCCTCCTTTTACGGCACGACTTAGAACATAAATCAAAGTCACTGCTTGCTGCATAAACTCAGACAAACAATCTCAGGTCGAAAGAATCGACTAATAGGAATAATATAGATTACCTTGTCACGACCAGACACAAAGGTTCTATAATTGGTCAAATGTCTGACAGAGTGTCATCTACAGTCTGTCTATGTAATCGGTTATTCATCTCTATGAATCCATGATTATTGAACTAGTCATCAACCGACTTACAATCTAGTCAATTGAGACGTCACCTCATTTTATGACTAGAGACAGAATACACTGTTAATCCTGTTCACTTAATAGGGTTCAAATCGTCTCCACGACCTATTAGGAATCAACAGAGCATATATATAATTCAGCATTTTATTAAAAATGAATTAATAAACGAGTTCAATAAAACTTAAAACGATGAATTTAATTATCATATATGTAAAAGGTAATACACTTATTAACTATTACAACATATAATCTAACACATGTCAGGCATACGCCTCAAACCCATCGAGGCAATATGACCATTGTGTTTAGCCTGTGATAATGGCTTGGTTAAAGGATCAGCGATATTATCGTCTGTCCTAACCTTACAAATCGATATATCTTCTCGTTCCACAAAGTCTCTAATTACATGGAACTTCCTGAGTACATGTCTAGATTTGTTACTAGATTTAGGCTCTTTAGCCTGAACTATTGCTCCACTATTGTCGCAATAGACTGGAATAGGATCCGCTGCTGTAGGGACTACATTTAATCCTTCCAGGAACTGCCGGATCCAAACTGCCTCTTTTGCAGCTTCTGACGCTGCAAGATACTCAGCCTCCGTTGTAGAATCCGCAGTCACCGATTGCTTGGTGCTCTTCCAGCATATGGCTCCACCATTCAGTATGAAAACATATCCTGATTGAGATTTTGAATCATCTCGATCTGTTTGGAAACTAGCATCCGCATAACCCTTTATACGAAGCTCAGAATCCCCTCCAAAAACTAAGAACGTGTCCTTAGTCCTTCTTAAGTATTTAAGGATGTTCTTAACGGCTATCCAATGGCTCTCGCCTGGATTGGCTTGGTAACGACTTGTCATACTCAAAGCATATGACACGTCTGGGCGCGTACACATCATAGCATACATGATCGAACCGATTGCGGAAGCGTAAGGTTTCGATTTCATGTGTTCAATATCCTCAGGTTTAGTTGGACATTGAGATTTACTCAAAATTATCCCACTTCCCATAGGTAAAAAGCCTCGTTTAGAGTCTTTCATATTGAACCTGTCAAGAATCTTATCAATATAAGTTTCTTGACTTAACGCTAGTATTCTTTTTGATCTATCTCTATAGATTCGAATACCTAGGATGCGTTGCGCTTCTCCTAAATCCTTCATTTGGAAATGTTTCCCGAGCCAGTCCTTAACGGAGTTAAGCATGGGGATATCATTTCCAATGAGTAATATGTCATCTACATATAGGATTAGGAGAGTTACTTTACTCCCACTAAATTTCATGTATAAACAAGGTTCCTCGACACTTCGAGTGAAACCATTTTGTTTAATCACATGGTTGAACCGATGGTTCCAACTCCGAGATGCTTGCTTAAGACCATAAATGGATCTCTTAAGTTTGCAAACTTTCTTAGGATTGTTTGGATCAATAAAACCCTCAGGTTGTGTCATATACACTTCCTCTTCCAGAAACCCATTTAGGAAGGCGGTTTTAACGTCCATCTGCCATATCTCATAATCATGAAAAGCAGCAATCGCTAAGATTATCCGAATAGATCTAAGCATTGCAACTGGCGCAAAGGTCTCGTCATAGTTTAAACCATGAACTTGTGTGAAACCTTTAGCTACCAATCGAGCTTTGAAAATATCTTGATTTCCATCCATGCCGGTCTTGATCTTAAAGATCCATTTGCACTGAAGAACCTTGGTTCCTTCAGGCAAGTTAACCAAGTCCCATACTTGATTCTCGTACATGGAATCTATCTCGGATTTCATTGCCTCAAGCCATTTAGCAGAATTCGGTCCAGTCATGGCTGCTCTGTAGGTTGCAGGCTCATTGCTTTCTAGAAGCAAAAAATAATCACCACCATCCTCAATCACACCTAGGTATCGATCTGGTGGATGGCTTGATCTGCCTGACCTTCTAGGAGTGGAAAATGGAACCACAGAGTTAGACGATTCAGGAATGTCTTCTGGCAAAACATCCTGAGCCTCATTATGCATTTGTGGCTCCTGAACTTCACTAAGTTCAAATTTTCTCCCACTCTGTCTTTTAGAAATTAATTCCTTTTCTAAAAAGACAGCATCTCGAGACACAAAAACTTTGTTCTCTACACGATTGTAGAAGTAATATCCTCGAGTATGTACAGGATAACCTACAAAGAGACATTTATCAGATCTTTGTGTAAGCTTATTGTCAGTCTTATTTTTGACATATGCTTCACAACCCCAGATCTTGATAAATGAGAGGTTCGGAACTTTTCCTCTCCATAACTCATATGGAGTTTTCGGAGCTGATTTAGTCGGGCATCTATTGAGAGTGAAAATAGCAGTTTGGAGAGCAAAACCCCAGAATGAATCAGGAAGCTCAGTCTGACTCATCATTGATCTGACCATATCCAACAGGGTACGGTTTCTTCTTTCGGCTACACCATTTAATTGTGGTGTACCAGGAGGTGTAAGCTGTGATATGATTCCACAGTCTTTCAGATGAATATCAAAGGCATTACTGAGATATTCACCTCCCCGATCTGATCGTAAGGCCTTGATCTTCTTTCCTAATTGGTTTTCTACTTCCTTTTGAAATTCTATAAATTTCTCAAGTACCTCACTTTTATATTTAATTAGGTAGATGTAGCCATATCTACTAAAATCATCTGTAAAAGTGACAAAGTAGTCATAACCTCCTCTAGCAGTGATTGTCATTGGACCGCAGACATCTGTATGAATGAGGGCCAATAAATCACTGGCTCGTACTCCTTTTCCTGAAAAAGGTGCCCGAGTCATCTTGCCTAAAAGACAAGATTCGCATGTTCCATATGATCCAAAATCAAATGGTTTGAGAACTCCATTGGCTACGAGTCTCTCAATGCGTTTTTCGTTTATATGCCCTAAACGACAATGCCAAAGGTAGGATTGATCGGGATCTCCTATTTTGAGCTTTTTATTTGCTACATGATAGACCTCATTTGTCAAATCTAAAACGTAAATACCGTTTATAGATTTGGCTGTTCCGTACACCATATCATTAAACGAGAAGGTACAACTGTTGTTTCGTATTGAAAATTCAAAACCTTCAGCGTCTAAAACAGAAACCGAAATTATATTCTTACTTAGAGTTGGTACAAAATAGCAGTTATTTAGATACAACTCTAGCCCTGAGGCCAGTGACAGAATATACGTTCCTACTGATACGGCGGCTACTTTAGCTCCATTCCCGACACGGAGGTCAACTTCACCTTTTGCCAGCCGACGTGCCTTCGTCAGCCCCTGCAAGTGATTACAAAGGTGAGATCCACATCCAGTGTCCAATACCCAGGACGTGGTACTTGCATAATTAATGTCTATCATATATATACCTGGTTTCGACTTCTTCTCCTCCAGGTACTGTGGGCAATTTCGCTTCCAATGACCGAAATTTCCACAATGGAAGCATTTTTGTTCAGGAGTCGCGCCTCTCTTAGCAATAGAATTGTTGCCCGAAGCAACTTTTCCTTTGCCACGCGCGGGTTTCTTACCCTTGCCCGCACCCTTCTTGAACTTCCCCTTTTGTTTTACCGCCATGGATAAAACATCTTTATTCGCGCTCCCACTTGACACCAAATCCCTCTCATGTTGTACAAGCATGGCATGCAATTCATGAAGATTTTTCTTTAAATCATTCATGTTGTAATTCGTCCTAAAAGGATCGAATGTTGCAGGCAAAGAATTAAGCAGACGGTATACCGCAAAATCTTCAGAAATTGGGCATCCTAACTTCTCAAGAGTTTCAACATTCTCAATAAATTTGAGAATTTGAGGACCAACTGGTTGGCCCTTTGAGAGCTTAGTCTCAAAGAAACTCGAAGCTGCTTCGTATTGAAGTATTCGCGGCTTTTGCGAGAAACTAGTCGTAAGCCGAGCGAATATTTGATACGCACTGAAATCAATCATGCGTTTCTTTAAACGCGGGTGCATAGCAAAAATCAATACATTCTTAATCTGGTCAGATTCATGCTTGTACTCTTCATACATTTGTATCATATCAGGGGTGGCGTCGGGACCTGGAGCGGGAATCGGGGGTTCGTATAGAAAACGTTGTTTTCTATCAGATTGAAGGGCTAATCGCAGGTTTAACTCCCAATCAGTAAAATTGCTTCCATCCTCCTTTAGTTCATTCTTTTCCATAAAATTACGAAGCCAGGAGTCTTTGGATATTACTGAATTGGACATTTGAGCCATTTTTGACTTTAAACTACAACGTGGGAAAAAAAAACAATCGATTAAATTCATCGTCAAATTCACATTAAAATAATTATTTGTGAATTTAGGCATTTATATAATGATCTCTCTAAATTATATAAATGATTCCGAGATCCGATCTTATATAAATCTAGGCACGCGGATGGCGATACATCCTAAATTTATGTAATTTCGGTAAACCAACTCATGATTGATTCTACACTTAGAACTCTCGGTTGATCGATTTCAACTAAATCAATCCTTTAGTCCCGTATTGCAAGACTTGTATTGCAAATCACGTCAAGATTAAACCAAAATTCACTCGTAATAACTCTTTATTAACCTACTCCCCCAAGGTAAAAAGGAAACACCCCGCTAGGGCGAGCGTGCCCCTAATGAACAAGGGTTGCATAGGTGTGAATTGTGGAAGGACTAAATCTCGATTTTAAAATTTTTTTGTGAGAGATCTTGTCATATTATATCTATCGCTTTTAAGTGAACTAATTCTAGCGAGTCGCGGATAATGGATATGACAATGTGGGATTTGAGTTTGGTTATAATTGTGCGGAAATTAAACCAAGCATGCATCAAATAAATCCAAGTCCTAGTATGGCCATAAGACTAGAACCTAATAAAAGCTATTAAACCTAAATTAGGCTTCAAAAGCTTCAAAGGCTCCGTCTTCAATTCGATCTCGAGTCACCAACTTTTGGCTCCGTGAAAAGCGCCGGTCTACAATATAAACAAATGTACATATGGACTATCCTATTATACATTTTTTTGAAAAAAAAAAAAAAAAAAATTAAATATTATTACAAACCGGCGATACGAGATCGCAATTATTACAAACCAATCGGATACCGTCCTTACATTTCGGTACAGTACCGATACTATAGTACTCTATGGCCATACTATACTTAGAATCATGCAAATTAGACCGAAAATCAGATTTTCAACTTTACAGTACAAGCAACCCGGTAAATTTAGGAATTTCCGATTCTAACTTTAAAAATCAATAATCAACACTTAAAACACCTTTTAAGTTTAAACTAACCACCAACAAATTAGTTTTTTTTTTTTTTTTTTTTTTTTTTTTTTTTTTTTTTTTTTTTCAATATTTAGTCTCCACTAAAATCGAATTAATTAGTTTAATTTGATTATATTTGCTAACTATTTGTCCAAAAATCACATAATAAACCCGAAAATATCTAAATAAATCATAACTAATTATGAAAAAACATTTAGAAATTATTTCATTATGTGATTTAAGCTCACAACTAGTAGCTAATTAAGGACAAAAATATGCAAAATTATTTTGGTCATTTTCTCTTAAGAAATCAATTTTCCACCATTTATATTATTACTAATTAATAACAAATGGCCAATTAAAATTATGAAATAATTTCTGGAAATTATACTCATTATAATTCTGGAAAAATTATAAATTTCTTAAATTACAAAAATCATCATGCATGTTAATCTAATTACCAATTAATTAGAAAATAGCATAAATCTTGTAAAAACAACCAAAATTAAGCAAGAAAATAGCAAATAAATTCCTAAAATACCATAATTTCGGTTGGAGCATCCACATGCCCAAAAAATCACATGCAACTTTAGTTTATATGATAAAACCAATTTTTATCATTAAAAATTAATTAAGTTACCAATTAACCTAATTAAAGCTTAAAATTAACATGCAACTTAAACCGATGCTCTGATACCACATGAAAGTTATTTAGCCCCTAATTAGACTCCTCTAATTAGTACTTAATTACCCCTAATTAAGTTTAGCTAGGATCTTTTGTTGCATGTAAGATTAAAACATAAATAAGGTAATAAAACATATTTTTATACCTTAATCAAGAGGAATTTTGACCTTCCTTCAAAAGAAGGATCTTGAGCTGCTAATTAATGGGGATCCTCCTCCTTAGTTTTGAGTTTCCAAGTTAGGAAACCTCCTCTCTTGATCCACCAAAGAAGCTCTCCAAAAATCTCACAAAATGGACTAGTTTTAAGAGATTTTTTTTTTAACCCTAAAACCAAAATAAAATTAGCTAATACTTTAGCTAATGTTATTCTAGGTTTAGTAAAGTGTTTTGATCAAGTTTTTATTGACATGCAATGAAGAAAACTTGATCTTAAAAGAGTTGGAAGTAGGCTGAATTTTTAGAGAAATTAGAGGGTTTTCTCTCTATTCTCTCTCTAAAATCAAGTTTTTGTGTATGTAGAAATGATTTGTTGTGTTTATTTGACATAAAACACACTATATATAATGGTTGTGGCAAATGACCATTTTGCCCTTACTAATTATACCCCTTAACATCTTATGTTACAATTTGGGTATAATTTGTACACTTATTTCTTTAAGTGTTAGTTACTTATTATATCTCTATATAATAATTACTAATTACATCATTTTAAGCTAAAACTACAACTCTTTGTAATTTAAATAGCTAATCGTCAATTTTGACTATTTACACAAAAACCATAATTTATCCGACTCGAGTTCCGAACTCGTAAAACACTATCCAACATAATCAGTTAACTCTATAACTGATACATTAGGGTTTATATTATATTGTATTAAATACAAATATAATATCTTCTGGAGAAACTATCTTTATCAGTGTGACCGGGAGGGATCAGTTGATTACCGCCGTCAAAACGACAATAACGTCAAACTCTAGCCAGCCAAGCGTTATCGATTTACGTTAATCAACTGACTTAGTATATATAATATATCCCAGGTTTATTCCTAATTAGATTTAATTAGTCAACGCATTATTGTCGGAGGACACCTACTCCAACAGTAGGAATCTATTATAAACTGATCATATGAGCCTTATTTTCCCAATGTGGGACAAACCAACTCCATAAACCACTTTCCAAATTCCGTAGTGTTACAGTTAGAGAGAGGGACAAGGGTGGTTCGTGGCGGATCTTGGTAAAACGAGGGAAGAGGCAAAAACAGAAACCGCTTCGCACGCGGTGGAGGGAAGGAATAAGGTGGCCGTCGAAGGCCACCGTGCACTCGGCGTACCATTGCGGTTCGGTTGGTGCTGCGTCGGAGTTGGCTGTCGCCGGTGTGGGGCGCGTGGTGGCGGTGGGGCGGCACAAGAAGAGGAGAGAGAAAACAATGGGCTTGAGATGGTTTTTATTTTTATTTTCGCTGTGTTATTATTATAAATTTGCTTGTGTTAAAGAACAGAGAGGAATGAGAGGTAGAGAGAAAAACCCTGCTTTATCATTACGAGGGGGTAATATATATATATATATATATATATATATATATATATATATATAGGTGTGTACGGAGAATAGGTACACTCTAGAGCATTCCAGATATATGTACATCCATCTATATTATTCCCTAACACCCCCCCTTGGATGTACATAATTGAAAAGCAAGTCTAATTAGAACAAATTCTAATTAAAGAAAGAGAGTACTTGTATTCTTCAAAATACGCTTCTGAAGTTGCCTCATTAAAAACCTTGTCTGGAAAACCCAATGGGATAAAACCATGGCTAAGGAAAAAAGAGTGCAACGCGTATTTACTCCCCCTGACGATTGCATCACTTGAAAAACTTCATTGATTTAATTGTCATGACATTGAACTTTTTGATGGTAAATTGGACACTTTTGGACGCCTTATTGAACTGTTGATTCTTGAATTCTTTCAAACTCTCATTGTACTTTTGCTTCAACTTGGAGAACTCGTCAAATTAGACTTTCGCTTCAAATTCTCGTTGCAACTTGGACGATAAATAAACCAGTAGCATTATCATCTTATATTAAGGGAGTGGTAATATGTGCGCGTATAATGTTGCCTCGTTGAAAACCTTGGTAGGAAAAACCAAGTGGGATTAAAACCTAACCGAAGGAAAAAGAGTACAACAATCGAATCTCACCATGCGCATTATCAAAATGATATTACTATCATCTACTCGTCATGATATATCTACTAACCTTCTCCAGGAGGTAAAGCTTTCAAATAACAAATGTCAAATTCACTAGGAATTAGTTTAATATCTTACCAGTTTTACTTATACTTCTTCTTAACTCACCTTTCATAAATTGACACCTTTTATATCATAACAAGTGATTATGGTGCTTCTGGACCATATAAGTCGTAATGATAGTGATAATAGTCATTCGTATTAGGATACGTGACACATAAATTTAATTTCATTTTCATTCGGTTCACTTTATTAAAAAAACTAGAGATAATTTGTTCTTCAGGAACTTTTCATTAAATGACATGTTAAGTGAACTTTAGTTCTTCTAGAAACAATTTTTGCATATGAATAATTGTCTCATTCAAAGATAAGCACATTCAAAGAGGTTCTCGAGTCACAAATCAAGCTAGTCATTTCAGTGACTATTCATATATTTTTCAAATAGAAATCACACTTACATTCCAAAGTAACATTTGACGCAATGATTGGTATATGCAATGCACATGTACTATGAAAACTAAAAGCTAATAAACTAATGATGTAAATGATATAAAACTAGATCTATTATGCATAATACCTTACTGATAGTAAACATTCATGCACATGATATTAGACTCGATAATGCAACTGTACATACAGATTTTGAATTCATAAATCCATTGGACTGCAGGTCCATGAGCTCATCTCATTAATAATTTGTCGACAATGAATGGACTTAACATGTAAGATCCTCAATTACATGTCCAAGTTTACATGTCCATCTACGTTCTAATAAATTTACACTTTTATCGGTTCCATATATATACCGGTATAACTATTCACCAAAACTCTTTATATAATCTTTTGTAGTTAGAATCCATCCATGATATCTGAATATTTATTCTCGAGGTACCTTTTTTCTTTCATATAGGCCGTCTATCATTATTAAGATATTTATGCGTAGAATTCTTACTTTCATACTTACCAATATCTTATCACTCTTCAGGAGTATCAAACCAACTGCACTATCTTGCCATATAATTTTGTCTATAAACTTGGAACCGAATTATATATAACTTTTCTACCACAGTTCAGTAATAGTAACTATCACGATTGGCAAGATCTTTCATACTTTTATATTTGAACACATATTGATTAAATAGAAGATAATGCTGGAAATAATTGTATGAACCTCTATTTAATATAATTCATATTTATAACAAATTTGAACTTCTGGTTCGATATGAGGATCAAATATTCCATGTTTTTACCAGCTTTCTTCCATAATTCTCCCCCTAAGGTGGTAAAAACTATCTCGAATTGAGAGATTTATGGGGCTACTAATCATCAATCATATCCACCTTAGATATACATACTCGGTTATATCCACCTTGGATATACATACTCATAGGCATATAAGGAATCATTATGGGGAGCATATATATAGCAGTTGGATTATCTTGTGCTGCTAATTTTGCCCCTAATCGGAGATCACTTTATTTATACAAATTTAGTCGTAGTTCGTAACTATCGACGTCAAACTTTCATGTGGACTTCTGGCCACTAAGTTACTATCATCAATTTCGATTAGTGTATAAGCTCACTTCTTATTATCAAGATCTCCAAATGAGCTCTATCTCTGTTGTGTCTTGCCATGAGAAATTAAATAACAACACGAAAGAGCGTTCAGCACATTATTATATTTCATGAAAAAGTAACATTTTGATGGGCTATTTTATCACTTTAAATAAATCACATCACATAAACCTTTAAATAACTTTTGTGTTGATCGTATTTCATTGTCAAAACACATAACCAAATAAATGCATATTTATATTTCTCATAAGTCAATCTTCTGGTTGACTAAACTTTACAAGTCTCTTGTGCACAAGAATATCAAATATGTATTTCGGCTAAACATGTGATGTGACATTTAGACACAATTTAGTGTCTCATTTCATATTGGCAAGACTAAAATAATTATTACCTCCTTCAGGGAGTATAGATAATTTGTACTCTTCTAGAGCACATTTTTCTTGGATGTAGAATCTATATAACATTCAAGAATAGATTTTAATCCACAAAGGAAACTTATTGACATCTATTGAAATATTTGAACGCTTTATGAGTTATACAATTTTCGTTCACTTATATATGTTCCTTTGGAGTAACTAACTATGATACTTTCATCATATAATTTTGTTAGTTTGTAGGGTAATACATTACTTCACAAATGGTATAGATGAACAATCATAAATTAGGCAAAAACAACAAGTGACTACTTGATATATAAATCACAACAATACATATGAGTATTCCCATAATCATTATCGCCATTGGGGGTGAATTTAGCTCTATCAAAGCCCTTCTATATTAGTTTCATAAATAATCAAGTCCATAAATGTAGTCATCAACAGGTGATTCCGTTTCCGTTAACCATTTTACATCATACCACTCCATGCTTTACATTCACTTCAGGGAATGAGGTAACTATAGCTATTTCTCATGTTTTATTAATTCACATACTAAGCCATTATAAGATAATTAAAACTTCTTTCTCGCAATCTTACAACGATAAGGGAAAATACCTCGTATATTTATATATAAATTGTAAATCATAAACTTTGAACTCCCGGTTAAAGGTCTTTCTTCCTTGCTCATTTTGACTATAACTTTAATCTTGGAACTTATGGCCCAAAAATTCATAGAATATATGACTTTATCAAAGACAAAATCCGAAGACCACAACAATGTAGTATGCGAGACTATTCTGAACCAATTTCATTCTTGGGTCATTTTTCCTCCCTGTATTGGACCACTGTATTACATCCATTATCGCAAAAATTCCATGGTCAATCGCTTATTATCGCAAACATACTCTTCCAACCTTAAACTTTAAACTTCGAGCCAAAGTAATTCGAAAAATTTACTCGTTATTTGAAACTTTAGGTTCGAATATATATATTAGCTCACACATTCCTATTTAAGACTAGTTTCATATATGATAGCCTTAACCCCATATACGAGACAACTAGTGACAAAGAAGAAGGTCACACCACCTAAAAATAGGTAAGCCAACTCTTATATTATCAAATCTCTTCGAATTTAAAACTTACAATAGTCCAAAAATAATTAAGTCCAAGCGCATGCGGAAAAAAATATATAGTCAAAGGATGAAGTGGCCATGCGAACAAGTTGATCAAGTCTGGTCAAGTAAGCATGTTTTCAGAGAACATACACAGCAAACAAAACTTAACACAATCACATACAAACCATAAGTCATAACAAGCACCGTTATTTATTAATATCGATAATTTGAGATGAAGTTGATTCTGATATTAATCTGTTACCGGCATATCTCAATAATGAAATATTTTCATCATGTAACGAGCCAAGTAGATGGAACAAGACCTACGACGTTTTATAACACTGATTCACGACATACTACAAATCTTACATCTACAAGGATAGATGATATACCTCGTGCTATTAACTAATCATATTACTCTAATATATGGTCAAGTTCTACAATATACCCATACAAAAAGTGGACCAAGATATTAAGATGGACCAAAGAATATAAAATATACTTTGCTTCATACGGACAAAACCAAATCGAGAAATAATAGAATGTAAGTTTTAATAGTACACATTACCTCGTATTATAAGGGCAAATGGTAGAAAAGTAATATTGTAAAAACCATAATATACTTCATGGTCTGCATATTAAAACCATATACAATAGTTTTCGATTCATAATAACCTTTCATCACAGTTTAGGGCTGATGGAGGGGAGGAAGCACATGGGTAGGAAATTGATGAATTGAAGCATTCCACCAAGTCTTTCCCGGGATAATGCAAGTAAGCTGGCCTGGTACTACATATGAATCCATGGCAAATACTACTACATACTCCGTAAGTCATTAAACAAAAATACAAAAGAGAGGTAAAGAGAGGGGTCGAGGAGCTTTATACCTATTGAAATTAGTAACGGCCACAATTAGTAGGCTATTACTATCCCATGAGTATGTGACTTAATGTGAGTTAATGACTCCATTAGTATGTCACTTAATGGGTGTTTATGGCTAAATTGTAACTCCTCCCTTGAGGATATATATTGGCATAAACCTGATTATGAAAGATGATGATCGACACAAACACTATGTATCATATACGATTATATACACAAACACACATATTCTCTAGTACGTTAGTCTACCATCAAAGAGAGAGAGGACTTTGGGTCTTGGGGCGTGGACGTATACCGGGACTCTAGTAGCCCCGGAGGTGATCCGACATGCTCGTGGGCAGTGGGCGAACACAACAATCCGACCGCTTCCGCAACAAGGTTAGTCCTTCTAATTTCCTACAGTGGTATCAGAGCAAATGTGTTTTGCTTCTGCCCCGTATGTATGAGTATGCCCCAGAATGGAATATGTATGGAATTAGTTTTATGCATGTATAAATGGCGTTTTGTTTTGTACGAAACCAGAACCCGGAACCAGTAGTATACGTCGAACATAAGCATGTAATTGTGTTTTTTTTAGTTGCTCTGTATATCTTGCGTTGATTGTGATTAGAGCAATTATGATTTGTTCATATAGATACTGTGCATAGATCAAATATATTCCAAAAAACAAGGTCCTTTCATAAACCCACATTATAAATTGTATTGATATGTTCATACATAAAAAAAAAAATCTTGTCTTGGCCTCACCCATTAAACGCCCAAATGTCTAATAATCTGTAAAATTCATTCCCATTATGATATGTTCATATGTACAGTAACTCACCGGAGCCGATGGGGAGGCGCGTGTAAGTCACGCGCCCTAACGTTACGCCTTTGTGGTCGTTGTTTCTGTCAGAAAACCGATCTGTGCGATGGGTGTCGGACTTCGGCACAATTCATGGCTTACTGGTAGGTCTCTAGTATGAGACGCTCGCCATAGTCCGATTTTTGTTCGACGGCAAGCGAACTCGAAGTGGGCCCTGATCCAGCACGCGTGTTTGTCACTCGATCCATTTGAGCCTGTGTGCGCATCTAAAATCGCCGTCGGAGTCGACCATTGAGCTACTCGATTTTGTTTGATTGTTTTTGACTGGGACCGTGATGTTCTTCTCTGTGAAGAAAGGGAGAGAAGTAGAAGATGGGATTAATTTGGAGTAGGGGAGATAAATTAGTTTCATATGTAGTAAATCCTTGTTTGGACTTTGTTTTGACCAAATTATGTTTCTTCCTTTGGTTTTGGGTTGTGTTGTAAGCTAAAGTCAAGAATCTATGTCGTGCTTTCTTTAGCTTTTGGTTGGGTGTGTCTCGGACTTTTTTTTTTGAGTATTTGTTACTTGTAGGGTTTTCCTATGTCCACTAAATTTATGCAAATTTGTTTTGTGTAGATTTGACACAGTATATTTTGAATATGTTTCATCTACATCATATAAATTTGTTTTATATGTCAAATAATCAACTATCTTAGTGATAGACTGATAGTGTACGTTAACTTTTGCTAATTCGTTTAGCACCTTTTGTTAGCTAAGTGCAAATTAGTTTTGTATATCAATTAGTTTGTATCAAAACGTATGAATTGGTTTCATATGATTCGTTAGAGCATGTAGATTTGTTTACGTGTACATTGATTAACGTTTTAGTGATTTTAATTTTTGGATTAAATTTATGAATTTGTTTCATATGTTTTTCTCTAATCATGTAAAGTCATTTTCACAGACACGTTAAATATTTTGGCAATATTTATACTAGTAATGTAAATTTGTTTTACACGTATGTATCTTGGTGATACTCGATTAAACTAATTCGTTTAGTAGATTATGGGTAAAGAAATTACTAAATTTGTTGGAGCGCTAATTTCTTGTATTATGCTACCCAAAACTATAGACTTTACGTGCCTATGATTTAACAAAATTCACGATTTTGTTTCGTTTGAATTGTTTAGTCATTCTTGTTGTAAATTGTGTTTTACGAATTGCAAGATATCTTAGTGATATGCATGTGTTTGATCATGTAATGGGTTGTACATGAGACGATTTATATATCTTGGTGATAAAGTATGTAAATTTGTTTTACATAAAACTTGGATATCTCGATAAATTTTTATTAATGTGAATATGTTTTCACATAAATTACTTAAAGATCTTAGTGATCATTGGTCATATACAAATAAGTTTTGTATAAACATTATTAGATTATCATATGTGTCATGATTGTCTTGTATATGTCAATTTATTTTTCGGTAAATTCGTTTTACATCAAAATTATATATCTAAGTTTTATTTACGTTCATGCTAATCTGTTTAGCGAACTTTGAGGGTTACCAATGATTTTGTTTCATTGTGGATTGAGCAATTAAATTTCAGAGTTTTCAAATTTATGTCATTTGTGATGATTATGAGCTTAGTGAAATTTTCGAACATATGACCTAAATGAAGAAATCTCGATAATTTAATTAAGAAAATCGTGCCTATTGTTCGTATTTTATATGATAACTTTTTGGTGATTTGTTCACCTTGTAAGAAGTTATGATTCGATTATGTATCACATCTGAGATCTGGCAAAAAGAAGGTTTAGTGTCTTCTTAATGAGACGAGGTTTGAGAAACCTTGTGAACTACTATGATCAAAGCTAGTATCCTACTTGTGAGCAGTCTCATAAGAATTTAGCTTGATATCATAGTTGGTGCCAAAATAATAGTTATCTTTCGTCCTTTATTTTGTATATTATGTCGATAAAGATGATCTAGTTTATGTTTTTGAGACCTGATTTCACAAATAAGGGTTGTGTGATAAGCTATAAGTCACGAACAAGGCTATGTGTCTTGTACATAAATGGACTGAGTTTAGTATAAGTCTGTACTAAATATCATGAGTGACATGATAAGTGACTTCACAATTAGTAAACGTGATATGTTTTAGGAGTTGTTTGTCAACCTTCTCGTTTTTGAATGCGCGCATATCACGACGTTTACAAAGTCTCAAAAATGATGTGTTGGAAGTCATGTGCAGAACAAAAAGGGGCGCTAAAACCCTCCAAATTCAACTGAGCAGGATTTGTGACCTTCTTACACATTTTGGACCAATAGGTGATATTGTTCTAAACAACGCAAGGTTAGAGAGAGATTAAATGGCGCGTTTGTAGTGCTACGGTTAATTTTATCACTCGTGTTTTGCCATGAGCCAATAAAGTTATCTCTTACACTATTAGTGTGAACTATATGTTAGTTTTCCCAAAAGCATTAGTTGATAATTCTTTTCCTATGTGGATTATAGAAAAGTGAATTACACTTGTATCGTCCGACACTTCGATGACTTTTGTGGACATCAATGGTGTATTCTCATTATGTCATGATAGGTCATGACAATGAGGAACATGTCCTCTTTGAGAATTGTCATCTCATTTTCTATCGAGAAGAACTTGTTTATTCGATACAATACTCTCTATCGAGCGATGTTTATTTTCAACAATTAGTTTGTCGAAACTCTCGATTCTAGCTAATGTGTTTGACATAGTAGCGCTGATAATTATTGTCATGGCGATGACTTTAATCGTGAACCTTGCTAGATAGTTTCTCTACGTTTGTTGTCGATTGCTTAACGTTCCCACTTGATATTGTTCATTCTGCTAATTGGTTTTAAATCCCATGTAATTGATCCATTTTGATGATTGTGGTTTTCCGGTTATTGTAAGGGTTTGACAGATGTTTTTTGTTATGGATATGCACCTCTTCATAGACCGTTATTCACAGTTTGGGTATGTGTGCCCAATGGCTCATTATTTTTGAGACGTTAAATGTGTTTTACCGTTTAATTACATATGAGTAAAACTAATTGCAACGTAGAGTTAGGACTCTTCGTCTAGTGTTGGTCATGAATATTTCTTTGATGTGTTCAAATAGTTTATGAGGAAAATGGTGAACAACTTACAATGTCACATGCATATATGTGAAAGACAAAGACATTGTTTGTTACTTGACATGACTAGGTTTAGGCGGTAATCTCCCCATTAGTCTTTGGAGGATAAAGCTTGCTTACGGCAAACGAAGCTAATCTTCTAATAGCATGTCATACGAGTCTACTCATAACTCTCCACATGAGTTGTGTAATTGGGGAGACTTAATTTACTATTTGTGCCTTTATAATCGGTATGCTGTGTGCAAAACTAAGTCCCACGATATCATCGATCTTGATTTATGTAATTAAGAAAGATGTCTCTTATCTTGTGTCAGTTACGGGAGTTATCTTTTGGTGAGGGGGAGAAATTATGAACTCGTCGTGTCACCAAGGATAAAATACACTACTCCACATGATTTGGATAGTGGGAGTTATGTATTCCTAAGATCCAAGATAGTGGAGTTGTGCAAATGAAGGTGTTTCTTTGTCATCCTCCTTTTGGAAAGGGGGAGGATCTCCATACACACAAGAATAGGCAAATACTATTAGGGAAAAGGATGAACATAGTGATGAGGTTATAGACTATTGTAGGAGACATACTCTCATGTAATGAGATTTATGTCTTTGATTGATTTCTCGATGTTAGCTTTAGTAGCCCATTTAAACTAAGTGTTTTGTAATGGACGACAAGACCGACATACATGAATTATTTTCTATGAGTTGGCTGGTTTCTTTAATAAGATCACAAGTTATGTCTTTATCTATTGAGTAAGTCTCAATGGCCAAAGACAACAAGCCCTGAATCTTATTTCGATCAATGTTTTCATATTTAATTAGGTCTTTCATACTGAAGTACATTGTGGGTATGTCAAGTGTTACAAACAAGATTATGTTTCTACGTTTTTTTTTTGATAATGACATAAGTTAACCTAGGCAAAGTTAGGTCTGTCCTAGTCTTGAAATATTTGAGAATAAGTCTCATAATTCTAAACCTATGGATAACGTTATTTGAGAATTATCAATATGTCTGAGACATATAATAGTAAGAAATGATGAGCATTGTTTCTTATGCACATAAAGTAGGTAGCTTTGTTGGAAACCTTGTTGTGTACATGGTTGTACATATATCTTCATGGTTGATTATGTATATTGTACGCTATTGAACTAACCATGCATGATGACCTACATGTGTTAAGCAATCGAGGAAGTCTCGTGTTACCTCCGTGGTACGAGTAACCTATTTCCTTTATGGGTTTTTTTAAAGTTGTCGTCAATTTCATGTTGACCGACAAGATGATTTAAACCACTTGCAAAAGATGTGTTCTAAACTCATGTGTAGAGTTGGGTTAGCAAAATAGTTGGTTGAAAACTTTGTAATCTTGTCATTATGGACATGTTTGTATTATGAACATTCATGATTTATGAAGAAGTTGCTTCTTTTTGAATGTTCGTTTGCATATGTTGCATGTGTAGGCACGTGTGAAATGTCACCAGGCTTTAAGATTCACCTAGTCACACAGGTAATCGCCTTGACGCTTGAGTAGTGGGCAAGATGAGACTGAGCCTCATTAACACTAAGTGTGTAAAAAAATGTGGGTTATCTTTGTACTTGAGTAGTAAAGATATTGGCTCAATATATAGTCGCCTTAGTGAGTCTAAGTTGAGACTCAAGAGAGTCGGGTATGTAGAAAAATCCCTAATTTCATACCAAAGCTTTTAAAACCGAATCTCGAGTGTCGGATTGGATATTAGTATTTAGTGTCGGATTGGATATTAGTATTTCAATCAAGTGGCTCGGGTTAGATACTTGGGTAGTATCTAGAGTTAGGATTCGCACGACGTAGCAGAGTGACATGCCCATCGTAGTGGGAGCTATGTTGTACACATATATCATACTATGTGTGTTTTATTACCGACCAGTGGGAGTGACAAATGATTCCCTACTTTGTCACTGTGTGATCCCTATGGGATTGAGTGTCCATGTTTGTACGATGCCCTTTGACTTAGAGCTATGTTATGAAGTCGAGGTTTGATGTTGCTACTTTAATATGTACTCCAAGAGCCAGGATTAATACGGTTCAGCGAACCATGTTAGGAAAGCAGTCAAGTTGAGATGGATTTTCATTAGTGTCTAAGGAATAATCGATTCAACTTCACGATATTTAACCTGGCCAGTGGTTATATTGTGTATATAACTTTATAATACGATAGCATAAAGGGATTGTGTTTGCTAGGGTGATGTTTCGAATGATTTGGGGTATTGTCGTTGTTACTATGAAAGTGTTATGTTAGTGTGATGGTAACTTAATATAATGCTACTTGTTCGTTTTGGTCGCACACCCCATTTCCCGTATGAAACGTGAGAGACTGTGTATGTGTGTTTGTTGTGACAACTTGGTTGTGTGACCAAGTGGGAGAATTGTCTTGTCTTTGTGACTAGTGACGACAATATGTCTTGGGTTTCGTGTCCAAGCATTGGTATTTTGGCTATGTGGCCGAGTGGGAGTATTGAAATTAGTAACGGCCACAATTAGTAGGCTATTACTATCCCATTAGTATGTGACTTAATGTGAGTTAATGACTCCATTAGTATGTCACTTAATGGGTGTTTATGGCTAAATTGTAACTCCTCCCTTGAGGATATATATTGGCATAAACCTGATTATGAAAGATGATGATTGACACAAACACTATGTATCATATACGATTATATACACAAACACACATGTTCTCTAGTACGTTAGTCTACCATCAAAGAGAGGTCTTTGGGTCTTGGGGCGTGGACGTATACCGGGACTCTAGTAGCCCCGGAGGTGATCCGACATGCTCGTGGGCAGTGGGCGAACACAACGATCCGACCGCTTCCGCAACAAGGTTAGTCCTTCTAATTTCCTACAATACCATTATTTGTAATCATGAAAAGTGACATGGATAGTCCACAGAAATAGAATCACGTATACAAAAATAGATTCATGTAAGCTGAAATATCTAACAAAAACTGAGAACTACCATCTAGTCTTAATATATAACATAACAGATTAGTAACGCTTTTCCTCAAAGTGGGCCAAACACAAAACCATGATCATGTGTAAATCTTTATCATGTAAGATCTAATTAATCATCAATCTTCTTGACCAACTAAGTATCCAATTACTTTCATAGACACGTCGCCTAATGCCGAGCACGGACGTTGGACATAACTTTGAACTTCAGGCCAGAGCTTAGTCTTAGATAACCCTAAATAATAATAATGTTATTCGAAACTTCGGGTCCGAGTTTATATAACTTAAAAATATCTCTGTGAAACTTCGGGATCAATATTATTATCTTTGTCAAAGAGTGTGAGAATTATACCAAGACGTTAAAGATTTCAAACCTCACAAACTCGTTAAAATAAGTTGGAGAGCAAATTAAAACATCGAACACTTTGACAAACTTATTAAAATATCAATCAATACATTATTACGAATTCTAAAGCTATAAGCTACGTACCTGATTGTGTACAAAAACCTTGGACTATGATAAGTAGGGGTGTGCAAATGCGGGTTCGGTTAACCGTTTGTCACTTTTTGGCCGACCCTAAACCGTAACCGTTAGTTCGGTTAACCGCACATCAGTTAAACGGATTTGTCGGTTCGGTTTAATCGGGTAATGTTTTAGTACGGGGACACTATTTGACCTACCAAATTAAGTAAAATTGATGGATAAAATATTAAGATTCCACTATACGTCGATACTTCAATTTAACAACATATTGGATTAATTATCTTATCTTAGACTTGTGAATTAGTTGACTTATAACCTAATTTATTGAAAATAAGCATTATGTCCACTTTCGGTTCGGGTTCGGTTAACCTCATACACACAAAGTTGCGACCCTAACCCGCATTTTATCGGTTCGGTTACCCGCTTTTTCGGTTCGGGTAAATCGGTTTTCGGTTCGGGTTTCGGTTTGACGGTTTTTTTGCACACCCCTAATGATAAGTGAGTTGCAACACACAGATTTGCACATGATCATAAACAAGTTAATACGAATAATGCATATGGCCTAGCTACGTATTTGATAGTCTACATACATCCTCCAGCCATGAACCTTCATTAATTCCAAGGTAGGCAAGTAATTTTGGAGAGAACTCGTGAAACGTTTTAACTATAACCTAGGGTGAGAACTCGTGAAAAATTAGGGCTTTTAATTAGGGTTGAGCTCGTGCTGATAACGTGTTAAAGAACAGAGAGGAATGAGAGGCAGAGAGAAAAACCCTGCTTTATCATTACGAGGGGGTAATATATATATATATATATATATATATATATATATATATATATATATATATATATATATATATATATATATATATAGGTGTGTACAGAGAGTATATACACTCTAGAACATTCCAGATATATGTACATCCATCTATATTATTCCATAACAGCTTTTAATTATGAAAAATTAATATTAATTACATTAATTCTTTTCCCTTCTCTTCATTTCTTTCCTCATCCAAACAAAGGAATTTGATGAATATCCCCCTCCCTTTCCCTTCCCTTCCCTCCCCTTCCCCTCCTTTTCCCTTCTAAAATGTTATCCAAACAGACCATTAGTGAATCATATGAACTTTCAATGAACCCATTCAAGTTGATGATTAATTCATCACCTAAATTCTTCTATAAGTTCACCAATTCAATTGAAATCAAATCAGATTGAATCATAAAGTTGGCATTGAATTATGCATAGTCTTAGCAACAATTCGACTTTGTTACAATGTTGTCATTGATTCCCAATGTAGTGATACAATGTGAGACTAATATCTACCTACAGATAATGATTTGCAAACCAATTAATACGTTCTAAAGTACCATTCGCAATCTTGACGTCATAAAAAAAAAAATCCCTTATAGGAATATCTAATCCAACAAAACTACTACTCCACATAAGTAAATAAGATCTATAAATCATTGCAAAACTTGAGATATTTTAACTCACAAATGTACCTACCGTTCCATCAGAAAGCAATTGGCAATTCATACAATCAAAACCACACTCATTTGCCACCACCCAAATGCCCAATTTTCGACTGTTTCCAAAAAATGTGTATGATAATGACAATTGACAATTCACATCCACGCACATAGACAGTCAAATATGTATGGCCGTAGTAGCACACTGTCTACCCCAACAACATGCCCAAGTTGCAATACTTCTTACCCTTTTTTAATTTCTTACACCATCCTAATCTGAACAATAAAAGGCACATTTTGCCTCAATTTCCAAAATTGATGGCTCACCCAACTCAACAAAAATCATAATAATATAAAAGTAGAAGCTTTATACTTTGTATTTTATGTGCCTAAAATTTGGTAACCACAAGTTTTGTCCACTGCCCTTAACAACCACTCATGACATGTCCTTTAAACTAAGGCTGACTACCCTACAAAAGCTGTGTTGTTTCATTTACTGCCCTTTATTTGATTCTGCAAATCTGTATAATCTTATCTCTTTAAAATAAACTCTTTAAAATAACTCTTATGGTGCACCTTGCTTTGCCCCTCAATCTTTAATCCCTATTTAATATCTGGTCTTCTCTTAACTTAGTTTCTCTCCTCTTTTCCTTCTTTATATCTCCATCTTTTCTTAAATTTTAAGGGATTTTCTCATCTTTTTGGGAATATTTTTCTGGGTTTTGTTGTACGTGTAGATTCAGCATCTGGGTAGTTGTTGATTTGTGGATAGTTTGAGTCTTTTTGTTAGTGGAGAAAGAGAAAACAGGGGAAGAAACAGAGTAAAGATGAAGATACAGTGTGATGTGTGTGAGAAGAATCCAGCCACAGTGATTTGTTGTGCAGATGAAGCAGCTTTATGTGCAAAGTGTGACATAGAAGTTCATGCAGCAAATAAGCTTGCTAGCAAACATCAGAGACTTCAGCTTCAGTGTCTTTCTACTAAGCTACCTTCTTGTGACATCTGTCAGGTTAATTTACTGTTTTGATTACTTTTGCAACAGTAATAAATGAAATGATAATTTTTGTAATTTGCTGAAATGTGCATGTGTTTGATCTTAGTATTTGAAATGGAGATTCTTAAAATAGTAAAAAAATATTTCTGTGATGTATATGATTGAGCAAAGTAGCTGTCGGTCGATGCAATTTTCGATGAAATCTTTATTTTACGTCATCCCAAAACGGCCTCTCTATGCTCCTTTTCAACTAGGGATTAGGCTTGCATTCGACCTAGGGATAAGGCTTGCGTATATTCGGCCTTCCATCCTACCTTACATATTTATATTTATACTGACTTACTACTTTTATCTTACTATATGTGTAATTGTGTATGCTGTGTGCATCTGGTAGATGGGGACATTTCAGCTGGTGTATTATGTATAACTTGGCCATTAAATCATTTTAAAATAAAATAAAAAAGGAAGAAAAAAACCTTGACCCTTAAATCGCGAATATGAATGGAACCGGTTAGAGCATATATCAATGATCATGTACAACAAACGACCTGTCTGCGATTAGGATAGCCAGATCTGATCACAGCATAACACTTTGATGTTACCGGGAGTTTAACTAGGGAAAGATGTACTGATGTACATTTGTAATTCTAGTAGCATGACCAGGAAAAAGGAAGACAAGAAACAAAGTGTTTTAGCCTTTTAGGTATAAGACAATTGTCGGGGCATCGACCATCAGCTTAAGCTTTGGCTGAGTTGGTTCTTTCATCTTCCACAGAAAGCTTCAGATAGTGCACTCAATTTTTGAGCTGCTATCGGAAAACATTTGAACTAAAACTGTCTAAATTCCCTAGATATACATATGCCATACCCGGTAATTTCTGTCCTGTAGACCTGATTCTAAAATTTGAATCCGCTGGTTCTTTGTGTTTGGGGGGATGGGGGGAGGGGGGGTGGTGGTTGCTTGTGTCGCATAGTGATAGTATCAAGACTATCAACGGCTTCTGCGTAGTGATTTGCGACCTCTAATTTCATCAGATATCATGTTTCATGTAAATTGCTAATCAGAAACTCGATCTCTTAGTGTCGTTACATATCAAAGTTGTATCATTTGCGATATTAGTAGTTCTTACACTGACAAGTACTATCCTGGATTTTTAATCTCTTTCAGGAGAAGCCAGCTTTTATCTTTTGTGTGGAAGACAGAGCTCTCTTTTGCCAGGACTGCGATGAAACTATTCACAGTGCCAGTACTCTAGCAGGGAACCACCAGAGATACCTAGCCACTGGAATAAGAGTGGCCCTGAATAGCTTATCGAAGTGCAAAAATGACGCTGACAAGAACTGCACTGAGCCATCCAACCAGAGTTCTCAACAGATCCCAGTAAAACAAGCCGTTCAACAGCCTGCTAGCTTCTCACCTCCCTCGTCATGGGCTGTTGATGATTTGTTGGAGTTTTCTGATTTTAGTTCACCTGATAAGGTAATAAAAATAGCTACTAAGTCTGATTTAATATACTTATCTTTGGTGCTCATTCATTTCATGATGGAAAAATTGATAAGACTTTACCTTAGGACATATCGGGGAGTTTATGATGCGCTTACATTGTTTGCTGTATGAATCAGCCTTTTGTCTTGTTTGGTCTTATAAGAGAGACCGTTATCACTAATGATATACCTAGTTTGATGTGAGGGTCATGTTATTTCTACTGGTTCAAAGTTTTTTTTTATTTTCTTTTATCAAGCAAAATTATCAGGGGTCTGCTGTAAATTTGTCCGAGTATATGACGTTCCGTTAATTTCTGCTGAATCCATGTTTTCTCACTGGATTGTGAGTGTGTTTGATTATGCACCGAAACATAAGTAACTCAACTGTATATCTGCATTTCCTGTTGGTAATCTAAGTTGGTCTTGCTGCCTTTTTTCTAAACATTTTGTTTTTGAAATATACAGATGCAGAAGGAGCAGCTTGAACTAGGAGAGTTGGACTGGTGGTCAGATATGAACCTGTTCGGCGGCGAGCAAATTTGTCAAGAACCTTTAGCAGCAGCTGAAGTTCCTCAACTTCCAATGTCAATGCCAAGCAGCCACACGATGCTATACAGACCCACTAAGAGCAGCATGCCCAACAAGAAACCTCGAATTGAGTACCGTGAAGATGATGATGATGAGTACTCTATTGTCCCTGATCTTGGTTGATTCTTGTTGTGTAGATCACAAGTTTTCCATGAGGTGGCCTCTTGCCACTTGGGAAGTGCTAGCAACGTTGATACTATGTCACTATGGTGATGTGCTTGGGTTGGAAACGGATTATAAAGCTGGATCAAGGTCTGTAAATTAGCTATTGGATCTATTACCAAGTGAATTTATATGGTGCTAGACTTAGCCTTTTTTTGTTCTTAAATCGACCTATTAGATATAGTAGGGTAACGCTAAAGGTTTATACGTTTTAAGCATACGTGAATTGTAATAAAACTTGGTTGATTAATAGTGAAGGTTAACTAATGTTAAGTACTATATTTGATATCGGGTTGAAAACTCATATTGTGTCGTTATGTCACCGAATCACATATATGAGTCGATATGCTACTCCAAGACTAGACTTTCAGTGAACTTCACTGTACTGGAAAACACAAATTCATCAATGTGTCGTTCTAAGGTCTATAATGAGGCGCAAATGTTAACCTATTTGTGAAGAGCAGATCTAATGCATGCCCATTTGATTTGGGAGACTACCAGAAGAATACCTTCTCTATTCACACCAAAAAAAAAAAAAAGGCGAGAGTATCTTGGTCCTGGAAAAAAAATGAGTTTTTGATCATCTTAAATTATTACAATATAATTTAGAGGCTAAATTTGGCTGAGAAATGAAATAAAGGGGTAAATTGATCGCTAGAGTAAGTTATGGGGTCGATTTGCCACAATCAAAAGTTAAGGTACTAAATTGCACAATGTGTAAGGGGTAAATTGCTACCTTCGTCCCAACAAACAAATCTAGAGATACACGTCATACAACAAAGGCGGTTGGTTCATCGAAAATGTGCAATAGGTTTAGGATTGAAAGGAGAAAGTATGAAATATGGTTCTCCAATTGGGTCAAGATCACCTTGAGACTTACCAAATCAAAGTACAGATAATGGTTCAAAGTTCATGATATCAAAATAACAATTCTTCTTTGACCTCAAAGGGGAAAAAAATTTACGATACTTTTCGGTTAGATAAAGTTACGTCAAGTTTATGTAGAAACAATTCGAGAGGCTAATTTCCTATGAAAAATATAAGCATACTAGAGGCGTGTTTCACTTGTCACGCACATCAAATACTCAATGAAAGCATTTTATCTTGTTAAATGACTTTTAGTTGAAAATTTAAGGCAAAGGATCAAACTAGTGGCATACCAAAACGTTAAAAAGTGACAATAGAACTCAACAACATTATTAAGAAAGAAGTCTAGGTTGCTCTTAACACTTCCACTGATGAGTTTAGTTTATTCCACACTGCTAAAAACAAATGATTCATCACCTTTCCTATGTTTTTTCAGAGATCCAAAATCAACCTAAACACTCACAGTTAAACATTTCTTGAAGATCTTAACAGGTTCTTGATGCTGCTTCTCGT
Source organism: Spergularia marina (assembly GCA_963680865.1). NCBI lineage: Eukaryota > Viridiplantae > Streptophyta > Magnoliopsida > Caryophyllales > Caryophyllaceae > Spergularia > Spergularia marina. The sequence goes on along the minus strand of OY804553.1, from coordinate 17,969,826 downwards.
TCCGACGTTGTCAATATATACATCACCTCAGAGGTTTCCTCTGCACTGCACAAACATCATTGAAACAATCACATATCCTAACAGCTGAAAAAACCTTCCTAAGTCTGAAAAGCCTGAACATGACAATGAAAGAGCATTACCAGAGGTCCTTTCTCTTCATGATCAGAGCTATTATTGTTCTTCATGGGTTGAAAATGGTGGACTCAATTACCTTAAACACGGAAGTTGATGTCCTGCGTGCGCTCAAGGAAGGGATTGATCCCAACTCGATCCCAGACAATGCGTTCCTCAACACCTGGGATTTTGCACTGGACCCCTGTGAGAGCACAGGTGCTCACTTCCTTGGGGTCCTGTGCAATATCCCTGAGGACAACACGAGCAGCAGGATTACGCAACTAGACCTTGATGGTGTTGGCTATGACGGGTTTCTTACAGTAGACATTGGAAACCTTACTGAGCTGACAACCATAAACCTAAGCAAGAACAAATTTCGAGGGCCGATCCCTGAGAGCATTGCTAAACTCAGCAAATTGACAGCACTTCTACTGTCAGATAATTTCTTCACTGGAAGTTTACCCATTGGAATAAGAAGACTCAAGAGACTCCAAGATCTTGATGTCTCCCGGAACAAGCTCACTGGCCTTATACCCTCCTGGATCACCAACTTTCGGAGCTTACAGTCGTTGAGGATGGCAAACAATGGATTCTCAGGGAGAATCCCAAATCTTGCAGGGCTATGGCAACTCAACACATTAGACCTAGGTGGAAACCAGCTATTCGGAACTCTCCCTCAGCTACCCTCCAGTCTAAGGGTACTGTCCTTAAGCCACAATGTCCTGTCAGGCAGTATCCACAGTCTGTGGACACTTCGAAACCTGAAGATGCTGGACTTAAGTGATAACAGATTCAGTGGCCGAATCAGAGGAATCGTCAGCCTGCCAGAGATCCAACAACTTAACTTATCAGTCAATTGGTTCACAGAAATACAGGTCCCTAAATTTGCTGGTGAATCCACACATCTAGAGGTCTTAGACGTGCAGGAAAACCGCCTGCAGGGTCACTTACCAGCAAATTTACCGACAATGCAGAGATTGCAATCAATATACCTTAGCCATAACCAGCTGTCTGGTCCGATACCTAGGAGTTTCGGAGTCAGGCTTGGTGCACCTTGGAGACATATCTACCTAGACAACAACTTCCTTGTTGGGAATGTACCACCTGAATTCACTGCCGCGAAACTAAAGGTTAAAGGCAGCCTAGCTCACAATTGTCTCAAATGTCCTAGAAATGTGACAATGTGTGACGGAGGCCAACGCCCAGCTCCGGAATGTGCTGGACAAAGCGTATCTAGGTGAACCATATATCAGTAGAGACTAGAGAAAAGAGGACCTTAAGCATGATGAAAATAATGTTGTACTGATTACACAAATATATCCAATAAATCTAAATTCTTTACCAGATTATTACAAGTCATTCAATTTCAATTTGCACATATGTTTCTCTTATCTTCAACTAAGGTACAAAGCTAGGTGGAGTAATATAGTCTATAGAGACAGGAATACGAACTATCCGTCTGTATATTGAAAATTTGCACGACGTCATACCCTATTTTCATGACATCATTACGTAAATTCAATAGGGTTGCCCTTTTCCACAGCAAATGGACTGCTCAACGCTCTTTGACGCGCACGTGTGATACACACGACATAGACGGTGGAGCGTGACTCAGTGTTTGACCTCAAACCCAAAAAAAAATAAAAAAACCAAAAAACCTATTAAAAATCAGCGTTCTCTAATTTTAAAAAGACGGTAACTTGCGAGAACATAACCCGAAAGCGAACCTAAACAAGATGGCTAAGCCCCAAAAAAAAAAAAAAAAAAAAAAGGCAACCTCCGGCTCTTAACGATTTTACCATTGAAGGGCACTAAACCCTTTGCTAAAACCTCACACATCTGACAAGAAATTAGACCAAACACCCCTCTACAAAAATGGCGGCCACCCAAAAACCAGAGAGAAGAAACAAGCCGAAGAAACCCTCAAAATCTGGCAAACGCAGTAAAAATTCACTCGGACCCAACAAAAACTTGAGTAAGAGGAAGAAGAACAACAAAAGTGCTGAAAAACCCAACAAGAAAAGTGTTTTGAAAGATACAAAACCCACAAAAAGTGCTGAAAAACCCACCAAAAAAGCAGCACCAATTCCACTAATTACGCCAGATGAACACCGAAAGTTCTTCATTGATCAATTTGAGTTTGCTAATGATGTCAAGCTTTCTTCTTTGGAGTTGGATTCCATCAAAGGTTTCATCTTTTTCCCCCCTTTTTCTTAATCCAATAATTTTAATTTTTTTTTCGTCTGAGTAATTATTAAGCTAACCTGAATCTTGTAGCTGTTAATATTATTCTCTCTTATGTTCCTGCTGTTTGTATGAATTACTTTTTGTTTTTGTTCAGTTGGTTGGGTTAATTTCTGGTCATTTGTTGCTTAAATTAATCATATTTTGTCTTAATCTCTTCCGGAATAATTTGGTTTGGTATTGGTAGCTGTTTTTGGTGATTTTAGTCGATAAAAATCGAGCTATCCGAGTAGTTGATGAATGTATGAATGTCACTGTTTTGGAGAAAGCTATCAGATATGGTAATTGAGAAAGAGGCCGCACTTTGAGGGAGTTCAGTGTTTGGGTGGTGTAAATGCTTGGTTCGAGAGTAGGAAGTGTAGTCGTGGAGGTAAACTCGGTGTTGGATGGTGTAAGACATCGAATTGTTTCAACTATTTTAGTTAAAGATCGGGCGGGTTTGTGGAAATGGTAAGGGTAGTCTTGAAAGCTGATAGTGTTCATTTTGGTAAAAGGTACGAAGAGTGATAAGTGCATCTTTACCTAGTTTTATAGACCACCGGATTCCTTTGCTAGGGGCTCCGTGTCAGTACTTCGTAGTAGTTCTTCAATTAAGGGTATTTGTCAAATAATGTTTCATTTTGAAGACTTAAACAGCATATGCAAAAGGCTAGTATCATTTTGGCTGATTGTACCTAGCCTTTAGATTTTCACCAGTCGGCATTGGGTAATTTATCTGTGTAAGACTTATAGGTATGAATTGTTTATGCGTAATCAAGGATCGTGGTAGGAGTCAAGTTTGAATCTTGGCTTAAGAGAACGTGGCTTGAATCTTAAGAGTGTCTTATTGTGGTCAAAGGTAAAATAGGTTATATGCAATGGTCACATTTTTTTTGCTCAAGTGAATGCATTGCCAATCTAACTATTTTGCACCTGGGTTGGATGAATAAAGAAATGTTGATTTAACAGATTTCTATTGGGAATGTTTTCTTCAGATACATATTTTGTAAAGCTATCAGATGGGGCCAGTCAAGATGCAAGCAACTTAGGGAGACATGTCAAGGATGTATTCGAATCAAATTGGAGAGAAGTGCTTTGTGAACCTCAGCTTGTAGAGGGAAAGATTGAAGCAGGGAACCCGGCTGTAATGATCATTAGTGCTTCTGCTATAAGATCGTTGGAAATGCTGAGGTATGATATTTACTCGGATCCCTATCACTTCAGGAATGGGTTTTTCTTTAAAAACCTGCATTCAATTGCATGGTAATATGATTCTCTTCAACCAGGATTCATATTAGGAAGTAGGAACCAGTATGCTCTCACCAGCATACCATTTATCTATCTTTTTTTTTTTTTTTGGTTTAAATATTTTCTCCCATTACTTGTAGGGGCTTGCGGATATTGACTAAGGAATGCCAAGCTGTGAAGCTTTTCTCAAAGCACATGAAGGTTGACGAGCAGGTCAGACTTTTTTCTACAAAAATTTAATGGCTGTTAGTAATATCTGGTCTCATCTTCTCTATGATTTTTCAGCAGCCATAATACTATGAACTAGAATATCTTTGGGCCAACGAATATAAGAACACTTTTCTGCTATTGCCTTTATGCAAGTAACATTAACTTCACTTTAGGCGGAAGGAAATTTCATTTTGAGAGTTTGAAAGTATTCTCTGGAGTACGTTACTCCGATTTAAACTTGAGATATATTAAGAGAAAATATAGCAGTTTAAGACCGTTGTTGTCATTTAGATTGTAATTTGGAAGACCACCAAACTATTGCTTGGCAGTAAATTCACGCTCTTTACTCTATTTGGGTAAATTGCTCTATGTGAGGACAAATTTGATTGTTAATTAATTAAAATCACCTAAAATGACCTGGAAATCCTTGATTGTCCAAGTAAGCACTGGTATACACTTCAGGTTTTGGGTCAGTATCGTCATCCCTTATGAGCTTACTCTAAGTATTGAATCATCACAAGGAAAAAATTTCATGTTTCCTTGCCTTCCTCCTTTTAGCTTGAGCATCTCTGTTGCGGTGGCCTGATATCTGAAGTTTGTTTTCTTTAGGTAGCCATGTTAAAGAAGCGTGTTAATATTGCAAGTGGTACGCCAAACAGGTAAATGATCTCATTTGATTTATCATTTGAATGTCAAATATAGCATAGAAAATGCTGCTGGAGTGGTGCTATCAACCGTCTTCTCGCCTTCCTTGTTACTATACTCTGTCAACTGCATTGTTTGACAAGGCTTATCTAGAACTAGCTGTTCCGTGAACTGTAGCAGTTGGGTCTAGGATCTGTTGTTGGCAGCCATGTTTGCACTTCATATGACTTCAATTTCCCTCCTACTTTACTAGAGTCAGCAGTCTGTCTGGAGTGTCTTATTAGATCGCTAAGACAATACCATTACGGCATATTTCTGAATGATTCTTCTGTTTATTTATCGAGTATTTGACTTTATTGTAATAGTATTGTTGTTAGCCAAGAGAAAAGTAAGATATATGATCCTGAAGGACTGGTAGGATATTACTCATGGCAAGGATTCCCTAAAATTTTTCCATCCTCTTCTGTTTACTGCTTTTCTTCGTGAAAACATATAACTTCATACATTATGAAGGTGAGAAAAACAACATAAGCGATCTACTATCGTAAAAGTATTGAGTCATGATCTGGAGGGGAAATGCCTCACTTTGGTGTTCGTTGCATTAAGCTTTCATCAGGATCCTTCAATGTGTTGATTTCACTGGGTCATTACTCATTATTAATTTTATTGGCCCACAAGAAAGTCAGAAACTCAGAATAGATCAGGGGCATATACAAGGGTAGGGGGAGAAAAATCGTCTCACTGTCCCAAGAAAAAGATGTATTTCAGCGCAGCTCAGTGTAATAATTGTGGAATATTAGAGATAAATATGTTGTAAGAAAAAATGTCTTGTGCTTTTAATTAGGGGAAGTGTCTTTTCCAGTGGTGTGCAACTGTGCGCTAACTTTTTTTTTTTTTGAGGTCAGTGTGCTAAAGAATATTACTGCTATATCGATGGCGTTGTTTTTTCGAGTGTCCTGTTCCGCTTATAACTGCCATTGCTTTGTTTTTAGGTTAAAAAAATTAGCTGAAATGGAGGCGTTGGGGCTTTCACGACTGACAGTCATTGTTCTTGATATGCACACAGACGTTAAAGGCTACTCATTATTTAGCCTTCCCCAAGTCAGGTTTGTACTTCTGTTCTTAAGTCCACTGCTTGATTTATCTTTTGTCACTATTCAGTATTCCCCTTTCTCCTGTATCTCTCCACCCTTGGCAAACAGTAACTAGGAAAAAGAAAACGCTTCTATACGATACATGTTTTTGCAGTACCGGTAGGTAGAGGAGAAGGTAAAGAGTAAGGGTATAAGTAACAAAGGCCTATGATTTTACTCTAGTGTTCTTGATCTCTTTTCCTTCTGAACATTATGTGTAAAGTGTTGCTATAGGAAGGTGGGACTTCTAAAAGTGATTTGTTTGGATAGAAAGAAATGGAGGGAAAGGGAGGGGTTCCGACTTCCGAGTCAGCTGTTTGAGTAAGAGATGGAAAATTCATCGGGTTTATCTTTATAGAGAATGAGGTAATTAAAAGGGTGGTTCAAGGCATTACTCAATCTATTCTATCACCGAGCAATGGCAGACCCCCTTTCTCTTCCCATTCGAAAAAGCTACTTCTACAGCGCTGATGGCAGACCCCCTTTCTCTTCCCATTCGCAAAAGCGTCTTCTCATAGCTCTCTTCTTTTCCTGTAGGGATGAATTCTGGGATTTGTACAAGAGCTACCTCCATCAACGACTCCTCCAAGGGAACTTGCGTGTTTGCTTGTATGGTCCAGTTTCCACAGCTGCTGGCCGAACCATGAAGAAATCTGAAGATTAATTGATAGTGAACAATTCCTTTGTCACAATTTTTTCTAGTTCTGTAATCTACATATGCCGTGTTCGTTATAGAAGCTACTCAGCTACATCTGAAACGTCGTTAAAGCAAAGAAATATGTGGCAGCATCAAAGATCAGCCAAGTTTGCTGGATAATGTTTGTTAGGGTCAGAGAGGGTGAAAGCTCTGTAATGGCAATTTGAACTAGTTTGGGCGGTGGTCCATATTGGGATTGTGATTATTTAGCTCCCCAGCGTAACAAACAAGTTTTATTTGTCAATAAATAGATCAGACTAATTAACAATTGGAACTAAAGGCTGATTACAACTGAAAGAGAAGACAGACAGATTTTTCATTTCATAGCAAATGAAAGATGTTGCATTTTGTTTGACCAAAATAGGATGTTACATTTCGTCTAGATAGGAGTTTAACATTGCATGGACGAGCTGCCTCCAGAGGTCAAAACAAGCCCTGCCGCGAGGAAGGGGGGCTATATTTCCTTGAATACAAATGATTGATCACATACTCGACCAGCCACACCCGTTAACCTAGGTCAGACCCCAACCACTCTTATCCTAAAAAGAGAAAAAATGCACATACAGGACCATAGGTCATATGTACAGCTTGAATGCAGAAAAAAATATTGCAATCTAAAGCACGCGGAGTTGAGCTAGGAATGCTGCACACAGGTCAAGAAACAGCATCTGCGGCCCCTGAACCCGTTGTAGATCAAGTAAATACTTCTCTTCACGGGTCTTGTAAAGCTGTAAGCCAGGCACATCAGCACATATCAGAAAATAATCTTAGAAAACTGGGTCAGCGAGAAAGAAAATGTCAATATATAGCTTCAAACACAGATGAGGCTTGCATTAGAAGTTTAGAACAGGTGAGAATGACATGTGGTGATTCCATAGCCAATAACCCAAAGTGAACAGGGCATCATACAAAGAGGCTATAATTTGCCTAAGCAGAAGAAAACCTAAAAGAAACCATCATTCTTAGCTAACAGGGCATTTTGTACGGCTTCCAAACAGAAAACACAAAGCAGTCACATTAACGCATTATCAGAAATTTCTCTTTAAAAGACAGATGGTGACAAATAGTTTCCCCATGCGTAAGCGTCTCCACTACTTTCATCATCCAATATTCTGCTGAAAGCACATAGTGCATCCATTCTGCAGTTTCACAGTCATTACTAAGGGAAGACACTTTCCTCTCACATGCTTTCAGACATGGTCCAATACCCTCACAAAACGAATAACAACTGAGCAACTGAAGCACCAGCTTTTGATTAAAACTAGGATATCATTGGACAAATCTCAGCCTCAGCCACCATGCATGGTCCTGGACCTTAAAAGCAAGCACATTTAGACACCACAAATACGAAAATACAACTAATGGATCACTAAAACTCTTTCTTAATTAGTCCTTCCGTCTCTAAGCACATTCTATGGTCCAACTCACATTCTAGCCAAGCCATTTCCCCAGGAACACGGGTAACTTTCCGATAAGAATGAACACAAGGCTACCAATGATACATGAAGAATCAAACTGACTACGAAAATTGTACTAGCAACTATAACTGGGCAAGGAACACACCTGCACCTCAAACTTGACAACGTTGGGTGATCTCAACACTCCATCGTTTTCGATTATGCTGGATTCATCAGCAAAATAGTGATCATTTGCAGGATTATTGAGCATCCCTTCATGTTGCCCAAGAATACCAGGAATCCACCGGCACTTCATATTGTAATGTCCAATCTTTTTCCAGCAGACATTCAACTCTTGCAGAGCTTTCAAAACTTCAGTCATGATCTCACGTGGATGAGCCCGCGACTGCAGTAAAATAGGAAAAGTGCATCTTTCTCAGTCATATAAATGGGGACAAGTAATCATATTGTATATCTTTCCCCGTCATTTTTTGTGCTCAAGTGGTTCGAAATTGAAATTTGTTGCTTAAATTACACCTTCACTACCAATCATGCCCTAAACATTATAATAAGTTGTTAGCATTGCACAATGAAAGATCTGAGAAACATGCTTTTGTATTCTCAAGAGAGAACAGTTCAAGAACAAAATCAGGCAATCACAAAACCACAAGCAAAGGTACTGATTGGAGTATGGGACAAAGGAGAAATAAAGTATTGCATGAGAGGAGTGCTAGCAACAACCACAGGACGTACGTGTTGATGGACACTCACCTTAAATCAACACAAATATCCTAGTGGAAGTATGAAGAGCACAGAATTTTGGTCTAATGTGAGAGGGTGCCCACCAACACCCACAAGTTAGCCCCCCTTATTCATAAACATGATGTCACTCCCCCTCCTTTCCTCTATTTTTCTGTCTATGTGTGTAAGAAAAAGAGGAGGGGGTGGGGCAGAGGTAACATAAAGTGTGTCCCATTAAATGCTCTACACAAACCCCTCCAAATTCAACAGACAGGCAAAGCTGAAGGGAAGTACGAAAAAAACCTGTAGTCCCAGAGCCCATTTCCTCTCAACAGGAAACTGCTGTCTCAAGCCAATTCCTTGGTAATCAGCATACCCATGATAGCGATTCCCAGATACAGGAGAAGTAACTTCATTTGGATGCATGCGGTTAACATTGTTATCCTGGATAATAAAGACATTCATAATGATATCAGATTCATGCATATATAAGTCTCGAAAACCTATACTATAGCACTCGAATAAATCAAAGACGTATTCAGGTTCAGGAGAAAGATTGACAAAAAGTGTACACAGAAAAGATAGAGCATGCACACCATTATTTCTTGGAACTCGGCCCCAAGATAGCCACTTGAAGCACGGAAGCGGTTGTCGAAAAGCAAATAGTACGCAACAGTTCCCTGCAATAAATGAAAATTTAGATATCAGTTTTCAATTACAGATAACAAACTCAAGAGTAAGACATTATAACAACCTCATTCTGAAGGCGGTTGCGGAGTGACTCCATCAACTGATTCCTGTCAAATCCCATTCTAAGAACCTCTTGGAGTATATCCTCATCAATCTGCAAGAAATAATTTGTAAGTGGTAAGCAATTATTCAAAAACATTATATCCAGAAAATGAGCCAAAACAGAACCAGTGAACCTAAGAGAAATCTGTTAAGGTACTAAACCAATTGTTGGGCAATCACGTGAGGGGGCGTGTTAGGTATCAAACCAATTATTAGGTCTCGACCATTAGCTTAGGCTTTTGGTTGAGTTGGTTCATTAAAAATCATCTAGAAGATGCAGCCCAAGTCAAAAGTAACTTGAAGTAGAGTATAAGATTTGAGCATTACGACCCCACAAAGATTTCTCAAACCTAGGGCCCGGATGCCCCGAAATGGCATTACTAGATAGCAGATACCATGAAAAGAATCGAAATTGCAACACATTTTAATAATATAATGCACTTTGACCAGCTGAGAAATTTATAACCCACCTTTTTCGCTTGCTGCATAGTATCTGGTGGAGGCACAGCTAAATAACGTGGGAGGTGAGCTTGAAACCATGAATGCTGGCGGATCTCTGGGATGGTAATTCGCTTCATGGGATCAACCACAAGCATCCTGGGAATTAGATCCCGGGCTCCGGGTGATAAATGACTTGGCAGGGTATATATCCCACCCTACACAATGAAAACACTATGACATCAGGACAATTTGCTTCCGGGTTTTGCAAGAAGACAACACAAATCCCTGCTGCCAATTTTAACACATTATTCAATTACGCTGGGCAGAATGAAAAACAGAAATAACATCAGCAGACCATAAATCCTCATGTTTTAGATCTCTTAAGCAAAAGAACAAAAATTTATGTGGATCATTTGAAATATACAATCAAAGGGCAAAGAATCACTTAATTTAGCAGGAACAGAAACACAACCAGGAAACTGCAACTTACTATTTATTAACCAAAGCGATTCAGCAATCAAAAAGGGCACTCTTCAGCTCAATAATGGAAGAAATTATTTGAAATGTACACGCTTACGATCAAGCACAGTTACTCATCATTTATGGTCACCATGTCTTAACGCACCAAATGCATTAGTTACCTTTAACATTAAACGATTCAGGAACCTCTAAACGACCAGGAGGAAAACCATTAAACAATTCAGGAACCTCTAAAAGACCAGGAGGAAAAACCAAACACCAAAAAGAGACCTAAATACTGTAATAATATAGAGAGAGAGATTGCATTATAGAATAGTGCCTTGATTAAGAGCTTAGGGGGAAATCCCCTTATATAGGGGACATACTAATGTGAACATACTAGGTCTAGAATACATTTTCCAAATACAGCATTATACTATCCTAATCTCATGATATTCCCGATATCTCACATATCCTCCAATACTCCCCCGCAATCGGGCGGTAGTATCATGAACACTGCGATTGGAAAATAATCGATCACACCAAAGTTGTAATTGTAGTCGTAGATGTAGAACACTTCCTTCAAACAGGACGGCCAGCAGAGGTAGCTTCAAAACTAACCAATTGGAGGAACTAGTCAGCAAAACAAGCCAAGTGGGGTGGTCGAAACCATGCCCAAAAACCTGAGGTTGCTGTAGATCGAAATAATGAAAGAATAATATTGATGGTGGTGTGACTGAAAACCGATGAAGCAAGCTGATGGGACTGCACAACCCATGGCTGTCATTATCACGCAAGTTGGGTTCGCTGCCAAGATGGGGTTCGCTAATAAATATACTATCCTAATCTCATGATATTCCCGATATCTCACATATCCTCCAATGAATACCTCACATCCGTTTAGCATTTCCCACTATAACACGATATAATCATAGTTCTCCAGCTCCCTATTCAATCTTTTCTCGCTATCAGGGTATCTAAGAAATAATCTATAGTTCATTATTCATCAGATCAGCTACCCTCACGCCTACAAGTTACACATACAAGAGTCCAGATATGCTATGTTTGCAGGTTAAAACAGCCGATCCCTTCAAAGAGGTTCTCCTATTATAGTTCAAAGAATTGGGGCGACTTGTGAATTTGTAGTGTGCGATTGGTGTAATGAAGTGATTATACAAAACTATGGCATGGAACAGCCCATCATGAAATGCGTAAATAAAAGTCCCTGTCAAGCGTTTACTGTCCCAACAGATACTCCCTCCATCCCCCTTTATTCTTCCTCCTTTCCTTATTTGGCTGTCCAATTTATTCTTCCTATTCTTAAACTGGCATGGATTTATTCTTGATAAATTTCTTAATTTATCCAACCCAACCAAATTATAAACCCATTACCCATCTGCACTAATAACACATCGACCAAACCCTCTCCTCACCAACTTCCACCATGCAGCCACCGCCTCCCTCGCCACCACAAGCCTCAACTTCAGACCCCACTACCTCCACCCCCAAACCTGCTGAATTCAATCTCCCTTTCGTTATCCATACAGCCACCACCTTCGCTGCCAAACCATCTACAAAGAAACAGGAATGGCTGGATCTGGTAAGATGGCCGACCCAAGCAGTCACTGACCAACCATCTAGATGTGCGAAACCTGATCATGGCGTTGGTCGGCGAGTATCATGCAGTGTAGCGCTGGGTAACGCGATGGATGAGAGAGGAGGGTGACCATCTTGTCGGTCCATGTTGCAAGGTCGGAGCTACGAGAGGTGGTGTTCCGGAAGAAAACCGTAGTCGTATTGGAGGATTCATGGAGGGTGGCAGAGAACAAGAGAGGGGGGGTGGGCCAGGTACTTAGTTTAAAAAAGCGCGCCTGAGGCGCGCTTAGGCGCAAGGCGCAAGGCGCACTGAGGGGCAGCTGCCATCGCCTCAGAAGCTTGAGGCGCACAAATGTGCATGAGGCGCACCTGAGGCGCACTAAGTCGCACGCGAGGTACACAAGTGTGCAATTTCCAATTTCTTTCTCTTGTAACCTTATTTATACACTTCCCTTTGCCCCTTAATCCCTTGTTTATACTTATTTACCCATTGTCCCTCTTTAAATACCAAAAAAAGGTTTTTTTTTTCAAAATATGGTTTCGTAAAATATAATTTTGTTCGCTAAATGAGTGCACCTCGTGTGCATGAGGCGTGCGCCTTCGCCTCGCGCATCACGCCTCATCGCAACGGCCCCCCAGCGCCTCGGTGCGCCTCGCGCCTCCTTAAACTAAGGCCAGGTAGTGGGAGGAGAGAGGAGAGGTTTGGGTTAGGTGATTAAGTTAAGTGCAAATATTAGGTGTAAAATCATTAGTTTATTTGCACTGATTTGTACCTTCTAGCATTGTTTCCCTTGAACTTGTGCCCAGGAGCAATAGTAAGTTTTTAATGGGACTGAGGGTATCTAATACAAAAGATCCACTACATGCCATATATCCACATGAATTTGGCAATACCCAAAATAAGTTGACAGTTACGGAAAAGCAATTAGCCTTTGACGCTCATCAAGCACCTCACTGAGTCTCTGTGCATACGGGCATCAAACTCTCCTAAAAAAACATACTACCATCTCTGGCATAACAATAATTACCACACCTTTTTCAACTCCTCATGTTAGCAGAAACAGCTAATTGGCACAGCCGCAACCTGTACATTGTGCCAAGAGCTACAAGCCTACAATAGAAGCACAAGAGCACAGCCAAACTGTTCCCCAAACAGAGGAAGCAGTTAGAGACTACCTTATCATGATCTCCACAGACAATGATAGCATCCTACTGCCTAAAAACTGCATCAGAGAAACATCAATTCCGCTGCAAGTCGAGATTTACCTTTCAACTGTAAATTGGGAGTCGGCCAAGTCAAATTCAGTGTCTTCTTCACACATCCTTCAACGCATGCTGAGTATCAGATCCCCCCCCCCCCCAATTATGTGCCTTTAATACCATATTCAGAATTGAAAAGACATTGTTCAGTAGCAAAATAATGCTTGTCAACCGCACTACATAATGATATAATCCATTACCATATTCTACATGCAACCGAAACAAGAAGTCAAGAGATCTACTTCTCCAAATCAAGGTAATAGTGAGATGGAGATGTCATGAGATTAATTTTCCACGTGCGTAGTAATGATGTCTATGCATTGTAGCCACCCAGCACACAAATCCACATTGCAACATCAAGGGTTTTATGTCGGAAGCTTGGTGATATGCTTTCCAATATAATAAAAAACCGAGATAGGTATGTGATCACCCTCGGGTGAAAACCCTAACCATATCTATAGGTAGATATAACCATAACAAACCCAAGAACTCCTCCACCTATACCGCACGCAATTGTACAACACAAATGAGCAACGTTAAATTTCATTTGGATAAGAGGATGTAAATTTTATGACCCCATCGTTCAAAACTCCATCTCACTTACTGGCTACTTGTATTACGATACTTCGGCATATTGAAGCCGGCAACAAATGCATACTTCCCTCCAGACTGTCGCAATTTACTCTCCATGCCGCCCCATTCCCTCTTAATCTTATATCTCCTCTGAACTGTTCAATTTCTCTCTCTACATCTTGAAGCCATGCCATCAGTCATTCAACCATCACAAAAATCCACAACATCCATAAACAATAACCCTTCATTGATACCCTCTCCACCATCTCTACAATATGTTGAAATTAAAGCTTTTACAACCTCAATTTTCTTTTCAAGGACAGATAAACCAACAACTACAACCCCAAAAAAAAATATTGAAGTTTGAAACAGAACTAACATATACTAATCAAAACCTTGACATATGAGTAGAAGCTATCAACAAATTAAAACTGAGAGGCCAAACTTTTATAACCCAAATTGTATTATGAAGAAAAATACAAAAAGGCCATTTGATGACAAAGGTAAACAAAAATACACAAATCCCATAAGAAGATAGAAGAAAGGACCGGGGTTTTAGGTGATGCACACCACAGTCATAGCTTCAAAACTGTAGAGCTTCCTGAAGAAGAGACAGAATGTGGGGTGGGCATGCGATGAAATCATATGGCTAATCAAATTCAAAGAAGGTGACATGAGGAAGTTAGAAAAGGGATTGAAGACAACTGATCTAAATGCTGTTAACAGCTTGTGAAACTACATTATAAATATTATGAGGACCTTTGAGTGGCCTTGGACTCCCAAGTGATGCAACTGATAGATGGTGATGTAAAATGACATTCTTATATTCCTGTTTTCATTTTTATAATCGTTGCATTGTGAGGTGCCCCCCATTGGTTTGATTCTTCCCCAAGAAATCCAAAGGCTAAAAGTAGTCCCTACTCCTTACTTCCCTTGTAGATAAGCGCCCAAGTGTGTGGGCTTGGGTGCTTATTCTAGAACAGGGCAGTGGCCTAGTCTTCTGTCATCATCCCCGAAAGGAGGAGAGGAACAACATCAGAATTTAGGGCTGTGTAATGGCGAGCAGTGCTGCAGAGAGGAGATCTAGGAGAGAGAAGATAGCATGAGGAATACGAGAGAGACCAGTCAAGTAGGCAAGGGTGAGGTGTATGTGTTCGAAATTTTGTATAAACTAGGAGGAAAAACAGCAAGGTTTATTGGGTAGATCAAATCAGGAGAATGAGCACAATTTTCAACAATTCAGGTAACACCAGAGAAAGGAAATAATTACGGAGGCGTGCTCTGTCAACTTTCTTTTGATGCATTCGATTAGAGCCAAATTCTAGACTTTCTCCCCAGAAAAGACGCACTTTGGTCATTTATGGGGAAGGGGTGTGTGTTTCTAGCTACTTTGTGAGCTCAAGCCTAAAACTGGAGGTGCTTTTAAGGGTATTCAAATTATGTTCATTTGAAAGAAGTAGACTATTCTGTATTGTTTGCACTTGAGGACCTCTTTTCCTCGTTTCCTTGATTCTGATAACAATTTATTTTCAATCCTAAGAAAAAAAAAAAAAACACTGTTATATGAGTAAGGTAGTACTTTGAAAAAACCAGGAGTCACCAGTAGCCTAACAAGCTTTAGCTTACAAACACGCTAAAGCCAAAACACACTTCAAAAATAGTTAGACGGATGGTATTAAATCTGGCTTTCGAGTAGAAATCGTGGTAGAGGAAATCGTGCAAAATCACGATTCCCACGGTTAATTCATGGAATTTTCGGCCAATAGAGCCTATAATAACAGTCGCGTTGAACTGACAGATTTTTACACATCGGAAAATCCAAGTGTTGCAGCCCATATTTTAAACCTTGCTTAGAAAAACAACTCTCCCAAAATAGGAGAAAAAAATGTTACAATAATGATGTGGATTACAAACCAGCAAGGGGCCGGAAAGTCAAAATCATGGACCACACATATAGGAATAAAACAACCTAGCTTCCACATATTGGACTAAGAGTGGTGCATGCAGAACCTACAGCCACACAAACTACACAGACAATAACTACTACAACATCAATACCAACAGAAGATTACGAGTCCCAGCCAAAGAAGACCATTTAAACATTCAAAGCACATAACATACCTTTATTTTCTTGAAAAGGTTTGGGATGTTTTCATCGTCAAAAGGGAGAGTGCCACAAAGTAGAGCATATAAGATTACACCACAACTCCACACATCAACTTCAGGTCCAGCATAGAGTTTCCCAGAAATAACCTACACACAGAAACATAGGTACGTCATATTTCTTATAGTCACACAATAACTAACTATGGCGTCGCCATGACCAAAATTATACAGGTAAGTTGACTTTGTTCACTTTCATCTATGGTAATCAACTCTATGAGTGAAGATGAAAGCCCAATAAGGTAACGAGATCGAAGAAATCTACACGGATTTTATAAGAAGATGGATCAATACAAAATCTCAGAGGATATTCGTTTATTTTAATTTATTTTGAAATGAAGGATATTCGTTTATTGAAGTACTGCATTTGAGTAGCTTAAAATCAAAGGCTAAAGAGATAATATACCCAAATTGATTTACAGAAAAAGATTATGTTTATAACAGTTATCCAAAAGCCTAAAATCCTGACCTCTGGAGCTGCATAGTTTGGGCTTCCACAACTTGTCTTCAGAAAATGACCATCGCGCATAATGTTGCTCAAACCAAAATCTGCTATCTTCACATTATGATGAGAATCTAATAGAAGATTTTCGGGCTTCAAATCCCGATGCACAACCATATTCCGGTGACAGTACTCTACTCCTGATATTATCTGATTCCAGGACAAATACAACTAATAAGTAAAATGACACTATGTTCACACAAGGAGAAGATGAATTAGCAGAAACAAAGACAGAGTAAGGTCAAGATGAAAAAGAAGCATTTGCCTGTTGGAAGAAATTGCGAGCTTCATCCTCTTGTAATCTACCCTTTTCAACAATGTAGTCAAACAGTTCTCCAGATTTCACATACTCCATTACTACATATATGTCTGATGGCGTCTCAATAACTTCATAAAGCCGTATGATATGAGGATGCATGAACAACCTCAAAATTTTTATTTCTCTTCTCACTACAAAGGATAATATAGAATCATAATGTCAGCTAAAGGGGAACCCTGACAACAAAGACCTAGTTCTAGCAAGGAACTCCAAACCAAATAGCATAATTTGAAGCTAAACATAAATAACAAAGAAGCTCATCAAAACATAGCATGGCAGAATCGTGAGAACAATCATATAAAAAAATGGAAAGAGTGACATGTCAAGGAAAAGCTTCCGCCAGAAGTAACATCACATTCAAGCAGGATTTAAGGGATTTAAAAGCATGCAGTACACGGTCACTTATAGCTGTCTTTGCAATTTCAGTGAGACATGAGTTCCAGGCTTCTGGATAACACCCTCGTATGAGCTTGTGAAGCTTTAATTAGATTTTAGGATATCAACTCAATTAGTTAAATCACCACCAAGTTATATGCAAAAGAACCACTTAGTAGTTCAACTTACTCGTTACTCAAATTGTCAAAGTATCAAGTCCATAATAAACATCTACAAGGCACAGCCAAATCTGATGTCTTTAGGAGATAAGAGCAAAATGAGGCAATAACACTAAAGAAATATGCCACTACCTTTCTCTTCCATTTCCATATTCTTGATCTTTCTACGGTTCAATATCTTGATGGCGACTTTATGACCAGTCCGTTTGTGCTCCGCAATTTTCACCTTACCAAATGAACCAATACCGAGCGTTTTACCAAGGTTATAATTCTGTAAGAAAACATCCACACCACTTCCCCCTCGGCCACCATGACCATCCATTTTCCTGTAACAATCACCAACAAAAACTAAACTTTCAATGGATTGCGCCATTTCAAGAGCACTATCCACGAAATCACAAACAAATCTCGTATAATTATTCGAACTATCGATTCCAAAATACCAATACCACTCCCTATAAACAGACGAATATCCTCACTCACATGTCACCCTAACAAAATTGTATCAAAATTACTCAAAAAAAAAGTTCCACTCAACTCAGAATCAATGAAATCCCAAAGATGCGTCCGTATAAACACACAGATTGAGCTCAACAACAACAATCAAGACTTCGTCCGAAAATGATTCGGGGTCGGCTAACAAAAACCCGCCATACGACCGTAACCCAATAATATCAGTCCAATTATACTCACATCACTACCTCAAGAACCCTAAACAAATTACCCAGAAAATCATACAAAATACACAAACCCAGTTCAATAAACAGTAAAACAATCAAAATAATCCAATACCCACAAATTTTTACCAACAATTACACGCTAGACCAAATTAAATTGGGGTTAATCAGGCAAAAAAAAAACCTAAAAAATTGGAGTGATGATGAATTAAGAAACAAATAAAAAAGCAGAAGAAATAATGAGAGAAAGGATACCTTAGGGATCTTTAATAAGGAGAAAAACCCAATCAAAATTTGAGGAGAGAGAAAGACGAGAGGTCGAGGTTTGGAGGTTTAATGGTGACGACGAACAATCAGAAGAAAAAGGGAGAGGAGAGAGAAATTAGCAATGTCGCATTTGGAGAGAGAGAGAGAGAAGAGACGGGAGTCTGATTTTGACATTTTTTTTTTATTTTTTTTTAATAAAGATCCTTTTTCTGGAGAATATTAATAATTAAATAAAGAACGGTAAATTCACGTGATGTCCCTGAAATATGTCAAAATGCGCATGTTGCCCCTATTTTTGAAACATGTACATTTCGGTGCCCCCGAACTTTATACCTAAAGGTAGGGGTGAGCAACGCGCAAACGCCGGATACCCGGTACAAATCCCGGGAACCCAAAATTTTGGAACCGGAACCGAAACCATTTCTCACGATTCCTAAGATTGAGGAATCGGAACCGGAACCGCCACTACCCGGTACCGGTTCCGGGTACCCATTCATAGAATTAAAAAAAAAAAATCTATTTTGGCATATTTGGCTTCATCAATCGATCATCATCATCAACATCTCGTTGATTCATGAGTAAAATAAATATGGTAAATGAGAAAAAGAGGTAGAGGGAGTCTTATAAAGGGGGCGTTTGGTTCATTATTTTTGGGGGGATTGGTAACGGATTCGATTATCACTCCGATATATTGTGTTTGTTTTCATACTTTTTGTTTTCTAATCCTTTCCCACTCCCTTTCCAATCCCCCAAAATGAAACTCAACTAAAATGTAAAGTAACAATTTGAATCCCTCTTTATCATTTTCTCTCTCCTCCCTTCCCCTCTCTCTCCTCCCACACCCCAACCCCACTACATCCAACACCACCTTGCACCACCGTCGCCAATGCACGCCCCACCACCAATGTCGCCGGAGACACCATCGGCCGACCGCCATCACTCCAACGACCCTACCGGCGACATCGCCGGAGTCTTCACGACCTTCTTTTTCCCTTTGCTCCCTATTTTCTATCCTTCTCTTCTCCCCTCTCTTCCTCCATCCACTCATGAAGCCGCCGCCCTTCCTCACCCTAATACGAAATTAAATTGGAAAAAAAAACGAAAAATCAAACCTAAATTTCTAGATCTACGGGTTATTGAGTAGACATTAGACAAACTAATTACATAGTGATCTTAATTATCCAATTATGGTTAGAATGGCGGTGACAATAATCAGAATGGTCATAGTTGGTGGTGGTCAAGGGTGGCGGCTGGTGATCAAGAGAAAATAGTTGAGGTGAGGGTGGTTAATTAGAGAGAAGTTTACTATTTTGCCCTTACCATGAAATCATCAATCATTAATTGGAACCAAACAACATTTAAAAAAAAATGAAACTTGTTTCTACTCTCTTTCCATTCTTGTTTTCAATCCGTTTCCATTCCGAAATGTGAACCAAACGCCCCCTAAGTGTATAACATTAGGGTTTAACTAGCTTATGAACCCGTGTCATGCACGGGGTTCTTAAATGTTTGTGTGAAGTAGTTCTAATAGTGTTATATATATACTCACTCATTCTAGGAATATGTGACATTTTTTTTTGAAGTGAGTTATTTTTCATTTAACAAAAAAACTAATTGGATTCATAGGGGCAAAATAAAGTTATTAGATTCGTAAAGGTTAGCATTTAAGAAATATAGAAATGAAATTATAAGTGATAAGGTATAAAAATCACAAAATAGGTAGTATTACATTAGGCCTGTAATAATAATAATAATGTTTGTAAGTGAGATTAATGACAAAATAAGTAATACTCAAATAACAATGTGAGGGCAAAAGACAATCACATAACTAAAAACTTTCAAAAAAAAAAAAAAAACATCTCTCACAAAATAAGGAAAAGAATCAGTAGCTTCCTCCATGAAAATCACGACACCATCTAGGGCATCTTCCATCAACACCGCAATTCACAAATCCACCAACAAACTCACGACAACTTAAACCCAGCAAAGTTGATATCATGATAGCTGATCGAAAGTTGATGTACCATAAATCTCCGAGTGATCATCGAATGACATAAGCCAGAATTATTACAGAAGGCGAAAAATATCATTTTTATGTCTACCAAACACTTAGATATTATACTTTCACATTATAATTGCGCTTTTACATTCAAAAGTGTTATTTTTTGGTAGAATTTCTAATTCCGCTATGAACTCAGTAAAGTAACGAAATTTGCAATTTATTGTTTTTGGGAACAACATGCAACTTATTTACATTTGTATTTGTATTTGAGTAACTGTAGGAGGACGTAAAAGTAACGGGAGAGATCAAATGGTTGTCGTGTTGCTACTATCTACCTCTCTAATTTGCTCCTTGTGTTATCATATTCACAATACAAAGCGTGAATAGTGTAAAAGTTAACATATGTTAATTTTTTTTTTAAAAGAGTTAACATATGTTAATTAGTTAATACTATATTATATTATTAGTGGCCTACATGTAGGTGTAACAACCCTAAATTTTTGACCAACTATAAATAGAAATAAATTTAGAATTGTCACGCCGCAATTGACTACCAAGTCAATTGCTAGGCTAGAAATTCAACTACCATAAACCAACGGAAAATAAAACAGCGGAAGTCTTTAAATGTCGAGCTATAGTTCTCAAAACGAAACCCAAATTACATAGTCAAAACGAAATGAAATTTGAGATAAAACAAAGTCTTTCGAAAACCCCAACATGATCAGCTTCGTAAGCATGCAGCCATATCATCAAGACCTGTCAACTATACCATCGAAGATTGACATAGGCCCCAGAAATTTTGATCATCAGGTAAAATGGGTATTCAAAATGATAGTATAAGAACATGGGAATATGCTCAAGATGGAACGTCAACAAAAGTATTTGAGTGAGGGTTGGAACGAATCACAGAATGAAAAATCGGAAATCACATAGATCACATGAATCAAAACGTTAATCACATCAACATAAGTAATTAAAACAACGGAAAATTCACGTGGTACCCCCAAAGTTTACTTGATTGCACATGGTACCCAACTTGCCAACTTTCTGCAAGGTACCCTTCAACTTTGATCTTATGCACGTGGTACCCTAATTTCTAACTGTCACTTAACGCCGTTAAGTGGCAAAAATGAAAAACGAAATAGAAAATCTCAGCCATCCATAGTTTCTCATTCCAATGGTTGAGATTATTTAAACTAAAAAAGAGAAAAAAAAATCCAATAAACCCCCCTTCTCTCTCCTTTTCTTTTCAGTTTTCCCCAACGTATTCCCTCTCCCAGCCTTCTTCAACTTTCTCATCATTTAAGCTACCTCCAATAAATTTGCTCAAGAACTTTCTCATCATTTAATCCCTCTACCACAACCCACATTCGCCTGGCCGCCGCCGCAACAACAATCAAGAACCCATGTATAGTTTCCTTCTTTAGTTTTATTTTTTGGTCGGATAATTGTGCTGTAAACTATTGATAAAAGAAATCGATTTTTTTCATCCAAGTATTTTTGGGGGTGTTTTTCTGAGTTGGTAAGAATGCAAACAATGGATAAATGTTAGGTTTTCTGGATTCAAAGATGTTGAATCATGAAGACTGAAAATTGCTAAGTTTTTGATTTTTTTTTTATACTTTTTTGGATTTGTTGTTTTGAGGGTTTGTTCTGGGTAGGTTGAATTTGGGAATTTTTTTTATGGTTTTACTTGATTTTTGGCTTGAAGATGGGTCTTGTAAATTTGGGGTTTTTTTATTTTGTTTTAATTGGTTAGTCAAAGAAAAAAAATCATGAAGATTGTTGGGTTTTGATCGATTTGCAAATGCAGGAAAGTGTTGGGGGGATGATTGATTGGTTAGTTTTAATTAGGCAGTTAGTGCCTTAGTGGTTATGGATCGAAGAATGTAGGATTAGTTAGCTAATCTAACACCGTTATAACAGAAGTTTGGTACAAGGGTACCACGTGCACAATATCAAAGTTGAAGGGTACCTTGTGCAGAAAGTTGGCAAGTTGGATACCATGTGCAATCAAGTAAACTTTGGGGGTACCACGTGAATTTTCCGTTAAAACAAAGTGCGGGAGGCTCTCATCCCCCTTAAAACAAAGGTTCGTCCCGAACCGAAGGTACCTTAAGTAAACAGATGAGGGTACTTCTCACGCATAACCGACTCCACTTCCCAGGTTGCTTCCTCAACGTTGTTATTACACCACAGAACTTTCAACATTTGTGTCTCAGCTCGTCGAGTTTTGCGCACCTTAGTGTCCAAAATTTTCAATGGTGCCTCTTCATAAGTCATGGTTTCATCTAACTCAATGGTTTCTGGATTGAGTACATGTGACGGATCACTAACGTATCGTCTGAGTTGGGAAACGTGAAACACGTTGTGAACCTTTTCGAGATTTGCTGGCAAATCTAACTCATAAGCGACTTCACCAACTCGCTTGGTCACCTTGTAGGGTCCAATGAACTTAGGACTCAGTTTCCCTTTCTTCCCGAACCTCATTACACCCCAGGCAGGTGACACTCGGAGTGGTACCGTGTCGCCCTCATTAAACTCAATTTGACTCCGAGTTTTATCTGCATAGCTCTTTTGTCTGTCCTGCGCAGCCTTTAGTCTCTCCTGAATTAGTTTGACTTGGTCGGTCATCTCTTGGATGTAATCTAGACCCAAGACCATCGGTTCACTAATGTCATTCCAACAGATTAGACTCCTGCACTTCCTACCACATAGTGCCTCGTATGGAGCCATCTTGATTGAGGCTTGGTAGCTGTTGTTGTAGGAGAATTCTATCAAATCCAGCTTGTCCTCCCAGCCACCTTGGTACTGTAAAGCACAGGCTCTTAGCATATCTTCCAGGGTCTGATTTGTCCTCTCTGTCTGACCATCAGTTGCGGGGTGGAATGCGGTACTCATTAAGAGTTTTGTTCCCAAGGCTTCTTGTAACTTTTTCCAGAAACGAGAGGCAAAACGTGCATCGCGGTCGGAGATGATCTCCTTTGGAGTACCATGAAGTCTCAACACATTATGTATATAGGCATCGGCTAACTGTTTCTTTTTCCACGTGTCCTTCATTGGTATAAAATGTGCACATTTCGTCAATCTGTCCACTATCACCCAAATCATGTTGTTGCCCTTAGGTGACCTAGGTAATCCAGCAATGAATTCCATGGATATGGAACTCCATTTCCACTCTGGGACTGGTAAGGGTTGTAATTTACCTTGAGGTCTCTTGTGTTCGCTTTTAACCTTTTGGCAAACTAAACACCTAGACACAAAATCAGCCACATCCTTTTTCATTCCTGATCACCAGAACACCTTCCTCAAATCCTGGTACATCTTGTCTCCACCTGGATGTACCGAGTATTTGCTTGCATGAGCCTCAGTTAAGATTCTATCCCTCAATGTGGCGTTGTTAGGTAAGCAGACCCGATCCTGAAATCGAATTTTCCCATCTTCACCTCTTTTGAACAATGCAGGTTCTTTTGCAACTTTACCCATCAACAGCTTGTCAGTCTCTTGTAATTCCTTGATCTCCTCAAAGACATCATTCTCAATCGCGGTTGTCCCCGTGGTTACTCTTGGTTCTGTCAACTGAACTCCGAAATTGAGAAACTCATTCCTTAGTCTCTGTCTTTGAACAACCAATTGGACCGAATGTAGAGACTTCCTACTCAATGCATCTGCTACAACATTTGCTTTCCCTTCATGATATTGTATCTCCATGTCGTAGTCTTTGATCAACTCTAATCACCTCCTTTGCGCATGTTTAACTCTTTCTGGGTGAAAATGTACTTTAAACTCTTATGGTCAGAGAAAATCTTGAATGTAACCCCAAACAGATAGTGTCTCCACAGTTTTAGTGCAAAAATCACGGCTGCTAGCTCCAAATCATGGGTCGGATAGTTTTCCTCATAACTTTTGAGTTGCCTAGACGCATAGGCGATCACTCTCCTGTTCTGCATTAGGACACATCCTAAACCATTCTTTGAAGCATCGGTGTACACCTCGTAAGGTATGTTCTCATCAGGTAGTGCTAAAACTGGCGCCGTGGTTAACCGTTCCTTTAGAGTCTGAAAGGCTTTCTCACAAGTCTCATCCCATTTATACTTTGTAGTCTTCTTCATCAAAATCGTCATTGGTTTAGCAATCTTAGAGAAATCCTTCACAAATCTCTTGTAGTAACCTGCTAGTCCCAAAAAGCTTCTAATCTCTGTTACATTCTTTGGGGTCGGCCAATCCTTTACCGCCTTGACCTTAGCTGGGTCTACTGCAACTCCGTCCTTGGATATTACGTGTCCCAAAAAGGCTACCTTATTCAACCAGAACTCACACTTCGAGAATTTACCGTATAATTGCTTTTCTCTCAGAATCTCCAATACGATCCTCAAGTGGTTCTTATGCTCCTCTTCAGTCTTGGAGTAAATTAGAATATCATCAATAAACACTACCACAAATTTATCCAAGTAAGGTCTGAAGGTGCGATTCATGAGATCCATGAACACTGCAGGCGCGTTTGTCAACCCAAATGGCATTACTGTGAACTCATAGTGTCCATATCTAGTTGAAAATGCGGTCTTTGGTACATCTTCTTCAGATACTTTCAATTGATAATACCCAGACCTCAAGTCGATCTTTGAGAACACACTTGCGCCCTTAAGCTGGTCAAACAGGTCATCGATCCTGGGTAATGGATATCTGTTTTTGATGGTGACATTATTCAGCTCTCGGTAGTCTATACATAGCCTCATTGTTCCATCCTTCTTCCTTACAAATAAGACCGGTGCTCCCCAAGGTGACACACTTGGTCTAACATATCCTTTTTCCACCAATTCATCCAGTTGTTTCTTCAGCTCTTGCATTTCCACTGGTTCCATCCGGTAAGGTGTCTTAGCAATCGGAACCGTTCCAGGTACTAACTCAATTTTAAACTCCACTTCTCTTTTGGGCAGCATCCCCGGGATCCCCTCAGGAAAAACATCAGGATAGTCACTCACAACAAGGACATCGCTCAACTCTGGGTATTCTACCCTAGTGTCTCGCACATGACATAAGAATAGAGGTTCTCCCTTAGCTATCTGCTTCTTCAGATTCATGGCAGACACAAACTTTATTCTTGGTCTTTTTGGAAGTATGTGAACTGTCCCCGAAGTGAAATCTTTCCTATCCAACAATCTATTCTCGCTTTATATCTACCCATCCAATCCATTCCCAATATTACATCAAAATGGGTTAAGGGAAAAACTATCAAATCAGATTTGAACTCATGTCCACAAATCACTACAGGCACATCTTTAAACTTACTCTTCCATGCAATACTAGACCCATCAGGCATTGAAAACTCAAAGTATACCGTTGAACTATCACTAAGTCCACATTTCTCAACAATCTTATCAGCAATAAACGAGTGGGATGCACCACTATCAAATAGAACATTTGCAATTACTGAGTTAACAGGAAATTTACCCGATACGACATCAGCGTTTTCATTCTCTTCTGAATTCATGACATACAGCTGTCCAGTGGCTTTCTTAGCTGGAGTGGCCACACTTGCCGATCCCGCTTGCTTAGCCGGTGCTGTATAGGTTGTTCCCCTAGTTGGTGCCGGATTCTTGTAAGTGTTATTCGAACCCGCATAGCCACTTTGGGCCTTGAAGTTCTGGAATCGATTGGGCGCCACCGAGTTGCTCCCAGACGCTACAGGTGGTTTTCCAGCTATCTTGGAGTAGCACACATTAGCCTTATGCCCAAGCTTACCACAATAGAAACATATGTTCTTGGGCCTGCCATTCTGTCAGTATACCAGAGAGAACTCCAAGTGCATTAGTACCCAAATCGTATACGCACACCACATAATTCGCAGGTCAAAACCATTGGTGTAAACTCCTTCTCTAGTATCACATAGCAGTTAGCACATAGCATGCGAATGTATGCACCCATCCCACTCCCAGTTTGTAAATCATTTAAAACAAGTTTTGAAAACATTTATAGACTCGACGAATCAGAACGTGGCTCTGATACCAACTGTAACAACCCTAAATTTTTGACCAACTATAAATAGAAATAAATTTAAAATTGTCACGCCGCAATTGACTACCAAGTCAATTGCTAGGCTAGAAATTCAACTACCATAAACCAACGGAAAATAAAACAGCGGAAGTCTTTAAATGTCGAGCTATAGTTCTCAAAACGAAACCCAAATTACATAGTCAAAACGAAATGAAATTTGAGATAAAACAAAGTCTTTCGAAAACCCCAACATGATCAGCTTCGTAAGCATGCAGCCATATCATCAAGACCTGTCAACTATACCATCGAACATTGACATAGGCCCCAGAACACGGTAGGGACGAACCAGAAAACAGAACGTCAGCGCAGGCTGAGTAAGAAATAACAAGCATAAAGAACAAATAAGATACGCGCCTTGAGGCGCGTAGCTAACAAGAACGAATTGACGTTATAACATAGGAATATCAATAACAACAGAGTGCATTATCAAAAGAGCATCGTCGCTCAATATATACATTACTTAATCATATTTTCGGCCAGGGTCCTACCCCATAGCCCCCACTTAACGAACTTTGTTCGAGCTAGAGTTGTAATTATCGCCCTAATAATCCCGAGTGTGCACACCTCTCGCAAGACAGGCCGGTAGGACGAGTTCCCATCTAGGAGGAAGACTATTAGGAAGTCGGTAGCTAATCCGACCCTACGTACCTTGATCAGAGGTATATCAAACGATGATCGGTCAAGCCGAATCCATCGTACTCTAGGTGGAGTCTTTTATTTTCTTTCATCCATTTTGTATACGTTATTCAAGGATGCATTATTTGACGATACAAATTATAATGATCATAATCGAGAGATACTAGAAGCGATACAAACACAAACGACAAACAAACACACCACTCGGCTGAGTGGACGAGTGGTGGTCTCGGCTAAGAGGCCGAAGGGCCGAGAAGGTCAAGAGGGCCGAAGGGCCGTGGGGAGTATGGTGGTCGAAAGTCCGCAAACGAACATTGATAAAACGGAAGGAAAATATGCTCAATGATATAATTAGGCACAAGCGAAACGAGTAACAAGAATGAATGTGTAAAGCAAGAACATACGATGATCAAGCGAATTAGTGTATCAAACAAGACAATGGTTAGTCAAGAGGATTGTGATCAACGTTCTTACCTTACTAGCGAAATCACAATATCAACTCAAGACTTTACAACGGTACTTCCTCGAACACACAACCTAAAATCAATCAACAACACACTAATCACTAACCACTTCCACTATTCAACTCGACATAGCTAGTAGTCCAAACCACACCATCAATCAACATAGACCAAAACATGATCAACATACTTATCACATACTAACAAGATTTCCACTAGATTTCAATGCCCAAACGATCTCCAAACGATACCAAATTCGCACATCACCTTCCCAATCATACCAACAACACAATTCCATTATTAAATCATCAAATCAACCATATTAACACTCAAATTAGGGCAAGATCAGATCTGGACAGAATACTACACAATTCCCAAATTAAAACCATGAATTATTTAAACCATGATAATCAATTCCTCCAAATACTACACAATTCCAATCATAAAATCATCATTAAATCATCATAATCTCAATCATAAGAACCCTAATTCTAAATCCAATAATTCATGCATCAAAACCAATATTAAGCATGATCATAATCTAAACAAACAACACCCAATACTACAATCATGTTTTAACTTCAATTAACATGATAAATTAGAAGCCCTAATCTGAAAATTATGAGAGAAAGGGTTAAACTTACAACTCTTGGTGTAAAAACCAAGAGAGAGGGCAAAGGCGGCCGGCGGCGGTTCTCGGGCACGGGGAGGCGCCGCTCTTCTCCTTCTTCTCTTCTCTCTCTTTCTCGGCTCTCCTCTCTTCCTCTTGCTCTTCTCTTGCGACGGGAATGAGTGAGGGGAAGGGTTTGGGGTCTCTTTTTATTTATAGTGTAGGGTGCGGGAATCATTAAGGGTATTTTGGTAACTTTGCCATAAAGACTACCCAATTAGGAAATTGACCCAAATAGGAAAGTAACTCTAAATTTCCCAAAATAGAATTTAGAAACCTCGAAATGAATATTTCCCGACGATCTTTAGTAATTAGAAGTCCCAAAAATACGGGGTGTTACAGTAGGTTAATAGAGGAAATGGTACATTGAGTGTTCACACAATCACGTATAATAAGGCAATTATTATTATCATTTCCTGTTTTGATTTATTACGGCTCACATTCAGATTCGGGGGTGAATTATTTTTTTGCTAACATGTCGATAGTTTATTAAAGTCGTGCCACATCAGCTTAATGACACGACTTTATTAAAAGATATAGAATAGATAGATAGATAGATAGATGGGTTATATGAATGTCCTGTATTTTTTTTAAAAAAAAAAAAAATTAAATTCACACCTGCATATATTTTATGTTCATACTCACATATGGAATATGGAAGGTCCAATATATTGGAAGCCAATGTATACTGACATTAATGTCATATTTACTTCCATAATTCGTCAAAATTTTCACAAATAAAAGATTTGGTCATCTACATTCATTTGGACTGGTTCTTTCCTTTTTATAATATGAGTTGTAAAAATATGCATCAAACAACAGTTACCACACTGGTAATATAACACTACGGAATTCGAAAAGTGGTTTATGGAGTTTGTTTGTCCCACATTGGGAAACTAAAGCTCACATGATCAGTTTATAATAGATTCCTACCATCATACTAACAACAAGGCCTTCACCTTTTAGAGCCCAGAGAGAATATATGGGCCTAATAGATGACTACCCATCTTATTGGGTTGTGTTGCGACGTATGATGGATCAGGCTGTTACAGATGGTATCAGAGCAACCCTTCGACCGCGTGCTGAGTGCTGGGGTTAGGCCCAAGTCAGCCGCCTAGTGGGGGAGATCTTGGACATGTGTTGATGATGGTATAGTTTGGCCGAGGCGCAACAGGGACGTTGCGTTATCTAAGTGGGGAAGTTTGTAACATTACGGAATTTGGAAAGTGGTTTATGGAGTGGTTTCTGGAGTTGGTTTGTCCTACATTGGGAAATTAAAGCTCACATGATCAGTTTATAATAGACTAGTTTGTATGCTCGGCCTACGCCCGGGCTGCATATTCACATTATTATACTCGTTTTATAAAAATGTTGATTTATCTTTTTTATAATATTATTAGTAATGATAGTATATTATATTATATGTTTCTGTTCACTTACTCCCTATCATATTATTATTTTACTTCCACTTTTACATTAGCCGTTTTACTATCTCATCTTCACACCACAATCACATCACCTGTTTTATCACATTATATTTTTATATTACTATAACTTAGCTTACCACAATAATCACCATAAATTATATTATCGGAAAAAGCACGTGGTACCCCTGTACTTTGAGGTTTTGCATGCGGTACCCCTACAAATTAACTTTGTGCATACGGTACCCCTGTACTTTCGAAAACTGCACACCATACCCATTTTTGAACTTCTGTTAGTTTATCCGTCTATGATATTGACAGGAGCATGATTAGCTTGAGTTAATTACAATCAATAATCAATAATAATGAAATAAAATGACCAATCCCCACCTCTTACTTTTCTCTCTCCTCTCCCCCTTTCCCTTTCCCTACCCAGCACAACGTACTACCTCACGAGTCACGACCTCACCACCGACTACCTGGACACACCACCACCGTATACTGTCCGGCCACAACGCTTGCTCGTCGTATGATGGCGACTCCACAAGTGGAGTGATCGCTCACCGTCGACGACTCCCACTGCCTCCCAGCACAATTCTACCTTCTCCCTCCGACGCGATTTCCCCCTTCCCCTCGGTCCGCCGCCACCCCTCTTCTTCTAGCCACCCCTCTCCTTGTTTTCTCTAAAAATTCTGAATGAATAAACCTAGAGTAGGGAATTCTTAAAGTCCGAAAAACGTAAAATAGAAAAATACGTAATTAGGAAAATACAGAAACCACGGTCCGCCAAGCTCTTCACCGCGACCCGCAAAGCCTCATCGCCGCCCGCCAAGCTCACCACAGCGGACTGCGAAAAGTCTTTGACGCATATCTTTTTGCTTCTTTTAACGCTTCGCCAAGCTTGCAGCGCGGCCGCCAAAAGTCTCTGGAAAGCTTTTCAACAGCGCGTCAATTATTGTTTGTATCCAAAGTGTGCTTAAAATGACCAAAATTACATAAAACTTAAGAACCGATACTCAACACCAATAGTGAGTATAATACATCATTTGGAACGTTAAAATACAATAAAACCATCAACTTGATGCGTATAAAATAGGCAGATTAGTATCTCATTTTGTGAAGTATTTCATGCGTTTCGACGCTCGTCACTTTGTATGGATTTATGACCCTTTTGGCTGTTTTTCTAAGAATTAATCTCTTAGGTTTTTGGCTCTAATATTCTTTCAATCCTCATTATGTCATACGTACGGACTACCACAAAAATTTGAAATGTTTTCGTTCCGGAGCCATTTTATCGAAAAATCGTGGAGTATGTACTGCGATTCCGGTCAAATTTGATCAAATTTTCAAAAAAACGTCATATGTCCTCCAAAAACTAATGTAGATACCCTAGGACTATACTTGTTAGATTTGAGTGTTAGTTCCTCATTTTCTAAAGTATTTCATGCGTTTTGACGCTCGTCACTTTGTATGGATTTATGACCGTTTTGGTCGTTTTCATTATCTTCTCTTATGATTTTTACTATAATACTTTGAAAATCCTCATTATATCATACGTAGAGACTACCACCAAAAATTTAGCCGTTTTCGCTCCGGGTTTATCGAAAAAACCGTGGATTATGTACTGCGATTCTGGTCGAATTTGATCAATTTTTCGAAACAAGCCAAATGTCCTCCAAATATTAAATTAGATACCCTAGGACTATACTTGTTGGATTTGAGTGTTCGTTCCTCATTTTGTGAAGTATTTCATGCATTTCGACGCTCGTCACTTTTTATAAATTTATGACCGTTTTGGCCGTTTTCCTTATCTTCTTTTAGGTTTTTTACTCTAATATTTTGCAAATCCTTATTTTATCATACTTAGAGACCACCACAAAATTTTGAGTCGTTTTTTCTCCGAAGCCATTTTCTCAAAAAATCGTGGATTATGTAATGTGATTCTGGTCAAATTTGATCAATTTTCCGAAAAAAAGTCAAATGTCCTCGAAACATTACTGAAGATACATTAGGACTATACTTGTTGGATTTGAAGGTTGGTTCCTCATTTTGTGAATTATTTCGTGCGTTTCGACACTCGTCACTTTGTATGAATTTATAACCGTTTTTCTAACCTCCTCTTAGGTTTTTGGCTCTAATATCCTTCCAATCCTCATTATATCATACTTAGACATTACCACCGAAATTTGAGCCGTTTTTGCTCCGGAGCCATTTTATTAAAAAACCGTGGATTATGTACTACGATTCTGGTCAAATTTGATCAATTTTACGAAATACGCCAAATGTCCTCCACACATTACTGTAGATACCCTAGGACAACAATTGTTGTATTTGAGTGTTGGTTCCTCAACTTCTGAAATTGTTCATACGTTTCTACACTCGTCACTTTGTATGGATTTATGACCGTTTTGGCCGTTTTCCATATCTTCTCTTAGGTTTTTGACTCTAATATTTTTCAATTACGCATTATATCATACGTAGAGACTACCACCAAAATTTGAGCTGTATTCGCTCCCG
Organism: Spergularia marina; assembly: GCA_963680865.1. Classification (NCBI taxonomy): domain Eukaryota; kingdom Viridiplantae; phylum Streptophyta; class Magnoliopsida; order Caryophyllales; family Caryophyllaceae; genus Spergularia; species Spergularia marina. The sequence continues at coordinate 17,938,051 of OY804553.1, read as the reverse complement.
AGCCTTTTTATCGAAAAATCGTGGATTATATACAGCGATTCCGGTCACTCGATCAATTTTTCGAAAAACGTCAAATATCCTCCAAAAATAACTGTAGATACCCTAGGACTATACTTGTTGGATTTGAGTGTTGTTTCCTCATTTTCTGAAGCATTCCATGCGTTTCGATGCTCGTCACTTTGTATGGATTTATGACCGTTTTGGCCGTTTTCATTATCTTCTCTTAAGATTTTTACTCTAATATTTTGAAAATCCTCATTTTATCATACGTAGAGACTACCACCAAAATTTGAGCCGTTTTCGTTTCGGAGCTTTTTTATCGAAAAACCGTGGATTATGTATTGCGATTCTGGTAAAATTTGATCTATTTTAAAAAAACAAGCCATATGTCCTCCAAACGTTAAATTAGATACCTTAGGACTATATTTGTTGGATTTGAGTGTTGGTTCCTCATTTTCTGAAGTATTTCGTGCGTTTCGAAGTCCGTCACTTTGTATGGATTTATGATCGTTTTGCCCGTTTTCATTATCTTCTCTTAAGTTTTTTACTCTAATATTTTCAAATTCTCATTATCATACGAAGAGACTACCACCAAAATTTGAGTCGTATTCGCACTCGAGCCTTTTAATCGAAAAGCCGTGGATTATATACTGCGATTCCGGTCAAATTTGATCAATTTTTCGAATAACGTCAAATGTCCTCCAAAAATTACTGTAGATACCCTAGGACTATACTTGTTGGATTTGAGTGTTGTTTCCTCATTTTCTGAAGTATTTCATGCGTTTCGACGCTCGTCACTTTGTATGGATTTATGATCGTTTTGGCCGTTTTCAGTATCTTCTCTTAAGTTTTTTACTCTAATATTTTTCAAATTCTCATTATCATACGAAGAGACTACCACCAAAATTTGAGCCGTATTCGCACCCGAGCCTTTTTATCGAAAAGCCGTGGATTATATACTGCGATTACTGTCAAATTTGATCAATTTTTCGAATAACGTCAAATGTCCTCTAAAAATTACTGTAGATACCCTAGGACTATATTTGTTGGGTTTGAGTGTTGTTTCCTCATTTTCTGAAGTATTTCATGCGTTTCGACGCTCGTCACTTTGTATGAATTTATGACCGTTTTGGCCGTTTTCATTATCTTCTCTTAAGATTTTACTCTAATATGTTTCAAATCCTCATTATATCATACGTAGAGATTACCACCAAAATTTGAGCCGTATTCGCTCCCGAGTCTTTTTATCGAAAAACCGTGGATTATGTACCGCGATTCCGGTCAAATTTGATCAATTTTTCGAATAACGGCAAATAACCTCCAAAAATTATTGTAGATATCCTAGGACTATACTTGTTGGATTTGAGTGTTGTTTCGTCATTTTCTGAAGTATTTCATGCGTTTCGACGGACGCTCGTCACTTTGTATGGATTTATGATGTTTTTGGCCGTTTTCATTATCTTCTCTTAAGTTTTTTACTCTAATATTTTTCAAATCCTCTTTGTATCATACGTAGAGACTACCACCAAAATTTGAGCCGTATTCGCTCCCGAGCCTTTTTATCAAAAAACCGTGGATTATATACTGCGATTCCGGTCAAATTTGATCAATTTTTCGAATAACGTCAAATGTCCTCCAAAAGTTAATCTAGATATACTAGGACTATACTTGTTGGATTTGAGTGTCGTTTCCTCATTTTCTGAAGTATTTCATGCGTTTCGACGCTCGTCACTTTGTATGGATTTATGACCGTTTTGGTCGTTTTCATTATCTTCTCTTAAGTTTTTTATTCTAATATTTTGAAAATCCTCATTGTCTCATATGTAGAGACTTCCTCCAAAATTTGAGCCGTTGTCGCTACAGTGCATTTTATCGAAAAACAGTGGATTATGTATTGCGATTTTGGTCAAATTTGATCAATTTTTCGAAACAAGCAAATGTCCTCCAAACGTTAAATTAGATATGCTAGGAATTTATTTGTTGGATTTGAGTGTTGGTTTCTCTTTTTGTGAAGTATTTCATGCGTTTCGACGCTCGTCACTTTGTGCGGATTTTTTACCGTTTTGGCTGTTTTCCTTACCTTCTCTTTGGTTTTTGACTCTCATATTTTGAAAATCTCATTATTTCATATGTAGAGACTACCACCAAAATTTGAGTCGTTTTTGCTCCGGAGCCATTTTGTCGAAAAATAGTGGATTATGTACTGTTATTTTAATAGGCAAACGGAGGGAGTACTTATTAGTATTGAGAAATTATAAAATAAGTTGAATTACTATCCACCTATAGTACATGAGTGATTTATCGTTGTTAGTATTACTATCTCTAATTTGAAGTTTAAAGAAACAATTTTGGTTCTTATATTTACCAAAATGTAGATAATGTCGTCAGATTTTTTTTCTGACGTATCAAAATGTAAGTTTGACGTATGAAACTTACATATGCTAACTACATTTTATAACACTTAATTAATTCTTTATTTACCTAAATCTCTAAGAAAATTCGTAGGGCTTTTAACCTATTTAATAGAGTTGACGTATAATTGTTAGTATTGAGAAATTCATTTGAATAATTTAAACGGTTACCCATTTATATTAGGGTGACCTATAGTTAATTAGTTATTAGTATTAGTATCTCAAATATTAAGGTCATCATTTGGTGCTTATATGTACCAAAATGTAGAAAATGTCAAATTAGACTTTTAACTTACGGAATATTATCTTCCCATAAAATATAAAATAATTTCATAATTATGAAAATGTGATATCTTCATCCTGTTTACCATAAGCTTATTTTCATGATTACCATAAGATTATGTATGGTATACTACATTTCCATAACTAATGCATGAATTTTGTACATGATTACCAAAAACTCACATATGGTATATAACAACAATTCCATAACATAAATTAATTTCTTATTCACCAGAAGCTGTTTCCCACAACCCATTTTACGCCGTCTATTGCCTATTATTGGCATCGACGACCCACCTAACTGGGCTCGTGCCGCCATATGTGGCCCAATGGTGGTGTATTCGGGGAGAGAGGTGGTAGTCGGCGTGAGCGGCGGTGGTTGTGGGGTGGCATAGAGGGTGGGGCGGTGGGTGTGAGGGTGAGGTGAGAGAAAAAGAAATTAGTTTTTTTTTATTTAATTATTAATTATTAAATTAAAAATATATATTAATTATATGCCACATCACTGTTTTACATCCAAAAGTTAACGGAAAAGGGCGATAAGGCACCACTTGCCTATAGGTGTAAAGTTTGGGGGCACCGCAATGTATAAGTTTCAAAGGTAGGGACAACATGCGCATCCTGACATAATTTAGGGGTACCACGTGGATTTACCGAATAAAAAAATACTATAAATTTGTGATTATTTTTTTTTTCTCTTTGGAGAGGAATTTTGGGTTCTTTGAAAAAAGATGATGTTTAAAAAAAAAAAAAAAATCTAACAAGAGACAATTAGCAAAAACCAAAAGAAAAAAAAAAGAAGACTCATTGGTGAGATAGCGGTACATTTATTTGGTTTTTGGTTTTTGGTTTACGCGTTGACATTAAACTCAAAATCTTTGAAAATTGCCACCAAATTCCTTGTAGCATTGATTAGTGAAATGTATAATACAAAAATAAGCTTTTTTTTAAACATACAACAAAGTGAATTCGAGAATCTTCCCTTGTTCACTTGCATTTTCGTAAAAGATAAAACACTAGCTCTTCTCTTTACATTATTTGTTTGTTACTATAAAACTTTTGTTCTATTTCTAGTGGGTGGGTGGAGCAAAACTATTGCATAGGACAGCGACATTAATGTGATTTTCCAATGATATTCCAATACTTCTTGCTATATTTAACTTAAAATTATCAATACAATTACACAACTAATCATGAATCCTGAACCCAATGCTCACATGTGGCTTGTAGAACTAGTTTCACTTACACCGCAAATTGGACTATTCCTACAACTCAAACCTACAATAATGAGCCTAAAACATCAAAGGCATCGAAGGAATCCTCAGCGGTTTCATTGATGTAAAACCGTTAAGGACCTTGGCGATTTTAGGTGGTCAATGTCTCCCATATGACAGCCACTGATACTTTTTGACACCCTTAAAACCACTAGGGTTCTTAGCTATTTTTGTTAAGGAGATGACGTACACCCCATAACATTGAACACATTTTTATCCAACCCGTTTTGTATTATTGTTTAACTTTTTTTAACACTATTTTGAAAATTTGTTCTACCAAACAAACCTTCCTCTTTTGCTCAAACCAAAAAAAAAAAAAAAAAAAAACACGTCGGTGGCTTCCTCCAATTTCTATTCCTGATCTCTTCCCTCTCTGTCTCTCTCTCCAGTCGTCAGTCAGACGCTACCTTGATTTGCTGAAGCAAACCAAACTCTAGTTCTTTCGCCCTCTCTCCAGAAGAAAACCCCTTTTCTTCCTCATTAAAAACTGAAAATCCCCAGATATTCTCCAACTATCTGGGAGCTTGAAACAATTCACGGGAGTTCTAATACTACTCGAAATCACCGATTAAAGGTACTTTCCTGTTTGATTTCTTGATGCCCATTTCATAAAAGTTCAATAATTTCTACTATTTAAGCTTATTTCTGCAATTGGGTTGTTCCTCAAATTTTGATTTAGTTATTATTGATTAAAATGGGGTTTGATTCAGAAACCCTTGATTGTAAACTTTGAGTTCCTTGCAATTGAAGCTTTATATTTGTGGGTTTTGCTGGAATTTATTATCTGGGTTTTTGCGCAAATTATCAATTTGATATAAAGTTGGAGGCTTTAATTTAATGGGCAAGCCATTGTTGTTTGAGATATTGGAAAAGCCTGCAACAAGCTGTGTAATAGCCCTTTGTAGTGCAATATGGTACTATATTCAGAAGAAGAATATTGGGTATTCACATGTGGGGTTGAGTTATGAGACTGCTCTTGAAGGGCATCATTGGAGGATTATAACGTCGGCGTTTTCGCACATTAGTGTCATCCATCTTGTGTTTAATATGAGTGCCCTTTGGAGTCTTGGTGTTGTGGAGCAATTAGGGGACATGGGTCTTGGTGTTCAGTTTTATCTTCATTACTCTCTTGTCTTGGTTGTTCTATCTGGGTTGTTGGTGTTAGGGACTTATCATGTTCTTATTCAGAGGCTAAAACTCGAGTATTTTCGGAGAGTAACGGCTGTTGGGTACTCCTGTGTTGTTTTTGGGTGGATGACGATATTGGCTGTGAAGCAACCATCTTCCAAGTTGAGCCTCTTTGGGCTTCTTTCTCTGCCTATCAGTTTTGCGCCTTTTGAGTCCCTTATATTTACGTCGATTATTGTTCCACAAGCTAGTTTTATTGGGCACTTGTCAGGAATCATTGTTGGGTATGCAATTGGATGGGGTTTCATTCATGGAATGAACAACTACTGGGCTGTTACAATGCTGGGATGGATGGTTGTTGTTTTTGTGCTGAGTTTGAAGCGGTCTGGTGCTTACGACTTTGATTTTCTCGAGATTGAGCCGGTTACAGATTCTTCTCTGCCTTCAGTTCGCTTTCTTCCCCCGGCAAATGGTAGAACTTTGCAGATGAGTTCAGTGCCAGCAGGAGGCCTTGAACTTGTGTAGTAACTGCCTTACAAGGTGATGGTGTTATTCTAATCCATTCATTGATGTGATGTTGCTTTTGGGCCTGCTTTGAAGTTTCATCAATGTTTTAGGAGCATATATGTTTTGTTCTCCCTTCCACCAGCTTAAAAAAGGAGCCTTGTCTCAAAATGCCGTATTTATTCTTCTGCGGTGCTCTTGACATATGTTTCAAGGTAAGTTTTAGACGTGGAATCCGACTATTCTGTACATTGTAGGACTATAGTGGTTTTTAAGTCGTGAAATGGTTCCGGTAGCTGGATTCATAGTCTGTATTTTGACCATTTGAAAGAAGGAAAAAGATGATTTGAAACCATTAGATGCATCTATTGGGAAAGATTCAGCTTACTTTTGTACATGAGACTATTTTTGAACATAATAAACATTCATGCTAAGTTTATAACATCATTGTGGTCTATGCTTTTAACATTTTCACTATTCCTCTACTACCTGACAATCTTGCTGAGGTATCATGGCTCAATAGCTTCTCATATTATGCTTCTACACTTCTAATTAATATTGCGGATAGTTGTATGAAATTTTGAATTGAACATGATCTACATTAGTCTGTGATGGGCCACGGCCTGCAGATATATTTGGATTTCCTAATTTCTAATATGAGTATCAGGCTTGTGAAACAGTGAACAATCACCATCGACTTCGTTGTTGGGGGGGGGGGGTAATTTGGTATTTACTTAGCCGCATAATCATAGTCACGTTATTGTTTGTAACTGCACTAGAATTATGATCAATAAGTTACACTGATTGTCTTGCTCTTCTAAGTTGTTCCAGTTGATACGACGTAGTATGAGCTATGTTCTGGGGTTTCTATTCCTATATAAGAATGCTGTGTTATGCAGATTTTTGCCTGTTGTTCATTTTCAGAGGGCCATATTTTGTCCTAGAAAGAGCTCATAGATTCTTAGGTTTGCAAATTGACACCAAGTTAACTCCTCCAATAATAGTGCCATTTTGTTAAAACAGAAGAATCTAAGAAATATGCGAGGCCAGGCTATACTGGCATGCCCATTGGAGTCTTCTTGTGTTAATTGAGATCACATGCAAATATGCAATGCATTTTGTGTTAATTGACGGGGATCATTCATATATTGGTACATTTCTGTAGCGGTAGTGAGAAAATATGTTGTTCAGGCAAATATTTCTTGCTATCTTACCTGAGGATGGATTCATATAATGAAGAAAGTTTTAGATTAAGCACAAGTCATAAGGTTCAGCGCGGAATGATAGCACTTTGAGAGGTCAGCTTTCTTACGTGCTGATAATGACGTCATGATATATATAGCTAGGTGGTTCTATTGAAGATAGAAGTTTTTATCTCTATATACTCCCGGGTTCTACTGTGCTTACTATACTCCTTCTCTATCCTTGCACGGTTGCACTTCTGTCGTGGGGCTTGTAGACTTACAGTTGTTTAAAATCAATGCAGATGCATGTAGGCGCAACTATAATGGCATTCCCCTGTATGCTCCCCTTTGCAGCTGCCAAGCCTAGAAATTGTTTGAGCTCTTGTTAGCTGCGTTTTTTTTTTTTTTTTTTTTTTTTGTAAATGTGTGTGTGCGCAAGCGAAAAAAGAACAAAATTTAGGTGACCCTTTTGGCCAGGGTATAAGTCGTTTTTAATTGCTAATAGTCAGGAAAGCTCAAAATTTGTGGAAACAAGTAGCGTATCTGGTCTACATTGAATGAAAATGACTGGAGATTCTATAGTTGTGTTACAAATTTACAATATGATTTGTGACTCTGTTTGTCTTTGAGGCTTTCTTGCTGCTTAATGTCACGGAGTTATGAACTAATTAATTTAACACAGGGAAGATTAGATTAGTTTATGATGTAGTATCTGTAATCTACTTGCTGATAATCCAGAGATATATAACGGTGTGGTGCATGTCAAGTTTCTTTTTTGGTTGGTAGAAATGGAGATGTTCATTTCTGTTGTAAATTGCAAGTCCAACAGAACAAGCAGTTCACTTATGCACACAGGAACTATCTGGTTATATATGGAAATGATGATTTTTGAAATCGATGTAGCTCATCTTGAGACTGAAATTGTTCTTGAAGATTGCTATTATCAATTTTCCCATTTTTTGGAAGCTGAAATTTCAGGGAAGTTTATTTTCCGCATTTGCGGCCTGATCTTAATCTCTTTATGGAGTCTCGCTTCTGATTTGTTCTTTACGTTTCACCTAGAGGAATCACTTGAAATTCTTTGTCAAGCAGGTCAGTAAATTCTTGCCTAGATTCACCTTACGCGAGGATCATGCTACACTATTCAGTTCCGCGAATTATGGTTTCTGAGCTGTGCGAAATCAGGCTACTCGTGACAGTATCAGCTGAATTCATACATCAACCTCATCAAATGCATCAGAAACTAGAATTCTTTCCAGATTTGACAAAGGGAACACTAAAGAGTATATATACATGGAAAACATATTACGAACGTACTGTGGGGAGGGGCAGGGGGAAGGGGAGATCATTGCCTTTCCAGGGGTAAAAGGTAAAACGCATCCGTCACTGACAAGGAACGAGTGTAAATGTCGAGATGCTCTGTACATAGACAACCCTAGACGAACAAAACATACAGCTAAATGTAGCATCTGTGTCACAAACTTCCGGACTGTACATAGACAACGAAATTCTTCGTCCCTGTTTCCTTTTCAAGATGTAGGGGTCATAAGCTTTTGATGAGCAACAGAGACAAGAGAAAGTATATGATATCAGCTACTGGAATTAAAAAATCAATGCTGTCTCGATAGCTTGCGGAGCAGCATATGTACCCCATTCGCAACCTACTAACCAAACAATGAGAGATGAATATTGGATCACACTCCTCTGTAAATTGGCTTGCTCGTAGTCGCTGCAGCTAACTCGTTGATCTGCAGTTACAACAACATGTTAAGTCAGTCAAGAATGTGTAAGAAGTTGCTACTGAAGGTCCAAATGAAGACAAACAGCAAATAAAATTGTGGCTATGCAATGCTCTGTATATACTGTTGAATTATCAAAGCTTTTACAAGTGAGAAATGGCTGTACATGTACAGTTGAAGGCTATGTAGTATATACAGTTGAAGTATCCAAGAGAAGTTGCAACCATGGGATTAGAAGTTTAGAACACTTGCAGTCACATACGCACACAATGTTGCAGGCTGGCAGGACCTTGCAACTCCTGTCTTTGCCGTAACTAGTATTAATAAATCCACCATCATACTGGCAAAGGTAAAGGATGTAAGATCTATTGCTCTTAAAATGTTATCTACCAATTTTTACTAGGATTACACTTCATAATGGCTAAACAATCAAGAACCAAACTTCAAAAAGGGACGTATCTGTCAACATTGGTAAGAAGCAGCCCTAGAAACTGAAACCCAGGGTAAAAAAAGGGCAGCACCAAATCCACAGATGGAATGGACCATCCCCCCCACCATACGCGGAAATCCACTTCCCCAAAAAAAAAGGAGCTCAAACAGCCATATATGACATTATGACACACACAGTCAGATTAAAGACCTGCAATATCTCCCTCTGAGCTTCTTACCAACACAACCCCCCCCCCCCAAGTGTACAACTGCACAAATATCTTGTTGTGTAACTCACACCAAACGCCAGCTCCAAAGTAGGCCCGTGTCCATGACCAAATCTCAAATCCCATCCATGGATCCAAATTGTGGCTAAGCATCAAAATGTAATTGGAGCAAAGTTGTGCTCGGTCCCTCTCACTCAATAAGCTCCAATTTACCATTTTGGGGAAGATCATTTTGAAAACAGGGCTAATTCAGTGAGATGGAGGGAGAAGTTAACAACTTCGTTGTTTCAGGTTTAAAACTAATGACTCTTCACCTTGGGTTGAGTAAATAAGACACATTGCTTCTTACTCTATAAACGACTCAGTAGCAGTCAACAGCTTGCCAAACCTAGTACTTCACTTTCCAATAGGTACTCCTCTTCAAATTTTAGTTCTGGTTTCCAAATATGACATCTACATCATTTAAGAGCAGTAAGGTTCAAGTGACATTAAACATTCCTACTTACTGTTTAAAAGAGGTGTTTCCCTACCTCAAAAAAAAAAAAAAAAAAAAAAAAAAAAGCGGTGTTTCCATTTCTCATGCAGCCGAAAATTCATTTCTTTGGCTTTGGACAAATAGATGGAATAAAGTGAAATGACTTACTATACTGTCTACACTTCTTATCATTGATGACATAGTAGAGTGAAAGCTCCCCACAGTCCTTTCAAAGGGAAGCCATCTAGGGCGCATATGACTTTACTTTAAAATTCAAAATAAATTAAAACATAACAACAACTTAGTACAATCAGCCAAACACCACCAACAAAAACTGGTATATGTTCAACAACAACATCTTTAACCCCAGTGCCTTAAAGGTTTCCGCCATAAGGCGGGGTGGGGGGGGGGGTCAGATGCACGCAAGCCTCACCCCTATTGAAACATAGAGAGGCTGCGCACGGATGACCCAAAATGAAAATTGCGTCAGAATCGCACCGACTGATTGCTACTTCACAAAAACTGGTATATGTTCCAATGAGAAAATTTGAATAGACCTGTGTTCCAAAGAGCATCAAATTCAATCAAAATCTAGGTCTCAGAGTTGAAACAGGTGTACAAATTCACTAACCACAGAAAAATATGGCTCAATGAGGATCGTAACATAGTTATCTGTGATGTAGTTGCTAAACAAGGATTATCTTATTAACAGAATCTCAAGAAGGAAAGTGAAAAGTAACACCTCGTACGAGCCCAAGAAGTAGTAAGGTCTAACCGCGCCTAAATTTTCTGTGCCTCACCTTAACATGGCATGGTGCTGTTTTCACAACCTCCCAACTGGAGAAAGGAAGTATGACCCAGGTACTTCTTCACCACTACTCCCATCATTCTAAGTTTGAACACCTCAGTCAGACACCTCCTATGCTAATTAAGCAAGAAGACAGCTGCACACCATAGTCAATAACTGATCCCAGGTATCCTAGAATAGACGCTGAACAATCACACATGTCAAAGTGACTAAAGGCACATCATCTCTTGGGTAATAGAGTAAATTTTAACTACAACAGTCAGCCAAACAAGATGAAGATGTAGAATCTTGCATTACAATGAACTAAAATTCAGCACAATCTTCTAAAATAAGGCAAAGAAAAAGAAAGGCAATAAGTATATGCCAGGAAGCTATATCAAGAAGATGGAAAAGTTCTAGCTACAAGGTTAGTGTTCTCTTTCCCTTTCCCTTTTTTTTTTTTTTTAAATGTAAAATAGTAATTTCAAAAGGTGAACTCGCTGCTTTTTTGGTGAAACGACCACATAGAAGACTTACATCTTTTTTTGACAGCACATAAAATTAATCAGATCACATAATATATTTAGAAATTTACAAATGTTGATCTTGGTTATGAAGGTACTTACTGGCTCTTTGTATCTTCATCTCTGTTTTCATCAACAGCGCCATTTGCATGTTGGGATCCAGAAACGGGACCAGTGTCAAGGGCACCAGGATGAAGAAGATGAGAAAAACCTTGTCCAAGTGACTTCCATAAGCGCATACTCAAAGCTGTGGGAGAAGTGATAGTGCTTGCAGCAGATAATGCTTCAGTAGATGCAGCTGAATCTGGGTTTAGTTCTGAAAACCTAAATGCTCCCAGTATTCTTTCAGGAAGCTCTGATTCAGTTTGGCTCTCGATAAGAAATGCTAGGTCAACTGTTAGGGACGTAATATAACCAAAGGCAAGGTGCACAATAGCATTGGCAACCACAGAGGACCCAATGTCAATATCCACTTCTAGAAAGCTGTCTCCTACACAATACTTGCAGGAAAGAGCTCGGCCAATAACACAGATGGCCTGTTCTCCAACTGCTTTCCTAACAAGCCAGGGGCCTTTCACAATGTTTGCAATCAATTTGAGCCTTGAATTTCGAAGCACGTCATCCCCCTTCACAAACTGGTCGACCAGAGAACCTTCTGCAAATGGTTCTGGAGCCACAAAATATGCAACTGCGCTGTAGTTCTCTTTGCTTGGAACTTGAAGATTGAAAGCCCAAACAAAAGGTTTGTGTCGTGCTGGAAACTCATCATCAAGTACCTTTCTCACTCGGCTATTAGGATTGTTCAAAACTTCACTAATCTTTGATGAACTTTTAATCCAATCAAACCCCAACGGCTTCAAGAGATATTCCCCAGCAGGTACTTTCACTTTATTTGAAAAGTACTCAGGACCTCTAACCTTAAATATATCTCCAGAGGGAGAGGCCCAACCATTGGGACAATTGTCTGGGTTGAGCAATGGAACAGCACCTTCTAGTTTCACTCTCCTTATCCATTCAGGTTCATCTTTATCATCGTGGTTTGCCATAGCCACAAAAGGTTATCTGTTTAACATTGTGCATCAGTTAGGACGACGATGGATAAAATCTGCATACCATGTTAAGTTATCTATGTTTCCAATATTAAACATATTTTTTGCATTTGTTTCCTAGGGCCAGAACCTATCGATTGTTACCAACGAACAATGAAGGATTCTTCAAAATCACCAAAATAGAACAAAATGATATTAGAATCAACGACATCTTTACAATATGAAACTACCTAATCAGTCAGGGCATATGTCACCAAATGCAGTGAATATAAAACATAATAGGGGGAGCGTAAGTCAAGGACAAGTTTAACATATAAGGCAACAAAAGATGTATGAGGAAGCAGGAAATTCTAACAACATAGACATATTCACATATTATCAGCGCCAACGACAACATGGACATGACATGATTGGAGTACAGATTTTAGAAGGTTGATGTATCTAGAAAGCGTAAGTCAAGGACAAGTTTCACAAATAAGACAACAGATCTATGAGAAAGCAGGAGATTCCCACAACATAGCCGCATTATCAGTACTTAGCACCCACAAAGACATAGACATGACATGACATGACAGGAGCACAGACCAGTGTAGCCAACATATATGTTTTTTTTTTTTTTTCCTGACCAAAGAGTACCCTACATCTTCTTCTTCTTTTGTTTTCTGACCAAAGACTGTAGCCTATATCTTCATTCATTATTTTAGCAGCCAATGCTGTGGGGGTGGGGATATGAGGATTTGAACCCAGGACAACCCCAGGCAGGTGATTTCCTAACACTAGGCCAACCTTGATCTTCCGTGTAGCTATTTAGCTAACATCTTAGCCACACTTCAATGCAGTTTTTGGATTGCTTGTTGTACAGCCAATAGGAGTTAAAAACGGAGTAGGAGGGGTCTGAAGAAACAGGACATTCACTTCATGTAATGTGAAAGCTTCAAATTTGCAAGTTCAGGGAAACCTAACCTGGTGTAGTAACTATTCATTATGACTAGATGAACCAAACCTGCTGCGCATATCATTTCTGTGCCACAGAAAAGTGTTCCGACTGTTTCTCATAATCATAGGAAATCTAGTACTTAAATACTTCCAAGGCTATTAGCTATACAAGTACAGAATTCTTTTCCTCACCCCCTCTCTTTTTCTAAGATTTCTCCAAGTATGCTATCTTAATATGTAAGTGAAACAACCATACTCTGAGTCTAAAATGTAATCAACACCAACTGCAAGACCACCAAAAACGTTCTCACCTCCTATCATGGAACAAGGGTTCTGACTGCTGATTCAGCCAAACAGTGAACCAATAATCATGAATTCATGATATTGGATGACCATGTAGCTGTTCAGCATGCAACTGCTAAACTCAAATCATTACATGTTGCACCATGGCTTCTGACATTAATCCCTGCGGCCCATATTCTCTCCAAGTCCAAAGGGAGCTTCTTTAGCTCTATTTTCACTAACCTATCAGGGTTATTTTTTTTTTTTTTTAATAAACGAACCCATCGGACATCACATCACAGAAAGAGTATATCACCTTTCCTCTCCATCCTCATGAAAGTTCATATAGCTCATATCATCAAATTATCAAACTCAATCTAGATGATTCAAAGCATAACAGTTGAACTAGTTTTCACTTTTCACGATAAGCATGTCCAATAGCAAATCTTGAACAACATGAATGGAGCACCAAAAAAGTCAACAAGATGCAACACAGTAGTTATAGACATCCAAGAAACACGGTAACTAAAACTGCTCTACCAGAAACATCTCAGAATTAGTATCATATGGAATTGAATATTAGTCGATCAAATAAAAGAATTCCTATCATACAGCATCAGTGTATGTGACAGGACTTGAATCATGCGCGAAAGCGTAGCAAGGACTCAGCACTAAATGGCAGTCCTGTCAAATCGGCATCGCCAAATGCAAATCCACCACTCTCCTTGCTCACTTGAATTCTGGCTTTGACTGCTTTATAGCAGCGAGAACGGCTGCAACAAAATAATCCATTATGCGACGCCACTTGCACCAGGTAACCTCGTCAGCTGCTGACGTTCCATTTCTTTCCGAACGTCAATGGCATCTTCCCACCTCCCTGAATCGGCATAAAGGTTGGAAAGCAAGACCCTGCTTGGGCCATGAGAAGTATCTAGACTTGCCAATCTCTTGGCAGCTCGCTCTCCTATGTCTACAAAACCATGTGTTCTGCAGGCTGCCAACAACGTCCCCCAGATTACCACATCTGCCTCCATGGGCATGCTTCTAATCAAATCATCAGCTTCTTGTAGCCGGCCTGCTCTACCTAGGAGATCCACCATACAACCATAGTGTTTAATGTTTGGATCTATCTTATACATATTTTTCATGCGCTCAAAATAATTTTCGCCGGCTTCTACAAGTCCAGCATGGCAACAAGCTGTCAAGACGCCAATAAAAGTGATTGCATTTGGTTTAATACCAGTGTTTTCCAAATGCTCGAAGTATGTCAGAGACAATGCCGCATGCCCATGCATTGCTAATCCACATATAACTGCATTCCAGGGGGAAACAGAAGTAAATTTTTGTTGTTTTGGGTTGAAGACATCCAAGGCGTTGCTGATGCTCCCACATTTGGCATAAACATCAATAAGCGCAGCATATAAGTTGTCGTTGAGAGGAATAGAATTATGTTTAATGTACTCATGGGCCCACTTAGCTTCTTCCAATACACCTAATGATGCAATGGCAGACAGGACGCTCACCATAGTAATCTCATTTGGTTGGACACTGGCTGCTACCATACCACGGAAGAGCTCTAAAGCCTTACTAGGCTGCCCACCTTGTGAATAACCGGAAATCATGGAGCTCCATGAGAAAACATCCCTTTCATGCATCTTATCAAAAAGTTCCTGAGCATGCTCAAGCATTCCATTTTTGATGAAACCAGACATCAGGGCATTCCAAGATGCGAGATGGTTTTTGCAGGCAATCTCAAATTGCACGCAAGCGAGGTTGATCTTTCGGCAAGCTGAATAAAAATGAATCAATGTCGACTGAACAAAATCATAAGAATCAAATCCAATCTTAACAATTGTGGCTTGTAACTGCTGACCCTCACAGACTGCCATCACTCGCCCACAAGAAGAAAGTAGATCCACAATCATCACATCATTGGGACTCACTCCTGCACAAAGCATAGCACTATACAAAACCAAGGCATCCGACAACCGGTCTACTTGTACATAGGCATCAATGATTGTTCCCCATGACACCACATCCTTTCCAGGAATCTCTTCAAACAAATCCCGGGCTAAATCAACAAGCCTTGCTTTGGCATACCCATTCAACATCACATTCCATGAAACCACATTCTTTTCCGGCATCTCACTAAATAAACCCCTGGCATCTCCCAAACTAGAACAAACACAATACATATGCAGCAAATTAGTCGAAACAAGAACAAAGTCCTTGAGTCCAAGCTTCACACTCAACCCATGAATCAACTTAACATCTAAAAGTCCACCAACATGTGCATATGATGAAATGACACTAGCCATAGTGACTTCATTCGGAACCACACCAGCAAGCCTCATATCACTAAAAACCGCAATTGCTCCTCTCCACTTACCATTCTGAGCCATTCCCATAATCATGGTAGTGTAAGCAACACAACCTTTCTCAGGCATTACATCAAACATATGGCAGGCATCCTCCAACTGACCACATCTTAGATAAGCACCAAGCATAATGTTACAGGACACAGAATCGAGTCTCGAACACGAACCAAACAACCTCTTTGCAACACCCAATTGATCAGATTTGACATACATACTGATCAAACTATTATGAACAAAAATATTGGAATCAAGGCCTGTTTTTGCAATGTGGGCATGAATTTGCTGCCCTTGAAAGATTGCCTTGAGTGAAGAACAAGCTTTTAACACAGAAACTAATTCTAACTCATAATCAAAACTACCCCTTTTCGATTTTGGGCTTGTTTCTCGAATCCTCATCGAATCGAAGAAAGATACGAGATGGGTTTTCGATTCTGATTGATTCTGAATCGATTTTGTCGAAAACCGAGACACCCATGTTAACCTTAGTTGAAACGAACAAGAGATTGATCTCAGTTTCACTGAAAAGTACATACGAGAGGTTTCGTTTGCTGTGTTTTTTTTTTTTTTTTTTTTTTGGAGGGAAAGGTAAATTAAGTTGGAAATTACAAAAAAAAAATTGCTGTTACTCGTCGCCCATGTTTTACTGATATCGCCCAATTACCCACTTACGAAGTCGTAACACACACGTTATTCTATGCAATCTAAGGTATCAGTACGAGTATTCATATACTGTCAGAACAAATACAATACGATCAAACAAAAAAAAAAAAAAAAAAAAAAAAAAAGGGAAGAAAACCCACAAACTAAAAATTAAATTAAATATTTTTAACAAAAAAAAACAACAAATAATTCAAGTTATGTGGAAAAATCTGACCTTTAAGCTTGAAGAAATGATACCCAGAAGTTTGTGAAATTTGTAAGTGATCAAAATTTGGGGGTTTTTGTTTTGATTAGAAAGGGGAATTAAGGGAGAAAACTTGCGTTTTAAGTTTGAAATCAAAGAAACAATCAAAGCTGAAAAGCAACAATTGGGAGCCGGACCCACAAAGATTACCCACTACTCGTAAAATGGGAGTGATCACTCATCAGTCGACAATCAAGGGCTTAATGGTGACGGAATACAGTGTTGTGTTGTGTGCCGTTTCTATGTCATTAAGGATTGCTGGCACACTAAACTTTCGGTTTAAGGGAAAGGGATAATCGTGATTAGGGATGGGCATGGACCCGGGACCCGACCCAGACCCGCCGGACCCTACCCGCTCGGGTCGGGTTTGGGTCTTAAAATTTAGAACCCGATGGGTCTAGACCCGAACCAGACCCGAGCATATAAATAACGGGTCGGGTCTGGGTCCAACTTTTGAGACCTGAACCCGACCCAGACCCGCCTAAATTTTTTTTTAAAAAAAAAACCTTAATGTTGTTAGCGTATTAGACTCTACGACTGCCTCTCTTCAGTCTCCACTTTTTAACACATTCATGCCTACACTCTTTCTTTCATCCATGAAAATTTATTTATCTACTGCCGTTGGTCGCTGCCGATTTCTATCGCCGTCAACTTGCACATAACTTGCCCTCCGTTATAAGGTCGATGGGAAATCTTTAGTTTAAGGTACAAATCAGTCAAAAAAAGCTTGAAAATTGATTGTTAAACATTATATTTTTTATGTTCTCAATTACATAGTTTAAATCCTTTTGTTTGTATTCAATTGTTATGTTGGGCAATAGTAATTTCAAATTATTATTTCGTTTTGGTTTTCAATTGGTAGGTCTGAGTGTTTTCGACATCTCCTATGATATAGATATTCAATTATCATCACATTTCTAAGTTCATCTTTTGAGGTCGGTTTACCCAGATATTCAATTATTGTTGGGTTTGATTATTATTTGTGTTTGGTTTACTTATTACAGAGGTTCAACATATGTGAATTTCTTTTCGTGATGATATGTGATAGAATATCGAAAATAAATTGCATTTCTACTCGGAAATATCATTTCTTATACGTATTATGGTCTTCGTATATGGGACCCGCACGAGACCCGACCCAGACCCGACGGGTCCGGGTCTGGGTCTGAAAAATTAGGACCCGTTGGGTACGGGTCGGGTCTGGGTCTACACAAAATATCATGGGTCCGGGTCCTAGCGGACCCGACCCATGCCCATCCCTAATCGTGATTCATGAAAGATTACTAGAGTAGTTGCGTTGGTACGAGACTCAATTATTCTATGTAAATTATAGTTGGATTGAGTTCGAGACATGCGTATGATTTCGACTCAAAATCATAACGTACTAATCAAGATGGGTAAAAAACCAATCTTGTATGAGACGGTTTACTAAATAAGTTGTTAACCATCTTGACTTGATGATCCACTGGCAGTGAGTTATGTGATTTGTGATTTTGTGTTCGAGTTATAGGAATGAAGTATGATTTTGGGGATCCTTTCCGACTAAATCATACTGAACAAAGTGTTGTATGAAAAGTTTAGGAATTTTTGATAACCATCTGATCTCCTAAATAACGCTTCTATGCAAACTATAAACCTCATGAATTCTAGGGGTGAGCAAGAAAAGCGGGTACCCGAAACCGTACCCGGACCCGCTTAGGACCCTGCGGGTCCGAAACCGGACCCGTTGTAGACGGGTAAGGGTCCGGGTCCAAAATTTTAGGACCCGTTAGCAACGGATCCTATGATTTTGGACCCTTTACCCGCCGGGTACCCGTTAAGTTACGGGTCCAAACGGGTACCCGTTGTTTAACGGGTCCAAACAGGTACCCGGAACCCGACAAATTTAAAAAAAAAAAAATTGAAGTTTAAAGTAAAAATAGCTCACTTTAAAGATAACCATGGTTACCCATTAGCATGGTTAGCTTTGAAAGTAATAATTTTTGGATGACTTTTGGCTCGTGCATCTACAACGCTCGTTGCTCCAAAATCAAACGCGTACCCGTTACCCGTTTGGCAATTAACGGGTCCTGGTCCTAAATGGTAGGACCCGTTGGCAACGGGTCCGGGTACGGGTCCAATTTTTTAGGACCTGTTTGTAACGGGTCTGGGTCCATAATATAGTAGCGGGTACCCGTTGATATTCACCCCTAATGAATTCTACAACCATATTTCCCTAAAAAAAAGTTACAACAAAATGATGTTCTGATAATTTATTGCAGAATTGTTATTTATACAGTAGTAAGTTTTTATTTAGTTCTACCTCAAAAGAAAAAAGATTTTTATTTAAGTAATTTAGTCATATAAATATGTAAAATCACTACTATAAATTTCTAACAAAAAGAACATCATAATTTTAACTAGGGGGTATCCCAAGTCACACTTCATTCAACCCTTAGGTACACGGAATGGGATTGCGCAAAACTCAGGTATCAAAAGTGGAATTAGGACAAACCTCGGGTACCTAAAATGAAATTATACTTCCGAAAAATATTATCAAGAGGGTATTCACGCAAATACTTTGGTAGAGAAATGAATAAGAATTTTATCCTACTCCTACTATGTCCGTTCTCAACCACAAATTTAGATTTTTTTGGCAGGAAGATGGTTATTTCGTATAGTACCAGAATCTCAATGTTTTCGAGGTGTCAAATTTAGAACATGATTATCCACTCACGACTCATCCAATAAGTGGAATTATACACATTAGAGTTTGGAAACCATTCTCTACAAATTGTTATTAGTAATCATACATAACCAAAGAGGCATGTAACACATATATTCTTTTTCCGACTTCACAAGTTTGATGTCACATTATCACCCCCTTTTCCTCTCTCATATGATCGATGATGAACAATACAAATGTCATTGGCCAACAAAACGAAAGAAACAATTTACCTAGCTTCTACCTGAACCGAATATATAAACTTTGTCACAAGCCATGCATGCTCTTATATTGTTTGTATTTTAAGAGGTGATTCTTGAACTTTTCATCTTTTGGCCTCCATAACATCTACTCTCCATTCTAAATCATAATAATTCTTTGAAAATCAGCAAAAAAAAAGATGGACAAAAAATTTGCTCAGGTTCGAGATGAGTTTTCCGTTCAACACCCATTTCTTCTTGTATTAGTTGTTGCATTGAGCTTCATTTTGATGGATCCGTTTAATATGGGTCCATTAGGAGGTCACGAGTTCAAACCCGTTACGCATCCAATTGCATCTTTTAAGGAAGTCATGGAAAATTGGCCTAGAGACAACCAAAGTAGATTGGGTCGGAACGCAAAATTAGAGTTTGTGGATCAAGTCTTTGGGCCAGAGTCATTGGAATTTGACCATCTAGGCCGAGGCCCATACACGGGGTTGGCGGATGGTCGAATAGTAAGGTGGATGGGGGAGAAAATCGGGTGGGAAACATATGCAACAGTGTCGCCAAAATGGTGAGTACCCAACTCTTTATTGCAAAAGTAATGTGCTCAAAAGTTATACAGTACTACATTTCAGTTAAATTAATTCCGGTTATTTGTTGAATAAGTTCAAATTTGTGAGTACGTATTACTTATGAACAATTTTTCCGTGATGTCTGGGTCAATAGGCCAATATTTTTATATGGATCAACTTTTTACATTTACTTGCACAGTCGCACATACTCCATCTATTTCATTCATTTGTTTACGCCGGGTCGAATTTTGCCAGATTGGTACATGAACACATTGCTAATGTTGTTGTGATATGAAAAGGTCAATGAAGTTATGTGGAAAAGGGGTTGACTCAACAACACCAAAGCAATGGCAAGTCGAGCACTTGTGTGGTCGCCCATTGGGTCTAAGGTTCGACCCGAAGAACAAGAACTTGTACATAGCTGATGCATATTATGGGCTTCTTTTTGTTGGGCCGGAAGGCGGCCTTGCTACACCCTTGGCAACCCATGTTGATGGGAAGCCCATACTTTTTGCCAACGATCTTGACATTCATAACAATGGCTCCATTTTCTTCACTGACACTAGCAAGAGATACAATAGAGTGTAAGTATATACTCTTAAAACTCATGTAAATATTGGAACTCTTTCTTGTTAAAAGTTTTTTTGAGTCTATTTTGGTATGACAAAATACAAAGAAGAGCTAAAGTTCATGTACCAATTTGAACCAAGTTGACACGGTTATAAGAGTCGAAACTCATAAACCTATTAAAACCGATTTTTTTTTTTTTTTTTTTTTTTTTTTTTTTTTTTTTTTTTTTGCATTGGTGAATAAGTTTGAATCAGACATAAAACATACATCTATTATTGTGAATAGCACTATATACTACTCCGTATATCAAGCCAAATGTAATCTGAAATGTAGTATTAGCTGAAAACTCATCTTTACTAAGTTTACTTTGTTCTTCTAGTTATGTCAAACAAATCGTTTGAGTTACCTTTATTACAAGGCGAGTTTTGCATAACGTGGTGTCCAAAATCTAAATCAAACATGACCATTCACTTTTTTTTTTTTTTTTTGTGTGGATATTTGAGTAGTGATATAATGAGCATCTAATTTAACTAGTAGTTTTATTCATTACAAATCGCTTGAGTTACCTTTATTACAAGGCGAGTTTTGCATAACGTGGTGTCCAGAATCTAAATCAAACATGACCATTCACTTTTTTTTTTTTTTTTTTTTTTTTTGTGTGGATATTTGAGTAGTGATATAATGATCATCTAATTTAACTAGTAGTTTTATTCATTACAAATCGCTTGAGTTACCTTTATTACAAGGCGAGTTTTGCATAACGTGGTGTCCAGAATCTAAATCAAACATGACCATTCACTTTTTCTTTTCTTTTTTTTTTTTTTTTTTTTGTGGATATTTGAGTGGTGATATAATGATCATCTAATTTAACTAGTAGTTATATTCATTTATTTATTTTCTTTGTTAAAATGTAGGAACCATTTTTTGATATTATTGGAGGGAGAAGCCAGTGGAAGGCTACTTAGGTATGACCCAACTACTAAAGACACACATGTTGTGTTGGATGGCTTGGCTTTCCCTAATGGAGTGCAATTATCAAAGGATCAAACCTTCCTATTCTTCACTGAGACTACTAATTGCAGGTCTTAATCCCCCTTTTCTTTCCCATGTTAGGGCGAATTTAGAATACTAAATTTGGAACAACGGATATAAACTTAAAAACTCTAATAAGTACTCCCTCCGGCCCACTATAAACTTCTTACTTACTACTTAATACATTTGAATATGTGAGAGGAATTGAAATGAAGTAAGAAGTTTAATTTGGGACGGAAGGAGTACTAATTATATAAGTTCAAGTGTTTAACTAGTGTACATGTATACAATTACATGCTAATTCATTAAGGCATATGTATCAATGTATGTACTAATGTACATAGTACACTATATATCTCTTTACCCTTAATGCTTTGTTATTGTATATATGATTTTTGACAACACAGGTTGCAAAGACTATGGCTAGAGGGTCCGAAATCCGGCACGTTGGAGGTAGTAGCAAACTTGCCAGGGTTCCCAGACAATGTTCGATTGAACGAAAAGGGCGAGTTTTGGGTCGCAATCGATTGTTGTCGCACAGCATCACAAGAGTTGCTGATCCATAATCCATGGCTAAGGTGGATGTATTTTAGATTGCCACTACCAATGAAGTTCCTAGCAAGAATGATGGGCATGAAGATGTACACAGTAATTTCTCTTTTTAATGAGGATGGAGAAATTCTTGAAGTCATGGAAGATCAAAATGGTGTAGTCATGAAGCTTGTTAGTGAAGTTAGAGAGGTGAATGGCAAGCTTTGGATAGGCACTGTAGCTCATAACCACATTGCTTCTCTCCCTTATCCTGCAATTAGTTAATCATTATTCATGATACATTGATCTTGTGTGTTTTTTTTTTTTTTTTTTTTTTTTTTTTTTTTTTTTTGAGATAATAAATTGATTTTGTTTTTAGTCAAGTTGTTTTAAAGAAAATACTATGGTCTATTTTTACTATTGTTTTGGAATGCATGTAAGAGGCTTATTAGGTGTTAGGGTGATTTAATTGAATAAATGCAAGCAAAAGATAAAGTTGAAATCACTTAATCAGGGTCTTTTTCAGTATCATTGTCGTTTTCGTTCTTTTTGCATCCTAAAATTTACTTAATTTTTGTAACTCTAAATTTATATTTCTAAAGTAATCCTATAGAAAATGAGAATTGCCAATGATTGAAAACTAAAAACCACTTTATTTGGTTTTCAAAAAACGATATCCAACGAGGCATAAAGGATTGAGGAGGCCCTCGCACCTTTTCTGACCTAGAAACTGCAAGAGTAATCAAGTGGCATTATATGAGCAAAAGCAATGAGTTAATTGATCTCCTATGGTAGGCAAGCCTAATTAATTTTGCTCTTCCTCGGTAACTATTTAGTCATTTACCATTTAGACTCGTTTATAACCTTTTTGGGCTTGGAGTTGAGCCTTAAATGGACCAAATTTCTTGGACACTACGTGAGAGATTTCCTCTCTTACCTCATAACTCGAGCCGGTCAACTTCGATTGGTTGATCTCCTATGGTCCTTTGCCAGCTAGGTTCGCAGGGCGGGAATTTACCCAGTGAGCAAACGAAGGATAGCGGCTGTGGGTTCCCACATATACAAACAAAAAAAAAAAAAAAAAAAAAAGACAGCAGATAGAAGAAAGCAGATCAAAGCCCAGCCGCTAGTTGCAAGCCCGCGCAAGTATCCATGGCGCGAAACCCACGTCACTCCCGCCAATTTATCATTCCCGCCAAAAAAAATCCCTGTATATCACAGCAAACAACACCTCCAACATCTTCCTCAATTCTCTCTCCCCATCTCTTCTCTGCTCACAGCCTCACACACTCTCTCTCTCTCTAATTAATTATTTTTTATCAATTAATTGACTAATTTGTCGATTAATCAACTTAATCACGTCCCTAATTATGGATTCATTACCCTCGGAATCACCGTCATTAGCCACCCCGGTAAAAAACCAGCCACAGGTGGATATGGGTCCCGCCGTCGTAACCCCGGATCGGTTCAATAACCCGCCGTCTCGAATCCGAAACCAGAACTCCGCCCTCTCCCTCTCCGACGTCCGCCGAACCGCTCTCCAGCTCCGGAAACCCAACCCCACCGCCTGGGGTTGCGGTTCGGGGTCGGGTCAGGTACTCAATCGGGTCGGATCATCAGCTCCGACGGTCAACGTGTCCAACAAGTCATCTACATTGTTACCCCAAAAGTATTGTTCTTTCTCTTCTTTTTGTTCAATCATTTTTATTTTCCATTTTTTTATTATTTTTCTGGATCTGTTAAATTAGGGTTTTGTTTGATTTTGTTAATCAGAGTAATTAATTAATATGTTATCAATTGGATATATCATATGCGAGATTGCATTTTTTAATCAGCTTGAAAAACCCTAGATGGTTGTAATTGGGGGTAAATTGGATTGAAAATGCAGAATGTAAATTGTTGGGGGCAAATTGCATTTTCAATCAATTGATCTTTGGGTGTTAATTTGGGGCAAATCGGATTAATAATGCAAATTATTGGGGCGATTTCGATAAAAAGAAAATTGCAGATTGTAAATTACTGGGGCCAAATTGGATTAAAATTGCAGATTGTTAATTATTGGGGCCAAATTGCATTTTCCATCAATCTGTGAAACCCTAATTTATTAATAATCGAGGCGGATAATGATATATTGGGGCTGAATTTGGTGAAGTAGTCAAGTTGAATGCTGTTAATTAGGGTTTATGCTGTGTATTGAAAATTATTGGACCAGAAATTAATATTTGGGTGTATGTTTGATTGTTGTGTGTGTATGTGCTGATAGGTATGAGATGTTATGTGAGTTGTTCAATGCAATGGTTAGCGCAATCCGTCTGCTCCGACTGAAACGAATCCCGTCTACACTTACCAAGCTTAGTCGAAATATCGAGTCATTGACAGACAGGTAAATTTGAGACGAGGTTGGTTTAGTATTTGTTGTGGTCGTATGATTTCTGGTTTGATTTGAGTGAATGTGCTTGTATAATTGTAGGAGGTTCTCGTTGCATCACTTGGCACAATTGAAGCATATAGTGCCAGAGGTCATTGCTGTTAAGAAAATTCGAGTGAAAGACGAAGAAACAAGCTGTATGAAGGAGGACCTCCTCATTTCTTTGGAAACTGACAAGATTAGCAATGGCAGTGCTGGATATTCTCATTTAAAGGCGATCTTTCATTCACGAATTATCGACTATGCAATGATCCATCCTGAGGTATTGGTTTTTCCCAATTTCGCCATCAAATTGGTTCGTTGAAATCAATCAAATATCTGTTGCTTACTTGGCGTTTTAAATGCTTCAGGGTCTTGATGTACAGGAGGGTGAACTTCCTGAGATGTTCTATAAGCAACCAAAACCTAGCATGAATCAAACCTCAGCCTTGCAACCAACTACGCTCACAGCTCCCTCATTTAAGAGGCGGTTCTCATCTAGAGTTTCCAAACCCTCTCTAGCTAAGGCTTTCTCAGGAACTCACATAGAAGAGGCTGCTTCTGTTACAATGCCTGTAGAAGTAGTCACAGCATCTGGGAAGTGGCCTTTAACACCTGCCAAATGCGTTTATAATCCTGCTATGATTCTTTCCACGCCAGCAAAAATTGATTCATCTCCCTCAGAAGCTGTCTCGACACCAGGAAGGCTAATGTCTGCAACACCTGCATTGTGTACACCTAAGCGTTCTCTGATAACAGATGATGCTACTACTGATTTACCTAAGAAGTCAGCCAAGCGTAGGGCCTTGAGGTTTGAAGAAAATTCTTATGATGCCGAGGATCAACCCTGTCAAGAAAATTCTGAAGAAAGCTCTTGCAAGGATCTCATGGGAGTACTTCCTGAAGATCTTTTACTTTCGGTAAGTGAATTCTGTTTCTTGCAAATTGCATTTTCTAAAATGATACAAGTTCTTATATGTTATGATAATTGGCTTTAATTTTGGGATAAACAAACTGCAAGAATTAAGACTTTGATTCTAACTAAGTGAGCCTCTTGCAGTTGATGGATAAAGAGCGGAGGACCCTAGAAGACCAGGACCCAGTTTTATCACAAGCACGCAAGCGACAACAGCTTATGGCCGGTGTTCCTAAACTCTTTGACATGGTTAAGCTATTGTTCCAGTCCATCAGGCGTTCGGTTATGACGAGGGAGGAGCTTATTCACAAAATAATTACAGGGCACTTGGACATTGTTGATAGAAGTAAGGGCGTTGCTATAGTTCTTTTTCTCCGTCTGGGCATTTATTGTGGCCCTGATGTTCTAATGTCTAATATTTCATCTAACCTTTGTTTACAGGAGAAGTTGAGGAGCAGCTAAAGCTTCTACAGGAAGTTGCACCTGAATTCATAGGTGAGCAGACCTGTCTCAGTGGAGATATTCTCCTACGGTAGGTTCCTTTCCATACCTTTTTGACATTGCTCTTCAGCTTCTTAATTAATGACATGTTTTTACGTCTTTCTGAATCCTTCAGCCTCAACAAGTCGTCATGTGCTGAATCTATTCGAGCAAAGTTACTTGAAGCCCAATGATACTGTTCTACTTTTCGGACTAACAACAACTAGATTACGAGAGATAGTAAATTGTTTAGGGTGAATCTTAGAAAAGAAGATTGATGAAACATGTGGCTTTTCGGCCATTTTTTGCATTATGTAAATGTTCATTTGCGAGAGTTGATCTCTCTGTAAAAAGCAGTTGCTATTGTTAATGAAAATTAGTCATTATTGCATACATATAATATAACGATCCTTTACTCTCTTCTTTGAAAGAAAATACACTTGTGTTTTATTATTAATTGGACAAAGGTTTATTATCCAACAAAATAGAAATATAACAGCAAATGCAATAAAGAGGCCGGCAATATAGCTTTTCTTTATAATGAAATCTTAAACAATACATATTGTGAAGTAGCTAAAACTTCGAATGTGAAGAAAGAGTTGGAATGCTTTGTTCATTCGTGAAGAAGTTACCTGGATCGACCTTGGTTTTAATCCTAACCAACCTATCAAAGTTATTCTTAAAGTACTTTATCCCAAATCTCTTACTTTCAATGTAGCTATTTGGACCTTGATAATTAATTCCCAAGTCAAGGTCTCTGTAATTAAGGTATGCTTCTCTAGGGTTCTTAGATACAAAGGGAGTCATGTATCTATGAAGTTTTCTTGTCAAGTCAATGTAATACTTGGCTCGTTTATTTCCCCCTTCATTCCAGTTAGTTGCATATTGAAGCTTGAATAAGTTACCTGCCCTATGAGGAAAAGGCGTGGCGTTGGCCGCAATCTCTGCCATACGACCACCATAAGGGTTGAAGAGGATCAGAGGTGTTTTCAGCTCAACCATCTTTCGCAACAATCCTTCTAACCCATATCTTGGAATTGGCTCTTGAATATAATCAGATTTCCTTTTAAGGTAGGTCAAACTCGAAGGTTGCCTATCTAGTAAAGTTTCAAGTGGAGTGCCAATAGGAAAGTCGTCATAGAATAACACAGATTCTACCCAACTCATCTCCAAACAATCAGACTTTTTTAATCCTAACAAAGGAAATTTTTGGTTCACCAAAGACACTAGGGCTTGTGTATCTCCTAGAAATAAGCATCTAAATGTTGCTCTATTCGTCGGGAAGCCGGTTTTCGTAGAGTTTATAACGTCTAAGGTAAGTCGAATGAACACATTATGGTCTAAACTTGGGGCAACATGTTGGTACTGGTTTATAATATCGGTTAGGTTTTGGTCCAGCATTTTTGAAACTCTAAAGAGAGTGACTTGCTCAGGTACGTGGACTAACTGTATTTGATACGACACGATAATAACACATAGAACCTTCACCACCTCTAATAGCCCAAAATAGGTCTTCCCCCATGGCCTTACGGTCGAGAACTTGACCATTGACGTTAACAATTACGGCATCAATAATATTATCAACCGAAAGACCGTATTTTCGCATCATATTTCCGTAACCTCCCCCAGTCAAGTGACCTCCTACGCCTACAGTGGGACAAACACCAGCTGGAAATCCAAGGGTTTTACTCTTGTTTGCAATGCCATAGTACACTTCACCTAGGGTGGCTCCAGCATCCACCCATGCTGTCTCATTTACGACATCGACATCGACTGAGCGAAGGTTGAACATGTCGACCATGAAGAACGGGACAACGGAGACATACGATAGGCCCTCGTAGTCATGGCCGCCACTCCGGACCTTCAACTGTATGTCATACGTTTTAGCACACAATATTGATGCTTGGATGTGGGAGACATGTGTGGCAGTAACAATTAGTAAGGGTTTTCGAGTTGTGGAGGTATTAAAGCGGAGGTTTCTTACGTATGATTGTAAAACCCCTGAAAATGATTGATTTTCTTGTTGGTAAATCAGTGAAGATATGGGGTTGGAAGATATAGAATGATTGTTTAGACACTGGACTAATTTATCTTGGAGTGTTGCGTAACTGTATAAAACTTTCGTTTGAGCTGCCGTGGAGCAAATTATTGCAATGAAAATTGCAAGAAATAATGCATAGGACAAAACTCTTAGCATATTTACTAACCAGAATGTTTTAAATGGTGTATACCTTGTTCGGATTGACGGAAATGAGATTGGTTTGTGACGTATATATTGAGGTGTTAGGTGTTGTTATAATTTATTATATACATTCGAACTTTAGAAATATTCTGGTCATCAATACTAAATAGTGTAAGTTTGGATTCCAAAAAAATATAGTGTAAGTTTGAAAAACTCCTTGACTTTCATTATCACAATTTATACAGTACAGTGTACATAGGCATAAGAAATGCCATACATGATTACAATGATATGGTCAAACTAATTACATAAATGAAGATATCAATTACATTAAACCAACTATCAAATCCAACGAATCTATATACTTATTACACTATTAAATAGTAATTCTGAGGTAATTGACAAGTACCGCAAATCACCATAATTACATACGGATTCAGATCCTCTGGAGCTGAAAAATAACTCCAGAGAAATGAGTTCGTTAAATCTTGGCCATCCATGAGAATCTAACGCTCAATATTAGCCTAATACTTAGAATAACACTTTTATTAACAAAATTAATAAGTGAAAGAAAAGTAAAATAAATTTTGTTACCCAAAAGGTCACCCCTGAACAGGTATTCTTCCCTCCAAAAGTTTTTATGATTGAAATTTCCAAAATTTCTCTAGCAGAACTCAAAAATTTGTCATCCCCCAAATTAATTGTTCTAACTACAGGGGAGTTGGGGGTTATCATGAATATTAGAAACTTATATATGTACAAAATGTTAAAACTTTTATGCAAAAGCCCGATTTCGAGTTCATTAGAACAATTTAGTGGTCGTTTGGTTGCATGCGGGAATTCGTAATTCCCATAAAGTGTCATTTCCCAGGAAATATAAATTCACAGGAATTTCTCAAAAATGTTTGGTTGCATGTAGTAAATGAATTCCCACATGAATTTTCAATTAGCAAGGGGGGCTAGGTAAGCCAATTCCTCCATTTTGTAGAAATTGAAAATTCCTATGAATTTTGAATTTCCATGATTTTGGTCAACCATATAACTCCACATTTTTAATTCATAGGAATTCGAAATTCCTATAATTTAGCTTGGCAACCAAACGACCACTTAGTGTCCGTTGGAGCTTAGTCCATCCAAGATTGGTTGTGTACTTGTGTTGACTGTTGAGCCTTACTCACGCGGCAAAACTCGCGGCTTTTACTATTTTTAGTCTGATTCCATGGGCCACTAAGCTTTAATTTAAACGGCAGTTACAAGCAAATGTCATGTATGCATAATTAGATTGAAAATAATGCTAAGAGTCTAGATGTCTACACATAGACCGTAGTAAATCCAAAATGAGTTAGAGTTGAGGTAAATTTTATGGTTTAATCAATTAGTGCATCTTGATTAGTGTTAGAAATTTGGGTCGGTCGGTACCATGAAACTAGTTCTTGGGGAAAAACAACAATGTAAAGGAATATTCGAAACAATGTTTCTGAAACGTTCGTACAGGGGTTCTCGGTTTCTGGTTTCTCATTAAATTCATCAATATTACATCCTATTTATACTATATACAAAGTAGATGTTTTACCGCTAAGTAATACAGTACAACATTCCTAAATACAATCTAACATAAATGTACTTCGTAAATATTGACATATTAACGATATTACCATAACTTCGTATATGGTAATATATTCCGACCATAGTACTGATATCATCTCGTAATATTGTCGCCTTTCGTTTTTCCTATTAGTTAGTGAAAAATTTACTGCAGTAAAAACTAGCGTTTGCGGCATAAAGCTTAAACTAATTGCATTAAGAAACAGCTAAAAGCCTAAAAACATGTTTAGCTAGGCTACGAGGGCCATGAAATATAAAGCTACAGAGAGTACACAAGGTTAGTCGCTTTGTTGCGTTCTGATGCAGTGTTTCCTTTCTCCGAAACATGGAAAATCTGAGTTACATTTTTACTCAGCTGTGCCGGGCTCTTAACCATGTTGGACGTGTCATTTGAAGTGAAGGAGGTAGACGAAATGTCGACTGGCTGTTGAGGGGGTGACAGGGGTACCAGCTGCTTTGCCTGCACAGGTTGCACCTCCTGAGATGGATTGAAAGGAGGAACTGGCAGCGCGATTGGCATTGTACCTAAATCTTTAAAAGAAATAAACCGAGATTTGCTCAGTTTTCTATCATTGTTAATTTGTCACCTTAAAATGAGTGTGTGTGTTTAATTTCGGATAGAATAATATTAGTTATCACCTCGGCACATTGTCATAGGAGGGACTGAAATGTTGATATAAGTTTTCTGCTATAAATAACTGTTGATATAAGTTTTCTGCTATAAATAACTGTTGGGGTCCGTTTGGCCAACCTTCTACTTCTCTAGAAGTGCTTCTGAAAAATAATTTTCGAGAAACTGTTTCTGGAGAAATTATTGGGTGTTTGGTAAATTTATTTTAGAAGTGCTTCTAACAATCAGAAACACTTTGAGAAGTGTTTGGCCAAGTCTTGAAATAAGATAGAAAATAATAATAATAAAAAAAATTAAAACAAATAAAATTCATCCAGATTCATCATTCATCCCCAACCTTTTTTTTCTCTCGATTCTATACCCTTCGCCCACCCTAGCTCTGCTGCAGCACCACCGCCGACCATCACCCAAACCCACCATTACTCCGACGTTCACCATATTCCGGTCGACGCCACATCGATCCAACTGCTACGCCGCCACGTCGATCCAACTGCTACGCCATCAACGTCTGCCCATTGTCGAGGCCTACCTTCTCCACGCGCGATTCTCTCTCCTCTCAAAACTTCCCCTTTCTACCTTCTTTCCCACCGATTCCTGGCCCCCTCCTCACGAAAACCACCTCTCGCGCTTCCCTCGACCTTCTAGTAGACATTGTTGGCGTGGGTGAGAAAAAATCGAGGAGAGAGAAAATAAAAAGAAAGAGAAAGAGCCACGGTGTGGCGGCTTGCGGGGAGGGGGAAGTGGTGGACGGCGGCTCAATGCCGTGGTGATGAGATCGGAGGGCTAGCTGTGTTGGTGTGGGGACCACCGACGGCGGTGACTGGTGGGAGGTGAGGCGGGTTGGGTGGGATTGGGGAGGAGCGAGAATTTAATAGTAACTAGTTTGATGGCCCGTGCAATGCCCGGGCTACTTATGTTTAAATGTTAAAATTATGTAAACAAATTTTTTTTATCTAAAACCTAAAATCTCGTTTCAAACACCCGTTGGATATTTGTAATGTGATTAGATGGAAAACCACATTTAAAACCTAAAGTCATGTTTCGAACACCCGTAGGATATTTGTAATGTAATTAGATGAAAACTCACCTTTAAACCTAAAATCTCATTTCGAACACCCGTGTGATATTTGTAATTTAATTAGAGGAAAAGTCACCTTTCAAAAGCCAGAGTCCCATTTTGAAACACCCGTTGTATATTTGATCAAATTGGCATAAATCAAGAAATTACTATATTACATAACTATTTTCCATAAATCAAGTAATAATGTTATTTTATTAGAATAATATATTACCATATACTTACCATATCCTATTTTGGATAAACATTATTTACAATATAATAATATTATTATAAGCCACGTGTCAGCGTGGGAATTGAGCGGGTTCAGGATTACATATATATATTAGATATTAGATGAGGAAAAACAAAAAGAAAAAAAAAAGGGAGAAGGAGAAACAGAAACAGGAGGAGAAGGAGAAGCCCAATTTGGCGTTTCTCCTTCTGGACACTTTAGAAGTTGTTTTCAGCTTCTCAAAACACAAGAAGTGCTTCTACCATTACCCCCGTTTGGCCAAGTTTCTGTTTCTCACCTCCAGAAACAGTTGTAGAAGCTTGGCCAAACAGGCACATAAGTCAAGAAAGAAAGACAAGACACTGGGAAATCGATAATAATCTATGTATATTATTTACTTTCAAGTATTCTTTCATAGTAAACGTAGAGGGCCTTCGTCAAGTCCCTCATGAACAAGGGTCCCACCCCAAGTCATCCCACATCTAGAATTTCTGTAGCACACCTACGGCCTACGGGCAACGACTTTTGTAGTTTTTAACAACAAAGGGCGGGTTTTCGCCATACCGATAATCAAAAACCCCATACCGATAATCAAGTTTGTAAATCCGCTTATATTACAACAACAAGGATTGTGTATTATCTACACCCTCATCAAGAGATCCCCTGATGAGTCGCCCTCAGGTGAGAGTAACAATCTTCACTGCTCATAAAGTGTTCCAAACACACCCAACAAAGATGCCTTCCACACCTGCATTCCACATGATTGCATCCCTCCGCCTTCTCTATTGTATACCCGCACCCTGAGCACCTCTTCACAAACTCCTCCTTCCCATCCCACCATTTCTTCAGGGACGCATCCGGGTCTTCCTTGTACTCTCTGTGCTTCTCACACGATAAACCTGGGTGATCTTCTAAATGACACTTTCTACATGTCTTTGCATAACAAGCACCACAAACAAACGACTTCACACCCTCATCATCACCTTCTGCCACCTTATATATCGAAGGGCAATCCGGTGAAGGGCAGAATCTGTAGGACCCACACGTAGATGAAACAAACCCCACCACTGAAGCCGCAAACAGATCGTCCAGCTTCTCACTAGACATCAAATTCTTCAAGTCTGCAAGACAGATCGGAACCTTGCACCCTTCATGGTAACAGCTTAACGGGAAACCATCTTTGTTTCTTATTGCACACTCACATTGTTCAATCAAGCATGATCTACAGAATACGTGCAGGCAGCTTTCTAGCTGGTACCCATCCTCCACGTCGCAGAAACAGATTGGGCATGCCTCTCCAATATTATTTTCAGCTTCACTCAGCTCAGCAATCTCATTCACAATCTCTTCCACCTTCTGCTTTGCTTCTTTACTACCACAAATCGACATCACATGGCGCCGTGTATTTAGAGTAAACTCAGCATTCGGTACCTTGTCTTTCAGCCTTTCCAGATCAGGGCCAAACCGCCGAACAACTTCTTTCATCAGGTCATACCGCAAACCATCACCACGCAGATGAATCTCCTGTTGCCTATCTTCATGGAGGTTCAAAAGAGACTCAATCAACCTCTCCTCTGCCACAATGGCATCCTTAGGCGGCCCAAATATTGTCAAACGTAGTCTCTGCCTATCAAAAAGCACATGCACTCCCATCTCTTGCTCAACTGACTTCAACAGTCCAATCCCATCTCTACCAAACAGATGTTGTAACACAGCTGGAGTGAGGCTAGCATGTGATACAGATCTCCCCTTCATTAGCTCTTCCACAGATTGTCTTAGTTCAGCAACAGCTCTTGTCGCCGAGGCTGTTATCTTCACCCGGGCAGACCCATTGGCATTAACATTTAAAAAGCATTTTGTGCCTGTAAACAAAATATCCATGCCAGTGAGCTTTAAGTGCAAAGGCATCTTGTAAGGATTTAGCATACAATTGCCACAAATATATGACTGAGGAAGAGAAAAATGGAAGACGAAATCACGGCAAATAGAATATGTAATATCAAAATTAAGGCGTTGCAAACTTAATGGAGTTGCTGCACTAGATCAAATAAAGCGACAGAACTTCCAGGCAAATCAGCACTGATACAGAAGCTTAAGAACTTCAAACTTGCAGCTCGTATGAACTTAACCCTTATGAAGAGTGAAAGTAGGGCTTTTAATCAAGTCATTGAGAAATACGCAGTAAAAAAAGTCACTTTCTTTTTAATACAACCCCAAGTTAACAAGTGAGAGATATTATTTCAGCTGCTTGATAGCAGTATTGACCACATGAAAAAAGGAAACACAGACAAAACAATGGCTTTATTTATATCTAGAAGCTTGGAAGATTAAAGACTGCAGTTGCCGTATTATCAAATATAAATAAAGAAAGCAATCATCTGAAATCAAACAATTTGGAGGTGTAACATGAATTAATTAATGCCGATATTCACACAAGCAGAAACATATCAGTAATAGAACGAGTAGAAAGAAATTACCAAAACCAATAAGATCACAGAAATGTAGGCACATACCTGGACGATTCAATCCGGTAACCAATGATTTGAGCTCTCTCTTGATCAGAGAAAATACAAAGGAAGGACAGGACACTGAAGTATGAAACAATCGCTGGCATTGTATTTTCTGCCATGGCTGAAATCCAGGTAAAGTCATTCCTTCAATTCGCTCCAGTGCTTTTGCTGCCTCTAAATGAAGCCTTCCGTCAAATGTGACCGAAGCTTTCATAAAAGCATCGCCTTGAAGAGGCGGTTTGACATGGACACTGCAAAAATTGATTTGGGGGCTTCCTTTTGGCATAAATACAGACAATTCTCTTAAAAGCATTTCTTCACAATCACGACATGATGGAGGATCACCAACAGCACCACCTCTGAACGAGAAGAAGTTCAAAATTCCCCGATTTGTAGCACTTCTCAATGCATGTAAGACTTCAGTATCCGAAGCTAGCTTATCAATTCCAGTTATCACAATGGAATCTGGGGACTTGTTGCTGGCTTCGCATTGAATGTACCTTTGTCCAATCAGTAGATTAGAATTACTAAGGTCTGTAAGTATCATCCCAACCTCACTAGGGTTACATATAGCTAGTCCAACACCCTTACTGACTTTTAGTGGCCAGGACAAATTTACCTCAACAGCAGGAAATGAAAATGCTCGATCCACTCCAAAGGTAGCCCTTGAAAGACCAACACTAAGTTTAGAACCATTATGCTCAATCTTTCCTAACTCAGCTGCCTTGACCGCCATTTCAGCAGCATCAGGTGTTAAAAATGTTATGTTACCCCACTTCTCTTGGTCTTTAATCTCAGGGCAGTTCACTTTAGCCTTGTGGATTGAACATATAGCCGAGGCATAACTTCCAATGCACATCAGGAGTTCCTTATCGTCAACTGCACTGACACTGGGATGATACACATCGACAGTCAAAGATCTCTTATCCAGCTCCAAATGCTTTATCTCTGCTCCAGATCCAAATAATACTACAGGCGGTGATACGCCCGGATACAAACATCTCACCATGCATTCATTCAACAACCATCTTCTTTCACAATCCAAATAACTCTTAACATGATTCAAAACTTTTTCAGCGTCGGATGGGGAGGAAAATAAATTAACTATATTGTTCTCGTAATCAACTTCGACTCTGATTCTGTCATCCCCACAGATTTTCCTTAATCTTGACACATGACTAAGTAGACCATTACTCAACTTTCCACAGAACTTCTTTAGGACAGTCTTCCCAATACCAGACAGCTTGGTCAATTGTAGCTTCTGATTTTCAATTCTACAGGGATCAAAAAGCGGAGGAGGGTTAAGAGTAGACAAGAACTCCCGGTCGAACGCAGTCACACATACCAAATATTGACAAGATGCAGCTAAAATTTCACCAAACACAACCCAATCAACCTTATGACTGAACATCAGCAGAGAACAAGAAGGATGAAGTCGGACATGTTGTCCAGTCAACGCCACTGTATAACCAAGCCCATCGCAGCCAGAGAACATCGCAACATTCTCAGCAAGAGAAACAAGTATGGCCTTTTTAAGATTCTTGTGATGCACTGTTGGCTTCGCAGGTGTCCAATTCCAGTAGCTTGTCACAACAATCTGAAGCTCACTTTTGAGACAGTTCTCCAGTTCGGTTATAGTATCAAGGCACCTTCGCATTGATTTGGCATTGATACTGTTCTCCCAACACCATCTATTCCTCCTTCCAGGATCCTCACTCTCCCATGCTTTGTAGACAGAAAGAAGAGTAAAGAGGTCACCATCAGCATGACAGAAAGGCACCTTGAGGCAATCTGACTTCAGCTTATTTGACTGATTACCAACCCGACAAAATATACTACTCGAGTTTGCCATAACAGCAGCAAGAACCAGACCTTCTTTCCCCAGGCGCTCATTGAAGCAGCTAAGAATCAATTTACCCAATCGAGGCTCAATACCCAGTTTAACTAGATACCGGCCATCATCAGTCAACTCCAGATCATCATTTTTCAATGTGACAGCTCCTATCTGTACAAGATTCCGGATGGCCATATTAATTGCATCAGGGGAGGGGGAATCGACAAAATCAAACTCCTTTACATTTTTTACACCCAATGCAACAATTTTCAAGACAGCAACACCAAGATGAACTCTACGGATCTCAGGTTCCTGCTGAGCAGCCATCAAATGAAAATCATCTTGTGAATACAGCCGGTAACACCGCCCTGGTTCTGTTCTCCCAGCACGGCCAGCACGTTGATTAGCAGAACTCTTGCTGACCCAGCAGACCCTCAAAACATTCATGCCCGACCCAGGTTCAAATCTGCTCTCCTTCATCATGCCAGAATCAACGACAAATTTAACTCCTGGAATCGTCAAGGACGTTTCGGCAATATTTGTTGCAAATATAATTTTTCTTTTCCCAGGATAATTGTGGAAGACACGTGACTGCTCTTCATATGAAAGCTTACCATGCAAAGCCAAAGGCTCTGCATCAGGCACTTGAAACCTTTCACAAGCCCATTCAACTTCCACCGCAGAAGTCAAAAATGCAAGAATTGTTCCTTCTTGTTCTGTTTTATGTATCTCTGTTACCGTCCTTACAATGCTAGATACGTAAGGGGCTACAGTATCAGCAGACGCTGTTGCAGATTGACATGCTCCTTCAAAACATGGAACATATTTCACATCTACTGGGAAATTCCTGCCCACCACCGAAAACATTTTACAGCCAAAGAAGTATCTTGACAGTTGCTCAGCATCAGCTGTCGCAGACATGATAATAAGCCTCAGGTCAGACATGTCGGGGAGCAGCCTCTTAAGCATGGCTAAAAGGAGGTCAGTATTTAGACTTCTTTCATGAGCTTCATCCACAATGATGCAGGAAACCCCATTGAGAGTCCTGTCATTCATACAGTGTTGCAGCAAACAGTGATCCGTCATGTATATTAAATTTCCCTTGAACTGGGAAGCAGAGGAATAGTATGGAAGACAGCTGACATAATTATCTTGATAGCACCCATGACATTCATCTTGCACTCTCTGTTCAAGTGAAATGGCAGCTATCTTTCTTGGCTGAGTGCAGATAACAGAACCATTGGCAACTAGACCTGAATCAGCAAGAAACTGTACTAATTGAGTACTCTTTCCCGATCCAGTCTCTCCAACCAATACCATAATCTGCAGAATTAACCACAATATATAACTATACACGTAATTATGAAACACAACCAAAGGAGTCTAAGCAAGAAAAGCATATCACATAGGATCAACATCAGCTGCCTGAAGTAATATACAAATGATAGTATGATACACAAAAAGAAAATATGATAAAAAAGGATAGGAATTTTTCTCAGTGCCTCAGATTCAACTACATTTATATCATTCTTCTATACCCGTATCGTCCGGCAGTGTGCAAATGCCTCTTAAACCATCAAATGCTCACACCATCAATATTGGTTGTCAAAATAATTGTCATTATATACATACCCCGAAGCGTTCTTTGGAGTCTTTCCATTAAGTTTTTAAAATTCTTTCCATAAAGATGACATATCCTATCTTGCATCAAATGAATTTCAATTATCTTTCTCCTCGCAAAACTTGTGAATGGCATATAACAAGATACCATATACCACAGACGATCATCCCACTAGCATTGGTCTGAAGTAATCCCATTTAAGCCAAAGTATTCATAAAATTCTTCAACTTGTATAAGATATATAGCAATTCTAGTTCTTGACAAAATATGAAAATTATTCATTTCCAATCTTCCAAATTCAAGACTTAAGTTTCCGTCCCCGGCAGGTAACACTCCTTTGCTATCGCCTTCTATAAAAAGAACTTGCTTAACTCATCCTTTTTAAGCCTTTATTCATCTTAGTCACTCATTTTGTTTCAAAACCCAAATTTGTTTCTCTTACGTGACTTACGACCCACTAAGTTTTGACTTCAGGCCAAAAGGACCCTTGAAAATTATGCCATAACTTAACATTTAGAGCATAATGAAGCATTAGATGTCAACACCTTTTTTACTCAACCCCATTTTACCTTTAACACTAGAATAGGTAACTCCCAATAGCTTAACATCACATTACTTATTCTTCAATTTTTTTTAGGTGAAAAAGTAGTCTTGTCTACCCGGTTACTTGAATTGGGGAGAAAAAGTTTTAAAATACTTCATCTGAAAAGAGGAAATCGAATCCTTGACATTCATTTTAGCTAGCCAAAAATGATATACGACACTACAAATAAGAGTGACTGTTCAAATGAGTCGATTTTCACTCAAAAGTTTAGGGCAAATTGCAAAAACTCATATCTAATGCCTTTCCACAAAAATTAGGTAGTAACAAAGGACTGAGACCAGCCTATTTCTTAAATCCCAAACCGTTAAAACATCAGTGAAATTATGAGTAATGCAACAAATAGAGCAAATTCATATATTAGTTCCATGAACAAAGAAGTCACGATGCTTATGCCTTCACCATGTAGCATCTCACCCCGGGTAAATGCTTTGAAACCCAAGTCTAGTTTCTTCTTCCTCGTAGTCTTGAAAACCATAGATACACACACTCATGTAAAAAAGTCGGCCTGAGTTTCTTAACTTGGCCGCAGCATTTCAAATTCAACTCATCCATTCCTCCCTACTTCCAGGTCATCTTTTACAATTAGTGCCCCTCAAACTCAAAGTTGAACATAGCACTATTCCAATGCAAAGCAATTAAGGACGGTATTCCATACGACAACTCATTCGCTTTCAAATATGAATCGATGCATTAATTACACTAGAGTGCTTCCTAGTTTGGATACAACGGAACACAAGACGAGAAAGGAATCCAACTTTGTATGCCTCTCCAGTTAAGATCCACCTGCCACGGATTACAAGTATGCTAACAAATTTAAGCATTACATTTGAGGCATAGCCGTTAGAGAGGAGTGGTGTTTTAAAAGTGAGTACAAAACAAGCACCGGATAATCCTAGATATATATACTACAACAACATCTTTAACCCCAGTGTCTTAAAGGCGCCAGCCATAAGGCGGGGTCAGATGCACACAAGCCTTACCCCTATTGAAACATAGCGAGGCTGCACACGGATAACCCAAAATGAAAATTGCATCGAGAATCGCACCGACTGACTATTACTTCACCAAATAAGAAGCAGAGACCAGTTTCATGAGTCATTTTGCTTTATTCCATTATATCCCAAAAACCAAAGAATAACTAGATATATATACACTACATTTTCAAAAAAATTAAATTGAAAAGTGCAGGTTGTTAAAAGTATAGAAAAGTGGGTGGTACTGGTACCTGCTGAGAAGCGACAAGGTGGAGAATTGGACGGCGGAAGGCGTAGATAGGCAAACCAACATAAAGTCTACGGCATTCTCTGATGATTAAGTGATAAACCCTGGGCCAATTGATGATGCCACGGTTGAAGCGAAAAGGGGGAATAGAATCACAAGAGGGTGGATTAGGATTACCCTTGATATGGAAGTATATACAGTTCATAGCAGACTTGAACTCGTCAATCCTATCAAAGATCAAATCTTTCTCGGTACGCAACACATATATCTTCTTATTAAGCTCCTCGAAACGAAGGGGATGTTGGTGCTTCCTTAACTCGGAAGATATCCGCTCAATTTCGGAGTCCACTTCCTCCCACTTGGCCTCCCACTTGCTCAGGGCTTCCCCGTCGCTCACCAAAGACTCGATCTTTTGAGAGAAGAGAGGTCTGAGGCGGGCGTTGAGCTCGTCCACGTCGGAGGGGACGAACACGTTCGGGATTAGGATGGGGGTCAGTTGGTGGGACCCTGATAAGAGGGTTTCCCATAGGGAGACAACCGAGTCGAGGGCGGCGTTCCACTCGGTGAAGAAAATGCGGGCCCCGTACGAGAGTGCCACGTAATTGTCCTGACCACGGCAGCAATCTTTAATCAAGGACACTGCCGCGTCACGGCGGAACAGTCCTCCACGGAGTTCGATGATGAAATTAGGAGGACGTGGGTCCGGGGGTTCCTTGTGTGGTTCATGCCGGAAATTGGACTGACTGTAGCGGTGCTGTGGAGGATTCATGGTGACTGAAAAACCTCAAAAAAAAACTGGCAAGTTTGAGTAGTGGAGAAGGATGATGATGAGTTTTAGAGACAAGAGGACTGATGACTCAGGTTTAACTTTGTGTCTTTTTTCAGGACTTAATTTGTCGCTTCTGCCTTACTCTGCCTTCAATATTCAAACTCAGGCCCACACTCGATTCGGATTTCCGAAACTTGAAGGCCCAGCAAACACCATAAGCCAATTCTAGTGTATATCGCTTCACGAAAATTCTATAGTCATTACCGCTAGTGGTAATCACCGTAAGAATATAGTATTTTATAAGATTTGATATATTCTAATATTAATTTAAAAAATAGAATATAATATTTTATAAAATTTGATATCTTCTCGTATTAATTTAAAAATAAAATATCTTATTTTTATATTATAAAATATTGTAAAACCTAATACATGTTTGGTAGAGCTCAATTAAACTTTTCAAAATATTAATTATAAGTTACCATTAATGCTAAATGTTCATCAAAAAGTAGTTTTCATATCAAAATTTGAATACATTTTCATCAATAATTTATAGTTTAAAAAAAAAATACTACAATAAACCTCATTTTCTCTCTCCTTTCCCTCCCCCTCCACCCCTAACTACCTAGTTACACCACAAATCCCACCGCTTGACCACCCCACATTAGCACCAATCACCACCATCCAACTATCGGCATACACCAGAAGATGCGGCCACCTCCGACGACCACGCGGCGGTCAATGTTGACCATAAACACCACCTATTACGCCAATTCTACGTCGAAAAACAAAAACGAAAAACACAATATAGGTGGCTGTTTTGGTCGTTTCCGGAGGCGAAACTCCGGGAAGGAGGGGTGACGGTGGAGAAGGAGGCGGCGAGGCAGGGCTAGACAACAATTACGTGAGAAAAGGGGATGAAGAGAGAAGAAAAGTGAGTGTGAGGAGAAGTTGACTCGAGGAACCGACAGATACGGTGGTCTGGGCGGCGGACGTGGAGAAGAATGGTGGAGGTCGATTGGACTAAGGTGGTGGTGCAAGCTGGTTGCCGGCGTTGCCCATGGGTGGTGGTGGCGGTTGGCAATTGGGAAAGGGGGAGGAGAGAGAGTATTTGGGGGTGGGGTTTGTTTTTTAATTTTTTTTCAATTAAGTCGTAAATCTTAATTTTCCTAATTTTTTTGTTGGAAAGTTGATACCAAACAAAGCCTAAAAAAATGAATAACAAAATATATTTTTAATTCTCAAAAAAGGATTTCAATTTAATTAAAATATTACATTGAAAAATCTATACTTAATAAAATAATATATTTTTATGGTGATTACCACTGGCGGTAATGACCATAGAATCATCGCAGTACTTCAGGGTATATGTAGTTTTTGAGTGTGGATTCTCTAGAGTTTAAAACAAATTCTATATGGTAGAGTTTACCAAGTAAGGAAATAATTAAATATTTAATATTTTATTTGTGCATTGAAGTAACCACCTTATTTTGTTTTATTACCATTAATAGTAAACTTTACAAACTCCACCAACAAAAAACTCTAGAGGATCCCTACACGTTGTTTTTGTGCTCGGTAACATTTTTTGATGAGCAATGTACAAAGGTAAAGTAGATCAGATGAAGAAAAAAACAAAAAAAAAGCAAGAGTTTAATATGGCGTGGCGCCTAGTGTGACCATCCAAGTCTTTTAAATCATGTAATTTAGTTTATTTTCATGTAACTTAGTTATTTCTTGTAATGTCTTTCATATTATGTCTTCTAATGTTATATATTAAGACCTGAAACCAAGTCTTTCCTAGAAAGACACTCGGCTTTCATTAATTGGTTATCACTAAGTTAATTACATAATATGGAAATTATTAGTTAATTTATGTAAAATAATATAATTTATGGTAATTATGGTGGTAAGCTAATTTATGAAAAATAATAGTGTTACTAATAATATTACAACAAAGATAAACTGACAATTTTATAAAATCAATATAATAATATAAATATATAGCTCGGGCGCAAATCGGGCATGCAAACTAGTTAGCATGTATTTAGGAATCTTGTAACTTAGTTTATTTTCATGAAACTAAATGTATCCCTCTGCTGCACACTTAGTGCATGTTGTAAACATTGGATTGGACTGAGCGGGAAAAAGGAATAATTCGTCACTCATCATTCATTCATTCATTCATTCACTAGCATTCATCTACAAGTAGGACTAGTAGATGAAACACATTGAGTAGATGCCGACGATTGAGGAGGGTGCATCTGCATGGTAGACCTTGGGGTGATCGCTCTCCATTCCGAAATCCATCATCGGCCTGTACTCCAACTCCTCTTCGCGTTGGTATACGTATTCTCCCAACTCTATCTCGTTTCTCTTGATGTGCTCCCATAGGTAACCCACCTGGCTTATGTACTTTACTTTCCCATACACCCTGCAATAAAATATATGCTCCCATTTCATTTCATTCCTATCATCATTAGGACGAGACACCGCACCAGCCACGTTCTATACATGCATGAAAGACAAGCATATGTCCGGCTTGTCGATGTCAGGGCCGTGCCTGAGGGGTGGCGAGGAGGGGCGGTTGCCCTGGGCCCATCCTCGGAAGAGGCCCAATTTGTTGAGACTGTGCAAGTTCAATCTATAAATAAAAAGGAGTTAAGAGAAAGCATGAAAGGAATATTAGTTTAGTGGTTCTATGGTATTATGTTTGACTTGGAGGTTGGAGGTTTAAACCTTTTTACAAACAAATGTGTTTCATTTTATTAACCAATAGTTCATCACCTTTTTTTCCTTCTTATTTCTGACTAGTTTCACTTATTTTAGTCGTTTTTTTTTTTTAAACTCCATAAAAAATATCGAAACTTACTCTTCTCCTTTATTTTTGCTTCTTTAGTTTTGTTACTTATTTTTTTGTAATTTTTTTTTGTATCATCAAATAATTGGGTCTTTTATATCATAGTATATGTTTTTTCTACCTTAGCTAGCTAAATTGGTTTTTGACACGACTTGAACCCAATTTTTATGTGTCTCATTTATTAACCAACAGTTCATCACCTTTCTTCTTCTTCTTCTTATTATTATTTCTGACTAGTTTCACTTATTTTAGCCGTTTTTTTTACTTCTCCATAAATATGTTGAAATTGGTTTTTCACACGACTTGAACCCAAATTTTATTTGATACGTACATATGCACAAACGCGATAAAAGTACTACAGCTGATGTAAAACAAAACAAAAAAACTCAATTTTTTCGTTCAATAGATATAAGCATATAAGGGCCCATTGTTTTTATTTCGCCCTAGGGTCAATGTTTACACAATCACAACTAATCTGACTACTCAGCTAATGCTACTTATTTCTTTTCTGCTATAAATAACTGTTGATATAAGTTTCCTGAGAAATAGAAGACATCAGTTAAGAAAGAAAGACATGACACTAAGGAATCGATAATAATCTATGTATATTATTTACTTTTGAGTATTCTTTCATAGTAAATGTATAGGGCCTTTGTCAGATCTCTCATGAACAAGGGTCCTACCCCAAGTCATCCCACATCTAGAGTTACATTAAAAACTACCCTAAAGATCTGAGTGTGCACACCCCTTGCTAGGGGGACGGTCAGACGCACTCTCCCTAGGAGGAAGTCAATTAGGAGGTTGGTAGCTGATCTCCAACCTAGAAAATGTATCTTGATCAGAGGTTATAAACGAAACATGTCCATAGGGCATGACGACGGCGCAAAGTCCGACCATCTAGATGGGTTCACATAACTACTTCGATTCTTTTATCTTTCAAGTACATTATTTGCATGCATGTGCTCTTTCAATTTATAAACGACTGTAGTCGGAAACAATAGACAATGAACTCAATGAAAATGAGCAATACAATCATCATGGTATA
Organism: Spergularia marina; assembly: GCA_963680865.1. Lineage (NCBI taxonomy): Eukaryota > Viridiplantae > Streptophyta > Magnoliopsida > Caryophyllales > Caryophyllaceae > Spergularia > Spergularia marina. The sequence continues at coordinate 17,893,952 of OY804553.1, read as the reverse complement.
ATAGAAGCATGAAAGGATGAATTAGGAACAATAGAGATTAGTAAAGCAAATTGATCAACATAGAATGATAGTGAAAGATCATGAGAACAATGTTGGAATCATGCTTAAACTTGGTGGGATCAACGTTCTTACCTTTCAACGCTAATCCTTAATCACAAACTCAATCGATAACCCCCTTATTCACAAGGTGTAGCCATAAGTCATAATTCTCACAATTAGCACCAATATATCATAAACTGAAGAAAACCTTCACCTAAATTTTAGGAGGTTATATAGAGAGAAAAAATGTTAGAGAGAGAAGCTCTCAAAGCTAGGTTGTACGACTCTATTTCGACATAATCAAACCATCAAATTGGCTAGTTTTTTCTAGAGTTCTGGATTATCTTTGCAATGGCTAGATCTAAATCTCATAGGGAAAACGTCTTTTTTTTTTAACGTGTGCCCATAAGGCAGTTGTTATACTATGGTCCCAGGACCACAAACACCATGGTGGTCCGGGACACATGGCGCCTTTCTATTGGTCCAAATTAAAAGATAATCAAACAATTTTTCCTCTCTCCTCCCTCTCCCTAACCCGACCCACATTCCCACTCACCATTGTCGGCCGACCACCATCACCACCACAACCACTCCGACATCACCACCGCAAGCGACACCTTTATCCCGACAGCTTCAATACTAATATCCATGAACATCAGTTAAAATATCCATGAATCGAACTAGAAATATCCATGGATTTTGTAAGTTCATTTCATGGATCTTACCCCTATGATTTATGGATATTAAATTTGTCATGGATTTCTTGTCGAGCCACCATGAACACCGCGCACACCACCACCGATCGCCGCCGCCAATACAAGGTGGAGTAATTTTGATAAAAATCAAAACGAATTTTGAGTCAAAAAAATCATGGATCTCACCCTAATAATTCATGGATATTAAAGTTGATGTTCATGGATCTTGAAATCAATCAAGATTCATATGAAATTTTTATGAAAAAATTGTGATTAAAAAAAGCATCAAAATCACTTTTCAATCAAGATCCATATGTTATTCAATTAAGATCTATCCTATACACCATTAAAATCCATACCTTATTCAATTAAAATCCATGAAAATTTGGGTGTTGACGGAGAATCGAAGATGTGGGCATCACGAATGACGTCGACGATGGCTAGATCGGAGATATAGGTCGCCGTAAATAAAGAAATGGCGAGTAATGGAGGAGAGAGAGAATGGAGGAAGAAAGAGTGAGAATAGAGGTGAAAAAATGAAGAAGGAATCACAGGAAATAAACTGGAAAAGAGAAAAGATGGAGGATAGTTTTTTTTTTAAATTACTTGATTGTCCTTCGGAGTACAATGAGCACTGTGGTCCAAGAACCTGATAAAGCTCCACTTCATTCCTAAATTAGGTGATATTCTCCTGAATTAATCAAAGAGATTTCATAATTTATTTTTTTAAGCAGTAATATCACTTAATTCATGAAAATATTAGAGATTTATCATATACCCTGTGGATACACGTTAGAAAAACCGATCAAACATTTGAACTCATCACCCAACCTAACAAATGTGCTCCACTATTTAATTGATCAAATGAGATCCCAAATTGAACATCACTTTCAGGTCAAAGTAAAATAGACAAAAACCAAGTCTTGTGTTCATCAGAAACTCCACGCAACTTCCACCTCTTTGTTCTTTACTTCTTACGGAGTACTTGATTTCTTCCAGTCTGACTCGATCTTCAACAACAAAAAGAAAAAAAATTCAACTCAAATTCTCACCCCAATCTTTCTTCAAATCTTCACATTTTCAGCTACCAAAAAAAAAAAAAAAAAAAAGGCATGATCAAACTCATATCTCCCAGAAAATGGAACCCTCTCAAATCATCATACTTGTTACATCCTTTGAATTTCTCAAAATCTCAAATTGACATTTTATCATCTGGGTCATCTCCAAACCCTTCAAATTGTGTGAATAAGCCAGTGATATGCACTGGTGATCGTTTTTTCTCATCTGGGTACCTGTCAAATTGTGTGAGTTCTGGTAAAATATGTGGAATTGGAGGTGGGTTTTCGAGGAAGTTAAGTTTGGTGAAGCAAATGAGAGGCATTTGCGGCGTTTCGGACCGCGAAACGATGGAATACGACGTCGTTATAGTAGGGGCGGGGCCTGCTGGGTTATCAGCAGCTATAAAATTGAAGCAACTTTGTCGTGCCAAGGATGTTGATTTGTCTGTTTGTGTTGTTGAGAAAGGTGCTGAAGTTGGTATGTTTCCTGTTTCTCTTGTGCAATTTACTGCTTTTAATTTTTAATTTTACAACTGTTATTTTTTTACTGTGATCAAGCTTGCTGATTTTGGAGTAGTGAGCACATGGTAGTGGCTGAGTAACATGTCTGTTTTACTGTTCTTTCATGTTTCTTATATTGGACAAGATAAAAGCTGCGAAACACTTCAATGTAGCGGTAAATTATGTTATTTTTTTATCGTCTTTTACAATATAGTGGTAACATTTGGAATGCACCCATATGTATTGAAATGAGGCCACCCTGATTGGAGTTAGTCTGAGAGTCATGTAGCTTGCCTATCAAATGTTAAGTGAGGCGTGTGGGTGAGATGCGAGTATCTGCGTGCCATGCCACTTCTCAAATGGTTGGCACTTGAGTGAATGGTGAACCAGTGAATAATCCAATGCAGAACAATGTAGGCCATTACTGGTAGGGAAAATATACGTTAGTGAGGCTCCATTCTGGAGGCTAAAACTGATTGGCGAGGTGAAAAATCCACTAAACTTGTGTAGACACCGTCTGATAGTATGGAACAACTAGCTTCCACATCCACCGTTGACAATTACGCTTGATAAAAGCCATTGCATACATCAATTTCTCAATCCCCAGCACTTACTAGGAGTGGATTCATTAGCTATTTGACCTACGTTGCGGCGTATGTGAGGAATATTATTTGTTCAGCATACAAGACATGATCGGTTAAGAATTGAAGTTATTAGGGAGAAAGTAGGGGTTGCGCCCATCGCGGACAAGATGATGGAGAACCGACTAAGGTGGTATGGCCATGTGAGGAGGCGGCCTAGTGACGCGCCGGTTAGAAGAGTAGAAGGGTGGGGAAGTGATAATATTAGTAGGGGTCGGGGAAGACCTAAGATGACTTGGATGAGGGTGATTAGAAGTGATATGAGCTTCCTAGGGCTTGAAGAGAGTATGGTGTTGGATAGGGCGGTGTGGAGAGACGCTATCCATGCGGAGGACTTAAGTTGACTCTTTTTAATTTCTTTGTTTTGTTTTCCTAACTTGTTCCAAAACTTTTCCTTACTTGGTGTTCAAAGTTCATATGTTTTTCACTAGTTTTCAAACTTTTTATTTATTTTGAGGACTTTCTAAAACTCTTGTCGAAAGTGTTTCAACATTTCTAAATGGTTCACAACGTTTTTGAAATTTTATGGCGCGCATAAGACGGTTACTAGAAGACGATTCATGTTAGCCGACCCCAAATCATTTTGGGAATAAGGCTTGGATGTTGTTGTTGTTGTCTTGGCCTTTCTCAAATTTAGAATTACCTGTGTTGCTGTACATTATGTGGTCCTTGCATGTTGCAATATAAACATGGCCATGAGGACTATTTTAGTTTTATAAGCTCAATGTCTGAAGTGTTAATGGTCAAGAGCATTGCGTGTTGAGTTTCCATTTCCACAATTATACAATGCTTCATGTGGATAATATGTACAAATGTTTGGAATACTCCAGATATTTCTGTGGAGCATTGGGTAAACTTCTATTGTCTTATAGTTTCTCTCTTAATGAAGAAACTTCCTGGAATTGCTGTGGAAGTTCTTTTTTTTTTTTTTTTTGTTCTTTTTATTTATTTATTATATATTTAGAGAAAGCAGTGTTTTGCAAGAAACCACCTCATTTTTGTGGATCCTCTTTTCTTTGTCTTTGTTTGCTTCAATTCATTTGACATGTTTTGATTTTCTTATTTCACTTACTAAGCATAATCGAGTCACAGAGTGTACCAGTATTCACCTTATTATAATTTGTGGTCTCTAGGCGCACACATACTGTCTGGAAATGTCTTTGAGCCACGAGCACTGGATGAACTCCTTCCTGATTGGAAGCAGGACCAGGTGCCTCTCAGTTCCTTGTTTCCTGTTGAGCTTATAATTGTTTCTGGGTGTTAACTGCTAATTGATGAATGCAATGTATATCGAAATTCATGGTAGTCATGGCAACACAAAAGTCTTTTATGTGTGTATAAGTGTATTTGCCTTTGAGAGAGTGCATATAGGGTGTAAATCAACAAATTGGAGTCAAGTGATCGGATGGTACCTTGACTTTTTACTTATACTACCCTGTTTATCTTATGTTCATTAATCAATAGTTGAGTAGTACATCGTGTTGGAAGAATTCAGATTTTTGAATCTTGTACCACACGACCTTCCTTTGTTGCCTTTTTAAGTCTGATAGAATTATGCTGGTAATTGCTTGACAAAGGTATACACTGCATGTTGATAACCTTTGAGGTCCATATACCTTTTGTATTTTGCAGTGCTAAAGACTTTAGGTGTTAATTATTTGTCCACTGACCATTTTCCTGCCTATATTCAGCCCACAACCTGTTTCTTGGCAGTTTATTACTAAGCCAGGAAAATGCAAGTGTCAAATCAGTGGACGAATATAAATTCTGTATGTTGTGATTGGGGAGTCTGCAATGTTTAAGTTAGATTGATTTTCTTCTTCTTCTTATCCTGTCACTTACATGTTTACACGGCCTATGGGGCTTATCTTGTTCTCTTGATCCAGTTGAGTGATAAATTGTGTACAAAACAAAACACACACATTTACATTCGAATATCTTGGCTAACTATCATTATGCGAAACCACACACATTTAGTTGTACTATGAAGTTCTGTCCTATCCTCTTCTGATTAACCGGTATGTTTGCCTTGGATTTGATTGCAGGCACCTGTCGATACCCCTGTTTCGTCTGATAAGTTTTGGTTCCTGACAAAGAATCGTGCATTGTCACTTCCAAGTCCATTTGATAACAAAGGAAACTATGTGATAAGGTAACATGTAGTGGCAGTGTACACTCTGAATGTCTGGCAGTTGTCCAGACATACTTAAATAGCATACGCTTCGTGTTATAAAGTCGGTTGTTTCGAGATAGCTCATATTGTGTAAGGTAGAAGAACCACAAATTCATTGGTGTCAAAACATTTCAAAGACATATCTGTTATCTTTTCACCTGGAATCTGTAACTGAAGAAACTGATATGGACTTTAGAGTACAACTGATGAATTTAACGGCAATAGCAGGTTTATCGTATGCGGGAGTAGAGTATATCATGCAATGGAGCATGCATTTCGATCCATCTTTTGATGTTTGTTTGTCAATTGCATTCTGCATCATGGGCCCACTCTAGAATTCTATGAGTTCGTTCCTCTAACTTGTACTCCTATATAACATGAAAACCATATGTACAGTATAGAGGTGTATGAGAGTGGCTTCCATATGTTTGTAGACATACATTCTTTAAGAGTAAGCAAAAGGGCATCACGGCTTGACTATTCTCAATGGCCAATCTGTAGTGATTTGTGCTGTTTGTAAACCAAGTTTTGTCTTATTTCATTTACTGCTCTGAAGAATATATAGGTTAGAGGCTACGAGCAATACCACAAACTAAAGTAGTGGTTTTGAAGACCACAACTCTGGTCTGATGTCTGTAAATTTCCATAAAAGGCCATGTCCACTGTTCCATTATCCCTACAATTAAATTCTCTTGTACAGCTGTACCTATGAAGAATGTAAGTTCTGCTCTACACAAAGATATACACTCTTTAACGAAAGTCTGTTCCTTCCTTGCTGAATGTTGATAGGTTTGACCACTCCTTTGACCAGAAAGTACTTCACAATTTCATGACAGGGGCCACACCTACATTGTCTTCAGTTAACTGCTGTTGTTTGTGTAGTCTCTGCACTTTTGAGCAAAAGAAGTGGGGTATAAGAGGGTCTGACAGGGAATTATTAACTGACAAGTTTACCTAGTTGTCGCCTTGTTGGTTGAGAGTTCTTTTTATTTATTTATTTAAATGTGGCCTAGGGTTGGACAATAAACTTTCTGATCACTATCAAGTATTGTTGCTTGTGCAATGATTGTACAACTCTCTTTGAAATTATCCTATATTTTGCTATCTCAGATTGATTTGGCGTTGTGTGTTAAGTAAGAGATTCTCTTTTATGCAGTTTGAGCCAGCTAGTACGCTGGCTGGGAACGAAAGCCGAGGAACTTGGTGTTGAGATATATCCTGGCTTTGCTGCTAGTGAGGTACTTTATGCTTAGCAGAACTTAAGTTGCTCAAGCGTTAAGCTTTTCAGCTTCATGTTGATTAGTTTTCTATTTAGACAGATTCTGTACAATACAAATCATGAAGTTGTCGGTATATCAACAAATGATATGGGAATTGCCAAGGACGGTACAAAGAAAGATACTTTTCAGCGTGGTGTGGAATTGAAAGGCATGTCTCGTTGTTCTTATAAATTATGTATAAATTTGACCTCATTTGTACGTAATGGTGTCTTTGATTTCTGCACTGTAGGCTTGTAGATATTAAGATCCTTTATTATAGATGGGTGACAATTTTTTTGTTTCCTATTTTACTGAGAAGTAACTGTCTGAGGTTTGCAGGACGAGTTACCCTTTTTGCGGAAGGTTGTCGAGGATCATTATCAGAGGTTTGGAACAGTTTAATCGGCTATACTCATGCTCTAATATGCCGACAGAGATGAGAATTGCCACCTGATTGTGTTTTTTATTAACAGAAAATAATAAGAGAGTACAACTTGAGAGAAAAGGGAATGGGACAGCATCAGACTTATGCACTGGGGATAAAAGAGGCAAAATCCTTTCGCATGCACTTCTGATATTCCATAAATTCATGAGAAACTGTGATATCAGTCCTAGGGGTTGCACCATTTCATTCTGAAACTAACCTATGTGACTTGGTGTTCATTTTGAGGATGCAAAATCATGAGTTGGCTTCAAGGTGTCTTAGATAGCTCTCAATTCTGTGGTAATAACTGTCATCTTACACAGGTGTGGGAAATTGATGCTCTCAAACATAAACCTGGGTCTGTGCTTCACACCCTGGGTTGGCCATTGGATCATAAGACATATGGAGGTTCCTTTCTATACCACATGAAAGATAACTTGGTGAGGGTTATATGTTGTAGTATAGTTTCTCTATAATGTTTAATTGCTTGTTGTTGATAACATATCAGTTAGCTAAGTATAAATCTAAGCTTAGATAATTTGATACAAGCATGCAGCTACCTCTTGCGCCTTCTGTAATTGTGTTTGCCACTTTATGGAAGTAGCTCATAGAGTGTATTACTTATAACGTGGACGTAGTATGCTTGAATGTTCAGGAGGAAGTACTTTGAAGTCAACTAACCACACCATAAACTTTTGAAAGCTTTTTTCTGTTTAACAAGGGATTATGGTTTGCGAATGCTATCCAAATCAAACAATGAGTCTTAACATTCTTAAGTGGAAGGGCTTTAGATTTTTTGAGTCAATATGAAGGCTAAGTTCCTTGCAGATACATATATGATATTTTAAGAATACTAATCTAGTTCTAAGACAAGGCACTAAACTTAAGTATTCTGTTGATGCAATAATGAGCTGTTTAATATAACAAGATTTGAAATGATTTTGTCTTGGTATTTATTATCAAACATATGTTGTGCTGATTGCGAATTTATTGGTCTTCTTGTGTTTCATAAGTTTAACCAAGAACTATTTGTAATAGTAGATCAGCTATTGAGTCATGGGAGTTTCATATATTTTTTTAATTTATTCCTCTATTCACTGCAGGTGTCTATTGGTCTTGTTGTGGCATTAAACTATGAAAATCCATTTTTGAACCCTTTTGAGGAATTTCAGGTAATTATTTCTGCTCTTACACTACATACCAAGTGGACTCAGATATCTCTTCTCTTACCCTATTATCTGTGTGTGTGTTCAGAAATTGAAACATCATCCTGCAATCAAACCTATGCTTGAAGGTGGCAATGTCATTCAGTATGGTGCTCGTACTTTGAACGAAGGTGGTTTTCAGGTATGAACCACTTGTTCGGTGTTCTTAATTGTGTAATAACATATGTAACCCTCCAGCTGTAAAAAAAAAAAAAAAACATATGTAACGCTCCAGTTCCTGATATTCTCTGTAGTTTACATAGTTATGTCGTAAAATTTTCATGGAGACATATAAAGATAATGCAATCCAGTACATGTTTCTGTGTGTGCAGTTAGGTAAATATGCATAGGATATATAAGCGTTTTACCCTGTAGATCCTCAAATCGTATACTCAATCCAACCTTAGAACCATCTCATCCTTGTTATTGGTTTGATCTTTCATACATAAACATGTAATATCTTTTCTTTCAACCATTTGATTATTCAGTTTGATAAATAAGGTATTTGAATATGATGATATTCAATTTCCAGTCTATTCCATATCCAGTTTTTCCTGGAGGAGCAATAGTTGGATGCTCTGCTGGCTTCTTAAATGTACCAAAAATCAAAGGAACTCATACAGCAATGAAATCAGGTAATTTGATGTTTTATTTGTTTATCTTTAAAGAAGTCATGATCCCTTGCTAGCGATGCATCATCAGCGTAACATGCTATAGATGGTTTTGCCACTAATATTTGGGCAGCTCATTTAATCTTACACACTTTTTTGAAGGATTACCTGTTGTATGCTTTGTTCTGACCTATTGTATTTACTATGTCTAGAAATGAAGCTTTCCTTCACTTTTGAACCGTTTTTTGGCAAAAATCGTAGGGTTGACTAAAGCTACTTCTTTTTGAGGTCTTTGTTTCATGACCTCATGCAAAGCCAACCTTGGATAATACCTCTAGCCTCTAGGTATCTCAACTTGTTCACAAAACCTTGTGCAAGGCCATCTGCCTTAAGCTTATGGCTAAATGATTGGAATGGCTGTTCCATAGTTAGTCCTAGCTTGAGCTTTTAAGAGTGCAAGTTTTCAAGATATGGCAGTGATCTTTTATGAATGACTCGATATTGGAATGCTTCATAGCTCATTTCTTTATTTAGAAACCTGGTGCAATAGTATAACTTTGGGACAGTCTTAAGACCTAGTTTAAGTTTTTATTTCCAGTGTTTGCTCTCCATAAAAACTGGATTTATGTTTTATAATCCATTTATTTGCTCGCATGTTTTCTTTTGTGCTTGGATCGATTCACACTAATATTCCCCTCTTCTCTCTTTCCTTGGGGTTTCTCTCCTCGTGTTTCCCTTCGTCTTTACTTTTTCTTTTACTACTCCCTCCATTCTTTTTGTTTCTTTACAAAGAGAAAGCGGGGGAGTACCAAGACGAGTAGAGAGAGAAGCAAATTAGGAGGGGAGAGGGGTAGTTGTTAAGGAAATTAATTAAAAACTAATAATCTTTAGATTTTTACTGAAAATATGAGAATCTCATACCCGCCTCTACTACCCTATCATACCCACCACCGGCGCTGCTCCCCCTACGACTCTCCGTGTACCACATCGTCTTCATCCTCCTCATCATCATCATCGAATTTTCTCAAAAAAAAAAAAAAAGAGTGCCCTTTAATTGAAATTAATTAAATAAAATGAGATCTTTTTACTTTCCTGAAAATTCAACAAAGTTGAGAACTTTGGTCTTTTTAATTTTCCCGAACAAAAACAACAGAAAGATGAGAACTTTGAACACAAGAGCTAAGATTTTGACAATTGGTTTTTCTGGGTAGGAAAAATGTGTACTAACACAACTACACAAGTACAAAATGACCAGATTACGCAAAAAATAATTGGAATAACTTCAATCCATCTCCATCATTTGCCATTTTTCTCTCTCCGAAAACAGTCTAGAAATGACAAAAAATCCCCAATTTGATTTTTTTTTTTTATTGAAAATGAAAAATAAAAAACAAGATCTGACCAAAAATTTCAAAGAGGAAAGAGAGATAATTTTAAAGGAGAGAGATGAAGATGGGTGGGATTTTGAGATGCACTAATGGATGATGAAAGAGATTTGTGGATGAATGAGTGAATGATGAAGATTAAAGAGAAAATGGATGAACGAATGAAGAAGAATGATGAAGATGAATGATGTGAATGATGAAGATGGATGATGTGAATGATGAAGATTAAAGAGAAAATGGATGAACGAATGAAGAAGAATGATGAAGATGAATGATGTGAATGATGAAGATGAATGATGTGAATGATGAAGATTAAAGAGAAAATGGATGAACGAATGAAGAAGAATGATGAAGATGAATGATGTGAATGATGAAGATGGATGACGTTAAACTGATATTGAGGATGGGGATTTCTAATTTTTTATGTGGTTGTGTTGGTGGGTTAATGTGATTTGAGTTGGGTTTTGAGTTAATTAGATTAAATGATCCAATTAGATGATTTAATGGTAAACTTAGTAAGGGTAGTTGTGGGAGGTCAGGTAACAAATATAGGCCCTAAATAGAAACGTAAAGAATCAAAAGAAATTGCCGAAAAAGGAATACTTAAAGAATCAAAAGAAATGGAGGGAGTACAAGTTTCTGTAAAAGTCTGCAAGATGTTGTTGCTGTTGACTTTTTACTCACTTCTCTCTGCTAAGACGTCTGGTCAACTGCAATGTCTGAGATTGATTTACAGTTTTGGGAATGTTAATTCATTCACCTTGAAGAATCTTATATTGATTTCTGATTGGGCTCTCTGCTCATTTACTAATAAAATTGCTAATTTTTGGAAGTACAATCCCAGGGATGTTAGCAGCAGAATCTGTTTTCGATGTTCTACATGATGGCCTGACGATGGAAAACTATTGGGACAAGTTGCAGAACTCCTGGATTTGGGAGGAACTCTATAAAGCTAGAAACTTCCGACCGGTCAGTAATGAATAATTCTAAGTTGGTCGTAATTTCAACTTCTGCGAGAAAAAAAAAAAAAAACCCTGAGATATACCATCTTACATTATATGGTTTCTGGTATTGTGTTCCTCAGTGACTGAAAATGTTTTTTTGTCTACTAAAATCCTCGGTGAATAATTACTTTGGATCAAAGGTTTTCTATTTTATGCCTTTTGTTGTGAAAAGTGAAAACTAATAGTCCATGGCGCAAAAAAAAAAAAAAAAAAGGAATTAAATTGAAGTATGATGTATTGATGGTCCACAGAAGGATGATTGGACATAATGAAATGGGTGCAGAAAAGGCTCTTATTTATCTCTGAACTGTTTGTTGAGCCTGGACTGCTATAGGATGAGACCAACCCTTTGCCTTAGCTTGTGTAAGATTTAGGTAGTAAAAATGTGTTTTTGTCAACCCAATTGTTCTTAGTGAATTCAGGGGCATGTTCGTTTGCCCCGCGGAATGTGTGTGATATTTGCTAATTTAATCTTACTCTGAACTCGAGATTTATCAAAATTCTTGTACCTAAAATTGGCATGTTAGGCTATGCTATAGCAGTATAGCCTATATGCATAAGGCCTGGAGATACTTGGTGATTATTTATTGAGCATTTGATATTTAAGTGAAAGATATATCCCCAGACTGATAATATGTAGTTGTAACCTGATATGTATTTCCTTTTTGTAGGCATTCGAGTATGGGATTGTCCCTGGTTTGACCTTGAGTGCTCTTGAACAGTAATCATTATCTTCTTTTCTCTCTCTTCTTGTTTTTACGTGTTACTTAGTTTAACTATTCCTTTATCGTTTGTTCATCCTGTAACACTGAGTGATGACATTTACATATATCTTCTGGCAGTTACATACTGATGGGAAGGTCACCTTGGACGCTGAAGCATGGAAAACCTGATCATGAGGCAACAAATGTATGTTTTCAAGTTTGCATACATGCTGAAAACCACCGTTATGTTACCTGCTACTGACTGCCAGTTAATTTATAGTGTGGTTTATGTAGAGCCATGTAAATTTTAGCTTGAGAATAATCAATATGGAGTATCTTTGGTGATGGCATGATTCTCTCGTACACGTAGCTTTATCTTGTTGTGACCTATGGTTAGTAGACTCCTCATTTGTTCTCAAGTATCAATGTTGGACACTCCACGCTCTGACATTGCTGTGGATACTGACGCTTCACTGTACGGCAGAACACAGGTCCTACATGCGAATAGTCTCCCTGCTAGATACTTTTTTAGTCGAATCCAAGTAACACTGGCGTTGGCAACAATGCCAAGGAATATTGAATTATTTTACCCAATCATAGCTAGTCGATAGTTTGGATCTAGCATAGTTAGTGTTGCTTGTGGTACTTAGCTGAATGTGAGGAAGAATTATTGTTTGGGTTCTTACTCCTTGTTTCTCCTTCCACTAAATAGAACTTATTTACTTTTGACATGCAGGTAGCAAAGTTACATACGCCTATCCAGTATCCAAAACCTGATGGAGTCTTTTCATTTGATGTACCGACTTCACTGTACAGGTAATTACACATATTTTACCATATATGCTATTCTAGTATCCGTAATTGTTGTTGTCACTTGAAGGAGTACTATCATGCTTTCACCTTCTTACACTTCTTCAGATCGAGGGGATAAGGTCGTATGTTGAAACTATTATGATGATGCTACTGATAGTTCGAGCACTGGCTTCGTTCAGTAGTCTGCTCTTGTTAGTTAAATTTTGAATTGTTTAAAACCGCCTCATAAATTTCAGTTTTGTGAAGAACCACCTATAAAAAAAAAAAATTGTTTTTTTTTTTTTTTTGTTATTTTGACGTCTCAGATGAAAACTTTTTTGGGCGAACCTTAAATTATAAACTGATCTTGTTATTTGAGCACACTCGAAACACTGTTTTCGATAGGTTAAGTGAGTTCCTTAATAAAAAGAGCGCGCACCCTATAAGTAAGGAGCTCCTTTACCCTATCTAAAATTACTTTCCACCTAAGTATAGGGGAGGAAATTACTTTAAATATGGCAGGATAGGGGAGGGAATTACTTTGAATATAAGGAGTCTTACCCCTAATCATGTACGGAGTAGGCTTTTGGAGCTTTCCCTTATGATTACATGGCGGCTAAATCTGGTTGACTTATGGTCAGTAAGGCTACTGTTTAATATATTGGTTGGAGTGAATGCTACATTCACTGGGCCACTAAAAGTGGAAGTACTGGTAGTTTAATGAGATACCAGTTCTTTTCTTTTACTTTTTTCTCCTATCGTTCTGCCAAGATTGAGAGCTTGTAATAAGAAGTAGCTCATCAATATTTGTTGGAAACCAATAATCTCCTCATAGTATATAACTCTTACAGAAAACCAAAAATAAGAGTAACTTGAAAAAAAAATTAAAGGAGCTCATGAAATAATGTTTGCATGTGTTTTTTTATTACCTTAAATATATTTTTTGAAGTTCTTAGTACATTTACATTCCAAGAAACCCAAAAAAGAAGATATTCTCAGTACATAGGTATGGAATTTTAAAGGCCATATGAAGCAGATCTAGTGTCATATGACTTTGAGTATGTCCATGTTATATGATTTGCAGTGATTACTTACTAGTTACGAGTGTTATCTGTTAGGGTCATTAACCTGTCAGCTTTGCTGTGGGGTTTGAATTGCTAATGTGAAGTGTTTATTTGTGCACACCTTGTATTGATTTTGATGTTTTGTTTCGTCTTTTCAGGAGCAACACAAATCATGACCACGACCAGCCGCCACACCTTCATTTGAAGGATCCCCTGGTTGCGGAGCAGATTAATTTGACTGAATATGCTGGACCTGAGTCGCGGTATTGCCCTGCACGTGTATATGAGTGAGTTCTCATTGTTTACTTTTGCCTTTCACCTTCTGGTCAAATAGAACTTGTACAATTATTACTGACAATTTCCTAATTGCATGGGTTATAGGTACCTTCCGGATGACAACGGCGATATGAAACTGCAAATCAACGCCCAAAATTGTCTGCACTGCAAGGTACATTACTCTGGCACATTTATCTAATTCCGTATAGTAAATAAAATGCTCTTGCATGTGGTAGAAAAGTTCACCTTATTAGAAGCTAGTAACAAAAGTTTCATGTCGAACTTAAAGAGATGTTGGATGAAGACTATACACTAAAAAAAGAGAAGAAAAAAAAAATTAAAATTCCCTTTTCATTTGCTAAACTGGGGCAAAAGCAAGATTTAGCTTAAACTTACATCCGAAGTTACTTAGGTTGTCTCTGAAAAAAAAAAAAAAAGAGGAAGAAAGAGTTACTTAGGTTGTATGATATTGCTGGTCCTATCCACGTGGACATGGAACCGGGATTGTTTCAGACCCCCGGACTGCGCTGGATTCTTTCTGGTCCAACAATATAAGTATATGTTTGACTTCACGTACAATACCATTTTAAAGCAATCACTATTCAGCCCTGTTTAGTAGACATATAGCACGTCTGAGATGCACGAAACCCAGAACATCTATTCAATTAATTGTTGAGAAGACGCCTGATTTAATCTGTTTCTATGAACCGCTCAGCAAATGCTTGTCAGTTTTGGTTTTCTGTGTACATCCTTTCCTCGCTTGGATGAGAATTTGTCCCAGTCTTTGCAATGACTCTGGTTAGTCTTATGGTCATAGTTCATGGTCCTAATTTCAGTAAGTGAATTCCGTAATATGGTAGCTGCTTCCGTGTGATCTGTAAAATTAAGTGGCTTCGACAAATTAATGTCCCTTGTTTTTTTTTTTCAATTTAAAGTGCTAGTGCTGTGTAATAGCCAAGTGACTCTTTTGGGTCGTCTTCTGACTTCAAAGAAAAGGGTTCTCAGCTATCAGCTATTCACCTTCAGTCGCTGCTATGTGACTAATAATGGCATCTTCTCACTTTATGATCGATTGAAAGTTTGCAACGACAGTATTGAGATAATTGATCTTTCTGTTGCATATGCAGGCGTGTGATATCAAAGACCCGAAGCAGAACATCAAGTGGACAGTTCCAGAGGGAGGTGGCGGCCCTGGCTATACTGTCATGTAGATGTAGGTTAGGACTTGCAACCGTTGAGTGATGTAAGTTGTAACCACACTAAGCTCAAAACTATGTGGTATGAAGTAAACATTCGGCAATTATTAGACATTGGGTCTGATGTAAATAACAATGAAATTTTAGCTCTACTATATTCTTATTGTTGGGTTCATTTATCTCATTAGCTCATGACGTCTACTGTCGCCGCCTTTTTAGATTTTTGTTAGCCGGTATCTTGAATCAACTCGGAGGACGACAATGAAACATTGTGAGACTCAGCAGGCCTATGCTGCTATCCTATGGGTAGTTGGTTGGGACTTGGGAAGATGAACAGGGTTCACAGACACATCTGCACGCACTTCTCTTTTCCAAACCTTTTACATGTCCTCTTTAACTTCTCCAACTGTTAAAACTGATTTCTAACTGTTATCCAACAAACCAGCCAACAACTTTTCCCGCCAAAACCACTGAGAGTAGCTTCTACAGTAACTTAAGACTCTGAGATATGATTTAGTTCTTAAACGCATCACCGGATGCAAGTGCTTTTGACGTTTTCTGGAGCTAGCTCGGCCAGACATCGGTATTACGATAATTACCAGCGCCCACCATATCCAAAAACAGCCACCCTACAAAAAATGAGGGGTTACGGTGATCAATGGTGTTTTGTTCTTACAAACCAGCAAACATACCCCCAATTCATCTCACAGCTAACCTAAGCATGATACTGATAAGAACTTTCCGCTCTTATCGATCTGTCATGTCCTTTTTTCTCAAAGATGACAATATCATTGGCATTTGGCAAAGGTCACCCAAACGGGTTTCCTTTAATTTACGTTACCGAAGTATATAACACAAAAGGGTAAGCATCAAAATTCAACTCTTGAAAAAATTGCAAATCAACTGGCTCGTTGAGTTACAAGGCATACACACATGACATTCCTCTAATCTGAAGGTCACGGACTACAGTTAGTTACAACTTCTTCACCATGTCCATATGGCATTAATCTTCAAAGTACGTAATAGCCAGAGTGTACTAGGACTTCAAACACTGGGAAAACTCAAATCGGGAATTCAATAGATTAGTGAGTAAACTGAGTCCAGCTAGAACTGGCTCGGCTATACTAAGAGCTGATATACATGATTACTCGGCTAAGCCTCTTCTACAACCCAACTACATACGAGACACACGTCCTTCATATCAGCTTCACACACCAGAGCACCATCATCTCACCACAGCCAAATCAGCATACTAATCTATTTTAAGAAAAGCATGTCAAGATGACAGTTTTACAAGACAATCCTAACAATTGACCTAACTACAGCCTCCAACATTTCATTTCAGAGACCAACCCAAATTTGAAACACATAATACGACTATGAAAACAAATGACTACCAAGTTAAGTAAAACCTATAGTTTTCCACTGTAGAGTTTATAAGAGACTATTAACTGAGAATAGCTCTCCCCAAATAAATCATATTAATTACTGAACAGAAGTAATAACCCTGTCATCTCAATCCTTTGACACGCTATGCTTGGAGTCTGATATGTTATCTTTCGACGGTGGCATAGATGGCCTGATTTTGAAGTCACCAGGAACCTGAATCTGCTGGATAGGATCCTGCTGCTGTAGTTGCTGCTGTTGCTGTTGAAGCTGGTGGAGCTGGAGATGCTGAAACTGCTGCTGCTGCTTCTGGGAATGAATCTGCAACTGTTGAAATTGCTGTGCAGTTAGCATAGTATGCATTGACTGGTTATTCGGGTAGAATGGTTGACTGGCTCCTCCAAAGGATGCTGGGAAGTTCATCATTGGCCCACCATTAGATATTGCCTGACCGGTCATCACCTTCAGGTGCTGGATCTCATCTTTCAGTGCATCATTCAATGCTGAAAAAATAAGGAAAAGAATATTTACCAACTGCCATCGTAATTATAACACATTAAGGATCGTACTATTTCAAGGACATAAAAGAACTCAAAATTTTCAACCGCAACTTATTTTAATGGGTAACATATCCATCACATTCTACGGACTCATTAACATTAAGTCCAGCAATGATACTCAAAAAATAAGAATTGATTGAAGATTTCCATCTCAGCCTACACCTATCAGTCCACCACGTCACCTGACCTATCACTTGATTAATCTACACTCACCATCGCCACCTCCCCTCCAGTCACACTACACCCAAGACCATTGAGACATTAATGAGTTAAAAAGCCTTCAAACCACCCACCTTAATGTCGCCTATTCTTAACTATCCTATAAAACACACAACAATTAATGTCACCTATTCTTTAACAGTAGAACGTTCCCTTGGAAAAACCTGTTTCAAGGAATGTTTCATCTCATGATCCCCTCATGTCATGTTTGGTTCTAAGAAAACGAAGCTGCCTAATCCTCTACTCTTTTTGCCACCCAGTTCACCACCCATTCCGCTCAATGGCACAAGCAAGCTTTTCATTTGCAAATCCAACTGCTTTAAAGATTTTTGTCAATCTTCTTCATTTCGTTCACTGATCAGTACTCGTTGTCCACTGATACCCCCAGTACATCTTCAGAGTCTGTCTCCCTTCTTTGACTCCTATAAGTCATTATATATGACATGCTTCCCTCCTGCCCATACCCTCACAGGACTCACACCCAACACAAGGTAAAAGGAAAAAAAAGCTGTCTATTACTCTATTTGGTCATCATCGTGCGAAACAACTTTCACAATAGAAAGTAGCTCCAAGTCAAATGGAGGGTCCTTCCAATCATTAAGAAGCCTGGAAAAAAGATACATCCCAACGATGAGTATTATCATCCCATATAATAACTGTGCCAATGGTTGAATCTGTGAGATTATCACTTCTGAAGTCTGAGCCAGTCAGAGGCTTGGGTTTAAAGGTTGATTTTCCACTCGACAGGTCATGAAAAAGTTGCTTTCCACACTAAATTCACACAAATGAAGCCAAAAAAAAAAAAAAAAAAAAAAAATACACAATTAGGTTTCCAATTGCCCACAAATGGTCTGCAGAGAGATTTAGACTCAAAAAATGTGCGCAGCAAACAAGTTACACCAAAATGTAGCCAAGAAAGCACATTTCCTACATGTCCATTTCCTAATTCTTTTCAAGCCCATAAACCCATTCCTCCAGTCCCAAAGCACCATCTTCAGAAACGGAATATGCCACACCACAGTAGAAAAGGTGTGCCACATAATCCTACTCTAGCAGCAGAAGAAGCAAATTTCAATTGCTCTGTCTATGCCATTGTAAAATATCATTTGTAATAATTTTCCCCAAAATAGTCTAATCTTAATGGGAGCTTTAGTCTATTCCAGTATTCTACATACCATTCATCACAAAGGCTGAAAGTATTGCAGATAGCCCGGTCTAGGTAAATATATGGGGTGAATGGATGGTCTTGATGACACAGCTCACACTTAGTTTAAAAATGCGCTCCTGAGGCACGCCTAGGCGCAGCTGGGATCGCCTCAGAAGCTTGAGGCGCACGCAAGGCGCACAACTGTGCAATTTTGAATTTTCTTTCTCTTGTAACCTTATTTCTACCCTTCCCTTTGCCCCTTAATCCCTTGTTAATACTTCTTTACCCATTGGCCCTCTTTAAATACCAAAAAAGGGGTTATTTTTTGCAAAATATGGTTTTGAATAATAAAATTTTGTTCGCTGGATGAGTGCGCCTTCGCCTCGCGCCTCGCACAGTCGCACCTCATCGCAACGGCCCCCCAGCGCCTCGGTGCGCCTCGCGCCTCCTTAAACTAAGAGCTCACAATACACGAATGTCTTTCTGCTCTGGTAAAGTGACAGTATCCAAACTCGAAAATCTACTATATTAGCGTCAATGCCTCCAGTTTGTACTCATAAGGAGTTCTTTTGGGGAAAAAAAAAAAAAAGTTCCAAGAGTTCCCACAAAATAAAGCAGGAATATTAGCATTATAGAAATCAGACCAACCAAATTTCTCAAGGTAGTCTTAAGATTTTAATTAGCTCTCTTATGTATATGGTCATCACCCCCCTTAGGTGTCTTTTTGTGTATGGGAGTCACCCCCTTGGCGTCCTTTAGAAAATAATGAAATCCTAACTTACTGATCTAAAACAAAAAGAAGACACACCTCAGCTCACTTAGCCAAATTTCTGTCTAAAAAGTACCCCACCACCAGTCTTGGCTTCTATATTATTCTTTAGATTAGATTTAGAGTCTGTTGTTCTCATGCATCTACTGTCCTTAGTCATCATGAAAGTGTAAACAAATTATTAGTTGGTTCTTGGTAGATTGACAGCAATCAATTCATAAAAAGGAACTCACTGAAAACAATTACAGAAAGGGAAGTAACTCACTGAAAACAATTACAGAAAGGAAAAATCTATAAGCTAAAGAATTATTCCCAAACGGTACACGGGAGGCAAGGGAATCACAGACAAGCAGGAAAACAAAAGGAGATGTGCAATCTCGTAAGGTGCACCTTGCCACACATGATAAAATCAAACAATTTAAAAGTGAATGTTAAGTTAATACTTTCTTCCCCGGCTATGAAGAAGTTCAAATCATGAAATACTAGCAAGGACTCACTTTACAACAGATAGCAGTGGAACTAAATTTAATTAATCGAAAGCATCCAAATGAGCAATACCTCAAACAGTC
This sequence comes from Spergularia marina, assembly GCA_963680865.1. Classification (NCBI taxonomy): domain Eukaryota; kingdom Viridiplantae; phylum Streptophyta; class Magnoliopsida; order Caryophyllales; family Caryophyllaceae; genus Spergularia; species Spergularia marina. The sequence goes on along the minus strand of OY804553.1, from coordinate 17,874,275 downwards.
AAACCGGTCATCAACTTTAATTATGTGGCTGAACGGACCCATGCAAAGGATAAGTATTGTCATATCGATCATCTTAGAGAAATCTTGGAAGGATCAACACCATATGACTTATAGTGTCATTACATGATCTCAAGACCCAACTAAGAATAGCCCAAGATGTATGCCCATGAGCAATTGACCACAATACTCTAGGACCCAACTGAGAGTTAATTTCACCAATACAGCCCTCCTCAGCCAAAATGATATGGAAAATATGGTCTCATGTTTGTTCTTTTTTTTTTTTTTTTATGACAAGCAAAAGATGTTCTTATGCGGAAAGTAAGCTTCTCTCAATGACTAGGCACACAGCTGGTGTACCAAAACCTCAATAGTTAAGGAAACGAAGAGGGGTTTTAATCTACTAAAATTTCTGCATCATAGTGGCACTCTTCTCTCCAGTCCCTTTTTCTTCCTTAAATCAAATGACAATCCCAAACCACAGAATAAGTTCCTTAGCCTCATATCCCTATAAGCTCACATTTAAGGAGTCCGTTGAGTAAGACATGAAACTATGGGGGCTGTGGGATCCACAGCCCATATCAACAAGCTTTACCAACATAACTTTTTCCTTTAACCAGAAAGACCTACGAAGATTAGTGTCAAGACACATAGAAATTAGTGGGAAAAGAATTATACTTTCTCTCAAGCATAAAGTTCACCACCAGTGCACCCCTAGCCTCCCCCCTTCAAAAACTAAAATGAATGATAGATACTGCTAAGAAGCAAGGAAAAATGCATGCAAAGCACAACCTTCAGAAAAGATCAACAACCATATATAAAAAGGAAAAGTTGAGGAAAGTAATAGAAGGGAAAAGCATTTTATGACATTTCCCCACATAAGAGTAGCAAAGGGCACAGTTAACATTCAATAACAAAGGGAGGTCTTACCATCTTGTAGGTGAACTTGCTGCTCCATTGTTTGCAGACGTATCTTCAACTCGCTATTTTCAGCAGTAAGACCATTTGTATCTCTCTGCTCACAAGGAATTCCAAATATTAGAATTAAGTAACAGTGGTGAGAAGACCATTATAAACGATAAAAAGTAACAGGATAAGTAAATCAGTAAGAACTGAAATGTAGAAAAGTACACCAAGCTTCTCCCTGCTAAACAAAACAATATACATAAATAACTACCTGTAGAAGGGTCAATTGAGCAGACAAAGAGGTTGCTTCAGTTTGTAATGTCTGGACTTTGCGCTCTAGCTCTGCTATATATCTCATCTTCCTTTCCTTCGATCTTGCAGCAGACTGCCTATTTGCCCATATTCTATTCCAGGAGAATAAACAAAGAATCATCATGATTTGTCAATCGGTAAGTTCTGGAAAGGAAGCAGGTTGTGAGGTAGCCTACAATAATGCGCTTGCAGAGATACAATGTTAAAGATGCGTTGCAGATTGTTAGCAGAAAAGAAATGTCCAAACATGCATCCCCTCATAACTCCAATATATGATCATTAGCAAATAGGTTTTGCACGATACAAGAAGCAGTTAATGGCAAAAACATAATGATATGTTATGTCCAGTGGGAACTTTATGATAAAAAAAAAAAAAAAAATCATACAAATTTAAAGGGGGCAAAGGGGAGTCCTCCATTAGCATCCTTACCAAAATAAAAACAGTATCATAAAAGTCCTAACCATAATCAAAAGAAGCTATTTCATGACACACCAAAAAAAAAAACAGCATCAGCATCAGAGTCTTCAAAATTCCCAGTGCTCACATCAGAATCCCTGTACTCCCACATCAACTCTTGCCCCTCACTGACTAACCTAAATCAAAAGTGTAGGAAATGCACCCGTACACAAACAGTTGCAATGATGGACCGCACCATTAGAAGCCACATTCCTAACATTATCTATAATTAAGATCACTCCAACAAGCACTTGTCATTAATGTTCATATTCGTTTCTGAGATGCTGTAAGACATTATTTCATGCGCAATTTTTATCATTTCACTAGAGAGGGGGAGGAAAACCCAAAACAAACATCTCATTCTGCTCTTGGCATGCCCTATAATAAGCAGAACAAACCACTTTGGAATTCTCATGCAAATTATCATATATTTTCATCCAGTAATCTCATGTACTAAAAAGAACCAACAAACTCAAACATAGCTATCCCTTGGTTTCAATTTTTTTTTCAGTTAGCCACCGCATGCTTTTCCAAGAGTAAGATACTTAGTTCGTAGCAACAAATAACAAGTTATCAGCATAAAGTAACACCAAAATCTTGCTAACATAGAAGAAGTCCAACAACCGATTAGCAAGTTTTCATCCTTTTTATAAGAAATAATCCATTAATATAACTTTCGAAACAAATGCTAAAAAAATACACCTATAACGGCTATAAGTCTATAACCAAGCAAGTAAACAAATGCAATACAGAATTTTCGCATAAATGTTTTTGTGAGACGGTATCATTTATCAGGAAAATAATTAAATGTTATGGGCGATAAACTAACCGAGTGGTACAAAAGGCGATATCTTTTAAACATAACTATATTAATTACCAAGCAAACCAACATAATGACACAAAAAGGCATCAAATTTGGATTCGCTTACTTCCAAGTTCCCGATATCACAGCATAATTCAGCAAGCAAACTATTCAAAATACCCGCGCAACAAGTTCTAACACACACTAAATCTTAGTGCGCAAGCTTCACAACAAACTTTGCTAGCAATCAATCTACTCAACAACAATAAGTAGCAAAACATTCATTTGCAAACAGCCGCAACAAGTATAACAACATACAAACTTCCAGCACAAATTACTTCTTAACACGGTGAAAATCAACAACAATTGTTAGCAAGCAAGCAACCTAAATAGATTTAACAAAATGAAACTTCAAACACAAATTATTAAGTCATTAAGTAAACAGAAATTGAAGTTCACAAAGGCGAAAAATGTACCTCTTAGCGCGCTTAGGGTCAATAAGAGCAAGCTCAGCAAGCTTAGCAGCAGACATAGCTTTCTTCGCCTCGGCCGCGGAAACCTCATCACCACCGTCTCCTCCGCCGCCACCACCACCCATAAACATCTCCGGCTTAATCGTCGTCGAGCCGTCCATAGACTGGCTATGCTGGTGGCGCGCTCGCACCGGCGCAGACGACGACTCTCCAAGCTGAAACCCGGACGAGGTGGCGGAATTCACCTTGTCCATGTCAATGTACATGGAGAAGAGGTCTTCCTCCGTTTCGTCCGACAAAGACGGGCCGTCGACGCCGCAGCCGACGACGCCGAGGTCGCTGTCGAAGCTAATGTCGTCGGGAAGAGTGAGAATTTCCGAGTGCGCTCTGCGGTGGCCAATGCTCTTCGGCGGATTATCCGGCATGCGGCTGAGGTCATGGCTGAACGACGTCGCTTGCGGCTGAGACGACGATGAAGATGACGGCGGCTGTGGCGGCGGCGGAGTTGTGGACGGAGAAAATGACGGAAATCTCCCTGTTGGTGGTAATCCAGCTGGTTTTTCCTTTTCCATTTTTAGCAAAAATTACTCAATATCACAATATTTTCCCCCAAAATTAACCCTAAGATTGTTAGAATCGAGATCTGGAAATAATTGTAATTATTCCGGCGATATGAGCGCGGAGGAGGTGAGGATTGCGGTGGCGGAAAATTGGTGTTTTTTTTTTGTTTTTGACGGAGGCGGAGTCGCCGGAAAAATGAGGAGCGAAAATAAAAAAGGGAGAGGAGGAAAAAAAATGAAGGACCGCCGGCGAAGAATATAATAATGGAAAAAAAAAGAAAAAAAAAAAAGACAAGAGAGAGAGTGAGATTGCTGGCGGTCACGTGGGGGGGGGGGGGGGGGGGGTGGGGAGAACGGGGTGGGTGGTCTGAAAGCTTCTTCTGTACGACTGAAATAGTTGAATTGCATACCGGGGTATTTATACGTGTGTTGATCGCTGAACTAATTTAATGTCTTTTAGAATTTTGGTAGAAAATGAGGGGATTGTAATGATACGGCGTATCATACATTTATAGAAATGTTTTATATCTTCTAAATAAACTAATGATTTATTAATTATAAACAATAAATTACAAGAAGTTGGTTAGGAGCCGTGAAACAATCTGGACCCCCACACCCTTGGCTATAAAAAAACCAATGCGAGTGAAAATATGTGCCGCAACCTGCGCACCAATGTTTTGCGGCAAATACTACCGTACCTCCGGGGTACCAAGAGAATGGTACCCCCCGTCCAAAATGAACTCATGTGCTGTAAAAACGCGGCCCATTTGTTATAAGAAATGCGGCCCATTAATAACAAAAACAACGAAAACAACAAAATCATGAACGCGGCCATGAATAACAAAACACAGAAACAACGTATTGGACAACGCGACCCATTTTTCTCTCTCCTCTGTCCGAATATTGCGAAACTTATTGCGTAAGTTTCACAGCTGAATTTTGTGATCGATGACGATGGCGAACGAAGAAGATATCTTCGCCAATATTGAAGAAGAAGAGGCTGCGGATATCGATGATGAACTTGTGGATTTGGCGGACGAACTTGCGGATATGGCGGACAAGGAATTTTGTCAAAAAATGGAGGGCAAAGTTTCAGAATTGCCAGCAGGTTCGACATTGATATTCGTATATTTGATCATGAGGATGTGATTTTTTATTTGTCTTAGGATGAATGATTTCTGTTGTGGGATTGTTGGGTTTGTTCTAAAATTGTGTGTTTGTTCTGGAATGGTTACTTTTTGTCCTGTGATGGTTGGGTTTTGTCATAAAATGAATGTTTTATGTTCTGAAATGAATTTCTTTATCATTTTTAGGGGATCCGAAAGTTGTTGTACCAGAAGCATCAGAATCTGTGTTGTTAGGGAAGAGTGCCCCCTCTATGGACAAAGCTCATAAGTTATATAATGACTATGCTTATACTAAGGGTTTTGGGACTAGGTTGCATAATATCAGATATAGGTATAACAGTTCTGAAGTAAAGGGGAGAGAAATTGTTTGTTCAAAACAAGGATTAAAAAGGCAGCCCGGGGCTGTTGGTAAGCAGTTCACAAAACTGAACTTGAGGACTGGATGCAAGGCTATGGTGTTCTTTGAAAAGAAGGGAGATGATTTATGGGAAGTGACTAAGCATAATATGGTCCATAATCATTTGCTTGTCCCTCGTGATAAGGTCCATCAACTGAAATCACATAGAAAAATCAGTGCAAATATTCTTAAGATTTTACGAGATTTAGTAGATTCGGGAATTGATGTAGCAGATGCATTTAGGTTTTTGAGGGCTCAAGCAGGGGGATCACCATCTCTTGGATTTAGTAAAAAGGATGAATATAATAAACTTGGTGCAGAAAAGTTGAAGTTTATTGATGGATGTGATGCACGAACATTGATGAATATTTTTGCGAAATGGCGTGAGACTGAGGATGATTTTTACTTTGCTTTTGAGCTAGATGAAGAAGCTCGTTTTGTGAGTTTCTTTTGGAGGGACAAACGCATGAAACAAGATTATAGGCTCTTTGGCAAACTTTTCATTCACGATACTACTTATAGAACAAATCGGTACAAGATGATTGTGCTCCTTTTGTGGGAATAAACCAACATGGTAAGAATTGCATGTTTGCTTGTGGGTTCATTTTAAATGAATCCTTTGTTTGGCTGTTCAATCAGTTTCTGCAGTCGATGGATGGGTTGCAACCTGAAACTATTATGACCGATCAAACTTTTTCTATGGCTGCTGCTATAAGTGTAACACTACGGAATATGGAAAGTGGTTTATGGAGTTGGTTTGTCCCACATTGGGAAACTAAGGCTCATATGATCAGTTTATAATAGATTCCTACCATCATACTACCAACAAGGCCTTCACCTTTTAGAGCCCAAGCGAGGATTTATGGGCTTATTGGTGACTTCCCATCTTATTGGGTTGTGTTGCGACGTATGATGGATCGGGCTGTTACAGATGGTATCAGAGCAACCCTGCGACCGCGTGCTGGGTGCTGGGGCGAGGCCCAGGTCAGCCGTCTAGCGGGGGAGATCTTAGACCTGTGTTAATGTTGGTATGGTTTGGCCGAGGCGCAACGGGGACGTTGCGTTCTCTAAGTGGGGGAGTTTGTAACACTACGAAATTTGGAAAGTGGATTATGGAGTTGGTTTGTCCCACATTGGGAAAATAAGGCTCATATGATCAGTTTATAATAGATTCCTACCATCATACTACCAACAAGACATTCACCTTTTAGAGTCCAAGCGAGGATTTATGGGCTTATTGGTGACTTCCCATCTTATTGGGTTGTGTTGCGACGTATGATGGATCGGGCTGTTACAATAAGGGAAGTTTTTCCTAGCGCCAAACACAAGATTTGCACTTGGCATATTTTGAAGAATTCCAAGAAGAACATTCCACATCTAACAGGGCTGCCTGGGTTTGAGGTTTTGTTTAATCAAGTCCTCATGTATTGTGACACCATCGATGAGTTTAATCACTTCTGGACTAGGTAAGTATTGTGAAACACTTCCGAAACACTTCTGAGTCATTCTGTAACAATACTTAATCATTCTGAAACACTTCTGAGTCATTCTGTAACAATACTTAATCATTCTGAAACACTTCTGAGTCATCCTTTAACATTCTGACCATGATGAAACAGTCTTTAATCATTTTTATTGTTTATACACAGATTGGTGAATGAGTACCAGTGTGAAGATCATTCCTGGATTGTGAGACTTTGGAATTCAAGGGAAAAATGGTGTGCGGCTTATACAAAAGACCGTTTCTCAGGTGGTATTTTGTCGTCACAAAGGAGTGAAAGTACAAACAATAGTGTGTCGAGAAGGCTTCATGCAACAGCTTCTTTGCATGATTTCTACAAATGCTTCCGTGGAGTTATAGCTGAATGGAGAAGTAATGAAAAGGAAGAGGATGGGCGCTGTAACGAAATGTGTCCATCTTGGTACAAGTTTCAAAAATTTACACAATTAAAGCATATGTGATGTTCCAAGAGAACTGGTTGAGTTCATTGTCATGTCGGCACAATCGTGATGTTGATGATGGTAATTGGAGTTGTTTCGTTGTGTGGAAACCAAACAGTGAACTCTTTGCTCATGTTGTGCGGATAAATTTGCAAACCAATGAGGTTAATTGTACTTGTAAACAGTTCGAGGAGGCTGGTATACTTTGTTGTCATGCCTTAAAAGTTTATGTTATAATGGGCGTTGACAGTGTTCCAGATATGTATATTGTGCACCGATGGACTAGAGCAACAATTAAACGTTCTGAAGAAGGTGAGTCGAGTAATTCAAGGCCAAATTCGAAATCATCTACTATTTGGATAATGACAATGCAACAGAATTGGAATGGGTTATTGCATGCTAGTTCCAGGAATTTGGATGCAAGACGTGTCTGCCAAGAAGCTTTTGATCAAGCAAAAAATACCATCGAAGATCAGTTGGGCCCTATTGGGGGAGACGATACTGAAGTCGTTGGGACTCCTCAACTAGAAGGCATTCAGATTCGTAATCCTGAAGGGGCTCGTACACCTGGTGCAAGAAATGTTAGGCGAAAGAGTACAAGGGGGAAAATTTGTAACCGTTTGAGAACAAGGAAAAAGATTGTCAAGCAGTACCCGGAATCTGCATCAGGCTCGTCGTATGTTAATACTGTTCAGCCAACAACAGTTAGAAACACGAGGAAAAATTCTACAAAGATGAGGACGAATGTTGTCGAGGATAGTACATCACAAGTTACACCTACACTTAGTAACATCACATGCGATTCTATTTTGTAAAAACAATTCCTTTTTTGATCTAAAATGGACGGATTTTGTTGTGGATTCAATGGTTTTTGTTCTGGAATGATTACTCTTTGTTCTGGAATGATTACTCTTTGTTCTGGAATGATTACTCTTTGTTCTGGAATGATTACTCTTTGTTCTGGAATGATTATTCTTTTGTTCTGGGATGATTAATTTTTGTTGTAGGATGATAAACTCCTGAAACTTGAATTGCTAAAATTAAAAAAGCGAATCTGTTTATATAATTCAATGAGACCAGATGTTTATAACATACTATATTACAAAGCGAATTTGTAAGCGAGTCATATTATTTACTTAATAATTATGAAAATGAATAAACTATCATTTTTCTAATTTTCTTCTGCTGCTGTTGCTTTGGCTTTCCTCAACTGTTGGTTGGTCACTAATTCTTTGGCCTTGATTATATCTTCAAGCTCCGTTTCAGCTTTCTTAAGCTTTTTCTTTTCATCTTGTTGTTCCTTCTTTGACAGTTGTCTTCCTTGATGTAGTCAAGTAAGTATCTCTCATAATATCTCTCTTTATCTTGTTGTTGCCATCCAATATTATTTCAGCACAGAGTTTTGCTTGGTAAAACCGCCTTCTTGTTGCCTTCAAAATAAAAACGAAATAGAACATGTTATAGCAGTTACACGTTTTTTCGCAAAGAAAAACATATAAATTCCAAGACTTAGTTGAATGCTTACCAAATTTAAATCGGATGTCCAGGTATCTCCATGGAAGCATTCCATGTGCATCATCAGAAACAAACCACAGTCCCACAAGTTTCTATCGTTTTTCCAGGGAGGGTCAACTATTTCGCAGCGTTTGTGTCCACTGCACTTTGCAATACACTCCGCCAAATAACGACACTTTTTTGCCACCGAAAACAATCGTAATTCTTCAACCTATAATTTAGAATACAATATTAGAGTTTAAAAAAGAACCATTCTAGAACTAAAGCTAACCATCGTATGACGGAAACAAACCATTCTGAAACAAAAACGATTCATCCCATGACAAAATCCAACCATCCTATAACGGAAACAAACCATCGCAGAACAAAAACCAACCATCCTATGACGGAAACAAACCATCACAGAACAAAAAAAAAAAAAAAAAAAAAAAAAAAAAAAAAAACATTTTGGAAGAAAAAGAATTTGTGTCAGAAACTAACCAGAAGTAGGAGGATGTCTTCATATTCCTGTACGGACTTTCTATTGTCAAGCAACTGACAGCGTTTGTCAATGATGTTTACACATAGCAACGTAAAGTGACTCTCGTATATAATAGGGAAAAATATCTGCAAATGACGAAGCAGTTATATTATTATACGATGATGTAATTGTAATAAAAGATAAGTCACAAGTGTATCAATAAATGGCATACCAATGAATATTCAGAAATGTCAGAAATGTCGCATGTTTCCATCCAAGTTTTCATAGTGCCACGCACAACGTCCATCTTTGTCTTAAGACGTTTTTCATCCTCTCCCAGAACTTCGCCATTTGCAAGTCTTTCATCTTGGTCTTTCTTTTCTTTCAACATTTTTGCGTACACCTGAAATAGAAACCATTCATTCTATGACAAAAATCATCCATTCCAGAACAAAAAGCTAAATATACTGAAACAGAAACCATTCATCCCATGACACAAGATAATCATCCTATGACGGAAACAAACCATACTGAAACATAAACCATTCATCCCATGACAAAAATCATCTATTCCAGAACAAAAGCTAAACATACTGAAATAGAAACCATTCATCCTATGACGGAAACAAACATTCTGAAACAAAAAACTTACGAAGACTGCAGTGTTGAAGAAAAATCTTTTCTTGTTTCTCCAATAGTCTCTAACTTCCGGATTCTTCTCTCCTCTTAGCTCTCTTTTGTTGAGGATGTATGCCCAAGAATCAATTGCACCAACATTCATCCAGTTTTGTTCTTGCATAGAGTATGCATCACCCCTCGTAAACTCAAGACGAGGGGTAAATGATGCCAAAACGAAATCTTTTTCTAATCTCACCAACCTTTCAAGTGCTCTTTTTTCACCAATAACCACCTTTGTCTCAGGTTTATTCAATAGCTTCCTAATCTCTGAATTCACCCTCATCATCTCTTGGCTGAATTCAAACTCTGAATAAAAGGCGTTGTCAGCCACTGTCCTCTCCAATGGTGATAAATCATCGAAATTTTTCGATCTTCTATGAAGAAATGTCGAAACCATGAATAAATTGTCTTCCAAAGGCTCAAGCTTGGCTGGACTATCTTCTTGTGAGCTGTTTAGTCTTTTCCTTTCGTTAAGCTTGTCCTCGTACTTTTGAACGAGCTCCTCTGACAGTTCTTCAGTTATTTCTTCAACATCAATAATCTCTATTCCAAAAAAAGCATTTGGAATAGGACTTGGCAGCGTGACAGGTGGTGGAGGAGGTGTCGGTGTAAGTAACTGGAAGCTTGGTACAAAATCTGCTGGCACATTTGCGAAATACTTCTTCAAATCATCCATGAAGTTGTGTGTTTTTTTCCCCTTCTTCTTGCGTGGAGGGTCACTCTTGATGTTCTTTGATATGCCAACTTCGGGGGTGTCGAGAAGAATATAACCCTGTTGAAAAGAAAAAAAAAACATATTAAAATTATTTTATCATAGAACCTGAAGCGATCATAGAACAATTATTCCTTGACAGAAACAATTCATCCTAGAACAAAACATAACCACCCTAGGACAATACATAACCATCCTAGAACAAAACCTGATCATCCTAGGACAAAAAGCATCCATCATAGAACAAAACCTAACCATCCTAGGACAAAAATCATCAATCAGAAACAATTTCATCCCAAAACACTATTGAACCATTTCAGAATAAATTTCATTTTCAGAAAACACTTGCAAACCATTCTGTAACAAATTTCATTTCAGAATAAATTGTATTGTACATGTGATGGTTTCATAAACAAAAACAATATTACAACGTAGTTCAACTCTGTTCTAAATCTTTTTGAAGCCAAAGTCGATTGTTACAACAGTCTTCAAATTTTGTTTCAAGAAGGTACTATCAAACCTTGTCTTCATTTGAAATTTGTTGCTCTGTGTCAGGAATTGAATCCTCTGGGTCAGTCAATTTCATTTTGGGATCATCTGTTGATGGAATGAAGGTATGAGCATCTGTTGATCGAAACTTCATCTTCTTCGGTGGAGAATCTGGTGCAGTAACAGTTGGACCTACGATTGGTGTCTCGATGCAAAAATCCATGTTTTCACCTTCTCCCATTTTAGCAGTAAGTTTATCTTCTTTAGGCTGTAATCAAATTACCAAAAAAAGCAAATGTGAGTTATATGCAAAAATCAGTCATTTTATATCTTAGTGAAGGTTAAGTGTAAAACCTCTGGAGGAACATCGACTTTCTTTTCTGGTTCCTGTTCATTGTCCTTTTCCGGTTCTGATTTACAAACATGATCGTCCTTTTTCGGCACCGTTTCCATTGGTTTTGATTTAGGAACATCACCATCCTTCGGTTCCGATTCATGAACATCATCATTCTTTTCTGGCTCCGTATGCATTGGTTCTGAATTAGGAGCATGATCGTCCTTTTCTGGTTCTGAATCAGAAACATCATCGTCCTTTGGTTCCGATTCATGAACATCATTGTTCTTTTCCGCATCAGTCTGCATTTGTTCTGATTCAGGAACATGATTGTCCTTTTCCGGTTCCGAATCAGGAACATCATCAATCTTCGGTTCCGATTCATGAACATCATTGGCGTTTTCCGGCTCCGTGTAAGAAACCAATGCCTTCTCAAAATTCTCCATGTCTTTTGCATTCAACTTCAATTAAAAACAAAAGTGTGTAAGTCGTGAAACAAAAACAAATCATCCTAGGACAAACATAAACCATCCTATGACACAAATAAACCATCCCAGAACAAATACAAAACATTCTAGAACAAAAAACCATTCATACTGAAACAAAAACCATTCATACTGAAACAAAAACCATTCATCCTATGACAAAAACCAACCATCTAAGAACAAAAACAAATCATCCTACAACAAAATCAAATCATCCTAAGTCTAAAATTCACCATGTGTTTTAATTAATGCTTTTTAAAACATGAAAAGTTATGTGTCTAACCTCTTTTTCCAGAGTTTCACTCTTTTGCCTGTCTTTTTCGTTTTGTTCCGACTTTTCAAAAGTTATTTGTCTAATCTGCGCTTCCTCTTCGGTAGGGATTTGCAAAAACACAGTTTTTTGCAATAGGTCTTGAATTACAGCTGTTGGGGACTTTTCTGGTAATAATTCAATCTGTGGACCGGGAGATGGAGTTTTGAGGCGTTTGAGCCATTTATAAACATGCAATGGAGATTCAGGTCTGTTGGTCCCCGTAGATGATTGAGTATTCGGTGTATCAACCTTGAATGTTTGGAATGATTCCGGAGTTGTAGAATGTGGAGGGGAAGCTCGAGGATTTTCAGTTGTTTGCTGTTGTGGATGTTGTTGCAGTTTTTGCAAAATCATCTCCGTGGCAGGATTATTTTTCGGAGCAGCACTCTTCTTCTTATATGCCACGTCCTTCCTTTGCCTGTTGCTTTTCTGAGAGTTAGTTTCATGGGAAGGTTGACTCGGTGGTTTCTGAGATGATTGGCTTTCTTTGTTTGGAAAAACATCCTGAGATGACGTTGGTGGATTTGCCCACCAGCTTAGGGATAAGATCTTTACAAGCTCACTAATTTTACCACCCACTGAATTCATTAATTTTTCGATAGCATCAAACGTCTCCATCACTCCTGGCTGATTGTAAAAACGACCTTCCTCGGAAGAAACTTCTTGAATCTCAATCTCTTGTGAACTTTGAGACAGCTTTTCTTCGCGGAATTCTTGCATAGTGTGCCTATAAGCTGCGTCCAAGTTCTGTCCAAGTTTCAGAAGCTTTTGAAGGGGTCTCTGAAAGGCATAAGATAGGAAAATTTGCATCATAGATCAGAAATCATCCATCCTAGGACAAAAACTAACCATTCTGAAACAATAACTGTTCATCCCTAAACAAAAACCAACCATCCCAGAACAAAAACCAACCTTCCCAGAACAAAAACTAGCCATCCTAGGACAAAAACTAACCATTCTGAAACAATAATTGTTCATCCCAGAACAAAAACCAACCATCCCAGAACAAAAACTAGCCATCTTAGGACAAATACTAACTATCTTAGTACAAAAACTAACCATCCTAGGTCAAAAGGCAACCATTACTTGATAAAAATAATTCATGTTAGAACAAAAACCGACCATCGTAAGACAAACACTACCCATCCCATAACAAAACACTAAATAATTCGTGACAAAACTTAGTCATTTTGAAACAGAATTATACTTACACTTAATTGGAGTTCTTGGACTGCTTGATCTGTTGGTAGATCCGTTGGCATTGGGAAATTAATAAATCGTCTCGCCTGTGTAGCAGCATCAACAGTGTCAACACGGTTACCAATTCCGAAGCCCTTCACACTCTTGTCCTTTGCAATTCTGCTCCACATTTTCTGGTTAATCCAATGTTGGATCAAAGGAATAGTGCATTTCTCCCGTTCTCCATGGAAAGCCAGGCTGTGGAAGTAGAAGAGTTGTAGAAGTAACGTGCAGCCAGTTAGATTGGTACTGCGTTTGTCAGACTCCTTGAAGGTCTTGATTGATTTGCAGAGGTAAGTTAATACGAACTCACACCAATTCTATCGACCAATCATCTTTGCGTCGTCGATTGCTTTGCTTATATTAAGCTGCACAAAGGAACTTGATATAGTCCCAAGGAAGCACGAGACAACAAAAAAGACAAATAGTTGCTTGAACATCGGGCCCCCATCAGATTCGGCAAGCATCCTGTCCTCGAATTTATTCCACGCACATAAGAATATTTTTCATCCTCCCTGCCCAATATGTTTCTCCATTTTTCCTTAATTAAAGAATCCGGGTTATCTTTTCTCTCCGTACTCATGTGAGGGAATGGCACATCTCCGTGCGGTATTCCTAGGATGTAATGAACATCGATAGGTGTGAATACCTTTATCTGCTCGTTACAAAACCTCATAAGACTTGTCCCCTCATCAAAGTTTTGAAGCAGCCACATCATCATATCTTTTGGCACGTCTTCAGCCTCAAGATAAAACAACCCATGAAATCTTATTTCTCTAACTGCTCTCACTTGGTTCGGGTTTGCTTTGATTTTTTCCATTAGCCCCTTGACAGCAGAAGGGCTACACCGTAATTGTATAGATTTTGTATGGAAATTTCTCCTGTAAAAAACACAAACCAACCATCTTAAGACAAAAACCATTCATCCCAGAACAAAAACTAATCATCCTGAAACAAAAGTCGTTCAATCCAGAACAAAAACTAATCATCCTATGACAAAAATCATACATCCCAAAACAAAAACCATTCATCCTAGGACAAAAACTAACCATATTAGAACAAAAATCAACCATTCCTAGACAAAAACCACTTATCTCAAAACAAAAACTAATCCTCCTGAAACAAAAGTCGTTCATTTCAGAACAAAAACTAATCATCCTATGACAAATATCATTCATCCCAAAACAAAAACCATTCATCCCAGAACAAAAACTAATCATCCTGAAACAAAAATTGTAGACACCCTACTCGAGTACTCATTTTAGCGCCCGATGACGAGATGGATAGTGGACTGCGTTGAAAGGTCGCGATTGCCAATTGAGTCGATCTTCTAGTTTAGGCTCGTTACGCCGTAGTTAGCCCGGTAAATTAGATTGGACATTTATGGGTTAATATTGTTAGGCCTAATTTGCTTAGACGATTCTTTAATTAGTTGGGCTGTAGGTTGCCCGTTGGCCTGCTTAGTGGTCGATTCGGATTCGAAGATATTCTTTGAGTTTTGGATTGTGGCCCGAGGTTCTAGAATCCTCCTTAGCAATTTACCTAGATTATTAATTTCTCTAAATCTAATGATTAGTACACCATTACGTGTATGGTGTTTGTAGTGTTTCCTTGGCATTAGGACACCCCTTTTACGTGTGCTTTGCAATTTCATTAGTCCTTTGATGTCATAGATACGAATCCTGATGCTAGTCCGATGCTATTGATCTTTGGTATAAAAAGCATTCAGATTTTGCTTGTTTGGATCATGAACTTTCACGCAAGAAAGAAGCCAGGACACCCATGCACAAGCACATGAGTCTTGAACAATAATTTGCGTATAATATTAGCATAATCATCCGTATTACCAAACTCAAACACATTAAACACGATTCCTAAAATATAGTTCAACCTACGGCGAGTAAAACCCCAGTCCGGGAGTCTTTAGATCGTTGGTGTAAATTTCGGAAACGGTACGAGACTAGAGGTCTACTCAATTGGCAAACAAGACCAAGAACCGCAAGACGTCGCAAGTAAGTCCACCTGAGGGCCCCAATATCTTTTTTTCAAACCGATTTTTAAGTATGTGTTTATTAGTCGCAAGTTTGGTAATCATAGGGTATTTACTGCATGATAGTGCTGGCCACAATCATTCAAATCTAAATTCGCATGTAAGATATCATGTTCGGTTACGTTTTTGTTTAATAAGTTCAGTCATGTATGCTAACATAAAAATCGACAAGTTGTTTAGTAAACATGCTAACCTATAAAAAGTGTAGCACGTTACTTTGTTAAGTTCCACTTTAATTCATGTTAATTGATACACGCACGTTTGCTACTTAGCCTTATGCTAAGTGATTTAAACATCTCGCGTAATTACTTTGTTGCATGATTTACTTACTCGTTCGCATGCTACGTGTACGTGCCTTCACCGTTAATTACAACTTTTATATTTAATTCGGATCAATTAGTAGAGACCGTCGACCACGATGGGCGGGTTGGGTGCTTTACACCTTCCTGACTCGTAACCTTGCATCGAACCCACTTTAGGTTCGTGGGGTACCTATAAAAAATCCCGCTGGCGACTCCGTGTCATTCACACCTCTTTTTCGGGAGAGCGGATCGGCAACCCGCCGGTACGGTATCTCACAGTGGCGACTCCGCTGGGGAATAATTGCAAAACTCGAAAATTGATCTGAATTAAATGTTTAACGCGTAATTAACATTGCATATTCATGTAGTATAGTTTGCATGCCACGTTAGTACGGCGGCGCTTAAGACAAAGCCAACTGACCCCGAAAGCATGAACTATCACTCATTGGACCCATTCGGTCGACTTGATGAGCAACATGGTCTACTTTCACCCCGTAACGCCTGTATGACCATTTGGCAAGTACAAAGTGGATGAACTTATTAGCACGGTCGACGTACCGCAACACTAACGAGGCTTGTCCTAGTTATGGGTAACCATTCACCCTATTGCCTACCTCTTTAAACAAGCATAGAACATAGGTCCGGCCTCACGACTGTGCGCGTTTTTATTTAATCAATTGGTAATTGCTGTGTTAATCTGCTAAGTGCGTTTTCATGTTTTTTTACTTGAAATCAAATGTGGTACGTACTGTCTTTAGGAAAGTTAGTAAGTGTCAAACGTCCTAGTCCTAGTAGTGTCGGGAAATTAGGAACCTAAAAAGCCTAAGTGTGGACCAATTTATCTTTTCCAGGGCTTGACCTTATTTTCTAGCCTAGTGCTTTACTACGTGTCATCCCTTCTTTTCTTTTCAATCATCTAAAGCCTCAGTCCTAATGTTTTTTTTTCTAGTCTATTCCATGCCATAAAAAAAAGAGAGACAATTACTATTATAAGACTCCTTAGTTTACGCGTCTTTCTCTATTAGCGCAAAAACAATTGCCACTGTAGATATTCATCCACGTCGCGTTTTCCCAGGATGAGCGTAGAGGAAACCTTAGACAAGGTCCAGCTTAGTTTAACCGCACTAGTAGAACGCCTGGAGAAGTACGACGAGAAGTTAAAAAGCATCGAGGCAAAATTAGACAAGCGTCAAGATCCGTAATACGAGGAAGAAGAGTATGACGACTCGCTAACCCGAAGACTTGAACAGCTTGAAGAAGGTTTTCGCCGTTCAAAAATGGGGGGTAACTACTTCGAGTTGAACGACAAGGCTCAAGAATTTACGGGTAAGCTGCCTGAGAAGTTTATGAGTGCAATTGACGTGCCGAAGTTTGAAGGTAACGAAAACCCCATTAATCATTTACGAAGCTTCCAAGACACTATGATCGTTAAAGGGGTGGACAAAGCTATGTATCCTAGAGTTTTTCCGACATCCCTCGGAAAAGCCCCTATTCAATGGTTCTATTCCCTTGATTATAAGAAAACCGACACATGGGAGGACATTACACAAGCATTTGTTAATCACTACTCGTGTAATGCCGATATCGAGGTTACCACCCGCGAACTTGAAGTAACAAAGCAAGGTGAGAAAGAAGGTTTTACCAATTTCCTTACTAGGTGGCGTGAAAAAGCAGCTAAGATGGTAAAAAGACCCGATGAAAAAGAACTAGTAAGAATTTTCATTAGCAATCTTAGGCCTTTGTACAAAGACCACTTACGTTACCTAGGTTTAAAAGATTTTAAAATGGTGTATGATATCGGAATCGACATCGAGGATGACATTCTCAAGGGAAATCATCAAAACAGGTCACCACAGGTAGGTAAAAGCTCCTACAGAAAAGCTGAAATGTCTAAAAGCGAAGATGTCAACGCCCTAGACGCACCCAAGAAACCCAGAAGGAACTTCACCAAATTACCCATCACTTACGCCCAAGCCTTCAAGCGACTGATGGCCCAGGGCGTGTTGGATCCAATAGGCCCTACACCAGATCTTCCACCCGAAAAAAGGAGTGCAAAATACAACGAAAATGCACAATGTGATTACCATAGAGGGAAAGGTCACTCTACCGAAAAATGTTGGGCTTTAAGACATGCTATTCAAGATATGATCGATGATGAGACCATCCCGATCCCTGGCTCAAAAAAACCCAGCAATAACGACAATCCTTTAGGCATCCACTTCATAGAAGAAGATGGGCCGCACCTGAATCTACAGGCCCTGATAACCTCTCGCATTATGCAGCAAGAGGGAAATACTTTCCAAAGAGGAAAAGAACCAAACTCAAGGAAAAATATGGTTCACGCAGCACTTAACCCCTACTGCAAATATCACCGTGTGCGGGGCCATAATACTGAATGTTGCCTGGCACTCCGTCACGAGCTATTAAGTGAAAAGGTGAGGCAAGTTGAGCTTGCTGCCAAAGCTACTCAGATGCCAAAAGCCCACACCTACATTGACCGTGACTTTATTGTCAATGCCTGCCAAATGTTAGTGACAAAAGGACCCCACACACACCAAAGTAGTCACAGGATGCAGAATCCCTTTTCCTCATCCATTGAAAATCATATTACAGGGATTTGGTCCGACGAAGAATGCGATATTTGGCTCACTCATGATGAAAAGAGTACTACAAATATACGAGGAGATAAAAAGGAAATTGCAACACGAGACATATGGTATTCACATGGGGCTGAGACGAGAAAAATGACGGATTCCCGGAGAATTAAAAAGAAAGTTGAAGCACACGATATATGGTACTCTTCGGAAGACGAAAAAAAACGATGCGCCAAAAAAGCCAGATATATGGGGTGTCACAAAAAAGATTGAGTCACATGAATTATGGTATTCTTCGGAAGATGATGATGATGTCCAAAACTTAACTCGATCTGGTAGAGTATACCAACCGGATTTAGCAAAGGACACTCCACCACTTAATCAACCACATAAAGGGAGTCAGCCCACGAACGCCGAGGAAAATCCAGTTGTCAAGCAGCTCAAAAAGACTAAAGCAGATATCAGCATATGGCAACTCTTGTGCTATTCTAAAGATCATAGAGAGGCCCTCCTTACTGCATTATCCCAAGCAAAAATCTCCACTGAGGCTACACCGGAAGAGTTGGTTAACTACTTAACTGGCCATAGACTTCAAGAGGTAATCACATTTTCTGATGACGATCTTCCTCCCGAAGGACGCAACCACAACAAGGCACTATACCTCACCGTAGGTTGCATGCATAAGAACGTCCCTATGACCTTGATCGACAATGGGTCTGCAGTAAATGTTCTCCCTTTGCGAACCGCGAAACACTTTGGTCTACGGTTGAGTGATTTCGCGGCTGCAAATTTCAATGTTCGAGCCTATGATAATACAAGTCGACAAGTGATGGGTATCATTGATTTGAACATTACCACGGGCCCACTAGAGAGGAAGGTCGAATTCCATGTAATTGACATTCCTGCAAATTTTAATCTGCTTCTGGGACGTCCTTGGCTTCATGAACTGGGCGCCGTCTCGTCATCCTTACACCAAAAAGTGAAGTTATACCTCGAAGGAGCATCGATTACCTTCGCAGCTTCTCCAGTAAAGATTACAATTCAAGACAACACCTTGCTTAAAATCGGACATGATAATGATGATATTGAATCATGGGGTTTTGTGCCTGAGGCAGAGTTACACGCCATAAGTCGGGAGCATCAAGACCCACTTGATTCTGATCCCAACTTTAGCCCACATATTTATGCCATGATGAAAAAGTGGACTCACTTTCCAGGAATGCCACTGGGAATCGGTGGAAAAGATCAAATATCTTTTCAAAAACCTAAACTATTCCCTTTTGGACTAGGCTACGTCCCAACAGAGGCTGAAATTAGAGAATACAAGCTACGGGCAATAAAAAAGCGGGCTAATAGCCAATGGCTGCAACCCTTGCCACGATACGTCCTGACACTTAATGGTTACTTTATGCGCGAAGGCGACGAGTACCCGTACTACGGATTTCCCGAGCCAGTCTACCACTTGGGTTACCGTTTGCCTGGGCTTGAAGCATTCGCTGATTGTCACTTCACGGATGATCCGAAACAGCCCGCGAAGATACCCAACAAATTCACTTTCGATTCAATGGGCAATAACGCTTTTGGATTACTATTTGGGCAAGAGAGGAAACTATCAAAGCCGCCTCCAGACCTCCAGATTGCCACGCTCGAGGAAACGTTTGATCCCACGAAACTGATCACTCCTAGAGACAACACAGAAAGAGGATGGCGCAAGACACTGACCTTCACTACAAAGAATGGCCGAAAGGTTTCTATTACTATAGGAGAGGGACCAATGTATGATGAACTTGTGTCTGAGTCTAGTGAATCTAGCGATAGTGAGTCTAGTGCAGATGGCACTATTGACAACCTTAGTCCTAAGAGTCAAGGGACGGTTATGCCCTCTTTCGATGTACTCCCTGATTCTAATAATGAGACTATGATTTTTGAGTACTCTTTGTCTTCTGATTTGTCTGTTTTGCACACTTCGAATAATTGCAATGAACCAAAGTTACCAATTGAAATCATTAAAGCAATGGATGAACAAGAAAGAAGGACTCCAATAATCGAAGAAGCAGAAACGATTAATGTTGGACAAAATAAAGAAATAAAAGAACTAAAAATTGGACTCACATTGACTACCGACGAACGTAATGATTTAATTCAAACGCTCACGGAATATGTTGATGTTTTTGCTTGGTCTTATCAAGATATGCCTGGAATATCGCGCGATATTGCTCAACACGAAATACCTCTCCTTCCTAATGCAAACCCCATTAAGCAGAAGTTACGAAGAATGAAACCTGAGTGGGCACTCAAGATCAAAGATGAGGTTCAAAAACAATTCACTGCAGGATTTATCAAAGTTGTTAATTACGCTGATTGGGTAGCTAATGTAGTTCCCGTACCCAAAAAGGATGGTAAAGTACGAATGTGCGTCGACTTCAGAGACCTTAACAAAGCTAGCCCGAAAGATGATTTTCCTCTACCACACATAGACATATTGGTTGATAATACGGCGGGGCACGCGTTATTGTCCTTCATGGACGGGTACGCAGGTTATAACCAAATAAAAATGGCCGAGAAAGATATGCTCAAAACCACCTTTGTAACCCAGTGGGGGCTATATTGCTACACGGTAATGCCATTCGGACTTAAAAATGCTGGTGCTACCTACCAAAGAACCGCGACCACCCTCCTACATGATATGATGCACAAGGAGGTAGAGGTATATGTGGATGACATGATCGTGAAAGCTAAAGATGCCAAAGAACACATTACGGCCCTTCGAAAATTCTTTGATAGGCTACGGAAGTATAATATGAGACTTAACCCACAAAAGTGCACCTTCGGGGTCTCTTCTGGAAAATTGTTGGGGTATATAGTCAGCAGACGAGGCATTGAAATTGATCCAGCTAAGATCAAGGCAATCCTTGAAATGCCAGAACCGAAAAATGAAAAGGAAATCCGAGGTTTTCTAGGTCGATTGCAGTATGTCAGTAGGTTCATTTCCAAATTAACCATGGTCTGTGAGCCTATTTTTAAGAAACTGAAAAAAGGAGCTAGGATAGAGTGGGATCAAGATTGCCGCCACGCATTTGAAAGGATAAAAGAATATTTATCAAATCCACCGATCCTCGTACCACCACGACGCGGACATCCTTTACTTTTATACCTCACCGTAACGGAGACCGCGGCCGGGGCCATGTTAGCCCAAAACGTTGATGGTGTGGAAAAAGCAATTTACTATCTTAGTAAAAAATTCATAGAATATGAGGTTAAGTACTCCTCCTTGGAAAAAACGTGTCTCGCGCTTGTTTGGGCCACTAAGAAACTCAGACATTACATGTTGACCCATACGGTGCAGGTTATATCCCGAATGGACCCTTTGAAGTACCTTTTTGAGAAACCTGTCTTAAATGGACGAATGTCACGATGGACAATGATGCTTTCGGAATTTGACCTCAAATTTATACCCCAAAAAGCCATAAAAGGAAGAGCCGTATCCGACTTCTTAGCCGATCACCCAATACCAAACCGTGACGAATCATTGGATTTTCCGGACGAAAATATAATGGTGATGGAGACAAACTGTTGGGATGTATATTTCGATGGGGCATCTAACCAAACAGGATGTGGGGTTGGAGTGTTATTAGTTTCACCAGACGGGGCACATACTCCGTTCTCGGTTAAACTCGACTTTGAGGCAACCAATAATGCTGCAGAATACGAAGCTTGCATAGTCGCCTTGGAGGCAGCTATTGAGCTAGGAGTGAAGCAATTAATCGTCCGAGGAGATTCGTCGCTCATCATCAACCAGGTAACCGGACAATGGAGAATAAGAAATGAGAATTTGGCACTTTATCAAGCCCATTTAGAAGAAATGGCAACTTACTTTGATGAAATCCAATACGTATACTTACCCAGAGAACATAACCAATTTGCAGACGCTTTGGCAAAACTAGCATCCATGATTAACATGCCAGACCACATGCAAACTATGCCGTTATGTGTTACAAGGCGTTCCGCCCCTGCACATTGCCAATTAGCCGATACCGTGGAGCAAATCGAGGACGACACCCCATGGGACACGGACATTTTGAACTACAAACTCAGAAGTGAATACCCTCCCGGATCTCTGCCACGGGCCCAACGTGCTTTGAGAAAGCTAGCCTCACAGTACGCAGTGTACCAAGGTCAGCTTTACAAGCAAGCACCGGATGGTGTTCACCTTCTTTGTATAGATCAAAATAAGGCAATTAAGGTCATGAAAGAAGTTCACGAGGGTGTATGTGGGCCCCATATGAACGGACGAATGTTATCCAAAAAGATAATCCGACAGGGCTATTATTGGACGACCATGGAACACGACTGTTGTGAGTTTGTCAAGACATGTAATAAATGCCAAATATTTGCTAACCTCCAGCACATGCCACCCTCGGACCTTTACACCTTCACGTCCCCTTGGCCTTTCTCCACTTGGGGTGTTGACATAATTGGGAAGATTCGTCCGGTTGGAGTCGGAGGTCACGCTTTTATCCTAGTTGCCATTGATTACTTCACAAAGTGGGTGGAAGCTGCCTCATATACCACCCTAAATGCTAAAAATGTGGCTAAATTCATCCAAACGAATATCATTTGTCGTTACGGGGTGCCACACGAGATTGTTAGTGACCAAGGGACGCACTTTAAAGGTGAATGTGCAGCTCTCCTAGCCCAATACAAAATTCAACACCATTTGTCTTCCCCTTATCGACCCCAGACGAATGGAGCAGTGGAGGCCGCTAATAAAAATGTCAAAACTATCATCCAAAAGATGATAGATAATTATAGGGATTGGCCGAATAAATTACCATTCGCCCTTTGGGGATACAGAACATCCATCCGAACCTCTACGGGAGCTACTCCTTACTCCCTAGTATACGGAATGGAAGCCGTTCAACCAATTGAGCTCGAGATACCATCGTTGCGTATAGCCTTGGAAAGTGAAGTACCGGAGGCGGATTGGGTACGGGCACGATATGAAGAATTGGTCCTTTTGGATGAAAAACGTTTACAAGCATTACATCATGTGCAAATCTATCAAAAACGGATGAGCCGTGCTTTCAATAAACATGTAAAACCTCGGAACATAAAAGAAGGGGATTTAGTGCTTAAAGAAATTCGGGCACCGATTACGGATCCACGTGGGAAGTTCGCACCCAAATGGGCTGGACCATACATCGTTAAAACAATACTAAGTGGAGGAGCGGTCCGGTTGATGGACTTAGATGGCATCGAGTTTAGTAAGTTAACTAATCTTGACCAGCTTAAGAAATACTATGCGTAATCGGCCAAGTCGCGTACACATGGTACGTGTGGGGCCAATGTAGACCCACTTGCCTCCATGCTTACGTAGACCACGCGCCAACCCAACAATTCACCCAACAATCTTGCATACAGTGTCCTAAATTACAAAACCAAGGGATAAACTAAGTTCATTGCAATTGTTTAGGAAAAACTGGGCTTTTAGTCTTGTTTGTCTTTCGAAGTGCCTGCAATAGGCGCCTCAGAATCCATGGACGAAGAGTTCTCCTTTGAGCCTTCGTCCTGGCTCTCGGACATGGCTGTATCGGCGTCATCCTCTGCCCAAGTTGCCTCCCAAGAGTCCAAACCATCCTTACTGCAACCTGACACAGAATCAACCACCGAGGCCACTTCGGCAGGCTTTCCGCCTTCACCAGTAGCTACTTCGATGTTCGTCTTGTCAGTCTCGATATCGGTAGCTGGAGGTACCATTTCAGCAACAATCGTCGGAGCCACTCCTGTAGGATTTTGACCTTCATTGGCCACTCCGGCGATCACAATATCGACACCAATATTGATTGCAGGGGCTGTCTTGCTAGCGATTTCTGAAACTGCCTTTGAGGCCCCAGCGATTGAACTTTCCCCTTTATTGTTCCTTGTCCATACTAGATTGCGTTTGGACCGAACCTTGTGTGGGAATGGGGTTTCCATCTTCGTCTTACCTCGGCCATACACGATAAGTGGTTCTGTGGGTCTGCGCTCGATACCCCTTTCTCTAATCGCTATCCCTGGTTGAGGCTGATTTCTATGACCAAAAGCTGGTGAAATGGTATGGTCATCTCTCCTCCCATATTTAGAAGGTGCCACCCCACGCTTGGGTATGGTGATGGTGCTGCGATTGTATTCGGTCATCGTGTCGGCTTTTCTTTTGGCAAGAACCACAAGCTCTGCTTCTTCCCTCTCACGAGCATGACTTCGAACTTGCTGGTCTCTGGCCGCCATCCATACTTTATAAGCTGCAGATACCTTCACTGTTTCCGGGTTAGCCAACACCACGAATTTTGGGTTATTGACCCAACGCTCAGCCCAAGTGTGCAAGAGATGGGGTGACAGTCTCTCTGGGATGGGAGCGATGGTGTCTTCATTTGGGATCAGTTGTTTGCGTCCCATCTGTCGCATTACTCTGTTTGGAAAAGTAAATGTGGTTTGGGACATGCTGATGAGTCTCAGGTAGGTATAACGGTAAGGAGCAATAGCTACGTGAGTCAGTTTCCACCAGGGTATGGTCCAACGAATGATGGTGCTACTGTTGGCTGTAAGATATCTATTCCACTCTTGGAAGGAAGGTTGCATGTTTGACTTTCGACGGCTAGCAAAGCTTTGCACTTTATAATTAGCTGGGTCAAGTGGCGGATCCACAAGAGAAAGGTGCTCTTGAAGCCATATCTGCAATATCAACAATCCGAATACGTAAGTAAACGATCAGTTTTGTTAAACTGAGCGTATAAGGAGGAGCAGAAATATATGAGGTTAGTGGCAGGCCAGGGTGGTGCTACTATAACTCTAGCATTACGTAGTAGATGAATAATGTTTGACCTACAAATACGTATATCGCATAATGAACTTGGACTACAGTGTTACCTGTAGAAGCAAGGGACTGCCTCCCATGATGTCACGAGGATTCTGTTTCAAGCGGTCCAAGGTTACTAGGGTTTCTCCCACAATCAGCGGCATAGGAGTGCGGTCCTGCTCCAGTTGTTCCACCACTGTAATTAAGGATGCGTCACCTATATGGCCTTTTGAGTTCACCAAGTAGTAGCGATGCAGTAAGCACAGGCATAAGGCTCGGCGCTTGGAACGTCGTACAGTCACGTCACCCGAGGGAGGGGTAAACTTTTGAATCAGCATTGTCAAGTCCACTTCTTTCCCGTGCAGCATGGTCATTGCTTCCTGTTTGGTTAGTCCCAGTAATCGTTCGTATTGCTTGTGGAATCCCGGGGACATGTCTGGAATGGCCGGAGC
The DNA here is from genome assembly GCA_963680865.1 of Spergularia marina. NCBI lineage: Eukaryota > Viridiplantae > Streptophyta > Magnoliopsida > Caryophyllales > Caryophyllaceae > Spergularia > Spergularia marina. Next base: position 17,848,845 of record OY804553.1, on the reverse strand, counting down.
CGCCTTGACCGGCCAGCCGGCAATTGCGCTGAATTCTTCTGATAAGGGGGTTAGTTCGTGGTCTCCGAAGCAGAAAACATGATTGACAGGATCCCACCGTGTGGTTGCAGCTTCAAGGAGACCCCAATCAATCTTGACTTGCCTTATAGAGAACAAAGTCTTCATCCGATAGATTGCAAATTCCTCTTTCTCTTCCACTGTCAAAGACAGTATCCAAGAGTTTAGTGCTCTGTCGAAATCGCGAGACAGCATTGTAAAGCTCCAAGATACTTTTTTTTGAATGAGTGATGTCCATGGCGTGGCCTTGTATTTATACTAGTCCAAGTCCTACGTTTTGCAAGCATAACTTTTTACCCTTTTCCGATTCGGGGAGCCTTTTCCCGGGTCCTTCTCCTATCTTCTTTCGTTTTTTTTGGGGGTGGGGTGGTTAGCAGCATAGGAGTCATTCCCTTTCGCCATAGGATTTCTTTGTATCCTGCAAAACCATAAAATAAGAAAATTCCCGACAGTTTTCCCAGTTTGTTCCACACTTTCTATAAGTTTTTAGTTCTTATGATATGATAAGGACATGTACGTACCTGTTTTATGTATTGTTATGTGCGTAATCTTGGTGGTTTGCCGTATTTGTTTGTCGTTTTATGATTATCCTCTAAGAGCTACCTGGTACACCAAAACGACGATGCTCCCTGTGAAAGGCGCTCTCGGGAGCAGGAGGTATTTCATGTTGCTCACTCTCGGGGGCTGCTTTGGTTTTCAATTCCTGACACGCACGCCCTGGGCTTGCCGAGCCACGCTCCGTGGGTCAACTCGAAGGTCGGAGACGATGATCTTCCGATGGCTTGGACCATTATTGCTGCATACGGAAGAATATACAAAGGCAGTCACGAATCATAAACCATGAAATACAAAAATAGACATTTTCAAGGGCCATGTTTAATTTACTAGCCTTTGGGTATGGGGTATTGTATATGCATCAGCATGTGCATCAGGGCATAGCTTATTCACTAAGATGCCTTATAAAAAAATGCAATTTCATTTTAATCATGATGGTCACATGTTTCTGGCCTACAAACGATTAGAATGTGAATGTCAAAAGAGTGTGTAGCATTGAACAATCATGACCATGATCCTAACATACGCACGAGACGATTGGCGTATTCTACATGATAATCTATGACATTATACACGCCTGCATGAGTGCTTAAACCCAGATTGGTACTGGTTTCAACACGACCTTGAGATTTGTTAGTCTGATTCGATTGAAATTGGCATCAAAGTAAAACCCCCAATTTTGAAAATCGTATCTGAGGTGTATGGAGTCCTTCACTTTGATCAGCTTGGCTAGTTGGGTAATTGGAAACATCAAAGGGTATTTTGAGGCTTACCGTTGATGTTGTCGGGTTGACTTACGAAGGGATCGCCGGAATCTTTGCCATGAGTGATGGGTGAGTACACGCGCGCGTGGTGACCTCATCGGGTGTTGAGTCGTAAAGTGTGCACGCGTTGCTGATCAAGTATTCTTGGCGATGATGATCTGATTAACACTTGCTGGTGATAGCAGATTTCGAAGATTTGAGCTAATCCTGCTCTTTGTTTTGTCCGTCGGAGGAGAAAAGGTTGATTACAGTAAAGCAATGTTATCTTTACTTTTATTGGCAGTTAGGTGGGGGCATTTACCTTCATCTAATTTGTTCACGGAAAGTTGAATTCGAGGTTCCAACGCGGAATTAGCCTTAAGCTCTTCGATCATACAAAATCTGGATGATAACTACGCCCATCCATAGTACACAGATTATCCAAAAGCACGATGCCCGTCTTGAATGACTACTTCGCCCATTCAAGATTATTCACCACACTTGCATTTTGATCGCTAACTGCGCCCGGTCAAAATGGTTACGGTATTATTTGTTGCAATTACTATGTGGCTTAGAGGAATGTTCTTTGTCATATTTTTGTTACAAATGATTTTCTTTCACACCTTTGACTTTCGTCTACTCAGAGACTCAGTCAAAGCGGGGGCTCCTGTAGACACCCTACTCGAGTACTCATTTTAGCGCCCGATGACGAGATGGATAGTGGACTGCGTTGAAAGGTCGCGATTGCCAATTGAGTCGATCTTCTAGTTTAGGCTCGTTACGCCGTAGTTAGCCCGGTAAATTAGATTGGACATTTATGGGTTAATATTGTTAGGCCTAATTTGCTTAGACGATTCTTTAATTAGTTGGGCTGTAGGTTGCCCGTTGGCCTGCTTAGTGGTCGATTCGGATTCGAAGATATTCTTTGAGTTTTGGATTGTGGCCCGAGGTTCTAGAATCCTCCTTAGCAATTTACCTAGATTATTAATTTCTCTAAATCTAATGATTAGTACACCATTACGTGTATGGTGTTTGTAGTGTTTCCTTGGCATTAGGACACCCCTTTTACGTGTGCTTTGCAATTTCATTAGTCCTTTGATGTCATAGATACGAATCCTGATGCTAGTCCGATGCTATTGATCTTTGGTATAAAAAGCATTCAGATTTTGCTTGTTTGGATCATGAACTTTCACGCAAGAAAGAAGCCAGGACACCCATGCACAAGCACATGAGTCTTGAACAATAATTTGCGTATAATATTAGCATAATCATCCGTATTACCAAACTCAAACACATTAAACACGATTCCTAAAATATAGTTCAACCTACGGCGAGTAAAACCCCAGTCCGGGAGTCTTTAGATCGTTGGTGTAAATTTCGGAAACGGTACGAGACTAGAGGTCTACTCAATTGGCAAACAAGACCAAGAACCGCAAGACGTCGCAAGTAAGTCCACCTGAGGGCCCCAATATCTTTTTTTCAAACCGATTTTTAAGTATGTGTTTATTAGTCGCAAGTTTGGTAATCATAGGGTATTTACTGCATGATAGTGCTGGCCACAATCATTCAAATCTAAATTCGCATGTAAGATATCATGTTCGGTTACGTTTTTGTTTAATAAGTTCAGTCATGTATGCTAACATAAAAATCGACAAGTTGTTTAGTAAACATGCTAACCTATAAAAAGTGTAGCACGTTACTTTGTTAAGTTCCACTTTAATTCATGTTAATTGATACACGCACGTTTGCTACTTAGCCTTATGCTAAGTGATTTAAACATCTCGCGTAATTACTTTGTTGCATGATTTACTTACTCGTTCGCATGCTACGTGTACGTGCCTTCACCGTTAATTACAACTTTTATATTTAATTCGGATCAATTAGTAGAGACCGTCGACCACGATGGGCGGGTTGGGTGCTTTACACCTTCCTGACTCGTAACCTTGCATCGAACCCACTTTAGGTTCGTGGGGTACCTATAAAAAATCCCGCTGGCGACTCCGTGTCATTCACACCTCTTTTTCGGGAGAGCGGATCGGCAACCCGCCGGTACGGTATCTCACAAAAATCGTTCAATCTAGAACAAAAACTAATCATCCTATGACAAAAATCATACATTCCAAAACAAAAACCATTCATCCTAGGACAAAAACTAACCAAATTAGAACAAAAATCAACCATTCCTAGACAAAAATCACTTATCCCAAAACAAAAACTAATCCTCCTGAAACAAAAGTCGTTCATTTCAGAACAAAAACTAATCATCCTATGACAAAAATCATTCATCCCAAAACAAAAATAATTCATCCCAGAACAAAAACTAATCATCCTAAAACAAAAGTCGTTCAATCCAGAACAAAAACTAATCATCGTAGGACAAAAATCATTCATCCCAAAACAAGCCATCCATCACAGAACAAAACCTACCCATCGCGAAAAAAAGCCGTTCATCGCGAAACAAAACGTAACTACGCGGCATAAAATTTAACCTAATTATCCCTAAACAAAACATGATCATCTCGAAACACAATCTTACCATCCCGAAACAAAACCTGGCCATCCTGAAACAAAAGCTGACCATCCCGAAATAAAACCTAACCATCCCGAAACAAAACCTAACCATCCCGAAACAAAACCTAACCTAATCATCGTGAAACATAATCCGTTCATCTAAAAAAAAACACTAACCATTCCAATACGAAAAACACTTAATTAAACCTCAATTAAAACTAAAAATGTTACTGTTACATGCATGAAAAATTTAATCTGAAAATTTCAAAAACCTGTTTCCTTCAATTCTTTGCTGCCTTTCGCCTCGAACTGTTAATTTTGTGCTGCAAGTTCAAATTTTGTTACTTCATTTTAATAAAAAGCAAATTTTGAAACTTAAAAAAGCAGAATTTGATTTTACCTTTGTTCTTCAAGTTGATTTTCTTCATCTGGAGTTGTAATCATATCTTCGATTTTTCTTTTCTGCTTTAATTGAGGCATTTTCGATAATTTTTTCGACATTTTCGAACAGTTTTGGTTGAGGGCGGGAGGAAGCTTGTTGAAGAAGAAGAGTAGTTTTTTGGGAAGTGTTAAATGTTGGAAGAGAGAGAAAATGTTTATTTTAGAAGAAGGGGGAAACGGTTTTTTTTTTTTTTTGGGCCGCGTTTTTGTTATTCGGGTCGCGTTTTGTATAAGCCTGTGATTCATTTTGGCCGGGGGGTACGAAATGGATGGTACCCCCGGGGGTACCATAGAATGATTGATGTCTTGCGTCCTGGAGTACCGTTGAATGCGTTGAAGCAAAGCAACGGCACCTGACTCCAATTCTCCTAAAGAGGAGAAGGAAAAAGGAAGGAAGCCATAACCCAAAGAAGCGCACAAAGCTTCGTACTTAGTACGCTTACTGTAACACTACGAAATTTGGAAAGTGAATTATGGAGTTGGTTTGTCCCACATTGGGAAAATAAGGCTCATATGATCAGTTTATAATAGATTCCTACCATCATACTACCAACAAGGCCTTCACCTTTTAGAGCCCGGAGAGGATATATGGGCCTAAGGGGTGACTACCCATCTTATTGGGTTGTGTTGCGATGGACGGTGGTTCGGGCTGTTACAGATGGTATCAGAGTAACCCTGCGACCGCGTGCTGGGTGCTGGGGCGAGGCCCAGACCAGCCGTCTAGCGGGGGAGATCTTGGACCTGTGTTAATGTTGGTATGGTTTGGTCGAGGCGCAACGGGGACGTTGCGGTCTTTAAGTGGGGGAGTTTGTAACACTACGAAATTTGGAAAGTGAATTATGGAGTTGGTTTGTCCCACATTGGGAAAATAAGGCTCATATGATCAGTTTATAATAGATTCCTACCATCATACTACCAACAAGGCCTTCACCTTTTAGAGCCCGGAGAGGATATATGGGCCTAAGGGGTGACTACCCATCTTATTGGGTTGTGTTGCGATGGACGGTGGTTCGGGCTGTTACAGATTATAAACATGCTAGAATCATAATGGGAACCAAACTACCTGCAGACCTTATCCAATTCGACCTTCTAAATATAGATGTTATCCTATGGATGGACTGGTTGGGTAGGTATAAGGCCAATATTGACTGTTTTGAACAAAAAGTTAGTATGAAGGGACCCAAGGGGCAAAGAATTTCTTATAGAGGGGTAGTTCATAAACCTGCTATCAAAATTGTGTCTGCCATGTCCATCTTCACCAAAATTAGGAAGGGCCACCTAGCCTATCTCTGCTTTATCCAGGACACGAGTGTGGAAGAAAAAGGACTTGATGAAATTGCCGTGGTAAATGAGTTTCCAGATGTGTTTCCAGATGAAATACTAGGAATGCCTCCTAATAGAGAAGTAGAGTTTACCATTGACTTAGTGCCAGGAACTGCACCAATTTCCAAAGCACCATATAGGATGGCACCAGCTGAGATGAAAGAATTGAAAGATCAGATACAAGAGTTGATAGAGAAGGGATACATAAGACCGAGTGTATCGCCATGGGGAGCTCCTGTTTTGTTTGTTAAGAAGAAGGATGGTGGGTTAAGGTTGTGTATTGACTATCGAGAGCTGAATAATGTGACCATTAAGAACAAGTACCCATTGCCGAGGATAGATGATTTGTTTGACCAGTTAAGAGGTGCTGACACTTTTTCTAAGATTGACCTGCGATCTGGGTATCATCAACTTAGGATTGCTGAACAAGATATCCCTAAAACTGCCTTTCGGACACGTTATGGTCATTATGAGTTCACTGTGATGCCTTTTGGATTGACTAATGCTCCTGCTGTGTTCATGGATGTGATGAATAGAATCTTCAGAACTTATCTTGATCGTTTTGTCGTGGTTTTCATTGATGATATTTTGGTGTATTCAAAGGGTAAGGAAGAACATGAAAAGCATCTTAGGTTAGTCTTGCAAACATTGAGAGATCATAAGTTGTATGCGAAATTGTCTAAATGTGAGTTTTGGATTAATAAGGTAGCCTTCTTGGGACATGTCATTAGTAGTGAAGGAATTTCTGTTGATCCAGGAAAGATTAAAGCTGTGAAAGATTGGCCTACACCTAAATCAGTTACTGATATCAGGAGTTTCTTGGGTTTGGCTGGCTACTATAGGAAATTTGTGAAGGATTTCTCGACCATTGCTAGGCCCCTCACTAATTTAATGAAAAAGACTACAAAGTATGAGTGGGATGACCGTTGTGAGGAAGCATTTCAGAAATTGAAAGAATTGTTGACTACGGCACCTGTTTTAACCTTACCGTCAGAATCTGAGGGATTTGAGGTGTATAGTGATGCTTCGAAAAAGGGTTTAGGTTGTGTGTTGATGCAGAAAGGGAAAGTTATTGCTTATGCGTCTAGACAACTAAAACCTCATGAAGAAAATTATCCCACCCATGACTTAGAATTAGCTGCTGTTGTGTTTGCATTGAAGATATGGAGACATTACTTATATGGCACGACTTGTAAAATCTTTACTGACCATAAAAGCCTTAAGTATATCTTCACACAGAAAGAACTGAACATGAGACAAAGGAGATGGTTAGAACTCATCAAGGATTATGATTTGGAGATTCAGTATCATGAAGGAAAAGCTAATGTTGTTGCAGATGCTTTGAGTAGGAAATCGAGTCATACCTTGAACTCTATGTGGGTTGTCCCTAATGAACTGTGCGTGGAGTTTCAGAAAATGAATCTAGAGGTGGTAGAACATGGGGCTTTGGAGAATCATTTGTTTAGTATGACTTCCACTTCGGACATATTTAATGAGATTCGTCAAGGACAACCTGGTGATGTCAAGTTGGAAAGAATCAAGAAGAAGATTGAGAGTGGTTTGACCAATGAGTTTCAGATTTTCGGTGATGGAAGTATTAGATTCAAAGGTAGATGGTGTGTACCTCAGAGGTGTAGTGATGTGAAAGAAAGATTGATGACTGAGGCGCATAACACTCCATACTCAGTTCACCCTGGGGGTGATAAGTTGTACAAGGATTTGAAGAAGTTCTTTTGGTGGCCAAGGATGAAGAACGAGGTTGCAGAATTTGTTTCTAGGTGTCTTACTTGTCAGAAGGTAAAGTTTGAGCACAAAAGAATGGGAGGACTAGTGCAACCATTAGATGTACCTACTTGGAAATGGGATTCAATATCCATGGATTTCGTGACAGCATTGCCAGTTACAAAGAATGGTATGAATCAAATTTGGGTGGTTGTAGATAGACTGACTAAGACTGCTCGATTTATTCCTATGAAGGACACTTGGAACATGGAGCAAAGGGCGCATGCGTATATCAACAATGTTGTGAGATATCATGGGGTACCTAGTACGATTGTTTCTGATAGAGATCCCAATTACTTAGCTCATTTTTGGAAAGAATTTCAGAAGGCCTTGGGTACAAAATTGAACTTCAGCACTGCGTTTCACCCAGCCACAGACGGTCAGACTGAGCGCACGATTCAGACCTTAGAGGATATGTTGAGAGCTTGTGCTATGGATTACCAAGGTTCGTGGATTGATAGATTGCCATTGATTGAATTCTCCTACAACAATAGCTACCATGCAAGCATAGGGATGGCACCGTACGAAGCACTTTATGGTAGAAAATGTAGGACACCTTTGTGTTGGAGCGACATAAGTGAGACAGTGGTTCTAGGACCAGAGTTGATCGAAGATTCAATGAACCAAGTTCGTTTGATACAGGAAAGAATGAAATCAGCACAAGATCGTCAGAAGTCATATGCAGATCAGAAACGGCGTCCAGTTGAATTCGAAATAGGAGAGAAAGCATTTTTGAAAGTTTCACCGACAAAAGGGGTTATGCGATTTGGTCAGAAAGGGAAACTAAGTCCTAAGTTCATTGGTCCTTATGATATTCTAGAGAAAATTGGAAAGGTGGCCTATAGACTAGATCTTCCTTCAGACCTCCATAGGGTTCATAATGTTTTTCATGTGTCACAACTCAAAAAGTATATTTCACATCCTTCTCATGTTTTAGAACCTGAAACAGTCGAATTAGATCCATCTTTGACTTATGAGGAACATCCAGTGAAAATCTTAGACACCAAAACTAGGAATACCCGTACCAAGGTCACCAAGTTGGTCAAGGTGTTGTGGACTAACCACCAAACTGAAGAAGCTACATGGGAAGCTGAGGATGACATGAAACGAAAATACCCACACCTCATTGATCAGGTATAACTAGAGTTACGAGGACGTAACTCCCTTTTAAGGGGGGAAGAATGTGATACTAACTTCGTTCTTTTACTTTGACCATGCATTGCATTCATACACTTGCATCATATGATTTGGTATGTGTGATGTGTTTGTTTAATGAGTTCACCTAATTACTTTGCGCTTCGAGGACGAAGCATTTTCTTAAGGGGGGAAGGGTGTAATATCCCGAAATTTCAAAGTATTTTATATTAATAATTTAAATTTATTAACTAGAGTATTGGGGTTCTAGAATCATAATGGGAACCAAACTACCTGCAGACCTTATCCAATTCGACCTTCTAAATATAGATGTTATCCTAGGGATGGACTGGTTGGGTAGGTATAAGGCCAATATTGACTGTTTTGAACAAAAAGTTAGTATGAAGGGACCCAAGGGGCAAAGAATTTCTTATAGAGGGGTAGTTCATAAACCTGCTATCAAAATTGTGTCTGCCATGTCCATCTTCACCAAAATTAGGAAGGGCCACCTAGCCTATCTCTGCTTTATCCAGGACACGAGTGTGGAAGAAAAAGGACTTGATGAAATTGCCGTGGTAAATGAGTTTCCAGATGTGTTTCCAGATGAAATACCAGGAATGCCTCCTAATAGAGAAGTAGAGTTTACCATTGACTTAGTGCCAGGAACTGCACCAATTTCCAAAGCACCATATAGGATGGCACCAGCTGAGATGAAAGAATTGAAAGATCAGATACAAGAGTTGATAGAGAAGGGATACATAAGACCGAGTGTATCGCCATGGGGAGCTCCTGTTTTGTTTGTTAAGAAGAAGGATGGTGGGTTAAGGTTGTGTATTGACTATCGAGAGCTGAATAATGTGACCATTAAGAACAAGTACCCATTGCCGAGGATAGATGATTTGTTTGACCAGTTAAGAGGTGCTGACACTTTTTCTAAGATTGACCTGCGATCTGGGTATCATCAACTTAGGATTGCTGAACAAGATATCCCTAAAACTGCCTTTCGGACACGTTATGGTCATTATGAGTTCACTGTGATGCCTTTTGGATTGACTAATGCTCCTGCTGTGTTCATGGATGTGATGAATAGAATCTTCAGAACTTATCTTGATCGTTTTGTCGTGGTTTTCATTGATGATATTTTGGTGTATTCAAAGGGTAAGGAAGAACATGAAAAGCATCTTAGGTTAGTCTTGCAAACATTGAGAGATCATAAGTTGTATGCGAAATTGTCTAAATGTGAGTTTTGGATTAATAAGGTAGCCTTCTTGGAACATGTCATTAGTAGTGAAGGAATTTCTGTTGATCCAGGAAAGATTAAAGCTGTGAAAGATTGGCCTACACCTAAATCAGTTACTGATATCAACAATGTTGTGAGATATCATGGGGTACCTAGTACGATTGTTTCTGATAGAGATCCCAATTACTTAGCTCATTTTTGGAAAGAATTTCAGAAGGCCTTGGGTACAAAATTGAACTTCAGCACTGCGTTTCACCCAGCCACAGACGGTCAGACTGAGCGCACGATTCAGACCTTAGAGGATATGTTGAGAGCTTGTGCTATGGATTACCAAGGTTCGTGGATTGATAGATTGCCATTGATTGAATTCTCCTACAACAATAGCTACCATGCAAGCATAGGGATGGCACCGTACGAAGCACTTTATGGTAGAAAATGTAGGACACCTTTGTGTTGGAGCGACATAAGTGAGACAGTGGTTCTAGGACCAGAGTTGATCGAAGATTCAATGAACCAAGTTCGTTTGATACAGGAAAGAATGAAATCAGCACAAGATCGTCAGAAGTCATATGCAGATCAGAAACGGCGTCCAGTTGAATTCGAAATAGGAGAGAAAGCATTTTTGAAAGTTTCACCGACAAAAGGGGTTATGCGATTTGGTCAGAAAGGGAAACTAAGTCCTAAGTTCATTGGTCCTTATGATATTCTAGAGAAAATTGGAAAGGTGGCCTATAGACTAGATCTTCCTTCAGACCTCCATAGGGTTCATAATGTTTTTCATGTGTCACAACTCAAAAAGTATATTTCACATCCTTCTCATGTTTTAGAACCTGAAACAGTCGAATTAGATCCATCTTTGACTTATGAGGAACATCCAGTGAAAATCTTAGACACCAAAACTAGGAATACCCGTACCAAGGTCACCAAGTTGGTCAAGGTGTTGTGGACTAACCACCAAACTGAAGAAGCTACATGGGAAGCTGAGGATGACATGAAACGAAAATACCCACACCTCTTTGATCAGGTATAACTAGAGTTACGAGGACGTAACTCCCTTTTAAGGGGGGAAGAATGTGATACTAACTTCGTTCTTTTACTTTGACCATGCATTGCATTCATACACTTGCATCATATGATTTGGTATGTGTGATGTGTTTGTTTAATGAGTTCACCTAATTACTTTGCGCTTCGAGGACGAAGCATTTTCTTAAGGGGGGAAGGGTGTAATATCCCGAAATTTCAAAGTATTTTATATTAATAATTTAAATTTATTAACTAGAGTATTGGGGTTCTAGAATCATAATGGGAACCAAACTACCTGCAGACCTTATCCAATTCGACCTTCTAAATATAGATGTTATCCTAGGGATGGACTGGTTGGGTAGGTATAAGGCCAATATTGACTGTTTTGAACAAAAAGTTAGTATGAAGGGACCCAAGGGGCAAAGAATTTCTTATAGAGGGGTAGTTCATAAACCTGCTATCAAAATTGTGTCTGCCATGTCCATCTTCACCAAAATTAGGAAGGGCCACCTAGCCTATCTCTGCTTTATCCAGGACACGAGTGTGGAAGAAAAAGGACTTGATGAAATTGCCGTGGTAAATGAGTTTCCAGATGTGTTTCCAGATGAAATACCAGGAATGCCTCCTAATAGAGAAGTAGAGTTTACCATTGACTTAGTGCCAGGAACTGCACCAATTTCCAAAGCACCATATAGGATGGCACCAGCTGAGATGAAAGAATTGAAAGATCAGATACAAGAGTTGATAGAGAAGGGATACATAAGACCGAGTGTATCGCCATGGGGAGCTCCTGTTTTGTTTGTTAAGAAGAAGGATGGTGGGTTAAGGTTGTGTATTGACTATCGAGAGCTGAATAATGTGACCATTAAGAACAAGTACCCATTGCCGAGGATAGATGATTTGTTTGACCAGTTAAGAGGTGCTGACACTTTTTCTAAGATTGACCTGCGATCTGGGTATCATCAACTTAGGATTGCTGAACAAGATATCCCTAAAACTGCCTTTCGGACACGTTATGGTCATTATGAGTTCACTGTGATGCCTTTTGGATTGACTAATGCTCCTGCTGTGTTCATGGATGTGATGAATAGAATCTTCAGAACTTATCTTGATCGTTTTGTCGTGGTTTTCATTGATGATATTTTGGTGTATTCAAAGGGTAAGGAAGAACATGAAAAACATCTTAGGTTAGTCTTGCAAACATTGAGAGATCATAAGTTGTATGCGAAATTGTCTAAATGTGAGTTTTGGATTAATAAGGTAGCCTTCTTGGGACATGTCATTAGTAGTGAAGGAATTTCTGTTGATCCAGGAAAGATTAAAGCTGTGAAAGATTGGCCTACACCTAAATCAGTTACTGATATCAGGAGTTTCTTGGGTTTGGCTGGCTACTATAGGAAATTTGTGAAGGATTTCTCGACCATTGCTAGGCCCCTCACTAATTTAATGAAAAAGACTACAAAGTATGAGTGGGATGACCGTTGTGAGGAAGCATTTCAGAAATTGAAAGAATTGTTGACTACGGCACCTGTTTTAACCTTACCGTCAGAATCTGAGGGATTTGAGGTGTATAGTGATGCTTCGAAAAAGGGTTTAGGTTGTGTGTTGATGCAGAAAGGGAAAGTTATTGCTTATGCGTCTAGACAACTAAAACCTCATGAAGAAAATTATCCCACCCATGACTTAGAATTAGCTGCTGTTGTGTTTGCATTGAAGATATGGAGACATTACTTATATGGCACGACTTGTAAAATCTTTACTGACCATAAAAGCCTTAAGTATATCTTCACACAGAAAGAACTGAACATGAGACAAAGGAGATGGTTAGAACTCATCAAGGATTATGATTTGGAGATTCAGTATCATGAAGGAAAAGCTAATGTTGTTGCAGATGCTTTGAGTAGGAAATCGAGTCATACCTTGAACTCTATGTGGGTTGTCCCTAATGAACTGTGCGTGGAGTTTCAGAAAATGAATCTAGAGGTGGTAGAACATGGGGCTTTGGAGAATCATTTGTTTAGTATGACTTCCACTTCGGACATATTTAATGAGATTCGTCAAGGACAACCTGGTGATGTCAAGTTGGAAAGAATCAAGAAGAAGATTGAGAGTGGTTTGACCAATGAGTTTCAGATTTTCGGTGATGGAAGTATTAGATTCAAAGGTAGATGGTGTGTACCTCAGAGGTGTAGTGATGTGAAAGAAAGATTGATGACTGAGGCGCATAACACTCCATACTCAGTTCACCCTGGGGGTGATAAGTTGTACAAGGATTTGAAGAAGTTCTTTTGGTGGCCAAGGATGAAGAACGAGGTTGCAGAATTTGTTTCTAGGTGTCTTACTTGTCAGAAGGTAAAGTTTGAGCACAAAAGAATGGGAGGACTAGTGCAACCATTAGATGTACCTACTTGGAAATGGGATTCAATATCCATGGATTTCGTGACAGCATTGCCAGTTACAAAGAATGGTATGAATCAAATTTGGGTGGTTGTAGATAGACTGACTAAGACTGCTCGATTTATTCCTATGAAGGACACTTGGAACATGGAGCAAAGGGCGCATGCGTATATCAACAATGTTGTGAGATATCATGGGGTACCTAGTACGATTGTTTCTGATAGAGATCCCAATTACTTAGCTCATTTTTGGAAAGAATTTCAGAAGGCCTTGGGTACAAAATTGAACTTCAGCACTGCGTTTCACCCAGCCACAGACGGTCAGACTGAGCGCACGATTCAGACCTTAGAGGATATGTTGAGAGCTTGTGCTATGGATTACCAAGGTTCGTGGATTGATAGATTGCCATTGATTGAATTCTCCTACAACAATAGCTACCATGCAAGCATAGGGATGGCACCGTACGAAGCACTTTATGGTAGAAAATGTAGGACACCTTTGTGTTGGAGCGACATAAGTGAGACAGTGGTTCTAGGACCAGAGTTGATCGAAGATTCAATGAACCAAGTTCGTTTGATACAGGAAAGAATGAAATCAGCACAAGATCGTCAGAAGTCATATGCAGATCAGAAACGGCGTCCAGTTGAATTCGAAATAGGAGAGAAAGCATTTTTGAAAGTTTCACCGACAAAAGGGGTTATGCGATTTGGTCAGAAAGGGAAACTAAGTCCTAAGTTCATTGGTCCTTATGATATTCTAGAGAAAATTGGAAAGGTGGCCTATAGACTAGATCTTCCTTCAGACCTCCATAGGGTTCATAATGTTTTTCATGTGTCACAACTCAAAAAGTATATTTCACATCCTTCTCATGTTTTAGAACCTGAAACAGTCGAATTAGATCCATCTTTGACTTATGAGGAACATCCAGTGAAAATCTTAGACACCAAAACTAGGAATACCCGTACCAAGGTCACCAAGTTGGTCAAGGTGTTGTGGACTAACCACCAAACTGAAGAAGCTACATGGGAAGCTGAGGATGACATGAAACGAAAATACCCACACCTCTTTGATCAGGTATAACTAGAGTTACGAGGACGTAACTCCCTTTTAAGGGGGGAAGAATGTGATACTAACTTCGTTCTTTTACTTTGACCATGCATTGCATTCATACACTTGCATCATATGATTTGGTATGTGTGATGTGTTTGTTTAATGAGTTCACCTAATTACTTTGCGCTTCGAGGACGAAGCATTTTCTTAAGGGGGGAAGGGTGTAATATCCCGAAATTTCAAAGTATTTTATATTAATAATTTAAATTTATTAACTAGAGTATTGGGGTGCAAAAGATTTTAAATGTTAATTGTGAGTCGTTTTCAAAATGAGTTCGAAAATGGGTTCTAGAATCGGAATTTCCTATTTGGGCATCTATTCTTAAACCGGGCCAGACATAGTCAATGGACCAATATCAACCCAAATCGACACCATTTGGCCCAAACACCAACCTATACCCCAACCCAACCCAAAAAGAAAAAAAAAAAGAAGAAAAGAAACCAGAAAAATAAAAGGAAAAAGGAAATAAAAGGAAAAAGGAAAAAAGAAAAAAAGAAAAAAAAACGAACGAAAAGAAAAAAAAAGGAAACCCGAAACCCCCCCTATAAAAACAGAACCCTCTCCCTCTTCCCCTGTTATTTTTCTTCACGCACTCCGTCCTCTCCTTCGCTCGTCCTCCTCACCCATCGTCGCCGCCGATTGCTCCTCCTTCCTGCCCAGCTCGCCGCCGTTCTTCTTCTTCTTCCGACCACCGCACTGCTCCCTTTCCTCCTCTTTCACGCCGTGGGTAACGTGTTCGCCCCTAGCTTCCCCTGTTTTTCGTCTTCCTTAATAAACATCGTTTCAATTCGTTTTATTGCTTAAAATCATGATTAATCAGTCCTAGTATATGTTATAAGTATTGGGTAATCGATTAGGGTTAGTTTTATGCATAAAGATTTGATTTTGATGATGGTTTTATGTTGATTTTTACTAATTACGAATTTGGGTTTAATTAGTGTAATTATTCGAATTGTGTTTAATTAGTTTCGTAAATTATGATTCTAGCATGTTTATAATCTGTTAAATAGGGTTCTTGAATTTAGTTGAGATTTAATTGGGGTTTTGTTCAAGTTTGTAGAAATTTCAATTTGGGGAAAAATTTGGGTTAATTGTTTCTTAATTAGGTCAATTAGCTTGAATCAATTAGGATGGTTAGTATTTCGACATTGTGATAATTTAGGGAGTTATAAACCGATTTTTCGAAGTTTAATTGAATTAATTCGTTTTTGTATAATTTTGTGTAATTAAACCATGTTTTTCATAATTAACACATAATATAAATTGTATAAATAAATCCTAAATAAATCATAATAATTAAAAGTTTGTTTTTATGAATTAGATTCTGTTTTAAAAGTAGTTGCAAGTCTTTGAGAATTTTTAAAATAAATTGAGTGTTGTTTGAGTATTAGAAGCAAAGTATTGAATTAGAATTGGAATTTCTGGTTAGTTGTAAATTGTTGGGTTAGATTTAAATTACCATGGCATTGCATATAGAATAGAATTAATATAAGTATTAGGTGAATGATTAGGTGAGATTAGTATTGATTTGGGATTTATTGGTTGTAATTGTAGCCCCTGAGTTCGTAGACGAAGAGTATTAGTGACCGTTGTGCTGTCGTGTCCTTGCGTGCATTGAAAAGGTAAGCTAGCATGCTCAACCTTTCTTAAACTTGTAGAAACCTTTCAAAATTATATGCTAAGTGATTGGCGTGTTGGATGAAAACTTAGTATCATATTAGGTGGAGAACGATTTATTGTTTTGGTTATTGTATCTTGATTGAATTGGATTTGATTATTGCATTGATATATTGTTCGCTTTATGATTCAAAAGATGTTATTGGAATTATGATTGATAGATGTGCAATTGATATTGATATGACTGAATTATGAATGATTGTATGATTGTTGGAATATAAGTTTGTGTGTAAATGACCAATATCATAAATAAAAATAAATAAGTAAAGTATGAGGATACATGAGGATTATTTGGTTTGAGTCGCATCGACTCCACTTTATTTGGTTTGAGTCACATCGACTCCACTTCATTGCCCCACCGCATCGGTTTTAAGAGGGCTTGGCTCTAGTACTACTCTATTGGGTTAGCAATACTTAATAGGGGGTGTGCACACTTAAGGTCTAGTAGTCTTGTATGGTATGGTTTGGTGGGTCGGCAAAGAACTGACTCACCCACGTATATAATGGTTTGGTGAGTCGGCAAACATTCGGCTCACCCACGTATATAATTGTATGGTTTGGTGATTCGGTAAAATCCGGCTCACCCACTTATCAAAATATGAATGGTGTGGTTTGGATGAGTTGACAAAGACTCGACTCGTCCCACTTATAAAGATTGCAATGAATTTCTCATTAAAAATCGTAAATAATGACTTGGATTATATTATGAATTGTTATACATTTGTTGTAGAGATAGTGATACTTCTATTTCGGTGATTTGATTTGTCTTACGATGGGTTTATGTGATAATGTGCTAAGTGTGGTTTTCGAAAATAAAACTAAAACGTTTTCAAAATCCAGGTAAGGGTTTTGGTTTTCTACGAGTTGAGGTGTTAGCTTACTCAATTTCACTGACTTTTCAAACTGTGGTTTTTGTGTTTTAAATCCACCACAGGTATGAAGTAGATGGTGCATTGCGGGGATGACGACTCACTAGATATTAGCTGAATCAAATAAAGCTTAACTTTAAGCTATAAACCATTAATAATACTTAGACTATCACGTATTTTATACTTCAAATTTTGGATTGTTGTAATTTAATTATTGGGTTGTAATAGATTATTTTAGACCATTAGACATCTATATTCTGGCTTTTGAAATCTCCTTGCATTCGGGTCCTTGACTTGAGTGCGGAGTAACACCTCTGAATTTCCTTATTCGTATTTTGGTTCGTGATAAAAACGTTTTTAAAAGGAAAGGAAATTTGGGGGTGTTACACTTACGATGGGCCGCAGCACGCACAACCCCGCCCGGTTCAAAGCCGTCCAAGCCGGAATGAGTTAAGGGCGATGAACCACACAAATCGACACACACGTCACGCCCACCATCCCACGAATATAATAGCACATCCGCCGGACGAAGAGGCCTGCCATCAGTGCCGACCAGCTCAATATCCACCTCCTTGTCTGCTGAAATTCCGGACCGATAGCAGATGTCCACCAAGGTGTCGCGAACAGCATTGTGACGATGCTTGATGCCCAAAACCCCGGCACACGAAACTGCATGGTCTCCAAAAATATCCCCAGTAAAAGTCCGAGAACAAGCACAACACGGCCGATCCAAAGAAAACAAAGGGACCCCCAAACGATAGCACAGGACACAACGATAAGTCCGGCTATTCATTGTCTGCCCTAAGCCAGAAATAGGGACCACCCGAAGCCAATCCGAACAATGCTCACCCTGCTGTGAATGCCACAAGGTCAACTGACGCGGTGTGAGAGAGAAAACAGAGGCAGCAGTCTGAGTGACTCTCGTAAAGTATATATCTGCCAATTTCTTCATGAGTCGGGGGGAAGCAATATCACTAGAGTTCCTCAAAATATCAACCTCCATAGTCTGATTAAACACACTGAGAGCATCATCAAAAGATGGGCCGGAAGACACAACACCGCCACGCCGAAGAAGCTTATCCTGCAAGTGAAGGCGAGACGCTAAGAACGCATAATGGACAGCATCACCAGTCGAATAAACACCAAGCCCCCCATGAGAAAAAGGCAAGGTGGCCAGCCTCCACTGCCAATCACCAAAACCCAGTCCCGAAGCAACAACAATACGCTCTAAGGAGGAACGAAGTGCTGCATCAAAAACAACCTGAGCCGACTCAAAGACACGGGGAGGACAAGTGCGCAGAGCAAAGTAAAGCTTAGACACACCGGTACAAGCCCGAAGTAACAACAAATCACACTGGGGATCGCGAAGTGTTGCAACCGCATCCATAAGCGCAATGGTTTTGGTAACCCGCTCCAAAATAAGAGAACTGCAAAAGTTAAGGTCCGCACTAACCGGCCCACCTAAAATCTTAACCCCGCTGTGAGGCCTAGCAATATTAGGAGGAAAAATACCGTCGAGCCTACTCCGAGGATCCTCACGAGGCCAAAACACCTCTGTCTTATCAACATTAAGATGAAGACCCAAAGGGGGACCCGCCAGCTGAATCAACTCCAAGACGTGACTAACAACCAAGGTATCGCCGACAATAGTACCATCATCCAAATACCAAGCCTGCAAAGACAAATCAAAGGAATCCCGGATCTGACAAACCAAGGGATGCAACACGAGGGCAAAGAGCAAAGGCCCAAGAGGATCGCCCTGCTGCACCCCCTGACAAGACCAGAGAATGTGCTCCCCATAATATAAACGAGCGGGACTCGAATAACAAAACTCAACCCAACGCGAAAGAGTAGGGCAACGAATCCGAACCTCCCGAAGCATAGCAGTCCGATCCACCAAGTTGAAGGCATTCCTAAAGTCTACCAACAACATAGAAAGACCAACCTCATCCCCCCTTGCCTCGACCAGACGATTAACCGCATGCAAAATCGCCTCCCCTCCTGCTGACACACCTACTCCAAACTGGAGATCAGCAAAGTAAGCACTCAAGGTAGGGCCTACCAAACTAGCACCAACCTTAGAGACCATACGTCTCCACACTGTACCCACTACAATAGGGTGAATCCCACCCCCGGGCTTGACCAGCGGAGTAAGAGGAGCACTAGCTATATAAGGGCCTAATACAGCAGGGCACCGACCAGCTAGAAAAAGGTTAACCACCTGTGTGATCGACGCCAAGAGTTCATCTGAAACAGCCACCGCAGCACCACTCAAACAATCTAGAAGGTGTTGCGCACGCAATCCATCACGCCCACATGTACCACGCGGGAAACTCCTAATCCTCTCACGAACAACCGCGACAGGAGCATCAAGAAAAGGCCGATCAGCAGGTAAAGAAGACAAAGATGGCCCCGGCACGAGAGGGTGCTTAGCAGTCAAGTCCTCTAAAGTAGCATCAGAATAAGGAGCAATGCCAGAAGAAGAAAGGACACGAACTGCTGCAGTAAAATGACCATCTGAGACCTTACGCTTACACTGCAAGATAGAACGCTCCCCCACGTCCTCAACCACCTCCACAGAAGGAGGCGGGCTAGCAGCCAACGCATCCTGCACAAGTGGCCATGTACCCCCCGGCCCGGCCCACGACCGCAGGGCACTAAGAATACCCTCCTCCTGCAAATGACGTCTAACAGAAGATCGACGCTCGACAACTCCGCGGAGAAAACGTCCGGAGGACACACAATGGCAACACAAGCAACTGAACCCATCAGGAGATGTCATCTGGCTGACCAATAACCCTATCAAGCGTCCCTTTGAGTACACGTGCAAAACTCAAACGACACTTTGGAGGGATAGACTTCATAGTACAAAGTCTCTTGGAGAGCAAGCTATCAACCAAAGCGACGTCAAACCTAAAAGGAGGGTCCGGCACAATAGTAGCAGCCCCAAGTCCACTAGGCAAGGAAACAGGTACTGCCGGTCTGGCCAAATCATAAAGAACAAAATGAACAACACCGTCACCCGCATCAGGAGGACCAACAATCGAACCATCCTTATGACGACACTTAGCCCGAACAGTGTGGGTCTTGAAACAAACACCACAAAGCCAACGACCCGTCCGGCGAAAAGTTGACTCTTCCTCGTCATAAACAACTGAACTAGTCGAAAGAGCCAGTTTAGTATCGTCCAAAGCATCCCGACCAAAGTGACGTTCACGCAAATGCGCAATTAAAGAACCCTCGTAAGCCCCACACCTCCCCTATCCTGACAACTGTTAATGCCAACAAAGGGGCAATGAAACCGTGCAGTAGGGGTAGCCATAAAAAGCAAAGGAACTAACCCAAAAGAAGAAAATGCAGCAAATAAATAAACAAAACTAATCAAAAAGCTAAAGCCACAAAAACTGCGAAAGAAAATGAGGGACAAGCACCCTCATACGGCCCTCAAACGAGAGGCACCCCAAAACTCAATTATCAGCCAACTCAAAACAACGCGCCTGCCGCCCGACGCAACAAACCCCATCTGACCCCCGTACCACAACATCCTCCAGCGCCGGCGAACACTACACCCAGCAACGACCAGCACACCAGCAATGGCGGCGATCGGAAAAAGCGATCGGTGGGATGCAAAAAAGGTTCAGCAGAAGTCGTGAGGGCGAAGGCCAAATAATGCAGTCGTCCCCGATCGAACGGTCCCAGCAATACAGGTCTGCGGTGATCGGCGATAGTCGATGATCCTGAACCGTGACGTAGTTTTTTTTTTTTTTTTTTTTTTTTTTTTTGAGGAAATATGACGAATTGGGGCAAATTTTGATATTCTTCTTGATGTAGAAAGACTAAGGGCCTGTTTGGCCAACCTCCAACTTCTACAGAACTACTTCTCAGAAACAGTTTTTGGAGGAGAAGCTCCAAATTGGAGCTTCTATTTCTGAAGAGCAATTTTACATTAGAAGTGTTTCTGAGAAACCAGAAACAGTTTCTTAGTTTTAGGTGTTTGGCCAGTTTTCAGTTTCTAGGACCCACAAACAGTCCATAAACACTTCAGAAGATTGGCCAAACACACCCTAATTAGTCCTTGGTGTGGATTAGAGGTTGTGGTCTGCCTGCGTGGAAAATTCTGACCTGATTTGTAATTTCATTAGAATAATGAATAGTATCGATGTTTAATTTTTAGTATATGAGCTTAATTGATCGTTTATTTTACGTTGAAGAGCACATGGATTAAATGATGTCTAATCGCTTTATTTCTACTTTATTATTAGATCATGTCACAATGAAAGAAAGGTGTGGTCAGTTTAGTATTGTTTTGGGAATGATAGCTCATTAAATTCTTCAATTGGTTGGTTTGATCTTTACTAAAATGATAATTATGCTGGTAGAATTTTCATACTGAAAATGAGTCACTTTAAACCGATAAAATTTTGGTAATAAGTCATTTCTACAATTGTTTTTTTAACACCCCGTAGTTTTATCGATTTATTAGTTAAATATTTCTATTTTTCAATTTCAATGTAATCAAATGAAGCTTGTCGGATCCCCTCCTCGTCCTCCTCTCTCTCTCTCTCTCTCTCTCTCTCTCTCGATCCAGGACTCTCACTTGTCAATTTGAGTGGAAAACCTCAAATTCTTATTATCTTCACACTAATTAATTATTATCACTAGTTATTATTAATAATAGTCTATAGTCATATCATTCATATGTAATGTATTATATCAAGAAAACAATTGCAATCAAGTTTCATAGTCCATATCAACCCCAACAAAATGTAAGCCCCAAAAATCCAACAGAGTTCAGACTGAGTTTTCTGCATATAAAAGGCCTAATGCAAATCTGCATTCCTCCTTATTTATACACACGTACATCTCTAATGATGTTCTCCTAAGTGTAGAATTGAATCAAATAAATACATCTTAACGGTAAAATTTTATTTCGCACCTCATAACCGATATGGGGGTCGAACCCACATCTTGTGCCTTGCACAATGCTCTAACGTTTGAGCTAATCGGCTTGTAAGGATATAGAAGAACATGCCCCTGCATTGACTATAGAATACCTAAACTAATGAGCTAACAGGCTCTCATTATTATTGATGCCCTTGAAAGAATTGGAACTAATCTCCAAATCTTTACACTAATAAGAAGCAACACCCACCAAATCTAAGACTAGCCTACTACCATGACACATTAATAATATAAAAGATTATTATCTTAGTGACTTCAGTATGATTCTAATAAGCCCCCAAGTGACTCTAATGCAATATCAATTTGGTCATAGCGAATGGATTTATGGCTTTTATGTAAGGAAATATGATATCGCAATTGTAACCAAAAAAACAAAAATATATGATATCACAATATAAATGATATCTAGCAGCAACTATAAAAAAAATGCATAGTTCTCACACCTGGGTAAGATTCATTCCTATAGAAGCTAAAAAAACTAAACCTTCTTACTCACTGCGTCTCGGAAATAGTCAGATCCCATCTTACCTTCTAAAGGGATTCATTCGGAATACAGCCGCTGAACATATTATTTCATGAGAACTAGAAAGAATGCATATAATAAAGTAAGAAGTGCTTGAAAGCCACTTCAGACATCACTTTGACGCATAAAGGATAACTTGTTTTTCATCCTAGAAACAAAGTAGACTTCGAATACCAAACAAAGAAAACCAGACCCTTGTCATGATCTAAAGTTGCATTCAATACCATCTCTGATCATAGGGCAATAGGCCAACTGTTTTGGCAACTTCAAACTAATACATGAAATAAATGAGACAAGGCAGCTACATTTCCCTAGGGTCAAATCCCGTCTCAAAGCAACTCTGCCCAACCCCTAACATTTAAAGTGCAAATAAACAACAACAGACCTGACTAAGTCCAACAAAAAAACTCCAAACATTCGACAAACTGTTGCTACAAAGCTCCACGTTGCAGCTTTGAGCTATCATGCCCAAATTAATTTCCTTACAGTCCCAGATTTTGCATAGTTATTCATTTTTCATGGCTTTTCCCTAGTGATCTACAACAATTCTCCCTATTAGAGACACACACTAAGCTCGCTAGGGCTGTTCCGTAACAGCCCGATCCACCGTCCGTCGCAACACAACCCAATAAGATGGGTAGTCACCCCATAGGCCTATAAATCCCCTCGTGAGCTCTAAAAGGTGAAGGCTTGTTGTTAGTATGATGGTAGGAATCTATTATAAATTGATCATATGAGCCTTAAAGTTTTCCAATGTGGGACAAACCAACTCCATAATCCACTTTCCATATTACGTAGTGTTACATCAGGTCATAGGCATTGGCTAAGTTTAGAAATTGTTAGTATAAACCCATGTAATGTCATTGTCATTGCAATTAAGTTAGGATGATCCCAAAGGAGAACTTTGTAGTATATATAACCATGACTTGTATATTGTAGTGCTTATGTTTTTTCAGAATCAATACACAATATTATATTTCTCACAAAACTCAGTCCAAATCAAAACAATCACATCTTGTTTTCATGAATCTGAGCTATGTCTTTCTCATTAACCTTCAACTCTAATGTCAACAAGAATGGACAAGTCTGCTCCTTATGCTTTCTTATTAATAATAAGAGACACAATACGATAGACTTACCAGACGTTCTCGATTGTAACATCCAACCAGAGTGATGAGTCAGTGCTGGGCCAATCAAATGATCACTTTCTACCTCAGAGCAGGAAACAAAGTTATCAATGTTGACGTCATCGGAGCCACCATTAGAGTGAAAAAATGTCAGGCTCGGGGCAGAAAGATATGGTGCTTACTGTTGGAGTAATCTCCAAGCTTAGTGTTTATAGTAAGTTAGGAAATATGGCAAGTATAGCAAAGGACGGGTGAGAGAAACGCAATGAGATCAAAAACTTTGCGGCGGCGGATCGCGGAGTTGAGCTCGGCGGTCCGCGGGTCTAGCTCGGCGGACCGCGGGCCCAAGTCGGCATGTTGTACGCGTTTTCCTTATTACCCTAATTCGTCTTTTGGCTATTTCTCTACTATAAATACAAAGCTCCTCCTATCCCTTAAGAGACAGAATAATCATCATCATAATCTCGTAAAGTCTCAAAGGTATACAATCGTGATTTGAGCATGGAGGAGGCATTCAGGATCGGTTATATCAATCGGATTTCTTCAGTGCAGAGTAGGTTCGGTGTTGTGTAAGCCATGAGGAGCGTTGTCACGCCCCAAAACCATCATTGGAACATAACAGACAGCAACCTACAAAAAGTAGGCTAAGCCATTTTTATTCCTCAAAAGTCGAAGGTACACAACATATATTACACAATATAGTACATACGAATACTATACTACAAACAATTACTAAGGCCATTACTTATGTTACAAGACGACTTAGGTAGCTCACTCAAATTCCCACCTCCAGCTAGTACTGATTTCCTGAAAATAATTTAGTATTGAAAGGGTGAGCTCGACAGCCCAGTAAAAGACAGTTTCCGACTCAACTGGATCAAGCAGTTGCTAAAATAGTAAAACAATAATAATTCGTATAAGTATAAATAATTCCGATAGTGGGTAATGTAGTTCTGGTTAGTTCAGAATTTCTCAGTCAGTGCCAGTTTACTCCCTTGGTAGGGCCAGACGGATATCATCGTTTCAAAGTTAGCCAGAACATAAAACTAACCCACAAAGTCAAAGTAGTTCAAAAAATAATTAGAGTTTGCAGTACTCGATCCTCTTAAAAATAAGCATTAAAGTATACAAAAATAATACTATAAGCTAAATCAGAAAGAGTCCCTTACCTGAATTTCCAAACCACCGCGATACTACTCCGTGCGTTCTCTTGTTCTAAGTAAATAAAGTCGTGTAAGTTATTTATTTAAGGTTATATTGGCAAAGTAATCATGTTGTCATTTATTTGATAATTAACTGTCCAAGGGTCCAACGACGTCCGAATTCTAAAAGTGGCGATTATCTAGTCAAATTGTTAATTTACTATTTATCGTCTTTTAGTGGAAATCAGTCACTCTAAGATTAGTTTCACCACTGGGGTAATTCCTCCGGGTTACCTTATAATCATGGAGCTACTATTTACCACTAACATATTTTATTCTTGGGTTAGTTGTTAATACGGTGACGTTCACAAACTGGGGTAATTCCACCGAGTTACTTGCACCGTAATAACTATTAGCCACAAGGTTAATCAATTATCGAAACGTGTACGAAATATTAACGGCGCTGTCTAACGATAATAATTTCATAGCAGTTTAAAAGTTATACCTTGGCTAGGTTAAGTGACGATAACTATTTCGACAGAGCCTCGCTAAGAAGATGTCACTTTTCATACGTACGTAACAACTACTTATTTTGTAAATTACTTTTACAAAATCTTATAATACTCGGAACTTACTTTATATGTGGTGTGCTTATGGTCTGAAGCACTTCAGTTTATTTCACTCAGTACAACACTTGGGTGTTGATTTGTGTCGAAACCGAATGTGAAGCATGCTACTTATAGGCAGCTGATTGCCCCTGAGAAACACAATTCACCAAAGGTGAATGTTTTTCACTTCCCTGAATCAAGGGAGATGTTTTCAAAGGCATTAAATGCCTCAAAAAAATCTCACGCAACTTTGTTGTTACTTGTCCTTTGAAACTTGTCCTTTTTTTTTTGGGTTATTACATCCACCCCTCCTAATAAGAAGTTTCGTCCCGAAAGTTACCAAGAAAGATTCGAATGAGTATGAAAGTTGCCTTTTGAAGTAAGACCCTTTTTCTAATTCGTGTCGAATACCGCTTGCCAAATCGTAATTTGATACTATGGACCAAGCTCCTGTGTTCGTACACAAAAAGTCAAGTCTTCGTAAAGATGGGTAGTCTCCAATTCTAAATTTGGTTCTTTCCGACTTAGAATGACTTTTTGAAAAGGCTCCCTCTGAATCTCAATTCGGTGCACTCTTTTGGTTGATGACAGTTCGAATTAGGATCATATGACTTCTACGGTTGACAAGTAAACTGACAACATACCCACAAGTGATAGATTCGAGGATCACTTTTGGAGACAAGAAGTTAGTGCGATTGTTGTATCAAACAGACAGAGACTCTACACATGCAGCGTGTATTTAGGTAAGGTTCACACGAAGTGATAGGTCTAGATCTGCACTTAGAGGTTGCATATCATCTCTGATTTAAAAGTAGTCTAGTAAAACTAGCCAAACTCAAGAGGATGTGTTCATGAAGTGGGTATTAGTATTGAGGAGTTCATAGGATTGGAGACCCTTATGAGGTGTACTACAAACACAGACCCAGATACCTTGCGCAGAATACTATTAGTGTGGAACACGAATGACATGACAAAAATTGAAATAGAGTTGCCGAAGAGTTGTGTCAACCACTTAATCTGTCACACCCCAAAACCATCATTGGAACATAACAGACGGCAACCTACAAAAAGTAGGCTAAGCCATTCTTATTCCTCAAAAGTCGAAGGTACACAACATATATTATACAATATAGTACATACGAATACTATATTACGAACAATTACTAAGGCCATTACTTATGTTACAAGACGACTTGGGTAGCTCACTCAAATTCCCACCTCCAGCTAGTACTGATTTCCTGAAAATAATTTAGTATTGAAAGGGTGAGCTCGACAGCCCAGTAAAAGACAGTTTCCGACTTAACTGGATCAAGCAGTTGTTAAAATAGTAAAACAATAATAATTCGTATAAGTATAAATAATTCCGATAGTGGGTAGTGTAGTTCTGGTTAGTTCAGAAGTTCTCAGTCAGTGCCAGTTTACTCCATTGGCAGGGCCAGACGGATATCATCGTTTCAAAGTTAGCCAAAACATAAAACTAACCCACAAAGTCAAAGTAGTTCAGAAAATAATTAGAGTTTGCTGTACTCGATCCTCTTAAAAATAAGCATTAAAGTATACAAAAATAATACTATAAGCTAAATCAGAAAGAGTCCCTTACCTGAATTTCCAAACCACCGCGATACTACTCCGTGCGTTCTCTTGTTCTAAGTAAATAAAGTCGCGTAAGTTATTTATTTAGGTTATATTGGCAAAGTAATCATGTTGTCATTTATTTGATAATTAACTGTCCAAGGGTCCAACGACGTCCGAATTCTAAAAGTGCGATTATCTAGTCAAATTGTTAATTTACTATTTATCGTCTTTTAGTGGAAATCAGTCACTCTAAGATTAGTTTCACCACTGGGTTAATTCCTCCGGGTTACCTTATAATCATGGAGCTACTATTTACCACTAACATATTTTATTCTTGGGTTAGTTGTTAATACGGTGACGTTCACAAACTGGGGTAATTCCACCGAGTTACTTGCACCGTAATAACTATTCGCCACAAGGTTAATCAATTATCGAAAACGTGTACGAAATATTAACGGCGCTGTCTAACGATAATAATTTCATAGCAGTTTAAGAGTTATACCTTGGCTAGGTTAAGTGACGATGACTATTTCGACAGAGCCTCGCTAAGAAGATGTCACTTTTCGTACGTACGTAACAACTACTTATTTTGTAAATTACTTTTACAAAATCTTATAATACTCGGAACTTACTTTATATGTGGTGTGCTTATGGTCTGAAGCACTTCAGTTTATTTCACTCAGTACAACACTTGGGTGTTGATTTGTGTCGAAACCGAATGTGAAGCATGCTCCTTATAGGCAGCTGATTGCCCCTGAGAAACACAATTCACCAAAGGTGAATGTTTTTCACTTCCCTGAATCAAGGGAGATGTTTTCAAAGGCATTAAATGCCTCAAAAAAATCTCACGCAACTTTGTTGTTACTTGTCCTTTGAAACTTGTCCTTTTTTTTTTTTGGGTTATTACATCCACCCCTCCTAATAAGAAGTTTCGTCCCGAAAGTTACCAAGAAAGATTCGAATGAGTATGAAAGTTGCCTTTTGAAGTAAGACCCTTTTTCTAATTCGTGTCGAATACCGCTTGCCAAATCGTAAATTGATACTATGGACCAAGCTCCTGTGTTCGTACACAAAAAGTCAAGTCTTCGTAAAGATGGGTAGTCTCCAATTCTAAATTTGGTTCTTTCCGACTTAGAATGACTTTTTGAAAAGGCTCCCTCTGAATCTCAATTCGGTGCACTCTTTTGGTTGATGACAGTTCGAATTAGGATCATATGACTTCTACGGTTGACAAGTAAACTGACAACATACCCACAAGTGATAGATTCGAGGATCACTTTTGGAGACAAGAAGTTATTGCGATTGTTGTATCAAACAGACAGAGACTCTACACATGCAGCGTGTATTTAGGCAAGGTTCACACGAAGTGATAGGTCTAGATCTGCACTTAGAGGTTGCATATCATCTCTGATTTAAAAGTAGTCTAGTAAAACTAGCCAAACTCAAGAGGATGTGTTCATGAAGTGGGTATTAGTATTGAGGAGTTCATAGGATTGGAGACCCTTATGAGGTGTACTACAAACACAGACCCAGAAACCTTGCGCAGAATACTATTAGTGTGGAACACGAATGACATGACAAAAATTGAAATAGAGTTGCCGAAGAGTTGTGTCAACCACTTAATCTGTCACACCCCAAAACCATCATTGGAACATAACAGACGGCAACCTACAAAAAGTAGGCTAAGCCATTCTTATTCCTCAAAAGTCGAAGGTACACAACATATATTACACAATATAGTACATACGAATACTATAGTACGAACAATTACTAAGGCCATTACTTATGTTACAAGACGACTTGGGTAGCTCACTCAAATTCCCACCTCCAGCTAGTACTGATTTCCTGAAAATAATTTAGTATTGAAAGGGTGAGCTCGACAGCCCAGTAAAAGACAGTTTCCGACTCAACTGGATCAAGCAGTTGCTAAAATAGTAAAACAATAATAATTCGTATAAGTATAAATAATTCCGATAGTGGGTAGTGTAGTTCTGGTTAGTTTAGAAGTTCTCAGTCAGTGCCAGTTTACTCCATTGGCAGGGCCAGACGGATATCATCGTTTCAAAGTTAGCCAGAACATAAAACTAACCCACAAAGTCAAAGTAGTTCAGAAAATAATTAGAGTTTGCAGTACTCGATCCTCTTAAAAATAAGCATTAAAGTATACAAAAATAATACTATAAGCTAAATCAGAAAGAGTCCCTTACCTGAATTTCCAAACCACCGCGATACTACTCCGTGCGTTCTCTTGTTCTAAGTAAATAAAGTCGCGTAAGTTATTTATTTAAGGTTATATTGGCAAAGTAATCATGTTGTCATTTATTTGATAATTAACTGTCCAAGGGTCCAACGACGTCCGAATTCTAAAAGTGCGATTATCTAGTCAAATTGTTAATTTACTATTTATCGTCTTTTAGTGGAAATCAGTCACTCTAAGATTAGTTTCACCACTGGGTTAATTCCTCCGGGTTACCTTATAATCATGGAGCTACTATTTACCACTAACATATTTTATTCTTGGGTTAGTTGTTAATACGGTGACGTTCACAAACTGGGGTAATTCCACCGAGTTACTTGCACCGTAATAACTATTCGCCACAAGGTTAATCAATTATCGAAAACGTGTACGAAATATTAACGGCGCTGTCTAACGATAATAATTTCATAGCAGTTTAAGAGTTATACCTTGGCTAGGTTAAGTGACGATGACTATTTCGACAGAGCCTCGCTAAGAAGATGTCACTTTTCGTACGTACGTAACAACTACTTATTTTGTAAATTACTTTTACAAAATCTTATAATACTCGGAACTTACTTTATATGTGGTGTGCTTATGGTCTGAAGCACTTCAGTTTATTTCACTCAGTACAACACTTGGGTGTTGATTTGTGTCGAAACCGAATGTGAAGCATGCTCCTTATAGGCAGGTGATTGCCCCTGAGAAACACAATTCACCAAAGGTGAATGTTTTTCACTTCCCTGAATCAAGGGAGATGTTTTCAAAGGCATTAAATGCCTCAAAAAAATCTCACGCAACTTTGTTGTTACTTGTCCTTTGAAACTTGTCCTTTTTTTTTTTTGGGTTATTACATCCACCCCTCCTAATAAGAAGTTTCGTCCCGAAAGTTACCAAGAAAGATTCGAATGAGTATGAAAGTTGCCTTTTGAAGTAAGACCCTTTTTCTAATTCGTGTCGAATACCGCTTGCCAAATCGTAAATTGATACTATGGACCAAGCTCCTGTGTTCGTACACAAAAAGTCAAGTCTTCGTAAAGATGGGTAGTCTCCAATTCTAAATTTGGTTCTTTCCGACTTAGAATGACTTTTTGAAAAGGCTCCCTCTGAATCTCAATTCGGTGCACTCTTTTGGTTGATGACAGTTCGAATTAGGATCATATGACTTCTACGGTTGACAAGTAAACTGACAACATACCCACAAGTGATAGATTCGAGGATCACTTTTGGAGACAAGAAGTTAGTGCGATTGTTGTATCAAACAGACAGAGACTCTACACATGCAGCGTGTATTTAGGCAAGGTTCACACGAAGTGATAGGTCTAGATCTGCACTTAGAGGTTGCATATCATCTCTGATTTAAAAGTAGTCTAGTAAAACTAGCCAAACTCAAGAGGATGTGTTCATGAAGTGGGTATTAGTATTGAGGAGTTCATAGGATTGGAGACCCTTATGAGGTGTACTACAAACACAGACCCAGAAACCTTGCGCAGAATACTATTAGTGTGGAACACGAATGACATGACAAAAATTGAAATAGAGTTGCCGAAGAGTTGTGTCAACCACTTAATCTGTCACACCCCAAAACCATCATTGGAACATAACAGACGGCAACCTACAAAAAGTAGGCTAAGCCATTCTTATTCCTCAAAAGTCGAAGGTACACAACATATATTACACAATATAGTACATACGAATACTATAGTACGAACAATTACTAAGGCCATTACTTATGTTACAAGACGACTTGGGTAGCTCACTCAAATTCCCACCTCCAGCTAGTACTGATTTCCTGAAAATAATTTAGTATTGAAAGGGTGAGCTCGACAGCCCAGTAAAAGACAGTTTCCGACTCAACTGGATCAAGCAGTTGCTAAAATAGTAAAACAATAATAATTCGTATAAGTATAAATAATTCCGATAGTGGGTAGTGTAGTTCTGGTTAGTTCAGAAGTTCTCAGTAAGTGCCAGTTTACTCCATTGGCAGGGCCAGACGGATATCATCGTTTCAAAGTTAGACAGAACATAAAACTAACCCACAAAGTCAAAGTAGTTCAGAAAATAATTAGAGTTTGCAGTACTCGATCCTCTTAAAAATAAGCATTAAAGTATACAAAAATAATACTATAAGCTAAATCAGAAAGAGTCCCTTACCTGAATTTCCAAACCACCGCGATACTACTCCGTGCGTTCTCTTGTTCTAAGTAAATAAAGTCGCGTAAGTTATTTATTTAAGGTTATATTGGCAAAGTAATCATGTTGTCATTTATTTGATAATTAACTGTCCAAGGGTCCAACGACGTCCGAATTCTAAAAGTGCGATTATCTAGTCAAATTGTTAATTTACTATTTATCGTCTTTTAGTGGAAATCAGTCACTCTAAGATTAGTTTCACCACTGGGTTAATTCCTCCGGGTTACCTTATAATCATGGAGCTACTATTTACCACTAACATATTTTATTCTTGGGTTAGTTGTTAATACGGTGACGTTCACAAACTGGGGTAATTCCACCGAGTTACTTGCACCGTAATAACTATTCGCCACAAGGTTAATCAATTATCGAAAACGTGTACGAAATATTAACGGCGCTGTCTAACGATAATAATTTCATAGCAGTTTAAGAGTTATACCTTGGCTAGGTTAAGTGACGATGACTATTTCGACAGAGTCTCGCTAAGAAGATGTCACTTTTCGTACGTACGTAACAACTACTTATTTTGTAAATTACTTTTACAAAATCTTATAATACTCGGAACTTACTTTATATGTGGTGTGCTTATGGTCTGAATCACTTCAGTTTATTTCACTCAGTACAACACTTGGGTGTTGATTTGTGTCGAAACCGAATGTGAAGCATGCTCCTTATAGGCAGCTGATTACCCCTGAGAAACACAATTCACCAAAGGTGAATGTTTTTCACTTCCCTGAATCAAGGGAGATGTTTTCAAAGGCATTAAATGCCTCAAAAAAATCTCACGCAACTTTGTTGTTACTTGTCCTTTGAAACTTGTCCTTTTTTTTTTTGGGTTATTACAAGTGTGCACCGTGGCTTGGCGAAATCGTGTTTAAGTACAAAGATACTTAGTGGTCTCGGCACAACAATTTCGTTACTTCGATCCGATCAGATAAGTCAGATTAATTCCATTATTTCCAACAATCTTAAAGACGAATTGTTGTAGTTAATTTGACGGTATTGATATAAGCCCTAATCCTTCTGTGTCGCATGAGATGGTTTATTGTTGATATGCAAGGAAGCTAATATGTGCGATAAGTAGGTTGTTAGCAGTCGTATATCTGATTGATCATGTTGATTTTATTTTATTGCTGATTGTTTATTATTGCAATAATATGTGAATCGTGAATTCTATATGGGTAATTGATACGGTGTGTTTTATCTTGTATAATTAATCAATATAATTAACTGTATGATCAAATTATCTATATGTGCAAAGAGAATGTTCGAAGGTGCTACATGTGAGTAGATTTAGCTGATATTTGATGATATGTTTAGTGATATTTGATGACATGTTTAGTGTAATGTCTCTTTTGTGAGACAATGGTCTTAAGGCTGTCGGCCAACCCTAATGTAATGAATTTGCCCTTTTGTTAATTGTAGTGACATGGTTTGTCTTCTTATGGGAGGACATTATATCACTTGGATAGTTGTGTTGCATATATAAGTTTTCTGGGTAAAAATAAAATTATTTATCAAGCTATTGTCTAATGAATTTATTAACATCCGTTGTAATATGTTGGTCTTGACTTGCGTATTGGGATAAACTCATAAGCATACTATAAAGAATGTGGACACTAAGATGTATGTTAATGGACCGAGAATTGTAAACCGGCACCGCTGCGGACTGCGAGGAGTGATCAGCGGAGCGCAAGAAAGGGCCTGTTTGGCTCGCTCGTTTGCTCAAATACAGTAAAGTTATGTCCTTTCAAATCTTTTGTCCTATTTGTAGCTGTGTGAGATAGCCACTTGCAAGTAGGTTGACTTGTACTAAGTAATGTACCGAGACATCTTATCTAACCTTTATCATTTATTGATTGTTCGAGGTAAAATAAATCGGGGTATCGTGCAAGGTTGGAATGTACGAGCAAAAGTCCGATTGTGTAAAAGTGATTTCTGGTCATCGAAAGAATGAAAGGATTTGATCTCGGATGGTTAACAGATAAGTACACTTATGTCTTGTTTGTCGATTAATGCAAGTTTAACTTTAAAAGCATGTGGTTGGTTCTAATTTGTGTTCGAATAACTTGCATGTTTCTTGGTGTTGTTGATTTCGATATAATCCCAACTAGTTAAGAGTAAGACTAAAAACTTGTTTTTCCAATTACTTAGTTACCGTTATTGTTGTTGTTTAAGGCATGTTTATTAGTAAATAAACCTAAGATTGAGAACCTGTAATGGTTAGGGTAATGTGAGTAGCTAGTCTAAAGTTAACCTGTATTGTGACGAACTTGTAGTGACTGGGCTGGAAAAATTGTTTTGATGTTCTCTTAGAGTTGTTTGTTGTGTTCAGTGTGTATCTCGTGATTGTTGTATGCTAAAAGTACATGTGATTAGAGTAGTTGGACATAGATGTGATTCACTCTTTGTGTACCTTATTTGAGATAGACTGAACACAATTTAACATATTTCTCTTCTTGCTGGTATGCAAAGTCTATGTGTTTTCGATTGATTTCTTATGAGTTCAAATGTGGGGGTAACGCTTGTAGCCTTGTAAGTAGGTTAGAGTTCCCATTGACAGTTTGGTCCATTAAACTATTGTAAGTTAAAGGTTAGTTTTTACCTGTTTGATGTACTTTGTAACTGTGGGGGTTGTCTATTCATATAAGTTGATTTATGTTAACTATGTAATTAAATGATCAGTGAATTGTTGGGTTACTTGCCTCTTAGAGTCAAGAGAAACCTTGTTGTATGTTATACATATGTGTTGTTTCAAGCATTTCCTGATTAAGTGTAAATCCTTTGTTAAGATGTAACCAAGTGTATTGTTTGACCAATGGTACATACTAGTGAAAATATCAGTGAACTCTTGAGAAGTCAGTTTGTTAAGATAAACCTGAAATTAAGGTTGAGTTGCTCAATTAGTTCAGCTAGTGATTTAATTCAGTCTATAGAAGTAAATCAGCTTTGTGGTTTAATGTGCTGAACTGGTTATGTGAGATGCATATTAGATTAAGAT
Organism: Spergularia marina; assembly: GCA_963680865.1. Taxonomy (NCBI): domain Eukaryota; kingdom Viridiplantae; phylum Streptophyta; class Magnoliopsida; order Caryophyllales; family Caryophyllaceae; genus Spergularia; species Spergularia marina. Next base: position 17,814,615 of record OY804553.1, on the reverse strand, counting down.
CTCTTTTGTTTGAAAAGCCTTGTAAGTTGTTGATTCAATTATATAGATTTGTTTGTTTGTTCTTGTTTAATGCAATAGATTCTCTTGAGAGTTGTACTTGTTTGAACAAACTAAACTAGAGGTTGTGATGGATCTTAGTTGACACGTGTAATTGGATGATTCGCATGTTGTTTGTTACGTGTTTATTTAACCACAAGCGTACGGGTAGTTGTAGCTAACGGGTCGATCTCAGGGAGGTATGAATAATGTCTAGGTCGTCTAAGGATTATGAAGTCAGCTACGCTAATGGTCGAAATAGGTTGGTGATTATCAACTAATGGTCACAAGAATGTGAATAAAACGGTTGTAAATTAATAAACTAAAGGCCTAAGGTGGAGATATCCACACTAACATGCATCTACTACGATATTAAAACACATAGCAAGTCAATTAAACATAGATTAGGGGAGATTATGCAAAGAACTACTTATCCCGGCGGGGCTATCATAGTCTAATCCGATTACTATCCTAAATCCTACTCCCATAGTGTAATGATCAAGTAATAAGAAGCATTAAGAACACATAAATAACTCCCAACTAGTCCTAGCAACCCACTCCCGTGGTGAAACAGTCCTTTATCAATATTAGAGGGCTAATTACTAAACAAGAATCGCAACTTTCGCTTATAAACTCCGTTTAGAGGTCAAGCAAGCATTAATCTATATAAATCCTAATCGCAGCAACGCATGTAAATTAGACAACATAAACCAAACTCATGCTTGAGAATTAAATCTAGCCTTAATAAGCCCTAATCATATGAATAATCTAACTTACTAATTCATGAATCAAATCGTAGGATCTAACATGTTAGGGTTCAATCAAACCCCTAGAGAAAGACTACTCACACATAGCTAAAACAAGAACAACAATAATAAGATTAAAGCAAGACATAATTAAAAGATTAAAGGGAAGAAATTACAATACTGTGATTTGGGTCTGAATAATACCCTGAAATATAATGAAAATAATCTTCAAAGAACAATAAGCGTCGCAGTCTTGAAAAGTAGAAGTGCAGAAAGCAATAAAAGCTTAGATAAAAGTTACAAGGGCTCAATTAGGTATAAATACCTAGGAGGTTATTTTACAATTACCTATTTTAAAATAGGAAATAAATCCCCGAAAACGAATAAAGAAAATCTGTGGAAAATAAATTCCTCAAGTTGCACGAGTCGTGCAATACAATGCACAAGTCGTGCCCACTGCAGAGACCAAATCGTAAATGTACACGAGTCGTGCAATCAGCGCACGAGTAGTCGTGTAAACTGGTCCGGCAGTCCAACTTCAAAAGGCTCTAATTTCTTCGTTACTTATTCGATTTGGGCGAGTGACAACTTCTTAGAAATCTAAGATCATAATCTTTCACCTCCAATTGGTTTCACTGCAAAATTCAAAGTGGTTTGGGAGATAATGAGCTCCAAAGTTGGCACGGTGTAAATGAACTTCAATCCCGCATCTTAAATCCTCCAAAATGTCCTCTTTATGCCTGAAAAGCTCAAAAACCAACAACTATACCAAGGACGTGAAATATTGCGAGAATGAATGATAATCAAGTATAAATGGGGGCAAATATAGCAATTATAACACCGTAAAGTCCTGTATAACTATGCAAAATAAGGACTTATCAAACTCCCCCAAGCTAAACCTTTGCTCGTCTCCGAGTAAACCCAAGGATTTAGGCATTCAAAACAAGGTCTAGCCAACATGTAACCACAAGCACTTAACCAAAAATGCGATCAAGGTTTTCGAAAAGACTTTAAAACTAGCTCAAAATCAATTTAATTTCGAAATTTTGGACCAAGGCATGTAGTAGCGATTAGCCTTAAGATATGTAAGTCATGTATGCAATTCAAAGAACTACAAATGCTCCGAGGAAGCATTTCCTCCCAATACAGACTCAATGGAATATTATCTCATTTTAGCCCTGAAAATATTTAGATGAATGCGAATCCTGGCTTGCCTCTTAGCATAGAACAACTCAAGAATGGTTTTAACAAGGATCAAATGTATCATTAGCAACCGGCATGGGAAGGGGCTATGGCAAAGCAAAAAAAGGAAACGGATTAAGGGATAGAGCGGGAGCAACCCCCAAAGTAGATGAAATCGTAGAATCCACCTCTATTCTACGCCCTCAAAATGTATCTATCCTACCATCCTTACACCAATGTAATGAACGGACTCTAGCACCCCTTATGTCTCCCACCTAGCACCACCAAGAAGATCCAACCAAATGTACACCAACAAACCAACAATTTCAAACCAACAACAGCGATGTTCCACAACAACAAACGGAATAAATTACAAACACATGAGAAAGATAGTGGAAAGCTTATTGAAGTATATACATGTCTTTCTTTTCTTTTCTTTTTTTTTTTTTCTTGATTTTTTCTCTTTTTTGTCTTTCTTTTTGCTTTCTTCCTTTTTTTCTTTTTCTTCATTTTTTTTTTTTGAACGAAAACTAGAATAATATGATGAGTTTCCACACTCTCTATTACAAAGAAAAGAAGAGAATAACATCAGAACCATAGGTGAGTCAAATCCACTTCATAAGATACAAATTAAACCAAAAGGATATATGTAGCCAATTCCCATTAATTTCCCCCAAGCTCGCCTCCAAACATCCCTCACCGTCACATCCCCCCACCTATTTCCTAATCCACCAATCTAAACCCGAGCCTCCATTTGTTGCTCCTCTTACTCGGCAAGGATAGGGTATAATGGGTTGTAATGAGGGTATAAACAAAGAAACATAAGGCTAAGGCACAGAGGGTATCAAAATGGTACTTTCAGAAACGGAATTTTGGCCTTTTGGTATTGTGGTGATAAAATAAAAATTTCAAAAACGTTTGAAAAACCACATTCTATCGTCATTGTTCTATAACCATCTTCTCAGCATATAATAAATAGGCAAGCAAATCTACTCTCGAGACGTGAGGTCTCATAAGGGCAACAGTCATTCCAAAGAGTCGATAAAGAATTAAAAGCCATACAAACAGACCGTCATAGGCGTCTAACACATGCACAAAGTCAAAACAAAACCATTTAGGAATAACATTTCACAAAATATGCACCTCCTTGATCATCCTAATGGTAAGTACAAGTGACAAATGCAAACGTATTTTTGGTCTTTTGGATATTTATATGCAACTAAAGTAAATGCAAATCTAAAAAACTACATGCAATGCAAGTTGTATTTTTGGATTTTTTTTTTAATAAAGCACACACATACAAATAAAATACAAGTGAGTCACATAAAACCCTCCCCCAAGCTTGAACAACACATTGTCCTCAATGTGCACAAAAGGCATGGCCACACAAAGAGAGACAAAAAAATAAGGGAGGAGAGAAAGAAAACCCACTAATAACCGGGTTGCCAATGGACAAGAGAGGGAACTCTCTTAAAATGCTTGTTTAAGGTCTAAGCTTGACCCCATAAGTACTCAAGAGCGGAAGCAGTCAAAGCTTGTAGCAACCTGTCAAAAGAACTTGCACAACTCTCATAAAACCAATAATAAAAGAAATTAGTGATCACACAAGACAAAGCATAAACAATAAAGGGAAAAGATGGTGGGAAAGATCTCCGCCGTCCTCTATGTTTAACAAAAGTGACTTCAATATCATCTTTCAACGGCCTATAGCTAGCTAAATACTTAGACAAGATCATCACATGAGATGGGAAGTGAATGAGAAGTGGATTTGAGACAAGCTTAGGAATGACAACAAGTGGCTCATGTAAAGGAGGTATAAGAGTCTCATTTTGAGGAGGGCAAATCTCAATATGCACATAATCTTTTTCTTGCACTCCAACGTCCTCTAATGGCATAATTTCTCTCTCACTCTCAAAAGTCACATCCAAAGAACCTCCCAACGGCGAGTAATCATCACATTCCATAGTAAAATCATCTCCAACATGTAGGGGTGCAACATCATCAAGACTAGTGGAAGGAAGTGGTGGAACTCACCACCATCCACAAAATCATTATCATCATCAAATAATAGCGCATCACCTTTAGAAATTGGAGCACAAATATCAATCATGTGATCCGTCGGGGATTGAACAACCTCAAAATCAGTTACTCGTAGAGATTCATTAAAACCAAACCCAACATTGTTGTTTGCTTCAAAGTCTACCTTGGACTTGGCACATTGTGCCATAAATTTCTCTAGAGTAATTTCAAGATCAAATTTAGGAGGTGGAGTAGCTAACTCAACCTGGAAAGTATGTGATGCCAAATAATCAAGGAAATCCAAGCTGCGCCATCTCTAAAGAATATAAAAGCTTAGATTAAAGTTACAAGGGCTCAACTAGGTATAAATACCTAGGAGGTTATTTTACAATTACCTATTTTAAAATAGGAAATAAACCCCCGAAAACGAATATAGAAAATCCGTGAAAAATAGATTTCCCGGGTTGCACGAGTCGTGCAATACAATGCACGAGTCGTGCCCACTGCAGAGACCAAATCGTGAATGTACACGAGTCGTGCTATCAGCGCACGAGTAGTCGTGTAAACTGGTCCGGCAATCCAACTTCAAACGCCTCTAATTTCTTCGTTACTTATTCGATTTGGGCGTGTGACCACTTCTTAGAAAGCTAAGATCATAATCTTTCACCTCCAATTGGTTTCACTGCAAAATTAAAAGTGGTTTGGGAGATAATGAACTCAAAAGTTGGCACTGTGTAAATGAACTTCAATCCCACATCTTAAATCCTCCAAAATGTCCTCTTTATGCCTAAAAAGCTCAAAAACCAACAACTATACCAAGCACGTAAAATATTGCGAGAATGAATGATAATCAAGTATAAATGGAGGCAAATATAGCAATTATAACACCGTAAAGTCCTGTATAACTATGCAAAATAAGCGTGGTAAAATAACCTTTTGCCTTTACTCTGTGAATAAGTTTGCAACCTTTTATACATATAGTAGTTGTTTAGCTATCTCGTTTTGGTCATACATTGTTGGATGTTGAGACCTGTTGAGCCTAGTGCAAGCCGTGGTGTGCAAACCTTAAGAGTCCCTGAATTTCAAACAAGCAATGATTTGAAAAGAACTTAGACCGTTGTAACTGATATCATTCTAGAGTATTGTAGTTACGATTATACACATACTAAAATTGATAAGTTATACTATATGGTTGTGAGTGTGCTTGTGTGCAAATCATTGATGAATGAGTCATTCTGTGATTAATAAGTTGATTGTTGTATCTAACTGTATATGTCAATTGAGTTGAATGGAATAGTTTCTAAGATCTATCTTGAGATAACTTGTGTTGAAATGGTGATCTGAGACCCTGGGTCAAGATCACGTTGCCTTTACAAATATGTTGTTGATATAGAGTTGATTTCCTTGGTGAATAGATGCTTAAAAGACTTACATCATTCATTGTTTCTCTTGTGGAGAATTTTTTGTGGATCTTTTCTTTGTGAGAATTGAGTAATGAATCTTAGGGAACTTTACACATCCTATCTTGGTATGTCCTATGTAGACTAAGAAGGTATACATGTTTCCTAAAGCATTGTTCCAAATAATGCTTGAGTGGTTTGTTTAGATGATGGGTATTCAAAGTTGAGGTTTGTTTAGAGTAGGTTCTCCTGTCAATGGAGATGTACTCTAATGGAAAACTAAAGTGGTAGTATTATTTAAAGATTAACCTTACCATTGGGTGATTCCTTGGTAGGAGGTGAAACCTTTGTGTTGATCTAAATTATGTGTACCGAATAGTCTAATATAAAGTATGTGTGTAATAGTTCTGTATTCTTAAGGAAAAGTGACCTAAAGTCTAAGAGGGCTCATTTGTGAGTTCTAGACATGGCATAAGTATATTAAGGATGAGCGAAATCTCTTAATGAGTCTATATCCCTTTTTGTTGGGTGGTCCTAGTTTAAGAACTTGATAGATTCACCGTGATATTGATATGTTTATAGAGCTAATGATGGCTAGTACAAGAAATAGGTTGTAAGTCTGAATGACTGTGCACTGTGTTGTATAGATTGTAAGTCTCGTGAACTGAACTGGACATTCTATTTAGAAGATTGTAAGATTGAATAACTGTGCAATATGATTGGTAGGTACCCAATGTGGGGGTACGTAAACTACTATATTTGCAATTCTTAGGCAGCTGACAGCTGGAGCTAGCCAAGAATGAGCGTAAGTGTAGTGACATGTTTGGTCACCACTGATATAATTCTTTAGACTCAGTGAAGTTGTAAAAGAATAAGAATGCGTTAACGTTAAAATAAATAAGAAAGGCCTGATTGTAACAAGCAGAGGGAAACTGCTGGAAAAATGGAGCTTGGGATCACTTCGGTGAATCTAGAGTTTTGGAATCCTACTATACGTTGTACAGTTCAAGGGATACATTAGTACTGTTCACGGCACTTGAAAAATAAAGTTCTCCATTACTTTATTTACTTTGATATATAGAGTATATCATTGTAATGGCGTGCAAACTACCTAGTGTTTAGGGTGAGCATTAAGCTCTTAATGGACTCATATCCAGAGTGGTGGAGGATGATTTCTGCCTCACTTGATTGGTGGTGTGTAGTTAGCACACTTTATGAGATCCACCTAGTTGAATGTGGAACATATGTAGTGAAATGATGGTTTCCTCTTACATATGGTAATTGAAACCGAGTCTCCTTTGCATGGCCGATCCTATGGGAGTGATAGTGATATTTCCCTAGAGCGTTCAACGAAATCCAGGTATTACGCTAGGCCTCATAATAAATGCGTTAGATTACACTCGTGAGATAGTCACGATGCCAACGATATAACAAATCCTTTGTAGGATGGATAGTCGTGGGTTGAGTGGTACGTTCATATCACCTCTCTTTGGTTCAAAATTTAAGTTACCATTTTAGGTATGACTGCTAGCTTTAATTCCACAATGTGATGATTCAAGTCGAAACACATCACCACATATACTTGAAATACTTCAGATGTCTCAACTATGCTCAATGTTATCATGATGCTTGTCGATTAGTGGAGGATAATAGGAGTAATCTCCAAGCTTAGTGTTTATAGTAAGTTAGGAAATATGGCAAGTATAGCAAAGGACGGGTGAAAGAAACGCAATAAGATCAGAGACTTTGCGGTGGACCGCGGAGCTGAGCTCGGCGGACCGGTGGACCCAAGCCGGCATGTTGCGCGTTTTCCTTATTACCCTAATTCGTGTTTTGGCTATTTCTCTACTATAAATACAAGGCTCCTCCTAGCCCCTAAGAGACAGAATAATCATCATCATAATCTCGTAAAGTACCAAAGGTATACAGTCGTGATTTGAGCATAGAGGAGGCATTCGGGATCGGTTATATCAACCAGATTTCTTCAGTGCAGAGGAGGTTCGGTGTTGTGTAACCTGGAGGGCGACCGCCATGAGGAGCTTGCACCGTGGCTCGGCAAAATCGTCTTTAAGTACAGAGATACTTAGTGGTCTAGGAACAACAATTTCGTTAATTCGATTCGATCAGATAAGTCAGATTAATTCCATTATTTTCAACACTTGCATGGCAGTGAGGATGTAATTCTTAAAGTTTTTGACTATCTTTTAGATTTATTTAAGCTTTCTGAGAGAGTCTAACTAGAAGAAGTGGTCTATTGATAAACCTATAAATTGATAGTTTTCCTCCTCCTATACAGTTATCTAGTTATTGTACCATTGGTTCTAGTGAAAAATCTCTTTAGGTAGACTTTAGAGTTTATAAATATTTCCAAAAAAGTGGGGGTAGGGGGCTAAGTCTTGATTATTCATTGTTCTTGTAGAGAATTATACATGAAAGGTTGAGTTTATTATTGACAAGATGAAGACCTTAAATACTAAGTACAAGATGTGTATACCCTAAATATAATTAGCTAATATAGATACAAAATATTATCCGTTCCTAATATACATCAGAATATACTAGACATATCAATTACAATCAATTATGTGCATAATATAAGGAGGGAAATGATCATGATTGATATATTCCCTAATACGCCCCCACAAGATGGACGGTCGGAGGGTAAGTCCAATCTTGAAAGGCAAATGTAGAGATCGTTGGAGAGGGGAAGCCGCCGTGAAGGACATTCGGATGTCACAAGATCGATCCGAAACCATGCATAAGAGTGAGATATAGGAGAGAACAATATTTACGGGCTTCACAAGATCAGCACAAAAATATTGAAAGGACCACCAGGGAGTGAAAATGTGTGAGAAGAGAGTTGAGAAAACAATTTGACGAGAAGAAGAGGACAAATTTAGATGAAAGATAGAATAATTGGAGGGAGAATTGTAGAATCAAGAATTAAATAATTACCCGGACATAGTGCACAGGTATAATCACAATGAAGGAACACTTGTGGGAACAGAGCTCCGCAATAGGGCTCGTTGATCACAAGAACAACGACAATTCGGCCTAGTTGTCCGACAACATCGACGATTTGACCGTCAAACTTGCCGATGACCGTAACGACAATCGGCAATGATGAAGACAAAGTTGAGAAGATCAATTTGATAAGATATGAGAATAAGAAGATATAATTTGTGAGAAAAGGGAAAATTTGAGAAGAAGAAAGAATAGTATGTAAATAATTTGGGAGAGGGATGTTTTGAGAGAAGGCAAGAAATGAATAAGGAAGATAAGATTAGTGGTGATTGTTGACAGGAAAGTAGAAAATATTTGTGAGATAAATATATCAAAGAATGACAAGAAATCAAGAAGAAAAAAAATGGCGAGAGGGATTAAACTTATGTAGATAATCAAAGAAGAGGGTAGAACGGATCAGAAGGGAAAGATCAAAATCGAGAATAGGTTAGAAATGCGATAGGGATAATCGGATAGACGATTTGAAAAGACAAATTTGACAAAAAGAATACGTGAGAAAGGAATTTCAAAGGGGAATTAGAGCAAATAGCAACGGGAAAGGAAAAAGAATGTGTTCACAAGAAGAACAATTTGAGGGCCGCGATGGCAAGATTAACGACCAATTGAAGTTTTCAAGAATTGAAGGACGCGGAAGACGAGAAGGTGGAAGATAATGAGCGCGTCGAAGGATCGACTGCTCTGATATCATATAGAGAATTATACCTGAAAGCTTGAGTTTATTATTGATAAGATGAAGACCTTAAATACTAAGTACAAGATGTGTATACCCTAAATACAATTAGCTAATATAGGATACAAAATATTATCTATTCCTAATATACATCGGAATATACTAGACATATCAATTACAATCAATTATGTGCATAATATAAGGAGGAAAATGATCATGATTGATATATTCCCTAATAGTTCTCTTGGAGTTTACTGTCTCTTAATGTAGATCAAACTTCAAGTTCATTTGTGCTAAAAAAATTGATTATCTCAGGTTTATGAACAGTCACCCGCTAGTGAACTTGGCATACGTCGTGGAGATATTGTCGTTTCTTCTTTAGATTCCGCTTTGGAGGTGGGCTATTTAGGTGCTGGATATTTGTCCATTACTGCTTTCTTTCCACATTGTGTTATTTCAATTATGATCTGAGTGCGTGTTATGAGTTCAATCGTCGATACCAGGCCAATACTATTGTAAAGATGTCTGGCGAAGTAAACTTATTGTTTCATGTCTATTCATTTAGCTTAGGTTAATATCATTTAACCATTGGAAATTAAGAATTTTCGTTTTTATGTTTTTCTTCTTATTTATACTTCACTAGTATGCGCACTTGGTACAAGATTTATTTGAGAAGTTAAGCGCATTAAGTGCTAGTGGGGCTAAAGTTTGGCCAGATATTGAGGTCAGTAATCCATACTATAGTTTTGTTTCTCTCTCGAGTTGTTTGTCAACGTGTTTTGATAAACTTTTGTTTCATATTGTCTTAGATTTTGGTAGGAAAAATTTCTAACTCCTACCTTTTATATACCAAAACTTCCAAAATCCTACCTTATTTTTAATAAGTTTCCAACTCCTACCTTATAAAACATCTTTTTTATCAAACTCCTACCAAAACTTCTACTCCAGCGGGTTTGATTCTATTTTCCGGCATTGACCTTCGACTTGGCGCGATTTCTTTCGATTTGTTTCGTATTCCCTCCAATTTCTCCCTCCAATTTCACCTTCTCTCTCCTATTTCTCACATTATATCACATTGCACTCCAATTTGATCTTCTCTCTCCTATTTCTCACATCTTGCGATCAAATTGGAGTGCAATGTGATATAATGTGGGAAATAGGAGAGAGAAGGTGAAATTGGAGGGAAAACGAAACAACTCGAAGGAAATCGCGTCAATTTGAAGGTCAATGCCGGAAAATAGAGTCAAACTCGCCGGAGTAGAAGTTTTGGTAGGAGTTTGATAAAAAAAAATGTTTTATAAGGTAGGAGTTGGAAACTTTTTAAAAATAAGGTAGGATTTTGGAAGTTTTGGTATATAAAATGTAGGAGTTAGAAATTTATCCATTTTGGTACGAAAATCGGTTGATTCTAATGAGAGGAGTATTATGGTGGCTGAAATTGTTCCAGTTAGTGATCGGAAATTATGCGTCTAATAAGGGTCCCTCCTTGTCTTATGTTCACTACTTTCCTACTCCCTCCGTTCCGATGAATATCTTACCTTCGTGTTTTGCACAAAGGCCAAGGAAAAGAGAGAGAAATACAAAAACAATGCCAAAACACATGGGTGGTGGGACAAATTACCCAAATACATGTGGGGTTGGTGTCTTTTAGTGGTTTAAGTAAGGGTATATTGGTCATTTTGCAAGCCAAATACAACCCAAAAATAGAAAGGTAAAGAATACATTGAGACGACCCAAAATAAAAAGGGTAAAGAATTCACTGGGACGGAGGGAGTACTTAGGATGACTTTTAAGACATTATTTTTGCTCACTTGTGTGGTTGAGGGACTGTAATTGTTCCATGTCACGTGGTGAGTAGACCTGCAAAATTGACTTGAGATTTGATTTGGACCCGGACTCTACAAATCTAGATATGATTCAAAAACCAAGATAATCTGTTCGAACCCCTAATTGATTAGAGATTCACCAAAACTTGACCCAACCTATCAGACTCATAAATTGCCAGAGATATCAACAAGGACAAGCCTTTTCATTATGCACAACTCCTTCCAAAAATCAAAATGTAATCTGAAACCCTGTCTCGTTTACATCCCTGAAATAGGCGCAAACTCAAATCACCATTAGTTACCTTGGGAATCGAGATATACTTTGAACAACCCGGACAACCTCATTCGAATGACCCAAAATCATCCTGACATACCATGTATTGACCCTAAATAACATAGATAATAGGCTCCAAAATGAAGTCAAATGTTCAGCAACTCGTTTCGTGACTGAGCCTGGCCAGTTTGCTAGGTCTAGTATTGGAGCAATGATATACTTTACTACGAGATTGGAGTTACAAATTAAACTGTTTACTCGTGAGACTGCGAGAGACCGGAATGACAAAATTATGACATTTTTTTTTTCTCTTTCTTGTTTATTAGTGTCTTTCATTAGTGTTGGGTTCAATCTATTCATAACATATACGAGTACTTGTTAATCTGTTTTTGTATATACCTGGCCTAAAAATGATCATCGTGTGTGGTACGGGAATCTGAGATATCGGTCTCAGACGGGTTGTTACATTGACGAGTATACGAACCACAGTCTCATTCGCTCTCTATTCAAATTGCAAGACTAGTTGTACGTTAGCGCCGCAAAAGGTTGACAAACTCATGCACAATCGAAGTACCTCTTTTTCTTTTTGCATACGGCACGTCTCGAAGCATCATTGAGAGTAATCCGCCTCTTATGTTTTCATTGTAGAAGTAAGGTTTGCGTACATTCGACCCTTCTTTTACTCCGTCTTATAACGGGAGTATTTAAGGCATCGGGTAATATTCTCGATGGCAAGTGAAATATCTAAGTTCATATGTATATCTAGCAGTTGTACTTCGGATCTCTTTTCTGAAAAACTGTTTCTCATGACAATGCTCTTTTATTGTCTAACAAGGAGTAGCAACCCTCAGCCCGCCTTAGAGCATCTCCAATGGCAAACTACAATCCTTGTAGTTTGCATTTGCCATGTAGGAGAGAGGTGATAAAATGAAACTACAATAGTTTTTGTACAATGGAAAACCACAACTAGTGTAGTTTTGAGTGGGATCCAATTTTTTTTTATTATTTTCATGTGTATGAAATGATTTTTTTTTTTTTTTAATTCTCAAGCAATGTTGCTTGGTGGAGCAACATGCCTTGCTAGGCTACAAGTTAAAAATGTAAAACAATGGGAAAGCAAATGACATCATCAGCTTGCAAAGCCAAACTACAAGAAAAAACTTAGCATTGGAGATGCTCTTAGTTTCCTCAAACATTGTTAGCTGCATCAAAATACGATTTGACAACTCGGTTTGAGAACGCGTGTTGGAGGTAGATGTCATCTCTCCTACTTTGCAACAAATATTTGATTCGACATAATGTAAAAGGTCCAGCGGTTATTATTAGTCACAGAAGAATATGATTCATTTCTCAAAAAAGAAAAAAAAAAAAAAACATTGCAATAGCCCAGCCTACGGATGAAGTTTTCATAAAAGAAGGAACAGACTTAACAACTGTGACATTGATGATTATTACACAGACTATAATTCAGAAAATGTATTCCGGCATTACGAGTTCAAATCGCGCAACTTCAACCTTAAATGGATCGCCTTTTGGAGCAACCAACCTACACCACCAAACAAATTTAAAAGGCTTTAGCACTTCATGGCCATGGCAATCTCATATGTCAAGAGTTACGGTGAAAACATGATTGTTGTAAGTTGTGACCAAATGAAATTAGTCAATTCTACCACACCCTCTGTTCCTTCCACTCTACATTTGCGGAAGAGGAGATATTCATAGGCAGATTCTCATATGAGCTCCGGCAGTCAAGCCAAATTCTGATCCATTACAGCACCTAGATGGGCTAATCATATCTCCTTGTAAAAAGGGTAGCAGCAGTTTGTGCGCTCAATCGATTTTCAAACTCCATTTTAGCCTAGTTACAATTGCGGCCTTGTGTCCTGACTTCTTCATATTCGAGGCCCGGGCCTCTTATCATATAATTTGTGGTTCATCTTATTTACGCTATGCAAAGAACCCTGTCATACTGACTTACTTACTGAGTTACTGGAGCATCCTTGTTAGGTCAACGAATACTATCGCCTACTAGTACATTATATGCAGAGTCACAGTACATACCTTTCAGGAACAAATGTAAAAGAACCCTCAATGGAGCCAGTCGAATTTTGCTGAGCTGTGCAGCTCTCATAAACAAACTCTTCCTCGCCACGAAACAACAATGGATACTGCAAGGAGAAGATACAGATTTGTCAATTTGAGCCTACTAGAAGATGTTAGGTTTCGCTAAGTAATGTGACGACTATGACAGGGTGGTAATTTCCCTGAAACTACCTACCAGATACCTTAATGAAGATTGCGTGTATTCCTCACTAACCATTCTTTGGAGCACATTTTCCAAGGAGCTCTAAACAACAATGTGAAGAATCCCAAAAGCTACTTATGCCCAAGTATGTTGGTCACACTAGCTCATCCTTCTGCGGCGACAATATGCACATGGCAGGTTTACTGCATATTTTCACATGTCACAAGATGACTACATTTCTTAAGGTTAACGCCTGATTTATCCCCCAAACCCCATTTTCACAAGCATAAAGAAAAAGAAGAGAGGGACAAGATGTCCTCAAAGACGAAAGAGGGAAGGGAGGAATGCTAACACATCCAAACTTATTCAGAAAAAGTTGCTTCAGATATCAGATTCTCTGACTCACTATTCCCTATATCGTGATATAAAAGGTTAATGTAGTGTCTGGTCTTCATTTTTCTCTGTTGGATCAAACATTTTAGCTTCATTATGTCAAGCAGGTTTTTTTAAGGTTATGTCAAATTGTCAAGCAGCTTTCATGCTTAGCCATTTTGCTCTTTATCCCAAAAGAAATGGTACTCAACCCCAGAGCACGGACACTAGGAGTAGGTAATATCCCCCCTCCCCATTAGCGAGCATGTTAGTAATATTTACCCCCGAAGGAATGTCACTGGCAAAGCATCCACCCCTACATCTTGAGTATCTATACTGATGCCATGACTCTTCATGACAGACATTTCAAAGTGTTCCTCAAACATCAAATCACATCAAATATGCCATCCTTAACTCATCGAGCAGAACATCACCACCAGAAGTATTCTGCCTCAAGATAGTAGATCATCATTTAAGCTAGCCAAATCGCACATTGTTCTTTTCCATTTACACCTGGCTGAAATTTGGTACCACGCATATCTATATCAACAACACTGGAAGGTTACTCCCAACACTTTAACACTTTGTTTTCCCCATGAACAATCTGCTGATCGAAACTCCCTGGTGCACCAAGCACACCCCTAAGATGATAAGATTCGGCCCATTGAACTTTTCAATAGTGAAATTAGCTAAAACATGAATTGGCATGATGACTAATTACACAGACTTCAGATTTTGATGACCGATTAGGGGACTAACAATATGAAAATCGTAGACATAAATAAATATCGACGGACATACACAATTCTGTTCCAAAGACGCTAAGAAAGCATTACCGGAGAGGGAAAGAGAAATATGAGAAAAAGCTACCTTTCCTATGACGGCTTCTCCATCAACATCATCCTTCACAACCTCATTTTCTCGGATGATCCAGTGCCTTCTATGCAGCTGACAAGAGTCAAATGTCATTCCATGAACAGTACAACCTTCAGGCAGAAGGGACATGCGGACTGAATAAGCAAACAAGAACCCTGGGGTTTGGAGGTCACTCTGCTCAGGAACAAGCACTGCTGATGCACGCACCTGACAAATACAAATGCCATTACATAGGCAAAAAAAGAAAGTTTGGCAAGCACAAATAAACTCAGGAACAAAACCAGTCATTTGGTTTCTAGAACTAGTAATAGCACAGACTTAAAGATAAAGAACAAATAAGCAGTCAATTCATTTGGGATACGGCAAATCCAATCTTTGCGTCATGATCAAACATTCCACCAGGTTGTGAGTAAATGTACAGGGCTACAGGCTCCTGTGTGCCTTGAGTTATTAAAAAAAAAAAAAAAAAAAATTGTCACTTAATTTTGAGCAAACGTTAGATACAAAACCCACATAGATACAGAAGTCGCATAAGCAAGAATAGTCAACCTGTTAATTCCCTATTATATTTACATAAAAGGAAATTGCTTCATGTAGTTCCATAATGCCCATGAACCTGATCTACGAAATGATATATTTGCCCTCTGTTACTTGGACTCTTCATATTACCTCACGTACCCGTGTTGGACACACGACTCTCAACTAGGGGTATGACAATCGGATCCAACATATTAGCCTGCTAACCAACATCAGTGACTAATGAAAAGAGCCAAAGTGATTTCTGAGGCATCAGCACCAAGTATTCTCTTTACCACAATAAAGCATAGGAATTTTGTAGAAAATCAAACTACCAGCCATCTCATCTACATATACTATGTTGCATCCTAACAAAGTAAAAATTTTAGGCACAATGAACAGATAGTAATTTACTTCATTGTCTTTAGTACAACAGGCCTCTTGTCATTTCTCATGTACTCTTATCATTTTCCAGAAGCCAGACCACTAATCACTGTGAGCACTAAAAATTAAGAACAAATTAGATCAGAACCCAAATGTGGTTACCTGCACACCGTTAGTCACGGCAGTGGTGCAGAGAGGTGGTTTATCTGGAAACTGACTGATACTTTTCACACCGCCGTCCTTACGAACTGTAACCATTCCACTTTGCAAACGGCGTACATGTTCCTCCAACCACAAGAGTAATCCATCAGACTGCTGATCCCCACTACCCTTCAGCAATGTGTTTGGAACACAGGGCATCATTTCACCCTCTTCCCCCAAGTTTGCGGTTCCAACATATAGCTGATTATCAGCACAATTAAGGGAAAAAACCTTTTGACTTCCTGTAACTGAGGCTGCTATAGATATATACCTAAACGAAGTTGAGAAACCAATGTTATGAGTTATGTGCGTTGTTGCCTTAATAGCCTGCTTTAGGGGTAATAAGTGAACATTGGCCTTGTGATGATACACTATATAACCTCCAATGAGACCCAATAATTTATTTGATAACTCCTGACCATCATGCAAGCGGTATATTAATCTTGTTGGAAGAGGTAACTTAATTTTCAAACTTTTCTCAACCTCATTCAAATCCTCTTCAGAGGCACCTCCCCGCAAAGTGGCCAGCACCTCCGGGAATTTGCTATCCAGCCAACTTTTAAGAGTATCCCAGCATTTCTTGACTCGTTTTACAAGGGTCCATGGATACATGCTGAATGCTTCCCTCCATAGTTGATAAGCGGCCTGTAAGAACAAACAATGATTGACTAAAGAGAAGCAAGTGGGAAAAATAACCAATTGATTCCATTAACGACTAAATACCACAAGATTAAGACATCGCACAAAATGAATCACTACCTAGATTTTGATGACTTTCGAGCATTCAGTAGGAAGAAAGAGTCCTCCGATAATTCACAAAGGCATTTTTACATGATTGCAATTAGCTACAACTCTACTTGAACAATCTCAGCAAAAGGGAGGCTATGATGCAAACATGTCCAATCCAAGAGACAGTAAGTTACAATCTAGTTTAGTACATCTTGACCTATGTATCTTAACATTAACTACGTGATGAGAATATTTTATCGCATCAGTCAAACTTGTGTAGTGAACATAAGTTCTCTTCCACAAATTACCAGGAAAAAAAAAAACGGCTTGTATGTAGAAATCAAAGGAATCTAATATGCTGACATTAATGATATTCAATATCAAAACCTATCCCGTTCGCATAGCGAATCCATTTCGAGAAATCCAACAACAACCACCAAGCTTTTGTCCCAAACTCGATCATACGCACAATGCACATCCATTTCGATAACTCTAACAACAACAACAACAAAACCCAAGCTTTTGGTCCCATCTATCATACTCACATAGCAAATCCATTATAAGGATCAAGATTGGCCTAGCGGTTAGGAACTCAATCTGCTGGGCGTTATCCCAGGCTAGAATCCTCATATCTCTATCCCAACAGCATCAGCTGCTCCTTTCTACCAAAAAAAAAAAAAAAAAAAAAAAAAAACATAGCAAATTCATTTCAAAAACTCCAACAACCAAGCCTTTGTCCCAAAATGCTTTGGGAGCTCGGCTAACATGAAATGCCATCTCAAACCGTCAAAAGTAAGCAATAAAGAACGAGCAAACAAGACAGGATCACAAAAGAAAAAAAACTCAATTACCTAATAAGGTTTGATTAAGCTCGTAACAAACACAAAAACAAACAAAAAGAACCCTAACAGCAGAGACTAATAGACAGGCTTGACCATAAAAGTCAAGATTCCAACTCATATATAATCAAACTTTATCATCTGTCATCCAGCCAAAACCCTCACGCACGAAAACCCATAAGTAAAGTATCCCACCATAGACAAGACTTGATCAAATTCTAAGACTTTAGCTCAAAATATCATCTTTTTCGAATCGAATTCAAACCATCAACACATAATAATCATCAAATTTGAATACTTGAAGCTCAAAATTCCATGTTTTCCATCCCACTAAACCAAATTGTTTATCAGAAAAGTAAGACCAACCAGAAACACTGAAGAATAAATTGTTTATCAGAAAATTCATAAAATTCAAGGCTATAGTAATCTCAAAATCACCTGAAAATTATTATCTTTCCAGCTAAACTCAAGCCATCAACCCATAATCATCAATTTTCCATCTTTTTTAACCCAATCAAAGGAAAAAGAGTTGAGTCAACAATAAGCTAATTTATTCAAAAAATAAAATAAAAAGTATACCTTGAAAGAGGGAGCAGGGTTGCCAAAGGGGTCAATTGGAGAAGAAAGATTAAGATCATTGAAAAGGTGAGTAGACCAGAAAGAATCATCAGAAGCCCAACCTCTGAATCTCTTGCTAACACAACAAACTGTAGCAGTCTCATTTGGGTCTAATTTTGATATAATTATGTGCAGACCCAAATCCCCTAAACCCTCTATTCCATTCATCTTCAGTCACTTCAAGTAGTAATGGGTTTCTTTGTGTGTGTCTGGTTTTGTGGAGAGAAAGATGGAGAGAGCGTGAGAGAGAAGACAAATTAAAGGTGACAAGTGAGTTAAAAAGGACGCAGGTGTCTACTTCTCCTTACATCTGGGGTCTCACCCAAATCTATAGGACCTGTCTTCCTCATTCTAGTGTGTGTTTGGAAATTTGAGTCTTTTAGTTCATTGTTGTGTCTGCCTTAGATCGGGAAACAATCAATCAATCAGACGATCAGTCACCCTGGACGGTTTCGGGGTCAGGTTATAAGTTGAATCGGTTTGAAAAATCATAAAAAAAAAAAAAAAAAATTGAGTTAATGTACATGCGAAATGTTTAGATAAACAATAATAAAGTAAACTTTTATGAGTGTATAAATAACGGGTCATTTTATGAGTTATGACGTAAGAAAGTCACAATCGTTACATTATCAAGTAACGCCCCTGTGGGCGTGCATGAATCATAGGCTTACCTGTAGGAAAATGTTGTCCAATTGTGTTCCAATAGATTTGATCACCTTTTTTTTATTTAGTTACACTTTCTATTTCCGTTCAAATATCTCCAATGAGACTAAAATGCTTTTCGCTTAGTCTATCAAGCTGATTGATGTCATTTGTTCAACCATTAGAGTGAAAATGAATCTTGTAGTTTGGTAAGTTATGTTGCTTCACAAAAGTACATAGCTCAACATTTTAAGAAAAAGAAAAAATTCTTGAATAAGAATTGATGTTGTACGCCAACATTGTAAGTAGTTTACAATATTGGTAAAATTAATGTAATTTGTAGCTTCTCCTTAGAAAAATTCTCCCTTTTATGTGGAGTCTCCAAACTACATGGTTTGTAGTTTTGCCCTTGGAAGTGCTCAGCATTATCATTGTGGTATTATATTATGATCTAACATTAAACGAATATGACACTAATCACCATTGCATTATTGTCTTGGATTATTAAACTTCGATTTGATTACTCTCACATATTTAAATCGGAACATCAACCAAAGTAAAAAGGTTACGACTATATTACACAACTTTTTGATTTTCTTTTACAGTAAGAGGGTTTGACTTTTGAATACAAAAATTCAAATTTGTTTTAATTCAGGAAAAGAGTCTTCCTAAAAGAAGAAATAGTCCCCTCGAAAAAGAAAAGAAAAAGAGGGGAAATTGTACATGAAAGAAATTAGAGCAAACGACGAAACGAGAAAATTAAAGTCCAACAACTATCCATATGCTACTATCGGAATGTGACGTCACATCGCTATATAAAGATCCCAGGAAACCAATCATTGCAAAGTCGCCCTTTATGATTACGACGTCAGCATTAGATTCGCCTGTAAACATCAGAAAGTAAAGAGAATGGTCAGACGCGTATTTTGTGGAAGATCGTCTTGTATCGGGAAAAGCGCATAAGCAAAAATTGATCAAACATGAACGGATGAACATGCACCAAATTAGAAGAATGGTTTTACAAGGACATTCAGTCTCGAGTCATTTCAAGCATGGATCAAGTTGCTATCGAGCCAATCAAGCGATATTTCAAAATAGGGTCGACCTCGATTTTTATTAGGTGTGTTGGGATCAGGTCCCTGTCAAGTTTTCTTCGAAGTAAGAAACCAATTTCTCGGCTACCATCGGCGTAATAGGCCCCCTATCAATAGTCACTAGTTTGAAATACAAGTCTTTTAATTATGTAGCTTTGGTGGTTAAGGATATGTTAACAAATTAGTTGAGGTCATGACTATCCCAATGAGTTTTTTACCATTCCAAGTTCAGAGAGTGAGGACTCAGAAGCAAGTTAATAGCAACAATATTAGGCTTAATTAGGTCATTTGTCACATTATATGCGGTCTAATACGTTATTACTCAGACTGAATAAGAATCGGGTCAATACGTAAACTGATACAATGCGGGTCGGATAACATCGAATATTGTTGATGTCACAGTGTAACCTTAATCTATGTTATCGCCCACAAATTCCGACTCGACTCTCACATGGGGGTTAGGATCGGTTTGCTACCTCTACTCGCAAGCTTACTCTCGAGTGATTTTGCAATTTTGCAACATCTGCTCTCAATTGTTCCTAGAGATATTCGGCAAATTATACCATGCTCCCGTGAGCACAAGGAGCTGTTGTCTTTCTCACAATAGAGGAGTAGAGACCACACTTGAAAAGATTTTAAATTATTTTAAGTATAATCTCTACTCTTCTATTGTGAGAAGGATTAACATGCTCCTTGTGCTCCCGAAGATATTCGACTAAATTCCCTATTGGACTGTTACCCTACTTGCTTCACAAAACTGAACCTCTAAGATGAAAAAAAAAAAAAAAAAAAAAAAAAAAAAAAATCTTAAATTGTGAAATTGCAGCTTGGTGTTATAAACGTTTGGGTTCGGACTTTGCAGTAGAAACGGATCAAACCTAAATGCAGTGTTTTGCAATTTCGCAAGCCAGCCACTCAAGATTATGACTCGGCTCCAAAATGTGGTGCTCAAGCCAAGGAGCGCATCTTAGGAGCGTGAACTGATGACGATGTTGGCTCCACAATGTGGAAACTCAGCAGCGGCAGAGCATCAGGACTCAGGAGTGATGCAATGCAACGTTCGAGATTAAAGGAAAACGCAAAAATAACACGGAGCGTACGCAGTGGTAGAAATTCATGACATAGAGATGGAGGGGCACGACTTACCTGGTGAAAAATTGAAGCGTATCTGCATGAACACAACCAAACATTGAAAATTATGGCATTATGGTACGAATTAGTGTTTGACGTTACGCTGACTACAGAAGGTCAGTAGCAAGCCATAACCGTACGGGACGAATCGTTTGCGACTCATGGGCTTATTTGGCCAATTCCCCTAAGATCACTACAGTACACAAAAACGGGTGGGTGTTTAATTGTATACTTCAGGTGGAAGCTTTAACTTAGACACAAACTAACGAATTAGCCGAGCATTTTGATTATATTGAGAGAACTATTCACCGATTGATCTTTGGTTTTAAATCATATAGGGGCGTTGCGCAACTCAATTCAAACCCTCGGTTCTGTCCAATTCTCATGTTTACAATCATTCTACAGCAAACAAAAAAAAGCCGGAATACGCAATTTTGCACGAGGTGAGGGCAGTATAGTTGGTTGACCTTACTGGAAAGGTGCTCTGCTAAGTAGAAGCGGACAACGATTTGTATCAGGTTTGGTGATGGAGTTGCGTACATAATCGAATGTTGGAAGCACGGGAAGAAAAGAAAAAAAAAAAGTTTGTTCCTTATATTTTGCATTTCACAGTATATTCCGCATTGTCCTGCAAGACATGTCATATTACAAATTGCGTATCCTTTCCGGTTATTGACAATGCAAGATCAGTGTATATTTTGGCTCAGGTACATATTTTTCGAACCCTACCCACCACCACCCATATTTCAACCCTTTTGTTTAAACGAATTTATATGGCATTGCTGCATAAAAAGAGCCAGTGTAAACCAAATCGTGACGCTCACTGTGAGACGTCAGCAATTCAACATTACCATGAGCACTTTTGGAGAGATTAGTAAGCGCTTAACACTCAGTTCCTTACTCGCTTGCTCACTCTCCCATAATCTAATGCCTAAAGAACGCTCTTATTGCACTCGACTTCACTGTTTGAATTAACTTTTGAGTCTCTTATTTTCGTTGGATTCTTCCTAAAGGCAAGTTATCTCAACCTAGACAGGAGGTTGAAGAACATACAAGAGCATATTTTGCCAGCAATGTATAATGAAGAAACTTGCAATACAAGCCACTTAAAAGTCATAATTACAAACTAACTAGATTTTCCCAGTAAGGTGAAAGAAAAAAAACAGATTTGCTCAGGAACAAACGAAAATACATACACAAAGAGAAGGCCAGCAAGTAACATACCAGGCAGCTTGATGATACATACATCATGCAAATGGACATGCATCACCATGTAACATTGAAATCAACAAAGAAAAACAAAGACGACAGTACAAGCACCCAAACAGGGAGAGAAGTTTTTCAGTAAATGACAAGCAGAACAAGAACATAAAGAAACAAAACCACATGAAGATAACTTCACAATCCCCCCCCCCCCCCCCCCTCCCCAGGAAAAGACGAAACCCACCCAAAATGCTAAAAATGTACTCATACTCCCAATTAGTATGGCGGATTTGAGCACAGGGTGATGGTGCCGTAGCCTTTGGCAGAGAATAGTCCACTAAAATTCGTAACCTGCAATGGTCGATATAAGATAAAGACACACCACCCAGATTTGTAGAAGCAATTGAACACCACTAGCAGGTACAAGCTACCAACCAATTTCCCAAACAATGTGTCTAGTCACTGTTCTTTCTAGTGTCTATTCATGATTCCGCGCTTACTTTACTCATCACACTCCATCTCCTAGTTCAGCCCAAAAAACTAGTGACAATTACACCATCCTCTTAACACAAACCCAAAACAGGCACAGCAGGAACAGTACCCTCTGCTCCACTCAATTTTTTACACAATCCTTTTCGTAAAGCCTCGGACATGTGCAAATGAACATTTTGCCTAAACATACCTCTTTAAGTCTGACGGATTCTATCTGAATCATATAAGCACAAAAGTAACCGACTTACCCCTCCAACCCCATTTGCACGTGTTTTCCCTTGGTCTTCATGAAAACAGCAAACATAAACAATTAGGTGGAAGTATCTTACTCCCACCTCTCTATGTATGAGAACAGGTCAGAGTGATTCCTAAATTTATATGTAGATAGTCCCAACGCCTATACAACAATTACTCTGCCATGCCTATTACCTTTGAGATGCTGCAAAGATGAAGTACAAGACCCAAATAGCTCTATTGAAAGTGTCAATGTAAAGACAAATATGAATCGCAATTATGCATTGAGTAAGAAATGCCAATCATTGCTGCATTGAGCATGAAATAGGAGAACCTTGTCAAGGATTTCTCTAAACCAGAGCCGTATAATCCCAGTCTCAAGACAATTACTTCACTTCTATCTTAGACGCTTACAGATATCAAGGCTCAGAATATATTCTCAGGAAAAAATATCTTCTGAAAACAAGAATGTCCCAGAGGCCAAAATCATCAAGATCTTAGACATAGTCTCCCTAGAAATTTACAATTCTGCCAGCTACATTACCAAAGCTACACACAGTCCTACAAGCCGCTTAGAAGCTATAGAGAGGGAAACCTATCGGAGATATCACCACAAAGCAAATATGAAGCAATAGTTTTCCCTGTGCTCTAAACCAACATGCCTTGAGAAGCCCCTCAATCTCACTCTTGCCAAACCCCAAACTGAAAGGCAAAAAGATAATGCCACCCACACAACCAACAAACCTTCACTCACAGGAAATGAACATAATATTATATGACCTCAGCATAACTAAGCATATACCTGTTGTACTAAGGAGATGAACTACAGAGGTGGCAGCAACTCAGCAAAATTATAAACTCCCCCCCGACCCACTCCCCTGAAGAAAAATAATTGGAAAATCTGGAAATGAACGGCAACCACAAGCTTGCTTACATGAAAGAGAACACAGAACACAAAGTATACACTTCCAAAAGGCACATCAGAGGAAAAAAAAAAAAACAAAGAACAAGGGATATCAAGAACTGGTTGCATGAGATATTACCTAGCAATAAAGTGGACCTCATTGCTGATTTCCCATATTAGAACTACCCTGCTGTTGTTGTTGCTGCTGCTGCTGCTGTATTTGTTTAAGAAGATCTGCAGCAAATTTCAGTGTGGATTTATACCGTTGATCTTTGTCAACCTCAACCTCTGTTGTTCCTAAACCAACAGCTGATGGAAGTTGTTGAAGTCTTTCCCCTGAATTCATAGACCCAGAATTTCCGGATGAATTCGGCAAGTTCATTTCTAAACAAGAGGAATTACCTTCATGGAATGAATTGGAGTAGGAACCTGAATTGTTGGGATGCTGACTATCAGCTACACTATGAGAGCTGGCAGGAGTTCCAAGCATCCCAGGATAACCCGGATAAGGTTGTGCACCCTGAGTTAAGGGCACAAGCTGTTGTCCCAGTGCAGCAAATGTGTGAGCAAGGTTAGGCCTAAAAGGCACAGAACCCTGATCCTGGAGGTTATAAGCATTATTTTGCATTGCCGAATTTTCGGGAAGAACAGGAACTTGGGAGCTGCTGGCAATTTGGTTGGTTGGAAATGTCTGGAAAGTATTTGTCGGTGGTGCATTGTTAAATAGTTGAGACGACTGTCCTGTTTGGTCATATAACTGAGAAACCTGACCCCAACCATGTGAGAAAACCCCTGTTTCATTGGTAGAGCCCAGTTGGGATGAGCTGGTGTGTGGATAAGCATTTTGTGCAACTGAAGATTGAGTCGCGGACTGCAGTGATTGAAGCGATGCAATAAGTTCAGGTGTTAATGAGAGAGCAGGTCCTGATGCAGAAGCAGAAAAAAGCTCATTCGGTTGAGATTGCAGTAGTGATGCAGTTGGGTAGGCTGAGTTTGAGGGTATTGCTGGTTCAGGTGCAGTGGTGCTGTATTCTGATTGACCAGGAAAAGCCTGCTGTGGAACCACATATTCATGAGTAGAAGGAACCAGCTGTCTCTCCATTTGTTGCATAGGGGGAAGGGGCTGATGGAACTGTTGGGACGAAGGTGCAGCAGCAGATAGTGTTGGTTGCAACTTCAGCACAACACCATACAAGCGCTCTGGACCAGTCACTTCCAAAACATCGGTGAGGAAAGGTGATGGTGGAACCAAAAACAAGGTTGTCCCATCATCCAACTTGGCAACACCAGCACGTTTTCTTGACTTAAGGTACCTTAGAAATTCTGTGTAATTGGCAAAATCCTTTTCACTATCAGGTAAGAAAAATACAATATCAAAGCCGAAAGCACCAGCATAGTGTTTCGCCAGCATGTCCAGTCCGGTTCTTGCAGAGCAATCTACAACCATGGGCCTACAAACACAAGACTTTCCACATTAGCAACATAACAAGATCTAACAAAGATTATATCCATTGGTGATGATAACTGTACCAAAGTGTAAATATCAACTCAACAGATATAATATATTCGACTATTACAACGTCATACCACTATAAACAACAAAAACACAATTTCTTATGTCAACATCTCTCATGTCCGTAATCAAATGACACTTCAAGAAATAAGATCCTGTCAGCTGAGAAGGTTGCAACTAATAAAGTTCTATGACCTCCAACAAAGGTCCCATCTGCTTTTGATAGTTAAATTCGCTATGCAGCAAACTAGCTGCTACCAAAAGCATCTGCTAAAAAATTGACCACGATATACATATTGACCCAAATGGCACTCATGATTTCATATCTTTCACCATTGCGTTCCCAGAGATACACAAACCAATAAGTATAGACATATGGACCAAGAACGCTGAAATTTGACCATGAAATAATGAGAAGAATATAAAAAGATTTAGTTAATATGAAAGAAAGCTTACAGCTCAAACTCCACTCCTTTTCCCATCGGAATGCAACGAGCATGGCAAACAGGAGTGCCACCCTTTGCAATTACACCACGCCAGATGTAGTCTTCATTACCACGTCCTTGAACGTGTCCTTTTGAAGCTCTCATATCTCTAGAATGGTAGGGTTGATCAACAAATTCATCCCCTTCCACGGCAGGAAGAGAAGGGTCGTGAAATGCAGGACCACCGATCCTAGACCTCTTTGGTTCTCTAGAAGGAGGGTTAGGATCAAGAACATCCCATCCACTAGTCTTATAGCCCGATCTACCAGGATGAGCTGGGGCGGGAAGCAATCCAGCCGCAGAAGGTGACAATTTTCTTTGGTTCATGCCAGCCTTCGCAGGTAAATCAGAATTAGCAGAATGCATACCCAGATCATGTAAATCAGGGGTTGGCAGCAGCGGATCTAGGTTTCCTCTAGGTCCAATTGGCCTTATCATACCTGGTCCAAGCATACCATTAGCTCCAGGGAAATTATTTTGTGCCATAGGATGGTTTGGAGGAAACATATCCATTGAAGGAGGTCGAAAAGGACCTTCATTTCCAAACACATCAGGTCTCTGGCCTCTATTTCCCGAAAATGGAGGACCGAAGTCTTTCCCTGGAGCTGAACTGCTGTTAGAGAACATTATGGCAATCCGGGGATCATTAAATAGTCTTCCTTGCAAAGCCTCCTTTGCCCGCCTTGCTTCTTCAATGCTTCTAAACTCCACAAAGGAATAATGTCTTCCTGGATAACATTTTATTCTTTCAATCTCTCCATGCAGAATCATTGCATTATGCAACATCTCTTCATCAACGACAATTGAAGGAGGATATCCGACCCACAAAACCTTACTAGGATTACTTCCTCTACGTCCTCCACCTGATTGAGATGGCTGAGAAAAGAAAAACAACAACAATAACTCGTACTAAGCATTTAGCCAATTTAAGTCATACCATCATCAATAAAGCAATACAAAAATAAACTATATAAAACAAACATATGTCAGATTGTCAGCTATTCCCAGTTTACGTCAGTCAACAACATAATCAGCTTACAGGTGACTAAAATCAAAGGACAAGAGTGTGATTGATAGATCGGCACACCTGTGGTCTCTTGTGCCCGGAATATGTTTGCTCAGGATGATTTCTCGCCATGTCAGGGTTGTTCCATGATGAATCGAAACCACCCACTCCTTTGGGTTGCGCACCCCCCATCTCAAAAAAATCAGTTTGTTCCTGTTACCAATAAAGCAAAATAACACATAGAAATGTCAGCACGTCAATAACATGTGACCATCTCGATATGATCGTAGTAGAATGTCATATCACTGGCAACAATCATTGTAACAGGCCCAATAAAACTGTTTACTGAGTTAAGCGATAGAGCTAAATCATCGCTATTGGCAGATCCAATTTTCCCAAACTATGAATTCTCAAAATTCGATATGAATAACATCCATGAACACACAAATTGTCTACTTACCCTCCTTGCAGGCTGCGACCTTAGAAAGTCAACACGTATGCGATCATCCCCAATTTGTAACCCATTCAAGTTCTTCACTGCGGCAGACGCATCTTCTACTCTAACAAAATCAACAAGTGCAGTATTCCTATCCCTGATGAACTTGAATTCCTCTATTTCACCATATTTACTCAATTCTTCCTCCAGCTTTTCCTTGGTGACTGATGAGCTAAATCCACCAACCCATACATGTTTTGAGGGTTTAGCCTGCAAGCAAGTAGTCAATAAAAACTTCCACAAACTTAAAATTACAATTACCTAATATATATATAAAAAAAAAAAAAAAAAAAAGTGAGCACGGAAGAAGCCAAAGTTGTGACTATACGATAAACATCCATTGTGACGAGAAAACGGCAAGGGTTTCCAATCATACACACAAGAGTCCACCTCCCTAGCACTACAAGTTGTATTCTAACCGCCTTCTCCTATAATGGTCAACATTCCCTAAATCAGAATCTAATAACATCACCTTTACTGACAAAGAGTTCAAGGAGTCAAAGGATTAATGCCATGAAGATAGAGTGAAGACTGTTGATTTCCAGTAGATAACATGTTATAAAGACGAAGGTAGTCTAATCTTGATTACTATACAAAGTCAGTTCGAATCCAAATTTAAGGTAAGTGATCTCAGCCATCAGACTACCTGCACCTAGTAGCTTCATTTATACTTCACCGGACTCTAGACAGGAACACTCTCCATAGCACCTTACCGCAAAGTATTGTTATTTATCAAGATTATCACGGAAACGTAGGAAATACAATAACCAGAAAGCTCCTTTTACGTGTGAACTAGAAAAGGAGAAAAAGGAACACCCTTCAAAACAGGTCATCTCAGATAATGTTCCTTGGCTGGAGATATTATTCGTATAGGTTAAGACATTAGTATTTTGAATCTTGTCCTTCACTGTCGAAAGAAAAAAACCGAACAGACTTAACCCTATCAGGACTAAAAGTCCTTTTGTTCTTCTATCACTCAAGCCTGGTAGAAGTTGTTCAAGTTCCATTACTTACAAAACATTGGCTAACTCATTTTGTCATGGGAATAAGCATATCAGAGAAGTAAAACTTTAATATCTTTACAGAAATATCGGCAGTGGCGCTGATACAAAAGGCGAGTTCGAAATTCTAAGGATGTGCTTATCAACATCAATTAAGTAACACATCATGTGGCACACTGCAATAAGATACAATTGCATTCTAGATATAACCACCACCTTCATAGCTGTCGACTAGTGCTCAGCAAGCGCTCCTTACCGCGGAAGACTGAGGTCTTGAGGTCTTCAAACGATGAGCAGCACATCAAAGAGATTTATGATAAATTTTGGGAGTTGGAAACGTATAGACATTGCATTGTTGGTCATTGTCGTGCTTCTTAAAGACATGATTAAATTCAAATCAAACTGAGTGAAGCGAACTACAGCCCAGGACTACGCCGTCTAATAAGATAGATAATGGGGAAAGATTTGTTCATTATAAGGTTAGGAAAGAACTTTTGCCTTAACTTTTGTTTTCATATACAATTCGTACACAGATCGGAGATAGAAAACGACTTCCCCATAGCGTCAGCAACTCCGTGGTTTTGTTGCTTGATCGCTCAACATATTCCACCATGAATAGAAAAGCGACCAAAAACAGTTTCAGTTTCGAGTTTTTAAAGATAACTCATAATCATCGGAATTAATCCATCCATCAAATCAACCGCAATGCCACACTTTGCAAACTATGTAACTACCGTAAAAGTTAGCGATGTTACGAAATACTAGACCTAGGGTTTCGAGCATTCACGAAAAGAGCCGGATATCGCATCGTAGCGAGAAACCAAATCGAAACGTCAGACAAACGATACTGGAGTTTAGCGAAATTAAGCCGAGTCCAATCAAAAGCACAAAAGTAATTACAAGTACAAAATACAAGATCAAAAAAGATAACCCTAATAAAATTGAAGTAAAAAAAACGACAAAAGATGAGAACAAACCGGTTTAGCAAATTCAATTTTAATGGAATTGCCATTAAAAGTAAAACCCTGAAGAGCGTCTTTAGCGGCGACGGCATCTTCGACGGTTTTGTAGTAAATGAAAGCGTAACTTCGAGAAGCGTAGCAAGTGATTCCGTCGATAACCCCGTACTTTTCGAACAACGCCATTAATTCCGATTCCGCTACTTCGAACGGTAAGTTTCCGACCCATAGATGGCTCGACGGCGTCTCCGATGCGCCGTAACCTTGATTCCTCGGCTTCATTGGCATAAAATTTTGGTGCGATAAACCCTAGGAATTTCAATTTCAATTTGAATCTGATAATAAGTAGATTGATTTTAGGGATTTTAATAGGGTTAGGTTTTGCGATTTGGGGATTTTTTTAATTAAGGAAAGACGTGAGAGAGAGAGAGAGAGAGAGAGAGAGAGAGGATGAAAAGAGTTGTGAAAGTAGATGATGAGATTTGGGATTTGGGGAGTTTATATACGACACATGACGGTTCATTGGTTGAATGGGGATCAAGATCCTCAATAAATTTATAAGTGTCTTTTTTTAAATTAGAGAAAACACTACTTAGTAGACTGATGTTTTCATTTCAAGTAAACTCTAGAGAATTTCAGGAAAATAACTCCAGAGGATCCGAATCCGTTGAATAGTGGTATACCTCACAAAAACTGATCCAACTCGAAAAACTCGTTTTTCTCAACCCGAAACCGAAAATGAACTAAATCCAAAAATGACCCAAATGTCTGGGTCATAACTAGACCTGGAAAATGGGTCATTCGGGTCGGGTCATGTATTTCGGGTCTATTTCGGATCGGGTCGAGTTCGGTTTGGGTCGGGTCTAGTTCGGATGTGACTACTAAGAGTCAAATTCGGGTCGGGTCAAATTCGGATCAGGTCATTTCAAATTGTTCAAATCTGATCATATTATTGTCAAATTTCTTAAAATTTTGTCTAATACTATCTTAATTTGAAGTTTTACCGGTAATTTGAGTGATTAAGGATGTGATATATCAAATCTAAGTCATTTTTCCTCAACCGAATCATTAAACGTCTGGTTATTCGGGTCAGGGTCATTTCAATTCGGGTCATGTTCGGGTCGGGTCAATATCGGGTCAAACAAAATTCGGGTGTCATAACTTGATCTGCTCGATCCGTTGAGTCAAATTAATTGTGATGGGCTGCATCCGGTAAGAAGTTAATTTATTGTCAGAAATAAGAAACAACTAGATATAAACCCGTGCGTTGCACGGGTCTCTTAATGATGATATTCAATTAATTATGATGATAAAGTTGAACTAATAAATATTTTGCCCTTATATAGGAACTATTACGTGCATTTTATTGAACGATTTTTTTAAATAATGCTCTAAATTAAAATAATTCAAGTTTTGGGTGCGGAACAAAAATATTTACGTAGAATGGGTCCACGTAGGATCGGATACCCCCGAACCAAATTTGTACCAAAACCGCTATGGCGCGTGACGGTTATGACCATAACCGCTCAATTTTGCAGCGGTTTTGGTCCATAACCGCCCCAATTTGCAGCGGTTTTGGTCCATAACCGCCCCAATTTGCAGCGGTTTTGGTCCATAACCGCCCCAATTCTCAGCGGTTATGGTAAAACCGTCACGCGCCGTGACGGTTTTGGTTTGTTTCGCCAAAAAAAAAAAACCGAAGCTAGTTTGGAGAATGCCAATCCTACGTGGACCCATACTACATAAATACTTTCATTCCACACCCAAAACTCGAATTATTTTAATTTAGAGCATTATTTAAAAAAAACGTTCCATTTTATTTAACCTGTGTAGAGAATTGTTTTCATCACATAAACCTCATTTTACAAACTTGGGAACCTATACTTTTAAATCAGCATTATTAATGTCACTGCAACTATATTTTTTTTCAAAAGCATTACCTTAAATATTGTTACTAAACCTTTTAAATTATGAAAAACATTCACATGGTACCGTTGTGTTTCTATTTTAGCTGATTTCCACATTTTCAAGTTTCTGTATAATATGTATCATAATTTTTGTCCCTCGGATACATAAACGGAAAAAAAAAAAATCAGACACTATCATCTAAAATAAAATTTCGTTCGTCTTTAATTGTACAATGTTAAGTTAGCAACCTATAATAGATTAGAACTAAACTAAAGTTTTGTCCAAAAACACTATTTTAAATTAATACTTAGGAACATTCAAACAATTCCCTTGTTGTGTTATTTTTCTCATGTGTTCCACGTTTTCGTGTTTGTGTATATCCTTGAGGTTTCATTTGTTATAATCATGTGTATATATTTTTTTTTCCAAGAACTAAACTCTGATCTCTCATCGTTTTCACTATGTAAACGTCTTATTGATGCAATGATAGATAATAACTTCATAATTTGACACTTAATGCTAACATTTCTTATAAGAATTTAGCAATTGGGTATAATATTCACAAAAGTCAAACAAATTTGGTACTAATGTACACAAACATACATGTGAATGCAACACCTTTTAAAAGGGAGCAAAGAGATAGTAAATTTAGAATTTGCTTATAGGGTACTACCTTGATATGTTTAACATACGCTCCCACAAAAGGCCTCATGTATTTTAAACTTTTTACTCTTACATCTTATCACGTTTGATAAATCTGAATGTCAATTAACTCTAGTACGATTGTGAATGACCATGGAGTATATAACTACACTATCAACTAAATTAATCAAAATATAAATTTGACTACGACTAAGATGAAAATAAGAACACACACAAATGATGGCCTTGGCTCATATGTATCTGTGTTGCTTTCCGTGTCCTAATCTACTTGTACAAC
Organism: Spergularia marina; assembly: GCA_963680865.1. NCBI lineage: Eukaryota > Viridiplantae > Streptophyta > Magnoliopsida > Caryophyllales > Caryophyllaceae > Spergularia > Spergularia marina. The sequence goes on along the minus strand of OY804553.1, from coordinate 17,782,650 downwards.
TGTTATCTATAGTAGCATATAGAACAAACATATGCTTTGTGGATCGTTAGAATTGATTACCTTCATGCATATTATGTTTATATTATTTTAATTTAGTTATGAATCCTTGACAAATTATTAGTTTGATCTATTGTTTTAATCCTTTCATCTAAATATCCACTTCTCAAATAACTCTTCCACTTGGTCTTGTTCAATAACGTGGGACGATTTTTTAGCACTTTTTTTTTTATAGCCAAGATTAGAGATTGTCCCACATCGTCCAAGAAGTAAGATTACATTATTTAGGCCCACTGTAGGTTAGGTTATTTTTGTCCTACATCGTTGCATCAGAAGATAATAGTTAAATTCTACTCAGTATTCTAATCCTAATGAGATTAGTTCTTGTGTTTTAAAAAAAAGAGGTTTATTAGTTCATACATATATTTCACTTGGTCATGGTTCAACTACGTTGGATAATTTTTTAGTAGAAGAATTAGTGCATGTGCCTGAGACATAGTGGGGTGGAGCAGTCCATATGAGCTCTGGCGATATCATGGCCAGGATTTATATATTCCACGTGGTCATGATTTAACAATGTGGGATGACTTTTTATTACACTTCTTATTTGCCAATATTAGAGATCGTCCCATATCGTCTAATAAGTAAGATTAAAGTATTTTGGCACACCATGCACGACTTGATTATTTTTGTCCCACATCGTTGTATCATATGATAAGTATATATGTTTATACTAATTAACTGTTAGTATTTTCGAAAGGAAAAAAGCTCTTTGATTCCGATAAACCTGTTTTTAACAAAAGTGTAGGTGAAGCAAACTAAACGTAGGATACTCTATAGAGTACTATAGGTCTATATGTACTCCTATACTACTATATTATGATTTATTATTACTTCTACCACTTATACTGCTCATATCATAATATCATAAACCACATCAAGGGCATTGAAAAAGCATTTTAATTCAAAGACGTTTCCTTTATAAACAAAAATATAATGATGTGTGTCAATTTAAAAAAGACATATTGTAAAAAACTTATTGTTTATACTAAAATTATGAGGTTACTCAAAAATTTATTAGTATGTAGAATATGCATACAAAAATATAATACAACAAAGGACAATATTTAAACTTGCCAATCAATACTTTAACAGCTTATTATAGCCAGTCGAGCATATATGATCAAGCATTATGATTGTGAATGTTGATTTTGGACTTCAACTATTTATAGCTAGCTGATTGTTTAACTTCGATTATGATCAAAAATATGATAAATCAGCTTTAGGAAATATATACCATAAACCTTGCCCAATAAATCTCGATTTTATTACTATTTAGTATAATATTGATTGATATGGAATTTCTAGAATGCTCCACTCTTATTCAATTATTTTTTACTAACTATATCATGTACCATTCACATTCAATTCTTAGATAACTTACCATACATAGGATTTATGTACAGTTTTATAATACATAATATGGAAAATACGGACATTCTAGAATGTTGCAATCGTTGTCTCATATGTATCTGTGTTGCTTTCCGTGTCCTAATCTACTTGTACAACTGTTATCTATAGTAGCATATAGAACAAACATATGCTTTGTGGATCGTTAGAATTGATTACCTTCATGCATATTATGTTTATATTATTTTAATTTAGTTATGAATCCCTGACAAATTATTAGTTTGATCTATTGTTTTAATCCTTTCATCTAAATATCCACTTCTCTAATAAATCTTCCACTTGGTCTTGTTTCAATAACGTGGGACGATTTTTTAGCACTTTTTTTTTTTTTTTTTTTTTTAGCCAAGATTAGAGATTGTCCCACATCGTCCAAGAAGTAAGATTACATTATTAGGCCCACCGTAGGTTAGGTTATTTTTGTCCTACATCGTTGCATGAGAAGATAATAGTTTAATTCTACTCGGTATTCTAATCCTAATGAGATTAGTTCTTGTGTTTTAAAAAAAAAGAAGTTTATTAGTTCATACATATATTTCACTTGGTCATGGTTCAACTACGTTGGATAAATTTTTAGTCGAAGAATTAGTGCATGTAACAACCCTAAATTTTGGCAATGATAAATGAGGAAATTATTATACGATTGTTACGCCGCAGTTGACTATCGAGTCAACTGCTAGGCGTAACAATCGTATAATAATTTCCTCATTTATCATTGCCAAAATTTAGAGTTGTTACAGTTGGTATCAGAGCGTTAGGTTCTGATTCGTCGAGTCTACAAAAGTTTTCAAAACCTGTGTTAAATAAGGTTTTTCAAAAAAAAAAAAAAAAAAGGGGGATGAGTCGGGTGCATTCATACGCATGCTAATTGCTAAGTGCTAAATGACAGTCTGTGACTTACAAACCCTTGGAAGTGCTGATTAATCAAACTTAGGTTGACGACTTAGTGGATGAATTGTGAGCTTCTTTAATGATCAACGACTTACTGTTTGTTTTCTTATTTAATGGTAATTGACAGATGATTTCCGATCCGATGGGATATACCTGGATGTTTGGGAAAGATGGAGTGAACGGCGACCCTATGGGCGAAACTAGGACTGATGCGATAGCTCTAAACCCCGGACTGTTTTATGAACCCATGGGATGGGGTGAGACCATTTTAGAATTTGTTGACAGAATTGGAGACAAACTGCAGCTGGCCAGTGAAACGCATGATTGGGCGCTGGACGAGGAAGTGAAAATGTTTGTGGTCATGATTAATCTGAGGGACCAAGCACGATGGGATCATATCCGTAACCGACTTGAGAGAATGACCTACTTTTCTTGCCATTTTGGTGATAAACGCTACCTAACCACTGATTCAGGAACTACCTTGACAATGGAAAAACTAAAAACAATATTAGAATATGAGGACCTACTCTATAGGAATCTGGAGCGTGAATTCAAAGAGTTACCTGAATATTTAGTGGACGCAACTATTAATCCTCATTACCCTTACCCAAACCCCTATAAGATTTATAAAGATAGGGCTGAGGAGAGGGAAGCAAAAGAGTTGGCTGTACATCTCGGTAATAAAAGGATTAAGGCTGGACATCGCTACTATATTCCTTCACCACCAGGCTCACCTGTGACTTTAAGGGCTGACATCTACCGAACCTCTAGGAAGAAGAACTGCGTCAGAGCGAGGCGCCGAGACATACTACCTGACATCCCTGATAGAGAGGTAGGACAAGTACAGGAGAATGCCCATTTATCTATTGATAGAGGTGAAGAGGGTGGAGGAAACGGGGGAACTGCGGCGTAACAATCGTATAATAATTTCCTCATTTATCATTGCGAAAATTTAGGGTTGTTACAGTGCATGCGCCTGAGACATAGTGGGGTGGAGCAGTCCATATGAGCTCTGGCGATATCATGGCCAGGATTTATATATTCCACGTGGTCATGATTTAACAATGTGGGATGACTTTTTATTACTCTTCTTATTTGCCAATATTAGAGATTGTCCCATATCGTCTAATAAGTAAGATTAAAGTATTTTGGCACACCATGCACGACTTGATTATTTTTGTCCCACATCGTTGTATCATATGATAAGTATATATGTTTACACTAATTAACTGTTAGTATTTTCGAAAGGAAAAAAGCTCTTTGATTCCGATAAACCTGTTTTTAACAAAAGTGTAGGTGAAGCAAACTAAACGTAGGATACTCTATAGAGTACTATAGGTCTATATGTACTTCTATACTACTATATTATGATTTATTATTACTTCTACCACTTATACTCCTCATATCATAATATCATACACCACATCAAGGGCATTGAAAAAGCATTTTAATTCAAAGACATTTCCTTTATAAACAAAAATATAATGATGTATGTCAATTTAAAAAAGACATATTGTCAAAAACTTATTGTTTATACTAAAATTATGAGGTTACTCAAAAATTTATTAGTATGCTATAATACAACAAAGGACAATGTTTAAACTTGCCAATCAGTACTTTAGCCGCTTATTATAGCCAGCCGAGCATATATGATCAAGCATTATGATTGTGAATGTTAATTTTGGACTTCAACTATTTATAGCTAGCTGATTGTTTAATTTCGATTATGATCAGAAATATGATAAATCAGCTTTAGGAAAATATACCATAAACCTTGCCCAATAAATCTCGACTTTATTATTATTTAGTATAATATTGATTGATATGGAATTTCTAGAATGTTCCACTCTTATTCAATTATTTTTTTACTTACTATATCATGTACCATTCACATTCAATTCTTTGATCACTTACCATACATAGGATTTATGTACAGTTTTATAATACATAATTCGGAAAATACGGACATCCTAGAATGTTCCAATCGTTGTCTCATATGTATCTGTGTTGCTTTCCGTGTCCTAATCTACTTGTACAACTGTTATCTATAGTAGCATATAGAACAAACATATGCTTTGTGGATCGTTAGAATTGATTACCTTCATGCATATTATGTTTATATTATTTTAATTTAGTTATGAATCCGTGACAAATTATTAGTTTGATCTATTATTTTAATCCTTTCATTTAAATATCCACTTCTCTAATAAATCTTCCACTTGGTCTTGTTTCAATAACGTGGGAAGATTTTTTAGCACTTTTTTTTTTATAGCCAAGGTTAGAGATTGTCCCACATCGTCCAAGAAGTAAGATTACATTATTTAGGCCCACTGTAGGTTAGGTTATTTTTGTCCTACATCGTTGCATCAGAAGATAATAGTTAAATTCTACTCAGTATTCTAATCCTAATGAGATTAGTTCTTGTGTTTTAAAAAAAAGAAGTTTATTAGTTCATACATATATTTCACTTGGTCATGGTTCAACTACGTTGGATAATTTTTTAGTAGAAGAATTAGTGCATGTGCCTGAGACATAGTGGGGTGGAGCAGTCCATATGAGCTTTGGCGATATCATGGCCAGGATTTATATATTCCACGTGGTCATGATTTAACAATGTGGGATGACTTTTTATTACTCTTCTTATTTGCCAATATTAGAGATTGTCCCATATCGTCTAATAAGTAAGATTAAAGTATTTTGGCACACCATGCACGACTTGATTATTTTTGTCCCACATCGTTGTATCATATGATAAGTATATATGTTTATACTAATTAACTGTTAGTATTTTCGAAAGGAAAAAAGCTCTTTGATTCCGATAAACCTGTTTTTAACAAAAGTGTAGGTGAAGCAAACTAAACGTAGGATACTCTATAGAGTACTATAGGTCTATATGTACTCCTATACTCCTATATTATGATTTATTATTACTTCTACCACTTATACTGCTCATATTATAATATCATACACCACATCAAGGGCATTGAAAAAGCATTTTAATTCAAAGACGTTTCCTTTATAAACAAAAATATAATGATGTGTGTCAATTTAAAAAAGACATATTGTCAAAAACTTATTGTTTATACTAAAATTATGAGGTTACTCAAAAATTTATTAGTATGTTGAATATGCATACAAAAATTTAATACAGCAAAGGACAATGTTTAAACTTGCCAATCAATACTTTAGCCGCTTATTATAGCCAACCAAGCATATATGATCAAGCATTATGATTGTGAATGTTGATTTTGGACTTCAACTATTTATAGCTAGCTGATTGTTTAACTTCGATTATGATCAGAAATATGATAAATCAGCTTTAGGAAAATATACCATAAACCATGCCCAATAAATCTCGACTTTATTATTATTTAGTATAATATTGATTGATGTGGAATTTCTAGAATGCTTCACTCTTATTCAATTATTTTTTTGCTTACTATATCATGTACCATTCACATTCAATTCTTTGATCACTTACCCTACATAGGATTTATGTACAATTTTATAATACATAATATGGAAAACACGGACATTCTAGAATGTTCCAATCGTTGTGGGAGCTCGAAAAAGGCCTGCTTTAATAATATATATACTAGGTGAAAAGCCCGTACGTTGCACGGGACACTTCACCATAATCGACTATTCTTATATTTTGATTAGTTAATCTGAAAATAAATAAATAAATCATGATAAAATTAACACGGGACACTTTTTATATTTCTTTTTTTTTATTAATCACTTAATCTCAAAAAAACAAATGATAATTGATTAAATGTTGGTTAGTGAAGATGTCTTCTAATCTCATTAAATCACTTACGGATATTTTTGTTTGTTATTTTTTAAGTCATTTTTCACAAAAGGTCTTAAACTTGTCGACATATCTCTACCAAAATCATACTTAACTTTTAAAAACTATGTGTAAATGGATCTTATATTGAAATACTTTTCGACACGAACTCAATGATACATATATCGTAATATCCTGATATACGTAGCCCAAGTTATAATAGTATATATTATGTTTCATGTTGAAAACTTTATTACGTAAGAGTTTTACAGATATTGGACTCTCTCCGGGTGCATTTCTTAATGTTTAATGAGGATTACATTAATATTTTATGTGAGAGTTTGACATATTTTGGACTCTCTCTGTGCATTTCTTGACCTCCCAACGCCCTCAATGCGATCTAATATATATATATATATATATATATATATATATATATAGTTGAATGCCCGTGCGTTGCACGGACTCTAGATATAAACTCTAATTTATGCTTATTTTAAAAATAAATAAAAAGTTACTGTTTAATCTCAGTTGACCAAAAAAAAAATTGAATTAATAGACAAAAGTCTTGTGTAATTAGCGTAAGAATTTATCATGCGGTTTTAATTCTCATTGTTAAATGTAATGTAAATATGTGAAGTTTGCTTAATACACTTGATAAAGGAATGAGATATGTGTGTTTTAAATTTCACTGCCAATTTCCATGCTAGCTCATTGGAATGAGTGATGTGACATTATAAGTGATAACTATACACTCCATAATAGGGTTTAACTTTATTAAGATTGTGAAAATGATTTACTATTAAGTAGATTTAGGATTAGCCTATTTTCAATAGGATTAGTACTATAGACAATGGGCTCTTATTAAACTTGTTTAGCTACTTTAATTTTGAGGATTAAGATTAGCTTAGTGATTAGGAAATCCTTCTGTTTGGTGGTTATCCCGGTTTCGAATTCTCATATCCCCTCTCCGACAACCTTAGATGTTCTTATGTACCAAAAAAAATTAGGATCTGTTGTTTAAACTTATAATATTGTCCATTATTTAGCTGCAATTGATAAAAACAGCTTGACAAATTGCAGTTGGTCTGATCATAAAAATCATGTGACCTTTTTATAGAATAAAAATAGTTGAGTCTCATATCGACGAAATAACTTTTTTTTTTTTACTTTTATTTGTTATATTGAATGTGTATCTTATTATTGTAGGATTTTAGCTCATGGTTTATACTAATTAACTTCTTAAAAATAAACGTCAAAATAGACGTTGTAATTTATATAGACTTTTTTTATCATGTGCCTTGTGGGCAGCTGTTAGAAAATCCAATGAAGTATTTAATTTGTAGTCTGAATAGAATAGGTAGTGATACTACTATTGATACTACTACAACTAAAATTCCCGGCCTATTCCTACTATTACGCGTGATCGACTATTTATTATTCAAGATCATGCATAAAAATTTGATCCAAACTTTAATGACCTTTTACTACTCCTCCTCCTCTTCTTCTTCTTCTTCTTCTTCTTCTTCTTCTTCTTCTTCTTCTTCTTCTTCTTCTTCTTCTTCGTCCTCTTATTCTATTACATATTACTACTACTACTACTACTATAACAATTATCCAATTTTTAAATGTAGTAGGATTGCTTTTTCGGACGACTACTACATACTACTTCTACTCCTTATACTGCTATACTACTACTACTCCTACTCCTACGTACTACGCACTCCTACTCCAACTATATTACTACTATTCGTTTATTCCTACTCCTACTATTATACTCCTACTCCTACTCCTACTCCCACTCCTACTCATACTACCACGACTACTACTACTCTTACTCTTACTATTGCAACTTTTACTCATACTCCTTCAGTTGAGTCAAGCTTAAGTCTGAGCATATATACTCCAACTCCTACTCCTAGTTCTACAGTATTGTTCACTCCTCTTACTCCTACACTCCTACTCCTACTCACTAATCAAGCTAATCAGACTAATGTTGAGCTTAAATCTTGGAGAAAACGCAAACAATTAGATGTAGCTAACATTATGTACGTATAAGTATGATCACACTAATATATAAGAAGAGTAGAAGATTGATTATTGAGATATTGATAATTAATCTACCTATGTTGCTGTTGCCGACAATCAAATAGGATATAGGTTTGTTTCAATTGAAAATCTTTACCTCAAAATACAACAACTTATGAATACAATTAGCATTTTATAAGCTAGTATATATATATATATATATACACACACACAAAATACACAAAAAAAAAAAAGTGTCACCTTAGAATAGAGAAGACGTGCATAATATACATGTATAAAAAATAACAATTAGTATAAGACAAAAAAAAGATAAAATTGTACCACGTCAAAACAAAGAAGGCTTGCATGTATATTATGATGTAATTGAGGTAGAATTAGGATTAATTATTATTATAAGCTACAATAATACGTATGTTTGATATATATTAGGATTGGAAATTAGATCTCCTAAGATATTGCAATTTAAAAGAACGTGGACTCTCTGTATAAGCTCCAACTAATGGATGTTTTAAAACTACATGTACGATTTCCAAAATAATAAACTTGTATCAGTGATCAATGTCGATAACGCAGCAATATAATTAGAACTTACATATTGTGACACAATACTATACTTGTTTATTATATTGTAAACTCATCATTAGAGCTCTGGCATGCATGCATACCGTGTATGTGGACGATTCAAAGTATGATATTTTAGATGTCACTTAATGAAATTAGTTACACATTCATATTTAAAACGGAAAACATTAGACACTATTATTAGTATAGATATAAATTGTTAATGCATTGACTTGTAAAAGTATTGAATTGTAGATTTTAACTTAGATGTAAATAGTTTAGGAAAAATTTACTCTTAGTTGGCTTCTACATTGAACATAGAGCTCATTAATCTAAATTTTTTACTTTTATTGTCCTAATTAATTAATTAGCTTTCACAATCAACACGTCGTAAGATTTTTGAATTTAGTTTTCCTAAACTTCTACAATTTTGCAACGCAAGAAAATCAAATCAAAACTTAAGTTAATGTTATAATTGTTCATCTCCTAAACTTACACAAATTTCCAATTCAATTTGAATATCTCCTAAACTTCTACAATCCTATAATAGTTGGACTCTCTCTGCTCGAAAACCTCAACGCAAGAAAATCAAATCAAAACTTAAGTTGATGCTATAATTGTTCATCTCCTAAACTTATACAAATTTCCAATTCAATTTGATTATCTCCTAAACTTCTACAATCCTACAATAGTTGGACTCTCTCTATGAGCTCCAAAACCTCAACTTTCGACGTAGGCCCCTGAAAAATCCCTCCTTTAATAGTTGGACTCTCTCTATGAGCTCCAAAACATTAACTTTCGACGTAGGCCCCTAAAAAATCCCTCCTTTATTATTATGTAGTATTGATTGATTGATGATTGGAGCCACACATCCACACAAAATCAATGGATGAGATTAAACCAAATAAACCAAATATTAAAAACATAAAAAAGACTCACCCTCTCCCATTTTCTCTCTCCTCCCCACCCCCCACCACCCCAGCGCCGTCGAACGCCGTCTTTTTCCACCACCAACCCAGCCAACCTGAGCGCCTCACTCACGCGACACTGCCGCCGCCACTCCACGATACCTCCGCCTCTTCCTTCTCCCCTATTTTCTCCATTTTCCACGTCTAAAATCGGGGAAGAGGCCGAAACTACGACAGGAGGGGCGGCAAGCATCGGTGTATGAGCAGTGAACGAAGGGGAAAGGGTGGCGAGCTGTGTTAGGGACGTCGAAGCACCGGGGAGGGCGGAAATTGGGGTGATTGAAGAGAAGTTTGGAGAGAGAGAATGGGTCGATTGGGGCTAGAGCGTGGTCGACGGTTGGAGGGAACACCACTGGTGAACTGGAGGAATGGCGGTGATCCTGGTGGTGGTGGCCGATTGGATCGAGGTGGTGGTTTGTGCAGGTGGCCGGTGGTCCGACGGAGGTGCGTGATGGTTGTGGTGGGTGGGGGAGGAGAGAGAAAATTAGAGGAGGGTTTTTTTGTTTTTCTTTAATTAAAGTTATTATAGTTACGTAAACTAATTAGTAGAGTTATCATAGTTACGTGTTTTAGTGAACGAAGTTATATTAAAATACGTCTTTTTAGTTGTTGAAGTTAAGTTAAAGTTATTAGAGTTAAGTTGAAGTTACGGTAGTGTTAAGTTAAAGTTACGAAATTATTAGAGTTACGTGTTATAGTTACTGAAGTTACAGAGAAACTGAAGTTATGAGAGTTAGTGGAGCATCAAGATGTGTGGTCCAGATTATATATTATTTCTGACTTTAATAGCACTTCTTATTTGACCTAATTTCTATATATATAGAAACTTTAGGAACTAATCTTAACCATAGATGTACATAATATCGAACGGTTAACAATAAAAAGACGATAAAAAAAAAAACCCAGAAAATTCAAACCTAATCCCGATTCCCCTCTTCCATTTTCTCCTTCCTCCCCCTTCCCCACCCACTTCACCACCGCCTCCACTACCTGAGGCGTCGCCGCCGCCACCATCTAATGCGCAGATCACCCCCGTATATATGTCGACTGCCACTTCACACCACCACCGCCGCTCGTTTCGCATCAACGGAGTCGGCCATTGTTGCCGGAAAGTAAGTTTTTTTTTTTTTTTTTTTTTATATATATATGAATTAATCGTTGATGTAAAATTGGTGGTGTTAGAAGGGTGATGGGTGATCATGGTGGTGGAGTGAGTGTCCTGGCAACCAGCAATGGTCGTGGGAGTTCCGCTACAGTGGATAGCGCGCGGTGGTCATTGTTGCGGCAGCGGTGGACGTGGGTGGTTTGAGGAGGAGGAGGGAGGGAGCAGAGAAAATTGGGGATTGATTTGTTCCTTTTTAATTTTACCTTTGATGAACATAGAAGTAATAGAAATTTACTTGATGAACATACATCATGAATTTGATGAACTTCCATCATGAATTTGATGAACATCCACCATGAATTGAATTTGATGTATGAATTTGATGAACATCCACCATGTATTTGATGAACATTCAAGTTTAATTTTGTGTGTGGGATTGTTGCACAAGAGAGAGAAATGGTGAGGTAGAATGAGATGAAGGTGCGCGCGATGGGGGACATGGAGGCCGGAGAGGTGGTGGGGTCGGGTCGCTGTTACAGTAACAGAAATGCTGCTGTATTTACTGTTGCGTAAGGGGGAAGATAGGAAAATAGAGAGAGGATTGGAAAGAGTATGGGATGAGAAAGAATTTGTGAATCATCGATATATATTATATTATTAAAGCAGACTTTTTTCAAGCTCCCACAACGATTGGAATATTCTATTATGTCCGTATTTTCTATAAAAAATTCTAATTAAATCGTATATATAGTAAGTGACCAAGGAATTGAATGTGAATCGTACATGATATGGTATATAAAAAACAAAATAAGAATTAAACATTCTACAAACTCCATATCCAAATCCATGGACTCAATTAGCATATAATATGGTAAGTCAAAACTAATTAAATAATAAGTTATATGTTATGGTAAGTAAATAAATAATTAAATAAAAATTGTACATGTTATGGTAAGCAAAAAAAAAAAGGAAGAATTGTAGTGCATTACCATGTGATCACCACTAAATTACTATTTACTATATAGTGCATATTGAATTTTTTAGATAAAGTTGTTATACTCATTTAAAAATACACAAAGAATATAAAAAGTTAAAAAAATTAGAACACTTTTAATATACTTCTGAAACTGGCCAACTTTTATTGGAATGATCAGTATTCTAAAACCCACAAAAAAATCTACTACCAAAAAAAAAAAAAAAAAAAAAAATTAGATTATAGGTTTTTCTTAATGTCTACCATATACGTATATACATGGGTGTATGTATATTTGAATTTAATTTTTTTTTTTTTGGCACTTTAGTGATTATTTTCTGTACTTTTGTGGGTACATCATATACCTTTGTGAAAATTTTCTTCACCTTTATTGAATTTTTGTGTAACTATGATCTTTTATAAGCATGACCAATTAATTAAATTATGGATGTTTAGTTTAAAGCTAAAATTCATTTGTTGAAACACTATTTCAACTATTAAGAAACTGTAATACTATCTATAACTTTAACAAAAATTACACAAAATAACATTTAACATACATTATATTATGAGGGAAATAGTACATCTTAATCTATATTAAGTTCACAACATGAAATTGGGTGTACCTATACCTGAGTGTCTACAAGAGCGTACTTCACATGTTTTTGAAGTTTTCTATCCTCCTCTTTAGATTATTACTAATCAAAAATAATTCTTACAAGATTTATAGTAAAATATTAGAATTATTGGGATAAAGTTTCACGTAAACTAAGGTTAGTCGTAAGAGAACATCAATATTGTAAGCGTTTCGATTAGCTCCGACATTGACCTAATAGTTTCCTTTATTTAAGTATTTTTAGTTAGTTACCATTTCGTGCATCTCAGAACATCTCTTTAGCTATCTTTGTAAATTCTACACTCTCCATTGACAACAATAAACATTATACACCACTCTCACAATAGTGAAGTGAAAACCAATGTTTAATCTTATTTTGCAAGGTCTACACTACTACTGTAAGGGAAAATATAATGATACATTTACACGAGGAACTTTAAGTAACATATCATATCGTAACATATTTTTTGTTAAATTCCACTATAGAACTACACACATATTTTAACAATATAGTTATGTATCTTAATATTACAATTAAGAATAATATTGACGGTTTTATATATGGATCGGAGGACGTGCATCCCATTTTGTTTGATAGTTACGGTTTAACCCCATTTTGTTCAATATTTTTTTTAAACAATACTTTGGAAAACTGTCCATACACGTGAGTCTCTATCAAATCATAAATTTAGTTTGTATGTAGGAAGTGGTTATATGCATGTTTTTTTTATTTATGTCCCTTAATTTAGTATATTATGAATCTAACACCATATTTTTGTTTATTAATATCACCACACATTGTGTGTGTTTATCAAACATAGATATTAGTAATAAAAACAAGGTCAAAGGTAGTTTTTTGTTGGGAAAAAAATATATAAAATGTAGTACGTTATAAGAAAAAACATATATTACGTAGTATCTATTTGTCCCCTTTTAAAAGGTATTTGATCGAATTCGCATGTTTGTGTTCATGGAATCCATAATGTTTGATTTTCGTGAACATAATACTCATTTGCTAAATTCTTAAGAAATGTTTGCATTAAGAGTCAAATTATGAAGTTAGTATCTATCATTGCACCAATGAAGCATTTAAAGTGAAAACAATGTGAAATTAGAGTTTAGTACTTTGAAAAACAATATTGAAAACATGATTCACAAAAATGAAATGTCAAACATATACACAAACACGAAAACGTAAAAACCATGAAAAATAAGACCACAAGGGTACCGTGTGGATGTTCATAAGCCGTAATTTAATATAGTATTTTTGGAAAAAACTTTAACTTAGTTCTAATTTATTAGAAGGTGCTAATTTAAAATAATACAATTAAAGATGAATATTATATTTTAGATTATATTATTTGTTTTTTTTTTTTCCATTATGTGTCTGAACGGCGAAAATTATATATGGTACATATTATACACAAACTTGAAAATGTGGAAATTAGGTGAAAATTAGAAAAACAAGGGTCTCATGTGAATGTTTCTAAGTAATAATATATTTTTTAAGAGGTTAAATAATAATCTTTAAGGTAGGGCTTTTGAAGTAAAGTATAGTCGCAATGACATTAAAAGGTGCTGATTTGAGAGTATAAGTTTTCAATTTTGTATAATGAGGTTCATTTATTGAAAATAATTGTCTACACAATTTAAATAAAATGCAAGTAATAGTTCCTATATAAGGGTCAAATATATATCGTTTCAACTCTATCATCATTAAGAGACTCGTGCAACGCACAGGCTTACATCTAGTTGTATTAATTTTCTAAATGAATTGTAAAGCTACATGACTCAAGCATTTATGCAGCAAATCCTAACTGAATTGTAACAACTTCCTAAAGCTGGTTCAGCTTATAACTGCTATAATCGAATTCTAACTAACTTTTAGTCAACAACTAACCACCTATAACATCACTCCTCCTTTAACTGACTTGCCCTAAAGTCAGGTTCCAGTAAAAGCAGCTACAACAGCAGGATATTGAGCTGAAATTAGCTCTGGTAGCTCCCAAGTAGCCTCAGTTTCTTCCTTTCCTTACCCTGCCATTGAATCGGGAACTCATGCTGCAGCTTGTGGTCAGATGTCACTACCTCCTTTTCTTCCAGTATGACAGCAGGTATGGGAGCATTCTCTACAGATTTGCCTTGCGATCCCAGAGGTATATGGACAACCATAGGTAGAATTCCCCTGAACTGTTGTAGTTGAGACACATGAACCACATTGTGAATTTTGGCAGAATTAGGCAACTTTAGTTTGTAAGCCACACTGTTGATCACTTTAGCCACTTGAAATGGACCAAAGTACTTCTGAGCAAGTACTTTGGTCCGATTTCCTCTAAACTGTACAGACTGTTGTATGTAGGCCTACAGCTTTAACCAAACCCAGCTGCCTTCTGAAAACATCATTTCTGATTTGTGTCTATCAGCAATCTGCTACATTCTGTTCTGAGCCGTGATCAGATTCTCCTTCAGTGTTGCTATCATCTTTTCCCTTCTCTGTAGTGACCTGTCCAGGGCCTCTACCTTGGATTCACCCGGCAAATAAGGAAGATGAAGAGGTGGTGGTTGATTGTACACTACTTCATATGGTGTAGTACCAGTAGAAGTATGGTAGTGGGTATTAAACAACCACTCAGCCAAGGGAAGCCACATCAGCCAATCTTTATGGTTCTCCCCACACATACATCTGAGATACCCTTCCAAACATCTATTTACTACCTCTGTTTGACCATCAGTCTGATGATGGTAAGCAGAAGATAGCTTGAACGAGGTGTTATGCAAGGAAAACAACCCCTTCTAGAATTGGCTCAAAAATACAGGATCTTTGTCACTCACTATGGTTTTTGGCCATCCATGAAGCTTGAAGACATTATCTAAGTATGCTTGAGCTACTCCAATTGCAGTAAAAGGGTGTGAAAGAGGGATAAAATGAGAATACTTATTCAGCCTATCCACCACCACTAATATCACTTCTTTTCCTTGAGACTTAGGTAGTGCTGTGATAAAATCCATGGAAATGTCAGTCCACACCTCCTCAGGTATAGGCAAAGGCTGTAGTAGTCCTGGATAGGCAGCATTATCAGATTTTGCAGCTTGACAAATAATGCATTCCTTGACAAATTTGCTGACATCTTTATCTAACCCCTTCCACTGAAATAATGTCTTGATTCTCTTAAGGGTTATATCCCTTCCTGAATGTCCTGCTTCACCAGAGCTATGTTGCCATTGAATAATTTGATTTCTCAGGGTATGATCATTGCCCACCACAATTCTACCTTTTTTCCGCAGTAAACCATCTTGTAGAGTATAATGAGGGACATTCTGATGCTGTTGAATACTGGTAACCACAATAGATAAATGTTGATCAGTAGAGTATGATGCTTTGATGGAGTCAGATAAGTCAGAAGATACTAGAGATATAGCCATCAACAATAGTTCATCTCCTTCTACCCTCGACAGTGCATCAGCTGCTACATTTTCAGACCCACTTTTGTACAGAATTTCATAATCAAATCCCATCAACTTTGAGAGCCAGAATTGCTGAAAGGGTGTGGAAATTTTCTAATATCCACTTTAAGCTCTTATGATCAGTTTTTATCACAAAATGTTGGCCCGACAGGTACTGCTCCCATTTTTGCACTGCAAACACAATGGCTAAAAGCTCCTTCTCATACACTGAAAATTTCTGCCATTTAGGACCCAATGCTCTACTAATATATGCCAATGGGTGTCCCCCCTGCATTAATACAGCTCCAATACCCTCATTTGATGCGTCAATTTCCACTGTAAATTGCTTGGTAAAGTCTGGTACAACAAGTACTGGTGCTGAAGTTAGAGCTGTCTTTAACTGGTCAAGGGCCACCTGAGCATCATTGGTCTAGCTGTAAGCTCCCTTCCTCAATAGGTTTGTCAGAGGTTTGCTGATAACAGCATAATTCCTGAAAAATTTCCTATAGTACCTTGCTAAACCTAAAAAGCTCCTCAAATCTTTGACTGATTTCGGAATTGGCCATGCTGCAATAGCCTTAGTCTTCTTAGGATCTCTTTCAACCCCTTTTCTAGATATAAAATGGCCAAGATATTCCACCTTTTCCATGGCAAAAGAGCATTTTGACAGCTTAGCAAACATTGTATTCTGCTGCTTTATTCCAAACATTTGCTCAAGATGAAACCAATGCTCGGAGAGGGATGCATTATAGACCAATATATCATCAAAAAAGACCAGAACACACTTCCTTAATAGTGGTTTAAATGCAGGATTCGTCCACCCTTGGAACGAAGCTGGAGCATTTGTCAGACCAAAGGGCATTACCAGGAATTCATAGTGCCCTGTATGAGTTTTGAATGTCGTTTTGTACACATCTTCCTGATTCATTCTTAGTTGGTGATACCCTGCTCTTAGATCCAGTTTAGTGAAGACAGTGGCTTCACATAACTCATCTATGAGTTCATCTATGACAGGGATGGGGAACTTATCCTTTACAGTTTTTCTATTCAACTCCCTATAATCAACACACAATCTCCAACTGCCATCCTTTTTACCCACCACAACTATAGGAGAAGCAAAGGGGCTGCTACTGTTTTGCACAAATCCATCATCTACCATTTCCTGAACCAACTTCTCAACAATATCTCTATGTTTGAGAGGATATCTGTATGGCCTTATGCTGACAGGGTTTGAACCATGTTCCAATGGAATTCTATGATCAAATACTCCTCTTGATGGTGGTAAAGACTTAGGCTCTTGAAAAATAGCATCATATTTGTGTAACAAACTGTAATTCAGTAGATTTAGCATTCTTACCCTTGTCACCAGACTGATCTGACTGTTTTTCTTACTCGGGAGATGAAATCAGTTGCATTAGGCATAGCTGGGCAGCCTGATCCAACAATTTAGGTGAGATTCCATCAGACATAACTCTGGGTTTCTTAGACTGCACCCCTTTCAGAATTATAGTCTTTCCCTGTCATTTGAACTTCATAACCAGATCCTTGAAATCCCATTCCACTGATCCCAGCAAACTCAACCATTGAATACCCAATACCATATCACAACCTCCAAGAGGAATGAGCAGCACATCAGTTGTGAATTGCTGATGCTGCATTACCCAAGAAAAGTTCTTTGCAGAACTTTGGCATGCTAACTGGTTACCATCAGCTACAACAACTGATTATGGTGGAATTTCCTCAATTCTACACCCCAATTGTCTGGCCAACTTCAGGTCCAAGAAATTGTGTGTACTGCCTGAATCAATGAGAATATGCACTGGTTTTCTTCCCACTAATCCAATAATTCTCATGGTCTGATATTCCTGACAACCAGACAATGCACTGACAGATATACAAGGTTCTTGTATTAACAAATCTGACAGATACAGGTTTTCTTCTGGTTGTTCCAAACTGAAATCAGAAAATTCACACAGGTTTTCCTCTCCGAAACCCTACACCTCTACAGTGAAAAGTTGTGTTTTTGAGAACTGACACTTGTGACCCTTCTGATATGGCTGATCAAAATAATAACACAACCCTTTAGTCTGTTTCTCAGCTCTGACAGAAGCTGGAATGAAGGTCCTTTGGCCTAATCTTTGACCATACATTCCAGTGGTTGATTTTAGAGGTACAGAATTGGGTGTAGGTAGTAGTGGGGGTTTAGAATTTTCCAGTAGGGGCATTGCTGCACTGCTGGATGTACTGTAATTACCAGAGAACCCACTTTTACCAGCATCATAGGAATATTTAGCATTTGCTGTCAAAGATTCTTCATGACATCTTGCAGCTTCCACGGCATCAGTAATTGTTCTAGGCCTTAATGCTCTGACAAATGGCTTGATTTTTGGGCTCAGACCACCAACAAAACTATCCAAGAAGTAAGATTCAGGAATTTCTAGGCTTTTCAACAACATTAATCCTCTTAAGTCTTCAAACTTAACCACAAAATCTTCAATTATACCCAACTGTTGCAATTTTGTTAAATTCCTCCACAACATTTGGCCCAACTTCATCTTTGAACCTAATCATCAGATCATGTGCAAATTCTGTCCAATCTACATTTCTCCTAGTAGACATGTAACTTGACATCCACACTTCAGCTTTACCAACCATGTGTAAAGATGCAAAATCGACCTTTTGATCATTAGAAATCTTGCACAAATTGAAGTATTTTGCGCATTTCCTCAACCAAATTCTAGGTTGTGTACCATCAAATGCAAGAAATTCCAGTTTAGGCACATACCCCAAAGGTTTCGGCTGACTCTGATGATTTCTTGCTTCGTTATGCACCAAGGAGAATTTCTGGGTTGTTCAGAGTTGCTACGCCTGTTGTCAGCAAGCTTCTGCAACAAGCCCACCATTTCATTGAATTTTGCTGTCATGTCAGCAAAACTTCCTCTGACTTCTTCTTCGAATTCTCCCTGTCTCTGCTGAACTAATGCCACCTTTTCCTCCTTTAATGTCTACAGATGTCTGACAGTAACTTTCTTATTCTGATTTGCCAGTATTTTTGGTTTTTTAGGATCGAAATGTGTCTGATACCAGTGTTACAGTAACAGAAATGCTGCTGTAATTACTGTTGCGTAAGGGAGAAGATAGGAAAATAAAGAGATGACTGGAAAGAGTATGGGATGAGAAAGAACTTGTGAATTGTATTAATTTTCTGAATGAATTATAAAGCTACATGACTCTAGCATTTATACAGCAAATCCTAACTGAATTGTAACAACTTCCTAAAGCTGAGCAAATCCTAACTGAATTGTAACAACTTCCTAAAGCTGACTCAGCTTATAACTGCTATAACCGAATTCTAACTAACTTTTAGCCAACAACTAACCACCTATAACAGTCGCCGGAGAAGGATGACTTAGGTGGTGGTAATGGCGGACGTTGTGTTGTGTGCGGTAGTGGTGGAATGGGGATGTGGTGATAGATGGGATAGATGGGGAAGAGTGAGAAAATATAGAGGGGGATTGGGGACTGTTGATTATGTTTAATCCTATGGTTATAAATGGTTCCTAGAGTTCCTATATAACTAAGGTTCCTACCTGAAAATGACCCTATAGATTATATATATATATATATATATATATATATATATATATATATATATATATATATATATATATATATATATATATATATATATATATATATATATATATATATATATATATATATATAAAAGCTAATAATTTAAAGCGCATTGTGGGCGTCGGAAAGTCAAGAAATGCACATAGAGAGTCCAATGTTTTTAAAACACTTACGTAATAAAGTTATCAACATGAAACATAATATAAACTATTAAAATTTGGGCTCCGTATATCTGAATATTACGATGCATGTATCATTAATTTTGTTTCGAAAACTTCAATATAAGATCCATTTACACATACTTTGAAAAGTTAACTATGATTTTGGTTCATATATGTCGACAAGTTTAAGACTTTTATGAAAATGCCTTAAAATATAATTAAAAAAAGTATCATTTAAAAATAAAGTAATACACGGTACAATGACATACACGGTAAGTGATTTAGTGAGATTATAAGACATCTTAACTAACCAATACTAGTTTACTACCCGGGTTTCGCCCGACATAAATTTTATCATTTTATTTCTTTGTAAACAAATCATTGTAATCAATAAATTTTTATCATTTATGAAACTTTCACTTTCAATTAGGATGGTGGTATGGTACATGATAATATGGTAAAGATGAATTTAATTGATAGTAAATATTGATTTTTTTTTTTTTTTGAATTTCTTTAGTTTTTTGATATGCAAAACGTCACTCATATGTCATCATTGATGGAAAGAAAGTCCATCTACACACTTTACCATAAAAGACGTTATAAATGATTTTTTATTTGGACTGTAAAGAGATATGCCATGTGGGGTGGCAGATGAAGCCTGTGAACGTGGTCGTTACCTCTAACACAAGTTTTAATATATAGTATGAGATATAATAAGGTTACTTCTACGTATATAAGCCTACAATTATATCTATAATTATATTTATTAATAACAAAAACATTTCACCTTGCATGAGTTATCGCACTTATGGAATATGTATATTTAAAAAAAAAATTATTTGTTATTATTTGGGAAAAAGAGTATAAAAGTGGCATAAATAAGAGATCATATTAAGGTAAGTGCAAGATGGAAATACTTGAATTTGGAAACAATAATATATATTTTATTGTGTTTTTCAACTACGATGCCACATGGCATGGGAGGTGACCTATCCGTATTTTTTATTGCGTTTCTTAACTACGATAGATGCCACGTGGCATGAGAGATGGCCTATCTGAAGCTGATGAACGTGGTCATTGTCTCTAACATAGCTGTTAATATATAGTATAAGATTTAATTAGTTATCATAATTTATTTATTTTGAAATTAACCAATTAATAAAAAAGAATATGAAAAAGCGTCATGTGAAGTGCACATGCTTTTCATCTAGTAAATACTAGTTTTAAGCCCGTGCCTTGCACGGTACACATATTATATCGTGTTTAATAATTCTTATACAAAAAGTTCCACGTTGAACATGTTTCTTAGTTAGCCAAATGTAGTGTTTATATTTTGTTTGTTGAGTTTAGTTTAGGAATAGACACAATATCATTTTTGCAATTTTCAATCGATGACTGTTGATTAATGCATTTTTAACAAACATATGTATAAATGGAACTCATTTTATATTAAATTTTAAAATAGGTTTAATGAGTTATAAGTATTAATTTTCTGATATACAAAATGAAACTTAGTTCTAATTATGTCGTGTCACGTTTAAATCACTTTCAAATTACAATTCTATGAAATTATGGACTCTGGCTAATAAATGTTTTGAGAATTTCCATTCTTTGGAGTCTATCACCATTTCTCTTATTTTGGACTCTCCACTTTTTAAGAAAAAAACAAATCTCTACTAAATGTACACGGGGTAACTGAATTGTTTCATATCGGAAAAATTTATAAATGGATCTCAAATTGAGATATATTTCGAAACAAATCTAATGATATATGTTTTTAAAATTTCTGATACATGTAACCAATGTTATGAGTGATTATGTCGCAAATCTATTACATTCATTTATGAAAGAGTCTCAAGAAAATAAGGATTCTATATGTGGATTATTAATTATTGTCCTTGTGAGCTGTTAATAATAAAATGTGGGTAATTTCCATTTTTTAAACTCTCTCAGTATTTCTTTTTTGTTGGACTCTCTCTATGCTCTTCAAAAATCTCTCGTTTATATATATAATATAGTTTGATGGCCCGTGCAACGCCCGGGCTATTTATATTTAAATGTTAAAATTGTGTAAACGAAATTTTTATCTAAGACTTTAAATCTCATTTCAGACACCGTGGGATATTTGTAATGCAATTAGATGGAAAGTCACATTTAAAAGCTCATTTCGAAAACCCGTAGGATATTCGTAATGTAATTACACGAAAAATCACATTTCAAAACCTAAAATCTCATTTCGGACACCATTGGAATATTTGTAATGTAATTAGAGGAAAAATCACCTTTCAAAAGCCAAAGTCCCATTTTGAAACACCCGTGGGATATTTGATCAAATTGTCATAAATCAAGGAATTACTATATTACATAACTATTTTCCATAAATCAAATGATTAATAATGTTATTTTATTAGAATAATATTACCATATAGTATCTACTTACCATATCCTATTTTGGATAAACTTTATTTACAACATAATAATATTATTACATGCCACGTGTCAGCGTGTGAATTGAGCGGGTTCAGGATTACATATATATATATATATATATATATATATATATATATATATAGGAAATCTATCAAATGAGAAGTATTAATTTCGTGAGAAGTGAGAAGTAATCTCAGCCATCCATTCCACTTGATCTAATGACCCACATTAAAAACAGAAATAAAAGGAAAACAAAAATAAAAATAAACACAAACCCCAAATCACTCACATTTTCTCTCTCCTCTCTTATTCCCCTTCTCTTTCCTCGGCCCTAACCTCCGCGCCACCACAACGCCGCCGTCGGTGTCCACCGGCGACCACCATTTCCAGCGCCGACCCCACCGCCGGAAACCGCCCACTCCAACGAGTTCTCGTCGAACGTTTGTGGACTGCGCCCACCTTTCCCCATCGCTCAACGACGACTTCTCTCTCCATCTTTTCACTTTTCTTTTTTTCAAATCTTGCTGCCGTCGTCGATCGCGGTCGTCGATCTTCGCCTTTTCCGGTCTCCTGCCACCATGGCGCTGCTATTACTTCCGCCGTGGAGTGAAATGAAATGTATGACTGTATGAGAGGTGAGGAGAGAGGGGTGACGAAGGAGCGGGGATGGTGGCGTCGATGGTAGAGTCAGTTATCGGAGGTTGGGGATCGGTTCGCTGGATGGGACCGGTCCTATCTCCGGCGATTGAGGTGGCTCTGGGTGAGGATGGGGCGGACGTATGGCGGAGCAGTGGGTGGCGGGGGAGGGTAGTTCGGGTGGAGTTTGGGTGGCGTGAGATGAGAGAGAGAAAATGGTGGAAGATTGGGGTTTTTTTTTGTTAATTTCGTTTTTAGTTTTCTCTCATTTTCTGTTTTTTTTTTTTTTTTTTTTTTTTTTTTTTTTTTTTTTTTTTAATTCTCGGTTACGTAATTTAATTGGTGGAGTTATTTTGAAGTTACGTGCTTTAGTTAGTGGAGTTATTGCAGTTACGTATTTTGGTTTTAGTGGAGTTATGTGTCGTAGTTTTTGGAGTTACGCGTTTTAGTTAGTGGAGTTAAGTCGGAGTTACGTGATTTAGGTAGTGGAGTTATTAGAGTTACGTGTTTTATTTGATGAAATTAAGTTAGAGTTACGTGTTTTAGTTAGTGGAGTTATTAGAGTTACGTGTTTTATTGGATGAAATTAAGTTGGAGTTATGTGTTTTAGTTGATGAAGTTAAGTCGGAGTTACGTGATTTAGGTAGTGGAGTTATTAGGGTTACGTGTTTTATTTGATGAAATTAAGTTGGAGTTATGTGTTTTAGTTGATGAAGTTAAGTCGGAGTTACGTGTTTTAGTTAGTGGAGTTATTAGAGTTACGTGTTTTATTGGATGAAATTAAGTTGGAGTTACGTGTTTTAGTTAGTGGAGTTATTAGAGTTACGTGTTTTATTGGATGAAATTAAGTTGGAGTTATGTGTTTTAGTTGATGAAGTTAAGTCGGAGTTACGTGATTTAGGTAGTGGAGTTATTAGGGTTACGTGTTTTATTTGATGAAATTAAGTTGGAGTTATGTGTTTTAGTTGATGAAGTTAAGTCGGAGTTACGTGTTTTAGTTAGTGGAGTTATTAGAGTTACGTGTTTTATTGGATGAAATTAAGTTGGAGTTACGTGTTTTAGTTAGTGGAGTTATTAGAGTTACGTGTTTTATTGGATGAAATTAAGTTGGAGTTATGTGTTTTAGTTGATGAAGTTAAGTCGGAGTTACGTGATTTAGGTAGTGGAGTTATTAGGGTTACGTGTTTTATTTGATGAAATTAAGTTGGAGTTATGTGTTTTAGTTGATGAAGTTAAGTCGGAGTTACGTGTTTTAGTTAGTGGAGTTATTAGAGTTACGTGTTTTATTGGATGAAATTAAGTTGGAGTTATGTGTTTTAGTTGATGGAGTTAAGTCGGAGTTGCGTGATTTAGGTAGTGGAGTTATTAGAGTTACGTGTTTTATTAAAGAAAATTGAGTTATAGTTTCGTGTTTTAGTTATTGGAGTTACGTTAGAGTTAATGAATTTTTGTTGAATTTGGTTATAATGATACTCGAGTTAGACAATTTAATTTATGGAGTTAGTTGACTGGAGTTAGACAATTTAGTTAGTATAGTTAAGTGACTGGAGTTATGCAGTTTAGTTACTGCAGTTATGCGAAATCAATGGCCGAGATTACTTCTCACTTCTCACCAAATTATCACTTCTCACTGGATAGGCCCCCTATATATATATATATATATATATATATATATATATATATATATATATATATATATATAATAATTGATGAATTTAAGACATATAAGGACACAACTATAATTAAAATATTATTATTATATAATATAATATATTATATGCTTGTAAAATAGTAACAAAATAGTAATTATCGAGACAAAATAAGGCGTCAACATGTATGTTTGACCCGTTGGTCAACCCACCCGAACCCGTATTAAGGAGAGTATAGTCGGCCCATATTTGATTTGACATGTATTTGATCCGACCCGTATTTACCCGTAGTGACCAAAACCCGAAACCCGCCAGCGCCGACCCGTTTGACAGGTCTAGTTGGTGGTCATATAGGAATCCGAATCACCCACTTGCTTTCGGTATTGTTGAGAGTGAAGATACTAATAGTTGGCCTTGGTCTATGGCATGTATAAGGAGGTTCGTGACAGATCGAAAAGGTCTTTGTGTTATATTCTACAACTCAATGTTAGACCTATTGAAAGCTTTACTCAATATTTAATTCTGAGCATACACATTAAGCCCAAATAGCATCTTTGTTTCAGTCGCAACTAGGGATCCGCATAGACGCAGGACCCGACCTAGACCCGTTGGTCCCGACCCAACCAGGTCAGGTTTGGGTCTTGAGAATTAGGACCTGACCCAGACCCACACACATTAATTACGGGTTGGGTCTGGGTCTATGATTTGAGAGCCAGACCCACTGAAATTTTAAAAAAAATTAAAAAATTCTAAAAGTTCTATCGAAGGTTTGCCACTCTCCATAACCTAACATGTCACACATGAGTCTTATATGTACTCGTACTCCCTGACTCCTTTTTCATCTATAAAGATATAAGTTCATCACCTCTCTTATCTTCTCCTAATTGTCTTTAATATATTTTAGGTGTAAACATATGTTAATTTGTTTTAATTTGCTTATTGTATTTGACGGAATATCAAAAGCAAATAACATTCTAACTCAGAAATATTTTAGAAGAGTTATACCATTTGTTTCGAGAACCCGTGCAAGACTCGGACCCGACCCATCCTCGACGGGTCTGGGTTCGGGTCGGGTCCTGTCTTAGGAGACCTCAGCCATGCCTATCCTTAGTCTCAAATTAGTTTGTGTGCCCAGCCCGTACCCAAGGTACCTATTTTTGGAAACAATATTTTATTTGAGCTTTTGTCACCAATATATTACCTATTTATGCGTTTACTAGCTCATCATTTCCTTTCCACTTTTGCGTCACCCATTTGGCCATTACATTATTTCATTATATTCCACTATCTCATCACCTGTTATACTAATTCATTTCCATTTCACTATCATGTCAGCTGTTGTACTATTTCATTTTTATTCCACTATGCTGTAACCCGTTATTTCACATTATATTTCATTGGATTCTCTAACGTGAGCCCATGAGGCACATGATAAAACTCTATTTTCTTCCTTAATTAAATGATATTTTCCTTAACTAATCAAAAAGATTCCACCATTTGTATTTTCACATGAGAATATCACTTAACTAAGGAACGAAATGGAGTTTTACCATAATTCGCTAACTTATTAGTTATTTCTATAATTATATAATTTTTCATAAATTAAGTAATAACTACCGTATTTTATTTACTAAGTTACTCCCACCGTCCCAACTCAAACGCCCCATATTCCATTTCGGGACGTCCCACCTCAAACACCCCATCTATTTTGGGACATATTTCTCTCTCCTACTTTTATTAAATTATTACATCCTCTCTCACATTATCTCTCCTACTTTTATTAAACCTCACATTCTCTCTCCTCATTTTTCATAATATTACCCCACACAACTTACTATATCAATTTTTCTTGTTCCACTACAAAAACGCCTTGGGGCGTTTGAGTAGGGACGGAGGGAGTATATCCAATCAATAGATGCCAAGTGTTCTCGTAAGAAAGACTTGGTTTCAGGTTTACATATATATAATATGAAATTAGATCAAGTAAGAAGTGCTCTTAAAGTCAAAAATAAGAAACAATCTGGACCACACATCTTGATAATCCACTAACTCTCATAATTTCAGTTTCTCTGTAACTTTAGTAACTATAACTAGGGGTGAGCAAAAAAAGCGGGTACCCGTTTCAAGAACCGGACCCGTTATTAACGGGTACGGGTACGGGTCCTAAAATTCAATACCCGTTTCAAACGGGTGTCCGGGTATTGAAATTCAAGACCCGTTACCCGGCGGGTACCCGTTGACCAATGGTCAACGGGTCCAAAAGGGCGGGTCTGAGCGGGTACCCGGAAACGATATTAAAACTTAGATTAGAGCTGGACACGAGCCCAGAACGTCTTGGACTTCTTTTTGCAATAGCTCATGCGGGCTTTTCTATAGACGAAGCTCACACTCAGCCCAAGTCGTGCGTGAGCCCAAGTCGTGTCTTTTTAGCATTAGCTCATGCGGGCTTTTCTTTGTGTCTTGTCTAAGACAAAATTAGCCCAACACAAAGATTGCCAGCAAAGCCTCAGCTCATACATTAACCCCCCAGCCAGCAAACCTCAATTTATTACCACTCATCTCCCTCAATTTTCTCATATTTTCGATGTGGGACAAAAGTTCTCATTTTTTCTTTCTCTTTGTTTTTTTTTTCTTTCTCTTTGTTTGTTTGATGTTGTTGTTGTCAAAACTTGTTATTACTTTATTTTTCATTAGTAATGTTGTTAGTTATAGTACAACTAATGTATATCAATTTATGTATGGTCATTTTATTAATCAAGTTATGTAAGTTTTGTTATTTGTTAATGAGTGGCCAATGTTTATATTTTTAACCAACCTTGTAGACATAAAAGAAAGAGGTATCAACATGAACTTTTAAGTCTCTTACTATTCACTTATGATTAGGACTATAACTAACAACATTACTAATGAAAAATAAAGTAACAAGTTCAGTTTGTGCACATGGGATTGGTATGTGGCATCGTAGCTATTTAAATTATACTCCATGTTGTTTGTTTGACATTGAGAGTTGTTTGGATAAAGATGGAGTTTCTTTTACAATACTTGTGAGAATTGTGACTATAACATAGTATATTAATTTTGTTGTCTTGTTGAATATTACATTAATACCATACCTATACTAATTAAGTGTATATACGATACATACATTAGCATTAAGTATATGTTAAATGTGTTAGATTAAAGGTCTATGAATAAAACACTTCTTATCATATATGTGTGCGTACTTGTGCAAAGTAAATTGGCTAGTTATAGTTAAATGATTAAGAATACAAGCGGATAACAATGAATCAATATATTACAATATCAAAATGTTTGGCCTAATTGACAACATATGTCTACAACTTTGATTATGATCTACATGGTGATTGAAGTTTCACCAGTACACCAAAGTAGATAGAGTAGTAGCATGAAAGTGTCTTTTGATTATCATCTTAAAGAGAGTATTTTGATCATCAATAATCAATGACTAAATATACAAAATGGTTAATAACATGTTTAATTAAGCTTGCAAAAAGCAAAAGATTGAGATTGTATAGTAAATGAAATTTGTATCATGACACATTAGAAATGAAATTTTGAAAAAAAAAAAAAAACATTGGAAGAATATTGTCCCACATCGACCAAAGATGGAAGATGTGGACAATTCATCCTCTATATAAGCACAACATGCATCAAGGAAATTCAGTTGGGCTTATTGAGCAAGATGTGTCGGCTGCTATTTTAGCTTCGGCCTGCCTTGGTGGGCTGAGCTCTATTGAGGCCTAATAAACCGTGCCATTGCATGGTAGGCCAATATTGTTTGGCTATGGGCTACTGGGCCACACTTAGGCAATTGCCTTTCTGGTCTACACAATATGTCAATTTTTTTTTATATGCTCGATTTCAATTGAACGGGTACTCGGGACCTGTAGTTGCATTGACGGGTCCGGGTACTGATTTTTGGTACCCGTTGATAACGGGTCCGGGTCCGGATCCGGGTATTGATTTATAATACCGGTTTGAAACGGGTCCGGGTCCGGGTACTTTATTAAAGAGCGGGTACCCGTCTGTGCTCACCCCTAACTATAACACCTAACTGCAATAACTTCGTAACTTTAAATTAACATCATCGTAACTCCAACTTAACTTTAGTAACTTTAGCTTAACTCCAATAACTTTAACTTAACTTCCACAAATAAAAAAATACGTATTTTAATATAAGTTCACTAACTAAAACACGAAATTATAATAATTTCAATAACTATAACACGTAACTATAATAATTCAATTAACTAAAACACGTAACTAAAATAACTCCACGCACTAACCAAAAGAAAAAAAATAGAAAAATCAAACCCACCCTTTTTTTCTCTCTCTCCTCCTTTACCAAACCCCACCCAAACCCTTTTACTTCACTGAGGAGCAAATAAAACCTCATAAAGGAGTCTAAAAGGGTCTTACAATGGAGGCAAATTACCTCACATAATGCTCTTACAATGGAGCCAAATAAACCTCACAAAGAAGTCATGAAAAGACTACACAATGGAGCCAATTAGCCAAATACAGAGTGACCGAAATCAATCAATGGAGAAAATTTCGTTGAGCAAAATGAAAACGAACACCTATAGATCGATAAAAATGACCGGGCTTACCAACGGCTTAAAGGAACGATGATAGCCCCAAAACTAATCAAACACGAAAGAGGCAAAGAGAAGGAGAGATTAGTTTTTTTTTTTTTTTTTTTTTTTTTTTTGAGAGAGACTGGTTTTTTAGAGCATAATGCCAAAAAAAAAAAATCAGGTTTTTGGTTGAGAGTAACTTCACAATAGAGCACGTAAGGGATGAGCTATTAGCAAAATATTTCATCTGACACACATAGAAACGATAAGAAAGCTTTTGTTTCACGTAAACTATTTAAGTTCATTATTTTCTCATTACATTTTTTAGGGATATTTTACAAGGTACCTCTGAGATATCCGAGATTTTTAGGTGTACCACTTACGTTTTCGAGTCGTAAAAAATGCCCATGAAGTTTGCCTTTCACTTTGAGTATAACGTCCATCCAACACCGATAACTCTCTTTTATACCACTTAACTCAGTTAACCACCCTAATCAACATTATTCTCAAACTAAATGTAAAAAAAAAAAAAACCTAAATCCCAAATCCCAATCCACTTTCTTTCTTCTCCCCTTCCCCCCCACTCACGACCACCCCTACTCTGCCCGCCGCCGTCCACCCATCCCACCATAAAAGCCGGCAACCAACCCCTCATCTTCGACCTCTGGTTGGCGCAAGCCATCTTCCTCACCCACGCACCACCTACCCCGTCCCCAAACTAGGGCAAATCCCGAATCTCCTCCCTAATTTCTCTCGCCTTGTTTTATATCCGGCGATTGAAGGGGCATCGACAAAGGGTGGGGGGAGGCCGGTGAAAGGTCGCATTAATGAAGGAAGGGGGAGGAAGAAGGACTAGAGCGGCGTAACGCATGAAATGGAGGATGGAGAGAGAGAGAGAGAGAGAGAGAGAGAGAGAGAGAGAGAGAGAGATGTGGTTAGAGAACGAGCAGGGGTCGGGGAGTGCAGTGGTGGTCGGCAGGGTCGCTCAAGGGACACGAATCGGGCGGTGATGGTGGAGTACTAGTCTGTGTTGGCGGTGGTGGGGAAGGGGTGAAGCCTTGGTGGCTTGTAGGTGGGGGAGAATCAGGGAAGGATATGTGTTAGGTATTTTTTTTTGGATAATTACAAAGGTACCCTTGAGATATCCGAGTTATTCTGATGTACCGCTCGGGTTCCGAGTTTCCTAAAATCTACTCGACGTTTGTGAAATGGGGTGTTTTTGGGTTTTTCCCTAACGGAAATCCAACATTGTTAGCCCTTTTAACGTGTGACTCTTTCCAAAAGAAGTGACTCATAATCAGATCACATCAATTAAAACAAAAGAAACAAAAACAAAAAAATAGGACATATTCTCTCTCCAACTCTCTCCCCCACCCATGAACCACCCCTGCTCCGCCTGCTTCCCCGCAGTCGCCTATCCCCACCACCACCATCACCGGCCAACTTGTCTCACTCAGGCGATCCCATACGGCCATACAGACCCCCACACCTCCGCGACCCCGACTCCTTCATCAACCACACCTCTCTCTCTCTCTCTCTCTCCCCGATTCACTATTTCCCCGCTCCCGTCTTTCCTCCAATGCCGAGCTACATCCTTCGGCCTATCACCTTTTATGCTGCCTCTAACCTTCTTTGGAACCTTTTATTATGGTAGGATAGGAGGGAAGTGAGGGAGAATATTTGGGATTAGGACTAATGTAGAGAGGGGGAAGGTGCTACGACGGTGGATGATGGGGGAGATGGGTCGCCGGCAACTATAGGTCAAAAGTGAGGGGAGTCGGCGGCTTTCATGGTCAGGCGGGTGGAAGTCGCCGGGCAAAGGGGCGGAGGGTGGGTCAGGGGTGGGGGAAGGGGAGGAGTGAGAAAATGGGTTGAGGTCCTTATTTCAAATTTTTGTTTTTAAAAAAAAATCTGACTAGCTATGTGAATAAGGTCAATTGTGAAATCATTTCAAATAAATAAAGGTATGCTAACCCGGTGTTAGATTTCCGATAGCGAAAAACACAAAAGCCCAGTTTTGCAAATTTCAGGGGCATTTTAGGTAGGAAGCTCAGAAACCTGAGTGGTAAATCAGAAAAACTCGGACACCTTAGGTGTACCTTGAATTGATAAGATTAATAAGGGTCAATTTTATTGACAATAGTCAAAGCCGCTAAAGTAGTAACGAAGTAGATTACCGTTAGTGAAAAGTAAAAAAAAAAAAAAAAAACACCATTTTGCAAATCTCAGGAGCATTTTTGGAAACCCGAAAACTTGAGTTGTACACTTGAAAATCTCAGGTATCTCAGGGATAACTTGAAAAATATCTTTATTTATTTATTATTGTTGGTGTAACATTATTTGTAATTTTAATGTTGCTTTGGTATTAAGATTTCTCTGCTTAGATGAGATTCGTATTTCAATCATTTCATGCACACTTCAGAATGATTTTGAGCTAGAATGATTTTGAGCTGTCAAAATCAAGGTTATGTCACAATCAAGGTTATAAATACTGCGGTAGGTAAAGTCATTTATTTATCCGCAACAAACTAGCATAAAATGCATAAAAGGCATAGGTAGGTTACTCATTATATAGCCGCGCAATTAGTATAAAAGACGTGAAAAGTGTAGCAGGTTTACTCATCACTTATTAAGTCGCGACACCTAATGAAAATTGTTGTCAAAGTAAAGAAAAGAAGGCGGAGTTCCTATTATTTTTCTCTTGTCCCTAGAGGGTACTCTATTCCCCCTCCCCCCACAAGACTCACAGTTTTCTCTTACCTCTCATATTTGTGAGAATGGTTCACAAATTTACCAGGTTTTGAGTTTCTTTTTCCTATTTGTTTTCTCTGGCATAGTTTTTATTCTCTTCTCTTCCCTTAACTCAGTACTACGTTTGTTAATAGGATCATGTTTGATAAGACCACAATCTTCTTAGTTTGATATGATCTGAATGGATGCATCTGATTTGAATGAATTTGATCTGATTTGGATTGATCAGAATTTGTTGAAAAATTAGAATAATTTAGGCAAATTAATTACAAGAAGCACACTAGCTAGATTCATTTATTGTTATTTGGATAATTCTACTCTCATTGGCCTAATGTGCCTAAATTTAATCTGATTTGAATGAGTTTGACCTTATATGAATTAACTATTTGTCAAGTTGAATCAAATAAAGTACACTTAGGGGTGCTGAATTTGCCGATGGTCACCTTGAAAGGGCGAGCCTATAACAAACATGGAGTGTAGTCGTCGCCAAACATACTACTGAAACACTAGAAAGACAGTACATTCATTGAACTACGATATTCTTTTTTTTTTTTTTTTTTTTTTTTTTTTCATAGAAGGAAAGATATCAAAGGGATACATAAATCATGATTTCTCTGATATACTTTCATGGTTTGATTTTCTTTGAAGGATAGATATCAAAGAGATACATAAATCATGATTTCTTTGATTTACTTTTATGGTTTGATTCTCTTTGAATGATAAATATCAAAGATATACATATAAATCATGATTTCTTAGATTTATCATGATTTCTCTGATTTACTTTCATGATTTGATTCTCTTTGAAGGATAAATATCAAAGATATACATATAAATCATGAATTCTTTGATTTACTTTCATGGTTTCCTTTGATTATCTTTGATACATTTCCTTGTAAGTACTAAATAAAAGGATATCATAATTCAATGAATGTATTATCTTCCTCCTATTTGAGTAGATTAGATCTTTACTCGATGACATACGTACCCCCGACTTAGCATATATATATGAAGTCGTCCTAGCCTGGGTACTCATTCCAAATTGTGTTATCTAGTCAGTCTCTTTTGTTCATTCGTGTTTATGTTTTTAAACATGCTCTCAATGGAAGAGAACAAAAACATTACTAGGTTCTCCTTAAGAAGAAATTCAATTTTTTCGTACCACTTTCCTAGAGTTCGTAAAAGATCCATCATAACACACAGCATTCTTATTGAATTAGCGATCTACCAAATAGTCTACTCCCAATGATGGTGGTGGTGTGTGTTACGTCTTCTCAAATATATATGTAGAGGTATAACAACTTTCTTATCTTTGTCTATAACATTTTTAAATGTCAGTTTCAATTATAGTATTTTCGTTTTATTGAGCAATATTTTTGTCAACCAAGTTTTTTGATTTCCTTATCTAAACTTTCTCCAAATATTCTACATGAACAATTTCATTAATTATTCTTTTACTTAAATATGTGTAGGAAGATGGGAACACTCAACTAGCGAGCACCTCCACCACCTCCTTTACAAAAAAAATGCATCACAGAATACCCTGTCATCTTTATCAAGTGCAGTATTTCTTTATATCCTCTTCTTTGATGGACACTTTAATGTATGATTCTCTTTCATCTGTGTAATAAGAGGTATGATTTTGCACATCATCAAGTGAAGTAACGTCTTCAACCTTGGCAACTTGAAGATCAGAGCTATAAATTTGAGCTCCCCTCGCTATGGCTACCATACTATACACTATCGAATGCGTGCAAATATTATCAAGCCACATTTATGCTGCCATTTGCATAGAGCTATAATCTTGAGCTGATTTTTGGCTCCTTCTACCACAAGCCCAGCAACGAAAACTGCTACGAGCCTACGATCAATGACAATCGTGTTTGTCTTAATTCGTACTATCAAGCTGAGTCCTAAGGCATTCCTATTTACTGGGACTTAAGTAGCCAAGCAAAGTAGCCCTGGTTTGTCGATATTTCCTTCAGGACCCGCTTTGAGCAATACTCTTCCACTGATTCCCAAAGGTCTCCAACAGTCCAGTTCTGTGCCACGATCCACTCACACACCTGCAGGAGGTTCCCATGTATAGTGTTGTGCGGAAGCGTTGATCAAGAATGAACAAGACAAACAAACAATAAGAAACACACACAAGATTTAAGTGGTTCACTATCGGTGTGATAGCTACGTCCACTGGGCAAGGGAATCGTTCTACTATGTTTGGAGATCTTACAGATTACAAGATGATTGTCTAGGTTTTTCTAGAACTGCTCTCAAGAAAACCCTTTGTGTTTGCTCTCTAATCTCCCCTAATCTATTGCTAGGTTATTGTAGGTGTTTATATAGTAAACCTACTAAATAACCCAAGAAAACAGTATTAGGAATTAATTAAATACAACAACACGAGAAAACGGCTTAAGGAAAACGAATCGCCGAAACCGACTAAGCTGCGCGGCCCGCCAAGCATCCACCGCGGACCGCGCCACCGCCTTCGCGGTCCGCGACCCCCACGGCGCGGGGCGTGCCAACTTTCTGCACCCAAAACGCGTTACTCGACTTTTCTTTCTCCTTAGTTTTCTCACACTCTACACATCTAACTCCAACCCATAGCTCCACAATGCGACCTTACCAGTCACATTTCAACAATTCTCCACCTTGACTTAGAGCGTCGCATTTAGCCAACGACCTCTAATCAACCACTTGCCCTCTCCGTTCTAGCTATTGTGCACACAACTAGAACAAACTAGATTCATAACCGAATCCGGTCCTATCCACTATACCCTGGACTGGGTTTTCTGTCCAATATACCCTGGACTGGGTCTCCTATCCTTTAACCCCGGACAAAGGTCGCTCAAAGCTCCACCTCGAGCTAACAACCCCGAAGGGCCTAGACGTACCTGTCTATGTTTAACAAGTCCAAGCAATGTTTGAACTTGCTAAACGGAACTGGCTTAGTGAAGAAATCCGCAGGATTGTCAGCCGTTCCCACCTTCTTCACCTCTATCCTCTTCCCACTACGCAAGAAATGATACCTGACATCGATATGCTTGGTTCTATCATGATGCACCTGATCTTTAGCTAGACAGATAGCACTCAAGCTATCACAAAACACAGTAGCTCTATCATGATGTAGACCAAGTAAACTCACAAGCCCTTTCAACCAAATAGCCTTCTTAGCAGCTGCAGTTAAAGCCATATACTCCGCCTCTGTGGTTGACAAAGTCACAGATGATTGAAGTGTAGACTTCCAACTAACAACAGAACCACCAAGTGTAAACACATATCCGGTAACAGACCTTCTACTATCCACATCTGCAGCAAAATCGGAATCTGAATATCCCGCTACCAAGCAATCTGTATCATTCCCATAGAGAGACCAACATCCGCTGTTCCCCTTAAATAGCGAAAAATCCTTTTTACCGCTATCCAGTGTTCCCTACCAGGTTGAGCCATAAACCTGCTAACAACACTCACAGCATGTGCAATATCCGGCCTAGTGCACACCATAGCATACATCAAACTACCTACAGCACTGGCATATGGAACAGTTGACATATAAGATTTCTCAGCTTCAGACTGAGGTGCAGAAGAAACAGAAAGCTTACCAACAGCAAATGGAGTATCTAGGGGCTTCGCTTGAGCTATTCCAAAACGGCCAAGTACCTTCTCAATGTAGCTTTTCTGTGACAAGAAAAGCTGCTTCTTCGATCGGTCCCTATATATCTCCATGCCAAGAATCTTCTTTGCCGCTCCCAAATCCTTCATATCAAACTCTGAACTGAGCATTTTCTTCAACTTGTCAACATCAGATTTACACTTTGCAGCCACTAGCATATCGTCCACATACAACAGTAAGTAGATCATGGATCCATCATCGAGCTTGTTGTGGTAAACACAACAATCATATGGATTCCTCTCATAATCGTGCTCTACCATAAAAGTGTCAAATCTCTTGTACCACTGTCGAGGAGATTGCTTAAGTCCATACAAGGACTTCTTCAACTTGCAAGCAAAATGCTCTTTCCCCGGAATTTCGAACCCCTCTGGCTGCCTCATCAAGATATCTTCCTCCAACTCTCCATGCAAGAAAGCTGTTTTGACATCTAGTTGCTCCAATTCAAGATCAAAATGTGCAACTATTGCAAGCAACACAGAATAGAAGTATGTCTAACAACTGGAGAGAAAATCACTACATAATCAACACCTTCTACTTGACTGAACCCCTTAGCAACTAACCTTGCCTTGTATCTAATCGGCTCACCTTCTGAAGTTCCTTCTTTCCTCTTGAACACCCATTTGCAACCAATTAGCTTTCTCCCCTTCGGTGCTGGTACAAGCTCCCAAGTTCCATTTTTGTGAAGTGACTCAATCTCTTCACCCATAGCAGCAAGCCATTGCACAGACTCACCACAAGTAATTGCTTCCCTGTAAGATATAGGCTCATATGACTCTATCCCATTAGCTACCTGTAATGCATAGCCTATCATATCTTCAGCATAGCAACTCTGACCACGAACCTTGCGGCCCTCCATCTCCTCAATGAGCCGGTTAGTCTTCTTAGATACATGTTTAGGCATCTCAGGAGACTGAACTGGTTCATTAGGAGTTTCCTCTGACTCTTCAACTACATCTCTAGTAGCCACATGACTACTAGTCGGTACCTCTGCAGCATCATCCTCGATCACCACCCGTGGAAACATGGAAATAGTGGTGGAATCCACCTCAAACTCCACCTCACTCGCGGCACCCTCATTCCGACCATTAGAACCTGTAGAAAAAACACGAGAAAAGAACATAGAATTTTCATCAAAGGTTACATCCCTGCTCATAATAACACGACCCTCTGATGAAGACCAAATTCTAAATCCCTTCACTCCCTCTCCATAACCCATGAAGCATCCCTTTCTAGCTCTTGGATCTAGCTTACTGTCCACATGATAGTAAACTACACATCCAAAGACTCTCAAACCAAAATAATCTGGTACAATTCCGCTCCATAACTCATAAGGAATCTTCCCCTTCACTCCCCTATGAGGACCGCGGTTGATCAAATAACAAGCTGTTTTCACAGCTTCACTCCAGTACCTTCTAGCAACACCTGCATTAGAGAGCATGTATCTAACTCTCTCAAGCAGTGTTTGGTTTAAACGTTCTGCAACACCGTTTTGCTTCGGTGTCCCCCGTATGGTACGATGCCTGCCAATACCCTCATTCTTACAGAACTCAATGAACTCATTTTCACAAAACTCCAAGCCGTTATCAGTGCGTAGCTTCTTGATCTTCTTGTCTTTCTGATTTTCCACCAAAGCCTTCCATTGCACAAAGGCCTTGAAAGCCTCATTCTTGTGCTTCAACAACACAAGCCACGTGTACCTGGAGAAATCATCAACAAATGTAACAAAATAGTTATATCCTCCAAGCCCCTCAACACGCGAAGGCCCCCAGCAATCTGAATGGACATAATCTAGAACCGCCCTTGTTATGTGAACACCCTTGCTAAATTTCTTCCTGTGTTGTTTCCCAAACACACAATGCTCACAAAACTCAAGGTTTTTAACCTTGACTCCACTAAGAAGATCCCTCTTTGATAACAACTGCATTTCTCTTTCACCCATATGACCAAGACGCATATGCCACATCTTTGTCATATCTCCGTGAGAAACGGACGCGCAATCTGCAGAACTAGTCAGTGTCTCACCTTGCAAGATATACAGGTGTCCCTCTTGATACCACGGAGTATCAACTCCGAACCCTTCCATATAGACATCTCCCCTTTTGAGCCCGAAAACTTGAATCCCTTATCATCCAAGACCCCAAGTGACAGCAAGTTTTTACCCAATCCTGGAACATGTCTCACATTATACAAGGTGTGAACCTTTCCCTCATCCGTCCTAATCCTCACTGATCCTGTACCAGCCACCCTACAAGTAGCATTGTTGCCAACAACAACATATCCACCACTAGATGGTTCAAAAGTATAGAACCAATTCCTATGACGACACATGTGATAGGAACAGCCTGAATCAAGAACCCAACGATCCAAAGGACGTGTTTCAACCACTGCAAGTGCATAGTCCCCCTCAGAATCATAGTTCTCCTTCTTCCCTTGTACAACTACCGCAGCATTATTCTTACCCTTAGACTTATTAGGGCAATTATACATCTTATGTCCGGGTTGCTTACATCTATAACACACAAGGTTAGGTGAATTAGTAGATTTACTACCCTTAGATTTTTTATTCCCCGACCCCTTCTTTGACTTCACTATCAAACCTGACCCTGGAGTGTTATCTACGTCAACATTCGCCTTTTGACGCAATTCCCCAGAGTGAAGTGCTGACTTCACCTCCTCTAAGGTTACAGTCTCTCTACCCACAACAAAAGTCTCAACAAAATTTTCATAAGACTCGGGCAAAGAAACAAGCAGTAAAAGGGCAGCATCCTCATCTTCCACGTTAACATCTATATTACGCAGTTCTAATAATACAGTGTTAAACTTTTCAAGATGATCCCTGAGTAACGTACCTCCTTGCATCCTTAATGCGAATAGCCATTTTTTCAGTAGCAATTTGTTAGTGAGCGACTTTGTCATGTACAACTCTAACTTTTGCCACAGTCCAATTGCAGTTGACTCTCCAACTACCTCAATAATAATGTCATCTGCAAGACTCAAGATGATGGTGGAATGAGCCCTCTCCTCCATCAATTCCTCGGCCTCCGTCGGTACACCCACAGCCGCCGCTTCTCCTTCTTTCTTCAATTTCGAA
The DNA here is from genome assembly GCA_963680865.1 of Spergularia marina. Classification (NCBI taxonomy): domain Eukaryota; kingdom Viridiplantae; phylum Streptophyta; class Magnoliopsida; order Caryophyllales; family Caryophyllaceae; genus Spergularia; species Spergularia marina. Next base: position 17,744,164 of record OY804553.1, on the reverse strand, counting down.
GAAAGAGCCTTCCATATGCCCTAACAAGGCCTTCATCTTAATCTGCCACAACGCAAACGAATTCTTCCCGGTAAACTTGTCAATCTTAGTTGTCGTAGTCTCACCCATCGTTCCCTTTGGATCCTCAGCAACCACGCTCTGATACCAATTGTTGTGTGGAAGCGTTGATCAAGAACGAATAAGACAAACAAACAATAAGAAACACACACAAGATTTAAGTGGTTCACTATCGGTGTGATAGCTACGTCCACTGGGCAAGGGAATCGTTCTACTATGTTTGGAGATCTTACAGATTACAAGATGATTGTCTAGGTTTTTCTAGAACTGCTCTCAAGAAAGCCCTTTGTGTTTGCTCTCTAATCTCCCCTAATCTATTGCTAGGTTATTGTAGATGTTTATATAGTAAACCTACTAAATAACCCAAGAAAACAGTATTAGGAATTAATTAAATACAACAACACGAGAAAACGGCTTAAGGAAAACGAATCGCCGAAACCGACTAAGCTGCGCGGCCCGCCAAGCATCCACCGCGGACCGCGCCACTGCCTTCGCGGTCCGCGACCCTCACGGCGCGGGGCGCGCCAACTTTCCGCACCCAAAACGCGTAGCTCTTCCGCGCTCCGCGACTGCCAAGGCGCGGGGCGCCAAAAGTCTCTGAACTCGACTTTTCTTTCTCCTTAGTTTTCTCACACTCTACACATCTAACTCCAACCCATAGCTCCACAATGCGACCTTACAAGTCACATTTCAACATATAGAAAATCAGCAACAAACCGAATGTCATTTCAACCAATAATGATTAAAACTAGCTAGTATTAATTAACAGAACCAGGTGATCTCAAGTTTTGATGTATATCATGAATTAGCATAATTTCAAATCAGAGTCAAATTATGAAGTTCTGTTACAGCTGTAGCAGGTTGCCATGTATAGCAAATAAGCAACATAATGCCATTTCGACTAACCACAATCAAAATCATTATGGACAGAAGACCAGATGATCTTATGATTTGCTGAATATCATGAACTAACAGTATCAGATCAGATCAGAGTCAAATTTTGAAATGTTGTTAAAGCCTGAGATAGCTGACGATTAAACTAATCAATCAAGTAAAGACACTTGTAAATCACAAGCAACATAATGCCTGAAGGAGTAGAGATGAAAATGCAAGTTTTAGCAGGTTACTACCACAAAATACAGACCGGAAGTTAACAAATAAGTCACGAATCACCATCATCATAAAAAAAAAAAAAAAACCAATAAATCAGATGTGTTTTACGAAAAAAGAGTGGATAGTAAAAATGTCTTTGCAAGCAAATTTGAGAAGAAAATTTACCTTATCCAAATTCCGCACTGCTTGAAGGTTGAATATATAATAGACAACTGAAGGTCTTCCTGCCTGAGAAATTCAAGAAGCAATAACTAAACGTTTGAATTCAGTAATCATTTGAATCCTAAGATAAGAGAACACATTCATCGTCAAAACGACAGAAGTGAAGGGCCAAGGCTTTGCGTTTTTGCTATGAACAGTCTCAAAACAGTAACCCATTTAGAGACTTTTGTAAGGAGTAGTAGTTTTGGGTTGACTTTTTAATTTTTGTTGAAGAGTCTTGAGGTATCCTAGAGTGTTGGACACGTAGTGTCAAGTGTCATGTTGTGTCTACGTCATTGAATTGTTCGTGTTATCTTGTCGTCTTTGATTACTTATGATGGTTGATGTTAGGCAATACTCCGTTAAAAATATGAGTTTGTTGTTGTTGTTGTCTACTATCTCAGTCGGACAGTCAGAGGGGGCTCTTGAGGTTTGTGTAACACCCCATATTTTTGGGTTACTTGAATTGTACAAGTATTGAGAGAATCTCGTTTTAAGGGTTTGAAAATCTATTTTGGGAAATTAGGGTATATCTACCGTTTAGAGACGCTTTCCTAATTGGGCAACTGTTTGACAAAATTACCAAAATACCCTTACTAAACCCTTTCTATTTTCTACAAAAGAATAAAATAAACACTCAAATCTTCCTTCACTCACCTCACTTCGACACAGAAGAAGAAAAAAAAAAAGAGAAGAAGAGGAAGTACCTTCTAAAGTCTTGAGTTGATCTTGTGATTTCGCTAGTAAGGTAAGAACGTTGATCACAAACCTCTCACTAGCCATTATCTTGTTTGATACACTTTGCTTGATCATCGTATGTTCTTGCTTTACACATTCATTCTTGTTACCCGTTTCGCTTGTGCCTAATTATATCATTGAGCATATTTTCCTTCCGTCTTATCAATGTTCGTTTGCGGTCTTTCGACCACCATACTCCCCACGGCCCTTCGGCCCTCTTGATCTTCTCAACCCTTCAGCCTCTTACCCGAGATCACCACTCGGCCACTCGGTCGAGTGGTGTGTTTGTTTGTCGTTTGTGTTTGTTTCGCTTCTAGTATCTCTCGATTATGATCATTATAATTTGTATCGTCAAATAATGCATCTTTGAATAACGTATATAAAATGGATGAAAGAAAATAAATGACTCCACCTAGAGTTGATGGATTCGGCTCGACCGATCATCGTTTGATATACCTCTGATCAAGGTACGTAGGGTCGGGTTAGCTACCGACTTCCTAATAGTCTTCCTCCTAGATGGGAACTCGTCCTACCGGCCTGTCTTGCGAGGGGTGTGCACACTCGGGATTATTAGGGCGATAATTACAACTCTAGCTCGAACAAAGTTCGTTAAGTGGGGGCTATGGGGTAGGACCCTGGCCGAAAATATGATTAAGTAATGTATATATTGAGCGACGATGCTCTTTTGATAATGCACTCTGTTGTTATTGATATTCCTATGTTATAATGTCAATTCGTTCTTGTTAGCTACGCGTGTAATATCCCGAATTTTCGTGATATTTCGTAATTAGGAAATGAGTTTTAAATTAGGTATCGAGTTGTTTTTCAGAAATTAAATTAATTTAGGAGAGTTTTTAAGTGTGGATTAGCTAAATTGGACTTATTTTAATTTCGATCCATCTTTTGCTTCTAGCCTAAACACTCCAACAAAAAACTAACCCAAAACCAAATCAAAAAAAAAAAAAAAAAAAAAAAAAAACGAAAATAGATAAATAGAAGAAAACCCCAACTTCCTTTTTCTTTTCTCACGTAAAACATGGCCTCTGCCTTCCCCTGTCCACGCCGCGCGACAACATCCACGAACGACCACTGCATCCTTGCCTTCTGCCGCCGTTACAGCCGCCTTTCCATCACCTATCCGCCGCCCTCTCTATTTTCGACCACTTCTGGGTAACATAAACCCCTCTTCTCTCTCTTCTATTTTCGATTTCTATTTCAACCCAATTCGATTCCTACTCGTTTTGATTCGTTCTTGTGTTTATTATGCTTAACTAGTTGTTATACTAGATGGGTAATTAAGTAGGATCAATTTTAGTATCAAAGGAGTAATTTTTATGCTAGTTTTGAATTATTAGTGTTAATTGTGAATTATCAAAATTGGGGCTATTGTAATTCGAATTGTTGATTGTTCTTATTATTGATTCGATATTGTTGATAGATTGATAGAAATTATGGTAGTAGGGTTTTCGAATTTTGGTTTCAAGAAGTATGTGGAGTTTGTTCATGATTTTTGTCTAATTGAAATTGGTGATAGAAATTTATTTTGTAAGTAAAATTTAATTTGAAAACTCAAAATTAGTATGTTATAACAATTTTCGAAATTATCATTATTTGTGGAATTATTTTCTGATTTTTCAGAATTTAATTACTAATTTTCGGATTTAAGGTTAATTAGGCCAAAAACATGGATTTTTGAATGTTTTTACATAATGTATTTAGTTGGTTTGAATTGGGATTAATATGGGTAAATGAAAGTATGATTTTTGAAGGTTTAATTTCTGTTTTAACAAAATTAATTGAGACTTTTGGAATTTTCATATTAATAGTGTCTTAGTTGTGATTATGAACTAGTTCGAGCAATAGAATTACTTTTATGGTACTTATAATTCGTTTATGTGTTGCTTGGTATACATGTCTTAAGACATCCATACATGGCATATAGGATTGCATATTTAGTTAGGAAGCGGTTGGGTGGATGAGTGAATTAGTAGCTTATTTAGATTAGTGTTTGTATTATTGTAGACGAGGAGTTCGTGAACGAGGATTATTTCTGTGAGTAGTGCTACTTTTGCTTGAATTTGTGAAGGTAAGCTAGCATGCTCAACCCTTCTATGACTTATATAAAACCTTTAAAAATTTGGTGCTAAGTGTGATTTGGTTGTTGGTTGAGAACATAGTTGCATGCTAGGTGGAGAACTATTGAATATCATATTGGTTATTGTTATTGGATGATTTTATTTGGATAATGATCGCATATTACTTATGAAATGGTGGATGGTTTGATTGGATGAAAGCTGCTTTGGTTTATGATTGATGATTTATGATTTATGACCGAAAGTTATTAAAGACAATGAGTTGGGAATATTGATCGCACATATTATTGACTGCAAATTATTGATCGCATATATTATTTTTGCTCGCATATATAATTGCCCCACCGCATAGGTCTTCAAGAGGGCTTGTAGACGTCTAGTACTACTCTATTGGGTTGGCAATACTTGATAGGGGGTGTGCACACTTAAGGTCTAGATTGTCTTGGTTGGATTATGTAGGGCTGGTTATATCGCCTTAAATGATTGAATGATCGCACATTATGCAGGGCTGGTTATACCGCCTTAAATGATTCAGAACTCCCACTCATTGATCTTACCTGAATGCCACAATTGGGATGATGATAATATATTCGTTTGTGTTGAAATATCATTGGATTGTTTGTATGTGAATATGTGCTAAGTGTTGTTTTCAAATGAAAAGTAGAAACGTTTTCGAAAAGCAAGGTAAGTGTTTTTGGTTTTACAAGTTGGGGTGTTAGCTTACTCAATTTTCTGACTTTTTCAACTGTGGTTTTTGTGTTTTAAATCTACCACAGGTGAGTTGTGATGCTTGACTGCTGGGGCGCGTTTCACCTTCGTAATCTAGGATTTGATTATTGAATAAAGCGAGACAATTTAGTTTGCTAGACATTTCGTTAAACTTAGTTATTTCTTATTTCATTCAGAGTTGGATTATTGTAATTTTTAAAGTTTTTTAATGTAAACGGCCACTTTAAACCATTTAAGTTGTTGGAACTGATATTCAAATTCTCCTTGCATTTGAGTTTCGACTTAAATGCGGAGTGATACCTTTAAGTTTCCTGGGTACTGTCTTGGATTTTTCAAAAAAAAAAATGTTTTATAAAATGACAGGAAATTTAGGGGTGTTACATTTGGTATCAAAGCAACCCTGCGACCGCGTGCTGGGTGCTGGGGCGAGGCTCAGACCAGCCGTCTAGCGGGGGAGATCTTGGACCTGTGTTAATGTTGGTATTGTTTGGTCGAGGCGCAACGGGGACGTTGCGGTCTTTAAGTGGGGGAGTTTGTAACACTACGAAATTTGGAAAGTGAATTATGGAGTTGGTTTGTCCCACATTGGGAAAATAAGGCTCATATGATCAGTTTATAATAGATTCCTACCATCATACTAACAACAAGGCCTTCACCTTTTAGAGCCCACGAGAGGATATATGGGCCTAATAGGTGACTACCCATCTTATTGGGTTGTGTTGCGACGGACGGTGGATCGGGCTGTTACATTTGGTATCAGAGTCAGGTTCGGTCAAACAAAAATGAATAAAATGAAACTTAGGATGAAAATGATAAAATGAGCCGAGCCGTGGGGGAAAGGGACGTGTCTATTTGCGTAACTGCTTGCTTATGTGTAGTTGATTGCTTTTATCCTGTTTCATTCGTTTCTCAAGTTGTTGAAACTTATATGAAAATAAATTTGATTTAAGCTACTGGATTTGACTATATGGATTGGAAAAGTGATGTGCCATGGCCTTGGTTTTATATATATGAATGCTTGTGGGAATTGATTCAATCTTTGAAGGCCGAAAGAGCCCTATTTCTTTGCAATGAATATATAACAATTTTATATGAGAATTGTATGGATGTTTCCTCCGAATGGTGAGGTAAATCACTATGTGTCGTGTCTTGAACACAATAATCAGACTACCAATAGATAAAGGTTTAGATTCGAAGTGATGGTAACTTTGTTACCATAAATTGTTTGAACTGAGTTTATCTAAAGTGTTCATGGATGCTTTACATTACTTTAATGCTGTGACAAGACTGCTTCCACTATATTTTATTTAATGTCTATTCAGTATGTGGTGATTGTTTGCAATCTTTTCAAAATGTTTGCTTAAATGGGGTAGTAATTGAAATTAACTTATTGAGTGAAGGTTGCATGCGCCCTATACATCACTACTACACCAGGAGAAATAACCAAACCATGGCCCAACATCAACAAATCAATGACCTGCACCAGATTGTTGCTAATGTAGTACAGTTGCTGCAAAACCAATAAAACAACCAAGCCCCTGTGGTTGACTGGACCAATAAAATTGCCCAAATGAAACCTGATTTCTACCATGGTACGGAGGACCCTATAGAGTTGGAAAATTGGATCAAGGATATGGGTAAAATTCTCGATACAATCAACTGCCCGGCAAATGAGAGGGTAATTGGGGTTGTTTTCTACTTTAAGGGAGAAGCTGATACTTGGTGGACGGCTAATGGGGCAGCCCTTTAGGCACAACCAAACTTTAACTGGGATAGCCTTAAGACAGCTATGACAGAGTGATTCTACCCTGAGCATATCAAAACCCAAAAATATGAGGAGTTCATACACCTGAAGCAATTTAATGGGAGTGTCAGTGAGTATTATTCCAAATACCTAGAGTTGTCCCGTTTTGCTGGGGATATTGTGCCAGATAATACTAAGAAAGTTTCCAGGTTCATTGCGGGTCTAAACTATCGTATAAGGGCACCCATGACCTTAGTGACTTTTCCCAGCTTACACGAGGCCTATCAGAAGGCTGCTAGTGGTTGGAAAGTGCTTCAGGAGCAGGATGCAAATCAAAACAAAAACAAGAGGAGGTATGAGGAACCAGAGAACAATACCAACATTGGGGGTAAGTACCTGAGCCAGGGATATGACAAGAGAGCTAAACCAAACACCAATGGGGGAAATCAAGGATTCCAAAGAAACCAAGGTGGTGGACAAAATTTTAAAACCGTGCGCCACTACTATTGTAAGCAATGTCAAGGAGATCATCCTGGAGTTAATTGTCAGGGAATACCCGTAGACTGTAGGTACTGTGGAAAAAAGGGGCACCGTGAGTTCGAGTGCAGGACTAAAATCTAGGCACAACAATCAGGGCCCGGGAGAAACCAAACTGGGGGAAACAACTTTCAAAGAAATACCCAGAACTACACTCCAAACCACAACCAGAATACCTACAATTCCAACTACCGTGCCAACAACTTCAATAACAACCAAAATGGGAACCAGTTCAGAGGCAACTACCAAAGGAGTGTTTTGAAGAAGAACCAGGTGAATAATAAAGCACAGGTGGGGAATGGAAATGCAACAGGAAATGGAGGAAATGTGCAAGGAGGTAACAACCAGCGCAAGCCTGGACAGATTTTTGTGATGAATAAGGCACAAGCAGACACAGCGACCAATGTGGTGACTGGTACATTTCTAGTTCATGATACTCCTGCTTTTGTTTTATTTGATTCTGGAGCCTCATATTCTTTCATTTCTTCTTCTTTTGTACAAAAATTGAACCTTAACCCTCCTTCTCAAATTTCTGTGCCTATATCTATTCCTTCTAGTAGAGTCATCAATTGTGATAAGCTTTATGAGGAGGTAAACATCATGATCATGGGGAGTGTTTTACCAGCTGACCTTATTCATATACACCTTGAAAACATAGATGTCATACTAGGGATGGATTGGTTAGGAAAACATAGGGCTAACATTGATTGTTTCAACCAAAAAGTGACTATGAGAGGACCCAAAGGGGAGCGCATTTCCTATAGGGGGATTGTACACAAACCAGGGATCCAAATTGTGTCAGCCATGAACATTATTTCTGAAATTAGGAAAGGCCACCATGCTTACCTCTGTTTTGTCCAAGACACTAGTGTGGAAGAAAAAGGACTGGGTGACATACTTGTGGTGAATGAGTTTCCTGATGTGTTTCCTGATGAGATTCCAGGAATGCCACCTGACAGGGCTGTGGAGTTTACTATTGACTTAGTTCCAGGAACTGGTCCAATATCCAAAGCACCGTACCGTATGGCACCTGCTGAGATGAAAGAGTTGAGGGATCAGTTACAAGAATTGTTGGATAAGGGGTACATCAGACCTAGTGTTTCTCCATGGGGTGCCCCAGTGTTATTTGTGAAGAAGAAAGATGGGGGATTGAGGTTGTGTGTTGACTACAGAGAGTTGAACAATGTGACAGTAAATAACAAATACCCTTTGCCAAGGATAGATGATTTATTTGACCAGTTAAAGGGAGCTGACACGTTTTCTAAAATTGATTTGAGATCCGGTTACCATCAACTGAAAATTGCAGAGAAAGATATCCCTAAGACTGCATCTAGGACAAGATATGGGCACTATGAGTTTACTGTTATGCCTTTTGGATTGACTAATGCTCCTGCTGTATTTATGGATGCAATGAATAGAATTTTCAGGACATACTTGGATCGTTTTGTTGTTGTGTTTATTGATGACATACTTGTGTACTCTAAAGGAAAGGGAGATCATGAGAAACACCTTAGATTTGTCTTGCAAACCTTAAGAGAAAACAAGTTGTATGCAAAATTGTCCAAGTGTGATTTTTGGCTTGATAGATTATCATATTTGGGGCATGTTATCACCAGTGAGGGGATTTTTGTAGACCCAGGAAAAAATGAAGCTGTGAAGGATTGGCCAATACCCAAGTCAGTGACAGAAGTGAGGAGTTTCTTAGGCCTTGCAGGTTATTACAGGAGATTTGTGCAGGATTTCTCAAAAATTGCTAGACCACTAACTAATTTGCTGAAGAAAACCACGAAGTACCAGTGGGATGAAAAATGTGAGGAAGCCTTTCAGACCTTGAAAGAGAGGTTGACTACAGCACCTGTGTTGGTTTTACCATCTGAAGATGAGGGATTTGAGGTGTACAGTGATGCATCCAAAAGAGGATTGGGTTGTGTGCTTATGCAGAAAGGAAAAGTGATTGCTTATGCATCTAGGCAGTTGAAACCACATGAGGAGAACTACCCTACGCATGACCTTGAGCTAGCTGCTGTTGTATTTGCCTTGAAAATTTGGAGACATTACTTGTATGGGGCAACTTGTAAGATGTTCACTGACCACAAGAGCCTGAAATATATCTTTACCCAAAAAGAGTTGAATATGAGACAGAGGAGATGGCTTGAGCTGATAAAAGATTATGACATTGAAATACAGTACCATGAGGGAAAAGCAAACATAGTTGCAGATGCATTAAGTAGAAAATCTAACCACATTGTGAGCTCTATGTGGGTGTTGCCAAATAAGCTGTGTGAAGAATTTCAGAAACTAGAGATAGAAGTGATGGAACAAGGAGTTGTGGAACTTCAATTGTGTAACATGACTGCCACATCTGATATTTATGAGGAGATTCGAAATGGACAGCCAGGGGATGTAAAATTGGAGAGAATTAGGAAAAAAATTCAGGAGGGCTTAACCAATGAGTTTCAGATTTTTGGAGATGGGAGTATTAGATATAAGGGTAGGTGGTGTGTTCCTCTAAAATGTAGTGAAGTGAAAGAAAAATTGATGACAGAGGAGCATACCACTCCATATTCCATACACCCAGGGGGAGACAAACTGTATAAGGATTTGAAGAAACACTTTTGGTGGCCTAAAATGAAGAGGGAAGTGGCAGAATTTGTATCTAGATGCTTAACTTGTCAGAAAGTGAAATTTGAACATAAGAGGATGGGAGGACTTGTAAAGCCTCTTGAGGTCCCAAGTTGGAAATGGGACTCTATTTCCATGGATTTTGTTACTGCCTTACCTGTGACAAAGAATGGAATGAATCAGATATGGGTAGTGGTAGATCGACTTACCAAGACTGCAAGGTTTATCCCTATGAAAGATACATGGATTATGGAACAGAGAACGGATGCTTACATTAAGAACATTGTTCGTTATCATGGTGTACCTAAAACCATCGTTTCAGATAGGGATCCAAACTACTTGGCACACTTTTGGAGGGAATTACAGAAAGCAATGGGCACTAAATTGAGCTACAACACCGCTTTTCACCCGGCAACTGATGGCCAGACAGAGCGTACAATTCAGACCTTGGAGGATATGTTACGAGCTTATACTATGGATTTCCAAGGGTCTTGGGCTGATAAGCTTCCATTGATAGAATTCTCTTATAACAACATCTACCATGCTAGTATTGGGATGGTTCCTTACGAGGCTTTGTATGGTAGGAAGTGCAGAACTCCATTGTGTTGGAGTGATATAAGTGAGACAGTGGTACTGGGACCACAGTTGATTGAAGATACGACGAATCAGGTTCGTTTCATTCAACAGAGAATGAAGGCAGCTCAGGATCGGCAAAAGTCTTATGCTGATCAGCGGAGGAGACCGATTGAGTTTGAAGTAGGGGACAAAGTATTTCTGCGAGTTTCACCAACAAAAGGGGTAATGAGATTTGGTCAAAAAGGAAAACTGAGTCCTAAATTCATTGGTCCATATGATGTCGTGGAGAGAATTGGTGTGGTGGCCTATAGATTAGATCTGCCAGCGAGTCTTGAACGTGTCCACAATGTCTTCCATGTGTCCCAACTCAAAAAGTACATTCCTGATCCTTCCCATGTCTTAGAGCCAGAAGCTGTAGAATTTGATCCAAATCTGACTTATGAGGAACATCCTGTAAAAATTCTTGATTCTAAAACTAGAGAAACTCGTACCAAAGTCACCAAGTTGGTCAAAGTGTTGTGGACTAATCACCACACTGAAGAAGCTACATGGGAAGCAGAAGATGATATGAAACAAAAATACCCTCACTTGTTTAATCAGGTACTAACTAGAGTTACGAGGACGTAACTCTCTTAAGGGGGGAAGGATGTGATACCAACTGCACGCATTAAACTTAGATTCATGCATTTGCATTCATACATTCATACATGTGCATTCACTATTTGTCTATGTTTTCTAAATGCGTGATCGAATGAAATTTCTTATACTTGTAGCTTCGGGGACGAAGCTTGGTCTTAAGGGGGAGAGGATGTAATATCCCGAATTTTCGTGATATTTCGTAATTAGGAAATGAGTTTTAAATTAGGTATCGAGTTGTTTTTCAGAAATTAAATTAATTTAGGAGAGTTTTTAAGTGTGGATTAGCTAAATTGGGCTTATTTTAATTTCGATCCATCTTTTGCTTCTAGCCTAAACACTCCAACCAAAAACTAACCCAAAACCAATTCAAAAAAAAAAAAAAAAAAAAAAAAAAAAAACGAAAACAGATAAATAGAAGAAAATCCCAACTTCTTTTTTCTTTTCTCACGCAAAACACGGCCTCTGCCTTCCCCTGTCCACGCCGCGCGACAACATCCACGAACGACCACCGCATCCTTGCCTTCTGCCGCCGTTACAGCCGCCTTTCCATCACCTATCCGCCACCCTCTCTATTTTCGACCACTTCTGGGTAACATAAACCCCTCTTCTCTCTCTTCTATTTTCGATTTCTATTTCAACCCAATTCGATTCCTACTCGTTTTGATTCGTTCTTGTGTTTATTATGTTTAACTAGTTGTTATACTAGATGGGTAATTAAGTTGGATCAATTTTAGTATCAAAGGAGTAATTTTTATGCTAGTTTTGAATTATTGGGGTTAATTGTGAATTATCAAAATTGGGGCTATTGTAATTCGAATTGTTGATTGTTCTTATTATTGATTCGATATTGTTGATAGATTGATAGGAATTATGGTAGTAGGGTTTTCGAATTTTGGTTTCAAGAAGTATGTGGAGTTTGTTCATGATTTTTGTCTAATTGAAATTGGTGATAGAAATTTATTTTGTAAGTAAAATTTAATTTGAAAACTCAAAATTAGTATGTTATAACTATTTTCGAAATTATCATTATTTGTGGAATTATTTTCTGATTTTTCAGAATTTAATTACTAATTTTCGGATTTAAGGTTAATTAGGCCAAAAACATGGATTTTTGAATGTTTTTACATAATGTATTTAGTTGGTTTGAATTGGGATTAATATGGGTAAATGAAAGTATGATTTTTGAAGGTTTAATTTCTGTTTTAACAAAATTAATTGAGACTTTCGGAATTTTCATATTATTAGTGTCTTAGTTGTGATTATGAACTAGTTTGAGCAATAGAATTACTTTTGTGGTACTTATAATTCGTTTATGTGTTGCTTGGTATACATGTCTTAAGACATCAATACATGGCATATAGGATTGCATATTTAGTTAGGAAGCGGTTGGGGGGATGAGTGAATTAGTAGCTTATTGAGATTCGTGTTTGTATTATTGTAGACGAGGAGTTCGTGAACGAGGATTATTTCTGTGAGCAGTGCTACTTTTGCTTGAGTTTGTGAAGGTAAGCTAGCATGCTCAACCCTTCTATGACTTATATAAAACCTTTAAAAATTTGGTGCTAAGTGTGATTTGGTTGTTGGTTGAGAACATAGTTGCATGCTAGGTGGAGAACTATTGAATATCATATTGGTTATTGTTATTGGATGATTTTATTTGGATAATGATCGCATATTACTTATGAAATGGTTGATGGTTTGATTGGATGAAAGCTACTTTGGTTTATGATTGATGATTTATGATTTATGATTTATGACCGAAAGTTATTAAAGACAATGAGTTGGGAATATTGATCGCACATATTATTGACTGCAAATTATTGATCGCATATATTATTTTTGCTCGCATATATAATTGCCCCACCGCATAGGTCTTCAAGAGGGCTTGTAGGCGTCTAGTACTACTCTATTGGGTTGGCAATACTTGATAGGGGGTGTGCACACTTAAGGTCTAGATTGTCTTGGTTATATTATGTAGGGCTGGTTATATCGCCTTAAATGATTAAATGATCGCACAGTATGCAGGGCTGGTTATACCGCCTTAAATGATTCAGAACTCCCACTCATTGATCTTACCTGAATGCCACAATTGGGATGATGATAATATATTCGTTTGTGTTGAAATATCATTGGATTGTTTGTATGTGAATATGTGTTAAGTGTTGTTTTCAAATGAAAAGTAGAAACGTTTTCGAAAAGCAAGGTAAGTGTTTTTGGTTTTACAAGTTGGGGTGTTAGCTTACTAAATTTTCTGACTTTTTCAACTGTGGTTTTTGTGTTTTAAATCTACCACAGGTGAGTTGTGATGCTTGACTGCTGGGGCGCGTTTCACCTTCGTAATCTAGGATTTGATTATTGAATAAAGCGAGACAATTTAGTTTGCTAGACATTTCGTTAAACTTAGTTATTTCGTATTTCATTCGGAGTTGGATTATTGTAATTTTTAAAGTTTTTGGATGTAAACGGCCACTTTAAACCATTTAAGTTGTTGGAACTGATATTCAAATTCTCCTTGCATTTGAGTTTCGACTTAAATGCGGAGTGACACCTTTAAGTTTCCTGGGTACTGTCTTAAATTTTTCAAAAAAAATGTTTTATAAAATGACAGGAAATTTAGGGGTGTTACAACGCGCCTCAAGGCGCGTATCTTATTTGTTCTTTATGCTTGTTAATTCTTACTCAGCCTGTGCTGACGTTCTGTTTTCTGGTTCGTCCCTACCGTGTTCTGGGGCCTATGTCAATCTTCGATGGCATAGTTGACAGGTTTTGATGATATGGCTGCATGCTTACGAAGCCGATCATGTTGGGGTTTTCGAAAGACTTTGTTTTATTTCAGACTTCATTTCGTTTTGATTATGTAATTTGGGTTTCGTTTTGAGAACTATAGTTCGACATTTAAAGACTTCCGCTGTTTTATTTTCCGTTGGTTTATTGTAGTTGAATTTCTAGCCTAGCAATTGACGTGGTAGTCAATTGCGGCGTGACAATTCTAAATTTATTTCTATTTATAGTTGGTCAAAATTTAGGGTTGTTACAGTTGGTATCAGAGCCATAGGTTCTGATTCGTCGAGTCTATAAATGTTTTCAAAACTTGTTTTAAATGATTTACAAACTGGGAATGAGATGGGTGCATTCATTCGCATGCTATGTGCTAACTGCTAAGTGATACTAGAGAAGGAGTTTACACCAACGGTTTTGACCTGCGAGTTATGTGGTGTGCGTATACGATTTGGGTACTAATGCACTTGGAGTTCTGTCTGGTATACTGACAGAATGGCAGGCCCAAGAACATATGTTTGGGAGTTCGGATTATCTGGTGTAAGGTCAATTGCTGGTCCATGGACGATACCGGATCATATAGCTTTTTCATCTGAGACCTTCCAGGACCGTATGAGAATTGGTGAGTCTGTAGAGGAGTTCGTCACCAGAATGAGGGAAAAACTGACTGAGGCAGCCGAAAGATTTCCATGGGCAATTAGACCTGAGGTCCAAGTCTTTGTGACTTTGGTTAATCTGAGGATACATCCCCGTTGGGAGGAGGTTCGAGCGAGACTAGAAAGGAATGCCTATTATGCATGTCTCACAGGGAGTTCACAATACTTGAGGGACAGATCAGGCAGAGAGATAGATCTTGACAGGTTGGAGGTAATTCTAGAGTGGGAATATGAGATATCCTTTAGCCCTGTGCAAATACCTGAGGATTACCCAATCTACATACCTCTTGTACCCTCGGATACTGATAATGGTAACCCTACCCCGGAGTCTCATGAAGCTTATATGATGAAAGGAAAGAAGGTTCAGCTACAAGAACATGAGATACCTAGTTAGTTGAATCGGAAGAAAGTTAAAGTTGAGGAATATCACCATTCTCCTAACCCCCCGTCCTCGCCTATTGGAGAGGATGCACCAGTGGACACGAAAGAGGAGCCTGAGGAAGCCCTCACGAGTGAAGAGGAGGATGATACTATTGGAGCTAATGACACGGAGGTAATTGTGATTAGTTCGAATGAGGAGTTAAGCGACTCGGATCAAAATGATGGAGGGAAAGTTCCTAATGATGAGGATTATGACCCGAGTGGTGATGCTTAAAGGATTAATACAGAGACTTATAAATAAAGGCATAAGGCCTAGTTATTAGTTAGACGTCGATTGTGTTTTCTTATTAAACTTTAGCATTAAATGTTATGTTATACTTTTGTCAAGTTTTCATTGTTTAAGCACTTTAGATTGGGGACAATACCTCAATACTATTATGTTATTTCGATTATTTCATAAGATCGTTGCAAATTAAATGCTATTTGACATTCTACCGCGTGTTGATGTTGCTGTTCTCGAAAATTCGTACGTCTGATGTTTCTGATCCTGGCACGACTCGTGCTACAGTAACACGAGTCGTGTTTCCGAAAAAAAAAAAAACCAAAAAGCTCTGAAAAGTTAAACTCGGGCGAGATGAATAGACGGATGTTGATTTCGATATATTTATACTTCTGAGCTGAATTATTGTCATGATTCGCTGACTATGCGATTTATTGTTTATGTTTGGATTGAAATATATTGATTTATGCTTGTTAATATCTGAATGAGTATGTTATTGAATTGGTTACATCTGATTCAACCGTTATTACCTTATAGAAAATGGTGCGAAACCACAGTCCAGATTTGACAACTATTCTAGCACAAATGGCACAACAGCAACAGGTGATGGTTGAGGCTATGCAGCAGATAGCACAGAATAATGTTGCTAATAATGCTGCCAATAATGCTGCAAATAATGTTGCAAACGACGGCAATGGGATTAATACCGGTAATGAAGTTGAAGATGATGAAATGCTGTTAGCTAAGATGTCGGATGCCGTACAGAAGAAATGGACTGACAATTTCACTGGGAGAGGAGAACCGAGTATCCTACTTGACTGGATAGAGGATATGGAGAGAATCTTCTCTGCTGTTGGTGTTCCTGACAATCTGAAGGTAAAAGTTGCTGCATTTTACCTTAAGGAGGTAGCTGGAAGATGGTGGATGAAAATTCAGGAGGAGTTTTACAAACCAGTGCTGGAGGAGAAAGCTGATGGGTCTGTTATTGAGAGGTTTAGAGATTGGAAAGTTTTCAAATACCTCTTAGAGAAAGATTTCTTCCCGGAGCACTCGAAGGAACAAAAGGTGGCTGAATTTGAGGCATTTCAGCAAACTGAGGGCATGTCTGTGAAGGAATTCCATGATAAGTTTGAGGACTTGAACAGGTTTGCTGAGAGTGTGACGCCAACTGAGTCTTCTAGAGCCGCCAGCTTTAGAAAGAAGCTACTTTGGAGTATTAAGGGATGGTTTGCCTCTGAGCGATTCCATACTGTAAAGGATGTTTATAAGAGAGCCACAAAAGCAGAGCAGAACATGTAAACAATGAGCATGGAACTCGGGGGGAAGAGAAAGGAGACGCCCTTCGATTTGGTGAACATACCCAATAAGAAAGGAAATTTTGGGGATTTCAAAGGAAAGACGCAGTCTGCTGGGACTGGGAAGTCGAGCTACAAGAATGTTTTCCACAACAGAGCTCATAGCCAGGGCTTTGAAATCGAGAGGCCTTGCATCAAGTATGGCAATAAACATTCCGGGAGAATGTGCAATGGTGATAGGGTCACATGTTTCCATTGTGGTAAGCTTGGGCATAAGGCTAATGTGTGCTACTCCAAGATAGCTGGAAAACCAAATGTAGCGTCTGGGAGCAACTTGGTGGCGCCCAATCGATTCCAGAATTTCAAGGCCCAAAGTGGCTATGCGGGTTCGAATAACACTTACAAGAATCCGGCACCAACTAGGGGAACAACCTATACAGCACCAGCTAAGCAAGCGGGATCGGCCAGTATGGCCACTCCAGCTAAGAAAGCCACTGGACAGCTGTATGTCATGAATCCAGAAGAGAATGAAAACGCCGATGTCGTATCGGGTAAATTTCCTGTTAACTCAGTAATTGCAAATGTTCTATTTGATAGTGGTGCATCCCACTCGTTTATTGCTGATAAGATTATTGAGAAATGTAGACTTAGTGATAGTTCAGCGGTAAACTTTGAGTTTTCAATGCCTGATGGGTCTAGTATTGCATGTAAGAGTCAGTTTAAAGATGTGCCTGTGGTGATTTGTGGACTTGAGTTCAAATCTGATTTGATAGTTTTTCCCTTAACCCATTTTGATGTAATATTGGGAATGGATTGGATGGGTAGATATAAAGCGAGAATAGATTGTTGGATAGGAAAGATTTCACTTCGGGGACAGAAAAATACCCATGTGACTTATCGCATACTTCCAAAAAGACCAAGAATAAAGTTTGTGTCTGCCATGAATCTGAAGAAGCAGATAGCTAAGGGAGAACCTCTATTCTTATGTCATGTGCGAGACACTAGGGTAGAATACCCAGAGTTGAGCGATGTCCCTATTGTGAGTGATTATCCTGATGTTTTCCCTGAGGAGATCCTGAGGATGACACCCAAATGAGAAGTGGCGTTCAAAATTGAGTTAGTACCTGGAACGGGTCCGATTGCTAAGTCACCTTACCGGATGGCACCGGTGGAAATGCAAGAGCTGAAGAAACAACTGGATGAATTGGTGGAAAAGGGATATGTTAGACCAAGTGTGTCACCTTGGGGAGCACCGGTCTTATTTGTAAGGAAGAAGGATGGAACAATGAGACTATGTATCGACTATCGAGAGCTGAATAATGTCACCATTAAAAACAGATATCCCTTACCCAGGATCGATGACCCGTTTGACCAGCTTAAGGGCGCAAGTGTGTTCTCAAAGATCGACTTGAGGTCTGGGTATTATCAATTGAAAGTAGCTGAAGAAGATGTACCAAAGACCGCATTTTCCACTAGATATGGACACTATGAGTTCACAGTAATGCCATTTGGGTTAACAAACGCGTCTGCAGTGTTCATGGATCTCATGAATCGCACCTTCAGACCTTACTTGGATAAATTTGTGGTAGTGTTTATTGATGATATTCTAATTTACTCCAAGACTGAAGAGGAGCATAAGAACCACTTGAGGATCGTATTGGAGATTCTGAGAGAAAAGCAATTATACGGTAAATTCTCGAAGTGTGAGTTCTGGTTGAATAAGGTAGCCTTTTTGGGACACGTAATATCCAAGGACGGAGTTGCAGTAGACCCAGCTAAGGTCAAGGCGGTAAAGGATTGGCCGACCCCAAAGAATGTAACAGGGATTAGAAGCTTTTTGGGACTAGCAGGTTACTACAGGAGATTTGTGAAGGATTTCTCTAAGATTGCTAAACCAATGACGACTTTGATGAAGAAGACTACAAAGTGTAAATGGGATGAGACTTGTAAGAAAGCCTTTTAGACTCTAAAGGAACGGTTAACCACGGCGCCAGTTTTAGCACTACCTGATGAGAACATACCTTACAAGGTGTACACCGATGCTTCAAAGAATGGTTTAGGATGTGTCCTAATGCAGAACAGGAGAGTGATCGCCTATGCGTCTAGGCAACTCAAAAGTTATGAGGAAAACTATCCGACCCATGATTTGGAGCTAGCAGCCGTGAGTTTTGCACTAAAACTGTGGAGACACTACCTGTTTGGGGTTACATTCAAGATTTTCTCTGACCATAAGTGTTTAAAGTACATTTTCACCCAGAAAGAGTTGAACATGCGTCAAAGGAGATGGTTAGAGTTGATCAAAGACTACGACATGGAGATACTGTATCATGAGGGGATAGCAAATGTTGTAGCAGATGCATTGAGCAGGAAGTCTCTACATTCGGTCCAATTGGTTGTTCAAAGACAAAGACTAAGGAATGAGTTTCTCAATTTCGGAGTTCAGTTGACGGAACCAGGAGTAACCACGGGGACAACCGCGATTAAGAATGATGTCTTTGAGGAGATCAAAGAATTACAGGAGACTGACAAGCTGCTGATGGATAAAGTAGCAAAAGAACCTGCATTGTTCAAAAGAAGTGAAGATGGGATAATTCGATTTCAGGATCGGGTCTGCTTACCTAACAACGCCATATTGAGGGATAGAATCTTAACTGAGGTTCATGCAAGCAAATACTCGGTACATCCAGGTGGAGACAAGATGTACCAGGATTTGAGGAAGGTGTTCTGGTGGTCAGGAATGAAAAAGGATGTGGCTGATTTTGTGTCTAGGTGTTTAGTTTGCCAAAAGGTTAAAAGCGAACACAAGAGACCTCAAGGTAAATTACAACCCTTACCAGTACCAGAGTGGAAATGGAGTTCCATATCCATGGATTTCATTGCTGGATTACCTAGGACACCTAAGGGCAACAATATGATTTGGGTGATAGTGGACAGATTGACGAAATGTGCACATTTTATACCAATGAAGGACACGTGGGAAAAAGAAACAGTAAGCCGATGCCTATATACATCATGTGTTGAGACTTCATGGTACTCCAAAGGAGATCGTCTCCGACCGCGATGCACGTTTTGTCTCTCGTTTCTGGAAAAAGTTACAAGAAGCCTTGGGAACAAAACTCTTAATGAGTATCGCATTCCACCCCGCAACTGATGGTCAGACAGAGAGGACAAATCAGACCTTGGAAGATATGCTAAGAGCCTGTGCTTTACAGTACCAAGGTAGCTGGGAGGACAAGCTGGATTTGATAGAATTCTTCTACAACAACAGCTACCAAGCCTCAATCAAGATGGCTCCATACGAGGCACTATATGGTAGGAAGTGCAGGAGTCCAATCTGTTGGAATGACATTAGTGAAACAATGGTTTTGGGTCTAGATTACATCCAAGAGATGACCAACCAAGTCAAACTAATTCAGGAGAGACTAAAGGCTGCGTAGGACAGACAAAAGAGCTATGCAGATAAGACTCGCAGTCAAATTGAGTTTAATGAGGGCGACATAGTACTACTCCGAGTGTCACCTACCAGGGGTGTAATGAGGTTCGGGAAGAAAGGGAAACTGAGTCCAAAGTTCATTGGACCCTACAAGGTGACCAAGCGAGTTGGTGAAGTCGCTTATGAGTTAGATTTGCCAGCAAATCTCGAAAAGGTTCACAACGTGTTTCACGTTTACCAACTCAGACGATACGTTAGTGATCCGTCACATGTACTCAATCCAGAAACCATTGGGTTAGATGAAACCATGACTTATGAAGAGGCACAGTTGAAAATTTTGGACACTAAGGTGCGCAAAACTCGACGAGCTGAGACA
The DNA here is from genome assembly GCA_963680865.1 of Spergularia marina. Taxonomy (NCBI): domain Eukaryota; kingdom Viridiplantae; phylum Streptophyta; class Magnoliopsida; order Caryophyllales; family Caryophyllaceae; genus Spergularia; species Spergularia marina. Next base: position 17,723,916 of record OY804553.1, on the reverse strand, counting down.
CAAATGGTGAAAGTTTTGTGGTGTAATAACAACGTTGAGGAAGCAACCTGGGAAGTGGAGTCGGTTATGCGTGAGAAGTACCCTCATCTGTTTACTTGAGGTATATTCGGTTCTGTAACAACCCTAAATTTTCAACTATTTTGAATAAGGAAAATAAAGGACTGTTATGCCGCCGTGGACTACCAAGTCAACGGCAACGCTTATTAAATCGAAATTCTCGAAAGAAACAATAAAGTGTCAGAAGACTTATAGCTGAGGTTACAAACCAAAATGAAACCAAATGAAAAAGAGTACAATCGTTCATAAAATCCAAATGTTCGACGAATTTATTGTGGAAAATCCCATGCCATGCAATCGAAACCCAAGCAGACAAACAATCACCTTCAAGACCTGTCAACTACGCCATCGAGAATGACGTAGGCCCCAGAATAGGGTAGGGAACAAACCCAAACATAAAGAACGTCAGCACAGGCTGAGTATGAGAAAAAAAAGCAACAGAAAGGAAATAAGATACGCGCCTCAAAATGGCGCGTAGCTAAAAATAACTGAACAAACTACGCCCAGAAAACAAGACAACGAAGAACTGGGCACGACTCGTGCACTAGTCGTGCACGACTCGTGTACAATGCAGGAACCGGCAGAAGAGTGCCAAACGACGAAAAACTGATATTCTTACTCCTCAATTCTCTGGACAACAACATACGATCATCGAGGGCCTCCGAGAGGTCCCTAAAGACAAGCCAAGGGTCCTACCCCAAGACTACCACATCTAGAGTTACAAGTAACGCAACCTAATGACTCGAGTGTGCACACCCCTCACTAGAGGGCCGGTAGGACGAAACCACCTCTAGGAGGAAGTCTATTAGGGGGTTCGGTAGCTGATCTCCGACCCACAACACTACCTTGATCAGAGGTACAAACAAAAGCCACATCCTCGTGATGTGGTGACGGCTCCTACGTCCGCCCCTCTAGATGGGTTTTACTTATCTTCACGTTCTTACGATACACTTTTAATTTATCATTAAGGCACATTATTTGTGCTTGCGCTTTTCAATTTATAAACGGCCGTAGCCGGAAACAACAACATATGAATCAACAAACGAACAATGGCATTGCCATGAAACAAGACTTGCATGAAAAGAGATCCAAGAGTGAAAGACATGAGATGAAATGAATACAACGACGGTTGAAGCGAACGATTAGGCTTATGAGAACAAAAGGTACAAAACATGCTCAAGTCTTATAAGATCAATGTTCTTACCTTCCACACTCACAAATTCTAGGAGAGTATCAAAAGTCCACCAAAGGTACTTCCTCAAAGTCACCACCTAAACAATGTCGAAACAATGGAATTACTACAAATCACAAGGTAGTTATCCTCTAACGACTACGTCGTACTTACAACCCATACTCCAGACATCCCACAATTCACACACAAGATAATCCCCATATAAATATGATCATAAGGTAATCAAACGAACTCCAATTCGCACCAAACTTCCACCACAACTCCACAAACATACTAACAACGTTTTCAATCATTTAAATACTTAAATTACCCACAATAACACCCAAAAATAGGGCAAAATCAGATCTGGACAGAAGCTTTTTAATTAAATCAAACCATTATAAAACCTTCCCAAATTTATACTACACGTTACCCATATTGTACTAAGTCACCCTTTCAAATTTCATGCGATTCTGACCATAAAATCATCATCAAACATACATAAACCCTAAATTGTAAACTCCAACTAGAACTTCATAAAATCATGCTTAGATCCTCAAACAACAATGAATATAACACCAATTACAATACCACAATCCTATTCATGCTTTAAATCATCAATTAAACATGAATGCAAAAAGCCCTAATTATAAAACATGAGGGAGAGCAAGGATTCTTACAACTCTTGACGTAAAATCAAGAGAGAGGACGACGGTGGGTGAAGGGTGGCTACGGTGGTGGCGTGCGGCAGCCTTGAGGGTGCACGCGGTGGTGGCGGCGGCTTCCTTCCTCTCTTCTCTTCCTCTTTCTTTCTCCTCTTCTCTCTTTCTTTTCTCTACTTCTGCGTACGTGCGTTTGAGGGGGCTTGCTTCTCTTTTTTTTTTTTTTTTCTTTTGTATAGTGTAAGGTGAAGGAGTAAGTAAGGGTATTATAAGATTTTCCATAAAACCAACCCAATTAGGAAACTGATCCAAAGTAGGAAAACTCCCAAATTTAGTAATTGATTCCTAATTCTCAAATTAAATGTAACACCCTAATTAAATAAAGATCCCAAAAATTACGGGGTGTTACAGGTTCGGGTCGAACCTTTATTTTAAGGGGGATGAGAGCCTCGCGCGCTTTGTTTCTAAATGCTTGTTTGATGTGATTTATGTGTGTTTTGATTCATATGTTTGCCGGTTCTTCTTTTATGTGAATTGTTGCTTCGTACCTCGAGTACAATATTTCCAACTCATTTTAATTCTCATTCAAATACCCTTTTATTGTTTTTCCCTCGAGCATGTTCTTATGATCTTATACTACCTTTCCAAGTACCCATTTTACCCTGTGATCACTGTTACTAGTTAAGAGCGTGTCTTTTGAAGGATGAGTTTAAAGATTCGGGACGAATCTTTGTTTAAGGGGGGAAGATTGTAACACCCCATATTTTTGGGTTACTTGAATTGTACAAGTATTGGGAGAATCTCGTTTTAAGGGTATGAAAATCTATTTTGGGAAATTAGGGTATATCTTCCGATTAGAGACGCTTTCCTAATTGGGCAACTGTTTGACAAAATTACCAAAATACCCTTACTAAACCCTTTCTATTTTCTACAAAAGAATAAAATAAACACTCAAACCCTCCTTCACTCACCTCACGTCGACACAGAAGAAGAAAAAAAAAGAGAAGAAGAGGAAGTACCGTTCTAAAGTCTTGAGTTGATCTTGTGATTTCGCTAGTAAGGTAAGAACGTTGATCACAAACCTCTCACTATCCATTATCTTGTTTGATACACTTTGCTTGATCATCGTATGTTCTTGCTTTACACATTCATTCTTGTTACCCGTTTCGCTTGTGCCTAATTATATAATTGAGCATATTTTCCTTCCGTCTTATCAATGTTCGTTTGCGGTCTTTCGACCACCATACTCCCCACGGCCCTTCGGCCCTCTTGATCTTCTCGGCCCTTCGGCCTCTTAGCCGAGATCACCACTCGGCCACTCGGTCGAGTGGTGTGTTTGTTTGTCGTTTGTGTTTCTTTCGCTTCTAGTATCTCTCGATTATGATCATTATAATTTGTATCGTCAAATAATGCATATTTGAATAACGTATATAAAATGGATGAAAGAAAATAAATGACTCCACCTAGAGTACGATGGATTCGGCTCGACCAATCATCGTTTGATATACCTCTGATCAAGGTATGTAGGGTCGGGTTAGCTACCGACTTCCTAATAGTCTTCCTCCTAGATGGGAACTCGTCCTACCGGCCTGTCTTGCGAAGGGTGTGCACACTCGGGATTATTAGGGCGATAATTACAACTCTAGCTCGAACAAAGTTCGTTAAGTGGGGGCTATGGGGTAGGACCCTGGCCGAAAATATGATTAAGTAATGTATATATTGAGCGGCGATGCTCTTTTGATAATGCACTCTGTTGTTATTGATATTCCTATGTTATAACGTCAATTCGTTCTTGTTAGCTACGCGCCTCAAGGCACGTATCTTATTTGTTCTTTATGCTTGTTAATTCTTACTCAGCCTGTGCTGACGTTCTATTTTCTGGTTCGTCCCTACCGTGTTCTGGGGCCTATGTCAATCTTCGATGGCATAGTTGACAGGTCTTGATTATATGATTGCATGCTTACGAAGCCGATCATATTGGGGTTTTCGAAAGACTTTGTTTTATTTCAGACTTTATTTCGTTTTGATTATGTAATTTGGGTTTCGTTTGGAGAACTATAGTTGGACATTTAAAGACTTCCGCTGTTTTATTTTCTGTTGGTTTATTGTAGTTGAATTTCTAGCCTAACAATTGACTTGGTAGTCAATTGCGGGGTGACAATTCTAAATTTATTTCTATTTATAGTTGGTCAAAATTTAGGGTTGTTACAGTTTGAATTAGTAAGTGTTTATGTCAAGAAGAAGGGGAAGGTGCGTGTTTTACTAAAGAGATTTTGTTTGATCTTTATGATGACAAAAGTGTTTGGAATTTGTTGCTAGTAATGTACTTGCTTGCTTCCATGGTTTCAAATAGAGAAATTGCATGTAACAACTCTGCTTTATAAGTAATAAGGTCATGTACAACGCTGAACCGCACTCTCCATAAAGTATTAATTCTCCAGCACACTCTCGCTCTCCTTGGAAAATCAATAACTTATTTCACCACTACAATGTTATCACTCTCCTATCTAACTCTCCACCTCTTTTATAGGGCCCAGTTGTATTATTTATCTCATTTTCATATTTTTCACAATTTTTTTTCGTAAATAATTGAAATAAGTTAAATATTTTTCAATATCACAGAAAACATGTCGACATGAAAATTATGTCATGTTATAACGATATTTTTTAAAAACTAAAAAATGATTTTTTTTTTGAAAAATAAAAATGTTAATTGTCTAAAGTAATTATTCTGGAACTTAATTAAGTTAATAAAATAGTTAAATAGTGATTAATTAGCGTAATTTGTAACATATTATATGAGAGTGGGTGGGATATTTGAGAGGGAGAGAGAGGGAGAGAGAGAGAGAGAGAGTTATAACTAGCTACTTGTGTCAGTTGTGTGCTGCAAATGAAGAATTAGCTTCATCAAATGTTAATTCAGAGGTTGAAGTTAATTTTATCTCTCTCATCTCTCTTCAAAAGTTAACTCTCCATTTCGCTTCGTTGAATCACGCCACTGTACGTGTTCTTACGTGATATGAATATAATCAATCATAAGTCAAAATTCATAAGTCAAATTTTTTAATGTTCTGTTTTTCAATGTTTTCAAATATTTGAAATATTCAATGTATTCTCTACACCCCAAAGCCACCCCATAAATTAGCCATTTAGCCCCCAAGTACACCAACACGCATTCACCGACCGGGTCTTTGAGCAAACCATGAGTGTTTTTTCTTCAAACGTACAGGCAGAATACGATGAGCGGTGGGTCGTCGTCGGTGACCTCATCACATTTGATCTAGGCAAAAGTCAAATGACAGAAAAAAGGACCATTCACTAAAGAAATTAAAAGCGTAGGACTAATTCTTGGTCAACAAGAAATGCCACCATGTTATGACTTGTTTTCCCCCCTTCAAAGAAGTCCATTTCACACTACTATCCAACAAAACACACACACACACATCGTACTACCATATACCAAACCACTATAAAAGCTCATATAAGTCCTTATGTAACGCCCAACTTCCTCATTTTATACCAAACCAACCTATAAAATCAAGCTTCTCTTTTAAGATTTCTCGTCAATATCAATTTCAAATTCAGATAATTTGCCTTCTTCAATCTCCAAATATCGTTAAGATTGTGATGATGAACATGTCCAAGAGTAGTTCTGTTATTTTAGTAGCTTGTGTTTTGGTAACGCTACTTTTTAGCCTTACTACATCGGTCGATGCTAGGAGATTATTGTCGGAAGATGGGAACGGAAACGTTAACTATGGATCGACTTATGTGCGGGCGAGGTCTGTGATGGGTTACTGGTTTGAAAAGCTAGCCTCGGGTCCTAGTGGCCGCGGCGGTGGACATTAATTAATTGGTTCCGTTAGTTGGATGACTTGACCACGTCCAAATACGCGTGTGTTTATGGACGGAAACTGATTATATTCATTCATTCAATTTTTGCTTATAATAGGTTTTATCATTCTTTTAATTTGTTGCAAACAGGACCGAAAACATATCTGTAAATGTATGATTGATGGTAGGAACTAAGAAGTAGGCGAGGAAAAATTTAGTATGTCGTTCACTAATAGTATGTATATATGCCCATGGACTCATGGAGTATGTAGGATACGTGTTAGTTGATTAGTATATGTACATGATCACTTTCTAATCTCATAATTAGTTCATTGGATGTTGAAAGCAACCATGATTGTTGTTCAAATTGATTTTTAACAATGCAAATTCTAACTAGCCTGTTTATATACCCAACGTCTTGCGATGAAAACCCTCGTGTGAGGTATCGTACCGGGTGGGCCGATTCGCCCTCCATAAATGAATTGCTATTGACCAGGAGTCGCCAGCGATGTTTTCTTTTTTAGGACCCCACGAACCTAGAATGAGTTTGTGCAAGGTTACGGGTTGGGAAAGTGTTAGGCACCCAAACCGCCCGTCGTGGTCAACGGTCTCTACTAATTGATCCATAATAAATTAAAAGTAATTAATTGACAACGAATACACATAACACATGCGAGAAGAAATAAAATCATGCTTATACGAATAACGCACATACGCAAAGAGATCATCATAATCATTCCATATGCATATATCATACTCACGGAAAAACAACCTAACAACATGCTATATATTAATCAAATATGCTTAATAAATAATAAATAAAACATTGTAAAGAAAAAAAACTCAACTAAAAGACATGCCACGTAAATTTATGGAAATTATGCAAAACTCAAACATGCGTACTTCTTACTAAACGAGATCAATTTTAAAAGAAAATTATTTGAGAGAAAAAGTTACTTGCTTGTTAAGGGCCCTTAGGACTTACTTGCGATGTTTCGCGGATATCGGTTTTGTATGCCAAGGAGCCCAACCCCTATCTTCGAGCTGTTTCCTCCACTTGACCCAACGATCGAGTCTTGACCTTCGAAGTGGTGATTGTGCTACAGTGGACGGTCCTTCGTATTAAGTGAATTGTGTGTGTGGTTATTGTATGTGTCGTACCCTTGTTTACAAAGCCAAGAACAAGAATGAATAAAAATGAGTTGTTGTAGCTAGTTTCGTAGCATTCTCCGCAGTTTTTTCTTTTCTTGTGTGTGTATGTGAAATGAGGGCCTTTAAATAGGGGACTAACTAGGCTAGGTTACCCTACGTTTAGCCTCCAAGAAAATAAAAATGATAGGATAACGTAGGTGTGGAAATGATTGAGGATAATATCAAAAGAAGAAGATAAATGTAAAGATAATGGGAGGGTAATGGTTATGAAAATGATAGAAAGATGAATGAGGTATGAAAATGGGAAGATATGAGTGTTATCTGGATAAAACGAAAGCGTGAAAAAGAAAAATACCAACAACCTCTGAAAACAGGCGTGAAGTGAAAGAATTTCACTTGAATGCCAGTTGGTTGAGTGGCATCCAATGCTTTGGGCCATAAACACCCTCGTAAGCCTCAGTACGTGAATGGGTCAAATGCACCAAATGCTCCACTCAAGTTGGGCCAAGCTAAAACATGATCCAATCATGCAACAGTTTTCATCAATCAATTGGGTTCCAGCATTGGGCTAGTCGACCATTTGGGCTCTGACCAAAATACAAATCTCATTGGCATACAAAACCGATTATCGCGTTTAAGTCCGTTTTTATTATCGGGCGCTATAAGGGAAGCCACCAAGTAGGGTGTCTACACCTTTAAAAATCACCTAAAAGTTGAAAATAAGCCTAATTTAAAACGATTAGACCCAATCGGTAATCATCTGCTACTCAATCGAATATGTTGGTAACACCACTAGCTTAAATAATAAGCTAGCTTATTTAAGAAGTTACCCCATGCAACTTATTTAAAATAAGCTAGCTTATAATAATTTTATTCCTAATTTACTCTCAATTATTTACTAAAATAAAATGAGATTAAAAATAAAAAATGCATTTTTATGTAATTTTATATATACCAGCTCATATATCAGCTAATTCTGCAAAACACTCCTTATACTATCAGCTAAAAACTCTGCAGCTATTATTTCAGCTTTCAGCTACTATTTCAGCATTCAGCTACTATTTCAGCGTTCAGCTACTATTTCAGCTAGTTTTACCAAACATAGCCCAAGTGTGGAGACGTAACGATTCCGTACCCATTTGGTATAGTAGAGAGTTGCTACTATGTAGTTAATGACCCCAACATATTCCGAGGAATATTCCCGAATAATGCAAGTCTCGACTCTAGAGAAGTGTCTCGAGTCGAGATACCGATGTCTCGACTAGAGAGGTGCACTTCTCGAGTCGAGACCATCGCAAAATGATGCCCACAAGACTAAGTTATCTCGAGCCGAGAATTACTTAACTCTCGAGTCGAGGTGTCTGCTTCTCGACCTGAGACACGATGTTCTCGATGAGTCGAGATATATTTGATTCTCGACCTCTTCTCTCCTTTCCTCGGCTCGAGCTAGTGTGTGTATCCGATGCATATCCGAGCTAACTCCTCCTCAAAACTCGCTCCAACTCATAGCTCGATCTTCTATTATCGTCCAAGGCTCGCCAAAGGGTTTTGAGCCACAAAAATCCCGTAAAACTATCGATTAAGTTCCAAAAATACTCTGAATGGTGTGGTCTACGAATCACAATAAAACCATGCCCAAATAGACACTAAGGCGCCTAAATTATGCAGATTAACACACTACAATTATACCATATCACGAGCGGCACTCCTCAGACTCAGAGTCGGAATCCGAACATTCCGAATCCGAGTCCAAGGAGATGAGCTGAGCCGTTCGACGAGGGTCAAGAGGGATGCCGAGTGGGATCGGCCTCACATCCCACGTCCCCGGTCGCGACAACCATACTTTTGCCTCCTAAACCAGATCGGCCTGCGGGCGTTGTCCGGGCTTGTAATTTTTCTCAAGCCACGGGCAATCCACCCATACATTGGCCATATGACGCGGATCCAATCAGACCTCGGATCGTCATCGGGGGATGCGAATGGTGGGCTAAAACAGGAAAGATGGAAAAAAGGAAGCTAAGGCAAATAAACGGTTACCCTAATTAAAAAAGAAGTTACAAAAGTACGATAAAAACAAAAATGGAAAGAGAGGAAGTACCTTGTTGTCACCGAAAATCGGGTATAATCTTGCAAAATATTCAAAGGGAACTTCGAAACACGACGGCGGTGATCGGAGAGTGAAGAAAAACGAAGGGTTTAGAGTGAAAGTCTCAATTTTTGGGAAAGAAATCGAGAAAATATAAAGAACGGCGAAGAATCAGATCGAAATCGGGTCGAAAACACGATTATTGATCAAAAAGATGAAGATTAAAGGGAACAAAGGGGAGTTTTTGTTGAAAAATTGGAGAAAACGTGGAGAAAAGTTGAGAGCAAAAGTGAAAAAAATTGGCAGTGGCGAAAATGATTTTCGAAAAGGTTAAAGTCAGATTTATAAGGGTTAATTCGGGGGTAAAAAGGTAAAACCACACGGTTTTTCACAACTTCCCATACACGTCATCATTAACTGTCATCAATGTCACTGTCAACAGTTAAAGGTGTTTGCCTTTTTATATTCCCAAAGATGCCTTTTGGAGTCCCCAGAAGGTAACGGTTGGAGAAAATCTTTTCGAATTCTCCCATCAATAATTGAAGAGAGCGAATTTTGAGACGATGGAATCTCAGCAACACGCACTGCGACAACGCACCCATCATGGTTGCGACTCCAAGAGGCCAAGTTTTAATCGAGCCGAGATCGCACCCGATTCCAGGGGCGAGTCTCGGCTGCGATTCCATTTCCTACATGTGAGGGCCGAAGTTTTAGTAGAGCAGAGATCGCACCCGATTCCAAAGGCGGTTGCGACTCCATCTCCTACATGTGAGGAGCGGAGGTTTATCCTAGCCGAGATCGCACCCGATTCCAGGGGCGAGTCTCGGCTGCGACTCCATCTCCTACACGTGAGGGGCGAAGTTTTAGTTGAGCCGAGATCGTACCCAATTCCAGGGGCAAGTCTCGGCTGCGACTCAATCTTTCAGCCTAGGGGCCAGGTTTTTAGTACGATGCGGAAACACACCCGATCACAAAACAGAAAAAGAGACAGAAGCGCACACGGCTGTGAAGCTCGCAAGAGGCGAAGTTTTCGATTAAAATCGAAAATACGAGCCCCACGGCCTGAGAAAGAGCATCAAAGCAAGAAAATGGGCATCACATGGCCTTATCAAAGCCCACTCCATGAGCCATGACAAATTAAAGGGCGACCAGGGGATGTGTAGTCGAGTCACCCTCGATGAGCAACGAAGTCGTGGCGCAATGACCGACAAGCACAACCCGACTCCGAGGGGCTCTGTTGTGGTTCATTTTACTAATGAGGCCACAGCCCTAAATGACGAAGGCCCATAATCTTTGATTTAGCGGCTCATGTGACACCCATGAAGTCCAATTCATTTCATTCATTGTATTATGAGGAAATGCAGTGTTAGGATGAAAGGGGGGTCCCCTAGGTTTATGACTTGGACTCCTCACATTCCCTATAAATACCCCCCATTTATCAAAATCAGGTGATATTTATTCCATACTATTACTCTTGAGACACGTTTATTGCAATCATTTGTGGTAAGTTGGTCGCGACTACCTCATCTTTCGCACTCAGAACTGACTTGAGCGTCGGAGGGGCGTCACCTGGTGAAATTCGGGCCCCTTTAATTGTTCGTTCACTGCGCAGGTCGAGAGCATAGCCCTTCGGTCTATACCAACTCGAATCCACACCAACAATATGGTGGTGAGAAGATACTAAAGTAAAAAGAAACACAATATTATTGAACTAATCTTTTCATCTCACACTCAAAAAATGAATTTGAAACTACAAACTTCTAGAGAGACAAACTTGAAAATCAAGTGAAATAATGAATTTATGTAAAAATTACTATGTGAGACAAGCTAAGGGTACCGTTTAGCATGTAAGCTACTTCCTCTGCTATTCTTATCATACTTTTTTTTACACGTGCAAAATTGCACGGCCCGATTACATTACATTTGTTTCTTCTTATTCAAATTAAACTAAATTTTATAGGTGTAAATTAATATAATGTAACTTACTTTGTTTAAATTTAATATAAGGAATATAAATTACGGTGCAACTTTCATTTAATGGAATAGAACATGTCAATTGTGCATATTCATTATGACGGTTAGTAAATCAAATTATATCCCCACCCATGTAGTATAATCTGCTCCTTTGTGCCAAAAAAAAAAAATATGACGGTTAGTAAATCAAATTGTATTCAGCTTGGCAGTATTTGTCCTTAGATTAGTTTTACACGTTGGATCAATCGTCAAATCATGATTGCGAACTCTGTTATTTATTGGGCAAATTCAAGAGCATTCACACAAAAAACCCCATCAAATTACGGGTGCAAGTAGCAATCGATTAATCATTTGGTACATAAAATTAGAGCTATGATCTAGTTGGTAATATAAACCAACTTTCTTACTTGCTCTGTATGTAATAATCAAATCTTCCATAAAAAAAGATTGCTTAAGATTTTCCCCAAATTAAATCAAAATCAATCCTGAATAATCTCTATATCCTCATCATCTTCAATAATCCAACATCTGTAAAAAGTTTAATCAAACAGGTTATTCGAATTGACCTTTTGTGAAATTTTTTAAATGAACTCTATCAACCAGAACCAATTTTGACAACCTTTATGCATACCTAAGATGAAAATAAAACGAAATCAAGATGCCTTTTAACCATGACATTCTTTGATTATCAAAATCATTGACTCAATTTTACCCATATTAAGATGAAAGTTAAACAAAATTAAATACATTTTGACCAAGCCATGATATTCTTGGATCAAATCCGTTAACCAAATTTCACCTATCTTAAAATGACAGTAAAGCCAAATCAAGATGAAGAATATGGAGTATAGTTTATTTGATGAATCAAAAACTAATTTAGTTTATCTAACACGCTTTTGTGTGTCATGAGCCTAATTTTTACGACACATTGCCCGTATCAACTCGCACCCGTTTCAACTCTCATATATTTAGTTTTATCTATCTGGCTCGCATTTATGGGTCATGAACCCACTTCTTATTACACATGATTGGTACTGACTCGCATCTGTTTTGATGCTCGTAAAAAAACTAATTTAGTTGTATCTGACTATTTGATACCATTTTATGTCATGAACCCACTTTTTATGACGCATGACCCATATTGACTCACACCCGTTTTGACTCTCATTTGTTTAAATTTATTTATTTGGCGCTTTATGTGCCATGATGCCACCTTTTATTACACATGACCGCTATTGACTCTCGTATGTTTAGTTTTGAGTTATCTCTTCTACGTTTGTCAAATATTACACGACCTGTAGACCCAATTGACCCTTAATATAAGACAATAAAGATTATTTTCTAATTTTTTTGTTCCACAAAAGAAATGATTATTCTCTAATTTGATATTAATGGAATATATGGTAATTATATAAGTTGCAGTTTCGGTCAAGAAATGATCAAATTTTGTTTCCAAATAACTTACTGTAGAATATATGGTAGTACAATTATTGACCGAAATCTTTCCTATAAATTTGGACGAAATATCAGGGATTAATGTCGTTTATATATAATTTTGTTAATAAAAGAATCAATAAAATCAATTGGCTTAGTGGCTGAAGTGTTATAATATAACTTTGAGGTCACAAGTTCTAACCTTCATAGCCTCATTTTTTCAGAGTTTATTATGTGCCAATTGATGAGGTGGCGATGACATCATCGACAATGTGGACGCAAAAACTTACACTAAATGTTTTGCCTATTAGTACTAGTTTATTGGCCTGTGTAAAATTGCACGGGTTGTTATATGAACTTGGTTATAACTCTATTTAATTACTCATAATTAACACAAAATATAGGATTGTAAAAAACTTAACCGACCAGATGTGACCCGTTGTTCAAGGTTAATACCCATTTTTTTCCTGATCAAGTTCTGGCCATCGATAACTCGGACCCGCTTTGACCAGTATTCTTTTGGGTTACACTTGAGATGGCCCGTTGTCCCAGTTTTTTTAAAATTAAGACAAAAAGAAGCGTGTTTAATTTGGTATCATCTTAGAGAAGTTATATTTGATTCCATGAAAACAACTTTTTTTTTTTTTTTTTTTTTTTTTGTAAGAAGTTATAAGTGCTTTTATTCATCCCATTGAGGGGAAAAAAGACGAGACCTCTTACAAAATAAGAACCACTAGCAAGTTCTAGCAAACAACCTTATCTCAAAACTATCTACTATTTCCGGACAATTCTCACTATTCTTCCAGTTATACATCCTGACACTCACAAGAAATTTGATTCTGTCTATAATCCATTGTTCAGTGTGCTCTTCCTCAGCAAACAGTCTTGTATTCCTCTCACACCAGATCTGGTAGATGACTGCATTCAAACAACATCTCCCCAATTTTGCCAGCCAGTGTTTTGACCTTTTCCTACTGGCAAACTAGTGATACTCTTGCCTGATATGCCATTTCCTTCTGCTAATGCCCAGCCAGAGAAGTAAACTTTGCCAATAATTGCCGAGTAATCACAGTGGAAAAACAGGTGCTTGTGACTCTCATTGGCCTTTTTACAGAGCACACACCTATTAATAATCATCATTCCCCTATTTCTGATGTTATCAATGGTAGGGAGTTTGTGCTGAACAGCTAGAGAGGATATAAAACTGTGCTTTGGCATTGTGGTGCTATCCCACACAACTTTACTCCATTTCACTTTGCTCTGCTTCTCTCTGAGCTGCTCATAAGCTGCTGCCACATTGAATTTATCTCCCTTTGTCCAAGAAAGGATCATAGCATTAGCCTTAGTCATGTCCCCTCCTGCTGCTAACAGGTGATCCCTAACACTAAAGATACTTCTCTAACATTCTGGATCACTCTGCTTTTGTCTGACTTTCCAAATGCTTTCACCCTTCAGACAATAGGTTGTGCACCATTTACACCAGCTGCCCTAATCTATTCCAAGACAAAACTTACTTAATATTAAATCCAGCTTCTTCCCTAGGCATACAAGAAGACTTCCAGCTCTTGAATGTCATCCTTCCTTCACCTTCCCTAATTCCCCACAAGAAATCTTTACAGAGTTTATTAATCCTTTTTAAGATACCTTTGGGAATGATCAAGCTAGCACACCAAAAATTCTCCAAACCAAATATAATAGAGTTAAGAAGCTGAATTTTTCCAGCATATGAAAGGAATTGAGAGCTCCAGTGATTGATTGAGTGTTGTATCTTACTCAGGATGCTAGAAAACATATCAGTTCTGAGTTTCTTGGAATGAAGAGGTAAACCCAGATGTCTAAAGGGAAATTTCCCTTCAGTAAACCCTGTAACTTCCAGAATCTTCTCCTTAACTTCCCTGCTTACTCCACCAAAATAAACATCAGTTTTTGCAGGGTTAGCTTCTAAACCAGAAATTGCAGCAAAATTTTCCAGACAGTGTACCACAGCCCTAGCTGAAGGAACATCCCCCCTAATGAAAATCATTAAATCATCAGCAAAAGTGAGGTGGGTGAGCTTGATTTTCACACATTTTGGATGGTAAGAGAATTGGGGCTGGTTGTGAATGTTCCTCAGAAATCTAGACAAAATTTCCATGCTCATCACAAAAATATAAGGGGACATCGGGTCACCTTGTCTAATGCCACACTTCCCTTCAAAAAACCCTTCATAAGTCCCATTTACCTTCAGAGAGTATGTTGTGGTAGACACACAGCTCATAAGCCATTTGATGAATAAAGCAGGAAAGTTGTAAGCCATCAGCATGCTTTCAATGAACTCCCAATTTAGGGAATCAAAAGCTTTCCTGATGTCCACTTTAATCAGGCATCTGGGAGAAACATTCTTTTGATTATAGCCCTTGACCAAGGCCTGAGAGACCATAATGTTATCGAAAATACTCCTATCCTTCACAAAAGCAGCTTGCTCAAAACCAATCAGGCTTGGAAGGACTTTTTGAATTCTATTTGCCATTATTTTGCTAATTGTCTTGTATATGGTTGAGCAACAAGAGATGGGTCTGAAGTCAGTTACCTGACTAGCATTATCCTTTTTTGGGATTAATGTGACCATTGTAACATTAGCGTGCTTAGCCATTTTTCCTGATCTGAAGAATTCCAATACTGCAGCAATGTAATCCTTCTTTACTATATCCCAAGAAGCCCTAAAAAACCCTGAAGCAAAACCATCCTGTCCCGGCCTTTTATTGGGGTTAATACTAAAAGGAGCCTCCTTTATTTCCTCCTCAGTCAGTCACTGGATTAGTAAGACAGTTTTGCTGATCACTGTTCAAGATAGCTCCCTCAGCTATAACAGCCTCATCCAGAGCCTGCACAGGTCTATTCTGCCCCCGAAGATTTTGATAAAATTCAATGAAGGCATTACTAATATCCTCAGCTTTAGTGTGGGTATTACCATGCCTATCAGTGATCTGACCTATATAGCTCTGGTGTTTTCTTTCTGCAATTTTAGAAAAGAAATACCTTGAGCTACAATCAGATTCCTTCATATGATGAATTTTTGCCCTCTGGCTAAGAATACTGATCTCAGCCTTCTTTAATCTCATGCATTCCTCCTTCAGAATGGTATTCTCTTCGATTAGAGCTGGGTCATTTTTACCTTGCATTCTTTCCTGGCTCTTAAGCAAGTCCAATTTGCTGAGTCTTACTCTCTCAGAGAGATTGGAGTAGTGAAGCCTGTTCAACTCAGTGAGACTGTGCTTAACATTCTTTAGTTTTTGGAAAAGAATGTGCATGGCACTTCCATGATGCTTGAATTGATACTCCAGGCATTTTTTACCATCTTTCCATAATCTTTATGTGCCTCCCAGCAGTTCATATATCTGAAAGTTTTCCTAATTTTCAGAGGATCTCTGACTCTCACAATGATAGGAGAGTGATCTGATAACCCTGCAGGAAGGAAATCAGCAAGTGTTTGGGTAATTTACCATCCAGGCAGGGTTGATGAGAGCTCTGTCCAGTTTAATCCAACTTCTAGCTTCCCCATCCTGGTTATTGGTCCAGGTAAAGAAGCATCCCTGACTAACCATATCCTCCAACCCACAACCTCTGAGGCAGTCATTAAACTCCTCCATGTCTCTCCTAATAGGTGAGTTAATACCTTCCTTCTCTGCTTGGGACCTGATGACATTAAAGTCACCCATAACTACCCATGATTCATTCCCCATGTAAAGATTCATCAAAATTCCCCATAGCTCCCTTCTCTCAGCAGCATCATTGCTACCATAGACCATGGTAACATAGAACACACTGTTATCCGCTTTATCAGTAACCCTGCAGTGAATCAGTTGAGCATGAGTGTGAAAAATATCTACCCTAACAGTAGATCTCCATATTAACCAAATCCTCCCATTTCTATGGTAATCATAGTTGGTATGACTACTATAATTTCCACACTTTCTTTTCAGGATTTTGCCAGCCTTCTTCTCTTTGATCCTTGTTTCCATAATACCAAACACATCCACCTTATGTTGCAACAAGAGGTCCTTCACCTCTTGCTGTTTGAGGGCCTCATTGAGCCCTCTCACATTCCAAGAAGCCACTAACATTGGGGAGGAGGAGTGTCAGGAGGCTCCTCTTCCCCTAGGAAATCAATCTTCTCTTGCACAATTGCAGCAAAACCCTTGTCCATTTGAATGTCTATTTTGCCCAGCTGTATAAATCTATTAGTTGTTCTTGTCATTGGGGAATGAGAGTGGGTTTTGGTTCTAGATTTCATCTTTTTATTCACCATCCTAAATCCCAGCTCATCCACCTGCATGTTTGAAGGAGTGATTGCATCTGTATGAGTACTATCTTCCATTACAGTTGGCTGCTGAACAGCTGTGTCAGCAACCTTCTGGATTGGGATGTCATCTCCCTTCTCAACTACCTGATTACTCTTTGGCCTATACTCCATTTTCTGTTGCACCTTTGCCTCTTTTGCTGGCTTTTTCTGCTTGCAGCTGTACTCCTGGTGTCCCAATTTTTTGCAGCAATTGCAGAAATATGGGACCCATTCATATTCGACTCTTTGGCAAATTGGCTCAGAGAATGGTGTTTCGAGAATTAGATGATCAGGCAAGTTTTGTGAGACATCTATTTCAACCATTACTCGTACAAAAGATAGCCTAGACTTCTGTGTAGTGGTATGATCTGCACAAAGTGGTTTGCCCAATTTACTGGCTATTTTGCTCAGTGCATTTTCAGACCAAAACCAGGGGTCAAGTTCAGGCAAAAGCACCCAGACTGGTACATCAGAAATTTTGTCAAGTTCCTGAGACAGACCAGGGTTCCACCGCTTCAAAATTAAAGTATTTCCACTTATCTTCCATGGCCCTCCTCTCAATATTTCAAGCATTTCCTCCTCAGATTGAAATCTGAATGTGAACCAACCTTGTTTGTAATACAAAATGTTCGGTTTATTCACTACAGACCATTTTTTCTCCACATAGTCCTGAACTTCTTTCAGTTTCGGTTTTCCACCTATGATATTTCCTACCAGGGTGTTTTTCCAGTAATCCAATTCTGCACTTACATCCTCTTCCTCAATCACAACTTCATCCGAATTTGCACTTGAGTCACAGTAATGCAAGTTCATACCAATTTTTGTTCTACCCCCTGCCACTTTGCTCCATGATTTGGTTGTTTTGTTCTCTACTCCACCCTTCCCAATTTCAGGTTCCAACCCTACATCCGGTTTACCCCCTTCCTCCTCTAAAACACCATTTCCAACCAATTCAGTTTCCACAGTAGTCTCACAATTTCCAATCAGCTCAGTTTCAACAGTAATCACATTATTATCTATTATCCTCTCACTTGAAACATTCTCGCTACCTACTGCAATCGATTTCGAGATAGTTTTCATACGTGACTTCACCATCGCATTTCCGACAATTTCACTCAAGAACACCGGTGATCGAGGTGATTTGTGCAGCTGGGTTTCACTTTCCTCTTCCGATCCTTCTCCATTCCTTTGAATATCCCCATCATCAGATTTGCCTCGAGGAGAGGAAGCTGATGGTCGAGTTATTTTCGGCGGTCTTCCCCTTGATCGTGCCTGTTTTGCCTGTTTCGCCATGTTCGCAAGCTTTGATATTCTGTCCGTACAGTTTTCTTGAGGAGAAAGCTTCTCCTAATACATGACGAATTACACCGCTATTTTCGGGTCCCGTTTTTGTGAAGTAATTCATATAAACCCCGACTACTTTTTAACACACTTTTTTTAACTCTGGCCCCACCCGTTCACCCGTATTTTGAGTTAAAATGAAACAAACCCAAGATGTGTTATTTCCTAATATATTGCGCCTATATATATATTAATTCCTAAATTATCTCCAAAAATAAAATGATTTGATATGATTCAGATTATCTCGTTCAAAGTTATTTTCGTAATTATCTCCTAAAATCTCAAATTCTTTATTTATAACTTTGTTAATAAGAGTATCAAAAACATCAATTGCCTTGATGGTTGAAGTGTTAAAATTGTAACTTTGAGGTTACAAGTTCACACCTTCACAAGCACATTTTTTATGTTGTCAAACACATGCAATAATGAGGTGGCGATGACATCAGCAGTGACATCACTGATGATGTGGATAGTGTAATTGAAGGCTAATGGGGTGATTATTGGTTAAATTAATACAATATAATATTGATCTAACTCTATCGACTGCTCACGATATTCCAAAACACGTTATATTACAATGTATACTATCATCAATAAACCACTAGTTTCGACAATTTGAACGATTAGGACACAATGCAACTTAGCCACAAACAATTATTGAAATTCTCAAACAATTAGTTCAGGGTACAAAATATCCAATTGAACGATAATAGAACACTATCAAATAAATTAAAGGAGAGGAACATTCTTTTCTAAGACATACTCAACCAAGTTTTCAACCATTGATTCTTCCATTTACCACTTACTCCGCACAAGAGTTAGGCTTTAAATGGCCAAACTACCAAATTGGTAAAAAAAAGTAGGGGACAAATGACAGATTGGTAACAAAGAAAACTCCGATGACAGATTGGTAAAAAAAAAAATAACACTAACTACCAAATTAGCCAAAAACACCACTTTTGACCGCCGTTTACATCACTTACTATATACTTCCTTTAAGAAAATTATTTAGCTCCGTTTTTAAATCAATACTAAGAAAAAAAAAATTACTTCAATAGCAAAAAAAAAAAAAAAAAGGAAGAAACAATTGAATTTATATATTGAAGAAGCAAAATAAGTTATGAAATAATGGTTATTTCAGCAAAAAAGCTTATCGTCGGCTCGTTTTAGGTTACAATAACAAGTGGCATCTCGTGTGATAATTTTATGTGGTAGAATGACTAGTACCCATTTACGAAACCAAAAAAAACCTATGTTTTGAACACCAGACGATTTAATTAATTCACAGAGTATAGCACTAAAATGTGAGATGACCATTTGGATATGATATTGAACTCTAGGCGATGTGATTAGTTTGCGGAGTACTTTTTTGTTGAAAGTTTTTTCTAAAACCAAATTTCTTTAAACTTTTTTTTTGTGCAGTACTTTGAAAAAAATGTCTTCTTATGTATTTTTATTTTATTTATTTTTAATAAAATTATTAATTTTGAAAAGGTAATAAAATCATGATATACATGGAAATACATTTAATATATAAGAATTCCGGCCGAATGAGAGTTTTTTTTTGGCTAATTTGGTGTTTCATGTCATTTATTTTTACCAATTTGTCGCTTTAGTAATTTTTTTTACCAATCTGTCATTTGCCCCTTATTTTTTTTTACCAATTTGGTAGTTTGGCCGCATGTCTCAATTTTGGTATTAATATACCACATTAGTCTTTTAAGTTCAACTTGAAAAACACTAAAGTGAGATTTGATCACGTAACTTTCAATAAATCTAATTCATTAATTGCTGTAATTAACGTAGCATTCCTCTACTATCTTTAACATATTTAGACAAGTTCATACCAAGTCGCTTCAATCCATATAGTATAAAATTAGATCAACTCAGTTCAACTCAAAAATTTGTAGTTTAGTCAAACATGGCCATTATAGCGATCTTCTCGAATCCTTCTATACTATTAAAGGAGGCTTTTTTGAAGCTCTCACAACGATCGAGCATTCTTAGAGTGTTTCAGTAATATTATAATATTAAAAGTTATAATCTTAATCTCACTCAAATACAATTATGAGCCAAGTAATACAATCATACGTTCTACTAATTCGTGTTTCGGCAATATTATAATATTAAAAGTTACAATCTTAATCTCACTCAAATACAATTATGAGCCAACTAATACAATCCTACGTTCTATACTACAGAATACTTTTAGTATTGATATTTGGTTTTTTTTTTTCCTTTACTTTGTAGATCAAACAAGTTGAGCAAAGTACAAGTATCATAATGACGAGTAGCATGAAAAAAATTACTCTTTCTAAGTTTCACTTCTGAAGTCCTAATGTACATGACGTCAACATTCTAATGCAGTTTGAGTTGCTGAATAGGGACTTTCGATGATAATTTTATGCAATCCATGCATGCATGATAGAATTCATAATGGTTTGAAGGTCGATTATCTATTAATTTACGACACGATCATGGACTCAAGGTGAGGGGTCGTCCTTTCCGTTCGTAGTTGGCTCTTTATATTCAATTTTTTTAAATGTAACAATTAGGTAAAAACAAATACTAGGAAATCGTTCTATCGCAGTGGTGTGTAGGTTTACTTGGTTCTGAGAACTTGTGGTTAGGTGCTTAGATATAATCATGAGTCGCAATTTCGATCATCTTATCATTGTTAGTAAAAAATCTCTCTCGAAATTTCATACAATGAAGTGCACACAAAACTATTGTTTGTGATCTATATTCTTTTACTCATTATCTTACCATATGTTTTAGTTAGATGACTTAGGTCAACTATACATATTTTTCATGTGCATATGTTGAAAGTTGATATTTTGAAGCTACTACATTGTGTCTATAGCCACACAACTATTTTGGTGAGATTCCGGTATATCTTAAAAACTCGAGACTTTTCTAATTGAAAGAAAATTCGAAAATACATTTGAAAAACAAGTTAATAAGGTTATGACTACAACTATATTAGGTCAGTGTCATAAAGTTCATACGAGTCCTATGACTGTTAGTAAACCTACAGAAAATAATACATTTAAAGAAATATATATAAAATAGTTGTATGATTGTAAGCTTATTTAAATTACCGACAAACAAAAATTAAGCTAAAAAAGACTTTAATGAAAGTCCTAAAGTTTCTCCTATATCTATTCAAACAAAAAATTCTCCTATATATGTCTTAAACACTAATTAAAATATCACATTACAGTGATATATGTGTACATACAATTCTATGTTTTACCAACACGTCCTAAAATGAACCGATTTTGAACCTATGTTCAAGAGGGCACTTTATCGTGAACAACTTATTATGTTCATAAAATGAGTCAAATAAGTAGCTTAGAATACAAACATTTTTTTTTATTTAGTTTAACCATAAACCTTTTTTTTTAGGATTATAAACCTACTAGTTTGATGGCCCGTGCAATGCCCGGGCTACTTATGTTTAAATGTTAAAATTATGTAGACAAATTTTTTTATGTAAAACCTAAAATTTCATTTCAAACACCCGTGTGATATTTGTAATGTAATTAGATGGAAAGTCGCCTTAAACCTAAAATCATGTTTCGAACACCTGTGAGATTTTTTTAATGTAATTAAAAATAAAAGTTACATTTCATAAATCTAAAATCCCGTTTCGAACACCCGTGGGATATTTGTCATGTAATTAGATGGAAAGTCACATTTCAAAGCCTAAAATCTCATTTTGAACACCCGTAGGATATTCGTAAAGTAATTACACGAAAAATCATCTTTCAAAGCCTAAAATCTCATTTCGAACACCCGTGGGAGATTTGTAATGTAATTAGAGGAAAAGTCGCATGTTAAAAGCCAAAGTCCCATTTTGAAATACCCGTGAGTTATTTGAAAATTGGCATAAATCAAGTAATTACTATATTACTAACTATTTTCCATAAATCAAGTGATTAATAATGTTATTTTATTAGAATACTATTACCATATAGTATCTACTTAACATATCCAATTTTGGATAAACTTTATTTACAATATAATAATATTATTATATGACACGTGTCAGCGTGGGAATTGAGCGGGTTCAGAATTACATATGTATATTAGATAGCTTTGTTCATAACTTATGAGATACTCTATCATATCTTAAATTTAAAGTATTTTCTTTTGTTTTTGGATATTTTACCTTATATTACCAGTTTTAACTCTATCATGTTTATTAGTGAACATTACTATGTGACCGTGCAACGCACGAGCCATCATCCTAGTTGCTAATAATTTTAGCTAGTTGAGATCTTTTATTTGAACATTTTAGCCACCATGTAATTTATGTTTACCAGTTGCTACTTGTCCAAATAGTGCCAATGCGTTGTCCTTCTCTTACATATGGAGTAATCAAAGATCAACTATCGTATACATCGCATTCCGCTTCAATTATCATGTTTTCTTTGAAAATTCATCACGAGAAATTAAATAGCCCTCCTCTTGTTCATATCCTCGACAAGTTGGTCCCTTGTGTGGAAGAGATTCATTCAGAGTCAAGATGACCAAGTCAACAAGACTTTTAACTTTCCAATATATTTATATTTTAGAACATTTCTTTGCACATTATTTTTTTTTGACTACTAACTATTTTCCATAAATCAAGTGATTAATAATGTTATTTTATTAGAATACTATTACCATATAGTATCTACTTACCATATCCAATTTTGGATAAACTTTATTTACAATATAATAATATTATTATATGACACGTGTCAGCGTGGGAATTGAGCGGGTTCAGAATTACATATGTATATTAGATAGCTTTGTTCATAACTTATGAGATACTCTATCATATCTTAAATTTAAAGTATTTTCTTTTGTTTTTGGATATTTTACCTTATATTACCAGTTTTAACTCTATCATGTTTATTAGTGAACATTACTATGTGACCGTGCAACGCACGAGCCATCATCCTAGTTGCTAATAATTTTAGCTAGTTGAGATCTTTTATTTGAACATTTTAGCCACCATGTAATTTATGTTTACCAGTTGCTACTTGTCCAAATAGTGCCAATGCGTTGTCCTTCTCTTACATATGGAGTAATCAAAGATCAACTATCGTATACATCGCATTCCGCTTCAATTATCATGTTTTCTTTGAAAATTCATCACGAGAAATTAAATAGCCCTCCTCTTGTTCATATCCTAGACAAGTTGGTCCCTTGTGTGGAAGAGATTCATTCAGAGTCAAGATGACCAAGTCAACAAGACTTTTAACTTTCCAATATATTTATATTTTAGAACATTTCTTTGCACATTATTATTGCATCAGTTCAGTGTTTTTTTTTTCCCTTCTTTTTGAAGGGTGCATCATTTCATACAGAGTTTAGAGCCTATAAATTAAACCCACCAAATTCAAATTAAACTGTTTTATATAAATGAGAATTATGGGATACTTAAATAATGTCCTAACAATTCTCATCACTTTGATTGTAACACCATTGATCCTAGGAGAAGATAACAACAATGAAGCACCATCATATTCCATCGTCGTCGCGCCACATTGTTCATCCAAGTGTGGAGACGTTACGATTCCATACCCATTTGGTATAGAAGAGGGTTGTTACTATGTAGATGATCCCGACGTCATCCCCATAATGAAAATAACTTGTGACAGAAGTTCGAGTCCTAACAAGCCAGTGCTCGGTAGTAACATTCAAATATTAAGCATTAACCTTACGGAGGCCGAAATTCGTATCAATAGCAACATTTCAGTCACTTGTTACGCACAGGACGGGTCTAGCTCATCGTGGTCGGCGTCGCTAAACTTGGTTACATTCACGATATCGAGTACGAAAAATATGTTGGTCGCCACAGGGTGCGACACCTATGCGTGGTTTACCGGCTTGCGCCATGGCGAACCGTACTCTACCGGGTGCATGACTACGTGCAATCAACTCGAAGATGTAGTTGACGACGTGTGTAACGGGGTTGGGTGTTGTGAGGCTTCGATACCCGATGGTGCAATCAACATAACTGCAATGGCTAACAGTTTTTATAACCATACTTATGTTCCGTTCAACCCGTGTAGTGCAGCGTATCCGGTGGCGAAAGATGCGTTTAAGTTCAAGAGACAGAATCTGACACTAACTGATTCAGGGTTTTATGCGAATAACCTCCCTGCGGTTCCTGTGGTGTTTAATTGGGGAATTGGTACAAATAATTGTTTAGTTGCAAGTAAAGATCAAGGAAGCTTCTTGTGTAAGAATAACACAATTTGCTCAAATTTAGAGCTTGATGGACAAAACGGGTATCGTTGCCATTGTAAGGATGGCTTTACTGGTAATCCATACCTTCCACAAGGATGCACTGGTAATACTTAATTCATGTCATTTCTTTAATTACACAATCACCTTTGAATCTGTCAAAATAAGAAAACAAAATTGTATTAGTTTTTCTATTGTGGTATGAGGATTCTCGATCCAATGTTTATTACGAGAACTCCGTAAGCAGGTTCTCTATGGTTTCAACATTATTTGGGCAGTTAGACATGTATGCTTGTGTCTGTTGGGGGAGGAGAGACATTATCCAACAGTGTCGATCCAATTATCCATTGTTAAATTCGACATCGTTCAAACCATTGTGATATATTGTTATATTTTTTATTCATTAGTGTTGTATGATCCCAAATCATTTTGGGAATAAGGTTTGGATGTTGTTGTTGTAGTGTTGTATGATAAGATATAGAATCATGAAAACTTGCAGCTCTATATAATTTCATAATCACTAATGTAGGTTCAGTAGGTCCATTAGTTCTAATGCAGCTATATATATTTTTGATCCATTAGTGTTGTATGATTAGATATAGAATCATGAAAACTTGCAGCTATAATTTCATGATCACTCATGTAGGTTCAGTAGGTCCATTATTAGTTCTATTATTGTTAATACTTTTTTTTTTTTGTTTTTTCTTCTTTTGTTGGTTCTGCCTTAATCAGATATTAATGAATGTGACCAAGCAAATGACTGCGAGAAACGAGAATACTGTAAAAACACTAACGGAAGCTACCGTTGCGAATGCCCAAAGGGGTTCCATGGAAATGGTACAACCACTCAGGGCTGTATATCTACAACAAAGACTTCGCTCTTGCCGGTTTTCATCACTGCAGGTAATGAATTTTACACCGATAATTAGACATTTGACGGATATCTAATGTCAAGACAATCAGTTCAGTTTAGCTAATTGATGTACTTATAATTATTTAATTTGATGTTTTATCCTTTAGGCATTGGTGGTGGTATCATATTTTTGCTTGTGGCTGGATTTTTATTACATTGGAGACGTGGGAGAGTACAACTTCAAGAACTAAGAGAGAACTTTTTTCGACAAAATGGTGGTTTGATTTTACATCAAAAGGTCGCAGGAATGGATGTTATGAAGATCTTCACAGCACAAGATTTAGAGAACGCAACAGACAACTACAATGACATGAATGTAATTGGAAGGGGTGGCTTCGGCGTTGTTTATAAGGGATTGTTACCAAATAATCAACAAGTCGCAATCAAACGATCTCTCAAGGTCGATCCTGACCAAGTGGAACAGTTCATCAATGAAGTTCTCGTGTTGTCGCAAATTAACAACAGAAATATAGTCAGGCTAGTAGGGTGTTGTCTCGAGACTGAGGTACCGTTACTAGTGTACGAGTTTATCAACAATGGTACACTGTATGATCACCTGAACGATGAAGTGAAGGCATCTGTTTTCACTTGGGATATTCGGCTTAGGATTGCATCGGAAATTGCTGAAGTGTTAGCGTATCTACACACTACCATTTCAACTCCGATTATTCACAGAGATATGAAGTCTATGAATGTACTCTTAGATGAGAGTTACACGGCTAAGGTAGCAGATTTCGGTGCTTCTAAATTGGTACCGTCAGACCAAGGTCAATTGGCGACAATGGTCTTAGGCACATTGGGTTATTTGGATCCGGAGTATATGCAGACGACTGAACTGACAGAAAAGAGTGATGTATACAGTTTCGGGGTTGTGTTACTCGAGTTATTGACTAGGAAGAAGGCACTGTCTTGCCAAAGGCCTGAAGTGGAGAGATGTCTTGCTATGCACTTCCTGCTCAAGATGAAAGAAGACAGGTTATTCGACATCATTGACAAAAACATTGCCAATGATAAAGAAGGAATAGAGCAAATAAAGGAAGTTGCTAATCTCGCAAAATGTTGCCTCAGGTTGAAAGGGGAAGAACGGCCTACAATGAGAGAAGTTGCGTTAGAACTAGAAGGGATTAAAAGAATGGCAAGAAGCCATCCTTGGCGTAATGTTGAATCGTCGATGGATCAACCTCAAGATCACGAATATCTTTTGATTGGAATTGAGAGAGAAGATGACTATAGTAATAGTGGTAATAAGGACTCGGATTCGTACAATCCCCCTACTTTTGTTGCACCGATAGCAGGGGGGAGGTAATCTGATTTTGTGTTGGAAATTCTTGTAAAGTACTCTATTATTGTTCATTATTCCTCTCATTAATTAATCTATGTGACTATAGTCTATGTATAGAGTTATGTAAATTAGTTCTGCTCCTACATTGTAAAATGGTTTTCCAAAAAGAAGGATTTAAGGTACCGTTCTGTCAGAAATTGCAAATACTCCGTATAAGCCATTTCATATTTTCGGTTAGAAATATATACAGTATATGCCGTTCATTCTAAGCTTTTCATTCGTACATAGTGATGTCCTTGGCATTACTATAATGCAGAATAAGTAGAAGACACATTTATATAGTTTGACCCAGGTCGAAACAAAACTAGTATATATATCGTTGTTAATGGCAACAGTGTTGTTAATGTACCATCTCAACAAAAATCTAAGCTAATGGTTGAGTCCTATACGGCCACACATTCCCTAGACAAGAAAATGCATCTACGTGAATCAAGTTCTTGGATGATTGATTTGTTGGGGGTGTCAACCCAGGTCCCACATTGAAAAAACAAGGACCAGAATCATTGTATATAAGTTCCACCTCCACACTAAATAGTATAAGGCCTTTTGGGTTGAAAAGATACTCATGTTTGAAAAACCGTGCGGGCTGGTAGTCGGGCCCAAAGAGAACAATATCATACTAATTGTGAAGCCGGTGGTTTGGCAGTCCACAACAAAAAGGAACCTGTGGTGGAGTGGACTCTAACGTTTGTGGGCATCCCCCTCGATAACACCTCGCGACTGTGTGTCTCCGTAAATTAAACGGAAGGAGGTCCGACCATGAATTGGGCCTTGGTTTGAGGGGAGGATTGTTGGGGTGTTAACCCAAGTCTCGCATTGAAAAAACAAGGACCATAATCCTTGTATATAAGTTCCACCTCCACATTAAACAGTATGAGGCCTTTTGGGTAAGATTGACCCGCTTTCCAAAACCGTGAGGGCTTGTCTCCCAACCCAAAGCGGACAATATCATACTAATCGTGGAACGGGTGGTTTGGCAGTCCACAATAAGACCACGAGTTCCCTGTTATTTTAGGATCAAATTTCGATCCTCCTTCGACCACCCCTTCAACAGGGTCAAGAAGAACAGTATATCTTCTTCAGCGAGCGATTAATCCTGTTTACATTCAATGATGTTTTCATATATCCTCTGATCTTCAATGTCGCGGGGCAAATGCCAATAGTGCTGTTTGCCGCGTATCACCGTTTGAGAATACTTGGTGCTCACGTACACTGAAACTTAGCTTACTGTCTTCGTTCTTTGCTGTACTTTTTTGTCATGTGCATTTTAAGTGATCCTAAGTAACTAAGCGTAATTGCAGTACTGCCGAGCGCCCGAGTATAATAGAGCGCGTTACAATATTGTCATCTTTTCAAATGGGTAATAAATTTAGGAAAATTATAAGATACTCCTGAGGGTATATTTACTCTTCGTACCCCCTCAGTCATGTTGTAGCCTTAGATTGCAACTCCAGTGCAACTTGCAAGCTACTCCGTATGTAGTTTAGGTATTAAATAAAAAACCAAGATTAAATTAATGTGTCTAAAATTAATGTAAAAAAAATTATTTTTATTTTTATTGGGTATAAGCAAAACTACATCCGCCCAAGCTTCTGATAAACTTTTATTTTCGGCTAGCCCAGCATGTACTCTTTGGTATATTTCTTGCTGAAAGTATATATTTCTGATCCCATTGATAACGAGTGGAGCCAAAACTACATCCTATGTAGTTTGCCATTGTAGTAAGGATATTTGTTCGCCAAAATTCTCTCTTTTACGGGTCATCTCAAAACTACATTGATTATATTTCATTATTGCAGATCGCTCTAAAAAGGGGAAAAAAAAATTAAGTGGAAAAAAGAAGTGGGGTAGTTGTATTTTATTGTGAGAGCGGGTACAAGACCTTGTTGTACCCCTGGAGGTACCATGCATATACGCCCTCCGTCCCAACTCAAACGTCCCATCCCCAAAATAAATCTGCGTCGAGAAGGGTGTACACACAAATTGGTTTATCAAAGTTTCAAAAAAATTATATAGATAATTAGATTAAAGTTTTCTGTAACATGTCATGCAATTATTTTTGGAACTTTGATTAACCGTGTAGAGTGTACACCATTCCCAATATAAGATATTTTTTACATGGGGCATTTGAGTTGAGACGAAGATAATAACCATTGTTCTAAATTGATTCTAACATTTGACAAAGTTTGGCCGCCATTTCTTTTTAAAATGTTAATTAAATTTATGCTCATGTGCTTTTCTTTCTCCTTATACATTGATTAATTAAGATCAACTATACTAACCTCTCAAAAACCCTAGTCTCCTTCTCTCTCAAAAACCCTAGCCTCTAAATCTAAATCTAGGGACTACCAGCCATCAATTAGATGGTGGTAAGCCCCAATTTTCTTATCATCATTCATCCTAATTAATTAATTATTACTAATAATAACTCGTTTCTACCTCCTCGAGAGGGTATCTCTACCACCATATAGGTGGGTTTATACTGAGATTCGCGAGATTTCTCCAAGGTTCTGATGTTCATTAATCTTGTCATGGCGTTGCGTTGGATGCTGAATTCAGGATCAAATAGCATTAACTACGTCGGTTGCCTTTTCTTCTTCGAGTTACATAGGTCTTCGATGCCGATGAAAGACGCAAAGATGTCGACGTGCAAGGGATCAAATTTGTTAATTAGGGAAGAATTGTGTCAATTAGATTTATTCGATGATATTTCTATCTTCATAATTCTTGATGTAAGTGCCGTTTGGCGACAATATTAGTGAATTTCCATTTTATTTCAAAAAAAAAAAAAATTAAGATCAACTATACTAACTAAATATATAATATGGCTTAAATTATCGAGTCTTTTGAAAAAGAACTAAAAAAACTATCATCAATTCAAGTCCAGGCCAGCAGCCCCCCATCCTTTGTTTAAGAGATCCATTCAAAGTCAATCATTATTTCTTCATTAAGACTTTCATCTTTGCATATATGTTGGACAATTTTTGCACATTTCATCACTTCTTTTCATCTTAAGACTAACCAATAACCGGCCAGCTTAACAAATTCATAATCAAATTAGCTAGACTACCCTTATAATATCGATCAAAGATAATGGGATTCTCAAATAATGTCCTAACAATTCTCATCATCACTTTGATTGTAACACCACTATTGATCCTAGGAGAAGATAACAGCAATGAAGCAGCATCATATCCCCTCGTCGTCGGGCCACATTGTTCATTCAAGTGTGGAGACGTTACAATTCCATACCCATTTGGTATAGAAGAGGGTTGTTAGATAATCCCGACGTCTTCCCCATAATGAAAATAACTTGTGACAGAAGTTCGAGTCCTAACAAGCCAATTGCAATTCTCCGGGACAACCTCGAAACATTGAGCATTTCTCTTACCGAGGCCGAAATTCGAATCAATAACTACATGTCATTCAACTGTTACAACAATGAATCGTCCGACAATATTGCGGGTCACACACAATGGGTCGACTTGATTACATTCACGATATCGACTACAAAAAACATGTTTGTCGCAACAGGATGCGACACGTACGCGTGGTTCACCGGGTTTCGCCATGGTCATCCTTACTCGACCTGATGCATGAGTACGTGCGACGAACTCGAACAAGTAGTTGACGATGTGTGTAACGGGATTGGGTGTTGTGAGGCTTTGATACCCGTGTTGACGCAAATTTCGTACTAAGACAAAATAAGGAAACAAATGAATATTTTATATTGATATCAGAATAGTTGTGTGTTTACAATCTCTAATGTAATCCTCTGAATTCTACTACGCAGTAGGGGGTATGCCGTACGATACACTACACTGGTAGCATACGTGCTGTAGGGGGGTACGCGCGTTGTCCGCGTGCGTTGTTGTTGTTGTTGTTCCTGAGAGGGTCGCCGGGACTTGAATCTCTCCTAGAACGTTTGAGTTTGATTGTTTGTTTGGGGGTTTGAACTTGTGTTCGATTTGGTTTGCAGGCGGCACGGATGTGCTTGTTGACTGCGTGTGGCTGGGAGTTTGTAGAGCATTCCTCTGGGGTTTTCTTATTTCTGATTTTTCCAACCTCTAAATGAATGAGTCTCACTCTATTTATATAGAGTGAAAACCTAATTTCTGGCGGGCTTGTAGTCACGGGCTTGTCTTTAGGCTTTACGACGGATTGGCCTAATTTCCTCTTTTATCCGAATTATGATCCATTTAACCCAAATTAGTAATCGAATCAACCCGGATTTCAGTTAATGGGGCAAAATTAATTAAATCGAGTTAAAATTTGATATTAACTCATAAATAATTAATCTATTTAATTTACGGCACATTAACAAATTTTCAGTGCCTACAAATTGCCCCCTCGGTACTTTGTCGCGTAAACTATGCAAGTGTTTTAACGCGGTGAAGTACCGACTCATTTGATTTTGACTTGGAAGTTGATGAACACCGAATTTGTTGTAAGAGTGTCACACAATACATTTTTTAACGTCACCCTGTCATTTGTCGACTTGGCGGATGACAACTTTGCCCCCATTACTGCTGATGGCATCGTCCCGGTCATTTTCTCAACCTTGTCGGATGACATTGGAACATTGGTGTTACCATGTATGGTCGGTTTCGACTGACGTCATTTAGTACCCTATCGGAGTGACGTCATATCATCCCAACATTTCTTATACCCTGCCGCATTGACTTAGCGGGTACAGAGGATTTTATTACCGTCATTTCCGAGATAGGCTCCAAGTAAATGCGTAAGAGATGTGTATAACAAATAAGGAAAATTGTCTTCCCTTACTATTTTGTTTTGAAAATCCTTGAATTTTGACAGCTAAACAAAGATTTCGGGTTGGTTTGTTTTCCTTTGCTGAGCCGTTGACTTGTGTATATATACACAAGAAGGGTCCCCGATTTTGACCTACAATTGTAGGTTTATCGCGCCGCAGCGAGTGGAGTTTTCGTCAATCATAAGGTAACTTGGATATGGTTTTGCCGACATGTTGCTGTTTCCTTTGCTTTGATTTTCTTGTTTTTGTTATCTTATTGTTCTTGATCTTCAGCATGCATGCACGATCAAATAAGTGAGCACATGCTTCATGATTTTTTCTACTGAACTTAATAGGTGGATAATGCATGCATAGATTTAGAAGTTGATTTGCCTAACTTCTTGCTGCACATTAGCCATCAATTT
This sequence comes from Spergularia marina, assembly GCA_963680865.1. Lineage (NCBI taxonomy): Eukaryota > Viridiplantae > Streptophyta > Magnoliopsida > Caryophyllales > Caryophyllaceae > Spergularia > Spergularia marina. The sequence goes on along the minus strand of OY804553.1, from coordinate 17,692,208 downwards.
TGTGCTACGATGTTTGTAGACATCTTTTTGTTTGCTTTGTGTCCTGCCTTTGATTTCGAATTTTGTTTTGCTTCTTGATTTTAATTTGCTGGATGCCACAAATTGACGGCAAAATTGACCCCGAGTTGGCTTTGATTTGACAATTTTTTTTCAACACATATTTTCTTGTTGTACCGTATAGACAAGTCAGTCGAATTGCAATCGGATGTGTTGGGAGCCTTGCTGCTTTCGAGCGGCGGAACCCCAGCGCGATGGTGTAGTTGGTATTTGTTACTGACCAGCGGCGAGGGCTATACTTGGATACGTTGGGAACCTTGCTGCTTTTGAGCAGCGGAACCCCAGCGCGATGGTATAGCTAGTGTCTGTTACTTACTAGCGGCAAGGGCTATACTTGGATACGTTGGGAACCTAGCTGCTTTCGAGCAGCAGAATCCCATCGCGATGGTATGTCACTTAGACCGAAGTCAATGCAACGACGCCACTTGCTAACTAACCTTTCATCCTTGTCGCAGTACAACACCTGTTACGTAGTTTCTGATGTTCTTTTGCTAAGGTCGCTGAGATGCTCATATGTTATCACCATTTCTTTTATGTGTGGAGATGGTGATTTTTTATTTTTTTGGTGTGGCTGCACCCAAGTAAAGTGCTTACTTGAGCTGCCTACGTACTTGCAGAGGAGAGGGGTGTTAACTTGCAAGATCAAGCCAACATAGTTTGATTGGTATACGCATTTTAGACTCTTGCGTCGCTGGAGTGTAACTTGGGGATACACAGTTTAGACTCGTGCGTTGCTGGAGTGTAGTTGGATGTGTGCAGTTTAGACTCTTGCTGTGTGGGAGTATAGTTTGGCATACGCAGTTTTAACTCTTGCTGTGTAGGAGTGTAATTTGGTATATATAGTTTAGACTCTTGCTGTGTAGGAGTGTGGTATACGCAGTTTAGACTCTTGCTGTGGAGGAGTCTATTTGGTGTTGCGCAGTTTTGGCTCTCGTAGATGGAGTTGTTCCGTCTTGCAGCTTAGGCTCTTGCAGAGTGGAGCGTTTTGTCTAGCAGTTTAGGCTATTGCAGAATGGAGCGTGGCGCTGGAGTATAATTTGGGATACGCAGTTTAGACTCGTGCGTTGTTGGAGTGTAGTTGGACGTACGCAGTTTAGACTCTTGCTGTGTAGGAGTGTAGTTTGGTATACGCAGTTTAGACTCTTGCAGTGTCGGAGTTTAATTTGGTATGCAGTTTAGACTCTTGCGTCGTAGGAGTGTAATTTGTTATATGCAGTTTAAACTCTTGCAGTGCCGGAGTGTAGTTTGTTATACGCAGTTTAGACTCTTGCAGGGCCGGAGTTTAATTTGTTATACGCAGTTTAGACTCTTGCAGGGCCGGAGTTTAATTTGTGGTATGCAGTTTAGACTCTTGCGTCGTAGGAGTGTAACTTGGTGTTGCGCAGTTTTGGCTCTTGCATGGGGAGCATTTTTGTTTCTCCATTTGCTATGCAGTTTAAGCTCTTGCAGATGGAGCACTTTTTCTTGCAATTTAGGCTCTTGCAGAGTGGAACATTTCTCTTTGGTTTACTGGAGGTGAGATTGAGTTGCTCGCACGTGCACTGTTTTCTCCTGAGTAGAGTGGTGCGACGTGTTTTCCTTTATGACTTCCTTGTTGTAGCATGTCGACCCTCGATGTAACACTACGAAATATGGAAAGTGGATTATGGAGTTAGTTTGTCCCACATTGGGAAAATAAGGCTCATATGATCGGTTTATAATAGATTCCTACCATCATACTACCAACAAGGCCTTCACCTTTTAGAGCCCGGAGAGGATATATGGGCCTAAGAGGTGACTACCCATCTTATTGGGTTGTGTTGCGACGTACGATGGATCGGGCTGTTACAGATGGTATCAGAGCAACCCTGCGACCGCGTGCTGGGTGCTGGGGCGAGGCCAAGACCAGCCGTCTAGCGGGGGGGATCTTGGACCTGTGTTGATGTTGGTATGGTTTGGCCGAGGCGCAACGGGGACGTTGCGTTCTCTAAGTGGGGGAGTTTGTAACACTACGAAATATGGAAAGTGGATTATGGAGTTAGTTTGTCCCACATTGGGAAAATAAGGCTCATATGATCGGTTTATAATAGATTCCTACCATCATACTACCAACAAGGCCTTCACCTTTTAGAGCCCGGAGAGGATATATGGGCCTAAGAGGTGACTACCCATCTTATTGGGTTGTGTTGCGACGTACGATGGATCGGGCTGTTACACTCGAAACGTCACGCGCTGCTTCCCAGACTCGTGTTTTCCTGCGAGATTTAACTTTCGACTTGTAGTTTCGGAGGACCTCTAATTTTTACGCAACATGTTATCCATGCACAGCGTATCATCTTTACTTGAAGTTTTAGTTCGGGAAGGCGTGTCGCCCTTATGCAGCATATCTTTTTTCAACAATTTATTTCTCCAACAGAAGTTATCCTTGTGTGGAGTACCGTTTTCGCTGAGCATGCTGCTTCCATGTAACATGGTAGCTTCAAGGGGTACGTTGTCCTCAATAGTTGGTTTCTGAAACTTTACTTGTGTTGTTGACGATACAAGTTTAGTGCCCAAGCACCCATAGTGTATCATACACGTTTGCCCCCTCGCGGGGGTGTAGATGGAGTTTGGATTGTCGTTCTGAAGAGGTGAAATTTCTCTTGAGAGAGTTGTAGAGTCATACAACGTAGCTCCGGTAGTGTAGTTTGACTCTACCATATCGTCGGACAACCATATCGTCGTTGTCCAACGATATTTTCCCTTCGTCTTCAAGCTGCTTGATGCGCTTTTTCAACATATCGCATTCTTTGAAAGGATGACTGACAAGCTGATGATACTTACAGTAATTCGGATCAGCTGTTCGTCCCACCTCGTGAGGACGCTTTGGTGGAGGAAGCTCAATCAGTCTGTGCTTCAGGAGTTGATCAAGCATTGCGGAAAGATCTGAGTCTGCGAATGGATACGTCTTTTTATCAAACCTCTTTGAAGTAGGATGTGCCTTCCCATAACTACCCACACTTGATGCTTTTCTGCTTGAAGATTTTGGATTAGTTGAGGTACTTTGAGGTGTGATTGTCATAGTCTCTGCCGAATCCTTTGTAGACGTAGACAAAGGTGAAAGAAGACAGGTTGTTCGACATCATTGACAAAAACATTGCCAATGATAAAGAAGAAAAGGGGCAAATAAAGGAAGTTGCTAATCTCGCAAAATGTTGCCTCAGATTGAAAGGGGAGGAAAGGCCTACAATGAGAGAAGTTGCGTTAGAACTAGAAGGGATTAAAAGAATGGCAAGAAGCCATCCTTGGCGTAATGTTGGATCATCAACGGATCAACCACAAGATCACATCAAGTAAGTAGAAGGACTAGCAACAGTCCATAGAATGTAGCAGAGTTAGTTAAGGTCAAAGCCGCCGTCAAAGGGAGTTATTAAGACGCTCAAAGAACTCCATTAATGGCGAAACAAGTTTCGAGGTGTAGATAAGACGCTCAAAGAACTCCATTAATGGAGAGTAATAGAAATTGAATTTTATTCAATCAAACTTAATAATTATTACAATGTTTGAATAATACCACATACACACCACTGTTGTAGTTTACTGGAGAAGGTGTTATCAAACAACAATTGGTAGAAAAAAACTTAGATGCAAATGTTTTCAAGGTTTTTGTAAACATTTGTTGATGATAACTGAAACAATTTGATACTCCGTATTATCTAAGAGGAAATTTTCCATAGGAATTAAATAGCAACTTGTCATTTTGTTCATTTGGGCAGCTGACAATTTTGAGAATCGTGATAGATCGTCTGAGACTGTCAATATGTTGTAGAATGAAACCTCCTTGGGTTTATGAAATGGACTATCTTTCCTCCTAACGGGTGCGGGCCAAACCCAATCGTGATTTGACATACTGTCTCAGAATTTGGAGATGTAGAAGTGCTGGTGGCGGAAAGTTCATAATTTAGTTGTGAAAGCCGTGTTATTGAGTCCACGCATTTCAGAACATGGTATGAGTATTATTTGCCAAGTATGCCCCACACATGTAGAGGTTCACAAATATGGGACAATTTATCCAGTCATAGTAAAGGCGAGGTATACAACAATGACGGAATGTTTGCAGTCCATGAACACTTTGCGCAGAGAATTAAACACACTTCGCCGATACGTCTTCTTTGATCATACTCATTTATATATTGTTCGTACTCAGATTCTAGTTTGATCATCCTCAAATTCTAGTTTTAATCTGGACCCTATAATTAATTTATATCAATGTAGTGCAGTACCAAATGGAAACATTCCATTTATTATAAATTATGCATAATTTTATATTATGCGATCCTTTAACATACAAGTACTAAACTGATTGCTAAAAGCATTACCATGATCACAAACAATGTTAAAAATAATATTTTTAACCAAAGAAGGTCTCAAAAAAATTTCTTGTGAGACCACATTATATGAGACTTTGCCTACCCACGTCCCTTGAAAATTTAATGTTGATATATCAATTGAATCATACTTTCTTTTTTGCTATTAGCAATAAGAACACAAAGTTAGAATAATCAATGATAACTCATTTGCTTCTTTTTTAAGGAGAATTGTAATCTTTAAAAATGAACAAAGTTAGAATAATCAACTTTCAAGAATTTTATTTAATCAAGCTTAATAATGACAATATCAATGATATAATTTCTCTGATTAAGCATAATTCCAATGTCATTTTGAACTACTTCCAATCCTAAAAAATGTCTCATCATGCCAAGATCTTTTATTGTGAAAGTTTTATCAAGGCTCTCCTTTACTTGTTGTATCTCATCAGCATCATCTCCGGTTAAAAGCACATGATCAACATATATAAGTGTTGTCACAAATGGGCCAGGGATGTTACCTTATTTTGTGAATAATGAGTAATCTTGTTTTGACTGAACAAAACCAAAGCTTATCAGATACCATGTAAGTTCAATGTTCCATTGTCGAGATGCCTGCTTCAAACCATATAGAGATCTTCTTAGTCGAGAAACTTGACCTTTCTCAGCTTTCTCATATCCCTCAGGTATCATCATGTACACTTCTTGATACGAGTACGCAGCGGATTATAAACTTGACTATAGGACAGATTGATGTTCTGTACTACTGTGGGACTATTTTTTGGGTTTTCTAGTTTTATGGGACGAAAACAAGAACAATGAAAAGAATAAAAGATATGGATGAACAAGTTAGACCTATAACTCGTCCAAACTATGATCAAACCTAGACGCCGATCTAAGTAATTATCCACTACTCACTAATAACGCGATTAGCAAATAATGTGAAACTAAGAATAACACTACTTTTAGCTCAATTTGTGTTCAAAGCCTAAATTCATTGATGGAAACTCTCTTTCGACTCTTCTAATATATATTATAAAAGCCGAGTACAACTCTTTATTGATGGACACTTGGGACAATCCTATTTGATAGAAATAAATAAATAATATTAAATATTAGGATAAGGAAATAATATATAAAATATTAAATAATATGGTAGTTATCAGCTAATTTATGGAATATATGATAATTTATGGTAATAATAAGTTAGCTAATTACAGTAATAAATTGAAAGAGTATGTAATATAAAGGGTGATGGGATAGTGAAAGAAAATGAAATAGCATAACGTGTGACATGATAGTGGAAAGAAAATGAAATGGTATAACAGGTGACGGAATATGGATTGAATGGAATAATATGACGGGTGACGTACACATGGAAAAGAAACAAAATACGATGAGTTAGTAAAAATAAATAATAATATAATATGACGGGTGACAAAAGTGGAAAGAAAAAAATAATGTAAAATATCGTTCTAAATAATATTTAAACAAAATAAACCTATAATTTCATGAAACGTGTATAAACAGTATACAATAGGTAGCCCGGGCGCGGGCCGGGCATGCAAACTAGTCGATATTAATTCTCAAACTCTCTGTGTAAAAAACAATACAATAGGGTTGTATTTACAATAGTCTAGACTTTCTAAAAACAAAACTAGCAATAAGGAAATATTACTCCTAATAAGATACGGAAACATGATTTCCACTATTTTTTCCGATATGATAAGGAATTTATTCTTTTACGAAAAATAAGAAACTTAACTAAACTAGACTCAAGAAATTAGGAGATAATGTCATTTTCCATAATCTCCTCTACTTGACTTTCCCTAAAATCCACTTCCAATCACAAAGAGACATATCTCTAGATTTGGCAGTTTTCCCTTCTTGATATCGTATTACTTCTTCTTCTAGAAACCCATGGAGGAAAGCATTGTTGATGTCCAACTGGTGTAGAGGCCTATTTCTTGTTGCTGCAACTGCCATTAAAGTTTTCACAGTTGCCAATTTTGCAACAAGAAAGAAAGTGTGCTTGTAATCTTTATCTTTCACTTGATTATACCCTTTTGCTACTAGTCTTGCCTTGAATCTTTCTATACTCTCATCAGGTTTGTGTTTAATCTTAAACACCCATTTTGAGCCAATAGCCTTATGTCCAAGTGGTAGTGATGTCAACTCCCATGTCTTATTTTTTCTCAAGACCACTCTAGCCGCTAGCGGCGATCCCTGTGGGAAGCCCGGCCCCGATCATCCAATTCGCTCCAACAGACAAGCATGGGAAGCCCGGCGGGGATATGGCATAGGAAAGAAGATCCATAGTGCCATTATCGAATACTGGTAAGAATATCAGCAAAAGAAAGATGCTTTTCCGCGAAATCTATTTCAATAGAGCCTGAGATCCGATGCGAACAATCAGTCGATAGAGCGGTGCAATTTTATGCCTTCGTTCGTGATCATGTTGGTATCGACCCTCTTTTCAATTAAAAAATCGACTGAGAAAGATCCGATGACCGGGGTAAAACCTAGTTAATTAATCTTTACGGTGCTTCTTCTCTATCAATTAAAAAAATTTTATCCATAGACTCCCAAGCACACGAATTATCTATAAATGGATAATTGAAAGCATTCAACTCCTGCTTCATTGCTTCAACCCTTCTTTTGTCCTTTTGAGCCTGGGAATAGCGGTATGGCTCAGCTTCAACAAATACATGATTCAGGCTGACAATATAGGTTGGATCAAAATCTTTGAGATCCTTCAAAATTTCAGCTTTGAAGATACTAGATACAGAATTAGATGCTGCTGGTAGAGTGTTGGAAGCTTGATGTTGCAGTCAAAGTTGTTAAGCTTTTTAGAAAGCTGTCTATTTCTGATAGACTTTCTGATAGGTATAGGCTACTCTCTTGCAAGGGTGCTTTCTCCAGTGTCTGAATTTCTGTTGATATTGGCAGGGATTTCAGGATTCACATCATGCTGTGAACCTTCAGACATTGCAGAACTGTCAGTATTTATCCTAGATTGATGATCATCATTCCGAGCTGTTACTTCCCCTGGAATCAACTGAGGTGAAGTTGGCCCATTGTTGATGGATGAATCAGGAATATATTGTGAGTCAGAGAGATCAATATGTCTTATGGTGCCTGACTTTGGTTGATAGACGCTTTTGTTGACGTGTGACTGGTAGGGAAACACATTTTCCTTAAACAAGACATCTCTGCTTGTAAAAGTGATATGATCATCTAAATCATATAACTTGTACCCCTCATGTCCAAAAGGATAACCAATAAAGATACATCTCCTTGCTCTTCTTTCAAAATTATCTCTCTGAGTTTTTGAAGCAGTTGCATAACATAGACATCCAAAGATCTTGAGTTCCTCATAAGAGGGGTTTTCTCCAAATAAAAGCTCAAAAGGTGTTTTCCAACCCAAAGTAGCACTAGCATCTTGTTTATCAGATATGTGGCTGTCATTAGGCAGTCTCCCCAAAAACTTCTTAGGTAAGTTAGCATGAAATCTCAGGTATCTTGCAGTCTCTAGCAAATGCATGTGCTTCGTTTCGACTCTGGCATTTTACCGAGGCCTGCCAACAATGCTCCTGTGGTGAATAATTCCTCTTTCTCTGAGCATTGAGCCACACACTTGCTGGAAAAATTATGTTCCATTGTCACTCCTGATAACCTTCACAGTTTTCCCAATCTGTGTTGAAGCATAAGCTAGGAAAATCCTTGATCAATACAGGCACTTGGGTCTTGTTTTGGATTAGATATGTCCAAGTACTTCTTGAATGATCATCCACAATGGTTAAAAACCCTCTAGCTCCAGACATAGTTGGAATTTTATATGGCCCCCAAACATCCACATGCAACAAATCAAAGCATGCTTTAGCATAAGATTTACTATGAGGGAATGAAAGTATGTGATGTTTAGCTAAAACACATGTTTCACAGAAAAAATCTCTTATTCCATTTATTGATATATCAGATACATGTTTCAGCTTTTCAACAGAAGAATGACCCAATCTAGCATGTAACAGGCCTACATCAGACATTACAAGTTTACATTCTCTAGTTTTGCATGCATTACAGGTGCTTTTTTTACTAGCTAAAACCAAAGAAGAACCACTAGTCTTATTCTTAGCAACATTGTGCTGCAATCCAACAGCATTCTCTTGCATTTGAGATAAAGATCCAGGCTTAATCCATTAGAGATCTCCCTTTCTCTTTGCAATTGCCAGGACTTTCCTACTTGAAGGGTCCTGGAATTCACAGTAATGAGAATGAAACATGACAATGATGTTAATATTCTCAACTACTTTCCTCACAGGCAGCAGATTTTGTTTAAAATCTGGTACAACCAACACATTATGCAATATAATGTCATTAGACAAGTACATATTCCCAATTTTATGCACATATATATTTGATGCTTCCATCACGTAATCCTACCCTGGGTCTAGGTAAGCTAATCACATTATGCAAAAGTTCATTGTGAGATGTCATATGATCAGATGCCCCTGTGTCGACTATCTAGTCTAAAGTCATAGTATGAGCAGCAATAGAAAGTGTTTGGGGTAAAAGGAGTTTACCTGCAAAGTTACCAGTACTCATTGCTGAGTTGGTGTAATATCCCGAATTTTCGTGATATTTCGTAATTAGGAAATGAGTTTTAAATTAGGTATCGAGTTCTTTTTCAGAAATTAAATTGATTTAGGAGAGTTTTTAAGTGTGGATTAGATAAATTGGGCTTATTTTAATTTCGATCCATCTTTTGCTTCTAGCCTAAACACTCCAACCAAAAACCAATTCAAAAAAAAAAAAAAAAAAAAAAAAAAAAAAAAAAAAAAAACGAAAACAAATAAAAAGAAGGAAAACCCCAACTTCCTTTTTCTTTTTCTCACGCAAAACAAAAGGCCTCTGCCTTCCCCTGTCCACGACGCGCGACAACATCCACGAACGACCACCGCATCCTTGCCTTCTGCCGCCGTTACAGCCGCCTTTCCATCACCTACCCGCCGCCCTTTCTATTTCCGACCACTTCTGGGTAACATAAACCCCTCTTCTCTCTCTTCTGTTTTCGATTTCTATTTCAACCCAATTCGATTCCTACTCGTTTTGATTCGTTCTTGTGTTTATTATGCTTAATTAGTTGTTATACTAGATGGGTAATTAAGTAGGATCAATTTTAGTATCAAAAGAGTAATTTTTATGCTAGTTTTGAATTATTGGGGTTAATTGTGAATTATCGAAATTGGGGCTATTGTAATTCGAATTGTTGATTGTTCTTGTTATTGATTCGATATTGTTGATAGATTGATAGGAATTATGGTAGTAGGGTTTTCGAATTTTGGTTTGGAGTAGTATGTGGAGTTTGTTCATGATTTTTGTCTAATTGAAATTGGTGATAGAAATTTATTTTGTAACTAAAATTTAATTTGAAAACTCAAAATTAGTATGTTATAACTATTTTCGAAATTATCATTATTTGTGGAATGATTTTCTGATTTTTCAGAATTTAATTACTAATTTTCGGATTTAAGGTTAATTAGGCCAAAAACATGGATTTTTGAATGTTTTTACATAATGTATTTAGTTGGTTTGAATTGGGATTAATATGGGTAAATGAAAGTATGATTTTTGAAGGTTTAATTTCTGTTTTAACAAAATTAATTGAGACTTTTGGAATTTTCATGTTATTAGTGTCTTAGTTGTGATTATGAACTAGTTTGAGCAATAGAATTACTTTTGTGGTACTTATAATTCGTTTATGTGTTGCTTGGTATACATGTCTTAAGACATCCATACATGGCATATAGGATTGCATATTTAGTTAGGAAGCGGTTGGGTGGATGAGTGAATTAGTAGCTTATTTAGATTCGTGTTTGTATTATTGTAGACGAGGAGTTCGTGAACGAGGATTATTTCTGTGAGTAGTGCTACTTTTGCTTGAGTTTGTGAAGGTAAGCTAGCATGCTCAACCCTTCTATGACTTATATAAAACCTTTAAAAATTTGGTGCTAAGTGTGATTTGGTTGTTGGTTTAGAACATAGTTGCATGCTAGGTGGAGAACTATTGAATATCATATTGGTTATTGTTATTGGATGATTTTATTTGGATAATGATCGCATATTGCTTATGAAAGGGTGGATGGTTTGATTGAATGAAAGCTACTTTGGTTTATGATTGATGATTTATGCTTTATAATCAAAAGTTATTTAAGACAATGAGTTGGGAATATTGATCGCATATATTACTGACAGCAAATATTGATCGCATATATTATTGACCGCACATTATTGATCGCACATATTATTGACCGCAAATTATTGATCGCATATATTATTTTTGCTCGCTTATATAATTGCCCCACCGCATAGGTCTTCAAGAGGGCTTGTAGGCGTTTAGTACTACTCTATTGGGTTGGCAATACTTGATAGGGGGTGTGCACACTTAAGGTCTAGATTCTCTTGGTTGGATTATGTAGGGCTGGTTATATCGCCTTAAATGATTGAATGATCGCACATTATGCAGGGCTGGTTATACCGCCTTAAATGATTCAGAACTCCCACTCATTGATCTTACCTGAATGCCACAATTGGGATGATGATAATATATTCGTTTGTGTTGAAATATCATTGGATTGTTTGTATGTGAATATGTGATAAGTGTTGTTTTCAAATGAAAAGTAAAAACGTTTTCGAAAAGCAAGGTAAGTGTTTTTGGTTTTACAAGTTGGGGTGTTAGCTTACTCAATTTTCTGACTTTTTCAACTGTGCTTTTTGTGTTTTAAATCTACCACAGGTGAGTTGTGATGCTTGACTGCTGGGGCGCGTTTCACCTTCATAATCTAGGATTTGATTATTGAATAAAGCGAGACAATTTAGTTTGCTAGACATTTCGTAAAACTTAGTTATTTCGTATTTCATTCGGAGTTGGATTATTGTAATTTTTAAAGTTTTTGGATGTAAACGGCCACTTTAAACCATTTAAGTTGTTGGAACTGATATTCAAATTCTCCTTGCATTTGAGTTTCGACTTAAATGCGGAGTGACACCTTTAAGTTTCCTGGGTACTGTCTTGGATTTTTAAAAAAAAACAAGTTTTATAAAATGACAGGAAATTTAGGGGTGTTACAGTTGGCATGAGCATTTTCAAATTTTTCTGACAGGGTTTTCAACATCTGCTGCATCATTGTATTCATCATGTTTTGCATTACCTCCGAATCCAGAGAAATGCCAACATTACCAGAACCACCCAATCCTGAATTCTGCTTATTTCCAGACCCAAATCCTTTGGAATTACCATACTGCTGAGTATTGTGATCTTCAACAGGTGATACTTCCTCATACTCATCATATTCATCATATGGTAACACATCTGCATTGTTTGCAGGCCTCCTATAGACATTTCCTCCTGACTGGTAACTTGGAACTCTTCCTTTATTCCTGTTATCAACATTCTTGAGCTTGCGACAATACTTGCTGATATGCCCTTTGATGTGACAGTGTGAGCATTCTTGCAGTTTGTATCACTCTTCCCTGGTGTGTCCAACTTTGTAACACTCTTCCCTGGTGTGTCCAACTTTGTGACAGTAAGAACATTCCATGTTCTTGTCTTCACTGTCAATCTTTTGCCTCTTCCACTGATTTTCTTTGACAGGTTTCCTCTGAAAGTTACCAGAACTAGATGCATAAGCATTAGCCTCTGACACTGTGTCAACAGTGTCTGAAACCTGCTTCTGCTTTTCCACTTTCTGTAGAAGTTGTAGTGCATTGTTCATCTTAGGAGCAGGATTCATTGTCAGTAGATGATCCTTGACATGCTCATAAGAATTGTTCAACCCCATGAGAAACTGTATCAGTTTTCTCTGATTTTCTCTATCCAGAGTTTTCTGCAACAATTGACAGGTGCACATTTCCATTGTACCACAAGACCATATAGGATTTGGATCAATAGCATCCATCATCTCTTCCCAATTCCTCTTCATTTTCCCATATTAATCAACCAAAGAAGAATTAGACTGAGAAATATTTGCAGATTCTTTGTTCAACTGGTAAAGTTCAATTGAATTGATCTGGCCATATCTTTCAGCTAGCTCGTTCCAAAGCTCAGAGGCTGAAGTATGATATGAAGTATATTCTCTGATGTCTTTTTCCATAGAATTCTGCAGCCATTTCAAAACTGTCAGGCCACAGCTAAGCCACTTATGGTATTTCCTGTCAGTTTTTGCAGGTTTTGCGCTGGTTCGATGTAGAAATCCTGCCTTGTTCTTTGCTGTAAGTGCAAGCATCGCATCGCGTTTCCAAGCCTGGTAATTTGAGGCATTGAAAGTACATCCAATCAACTCGAGGTTCGGCTGATCAACAGATCCGAGATACAAAGGATCATCATATATTTCATATGATCTTGAATTGGAATCAGAGTTTGCAGTACTCATTGTTCCGAAAACTTGTCGAAGAAGTTGAAATTTGAGAATTTGACGAGTTTAGAGAAGAATTGCGCAAAGAATCTGCAGCAAAATTGATGGAATTTTGCGAAAAACAATATAAGATGAAATGCAGAAGCTTATTCCGAAGATTTTGAGATGATTTAGAGAAAAAATGGTGAAGAAATGTGGTGTAGAATAATCGTGGCCTAAGCAACTGATACCATATTAAGAAGCTCAAAGAACTCCATTAATGGCGAAAGAAGCTTCAAACTGAAGATATGCAATTAGAATTTGTGAACACAGAGAGTAAATAGAAATTGAATTTTATTCAATCAAGCTTAATAATAAATACAATGTTAACACCCTATATATACACCCTGTACAGGGGTGGGAGCCTTGTAACAAGGCGGTTACAATCAGTTACAGCTGCCACGTAGGATAACTAACACGAACAACCATTGACCAAGGTTGACTGATGTCAATAGGAGTCAATGCTGACTAGGCTGTAGAAGACGGTATTACACGTCATCAGATTCCCTGTAACAGACTAACAACTGTTATTGGCCTTTGAAACTATAAATACCCAATGATTATGTAATATTCATTTCATGAGAAAATTGGACCAAACGTAGTAATTACCACTATATATTACTCCGTAACAAACTTACATAGTTACATATATACCCAGTGAAAATCAAGGTCGTTCACAACTAATTAAGGGTAGTAAACAAAATTACAAAGCATAAAAATTTAACACAATTTTGAGCCTTGCATACATAATGATATTATATATCTTGCGCAATGCGCATGCATGTAGAATCAATCATCTCAACATAGATAATTAAATGTTTGTCATGAAGCCAACAAAAATTAAATGAAAGAACTGCTAAGCTAGCTATTGCCCAACCACAACATTATTCTCTTATCTCCAAAGAACAGAATCATATAGGTTAAATGAAGGAAATTGACAAATTAAAGATCTACTGGCATTAATAATCTTTACTTAGTAATAAAAATCAGTGACCGCCACCACCACCGCTAGGTCCAGAGGCTAGTTGTTGAAGCCACCGAGCAACGGTGCTTTTCGCAGTCTCGTATAGAGGAAGGTCACTGTGGCCGGAATTACTGAAATCTTCCATTAATAGTCTCGTTGCACCAACTGACGCAAAACTTGATAACAATCCTATGAAGAGGACATAAACAATAACTATTCTTCCCATACGGTAATAATGTTCCATAACTTTTGTATTTTTCCGAAATAAGAATAAATGCGTAGAGGTGTTTCTCCTAGTCTAGAGAATTTCACGGTATCTATGTATCTATCGTATGTACTGTCATATGTGTATGTTGGTTCCGCTTTGTTGTTGTATATATGTGTTGCTAAAGGTGTGACAACTTTTATATATATATATATATATATATATATATATATATATATATATATATATATATATATATATATATATATATACACTACTCCGTAATTCCGTATATATACTTTTAGTAGCATGCGTGCATATGTATGTATAGTGGCGGAGCGGGAGTAAAGTTCATGGTGCGTGCATAAGTTGTGCATGTAAGTTGACCAAAGGAAAAAAAGGTTGGAGGTAGCGTTTCTTGTAGACCAAGAATTATGTGTTTAGTACGTAACTAGCTATTCATGATTTTGAAATGTCAATTTGATCAAGTGTTTGGCGTCATGATAATAACTTCTTGCAATTGTGTAATTTGAGACTCATGAGAGTAGGTGAGTAATAGTAAGAGCATAAATAATTCGTTCACATGGTGGCTATGATTTTTTTTTTTTTTTTTTTTGGATAAATTTTAGTATTGTTAAATAATGATAAAAAGTCGAGAGAGTACATATCATTGCAAAGTGAGATCGAACAAGTACGGAAACACAAACTAGACTTAGGCTACTGCCTACTAGGACAACATACTGTAAAAGAACAAGCTAACCGAAGACTTGGTGTATATCTGTCCAAAAAAAAAAAAATGACTTAGTGTATAATAAGACATCGGGGGGCTTAACCCTCGTTAAATGAGTACTATGCTCCCATGAAGTTACAGCTACGGATCGAAAACATGGTCTTCTTTTTCTGAGGGCTGTAAGACCCTGGCCGAGAGCATGCACAAAGATTCTGTGGATGAAAGACGGGAGAATTTATAATAGGCAAAATGGAAGGTGACGATATTACGAGATAATATCTAGAGATATTATGGAGTAATAAGGTCAGCAATATTACCATACGAAGTTATGGTGATATCGTGCATATGTTAATATTGTTAATATGGTAAATTAGATTAACCTAGATTGTATTTAGGTAAATTGTATACCTTGGAGGTTAAGTTAGTACGAGTATATATACGATGTACAATTGATGAAATCAATGAGAAACACGAAACATGAATCGTGTCTGATAAATTCCGCTGTGTTATGTTTCTCCCCATGAACTAGTTTCATAGTACCGACCGACCGACCCGAATTCCCGTAAGTATATATACGATGTACAATTGATGAAATCAATGAGAAACACGAAACATGAATCGTGTCTGATAAATTCCGCTGTGTTATGTTTCTCCCCATGAACTAGTTTCATGGTACCGACCGACCGACCCGAATTTCCATAACATGGTATCATAGCCTCGTTCCTGAGGACTCTCGAACCTAACCGATCCGAACCGACAACCGAAACACAAACCCTAGACCGAAATTCGAAACACAAACCGAAATCCGACACAAAACTTGAACCGAAAAGAAAACCCCCGAAAGTCTGATCACGATCGAAATATTAAAGCTAATTATGTCACGAAGACTTTAGCTTGATATTGAAATTGATGTTGGTTTTGACAAAACCAATTAGTTGCATTTAATTAATGCATGATGCGCCGAAGCCGAACAAGTGAACGAACGACCATGATTTTCTAATTTAATTAGATGATATGATCAAAGCTGATTCCCGAACGACGAAGACCACGACGACCACGAACCAAGTTCTGCCACGACCACGACATACTTGTTGTATGTGCCCGAATTGAACGTCAAATTGAAGCATGCTATGCTTAGCCAAGATAAACCCGCACTAAGCTAAGGGTTTTTGATGATCCGACCCGATGACGAACCCGAGCCGACTCTTAATGACCGAGCACTCTGTTTTGGGAAGAGTGTAATTCGAAGAGATGGCTGAGGATGATTGTCACGATGTTCTTTGTCCTACCGATCCGACTGCGACGAAACCGACTATGAAGACGATCACCTGACTGCGCAGGGGGGCTCTCCTCTTGCTCGAACCGATGACGATTTTCTGGAAGGCCAAATTTGACGTAGTGCTACTACGATCAGTATCGGGGATGATGATTGACGACCCGAACCCGAACTCCGGAGTAGCATGATGAAACCGAGAATTGGGGTTTGACAGTTACCCGATGATGAAGAATTGGTGCTCCGAGTTGGAGCATGGCAAACCCGACGAGCCTGACATGGGCTTTGACGAATAACGAATCGAACCCGATTAATTGCAAGATGAACGGGGATAACCGATCACGGCGAACGACGAACAACTTCAGTCAGAGGTTGATGAACGGCGACGAAATATGAACGATGACCTGATCCTTTAATGGTTTATTGAGCTCTGTTTTTGGCAGAGTGTTATTTGAAATTGATGAACATGATTGAATGAGGCGTGCTTTTGACGTGTCATGTGAAGTTAATTCACAATTTCACGTACGCGTGAAGATGATTGTGGGATAACTGTCCCACACGAAGGAATGAACTGGCGGTGAGATTGTCCCATCTCGAAGACGAAGCAGCCCGACCCGATCCGACGAATTTGAGCCCGAACCGAAATTGTTAATCTGAACCCGATTCGAAACAAGTTGGACCCGATTGTGAATTGAACCCAACCCGACTTGTAATTCGAACCCGATCCGAGACTGGCCCGAGACCAATCCGAGACTGACCCGAGACCATGAAGACGACGAAATACAAAGGATGATGCGATTACAATCGATGAGGAAACGGCGATAAAGAAAATTACCTTTTTTTTCTTTCCCTTTCCTTCTCCTTTCCGAACGAGTTTTGGCAAACCCATAGAAATTTTCGCAAATTAGCATAAATATTTTCGCAAATTACCATGAGTTTGAGGGGGGTAATAGGGAAAATGGAAGGTGACGATATTACGAGATAATATCGAGAGATATTATGGAGTAATATGGTCAGCAATATTACCATACGAAGTTATGGTGATATCGTGCATATGTTAATATTGTTAATACGGTAAATTAGATTAACCTAGATTGTATTTAGGTAAATTGTATACCTTGGAGGTTAAGTTAGTACGAGTATATATACAATGTACAATTGATGAAATCAATGAGAAACACGAAACATGAATCGTGTCTGATAAATTCCGTTGTGTTATGTTTCTCCCCATGAACTAGTTTCATAGTACCGACCGACCGACCCGAATTCCCGTAACAATTCACGCTTTACGTGCGCCAACTTAATGCTTATAGGGAGCAGTAGACCTGTAAAAGATTAGACTATAAGAAGTCGACGTCCTCATAACTCGTCGTCGCTTTGTTGGATGCACCGATGAGCTTGAATTTCGGTGGCTATGAAGTAACTTACTAGAGTTACTACAAATTATGTCATGGAGTCAATTCCATCATGATATATACTCCATGTTGTTATATTTAGCAAAATATGTTCTAATATGCATAAGTAATTGTCATGACAATTAATTAAATGTTATATCTATATTCATTAACACAAAGTCTCATAAAAGACGGTCTCTCAATAATACTTTTAGTGATCATATTAATTTACTATAATAAATCACATTATTATCTATGATTTTGGAACATCAAATCATATAAAATTAGATAGAATGGATGAAGTAACCCATTTGCAAATCTTGAATTAAGTGTCTAAAGTCTTTAACTAAAACGATTACCAAAAATAGTACAACGATCACTAATTATATAAACAAGGTCACGTTATGAATAATATAATTGGTCTCTCAATAGATTATTAAAAGACGGTCTCCCACAAGACTTGCTCATTCATTAAAGCAATCCTTACATATTTTTATTTATAAAAATAATGGCATTATATTAATTAAATTACCTTTGTTAGACCAGCTAAATACTAAATAACTCTAATGGATTGAGATCCCCTGGAGTTGAAAATAACTCTACACGGTAGAGTTTACTTAAAATGGAAAATTAACACTATCATGTGCATTTATCTCTTATTTTCATAAATACATTTCCGGTTTATAGTAACTTTAACTACCAACTCTATGAAAAAATTAACTTTAGGCCGGGGATCTGAATCAAACTCTAATGGTTCAGACTCGGTTCTCTTTTGGTATTTAACTATTTAAACTCGAATTTGCAATTTGATGAATTTGTAAAAGTGATATGTGTCACACTTGCTAGTTTGATATGAAACGGTTTCAAGTAAATGTTTTGCTATTCGAAACGATTAATGGTACATCTCACCGATATTGCTGATGTTATTCGCATAAATTGTATTATATGCATAATTTGTTATTCAACCTGTTAACTTTTGTTTTCATATAAGGATGTGATTGCTTTGAAAAATATGAGTTACTAGTCTTTTTAATTTTGTTTTTTGGGTATATACAAATATAATCTCTTGGACTACTAAAATAAGATTGGAATTGAGTAGCATTCTCCCTTTCTCTTTCATTAAACGTCTTACAAATTGGTTCATAAAGATTGTTGGATAATTTGACATAATTTTCCGCTATATTTGGTAACTAGACCAATCTTTACGCAAGCCAACAATTTTTTTTTTTTTTTTTTTTTTTTTTGAAAAGCCATGTCTTAACTTTGAATTCATTAGCGTGGACTAATTTTAATTAAGCAAGTTAATTGATAAAATAAATCGTCATTAGCTAGTTTGCGTTGTCTCGTACGGAGTGGGACGGAATCTTTTCGATCGATTAAGTTTCTCGCATTCACCTTCGACTCTAATGTTGCACCAACAGTCCAAAAACCATTCGAAGAGTTGAAACCTAAACTGTTATGTTGTCTTGTGATAAATTTCGTAAATTAACCATGCACTACTATACTGTACTATACACATGCAAAGACCAAACTAACAAAAACCTATTCCATGCATTATCATCACTATAATGGATGGAGGGAGATGATTGAAGTTGGCTTAGCTCGTTAGGGTTTTAGATCATCACAATCGGATCACAGGGGTCCAATTCACAAACCTAAGTAATTAAGTCGCTTCTTAAAACAAATTGGCAATAGAAGTAACTTCTTTCTTCAATTTGGGACGCTCAAATGTGCAGCTCATCACTCCAACAAGGTGCAGAGAGACTACCAATTGGCGTTGAGAATCAAACATACGTTTCATTATTTTAAAACCAATTGGCAATAAGAGTAACCCACTTGTTGACTCAGAGGCTCATAGCTCCCTCCCCATCATAGATTTTCCGGAAGAGATAACAAGAACATGCAAACCACAGTTTGAGATGATTTCATCATTGCAAAAAGGATTAAGGAACGTAGATAATTGATATTATTATTATGTTTCTATAGTGGTGACTTATTAGCTTGATCAAAAAGTTGTTGAGACTGTATTTATTAGAGTACATCCTAATGTGTATGGATCCTCTAGAGTTGAAAATGAACTCTATTTGGTAGAGTTTACCTAAAAAGGTAAGAATTAATTGTTTAACATTTTTATTTGTGTCTTCCAAAATTCTTTCATTTTGTCTTAACACTTGAATAAAAACAATAAAAGAATATAATTAATTACTAGTTCAAACTTTTGCCTTCGTTTTCTCGTTTCGTTTTGGAAAATTTGTGAGAAACCACCCTCAACTTTCACCATTTTTTTTGGAAACTACGACCTTAATTTTTTTTTTTTTTTTTTTTTTTTTTTTGTGGAGAACCACCAAATATAAGTAAAACTAAGAGGTATATAGAAACATCTCCTTACCCAAACCACGCACTCCCAACACCTCTAACCACCACGCACCACCACCCACCATTTTATGTTAACTACTACTAATCTACTATAGTACTAAAAGTTTTAACACACAATCTGATATAATAATTTGGAGCGTATTCAGGGCGTTGGTAAATGAAGAAATGCACATAGTCAGTCTAATATCTGAAATTCTCTAACATAAACTATTAAATTTAATCTACATAAAATATTAATAAATGCGAGTCCAATATTTGTAAAACTCTCGCAAAAAGCATTGAAGCAATCTAAATGAAAAATAACATAATATGTTATAACTTGGGCTACGCATATGTGAATATTACAATGCCTGTATCATCAAGTTCGTGTCGAAATGTACTTCAATATAAGATCTATTCACACATATTTTATAAGAGTTAAGTATTATTTTGGCCGACAAGTTTAAGCCTTTGTACAAAATACTTCAAAAAAAAATTTAAAAAAGAGTATTATTTAAAGATAAAGTAATACTATGTGCAACAACATACAGTTGTTATACTATGGTCACCGGACCACCAAGCGCACAGTGGCGCGACGCCACTGGCTGAGCAACCAACAAAAAAATCAAACCAAATCTGTAACACCCCGGCTCATCGCCTGAGCCGAGAGTAGTCACCTATGGCAGCTTGCCAGGCTGTGGGCTGACCTCACAGACCAACACGGGTCCTTTCGGCGCATTTTGACCTCACTCATGCGCACCCTGGGAAACTTCCCAGGAGGTCACCCATCCTGAAATTGCTCTCAGTCAAGCACGCTTAACTGTGGAGTTCTTATCACATGGGATTCCTAAAAGGAAAGTCGACTTTGTTGGTATGAGTAGCACTATCAATCCTCTTAAGCACCTCATATGAGCCCTTAATTTCTCAGGAACCTCCTCTGAAATCTGGGGTATTACAAAATCTCCCTTCTCGAATCTGGGTACAACCATCACCCATATCTCTCTTCTCTCCTCTGCACTCCGGACAGATAGATGACCCTTCCAACCCAACACCACTGTCGACCACCACACACACAACCAAAACAGTACCAAACACCGCCATTGTAACCGCTATGAATTTTCATAGGCAAACTTCATGGATTTTATGAGTATTATCCATGGATGTCACCCCTAACATTCATGGATCTTACCATATGAAGTCATTAAAACTTTGGGAACTCAAAAATAAATAAATAATAATCAAAATCCATAAATTTTTTACCAAAATTCGTTAATTTAAAAAACGAAAAATTTAAAATTTTCTTGTAAAAGATTAAAAAAAATAAGATTTTACCATCAAAATCCATGGATATGAGGTTTAAAGTTAAGATCCATGGTACAAACTAGTAAAATCCATACCTTAATCATATAATATCCAGATTAGATGATAACAATATCCATGCCGGTAGGTCGTCGGCGACGATGGTGAGTAGCCGGAGATGAAGGTGGGTCGACGGAGGTAAAGCATGGACGGGGAAATTAGAACAGAGCAGAGAGAGGGTGGAGAGAGAAAAGGAATCATGGAATCACGAAATTGCAGAGGATATGCCGCCGGCGACTGGTGGTGGTGTGTCGCGTTGGTGATGGTGGGCGACGAAGAGAGAGGGAGATCAGGAGAGAGAACAAAAAATTGAAGAATGGTGTGAAGCAGAGATGAGAAGAGAGGAAGGGGGGCTTTTTTTTGTCAGCTCAGCCAATTAAAAATGACACGTGGCCTGGACCATGATGCATACTGTGGTCCGGGGACCACTGTATAATTTGCGAACAACATAAGTGATTTAGTAAATACTCCCTCCTACCCAAAGATATCTTCCATTATTTCTTTTTGGGACGATTCACTATGATTTTCCTCTTTCGAAACTTATCCGATTTGGCAAATTTATCGGACTAAACTACCCTTACTTATTTTCTGATTTGGGCTTAATTATTAGTTAATCAAAATTCCCACAGTCAATCTCTCTCCTCTCTCCACCTTCCCCAACCTAAAGACCACCCCGATCCATTTCATTTCTCCCACCAAAAATCAAATCCAATCCAATCAAAAATCCCCAAATTTAAAAAAGAAACCCAGAATTTTGAATTTTGATCATGGGTTCTCTTGCATCAACATCATCAATCTCACATCTGTACCAATTCCAGAAAGATGAAGAAAGATTAAGCGAAACAAGCCTGTTAAACCTCTTCAAATCCCAACAAATTACCTCAATTTCTTCTTCAAACACTTGGATCTCTCTCAACCAAGGCGACCCACCATCACCATCTATTTTGCCTTGATTTCTTGAATCTCAATTGAGCAAGCAGGAGGATCATCATCCAAAAATGAAACAGATGGGATCGGAGATCGGCGATTTGGCGAGAAGGATGAGGGAGATGGAAGATTTTTCTAACCTAATAAATCGACGGGAAAGGGGATCGAGAGGAGCAGAGGTGCTCGCCGCTGATCGTCGGTGATGGAGATTATGGTGGTGGAGAGATGCTTATGGTGGTGGAGAGAAGTTGCAATGTGGTGAGGGGAAGGATCAGATTTGGGGTTAAGTATTTTTGTTAGGCTAATTAATATTTACTTACCAATTAATTAGATATTGTTTATTAGGGTTGTTGGTTGTTGTGCCCTACCCAAAGAGGAAAATCTCTTTGGGTAAGAGGGTGATTTAGTGAGATTAGAAGATATCTTAATGAACAAATATTTAGTTAATTATCAAAAATTATTTATTTATTTTGAAATTAAGTAATTAATAAATAAGTATAGACGATTATGGTAAAGTGTCTTGTGTAACGCACCGGCTTTTCATCTAGTATTAATAAACAAATTAAAGAAAGTTCAAATCTAGCACAACTATCTCCAAAAAAAACTCCAACCCCCCGGCCTATACTAGCTAGAAGCATAAGATAAATAATTTAGATATATATACGATCATCGAACCCCTGAAAAACAAAAATTACTATTGTCACAATCCACAAAAGTTGAAAACGACTCATAAAAATATGGGACTGATCAGGCGATTATTCAAGACGATATTGGGCAATAGTAACGATAATGATCAAGGAAAAGCAGAATGTGAGATATGCTTCCAATATAAGCGTGTAGTAGACAACAACATCTACAACAACAAAAGCACAAATTGCACCATAAGACACCCTTATTGCCAATCCTGCATAAAACAGCACATTCTCCACAAAATCAACACCAAGAATAATGCTAACGTCGTATGCCCTTGTCCTGGCTGTATGGAAACCCTGGACCCTGTAGCGTGCTCGGCCTTCCTATCGCGACCCGTCTTTGTCTCGTGGATCGACCTCCTGGCCGAATCCTACATCACTCAACGAGGGTTTCAGCGGTCCGTGTGCCCGTACAACGACTGCTCCGAAGTAGTCGTTGACGAGTGTGGGCGGTGGCGTATTAAAGCTCTAGGAGGTGGCAAAGAGGTGTGCCCTCATTGTAGCAGAGAGTTTTGCTTCATATGTGGAGCTAAGTGGAGACCTAGACATGGTTTAAGTTGCGGAGATAGTGATAAAAGGTTTAAAGAAGATGCTGAGTCTTGGGGCTGGGGAAGATGCCCTAACTGCAGATTCTTTGTCGAGCGTAACGGTGGATGCAACCAAATTCATTGCAGGTTAGTTTCTTTAATAATTTCACTATTTTTGTAGGTATCGTATCAATTTTATCAGATGTTCATCTTTCTAGGGACGCAATTTTCATATCGTATTAGTGTTAGTGGCGTGTATCGTATTAGTGTTAGTGGTGTGTACCCTTTTGGTGGGCATAAGTTTACATGTTATACGGTCTAAGCTAATTAGGGTATGGGTGATAATGAGTCGAATCAACTAGCGAATACCAATGAACCCGAAACCTGATTGGTCAAAGCCCACAGGTCCGGGAGTTCGATTCATGCTCAAGCTCGGGTAGATCGATTAACGAAAGTCAAACCGAGCAAACAACTACTCCTCGAGTCGGGGGGGTTGTAGTGTAATATTTTTATGGTGATACTACAATTTATTGTAAGAAAGGAAAATAGGGTTTTTTTAACACGTATCCTAGTTAAGAGTACGTACGGGTGATAATAAGTCTAATCAACTAGCGAATAACGATGAACTCCAAACCAGCTAGCCAGCGTGGTCAAATTTGTCCAAAGGTACGGGGGAGTTCGACTCATCATCAATTTCTTAATTTGGAGTCTACATCCGTTTTATTTGTACGCATTCTCATACTAATATCAGTAATTTAACATATTGCAGGTGTGGAACCAGATTTACATATCGGTCGTTAGGTGGTAGTGATGCTTTATGCGTTATTGTAGGCATAAGCCTCTTGATCTTTGTTATTATATCACTTATATGGCTTATGGTTATAGGTGTAAGGGCCTTATTTTAAGCAATATAATTATCACTGATTCACAGGGGATTTTATTTACCACAAACCAATTATGCATAGATAAAATTGAAGTTGGGAACAATTGTGCATGTATCAAATCATCCGAAAATTCTAGGGTAATTTCCTCGGATCAACAAAGTACATCAAGCAAAGTTTGTTGGATCAAGTTGTAAGTCAGTTTGGTTTTCGAAAAATTTCCCAAGTTCGAAAACTATCGTATGCATATCTTGGATGAAGGCCGCGCACGGACTATTATTGTCAAGTGCGAGACGCGAGACAAATCAAATCATCTGCAGTATCAATCTGCACTTGATCAATAGTCTTCGAATGGTCCAAAGCTCTCCTTGCTGATTTGGCTAGGTGATCCGCAACTATGCAAATATGGTCATTCGTTAAACTTACAAGCATAGATTATTAGAGACTTTAACAGTACAATCTTATACTTTTTGTGATGTTTGTGACAATCTTATACGGAGTACGTTTTACTCTCATAATTTGATAAATGTCTATGATTCAAAATTAAAGAGCCAATCCCTATGAATCGTACTTTTTTCAAATTTACGATTAAATATCTATAATTTTGAATTCTTAACATTTGTTTTGAATATCTATATTTCGTGTATAATACATACATTGCCCGTAATACATTATAGTGACAACTGAATACGATGTCCATTCTGACCTAAAATCAACCCACTGCGCTCGAGAAATAAAGCTACTAATCATTTGGTAAATTTATATAGATGTGGGATCTTGCATAAGATATTGATAGTACAGTGGTTGGAGTGCTATCCTGGTAATCTGAAGGTTGTGGGCACAACTTTAATTAGTTAGGCTCTGTGCGATTAGATTGCATTTTTCTGAACTGATCTGATTTGATTTGAATACAACTAATCTGATTTGATTTGATTTGAATAAATTTGATTTGATTTGATCTGAACTGAATATATTGATAAATTAACTGCATTTAAACGAATTAATAACTAGAAATAAACTACATTCATTGATTGTTATTTGGATAATTCTGATCTGATTTCATTTGAATGAAGCTAATCTGATTTGAAAACACTGTTTAATAAGTTGAATCGCACATGATCTTAGTCGTTGATGAGAGGATTCGAACCCTTGAAATTAGGAGAGAACAATTGTTCATGCTAACCAGCAGCTACAAACATTTCATGCTACCTAATGCATCTCTTTAATATATATTGTCATTTAGATTGTTTTTTTCTCCTTTGCCACAATCTTTATGTTTTATTCTCATTTATGTTATATTTTTTCTTTCTTGTTCCATAATTTGTTTAGCATGTACACTTCATTTATGATCGAATTTAGGGGATAGTCGGGGGTGCACCATCCACTACAAAATCCTCGAAAACACCTAACTATTGCCTAAAAAATTCCAAAAACTTAGGAAAAAATTTAAAAAAATAATTTGTACTAAAATGGTTACGCCAAGTTTCTGGGGTTAGATTCACCCATGCCTTCGTTATGTTTCTTATTAAATAGGATCATATAGTATCAGTTTTTATTAGAAACAATGAATGATTCCTAAATTGTCCATTAGAGATACCGCGTATATAGTTATAATCTGTCACCCCAAGTTTTCAATCCTGGCTTTGCCCCTGCTCCAATGGTTTAGCTACACATATTGTAGTTTAAGACTTTAAGATGCCACATCAGGTAAAACATAGTTCCAGTTATGACTTTAATTCTTTAAAATCACTCTAATTGTAGATTGTCGACTAGAGGAGTTGTAATTTATAGTTATAGGCGAAGATATTGTCGATGCAGTATTATTGACGTCAAGATAATTATGTATTGTACGGTGTAGACACAATTAATTTGTATTGTCTACAATGTAAAATTGAGTTATTATTAGTAGTAAAATTGAGATTGGTGTAGTAAATTAATTTGTAATGAAAAATGCAGGTAGTAAAATTAATTATGTTGATAGTAAAATTATTTGTGTGAGTGGTAAAATTTTGATAGTATTGTTGATAGTAGACATTTATAAGTGTCTACACTGTAGACCTGACATTTATAAGTGTCTACACTGTAAACCTCTACCATTGTCCATTATGTATACAGTCTAGTTTGAATTATACTATATTGCCCCGATGGTAATTTCTACCTCGTTAACACAATTGAATTAAAACTATGGTTGTGTTTGACAGAACTAGCCGAAAGTTGATACATAATGCTAGTTGGGAGATGAAATAGTCGCCGAAGAGGTAGTTGGAGAAAAATAGCTAGTCAAATTAAAATTATTTGGTAAATATAACAAAGATAGTGGCTGATACTTGTGAAATCGCTTCATGTTGTAGCCGGATTGTAGGTTTGGTCGACTACAATTTGTAGTACTATTAGGTAGGATTACTTGAGTCGGGTCAGGTTTCGACCACAATCAGGTACATTAGACACTCGGACTCTTTCATTTCTTAACACATTTGATTTGGATGGAAAAAAAACGCATGATTTGACAAAAGCGTTATCCATATACAAAAACAACCACCAATGGTTACGATGACATCAATGGCTTCCTCCGCTTGTGTTTCACTCCTCCCGCTCGGTACTTTATCTCTCTCTTTCCACCCTTGGGCGCTTTGTTAATTTATGTACTGTAAAACTTCTAGTTCTCATTTTTGTGATACCATACTAAGTTTGCAACATTGTTTATTGATGTTAGCTCATGTGTGTTTAATCTGCATTTGGGTTCATCATCTTTGGTGAAAAGTTCCAATCTTTGTAATTAATATTTACTGCCGTAAGCTTATGATTTATGTAATTTCATGTGTTCTTGAGAAAATGGAGTATGACGCTTTATTTATGGTTCATTGGTTTGATATGTAAATTCCAGTTGAAGATTGTTTGATTGAGCATGACTTGCTCAAATTTGATATTGAATTTTGATAATGGATTCTTTTGTTTGATTCCGCGGTTATCTTATCAATAAAATTCTTCTATTTTGCTTGCAATGGGGTTGATTATGGTTAATGTATCATCCTAGTTTTGGTGTAATTGATTGGTGATTGATTTCCTTGGGTCTACATTAGTAATCCTAGTTTCCATTTATAGTATTCTTGGCTGTAAATCTTCTGCTTC
The DNA here is from genome assembly GCA_963680865.1 of Spergularia marina. Lineage (NCBI taxonomy): Eukaryota > Viridiplantae > Streptophyta > Magnoliopsida > Caryophyllales > Caryophyllaceae > Spergularia > Spergularia marina. The sequence continues at coordinate 17,664,937 of OY804553.1, read as the reverse complement.
TTATCATCGATTTTGAGGAGTTTTTCTAAGCAAAGCTGAAAGAGCTACTATGTTGTAGTATGTATCTTGATAGATGCATTCCTGTTTCTGTGTATCTTCTTTTACTGGGAATTCATGTTAATAACAGTGAACTCAATTATGGTTGTAGCAGTTGGCGAGTAAGCTGAAGCTTACCGGCACTTGTTTGATTAGGATCGCCCATCATACTTATTACTTCCTGAAAGGTGCCATAATATTTGATTTGTTCTAAAGCTCAACTCAACATAACATGTTTCTGTCCTGCCTTTGCCATACCTGTTAGCATATGAAGTTGTAAAATTTTCAGCCTAAAAGTTGTTGTCGTGAGCTTGCACACTAGTGGGATTAAGGATTGTTGTGAATCATCATTGCTCACCATCTTTTATCAAGTTTCTACTTGTCTTAGTAAGTCTTGTCGTTTGGTTCAAGCAAAGTGATAAACGACGTGTCATTGTGAAGCATTTTAGTTGATGAAAAACGGATAATGGCTAATCATACTGAATTTTGATTTTTTTTTACGCAGCTGTAGGGGCTTCTATTAGCTATCATTCTAACAGGACACAAAAGAATACACAAAGTCTTGTTATACGATGTTCAAAACATGGGCCTGAATTAGCATGGATAGAAAGCTCTAGATTGAGTCCAGTTAAGCGCAGGGATGTTATTGGATGGTTTCTTGGACTTTCTTATTTCGCCATGGAGTCTCATGATGCTAATGCAGCAGGGTTGCCTGTAGAAGAAAAGCCAAAATTATGTGATGAAGCCTGTGTGAAGGAGCTTGAAAATGTATGGTGAGATTACTTGCCCCTATTTACATGTTACACCCTCCCAATTAGTGTTTCAAATGATGTTTGTAGCTCTACACATATTACTGGCAACATATGGAGAGTTCATTTGTAATTCTGGACTAGTAAGATGGAGTCCTTGAACAATTGACCATGGGCATATCTGCTGGTATGTTGAACAGCATCCTGCTTCCAGATGTAGGGTCATGTGCACCTAGTTCTTCTGCTGTTAGAAGCCATGCTTTCTTTTTCTCCAGGACATCTCTATGATGTTTCTCTTCCCAGCTATGAAGCAGTTCCGAGATAACATATGATCATAGTTAACTTTGGTCCATGACGTAGCAACCCTAAACTATTGAAGTAATTTGTTGATCAAACTGAAACTTTTGACTGTTATTTCTTTAGTACTGGATATAGTTTATATAAAGCTTACCAATATGAGTTTAAACTCGAAACTCATGATATAGCAGATAGTGACTATTATTTCTATTTTTTAATGTGTGTGTGTGTGTGTGTGTGTGTTTCCTTCTGTCTATTTGGTGCACTAGTCATGTATGTGTGTGTTTCCTTCCTTCTGTCTATTTGGTGTACTAGTCATGACCTGTAGCTTTCCTCCTGTCTTTTTGGTGCACTAGTCATGACCTGTAGCGATGGTAGCCCCTTTATACCATTTGCAACATCCTTTGATCATATGGATTTAGGCTTTTAGCTTACTCTGATTGGGCTGGTATATCACTATTGCTGATAGGTCTCTTTGAGGTATATCACTATGGAGATAAAAGTGACATTCTGGATTCTTATTTCTGTGAGTGTTCTTTAAAATATTTTCAGACAACATCTTTGAATAAAGAGACCTATTAGCACACTCTCTGCAGCTATTTCCTTGCACTTGAGTCCAATGGTGATCAAGATTTAGTGCGGATGATTAAATGTTTGTCTTTTGAGCTGTAAACTTCATCGCCCAGTTACACAATCAAGAGCTATACCGAATATTAGTTCATGGGCAAAGTCTCATATGAGACGGTCTCATAGTAAATTATTGTGAGACCACTTGATTAAAAATGATCCTTTTAACGTTATTTGTGACCATTGTATTGCTTTTAGTGACCTTTTTAATCACATTTATTGTGATTTAAGCCAATCACTAAAAGAAATAAATGGTCACTAAAATCGCAAAAGAGGTCACTATAGAAATGAATAGATGGTCTCACAATAAGACCTTCTCACACAAGACTTACTGCGACTTAATATTTGATTTATAATAGGACGTCTTATGATATGGAAAAGATATCGGAGAATGCATAATAGCAACTGCGAGATGTATCATATCAACGATTCTATGCTTCCTTGGCCAGTTTATCGCCTGTGTTTCTTGAAAAGCCTTAGAAGTCACTAAAAGTCCAAAAATTTGCCTCGTGTCAAGATTTGCATATGTAGATATGCATTTTGTTTGACACTGTTTGGAAGGTTTTTTTTTTTTTTTTTTAAATATCTATCTTCTATCTGTAGGTGCCCATGGTGACCACAGTGTCTGGATTGCAGTTCAAAGATATCAAGATAGGTAAAGGTCCCAGTCCACCAGTTGGTTTTCAGGTAAATGCAACTGCTTGGTCGTTAAATTTCAGAAGGAACATCCTAATCTAGACATTTAAATGTTGCCTGCAGTCTTTGTTGTAGGAATTGTCAGGTGGTAGAACTGGAACATACTAATAACACCCCCCCCCCCAAATAAAAAAAAAAAACAACCGGGAAGTACAATAACTAGACTATAACTATTGCAGGACCCAGGCTCCGTTGAAGATAAATAAAAGGTTACAGGCCTTTGCTCCTGAACTATTGTGGAACTAATGTCGTTCTCTGTACTGTAAAGAACCATGTGAATATAATGCTTGAAAGGAAAAGACAGGTTTTTATTGTTAAGTCCAAACAGCAGTCTAAATTTGGAAAACCTTTCTTGATGTTCATACATGAAGTCTTTCTTTTGTTTGTGCCTTGTGGAACCGAAAGCTTACCTTGCTGTCAAGGCTGGTTTCTTATCACCATATGTCCTGTTCTGTTGCAGGTGGCGGCAAACTGTGTTGCGATGGTACCTTCTGGACAGATATTTGATAGGTAAAGGCTTTAATTATCTGGGAATCTGTAGCGTTCCTATATTGTACAGTTTGTTTGCCTTTCATTTCTGGTCCCTTTGTACAGCAATCGACAATGTTAAGTTGGAACCCCATGGTAGATGTTTAATTTCTGTACACATCAGTTATTTCCTAATTTTGTCAACCAACAACCGAAAAACTGAACTTGTACCCGCTTTTGGGTCTCGTCGTATAATTTTCTGGTATTTGCCTATATGAGCAGAATTCTTCAGTAGGTATTCTTGAAAGTTAATTCATTTAAAGAAAAAAAAAAAAAAAAACCTGACTATTATGCTTATTTTGTTGTGCTTCTTTCTGGAACTTTATCGATTGAATGTGCCAATCCTTAATTATTAACACTTGATTTGCTGATGCAGTTCACTTGAGAAGGGCCAACTTTATATCTTTCGAGTTGGCTCTGGCCAGGTAAATGTCCTTAATATACTCTTTACAGGTTTCTAGTGCCAGGTGATCACAATGCACTGTGATAATTAGTTATTTGCCTTCGCGGCCTAAAGCAAATACGGAGTAGCATATTTTCAATTCTAGGGGCAAAGCTCTCTTCTCCCTCTTAACCTGTTCCCGGAAATTTCACCAGACTTTCGTATCCTTAGTATAACAGTGTGCTATTGGCATTGTTATATCAGTGTATGGATCTCTTCGGTTCTGAAGCATAAGCAACTTAATGAGATAGTGGAATACTAATTTGATCTCTAGGAAAGACCAACTCCTTGTACTAGATATTTTCTCTGCAGATCAATGAACATCATAGTCAAATGATTATAAATTAACATAGCTACATTTAAAGCCACTGTGGCCTGCATTCATCTCATGCTCAATCGAATCAATCAGCATCTTAAATTGTTGAATGTCTGAACCAGGTTATCAAGGGGCTTGATGAAGGAATTCTCAGCATGAAAGTTGGTGGCAAAAGGCGACTTTACATACCAGGATCAGTAAGCATTTCTTTGCCTCCTTACTTTTTTGGTTTTTGCCCTTAACTTCAAAACAAGTAGCCGCTTAGCTGTTACCTTGTCGTCTAGGTCTTCTTTGGTTCAACCTTTTTTTGAATGCTGATTCTTTTCTGATGTCCATGTCTTTTTTCTGTTGAGCAGTTGGCATTTCCCAAAGGCCTAACCTCGGCCCCTGGAAGGCCTCGAGTTGCACCAAATAGTCCTGTTGTTTTCGATGTAAGCCTGGAGTACATACCAGGTCTGGAGTATGATGAGGAAGAGTGATGCGTAGCAGATCAACTGTAACAAGTTGCCCTAGTAATTTCTTGTCCCCCTTTCTTAGGTCACTCCTGGTAATTTCTGCCACGGAAAGTACATGAAAGCTACAGTCTATACCGCCCCAATTCAATCTATATTTTTTTACATTCCTTGTATCTGGCGTCTGTGTTTATGTAACATGAGTTTAACAGTCCGTTGCTCTTGTACATGCGCTATACCTGTAATTGTATGACCGATAATTCCATCACCTATTCGATGATTGTTAAGATAAACTTTGTCAAACACTCGAGACCTCATCTGAATACCTGATTAATTGAAACGTTCTCAAGGTTCGGCATCCTAAATTGCTTGTTGTCACTCATTTTAGATTGTGTAAACCTAGCTCCGATCATGTCAACTTGTACGAAAACTAATGCCACTAAGGCAAGAATTACTTGAAAGTTGAAACTGATGCAAAATTTGGTCTAACCATACGCAATTTTGAAACTGTTTTACCATCAAAGCATTGCAAGTTTGTAACACCTGAAAAAACAATCCCAAGTTTATAATATTTGTAGTGAGACTGTCTAACTAATATGTAAATTATAAATAAATCAACAAATACAGAGTTAAGTAGTTAACAGTCACCAAATACGTAATATATGTCATCTTGTAAAGTAAATGATGCAATAAATTATTACGAGACAGTCTCTTACGAAACTTTATACATTACATAGTACAAACGCAACTAAGGTCAACCTAAGCTAAGATAAACGGAGGTGGCGACACCAAGCGCGTAAGCCCCAATCACCGCCCCAACAAACTCTTTTCCGACCTTTCCCGCCATCCCAACACCCGCAATTCCGGCAATTCCCATCGGAATCCTAGTCAGCACCGCTTTCTGGGCGTTAGAAACGACGGTGCCGGTCAACAGCTCCACCGCGAAATCCCTAAACTCACCGGAACCGAGTGAGTCTTGTTGTTGGTGGTTCTGGCGGCGGAGAGATTTGTAAGTGGCGTCGACGAGAAGCTGGGAGGGAGGGGAAGGGGCCCACTTCTTGACGAGGGGAGACGTGGAGGAGAGAGATTGGTGGAGGCGGAGGGAGGCGTCGTGGAGCTGGTAGGGTAAGATGCCTTGAAATGCGTGCTGAGTTAGGGAGAGTGACTCGGTGAAGGTGGCTGAGCAAGCTGAGTTGAACTCGGACGAGTTGAGGAAAGCTTGGCGCACCCGCTTCGAGGCTGATATTCCCATTGATGATATCGCAATTTTTTTTGACGGAAATGTTTTTTTTTTGAGGTTTTTTAGTGGTAGTCAAGTAGTCTATGAAAATTATAATTTTGTTAAAAATGTTACGTTTTGACTTTATATCTATACACCTTATAAAAGTCTCTAAGAGAGTGTTTGGGAACAAGGATTTGATTCTCAAATCCAAATTTGACACAAATTACAGGGTTGGGAACTCAAGAATTTGAGAATTTGGATTTTTGTCAAATCCAATTAGGCCAAAAACAAATGACACCTCAAGAAGTGTCATTTTGAAATCGCACATTCCCCAAACATTGAATTTATATTTGAATTCCACATTATCAAATGATGGATTTGAAATGATTACAAATTTCCAAATTCATGTTTCCAAACGCTACCTAAGGCCAATTAACGGCCAATTGGAACAGTACTACCTTGGCTCACCCACAGCCGTCCGATCTGAGCTGCCCTGGATCACAGTCGCCCATCACAGCAAGCTTCTCACCCTTCTCGCAGCCGATCGATCTACACATCAATGAGAAGAATCCGCAACCTTCAATCATTCGTTTGATTTCTGGTAAGTGAAGTACTCCTAATTAATTACATTCGTTTGATTATAATTTGTAATATTGTTTGTTTAAATCAACTTTGTAGTTTGATCTGTTGGTTGGTTTGGTGTTTAATTGTCTGTACAATTTGGTTGCTTGACTTTTCTAATTAATTTTAATTACTAATTTCTCATTGCTTTGACGTTTTCATTTTGGGTTTAATTTGTGATTTATTCGTTTAAATGTTTTCATTTTTGGTTTAATTCGTGAATTATTTTGATTAATTTGTTTAATTCATGTGTTCTTTGCAGATTATAATCATCGCTAGATTTTTAATTAAAATTAAAGATGAGTTCCATCCTTGCAAAGTAAAAAAATACAGCAGGTATTTATTTCATTTGATTGTACATGCTTTTTTTTCCAGTTTTATAATTTGATCGCATGTGTTTTTATTTCATTTAGTTTCATCTTGTTGATTAAAATATGTGATCATTGTTTTAAAATTTTCGATATTGATGTTTATGGTTTGGGGGGATGCACTGTTGGAAAACTACCCAAATTTGGATTAGGGTTCTTCACAGGGAGTGATTTAGTAGATAGTGATCACTATGTAATTTTAGCTCAATAATTGTAAATTTTGGCGATTTGTGGGAGGTTACCAGATGACTGTGAGTATAATTAGCAAGATAAGCTCGTTAATGCTGGGGGATTTTATTTTATTTTTTATGCGTCTTCCTTTGCTGTTTGATTGGTTTGATTACTTTCTCTTCATGGGAATTCTCTAGGTCTTCATAGCCATGGGGGCTTTGCGGATGTTTTGATTATAGAGTTCATGAATTTTCCTTTTTAATTTTACCCAATTTTCGTGTTGTAATGTTCCCATTTTTTGTTTAATTTGTGATTTATTTGTTTGAACTGGTAAAATAATCTGAATTTTTTTTCTTCTAATATTGTTTTAATTATTTCTTTGCATGAGGAAATTGTGGCTGCTATAAGAATGATTATGAATGGATGAGGTTGTTTAATTTCTCTCTCTTCATTCCTCGATGTCGATCTGGTAAGTTTCTTGTTCGATGAATTATATTATTTCTGTTGGTTTTAATTTGAGGGTTGTCTTGTTGTTGGAATTTCAATTCTATAATCAACTGACATTTCTAGGGTTTCAAGGAGGTCTAAGTTAGCTTAATTGATGAAAGTTTAGGCCTTTTTTGTGGCTTGAATTGAAATGGTTTTAATTGACTAATAATCAATGTAATTCCATCTTTGCTCCTGTTAATTGGGGGGTTTGTAGGGTTGATGAGTTTCCAATGATGGAAGGCTTGGGAAGAGGAAGAGATTGGTGAGACTGATGTGATAAAGAAGCTTCTTATGGTGAGTTTGATTCTTCCTTAGTTCATTGTTTTAATGTTTACTAAAAGGGTTTGGATTGGCGTTCTTGTTGATTTTGATGTATTTCATATTCAGGTCATTTTCGTCTCTTTACTTTTAGTCATCCTTGTGGTCTAACTTTTACATGAATCTGTGTTTTTTGTGATTGTTAAAAACCATTAACAACATTTTATTTTTAGTGTTTTTGAGTTTACATGATTTGTAGATTAGTGACTAAGAAGTAGCAGCTTCATCCCTTCCACAGAATGAACACTGATTATTATTGTTATGGTCAAAAGGAGGATTAATTTTTCGCGTATTTACATTTGATATATGTGAATCGCAGGCTAAGAAATCCATAATGGGAAGTGGGTAGCATTCAATCCTATCATCCGACTTATTAACGTGCGGCGCTGATCACCTATCAATCTACCCAGCGCAACCAAAGGTGATTATTCCGATGCCCATTTTATTAATATACATGCATTCTATTGTTGGGAATTTGGTGCAGGCTTATTTAGTGTTGTACACTGACTTGCTTTCTGTTGGGTTGGTTAGCTTTTTTTGCTGTGGTATGATCTTATTTGTTGGTAGTATGATAGTTTACATTTGTCATATTGGATTTTATTTTTGATTCCGACATTTAGTTGATAAGATGATCGTGCTAAATGTGAAATTTATCTGTCATAAACTCATAATCTCTGTGGCAGGGAATGCCCGAGGTTAAACTGTGATGCATTGAGATCATTTTTACCGATACTTTCTTTGTATTCAGGCTATAAATTCTAGAATTTGATCATATCTTGATTCGGGTGGTGCATAATTTTGATGTATTATATTGTGATGTAGGAGCTGTCGTTAGTTTCGACCGTTCCACGAGTCTCCCTTAACGAGTTCGTCCAAATTAGGCCGATGACTGCGAGGCTGCCATTAATGAGCAAATCAAGTTTGTCTCTTCCTCTTGTCTTTCAATTTCTAAAGTACAACAACTCTAATTTATAGAGACTAGGTGATCCAGTTTTGCACCAATAAGTGTTCTTCCATACACCTGGGGTTGTCTCGAATTTGAAAGCTCACCGTTTTTTCTGCTTGGTTCATAATCTGTGTTTACAGCTTAAGTTGTTACTGGTTATTTTGTAGAAATTGATTTTTTCCATTGCTGAACTTTTCTGTATTTCTGATGATATTGGCTTTCAATTTGATTTGTTTGTTTGGTAATATTAGTTGTTAGTTTGACATTTACGGACTATCTTTGGCTGTTATTTCTACAATAGTGCTCTTATTGTTGTGTTGACTACTCTTTTGAAAACTGGAAATCATTACAGATGTTGCAGTGGAACGGGAGGTAGAGGGTGATCATTTTCTGGCAGACATGGCACATGGGTTAGGTAGTGCTCTTATCATTATCATCATGGGAATTTAAAACTTCCGCTCACAACAAAAGGGTTTTAGAAGGTCGACCCATCTTTTCTTCATGTTATCTGGTGATGCCAAGAATTATGTTTGAGAGTCAGATGCAATGTCTTAGAAATCTGAATCTGTTTATAGTAATCTTATATGGTTTTACTGATAGAGGCGAGTGAAGTTCCATTAATTATGTGCTCTGTGAGAATTGAGTGGCTAGATGCCCTCTTTGCTGCTATTTGAGCTTGGAGTCGTAAGATGTGTTGTTTTTTGATTCCATATCGCTCTCTTAGCCAATCAAGTGGCCAATACACCTCCGACGGTTGTTTATGGATCTGTTGAACCAAGGAGGCTATGATAGCTGGCTTCTATGGTATGTCATATATGTAGTATTAGTTGACTAAGGTATTTTAATTAAATGTAGAGGGGTCTGTCCTTAAGACATGGCAGACATTGGTTAAAATTGGCTAATGCTTCTCCGCAGGAAATTGGAACTATGCAGGCTTGTTATTATGCTCAGATTTCTTATATGGCTAACTCTAGAACTGACCCCCAACATGAGTGCTTCTTATATTTAAAATCTATACCCATATCATACCCATAGTTTGTTCTTAAACCCAGGAGATTGTGGTAGTTGGGTTATATATATTTGAGATGAGAGTATTCATTTATTTGTCTTTTAATTCTGGAGTGATTTTTGACTTGAGCATTTAGTTGGTGTACCGTGTATGTTTTCGGTCAGATGTAAAAGTTCAAGGCTCACAACCTGATGTATATCAATGGTCTTTGTCTTCTGGTTAAGGGTGAGCGATAGGGTTGGTGTGTTGTTTGTAGACTTCACTTTAATTACTGAGCATTGTTTCAGAAAAGCTTGGCGCTCTGACTATCTAGCGTAATCTGTCAATTCCCCATATCTTGAGTTCTTTTAAATTAATGGTCATTTTTTGGGGGTTTGTGTGGATGAAGAGACAACAATGGAGTGTGTAGTTGATAATTGAAGTGAGAGAACTTGGAGTGAGGTGAGAGAAACACAACAAAATTCTGATTTTCGGGGGTGGGTGTGAAAAAAAGAGTACTCATTTTACTGTACAATAGCTCCGCGAGAAGTTGTTTTGAGAAGCCCCAAATTGGAGTTTCTCCTCCTACAAGCATTTGAGCAACAATTTGGGCTCCTGAAAATATAGAAACTCCTCCCCAAAAAAGGGTGTTTGGCCCAGAAACTCCTCTTGAGTTGTAGAAGTTGATCTGAGAGCCTGGCCAAACGGGATCTAATTACGATTTGGGGTGCTTTCTAGATTGTTTTCCTCATGTGACGCATAATGGAACGAGGCAAATTGGGAGAAGGAGATAGGTAGAAGGGGATTAGAGTAGTTATTTCATTACATATCCTGTCATTATAGATTAAACAAATGTCTTTGATTACATGTTTGATTGAGGGTAAGATGTCTATATGGTTCGCAATAGTTAAATTTTAGTAATCAACCATATTGGTCAAATATACTGACGAAAGGGCTCTTCTTAGCATTCTGTTCTAGCTCGCCATCCTCATCCAAGTGTTTTATAGATTCTTTTGTTCTTGTTCTTTCATTTTCATCCGTTCATATTTCTGTCACCCTTACCGTGCTTCATTTATCAGCAAGGCCCTTACTATTAAGGTACCGTTGAGGTATTTGTGTTGACAAAGCTTGTGGAACTTGGAAGGGACATCATTGATTGACATTACAACCATGTCTCTCTGCCGGAATCAACATCACTAGGATTGATGAGTGAGTGATGCCCAGATAGGTACATCAGTGATTGGTTGTTGCAGCTGCTGAAATTGGTATGGGTTTTACTACTTTTGCGGTTATATTTGTTACACTGACTATTGTTAATGTTTCTGTTTTCTTATTGGGGATTTCAAATGAGTCATCTCTACTGGAGACGAGTTGTGGTAGCTTGTTACATTTTGGAGGTGTGCAAAGTTGAGGAAGCACACTTCTAATTCATAATTATTCAGAACCTTTAGATGCTTAGCTTTGTATGTACTTGTTTCAAGCGGCTTTTCCGATTTGATTTTATTGAAATGTTATATCAAAGCCTTGCATTCGATGTTGCCCGGAACTTGCCATCTCAGTTTGAGTGTATTAGGGTAGGATGGGCTGTGGCTTTTTTATTTTGTCTTTTACCTTAGACCATGTGATTGACTCAAGCACATCAGTTCTTTCTTGTAGGCTATTAGCTCTTCAATGGTAGAGCCATGTGCAATCGTGCACATAGTTTTGGGTTCGAATCTTAAATAGCCTTAATGTTCTATATGTACGCAGATGGTATGCGTTTTAGTTTTTCTAGCACCTATGATATGTATGGAGCTACTAAAACTTATAAGATATGTGTTCGGGCATATGAATCACACTCTAGCTTATGTGTTCGGGCCTAATGTCGCCTATGTATGGTTTCATATAAGAACAATGCCCGCCGAATATCGCCTAATGACACCTCATGTTGGGGGACCGTGCGCAACGCGCGCGATCCAACAACTAGTCTATATATAGGAAATCTATCAAATGAGAAGTATTAATTTCGTGAGAAGTGAGAAGTAATCTCACCCCTCCATCTCATCTTAATCCAATGGTCTAGATAAAAACAAACAAACCTCAAATAAAACAAAGAAAAAGAAATTAAAAAATGCCCCCCTACCCCCAATCCTTCAGATTTTCTCTCTCCTCCCCTTCCCTCTTTTCACCACCCTACGCCCCCACCCCTGTCCCGCCACACAGTCGCCGCCGGCGTGCACGTGAAGCCACCAACGGCACCTCCGACGCCACCTGAAAACTCACCAGCCTTCGGCGAGCACCACCGGCTTCATCCCCCTATAAACCAACGCAATCGACGCCTTCTCCCTCCCTTGTTTTGCGCGCTTTTCTCCAGATTTAGCCGCCGCCTTGGCTCTTCGCCGATCTCACCTCACGTGTGCGCACCGATTGCCGTGGCGTCCTCTCATTTCGCCGTCGTTGAGGAAAATGAAGCAAGTGAGAGAAGGGGAAAGAGGAGGAAGCGAGGGCGGCGAGGCTGTTGGCGTCGCGCCAGGCAGGCCGGGCGTGGTTCGCCGATGGTTACCAGCCCGACTGATGACGACAGGGGAGGTGAGGGCGGGGGCTGAGCTATGGCGGGGGGACTGGTGGAGGGTGGGTGGTGCGTGAGGAGAGAGAAATGGTTTTGGTGGGTTTTTTTCAATTTTTTTTTATTTTTTTCATTTTTTTTGGAGTACGTGTTTTAATTATTTGGAGTTACGTGTTTTAACTATTGAAGTTAAGTGGAGTTACGCGTTTTAGTTGGTGCAGTTAAGTTGGAGTTACGTGTTTTAGTTTGTAGAGTTAACCTGGAGTTACGTGTTTTAGTTGGTAGAGTCAACCTGGAGTTGCGTGTTTTAGTTGGTAGAGTTAACCTGGAGTTGCGTGTTTTAGTTGGTAGAGTTAAGCTGGAGTTACGTGTTTTAGTTGGTGGAGTTAACCTGGAGTTACGTGTTTTAGCTAGTTCAGTCAAGGTTGAGTTACGTGTTTTAGTTAGTGGAGTTAAGTTGGAATTACGTGTTTTAATTAGTGGAATTAAGGTGGAGTTATGTGTTTTAGTTAGTGGAGTTATGTGTTTTAGTTAGTGGAGTTATGTTAGAGTTCATGAATTTTCGTTGAATTTGGTGGAGTTACTAATAATACTGGAGTTATAAAATTTACTTTGTGGAATTAGCTCACTGGAGTTACACAATTTTGTTAGTAGAGTTAAGTGACTGGAGTTAAGAGTTTTAGTTAGTGGAGTTACCACTGGAGTTATGCAGTTTAGTTACTGCAGTTACGCGAAATCAATGGCTGAGATTACTTCTCACTTCTCACCAAATTATTACTTCTCACTGGATATGCCCCCTATATATATATATATATATATATCTGGACAGGTGTCCTCTTTTAGATGAGGCGTGAGGTCCAATATGAGCCATTAGATTAGAAAGATCTGATGCTTCGTGATTATACACGTCATAAGGGCATTTTAGTCACTTCAAATAATTAACGACCCCCCCTCCCATCTCAGTTTCTCTCTCTTCTCATTTCCCAGATCAAATTTTCTCCTCTCTCGTGCTCTCCGACGATTTTATTCTTTTGTCGCCGCTCTCGCTCCGCCGTGCCGTCTCACCGCCGATCTCGCCTCCGCCGTGCCGCGCTGCTATCTGATGTTTTTTTAAAGGTAATCATCGGTTTTTTTAGAAGTTTATGCGTGTTACTCAAGCTGTTATTTGTTCGATTCTATGTGTTGTAATGCTTATTAAGTTTGATTTACGTAGATTAGATGCTCGATTTGGTGTTTTCGAAAGTTTTGCTGCATTTTTCGTCTAATTCAAGCTGTTATTTGTTCGATTTTAATTGTTTTCATTCTTATTAGGGTTGATTTAATTATTTGTAGAGTTAGGATGAAGCAGCGTGCTGTTGTATTGCATAAAAGCAACAAGAGGTTGCGTGAGGAGGATTTCAGCGACGAAGACAGTGGACTTGATATTGACGAAATCAAGTTTGAACAAGAAGACGATGATGAACCTGTGTATGTTCCTTTTAATGCGATTTTATTCAATATGTTGTGTGATTTTGTGGAATGGCTTGTGTGATTTTTGTTCACTGTGATTTTGTGTTGATATTCGTATGATTTTGGTAGATAATTTGTATGATTCTGTTTGTTAGTTAGAGTGATTGAGTTTGCTAGTATGTGCGATTTTATTTGATGTCGTGTATGATTTTATTTGTCAGTTTGAATGATTCTATGAGTGTGCTAGTATGTGCGATTTTATTTGATGTCGTGTATGATTTTATTTGTCAGTTTGAATGATTCTATGAGTGTGCTAGTATGTGCGATTCTATTTGATGTCGTGTATGATTCTATTTGTCAGTTTGAATGAATTTATGAGTCTGCTAGTATGTGCGATTCTATTTGATGTTGTGTATGATTCTATTTGTCAGTTTGAATGATTCTATGAGTTTTGCTAGTATGTGCGATTCTATGTGATGTCGTGTATGATTTTATTTGTCAGTTTGAATGATTCTATGAGTTTGCTAGTATGTACGATTCTATTTGATGTCGTTTATGATTCTATTTGTCAGTGTGAATGATTCTATTTGTCGAATTTGAATTTTCAAGATTTGGGGTTGTTGTTCTAGAAGAAAAGGGAAAACAACGAAGCAAAGAGAAAAAAAAATCAGATTTGGGTCACGTGTGTTCCCTCTGTATGATGATAAATTCTGCACCAATATTTTTTACTCTTTGATTTCACACAAATCGTATTTTTGTTGCACTTCTCTTTATCTCGAGATATTCTTTTTTTTTTTTTTTATTTGAGTGGTGGTAGAGTGTGAAAACAGAGGATTTCTAGTTGTTCGTGAGTTTGAGTTGCTGGAGTATTGAAAATCATTGCAAGTCGTTTTGAGCCGGTTAGATGTATAATTATGTTGGTTTTCTGTTTCGTATAGGCCTCTGGTCATCGTAAACTAATCAATATTTCGAAATCCAGTTATACAGAGGCTTAGCATGGATGGCTGGATGCAGTAAAAGAGGAAGACATTTCCGTTGCAAGTCCCTTTCTTTTTTTCTGGGTCGACCTTCATATGCGTTGTAAGAACATTATTGTGATTGGGTTACTTCTTTGGTTGTGCATCAGTGAAGGGATTCGACAGTAAAATGGAGTGTCCTGAGTTAGTTTCTAATGGGCTTTTTTTTTTATACTTGGGCTAGCTGGTGCTTGACGTGCCTGACGTTTGGTTATCAGTGGCTAGCTTGTGATGTGCCTTGAGTTTGTTGGTTACATGGGGTGGTCAGTGGATATGATACGCCTAGCCCATTGTGAGCCTGTGATTTTCTGGCTGATCGGATTCATGCATATTGTCAAAATGCCTTCTCCAAACTGTGTAGCATTCTGAAATGTTCTGTTTCTGTTTGTTCTTTGGTTATTTAAACATGACTACTTATATGGTAGTGGTTATATAAATCACTACTATAGTTGAATTGTGAAGTTGGCTTTGCTGATACTATAATGTTACAGCCCACAATTTTTATCTGTACCGGTTGCCTCTTTTGATGCCACTTCAGGTACGAATGTACTGTCAGTTTACTATTTAATTATTTTTCCTCTTCAACTATATATGGTTGAGTAATCCTGTGCCTTGATTGTTTTTATCTCCCACCAGAACAGATCTGTTTTCGCTCGTTTGTCTTTTAAGAGGTATAGATTATTAAGGACCTCCATTGAGTTGGTATCGAGACTGAGAGCACCAGTCTGCACGCCCTAATCTTCAGCCCTGCATTGCTTCATGATAAACTCAGTAGCTTTAAATCAGAAAGATTAGATCTGTTTATGTATCTATGCAGCTGCTTTGTCTTCTGGCAAATTGGTGCCTGACTGTGGGCAGTATATAGGTGACTGTAACTAGGCGAGCTAGGACTATATACAGGTGAAGTGGGACTGTATACATGTGAAGTGGGACTGTAAACAACGGAAGAAATGTTGTATGAAGGAGGGGTCGGGCTGTAGTCGGGCGATGAAATCAAGTTATATTGTGGCTTTATCATGGATGCAGTGAAGGAGGGAGACATTTTCGTTGTAAGTGGCATTCGTTTTTGTTGCGTCGACCTCCATCTGCTTTGTCCAGTAGCTTCATGACACTATATCCTTGCTTTGTCTGCTCTTATTGCTATTAAATCCTGACATGTTTGTTCTTCATTTTGGCGCAACAAGAAAGTGGGGGAATATTAAAGATGTGAAATTTTCCTTTATTTGCATTACCGATTTGTCTATCGGGCTGAATGAGTTTCATTTCATCTAAACAAGATGTGTTATCATGAGTTGCTCTGTTACTATATCAGGTTTACTTTGAGTTTGTAGGAATGAGCTTTGTCAATGGTTGTGAATCCCCATTCCCCCCTACTACTCTGAAACGTGAAATTATTGGTAAGCATGAATTAATGCTCTTATTATGTTTTATGCAATTCAATATAGCAGTTGTCCCCGAGAGAGTGTCAAATGGCTATTTGCTTATAGCACCAGTGGAGGACTCTATCAACAGAGGACTGGGAGATTAATGACTAGTAGGCAATAGCAATGTTATTTCATTAGTACTATGACGTCTATTAGCTCAAAGTGGTAGAGCATTGTGCTATTGGCACAAGGTGTGGGTTCAATTCCCACATAGACGAAGAAACAACAAGTTTCAATTTATATTAACCAATAAAAGAACTAACTAGAGAAAAGACCAAGACTTTATTTTGTTTGAAGACGTTACAAACGTCTGTACACTTCACCTACACTGCATGGCGTAAAGCATATTTAGGATTGTCGGACCTTAGTCAGTTTACTTTAATGTTTAGCGAAGTTAAATGCATACTATAACAGATAGGTACTCTCAAACTAGCTCGCTCTTATGTGTGAAATCGGATAATCAGTTGGATACATACAACCTGATTAGGGCCCTCAGGTTTGATGAATAGCAATAGTACCCAAAACTCGATTTCGAATGATAAGACAACCTATGACCATTTTATATCAAATCAGAAGAATTCACTAAATAGCCTATGTGGGATTTGAACCCACATCTTCCGCATTTTGGCACGGTGCTCTGCCAAATGAGCTAGTAGGCTACAAGAGGGGAAATGGTCATAACTGACAGTCGACACAATCAATGTACCATGCCGACACACCTCTATCCTACCCACCAAGTCACATCCGCCATACAACAATTAGTGACTTAGTGTCACCAACCAAGTCAGCTTACCACTGTAAGTATTCCACAAGTAGAAATAGTTGGCCAATCAAAAACCCAAGACGTTGCGCGAAGACCAATATACCATGTACAGATGAAAATCTCAAAATCATATTATTGTCATAATAGAAGCACACAAGTCTACAAATTTACATGAATTAAAGTTAGTGTTTGTGACACTAGGAAGGGGGACTGGATTCACTACCATGTGGTGAATTAAAGTTTAAAGAGCTTAGATCTTCGAATAATTTACATAACAGATATTTATGATCTTTGCCACAGAGCGTTCACGAGGTGGTCCAATAGAATCATGAACCTATCTTAATCCGACAATGCTCTATCTTGAGTGAAGTGAAAACAACAAACCGACTTCATAATTAGCATATTAACTTACTTTCGACAATAAGGTCAGACTTATTAGAATCATACACACTATCGAATAAAATCACACACGCTATCAAATGGAATCACACACTATTCAATTAACTAATCGAATCACACACACTAACAAATAGAATCACATACACTGACGGATACAGTCACACACTCCATCCGATAGACTCACACATACCAAAGGATAGAATCACACACTAACACACATACTAACAAATAAAATCACTCCTACTAGCAAATCGGATCACACACTATCCAATTAACTAATCCAATCACACACACTAACAAATAGAATCACATACACCAACGGATAGAATCACACCTTTCATCTGATAGATCACACAAACCAACGATTAAATAACACACTCCATCCGATGGAATCACACACACCATCGAATAAAATCACACACTTCATTCGATAGAATCATATGCACCATTGAATAAAATCACACGCACCATCATATAGGAGAAGACACACGGTTGTGATACTATGATTCCAAACACTATCAAAATCAAAAGAGCAGTGCCACACACAAACGAATAGAATTCGAAACTTGTATGACTCTATGCTAAGACCTTTGTGATTCCATCAGAAACTTTTTATAGTTCTATGTGAGGTCCTTCATTTTATTGAAACTGTTTATGATTCTACTCAAGACAAAGTGTGATTCTATTTTCCATGAAATTCCAGTACAAAAAAATGGAATCACAATGTTGAAGTCATAAACAAAATTAAATAGAATCACAAAATTATATCATTGTAACTCTTTATAATTCTATTCAAGACGAAGTATGATTCTAATTTCCATGAAATTCATATGCATTAAAAACTAAAAAATACATTAACCCAACTCTATCACCCTATGTTATGATTCAATTTTCAGTAGTGTAATTCTAATTTCTAATAACACGACATCAAAAAAATCAATTAATTGCTTAGAATTTGAGAGCACATACCAGATTGATTTGTCGCAATTGGGATAGAGCTTTGATTATTAGATCAATCGGTCGCCATTGTTGCTGGACATTGAAGAAACTTCGATTGATCCGTCTCCATTTTTGCTGAACTTTGATCACTCGAATTATTAGTCGACATCGTTGCTGGATTTAGAGCCTTCTAATTATCCATGGCCTTCGAATTTTTTTAAGTTTTGAAGAGAGAGAAGGTGGGGGGAAGAGTCGTGTGATGAGGAAAGACAAAGGCCTTCACTTTCATTTTTTTTTTTCCAGTATTATGTGGATTAATCTCGGCCATCCATGCTTGTAGATCTGACGGTCCTTAGAAGACCTCACGCCTCACGGGAAGGGAGGATGTAACACCCCCAAATTTCCTTTCCTTTTCAAAAATATTTTATCGAGAATCAAAACACAAATAAGGAAATTCAGAGGTGTCACTCCGCACTCGAGTCAAAGACCCGAATGCAAGGAGATTTCAAAAGCCACAGTGTAATTGTCTAATGGTCTAAAATAGTCTATTACAACCCATTAAATAAAATTACAACAGTCCAAAATATGAATTATGAAATAGTCTATGTCTAATAACTACTAGTCTAGTTATTGAATCCAACTAATTCTAGTGAGTCATCGTTCCCGCATGCATCAACCACTCCAAACCTGTGGTGGATTTAAAGCACAAAAACCACAGTTTAAAAATTCAGTGAAATCGAGTAAGCTAACACCTCAACGTGTAGAAAACCAAAACTCTTACCTTGATTTTGAAAACGTTTTTAGTTTTATTTTCGAAAATACACTTAGCACTTAAACATATAATCATCCAATAATAATTCCAAACCAGTAGTTAAGAGTCATATATCAGAATCCACCATTCAATTCATCACATACTCATAGTATAAGAAACATTCCATAATCCATACCCAACAAATCAAATACTAACGATAAATAAGAAATTCATAAGTCACGAGCCATAATCCACAATTCCTAGTTAACAATCCACAATCCACAATCCGTAATCCATAATCCATAATCCATAATCCTTATTATTTAGAAATGAACTGAATCTTTTGCCAGTTCACCCTATCAACCATAATCCATAATCCATAATCCAAGACAACTAGACCTTAAGTGTGCACACCCCCTACTGGGTGTTTTTAACCCAAGTAGAGTAGACTAGAGCCTAACCCTCTTAAAGACCGATGCGATGGGGTAATTAATAGGAGTCGATGCGACTCAATCCAGTAAATAAGAGTTCTTTTGACTCAAACAAATAAATAGGAGTTGATGATCACAGTTCATATAAAACGATACCAAATCAACATCACAATATAAATTGGCTATGCGCCCACAAACCAAACCAAACCAAATCAAATCAACCAGTTCAATATACATTTAATCTTACCTTTCAAAATAACATATTTGTCACAAGCCATACCATATACCAATATCAATACAATAAATCAACCAAATCAAAATACAACAATCGCATAAACTGAACTGTTCTCCACCAATCATGATACTATGTTTTCATCCAATCACACCATTCACATCTAGCACATAAGTTTGAAAGGTTTCTACAAGTTTAGGAAGGGTTGAGCATGCTAGCTTACCTTATCAAGCAAACGGAAACTCAATAGCACAACAATCACTAGTACTCTTCGTCTACGAACTCAGGCTCTACAATTATACAAACATTCTCAAATTAACACTCAATCTTTCTCAACCAACCAACCAACTATATACCTATATGTTAGTGTAATTCTATATGCAATGTATGAACATGACAATACCAAATTCAAACCAACAATTACCAATTATCCAATAATTATAATTCTATTTCAATAATTATCCAATAAAACTCAAATAAGACCCAAATTATTATAAAAATTCCCAAAGGCCTAAAATTAGTTCTAGAATAGAATCTAACTCATAAAAATCAACCCTTAATTATTCTAATTTAATTAGGAATTAATCTAACAATTTAAATTATGTTTTATTTAGTAAAAACAATGTTTTAATACATAAAAT
This sequence comes from Spergularia marina, assembly GCA_963680865.1. Classification (NCBI taxonomy): domain Eukaryota; kingdom Viridiplantae; phylum Streptophyta; class Magnoliopsida; order Caryophyllales; family Caryophyllaceae; genus Spergularia; species Spergularia marina. The sequence goes on along the minus strand of OY804553.1, from coordinate 17,645,081 downwards.
ACCATAAGTTCGAAATTAAGAAAATAAATTACGAAAATTAGGAAAATAAATTTATAAACAACCAAACTTCGAAAACCCTAATTACTATTACGATTTGAGCTAATTAAACCAATTACAAAACTAATTCCCATGAATAAAATTTGAAAACAATTCGTATAAACATGAACAATTAGAATCTAATTACCCAACTAAAATTATACTCCTAAATAAACTAGAATAATTAAGAACAATCTATATCAATAGAAAATCAACAAAACGAATTATAAATTAGCTTAATTACCCCTAATCACAAATTAACCCCAAAACTCAAAAACAACCCAAAAAGAATAAAAGATCAAAACTTTAATCAACAAAATAACTATCGATTTATCCATCACCAAGACGTCTAATAACATCAACTAAACACAATTTTAATCACTAAATTCGACCTAATAAATCGTTCTAATCAAAAGGTCGAAAACAGAGGAAAGAGAAGATAGGGAAGGGGTATTTACCCACGTCGATGAGGCGATGAGGGTGATGACGTGGTGAGGTGGTTGAAGCAGCAGTGTAGCCGCAGAAGCAGCGGCGGCGTGGTTGTGCGGCGGCGTGAAGGAGGCGTGCGTGTGGTGAGCGAACGAAGAAGAGGGAGAGCAGTGGCTCTGTTTTTATAGCAGGGGAAGGGGGGTGTTTTTTTTTTTCCTTTTCTTTTCCTTTTTCCTTTTGGATTTCTTTTTGGGTTGGGTTGAGGTATGAGTTGGTGTTTGGGCCAATGGTGTCGATTTGGGTTGATATTGGTCCATTGGCTAAGTCTGACCCGATTTAGGAATAGAACCCAAGATAGAATTCTCGATTTTAGAAATCATTTCTGAACTCATTTTGAAAACGATTCACAAACAACATTTAAAAATTCTTTTTCATTTAGATAATCTAATTAATAAATCTAAGGTATTAATATAAAATACTTTGAAATTTCGGGATATTACAGAGGACCTCACCAGAACCCGCCTGTATATATATATATATATATATATATATATATATATATATATATATATATATATATATATATATATATATATATATATATACGCGGGTTCAGGTGAGTCCGCCTACTCTGGTGAGTCCGTGAGTCCTCATCTGAACCGTCAGATTTAAAAAGATGAAGGGCTGAGATGCATCGAAAAACGCACGTTGGAAGACTTGAGCGCTCTCGTGAAGACCAACGTCATTCTCTCTAAACTCAACTTCTCTCTCTAAAAAAAATTCTCAGCTTTTTCTCTCTCCTCCAAAAATCCCCAAATCAAACCCTAATAATCTCTAAATCAAACCTCTAGAGATCGAAAATTCAAAGGAACTGCAAGGATTCAAGGCTTCGATTTGCTCTGCATCTTTAAAACAACGTTCAACAAGGTAATTTACAAGTTCTACAATCAATTAAACATATGAATCTCGAATCATTCGATCAATTTTTTTGATTCGAATTTTGATTTTCGTTAGTTTTGGATTTGAGTTTTCATAAGATTGAATGCTTCGATTTGCTATGCATCATCAAAAAACGATGAACAAGTTAATTTTGAACAATCTTTTAGTGGATTCGATCAATTGTTTTTCGAATTGGCAGCATTTTTTTGGCTGTTTTTGTTGATTGAGTATGAACATTAGGATTTTTTACTGCTTAAACGAAGAACGGATCAAAAAATTCATCCTTTTTTTTCCAAATAAAAAATTCGGTCCTATTGGATAGGATTTATGTTGATTAGATGCTCGATTTGGTGTTTTCGAAAGCTTCGCAGCATTTTTAGTCTTACTCAAGCTGTTAATTTCGATTAATCTTGTATTGAATTCGATCTATATTTTTCGAATTTGCAATCAATTTTTTTGTTGTTTCTGCTGCTGTTTTTGTTGATATCTACGAAAAATAGGTTGTTCTACTGATTAAACGAAGATCGGAACAAAAGAATTCATCGTTTTTTTTTCAATTTCCCAAATTCGATCGTTTTTCAATTGTGTCTGCTTTTCGATTCTTAATTAGCATTTGCAATCACACTGTATTGGATATTGAATCACACAGGCCCTTCTTTCGATTTTGATTTTTAAATAGCATTTGCAATAACTCTGTATTGACTATTGAAGCACACTCGTTTCTATTATTGATTTTCCAATTACTCGATTTTATAATTGGTTAGGTTATAGAATCATATTGGTCAATATATAGAATCACATTGGTTATTATATGGAGTCACATTGGTCAGTTTATGGTATCGTATTGATGAGATTATATATGTTAGGCTGTGTGCAATTGTACTATTTGTTAATGTGATTCTATCTTATAGGGTGTGTGATTCTATTCGATAGAGTGTGTGATTTTATTGGTTAGTGTATGATTCTATTTGATAGCTTGTATGATTCTATGTGTGCGTTAGTGTGATTCTATTCATTAGCTCGCATGATTTTATTTGATATCGTGTGTGATTCTATAAGTTTATGTGTGTGATTCTATTTGTTAGTGTGTGATTCTATTCGATAGTGAGTGTGATTTTATTCCATAGAGTGTGTGATTTTATTAGTTAGTGTATGATTCTATATGTGTGTTAGTGTGATTCTACTCATTAGCTTCTGTGATTCTATTAATTAGTGTGATTCTAGTAACTAGTGTGTGCGATTCTATTGGATACTATGTGTGATTTTATTCGATAGTGCGTGTGATTCTATTCGATAGAGTGTGTGATTCTATGTGATAGAGTATGTGATTCTATTGTTGGTGTGTCACTCTATGGACAAACCTGTGTCACTCTATGGTTGTGTAATTCTATGAACAATCTTGTGTCATTCTATGGACAAACGAGTGTCATTCTATGTTTAACGCAGGAAGCTGATTGTTATTGCCGAGAACATGTGAGAATATGTGATTTCTGATGTTGTAGGAATTGTTATTGCCGAGAACATATGAATAGTTGGTTGTCTTTGAATGAGCTAATGACGGTTAGTTAGGATCTAAAGTGATTGTATAAGTTTCACTTGTTGCTATGATTTTCGTTAATCTTGATAGTGCTTGGTTCATAGTGATACATAGATTTTGGGTCTGTGTCATTCTATGGTAGTTTAATGTCTTTGTATGGTGTTTGGCGGGCATAGTTTTCGCGCGATCTTGCTCTCTTTCCATTATTGTTTTGATGATACGGGGGGCATTGTGCCTACTAAAAAGAGAAAGGATTGGAGGTTTTTTTTTTCTCAATCTTAACTTGCCGTCAGCTTCATTTCGAACCGTCGAATATGCACATATCTATCTGACCTATTAAATATGAAACCTGAACATTGGAGCATTAGCCGTTTTATCAATTTTTGCTAGGAATTCTAGCTCAATTGGTAAACACTTGTGCATATGCATAATTGTTGTAGGTTCGATTCCTACATGAGCTCTCTAAACATTGACTGGGACTCCTCTCTAAACATTCACCACATAGGTCCAATCACAAAACAAATGACAATCAGAAGCAGATTAATATTTTCTAGAACTTTGTAGCCGACGTGGGAGTCGAACCCACACCTCGTGCATTACACGATGCTCTTCCGATTGAGCTAGCCAGCTTTCAAGAGTAAGTATTAGGAAATCCACCTCAACATCCTAACAGGTTCTAAGCCGATGCTCTATATTTTACACAATCAACTGAATTTTTCTAACACACAAGTCAGAAAATCAACAGTACCTGTGAGACTATATTACGCAAGACCTACACAGTGTGTTTAAGGTCAGGCAACCTATCATGAAGTAAAACAGGCCGATAACCTGCACATATTCGGCGTTCCTAACCCACGACGATGTCGAATCTACATGTTTTTGCATCTGCACTAGAAAGGCCCCCAATTCATACAAAAGATGCATCACTATACAATGATGCCTAAAACTCTCATCACGTCTCAAACTCTCTTCACTGTCCCTTTACACTAGCTGCAATAATTAACCTACACCAAAATTAACATCACATCACATCAACTGCATACTGCACATCTCCAAATTCTAATACCCAATTCACAATATACCAACCAGATTCCTCATACCAAAGCCTCTTACATAATCCTAGCACTACATTGTTTCAACCAAAACATCAAAGAGCCAAATGCAACAAAATAAACTCAAATTACACCAAACAATTAACCAATTCACATAGTAAAACATACAAAGTTATAAACTTTAACATGATTAACAGCAAAGTTCAGCAGAATCGTAAATGTGAAGCCGAAAACTCACAGAAATACCACACCCACAAAGGCTAAGCACAGTGACACTATCCCAATGCTCCTTAAAACACAAACTCCCTTCCCCAACTCCACCACTACCACCGGCCACAACCGCGGCCGCCACCTTAGACCTCAGTAGCATATTGAATCACGCAGTAGCAATTTGAATCACACAAACGATACCTAAATACAACCACACATGATAACAAATAAAATTACACACGATACCAGATAAAATCACACAAGATTAGATTGAATCACACACAATAAAAAATAGAATCATTCTTAGTGACGAATCAGTGAACGAAAAACCGAAATCGTCAGACCCAAATACTAACGAATTTGCAAAGCGAAATCGTACATATGGAACGGAAACCGTAGATTGAAATTAAGCATAAATGAACATCGATGCATCAAATTAGACGCAAAAATGAAGCAATTAAACCTAATCACCCCGAAATCTCATAATAATCACTACGAAATCAACAACGGAAGAATTAACTAAAAAGCGTAAAAATCACACAATAATCGCAACGTAAAACAACCAAAATCACTACAAAATCACAAAAAAACAATAAAATCAAACATATGCGAACAATTTAAATGAATGAAGAATTTAAAAAACCTAAAAAATCAACACAATCAAACCTAGGGTTTCTATAACGAGCAATCAGGAGAATCAAATGAGGAGAAAAATAATACCTGATATGGTTTCATGTGACGGCTACAAGGGAGATCGGCGGCGAAGGAGAGAGACGGCAGCGAGGAGAGAGAAAAATTAGGAGTGAAGGTGAGGAGAGAGAAACCACGAGAGAGTAACAGCGACAAAGCGGTGGAGAGCGAGAGAGGTAGCGGTAGCGGTGGCGGTGGCTGTGCAGAGCGGCGGCGAGCAACGGCGTGAAGAGAGAAAAAATGGAACGGTTTTGAAGAGAATCTGGAAGACGAAGGATGAAGAGAGAGAAAGTAAAAATGCAAAAATGAGGTGGGAGCCGGTTCATAATGGTTAATATATCTATAATTTAAATGACGCTTTTACCCCTCAGTTATGGCGGATTTAGAAGCGTTAGATCTGAGCAAATGAATGGTCAAGATGAGGACTCATGGACTCATCTAATCCTAAAGGACTCATTTGATCCTATATATATATATATATATATATATATATATATATATATATATATATATATATATACAGGCGAGATCAGGTGCGAACTCTCCTTCGCGTGAGAACTGCGCACTCCCATAGAGTGACAGAGAGTGTCACATAGAGTGACACCACGGAATAAAGCATGAAGACGCAAAAAAAAAAAAAAAAAAAAAAAAACGCAGAGGGGTCAAAGCCCACTTAAGCCATAACACACTTTACTAAAAAAAAAAAAACATTTCCTCACTTTCTCTCTCCTCAATTTTTTACCTCTTTTTGTCCTAAAACCCTAAAATCGCGATCTTAATCTTCTTCGCTTTGATCTGATTCTTTGACAACGATCGATGGATGCGCAAGCTACACCAATGGCAGCGCAAACAGGTATGTAAATCCGATTCTTCTTTTTTTTAACAATTTTTGAATTTAATTTGAATGTTTTAGATTCAAATTTGGGGGAAAATTTTGAAATTACTCAGTTTTAGATTCGTTTAGTTTGATTTAAGTTCTACGTTGATTGTATGAATTATAAACAGTTGATTATATGAATTTTGAACTTGATTTATAGTTTTTATTTCGGATATTAGTTGAAGAATTTCGTAGAAAATACAATGACACTACATAAACAATCCAATGACGATATTATTTCGAATATTAGTTGAAGAATTTTAATTCATAATTAAATTTCTAGGTTTTAGGTTTTTTTTTTACTTGGAAAATACAATGACACTTGCTACAAAATAGAATGACACTAAGTTAAATACATTAATTTTCAGCATCACTGGTTTATATTACTGAAAAATATATTCTTTGTTATTCTATGGTCGTTCAGTGTCATTGGATGTTTGTCTGTACGTCACTGTGGTAAAACAATGACACTAAGTTAGCTTGGAGAATACAATGACACTTGCTACACAATCGAATGACACTAAAAAGTTAATTACAATGACACTAAAGTTAAATTCTTTAATTTTAAGCATCACTGATTAATATTAATGTAAAAATATATTCTTTGTCATTCTATGGTCGTTCAGTGTCATTGGATGGTTGTGTGTATGTCACTGTGTGATGCTGTTATTTATATATTAGTCAAATTAGTATATGTCATTTTATGGGGTTTCAGTGGCATTGCAAGGGTGTGTGTCTGTCATTCTATGTTGATTCATGTTCATGCTTGATTTTCAGAATTAGTTACAACACCTCCATCTATTGTCTCCTTTACTCCTGGAGGTTCTGAGCAGTGGGTTAGAAATGTAGAGGCTGAGTTTACACCTACATTGGGGATGCTTTTTAAGACATTGGATGAGGGGGTAGAATTTTACAAGATATATGCACTTGCTTTTGGGTTTGATACAAGGTTGTATACGTCTAAAAGAGATATTAGTGACAGGATAATCTATAAATCTGTTGTGTGTAACCGACAAGGTTTCAAAGAAAATAGGGAAAAGAAACCTGTTACAATGGATGGTAGTGAAGTGAACAACTTTTTAGAATGTAATACCGAACGAGTTGCAAAGAGAAGGACTAAGATTACTCGATTTGGATGTGAAGCGATGATTGCTTTTAGGTACCAAGATGGTAAATATGTAGTTTCGAAGTTCCATCACATTCACAATCATAGGCTTTGCAAATTGAAACATAGGGAGTTTCAAAAGCTTGCTAGAAACCTGACTTTGTTTCATAAGCAAACCATTATTGACCACACAAAGCTTAAAATTGGTGCAACGAAATCTTTTAGAATATGCAAGGAATATGCGAAAGGCTATGAAAATGTGGGCGCAAACCTTGTTGATTTTAAGAATTTCGATAGGGATATGAAGTGTTTCATAGGGGATAGGGACTCACAAATGTTGATTGACAAGTTTAAGAGAAAATCTGAGCTAAAGAAGGGTTTCTATTTTGCCTATGAGGTTGATGAGGATGACTGTTTGTCGAAGGTCTTTTGGACCGATGCACGGGGTAAGAAGAACTATGCACTCTTTGGTGATGCAGTTTCGTATGACCCCACTTATGGTACAAACAAATATTACATGACTTTCACTCCTTTCACTGGAGTGGATCATAACAAAAAGTCTGTGACATTTGCTTGTGCTCTCTTGTCACACGAGGATGAAGACTCCTTCACATGGGTGTTTCAGAAGTTCTTGGAGGCTATGGGTAATAAGGAGCCACAATGTCTTTTTACGGATCAAGATCCAGCAATAAGGAAGGCAGTCCATTCTGTTTTTAAATATGCCACACACAGATTTTGTATGTGGCATATAACCGATAAGGTGAAGGCCAAGGTAGGGGGTAAAAATATGCAATTAAACTGAATTCTTGACTCGATTCAATTCCATTATTTGGGATATAGATCTCGAACCAAATGAATTCGAGCAGAAATGGGATGAAATGATTGCTGAATTCGAACTTGAAGTTTCTTGGTTGATGGACATCTTTGAGATTCGACACCAGTGGTTACCAATTTACTTTAAGGACTTGCAAATGGGTTGTATTTTGAGAACAACTCAAAGATCAGAGAGTGAAAACAGCTTCTTTAAGAAGTTCCAAAGTGAGTTTGGGAGCTTAGTAGAGTTTTGGATGAGGTATGAGAGTGCTATCGAACAACAAAAGTACGTGCAGAAAACTCTCACCAAGGCCAATTACACTTCATTTCCTCAAACAATGACTCCCTTACCTATAGAAGTTCATGCATCAAAAGTGTACACCCACAATGTCTTCTATGACTTCCAAACAGAGTTGTTGGCTTCCATAGGTGCTTGTGGGGTGGCGGGATTCACAAAGACAGATGATATTGAAACTACGGTGGTAATGGATGCACAAAAGAGGAAAACATTTGAAGTGGTCTACAATGTAATTACCAATGAAGCAACCTGCTCTTGCAAGCTTTTTCCGATGAAGGGCCTGCTATGTAAGCATGTTCTTTGGGTTTACTCCGGGAAAGGGCAAAAATGTATACCAGATCAGTACATACTCACAAGGTGGACTAAGGATGCTTTTAAAACCCCTGTCCCGGACTTGGATGGTAGTATTCTCAAGGAGTCGGAAGCACTTGATAACCGTAAGAAAGCCATTTCTATTGTTTGGTCTGAGTTCTATTCTACTCTCGGTTGCCTATCAAACAAAGAAGAGGAAGACATAAATGCGTTGTGTGCTTTGCTGAAAGAGTATAGGCAAAAGTTAGACCCAAACCCAACCCCTCTGACCAAAGAACAAGAATTAGAGATGCTTTTAGACTGTCAGTCAAATGTTGAAGTCACTATCCACCCCCCAAAGATATCGAGCAACAAAGGGAGTGGCAGTGGTGGCAAGAGGCTTATCTCTCAGAGAAAGCAAGGCATTGAAGACAGCAAGCCAGCACGCCTTTGTAAGAACTGCAACCAAATGGCGAAACATGACAGAAGGAATTGCCCTTATCCACCCGGAGGACTAGCTCAATAAAACACTCCTGAGATGCAGCCACCAGTCAATGCCGTGAGAGCTCCCAGATTTTGTAACAATTGCAAACAACTGACAACTCATGATAAGAGGAACTGTCCTATTCCCACAGTTGTAGACAATCAACCACGTCCACAGGTCGTGTCACTCTTCTCTCTTTTTTCTGTGCTTTTCTAGATTTTTATTAGTGAATAGAATTACATTTCTTCATGAATTGAAATCTGATACTTATTATATAATTCAGGTTGTTGTAGAAACTACACCTTTCAAAAGACAAACTCGAAGTCAGGGTCAAGCTCATTAGTAGAGATCGTCCATAGAGTGATACTCTATTACTCATACAGTGACATGACATTGTCCATGGAGTGATACTCTATTTGAGAAATAGTGACAGGCCATTGTATGTAGGCTTAGCAGGTTATTTGTAATATAGAGTGACACTGTTATGTTGAAAAAGTGACATTATGTTACGCATACAATGACACTATATTCTCCCATGAGTAACACTTCAAAAACTCTATTACAGCTTTTATGACTTAATTTTGAATGTACTTCTGATCAAATGACACTCTATTATTCATACAGTGACAGGACGTTCAACATAGAGTGATACTCTATTTGAGAAACAGTGACAGGCCATTGTATGTAGGCTTAGCAGGTTATTTGTAATATAGAGTGACACTGTTATTTTGAAAAAGTGACATTATGGTACGCATACAATGACACTATATTCTCCCATAACACTTCAAAAACTCTATTACAACTTTTATGACTTAATTTGAAAAAGTGACATTATTCATACAGTGACAGGACATTCACGATAGAGTGATACTCTATTTGAGAAAGTGACATTATGTTATTGTGATATAGAGTGACACTGTTTTGAAGAAAAAGTAACATTTACATTGAACAAATTCCATACAGTGACGGTATGTTGTCTACAGAGTGACACTCTATTTCATAAAAAGTGACACTCCATTGAACATAGTGACTTCGAGTACACACTATAAAAATTGTGATCATAGCCACAAAAAAAAGGTTTACATAGATAAAAATAAAAATCATGTATTTCTCCCACGACCTCTGCCTCGGCCTATTGATGCAGATCCCCCTCGTGCTCTTGGAGAAGATCGTCCTCCTGTTGATGATAATCCTCCCCTGAAACCAAAAGTTCCATACAAAAGGTCAAAACTTGGAATATAAAAAAAACGAGGGGGAATAAGAGCCAAAAGCTAATTGGGTAGAATAATTTCCGTACCTTGCACCCGCACCATGTATATTGCGCAGAACAGGCTTTTCAGTCAATAACGGCTTAGGATCGACCTTTTCTGCTGGCAATAACGTCTTCTTTTTAGGCTTCTCAGCCTTCTTCTTGTTCTCTCTTTCTTTACTTAGACGTTCCTCCTTCAATTGCTCAAACAAATCTTTTCTCCGTGGGTTCAATGCAGCTGAGAGAGTCAGAACTCTCTCTCTCTCCTCATTGATGTCACTCAACACCAATGCAGCAACCATCTCTGCAGCAAAAAGGCGCCTTTCTACCTTGCTTCCCAAGTCACTATCAAACAAGACTCCCTCATAATAAAAAAGGTGCATCATCATAAAACACCCCGACTCATCATTGAGACTATCGGCACTTCGCCAACTGAAATCCATGCAGACAGACTTTTCCATGTCAAAAAATGCCGATTGTTCATCAACTTTGCGACCCTTTGTATCCAAATAATCACACACCGGTTCAATCTGCATAAGAATGTCCAAAAATAACACAGACATCATCCATGGAATAGAGTGAAAAAATAGTGTCATTGTATGCGTAACATAATGTCACTTTTTCAGCAAAACAGTGATACTCTATTGTAGCACTCTTCTTCAATGGCTGTCACTGTTTCTCAAATAGAGTATCACTCTATGGACAATGTCATGTCACTGTATGAATAATAGAGTGACAGACATCATTCATGTAATGTCTATTGGTGTGAAAATGTTAAAAGTATAATTGAACTTACCGCTGCCTTTGTGAGTCGGTAGAAGTCAGAATCCTTCCAGTCCTTATGGATGGTGTTATCCAAAACTTCAATTCTCTGTTGAAGCCAATTGAGACACACGGCAAAGTAATGATCGTTGTAGAAGAATGGAATAAACACCAAATCAGCATCAAAATTCAATTTGACTGGGCATTGATCGAAAAACTTGTCCCATATCTGAAAGAGGTTGTCAGCTTGATCCGTGTCACATGTTGTATCAATCAAACTGGACAGAACGCCCATGTGATCAATCCCAAAGAAAAGCCTTGATGGTTTACAGGTCTCCCCAGCCTCAATGACATTAAGCAGAACTGACCAACAATCTGCAACTTCTGTACTCATCATTGTACTAGGGAGCATAGTTAACAGATCTTTTCGACACAGCATCATATCCTTTGAAAATTTAACAACCAATTCCCTAAAACACAAACAAAAAAAAAAAAAGGAGAAAAAAAGCTTTCAAGATTATGATTCCCCTAAAAAAAGTGACCATCTGTTTTGCAAGGGATTATATATCAAAGTTGTCTAAGAAATTCAAGCACATACCGATGGTCTAGTTGACTGTAGTCATCCAAGAAGCAGTAGTCCACAACCTCCTTTCGGAGCTTAAGCATCTTATTAAACATCACACCATTGGCCCTCATAAACTTCGACAGAAAAGTAATCTTAGTTTCTGGAGGACCGCAGTCTATGCTACACCCAGCCCCATCACTCTTTTCAGGTGACACCCTTCTCAAAACAGAAATATCAGGTGTGATGAGAGTTTTTGAGCGTGCGCTACGGCTGCCAGACTGAGGAGACATAGTATCAGAATTGTCTTTACCGCCTGTTTTCTTTTTTTTCCCTTCCTTTGGCATGGCTTTGCTTTTCCTACGTGTCTTCTCAGCTTCTTCCTCGCGCTTTTTCAACAGATTAGGATAAAAAGTAGCCTTTTCATCAACATATTGAGCAACCGCTTTGAGGATATCAATCCTCAAATCGTTGATGTCGCTCAAAACCAAGGAAACAGCAAGCTCGCAGCGATAACGAATTCTGGATTTATAAGATGATAATGGACAATAGAATACATCTCCTTTGTAGCACAGCATGTGTATCATCATGAAAATACCGCAATCAACATTATGTTCTGTTGACTGCCATTCAAACTCAACATTGACCATCCCAAACTTCGACACGTCAGCTCCTCGAGTAATAGATTTGGATTTGAGATAAGAGCCTAGCATTTTACACTAAAACACACAGTAGTCAAATAGAAAATCAACATATTTTATGTTGTCAAAGGGACTCAAACAGAGTTCACACAAAAAAAACCCAAAACCATAAGAATTACAGTAATTACCGCAAGCAAGGCCATTGACTTGCACTCATGTTTGTCCCAATTAGCATAAACTCTGTTGTCAAGGTACTCAATTCGACGAGATTTAAAGTTGATACAGGCACAGAAGAAGTGTTCTTCAAGTAGTAAAGGGATGAACAGCTACATTAAATAGAACAGGATTAGAAAACACCAATAAAAAGGAAAAAAAAGCTTGTCACTGTATGCAAAATACAGTGTCACTCTATTGACAAACATGTGTCACTGTATGCAAAATACAGTGTCACTCTATTGTCAAAAGTCATGTCAATGTATGCAAAATACGGTGTCACTCTATTGACAACATGTGTCACTGTATGCAAAATATAGTGTCACTCTATTGACAACATGTGTCACTGTATGCAAAATACAGTGTCACTGTATGCAAAATACAGTGTCACTCTATTGACAAAGTCATGTCACTGTATGCAAAATACAGTGTCACTCTATTGACAAAACAGAGAAAGAAAACACAGATTTAAGAGCACTACTAAAAACTCACCATATCAGCATTCAGATCAATTGGCCGGCGATTACAAAAACTCCAATTATCCCAACAAGACATCAGCTCCTCACAAGCACCCTTCGACTTTCTGTTCTTTTTGAGAGCTAACAATGGCCCCTACAAATAAACAGAATAAACGGATTGATGAAAAACATACAGTAATAATATACTTCAAAATTTTACTAAAATGGGAGTGTAAATACCATATGACTAACGCCAAAAAAGGTCCTTGACGGTTGCTGATTCTCCTTTTGCTGAAGCTCGTTGAGGTGGATTGACCAACACTCAACAATGGTATTTGTAATCATTTCACGATCATGAAATGTAACCATATCTTCCCTTGGAAGAAAATGGTAGAAGCCAAAGTTCACCAGCTGCTCACTAGAAAAAGCAAATAAAAAAAGTCAGCAATTGTATAAAAAAGCCTGTAATTGTATGCACAATCAATTGTCACTGTGTGCGCAATAGAGTGTCACTGTATGAAGAAAAAGTTTGGCACTTACTCATTTGGGAGGTCAAAATCATCTAAAAAGACGTAGTCAGCTACAAATTTGCGTAGTGAAAGCATTGATGAAAAGATCTCTCTGTGATTGATCATAAAATTGGACAGGAGCAAATTATCTTCACAGACACCACCAAAGTCAAGAGAGCAGCCCACACCATCATGGTTGCGCCCCTGAAGACTAATCCAAACCCCTTTCGAAGGCATAATTTCCTCTGCAAGATTCGAAGAAGGCTTGCTAGCACCACATTCACTAGCAGCAGACTCGGTAGCAATGCCCTTGCCAACATCAGGCTCTATAACACCAGAATCTACGACAAGAGGCTTGACAACACCAAGGTCTGCGACAGGCGGATCGGTAACAACAGACTCTGTGACAAGAGGTTTGGCCCTAGACTCACTAGCAACAGCGTTGCTATGAGCAGCCTTGCTACGAGCAAGCTCTACAGGCTCGATAGCAGTAGATATGCTAACATCAACACGAGTTGTAGTTTCATTTGAGACACCATCAATAACCATTGACACAATGTGTTCTAAATCTTCAAAGCCAGAGATATAATCTTCTGTAGAAATAAAATTTTCGGTTTGTTGTCGGACACCTTCATCACCACAAACATCACCAGAAGGGGGAGTCATGACAGGTGGTTGAGATGACAGCCCATACATTGCTAAGAAATCTGTCATTTCTTTCACTGCCTGCATTCTCTCACAAAGAGAGTCGAAAGAACGGAGGACATCAGGATCAAACAAGCATGAGGGTGTCGGGGACAATTTCAAACCTCCTTCATCATCAGCAGGTCTAGAGGCAGCCCTCTTCTTTTTTAGTTCATTCAGCGAACTCAAAACATTGAGGTGTACAACCTCAATGTTTCGCTGCATAAGAAGAAAAATCTCCTGGACTTCATCACCACTAGCCTTCCCCTTAATCTCCTTATCTGTCTCTATGCCTTCAGGAAGCTCAAACACAATATACTTGCATCCATTAGACCGAGAACCAGCAGATGTATGAGGGATATCTTCATACTTTGATTCTAGGACATTCTTTGATTTGGAAATTGGGTATACAGTCTTTGAGATCAACCCATTAGCCAAAGAACCAGAATTGAATTGTGACTTTACCCTTTTTGACAACTTCTCGTCATCCCAATGTTGGATGAGTGGCAAGTCACAGGGTTGAACTTCTCCACGAACTTCAAGCCTATGGAAGTACGCCAACATCAAAACAAGAACACAACCTCCACAGAATGTTAACTTCTTTACCTTGTGCTTCATGAATCCATCAATTAATTGATCAAACACAAACCCACACCAATCAAGGTCCTTAATCTTCGACACATCTTCAACGGCTTGTAAAAGACTGAAATCAATCGTGGAATTAGAAGTTGGAGCCAAGAAAGATGACATAGCCAACAGTACAAACATTTGTTTGAACTCGTCATCTGCGACCTCCTTCTTTTTCAGCCTACTAACAAACTCTCCAATAGCAATCACATCACTATTACCCTTAATATTAAATTTCTGCCTCCATTTCATTTTTAATGGATGTTGATCAGACGTGAACCTGTTTCCTGTCTCAATCAATTCCACCACATTCGGTCCTCTTGGCAACAGAAACATGTCATGAACATCATCCTTACCAAGCAAAAACTCCTTGCTCGAGGAAGCTTTCAAAATAAAACTCTCATGATTAAAAACATCAACTAACCACAGGATTATTGAAGTTGGAACAGCCCCGAGTTTCAACATTAACAACCCCCCAAACCCGATTTCTTTAACGCCATTTACAAGCTCAGGGTTGTTGTTTATCACACTCAACACCTTCATCAAAGAATTGGGGCGGCATTTGGTAACTAGTTTCACCCTGCGTTGGAGAATAATATTAAAAACACATACATACAATGACACACAAAATCAAATTCAGTGACACACATGTGGCATACAATGACACAGGCATAAAAACATGAGTGTGTCACAGAAACACATACAATGACACACAAAATCGAATACAATGACACACATGTGACATACAATGACACAGGCATAAAAAGACATGAGAGTGTCACAGAAACACATACAATGACACATAAAATCAAATACAGTGATAAACATGTGGCATACAATGACACATGCATAAAAACATGAGAGTGTCACAGAAAACACATACAATGACACATAAAATCAGATACAGTGACACATATTTCGCATACAATGACACTAGCATAAAAACACATGAGAGTGTCACAGAAACACATACAATGACACATAAAATTAAATACAGTGACAAACATGTCGCATACAATGACACCACCATAAACACACATGAGAGTGTCACAGAAACCACATACAATGACACATAACACCGAATACAGTGACAAACATAGAGAGACAAAGGAATTACTTTGGCACATCAGTTTTACGTTCTTCATGGACGTCAACCAAAGCGTCTTCAACCGACAAATTTGTTTCCATACGACGCTTTTTCGTCACTCCTTCATGCAATACTATGTCAGTACACTCTCCTTTCGACAGTTTCGAATTAGTTTTAGGCGACTTCCTCTTCATCTTTGCCTACACACCAAAAAATCAGATATAATTTAAACAAATACACAAAATTAGCACAAAAAATGACATGCGAAAAAGCTAGGGTTTCGAAATTGTTCAAAATCGGAAATAAAAGCTAAATAACACTAAAATCAACCGATTAATCAACATTTTAGAGTAGATTAAAAAAAATTTCAACAAAAGTAGAACGATATTCAACTTCGAAATCCATAAAATGCAGTAAATTTAAAAAGAAAATCGAAAGTACTAACTTATTATAAGAACAAAACGGAGGAGAAGATGTCGAAGGCAGAGGCGGAGGCGGCGGCGACGGAGATGACGGCGGCGAGTTATCAGAGAAGATGACAGGAAATGAGAAAACGCGGGAGAGGAGAGAGAAAATGAGAGAATGCGAAAGAGGAGAGAGAAAATGAGAGAGCAGTTGATTTTTGGAAGGTGAAAAATAAAACTGTGTAAATTGTTATTTAAACCCCGGACAGGTGGCTTAATCTGGGGCGTCGAAAATTGTAGATCTGACGGTTGAGATTTGGTGCTCAGTACTCACCAAAGGAGGGGTACTCTTATGATCCTCACTCTATATATATATATATATATATATAAGCCGTGTTAGTATCTTATATTTTGAGATTATCGTATGCCGATGTCGGTATTATACGCGTGTAATTTGGAGACTCTAATTATCTCCTGATTATCTACTTAGAATCAACAATGCTGACTGACTCGTAAACCCCATCCAACCCTATAAATGATAAGGCTAAATTTAGTGATTACCCGAATGCTAGACTCAATAATGAAACAATGCTCGATCTAACCAATAATGTCGTACTTTAACATGACCCCGAATCTGAACCCGTAGTTGACCCATAATAACCTAGCCCGTTTAGACTCGACTCTACTCTACTCACCCGATTGTACCCATAGTGTTGCGTATTTCCGTTACGATTTCCCTTTCCTCATACTCCCTTGCTCGCACTGAGGCACTGAGCCATATGAGCCATCAGGGAATTCCGTATTCCTTCAAACCCTTCCTCCTTCCACAAACTCCCTTGCTCGCACTCACCAGCAACTGCAAGCTTAAACCTTACGAAACATGGCTACTCTGAAATTCCAACTTTCCCACCTCTCCATCTCCCAAAACCCACTAATGAACTACAATTACAACACCCCAAATCCCAGTTTTTCGCAATTAAGAACCCCTTCTTCTCTAAGAAGAAGAACAATAACAAATGGGCTCAGAAATATTGGACCCAAAAAGCCTTTGTGGAGGTCGAGGTTCTTATCCAATGAAGCAATTCAAGCAGTTCAAGCCCTCAAACTTGCCAAAAATCCGACAAAATTAGACCAAGTTTTCAATATTAGAATTAGCCGTTTGTTGAAGGCTGATTTGTTGGACACTTTGACTGAACTTCAGAGACAAAATGAGCTTGATTTGTCCCTCAAGGTCATTCCTTTTCCTTTTCTCTTCTTGCTTTATGCTCTTTTTGACGTGAATTGTATTTTTGCGTACATGTGAAGGTTTTATACGACTATTCATGTTAGCCGAACCACTGAGGCTTGGTTCTTGTTGTTGTTATTGTTATATAAATTTGGTGTTGTTTTGTTTGGGGGGTGTTTTAGTAATTTTTGTAGATGCTCTAGTAAGCTAGAGATGGTGAGAATTGAGAGAATTCGGGTCGGTGGTAACATGTTTTGGCATATTTATTGGTTACAACAAGGCGAGGTAAGGTGAAACATAGAGAGGCTGCTTACGGATTGATTACTAAAGCGGAATTTGGGTATCACCCTCTCATATGTTTGTTTATCAAGTCTCCGTTATCATTGGGGCCTAACACCAACTATGTGAAAGGGTAGTAACTCGCCTGCTGGTGGCGCCATATTGTTATCTTTTGCTTAGTAAATGGTAGCAATGGTTGAACAGTGAGAGTCTTACTTTGCTGCATTCATGTTGGACTTTATCAGCTAAAGTAGGTTTCAGGTTATCAGATTGGATTGGATATTCTGCTGCACCTGCGTAAAATTCTGGAAGCTTCTGGTTGTACGTTTCATAGGCTTCACAAGTGTTGCTATGCCTGTAGTTTGAATGTCGTCTCTTTGCTGAACAGTTTCGTGTTGTCAGATACGAGGAACGTTTTATGTCCGGTTGCTTTGTGTGTGTGTGTGTGTGTGTGTGTGTGTGTGTGTGTGTGGGTGTGTGTGTTCTTAGCCTAATACAAAATGAAAAAGAAGGATTATGTATGTCATACGGCAATTCATGTTGGCCGACCTCCAAACATTTTGGGGTTCAAGGCTTTGTTGCTGTTTTTATTCCATGTGAGTAAGGTTCTATGTGCTGATAATCACATGTCGAACACTTAAAATTAATGATTGCAACTTCTGCAAGATAGGTCTCATGTTGAGTAGCTCTCACTACCAGTATTTGT
Organism: Spergularia marina; assembly: GCA_963680865.1. Classification (NCBI taxonomy): domain Eukaryota; kingdom Viridiplantae; phylum Streptophyta; class Magnoliopsida; order Caryophyllales; family Caryophyllaceae; genus Spergularia; species Spergularia marina. The sequence goes on along the minus strand of OY804553.1, from coordinate 17,626,914 downwards.
CATCTCTGGATCACTGGTCACAAACATAGGCTCTCTTTGTTCAGAACAAGGAAAAAAGATACTCTGCCATGGTACTTATTGTTTTCTTCCTGTGAAGCTCTACGGAGAAGTTGTGTTGTTTTCATTGTAGCTGATGGACTACTGAGTGAGCCGTATTACCAATATATTTAATGCAGTAAAGTGCTTACAAATCAGAAAACATTCGACAAGTAGAAGTGGTTGTGAGAAGCTTAGTCAAACAGACCCTTTAAGTAGCCAAGCAGAGCAATTTCAGATCATGCTAATTTCTGTATCCTGCTGCTGTTTTTCATCATTTCATTCTCCACTAGAATCATGGTTTTCTGATCTGCATCATCTTGCTGATATGACCCTCTAGATTTTATGTCATTCGAAACATATCGGTAAGAGTAAGACTATCTCATTCTCAGACCATCTGATGATATGATTTTCTAAGACAAAAAGTGAGCTTTACTATTTTTGGTTAGAAGTTCGCCTTTATTGTTATTTTAAAACCACTAGAGGCTATCTTATCCTCAGCATTCTTTTCTCATTTTACTGCTATGTATCTCATCTGAAAGGAATTCAGGGATGTAGGTGTTTGAATTCGTGAAAGAGGAATCATGGTATATACCAAATGTCTCCATATACTATGACATGATTCTGCTGTTTGGAAAGAACAAACTGATTGAGAAGGCTGAAGAGCTTTTTGGTGAAATGAAGAAAGGTGTGAAACCTGATACACGTGCATATACGGAACTCATAGGTGCTTATTTCCAAGTGTCCATGGTGGAAAAGGCGATGGGAACTTATAGTGAGATGAAAGCTTCAGGTTGTACACCAGATAAGCTAACATTGATGATCATGGTACGGAATCTGGAAAAGGCTGGAAGAGAAGATCTAGCAGCATCAGTGAAGAGCGACTTTGAAGAATACGTGGATGAACCTGAAAAGTTCCTGGAAGAAGTGGAAAGGAGGTATGCTAGAGATCCCCTTGTGGCTTAGTTGTATTTCCTCTCGTTGATCTTTGCTACGAAATGAAGAATTGCATCGTATCAGTTTGAGGTGGTGTTTGTACGAGATTGTGTATATCTTGTATAGGGTAATGAACTAGGAGGAATTCAGTTAGATCCTATGTTGTGAGCAATTATTCTGCCAGAGCCAAATGAGCTTGTTTCTTTTGGCCTATCATCGCCTCATAGATCATTCAATCTCGTTTTTGAACTGTATGCCGCAATGGACAGCCATCTGTGAAGGCATCAATACACAAAACTGTTTCTGAATCAGACAACAATTGCATACGAGTTTGTGGGACAGCCATCTGTGAAGGCATCAATACACAAAACTGTTTCTGAATCAGACAACAATTGCATACGAGTTTGTGGAAGATTTATAACTCAAAAACGTTCGGCGAGTAGTAGAATTGATTATTTGTGCTTACTGGTTCGTTAGTGAAAACGTCAAGATTCTCACTAAATGGAGTATCAAGAGAGTCTAAACAGGATTATGAGTTTAAGTATGAGGCGAAATTAAGATGAGCTACGAGTTAACTAGCCACGATTGAAATTAATAACCCAAAAACATTGATAATAGTTGTCAGAGTTGAATACAGTAATTGTTTTGATTACAAAAATAAGTACTGATAAACAAAGGCAGAGCCAACTCTGCTCTGTATACATTGGGTTCAAACTGAATTCCCTATACATTCCAATACACTCATCAGCACAGAAACAAGCCAACATTCGGAAGACTATCATAGAGATAGTTTCGATTCCTAAATCCTAAGTTATGGTGAACAATAGAAACGCGAACACATTTTACAAGGCCGAATAACTACACGACAGTCTTTCCTCAACAGAAATCAGAACTATGCAAATAAGAGAAGATACAGGACTGAGGATGATAAATTTCGCTGCCTTAGAACTAGCTAGCTAAGTGGCTAGGAGAACTGTTGAACATCGTATGCCACATAAATGCTCTTGAAAGCACCATCTCCAATTCTTGATCTGCCCAATTGAGAGTGGGAAGGTGTTGAAGAAACATTACCATCTCCTGGAAATCAAGCTTCAGAAGTTTATCTGACCACTGAAAGGGTATATGACAAGAGTCAAGAAGTTGTCAAGAATTTACAACGAGGCAAAACCACAACCTTTTTGTTTGGAAATCTGATAGCCCACAACTTATCTAGGTAAAATTTCAGAAAAGCCAACTTACAGTTAAAAGGAAACTGGCAGCTATATACACGAGAAAATCTGGCAGAGCATCCCCTTCAGCAAGGTATGTATCCCAAAGGCGGTTGACAAGGTGGAAAGGAATCTGAAACTCCAACAATACAGTTAATTGCACTTGAAAGCTAGTGGTTTCAAGCTAAGAATTTGCGAAGTACGGACTGACATTATCCATGTCCTGTCAGGCAGCCCACTCGTCAATCTAATAATAAGGTGCGTAAACAGGAGGGAAAAGGAAACAAACCTCGCGTATTAGAAGACAATTAAACCACCGGAATGCAAATTGAAGGAACTCAAGTCCGTGCTCTTCCATGTGTCTTGACACAGGCTCTGCTCGGATTTTCAATAATGAGTAATAGTATATGTGAATTGAAATCCGTATATACATAACTAAAGAATTGCTAACTCAGTAGATCAGAAACAATCACAAAGCCTTAAAAAAAAAAAAAAAAAAAAAAAAAAAAAAAAAAAAAAAAAAACTAGGAGTAAATTAAAGGACAGCATTGATCAACTTAAAAAGATGGACTGCCGAAAGCGTCCTTTATAAATGCAAAGCAGTATGTTTATACACCAAGGCAGAAATATAAGTTTTGAAAAGAGGATTCAGGAACTAAGGGCATACCATCAATCCTCCGAACCAATTCCTTCAGTTTGAAAACAAGTCTCTGGATCCCTGGTTGAGCAAATGTGTAATGATCTTGCATACCATCCAGCAATTTTGAGAGGCACCAATAGCAGTCAGCTTCAACATTAGCAATCTTATCTTCAGACAAATCCAAAGAGGACCAATTATCAATGCTTCCTTCAAAGTGTTCTGACAAGAATACAACCAGAAATGGCGTAACAAGGTCATTTATTCCCTGTACATATCCACTGGCGGGATGCCGGATGGCCCTGGTAACCAAAACATGGAATGCTAAATGAGACCAGAACAACTTTGAAAGCTTCTTATGGATTACTTAGGAAAATAGAAAGGATTAAGAAATTGACTAGCCCGGATCCTCTCGCATTCCTAATTGAACTGAAGGATCTACCTTTCGACAATATGAAGGGGGTATTTGGCAAGGCTAATGACCAAAACTAATATTTCAATATCCACGAAATGATACTTTCATTCGTTTTCTCAGAATCCATCAGCTTATCTTAGGTCGTTTTATCCACTCTCTTTATTCCCTTGCACTCTCATCGCCTAACAGACTTAAAGAGCAAAGAAATCACTACAAGAGTTTCTTTCTCGCTCTCTCACATCAAGGGTTGTTTTGTGGTTAATCATATAAGAATGTCTTCCAAAATAGGAGAGGGGTGGAGTAGTTATCATCAATCAGAGCATCAATCCTCATCCTCAGTTGGTATAATGGCAGACATTGAAGAACTGCAGCTGTTGGGTTGCCATAGGTGGGTGGGGTAACTCTATTATAAAAAGATGAACTGTAGATGTGTGACCAAAGAGAAAAGAGAGCGACTCAGCTCTATTTACTTATCCTAGTTACGTTGTCGTATACTCCCTGCGTTTCATCCAACTCTTTCCATTTTCCTTATTCTTCAGTTTCATCCAATGCTTCCTGTTTCCTTTGTGGTAAGTTTTTGTTGTCCATTCTCATTTCAGCAAATCACATTAGAGCACTACTTATAATACCCCACCCTTCTTCCTTACTCTCAACATTCTAGAAGACAAAAACTTTGGTCCAAAACCAAATGGGAAGAATTTGTTGATATAAAGGAGAAAATAACACATTAAGTGGTCAGTATTCTCCAACTGGAGACTAGACAGGATGTCAGCTCCCTATGGAAAATTTTTTTTGAAGACTTCGCCTGTAGCCTTTTATATTTGGTGTCACCTCTTTACTTTCTATATTGGTTGGGATAGACCTTTGGTGATTGCATTCAGCAAAAGACTGAAGATTTTACAAAGCACATGATGATATATCTTTCTAAAAAGATCCAACATGAAAAAAGAAGTTGGTTAGATGATAGATTTTGATTTGTTCCGTCTATTGTAAGTTCTCAAAGTGGGTTAACTTTCCAACTTGTATTTTGGTTCTTCTTTTGCTACAAAATCACCCATTCACTAAATATGAAAAAAAATAAAAAATAAGATAAAATACAATAAAATAAAATAAAAAGAAGAAGAACAAAAGAGGATGTTACTACAAACCATGTGTAGAGTATCCGCTCCAAGGATTTCTGCACAGCAGGTTGCTGAAAGAAAGTAACATCTGGCACAGTTCTTGGACAGTCAACCCCAATCTAGCAAGTGGCACCACATATCACAAAGGAAGTCAAAATAACCCTGCTATTCACAAGCAAGTGAAAAGAAACCAACAATATAAATTATGAGTTCACATACCTGGCGAAGCATGTTGATTTCATCTTCTGAACGTTCAGTGTCTGGAATATCATAATACTGTGAAACACTATCAAGATACTCAAGGCGCTTCCTCCTCAGAACACCTTCCCTTCTATCTGAATTAGGTGGTGCATATCCCTGTTGTCAGTTCATATTCAAACTTATAAACAAAAACAATACATTCATTTCACATCTAAAAGGATATATTCTATCATATAGAACCTTTGGCTAGGATATGCATTCGGAAATTATAAAGCTCGCTGATCTTCAAATAATATACTTGCAACAAAGACGGTCTATACAAAAGCTTTACTAATAGAGTTATCAAACTACGCATGGTTCATTTCATGATCACGACAATTGCCAACAGTTATCAGTTCCGTTTCACTACAGATATTTCTTGGAATAGCAAAAAAAAAAAAAAAAAGTTTACTGATGCAATTGGCCTATATTGAATTCTGTAATGGGTTCCAGTAAGTGATTGTACTTTAATTTTTCTGAACTAGCACATCACTCACTGCTTCTCCCATTAAGGTCGTCATAAGGACCGCAGATGAGTATGGTATAAGCCATAAGGTTGTGTTCATAAAACCTTTTTTCCCACCTTCCTATAGAAGGAACATTCGATTGAGGTACTTCTATAATCTGGCAATAACATAATGTTTGGATACAGAATGAGAAGGAAGGGGAGAGGTGGGAGAGACAAGGAGAGAACGAAAAGGAAATAGTGGTGGTCTATTATCCCTCCAAATTTTTTCAACGATGGTGAGTCTGAGTTTACCAAAGAGGGAAGAGGGATCCCTCCAATTCTTTCCCTCTCCCTCCTCAAATCTTTATTTAAATAAGGGAATTTACTTCTCCGTCTCCTTCCATTCAAACACTCCATTAGGAAGCATGTGCACTAGAGAGGCCAGCAAGCGTCATATCAAATATCTGTCCATTTATTTTACAAAAACTAAAAACAGTCCTTCGCAGAGTTGGGAACACTCAAGCTTAGCATTCACATATACAGCCTTAATGGATAGTAACATAGTAACAAAACTATGTAGAAAAAAAAAGAGAAGACAGTATCAAGTTACCGGCCCATGCACTATCTTCTTCAGTCCGTAAATATATCAATGGATGAACAAGCACATATCACTGGACACAAATTCGGAGAAGCAACGTTGCATCTAACCAAATTTCTAGATAATTCTGCTTCTATGACTACAGATTCATATTTTCTATGGATTAAGGTTTCACGGACGAGAGAGTGATTTCACTATCCATTCTTAGGTCCTAACAGTCTACTTGCCAAGATTTTGAGAAAAAGGAAGAAAGAAGAGTTGTGCAATCTACGCAAGTTATTATATAAAGCCTAGATAGTTACGAGTTGAAACTTACCAAAAGAAGTCTCCATACATTAGGGCGCATATCAGATGGCACACCACTCCAAGCTAGCTGGCGTAACTTTTCTGCAGGATGTAATACAAATTACTACGGACTTAGTTTAGTATAGGATCCATACAGCACATAAAACTCAAGTGGATAGGGCAACAAAGTTACTAAATTGCTTGCTAGAGGTACAGGGAACAGAAGATTGCATCTACATGAAAGATAGTAGGATTATATTTAAGACCAAATTCTGCTGGTGATAAGGATAGAAGAACAGTTTTCTAGAAAAAGGCTTTTGTTTACCTTGAGCTGCTGACCTCGGCTATTTTATTATGGATCTGATTTCTCCACAAGACACTTGATTAATTTGCCTTTATAGGCTATATAAATAATTCTAGAGCTACCCTAGGAATTAGGAGTAAAGATCTTATCTAATACTACGTATTTCCTAGGACACATTAAATGAAAAATTCACAGATTCTTAGACAAACTAGAGAACCTTCAGAAGTTCAAGTATTATCCAGAATATGCTGCTGCATATTTACTGCTGAAGATACAAATTATCTCACAAATTCTAGATGCACAAACTCCAGACAGGCAGACAGTATACACTCTGTATTCAGGTGCTTGCGCGTCAGCTGGCTGTCGAAACCAGAGCCACCCATTCGCAAGATAATACTATTCCAATCTCAGCAGCCATCTACCAGACTCAATCCCAAACAACTTTGATAACTTACACATAAAAGGCTGTATTTGATAGATCAATTTGTACACAAAGAAAGTAGAGAAAACCATCGGAGCAGAGACACTAATGTTGATAAGGTAGGCATTCAAAGATTTTATAGTAGCATAGTTGAATACTTAAGAGTCCCTACTTGCCTAACCATGGTAATATGGTATATAATGAAAACTTCAGATACAAGTCATACAACCAAGAGCAAACAGTCTCGGTTTAGAGATAGCAAAATTTAACAAAGATCACAGACAATTGCAACTAAGAGCTAAAGGGCAGCATGCCAACAATTAAAAGAATACAGCAAAACAAACCACTATATAATGATGTGGATGCACGTCAAAGAGCTAGGAAATGAGACAACGGCCTCGAACAAACAACATCTACAAAAATTGAACATTCAATAGGTGCAGTGAATAATGATGCCAATCTGACAACCAACAGTGAGGTACAATGGACAAAATGATTCACATGTAAAACAACAAATACAACATTAGGGTTAACAAGTGGATAACTGTTTTTATTCCTTCCACAAGCATTTCCTCCATGTAATCATAACTCATAAGAGAACCTAAGTGGCGGATGCAGATATATTGATACACCAAATAATTTTAAAAGCTTTCTTTCAATTAATGAAAAAAAATTATCTCGATAAACGTAAAAGAACCAGCAAATGAGACAAAAAATTCTAACAAACAACAAATGTGGAAAACTCAATATTCAATTATTCAAGACGTGCAATCATGTCATCCTGAGACCTTCCAAGACAACCTCCAGTAAAGACAAGAAAAGGCAAAGAATAATACCAAGCGATTAATTTCTTCCATATATGATAAGGGAACCTAATTACTACGGATATCACATCTACAGAGTTATGTATGAGACCCCTCCTAATGTGTTTTTGCACAAACACAGGAGATTTTCACTGTGACAGATCATGCAAAGGATAATTTTTCTACGAGTATTACCTAATGTAACTGTTTGTGCAGAAAGTTCCTTTTTGAATTTCATTATCCTTGCTGAATCTGTAGCTCTTGCACTTGTTACCGTCTTTTGGGGCTCTCTTGATGTATCCACAGGAGGTAGTGATGGTTTTGACTGACTTGTGGCAGTGTCAAGATCACTAGCTTTTTTGGTTCGAAATTGTTCCTGCATCAAAGAATGATGATCAAAAGTTTGGCTCAGCAGTCCAAAGTAATTATAACCAGAAAAAAAAAAAAAAAAAAAAAAAAAAAAAAAAAAAAGAGGAAAAAAAGGTGAGGAAATCCATTCTTCTTACCTCAGGAGAGTTATCTTCTTGTTCACTTGGTCCGGCGTCATTCTGTGAGTAACTTCTGCTGAACTCCCGAGGAGAGCCATGTATGCCCGAGGTATCCAAAGGATCAGACCGGCGGCTCAGCAATACTTTACCAGGAAAACTACGGCCTTTGAGAAGCCTACATGTAACATATGGACATGAGGCACAATGCACAACACAACCAAAAGAGATGATATTTAGTAGCTTTTAGTTTCAAAACCATGACAATACATACTCAGAGTAACTTGATGCTACTATTTTGAAGGCAATCACAACTATCTTAAGATCTTTGCATGAAACTTTATCGAATCCCCCTACATATAGTATCTTGCAGCTATGATAACCTCACATTATATTCGTACACCAAAAAACTACTACTTGGATAGGAAAGACTTCTTTAGCTTAACACAAATCTCAATGATTGCTCACTTACACCCACAGGCTGACAATGACTTAAATACACTGTCTTGGTTCAACTTGAACTTCTTTTTTGACAGTGACTTCAATTTCTCAAAAACAACCTTCAACAGTCACTGTTCGTATGGAAAGATGTACATCATACTGATACTACCATACCACATGCTACATTCTTATTACTTATAAGTCAAATTCTGATCCTCATGTTTGCATGGTTGATCTCCTACAGTCCTATGCTCTTCCCCAAAGTGTCCCAATCCTTAGATAGTAGGCAGAAGCTTGAAGAAGTCAAATTCCAAACTTGAGCTCAGCAAACAAGATTAGCCACCCAAAAAAAAGACTACAACAAAGAAAACAAATGGAAGCATGAGTTCCAGATGTAGCATGGATTAACTCGCTGGTCTGTTGGCACCATCCTAAGAGCTAAAATGAATTAAAGAACATTTTTCGACTCGATTCTAAACACACAAAACCCGAAAATTCAAGTTCACTTCACAAAAATGGATCAACCAAAGGTACCATTGTGATGACCAACCAAGCTTCAGTTAAGAACAAATTGACGAACCCTGAACAACAAGAGCCTAATCACATTTCAAAAAGTAACTTGATGCTACATTTCAAAAAGTAACTTAATCCTAGGGTTGAAGACGGAAGCTTAAAAACATATAGATAGTAGCATCAAGTTACTTCAGTTACACAGCCCTTGAACAGCCTACATGTTACATACAGACATTAGGCACAATGCATAACACAACCAAAAGAGATACAGTAATATTTAGTAATTTGTCAAAACCATGAGAAAATATACTCAAAGTAAATTACATCTTGATGCTACTACATTGAAGGCAAAAAAGACCTCCCACCTATCAGAGGATTTTTGCAAGTTTCAAATTTTATTAAATCCCCCTATAGTATCTTACGTCTGTGATAACCTCACATCATACATTATAATACTATTTGGATAGGATAGGCTCCTTTAGCTTAACGCAAAGCTCAAAGATTGCTCACCTACACCCACGGGCTGACAATGAGCTTAAATACACTGTTTTCACTCAACGTCCAACTTCTCCAAAAAACCTTCAAGAGTACACTTTCGTCTGGAAAGGAATAATCACACTATCAAAGCACATGCTATTCCTGTTACTTATTAGTCAAATTTTGGTCCCCATGGTCTTGCATGGTTGATCTCCTACTATCCTATATTCCTATGTTTTTCCCAAAAGTGTCCCACACACACAAAAAAAGAATTCAAGATCACTCCATATAAATTGGATTGAAGGTACCATCATGATTACCCAACCAAGCTTCAATTAAGAATGAATCGATGAATCATGAACAACAAAAGCTAATCACATTTCAAACCACTATAAAATTCAATGTATCATGACTATCATCACTTAAATCAAGAGTACGAGGACTTGTTTGCGTGACTAATCTGATTTCATGTACAAAATGAACCTGTCAAAGTTACGATGTCAATGCTAAGAAAAAAGATGATAAATTTCATTTGTTTGCCTTTTTGTAACCATTTACGTGGTGTCTTGGGAGCTCACAAAGTTGATTTTACTTACCTTCGACCACCCACATAGGATTCAGTTGAATGCCCATGAATCATGATCCTTTTTACTTTAGTCTAAATCTAAATCAAACTCGACTAATCCTCCACTTTAAATGTAATGTAAACATTAAATTTCCCGATTATGTTTTAGAATAATGGGTAGCCTTGCTATTCATCAGTCCCCGTTGATCCCAGAAGAATTTAAACAATTCATGCTGATAAATTCAGCAGTCGTTTCGGCTAAGCTGACTTGGGTAAAGTAACATTTTTCATCTCAACACAGAAAAGCACGAAACTTCAAGATCACTCCACGTTAATTGGATCAAAGATATACCATCATGGTGACCCAATCAAGCTTCAATTAACAACGAATCAACGAATCATAAACAACAAGAGATAATCACATTTTAAACTTAATGATCATCACTTAAATCAAGAGTAACCCACCAAAGGTGATTTCTTAAAGCAACAAAATATTCCAATTCGATCTAAAAACCTTCTTTTTTTTCTCAAATGGGTATTCAAAAACAATGTTAAATTTCAATAACACATGCAAATTAAGAAGAACGAGCAAATTACTACAAGTTTTTGGTTGAAAAAAAGGTAATAAAAAATCTCAACAAAATGGGGAGTTCCAAATCTGAAGGAAAGCATCAAATAGAAAATGATAGAGAGAGAAAAAAGTACCCTTGAACAGTTTTGAGGGTTTGATTGAAGCGAGAGTCGAGATTGGAAACATCAGAAGAAGAAGAGAGAGATTGCGTATCGTTGGTGTTTCTGTTGGTGTTGGGAGTGTTCCTCATTGCTCAGCATTTCCCTTTTGCTCACCTCTTGCCTTTGTTTTTCTTCTATTTATTTTTCGGACAATTGGGAATTTTGTTCCAAGGGCCGACGGGTGATTTGGAAAAGTGAACCTCGAGAAAATAAAAAGACGATTGCCACTCTACCAAACCAACCAAAGTCTTTCTACACTCCTATTCTCTCTCATTTTTATTATAGGTAAATTTTTGTTAATCGGACCATGGGGTTGTCGATATGACAATATTCCCTCCCAATAGGAAGGAAACAAAAAAAGCGGGTTGTTTACCTACATTATATCAAATCTTTGATTTTATGAACTGGTACTTTTCCAATGAGCAGACTTTCTCCTCCCGCTCTTTCAAGGGTAAATTTGTTTTTCTTGCTCAAACCTCCTCCTTACTCATTCACCTAATCACCGATCATCTCCTTTGCGGATTAGGAGTGATTATGTTTTCATCTATTTGTTCGACATCTTTTGTGAAAGTAAAGTTAAGTGGGTGAGTGGATGCAACTATAGAAAAGACTAGTTGGCATGCCCGTGCCACGCCCGGGCTACAAATGTTAAATGCACTATTTTTTATAGATTTATTTTACTTGTAACAACTCGAGTTTTCGTGGTTTTTTTAAAAAGATTTCGAATAAGAGAAAATGATTTTGTGACACTTTTTAATAGTGGAAAATTATTTTTGAATAACAATAGGTTATTTGTAACTATGCTTATTTATAATTAAAAAAAAAAAAAAAAAAAAAAAAGAGAATATGATCAACCCGGTTACTATTCACAGGCGACTCATAAAGAAAGAAAAGAAAAACAAAAGAAGACTTCATTTTTTTCTTCCTGTTTCCTTATCACGTCATATCATCATTTTCCTTCACCATAATTCCTTTTATACCATCGCTTGTTGTATGGTGTTGTTGCCGCTTTTCTCATCGTCAATTTAATTCTAGTAGGTTTTATTTTCTCTCCTCTTTCATAGAAAAGCTGGTTTTGATTATATGTTTGATATTATAGCTAAAGTATCATGTTTTATTGATTATAATCATGTCTCTATTGCTTGATCGAAGTGGGTAAGAAAGTAGAGGTTAATTCGGTTCTTGTCTTGTTGATATGGAATGTTGATAGAAGCTTTAATTTTCTACTCTTTAACTGTCAATTAGTGATTTTATGTGAGCTTCGAGAGCTTGATTGATTTTTTTTTTGTTGCGATTGAATATTCAAATTTATGGGTTGTAATTGTTAGTTTGTTTATTTTGACTTTAGGTGTTTGTGTCATAGTAAGCATAGAAGAGCTTAACAGAGTTATTTGTCTAAAGAAGAAGGAACAAAATCTGATCGCAGAATAGTTTAATAAAAAAATTTATGTTTATTCTAACAAATTCTTGTAAACTATATTCTTCGTGTGGCCTTTGAAGACTTGCTTGGTGTCATCTATGAGCTTTGTGGTGATGTTGTTCGAGATGTTTCTATGTAGAATCTTCCATGGCTGAGAATTGTTTTTGGTAGGTTGACCTTGATATGTGTTAGAGATTTGCCTTGGCTATTATTTATAAATGAGAGGCTACAGAAGTCTTTTGCGACCGTAAATGCATTGTTCAGTGCTATCCTTGAATTCTCGAGCTAATTATCGGCTGATTATTGTCGGAATTGTGTCTTCTCCTGCGTAAAGAAAGTGACATTAGCTATTGTTATATGACAGAGCAAAATGTTTAAGTAGGTGGTAGATAGTATTAAATGGAACAATATTGCGGTAAATGTTACCTGTTGCGATGTCCTCGTATATTTCTTTGTAGACTATGTTTTTGGTGTAGTTAGGGGGCATGTAATCTTTGTTGTCAATAAGAATCTTGAGTCCTTCACGTGAGGTAACCCTAGATACGGCAACATATAGCTGGCCGTGGCTGAAGACTGGTTGGGGTAGATACAACGCAACGTTATTGAGGGTCTGTCCTTGGCTTTTGTTAATCGTCATTGCGTAGCAAGTCTATACTGGAAACTGTCTCCTCTTAAACTCAAAAGGCCATTTTTTTTCTGTTGGGGACATCATGATTCTTGGAATAAATGCCCTTGCTCCAATATTTTTGCCGGTCATAATTTCTGCTTCAATTACCCAGTCGGCCAGATGTTTGACGATCAGTCTAGTGCCATTGCATAGCCCTTCTGCCTGATTGATGTTTCGAAGTAGTATGATGGGGGTGTCGACTTTGAGGCGTAATTCGTGATCGGGTATGCCGTTAAACTTTAGGCTGTTGAGGAATTCGACGGGATAGAGTAAGTCCTCGTCACTTATGTTTCCCGAGGATTTGCAGATTGAGTCTGAGCTCTTGTAAATCCTTGTGTCGCCGGGAACGGAGTCCATTATGTGGTTGTTGATTTCATCGACTGTTTCATTTCTCGGTGCGAGTATACATCTGTCCCTTAGATAATTTGGATCTTTGTATCGAGTCTCGAGATCCGGATATGCAGTGGCAACGATTTCTCTTAGTGGGTCGTCCTTTGGATCGATAAGAAGGTCATTTGGGATTTCAATCCATGAGGGTTGTTGTTCTTCTTCTTCTGCTCCTGTTGCTGGCAGTTTACCGTCCCCAAGAGAAAGGATCCATTTGCCGAATTCTTCGACCTTCTCTCTGTCTCTGTTTTGAGTCTGAGCTAATCTCATATTCTGAGTTAGAGTGAAGCCTTGACATTTTTCCCACAGTTTGGACCTGCTGATAGATGCTCTGATAATATCTTCTCTTCTTCCTTTAGTGACCACGGGCAATATTTGTCTGAAGTCTCCTCCTAGAAGTACGGTTTTTCTACCAAAGATGGTGTATTCTGCATCGTGATGGGTGTTCTTTAGGATATCACGCAGTGTCCTGTCCACCGCTTCGAACGCGTGCCTGCCATCGTGTTATATGTGGTTATTCAGGAGTGCCAATAATTTATGATCTCTTTGGTTTTTATTATTGATCCGAACTTTGAATTAAAATTATATTTAATTGGAATAGAATAGTGCTTTACCTGTGTGTCATTGGAGCTTCGTCCCACACTATAAGCTTTGACTTCCGGATTAATTCCGCCGCAGGGGAGTCGTGCGATATGTTGCAGGTAGTAGTGTCAGTGAGGTTTATTGGGATCTCGAATCTCGAGTGTGCTGTTCGACCTAATGGGAGAAGCAGGGCTGCTATTCCGGAGGATGCGACTGCAAGGACAATTTCTCCTTGCGAACGGAGTCTGGATATGATCGTCTTGTAAAGATACGTTTTCCCTGTTCCTCCTTGTCCGTTTATGAAGAACAATCCTCCTTGTTCAGCTGTTGCAGCTTCAGTGACCTTGTTGTAGATGAGTTTTTGTTCCGCTTTCAACCCGGCAAGCATTCGACATTTGGAGCTCAGGGTATGCGAAAATCTTCCTTTGTCTGTAGAGGACGTCTTCTGATAGCATTTTCTAGTTTTTATCCCATAGTTCTGATGGCTCGCAAACTTCACAAAAGAGTAACATTGTGACAAATAGTTGGCGCAACTGGTGAGGAGAAGCCCAGCGATACGCCTCTTGAATTGCGTCCTCCCACTCCTTGTCTCCCCCTAGTAAGCCCCTTGCATAGCATGCTGACTTGAACGTAGGATAAATTCTGCCGTTGTATGTCCTTATTTCCTCGTAGCAGGTCGGTCCCTTCACTATGTTGAGGAGCATACGGAGATGAAAGTGCTCTCCGGAGGTTGGATGCGCGTAAGTGACTCTACCAATAGTTCGCCCTTTTTTCCTGGGATGCCACTCCTTGAGGTCATCAAGCCACGTAAACTTTTGTGGAAATTCAGTGTATGTCAGCTCCTGAGCGCCCTCGTACTCCTTGTTTGCTTTGAGCCACTCGGTGAACATGGTTCTCTCGATACCATCTCTGGAGAGAATACTGCGCACCGGCTGGCTATCACTGAACGCGACGGGTTGTTTGTTAGGGAGGTGAAAGCTGAGACGTTGTACAGCGGGTATTCGGTAATTGATGTCGAATTGGTAAATCCTCCACACAGCCTCGCATGCTGAAACATAACGGCAGTTCAAGTACTCCTTGATTTCATCTACGGTCTGCTCGATTAAGAAAGTACCTCTATCAGGTCCCTTGTTTATGTACTTGAAAAGGTACTTTATCGATCTCGATTTATTGCACCACTCTACATTAATGTGTGCGTGGTATTTTACTATCAAGTCCACGTTGTGGGGCACTATGTCTCTGTTATCAAACTGGATGCCGTTTTTTATCATGACTCTGCCGTTGTCTCTTGTAATATACTACTCCTACCCAAATGAAAGACCCGTTTACCTTGAAATCAAGTAGAGTTGGTTGACTGCAATGCAGAATGAAATACTTACTAATTTTTAAAGCAAGTGAACGATTCATTTGGTCTAAATATAGCTCCCAACATGACAACTCAAAACTGCAAAACGAAACAGGAAAATATCTTTGGGTAGGAGGGAGTATGGTGCATTGTTTATCGGAGATTAGATTTGTTATTTTGCTTGAAACTGTGCAAGTTATAAACTTCACATGTGAATGATATGCTTTTCGTGTCCCTTTTATTCCTTGACAGAGTGATTTTGTAAGTAGGTATTTCATACAGTTTCACTGAGTTACTTGCAATTGAACTTTTAATTGCTGCCAACTATAACGAATTGCTATCAACTTTAACATATCTAAATACAGTACCTTGACTTGTTCGTAAATATGGTTCTTTATCAACTACTATAGTCTAAATTTCATGCAGAAAAAAGGAAAAAATTAGTTGTAATATATCATTCTACGCCTTTGCACTTGGTTAGTTAGTTGGCTCTAAATCCACATTGTACTGACCCTTGATTGATGTTGTCCTCCTCGGTTTCAGGTGCTGGTTTTGCTGCATACGTTAAGAAAGTTCAAGTTTAGTATAGTGTTGTAGCAGGATTGGAAAATAGGAGAAATTGTTACTATTTCTTTTCTTTATGTTTTAACATAATCATTTAATACCTTTTCTTATTTGTTGGTTGATCTTTAACAACCCCTCTTGCACTTGGTAAGGACTTAGAGTTCCTGCTTGACTCTTCAAGTGTTCCTTGTGCTTGACCCTGTCACCAAAAGGGGTTAATCTTTTTCTAACAGCCACATAGAGTTAATTGAGTGATAATAAATATATCATATAGTTAGTTTGCTTACATTCTCAATGCTTTTTTGTGTTAATGCCGCATATTCTTCCACCCCTATCAATTTTGTCACAGTGAACCCTTCCCTTTTATCTATCAAATTGAATTTTGAGAGGGTTATCTGGAAGATATGAGTTTCGCCGATCAATCTCTTTATGGGTTCTGGAAGTAACTCGGGTATGCCGTCCTATAAGAACATTATTTTGGTTAGTATATTTGACAGTAATTACACATGTTAACAAACTGAATGTGTTAGTATCGAAGTACCTCGCTGTTGTCATTCAAGAGTATAGATACTGGTATTTCTATGAGGTTTTCTGCTATTTGGTCTAGGAAAACGAATGTGGTGCTCCCTGTAGCATCTTCAGCTTCAAACTGAATCCTGTACCTGCAACTTTAGTTAGTCGTAGTTGTATGTTAAATTTATAGAAAAGAGTGGTACTACCATGATAATTTTAGTTTACCTTGTGATTGGAAAATTTACTTTTTTGCCGCAAGTATCACACCAGAAACTTTGATCTTTGTGTATTACTTTCCTGCGACATGTAGATTCTGGGCAAGAGATGAAGAACCACTGTTTTCTGGTGTCAATATTGATTATCGATGCTTGGCAGATGACTTTGGTATTAAGGACGACATCCTTATCATGAATCAGCTCGGTAAGTTCTTTAACTGTTACAGTTCTCATATTTGTGATACTGATCGTCGGTAACAGTGTGATGCTTACATTATTTTTATCATCAATGCTGTTGAAAGGAAATAGAATAGTCAGTGTAAGAAGTTTTTGTCTACTAAAAGATTTATAATTGTATTGTAATATGTTAGGAAATTACCCCTCAATATAAGCCTTTAACTCTGGTAACGTGGTATCAGTGTACATCTTAGTCGCATTGGTAGATCCAAGAGTCACTTTCCCTGTTGTATACATTAGAATTAACTTGTTAGTTTCAGATTTGACAGAATTTGTCATCATGTCTAGAAAATAAACATGAACAACCGAATACCTCTAAATATTTTTGCACTCATAGAAGTTAAGATTATTGCTTGGAGATCAGGAATTATATCGTCACGTAAGCTTGTAGCCGCTTCATTCCATAGAGTTATGCTTAGTCGCTCTCCATTGCATAGGAATACAACTCTCGCATTAATGGTCATCTGATCTTCTTGAAATATTAATTGGTACATGAAGATAAAGGAAAGGTCAAGTGTGTGTTTAATTTTTTGGGACATAACTTTTAAGTTCGAGCGTCATATCCCTTTTCAAACTTTTTCCATTCTTTGTGAATATGGTTGTCACCTCCTTTTGTGATTCCTTTATAAGGCCAATGACATCTGCATACAATGTTTTTTTTTTTTTTTGTTAAATCTTTTTTTAAACCGAAAGCTGGTATATCTTTGAAGTAAGAAAATTGCAAGCTCTGAAAGTGTACCTGATAGGGTAATATTGACACCAGCCCGTACTCCAAGTATGTCATAACCAACAAAATCAAATGTCTGTTTTGGAATCGTTGGATCATCTTCTTCTAGTACGGTCACAGAAGTAGCAAAGCCGAAGTTTATCATTAGATGATTGTTCACACTTCGGTAATCTGTTTTAGCTTCTACCACATCAAAGAACTTAATTATATGTATTTGACCTTCTGTTAACCTATCTTTATAAACTGACGCCTTTTCTTTATCAATAAAAGCTTGGATAGAGTTTCCCTGGCCAATAAAATTAGGTGATTAAAAATTAATATGGTACTTGCTAGAACCATTGGATTTAACAATTAGTCGTTGGCTCTTATACTTACCTCTTCATCAGCAAGTATTACATCGATACCCTTGAAAAATTTCTTACCCAAAGTGATGTTGTCCCACATCCTAGTCACTCTAACTTTCAAGATCCAGTCTTGTTTGTTATCTTGTATAACCAAATGTCTAATCACATTGTAGTTGCGGACTTCTGGTGCCCTAGACCTGTTAATGTTAACAGAATGATATATTGAGTTCAATAATAGTTATGGTAGGCACGAAACGTTATGGTTAATTTAAAGCATTCAAATACACATGATACGACTTACCTCTTTCTATTGTTGTTGGCCATCTGCAACTTGGTTGACATAAGTAGGAAAAAAAGATGATATCCTGTCAAAATTGCGTTAGCAAATATTTATATAAACATGAACAAAGCAAAAAAACTATTTTATATATAATACATACACAATCACCAAGAAGGAGTTGAAAGAACCAAACCTGGAGCTTGTTGAATCTCTAATCGACTGATGCAACTCTTAATTGTGAAATTTTGGCTTGTGAAAATCCGTATATATAGGTAGAAGACTTCCCTTATTCTAACTCGGCTATTATTTGGAATATTATTTTTATTATTTTCCTATTGGTAGATGTTTCCTTATCTTTTTTTTTTTCTATTAGATAATAATATAATAAGATACTTTTAGGTAATCTATTGCCATATTCTAAACAAAAAAAGTGAATTTAATATTATTTTTATTACCATAATTTAAACAAAAAGTAAATTTATTGCTATTTTTATGCTCTATCCAATTAATGATTGCCAAGTGTCGTCATGGGAAAGACTTGGTTTCAGGTTTTAATATATAGTATTAAAATTAGATTGTTGTTGACGGTGTGTCGAGGTAACAATTAAGAATGATATTTGAGAATACTACGTTGATGTATACGACGACAACAACAACAATAACCGAGTCTAGTATTCAATTAACTTGGGGTAGGATAACATGATACGTCTAATAGAACCGTTAAAAGTAAGCAATAAAAAGATTAAATTTAGGGACCAAAGCATATAAAAGTAGTGCGACGCAATGAGACCGTTTCATACTAGTGTGAATAGGCGAAATTTATTTTCGGAAAAAAGTTACAAAAGACTTTACTAAATAAATTAACCAGCAGATGCCGATATAGAAACATAAATAGACATGGTCAAGGAAAAGAAATGGTATTTAAAAAAAAAAAAAAAACATGGTAATTTTTTTTTTTTATATCCAATTGTTTTTTTTTTTTTTTTTTTTTTTTTTTTTTGGAAATGGAACTAATTTTTATTTATATTTTTAGGGTAGTTCTACTAATTTTATGGCATATAAGTAAAGTTAAGTTTACATTTAATTTCCTTTTGAAATCATCTTCTAGGCAGCTAGAACCGTAAGTAAGGTTCCGTTTGATATGACTTAATAAAAGAAGTATTCTGATCAGTTCAGAGACATTCAAATCAGATTAGATCAGATCAGCGTAATTCAAATCGGATCGATCAGATCAGAATTGCTCAAATAACGATTAATGAATTTGGTTCATTATCTAATATATCTTATATATTATATTCTTAAAGCTGAGTACATGCTTTCATTACTTTATAAATATCCCACAAGGTGTTTGAAAAGAGATTTAAAGTATCACAGGGGGTGTTCGAAATGAGATTTTTAATTTTCTTACGGAGTATTACTTTACAAATATCAAAAGGGGTGTTCAAAATAAGATTTAAAATAAAAGTAATTCTAAAGTACTTGACAAGTACCGTAAGGCACCATAATAACCCATCGAAATTGGATTTTGGGCTTTAGAACATTATCTAGGACACTTTGAAAAGATATATATCTAACATATTTAACCGTTTGAGTCGTTTTATATTCGAACAAAGACCTTTTTTTCCTCTGTACATTTTGCCCACATTTCAATGATTAAATATCACATTTTTTTTCTTTCATTTGACATAAAAGAAATGTCACATTCGATACATATTTTAGATTAATTATTTTTTATTGTAGCCCTAACAATGGAAATTTAATGACGTAGATAAAAAATTTATTTATGTAATATTAATATTTGGACATAAGTAGCCCGGGCGTTGCACGGGCCAGCAAACTAGTTGGTACTAATTCGTTAAAATTCAATTAATTTTTCAACTAATTCAGATCTTATCTGTAATATCCCGAAATTTTAAATTATTTTATATTAATATTTTTAGATCTATTAATTAGATTATTGAAATGAAAATATTTTAATTATTAATTGTCGTTCTCAAAACCGAGTTCGGAAATGAATTTTGGAGTCAGATTTTCTATATACGATTTTCTAATTTCTGAATTGGGCTATCGTCCAAACACTACAACAACTCAAGCCCACACCAATTGGCCCAAACATCAACTTATACCCCAACCCAACCCAAAAAGAAATCAGAAAAAGGAAAAAAAAAAAAACGACTATTCCCCTGTATAAAACAGAGGACACACCCCCCCTCCCCGTCCTCTTCTTCTACGCACGCCCGTCCTTCTTCGCCGCACGCACGAGCGCTGTCCAGCTCGGGTTTCTGCCGCCCACACTGCCGCTGGTTCACGTCGTCTGTTCGACCACCTTCCCACTGTTTCTCTTTTCTCTCTCCTCACCGTGAGTAACGCCCCTTTCAACCTAAGCTTCCCCTGTTTTCGCGTTTCTTCAAAATCATGATTCTTGCGTTGATTTTAATGCTTTAATTTGTGTTTAATTGATACTAATAGATGCTATGATTAGTGGGTAATCGATATAGGATAGTTTTATGCATAAAAGAATTGATTTTGATGATTGTTTTTAGTTAATTTTCACTAATTATGAATTTGGGATTAATAAGCTTAATTATTCGAATTAGGGTCAATTAGTTTCGAAACTTATGATTTTAGTATGTTTTTAATATGTTAATTAGGGTTCTTGATGTTAGTTTGATATTTGAATTGGGGTTTGTTCAAGTTTGTAGAAATTGCAAATTGGGGGAATTTTGATTAATTGTTTCTTAATTAGTTTAATTAGCCCAAATTAATTATGATAATCAAACTTTTGAAATTTTGATAATTTAAGAAATTATAAACTGATTTTCGTATTTTAATTAATTTAATTCGTTTTTATGTAATTTTATGTAATTTAAACATGTTTTTGATAATTAAAACATAATATAAATTATATTAATAAATGCTAAATAAATTATAATAATTAAGAAGTGATTATTATGCATTAGATTCTGTTTTAAAACTTATTTTAAGTCTTTGGGAATTTTTAAAATTAATTGAGTGTTATTTGAGTGTTGGTATTTAATTATTGAATTAGAATTATAATTATTGGTTAAATTGATAATTGTTGGTTTAGAAATTTCATTGTGATGGGCATTGCATATACAATAGAGCTAACATAAGTATTAGATGAATGATTGGGTGAGATTAGTATTAACTTGGGATTATTGATTGTAATATTGTAGCCCCTGAGTTCATAGACGAAGAATACTAGTGACATTTGTGCTGTCGTGTTCTTGTGTGCATTGAAAAGGTAAGCTAGCATGGTCAACCCTTCCTAAACTTGTAGAAACCTTTCAAACTTACGTGCTAGATGTGAATGGTGTGATTGGATGGAAATATAGTATCATGATAGGTGGAGAACGATTCAGTTTATACGATTGTTGTATTTTGATTTGGTTGGATTTATTGTATTGATATTGGTATATGAAATGGCTTGTGACAAATATGTTATTTTGAAAGGTAAGATTAAATGTATATTGAATTGGTTGATTTGATTTGATTTGGTTTGGTTTGTGGGCGCATAGCCAATTTATATTGTGATGTTGGTTTGGTATCGTTTTATATGATTTGTGATCATCAACTCTCTCTCTCTCTCAATAAGATATTGGTTACTTAGACGGAGCAAAAGAACTCCTATTTATTTGTTTGAGCCAAAAGAGCTCCTATTTATTTGTTTGAGTCAAAAGAACTCTTATTTACTGGATTGAGTCGCATCGACTCCTATTAATTACCCCACCACATCGGTCTTTAAGAGGGTTAGGCTCTAGTCTACTCTACTTGGGTTAAAAACACCCAGTAGGGGGTGTGCACACTTAAGGTCTAGTTGTTTTGGATTATGGATTATGGATTATGGTTGATAGGGTGAACTGGCAAAAGATTCAGTTCATTTCTAAATAATAAGGATTATGGATTATGGATTATGGATTGTGGATTGTTAACTAGGAATTGTGGATTATGGCTCGTGACTTATGAATTTCTTATTTATCGTTAGTATTTGATTTGTTGGGTATGGATTATGGAATATTTCTTATACTATGAGTATGTGATGAATTGAATGGTGGATTCTGATATATGACTCTTAACTACTGGTTTGGAATTATTATTGGATGATTATATGTTTATGTGCTAGTGTGTTTTCGAAAATAAAACTAAAAACGTTTTCAAAATCAAGGTAAGAGTTTTGGTTTTCTACACGTTGAGGTGTTAGCTTACTCAATTTAACTGACTTTTTCAACTGTGGTTTCTGTGCTTTAAATCCACCACAGGTTTGGAGTGGTTGATGCATACGGGAACGACGACTCACTAGAATTAGTTGGATTCAATAATTAGACTAGTAGTTATTAGACATAGACTATTTCATATTTCATATTTTGGACTGTTGTAATTTTAATTAATGGGTTGTAATAGACTATTTTAGACCATTAGACAATTACACTGTGGCTTTTGAAATCTCCTTGCATTCGGGTCTTTGACTCGAGTGCGGAGTGACACCTCTGAATTTCCTAATTTGTGTTTTGATTCTCGATAAAATGTTTTTGAAAAGGAAAGGAAATTTGGGGGTGTTACATTATCAGATCAATTCAGAGTCATGCAAATCAGATCAGGAGTAATCAAATCAGATTGGATCAGAGCAGAACGATGTAGTCCTATCAAAAAGAGCCTAAGCTATCTTCAAGCTTCTCGATCTATTGGTTAAACTCTCATCTTGAGAACCATACGACAATTCGATATATTTAATGATTCATATATATGTGTTTTGCCATATGTCAAGATACATCTCAAGGATTAAGGTTGACATATGGTGGTCATAAAATTTTACGAGTACTTACCTGAATTAACCAAACAAATTTTCGAAATAGAGCTAAAAAAAACATGTTAAACAAAATGGGTTAGAAAACAACTTGTGTAACTTTATCCGAGGGAGAAGTGATTGATGATGATCCATGATTCTACTCTAGAACCATTAAGGTCCTCAGCGGTTTCGTTGAAGTGATATCGTTGGAGATTTTGGTAATTTTAGGTGGTCAATGTTCCTCGATTGAGGGCCACTGGTACACTGTTTGACACCCTTAAAACCGTTACGGTTCTTAGCGGTTTTATTAAGGGGATGACGTGTACCCCATAACGTTAAAGAAGTTGTTTTCCAACCCATTGTTTAACATTTTTTTAAGGCAAATTTTAATGAAAATAACCCAACATTTGTCTCATATTCTAAAAATAACCCAACTTTTCAACTTTAACGAAAATAACCCGTTATTTAACCTTATGTCACAATTATATCACGAGCGTAACCGGAATAAGACAATCCGCCACTTCTAGTTATATCGTGGAGCTTAGCTGCTCAGCAGTTTGAAAGGACATGTTAAAACTAACATCACCAAGCATTCTGACCATGTTCAATAAGATTGGAATTCGTACCAGATAAGGTTGTACACTTAATCTTTCTACACCTAAAAATTTCTGGAACACTTAAACTTTACGGAATAGTACTTTCATATAGTAGTGACTAGTGAGTACTAAATTACTAATGCGATTTGAACATCCTAGCTAGCAACTTAATTGTATAAGAACCTCAGGTTTGTGAAAAATGAAAACAATAGAAGACGGAAGCGAGGAAGAAAACCTTCTGAATGTCAAAAATGAATCGAGAAGCGCCGTTGATGAAAATAGGAAGGTTAGTGAGAGATTGTCAACATGCAATACAATGATTAATTAGGGTTGAGCCTCCATACCTATTTAGTGCGAGTTTCGGGATATAATCATAATACGTAATTAAATATTGGATTATTTTTATTAAAGTGTAAATGTTGGGTTATTTTTAGAAGATGAGGCAACGTCCGATTATTTTCATTAAATTTGATTTTTTTTTTAAGCACTATTTTAAAAAATCGTTCGAATTAACCCAGGTTCGAAGGCATGAGTGACAAAAAAATAAGATTTCTCTCTCAAATAGCGTCTCTCTAACTCAAACTCACCATAAGTCCATGACCCCTTAAATCGATTTACAGTATTTCTCTCTCCTCAAAAATTATACCAAGCAAATAAAGCAGGGAAAGGGTAAAGGTAAGATCATCGGGTTTCTCTCTCCTCCTCCTCACCGTCTCCTTTCAAAGTTCTAATTGGCCGCCCAAATTATACGATATAGAAATAGTTTTCTGGTTTTAATATTTCAATTTGATTGGCTGTCTTCGCAGAACCATGGCGATAAATTCCCAGAATTGGTAATAATAATTTTTCTCATTTTCTGTAAAAAAAGAATAAAGTTGAAATTTTTATCATACCAGTTGGTTCATTCCTCTAATCTTAAGTTTTTAACGAGTTTTTCAATGTATAATTTGGCTTACAGTGCAAGTTTCGACGATGATTCCTACCCTCCATGGAAGCCATTCGGTGATGATGAGGATGAGTAAGTTTCACAACCCTTTTTGCCATTTGATCACCCTTACTATCGCATCTTACTTTTTTTTTTTTTTTTTTTCGCAATCCAATCGTGATTTACCCTAATTATAGTCGGAGTTAGGTAGATTGTTTGTTTTAGAATTTTGCCAGAATCTTAGCTCCGGCCCCTATGGTTGAGAATGTGGAGTGGGTGTGATGAGTTTGAGCACCAATCTTATTTTATCGTAGCACTAACCTTTTCTTTCGAAAAATGTTGAGATTAATTTGATTTGGATTGGAGTTAGGGTGGCAAATGCATTGCACACCTTTCAAAATGTGTCCTCTTTACCTCTAAAGTGCTACTTGACATGAGGGACGTAACATCTCGTATGGGGATTCTAAGCATGGTGTTCTCCTTGGAATACAACTATTAGGACGGCTATGCTCGTTGGTGTCCATGGACCATGATACGAGCTAACTCAAATTGGGTAATGTTGGTCTAGGCGGATGATCATTTTGAGTAGTGATAACTACATTATCTCAAGTTGAAGCACTGGTTTGCTACTTTATTTGTTCAATAATGCTAGGTGAGCTACTAGATGAGTGATTTCCACTGATACATCTTAAGGTATCACGTTCGGTTAAAGACCTAGTTGTGAATATGGACTGGCGGATTGTAGGTGATATAATGTTAGGGATTGTGGATGTGGTGTATTGTAAAAGACGATAGCACTAGAAGTATTCGCAGTGGTATATGTGAACCTCCCTATTATGCCTCTAAGGTTTCTAGGCTATGGATGTCAACGCTTTCTGATTAGTTATGTTTGCTTTCAATGATTCTATTCTCCACCGTTTAGACTAAGAGAAATTCAAAAGAAGAAATCAGTTGATAAGTGACTGTAAGAAGGATTATTGTTTTGTGTATCTGTTTGGTAAATTGTGTGAGTTGGTGGGAGCATAGGACTAGGAACTAACACCTTGCCACTATATATTTCTTTTTTTTTTTTTTTTTTTTTTTTGCAAGAAGAGAGTTAGGCTTATATTCATCCACAAAGGGGGAGCAAAATATGCCAAAAAGTTCTTACAAAAAATAAAACCACTAGTCTAGTTATTAAGACTATCTAATATCTCATTATGGCAATTGTTATTTACCGAAGCTATTAAACGAACACTAACAATGAATTTAATCCGGTTGCTGGTATGTTGCTCATCATTCTCCTCCTCAGCGAATAAGCGAGTATTTCTTTCCTACCAAATTATGTAGACAGTGGTCACCAAGCTGCAAATCTGCCATTTCACCTTCCAATTCCTCTTATTCTGCTTTATGTACCAATTAATCTCACGCTTAAGACTCCAAGTCCTCCTGCCCATAGCCATCCAGTTTAAGATCATCCTCCAGACAGCCTTAGTGTAAGTACACTCAAAGAATAGATGGATGCTTGATTCTGCTGCGCTTTTGCATAAGCAACATCTATTAACCAACGGAAGCCCTCTCCTGCAGATATTATCCACCGTGGGTAACTTCCCTTGCAATGCCATGGTGGTTATGAAAGCATGCTTAGGGAGGTTAGTGGTATTCCAAATGACCTTGCTGCCCCGAAATTTGGGAGACTTTGGCCTTAGGAAATCATAAGCTTTTTGGATAATAAATTTACCTCCAGCGCCCCATGATATGACTAGTTTTCGAGCATCACTTATAGAGCCTGCCTTAGACACAATTTCATCACTAATCCTCAGAATGCTTGTGAGGGATTCAGCGTCTTGGTTTTTGCCCATCACCTCCCAAATACTTCTTCTGCTGCAGATGTACTTGGAAATCCAATGAGTCAATATGTTATGAGTGCCACTTTCCAAAATCCAAAGCCACTTTGCGATCAGGGCTTTGTTCCAGGATAAGACGTCCTTGATATTGAATCCTCCCTCTTCTCTTGGTGCACAGGAGCTAGCCCAACTTTTATATATCATTTTCCTATGCCCATCAGGGATATTCCATAAGAAATCTCTACAAAGCTTGTTGAACTGCTTTACTACCCCTTTTGGCAGGAGAATAACATTGCACCAGTAATTGTGTATGCCAAAAAGGATAGAATTAATTAGTTGGACCTTTCCTGCATAGGACAGAAGATTGGATGTCCAGTGCTGCAGGTGGACTTTGATCTTGGCAAAGAGCTGATTGTACATCTGATTGCGGATTCTGGCAGAGTTTAGAGGAATCCCAAGGTACCTAAATGGGAAGGTACCTTCCTGGAAGAGGGTAATATTGAGCATGCTTTCCTTGACATCCGAGGCTACCCCTGCAAAATAAGCCTCAGTCTTCTGAGGGTTAGCTTGAAGCCCTGAAAATTCAGCAAAGCTTTTCAGAGTGTTAGCAACGTGCATAACTGAAGGGCTGTCTCCTCTAGAGAAAATCATCAAGTCATCGGCAAAGACCAAGTGAGTGAGCCCGATCCTTGCACATTTAGGATGCATAGAGTAGCCCTGCATCTTGATCAAAGCCCTTAGTCTCCTAGACAGCATTTCCATGCGGAGAACAAACAAATAGGGAGAGATAGGATCACCTTGCCTCACTCCACATTCTCCCTTAAAGAAACCTCTGCTCGAGCCATTGATTTTCAATGAGTACCAGGGACTTCTCACACAAGCCATAGTCCACTCAATGAAGATCTTTGGGAAATTGCATATATTGAGGGCATCTTCAATAAAATCCCAGCTAAGCGAGTCAAATGCTTTTCGAATGTCAATCTTCATGAGGCATCTCGGAGAGATGTTTTTCTGCCCATATCCTTTCACTAGAGTTTGAGAAAGAGCAATATTATCAAATATGCTCCTTCCCTTGGTGAAAGCTGCTTGCTCATGGCCGATGACAGTAGGGAGAACCCTCTGCAATCTGTTTGCTATAATCTTGCTAACTGTCTTATAAACTGTTGTACAGCAGGAAATTGGTCGGTATTCGAGGACTGAGCTTGCATTCTTTTTCTATTGGAATCAGGGTGATTATGGCTGAACTCCACTGCGTTAGCCATTTTTTTGACCTGAAGAAACTCTTTATTGCTTGACAGAAATCCCTTTTGATGATTTGCCAGGCACTTTTGAAAAAACCCGAAGAGAATCCGTCAGGACCCGGGCTCTTGTCTGAATGAATGCTAAACAATGCTTTTTTTATTTCCTCCTCAGTTATATCAATACATAACCCATCCCTTTGCTCCTCAGTGATTATATCCCCCTTAAAGAGAGAAGTGTCCCCTCTCTTAATCAGCTGTTTTGTGCCCAGCAACCCTCTGTAATACTCTATGAAAGCATTGGTGATGCCCTCCTGGGATGTATGCAAGATGCCATCAGCATCCAAAACACTACCAATCACACTTGTGTTATTCCTTTGAGCAATCCTCGAGTAGAAGTATTTTGAGCTACAATCCGCCTCATTAATATGAGTACTTTTTGCTCTCTGTTTAAGCATACTGAGTTCAGCTTTTTTCAGGGTACAAAACTTGCTTTTCAGCTCATCTTCTCTAACCAGTAGCTCTCTATCAGTGATGTTCAAGAGAATTTCTTTTTGGCAAGTATCCAGCTCCTCCTTACATTTACTCACTCTCTCAGCCAAATCTGAGAAGTGCATCTTGTTGAGTTTTCTGAGTTCACCTTTCACAATTTGGAGCTTCTTGTAAAGTCTGAACATTGGTGCTCCATAAACAGGACTTTTCCAAGCTTTCTCAATAAGATTTAGATACTGTGGATGGTCAGTCCAACAGTTCAGAAATCTAAATTGCTTTTTGATATTGATAGCATTATCCACATCTACTAGAATGGGGGTGTGGTCAGAGATACCAAAGGGGAGGATTTGAGCAGTAGAGTTTGTGAATTGAATGAACCAATCCTGATTTACTAGAGCTCGATCTAGCTTTGACCATACCCTGTCATCCCCATCCTGCTTGTTGCACCAAGTGTAGTCTCCTCCTTGGCATTGCATATCCTCAAGCTCGCAATTTGAAATGCACTCATTGAATTCAATCATATCCCCCAGATTTGTATCAGCATTACTCATTCTATCTGCAGGGTCCCTGATTGTGTTGAAATCTCCCATAACTATCCAACTTCCCCGGACTCCCCTAGCTAGATTTCCCATTTCAACCCATAATTCAGCTCTTTGTTGCCTATCATTACTAGCATACACCATAGTAACCCAAAATTCCTTATTCGTACTAATATTCCTGACTTTGCTGTGAATGAACTGAGAGTGACTCGCAATAACTTGTACTGCAACTCTCCCCGGATGCCATATCAACCATACTCTACCATTATAATGGTGAGAGTAGTTGAAAGCTGTAGAGTAGCCTCTAAATCTATTCTCTGCAACTATAGGAGCCTTATGCTCTCTAATCTTAGTCTCCAGAACTCCTGTAAGGTCTATTTTGTATTTCAACACGAGATTCTTAGTCTCATGTTGTTTGAGAGGCTCATTGAGCCCTCTAATATTCCAGGAGCAGATTTTCATGTGGGGGGGATGTCGGGGGGCACATCATCCTCAATTAGAATGCCTTTCTCTGCCTCCAAATCCTCAAATTGGTTAACCAATTGCTGATTTGCTATCCCATTACACTCATTTGCTGCTTGCTTAATCTTCCTGAGCATTCTCTTCTTATGTGACTTGCTTGTGTAAATCTGATATCCCACTTCCTTCTCAGGAGATGGAGGGGGAGTGTCAGAGTTCTTTTCTGGGGAGTCAGGTATAGTCTGATCAGGACTATGTTCCTTCACAATTTCAGGGCCCAGCTTTCTTGAGGGTTCAGGATTAGTAGCTTCAACCACAGTAGCAGGCGTTGCTGGTTGTGCCTCAATAGCTGGACCAGGTCCAGCATCAATAGCTTTTGGCTGGTACACCTGCTTGACTAGAGTTTTTGGCCCTTTCCTTGCGTGCTTACAGTTGTATTCCCTATGACCAAGCTTTTTACATTCCTGACAAAAGTATGGAACCCATTCATACTCAATTCTTTGGGCACATTCTCCATGAAAAGGGGTTCTAACTTGGATTTGATCAGGTAACTTCTCAGAAACATCAATCTCCACTAATACTCTGGCGAAAGAGAGCCTCTCCTTGTAAGTTGTGGTATGATCAGCATATAGCGGCTTCCCTAGCATGCTAGCTATCTTGCTCAAAGCCGAAACAGACCATAAGCATGGGTCAAGGTCTGGGAAGAGAACCCAAACAGGGACTATGGAGACTTTGTCCAATTCCTGACCAAAATTCGGAGTCCATTGCTTGAGAATCAAATTGTTATTTCCCACTTTCCAAGGCCCTCCTCGAAGAATCTCATCAATGCAGTCCTGGAATTTGAAACGGAAAGCAAACCAACCCTTTTTGTAGTACCTGACTACTGGTTTTTCAATATGATTCCAGTTTTTGTCCACAAATTCCTGCATAACACTGATTTTTGGTTTGTCTCCAAGGACATTCCCAACAAGGGTACAATTCCATGCCTCTACTTCTGATTTGACATCATCCATAGTGATGGAAACTTCCCTTTGATCCTTTTCAGTCTCATGTTTGTACAGTGATATTCCAATTTTTGGTTTAAAAGATACTGATTTCCAGGATTGTTCATCTTTTTTGCCATTTTTGGTAATTTCAGGGTTTGGTATTTCCCCAATATTATCCTTCCTATTTCCAGCTGAATGAGTAGCAGAGTCAGTAATCATACCTGATTGCTTTGATTTATCTATCGTCCCATTTCCTTTAATCCCCGATTGCCGGAAAGCTGAGTCAATTCGATCCCCGATCGTATCCGAAGTTGTCCCCTGGTGCTGGTGTTCCTCTACTGATTCTCCGTCATTTCCTCCATTTTTTATGTTGTTTTGCTGCTCTTCTCCATCAGAATCTATATCCTTACTTTTCCGTGGCCTTCCTCTCGGTTTTTTAGGTTCCTTAGCCATGATCTAAGCTAGAAAATCAATGGTGATTAGGTAGCTTAGGGAGGAAGCAATTCTCCTTTCATGACTTTTTCGTGGAATATTGTTCCTCCACTATATATTACTTTTGTGTACCCAGAGAACGAAGATTTTTCAAACAAGATCTCATTACGGAATCTCCATATCCTCATCCTCCAAAAGGGTACTACGAAGAGGATGCTCGTCGTCAAGATCTGAAATGTGCTACACAGGCATTGCATTACTACAACAAAAAACATGTATGTAACTTCCAAATACAACAGGTGTATTTTAATCTGTCTAGTGCACTTGGCTATGCTGTTTCTTTTGCTGTTAGGTTTCTTTCTGTATCATAATCAGTTTGATACCTATATTCTTATATGTGCGCTATTAACATGCAGCGTACCGACTACAAGCTCGTGGATGCTCTAAGTAGTAGCGCATTTCTCAATGGTGGCATCTAGTATCACTGCAACTTCACAGCTAAGCCAAAGTCAAGCCGTGGTGAGGATTGCGATCAGGATTCTTCAACCAAGCTTTTCTTTGCTGAAATGCTTCGTGATAAGTTTACTGCTTGTCGTCCTTTAAAAGGTAAGACCCAGCTTTCTTTTTTTCTGCCACTCCTTCCCCCAAGTAAATATGCAAACCGCTCCAGTTTTTCAATGCTTGATTTATCACCTTGTTTTTAAACCTAGCATATCTTTGTACTGATAAAATAGGTGAGGAGGCTTGATCACTGGATTTAGTTGTGTCGACATGTACTTAGATTTGGGATGGTGTCCTTGAAATGTTTTGCTTCCTTGGTTTAAAAATAATTTGAGTGTTCTCATCAACCAATATCCTTTAATAAAGATAAACTTTCTGCTTTTTGATTGCTCGGGTGGATAAACTCATAATGTCGGGAAATTCTATAATTATTTGACATTTTGGCTATCTTCATTGTCCAAGATTCACATCTGATACATCTTTATTTAATTTATATCGGGGCCTGATCTTTGAACATTCGTGATTTCAGGAAACCCCTTCCCCCCAAAACAGTAGTGGAAACATGTATATTAATTACAACTTGTTTATATCAACAGGTAAAATGAAAGCTGGGTGTACATGCTGTGAAGTCATCAAGCATCCCACTCATGGATTTTCCCAGGGTCTCTACCGTTCTCGACCTTACAGAACACGATCTCGTTCCCAGCAATATATGTGATTAGAACTGGCTATGTATTAGCTGATTTGTTGGCAATGGTTGTTGAGCTCTTATAACAACTGAATTTTATGGACTACTCGGTTTTGGGGCATATTTATGATCTGTAATTATATTGGCTAAACTTTGCCTTAAAAAAGGGTAGTGCAGAAATGATTATTACAGTAACTCGTGAGATTATTATGTACGGAGTATTCCGTATTTGGGTAGTTGAGTTGTGTACAATCAAGTGAGCTCTGTCTTTTATTACGGTGAAAGCTCGGGCATACTATGATCTGTTATTGGCTTTTATTATGCTCAATTGTATCTTAGGATTTAGGAATCAGAATTGTGAAAAGACTTCTAAACGAGTGAATCAAAATTAGGATTTAGTTTGAACCCAATGTATACAGGACTACAGCCCAAAAACTGATGGTGAATTGTTTGATGAAGATGTGTGAAATTGAAGCTGAAGGTGTACTTTTACTCACAATCAGAAAGTGGAAACCGCAAAAGAACCTAATTTTTTTTAAATAAAATGAAACAAAAGCCTAAAATAGGGAATGATTCTTGAATTACAGTTCTTAACCCTAACGCACGTGTCTGAGTCAAAGAGACATATTTCTTATGGTTGTCCATTACAGTTCTAAGACTATGTTTATCAATGGTGTCATGAACTCATGACACCCTAATATAAAATTATATTCTTCCCCTTTTTTTTCCCCACCCAATCTCATGACACCAATTTTAATTGGAGGAGTGATAGACAAATAGCCGCTATTGGACTTTTAAGGCCAATAGCAGGCCAAAATTGTCATTCTACAATTCATCCCAAAACCCCCAAATTCCAACCACCGCGAACAACCCTCATCCACCCGGCCTATAACCGCCATACACCAAACCAAACCAACCACTACCCCCTCTGCTGACACCACCACCACCACCTCTTCTCCGGAATCTTACAAAGACGACCATGATAGCGCCACCCAACGGTGCCCCACCCACCCGCCATGTCCTAACCAACGAAACCTACAACCCATATAAATCTCTCATCTTCTCTCTCTCCCATCTCAAATCCAGATTTTCACTTACCACAATTCCATTAACTTAAATCCCAATTTCTTATCAATATCAAATATAATATCGCTATAAAATACAAGGATAAAGTGGTGAAAGTATGAGATTTCAAATGGTAGATAAGAATTGGGGAATGGTATTTGAGAATTCAAAAATGGTATACGAGTGTTGGCACTAAAAATTCTTTAATGTGCCGTAAATCAAATTAATTAATTAATTTGAGTTAATATCAAATTTAGCTCGATTTAATTAATATGTCCCGTCAAAATGATATTCAGATCGATCCAGTTTCCAAATTGGGTTAAACGGATCGCGGTCCGGATAAAACAAGCAATTGGGCCTAGTTCACATAAAGCCTAAAAGAAGGCTCGCGACTACAAGCCCACCAGAAATTAGAGTTTCCACTTTATATATATAGAGCTTCCCTCATTCATTTTCAGGTTGGAAAAAATCAGAGAGAAGAAAAACCCTAGAGGAATTCTCTACAAAAAAAACTCCCAACCACACGCAGTCGACAAGCACTTACGTGCTACCTACAAATCGACGAACGATCATCAAACGATCAACGAACGTCAGTTCAAACAAACAAGTTCAATGAGAGATTCAAGTCTGCGACAACGACAACGCACGCGGGCGACGCGCGCACCCCCTACAGCACGTATGCTACTAGTGTAGTGTATCGTACGTCGTACCCCCTACTGCGTAATAGAAATCAAAGGATTGCATTACAGATTGTAAACACACAACTATTCTGATATTTAATAAAATTTATTTTATTTCCTTATTTTGGCTTAATACAAAATTTGCGTTAACAACGAGAATTGGGTTTGGTATGTGAGAAGTTAAAATGACATTTTGGTGTTTATTTGTGAACTTTGGTAATCGCCGGAAGTGGTGTGGGGTTGATGAGGGGGCAGTTGGGTTGTTTAGGGTGATAAGGCATTATATTTTGGATGGTGGGCTTGTGGGCAATTGGGTGGTGGGGGTGGTTATGCAACTGTGTCGACCATATATGGTACGCAGATTTACTTGAAATGGTATATTGGAATATTGGAATAGTATATATCATTTTAAAATGATATATGAAAATTGCGGAATGGTGGACTGGTCGTCGGTGCTGTGTATGTGTTATGTGTCGCCGGTATTGTATGCCGAGAAGGGTGCATGAGGGTGGTCTCCAGTCTACCCTCGCACCGCCGACGAGATCAAACGACACCCTAAGTAGAGCGGGGTGTTTGAAATGTGGTCAACTCGTTTGGGTGCGTGTGGTATTGTGAAAGTGGCCGGAAAAAAGGGTTTAGCACCCCCACTTTCCGGTGTGGGGCCCTTTTTTTCGGGTGTGAGGGGAAGGTGGTCGTGGTGACGCTAGGGTGGGGTGGGGGGGGGGGGTTGAAAATGCATGTCAGGGTGGGGGAGTTTGAAGAGGGAGTCATTTTGTCCTTTAGTGCGGCTATTGGACTGAGGAGTCCAATATCCGCTATGTATTAGTAATTCCTCTTTTAACTGTGATGGTTTATTAATGGTACTCTCCAAACACTATTTTTCTCATTTTTGTTGACCCACCTATTTTTCTCTCTCTCCTCCAACTCCAATATTATAAGTTTATATTAATTAAATTTGATAATTATTCATACACTACAATTAATTAATAATTTCAATTAGAGTATCATTTGTTTTATATTAAAATCTTCCTCAATTACATATATGCCGTATAATTTTTTTTCGACAAATTCCTGTGGTGCCCCCGAACTATGTCAGAATGCTCATAGTGCCCTTAACTTTGAAACTTGTACACTGCGGTGCCCCCGAACTATGCACCTATAGGCACGTGGTGCCCCTAACCCCTCATATTTCCTAACGGTGTTAGTTTTTGGATGTTAAACGATTACTTGGAATATCATTAGTGAAATAACATAAAAACAATTGTAACTAATAAACAAATAAATAAATAAATAAATGAAAAAAATATATTAAAAAAAAAAAATTCTCTTTTTTTCCAGCAACCCCCCCACCATCGGCCCACCCTCCCTGCCGCCCTCAACCCCACCTTCGACCACCCCAACCGCCCCCACTCCTCCCACCACCACCACCAATGGGCCGCCCATGGTGGCGCAAACCTAGCAACACCCCTCATCGGGTTCGTCGTGAATCACAACCACCCAAAAAAGCCCCTTAAACGAATTTTCTTTCTCCTCAACTTTGAACATCCACCCCGAAAAGACCCCCCTCCAATAGCCGCGACCCACTCTTGTCGGTCGCCGCCAATACCCAGCCCCGATGGCGGGTTACATTGGGCTCGCGCCGCCTCGGTAGCGAGAAAGAGAAAATTAAGTGGATGGGTTTTTGGGGTGGTTGTGATGCACGACGGCCCTATTGGCGGGTTGTACTGGGTTCGCGCCGTCATGGGCGGCCCATTGGTGGTGAAGGTTGGAAGAGTGGAGGTGGTTGGGGTGGTCGACGGTAGGGTTGGTGGCGGCGGGGAGGGTGGGCCGATGGGTGGGGGGTTGCTGGATAAAAATGAGAGATAAAATTTTTTTTTTCATTTATTTATTTACTTATTTGTTTATTAGTTACAATTTTGTTTAATTAATTTCACTAATTATATTTCACATTATCATTTAACATCCAAAAACTAACACCGTTAGGAAATATGGGGGGTTAGGGGCACCATGTGTCTATAGGTGCATAGTTCAGGGGTACCGCAGTGTACAAGTTTCAAAGTTAGGGGCACCATGAGCATTCTGACATAGTTCGGGGGCACCACGGGAATTTGCCGATTTTTTTTTTTTAGAAAAACTTTCAAATTTGATAATTCCCTTCAAAAAAAAAATTGAAAAATACACATATTGAAATAGCAAGAGACATAAATAAGGAACTACTAAATTGTACAATAGAGGAATCAAATAAGATCTTTTAACTACTATCGACTGTTACTTTCTCCCAATGTGCTGGATCAAGTCATTTTTAAGAGCAAGATGAGTTTCTCTTTTTGAAGCAGTGATCTCTTGTTAGATAGGCTTGAAATTTGAGTTGAAATTGGTAAACTTTCATCACCATTTTCTTCTTGTGTCCCATTACCCATGTTCGTTCTTCCCACGAAATGTAGCGGAGTAAATTCGGTAGTGTCAAAATAATTTTGATGCGTGTCACGTTCATCTTCCACAATCATATTGTGCATTATGATACAAGCTTTCATGATTTTTTCCATCAAACGTTTATCCCATATTAGAAAAGGGCGGTGAATAAAGGCAAATCGAGATTGTAATACCCCAAATGCACGCTCGACATCTTGTCGTCAAGCCTATTGATGTCGAGCAAACTTCTTGTGCATCTCGATTTGTGGTTCGTTAATTGATTTAACAAATGCTGCCCACGGGGGATATATACCATTAATAAGATAATACCCCATATTGTATTGATGACTATTACCTAAATAATTCACTTGTGGCGC
Organism: Spergularia marina; assembly: GCA_963680865.1. Lineage (NCBI taxonomy): Eukaryota > Viridiplantae > Streptophyta > Magnoliopsida > Caryophyllales > Caryophyllaceae > Spergularia > Spergularia marina. The sequence continues at coordinate 17,590,945 of OY804553.1, read as the reverse complement.
TTGACCGCCCTCCAATTTATCATTGAAAACAGGAGATCTATGTAGTACATTTAGATCATTACACGAACATGGGGTTCCGAAAAATACATGCCATATCCATGAGTCATATGAAGCAACAACTTCTAAAATTATTGTTGCTTTTCCACTTCTACCAGCATATTGGCCTTCCCAAGCGGTAGGACAATTCTTCCACTCCCAATGCATATAGTCGATGTTGCCCATCATAACAGGAAACCCCCGTTGTTCACCTATGGAAAGCAATCTTTCTATATCTTCTTCATTAGGTCTTTTAAGGTACTCATCACCAAAGTTAGAAATGATACCTTCTACAAATCACATAAGAGTTTGTCTGAACTCACTCGGAGATATTTGTCTACTGCATCAGCCGATGTCCCATATGCCAGAACCCTTATAGCTGCAGTGCATTTTTGCAATGGTGATAGTCCTTGTCTCCTGGTGGCATCTGGTCTTTGTTGGAAATATGCATCGGTAGTAGTAAGGGCATCTACAATACGAAGAAATACATGTTTTTCCATGCGAAATCTACGACGAAATATATGTGGAGGGTATACAGGAGATTCAGCAAAGTAATCATCAAACAAACGTTGATGACCTTGCTCACGACTCCTTTCATAGTAGCGCCTACGGGCTCTAGGATTTGAATTTGTTGATTGTATGAATGGATTAGGAGTAGGAGTCAAAACATGATTGACCATATCGTCAATGATATTGTTTAGTTGCATGTTTCGTGAATGACATTCATCAAAATCTTTTAGTCTTTCCTTCCATGTAATAAGATCTTATTCACTGGAATTGAATGATTTTCATCCGATGACATTTTAGAGTATAAAGATAGTGCGATTATGAGAGATGGATGATATGAGAAGAGAATGTGTTGATAATTTATTTTGATATTAATATAATTTTGTTATATAGGAAGAGATACAGTTGTGAATTTGTGCATTATTGATTTTAATGTATTAATGGATATGTGATCATTATTGTTCTAGGACATGTGACTTCTGAAACAAAATTTCATTTGATGATGACCATTCTTACACATCTATTTATGATGATTGACAATACTAACATGAGTAGGCAAGTCACGGCAAAAAAATGTGATAAATTTTAATACTTTTAATATAGATTAAATATTTAATTGCCCAACTACTATAGTTCGGTAAAATTGTATTACAAAGGAAAAAAAGCAAAAAAATTACATACCTTAATTAACTTATTATAATAAATCTAATAAATAACAATTGGAATACAACAAGTACACTTAATTAAAAAGTCTTTCTTTAAATTAAATTACATTTACTACTTAGGAAATAAAATGGATATTAGATTACTTTTCAACAATTGTTCCTCTTTCGATAAGTGTTGTTTACCTAGCAATGTGTCTAACATTGTTTGGTAATTTACTAATAGATAGTTTAAATACAACAACAAAAGAGTCTAAATACAACAATAAAAAACATCACAAAGACTAAAATGTCCTTTCACCTTAATTATTGCATTTTCTTTTTCCAATCTATTCCCCTGATACTCATTTCTCTCTACTACCACCTCCATACCATCTACCTCCACTCCTACCTCACAACGTACTGAAGTAACTTAAATAGATTCAACAAGCAAAGTAAAAGAGAGAGCTTGAAGCAACCATGACGTTTCTATGACTGAATGCTTTGAACACTAGGATAGTCAATTGGCTTAGTTGACGGGTGGTGGAATGGTGAGGGTGTCGATTTTCAGGGACGAGGGGGTGGGTGAGGGGGTCGTTTCTCAAAGTCGATGGGGTGGGCCGGGGGGTCGCTTTTCCTGGTTGACGGGTGAGTTAGGGGCGGTCAATATTCAAACTTGACAGGGTGGGTGGGGGGTCGATTTTCGGAACCGACGGGATGGGTAGGGAGGTCGGTTTTCGGAACCGACAGGGTGGGTAGGGGGTCGGTTTTCGAAGTTGACGGGTTGTGTAGGGGGGTCGATTTTTAGAGTTGACGGGGTGGGTAGTGGGGTCGGTTTTTAGAGTTGACGGGGTGGTTGGAGGGGTCGACTTTTGGAGTTGACGGGGTGGTTGGGGGGTTCGGTTTTATGAGGATGGGGTGGCTAACGGGGTCTGTTTGTTTGGGAAGCCTATCAAATGCTAAGATGTACTGTTCAAATCATGATCATTGATTGAAGGACAAAATCAAGCAAACGCTAGCCATGAAGCTTTTGAAGACTAGATTTTCAAAACCAATTTGGTTTTTTGTTTGTTTGTTACCATAAGGGTATTATGGGAAGAAAAATTATTTAATTATTGTATTTAACATTTCTATTTGTTGTATTTAGACCATCACTTTACTAATAGGTTTGTTTCTTCTTTTTTCCTTAAAATCTCAAGCATTTCCACTTCAAAACGCCCCTACATTTCAAGTTTCTTCTTCATCAATTGTATTTGTCTTCTCTTGTAATATTGATCGCTCCAATTCGCTCGGTAAAATCATAAACGATATTAGACTCTGGCCTTTTTCCTTACCTTTTCTTTTGTTTTTCGCCGTATCACTACCTCCGGGGCGGTGAAGAGATGACGATTCACTTATATTAACACTAGTTGGAGTCTCCGGGTTGGATCGAATAGAAAACTCACCAGTTTCACTTAATCTTGATCTCTTAGAGCTACCCTCACTTTCCTCAAATGTGTTAGTGCAAAATAATTCTTCAGTAAACCCGCTACAAACCATTTGGGATTTTTAACCATTACTTTTATCCATACCTCATATTCCACTTGTTTTTGTCAAGACATCGGCTTGACTCATCCCACTTGTTTTCCGAGATATTGCATTTTTCAAGTGCCCTACCCACTTCCTCACATTTGCAGATATTCGAGCCCAACGCTTCTTTATTGCATTCTCGGATTTTTCGGACATCTCATTTGGGCTTTCAAGTCTTTCTTCTCATACAATTCCATAATCTTACGCCACATTGCATCGCTCCTTGAATTATTCCCAAGTTCTCTATTACTACTAACGAAACACCAATTCGAAGCAAGACATATTTCTTCGATGGAGGTCCACAGAACATTAGGCCCTCTTTTCACCCGCTTTGTTGGAGACTTAGTATTCGTTTGAGTGTTATGAAATAAATTTTGAAATATATTAGGATTTATGATGGGGTGTGGCGAGACATGAGTAATATTTCCAGATTTTTGAGCAGTATTATGAGGCAATTGAGAAAATTCAATAAATTCAGAGGTTGGAAAAAATTGTGAATTTTCATAATTTTGAGAATCGAGATAAATTTGGGAATTTTGAAAATGTTTGGATATTTGAATTAATTTGGGAGCTTGTAAATTCTTGTGAACCAAAAATAAGAATATTATTATGTTCCATAATTTAGACTAATATTTGGAGTAGTGAAAAATTTATTTTGTGATGTATAAGTGTTTTTTTATGGGAGAAAAATGAAAAAATCAAATTGAACACCAAAATATATCAAATTTGATCTCTATTTATAGAAAATCAAAAATTATGAACGTTGGTGTAATTTTTTTTTTTTTTTTTGAATTTGCAAAGTTAACGTTATGGCCTTTACAAAAATACAACGGTAATAAAATTTGTAACCAATGGAAAAATGACACTTGGCACCAAGAGAGCCAAATAAAAGAAAGAAATCAATGTTGATGTTTGCTGCAGACTCACCATGAAATGCACGCCCAAATTGTCAGTTGGTCCCGTCTTTATTACCATTGCAGCCATTCACAACTTGACAACACACCATTTTTTGAAGCAAAAAAGCTTATGGCATGGATGCCCCGTCGGGGCACACCAAGTACGAATGCCATGAGCATTTTATTTGTTTAATCAATCTTCGCACGTACGAGCATGATTTATGGATGCCGTGAAAGGTTCATTGCACTCCAATAAACATAGTCGTCTAAGGCAAATCGAATGTACTTTAAACTTGAGAATGCGCCAATAGATACCAGCTTCTTTGCCTTGAAAAAACACAACATAGGTTAAAGAGTCGTTGCATTGGAGACAATTAAAATCCAAAAATTTATACAATGTATTCGTGATTTTTCAGTACCTCACTACCTGAACCAATCGGTAACAAATACTCCGTAGACGTCATAAACCTAAGAAGCCTACTCAAATAAGCGGTTGAAATACATAAAACAACAACCACTCTTACATCCAACGCCTCATTGTTGCGCTTCTAGGAAAGCTCTTCTCTCGCGACGCCTTTAACGTAATGCATCTCCTTCCTTAGAGGTTATTTCCTAGGCTATCGTCCCTGGCAGAACCACATTAGTGGTATGGGATATACCATAATATGCCTCTATGACAACACGTGGATGAAAGATGCCGATTCCATTGAGAATCATACTTGGAAGGACATGGTTGTTACTTGGTGGAAACTCAGGCAACAAATTCTGACAAACCCAATATATACCGGGAACTAGCTATATAGGTTGTCATTCTTAGCGTCATACTCACCAATTAGTACAGCCGCATGAGTCCTCGCCACTTTAATTGCATTACCTTGCTCATCTTGTTTGTTACGATATAGAAATGGTGATAGTTGACCGTTGGCATCCAAGCCGGTGTATGGTCTTTCAGCATTGTCGGGGTAAGATTCTTGGAGTTGTATTACTACGATCACAAAGATTTTCCGTGCAAAGAGCTGTGCCATTTGGTTGATAGAGATTTCTTGTGGACACAAAATCCTTATTTGATTAATCCAATGAGCGTAGTTGTTCCAGAGAGGACACCCACTCCTACTTACCCCATTAGGATTATCCACTGCCTCGTCTAAAGCCATTCGCAATAGATCCAACTGTTTCCACTGTCCTTCCTGAAGTTTCTTCAGATAATTTTCGCAAGCAACATGACGAAGAAGGGGCCCCTCATGAAGTCGCAAAGGTGGATCGGCTTGTGCATAAGTTAATCTAAGTTGGTATTCCATCTGCTTTGTTGTAGCAGCAAAACTACACGAAACTGTATGCGAAACCCGAAACGAAAATAGTTAAAACCCATGTCACATCAATCCATCAGAATACGAATAGTTGAATATTTCTTCATGTAATCTTTCCAAGCTTTATGGCGAAAAAGAGGCTTTTCACGAAGTTGAAAAGGTGGATCAACTTGTTTAAAATGCAATCGAATTTGATATTCCATCCGTCTAGTTGTAGCATTAAAATTAGAGAAAGGTACAGGTACACTTAGTGTAACCGAAATATTGTTACACCAAGTGTTGACAAATGACTATTGATCTATTCAAAAAAAGTATTCTTAAACATTCCAACGGCTATGTTTGGCAAATGGTCATTGGCAACGGCTAGTTAGAACGGCTACTTTTGTAACTAGCCGTTGCAATAAAAAAGCAGAAACATGGGGTCACCATGTGCAGTGTAATGCAAACCTGAGGGACTCTATTTACACTAGTTTGTATAGTTCAGGGACACTATGTGCACCGAAGTTTATAGATATTAAAGAATTTTCGGAAAAATTCTACTAAAATACATTTAAAATTATACTCCCTCCATTCATATCCAATCTTCCTGTTTTCCTTTTAGAGGAATTCACATCCAATCTTCCTGTTTCTTATTTTAGTAACATTTGAACCAATGAAATGCTTCTAAAGTGCTCTTGTTTCCTTTCCCACTTGCTTTTAATAATTTTTAATACACACCTAAAACTTTGTGCAAAAAGTAGGAGGAAGATTGGATATGAATGGAGGGAGTATAAATTGATTTTTTTGCAATAATTATTAAAATTGATTTTGTAATTTTTTTTAATATTTTCAGAAATTATAAAAATGAAATCTCAAATTGAATTTATAAATGACCGTCACGTCATCACTTAACAGAAAAAGTTAACACCGTTAGCTTGAGATGCACCACGTACTGCTTTTTGTAAATCTTAGGAACACCACAACACAGAATGTTCAAACTAGGGATACTATGCGCAAAATGATAAAACTCGAGGACATCACGTGAATTTTTTCGAGTTTGTTGTTATGAGTCAAACTATGGAAGGGCAGGATTATTGTTTTTTTACATTCATTTTGTCCTTGTACAAATTTTAGAAATAAATTGGGATGAGATTCTTGAGAAAATCTGAATTTGTATTGTTTGCAAACACAAACCCCACCACCTTTGCAATGCTTATACCATGCTCCCGGGAGCACAAGTAGCATGGTGGTCCTCCTTGTGCTCCCAGGAGCATGGTATAATTTGCGCCACCTTTGTACATGGTGAAAGAGTAAGCAAGAGGAAATCTCAATTTAAGAAGTATTTGGATTAAAAAAATGTTTTGTGAGGGAGTAGTGTTAGAAAGTATATGCATTGCTTAATTAGCATCCCTATAGTATTATAAAGTTATATGTTCACATAATAAAAGTTTTCATATGGTATATAAAACGTAGCTTTGAGTAGGGATGGCAATGGGTCGGGTCTGGGTCGGGTCCGATAGGATCCAGACCCGGATCCGTGTCTTTACAAGCAGACCCAGATCCGACCCGGATCCATCGGGTCCAAAATTTACAGATCCAGACCCAGACCCGCCAGGATCCAGTGGGTCTGGACCGGGTCTGGGTCCAAGATGGGTCTTTTATAAAATCAAGTTTTTCATCTTTTGAACTTGCGGAACTTATGATAATTCTGTCTCGATGTGGTTTACGATCGTTAATGCGTCAATGTGCTTTGCGATCGTCACTATGGTGGACATTCCTCATCCATCTTGTTTTACTTAGAACTTCAGAATACTAAGGGAAAGAGGCATTGAAGGATTTTGAGGCAGTGACGAAGGCTTTTGAGGCCGTGGTGAAAGATTGGGCATGAGTGCGTGATTCATGAGAAGCCTAAGAAATGAAAATGAAAGGGGAAGGCTAGGATCGTGATAAATTAGGTTTTGTTTTTTTTTTTTTCTATATTTTTGGCCGGGTCCGCGGGTCCATGGGTCGGGTCTGGGTCTCAGATCAAAGACCCATATCCGACCCACATATTTATCACCGGGTCTGGACCCGACCCAGATCCATTGGGTCTCCAAAAAGTGGACCCAGATCCGACCCAAGTGGGTCGGGTCCGCCGGGTCTGGGTCGGGTCCTGGGTCCATTGCCATCCCTAGCTTTGAGGTTCCTAAGTTTCTTCTAAAAAGAAAATGAGATAATTAGATTATTCGAGTGTCTAGTGTACGTAAAAGTTTCTAACTTTATTCATGAGAGGACCTAATGCAACTAGAAATATAAACATGTATTATCCGTATAGTATAATGCGTTTATATTTTACTTCTTTTTATCAATTGAAATCGTTCTTTTATTTTTATTCGGATACATCATCTTTTTATTCAAAACTATAATTGTTTTATAGTATCTTTTTGTAAGATTGTGTACTCTTCTATTCATCCATTAAGAGAAAAAAAAAAAAAAAAAGAGAGAACGACACCTTACCAAGAAACATCACTAAAGATTACAACCAATAGCGAGCCTTCTAAGAGTTTAAGCTATCTATGACTTCAAGAGTTTTCTACTTTTTTTAGTGTCTCAACTTTTCAAAATAAATCAAAATGGTGTATGTGAACTTTGTTTGTTGATTTTAGTATCTCCATCTCCCTTTCTGTTATATATGTCGTAAGCGTTAGGTGTTTGGCAAAATTCAACTCTTTTTCTCTCTCCTCCCTATCTACATCCCCTCTATCTCCCAGACTCTCACCCCTATCACTCACCACCACCACATCTAGTGGCGGATCCTAAGTCATGTGGGTCGAGGCCAGTCCCCCCGACTGTGAATTAGAATTTTAGTAAATTTGCACAAAATATTATTAAATTCTGTGGACTGACCCCCAATACATCTGATTTCGCGGGTACAAAATAACTCACATAAGAATAAATAATAATAATAAAAATAGCACATACTCCTATTCACGCATAGTTGTAGTCACATAGGCCCACATTTGACTTTAGCAAAGTAGTGTATTATCCCTAATTATTATTATATTCCTACAACTCTAACTTTACAAGACTACATTTATTTACGCGAAATTGCGATTTGCGGAATTTATTAATCGGTTTGTCAATTGGGTCCTCTACGGCTACGTTCCTACTTTTCCATTTGATTCCATATATAACAGTAAGTAATCCTTTCCACGTTTTCAACTTTTTATAGTCTTGACTCTTGATTAATATGATTATGTAATTATGTTCCTCGTTTGATTTTGTTTGCTGTTAATTACTTAATTGTGTTCCAAATTTATTTAATTTTATGTTGATGTTGTTTAAGTTTATAATACATATATAATGAATAGTTGATTATTTCTTGAATTTAATTAGTGTACATGTTATATTGTTAATTACATTAGGCATAATGAGCAAGCAAGCAAAAAAAAAAAATTTGTTTATGAAAAGAAAAGAGCCGGAAAGTGATACACCCATAGTTGACGAAGATAATTTACCCGAATCGTCGACCTATAACATGAACAAAGCCTACCACGACTACCAGAAAAGCAGTTAATTGAATCTGACCTTCTTGTCTCTTTGGAGCGTTATCCTGGATTACGCCAACCAATGTGGCATTATCCGATTCACCAGCAAGATGAGATACGTAGAGCATATTTGAAGTTGAAGCCTTATCAGCCTATATTAAACAGTTTTTCATTTTCTCGCCCTGATACTCATCGACTTCAATTTCAGCCTGCTTGATATAAGAAATTTCATGATTGGCTACAATACTCACCTTCCAAAGATGTCGCATTCTGTTTGGTGTGTTATTTGTTTGCGGATAAACCTAATCCTCATATGAATGTTTTCACTGTGACCGGCTTTTGCAACAGGAAGAAGGTTAACAATGGTCGAAATTGTCCAGTTCTTACTCATATTTGGGAAGGTCCTTAATCTACACATAACAACTCTATGAATGCTCAACGAGACCTTTTGAAAGACAAGGGCCCTCGTTATGGTTTTGCTACCCAAGATGAGGAACAAATCAAGTGAAATCGATTATGCCTTGAGACATCTATTGACGTGGTACAACTTCTAACACTACAATCTTGCCTTTTAAGAGGTCGTAATGAGTCAAATGATTTTGAGAACTGTAAAAACTTTCTTGAATTTCGAAAAGCTTTTGTCAGATTTAGTGAAAAAGTTTCAAAAGCTATTGAAAATGCTACTTTCAATGCTAAATACACCTCACTTGCAATTCAAAAAGAGATACTCCACATCATTTCAACTAAAATCCATGATTACATTCGAGAGGAAATTGGGGAATCTAATTTTTGCATCGTAGTGGATGAGTCTCGTGATGAGTCCAAGAGAGAGCAAATGGCTATTATGTTGAGGTTTGTCGCCAAAAAAGGATTAATTTCGAGAGCGATTTTTTCAGCTCGTACGTGTTAGTGACACATCAACAACAATTAAAAATAAGACATCTGTTGTTCTAAAGCACCATCACTTACATGCTAAAAATATTCGTGGGCAAGGCTATGATGGTGCAAGTAACATGAGGGGAGAATGGAATGGGCTTCAAGCATTGTTTCTTGCTGAGTGTCCATATGCATATTATGTTCATTGTTTTGCTCACCGGTTACAACTTACTTTGGTAGCTAATGCCGGAGAAATTAGTCAAGTTCATCATATCTTTTTAAACTTAAATATTATTATCAATCTTATCGGCGCCTCTCCAAAACGGCATGATGAATTACAGGCAAGCAAAGCAGATGGGATTCAGTTCTTGTTATCAATTGGTGAGCTTGAAACAAGTAGGGGAGCTAATCAAGTCGGTACTTTGAAACGGGCTGGAGACACTCGTTGGGGTTCACATCTTCAATCAATTTCTAGTGTATTAAAAAGAATTTTTGACTATTTATATTTTTTATATCGGTGTAGTTGATATTGCTTATTATTATTAAATGACCCCCCTGAAATTATTGTCCAAGTTCCGCCACTGACCACATCGTAATCAATCTCAATCTCCTACTAATACATGTTATCAAAATCAAGCTTACCTTCTAATTTATTCTATAAATCCCTTAAACCCTTTAGTAATTAAACCATGTATGGTTTTGGTGATTCGGATCTTAATTTGATCTCGTTGGAGGGCCACACGACAAGGAAATCCGATGGTTACCCGATTCCATTCTCCAAGGTTGCTATGGCCCTTATGGCACATCCATACAAGAGGGAGGAGAAGGAGGTGGAAGCTAGCTTGAATTTGAATCACCAACCTAATTAGTCTCTTTGTAAAGGCAAATTTAACGAAATAACTCAACGTTTATCACATCTTCGAAAATAATCCAACCTTTTGGTTTTTATAGGAATAACCCAACATTTCACCATGTGTTAAAATAATATCCAATACTAGCTTATGAACCCGTGCCATGCACGGGGTTCTTAAATGTTTATGTGAAGTAGTTCTAATAGTGATATTATTATGTATATACTCCCTCGTTCTACGAATATATGACTCTTTTTTTTAGGTTAGTTTTATTTTTTATTTAACAAAAAACTAATGGGAGTGAGGATGGGAGTCTAACAAAAAAAAAAAAAAAAAAAAAACACTTATATAGCTGTTTGAAAAGGTAAATACATATACTATCCTTAAAGTTATTGCTCGAGTATTTCACATAATCAATTCATCCCCATTCAGGATGCATGGGTAGGTAGACATTGCTAGAAAAAAAAAAAAAAAAAAAAAAACCATTTCCCTCTTTATCATAAGAGTCTATGAATCTTGAAATGTTCAATCCCTTCGTTATATGTTAGATGAGCCATTGAGCCCTAGATCAGTAAGCTCCGTATGATAAACAAAATTATAAGTCATATATTCAAAAGTTGATGAAAGATGCGTACTTAGTTTTAGAATTGAATTGAGAAGACAAACACACATAAAGTAAGTAGTCGAAAAAAAAAATCTGAAGTAATCAATACCTACGTATTCAAAGAGTATATGATCGACGCATCGATGTGACCTGTAATAAAGATTGATCAAATAATCGAGAAATTAAGTGAAAAAAAAAAAAAATTAACAATGTTATTGTTACAAATCAATTAAACAAAAAAACGATAGACAAATTAAAGGTATCAATTATCACATAATCAACTTGATAAATTCCACCAAAGAAAAAAGTGAATAGAATACCTAAGCCCAAATCATATGTAGGGTTGCAACTAAAACTAAAGGTTGAGGAGATTATGTATTGTGCTATCAGTCTATCACACAAAGAGATCTGTAAAAAAAAAAAAAATCAAATTAGATCACAACTAACCAAAACATTAAAGATTAGAAAATGGGCTGAAAAAAAAAAAAGAACAATGGAAATGTCAAAGATGGCGTTAGTAAGAAGAGAATAAACTTGTTCTAGAAAGCATTTGTGCATTTCTGAATTTTGACAACAAAAGAGGATGATATGTGATGTTCATGCCTCTATATAGAATATTAGGGTTTGACGTAAGTTTGTGATTTGATTCATTTTTCATTGGGATATTATCCAGGATACCCCTGAGGGTTCCGACTTTATCTGTGGTACCCCTGAGGTTTCCGAAATTGCCATGGTACCCCTGAAGTTTGCGTTTTGCCAAAAACTGTAACGGAAACTTAACACCGTTAGTCAATTGTAATATTTAGCTATTAATTAACTCAAATAGTTATTTTAACTAATAACAAAATGAAAATAAAAGAAGTCTCAACCCAAAATCTCAATTAATATTTTTCTCTCTCCTCCCTCTCCCCCTCCCCTCTCCAATCCTACCTGTAATCTGACCCACCACCCACCTGCCACCGACACCAGTCCACCACCAAAGGCACCAATAAACCGCCTCCCATTTCTGCCTCCACCGCTCTCGCCACCAAAACACCTTTCTCTCACTCTCACTCTCACTACTCTCTCCCAGTCTCCCTTTTAGTACCTCATCATCTCCATTCTCTTCCATCCCCTCTCACACCTCTCACATGGCCTCCTCCGCCGCCGCTGCTTCTCAGTCTGTCTCCGACGTTCGATTCTGTCTCCGTCCCGACGTCCCCTCCTTGCTCAAACATCTGGTATATATGGTTTTGAGTTCATTGTGTTTTTTTTTTACCAATTGGTGCCCTTTTTTGTGTCAAATTTATCTTAAAATGGAGGAGATGAGGAAGAGGGAGGGTCTAATGATGGAAGGGACGTTAAAGTCGGCGGTCATGAGGTTGTTTTGGTGGTGTCGTAGGTGGTGAGGGAACGGCTGTGGTGGTGGCTTGGTGGTGGGTCAGGTGGCTCGGGTGAGGGAAGGAAGAGAGAGAAAAATGTGAAATTTGTGATTTTTAATTAGGGTTTTTAATTTTTATTTTATTTTGTTATTAGCTTAAATAGTTATTTGTGTTAATTATATAACAAAATATTACAATTAAATAACGGTGTTAAGTTTGCGTTACAATTTTTGGCAAAATGCAAACCTCAGGGGTACCATGGCAATTTCGGAAACCTCAGGGGTACCGCGGATAAAGTCGGAAACCTCAGGGGTACCCTGTATAATATCCTTTTTTCATTTATGCTTAATTTTTTTAGTAACTTTATATCAGTTATTATTAAACATGTTAGATTATTTTCGGTATATTTTTTCGGTATTAAATGCAATTAGAAGATTTGATTTCATTTTAAAAAATATTTGATCATCTACATTTATTTAGAATGGTTCTTTCCTTATTATATTATGAGCATATAAAAATATGCATGAAGTAACAGTTAGCCCACTGGTAATGTGATGAATAAGTAAGGGAGAAGTCAATGGTTGAAATCTTGATAGACACATTTTTGATTGATCTACCAATGAGCATACTGACGTGTTAAATGATTGATGACATGGTGCTGACATGTCGATCGTTTAACAAACTCGTGCCACATCAGCTTATTGGCACGGCTTTATTAAAAGACTAGTATTTTGGCCCGTGCAAATGCACGGGAATAAAAATGTCAATATTAAATTATGTAATACATTTTTTACGTTGAATATATCGAAAAAATAAAAATATTTAAAGGATTTTAAGATATTATAATTTTGAGAAACATAAATTTATAATTTATTGAAATAATTTATTAACAAACATTTTTAAAAATTCCAGAATTTAAGAGGTGATCTACTATAGTCTATAGGTGTCTTGAATAGTTTGGAAACCACGCAACCCCTACGTGATTTCCTAATCCTGGCCGAAAACCCCGCCCATCCTAAGCCCCAGCCCCCTTTGACTTACTTGAATTGATCGACCCCCTCTCAACCTAAATATCCACACGCTCCACCGCCACAATTACCTCCGACTCTGGTACTACTCAACAACTATCTTAGTCGCCCCTCTCCCCCGTCAACTTTCGTAGGCGACCCCACTTCTCCATTAACCCCTCTACACGCATGTCCTATCTAAAAATGTTGTCCCATTATCAACATTATTCTTACCCAACATCACACACCCCCACCCTTATACAGCTATACTAACCAACACTCTTACCACCCAATAATGGTTTTGGTGATACCCCCTCGCCCCTAATCAAATGTTCACACTAACCGCTCAATCTCGCTCGGCTCCTTTACCGGCCTCCCTAACTGATGCCCTAGACCCGTCGAATTTTCCAAGCAGCATCCTCTCCCTTTCTTTACTCCGCTTACCGCATGTGAACTCCACTTCCCTACTCTCCTATCTCGGTCAATTATGAAACTCTAATTCCTCTACCCCTATTTATTTATAGAGTCTAAACCCTTGAATATATTATAAATTTCAAACTGAAATGAGTGGACTAATTATGGTAGTCAATAAAAGAAATCAAATTGTTTCTTATCTTACGCCAATATGAAAATCAAATTAGGAAATCAAATTAGGCAATTAGTCTACATAACTCCTCTTATGAATGAATTGAAAATAAACTTCATTTCTATTATAATATATTTGTGTTTTTTTTTTTTAGCATAAATTTCCCTATGTCAGGGTAATATTATCAACATGGTGTTACCTTTACTATTTTAGCCAATGAGATTTTGGGGGTGTTACGATTACACAAAATATGTTCTGCTTTTTGAGCTTGTTGCTACGTATCAAGTGAGCAATTAATATTAAATTATTGTAAAGTTCACTAAATCACTTCTTATAATACATTTTAATTTAAAAGCTATAACTGTAAATATGTCTTAAAATTGTTGTTGTAGTGGCCGCTGGTCTCTATTCACATCCAGCGTTTGTATTCAGATCCGTACTTATCAGTATTTGTGATTTGTGAAGATGCTCCACTCTTAGTCTATTTCTTCACCCGACCCCCTAACCCGATCGATTGTTATAACCCACCAGCCTAACCCTATAACGAACCAGCCCCATTTAATCCCTTCTCCAAGCCACTCTCCTACACGACATCCACGCCCAACATTACCTACGTGATACATAGCTATCATTGTTTCTAAACATCGACCCCAATCGTGGTAAGAAAAAAAAAATATTAAATATAATAATCCTTAGAAATTGAATTGTCATATTATTGGTATTCTGATTCGATTCATGAGTATTGGATTTTTCAATTGAGAAAAGATAGTTAATAACTTAATAGATTGGGTTTAAGAAAATACGGAGTAGATTATATCTTTTACATTAAAAGAAGAAACATAATAAATGACTATCCATAACTAACGATATGTACATATTTGTAAATATCTCCACCTTTATGATATTTAATAAATTATTTAGTATCAATTAAGTTATTGTGGCACAATGGTAGACTTATATTTACTGATACCAAGAGGTCATGAGTTCAATCCTCACTGTTGTCTTTTTGGTAATATGCTGTCTGTCAATTATTGACGTGTCTCACCTTGATGACGTGGCATGCCATGTGGAAATTCGAGTTGCCATGTGGCATACTTATGTGGCGACGTTTCCTGCGAGCTTGCCATGTGGAAATCCGCATTGACACATGGCGATAAGGCCTAGAATCGCGACATGTGTCAACAGGGACGTCTTTAGTAAAATACTAGTTTATTGACCCGTGCAAAATTGCACGGGCTGTTATATGGTATAAATATAAAAATTCCTTTTTTATACTCCAGTTTTAGGTCATAAACGTATTTTATTGGTCAGATTAATAGATATGTAGTAGAGGTTTTGAAAAATAGGAAGTCACAATGTTAGACTTGACAAAAATTTAAACATATGGTAATTGTCGTGATCCAACCCATTTCGGGGTAACAAACATATTTTTTGTGACCTGTATCCCATATTGACTCGAACCTGTTTCGCCCTGCATATTTTTGGGTTAAACCTTACCATAATGTAGATCCGACTTGACCATTCTCCAGGACAAATTTAAGATGGTTTAACCCAAAAATGTATTTATATATATCATATAAAAAATCAAATAAAACTAATTATAATTTTATGATTTTTATATATTTAAGTTTAAAAAATTATAAGCATGATTGAAACTTTGTTACGGCAAATAAAAGAGCGCAACATTTATTTTCTTACCTATATTTTGACCCAACTCGATATAACCCGTATAGTTTTTACCTGTTCTAGAACCAACCTGTATCCTATATTTATACGGGTGAACAAATATAGTTACAGTGATTTTATGTTGCTACTCCCTAAGTCACACTTCAAGCACCTTGTGCTAAATTGCACGACAAACTTTACGATCTAGCAACCCAATTTGACTCGTAACTCAGACAAAAATAAAGTCTACAAATTGTTTGAGGAAATTCACGATCATAATAATATGCAGACACAAAAATAATTAAATATTTCCCCCCACTAAAAATTAATCATATTTCCTCACAAAAAAAAAAAAACAATATGCATACAAACTTTATGATCATAAAAATGTTTTTATTAGCCAGATTAATAGGTGTCTAGAAAAGATTTAAAAAATTGGAAGTCGCGATGTTAGACCAGTCAAAAACTTAACCCATATATATAGTAACCCGTCGGGATCCAACCCATTTTGGGGGTAACAAACATGTTTTTTTATGAACTGTATCCTATTTAGACTTGAACCCGTTTCTATCCACATATTTTGGGTTAACCTGACCGAGTTGTAGACCCGATTTCATCCTTCACCGACATAAAATTGAGATGCTTCAACCCAAAAATGAATCAATATATCATAAATAATAAATTAAAAACTAATTACAATCTTAAGATTGTTTATAATGGAACTTTGTTACGGCACATAAGATGTATTCTTTTACCCATATTTTGAGCCAACTTGTTACCTATTTTTGAACCAACTCGTATCATACTTAACGTGCCCATTTGGTAGATCTACACGACATATGTTTGTTCACCCGTGTAATTTTAACTATAGATGTTCATCCCCGTATAATATCAACTATAATTGTTCACCCGTGAATTACATATTCGGGTTGTACCTGATTAAATTCGGGTTGTACCTTATATAGTTACATGTGAATTTGGTAATGTTAGTTTGTATGTTTCTTGGTTTTGCTAAAGTTAAATGTGATTTTGATCATGCTAGTGACCCGAACCTACCCGTTTTTTCCAAGGCCAGGAGCTACTTTCGACCCGTGAACCGTATTCACCTGAGACACATTTGACCAGCTATCTCTAGGTCATACATAACTCGACCCGCTGACCTGGTGTTGCCCATAATTAAAAAAAAAGGGGACAAATTTAATTAACGAAGATTACGCCTAAAAATACCATAAATTATTATAATAATTTAAAAAATAACCTATGTGCTTAAAAATAGTTAATATTATTTTCCAAATTGATAATTTCCACCCACTCATTTTCGTAGATCCCTGTGCTTAAATGCCTAATGCAGGGGGTCTTCAACATGCTGCTTTGTGGGTCAACTGTTTAGAGAAATATGTATTTGTACTTCTCAATCTCGAGCACTAAAGTAAACGTTTCCTACATTACGTAGTAATGGACAGCTGGTATACATGATTATGAACACCGACCACCGACCACCGATCACCGACCACTGGCCACCTAATTTTATTTTCATATTGTGTAAATCGGATTACATTGTGCATCCCTTACGAAATTCTAAAAGGAATGTGCTCAAATTGGCAAGACAACAAAAAGTTATTTTGCATAAGCAGAGAATATATGATCAATAATAAGAAAAGAATTGAAGGAAATTAGCTTTGAGCCCAATTTCGAAATACGACTCTAATCTTCTCCAAATTTCCAGAATGATCTACTGGGCATGAAGGATTTGGGTAAAAAAAACAAAATTTGTTAATATACTTCGAAAAGTAATACGACAATCAACTTGAAATCTCAAAAAAAAAAAAAAAATGATCATAATACCTGAGCAACAATTGATAATTCGGGTTAGAACGGCAACGATCCTTCGTTAATAATAGTCTCTTGCCTTGTCTTTTGTCTCCTCATCCGAGATGATCCAACCTCCAGGTTAATCGCATTCATCGTCCAACTCTGCAATGGAGTTCAACTTTAATTTAATCACACAATTATGGCAGATTAGCAGATCAAAATTCAACACATATACATTACAATATTGATTCAGATTCAACACCATTCAAACAAAGAAAATTAATAAGAAAACAACATGAAAAAAATATAATAATACTTCCCAGAAAAATGATTGGACGCGATGAATCATACATGTACCACAGAATGAATCAATGAGTTTGCCATCTTGCATATATCCTCTTGTGCAATATTAAAAATGATTGTAATTCATTTCTATAAAAATGCAATCGATGTGTACTGGTATTCAATTGACGTGAACGAAAAAATTGTCACAAAGAAGAATGAAAGGATATGGCTTGATTACGTAAGGAGCTTGGCGAGATTCCCTGAATTTATTCACGGAAGTATAATTTGTGATTGATTGCAATCTGGATAGGAATAAATCAGATTGATCCGTTGAGATATGGTTTCCTCTGTTTGAAATATTTTCATATTGTAGTTGAGACAATTTAAGAAGGTATTTGGAAAGTTACGTATGAATGCAATTTTTATTTTATGCCTGATTATTTATTCTTTCTGTTTATAGTTAGATTTAATAGAATTATAAATCCGGTAGATTTATTTATTTACGAAAACTATTGTTTTTTCGGTAGATTTTACTGCCTAAATTACGAAGTGTTGACGTCAGCTATGACGTGTCGCTCATGTCACCGCTGATGTGGACGGTCTAAAATACTGCGAAGTGTACCGGTAATTATATAATATATAGTATATTGACCCGTGCAAAATTGCACGGGCTGTTAGTAATTCTATCTTAACCTTACTCTGATTTTATTAGTAGTTTACTCACATTTATCGATGCGTCTCAAAAAAAATAAGATAGGACACAATCACTAACCACGTAACTCAACTCAATCAGACCAACTCGTCTTTTTTAGGCTATGAACCCTATTAAGGATTGAGACGGGTTTGAATTCTCATATTCCCATCCCCACAACATCAGCAACTTCTACGTAAAAAAAAAAAAAAAATTCACCTTTGCCATACTTATAGGCAATCTATTTCCCAATTAAACGTAGCTTCCATGAGAGGGCTAAGTATAATCAATGCTTATATCATGCTCCCGGGAGCACAAGGAGCATGGTGGTCCTTCTCACAATAGAGGAGAAGGACCTCATACCGACCTAACACGACATGATCCCTTTAACTTGACCAATATTTGACACCTGGTTGTTTACTGAGCTAAAATCCACTGACTGTTGTATGATATATGTGATGACTCAATTTCATATAACATGTTCTATTATTTGAATATAGGCAATGTATATAAAAAAAAAAATACATGACGCGGAGTTAGGCATGTAAAAACACATTTTATTTGTGAACTCGCTTTATGTGGCCCGTGACCAGCTATTTTTGAGCCATACTCCTGTTTTTATATCCGGTGAAGGAGTGACCCATATTAATAAGACCAAATGTATTTTGACACACATAGCTTTGGATTAACTCTGACTCGACCCATTGACCCATAATTTATTTCAGAGCGATAAAACAACATATGATTAGAGTTAGCCAATAATTTTAATATTGCCTATAGAGCTTTAATTCATATAGCTTACTTCGACGTTTTAGCATTTTAGTTGTAATTCTGAGGCCCCTTATGATAAGAGTGCATCTTTCTAATCTGATCTGATTGTTACCGATCTGATCTTATCTTATTTCAATGCGTATGATGTAATTTGACCTGATCTTAATTTGTTGAAAATTTGATTGAATTTCAACGAATTAGTATCAATAATGGACCAAATTCACTGAACGTTATTTGAGCAATTTCTGATTTGACATGATCTGATTTGAATGACTTTGATCTGCTCTGATCTTAGTTGAATGAGTCTGAATTGATCAGAATACTACTTTTATTAACTCCTATCAAACAGGGTGATAATTATTACGTTTAGTAGCTACATATATATATACTCCCTTCGTCCGCGTTTAAACACTCCATACCCATAATACCCCTTTGTTGTTGAGAGTGTAAACGCTAAACGGTTAATCAAAGTTCCAATAAAATTACATAGCAAGTTAGATATGAGACTTAACAAAAGTTTTTCGTAACTTTGATTAACCGTTTAGCGTGTACACCTTCTTTCGTGAGGGTGCATTTTTGCTATGGAGTGTTTAAACTCGAACGGATGGAGTAATTTTATATGAACGATTTATCTAATATGTGCACATTTGTATTCAACTATTCAAATACCCCGTTTGTTCAGAGAATGTCAATGTCATTTGCTCAAAAGTTTATAGGTCTAATCTCGAAAGAGTAATTATACGCAATATATATTATGATTGGCAAAAATTAGTACTAAGATTACATGCCTTAATTAGTACTAAGATTACATACAGTGATGCTTGCCATAAAGTTTGCCATCATGATGAAGAGTTGTCGGACCAACTAATATTACACGCTAGACAAACTAACAGTGTGTGCACAACAATGATCTTAGGCATTAGACATTATTCCACGATCGAATTGCAAAGCATTTTGACAGATGCATATGGCAACAATCAATTAATCACTACTCACAAGTAATATACAATACAAAGAATTGTACATTAATTATTGTTTTGATAATGAGCTATAGATCATATCTGAACATTTCAATCGAACACAACACAACCCAACATGCACTAAAGAGGAAATTGATGATTTGTTACTTGAAACGCACAGCCTCGAATAAGAACGTCCGGAAAGCAATCGAAAGCAAATATCTTTTGAATAAGTATCTTCAATCCGCTGCAAGGTTGCGTACCACTTTAATTGCAAAACTAATCAAAAATCTTATGGCGATTTCCTTATATATTGATTGTTGTTAAATCATGGAAGATGAAATGAGATCGAGAACAATCTTGTTTGCAAGCATCGTGGACCATCTACCTTGTTATTTCAATTACACCACGCATTTTAGAGATAGAAATAATCAATCATGAAATAAGTAAAAGTATAAATAATTTAAAAAATAGTCAAGAACGCTTTTACCTTGATATTTTTTTTTAAGAAGAACCTTGATATTATTATGTAAGCAGAAGTAAACCAAATTCCACGAACGCAAAGCAGAGCTGACAATATTAACGTGTACAGATGAATACCCGGTATCACTGCAATTAACAACAACGTACATACATCAGTTCAACATTTAAATGGTTATAAAAAAAAAACACAATACACAAATTCGGTATGGAAAACAATTAAAATGATTAAAAGAGATTAAAACTCGTGATTATGAGTACATGCATGGATTTATTTAAACTTAA
Organism: Spergularia marina; assembly: GCA_963680865.1. NCBI lineage: Eukaryota > Viridiplantae > Streptophyta > Magnoliopsida > Caryophyllales > Caryophyllaceae > Spergularia > Spergularia marina. The sequence continues at coordinate 17,570,250 of OY804553.1, read as the reverse complement.
AACTTGCATGTTTTTAGTATATGTATGTTGGAATTAATAATTTAGGAAGCACAATAAGTTGAATGATGTACTGCATAAAGAAGAAGGGAAATTCTTCTAGTAATTACACCAAATGTATTTTCTTGCCTAATTTATATGGAGTCAAAATCCTATAAATTTGGCAAAGATTCTACGTAGAAGTAAGAACAACACTAAGGGTATCTTCCTATATTATTTTATTTTTGGGTTAAAATAAATTTTTTTATTAGTTCACTACATTTGTAATCAGTTCGGTCAAAGAGTAAATTTAAGATTATGCGTAAATTGAACAAATCTATCCTAATAAGTTGTTTGGGAGTGACTTTTTTTGGTAAAGATTGATCTCGGTGCAAACTTGTTTAGGAAAGTATATATACGGAATATGTTAATTCTGCTTTCTGACTAATACCGTAATTTTAAGGATTTAATTTCATTCTCCAAATAAATCGTATAATATCTTATAATTTTGTCTAGTAAATATAATCTAGAGATTGATTCTGTTTTTATGGCAAATTATATCTTATTTATGCAGATTTTCACATAAAAATTTTCCCTTTTTTTTTATGGCAAATTTGTTTTATATTGTATATCTGATTAATTAGGAAAGTTTTATATTTGTATGGATTATTTAATTGCAAAAAATACATTAATGACGTGGCATGATGTGTCAACTGATGTGGACGGCTTGAAAAGCCTGGAAATGTACCGGTAATTATATAATATATGATATGATATGATATCATATATATATATATATATATATATATATATATATATATATATATAGATTCATCGGGAAAAAAATCCTTCGACCTCAGACTATCCTCATGAAACAGCACGAGCACCAACATAAAGAGTGAGCACCGCATATCCATAGGGAAGAAAAATGTTCACTTTAGAGGCGTAAAATAGCTAGACTTTCTCCAAATTCTTAACCTTCAGATTCTAGTCCACAATTGATCACCTCAACAAGGTCCTCTCGCTCGCACTCAATTTCTTACATTTTTGAGCTCCGAAAATCATTTGAGCAATTCTGTTGTTTTGTTTAAGGCCTCAAGCTTTAGAGATTTGATTTAAAAGTCGGAATTCTGGTTTTTTTTCTTCAAGAGATTTTTTCCAAGTTCGGCTGTCCAATTTTCATTTGAAGTTAAATTGAAATTTAATTTAGTGAGTATATAATTTTCTAAATTATATCGTTGCTCCCCTTGCTGCGATTGCATATTGCAGGTAATGTTTACGGAATTCTGGAAAAAAAAAAAATGGAGTTGTGTGAAGTAGATTCTACGTAATAGACTGCCAGAAAGGTATTAATTTTTTTTCAGATAAGTATTGGAAATTTGGGATGTTATCGTAAGTTTGTCAAACAAAATCAAATGTCGGGTTATTTTTGCTAAAGTCGAAAGGTCGGGTTATTGTAAGAAGATGAGGCAAACGTTGGGTTATTCTCGTTAAAATTTGCTCTTTTTTTTCTAACTACTCCCTCCGTCTTTCTTTAAACACCCCACTTCTAAATTTTTAATTAGGGTAAATTTTTACAACCTCTCTCCTCATTTTCATACCCGATTATCTAAAAGAAAACGATAAACAAACCCCCTATTATCTCCAAAATAAAATCACCCATTTTCTCCAACAATAATAAACAAACAACTCATTATCACCAAACAATAACAAACAATCCACCCAATATCTCTAAAAATAATAAACAAACTACCAAATAACTCCAACAATAATAAACAGTAAGATGAAAGGCTGTGCATTGCACGCTGTAACACCCCCAATTTTCGGTCAACTTTAAAACATTATTTTAATACAAAACCGCTAAAATTCGATAAAGGTACAATCGATATACAAAGTTGAAAAGATAGATATACACAACTTATACAAAATGACAAGACGATACAAAGCCTATACGTACAAAACTCCAATACAATGATGCACAAAGGAAGTTTTACAGTTTTTTAGGTAAGACCCAGACTAAAAGACGTATCCATCACAACTATCTGTGGTAGATTTAAAGTACCAAAACCACAGTTGAAAAAGTCAGATTATTGAGTTAAATAACACCTCAACTTATAAAACCCAAAACACTCACCTTGATTTTCAAAAAAACATTTTATTTTCGGCAAATTCACGTGGTGCCCCCGAGCTATGTTAAAATGTGCATGGTCTCCGGTGTTTAAAACTTGTACACTACGGTGCCCCCAAACTTTGCACCTGTAGGCACGTGGTACCCCTCTTCACTAACACCATTAACTTTTGGATGGAAAAAGATGATATGGCATGTGATTAATGACATTTATTAATCAAATCTATATAATTAATAAATAAACCACTTAAACATTTAAAAAAAACCAAACTTTTTTTAACTATCCTTCCGCCATCCCCACAACCCCACCCTTCCCACCACCTCACCAACCACCTCCGACCACCCCAAGCACCTCCCCTCCCCCCGCCATCACCACTACCAAGCCGGGCACTTGGCGGCGCGAGCCCCATAGAACCCATCATTGACGTTGTTGTGCATCATAACCACCCAAAAAAACTCCACCACCTAGTTTTCTCTCTCCTCAACCTTTAAACAACCACCACCTCGACATCCACCACCTTTGTAATCTCGTCGAATAAGAAACCATCGCGTGTGTTGTAGGATATTGTAAGATGTAGAGGTGGTGGTTATTTAAAGGTTGATTAGAGAGAAAATTGAGAGAAGGGGCTTTTTGGGGTGGTTTTGATGCAAGTCGCCACCGATAAGTGGTGTTCTTGGGCTTGCGCCGCCAAAGGCGGCCCAATGGTGGTGAAGGTGGGGAGAGGGGAGGTGAATAGGGTGGTCGGCGGCGGTGGGCTGGGCGGTGGGAAGGGTGGCGGGCTGCTAGGAAAGGGTGAACATTTTGGGTAATTTTTTTTTTTTTATGTTTTTTATTTATTTGTCAATTAGTAATTACAATAAAATTGATCAATTTAAACTAATCACATGCGACATCATCCTTTTCCATCCAAAAGTTAACGGTGTTAGTGTAGAGGGGCACCACGTGCCAATAGGTGCAAAGTTCGGGGGCACCGTAGTGTACAAGTTTCAAACATATGGGCACCATGCGCATTTTGACATAGTTCGGGGGCACCACGTGAATTGCCGTTTTATTTTTCATTTGAAAACAACACTTCACGCACAAATAACCAATCCAACAATGTTTTAGACATGACAAACAAACATATTATCACCATTCTAATTGTAACATTCAAATAAGATTAATGAGTTGGAATTCTGAATCGTTTAAGGCGATGTGACCAGCTCTGCATAATATTCCATCAATCAATCATTTAAGCGGTATAACCAGCCCTGCATAATCCAAACAAGACAATCTAGACGTTTAATGTGCACACCATCTATTAAGTATTGCCAACCCCAATAGAGTAGTACTAGACACCAACAAGCCCTCTTGAAAACCTATGCGGTGGGGCAAATATATATGCGCACAAAAGTAATATATGTGATCAATAATTTGCGGTTAATAATATATGCAATCAATATTCCCAACACATTGTCTTAAATGACTTTCAATAACAAATCATAAATCATCAATCATAAATCAAAGTAGTTTCCATTCAATTAAACCATCAACCCTTATACATGAGATAAGCAATCATAATAACTTTTCAAATACCATCATTTGGCTACAATAAGCAACATAGTATTCAATAGTTCTCCACCTAATCATGAGACTACGTTCTCATCCAAAATCCAATCCATACTTAGCACATATTTTCAAAAGGTTTCTACAATTTAGAGAAGAGTTGAGCATGCTAGCTTACCTTCATAACACAAAGCAACAACGAATTAGTCAAGGTAATACTTCTCGTTTACGATTTCGTCATTTGAAATTAAGCCAGAAAACAGAGGAGAGTGGCGGAAAGGCGACGGGGAACGGCAGAGAAAGGCGGCGGAATGCGGAGAACGCCCGATCATTGGTGGTTGTCTCGCGGCACAAGCCAGGGCGAGCAGGGGGCGGCGGGTTGTGCGTGAGTGAGGAGAGAGAATGGAAAAAAATGAGGGTTTGTTATTATTTTTTTGTTTTGTTTTATTTCCCCTTTCTTTTCTTTTTTTATGATTTTGTTTTTGGTTTAGGTTAAGCTTATGGGTAGAGTTTGAGCTAACAAAAATAACTACATTGGACTAAAAATAGAAAGGTGCCCATTTAGCTAATCCAATTTAAAAGTGCTTCCCTTACTCATTTCGTTTTTCAAAAAGCAAAACCCGAATCAATATCAAAACCGTTTCATTTAAGGGGTCGTTTGGTTACTAGAGGTGAAAGGAAAGGAAACAAGAGAGGGAAAGAAAGAGAAAGAAAATGAAACCCTGATAATTCCCCTATATGTTTGGTTGGTGCACAGGAATCAAACCTCCACCCCAAAGTTCCACTTCCATTGTTTCTCTCTCCTCGACAAACCTGCTAATCCAAATCAAACCCCCACTCCAAAGTCCCCACCATGGCCAACCACCTTACACTAAGACCCAACATCCAAACTTGCCTAACCTTAACGTTTTACCGACCACAACAACCGCATCGTCGAAAGCACTCCACCGAGCGGAGCAACCCATAGACCCAGAAAACCCACTCTGCAAATGGCGATGAAGGAAAACAACGGTGGTGTCCTTGATGTGATTGAGCAACGTTTCTGGCAAGCGTCATGGGTGTCGGGCAACGATTTGGATTTCGCATTAGTTTGGGGTGGTGTGGGGAGGTGTATATGGGATGTAAATGGAGAAAAAAACGATAAGCAATGGGTGAATCTGAAGGACGAGCCTGGGGCTGATGCGACTATATGGACGGTGGGGGTGGGGTCGGAGGATCAAGACGGCTTGGTGGTGCGATTTGCGGCGAGGTTAGCGGTGGTTATTAGGGGTCAGAGGTGGTGGGTGGTGGTGACGATATTGTGTTTTCGTGGGTGGTAGGTGAAACCCCCAAAGGGGGTAATCCCAAACTCGGGGGATGATGGAATGAAACTAAGGGAATTGTTACAGGCAAAGTGGGGAAAGAGAACGAATAAAATCGCAACCAAACATACTCAAAGGAAATCAGGGCCTATGGTTCCCTTTCCCTAACCTGAATACCTCTTACCAAACGCCCCCTAAATGTAATCATATAATATCAAAAAAATTTGGGATATTACAACACGGGTCCCTCTTAATTATGTCTTCTATTGTCAATGATGGTAAAACCAAACTCCTATGTTTACTATGTCTATATAGTTTTTTTTTTTTTTTCGGAACACTACCTAACTTTTCTATCTGTTTGTGAAGCCTTACAAATTATCAGATTTCGGCCAAAAAATGTGTAAGCTTTTAGTTTGACTTTTCTTTATGGGTGTCATTTTTGCCCGACAAAAAAAAAAAAAAAAAGGTTTACTCCCCCACCTCCTTTCCCTTACCATGCTAACTCCTTCTAATCTTAATCCTTAACGGAGTATACATCAATGATTATATTTTGTAAAAAATAATTCATTTAACTAATAAGTAGTAAGTTTCATGGATCTTAGCTAAAAAAAGGTAACCAAAAACCAATAATTTGATTAGAAAGATTTGTAAATTTGACTAACTTATTAATTAAAAGGATTTGTAATCAATACTATATCTTTAATAGGCTAATTTTCCACGCTTACATTGCAGCCTTTGAAAGCATCCATAGCCAAAAAAATCCACGTGGCATGTCGAGGGCGATTCCTATCAATTTAATTCCACGTCATCAATCTACATGTCACTCTAGATTAATTTTGACCTTTGAGTTGCCTTCTCGAACGTTTGAAAGCATTTCAACTTCTTCTAAATTAAATTTTATCATTCAAATCATAATTCATCATCATTATTCATCCTAATAATGATATTAAACTTTGTGTCTCTTGGTTGTTCGCTTATCAATTCGTCAGTTACATATTAGTTTAAGGGACTATATATACCTTGGTTATTTATTTAATTTTAGTGAGAAATTATGCATGATGCACACATACTACATGTTGAAAGAGAAAAGTTGGGTTAGAAAATAATTAGATGTTAAAATAGTGGTGTATATAGATTGTCTTTCATACAACAATTTAAAGGGAATGTTAGCATCTCTTATTAGTTTTATGTATCAATCGTAGATAGATTTTATATCGTGTATGTGTTTGTACTCCAAAATTATTGTTACCTCCAAATTATATCACAATTTACCAAATGCCTATATTGTACTCTTTTATAATGCATCCTTATATATATGTTATGAGAAATGATTCCATTAGTTTAGAAGGGCATGTTAGTTATGGTTAATTCCTTAAAGATATTGATGATACTGAATACGGTGGTTATCACTAATATAATGTAGTCGACCGTACCGTCGCGGTTGCGTTTATCATGACGGTAAAGAATTACTTTAGGTTTGGAGTGAAAATAATAGATGATATTCTGGGGGAACATATCATATTAACATCGTACTCAAGACTTTAATAATTCATGAAGCAACCAAATGACTTTTAAATTTTGCTTACATATTAGTGATAATTCCAGAACAATTTCCAATCTATCTATATACTATACTTTAATTGTCTAGCATTAACGTTCACGTACGAGTTTTGGCTGCGTGGAAAAGCCACATGTCACTAGCTAAGATATACACTTTAATTCACAACACTGTTATTATTATTCTTTTGGGTTGTCCATATAGACGTTATGAGTCACTTCAACTTCTTACATCTCTCTAAAGTTCCATAAATTACTCATTATTCATCATAATAACGACATTAAATATGGTGTCTCTTGGTTCTTCGTTTGCCAATTGTGTCGGTTACATCTGAATTCGAATGAGTATATATATGTTATGATTTTGTTTGATTTTGGTTAGAAAAATATCATTTCGTGTATAATTAGTTCAACAAAGAGAGATTTTTAGTCAGGGAAAGATAAACGAGTATATACTTAGAGAGCCTATTTTTATGTATTTTTTCGTAGTAAGACTTTCTAATGTTTATATTTTACTATCAAAGTATAATGGGAAGTTGGGAATCAATATTATAATTGCAAATAGTTTATATTGTACATCTATTTTTTCAAGATATGATCGTCTTGGTCATATTTATTTTCGATATTGTGATTGCCAACTTCATTTCTATTTCCATATAATTAACGTGTTAGTACAACTCTACAGATAAATTAAAAATAACCCGTGAAGTTATGGGGCCAAAACCTAGTTACAATTTATCTATGCATTTGTTAACAGTCTGAAACAACTTGCTAACTATGTGTAAGTTTAGATTTTCTCATGATGTTAAATATATGAAAAAAGAAGTTGGGCGAGAGAGCGATAAAGGACACCACGTGCCTGTAGGTGCAAAGTTCAGGGGCACCGAAGTGTACAAATTTCAAACATAGGGGCAACATGCACATTCAGACATAGTTCAGGGGCACCAAGTGAATCTGCCGTATAAAAATATATAATGATTACTTTGGCCAATTAAGCTAACTCATACCAAACATTACCGGGGAATGCAAATTTCATAAAAACACGTTAACTTCAGAGATAAAAGTACGTAAACAGTCGGGGTTTTAAAGGGTACGATAGCAAATCAACTGGCCTGCAAGGGCGGAGCCACGGGGGCATACCCGGCTACGGTCCACCCCAAGTTTGTGGAAAGTCGATTTTTTTTGCTTTTTTGTGTATTTTTACTATAAATAATTAAAAATTGATAAATCATAATATTTGACCATCCCCAACTCCGATAACTAAGTTTCGGTTCAGTGCAACTTACGATCCTGGTTCAGCCACTGCAAGTGGAATCTTCTGATCCGGTTCCTCAAAAGAACTAGAGGATACAGTTCCTTATATCATAGGGCCGGCCCAGGAACCAAGCCTACGCCTGAGATCGCGTCGAAAACTTGCCTTGGTTGAAATTTTCTGAATCTCTCTCTCTCTCTCACTCTCTCATGACCTTCAACAACAACAAAAAAAAAAAAAACGAAATTCAATCGATCTTCTTCACCAAACCCTAATCCCTAAAAATTGAATATTTATCTCTCCTCAAACTTCATCGCAGAACCATGGCGGCACCGAAAATAACCAAGCTATCGGCGAAAAACTCCCTGAATCGGTAATAATATTTCTTATATGTTGTGTAATAGTAATGAATTTGAAAATTTTGATCATTCTTATGATTAAAATTATGGGTGATATGTATTTAATTTGATGCCAGTGAAAGTTTAGAAGACGACGACGTTCCAAGGAGTTCATCCCCTAATAAGGCTGGGTAAAGTTTCTCATTCTTATTTCAATTGATCACCATTATTAATTATATTATAATGCAATTCTAGTTAGCTGTAAGCCGCGACCGTGATTCTGTCATGTATGAAATCTTTTTTTTCCCTGAAACTCAATTTTTACAATCTTAAATTACCCTGTGACATTGAGGTAATGTTTGATTTCCGAATTTCGCCTCCAAATCGACAAGGTGAATTGCCGAATTGGGTTTGATGAGTATATGATTTACATAAAGCACCCTTTTTTCCTAACTTTTATGGCGTGGTTACTGGATGACGATTCATGTTAGCCGACCCCAAATCATTTTGGGAATAAGGCTCGGTTGTTGTTGTATTATACCACTAGCTTTGCTTTCAATCCGTATGAGAATTTACGATTGAAGTAATTTGGAATGAAACAATACTTTTTCTGTTGTATATATCATGCCTCCCTTTCTATTGAATGCAACTCGATATGTTGTAGCATCTCATATGGAATTTCCAGTGCTTTTGATTAACGTTCTTGACCATAATGAGACTCGGAAAAAAATGAAAATGATTAATGTGCATGGTTGAGTGTAAGACTGCAAACTAAGACGTTGCCATCATATGTTTTTTCTTTTTTTTCGTCCTCGTAGAGAATCAGAATTCTTTGAGCAAGATATGATGGAGGATTCTCCATATCCTCCATTACCAACGGGGTATTTCAAAGAGATGGCTCATCGTCAAGATCTTAAATGTGCTGAGCGGGCATTGCCTTATTACAACAAGAAACATGTATGTAATTTCCCCAGTTTTCTTTTTCGTTCGTACTTGTCGTGTTCTCTTAGCTCCATCATTAGTTGGAAATCTATATTCTTATGTGTCTGCTATTAACATGCAGCATACCAACTATGAGCTCGTTGATCCTTTGACGAGTAGTGCCTTTCTTGATGACTTCATCTGGTTTCATTGTAACTTCACAGCTAAGCCAAAGCTAAATCCTCTTGAGGATGACGATCAGGATTCTTTAACCAAGCTCTTCTTTGCTGAAATGACTACTGATCGTGTTAGTGCTTGTCGTATCTTGAAAGGTAAGAACCGCCTTTTTAGTCTTTCCTCTGCTATTTTGCCCCCAACACAGCCACCCTGTTTGAGTGTTTTCAAAGTTAGCACACCTTTTCTTTCTTGTTTTTCTTTAAATCTGTAGGTAGGGATAGAGACTGATAACAAAAGAATATTGAGTGTTTGCTTAGACTTTTGAGGGGGTTTAGCTGTGTCAATGTTTACTTAGATTTGGGATGCTGTTCTAAAACTTTTTTTTTTTTTTTCTAGTTCTTGAAAAAAAAAAAAAAAGGAATACGGAGTGTTCTCATCAACCAATATCCTCTATCAAGATGAACTGTCTGCATTGGTTGCTCATAATCTTCGCTAGATCCAGAGCTGACATTTTGGTTATTTTTATTGCCCTTGATGAGTTGATGCACTGCTGATAGTTTTTTCTTTTATTTGTGGAGTGATCTTTGAACTGTTGAGATTCTAGAAAACAAAAACTCTTTTTTCTTTTTCAGATTTTAATTGATTTGACCTTGTCTATCATCAGGTAAATTTAAAGCTGGGTGTTCCCGCTGCGAAGTCATTAAGCATCCCACTCATGGATTTTGCCGGGGTCTCTACCGCTTTCAACCTCATGGGACACGATCACGTTCCCGGGGATATTAAGTGATGAGAATTGGCTTTGTATGTCCCGGAACTGCTTCTGAACTGGTCTGTGATTGGTGGGGGGGGGGATATGTAAGGTAACTAAATTGTGACATGAAAAACCGCCTGTAGAAAAAAATTATTCACTCGTATGCCTATGTATTGGGTTTGTGAGCTGTGTACAAATCTAGGGGGCTCATGTTTTCACTCGGGCTAAACGGACATTTTTTTTTTTTTGGTTGCGTGTGTGTGGTTATCCCTCACTTCTGGCGGGATGTGATAATGCAAGAGACAACACAGGTGCCGGTGGTCTCCTGGTATCTTCTGTGACGACTGACGAGCATAGGGTCGGGCTTGCCTTAGGATCGCTTAGTTTGTTTACGTATTCAAAAATTAAATGAACTTGAATGAAGTTTGTTCATTTATGTTGGTCATATACTCATTCATATTCCCTCGCTTGTGGCGATGGAGTAACAAGTTGTGGTGTTTTACTTTATCATTTTCGTTTATGAATAACTTGTTCAATTGGAATTCGAGGTTTCTTCTACACACAAAAAAAAAAACCTCGTTTGAGGCTCTTCTATTCTCATTTGCTGATCGCTATAGAACAAAAGGCCGAAATATATATGTATGGAGTTACGAGCTCGTTTGAAGGCTAATATCGGTGACTTAGGAATAATTGGGGTGCATGTCAAGGGTCTAAACTGCTTGTTTATGTGAGATTTAATTGGGATAACAAAGTATATGATCCATTTTAATTAAAAAAAAAAAACCGCTAAACAAGCTACGCAATTGCCAGCGTCGATTAGTAATATCTCAGTGAAAGATTTCCACTTGGATGATAGTTTAATAGATTGTTCGGTTTTTTTTTATATGGATGTAACTAATGCTATTCGGGGTGCGGTTGTTCCTAATTTTGGGGCTGACAAGATGTGTACTACCTTAGCTTCAGGTAAGTTCTTTGACACTACTAGTCTCTATGACGGTCTGTGGAAAAGTAAAAATACTTTCTGTGGTGATAAGTCTTGGAGTAAAATCTGGTCTATGAAGTGTCTTCCAAGAGTCAATTTCTTCATGTGGCTCGTGAAAGGAAACAAGTTGCCTACCAGGACTGTTTTAGCTCATAGGAACATTCTCATTCCCTCTACTTGTCCTTTCTGTCCTACTGTTTGTGAGTGTGAGAATATCATTCACATCTTTCGTGATTGCCCTCAAGCAAGAGAGGTTTGGGATCCGCTTCAAATGGATCCGTTGTGGTTTCAGGGGGAGGTCACTGATTGGCTGAGTAGGAACTTAGACCATGGCCCTGATGCTACTTGGCCTCCCTTGTTTAGCTTGATTTGTCGGTTTCTCTGGAAGAGAAGGAATGCTTGGATTTTTAATAGGAAGATCATTACACATACCACCATAGTCACACAAGCCAAACTCTTAGCTCAAAAATACTCTCATCCTCCAGCTGTTCTTCAACAGCTCCCCCTCACTCTGAAAAATAGATTGTCTTCCCCTCCTTGGTCCACCACAATGGTCTTTACTGATGCCTCGTTTGTAGAAGCAGATAAGTCTGCAGGGTTGGCTGCTTGTATGTTGGATAGTAATGGGAGGTGGTTGGCAGGGATTGTTGCGCACTTTTATGCGACTGATGCCACGCTTGCGGAAAGTTTGGCAGTACTAATGGGTTTGCGGTGGATGAAGATGCAAAATAGACAGGATGTCACTCTCCTTTGTGACTGCGAGTTGGTGGTTCATGGGATCATTGACCCTAAGAATCCCGTGGATAGATTGGCTAACTTTTACTTGAATTGCAGAGAGTTAGGGATGAAACTTCATGTGCAGGTCGGGTCTGTCAGCCGGAAGCACAACAAGGTGGCGGACCACATGGCGAGGGAAGCGAAAGTAATTCTTCCTCGGGTCGCTTTGAAGACTATTGATGAGCTGGACTATTTTGAAGTGGGAATCTCGGATATTGCTGGCATCTCCTCTTTCTTTGATGAAGATTGTATTATTTTACCTCCGATGGAGGATGTATTAGTTAGTAGTAGTTAGTTTCTCGGACTTCGTCTTTGTACCAAAAAAAAAATAAAAAAAAAATGAAGCCTTAATATAGAAAGTGGTACTGCGGCAACGATGCAACAGCAATTGTGATCTTCAGCTTCAGTGTCCTATAATCCTATATCAAGTTGGTAGAGCGGGTACCCGAGCCATAACTGGTCAGCTTGACTCCTGTTCAAGTAGGGCCCACTTTCATATTGAGTGATTGTTGATTACCTTATCTGCTCAATCCGAGTTTCAATCGCGATCATTCTAATACTGGCTTCTGTTATTTTAAAATTATTAAATTGAATATACTACATTGACCAACAAATCACATTTTTTTGTATTATCGATTATTCGAGTCAGGTATTGTATCTTGGGTTTGGGAATGCAACGGAGATTAAGCCAAACTCAGTACCATAGCACTTGATGGGTGTTGGGTAAGGACCTAAGCCCAAATGGGGAACTAGAGAAATTTCAATCCCTAAATTCTCATTCTTCGATAATAAAAAAAAAAAAAAAATTAAAAAATCTCAACTCCACCTCTCCTTTGTTGCATCTTCTTCTTCACTTTTGAGAAGGCTACCAGCTCGATCCCGGCCATCTCATAAAAAATGAGAAAGTCTTTATGTATATCCATATACATCTCTAAATGTAGATCCCTAATTTTTTATTCATAAGTCCCACCATATTCCAATTCTCTCTCCTCAATCTCACCACATAAAAATATAAAAGATACCCATACTACCCCTCATATATGTTTTGTAATGTATATCACATATACAAATAGTCTTACTCATAAAAAATAAGACCATAGTATCCAAATATAGTAAACAAAGCAAGATGTACGTCCCACCCTCACCTACGTAAACAATAGCACCTTTCTATATATAGAAAAAAAATTCACTCCCACTTCTCTCTCTCTCTCCTTCTCCCGTCTATGTCCCTGCACATACCAAGGTCTGTTCTTCATCTACTATATTCTCTAAGTAACTTAAGGGTTACGATTTCGGTGTTTGGTTGAATCATTTTCGTAAAACCTCTAGCGTTTCGAGAATTACCCACATTGGGGTTTTACTTTTCACCTCCTTCGTTTACCGTGGTGATACAACTCTCTGAACTATGATGAGTATGGTGGTTGGCTTGGTGGTAAGGAAGAGAGAGAAAATGATTTTGTTTGCATATATAAAACCCACTTTATTTGTTTCAAAAAGTCCTTGATTGATTTTTTTGGTACATAAAAATAATTCCTATGCTCTAAGAGGAAAAAGACATCAATTTTTTTTGTTGGATTATTACACAAGATATGATGATTGAATTAATTTATTTTTTTTGAAGGGAAAATTTGATTTGTTTGAGTACAATTCTGTGGAGTTTTTTTTTTTTTTTTCTTTTATTTTTGGCAACTAAAAAAAAAAAACAAAAAATCTTGTTTTCAAAGAAAAAGGGAGACTTTTTATGTTTTATTTTTGTCCTTTTTAAGGCTGGATGTTCAAACTTAAATTTACCATCGAAATTGAAAAATTGCGCGATTTGAGCAATGTTCTCCTTTTGCACCAATGTTTCAAGGGGAACGATATGGTCACTTACTCCTAGCAACAATTGGTTAGTATAAAAAGGGTTAATGGAACAATAGATATTTAGTCACAATTTATACCAATTTTACATCATTAGTGACTATTTTGTCAATTCTAAAGCTATGATACAATATTACCCCACAATATAAAGAGTAAAGACGGATTGATAGGCTTTGTTTTGTTTGCATTTAGTAGCTAGTAGCAAAAGTGGTATTGAATTTATAGTATATGGGTTTGTTGTCTAAATTCCTAGCAAACAGGTAAAATCAGGATAAAAAAGTTCCTTATTTTTTTTATCTTTGCCTTACCTTGCAAATTAGTTTTAGTGAATAATGAAGCATTTTAAACTTGGATACTTAATCTTACACTATACGGAGTACTCCGTATATGCATTTTGAGAGGACATTACATTAGTAATATGTCATGTCATATTTTTGGAATTATGTTGTAACTAATTATTCTTGTTAAAATGGTTTTTGTGTTGATTTAGGAAATGTCTACATTTCGCTACATATGGGACAACCTTAGCTTCCCGATTGTCTTACCTCCATTGGAGAAAGGAGAAGGTCATTATCCTACCTCACTGAATTTACTCTTTTTATTTTCAAGTATTTAGCTCAATAAAGAACTCTTAATGCTAGTATATTGGTCCTTTCCCCTGGGCTTTTTATGTTGTCTATTGAATTGGTTTGCAATTAATATTCCCAAATAAAAAAACAAACAGCCCATAGTTAATATGTTTGTGGTTTGAGAGAAATATTACCTTGTATGATTAGAGCAATCAGTAGGTCTTGCGGGAGACCGTCTTTTAATAATTTATTGAGAGACCAATCATGCTATTTATATCATGACCCTGTTTGTTTATATAATTAGTGACCGTTATACTACTTTTGGTAATCATTTGCAGAGGGGTTACTTTATAAATTCTAGCTAATTTTATATGATTTGATCTTTCAAAATCATAGATAATGTCATTTATTATAGTAAATTAATACGATTAGGGGTGTTAACTAGTCGAGTCGATCACGAGCAGAGCCTTGCTCGTCTCGAGCTCGTGAAAAGAATTGCTTAGCTCGACTCGACTCGCGAGCTCCGGATTTTTGGGCTCGACTCGAGCTCGAAACCAGCTCGCGAGCTCAAATCGAGTTTTCGAGCCGTCACGATCTCGTTGAAATTCAACAAACATTAACAGTGAGTTTTCAAATCCCTACTGTAGGCAATTAAAAATGTAGCTCATAGCCCGTGCGACCATGCCAAGCCATAAAAGTGCCCAATTATAAAGGCATGAAGCTGTATAATAGTCATGAGCACTTCGTCTTTTTATAATATGAGGATTACTCCACTTCTCCATATGTGGGACAAAAAATTGGTTTTATATAACTAACATTCTCTATTATTCCTCTACTTAACCGATGTACATGCCAACTTTTTACATTTTTTTTGTTTTCGCTTTGGGAATTTTCTTAAAATTTATTGATTTACATCATAATTATTTTGTAAAATAACACTAATATAATAAGTTTCGAGTTGCTCGCGAGCTTTCGAGTCGAGCATGGCCTTGCTCAACTCAGCTCATTAAGCTCTCGAGTCGAGTTCGAGTTCGAGTCGAGCTTTGACCGAGATTTGACCAAGTCGAGCACGAGTTGCTCACGAGTTTACTCTGCTCATTAACGCCCCTAAATACGATCACTAAAAATATTATCAAGATTATAATCAATGTAAAAAGAGTCACTTTATAACACAGTATAATAGAGATTTTGGTAGAGCAATATGGTCCATATGACTTTCTCGTAGTTAATTAATATAAAAGATCTTTTCGCCAAAGCACGTCTTAAGTTTGCACTCCTCGCCTCTTGAGGAGATTTTCTGATTCTAGAGTTCTTCACATAAAGATCATTGACAGCAAGACAGTCCTGTAAAAAATAATCAAAATCAGCTTTAGTTTTTTCCAAGTCATGTATATATGAATATTAGAACACATAAGATATAAGAGAAGCTGCTAGAACTTGGGGGGTATATATCTATAAACCTTTGAAGCAGAATTCCAAAAATCCAAAGAAGAAACTTGACATCATATAGCTGAACCTAGGGAATTCCAAGCTAATGGGATAATCAACATACGGAGTATGTTAGATGAAGTAATTAGGAACCTAAAACTCCGAGAAACGACCTTTTCTAAATATAATAGGAAATTCCACAAAGTATGAGCTACATAGTTTGGCTACAACACCATTGTACAAGCTCAAACTAAACTGGAATAAAAGATGTCGCAGGATGACAAAACAAATGATGTACAAATGTAAAATTTCTTTACCATTCCCTGCCCCTCCCAAGAGTCCATCAAACCGAACTAAGCGATAGTTTTGATCTTCATTCTAGGGTATTAAAATTTAGGAACATCGATTATTATAGGAATTTTACTTCAACCAGCAAGCATAAGCCTGTCCTTACAACTATACTCACTGAAACTAGAAATTTGTATCAAATCACTAAGAAACAAAGCACAAACAAAGGAAACTTCGCAAGGCTCGAATTGAAGAGTGACTCTTTCGTTCTGATTTATCTAAATTTAAACAATACAATCTAGACCCTCTATCTATACTAAGAAAACAGGTCCAAAACCAAAGCATTAAGGAAGGAAAGTGTCACGTAGATTGTTTCCTGGATGGAATGATAGTAAAATGTCCTAAACTGTACCACTTTTGACCCTATTAGGAAATCTAAAACAACTTGGAAACCTTTTAAGGTACCTTATTGCACGAAACTAAGGCAAGTCCAAGACTTTTCTAAGCTTATTCAAAGACTCGAGTAAGAAAATATGATACTTCTTGTCTATCAAGTAATAGACGTCCAAATCCGCTCCAAAAGTATAGATGTTTGATCCTCTTTGGGGTAGTACTATTACTACTATATAGTGATAATCATATTCACACGCATGCTGAGGCCTACAGGTAGCGCTTTTGGACAGAGTCAAATAATCGAGACTTCATATTCAGACACGGTGGGAAATTCTGAAAGAACCTCTAATTATTTTGAAAGTGATGTAGAGTTTTCTCTAAGCCATTGATGTAATTGAAAGCTAAACATTATTACCAAGCTATCAACAATTTTTTCCGTCCCTAATTCCCATCTAGTCATCTATCCTTTCCCTCAAAAAGAAACTTTTTACCACCAGGTATTATACCCCAAAAGGGAGCCTATCACCACAAGTCTGAGAGTAGCTCAACCAAGTGAGCTCACACAACCTTTATAACTGAGAGATTTTGGAAATTTCAGAAAAGAAAAAATGTCTTCCTGACACTACCTCTAGCTCCCCACACAAACCACCCGCCATCTACCCAAGCCATTCTGCCACCACACACCACCTTGCAAGGCGAGACATAATCTCGCGTGACCAACCTTAACACAATTACTATTTCATCTACCTCTTCCTACTTCCGTACAAAAACCAAAGCCAAATATCCCCTCCGCCTCTCACAACCACTTAAATCTTCTTACATACACAACGGCTTTTAAACCCCAAAAGGCTTCACACATACCACCTCTAGACCTCTAGACCTCTAGAAGAATCATTTGCATTCAATTGTATGGCTTTTCCAATCATTAAATATGAATGCTAGGTTTATACATACATAAATAAATAAAGAATTATTATTTGGTTCCTCTGTTTTTACAAACTGGTGTAGGAGAGGGTGTATGAAAAGGGCGGTCATAGACTCATAGTATAGGCGGCCCATGGGAGTGGTGTGCAATCTAGTGAGGGTTGGTGATGGACGCAGGCTATACAAGGTGGGAGGATCATGTGAGAAGGGAGTTGCGTGGAGGGGTTGTGCATGAATGTGTGGGAGGTAGCAACGAGGTGTGAGAACGGTAATCGAGAGTTGCTAGCCACATGCTAAGGCACAACATCTGAGAGGAAAGGAGGAAAAACGGTGGGCCACACGTAGAATTCCCTCCCCCCCCATCCTCTCTCATTTCCCCTCAAATGTTGTGCCCACTGCGTAGCGGAGCGGGGTAGCAATACTCGAGAGAGAGAAATGAAAGTACTTTCTCGGTTTATTTGTATTTTTTACATTTACTTTTGGCACAACTCTTAAAAGAGAAAAATTAGTATAACAAATTCACATAGGGGTCCTTAACATGAGAGAGAAAATAAAAAAACATAAAAAGGAATAGCCTAAAAGGAAAAACGTAAAGAATTTAAGAGTTTGTTTGGATAGAGGAATTTGGAGGGAAAGGGAGGGGAGGGGGAGGGAGGGGAATTGTATCCCTTGTTTGGATACAAATTTGAGAGGGGAGGGGAGAGAAATAGAGGGATTTGGGAGGATGAGTTTTCCTCCATTTTCTTTGATTTTCATCTCTCCAAATTTGGAGAGATTTGGAAGGAAAATGCACATTTATTATTTCAATTTACAGAAATGCCCTCAAATATTTATTAAAACACAACTACATTTCAAACAAATTCCCAAATTAACCTTTTTATATTTCTCTCTCCTCTCTCCTCCCTAACCACCGGCGCCGCCACCCACGAGCAGCCGCCGGCCGGCACCAACCGCCACCGTCTCCGGCGCCACCACCACCGCTTGATCCGCATCACTCCCACAAGCATTTCCCCAATACCCACAAACACCACAAATCAACCTAACACCACCTAATTTTAAATCTAGGGTTTTCAAAAAAAATGAAAAACCGACGTTGAGCGTAGAAGGAGGAATGAAGGTCGTTTATTGCCACCGAGGACTCGCCGGAGACGGGCGAGTTGATCGGTGGTGTTCTCGCCGGAGAAGGTGGCCGGCGGTGTATGGCGGCGGCGGCAGTGGGGCGGCTCGGGGGAGGGGGAATGAGAGAGGAGAGAGAAAATGAGAGGAGTTGGGGATTTGAGATTACTTTTATTATTTGTTTTTATTTCATTATTATTATTATTATTATTATTATTCAATATTGATATTTCCCTCCCTTTCCCTCTACCCATTTTTGTTAACCAAACAATGGAATTCATCTTCATTCTCCCTCACCTCCCCTCCCTCTCTTCCCCTCCCCTCCCTTTCCCTCCTAAAATGCTATCCAAACAAGCTCTAAAGAAATAAAGGGAGTAATAAGAAAGGGTATATAAGGTTCTTTAGTAATCTCTTGTTCGAATGTGAGGGTAGTGATTTTTACACCCCTCCATATAAGTCACAGTTTCCAATGCTCATCTAACATGGTGGACCGTAAAAATCAATCTGGGGAGTGTAAAAATGTCCACCCCGTGCCAATTCCATATCGACTCAAAGTCCTTGAGGGGGAAGAAAAAAATCCTAGATAAACTTGCAAACATTTTTTTTGTGTTCTTTAAGGTTCATCTTCTCCCCTATTTTTGCAGCAACACTTCATCTTTTCATGACACCATCAAACCTTCTCTTGTGGTTTTTCAACTACGGTGTCTATTCCACAAGTATAACATTCGTACTCATAACATCAAAGTTCATAGAAAAGAACTAAAGACAGTAATTTAATTGTCCTTCAACAGCCATGCAATTTAATAACTTGAAAATGATAAGATAACCGGCTTCAACTAGAAAATACAAAACTCTTCCTTACTTGTAACAACCATGTAGTCAAAAGGGAGGGTCGAACAACTCGGGGATGTTAACAACTTAAGGTGCTCGGGCTTTGGTATGTGTACTTGATATGCTCATGGTAACTTAGACACAGTGGACAAGTGGATACTTCTACTTCTGGCCACGATCAAGGTCTTCCGAGTTCCGACTTGAAATCCGTACACGGCTAACAACATACAACTTCAATTATGGATACAATAATGTGCCTTTTTTAAAAGGAATCTTTAATATATTTTGAAAGAGAAGTAGTCTTTTGGGCCTTTGGCAGTTAGTTTACCTAAACACTAAGATAGGATATGGACCGTCTGCTACTCATCCACAATAAATATCCTTCAATCCTATTCCACAAAAGAAGAAAAGACGACACTAAAATTGCTCTCCTTACAAATCGCCGTGTGATCAAAATCATAACTCATATACTGCTATCAATGGGCACGGGTAGGTTGCTTAGTAAGCTAAAAGTATAAACTTCAAACTATGTTACTCAAACTCGGCTGGAAGTATCTGACATGTCCATCCCTATCCAAGTGTCAGACATGACTATTTTACGGAAACATCATGTTTTGGCGAAAAACGAAGACGATGTATTCACACCCATGTCGGAGTGTCGATTAACCGATATGGGTACGCAAGGTAATATGAAGAGTGCGGGTAGCATAGATTAGAAAGATGTCTTTAAATTCTCACTTTCATTTAGTTCTTTACGTCTGGACTAAATGTGAAGAATTCTATAAAACAAAGGGAGTAATTAGGATGACATGCTAGGCTAAACTTTGATACTATATTGCCTTAGTTTAAGGAGGCGCGAGGCGCTGGGGGCTATTGCGATGAGGCGAAAGGCACGAGGCGAAGGTGCGCGCCTCATGCACACGAGGCGCACTCGTTTAACGAACAAAATTCTATTTTTCAAAACCATATTTTGCAAAAAATAACCCCTATTTTGGTATTTAGAGAGGGCCAATGGGTAAAGAAGTATAAACAAGGGATTAAGGGGCAAAGGGAAGGGTAGAAATAAGGTTACAAAAGAAAGAAAAATCAAACTTGCACAGTTGTGCGCCTCAGAGCCTGCGCCTCAGTGCATCGGTGTGCCTCAAGCTTCTGAGGGGATCCCAGTTGCGCCTAGGTACGCCTCAGGCGCGCTTTTTTAAACTAAGTATATTGCTACTTAATTACAAGTTGCAAAAAAATATCTTAAAAGTTGTTGGTGCAAAATGTGGGGATAAGAATTAGAGTAGGACACCACCTCAATTGCAGGTGCTAATGCTAAATCTTCTTGGCCCCATAGATTCCATCGAGGAGGATCAAAGTAAATCTTCACTCACCTTGTTTGCACTAAAACAACATTGGGACCTAGTTTACCATGAGATTATCTCTCTATATACTACATCACACTGATGGGTAATTAACAACATACCAATAGAGGTGTGAAATCTCTTCAGTAACCCTTCAGCTTAAAACCAAAATCATTTATTTAATCATCCCTGACACTCAAGTCAATAACAAAACCAACTCTCCCATCTTCCTATGTTTTGAGGGAAATAGGACGTTGGAGGAAATTTGAAATCCTACAATTTTCTCATCAACTTCACATATTTGTACTTTCTAGGAAATGCGACTTCCCATTATTTTATTTTCTTTGGGTATCCAAACAACCACTCACAAGTGCTAATGTCGATTATGAGCTAAACAAACTGTTCGTCTAGCAAAAGTCCATCAATATACGGTAATGCCTAGGTATAGTCATTATGAGTTTAGAATGTTTGTAATGTGAAAAATGACTTTTAGCAGATTCAGTGGGAAAAGGTATGAACTGTAGGAGGAGTTATTGTTGACCTTAGATTATTTATTGCCCTGACCCTATAATTTGGATCAAATAACTATAGAGTGAGTTTGAGAGAACATATAGTTAACCAGCTGTAGACATTGTCATCATGAGTTGGATATAGTAATAGGAAGAGGATCGAAACCAAAATAGAGTACAAAACACATAATTGCATAACAAAGAACCAATATAAAAGACAATGACACACACTCTTAAAATCGTAATTTTTCCCACGTTAGGCAGCATTTATTCTCAGGCCGTCTAGATCATCCAATAAAAACTACCTAATAACTTAGGGTATATCAAAATCATATGTGTGTCTAAGACGCTATTGTGGGAGGGCGTAAGAAGATAAGTTACATATATGGTAACCCTCAGTAGAAATATTGATAGGGAAGGAAATGACGGTACCAGGTCTAGGGGAAAACAAATGAGCATGAGAAAAACAATGCGTGTATGATATTACCTGAAGGAGAATTGGACACTTAGAAAGCTCACTGCAGTGTTAAGTTGAGTTGATGATATAATTCTGCCAGTAAAAGAGTAAGGATTAGAAAAATAAGTCTTATAGAATGAGAAAAGTATGATCTCTGCCTAGTGATTTACTCCATAAAATGTAACTAGGATAATAGTGGTGACTGGTGAGCCTTCTTCATAATTACAGTCTATAGCGGTATAGCTAGGCCTCACCTAGTCGCCTTTGCTACGGAGGCTAAGCATTACATATGAACAACAAACTCTACATCCACAAGACCACAACCTCCATAAGACACCAAGCTGCTAACACCAAAAGAGTCCAACATCAAAAACTGCTAACACCAAAAGAGTCCAACATCACATAAATTAGGAACTATTTAAACTTCTCTCTGAATCTCAGATTAAATGTCATCATATCTTTTTTTGGTACAAAGGAGCAGCCAATGCTGCGGGGGTTGGGGATATGAGGATTTGAACACGGGACAACCCCCAGGCAGGTTGAATTCCTAACCACTAGGCTTACCTTGATCCTCAAATGCAACTATGAGTAACCAGAAATTAATACATCACCGACGGAATCATATTGTAAATAATCAAATATGAATCCGAAAGTACACAACATAAGAAGCTTGAAGAATAACTTTCATCATAGTGAAAAAGATACGCAGATCAAGCCTGGAACAACACATGAGTAGCTATAATAGGAACAGCTTGCATACACAGCAAGGCTAGGTTTTTTTTTTTTGGGTTTGGGATATTTATCAAATCTTCATCTTCTTACCTAGAATAAATCTCCAAAATCTTTCACCTTAATTAAGCAATCAATCAATTACTAAATAAAACTGTTCTCTGAAACTGACCCCATAAAATCAAACTCACAAATTACTTTATTTGCTCACAAATGGTGACAATTTTGGGAGTAGGGCTTTGTTGTTGCGGTTGTTGTTATCTAGCCCACAAATACAAATTATATGTGTAAGAATTATACCTTAGACCCTTGATTAGCACTTCAGCAGCCGCACTTTCTCTGGGCTCCTGCGACTGGCCTTGGCCTCTGTGGGTGTGAGTGTCTCTGAAGACTGGAGAGAAGATATCATATGTATTCCATATGAGTTAATTATTAGGTTGGCCTTGGGCAAGGATGGACAAATAGTCAAAGACCCACTTATACTCTTAGATAAAATAAATAAATAAAAAATATCGCCTAAGAAACACTGTACCACCCCATAATCAGGATTTTCTATTTGTTGTGTCAGATCCCTTATCAAAGAAGACAGCTCTATTGTGTAAATGTTCCTTAGTTTCTTCTGTCTGTAGGCTGTACTCTTTCTGTTTTCCTAGTTCTCCTCTGAAGGGCTGTGACTTGCGAGTTATCTTTTATTGAATTTAATGTATTTTCTTGTTTGTTGTTGGGTTGTATATGCAGATACATGTGGTATTGCCGCCACGGCTAGGCAATTGGAGTACCAGTTGAGGCTTGCTTATGCACAGGCCGACCCTCCTATACAGTTGCGCGCGGATCCTATTTTTCTTCATTTTAAATGGGAGAAACTGCTCAAGGAAATGACTACCCGTCAAAGTCGTTGGTCACCATGGAAGCTTTTGCTCATGGCCCTTGATGAAGGCGTACGTAACACAACTGGAGAACCAAGGAGTGGTGTTCCGTTGTGGAACAAACTAACCCATTGGATTGATGAGAGGAAATTTCTAGACCAAAATGAATTCATCCCTAAGATAAGTCAGCTGTTCGACTCTAGGATTCCCGTAGTTGTGGTAATTCAAGTTAACGTAAACTATCCCCACTATGCTGAGCACCCATACACGGGTTTGGATGACAACGGTGGAGTGGCAGATGCGATGTTACGCAATAAGACCGACCAATATGGTATTGTAACTTGAGTCCAAGAGACCCATGCAGTGGTTTTGGTAGGAGACTATAAAGCTAAAGAGGGTAATCCTTACGGTCTAGCTCCGGATACCTATTGGTTGTATCAGAATTCAACAAAAGGTAAACCTTTGGTCCCCAGTTTATTGCCAAATTGGATTGGTATTCTTCATCCTCGTGTTGTCATTGAAGCTTATTATGGTGTGTCTCACCCTACTAATGTGGTTCTCCCAATCTCGGAAGCTCCGCGTAGAGTTATTAACCAAAAAAGTGCATTGATTCAGAGACGTG
Source organism: Spergularia marina (assembly GCA_963680865.1). Lineage (NCBI taxonomy): Eukaryota > Viridiplantae > Streptophyta > Magnoliopsida > Caryophyllales > Caryophyllaceae > Spergularia > Spergularia marina. The sequence continues at coordinate 17,546,609 of OY804553.1, read as the reverse complement.
TTGAGAGGGAGGCTTATCAGGAAGCTCAAGCAAGAAGGCAACGATCTAGGCGCTAATTTTTTAGGCTCGGCAGAAAAAAAAAAAAAAAAACTTCTAATTTTTGGGCAGTCTACATTACATTATGTAGTAGCTGTATTGCTGTAGCCAAATACTTGATGTAAAATCTTGTTTTGCTACTGTTTATGTCTCTGACAAGTTTCTGACTTCTCTGTAGCACTAATCAGGGGGAGTTTACTGTAGTGGGAGTGGATTGGTGTAATTAGTACCAAGCAATGTTTCTGCATATGATTCGCTCATCAAAGTTACCAAGTCTAGGCTTTACTGGTGTGATGTTTAGTTGTTTACGTATCTAATCTTTTTTTTTTTAAGTTGCGGAGTAGCCTCAAGCATTTGGACTTTATTATTAGAGTTGCCAGGTTCGCTGAAATTCGTTTCTTTCGATTTCCAGCACTTGTATACGTATCATTTGTATACTACTTCCGTTCTTTTCATTTTGTTAACGTGTTGGTTTGAATATGTCAGAGCAACTCATATCAAACGTTAACAAACGAAAACAAGAGAGGGAATCAATAAAGTTTCAAATGAGTCTTTGCATCTGTGTTGCTCAGGAAACTTATAACAGTTACACTTACACCACAGACTGGCTGATAAAGTGATAATGAACTCACATTACATAGTACTCCGTTTTTTCTTGGCTCAACGAGTTAACTTCAACGTCTTTACAAAACCTTCATCAACATCAAATTTTCATACCAAAAAGAAAAATGTGTACCTCAGACTATCAGAGACATCTTACATTTTGGTTGATGAAATTCCTACCGCGATGTTCTTGATTTTTTTTTTTTTTTTTTTTTTTTTTTTTTTTTTTGGACAACGGCCATGTTCCTGATAATTAATACTACTACAGTACTAACTACTAAACAATAATCTTTGCGCCATTGAAGCTCTTGGAAGAACCATCGCCATCTCTTGATCCGCCCAATCGAGAGTAGGAATGTGTTGAAGAAATATTACCATCTCATGGAAATCAAGCTTCAGGAGTTTATCTGACCATTGAGAGGTTATATGACAAGAGTCAAAAATTCATTATGAGGCTCTTTCCGGAGACAGAAGACAAAAGATGGTAACTCATCACAACCTGTCTAGGCAGAATCGCAGAAAAGCCAACTTACTGGTAACGGAAACTGGCCGCTATGTGCACAAGAAAATTTGGCAGAGCATCTAATTCGGCAAGGTACATCACAAAGGTGGTTGACAAGATCTGAGAATCAAACAATACCAGGTAATTGCACTACAGGTTCTTGTCAACAACAAAAAAACAAAAACAAAAAAAAAAAAATTGCACTATCAAGGCTAAGAATTTGCAAGTTGGGACTGACATTTTCCATGTCCTGTCAATCTAATAAAGCAGGTGCATAAACAGGAGGGAAAAACTAAACAAACCTCGCATATTAGAAGACGATCAAACCACCGGAATGCAAATTGAAAGAAATTGGGTTCGTGCTCTTTCCATGTATCTTGAAACAGGCTCTGCTAGGATCTTTATAATGAGTAACTGTAAATGCGAACTGAATTCCATATAAAAAAAGCTCTTTCTACTTTGAAGGGAGAAATCATATACAGCATACCCCACCTTCCCTTCTATGTGAGAGCCCTATGTTGTGGGAAAATGGAATATGTGATGCTCCAGCAGCTTTGAATGTGAGATTTCGATGATTATCCCATCCAATTCCAACAAGGACATAAATGTCTGTTTTACAGCCTTTTTGTAACCAACCTGCTAAAAGTTTTGAACATAAGGAAACCTCAAAGAATGAAAATTTACGAAGTTTCCACGTAGAGATCACCAAGGAGTGGAGGAAGAAGGGGGGGGGGGGGGTTCAGACTCAGATATAGCATCTTTTACTCTCTGAACAGCTGTAGTATTGAGTAAGACGAAGACCGAGTAGTATTTGTGCAACAACGTTACCCCAATGCCTATGGCAACATAAAGGTGAGGGGGGTTGTCAGATGCACTCTTCAACCTAAATATACAATTTGGATGAAGCTCTTAGATCTACCGGAACTGGAAGGCTCTGCAATCTGTACTGTGCTTCTTTGAATGAGAATTTACACAGTAACAGAGATCTTGGACAAAACTAGACTAAAATATGAAGAGAGGAGAAACTATCAGCATATATGAACTATGGAAGAATTCATTTCAAAGTTGCAAACGTCGAACAATTCAAAATTAGACTACTGGGTTAATTTATGGAGAGCATTTATCACCTTAACAATACAGATTGCTGATAGAATCCTTTGTGAAAATGCAAGTAAGGACACCAAAGCAGAACTATAATAAATTTTGAGAATAGGGTTCAATAGTTAAGGACATACCATCAATCCTCAAGCAGTTTTGAAAGGCACCAATAGCAGTTTCAACATTAGCAATCTTTCAAAGTATTCTGACAAGTATACAACAAAGTGAACTGGCGCAAAAAGGTCTTTAACCCTGTACTGCTGTACATATCACTGGCAGGATGCCAGATGGCCTGGTGGTAACACAAAACATGGATTGCTTAATGAGATCAGAAACAACAGTGGAGGCTTTTTATAAATTTCCTGAAGTAGGAAAAAAAAAAGATGACAAATCGACTAGCCCCGATCCTCTAGGCTTCCTAAACGAACTGGAGGATCCACTTTCTACCTTTGGACAATAACATGGGTACTTGGCAAGGCCAATTCCCTAGACCATTTGTTACTAATAGAGTACTTTTTACCGAGGAATTTAAATACTGTACTTTGGTTGGTTTCTCAGAACCCAGCGTTCCAGACTTCCAGCTGCTCATCTTGTTTCGGTTTTTTCACTCTTTATTCCTTTGCCTTCTCCACGACCACCAGAGTTAAGCCCCAATGCACACGTTTCTTCCTCACTCTCTCACCTCAGTGGTTGTATAATTGTGCTCATGTTAATCTCGTCTGGCTGTCTTCAAAAATAGGAGAGGAGGGCAGGTTACCAATCCTCATTCCTCAGTTGGTATAATGGCAGCATGGAAGAACTGATAAAATGTAAATATACTAAGACCCAAGGGATCGAAAAGAGAGACTCTGAGCCTTTTGTACTTTGTTTACTCCCTCCATTTCCTCCAAAGCTTCCCATTCCTTTCTGGTAAGGTTTTTTCGCTCCATTCTTATTCCATCAATCACACGATTTTAAAACTCAACTTACCCCACGCACCCTTCCCGCCTACTTTCAACTTAACTTAAACTCTGGTACAAAACCAAATGGGAAAACCATACATAGGGAGATTCTAATAAGTTCCTTATAGAAGACTTTTTTTACTACTTTGTGTATAGACCTGACACTTAACAAACATTTTTCCTATTTATATTAGTTGGGGAAGATCTATGGTGAATGGTGATTGCATTGAGCGAAAGACTGCACCAGTTCACACAGCATACAATGATATATCGGTCCTAACTGTGAAACTCTAATAATAGAGCAAATAATAGGAAGTAAAATATGAAATTAGGTAGAAAGGTAAATAGAATATTACTAGGTAAATATTGAGTAGAATGTATTATTCACTTACTAAACACACTGTACAATCCTATATACTCCCTCCGTCCCCCTTTAAACACCCCATTGACAATTTTGATAGGATTTAGGTAGTTTGGATTGTTTATAATTGTTGATGATAATGTATTGTTTGTTTATTATTGTTGATGATAATGGGTGATTTGTTTATTATTGTTGGAGATAATGGGTGATTTGTTTATTATTATTGAAGATAATGGGTAATTTGTTTATTATTTTTGGAGATAGTGGAAGGTTGATGGGTGGTGAAAACTTACCCCATATAGTAAGTTTAGAAATGGGGTGTTTAAAGAGAGACACCCAAAAAAGAAAAATTGGGTGTTTAAAAGGGGACGGAGGGAGTATATATACACAAGATAATTACTACTTGAGTAGTTGGGTAGCTAATAATCTAGACCTTCTAGTGACTTCTAGCCTAAATACTTGATAGATAATTCTAGATACAATATATGAACAAGGTATTTAATACAAGTATCAAAATGTTCACCCATATAATCAACCCAATATACTCACACTAACAAATCAACATCCAAAAGAAGAAGAGTATCCCGTCCAAAGATTTCTGCATAGAAGGTTGCTGACAATGGGGGCATTGTTCTTCAAAAAAGATAAACATTGGGTGTAACACTACGAAATTTGGAAAGTGGATTATGGAGTTGGTTTGTCCCACATTGGGAAAATCAGGCTCATATGATCAGTTTATAATAGATTCCTACCATCATACTATCAATAAGGTCTTCACCTTTTAAAACCCACGTGAGGATATTCGGGCTTAAGGGGTGACTTCCCAGCTTATTGGGTTGTGTTGCGACGTATGATGGATCGGGCTGTTACAGATGGTATCAGAGCAACCTTGCGACCGCGTGCTGGGTGCTGGGGCGAGGTCCAGACCAGCCGTCTAGCGGGGGAGATCTTGGACCTGTGTTAATGTTGGTATGGTTTGGTCGAGGCGCAACAGGGACGTTGCGGTCTTTAAGTGGGGGAGTTTGTAACACTACGAAATTTGGAAAGTGGATTATGGAGTTGGTTTGTCCCACATTGGGAAAATCAGGCTCATATGATCAGTTTATAATAGATTCCTACCATCATACTATCAACAAGGCCTTCACCTTTTAAAGCCCACGTGAGGATATTCGGGCTTAAGGGGTGACTTCCCACCTTATTGGGTTGTGTTGCGACGTATGATGGATCGGGCTGTTACATTGGGCACAGTTTTGGGACAGTCAACGCCAATCTAGCAAGTAGCACAAGTTGATCGTCCTGCTATTCACAAGCAAGTGAAAAGAAACCAACATTATTGATTATGTGATTGCGTACCTAAAAAGAAGGATGCTGATTTCATCATCTTAATGTTGACAGTCTGGAATATCATATTAATGTACAACGCTATCAAGATACATCAAGGCCCTTCCTCCTCAGAACACCTTCTTTCAGGATTAGATGGTGAATATCCCTGTTGTCAGTTCAAATTCATTCAAACTTATAAAAAGACATTACATTCATGTCGCATCAAGAAGAAACATTTCATCATATAGAAACTTTTGGCTAATTTAAGAGATGCATTCAGAATTTACAAAACTCTTCGATCTTCACATAAGATAACTTTTGACAAAGTGCTACCTGTACAAAAACTTTTAATCAAGTTATCAAGTTACAGGGTCATACTAAATGTAAATACTAGATACATGGTCACGACAGCTTCTACAGTTTTCGGTTTGTATATCCGTAAAGATAGTTCACCACGACAGCTTCTACAGTTTTCCATTTCTTTATCCGTAAAGATAGTTTACACACACACTTCATTTTTTCTCTCATTGAGGCTCCCATATAGACCGAGGAGCATGGAAGAACCCATAAGGTTGTCTGTTGTGTCAATGAAACTACTTCCCTTACCTTCTATTAAAAGGGAGCTTCAGTGAGGTACTTCTATAATAAGCACTGTTGCCTACAGAAATTGGAGGGAAGGAGAGCATGGGTACTTTAATGCGTCATATCATTTATCTGTCTTTATAAAAAACAAATACAACATTAATGAATAGCCACATTGCAAGCAACAACAATGCACCAAGCGCACAGAAAAAGATAGTATGAATAATCCAGCCCGTTCACCAACTTCTTTAATTAGTTACTATGTCTTTTGATGAACAAGTAAGCACATTTCATCGAAAACACACTTTTGAAACATAAACAAACTACTAGATACTTGTGCTGCCATGAGTCCATGCTACAGATTCAAGTTTTTCTATGCATTAAAGTTTCAACAACAGAAGAGTCATTTCACAATTCAGTCCAAACAATTGCACTCTTCCATTGCCAAGACTTATGAAAAAAGGAAGGAAAAAGGCTCATTCAATTCATGCAAAGTTTACTATGAACTAGCAAGATACCTATGATTTGAAGGTTGATTACCAAATGAAATGGAGACTTACCAAATGGCACACCACTCCTAGGTATCTGGCACAATTTTTCTGCAGGATATAATACAAATTACTGTAAACTTAATTTAGTTTAGTATCTGACACTTAGGTAAAAGAGCAATAAAGTAAATAAATTGCTTGCTCGAGGAGTCGAGATACAGGGAATAGCACATTGCGTTTGCATCTACATGAAAAAATAAAAAGAACAGTGAGAGTTGTCAGTCAACTAGAGCAAATTTTAACTGCCAACTCCTGACAGCATAACCTATTTACACAGCTGCTTGCACGTCAGTTGCCTGAAGAAGCCAGCGCCAACCACTTCACAAAGTATGTATACTATGGTTCTGTGGCAGCAGTTATACAGTAACACTCAATTCCAATCAAACGCATGCTAGCATTGCGGAAAGATAAGGGATTAAGCTCACACAACTTCATTGCGTAGCCAATGCAACGAAGCTTTCAGTACAACATAGTTTTCATTGATGCACTATACTCACCTTTTCATGAGCAGTGCTCTTGGGCTCTTGAGAAAATAGAGGAAGACCTTCGAGGACTGGCTTCCACACAGACCTTTCCGCAAACATAGGCATTCCAGCGCCTTTGCTGCTTCTGCATCAGTAGACTGGAACACATACAATTGTTTAGAAAAGAAATTATCCATAATAAAAAAAATATATACATACTTGTTGAGCATATAACAAAGAGGATACTTCGGCTCTGAAGCTAAATGACATCTTTCAAGTAATTTTGTGATCGCATATATTTGTCTGTTCAATAGCGTTTCATTCTGAGCAATAGCTATTCAATCCAATGACATAAAAACACAGAGTAGCTAAGTCCACGCAAAATCCCCAAAACCAGTTGGAAAGACAAACACTAAGCTATCAGGTTCACAGTGCATATGACCAGTAACATGGAATGACACCAAGTAGCCAATGCAAGTGAAATAACTTGGAGATAGTCCAAGAAAACAATGACATCAATCATCACTTTGCTTTCAGCTATATGATGAGATTAGAGACGAAAATGATTAGGGAATATGGAAGTATTACTATGTTGGGATTAACGTTCCATCCCAAGTGAATTGTTTCACATTGAAACATAATGTGAATTCAATGGACATTCTTAATGTCAATTAAGAATGGGGTGTTCTTTGCAGTGCGTGTATGTGCAAGATGTTGCATCATAACATCTTGGTTTCAATGACATTAATTGGGTCATTGTTTCAATGCATTAGCAAAGTCGGAGTGTTATATAAAGGAATGATTATTCCTTGCCAAGACACACACTCACACTCACACACATACACAAGGATAATTGTGGGAGTGGCATCACAAGAGGGAAAAATACTAGGAGTGTTAAACCCATTTAGTGTGAGACATTTGGAGGGTTAAACAATTGACTCCGAAATTGGGACAATCCTAGAGAGTTTAATAGTTGACTCTAAAATTGGCTAGTATTTATCTTGTGAGGGTTCTAAGTTGGTGTGTAACTTAGAACGACAGTATTTGTATTGGCACTATTTCATAGTGGAAATTCAGTCGCTTGGCTGGTGGGTTTACCTCCGGATTTGGAGGGTTTTCCCTGGGTTAAGTCTCTAAATATCTTGTCTCATCGTGTTATTGCTTGCGGTTATTTTACTTTTACGGTTACTTGTCGATTGATGCTTCTGTTGCGCGGGGAAATTGGCGTTAATTTCCCAACAGTGGTATTAGAGCCACTTGGTGGCTTAACCTGGTGGCGTGGTTTTTTAATCGACAAGGTGTCAAGATGGGGTTACAGTTCGCGGTACCGAAGTTTGATGGTAAAAGTAGCTTCACTCTTTGGCAAAGAAGAATGAAGGATCTCCTGGTGCATTTGGGCTTGGTTAAAGCCTTGAAAGGAGCGGAGGGCAAGCCGGAATCGATGAGTGCGACGGATTGGGAGGATGTGTGTACTAAGTGTGCTAGTACCATCCGACTGTGTGTCGCGGATAATGTCATCAATTATGTTGTTGATAAGGACTCTCCATCGGCGATATGGGAAAGTTTGGAAAAGCTATACATGGAGAAAAGCTTGACAAACAAGTTGCTGTTAAAACGGCGGTTATATCGGTTACAGATGGATGAGGGTGAAAACCTCATTGGACATATGAATGTGTTCAATGGATTGTTAGACGAGTTGAAAAAAATCAAGGTTACAATTGAGGACGAAGAGCGGGCGTTACTTCTCCTTAATTCTCTCCCGGACACATATGAGACTTATGTGGATACAATCCTGTGCGGCAAGGATACAAACACCTTGGAGCTAGCACAATCAACTTTATTGTCCTTTGATGCGAGGAAAAAGGAGAAGGCTGGAGTACGAGGCGACGACGAGGGAATTGCGTCTGTTGCTCGGGGTGGGAGAGATCGATCGTTTAATAAGGCGGATGGGTCGAAGCATGGCATGTCTCGATCCAGGTTCACTTCCGGTGATGTGAAGTGTTACAAGTGTGGTAACCTTGGGCATGTTAGGCGGAATTGTCCTGACACGCTGGAAAAAGGTGATACGAACTTGGTTCAAGGTGGAGAGAAGGGTGAAAATTCTCTCGGCTATGATAGTGATGTCTTTGCGGTCACTATTGTAGGCAACAATACAATTTCCAAGGAAGAATGGGTTTTAGATTCGGGTTGTGTTGATCACGTTTGCTCCCGGAAAGAATGTTTTGTGGAGCTCCACGAAGGTATGACGGGTAAGTTGAGTTTGGCGGATAACTCCACTGTTAATGTCATGGGCGTTGGAGTGGTAAAAATCAAAACTGGTGGGGGAGTGGTGCATACTTTGGACAAGGTAGCATATGTTCCAAAGTTGCAGAAAAATCTAATCTCACTTAGTCGGTTAGACTCCGAAAGTTATGGGTTTAAGGCTCATGGGGGAGTCGTTAAGGTGACTAAGGGTAACATGATCCTCATGAAGGGGAAGTTGTATCGTGGGGTATATCGTCTGGACGCTTATAGCGTGAAGACCTCAAGGAACTGGAAACAAGGAAGACGTCGACGTGTTTCGGTCGCGGGGGGAGGCGACGAAGGTAAATAGTTTCCAGGCTGCAGATGGACGTAAAGTTAAAGTTCCCGCCGGTGATAAGGTGGAGGGGTGGAGGTCCCTTTCCAGAGTCAAATAACGCAGTTGACTCGGCTGCAGCTGTACACGGTGCATTGGTCGTGGTATTGAGTTAGGGTGAGGACCGGATACTAACGGGTGTGCAGCTGGAATTTCAAAACGCCAATGGTTGATCATCGGTGTTTATCCCTTGGGATGGAGGGGGAGAATGTTGGGATTAACGTTCCATCCCAAGTGAATTGTTTCACATTGAAACATAATGTGAATTCAATGGACATTATTAATGGCAATTAAGAATGATACGTTCTTTGCAGTGCGTGTATGTGCAAGATGTTGCAACATAACATCTTGGTTTCAATGACATTAATTGGGTCATTGGTTCAATACATTAGCAAAGTCGGAGTGTTATATAAAGGAATGATTATTCCTTGTCAAGACACACACTCACACTCACACACATACACAAGGATAATTGTGGGAGTGGCATCACAAGAGGGAAAAATACTAGGAGTATTAAACACATTAAGTGTGGGACAATTTTGGAGGGTTAAACAATTGACTCTGAAATTGGGACAATCTTAGATGGTTTAATAGTTGACTCTAAAATTGCCTAGTATTTATCTTGTGAGGGTTCTAAGTTGGTGTGTAACTTACGACGACAGTAATTATACTGGCACTATTTCATAGTGGAAATTCAGTCGTTTGGCTGGTGGGTTTACCTCCGGATTTGGAGGGTTTTCCCTGGGTTAAGTCCCTAAATATCTTGTCTCATCGTGTTATTGCTTGCGGTTATTATAATTTTACGGTTACTTGTCGATTGGTGCTTTCATTGCGCGGGGAAATTGGCGTTAATTTCCCAACATACTATATTGTATTAGGAATATGATTAGGAAATATCTATACTATATTAGGAATAGTATTATGGAATAATAGGAGTAGATCTCCGTCTTACGGTACAAGCTATTGTAACGATATAAATAGGGGTTCACCCCTCATCAATAAGAACACAACTATCCTTCACAACCCTAATTACATCTTATCAGAAGTCTATGATCTCAACTCATATTTATACTTAGATACTACTACTTATCAGCCATATCGCAAGTTTATGCACAAAAGATAAGTGTAGAGTCATGTACACCAAATGGAAACAATGGACATATAAATGCAGCCTATAGTAGGTCTACTTATCTATCAAAAAGTCATTGTTGCTATAAGGTTTAACAATTGATTCATTGACAAATGATAGCTCCTAATATACACAATCACATCTAAGGTTACATAGTCAACTTTGTTCTATGACAATATTTAGCTCTTGTATCAAATAGTAAAAAGGGGAAGCTGGTACACTTACATACAATGTATGAGGAATCTTCATACATTGTGACGTGGCAGCATCCCATTGGCTTAATGAAAAAAAAGGTGGTCACAAATCAGCACTCATGAAATTAGAAATAAACCAAACACTATGATTAATATTCTGGGTCAATCTCACTCTACAAACACCACCTAAGTCGTACTCCAACACCACCACCAAGGTCGCCGCGCTAGCAAAGGCGCTCGACGACCACTAGAGGACGTTGGCTATCCGACCAAGAACCACCCTAAATCTTCGACCACAAAGAAACCCCAAAATAAACGGCAAGGTGAGAATGCGGCGGAGGTGGCGCCGCAACAGTGCCCCGATCTAGCCATTCATATTAATGGCATGGGTATGTGATGGCGCGGGAGGAGAATACGGTGGAGAGAGAAAGGAGAAGCGGTGAGTGGCGGTGGAGAGAGAAGGGAGATAGAGTGGTGTCGCTAAATATAAGGTGAAGTGTTGGTGTCTTGGTGGTGGTTTATGGGCATCAGCGGCGAGGGGAGTCACCGTCATGGAGTCGCGCAGCCGAAATCGACTCATTGACGGTGGCGGCGGGGATGGGCCGATGGGGGTGGGACTGGGTGGTGTTGACTACTGACCGGTGATGAGGGGTAAAGGGATTAGTGGGTGGTGCACCATGTTTGTGGGGTGGGGACTGTGGAGGATAAAATATTGATTAGATATTTCTTTGATTGATGGAGATCAGTGGTCCAGATTTTCCAAGCCCAGATTTTAATTTTGATGCAAGAAATTCCATCTGTTATTAGTTATGTATGTTGATAACACTTATTGAAAATGACTGAAAGAATCATAATGTATAAGATTCTTCATACACCCAGTGTATGTGTACCCTTTTTCGTAAAAAGGCCTAATAAAGCAATCATTGGAATTATAAACGCAAATTTTGTTGCACTTTTGAAAGATGACAACATCTTGTTCTTTTCAAAATTTAATAAACCTGATCATTGGAATTATACTCACGAAGAAGACTGAAAAAGGCGTCTTTGACTTACTCGGTAAGCATGAACCCAATGCTTTAATAACTGTTGTTAGAAATCAGAACGAACATACGAGTAATAGAATAAGAATGAGGGTAACAAGGAAATTGGGGAAGGGGTGACACGCGGATAGCGGGAAAGTCTTCTAGCTGCCACTTCACTGCTTTTCTGAGTTCCTCTTATCGTCTTTAGGCCCGTTACAAGTTACAATGGTTGTCTGATCTGATGTGGGAGAAAAATATCAAAATTTAATTTTTTTTTTTTTAGGGCAAACACGAGAACCATATATTACGTCATAGTATCTACAAAATCAATAGCTGCGATATCAAGTACATCTCCCGGGCCATTATCGACCCAGACTCGGATCCAGTATTACTAAAAGAATGAGCTGCCTTATTTCCTAACCTATGTATATGACTAAAAGAACAAGATTGAAATCTACAGAAAAAAGCTATATGTAAAATTTATTAAATTTAACACACGATAAACTGTCTTATTTATTATTGAGAATGACAAGAGTTTCATATAGGTTACAATAGTGTAAACCCTAATATAAACTCTAAGCTAAAATATGGTAGGAATAATATCGTTTACATAAATAAGATTTATTACAAACAATATTATTATTTACTATAATTATAATATATTGTCTTTATTCCCTAATAATAATATCCGACACTACAAAACCGAAATAAGAATAAACAAAATAACTTGACTTTAAGGACCTAACCAACTGCAAAGGATTCCACTCCAAAATGGCATTTTGAACCCCTTGCTGCCACGCTATTTGGAGACCCAACATGGTCGCCTTCGTCTCAACAATATCTGGCGCCCATCTCTCCTTCACCTTCCTTACCGCCACCCGTGTTACTTCTCCCTCCGGTCCCCTAACCACAACTCCTATCCCCGAACCGGCCCCACTGAAACTGCCCCATCAGAATTCACCTTAAAGACACCATGTGGTGGTGGTTTCCACACATCCGACCAGCCCCCCACCCGCTTCTGCCTCCACTTTATCCTTCCCCCTCGTAGCCTCACGATAAGCTTCCAGGTAGCTTTTCGCTCGATGAACAACGCTATCCTTCCCCTCGTATGAGTCATGTTGTGAAATTATTAAGCATCCCACTCATGGATTTCGCCGAGATCTTTATAGTTTCCGACCTTATAGAACACGATCTCGTTGCGAAAATATAACTACTGAGGACTGGCTTCATATTAAGTTACTGCCAAATACACATGTGAATTTTGTTTTTAGAGAAAAATATAGTTGTTGTTGGCGGTACCCGAATCAGTTGCGACACGGATGAGAATGCGTACATTAACCGCCAATTTCCTGCGCCCTTAAGCCTAAGAAAGAGGCTTAAGTGACTTGAACATATCCTGAACTTTAGCAAGTGAATGATTTAAAATTCGAATTATTTCACAAAATAGTCTGTCGGGCTTAGCTCAAGAGGCTACGTCCCCTGCATAAGAGATGAATCACTTTAAGGACAATGATTCATGTAGCTCCACCCGGCTTATATGAACAAGCTATTCTGGAGTGGTAACTATAACCCAGAGTGCCTCCTCAGGTGCTTCCCACAGGATTCGTTACAAACACCCGACCTATAGTTAGGAAAAACACCTTTCAATGAACAAGCCGAATGGGAGTGAGAAAAATATAGTTGTAATAACATTAATTAGAAGGTGATTTGAAGTTAAAACAATTAAAGACGAAAATTTTATTTTAGATTAAACCTTTTTTTTTCAATATCATATCATATATCATATATCATATATAAATAAATACAATAACGGTAGATTTAGAAGCATTTTAAGTCGTCCACATCATATTTGACATCAGCGCCATGTCATAGCTGACGTCATCACCGGTAAATATGGCAAGTAAATCTGCATCAAAATAGCATATTATGTTTATAAAAAAAGAATCAAATATTTTAAATTATATGATGTCGCCGATATTTTTGGAATCAAATAAAATCATTTAATTTTAGAAAATATAATCTGAAGAATCTAAAATCATATATAATAAATATACTGACGGCTGATAAAAATGCCATATTAAAAATGTAAACAAATAAAATAAATTTATGAGGAAAGTAATCAAATCTTTAAAAATAACGAAACAATAATATCAATTACCATAAACAAAAAAAAAAAAAAAAAAAAAAAAAGAAAAAGAAAAAAAAAATCTGCAGAAACCATGGAACTTTCCATAACTAATTTTAATCTAAGACAAAATATAATTACACAAAATTATAATTTAAGAAACTATGTAAAATCATACCAAAATTATAATAATAAAATGGCAAAATCTTTACAAGAAAAAAAGAAAGAAAATAAAAAATTTATCGTGAATACTAGAATTTGTATAAAAAAAATCCAACTATACATGATTAAATTACCAATATTAATAATAAGTAGCATATGTTTCGCAAAGATTCTAGGGTTATACCAATTTCACACTTTACCCTACCAATATAAAAGGACAACAACAAACAATAATTTCATACTAGCAAAGATTGTATCATCCTTATTATTAGTTCGATCTTCTACTCTCATGCACTCTCTACATAACTGATCCTTTAAGGACATACCTTTTATTTTGTTCATATCTTTTTTATTTGATTCTAGCATAATTCTAGCCATCTGTTTTTTTTTTTTTTTTGGTACAAAGGAGCAACTAATGTTGCGGGGATGCGGTATGAGGACTTGAACCCGGGACATCCCCCAGGCAGGTTGATTCTTAACCACTAGGCCAACCTTGATCCTCATAATTCTAGCCATCTGTAACATTGTATTTAGATTAATTGAAGGTCGTTATTTTTTCAGCATCATTTGATCATTGGAAATGAAATCAGTGTATTTGTGTTCAATCGTCATCACTTATAAGTTATATTGTTTAATTGTGTGTATTCCTACTTCTACAAACTTTAACACTACATGTTCATCACAAAATCAATGGTTAAATTTAAATTCAATGTTCATAAATTACATTAGATTATCAATTTATTATATGTTCATTATTTGATTACCCTAAAAAATCAGCCGCGTAAAAAGCATAAATTTCAAAGTATTTAGGCAAAAATCCCCGTGATTATATTGAGCAACAAATTTTAAAAATATAATTTCCATAAAAATGTGTAACAGAAGGTATTATCCTAAAATAAAATCAATGGAAATGATAATATAATCTCAACAAATTAAAATTATCCTAAAAGATATCAATTTATGTCCTACATTATTCCAAGATATTATATATTGGATAAATAAAAAAGTTCCCCGAATAAATACTATAAAGTTGAAAATTTGGGAAAGAAACAATTTCCTACGCATTAAAAATTGATTTTAAGGTTATAAAATAGGAAAATTTGCGAAACCGCACCTTATAAAATAAGTCTTTTGCGAGGCTGCACCTTTTAGGTTAAATTTTGCGAAACAATACATTTTAAGTCTATTTCTTTGCGAAGCAGCACCTTTTTTCGTTTTCGACCAATTTTGACCACTTTCCACAGTTGACCCAATGTTGACTTGTTCTAACAATTTAGGGGTGTTTGGGGGGGGGGGGGATTGGAGGGAAATTGAAGGAGAAGAGTTAGGCCGGGTCAACGTTGGAGAGTGGTCAAAATTAGTCGAAAATGAATAAAGGTGCTGCTTCGCAAAGAAATATACTTAAAAGATGTTGTTTCACAAAATTTAACATAAAAGGTGCGGTCTCGCAAAAAACTTATTTTATAAGGTGCGATCTCGCAAATTATCCTATAAAATATGAATAATATACTACGATTTCACGTTAAGGCTATAAAATCCGAATAATATATAGTTAGAAAAGGAAAAAATAATTTCCTACGGCAATAAAATCTGGTTTTAAGGTTATAAATATGAATAATATATTGCAATTTCATGTTAAGGCAATAAAATTTGAATAATATATAGCTAAAAAAGGAAAAAATAAATTTCCTACGGCAATAAAATTTGGTTTTAAGGTTATAAAATATGAAAAATATATTACTATTTCACGTTAAGGCAATAAAATCTTAATAATATTTTGCTAGAAGAGAAAAAAAATAATTTCTAAATTTTCTATATTACACTCGGTAAATCAGAAACCTATCATATACGGAATAGATCAGATATTTCCCAGAATTAGATAAAATTTACTTAATGATAAGAAATCACACTTAATAAATTCCCAATGAAATGACATTTCTTCAATTAACATCGGATGATATTATACAGAATAGTAAAGGAAATCGATCTCCATATTTTGCCATCTCTAATAGACGAATATTATAAAAGGTAATACGGAATATTCCAACTTGTCATACACTGGATAAATCGAGCAATTCCCAGATTAAGAAATATACCATTTGTTATATTTGGAAAAGATACAATTGACATATTCTTTGCAATCAATCATATATATCATTCTAAAGTTTTAGACAAGAAAATCTCTGTGATTATATTGAGCAACAAATTTTAAAAATATAATTTCCATAAAAATGTGTAACAGAAGGTATTATCCTAAAATAAAATCAATGGAAATGATAATATAATCTGAACGAAGTAAAATTATCCTAAAAGATATACATTTTTGTTCCTGAAATATTCCAACCTATTATAGGGGATAAATAAAAAAGTTCCCAAAATAGATACTATAAAATCGAAAATTTGAGAAAAAAGATAAAATTTTCTACGGCAATAAAATATTTTTTTTTAAGGTTATGAAATATGAAAAATATATTGCAATTTTTTCCGGATTTTAAGGCAATAAAATTTAAACAATAAATTGCAATTTACTAAGAATTTGATATTATTCACGAAACAGAATATTCCTTAAATTAAAAAAATAAAAACAGAGTTTTTTCCCCATGAAAACGGCGCCAAACAAGATAGTAATAAATTAGTGATATGATCAGCCAATTTAAAAGTAAAAAAATAGCAACTAATTGAAATCACATCCTTATAAAATCAAATCAAATCTTTTAATTTACAGAAATTATAGGGGATGGGTATTCGGAAATAAGGTACAAAATAATTTGGAAATAAGTCCTATATATGTTGGTTAGTTTAGAGATCAACATGAACAGTAGATTAGACCCAAATGTACATGCATCAAAATGAGTTCGGGTTAATACGTATCACCGGTCATATAAAGCGGGTTCATAACTAAGAATTTGGGTTACGGGACATAAAATCGGGCCATGACCTAAAAAATATGCGTATCCAAACAATGTCTGGTTCGAGCCATGAAACTCAGGAAGGATTAATTTTATAACTCAAATACGGGTCAATTTCTTGGGTATATTAAGCCCAAAAGTATGTGTATCAAATTGGTTCGAGTTAATAAAGTTTACGAGTCAAAAATAACGGGTTCATGACCCTAAAATAACAGGGTCATAACCCGTAATGTCGGTTACGGGCCATAAAAGTAGCTTCATGGCCCAAAAACCAAAAGATATTTTACACGTCAAAGATCATGTCTCCTATTTTTTTACAGTACAATACCAATTTTCATTCATAATTTTTATGCAAATTGCTTATATGCAAATAAAATCTTATTACAATAGTCCGTGCAAATTTTTCCGGAGGTTCAACTAACTTTATCTTATTTAGGGGTCAAATCGGTAAGGGTCAAGTTAGACAAAACATGGGGGGTAAGATTGAATATGCGCCTATAGAGGTCATGTACGGGTCCTAAATAGTAGTTTCATGATTAAGAAAACCCGAGGTCGAATTGGGTTGAGAAATTAAATTAGGTTTATTAAGCTTTCAATTAAGCGGTCTAACTATGTTCAAACTAATGTTTTATCATACGCACTTATTAATTTGGTAACCCAAATAATATTATCACTTTCTCTTTGTCCTACTATGGTGGTGCTGTATTTTATTGTTTTTTTCTCTTTATCCTTTTATAGTTCAAGACCAGATTTGCGTATTTTTTTCTTAAAAAATTATTAATAACATAATTATCAGTTTGTCAAGTCTCAAACATTTGCTTTTTAACGGCTTTGTACACACCGTATAAATGGCAGTCCGTGCAATTTTGCACGGGTATTAAACTAGTTATACTACTAATAGCCAAAGTAATGGCCATCAATGAGAGCGTCCACGTTAGATCTGATGTCATCGGTGACATCGGCATCTATTTAATGTTTTTTACAATTAAAAAAATGGAATATGTAAGTGTATGCATTAGGAAACAAAATCCATAAATTTAGGAACTGTATTATATTTAAGGCCTAATTTCTAGCTTTGATGACATGACATGATAGTAAAACCAACTATAAATTAGTAACAAAAATAACTTCAAACATTAAATGTTAATTTCCATCTTTTAAAAAAAAAAAAAAGGAAATAGTAAAATATTCAAAAATATCCGGCCAATATTAATCAAATCGAAATTTTAGGAAAAAAATAACAATTTTTTTCGCAACACTATAAATTTATCATTTAAAATTTGGGAAATATTAGATTACATGATCTCATTTATTTCAATATTAACTTGGTGGATTTGACTAATATTTTTTTTAAGGAACATTGTGTGAAAAATGATTCGTATAGCCCTAAGTAAGTATATATATGGTGTAAATTTGAGCAAGTTTCGTCAAATGTGCAAATTCATCATCTATATAAAAAAAAAACTCGACGAGTAGACATGCCAAATGGGTTAATACTGGTCAAATAAGTTGCATTGAACCAGTTAAGTTTGACTAAACATAAAAATACGGGTGCGAGAAAATGGGTTCGTGACACTTATATAAAAAGGGGGTATAATAGATAGAGCCAAACTAGACATATGAGTGTCAAAGTGGGTGCGAGTCTATATGAACCATGTGTAATAAAAAAAAGTGGGTTCATGACATATAAAGACTTGTTGTATGTATTAATAAAACTATAATTGAACATCTGGGAGTCAAAATGGGTGCAAGTCACTACGGGTCACGTACTCACGTGTTATAAAAAAAGTGAGTCCATGACATATTCTTCATCTTAATTTGGTTTTAATTTCATTTTAGATACGAGACAGATTTGGCCAATGGTTTTGATCCAAAAATATGATGGTCGAAATGTTCGGGTTGATGGAGCACATATCTCAAGAAAGGTACAAAAACGGGTCGGACTATATTTAGGCCTATATTCGAAATAATTATACGTGTATATTATGGAATAATTTACCCAACTTATTTCACGTCACGTGAAACTAGCGTATTATAAAACTTTTGAATTCTTAGTTCTTACTTCTTACACATGTTGGTTTCTTTTTTTCTTAACTCAATTACGAGTCCACAGGTCAGGGAAATTTGAACCAAAGCTGTGTATCAAAATGTATTCGGATTAGTATGAGATATTGCGGGTTCATGACCGAAAAGTAGCGGGTCACCGCGCCGGTCTTAAAAAGAGATTTAATGTCTTATAATTTTTTTGTCATTTCCAAGTCTAACATTGTATCTTTTTTTTAATACATCCAATATTTTTTTAATATTATATTTAAATAATTACCAATTCTACAATAGCTACCAATGTAGGGTAGCCATTGTACATGATTGAATAATAGCCATTAATTTCCCCTAAATAAATCCTGACCATTTATTAGTTTGACCATTTAATAATTACAATTAAATAAAAATATCAAACACCAAGATTAAACCCTCCCCCCAAAAAAACCCAATTTTCTCACTCCTCCCTATTCCACCACCCCAGCCCCGCCTCCAACCCCACCCCAGCAGCTACTGGCATTCAAACCCAACCACCACCTAATTGTCGCTTAGCGCTACCGAAAGTCGCCGATTACCACACGTCCCCACCCATTTGCGTCACTGACGGCCTCCCCTCCGCCTGCGTTTTCTCTTTCTTTTCTCCACTCGCTTGGGGGGTGGTGATTGTGTGAGGGCGGCGTGGGGGCTACTGGGGGGTCGGCGAAGGGGCGGTGTAATATCCCGAATTTTCGTGATATTTCGTAATTAGGAAATGAGTTTTAAATTAGGTATCGAGTTGTTTTTCAGAAATTAAATTGATTTAGGAGAGTTTTTAAGTGTGGATTAGCTAAATTGGGCTTATTTTAATTTCGATCCATCTTTTGCTTCTAACCTAAACACTCCAACCAAAAAACTAACCCAAAATCAATTCAAAAAAAAAAAAAAAAAAAAAAAAAAAACGAAAACAGATAAAAAGGAAGGAAAACCCCAACTTCCTTCTTTTTCTCACGCAAAACAAAAGGCCTCTGCCTTCCCCTGTCCACGCCGCGCGACAAACATCCACGAACGACCCTTCGCGCCACTTCCCCACCGTTTCTGTCGCCGCGCCTCATTCCTCGTCGTCGCCCCTCCGTCTCCTTCTCTCTTTTCCGACCACTTTTAGGTAACACAAGCCCCTTTTCTCCCTCCTCTTGTTTTCGGTTTTTCTCTAAACCCAAATCCATTTTTGCTTGTTTTGCTTCGTTCTTGTGTTGTAGATGCTTAATTAGTTGTTATATGAGATGAGTAATTGAGTAAGATTGATTTTTGTGCAAGGTTTGAATTATTGGGGGTTAATTGTGAAATTATGAAATTGGGGATAATTATAATTCGAATTGTTGATTGTTCTTATGATTAATTTGATATTTTGATAGACTTAGATGATATCTAATCCTAGGGTTTTCGAAAATTTGGTTGGGAGTAATATGTTGGGTTTGTTCATATTTTTGTATAATTGAAATTGGTTATAGAAATTAGTTTCTTTTTAATTTAAAACTATTTTGAAAACTCAAAATTTGAATGTTATTGTGAATTTCGAAATTATATTAATTTTTATAATTATCTATGATTTTTCGGAATATATTTACTAATTTTCGGATTTAAGGGTAATTAGGCCAAAAACATGGGTTTTTGATGGTTTTCACATAAAGAATTTAGTTGGTTTAATTTGGGATTATATAGCTAAATGAAAGTATGATTTTTGAAGGTTTATTTCCTGTTTTAACAAAATAAATTGAGTCTTTTTGAGTTTTCATGTTATTAGTGTTTTAATTGTGTTTATGAGCTAATTAGAGTGATAGAATTACATTTGTGTTATGCAAAGTTCGTTTATGTGTTGGGGGAGGCTTATTTCTTAATATGTATATCATAAGACATTCATACATGGCATATAGAATTGCATATCTAGTTAAGAAGCTAGTTTGGTGGTTAGGTGAATTAGTGGCTTATTTAGATTCGTGTTTGTATTATTGTAGACGAGGAGTTTGTGAACGAGGATTATTTCTGTGAGTAGTGCTACTTTTGCTTGGGTTTCTGAAGGTAAGCTAGCATGCTCAACCCTTCTATGACTTATATAAAACCTTTCAAAATTTGGTGCTAAGTGTGATTTGGTTGTTGGTTGAGAACATAGATGCATGCTAGGTGGAGAACTGTTGAATATCATATTGGTTATTGTATTGGATGATTTTATTTGGATAATGATCGCATATTGCTTATGAAAGGGTTGATGGTTTGATTGAATGAAAGCTACTTTGGTTTATGATTGATGATTTATGCTTTATAATCAAAAGTTATTTAAGACAATGAGTTGGGAATATTGATCGCATATATTACTGACAGCAAATATTGATCGCATATATTATTGACCGCAAATTATTGATCGCATATATTATTTTTGCTTGCTTATATAATTGCCCCACCGCATAGGTCTTCAAGAGGGCTTGTAGGCGTCTAGTACTACTCTATTGGGTTGGCAATACTTGATAGGGGGTGTGCACACTTAAGGTCTAGATTGTCTTGGTTGGATTATGTAGGGCTGGTTATATCGCCTTAAATGATTGAATGATCGCACATTATGCAGGGCTGGCTATACCGCCTTAAATGATTCAGAACTCCCACTCATTGATCTTACCTGAATGCCACAATTGGGATGATGATAATATATTCATTTGTGTTGAAATATCATTGGATTGTTTGTATGTGATTATGTGCTAAGTGTTGTTTTCAAATGAAAAGTAAAAACGTTTTCGAAAAGCAAGGTAAGTGTTTTTGGTTTTACAAGTTGGGGTGTTAGCTTACTCAATTTTCTAACTTTTTTCAACTGTGGTTTTTGTGTTTTAAATCTACCACAGGTGAGTTGTGATGCTTGACTGCTGGGGCGCGTTTCACCTTCGTAATCTAGGATTTGATTATTGAATAAAGCGAGACAATTTAGTTTGCTAGACATTCGTTAAACTTAGTTATTTCGTATTTCATTCGGAGTTGGATTATTGTAATTTTTAAAGTTTTGGATGTAAACGGCCACTTTAAACCATCTAAGTTGTTGGAACTGATATTCAAATTCTCCTTGCATTTGAGTTTCGACTTAAATGCGGAGTGACACCTTTAAGTTTCCTGGGTACTGTCTTGAATTGTTTTCAAAAAAAAATGTTTTATAAAATGACAGGAAATTTAGGGGTGTTACATTTGGTATCAGAGCCAGGTTTGGTCAAACAAAAATGAATAAAATGAAACTTAGGATGAAAATGATAAAATGAGCCGAGCCGTAGGGGAAAGGGATGTGTCTATTTGCGTAAGTGCTTGCTTATGTGTAGTTGATTACTTTTATCCTGTTTCATTCGTTCCTCAAGTTGTTGAAACTTATAAGAAAATAAATTTGATTGAAGCTACTGGATTTGACTATATGGATTGGAAAAGTGATGTGCCATGGCCTTGGTTTTATATAAGAATGCTTGTGGGAATTGATTCAATCTTTGAAGGCCGAAAGAGCCCTATTTCTTTGCAATGAATATATGACAATTTTATATGAGAATTGTATGGATGTTTCCTCCGAATGGTGAGGTAAATCGCTATGTGTCGTGTCTTGAACACAATAATCAGACTACCAATAGATAAAGGTTTAAATTCAAAGTGATGGTAACTCTGTTACCATAAATTGTTTGAACTGAGTTTATCTAAAGTGTTCATGGATGCTTTACATTACTTTAATGCTGTGACAAGACTGCTTCCACTATATTTTATTTAATGTATGTTCAGTATGTGGTGATTGTTTGCAATCTTTTCAAAATGTTTGCTTAAATGGGGTAGTAATTGAAATTAACTTATTGAGTGAAGGTTGCATGCGCCCTATACATCACCACTACACCAGGAGGAATAACCAAACCATGGCTCAACAGCAACAAATCAATGACCTGCACCAGATTGTTGCTAATGTAGTACAGTTGCTGCAAAACCAACAAAACAACCAAGCCCCTGTGGTTGACTGGACCAAGAAAATTGCCCAAATGAAACCTGATTTCTACCATGGTACAGAGGACCCTATAGAGTTGGAAAATTGGATCAAGGATATGGGTAAAATTCTGGATACAATCAACTGCCCGACAAATGAGAGGGTAATTGGGGCTGTTTTCTACTTTAAGGGAGAAGCTGATACTTGGTGGACGGCTAATGGGGCAGCCCTTCAGGCACAACCAAACTTTAACTGGGATAGCCTTAAGACAGCTATGAGAGAGAGATTCTACCCTGAGCATATCAAAACCCAAAAATATGAGGAGTTCATACACCTGAAGCAACTTAATGGGAGTGTCAGTGAGTATTATTCCAAATACCTAGAGTTGTCCCGTTTTGCTGGGGATATTGTGCCAGATAATACTAAGAAAATTTCCAGGTTCATTGCGGGTCTAAACTATCGTATAAGGGCACCCATGACCTTAGTGACTTTTCCCAGCTTACACGAGGCCTATCAGAAGGCTGCTAGTGGTTGGAAAGTGCTTCAGGAGCAGGATGCAAATCAAAACAAAAACAAGAGGAGGTATGAGGAACCAGAGAACAGTACCAACATTGGGGGTAAGTACCTGAGCCAGGGATATGACAAGAGAGCTAAACCAAACACCAATGGGGGAAATCAAGGGTTCCAAAGAAACCAAGCAATGTCAAGGAGATCATCTTGGAGTTAATTGTCAGGGGATACCCGTAGACTGTAGGTACTGTGGAAAAAAGGGGCACCGTGAGTTCGAGTGCAGGACTAAAATCCAGGCACAACAATCAGGGCCCGGGAGAAGCCAAACTGGGGGAAACAACTTTCAAAGAAATACCCAGAACTACACTCCAAACCACAACCAGAATACCTACAATTCCAACTACCGTGCCAACAACTTCAATAACAACCAAAATGGGAACCAGTTCAGAGGCAACTACCAAGGGAGTGTTTTGAAGAAGAACCAGGTGAATAATAAAGCACAGGTGGGGGATGGAAATGCAACAGGAAATGGAGGAAATGTGCAAGGAGGTAACAACCAGCGCAAGCCTGGACAGATTTTTGTGATGAATAAGGCACAAGCAGACACAGCGACCAATGTGGTGACTGGTACATTTCTAGTTCATGATACTCCTGCTTTTGTTTTATTTGATTCTGGAGCCTCATATTCTTTCATTTCTTCTTCTTTAGTACAAAAATTGAACCTTAACCCTCCTTCTCAAATTTCTGTGCCTATATCTATTCCTTCTAGTAGAGTCATCAATTGTGATAAGCTTTATGAGGAGGTAAACATCATGATCATGGGGAGTGTTTTACCAGCTGACCTTATTCAGATACACCTTGAAAACATAGATGTCATACTAGGGATTGATTGGTTAGGAAAACATAGGGCTAACATTGATTGTTTCAACCAAAAAGTGACAATGAGAGGACCCAAAGGGGAGCGCATTTCTTATAGGGGAATAGTACA
This sequence comes from Spergularia marina, assembly GCA_963680865.1. Classification (NCBI taxonomy): domain Eukaryota; kingdom Viridiplantae; phylum Streptophyta; class Magnoliopsida; order Caryophyllales; family Caryophyllaceae; genus Spergularia; species Spergularia marina. The sequence continues at coordinate 17,522,491 of OY804553.1, read as the reverse complement.
CAAACCAGGGATCCAAATTGTGTCAGCCATGAACATTATTTCTGAAATTAGGAAAGGCCACCATGCTTACCTCTGTTTTGTCCAAGACACTAGTGTGGAAGAAAAAGGACTGGGTGACATACTTGTGGTGAATGAGTTTCCTGATGTGTTTCCTGATGAGATTCCAGGAATGCCACTTGACAGGGCTGTGGAGTTTACTATTGACTTAGTTCCAGGAACTGGTCCAATATCCAAAGCACCGTACCGTATGACACCTGCTGAGATGAAAGAGTTGAGGGATCAGTTACAAGAATTGTTGGATAAGGGGTACATCAGACCTAGTGTTTCTCCATGGGGTGCCCCAGTGTTATTTGTGAAGAAGAAGGATGGGGGATTGAGGTTGTGTGTTGACTACAGAGAGTTGAACAATGTGATGGTAAAGAACAAATACCCTTTGCCAAGGATAGATGATTTATTTGACCAGTTAAAGGGGGCTGACACGTTTTCTAAAATTGATTTGAGATCCGGTTACCATCAACTGAAAATTGCAGAGAAAGATATCCCTAAGACTGCATTTAGGACAAGATATGGGCACTATGAGTTTACTGTTATGCCTTTTGGATTGACTAATGCTCCTGCTGTATTTATGGATGCAATGAATAGAATTTTCAGGACATACTTGGATCGTTTTGTTGTTGTGTTTATTGATGACATACTTGTGTACTCTAAAGGAAAGGGAGATCATGAGAAACACCTTAGATTTGTCTTGCAAACCTTAAGAGAAAACAAGTTGTATGCAAAATTGTCCAAGTGTGATTTTTGGCTCGATAGGGTATCATTTTTGGGGCATGTTATCACCAGTGAGGGGATTTCTGTAGACCCAGGAAAAATTGAAGCTGTGAAGGATTGGCCAATACCCAAGTCAGTGACAGAAGTGAGGAGTTTCTTAGGCCTTGCAAGTTATTGCAGGAGATTTGTGCAGGATTTCTCAAAAATTGCTAGACCACTAACTAATTTGCTCAAGAAAACCACGAAGTACCAGTGGGATGAAAAATGTGAGGAAGCCTTTCAGACCTTGAAAGAGAGGTTGACTACAGCACCTGTGCTGGTTTTACCATCTGAAGATGAAGAATTTGAGGTGTACAGTGATGCATCCAAAAGAGGAGTGGGTTGTGTGCTTATGCAGAAAGGAAAAGTGATTGCTTATGCATCTAGACAGTTGAAACCACATGAGGAGAACTATCCTATGCATGACCTTGAGCTAGCTGCTGTTGTATTTGCCTTGAAAATTTGGAGACATTACTTGTATGGGGCAACTTGTAAGATGTTCACTGACCACAAGAGCCTGAAATATATCTTTACCCAAAAAGAGTTGAGTATGAGACAGAGGAGATGGCTTGAGCTGATAAAAGATTATGACATTGAAATACAGTTTCATGAGGGGAAAGCAAACATAGTTGCAGATGCATTAAGTAGAAAATCTAACCACATTGTGAGCTCCATGTGGGTGTTGCCAAATAAGCTGTGTGAAGAATTTCAGAAACTAGAGATAGAAGTGATGGAACAAGGAGCTGTGGAACTTCAATTGTGTAACATGACTGCCACATCTGATATTTATGAGGAGATTCGAAATGGACAGCCAGGGGATGTAAAATTGGAGAGAATTAGGAAAAAAATTCAGGAGGGCTTAACCGATGAATTTCAGATTTTTGGAGATGGGAGTATTAGATATAAGGGTAGGTGGTGTGTTCCTCTAAAATGTAGTGAAGTGAAAGAAAAATTGATGACAGAGGCGCATACCACTCCATATTCCATACACCCAGGGGGAGACAAATTGTATAAGGATTTGAAGAAACACTTTTGGTGGCCTAAAATGAAGAGGGAAGTGGCAGAATTCGTATCTAGATGCTTAACTTGTCAGAAAGTGAAATTTGAACATAAGAGGATGGGAGGACTTGTACAGCCTCTTGAGGTCCCAAGTTGGAAATGGGACTATTTCCATGGATTTTGTTACTGCCTTACCTGTGACAAAGAATGGAATGAATCAGATATGGGTAGTGGTAGATCGACTTATCAAGACTGCAAGGTTTATCCCTATGAACGATACATGGACTATGGAACAGAGAGCGGATGCTTACATTAAGAACATTGTTCGTTATCATGGTGTACCTAAAACCATCGTTTCAGATAGGGATCCAAACTACTTGGCACACTTTTGGAGGGAATTACAGAAAGCAATGGGCACTAAATTGAGCTACAGCACCGCTTTTCACCCGGCAACTGATGGCCAGACAGAGCGTACAATTCAGACCTTGGAGGATATGTTACGGGCTTGTACTATGGATTTCCAAGGGTCTTGGGCTGATAAGCTTCCATTGATAGAATTCTCTTATAACAACAGCTACCATGCTAGTATTGGGATGGCTCCTTACGAGGCTTTGTATGGTAGGAAGTGCAGAACTCCATTGTGTTGGAGTGATATAAGTGAGACAGTGGTACTGGGACCACAGTTGATTGAAGATACGACGAATCAGGTTCGTTTCATTCAACAGAGAATGAAGGCAGCTCAGGATCGGCAAAAGTCTTATGCTGATCAGCGGAGGAGACCGATTGAGTTTGAAGTAGGGGACAAAGTATTTCTACGAGTTTCACCAACAAAACGGGTAATGAGATTTGGTCAAAAAGGAAAACTGAGTCCTAAATTCATTGGTCCATATGATGTCTTGGAGAGAATTGGTGTGGTGGCCTATAGATTAGATCTGCCAGCGAGTCTTGAATGTGTCCACAATGTCTTCCATGTGTCCCAACTCAAAAAGTACATTCCTGATCCTTCCCATGTCTTAGAGCCAGAAGCTGTAGAATTTGATCCAAATCTGACTTATGAGGAACATCCTGTAAAAATTCTTGATTCTAAAACTAGAGAAACTCGTACCAAAGTCACCAAGTTGGTCAAAGTGTTGTGGACTAATCACCACACTGAAGAAGCTACATGGGAAGCAGAAGATGATATGAAACAAAAATACCCTCACTTGTTTAATCAGGTACTAACTAGAGTTACGAGGACGTAACTCTCTTAAGGGGGGAAGGATGTGATACCAACTGCACGCATTAAACTTAGATTCATGCATTTGCATTCATGCATTCATTCATGTGCATTCACTATTTGTCTATGTTTTCTAAATGCGTGATCGAATGAAATTTCTTATACTTGTAGCTTCGGGGACGAAGCTTGGTCTTAAGGGGGAAAGGATGTAATATCCCGAATTTTCGTGATATTTCGTAATTAGGAAATGAGTTTTAAATTAGGTATCGAGTTGTTTTTCAGAAATTAAATTGATTTAGGAGAGTTTTTAAGTGTGGATTAGCTAAATTGGGCTTATTTTAATTTCGATCCATCTTTTGCTTCTAGCCCAAACACTCCAACCAAAAAACTAACCCAAAATCAATTCAAAAAAAAAAAAAAAAAAAAAAAAAAAAAAAAAAACGAAAACAGATAAAAAGGAAGGAAAACCCCAACTTCCTTCTTTTTCTCACGCAAAACAAAAGGCCTCTGCCTTCCCCTGTCCACGCCGCGCGACAAACATCCACGAACGACCCTTCGCGCCACTTCCCCACCGTTTCTGTCGCCGCGCCTCATTCCTCGTCGTCGCCCCTCCGTCTCCCTCTCTCTTTTCCGACCACTTTTAGGTAACACAAGCCCCTTTTCTCCCTCCTCTTGTTTTCGGTTTTTCTCTAAACCCAAATCCATTCTTGCTTGTTTTGCTTCGTTCTTGTGCTGTAGATGCTTAATTAGTTGTTATATGAGATGAGTAATTGAGTAGGATTGATTTTTGTGCAAGGTTTGAATTATTGGGGGTTAATTGTGAAATTATGAAATTGGGGATAATTATAATTCGAATTGTTGATTGTTCTTATGATTAATTTGATATTTTGATAGACTTAGATGATATCTAATCCTAGGGTTTTCGAAAATTTGGTTGGGAGTAATATGTTGGGTTTGTTCATATTTTTGTATAATTGAAATTGGTTATAGAAATTAGTTTCTTTTTAATTTAAAACTATTTTGAAAACTCAAAATTTGAATGTTATTGTGAATTTCGAAATTATATTAATTTTTATAATTATCTATGATTTTTCGGAATATATTTACTAATTTTCGGATTTAAGGGTAATTAGGCCAAAAACATGGGTTTTTGATGGTTTTCACATAAAGAATTTAGTTGGTTTAATTTGGGATTATATAGCTAAATGAAAGAATGATTTTTGAAGGTTTATTTCCTGTTTTAACAAAATAAATTGAGTCTTTTTGAGTTTTCATGTTATTAGTGTTTTAATTGTGTTTATGAGCTAATTAGAGTGATAGAATTACATTTGTGTTATGCAAAGTTCGTTTATGTGTTGGGGGAGGCCTATTCCTTAATATGTATATCATAAGACATTCATACATGGCATATAGAATTGCATATCTAGTTAAGAAGCTAGTTTGGTGGTTAGGTGAATTAGTGGCTTATTTAGATTCGTGTTTGTATTATTGTAGACGAGGAGTTCGTGAACGAGGATTATTTCTGTGAGTAGTGCTACTTTTGCTTGGGTTTCTGAAGGTAAGCTAGCATGCTCAACCCTTCTATGACTTATATAAAACCTTTCAAAATTTGGTGCTAAGTGTGATTTGGTTGTTGGTTGAGAACATAGATGCATGCTAGGTGGAGAACTGTTGAATATCATATTGGTTATTGTATTGGATGATTTTATTTGGATAATGATCGCATATTGCTTATGAAAGGGTTGATGGTTTGATTGAATGAAAGCTACTTTGGTTTATGATTGATGATTTATGCTTTATAATCAAAAGTTATTTAAGACAATGAGTTGGGAATATTGATCGCATATATTACTGACAGCAAATATTGATCGCATATATTATTGACCGCACATTATTGATCGCACATATTATTGACCGCAAATTATTGATCGCATATATTATTTTTGCTTGCTTATATAATTGCCCCACCGCATAGGTCTTCAAGAGGGCTTGTAGGCGTCTAGTACTACTCTATTGGGTTGGCAATACTTGATAGGGGGTGTGCACACTTAAGGTATAGATTGTCTTGGTTGGATTATGTAGGGTTGGTTATATCGCCTTAAATGATTGAATGATCGCACATTATGCAGGGCTGGCTATACCGCCTTAAATGATTCAGAACTCCCACTCATTGATCTTACCTGAATGCCACAATTGGGATGATGATAATATATTCATTTGTGTTGAAATATCATTGGATTGTTTGTATGTGATTATGTGCTAAGTGTTGTTTTCAAATGAAAAATAAAAACGTTTTCGAAAAGCAAGGTAAGTGTTTTTGGTTTTACAAGTTGGGGTGTTAGCTTACTCAATTTTCTGACTTTTTTCAACTGTGGTTTTTGTGTTTTAAATCTACCACAGGTGAGTTGTGATGCTTGACTGCTGGGGCGCGTTTCACCTTCGTAATCTAGGATTTGATTATTGAATAAAGCGAGACAATTTAGTTTGCTAGACATTCGTTAAACTTAGTTATTTCGTATTTCATTCGGAGTTGGATTATTGTAATTTTTAAAGTTTTGGATGTAAACGGCCACTTTAAACCATTTAAGTTGTTGGAACTGATATTCAAATTCTCCTTGCATTTGAGTTTCGACTTAAATGCGGAGTGACACCTTTAAGTTTCCTGGGTACTGTCTTGAATTGTTTTCAAAAAAAAATGTTTTATAAAATGACAGGAAATTTAGGGGTGTTACAGGCGGTAAGGGGTTTATGTAGGACAGTTGCCGGGAAATCGATGGGGTTGGGGGTGGAAAAGACGAGTGTTGAGAGGAGAGAGAATTGTGCGTGGACAAGTAAGTGCGCGATGGCGGTGACTGACGATGACCCAGGTGGAATTGGCGTCGAAACTCCGGCATAAGGTGGTATCCTCAGGTGAATAGGTGGTGCTGAGTGTGGGCCGGTGGTGGCGCTAGGGCCGTGGCCGGCGAGGAAGGGGAGAGAGAAAAAGATGGAGTTGGGGATGTGGGGTGATTAAACATTAATATTATTTAATTTAATTTTTTTTTTTTTAAATAAATAAATTTGAGATCAAACTTACAATGGCTACCAAACCTTGGTAGCCATTATAGAATCACTCTTAAATAATAAGAAGCATTATATAAATACGAGTCATTGTCAACATTATATAACAACCCGTGCAATTTTGCACGGGTACATAAACTAGTTATGTGTCTAAAGGGCAAAAACTATAAATCATATTGGATCTCTAACTTTATTTGCACTCAAATATAAATTTCCCATAAATAAGCAATGTAATAAGCTCTAGGGTCACTGTAGAAAACCCATTTTACTCCCTCCATAAATAAACATATGACATTTTCGTAATACGAGATGAGTGCTTGAATTGCGATTTTAGAGAGAAATACATATCGAAAAATTATGAAACATATGTTATTGGGTTCGTATGACAATACTTTCACGCACGCTAGTACAGTTTCATAATTTTGACTAATATATGTTTATGAGGTATTGATGGATAAAGGCGATGTGTCAGAATGTGAGAAAATTCATACATAATTTCATGGAGGGAGTAGTAATTATTTAATATTTGTCACTAACTTATATATTTTAAACTGTCTGCAAAAGTTATATACAATCTCATAAACACAAACTAACTATTGGGGCCATAGTAAAATAATAGATCATATATATATATATATAAGGTTAAATATTTATCTTCTTAATTTTGATCATCATTATTTGACATCATTATTATGAGACTCGTGCAATGCACGTGCTTTCATGCTAGTCATAGTATAAACCACAAATCTATACATGATCAACACCATAGCTCCCTAAAAACATTAGATCTACAATCTATGTGAGACTTGGAACTTAGGAGATATGAATGTACCTCGGGTTGCTTATACCCTCGAGATTTCAACAACTACACTTGTGAGCAAACCCTCAAGGTTCAACCATAGTCCTCTGGAATCAATATATATTATTATTTGAGGCTTTTTTGAGCTCTCACAACGACCGAGTGATATTGGAGAGTCCGGTTTCTTATGGACTATTGATTATTATATAATTTTTGACAACTAATTTTGTTCCATCATATTTCTAATCCTAATCGAAGTTAAACTGACAAATTATATAACTAATCTATCATTATGGTATATTTTCCTAATTGTGGTCTATCATATTTCTAATCCTAATCGAAGTTAAACACAATAAGCCAACTATAAATAGTTGAAGTCCCAAATCAACATTCACAATCATAATGCCTGATCATATATACTCGGCTGGCTATAATAAGTTGCTAAAGTATTGATTGACAAGTTTAAACATTATTATTATTTGTTTTATTAGAATTTTGGATTGGATTGAGTTTTTTTTTTTTTTTTTTTTGGACGTGAAGTATATGCATGCATATTGTATTGGCGACTAAAAAGAATGCAAGTGTAAACATTGCTCTTGCTTTTCTTACGGTTTTCAATTTGGATCCTACGTCAATATAAGGAAGTTTGTAGTGATTTTATAGTTTTAGTAAAAAGAAAAATTGGACGAAGATGATTGACACACCTAATTAGTTAATATGCATGCATAGTTAGAAGAAAAAATCTTATTATTAAATTTGAATTTATAGTAAAAATAAACTACATAATTATGATATGGAGTATTTAGTTTACAGTCCATGCATTATAGGCCAGGATAATAGAGAGACCAGTCTTCTATACTTCTACATATCGTTCTCTTAAGTCTTACTTTATGTGACCATATCATTAGCCTAGGTGAGAAAATAACGCGAATCATTCATCGATGCTAATTATATCAGGCTTTTACTACATGCAATAATAGAAGTATAATCGATCATATTAGGCTACGTAGAAGATGATTGTCATATATATTATTATATATTAAGTGCATGTCCACTACATATATAGGTTGACTTAATGACATTATTAGTCGTTACTACTCTTATGCGCTTAATTAACATGTATAATAATTGGAGCACTAAAAGAGTAAACAAAGTCCTTTGAAAAAAAATCAACATACGTTTACATAAAACTAATAAGTTTTTATTTATTTATTTATTATTTTATTTTTATGTATAATCAGTTAATCACCAAAGCATTTTTCTACCATTTTATTTCTAATCTACCGTTTTAGGTAACTTGAGACATTATACGACGTGGTATAATTAAGTGATCATATATGTCTCCAATCCTAGACGCGTAAAGTGTGCCAAAATCCTGTAATCTGATCTTACTTATTGCAGGATATGGGTCAATCTCCAATCTTGACAAATAAGAAGAGTACTAAAAACTTAAAAAGTCATCCCACATTGCCAAATCATGACCATGTGGAATATATCATTCTCGGCCATTGATAGTGTCAGAGCTCCACGTCACTACGTCTCATGCGCGTGTACTAATTGCTCTACTACAAATTACCCCACGTTGTGAACTATGACCAAGTGAAAAATATGTATAGACTAATAAACTTTTTTTTTTTTTTAAGAACATAATAACTTATCCGCTAGAATTACAATACCGAGTAGAATTAATCTATCTTCTTCTAATGTGACGATGTGGGACCAAATTAAAATAACCTAACCTAAAGTGTGCCAAAATATTGTAATCTTACTTCTTGGACGATGTGAGACAATCTCTAATCTTGGCAAACAAAGAAAAGTTCTTAAAAATCGTCCCACATTGTTTAATCATGGTGAGTGGAATATATAATTCTTCTACTAAAAAATTATCACACGTTGTTGAACCATGACCAAGTGAAATATATGTATGGACTAATAAATTTTAATATTTTAAACTAAAAAATGAGCTCTAAATTTATTTTACTCTGGTTTTGATTTTATCCACCATACACTCCATTATTTTCTAAGAAAATTATTTGTTTTTAACATTCTCTTACAATAAGTGATCACACAAGAAATGAATGTGTTGAAACCGTTTCTCAACTCTTCTTATACGACCTAAGCTTCATAACTAAATATTCATTTGGTATTTGTATCAGTATATGTCAATTTAAAACGACATTTATGTATTGGTAATATAGTATATTTCATGAAAAACTAGATAGGGGTAAGGACAACAAAACATATATATCTAAAAAAAAAAAAAGTTATGATAGTCCACCAATGAAACATGTAAAAAGTGGAATAACGTGAAATTAGTGTTTATTGGTTCGATAAAAAATAATACTGGACACACGTCAAAACGTGTGAACCATGTGAAAAATAGATACACAAGGCCATACAAATGTAAGAGGCTAGGTAATAATATTTAAGGTAGTGTATTGTTTTTGAAGAAATGTTTAGTTATAATAATAGGACAATGGTAGAGGTCTACAGTGTAGACACTTGAAGGTATAGTTCTTATATAAGGGTAAAAATATTTATATCTTCAACTTATTGGATATCATTTTAAGAGACTCGTGCAACGCACGGGCTTACATCTAGTTTCTTAATACAATTGTCTTTCTTTTCTCCAGCCATCACTTATTGTAAAACGGTCTTATCCAAAACTTTTAACACTACCCTAACAGAAAAGTAACATACACACGAAACTCAACAATGCTCGCAAGCCGATCTTAACTAGATTTATCGTGAGACCGATTCTCCTTCGGAAAAAAAAAAATGGAGTTCTGACTCCGAGTGTTCAAATTTCAGTCAAAGCTTGCAAGTTACAACTAAGATAAGGGCTAGACCGAATGATCAAACAATTCCCATGTAACTTCGCAGTTGGCACCCAAAAAAAACGCGGCTCTAATTTATTCATATTGATAAACCAAAACCCCCCCAAAAAAAATAAAAATAAATCAGATTAGTTGAACTTTCTCTCTCCTCTCTCTTCTTCTCTCTCTTCTCCATCTTTTCTTCCAAATAATTCAAGGAAGTCGCTTATGGCGACTACAACCCAGCAAGGAGGTATTCTTTTTTTTTTTTTTATAATTCTTCAATTTGTTAATTGTAATTGATTTGAAATTATGATTGCCCATGTAATAATTATCATCTTTGGTTAATAATTTTGGGATTTATTGTATGAAAATTATGTGATGGGATTTTGTAATTTTAATTCCTTATTCGTGGTAATAAGAAATGGGGTATGATTTGATTGATACAATTGACTGAAAGTTTTGATCTTTAATGTTGTTGTTTGTTAAATTTGCGGTGTTTGATTGTTGATGATTAAGTTTGTTAGTTGGGTTTTTATTTGTTCTTGATTTGGAGTTGTTGGATTTTTGTTTGAATTTGGTGTTTAGCAGAAAGATTATGCTTTGTATGTTGTTTAAGTTCGGCTTTTGGAGACGAGGTGATGCCGAAAGAGATTGAAATGGTTGTTGGGGAAGAGGGTGGAGGTGGTGAAAGGTTAATTTGGATTGGAGAATGAGCTTTAGCTTTATGTAGCTTTCGGTGTCGAGCTTGAGCTTGAGGTTGGCTGTCGTAATAGGAACGTTTTAGCTGTCATGAATGTAGGGAATGTGAGACAGTTTAGATCATCAAGGTGATCAAAGGTTTAGTTGAGGTGGGGCCGTGGGGGAGAAGGTGGGTTGGTGTTGCTCTTCAAAGTTGCGGGATTGATCATGTGAGAAAGTGGTAGGACTTGGGAGTTGCTTAGTCTAGAAGATTGATGAAAGAGTAGAAAGTGTATTTACATGTTGGGAATCAGTCAGTCTTTCTGTCAGGTTCATGTTGTGTGAAGTTGAAAAGAGAAAGTTAAGGGAACATTGCTTAAAGTTGCGGGAATTGACTGCCTGAGTGATTGGTGCATTTTGGGACTGGGATTCACTACTTGTAGGAATTCGATGAAAGAGTGGAAAGAATGCTTACCTTTTGAGCTGGTTTGTTACTCTTAGTGAACTTCATGTTGTCTAAAGTTGGAAAAGAGAGGAATTTTTGTTTGTAATGGGTTTTATCCTATTAGATTCTGAGTTGTTATGCTACTACAGAAGCTTCAATCTTACTTCCCACTCATGCTATTGAAATCACATGTTACTTGGTGGATGTGAGTTTTGGGTCAGTTATTGGATTACTGATGTTCATCAGGATGTTGATAATTGGATTGCTATGTGCAGGTAGTGGACCTCCGCCAAAACCATGGGAACGAGCGGGTTCTTCATCTGGCCCAGCACCATTTAGACCAGCGTCCGCTGGTGCCACAAGTGATGTTGTGGAAGCTTCAGGTACCGCAAAACCTGGCGAAATTGTCTCAACTTCCAATCAAACTAATACAAATAACACAAATGTTGCTGGTAGGCCTCTCCCTACAAGGCCCTGGGAGAACAACTATGGAACCAGCACTTATGGAGGTTAGTGTTTTTTTTTTTGGGTGTTTATGTGTGCGTGTTGTCGTCTTTTTATTAAGAATTATCCTAAATTTCAATTTTAGTATATGTTTGATGCTAATAGAATGATATCCACTCTCGATGCAGGATACGGATCAGGTTTAACCCAGAGTACTGGGTATGGAACAGGAATTGGATCAGGGATGTATAATTCATATGGCGGGGGATATGGAGGAGCAGGCGGGATGTACGGTAGCAGCATGTATAGAGGGGGATACGGTGGTGGGCTTTATGGTTCTGGTTCTGGGATGTATGGAGGAGGGGGGATGTATGGAGGAGGTCTTGGAGGATCCATGGGCGGATATGGAATGGGAGGAATGGGGGGGATGGGAGGGATGGGAGGTATGGGAGGTCCTTATGGACCTCAAGATCCAAATAATCCTCCCCCTTCCCCTCCTGGGTTTTGGATCTCGTTTCTACGTGTGGTAAGTAAAACCTTGTGAAACCTCATTTTTCTTAGTCGTCATTTGTCTTTACCCCTAGCTTCTCAGTGTAGGTGGACCTTTTTTACATGCTTAGTGTGGTAGTATACGTTACATGCTTGTGTATTTTCGTAATTATTGATTATAGATCTTGTGATTAGTGTTGTCACCAAATGATTAAACTAACGATTAGATGTCTCCAATGATTGATTTCTTATCTCTTTGTAGTGTAGGGGATTTGATTTCTGGCTCAGACCAAAGCCCTTTTGTGGAAGACAGCTCTAGGTTGAACTGTCTTGCTCTAAGACGGTGCTATAGCCCACAACAAAGCCGCTAAGGGGCGAAATGCTTTTGCCTTTTAGAGCTCTCGCTCAGTATTTATCATCATCCTATATTACTATGATCATTTCAATTGGATCCTTAACCACCACTTCAGCCTTCATTTACCTTTTAGGCAATCACATAGCTTCTATACTGCCATGTTAGTTAAAATTTTGTGGAAAATAAATATGAAAATACTTACTTGTATAAAGTCTTTTGCAGCAAGGGTAGGGTTGATGTTAATCTTACACTCTGGCCACCAAAGACCAAAGTCAACCCACATTTGGAATTCCATGAGTTAGAGCAGTGTAGATGGCTGGCTTTGAGTCTTTGATCCGTTATTGTTGGTAAGGGTGTTCGTCTAGCCGTCAAGGGTGGTCGGGTTCAGTGGGTAGCTGAGTTGTCATAGTCGTGTTTTAGTTGATATCCACAGAGGGAAATGGAAGGATGGAAAAGGCAGCGACTGAAGGATGGAGGTGAAGGGGGCGGGGAGGGGGAGGTGATGAGGGTGAAACAAGGTTTATTTGAGTGGGCTGATGCTGGAAAAGGCATCAAAATGTCATGGGCCTTATCATCCACATCTAAAGAAGCTCCACAAGTCATCAGCACTTTGCTTTGCCGTATTATATGTAGACCCTAGTTTCAAACCATAGCCTCATGCACAGGTTTTTGAAAGTTTGAAGGGCTATCGTCACCATCTCTGTTCTCTTTATTCTGGATCATTTAGCTCCTTAGCACCTCTAGTTTGATGGTCAGCAGAGTCATTAAACAAATTCTCATCATCCAAACACTTAGCCTTGACTTTGGGGTCATGAGCCTAGCAAGGATTATCCAAAAGGACACCTTCTTCCTCCACTCCTCACCCAGCACATAATCGTACTTCTTTTATCTGAGTTGGACTCTCCATCGTCGTCTGACCCCTCTGTCTCTCCAATTGCACCTAGAGATGAAGTCTTTACAGCAGTATATTCCTCAGCCGGAGTACTGCCCATTCCCCAGCAACTGGAGAATTGATAGTACATTTTCAACTTGCACACTGCCAACCGTCTTATCCTCCTTAACACCAGAGCCAGTATTTTCTTTGCACCTTCTTTTCCTAGATTTAGAGATATATTAATGGGTTTGGGGGTGGGGTGCGGTGGAAAACCTTTGAGAAACCCCTGGAGTGAACCATTCCTGATATCCCACAACCTGAATTAAATTTATATCCTGTCTAAATCCCTCTGAAAGCCCAATTTTCGGAAACTTTACTTTAAGAGTTGAATCTTGCCTTAGTCTATGCTTGAACACTCTGTTTCTCTTCTGTGACTCCAATCTTGGGAATTTGATTGAAGTAGAGCACATGACATCTGAGGCTCACCTTGTCATGACATTACCACCGCTGGCAATTTTTCTTCTTGATCCGATGAGATGCCTGTTTTCATGAGCCTTGATGGTTCAATCAAAAGTTTTCGATGTTTCACGGATGATAAAATGGAGAGCGAGAAGAGATTGCGAGAAAAGAGACGAAACATTATAGCTTGGCTTTATCGTACTTTGAAACTTCACTCTTTATGGTAATAGTATAATACTGCTCATGTGAAAATATGATGCTGCTGAAATCTATGGAATGAGCTGGAAATTCTAGTCCTTTATGCCTTGTTTCCAGACCAGTGTCTAAAGTTTGCCTTGTCTAAGCTTCCATTTTTTTCTGACTGCTAGAGGCTTCAATACAATTGTTGTAGTGTAGCAAATATTGGGGACCACTATTTGAATCTAATTTATGAAGTATATCACTGTCATCTTGTGTTGATATGGGCCTGTACTTACTGCTGTCCTCTATGTGGAGTACGAGGGTGTCCTACATGTGGAGTACGAGCATATGAGTTCGCTTTATCTTTTGTACTTTTCTGTTCAGGTTAAAGGCTCTTTCCAGTGATAGTCATGTTCTTTGTTCTATGTATGCAAAAGTGTTCTGGTATTGCATTTGGTGTGCCTATCACACGTAAAGATTAAGGTGTTGGTAATATTTGTTGTACTAAAAGTTTAACTTTGTGGTTGGTTGATTGTGTGTTGATAATTGCATCTTGATATGCTTCATGTTAGGAATGATTTTGTTGACTCATTCTGCTTGTGTATTTTCATTTAATGATAGATGGAAGGAGTGGTAAATTTTTTCGGGCGGATATCATTTCTTGTAGACCAGAACACACAAGCTGTTCACTTCTTTATGTCAGCACTTCTCCAGGTACGTGGTTCACGTCTGTTGCTGAATTTTGTCATTCTTGATTCTAATGAGAATTCTTTTTACCTGTGGAATGTTTCTGAGATGTCTTATTCTTTTGATTTCACCCACCATTCCAATTTACTGCATAAGCTAAGCAATCGATATGGGCTTTGAAGCTTGCCATACTGCATTCATTTCAGTCTCCTTTTTTTTATTCTTTAAGATTTAGTAGCTCCCATTTGCCTAGTTTGGGTTTTCTTGGGTTTTCTGCGTTCATGCCAAATTCGTAAATACGTAACAAACCCGCCAAAAGTCAATTGGTCTCATTCTTTTACGAATGTGTAACTGAATAAATTCCTTCATTATGCCCTTTCGGTCTTTCTTCTTGCATTTGTGTTGTGTCTTGATTCGTATGCATCTGATATCAAAGCATATTTGCTGACAAGGCATATCATTTTACAGCTATTCGATCGAGGAGGTATGCTATATGGTGAGTTAGCTAGATTCGTATTAAGAATATTGTTAGGGAGAAAATCCAAGAAGGTCCCTCCTACAGGACCAAATGGCCTCCCGTTGCCAGGGCCAGAATCTCAGATGGGTCAGAGATTGATAGAGGGGCCAAAGGCTGCCCCGACTGGCTCATGGGATAACGTATGGGGGTAATGATGCAAACAGCTGATGCAGCAACATTGCGTGATCTTTGGTAGAACGTGGCATTGGAAGTTTGGAAAGGCTAAACGGTGCTCTAAATATATTGAAAGAAAGAGGATTAAGTATCGTCGATCTTTGTACTTAGAAAGGAATCCAAATCGGATTTCAGATCCGTCTTTGTCAGTCTCTGTATTTTGTGTATGTGATTTACATCCTCCTTTTGCCTTGATCTATGGTAATTTGATTGGAAAATAATCCAGTGTAATCCGTTGTGATTGGATTGGACAATAATCCAGCTTAATGTAATAATAAGAGTTCTATTCTGTGTATGAGATTTCTATTACCACTTTAGTAGAGGTCTGGACAACTGCAAACTAGGCAAGATGAATAGCATGGCGTACTTTTTTGGTGAGAGCTGACATGTTAGAAGATGAAAATTATGGTGATCAATATAGAACCAGTTAACATAATCAACACGACTCACTCGCTGTTTCATCACAATGTCGATGATTCACTAACTGTGATTCCGCGATACAAAACTGAGAATTCTCCCCTCAGATCGTCTAGTTTTTAGTGAAGATAAATTAACGAGTTCTAAAAATCATTCAATCACCCGTAGTTGAGACCTAAAGGTTGTGCATCACCAAATTAAAACATCATTATTGCGATTTCACACTACCTAATTACAAGACTATTGAGCACCTGATTATGCATCTTTTAGCTAGTCATACCAATCATGAACACATCCTGGTCCCTCCAATGATAAGCACACATATTTCCTCACTGAACTATCTGATGAATTATTTCTTCAATCATACCTACTGGAAAATGGACATATCTAACTGATCTGGCACATGGCAAAAGGAACCACAGAAACAAGATAACGAGGAGACAAGGGGAGAAAAGGGCTGCTACTATACATAAAGATGGAAAAGTATTCGCTCTAAAAAATATACACTGAACCCCTACGCGTACACGTACTACATTGCCTGAATGCCTCTCAAAAGTCAGTCAGAACCAAGCCGCCTCCTCAACAGTCCACCCTCTCTAGCCAACTTATCTGGTTCAGTACAAGATTGCAGTGATCATAAATGCTGAAAGAATGGGTGTCATAAGTTTCCATCCATCACGATGACAACCTGCGGAAATTAACCATTGGCAAAGACACTTCAGCAACATCTCAACAAATTAGTGAGATAATGATAAATATCAAAATCGGAATAATCCTTAAATGTAAACAGAAAGGTTGCGTTGGTGTATCACCAATCCATGCATCAGCTGCTACATGTCATTCTCAATAACGGAATTGAAATAAGATGCAGCTTCTTTTATAGACAAGGGAACAAACAAGATATAGACAATTATAAATTTATGGCTGACAAGACACAGTCACAAGACTCGATAACCCCTCTGCACCAAAACACAAATCTTATGAAATACAGAACGTGAACTAAGATCTAAGCACAAAATCAGATAATGTTATTCAGAGTGCAGAAAGTACATATCGCTTATAGTTAGTTTTCACAGGTGATTTGTTCACTATAAGTTTACTCTTGTAGCACAGGTGCTCACTATATGTAAAAACTGGAACACGACAATGTTTGGCAGCTAGGTCAGTTTACATTTGGAGCATAGTGACTGGGTTTTAGTGCGCCTATAACATTCTAAATGTGAAGGTGGAGTCATGTAGTAGTCTGATATAACTCCAAATTACCAATCCTTTTGCTAATATAAGTATTCATCAATTAATTCTACACCAAAATCAATTGTCATGTAATTATGTAAGCATTGCAACATGTAAAGCCACAAATCACTCAGTCTTGCTCTCTTAGGCTGAAAATATCTGACCTGAACAGAATTTTAGTAATATAATAACGAACATTGGTATTAACTTAATTGGATCTGAATTAAACCTTAATCATTATCTGAGTTGAAGAGAACAAGACCTCAATGGTGGTTTCTATTAGGCAAAGATTGTGAATTATGGTACAGAAGGTAAGCTGCATTCCACCAAACTACCAGTAATAGTGAATTAGCCAAGTCTAAATGAGCAAATAGTACAACGTAATAACGTATTACAAATGAAGACACCCTCCAGAAGAAAGCCTAATGCATCTTCCCTGGATCAATCATGATTGACGAACTAAGATCTAGCAATCACAGTTCCTCAAACATATGGTTAAACTCAAAAGAGTCTTTTGGAAAATCATACTTGCAACTTGCAAGTCGCAAACAAAGCACTTTATTTTGTCCGAGTCTCTTAAGTTTTGGCATGTAAGTTCAAGTAACATGGGAAAAAAACCAAACAGAAAATAAAATATAGATAATATCATGATGTGCGCGACAAGCAATTGTAAGACATACCATGACTTCCTGAATTTTTGGCGACTGGCAGTGCCGGGAGTGACATCTCTGCAAAAACAGCAAAAGAGCCAATAGGTGAAAGTGTCCAACACGTTCACAGAACATTGACAAATAACTGAGACCATAGAAGATAAAACTCACAGATAAGTATTGAGAAAATATACTTTTTTTTATGTTACATCAGTTACGCGTATATAAATTTGATGTCCCACACTATAATACTATCCTATAATGCAAGTGGCCTATTTTGCCTTTGCAAATCATGCTAACAAGTGACAGGTGCGCCAACAGATTTAAAAATGCAACCATGGGAATCAATGGACAACAGACTTTTTTACTGTACATCAAAATTTGCCATGCACCAGGTCTTAGAAAGTTACAGAAACTGAGTTCGGAGATTTTTATCAGCGACAAAGGATACTGAACAGTGCCTTGCAATTCACTGATGTAGTCAGGCAGTTGAGTCCTTGGTAAGTTGGTAACAAACACTCAGCCAGTAGCCAGACCATGCACCAGCCCACTAATCAGGGATCAAATTTGCAGTTCGACAGACTACCGCATCATGTCCTCCCAAAACTAAAGGGTTACTAAAGCCATTACTTGACACAATGTGGTGGTCAGATTACTTCGATTTCCATCGCTCTTAACTACGCAAAGCACGCAGTTCACAGAAAATACCCAGGGGTAAATTGAGTTATTTTTATTGGACACACAGACCTAAATTACGCTCTTGACAGGAAAATCAGTATGTAAACAAAATAATATTTTTCTAAGGTCAAGCGAACTAAATAATAACAGAGGACCATAGCTTCCCATGTATGGTGTCAATATTGTACTAGTCCTTATGTTACTTTGACACTTCACATACCTAATGCCTAGCAGTCTTGTCATAATATTTCCCCAGCATGGCACAACACCAACATGATACTTTTACCAAATAGCTATGCCCGACTAACCAACATGCACAGGAATCCCACACGTGAAGAGAAAAGCAAAGAAAGCTAGAAATTGCTGAGTCTGAGTAGCGTAGTATTAGCCTAATGTCATTATTCGAATCTAATTTCAGCATGGTCTGAGTGGTGTCTCAGCCTTATGTCAATATCTGGCTAACATAAATAACCTAAGTGAGTGGATAAACAATATGAAACATAGTTTCTTAGTTACCTGGAGCGCACAAAGAGAATGATGATATTGAAGATGATGAAGGCCAGGGAGCTCCGATATTGTCATTTAAGTCACACGTGAAACTAAAACCTGTTGTATTGTCGAACACAATGTCTGCAGGCAAACTTCGGAGTAGACAACCTGCAATGACCAGAACAATGAGACAGAGGCATGATATGCCCAACAGTAAGTAAACAAGCCAGACACTCGAGCCAAGAGCAACATTCAACCCATACAGGAGAAGGAAGGAAATGAAAAGTGAAGAACTGAAAGGTCGGAAATATTTCACCAAAGAATGACAAGTAGCCCCAAAGATTCCATAAACTAATAAACTCAGGTCAACAAGATCAATTTGAGAAAGTTCTTTAAATCCACATTATGCAACTGTCTGACACAACATATACTCCAGATCAGAGTTAAGAAAGCACACACCTTGCTGCCCGAATGCAGTCACTGCAACGCCAGAAACAATCCAAGAGTAAGAAAAAAAAAAAAAAAAAAAAAAAACATCAGAAATCGAATAATCTCAAAACAACACTTATTTTTCATCAAGTAAGAAATGGAGCTTGTTTAATGAACCAGAGATTGGTTTGTATTGGCACCTTGGAGACTAAAATCTTTTAAATCCACGTCACAAAGCTCATAAAGATTTGTCATAACACCGGCGTTCTTCAATAACGAGGCAAACATAGTGGAACAAACAATTGCTTGCTTGTTTGTGATCAACATTTGCTTTTGTATCCCACTAACATAGCTATTCAATGAGCTACAGCAAGAAGGGCTAGGGGCACCAGTATTTCGACAAGCTTTAACTACTTCCACTGGCTGTTTGAACTCCAACGGACAAACTGCAAATGAAAATCAGTCCATAGTTAACACATGCTACATCCTAGTAGATCTTCACTGCAGAAAAAGAATGGATTATTAGAGCATCAACAAAGAGAACGCCAAGTTTTACAAGAAATTCTCAATGGAACACAATTCATCCATAGTAAGAGGGCAGGGGAGAAAGTAGCATCTCTTCAGACTCCTCAGTCTTTGTTAAGTCGATGACAAGCACACATACTTTCAGACTTGTTGAATATCTACATAATAAAGATTACTAAGCACAGGTTAACTACAGAGGTCAAATGAGAGGGCAGAACGAGCAATTTCCTCCTAAATGGTCGATGCATGGTTAGCAGCTAATTTATCAACTGCTTCAAAACCCAACTGTTATAGACTACATTACTTTTAAGACCGAAAAGTGCAGTTCTCTGAGCGCACTATCTCAAGACATTTATTTACCCAAAGCTCGATACCTTTCTCTGGGACAGATTGTTGAAAATATATGTGGATCAAATAGGTTTGCTTCTAGTCTACTATGATCTTCTGCAGTGACGCACTTTAACTACAAGAGCGGGAAACTCCAGTCCACGGACAACATCTTGTTTAACTATTCATAGGGCTTTGTAGCTAGGAGAAAATGATAAGATATTCTCAAACATCTTCACTGTCTTGGCGTGACAGATTACAACCCTAGGACATTATCTCCAATATTAAGACCTGGTGACAAATAGCATGATTATCTATTTCTCATACCAAGAACCCCACTCTTCCTCTTCCGAGATGGCTATTTCTCCTGCAGATTTCCATTGATTGTCTTTTAGCATAGAATTTAGAAGACAAAAAAGGCCCTTAATCTTTCAATGGCCTTAATCTTTAAACAGGCATACTTACATAATCACCTAAATAATTTATTCCTTTCCAACCCACAAAAGTGACAACCATTAATATTTATCAAACAGAGAAACTGCTGCCAAATATACAGGTCTCTTTCAAGCGTAATGTGTCCATCAGTGGTATGAGAAATTTCAGATATCAAATCATTAGTTTCGTCTGTTACTTTAAATTGGGACATCTTGGCAAAGAAACCACCGTTGTTGGCAACCAGTGAAGTTTAGTAGCACGTGGAAAGCACACTCCGGCCCTCAGCCATATTAATGTTCATGGAACTTGTTAGAAGCTGAATGCAGTCATGCCCTCAGTTCAACTTGCCTCAAACTACTTGCAACTCACTGGTCGTGCAAGGTGCCGACAACCCAGCAACCCCCCCCCCTTCCTACCAAAAAAAAAAAGTGGTCATATTTAACCCAAAAAAATAATAATTAAGCCGTGTAGATACATTCAGATGCAACAGTGCCTAACTGCCTATACGCAGGAGAGCAGGCCTGTATGAATAACATATAGCAACACCAAGTCTCTACCTTTTTAAAAGGGTAACCCTTCAGTTTATCCTTCGGAAAAAAATAGCATTCCCACTGTGAAATACTATCTGTGCACCAAAAGAGATCTAGGACAAGTTTAACCAACTTAGAACCAGAAAAGGAGAGGCGTATGCATAATACACTCACCTGGTGAAACAACTAGTCTAATAAATAAGTGCATAACGTCAGCAATACAAACATATGAGACCTGTACCTTTGTTGACTTTACAAGAAGATAACATCCTTAGCGCAGTATTTGCGTCATCTGCTGAGAGTTTCCTCGAAAGCCATGAGTAGACCACGCCCTTACAATCACTAAGAAAATCCCTATCTATGGTTCCCCCAACCAAATTTTTGTTGTTACTGGCTGTCATTTGGCCTGCCGAAAGCTGAAGTGCAGCATCTGCAATTGCAGGCTGACAAACAGGTCTACAGCACTCCTTTAGAGGGTCAACTGTGCTGCAGGCTTCCAACAGTTGGCTAGTGTTCACAAGTTTTTCAAACGAGTTCAGATCTTTTACAGGACAGGATCCCCCAGTAAGATTTGAAGCTTTAACTGAACAGAGCATCGGAATTGTACTATTTGCTCCTCTGCTGGCCAAAATACTAACTAGATCCGAAAAACAATCATCCGCAACATTCTCTTCCAAAACTAGCTTATTCGAACCTGCACTGTAGTGGCCTTGGAAGATATGAAGTAGACTGCCAAATTGTGGACAGCAAATAACATTTCCTACAAGAGGTGCTAAAGTCTGAGAACAGTCGGCTGCAGTTCTCTCCATGAGGTTTGATATGGCAGAGAAGTTTACAGTACACTTCCCTGTCAATTCTGGCGTATATGTTGTCGGAAAGGTAGGATAGAGTGGGGGCAGAGTTGGATCATTAGGGATTGGATAATGTGGAATAACAGAAGGCGATATCTGGATAGGTTCAAAAAGCTCTGTTGTAGGTGACTTGGCAAGCTCATGATGAGTACGCAAACGATCTTGTTGGGCTAGCACTTTCAAGGTTGCCACATCTTCTAGAGTGGATAGCCAGATAGTGAATAACAGAAACCTTTGACACAAAGTACCTGCGACCATACATAAATAGGTTTTGCTTTAATCACTTGATTCACTGACAACAGCTGGAAAATTAACATGACTCAGCTCAGACTAGAAGAGAATAAACACAAACAGCGTCAATCTATGAGAAGAAAATACCAATTACCGATCAAAATAGGTTTTGTGTGTAAGTTCAAGGCTAAACACATTACATGAGGCTCATTCAAACATATGTTTTCGGACGTAGGAAAACCTAAAGCAAAAGGAAACACAACATCAATTGCCATGCTATTGTATTTTATCTTAACACCACATCAGTGATGCAAAGCCACAATCCATAAAAGCACATACAAAAAAAAAAAAATGAATAAATAAATAAATAAAAGAGCCAGATTATACTTTCCAGCATTTACAAGTAAAACTCCCATCACTGCCACAAAAATGTAGTACAAGCTGATGAAGATTACCGCTTCATCAACAAAAGACATATAACTAATTCATATGACCAAACAACAGTGAAAGACGAACACCGTCATACATCTGTTGCAATCTTTACCTCTGAGTCGATCCACAGCCTTGTAGTCCATAGTGCCACTAGCCATTAGGCAACATTGAGATCCTCAAGAAGGCGTCAGCTCAAACAACTATTGTCACCATCCAAGGGCAACTCTGAGCCATAAAGTAACTCCTGTTCACAAATCACGAAATTTCGCGAGAATTACAACAGCAGCATAGCATCAAAACTCTCAATGACCAATACAAACACTAAAGTAACAACCACCACCAAACTTTTGACCTTCAACTTATGATTCATAGAGCAATAACAATACAAGATTGAACTAATTAATGCAGAAGAAAGTCAAATTAATCCAATCAAACAAAAACAAAAATGCCCACATTCAGCTGCTCAACTTTCGATCAAGCAAAGATTCTCATTCAAGATACAGCATAGCTTAAACTGAAAATCGCCCATAAGCAATAGCATACATTCAGCTAAATCAACCTCAGCACTTCATTCTCTTCAAGCTTATCATCTTCTTATCTTTCCAGCAACTAAAAGTGAACTTACTGAATTATAATCAAAACCCAGAAAAACTCATAACTAGCTAAAATTAGTCTAGGATCAGCAACCCAGCTACAGCAAATGAGCAGGCAGAAACCCCCCCCCCCCAAAAAAAGTAGAAAATTATAGCAGCTAAATAATACTAGTAGCATTAACATAGAGAACGATACCTGAAATGGGAAGTGAAAATAAGCCCAGAAAAGCTAAAAGAAGATGCAAATGATGATTTATTTTCAGCTTATTCCAGAAGATTCTTTGAAGTGAAAAGGGGGCTTTTTTTTTGCTTTTTTTTTTTTTTTTTTTTTTTGCAAGTTTGAGCAAAATCAAAGAGGAAGTAATGGAGAAGGAGAAATGCCCAGATAGAGAAATGAGGTGAATTAATGTCTGGTGTAAGAAAGATTTGATTTTGATGAATCTTTTAAGCCAGAAATAGCAGGGGTAATTAAAAAAATTGGAAGTGGAAGAACCCTAGTTATTATTAATTAATAATAATAATAATTGGGAGAGAACTGAGAAGAGGTGTGGTTCAGTTAAGTTAAAACACATAAACTGGGTTGGGTGCTCTCTTCTCTGTTGCAGGGAAAAGACATTGCCTTTTCCTCTCTCCTCTCTCCTAAGTAGAGTAAAAAGTTATGGCAGGGGAAAGAGAGAGAGAGAGAAAGGTACTTTCCCCTTCTAATTCGAGTACTGGTCGGCTGGTTGGCCTGTTTTTTCTCACTTGTCTTTGGTTTCATTAGGGGCAAATCTGTCAACTGCGTGCGTTACTGTCATTGGCTTTGGTAGTTTTGACTCAGTAGACCTGGCAAACGGATCATCTGGGTTGGGTCCGGGTCGAGTCTATTAAGGTCGGGTCGAGTTTTGGTTCATGTATTTCGGGTCTATTTCGATCAGGATCAGGTTCGGTTTGGGTGGGGTCTAGTTCGGGTGTGCCAATTACGGGTCAAATTTGGGTCGGGTCGGTTCAAATTCGGATCTGGTCATTTCAAATTGTTCAAATCTGATCATATTAATGTCAAAATTCTTAAAATATTGTCTTAATTTGAAGTTTTATTGGTAACTAGTTTGATGGCTCGTGCAATGCCCGGGCTACTTATGTTTAAATGTAAAAATTATGTAAACGAAATTTTTATCTAAAACCTAAAATCTCATTTCAAACACTCATGGGATATTTGTAATGTAATTAGATGGAAAGTCACCATTAAAAACCTAAAATCATGTTTAGAACACCCGTGGGATTTTTTTTAATGTGATTAGATGGAAAGGTGATTTTTCCTCTAATTACATTACAAATATCCCACGGGTGTTCCAAATGGGATTTTAGGTTTTGAAAGGCGACGGGCTACTTATGTTTAAATGTTAAAATTATGTAAACGAAATTTTTATCTAAAACCTAAAATCTCATTTCAAACACCCGTGGGATATTTGTAATGTAATTAGATGGAAAGTCACCATTAAAAACCTAAAATCATGTTTCAAACACCCGTGGGATTTTTTTAATGTAATTAGATGGAAAGTTACATTTCAAAATTTAAAATCCCGTTTCGAACACCCGTAGGATATTTCATGTAATTAGATGGAAAGTTACCTTTCAAAATCTAAAATCTCATTTCGAACACCCGTATGATATTCGTAATGTAATAACACAAAAAATCACCTTTCAAAACCTAAAATCCCATTTGGAACACCCGTGGGATATTTGTAATGTAATTAGAGGAAAAGTCACATTTTAAAAGTCAAAGTCCTATTTTGATACACCCGTGGGATATTTGATCAAATTGCCATAAATCAAGTAATTACTATATTACATACGGAGTAACTATTTTCCATAAATCAAGTGATTAATTGTAACAGCCCGAACCACCGTCCGTCGCAACACAACCCAATAAGATGGGTAGTCACCCCTTAGGCCCATATATCCTCTCCGGGCTCTAAAAGGTGAAGGCCTTGTTAGTAGTATGATGGTAGGAATCTATTATAAACTGATCATATGAGCCTTATTTTCCCAATGTGGGACAAACCAACTCCATAATCCACTTTCCAAATTTCGTAGTGTTACATTAATAATGTTATTTTATTAGAATAATATTACCATATAGTATCTATTTACCATATCCTATTTTGGATAAAATTTATTTACAATATAATAATATTATTATATGCCACGTGTCAGGGTGGGAATTGAGCGGGTTCAGGATTACATATATATATTAGATTTGAGTGATTGAAGATGTAATGTACGCATGTAACTAATCCAAGTCAATTTTGCTCAACAAATTCATTAAAACGGCTGGTTATTTGGGTCTGCGTCATTTCAGTTCGGGTCATTTTCGGGTCAAATAACATTCAGGTCATTTTCGGGTTGGGTCGGGTCAATTTGGATTTCGGGTTGAATTCAGATTAAAAATTTGGGTCAAGTAATTCGGATCGGATGTTCGGATCCGGGTTAATTTTGTCAGGTCTAGTTTTGAGATCGGTTGGACCGAAACGGACATATATACAGAGGAAGACACAAAACGGACTACTAACGTGGCAATCTTAAAAGCATAGGACATTTTGGGTTGTGACATGAGGTAGCACCTATGTTGAGCAAGTTGAAGATTAAGAGGGTGTTTTTGATAAATGATAAGTTAATGAGCATGGGGAGGAAAGTTGTCAAAATTCTAATATTTTGCCTTTTTGATATGTGTGAGGTGTGACCACAAATTTATATGCAACGGTTACACCCAAAAATTAAATAATAAACTTATGCCACAATTGTACCTAAAGGTTTCATAACTTGACCTCCAAAAAAAAAAAAAAAGGTTTCATTACTCTAAGTGCATGTTTGGTTGGCTTTTTTTAATTTTAACTCCAAGTAACGGAATCCCACTCCGATTACGTTACTAATTGTTTGGTTTGAATTTTTTTGTTTCCCATTTCATTATTCTCCTTTAACCCACTCCCCCAAAATGAACTCCTCAAACTTGAGGTGTCTAAATCCATTTCCCCCTTTTTTATTTTCTCTTTCCTCCCCTACCTTCTCTCAACACACCACACCTCGCCACTGCAAAGCCACCACCTCGGCCCCAACGTTCGATCACATGTCTCTCCGGAGACTCGTCGGCCGACCATATTCCTCCGGCGACCCCCACCGCCACCGGCGTCCTCCCTTTTCTCTACTTTCTCTCCCTCCTTCTCTTCTACAACTTCCTTCACCTAACAACCACCACCTCATCACTGATCACCACCCTCCTCCGAAGGCTTCACCTTTTCTGCCGCCACACCTAACGACCACCATTGCACCGCGACATCTCCCTTCTTTTATCTCACATTTTCTCTCTCCTCTCAAGTGGAAAATGGTGGGGAAACGTGTTAGGCTCACGTTGGGGTGGCATCGGCGCCAACAAAGTCTCCCGGTGGTGACGACACTGACTCCGGTGTCATGAGTGGCGGTGGTTCCGCGGCGGTAGAAGGGTGGGGATAGGGGGAAGGAGAGCGGAAAGAGAAAGGCAAGGGTTTGGGGTTGGTTTTACATTTTTGCACATGTTTAAATGATTTCATTCCATGATTGTTTTAAACCAAACAACTTAAGCTAAATAACGGAGCTTGTTACCACTCCATTCCTATGTTTTCATTACAAATATTATACCAAACGCCCCCTGAAGATCTTTCGCTAGTTTTCAATCTTGTGCTTCTTATTGTTGTGATAACTACACGGTTTATCGGTTATCTCATGGCGTAATGCCATGAGATCTCGCGTGGTAGAAATTAATGAAGTAAGTAACTTTATGTAATTTTTCATGGCCTCGTGCCTAATATTTCTTTTGGCACCGTGACGGGCTATGGGTTTGAGTTTGAGCCAAGTGTCAATTGCTCATTTGCTGAAAGCTTTTTTTTTTTCATCTTTCTTAAAACTAATTATTAATTGTACAATCTCAGAATGGTATAAATGTTATACCGTTAATTATTTTTCAATGCTTTTCAAAAAGATAACAATCGTTATATATTTTGGACGAAAAAACATTGAAGGTCACGAGAGTGCCGTTAAGTTAATAAACAATTAACAATGCCATGAGTCGATGTGAGCCAAAAGGAAAATAGAGAGAAGGATATTAGTTTGATATTAGGATGCTATGAGATTGAGTGTCAATGATAAAGAGAGCGTGATGCTCTTTAGGCATATAAGAAAAAAAAAGATATCAATAAAATCAAATCGGCTTGACACTTGCACTGTCAACTTGACTCTTGATGCTACCATTCTTATAATTCAGGAAATAAGTTATCATGTTAATATGTTATGCATTTGTGGCATGATCCACCCCATAGGAAATTTAGAAACAAATGTAGTGTTGAAGAAAGTATGAAATACTCTAGGATTATATTGAATATATGTTTAAATCCATCAAGATCATAGTAATTTTGTTTTGCACATGATTATACTTTCACATGATAGGAATTGATTTAGTATTAGTAGCTAATCTAGTTCTCTTTTATTTTTGTTACAATAATGGTGGTTGGATTGTAGTGTTGTGAGTCAAATTATTTGTGGTGGGGAAATCTACCCGTCTTCATGCAATAATTCTTTTACATATTGTTTTTAAAAATAAAAAAAATACGATTGTCAGATTAGATGTACGTGTTAACTATTGGTTAACTTAATCATAATGGTTGCGTCGTATATTGTTCTAGTAATGGACACGTTGGGTGAGAAACACAGACAAACCTCTAGTTGACCTATTGATTCACTTAATTAGTAGCAAACCTGCAATTCAATTTTAAGTTGAACCAACTTATTTCATTAGACAGCTTGAAACTTCCATGGTTATGATATAAGAGTTGCTATAGGTGGATGTTGAAGCTACAATTCTATAAAATTTGTAACAATTCAATTTGATAATAGGGAAAATTATGATGAAATAGCGACTGAGTTGATTGTTTTTTTTTTTTTTTTTTACGTAATATCTAGTATCGACGATATGTTTTCAAGAGAAATTACTTAATAAAAGGTAACGACTCCTTCAAGTACTGCATTAACCTATTTACATGTGATTCAGGTTGTTAATACTCTCACATATAAATTGGGCGTTAATATCTAATTATCATATGACTATCACATGACAAATTTTCTTTTATAAAAATCTAATGTTAGATCAGTGAGACTCAAGATAAGTTTAACTGTGTTTATTTCAGAGATGTTGTTTATTAGTTGGCACCTTACAAGAAAAAAAAAAGAAGAGATTAAGGAGTTCATAAAATTGAAAACATAATACGTTCCCACTATTTTCCCATTTTATATATAAATGAAATTTTTACAATCTTACGGAGTAACAAACATCCTTTAAAAATGTGATGAATAAAATCAAACAAATCTTCTCTCTCTATAAATTATGAGATTTCTATCCGGAAAAAATTGCTAATGATAAATCTTCTTGGAATTAATATTATGTCACCTAAGCGTGTTGTTATAACTATACAACTTACAAAATAGTAAAACCAATTTACATATAAAAGTGGTGAAGTCTTAATGACTTTAAGAACTCTGACATATAAATTGGGCGTTAATTTCTAATTATCATATATGACTATCACATGACAAAATTTTCTTTTATAAAAATCTAATGTTAGATCAGTTAGACTCAAGACAAGTTTAGATGTGTTATTTTAGAGATGTTGTTTATTAGTTGGCACCTTGCAAGAAAAAAATAAAATAAAATTACTGAGTTCATAAAGTTGAAAACATAATATGTTCCCCACTATTTTCCCATTTAATATATATATGAAATTCTTACGGAGTAACAAACATTCTTTAAAAATGTGATGATTAAAATCAAGAATTTTTTTTTCTCTATATAAATTATGAGATTTCTATCCAAACAAAATTGCTGATGACAAATCTTCTTGCAATCAATGTTATGTCACTAACCGCGTTTTTATAACTATACAACATACAAAATATTAAGCATCAATTTACACAGGAAAAGATTTATAATAGCAATAATATACACAAGATTAGATAAGTACCTTGTTTTTTTAGTTAGAAAAAATTATTACTAAGAAAGGAATATATTAACGACATCTATTACGAGTATTACGAACATATAAAAAAACTCTCGATAATATTACATGCACTGGACCTTTGTTTTATAATTTTGTATGCACACACCACCATCTTTCTCCCACAAATCATCTGAAAATCTTTAATTCCTTTTAACTTGGTCTACATTTTCAAAGAAACAGGTAAACATTTCCACATTTCTCAACAAATTACAGTTTCTCTCTTTTGAAGGAACAAACAAATCAATCACTACAAATTTAACAAAAAAAAAGAAGAAGAAAAAAACACAAATAATAATGATGATGAAAATACAAAAAAAAGAGTTAAAAAATTCCAGGTTCTAGAGAGAGAAAGAGGAGGAGGAGGAGGAGGAGGAGAGAGAAAAAACGGTCTCCTGTGTAAATGTGTGTGTAGATGGCGACGGAGCTCGTCAACCGATCTCCCTTATTTTTTACAGCTCTCTTTTCCTACATCTCTTCCCAGGTTGGTTTTACCCATTTTCTTTGTAAATTTACCCTGCATTTTTATATGTTTTTTTATTTGTGGTTGTTGGTATGATTAGTTTAATTCACTATTTTTCTTGTTGATTTCAATGCCATTTTGATCAGATCAATGAAATTTGATGTTTTTAAAAATGCCCATGATCAAAGTTTTAATCTTTTTCATCTGGGTCTTGGTGGGTTGATTATGATCGGTAGGAAATGGGATTGGGATTTAGTTGTTGTATGAATTAAGCTATTTGAGGTGATTTAGAAAATGTGTGAAATTTTGATTGGTTTTGAAGCAAAATTTTGATGTTTTAAAGTGACTTTTGTGTTGAGTAAAGTTGAATTTTTGTGTTTTGCCTTCGTAATTCGAATTTCGGGGTTTGTTTTTGAAATGCAAATGGTTTGATAGGAAATGAGGTGAATGTGTTGATAGGTAGCAGAAATGAGAAGCTCCGATGAGTTGTTGGGACTTGTCTTCGTTTCTAAGATAGAGTTTATTGCTGCGATTTTGGAGTCCTGGGTAGGAATGTGTAGTTTGGCTAAATTTTGTGTGGGGACTTGTGTCAAGATCAGGTTTTGCGCTGCTGTTTTATTGGCAGTAGTTCCAGCGAAGTTCTTTTATGGGAAGTCGTTATTGAAATGTATTTGTTGAATCTTGTGAAATTGTAGGGGGAGAGACGGTGAAAGTATAAGATTGGTGATGTCTGTTGATTGCCTTGACAAGCAATGGGGTTGTGGAGCGCCAGTTGCGAATCTGCAGAGAGTGAGTTCTATGGTTTGCGACATGGGAGACCCTTGTCTTCATCCATCACCTATAAAGGTTGTGATGGCTGTAAGATGACCCTTTTATTTTGGTTAAGAATTCAAATTTCACTCTTCTAGGACCTTGTGCGCCTGGCTAACCTTCGCATCACCCATAATATTAAACTAGTGCCTAAGTTACTTTGGGTTCAAAAATCGGATATACCCTACTCTTAGCCTTGACTGACGGCAAATTTTGTAGAGGCCAGATGAGTCACGAGTTTAAAGTAAGATACTTGCTTGATGTTTAATGCATCCAAGCCCCTTGATTGGATTTATGCAACTTTAAGTTTTGGTACCCTAAACTTGATACAGTGGACAGGTTTCGGCTGCTGTATGTATTGTGCTTCTTGTCTTTGATTTATCATTTCTTTGGCCGCTGTAGCCTTATTTTGGAATGGCTAACCATTTGGCATGGTGTTCTACTGACATAAGTCCAGTGTATCGATGTAAATGCCTTCTGTTGTAAGCTTCAGGATCATTCATTTGGAAAGAAGTAAGAAGATCTTCAGTTCAGTTGTTAGATTTCTGAGTTGTGTCAAATGTACGAATTTTCCTCTTCAAAATTTTTCTATCGGGGATTCCTTGCCTTTGAAAATAGAGTAATTATTACACTTTGCTGGAATAAATCTAGCCCTGAGCCTAAATCGTTGTATCATTTAAGAACTTACCTTTCTGACTTATTAGTAATTGAGGGTACATTCTTGTAGCTCTAGCCCTCCTTCTGTACATTTGCAACACATCCATCGCATTGTCCTTTAGATAAGCCGATAATTGTTGCTCCTTTTTAATAAACAAATACAAACTGAGGCTTCTAGAACCTACTTTCATAAGTTCATTTAGGTCCATTCAGCTGTGTCATTTTTTTGTCAGTTATCTTAAGTCTTAACTGGCAGTCTGGAGCATGGTTGATAAGATGCTAGTGTAACCATTTAACCATTGAAAGCTGCAAGGCATCGGTAAATGAACAAGAGACGAACTAGCATAACAAATTCTATTTACTGCTTTATTGGAGATTCGGAGGGCTCTTGTGCCGTATTTAGTAATCTTGAAATGTAAGCATTCATGACATGGGTATTATATCTTGGAAGTGTTATTATATGAGGACATGATCTTTGAGAATTATTTAATTGCAATTCAAGGTGCTTCTCTTTTGAAGGCATGAAAGTTCTTTTCCATCCTTACGTGTGTGATAAGCATCACCTAATGGTCATGCTCTACATTTCATATGAAAAAGTGATAAAGAAGCAGGCATGCGAAATCTGTAATCAGTTGCCTTTTGTCATTCTGCCTAAACTATTATCACATACTTTCATCATGTTAAAATTCATAACTGAAGTGGTTAATGGTGGGGTTGCCATATACATGATTTTGCTTGATTTTACTTGAAATGATTTCATTAAATCTTCAGTTAATCCGCTGTAGAATTAACTGTGGAAAGAAAGGATATAGGATTTTAGAAGATTTCCTAAGTAATTGGCCTTGTAAGGTGCATAATTTTGTTACATTATTATATAATGTCTGTTCATGGTGATGGTATGACCAATGCAAGATCTATCATTTTGCCCTTGTTTTTTTTCCTTGTGTACCATTTTCTTTTTTTTTTTTTTTTTTTTTTTTTTTTTTTTTTTTTGCGAAAATTTAACATAACAGAAAGGACTATGAGAGAATGAGAACATGTTATAGTTCATCAAGTTCCTTTCTGGTTGACATTGATACTCTCCTTTCTCTAATTTATATCAGTATTCAACTTTCCAATTTTGCGGGATTGCAGGTAAATAAAATGCTTAAGCCAGAAAAGTGGCAGGCAGTTTTTGATACAGACGGGAAGGTTTTCGGCTTTCAGAAGGCACTGAAGCTGATTATCCTTGGAGTGAGTCGACTGCTTTTTAGCCTGTTTATGCTTGAACTTCTATCTTGCTGTGCTGCGATCTGTTTTACGTTTCTCTCTTACTTTACTTGTCAAGGTTCTGTCACTGGTGCATAGATAGTGTAGAAAAATACCCAATTGTTCTTACAACTGCATTCATGGTTCATGCTTGTTAGAAATTACGGAGTAATCTTGAAAACTCTAGAGTATCTTGAATGTTTTAGATATCTAAAAAGGTTATAGAACATTCTACTAACTAGCATTCTAGAATATTCATTTAGATTACATGAAAGTCTATAAATAGCCTTGACCTATGCTCATATGTAATGTAAGATTTCAAGAAGTAGAATAACAATCAAGTTTGATATCAATCAACACCAAAAATGTAGCCCCAAAACTCCAACAGTGGTATCAGAGCCACAAAGATCTTAAGGGAAAACTAATATACATGGCTTCCGCATCAAACACATCCACAACAATATCTATCCCAGCACCTCCAGTTTTTGGAGGAGAAAACTATGATTATTGGAGCATTAAAATGAAGCATTTTTTGAGAGCAAACACGTTGTGGGAGATAGTGGATGAATAAGCAACTAAAAAGGGTTTTCAGATAAACAACCCAATTCTTAACCTTTCTCCATTCCCCCCATTACTGTAAAACTCAAACCAACAGTGGTATCAGAGCGCCGGGCGATCCTTTTGGGGTTCCGGTGTCTCAATTTCACCATAAAAAAAAAAAGCAAAAAAAAAAAAAAAAAAAAGCAAAACAAAACAAAAAGTTGATGGTTGATGACACGGGCATCGACCGAAACAAACAAAAAAGTTGTGTCGGGGTGACAAGGACCCCTACGCAAGAAAAAAGACGTTGGTGACATGGGCATCAACGGTGAAAAATTAAATAAAAAAAAAATCTGCAAGGTGGGTGACAAGGGCACCTGCAGCAGAAGAAAAGCGGTGACGATCAAGGGCACCCATACAAGAAGAAAATGGTAACAAGGCTACCAACAATAGAAGAAAAAGAAGAGGAGAAGATGTCCGGTGACACGAGCCCAATATGGAAGAAGAGAAAGCTCAAGAGTTTTCAGATTAAGGGGGTGTGTAAGAAATTACGGAGTAATCTAGAAAACTCAAGAGTATCTTGAATGTTTTAGATATCTAAAAAGGTTATAGAACATTCTAGTAACTAGCATTCTAGAATATTCATTTAGATTACATGGAAGTCTATAAATAGACTTCACCTATGCTCATATGTAATGTAAGATTTCAAGAAGTAGAATAACAATCAAGTTTAATATCAATCACCAACAAAAATGTAGCCCCAAAACTCCAACAGTTCTCAACTTGCATCATAGACTACATCTTGTTTGGGGATGCAAACATAGCAAGCCTTAAATTTGTCTTGCAACAGCTAATATGTTTGCAAATGGCTTACATGCTGAATTGTTTGAGTTTGGGGTGCAGGGATAGTAGTAAATTAGTATGGAAAAGGAATCAATTTGATTAGATCCTTGGAAACAATTTTTAGTAATCAATCTTTTCAGAGTGGGTCATTTTTGTAAAATCTTGATCTTTGCCCCATAGACCCATACGTGATGGAGTAATTTCTGTAGTTGATGATTGTTGACTTTGTGTTTTGGGTTCTTAGCTTCTTCTATGCACTCTTCATCAGCTATCTAGGGATCCATATGTAATCTTGGCTCAGGAATATTCCAGTAACTATGTGATCAGCATCTCTTTTCCTGCTCGTCTGATATGATATTGATGCTTACAGTATCAGTTCTAAAGCTTTCTAATTTTACGTGAGGTAGACTGATCTCATATTGAGATTATGAGTTTTTATGTTGGAGTCTTGTACATCTAAATCGCTGTCATGATTTTTTCAAACAATGATTGGACTTCATGGCTATATTTTTTAAATAACAGCTTTCTTAAATAATGAGGTAGATTTTGTGATGGGCATGGGGTATGGGAAAATTTGTTAACTTGATCAGAGAATATTTCCCTGCTCGAGAATGGCAACTCCTTGAAGTCTTTGTCAAACTAGCATGTCATAGTTGGTTTGTGCTACAGTTTTAAAGCACTCTCACTGGCTGTGTGAGATGCCGAAACTACTATAGTTGGGTAGCCATTTTAATGTTGTTCTTATACTTCTACAGCCATGGACTGGCTGTATGAGATATCTTGTTTACTGGAACCAAATATCATTACATTCTCTCTAATGACTACTATGTACTAAAGCAAATGGCTCACAAAAATGTTTGTGCTTTTTGCATTGTGAAGTAGCTGTCAGTCGGTGCGACTCTCGAAGCAATTTTCAATATGGGTCATTCCTGAGCAGCCTCTCTATGTTTTCAACATAGGGGTAAGGCTTGCGTACATCCGATCCCCCCTTACCCTATTTTATGGTGGGAGCCTTTTGAGGCACTGTTGAAATGTTTTTGTTGTACTACTATGTACTAAAGGATCTTGATTCTTGCATATGGCCGAATATTTTCATTTATTATGTCTACAAAAAAGTTTGACTATCTTGCCTTTCATTGTAGGGTGTTGATCCATCTATAAGGCCGGAAGTATGGGAATTTCTTCTTGGTTGTTATGCATTGAGCAGTACCAGAGAGTATCGTAAACTGCTGAGAGAAGCCCGGAGGTTCAGATCTTTAACCTTTTGCTCTGCAAACTTCTTAGTTTCAAATGCTCTGATCTGTAAACTGTGTTATGTGGACATACTAGCTCTAAATTGTCATTCTATAGTTATCAGCTTTCGTTTATCATATCTAACTATGCCGTGGATTCTGATTACAACAGAAAATACTGGGAAAACCTCCTCTTGGTGTATAAACGGGTTATCTGCCAATGCTGCAGATGGCAATTAGTTATTTAATGTTAAATTTCACTCTTTGTGAACCTTAAGTGGTTTCTTTAGCACAAGAATGTGCTCACAGCTCTTGTAAAACGTGGATCTGGGTGTTGTGTGAACTCTTCGAGTCTTCGGTGAAGCTTTTTAGATTTCTTTTGTCTATGTAATTGGCATTTTTGAGAATCTTTTCCTTCACATTCATTCAGGTAGACTTAATTCTCATATATGAGGTTTACTAGTCTGTATTCTCTTTAGTTTCTCCTTGCTTCATCACCCACTTCACAAACAAGGAGATTTAAGATTTCTTTTCAAAAGGAGGAGATTTCTTTATTATCTTATCAAAGAATAAGATGTTTCCTATGCTATCAGTCTTTCAAAACCTACGTTTTCCCCAGGGCTTACAATTTCGACCAACGATTGCGGTCTTTCAGCCAAATTGTTTTCTGATTGATATAAAAGATGATCTTGACTCCTTGTAATGAACTAATGATATACTCCTACTCTTTTTATCTACTTATAGAAAACGTCCTTGCAAAATTTCAGTCCTTGCCTACATATATATTCTGACATGATCATGTTCATTTTTATTTTTTATTTTTTTTTGTGTGTGTGTGTCACACTGTGGCTGTTTTTAGATCAAAACAGTTTTAAATTAGTAGAAAAGGGATTCTGACTGCTAATATGATAGGATGTATTCCTGTTTGCTTGGCTGCTTGCATTGTTTAAACACAAATGATAATGCAGGGAGCGATACGAGGAGCTTGTGAAACAATGCAAAAAGATGCATTCAAGCATAGGAACTGGGTCACTTGCCTATGTTGTTGGCTCTAAGATTATGGATGTCCGGACATATTCTAAAGATGAAGGGAAACGAGAAGCTGAGTCTGAAGAAAGACAGGTTTCTGACGACAATACTAACAAACTTAATGATTACTGTGATAGAAATAACAACTGTACAGATACATCATACACATCCCAAAGGGAAAGCTCTAGTGATTCTTCAGACATTGTCAGCGTCAGAGAAAGCATTGATAGTGCTGCTTATGACTCATCTTGCCTTATGCCTAGCCCTGCCAAATTCAACGGCAGCTTCTTACAAACTAGGAGGCAACCCCATGAATCTGGATATCCACTAGACGATTTTTTCGTTTTTCCACCCTTACCCGTCACTGATTTATTTGAGAGAAGCGACGAAGGTGAGGACGGAGACCAGTCACATGATGATGGACATTCTACTCCACAGAAAGTGAGGACCGACAGTGAGAGCATGCACAGTTTTCAAATCGGTAATAATGAAGAATTAATTGTTGAAGCAAATGGTTCTCCATCCGGCAGTCAAAGACATTCTATTAGTTCCGACATTGAGATGGCTGATGGGCAATGTGAGACTCACGAACAAGTATTACGGCGGGATATCCAAAAATACAAAAATAACGTATTGAATAGGTTGAGAATATCTGATGTTCCGGAAGCATCAGAGCTATATTCGAGCAATGGCCCAGGAGGAGGACCTAGTGAAGATAAAGTATCTGAGTGGCTCTGGACTCTGCATCGGATAGGTATTCTTTGTTGATTGCTGTTTTTCTTTTTTTCTTTTTTCTTTCTTGATATGTGTTCTTTTCCAGCTATTTTGTATCTGTATATAAGAGGCCCTTTTTGTTGTCAGTGGTTGATGTGGTTAGAACTGATAGTCATCTGGAGTTCTACGAGGACCCGAAAAATTTGGCCAGGATGTCAGATATTCTTGCTGTTTATGCATGGGTTGATCCTGAGACAGGATACTGCCAAGGTTATTGTTTTTCCATCATATTTGGGATTTGTTTTTGGAATTGGCTTCCTTTTCTGTTCCTTAACTTTTTCTTCGTTAATTTTCTTGATGTGCATTGTGTTAATGTGGTTCAGGGATGAGTGACTTACTGTCTCCATTTGTTGTTCTCTTCGAGAATGATGCTGATGCATTCTGGTGCTTTGAAATGCTTCTCCGCCGAACGGTGAGTGCTACTCTTTCTGCACTTAGCTTCAACCATGACCGAGGATTTTGTCTCACTCTTGTTTATTGGCCCTTTTAGCGAGAAAATTTTCGGATGGAAGGAGAAACTGGAGTTATGAAGCAGTTGCAGACACTATGGCGTATCCTAAAAGTTACAGATAGAGAAATGTTTTCACACTTATCCCATATTGGTGCTGAAAGCCTTCACTTTGCCTTCCGGATGCTTCTGGTGCTCTTTCGCAGGGAATTGTCATTTACCGAAGCTCTTTGTATGTGGGAGGTTTGTTCTCTTAAATTTCTAAGGCTTAACCTTGCAGAGGTAGGACCATATTTAACTGTGATTTCAACCTATGTCCTGGAGACGTGATGTGGATTATTAATTTTGTAGTTGTCAGAAATGCAAGTAGTTGAACTGTACGTTATATGGTGGATTCAGAACCTTCTCCAAACAGGAATCACCGACCCTTTTCTTATTTTTATTATTATGTTGGTCTGAATACATTTCTTTCTATAATCAAACAAGGAGCATTTAAAGCATGTATACCTTTTTAATGTTCTAAGAGCAAAGTTTGTTTAATGCAGATGATGTGGGCTGCTGATTTCGATGAGTCTTTGGCCTGGAATCTCGCGGAAAGCTGTCTTGAACCATTGGTATTACAACTTCCAAATGATATAACCACTGATGTAGAAGAGGAAAGCAAGGAGACATACGAGGGTAGTTCAAAGGGTGGCTCACAAGCAAAACATGGAAATGCTGAACACTCCGGTTCTGATGAGGCTGTGATGAAGTCATTGGCATCTAATCACTCATTTTGTGGTTTAACAAAGTCCTTGTGGTCCCGAAATGATCGTATGCAAGCATGCGCTGAGTTCACAGTATCAAGAAATAAGGAAGATGAACTACCTGTTTTCTGTGTGGCAGCGATTCTTATCTTGAATCGTCACAAAATTATTAAAGAGACCCGGTCACTTGATGATCTGATAAAGGTGGCAATTCTTACTCTTTATTCTTCTAAGTGACTCAATCACAATGGTCATGCCAGGGCCAATGTGTTAGCTTTGTGAAGTTTCGGTTTAATTGTTGAGTTTTAAGTAGCTGTCAAAGTCTATCTTCTAGGAATCGAATGAATGGGTGCTATACTTAGAGAATGCTTGGTTTGTGTGAGGGAAAAATGAAAATATGATTAAAAGATGAAGTTCCTCCCTAGTGTATCTAATATTCTCTTTGATAACGTGGAATGCCAAAATCCCCCCCTCCCTCCCACCGCCCTTCTTCCTCCTCCCTCACATTATCTTTACACAAGCAAACCATACCAAGCTTTGATTTCAATGTGAACTATAGCTGTGATTTGCGAATTATGGTGTTAAGTGGATTAAAGTCTGAACAGACTTAAGGTTGATTAGTTGATTTCTGCCAATGTATAAAAATTAACAATTTCCGACTATTGTGAAGTGAAAGTATGTTCAGTCAAGGCAGGGAAATATTGCACTTGGTTGGTGCTACGAAATAAATTCTATGTATTTGAGGATTCAACCACTTAACTGTTACTATAAGCTTAAGTAGGTTTAGCTTTCTTCTTTTAATTCCTTTGAAGTTGGTAACATATAACCTACTCTTTTCTCTATGTATTTTCATTCCGTTTAGTACTCTTTCGATCCCAACTTGTTAGCCCCCTTTTGTGACAGAATTATGTTGTCTCATTTTGTAACCATTTCCACGTTAAACTACTATTTTGTTTTGGCCTTGGTTTCCAGTCTTGCCCACCTTGTTAATCTTAATGATATAATTGCATTGTGTCTTTCTTTCGGATGTGAATGAGAAGGACGTGGGTTCTTAGTTTGCAGCTAAATGTCTTTGTCTTCCAAACTTGGGGCATCAGATTAGGCACCTGCGTACTTTCATGCCTCTATTAATCCCTTTTTCCTATATTGTAAAACACAACTGACTCACCCTACATGATGGGCTTGTAGGTTTTTAATGATAATATGCTGAAGATAAAAGTCAGAAGATGCATACGAGCAGCAGTCAAGCTCCGGAAAAAATATTTTTACAAGGTGCTTTTGTAGCCTTCCCATTGGTGTAATTTTATTGTGCCTTTTATTTGCTTTTGGTTTTTTAATCAACAAGAGCTGATGATGCTAATGTTAGTCTATTTGCTTGTCAAGCCTAACTGCCAATTTCATGCAGTTGCATAATTAGAGTGCTAATTCTTTCTAAGACCAGAATTCTGTGGTGTCATTGGTGTCCATACTTAACAAAGTTGGCAAATCATAAAGGTTCAGTGCTAAGAAATAAACGGAGGACTTCATTCAGTCAATGCTTGGAGTTCCATGCTTGAGTTTGGGGTTTTTTAAGACAAGGTGCATGGAAGTCATTGTGGGATTACTGTCATCTCTGTGTTATGAGGTTTTAGCTATTTTGTTAAGGTTGGAGAGCATTTATACCGTTGTGTGGAAACACGTTGACCGCATTTTTTTTTAAATGGGATTTAGGTCGACCGCATTGTGTTGTGCTTTTCTTGGTGATCGTCATTAATGTTGCAAAAGGTCAGAGTCGTGGTAAATGCATGTTGGTTACAGCTTGAAATCCAGAATAATGACTGGAGGTTTTTATATAGACTTCCGATTTAGAATTACATTCTAACTGTTTATGCAGTTCACCTCTCCCATATCTTCTGGCCATCTGTCAGGTGAAAATGCTACCTATTAAAATCCCTTTTATCGCTGCTATCCTCTTATGACCATTTAACATCCAAAGTTTGTAGCCGGCTATACATCTGTGACATTATGATATTTAATTTGTTCCACTATTCGCTCTTAGTCAGATGATTGTTGAGAAAATCAGGCTGTTAATTTGAAACGTAAGTGCTTCATATTGCCATAGGCCATGTCACTATTAAAAAAGTTGCTAGTTTATATCCTTGTGCTTCTGCGTACTGTATATTGAGGAATCAGCTCATCATTGCATGTACCGGTGTTGCTCAATTCTTTTTTGTTACTGTCTTGTGATTGGCTGCATTGTTTTACTACACATAAGGCTAAATACTTTTTGCTTCTCTTCTACTCTTGATATTACTTTCTTAACAATGGCATTACTTGAAACAGCTAATCAAGTACAACAACCCATCACCTCAGACTGAGTCTTGATTAAATTGGTGCGTGCATATCTCTACGATAGCTGTTCAGACTTGGTCGCTACTTGCTCTTTTGGAGTACTGATATAGTGTCCCTGAGATTCCTTCATGTTGTCGGTTTGAGGATTCTGTATAATCAATTGGTTCTTCCTGTAGCGTTCATCCCAAGTTCCCAACAATTTTCTTCACTTTGACAAGGTAAAGTCATATTCTTGTTTTCAAATTTTCTAATTGTAGCCCATCTGCCACGGATATATGTATATTTATGCACTT
The DNA here is from genome assembly GCA_963680865.1 of Spergularia marina. Classification (NCBI taxonomy): domain Eukaryota; kingdom Viridiplantae; phylum Streptophyta; class Magnoliopsida; order Caryophyllales; family Caryophyllaceae; genus Spergularia; species Spergularia marina. Next base: position 17,482,196 of record OY804553.1, on the reverse strand, counting down.
AAATCAAAATCTCATAGACTACCTTCTACTACTCATTATGCCCAGCACGGATCCTCTCCAGTTCCAAAAAGAACTGGAAGATCCAGTACCTCCCTCTCTTAATGACACGTGGGTTTAGTTTAAAGTGGAGGGTTGGGATCTATTTGGGAGCAATTCATCAGCACAAGTGAACAACCCCTTCACTTTCCTCAACCGTCAACGTGGGTTTTAGTAAGAAATGGACTAGTATTCTCCATCCATCTCCATTTTTTCAGGCAAGAAAATGCTCTGGCGACGATTACCATGTGCCGTTCGTTACCATTTATCACCACAAAACCACACACTAAACACCACCCCTGCTATCCCCTTGAGAGCCACCGGACCACTTGTCCGGCAACGTCGTAACTCAGGGATGCTCTTTGGTGGTTGTGGTCAGCATTCACCGGTGTTAGGCTACGTCTTCTGGGCAGGAACTTTCGATGGTGGCTGGTTCGGGGAGAAGTTGGGGTGGTTGGTGAGATGAGAGAGGAGAGAGAAAGAAGGTGTTGGTTTTGGGCAGATCTTGGCTGTTGATTCACCCAAAGTGCATGTGGCAGCTTTTAATGGAGGGAAATGGATCTTCCAGTTCTTTGAGGAACTGGAGAGAATCAGGACACCACTATGCCAGTGTCGGCTGTTCCATGTGTTGTTATTATTGGAACTCTAGGTGTAAGGCCGAAAAGGGTTGTTTGCGGATGTGTGGGTAAGGCCATAGGGTCTGACCCCCCTTACCATAGGTAGAATCCTTGTCTGATTTCAACTTGTTTAAGTAGCCTTTTCGTAAATTTGAAGAGCTACTGCCTACTGCCACGTAAAATAGACACCGAGACCTTAGATCAGTATCAGTCTGTAGATGCACAATGTGATATGCAGGCGTAGGAAGTAACCCCTGGGGATTGTTTAGTTCCTTTTGCTATGCCTCTGAGCTTTGCCATTGATGCCACTACTGGTTAATCTTGTGTAATGCTTATTTTTTGCCAATTTTTTTTTTTTTACACACTGATGGCCTGACCAATGTTTCTGGTTCGTGTTGTCAGTTTGCACTCGGGGAGGATGAAACGCATTTGCTGGCCCAATTGGATTGAAGTCTTCAAAGTGAGACAAATGAAGCTTGGACGAGGGATTGTTTGGCAAAGTTCGAATCAGGAGGGCAATAACATGGTAGCGCAGTTTTGTTGGTCTTGTAGTGACTCTGTACGCCAATTCTTTGACAGAATGTATATCAAAATTCCCAATCAATGTTCTTTTTAGCACCTGTTCTTCCATGATCTTTGTCTGATCTCCTCCTATCTTCCTTTGGAGGCTATAGCCTAGCTACTACAAAAACCGCAGCTATAACACCCATGAATTCGGGGAGCTGAAATAACGGTATAACAACCTCGACTAAACTGACTTTAGTGGCACATTGCACTTGTGTTATACATGTCCAAACCAAGACTAAAAATGCGCTCGATTTCTGAGTTTTTGGTTCACTCTTACCCTGAACTCGTACACCTATGGTTAGTGCAAAGCAAACACAACCGAGATCTTTTTTTTTTTTTTTTTTTTTTGGACGGGTAGATTCATCTCATATGTAACTTCAACGAAAAAGGTGAAATCTCTAGGTGAAATTGGATGCCGAGGAACAAAGTTGTGAATATGGCAATATGCAACATCACAAAATCTCATAAGAACTCTCAAAAAATCATATTGTCACAACACTTTATTTCTAACTGTTTCATAATTTCAAAACTTGAATTTTACTGCAAATTTATCAATTTCCCAAGGATACACAAGTCCATTAAAGTTACCTTGATCTATTAATGCTAATAAGACTACAACAGGTGGAAACCAAGTGGTATGTACTTTAATTTCACTTTAGAAGTCTCGATTTCGTCATATACAAGTTCTGTATCGGAAGTCTCACCCACCACGCCACCACTGGCCCGACCGATCGAAATGTAGTCAAGCAATGCGCTTCCGTGCCTTGCATGGACACCCTAAAAACAGTATCAATCTAATCTCAACATTGGCATCTAACAATGCAAAGGTGAATAGGTGATGATCCGAAGATGTTTATTTTTCTAACGAGCTAGTACATGCATTGCATACTTACATAGACACATACTCCGTGTTATAATAAAACGAAAATAGAATTATACAGAAATAGGGCTCAAAAAATAAATATTAAACAAAATGTGTTTGATTGAAAAATGTTTAATCTTATGGGGTGCACGTCACCCCATTTAGGTTCGGGACAAAACCGCCAGTGGCACTGCCGGTTTTAAGCGTCTTGAACAATAGCTTTGAGACTGGGAAGAAACCATGGCGGTTTCACTCTAGCCAGAATTCCTCGTAGCTCAGTTCGGTGATGAAACCGCCATGGGAAGTGGCGGTTTCACTTCAAGTGAAACCGCCACCCCCCATGGCGGTTTCACCTTTTTTTTTTTTTTTTTTTTCAATCCTTATATGCGTATTTTGGGGTAAAAAAATCATAACCCCCCGACTCTCACCCCCGACTCATCCCCGACTCTCCACATAACATCCCTCTCTCCTGCTCCGACTCGCCGCCCCTACTCCGTCGTCCGCTGCCGCTACCGCCGCCTGCTGCTCCGTCGCCAGCCGTTGCTCCGTCGCCGCCCGGTTGTACTCCTACACTCCTAATTGTTCCTATTATTTAGGTAATGTGTCTCTCTCCTTAATTTAGGTTAATTTCATTCATTTTAATTTAAGTTCATTTCAATTCATTACTTTAATTGTTTGTTTTTTTAGTTAGATTACTAATTTATTGAATAAATTGTTTTGTTAGTATTGATAATGATTTGCATTTTCATGGGTATATAGTAGAAGTTGAATTTTTAGGGGTTTTGTTTAATATTGTAATTAAACCACCTTAATTTAGGTTAATTTGAGTTCATTGAGTTGTTTTTTAGGTTAGATTACTAATATATTTAATCCAATTTAGTTAGTATTGATGCTTGAGTTTAGTTATTAAAATTCATAAGTCGATTTTTAGGGTTTTGGTTAATTGAAGATTTATGTTAGTTGAATTTCTTAATTAAATTAGTTTATTTTTCTCATTATAGAATGGAAATTACTGGATATCCTTTGCTATGTTATTGGGATGGAGAAATTGTTGAAGCTAGTGGAAATGTTAGTTATAAGGGTGGAAATGAGAGTTTTGTATTTGCTAGTACTAGTATGACTTATAATGACTTCATTGGGGAGATTTGTGACGTAATGAAAATCAATAGAAATAGTGTTTCATTGACGGTGAAGATGAAGTATCCGAGTGCAGGGTGTTATAAGGTTGTTCCCCTTAATAATGACCGTTCTTTACTTGCTATGTGGGCAATTGTTCGACACTCAAAGGTTCCTTCTATGGACATTTATGTTGAAGTGGGAATGGTAGACTGTAGAAATGTATTGGCAACAACGATTTCAACAACGCCCAATACTTCTCTCACATCAATGAGATTTGGGGATGTTGCGCAATATGTTGTGAACTTATATTTGCCTAATCTTTTTGTATGTGTAATATTTTAACTCTCTTCTTTTTCTTTTTGTAGCTCTCATGGAGGCGGATCTTCATCTGGGACCAATCGAACCGTCTCTTCTCAAACTGCAAGACAAACACAGGAGTCAAGCAATTTGGGACGAAGAGGAGGTGAGTCCGCTTAGATGTAGAACTCACATAAAATGGCATGGCGAGTATTGTCCTAGTAAGCGGGTAGTTAAATTTATTAGGAAAACCCAGTTTTATGGGGCGCATAGAGTAGCTAGTTAGATCAGGATTTAATAAGTGTGTTGGTAGAAAGATAGAGGCAAGAAACCCACACTTTTCAATTAACCGTTGGGGAGGCCACTATCACCTTGCAAGATGTGCAAGTTATGTTAGGTTTGAGGATAGATGGAAGAGCTGTGACGGATGAGACTCATCAAGATTGGCAAGGATTGGTGACTAAATTGTTGGGAAGAGCACCGGGGGCAAATTTGAAGGGAACTTCTTTGAAAATTTCTTGGTTGATGACCCATTTTAATTATTTTCCCAACGGTATGGACGATGCCGTATTTCATTGCTATATTCGAGTGTATCTTCTCATTTTGTTTGGTACCGTTCTATTTCCTGATAAGAGTGGGGATGTAGTTCAAGTAATCTATTCGCCATTGTTAAGTGATGTCAGTAGATTGGATGATTACTAGTGGGGAAGTGCGGTACTAGCAACATTGTATCGTAACTTGTGTCGAGGGTGTTGTAAGGGTGCAGTAGAGATATCCGGACCTCTTATTCTTCTCCAGTTGTGGTCTTGGGAACGTATTGCTATAGGACGTCCTATGAACATGGGACCATTAGAAGATGAGGATGAGGATGAGGATGAGGATGATGATGAAGATGAGGATGAGGATGATGATGAGGATGAGATTATAGCTAGTCCATTTGGGTCACAACATATCTATGGGAGAGATACATTAGGACGTAAGTGGCTTATGATCGATCGACGAAGAGCCGATGAGATTTTCTCTCTTACCGCTTATAGAGATGCATTCGATTGTATGACTCATGATCAAGTAAGTTTACTTATCCACATTGTTTTGTGACTTTTTAAGCATGAAATTAATTTGGTAATTCACTTATTTATTTGTTTTATTTTAGTTCATTTGGCAGCCTTATACGGTGGATGTCATCTCAGCGCTCTCTCCGATTTGTTCTAAGGATGAACAAGATTGGTGTGTTTTGGCTCCTATGGTCTTCCCGGCTCATTCAATATTTCCCTTTTTAGAGGACAAATTTGTACATTTAAATTATGCTGCTTCGATATTGTAGAGTGGCATTGTCCGGACCGGGTAGTACGCCAATTTGGTTTGAACCAAACAATCCCGGTGGATTGTGATACTTCGTAGAGTCTTCATAAATTGGATAGGAGAAGAAATCGTAAGATAAGTTGGAGTGAAATCCACAATGTCTATATCGATTTATGGCGTAGGCGTCGAGAGAGGGTGGTGGCTACTACCGATTTAGATGATGGCACGATGCATTACAATGATCAGTACATGGTTTGGTATCGAAACCATACTCGTCGTGTCATTGGAGGTGTCAAACAATCTCATGGTGGCCCGGTTTCTTACCATCCTTCTTCTCCCTCAATTCAATTGCTTGTAAGTATCGTTTATCATTATTTCACTTTTATTGAATAGTAAGCATGTTTAGGAAATAATTAGTGCGACTTTTTGATTTTGTGGTTATAGACCTAAGGTTTTGCAACTCTACACATGAGGTGTGAGCATGACATTCAAGCAGCACTAAATGACGCATCTAGTGTCAATTTTGTTCAAACTTTAAGCGACATTCGCAAACATTGCTCCGAATGTCTTGAGAAGGTGGGATTTTCACATCTTATCCAACAATCCCGAGAACAACCAAGTGCAAGTTTGGAGGATCATTCTCCTCTCATACAATATATGCGTCGACGTAGAGGTGCTTCTCCTTTGACACCAATTATTGAAGGCAACACTACGGGTTCTTCCTCAAGCCAACCCGCTTGCTCAAGCCAACGTCGAGCTACACGCCGTCGCCGCCTAACGGAAGATTAGTTATTAATATAGTAGTTTGTAATGTATGGGAACAATTTGTCAAGTTTATGTTGTATTCGACTCTTTTAAGTATGTAAAAGACGATTTAAGTTATAAAATAAGATGCCATGCCATTCGAGTTCTCATCTTGGGTTGTTATTCACGTTATTGAACGATTGTGGTCGTGCCATTTTGGTTTGGAATGCTGAGTTGCAGGTAAATGGAAAAGAAGGAAAACAATCTCAAAAAAAAAAAAAAAAAAAGGTAAAACCGCCATGGAGACTAGCGGTTTCAACACACAGAAACCGCCAGTCTGAAACCGCTAGTCTCCATGGCGATTTCTTCACAGAAATGAGATTATGGAAATTTTAGAAGAAATTTTGGCCAGAGTGAAACCGCCATGGGGGGTGGCGGTTTCATCACCGAACTGAGCTATGAGGAATTCTGTCTAGAGTGAAACCGCGATGGGGGGTGGCGGTTTCACTTGAAGTGAAAACGCCACCCCCCATGGCGGTTTCACCTTAGCCAAAATTTCTTCCTAGTCTCAAAGCTACTGTTCAAGACGCTTAAAACCGCAGTGCCACTGACGGTTTTGTCCCGAACCTAAATGGGGTGACGTGCACCCCATAAGATTGAACATTTTTCAATCCAACCCATTTTGTTTAATATTTATTTTTTGAGCCCTATTTCGAAAAAAAATTCTATATAATGCACAAAATCGGCGTTGGAAGTATTTTTGCTATTCTATTTTGAATATGCTTCGAATTTTAAACTCTACGGAATCCAATTATCCAAATTCCTAGGGTTTTCGACACGTATCGCAAAACACTTTAATAAATAATTTTAAATTAACTTAATTAATTTTTTCCAAAAGTAAATAATTATTTATTATTTCAGTGTGTTGGTCTCACGTGAGACGGTCTCATATGAGACGGTCTCTTCTTTATTATTTCAGTGTGTTGGTCTCACGTGAGACGGTCTCGTATGCGACGGTCTCATATGCGACTTGGGGTTTACATTTTGCATGAATTTCTCTTGTGACATCTGAACGTTGATCGCCTCAATGACTATTCAGGTTAGTTTTCAATTTCTATTTTCATTTTCAATGGAGTCAAATACTAATTATTCATCGGCTTTGTGATATAATGGAATAAAGCAAAATAGATTATAAAACTATCTGTGCTTCTTATTTTGTAAAGTAGCAGTCAGTCGGTGTAATTCTTGAAACAATCTCATTTACCCCGCCTTATGATGGGAGCCTTTTGAGGCACTGGGTAAAGATGTTGTTGTAGTTTCTTTACCTTTTCTTATATCATCATTGAATTGGCATTTTTCTTATATCAACGTGATTTTCTCATTTGATTGATATGTTTACATGTATTCTGTGATGGGTTTTATTTTGATTGTGTCATTAAAGATTTAATTCTTTACTTATCATTTATGTGTTCTGATGATACTATTGTCATCAAGAATTGTACGTGTTTTGTCCATACTAATTATGTGGTATACTATTATACTCCCTCCGTTTCATTGAATTCTTTACGTTTGGTTTGAACATGTATGTGAGAAATTTAAACTGGATTTGAGAAAATGAAGGAAACAAAGTGTATACTTTACGACAATGATGCCGCGTTTATGTGATAAGCAATATTTTCAGACATTGATCGTGTACTAATTATGTGATGATCATGTCTGATGTCTTTCCTAATCAAGTATTGTATCTCATATTCTCATGTGAATATGTTATTGGTAACACTATTCAATAATCTTGTATGTATGGGTGTTGTTGATGATGATTAATGAAAAGTGAATGGAATTAACAGGTTTTGTGTCATTGCTGAACGTGTTGCTTACATTTTCTGTGAGCCAGAGAATTTGGGGATTCTGAAAGTGAGAAAATGGTAACTGTTCTGCGCTTCTCTGATCAACTTCAGAACTCTTTTTGTTTTTGTGTGTGTGTGTGTGTGTGTAATGGCTGTTAGAGTGTTAGTGAAAGGTGTCTTGTCGTCGCTTAAATTTATATATGACATGATGACTTAAACGTACACTGAGACCGCTTTTCGAGGGGGCGGGGGTGATGAGTGAGGCCTTCTACTGTCCAGGATTGATCTTTGTTCGGGTTAGGAGTTCGTGTCCATGCGGCTGTGGGGTGGGTGGGGGTGATGAGTCAGGCTTCCTACTGTCCAGGATTGGCCTTAGTTCGGGTTAGGAGCCCGTGTCCATGCGGCTGTGGGGTTGGGGGGGGGGTGATGAGTCAGGCCTCCTATTGTCCAGGTTTGGCCTTAGTGCGGGTTAGGAGCCCGTGTCCATGCGGCTGTGGGGTGGATGGGGGGGGGGGGAGGGGAACGCGATCCCTTCTCCATGGGGGCTAGCTTGTGGGATATTAGGGTCACCATGTCACAAATCCTGGTACCCTTTTGGTTATGTTGCAAAGCACGCCACTTTGTGGTCTAACTCATCTAGAGTCACCAAACTTCTGTCAAAACCTTGTTTGATTAACAAACTTGGTGCATACCCACTTGTACAATGCTCAGATTTGAGGATAGTGTGAGAATTCTGTGTATTGCGCTTCCTTCAAAAACCATCTCAATATTTTTTAAGGGGTAGGCATAAATCCACGGCATGAATCAACTAAATAACTAATCCACGCTCTTTTATGCGTGACAAGTCATAGACCCGCGGATGACTTGCCATGCACAAAAAAGCGTGGATCAGTTGATTTGGGCCGTGGCGTTATCATTACCCTTTTCAAGGCCTAAACTTACATTCTTTGCAAGGCTGAAGATCTTAGCTCATCACAGGTTATCTGTCTAGCTCAATGAATTCGTTTTCCTAGTTATGATTCTTCCTTTGTTTGGACATGCTGCTATTTACTACAGTCGCTCATTGCAAACATTTTGGGAGTTTCTGGCTGTTACTGATATATAACATCTGCTTTGGGGTTACTTGAGTTTATGAAGTGACCTTCACCATAACCACTGTGCGCATCTCTTTCCCTGAAGATAAAAATTCAGGATGCTAATAACCGGCATCACTAAATGAAAAGTATACTGCATGTTGATTTCTAACATAGATGGTAGATTCCTCTAGGGAACAGAATACTCATCTGTAGACTACGTTCAGAAAAAATGGTTGAAATTTGGTACAGAGTATCTGTTCATCTGATTTGCTGCTGGGCACAGTACTGACCTGGGAGACGTGGCAGTCCTGTTTCTGTTATTGTTTATGTTTGATGAGAGACTTCAACCTTGGCTTTGAACTTCTCTCTTTTTTTCGTTGCAGGGAGTACTTGCAGCTTCTATTATAAAGAAATCTGGGAAAGGTACATTGTTTACTTTCATGAAAATTCAATTAGATAAAACTTAGAATAAGAAGGTGCTTTGGTGTCTCGTCTATGTTGTATAATCATCTTGATTGAAAGCTAGCTACAAATTCTTTTAGTGGTTTCGTCTTTGAGTGAATTATGATGAATCTGTCTGAAGTGCATAAGTTGTGAACTTCTGGTCCAGATTTGACCGAATTGGTAAGGATGATGCATACGTTCACTCTAATTGGTAAAACTAGGAAGAATGGGTTATAGGGTACTGTGGATGAAATAAGGTTAAACAGGGTTTGTAATATGCATCCTCAGTGATCCAGCTAGGGCCGGGAAAAGGGTGAAGCTTCTCTTTGGTTCAAATTTTCTCTGAAGGGGGAGAACATTTTAGCAAGTATATATATAAAAATCTTGGTTGCTTAAAACGGAGAGGTTGTTAATTTGGTTGTGAGTTATGTCAGTTATCTATTATACATTTCTTTATGTTGAATTCAGACACTATTCTTCAGCCTTTGCTTAGGGTGAGGCCTTGAGGGCTATGTTACTCAGACGTTTCACGTACTGTACCTGTACCCGAGTAGGACATTCTACGCTCAGACATGGGTATGACACTGAGACATATCATTTTAAGCCAAATCTTGAGTATTTTTAATAATAATGTAGCAGGTGTCTGACATTCACCCGTGTCTGATACTTTCTAGCCTAGTCTAAATAACATAGCTTAAGGAAAATTACTGCTGCTAAACTGTAGCTATTCTGAATACCAAGAACTGAGATTTCCTGCCATATGTTGACATTAGGAAGGTTGAACAGTTTTGAATCCCTGTGTCCCTCCAGGCTTGATACCGCAGTGATGCGGGTTATGGTGCCCTAGTGTGTGTGTCTCTATGCATGTAGACATGGGCCACAAGGCCACTTATCCATCTATCTCATCTTTCAGTTTCTTCTTGATTTCCCCACCATTTTTTGTCATACTCTTAAGATGTGCTTAGGATTGTGAATGGAGTTTAATCTGCCAAGACTTGATATCTTCAAGAGTACTTTACCAGGGCCTTTCTTTATGCATAAAATGTATATATCATGTATTGTTAAATGATATAATAGGATTCATGTGTGTATTCAGACTCCATAGTGAGGATATGGCTTTCAGGCTTTTTCAATTATTATGTGTGGTGTCTTATAGTTGTTCCTGACTCTAGCTTCTGAGTTATTACATTGCATTCTAATACTCAAGTTTGATTAGTGAGAATTTCTCCTTTAAACTGTCTTCTCTTTCAAGCATCTCAGACATTGGGAATATATAAATTCACACCAAAGTGTTAATTCCCTTATTCGTTTAGATTGTCAATTTCCTATCCAAAACTTGTCAATTTTGATGTGGATTTATCAGGACTACGTGACTTGAGGTTTCTTGACCTATTTGCATCTCCTCAAAGGGAGGGATCGGGGGAGCCGATTGAGTCTCAATTTTGCAGCTTTCAGCTGCTATAAAAGCGTGTACCTGTTGCGGGTTTATCTTACCTTTGCTTATATGTTTTCCTTACTTTGTTTTTGGGTACAGTCCTTGTGTCAAGGCAATATGTGGACATGTCGCGTATACGAATTGAGGGACTCCTTGCAGCTTTTCCTAAACTAATTGGAATTGGGAAGCAGCACACCTTTGTTGAAACTGAGAGAGTTCGCTACGTCTATCAGCCAATAGATTTAGTGTACTTGGTAGTTTTGACGAACAAGCAGAGTAACATTTTAGAAGACTTGGAGACTTTGAGGATACTATCTAAACTGGTACCCTTTCTGCTGGTTGTACTATCAATTTTACAGACTATATCTTCAAGCAGAGCTGCAGAGTAACAACTTCCTTAGCTTACAGCTTCTTTCTATATTCATTTGATATTATGTGCCATAGTCTTGTATAAATCTTTCTTATGTATGTTTAGGTACCTGAATATGCACCTAGCGTAGATGAGGAAGAGATTCTGTACAATGGTTTGGATCTTATTTTTGCATTCGATGAAGTTATCTCACTTGGGCGTAGAGAAAACCTCACAGTATCCCAGGTTAGGCAGTATTGTGAGATGGAAAGTCAGGAGGAGAAACTGCACAAAATGATGCTGCAGAGCAAGATAAATGAAACGAAAGACATTATGAAGCGTAGGGCTAATGAGATCGACAAGAGCAAGGTATTTACTAGGATGAAATGTTACTTATTTTTCGTACGTTGTATGGTGGTCCCTTTTGCCATAGGTGCGAGCCTCTGAGGCACTGGGTTGTTGTTGCTGTTCCCTATCTTACTGACTGTGTCACAAGTGCACAGGTTGACAGAAACAGAAGCATTAAAGAAGGTTTCATGTCTCTACAATCAATGAACACTGGAGGGTTTGAAGGCAACTTAAGTGACCTCAGCATTTCTAGTAAAGGAAGTGGTTTTGGAAGTGGCACTCGCCCTTCTGGATTCGGATTAGGCACTGATGTGGTCTCTGTCATTACCAGCAAGCCCAAAGGTCTGTGCATTGTCATCTGCGTCAGCCTGTTTGACATGCATTTGAAAATATGATCAAATTTATTCCTCAAAATATGGTTTATGTTCAACTGCTGAATGTTAGACGTAAAACTTATCATATAAACTAAAAGTTCATTTGTTCATAGGATAAGTTACTCATCGTTTTAATCATTATGTGTAGTGCTAAATGATCTCTTAGATATGGACTTACCTTCTCCCCTTACCACTGCTTGTAGGACAATGTAATACTCTAATAATCTGACTTCTCGTTATTTAAGAGGCGAGGCCTCATTTTATAGTACAATAGACTCCGAAACTCTAGTCTCTAGAATATTCCTATTGTATCCTCTCACTTCTGTACTGTTATTTCTTACTTTGTACGTGTGGACGACTGGGAGCAATGTTCCGTAATATATGTCCTCCGACCTAATGGTTATACTGTGGCATTTGTAATACATCATATGGTCCTGTCCTACTTGATGAGTATATTAAATGGGTTGTGATGGAGTTTGACAAATGAAATTGTTTGCGTTGAAAACAAAAAGACTTTTCATATTCCTGAGTTAATATTTACTGTTAATGTTTTCTACTTACAACTCTTATATTTATTTATCCACCATCAGCTCGGTCTTCTGCAGCTGCTTCTGTTCCATCTAAGGGCCTTGCAATGCAGCTTGGAAAGAATCAAAGGACAAACAAGTTTTTGCAGTCCTTGAGAGCCGAAGGTGAAGAAATCACTGAGGAAGTACGACCAAGTTCTATTAAATCTGTCATAGCTGCTTCACCAGTTACCAATCCAGTTACGCTAAATTTAGAGGAGAAGCTTAATGTGACACTTAAGCGAGATGGTGGGCTGGCTAACTTTGAGGTTCAAGGAACCTTATCGCTTCAAATTCTGAATGAGGAAGATGCTTACATTCATGTTCAGGTGCTCAGTTTTTCAATTTACAAGTTATCTGTCTGGTGTGCATCTTTCTTTGACAATAGAATTCTGGTAGATGTATTAGATTGCTTAGGGAGCTAGGTTGGAAGAGAGCCAATTATCTAAAGATGAGTTTTACTTATATGTATGACATTTCAGTAAGATAAATATATTCTGACCTGTTATTTGGCTAGCACTTTATTAAGTACTTGAAGTTGCTTGAACTTTGATGTTTATTAACCGCTGCTTCAAATACTAAGATACATGAAATGTTAACCCACATTTGAACCCGTATAATAGACGTAGGACTGCTTCAAAGACGTTGGACCCACATTCTGACTTGCAATATGTGTTGGAACTCGTCTAGGTTGAGTCTAAAAATGACGCAAGCGTTCTTTTCAAAACACATCCCAATATCAATAAGGAATTGTTCTCCAAAGAAAATATTTTAGGGCTAAAAGACCCTGATAGACCTTTTCCTACCGACCAACTTGGGGCTGGTGTTGGCCTTTTGAAGTGGAGGATGCAGAGCGTGGATGAGTCTGTTGTCCCGTTAACAAGTGAGTTCCGTTTGCATCATGTCTTTTTGATACTGATAATAATTGGACTTCATGTTTTGAATCATCTAACTGCTCATTCCAATCATTTATGGTCAGCTGCTGGCCCAGTGTCTCTGGGAATGATACTGATGTTAGCATAGAGTATGAAGCTTCGTCGATGTTTGATCTGAAAAATGTGATCATATCAGTGACTATTCCATCACTCAGGGAGGCTCCAAATGTTAGGCAGATCAATGGTGAATGGAGGTGAATACCTTTTCTCTATGATTGTTAAACAAATTGGTGAAGATGTTATGACAATATTATTATTCTCTTTGACAGGTATGAGCAAAGAAACTCAACCTTTGAGTGGTCTATTTTATTAATTGATGATTCTAATCGCAGGTTAGTAACTTAACCAGAGTAATTCATAAACATACTCGAGTCTAATGATTGGCACTCTTTAACTAACATTGAGCTCTGCTAACCTTTTGACAGTGGATCAGTGGAATTTACTGTTCCTGCCGCTGACCCATCAGCCTTTTTTCCAATTTTGGTGCGGTTCACTGCTACAGATACATTTAGTGGATGAAGGTAAGTATGCAGACTTTCTGATGACCTGCTGCTTCTTTTTTTTTCTTCTTTTTGATCACAGTTCCTTACCTCTGTAGAATATCATAATCCCAGTGCCTGTAATGGTGCATTGCATTTTCGACTCTCAATAAGGGTGTTTCTTAGTTCAGGATTATATGTATCAACGATTTGTTTGATGATAAACTATTTGAAATTCTCTTGTACTACTTCAACGCATGGCTATTCTGTTATCAACCTACTTCTTCGAGCCAGACTTGGCTCACTCGAAAGCTATTGCTTGATGTGGCTTACTGGCTTATACGTCCTTCCAAAAATAATGATCTATCATATATAATCTTATCAAATAAGGATTCCCTTGTGGTAGGATCTTTTAATACCGGGACTGTGGCGCTTAAAAATCTGTATTTCTGTTTGGTGCATGCAAAATTACTGATCTTTTTTTTTGTGAGAACTGGGCCAAGTAGGTTGCCTCAGACAGAGCAAATGTCTAACATATTGACTTCATGATCTGAACTTTGTTCGTTATCACCGTCTTCTTTCAGGTTGCTAATGTCATACCACTGAAAGGCGGCTCACCGCCAAAATATGCTCAGAGAACCCAGCTCTGCACGGAGAACTACAGAGTGGTGTGAAAGGGTGGACATTGTTTTTTAACTCTGAATGCTGCTGCAGCCGGAAGTCCTTTATTTGAATTGCAAAAATAATGGAGTACAAATTGATGAACAATTTAAAGCCCTTTTGCCTTTTTGGAATATTGTATTGGACAAAGGAAATGTCGACCGTTCAATCACAATCTTTGGTTACATAGGCGTTGTTCTACCATGTTCCTGAGAGTACAAGGAATATGACGCTCCTTATTACACTTAAATTATTTAAAACCTATCTAAGTGTGGTACCTACTCTATTATTATGAGAAGGACCACCATGCTCCTTATGTTTCCGAGAGCGTGCTATAATTTTCCGGTAACATATAGTTTTTGCTTGGGATGGCGGTAATTTTTCTTTTACATTGTGGACTCATACTTGCCTAGCTAGTAAGAGCAAATATTTTCTACTTTGAGGTCCTAGCTTTCTAGGTATACTCATTTACACGTCCTCGCTTTTTTAAAAAAAAAGCGAGAATTACTGATAAGCCTCGAATAAAAAAATTACTTGCTAGCTTTATTTATTTATTTTTTTTATTTTTATTTTTATTTTGCGTTCGGTACCACTGCCGTTTTCTGTTTTTTGGTTTTTTTGCGTAAAAAATTTAGTGAAATACGAGTAAGTTACAAAATCAACTTTAGATTGTTTGTTTTTATTATAGTCATATAGAAAATGAAAACTGAAAACCACTTTTTCTGATTTTTAAAGAGACTTTGGTTTTTGAAAAAACTGAAAAATGAAAACAAAAAATGATACCAAACAGACTACGAAAGTAACAAAATGAGCTAGACATTTTACGAGTAAAGTTGACAGTAAACTAAAGGAGGCCAAGGCGTGGGCAGTTCGGCATCACCATTTGAACCAAGTTTTATTTCATACCAAACCACTTAACCAGGCATCAGTAAATCAAGGGCTTGTTCACAGATCAACTACCCGTAATTTCAATAAAAACGCAGCTGAGTTTACTGGCAAAGAAAATACACAAATTTCTCAGGAAGGTCAAGCCATCCCAAGAGCTCCAAGTACACATTGTATCAGCTAAAAACGCTAGATGAACACTTTAAACTACCAGCAGCAAAATTATCAGGCATCCAATGTCTTCCTGAAACTCAGCGAGCGCGGAATGGAACACTGCAAGTAGAGTATGGCCTAACGGTTGCAAAATTATCGTTTTATAGGAGTGTGCATCCGCTGAACTATCCGGTTCACAGCATCTTGAGACATCACCAAAGTATCGTGCCACAAAATGCTATAGACATTTAAACCCTGGGAAAAAGAGTCGATTCATAAGGGTATCATACTAGGAGGCAAGATATGACCAAGGATTATCAGACAAAGGTAATAGTTTTCTTATTTAACTAATCTTTCCAAAATGACAAAGTAAACTATAAAAAGGAGAAAAAGACAGTGATGATGTTGCAGCCTTGCAGGAAAAAGTGGGAGAAGATAGAGCTAGATGCTTGTTATGTCTATATGAGGCCACATTTTTCCACACAAAATGATAACTGAAAGGTAGGTCAATGCAACTTACAATTGAAGGCAACACATTAACATAGTGCAAATTCTGTGTAGCCAATTTCAGCTTTTCGCTTATAGGGCCACCATCAACCACCAGAATTTTCTTAGTTGTATCCAACTGCTCAATCCAGTTGACAATATTCTTGGTCTTGTGGGTAGGGAGCTCCAGATCATCAAAAACTAGAAGCTGAACATGACCAAAAGTTTTACCGTTAGGTCTAAGCATACTGTTCCTACAGCATTAAACAACTGTACACATAGCTCTGAAACATGTGGTGTAAAGGAAGACTTATCAATCACAATGAACAGTATGCAAAAACAGCAAAGCGACTTTGGAATTGCACTAAGCTAGCAGTATTTTGATATATTCAATTGGAACAGAGCCCTTGAATCTATTTTCAGGGTTACGGACACAGTGGGTAACATTGGGCTGGGAGAGATATTTAGCCAATTAGCCTCAATACGGGCAAAGGTTGTAGGTGCCAATCAGAGATCCAAATAACCATTCTTGAAAGGAGTTGGACATAAGTTGTAGCTAGTTAATCATAAGCTAGGGCTTCTCATTTTCTAATGCCTTTGTTCCTTTAGCGTGATCATCAGTCACTACCACAAACATTCCCGGGACGGAAAAAGTACCATGGCACCAAATGAGCAATGAGAAAAATTGATAAAATGAAAACCTAGGTCATGACTCATGAGTTCAATAATAAATGAAACCCCTACCCCGCTTGCAGAGGAAGTGAGGAATAGAACCCTCACCCTCTCTAATCTGTGCCACTTTGGTCTCCTCATCGCCTACAGCTTTTTTGCTTACATCAAAACTGCTCTAAACTGATGGCGCTCTTCTACTGTGAAGTGGCATGGCTTCTTTTTCTTTCTTTTTTTGAAAGAAAAAGTTGTGTCAGATCAAAAGGAGGATACAAGAGTGAAGGACAAGGTATCCTCAAGAAAGCTTACAAGTAAACCATAGGTTCTATGTTGCAGGATAATAGTAAAGAAGGATACAAGAGTGAAGGACAAAGAATCCCCCAGAAAGCTAAAGAATAAACTATAGGTTCCCCAGTTACGTTGCAGGATAATAGTATAATATTTAAAAACGCCAGCTGACTTAGCCCATAAGGACGCAAAGTAAACAATCCGACCCCAAACATAATAAATAGGGCTCTAAACCAATGACAATTCTTCTATGTTGCATGTAGTTGATGCAATTTTTATTTTTGGATCTTCTGAAACAGACTATGTTTTTAACATGGGCAAAGGCCAAAGGCTGGGTATATCCAACTCCCCCTTAACTTGCCATCTCCAAAGGCCGGATGAGGATTGAGATTTGAGACTAAAGATAAAGGCCATGCTCTAGCTAAAAACTTTATAATATTATTTTTCACTTCTTTAGTGAATGTGGTACATGGAACCTTAAGATAACAAAAACAGAGATTTGATCCAAGCAATTGAGTGTCTGTATGGCACTCAAAATCAATTCAAAAAAGGGCCAACAAAAGATGTCTTACCTTTCCTTCTGCAGCACGTGCAGAGAGCGCAATTTTCAACCCAAGACGACGAACCTTTTTGTTCACTTTAATGGCATGACTTCGTGGCTTTGGGCCATGCATCGTAGCACCTCCCCTGCACTGTTCATGACCACCGCAAATAACTGGTCATGTTACGATTTTGACATAAAAAAGGATCTCAAATGACCAAGTAAACTGTAAAAGCAATGAACCGTTGGTAATTAGACCAACTTTTAAGAATGATAAATAAATACCTGGGCTGCCCGTAGTGTTCCAAGCCTTGCTTTACCCGTGCCCTTCTGTGGATATGGCTTTTTCCCAGTCCCGCTCACTTCACTGATAGTTTTTGTGGAATGGGTTCCCTAAGATCACAAATGAGACATAATCTTTCAAATACGTCTGTCAGGTAAATGATCTCTATTAAAATTGGTGACGTAATATAAATGTCATTAAGAACCTGTCGACGTTTCGCAAGCTGCCATCTCACAACCTTGTGGACGATGTCTTTCCTAATTGGGACATCAAAAACATCCCCTGGCAAAGTCATCAATCCTTTATCCCCAAAAAGAAAATCAGTTTTAGGGATCACCAGATCCTGGAACATCCCTGTAAAAGAAGACAAGTCAACAACAATGCATGTACAGGAAAAATAACGCTAAAAAGCATATGTACATAGAGTAACCCCTGAACTATGACAATTCGCTAATGTATATCTTTCCTTATGTATATACGACACAAACCTTTCAGTGGACAGGAGAAAAGCCATGTAAATAAATTACAAATTAAGTCAAGAATGTAAAACCCTGAGAAAGTCATAACGTGTCTATCATTACAGAAAGTCCTCTTCTATTTTGTTGGTAATGCACACACATAAAAAAGAGGAAAAATACAAGAGAGATTTCACAGTGGTTGGAGAAAGCCTACTCCACAACACAACTATATCATAGAAGTAATCTCGGAAGTACATGTCGAAGGCATACTCCAAGGGAATTAGATGGAGAAACCTATTCAGCACAACCCAAGGCCCCTATTTATAAGACTAAACTAACTCTAGAGTCGTTTTGGTGTACAAGTACTAGAAGTCTCCATATACGCATCTACAAGATGCATTTACACAATTAAAAGCATGTCTTTTTATATTCAACTAAGAAAATTCAAAACAGAATTCAAAGATACTTCAACAAATTTCTAATTTCCACACAAAATTTTGCAAAAGATTACCCCTTTTTGGTTATTAAAGAGGGCCAATATGTAAGAACATAAAAGCTAGGGATTAAGGGGCAAAAGAAAGAGTAGAAAAATATAACTGAAGAAATAGAATATTGAAATTGCATACTCATACCTCAGGCATGCCTCACAGCGCCCCAGGTTGCCTCACTAGGCCTAAGGGGCGCCTCATGGAATCTGCTCCCATCAGGCACACTGAGGCAGGCGTTTTCGCTGTGCTTGAGAAGTGACTTTCTTAAACTAAGGTGGGATTCGAAATCAGCTACAATAACTAGTGGATGGTTTACTCGAAGCTACTTTGATTCGTAATTAAAACTCAGACCTGACTGAACTTAACTATAGCAGTTAGAAGGTCAGTAATAAAGTTTTAACTAATTGATTCTGAAACACAAAAGATACATTGGATAACGAACATATCTACAATATGCTAACACCAGTCACCAACATACTACAAATCTCAATCATGCTGTACAAGACAGTGCAGAATACCCAATTAAATTTTTTGGGTCATACGACAAACACTCAAAACAATTATAAGCATGTTTGTGTCAAAAACAATACTAAACTAACTTGATAAACACGACAATTTTGATTCAGCATTCCTCCACATACCTTGAACTCGAGTAGGAGTTGACACTGTCTTCTGGGGCTTGAGTAATTCGGCCGGGAATTCACCTTCGCTAGCATTTGAAGTCAGCATAGATAACATTCTAGTAGCAAAAGCACCCTGATACAATCACATATCCAACACCAAGGAAAAATGAATATAAGAGGAAAAGAAACGAAAGCATATCAAATACAACAACTTAAGAAAAGTTTCTCCAACCCATTACCCATGATGTCCTCGAAACTAAGATTAAAATATATTAGTCCATCCATTCATACATACTAAGTGTTCGATAAAATGCCTAGGTGACATGACAACCGTATCTGGTCCAGCATTTTCATAATGGCCTGTTTGAACTGCATATACTTAATCACCGGTCAAACTAATCATGAGGTCTAACATATACAATCAAACCAAGACTGTCTCATAGATCTGAGAATCCCATGCAAAACTCTATTAAGATGGCCCCTGCAAATAGAAGATTTAGGACGTGAAACTAATAATTTAAAGTTCTGAGATCCTGCTCAGGTCACAACGGAATGGAACTTGTCACTAAAGATTCATAACTCGTCCTCGCCTAAAAGGTGGGAATGCATTGATGGGAGAAATTAAAAAATGCTCATACCATTAACTTATTGGTAGAGGAGGGGTAGCTAAAAATACAAATACTCTGAAAATGCAATATGTCTACCATTTTCGGGAGCAAATCCAATTTTTTTTTTTCAGCAACATTTCTTCCAAACCCCCCACTCAGCCAAGCCTTTTCCCAACATTTCAAACTAATAATAAACAGAAACCAAATTCGAACAGAGTATAAACAATCAACAATCAGCCTTTCCCGCCAATTACTGACTAAAAAAGTCGACACTTTAAAATTAGCACATGTCAAACTGTATGTAGTATGCATACTGTTTCTTTCAGAGGATAAGCATCTTATCGACTAATGGCAAAAGCAGGAGACCAGAAGAACAAGTTCAGGGGTCTCGCCCATTCTTCTGTAACGATCTTCTTATCCCACTTGTGATTCATATATTGTTCCCGTCTTAATCAGGCACCAAAGAATCATCATAACCAAACTCAGTTCCCAAGACATACCTCATCCTACAGTTACTCTTTCCCCAATCATTTGATTAGGAGAACCCTCTATTTTCGCGACTTCCTTACACACAGAACACGTAAGTTTTCAACCACGGGTTCACATTTATAGGAGCTTGCGATTAATATAACCCGATCACTAATCGAAATGATGTTAAATAAAAAAAAAATACAAAACAACAACCCCCCCCCCCTCTTCAAAATTAACACGAAAGGATGCCTCTAATCCTATCAAGCTCTACTCGGGCCGTCTCGTAGAATTTGACGGCTAATACGCCCCATAAAATAAACATTTGAGGGCTTGCTTGGAATGAGAGTAATTATTAAGGGGGTAATAGGAGTTAAAATAAGGGGAAAATGGTAGAAATGGTGGTGGTAGAGGGAGGAAATAAGGGGTAGAGGAGGAACTATTACCCCCATATGGGGGTAATGCATTACTCCCATATGGGGGTAATGATTCCTCTTCCACCCTTCATTTCCTCCTTCCACCACCTTCATTTCCTCCCTCCACCACCACATTTTCTCTAATTTTCCCCTTATTGTAGCTCCTATTACCCCCTTAATAATTACTCCCAATCCAAGCAAACCCTAAGTGTAAAACTTGCAATCTTAGGCTCTTAGCAATGGCCGGAAATTACTGTCATCGGTCTTTTAGCAAGCGTATACAAGAAGTTGTTGGGTGTATAAGGTGTTAATTGATGTGGTTGTTTGTGTAGGCTCCTATTACCCCCTTAATAATTACTCCCAATCCAAGCAAGCCCTGAGACGCCAAACTACTCATTTGTAATCAACAAAAAATGCGAACTTTCAATCAAGTGTATCAATTGTTTCCCAAATACAATACCCACAAAAAAATAGGTTCGATAACGCTGGAAAATTGCACTTGAAGAATTCTACCCTGCCTACTAATTTCTAGGAGTTAATTAATCAAAATATTGGAGATCTTCTACACTAAAAATGAGCATTTATAATGAACAGAAATCAGAAATTAGGACAAATATGAGGGGAAAAAAGAAGGGATTAGAAATGAACCTGTGCAGTTGGCCCATGGATTTGGGCGGAAATTGCACGGTTGATTTGGCGTGAAATTGTTGAAAACATTTGGAGGGTTTTGAGGGGTTTCGCTTTCTACTATCAGTAATTACGTTCTTGTTCTTCCCCAATTTACTCTTCAATTCCTAAAATTTATTCCGAGAGGGAGAGTGAGACACTGTCGGACGAGTGAGTAGCTCAAGGCTCAAGCGCCTGTTTGGGGTTTGGGGTTTGGGGTTTGTTAATCACGATAATTCTAGGTCGACTATGTTAGTTAAATGGGTCGACGTTTAAAATATTTATCAAAGATGTGTTCACGTCATCACTTTTTAGATTCGACTAAAAAGCACTATTTTTCTATGGATTTTTCTAACGTGTGTCCTAGGAAGTACGAACACGTCTGTCCACTGTCGTGTCCATGTTCGACACGCCCAAAAACTGCGTCCCTTTTTTTTATTTAATTTTAGAAAACAGGCACGTTTTTTTAATCTAATACTATATATTAAAACCTGAAACCAAGTCTTTCCTAGGTTGACACTTGGCATACATTAATTGGATAGAGCATACAAATAGTATTAAAATACAATTATTGATTAACATATGGTAATAAATTATCATATTAGCTAATTTATGGAAATAATAAATATGATAATTTAGTTTATAACATGAGATATAAGAGATAATATTATGGTGGTTGGCTAATTTATGGTAATAAATTTGAATATGATGTGATATAACGGGTGACGGAATAGTAGAATGACATAATGTAACATGTGACAAGATAATGGGTTTGAAACTGTAAAATGGGTGACATAAAAGTGGAAATATGATAATATGATGAGTGAGTAAAAATATTTAATAATAAAATATGACGGATGACAAAAGTTGATTATAGTACCCTACTATCCTTCATTGTAAAATTAGAACAACGATAAAACATGCTGTCATTTTTACAAAACGAGTATAAACATTATAAATAGACAAGCCCGGACCGAACACCAACCAGACACGACACAAAACTACGTCGTTTTGACAAGTTTTTTAAAAAAAAAAAAAAAACTACTTTTTCTCTCCTATTCTAATTACACTAGTAGGTAGCTCAACTACATGTCTTACTTCTCTATCTCCTTCTGCTTCCCATCTTCCTGCTCCGACCGACTCTTCCACCTTCGTCTGGCGCCGCCTCAGGGGACCTCCACCGACCGACGTCCACTAGAGGCCCCACCGCTACAGCCCCACCTCTACCTACCCACGCACAGTATGCCTAATTGAAAAAATCTGCATTCAAAGTACTAGTTAGTTTTAGTTTTTTGTCGTGTCCGTGTCCGCTATTTTTCAAAGTGTCGTGTCATGTATCCGTATCGGTGTCCGTGTCCGTGTCCGTGTTCGAGTCCGTATCGGTGCTACCTCTATGGGCACATGATAAAACTTTATTTTCTTCCTTAGTTGAGTGATATTCTCACTTGGAAAACCAAATTGTAGAATCTTCTTTATTAATTGAGGCGAATATTACTTAATTAAGGAAGAAAATGAAGTCTTATAATGTGCCTTATGGGCACACTTTAGAAAACCCGCTCTATAGCAAAAGAATTACTAATTAGTGATCATTACAAGACCAAATAATAGTAATATGATTATTTGTGATTCCAATTAATAACTGCATAAAAACTCACAAGTGAACAAATAATTAAATAACCCACAATGTTTTCCCTGTTTCCATACCAAATTAATCTTCACCCAAAACCCTCAATTACTCTCTCACCTCAAAACCCACGCCCGCCCACAAGCTTGATTCGCCACTGCTTCCTACCGCCTCTTCTAATTAACGCCCGGCCGCAACCCGGCTCCCCCGGGAAAACAAAACGACACCCTAGTTGGGGTGTGGTGAACCCTAAACCAGGATTGCTATGGTAAAGTGGCCGGAAAAAGGGCTTAGGGTCCCGTTTCTAGGCAATGTTGTAGCGGCACCGCAAAGCGGGACCCCAAACCCTATTTCCAGATAACTTCAAGGCGAACAAAAGATTCTGATGTTGATGGTGGTGTCCGATATCAACAATGGTGATGGTGTTTGAGATGAGTGTTGAGAGTTGAAGTTCTTGATAGGAGAGGGATCGACATGGAAGTGGTGGTGGTGGTAGAACATGAATTTGGTTTTTTTTTTTTTTTTACCATTGTCTGTTTTTCAATTGTTGTGTATTATAGTAGTAGTATTAATTTCCTTATTCATTGGATTTCACAAGGATCAATGCACCATTAAACTCTTATAGTTAGGGAAAATGGTATTGATACAACCCACTTTAGAGTGGGTTTGTTGCGTTTTATATCAATTTTTCATAGATTTTGCGGATCATTTTATGGCATTATTCTTTTTATTATGTTTGTGAATTTATTTGAAAAATATGCTAGTTTTTGACGAATAATGCAAGCTCGGGATGAAATGACATGAGCTATGAAGATCCCGAGAATGATGATGTCCGAAAAGGTGAAAAACAAGCGATTTGGAGTATTGGAGGAAGATTCCGGACCCTGAGATCAGAAGGCCTTAAGACGACTCATCCCAAAGCCAAATGAGTCGTCCCGAAGCCCAGCGAGTCGTCTCGCTGCTGTGTCGGCGTCTTTTCAGATTTCCTTAATCCGTTTTGTAATTTTTTTAGCATTTAAACGTAAGTTTTGTCTATTATTGAGTATTCAGTTTTCTCAAGACGTAGAGTTATATTTTCAAGATTATGCAAGGCTAAATAGCCTTTTATTATCGGATTTATTAATTGAACCTATTATTCACTGATAATTGTGAGTTTGATTTCTAATTCTTAATTTCGTTTGAGTATTGTTTATTCTCCCGCTCTTATTGTTATTATTGATTGATTTGTTGTTAATTAGGTGACCACTAATTAACCTTAGATTAATCCATATTGCTAGATTCTCAATAAAATGATTAATTGTTTGATTGTTGAATCGATTAGTAGAAACTAGATCTAATTGCGTGCTGATAATTGTGATTAGATTTAGGGGAGAACAAACATATTAATTAAAGATCAAAACCGCATGTGTCTAGATCTTGTTAATGCTAGTTGATATCGTTTAATTGCTTTATGCTTTCGCTGGATTGAATTTAGGCGCACGTCTTTTTATCCACCGACTAGGCTTATTAGGTAGGGCTGATCTCTCCTCTTAGCTACTATTAAAAAACGATAGGAAATTATTTTTCTACAACTAAGTACTCAAAGAATTAGGATTAATTGATAATTATGACCAATTAGGTGAACGATTGTGGGTATTAATTGTTCGAGATATTTTCCTCCATTTGTATACAAATTACTCTTTTTGCTTTTGATTACTTGATCATTTAGAATCACAAAACCCCCCATTTGGTTACTTTACATACTTAGACGATTACCGTTCTCTGTGGATACGAACCTTGCTTCCCTTTTACTACGTTTTAGGTCAGTATTGATTTTTTATATTTGTAGGCATACGACTTTGGTCTGTCAAATTTGGCGCCGTTGCCGGGGAACGGTTATTTTTGTCTTTGCGTGTTTGTGGTGGACCTTTCATGGTCCACACCCGTGCTACTACTAAGCCTCTTGTTTCTTATGATTCAGAGATAGAAAGAACTCTACGAGCTGCAAGGAGGACATTGAGAGAATTACCATTCACTCATTCAGAATCTGACTCGGATTCTTACAAATTTGCAGAGATGAGCATCGGGACACTCACGGCCCCGAGTCTTGCCAGGCAACCATCTTGCATTCAATACCCAGAGAGATGTGGGTAAATCGGTAAAGATCAATGGAGCACTTCTACACCAACTCCCACACTTTCATGGGGGTCAATTTGAGGATCCTAATTGATATGGTGTGATGGTGGTGTGCTAATTCGCTTGGTTTGGGCGCTTTAGGGACTATTTGGCCATGGTTTTATTGGGACTTGTAGACCATATTATTTGGGATGAATTGAAGTTTATTCATTGGTTTTAGGAGTTTTTAGTACCATAGACCCTTTTTGGTAACCCTTAGATGATATTAGAGGATCAAGCTACGAGTTGGAGCGAGAATCAAGGAGAAGATAGCTTGACCACACTTAGAGAACTACATACCATCACCTCCAACTTCACCAGATCATAACTCTCTAACCAGAAGAGATTTAGCTAAAATTTTAATTGGAGAGTAAAGTTCATGATCTTAACTTTCCGATGATATATTATAAGCTCAAAATGAAGTTAGGAGGTGAGAGTTATACCCGTTGGAAGATTGCCTTGCGCACAGTCCCTCAACTCGAGATTCCTTATCCTCGACTTGAGGAGGCCTTTCTCTAGTCGAGACACAGCTGTCTCGACTCGAGAAAGGCCTCCTTGAGTCGAGTGTAAGGATTCTCGAGTCGAGGGACTGTGCGCAAGGCAATCTTCCAACGGGCATCACCGCCGAACTTCATTTTGAGCTCATAATATATCATCGAAAAGCTAAGATCATGGACTTTGCTCTCCAATTGGAATTTTAGCTAAATATCTTCTGGTTAGAGAGTTATGATCTGGTGAAATTGGAGGTGATGGTATGTAGTTCTCTGAGTGTGGTCAACCTATCTTCTCCTTGATTCTCGCTCCAACTCGTACCTTGATCCTCTAATAATCCCTCCATTCTTTTTGTTTCTTTACAAAGAGAAAGTGGGGGATAACCTAGGTGGGTAGCGAGAGAACCAAATTAGGGAAGAAGAGGGGTAGTTGTTAAAAATTGGTTGTTTGATTCTAAAGTGAGGGAAATATTAATGATTAATTGGGAGGAGTATTTAGGTTAAATGACCCAATTACAAAGTAGATTAGTAGTATTAGTAAGAGTAATAATGGAACTTCATGTCACAAAATAAGGCCCAGAATAGAAACGTAAAGAATCAATAGAAATTGCCAAATAAGGGAAACGTAAAGAAACAAAAGAAATGGAGGGAGTATCATCTAAGGGTTACCAAAAGGGTCTATGGTACTAAAAACTCGTAAAACCAATGGATAAACTTCAATTCATGCCAAATGATATGGTCTACAAGTCCCGATAAAACCATGCCCAAATAGTCCCTAAAGCGCCCAAACCAGGCGAATTAGCACACCACCATCACACCACATCACTAATCGACATGTGTCGGATGTGTTCTTTTATCGTAACGGCATGAAGCCCGCTTCGGTCAAAATTGATGACTATTTGTTGAAAGCCTTTCCCTTCGCACTGAAGGAAAGAGCGAGGGATTGGCTATATACTCTTCCCGAGAACAACACCGCTTCATGGGATGATATGAAGAAGGCGTTCATTCAGAAATACTTTCCGGCCACCAAATCTTTATTCTTGAAGAAGAGTATTAGCAACGTTATGCAAGAAGAGGATGAGCGGTTTTCCACGTATTAGGAGAGATTTATATAGTTATGCTCGAGTTGCCCATATCATGGATTTAAAGATAAGGACCTCATGCTCTATTTCTTCAATGGTTTTAAGGATGATGATCCACGTCATGTGGTAGCTGCAAGTCAAGGGGGTATTGATAAATTGACTCCTAGTGAGACTAAAGTCGCGATTACCTACCAAAAATAATCCTAAATCCTAACAACAATAGTAGGGAAGTAGGGATCGTATCCACATGGAAATGAGTTGTCAAATGTAATGAGTTAAGTGTCTGAGTAACAAATAGTGGGGGATTGTGAGTTGTGATTTATCAAACTAACTTGAGTGAACATAAGCAAGTTGTGAAATGTAATTCAATAGTAAAACGGATCTTGATCAATTAATTTCCACAACGCACTAACTAATCGGTCCTAGTTATCACTATTCCTCAATCAATTCTAACTACTCTATCGTGGAAACAGAATTTTTAAATCTCTCCTTAATAGTAGCTAAAAGGCGTGATCGGCACTACCCAATAACCCATATCAAGTTTAACCACACTTTAGAGTGGGTTTGTGGCGTTTTATATCAATTTTTTATAGCTTTTGCGTAGTGATGGCCACGGGCCGGGCGGGCCAGTGCTAGGGCCGGGCTCCACCGGGCTAGTGCTTGGAGAATCGAGCACTAGCACTAGCCCTACACACCCGGGCTAGTGCCAGTGCTCGATTTCTCGGGCACTAGCACTAGCCCGCCAGTGCTTGACCGGGCTTGACCCGGGCTAGTGCCGGGCGGGACAGTGCTCAAGCACTGCTGGCTCGGCCGAAAAAAAAAAAAAAAAAAAAAAACAAAAGAAAAAAGAAAAAGGGCTTGGTCATAATTACCATAATTTTATCATTTTTTGATAAACTTATAATAATTAGGATGCCTACGTATCTCGAAAGAATCAAAGCCCACGTAGTTCTTCACCTACCTTACTTACCGTCGCTTGATTATTTGATCGGTTCATTCTTAGACGTTCTCATCGGCGGTTGATGCTCCCGATTCCGATGTAGTATCCATTGTCATGAATGGATCATCTTCTTCGTCATCATCATCATCATACTTCTTTCCTTGTCTTCTTTTTAATGCTTGATCCCAATCTTTTTTGCATACACATACTTTCACGGATTCGGGAGCTAACCTTGATCGCTTTTCATCCAATACTCTTCTACCTGCACTAAAAGCGGACTCCGAAGCAACTGTCGAAGCTGGAACTACAAGAACATCCTTTGCAATTTGGGTTAAAATTGGATATTGGTGGCTATGTTTATGCCACCAATTAAGAATGCTAAAATCACTTTCATCGGTAGTATCATGGACAAGTGTTAAATAATCATTGACAAAAGATGTAGTATCATTTAAAGTCGTTTTTTGTTTTTTTAAAATAATATTATGATAAAAACTAAATCTACTTGGTTTAGATTTAGATGACATGGAAGAAGAACTAGCTTGTGCATCAGTACCACTACGTGTATCATACAAATCATGTAATTTAGTAAGAATAGAAACACATTTGTTCACATAATTATCTACATCATAGTCTTGTTGTAATGTTGAATAATAAAATTCTAACATGTTTTTCAATCCCGCGGATTTAACACCGGGATCAAGAATACATGCAATGCCATTTATAATAGGAAATTCAGTAAAATAAGCCAACCATTTCTCACGCATTAAAGAAACAACTTGCTTTAAGCTATCGTAATTAGAAGAATCAACACTAGACATAGCAAAAACTATTTTAATGCATTGTAAAATCACCAAATGAACATTTGGTTCATATACTAGCGAAAAAACTTTTGTAGCATCATAATAAGATTTCAAAAGATCATAAAGAGGTTCGGTAAGTTCCCAAGTAACATCATCGAGAAGTCGTGCATTTGGATCGGTAGAATGATGTTCATTATACAAAGTAGTAATAACTTGTTTATACCTGATTGCAGCACCTAGCATGGTGTAGGTAGAATTCCACCTTGTTGGTGTATCAAGAGCAAATCTCTTTGCTGGCAATTGATGTTGCGTGCACAATTGTTTGTATCTACGCTTTTTTGTGCCCGTTGCTCTAAGCCACTTAATAACTTTTCTAATAGGGCTTAAAATAGAAGAAATACAAGCAATTCCTTCTTGAGCGGACAAATTAATAATATGTGCACAACATCTAACATGTAAAAACATACCATCTAATAATAAAGTTGGAATATTACTCTTGATATGACCAATACAATTAGTATTAGCCGAAGCATTATCAAATGAAAAAGTAAACAACTTATCAGTCAATTTAAACTCATTACAAGTAGCATGAATACGAGAATATATGTTATAGCCGGTATGCGACTCTTCCATAACATCAAAAGCAATAATACGTTTTTGTAATTTATAATCATTATCAATCCAATGAGCGGTAATGCATATATAAGGCTCATCTTGTCTTGAAGTCCATGTATCACTAGTTAGGCAAACACGTCCACTAAATGAACGAAAATATTCAATTAGCTCGCCTCTTGTTTTGTGATATTGTGTCATAGTATGACGCTTAAGAGTGTTCCTAGGCACCTTTCTATAAGCGGGTTGTAATGATAATCTATTAAACTCTTCATAATTAATACTTTCACCAAAACTAAACGGCAATTCATCAAGACAAACAAAATTAGCCATATTATCAATCATTCGATCTCTATTATAATAGAAAGGAATACCTCCACCGGGGGTCGGGGTCATATAACTTCCGATTTGTGATTGACCACCACCATGGCTTGATTCACATTCAACTATTTTTTCGGGGTCGATTATGCCATGTACGCTTTGTAGGTGTCGAGCTTGAGTGCCGATTCCGCTACCCGTTTTCCACTTCAATTCCACATTAACATGGTTGGCTTTGCAAATTCGACAAACAAGTTTGAAACAATTTACACCTTTTTGGTCATTTTCGGTGTACACTTTGTCAAAATGAGCCCAAACAAAACTTGCTTTGACACCACGTCGATTAATAATACCACCACCTTGTCCACCTACAATTAAAGAATATTGATATTAATTAAGTTGTAAATTTACATTAATTGAATAAATTAAAAAATTAAATGAATTGAATAAATATGCAACTTTATAAATTGAATTTTACCATCTTGTAAATCTACATCCGTTGTTGGACGAGAACGGGGTGGTGGCATGACCGATGATTCTTGTTGTGATGCATTACCTACACCTACAAATTAAATTATATCAATAAAAAGAAAAATTGACAAAATAAAACTAATAATTATAAAAATAAATTATAAACATTAATTTACCTTGATGAATATCACCTAGAAGTGATTCTTCATATTCTTTCAACACTCTTCTTTGATCGGGAGTTAGATTATCCATTTTGGGTTAATATGATTTTTTGATAAGAATATTAAAATATCCAATACGAAATACAATAATTATCAATACTAATAATAATTATCAAAATAACAATAATAAAAGTACTAAATATTCTATACTTACTTTATATAATACTTGTAGTAATTTTTTTCTAACTAAAATTGAAAACTTAATTAATACTTAAAAATTGTAATAATTTTTTTTAAGTAAATTTAAAAGTTGAATACTTGAGAGTTGTAGAATTGTAGTAATTGAAGAAGAAACGTAGAATAGAGAGAGTGATTGTGTGGAAATTGAAGTTGGATTTATTGGGTATTTATAGAAAATTTAAGGGTAGGATAAATTAAAAACAAAAAAAACAAAAAAAAACAAAAAAAAAAACTGCCCATTTAAACGGCTAGTTTTTTAAAATTTCTAGCCGTTTGCTTGGGGCGGGCTGGGGCGGGCCGTTACTTGACCAGGGCTTTGACCAGGGCTTGACCGGGTTTTGACCGGGTTTGACCAGGGCTAGTGCTTGAAAACTCGAGCACTAGCCCTGGCACTACCAAACCCGGGCTTTGCAGTGCCTGGGCCGGGCCGTACCGGGCCATGCCTTGACCAGGGCTTGACCAGGGCCGGGCCCGGGCTCCTAGTGCCCAATGGACATCTCTAGCTTTTGCGGATCATTTTATGGCATTATTCTATTTATTATGTTTATAATTTATTTGAGGAATATGCAAGTTTTTGACGAATAATGCAAGCTCAGGAAGAAATGACATGAGCTATGAAAATCCCGAGAGTGCTGAAGGTCCGAAAAGGTGAAACAAGCGATTTGGAATATCGGAGGAAGATTTTGAATCCTGAGATCAGAAGGCCTTAAGAGGACAAGTCCCGAAGCTAGACAGTTGTCTCACTGCTATGTCAGCGTATTTTCAGATTTTCTTAATCTGTTTTAAGTTTTCAACAATGGTGTTTGACCTTGAGGATGAAGTTCATGGTGTTTGGCCGTGAGGATGATGTTCATGGTGTTACAGAAAAATAACAAATTTTTTTTTTTTTTTGTAAAGAAAGTAGGCGAAAATTAATGAAAACTTTGGGAAAATTTTATTCCCTATGGAAATTGCGCCAAACTCTTCCCTCCATTGCTGAGTCATAATTGCGCAAAACCAAAAAAAAAAAATGCGCCTCAATCTTCAGCTTTTCTCTCCCTCATTTTTTCATCTATCTTAGGTGGCACCTCCTAATTGGCTGGTGTATGAGATTCTTTATGCACTTGATGTATGTGTATCACCTCCTTATAGTTAGCTCTAAGGGCTAATTGTAACAAAACCCTTTTTGAATAACTTAGATAACTATTTAGTTGACAGTAAATGAGGGAAATGTGGGGAAGAGGCTACACATACACCTATTGTATGTGAATCTTCCTCACACCATCATTCTATTGGTAAAAAAAAGACATTCTAATAATAATAATAAAAAAAAAAGATTCATTTTTCGAAAAAAAAAATTGAATTTTAAATCAAAAACTAATATTTAATTTTTGAATTTGAAATGCGATAACACAAATTAACATTTCCAATAACTCTGCACAAATTCCAATAAGTTTGCTATTTCCCGAGAAAACATGTTGATAACAGTGAATTAGATTTTTTTTATATTAATTATATTAGTTCGAAACTATGTAATACGGAGTAGCCGTTATAAAAAAAGACCTAAATAATTTACAAACATTGAAACTAAGTTAATTACCTATTATTTTATGTGAATCTCGAATAGAAACTAAATAATACTCCTTGTAATAATAAAATGTTAATGGACATGAAGCATGCTATTCAACATATACTATTTCATGATAAATTTTGGCTTTATAACATATAGCTATTGTTTTTGAATTGACATACAAGTTATGTTATAGATTTAATAGCTATGAAGAACATGTGTGTTTGCTTTATGAAATCTTTAGGTTATTTAAATTGTAGATTTTTTTTAAGTAAATAATTGATTTGATATACTAAATACTATATATATGCTACTGAAAACTAATACATCTAGTAGGAAATGCCAAGTAATCATAAATTTCGAGTGGATACTAAAAACTAGATGATGTAAATAAAAACACATCCAATTTTACTATTAGACTATAGTGTATGTGTCAGCAATCAACAAGTTTGGCTTAATAACAACACACAACTAATTATTGACATCCAATTGCCGCACACATAAGTGACATAATGCGATAGTTATGTGTGTACGTGTGTGACAGAGGTGGTTAATTATGAGCGTTACCATGGAGGAGGGATAAAGGAAATAGAGGGATTGAAGGAAAGGAGAAAAAGAAAATTGAAAAATCCTAACCTTTGGTTCTCTAATATAATGATTTATATAGATTCTTATATAAATATTGGTTCTCATATGAACTATAGTCACTTAGTTAATGTAAAATATTTTTTACAGTTTCAATTAAATAATATTAATTGAAAATAATATTTAAATCGGAAATTAAGTCGCTTTATTGGCAACGAGTAGAAAGAGCTTGCATGATGAAGTGGTAAGACTAAGGGTCATGATTGATGAAATTGCATGTAATCCACAATAGTGTTTAGTCAATTAAACTCGTTATATCTATTTATGATATTTTCTAATCTGTATGCGTTCATTTAAAAGTAATCATTCTTCGTTATAAGCGTAGAACCCCCGAGGCCACCTGTTCATAGGGGCCGAGCAAAATATCCGATTATCCGAATATTTGATCCGATATCGGATCCGATCCGAAATAGAGTCCGGATTGGATATCTGTATCCGAATTTTTCGGATATCGATGGGATACGAATAGCTGTAATCCAAAGATTGGATGTCCGATATCCGAAGATATCTGATTTTTTTTTTCGAATAACGGGATATCAAATATCGGATATCCGAAACACAAAAAAAAAAAAGAATAAGTTTAATAGGTAAAATACAGAAGTAAAATGGGTTGAATATGTACAATTACCCATAGCTAATTGGCTTGGCCAAATCGGCCAACTAGCCATATTCAAAATTCAAATCTCAAGTGCCAAAGGCAAGCTAGTTTTAAAGCCTTGAGGATGATGCATCCACTTAAATAGACATTAGTTTGCCCACATCTTCCTTCTTTAGTCGATGCGGGACAAACCTATCCTTTTTTTTTTTTTTTTTTTTGTTTTTACAATCCACTTACATAAATGTTAAGGTTGTCATAATTCATTATATGTGACATAAGTCGTAATAGACTATGGCGTTTGTATGAAAGAGTTTGCCGCAGTTTTTGTATATCGGTTGATTGCACACTTCGTAATAACTCTAGAAACCGCTTTTGGAAAAATTGAATGTTATCTTTAAAAGATTTTCAATTTGCATACTTCTTTGTGCCGGAGATCAAGTATGTAAGAGTTTAATTGTAATAGGTTGGAGATCGACTAACTAACATCATAATTACGTACCAAGGATAAAAACAATGGAAAGTAATAGCTCAAAGCCTTATCAATAAGAAATGTCCCAAACATAATGAATTTGATTTTAAGATTATGGAGTAACAAGTAGGTAAATATAAAGAAATTTAAGTAACTTCAAATAAGAAAATATTGAAGTTAATTGGGAGAGCACTAGTATATGTCGACCTTTTCGTTTCCGAACATTAATCATACAAGTTCGAACCTTAGACATAAAGATGAAAGTCGTGAGCGTCCATTTCATACAAGGTAGATGAACAAGAGGAATTGATAAAATTAGTGTCAACAATTTACAATCTTAATTTAGAGTTTCATTGATAGTTATAAACTAATAATTAAACATAATGATTCAAATAAGTTTTGAGCTACTAAACTCCATGAATACATACATTCCCCTAACGAGCCTTACGATGCAACATTTAAATCGTGCTCAATTACTCATATTAGATTAGTGAGTATAAGTTAGGTCATATGATAGGACTAACAACCTAGCTAATACAATATTACTATATAACTAATTGATTAGTGATTATTTTTTGAAAAGAAAGTGATAAGTGATTATTACCGTATAATAAGTGATTATATTATTTTCTTAAATATACATATACCCGTTTAAGTGTGCAGTACTTGTTCAATTGATCGTATCTTTCACACACAAGTAAAGTTCAAACGGGTTGAAATAAATGTCGACAGAAAGATAGAAACAATATCTACGAGAGTTATTTTAGGGATGTGTCGCAACAAGGTACCCAGCTTGTCGATATCCATGGCCAAACTTAGTACATTCCTTACAACTAAAGTTATAGGGAGTGTTTTTATGTGTAAGTGTTGTTTTAATTCTTATCATAACTTTCACATACGATGTTCAAAGTGGACGAAACAACCGTGCACAAGAAGTGAGAAGTGAGATCTTCAAGATTTACTTCAAGCATTTTCTCCAAATTAAATACCAAAAGGATCGAAATATGTGGTCGAAGTGTTGAGGTTTGTTAAGGCTACATGAATGAACCTGGGAAGCTGCTCATGGTGTTCAATTCGTCCCACATCACCCAAGCAAAGAAAGATGTACCCACATCATTCTATAAAATAGTGTGGGGAATTGGAGAATTAAATAGAGTGTGGCTGATTTGTCATTGTTGGGCCTTAATCATAATTGCTACGGCTAGATATCAATGTGGGCTACTTGTTTTCGGCTTTCTGGTTGAATCCGTAATGAAACATCCAACGACAGTCGAACCGGATATCCGCTATATCCGATTCGATATCCGTTGGATAGCATTTTCAGATTTTCGATCATGAACGAATCGGATATCGGATACTAGAAATCTGGGATTTCGGTTACATATATCCGATCCGAACACCTAATTCGGATCGGATATTCGAAAATGCTCAGCCCTACCTGTTCAATGTTTAGTCCAGTATTAAAACATTAGGTATAATTTGTCAATGAGTTTTCTAAAAAGTGCCTATGTGCACTCTATAAGAGTTACTAATTTCACCACTTTCTAATAAAAGTTGATAATCCCATGATAAAATAACTAATATACTATTCATCAATATCTCTAACTTCAATCTAATCCAAAATCATTCGTCACCGGAAAATGGTTTAGGGTGGCGCCGCTACCGCGGCACCGGGAAAGACCAACCCTAAACCATTTTTCGGCAACCCTAAATAAATTTCCCACTTTAAATCGTATCCCCAAAAGGGTTTAGTAGTTGGGACATAGGGCGTCTATATATTACGGCGGCGAAGCCGTCAGAAAGGAGATTGTGCATTATTTTTTCGTTGAAACTGTTGCCAGAAAGGATGGGGAAGGTAATTTTGGTGGTGGGCATCGGGGATGAGATTAGGATTGACTAGTGTAGAAAAATAAGGCTTAATTTAAAAATAACATAAATTATGTTTATTTATTTTATTTTATTTTGTAATTAATCAAACTTTTGTTGGGAAGTGAGGAAAGTCATTAATGTTAGTATGTGGCCATGAGCACTCTATAGAAAGTCCCATTTTTCAAAGGGTTCGATTTATAAGTTGAATTGAAAAAAATAGAAATTGATAAAAGATGAAGAATATAGTCCATTTTAAAATCGCACTTATGATAGATGTTTTTTTTTTTTTTTTTTGTTTTTGTTGTTTTTTTAGCTTTGGGATTTGATGTTAATGGAGGAGAGAAATGTTGAAGATGAAAATGGTGGAGAGAGAATGGGTAAGTGTAGGTTTATCAAAGATATTTCATACTGATTGAGAAAGATGGTGTAAGTGATGGTTTGAGTTCCTTATACCTCGAAAACTTTCCCTCCAAAGATGAGTTTCCCTCCAAATTTCCCCTCAAAGAAAATGAATATTTTTTATGCTATGAGGTGGCAGTATAGTATAAGTAGTATAAAATGATTCACACACACTAGGTGTATGTGTATCATTTTGCAGAAAGGTGGTGATATTTTCTTTTATCTATTTACTAAAGAAACACCAAAAGTAGCTCTAAAATCGAATTTGGCTTTTTTTTTTTTTTTTTTTTTTTTTTGAAGAGAAGAAAATTCAGTCATAATGATTAGCCATACTGCATCTATAACGAGTGCTGGAATTATCAAAATACAACGCTAACATCAAATTACTCAATCCTCCAAGAAACTACGATCATTATGTAAGGTGACTAGTGATCCGAAAATCCTATATAATAATGCTACTTCATGATACAACTTGACGCGATGGGGCCTATTGGTCTCTTGTAGTTTGTCAAATGATGAACAGATCTGCTAGCCAGTAGAAGAGAAATCAGCATCCATCCCAACACCATAGCAAAATTAATGAACATCAAATCTTTCATGTAAATCCCGCAATCTTAGCATAAACCACCTATATGGTGGTAGAGAGGCCCTCTCGACGAGGTAGCAACGAGTTAGTAATAATTAATTAATTATGGTGACATAATAAGAAATTTGGGGCTTACCACCATCTAATGGATGGGTGGTAGCCCTTAGATTGAGGTCTAAAGGTTAGGGTTTTTTAGATAGATTTGAGAAGAAGAGGAAGAAGGTTAGGGTTTTTTAGATAGAGATGAGAAGAAGAGGAAGAGAGAAACACTGAATTTGATTTGAACACAAGTAAAGCGCAAAAGTAATACATTTATAACTGAAAACATGTATACCAAAATTAAAATGAAAAGGTCACAAATTCAAAGGTAGGATCTCGTGCTTCGCACGACCGGTGTGTATTTTTTTTTTTTTTTTTAAATTTGTTTAATGTGGTTATGTTGTGATATATAAATTAATTTAAATAGTTATATTTGTGTTCTTAGCACATGTGTTGTTTTTATTTTTAGAATATTTTATAGAATGCACTTGACCCTCATAACAATGTGAGTGTACTGGATCCATTCGACGAGCTTAATTATTTAATTTCTACATACTTGTTATCTGCTAAATTCATTCTCTGCACTCACTTGTAATAAGTGTTAGCTCTATTCATTATCTCTGTATACCCAATTTTTGACTTCGTTGCTTGTCTGTCTTAAGGCGTGATGGTGCACACCTCACTATTTTCATTTCATTCCCGTATCCAAGATTTTGGTACCATTTTACCCTGCACGGCCACCATAATCATGTAGATGTAAGACACTTTTACCTTAAATCATTTGACCACAATCATCACGTAAATTCGACCTACTTTAACACAAATTTTTTTTAATCAAATAAAAACTTGTAATTTGAATTACGTCATGGTGGAACTTAATTGTATGATCCGTGTGATCGATGATGGTATTTGTGAACGATGATGGTATTTGTGAACGTTTTTGGTTTCGCATGAGTAAGTTCTATAGTCCGATTAAGATCCGTGTGATATGGTGTTTGCGTGGGTGCTTTTTTTCCCGTCAATGAAATTTATATCATTCTATACGTTATGTATAATGTAGATTAGCTTGCGCTTTCTGTTTTCTTTTTAGTTTCTCAATTGATTTCATTATTCACCCTTTTTTGGGTTTGACGTTCTTGTGAATTGATTGTTTTACTATTTTTATTTTCATATTGTTTTCATTTTTTTTTTGTAAGTGGTTGTTGCTTATAAAGAAGTGTGTAGTAAAATTTTATTTTTAGTTTTTAAGGTGATGTTAACCTTGGGAATTGAGACATGGATGAAAGATTGACATTGTATTTGAGACATAACATATCTATTTACTATAAGGAAATGATGATATATCTAGTCAATATATTGTTAATATTGTATCTAGATATTTTAGGATAATTATTTTACGAACACGCTAAACGCAGCAAAAAACCGCCTAAACGCAGCATAAAATAATAATTTAAATTAATAATTATCAAAAACAATAATTACATTTTACATTTTCACCCTTCCCCCAAAAACCCCAAACTTTACATTTTTAAGATAGATTGACATTGATACCCGACGATCGACCTTCTCCTTCCCCGACAATCGACGTTCACCTTTGCCGACAATCCTCGACTCCGAATTTGTCGCCTCCGGAATCCCACGCCGCACCACCACCAGCCGTCGCCTATCCCCATATTCGGTATTATACTCTCTTTTTTTTTTTTTTTTTTTTTTTTTTTTGCAATTTTGAGTTTACTTGAAATTTATAGTTTAGTTTGAATTGAAATTGGGGTTCATGCCCTTTGTTTGTATTGGGGTAGTTTGAATGGAAATTAAGCGTGAAATTGGGGTTCATGTTTTTAGTTTGGATTGAAATTGGGGTTCATGTTTTTGGATCGGATTGAAATTGGGGTTTATGTTTTTAGTTTGAAGAGTAGTACCGACGTTCTCCTTCCCCGACAATCGACGTTCACCTTTGCCGACAATCCTCGACTCCGTATTTGTCGCCTCCGGAATCCCACGCCGCACCACCACCAGCCGTCGCCTATCGCCATATTCGGTATTATACTTTTTTTTTTTTTTTTTTTTTTTTTTTTTTTTTGCAGTTTTGAGTTTACTTGAAATTTATAGTTTAGTTTGAATTGAAATTGGGGTTCATGCCCTTTGTTTGTATTGGGGTAGTTTGAATGGAAATTAAGCGTGAAATTGGGGTTCATGTTTTTAGTTTGGATTGAAATTGGGGTTCATGTTTTTGGTTTGGATTGAAATTGGGGTTTATGTTTTTAGTTTGAAGAGTAGTACCAAGTGATTATGCTTCTGCTGTACTTCTATGATTGGCAATGATGTAATTCTCTGTAATTCTCTGTATCTTCCCCTATTCTAAGCGTGGAAATTAAGCGTGAAATTGGGGTTCATGTGCTCTACTACCAACGGGATAAAAACTGATTGATAAGGTTCTATAGTGTCAACCTTTACTGATTTGGCATACTGTATAGTATAAGGTATAGTGTCAATCTTGCGTTTAGCGTGTTTGATATAGTATAAGGCCCCTACTCGCAAAGTACTTCTGTAACAACCACTTCTCCACCAAAAATACTTCGTAAAAGAAGAGAAAAGGGGCAGAGGAACAGAGAAATGCAACATAGAAAGGATTCAATTTATTCTTTGTTTCTTTGATTACATAGTGATAATAAAGGTATTCTCATCTATTTATCATATAAAATGCTCTTATTTTCCCCTTAATTTGATTTTCAAGTACCCAAGTAGTAACCTAGCAAAGTATACAAAATTATCAGTCTTTTGCTAATTATGATTTGATCAGTGTATTCTTTTCTTCTTTTTTTACTGGTTACCAAAGCTAGAATCAAATCATTTATACGCAAGATTTGATCAGTACTGTATCTTTACTGGTTTGGCAAACTGTACTTATTAGATTGTGTACCAACCGTTTCATAACCTCCTGTTCTCTCAAATTATATATGTTTCTAGACTTACTAGGATTTGTCTGACGCCATGAGTTTTACATACATTTACTTTGTTTCTGATCTTGAACGTCTGCTCGTTTTTGTTCTTGGAAAGTTGTTGCATTTTCAGTGTTGCATTTGCTCATATATGTAGTAGTGATTGTTGTGTGTTTGACATCTTTAGATTCTTAATGTCTTAATTAAGGTGTACAACTCAGGCATGTCTCTCATCTAATTTAGCTTATAACAAGAAATCAATTTAGCTTGTAATAGGAAATCAATTTCCCATCGAATTACTATATGATGTCATTATTTGATTTATTTCTTGTTCTTTTAATGTAGATGTCTGGCTTAGAAGAAGGAAAAGGTGATGGTTCAAGAGGTAGAGGTAGAGGTGAGAGATTAAAAAGATCCCTAAGTCAAGATCCGGAGCATGAGAAGTATGACGGTAGATTACAAGAAATAAAAGGAAGAAAACGTGCCACTATCACTGCGTCTGCACGGGCGAGGGCGAGCTCTCAGCCCGACATGTTTGCTCCACCTTTTCGTAGTCATCCAAATATCGATCCTATATTAAGCCTGGAGAGTGAGCTTCGTGATATGTCATCTTCTATGCCCTTGCCTACCTCTGAGCATCTTTCACCTTCTACAAACCAAACCTCTAATATTCAATCAGAGTCTAAGACTGATACTGAGACGGAGGAGGAGGAGGAAAATACTGATAGTGAGACGGAGATGGAGACTGAGACTGAGACAGAGACTGAGATTGAGACCGAAAATGGGAGCGAGAATGGTACCGGCACTCATATGTGTCAAACTAGAAAGATTTCTAAGGTACTAAATGAAGAATGGATTTTGTCTCATGGGATTGATGGAGGGCCGCTTAACCCTAGTCTGCTAACTAGTTTTCTTGGTCATATTGCCTAGGGGTGTGCAAAAAAACCGCCAAACCGAAACCCGAACCGAAAACCGATTTACCCGAACCGAAAAAGCGGGTAACCGAACCGATAAAATGCGGGTTAGGGTCGCAACTTTGTGTGTATGCGGTTAACCGAACCCGAACCGAAAGTGGACATAATGCTTATTTTCAATAAATTCGGTTATAAGTCAACTAATTCACAAGTCTAAAATAAGATAATTAATCCAATATGTTGTTAAAATTCACTTGTTTGAGGGAAATAATACATAAATTAATTGAAGTATCGACGTATAGTGGAATCTTAATATTTTATCCATCAATTTTACTTAATTTGTTAGGTCAAATAGTGTCCCCGTACTAAAACATTACCCGATTAAACCGAACCGACAAATCCGGTTAACCGATGTGCGGTTAACCGAACTAACGGTTACGGTTTAGGGTCGGCCAAAAAGTGACAAACGGTTAACCGAACCCGCATTTGCACACCCCTAAATTATTGCCCATAATATATGGAATGGTGAGGTATGTCATACTCCCTCCATTTCTTTTGTTTCTTTACGTATTCCTTTTTCGCCAATCTCTCTTGATTCTTTACGTTTCTATTCCTTTTTCAGTGGTTATCATTTTTTTTTTCACTTTGCCAGGAAAGAGATATGTTGACTTGTCATAATCGTGCTGATAGACTACAGTCATGGAAGATTTCTTCAAAGCCAGTCCTTGAGGTGTTGAAACTTAGTTGTTTAATTGATCTAAAAGATTGCTTGTTCAAGTATGTCAATCTGCCTCTTATATCTGCCTTTGTTGAGAGATGGCATCCCGAGACAAATAGTTTTCACTTGCCATTTGGAGAGATGACTATTACTCTTCATGATGTGTGGTACATTCTTCGAATTCCTGTAGTAGGAAAACCTATTATAACAGAAAGTCCCATAAATGTTATAAAATCTCTATTATCTAATTTATTAGGAATAAGTCTAAGTGAAGTCAATAAAGAGTGGAAATCAGGTACTATGAAATTCAGTGTGTTTGAGCAACACCTATCTCGTAAAGATACGTCTCCTGAGTTGGTGGCTAAGGGCATCTGTATGATAATTTTCCCAACGATTGCGGAAAACTGATCTCCAATGTAAACAATCTGCAAGACACGTTCGAAGCCATGGGGAGTATAATGTCGGCACTGGAGCGTCATTAGGCATTGTTAGAGCTATAAAGTGAGAACCACCAGCAACATGTCCAAAATTAATCTGAAACGTTGGCGCTTCTTTTCCCATTCTAGTATCCAATGGCAAATAACTCAATGAAGTTTGTAAGCCGAAACAAGTAACAAGTGCACGATATCTTGTAGCAATGAAACATCCTAAATTAAGTAATTCTAACCATTTAGAAAATGGAGCTGGAGACTTATCCCAATCTAAGATGTCATAAGCCTTCTTGAAATCAAAGGCACTCCCTAAAAAATCAGTGTACATGTCTCGGTGAACATTCATTTCTTCCATCAATTCTTGTCGTACTCGCAACCAGTGCTTCTCATTGCCATACACAAAGTGAGCCACGACTCTAAAACCTCAATTCCCGTCTCCTCTCACATCAACGTAAGATTGTATATATGGTAGAGCAAATGGCAACAAGTCACTCGAGTAAGGAAATGTTGAAGTAGGTTCAGGCTCTATTCCCACTGATTTTGCATCATCCTTCACATCTTGCTTCGTTGGACATTGTTTTTCTTCAACTTCTTGCTGCACGGGATTTTCGCCATTATTTTTTGAAATTTGATCCTCTGATCTGGCACCTTCCACAACAATTTTTTTCCTCTTTTTCTTTACCTCATTGCTCGCTGGTTTTGGTTTCTTCTTCTTTGATAAACTTTGTTCAGTGTTCTCATATGCGCTCTTATCTCTTTGTGTGGACTTGCGTTTTGGACGACCTTTATGTACTTGTACCTGTGGCTCTTCAATACTAGTCACCTCAGGATGAACCATAGTGTAGAACATCTGAGCATAATAGAATTGTCGCGACTCAGGAAGCTGATTAACTTTGTCTAACACATGTTGTATCAACTCACTCGCAGTAGTTCTACGAGCCTCATGCACGGTAGGGTCATCAAGGTTCATATCAAGCGTCTTCCAATACTCATGGATATCTACAGGATCAATAGGCGTACTGTTTGCTACAAGCTCACACATCTCATGTGCACATATTAGACCCATACTTGTTTTCATCTCGCACCCACACATTTCAATATTTGTGCCAACCTCTTCACCCCGCCCCATATATTCTTCAACTATTAACTGAATAGCCTTGTGAGATACCTTACCTTTTAGTAGGCGAAACAAAGGAATAGTTGTATCATGCAGAGCAACGGTTCGTGACTTCTCAAACTGGGCTTTAATTTCATCCAACTGCAACTCCACAAAGTCATGAATTTGAGGAAATATGGAATGTAAGCCTCCACTGGCTGTCCCTAGCCACCTTTTCAATTGGCTATGTGCACTCTCGACCCTATACCAAAAGGAAATTGAAAAGCAAAAATATAAGAAAATCGTAATCGAACTGTTAGTAAGTAAAAAAAGCAAAAATAAAAATAAACGATACCTGTTTGTCGTCAAAGCTCCAAAATGCAAGACATCTTTCGTCCAAAGGGAAACAAATTTGTCCCTATATGGATCTAACCACTCTTTTTTCAAGTAGCGTAAAAAAATAGGAACATTAAAGCTATTCTCGAGTTCTTTCAACCTACATTCATATGCTTGCTTTGTCGCTGCTTCCACGAGCCTTTTCCATCTATATCTGAAAGCATACTCATATTTTGTTGTATTCATTAACTTGTTAAGATAATTTTCACAATCTTTACCGATATGTCTTCTGCACAGAAGATGAGTAGCATCTGGAAAAAATTTCTCCAAAGAGTTCATCAAAGCCAACTCTCTATCAGTTATTATAACCCTTGGTTGTCGCTCTGGGTGAAACAACTGTTTTAATTGTTGTAAGGCCCACATAAAGCTTTCTGTTTTCTCATTTCTCATAAATCCAAAAGCAACATGAAAATTTTCTCCTGTTGGAGCAACACCAATAACTTCTAATAAAGGCATTTCATGACGATTTGTTCTATAAGTTGCATCCATCAACAATACAAATGGAAATAAGTTCAACAAGTCAATAGCTTTAGGATGTGCAAAGAGTACGTCACCTAAACTATTTGTTCCCTCTAGTCTCCTGTACCAATTCCAATAACCATGATCACTCATCTGCTTGAGAAAGTATTGCATAGATGTCAGTGGACCCATTCGATTCTTATGCATCTTTTGCACTGCATTTTGGACTTGCCTCAAGGTACACTTTATACCATCGAATTCAGTCCTCAACTGTTTGAGAATTTGTTTAGGTTTCAAGTTGGTGCTGCTTAGTTGTACGACCCTTTCAAAGTGCTGCTAGCTAAGTTTTGTTTCCGATGTATGCCAGTTATTAGACTTTCCTAGTGGATGATTATGTCTCCGTTTTCCTGGATCAACATAAATCATCCAAGAACCACCGGGAATTTCTATACCTTCAATTTCGAATGGACAATTACTTTTCTTTGTACCAGTTGATCGTCTTCTTTTCTCGGAAAAGCCTCTATAAGAACCACCTTTCTCACAACCAAGATATACTCGACTCGCTCCTTGTCCATCAGGGGCCTTCGAACGTTGAATGGAGAACCACATCATAAGTTGAAATCCAATCTTACGGACCCATTTAACCAGCTTTTCCCGATCATCAAATAACTGATTTGTCACAAAATAATGGCCGACATCTAAATCTTCCAAATTATCACTACGTTGTTCTTCAATTCCACAAACTAAATCCTGTAACAGATAAAAGACACTCATTAAAAATCAGTAAAACCATGAATGTAGCGAATGAAAACCTCATAAACGTGTCGACCAAACTGACCAACACCTGTCAAAGAGGTGTCGACCGCATCAGTAGACACACTTCATAAGGGTTGGACACTAAAACGATCGACACCATAGCATAGGTGCCGCTTAAAGCGATCCACACCTGTAAAGTTGGTGTCGCCCAAGGCGTTCAGCTCCTGTGCAGCTGGTGTCGCCCAAATCAAGCAACAATTATAGCAGAGGTGTTGCTCAAGTCGGTCAACACCTGGGTAGTGACTGTCGACTAAAGCGGGCGACAGCCATCGCAAAGGTGTCGTCCCACCCAATCAACACCTGTGCAGCTGGTGTCGACCGAAGTAATAGACACATATCGAAGAGGTGTTGGCTGACACTGTCAATACACGTGATGAGGTGCCGCCCACGGCAGTCGACACCCTCTCAAAGGGTGTCGCCCATGGCAGTCGACGCCTTCTCAAAGGGTGTCGCCCATGGAAGTCGACACCCTCTCAAAGGGTGTCGCCCACGCTAGCCGACAGTCTCGCTTAGGCGTTGATTGCGGCGATTGTCACTTTATGAAATATGGAAAATTCATTCTTACCTCAAAAAAATCGTTACGAATCTCGTCCGTCGTAATCACGATAAATTACTATATAATTATTGAACAATGCAATTGATTAGATTATGTGAGTAGTATTTATTTGGGTTTTTATATAC
The DNA here is from genome assembly GCA_963680865.1 of Spergularia marina. Lineage (NCBI taxonomy): Eukaryota > Viridiplantae > Streptophyta > Magnoliopsida > Caryophyllales > Caryophyllaceae > Spergularia > Spergularia marina. The sequence continues at coordinate 17,437,610 of OY804553.1, read as the reverse complement.
TTTTGGTTTACCTTATTAAAATAGAAAAGGGTATTTTAGGGAAGTTAAAAAGGTATATTTATTTATGTTAATATTTTATGCTGCGTTTAAGCGGTTTTTTGCTGCGTTTAGCGCCTCCCTTATTTTATTGTTGTATTATCTCCTATAATGTTACCTTAATTCTAGGATTTAGTTAGCTAGGTTAATTATATGTTCACACCCTAACTCTTGTATAAATAGTTATCTTGTACCATTAATGAATTTAAGCTTTTCCACCATCTCATACTCTCCTCCTCAACATGGTATCAGAGCATAGATCCTATGCTCGGCCTAACCCTTCGAAAAACTTCAACTCCAAACCCTCGGCCACCCTCTAATATAATCGGCCACCCAATAATCCGGCCACTCTCACAACCCACGACCATCCTCTCGTTCTTATCCGGCTGCCCTCGAAGACCATCAAACTCTCATATCATGGCCAAACCCCTCGGCAAATAACCTCCTTGTGTAACAACCCTAAATTTACGCAATGATAAATAAGGAAATATTATAGAATTGTTACGCCGCAATTGACTACCGAGTCAACTGCTAGGCTTGAAATTCAATTACAACTTAATAAATTCAAACAAACAAAAAGATGAAAGCGGAAGACTTAGAATGTCGAACTACAGTTCTCAAAACCGAAATTTAAATTACAAAACCAAATATATTTATGTCTAAACAATGTTTATGAAAAATTCCCGTCATGCAAAAGAATTCCTCTAGCAAGCATCCACATCATCAAGACCTGTCAACTATGCCATCGAAGAATGACATAGGCCCCAGAACATGGTAGGGAACAAACCAGAAAACAGAACGTCAGCACAGGCTGAGTAAGAATCATAAAGCAGAGAAACAAGATACGCGCCTTGAGGCGCGTAGCTAACAAATAATAAGCTTTGGATATAACAATGAATATAGAGTACCATCGGGACACAGCAGTGCGATAGTCACATATCGCTGACGAGACAAACGGTCTTGTCAATCATACACGGCTGGGCTCCTACCCCGCAGCCACCACAGTCTTGTTCCGGCGCGAGCTAGAGTACATATAAACGATTCCTAAAGACTTAAAATGTGCACACCCCTCGCTAGAGATCCAGTAGGATGCGTACCTCTAGGAGGAAAGCCTAATAGGCAGTCGGTAGCTACTCCGACCGAAACAGTACCTTGATCAGAGGTATAAACAGTGATCGGTCTGTGCCGCATCACATTCACTCTAGGTGGTAATCATATCGTTCTTTTCTTTCATCCGTCTTACATTCATTATTTGATGGTACGTTATTCGATAATACAATTTATAAACGGCCGAAGCCGGAAACTCAATAAATTAATACGAATCAAAATCAAACATTATGGAACAGAAAACCAAGTGACTCACTCGGCCGATTAGCCAAGTAACTGAGAGTAATCAAGGCCGAACGGCCACGGGTCGTAAAGAGGCCGGGGCCGAGAATCGTAAGGGCGTGGCAAGGACAAGTGCAAGACGAGCAATTCATATGAATATAATAAGAGCTCAAAGGTGCAGAACATGAGACCAAAACATAGAGTATAAGCGATGGATGTGAATTGAATCGCCAATTAACATAATGATGCGTAGGCTGGAGTAACGATCAACGTTCTTACCTTACTCAGAAAGGACCTCTAAACTGCTCCAAGACTAAAAAGGAACCTCCTCAAACACACACCCTAATCACAAAAATAAGAAGGTTGGATTACTAATCAACCACCATCACAATCCCAACACGAAGCAAAACAGCCAACGACAACAAGATCACAACAAACATGATTTCGACATCCAAACACTCCAATAACCACACCAAATTCGCACCACAACACCCCCACCATACTAGTTACACAATCCCACCAAACAAACATCAAAATAACAACAAGAACCCTCAAATAACCCAAAAATCAGAACCGGGCAGTAGGCTCGTTCTTCACCCAAGTCCACACCAAACGCTCCCAAAACAATACCACAATATCCCCAATTCATAACAAATAACTCCTCCAAAAATCAAACCATTCCACAAACAAAATCAATCATAATTTAACATAAACCTTATAAACAAAACCCCCAAATTCGAAAAACATAACTCATGAATTATACTCATTACAAGCACGATTAAACTCCAAAACAATCAATTAAAACAACCCAATCGTACCCTAATCATAAACTTGACCTAAATCGAAAACCCAATTAATTCAATCGTATAAAAGTTTGAGGGACTTACTACTCTTGATTGAAACCAAGAGAGAGAGGACGGTAGGAGAAATAGGCGACGAGGGCGGTTGTGCGGTGGTGAAGGCAGCGGCGCGCGGCGCGGTTCGCGGAGAAGAAGTCGCGCGCTTCTCCTCTGTTCTTCTCCTCTTCTTCTCTTTTTTTTTCCTCTTTCTTTCTTTCTTTTCTTTCTCTGTTCTTGCGAGCGGCCGATGGGTTTGTGCTTGTTTTTTTCTTTTTTTTGTTTTTTTTTGTTTTTTTATATATTGGTGAGGGAGGGTTAGTAAGGGTAGAAAGGTAATTTCACCTATTAGTTACCCAATTAGGAAATCGACTCCAAATAGGAAAGTGACTCTAAATTTCCAAAAATCGAAACTCGCAACTCCTAAAATGAATTTCTCCCGACGACTTTAATAATTTAGAAGTCCCAAAAATATGGGGTGTTACAGTCTTCCCCCCTTAAAACAAAGATTCGTCCCGAATCTTTAAACCTACTCCTCAAGATTTCACCCTCGACTAGCAACGTTGATCAAAAGGTAAGGTAAATATTATGAGGTAAAAGGTGTTTGAGTGAAAGTTGAAACGGAGAATAATAAACACACATATAACACATTAAGCACATACAAGCTCAAATAACACGAAACAACGTAGCACATTGTGTCAGAAAGAGGGATGGCGAGGCGTCCGTGGCTCTCGTCCCCCTTAAAACAAAGGTTCGTCCCGAACCGAGAGTACCTTAATCGAAAAGGTGAGGGTACTTCTCACGCATAACTGATTCCACTTCCCATGTTGCTTCCTCAACATTGTTATTGCACCATAGAACTTTGACCATGTGAGTCTCAGCACTTCGAGTTTTGCGCACCTTGGTGTCTAGGATTTTTAATGGTGCCTCTTCATATGTCATAGTTTCATCCAACTCGACGGTTTCTGGGTCCAATACATGGGACGGGTCGCTGACATAGCGTCTGAGTTGTGACACGTGAAACACATTATGGACCTCATCAAGGTTCGCATGCAAGTCTAACTCGTAAGCTACTTCCCCAACTCGTTTAGTCACCTTATAGGGTCCAATGAATTTGGGACTCAGTATTCCTTTCTTCCCGAACCGCATCACGCCTCTGGTAGGCGATACACGTAAGAGAACCATATCACCCACGCTGAACTCAATGTGGTTGCGTGTCTTGTCAGCATAGCTCTTTTGTCTGTCCTGAGCAGCCTTGAGCCTTTCCTGAATCAGCCTGACCTGATCTGTCATTTCCTGAATGTAGTCTAGACCCAAAACCATTGTTTCACTTATATCATTCCAGCAGATTGGGCTCCTGCACTTTCTGCCATATAAAGCCTCATATGGTGCCATCTTTATCGAGGCTTGATAGCTGTTGTTGTAGGAAAACTCGATCAAATACAACTTATCCTCCCATCCGCCTTGATACTGTAAGGTACAAGCTCTTAACATATCCTCCAAGGTCTGATTTGTCCTCTCAGTTTGGCCATCAGTGGCTGGGTGAAATGCGGTACTCATGAGATGTTTCGTTCCTAAGGTTTCTTGTAACTTCTTCCAGAGCCGAGAAACGAAACGCGCATCACAATCAGATAACAGTTTCTTTTGGTGTACCGTGGCTCAACACATGGTGTATGTAGGCATCGGCTGATTGGCTTCTTCTTCCACGTGTTTTTCATAGATACAAAATGTGCGTACTTTGTCAGTCCGTCCAAAATCACCCAAATCATAATGTTCCCCTTGGGTGTCCTAGGGAACCTTGCAGAAATCCATGGATACGGAACTCCATTTCCATTCCGACACTGGTAGGAGTTGTAATTGACTTGAGGTCCTTGTGTTCACTCTTAACATTCGATAACCAAACACCTATACACAAAGTCAGCCATATCCTTTTTTTTTTTTTTTTCTCCAGGCCAATAGAACACCTTTCTCCAATCTCGGTACATCTTATCTCCTCCTGGTTGTACCGAATATTTGTTGGCATGGGCTTCGGTTAGAGTTTTGTTCCTTAGCGTAGTGTCATCAGCTATGCAGACTAGGCCCTGGAATCAAACAATACAATCTTCACACTTTTGAATACTTCAGGCTCCTTTGCCAGTTTGTTCAAAGTTGTTTTATCAGTCAACCCCTTTATTTCACCCAAGATATAATCCTCAATTGTTGTTGTTCCTGAAGTCACTCCTGGTTTAGTCAATTGGACTCCGACATTAAGAATTCGTCTCTTAGTTTCTCCCTTTGATCAACTAACTGGGCCGGATGTAGAGACTTTCTGCTCAGTGCGTCAGCTACGACATTGGATTTTCCTTCATGATACTGTATTTCCATGTCGTAGTCTTTGATCAACTCCAACCATCTCCTCTGTCGCATATTTAGCTCCTTTTTGAGCGGATATATACTTTAAGCTCTTATGGTCATAGAAGATCTTGAATGTAACCTCAATTAGGTAGTGTCTCCTTGCCCTTTTAATTTAATTAGCATGATCTCAACCCCATTTCCACTTATCTAAAAATTCTGTGTTTGATTGTCCAATATTGTCGAATTCCTTCACGACAACTTCGACCTATGATTCTGCTCCTTTAAAAATTTGACCTCATTCACTTCGTACACATTGCAGCAAGATCGTTTCAAGACCATATCTTAAATTGATGGTAAGATCAAATTCTCCCACTTTTAAAACTTCAAGATACGACACTACATGTGTTGGGAGTCTCAAAAGGGCACTACAAAGCTACTACATATCATGAAGCTTTTACATTCGACAATCTTACTCACAAAATAATCTTTATCAACCCAAGCCAACGTTCCATTGCCTTCGTATGAAGCTACTTATCACATGACCGTACCTCTATAATTTGAGCTTCTTAACAACTTTAACCCAAAAATATATACTACCAAAGTAGATGTTTCTTTCATTCACCATGAATACACTCCTTCCACTTTGTTCATTGCACATCTAATGTCGTTATCAACCCAATACTATACAAAACGATGGTTGCTAATGTCACCCTATTTCCACATTAGCTCATCCATAATCAACTATGATTAACAATTACCTTAGGGGGGGGTGTCACCTGAGCATAATATATAAGCTTCATTAACGATTTGTAGCGTCTCATAATCACGTAAGGCGTCAAATTACGTCCAACTGTCCATAAATTATCCAACTGGTTGTATTCAGAATTGGGACTTCTAAATTATTAAAGTCGTCGGGAGAAATTCATTTTAGGAGTTGCGAGTTTCGATTTTTGGAAATTTAGAGTCACTTTCCTATTTGGAGTCGATTTCCTAATTGGGTAACTAATAGGTGAAATTACCTTTCTACCCTTACTAACCCTCCCTCACCAATATATAAAAAAACAAAAAAAAGAAAAAAAAGAAAAAAACAAGCACAAACCCATCGGCCGCTCGCAAGAACAGAGAAAGAAAAGAAAGAAAGAAAGAGGAAAAAAAAAGAGAAGAAGAGGAGAAGAACAGAGGAGAAGCGCGCGACTTCTTCTCCGCGAACCGCGCCGCGCGCCGCTGCCTTCACCACCGCACAACCGCCCTCGTCGCCTATTTCTCCTACCGTCCTCTCTCTCTTGGTTTCAATCAAGAGTAGTAAGTCCCTCAAACTTTTATACGATTGAATTAATTAGGTTTTCGATTTAGGTCAAGTTTATGATTAGGGTACGATTGGGTTGTTTTAATTGATTGTTTTGGAGTTTAATCGTGCTTGTAATGAGTATAATTCATGAGTTATGTTTTTCGAATTTGGGGGTTTTGTTTATAAGGTTTATGTTAAATTATGATTGATTTTGTTTGTGGAATGGTTTGATTTTTGGAGGAGTTATTTGTTATGAATTGGGGATATTGTGGTATTGTTTTGGGAGCGTTTGGTGTGGACTTGGGTGAAGAACGAGCCTACTGCCCGGTTCTGATTTTTGGGTTATTTGAGGGTTCTTGTTGTTATTTTGATGTTTGTTTGGTGGGATTGTGTAACTAGTATGGTGGGGGTGTTGTGGTTATTGGAGTGTTTGGATGTCGAAATCATGTTTGTTGTGATCTTGTTGTCGTTGGCTGTTTTGCTTCGTGTTGGGATTGTGATGGTGGTTGATTAGTAATCCAACCTTCTTATTTTTGTGATTAGGGTGTGTGTTTGAGGAGGTTCCTTTTTAGTCTTGGAGCAGTTTAGAGGTCCTTTCTGAGTAAGGTAAGAACGTTGATCGTTACTCCAGCCTACGCATCATTATGTTAATTGGCGATTCAATTCACATCCATCGCTTATACTCTCTGTTTTGGTCTCATGTTCTGCACCTTTGAGCTCTTATTATATTCATATGAATTGCTCGTCTTGCACTTGTCCTTGCCACGCCCTTACGATTCTCGGCCCCGGCCTCTTTACGACCCGTGGCCGTTCGGCCTTGATTACTCTCAGTTACTTGGCTAATCGGCCGAGTGAGTCACTTGGTTTTCTGTTCCATAATGTTTGATTTTGATTCGTATTAATTTATTGAGTTTCCGGCTTCGGCCGTTTATAAATTGTATTATCGAATAACGTACCATCGAATAATGAATGTAAGACGGATGAAAGAAAAGAACGATATGATTACCACCTAGAGTGAATGTGATGCGGCACAGACCGATCACTGTTTATACCTCTGATCAAGGTACTGTTTCGGTCGGAGTAGCTACCGACTGCCTATTAGGCTTTTCTCCTAGAGGTACGCATCCTACTGGATCTCTAGCGAGGGGTGTGCACATTTTAAGTCTTTAGGAATCGTTTATATGTACTCTAGCTCGCGCCGGAACGAGACTGTGGTGGCTGCGGGGTAGGAGCCCAGCCGTGTATGATTGACAAGACCGTTTGTCTCGTCAGCGATATGTGACTATCGCACTGCTGTGTCCCGATGGTACTCTATATTCATTGTTATATCCAAAGCTTATTATTTGTTAGCTACGCGCCTCAAGGCGCGTATCTTGTTTCTCTGCTTTATGATTCTTACTCAGCCTGTGCTGACGTTCTGTTTTCTGGTTTGTTCCCTACCATGTTCTGGGGCCTATGTCATTCTTCGATGGCATAGTTGACAGGTCTTGATGATGTGGATGCTTGCTAGAGGAATTCTTTTGCATGACGGGAATTTTTCATAAACATTGTTTATACATAAATATATTTGGTTTTGTAATTTAAATTTCGGTTTTGAGAACTGTAGTTCGACATTCTAAGTCTTCCGCTTTCATCTTTTTGTTTGTTTGAATTTATTAAGTTGTAATTGAATTTCAAGCCTAGCAGTTGACTCGGTAGTCAATTGCGGCGTAACAATTCTATAATATTTCCTTATTTATCATTGCGTAAATTTAGGGTTGTTACACCTTGGGCACCTCTCTTATACTTTCTCCTACCAATTGCTCTTATTCTTGATCATCAAAAGGTCCCTTTTCTCGTCTCCACGGGATCTTAAACCCTCCTTATCAGATTTGATTCTCCTCAAAATTGACCCTTTCAATCATTTTTTTTATCCCTTATTGAGAAACTTTGATAATTTTCTCCACTCTTACAGCCACCCTCCACAATCCTCGGCAAATATCTGATCTGTCCACTCTTCTCACCCTCAAAACCGTGGCCAAAACCCTCCTAAACCATGGCCACAACTCTACCTAGGACCCTCAAAATCACCGTTCTAGAAAATCTCTCATAACTCAAAATTTCAAGCTCTAAACACGATCTTCACCGTTCAGATCGAAGACCTTTGTGTGCAACAGGCTCGCCGAATTTCATACGAATCGGACCACGGATGACCACCCGATTGTCGACTTGATCATCATCTTGCATCAAAATCCGGGAATTGGTAACTCCACGGCTTTCCTCCAAATCTCCATTTCTTCCGTTCTTTACAATTCTCTTTCAAGTTGATTACTCTAAACCCTTCAAAGTTCGTTTTCTTTATTTTTAAATCTCTTCTTTTTTACAAAATTATGACTCATCCTCTTCCTCTCAACAATCGGCTATACTCTGTTTCCCCTTACAAACACAAGTAATCTTTGTCTACCAATTTCACCATAGCGGCTTGATTAAAATCATAATACCCCTTTTTTTATTCAATCTTCTTCTCAACCTCTCAAACACCCCTCTGTTTTACCCCTGCTTATATCATGTACTCTCATCTTATATTCACACATCTTCATCCTACACACTTGATTCACATCACATCTTACTGTCCCATGACCCACACTCTCAAAACTCCAACGTTATCACAATCCGACCTCAATCGTGATTACGTACTCTCAACCCTTAGTCCAAAACTCCTTCAACTCTTAGATGAGCTTGTTCTAAAACCCTCCATTAAACATGGAATCCCTCTTAATTTTTTTTTTACGTATTCTTTAAAAAAAAAAAAAAAAAAAAACTTCAGAATTTTCGTCTCGGCCAAACTTCACCCAAGGCTACCCTCTCAAATTTCTTTTCCTGATCCACATTCCTACTCTTAATTCTACCCATTTCCACGCATAAAAAAAAAAAAAAAATAAAATAAAATCCCATCCACTATTTCCGCTGCAACAACCCTCTCACGTGTTACACCTCTTCGGCACATCGCAACTCTCGAATCTTTACACACGCCATCAAATCGCTACCGAGCCTCTTCTCGATCTCCATGGTTCTCCAAGATTGGTCTCTTCTCCCATCGTCCATCTTGCGGGGGCGTATAAAGAAATGATAATATACTAGTCAATATATTGTTAATATTGTATCTAGATATTTTATAATGTTACCTTAATTCTAGGATTTAGTTAGCTAGGTTAATTATATGTTCACACCCTAACTCTTGTATAAATAGTTATCTTGTACCATTAATGAATTTAAGCTTTTCCACCATCTCATACTCTCCTCCTCAACATATACCTTGTACCTCTCATTTGACTAAGTAACAATAATTAAATAACTTAAATTCATGCACCACAAAATCAGTGAAATGAGTTGTATCTACTCTTGTTTAAAAAATTCATGCAGAAACTCAATGTACATGTGTGACCGTATGAATAATGCAATGTGAATGGTAAGACCTAAAACTTGAAGTATACATTATCCCTACTGATTCATGCACAAACTAAATGTATGTGTGTAACCGTATGCATTTGTAATGTGAGTGGTATGATCTAAAACTTGAAGTATACAATGTCCCTACTTTTAACCAATAAAAATTGGACAAATATCTCTACCATACTTTTGCAACCCAAATTTATATAGAGATATAGGATTAGAGATAGTACATAATTAATAATTAAATTCACAAAAAAATAGAGCCAGTTACAAACTCATCAACTAAAAGAATACAACATATACACCCAGGTATGTTGTTTGTTTTATTGGTAAACTTTAGCTTCCCAAAAGTTCAAAACCAAAACATCATTCATATATCCAATAACAAAGAAATAAATAAGCACAATAAAGAAAAAAGAAAACACTTCTTATTTGATTACATATATGATCATCTGATTTACTAGTGCTTTAGGAAGGGATTGTTAGCATTTGTGAAATGACAATGTTTTCGGATCTCTCCTTGATTGCCTGTTAACACATTGTACGCTCCCATTCGATTCATCGAAAGCGCGAATGCCATCTTAAAATCTTGGAATCCAAATACAGGATCAGCAAATTGTTGTGTTAGTTCTAAGGTATCAGTCCCATAATATAGCTGTTGATCAACACTAAGAACACCTTTGCCGAGGGTTTGGTTATTTGCTGGCAGAATGTTCTTATAGTAAGAATTTGTGAGCTTGTAGTTTGCGCCTGAGTCGTTGTTAAGGTACACTAACCCTTCATGTTCCCCTGGCATTCGCTTTTCAGGGCACTGACTCCTCAACTCTATAAGTTTCGATGCCTCTAGGGTCGGGTCTGGCTGTCCTGTGCCTTGGAAGTTGTATAGACGACTGTGAAGGTAACGACACCTTGCCTTTCCCATTGAATGCGCTCCTGAACATCATACGTAATGTTAAGTTACGGTTATTAGTTTAGACTTTTGGTTAAGATAGTCTTTTTCAAGTTATAAGGATCATATAGCTAGCATAGATAGCGGTCTCTTAACGTATTGTACTTTTTTACTAGCCTAAAAGCCGGAAAATGTGTTTGGTACATACAATTGTTAAGATCGTGAAAGAAATGAGTTTCGAACTCTGATCATTACCTAAGAGAGTAGTGTAGTCCTGTACATCAAGACCCCTGTCACTGAAGTATTTGAGCCCTTCTTCCATGGGAATATCCGGTGAAGGAAGGTCCACAGAAGAAGCTTTCGAAGAGAAGCCATCTCTCCTTCCGGTATATACAATGTACGATGGACCTCCGGCCTGTCGATTTTGACGAAACAGAGTTAATTTTTCAGACTACGTAAAACAGTAAAAAAAATTAAATCACTCTCAAAGTAATTTTATGGTTGAAGAGAGTGTAAGATGAGATTTTTTTTACCAAGGCGACAGCATCTCTAGTAGCGAGCATGAGGATATCAGCACAAGAGACAGCTCCAGGACATCTAGATTCAACAACTTCCTTGACCTTGTCTATGAATACAAACCCTCCTAGCCCGTTGTTTTTTCGTGCCGTTTTCTCAGAGTCTACACCATCTAAGAGTACGGATCCGTCACAACCCTGCATCGAATATGTACCAAATTTATTTCTCGGAAAATTCTATTTCATCCTACCTTTAACGTTATTATTTCGGATGAATTATTCCATACAAAAGTTGCGTGAAATGTAACGCGTTTGCTATAAACAGTCGATCACATTTTAGTAGAAATAATGACACTAGCTCATGCAATTCTTAGAACTTACGACAGTCGTTAAAAGACGACTAACTTCTACGAGCAGTTTTGATCTTTGAGTTACTTATTATTATTTTTAGGAGGTTGCTACTTCTAGCTGAAGTCAAGTTACGTACTACATGCGCCGATGCGCTCTGATAAAATTACACTAGCTCAATTGGTCAAGTTCCTCTCAAATGTCTCAAACTTCATTCTACTACTAATAAGACTTTTTGAGGAACTACTCTCTCTATTTCATTCATCTATCTATATAATAATATTAATAGGCTAGCAAAAAAGTTTCGTTAATCCTACGTGTCATCACAAGAGAGATCGAACTTAGTTGTCACTAATTTAATCCCACATCATTAGCTTACGTGTCACTCTTGGACTTGATGAAATGAATTACAATCTTTTCAGCTGCCTTCTTAGACGTTTACAAACACTTAATCTCTTCTAAATTAATTTTCATAAATATCATAATTAGTCACTTATTATTCTTTATAATTGTATTAAACATCATGGCCATTCGTTTGCCAAGTTTGTCAGTTACAACTCAGTTCAATGTACTATATATACCTTGATTATTTGTTTGATTTTAGTGAGAAAATTAGGCGTGCATGCCTAGCATGTTGAAAGAGATAACTAAACTATAAATAAGATAAGATATAGTGGTGTGGATAATTTTACCATACAACAATATTGAGAAATATTATGATCTATTAGTAACTAGATGTATTATAGGTTTTTCTAACGTGTGCCCATAGGGTGCATGTTCAACTCAATCCCTTCATTAGTTAAGTGATATTCTCACTTGAAAAAACAAGATACGGAATCTTATTGATTAATTCAGGAAATTATTTAGGTTTTATATTGTCTACATAATTTGTACTTTCAAATCATAGTCTGTTACAAATTTATACTGTAAATATTCAAAATTGTTATGTTGTAATAAAATTTTAATGTAATTTGGTCAACAATATCTTGATTTTACAATTGATTAGGCAACTGCGATTTCAATATAATCCACACACGAACATAAAATTCATCTTACTTTAATCAACTCAAGATTTTGTCCTATGTAATGAGCAAAAATTATAATTTGTCATTATTTTTCAAAAACTGCATGCATTAGTTATATCTTTTACAAATACTATAAACATTGCTTCACTGCGAAATTATACAAAAAACATTCTTAAATGAAAAACGAGAAAAGATTTTGATTTTCTTTCTATTTACAAGCCAATTGGTTAAAATGTGAAATGAAATTAAGATGTGATGGGTTAGAGGAATGGAATGGTAAAAAAAAAAATGTAAGCTTTTTGAAAGTTTTAGTTCATTTAAATAATACACTAATGGTGCAGCTTATCATCTAAGGAGTACATACAACGTCAACAATGTTAGATTTCAAATTCGATAAAAGTTATTGGAAAATCTATGTAGAATGAATAGGGAACATGTTGTGTAATTGATAAGACTAATGTTTGGGATGACATCTTTGGGGGAGTGGAAAAGGGAACAGGTCTCGGGTTGCGATAGCAGGTTACAAGTGTCAGAAATGGGGTGAAATATTTTAGGTGTTTCTTAATGGGTTTTTTTAGCATGAGGATAGAGTGTTTGTGAGGTTGATGGGAACGTGGGAGAGGAAATACGCAATAGTAGATAACTAATATATGAGAAAAGGTTAGCAATTATTGTTGGCAAGTTTCTAAATGTTTTTTGAAATTTTCGAATGATTCCGTTCGTTGCACGGGGACTAAAGCTAAAAATAATAATAACAGTAATATTAATAGGCTAACAAATTAGTTTTACAAATATCACGTGGCTTAATTCCATGTCATCACCTTACATGTTACTCTCATATTAAATCAAGTGAAAACACCTCTTGAGTTGTCTCTTCGAACGTTTAGAGAACACTTCAACTTCTTTAAATTTATTTGTCATAAATTTCATTATTCAAAATATTACTCATCATCTTAATAATGGTATTGAATATTGTGTCTCCTGACTTTTCGTTTGCCATGTTTGTCAGTTACATGTTAGATCAATATGTTATATATCCTTTAGTTCTTTGTTTGAAGTAAGAAAAAAAAATTGCATGTCATACATGAATGCTATGTCGAACAGGAGAAATCAAGTTAGGATATGAGATATAAAAATGGTGGTGTAGATATTTGTCTCTTACAACTATTTAGAGGGATATTGACACCTTTTAGTGATTGTATGTATCAATTATTGTTTCATTTTATATAGTGAATATGTATGCACTTCTCCCATATTATTGTTAGTGACAAATTAATATAAGAATTGTTCCAAATGGTTATATTGTAGTAAAACTCATACTATAATGAAAGTTGATCGTTTTAGTCACCAATACTTTTGATCTTGCAATTGACCGAATAGACAATTGTGGTTTTTCTAATTTTAAACTCCAACTACAAATTCATACAAAGTTACTCAAATCATGATCTTGTCCATTGTGATATGTAGATCATGACTTTTTGTTATTTTCGAAATATTGTTTGCAACGATAATTATTTTTAAAATACTTTGAAGAAGTAAAGACAGCATCATGTAAATTTGTGTTCAAACTATGTACCTTATTCTATTTTTTTTTTTAAACTTTGAACCCTTCTTACTCATACAATTTCAAGAAAGGCGTATGTAAGATAACAACACTTTAGAAAGAATAAATTTACTTACGAGTTACGAGTTCATCTTATAAGTGGGGTGCTTTCTTAGCCACTTAGGTCAGATTCTAAACTTTTGGTGAATGTGACGCAATGATAGATCACACAAATTAAGTCATAGAGATATCGTGTACAATTTTCGTTCGAAAGGAAACAAAAAATAAAACCGTGATTTTACGGGCGCAAAAACTAGTTTATTTATATTTAGCTTGAGTTTTCCTTAAAAAACCCAGCCCGACGTAAACAAATGAATGAAATGAATGGAGTAAATGTTTATCAAATTATTACTCATATAATATGTAGCTACACGGAGTCTTTTAGTATTAATTTTCATCGTATTGTCGCACGCATGCATTGATGAAAAAAATAGCACAACCACTGATTATTGTACGTAAAATCGACCTTGAAAGCCATCGGTAGTCCTATAAGTTTTGAGAACAATACGCATGTTTTTAGAATCGCTATACATTCATACAAAAACTGGGTTACGTGAGATTAATTAAGTTATAATGAGACCGTCTTACCCAAAAATTTGACATATATACTTATATAGGGTAATGGCTCCATCAAAATTTGTGAATTGAACATATACGTACGTGATCTCGATCAAAATAAGAAAACTGGTAAACTAAGCTTGAAATAAACATACCGTGACCATACAATCAGTGTACAGCAACCGAAGCAACTTGGGTGTAATGGTCTTATCCTTGGCATGAAAAATCGTCACTTGATGTCTCACAAATGCTTCCACATTTGCACAAGTGTTAGTCTTCTTGTAGTACTGCCTCAGCAATCCTTCCTTCGGCACCGAAATCGCTCCGTCGACTTCTCCGATCAGTGAACCGGCAACAAGGGCAAGAGCCACTAGAGAAAGAAGCATGCTTCCCTCCATTTTCGTCTTCGCCCGAAAAAAGAAAAAATGAAAGAATTTTAATGTCTTTTTTTTTTTGTACTCTTTGTGGTTATGTTTTTTGATACTCTTATTAGTTATGAAATTGACATAATCTCTCATTAGAGGTTTTTATAGACCTTGTTTATTGAGATTGCACTCTAAATTTGCCAACTTGTAATTAAGTATTTGCAACACTTTTCTTAAAATGTGGTGACTTAAATGTTGCATTATCGATCATTTTCTTCGATTAATTAATTGTTGCATTTGCTAATGTTTACGTGTTTTGCTTATTTGTGCTACAATTTTCCTTGGATTATGTAAAGAGTTGTATTATAAGTCAATTTCTTACGTTGGAGCTATGTCGTTTTAGATACTCTCATGGTGCCATGTTGATCAAACGTATGGTGCAAGGACAATTCACATGCAACTTATTGATGAAGAATAATGAAATTATGTAATTCCAACTGTAAATAACTTAGCTTTGGTTGCGTAGTTGTAACCGTGAGGGACTGATGGGGGGGGGGGGGAGGTTACTAAATTTTGCGCAACACGTTTGCTTGTCAAAGAAAATATGCGGCAGATAATGTACGCTTATAAACCTACTTTTCAAGTACTCTTTTGGATCTCATCCTCTCATAGATCTATGAAATAAGATCGTAGTGTAGAGGTGTAAAAACAATTTTTTGAATGAAATGAAAATTCTCATGATTTTTCAATTCCCATTATTTTTGGGCTATCTACTAAGCAATTTTAAAAAATTTAAATTCATGAGAATTCACAATTCCCATAATTTTGCTTAACAACAACCAAACAAACACTTAGACTTGCTAGGTTGTCTTGACTAATTAAGAACACGGTGCTAAATCTACTTGGTTGATTACAATGTCCTTCATTTCAAAATATATGTATTTCTCCCATATCGAGGTGAGAAGTTTAAATATGATTATGAGTTAAACGATAGGGCCAAAATTTATAAAATCATAATATTATGAAAGCTTATTTAGATACGAATCTAACGATTGTAACTTTGCCTATATACGTAATAGTTTTTTGTTAAATTGATCACAAGTCAATGACTCACCTCAATAACCGAAAACGTCATATATTTTGAAATGAAGGGAGTACGTAGTACTATCATAGGTTATCATGATGGTTTCCCACAAGAACTTGTACAATTGTACAGTCCAATCATAGTTAGTTAAAAACAGTACAGGTTTTAAACGGAGTTTAATACGACGACTATTAAACGGCAAAGTTTTCAAAATAGACAGTCAAAAACCCGTCGAAAATTTTGTTGACTTTTAGAAAAACGGGAAAATGCGTGTAATACTTGAAATTCGGCTTCGTTTTGAAAAATTCGGGCAAAACAATCGGAACTAAATATTTCCTAAACAGTGTAAAATAAAGCAAATTGGACCTAAAATTGCTCTGGAGCTCTTTTACAAGTATTTTACTAACTGATAGTAGGAAACAATGGCGAACATAGAAGAAAAATAAAGGCGGTGTTGCGAAACTTACCAGAGAACAAGTTGACTATTAAAAAGTCAACGTTTGTTTATACCAATAATTCGTGATAAACGTTTAATTCGAGTTTTAAATGGGAGGGTAAAGTTTTTTTCCTTTTTAAACGGGGCTTACCTTTTAATTCGTTTTTTACGCATTGTTTTGAAAAAAACGCAATACGCTTATTAAACGGGGAAAACTAACAGAGAGTCCAATTTCTAATTACTTACAAAAATGGGTAATATTCGGATTAAGCCTTAGGCTAGCTAATAAGGTTAAAGAAAATTGAGTAAGATTTTGGAAACAAATCAAATTATATTTTGTTTCCATTGATTGATTAATAACTTCTTTGATTTACTGTCATTGACAAAAATGTACTGCAATTTTTTTAAATTTACTGCACAATCAAATTAATTACTATCTATCAAATTTATTTACAGCACTTGATGTATATCGATTGACTTGTGGACAATTTTTTATGTGACAATACATAGACTCCTAGGATGATCCTTCCAGTTATTGTAGACAGAGGCGAATGTAGCGCTATATTATTGAATGGTCATCGCAATTGTGGAAATGTCAGTTGAGATTTTTCTTTAATCTCTCCCGCCTTCGATTACAAATTTGTAACCCTGCTAAATTATTTATTGCAAAGATATTGTTAAAGTGATGGGAATCATTCATTGGTATTACAACATTGCCATGTCTAGACATAGCTCCTATCATGGTCAGTCAAAACAATAGAACAAAAAGGGAAGAAAGCTTTGGATAGGAGGTTAGTACGAGTACAAATTTTCAAACTAAATTTTGAGACTGAATTCTGCCTCAGTTTGCAAATTGAAGTAGTTTAATTATAAGATGGGTTTTTCTAATACTCCGTAAGTGCCAATGTGCACTCTATAAGGATTATTAAAATCACCACTCCCAATAAAGGTTAATGATTTCATAACAAATAATTAATTTACAATTTATTTTTTTCTCTAATAGAAATCCAATCCAAAATCACTTATCACCGGAAAATGGCACTACAACAAAAATGACCTAATGCTACACGTCTAATGTAACGGTCCGTAGGTAGGCGTTACATTTGATTACCTATTGCAACACTTCCTTATTTATAACTTTTAGGAAGTGTCTATAGCAACGCCTAATGTAACGGTCTATAAATAGGCGTTGCATTTGAAATTTTCCGTTGCCTTACCTATGCTAATGTAACGCTACTTGTTGATAAAAAAACAAAAAAAAAAGGGTGAAAATTAGGCGCGACAAACCCCAACATTTCCCCCAAGAATTTCCTTCAACATTTTCCCAGAATTTCCCCCCAAACCCCAAACCCTAAACTCAAACTTTACTCTCTCTCAAAATCCAACGAAACTCATGTACTCTCAAATCCACTCAATCCCTTCTCGTAAACTATACTATTCCTACGCATGAAGTGATTTTTGAAAAACTGGGCAGAGGGTTATTTAGGTCGAATTGATTTGGGGGAAATTGAATTGGGCGAAATTGAATTGGGGGTAATTGATTGTTCATTTTGGCGAAATCGAATTTAGTCTTTTGAGTAAGTATTGTTCATTCGGGCAAAATCGAATCAGATCTGGGTTTCTAATAATATGAGTAAGTATGTGGGTTTAGTTTTTGTTGTTTTAATATGATAAAATGATCACTGAAAAAGTTTTTTCAAGGTTTCCTTTCGTTTGTTTTCGTTTCTTTCATTTTCTTCAACTAATTTGATTTAGGGTTTTTGTAAATGATATGAATTTGGGGATTTTTGTATGGGTTTTTGATTGGTTTTGTTTTGCTGGTAAAATTGTGCAGTCTGAAGGTTCTTCAAGAGCATTGGTCTTGGATTGAAGACCCTCGAGAAGCTTCTGAAGGTTATTACAAGTACGCAAAAATGGACTGCTAACTTGATAAATGCATCACTCTTCTTCATCTTCTTTGTAATCTAAGGTACTACATCTTGTTATATCCCAATTTTTATTCTCCAATTATCTAGAATTATGGGCATTCATTCACCTTATCTATAAGTTGGATTGTTGCTGCGAACTCTGATGGGTTTATTTCAGATTGATTGAAATGTTGCTGTGCTGATTTTATCCAATGAATTGGTTTTATGGTCACTTTACATCGCTAGATTTCAGCAATCTTACTAAATTTCGCAAACTTGTTCAATTTTGCACAAAGATGCTTTATGTATGTGCCAAAGACGTGATCTTTTCATATATGCTGATAAATTTTCTGAAATAGCTTCCAAAAAATTAATGTGAACGTGCTTCTATTATGATGTTCGACAAGTCGTATTGTTGTTCAGTTAATTTAGGCGTATTTTCGAGCCTGAATTTGGGAATTTAGACGATTTTGACACCCTTAGTCCATTTCTACGCTACTTTTCTTCATGAATTTCTGTTTTCTACTCTTTGATCAGTTTTTTTTTGGGTGATGGGTATCAATTTAATGATTGATTAAAGGTAAAAGATTGGTGCTTTTGATTGTCAGATATGTTTTTAAGCTATAGAGTATTGTTTTGAGTTACTCTCAATTTATGTTGATATGAACTGGAAGCTTACATATGAAGTTTGAAGTTGTATGATGAGATTAGTTGCTGTGTAATTCTGTTCTAAGATTATTGATCTAAATTACCACCCCTTCAATCCAGAGGAAATGTATTGTCCATGCATTTTAAGTTAAACAAAGTAACTATAATGGATAACTATCACAAAGCCATTGGGTGAAATGACTGGTGCCGTCTGTATCTTCTAGTACTTGTTGGTCTCTCTAGCATATTGGGAGTGTAGGTTGCACTACTCATAGCTCATGTATGTTGAGGATGCTCCTAAAAGAGCGATAGATTCGTTTGAAAAATAAATTTATCGTATAAAGAATTAAGACAAGTTCTCAGTCATCTACATCAATTTCATCCGAAAGAGAAAGTTCGTTCGGATTTTGCTAATCTTATGAGTAAAAGGTGTGTCGTAGTAAAAAGAGTACAATTCTAGTGTTCCATGATTGCCTTTCGTTACAATAGAGTTTGAGATGAATATTAAGTTTTACCTTTAATCGTCATT
Source organism: Spergularia marina (assembly GCA_963680865.1). Lineage (NCBI taxonomy): Eukaryota > Viridiplantae > Streptophyta > Magnoliopsida > Caryophyllales > Caryophyllaceae > Spergularia > Spergularia marina. The sequence goes on along the minus strand of OY804553.1, from coordinate 17,418,448 downwards.
CTAAATTTATATTTTTTAATCTGATAAATCTATAACTTATAGCGTGCATATAAGTGTCGCATAAAGACAAAACACTACAGAAAGTATGATACTGATGAGGAGCGATGAAACAATCGTCCAGACAAAGTGCCTAAAGAAGACTTCTTGGAGCTTTTAGACTTTTGGAACTTGCCTGCAACCCAGGTAATATAGAGCTTTAAACACGTTGGTATGATTTTATTATGCAACTTGGAACTCTCTTTTACATAATTTAATATAGAGCTGCTGAGTAGATGGAGAGCATAAAATCGGATGTGGTGTCACAGATTGGACCTCAGATAGCTAGCGCCATCATAGCCCGATTTCAGGCAGCAAATCCTAGTATGAATCTTGTTGTTCCTGATTTCCATGTGAGCATTCAGCCACGTGATCCAAGTAGTGATCCCGAAAAACATCAAGATATGCAAAATAGCCTACCATCAGTTGGAACGAACACAACTAATCAGGTTTAATATTTTTCTCTCTATCTTTTAAACTCTCTTGCTCTTTCTCTATCTATGTCCCACTCTCACTCTATATCTCTCTTGGTATCAACCAACTGATTTTATGAAGCTTCTATGGTATGAAAACTAAATTTACTACCGGAAGATCGAGAGAACGATGGAGTTAGAGAATATGACTTGGTTGAGCTACATTAGTAGCCTGGTTGTCAAAGACATTATTTTTTTTGGTAACTTGTCAAATACATTATGACTTGATTGGTTGCTTTGAACTGTAAGCATTGGTTATAATGCTGAAAGTTGGATGATTGTGCCCAGCTCCGATTTCATTTGTTAGTATGCCATCAAGGAAGGCACCAATCATTGACACTTGAAAAACAAGTGATGATCATGGCTTCTCTTTATAACTGAAACTTGTTCGTTTTATATAAATTTTGTGAAGTAGTGTTGGCATGGATATGGTTCGTGATGTGTACAACATTGTGGGAGTAGTGGTGGTTGTGGAGATTGTTATGCATGCAGGTTTCTATGATATGGTTGTATGATTTATTTGGATGTGTATTTTATGGGGAGGTCATGGCGACTTTTCTGTAGGAATCCAACATATATAAGGAGATTATATCCCTTTGTTTGAAATTTTAGGTTTGATAGTGTTTCAATTGCTCGGCATTATGTCATTCACAAAAGTAATACGGAGTATAATTTGTTTTGCAAGGAATTTAATATTATTGTTGCTATTTTGCTTCTTAATGTTTGTAGATGATTGAGGATCCCAACAAAGATGAATGCTTTATTGGAGTAGTGCTGAAAGACTTGAAGCAAAGCTCAAGCTGGCTAGCCAATGGAATTTTGTAAATCTAATTTTTTGGATAAAGAACGACTATCACATTACATGTGCTAGCAATTTGTTTTGGCTTATGAGTTGTAGGTGGTTATTATACGTCTCGACACGTACATTTTAGATAGCTTGATTGAATTTTGTAATTATCAAAGCGCTACTTATTAAGTATTATAAGCTATCAAATTAATTAGTCTAATAATATTCTTACTTTTCTTATTATATAACTACTGTAAATAGCAATAGTAGTAGTAGTAATAATAATAATAATAATAATAATAATAATAATAATAATAATAATAATAATAATAATAATAATAATAATAATAATAATTATTATTATTATTATTATTATTATTATTATTATTAATATATTCATTTCCGCCAAAATAATATTAATGCCTCCAGCGTTACATTAGCTCAATTAGTGTGCATTTTATTACAATTGAAAGTAAGAGCGTTGCCTTAGACCCGTTACCTTTACATGATACATATTGTAACAACACTATGAGCTAAGGTAACGCTTATATCAGTTAACTCCATAAGCGTTACATTAGATACAAAATGGCGTTACCTTAAACCTAGCTAATGCAGCGCGAGTAATTGCAGCACCTCTCCGCGTCACCATAGGTCTAATGTAACGGTTTTTTAGGTCTAATGTAACGATTTTGAGGTGTTACAATATGTCATTAATGTAGTAGTGTGGTTTAGGGTTGGCCTTTCCCGGTGCCTTTCCCAAACCATTTTTCGGCAACCCTTAATCAATTTCTCATTTTAAATCACATCCCCAAAAGGGTTTAGCAGTTGGGACATAGAGTGTCTATAGGTTATGGCGACGAAGCCGCCGCAAAAGGGATTGTGCATTATTTTTCCGTCAAAGTTATTGTTACTGGAAAGGATGGTGAAGATAGTTTTGATGGTCGTCGTTAGTGTGAGAATAAGATTGACTAGTGGAGAAAAATAAGAGTTAATTTAAAAATAAATTAAATTGTTATTATTTATTTATTTTATTTTGGGAGTAATAAAACTATTATCGGGAAGTGGAGAATATATTTAATGTTATAGAGTGTCTATGAGCACTTTTTAGACAGAACCTTATAAGATTATACCGTACTTTCTTTCGAAAAATAAGATGCTCACGTCAAAACTTTCAAATCTAATACTATATATTAAAACCTGAAACCAAGTCTTTACTAGGACGACACTTGACATTTATTAATTGGATAGAACATAAAAATAGAATTAAATATAATTATCGGTTAAGATATGATAATAAATTATCATAGAGTAGTATAATATAGCTAATTTATGGAAAATAATTATTAAGGTAATTTATTTGAACAAAGATAAGCCGTAGTATAGTATAACTAATTTATGAAATATAATCATTATGGTAATTTATTAGAACAAAGATAAGCCGTAGTATAGTATAACTAATTTATGGAATATAATCATTATGGTAATTTATTAGAACAAAAATAAGCCAACATTTTTCTTATAGGGTGAGTATAAAGAATATAAATATATAGCCCGGGCGTGACACAAGCATGCAAATTAGTAAATAATTAATGTTGCTACCTAATTAGTTGATGTGTAAGTTCAAAAGTTACTAATATATATATTGGACTAAACTTCAACAATTTGATAAAAACTACTCATACATTATGTTTGAAAAGTACCTTAAAAGAGAGGGGGGGGGGGGGGGGAGCTACAGTACATAGAGAAAACCCTACCCAACGTAGCTAATTTTAACAATAATGTAATCCCGCTCTCAGCTGCAAATTAAACCAATCACCTGATTTTGCCAGACAACGACCTATACTTCAATAATGCTATACATAAACGCAAAGGGCACATATTAGGTTTACTCCGACCTAAGAACATTATTTCATTCTCGGATGCGGATTTTTTTTTTTTTTAAATGATAAAAATTTCTTTTGATCAAATCAAAAGCGTACTCTTGAATTTTGATCGAGTCGATTAAGTTTACGACTTTAGAGTACAAAATTCCGAGATTTGGATCCCCTAGAATAATAGAAATAATCAAAATCCCGATAATCAATATCCTTCGTTCCGATATGAATCAATTATGAAGTCAAGTAGATAGAAGGATAGTTGACATGTATCCTTCGATCACTTGCATTTAATAAATTGCACAAGGATAGCAAGTAGCTATAATACTACTAGATTGTACAAAATCCAGCAATACTGCTAGCTTGAACAGCTTAGGTTTGCTTTATTAAACTGTAAAGTCCCTCGTTGAAGACTAAGTAGTAGTTTGACCATGCAATTCAACTTAATTCATTGTTTCTTCGTTAATACTTAGCCTACATATGAAAAATGTGTTGGTCAAGTCTCTTCCTGAATGTCAACGCGAAATCCCACCTGAGCTATAGCAACTGTAACTCATTTTGAGAAGAGTATCCCCAAGCCTAGCTTCACTAAGAATTCAAGCTAATTAAGCTCGTGAGATGAGTGAAGCGAATAATGCATGTCAAGTTCTTAACACAAAACCCTTCATCACTAATAATTGGCTCATGATCTCCCGATGAGAAACAATGTTACCCTAGTGACCTGGTTAGGGAACTTCATTACACGCCTGAGTTTCTTTCCCAGATTTCAATCTTCGTATCCCCATGACCAATCCTTGGGCCCGTACCATTAATCCTCTTTTTCCAAAGCTCATCTCGCTTTCGGCTATATTAGTCAAATAAGTTAACTTATTTGGCTAAAGGGCTTAAAAAACTAATAGTTTATTTGACTATAGTTTATTTGACAAGTGGTCTTAAGCTAATAAGTTAACTTATTTGGCTAAAATAGTTTATTTGACTAGTTTTGTAAGCCCTTTGACCCAATAAGTTGGTTTGGTGACACCACTAGCTTAAATAATAAACTAGCTTATCTTATAAGTTACCCTTGTAACTCGTTAGAAAAATAAGCTACTTATCATAAATAGATGGAAAGGCCGTGCGCTGCACGAGACACTTTTTTATATTCCTTTTTAATTAGTTTATTTCAAAATAAATAAATAATGATTATCAATTAAATGTTGGTTAGTTAAAATGTCTCTTAATTTCACTATATCACTTACGGAGTATATCATTGTACGGGGTATTACTTTATCTTTAAATAATACTTTTTTTTTTTTAAACATTTTTCACAAAAATCTTAAACTTGTCGATATATCTCAACCAAAATCATACTTAACTTTTCAAAAGTACGTGTAAATGGATCTTATATTGAAGTATATTTCGACGCGAAATTAATGATACATGTACCGTAATATTCTGATATAAGTAGCTCAACTTATAATAGTTTATATTAAGTTTGAGGTTGATTATTTTATTACGTATGTAAGAGTTGTACAAATATTGGACTTTCTCTTTACATTTCTTAATGTGAGAGTTTTGCAAATATTGGATCCTCTCAGTGCATTTCTTGACTTCCCGACGCCCTAAATTCGCTCCAAATTATTAGCTTTTAAATATATATACTCCCTCATGCTCTATATGATGTTCCACAAAATAGCACGGAATTTTTTGTAGGAAGTAAGATGTGGTGGAAAATGAAAGTGGGTGGGTCACAAACCATTTGGTTCACAAAAAACATTACAAATAGGGAAAGTAGAAGATCATTTAGAACTGACTAAAAAAGAAACCAGGAACATCATTAAGAACTGGAGGGAGTATTAGATTTATTCCTAATTTACCCTCATTTCTATGTAATTTTATATATACATCAGCTCTTGTATCAACTAATTTTGCCAAACACTCTTATTTCTATCAGCTAAAAACATTCAGCTACTATTAAAGCTATTATTTCAGCTTTCAGCTACCATTTTAGCATACGGCTATGGTTGGTAAAACTAGCTGAAATAATAGCTGAACGCTGAAATAGTAACTGAATGTTGAAATAGTAGCTGAAAGTTGAAATAATAGCTGCAATAATAGCTGAAAGTTTTTAACTGATAGTATTTGGAGTGTTTGGCAGAATTAGCTGATATGGGAGTTGATATATATAAAATTACATAAAAGTGCATTATTCATTTTTAATCTCATTTATTTATGTAAATAATTGGGGGTGAATTAGGATTAAAATTATGATAAGCTAGCTTATTTTAAATAAGTTACATGAGGTAATTTCTTAAATAAGCTAGCTTATTATTTAAGCTAGTGGTGTTACCAAACCAACTTATTTGGTCAAAGAGCTTAAAAAACTAGTCAAATAAGCTAATTTGGCGAAATAAGCTAGCTTATTGTGCATATCAAACATAGCCTACATCTATTATTTCATCGATCAACTACTATTTCAGCTAGTTTTACCACCTAATATCAAAGTAAAAGCTTTTATATGAAACAATACAAGTTTTTTCCTGAATTATAACTACTGATAATAACTAATGTATGTACTACTGCTCGCTCGTAGCAAAGTTAGTTCTTCAAGCTATAATATGTCAATATGGGAGTAGTGCTCTAGATAAGAAAAGTGAAAAGTTTTCTTCATCATGTGTTAACATATATATACTGTACTATCTATTTTGTATCAACTATTCAAACAAATTTTATCATGACGCAAAAAATTCAATAGAATGGAGATGTATATGTAATCGTCTATGCATGTGTCTAGGGACGTACGTGTGTTTGAGAGTTATGTCAATATATTTCTAATTTCTATCCGTGCATGTAACCTAGCAAGCTACCAATACTCAAAATTGAACCCTAACTTCGGATTCTAGTGCTAATCGAATTATTATAATTAGCAGGCTATAATAACACAGTGGCCAGCGCTACTGTCTAAGTGTAGATCTCAAAATGCTGTATCATCCTAGCTAAATTAAATTAACTGATTATGAAGATGCTGTGATAATTAGCTAATTATTGATCTAGTGGTTATCTCCCATAATAGTGGATCATATATAGACGCCATAGGGACACTAAACTGTAGAAAGGACTTTGTTTTAAATTATTGGAGATCTCTATGTCTAGGTAGAAGCACATTAAGCAAACATCAACGTGTGTACATACCACCAATAATGAATACTCCCTCCGTTTCTTTTGTTTCTTTACGTTTCGTTTGAATATGTGAGAGGAATTCAAACGAAACGTAAAGAAACAAAAGAAACGGAGGGAGTATATTTACATTAATGTTGTGTTGTAAGCTTGACACACAAGACTCTGCCATATCAACCTTCACTCTCGAGTTGTTTATCTAATGCATTGGATTGATTATGAGATTACTCTGAACTTCATAAAAAAAAGCATAACTATCATCTACTAAAATTTTTCTAGGATAATTTAATCTCAGTCCGGCCATAAGGTAATTAATCGTCTCATGAGAGCATATGTAAAATCTTTGGACGGATAATTTTCCCTCTTCCCCTCCTTGGAAAACCATATCCCATATGATCACCGACTTAGTAACTTGTGACCCATTTTAATTATCTTCATGTTCAAATTCAGCTAATTTCACTCAATACTTAAGATAATGGCTATGTTTGGTATGCACAATAAGCTAGCTTATGTAGTCAAAATAACTTATTTGACTAGTTTTTTAAGCTCTTTGACCAAATAAGTTGGTTTGGTAACACCACTAGCTTAAATAATAAGCTAGCTTATTTAATAAGTTACCCCATGTAACTTATTTAAAATAAGCTAGCTTATTATAATTTTATTCCTAATTTACCCTCAAATATTTACTAAAATAAAATGAAATTAAAAATAAATAATGCATTATTATGTAATTTTAAATATATCAGCTCCTATATCAGCTAATTTTGCCAAACAGTCTTAATACTTTTAGCTAAAAACTTTCAGCTTTTATTGCAGCTATTATTTCAGCTTTCAGCTACTATTTCAGCATTCAGCTACTATTTCAGCGTTCAGCTACTATTTCAGCTAGTTTTACCAAACATAGTCAATAGCTATGTTAGGTATACACAATAAGCTAGCTTATTTGGCCAAAATACCTTATTTGACTAGTTTTTAAGCTCGTTGACCAAATAAGTTGGTTTGGTAACACCACTAGCTTAAATAATAAGCTAGTTTATTTAAGAATTTACCCCATGTAACTTATTTAAAATAAGCTAGCTTATCATAATTTTATTCCTAATTTACCCTCAATTATTTACTAAAATAAAATGAGATTAAAAATAAATAATGCATTTTTATGTAATTTTATATATAGCAGCTCCTATATCAGCTAATTCTGCCAAACACTCCTAATACTATCAGCTAAACACTTCGCAGCTATTATTTCAGCTTTCATCTACTATTTCAGTGTTCAGCTACTATTTTATCGTGCAACTGCAATTTCAGCTAGTTTTACCAAACATATCCAATATATAAGAGTAATGGTATGGTACAATAAGTACTCTTGGTGAAACTTTTATACGCAACCGCCGTTGCATACTCGCATATGATTTTTTATTTTTTTTTACTTTTCAATGGCCACTATTGAGGCAATTCAATGGGTCAAATTTGATCACAATCAAAGTCGATACTACTTGGCGAGTTGTCGCCGCTAATTGAGACTTATCAGTGACGTGAAAATTCAGTAACAAATAATTGACTAATAATAACATATTTTGACTTATTAATAATTAATGCACAAATCATAGTAGTATGTACCATAATTTAATCTTTTAGATTACGCATGTAGCCAACAGGTTGAAAAAAGTAGACCGACCACGGGATTCCACTATGTAATAAAATGTACATACTCCACGAACAAGCAAATTAAAGCATCCAAGTAACTCGCAAGGTTATCAATCTTGATAATCCCTGTCCCAAATTTCTACACAGTCTTACTCAGCTTGATTAAGGTTGAAGTTTTTTTATATGAGATTAGTTCATTGTTCGAATCTCTGTAGCTTGTGTCTGTTAAACACCTACCTTTTTTTTTTTTTTTTTTTTTTTTTTTTTTGCTGCTAGACAACCCCTTTTGTGTTTTGGTGTTTTGCTAGCTAGCACATTTTATATTCAAATTTTTTTTTTTTTTCCGGACGAGGGTGGTGTAAGTTTCAATCTTTCATCAGTTCATTGTGATTCATCTGAATGAGTTGTCTCACTTTGCACAACATTGTGTGAGGTTTAATTGATCTTTCCTTCCCTAAAGGATGTGTACGTCACCTTAAGAGAACATATGGTTAGCTACCGTTTTAGAGACCGTTGTGTAATTGGTTTCTAATTTCTAATTAAAAAGCAAAATTAAATTAGTCTCTAATTTAGAGACTAAAATAACGCTAAGTAGTTAGTAGCTAATTTAGTATCTGATTTAGAGACCGAATCTCAATATATAGTAGCTAAATTAATATCTAATTTAGTGGATTTACTACCAAATTCGTGTAGTTGCTACTTCGGTATGTATTTAGCTACCGTTTTTTACAACACCCAAAACTTGAATTATTTTAATTAAAAGGATTTTTTTTTAAAAAATTGTTTCAAAATGAAAGAAAGTGTACAGTGATTAAGAGAGATTAACTCATTTTTGTTAAAGAATGGAGAGTATCGGCAGAGAAGATATATAAAACTCTACTTTATCATTATGAGGGAGGTAACATATATATAGGTCTATATAAGATAGGAAATATACTCTAGAAACATGCTTCATTGGAACAAATTCTAATGAGAAAGAATACATATATTCTTTAAAATACGCTTTTAAAGTTGTCTTATTAAAAACTTTCCCTAGAAAACCCGGTGGGACAAAATCATGGCAAAGGGAAAAAGAGTTCTACACGCATGAACTCCCCCGATGAATGCATCCCTTGAAAAAGTTCATTGATTTGATTGTCGTGGCATTGGACTTCTTGATTGATAAATTAGACACTTTAGGATGAAATCTTGAAACTTGTACTTTCTTCAAATTCTCGTTGCAATTTGCTTCAACTAACTTAGAGAACTCGCCAAATTAGGATTTTGCTTCAAATTCTCGTTGCAACTTGGAGAATAAATAAACCAGCAACATCATCATCTTATATTATGGGAGTGGTAACATGTGCGCGTATAATGCTGCCTCGTTAACAACATTGGTAGGAAAAATCCAGTGGGATAAAAAACCTAACCTAAGGTGTAACAACCCTAAATTTTCGACCAAATTAAATAAATGAAAACCTAGGATTATTATACCACAATTAACTAACCAAGTTAATTGCAAAGCAAAAAAACAAGATAATATATGCAAAATATAGATAATAAAGGAGTATGACCAGCGAAAGACTTAGTCAAATATTACAAAACTCCAATCCGAAACCAAATGTTTATAAAAACGATCCCCATGAATGCAGACGTCCACATACACAAAGCATCACCTTCAAAGACACCTGTCAACTGCGTTATTCGAAAATGACACAGGCCCCAAAATAGGGTAGGGACAAACCCAAACAAAAGAACGTTAGCAAAAGGCTGAGTAAGAAGTCAAAGCAAAATAAGGAAATTAAGATACGCGCCTTTGAGGCGCGTAGCTGAACAAACAACGCATACAATCAAAGGATTGACCAAGATGATTAGAGAGAGAGATGTGAACCAAGAATCATATTATGAGTTTCAGAGTGAAGAACCAAATACACAGGAATGGGCACTTCGCATCAGTAACGAACCCATCTTTGGTATGGGTCCTACCCCTAACCAGGAAAAAACTCTAGAGCTAACCAACCCAAACCACCCTAAGAGAACCCGAGTGTGCACACCCCTCGCATGAGGGCTAGTACGAAGTAATCGGTCAAAGAGGAGGTTCTAATAGGTAACTGGTCGCTAATCCAGTTAAGAGTTACCTTAATTGATAAGAGGTATAATAAATCATTCGTAAATGAGCACCCCCGAAGGAGTTAACACGTTACTAGAGTGTTTATAGAAGGAAATCTCATCAATCATAACCCATATTCAAACCATGGTTAGATATTTTATTTGATTATAACCAATTCCCAACCAAACAAGAGATATTGCGATCAATCGGAAGAAGTATAGAAGCCAATATATATGAAACAAGAATTGATCGCATTAGAAGACGATAAAACATGCTCAAGCTCAAGAGTTAGCGTTCTTACCGTAATTACTAGCTTCTGCTTAATTATCTTTTTCAAATACGACAAACGGAACCTCCTTAAACCCACAAGCTATATACAACACCAACCGTGTCTCACTTTAAAGTGTTTGGTTGTGTATGTTACGTGTTTGTTTCGGGTCATCACCGTACAAAGTTTGACAAGAAGGCAGTGCGGTGCATCTTTGTCAGGTACGATTCCCAAAAGGAAGGCATCGATGGAGATGTTTCAAACCATCTACTTGTCGATGCTATGTGTCAAGGGACGTGGTGTTTGATGAAGCATCGTTATGGTGGTCACCACAAGCAGTAGTGTTACCAGATCCAAAAGAGATGGAAGTGGAACTTGAAAATCTGGGGAAGTATGAAACTGCGCAACAGTTAGAGAGAACTGTTCGACCTGAAGTATCGCAGTGTCACCAACCAAGGTGACATGGACTAGTTTGCCAGAGAAGAAGAAGAGTGTGGCCAAACAAAGTAGTCCGTGGAAGACGGGAGTACATGTGGCTATCCTGGAAAAAAAAAGTCAAGAAGATAATGTCTAAGAAGTGAAAGAACATCCGACATTGCGAAGATCTTCAAGACCCCACAAGCCTAACCAAAAATACTCAAATGTTGCTTTCATTTGAAAAGTCCCGTAGGGACGAGGAATGGGATAATTAAGGTTGTGGAAGAAGAAAAGGAGGCACTAACCAAAGTGAGACATGGGAGCTAGTGCCAAAGTCGCATAAAGTGAAACTAACCCAGGGGGTTAAGTGGAAAGATGTTCACAGAGTTCAGTAAGCAACTCGGTAAGATGTCCAAGCCAGAGCAGCTTTAAGAGAGAGAGAGAGACCTTTGTTTGAGGGGTAGTATTGAAAATCAACCCCATTTCTCTCCTCTCTACTGTACCAATGTGAAACTACCGAAATATGGTGCCGAAAAATTGGAACGACAAGTTACCAATTACCATTAATGTGAGAAGGAAATTTGGAGAGCTACTCTTAGAAAAAGAGAGCTACTTATGGCTAATTAGCTCGTAGGGTGCGGCAACGACCATTCAAAGGCCACCGTTGTTGAATATGGCAATACGTTCATCAACCACAAATTGGGTGCAAACATTTTCCTAAAAATACGCATGTCTTAGGGAAGTAATCGGTGTGCAACAAACCAGCAAAACTCAAAAGAGTAGAGTGAGAGTAAGAAGGAGAAGTAAGAGAGAGATAGTGGGCACTTCATTTGGTTCTAAGGAACCGAAAAAGCAGAGGAAAAGAATGAGTAGAAGAGAAAGTATAAAGTGAATTAGTGAATAAAACAAAAGAAAAAGAGTCAGACTTGTACTAGTCATGCTTGTACTATTGCTCTATAATATCAACTTTGTTTCCACTAACTAATTGAAGGTTCAGTTTGTTAATACTCTTTGTTCTATTCACTCACGATTATTATTGTTGCTGCACCATACCACTCTCGCTCAACAGAGGACTCTTTTTTTTTTCTTTTCGTGGGGGTACAAGTTAGACATGATTGTCAAGAAAGGGTTGTCAGCATCAATTGGATTCTGTAAAAATAAAAAATGGATAATTTCCAAGATACCCCTGGGTATCTCATATTTTAAGGTATACTCCCTCCGTTCGCGTATAAACTTCCTACTTTCTATTTTTGGGTGTTCATCTTTAAACTTCATACTTGAAATCTTTCTCTTTATTGTACATGTAAAGACCAAAACACCCCTACTTCATTCATTTCTTTATTGAAAAATGAAAGTGGGGCATATCCTTATATTGTGATTTTATACCAAGTGGACCCTAAAACTCATTTTTTATTATTCTTTTTTTAAAAACTGTGTTCCGACTCTACGCGTTTTAAAGGCGAACGGAGGGAGTAATCCTTAGGTTTCCAATTTTTTCAAAAATAACCCTAAGATTTGCAAAACGAGGTTATTTGGTGTTTTTTACTAACGGAGTCTAACGCCTTTAGTTTATCTAGTCTATTTGCCTTATTTCTAAAGCTTTGGCCCTTAATGAAAATAATAAACAAAAAAAATAATTCCTTTTCTCTCTCCTATCCCTTCTCCCTTCCACCTACTCTGCCGCCTCACAACCACCGTCACCCTCACACCGACTTCCACCAACTTCGGAAATATCGAGACCGGCGAAGTCGTCCAGGTGCCGGCGAACACCACCTGCTCCTTGGGGCCCTCCTCCACGAAGCCTCAACTCTCCATTGAGCCTCCCACCCTCACGCATCCACCATTTTCACTCACTCGAAATTCCCCCTCTGGCCTGATCCGCCACCCTTATCCCTCCTCATCGTTTGCGTTGCTAGAATGACCTTTTTGTTGATGTAAAATAGGTATTTTTTGTTTTATACAACTTAGATTTATATTTAATGGGTTTTTGGTCGCCGACTGATGTGGCGTAAATGTGGTGTGTTAATTCGGTTGATTTAGGCGCCTTAGTTTCTATTTGGGCATGGTTTTATCGTGATTCGTAGACCACACCACTCGAAGTATTTTTGGAGATTATTCGTTGGTTTTACGAGTTTTTGGTGGCCTTAGACCCTTTTAGTGAGTCTCGGACAACACTAGGGGATCAACCTACAAGTTGGAGCAAGATTCGAGGAGAAGATCGCTTGACCACACTCCGAGAACCACACACCATCACCTCCAACTTCATTGGATCATAACTCTCTAACCAAAAGATATTTTGCAGAAATTTCAATTGGAGAGGAAATTTCATTGTCTTAGCTTTCTAACGATATATTATGAGCTCAAAATGAAGTTCGGAGGTGAGAGTTATGCCCGTTCGAAGATTGCTCTGCGCACAGTCCCTCGACTCGAGGGCAAAAATCTCGACTCGGGGATTACTTCCCTCGAGTCGAGGAGAGTTGACAGGACGGGTATTTTGAAGAACAAGATTCTCGACTCGAGAGAGGGTATCCTCGAGTCGAGAATTTTCTCGCTCGACTCGAGAAGGGTGTTACTCGAGTCGAGGGTTTCGTCGCTCGACTCGAGGATTCCTTTCCTCGAGTTGAGGAAGCTAGCTTCCGGGAAGTTTCCCATGGGCTTTCCACTGTTTCTTTTTGTCTAAGAAATATCTATTTCGTCTTGTAGTATCTTTTGGACTTATCTTGAATAAAAGAGGCATGAAACCCCTCCCTAGTGATTATCACCTTTCATATTAGTTTTCATCTAGTTTATATTTTAGAGAGAGAAACTCAAGGAGAATTAGTATTTTTATAATGATTTTAATTTCAAATATTATTATAATAATTATTATGGGAGGCTAATCCCCTTCCTAGACTCTTGGTGTAATCAATTTTTCATCCTAAGTATTAGTAAGTATTTTTCTCTCTATTTTGCCTTTAATTCATTATAATTAATTACTTGTTCTTTAATGCATGATTTATCCTTGTTTTATCTAATTAGCTACTAGATTAGACTTGGGTATTTCATATGCTTGGTTGATAATTGGTGGTCATTGATTATTAGCCTAAAAGGAAGCAACTTTCACATGATTAGTGTCGCGGTTGCGGCTAATTAGTGATTTGGGAATTAATTAGGCAACTAATAGATTAGATTTGATTAGTGTTGTGGTTGCGGCTAGTTAGATACTAATTTGGGTTGTTCTCAATCTTTTATTAGTCCTTGCTCTTCATGCCTTTGGTTGTGATTTGTTTAAGTGGTCACTAGACAAATCAGGACTAAAAAGAGGGGAATTTGGTAGCGGTTGCTCAAATTCCCCATAAAAGAGGATTAATTGGTTTAAACCGGGATTGTTAATAAATTGGTAATATTAGAAGAGATTATCACCGAGAGTCGCTTTAATCAACTTGATATATCGTTTATTTCTCGTTCAATTAACTTTCAAACCAAAAACCCCCCATTTATTTGCTTTATTTCATTTCTTTTTAGTTTTTCCGCATAGAATTCGCATATTAGACTTTTCCTCTTCCTTGTGGATACAATACCCACTTACCCTTGCTAATTTTGTAGGAATAGTGGTAATTTGACTAGGAATAACGAATTTCTAGCTCGTCAAATTTGGCGCCGTTGCCGGGGAAGATGCGTTTTTAGTCTTTTTGCTATTTTTGTGTGGTTTTGTACATATTTGTTTTTGTTATTATAATTTTTGTGTGTTTTTGTGTCGTTAAGTCTATGTTTGTATAGACCATCACCTATGGTCTATATCCATGTGATTCTTTTTGTTCTTGTGTTTTTTGTACATATTTTTTTTTCTTTTATTTATTTATTTATTTGTGATTTATGGATAATTATAGTTTTCCTCAATTGAATGGTGAACCTTTTCATATCTATCTTTCTCGACTTGAGGAACTTGATAAAACTTCTAATGTTTTCCGCGGGTTGGACTTAAATTGGATTATTTTGAATGGTATAAACTTTGAAACCCGAGATTTGGCTGATTATATGAGTAATGGAAGACTTAATGATATGGAACCTTGTGAGATTTGGGATTTTTGGCACTTCATGGCTTATCAATGTTCACAAGTTGCAGATTTAGACATCCGGGAGCCGTTGCATAGTTCTCTACATGATACCCAAAATTTCAATTGGTTTCAATTTAATGATGAACCCTTTCATGAGTATTTTTCGAGATTAGAAACTTTTGTTGATTATCTTGGTTGTCGTGGTCAATTTTATTCTGATTTTGAACTATGTAATATTGTCACAAAGGGTATAAACCATGAAACCTGGAATTTGGCACAGTATATGAGTAATGAAAGAGTTTTAAAAATGTCAACAGATGAGTGTTTTGCTTTCTTTAAGTTCATGTCTCCTCAATGTTCAGAGGTGGAGTTGAATGCTGCACCACCTTCTTATTTGATGAGCAATGATGAGTTTAAGGTGGCGGAGGAAACTATTTGTGTCAATTTTGAGTCTAAAGGAGTTTTTGAGCAGCATATTCCTTCTTTTGAGAGTGAGCATGATGATATTCAATTGAGAGAGGAACTTGTCTTTTGTGAGGATGATGATAATTATGTGGATTGCAATGACTCTTCTTCTTCTTTGATTGTACCGACTTTGTCCATTAATTTTGAGATTTTAGCTTTGGAAGTTTTTGGTGATCTCACATTGACTCATGATTTAAATGCTGATTCATCTTTTAATATTTCTTTGAACAACACATTATATGAGTCGGAGAGTGTTGTACTTTTCAAGAAGAATGGGAGTAGAGAGACAATGACCAAATCCATATGCTTAAACCCCAAACCCCCTTGGATTCATTACCATCATTCTTCTTTACTTCATGTTCCAAACTTGTCTAATCATAAGCCTAAAGATGATGACTTAGAAGACAATTATGAGCATAGAGGTCCGAAAAATCCTTGTCTTCATGATTTTGCCTTTATTGTTTATTCATTGTTGTTTGCTAATGTTTTCTATTGTCACTCTTTTGAGATGTATTATTCCATATCATTCGACAAGCTTCTAAGAGCGTTGAATTGTTCAGCTCTTAATTTTTGGTGTGGGTAATTCTAGGGTGATTCCCTAGCATGAGTCAAGCCAACGACATTAAACAAGGGCGCTACTTGGGAGGCAACCCAAGCTTATTATTTTATTTGGTTTTCTTTGTTTTTGGTGTGTTTGTTTTCTTCATTTTCTTAGCTTGTGACACTTGCCATCCATGATGAATGCCAAGGTATGAATATCACTCTTCCTTACACTTTTTCCCTATCTAATTTCTAACTAAGTCGCTCCTTCACCCCTTTTTGTCCCATGTTTTATACCATCTTTCTTCATATTTCCCCACCCGTTTGTTCCACATGCTTGTTTGTCCCAAACCATCTACATTTTGGCCCCAAACTCACAAAGTTATTACAAAATGGCCTATTTTGTTTTGGTTATTTGGACAACTATTGTAGTGGGGTCATTATGCTCCAACATTCACAAGAGAGAGATGGAAGTTTCGTAAGTTGATAGGAGGCGACATATTTTGAGGAAGACGGGGGTTGTGAAATGAGAGCGTGGCTCTTCTACCGGTCTTTTGACCATGAGCCACTTGTTTTGACGGTAATCGAGGGAAATCGAGCTCACACGAGGTATGTTATCTTTCCCCTTAACTTTTCTCTTTCTCATGATTCTGACCACCACTCCCCACCCGTTTCACTAGTTTGTTTCTATACCATCTCTCTTTGTGCCCCGCCGCATTTACTCCCCCCGTTATTCTTGTTCTACCCACCCTATTTTACCCCTTAAACCAATAAAATAGCCTTGTTTAGTTCATTTTGGTTGGGTTGTTTTTGGATGGCTTGTTGTTATTGGAGGATGACGCGTTGTTGATATCGTTCATAAGGGAGATGGAGTAGTGAGACGAGGGATGAATTTATTTTCGAGGAAGATAGGGGAGTGAGGTAGAGTGAGTGTCTCTTGGCCCGAGAGCCTGTCATTTCCTTATTTGATGAGATAAGACCATTTGTTCTTTGTTCCTAGTTGTATGGGATGGTGAGTGGATGAGTTGAGGATACTCCCCCTACCTAACTCGTTGTTGCCAATCTTTTGGTTGGTATTGGTTGTCATTGTGGGCAATGACGAGGTTCAAGCATGGGGGAGACGCTTGACATGATATTGTAATTCGGTTTGGCATTTGTCACTTTGTTTTTAATATAGGTGTGATGTTCTTTTCCGTTTGCAAAAAATAATAAATAAATAAATAAATAAAAAGGTAATCCATGGCGGGCGACATAAGAAGAGAAGTTAGGGCGTAAC
Source organism: Spergularia marina (assembly GCA_963680865.1). Taxonomy (NCBI): domain Eukaryota; kingdom Viridiplantae; phylum Streptophyta; class Magnoliopsida; order Caryophyllales; family Caryophyllaceae; genus Spergularia; species Spergularia marina. Next base: position 17,401,386 of record OY804553.1, on the reverse strand, counting down.
GAGTTAGGATCACCACGGGAGTTATAAGGAGATTCGGTGATAGGAATTGGTGGTCCTAGGTTAGAAATCCTCTTGCATTGGGATGATAGGGGCGCCGGTGGATTGAAAAGAGGTGAGTTGTGCTCGATAGCTTCATTTCAAGCATGACTTTGAGGGAGTCGTTGAGCCAAGCATGAGGGAAACGTGGTGTGTGTTAGTTTCCCCGAACTTAGAGTGTGTGAGAAGGGAGGATAAGATGGTTAGAGTTGGGGTGTTGAGCATTTCATCCACTCCAATTCTAACTAGCACCTTTTGAGTGTTTTGATGGCTTGCGATTCTTTGTTTTGGAGGAATTTGAAGGTTGTGACTCACCCCGTGCTATAAGAGAGACCTAGGTGTTAAGCGTGGCGAATTAGATAACTCGAGGACGAGTAATGGTCTAAGCATGGGGGAGTTTGATGTGGCGTAAATGTGGTGTGTTAATTCGGTTGATTTAGGCGCCTTAGTGTCTATTTGGGCATGGTTTTATCGTGATTCGTAGACCACACCACTCGAAGTATTTTTGGAGATTATTCGTTGGTTTTACGAGTTTTTGGTGGCCTTAGACCCTTTTAGTGAGTCTCGGACAACACTAGGGGATCAACCTACAAGTTGGAGCAAGATTCGAGGAGAAGATCGCTTGACCACACTCCGAGAACCACACACCATCACCTCCAACTTCATTGGATCATAACTCTCTTACCAAAAGATATTTTGCAGAAATTCCAATTGGAGAGGAAATTTCATTGTCTTAGCTTTCTAACGATATATTTTGAGCACAAAATGAAGTTTGGAGGTGAGAGTTATGCCCGTTCGAAGATTGCCCTGCGCACAGTCCCTCGACTCGAGGAGCAGTTACCTCGACTCGAGGGCAAAAATCTTGACTCGGGAATTACTTCCCTCGAGTCGAGGAGAGTTGACAGGACGGGTATTTTGAAAAAAAAGATTCTCGACTCGAGAGAGGGTATCCTCGAGTAGAGAATTTTCTCGCTCGACTCGAGGAGGGTGTTACTCGAGTCGAGGGTTTCGTCACTCGACACGAGGATTCCTTTCCTCGAGTCGAAGAAGCTAGCTTCCGGGAAGTTTCCCATAGGCTTTCCACGGTTTCTTTTTGCCTAAGAAATATCTATTTCGTCTTGTAGTATCTTTTGGACTTATCTTGAATAAAAGGGGCATGAAACCCCTCCATAGTGATTATCACCTTTCATATTAGTTTTCATCTAATTTTCATTTTAAAGAGACTCAAGGAGAATTAGTATTTTTATTATGATTTCAATTTCAAATATTATTGTAATAATTAGTATGGGAGGCTAATCCCCTTCCTAGACTCTTGGTGTAATGAATTTTTCATCCTAAGTATTAGTAAGTATTTTTCTCGATCTCTATTTTGCCTTTAATTTCATTATAATTAATTCCTTGTTCTTTAATGCATGATTAATCCTTGTTTTATCTAATTAGCTACTAGATTAGACTTGGGTATTTCATATGCTTGGTTGATAATTGGTGGTCATTGATTATTAGCCTAAAAGGAAGCAACTTTCACATGATTAGTTTCGCGGTTGCGGCTAATTAGTGATTTGGGAATTAATTAAGCAACTAATAGATTAGATTTGATTAGTGTCGCGGTTGCGGCTAATTAGATACTAATTTGGGTTGTTCTCAATCTTTTATCAGTCCTTGCTCTTCATACCTTTGGTTGTGATTTGTTTGAGTGGTCACTAGACAAATTAGGACTAAAAGGAGAGGAATTTGGTAGCGGTTGCTCAAATTCCCCATAAAAGAGGATTAATTGGTTAAAACCGGGATTGTTAATGAATTGGTAATATTAGAGAGAGGTAAAACTTACTCTACTAGGGTGTTAGAAGAGATTATCACCGAGAGTCGCTTTAATCAACTTGATATATCGTTTATTTCTCGTTCAATCAACTTTCAAACCAAAAACCCCCCATTTATTTGCTTTATTTCATTTCTTTTTAATTTTTCCGCATAGAATTCGCATATTAGACTTTTCCTCTTCCTTGTGGATACGATACCCACTTACCCTTGCTAATTTAGTAGGAATAGTGATAATTTGACTAGGAATAACGACTTTCTAGCTTGTCACCGACGACTTTAGATGGTGTCGATGCTGACGACTGTGGTGGGAGCACAGTGGGGCTAGTGATTGTTGGTGGTTGCTTGGGTGGGGGAGAGGTAGTTCGTGGTGGAGAGAAGGGAGGAGAGAGAACGAGTTTGTCTTCTTTTTCTCAATTTTTTTATATTGATGTGTATTTTTGTTTTTTTAACGAAACTACTAAATCGTAAAGGCCAACAAAGTTAGACTCCTTCTAGTGAAAAATACCCAAAAAAAAATCTGATTTTGCAAATGTCAGGAGCATTTTAGGAAATTCAGATGCGAGAGGGGTACATCAGAAAAACTAGAAACCTTAATGGCATGTTTGGTAGAGAGGATATGGACGGAAAGGAAAAATAAAGGAAACAGATTTTACAACTTTCCTACGTTTGGTTTATAAATTTACATGGGAAGTGGAAGGAAATGAAAGGAAATGGAAGGAATGATCCTTCATTAAACTGTCATTTCCTTTTCCTCCCAAAACGGGCAGAATTGGACGGAAAGCCAATTTACAACATCAAATCACTCACTTTCCTTCCCTCCAAAACTAGTTTTAAACCCGTGCGTTGCACGTTCAAATAACTCTTTTCACAAATGAAAATTTCTAGTAACTTTAGAATTTAAACAACCTCTGTATGCTTGATTATTGCTCGATAATACATACTTAGTTGAGGGGTAATCATAATTTAATTACTTATTTTATGATCGTATTATCGATCCCCATAATATACATACATACCAATATTCTCATAATCTCTGAACATCAATTCAATAAGTTATACAGGTTGGACTTATCTGAGAAATTCATGCAAAGTCAATCTTGCATATTTCTATGCTAAATTTTTTATTCATGCAAAGTCAATCTTGCATATTTTGGTATCCCAAGTTGGCATAAATTCCTTAAGTCTTGTCCAGGAAGGATTATAGAAAACATGCACGTATCATCTCATGGTAAGTTTTTTCTATTTTTATGTTTATGCACTATCTTTTCCCAAAACGTATAGTATCAATATATTATTTCCCAAAACGTATAGTATCATCTTATCATCATTTTATTGTTTCCCAAAATGTATAGTATCATCTTATATATTCTTTACCTAAATATATAAATATTTATAATTAGTTATATATCATTTACCTAAATTTGTAAAAATAAAAGATTACAAAGCTCTAAAAAAATTCGAAAGTCTCTAAACGCGTTGGATGACCACGAAAAAAGCTTCATTTATATATATACTAGTTGATATGCCCGGCTGTTGCCCGGACTATGTGTTTAAGCAATGACATACTAATAAAAATGTTAATATTTCTAATGAATTTTTTTTTTTTTTTTGGTAAGCGGGGTACTAATGAACTAAAGAGTTAATTGTAAGTCTATGAGACCTATTTAGAATGTTTTGTCATATATTGAAGGTTCATATTTATTTTGCACGGACTCTTGGTTTAAACTCAAACTAAATATGTTTATTTAGGCTTACATTGATATTTTTATTATTTGATTTAATGTAAACCAAAACTGGTACACTAAAAATTATATTTTACTTAGTATTTTTATTGGGACTAATTTAAATGGATTTTATTTTAAATATATATTACATAATTATGAATATACTATCAAGTATAGTAAGTTTTTTTGCATATGATTTCCATAGATTATCATAGGCTAATACTTCTATTATTTTATTTTATTTTGCTAACTTTCAATTTGTTACTATCACATTTTTTTTTTTGGTTAAAATGTAATATTTTATATCATCAAAATTGTATTTACAAACAATCGCTGATGAAAGCCAGCCAAATAAAACCAAAAATACAAACCCATTTTCGACTCACAATCCCACTCCTACAAGTTTCTCTCCTGCAACCACTTTCTATTTTGATCTTTCATATTGTATGTGCTCTTCCTCATTCTGCTTCTAACTTCTAGCCTAACCATTTCAGCTATGATTTCCGGCCTAGTAATAGCATTTTCAAATCTACACTTGTTCCTCATAAGCCAAATGTGGTAGATAAGGCTGCAGATAATTGAAGTAGCAGTCAAATTCCTGATTTTTGAACCCATCTTCTTCCTTTTGCACCAAAGAATTGTTTCAGCATCAGGGAAGTTCATTTTCGACCACTTCCTGACTTCATCCAGGCATTTCCTGCTGTAACTACATTGGAAGAAAAGATAGTTGTGTGTTTCTGACTCTGATTGGCATAAAATGCACTCATCATCAGTACACACCCCAATTTTCTTCAGTTTATCTTTAAGCTAGAGCTTGTTCTACAATGCCAACCAAGAGATGAAAGCAGCTCTAGGTACAACATGCCTTGACCATAGAGTTTTGCCCCATTCAACCTTTGTTGAGCTCCTTGTTAACCAATTGTACCCCTCACTGACTGTGCATTTCCTGACAGTGCCTGTCCATTCTCCATCAGTGTATGCCTCCTTCAATTTCTCCTTTACTTGGCAAATTTTCTTCCAGTGCCAGCTTGTATCAGTTGGGGGAGAGTAATTCTCCCATGTGGCATCTTTCAAGTATACACAATTCACCCACTTAATCCACAAGGTATCAGCTTTTGTGAAAATCCAGTTCACATACTTCCCCACACAGGCTACATTCCAATTGAAAACATCTCTCAATCCAAGTCCACCCATTTCCTTAGGTAGACAGATATTATCCCAGGACACCAGAGGAACCCTAACCAAAAATTCACATCCATCCCATAAGAAGCTCCTGCAGATGCTAGTGATTTTCTTTAGAACAAGTTTGGGTAATAGAAATATTCTTGCCCAGTAATCATGAAGATGCATCAACATAGCTTTAACTAAAACCAATCTACCAGCATATGACAGTTTTCTGGCTCCAATAGCTCGAATCCTGCTGACAATTTTTTCAGCCAAGATGCTACATTCTTTGACTGTTAATCTACCAGCAGTGATAGGTACTAGATATTAAAAAGGAATTCTCCCTTTCCTGAAACCTGAAAAATCAAGCAGCTCCTTCACTACATCAGTTCCAACCCCAGCAAAGAAAACTTCAGATTTAGATATGTTTGAGCATAAACCAGATGCTTTGGAGAATGTAGAAAAACCCCTAAGCATAAGCTTGACAGACTGAGCATTCCCTTTGCAGAATAATATTAAATCATCTGCAAAGCAGAGATGCTTTAATTTCATCCTATAGCACATTAAGTGAAAGCTAAAACCACTTCTCCTTGAAACCACCTCCAAAATTCTACTCAGATACTCCATACAAATATTGAAGAGTAAAGGGGAAAGAGGATCTCCCTGCCTCAACCCTCTTTTTCCTTTAAAAAAACCAAAGGCACTTCCATTCAGAGCAATAGAAAAGGAAGGTGATTCAACACAGATCATTATCAAATCAACAAATTTTTGAGGAAAGTACAAAGCTACCAGCATTTCACATATGCAAACTATAAATGTTAACGAATGAGGAAAACTGATGTGATAGAAGAATATCACTTAATAAAAAAGGAAATGGAGTTTTATCATGTGCCTTGTGCCCACACGTTAGAAAAATAGTAATTTTCTCTATAAAGATACAAAGTAAATATAATAAGTGATAATTAGAAAGATCAAAAGGTTGATATTGTTGTAAATTATTCTTAAAATTAAATGTTAGGTTGATCAAAAGGTTCGGACCGATTCACCCTCATCCATGTGCGTATATCTTTGGAATAAAAAACAAATTATTTAAAGAAATGGGAATATGGAAAAAAAAAAATTCACATGGTTTACTTTGACGTGATGTTATTTTAACGATGAACCATACACTTACGAATTAACTTTATTAAGACGGTGAATATATTCAACTATTGTCGTACTTTTGGATTTGCCTGTATTCCCTATCCAATTACCGCATTGGCCTAATCCTAGTAGTTGACGCCAAGTGGGATGGACTGGATCTATCCAATTTTTATGCAGGTACATTTGAATGACGTGAAGTTAATTTAGTGATAAACTATCCTAATGCTTAACTATGTTAAGAAAGTAAAAATGATCTAGTATTGTCTAACTTTTGGATTAGCCTATTTTTCAATGGGATTGTGTGAATAATGGACTCTCATATATTAAAGTCATTTAGGATATGATTAACACAAAGTCTCATAAAAGACGGTCTCTCAATAATTATTATATTGTGATACAAAGTGACTCTTTTTACATTACTTGTAACCATTTTAATACTTTTTGGGATCATATTAATTTACTATTATATTCGCATTATCAATGATTTTGGAGGATCCCATCATATAAAATTAGCTAAAATTTATAAACTAACACCTTTGCAAATCTTCGATCAAGTGTCAAGGTACTTTACTAATTGAATGGTCACTATTGTATTATACCATTCACTATTATTTAGCCACGATTCACAAAAAATCTTGAAAAATTATAATTGATCTACTGATAAATTTTTATAATTTAAATAATTTTTTTTTTTTTTTGCAAGAAATTAGTTAGAATTTTATTCATCCACAAACGGGGAAGAAAAATTCAAAAGATCTTACAAAAAAAAAAGAACCACTAAATTATCTATTTAGACTTTCGACAACATATAATTATATAATTTAAATAATTGAATCACTCTTATTTTCTTTTTCTTTTAAGCTTATTATCTTGCGATATACTCCATGTCTTATTATAGTAGCTTATGTTTTATACTAATTTGAGCTAGATTAGAATAGATAATTTATATTTGAGGAACGCGTATAGAGACGTGTATCTTTATGATCAAAATAGATATTGAACTTTTTTATTGAGTAGGATTAGATCGCAATAGATAACTATCAGTTAATAGGTATTGCTATATCTATTTATTGTGTCCATCATTAGATAATAATCTTAACTTTTCATCAAGCGATCATACGCTTAACTAAATCGATAATTAAGGTATGAGATATGCGTGTCTTGAGTTCCACTACCCAATGCCTATGCAGGTTTATTAGATAATAACTTTTGATTAATTACAATTATACATTTCTGAATTGAATAAGCTTTAAGTTTGTTAGAATTGAGAATGTGATCAAGTATCGTGAAACTTTTCCATTAGCCTATTGTTAATATGATTAGTATAGACTATCTACTCTTATAAATAATGTGAGACTGTTTTAGATTCATAGTGTAAATTTGTAACATAAGTTTAAGATATATAAATTACATAACTTGAAGAAGGAGAAATTACATAAACATACGACATATATTTAATAATCATGGAAGGAAGTAGTGTACATGTACATAAGTTTTGTGTAGCACTACATTTTATTAACAAATTCAACAACTCGGGGGTTACATAATATATTAGTATTTACGAATTAAATTATATATTTTGGAAAAAGGAAATTTGTTCGTTTGCATTATCGTGAACTCTATATTTCAAATATATTTCTGTAACAGATGAGTGATAATAAAGTCTCTTTTACTACTACTCTTCTACCACTACTATTACTATTTTCCAACTTTGCAATACGGTAGGTATGTTTATTGGTCGACTACTACTGCGTTCACTACTACTACTATTACTCCTAGGCCTACGATATATACTCCTACTCCTACATTCCTCCTACTCTCACTTCTACATAATCCTACACTACTACTACTACTACTACTACTACTACTACTACTACTACTACTAAAAATTCTTCTCCTATTACTGCTGGTGGTTGTTTAATCTTCTACATTTATTTGATAAGTCCAAAACATCTTATCGATTATGACATTTATATATGAGGTTATGATCACTCTTATTTTGCATGAACATTTTGACGTGTAATTTATTGCACAAGGATTAGCCTATACGCTATAAAAGCCTAGATGAACTCCCTAAAATCTAATGACATGTGACCTCACTCAATACGCTCGGTTGTTATCAAGTAACAAATCATAAAAAATATATTGAACAAATTGACCAAACTTATCTTATCTAATTACCGCATTGGCCTAATCCTGACAGTTGAGGGCGAGTGGGATGTACTGGATTACCAATTAAAAAAATACAATCCAAATTTTATGCAGGTGCTATTGAATAACGTGAAGTTAATTTAATGATAAACTATGCACCTAATACTTAACTATATTATTAAGAGAGTGAAATGATCGACTATTATCTAACTTTTGGATTAGCCTATTTTTCAATGGGATTGTATGAACAATGGACTCTCATATATTAAAGTTCTTTAGGATATGATTAACACAAAGTCTCATAAAAGATGGTCTCTCAACAATTTATTGAGAGTTCATTATACTTTGCTACAAAGTGACTATTTTTACATTACTTATAACCATTATAATACTTTTAGGGATCATATTAATTTACTATTATAATTCACATTATCTATGATTTTGGAAAGATCCCATCATATAAAATTAGCTAAAATTTATAAACTTTCTCCTTTGCAAATATTAGATCAAGTGTCAAGGTCTTTACTAAATGGTCACTATTATCTTATACTATTCACTATTATTTAGCCACGATTCACAAAAAACCTTGAAAAATTGTAACTGATCTACTCTGCAATTTTTATAATTTAAATAATTGAATCACTCTTGTTTTTTTTCTTTTTTCTTTTAAGCTTATTATCTTACAATATACTCCATGTCTTATTATATAGCTCATGGTTTATACTAATTTGATATAGATTAGAATAGATAATTTATACTTCGTATTTGAGGAACGCGTATAAAGACATGTATCTTTATGATCAAAATAGATAATGAACTTTTTTTTATTGAGTAGGATTAGATCGAAATAGATAACTATCAGTTAATATGTATTACTGTACCTATTAATTGTGTCCATCATTAGATAATAATCTTAATTTTCCAGCAAGCGATCATACGCTTAATTAAATCAGTGATTAAGGTAGGAGATATGCGTGTCTTAAGTTCCGTACCCAAAGTCTATGCAGGTTCATTAAATAATAACTTTTGATTTAATGACAATTATACATTTATGAATTGAATAAGTTTCAAGTTTGTTAGAATTGAGAATGTGATCAAGTATCGTGTAACTTTTTGATTAGCCTATTGTCAATATGATTAGTATAAACAATCGAATCTTACAAATAATGTGAGATTGTTTTAGATTCGTATTGTGAATTTGTAACGTATGTTTAAGATATATAATTCAAAATTTTAAATATAATTCGCTTGGAGAATGAGTTTTTTTAGTAGAAATAGTATATAACTCTCTGTAGAGTAGGATTTAGTATACTTTCAAACCAAACGTAAAGAACCAAAAAAAGTGGATGGAGTAATTATGATAAACTTGATTATTACCTTGACAACTAATAAAAAAAGAGAGAAATCACACAAAGTAATTAAGAGAGAAATTGCACAACTTAAAGAAGGAGAAATTATATAAACAAACGACATATATTTAATAAATGGATTCATGGAAGGAAGTAGCGTACATGTACATAAGTTTGGTGTAGCACTACACTTTATCAACAAATTCAATAACAACTCGGGGGTTACATAGTATACTGCTGTAGTATTTACGAATTAAATTATATATTTTAGAAAAAAGAAATTTGTTCATTTGCAGTATCGTGAACTATATATTTGTTTATTACATATAAGGAATAATGAAGTCTTTTTTACTACTAATCTACTAATTAACACTACTATTACAATTCTCCAATTTTCCAATACGGTAGGAATGTTTATTGGTCGACTATTACTGCTTTTACTACTACGACTATTACTCGAACGCCTACGATCTACTCCTACTCCTCCTCCTCCTCCTCCTCCTACTACTACTACTACTACTACTACAACTATTACTACTACTCATACTCCGTACCACTTGGATTCTACACCTACGATGTACTCCCTACTCTCACTCCTACATACTCCTACACTACTACTACTACTGAAAATTCTTCTCCTACTAATACTGGCGACTGTTTAATCTTCTAGATTTATTTGATAAGTCAAAAACATCTTATCGATTATGACATTTATATACATGAGGTTATGATCACTCTTATTTTGCATGAAAATTTTGACATGTAATTTATTGCAGAAGGATTAGCCTATACACTATAAAAGCCTAGATGGACTCCCTAAAATGTAATGATATGTGACCTCACTCAATACGCTCGCTTACGTATGTGGTAGTTTGCTGAAGTTTCGTTGATATTGTTAGGACGCAATATCATCAACATGGTAAATTAAATATCAGTACTACAACTATTTGGTACTACAATTAGCATACGCCTAGCTTAATATCATCATGATGAATTGGAAGTAAATTAAAACTCAGCAATAAGTGTATCTTCATGCTACTCGTCATAACGACTTTAGAATTTTCCTTAACTTGTTTGATCTTATGATGTACAAAACATTTAGAAAATGTTAAATATCGATACAAAAACATATATTGAGTACTACAATTAACGCAAGTTATTATGGACTTATAATACACACATCAACAAAAAAAAAATATTAAAAAAAAAACACACACAGAGACTGTTTCACGACCATGCATGCATTTTGTTTTTATAGAAGTAGGTAGCTTAATTCTACGTCTTCTACACATAATAGGATAGGAGTTTGGCATTAGGTTTCCTAATATAGGTGACTTTGACTTTTCTAAACTCATAAATATAATAGATTAGAATTACGAAAATATACCATAAAACATCCCTAGCAAATCTCCTAAAAACATGGCTCTCTCACAATGCAAGAAAATAAAATCGAATTTTCTGGTGGCTCCATGAAAATCAACTTTTAACGTAGGCTTTCTAAAAAAACCTCCTTTATTAATATGTATTGATTGACTAGTTTAAAGCCCGTGCATTGCACGGTGACATTAACAATATTTATATTATATAGGCATTTTCCATTACTGAAATCATTATAATTATTGTAGTTAAATAAAGTTTTTTTAAGGTAATAACGAAATAAAGTTACCATTTATTTAGAAAAATTGATTAATTCATTTTTTACAGTTCTCACACTGTATACTTACATGACATTAATGTTATAGCTAATTAATTAACTTTTTTAATAGAACCATTTACTTCCATTACCTACTTTAACCAACCTTTTATCGTTTTACGTGTTTATGTCTCATGACAAAAGTATAAAGATGTCAATACTAAACAAAACTAAACACAAATTATGCAAGATATATACAATTATTTCACATCAACAAACCTAAATAACAAAATGACAAATGTTGTGCTATAATGATTAAGATAGAGGCCAGGTACCGAATACAATAAGTTTCAGTTTCGAATTTGTTCCCTATATTGTATACCGATTTCTAAGCTTATTACACTTGATGTTAGTAAGATTTTGTATGATTCAACTTATTCTTTTTAACATATTCATATCACGAGAGTAAGATGTTGTAACTAAATGAACTTATAAACAAACTTTTTATTCACAAAAAACTACTCGTATATTAAAATTTTATTAATTGTAGACACATTTAAAAAAAAAACATTTGGTTCTTGTATTTTACAAAAATGTAGAAAATGTCGTATAGTTTTCTCTTATATTAAAATGTAAGTTTGACTTATTATCTTACCATAACTTAAAAAGGAAACTTTTATATTGATGGATTTTTTTAAAATTACCATAAACCTACATATGGTATACTACATTTCCATAAGTAAAATATATGAATTTTATACATGATTACCATAAACTCACATATGGTATAACAACAATTCCATAACATAAATTAATTCCTTGTTCACCAGAAGTTTTAAGAAAATTCGAAAGGCTCTAGGCCTCTTCAATGCCCACGAAAAAAGATCCGTTTATAAATATATTAAGATTAAAATAAAGATTAAGATAAGATTAAGATTAAGATTAAGATTAAGATTAAGATTAAGATTAAGATATCTAATCTAATACTATATATTAAAACCTGAAACCAAGTCATTCCTAGAACTACACTTGACATTTATTAATTGGATAGAACATAAAAATAACATTAAATATAATTATTGGTTAAGATATGGTTATAAATTATCATAGAGTAGTATAATATAGCTAATTTATGAAAAATAATTATTAAGGTAATTTATTTGAATAAAGATAAGCCGTAGTATAGTATAACTAATTTATGGAATATAATCATTATGATAATTTATTATAACAAAGATAAGTCAACATTTTTCTTATAGAGTGAGTAAAAACAATATAAATATATAGCCCGGGCGTGGCACGGGCATGGAAACTAGTATATATATATGTAATCCTGAACTCGCTCAATTCCCATGCTGACACGTGGCATATAATAATATTATTATATTGTAAATAATGTTTATTCAAAATAGGATATGGTAAATATATGGTAATATTATTCTAATAAAATAAAATTATTACTTGATTTATGGAAAATAGTTACTAGTATGTAATATAGTAATTACTTGATTTATGGCAATTTGATCAAATATCCACGGGTGTTTCAAAATGGGACTTTGGCTTTTGAAATGTGACTTTTCCTCTAATTAAATTACAAATATCACACGGGTGTTCGAAATGAGATTTTAGGTTTTTAAGGTGAGTTTTCATCTAATTACATTACAAATAGTCTACGGGTGTTGGAAACGTGACTTTTAGGTTTTCAAAGTGACTTTCTATCTAATTACATTACAAATATCCAACGGGTGTTTGAAACGAGATTTTAGGTTTTAGATAAAAATTTCATTTACATAATTTTAACATTGAAACATAAGTATTGTGGACGTTGCACGGGCCATCAAACTAGTTGATTTTAATAAGTGAACCAAACAAAGGAAACCGTTCCTTTCTCTTGCTTCAATTTCTTTCCATTCAATTCCTTTCTACCAAACAAGCCGTAAAGGTACGTTGAAAATTAAAAAAAAAAAAAAAAAAAAAAAGGTAATTCACAAAAATCAAAATCAATTTGTCTCCTTCCAATCATGTCCCCCGACCAAACCCCATCCCCGCCACTTCGCAGTTCCGACCACGACCACCACAATCCGCGCCATAACCAGCACTAGCCTGATTGACGGACGCCGGAGACGTCGACCGGAACAACGCCTCTTCCTGCTCTGACCCTCAAAGGTGTGAATAAATTTGGTTTGTTTCAGAATTTTGATTTCTTATTTGTTGGGTTCAGAATCGATTGCTTTTTGTTTGTTTCAGAATATGGACGAAGACTCGAAACGTGCGACTGAATTTACTGAATATGATCCTACCCCAAATCATCTTCCAAGTTAGTTTCTTTTCTTTTTCTTCCAATACTGTGACACATGTATATACTCTCTCCGTCTCTTTCAATGGTTTACGTATGTTACCTTTGGTTTTAATACGTGAGAGAAATTCAGACGAAACGTGAACTCATTCTATAATCGACTTCAATTTGCGTACGTATTTTGAAATAATATGCCAATCTTGTCCCACCAAATCTATTTACTTCCATGGGTTCTCGAGGTAAATTCTGCTTTCGTACGTTGTTTCGTTTTTGCCCTTTTTGTGTAGATAACCGTCTTCATAATATTGGTCACAGATTTTGCTAGAGTCCGTCGTTCCTTACATGCCAATTCGGATCATGCCAACAATTTCAAGCTTGCTGTTGCAAGCCTTAGTACTTGTGTCGTTTCGGTTTCTACCTTCTTAGGTAATGGACTGCAGGTTTTGATTCATCTCACAAAACTCTGAATCTTAGTTTACCATTGCTTTTTATGAAAAATATTGCTCGAACCCTACCATGCATTGTCGTCGTTTTAAGCAATGTTTTATCCTCTTATAGCGCTTTACGTTAATCACCAACCAATCCAATTTCATTATGTTATATATTTGCAGGTGTACAAAGGAAGGTAGATTGTTCAGGGATCATCATTGGTTGGGATCCTATCGAAAAAGTGGGGACAATACTCACTTCTGCAAAGGTTCTTCGTCTCCGTGAAGATGCCACTCGAAGTCATTATTATGTGAGTTTTCTTTAACTTAAAGCCCAAAGACGAGCTTTTTACTGTACTTTTCGTCTTTTCTTCTTCATACTATGAATTATCATCATTTTCTTAAAAGATAAAGAGTTAACTTTCAAAGGATTTCGTTTGCATTAGATATTTGATCACAACACATTGCCATAAAAATTACCAAGTCAGATACATATGATAAGAAAACACCAGAGAAGCAGAAGAGAAGTAGAAGAGAAGTACCATCCACTTGTCCTAGGAAGCTGATAGAACCCAAACCCGCAAACTGTCGGGTTTTGGATGGTGGCAGCTGTTAACAAGCGCACGACTGGCGGCTCCCTGATCCAACACCACCGTACTTTATAAGAAAATCGGTGTCATAAGTTACCAGAAAAAAAAAAAATTGGACTTACGACACCGGTTTTGAGTAAAACCGGTGTCATATGTTACCCTAGAAAAGGGTATTTTTCTTTTGTCATATGTTAATTCTAAAAAAAAACTATAACCCCCAAAAACCTGAAACCCTAAAAAATAAAATTCTAATTCGCCGTCGCCGTTTAGCGTCGCCACTCGCCGCTCGCCACTCGTGTCGCCGCTATTGTTCGCCATCTTTCTGTGCCGCCCCTCTGTGGTTCGCCGTTTTGGTGTCTCTTTCATTCAATTAGGTTTGTCGCCAATTACTGTTTTTTCATTCAATTTTGTATTTTTGTTTTTTTGTTCAATTATTGTTCGCCAAAATTGAAGGTTTAATCGCCAAAATAGTCGCCGCTATTGTTTTATGATGTGTTAGTTAGTGAATTGCCGTTAGTTGAATGGAATTATGTGTTAGTTAGTGAATTGCCGTACGTTAGTTGAGTAGAATATAGTACAACTTTAGATTGTAGTGGACAAAGACACCGGTTATACATTTGACCATTTTCTTATCTATAATAATGTTTTATTTAGGTATTATGAATATAGTATGATAGTAGTGGGTTTAGTGGTATCAAAACAAAATTAAAGCATTATAGATTGTTCAATTAGCTATATTAATTAGATGTTTGATTTTTTTAGGTTGAATTTATAATAATTGGTTAATAATTCTAATAGTGAGTTTAGTTTGATTAAAACAATAAAATTTAGATTATTGAATTGGTAGTTTTAATTAGTTATGTTTAGGTGTTTACTTTTTTTAGGTTGAGCTTAGGATAATTGGTTACTAATTTTGGTTTATATAGACATGGATCGAAAATAGATAACAATGTCAAATCAAGGAGACCGTGATTATGAGGAGGGTATTCAAAAGTTTATAAATTTTGCCGAGAAAAATTGTGAAGACTTAAAGTGTATGCGGTGTCCGTGTTGTAATTGTTATAATATGAGATTTCACTCTCTTGATACGGTAAAAATTCATTTGGCTAAGAGCGCTTTTGCTTCAACTTATACAAAATAGATTTTTCATGGGGAGGCAACACATGACTTGAGCATGGAGAGTCAAAGTAATAGAGAATTTGTCCAATAAGATATTGGAGAGGATGATGATGACTATATTGGAGAGGATGGTGAAGAATATATTGGTGAGAATGATGATGTCGAGAATATCGATGCCACTAGTGGAGAGGCTCACTTCGCCAAAAAAAAGATATAACACCGGGTCCTAAATCAATCAGACACCGGTAGAGAGGCTCACTTCGCCAAAAAAAAGATATAACACCGGGTCCTAAATCAATCAGACACCGGTTGTACCCGGTGTCTGGACTGCCGGTGTCTTAGCATAAGACACCGGTTACGAAAAAAATAACCGGTGTTGTAAGATACACATAAGACACCAGTTGAGCCCAAAACCGGTGTCTTATGTGTTAAATATGAATTAACTTTGTACAAACATAAGACACCGGGTATGTGAACAACCGGTGTCTTATGTTACCATTGAAAAAAACAAAAATCCGCATTTGCAACAATTTTAGAATCGTGTTCTGTACTAAAATCAACCTCTCCTTCCAACTTTTCTACCTCCATCAACTTGTTGTTCTCCATCTCCTCTTGCCATCAATCCCTCTATCTCCTCCACAAGATTGACCTGTAATGTAATAACAAAACATTATCAAACCCATTGACAAAGATCATAAAAAAAAAATCACAAGGAAAATTAAAAACGAAAAGCAAACAAGCACACGGTACCGTGTTCTCCAGAAAATATGGATTTCCGACACAAATTAAAAAAAATTATGAGGAGATTTAAAACGAAAAAGTAATAAATAAGGAAGAAATCAGAGATCAAGAAAAAAATGAACAACTGAATAATAGAAAGTTAAAAAACGTACCTATCATCATCAAAATCATGAAACATGATAGTGAATTCAAACTTGAGATCTGGGAATAACAACACAACATCAACACAAGTGAGAAAAAAAAAATCAAAACCTATTTTAGCTTAATTAAAATGAAAAAAAAAAATCATTTTATCTAGGATCAAAATAATGAAAACACAAGTTAAAAAAAAACCAAACAATAATTATTCTAGATCTATAAAAACCACATAATACACATTCCCCTCGATTTCAACCCTAAATAAATCCCCAAATTCAACCAAATTAACATAAAATAAGTCGAAATAAAAAAAACAACACTTACCTCGACCATCAATCACTTGTAGCAATGTAGAGATGACAAAGAGACGATCGAATCAAAGGATGAAGATGTTGGAAGAAAGGTTGATAATTGAGGGAGGAGATGGGGTTGATAATTAAGAAAGTTTGTTTCATTGAAGAAGGAAGATAGGGTTTTTTTTTGAGAGGATACGTTAAAATGAGAGGAAAGAGAGACGTGCAGTGCTTGACTCTGGCGGAAATAACGATGTGGAGCTTTTTTAGAATTTTTTTTTTTTAACACATAAGACACCGGTTTTATATACAACCGGTGTCTTATGTGTCCACATATGACACCGGTTTTATACACAACCGGTGTTAAAAGTGATCCTAGATATTTTACTTATTTTTATAATTCGTTTTCAATACTTTACGCAATTCTTTTTTTCTTTTACACATAAGACACCGGTTTTATATACAACCGGTGTCTTATGTGTCCACATATGACACCAGTTTTATACACAACCGGTGTTAAAAATGCTCCTAGACATTTTACTTATTTTAATAATTCATTTTCAATACTTTACGCAATTCTTTTTTTTTTTTAGATGGCTTATAACACCGGATGATGAACAACCGGTGTCTTATTGATTTCTGACACCGGTTTTAGGTTAACCGGTGTTATATGCTATTTTTGGCGTAGTGGCTGGTGGAGAAGAGGGGAATAATGATCCGAATGACGATGAAATTGATGTAGATGTAAGTGGTGATGACCCGAATATGATAGAGAACTTGTTGAATGAAAGTGAAGATGAGTTGTATGAAAATTGCAAAAAGTATACTAGATTGTCCATCGTTCTTAAGTTGTATAATTTAAAGGCGGCAAATGGTTGGAGTGACAAGAGTTTTACAAGTTTGTTAGAGTTGTTGAATGACATGTTATCAAGTGGTAATTCTCTCCCTACTCGGACTTACGAAACCAAAAAAATGTTAGATTCAATGGGTCTAGGCTACCAAAAGATTCATGCTTGTCCAAATGATTGTATATTGTATCGCAAAGATTATGAAGATGATGTTTGTCCTACTTGCAATGCCTCTCGATATAAGGAGAATAAGAATGGTGTTCCGGCTAAGGTTTTGTGGTATTTTCCCTTTATACCAAGATTGAGGAGACTCTTTGCCAATCCAGAGGATGCGAAATTGATGACATGGCACAAATCTGGTGTCGACAGAGTTCATGATGGTAAGTTGAGACATCCGGCTGATGCTGCTCAATGGAATTTTTTTGATGCAAAATACCGTGATTTTAGTAAGGATCCGAGAAATTTGCGACTTGCATTATCTACTGATGGAATGAACCCATTCGGGAATATGAGTAGTGCACATAGTACATGGCCCGTTATACCGATTACTTATAATTTGCCTCCTAAGTTATGCATGAAGAGAAAGTACATGATGCTTTCTTTGTTGATTTCTGGCCCAAAGCAACGAGGTAACGACATAGATGTTTATTTGGCTCCCCTTCTTGCTGATTTAAAATTATTGTGTGATGAAGGAGTACAAGTCTTTGATGCTCATGTGGGTCGTAAATTCAACTTACGTGCTATGTTGTTCAACACTAGCCAAGATTTCCCCGTTCATGGCAACTTGTCCGGATATATTGTAAAAGGGGACAATGCATGTCCGATATGTGAAGAAGATGCAACTAATCTTTATCTTAATAGATCTCACAATAATGTTTATCTTGATCATCGTAGATTTTTGCCATACAATCACCCTTATCGTAGACAACGAAAAGCTTTCAATGGACAATTGGAAATGCGTGAGCGTCCAATTGTTTTGACGGGTGCCCAAGTGTATGAGAAAGTCAAGCATTTGAAAATCGCATACGGGAAAAATGGGTCGAAACTTCCATCCAAGTGTTATAAGAAACGATCTATATTTTTTGATCTTCCTTATTGGAAAGATTTGACCGTTAGACATTCTCTTGATCTCATGCATATAGAGAAGAATTTTTGTGATTTTATTGTTAACACATTGTTGGATATTCTGAGCAAGACAAATGACACTTTGAAAGGAAGAGAAGATATGTTCGAAAAGTGTAAAGTCAGAAAAGAGTTGTTACCGCAAAAAGTTGGTTCACGAACTCGTTTACCTCCCGCTGCTCACACTCTCTCTAAAAATGAGAAAAAACAATTTTGTGAGTGTCTCAAGAAGATAAAGGTCCCGGAAGGTTATTCTTCAAATATTAGCAATCGTGTGTCAATGAAGGATTTGAAACTTGTTGGATTGAAATCTCATGATTCTCATATACTCATGCAACAACTTTTGCCCGTGGCTATTCATTCAATTTTACCAGAAAAGGTACAATTTACACTTACAAAGGTGTGTTTATTCTTTAATGTCATTTGTAGCAAGGAGATTGATCCGACTGAGTTGGACAATTTGGAGGAAGAGATTATTTTCACATTATGTCAGTTAGAGATGTATTTTCCTGTTTCTTTTTTCGATATCATGATCCATTTGCCGGTCCATTTGGTAAGAGAGATTAAAGAATGCGGACCAATCTTTTTGAGATATCAATATCCATATGAAAGATGCATGAAAATCTATAAAGACTATGTGACTAATAGATCTCATTCAGAAGGTTGTATTGCCGAGCGTTATATCATAGAAGAGGCTCTTGCTTTTTGTTATGAATTTCTCTCTGATGATGAGCGTGTTGGTCTTCCAAAGCCACGTCATGTCGACAAAATGGAAGGCAAAGGAGTTAGGGGCCACAAGATTATCCAACTCAATGCCGAATAAATGAATTCAGTTCACTCATATGTTCTTCACAATGATAAAGTTGTCGATTCTTACATTGATGAGCATAAAAAACATTTGAGAAATCTTCATAGAAATAAGAGCGACATGTGGATTGAGAATGAGAACAAGAAGAGATTTGACACTTGGTTGAAGAACCAAGTTGTAAGTCAACCCATTAATAAGTTCCCTGATTATGTGAGAATTATGTCTTTTGGTCCATCTTTACAAATTTCCTCTTATAGTGGATATGCCATCGGTGGATATACGTTCTACACCAAAGAACAAGATTCACGAAGACTATGCAAAATAGTGGAGTTTCTGTTGAAGCCACTTCTATTTATTTTGCAAGTGCTAAAGATAAGAACCCAAGGGAAGAAAAAATGATTTATTATGGGCAAATTGAAGAGATTTGGGAATTATAATACCAAACTGTTAGAATTCCTGTTTTTAAATGCAAGTGGGTTGACAACAACAACGGTGTTAGAAGAGATGAGTTGGATTTCACTTTGGTGAACTTTGATAAAGTTGGGCATAAAGATGATCCGTTCATGTTCGCAAGCCAAGCAAAACAAGTTTTTTATGTGAATGACCCTTTGGATAAGAAATGGTCTATTATTTTATCCGCTCGACCTAGACATGAGTTTGATTATTATGTTGAAGATGAGATTTTAGAAGGTTTGGGTGCTCCGAATTCATGTGTCCAAGTGATAGAGAATGATGATAACTCCTTATCATATGTTAGAGATGATCATGATGAGGGAGTTTGGGTGCAAGATGATGCAAATGTAACAAAAAAACGTTCTCGGACTAACGTAAGTTCTCTAACTAGTTGGGAAATTTTGGTTTTACATTTACGTAATTATAATTTTCATTAATTGCACAAACTCCTCTTTATCTTATTTGTGTTACTTATGTTCATTATTTACTTACACTTATTATAGTTATTTTATTTTATTTAACTTTCTCTTATGTCTTTTGATACTTATAATCATGTTTATATTTTGTGAATATAGGTTGGATAATGTCGACTCGAATAAGAAGAAGAAAGCCTAGTGATAATTCCGATTCCGATTCCGATCATGAAAGAGGTCAAAATTTACTACACGCTTGTGCAAAAGCATCACAAGATGGTTCTCCTTTTCAGCTACAATGGAGTACGGACGGGTTGTTAAATCCGATTGGCGAACATCGCCAAAAGTTTAGTAGTTGGATAGGCGCAATCACACGTGCACATGTGCCTATTACTTTGAGAGAGTGGAAGAAGCTTGACGAAACCACAAGAGAACGTGTCTTACACAATATTGAGGTTAGATATAATATTCAATTTATTTCATATGTCTTGTCTATAAAAGTTATCTAAATTCTTATTTTTTTTTCATGTGTTTTTTATTTGTGTGGGTTTTGCAAGGGTGCATTTTATGTTCATCCCGAACGTAGAGGACGTTGGGTGTTGAAGATAGCCGGTGAAAGATGGAGAAATTGGAAGATCAAACTTCATCTTAAGTATATGTATGTAATTGACAAGAAGACCAAGGAAAGGGAACTTGTAACGAAGCCGCCGGGAAAGTATCCACAAATCACACAAGAGCAATGGGATGCTTTCATTGAATATCATTTGAAAGATGAAAAGTTTCTTGTAAGTTTACATATAATTTTATAATTTTATAATTTTATTGAAATGTTAGCTTTAATGAATATTCTAATTTTTGTTTGTTTTTTTCACGGTAACTAGTCGCTTAGCAAAGATGGTAAAGATAATGCTGCAAAAAAGAAGACTAAATACTTTGGCTCTCGGAAAGGATATATTGGGATCAACGAAGAAATTGTAAGTAAATATACACCTTTTTATTTTTTCCGTTATTATTAACAAATTAGTAATCGTTTATTTTTACTAACACAAAAATGTATTAGATTGGGGAATATGCCGCTAAAGGGTTGCAAATGTAACCTTACAAACCATAAACAATAAAGAAAAACAACACGTAGAATAATATAATATGATCGCCATCATCGCCGATCATCATCATCGATCATCATCGCCGATCATCACCATCATCATCATCATCAATCTATCGCTAAAAGCAAAAGTTACTCTTCCCCCGAAAACCTGTTAGTCGCCGATCATCATCATCATCCTCGATCGCCGATCATCACCATATCATCAACATCAATCTACCGCTGATCATCATCTCCGATCGCCGTTTTTAAGATCCATTCATATTCGCCGATCACCTTCAATCGTCGTCTTCATCACCGATCGCCGTTCGTATTCTTCAATCGTCGTCGTCTTCTCCGATTCGGGGTTCTTCCCAAGTATTCTCGCGTCGGAGGCTGGGTTGGATGAAATTATGGGCTTCTCTTGCCGCCGTGGGGGTGGCCGGCCGTCGCGGTTGATCTGACCCGGCCCCTGTTCCTCGCCTGTCTGAGCCTTGGCCGCGTGGGGAGCTTGGGTTTGCGGGGGATTCTTTGTTTGGCAGGGGTCCTTTTATGCCTATTTCTGTTGGTTTTGACCTTTTTTGTTTCTTTTGTTTTGTTTTATCCGTTGCTTTGTCGTTTTCGGTTTGTATGTCTGGGACTGTGAGGTTTCACTGCCCGTTTTTTGGCCTTAGCGGGTGTCAGAATAATGGTGGGCGGGGTCTTGCTAAGAGTTCATTGGTGGGTCATTTGCATGGTCATCATTTTACTGGGGCCACCCTTGATGTCACTAAACATGCTCTTTCGAATTCTTTTACCCTTTTTGATGAGACCGAGTCGACTTTCAGGCGTATGGGTCGTTGGCTTGTGGTGATTGTTTCAAGACCCACACTTTTCGTTCTAAGTGTCGTCATGGTAGTAGGTCTAATTTTGTGGGACCCGCGGATACTGGCGATGGGGTTGTTCGTTTTGTTCTCTATAATTTGAACAGACCGTTTGTCCCTGCCTCACATACTACAGGGGTTTTGTCTTCGGGTTTTGATGTTGCTCTTTTCGACCGTTTGCTTTCTAAGCGGTTGCGCACGGTTAAGACTATCCCTCCGAAGTGTCGTCTGGGTTTTTCTCGGTTACTCAAGGGGGCGCTCGACAGGGTTTTTGGTAGGCCTGATGACATCTCTGGTTGGATTCAGTTGTTTGTGTTGCCGCTGTGTACACTCAGAACTTTTACGCCGCGGAGTTGTCGTGAACGTCGGTCTGCTACTAGGCGCCGTTTCCAGGAGGAGTCTATTGTTCGGGTTGTTCGTACTTGGGCTGAGCCTGGGGGTGCGTGGCAGCTTATTCAAGATACTTTGGCTGAGGATTCGCCTCCTTTGATGGATGTTGATGATGAGGCCCTGGAGATGTGTGAGCGTAATGTCATGCAGTGTAGGCGTAAGGTTTCTGATGGTCATTTTACTGCGGCGGTTCGTGTTCTTTCATCCTCGGGCATTGCACCTTACTCTGAGGCCACTTTGGAGGACTTGCAGGCTAAACACCCAGTTGCTCCTGGACCATCTTTGCCTGCCTTACCTGTTGATCAACCTCATTTTGATGCTCCGGTTGCTGTTGTTCTAGATCGGATTAGGAGTTTTCCACGTGGTACTTCTTGTGGGCGTGACGGTTTGCGTGCTCAGCATCTTATGGATTGTTTGAGTGGTGCCGCTGTGGCAGTTTCTGATGAGCTGCTTGCCTCGATTACTCGTGTGGTTAACCTCTTTCTAGATGGGCAGTGTCCTTCTGTTTTGGGTCCGTTTGTAGCTAGCGCGCCACTCACTCCTCTAGTTAAGCCGGGCGGTGGTATTCGCCCTATTGCTGTGGGCACAGTGTGGCGGCGTATGGTTTCCAAGGTGGGGGCGTGTTTATTGGGTCCTTCTTTGGGAGATTATTTCGCGGACCTTCAGTTTGGTGTGGGTGTGTCTGGGGGTGGTGAGGCGATCTTACATGCTGTTAACCGTTTGGTTGAGAGTCGTGGGGAGGAGGTGGGTCTTTCGATGTTATTGGTAGATTTTCGGAATGCCTTTAACATGGTGGATCGCGCCGCTATGCTTCAGGAAGTTCGTCTTCGCTGCCCTGGTCTCACTCGTTGGGTAGAGTTCTGCTCGATTATATTATGGAGAGCACACTCTTTTGTCGTGTCAGGGGGTGCAGCAGGGTGACCCCCTAGGCCCGCTGCTTTTTTCTCTGGTGTTGCACCCTTTGGCATGTAAGATTAGAGACGCTTTTGACTTGTGTTTGCAGGCATGGTATTTGGATGATGGCACGATTGTCGGTGATACCTTGGTTGTAGGCCAGGTCTTGGAGCTGATTCAGGCAGAGGGTCCTCGTTTGGGTCTCCACCTTAATGTTGATAAAACTGAGGTTTTTTGGCCTACGGAGGATCCGCTGAGCCGGCTTGTTGGTGTCTTCCCTCCTAATATTGCTAGGCCTCTCCTCGGGGTCAAGTTATTAGGTGGGCCTGTTAGTGTCGATTTTGAGTTTTGTAGTTCTATGGTTTTGCAGAGGGTGGCTAAGACCATTGAACTCATGGACGCAGTTGCTCAGCTTAACGATCCTCAGAGTGAGTTGTTACTTCTTCGGGCTTGCACTGGAGTCTCTAAGATATATTTCGCCCTGCGTACTTGTGCGCCGCGCATTTTTGAGTCGGCCCGACTTTCTTTTGATGCGGCCCTACGCTCTTCCTTGGAGCGTATCGTTGTTGCTTCAGGTCCGAGTTTCGGTGATTGGCAGTAGAGGCTCGCTACTTTGCCTTTTTCTTTCGGAGGGCTTGGTGTCTATTTGGCCGGGGATGCTGTCCATTATGCTTTTTTAGCATCGCGACTTCAGTCTGCTGACCTGCAGTCCAAGCTTCTCCGTAATGCTGGTGTTGTCTCTTTGGGGTCTGCGTTTGCTGACGCTGTTGGTGTTTTTAATCGGACTTTAGAGGTTGATATCTTAGGTAATCCTGGCGAGATCACTGCCCCCCGACTTATGAAACGATTGGAAGATATGTATTTCGCTCGGGTAGCTAGGGATGCCGCTTCTGTTCATTCCTTGTCACACAGTTTCGATTGGCTTAGGGTGGTCCCTATTTTGGGGGTTGGGTCAGACCATGAATGGTCGTACTTATCGTTGCGTGCTTTGTTACCGTCTTGGGGTGCCTTTATTCACCATTGATCGCCCGTGCTCTACTTGCTCGCGGGTCTTCGTGGGTGATATATTCGGAGATCATGTTGTTACGTGTACGGGGTTGGTTGGCGTCAAACATCGGCATAATGTTGTTCGTGACACGCTGGTTGACATCTGTTATCGTTCCAGGATCTCAGTTGGAAAGGAGGTTGACATTGGTATGATTGGTGCTGATGGCTGACCTCTTCGCCCAGCAGACGTTTGCGTCGATTTGACTGGGTCGTCGCCCATGACTCAGACGGGATTGATGGATTTTGAATCAGGTAAGGCGGTAAGGGAAGCGGCCAATCGTAAGCGTGCTAAGTATGAGGCTAGGTGCGCTGCTTTGGGTTATGGCTTCCTCCTTTTCTCTTTCTCCTCTTTGGGAGAGTTGGAGCCTTCAGTTGTTGCTCTGCTAAAGCGGATCCAACAGTTCTCCAAGACGCAGGATATCGAGGCGTAGGCTGCAGCTTTTATTTTTACTAGAATTGGTTTTTCCATAGCAAAGGGTGTGGGAGCTCAGATCGTATCTCGGCTCCCCACCAATTTCTTGTAAATTATTATGGATTTTTAGTATATTATATTATATATAATACTATAATGACATATTGTAACACCCCAAAATCGTTGCATTAGACCCAAAAAAGCGTTACCATAGACCTAAGGTAACGCTAAAGGGCGCTGCAATTGCTCGTGCTGCATTAGGTCTAAGGTAACGACATTTGACACCTATTGTAACGCATATGCATTATCAAAAGATAGCGTTACCTTAGCTTATAACCACTGTTGCAATATGTACCCCAAACGCAACAAAGCTAAGGCAACGCTTCCGACTTTCAAATTCAACAATTTCAAACTAATGCAACGCCTATTAATAATATTTAATATTAATAATAATAATTATAATAACAGCAATTCATTAGGCTATGTGGGATTCGAACCCACACATTTTGTGCAAATGTTGCACATAGCTCTACCATTAAGCTAATAGTCTCTTTAACAAAATAAAACTCATTATAGCTAACATGTATTGCAAATCTGAGGATAAGGTAATGCAAATTAAAAGTACATTAATTAATAAGGAGGCGAGATATAAGAATATAACCCGTGAACGGTGAATCATATTTAGATGACCAAAACTAGCATTTGAAGTTCACAATCACACTATAGTCGATGCAAAGTGTAGAGAAAAAAAGTTGTAGTAAACAACTCTATATACAGGTTCATAAGTTAAGAGGAAGAGCTATACACATCATGAGCACAAGCTTTAAGTTAACTCGTGGAGTGTTTTTTGTGCTCAATAATGTTTGATTGATTGAATTTCAGCAAGACTTCAAAAAAAAAAAAAAGTTGTTGAGCATGTTGCACAAGTATTCCACATCAAATGACTATCGCTTAGCAGGAGTAAGATAAAGATAGAGCGAGTACAGGAACAAAAGCATCCAACAAAAGCACAAGGATTACCTTAAAAACAAACATACTTAAGACGTATATGCCAAAGTAGAAGCCTTGTGTTAATATATTGCATTAACCCTTAGGATTTACAACAAGAGTTAAACAGAGACTCCAATCAAGCTAAAAAAAAAGGAAACTCTATATGGACTTCATATTGTGATTGTATTTCCAAACAGGCATTCATAGAGCTCGCCATATTCAGTTTAGGAAGATGTTCACAACCTAGCTAATCTTAAAACGAAAAGCGTATTTGAATAACACACATGTACAAGCTGAGGATAAAGAAACAAGGTTACCACAGTCAAACACCCTTGCCTATTCCCGCTCCTTCATGTCCAGATAGATTCAGCCTTAAGAGCAGACCATTAGTAACTCTCTAAATTATAGAGTACAAATTGTAGTAAACTCCAACCTCTAAACAGGCAATCAAAATGATCACTTCGGCAAATAATTTAATACTGAAGCATGAGTTAGTATTCTTTCTATGATGAAAACCAGTTTATAAAGGCTTGTTAACTATGTCAAGTCCTTATGCATGTTTACACTATGAGAGGTAAAAATAGAGTGGCTAAAGCACAAAAAATGGAGTGACATTGTTCACAGAGTGATCCTTCAAAAGAGGCGCGGAATGGGAGTAGAGTTCCCTAGTTCTAGTACTCTAATAGTATATTTAGCATTCCATACATGACGCTATTCACTTTCGCACACCCTGTTTGCACTCAGACATCACCTTAGGTGAGCATCCAGAGACTTTTTGTGTAGCCAAAACAATTACACAACTTAGAGATTGACATGAAAAATCCCAAAGCTATACACTGGTTATCTCATAAAACCCAATTTACTTCATATGACCATCAAAGCAAATAAAACTCAAATTTAAGAAAATAAATTACACATGCGAAACCCTAGATTTACAATAACTCGGAATCAGCACACAAATACACCAAATCGAATTACCACAAGGCATCAAAGAGGGGGTGGTTACCTTGACGGTGAGGCGGGGACGGCATCAAGATAACCGGAAACACCAACTCAGACATGTTCGGGTTCTTTCCGGCCTTCAAAAACCAGACGATAAGACCGACTGGAAACTGCAAACCGCTCTTGCTACTCCTCGAGGTCGTCTTCTTCGTTGCATCGGACCCCAATGTTTTCCCTCTTCCGGACATTTTGAGAGAGAGAAAGTGTGAGTTATTGCAAAAAAAAAAAAAATAGATCTAGAAAATTTTTCTCTGAACAAACTTGGATCGAAAATCAAGTTGAGGAAACATACCCGATATTCAATCGAATTCGCTCAAAAAATTAGCTCAATCGAAAATCAAGTTTCGGCGAGAGGTAATCAGGGAGAATCAGGAAAGAAGTGAAGTCAACAGGAAAACATAAATCATTAGTAATCAGGAATTTGAATCAGAAGTCTAAACCCCCTTTTCAAAACCCTAGAAATTTCAATTTATTACCATTATCAATTTGAACCTAAAAAGCTGATTGCTAGAGTTACAGTGAGATTAAAACACCAAAAAATTAAGCAATTAAAATTAATAAACAGAGAAAATGTATATAATCTAGCCCCAGATTTAAAGAATCCAAAATTTGAGATTAAAATCACTTACCTTATTATCGCAAACCGAGTTTAAGCTTGGAGGAGAAGAGGAAGAAGAAGAAGAACGGCGTAGCGAGGAGCAGGCGAAAGATGGCAATCGGAAAGAGAGATAGAAGGATGAGAGTTTGGGAGGAGCAGATGATGAGACACACAAGAGAGAAAGAGATCAAAGAGAGAAAGAGAAATAGAAGGTGTTGTCGTGTTGATTACGATTGAAATTTCCATTTTTTTTTTCCCATCAAACGTTGCATTTGTTGGGGATAAGGCAACAATAAATCACCTAAGGCAACGGTTGATCAAGTACCGTTGCATTAGGTCAATTTACAGTGCATTTAATTCTTAAGCATTACAATAGCCTATCAAACGCAACGGTTATTCCAGGTACCGTTACATTAGGCCAACTTATAGTGTTACATTTGCTCATTTTTGTGGTAGTGAATCAAAGAAGTACCACGTCATGTGACTTGGTTGAGAGGTCATAAATCCAAGAAAGGTGCAATGTCCGAGTATGACGAGGAAGTGGTGAAAGAAATTGTAAGTTATTTTTTTTAAGGGTAGAAATTGTACTTATTTTAAAATCGTTTCACATATTAATTCTAATTAAATTGTTATTGTCACTTAGGGTGAGTTGGAAGAAGCCGTGAAAGAAGGAAAATTTGTTCCCCAAGGTCGAGATGATATATTGTCTCGTGCAATTGGCA
This sequence comes from Spergularia marina, assembly GCA_963680865.1. Taxonomy (NCBI): domain Eukaryota; kingdom Viridiplantae; phylum Streptophyta; class Magnoliopsida; order Caryophyllales; family Caryophyllaceae; genus Spergularia; species Spergularia marina. Next base: position 17,373,117 of record OY804553.1, on the reverse strand, counting down.
AAGAGGAGCACCCGGGTCGTGTTCGTGGTGTAACCAACATGAGCAATTTGTCGAATGTTTTTGGTAGATCCACGAAAAAGATGTCCGAGGTAAAGTTAGAGAATACGGTGTGAACAATGCAATCCCAAATGTTCAAGATGAGTCAAATACTTTGCAATTTCGTAGCCAGAGAAACTCCGAGTCAAGCTGATATGAAAGAATTGATGAGTGCAATGATGAGTAACGATTCGCAAGCAATAGAAAATAATGAAGAGGATAGAGTGTCTAAGGATTTTAATGTTCTAAGAAAGGGAAAAGAAGTGAGTTTAAATGATGATCGTGAGCCTCCTGTTTCCCATTCATCTCCGAGACAAGTTCGTAATATCCCTTAAACGTCGATCTCATCAATTTAAGATACGTGTGAAGGGCCGCTTCAGGTATCTAATATAATTGTTATATTACTTTACTTTATTAATCAATTCAACATACTTTATCTCAAATGAATTATATTTTCCAATTGTGATAGTTGCACCAACAATTTACATTACTTTATAAATAATGCAGGGTTGACATAAGTGTCAAATTTCACTTCTTAGAAATTCACAAGAGATAGTAGCTTTAGGAGAAGTGTATGTGCCAGGCGCTTCGGAGGTACTTACTCTACACAATAACATTGTACCTCCCGGTTATAGTAGAGTGAGTATCTCGAAAGACTTGGTGCCAAATGCCGAATTGCCAGTTCCGACCCCGGAAGCTTGTTTTCTCTCTTCGGCCCTTGGTGGTTATGTGTTGTGGCCTTCTCCTTTCATATATATATTGCCTGATACGGTAATTTATACTTCATTATTGAAATTCTTATATTATGTTTGATTTATATTTAAATTTTAACAAGTGTTTTATTTATTTTGATCATTTAGAATGAAACGGATAACTCTACGAATAAGAACAACACACCACCAATCAACAATTCGACACCTACGTCCATTTCAACTTCCTCTTCGGAATTCATAACACCGGAAGATAAAATGAATATGAGAAGAACTGTGTTGATGAAGTGACTTTGTAATAAAGCTTGAAGCATGAAGAAAACCGGTGATGAGGGAAAAGTTTTGCATGTACCCGAGCATGTGCTTCATAATATGCAAGACTTGTTTGTGACACCGGAAGAGATGGAGCAATGGTTATCAATGGCAAATTCAATCTACTCACATTACGGAATTTATCTTGTAAGTCACTTTTTATACATTTGTTTAAGAAAAATAATAATTAGTTTAGATACTCATATATATTGGTAAATTGATTCATGTGACACTTTCTTGTTGTGGTTTTTTGTAATAGGTATTTGAAAAAGTTGTATGAAAGGAGACGTGTAGATGGTTTGTATGGTTTTTTATGCCCGGCATTTTTGTCTCCTATAACACCGGTTGATGATGAGGATGATCTTGCGAATTATATTTTTAGTGCGTTCGCTTGTACAACATGTGCACACGGGCAAAAGATATTTTTCGCACCTTATAATGAGAGGTAACTAGTTTTACAAATTCTAGATGATTTTTTTATTTTATATTTCATAACTTATATTATTTTGATAATGTGTAGTTCGCATTGGATGTTAGTGGTGATTCATCCACTGTCAGGAATGGGGTATTGGTTAGATCCATCAAGAGGGAGTAAAAAACCACCCGAATTTCTTCGTAATCTAATACAAGAATATGTATATATTATCTATCTTTAAACTCCATTGTTCTTTAAACTCCACTATTATTTAATTATATCTTTTAATTATATTGGAATACCGTGTTATTTAACCAGCGCCGTTACGAGGATCATGACTTTGGATCCCCTAAACAAGTTGAATAAGAAGTCGACGCTTATGAAATGGCATACTATAATGGTACGTTTGATTTTTTTTGTGTTTATTAACTATAATTTTGATATTCTATTTATGCGTTCGAATTTGGGATTATTTATTTTTTATTTTGTTTTGTAGTGTCCCCGTCAATCCTTAGGAAGTAACGATTGTGGATATTATATTTGTCGTTACATGTTCGAGATAATCCAAAAGAAAGCCACAACTATTCCAATTACGGTAAATATCAAAACATATATCTATCCTATAGTAATTTATAAATGTTTAATTTTTGGATATCTAAATTCAATTTGTCGTTTTAGTATGTTGTGAAGGGTTGCAAGCAATTTACGAATGAACAAGAGGATGAAATAAGAGATCTTTGGGCTACATATGTCTTTGTGAATGGAGATGAAGAAGGAGACGATGAAGATCTCTAGCTACCTAGCGAGTTTTGCTTGTAAGTGTTCAAATCTACTTTGATTTCTTGAAACACTTAGATTCTCTTTAAGTTAGAAATGTTAGTAAGTTTTAGTTAGGAAATTAGAAACTAGGAAAAACAAGAGATCTCCATTGTTATATTTTGGAGAAATGTTATGGATGGAGTAATTGAGATTGGATGGATGCTTATTATATATAGAGTGAATTTGAAGCTTCATTGTTGTATAGCAAAGAATCGACTTGGTTTCTTATAGTCGAGGTTTTGGGAATTGGTATCGTTGAAACGGCATAATCGTAATGTATGTTTGTAATGTGGGAATTGGCAACTAATTTTTGTAGTCGCCAATTCCCTGGCAGAAGCAGAAGCAAGCAAACTAAAAAAAAAAAAAAACTATCGTATGACACCGGTTTTTTAAAAACAATAACAACATATGACATCGTTTTTTTGAAAAACCGGTGTCAAATGTCCATCAAGCGAAAGAAAAAAAAAAAAACAATATACGACACCGGTTTTAGGTCAAACCGGTGTCAAATATGTACCCAGAAAGTCAACACTGGTGTACATATGACATCGGTTGGACCTAAAACCGGTGTCATATGTACACCAGTGTTGACTTTCTGGGTACATATTTGACACCGGTTTGACCTAAAACCGGTGTCTTATGAGTTGGTTTTGACACCGGGTATTTTTAGAACAACCGGTGTCTTAACATAAGACACCGGCAGTCCAGACACCGGTTGCAACCGGTGTCTATATGGTTTTGCACCCGGTGTCTTATGTATTATTTGGCGTAGTGTTTGTTTATTTTTTTTGATTTGAAAAATATTAGAGTAAAAAACTTAAGAGAAGATAATGAAAACAGCCAAAACGATCATAAATCCATACAAAGTGACGAGCGTCGAAACGCATGAAATACTTCAGAAAATGAGGAAACAACACTCAAATCCAACAAGTATAGTCCTAGGGTATCTACAGTAATTTTTGGATGACATTTGACGTTATTCGAAAAATTGATCAAATTTGACCGGAATCACAGTATTCTCACCACACTCATTGCATAACATTCATACATTTCATTCAAACTTGTAAAACGAACTGTGCATGCTTCTATTCTACTTTTAATCTTATTTTCGAATTCTAATCAAACGAACACGGTTATATATGTTAGGATTGTCATATAAGTAACCCAAATGTCATTTCAAACCACACTCATTGCATAAGATTTATACAATTCATTCAAACTTGTGAAACGAACTGTAGATGATTCAATCTACTTTTTAGCTTATTCCTTGATTCTAAGCTTATTTTTTAATTCTAATGAAACTAAAACGATTATATATAATCCACGGTTTTTTGATAAAAAGGCTCGGGAGTGAATACGGCTCAAATTTTGGTGGTATTCTCTACGTATGAAATAATGTGGATTCGAAAAATATTAGAGTAAAAAACTTAAGAGAAGATAATGAAAACGGCCAAAACGATCATAAATCCATACAAAGTGACGAACGTCGAAACACATGAAATACTTCAGAAAATGAGGAACCCAACACTCAAATCCAACAAATATAGACCTAGGGTATCTAATTTAACGTTTGGAGGACATATGGGTTGTTTCGTAAAATAGAAGAAATTTGACCAGAATCGCAATACATAATCCACGGTTTTATCGATAAAAAAGCTCCGGACCGAAAACGGCTCAAATTTTGGTGATCGTCTCTACGTATGATATAATGAGGATTTTCAAAATATTAGAGTAAAAAACTTAAGAGAAGATAATTAAAATGGCCAAAACGGTCATAAATCCATACAAAATGACGAGCGTCGAAACGCATCGAATGCTTCAGAAAATGAGAAAACAACACTCAAATCCAACAAGTTTAGTCCTAGGGTATCTACAGTAATTTTTGGAGGACATTTGGCGTTTTTTCGTAAAATTGATCAAATTTGACCAGAATCGTAGTACATAATCCACAGTTTTTCGATAAAATGGCTCCGGAGCAAAAATGGCTCAAATTTCGGTGGTAGTGTATAAGTATAATATAATGAGAATTTGAAAAATATTAGAGTAAAAAACCTAAGAGAAGATAAGGAAAACGGCCAAAATAGTCATAAATCTATACAAAGTGACGAGCGTCGAAACGTATGATATACTTCAGAAAATGAGGAACCAACACTCAACTACAACAATTGTTGTCCTAGGGTAAGTAATGTGTGGAGGACATTTGGCGTATATCGTAAAATTGATCAAATTTGACCAGAATCGTAGTACATAATCCACGGTTTTTTGATAAAATGGCTCCGGAGCAAAAACGGTTCTACTTTCAGTGGTAGTGTTTAAGTATGATATACGGAGTAATGAGGATTGGAAGAATTTTAGAGGCAAAAACCTAAGAGAAGGTTAAAAAAACAGCCAAAATGGCATAAGGCCATACAAAGTGACGAGCGTCGAAACGCATGAAATATTTCACAAAATGAGAAACCAACACTCAAATCCAACAAGTATCATGCTAATGTATCTTCAGTAATGTTTGGAAGACATTTGACTTTTTTTTCGGAAAATTAATCAAATTTTACTAGAATCACAGTACATAATCCACGATTTTTTGATAAAATGGCTTCGGAGCAAAAACGACTCAAATTTTCGTGGTTGTCTCTAAGTATGATAAAATAAGGATTTGCAAAATTTTAGAGTAAAAAACCTAAGAGAAGATAAGGAAAACGGTCATAAATCTATACAAAGTGACGAGCGTGGAAACGCATCAAATACTTTAGAAAATGAAGAACCAAAACTCAAATCCAACATGTATAATCCTAATGTATTTTCAGTAATGTTTGGAGGACCTTTGGCTTTATGTCGTCGCTAGCAATTAGCTCTTATCCTTTGGCGGAAAATTGATCAAATTTGATCAGAATAACATTACATAATCCACTATATTTCGACAAAATAGCTCCGAGGCAAAAACGACTCAAATTTTGGTGGTAGTCTCTATATATGATATAATGAGGATTTGCCAAATATTAGAGTAAAAAACCAAAGAGAAGATAAGGAAAACAACCAAAACGGTCATAAATCCACACTAAGTGACGAGCGTCGAAACACATGAAATATTTCACAAAATGAGGAACCAACACTCAAATCCAACAAGTATATTCCTAGGGTATCTACAGTAACTTTTGGAGGACATTTGACGTTATTCGAAAAATTGATCAAATTTGACCGGAATCGAAGTATATAATCCACGGTTTTTCGATAAAAAGGCTCGGGAGCGAATACGGCTCTAATTTTGGTGGTAGTCTCTACGTAAGATATAATGAGGATTTGAAAAATATTAGAGTAAAAAACTTAAGAGAAGATAATGAAAACGGCCAAAACGATCATAAATCCATACAAAGTGACGAGCGTCGAAACGCATGAAATACTTCAGAAAATGAGGAGACAACACTCAAATCCAACAAGTATAGTCCTAGGGTATCTATAGTAATTTTTGGACGACATTTGACGTTATTCGAAAAATTGATCAAATTTGACCGGAATCGCTGTATTCTCACCACACTCATTGCATAACATTCATACATTTCATTCTAGCTTGTAAAACGTACTGTGCATGCTTCTATTCTACTTTTAAGCTTATTTTCGAATTCTAATGAAACGAACACGGTTATATGTGTTAGGATTGTCATATAAGTAAACCAAATGTCATTTCTAACCAAACTCATTGCATAAGATTCATACATTTCATTCAAACTTGTGAAACGAACTGTGCATGATTCAATTCTACTTTTTAGCTTATTCCTTGATTCTAAGCTTATCCACGGTTTTCTGATAAAAAGGCTCGGGGGTGAATACGGCTCAAATTTTGGTGGTAGTCTCTACGTATGATATAATAAGGATTTGAAAAATATTAGAGTAAAAAACTTAAGAGAAGATAATGAAAACGGCCAAAACGATCATAAATCCATACAAAGTGACGAGCGTTGTAACGCATGAAATACTTCAGAAAATGAGGAACCCAACACTCAAATCCAACAAATATAGTCCTAGGGTATCTAATTTAACGTTTGGAGGACATATGGCTTGTTTCGTAAAATAGATGAAATTTCAACAGAATCGCAATACATAATCCACGGTTTTATCGATAAAACAGCTTCAGAGCGAAAACGGCTCAAATTTAGGTGGTCGTCTCTACGTATGATATAATGAGGATTTTCAAAATATTAGAGTAAAAAACTTAAGAGTAGATAATGAAAACGACCAAAACGGTCATAAATCCATACAAAGTGACGAGCGTTGAAACGCATGGAATACTTCAGAAAATGAGGAAACAACACTCAAACCCAACAAGTATAGTCCTAGGGTATCTACAGTAATTTTTGGAGGACATTTGGCGTTTTTTCGTAAAATTGATCAAATTTGACCAGAATCGTACTACATAATCCACGGGTTTTCGATAAAATGGCTCCGGAGCAAAAATGGCTCAAATTTCGGTAGTAGTGTCTAAGTATGATATAATGAGGATTTGAAAAATATTAGAGTCAAAAACCTAAGAGAAGATAAGGAAAACGGCCAAAACGGTCATAAATCCATACAAAGTGACGAGTGTCGAAACGTATGAAATACTTCAGAAAATGAGGAACCAACACTCAAATACAACAATTATTATCTTAGGGTATCTACAGTAATGTTTGGAGGACATTTGGCGTATTTCGTAAAATTGATTAAATTTGACCAGAATCGTAGTACATAATCCATGGTTTTTCGATAGAATGGCTACGTAGCAAAAACGGCTCAAATTTCGGTGGTAGTGTCTAAGTATGATATAACGAGGATTGGAAGAATATTAGAGCCAAAAACCTAAGAGAAGGTTAGAAAAACGGCCAAAATGGTCATAAAGCCATACAAAGTGACGAGCGTCGAAACGCATGAAATATTTCACAAAATGAGGAACCAACACTCAAATCCAACAAGTATAGTACTGATGTATCTTCAGTAATGTTTAGAGGACATTTGGCTTTTTTTCGGAAAATTGATCAAATTTGACCAGAATTACAGTACATAATCCACGATTTTTTGATAAAATGGCTTGGAAACAAAAAGGACTCAAATTTTGGTGGTGTTCTTTAAGTATGATCGATAAAAGAAGTATTTGCAAAATATTAGAGTCAAAAAGCTAAGAGAAGATAAGGAAAACGGCCAAAACGGTCATAAATCCATACAAAGTGACGAGCAACGAAACACATGAAATACTTTAGAAAATGAGGAACCAAAACCCAAATCCAACAAGTATAATCCTAATGTATCTTCAGTAATGTTTGGAGGACCTTTGGTTTTAAGTCATCGCCAGCAATCAGCTCTTATCCTTTGGCGGAAAATTGATCAAATTTGATGAGAATAACATTACATAATCCACTATTTTTCGACAAAATGGCTCCGAAGAAAAAACGACTCAAATTTTGGTGGTAGTCTCTACATATGATATAATAAGGATTTGCAAAATATTAGAGTAAAAAACCTAAGAGAAGATAAGGAAAACAGCCAAAACGGTCAGAAATCCACACTAAGTGACGAGCGTCGAAACGCATGAAATATTTCACAAAATGAGGAACCAACACTCAAATCCAACAAATATAGTCCTAGGGTTTCTCATTTAACGTTTAAAGGACATTTGGCTTGTTTCGAAAAATTGATCAAATTTGACCAGAATCGCAATACATAATCCACGGTTTTTCAATAAAAATGCTCCGGAGCGAAAACAGCTCAAATTTTTGTGGTAGTCTCAACGTATGATAGAATTTTTTTGTATGATTTTACTACTTAGCCAATCCGTATAATCTTTCCTCCAGAGTTAAAGCTGGATTAACTAAAGTCTATACCTAACATAGGATTAGTTTATTATATAAACAAGCAATTTGGCGACCAATGCCAGCATAAATCCAAGACTGTAAGCATCTTGTAAAGCAGATTAAGTTCTCTGTTAGTGTTAGAATGCTAGGCAAGTTTGATGCTAGTTTACGTGAGGATTTCCTTAATGCCTAGTTAGTGGTTCTATTTTTTTTTTTTTTTTTTGGAAGATTACTTCACCCCTTTTTGGAAGGATAAAGCTACTAACCTTCTTGAAAAAACTAAATGTATACCTTTACCCTTATTTAACGAGGATAAAACCTGTCTTTGAGTGTGGTCAGGTCTTTAGAGCTTGAAAATCTGTTTTCTTTAAGACACTTCTGCGTTTTCCTTGAAGGCCGCTTTCATCTTAACCTCCGAACTTCAGGTGTAAAGATTACTCTTTAGTAATGTCGTTTCTAGAAATTCGTTACAGTATCTTTAAGGGTATTATATTTTTGAAAGAAAGTATTAGATGTAGTTATCGTGTGACTCATGTTTCTATTCATCTTCTTAAGTAACCCACTGTGTACGTGATCTCGTAAAGTCTGGCTAAAGGTGTCTGATTGTTAATTTTATATTCAGGTTATTGTTCGTTTGTACAATAATGGGAGGTTGTTGGAGGCGAGAGAAGATTATATGGACTGTCACTACAATTTTTTAGTCCTTAAAGTGAAGTCTGCAGAGACTTTGGGTGTCTTGGATTTGAAGGTTCATCAGGAGAAACCTCGACAAAAATCTGATGTTATTGCTCTAGGACGCGATTTCTTCTCAACAACTCTGTTGCAGGAACCAGGAATGGTGCATTGCTACCATCCTTACTTTGGCTCTGATGATCTCTTGAGTTCAAGCTGTCAAATCCTTGAGGTATGTAAACTTACATGCATTTTTTACTGATCTATAACTCATTTGTAGTAGTATAACTCGTACTTCACAATAATTCCGATCTAGATGATGACGGCTACTTTCAAGAAGTACAAACTCTAACCTATCATATTCTAAGTGACACATAGCTATAGATAGTGTTTTTTCTGTCATTGATGAATACCCTTATACCGCAATCCCATTGATCATGACTCTGACATGTATGTCTTGAACAAGAGTACTGTAGTCTATGGAACTTAAATAAGTTTTCAACATCTTCAGAGCCACGGTGAATTTTGTTCTTTCACAACCTTCCAGAGACTAGAATTTTTTACCACCTTGAGCTAATATTTAACAAGTTAAATTTGAATGTACGAAACTACATAATGAGCCAAAAAAAAAAAAAAAAAAAAACAAGGAGCATAACAGATCTCACCATCAAGCTACTCAGAATTCAAAGAAAAATAACCAACTCCATGCAGTTAGAGTCGTAGTAAATAATTCACTATCCTTAAGTGACGTCGTTGATAGCCTTTTGTACCAAATACTGAAAAACTCACCATATTTAGTGATTACCTTTGTTTGCCAATGCTGAGTTCCCACACATTCAGAACATAGGCGTGACTAATACAGATACTATTGTAGACTACAGCATAAACTCTTAACCTATCAAACATAGCACCAAGTACCAACAGTGTCTATAACAATCTTATTCAGACTCTGAGTAAAAATTAAGCGTACTTTCTAACAAGTTTAACACCACAGACAGAACTCAAACGTCATTAGGTACTCCAAATATTGTTTACTAAAGTAATCAAGCTAAAACATGGGAGAATGATTGAAACATTTTAGTATAAATAAAAGTGTGTGCTTCTCTACTACTTGACTTACCAGCAAAATATAGTGTACACCAAAGGCCCTAATACGCCAGCACAATCCTCATTGCCTAAATATATTGAAAGAATTCCTTAACTGTAGAGAAACGTGAATAATAATGTTCTTAGTCATGCTGTGAACAAGACAGCCACATAGGCATAATTAGCATAAGTGTATGCCATGTGCGAATTGAGAGATTAAAATTGTTTCAAAAAGGTTAGACACAAATAACATCTTAGAAACATTGACACTGATTAGTAATGACATTACAGATATCTTGGGGATAAAAATCTGCATATGCAAGAATGGTTACAACAATATTATACCTCAACTAAATATACACACTGAACCATATAACAAATGTTGATATATCACAATATAGCAAGAACCAAAGTATTAGTGTATAGCTAGACAAATTATACTTCCACAGTAAAACAGCAATATGTCAGTTAATATGGCTATGTAGCTTACTTTAAAGAACAGTTAAATGTACGGAGTATCTATTTCTGCTCTTATTTGGAAAGATATAAACTGGTATCCACGAGTTGCAACTTGCAAATCACTGTGCAGACTTTGATTACTAATAACCGTGTCCTTAGCTTTTGATGAACACGAATTTGACGTTTTGTGCATATCCTTTGCATTGTTGAATGGCGTATCTTGGGTTTTCTGCCAGTGCGATGATGTTTTATGAGTGTGTATGCAAGACTTTAGTGCTATGTAGAAAATTAACTTGATCTTTTAGAAAATCCTCTTCTCCTTGTGTGGGACAGTGTGGTGAAGGTTCCATCCGACATTATGGTAGCAATTATATGTATCTTTTCCCGTTAATATATTGTTCTATACAAACTTTTTAATCAACTATTTAACTTAGCATATTTTTTTGAGTAAGACTATTTATATATGTGATATACATCACAAAACATATATGAGGGGTAGTATGGGTATTTTTTATATTTTTATATGGTGAGATTGAGGAGAGAGAATTGGAATATGGTGGGACATATGAATAAAAAATTAGGCATATACATTTAGAAATGTATATGAATATACATAAAGACTTTCTCTATTTTTTTAGGCTTATGAAGGAGGACCTCTTGTCAGCTGGACTGGAGCTTTGATTGGGATTAATTTCGTGGATGACTCGGGCTATGCTTGTCCGCTTCCAATTTATTCTGTTACTTTGAGCTTGCAGATTCAAGAAAAATCAGGGTAAACTTCAGATTCAGTGTCTGATTCTTGTTTTGTCTAGCGTTTTGAGTATAATTAATTCTATCTTTTTTTTTTCTTTTGTATTTTATTATCAGCTGTCTACATTAGAAATTTGGTGGCAGAGTTTACACGTTGACTTGTTTGAGAAAACTTTTTCTTGATTGAGTCTTGCGTCATCTCCTGGCTTTAATTTGGAATATCTTGGGTAATTGTGGCTTATAGAAAGGCTAAACAGCCAAATTGCTATAAAAAATACATGCTTTCCTCCTTCAGTATGAAAAAACTGCAGACTTATTGGTATTAAAACCTATAGCGAGACTCAAGTAAGCCTAATTTTTCGCTTTTGGAAAAGACGAGGAAAAAATAATTTTATGTTTTTCAAAAATAATCCTTTACTGATTTTTGAGAAACATTTTGTGAAACCGTTGACATATTTTTGAAAAACTTGTGAATAACTATTTGCTATGTTTTTGAAAAAAATAAAGACGAAAATTAGGCTCATTAACTCCCGTTACATTTTTTTTTAATACCAATATGTCTCTTAGAGTCTTTTGTATACCATTGGGGTAATGGCCTGTATGTTTTGATACCATTCTGGTAATTTGGCCCTTGTAAAAGTAGGTTTTCATAATTGCTTTTTGTTTTCTGCAAGGAGTATTAAAACTGTAGTTGCATAGGAATACTGATAAGATGTAATTAGAGTTGTGAATGATAGTTGTTGTGTTATTATTGATGAGGGGGTCAACCCCTATTTATATCGTTACATAACTTGTACCGTAAGACAGAGATCTACTCCTAATATTCCTTAATACTATTCCTACCATAAGTCTAATATTCCCTAGTCATATTCCTAATACAATACTTCCTTAATTCTCTAACACCCCCCCTCAAACTCATGGTAACTTTGCAAAAGTTTCCATGGGTTTGAAAATTACAATAATTGTGTAAAACAAAAAATAGTATCTGTAGTAGCTTCACCGATCCGCAATCTTCGTTCATCCTTGTTCAGCAACAGTTGTAGACGGTTTAGTGAACACCGAAATAACAAATTTGCACGGTTTGATGGACACCGAAAAACCAAATCCGTACGGTTTACTGGACACCGAAAAACCACATAGTTTGTTTGTCACGGTTTGATGGACACCGTAAAACCAAAATTTGTTTGTAGTTTATCAATGGTCGAAATTGGTTCGACCAAGTTTAGTTTGTCACGAAAGAGTCGAAATTGGTTCGACAATATCCGTGAGAGGGTTGAAAAGTCGTACGACCCAATAGTAGTAGTAAAGGCTGAACGTAGAAAACAAGGGATTTTGTGGGTCATATATTAGATCAAAGGGGGTTTACGTGGAGAAATTAGGAATTTAGGAGTGTTGTTTGTTTTTATTTTGTGTAGGAATTTGGCTAGACTTACGTAGGGTAAGTAGAAAAGGAAATTTGAACCTAGAAAAGTTTCTAAGTAATACTAATAAATCTTAAGGCTGAAGAATTTTGATCATTACGAAATCCCACCGGTGGGTGTTATAGATTATCAACCCATCGGCAGACAGCGGAAGCAACTTGCAGAGTTCTCTAGGAAAGAGGTTCTGATACCATGATAAAATGTAATTAGGGTTGTGAATGATAGTTGTTGTGTTATTATTGATGAGGGGGTCAACCCCTATTTATATCGTTACATAACTTGTACCGTAAGACAGAGATCTACTCCTAATATTCCTTAATACTATTCCTACCATAAGTCTAATATTCCCTAGTCATATTCCTAATACAATACTTCCTTAATTCTCTAACAAATACTATATGGTCAGAGTGACTTGCTGCATTTTAGCTTTTCTACCTCCGTTTGAAAAGCTTTAGTGGAGGGTCGTGTAAGTTGGATACATCAGCCCTTGAGAACTCTTTAAATAAGTAATAGTCTTGGAAGTTTGAACCTTACTTTAGTCCTATCCTCTTTGATAGACGGTGGAAATAAGGAAAAGTAAAATGGAACCAGAAAGTTTAGAGAGAAACAGAAAGTTTAGCTTATTAAGCTTTGTTGGAATACTAATGAAGTCCATGTAGCTACTCTTTCAACCCCCCTACCACGCGGTGGCCCCTGTTGGGGAAAATCAGGAGATAGTGGGAGAGTAAATCATAGAGAAGTTTTTCTGATAAATCTTTCTTATAAACTTTTTCATAAAATCTCATTACATTTAGATCCTTATATATAGGTATAGTCTCATGACTCTTGACTTTCCAATTCCATAACCTCTAACAATAGATCACTAACTTTATTTCTAATTAATACAAATTCAATGACTTTTATTTCACTAATTAATTTTTGGATCATCATTTTAACATACCCCCTTGATCCGAAAATCGTAGGAGGAATCTTCTTGTTCGCACGTTAAACCGAACGCATCACCGTTACGTCCTTTACCGCAACGAAACCACGAGACCTCGTTATTCTCGTACTCTTCAATTTCGTTCATCCCTCTAGAATGAACACACGTTTGCAAGTCTTGCACTTCTTGCAATTCTTTGGCATTTGAATCTCGATCTCGCCTGCGGATCGACTGATTGGGTTCTGCATACCCATTTTCTTCAATTCATGGAGCACTTCTCCCCATAATTTTGTGAAGCCCTTGTCTTCACTATGCGATGCACTTTTCATCACATTCGATGCACTTCTCGTCGATCATCATCTTATTTCTGTTGGAGCACTTCTCTCCGCAATCTCAATAATAGAGAATGTCTCTCTATTTCTCTATGGTGCACTTCTACGATGATGAGCAAGCTACCACCAAATCTGCGGCATTTCCGCAACCTCATTGTCATCGGTGCTTTGACCTGACACATTTGGGCTACGTACCCAAACTTTCGACGTCTCCTTTTGAGACTCAAGGAGCCTTTCGCTCCATAAAACCTGTGTAGGCACTAAAAATTCGTTAATGTGCCATAAATTAAATTAATTAATTAATTTGAGTTAATATAAACTTTTAGCTCGATTTAATGAACCCGTCCCGTTAAAATGATATCTGGATTGATCCGATTACTAATTTGGGTTAAACGGATCCTGGTCCGGATAAAACAGGCAATTGGGCGAAGTCCACATAAAGCCTGAAAAGAGACCCGTGACTACAAGCCCACCAGAAATTAGGGTTATCACTCTATATATATAGAGTCTCCCTCATTCATTTTGGAGGTTGGAAAAATCAGAGAGAAGAAAACCCCAGAGGAATTCTCTACAAAAACTCCCAGTCAAACGCAGTCAACAAGCACTTACGTGCCACCTGCGGAACAACGAACGATCGTCAAACGATCAACGAACGTCAGTTCAAATAACCAAGTTCAAGGAGAGATTCAAGTCCCCTGCGACCCTCTCAAGAACAACGACAGCGCACGCGGACGACGCGCGCACCCCCTACAGCACGTACGCTACCAGTGTATCGTACGGCGTACCCCCTACTGCGTAGTAGAATTCAGAGGATTACATTAGAGATTGTAAACACACAACTATTCTGATATAAATAAAATTTATTTTGTTTCCTTATTTTGTCTTAGTACAAAATTTGCGTTTACAACCTATAGCTTGCTTCGTCACCAAATGCACACACAAGGCTGGCATTGCCTGCCACCTTTTCAATTCTTCACCAAAACTATATCACCTTCGGCTCACATCATTCACATGGATTCAATATCCCACGTGACATGGCTTCTTGATCACACACATTTTTTTTGTTGAATTGTCAAATTAACAAGGCTATGATGCCTAATTAACAAACGAATCACACGTTTTTTTTTTATAAATTGATTTACTCTGAACCTCTCTATCTCAGTCTCTCTTTTATAAATTTCACACCCTCCACTATGTCAAAAACAGGCTTTCAGAACGGTTTCTCTAAAGCTAAGCAAAACGGTTGTGGAACCGTTCTCTAGACGACGGTACTTAAAGGCTAACAGAACGGTTGTAACCGTTCTTAAAGGGTATAAGAACGGTTTTGAACAAAACCGTTTTCAAAGACCTTTAAGAACGGTTATCTGAAAAACCGTTCTCAAAAATTGTTGCCTTACAAAACGGTTTTATTAGAAACCGTTCTGTTATGTACCCATTTTTTAATAAAAAAAAAAATTCAAGATTCCCAGCTTTCCCAACCCCTGTCCGCCCCAACCCAGATCAGTAGCAGCCCGCGATCCCCCACCCAAATCAGTAGCAGCAACAACAACTTCAATAAGAACAACAATAAAACAATAACAGTAACAACAACAACCACAACAAGATAGAATTTTTTTTATATGACTCCCATCAAGATCTTATTCATAATAAATCACTGAAAAGAATTACATCACAAATTACACAAAGTATGCAGAAAAATCACTAACCAAACATCAAACCTAACACTATTTTTAATTTCTCTCAAATCTTATTGCCATCGTCTTCTTCATCCACCTTTAGATCTGGGATTTTGATCATCAACTTGTTTGCGTTCTAACAACACAAAAAAAAAAAAAAACATTACATTAATAACGAAAAATACAATAGAAAAAATAATCGATGCATTAGAATAAGAATAACCAAGTTAGATAAAAATTAGGTCCGAAAAAAAAAATGAAATTCGAAATTAGATAAAAAGTAAATCTGCAAACGAAATTTGAAATTAGTTAGAAATAGATCTGGAATCTCGAAATTAAATTTCTAAAATCACATAGATCCTATACATAATCTGATCTCAAACATTGTCAACAATATAAATCACAAAAAAAAAAAAGAAAAAAAAACATACGAATTCAAGAAACTTAAAACAAAACTTACCAAAAGAGACGACGACCGTGAAGGGTTTGTAAATCGATCGTCGACAAGGGGCGAGCACGCAGAGATGGTGAGGAAAGGCGGCGCCAACAAATTGAAGTGATCGACGAGGAGAAAGTGATGAGTTATGGTAGAGGAGATCAAAGATGGTAGAGAAGAGAGAATGGAATTATGGAAGTGATAAGAAAAGAGAGTAGAAATGAAAGAGACCAGAGAGAAGAGTGTAGAAAGGAAAGAGTAGAGAGTAGAAGAAGTGACGGCGGAGAGGACGAGGTGATGCATCTGGGGGTTTTATTTTATTTATTTTAATTTTTTTTCTTTTTTTGGCATGATTAAGAACAGTTTTATACTAAACCCGTTTTCTTAGGTAGATGTACAAGAACGGTTTTATTTAGAACCGTTCTCTTAGGTTTAGTTCACTTTCTAACCATATATAAGAGAACGGTTTTGTCAAGAACCGTTCTCTAAAGTCTAATTTTCTTTTTATCTTTTTTACGTAAAATACATTTAAGAACGGTTTTTAGCGGAACCGTTCTCTTATACTATTAGAGATCGGTTTTTAAAAATTCCGTTCTCTTAACCAGGTTCTGGAAGCCCCAATTTGACGTAGTGCTCAAATTGATAGCAGCGGATTTTTTTTTTGTTCACCCCATTTCGAATCGAACCTGGCTACTTGAGTGGAGGTGGCCGCCATGCCAACCCTCTCAACTCAAGAGCTCTGATACCACTATGTTGGGGAATATCGGGAGATAGTGGGAGAGTAAATCATGGAGAAATTTTTCTGATAAATCTTTCTTATAAACTTTCTCATAAAATCTCATTACATTTTGGTCCTTATATATATAGGTATAGTCTCATGACTCTTGACTTTCCAATTCCATAACCTCTAACAATTGATCACTAACTTTATTTCTAATTAATACAAATTCAATAACTTTTATTTCACTAATTAATTTTTGGATCATCATTTTAACAGCCCCTTTTTCCGGTGCTTTTGAAAGCAAGCTAGCTACCAAATACTACTTCTGTGTGAGCTTATCACTTCCTTTAAGATGAGGTTTCCCTTTTGTCTGAAGTTTCAAAAACACCTCCTTAAGCTGCAAATCACTGCCTTTAAGTTGAGTCATGTAGCCAATTAATATTTGTAAACTCATCCTAATCTTTTTTTCTTTTTTTAATCTTTATGCAGGACTTGCTTGCGTCCATGGTTCGGATTGTACGTGATTAATTTAAAAGATTTGTCTTTTGATGCATTCGAAAAATCTAGGCTGTCCTTTGATGAGAATGTTGTTGTTGTTAGGCAGGTAGTTGTTCAGTTGTTGAGGTTTTTTTTTTTTTCTTCTAGTATGTATTGTTTACAGCTGGAAACTTGAGAAATATCAGTTCAGGACAATTCTAGTTTTAATGCACATCAAATTTTGACAAATTGCATTATAGCTATCTCTGTACTTTGCTGAAAACTTGAAATGCTTACTTATTTAGGTATTCGAGGGTTCGCCAGCTGAAAAGCTAGGGGTTCGTCCTGGTGATCGTATCATTTCATCTGGCACATTCAAGTTATCAAGTACCGAGGAGGTATGTTATGTCTGTATGGTTGTGTAACTAGTATTCATATCATATGTATTGTTTCTATAATTGGTAAACTTAATCATCTTTGTTTAAGATGCAAAACTTTTCAACTTTGGGAGAGTTTTGGTCATGTTAGATTGACGGCTTGATTTGCAAGAGTGAGCAAAATTAGAATTGATAGTCATTGTTATTATTTGTCATGACATGCTTCTGCCGGTTTTTTTTTTTTTTTTTTTTTTTTTTTTTTTTGTTCCTCACTTTTACAGTACATCAATATGCAAATGATGTTGGTATGGCATTTGAGTAATCCTGCTGGGAAAGGAGACGAAGTTGATGTAGTAGAGCGTAATCCAGTAAGTATGCTGTCTTTTATTTATGGTAAGAATTTGGAACTGTTATTTTTATCCGCAATGGGGAATAAAAGAGATCTGTTACAAACTTACAAAAGAGATAACCACTTAAAAACTAGCAAATAACTAACTACTCCCTCCGTCCCAGATTAAACGCCCCGGGGCGTTTTTGTAGTGGAATAAGAAAAATTGATATAATAAGTTGAGTGGGGTAAAAGGAGGAGAGAGAATGTGAGGATTAATAAAAGTAGGAGAGATAATGTGAGAGAAGATGTAATAATTTAATAAAAGTAAGAGAGAGAAATATGTCCCAAAATAGATGGGGTGTTTGAAGTGGGACGTCCCAAAATGGAATATGGGGCGTTTGAACTGGGACGGAGGGAGTAGATAATAGGCTATTGACAATAACAGGACAAACTCCCTTAAGCCAGGTATACACCCTCACACTAACTTCACATTTACTTTGATTTCTGATTGATAAAAAGAGCCTTCAGTATTGTGTATATTTCTCTCTGGCTAAATATAGTAATGGTTGCATTTTATTTACAAATACCCTCGATGTTTTCCAATTTCACTTGCGTTT
The DNA here is from genome assembly GCA_963680865.1 of Spergularia marina. Taxonomy (NCBI): domain Eukaryota; kingdom Viridiplantae; phylum Streptophyta; class Magnoliopsida; order Caryophyllales; family Caryophyllaceae; genus Spergularia; species Spergularia marina. The sequence goes on along the minus strand of OY804553.1, from coordinate 17,354,729 downwards.
TCTTCTACTAAACCATTGTAATTCTCTGGAGGTTCCTGGGACCTCTTACTATACCAAGCCAGTGCAAAATATTGGACCAGATCTGCTTTGCAATAACACAATCAAAGAAAAGATGTTCATGGCTTTCTCTAGGAGCTCTACACAGAATACACCAATCAACAAGGACTGTTCCCCTCTTAACATTGTTATCAACTGTTGCCAAGGCTTTTTGAGCACCTAAACTTTGCTTTGGAATGCAAAAATACTGTATGCCGATGGACTTCAGGAAAGTGGGTGCGAAAATTATGGTAAGGAACTGAAAACATGAACTTCCCTCCTCTAGTCCAATTCTGCAGGAGCTCCTTAGCACTAAATGGACTTCCTGTCTGTGTCACCATACCATCCCTTACAGAGAGTACGCCTATGCTCCTACACCCCTCCGATCATGACTTGTCCTATGGACATGCCAATTGATCCAGATTTTTAAATCTGTAGGCTTGAGTCCTAGACACCCAATTCTCATCAAAGCCATTTCGAAAGCAAAGCTTTACTCCAAGCTAGAACTTTCTTGATATGACCCCCCCTCCCCACCTGGGAGAACTGGCTCAACTCTTGAAAACCGATACTCTTTGGGAGGAGAAGACTAGAAGTCTAGAACACCACAAATTCTCCAAACCAATGACATTAGAGTGACTAACTGAATCTTACCAGTATATGACAAAAAATTTGAACTCCAGTGTTGAAGATAATACTGAATTTTGTTAATAAGATTTCTATATAGTTTATCTATGAGCTTAGATGAGTTTGTATCGAGACCTTCTTATTTGAAAGGGAAGCTTCCTTCAGTAACGTTAGAAAAGTTCAGGATCTGTTGCTTGACGTCATTGTGTGCACGACCTGAATATCCGTCTTTTGTAGGGTTTGCCACCAAACCAGAGATTGATGCAGAAACATTGAAACAATTGATAGCAGCCTGGTCATCCGCAAAAGTCAAGTGAATAAGATGAATTCTTGAACATTTGGGATGATGAGATAAATTGGACTGATTAGGCGTAGTTTTAAGATATCTTGAAAACACCTCCATATTAAGAACAAAGATATAAGGGAGTAAAGCATCACCTGCCTTGTAGTACACTTCTACAGTTCTCCGGGACCAAAACCTTCACAAATTTCATTAATCTTGAGAGACAACGAAATGCTTACGGGGCTCTACATGATTTCGTATGTTAATCTAAGACTAACAAACTATGAGTTGTGCAGCGGAAACAAAACCTAAAGAACTTGTTAATGTGTTGGAAGTTATTTGAGCTGGCCTTAAGAATCAGGAACATAGTGAAAGTCTTGATCTTCTTGTTATTAGCACAAACCCGAAGCTCCCATGCATCATGCTTGAAATATTGGAGATATCAGATGGAATTAAGCAAAATGTTAATAATCGACTAAATAAGAGACCAAAATATTTAGAAATTTTCAGTTGGTAGATGATTATGAGCGTAGATTCACGACCTTAAGTGCTAGGTGTGAGACCTGTAACATGGGTTTTCTTTTATTTCTTAGAACTTGAGTTGTAGTAAACAGTAACAAGGAAAAAAAATACAAAAAATGTTACGGGGGAGGTTTGAACTTGGGTCCATGGCTTGGTTAATCATAGAATTACCACTGGGCCAACTAATGCTATATGCTTTAAATTGTATGTTATTGTATCTTGTTTATTTAGGGGCCCTGGGCGACGGCCCATGTCGCCCATGGTAATAGCCGCCCCTGGAGAGGAGACTTCCTGGATGAGGGACTCATTTGTTGGCGGATGATTCAAAGCTTTTTTCTTGTTGAGAGAAGCTGTCCATAGTTCATGATTCTTAGAGAGAGGTTGGAGAAGGCTAATGTATTTAGAAAGGTGGGAGCATGTTTCTGTTTTTGAGTTTCCATAAAAATACCTGCATAGGGCTACCAACACAAAGGTTGACTCCAAACTGCAGATACCTTTCTTTAACATGAGGGTGAAGAGCCCCAACAGTTTAAAATCTTAAAGGACTTCCTGATATTGGAGGAAGTATAGTAATCATCATATAGGGGAGTGATCGGATACCCCTTCTGGCAGGAATTCAGCCATAGAATAAGGACATCTTTTTGCATCCAATTATGGTTAATCATAACTCTTTCAAGTTTATAATAAGTTCTGTGGTTACTCTTATCATCAATCTCACTAAGCAAAAAGCATCTATTAAAGTCATTCATATCACTCTGAATAGGCTTTAGCAGAGCCAAGCGTTCCAGAGGCATATATTATGACATTAAAATCACCCAATAAAACCCTTGGCTGAGAGCTTGTTGACATTGCAATCAATCCTTCCCACAACTAATTCTTCTCATGGGCATCGCTAACAAATCTGACCAAGAATTCTTGATTATAGATAAAATGAGTAACATGAAAATGAATATAGTGGTTCTGAGTAGACAGTACATTCACCTTAACACTAGATGTAATTTAGTTAACTATGCCATCTTGTGATTCTTACTAGTTGATTTTTTTGGCTTGAACTTTGTATTGATTCATGATTTCATGTGTATCTGTAGTTGTGCATAAAACGATGTAGCAATGGTGAGAGCATTACTTTGTTTCCTGAAGTTGTTGATGTCAGGGACAAAAGGTTCAGCCAGTGGTAAGTTCTCCTTTGATCTTTACGCTTTTGTAAATTGTTCACGAAACACTTAAGCAACAGGTTTTCTAACATTTTGCCTGCTGTCTTGCTGCAGTTGGCCTGACGATCAGTCTATCTGGTATGATACACCGCTCTTTGGGTCTCAAACGAATCCGACCATTGACATGTGGGCTCCGCCTGTACGGTAATTGCCATGATTATGTAAATAGACTTGTAGTTATATATTAGAGGTTAAAAATGTACAGTCTTATGAGACGGCTGCCTGTATGGTACGATCCTAGCTCTACGGAAACATACGGGCCAGACTGTTTTAAGGGGGCCTTAGATTTATGGTAGACCTTTTATCATTCTTCGTAGGTGAAGAATCTTTAGGTAATAGTAATGGACTGCTGGTGACGCCAGACGGTTTAGATGATACACACTGCGTTAGTTGCCAATTTATCAAGGTAAGCTAAATTTTGAGTTTGTTAGGTAACATAATTTACAATTTTACATGAAACCTTTGAAGTTGCTACTTTGCATGCGATATTGCCGGTATAGCACATAGTTGTCAGCCTAAGTCGTAAGGAGGGAAATACAAACATATATAGTATCACACAATAAGTTGAAAGGAGGGAAAGCAAAGATCAGATCGATCCTACTCCGTAATAGGTTTTGTATCCAGGTATAGTAGTGCATCGATCAGATACTACTACGCAATAGGTTTTGCATCCGGGTATAGTAGTGCAGCATGCACACCGAAGAAAACCATTCACATCATAGTTCGCAAGGCTGACTCCCGGAAACAAACTCCTAATACATTGGTCCATGTATTTTACATGGACTCCTTGCTTCAGATTGCACTGATACGACCGTATTTGTTCAACGTTTGCCTGTCTTAATTCGATGTGCCTCCCTTGCTTAGGGACACACACAGCACAGATTGAATCTACCAGTTCCGTCATATGCACAGAATTTTGGGACGTTTGATTTTCTTTGGCACACTAATTGAAGTTTGATAGATGCACACAAATACACAAGGCAAGCACATAATGACCGGCCTGAAATGATGCAAATTACTTCAAATGTTAGAGCGTTCTTTTGAAGGCTCTTAAAGACAGGTTTAGCTAGCATGCAAAATTCATTAGTGTTCCTATTCAGATCCACTCAAAGCAAGTAAAATCTACATAATGTTTCTTTAGAAGTTCGAGATCAGTAGACTACTATTGCTTTAACTCGATCAGTATCTGTTCCTCTTCTTATTGGTCTGCCTCGGCTTTTGATTCATGAGGTCTACGACATAGTCATGGGTCACATCGCTTACCGGTAATTCAAGTGAAGTACAGACTCCAAGCTACCTAAGATCGATATTGTTCTATGAAACACATTTAGAAAATGGGCTTATTTGACAAGGATCAACCAATACAAATTATGATCAACTAAATGATTACAGTTAGTTATTCCAGTGAAATACAGTCTCTTAGCTAAATGTTCTTCTATGAAACACATAGATGATCTTGCTACCAAGACACGACCAAAGAAGGGCTTTTTGGACAAAATGATGATCAGGTCTTACTTCCAATCCTATCATACTTTAACTTGCATTAGAAAAAATTCTACTACTATACTTCCAATCCTATCATCATCATATTATATGCTTACCAAGGTGATTGACAACAAAACAAAATGTTTAACTTTAATTAGGATTAGGATTAATTGATTAGGATTTAGGACTGTAATACAGTAATACGGTTTGCTTTTTAAAGATAAGGTATGACGATATAATGCTATGTATGTGTACTAGGATTATTCACACAAACTTTCTACATTCCTACAAAATATATGGAAAAGTTTCTCTCTAATCTCCTCTAAAACATACCATCACTCATTCACTCCTAGAGGAATGCTGTTTCTTCGACCATACTTACACAGTTATACACCCTCCTACCCACTATAATTTTCCCCTTTCGAAAACTGTTTTTGAGTAGCCATGTTCGGAGCTACTTCTAGACCAAATGAAATACCCGTTTACCTTAAAATCAAATGAGCTTGGTAGAATGCACTGCAGAATAGAATATGTACTAATTTTTTCAACAAGTGAACAATTCAAACATGGCTACTCGAAAACAGTTTTTGAAAGGGGGAGATTATTTTGGGTAGGTGTAGTACTTGTTAAGGAAAAAAAAACATGTAATAAAACGGAAGAGTAGTTTGTAACAAAGCAGGGTAAAACCTGGGCAAGAAACAAAAGTGAAAGAGAAAGCACCAATGCTAGTGGTCGAAGAGACAAAATGCAATTAAGAGAAGTAGAAGGAAATAGAGCTTGTGAACCAATGCTATTCAAGGAATGCAGTTGAGCTTAAAACTAGTTTATAGCTAGTGTTAGGATCACAAGTAGCAAAAGTCACTATCAATGTGGTCATTAGACAAGAACTCAAAAATGAGAGTTGTAATATATAAGTGTTCATGTGATGTTTGTAAAACACATCAATGATATAAGAAAATTTGTAACAAAATTCATATTTACTGTCATCTACAACATTACAATGTTTAACTCGATCTTCTCATCCTTCAATGGCCCTCAATTCTTCATGGTAGGAGATCATTTCTTTTCTGTTTTAATTAGTTGTAACAACCTTCCTTTCAATCCAAAAACAAAACAAACACAAACAACCTGTTTTCAGACTCAGATATGTCTAATAATCAGGAAGACAACAACAACAACAAAAAACAGATGGATTTAGCACATCCACTGTATATCCATCCCTCAAATTCACTCAATCCTCTGTCAATTGGACTAAAACTTTCTGGTTTAGCCAATTACTATGAGTGGAAAAGAGAAATGGAGATTTCTTTGGCAACCAAAAGGAAGCTTGGCATTCTGACAGGTTTGGTCAAAAGATCTACCACAGATTCTGTTCTTGCTGAAGCTTATGATCCCTGTAACAGCTTGTTGGTTGGTTGGCTTCACCATAACTTGGAAGGACCAATCAAGGCATTTGTTAGGTATGTAACTTCTGCTAAGGATATCTGGGAGTATCTGAACAGGACTTATGGCATCAGTAATGGTGCTAGAAAGTACCAAATCGACCTGGAAATTCAAGAAGCAAAATAGGGAAACAAGAGTATATCAGAATACTACACACATCTGAGTACTTTCTGGCAAACACTGGAAATGATGGAAGATTGGCCACCATTTACTGAAAACACAGTGGAAATCAACAAGTTTTTAGATGTCCTGAACAAGTATAGAGAAGAGAAGAAGCTGTACAAATTTCTGAATGGTATGGATGCATCATTTGGTCCACTAAGGAGCCAGCTGCTACTGAGAAACCCTAACCGAGAGTTGAGGACGCTGTCTCTGTGTTACAACATGAAGAAATTCAGAAACAAGTGTTGGAAGGAGCAAACAAGATGGAAGTTGACCAGTCTGCCTTCTACAGCAACAATATCAGAGAATACAACAACAACCACAGCAGAAATGACAATTCTAACAAGAAAGAATGTGTCATCTGCAAAAAGAAAGGCCACACCAAGGATGAATGCTGGTGGAACAAGGATATACCCAACAATCCAGGCCCTCCTCCAAAAAAGGGAAATCAAACCATCAACAACAAGTGGAACAACATCAAAGGAAAGAAAACCTGGCACAAATCTGCACACAATGCTGCTGCAAATGAGTATTCTAGGAGTGGTAGCAACCCAATCATGATGACACAAGAACAACTCAGGGCCCTGCTAAAATCACACTCAGATAAGAAACCCCTGTCTGATGAAGAACTTGAAGCTCATTTTGCAGGTAATCTATTTTGCAGCAATGTATTTTTAAATTTCATGGAAAATGGTTGGATAGTAGACTCAGGGGCAAGTGATCATATGATATCTGATCTGAAAGGTCTCAAAAACCCAATAGAGCTCACTAGGAAACCCAGAATAAACCTACCTAATGGTGAAATATCACATGTGACTCATATTGGGGAGCATCAGTTGAAAAATGGGATGAATTTGAGTAAAGTGTTGTATGTGCCTGCATTCAAGAATAATTTGTTGTCTGTTCAAAAGCTCACCAAATCTGAAGGGTGTTATGTGACCTTTTACAACAACTTCTGTGTTATACAGGACTCCTTGACCTAGAGGATTAGAGGAATTGGAAGAGAATACAAGGGCATTTACTATTTACTAAATAAGACTGTACCTGTGTTTTTCAAGGGTACTGTAAATGCTGTTGTAAATTTAGAGGAGTCATCTCCTGATAGTGGGGATGACCTGTTGTCATATGAGTCCATGCTTGACAATATGCCTGATAGTTGTGAGTCAGATTTATGTAAGACTACAGGCCTGGAGTGTAATGATCAAATTTTGATGAATAATAAACATGATGTTTTTGCTAAATGGCACTACAGACTTGGGCATGCTTCTAAGAAAAAGCTGCAAGCTATAGATCAGATATCAGAGGATATTAAGAAAGACAATGGAAAAGTCTGTCTAACTTGCCCTATGGCCAAACTCACTAGACAGCCTTACACACACAGACACTACACAGCTCAAAAACCTTTTGAATTAATTCACATTGATGTTTGGGGACCTTACAGAAAGGAAACTAGGTTACACCACAGGTCTTTCTTGACCATTGTTGATGATTATTCTAGAGCTACATGGATCTATTTGATGAAAAATAAGAGTGAGGTGGCAGAATTGATCCCAAAGTTTTACAATTTGATAGAAAATCAGTTTGATGCCTCCATCAGAATGGTCAGATCTGATAATGCCAAGGAACTAACTGATGGAGAATGTGGAAAATTCATTGAGAGCAAAGGAATCACACACCAAACCAGTTGTCCTGACACACCTCACCAAAATGGTACTGTGGAAAGGAAACACAAACATTTGCTGGAAATTGGAAGAGCCATCAGATTTCAATCTGGGTTGCCTTTGAGGTTTTGGGGTGACTGTATATTGGCTGCTGCATACATCATAAACAAGTTGCCTTCCAGTTATGAAACTCCCTACTCCAAGCTATTCAACAAAGACCCTGACTATGAGAGGATGAAAGTTTTTGGCTGCTTAGCAATGGTATACAATCTTGACAAGTCTAAAGACAAATTTCAACCCAGAGGTATTCCCTGCATATTCATTGGATATCCTCCAAATAAGAAGGGTTACAAGTTTTATGATTTGCAGTCCAAAAAATGCACCATCTCTAGGGAAGCAGTGTTTTATGAACACATATTCCCTTACAAAACTTGGAAACCAAAGAAAACTCAGCCCAAAACCTCACAAGGCACCTCATCTATCCCTATGGACATTGAGTCAGATGAAAGGGAGAATGCTCATGAACCTCCAGTGCTTCCAGATCACCAAGATCAACCTTTGGAAGAAGTTCAACCAATCCCTGTTAGTCGACCTGCTAGAGTCAGAACTGCTCCTTTGTGGACTAGAGATTTTGAAGTCACCAACCCTGTCATGGCACCCAATCTAGCAGCTAATCTGACACAGATTGATACTTCTTCAGGATTTGCTAACTTTGTCAATGCCCTAACACACCAGCCTGATCCTAGTAGCTTTTATGAGGCTGCTAAGGATCCAAAATGGGTGCATGCTATGAATTTGGAACTCCAAGCTCTCCTAGCCAACCACACTTGGGATTTGACTTATCTTCCACCAGGCAGGCAAGCCATAGGGTGTAAATGGGTTTATAAAACCAAATATCACTCCAATGGCACAATTGAGAAACATAAGGCTAGGTTGGTGATTCAGGGGTTCAGACAAAGATATGGGATTGATTATGAGGAGACATTTGCTCCAGTAGCAAAGATGACAACTGTACGGGCAGCCTTGGCAGTTGCAGCTGTCAAACAATGGCAAACTTGTCAAATGGACGTCTCTAATGCATTTCTTCATGGAGATTTAGAAGAAGTCTGTATGCAGCTTCCTCAATGCTACACTTCTCCTAGATTGATTCAAGCTGGTGGAAAAGGGGAGAAAACAACAGATGCTGATGCTAATAAGGTCTGCAAGTTGAGAAAATCCCTGTATGGATTGAAACAGGCCCCTCGACAGTGGTTCCACAAGCTCTCATCAGCATTAATTGAGTGTGGATACAAGAAATCACACTCTGATCATTCTCTTTTCAAAAGGCAAACACCAACAAGCACTACAGTGGTACTTGCCTATGTAGATGACATGATCATCACAGGAGACAGTGAGGAAGAGATTCAAAAGCTGAAACAACAATTAAGCTTGAGCTTCAACATGAAAGATCTAGGAGAATTGAGGTAGATTCTAGGGCTTGAAGTGGACAGGTCTGAAGATGGTATCTTCATATCTCAGAAGAAATATGTGCAAGACTTGTTGAAAGAGTATGGTATGGAAAATGCCAAACCTCTCAGACTGCCATTAAACTCTCATGTGAAGCTCGAACCAGATAAGGGCACACTACTACCAAACCCTGAGGTATATAGAAGAATGATTGGAAAACTTATCTACCTAACTATCACTATACCAGACATAGCATTCACAGTGCAGCTGCTGAGCCAATTTGTTCAAAAACCCACTTCTGATCACATGCAGGCAGGAAGAAGAGTGTTGAGATACATCAAACAATCTCCAGGTCAGGGTATCCTACTTGCCAGTCAGTCAGCAGCCAAGTTGACAGCATGCTGTGATTCAGATTGGGCATCATATCCATTTAGTAGAAGATCTACTACTGGTTATTACGTAATGTTGGGAAAATCTCCAATTTCATGGAAAACTAAAAAGCAAACAGTGGTTGCAAGGTCATCAGCAGAGGCAGACTATAGAGCTATGGCTCTAACTACATGTGAAATCACTTGGTTATCTTCTCTGCTCAAGGAATTGGGCCTAAGACATCTAGGGTCAACTGAGTTGAAGTGTGACAACCAAGCAGCCATCTCAATAGCAGCCAACCCTGTCTACCATGAGAGAACCAAACACATTGAGGTAGACTGCCACTTCATAAGGGAAAAAATCAAACAAGGGCAAATGCACACCACTTATGTCAGGTCTCAAGATCAGATTGCAGACGTTTTGACCAAGGCTCTTCCTGCTCATCAACACAACAAATTACTACATAAGATGGGAGTTACAACAAGCTTACACTCTCATCTTGAAGGGGAGTGTAAAGATGAGCAGGGTAAAACCTGGGCAAGAAACAAAAGTGAAAGAGACAGCACCAATGCTAGTGGTCGAAGAGACAAAATGCAATCAAGAGAAGTAGAAGGAAATAGAGCTTGTTAACCAATGCTATTCAAGGAATGCAGTTGAGCTTAGAACTAGTTTACAGCTAGTGTTAGGATCACAAGTAGCAAAAGTCACTGTCAATGTGGTCATTAGACAAGAACTCAGAAATGAGAGTTGTAATATATAAGTGTTCATGTGATGTTTGTAAAACACATCAATGATAACAAAATTCATATTTACTGTCATCTACAACATTACAATGTTTAACTCGTTCTTCTCATCCTTCAATGGCCCTCAAATCTTCATAGTTTGTGTTTTGTTTCTCTCTAATCTCCTCTAAAACATACAATCACCCATAATCGTAGTTTTTGTTTTGTTTAACCTAACTCATTGATCGTTTTAGAGTAGCGTAATCTATCATATATATGGCTGAGATGAAAGAAAACGCCAAGCAAGAGGTTCAGGGTGCTAGATATGATCCTACATTCCAACCCCAAATCATCTCCCAAGTTAGTATCTTTTCTCTGATATACCGTGTTTTTATAATCATGTATATGTATAAATTCGGAGATTCCCTATTAAAAAAATAAAATTAACTTATGTAGGTAGTTTAAGATACTATGAGAAACTCGCTGGATCAAATCGATTGTCTTCGCTTAGTTCGCAAGATATGTAAACTTTTTTTTTTTTTTTTTTTCATTCAAGCTAAATTTGGTTTCTTTTCTTTTATTGTATGTAACCTTGCTTGTGTGGGATTTGTCAAAGATCTTGCTCTTGTTCGCCGTGCGTTACCTCCTCTACTTGATAATCCAAATCTTGTCAGACCTTCAAATTTTGTTGTTACTCGAATCAGTAACTGCGTCGTTGCGGTTTCTACCTTCCTAGGTGAGCAACTTCAGCTTTTATCCCATCTCGAATATTTTTGCTTCAATTTTATCATCGATTCTGTGAGAATATAAAGCTTGAAACCTACTGTTTTAATTACAGGTGAGCGATTGCTAAACTAGCTAGCTAGACGCATTTTAATTAGTACAAGTAGTCAAGATGTAGTCGTTACCCGAAGAATTTCATTGATTTTGGCATTAGTTTGACCATCCCTACTTTTCTATGTGGCTATGTGACAAATATAGCTGATGGAAACTTTTGATAATACTTCGATATTGTGACGTTGTGGGCTTATGAATATTTGTAAGCATGCGATTTGCACCAAATGAAAAACAATCCCACAGTAGTACAAAATACAGATCTGTCCTATAGTCAATTCTAATCCGTTGCGTACTCGTATCATCATACCATTATTTTATCTTGCATAACATCTTTCAGCTCAAGTTACATATTTAGCTATAATTTGCATTCAGGTGTACAGAGAAAGATAGATCGCTCGGGGATCATAATTGCATGGGATGCTACTAATGGAGTAGGGACAATTCTCACGTCTGCGAAAGTTCTTCGTCTCCGCAAAGATGCGATAAGAAGTCACTACTACGTGAGTTTCTTCAAAACACTTCATCAAAAACATACTGTTTTAGTTTAAAAGACAAGTGGTTTATCATCATCATTTCAAGTTTAAAGGATTTTGATTTCTGTCGATGTTAGATCATCGATCACACTATTGCATCGTAAAACATACTCATTTACAAGTGATTCGTGTTTGTATTATTCCATTGTATGTACTTGTGTGTATTCAATCATGAAAGTTGTGACTGAACGTGCAAAAATAATCATTATGTTTTTAGGTTATTGTTCGTTTGTTCGATGGGAGATTGCTGGAGGCGAAAGAAGACTATGTAGATTATCACTATGGCTTCATCACCCTTAAAGTGAAGTCTTTGGAGCCTATAAAGTTTTTGGATTTGAAGTTGCAGAAAGACAATGTAGAGTCATCTTATGTCATTGCTTTGGGGCGCAATGTTTTTGAATCAACTCTCATGGATAACTCGGGACTTATGCATAGACATCATCCATACTTAGGGTGTGATGAGCTTTTGAGCTCAAATTTCCGAATCCCCAAGGTATGTGATTTCTCTTATAATAGGCAAATACTATTTAGTTTCTCATGCTTATGCCAAAACTCGTCTTTGTATATCTCTTTGACAACAGATTTTGTTGATGGATTGCCTATAATTTGAACATTTTAGTTAGCTTACCCTGTTCTTATTAGGCTCGAGAAGGAGGACCGTTTCTCAACGAAAATGGGTATTTGATTGGGATCAACTATGTTGATGAACTTGGTTATGCTTGTCATATTCCAATTAACTCTATTTCTTTCAGCTTGGAGATGAAGGAACAATCAGGGTATGTAACGTTTATTAAATTTCTTATTCTTGTGTTATTGTGGTGGATCGTTATTATTTGTTACAATTATGTTTTGATGTTTATCTAATACTTGCTTCATCTTTTTGTGTATTTTTTTTTTACGTAGGACTTGTTTACGCACATGGCTTGGATTGACCATGATTGAATTGATTCAAAAGATCTGCTGCAATAGAAAAATTAAGGATGTCTTGTGATGAGAATGTTGTAGTTGTTAGACAGGTAGGTGTTCCGTCGTTGTTATTTCTCTAGCTCATTAGTGCTCGAATTTGAGAAACTTTGGTTTAGTTAAAATGCTTATTTTTTCAGGTATTCGAGGGTTCGCCTGCTGATAATAAGCTTGGAGTTTGTCCAGGTGATCGTATCACTGATTGTGGCATAGTTAGGATATCAAGTGTTCAACAGGTGTGTTTTGTATGACTGAATATACGTATGATATATTTTCCTTTTTCGGTAAACTTAAACATCCCTGATTAAATTAGTAAACCTTGCAACTTTGAGATATTTGCTCATGTCAGATTGAGCTCTCAGAATAATAATGGTTTGTTTTTCTAGAGTGATTAGTTAAGTAAAATGTACCGTCATTGTAGTTATTTTTCATGGTATGCTTAATCGTTGTTTTTCCTTCTGCTTTGACAGTATACCGATATGGTAAGGGAGCTGTTATTGCCCCTGAATCGGCCATGACCTGTCTATGATTACGGAAGCAATATGAATTCTTGTATTCTAATTACTTGGAGGTCATTGGAATGGTAACAAGTGTTTATGGAATAATTATCCGTCAACCAAGCAAAGCCCTCTGATGAGGTAGTCTTCTCTGCTTTAGCTTTTTCATTGATCAATTTATATATGTTATCTGGTGCAGTTGTCCATAATACGACATAAGGATGGTGAAAGCATTAGATTGATTCCTGAAATTCTTGATGTCAGTGACACAATATTTAGCCACTGGTAATTCCTATCTAGAGTTCAGTTGATTTTCTGGTTTTTATTTTACACTTTATATAAGGCTATAAGGTTACAATACCTTTAACTTTCTGATTTCCTTTGTTTTTCAGCTGGCCTCATTATCTATCTATATGGTACGGCAAGCCGTTGTTTGGGTCACAAACTGCTCCAATTATTGATATGTGGGCTCCCCCTGCAGAAATGTTTATCCATCGTCATTCTTCATATGTGGGCTTCTGATTTCACTAGGTTTCACTGTCAAACAAGTTGTGAGAGTTTTGGGATGAATCATGTCAAATGTGTCATATGACAGCTTTGTTACTGCTACTTAGTTTACTTCCAAGACTTCTATGCTGTACAATTTGTATTTTGTAGTCGAAAGAACTCTATGAATAATGCACATTACTTTCGCCTATGATTATTATGTTTGGCTTCACACAACCATCCATGAAGTGTGTCTCCACATAAAGAATGGTGTCGCGACTAGCACCAGCATGATTCATGACTATAGATAGCAGCAATGTCACAACACATGTTGTCGTTATGTACCTCCTTACTGGATGACAATTCTTAACTAGAATGTCTGAAAATGCATCTTTTAAAGCTGACAGTTTTCCAGATTTTTCATCTTAACGTATACATCTAGCAAGCTTTGTACCGAGGTTGTGTACGCTTTTATAACATTGTACTCAGTAGTGCTTACGAATCCTTCTTCACAATTTGTCTCACTGGTCTCTGAACATGTGAACGCCTTCACTCCTTCAGTACCTGCAAAACGAGTCATCTATAATAATAATTCACAGTGAGGTAAGGACATCAGCTGATGTACTTGTTTCAGGATAACCCATGAATGTAATGCTAACATGAGACATGACAGTTCTAGCTGACGGAAATTCATTACAGGGAAGTATAATGCTCAAGCTACTATTATCTGCATTTCTTTGGAAGTGATGAAGTGTTGTGCATGTATCATCTGAGCCCCTGAAAGTACGGTGTAGGCACGTAAAAATCTTACAAGTGCCACGTCGGATCTCGAAAAGGGTCAAAGTCAAATTATTGACTTCTGATTACTTGACAAGTTTTAAGTAATTAGTTTGGGTTAATTACGTTCAACCCATTTTAATTATACGTGAGTCATTTTTGTTGGGGTAGTAAACTAACTAGGTGGATTGGTGTTATTTAAAAGGACTTACGGAGTACAACAAGTCCAAAAGCTCTAAAGCCCAAACACTAAGAGTGGAAACCCTACTCTCACTATATTCCTATAAGGCTATAAAACCTAAAGAGAACCCCTCTACATATCTTTCTACTGACAAATCCTCTCCAAAAACCAAAGAAACCTCCAAAAGACTCAAATCAAAATCCTCTCTAAAAATTCTTCATCGAATCTCTCCAAAGATCAAGACGTCGAGCACACAAATCATCGTAGAGACTATCACCGACAAGAAGAAAACATAGAAGGAGATCAAGTCACAACGACCCTCTTTCAAGATCGTCATTCACAAGATCGACACCAAATTCATCAAAGTTGTGAGATTCATTTTCAAGTCAATTTGGAGATCGAAACAGAGGAGCAAATTAGAGATTGTAACCCAAACTCAAAATTAATAAAATTACCTTTGGCACATTATTTGTCTATTTGTCATTTTTGCAGATTTACAAATTTGTTTTTACAAATTTGGCACACTCGGTGGGACAATCTCTACCCCTCATCTCTTTCTCCACAAGTGAAATCTTCCAAGACTTAAAACCAATGGCGTCGAAGAATTCAAATCTCATGTGCATGCTCGAGGAGGTCTATCGCGTGAATGAATCCGCGTCGCCGTCGTCAAGCAAGGATCTATCGCCAAAGCACAAGGATAATGGTGTCGTCTAAATGATCGCACCGTCCAAGGTCTTCAACGACGTCACTACAGTCAATCCTTCAATACGTGCGAGTGTTGGCTACCGCGTGAATGAATCCGCGTGTCCGTCGTCAATCAAGGATCAATCGCCAAAGCAAGAGGATGACGTCGTCTCAATGATCTCAATGGCCAGAGAAGTCTCCAACGATGTCAAGGAGTCTGATCCATTAATTCAAGACGACTACTACTCAAACGAAGCTACAATTCCTTCAACCTACGACGATCTCTCTCCAAAGGTGATCGACAACGTTGTCTCCGTGATGGTGATCGAAGCAAATACCATTGAAGAAGAAAAAATGAAGGCTCTCCTCGAGGAACTCCAAAAAGAAAGCAAGGAGAAAGATGTTCAAATCGCCGCTCTCACGAGGAAGTTGGAGAAGCGTCACATAAGCGAGGACACCGACAAGGACTCAAAATCTGATGGCGACGACGAAATATCTAACGACGGTGAGAAGTCCAATGATGACATACTTCAAAGCATTCTCCGCCAAACAAGTTCAAAGGATGGTTAAAAAACAAGTCAAGGCGAAATTCGGCGGAGGTTCTTCCTGCAATCGTCTTTATACAAAGCCCTACACAAGAAGAGTCAAGGGGTTGAAGATAATAGGAAATACGGAAGATGACGATATTACGAGATAATATCGACAGATATTATGGAGTAATATGGTCAGCAATATATTACCATATACAGAGTTATGGTAATATCGTATATATCGTGAACATCGTAGATATTGTGAATATGTACGAAGTACATTTATGGTAGGTTGTATTTAGGAAAGTTGTATTACTTGTAGGTTAAGACGATGGTTATAAATGGGATTGTATTATTGATGAAATCAATGAGAAAATAGGTACGAACGATTGAGAAACACGAAATACGAATCGTGTCTGATAAATCGATGTGTTATATTTCTCCCCATGAATTTATTTCATGGCCCCGACCGACCCGATTCCCTAACATGGTATCAGAGCCTCGTTCCTGAGGACTCTCGAACCTAGCCGATCCGACAACCGAAAAGAAAACCCCCGAAAGTCTGATCACGAACGAACGATCAAAGCTAATTATGTCACGAAGACTTTAGCTTGGTATTGAAATTGATGTTGGTTTTGACAAAACCAATTACATACTTGTCTTGACATGACAAGTAGAAGGCGGGCTTGCGAAGCACGAACGACATCATGATTAGATGATGATCAATTGATCATGGCCATAACTTATGATTCCGAACGACAATCCGACCACTTCAATGACCGACCATGATCCTAGTCCAGTAGTCCGACCACCAAGAACGATGATTGTTGATTGTGGACTTGACCACGACCGCGACCCTTGCCTGACGGCGATAAATGATTGACCACCGAACATGATCGAACGGAAGATGATCATGATCCGACCACGATCGAATCACAGGCGGCCGACAACTGATCGAATCACAGGCAGCCGACCACGACTGACCGAAGAAAATCCGACCACAACGACCACAAACCGAGTTCTATCCACGACCACGACATACTTGTTGTATGTGTACGAACCGAGCCCCGAATTGGTGCATGTTGAATACCGAATTACCGAGCACTCTGTTTTGGCAGATTGTTATTCGAAGAGATGGCTGAAGATGATTGTCACCATATTCTTTGTCCTACCGGCCCGACAACGACGAACCCGATGATGAAGACGATCACCTGGCTGCGCAAGAGGGGCTTCACTCTTGCACCAACCGATGACCGATATTCACCATGATGATGACGAACCCGAACTCCACATTAGAATTATGGAGTTGAAGCATGACGAATCCGAGCCGTACTGTATTGGGCTTTGACGAACGACGAACTGAAAGCCAATTGAAAGTCTTGCTGAATGACGACGAATAAATATGGCGTGATAAATCCAAGTAGGAAATTGAAGAGACAGCACCGACTGATATCAAAGTTTACACATGGTAAATTTTGGAAGATTTTTGGCAGTGAACCGCATGTAGGGTGTGGCGATGAAATCAAAATTGGGTGTGCGAATGTGTGGGGTTGTCCCACATGACGGAGAAATGGTGGGAATTGACCCACTTGGCGACCCGAACTGAATTGTTAATTTGAACCTGATTACAAGTTGGATCTGACTTATGAATTGAACTTGACCCGACTTGTGAATTGAACCCGACCAGACTTGTAATTCGAACCCGATCCGAGACCGACCCGAGACCGACCCGAGACCGATCCGAGACCGAACGACCATGAAGACGACAAAATAAGAATGATGATGCGATTGCAATCGATGAGGAGACGACGATAAGGAAAATTATCATTTTTTTCGTCTTTCCTTCCCCTTTCCGAACGAGTTTTGGCAAACCCATGGAAATTTTCTCAAATTACCATGAGTTTGAGGGGGAGAGGGAGTAATAGGAAAAACGGAAGAGGACGATATTACGAGATAATATCGAGAGATATTATGGAGTAATATGGTCAGCAATATATTACCATATACAGATTTATGGTAATATCGTATATATCGTGAACATCGTAGATATTGTGAATATGTACGAAGTACATTTATGGTAGGTTGTATTTAGGAAAGTTGTATTACTTGTAGGTTAAGACGATGGTTGTACCTAGTATAAATAAGATTGTATTATTGATGAAATCAATGAGAAAACAGGTACGAACGATTGAGAAACACGAAATACGAATCGTGTGTGATAAATTTCCGCTTTGTTATATTTCTCCCCATGAATTTATTTCATGGCCCCGACCGACCTGATTCCCTAACATGCCAGTTGGTTACGAGCCGCTGAAGTTTCAGCAATTTGATGGCAAAGGTGATCCAAGATAGCATGTCGTTCATTTCGTCGAAACGTGTAGCAATGCGGGCACAAAGGCGATCTCTTGGTGAAGCAATTCGTTCGCACTCTCCATGGCACAGCATTCGACTGGTACACCGACTTGCCTCACAGATCCATCAATTGTTGAGAGCAATTGGAACGAGAATTCCTCAACCGCTTCTACAGCACTCATCGGGTGGTGAGCATGGTTGAACTTTCCGGCACTAAGCAAAGGGAAGGAGAGCTCGTCATCGACTACATCAACCGTTGGCGTGCACTCAGCTTGGAATGTAAGGATGATTTGTTGGAGCTCTCTGCAGTGGAAATGTGCATCCAAGGTATGAATATGGACTTGGTTTTCATTCTTCAAGGAATCAAACCAAGGACATTTGTAGAATTGGCAACTCGAGCTTATGACATGGAGAGGACGATTGCAAATTATAGAGGACAACTCTTTCGTCGAACTGCGTCAATGCAACACTTGGAAGACATCGATTGATACATGAAATTTGTCGAAAATCTCCTAGTAAAGTTGTCGGGGCAAAGAAGTTCATTCCTTTAGCTCCAAGCTCCTAAGCATGAGCGTAAACTGCACCAAAAAAAAAAAAACAAAAAAAATTCCCCCCAAAAATGCTCCTAAGCAAGAGCTAAAATTACAAAGCCAAAAAAAAAAAAAAAAAAAAATCACCAACACCCAAAATTACCCCAAACAAAAAAAAGAGTCCAAATCACCGAACTACGTTGGCTTGATCTTGTGAAAATGCTTTTTCACAGTTACGTAGGCAGCTTGGTTAAAATTTTTTTTACAAGTCCAGCCACACCAAAAAAAGATCAATTGCAAGGTCTGAATCGTTGGGGGCATAAATTCTCTCTCTCGATAACCAAATCTCACAAATACAATGGAAATTTGGGGAAAGCTTTCAAGCACCATAGTTTCCACAAAAAAAAAACAAAAAAAAATGACGACCAAATGTCGAAGTTTGAAGAAAGCTAACAAGCACTACTGCGTCAACATTAAATCTTGTTCAATTGGAGAAAGCTCCCAAGCACCAATTCTCAAGAAAAAGGAAAAAGTCTACAACAAGCACAATGCAATTCTGGCGCAAGGGTACAAGCTCATAGAGACGTTAGCTTCGGTACACCATGAGGACGTACACAAGAGCTAGGCGTGAGGCTGATCCGTGGCATCAAAGTTGATGGCATAGTTTCTTGATGCTTGTCAATATGAAATGGCGTCCTGTCCTCTGTTGTACGTAATCGTGGAAGCAGCCCTCCGGAAATGTCATGGTCACGGTGGCACTTCGCACTCGGTTGGTTAGTCGTCTCTACAGGCATGGTCATGACGCCTACGATGAAGTCAAATGTGGCGTCTCACATCACCTCCTCGACCCGCCGAAGAACTTGGACGATAGTCAGTTGGAAGTCGTCTACATGCTTGGTTATCCGAGTCCCTTCAGACCTGCAGTACAGAAAAAAAAAAAAAAAGAAAAAAAAAAAAAAAGAGCAGAGTTCGAGATCGTCGCTTGGAAGTCCGAACATCTACTTCGTCATTTGTTAGGCGTGAGGTGCAGCTACGATCGTAAATAATATCGGCTTGATAGTTGACGGTCGAGATATACGTGCCCCCTCCCAGTAGGCCTGATCAGGCGACAATTCTGATCAAGTTCTACTCAGCGGCTCCGAATGAAGTGTGTCTCCGAAAGACGTGCGTCGGCGTGGCTACATCAAGGACGGTCGAAAGTGTGAGAACCCACTCTTCAAGAAGAAAATCGGATCTCCAGTCAAATTACTGTTCAGGGCATCGTCGTCTGTTGTCGAACGCGGTCGTGGTGACAATTTCCCCCAAAGATCGTGGTCACTGTAGCACTAGTTGACTAAGTAGACCTAGGTGCCGGAAAATGGATGATAAATCAAATTGTTGTGTGGTTATTCGCGCTCAAAGTACCTGCAAAATAAAATAAAAAATATAAAAGAAAAATGCCGAGGTGTTGAAGCGCAGTGACGTTCGGTGCGGCAACTCTACGACTCCAGGTCCGCTTATGTCGTCGCTGCAGAATGTTGGTCGCACAATGGTCTCGACTGGTATATGCAGACTGTCTTCCAATGCGTTGAGTTGCTGGCCACGACAACTCTTGACTCAAGAGAAACGTTTAGCAGGCGATATGATCTTTGTCAAACTTGCTCGACTTTAGTCTCTGAAGACTATGAGGGTTGATTTTGACACCTCTTCAAATTCACGAGAAGTGACCTGTAACATCAAAACAAAGAAAATAAGGTCGATCGAAGCGGCCTTCTCGATCGTGTCGGCGTGGCGTCTCTATCGTGGCTGGTCTTTGTTTCCGATGTCGCGTAGACGAGTTGTTGTAGGCGTTCAGGAAGGCATTTACTGGATTTGCACCGTAAGTGTTGTGGCAATCTCTATCGCGGACTGCATCAAAGTGTGACTACTGTTGGTGGTACTGCAATTCTGTGGTGCTTGTGCCCCACAGCTTGATCAGGCGTTCAGTGAAGAAGTTGCTCTCTGCTGTGTTGAGTGGTATGAGTTCGAATGAAATCTGCTTTCTCTTGGGCAAACAAGTCGCATCAAAGTCTCCAATATATAGTGCTAGCATTTGGGAAATGGTAGGACTCTAAGCTGGACTGAAATTGTGAGAATTTGCAAGCGGTACGGCTGTTTGTTCGGAATGGATACAGTTTTATGATAATTTGATATGGTCAAATTATATCTTTATCCAAATGTGCAACGGACTTCACAAAATTCAAAATTTTAATGAAGAAATTGCATAGTCCAATCACATCTTCACTTTCAATCATACTTTAATTTATCTGTGTCCAAGAAGGTTGTCGACTATTCCACTCAAATGGAGTATTGACTCATTGAGCCACGTCAAAGTAGCTACATTTTGGTCAAATTTGCTACTAATCCAGCCATACAAATTTCCGGTTTACTCTGCCAAGCTGCATGATTATATCGAGATCTGATCACGCTTAAACACTCAAGCCATGTACGTGATTAGATCTCGAGGGGGCAATTTGTATGCACGTAAAATTTGTACAAGTGCCATGTCGGATTTCGAAAAGGGTTAAAGTCAAATTATTGACTTCTGATTACTTGACAAGTTTTAAGTAATTAGTTTGGGTTATTTATGTTAAACCCATTTTAATTATGCGTGAGTCATCTTTGTTGAGGTAGTAAACTAACTAGGTGGATTGGTGTTATTTAAATGGACTTACGGAGTACAACAAGTCCAAAAGCTCTAAAGCCCAAACACTAAGAGTGGAAACCCTACTCTCACTATATTCCTATAAGGCTATAAAACATACAGAGAAACCCTCTACATATCTTTCTACTCACAAATCCTCTCCAAAAACCAAAGAAACCTCCAAAAGACTCAAATCAAAATCCACTCTAAAAATTCTTCATCAAATCTCTCCAAAGATCAAGACGTCGAACACACAAATCATCGTGGAGATTATCACCGAGAAGAAGAAAACATAGAAGGAGATCAAGTCACAACAACCCTCTTTCAAGATCGTCATTCACAAGATCGACACCAAATTCATCAAAGTCGTCAGATTCATTTTCAAGTCAATTTAGAGACCGAATCAGAGGAGCAAATTAGAGATTGTAACCCAAACTCAAAAATAATAAAATTACCTTTGTCATATTATTTGTCTATTTTTCATTTTTGCAGATTAACAAATTTGTGTTTACATACGGTTAATTATCAATGTTCTTTTGCACGTGAATTAATCATTATTTTTCTTGGAATGTACAAAAGAATTAGATGATGTTTACCTTTCAATGAAGAGATAAGTTCCAAAGAATCCAGCATAAACTTGTCAGAAACCAGCTGAGTATGACTAACCTGTGGATTATGATAGACGAAGTAACTAGTCTAACTTTGGATTTCTATATTGAGCAGAGGCGGCTCTGGGCCTGGGCGAGCTGGGCCGCCGCCCAGGGCCCCAGCGCGGCAAGGGCCTCGGCCTGCATACAAAATTCGATATAAATACGTTGTAGACTATATATAGAGCATTAAATCTGTTGACAGTGTAGTGGAAAAGGTGTGGAATTAGATTGTTGGTGTCCCAGGTTCGATTCCTAGGTAAAGCTGCTCTAAGTCTACAACAGGATAACCCATCTATTGTGTCCAAGAATTCATTAGTTGCTTTAAAGGTTCACCAGATTTCTCTTCAAGGACAGCCCGTAAGTCTTCAGTCTTTGCGTTTGAGCAGAAGTATCACATAAAGACCTACATGTTATAGGCCAGTAAGAAAGTCGAGTTAGGAAACTTTAATACCTGAAATGGATCTGCCCCAACGTAACTTTGTAGCATCCTTATAACAGATGCCTCTTTCCTGTAACTAATAGCATGAAATATCTTATCAATTTCGCTTGCATGATTGATCTCTTAAAATGAAACTGGCAATTACCTGATAGTTATGTATTGAATTTTATGCAATTACTTGTCAGGGCAATTGCAGCATCGAGGTTGAGGCATATGGTGGTGGCTAGGGATGGGCATGGGTCGGGTCTGGGTCGGGTCTACTTGGACCCGGACCCGGACCCGTCAAATTTTTGACAGACCCAGACCCGGACCCGACCCGTCGGGTCTCAAATTTCCAGACCCATACCCAGACCCGTCGGGTCTGGGTCGGGTCCGGGTCTCGTGCGGGTCCAGTTCATAAATCGTGGTAATGCTTATAAAATAATTGATATTTCGATCCAAATGTAATTTGCTTTCATATTCTGTGAAGTACAATCTCGCGAAAATATCCAACCAAAACGAGATCGTAAAATTCCAACAGAGAGTCGAGGCCTAAGAGCCTACAACACAAAGTCTTACAAAGTTCACAATCAAAGTTTAAATCGTCTTAAAACTTATTACATAGCAATAGCATGTCATTCAAATGATTTAACCTTCACGACGTTCCGATGATTCTTCTTCTCCATCCGATTTTTCGATTGGAATATCATCAACATCCTAATTTCAATTCAAATCAACAACAACAATAACAAATATCAAATCAACAACAACAATAATAACAAATATCAATTCAAATCTACAACAAATAACAAATATTAATTCAACCCGAGCGATAATAACAAATATCAATCAACAGCAATAATAATAACAACAATACAGAGATGAAGAATATAAACTATTATATCCTAGATTCGCGATTTATTTTTCATCAATTTTGGATCTTATTCATCAATTCTTCAGCAACTATTGTTGAAATATCCCGAATTAAAGTAAAATAATTGAACTAACAGAAAATGGGGTATAGTCGTTCAAACCTGGCTTGATTTTGCTCCAACAACAACCCGTTCAAGGGGGAGGTGTCGAGGGTTAGCGGCGACGGGAGAAACTGGGTGGACGTGGCGGCGTCTTATCGTCGCCATTCGGTCGACGCCCAGATCAGATCTGGCTCAGACAAATGAACTTCTCTTTCTTCTCTTACTGGTGGCGATGAAGAATAGGCGACGCCGGTGGTGATGAAGACTTCAGGCGACGATGGTTGGAGTCCACGACGGCGATGAGAAGTGGGGACAGTCAGGAGAGAGAGGGTGTGGAATGTTGAAAATTTGGCTCTGCGTGTTTGTTTGAGGATTTGAGGCTGAAATGCTGATTGCCGACAAGTAGAACACCATGGTTTTTTTTTTTTAATTAAACAACCTATACGGGTCTGGGTCGGGTCTGGGTCTCAGTTGTTGGACCCAAACCCGACCCGTCAGCTTTGTGCATGGATATGGGTCGGGTCTGGACCCGTCGGGTCCCAATTTTTTGGACCCAAATCCGACCCAAGCGGGTCGGGTCCGCCGGGTCTGGGTCGGGTCCTGGGTCCATGCCCATCCCTAGTGGTGGCAGTCAGAATATACCTACAAGACATTTAAAGTTGATCTAAATGAGATATATCTCATATAAGTGCTGAAACCATAGATGACATTAGAAAGAAAACAGCTACACTACACTGTGGCTCAAAGACTCTCTCATCCATGGCGTGGTGAGGGGAATGTCGTATTTATACAATGTTCCCATTGCATCAACCAACTGTACTTCATAGTATAAGAAGCACAAACCGTAAGTCATTTGCTTTGCTCCATTACATTCCCAAGCACTTATACTGATTTTTTTGGTATTATCGGAAATGGAGACATTGTATGTGAAAGAATGAGATGAAGAAATTACATTAGATGCCTCATCAACAATGTCCATTATCTCTCTGATTACTATCTTTGCTCTAGAATGAAATCGCGCGCTTCCTCCTAGAGCAAACCCAGATGCAATTCTGTTTCACCAACAAAACATGTAAAAATCTTCTTGTTTGCATCTGATTATGGTTACAAATCTAAAGTATGGCAACTGCATATCACAATTATTCACAACTCAGATGGCTTAAACCGACATTGATAAGACTGTAAAAGCTGCCGCAGGAACTAAAAGAATTCTAACGTATACTATTTGGGAATCTCATAAACTCAATAAATCTCGTAATGACTTGCTTACAATGACCTTAGGGTAATCCCCTATTTATACTAACACGAGACTTGACCCTTACGAAACCTATCACATAAGATATTCCTAAACAATATTATAGTATATATTGCATTCCTAAACACACATAACTAACCGGAATTTTCCGGAATACTCCATAATCCTCTATTACCCCCCCCCCTCAAACTCATGGTAATTTGACTAAAATTACAATGAGTTTGCCAAAACGATAAGGAAACAAAATAACTCCGTCGAGATCTTCAAATCTTCAAATCCGGCACGTTGATTGTTGTCGTCGCAAAACACCATCTTTTTCGAACCACCTCGAACGTCATCCAAAGAACACTCAAAAAGTTCCCGTAAATCACCACGAATCGCTAATGTTCAACTTCACCACTAAACGCCAGATACAAGGGAACCATGAATCACCATGGTCTCACAAATCATGAAGCGACCATTATCAACTTCATCTAAAAAGAACCAAAAATAAATACCATGAATAAACATGGTCTCAAAACGTGAAGTCGTCATATCAACTTCACCTGAAAATAACAGACATGACTGGTAGGGGCACTCCCCCATTCCTTGATCGGCCTAAAATAATCACACAATACCCGAAATCTCAAAACAGTGTTCTCACCCAAAATCTAGGAATAACGAACGAGGGTGACCCACGCACTACAACGATACTTGAGTAAACCAAACAAGCAAACCACTAAATCACCAACAATACGAAAACATCACCACAGTAATACGACGACAAGGGCCACACTCTTTATAAATCACAATCCCAAAATACAAACCTCTCGCCAATTATAAATATATATCTCGACATCACCAAATTTCAAGAAACAAACGAAGGGGTCTTTATTCAAACACATTAAACCAAACATAAGACTCTTCAAATAATAATACTCTTAAATAAACTCGAACAATAAAACCACATTATATCACGAACAATAAAACTCCGGCAAACAACGAAATCCCGCCGGCAGGCATTATCGATCACATGCCCACCAGCAGGCAGCGGAAGCCACTTTTAGAGTCCTCTAGGAAAGAGGCTCTGATACCATAAAAGAATTATAACGTATACTATTTGGGAATCTCATAAACTCAATAAATCTCGTAATGACTTGCTTACAATGACCTTAGGGTAATCCCCTATTTATACTAACACGAGACTTGACCCTTACGAAACCTATCACATAAGATATTCCTAAACAATATTATAGTATATATTGCATTCCTAAACACACATAATATTCCCTAACCGGAATTCTCCGGAATATTCCATAATTCTCTATTAGGAACTACAGTCTACAGGGAAGAGATAGCATTGCTTCTGACAGGGCTTTTTGTTTCTCAGCTTTGCTTTCTTCTTTCTTTAAGTCATGTTCTGCTGTGCATGTATCACCTGAGAACGTGAAAGTATGCGTAATTATCAAAGAATCAAAGAAAACAATCATTCTCTAATTCAGAGGGCACATCACGCATCACCTATATATATGAGATTTTAAATGCTGAACTTTCATACTGAAACCGATAATAACGTACACTAGTCTGATCAAGAAGGATCCGATTCTCATATTACCGATTCCTTCCAAACAAAACAAAATTGAGGTTGATTCTTTACTGTTTACAACATGAATTAGACACAGTCTGGGGGGCAAATTGCCACCTACGATTAAATTCACGATCATACGATTTACATCGTGTTTCATAATTGTTTTTCATCAAATCGAAAGGGTTAAATTTTACATTTTGCGCCAAATAGGCCACTCTACATACTAAACCCGATTGCATTCATTTACAACCCTACTATTCCTTCCTTATACATTGGATGGCTTGGGATAGTTTGTGTCGCTCGAAGAGGGATGGGGGCATTGGGTTTCGGCATATAGAGGCGTTTAATGTAGTTATGCTCATGAAACAAGCGTGGAGGATTTATTCAAACCCGAACACCCTTGCCAGTAGGTTGTTAAAAGCTAGATACTTCCCGAACGATGGTTTCTTTGACGCTTGTCTTGGGCACCATCCTAGCTATGCGTGGAGGAGCATTGTAGGAGTCAAAGATGATTTAGGAGAGGGTTGTAGATGGTTGATTGGTGATGGGAAGAGCGTTAGATCTTTGAGTGATAGGTGGACGAGAAAGGGGCCAACCAAGCTAATTTCGCCGAGAGGTAGCGGGGATGACTGCTTGGTGGCGGAATAGATTGATGAGGGGTTGCGAGAGTGGAAAAGGGAGGTAGTGATGGGCAGACTATTCGATTTTGAGGCTGAGGAGGTTTTGAGTCTGCCGCTAGCCGAGTTTACACAACCGGACAGATTGGTGTGGCGTTTTAGCAACAATGGGGATTACTCGGTGAAATCGGGGTACCATTATGTGAGGAACAAATTGAGGGAGGCTAGGGGAGATGAGGGGGAGTGTTCCGGGGAAGGAGGGGCGAAAATCTGGGCGAAGGTGTGGCAGATAGAGGTACCCCCAAAGGTCAGAAACTTCTTATGGCGTTTGGGGAGTGGTGCATTCCTGACTAGATCGAACATCCAACGTAGGATCAAGGATGCGGACGGTATCTCTCCTAGGTGTGGTTTAGCGCTCGAGAATGATATCCATGCTTTAATTCTTTGCCCGGCGACGGCGGGAGTTTGGGAGGCAGCCGGTTTGGATGTCGACACATGGGAGGGGTGCAGAACAGGTGGGGATCTTGTTGAGAGATGGTGTCTGGATGGAGAGGTGAGTCTGGAAGAGCTGGCGGTTTTGGGCTGAGCGATTTGGAATGATCGCAATGAGGTAACGCATGGGGGCTTGGGTGGGGCGCCGGAGACTGTTGTCCAGCGGGCGTCGAGTTTTCTGAGAGGTTATAGGGAGGCGAAAGGGGCTGAGAGGGTAACGGTAGGAGAGGGTACAGATGAAGGTGGGGGTTGGGAATGGAAGTTGCCGCCGCGAGAGTGCTCGAAAGTGAACGTTGATGGCGCAACTTTGGGGGAGAAGGAGTCGGGTGTCGGGGCGATTGTGAGGGGCGGTGAAGGTGAGGTCCTGAGAGTGGTATGTCGTCAAGTCCGGGAGCGGTGGGATCCAAACATAGTGGATGCAAAGGCGGCGTTACTTGGACTTCAACAGGCGTGGCAGCATGGAGAAAGGAGGATCGTGCTGGAATCGGACTCGCTACAACTCAGTAGTGCTTTACGGTCTAGATCTTTTGCTTCAAATTACTTTGGTTTAGTTGTTTCGGATGTTTTTCATTTTTCCTGTAAGTTTGAGTCGTGTGAGTTTAGTCATGTGCGAAGATCGGGAAATAGGGTGGCTCACTACGTAGCCCACCTAAATCCTATCGAGTACTCTACTAGAGTTTGGGTTGAGTCGGGCCCGTCGAAGGTTCTTGATTTGGTGGCCGAGGATTTCATGTCCGCGGTTACCTAGTTTTTAATAAAATCCCTTTTTTTTAGTTCAAAAAAAGAAAACCCCTACTATTCCTTCCTAGATCCTATTTCACATACTGTTCCAGCGATGCGAACACCTCATTCCGCATATTTACCTCAACCGAACCATCAACATACTTCGAAACTAATGAAAGCACATCAGCCTTGCTATCCCTTCCATGTTCACATAATGCCCTAGCAATGGCCAACACATAGAGTCGGATTTCATTCTAGGAGGGCAGTTCATTTGCCAAATCATCGCCCAACTCTTATAAAAAATGTAAGAATATAGAGAGATAGAGTATTCATAGGATAATTGACTTGATTCATAACTTAGGGAAGTCTCCTTACATAGGTTAGATGCTAATGTGAATATACCTAATGGTAAGATTCTAGATTACATATATAGAATATATATATTTTTGTACTAAAAGATTATACCAAATATAATCTGATCTGCTACTGACCTTGAAAAAAAAAAATATAATCTGATCTCGTGATCTTCATAATAATCGCATATCCTCCAATAAAAACGACTAAGCGGAACAATCAATCAAAGAATTATTCACAAGAATTATTACTCCACTTTCAATCCTATCATATATAATTACCGAGGTGATTGACCACAAAAGAAAACGAATTAGCATTAGGATTAATTAGGATTGTAATATAGTAATACGATTTGCTATTCAAAGCTTAGGTATGATATAAGGGAGTCTTGTTGATATGGAAAAGTTTTTCTCTAATCTCTTCAAAAACTACCATTACTAATTCACTCCGAAAGGAACTGGCTGGGGTGTACGCAGAGAATCGTACCACAGTGGCACCATAGGCGAATTGTTCCCATAATCGTCGTTTTTTTATTTTTCTTTTGTTTAACCTAATTCATTTATCGTTTTAGAGCGTAATCTATTATATGTACGTCTGAAATGAAAGAAAACACTAAGCAAGAGGTTCAGGGTGTTAGATATGATCCTACCCCAAATCATCTCCCAAGTTAGTATCTTCTTTCCTATATACTATGTTTTCATAATCACGTATATGTATAAATTTTGAAGATTCACTATAAAAAATTTCAAATTAACTTGTGTAGGTATTTTAAGATACTATGAGAATCTCGTTGGATCAAATCCCTTGTCTTCCCTTAGTTCGCAAGATACGTAAAGTTTTCGTTCACTCAAGCTAATTAAATTTGTTTCTTTTCTTTTGTTGTATGTAACCTTGCTTGTGAGGGATTTGTCACAGATCTTGCTCCTATTCCTACCTCCTCTACTTGATAATCCGAATCTTGTCAGGCCTTCCAATTTTGTTGTTACTCGAATCAGTAACTGTGTCGTTGCGGTTTCTACCTTCTTAGGTGAGCAACTTCAGCTTTTATCCCATCTCGGGAAATTCAGCTTTTGTGACAATATAATGCATACCATCTCCTTATCTTGCATACCATCCTTCAGCTCAAGTAACATATATATTTAGCTTCATCGTAAAGTAACGTATTTAGCTTCATCGTAGGTGTACAAAGGAATATAGATCGCTCGGGGATCATAATTGCATAGGATGCTACTAATGGAGTAGGGACAATTCTCACGTCTGCGAAAGTTCTTCGCCTCCGCAAAGATGCGATACGAAGTCACTACTACGTGAGTTTCTTCAAAACACTTCATCGAAAACATACTGTTTTTCTTTAGACGTTAGATCATCGATCACATTATTGTATCGTAAAACATACTCATTTACAAGTGACTCGTGTTTGTAATATTCCATTGTATGTACTTGTGTGCATTCAATCATGAAAGTTGTGACTAAAGTCGCATAAATCATTATGTTTTAGGTCATTGTTTGTTTGTTCGATGGGAGATTGCTGGAGGCGAAAGAAGTTTATGTAGATTATCACTATGACTTCATCACCCTTAAAGTAAAGTCTTTGCAGCCTATAAAGTTTTTGGATTTGAAGTTGCCGAAAGATAATTTAGAGTCATCCCACGTCATTGCTTTGGGGAGCAATTTTTTTGAATCGTCTCTCATGGATAACTCGGGACTTGTGCATAGACATCATCCATACTTAGGGTGTGATGAGCTTTTGAGCTCAAATTTCCAAATCCCTAAGGTATGTGATTTCTCATTTAATAGGCAAATGATATTTAGTTTCTCATGCGTTTGCCAAAACTCGTTTTTGTATATCTCTTTGACAACAGATTTTGTTGATACATCGCTCATAATATGAACCTTTCAGTTAGCTTACCATATTTCTATTAGGCTTGTGAAGGAGGACCGCTTCTCAATGAAAATGGGGATTTGATTGGTATCAACTATATTGATGAACTTGGTTATGCTTGTCATCTTCCAATAAACTCTATTTCTTTCAGCTTGGAGATGAGGGAACAATCAGGGTATGTAACATTTTTTCTTAGTCGTGTGTTATTTTGGTGGATCGTTATTATTTGTCACAATTATGTTTTGATGTTTACCTGATGCCTGCTTCATCTTTTGTGTATTTTCTTTAATTTTGTATGTTGGACTTGTGTGCGCACGTGGCTTGGATTGACCATGGTTGATTCAAAAGATCTGTCTCCTGCTGCATTCGAAAAATTAAGGATGTCTTGTGATGAGAATGTTGTTGTTGTTAGATAGGTAGGTGTTCCTTCGTTGTCATTTCTCTCATTAGTGCTCGAACTTGAGAAACTTCCGTTTAAGAGGTTTGGATATGTATCTTTGCTCAGTTGAAGTGCCTGTTTTTTTAGGTATTCGAGGGATCGCCTGCTGATAAGCTTGTAATTTGTCCAGGTGATCGTATCACTGATTGTGGCATAGTTAATTAGGATATCAAGTGTTCAACAAGTGTGTTTTGTATATATGGGTATGAATATACTGTCAAAGTAGAAAACCATGCAACCTTGAGAAGTTTGCTCATGTCAGATTGAGCTATCAGAATAATAATGGTTTGTTTGGCTAGAGTGATCAGCAAACTAGAATTTACTGTCAGTGTAGTTATTTTTCATGATATGCTTAATTGTTGTTTTCCCTTCTACTTTGACAGTATAGCGATATGGTAAGGGAGTTGTTATTGCCCTTGAATCGGCCAGGTTCTGTCTTTGATTACGGAGGCAATGCACCGGTAAGTACGAATCTAATACTATATACTCCCTCCGTCCTAATTCAAACGCCCCATATTCCATTTTGGGACGTCCCACTTCAAACACCCCATCTATTTTGGGACATATTTCTCTCTCCTACTTTTATTAAATTATCACATAATCTTTCACACTATCTCTCCTACTTTTATTAATCCCCACATTCTCTCTCCTCATTTTTCCTAATATTACCCCACTCAACTTATTATATCAATTTTTCTTATTCCACTACAAAAAACGTTTGGAGCGTTTGAACTGGGACGGAGGGAGTATTAAAACCTGAAAGTCGTTCCTAAGAGGACACTTGGCATTCATTAATTAGATAGAACATAAAAATAGCATTAAATACAATTATCGGTTATGATATAGTAATAAATTATCATAGAGTAGTATAATATTAGCTAATTTATGGAAAATAATCATTATGGTAATTTATTAGATCAAAGATAAGCCAACATTTTTCTTATAAAACAAATATAAGCAATATAAATACATAGCCCGGGCGTGGCACGAGCATGCAAACTAGTTCTTGTTATTCTAATTACTTGGAGGTCGTTTGGAATGGTAATAAGTGTTTATGGAACGATAATCCGTCAACCAAGGAAAGCCCTTTGATGAGGTAGTCTTCTCTTCTTTAGCTTTTTATTGATCAGTTTATGTTATTTGGTGCAGTTGTCCATAATACGACGTAAAGATGGTGAAAGCATTAGATTGATTCCTGAAATTCTTGATGTCAGCGACACAAGATTTAGCCACTGGTAATTCATAATTAGAACACTACAAGAAAAACGTTCATTTGCGACCAAAATTACGACCGGGCGGAATTCTTGTCGCAAAAAATGCATAGTTACGACGAGATTTTTGATCTCGTCGTAAAAAAATAGTATCATCTACGAAGGTCAAATTTCCCGTCGCAAAAATTAATATATTAAGACGAAAATCCGTTGCTCGTCGTAAATAATAGATCAACTACAGCGATATTCAATTCTCGTCGTAGATAATAGATCAGATACGACGAGAATCTGTTTCTCGTCGAAAATAATAGATTACCTACGATGAGAATATATTTCTCGTTGTAGATATTCAAGTTATTTACGATGACACCCGATTCTCGTCGCCAAAAAAAAAAAAAAAAAAAAAAAAACCTAAAAGAACTAAAATTAGAGTTAAGATGTACTGAAAAATATTCAAAATTAATTTTAATCAATTTGTAATGCAACTAAGTGCATTGATTATAAAATATTTGATTTCATTTGTTGAACTCTTTGAAACTACTATGAAATAGTTGTTGATAGATTGTTGTGTGATAATAAGTTTGAAAAAAAAAAATCATAGCAACAAACTTAAGGGTAAAAAATGATCGTGTAATACCGAAATTATAATAAGGTTTCTAAGAGATTTAATGGTTCATATGAGAGTTTAAAGGAATTGATAATGCTTATCATACAAACAAAGTCGACTTTCAAAGTATGGACCTCATGTGCTAAGAACTCTACAGTTAAGCGTGCTTAATGGAGAGTAGTCTTAGGATGGGTAACCTCCTGGGAAGTTTTCCAAAGTACGCACGGGTGAGATCAAATTGCGTCCGAACGAAGTAATTCCAGTTCATGTGAGGGAAAATAGATTAAATTGTGTTATTGTGTGTTATCGGGAAAAAGAATTACGACGAGAAAAAGTCGTCGCAAAAGAGCATTTACGACGAGAAAAACACCTCGTCGCAGAAAGACATACAACGGGGTTTAGTAAACTGGTCGCAAAGTATTTGCGACGAAGCATTTTGCGACGACTCGCGACCGGACGGAATTTTCGTCGTAAAAGATCATTTACGACGAGTTTTGGCTGATTTGCGATGAGTTTGCTCCGTCGCAAATCAACCTGTTTCTTGTAGTGGAGTACAGTTCGGCTGATTTTATGGTTTTTATTTTACAATACCTATAACTTTATAATGCTATAAATTATTCGCCCTTGCTTTGCTTTGTTTTGCAGCTGGCCTCATGATCCATCTGTATGGTACGGCAAGCCGTTGTTTAGTTCACAAACTACTCCGATTTTCGATATATGGGCTCCCCATGCAGAAATCTTTATCCATCGTCATTCTTCATATGTTGGCTTCTGAGTGCACTATGTTTCACTGTCAAACAAGTTGTGAGAGTTTTGGGACGAATTATTTTCAAATATGTCATATGACAGCTTTGTTACTGCTGCCTGGTTTACCTTCTAAGACTTCTATGCTGTACATTTTGTATTCTGTAGTCGAAAGAACTCTATGAATGCACATTACTTTCGCCTATGATTATTCTGTTTGGCTTCACAGAACCATCCTTGAAGTGTGTCTGCACATAAAGAATGGTTTCGTGACTAGCACCATCATGATTCATGACTATAGAGAGCAGCAATGTCACAACACATGTCGTTGTTATGTACCTCTTTACTGGATGACATCATGATAGTGCTTAACTTGGATGTCTGATCTGAGAATGCATCTTTTAAAGCTGACAGTTTTCCAGATTTTTCATCTCAACGTATGCATCTAGCAAGCTTTATATCGAGGTTGTGTACGCTTTATGACATTGCACTACTCACTAGTGCTGAAGAACCCTTCACATTTGTCTCACCAGGCTCTGAACATGTGAACATCTTCCGTACCTGCAAAAAAGAGTCTCATATGAGCCCATCGTTAATACAATAACAGCTTAGTCGAATCAGTAACACTTCTTTCGCATCATATGCAAGCATTGATCTCTTTCCGTAGGCATACCTATGGAATATTGCCTATATGAATTGAATCAGGAGGGCAATCTTTTGGCTGATGCAAAAATTCAGGTGGCCTAGAAAGGGTTGCAGACCTAGTTTGGGCTCAGGAATGAATTGGCCCTTACAGCTGATATATTTGCATATACTTGATTAATTTGAACCGTATAGTTTTACTTTTATAAGCTGAATTAACCGAGCAGATATGAGAGTAGCAACATCCTATACTACTACAAAAAAAAAGCCTTTTTATTGCATTATGGCCTGAATTCGTTGCATTAGACCTAATGAGAAACTGAGAAAGTAGGAAAGTTCAATAGAATCAATATCCTCATAAAATGTAACATGGCAATTATAGCAAAAACCTCTGGTGTTCCACAAAATACAATGCATAGGCTTTGAACTGATCATTTCTGCAAACTGAAAATTTCGATTAACCACATTTGAGTCACTCCAGTAAATCCCTTGAACTAACACATCATCTATTCCGAAAAACAATAACACATCACATTCAACATGGACGGCCTTGTTTGGTAGTGCACTAATAGTTAGCATTTAGCATTTTGACCTGGTCAAAACGGTACTTTACATGTTTGCTAACACAACTTTTAGTAGCGGTTGGGGGTAGCATTTAAAAAAAATTTGAGCATTTGTGATATGCTAATTTTAGATCATTTCGTGGGTCGAAGTAGCATTTTAGAATTTTTTTTCTTAGGTTTTTCTTAATTTTTTTATTTTGACTAGTAACTTTGCCAAAAGGTTATTTAGAACACTATTATATCAACGTATCGCTAACAGGCTAAGACCACCAAACAGACCCGACATCACTTATAGAAAGTGTCTATAATATTTCAAGTAGAGCAAATTTGCTATTACAAGGGGTTGTTTGGATTATGGGATGGGAGAAAGGGGAGTAAGAGAATTTGTGAGGGATAAGGAGGTGAGAATTGGGAAAATAATTCAACTACCTTGTTTGGATAAATATGGGATTAGATGATGGGAATTAAGATGGTAATTGTTAATAAATTCTTATTTCACAATTTTGTCCTTCAATAATTAACCCTCTATCTCTCTAATTATTAATGACAATTGTGTCATTTTACAATAAAGTTATCCCTCTCTCTAATACCACCCCTTCCGAGATAATAAAATGATGAGAGTAGAATTGTCACATACTTTATTCCCAAGTCCAATTCACATTCACCAAACATGGAAATAATTTACAAGTGGGAATTATAAGCCCATCCAACCTCTATCCCCACAATCCAAACGAGTCGTAGTCTTAAAGACAACACAGTTCAAATAGAACAATTCATGACCTTATTGCGTATCTAAGTTAGTGCAATCGAGTGAGCATTATCTAAAATCTGGGGTTTTGGCTGGGATTAAGCATAATCCTGGGATTTCTACTGATTGGACCGCTGAAGAACACACTACGTCAAATTTGGGCTTCGAGAACCCGCATAAGTGAACGAAATTTTCGAATCCGATCTCTTATAGTATAAGAGAACGGTTACGTTAAAAACAGTTCTTAAACGTATTTTATGGGAAAAAAATTTAAAAAAAATTACACTTTTGAGAACGGTTCTTGACAAAACCGTTCTATTGGGAACCGTTCTCTTAGCCTTTAAGTACAGTCGTCTAGAGAACGGTTCATCAACCGTTTTTCTTAGCTTTAGATGAACCGTTCTCTTTGCCTATTTTTGACGTAGTGACAAGCTGCTTTGGATGATGGCCTTGTCAAGTTAGTGACTTTATCATGTTATCTTGTTGTTCTTGTTCTTGTTTCAGTTGAA
Source organism: Spergularia marina (assembly GCA_963680865.1). NCBI lineage: Eukaryota > Viridiplantae > Streptophyta > Magnoliopsida > Caryophyllales > Caryophyllaceae > Spergularia > Spergularia marina. Next base: position 17,319,335 of record OY804553.1, on the reverse strand, counting down.
TTTGATTTGGTTGCTTCTTGTTCAAGTTTTAATGCCATTCTTTTACTTAACCTGTAACTTTGTTTTTGGTCAATGTTGGAACTTTGAGAGCTGGAAGTTTATTGAATTCTGGAATAAATTCTCTTGTATTTCTAATGGTCTCTTAAGCCATGATACATGTCTTTTATATACTACCTTACATTCCATATCTAATGTAATCTAACGCATATAGGAAAACGTTCAACTTTCCTAAAATATCTTTCCATACTCCCCCACAAGGTGGAGCAGTCGGCAACCGAATGCCCATCTTGCCTATGAGAACATCAAATTGATGTCGTCCCAACGACTTTGTGAAAATGTCTGCTAGCTGATTTCTTGTCCCAATATATGAGGTCACTATGTCTCCTCGTACCAAATGTTGCCGCACAAAATGACAATCTATTTCGATGTGTTTTGTGCGATCATGAAACACGGATTCTTGGCTATGTGCAAGGCGGCCTGATTATCACGAAACACGTTGTGAGATGCCTTACCGGCGGGTTGCCGATCCGCTCTCCTGAAATGAGGTGTGAATTACACGGAGTCGCCAGTGGGATTTTTTATAGGTACCCCACGAACCTAGACTGGGGGTTCGATGCAAGGTTATGAGTTAGGAAGGTGTTAGGCACCCAACTCGCCTATCGTAGTTGATGGTCTCTACTAATTGATCCGAATTAAATATAAAAATTATAATTAACGACGAAAGCACGAAGACATAGCATGCGAGTGAGTAAGTAAATCATGCGACGATAAGTTGTATGCGATTAATCACGTAGGCACTTCAATAAATGAAGTAGATCAGATTTGCAATTGGATCTTGAACTACGAGATAAACATGTTATGCAAGCATATATATAATTTATTAGTCATGGAATTTCATAAACATACAGGAACAGTGGACACGTAGACTCTATGATTCATGGTCATGTGTTAATCGATCGGCAAAAGCAAAATTACGTACGTAGTGCATGCATATATATGAGTAGATATGTCGGATTATTATAAGCAAACAAAACATGCATGTCATAACCCTTAAAACGTCAAGCAAATATCGAAAGTGTACGATTGATAAACTAACCTGATTATTGGCAACAAACAAATATATTTAAAAGCACACTTCGAAAACGAGTTTTGGAAAGAAGTTACTTGGGGCCCTTAGGTGAACTTTCTTATTTAGTTGTATCGCAGATCTCGATGTCGTTTGCCAATGAACCCAAGGTAAAGTCTTGACCCTCGTATTCCGTGTAGCCTAGTTGTCTTGATTTGATAGGATTGGATAGGGTAATCTAATCTACAGTCGTTGGACGTCGTAGGTAAGGTGTATGTGTTTATGGTGATAAGGGTGTTTATTGATCTTTTTCCAATCTCCGTTATTGAAGATGTAGGTCAGAGTTTGTAGGTACGGGTATGAGTGAGAAATATTATTCGAGACTCATGTGCTTGTTCATGGATGTCTCGTGCCTTTTCTGCACACTACTCATCGGAGAAGTATATGTGAATATTGCCTTACTGTGCATGAGAAAACAAGGGGTACGGAGGGGACTATATTTATAGTAGAAAGGAAGTGGCATTTGGCTGGCATTAGGACTTGTGTTGGTGATGTCGACGAGCCAATCAAAGGGGATTCCTAAGAGTTTTAACGTAGGAAGTATATATCATAGGTAATATCAAATTGTATAATCTCCCAAATACTTCTTAAAATATTTAATTAGATTAGATGTAATTTAATAATTAGGTAGATTGCTAATGATAATTCCTAGAGGAATTAGGCAGATTACTACACGGAGTGGACTTGTGCTCTGAATAGAAAACCGATGCCAGCGGCCGAATAACATCATCGGATTATCATGCAAAAAGCTATATGCATGCATTCAACGTGCAGTTCTTTTGCCCAACCCAATAAAGGATTATCTAAACAACCAAAGCCCAATTTATCAACCCATAATTTCTAATCTAATAAGTAACCCAAAAAGGCTATTTTGACTAAACATGGTAATTCGGGTCTAAACTGATACATCGAACTCATTGGCAAACGATACCTTTCAACGCGTGTCCACTTTCCGTTTTCATCATCGGGCGCTAAAATGGGTGCAAATGTAGGGTGTCTACAGGAGCCCCCGCTTTGACTGAGTCTTTGAGGAGACGAAAGTCAAAGGTTTGAAAGATCATTTGCAACAAAATTATGACAAAGAACATTACTCTAAGTTACACATAACATCACAAAAGATTTAACCGTAGCCATTTCGATCGGGCGGAGTAAGCGATAAAAATGTAAGTGTCGTAGAGTGATATCTTGAATGGGCGAAGTAGTCATTAAAGACGTTCATCCTGCCTTTGGATAACTTGTATTTTCTGGATGGGCGCAGTTGTCCTCCTGAAGAAGTTGCTGCCGTTTATGTCCGTCGACTGTTGGGGTTGATTTTATAATCTATCGACTACTGAATTTGAATTATAAATCCGGCGTCTGCTTGAGCTTGAATCGTAGTTCCATAATCAAAGTCATTGTTGTAAATTATATGAGATCAAAGCATTGCTAGCCCCCGAGTGTGAGGATCGGATTTCAGGTTGTAGTGTGCTATTTCTGTTGAACTTGACAAGTGTATCTTAATCGTAGGATGCAAAATTCCATTTCGAGGGATGCCCTCCATGATGGTTACATATATATCGAACGGACGTACATTGATTTTGCTTATCGTGGCGCTCAATTGTATCATATTATGGCTCATGCAGAAGGCAAATAAATAGATAGACAACCATGTGTATAATGACCAACAATGCAAAATTAAAGCCTATTCCACACGTAGAAACATGTAAGCAAAACACTCAAGGACAAGAAAGTCAGTACGTACGTGCCCAAGGAAAGATGGAAAAGACCGCTCAAGGTAGCAAGGACAAAATGGTGCACTAAGGATATGTGTACTCTACCCCTAAGAAAGAGACCTTGGTGTCCTAGAGGAACTGAATCAAATAGACATAACTCTAAGTGTAACAATGTTTGGACTGTGGAAAAGAACGTGGATATTGCAATAATCTGGATGCCAACTTTGTGGTGATGGGTCTCAGTTCCTTTATAATCAATTTGTTTCACCTCATATACTCTAGAACTTAAAGTTTTAAATGAAGTGGTGTCTCGAAGTTGCTAAGGACAAAGGTGAAAGGCCTACCGAAGTAGCTTTGAAGGACATTGCTTCACTTGATGATATCAAATAAGGTTTTGAAATCGTGTGGAATGCTCAAATAGATTACGAAATTGACCCACTACCATGAGCGTAGCTATAACGATATTCAAGAGTCTAGCTGAAAATGTTTTGGATGTGAATTGAACCTTCTGTCTTTAGATCAAGAAATGCCTAATGAGATGGCTTCGAAAGATAAGCAAGACTAAGGCCGCTTTTGCGAACTTTAATTGCAATGAACTCATTTACCTTCTAATTTCAATTTTTCCTTATGTAGCAATGTAGGACTTCATTGTTGATTCGACCGAAAGAAGTCAATAGTTTCGAAAAGCAAGTAAAACTTGCAGAGCCAAAGAGTGTTCGGCGTCCGTGTGCACGATCTCGCTATTCGTGTAAAGACTTTAAAAGCAAGGGGTGGAAATGCTAGGTAGTGTCTGACATTTGTTCTTGCTTCGAGAGAATTAGCAAACACCCTAATTATACATACACAACATTTAGTATGATCGAAAATTTTACTTGTACGTAGAATGCATGCAATTGCTAATGAGTATTGGGCATTAATGTTCACTTTGACTAATTGATGGGCCAATGATATTCTCATGCATGCATGACGCTCAGAGGATTGGAGTCGGTCCAAGATTTGCCTTGTACGTAGAGTTATATTTCGAGACTTGCATGTTTAGTTCATATAAAAGGAACAACATCTTTTGACATTGTAATAGGAAAAGAGAAGCCCCAAGTCTTGTAATGAGTATTTTTGAAAATAGGCCCTTATATGGAACACATGACATCATTTAGGGGTACATTCTATATCTCCATATTTGATTTTTATTTGCTTTGGATAGAATGTATCCAACGATTCGAACTCACAATTGTGGAACTATGAACAATGTACAACAAAGTAGATTATGACTCATTTCTTGCAACGAGGACCCTAGGTAATTGTAGGCAAGGTTTTGAAGGAAGGTTTTGTGAAATGAATAGGTTGAAGGTGCTTGGATTATGGCTTGTGAACAATTGTATGTGATATGGATATGCATGAAAAGACTTAGATGTTGGTCAGATTGGTTTAACATGGCTTCCGAGTTGTGACACTAAGGAGAAGCCATTCAGTATTGGAAGAGTATGGTTCCTTGACCGGAGAGATTGTGATTAGTGTTTGATAAAACGTGGGTCAAGGTGAATTGAGAGTAATGAGGGTTCAAACTTCCAAGTCGAACTCTAAGGGTCACGGGTATGACTCACCGAAAAGGTTCTTGGAGTCAAAATTGTTGACAATATGATTAATAAAAATTATGACATGCGCTTGATTGGGATGGTGCAACCATAACGTAGTCGAAAAAAGATCTCTCAAATTCTCATGGTTTGATTCGAAATAGCTAATTTAATGACAAGCTATAAGAATGTGTGAACCATGATTGATTTTTGTGTTGGCAACAATGATGTATATTGACGTAGAAGAATTGCACAAATGCGTCTCTTTTAGGTGTTCACAAATGCGTGCCTCTTTCAGGCGCCGTGACTAATTTGCCTGAAAAAAGTTTAAAAAAAACAGGCGTTCTATTTTCATGTTACCGAAACCGTGAATTTGAGATCCTTGAAAAGTGTGACGATTATATGAAATGAAATCAGAAAAATTGATGACCATGTTGATATGACATGCTTTGGAGGGGTCGTATTTGTGGGGTGAGAGTTATGAAACAGGATGGTCAAAGTTGGGATCATAAAATTTGGTTGAATAATTTGAATGTGTCAAATGAGTCTCTCAAGGAATGCATGGAAAGCTTATTGATTGATCGAAAAATGGTCAAGTGAGTGGTAGGTAGTGGGTATCCTATGTTAGATTTGGAATGGGCAAAGAAAATGAGTTATTGGATCCTCGTCACAAAATTTAAATCTCACTCTAGTTGTTGACTGGTTGTTGATTCCAATGAATTTGCATTGTGAGTTCTCTTCTTTCGGTACGGATTGGAATGAGACCTATCGTTTAGACGAAAGGTGTCCGCTTAAAAAAGTTTAAGGAATGAAAGGCCGAAGTTGACCCCTTCTATTTCTTTTATACGGTCCAATGTGAATTTTCTATGTGAAGTCCTTTTTCTTGTTTTTTCATTGCTTCATTAGTTCTGTTGGTAAATTTTGTTCATTGCAATATCATTTGAAAGTGTGCGAAATAGGCAAATCAAAAGACAAATGGTACATGGAAATCATAGTCTCATTATTAAAATCAAGTAGTACATCGAAAAGGGATAAACGTCCCTCGACTCTTATGACAAAGAACATTGTTATTGCTAGCTAGACTCACTAGGAGTAATAATAGCTAAGTTTGGGTACAAACTCGTTGCATGAAGGTACTTAGTTGATCTTTGTGGTTCGATATTTGGTGTGCCCTTTATATTTTTTCAGGGTATTCCAAATACCGTGGTGTATATTGTACCAAATAATTGCAATTCTATCGTCACGCATGCTTGAAGTTGGGTGGAATTTGATTCTGCGTTAGAATCTTCCTGTAGTAGAATTTTTGATGGCGATGGCGAGTAAATTATGGACCCTTCGTGGTTTACACGGCGTGTAGAAGTAAATTGCATACACAACCTATGAGGAGGTAACATGTGGCGCTGCCCAAGATTCCTTTTCCAAACCACTTTTGGAATTTCCCGTGGACGAGATATGTGACATATTTTTCTTTTATTTTTTTTCTATGTTTCCCATTTTTTATTAAAAAAAAAAAAACTTAACCCATAGTTAATTGACTAATATGCCCTAACTACTAATTAGGGTTATTTCACAGGGAAAAAAAAGAACAAATTTGTTCCTTCATAGTATTCTCCGACTTGCGAATTTTCAATGCACAACTACATTACTACCATATACATAATCATGAGTTTCCACCTCACTATAGCCGTATAATCTTGTAAGATTTGGTTTATCTCAAGAAGTGCAAATTGATCAAGTACGTAAATTCTCGTAACTCAATATTTGTGCATATATACATGATACATATATGTGTATTTCATTACTTTGATGTAATTGTGCATATAGTTGTAGGTATTTGAGTTTATTTAAGTGTAATGACATTAAAAAATTTTAGTTGATCATTATTCAATCATGAAAGAAACACAGAAGGTTAGATCCTCTAGTTAATTTGCTCGACCATTCACACTATAATGCAATAAATTGCATTATCTATTGCCACATGTGAATATGTGATGTGCCATTAGAATGATTCTATGACTAATCACCATAGAATGCAGGACGTGGACTTTCCAAAGGTAAGGTGTCTTTTCAATTTTTTGCACTATTTACTATGTCTAATAATCCGAGTTTGCAATACTCGATCATCTTTCAAAAATAAGCATTTATAGATTATATGAAAATAATACTATAAGCCAAATCAGAAAAAATCCCTTACCTGAATTCCAAACCACCGCGATACTACTCCGTGCGTTCTCTCGTTCTAAGTAAATAAAGTCGCGTAAGTTATTTATTTAAGGTTATATTGGCAAAGTAATCATGTTGTCATTTATTTGATAATTAACTGTCCTAGGGTCCAACGACGTCCGAATTCTAAAAGTGGCGATTATCTAGTCAAATTGTTAATTTACTATTTATCGTCCTTTAGTGGAAATCATTCACTCTAAGATTATTTTCACCACTGGGATAATTCCGCCGGGTTACTTTATAATCATGGAGCTACTATTTACCACCAACACATTTTATTCTTGGGTTAGTTGTTAATACGGTGACGTTCAAAAACTGGGGTAATTCCACCGAGTTACTTGCACCGTAACAACTATTCGTCACAAGGTTAATCAATTATCGAAAACGTGTACGAAAATATTAACGGCGTTGTCTAACGATAATAATTTCATAACAGTTTAAGAGTTATACCTTAGCTACGTTAAGTGACAATGACTATTTCGACAGAGCCTCGCTAAGAAGATTTCACTTTTCACACGTACGTAACAACTACTTATTTCGTAAATTATTTTTACGAAATCTTATAATACTCGGAACTTACTTTATATGTGGTGTGCTTATGGTCTGAAGCACTTCAGTTTAATTCACTTAGTACAACACTTGTGTGTTGATTTGCGTCGAACAACTGAGTAGAGATGGAATATAGGCGAAAAAAAACCAGTTTTCTCCCGAGGGTACACCAATTTACCAAAGGTAACTTGGTTTCCCCCTGCGAAAAGGACAATTATCAACCTTCTAGGCATTAAATGCCCTAACAATTCCACGACAACTTTTTTTTTTTATTGTTTTTTTATTATTGTTATTATTAAGGTGGGTTATTACAAAGAGATCGTTTAAGTAAGTCAAATGAGCATCGTTTCTACTACCTCGATAACTTAGAGACTTTTTAGTTGAGAAATTTGACTATGGGATTTTGATTAAATAATGACTATGACAATCTAATTTTCCTAAGTAAGAAGTCAAAAAATGTACATACTTGAGAGATAGATAATGTATAAATTTGTGAAAACGTATTATATACATCGAGTTGGTTGGAACACATATTCGACACTAATTCTAATAAAGTAATATGTATGTTACGTACAATTTACATTCTACATAATGAAAAAGAAAGACTTAACTAAAAAAAGAAAAGAAACATGTCACTCCAGATTGGAGACCTGTTTTGTCGTACAAAAATTCACATGTCTTTATCACCATGGCTAAGTTGTAGAGTATGAATGCTATTGTATTAGTAACATATTTCTATTTACTAACACACACACAAGGTAAATAAAGGTAATAAAGCCTCATCAAAAGCCGTCGATATGCCCTTGTTGGCAATAAGGATATAAATGTAATTATCTAAAAACAATAACAAAAAAAAAAAAAAAAAAAAAAAAGAAGAAGAGTAATCAGTGTCGTTTGCTAGCTAAGGAGGAAGGTGTTGTGAGATATCAAATCTTATACTTCCCCATCTAGTGCAATTTATTTATACAAATAAATACCACATGTCATTATTATATTGGTTGTGTATACATAATAGAGATACACTATGTGTAAGCAATGATTTCTCCGTAAAGGACAGGTTTACTTATGGCCATGTTAATGCATGGATCCACGTAAGAGTGAATTTTTTCTCTGCTGGCGTTTGAATTGCATTAGGCCATTAACAACTGAATTTTGTCCACGAATTACTAGCCATATACGTGGTAGTAGTATGCTCCTTTAGTTTTCTTCCCCACTGTCATTTGAGTAGCATTAGTTGCAGTCTCATCTTTGTGGGACTAAAATTTCATAGCGTAATGCATGAAACTTATTAGTTTTAAGCGCATGTATACGGTGTAAAAATCATATTCTCGGTACTTATTTCGAGCTTCTTTTCGATACTCTTTTCAAATTGATCTAAGAGAGGTGTCCAAAGTGGTCCCTACCACTATATGGTTTCCTCTACTATGATCCTAGCAAATGATCGGGTGAAAAATTTTCAGACACCTAGAAAGGCGTACACACCTAAAGGAGTCCTAGGACACTAGAAGTCTTCTTACGGTTGGACGTAAAACGAGTTGAAGACAAGACAAACTCTAGAAAGAAGCTAGGAGCACGTAGAATTGTGAACACATGAAAAGATTAAGGGTCCTACAAACACTAGAAAATTATTTCTAGTGAAAAACAATCCTAATTAAGAGATATCTAACTTTCCGCCTAATCGTTGGAATCAAATGTTTTAGAAAATTAGACTCCTAAAAAACTCGAATTAGGCTAGTTAAGATGATTAAGGACCCATTTAAAGGATCTGACTTTCCTAGACTTTGTTGAGTTTGACATGGCCGCACGTTAAAAGCACATGGGAAAAAGAAAATTCCATAAACACTAATGATTATAATTAAAAACAAATGCTCTGAATGTCTAGATTTCCTAGGTTTCTAGATTTTGAAACATTATGAACTAAGGGCAGGGAATCCTAAACTTACCAAATTTCTAAAGACACCTATGTACGCATCAACATGAAACAAATTTTGGTCATGATAGGCGCAAGAAAGGCACGTAGCAAATAAAATCATTTAAGACTCAAATAACTAGGGAGACACGTACGTACAACATGCAAAAATCAGGTTTCAGCAAAAATAACGATCACGTAAAAGCATTGCAATTAGGCAATAATGCACGTATAAAATTGCAATAACGCACGTAATTTATCTTATGCTAAATGCGGTAGTCAATAGGGAAGGTGAAATCCACGATTAGGACAAAGTTCATTAGGTTTCGGTACGTCAGAACGTGCTAATGAGTTCGTCCATTTTATACTCAATGCCGAGTTGACTAGTATAAACGTCACGGGGTAAAAGTAGACCATATTTTCATCGCATAAACCAAGTTGGTCCGATAAGCAATAGTCCTTCTTTCGAGGTTAATTGGCTTTGTCTTAGGGCGCAACGTACTAACGCGGCATGCAAACTATATGAAATATGCAATGTTAATTACTCATTAAATATTTAAAAATGATCAATTTTCAAGCTTTGCAATTAGTACAGGATAGTAGGCCTGGGCAACGGGGCGGGTCGGGGCGGGCCCGAGTCATTCTCAAACGGGGCAGGTCAGGGGCGGGTCAACTCCAGTTTTAAACGAAGCGGGGCGGGTCAAGGGTCAACTTAACCCGCCCCGGCCCGTGATAAACTATCAATTCAAGCGTTTTATTTTTTTTTTTTAGTTTTTGAAGTTGTACAGTACGAAGTAACATTCAACATCTTGCAGATCCCACCCAAAATAATGCAAAATCTTTTCTACAATATAACAAAATTACTCCATTAGATATATCAAGGATCAAAACTTCAATTTCGAAGATTAAAAATTTCAACATCAAATCCAGAATACTTTTTCAAAAAAATTCTTGCCCCATTTTTTTTTTTTTTTTTTTTTTTTTGTAATTTGACAAATTTTCACATATATATTTCATTGTTGTTAAAAAAAAAAAAAAAAAACAAATTTTCACAATAAACCTAATATGCTTTTCGAAAATTCCCTCACAAAATTAAATCATCAACTTCTGATTGTTGGAATGGAATTAAGTGAATGAGAGTTTGGAGAAAAGAGATCAGAAGGTGAGAGTTTGGTGGAGAGAGAAGATGAAGCCATGAAGGGGTGTATTTTATCAAAGTATTGGAAATGAAGTGTGTACATTATTGGGTTTTGTAGTGGACCAGTAGGATATTAAAGGCCCGCGTGTTTTCTTTCAACTTAGTTGGCCGACCCTGCTCGTTTCATAGAGGGCTTGACCCTTTTTGCCCCGCCCCTTAATTCACTGAGCCGGGCTTTGACCCTTTAAGCACGGAGCGGGTCACGGGCTTTTAAAGGGCCCCCGCCCCGTTGCCCAGGCCTACAGGATAGTCATAGTTTCTGGAACTAGAATAAAGTCACCGAGAAGTTAGTAATTGCACTAGAGAGCAGATAAGACATATCCCTCCCTTGTCCAGGAGCATAATTGCATAAACTACAGATAGGAATCTTGTATAATGATTACGGAAATCACCCATCTCAAAAGAGTAACAACTCACGTCAGACACTCAGACCTTCCTCAAGTCATGTATAATGTCCAACACCTCATCTCGCATTTTTACCTCCACCACAGCATCAACATTTGCCGCTATTGCTGAAAGCACGTCAGTCTTGGCATCCCTTGCATGTTCACATACTGCCCTAGCGATGGCTAACACGTAGATTCCACAGTCGTATCCATTTGACTGCTGAGGGGTCTGGCATTCCTTGAAATTGGGCAAACTAGCAGGTGCAGTGGCAGTAACTTCAGGTTTTGGGTCTGCAAGAGGTTTGGGGGCAGATCGAAAGCTTTTCTTCTTATTCCTTTGTTTCTTTGATGATGTTTGCGGCTTCGAAACTTCACCTCCTGGCCCCATGTAAATCTTAAGGGCGTTGTATAGCTTCTCGGCAGCACCATTATTCACATCCTTCATGCTATCATGGTGAAGAAATGTGTTTTTGGTCCTATCATACACCAAGATGCTCCAGTGGCTTCCACCGTCACCCCCACCTAGATCATCACAGTCATTTATAGCGAAAAGAACAAGTCTCTTGCTTGACAGCTTGTAAGACTCAGCAATCTCACTGACCTCATCATCCTCGCAATTGGCAAGATAGAAACTCACAGAAGGTATAACAAGCAGGATATCATCAGCTTTGAAGATTGAGGACAGATAAGTGAAGTAGAAAGCAATAACTTGGTCGTTGAGGAAGCGTGGTCCTCGTAGAGTGTCCAGGTCTGAATCTCGCAAAACAACATCACTGTACTTCAACACCTCTGCATCCCCCATATCTGTAAGCAAACAGCAACGAAATGATGAGTTCTCCAATCATTGTATATGTATAGATGCAGCAAAGTTAAGACACTACACTTTAAGCCTGCATTGTTTATTGAACATTATCAAGGAGGCTACATGTATAGTTCTAATCTCAGATGTTCTTTGAGGATGCTGACATCGAAAGACAATACTTACAAGAACACTAAACAGGCATAGATATCCTATTTCCAGGTTTTATAATTGGTTGGATTTACAATAGAGAATAGTGTGAAAGCAGTTTTTTCCACCCTATGTACAACTTCCTGTTTCCCCTTAATTGAAGGCAACCATTGTGCTTTTTAGCAAATTAGTAACTATTGCATCAATCTACCCAAACAATCGACAAATCCATCTCCTACATTTCCCAAGCTCTGAAACAACCTCACAGCAACAAAAAACTATCCTTTACTTTCCAGTGAGTTCCAATATTCAGCACTCAATCAACTCCTGTTATAATCGCTTACACTCACAAACTTCAAAACCTACTCTTGGGCATACCAGCAGTCAATGAGTCCAGGTAGGAACTTAGTGTTCATAAATCTCAATACCAAATGCCAACGCATATCCTAGAAGTAACTATAATCGACAAAATTGCCATCTCCTATCCCTCCCATACTCTGAATCGACCTCACAGTAACATAACAGTATCAAAATCATCTACTCTGCCTTCAATTTCCAGTTACTTCCGAAATTCATTACCATAGTAATTACTTCCTTAGGCCCACAGAAATAGTCCATTTCCATTCGCTCTTGAGACAGTTATTGAGTACTACGAAATTAGTCTTCGTGAATCGCAATACCTAGAAGTAATAAGCAACTCCCAAACCTTACAGTCAGCTCCATTCACCCCGCCAGCCTAGTCCAGTAGTCCTAGTAAAACTATAATCTTTTCTAGACAATTTCCCACCTAAACTAAACTGATTCCAGATATATTATAGTATATTACAAATCTATAGCAGAACTGCAAATCCACGAAATAAATTCCAGCACGATCAGTAACCATGTGCAGTGACACCATAAGCAACTTCAATTAAACCAGACTTCTACTTTGTTCACTGATAGAGGCCAAGCAATGTGAAGTGTGAAAAACACTTATGAGCGTGCTCTGCTTTGCGATAGATGTTTGAACAAAGGAAGAAATTAACGGAAGTAAAAAGTAAGCTTGAAAGACATATTGTATCTACATTCACATTTACCCAATTCCATAATGATTTAAACTAGTCTATAAGAGCTATAAATGCCCTGACACAAATGTTGCTTTATTAAAAAGCCAACAGTTTCATGAGTGCCTGGACCATAATCTGAAAGAATGTTTGAAAAAGATGTAAAATGGAATCGTAAAGTTTAAGTCATGACGAATTAGCAACAATACTACTGTATTAGAACGCATAGGATTTCAAGTACTTATCAATGGTCTTTACACACACACACACACACAAAAAAAAAAAAAAACAGCCCACCAATTTTCCCAAATACTAAAACCCTAACAACCAAATTCCCAAAATTAAACCCCGATACACCTGCAGGTACACCTACAGTAGTTCTTCTACCTATCACCAGATGAATAACCCTACTTCCTAAAATTTCGATTGCAGCCCTAAACTTCAGAACAACCAACAGGCACTTAAAATGATTCAATCCGATTGTCAACTCGATCCCTTGCTAATCAAATTAATTAATTGATCAAAAACCCAACAAATTTCGAAATAAAATCCCTCTATTACATGATTTTATAATCTAACACACTAAAAATAATAATAACCAAGTTTTTCGACAGATAACGAAACGAAATCATGATCGAAAAAAATCACCGAAACAAGAAAAACAATGAGGAATTAATTTGATTAGGGGAATCTAAGTAAAAACAGCTTAATAATCGAAGATTATTTACCTTCGCAGAAGATTTCGGTTAGGGTTTATTCCTGAGAATTGCAGTACAAACTTTCTTTTGTTTGGGTTATGACTTATGATGTGAGTGGAAAAGGAAAAGGAAGAAGAGAGGAGGTAAAGAGGTCTCGTTTAGAAAGATACGGAGTACGGTGTATATATACTAGTTTGTTGGAATAATACTCCGTACTATACTAGTATGAAATATTAGAATATTAAATAAGGAAAATTAATAAACTTTAATTGTATTTAAATAATGTTACATGGTTATAAATAGAAAATTCAAGGCTTGAGCTCCGAACCACTCAACCTCTCCAACCTAATCTATATATAATCTAATATATCTAATACTATATATTAAAACCTGAAACCAAGTCTTTCATAGGTTGACACTTGCCATACATTAATTGGATAGAGCATAAAAATAGTATTAAAATACAATTATTGATTAACATATGGTAATAAATTATCATATTAGCTAATTTATGGAAATAATAAATATGGTAATTTAGTTTATAACATGAGATATAAGAGATAATATTATGGTGGTTGGCTAATTTATGGTAATAAATTTGAATATGATGTGATATAACGGGTGACGGAATAGTAGAATGACATAATGTAACATGTGACGAGATAATGGGATTGAAACTGTAAAATGGGTGACATAAAACTGGAATTATAATAATACGATGAGTGAGTAAAAATATATAATAATAAAATATGACGGGGGACAAAAGTTGATTATAGTACCCTACTACCCTTCATTGTAAAATTATAACAACGATAAAACATGCTGTCATTTTTATAAAACGAGTATAAACATTATAAATAGACAAGCAAGGGCGTGGCACGGGCATGCAAACTAGTATATATATAGGGACATGTTCCGGTAGGAAGTTATATATTGGTAGGAAGGTAAGAAGTACTTATATAGTATTATCAATATCTGAGATTGAAACCAACAAAACTAATAACACATCTAAACAAAAGGCATTTATTCTTATAAAATGTGCTTTTAATTCAACCAAAAAACACTTTTATTCTTATAAAATGTTATTATTACAAAATGCACTTCTAATTTAACAAAATACACTTATTCTTAGAAAATCCATTTCTAATTCAACAAAATGCACTTTTCTTATCAAATGCACTTCAAAATTTAACAAAATACACTTTTCTTATAAAACGCACTTTAAATTTAATAAAATGCACTTTTCTTATAAAACGCATTTCAAATTTAATAAAATGCACTTTAATTTAACAAAATGCACTTATTCTTATAAAATGCACTTATAATTTAACAAAATGCACTTATTCTTATAAAATGCACTTCTAATTTAACAAAATGCAATTATTCTTATAAAATGAACTTTAATTTAACAAAATGCACTTACTCTTATAAAATGCATTTCAAATTTAATAAAATGCACTTATTCTTATAAAATGCACTTCTAATTTAACAAAATGCAATTATTCTTAAAAAATGAACTTCTAATTTACAAAATACACTTTGTCGTTTTAGTATTATAAAATGCACTTTTAATCAAACAAAATGCATTTGGACTTATAAAATGCATTTCTAATTCAACAAGATGCACTTATTCTTATAAAATGCACTTTTAATTTAACAAAATGCACTTCAATTTAACAACATGCACTTATTCTTATAAAATGCACTTCTAATTTAACAAAATGCACTTTTTCGTTTTGGTTTTATAAAATGCACTTTTAATTTAACAAAAAAGACTTCTAATTAAACAAAATGCACTTTGTCTTTTAATTTTATACAATGCACTTCTAATCAAACAAAATGCACTTGATCTTATAAAATACATTTCTAATTTACAAAACACACTTATTGTTATAAAACGCACTTTCAATTTACAAAATGCACTTCTAATTTAACAAAATGCAATTATTCTTATAAAATGAACTTTAATTTAACAAAATGCACTTACTCTTATAAAATGCATTTCAAATTTAATAAAATGCACTTATTCTTATAAAATGCACTTCTAATTTAACAAAATGCAATTATTCTTATAAAATGAACTTCTAATTTACAAAATTCACTTTGTCGTTTTAATATTATAAAATGCACTTTTAATCAAACAAAATGCATTTGGACTTATAAAATGCACTTCTAATTTAACAAGATGCACTTATTCTTATAAAATGCACTTTTAATTTAACAAAATGTACTTCAATTTAACAAGATGCACTTATTCTTATAAAATGCACTTCTAATTTAACAAAATGCACTTTTTCGTCTTGGTTTTATAAAATGCACTTTTAATTTAACAAAAAAGACTTCTAATTAAACAAAATGCACTTTGTCTTTTAATTTTATACAATGCACTTCTAATCAAACAAAATGCACTTGATCTTATAAAATGCATTTCTAATTTACAAAACACACTTATTGTTATAAAACGCACTTTCAATTTTACAAAATGCACTTCTAATTTAATAATATGCACTTATTCTTGTTAAATGCACTTCTAATTAAACAAAATGCACTTTTTCGTTTTGATTTCATAAAATGCACTTCTAATTTAAGTTCACGTAACTCCAACTTAACCCCGTAAATTTAACAAAACTCCACTCACTAAAACACGTAACTCCAACTTAACTCCACTAACTAAAACACGTAGCTCCAACTTAAGTCCAATAATCAAAACATGTAACTCCACTAATTTCAAATTAACTCCAATAACTTACACGTAATTTAGCTTAACTCCATTCACTAAAACACGTAACTCTAATAATTTCAAAAATTAAAAATCGTAACTAAAAAAAAAACAGAAAATTATATCACCTTCCCCATTTTCTCTCTCCTCCCACCACCCAGCAACCCTCCACCGCGACTACCACGACTCCGCCTCAGCCCCGCCACTACCTCACGCAACACCACCCGCGTCGCCGTAAAAATGACGATCCACGGCAGGCGAACCAAGCCCCGGCCTCCAATCACCGACTCTATCATCTCCGCGCTCTCATTTTCTCAATCTCCTCACCTCTCCATTGTTTCAATTCGCTTTACCACGACAAAATTGAGGGACGGCTGCGGTAATTGGTGCTGCAACATGAGAAGATGCCGGAAAAAGCTGAACCTCGACGGCGGCGAACATCAGAGGCGGCTAGATCTGGAAAAATGAGCGCGAAAAGAGGGAGGGAGAAGACGATTTTCGCGATGGCATGATTCTCGACAAAGGCCGCTAATGACCGACGAACACTCGCCAGGGTCTTGGGAATCGACTGGTAACGTCGGCGTCGCCGGTGGTTGCGTCAAGTGTACGCCGGACCACCGTGGCGTGCGCGGCTTTGTGAGAGAGAGAAGGCGCCGTGCGCGGCGTGCGCTGCTCGATGGAGGTCGACGATGATCGACGAACACTCGCCGGAGTGAGGGAAGATGGCTGGTGGCGCCGTCGACGGATGTGGTGGTTCTCGGTGTGCGGCGGCGGCAAGAGAGGTGGGAGAGGAGAGAGAAGAGGGAAGTAGAGGAGAAAGAAAATTGTGAGTGATATTAGTTTGGGTGAGATTTTTTCTTTTGTTCTAATAATTAATATGAACCATTAGATTTAGGTAGGATGAATGGATGAGATAACTTCTTATTTCCTACCTAAAACTATTTTCTATAGGAACACCTATACAGTAACGGTATTTAATTTTTAAGGTTAGCTGGATAACTGACCCTGTTAGTCCGTTCTTTGCAAATAAAGGGAGCATGCAATCTTTCTCTTAAAAAGGAATTCCCCGCTAAATGGATAACGTTAACTCTATCAATGGGAAAAAAAATTTTATTTACACTAATAGAAACCATAAATTTCATACACAATGGAGAAATAGATCTTTTTGTTTTAGAGAGTCACTTGAGTTTTTCCATTTGATCCTATTTATCCTATTCACTAGTACGGAGCGTTAATACTGGAAAACTTTTTCCTTTTCAGTTGCTTTTGTTCCAGTTCATAATCTGAACGAGTCACACATACACCCTAGTACATGTTTCTCGGCGCTGAGGACATCCCCGAAGAGCGGGGCATTTCGTGACATTATATATATATATATATATATATAAAAGCGAATAATTTGGAGCGCACTGAGGGCATCGGGAGGTCAAGAAATGCACGGAGAGAATCCAAGATTTGCTAAACTCTCAGCTAAAGTATTAAAATGATCCACATAAAATATTAAATAAATGCACACAGAGAGTTTAATATTTGTAAAACTCTTAGGTAAGAAAGTTATCAACCTGTAACATAAAATAAACAGTTATAACTTGGGCTACGTATATCAGAATATTACGATACATGTATCATTGAGTTCCAGTCGAAATGTATTTCAATATAAGATCCATATACACATACTTCTGAAAAGTTAAGTATGATTTTGGTAGAAATATGTCGACAAGTTAAAAGAGTATTATTTAAAGATAAAGTGCTATAGTGAAATTAGGAGACATTTAAACTAACAAATATTTAATTAACTATCATGGGAGCTCAAGAAATGCAGAGAGAGAATCCAAGATTTGCTAAACTCTCATCTAAAGTATTAAATAATCCACATAAAACATTAAAAAATATGCACAGAGAGTCCAATATTTGTAAAACTCTTATGTAATAAAGTTATTAACATGAAACATGATATAAACGGCTCTAACTCGGGCTACGTATATCAGAATATTACGATACATGCACCTAGAGATGGCCATTGGGCACTAGGAGCCCGGGCCCGCCCTGGCCCGGCCCTGGTCAAGCCCTGGTCAAGGCATGGCCCGGCCCGGCCCGGCCCAGGCACTGCAAAGCCCGGGTTTGGTAGTGCCAGGGCTAGTGCTCGAGTTTTCAAGCACTAGCCCTGGTCAAACCCGGTCAAAGCCCTGGTCAAAGCCCTGGTCAAAACCCTGGTCAAGCCCTGGGTCAAGCCCTGGTCAAAGCCCTGGGTCAAGCCCTGGTCAAGCCCTGGTCAAGTAACGGCCCGCCCCAGCCCGCCCCAGCCCGCCCCAAGCAAACGGCTAGAAAGTTTAAAAAAACTAGCCGTTTTGGCAGTTTTTTTTTGTTTGTTTTTTTTGTTTTTTTTTTTTTATTTTATCCTACCCTTAAATTTTCTATAAATACCCAATAAATCCAACTTCAATTTCCACACAATCACTCTCTCTATTCTACATTTCTTCTTCAATTACTACAATTCTACAACTCTCAAGTATTCAAGTTTTAAATTTACTTGAAAAAAATTATTACAATTTTTAAGTATTAATTAAGTTTTCAATTTTAGTTAGAAAAAAATTACCACAAGTATTATATTAAGTAAGTATACAATATTTAGTACTTTTATTATTGTTATTTTGATAATTATTATTAGTATTGATAATTATTGTATTTCGTATTGGATATTTTAATATTATTATCAAAAAATCATATTAACCCGAAATGGATAATCTAACTCCCGATCAAAGAAGAGTGTTGAAAGAATATGAAGAATCACTTCTAGGTGATATTCATCAAGGTAAATTAATGTTTATAATTTATTTTTTTAATTATTAGTTTTATTTTGTCAATTTTTCTTTTTATTGATATAATTTAATTTGTAGGTGTAGGTAATGCATCACAACAAGAATCATCGGTCATGCCACCACCCCGTTCTCGTCCAACAACGGATGTAGATTTACAAGATGGTAAAATTCAATTTATAAAGTTGCATATTTATTCAATTCATTTAATTTTTTAATTTATTCAATTAATGTAAATTTACAACTTAATTAATATCATTATTCTTTAATTGTAGGTGGACAAGGTGGTGGTATTATTAATCGACGTGGTGTCAAAACAAGTTTTGTTTGGGCTCATTTTGACAAAGTGTACACCGAAAAGGACCAAAAAGGTGTAAAATGTTTCAAACTTGTTTGTCGAATTTGCAAAGCCAACCATGTTAATGTGGAATTGAAGTGGAAAACGGGTAGCGGAACCGGCACTCAAGCTCGACACCTACAAAGCGTACATGGCATAATCGACCCCGAAAAAATAGTTGAAGGTGAATCAAGCCATGGTGGTGGTCAATCACAAATCGGAAGTTATATGACCCCGACCCCCGGTGGAGGTATTCCTTTCTATTATAATAGAGATCGAATGATTGATAATATGGCTAATTTTGTTTGTCTTGATGAATTGCCGTTTAGTTTTGGTGAAAGTATTAATTATGAAGAGTTTAATAGATTATCATTACAACCCGCTTATAGAAAGGTGCCTAGGAACACTCTTAAGCGTCATACTATGACACAATATCACAAAACAAGAGGCGAGCTAATTGAATATTTTCGTTCATTTAGTGGACGTGTTTGCCTAACTAGTGATACATGGACTTCAAGACAAGGTGAGCCTTATATATGCATTACCGCTCATTGGATTGATAATGATTATAAATTACAAAAACGTATTATTGCTTTTGATGTTATGGAAGAGTCGCATACCGGCTATAACATATATTCTCGTATTCATGCTACTTGTAATGAGTTTAAATTGACTGATAAGTTGTTTACTATTTCATTTGATAATGCTTCGGCTAATACTAATTGTATTGGTCATATCAAGAGTAATATTCCAACTTTATTATTAGATGGTATGTTTTTACATGTTAGATGTTGTGCACATATTATTAATTTGTCCGCTCAAGAAGGAATTGCTTGTATTTCTTCTATTTTAAGCCCTATTAGAAAAGTTATTAAGTGGCTTAGAGCAACGGGCACAAAAAAGCGTAGATACAAACAATTGTGCACGCAACATCAATTGCCAGCAAAGAGATTTGGTCTTGATACACCAACAAGGTGTAATTCTACCTACACCATGCTAGGTGCTGCAATCAGGTATAAACAAGTTATTACTACTTTGTATAATGAACATCATTCTACCGATCCAAATGCACGACTTCTCGATGATGTTACTTGGGAACTTACTGAACCTCTTTATGATCTTTTGAAATCTTATTATGATGCTACAAAAGTTTTTTCGCTAGTATATGAACCAAATGTTCATTTGGTGATTTTACAATGCATTAAAATAGTTTTTGCTATGTCTAGTGTTGATTCTTCTAATTACGATAGCTTAAAGCAAGTTGTTTCTTTAATGCGTGAGAAATGGTTGGCTTATTTTACTGAATTTCCTATTATATATGGCATTGCATGTATTCTTGATCCCGGTGTTAAATCCGCGGGATTGAAAAACATGTTAGAATTTTATTATTCAACATTACAACAAGACTATGATGTAGATAATTATGTGAACAAATGTGTTTCTATTCTTACTAAATTACATGATTTGTATGATACACGTAGTGGTACTGATGCACAAGCTAGTTCTTCTTCCATGTCATCTAAATCTAAACCAAGTAAATTTAGTTTTTATCATAATATTATTTTAAAAAAACAAAAAACGACTTTAAATGATACTACATCTTTTGTCAATGATTATTTAACACTTGTCCATGATATTACCGATGAAAGTGAGTTTAGCATTCTTAATTGGTGGCATAAACATAGCCACCAATATCCGATTTTAACCCAAATTGCAAAGGATGTTCTTGTAGTTCCAGCTTCGACAGTTGTTTCGGAGTCCGCTTTTAGTGCAGGTAGAAGAGTATTGGATGAAAAGCGATCAAGGTTAGCTCCCGAATCCGTGAAAGTATGTGTATGCAAAAAAGATTGGGATCAAGCATTAAAAAGAAGACAAGGAAAGAAGTATGATGATGATGATGATGACGAAGAAGATGATCCATTCATGACAATGGATACTACATCGGAATCGGGAGCATCAACCACCGATGAGAACGTCTAAGAATGAACCGATCAAATAATCAAGCGACGGTAAGTAAGGTAAGTGAAGAACTACGTGGGCTTTGATTTTTTCGAGATACGTAGGCATCCTAATTATTATAAGTTTATCAAAAAAATGATAAAATTATGGTAATTATGACCAAGCCTTTTTTTTTTTTTTTTTTTTTTTTTTTTTTCGGCCGAGCCAGCAGTGCTTGAGCACTGGCCCGCCCGGCACTAGCCCGGGTCAAGCCCGGGTCAAAGCCCGGTCAAGCACTGGCGGGCTAGTGCTAGTGCCCGAGAAATCGAGCACTGGCACTAGCCCGGGTGTGTAGGGCTAGTGCTAGTGCTCGATTCTCCGAGCACTAGCCCGGTGGAGCCCGGCCCTAGCACTGGCCCGCCCGGCCCTTGGCCATCACTACATGCACCATTAAGTTCGTGTCGAAATGTATGTCAATATAAGATCCATTTACACATACTTTTGAAAAGTTAAGTATGATCTTGGTTGAGATATGTCGACAAGTTTAAAACTTCAATTTACACATATTTTTGAAAAATGTTTTAAAAAAAGTGTTATATAAAGATAAAGTAATACTCACGTAAGTGATTTATTTAGTATGATTATGAGACATCTTAACAAACCAGCATTCAATCCGTTATCATAATTTATTTATTTTCAGATTAACTATTTAATAAAAAAAAGGAATATGAAAAAGTGTCCCGTGCGAAGCACGGGCTTTCCATCTAATAATATAAATAGGCTAACATAAAAAGTTTACTAATCCTACTTGTCGTTGTGGGGAGAATTTAGGTTAATTTTTAATTCTAAAAAGCCATGTAAGCATCATAAGTACATGAAATATTTTCATAAATATATGAAATAAATACATCATTAATATGACAATGAATTACAGGACTGGTGAATTCCGAAGTGACCTTTCATCTTACTATCAACATAGGTTTTATTTATTGATAAATTGAAGGTCTTTTATTTAATATAATATTAAACATTATGACTCTTGGCTATTGGTTTGTCAAATTTGTCGTTTACATGTTAATTTGAATTACTATAAATACTTTCGTTGTTTGCTTGATTTTGATGACAAACACATGCATTGCGACATATGGTTTTTGAGAGCGAGAAACATAGTTAGGAGAAGAAAAATATTTATTGAGTTGTAGAAATAGTATTCCTATAGGGTTTGTATTTCTAATACTATCAAAGTATTTATTGGTTCTCATTTAATTAGATTGTAAATTTCAATTGTTTATATTCTAGAAACGCTATTATTTTGGAATTTGATCGTTTTGGTCACTTCTATTTTGTTTGTAGTTGATTAGCTACGTGTGATTTTAACATTTTTTTGGTTTGCAATTTACAATAATGCAATCACTCACAGTTGATTATAAATAACCATGACAAAGTCAAATGGAAATCTGCAAATGATTTCCTTATACACCAAGTTCGATAGTTTTATTGTTGTTGTTACTTTTCAACAATGTTTGATTTTTCATTCAATGACTAATGACAAATGTTTAAGTTGACATATATTAAATAAAAAAATTACAATTTCCGTCATCTCTGCTATTTTACCCTATAACCATGATTAATTAACACTACGAAGGCTTCTATTGTGTTGGTTTTATCAAATATCTTATATCATGTGTAGGGATCACATACTCAGATGACGATTTTCGGAGAAAGATGAGGAGTTGTGGGAGTAGAATGTGTTGGTGGGGGTTTTGTGGGAGGTTGGTTGTTATAAGGGAAAGTGGAGTTGAGACACAAAAATAAGTATGGAGGAGAAAAAAAAAATCGTTGGGGAAAGAATTGAACTGAATTCAAAAGAGATGGTTAGTGGCTTTGTCCGATGCGTCACGTAGCCAAGACTCAAGAGTACATCGGTAGCTGTGCAATATGGAAAGAGATGGGGGTAGTAACAATCGGTATATGGTACCCCCCCGGTTCAATTTTCACTCAATACTATTTTGTAGTCATTATATATTTTTACTTATTATTTCCCAATTTTCACTTATTAACTTTCAAATTTTCACTCATTATATAACACTTTACAGTCATTATTTATTTTCACTCATTATGTACCACTTTATAATAATTATTTATTTTCAATCATTATTATTGTTTAACTTTCACTCATTATATCTCAATTTTCACTCATTATTATATACCACTTTAGAGTCATTATTTATTTTCAGTCATTGTTAACCAATTTTCGCTCATTATTTCTCAAATTTTACTCATTATTTTCCAATTTTCACTCATTCTATACCACTTTATAATCATTATATATTTTCACTCATTATTTCCCAATTTTCAGTCATTATTTTCCAAATTTTCAGTCATTATTTCTCAATTTGCACTCATTATTTCCCCATTTTCACTCATTATTTTCGCTCATCATGAATAGTAAACCAGGGGGTACGTAACTCCAGGTACCCCCGGGGTACCTAATAATTTGCCGGGTAGTAAAGGCAGTGAGAATATATGTGATTTCTATATACTAAGAGGACAATGGATTCATATGGGGGAATAGATATTGGACACTAAAGAATGAAAATCAGACTTCCAAACAAATAGAGTATGAAAAAAGACTTTATGTCTTACAAAAAAAAAATGCAGGCCCGCAAACATAATTTTAAGTAGGGGCAAATGCAATTGGTTCATGAGAGTTATAATTATTCCTCCATTAACTAATATAGAGATAGTTGAACTAAAATGATTTCATATATGATGAGTCGTTCATTGTGTGATATTATTATTTGATTCTTAATACGACTAAGTTAATTAACACTTATTTTCCAAATAAAAAAAGAACACTCCATATTTGGTCATGTAGGATGATAACACAAGCAAAATAGACTTATATTTCGAAATTGGACCTTTAGATTGTTTATATATAGGAAATTTGTTGAAAACATTTATATTGAAAGAGAGATGATTGTTATTCTTTCGCTGTTTTAAACAAAGTTTGTCATGGACAATTACCCTGAGATATTGATAATAAACATGATAGTTACGCACAAACTGTATTATAATCGACGGTGCCTCTCATCGTCATTTTC
This sequence comes from Spergularia marina, assembly GCA_963680865.1. Taxonomy (NCBI): domain Eukaryota; kingdom Viridiplantae; phylum Streptophyta; class Magnoliopsida; order Caryophyllales; family Caryophyllaceae; genus Spergularia; species Spergularia marina. Next base: position 17,295,057 of record OY804553.1, on the reverse strand, counting down.
GAAAATTCTCATTCATTTTTTCTTTAATTTTGGAGTAAAAAAAATATAATTCGGGGAATACGAATTATATTACTTTTGTCCTCAGACGCTAATCACTCATCATTTTTAGCAGTCCCGTGAATTCACGGGGGCAAAAACTAGTTCAACTTTATTTTAATACTAGTTTACTACTTGGGCGACGCCTATGATAAATTTTATCATTTTATTTCTTAGGCCCTGTATGATAGGACTGTATCTTTCTGATTTGATTTGAATGAAACTGATCTGATTTTATTGATTCTGATCTAATGAAATCCAATTTGAATGACTCTGATCTGATTTGAATAACTCTGATCTGATTTGAATAAAATTCGAGATTAGTGTTAATTATGTTATGATCAAATTACTTAAATCTGATCTGATTTGAATGTCTTTGATCTGATTTGAAAGACTTTGATCTGACCAAATTTAATTTGAATAATTCTGATCTAAATTGAATAAATCTGAATATTCAGTTTTTAAGTCCTATCATACAGGGCCTTAGTGAACTAATAATTTTACCAATAAATTTATCCTTTATAAAACTTTCACATTCAATACTGATGATGTGATTCCAATTCAAATAAGTAACTAGTTTGCATGTCTGGCCCACGCCAGGGCTACCTATTTATATTGTTTATACTCGTTTCATAATGCTGTATCACTATTTATTTATGTTATAATATTATTAGAAAATATATTTTCCATTATTTTTTTCTTTTTACTTTTGTCACCCGTCATATTATATCACTATTTATTTATTTCTACATACTTATCATATTTTTATTTCCTTTCCAATATTACATCACTCGTTATACTATCTCATTTTCATTCCACTATCACGTCATCCGTTATACTATTTCATTCTCATTCCACTATCCCGTCATCCGTTGTATCATATTATATTATATTTCAATTTATTACCATAAATTAGTTAATATTTACCATATTATATAATTATGTTGTGCTATCTAATTAATATGTGCCAAGTGTCCTCCTAGGAAGGACTTGGTTTCAGGTTTTAATAGTACTAGTTTAATGGTTCGTGCTACTTATGTTTAAATGTCAAAATTATGTAAACGAAACATTTATCTAAAACCTAAAATTTCATACCAACCACCCATCGGATATTTGTAATGTAATTAGATGGGAAGTCACGTTTAAAAACCTAAAATCATGTGTCGAGCACTCGTGGGATATTTGTAATGTAATTAGATGGAAAATTCACCTTTCAAAACCTAAAATTTCGTTTCGAACACCCACGGGATATTTGTAATGTAATTAGATGGGAAATTACTTATCAAAATCTAAAATCTCATTTCGAACACCTGTATGATATTCGTAATGTAATTAGATGAGAAATCACTTTTCAAAACCTAAAATCTCATTTCGATAAACCGTTGGATATTTGTAATGTAATGAAAGAAATATTCACCTTGCAAAAGCGAAAATCCCATTTTGAAACACCCGTGGGATATTTGATCAAATTGCAATAAATCAAATAATTATTATATAACATAACTATTTTCCATAAATCAAGTAATAATATTATTTTATTAGAATAATATCACCATATATTATCTAATTAGATAGATAAGGAAGGTAAAAAATAATAAGGTAAAGATGAAATCAATTGATAGTAAACATTAATTTTTATAATAAGGTGATATTCGGGGATCATGATGTGTCGTGTACGGGAGTGGTTGGCCTCAAACATCGACATAATGTTGTTCATGACACGCTGGTTGACATCTGTTATCGGTCAGGGATCTCCGCTGGAAAGGAGGTTGACATTGGTATGATTGGTGCTGATTGTAACCCCCCTAAATTTTGACCAGATCTAATTATACAAAAATCTAGGATTGTTATGCCGCAATTGACTACTGAGTCATCTGCAAGGCTAAAACACTAATGAATTTAAACCAACTTATTTATATAAATGATAACGAGTTGACAGCGGAATAGTGAAGCCAAGTTTACAAAACCTAATCCCAACTGAAATGACAAGTACAACTGATTAAAGCGACTCAACCGTAGTATCATATATTCCAAGCTAGCCCCATGATATGTACAAACGTCCATGCAACAATTCACTTCAAGTAGACCTGCCAACCGCATCACCAGAGAATGATACAGGCCCCAAAATAGGGTAGGGACAAACCCAAACATAGAACGTTAGCAAAGGCTGAGTAAGAACTCAAAAGCATGCAGAACAATAAGGAAAAGAAGATACGCGCCTTCATGGCGCATAGCTAATCAAGCAACGCTTAGTCAAAGAAAGCCAAGTACAAAATTACAACAAAAGCTCAAGGCTGAGATTCAATCAGTTAAATATATATATCAACGTTTATAAGTCCGGTTTCGTGATTGGGTCCTACCCCAACACGCTACTAGAGCTCCGAACCTCCCTATAGACCCGAGTGTGCACACCCCTCACTATAGAGCCAGTAGGATGTAACCCTTCGAGGAGGAAGTCTAATAGGCGATTGGCAGCTAACCCAGCCTATAATTCCACCTTGATCAGAGGTGTTTTAGTATCTCCTCGACGGACCAGTGGTCACGCCTGCTCTAGCAGATTGTGATGTAACATTATTTAACAAGCTCATTTATCCCGTCTTAGATGCATTGTTTCATTCATAGAATAGATCTCATAATACCACGTAGGCCAAAGCCGAATATCCAACAAAGATGAATACAAAGACTGAATATAAAACGGAGAAGTCGAGCCCCTTCCCATTTAATTGAATTTCAATAATCCGACTTTATCATACTTGGAGACGATATTAACATATATTGCAACATATATAATATGAAATGAATTGTCGGATCACAAAATATATTTGAAACATGCTCGAGCTCAAGATGGGTTAACGTTCTTACCAGACACGCTTAACTTCTCCTTAATAATCTTTCTCAAAATCGGCGAATAGAACCTCTTTGAATTCACAAAGCTCTTATCTATCCCGAATAGCTCCAAACTGCGAATCAAGCATACAAAACCTCCATACATCATCCTCCAACGAACCATGATAGCATGGGACATCAAATAACTACACATTATCATTTTACTCCCCAAAAATCTCCTAAAGAGACTAAGTATAACTTGTCCAAATCCAATAGAACAATAGGCTGCACTCTCTTCATTTTTCAAAACACATGACTAGTGTTTAAACGATAATTGGTGATGAATTCCTAACCTTTTAGATACAAAACCAACTGTACATTATAACACTTCCTCTTAGGAGTATTTCAACACATCAACGTTAACTTTCATTAACTATCAAAGGATTTATAGCCCAAATACCACAACTGCTCCAAAACAGAGTACCAAATGCGCATCCAACTTCTAGGGACTATAAGATGATCATAAAGACAGGTTTTCAAGCATTACAAAAGCCTAACATCAAGAGCTTGAACTGAAGTTCAATTTAGGATTTTTTTTCAATTAAATACATAAAGAAATGAGGCTGTTATGATCAAATTACGAAGACCCTATGTTCATGATACTCACAGGAAGAACAACGAAACAAGGGTTTACTTTAGAATATGATTTGGACAACTAAATCATAATGAAAATGAGATTAACCAATTGGTGTTTCTTCCCAAAGATCTAAATAGTAAATAGAAACACGATTAAGTAATGATCTTACCAAACAAAGGAGATATGACCAATATACCAAAGCTGGTCCAGAAACAAGTTCAGAAAGACACCTGAATTGTAGAGCTGATAACGCGATCATATTGAACAAATTTGGGCTTGATGTCTTCTGTGAAATTGTAGACAGAAAAGAGTAGTTCAATTTAGGCTTTTGGTTCGCCATTTTTGGGTGAGATACGAATGATAAAAATGATGTTGAACATGGACCTGTTGCAGGTCATTCTAGCGGCAAGCAAGCAAGTAGCTCGGTGGCTCGTTCTAAGGCTTGGTTTTGTCGACTAAGCACCAACTTTGGGGTCCAATTACATATCAACATAAATATCTTCCTCTAGGAGCGATTATGTACTTCTGGCACCTCGTGCTTCCAAAATAGGATCGGTTTTTAGTCCCGACACTACACCCAAACCTCTAAAATTGTGTAGATTGAGATTGTATAAGTTGAGAATGGACTTGTAACTTGTGGTATTAAACCTCATATCTATTAGAAAAAGCTCCTCAATTGATACAATGGTACAATCACAATTGTGTTCCGGGTTTAGGTAAGAGATTACTAAACGACTAAGAAAACTTTCTTCACGATTAAGAAAGTTATCGAAACGGCATTGGATTGAGAATGTAATCGAACATTCCATATGTAAGACCTCATCAATAAACTTAATGGTATGATCTATTCCATAACCGAGATCCCTAATGGATAACAAAACAAATATTCACACTTTTAATATCCGACAATCACTATATAAATTCCCAAAAATAAACCGTAAAATCCTAAATTCAATATAATTAGTAACACCCAAATTAGATAAATTCCCAAAAAGTACGGGGTGTTACACTGATGACCGACCTCTTCGCCCAGAAGACATGCTGCTTTATTCTTGGGATACAGGGCGCGGCGTTTGCGTCGATTTGACTGGGTCGTCGCCCTTGACTCAGACAGAATTGATGGTTTTGAAACAGGTAAGGTGGTGCGAGAAGCGGCCGATCGTAAGCGTGCTAAGTATGAGGCCAGGTGCGCTGCTTTAGGTTATGGCTTCCTTCCCTTCTCTTTCTCCTCTTTGGGGGAGTTAGAGCTCACAGTTGTTGCTCTGCTTAAGCGGATCCATCAGTTCTCCAGGACGCAGGATATCGGTGCGCAGGAGGCAGCTCATATTTTTAATAGGATTGGTTTTTCCATAGCAAAGGGTGTGGGAGCTCAGATCGTATCTCGACTCCCCACAACTTCTAGTAACTATTATTGATTTTTAGACGAATAAAATAATATATGATAATTATGATAGGTGAAAAAAAATTGTGAATTTTTTAGCCATTGAAACGTCACTTATATATCACTAGGGATGGAATGACCATCTACATTCTTTACCAGAAAAGACATTTTACATGTTTTTTTTAAGGGAAATTCAAAGAGACATGCCACGTGCCATGGTAGATAGCCAAATTGAAGCCGATGAACGTGGTCGTTCCATCTAACACAACTTTTAATATGTAGTATAGTATAAGATAAGATTAGTTTGGACGGGCTTTATTTTAAGGGTGCTGATTTTACAAAGACAATATTTGCTCGCTGCAAGGCAATCTATTTAAACTCACGGAAATACCCGTATAACATGATGCATGTTAATTATCTACGGAAACAATTCATATTTTTTTACTTAGGCTTAAGTTTTAAAAAGGAAACCTCGATCACTTCTTTTGTATCAAACAATATATATTGCAATAATAAAAGATCTTCTAGTTTTAGTTCTCGCAAGAGCAAGAGCCTACAATACTACGTGAGTTATGGGGGTCGAAATTCATAAGAACGAACAAATTGGGTTCGAAATTTCTAAAAGAAAAAGAGCTTTACAAAAGATGGATTGTAGAAGCATAAATTTGAGGTTTGAGATAAAGTAATTGAAGTGCAGCGCTTAGCAAGAAAGTTTGACTGTAGAAGTAAACTGAACCTTGATTTGCACTAATATTTATCACTAAATTGTGAGAACAAGCGCAAGTTTTGGGAAATCATTATTGAAATATGGGACTTCTAGAAATAGTACGATTTTTAATGGCAAGAGTTATGGAAAATAATACTCCTCTGGTCCTATTTAAACTTCTCAGCCTCTTTTTTGGGGTCTCGCATTTGTTCTTCACATTCCCAAAATATTGCGTTTTTTTTTTTGTCAAAGTAAAAACTAAGAAATGAAATAAAGATGTTGGTGAAAATTAGGAACTAAATTTATTTGTTAAATGAATCATTAATAATTATTTATTTTTCTTCCTTATGAAGTGTGCAAAGTGCAATAGGAAGTTTAAATAGGACAGGAGGGAGTACAAACTAGGAATTATTTCGTGTGATCAGTTTATATATTTAGATCGAAAATTTATATGTTAATTAAACGTCCCTACCACACTTTTGAAACCAAATTTATCAATAATAATGACAACAAACATTTTCACCTACATTTTAATCAATTATTAGCACCAACTCAGTACTTATCAGTTCATTTTTGTTGTTATTGTATGTTCACCACATTCCAAAGCTGTGACACCCTAACTTTAATTTTCCAATCATCCTCATTTATGAAGTTATCCAGAAGAACGTATTTCTTACTTGGAGACCCAGCTACATGCCTGTAAAATTGATAAAATCTCATGATAAGTAGTATGCAATTATAATATGTAAGCAAACATACCAGTATACATGATGGCCGGTTGTACCTATTTCTCGACATTTTCAAGAACTTCAGATGCAAGAATTGAACGAATCAAAACAAGATTGAGTGGAATGAGTTTCCTTCCAAATTAGGGAGTGATTTTTATAGTACAAAAAACTAGCCTAACGTTTATTCGCTAATGCCTTGAGTACTTGGTTTTTGCATGAATCTTGAGAATTGAGGTGAATGAAATATTGACATTATATTTGAGATATTTACCTTGTACCTCTCCTTTGACTATCTAATAATAAAAACCTAAGATCCATGCACCACAAAAAGTAGTGACATAAGTTGGACTTACTCTTAACCTCATGGATTCGTATAATAATTAAACCAAAATGGCCTCTCGTGACCACTATTTGTGCACAACTTGTGTTTATATCCTCCAAACTACAATCTAACAGTCCATCATTGAACTCCTCCATTTCCATTATGCTTGGAGGGTGAGTACTGATTCTTTCCTCTTTATTTCTAATGATGTTGAAGTCTCCCATAATCATCCAAGGCATGTTGATACTGCTACTCAGAGCCCTTAAATGATCCCATAAGTCCATTCTGACTTGCCTAGAATTACTGCCATAAACCATAGTGAGCAAAATAGTGGTATTTGACAGAATATGCTTAACCTTGCAGTGTATGAACTGCATATGAGTTTCTAGTATATCAACTACTAGATTTTGTGGCTTCCAAATAAGCCATATTCTGCCATTATAGTGGCTGCTATAATTGGTTTTTTTTTTCGGTACAAAGGAGCAGATAATACTGCAGGGGTGGGGATATGATGATTCGAACCCGGGACAACCCCCAAGCAGGTTGTGCTTCTACCACTAGGCCAACCTTGTAAGCAGAGAATTTAGATCTAAGAATCTTTGGAGTTGTATTTTGCTTCACCCTTGTCTCCAAGAGACCCACGAAATCCAACCTTTTAGACAGTAGAAGATCCCTCACCTCCTGCTGTTTTAGGGGTTCATTTAAACCCCTAATATTCCAGCTAGCAACTATCATTGGGAGGAATGTGCAGGGGGATCATTAGCCCCTAACCGATCCTTATTTGCATGTTCTTCAAATCTTCTTTCTAGAATAGAAGCTGGGATTGTTAAACCAATTCCCTGAGAAATCCTAGGCCTTTGTGTAACTAGGTTTGCTGAGTTCCTTTGACCTCTTCTCTTGGACCTACTTAAAACAGTCTGAAAACCCACATCCTCAATGTTTTCAGGTGGAGGAGGAGGGCCCTACGTCAAAAACGAGCTTCAAGAACCCCCGTAAGAGAACGTATTTAAGTGAAACCGTTCTCTTAAAGTAGAAGAGAACGGTTCCGTTAAAAACAGATCTTAAATGTATTTTCCAGAAAAAAACGATAAATAAAAAATTAGACATAAGAGAACGGTTCCGAACAAAAACGTTCTCTTATGTCAGGTTAAACTAAGTACCAACAATAAGAGAACGGTTCTCTCTAAAACTATTCTCTTAGGTCCACCTACGAAAACGGTTTTAATATATAACCGATCTAATAATAACCTAAGGGAAAAAAAAAATATAAACCCCCCTACCCCTCGTTATCTCCGCCACTCTCTTCATTTTCTCATAACTCTCTCTCTCTCTCTCGCTCTCCTCACTATCTCTATCTCTACTCTCTCTCCATTCTTTCTACCTGCTCACCATCATCAACCCCTCCATTCTTTCTCTTTGCTCACCATCATCACTTTATTAGTCGATCGGCCACTCTTTTTCGCCGAGGATCTTCTCTTGATGGTGCCGCCTTTAATTTCCTCACCATTTCTCCTTGCACGCGCCTTGTCGACGATCAATTACAATCCCTTCACCGTCGTCGTCTGGTTTGGTAAGTTTTTTTATAAATTTCTTGAATTCTTATGTTTTTTTTGCGATTTATATTGTTTACATGAGTGTTTGAGCTTATGTTTAGGATTTATGTGATTTGGGAAATTTAATTTGGAGATTCCAGATCTACTTCCAACTAGTTTCAAATTTCGTTTTCAGATCTACTTTTTATCTAATTTCAAATGTCAATTTTTTTCCAGATCTAATTTTTTTCTAACTTGGTTGTTCTTATTCTAATGCTTTAATCTATGGGTTTTTTCTGTCAATTTTCGTCAATCAGTTATCATTGCATCGATTACTTTTTTTTTATTGTATTATTCGTTATTAATGTAATGCTTTAATTTGTTGTTTTTTTCGTGTGGTTAGAACGCAAACAAGTTGATGATCAAAATCCCAGATTTAAAGTTAGATGAAGAAGACGATAGCCACAAGATTTGCGTGTAATTTAAAATAGTGTTGCGTTATATGTTTGGTTAGTTATTTTTCTGCATACTTTGTAAAATTTGTGATGTAATACTTTTCAGTGTTTTTTTATGAACAAGATCTTGATGGGAGTTATATAAAAAAAATTCTATCTTGTTGTTCTTTGTGGTTGTTGTTCTTGTTGTTCTTGTTGTTGCTGCTGCTGATCTGGGTTGGGGATTGTGATAGGGGATGGGAAAGCATTTAATAGCGGGTGCAATACATAACGGTTTTGAATATATAAAACCGTTTTGTAAGGCATCAATTTATAAGAACGGTTTTGCTGATAACCGTTCTTAAAGGTCTTTGAGAACGGTTTTCGTTACAACCGTTCTTATAGCCTTTTAGAACGGTTGCAACCGTTCTCTTAGCCTTTAAGTACAGTCGTCTAGAGAACGGTTCCTCAACCGTTCTGCTTAGCTTTAGATCAACCGTTCTCTTTGCCTATTTTGACGTAGTGGGGGTTTGAGTCTCCTTGGTGGGTGTATCAGGCTCGACTAGAGATTTATCCTGAGACTCTGGTAAGACATCTTCCTTTTGAACATATTCAGGTGGTACAGACATTGTAGGCTGTTGTACTGGTCTATAAGTCTGCTGAACTGGATCTGCCTTCTGTTTTTGTTGAGTTTTCTTCTGGTATTTGCACTGTTGGATGAGGTGACCCAGTTTGTGACAGCATTTGCAATAGTATGAGACCCATTCATAGTCAATCTTTTGGGTGATTTGCCCCTAAAATGGAGTGTTAATATTGATGTACTCTGGCAGTTCATTTGATACATCAGCTTCAACCAATACTCTGGCAAAAGTGAGCCTGTCTTGCACAGTAGTTGTGTAACCTGTGTGCAGGGGCTTGCCAACCTTACTTGCAATTTTGCTAAGAGCAGATTTAGACCAAAGGCATGGATCTAAATTATGTAGCAAAATCCAAATAGGAACACATGAAACTTAGTCTATTTCCTGTGAAAATTAGGGAGTCCATTGTTTCAAAATCATGATGTTTCCGTCCAATTTCCAAGGACCTCCCTTCAACACCTCATCCATACTTTCCTGATCATCAAATCTGAAACTAAACCAACCCCTTCTATAGTAATGCACTATAGGTTTATTGATTGTGTTCCAGGATTTTTCCACAAATTTCTGCATCTTTGTTAACGAGGGTTTAGCTCCAAGAACATTCCCAACCAAGGTGTGTTTCCACACTAGTAATTGAGTAGCAATGCCATCCTTGTAATCTCTACCTCATCATCACTTCCACTATCTATATAATCCAATTTCAACCCCAATTTTGATTTGGCAGCAACATTACTCCATTTTCGATTTCCAGTTTCGATTGGTTTTTCAATGCTTTTGTCAGAATTCTCTTTAACAGTAGTATCAGCATCTTCAGGAGAAATTGAATCAGAACCAGCTACAACATAATAATCTCAAACATATACAAAACTCAATTTCACTAGTTATGAAGTATTTTAAACTAGTTTAAGGATAATTTAAAACTCAAAAGCCTAGTCAACTCTTTTAATCAACCAGAGATTGAAGTAAGGTGCGTCGAGTCTGAAGAAAATGTGACAAGTAATTTATACGGTAGTATTTTCACAACCAAAAATTTAGACGGTAGTTACAAAAATGAGTATTCACAAGGTGTTTTCTCGCAATTTTTTTCAATTTTTAATTTCAGTTTAGTGTTTTCTTTTTAGGGGAAGTTGAATGTGTTTTACTAACTCATACAAAAGGATTCATGTAGATTATACCGTTCATTCATGTAAATTGATCTCAACCGTCTTAAATTTGACTAGAGAAAAAAAAATTATTAACTAATAAAAAAAAAAAACAACTACCCACGCCATCTTTCTGTCTCTCTCTCTCTCTCTCTCTCTCTTTTCTCCCTTTCCTCCTCCCCCACTTGCCACCATCAAGGGCCATTATTATTTCTATTTATCATGGCTACCAAACTTTGGTAGTTATTGTAGAATCAATCAATCTATCTATATATATAAAAGGAACATTTTTCAAGAGCATACAAACATCTTTATAAATTACAAAATCACCACAAAATTTCATTTGGCAATACAATTTTCTCGCAAAAGATAATCTTAGATAATCTTAAAATTTATTTAAACTAATGTGCTTTGCAAAAGATATTAAAAACATATCCTATCTTTTACGTTAAGAGGTAATTCTATCTTTTATATTATCTTTGAATATTGTTTACAATAAGCTAACCAAATGCTACTGGTCATTGATCTTATATAGATAGTCTCGATCTCTTGCCCTCCCATGCATCAGTCATTCACGTTCTTAATCATCGGATTCTTCCTATTACGGTTTTTTTTTCATATTGATTTATTTTTGTGCTAATTTCTTATAATGTTCAATCCATCATTACTTTTTCTTTTCATCGATCATTTTTTATGGTGCTATGATGCAGGTACTACAATGACATGAAGAAAATGAAGTATACGCAACAAATAGATTTAGTGCTTTTTTCCCTTTGTTCAATAATTATCTTATATTATTTTCATGGTCTCTCACCAACTAACCTTTTTATATGTTTCTATTGTTAAAATGTTGCAGATTCTATAACTATGAAGAAAATAAAGGATGCATCTGCCGTCATGCATGGACAAAAGTCAATGAGATTTGAAGAAATTGAGCTATGAAGGATGAGAAGGACATTGTAATTAGAGACATTGTAGATTGGTTATGAATTTCTGATTGTATTTAGTTGATGAAACAATGTGTACAAGTGCATTTATTTATATTACAAAGATTCTTTCTTGATCATCATTTTCCACATTGGATAAACAATGTCACCAGACATATTTGACCTAGCAACCTCTGAGAGCTGATCCCGAGGTTCTTTGACCTTGCTCTTATAAACTTGAATCATATGACTTCCTTTGGGAAGATAATCAGGTTTGTTTGTTGCTGCTGAGGTTGACCTCCAACCACCTTGTTGCTGCACCAGTTTCTTTGCCTGAGCTGTCACTGTCTTCTCTGCTTTCTGGTTTTTGTTCTTTACACTCCTCCTCAAGTTGGGAGTGGAGTCTTGATGTAACTCCGAGCTTGCTTAGAAGTCTGTTATGCCGTTGGGTTGTTAAAGCCTTGGTGAACACATCTGCTAGCTGGTTCTGGGACCTAACATAGGTGGTATGCATTTGACCTTGAGCTATCTTTTCCCTGATAAAATGGCAATCAATCTCTATGTGCTTGGTTCTTTCATGATGTACTGGATTTGCAGCTATGGAGATTGCTGCTTGATTATCACACTTCAATTCAGTTGAGACTAGATGTTTTAGCCCTAGTTCTTTTAGAAGAGATGATAACCAAGTGATTTCACAAGTGGTGAGTGCCTTAGCCCTGTACACAGCTTCTACAGATGACCTTGCCACAACAGTTTGTTTCTTTGCTTTCCATGAGACTGGTGAATTCCCAAGTAATATACAATAACCTGTGGTTGATCTCCTGCTGAAAGGACAAGATGCCCAGTCTGAATCACAGTAAGCAGTTAACTTGGCTGCTGATTTGCTAGCTAACAAAATTCCCTGCCCTGGTGCTTGTTTGATGTATCTGAGCAGCCTTCTCCCTACTTGCATATGATCAGATGTAGGACTTTGTACAAATTGACTTAACAGCTGCACAGTAAAGGAGATGTCAGGTCTTGTTATTGTTAAACATATCTGCTTTCCAACCAATCTTCTGTAGACATCAGGCATAGGAAGATGAGTTCCTTTGTCAGGTGCAAGTTTGCTGTGAGCATTGAGTGGTAGTTTGAGGGGTTTAGCATTTTCCATCCCGAATTCTTTCAGTATATCTTGTACATACTTTCTCTATGATACAATGATCCCTTCTTGTGTCCTGTCAATCTCTAGACCTAAGAAGTATCTCAATTCTCCAAGATCCTTGATGTGAAATTCTTCGCTGAGATGCTCTTTGAGTTTGGTTATCTCTTCCTGACTGTCACCTGAGATGATCATGTCATCGACGTAAACCAGCACTACTATATTACTTGTATCAGTCTGCTTTTTGAAAAGTGAGTGATCAGATGAAGATTTGTGGTAACCACACCTCATTAGAGCAGAGGAAAGCTTGTGGAACCATTGTCTTGGCGCTTGTTTAAGCCCATACAATGACTTTTTGAGTTTACACACTCTATTCTCTGTTTTCTCCTCCTTTCGACTAGCTTGAATCTGACCTGATGAGGTGTAGCCCTGAGGAAGTTCCATATACACATCTTCCTCCAAATCTCCATGGAGAAAAGCATTTGAGACATCTAGTTGGTTAGTGAACTAGTTTTTCACAGCTGCAACAGCAAGAACAGCCCTGGCAGTGGTCATTTTTGCCACAGGGGCAAAAGTTTCTTCATAATCTATCCCTTGCCTTTGTCGAAAACCTTGGATCACTAATTTTGCCTTATACTTATCTAGTGAACCATCAGAGTGATATTTTGTTTTGTAAATCCACTTGCAACCTATAGCTCTTCTCCCAGGTGGTAGTGAGGTTAAATCCCAAGTGTCATTGTCTCTCAAGGCTTGTAACTCTGTATTCATGGCTTGAATCCACTTAGGATCCTTGACAGCTTCACTGAATTGTGTTGGGTCTGGTTCCAAGGTGATTTTCTTGACAAAATTGGCAAATTTGGAGGATGTGTCAACATTAACCAGATTTGAGACTTGTTGAGGTGCCAAAATTGGATTGACAACCTCGAAGTCTTTGGTCCAAGCTGGTGCTCTCCTGTTTCTCACAGGTCTGCTGTTTGGAGGAGCATTTCCTTCTTCTTCTACCTGGACAAGCTCATTACCTGGTTCAGGTTCATCACTAGTCTCGGGTTGAAGTTCATCAGTGGGGGTGATGTTTTGAGATGGAAATGGTTTACCACTGTGTCTGAATTCCACATTCCAGCTTTTGTAAGGTAGAATATGCTCATAAAATTTGACCTCTCTAGAAATGATGCACTTTTTGTTTTTTTCAGATCAAACAACTTGTAGCCTTTTTGATGTGAAGGATACCATATAAAGACACATAGAATGCCTCTCGGATCAAATTTGTCTTTGCTTTTACTTGGATTGTAGACCATTGCTAGGCAGCCAAATACTTTCATTCTTTCATACTCTGGATCTTTCTGAAACAACTGAAAGTATGGTATTTTATTGTTGAGCACAGATGAAGGAAGTCGATTGATAATGTGAGCTGCTGTTTGTATACAATCTCCCCAAAAACTTAAAGGTAGTCCTGACTGAAACCTTATTGCTCGACTAACTTCAAACAAGTGTCTGTGTTTTCTCTCAACAGTGCCATTCTGCTGCGGTGTATCTGGCCAACTTCTTTGATGCACATTGCCCTTTTGGTTTATGGACTTGCCACACTCACCCTCGACTATTTCCTGAGCATTGTCAGATATGATGATTCTAACAGAAGTGTTGAATTGGTTTTCTACCAAGTTCAAGAACTTTGGTATCAAGCATCCTACTTCACTCTTGTTTTTCATCAAACAAATCCAAGTGGCTCTTGAGAAATCATCAACAATAGTAAGAAATGCTCTGTGTTTTAGCCTAGTTTCTTTCCTGTAGGGTCCCCAAACATCAATGTGAATCATTTCCAGTGGTTTACTAGCTGTGAATTCCCTCAGAGGATATGGTTGTTTTGTGAGTTTAGCCATAGGGCAAGTCAAACACACATTTCCTTTATCTTTCTTAACAACATCAGTCAAATAAGAGATGGCTTTAAGCTTTTCTTGGAAGCATGACCCAATCTGAAATGCCACTTAGCAAAAACATCTTGCTTATCATTAATCATAATCTGATCATTACACCCATCACGAGTAGCTTTACAGAAATCTGATTCTAAGCTATCAGGTGCATTTTCAAGCAAGGATTCATAAGATAATGGGTATGTCCTGCTATCAGGATCAGTCCTTTCTTGAACTACAATTGCATTAGCATTACTCTTAACTACAGGAAATATAGGTTTGTTGACTAAATAATATATCCCCTTGTGCTCTCTTCCAATCCCTCTAATCCTCAAAGTCAAGCAATCCTATATATCACACACATTCTTTTGTAAAATGTCACATAACACCCTTTAGATTTGATCAACTTTTGCACAGATAACAGATTGTTTTTGAAGCTTGGCACAAAGAGAACATTGTTCAGCATCATTCCAATTTTCAGCTTATGGTTTCCAGTATGAGTAACATGCGAAATTCCTCCATTTGGCAGGTTAATTTTTGGTTTCTTAACAAGTTCTTGAGCATTTTCTAACAACCCTAAGTCAGAAATCATGTGATCACTAGCCCCTGAGTCTATTATCCAACCATTTTTCACATAATCAATGAAGACATTACTACAACAATAGTTACCTGCAAAGTGTGCCTCCAAATCTTCTTCAGTGAATGTTGGTTTGTTGGATTTTGAGTTCAGCAGGCTCGGGAATTGTTCCTGTGATAGGGTGATGGAGCTTTTACTCCTCTCAGATCCTTCACCTTGAACAACATTACTTGCTGATTTGTTTCCAGATTTGTACCAGGGTTTCTTGTTTTTGTTGTTGCTCTGCCATTTGTTGTTTGAGGTCTTTTGATTATCTTTTCTTGGTGGTGGTCCTGGATTGTTTGGAATATCCTTGTTCCACCAGCATTCTTCTTTTGTGTGCCCTTTCTTTTTGCAAATAACACACTCTTTCCTGTTGGAGTTTTGATTTCCATGATCTTTGTTGTAGTTGTTGGTGCTGTAGAAGGCAGATTGATCACTCTCCATCCTGTCCACTTTCTCCAGCACTTGTCTTTGTATCTCCTCTTGTTGCAGGATTGACACAACTTCTTCAACCCTTGGTAGGGGATCTCTCATGAGCAGGTTGCTTCTTATGGGTCCATAGCATGGATCTAACCCATTCAGAAACTTGAAGAGTTGCTTTTCAGCTGTGCTCCTGCGCCAAGCATCCATGAAATCATTGATTATCTTGTTGGTCTCAGTGATTGAAGGCCTATCCTCCATGATCTCCAGGGTGTTCCACAGAGTGGTGAGTTGATTGTGATATTCTGAGATGCTTGAGTTACCTTGGGTGAGATCCTTGATTTGTTGCTCAAGCTGATACTTCCTAGCTCCATTGGTCTTGTCATATGTGCTGCAAAGAGTATCCCAGATTTCTTTAGCTGAGCTTATAAACCTGACAGCAGGTTTGATTTCAGGATCGAGGTTGCTCAGCAACCATCCTACAAGCAAGCTATTGCAAATGTCGAAAGCTTCAGCTCTGAAGGGATCAGAGTCTGATCTCTTGACAATGCCCCTCATGAATCCCAACTTTCTTCTGATGGCTAGGGAAATTTCCATTTCCCTTTTCCATTCGTAGTAATTTGACATTCCCTTCAGCTTTGGCTCAATGAGCAGGGGTGTGGTTATTTCTGAAGGGTGAACATACCGAGGGTCTCTGCTGCTCAGTTGGTTTTGATTTGATGTTTCAAAGTTTCCTGCCATTTTTGCAAGAATTTGATTGTGGTTTGTTGGATATGGTTATGCGAGCAGGTTGTAAGTTTTGTGAGAGTAAAGATAAAACTGCTATCGACCTCCTCAGTCCTTCATGGCTCTGATACCATGAAGAAATTGAGCTATGAAGGATGAGAAGGACATTGTAATGCAGTAAATTAGAGACATTGTAGGTTGGTTATGAATTTCTGATTGTATTTAGTTGATGAAACAATGTGTACAAGTGCATCTATTTATATTACAAAGATTCTTTCTTGATCATCATTTTCCACATTGGATAAACAATGTCACCAGCCATATTTGACCTAACAACCTCTGAGAACTGATCCTCAGGTTCTTTGACCTTCCTCTTATAAACTTGAATCATATGACTTCCTTTGGGAAGATAATCTGGTTTGTTTGTTGCTGCTGAGGTTGACCTCCAACCACCTTGTTGCCGCACCAGTTTCTTTGCCTGAGCTGTCACTGTCTTCTCTGCTTTCTGGTTTATTTTCTTTACAAGATTTGTTAAAGCACATAAAATAGCAAAATATTAAAGTATCATGGACTGAAACTAGGAAGTATGCTAATCATTCCCAGCTTCTTCAAATCCTAGATCGATTTTTGGAGTATTCTCTCTGTCTTACAAGTACCAGTGTATGTACCACGAATCATTGTAATTGGTGAGTTCTACATTAATTGTCATTGAATGAGTGTAAACCAATTGTCTAATTTGGTTGTATGTGATCACTGTTCTAATGAGTTCTATTTTAATTACTCCCTCCATTTCAATATATATGACGTTTTCAAGTTACGAGACAAATTTTGACTTCCAATTTCATAAAAAAATATCTAGCAAAAAATTATAATAATTATACCATTGGATTCGAATGAAATATACTTTCACAAGATCATAATTTCATAATTTTTACCCTTATATTTTGAGAGATATTGAAGGTCAAAGAAGTGTCTCGTAACTTGAAAAATCATATATATTGAAATGGAGGGAGTATCATTTAATTATTTATGTTGGTTTGAATAACATATGAAAGTAAAAAAAAAAAAAAAAAAAACGTGAGAAAGTGCAAAAAAATCCGATGGAGTATGCTGATGGCTAAGTCTCCGTAATAATAGAAATATAACAATGTAACTATTATATTGTTTCTAGGAAGTAGGAACTAATATCTGAGGTATCCTACTAAAATACTAAAATATAGTAATCAAAGATCTCTAATGTCAAACTCATGCATGCGATCCTTGACAACGTAAACGACATGGCCGTTATAATTGATTTAACGACATGGCCGTTATAATTGTTAGGAAAAATGCCTTGCACGACTCATAACATTTGGGTATGTCGTAGTGGGTGACCGAGGGGGGAGCTCGGGGCATGGTGAGCTACGGTGTACGGGTGTTGAGCGAGAATCAGAGTTAAGGAGAAATAGTGACTTTTGGCGATCTGCGGGGATAAAGTCGTGGGGCGCGACAGTTTTTGTAATGGGGATGTAGAGAGTTGGCGCGGCCCGCCAAGGAGGTGGCGCGGTCCGCGGAGGATTTGAGCGCGGGCCGCAAAGGGCGGCGTTGTCGGTTGATTTCTGCGTCACGCGTTTTCTTGTTTCCTTATTTCGTTTCTTCGGCCTATTAGGTATATTTGTAAGTAGGAGACTATATAAACACCCTATTCCCCTCATAGCCTCCCTAAGACACAATTGAGTGATTCTCTTGTAATTGTGAGTACCTAGAGTCATAGTTGCGGGTTTTCTCAAGGTGTGGCTTCTTTTGTCAATTGGGTAGATTCAAGGGCGTTCGTTTGGGTTCTTGGTTGATCGCAAGAACAATTTGGCTCTTAGATCTCGTTCGTATTTGGTGAGTTCTTTTCAGATTGAACTCACAACTTTGTATTGGTGCTATTCTCATATAGTGAATATTTCTCCTCTGTTTGGTGGACGTAGCTGGCACATCACTAGTGAACCACGTTAAATCTGGTGTCTATTTTCTTTACGTTTATTGTTTGTGTTATTATTGATACCACGTTTGTTACAACATCTATTTACAACCAATCACGCTCAAACCGTTCGTTGTTGGGACTGGACGCCTCTGTTCCAACAATTGGTATCAGAGCGGGTTAGATCCGCAAAGCTTCCGCGTTTGTTTAGGCGTATTATTTGAATTGGGGTTTTTGCTGTGATTTCTGAATTTTGGTGAAAAGATGTCTGGATTGAACGTACTGAATGTTGACAAGTTCACTGGAGAGAATAGCTTTGGCCTATGGCAGTTGAAGATGAAGGCTTTGCTCCGACAGCAAGGGGTTTGGTCAGACCTTTCTAAAAAGAAGGATGAGACATCGGGTGAGAAAACTGCAGTGGAGGTGCTCTTGTAGGAGAAGGCGCATTCGTTGATTATGCTATGTCTAGCCGATGATGTGATCGTTGAAGTTGCTGATTCTGAAACTGCTAACGAACTTTGGGATAGGTTGGAGAGTCTTTATATGAAGAAATCTTTAACTAATAAGTTTCTTATGAAGCAACGTTTGTTCGGTCTTCGCATGTAAGAAGGTACGCCCCTCAGTGAACATCTGGACCGACTTAATACTATCTTACTGACTTTGAGTAATATAGATGTTAATATAGATACTGAGGATGCTGCTTTAATTTTGTTGGTTTCTCTACCGCTGTCGTATGAAAATTTCGTTGAAAATTTTGTGGTGGGTAGAACAACCGTGTCTCTAGAGGAAGTGAAGTCAGCACTTCACACTAGGGAATTGCGCCAGAAGGCTTCTGGCGAACTTGCAGGTGGTTATGTGAGTAGCTATGTAGCGGAATCTTCAGGGACCAAGAAGAAATCATGGTCGAAGAATTCGCGTTCTAAGGATATCTGTAACTACTGTAAGGAGCCCGGGCATTGGAAAGATATGTGTCCTAAGCTAATCAAGGATAGAGCTAGGGACGCTGCTCCTCAGGCCGCTATTGCACATGATGGGAAATATGACTCGGAAGAAGACATTGCACTAGTTGTTGCTGTTGTTTCACATCATTCAGATAGGTGGATATTGGACACGGGCTGTCCATATCATATGTGTCCAAATTTGGAGTGATTCGATTTTTATGAGGAATCTACTGGAGGTACTGTTGCCATGGGTAATGGTGCTATATGTGAGATTGTGGGAATTGGTTCCGTTCGAGTTAGGGCTGCTGATGGTGTGATTCGGGTTCTCCATGGAGTTAGGCATATCCCGAAGATGAAAATAAATCTTGTGTCACTAGGAAAATTAGTCGAAGATGGTTATAGTTTCCAAGGTGATGGGGCTGTTTTGTGCGTTTGTGAGGGCTTGTCTGT
The DNA here is from genome assembly GCA_963680865.1 of Spergularia marina. Taxonomy (NCBI): domain Eukaryota; kingdom Viridiplantae; phylum Streptophyta; class Magnoliopsida; order Caryophyllales; family Caryophyllaceae; genus Spergularia; species Spergularia marina. Next base: position 17,275,600 of record OY804553.1, on the reverse strand, counting down.
AATTTGGAAGGGTGTCAAGGAAGGTTCTATGTACGTTCTTCAAGGCACTACGCTGACTGTTGGTTCGTCTTGTGATTCACCGTCTGTTTCTTTGTCGACGAAGTTGAGGCATGCACAACTTAGTCATTTGGGTGATCCATCGAAGACATTTGATGATTGTGAGTTGGTTAGTCCTAAGGTTGAGGATGAGGGTGTTGACAGTGAGGTAGAGTTAGATCCTCAAGGTCAACCAAAGGAGGAACCGACGTTTGACTTGGCGCCTCAGTGAGGCGATCGGCACCCCTTCGGGGACGTGTTGGGGCTTCGGGCGGAGCCGTTGGTTGGAGCTCTAGGTGGAGCTCGTTTGTGCCTCGTAAGGGGCAATTTGGGACTCTAACGAGTCTGTTGTATTTGGGCTTCGAAAGATGCCGTTTGGATTCCTTTCGGAGTCATTTGTTTTGGTGTTCCTTGGAGCAATTTGGTTAGATTTAGTCTAGCATTTGTACCTCTTACTCAGTGGGGTAATTTGGCTCTTTGGGATGTTTGGTTCGGTCTTGAGTGTTTGGCTTGGTATAAGCAATTTGGTGTCTGCAGCACATTTGGTTACTCAAGAGGGACAATTTGTATTTGTTTGGCCATTTGTGTCTTTAATTTGATTGTTGGGTACTTTGGTACAATCGGCCGTTTGTGAGGAGAAATATTTTGGTGTTTGGTAGCTCGTGCCCATTTGGTTATACCGTTTGGTTTTATGGCGTTTGGTATTCCATTAAATGGGTTTGTCATGATGATGGTGTTCTACTATTTGGTGTTGTGGTGCGACGGCATTACGATACATTTGGTATCTTAGGGTACGCTTGGGTAGGTGCTACATTGATCAATTTGGTGATGAGGTACGTTTGACCACGTTTGGTGCACTTGGTACGTTTGTATTTGCTTTTGTTTTTTGGGTGTAAGAGTGTTCAAGTCAAGGTGGAGATTGCTAGGAAAAATGCCTTGAACGACTCATACCATTTGGGTATGTCGTAGTGGGTGACCGAGGGGGGAGCTCGGGGCATGGTGAGCTACGGTGTACGGGTGTTGGGCGAGAATCGGAGTTAAGGAGAAACAGTGACTTTTGGCGATCCGCAGGGATAAAGTCGCGGGGCGCGACAGTTTTCGCAATGGGGATGCAGAGAGTTGGCGCGGCCAGCTCGCGGTCCGCGGTGGACTTGAGCGCGGGCCGCGAAAGGCGGCGTTGTCGGTTGATTTCTGCGTCACGCGTTTTCTTGTTTCCTTATTTCGTTTCTTCGGCCTATTAGGTATATTTGTATGTAGGAGACTATATAAACACCTTAGTCCCCTCATAGCCTCCCTAAGACACAATTGAGTAATTCTCTTGAAATTGTGAGTACCTAGAGTCATAGTTGCGGGTTTTCTCAAGGTGTGGCTTCTTTGTCAATTGGGTAGATTCAAGGGCATTCGTTTGGGTTCTTGGTTGATCGCAAGAACAATTTGGCTCTTAGATCTCGTTCGTGTTTGGTGAGTTCTTTTCGGATTGAACTCAGAACTTTGTATTGGTGCTATTCTCATATAGTGAATATTTCTCCTCTGTTTGGTGGACGTAGCTGGCACATCACTGGTGAACCACGTTAAATCTGGTGTCTATTTTCTTTACGTTTATTGCTTGTGTTATTATTGATACCACGTTTGTTACAACATCTATTTACAACCAATCACGCTCAAACCGTTCGTTGTTGGGACTGGACGCCTCTGTTCCAACAATAATCGATTTAACGACATGGCCGTAATAATCGATTGAGATCATACAAAGTTGAAAGCGGGTGTCCACTATATGTAGTCAAATGAAGTTGTAGAGTGCGAGATGCAACTAGACCTAGGTGTGTGACTTTTGATCCATTGATGGAAGAAGATAGGATTAGCGAAGTAAGCTCGAAATGCATGGTGAATTTCCGAAATCAAGAGTGTTGCAAATAAAGAGTGAATTAACCAGACTTAGCTCAAAGGAATTGTTGTGCCGAGATCACAAAGTATCTTTGTACTTAAAGACGATTTCGTCGAGCCACGGTGCAAGCCCCTCAATGACGGTCGCCCTCCAGGTTACACAACACCGAACCTCTTCTGCACTGAAGAACCCCGGTTGACATAACAGAAACCGAACGCCTCCTCTATGCTCTACCACACAGTCTGGAACTTTGGGACTTTTGTGAGAGAGAGATTATTATTCTTGTGTGTCTTTAGGGACTGAATATAGCTTCGTATTTATAGCACAGGAAAAAGCAAAGACGAACTAGGGTAATTAGGAAAACGCGTCGAATTAGCCGACATGGGCCGCGGACCGCCGAGCCAGACCCGCGGACCGCCGTGAAGCGTCCGCGGTCCGCCGAGCTCAGCGCGCGGCCCGCCGAAAAGTTTCTGCCTCTTCTCGCGTTTTACTTCTACCCGTCTCTTGCCAAACTTTCCGTAAAACTTCCTTACCATAAACGAAGCTTGGAGATTACTACTCCAACAATCCCCCACTCATCGACAAGCATCCTGAGAACATAGAGCATAGTAGAGACGCTCGAAGAACTTCTGGCAAATGTGTTGATGTCTGGAGACTTGAATCAACACACCGTAGAATTTAAGCTCATAAACATACCTCAAATGGTAACTTTAAGTTTTGAACCTATAAGAGGTGACATGAATGTACCACCCAATTCCACAACCATCCATCCTACAAGGAATTTGTTATATCGCTGGCATCGTGACTATCTCACGAGTGTGATCTAACGCATTTTCGATGAGGCCTAGCGTCATACCTGGATTTCATTGAATGCTCTAGGGAGATATCACTATCACTCCCATAGGATCGGCCATGCAAAGGAGACTCGGTCTCAATTGCCATACGTAAGAGGAAGCCATCCTTTCACTACATATGTTCCACATTCAACTAGGTGAATCTCATAAAGTGTACTATCCTTACACCATCAATCAAGTGAGGAACGAATCACCTTCCACCACTCTGGATATGAGTTCATTAAGAGTTAACCATATATACTCAACCTTAACACTAGATAGGAATGCACATCATAAACATTAGAAAACATATATTTCTCAAAGTGATAAAGCAATGGAGTAACTTTATTAAATATTAGTGCCATGAACAGTAGTAATGTATCCTTTGAACTCTACAATGTATAGTTGGATTCCAAAACTACAAATTCAACTAAGTGATCCAAGCCCCATTTCTGTAGCAGTTGCAATTACTGCTTTCTTCATCAGGCCTTTAGTCAACGGATCCGCTATATTCCTTTCCGACCTTACAAAGTCTAAGGATATCACCCCAGTTGAGATTAAATCTCTAACAACTTGGTGTCTCAGGCGTATATGCCTTCTTTTGCCATTAAAGGCATGATTCTTAGCTACTGCAATTGCAGCTTGAGAATCACAATGCATGCTCACTGACGGTGCCGGCTTTCCCCACATGGGAATATCAGCCAACAAATGTCGAAGCCATTCAGCTTCTCGTCCAGCAAGCTCTAAAGCCACAAACTTGGCTTCCATCGTAGACGTTGCAGTGCAAGCTTGTTTACTAGATTTCCATGAAATCACACCCCCACCAAGAGTAAACACATACCCACTGGTTGAGTTAACTTCATCTTTGCTTGTAACCCAATTGGCGTCACAAAAGCCTTCCAGTACACATGGAGACCCACTGTAATGAATTCCCCAATCAAGAGTACCTTTCAAGTACCTCAACAATCTCCTCAGAACTGACCAGTGCACTATATTTGGAGATTTTGTGTGTCTGCACAGTCTACTCACTGCATAGGCTATATCAGGTCTCGTGCAGTTCATCAGATACATCACACTACCTATAACCTTTGCATATTCTTCTTGATGTATCGGCTTACCATCATTCTTGGCTAACTCAACATCCTTCTCTATTGGTGTAGAGACCGGACTTACATCAAAAGAATTGAATTTCCTCAGAACTTTCTCCACATAGTGAGACTGACTCAGAGCTAGCCCTGTTGATGTTCTAGTGATTTTTACCCCTAGAATCACATCCGCTTCACCTAAGTCTTTCATCTCAAACTTTGAACTTAGAAATTCTTTAGTCCTATCAATCGACAATTGACTCGACCCAAATATCAACATATCATCCACATACAAGCACAAAATCACATACCCAGTAGAATCAGTTTTAGTGTAAACGCAAGAATCACCTTCATTTACCTCAAAACCAAATTCAGCCACTGTAGTATTGAACTTCTCGTTCCACTGTTTTGGTGCTTGTTTTAGACCATACAATGACTTCACAAGTTTGCATACCTTTCCAGCTTGACCAGGCTCAACATAACCTTCAGGTTGATACATGTAAATCTCCTCATCGAGATCACCGTGCAAGAATGCTGTCTTCACATCCATTTGATGGATTATAAGACTGTTGATCGCCGCCAATGACACTAAAGTTCGGATTGTAGCAAACTTTGTGACTGGAGAGTAGTTATCAAAGAAATCAATACCATGTCGTTGTGTGTTTCCCATAGCTACCATTCTTGCTTTAAATTTGTCGATTGATCCATCAGCTTTTAGCTTTTTCTTAAAAATCCACTTACTTCGTAAAGGTTTGCATCCACGAGGAAGATCAGTCAACACCCACGTACGATTAGCCGTTATTGAGTCCAGTTCGCTTTGAATAGCTTCCTTCCAGAAAATAGCATCCACAGACCTCATTGCCTCATCGTAAGTCTTTGGATCTTCCTCCATAATGAATGCATCAACCAGTACTTGAGACAACTCACCTTCCAAAAGGAAGTTTGTAACAAAATCGGGTCCGAATTCAACTTCTTTACGAGGACTTTTGCTCTTATGCACTTCGGGAGCAGTAACATTTCGGCGCTCCGCCGTAGAGCCACCGCGGTCCGCCGTTTGTACTCCGCGGTCCGCCGCTGAGATTCCGCGGTCCGCGGCCTCATACCCGCGGTCCGCCGCTACTTCTTCACGGTCCGCTAGAAACCTACTGTCTCCTGCTCTGTTTTTGGCGCGGTCCGCGACTAACCCTCCGCGGTCCGCCGAAAATTCTCTGTCCTCGTCGTGAATTCCTTCCACTTCGTCGTCCCTCATCCTCTTTCCTCTCTTCATAGGAAATACGTCTTCAAAAAATGAAGCATCCCTTGATTCGATTATGCTTCCGGTTGGATATGCCCCGGAACTATCCTGTATCAAAAATCTATAGGCCGCACTGTTAGTAGCATAACCTACAAACACAGAATCTATGGTTTTAGGACCAATCTTTGCACGTTTGAATGAAGGTATCCCCACTTTCGCTAGACACCCCCACACTTTAAGAAACTTCAGATTTGGTCTAAATCCTTTCCACAGCTCATACGGTGTCTTATCAAGCCTCTTGTGTGGAACCCGGTTCAGCACATAGCAAGCTGACATGATTGCTTCACCCCACAAAGATACAGTTAGCCCAGAACTTATCAACATAGCATTCATCATATCCTTCAAGGTTCGATTTTTCCGCTCAGCTATTCCATTCTGCTCAGGTGTATAAGGTGCAGTGGTTTCGTGTATTATACCACTTTCCTCACATAGTCTCTTGAGTGAACTAGGATCATATTCACCCCCACGATCGCTTCTTACTCTCTTGATCTTCTTATCTAGTTGATTTTCAACTTGAGCCTTGTATATTCGAAACATATCATCAGCTTCATCCTTAGTTCGTTCTCAACAAGTATACTATAGTGTATCTTGAACAATCATCCACAAAGGTGATGTAGTACCTCTTACCTCCCTTACTTAAGTAATTTTTGAAATCACCTAAGTCGGTATGAACAAGGTCCAAAACCTCAGATTGTCTTGTAACAGCTTGGAATGGTTTCTTTGCATACTTAGCTTCAACACATACTTCACACTTCTTAAAATCAGTGTTTGTCAAGTTATCAATCAATCCTCTAGATCTTAACCTTTTTATGGATGCAACATTCAAGTGTCCCAGTCTTCCATGCCACAGATCAAGAGACTCAGCGATATAAGCAGAACCAGAATTCATCTTATTAATATTATTTGTAACGGGTACATATACATCCAAAGTAAATAGACCCCCATTACAGAACCCCTTCCCAACAAACTCTCCAAATCTAGTCATTACAAGTTTGTCAGATTCTAAGGACAACTTTAGACCAGCTTTCACTAACAAGCTACTAGAAACTAAATTTCTACGCATCTCAAGAACATGTAATACATTAGTGAGAGTGAGGAGTTTGCCAGAAGTTAGCTTAAGAACCACTTTCCCTCTGCCTTCTACCTTTGCTGTTGCAGAATTACCCATAAAGACCTTTTCCTCAGAATTTGCTTTCACATATTCTTGAAAAAGACTCTCATCAGCACATATATGTCTCGTAGCTCCCGTGTCCACGATCCATTCCACAGATTTATCATTAGCCAAGTTTACCTCGGATACCACAGCCACTATGTCAACATCACTAGCTTCACCCATTCTTTTTCTCTTCTTAGCATAACAGTCAATTGCTTTATGACCTTTCTTGCCACAGAAATTACAAGACCCTGTGAATTCATACCTTACAGGTTTATCCTTGGGTTTTTCTTTGACTCCATTCTCGGTTTGACCCTTAAACCCCCATTTCTTGAGCTTCGAAGAAGGGTTTGGTTCAACCAAGTGAGCCCTCGAGGAACAAGCAGCCACATGAGATTGTCTATCCTTATTCCGATTTTCTTCCTCAATTTTAAGATGAGAAATCAACTCAGCTAGTGACAAATCTTCCTTCTTATGCATTAACTGATTATGGTAGTGCTTCCAACTAGGTGGCAATTTGTTGATTAAAACAATAGCTTGAGTGTCATCACAAATTGTTAAACCTCCCGCAACCATATTCAAACACAGACGTTCATATTCTTGGATTTGATCTATCATAGGTTTATTATCAACACATTGAAAATCCAACCACTTACGCACTATGTATCTTTTTGACCCTGTGTCTTGTCCACCATACTTAGTCTCAAGACTCTCCCAGATATCATAAGCAGTATTAAATTCCAAATAGATCTCCATCATATCAGCAGTCATATAGTGAAGCAACAAGCCCTTGCAATATCTATCATCCTTATCAAATTTATCAACATAAACTTCTTGATCACTTTGTTTAACAGGCATCATCTTACCATCTAGAACATATTCTAATCCTACAGCCATCAGATAGAATTTCATCTTTGGAGCCCAGATTTTATAGTTCTTAGTATCAAGAAAATTAGTTTTTGACATATCAGAAATTAGAGCTTTTGCCACACTAGACATGATTGTTTCAAACATAATCAATAAACTCTAAATTAAACAACTAAAATTGTCTTTAAGATTGTTGCAAATAAAGAGTGAATTAACCAGACTTAGCTCAAAGGAATTGTTGTGCCGAGATCACAAAGTATCTCTGTACTTAAAGACGATTTCGTCGAGCCACGGTGCAAGCCCCTCAATGACGGTCGCCCTCCAGGTTACACAACACCGAACCTCTTCTGCACTGAAGAACCCCGGTTGATATAACAGAAACCGAACGCCTCCTCTATGCTCTACCACACAGTCTGGAACTTTGGGTCTTTTGTGAGAGAGAGATTATTATTCTTGTGTGTCTTTAGGGAATATAGTTTCGTATTTATATCACAGGAAAAAGCAAAGACGAACTAGGGTAATTAGGAAAACGCGTCAGATTAGCCGACATGGGCCGCGGACCGCCGAGCCAGACCCGCGGACCGCCGTGAAGCGTCCGCGGTCCGCCGAGCTCAGCGCGCGGCCCGCCGAAAAGTCTCTGCCTCTTCTCGCGTTTTACTTCTACCCGTCTCTTGCCAAACTTTCCGTAAAACTTCCTTACCATAAACGAAGCTTGGAGATTACTACTCCAACAAAGAGGCCCCCGAATCGAATAGCAAGAGTGCACAACTATTGGACATTTGACAAAATTATTGTATATCTATTTTAGTTTTGTTAATTTGGTGCAGCTCCCAAAGTTAATTAACATGGTATAACTAAACATTTGTTTCATTCATTGCACCTTACCGAATGCACGAGGCATATAATTTGAGTTTGCCTTCTCAATACCCTTTGTCGCATTACTCGCATATATGTGTAAAAGATAATATTAGAATTGCAATTTTGTTGGATGCAACTACGTGTTGGCCAATTGTTTTTTTTAATAAATATAATCATAAACCTTAACCTAATTGCAGATACTCTTTTCGGGAGTATTTATATAGAGCCTTTCCACTTTCCAAATTTTTCATCACACCTTCGTGTTAGTCATAGTAGAACCTCAAAAAATATCATAGTATGTAAACTCTGATCTATTGCTTACCTTATTGTATACATGCATGTACGACTATTTATAACCACCAACAAGTCCATTCCCCTTATTTTACATTTTTGTGTTGTAACTTAATTATGTATTTATGTATTTGTGTAGTATTGATTCTAACTTTGTACTGTGGTTTGCGTGATCGACTTCATGAGATTGAAGGTTATAATCAACATTCAATCCTCGATAGGCCGTTAGCTCAAAGCAACTTTTAATCTTGACTTTATGTTTCGAAGTCAGGATGCATGTGTACATATTTTTAATTTATACCTTGCGTATGCTTTTTTTTTTTTTATCTACTTTCCTGTTTTCAGATTGCTAACAAATATTGTTTTTCCTAATTAAATGCATCAATTTTTTCTGAGTCTTATAATATGCTTATGATATTGACAATTAACGAACCTCAAAAAAAAAAAATGATAGTATTAACGAACAAAATTTCTATTATAGTTGTCGGTATTTGACAATTAGGATAAGAAATAAAATCGAAACCGTTGAATTAGGATAAGATAAATTTCAGCCATTTGATTTTTCTTAACCATGGTTAAAAAATTCCTATTATACACCTGACCACACTGGATTACAAAATATAATATTTTTTTATCTACTCAAAATATTTTTTTTCCTTAATTGATTTGATTTTGTCTATCTATTCTTTTCTTGAAATCTTTGTTTATTTAAGGAAAGGAATTTGATTAATTTCAATTTCAGAAAAAATAAAATATAAAAAAATGAAATATTTGTTTTTATGATGCGTATGAAGCCAGCCGACCATTAGTCATTCTCATCGTTCTCTGCCGCCCCCATTCCTTCATTCTCATCTGATTCTTCTTTTGATTGTCAGCCCACAATTTCTCATCATCACATTTATATCTAATTCTTTTATTAATTCAACTCTCTCCCGCTAGTCCATAAATTTTAATTCGGTATCTAGGGCTCCTCTGCTTGAAATTGTTCAGAAATTGACTAGTTAGGACAGTAATTTCTTATGGAATGCTGTGAGCCTGTGATTTAGTAATGGTACCATTCATTTGATCATCAAGTTTCTGGTAGAATGTTGTAATTAAGTCTTCTGCATCCGAAAATTTGCCAAGAACACTTTCGTCTTTGCTTAACGTTTTATTTCACCACATAAATCATCGACTAGGCGATTTGTTAATCAAGAATTCCCAGCATGTTTTTCTAATAATTTGCCAATCGGAACCGGTGATAAGACAGTGATAAGACCAACATCACCTCGCACCTGAGACGATGCAGCCGGAACTGTGTTCGTATATGTTACCAGCTTTGATAAAATTTCAAGATCAATTGCCAATTTCGCCGAGCAACATCAAAAAGTTTGGATAAAAGTAAGCCTGGGCAACGGGCCGGGGCGGGGCGGGCCAGGGTCATGCATATTCGAAACGGGCCGGGGCGGATCACGGGTCAGTTGGCCCGACCCATGAGTCACACAATTAATTTTACTACCTAAATTTTTCATTACAATTAATTTTACTACTCTGATCTCAATTTTACTACTAGTAACTCAATTTTACATTGTACACGAATTAATTGTGTGTACACTGTAGACCTATAACAATTTTGTTTAATGACATAACTTGTACTTCAATCATGTCCAATAAAAATAACTTGTACCTATAAAAATACTCTGTATATGTACAATAAAACCTGTACAATACTCAAAAGACAACAAAAAAGGAATGATCAGGAATGAAAAAAAATGACATGAACTCAACAAGTTTACGCCATGATGAGAGAAAAGCTTATGTCTGTTCATTCTCCAAAACAGAAGCCAGATCTTCTCGCGGAATCAGGGTACTCAAACATTCATCCATGCTCTGACAGTCTGACTGATCACGTCCAGGTGAATAGCTCAAGGTCACAATGTCATAAACATGTGAAGACTGTTAAATTAAGGAAGAATAAGTTCAGAAACCTTGGACTTGAGAAAACATTCATCCAAAATGTCATGAACAGATCACGAAAGCACGTGATCAAGGAAATGCGAATCACAAGCTACATTATTCCCCTTCTCATCCAATTCCATAATCATGGAGAAGTTGGAGCCTCTGATAAGGATTCTAATGTCGACGGCGAAAGTACGAGTGTTTTGATTTTCCAAAAAAAAAAATCGTGATTTCAATGAGTTTAGGAGAGAGAAATCATCTAAAAAGATGGGAGTTTGAAGAGAGATAAGTGTGCAGGAGAGAGAATTGAGATGAGAGTTTGAGTTTTCCAGCCAAAAAAAAAAAAAAGATGAGAGTTTGAGTTATAAGAAAAGATGTATTGGTATACGAAGTAAAGGCTCCTAACGTTTCTTTGTGGGCTGGCCCACAGTGCATCAAGTCCATTATAATTGTCTTTGTTCAGATGGGGGAGACCCGTGCTTGTTGTTTTTTAAGAGGGTCAGGCCCGCGTCGTTTGTTAGAGGGTCTGATCCTTTCTTGGCCCGCCCCATTAATAGATAGGCCGGGCTTTGACCCTCTTTAAGAGGGTCGGTCGTGGGCTTTTAACGGGGGCCTGCCCCGTTGCCCAAGCCTAGATAAAAGCATGGAATCTTCTGGATATGGGTGGTCAAATGAGAGAGACAGGAGATGGGTTTGCAACTTTACACTTTGAAACGAAAGAAATGTGTTTGATCTTAATTTGTTTAGTTGATGGCCTCTGATGATCGGGTGATCTTGTGTATTTTTTATTTTTAGTTGTTTTAGGGTAGAGTTATTTGTAATTGTTGATATATATTTTAATAAATCTAAATTAAGATTTTCAAAAGATTATGTAATATTTATTATTATTATTTAATTATTAACCATAGTTAAATCTTATCCTAATTGTCAAAAACCGACAATCACCATAGAATCATCGATTAACGAAAAGGTGCCGATAAGACTTACTATAGTGGTGGTACCATATTAAGAATATGATTGTAAGCATATAGTGTATTAGTGTTAGTAGTGTGACTTATTAATAGTAGTAACCTCTTCGAATCTTTCTACTCCATTCAATTCGTTAGTTGAGTTCATCCTAGCTCCGCAATCACACAACTTATTATGCTTTTTGTAACCAAGAACATGTTGCTTGAAGGTAATAACTAAGAATTATGTACATGTAATGATGGAGTAATGTTAATTTTTTTTATTATGTTGAATACGAGTATATGATAAGTTAAAAGTTCTGTTTTGTGTGGTATGAATCTTAATCCTTTCGTACTCTCTACTCTCTTGAAATATCGAGTCAACTTAAGAGTTCTTTTTGTATGTACTCCGTCCTCAAAATATATGACTTCCTCACTTTTCGAGATGAAACGTTTAAACCATATTATTATGAAACCTTATCTCGATACGAACCTAACCAGTACAACTTTACCCATATAAATCCTATGAGTTTTTTTTGTTATATTGAAAGTCAATGTCCCACCTCGAAAACCGAAAACGTCGTATATTATTTTGACAAGGAGGGAGTACACGATTTGTTCTAAAGTGTTATCACATTTAATAATCTAAAGATAACTAATAATAGGAATTGAATAACATTTACCTTGAACTGTGAACGCATGACTAACTCAATGTCAATGCAATTTTTTTGTGTGATCATAAAAATTATCCCGTGCAACGCACGGGCTTTACACCTAGTTGATATTAATATTAGGGTGGTGATTAAACCACAGTGGTCACCTCTATCCCAATATTCCAATAACTTTGTACTTTAATTGACTTTTGAAGTTTTCTATGTATAACTACCAATCAATGAAATTGACATTCACATTAACATTGACATTGACATGATGTTGCCACATTTAGCTAATACTATGATCATGACACACTTGTTTTTCCTTGAAGATCTTTACCAGCAACGGAAATACCTGGTCCCCCCCACAAGAACGAGCGTCTCTGATTTAAGTCGAGACCCACCTCGGCCTCGGCTTAAATCGGTGTCCCCTCGAACCTGGTTGGGCTCACGACGTGTCGAAACCAAAGTCTAAATTACTACTGCATTGTACCACAAATTGACCCTATCATCATCCGAATCAATCCCAACCTTGACAAAAAAAAAAAAAAAAGAGAGAGAAAATGCTCCGAACCTCAAAAAGTCAAATCCATGGATTCTGCAGAAGGTAGGTCGATTTATCTCAAATTGGGCTGGAAGCAGATACTATGCAGCAGGAGGCGATCAATTACATTGGCTCAATCTATTCTGAAGGAGATTTGAGGTCTGATCCCCTTTTCTTTTATTCGTTTTACAATTCATATTCCAGAAGCCAATATTTTTGTTTGTACGTTTGAATTTCATCAGAAGGTATAGAAATATTCAGATCATACGGGTTTACCGCTTTCGAACGAAGTGTAAAGTTTCCAAAGCGTGTTAAATCTTGTCGTGTTATTGTCGGCCAAGGTTAATTTGATATAGATTTTGTAATGAGATATATCTTGACCATTTTTCTGTTCATGTTCTTGTCTCCTTAGCTTTGAGATCAGATTGTCTCCTCAGTTTTGGTGTTTTGTGTTATTTAACTGTTTTTTTTTTTTCTCCAACTTGTTAGGCACCTCCTTGAAGAATAGTAGGCAAGGCGGATGGTTTTGGAGGAGACGGGCTTGAGCCGTAAAAGAGACAGAAGATCTTCCTACAGGTAATGTCATTATCAAAACTTCCAGAATTCTAATTTCTGGCCTTTAGATTAACAGAAACACTTGATATTGGTCTAACATTACCAACAACTAGTTATAACTCATCAGATGGACTTAGAAATTCCATCAGAGGCTTATAGTATGAGCTTCTACCTCTCTAACTTAATCCAAGATATCAAGTTGGTTTTTTTGAAACATAGTCCTCTAATCTGACACTGCAATCAGATGTTCAAGTGCCTCATTGCCTGCTCCTCCTCAGTGATAGCATACTTCTTGCAGTGCTCTGCATTCAATATTCCGTTATTAGCAAAGAGCTTGCAATCATAAACTATTAGAAGTAACATGTGAGTTAGGTAGGAGGCATTTACCTTGGACAACTTCCTCATATTCTGCTCGCGGCCTCTGAAACAGCTCCACAACATCAGTATTGTAGGGATCCTTAGTGTTAGGGGAGCACAGCAAGTCAGGTAGAACATAGTTGAATATGTACTCCAAATCTGCAAAGAAATGGTAAATCCAATTATATTATCTAATTTACTAATATCCACAAAGACACTATATAACAAGCCGAAGATATGATCTCTTGGATGGACACGTGATGTATTTGTTTGGTTATAGGTAAGGAAAGTTAAAAATGAGGAAATATTGAATATAAAATAACCTAACACCAAGTAACAATTATTCTATTTGTTAACTTTGCTATTGGCCTTCTCATTACCCCTTTTACGATAAGTTGGTTATGTATTCTAATTTGTTCCTGTATACATATCTTTCTAGGGCATGCTTGGATTGGGAGTAGTGGCCATGAAAACATAGAGGAGTACCCTGTAATGATTAAGGAGCATTTTGTATGTTTGGATTGAGAGGAAAAGTTAAGGCTCATAACTCAATACCCCCTCAAAAAGGTAATGTATTGCTTCCCCCCCCCCCCCCCCCTGTAATGATTAAGGAGCATTTTGTATGTTTGGATTGAGAGGAAAAGTTAAGGCTCATAACTCAATACCCCCTCAAAAAGGTAATGTATTGCTTCCCCCCCCCCCCCCCTGTATTAATGATTCCCAGTATGCCAAACTTACAATTAGAGGAATCATTACTCTCCCTTAATTGATTTCTATAGTAGTCTCTCTCCTTGATTATTCCCCCCCTAAAAATTCCCTTCATACTAAGAAAGCCCCTATAAGCTATATGTGTCCCAGCTTAAGAAGGAACATTTTAAATATAATCCGAACATGTAACTTTCATGATGACTAGGTCATATTTACATGTGAAATGTAGTGTTTATTGGTGTTCACTTTTGAACATGTCACTTAAGATTATTCTGCAAGGGGATGTTAAGCTTGTTTTAACAATTAACATTGTTTGCCTAAAGTACTTATAATAGCACCTGAATTCATTTTTCTTATACTTGGATTGAATAATATGAGTCTACCTAATCTGAGATGATCCTTAGTTTAAGGAGGCGCGAGGCGCGAGGCGCAACGAGGCGCTGGGGGCCGTTGCCATGAGGCGCGAAGCAAACAGAGTTCTATTTTTTGAAACCACGATTTGCAAAAATTACCCATTTTTTGGTAAACAAGGGATTTAGGGGCAAAGGGAAGGGTAGAAATAAGGTTACAAGAGAAAGAAAACTGGAAATTGCTGGGTCATGCGCTTCAGGGCTTGTGCCTCAGTGCGCCTCATGCACGCTTCTGAGGCGATGGCAGCTGTGCCTCATGAGGCCTTGCGCCTAGGCGCGCCTCAGGCGCGCTTTTTTAAACTAAGAGATGATCATAGTAAGTAAATGTAGAAGAACAGTTAAACTAATATAATTTTCTACAATATAATTTAAATGTTTTGCAAAATATGGTTTTGAAAATTAGAAGTTTGTTCACCTAGTGTGCATGAGACGTGCACCTCGCTCCTCGTTAAACTAAGCCTCTAGCTGACCACCCCATCCCCCCAACGTTTCCGACACCATCTTCCTCTCCCCTCCATCTACTCATTCTTTCATCTTTCTCTCTCGAAATTCTCTATCCCACGGCCAACTTAGGGCTTGCCGCTCGCTCCACCCCGAATCTTACATTTTCAATAGCAATGGTTTGTGGAGATAATTGAAAGGCGGCAACGAGGATTGAGGCCTGAGGGGTGGCGGACATGGGTGAAAGGGCTGTGGACGTGGGAGGGTGCATGAGTTGCTTAAAAAAGGAGGAAACAAAGGAGTTGTGGCACCCGTGATATCCTTGGTGGTCGGCGGTGTGGGAAAGGACTCTCTCCTTTCGTTCTCCCTTCCACCGCCTCCCTCTCTCGGTCTTCTCGAGTCCCTTTCCTAACCTGATGTCTCTCTCTCTCTCTTCTCAATCTTTCTCTTTTCCTGATCTCCCTTTCCTTTCCCCGTCTCTCTGTCTTCTCTCTCTCTGTTCCCCAAATTCACGTGTCATCCAAGAAATTCACCCTTGTATGGTCTACTATTATTCCTTGAGAAGTGTGCAAACTAGAAACGGGGAAGTTTTTTCTAGGACGGAGGGAGTTTTTGGATGTTATTGTCAGTTTGTCACAACTAAATTTTTTGGTTCTATTTTCATACTTCAAATGATGTTCAATACTCCGTATGTAATATTTGCGTGTGCGATCACGTGTAGTAACAAAGATAAACCTACGTTTTTGTAAAACGAGTAGAAGTAAAATTCATCGGCACTGCAGGCAAGCAAACTAGTTAATATAAGAGCCTATGAACCTAAGGCTGACATTCATATTTAAAAGAAAATTACTTACTCATGCCAGCATTCCAGTTCTCATTCTCAAAGGCAGGGTGGCAGGGGAAGCCAGACCTGTAAACAAACAATGTTAGAAACATTTGAAGCCAGAATAAGTTAGAATGATAGCAAAAATTCAAGTGCATGAACGATGTAGTTTATACCTCTAAACCTTTGTATATGCACACTATAGTCATTGTGGTACAATAATAATGAAAATTAAGAATGCATATCATTGACTATTCACTTGTGGTATTATGTGCACGGTTGACACACTTTTTTTCTATTTTTGGACAGAGGTTCACAAACGTTGTTGTGATTGTAGTATGCACGCAGTAGGGTTTTTAATAGGCTATATCGAGTGCTTATGTTTGATCCATGGACCAAACTACAAATGGTGTTCCAGTGATATGGCGCAATATCATTTCATTGGTCTGAAAACAAACAGTAAAAAAAAAACTGAACTAAAACACCCTCACACAACTACCCAGCTCCACCGCCAAAGTCCAACAACCACCTTATCCACCGGCGGGCCCACCACCAGACTCGTCGTCCACCCACGCGACACCACTTTCTTCCCCTCCCACCGCCTTGAATAGTTCACTTTTCAAAATGATGGTGTGCAGATATGTTTCAAGGGGTGGAGATGACATTGTGAGGGCGGCGAGCAGGAGTTAGAGGCGGGAGATTCATGTGTGGTGATGGTGGGAGTACTTTTTTTTTTCTTTTTTGACAACGTCTAAATGGTGGAACTAGTTGTAGAAAGAAGAAGTTGAGATTGGGAAAACTTACATGTCTTCAATGTTAGGATGAAGGATTTTGGTCTTGAAGTTAACAGTAGGGCATGATGTGTGAGGATACCCTTCTTCCAGCTCTACTGCTACGTCAAACCAGAAACCTCGATATACAGCTGTGAAGGTGAAAAAAAATCAGCAAACATATGGTCAAAATATAGAAACTAGGTTAATGACTAAAGTGCAAAAGCTGTTGAGGTTTTCTGAGAATTACACTCATTGGGTGCCTTGAACTCCACTGTGAATTTGGTGGTATCAGTTTCATCATCAAATCGGACTCTATACAAGGTAGGATTGGCGCCTTTTGCAAGTTTCAAGCCATCTTGATACCTACGGTTGTCCATTTCAAACCTGTGCACAAATAGCATTAGTAGTTGATAAACGCTAGCATCCTGAGTTATCGAAAAGTAAAGAATCTACAGATTAGTTTGTATATGGCCGTTAGATATCTGGATCCTGATTTTTGCATATCCTTTTCCACTAGGGAGAGCTCAAATTTAGCCAATCACACCATTGATTACAATTTTGAATAGGGGCAGTCTAAATATTCTTCCTTTTGCTACAAGGTGAAATCAATAGCTCAGAAATAAATGACCCTATAATCTTTGTTTTCGCGTCATTACAAGTTTGCTGTGTGAATTGTGTAAAAGTGTGTTCGATATTGGATAATATTGGTGAAATCAAGAGTAGTGATTTTGAGCAAGAGTCCCAAGACTGCCAATGCTTAATTTACCAGCATTCTCTGTTTGCTTTTGTATACATGCCTACATATCTTCATTGATGCTATTAGTATCACTTGCTGCATAATACTTCAATGTGATTCTTTCCGGTAAAGAATGCACTTGCTGTTCACTACCATTGCAAAATCGGGTGTGGTTGTTTTATTTACGGTTACTTCTCAGCTAATTAAGCCTTTTCGAACTTTATGATCCAAAACCAATTACAAAGCTCAGTACCCAATGGGAGAGTCTATGATCGGCCCTTTTTGAATGGATGGCTGAAATAATAGTCGATGCAGAATTGGAGTTTCATGTTCATGTGTCTATAAATTGCAGGCTGAACTAATTGTCTTTTCTAATTGAAGGTTAAATGGTGTCATCATTGATAATTATGTTACGCTCCCTCTGTGCCGTATGTGCCTTATTGTGCCTTGAATATTCTCACTTTTTAATGATTCATTGACCAAGATTGCTTCAAAATTTCATGTATCTCACCTTTCTGGCAAGTATCTCAGGCATCAAGGATATGAAGTCTCTTATGTTCGAAACTTCACTGATGTTGATGACAAGGTTGGGTTAAATTTGATTTCTGCTTCTTTTAATCTGTTCTTCGGCCCCCATTTGTCTAAATGCTTGAGAGTCCTGATTCGTACTTTAATATCATGTATCGACATTGTTATACAATTCTGACAGGACATCTGAGTATAGACTTATTATTTGGTTGGTAATTTTTAAAATAGATTTAGGCATTGCCAAAAAATCTGGTCAAAAGTATATTCTTCCTATGCAAAGAATGTAATCTGTACTGCAGAATTATGAAGTTAGTACTTATTGATTTGAATTTTTCAAAAGGACACAAGTTTTTTCTAAAGTATGTTTATGATTTCAGTTTCATATATGTGAAGTGTGTTATAAATGATCAAATAGTTTTATTGTTTAATTTGCTACATGCTGGAAATTCTTTTCATGCTTCTTATTGTTTTGATCTTCTCTGCTTCTTTTGTTGATTGATCGATTCGACGTCTACCTTTGGTTTTTGGTTTGTGTTGAGCATATTTGCCGAATATCATCTTGCTCTCTCATTCGATTTTGTTATTTTCTCAAGATTTAGGTTCTATTCATATTGTATTTTGCTTTGTCGATTACTGAGGTGGACTAGCATATTGCTACATAATGAAAAAGGAATTGGATACATCATGAACTTTTTCTTTGTAGGTTAAGATCAAGGTTAAACCTTTTAGTACACTAAGAAATAATGTAGAATCATACGGTTTTTTTTTTTTTTTCATGTTGTTCCTAGCCAAACTCTTACATATAACATCAGTTGTGTCACTAATATGGAAGAGGTAAAAGTAAGGAAGCAATGGTTTGCCTTGGTGTCTAAGGCCTCACTGATTTCTTAGTTTCATATCAAATGCCCAGCACTAAATTTATGTGTCATTTCCACACATTTTCCGGTATATCTATTGCTACAATATTGTTCAGCTGCTAATTATTTACTTTCTTAATAAACTTCTTGATTCTGGAAAGCCTAATAGTTGATGTCTTATAAGAACTCTAGCTTCATAGACAACATTCTAATGGAGATATGACTTTCATGTAACGATTCATGTTAGCTGACTTAAACATTTCAGATTTAGTGCGTAGTGGCTAATGTTTGTAGCTAATATGTTCAGTGAAGATGTTGTAACACTTCAAAAAAGAATTCATCACTCACCACTGTCTAAAGCTCTTCTGATCACATAAGACTTTGACATCTGTCAGATAATATTTTGCAGGTTCCTGAGCGACTAAAAACATTTATGTTGGCCTGAATGTATTGTGTGTATTGTGTTTACTGAACTTGGCGTAAGTGAATATTGTACCGACTATTTCTGAAATTTGGCGAATTGATCCACGTTTTGACTACAATTTTTATGGTGAACTTAAACTTTTGAATCTAAGTTTTGTCACGGGATCTCATGTAACTTTGCTTTCAGTTTCGAGAAATAAGAGTGGAACATGTGACTTAATTAGTATGGTATCTAATTTATTTTAGTTGATGTGGACTAGATTGAGTTTTAACAAGTAACCAGGAGGTTGAGTTTTGGCAAATAAACAGGATCTTTACTTGCGTCATTATGGAGTTCAGGGTATTGATTGGCATTTTATAAGTTTTATGAGGTCTGAAGGGTAAGTATTTGAGATTGTGATCAGTTATGGGTCTTCGGACATGACGGAGTTGACAATGGGATTAGTATATTGAGACGTGAAATGAGTTTGTTAAAGATTATTGTTTTGTATTGTGTTGATATGAGGCCGATGCAACTTCTTCTGTTCTAAATTAATGTATGAAAACATCTGTTTGTTCAATCCCTCAATTATATATATGACCTGCTTATATAAAACTTAATTGATAAAATGAACAGTAAGTCTTGATCTAGGTGACAATAAAGTTTCAATTCTGTTTTTTTGCTCTCACTTAATGTGAAAGGCCTATGAATTTCGGTTAGCTTAGATGTATTCCCTTTATATGTCTTCATTCTCTGAAATATTTTAGAAGTGTATGACAACACAGTGCTTGATTTGATTCGATGCTGGCTAATTATGCCAAATTTTCTTTGAAGCTTAACCATTATGGGGAGTATCTTTGTTTTTGTTCTTGATGATTAGCGTTCTTTCTTTGTACAGGTTTTGCCAAAGCAAGTGATTCCCTCAACATCCTAACTAAAATAAGGTCTGTATAATTCATTCCTTTTTTTTTTTTTCTTAAATATCTTTCTCGGGTAGGAAATTTCATATCAAGGGCAGATGCTTGGTCATAAAAGCTTGATGTGTTTTTTGTGTTTATTGTTTAAAGGATATATATGATGGTGGCTATTGTGCAAGCCTAAATCCGAAATCAGGTGTGTGCTTTGCTTTCATTTTAATTTTTCACAAAAAAAAAGAAGTTTTAATTTTGAGATGGATATTGGTTTAGAATTATGTGCATTGATTATTGTTAGTACTACATAATTTCTTACACAGTTTGAATTTGTACTCCAAGCTTAAATGTTTGAGGGGTCAGATAAACTCTGAGATGTGATTGGTGTTTTATGACATCCTTTGTGGCTGAAGTATGAGTTAAATTGTGAGAGGGATTTGAGTTAGATTGTGGTAGAGGGATTTGAGACATCTTTTCCACTGTCTACTTGATATTACGGTCTATTGTTTTATTTTTTTGGTTATAAGGTTTCTTGGGTTAGATTTATAGGGTTTCGATTGAAGCCAAGGTATTTTTAGGCTTATTGTTCGAAATAGCTATTGCTCAAGTTTAAATTCACACTCTGGTGTGCTTAGCTTTTATCTTTTGTCCCCCCCCCCCTCCATAGCCTTATCTTTTACGTCTTTTTGTTCTGAAGGTTGAGTACTCCCGATAGGTTGGCTTTCGACTAGTTTGAAACTTAGCAGATGTAAGTCTGAATTCACATAAGTAACTACTATGATGTGGAAATGGCTACGTTTGTTGTATGAGATTGATATATGACTATTATAAAAGAAATTTTAGTACACCTTTGTTCTGGTGTTGATGTTTAGTTTTAAGAATGAGAGAACAATCATTAATACTCTAATGTTTGTATCTTGGGAGTTAATTTGTGGAACTTTGAGCCTAACCTTGCCTTTGGCAGTATCACTGTGTTTGTAAGGCTGAATACTAAGTGAAAGATGAAACATCACTTAGTTTGTGGATAAACTGATTGAGGAAGAATTAACATTGACGCTGCAGAGTATATAGTTTCCTCTTCGTACAATGCCATTATTGAATATTTGTGACTCCAAACAGTCAAACGTGGAATGAAGACTTTGTTAGAGAAGGGAGTCTAGAATAACATTCTGAAAGAATTGACTTACTGATGTAAAGTGGAGGTGGTGTGGACATCGATAATCTTTTATCACTTTTTGAGTGAAAAAGGGAAGACAGTAGCTGCCCTGGAACGTATAGACTTTTCGTTGAAGAGGGATTTCACATTGGACTTCTCCAGTTACAAGAATGGTTGATTTCTTTTTTAGCAGCTGGAAGACCCTAAATGCTAACTCTATTTTGTGCAGAATATCAAGCAAAGGGGGTACTACTGATCAGAAGAACACTGAGAGCCTGATCAAGACACTCAATGAGGAGGGAAACACGAAACAAGCTGATATACTATTGATAATGATGAACGATGTCCAGGTCAGCCTAGGGAAGAAACAAGACCACGTAGCTTGAGTGAGTTTATTCTAATTTTATTTCAAAGCACTGAGGTTAAAACATTTCCCATTTTAACTATAATCTGGCCAATTTTGTTGTGCTCTCACTTGACATGGTTAACGTTTGTGCGACTGTGCTCGTCACTTTTTTTTTTTTTTTTTTTTTTTCTTTTTTTCACTTTCTCGGCCCTTGTGTTTTATGAATAACTTGTCAGCGGAAAAAGTTAGATGTGGAACTAAGAATACAATTAGCTTTGTAAACACTTTACATCTAAGCAAAAAATTGCAGAACTAAGATACAACAATGAGCTTTCTACTTCACGAATCATGTATCTCCACACCCCCTTATGAAGTGATCGATAAAATCGATGATTAGGTACGAGTGTGAAGTGATTACAAAGTGGCAAAGCTACTCCAGCTACTGTCCTTGCTCATCACTTATCATATTATTGTTTATTAACAAGATTAAGTAGTTGCGAAGCAGTAGTGGACACTCTTCTGACCAGTTACTTAAACTTCAAGTGGTGCACAAATCATTCTTGAGTGAGTTGATACTGCAAGTGTTTGAATTGCTTGATTTATAAGGCCTAATAAGCTCAAGGGCTAATTCTTACATGACCAACTTATAAATCTTGGCTAGAAGACATTATTCCATTCAGTCTTAATATATTCTAGCCAAGATTTAGTATCTACGTCTTCTACTTCGTATCAGGATTAAATCTTGGCTAGAAAACATTATCCCGTTCAGTCTTAATCCTCACTTTTGGCAATTGGTTTTTGAACTGTGACAGAACAATTTGTGACAGTTCACAAGCTGCAGTTCTAAATGCACCTATTTTCAAACAGGTTTAAGAACACTTAGGCCCTGTGCGATTGGACTGCATTTTTCTGATTTGATTTGATTTGATTTGATTTGAACTGATCTGATTTGATTTGAATTGAATAAATTTGATTTGATTTGATCTGAACTGAATTAATTGATAAATTAACTGCAATTAGACGAATTAATAACTAGAAATAGACTAGATTCATTGATTGTTATTTGGATAATTCTGATCTGATTTGATTTGATTTGAATAAAACTAATCTGATTTGATTTGATTTGAATAAAACTAATCTGATTTGATTTGATTTGAATAAATCTAATCTCATTGAAAACTGTTGAATAAGTTGAACCGCACAGAGCCTTAGTCAAGCTCGTGCAGCACTAAGTCCTAAACCAAGTGGTAATAGTATTCAAACACCTCATATATCCATTGTGCATTACACCTGGCAAAAGTAAATTGTACTTTAATTTGAGTGTGCGGTGGGCTTCACCGGGTAATCGACCCGAAAACCGTGAATTTCCAATTTCTCGACCCTAACCCACCAAGGCCCTGTGCGATTGGACTATATTTTTCTGATTTGATTTGATTTGAATAAACTTGATTTGATTTGATCTGAACTGAATAAATTGATAAATTAACTGCAATTAGACGAATTAATAACTAAAAATAGACTAGATTCATTGATTATTATTTGGATAATTCTGATCTGATTTGATTTGATTTGAATAAAACTGATCTGAATGATTTGATTTGAATAAATCTGATCTGATTTGAAAACACTGTTGAATAAGTTGAATTGCACAGGGCCTAAGGCCCTGTTTGATAGGACTTATTCTCAGATGAATTCAGATCAGTTCAGAATCATTCAGATCGGATCAGATCAGAGTCATTCAGATCAGATCGGATCAGATCAGAGTCATTCGGATCAGATCAGATCAGAGTCATTCAGATCAGATCAGATCAGAGAAGTTTAAATTTCTATTAATGTATTTGGTCTATTATTGATACCAATTCGTTGAAATTCAATCAAACTTTCAACACATTCAGACCAGATCAGATCAGTTCAGTTTAGAGTCATTCAAATCAAATCAGATCAGATCAAAATAATTCAGATCAGATCAGTGCAAAAAGATGCAGTCCTAGGCCTAAATATCGGTTCGGTTACCCTATTTTTAGTATCGGTTTTTTCGGTTTTCGGTTTCGATTTCGGTTCATCGGTTTTTTTGCACAGCCCTACCACCCTACCACTGACACATGACAGTCAGGACAAAGACACGAAGAGTCGCAATTGCAACAAAAAAAAAGTAGCTATAGCACAATGTATCCCGTATCCGGTGTCCAAAACATGTCCATTTCAATAACAAGCATCAATCTTTTTAATTTTGTTTTAGGATCAACGACTTCAATAGTTATTATTACCCACAATTCGAAAAGGGATAGATTTCTTATTAGGTGTAGAACACACAATTCCACCACACATAACCCATTAATTGCAACCAAAATTACTCACTTGCAAAAAAAAAAAAAAAAATAGAATAAATCCAATTAAAAAACACATTATGAGAATTAAACATTCATATGATATTGAAATAAAGAAACAATGCAAATTAAAGAAATTACCTTTGTGATCACAAAACAAAAGAAAAACGCACCGAGTTCAACAATTGTTATTTCAACCCGCTGAAGAATCTTTCTAAGTCTCCAGAACTTCTTCTATCTATGGAATTTCAGGCTGTCCTTTCAGTTTCAGAGATGTTTCTAAATTTTTTTGAAGTTTTTTTTTTTTTGCTGAGTTAAATTTTTTTTGAAGTTGAAGTTCTATGGGTAGCGTTAATAGGACGTTGGTCTGAGCTAAGTAGCACCGATACGGACTCGGACACGGACACGGACACGGACACCGATACGGATACGTGACACGACACTTTGAAATTTAGCGGACACGGACACGGCAAAAAACCAAAAATAATAAGTATTTTAATGCATATTTTTTTCAAATACGCGAACTGTGCATGGATAGGTAGAGATGGGGTTGGTGTGGCTGGGTGCAGGTGGAGCGGTAACGGTGGGGTCTCTATCGGACGTCGGTTAGAGGAGGTCTTCTAAGCTGGCGTCAGTCGAATGTGGAAGAGTCGTTCGGAGCACGAAGATGGGAAACAGAAAGAGATAGAGAAGTAAAACTTATAGTTGAGCTACCGGTTAGTGTATTTAAAATAGGAGATAAAAAAAAAGGTTTTTTAAGAAAAAACTTGTCAAAACGACGTAGTTTTGTGTCGTGTCAGGTGTCTGGTCGGTGTCCGGTTCGTGTCCATTTAAAAAAAAACTGTGACTGTTTCCTGAAATTAAATAAAAAAACCGGACACGGTTTTCGGGCGTGTCGGACGACACAAACACTGTACTGGACATGCGTGTCCGTGCTACCTAGGGTCTGAGGAATGATAGACAAGCAAGTGAAGGGTACCGGAGCAAAAAAAAAAAAAAAAAAAAAAGGCGAAATTGCAAATGAAGGGAGGAAGGACTTGTAATTAAATAAAGAAAGAAAGAAAGAACGAGTCTCCACGTAAGCCTTTCCCCCCAAATCCCCAATTCATTTTCTCTCTCCTCAAAGCTCCTTCTCTCTCATCCGGTCGCTCCTCGTCTTCTCTAATCCCCACCTTTCGATCTTCTTATTCTCAAGTTTCGATCTCTCTCAATCCCCATGGAAGACACGAAGAGCTCTGATTTATGTAGGTACTTCGTTTTTTTTTTTGTCTTCTCTAGATTTCGATTTGTGATTCTGATTGCTATATAATTTTAGTGCTTAGCGATTGGAATATGGGTATTTTTCATTATAATTCTGATTATAGATACATTTATATAGGTATATTTTCAATTAATAGAGTTTTGGAATTTGGGTATTTTTAACTAGGGTTTATGATTAGGGGTTTGCCAAGCAACGAAAAAACTATAATAATGTTGTTATTTATCATCTTCATTTTTGCATGTGATAATCTGGATCTTAATATGATCAAACTTTAGAATATACAAATTTTGGAAAGCGATAAAATGCTCAATAGTCGTCCAACTTCTGGAGGATGAATATACAAATAGATGACAGTAATTGGTCCCATAGTGGTTCAATTATTTTGTGCTTCATGGTGATTAAGTATTGGTCTGCACTTTAATTAGTTAATTAGTGATAGTTAGAGTAAGCTAGAGTAAGAATATATTTAGTAACAGAGCTTTTCTGAAAGATGATTCATTAACGGTCGGAATATGCTTGGAACATGTCAGCAATTACTGGAAGTGTTCCGGATGAGCATTCTCCTTGGCTTTGGGTTTCTTTCTTTAATTGAGTATTTGTTGTGATTTCTTTAATTTTGAATTCGAGCAAATAGATATGTGTGGTTGCGAATTTGAATTTGTGACTGAGTGAGTGCTAGTAAGGGGAAGAATACTCTACTGTGAATAATGTGATAAGTATAGTGTGTGGAATTCTGTCTATGTCTGTTTTTCTCATTCTTTTGCTTCAAAGTTACTGTCTTTTTATATGATTATTGTATTTGTTATGGTTTCTTTGGTTTCGATTAGTGTAAATATGTTGCTAATGAAATCGGATCTTGGCTTTTGGGTGCGACTAGTTAGGAGGGTCTTTGTAATGATGATGATACTGTGAACAGTGGCAAAACAATCGACTGGATCTCACTGGTGGCAGGTGGGGTTTGTGGGTGATGTAAACCTATCTTATCCCTTATTTAGTATAGAAAAGCTGATGTTGGTGGTGTGATCTTTGTTGGCTATAATTGGGTAACAATTTAGCTTTGGATGGGTTTTGAAAGTTTGAAGACATGCATCGTGAACTTCAGAACTTTGCGAAAAAGTGATGTTTGAGAGCTGATACTAAATGGATTTGATATCTTTTTATATGATTTTTGGGTTCTTAGTTGTTGGTTAATTCAAAGTTCTAAGTTTCGTGGTGAAAAATTCAGTGTCACCCAAAGTTGGTTCCTTGATGAATGATAGAAAAGTTCTGACAAGGCAGGGACGTAATGCTCTCTTTCTTCTTTTTTCATTTGCTTTCTGTTTACAGCATGTAATTTTGACTGTTATTCTGTTTGTTTGTTATTCAATAAGGTTGTAATTTGACTGTTCATTGGACTTTTTGTGCAACTTTTTGGGGTACTTAGCTTGGAAACCCCTGTATTTTCTTGGATTCTGTGTGTGTGCTTTTTATTTTTCATTAATCCCCATTACTAGTGCTGCCAGGCCAAAGCTATGGGCCAATTTCAAGATGCTTGCTGCTTTGTTGAGTGTTTATCTATGATATGTGCATTCATAACTGCTGCTTACTTTGACTGTAATTTTGTTTGTTATTCAATAAGGTTGTAATCCTATGATGCATCGGCTGTTTTAATTCAAGGTCTAGGCAGTGCTGGGTTTTGACTGAATTTTCCTCCCATGTTTTCTTGTCAAATTTATCCAGGTTCATAAATATCGTTGAGTTGGAAGTAATACTAGCTACATCCCCGCAAATTGGAGATCCAAAGCAATATCTACCTCCAAATCCTGATTCAGAGTCATCTGTAGGCCAAGCTGGGGTGGTTCCTAGTACTGCTCAACACAAGAATCCTAATGCAACTACTACTACAGGCCCCACTTATGGTCAGAGTGAAGCAGGAAGTGTCCAGCAACCCAAGCTATAGTCTGGTGGTAAGTTGGAATCTTGTGGTATATCTTCTGCAACTAATCTAGGCTCTGGATGTTATGCTGTGAATAATGGACCTCCTGCTTACCTTAAATCCGCCTTTACTGGTGGAGTTTCTAGGAATGCTTCTGGTGGAGGTTCATATATAAATGCAAGTAAATATAGTACAACTGGATTAAACGAGGTATTTCATATGATCTGTGCCCAATACTTAAGGTGTTTTGGTTCCGCCCGGTAGAATCTTTTGTCCTTGCACTTCAAACTACTACTGCACCTTACGTCCTTGCTTAGAGTGCATGCTGATGAAAAGCTGGGTATTTTTTAATGTGCTTACAACTTGTTGTGGCAGGGAAGTAGTTGCCCTTTACTTAATGTGCCTTACCTCTTCTGTCACACTTTTCCATTAACTAATTCCTGTTGACCCAACCAGAGGATTGTTCTATACGTAAAGTTGGTTAGCAAAATAATGCCTGAAGCATGGTTTTTATGGGACTAAATGAGGAGGGTTTGGGTATAAGGATGGATCTCTCTTCTGAAGTAAACCAAATTGTCAGGTTTCTAGTTTAGTGGATGACACATGTCTGAGGCAGAGCTGCAAGGCTGCAATGTAGACCCCCTAAAATGCGACCGAACAACTTAAAGTACATTTTCTACGGAATACATGAATTCTGCTATGCTGGGGTATTGGGGTGGTCTCTTAAATCAAGTTGGCTGAAGAATAGCTCTTTTAAGGATGATTCATATATTGTTCAACGCTTAAGGTACTTCTTTGAAGGTTTCAAAATGCTTTTTATTTTTTGTGTGGCTACTTGTCTTTTGTGAGATTTACATTTTAATTTGCGGACTGTAGGTGCTGCTTCATTCTTCATGAATCATTAAGGTCTCTAATTTCTTGGCCAAATAGCATTTCTTCTATATTACTATGTTTCTCCTCCATGTTGTTGTTTATTCGTCCTTTATTTCTTTAGAGTAACCTGTCAAGTAGACAAAGCATGTAATTAGTACCAAGATTAGCTTTTACTTATGACACAAGTTCTCAACTAAGGGTCGTCTATGCAAGTCATAAGTAGGATCATTTCTTATGTGAAGTTTTATGTTAATATTCTAAATTACCTTGGAATTTCTCATATGCTGGCACTGCCCTTCAAAATCATCCTTGGCGACATGTTCTCAACTAGCTAGTTCGTCATTCAGTAGAATAATTACGATTGTAGGCACTAATATGTCTTCTTATTGGGATCTAACTCATATGCAGAGGATGATGATCAGGTATCTAATGAAATCTAGCCACTATATGCATGATTTATTGAAATTGGCATGCATGCCAGAGGTATTATTGTTGTGAGAGACTGAGAGGATATATAGCACTATTGACTGTAGTTCTTCTGGCTCATGTCAAACAATTTATGTTTCCATGTAATGCTTGTTTGACAAGTCGACTATACACAATTCTCCCTTAAATTAGCCTAGGAGAAATTTCTGTGATGACCCTAAGTTATGGTGAACTCATGACAATCTTTTACATTCCTAGAACTTTAGAAGACCCGAAACTCTAGAAGACCCCAATCTTTGTCACAAGATATCATAAATGGTCTGTTGTGGAGCACGTTGGGCTCCTAATGATGGTGCTTTCTTGCGTGTGCAACTTGTAAATCTCTCTTACATTCCCATGTTAGTCACTTTGCATCTTTTTATTTTCAGTACCGGATTCAAATCGATTCTAAATGGGACCAATTGAAGGGTTTGTTCACTATCCATAACCTTTTGATATTCCTAATTAAAAGCCTATTAGCTCAATCGGGAGAGCACTATGCTTTAGACATGCATAGAAGATGTAGGTTCAAGTCCTACATAGGCTATTTGTAGATTTGAGACACCTTATCATTCTTTACGATAACAGTTGTCGATCGATACTACTATAATTTTAACCAAGATGATCGAACAAATGATGCCATTCAATCCCCCTCCACCCATCATTATAAGTATCGAGATCGGATCAAACAAATGAAAAGTCTTGTTACTTCTATTAAGTCTTTTTATTGTGGATTCGCTATGCATATTGAGGGCCAAATAAACAATTTGGCATATAAAAATGTACTCAAATGCCAGATTGGTATAAAAAAAAATTCAAAAGACATATTGGTATATAAATAAACAAAAAGAGTCAAATAAGTCTATTTTCCCACAAAGTTGGAAAATTGACACAAAAAAATGATTATAATTTTCAAAAATAAGCAAAAGAATTCTTTACTAATTTTTAAAATATTTTCCATAGCACAAACTTATTTTTGTAAAAATAGTAAAAATTACTTTTTTGTTATGGAATAATATAGATGGATGTACATATATCTGGAATGTTCTAGAGTGTATCTACTCTCTATACACACCTATATATATATTACCCCCTCGTAATGATAAAGCAGTGTTTTTCTCTGCCTCTCATTCCTCTCTGTTCTTTAACACGTTATCAGCACGAACTCAACCCTAATTAAAAGCCCTAATTTTTCACGAGTTCTCACCCTAGGTTTATAGTTAAAACGTTTCAGAAGTTCTCTCCAAAATTACTTGCCTACCTTGGAATTAATGAAGGTTCATGGCTGGAGGATGAATGTAGACAATCAAATACGTAGCTAGGCCATATGCATTATTCGTATTAACTTGTTTATGATCATGTGCAAATTTGTGTGTTGCAACTCACTTATCATAGTCCAAGTAAGGTTTTCGTACACAATCAGGTACGTAACTTATAGCTTTAGAATTCGTAATAATGTATTGATTGATATTTTAATAAGTTTGTCAAAGTGTTTAATGTTTTAATTTGCTCTCCAACTTATTTTAACGAGTTTGTGAGGTTTGAAATCTTTAACGTCTTGGTATAATTCTCACACTCTTTGACAAAGATAATAATATTGAACCCGAAGTTTCACAGAGATATTTTTAAGTTATATAAAATCGGACCCGAAGTTTCGAATAACATTATTATTATCTAGGGTTATCTAAGACTAAGCTCTGACCTGAAGTTCAAAGTTATGTCCAACGTCCGTGCTCGGCATTATGCGACGTGTCTATGAAAGTAATTGGATACTTAGTTGGTCAAGAAGATTGATGATTAATTAGATCTTACATGATAAAGATTTACACATGATCATGGTTTTGTGTTTGGCCCACTTTGAGCAAAAGCGTTACTAATCTGTTATGTTATATATTAAGCCTAGATGGTAGTTCTCAGTTTTTGTTAGATATTTCAGCTTACATGAATCTATTTTTGTATACATGATTCTATTTCCGTGGACTATCCATGTCACTTTTCATGATTACAAATAATGGTATAAAGCTCCTCGACCCCTCTCTTTACCTCTTTTTTGTATTTTTGTTTAATGACTTACGGAGTATGTAGTAGTATTTGCCATGGATTCATATGTAGTACCAGGCCAGCTTACTTGCATTATCTCGTGAAAGACTTGGTGGAATGCTTCAATTCATCAATTTCCTACTCATGTGCTTCCTCCCCTCCATCAGCCCTAAACTATGATGAAAGGTTATTATGAATCGAAAACTATCGTATATGGTTTAAATATGCAGACCATGAAGTATGTTATGGTTTTTACAGTATTACTTTTCTACCATTTGCCCTTATAATACGAGGTAATGTGTACTATTAAAACTTACATTCTATTATTTCTCGATTTGGTTTTGTCCGTATGAAGCAAAGAATATTTTATATTCTTTGGTCCATCTTAATATCTTGGTCCACTTTTTGTATGAGTATATTGTAGAACTTGACCATATATTAGAATAATATGATCAGTTAATGGCACGAGGTATATCATCTATCCTTGTAGATGTAAGATTTGTAGTATGTCGTGAATCAGTGTTATAAAACGTCGTAGGTCTTGTTCCATCTACTTGACTCGTTACATGATGAAAATATTTCATTATTATTGAGATATGCCGGTAACAGATTAATATCAGAATCAACTTCATCTCAAATTATAGATATTAATAAATAACGGTGCTTGTTATGACTTATGGTTTGTATGTGATCGTGTTAAGTTTTGTTTACTGTGTATGTTCTCGGAAAACATGCTTACTTGACCAGACTTGATCAACTTGTTCGCATGGCCACTTCATCCTTTGACTATATATTTTTTTTTTCGCATGCGCTTGGACTTAATTATTTTTGGACTATTGTTAGTTTTAAATTCGAAGAGATTTGATAATATAAGAGTTGGCTTACCTATTTTTAGGTGGTGTGACCTTCTTCTTTGTCACTAGTTGTTTCGTATATGGGGTTAAGGCTATCATATATGAAACTATCTTAAAAAGGAATGTGTGAGCTAATATATATTCGAACCTAAAGTTTCAAATAAGAGTAAATTTTTCGAATTACTTTGGCTCGAAGTTTAAAGTTTAAGGTTGGAAGAGTATGTTTGCGATAATAAGCGATTGACCATGGAATTTTTGCGATAATGGATGTAATACAGTGGTCCAATACATCATTTAAGGGAGGAAAAATGACTCAAGAATGAAATTGGTTCAGAATAGTCTCGCATACTACATTGTTGTGGTCTTCGGATTTTTTCTTTGATAAAGTCATATATTCTATGAATTTTTGGGCCATAAGTTCCAAGATTAAAGTTATAGTCAAAATGAGCAAGGAAGAAAGACCTTTGACCGGGAGTTCAAAGTTTATGATTTACAATTTATATATAAATATACGAGGTATTTTCCCTTATCGTTGTAAGATTGTGAGAAAGAAGTTTTAATTTACTTATAATGGCTTAGTATGTGAATTAATAAAACATGAGAAATAGCTATAGTTACCTCATTCCCTGAAGTGAATGTAAAGCATGGAGTGGTATGATGTAAAATGGTTAACAGAAACGAAATCACCCGTTGATGACTACAATTATGGACTTGATTATTTATGAAACTAATACAGAAGGGCTTTGATAGAGCAAAATTCACCCCTAGTGGCGATGATGATTACGGGAATACTCATATGTATTGTTGTGATTTATATATCAAGTTGTCACTTGTTGTTTTTGCCTAATTTATGATTGTTCATCTATACCATTTGTGAAGTAATGTATTAACAAAATTATATGATGAAAGTATCACAGTTAGTTACTCCAAAGGAACATATATAAGTGAACGAAAATTGTATAACTCATAAAGCGTTCAAATATTTCAATAGATGTCAATAAGTTTCCTTTGTGGATTAAAATCTATTCTTGAACGTTATATAGATTCTACATCCAAGAAAAATGTGCTCTAGAAGAGTACAAATTATCTATATTCCCTGAAGGAGGTAATAATTATTTTAGTCTTGCCAATATGAAATGAGACACTAAATTGTGTCTAAATGTCACATCACATGTTTAGCCGAAATACAAATTTGATATTCTTGTGCACAAGAGACTTGTAAAGTTTAGTTAACCAGAAGATTGACTTATGAGAAATATAAATATGCATTTATTTGGTTATGTGTT
Organism: Spergularia marina; assembly: GCA_963680865.1. NCBI lineage: Eukaryota > Viridiplantae > Streptophyta > Magnoliopsida > Caryophyllales > Caryophyllaceae > Spergularia > Spergularia marina. The sequence goes on along the minus strand of OY804553.1, from coordinate 17,243,191 downwards.
TTGGCAATGAAATACGATCAACACAAGAGTTATTTAAAGGTTTATGTGATGTGAATTTATTTAAAGTGATAAAATAGGCCATCAAAATGTTATTTTTTCATGAAATATAATAATGTGTTGAACGCTCTTTCGTGTTGTTGTTTAATTTCTCATGGCAAGACACAACAGAGATAGAGCTCATTTGGAGATCTTGATAATAAGAAGTGAGCTTATACACTAATCGAAATTGATGATAGTAACTTAGTGGCCAGAAGTCCACATGAAAGTTTGACATCGATAGTTACAAACTACGACTAAATTTGTATAAATAAAGTGATCTCCGATTAGGGGCAAAATTTGCAGCACAAGATAATCCAACTGCTATATATATGCTCCCCATTATGATTCCTTATATGCCTATGAGTATGTATATCCAAGGTGGATATAAACGAGTATGTATATCTAAGGTGGATGTGATTGATGATTAGTAGCCCCATAAATCTCTCAATTCGAGATAGTTTTTACCACCTTAGGGGGAGAATTATGGAAGAAAGCTGGTAAAAACATGGAATATTTGATCCCATATCGAACCAAAAGTTCAAATTAGTTATAAATATGAATTATATTAAATAGAGGTTCATACAATTATTTCCAGCATGATCTTCTATTTAATCAATATGTGTTCAAATACAAAATTATGAAAGATCTTGCCAATCGGGATAGTTACTATTACTGAACTGTGGTAGAAAAGTTATATATAATTCGGTTCTAAGTTTATAGACAAAATTATATGGCAAGATAGTGCAGTTGGTTTGATACTCCTGAAGAGTGATAAGATATTGGTAAGTATGAAAGTAAGAATTCTACGCATAAATATCTTAATAATGATAGACGGCCTATATGAAAGAAAAAAGTACCTCGAGAATAAATATTCAGATATTATGGATGGATCCTAACTACAAAAAATTATATAAAGAGTTTTGGTGAATAGTTATACCGGTATATATATAAAACCGATAAAAGTGTAAATTTATTAGAACGTAGATGGACATGTAAACTTGGACATGTAATTGGGGATCTTACATGTTAAGTCCATTCATTGTCGACAAATTATTAATGAGATGAGCTCATGGACCTGCAGTCCAATGGATTTATGAATTCAAAATCTGTATGTACAGTTGCATTATCGAGTCTAATATCATGTGCATGAATGTTTACTATCAGTAAGGTATTATGCATAATAGATCTAGTTTTATATCATTTACATCATTAGTTTATTAGCTTTTAGTTTTCATAGTACATGTGCATTGCATATACCAATCATTGCGTTAAATGTTACTTTCGAATATAAGTGTGATTTCTATGAACAATTTAACGAAATAGTGCTCGAAAAAATAATGTTAAACAAAATGGGTGGAAAAAAAACTTGTTCAACCATATGGGGTGCACGTCACCCATATGTAAAACCGCCAGAACCATTGGCGGTTTTAAGACTAAAAAAAAAAAAAAAAAAAAAAAAAAATTTTTTTTTTTTTTTGTGAATAGTAAAACCGCCACGGGGAGTAGCGGTTTTACATTGTGTAAAACCGCCAGGGCCCGTGGCGGTTTTAATGTTCACAAAAATTGAGATTTCCGTTTTACTGTTCACAAGTCCTGAAACCGCCATACTCCTTGGAGGTTTTACAAATGGGTGACGTGCACCCCATTATGTTGAACAAGTTTTTTCCCGACCCATTTTGTTTAACATTTGGTTTTTGAGCATTATTTCGAAAAATCGTTCGATTTCTATTTGAAAAATATATGAATAGTCACTGAAATGACTAGTTTGATTTGTGACTCGAGAACCTCTTTGAATGTGCTTATCTTTGAATGAGACAATTATTCATAGGCAAAAATTGTTTCCAGAAGAACTAAAGTTCACTTAACATGTCATTTAATGAAAAGTTCCTAAAGAACAAATTATCTCTAGTTTTTCTAATAAAGTGAACCGAATGAAAATGGAATTAAATTTATGTGTCACGTATCCTAATACGAATGACTATTATCACTATCATTACGACTTATATGGTCCAGAAGCACCATAATCACTTGTTATGATATAAAAGAAGGTGTCAATTTATGAAAGGTGAGTTAAGAAGAAGTATAAGTAAAACGGGTAAGATATTAAACAAATTCCTAGTGAATTTGACATTTGTTATTTGAAAGCTTTACCTCCTGGAGAAGGTTAGTAGATATATCATGACGAGTAGATGATAGTAATATCATTTTGATAATGTGCATGGTAAGATTCGATTGCTGTACTCTTTTTCCCTTCGGTTAGGTTTTTATCCCATTCGATTGCTGTACTCTTTTTCCCTTCGGTTAGGTTTTTATCCCACTCGATTTTTCCTACCAAGGTTTTTAACGAGGCATCATTATACGCGCACATATTACCACTCCCTTAATATAAGATGATGATGCTACTGGTTTATTTATCGTCCAAGTTGCAACGAGAATTTGAAGCGAAAGTCTAATTTGGCGAGTTCTCCAAGTTGAAGCAAAAGTACAACGAGAGTTTGAAAGAATTCAAGAATCAACAGTTCAATAAGGCGTATCCAAAAGTGTCCAATTTACCATCAAAAAGTTCAATGTCACGACAATTAAATCAATGAAGTTTTTCAAGTGATGCAATCGTCAGGGGGAGTAAATACACGTTGCACTCTTTTTCCCTTAGCCATGGTTTTGTCCCACTGGGTTTTCCAGGCAAGGTTTTTAATGAGGCAACTTCAGAAGCGTATTTTGAAGAATACAAGTACTCTTTTTCTTTAATTAGAATTTGTTCTAATTAGACTTGCTTTTCAATTATGTACATCCAAGGAGGAGTGTTCTGGAATAATATAGATGGATGTACATATATCTGGAATGTTCTAGAGTGTATCTACTCTCTATACACACCTATATATATATATATTACCCCCTCGTAATGATAAGACAAGGTTTTTCTCTGCCTCTCATTCCTCTCTGTTCTTTAACATTTTTCATATTTTTGAAAAAAATAAGCAGTTTTTTTTTGTCGATTTTCCAACACCGACAAAAAGTTAGGCTTATTTGACTCTCTTTGCATTTTTACATACCAATTTGTCTTTTGAATATTTTTTTATACCAAACTGGTATTTGGGTGTGTTTTTATATACCAATTTGGTCATTTGGCCGCATATTGAGAGTATTATGTAACTTAACTTGTTCCAAAAGTGGCTTCAGGGACGGTTTGATAGTGCATTAGTAGGTAGCATTTGATGTTTTCACAAAGTCAAAATGCTAATGTACATGTTCGATAGTCTATTTTTCTTGGTAGTATTATTTGTCTCTAAATAAATACAAGACACAAGTTTTTAAATACGACACTCTTGTATCTAAATAATTAATACGAACAAGTTTGGTAATATGAATACGCCTTGAGATTATAAATACTAGTTATTTAGCCCGTGCAATATTGCACGGGATGTTATACTAAAATGCATACGCTACTCGATTACAAATTTGAGTTTATGATTACTTATATGATCTCCATATATGCATACAAAATCAAAATAACAACGATTATAATGGTTAGTGGTCGTTTGGTTGCCAAACAAAATCATGGGGAATCACAATTCCTATGAATTAAAAATTTGGTTTGCCCAAACCCAGTGAGTTGAAAATTCATGAAAAATTCTTATTTCTACAAATTGGAAGATTTGTCTTACCTAACCCCCCCCCCCCCACCTTGGTAATTGAAAGTTCATGTGGGAATTCATTTTCTACATGAAATTAAACAATATCAAGAAATTGTGAATTTTTACAACCTAAGAAGTGGAATTTCATGGAAATTCACAAAATATAAATAAAATGTAGAAGTATATTATACAACAACTTATACATTAAAAAATACAAAAATATGTTTTTTATACAGTAACTCAACTATGGACAATTTTGTTCTTTTAGGGTTTTTTTCTTCAATTACCAGAGAAGGACGACTATGGAGAACTTTACCAAAAAACTGAATTTAGGGTGTTGAATTGCACAAATTCAAAAGTTGAGGTGGTAAATTGCTCAATTAGAAGTTAGGGTATTCAATTGCACAATTGGTGAAAGTGTAGGAGGCAAATCGTTACTTTCGCCCATGAATATATGTACAGTACTTCCTATTTAATTTTGTTTTGTTTAAGATATTCTTAACACTTTTATGTTTCATTACGCGTAGGCTTGCAGTGTTTATACCCTGACTCATTTTTCTGTCCCAATTATGCTACTTTTCTCTTTTAAATAAATCTTTATATATTGCCTTAATTTGGAGAAATTCATTTATAATTTAAATTTTGATCATATAACCCGTAGGTAGTAGGACATTTGTAAATACAATTTAGACAACTGTAGTTTCATACACCCGTGTTTATTACAATACTTTAAGAAATTTAAAATAATCAAAGCCTTACTACAATACAATGTCAATATTAGAAGATTATACTTGCATATGCAACTAACGGAGCAAGTGAGAAAAGTGTGCCATCATATATTAGTGGCATAATTGTACACTAATTTTCTGAAAATCGAACAAAACTTAAAACAAAACTTAACCCAAACACCTCATTCGAAGTTTTGTACTCAATTATATTTACAGTCCATTACAATCACACTAATCTAAAAGTCAAAGATACCCCTGTTTATCGTGCGTTTAGCTCGAACTCGTAGCCAACCAAGAAATAAGGATGAATTAGAGTAGTAAAACAAATCCATATGAACTTCCAGTATAATGAACTTTTGAGGAAAAAGAAGAGGAGCAAAGAAATCGAATACTTGCTCAGGGTTTGAATTGCTTGCGTTATCATTTTATTTATAGTTCATGAAGTTAATGTTTAAGAAAAAAAAAACTTAGGGTTTGGTTTGGGAAAGTTTGGAATTTGTCAAATCATATTGTAGATTTTTGAGGGTATGGGCAGAGAAATTATTGGGAAATAATACTGATTGATGTTATTTTTGGAATAATTAACGATTCTTGGTGAAGTTTTTTTCTTATTTTTTTTATACCTTAAATGAATTGAATATAAATTGATTTAACATGAAAAATATAATATATATGTACTCCGTATATTGAAAGATATTACTAGTATGTGTGTACGTATTATGCCTTTATTGAGATATTGTTGCCTTATGTATCAGACTCCATTTGTATGTATTGCTCTGATTAAGGAAATTATTCATTTGAACGAAATTTTATAAAGATTTAATTTTATTCTTAATGATGGAAACAGTAGGAAAGACGGATTATTATTGTCTAAGATAAAAATTATATTTTTCTATCCTTTTTTATTTTGCCAGCGATATTATACCTGAGAATATGGATGTTCTAAAGAATTTGATTCATAAACATTTCTTGCCTATTTTAAAGGAAACCGGGTTTCGAAATTTAGGAAATCACGGTAATTTTGTTAGGAAGGTTTAGATTCTTTTGGATTATAATTAAAACCCTTAAAGATATTGGCAAAAAAAATTCTATTTTTATCGGATTCTATTAACTGAAATATCGGATCAAATATATAGTTAAATTAATTATGGAAAATGACAATTTTTAACATATTTTTGCTGATAATTAAATTCAATTTTGGACAATTCCGTTTTCATAATAATTTTAGGTATTAATTACATTTTAAAATATTTTATTCCATTTTAAAAGGGGAATATGTCGTTACTACTGCAAATTTTGTTGCTAAATTAGGTTATGATATATCATTTTACCTTATTTGCATATTTCACACATAAAATAATAGGAACAGAGGCGTGTGCTAATCACACGCACGCGTTTTATTGTTAGTGGCATTTTGGGAAGGTTTCGTTTGACATCATCACCTACATGGCATACTACGTGGACATGTTTAAAAGTTTTTAAATCCACCGCTATTAATAAATCTATTATTATTTAAAATATTTTATTCCATTTTAAAAGGGGAATATGTCGTTACTACTGCAAATTTTGTTGCTAAATTAGGTAATGATATATCATTTTACCTTATTTGCATATTTCACTCATAAAATAATAGGAACAGAGGCGTGTGCTAATCACATGCACGCGTTTTATTGTTAGTGGTATTTTGGGAAGGTTTCGTTTGACATCATCACCTACGTGGCAACCTACGTGTACATGCTTAAAAGTTCTTAAATCCACCACTATTAATAAATCTATATATATATATATATATATATATATATTAGTTTAGAAAAAATTAATACCGGTAAAACCTACTTTTAAAACGTAAAATAGTTGAGACAACACAAGATTGCTAATGAGACACATGTATCTGGTTCCAGATAATATAAGTTCAATAAGATAAATAGACTTAATATTAAAAAAAATGGCCATAAAGCCAAGTTCAAACTGAATAACTATTCTAAACAATAAAATCAGTTAAGATTTAAGATATACTAGTACTCGGTTTAACATAAGAGATTTTCTAAAAAGTGCCCATGGGCACTTGATAACAATGATTAATATTGCATTTTTCCAAAAAAATATAATAAATGTCACTAGTTTTCCCTATTTTCAATATAAAATTAATGCTATTTTTTATTTATTTAATAGTCACTTGTGTTCACAAAAAAAAAAAAAAACTCCCTCACCTGAAAAGGGTTTAGGGTTGGCTTTCCCGGTGCCGCGGTAGGCGGGAAATAATACCAAATTTTTTTCTCAATAAACAAAATAAATAAATAATTTCTCGCATAATCCCAAACGAAATTTTTGAAAATCGAAAGACCCCAAATCCCTTTGATTCCATGATCAAATCACTGATATCCATTAATACAAGAGAGAGTGTCATAATTAAGCTCAAAATCAAGAAGAACAAAACAACAAATCCAAATAAAACTCTTCCAAAACAAAAATCCCAAATCAATTAAACCACTCTCATAGTCATTTTATCAGATGTGTATTATTGAAGTAACTATCTCTCACCCACCTCAATTAACAACAACAACAACAACAACAACAAATCTCCCCTTTCTTCTTCCGTACAATCCCCTTATTACTCTTCTTCTTCACCTCTTTCTCTCTCCACTTTTTCCCCAAATTACACCTTTGAATTTCTCCCTCCTCTCTCCCATATTCCCCTGCTCTTATTACTTCAAATTCCCAAATTAATTGAAAATTCCCCATCAAAATCCAATCTTTTTCACAAAGTTGACAGCTTTTCCACTTTTTCTCATCTGGGTATAGCTTAATTCCCCCTTTTTATGGCGGGAAATCGACTTTTCGGGGGCAAAAGTGTCAATTTCTGAGGTTTAATCTCCTACAAATCTTGGGTTTTCTGGTGAAATTGAGAAGAAATTAGGAATGGCAGCAAGTGCAAACCCATCTGGGAATCAAGAACAGCAGCAGCAACAAAGCTTCTTTAATGACGGAAATGCGAATGGTAATAGTAGTAATAATCCGAGTAACGGTAATGGCGGTAATTCGGGGGTAAATCAGGATAATTGTGGGGTTTTGGCTGGGATTAAGCATAATCCTGGGATTTCTACTGATTGGACTGCTGAAGAACAAGCTGCTTTGGATGATGGACTTGTCAAGTTAGTGTCTTTATCACGTTATCTTGTTGTTCTTGTTCTTGTTTCAGTTGAATTTGATTTGGTTGCTTCTTGTTCAAGTTTTAATGCCATTCTTTTACTTAACCTGTAACTTTGTTTTTGGTCAATGTTGGAACTTTGGTCCCACTTGGAATCTTGATGAGTTTAATTTAATTTTTAATTGGTTGTTCGTAGTATGATTGGTACTGATTAGGACCGATTAGCGTGAATTGCAATAGTATTTTGGTCTATTTGATGACCTGAATTATTGGATACAGTTAGCTGTGTGATGAACATTGCAATTTGTAGTATGATTGGTACCGATTAGGACCGATTAGCGTGAATTGCAGTCGTATTTTGGTCTATCTGATGACCTGAATTATTGGATATAGTTAGTTGTGTGATGATTGGAATTTGTATTTGGAAATGAATTAGTTTCTGTGATTTTGGCTGTCATTTGAGTAGTTACATATTCTGTCAAGCTGTTGGTGGAAGTAGAGAATGGAGAATTAGGCAATTAGCCAATGGGGTTTGTTTTAAATTATGAGTCTAGTCGACAACCTGTTCAACAGGAAGGTTTCATTTTGACTGTGGTTCTGTCTTGCATTTGGTCATCACTTTGGATATGTTAAAGTTTTAGACAGTTTAACTTTGGGGAATTTTATAGGACAACATGGGGACGAGGGGTGAAACTTCGGGGAATTTCGTGGCATCCTGAGCATTGCTTGATAACTTTAGAATCTGGTAGGATTGGGTTAAACTAATTTGATTGTGGAGGCACAAGTTTCGTAGGAGATATTGCATAATGGCTGTGGAATGTTTAGGATTGGGTTAAGTCTTATAAGCTGCTGTTATGCCTGGAGATGTTTGCTCTGAGGTTAGGTGCTGCTTCTGATATTTATTTCCGCATCTTCCTGTTTGAGTTGCAAGGTCGGGAAGTCCATTAATTAATCTGTGTGTTTTTTGGGCTCCTGTATAGATGTTTGTATTTGTGTTTTCAAACAGAATGTGAAATATCTGTTTCTTGCCATCTTGCTTCATTTATTTGAGACCTAACTCTCGCTCGGTTTGTGAATCCAATGCAGATATGCTTCGGAAATAAACGTTGTTCGTTATGCTAAGATTGCTTTGAATTTGCCAAATAAGACAGTTCGTGACATAGCATTGCGCTGCAGATGGCTGAATGTAAGCTTCTATACTTATTGTTCTAAACTCAAGGTGTTAATGTATGATTTCAATTGGTACTTCAGATGCTTTTAGTGAGCGCGGTAGTTTGTTTCTGCTCTTGGTGGTTGGTGAAGAATACTTGATGAAAGGTCACTTGTGATAGTCTATTTATATTGTGGTCTTAAAAAGTTTTGACTCCTTTCGTCTTACCCTTTCTGACATGTTTCCGTGCCCAGTAGATATCCAAGTATTAATAATTATATTACAAAGTTTCTTTATGTTTGGTCCTCTTATGTTCAACAAAAAGGTTCTTATGCTTGAAACCATATGATGCCTATGGTGTCAAGAAACTCGATATGAATGGTGTTTGTGGGGGACTAAAGTAAAGGAGCTATTGTTATATTTTATTAGCCCGTATTCAGTTATTTGGCCAGTCTTTTCCAATATTTCGTCACTATGGGAACCAGTTATCATTCTCAGACCTTGCTTCACGACAATATAAAGAGATGAAGTATGTCAAATTAATTGATGGTTCAATTGATTCGCTTTTTCCCTCACTTTTGGAAGCTTGTCATGGAATCTTAAACTGTATTTTGGTTTTGCTTCTTACACATAGAGACACCCATTGACACATTCTTGTCAGCACCCTTTATTATCTATAGTAAATAGATAACGTCCTATATTGACCTCTGACCCTGTTAATCAATCCCTGTAAATTTTTATGTTAATTGTAAAAGCTTACATCAACAGCTCAACTGTATCCTTTTCCATCAAAATGAAAAAGAACCTGTACCTTTGACGTTTGTAGACAGGTGAACGTTTCTTCTGTTGAAGCTACAGATAAAATGTATGTTTTTCTTACTCCTCGCCGTAGCACTAGATCTCTAGGTGCTCTAATAAAAACAATTTCTTTCATGAGAAAGCAGGGTGTTAGAATGATAATGCAAATGAAGCTAAATATGACTCATGGTTTGTTGGATGTTTTGCATTGTAATAAAAGATCACTTTTATCTAAATAGTGAAACCCGGATGGGCAAGGGGTCCAAATTTGAGTGTAATAGGAGCATCTATATTTTGCGTGCACTGATCCTTTACATCTGTTTCTGTTCAGAAAAAAGAGGTCAGCAAGAGGAGAAAGGAGGATCATTCAAGGAAAAACAAAGATAAGAGGGTATGCTTCGCAACTCAGATCTCCAACCTTTTTTGCATTTAGTTGTATTGTTGGGTATTTAAATCTTAGGCATTGAAATTCCAGTTCTATCGTTAATCAATATTGTCCTTGCTTTTTGTTTCACCAGAACATTCTTGTGCAAACTTTGAAAATTATGCATGGGATGCATACCTTACCAAAAATGGATTAGATATCTTTCTGGGTGTACCCTTAGCTTGAAACAGCCTCTTTTTGTTGCTCCTTGCTTAGGCTAGCCCTCAAGCCGAGCCTCAAGTAGAAACTTTTGAGCTACCATAGATCCAGTTGTCATTGCTCCTCCCCTTCTATTTATGCAACACTTCTTCATATTGTCAAAGAGATACATTCTCATGCCTAAAACAAACCTAACTTTGCATTTTGTTTAACTCAGGGCCTATCAAGTAGTTTTACTTTTCAGACTTCTTACATCAAAATTTGTTTTGCTTTGATGTTTCAAAAGTTTCTTCTATGATGTAGTAGCAAAAAAAATAGATTACATCGTTTGCTGCTTTCTTTCTCGAGTAGCTTACGTCCAAACTCATCCTTTCCAAGTTGGAGTGATGCAGTTTCGGCCTCCTACTCTTCTCCCCATTATTCTCTTCACTGCCCCCTCTTCTTAGTTTACCCTTTTTTTGGTTTTGACTTGTCATATCATTTGTTCATTTAATATTGTGTCACTTGGTAGGTGGGCTTCTTAAAAGCAGGCTTGAATGGCATCTATCTGAAGTTCAAGCTAATTTGTGGCATTGATATATTGTGTTCATTCTCTGGGACAAATTATTCTTAGATTTGGAATTTTCTTTGCCTTGATACTATCGTTTGGATCACAACATCCCTGTGTGTCTCCGCCCACCGGTCTAGATCATACACTCTTGAAATTAACGTGATTCTTGTTATTCAGGAAAAAGTGACAGAGAATACATCAAAGCCACCACATGTGGCATCAAGGCCTGGCGCTCCTGCTTATTCAATGCCTGCAGTTCCTGTAGATAATGAAGATGGTGTCTCTTTTGAAGGTAAAACTACTAGGTTCATGATTTTGGTGACTACATAACTTAGTTATGCATGTATCCCTAAATTAGGGTAGTTATGTTGTCCCCAAATTAAAGTCCATCTACGAGCTGGTTTATGGATATTTTCTTGTATGCACTTATGCTGGAACTTCACTGACTAGAGATTAGATTAGTTAACAGAGCAAGAGCTGGTGTGTAGCTTCTTGCTAGATCATTTACCATTCTTCTTCTTTAGTTTACAAGGTGTCTGATATCTCCTTCACTTTTACTCCGGCCCCCTTTCCATGTGTGATCTCTCCATGCATGTGTGTATCTATTAGTTGTTCTATGCATCACTGCTAGCTTTCTGTTGAATCTGATTTTCCGTCCTGACAAAAATTTATAAGACGAGTGTTGCTACCACAGTTGATTTTATAGTATGAATTTACTCTTTGTAAAAGTATTGTGGACTACTCTTTTTTAATCATTTGTGGCTTCCCCTAAATTTTTGCAGCAATTGGCGGGCCTACTGGGGAGCTACTTAAGCAAAATCAGCAGTTTTTCCAGCAAATTTCGACAAACTTCTCTTCTTTTCAGGTAAAGATGCTATGATTGCTGAAGTTGTAATGATCACTACGGGTGCATAGACTCGTTTACCTCGACAAGGTCGTAAAATCATCATGTTCTTGGGGGGGATGTCCAGGGATTTGGCAATTGGTAATTTGGTGGTTAGTATTTTTCACCTGGAAACAAAGTGGGAATAGGTCTGAATGATTCTAAATCTACGGCTTCAAAAATAACAAAATTAAATCTACGGACCCTTCAGGTAAGTTGGCCATTATTCTGCCTAGTGGAAATCTATGGGGTCATTAGAGCATTAATATCGTGATGTTCGCCTATTGTGTATACGCCTCCTAGGTGTATTGCCGTTATCTGCCGTAGTTGCAATTTTTTTTATCTTTTGGCAAGCAGCTATTGATAGGTCTACTCTCTCCTATCACTTCCCCTCCCCAGTCCCCCCCCCCCCTCTCCCCAAAAGACAAGAACAGAAAATTTAGGACACATTTTCCCGGACATGGTTTGGATATGTGTTTGATTTATCTCAAGTTTTCTTACAATGTACTGTGTACATCATGTCTTCATCATGTGATGGCTGGCTGATTATGAGGTTTTTTCCACTCCTCTTTTAAGGGGTGGGTAAACCCTTGGGATGCCTTCGAAGAGTAAGGGTGATCGTGGAAAATTTCCACTCCCATTAGCTAGTTGTGTGTGCATTTGTGCCAGATGCATTAGTGATGCATACATGGGTAGAGATTAAACTTGTAATTCTTTTTTCTTCTTTTTTTTTTTTTTTTTTTTTTTTTTTTTTTTTTTTTTGGTACAAAGGAGCAGAAAATGCTGCAGGGGTGGGGAGAACTTAAATTTTCTAGCTTCCAGTTACGTTGTCCAGTATCCTTGGCACTTCTAAACCAATCTTATGTTCATTTCAAGTTTTTTACCGTTTCATTTTTTGATGTGAAAGTTCATGTAATGTTGAATTCTTCTATTGCCTTTCTACCTTTAAGATACAGGAAAACATCAGCCTCTTTTGCCAAGCACGGGACAATCTTTCGAAGATAATGAACAGGTAGGCCCTGCTCTATATCTTTCTGGTGTGCAGTAGGTACATTGCTCTGGCTATTGACTTATTGTGCTCCAAAGTTATCGGGAAAGTCTCATGCCTGTGGCTTAGTTTTGACCTTGAGGAACTGGAATTGACTGGTTAATGGTTATGTGAATTGAAGTAGATAGGACCACCTATTGCTGATTATCTGGTCTGTTGAGCTGTCAGTTTGAAGGATTTATCTTGAAAGCTTGACTGAGTTGGCTAGTAGATACCCTTCAATACAGAGCTTCAAACTCGCTTTTTTTGGGTTTTGAATGTAATGGTATATAGCAAAAAGACTAACCAAATTGTATGCGCTTCTTAAATTGTTAAGTCGCACTTGTTCGACCCATTTTCATTATGAGTCATTTGGGAACAACCTCTCTGTGTTAAAATATAAGAGGTAGGATACTGTACATTCAACACCACCTTTCCCGCCTATTGAGGCTCTGGGGTAATCTTGCTGTTGTATGAAGGCTATTGTTTTGACACGTTTTGATGGTTAATGGTGTCAATCAAACTTCATGCTATGTTGCTATAATCTTGGGACAGGGATTCATACCTATTAAATCCAAGTGCTGAAGCCAGCTACTTGAGGGACTTGTGGCCTTTTTGCATTTCACTGAAATGGTTTGATGTAGATATTTTAAGGTCTTGAGTTGAATAGCTCATTAAACTTCTTAAAAGTAATGGAGTTAGGAACAACTTTCAAGTGTCATAGGTGACCTAGACAACCAAAGCCATTGAAGTACCCATATAACAGGTATATGATACCAGTAAGAATCGGCTCCATGGTCAGCTAATTGTGCAGCCTGAAAACTACATCGTATTGCCCCCATGCATATAACAAGCCAAAACCTAAGAGAAGAATCTCAGGAAAATAATGATCTTAGAGCGGCCGAAACTACCTTACTATTTACTCTCGTTTTTTTGGAAAGAACCTTGCTACGTATTTACTAAATGTGAGCATTCGAGCTGGTTTATTCAATGAAGACCTCATATAAGTAGAGTATAGTTCCAATCTCAGTCAAATATGTTGTATGAATACGATTAGAATACTAAGTTGATAATAATGCTTTTGTTGAAGAGGAAACCAATTGGTGTACTAGATTCTAGAGAAGGTTGTGCTGATTTCACAATTGTTCATATCCAATGTGTGTTGAGATTCTCAGCCACTGATCGATTTTGTGACCTCACTTGCAGCATGAGTGATACACCAGAGATTATGAAGCAAATGCCACCGTTGCCTGTAAAGTTGAATGACGAGCTAGCAAACACTATCCTTCCTCGAATGAGTCATCAGATGCAATCATGATTGCTCGTTCTCTTGTTGTATGTTTAAAAAATTTCTTAGTCAGCTCGGTAAATGTAGCCCGCAAGGGCAGCTACCTACACACAATCATCGACTCCAATGGGCGAAAAAGAAGAAAATGATGGGAATCAAGCAAAGCAGTAGATGCTCACTTGTGTACTTTACAAATGTGAAGTTATAATTTTTTTTAGACTTTTTTTTTACCCTGTCCTACTTACACACTGTCAGTTAAGTAGTTTGTGTAGTTCACCATAGTGACTGTCGATATTCTTGGCGTTAGCAGGTAGTGAAATAATATACTCGGTAGGTCCATTATTAGCCTACTTTGTAATATTTCTTTTCCCTTTTCTCCCAAATGGTTATATAGTTACAAGTTAGTTATGTTAACTTCGAAAGTGGCAATTTCACGGCCAACTGTTGTATGTCAAAGACTCGAAGGGTCGTTATATTATACTGGATGTCAATTGCCGATGCTATATTTGTTACTCCGTATCATTATTGAAGGTCTACCGATGCTATAATTGATGTTTTCGCTTTTCCTTTCTTTTGCGCGGTCACTCGTGCTTTAACTGGTTTAGCTGAGAAATTATGCTTCTTTTGGCATTCGATATGAAATTGTTTAAGTGTACTATGGTTCTAACCTTCTAGGCGGATGGCGCTTTGGTAGATGTTTATCTTGTTCTATTTTTTAGTCCGTCCAATAGTACAAAAATTTCTATATATCACTTCTACATAGGTGCTCCACCCCCGCAGGCGCAGCATTAGCTGCTCCTATGTAACAAAAAAAAAAAAAAAAAAAAAACTTATGCATATGTGCTCGATACTGTGTCTGTACGATCGACTAATCCACTAACCCCACTCGGTTCCGATGAGAGGCATTTCTACCAAAGCCATTGTCGAAAGGACAAAGCTAAATCTAGAAATAGAATGCCAAATTTCTGGACTTTTATGAGAACAAAGCCTACACGTAGGTCTACTAGTTACTGGAGGTGGTTACGTTTGACCAAACCCATCAAAAGAAGACGCATTATTAAAGGCCTGTTTTTTACTTAATGCCCAAGAAACATACTCCTATAATCCTATTACTATGAAAATTATTGAGAATACATGGCTTGTCAAATATTAGCGGTCTAATATGAAAATAATCGAAATTTATCCTAATGTTACGGTGAAGTTTACTAACTGTTTAAGCGCCATAATCTCATTCAAGGCCACTGAATTTCTATACCCCATTTCCCTCCCAATTATGTTTGACATAATATTGAACCGTACCACATATAATGTACTTATACAAGAGAGATTTATTAAAGACCAATTTACCATAAAGAATAAGTACTATTTATTTCTAAACATAATATGATATGATACTTCTTTTAGTTGATCTAATTTCTAATTTCACGATAAATTTTGGGATATCGTCTAAATAAAAAGTTACTGGTTACACATTATTGATACTCCATACGACTAGAGAATTTAGTAGCCGTATGTAACACGACCTGGTCATAATGCATGACTTTGTTCAAAGACCTTTCCTTTTAGAAGTCATTTTCAAAAGTGTAGTAGTCTCATAGAGTACATGACATACCATAATAATATAAAAGAATGGTCATCTATAATTCTAACTTGGTGGACTAATAATTAACTGTTGCGTGCAGTTGAATTATCCACACAAATGCATGTACAATGTATGCTCGAGCTAAAAAATCTATCATTCAAACATACGAAAGGAAGACATATAGTCGGATAGAAGATCTGCACTCATGTAAAAAGATAATCATCGTTTCTTTTCTTTTTTTTGGTGAAATTGCTTTTGTTGCTAGGCCTTTTTTTTTTTGCTTCTTCCACTTTTGCACTTTCAATGACAAGTTCAAGTAGAGACAGGATAGATTAACAATTGTGCTTTACTTGTAGGTATTTCCTCTTCATATGAACTAACTAAATTATTAAGTTTAAAACTTTTTGGAAAAGCTACTCATTTTGTGGGTACAAAGTGGTATGTGTACTAAGCTAAGCAAGAGCTTTTCTAGTCAAGTGATCTCTTTAATTTGCTTTTTTTACCATTAGCTTACAAAAAGAGAATTAACTATATATTCTTTTCTTACAGTACTTAGTTACATTGAAGCTTCCTCTTAGCTATAAAGGTCTTCTGTTGGTCTTTGTATGCCAAATATATCAGAACATACATAGCAGGTTGGTTTCTGACCTTCATATCTAATTTTCATGATAATATTAGGGGGGCATGTCAACATGTCATGTAGTATAAGCTGATCAGAGGTTCTTCTGAACTGAATTTTCGAGGCAGTCAAATCGAGTAATCTCAGGTTGCAGTAATAGAGATGGGTTTGAAGAAGCAGAGAAGTTGGACAATATTTCTAGTGATTCTGGTGACATTCATCTCAAAGTTGATTCTTTCAGAAGCTGCAACTTCATCTAACAAGAGTCTTGGACCAGGTAAATTTATTAAAACAAATTTTTAATGCTTAAGATTATTGTGTTTGTTCATCGACAAAATCATGAATTTACGATCATGATTCCTACAGGAAGAAGGCTGTTACAGACACGGGATGGCGCGACTGATGTTGCAAGGATTGATCCCTTAGACCATTTTAGGAAGTACAGAGGCCGGTATGACATCACAGGCAAGCACTATTGGAGTGTAAGACCCTAGCCAAATGTATTTGTCTGGCCTAATAAAACTCAAAACATTATGCTAACTTTTTTAAATGTACTGCAGTCTACAATTTTTACTGGTATATATGGATATGCCATGGGACTGTTATGGCTTGTCGCTGGCGCAGTATACTCCATTTTTCTCCTTAGAATAGCTTGCTGCTCCAGAAAGAAGAAAGCAAAGCTGAAAAAGAAAAAGCCCTGCCAGAAGCAATGCTATCTGTTCCCTGTAGTTCTCGCGGCAGCCTTTACAGTCCTAGCAATGTAAGTTTAAGCAGTTTGAAATGTTAGATAGCTGTGATATGCAGTTGCCAAACTTTAGATTTGTAACTATAATCAGATGAAAACAAGAAGGTTTTACATGTTTTGTTGGTGAAACAGAATTGCATCTGGAGTTGCTCTAGGAGGAAGTGCGCGATTTCATTCTAGAGCAAAGACAGTCATCAATGAGATAATGGGCACTGCTGATGAGGCATCCAATGCCATGTATAATGTAACTGGAGCTATGAGAAAGATTAGTGTAAGTTTATTAGAAAGTGGTACTGCAGAAGGTGTTGAAGCTGCTAATTTCTTGGCTTCTACATCTGACAAACTCAGTTACGGAGCCACTGGTATAAAAAGGAAATCTCAAAGGAACCGGAAAGTAGCAGGGAGAGTTCTGACTCTAATGTAATTTCCTCATCTCATTCTTTCACATACCATGTTTCCATTTCCGATAATCCCAAAAAAATCAGTATACTTTGGCTTGGGAACGTAATGGAGCAAAGCAAATGATTCACTGTTTGTGGCTTTGTACATCTTATATTATGAAGTACTGTTGGCTGATGCAATTTGTAACGGAAATTTGGCAGCCTCTCTATGTTTTCGATGCAGTGGGAACGTTGTATAAATACGACCTTCCCCTTACCTCGCCCTGGATGAGAGTGTCTTTGAGGCACAGTGTAGTGTAGCTGTTTTCATCACTCATTTGAGTCATATATCTCATTTACATCAACTTTAAATGTCTTGTAGGTATATTCTTACTGCCACCACTATTTGCCTCAACCTCGCTGCTGCGATTGCCTTGACAGGTAGCCGCTTCTAATCCAATACAGAACTGTCAGTTTTATCAGGACTTTGTTCTCTGAAATTATTGAGTCTAATGATGCATACTCTTTGTATATGCAGTTTTTGGCGTCCTGAGATTTCGACGTGTTGTTTATATGTAAGTGCTGAGTGCACCAAACACTCAGAGTTTAATTCCACGATATAGAAATCCAAAGTTAGACTACTTACTTTGTCTGTCATAATCCACAGATTAGTCATACTCTACTGGTTCCTGACAACTCTCTGCTGGGTATTCTTTGGAACCTATTTCGTCATTGAAAGGTGAGCATCATCTCATTCTTCTGTACAACAATTCCTTGGAGATAACGATTAATTCACGTGTATAAGAACATTGATAATTACGCGTACTTTCAGGTTCGCAGGTGATACATGCACAGCACTTCATGACTTCCAACGAAATCCAGATAACAGCAGCTTGAGCATTATCCTTCCCTGTGATGAATTTCTGTCAGCCAAAACAGTCATGTCTGATGTTAGCATTGGACTGTATGAGGTTCTTAGCCAGGTTGGATTTGATGGAATAATAGAAATTACGACACTGATTTCTTGTCGATTAGTCCAGTTTACATAATTACATGGTTCAAATGAATAATGTCACAGGTAAATGCAAATATATCTGTTCTAAGGGCCAACTCACTTCCGTTGAGCTATGTCTGCAACCCTTTCTCTGGACCACCTGAATTTTTGTATCAGCCAAAAGACTGCCCTGCTGATTCGATTCATATAGGCGATATTCCACAGGTATACCTGAGGAAAGAAATCAATGCTTTGCATATAATGCATAGATGTTCAGATGAAACAAATCCATCAGAGCCTCCTTACCTCGCATGATGAATCTGTATCTCATTTTGCAGGCACTGAAGATGTTCACATGTTCAGAGACGAGTGAGACAAAATGTGAAGAAGGATTCATAAGCACCAGTGAGTACAATGTCATAAAAGCGTACACAACCTCGGTACAAAGCTTGCTAGATGCGTACCCTGAGATGGAAAATCTTGTAAACTGTCAGCTTGTAAAAGACGCATTCTCAGAAATCTTAGTCAAGGACTGTCATCCAATAAAGAGGTACATAAAGACAACATGTATTGCGATATTGTTGCTGTCTGTATTCATGATGATGCTGGTCACGATATGGGCAAACACCATTCTTCATGAAGAGGAACATTTCATCAATGGTTCAGTGAAGCCAAACATCATAGCCATAGGCGAAAATGATGTGGATTCATAGGTTTCGTTTTGACAACAGTACAGAGTGTACAGCATAGAAGTCTAAGAAAGTAACCAGAAAGCATCAACAAAGCTTTTATATGACACATTTGACAAAATTAGTCCCAAAAATACAAGCACTCCCAAGTAAGATATTAATACTATGGAGGGTGGAATAGACTAGATATATAGGGCACGAGTATGTAATTTGACATGGAAAATTAATCCAAGAACCTTAAGCTCTCACCAAGTGGTTTGTTCTTCATTTCATTTTTGCCTTCAACCACACACACACAAAAAAAAAAAGTGATTTGATGAAAACAGAAGGTAGTTTACAGTGCAAGATGTAAAGAATAGGCGAATCTAGCGTTATGAGATCGAGATTGCCTTTACTAACACAAGTCACAAGTGTACCTTTAAGCTAACAAAAAATCCCATTTTTCGGAAATTAGTAGCCATATATGCCCATATCTACATAGTTTAAGAAAAGTTCGAGTAGCATCTGCCGGCATAAACTCGTAACAAGAATGTATTATGTTGTTTTGCCGTGCTTAGGATAATCCATCTATACATTTTTAGTTGCTAGCTCTCATAAGTCATAAGGTGGCGGGAAAATTCTTCAAATGTGCCAGACTGCCAGATGCTTGCTTTTGTCTCCGAAGCATGAATGAGTTGAAAATTTCTTGCCAACATTGTACAAGTTACACAAAACGAGATAGAATCTTCAAAGGTATATTCACATATGCAGATATAATCAAAAGATTAGAAATCCAATCTCTTATCATCAAGAAAAAAAAAGCCCGTCTTTTCTCTTCTTCTGTCCACATACATCGCATATAATGCGGTTAGAACAAACCACCCTAAATATCCGTTATTTAGAACAAGCACAAAATTAGTTTAAAACATCAAGTAGTGCACCAATTTGGGACCAAGATAGAAAATGAGCAGAAACTGCTTAAATAGATATCATGTACACGCACAATGCTAATCTCGGACTTGGTCTTGCAGTTAAACAACCAAAAGAACAAGGAAGGCTTTTTAACAGGCCAGAAAAAAGGATGATGCAACCTACAAAAGGCATTGTTATTTGTGTAACGATGAAGCAACTCTTTCGAAAGATTATATCAGATCATTCTTGCCTCACGCAAAACATAGCTTGAAGAAACGATACTGCTAGACTTTTGGCCAACACTTCAACTGGAACTCCCTCCATCCTGCAGTGAAGAAGTGTTAAAATTAGAGTTAGAGTTTTTTTTTTTTTTTTTTCTGTTTGGATCATCAGAGAAACAGCAGTTGGATGGATTCTATGCACCGAACTTCAAATTTTGAAACTCAATGATTTATCGAGCACACATATATATACTCCTAATCACCATTAACTGCAACAGCAGAGCCCTTAGCCAGGATCATCGGCCACAGTAACACACTCAATTGTCAAGAGGAATACATATGCTTGCCAAGATGAGATGCATTGAATCTTCATGAAGGACCTTTATATAAACAATAGCGTATGTGACCACAAAAAAAGAACACAAAAAAAAAAAAAAAAAAACACTGGGCGTATGTCATTTTCACTAGCCTGGCAAAAGCAAGAAACCCAAACGTTGTGCTCAAAAGCTCATGAAATCATGAATAAAGGCTGGAACAAATTAAGCAGCAAATCAAGGACATACATGCATACGTATAACTCCACAGCAATTAGAGAAAATGAACGATTTAATTGTAAAATCTTTTGACCTGATAAAGCTCTGAACAATAGCACATACTATAAGACGTAACTATTTACCTCTTTCAAGATAAAAACAACTTGAAAATGTCTATAATAATAGAAATGCCTCTACACCTACCAAAAAATCTAACCATCAATTAGTGATATCCAATCCAATCTTATGTTCAAAGCCAGTCATTCCTCCGTCTAGGACATCCCTGATTTAATGTCAAACTAGATAGATAACCACCTAATCAACTAAAAGTCACCATATCTTGAGAGTTTACTCGATAATCATAACTTGAACGCCACCACACCACATCTTGAGTGTTTGACTTTCACAATAGTATTGATAGAATAACACCAAGACTGGAATTGTTTGAGTCATCAAACGTTTTGTACGCACAGAGATCTCCTAACAGTTCTTAAAAAATACCCTTAATACAAAGACCCTTCATTCTCCTCAACTAGCTATACTAAGCAGATGATATACAATGAAAATCTATTCTAACAGAAATATAGAATCTTTACTCGGAATTTCGGACTAGGTAACACGCCACACCAGTATTGCAAAGAAAACAAGATGACTTTTAGTTCTTCGACTTTTATCCCTCTAAATGTCGAACGCCAACCTACCTAGGGGATTTGCTTCCCGGTATACTTGATCTAACCCTTCAACTGGTTCAATTTACATCACACCGATTCTCCTACTTCTTTACTTAAGTAGAGATCAGATTGAACACCAACGACGAAAAACAAAAGAACTTTTCATATAGAAAAAAAAAAATAGACAGAGAGAGATACTTCCAACTCAGATTGGGCATGCTACATTGCTACATCAGATCCGAGGTTGGAGCATAGTTGATGTCATTATAAATGACTTGATGCAGAAGCTCAGAAATAATTATTATGCCTACCCAAAAAAAACTTAACACAAAACATACCCACATAATCTTAATGACTAACACAAGAATTAAAGACCAGCTAGAAACAACCAATTAACCAACAATGTTTTCCGTAATCTTCAAAGGCGCAACTTTGTAGAATAAGCAAGGTTACACAAGATCATATCAACCAAGCTTATGGAACTTCACTTCACTCCATTATCTCACTAATCCCTTAAAAAGTAAGACCCAAAGGTTTCAGAGCACCAATACTTACGTATATGGCTCGATGAAACACGGAAGACACTTAGCTATTTACCAAATACCTTCTGCAGTTGTAATTATGGACAAGTCCACTCATTTGAGAGTAGTAACCCCTATGTCTAAAGTCAAGCATGGAACTCAATTATCCTAAATGCCTTCCCCATTACCAAGCCCATCCTCTCTACGTTAACCATCACTTCCCATATTTTAGCATCCTAAATCAAGGAGAACATATACAAATGTTCAGTGTAAAAAATGAGATAAAACTCAATTCCAGAACAATTGTAGGCATAACCTGTATGAACCCAATGTAATGTGACAAACATGGCACTACACGCGGCATGACCTTTTTAAGGCCAAGTCAGGCAGCCAAGAACGTGAAGAAGCCATCTAAATATAAGGAGCCAGCACAGGAGGTCAGGAGGAGGACCAAAGTGGTCAGCATGACATGTTATGGAACGTGTGTGAATATTTTTAGCATTGACAGTAGTGAGCTCAAAATTACACCTAGGAATTAAGTCAGTTAACCCAAATATAACTTTCGTTGTACACGACAACTATTTGTTACAGCTCATGGCCTTCTTGGCATTTTGCATCCTTATCATACCAGTCGCTTAGTATATAAGACCATAAGAGTCGAAAGAGAGATATAATTTGATATAGTAGCACCCTCTACTGCCTTCTCTCTCAATGGCATCTTTCAGTCTGAGGCTATCCCTTTCTTAGAGCAACATCACTATTAATTCCTTATCAAAGGTTACAACTATTCATATTATAATCTTCAAAAAAAAATGTTTATTTACATTGGTATCAGAACAAGTCTTTTCTGCGATTTGGTTTGAAGACACCAGCATAACAAACCGATGCCTAAATATTAACCTAGAAAATCTGGAGCAGCAGCAACAAATGGAAGTCAGAATGATGTGGAGGTTCGGCTAAGAAGTTATGAAATGGGTGAGAGCATCCTGAAACGAATCGAGGAGGCAATCAGCAGGTTGATGTTATGACTAGGTTCTCAGTGGAGATTTAAGAAATCAAAAACAGATACGTGCAGCTTGGAGTTGGGACATCTTATAACAGCCAAGAGAGATAGTCTTCAACCATGGAAACAATCTCAGTTCACATCCTGCTTGAGCCCTCAAGAATTAGTGGTGTTGATTTGAAGGGCGGTTATTCAAATTGGAATAACTATGTTTATGATAGGACCTCTGATGAAGTCAAGGTTAATTTGGTGTATACTCACCTCACCTAGAATTTGCAGCTCTACAATTGCACCACGCATAAATAGAGCCACGGAGAATGTAGAGCTTGATATCCTTAAGTGGCTGGAGTATAAGAAATTAAGAAAGCCTTACAGGGCATTCATAGTAAAATATATGACGACCTCATGTCTAGGTGCTATATAGCATATGAATCAGATTTTCAGATGAATATACATTTGCTGCCTCCATTTTGTTGTTGCCAGCAAATATTACTCTTTTTTGGTTTGTGAAATCATCTTCAAAATCGTGGTGTAAAGTGCATTCCCCACTATTTCGATCTCTCTCATTAACCTCAATAAACTCGTGAAAGTCGTTATTAAACAGTGTTGACAAACTAAAATAAACACACACCCACAGTCCCACACCACACGCGCACGCCGCTCATCACCTCACCAGACCAGCTCCAATAACTTTTGCAGAGATGGATGAAAGAATCATGAAAGGATTATGTTTCTGGTGCCTTAAAAAATTTAAACTAGTCATGAATCAGTTAGAGAGTAAGCATGTTTTTGCCCTCAGAAGATGGTAGAGGAAAAGAGATGAAGTACACGTAGAACATCTGGAGGACTCAGGTATAGAGGTAGTCAGATCACGGCGATAATTTTTGTATAAGACCGAAAGTTATTGAACCATGAAGTTTCCAGCTTTTTCAGGAAGAAACTCCCGTCCCCTCATCGATAATGGCAGTTCCCCCAATTTTTTGACCTAAATATGGCCAAAAGAATTCGCTGTGAAGGAGAAGTGGTACCCTCCATGTAACTTATTTAGCTGATGTTGGCACTATGACCTTTAAGTGAATGACGTTCGCATTCTGACCTTTAGCAGATGTTAGCACTGTGACCTGCTAACTTGTCAAATTAACAGATGTTAGCGTTATGATAGCTACAATACTCCTTGTTCGAAATAAACTTTTACTTGATGTCCCTAGGATATTGTGATGCAGTCTTAGAAGTTATATGGCTATCAACTGTGCGAGCCTTGAAAATCATGGAGCTAACAATAAACTTCCAACACAAACGGAAGCCACTGATGGCCACAGTCAATTAAGTTAAAAGCAGAACACCCAAGGACATGGCTTTATTGTTAAATCAATCGAATCAGCTATCCATATCGCAGATACACCGTCAGGGCTGAAGGAATGGAGATGTATGCACTATGCAGAAATGACTCATCAAAAGCCACAGGCACCCTAACCAGAATTAGTAAAGCTCCTCAATGAGTACAGATATGTATCCTCTGAGCTTAAATGTCTGCCGCCAACAAGAGGCCAATCTCACTACGCATGGTTTAGTCAGCTATAGAATAGAACACTCAGGAGGTGTTAGACCAGGGGGTCATTCAATACAGCATAGCAGTATCCCATTTGAATTCATTGGCTTGATCCAGGAGAAGGATGCAAGTAAGAAGCTCAAAAATCATAGGGAGTGATTCAGGAACCCACTTAAAGACAAGTTCCAAATCCCACTGATTGAAGACTTACTAAATGAGCCGCTATGTTGGGATACAGCGACATCAAGCTGACTGTTTCAAAGTACCTTGCTTTGGCATCTAGACTCACTAATTGACCTTCTACACTGCTACAGTACTACCTTCAATAGCTTAAAGGCCCATTACTCCAGGTAATTTCGAGATCAAATGTGTTACTGTTGTTTCATGACATTCTCATCTACACCAAGACTGGAGATCATATATCAAGAAACATTACGGCCTTAACTACTAAAAGAAATTATAAGCAAGTGTGATTACGGAAAAACAGTCCTAGAGTACTTAGGCCATGTTAAGACGGGTGAAAAGACAGTTCAAGGCCTTCAAGCTATTAAAAACTGATCAACCCGACATCCCAACCTTGAAACAGTTGAGAGGATTATTAGGAATAGCAAGGGTGACATAGAAGGTTGACGAACGGGGAATGAAAAGACCACTGACGCACGATTCTTGACAAATTAGGGCATTCTCTTGGAACCTTACAGCCACAAAGGCCACCCAGGCACTCAAGGACTTAGCACTTCGTGACTTTAGTAACCAATGTTGCACGTCTCTAAAGATGGTATAAGCTGTCCCGATGCAAAAAGGCCACCCTTTGGCCACCTGATGGCAAACCACTAGTTTTAAGAAGTGACCAATAGAGCATCATGTACATCTTGGAGAGTAAGAGGGCCAAAATATGGTCGCTGGTGCATATATAGACTATAAAGCAAAGAACTACCACGCTTGAATGTATCAATCATCGAACAAGACCCGGGGTGAAGGATTGAACAATCATGATCCTCAAATCAGGGAATTTTATATCATACAAGAACTTTTCGCTAACTCCAAGTGACACCCCTCAGTCAAGAATCGATTGGGGATGGCAAGCTTGATAGGGGGAAGTGGGTACACTGGGGAAGGAATAGTATTCACACTTGGATCACACACCCAAACACCCATAAAAGCCGTTTACAGTCAAAAGACATGAGGAAAGTCCATAAAGGAGTATTAGGGCATGCCAAATTTGTCGGAGGTCCAAGTATGAAACCATTGCCTCACAGCCCTCACTCGGAATGTTGCGAAAGTTAACATTTATTTCGCATCACTAATGCTCACATTCATTAATCATAACGAACCACAGAACATAGAGTCAAGCATTCAACTACTCAACACACACCTTTGTAATAGTTTAATTTCACCCATTTTCGATTGATCGCAAGTCTATTTACCATAACATTCACTTAAACGATCCAATAACAACAATGCCTCACTACGCATAAGCTATATTCCCGTAAAATGTACCAACTCTACTCAAATTCTTCCACATCAAAAACCCCTCCCTTACTACATCTACGATTAATCCACGATACCATATACGAATTCTCATCTAATCACCCGACCAAATGAGATAAACGCACGATTCGGTATCAACTGCAAGCATTACTAATCATCAGTTTCAGTTTTTTCGACATAATTCCAATGTTAGTAGTGTTATATCTCTAATGAATCGACCAAAATTGTCCACCCGTCGCCGACAACATTCGATCAACTCAAATTATGTTCACAATTAAAACTAAACTAAACAAAAAAAAAAAAAAAAAAAAAAAAAAAAATACCTGAGCATTGGAATTGTCCTGAGGAACAACTTCGAGACTAGAAATTCTTGTTTGTAAGGCGCCAAAATTATCCTCCAGCTTCAATTAAACAAAAAATTTAATTAAAAAAAAACTAATAAGTTCGAGTAATAGAATATTGATTTTTTTTAATGAAAATTGGAAGAATAAGATAGAAATGGGGACAAAAAGAGGAAGAGAGAGAGAAGAAAACTTGAGCGAGAAGGAGATGACGATCTCTGGAGAGGTCACGCTGGACGAGAGTAGCGAATGAAACTCCGGTGACGGCGACGCCGGAGGTGAACCATACTAGCCTTGTTCTCATCATTTTTTACGTTTTCTTTCTTTCTTCTTTTGCTGCCGAACAATGTGTTAGATACTTAGATGGAAGAACTGTTCTCCGACGCTTTAGGCTTCACCGGCTAAGCAAAGCGATTAGTAGCGGTTGCGTCGTAACGAGTTGAGTCGAGTCGAGTCAGTCGAGAGCTAGATTGTGCTCGACTCGACTGCTCGGGCTTGAAAATTAGATTACGGTGTTTTATTAGGTTATTCTTATGATTTGATAAGACGACCCTTAAAAAGTAGAGGCACTTCTATCACCTAGCGTTTTCGTGTCGGACACTGATACTGACACTAAACAGATAATGACCATATGATTGTGTCGTATTGGAAGTACAAAGCAATGTGTTTAATTGATTTGAAGAAGTATTTTCCTACCTAAAGTGGACACTTTGGGCAAGGGTGGTTGTGGGTAATAACGAGCCGAGCTGGTCACGACTCACGAGCTAGCATGTGCTCGACTCGGGCTTGGGAAGAAGATCACGGTGCTCGACTAGTCTGAGTTGTACAAGTTAGAACTCCACTTAAGGTAAGAACTTGTAGGGCCAAATTCATGAGTTGATTGGATTTGCGATTTTGTTGAAAATATGTGATCCGTATACTTGTACCGTATTAAAAAGTACAAACGCTTCTATCACCTAGCGTTTCCGTATGTAACTCACGTCGACATGAACACAATACTTTGAAATGCATGCCCATCATCCAGCAATACATGTTGATCTTAATTTAATACTAGTTTATTTTTTATGTTATTGTTTTAAGACACAGTAGGCGTTAAAGCAACTACCTAGAAATATCGAGTCAACATGTTACAACTAACAACAAGGTTTAACTTTGAACTCGCGTTATTGGTCGAATTAGCATTTTGCTCAATAACTAACGATGTTTCTTGGCATGCTAGTATATAAATTGTTCTTAACTTTTGTTATGCAATTAGTTGAAGTCACACATAAAACAATCTAATCTAATATTCTAATTAATTGTTCTATACGACTATACGAGAATAGTTGGAGGCAAGGTGTCCAAGTCATCTCCGTCTCAGCAGTCACATAATCACATCCGTTTCATACTACCTACCTAAGAGCGTGTGACGACCCGAGAAATGTTTAGTGCCGTAATCGATGTTTTACCGACTCAACTCATACACCATCACCCTCCTTTTGTACTACTAGTTTGTACGTAGAGTGAACTACCAAATGATGGAAATGGAAAGAGTCAACCCAGAATCACCAGCGGTCTCCCCAGTCCAACTCAACGACTGCCTTGAAGACATTCTCAAGTTTGTTCTTCATTCTTCCAGCAATGGCGACCTTGGCTTCAACCTTGGTTTATCCACTGACTTCTGTCTTACGCTTCTCAAAGATGATGATCATCCTCAGTATGAAACCCCTCCCCCTTCTGTTGGTAACTTCGATCAAGTCTTTCTTCTTGTTTTCTTTGCAATGATGATCGATTTTCCCTGCTAAAAACTTTGCACTTTTATCATTTATATTAGAAACTAATCTTACTATTTAATCTGGGTATTAGCCATTTTTTGTTCTTATTGATTGATTCCCAATTAGTTTGATGATTGTTGTTTGTAGTTAGGAGGTGGAATTAGACTTAAAGCTTTATACTTTGGGATTAAGAAACATTCTTTTGCTAGTGATTGTACCTTTTAGTAGCTTTAGTATTAGCATATTGTTTGAAAAAGGAAGATTGTTAGAGGCAGAACTTATGATGATCATTATAAAGGTGTTGTAGATGAACAACATTTTGCGAAATTTGGTTTTCGCGGCATTTTAGACCCCGCATTTCTGAACTTTATAATGGTAGGTAACTATGCAAGCTAATGGTATTGCAACCTCACAAGCCTCATGCAAAATCGGATGCAAACCCATCCTAATTGTCGAATTCAATTAAACAAAAAACCCGGTTTCTGAGGATCTATATCATTGGATTGCTTCTCATACTGTTCTCTTTGTGGAATTGAGTGACTGCATTACGTATATTGTGGTTGATGGACTGTATGTTGTTGCAGGGAATTATCAGGGGCTGCCATTGTATCCACTATACAAGTGTTTGGCTTCTGCTTTGCACCAATGGATTACCTGTGGCTCACCCTTTTCAGTGTCTGAGACAGTGCCACTGTCACCTATGTCTGAAGATGACTCATTGAAAGAGTTGAAAGATAAATGGAATGAGTTAGTCGCACTAAAAGGGTCTGAATTACTGAGTGTAAGTCAATACCAGGATTATCTTTTGTTTCACACTTCTATTTTGTCTCGGTTCTTCTTCTTCTTTGTCCTTACCTAACGTTAGTTATGTATTTTACTTTTGTTAGATGCTCAAAAGCATAAGCTTCGAACTTCATGTCCAGGAACCATATTTTACGCAGTTGAAAGGTTTTCCTGCAAACTTTGATAGATATTTAGTATCATAGACTTAAATTCGAAAGACCCTCAGTGTTTGCTTCCAGTTTTGGACTTGTTTAAGCTATCATACTGGACCTAAAACTGAATATACCTTTTTATGTAGATGGCCTGAAAACAGCTGAAGGAAGATGTGCGGTTGGTAATTATAACCGGTATACGTCCATACCCTCGTCTTATTCTATAATAATATTGACTCTTTCCATCCTTTTTCTCCATCTAAACCTGTGCGAGTGTGCAGCATGACATATCTCAGTTACAATATATGTAATTGCTACTACTATTGAAATGAGAATGCACTCAACTGGTCTGTTCTATTCTTCATTTGAACGTAATTCTTAAACAGAATTCCTAGAATAACCTGGACTGGAATATTCATTACAGAGTTCCAGAAAATCCTAAATGGCTAAATGTTTATCTCCTCTGATCGTATGTACTATGGTCTGAATTTAACAAAATCCTATAATGATTGGATACTCTTTGTTTCACTATTCTTGTCTTTTCAGAATTCGACAAGGGGATTTGGTTTTCTTCAACAGATGCTTGATGCTCGAGGTCCAGGTAATAACGTGTGTCTTCATGTAACATATTTTGTCCATGGCATGCTAACAAAGTTTGTCATGAAAATGATACATTCAGGATATTCACCGCTATGCATCTTTTTCTGAGATGTTGGAAGCTGAGGGATTAGAGAAAGTCCTTCCAGGTGTATTGACTATTAAAGAAGGTATAATATGGTTACTGTGTTGAATATGTTAGGTTGAAAGTCTTATTACTTATTTTAAGGTTATGCAATAAGCATAGGCAATTAGGCATACAATATGTGTACTGGATGGATGATTACTTGTTTGATGTATAAGGAACTGATGTGAGGATGATGCTTTGAAGTATCCACTAATTAGATATATCACAACACTTTTGTCCATTTTTTTTCCTTCTCACTTTGTTTCCTAGAGTTCCAGAAGGAAACTTTATGGGATATATTGTGCTACCAATAATACCATGTCTGCTTGAAATATTGATACAGATAAGGTGAGGAACTTGTTCTTGCAATGTTTCGCCTGCAGTATCTATGATATGTGGTTAGAAAGGAACTCTACTGTATTTTCAATATGCTGTTTTCAATTGGTATTATAGATTATAGGCTATTGCTACCTTCTAAACATGTGCAGGAAATGAATTTAGAAGCAGTTACTAAATTTCTGCACTGATTTTGCATCATATGACAAAAAGTAGAAAAGTACTATGAGAAAATGGTCATGCCTTTTTCTGTGTTGGAAAATTCTGAGGATCTTGTGATTCTGAACGTAGATCGATCATCAAGATAAACTCCACTACTAAATTGAATGGTGAACTTGTGCCAAAATGAACAGGAAGAAGGGTGCTACCTGGCCTGCATAAAAAAAAGGGCAGCCCGGTGCACATTGGCGTCCCCGCAAAGCGAGGGTCCGGGGAAGGGTCCCACCACAAGGGTGTAATGAGGGCAAGCTTTCCCTTGTCAATTTATTTGACAAGAGGATGCTCCCAGGACTTGAACCTGTGACCTATCGATCACACGACAACTCCTTTACCGGTGCGCCAAGGCTCCCCTTCACCACCTGACCTGCATCACCGGAAAAAAAAAATAAAGAAGACTAACAAATAACCTTCAAGAGAAAACAAAAGAAGACATCATTCACTTGGGGTGCTATAATTACTGATCACCAATATCCCTAGACATCTAGCTTGAAAGATGAAAATTGTCATACAACTGATGTTGTTGCAACTATTATCTGGTGCTGGCTATTTTCCATCTATATTTCCTGTATATTTTAGTGTCTCTATCCAATTAAAATTAAGTGTAGTTGCGCAAGATTTAGAACTTCAGGTCTCTGGCACATGCACGCCTTCTATCATCCCTTGGATCTGCATATGTTCCATAGTCATTGATGACCAAATGATATTTGGGATTATAACTGAAGTGGATCTTGCTGTTAGCACTTCCAGCTAGGACAAAATTACTATCCATAGTTATCCTGAACGAGCTATCAAAATGGAATTCAATTCCATTTGTAAGAATCAACAACATCAATCTTGCCCCTGGATGTGCTAAACTGCTCGCCAATACTGAGGTTTTGGTCTCTCCTGCCATATAGACGCTAATGATCTTTTGTGAGGAATGCCGGAATATCAGTGCAAGTTGTTTAGGATCTATCAACTATCACAATTTTCATACAGGTTATTTTGAATGATTCATGTGGAAACAAGAGTTTGATTGGCATCTTAGTGTTAATTTGAGATTTTGAAGTAGTTTTTGAGCTGATTCTTGTAAGCTCGAGATCGTGATAACTTTTGTAAAACCCGTCGATGCTTTGCTCTTGTAGGTAGCTCTAATGCTTTTGATTGGTATGTGACTATTAGCTATGCCGCTTTCAGGTGAACAAATATACAGGAACTTCTACTCCCAGGAAAAGGAGCAGCTAAATGGTGTCCTTGCAATTCACGTTATCAAACCAGCTTCTCAGCCATATAGCGTGCTATCTGATATTATTGTAGTAAGTTGTTTCAATTATATGGCTTGCTTAGTTGCTTCTTATGCCTTTAGTCTGATCATGCATCTCAATCAAAACCCATGGAGTGAATTTCTATCCCTACCAATCTTTACATAACCCGCATGTGTAAACACAGAGTGATTTACAATATATGTCTTGCTTCTTATAATTTTCACCTTATCATACATCTCACTAAAAATCCATGGAGTGTATTTCCATCCCCAGCTTTTCTGTACATGACGCGTATCGGCGTATGTGTATACACAAACTCATCGGTTGTATTTTATCGCACCCCTGGTTAAAATCTCACCATTCATAGATCATAGTATGTGTTCTTCCAGATCATTGGCAGTTTACTGAAGAGCATAACTTCTGATCTCTGATTAAGTCTCGTTTCTCTGGCCGAACTATTGGTATGATAAGATTGTTAATTCTACTGTGAGGGAGACAGAATAGGACCTGCATTGAATGGCTAAGATGGCAAGTGTGTAGAAAGATATCTTATATCATCCTTGTTGAAAGTGGCTTTCACAAGGGAAATTACATGCAGTGTGCATACAACAACAATCATTACCCCCAGCGCCTTAAAGGCTCCCGCCATAAGGCGGGGTAGGGGAGGGGGCGGCGGATGTACGCAAGCCTTACCCTTATTGAAACATAGGGAGACTGCGCATGGATGACCCAAAATGAAAATTGCTTCAAGGATCGCACCGACTGACTGTTACTTCACAATTTAAGAAGCACAAACAGTTTTTTTGAGCCATATGCTTTATTCCAATATATCCCAAAGTCAAAGAAGAATTAGTCTTTGGCTCCATTGGATATGGAAATTTAATTGCAGTGTACGTGTTAAAAAATTTAGCATGTAGAAATTTCCTCTCAGATAGTTGTTACAACCTCAGCGTGTTATGTGCGATTACTCCGATTAGTTGTGTTGAAATAGCATAATAAACAAGACTTTATCCAACTTCAACCATGACTGTTTGTAATTAACAGTGGAATGTGGTCTTCAGTTTATGCCTTGTCACTTACATATTTTCCTGCATAGCATCACTGTTGTGATAGTTTTGTAAGTTGTTCTTCAGCAGCCTAAGATTAGCAATGGATTTCGTAATGGTAGGCATTTTATTCTAACGCCACTGATCAAAATTTGTTATCCTTACTTTTTTTTTTTTTTTTTTTTTGATTCAGGGCCTTGGTTACACAGGCATCAAGAGCCTTCTAGGCTTTAAGCATACTGTAGGAACAATACCAGAGGCACTTCCACCACCACAATCAACTCTCTTGTCGTCATTTACGTCATCGCAGATGCCCAATGTATGAAAATTATACCATTAATTCTTTCTCGTGTATTACGTCTATTACCTTTCTTAGGTGAACTTTGATGTATATTAGATTATTGCATCCGCCATTTAGATCTTTTGTTCTCCACATTTGTGTAAATTTCTCACGTTCTCTATTGCTTGCTTGAAAAAGGAGTGGATATAGGATCGGATGTTGGCCATTTTTTATTTTATCCTGGAGCTTCTAGCCATTATATACACTTGATATTAGACTATTTTATTGATGTCGACTTAGAAAAGTTCGTGTAATCTGTTAAACGAGCTTATTTGGCTATTTCTGTTTAGTGATCCTGAATCCCAATTACTCTTTGTGCGGGTGTGTCTCCTAGTATCCAGAGGACCCCCCCCCCCCCCCCCAAGTTACACCTTCTGACTGGAGCAGTATGCTAATAATTTACTTTTTTGGGTTGAGGTTAAAGGTTGCTCGTTGACTAATGGTGCCAGAGCATTGAGTAAGCATGTCAGTAGATGCAGTAGTCAGTATTGGGGTAAACTTGAAGGAAATGGTCAGTACTCCCTATACTTTTTCTTTCTACAAAGCTTTTGCGTTTCGAGATATTTATCTGTCCTCTGAAGCTAAAAAAATACTTCGTTTTTGCGATGAATTGCTATACAATTATCCTTGAGACTTAGTGAGTCCTTTGATATGGTATCCTGGTTTTTCGGTGTTTACTAGGATGTTTAGTTAAATGTTTTGGTGACAGCTTATTGCCGAAAGATCACAATAACTTGCAACATATCACCCTTTGCACTCTAAGCTAATGGGTTGTTCCCATTTTTGGTGCTTTGGGAACGGTCTCGGCACTTGAACCTATATGTTGCATTGGAGGGAGGTCTTATTGTTCTTATTTTACTTTTAACACAGCTGAGAACTGGCTGCTCCATCTTGACTTTACATGCGCTGATATTTTTGGCATAGAACTTCGTGATCTTTCATGTGCATTTTGCATTGTGATTGGTAACCGTAACGGGTAACTTGAGAAGGAGAGGGTTCTTAAAACTATGTGGCTGGAACTCGTGACCTGAAAGTTTCTTCTGTTCTTTTTTTTTGGTTAAAAGGTAAGTATGTTGAAAATAGAAGCTGGGAATTGCCCAGGGACTGTACAAACAAAACCAAAACGAGACCAGCCCTAAAGTTAAGCTAATCCTACCCTACTGTGACAGATCACATTTCATCCCTTACATTAATCTTTGTTTTTTACCACTTATCCCCTCTTTTACATCATTATTTACTCTTCTAGAGACTCACAACCCAATATCTTATTCTTCCAACCACTTTGTCAACTAATAGATTACAGTCCATGATAGATCGCTTTTTCGAAGCTATGGGCATGCCTAAAAATCTGAATGGAAGCTGTCCCAGGAAACCCTGAAACCAACACAATATCTTCAATCCATTTTTATACCCTCCGAGAAGTAAATTTTAGACTTAGAACGGTTCATCCCCTGTCCTGTTGCATTAGAGAAGGTCAAAAAACCTCTACACATCAGCATCATTGAATGACTATTCCCCTCACAGAACATCAATAACTCAATAAGTCATCTGGGGAACATAAATGATTGAGTTTGGTTGCTTTGCACATCGGATAATAGTGAAACTGTTCTTTCTGTGCTACTTTGGACCCTCTGGTTATGATTTTGGACAAGTAGTCCATGCACAAGGTAAAAAGGAGGGGAGACAGGGGATCTCCCTGTCTCAACCCTTTGTTGGCCTTGAAAAAACCAATCCTCTTTCCATTAACCACCAAAGGGAAGGTGGGGGTTGATATGCATTCCATAATCCACTGCACCACTTTCTCTAGAAACTTGAGACCTGGACCATTTTATTCACAAAACTCCACTTGATGCAATCATAAGCCTTCTTTAGGTCTATCTTCATGATGCACCTAAGAGAATTATTTGCCCTTTCCTATTTTCTCACTAAGTCCTGGCAAATCATTATGTTCTCATTAATTTTTCTGTCTTGGATGAATGCCCCTAGATTCTCATGTACCAACTCTGGCAAAAATCTTACCAAGCCTATTGCAAAGTACTTTTTATAACTATGATAAGCATTTGTACACTGTGTTGCAGCAGGCTATAAGCCTAAGTTCTGTAACTTTGCTAGGATTTTGAGTCTTTGGAATTAATGTTAATAAGGTATCATTCAATTGTTTCAGAAGTTATCCCGTTCCTAGGAAATCAATAGCAGTCTTTGTTACCTCCTCTCGTGTCATATCCTATGAATCTTTAAGGAACGCACTAGAATACCCATCAGGGACTGGTGCTTTATCATTTGGGATAGAGAACATAACTTGTCAGACTTCATCAGGGCTCACTGGAGGAAGCAAAATATGCACCATGTGTTCATCAACTACCTTCCCCTTTCGGACAGAAGGAATGTGCACTTTAGACACAGGTGCATTCGATCCCAATAGGTCTTTCTAGAAATGTAAAAATGCATTTTGAATCCCTTGAGGTTTGTTATTATTTTAGTGAATTTCCTACCCACAGAAACAGTCCCTAATTATTGACTTTCTTCTCTGACCTCTAGATTCTACTAAAAACCAGCTTGCCATGAAGGTGATAACC
Organism: Spergularia marina; assembly: GCA_963680865.1. Classification (NCBI taxonomy): domain Eukaryota; kingdom Viridiplantae; phylum Streptophyta; class Magnoliopsida; order Caryophyllales; family Caryophyllaceae; genus Spergularia; species Spergularia marina. The sequence continues at coordinate 17,207,958 of OY804553.1, read as the reverse complement.
CATATTATGGGTCACTGTCAATGGTTGAATGTGCATATTGTCCGACCACACGATGGTGTCTTTGAAATACGAGTTATTGAAGGTTATGGTGCTCGGTGGTCTAAAGACGGGACGAAGGTAAATCCTTGAACGCTCTTGTTTCCAAGTATGCCCCATAAAATAGTCATGTAGTTAATGGTTAGGCATGATGTAGGCTTATGCCTGGTTCTCTGCTTTTCTAAAATGGTAATACAGGTGTGTTGCCTACTTAAAGTCTTAAACTCTATGGTCCAAAATTGTCCTTTTTAGGTTTTTGCTGATTCTTTGGCTGATTCTCTGCCCAGAGTTCAGCTACATGCCTGTTGACTGTGAATCTTCTTCTCTCCTATGCAGTTGCTAGTTGGATTCTTTGTTTCGTAGTTTCCTGGAGGCCATGTGATGTACACAAAATATAGTGATACATGTAAATATGTCAGAGTTGAACGTGTATCTTCAACCTTAAGAATAGTCCAATGCCTCTTTTAGAGGGTTTTGCTTAACATCAGTGGAGAGGAATTTTCAGTTGTATGCAGATCACTCCTGTTCTATTGCCGTTGAAATGAACAGCCAGTTTAACCTGCAATCTTGATTATTTTAATTTTTCCAAAACGCCAAAAAGATGAAACTTGTTGGTTCAACTGGAGATGGATAGTGTGAGTGATGAAACAGATCCGCTGTAGAAGTTAATCCTTTATTATCCTTTTAAAAAATGGTCTATGCGTCTCAGGATTCTTTACTACTTTGGAATAATAGTGAGGATTCTTGAAGGTTGAAATGGCTATGACATTCGTCTAGAGTGTAAGGACCTGTGAATATTTTGTTAGGACTCATGATGGATACTTTTTGTGGAGTCATCATCACAGCAACGATTGCTTTAGAATGAATGCTGGGACTGCCTTACCTCATGTAAAACTGGCATTGAGGTAGCATTTTGCATGCCGATCCTGCGTCGATAATTGGCATGAGGCTCATGTGTTAAACTGATCATAGATCGTAAATTTATAGCAGCTGCATTGTGCAAAGGTGTTAGTCCTATTAGTGCACAAGGGACAGAATCTATGTGGAAGATGAAGATTGACTTTAAATTTGTTTTGTGGGTTTTCTTTTCCCTTGTTTGATATGCTATCTTTCTTTTTCTCCCTATGTGTTTTCCTACATTCTCCCTTGATTGTTCGTAGAATCATTTTTTCTGAACTCTTTAAAGCTCATGTGTTTTACTATCGTTTTTCACTTCTTTTGACTTTTGAGTGCTCACATACAGCTCTTTGATATGATGATTTATGTTAGCTGACCCCATATGAAGTTAGAACTAAGGCTTTGTTGTTGGTGATGGTGGTGGTGTTGGTGTTGGTGCATAAGGGAAAGGGAACACAATTGGGTGAAATTACTCTCAGTTGCTATACTAGATACTCGCAGGAAAAATGGATTAAATACAAGGGAAATGAAACTTGGTTTTAATTGGTGGATTGCGCAGCAATTCCTGTTGGTATAATAATTTGTAGAATGTATGAAAGAAGGCCGACATAGCATCATTAGTCTTTTGTCTGACTTTCTTCCCTGCTCTCTAGTAGATTTGGAGATATTAAAGTACCTGAAATATGTTTTGTGTAACTTGGCAGAGTTTCTTAAGGTTCATATGTTGTAAGGTGGTAAATATATATGATTCCAATTTAAGCTGCTTTGTGTGTTCTAAAAGCTGCAGCTTTTACTGGACGCCAGTCCCGTACAGAATCATTTCTGGGCTTCTGGCATTTATTTTTTTCGATTCAGAATGATATGTTAAGGGGAAATGGCTGATAACAAATTTTAGGGCAATCCTTGAGCCTAAGGTCTGGATAAACAAGTTCATCTCCAGAGAGGAGAGGAATCGAGGAATAAAGTTCCTTTTGCTTTGTATTCAAGCGACATTCCATTGATATTACAACGTGTAGTAAGAATTTGATCTCTACAGCAGTCCATGTTTCAGGTGTCAGACGATGTGTGTTGCAATCATCATACAAGCTGCTGCTTCTTTTTTTTTTTTTTTCAAGGTCATGTTTTTGTATGCGTGTTTAAGGCTTATTCAGAGTTTCTAAGGATACTTCCTATTGAAGATACCTTTCTGACACTACAGTTTCTCTATTGTGTTCAGTTTATCGGCTTTCTAGAACCGTACATGGAGGACGGCCATTCAAAGAAATGGAGGCACTAAGTACGTGTCCAGATATAAGCCACCTTTGATTCAAGCTACTAAAGGAGAACTTGAAGCTGAAGCTGCTTGATGTCTACCTGACCTGCGTTCCTCTTTTCTGCTCTATAAATAGACCTCTCAACAGGCCAGATAATGTCAACTGTTTAGGTCTGTACAGAAAATTCCTTTTCTGTATTTTCGTTTTCCTGATGGAATCATCCAGCTCTTTATCATTTGAAATCTTGCCCTGCTAATTTACGTTCATCCGGCCCTGCTATAATTGTAAGTGCAATCATTTTCGATTTATCGAGTACGATGACATGGTACTCTCTAGTCTCTACGCGATAACTTCGTTTTCGACATGATATTAGACTTGGTCGGGATGCGCTTTTTGTTCTTTTGCATTTGGTTGTTAAGGTACAAGTTGTTCGAGGTGCCTTTTACTTTATATCTTGGTCATTTGTATATGTTTCATAGAGAAAGAAAATAAAAGGGCGGACAAGCAGATTGTCACCTGTAACTCCTGATGGAAATAGAGGTTCAGAATTCTTGGCAGGCAATGATATACATAAGTGTGATTCACACCATTGAAGGGAATCTAGCCAGATAATGTAACAAGGTAAATCAATGACCGGCTTCGATTACGCAATAATCACGATATTAGCAATTGGTTGATTAGATGTAAAAAAAATAAACGATACTAGCCACAGTACAACCTTAATTTTGAAATGAATTAAGGTCGGTTAACATGAATTAGAACTTAACAATTAGGTTTATGATGAGAACATGTACCGGCCTCGGCTTTGGAGCCTATAATTTTATAAGTTATGGCCTAAGAATTGTCCACTCGACCTTCAAAAAATATGTACTTGTTCTATATGTTGTGTTTTTTGTGCATACTGAAAATTGATTTTTCCTCATTGCAGTCGATCCGAAGAAAACTTAATTCGGTTTTTGGTTCAGTTCGACCTTGAGCCGAAGTGTGTCAATTTATGATAAACCAACCATCCCGACCTGTTTGGAAGTTTTAAGCAAAATGATGTTACTTCCTAGACATTACTCTCTATAGATGGGATGAAAAGGAAATGAGATAGAAGGAGATCGATAGATGCGACTCAATAATCACTTTGGTAGTGGAACAAATTGGAGTAATAATCAAATTAAAGTAAAACATTCACCTGATTAATAACGACCAGAATAGGACCTCTCTATCACATATCATCGAAATCGAAATGATAGCGTGATAGTAAAGATAGAGACATGTTATATCATACCACACAAGTTAGTTTGTGATTTTCTGCTTAACTTTATATTAGAAAAAACATGTCATGTGAATATTTTGTTACTCCGTAGATACTCATAGTCGCCCTTCATGCCATTATCGTAAAACAAACCATAAAAATTATTAAGGTGAAAGTTCAAGTCTCATTTCAGGTAAAAAAATTAAAAAAAAAAAAAAAAAAAAATTGAAAACAAGGAATGATACTTATTTTATTTGTGTGTGTGTGTTCTATTTTTAAGAAATCATCTATCTAGGCATAAAATTCAAAATCTTGAGGACACTAGTATAAGCAGTATACTGACTCAAGTCCAAGATAAGTTAGACGCCATATGATGTATAAAAACAAAAAAACAAAAACAGTGACGTGTGGATAACATGAGAATATAGGTTTTGCGGAGATATCTAGTTTATCGGTAGATTTCAAACCCAAATTATTGGGACAGTAGGTCTTGTGGGAGATCATTTATTAAGGAGGGATTCTACAATGGCTACCAAGGCATGGTAGCTATTGTAAAAGAAGAAAATCGGACCGTTAATTTTCGGAAATGAATCATAGCCCTCCATTATTTTGACCTAGTATTAAAAATAATAATAGCATTGATTAAATCCAAAAGGCCCCAACCCCATAATTTTCTCTCTCCTCTCCGTTTCCCCAGCCATGCCACCACCCTAGGACCACCACTGACCTATACCCAACACCACCAGTTCACCTGAGAAAATCACACCGGCCGGCGACACCACGACGTCGGTCCCGCCTAGATCAACGCCGACCACCATCGTCACGTCCTTATTGGTCGTGCACGGTGCACCCCGATTCTCTCTTTTCTCAACACTCCTCTTTCCACCCTCACCCCCATTGATTCCCCGGCAACCAACCCACGAAAACCCCTTCTCAACTCTCCCCCAATCCCTTAGTAGCCTCCAGTGTTGCCGGTCCCTCACAATCGTCGCCGCCCAAGAAGATGGAGAAAAGAAATAGAAAATGGAGGTGGAGGTGGAGGGCGTCGGTGAAGCAAGGAGTAGGGGCTTTGGGCGTCGGTGAAGCAAGGACGTTCGGCGGCCCAATGGTGGTTTTGGGCGACGTTTTGGTGGTGGTTGGTTAGCACGGAGGTGGTTGCCAGGGTGGGGAAGGAAAGCCGGGTAGGGATGAGAGACAATATGGGGGGTTTTGTAATATTGGTAACTAATTTTATTAATTAATTTTAATTATTACACATGGTCAAACAAATGAAAGGTCATGATCTATTTAACAAAATCAACGGTTGATATTCACTCGCTTACAATAGCTACCATACATTTGTAGCCATTGTAGAATTGGTATTTATTAAGAGACCAAATATGTTATTTACATTGTGACCCTGTTTATATATTTAATGACTGTTATACTACCTCTGGTAATCGTTTTAGTTAAATACCTTGACACTTAATCTAAGATTTGCAAATTAAAGGTGTTACATTATAAATTTTAGCTATTTTTTTATGATTTGATCTTCCAAAATCATAAATATATGATTTGCTATAGTAATTTAATACGATCACTAAAAGTATTATCATGGCTAGAAGTAACGTAAAAGGAGTCCAAATTTTCGAATAATCAACGGTCACCGCCGGTCATACTAAAATATTAGATCGTGTCCCCGTTAATTTCGTAATAAGTGATCTACACCATTGAATTATGTTAACCATGGTTAAATAGTTTTGATATAGTACACTCTCACCGCATGTGATTACACTCCTAATAAGCTATTATTGAATAATATAGGACACCCCTTTTCACCCGCTGCAGACCCAACGCAACCGCTGAGCTCCACCCTGCTCATGCTCCGCCCTTCCCCGCCGATCTCCTCTGCCTCCCTCCTCATCGGCGTCCGGTTAAGACCCCTCTCAGTCTCGATCAACCCCAGTCAACCCTCCACATAACCGTTTTTAGCCCCGATCAACACTCCATGCAACCGCCGATCTCGACCGTGCTCCCCACCCTTTTCTGACGATCCACGCCCCTTATCGCCAGCTTAATCATTGTTGCCATCTTCCATAGCATTCTCATAGTGTCCTTCTCCCCCGCCGACCGTCCGCCGATGCCCCACCATCAGCTTATTTTGTCATTCAAAATTTTGGCACAAAAGTTAAAAATATAAAAAGTAGTTGTCAAAAAATTTGGTTAAAATGTTGGCCCAAATGTAATTCATGTACAAAAAATAAAGAAACGAAAAATGTATTAAAAAATAATTGAATGTAATTCACGTTAAAAAAAGGAACTAAAAATGTATTAAAACAATTTAGAAAACGTAATGAAAACAGGAAAAGAAATATATTAATAATTTATTAAAATAGTGAATATTATTCACGTTAAAAAAAAAAAAACAAAATATTTTTTTCCAGCAAATTCACGTGGTGCCCCCGAACTATGTCAGAATACGCATGGTGTCCATATGTTAGATACTTGTACATTGCGGTGCCCCCGAACTTTGCACATATAGGCACGTGGTGCCCCTATCAACTAACGCCGTTAACTTTTGGATGGAAAACGCTGATGTGGCATATGAGTAGTGTAATTAGTCAATATTTAGTTATTAACAACTCATAAATCAAAATCAAAAATCATAAAAAAAAATTCCCTTAATTTTTTTTCTTCGCCCTCAACTTTCCCAGCCACCCGTCTACCATCCCCACCGCCGCACCTACCACCGCCGGCCACCCCAACAAGCTCCCCTCTCCCCATCTTCACCACCAACAGGCCGCAATTAGCGGCGCGAGCCTGGTACCACCCACCATCGGGGCTTTCGTGCATTACAACCACCCAAAAAACTCCCCCACCTAATTTTCTCTCTCCTCAACCAAGCATTACTAGATCTTTTAGGCACTTTTAGGGGCTGGACTCTTGGCGGCGACCAAGAAGACAGGGTTGTGGTTGTTAAGGAGGGTCTTTTCGAGGTGGATGTTCAATTGTTGAGGAGAGAGAAAATTAAGAAAAGAGCTTTGGGGAGGTTTTGAATGCAGGCCGTCCCCGATAAGATGCCGTACCGGGCTCGCGCCGCCAATTGCGGCCCGGTGGTGGTGAAGGTGGGGAGAGGGAGCTGGTTGGAGTGGCCGACGGTGGTAGGTGCGGCGGTGGGGATGGTGGACGGGTTGGCTGGGAAAGTTAGGGGGAAGAAAAAAAATTTGGGGAATTTTTTTTTTTAGTTTTTATGATTTTTTATTTATTTATGAGTTGTTAATTACTAAATACGGAGTATTGACTAATTACATTACTCATATGCCACATCAGCATTTTCCCTCCAAAAGTTAACGACGTTAGTTGATAGGGACACCACGTGCCTATATGTGCAAAGTTCGGGGGCACCGCAGTGTACAAGTTTCAAACATAGGGGATTAGGGGCATCATGTGCATTTTGACATAGTTCGGAGACACCACGTGAATTTGTCTTTTTTTTTTCTTTTTTTTTTTTAAATCTGGGAAAAAAAATGAAAATTGGAAAGAGAATATTTTTAAAAAGTCGGACTAAAAATAAATGACGACAAAAGAATGTCATGAAGAAGTTTTGAACCCTGGTGGTTTAACGGAAATAAGAAATGTAAACCAATAAGAAATGCTTGGTGCTGATGGCCGGCCTCTTCGCCCAGCAGACATGCTGCTTTACTCTTGGAATAGAGGGCTCGACGTTTGCGTCGATTTGACTGGGTCGTCACCCTTGACTCAGACGGGATTGATTGAGTTCGAACCAGGTAAGGTGGTGCGGGAAGCGGCCGATCGTAAGCGTGCTAAGTATGAGGCTAGGTGCGTTGCTTTAGGTTATGGCTTCCTTCCCTTCTCTTTCTTTTCTTTGGGGGAGTTGGAGCCCACAGCTGTTGCTCTGCTTAAGCGGATCCAGCAGTTCTCCAGAACGCAGGATATCGGTGCACAGGCTGCAGCTTTTATCTTTACTAGAATTGGTTTTTTCATAGCAAAGGGTGTAAGGGCTCAGATTGTATCTCGGCTCCCCACCAATTTCTTGTAATTTATTATTGATTTTCCAAGTAGAGATATATTAGCATTCAATTTTAAAGTTAACCATGGTTAAATTTACTGTAACCGGGGGTGACCGACGGTTATTCTAGAATCACTCAAAAGGAGTCACTTTGTAAATAGTATGATGGTCTCTCAATAAATTATTGAGAGATCGTTTTTTATGAGACTTTGTGTTACTGGGAAATTGCCAAGAATGTATGGACATTGTCTAGGAAGCTTGTTGCATTGTTTGGTTCATCATTTTACTGTCCATGTCAATCATACATCCATGTTGCAAAATTTAACTAGTTGAGGGGCTCGACTCATGCCCTAACTACATGGCTAGAGTATGTCTAAGCTATTGGTGGAAATTACCATATATTTCTGGTCATAATCACCGCAAGAGAAATACTATATGTATATTTATATACACTAACAAATATATATGGGTGGCATTGTAGTAAGGATCATTTGTCCTATTTTGTTTCCCACCATCTGTACCCTTCCAATCGGAAGCTTACAATTTCACAATTAAACTTAATAAATTCATTTTACTTTTTAAAGTTAATGGTTTTCTAAAATCTCATTGGAGAGGTATAGGAAATGGGATACAAGATCCTCATTGGTGTATTGTGGTAATTTTATCAAATTTTTCCAAACCTTCCAATGAATTTCTCTCTCCTCATTTCACCTTAAAATAATCAAAATGCCACTCTTATATGTTTAGAAATGTATATCATATATACAAATAGCTTTACTTCTAGTGGGGTCGCTTTATTAAAATAAATACTTTGAGTAGGTTAATTAATAAGTAAAGTAAATTTTCAAAATAATTTAAAATTTCACTCGTCTTTTAAAAATAATCCCAAGTTTCAATCTTATCAAATAACCTCAAGTTCGGGTCATATCTTCTCATTTTGCACCCTCCTAATTGGTATTTGAATTTCCAATTATTTTCAGGGTTTTTCATCTATGTTTGTCTGAATTTCTTTATAGCGTAGCACAAACAAATTACTCATAACCGAATCCATAAACCCAATAAAGACTATCAAAATCTTTTATTTATTATAAATATATCTTTTATTATAAAAAAATGAATGAAATAAAATATTTGATAGAGCCCTAATTTGTATTTATTGATGATCATGGTTTGAGTTTGGTGAATTAATGGTGGATTTGTGTTAATAATAAATTATGATTGAAGTTTTATTGGGAATCTATACTATACCTTTAATATGCTAATATTCATGTCTACGTGGCAGCCTTTGAAAGCATCTTGAGCAAAAAAAAAAATCCAACTCAAATCTTACGCGTCGTCCCACTATTCAACTCTCTTATCTCTCCTCCATGTAATACACCCTTTAATATGTGCGGGCATATCTACTATTATGATAATATTAATAGGCTAACAAAAAAAATTTCATATTAAATCAAGTCTCTTGAGCTGTCTTTGCAAATGTTTAGAAAACATTTCAACATCTTTAATTTTAATTAGCATAAATTTTGTCATTATTTAATCATTAATCAATATCTTAATAATGGTATTGAATATTGTGTTTCTTGGCTTTTCGTTTGCCAAGTTTGTTAACTGCATATTAGATCGACATAGTACATATATGGCTCAGTTGTTTGTTTGAAGTTAGTAATAAAAAAACACATGGCACCCACACATGACGGTATGTCGAAAGAAAAAAAAATAAGGAGAGGAGATATGAAAATGGTGATGTAGGTAATTTTCTCTTACAACACTTTAGAGGGATATTGAGAAGTTTTATTTATGTATTAATCATAGTTAGATGTTATGAACTGTACATTATCTTTGTACATACCCCGAAGTTATTGTTTTTTTTAGGGTCCCAAGTTATTGTTAGTTACAAATTAATATAGGAATTATTCGAAATGATTATATCGTATCTACTTCCTTAATTAACTCTAAGTTGAGTTAATTACACATTAACCCATCAAGCTCTATATACGTTAAGGCATACGCATCGCATCGAAAGTAGGACGTATATACAGAACCGTGAAATTGCGGGTACAAAAACTAGTTAGATTATGAATGATGGTTATGTTGATAATTAAGTTTTATGATCATAATTTTTATGTTTTATGAGCGAGTGAATTTGGATTGATTTGGGTTTTTAAGGGATTTTATACAATTAATGGGTAATTGGATTATGGAATCATATATAATACTCCCTTCGTCCCAATCTCCTAATTGGACTTCCTCCTTATTGGGGTTCCATCCTATGGACCCTTTAGTGATGGGTATGTACATACACTCGAGTCAATTAGGGTAAGATAAAACCAAATTACTCTAGTTAAGGGTGATTTGGGGTAAGACCCTGTCACTGAGGGGTTACCATACCACGAGAGTAACCTCCTCAGTCGCTATATTTGTTGGTTGAATCGAGGGCCTCGCCCTACACTTTTGGTTTGGCCACACGAGAGTTGTGTTGGTTTTTTTTCTTCTTGGCCTTTAGCTTAGACTCTTTGATTGGTCGTCATCTTTTGATTAAGTACTTTGTTTCTTTATTGGTAGTCACGCGCTATTAAAGCACGTGTCTTATTGTTGTTATTGGTTATTTGCTTAAGTTTTTACTCAACTATTTGCTAACGTTTTTTTACATCGATTGTGTCTCTATTCTATTCCGTGCCCGTGTCATTCTTGTGATGGCACAATTGACAAGTATAAAGGGATGGATGTTGCTGTAGACACAAATTTTGTATTGATCTGAATAAGACAACAAAATATGAGTTTCAAATGAATTTAATATTTATCAGAATTTCGTGTACAATCTCTGTGATTTCTATTAAAATAGAAATAAATCCTCTAATTCAATCTCCACTTTGATCTTCAATTCGAGGGTCGTGATGACTTGATCTCGAACTATACTTGGATTTGAATTTAGTGTTTTGACAATTTTGATTTGAGAGTCTCCTTGATGGTACTCCGAATTTCGTGTTCAAGGGCCTAGGCTTGATCTTGAACTGAATGATTGTTGAACTTCTTTGGATCTCTGGTGCTTGGAAGCTTTCTCCAGATCTTGTAAGTTGATTGTTGTAGGTTGATTGTTGTCAGCGACTTTCTGGTGCTTGTGAGCTTTCTCCGGATCTTGAGGGTTGCTTGATTTGATCTTGGTGCTTGAGAGCTTTCTCCAAGATAGTTTTCAGGGATTTTCTAGACTTGATCTCCATGAATCTGGAAGACTTGATCTCCAGGAATCTGGAAGACAATTGTGAGGTGGGGGTCATCCTCTATTTATAGTGGAGGAGGTGAGAGTTTGATAGAAGGTAGGATAACTCAAGAGATTGAGTTAAGATTGAGCTAGGACTCTATCTTAGGAGGAAGTTGACTGGTGGAAGTCATTGTCTTCCGATAAACTTCATCTTCTGAGTTAATTAATTCCAGTCTAATTTGGAATCAACTTCTTGCAATTAGCTTCCAACTGTGAGTCGTAGGTGACATGTGACGGTATTTTATTCAACAGTCATCTAATATAAAAATGACACGTGGCCTTTTATAATTGGCCGGTCAACTTGTCAACGTAGACTTTTCAACCTCCACGTGGCGCATTTTGATAGGTTGTGAATTTTGTGCCTCCTACAAATGCCCCCTCGAGACTAGGCCACGTGCACGACTTAGGAGTGCTTAGACGTGGGCTGGTCTCGAATAACTTGATTTTTTGACTTGAAAGTCATTTGAGTTCGCTTGATTTCGACTTGAGAGTCACTTGAAATTTTTTCCAGACTTGAGAGTCACCTTGATTTTGACTTGGAAGTCACTTGAATTTATTTGATTTCGACTTGGGAGTCATTTTGTTGAACAGGTGTCCAATGAACTTTGATATCACCTTGGATGAACTTCAACTTCGACTTGGTAGTCATTTGAATCTATTTTCTTTGACTTGAAAGTGTTCCTGACATGGAACCGTTGTCAGTTTAGAAGCCAGCTCGGTTGAAGTCTGAATTTGATTTTGATTTTGAGATTCGATGTGAAAGTGTCACTTGAACATTTCTTTCTTTTCACCTGGGTGTTGTAGCGCAGTTGTAATTTGGACTAGTGAGTCGTTGTCGTTGACCAGTTCAGTTTGAACTTGGTTTTTGGTTCGACTTGAAGGTCGTTGTAGTCGATTTTCATCTTCGATTTGAAAGTCTTGGGCAACTTTGTTGATATTTTTTTTTTCAACTTGTAAGAAGCCGGACTGGGGTCGATTTTTGACTTGAGAGTCCCTCAATTGCACTGGGAGGTTGAACTTCAACTTTACGGTCACCTCGATTGCGGTTGAGGTTGAACTACGACTTGTGAGACACCTCAATTACGGTGGAAGGTTAAACTTTGACTTGAGAGTGACCACCGTTGCTGAATATTTGTTTTTTTTCCCCAACTTTTAAGTCGTCGTGATTTATTTTATCTTCAAATTTGACTCTACGATCGTTGCACTTTAATTTGATTTTGACTCGACGGCCCCTGCATTTGAACTTGAGTTTGTCTTGGAATGCTCGATACTTTGAGCTGTTGTTTGAGGCGGCTTGTCATTTGACGAATTGACGAACCGTCAAATGTTGAGTTGACGAATCGTTGAATGATGAGTTGGCGAGTTGACGAGCTGACGAACCGCAAAGCCACGAATCGCGAGTCGCAAAGAGACGAATTGACGAGTCGTTGTAGAAGTGAATTAACGAACTGCCCAAACTTTGAGTTGTGGAATTACTACTTCTGTTGTGATGCGCGTTGGATCGCGTAAACAATCGGAGTAGTTATTCTGTCTACATCAACTTGGAGACTTTCCAACATGCAGTTGACGACACCTTATATTTATGCTCGCCGTTTTTTTTGAAAATTTGACTTAGAGTTGATTGAACCTTTTGTCGATCGTCATTCACTTTGTGTGTTATTTACTTGAACACGAGCTTCTTGCTTTCTCTCGATCAAGTGCGGTTTCTTCACATCTTGGTGATGTGATGGTTGAAGTGGATTAAGTGCTTTATGCTTTCTCTTAATTCCACCTTTTTCTTCTTTGTCTTCAGCCGACGCGATCACCATAGGAAGAACTGAAGATGAATTTTCCTCTTTTTCGAAGTGAAGATTGAGGGTTTTTTTGTGGTGTAACTGAACTTGAGGGGTTTTTCAAGCTGCCTACGTACTCACTTGACAATTTGAGTGAGATCAAGTCATAACGTAGTTCATTTATTTGGGGTTTTTTGTGGGTTTTTTTTTTGTTTGGTTGCAGTTTAATCTCTTGCTAAGGAGGTCTTGATTTGTTGTTGTAATTTAGTCTCTTGATGAGGAGATCTTGATTTGTTGTTGCAGTTTCATCTCTTGCTGAGGAGGGGGAGGTCTTGATTTAGATTTGAACTTGCAGTTTAGGCTCTTGCTTAGGAGCCCTTGATTTAGACTTAAACTTGCAGTTTAGGCTCTTTCTTATGAGTGCTTGATTTGGATTTGAACTTGGCAGTTTAGGCTCTTTCTTAGGAGCGCTTGATTTGAATTTGAACTTGGCAATTTAGGCTCTTGCTTAGGAGCACTTGATTTGGATTTGAACTTGGCAGTTTAGGCTCTTGCTTAGGAGCACTTGATTTTGTTGATTTCTTGTTCAGGATACCTTCATTTGGTCCGGATTTGAACAATCGTCTACGATTGGCTTGAATGTCGACTTCATTGCTTTGTCGAAGACGAGGAGTTTGCAACTCCTATCTGCCCTACCATTCTGGAGTTGCCCCCTTTGAGGAGACGAATTGCAATTTGCGATTCGTGGAGGGGAATTGCAGTTTGCGAGTGGTGGTGGCGAATTGCACTTTGCGAGTTGTGGTGGCGAATTGCAGTTCGTGATTTGAGATGATTACAATTCGCGATTTGTGGGGAGCTTTCTTCATGACTGGTTTGTCATCAAAACTGCAGTATAATTTGATTCTGCATTATGTTCTGATTCGTCATCGGGCACAACTGAATCGTCATTTGATTGATCATCATCTTCCGAAGATTTTGAAGTTATCGACTTTGAACTTCCATCATCAGACGTGGTGGTACTGCTATCATCAGAATCTTCAGCACCAGATTTGTTGGACGACAACTCGTACGCAGCTTTTTCCTCCACTTTGCTTGGAAATTTGAAATCTTTACAATTGGAGATTGTATGCTCCATATCGCACGCCATTGTTGCCAAATCTTGAAAATTTTTGGGCTTGATTCCATGGAGTATGTAGAACAATTCTGCATGCATTCCCTTGATGCACATCTCCACGGCCGAGGCTTGAGACAAGTGATCTTTGCATTGAAGACTTAAGGCTCGCCAACGGTTGATATATTCGATGACTGGTTCTCCATCAAGTTGTTTGGTGTTTGACAACTCGGTCATGCTGATGACTCTACGGGTACTGTGAAAGCGATTGAGAAAAGCTTCTTCCATTTGTTTCCAACTGTCGATTGAGTCAGGCGCCAAATCTGTGTACCAGTCAAAGGCCACTTCTTTTAGGGTGCGAACGAACTGCTTCACCATGAGGTCTCCTTTAGTTCCAGCGCTGCTGCATGTCTCGATGAAGTGAGCAATGTGTTGTCTTGGATCGCCTGTTCCACCAAATTGCTGAAATTTTGGAGGTTTGTAGCCGAAGGGCATTCGGAGCTCGTCAATCCTTCTAGTGTATGGTTTGACGTATCGGTGATTGGTCTTGAAACCTTCGTCCACTTGCATCTTGACCATATTCACCACCATGTCTTGAATTTGTTGTCGTGATAGTGAGTTGGAGGAAGATCCTTTGATAATTTCGCCTCCTTTTGTCTTTTGTTTGCCTTTGTTCTTGGAGGACTTGTTTCTTGAACTTTTCTCCAATTCTTCTGTGAGGATGGCTATTTGCTCGTCACGGTGCTTGATTTCTGTATCGATCTCTTCCCTTTGCTTAATGAGATCTTCGAGAAGAATTTCCATGTTGGCAATTTGTTCCTCCATGGTCTCTGCTTCAATCACCATAACCGCTACTGTTGTGGATCGCCAAGAGTGTGGAGGATGTCGTGCACCTTGAGGACACTCCTTGTTGGCAACAATTTTCTTCATCAAGGGCACGATCAATCTTTCGGAGAAAAAGATGAGAGGCAGAGATCTTCACGTCGGATTCACCAAAAATTTGTAGACACAAATTTTGTATTGATCTGAATAAGACAACAAAATATGAGTTTCAAATGAATTTAATATTTATCAGAATTTCGTGTACAATCTCTGTGATTTCTATTAAAATAGAAATAAATCCTCTGATTCAATCTCCACTTTGATCTTCAATTCGAGGGTCGTGATGACTTGATCTCGAACTATACTTGGATTTGAATTTAGGGTTTTGACAATCTTGATTTGAGAGTCTCCTTGATGGTACTCCGAATTTCGTGTTCAAGGGCCTAGGCTTGATCTTGAACTGAATGATTGTTGAACTTCTTTGGATCTCTGGTGCTTGGAAGCTTTCTCCAGATCTTGTAAGTTGATTGTTGTAGGTTGATTGTTGTCAGCGACTTTCTGGTGCTTGTGAGCTTTCTCCGGATCTTGAGGGTTGCTTGATTTGATCTTGGTGCTTGAGAGCTTTCTCCAAGATAGTTTTCAGGGATTTTCTAGACTTGATCTCCATGAATCTGGAAGACTTGATCTCCAGGAATCTGAAAGACAATTGTGAGGTGGGGGTCATCCTCTATTTATAGTGGAGGAGGTGAGAGTTTGATAGAAGGTAGGATAACTCAAGAGATTGAGTTAAGATTGAGCTAGGACTCTATCTTAGGAGGAAGTTGACTGGTGGAAGTCATTGTCTTCCGATAAACTTCATCTTCTGAGTTAATTAATTCCAGTCTAATTTGGAATCAACTTCTTGCAATTAGCTTCCAACTGTGAGTCGTAGGTGACATGTGACGGTATTTTATTCAACAGTCATCTAATATAAAAATGACACGTGGCCTTTTATAATTGGCCGGTCAACTTGTCAACGTAGACTTTTCAACTTCCACGTGGCGCATTTTGATGGGTTGTGAATTTTTTGCCTCCTACAGTTGCATTGCATGCACTTCACTGTATGATGGAGATTTATTATTTCAATAAGGTATTTTGGCATTAGACACTTGAGCGTTTAATTCTTTTGGATTTGGTTTGGATTTTGTGAACCCGTTGTAAGACTTCTGTTGTTTACTCATTGTACTTTGAATTATTATTTATATTTTGTTGGTATGAGTATTAGGCAAGATTTTATGGTTTTTACAATTTATTTATTGTAATCATATTAAACAACTATCATCGATCTTAAATTTCTTATTTAATTTTAAACTTTGTGTGTTACTTTCTTAATGCATTTTAAACGTGTGTTTGATGCTTTAAGTTTCTTCATGTTGGATACCTTTAAAGTAATATGATGTAATACTATTTTAAGTAAGCATTTGGTATTCCAGTGTAATTAAATAAAGGATTTTTCTAATGTGTGTCTATAGGACACATGATAAGACTTCATTTCTTTCCTTAATTAAGTGGTATTCCCTGAATTAATAAAAATTTCCACAATTTGTTTTTTTCAAGTGAGAATATCACTTAATTAAGGAATGAAATTGAGTTTTATCATGTGCCCTATGGGCACACGTTGGAAAACCCAATAAATAAAAGACAAGATTCGAGCGCAACGTACATCATTAACTAATCCATTAATCTTCATAGTGTTAACTATTAAAGCACGAGTGGGCCTGCTGCACCCTTAATTACGAAGGAAAGAGACCTGATTCATAAACCCAATGAGGCTCCTTCCCAATTGCAAATAGGAGGATTAACTTCTTGATTTATAGTATACGACTCAACTTTCTCCTTTTTTTTTTCAATGTGGGACAAAAATTAATTTCATATCAAAAATATTAGGAGTCTATATGTAAACAAATAAAAAAGTGTATGTGGTTAGTTTGTATTAAAATTAATCAAAAGTGCAGTAAATTTTGTTGCATAATTTTGTAAATGTTGGATTATAAGGAAAAAGAGACAATCAAGGGTTCTTATATTTGCGAATTAAATCAATTAAATTTTTTTCGATTGATAGATTCGTATGTAACAATGTTGATTTTACCGTCAGTTTCATAAATTTACTGTAGACGTCTTAAATTTACTACACAAGCATATTATTTACTACTTGTAATCTTTAATTTATCACACTTGATTATGTTATAAACAATTTTTCTATTGTCTACACATAAACTCCAAGTATCATCCATTTCATATATAAAGCTTTTTGAAAACGAAGGTTTAAACTTATTAGGCGCACCACTTCTAGTATTAATGTCCTAAAAGGACATGAGTTAGCCAACCAAAAAAAATGCCTCATAGTCACAGAGAAGAACCCTCTTCTATATCCTTGCGAAGTGACTCCCTTCAGCCCAAAAATTTCACTTATACTTTTCCTCTACAACTCCCCGAAAAATGGTTGATAAATCAACCCACAACTAAAAAACTACCCTTAAGAAACTATGATAATAATAATAAGGAGACAATTCAAGATCATGATTCGAGTTTAATTAAGCCATGCTTAAGATCATGGGTTGCACCACTTCTACGTGAGTGTGCGACCGCAATTTGTGAGGCAAACTCTGGCAAAACCCATCAACTTCTATGGTTGTTGAACGAGCTTGCTTCCGCATATGGAGATCTTGATCAAAGGCTAGCATATTGCTTCCTTCTAGCCCTTCTCGCGAAATTTAAACCTACCTTAAAATGTGTCTACTTGGAGAAGAAGAACTACTATTGCTTCAACACCAAAATTAGGCTTAATTTGAAGTTCCAAGAGGTGAATCCATGGACAACATTTGGTCATGTTGCCTCAAATGGTGTGATTTTGGAGGCCTTAGAAAATGATGAGAACAACAACAATTTGCATGTAATTGACTTGGGTAACACTAGTCTTTGCACCCAATGGCCTACTTTGCTTGAGGCTTTAGCCACAAGATTCGACGAGACACCATCTCTAAGGCTCACCTTGGTTGTTACTAGTGCCCTAGAGAGAAATCTTGTTGAGGAAGTAAGCAAAAGAATGGAGAAATTTGCTAGGTTGATGGGTGTTCCTTTCAAATTGCATATGATTATGATTGATGGGTTGGATTTCCTTGAGGAGCTCAAAAGAGAGGATTTCTCTATGCAAGATGGTGAAGTAATTGTTGTAAACTGCATTCAAGCATTGCAAAGAGTTCAAGTGGAGAAAAGGGTAGTCGTATTGGGCAAGATTCGATCCATCATTAACCCTAAAATCATTACAATTGTTGAGGAAGAAGCAAACCTAACAACCACAAGAAATGACTTTGGCAAGAGCTTTGAGGAGTGCCTTAGATTCTATAGGCTATACTTTGAAATGTTAGAGGATAGCTTTGATCTTCCGACCTCTAATGATCGATATCGACTCGAAAGAGAGCGATCAAGCAACTTAGTTAGGGTTCTAGCTAGTGATCATGATAGTGATCAAACTGGAGAGGCATATTGGATGCCTGATACAGGAAATGAATGGACTAAGATGCTCAAAAAGCATGAATTTCACCCGTTTCGATTCAGTGATGAAGTTGTTGGTGATGTTAAGGCATTGCTAAGAAGATATAAAGGTGGTTGGGAACTACTTGAGCTACAAAAAGATCATAACAATAATAATGAAGTTGGAGTGCACTTAACTTGGAGAGGTGAACCTGTTGTTTGGGCTTCTGCATGGAAATCTAATAATGTTTCTTGATCATCCCAAAGTCCCAAAATGATCTTTTATAATTCAGCTTTGTATTACTTATTTATTTTGATCATGTATGTCTTCGTGCTTTGTTTGAAGGTGCTTTGAGTTAGAGTTGTTGGTGCCTTTACTTTTACGTTTAGTTGTTGCATGCCTTCTATTTGGACTGGTATACTTTCCTCTGCATTTCTGAAACATGATTCGTACGTACATTGAGTTTACAGCTTACAAAACCTATCAAAAACAAGGCAAATTATTCCAAAAACAAGGGTGTGAGCTAGCTAGGAGGGTAGAGGTGAGCTTCCCCATGTCGTAAGGCGGTAAGGGCTTATGTGCGTGCGAGTTCCGTCCATTCCTACCATTGTCATTAACCAGAAAACTTGCTGAATTCATTAAAAGGAAGAAAAACAATTTTAAGTATTGCTTTTTCTGTTAGATTCGCAATTATAACGCTGCTGTTCGTTAATGCAAACGGTACTTCAATGGGAACTCTTGTGTGCAAGATATCGACCTCAATGGGAACTCTTGCGTGCAAGATATCGATATCATCATTTCTCTATCTTGTATCTCGTAACGTTTTTACTAGTTCGTCTAACAGTTATGTTCAAGAAAAAACAATAATCCCTCACTTTTTAAGAGAAGCACCTTTAAAATTGGTCATGTGGTTTGAACACACATAAGAAATAATTCAATGGACATTAAATTCAGATAAGAGGGAGTAACATCTGGATGTATGTCCGGACATAGTTATAGACTTATAGTGCATGCATGTATGTATGCGTATTGCGTTTCCAACTAGCTATGGGTGCATGATTTACGATGATCAATCAACAGGTACGTAGTTTATGAATATGGAGATCGACCATGCAGGCAAGCTAGCTAGGTAGCAGTAGTTTTGGCAGCATATATATCACTCCCTCCATTTCATTCATTTGTTTACGTCGGGTCGGGTTTTGTGAGGGGAACTCAAGCCCATAAAATGGAGGGAGTATATTATATCCGAAACGCTTGCATCGGCCCATACAAACCCACCCCGAAGCCTTCGTATGAGAATTAGTTGTGGCCCTTGTGGGATACGCAACCAACGGGCAATGGGCAACGGCCAGTGCATAAGCCCCAAGATTATCAAGATCTTAGCTTGCATGTTGAAACTTTTAAGAGTGTGTTTGGAAACAACGATTTGATTCTTAAATTCAAATTTGACACAAATTCCATATTTGGGAACTCAAAAATTTGAGAATTTTGATTTGTGTCGAATCCTTCGGAATTTGTATCAAATCCAATTAGGCAAAAAACAAATGACACCTCAAGAGGTGTCATTTTGAAATCTCACCCTCCCCAAACATTTGATTTATATTTGAATTCCACATTCTCAAATTATGGAATTTAAATGTGGAATTCAAATGATTATAAATTTTCAAATTTGTGTTTCCAAACGCTACCTAAGTGTAATTTGGGCCATCATTTACGTCTCCATGCATTTGTCTTAGCTTAAATCGTTTATATATACTTTGCCTTTTGCTATTCTTGTTTGAAGGTATTTGCACCCTTGTTTTTTAACTCAGTGCATACCATCGAATATATACTTAAAACTTTATCAAAGTTTGTTTATTTATGTCGGCCAAAAAATAAAAAGTTTGTACCTCATATCAAATAAGCTTTGAGATGAATGCATATTTCAAAAATACTTGATTTGATTTAACATATTTTACTTGTTAGCGGATGTCACTATGGACGAACCAATGTATTAATTAATACATGCATACAATAATAACAGTGCAGAGTACTCCGTATGTTTTAATTTTAAAAATGAAGTATACTTAAAATTAATGTGCGCTCAATACATTGGGACTATAAGAATTATGACATACACTATTTTGTAATCTCATAACTCAATATTATTCCGTAATAACTTGCTTACAATAACCTTGGGGTAAACCCCTATTTATACTATTACAAGACTTGACCCCTTACGAAACTTATCTCGTAACATATTTCTAAACACATATTCTACTATATATCGTATTCCTAAACACATAATATTCCTTAACCCGGAATTCTCTGGAATATTCCATAATCCTCTATTACCCCCCCCTAAACTCATGGTAATTTGACTAAAATTACATTGAGTTTGCCAAAACGGTAAGGAAAATAATTTTGTCGAGATCTTCAAAATTTCAAATCCGGCATGTTGATTGTCGTCGTCGCAAAAAAACACCATTTTTTTCGAACCCACTCGATCGTCACCCAAAGAACACTAAAAAACTACCGTAAATTGACACGGTCACCACAAATCGCCCATTATCAACTTCACCACTAAATGCCAGATACAAGGGAACCATGAATCACCATGGTCTCACAAATCATGAAGCGACCATTATCAGCTTCATCTAAAAAGAACCAAACATGGCTGTTAGGACACTCCCTAATAAAACACCAAAAACAAATACCTTGAATCGATCAACATGGTCTCAAAACGTGAAGTGATCATTATCAACTTCACCTTAAAACTACCAGACATGAGAGGTAGGGACACACCCATATTCCTTGATCGGCCTAAAATCATCACATAATCCACCAAAATCAAACGACACATAACCACTAAACCGAAATACCTTTGCCTTGACTTACATCAGTAGCTACCCATAATTCCATAAACACTCAAAAACAAATAAAATTGACGACACACAACCCACAATCACCGAACATCACCAAACCAATTCAACTCCAAATCGAGCCAAACACAAACATACTTAACTCTCTTTACTAAACCCAAAACACCATGACCAAACCAGCCTTGAACACGTACAAACCGAATTCCAATCACATCTCACATGCTACGTGACCACGTACAACCTTAATCCAGCCTTGATCAAATCCATGCATCAACACCGAATTCCCCAAAAAAGAACAATGTACGCCTATGGCTATGCCACGTACAAACTTACTCTAATACTCCATGAACAAACAAACCACGAACCGTAAGTCGCCAACAACACCCAAGAACAATTCGTCTTCACGGCCTTCTTTTCGATCAATCACAAACATCTCGACATCATCATCAAACAACAATCCAAATAACAATACAACGGGGAATTTTATTCAAAAAACTAATTAAACCAAAAATAACACAAGACTCTTAAACAAAACCGAACAACAAAACCCTAAAACATTGTATCACGAACCACCAAATCTCCGACGAACAACGAAATCCCGCCGGTAGGCACTATCGATCACATGCCCACCGGCAGGCAGCGGAAGCCACGTTTAGAGTCCTCTAGGAAAGAGGCTCTGATACCATATAAGAATTATAACATACACTATTTTGGAATCTCATAAACTCAATATTATTCCGTAATAACTTGCTTACAATAACCTTGGGGTAAACCCCTATTTATACTATTACAAGACTTGACCCCTTACGAAACCTATCTCGTAACATATTCTTAAACACATATTCTAATATATATCGTATTTCTAAACACATAATATTCCTTAACCAGGAATTCGCTGGAATATTCCATAATCCTCTATTAGGGACAATTTCTCTTATCATCGCACTCAGCAAATGACCTAGTTTACCTTTTATTTTGAGCTATCAATTGATTATCAACTCCTCCTTGAAGTAGGGAGAATAATAAAGCATTGATTGGTCCAGGAAAATAACGAACCAAGCTATTGTAAAAAAAAAAAAAATATTCACCTTCAAATCAATCTACAAGTTAGAGAAGTAGAAAACACACTTCATTTTGATTATTGACCCTCAGGCTTTCTTGTGAAGATCGAAATATACTTTTAAAAAGGCGAAAGTGGTTTATGAGCCCCATACGTTTGCCTCTACGTGAAATCAACCCCCACAAGTTTTGATTAGAACAATCTACCCCCACAACTTTCTAGTTATGTGAAATCAAACCATTGGTCAATTTCTCATATGAGAAATTCAATTTATATCTCAAATGAGATATTTAATATCTAACAATAAGAATTTAATTTACACAAAAATGATTCCAAAATAATTAATACTCCAGGTAAGTTGTATAATACGTTCTTTCTCTATGACTATATCGTCGAATTTTTATTTTTCTTGTTAACAAAGGGATAAATAAAGTTTTTTCTTAAACAAAAAAAAAAAAAAAAAAAAAAAACATTGGTTCTTTAGTACATACCCGGTGATTATTCTCGTGAACATAAAAAAAAATCTCGAATGTAGAAATTCTCGTTGAATTCTATCATCTACCATGTACTCTATATATTTTTAACAATTATTCCAGATAACAGTGTTATGTATATTAGATATATATTAATTTTTTTTTTTTTGATAATATTTACTTGATTGGACCAAGAAAATAATATTTATGTAAAATATTAGTAGTTGTAGGTGAGAAATTGACGAGATATTGGATTTTTATGTGAGAAATTGACCGATGGTTTGATTTCACACAATGAGAAAGTTATGGGGGTTGATTGCTCCAATCAAAACTTGTAGGGGTTGATTTCACGTAGAGGCAAACGCATGGGGCTTATAAACCCTCTTTCGTCCTTTTAAAAAGACTTGTAAAATTGTCATAACAAGTTGCCATTTCGATGACGACCTTTAACAATTTGCCTTGTATAATAACAGGGGTTGTAGTTGACACATTTCACATTTTCGACATTGAATTAAGAATTGACCTTAAAGTAGGATCGTTCTATTCCAAAGAAAAAAAACATTAAGAATTTGATTAATTATTGTATAATTTCAATGCTTTTTTTATTTATTTATTTTGGTTAAAGAGAAGCTAAAAGAAAATACAAGGCAAGACATACCCAAATGTCAATGTATCTAACAACCCAAGTCTAAAGATGGTTACAGATTACAAAATACTTTCTAATAAAAGACGAGACACATCAAATCAGTCGAAACGGAGTACAAATCGAGCTTAATCAGTACAACACGACTTCCTCCACCAATAGACCACAAACCATCCACATCCAACGATGAACAGGTATTAGATAAAACCGTCCTTTTATAAAATGTGGTGATTTTTTTTGTCTGACACTATTCCCACGCGCCATACACACACATCATGATCATAGAGCAGTTCATTTTCAGCGTTAATTTACGATGAATCAAGATTTTCCCGTTTCTTTTTGGTGAATTCAAAGAAATTCTTAAGGACACTTCTTACATACGTCGAGTAAAAAAGAAAAAAACGAACGATAATTGGGTTGAGCTAACAACAAAGAAAGGCCGAAAAAGACCCACATTTCCGAAAAAGAAAAAAAAAAGGGCCCAAATAATAAGAAAGCCCAAAATGTGATATTAAACCTAAAGGTTTGCACATATCTAGGGTTTTAAGAAAACTTTGAGTAGCTGCCTCTGCTTCGTCCACCATTTCGCCCACACTTCTCACTTTCTCTCTCTCTCTCTCTCTCTCCTGCAACAAACCACAACCATGGTACTCTCTCTTTCTCTCTCTCTCCTCCTACATTATTTCGTCATTGTTCTATCTATTCGCTTGTTAATTATATGCTTGATTCGAAATTTAGTGATCAGTAATTTTAGTCATCATGTTATTTTCATTGATTTATTATTCGTGATGTTTTTATAATCGGTAGAAAATCATGTTATTTTTGTTGGCGTAGATTTATTTGATATGTTTGAATCTGATGATTAATTTTTTGTCTCATTGTTATTTACTTATCATTTGTGTTCACATTATTCTTGTTTTTTGGGTGAAATTTTATGTCTTTGATGTTGTTTTCTGGTTATAGTACAGTGATTTTGGGTGAAATTTGATGTCTTTGAGGTTGTTTTGTGGTTATACCCCTATTGGTGATTTTGGGTAAAATTTGATGTCTTTTTGAGGTTTTGTAGCGGTATTTAGCAGCCTGGTACTAAGATTGTTGGTTGATCTGTTAGTTTCGGGGTGTACATGTTATGTAGAGCGGTAACGATTTGTCGAATTTAGTTTGGATTGTGTGTTACGTGTTTTTGGGTGGGTTTTAATTACCTGAAATGTTAGTTAGTAACCCACATGGAATTTGTTCTGCGTTCGCAATATCACTGGTAATGAAGATTACCTCATTTTGTATTATAAAAGTATGTCGATTTGCTATATAGAAGGAGGTTGTAAATTGAGTTTTGTATTTTGGTGAAATTGTAGTGGAGATAGTGTGAGTGTAACGAAAATCCCCAAGTGATGGGGGCTAGCCTGTGTGTGCTTACAACAACCGAAAGTTTCCTCAAAGGCTTTCTTACAAGTTTTTTTTTTTTTTTTATGGCTATATCATATCGTAATTGTTGAAGGAAGACTTGTTTTCACTTATTGTTACTTTGGAGCTTACAATATGGTGCCTGGTTTGATGTAAATTCTCCTTGATTTAACAATTACATGGCACCTTGGTGTTAAGTACTTTCGTAGTTGACTTTTTTATTCAATCTAAGGTCCGGTGAGGATGTTGGAACGTGAATGTGTAGTGTACCACAGTACCAGTCTTCCTGTCCTGTATTTTAGGTGTACTTCGTGTGCCTGGCTGAAATTTTTGGTTCTGTTTTACATTGTTGTTGTTTCTTGCCGTCCTTGTTTCCATGCTCTAACTGTGGTTTCTATTGATGAAATTGCAGCCGAAGCAGATCCATGAGATCAAGGATTTCCTCCTTACTGCCAGAAGGAAGGATGCACGATCTGTGAAGATCAAGAGAAGCAAGGACGTTGTCAAGTTCAAGGTCCGCTGCTCCAAGTACCTCTACACCCTCTGTGTGCACGACTCTGAGAAGGCTGACAAGCTGAAGCAATCTCTTCCCCCTGGTTAGTCTCAAACTCTGTGCTACTGCGCCTTGTGTCTTGCCGCATTAGTCTGATCTGCTCGTTTATGAGCGTGAGCGTCCTTGTATGTGGCTGTTTAAAAGTGACATGGGGTAGATCGAAAACTTTGTGAATTACAAGTATGTTTTTTTTTTTTTATCAACCGCCATTTATGCTACTTGTTCCTTGACTACTTGTATTAAAGTTGTGATAGTCCTGGCTACTCCAGTTCTGACTACTCACAGTTGGGTTTACCACGGTAACACTACTATGAAATTGTTAGAATGCTGACTGATGAGTGATGACGTCTTTCTTTTACTTCCTTTTAGTGGTTATATTCTGTACATGGCTTCCTCGACATTTTGGGGTATGAGGCTAGTGCCTTCCAAAGTATTATTTTTGTATGACATTCCTGATGCCTGTTGATATGACATGTTGGTTCGACTTTAGATTGCCCTTTGGTGTAAAATATAAGTGGTAGCATAAGATGTTTACAATATTTTCTTTGTTGCAGGTTTGAGTGTCCAAGATCTTTAAGCTGTTCAAGTTGCTTTTCCAGCATTGTAGGCAGCTGCTAGGCGTAATGGAGATCGTTTTAATTTTGCTTTATTAAGTTTTTTTGCGGAATCAAATATTGAAAACTTTGTAGTAAACCTTGTGGACAGCTAGTTGCTGGAAAGATATACATTTTGTCCCCGGATGTATTGATCAGAATTTCTGCATGGATTTCTGTTATGCTGTAGTGTTGATTGACCGTTCCCCCCTTGATAGAAATTATCCGACAGGCTTTGCGTAATTCTAGAGCGTAACCTTCTGATTTTTTTTTTTTTTTTTTTTTTTTTCGATGTGTGTTGACACTTCCCATCACTGAAACATTGTTTCATCTCTTGAAAGGAGTTTGAACATTGATATGCAGTGTCTCCTTTGTGCTAAAGAGGGCTTGCAGTGCGCAGCACTAGCGATGCTCTGGCATCGCTTATGTTGCCTCTCGAGATTTTGGTTGCAGTCATGTCCACGAGATGAAGTTTGGTTTTGCGGATGAGTATGAGACCGCAGCTTCTGCTCCTAGTTGTCGCTAAGGTTGTTCTTTAGCTGTTCCTAGTTTCTCGAATTCAGGGTTAAGCGTGGATGTGTAGAGTGAGTGAGTTACAAAGTTAATGCGAACACCGGGCTTCTGGATTTCATATAATTTAGCATTTGCAGTACTTTCAAAATCGCGACCATGAGAGTACACATGAAGTATATTTGCTGACTGGTGTATCTCACGACGATCTCACATAATCAGAGCATGGAACTTGGAAGGTTTTCTTTTCCAGGGTCAAAGAACTTCGAAGTTATGATAATTGAAATTTTGGACGAAGTTTTCTTGTGTTTGTGTAACTTGTTTTTCGGTGACCTGAATGTCTTTTTTTTTAATTACAACTGGAAGTAACGGTGACCGTAATGTCGAAGATGTAAATTTTTCGGCCTACTGTAGTCTGTATCTAAGAGCGTGAAGCACAATATCCTGACAGGATTTGCCTCTTGAAATCAAAATGTGCGCAAAGTTCGGTCTCGACCAAAACATAAACCAATTTGGTCCCTTTGACCCGGACCGATTCTTTATCGGTCTAGTTTCGGTCCACCAAATATGGCGTCCCGGTATCCTGTCTAGTTTGCCTAACGTTATTGCCTAAACCATGTAGTCTTTTCTCCGGTCTTTCAATATTTGGTTCACCATCTTTTGGGTTTTGGAATTCAGACTTTGGGAGTTTGGGCCAATCATGTACCAACACTCAGCCTTCACTTGCATTAGTCTAAGAAGTCAAAGCGAAATATGTTCGTTCATTCAAATTACGAGCTTGATATGAATATCACCTAAAAGACAAAGCAAATATTCCTATAAAAATTGCATATCTTAGGTGATGCAATACTCAATTTGTCACAGTGCTAATATAATGATCCTCTACTTAACTCCAATCAATTAGTTTTGATGTGAGAGGAAGCATCCGATGCATAAAGGTCGTTTTCGATCTTTATGTAAATATGCCATTGAAGAGGGCCTAGGAACATTTGCAAACCAAGAAAGTTTTAACACTCAGGAAACCAGGCATACCCTTCAATGACACACTTTTAAATTTTAAGGGGCCCCGATAGACAATGTTAATACATTTAAATAGAGAAGTGCGTGGGTATTAAGTATAAGTGTATAACTGTGATTTGCTTGACGTGACTAGAGACCGACTCCTATATAGTTAAATTAGTGTTGAAAATTTATTATAGTTAATTATAAATGAAAATTTTAAGTTTTCTCAGAATGCATTTTCATCTGTTTTATTCGTGCATTAAATTTTACTTCGTATCATTTGTTTGGAGTGAGTACAGACTACTATGTTCTATGTCGTTACAAATATAATTGAATCACGGTTTGTGATACCAATCGTTGCTTCAGGATGTCCATATTTGGTTTGAAATAGGGGTGTACGCAATTCAATTGGATCAAGATGGAATTGTGTAATCCAGTCCTCGATCTAGAATTTCGGGTAAATATATTTTCTTGACCATTTTCTCTAGTTCATGATATCTATGTTCGAATCAATTTCACAAGATCTTATAATTTTCTTACAATATACTCCATTGCTCTAAAATTGTAATGGTTAACTAGTGAAGCTTCAAATTAAATATGTTGTAGATGAGCAAAAAGTCAAAAACAGTTTCTAGATACATTGGTTCAACCTGGCTTCCATCAATATGGATAAACAAAACAATTATCAATGAAAGCTAGCTCATACTACTTCGTTCTAATAATCGAATTCTATTATTAACGGTTCATGTGACACATGAATATTTGAATAGTTTATTAGATACCAAATTTTCGGCAGCTTTCGTTTGAAATACCGTTAATCGAGTAAAATTTTACACAAATACTTCTTCCATCCAATTAACCATCTACGATATAGTGTACACAAGGTACAAGTGTATAAATTTGGACGGAGAAAGTAGTTATGTGGAGATTAATGTGTTGTCCACCACATGTAATTTGTGAATGTGAACAAACTTGGAGTAAGCTTTTGTTGTGTGGAAGCGTGGAAGTGTTCTCACGATGATGTTGAGTTGCTTCTTCTTCAATTGCAAGATCCAGTGTCAGTGACTTAGTGAGTAATGAGTACACACGTAACGGAGTTTTTATGGTTCAAGATTTTATGGCCTTACAATTACGTCCCGCACGTGTGCTATAGGATCTTAGCATTCACCAAACTGTGCAATTAAGTGTGTATAACCTCATGGCAAATTTTATTGGACTGTACTACCTAATGTCATAGTCAAACTGAACCGATCTTTTTAAACCTTCGGAAAAGTCATTTTAACCCGTGCACTCCGAATTACCCCTAAATTCGCCCGTTTACAGCAATTTGATACGTAGAAATTTAGCATCGTGGACATAGGCGAATTGGCAAGAGAAGCATGAACAAACGTAGTATTGTACCATACGGAGTAGACTTATAGTGATAGGTAGGTAGAATGTGCCTTGAGTGGGCCGCAGTTGCATAGTTGACTTGCGATGTATCATCTCTTCTCCATCAAGCATTGGTCATGGATACTTGCAAGTGTTGATAAATAAGGAAATTAGTCATTGTCTACTAACTAGCGAAGGAGTAGTAGTACGTACAGCAAACTTAATTATTTCTAGTTTATTTTCAACTCACAAATTCATTGATGACAAGTCTTTTTGGTTACCCTAAATTAGTGTGCAAGCAAGTAAGCCATCAGGTTGTAGGTGTTCAAGATCTCCTAGCTACGTCTAAACTCATTTTAAGTTCATGTAAGTGAGTGAGTGTCTGACAACTGTAATAACTTTTCAGCTGATGAATTATGGTTGCTTTCTCGTTTTTTAGAAAGATGAAAATGAGTTTTTCCAATAATGTCCCAATGTTTCCTATGGTTATTTAGCTACATGGTTTCGATATTATAACCGCATAATAACAACTACTCCCTCCATCCCAAGTCCAACGTCCCGTGGAAAATTTGTAGTGGAATAAGAAAAATTGATACAGTAAGTTGAGTGGAATAATATTAGGAAAAAGGAGGAGAGAAAATGTGAGGATAAGTAAAAGTAGGAGAGGTATGTGAGAGAGAGTGTGATAATTTAATAAAAGTAGGAAAAAGAAATATGTCTCAAAATAGATGGGGTGTTTGGTGTTTGAAGTAGGACATCCCGAAATGAAATATGAGCCGTTTGAGCTGGGACGAAGGGAGTAATCACATAAATAAAGATTATATAACTCATGTATAGTAGATTATATAACCTTCCTTTGTTATTGATACTCTTTTACTTTTCAATTATGCGATAATTCGTTATGCCAACCATAATAGATTGGGTGGAGCTAAACGCAGCTAAAAATCGCCTAAACGCAGCATAAAATAATAACCTAAATAAATATACTTTTTTAACTTCCCTAATATACCCTTTTCTATTTTAATTAGGTAAACCAAAATTATATAAAAAGCCCAAAAAAATACTACGCACCCAAAACATTATCAATTGTTCAATAATTCTATAGCAATTTGTCGTGATTATGACGGACGAGATTCCTAACGATTTTTTTGAGGTAAGAATGAATTTTTCAAATTTCATGTTAAAGCAGGATCGGGCCTGGGCCGCACCCGCACGGAGGAGAGAGAGTCCACATCATAAGCCCAAGGAGGTTCCATCCTAAAACCAATTGGCAATAGGTGGAGTAACACCTTGGTTTATAAACATATCAACTCTCTCCTCTTTTTCCAATGTGGGACACTCACAGGTGGAGTTCACTCTAACACTCCCCCTCACGTGTGAGTTCCCTTATTACTCAGCAGACTGGGCTTGGGCTAACCGGGGCTCTTCTAGCTCTCTTCGGTTCCCACATCTCTTGCCCATCTTGGCAGACTGGACCTTCACAAGCTCACCGGGGCTCTTCTAGCTCTCTTCTGTGGCATCGCAAACCGGGGCTCTCCTAGCTCTCTTCGGTTGCGTAAACTTGGTCCATCTGCAACGAGCCCAGTTCGTCTTCTTGAGTCCCAGGTCTTTAATCATGGGCTCTGATACCATGTTAAAGCACGATCGGGCCTGGCCCACACCCGCACGGAGGAGAGAGAGTCCACGTCATAAGCCCAAGGAGGTTCCATCCTAAAACCAATTGGCAATAGGTGGAGTAACTCCTTGGTTTATAAACATATCAACTCTCTCCTCTTTTTCCAATGTGGGACACTCACAGGTGGAGTTCACTCTAACACTCCCCCTCACGTGTGAGTTCCCTTATTACTCAGCAGACTGGGCTTGGGCTAACCGGGGCTCTTCTAGCTCTCTTCGGTTCCCACATCTCTTGCCCATCTTGGCAGACTGGACCTTCACAAGCTCACCGGGGCTCTTCTAGCTCTCTTCTGTGGCATCGCAAACCGGGGCTCTCCTAGCTCTCTTCGGTTGCGTAAACTTGGTCCATCTGCAACGAGCCCAGTTCGTCTTCTTGAGTCCCAGGTCTTTAACCATGGGCTCTGATACCATGTTAAAACACGATCGGGCCTGGCCCACACCCGCACGGAGGAGAGAGAGTCCACGTCATAAGCCCAAGGAGGTTCCATCCTAAAACCAATTGGCAATAGGTGGAGTAACTCCTTGGTTTATAAACATATCAACTCTCTCCTCTTTTTCCAATGTGGGACACTCACAGGTGGAGTTCACTCTAACACTCCCCCTCACGTGTGAGTTCCCTTATTACTCAGCAGACTGGGCTTGGGCTAACCGGGGCTCTTCTAGCTCTCTTCGGTTCCCACATCTCTTGCCCATCTTGGCAGACTGGACCTTCACAAGCTCACCGGGGCTCTTCTAGCTCTCTTCTGTGGCATCGCAAACCGGGGCTCTCCTAGCTCTCTTCGGTTGCGTAAACTTGGTCCATCTGCAACGAGCCCAGTTCGTCTTCTTGAGTCCCAGGTCTTTAACCATGGGCTCTGATACCATGTTAAATCACGATCGGGCCTGGGCCGCACCCGCACGAAGGAGAGAGAGTCCACGTCATAAGCCCAAGGAGGTTCCATCCTAAAACCAATTGGCAATAGGTGGAGTAACTCCTTGGTTTATAAACATATCAACTCTCTCCTCTTTTTCCAATGTGGGACACTCACAGGTGGAGTTCACTCTAACACTCCCCCTCACGTGTGAGTTCCCTTATTACTCAGCAGACTGGGCTTGGGCTAACCGGGGCTCTTCTAGCTCTCTTCGGTTCCCACATCTCTTGCCCATCTTGGCAGACTGGACCTTCACAAGCTCACCGGGGCTCTTCTAGCTCTCTTCTGTGGCATCGCAAACCGGGGCTCTCCTAGCTCTCTTCGGTTGCGTAAACTTGGTCCATCTGCAACGAGCCCAGTTCGTCTTCTTGAGTCCCAGGTCTTTAACCATGGGCTCTGATACCATGTGAAATCACGATCGGGCCTGGGCCACATTGGAGTGTCCCACATTGGAAAAAGAGGAGAGAGTTGATATGTTTATAAACCAAGGAGTTACTCCACCTATTGCCAATTGGTTTTAGGATGGAACCTCCTTGGGCTTATGACGTGGACTCTCTCTCCTCCGTGCGGGTGTGGGCCAGGCCCGATCGTGCTTTAACATTTCACAAGATAGTGTCAACCGCCGCAATTGAAACTTAGTGTAGGTCTTCGGCTGCCATGACCAACGGTTTAAGAGAGACTGCCGGCCAGAGTGAATGACACCTTATAGCTACCGTCGATAGGCATAGTAGACACCCTTTGACAGGGTGTCAACTGCCATGGTCGGCACCTCATGTCCTTGTATTAATAGTATTAGTCGACACCCCTTCCACAAGTGTATGTCACTTCGGCTGACACTTGATGCAGGAGTGTTGATCGCGTTGGCCGACACCTGATCTATTCTGGTGTCGATCATTTCAGTCAACTCTTCTTCACGCGGGTCTACTGATGCGGCCGACACCTCTCTGACCGGCAAATATTAGGATCATAGCAGAAGACGTTTTCATTTCAAACTAACTAAAATAAACTATATTACTCTAATGTTTCCAATTTGACCTTAAAAAAAAAAAAAAAAAAAAAAAAAAAAAAAAAAAAAAAACTAATGTTTCCAATTTGAGGCACTTGGCAGCTTCTCTATCATATAATCTCGTCATTCTTCGACAAAGTTTTGGAAGTGAAACAAATCCATATCAGATTCAATTTTAGCGTGTCTTTCTGATCACAAAAGCACACATAACATCATCAGGTCTACAATGATCGCGCAACATAACATCCTTAGTGCATCAAGAAGTCACCCATGACAGCCATGTTCCTTCCGATGAGTGGCGATGGGCAAAGGCAGGAGGACCGGTTTGGCGATCGTCGGCGAAGGACGTGTGGATTTATAGTTTGAGAAGGATGTGTAACGATCTTCTACTCTTTCATTCGTACAAGAGATAGCTAAGCTTTGGGGCTTTTTCATGGGAAGGGTGATTTTGTAAAATGTATCTATTGTTTTTGATAATTATTAATTTAAATTATTATTTTATGCTGCGTTTAGGCGGTTTTTTGTTGCGTTTAGCGTTTTCGAATAGATTTTGTGTCCTAATATATGTAGCTTTCTACGTACCACATTACCAAAAGTTCACGAAATCACCAATCTTGAAATCTCAACATAAATGAGACCGATAATCCACAAGTACAACCTACCGACTATCTTGTACATCGATCGTGGTGTGGATAGTGTAAAATTATGATACTGCCTTTTCTTACACAAAATACTATTTGAATTTCAATATAAAATACGGAGTACGGTGTGTAATTGTATAAAGGTAGTAATTAAAACTTTATTAGAAGACGAACCTTACCAAAACCACCCTGGTGAGTTTGATGGACAACCTTTTGCTTTTTGCCTTAAAACAGTTGGGCTGGACAAATCATTAGAACAATGATTAATTACATACAGTAGATTATTTGATTAAGTGGCATCTTCACCTTAGATCTTCACCTTTTCATGTGACTCAACATGTTTTATCAATTTATCATATGATTATATATGCAGGCGTCCAAAAAAGCATAATTTCACCAACTATGATATGATTATTATGTCACTGATTAACCTAAAACCTGATTAATTTATGTTGGATCATTTACTGTAAAATGTGTCCCACCATTTTCTTTATAATTTTTTCGTGTTAGTTTGGATTCTCTCAACTGCAGTGCTACTTTTGGATCAACTTAATTGCATAATAGAGTAGTGGAGAGATATTAGGTAGTACAATTCAATTTAACTAAGATTAATAAGAATTCGCAACAAAGCCGTAAAGTGTTATCTTGTAGGTATAATACAATTGCAAATTGAATGTGTAAACCGAATTGATGAATCTCCATGTACGGGTAAAGGAATACAACAATGTCAAAATTCACCATGAATTAATTTGCGCCCTTTGAATTTTAAGACTTACCTCATGGTAAATTTACGCTTGCGGTTTCGCATTTGTTCTTCGCCGGCGATAGTATTGTTTTCTGTCAAGCGAAGGATAGGGATGTGGGGTGTGTGGTGTGTAGACCTGGGCAACGGGGCGGGGCGGGGTGGGTCAGGGTCACTCTCAGATGGGGCGGATCACCAGTGTGCTATGATGGGCCGGGGCGGGTCATGACCCGACCCGATCCGATCCGACCCGATCCGACCCTTGCCAGTTTCAGCCCCCCTTCATAGACTCCTCTGTCTTTCGCATTTCCTCATTAGCTTCAATATCTGCTCCTCTCCTTCTCTCTCCTTCCTCTCTCTTTGTTCACCATATCTCACCAAAGCAAAAATTCAGCCAAAAATCCTCTTCCAAACATCCCAATTAATATGAAAAATGTAGATCCAAAATATTTCTCTCCTATTCCATTATAAGTAGAAGGATAACATAATAATATTAATAATAATATCTCATTCCAAATAATTGATAATTAATCTTCATGAGGAGAGAGAAATGTAAAGCAATGAAGAAAAACAAAATGCAGGACCTATATTCAAGGAGAGAGAAAAGAGAGGTGAGATTTCTGTAAAATTTAACTTCTTCTTACCCTTGTTTGCCCCGCCCCGGTTAAATACATTACGGGTCGGGCCTTAAGAGGGGCGGCCCTTTTTAGTGACGGGCCGGGTCATGACCCTGTAAATCAGGGGCGGGTCACGGGTCATTACTGGGTTCCCGCCCTGTTGCCCAGGTCTAGTGGTGTTTTAGAGAGTTAATCAGATCAGAGTGTACGAAAGGGCCTCGGGGCAGCTCAATCTACAAATAGCGGAGGTTTCTATTAGTGCAAATATGGGAGAGGAGGAGAGGACGAGACTAGCTAATTAATCTTCTCGAAGCACGTGTTGTTGATACCCATAGCCGGTATCTTGGATTACCGGGGACGGTGGGTAGAAATAGGCGGGCTGCTTTCGGAACAACTAAAGAGCGGATTTGGAAGAAGTTGAAAGGGTGGAAGCGGAGATGAGTATCCTTTGAGGGAAGGGAAGTGCTAATAAAGGCAGTGGCCCAAGCTATCTTTACCTATCACATGAGGTTATTCAAAATTCCGTCTAGTCTTTGCAATAAGAACAATTCGCTTATTGCTCAATTTTGGTGGGGTGCCAATTAAGGATGGTGAGCGCAGAATACAGTGTATTGCGTGGAGTAAGTTGTATTGTCCTAATGGGGAGAGTGGTGTGGGGTTTAGGCACATTGAGGCGTTTAATGTGGCAAGGTTGATGAAGCAGGCTTGGCGTGTGTATTAGAACTCGGAGTCGCTGGCTAGCAGGTTGCTGAAAGCTCGTTATTTCTCGCAGGCGACTTTCTTTGATGCGACGGTGGGATAGCACCCGAGCTACGCCGGGAGAAGTATAAGCAGAGTGAGAGAGTTAATTATCGCTGGCTGTAGGTGGCTCATAGGTGATGGTTGAGGTGTGCGGGTTTGGCGTGATCAATGGACAAGGAAGGGACCTTCGTGTAAGATCATTTGACCTCGGGGGGTAAATGAAGAGGAGGTGGTCGCTGATTGGATCGATCGAGAAATACGGATATGGTAGAAGGAGATTGTTCGGGACATGTTGCTTGATTTTGAGGCGAAAGAGATTCTTGATATTCCGTTGGCAAAAGAGGTATGTCATGATAAACTTATATCGCATTATTGTAATACGGATGATTATACGGTTCGTACAGGATATTATTTTGTACGGGATGACCGAGTTAGGGGGAATGGAAGCAGCCAAGGTAACGATGGGGGTTGCTGGTGGTCGAAGGTATGGAAGCTTGAAGTCCTGCCTAAGGTTAGAACTTTAATTTTGCGTGGTGTCTTTTGCAGGGGAGCTTTACCCACAAGAGCAAACATCCAAAGGAGGATTGCGAAGGCTGATCTGAGTTGTCCACGATGTGTAGGGGAAGTGGATGATGAGTCTCATGCCATCATGTTTTGCTCATAAGTTTTGCGGGTTTGGGAGGAGGCTGGGTATGACCAGGGGAAATGGGAGATATGCAGGCCAGGGAGGGACCTGGTGGAGTATTAGTGTAAGTAGGGGGAGGAGAGGAGTTGGGAGTGGATGTGTATGCTGGCGTGGAATCTGTGGAACACCCCAAATGATGGGTTGCAAGAAGGTGAATTCGGAAACCCAAAACAGATGTTGGATAGGGCGTTGAGTCTTTTGAAGGCATATATGAAATCTGGAATCGGAGGCAAGCTGGCGGTGGGGAGAGGCTGTGGGTTACGGAGAGGAGTCCTCCACCGACAGGAGTGGTGAAAGTCAATACTAACGGCGCAACACTAGGGGAGGCCGGGACGGGGTTAGAGTGGTAATCGGTGGAGCGGAAGGGGAAGTAACCAGGGTGGCGTGTAAGCAGGTCAGAGAGTGGTGGGATTCGGATATGGCAGAGGCGAAAGACGCAGAGTTGGGGTTGTTGATGGGGTGGCAGAAGGGAGCAACTTCGCTTGTGCTGGAATCGGATTCGTTGAAGCTTATCAAGGATTTGCAGTCGACATCTTTTATTTCCTCGTACTTTGGTTTAATTGTTTCGGATGTTTTTTTTTTCTCTCTTCGTTTTAGTGCTTGCAGTTTTTCACATGTTCGTTGGGAATAGGGCAGCCCTGAGGCGGCTCGTTTGAGTCATGTGGATTACTCAACCCGAGTTTGGGTTGAGAGTGGTCCTTCGTGTGTACTTGATTTAGTAGCTGCAGGTTTCGTTTTCGCGGCTACCTGAGTTTTGTTCTATAATAAATTGATGTCTTTCCCTCAAAAGAAGATTTTGAAATGTGAAAAGAAAATGCAAAATAATTATTTTATTTTATTTCTTTTTTGCTTAAAATGTAACTTTTGTATAATTGAATTGAAAATATACAAAAACACCGGGGAAAACCCCTGAGCAAAACAACCCACGACTTACTCTACTTACCTCCATAGAGGCACAAATTAAGCTAAATACCTAGATTACAAAAGACCCCTGTCACTTAGCCACTTGCAATGCTTGCTTTTAAGCTTAGTTACTCTACTCCTAATCCTAGCCCTAACTTCTTCCAAAACTTTCCTAGCTAGAATTTGAGGAGCTAAAATTACATTTTCAAGTCTACACTTGTTCCTACCCATCCAAATATGATAAATCAAGTTGCTGACTTTTGCACTAGCTACCTGGTTTCTGATTCTTGATCCCATCCTCTTTTTAGAGCACCGTATCATGGTATTAACCTCAGGGAATTTAATCTGGCATATTTTGCTCACCTCCTTCAAGCATCTTCTACTATAAGCACATTTGAAGTAGATATGCTCATGAGTCTCACTTTCCAGCATGCAAAGGAAACATAAGTCTTCATTGCAGATTCCAATCCTTTTCAACCTAGCCTTAACTTGCAGTCTCTGTCTTATAGCTAGCCAAGCGATGAAGATAGCTCTAGGAATGTTGTATCTGCACCAAAGAATCCTCCCCCAAGTCACTTTAGGGAATTCACCTCTCATCCATCCATACCCCTCTGCAATAGAGTAATTTGCTCTACTCCATCTGCCCTTCTCAAATTCCTGGCACATATTGTCTTTGATTCTGCAAATCTTCTTCCAGTGCTAACTACTATCAACTGGAGGAACATACTCCTCCCATCTACAGCTCTTAAGGTATATGGAATGGATCCATTTAATCCAAAGGGTATCTGATTTCTCAAAAATCCAAGCCACATACTTACCAATGCTAGCCAAATTCCAAGCTACTGCATCTCGAATACCAAGACCACCAGCTTCCTTAGGAAGGCACACATCCTCCCAAGAAACTAGAGGAACTCTTCTAAAGTGCTCAATGTCGTCCCAGAGGAAATTCCTGCAAATTGCAGAGATCTGTTTCAAAACAGATTTTGGCAAAATGAACACTCTAGCCCAATATGAGTGGATATTACTCAACACAGCTTGCACCAAGGTAAGTCTACCAGCATATGACAGTTTCCTAGCCCATATAGATCTGATTCTCTTCACCATTTTCTCAGCTAGGCTACTACAATCCATAACTGAAATTCTGCCTGCAGTGATAGGAACTCTCAAGTATTTAAATGGGAGGTCCCCTTCCTTGAATCCTGACAAATGGAGGATTTCTTGTCTCACATTGTGACTGATGCCTGCAAAATAAATTTCTGACTTCATTGGATTCGAGCAAAGGCCTGTAGCTTTGGAGAAGGTAGAAAATCCTCTTAGTATCAGAAGAACAGACTTCACTTCTCCTTTGCTAAACATTAAAAGGTCATCTGCAAAGCACAGATGAGTGAGCCTAGTTTTGCTCCACATAGGATGGAACCTGAACTCCTGCTTTCCTGCCACCACCTCCAACACTCTGGAAAGGTATTCCATACATAGTGTAAAGAGCAGGGGAGAAAGTGGATCACCCTGTCTTAAGCCTCTTTTACCATTAAATAATTAATTTTTACCTTGTTAAGTAAACTCTCCGATGTAGGTTTTATTTTCAACTCTAGTGGATCCAAATCCGTAAAGTACAAAACCTACGAACATTCTTTTTCATGGAAAAGTGCTACTAAAAGAAAAAAAGTGTTTTAGAGAAAAATACATAGGTTATGGTTTGTTTGGTGTAATCCCCATTACAATTTGATCGAATATCACATGAATTTTATTGAAACAATAATTGTTACTTTTTTTTTTTTTGTTACAACAATAATTGTTACTCTAATTTAAGAGAAATCTAATTACATTGAAGCGGTGTTACATCTAAACCCCCCACTCCCCCATAGTTAAGGGCTAAATGGGTGGTAGTGGCGATTACATTACACTCACCCACCCACCTAACCAAACAAGCCATCAAATTGATCGATAAGGAGTTAACGAAAATTTAGGAGTTTGATACTAAAATTCTCCACGAGTTTGGTTAGCACCAGTCGACGGGAGGGGATTGACTACCGACCAAAAAAACCATTGGGTTAGGGGACATAGTACACGTCTGATAGGGATGTGTCCTACAAATTTCAAGGGCATGATGATTTTTTTGTTTTACTTCAGGTTAACTTGGAAGAATGGATATACAACCCATAGAGAATGATTATTCTATTTGGGGGGAAGAAGGCGAAGGATAGGAAGATACTCCCTCCTATCCAAAGACAACTTCTTGTATTCCTCTTTGGGACAATTCATTAAGATTTTCCTGTTTCTAAACTTACCCTATTTGGCAAAATTTCTGGACTAAACTACCCTTTCTGATTTTCAATTTTGGGGCTTAATTTTTTCCACAACCCATATTCCCTCTCCTCTCACCGGTGACCACCTCCCCCATTCATCTGGCAACGGTGACCAAAAGGCCTGACCACCTCAATCCCCTCCCTCCTTCAGCCGGTGATTTCCACCAGTACACACTAGGCGACCCACTATAAACGACTACCATCACCATCTCCTTCTTTCACGGCTATAGTTGTTAGATGTGCGCCGATAATAGATTGATCGACGTCCGAAAAAGGCTTAGAGTGCCAAGCAGAAGAACAAAATGGATGGCAGAAAAGAGAGATTGGCGGGGGGAGAAGAGAGGGGGCCGACTGCGACAGAGATATGAAGAGATGACGGGGCTGATTGACGGGATCGCGAGCAAACATGAGGGAGATGGGAGATGTGGCGAACCTTTTCATGATGGGTTGATCAACAAGCGAAGGGAGATCGACAAGAAAAGTGGGCCTACCCGTGTTGCCGGAGGTGTGGTTACGCCGGTGGGGCTGAAGGTGGTGGGTAGCTAGTGGTTTTGGTGGTGGAGATGAGTTGAAGGTGGTAAGAAGAGAAGTGAGATTAGA
Organism: Spergularia marina; assembly: GCA_963680865.1. Classification (NCBI taxonomy): domain Eukaryota; kingdom Viridiplantae; phylum Streptophyta; class Magnoliopsida; order Caryophyllales; family Caryophyllaceae; genus Spergularia; species Spergularia marina. Next base: position 17,168,746 of record OY804553.1, on the reverse strand, counting down.
GGTTAAGTTTATTGGTTTGTCTAATTAATTATTTGCTTATCAATTTATTAAGCCTTGTTTATTATTTTGTTGGTTAATGTGTCTAATTTAAAGAGGAAAATCTCTTTGAGTAGGAGAGAGTATGCGTTATGATTTGCTAACGCCTAAATCGCCCTGGCATCCCCCCACCATTACAATTACAATTGACAATTTACATGCACAATCTTCAAGCAACCGACACACTTCTCTGCCATCCACATGCACCCAATTGCCTTCTCCAGCAGACCCTATTTTTGGGAACTACTACTACTTGTAATTAATTTCACGTTGCGAGTATGTATTAGTATATGGATTCAGGATTCTATGAGTTTTGGATGAGTTTGGTAATTGGTATCGTATCTTTCAATTTACTTGGAAGTCCTGAAAATCCGATTCTTAAAATTATAATATTGTTCATAAAACCTAATTATGTTGGATATGTCTGTCTTTCCTCTTGAAAGATGATAATACCAACACTACTTATAAATTTATAATAATAAGTCATAACCAATGTACTTCAAATCTTTATTATACATGAAGTATAAAGTGACAAATTTCACTTTTTAAATTGTCGTATGGATGGTAAACTCTTATTGCTGTATACAATAAGTATAAAACGAGGATCAATGAAAAACCAACGTGTATAAGGGTTGTCCAACTTCAAATCCTTACATCTACACCCCCGCATTATTAGTTGTTCAGTGAAATTAAAATTTGATTTTAGGAAAGTAGCATTACCTATTTCTATGTACAAAAATAATAATTATTTTTTTAATGTCATTTTGAAGTGATATTGCGAAATGTATAGCTCTAGACTCTAATATACCGTGATGTACACTATCGGCTGAGACACCGAGTCGAAAAATCAAAAGGAGCTAGATGAGTAGTTACATGAGCTGCCCTGTTCCCACTACTACGTAATACGTAAACCCTCCTACCTAAAGATATCTCTTCATTTTGTTTTGCAGTTTTGACCGGTCAGTTTGGGAGCTATTTTTAGATCGAATGAATGGTGAACTTGTTGTCAGAAATATTTTATTTTGCATTGTAGTCTACCAGCTCCACTAATTTTAAGGCAAGCCAACGTTTTATTTGGTGTAGAAATAGCTTCAAACATGGGCAATCAACCCATTAGAAAAAAAGGGGGAGATAAACTAAAAGGAAATGGGCCAAATTACTACTATTGACCAATTAAGGCGGTGAATTGCAGAACTAGGTAAAGTATTGAAGCCAAATCACTACTTTCATCATCAATAATCTATCAATAGAATCGTCATGTTTGGTCTGTAGTTGTAAGCTAGCAAAAACACCATTTTCTATTATCTCGGATTGCATTGCGGATCCACACTCAATGTCTCATTCTGTGTTCCATATCGTTAAGATCTTTACAACTTATCTATCTAATAATAATGTAACGAGATACAGAATGAGACACAGTTGCGGCCCATAATCCGTTTTGCTCACTATATCATTTTGTTTCAACTCTGATTGAGGTCTCCTCAAAGGAGGATCTATATCTTGACAGTCCAAAGAATATTTTATCCATTAACCCAAACACAAAATCCAAATAAGTCCAATCAGTAACGAAATACACTCAAAGAAAAACTACAGATTTACAGATGCTCAATTAGACAATTACTAAAAAAACTACAGATTCTTCTGAGCAGAAGTTACCTGGTTACAGATAAAAACTGTTATTAATGCTGCAAAATTTCTGAAGAAGTTCATATAAAAGGCTCCTACTTTATTGGTTTATACAGGAAGATAGGTAGTAGAGAAGTGTTCAGAAAACATTATAATAACAAAAAGTGGGACAACTTCTCTCTCAAAGTGCAGTTTTCCCTGATCTTAATTTTATGTCATTTTCTGTGTTGAGAGTATAACTTAAGAAATCCTCTCTTCTCCTATACTCTACTCTATTTTTGTTGTACAAATTTTGTGCAAATTGAAACCCCACTTGTTAGTATTTTTCCTCATCATTCTTTCTTGCTTCTCCCATCCCTTTCTCTGCAAAAAACCCAGGTTATCAGAAGCTTCAACTACAAGGTCCCCATCTTAGTCTCATTACTAAACATCTCAATACCAAATAAAAAGCTGCCTTTTTTGTACCCAAAAGTCTGGATTTTGTGCTGTGTAATTAATGCTTCTTCTTCTATTTGGTTTGGTTTTCAACATTTAAGGCACTTCTTGTTTGTTCCCATTTCTTCACATTTTTCCTCTGGGTGTTCTTCCACCTTTCCATTGCTTTATTGGTAAGTTTCTATTAATTTTTTCTTAAATTTTTCATTTGATTTTCGATTTTTGGGTTTGTAATGAAATGTTTAGTTGTGTAATTGGTGAAAGATTGAGTCTTTTTGTAATTTGGGTTTGTAATTTTGTTGAAAGATTCAACCTTTTTCTCATATGGGTATGTGTGATTGATACTTTTCATGTTTGTTTGTGATGTTTTCCATGTGAGTTCTTGGTGTGCTGTCAATTTTTCACACTCAAGATCCAAATTATTATTCTGGGTTTACTGGTAAAAATTTGCTGTTCTCCATGAATATTTGTGGTAATTTTTATTGGTCATTGTGTATTTGTGTTAAGTCTCTATCTAGCCTTTCAGAAAAGCTGCACCTAGTAATTTAATTTATTTACTGTTTCATTTGTTGAGGCTGATGGGTAATTTCTTCATTTGCTACTGTTCTCAATAACAACAATGTGTGCTTGAAAAAATAGAATTTGATTGTTATTCTTCTCTGAAAGCTGTATGCCTGTATGTATGGTAATTTAATTCATTTTTACTGTCTTTCTGTATATTAATCGCTGTTTATATTATGATTCATGTTATTTTGGGAGTAAGGCTTGGTTAGTAACCGTTAAATTTGTTAATTTGTAATCAGAAATGGTCGGAATCGCTAAATAATTATTGTGATTCTTTTCTTTTGGAGATTAGGTACATGCTGTCAGAATCTGTACTTTAGATAGCTTGGGGGGTTTCTTAAGAGTGATGCGCATTGAAGCTTTCAACAATGGCTACTCTGGTACCTGGGATTCTGCTAAAACTTCTGCAGCACATGAATACAGATGTTAAAGTAGCTGGTGAGCATAGGTCTTCTTTGTTGCAAGTTGTGAGCATTGTTCCTGCACTTGCTGGTGGTGATTTGTTTCATAACCAAGGGTTTTATTTAAAGGTTTCGGATTCGTCTCATGCTACTTATGTTGCTCTTCCTGATGAAGATGATGATTTAATTCTTAGTGATAAGATTCAATTGGGTCAATACATTCATGTTGAGAAGCTTGAGGCAGCGTCCCCGGTGCCAATCCTCAGGGGTGTGAGGCTTGTTCCGGGGAGGCACCCGTGTGTTGGTACTCCGGAAGATATTGTGGCAACTCATTCTCTTGGGTTCTTGAATGGGTCGAAATCTAGTGAAAAGCCAAAATCAGCTGCAAAGTCGTTGTTTGGTAGTAAAGAGAAATCTCCTCCCACTAAATTGAGGATCAGTACCAAAGATGAGCAGGTAGATAGGAAAGGATCATTGATAAGTAGATCGAAGTCGATATCATCGAAACCTGGGAGCAGTTTATTGGAGAGAAAAGAATCTTTGGGAAGGTTAAAGATCTCGAGCTCTTCACAGTCTATACCGTCTTCTCCTACTAGTTGCTATTCACTTCCTACTTCATTTGAAAAGTTTTCAACTGGTGTTAAGCATCATGCAAAGATTAAGAGTGACAGAGGGACTCCTAAACTGGGTTTGATGGAGAAGGTGTCTGCAAAATTAGGATTGGCCGAGAAGTCTAACACTGGACGTGGGGCGATTGCAACACCAAGGAAGCAGCCTGTAGTGAGCACACCCAAAAAAATGGCTCATGTAATAGATATGGGACCAAAGGCATTAAGAAGGAGTTGGGAAGGGAACATGGACACTAAGAGTAGAGATAGCTCGAAGTCGAAAACTAGCAAACAGGATACGATATCTGCTGTGAGGAGTTCATCTGTAAGTATCCCTGATTTTTTTTAATTTTTTTTATTCATTTCCATCTGGCCTTCTTTACCCGTTCCTTCACCTTCTCCTCTTCCCTGAATGAATATGACAAAAACTGTTATGATTGCTTGTGAAACGATGTGATTGTTGTATACTGCTCAAGCTCTAGTTTAGCCTATCCCTTTACCTTCATGGGCTGGCAAGGAGTCTTGGTGTCGTCTGTACACTGGTTAATTGAGTTAGAAAGCTTGATGTAATTCTATTGTTTTATGCGTAAATGCTCTTGAAGATTGTATAAAGGTCTCTCTCCATGCTCGAATAATGATGCATTGCAGGCTCCTCCGATAACATCAACTGATTTTTGTCCGTGCTTTGTCATCCTTAGTAATTTGTTGCAAGTGCTAGTGATGCTTTGGTGCTACCTTTAGTTCAATAGTTATATGGTCAACCGTGTATTGTCTGCGACTCTGCTCTGTGCTCCTCCTGCAACTTTAATAAATATACAAGAAATCATGATGAACTCACAAACAGTTTGATGAATATGACAAATTTAATGAATATAATTCTTGGATGAAATATGACAAGTGACAACTACTATAATATATAACATTTATTGATGAATATGAGAGTATGGAGTACTACGACTCTATACTCTATTGTCCTCATTGTGCTGCTTGTAGGCTTGGCTGATAGATACAGGGCCTGATACATCTTCCATATTTGTTTTTTGTTTTTTTTTTTGTTCTTTTTCTTTTATGGGTTCGTTGTAAGTAAATCATCCCTTTATATCTAGGTACCTAAAAGAAATCCAGCGGAGGACAAGTTATCTACCAAAGGGGAGAATAAAGTACAAAAGCCCTCAAAGTCCTCAAAAGAAGATGTTAAAGATCAGATACCTGCTAGACATTCGATTTCAAATGGAACTTTGGATGATCTTGATAGATCTAGTAAACCGAGAAATTCTATTAGCAGGAGATCAGTGGATACTCCTAGCAATGGCTTGCCAGGAAATCTGGTGAAGGTCTCTGCCAGCAACAGGAGATTGATAGATGCTAGTGTCTTATGGACGTCTCTTCCCTCCTCCGTAACTAGACTTGGAAAGGTATGCCCTAAGCTGTGTCCTTAATGGATAACCACATGTCTGAGCAACTTATGTTATTGAAGTTTTGATATCCCTTTTTCTTCTGATTGATGCTCCTGGAACAGAATACTGTATTAACTAAATTATTTAAATTTGCTGATAATTCTGAACTTCCAGGAGGTTCTGAAGCTTAGAGAGTCAGCGCAAATGGCTGCAATAGAGGCACTACAGGAAGCCTCTGCTGCAGAGAGTGTGCTTCGTTGTTTAAGGTAAACCCAACCAACTTTTCCTGTTGTTTTACACGTCTGTTATACTTCCTAACCAGAAGCTGTGTGAGTGATATGAGCCTATGACAAGGTTTCAAAATGTGTATGCCGTGTTCTTGAGCCTAGGTCTCGCAACATGAAAATACTCTCCTGTCTTCATCATACCAGCGGATTGTAACTGGAACCCCGTGAAAGTTGTGATTCAATTTCATTCCTTGTTCTAATTGACCTGTACCTCTACAGCTGTACCACCTTTGTAGTTTGGATGTGGAATTAAGTGTTGCCTTAAATTCTAATTCCTTGCCCATCTTCATCTTAGATAGCATTTTGATCATTCACCCAAAATTTATGTTTTTCTTATCCATGGCCTGATACTCTTTTTGCAAAAGGGGCAATTAATGACTGCATATTGAAGTGGACACTTTGTGAAAGGGACAAGTCTAGTTTAGGAGCTCTGAGTTCTTATAACGATTGATAAAGTAGCTATTTCAATTTGATATCAAATTTGACCTTTTCAAAACATGAGAAGTTAACAATCCAAGTTCTGAACCCTTAACCTAGAAGCTGGCAGCAGTTCAGCGATGAACTTTAATGATGCTATGGAAAGACTGGCTGAAGTTTAGTAGAATTCGTGGTTTGGTCTCGTTCAGCAACTATTTTGGAAAATCTGGTATTCTGTAGAGAGAACTTAGCCCCCTCCCCTCCTCCTTGTCTCTTCATTTTTCATTAACGAGGTAGAATAGAGATCAGTATTACCATGCTTTCTCGCACTTTGGGTGTACACATTTTATCTGTAAAATAATTGACATAGGATTCAGTTTGATGCTCTTGGCACTTGACACATCATGTTTGATGGAACAAGTTATCAAATTGTCTATTCTGCAGTCTTGCTGACTCTCTTTTGTGATACATTTCGATCAGACAAATTCTCATCTTAATCTAAGAGATCCTCCTGAAAATGTTCGAACACCCAGGATCACGATGATGTTCAAGCTTCAACCTTTGTTCTTGTATTTGTCGTGCTGTTTCTTTTATGATGCTTTTGAGTGGTGATTTGAACTTAGTAATGATATACGAAGATCTCATTTTACTGATACATACTCTTGAATTTGTTGTAGGGCATTTTTTTTATTTATTTTTTTTTTATTTTGTGTGTGTGTATGTTGGCTATTTTGTGTTTACGACTTAACGTTCTTGAACTCATAACTAATTCCTTAATTGTTCCCTCTTGCAGCAAGTACTCCGAGTTAGTTTCATCAGCCAAGGAGGACGATCCACAACCAGCAGTTGAACAGTTCTTGGCCCTACACTCTAGCTTGAAGAGCGCTCTTCTTGTTGCTGGATCGCTATCTAAAACACTTTCAGTCGGCTCATCCCCAGATAGTGGAGAAATCTTGTCCGAGGAGACTTCAAAGATCTTATCTGAGAAACGTAAGCTAGCAGCTTCCTGGACGAATGCGGCTGTGGCCACAGATTTATCATCCTTCTCCATGTATAGTGATCGATCAGCACCAACTCCATTTCCAGCTTCATCACCCTTACAGAATCAAAAAGTTAACACTGGAAATCAATCCATCTTGGTTTTTGAGAGTTCTAGTAAGAATGCTTCTCCAAAACCCGTGTCCAAACCTCGCCTATCAGTGAGCTCAAAAGTTTCTTCACCTGGAACTCCACGGCGAGTTGTGGACGCACGAGATGCACTTTCTGGGAGCCATAAGACTCGGGCTCCTGCACCGCCTCCCCCAGAATGGACGAGAGGAAACGGACTTGATGAGTTTGTGGACTTGGCCGAAAAGCTACGGACTGAATCACAGAACTGGTTCTTGAGATTTGTGGAGCGGTTTTTGGATGCTGATGTAGACACCTCAGCTTTATCAGACAATGGTCAAATAGCAGGTATGCTCACACAGTTAAAGAGTGTCAATGACTGGTTAGATTCAATAGGTGGAGATTCTACACAAGAGAATGATGAAGAGGAAGAGGAAACAGCCCGTGTCTCAGGAGAGACAATTGATAGGTTGAGAAAGAAGATATACGAGTATCTTCTCACTCATGTCGAATCAGCTGCAGCAGCACTTGGAAGTGGTTCACAACCGTCTCCACCTGTTCGAACAGTGGATACAAGAGGAAGACGATAACTTACACCTACATTCCTGAGTTGGCTGAACCAAAAGTTCGGTAATGTCAACACAGGTCCAGGCATACAAAATTGATTGCACCCCTTGCCAATCGCAATGTGCAGAAATTTTCCCTTTCTTCTGTATAGTTCTTAGGCCTTTCGTGTTAACGGTGTAGGTGGAGCTACCATTACTACTTATCCTCAAGATTTGCACTAAAAAGTAGATTAGACACTCTAGTTCACAGTTTTTGTGGCCTTTGTGTTGTGGATCTAAAATTGTGTACTAACATGTAGCAAGTAACTTTTCCGGAGCTCTGGGGCAGTAAAATTGAGAAACTTGTTACAGTGGAATGGTTGTTAGGTTTACTGTTTCCTGCATACTATACAGGAGCGCAGTTTTACGGGTCGTTGGAATTTGTCTGTAGTAGGAGTCGCGAGAGCAATATTGATTTTCAACGAGATCTGAAACGAGTTTTTAACCACATTTATGGTACCGGGTACCATAAAGACCAAATTTAAGGTGAAGATTGCTGATTGCCGAGGTATATGGAATGAGGGGTTTTCATGTCTCAACATTTAAGACAAAGATGTACACACTACAAACACTGAAACACTGGACCAGATAGATTTAATCATGTAAACAGGTCGACTACTCGACTAGTCAAACTAGAATACGGAGTAATGTTTTTATTTCTAGCAAACTGGAATAATGTGTCCACATGCATTAGTTGGAACGTCGAATGGAATTGTGGAATATGTTGACCTATTTTGCCAATTAGAGAAATTCATTTCAAGTTTAATCATCATATCATATGTTTATGAATGAGATCACATCGTCTTTCCATGGACCACGCTCTGAATAGAGAATATGACTTTAGAATTCTTAGGGTTAAAGTTCATAATGCAAATTAGAAAGTTCTCGTGGGCGTGACTCTTGAAATGTGGATATAGTGAGATAAAATAAGTGAAAAAACTGAGCTGGAATCTGATATGGCGGTACAGAGGTTAATATCTCGAAATTATAGTGCACTTGGACGATATTTATTTTCGCTATTTTAATCAAGGAGTATATTTGATTTTGTGTAAGCTTTTCCATTTCACTTCATGAGATTGGCCCTTCCTTCGTTACACAACGTGAAAACGAAAATTTTCAAGACTTAAAATTTTTACGGAGTATATGATAATTTACCTTACACTTTTGCGTCTTAATAACACGAGTTCATGACAACCTATTGACTTCGTTTCAAGATATTGTATTTTGCTTTTTGATTTCTCTTAGACTATGTTTATCCATGCCTCTCCTTGCCCCAAGTCTTAACATTAAAAAAATATTTGTTACTCAATTCCATTTTGATGCCCCAAATGTTAGATTTTGTGGTTTATTGGTGTCTCCTCATGCCTCACTCTCTTTCCTACTATTTTCTATACCCCACCAATTTTTCTCTCTCCTACTCTTTTCTATACTCCATATTTAATTTTCTGATTTCTCTTTCCCACTTCTCTTTTCTTTTTTCTTTTTTGATCATTCACATATTTCATTGCATTTTATTAAATTAGTTTCGACAATAATAACTTCGTAATTTTTTGGATTATTTTGGGAATTCAAATTCGCTCGAGACGATGAGTTATTTGGAGAGTCAATATGAAAATTTAGATTCATAATTGAAGGAATTAGTTTTTGAGATAGTGGTATAAGTATGAGTATGTGTTTAAAAATTTTATAGGATTATTATAAATATAGAATGTTATTTAGGAGTAGATAATGAGAAAATTAAAATGAGCTCCAAATTATACCAAATTTGGTATCAATTTATAGAGAACGAAAAAATATGGACGTTGGTAAAAAGAAAAAAAAAAAAATTTGGTTTCACAAAGTTATAGCCGTTACAAAGATTGCAACGGACATAAAATTGTCAACCAATACAAACTTGCCATGTGGAAAGTAAATGTTGGTGTTCAAAAGATGCAAATTGAGAGGAGAGAGAACGTGAGGGACTTTTTTTTCAGAAAAAAAGAAACAAAAAATATGGCCAATGTAGAGAGGACATGTGGTGCCTTTTGTCAGGATTTTTTGGCACAAAACTGGTGCAAGGGACGCCCCATTGCTTGCCTCAACCTTTTTTTATTACTTTTGCTTCTTTATTTCACACGTGAGAAAGATTTGTCTTTTTCATGCCATAAGTTTTTTGGGGCATGGATAAACATGGTCTTACTCTAAGCTTTCGTATATTAGACATTTTCTTTTTATGACACATTTCCCTTGGTTTAAACGTTATTTAGAAAAATAGTGACATTGAGGCTTAAATTTACATTAATCACCACATAAGATTGCTAAACACAACGAAAAAACACCTAAAATAGATGTAGTAATGTGAAGTTTCTAGTAGTTCATAAAAAAAAAAAAAAAAAAAGGAACACCATTTGCTTTAATTTATACTTAATTAATTCATGATTAGCAATAAAGCACACAAATAAAAGCATCTTGGAACTATTCAGTTCACAGTACTACTGTATATGACTTCAGTCCCCATCACTTTCACTTTGTTTTCTCTCTCTCCAAAACTTCAAGAAGTCGTCAAAAATGGCGGAGCTGAAGCATCTCCAGCTTCCATTCCTGCTTCTGCTAAGCTTGATTTTCACTCTCCTGCTACCCTCAACTTTTGCTGAAATCTTCTTTGAAGAAAAATTTGATGGTAAATCTCTTGACTCACTCTTTATTTCTTTACTATTTTATCGCCACATTAATATGTACTTAGTAGACATCTGGGTCTTAAGTTGTTGTTTTTTTTTTTTTTTTTTTTTTTTTTTGTAATTTATGTTAGTATGTTCTGTTATATGATGCAGTTGACCAGTATCACTTATAACAAGTTTTGAGTGAGGCCGTTTTACGGTCACACTATGTGAACTCTATAGAATTAGAATGTGTATCCTGATCATGTGCTATCGTAGGACCGTCTTACCCGAGTTTTTGACATACCCGTAATTTGGTTTGTTAAGCTGTATGTGTATGATGGGTTCGGAGAATTGGACCTACAGGGTTTATATGGTGTAAATGGGGTTATGATTAGCTGAAATACTTTGTATTATGTTGGTTGAAATTGAAAATGGGAAGTTGCTGATTTAGTGAAATTGTATTGTTTGATGGTAAGAGAAGATGGTTGGAGGGATCGATGGGTTATATCAGATTGGAAAAGGAGTGAGGGAAAGGCAGGTACTTTTAAGCACTCGTCCGGAAAGTGGTCTGGAGATCCTGATGATAAAGGTAACAACTTCTGATAAATTTGTTTTCTATGTACTGTTTTTGGATTGGATATGGTTGAGTTGATCATAATTACCAAGAAATTGTTAATTTGAGCTCTATAGAACATTTTGGAAATGATCATCATGGGTTACTAAGATTGTTTAGCCTCGGACATGAGGGTTAGTAAGTAGTTCATGTAGGAGTCTGCTGTCTGTGCTAGGGAATTCTTATCATGGTATCGATAGTTTAGCTCTAACATACCTAGTGATGTTATCAAAGAGTTAAATTTATGATTTTGTGTTAAGACATTTGTAAGCATTAGTCATATTCTAACACTAAAGATACTTTTATAAAAAAAAGTGGATGTCCTTACACTGAGAGGCAAAACCATGTGCTAAGAGGGGGGGGGGTTGCCGATAAGGTGAATTGTATTATTGGAGTCCCTCTATTACCCCCAGTGAATCTTTTCTTCTTTCTAGTGAGAAGAATTACGTGTTCATCCCAAATGGCGGAGGTGTGGTTGTGTCAGTCTATTATCTCAGTAAGTTTTCTAGTGAGATTGCTTTGATAGTTTGCTCTTGTAATTAGAAACTTGGAGGAGTTAGTCAATAGAAGGAAATAGCTCTGATGCTTTTTTGTTTTATGAAGTAAATATGAAGAGTTCTTTAGTTAAGTCTTTCAGACTCACCGAGGCCATGCAAGTAATTGTAGTGCTTATCATGCAGGTATTCAGACTCACAATGACGCAAAGCACTTTGCTATATCAGCCAAAATTCCAGAACTTAGCAACAAGAACAAAACTCTAGTTCTCCAGTACTCGGTGAAATTGGAACAGGAAATCGAGTGCGGGGGAGGCTACATAAAACTTCTGTCTGGTTATGTTAATCAAAAGAAGTTTGGTGGAGATACACCATACAGGTGTGATATGTTTTTTCATCAACTCCCCCCCCCCCCCAGAGAGAGGCTGGTTTGCAATGTTAATAGACGCTTTACAGGGTTTATTGCTGAAAGGAGCGGGGTGAGTGATTTTCACATGTAATTAGTGAGGGATAAAGTAGAAATGTTGAGGAAAAAAAGTAGTCATTCTGTTCCATGACGTCGTGGTGGAAGATTGGCAAGTTTGAGGAGATGAAAATGGAAAGAAAATGGTAAAATAATGAGTGAAGAGAAGTGGTAGAAGAAGCAGCAGCAGTTTAAAGTCATTCTTTTGAGTTATGACATGTGAAGTGACTCATATCTATTAGCAACTTAAACCTTTTCTTCTTAACATAGTCGATAATATATAACACAAGGATTGACACAGATACAACGATAAATTAGGACCAAGCAGTTTATACTCGTCATAGACAAATGATACAAAATGCAGTCTATGTCAAAAAGAATCACACTTTCCTGTAGAAATCTTGAGAGACCTTTTCTTTTCTGTTTCTTTTCTTGGGTTGGGAGGGGGGGGGGGAGGCCTAACATCCTCCGCTAAAAAGCCATGAGTTTTCGTAACTTCTAACGCGTTATCACATCATTGTTAACAAGCCATCCTTCAGCTCGAAAAAGGTTTCATTCTACATTTTGTGTTCTCCAATTTTATGTGAGCACAACATTCTTGTCTTTGTCACATTATGTGTCGAAAAGATTTTGTCTTACATTCATTGTCACCCAGCCTTCTGTATGCACACATCTTTAGTGAGTTATAGACATTACTTTTCTTTACTTATGCAGCTAGTACATCAAAGAAAATATTTGTAGATAACTCACTGAATAAAAGAAATGGGTTGGAAAGCACATGAAACTTAAAATGATAACCTATTGTTTAAATCTGGCCTCATCTGTTTGGATATTGATTTTGTCTTTCAATTAACCCTAATAGATAGGAGTCCTGTTTTTAATGAAAGCTCGTAGACTAGCAGATGAATAATGCCTTATATATGTACAAGTATATTTTAATTGCTAGTTTACCCAATGTGATTGGATGATTCAGTTTGATGATGCAGAAACTCAATTTTATAGCGTCACTATGCTTCATGCAGTTTGATGTTTGGACCAGATCTGTGCGGCACACAGACAAAGAAGCTTCATGTCATAGTCTCCTACCAAGGCCAGAATTACCCAATCAGGAAGGATCTTGAATGTGAAACTGATAAATTGACACATTTCTATACCTTTATTATTCGGCCCGATGCAACATATAGTGTGCTGGTCGACAATCGTGAGAGAGATTCTGGTAGTCTGTACACAGACTGGGATATACTCCCTCCAAGAAAAATTAAGGATGTTAAGGCGAAAAAGGTATGAACTTCTGAGAAAGTCAAAAGATTACTCTTCTCCTCACTGACAGTTAGCTGTTTTCTTGTTATAGCATGTTTGACATTTCCAATAGCTTGCCTGCTAATCAACCCTCAACTCACCTGCCTATTATTTATCAGCCAGCGAACTGGGAGGATAAAGAATACATAGATGATCCAAATGATATCAAACCAAAGGTATGTATTTGTGCTGCAAATATGCAATCTGATTAATTATTCTCTTGCAGCAGGTTTGTTTGATCAGTTTTGTCGTGTTGTATCAGGGATATGACTCAGTTCCAGCTGAAATTCCTGATCCTAAAGCGAGAGAGGTTTGCAGCTGTACCTTGGTTACGATTATATGTTGTCATTTTATGTGTCCGATCTGTGAACTCCTTTCACTATCCAGTAAACATTTTCCAGCCCTTCGTTATACACGAAAATTTGTCGTGTCATGCCTACATAGATATGAAGTACTGATTTCATGCTTCTACTTTTAGCCCGATAACTGGGACGAAGATGAAGATGGTGGAATTTGGCGTGCTCCAAAGATTCCTAATCCCGCTTACAAAGGACCATGGAAGCCAAAGGTGTTCTTGATCTAATATTAATTGTGATTCATGCATAGTTAATTTAGGTTTACGATGACTAACTTTGGGAAAGAATTGTTACCAACAGAAAATCAAGAACCCCAACTATAAAGGGAAGTGGAAGACTCCATGGATTGAAAACCCAGGTAAGCTTTTCTTACATTTTGCCCTTGGTAAACAACCTAGTTAGTTTTTGGTACATGAAAAGATATATTTTTGAACAATAAGAACAATTAGTCCGAAAATACTTGGAGTCGGCTAACATGAATCGTCATAAGTAAGCAATAAAAAGTTAAAAAGTTGCACGTGGTATTGAAACAAATGAGGTTTTAAGGAGAATTAGTAAAAGGGCTGTGAAGCATATTAGGAAAAAGTTTGAAAACAGAAGGCTTTACCGGAAGTTAAGAGATAAAATAGTGAAACACATTTGAAATCAAACAAAGGAAAATGAAAGAAAATAAAAAATAAAAATAAAGTCAAGCTCCATCCCCCACATGAATTATGTCTTTCCACCTTGCCCTATCACTTTTAATCACCTCATGCAACGGTCATTCCCTCCCCCTGAAGATCTAAAAGATAAGTTTTGAACAACACACTACCTCAGTTCCTCAAAGGCTCCCATCATATGGCAGGGTAATGGGGGGGCGGATGTATGCAAACTTACTCCTAAGTTGAACAAAGAGGCTGCTCGCATATGACCCATAATGATCACACCAACTGACCACTCTGCACAATACAAGAAGCTCAAACAGTTTTGTGAGCGATTTTGCTTTATTCCATTATTTATATCCCAAAGATAAGGCAAAATTTCATATTTTGTCCCTCGCCTCTCCCCTTTCTCTTGTAGTGGGGTTGTAGTAAATAGGAGCAAATTATCCTTTTAATTTACTAATGTTGAGCTCATTCTTTGTCATTGCCAGAGTTTGAAGATGACCCTGATCTTTATGTGTTGAGGCCAATCAAATATATTGGGATTGAAGTTTGGCAGGTTAGACTTGTAATCAATGCTGTTCCCGTATGCATTAGACTAAAGCCGGTACTAATACGTTGTGACAAGTGAATTTTGCACTCTATGGAGTATGGAATAAGCTATAGAATCATTGCGATTGGTAAAAGAAAAAAGTCTGTACCTTTTTGCTTGGTTAATTATCCTTATATAGAATCAGTTTTTATGCATCTAGGGTTCCACCCATGATCTGTGTTCCCATGCTTAGATGAGGTTTTTTTTTTTTTTTTTTTTTTTTTTTTTTTTTGGTTGTTGTTGAAGGGGAGCCTTGGCGCACCGGTAAAGGTGTTGCCGTGTGATCGATAGGTCACGGGTTCAAGTCCTGGGACTCTGGGAGCAGCCTCTTGTCAAATAAATTGACAAAGGGAAGGCTTGCCCTCATTACACCCTTGTGGTGGGACCCTTCCCCGGACCCTCGCTTAGCGGGGATGCCAATGTGCACCGGGCTGCCCTTTGTTGCTGTTGCTGTTGTTTGAGGGGCAGAGCATCATAGTATTCCCATTAAAGTTGACAGTGCATTATTTTCTATTCTCTTGTTACATGATGCATTTTGTAGTGAGATGGTGTGTTTTTCCACACTTTGAAGAGTACTCTCTTTTCCCTCCTTTGCTTCCAGTATAGTATGATAGGCTGCTACCCTGAGATGTGACATTTTATGTATTCTCAGGTAAAGGCTGGTTCTGTTTATGATAACATCTTGCTCTGCGATGATCCGCAATACGCAAAACAAATTGTGGAGGATTATTTTATCAATAACAGGGAGGTGAGTTACGCTCAGACTACCTGAATGCTCTTCCTTGCCCCATGTTAAGTTTGTCTCAGTTCTGATACCTATAGTTCAAGAATTTGCCAAGTGGCATAAATGAGATCGAAACACATGATTCACCTTAATTATCTTGGAGATACTGTATTTCCTCTCTCCACTTTCCTTGGCCAAATTATACTCTGTTAGGACTGACAGTATAACTTGAATTATGACAGGCTGAGAAGGAGGCATTTGAGGAAGCTGAGAAAGAGAGAAAAGCTCGGGAAGAAGAGGTGATTAACATCTTGCTTTAGTAATTATTCTAGAGGCCTTTGTTTACAGGTTTTAATCGCGTGAAATGCTAGTGATAGAGGATACACTAGGAATATTACGAAAATTCCTAGTGTATCATCCATCAGCTAGTGATTATAAATTTCTCAGCAAGCTGAAATCTCACATACAGGAAGCTCAAAGAGCAAGGGAAGAAGGTGAAAGGAGGAGAAGAGATAGAGACAGCCGGCGTGGGGGCAGAAGGCGCCATAGAAGGGTATTTCACACACAGCATAACACTTTTAAGCTTTCTTTGTCATACTGGTGACCTCGTGATATGCTTGAATGTTGTAGATAGTTTTGCTGCTTATTGCTTGACCATTGACACATTTCGCGTGGTTTATGTGCTAAATATGGTTTTACAATTATACTCATGTTAGATGCTAATGTTATTAAATGGGCATTGCAGCTCATATAAGTTTCAAAAACTATTTCCCACAGTATGCTGTAGATTGAAAATATATTCGTATGGTCAAACCAAGCATGATATGCCCTAACGGTGCAGAAGAGAAACAATGGTCTATACGTTCTCGAAAACATAAAGAAACTGATGAACTTTGATGTATATTCTGTTTACTCATTGCAGTTTAAACCTCAGATTGCTTTCAGCTGTTGGGATTATTGTTTAGAATCACAGCATATGGGATGTTTTCTGTTTTATGAACTTTTCTGTACAAATACTAACCTTCTCTTTTCATGAATGCAGCACGATCCCCGTGACTACATGGATGACTATCATGTAAGTACCATCGCATTCTCGCTATTGAGCATGTTCTCGTAGTTTTGCAAAGTGATGTTTCTCGAACAACAAAAGAAAACTTGGTCTCGAGCATGTTGGGTTATGGTCTTAGCGTAGTGGTTAAGACTTGAGAACTAAGATTAAAGAGGATGTAAGATTGGTCTGTTGGACATATTATTGATAGAGATTAGAGAGGATAGAATACACCTCTCTATCAATTATGTCTCCGGATACATTAGGTCTCAACTTCGGATCCCTCATCCAGACCCAATTTGAACAACAAAAGAAAACTTGGTTTACGCAGAAACTAAATGTTGGGTCTCATTGTTAATTTGTCAACTTGCAGGATGAACTATGACAAATCCGTCAGGGTACCGTTATGTCGAGAGTTGCTTAACGCCTTAACCCACATGTTTGCTGGGATCTGATCTTGTTGTTGAGGTGTAATCTTCTTTTGTTAATGTGACATTGAAAGCTGGAAGTGTGCTAAGTCAGCTTATTCATAGCGACAGCCCACTGCCACTGTTGTAACCTTTGATAAATTATTAAACAGATCTGAGCAAGTGAGCAACTGTACCCAAAATGGAGTACTGGATATAAACACGAATGAACCGAGTCTCAGAATTATTCTTCCATTTCATAGTTCAGGAATTTGTGGTGATTGTTCAGTTTGCTACAGAGATTTCCGATGACAGAACATAGCTTCCTCACGGAGTCACTGTAGTTTACAATGAGATGCTTCACTTGAGTATAAACTGGACCTTATATTGACTGTAAATCCTCGTTCCCCAAAGCCCATCGTTACAATCTGATGACACCGGGGAACGGCTCTTTATCTATGTAAAGGGCCATCCTCACTATCCCCTCAACTGGGTTCAGTAATTAAGTGAATTCGGAACAGGAGTGGTGCGACATTGTAATCAGCGATACAGCAAGTATTGGGTACAGGCAGAGATGTGCGTCT
Organism: Spergularia marina; assembly: GCA_963680865.1. Classification (NCBI taxonomy): domain Eukaryota; kingdom Viridiplantae; phylum Streptophyta; class Magnoliopsida; order Caryophyllales; family Caryophyllaceae; genus Spergularia; species Spergularia marina. Next base: position 17,151,403 of record OY804553.1, on the reverse strand, counting down.
GTGCTCTGGAAACTAACCAATTGTCGACACAAGCACACAACTGTACCAGCAGTCTTGAACTAATATGGTTTTGACCCAATTTTTGCAAAGTTCTATTCAAAGTGGCCCAGAAATACACTTCAAAGGCCTGCTATCTTCACTATAGTAAAGTGACTAAATGTGAACATATATGAGTGGGTACAGATATTTTGTTCGACTAACAAATGACTAGAAGACTACAAACAATTTGACATGAACATAAAACGTTAGTTGAGTGACTAACTAGAGGAAGTACTACAAGTGTTTACGCCGTCTTTGCAGTCCCTCGTCAGGTCATTGAAGGTCTCCAGCTGCTTTTTCCCCCTTAAGAAAACCTCGGTATCAACAGATATCCTCATGTAGCCATCAAACTCGACAGGAGCCCCATTATTCAGCTTGGTAGTGTCAGAGTACCACTCACTGTTTTCGGCCCAAAGATCTTTATATTCGTCTAAGAAATGAGTTGTGTACTTGTCTTTCAAGGGGTCAAAGAAAGACGTGTCATGCTCATCTGTGGCAATATACAGGTTCCTTCCGTCTTCAATCTTGTCCTTTAGAGTGGTAACAAGAGCATCAGGTGAGGTATCTCTGTCAAGATTAGGCCAGACTTCTTTGTTCATGGCCTTCTCGCCTCTGACAACATGAACAGAGTCATAATCCCAGTTTAACCTCGCTGCAATTGCAGATACAATGTCCATCAATCTTCTTGACTTCCATAACATGTGCCATGGTCTTTGAACAACTGATTCTGCCTCACCTTCACAAACCCTGTACCAGTAATTGTCGGGTTCTACAGTTCCGAACTTTCTGATGATTAACGTATCTTTCAAATCTTTCAGCTTCACAGGTGTAGTTCTAAAATCTTCCACCAGGTGTAGGGTCAGCCTGTCTTTCCTCTCCCACTTGTTCCAATCTGTCCAGAACTGGACTTGATCCAAAACCGATGCTGCATCCTTCAAATGCTCAAAATCAAAGTAGAACCGAAAATCTTTGCCTTCCTCATTTTGCCCTGTCTTGGTGTACATAGACGATAGACATAAGCTTAAGTCCATAATCAGCGTACGATTCAGATACTGAGCTTCTCCAAGGGCACACAAGAAACTCCAAAGATAGTGATTCATGCTCTTACATCGGTCTCCTCCCCCAGAGTAGAACAAATATTTTCCATTCTGAAATGCTGCTTCTGATTCAACAATTGGAAGGCTATCATTAACTAGCTCCCCAACAACTGGCAACGCAGCAACATCGCCTTTTTGTGGTTCCTTTTCAAAGACCCCTTGCTTCTTTGGCTTCCTCTTCCTCGCATTCATGCCACTGTGATATTCCCCAATATCAGTCACACTCAAAGAACAGTTTTCAGACTTGGAAACCACAAATCTCCGATAGTCCTTGTACAGTGATGCTGTCTTCCCTTCTTTAGGTCTAAACCGCCATGCCATATCACACGTAGTATCATCAGATCCACGGACTGGCTTCCCAAATCTATAAAAATGGATATCCTTAAACTTCTCAATAGCTGCCCTCATCATGGTATGGAAAACTTCTGGGTCCCTACAATCAATGGGTTTGCCAACCTCACCATCACAGTCTGAACTCGCAGTAGCTGCTAACTCAGCATTATCAGCAACATCTGTAATGTTTATGAAAGTGTTGAAAGCAGTCTGATTTGCGGCCATGAAATCCTCACCCGTTCTTACAACACTATTATCAGACTCAAAAGTGGCATTTGAGGTTGACGTGAGGAACGTGGAGATCTTATCAGACGGGTGGAAAAGAGGATCCTCAGGTTCGTAGGTGGCAGCAATAATGGTGAAAATCAAAACCCCTACCACAAACATACTGAAACACACATTTCCAATCATTGATAGAGCATGTTGCCCCAAGTTTTCGGGCCTAAAACTCGCACCCCTCAAAAGGGGTGAACGTCCCATCATCTTTCAAACACAGCCTCAACCAAAACCCTAAGTTTCACTGACACCCAACAAAGAAACAAAACACCAAAGATGAGCCAAAGATCAACTATAAATACAAAAACAAGACTACGAAGTATCCAAACTATGAGAGTATGAATGACCCAGTAATTAATATCAAAGATTTAGGTTATAATCACATAATAAAATAAAACCCACGTTTAATCACCCACAACTCTCAAATGATTAGATTGCCAAGTTAACAACAACAACAACAACAACAACAACAACAACATTACCCGATTGCCTCAAAAGGCTTCCTCTCTATTACGACTGTACACAAGCCTCGTCCCTATGTTGAAAGAATGTAAAAATAGAGAGGCCGCTTACGGATGACCCACGACGAGAATCCCCGTCGTAATTGCCAAGTTATCATTAACAGGAAAATTACATGACAAAGTCCACATACAAACACCCAAATCACATGACATAGTCTACATATATAAAATGCACCCACAAATTCTAAAGACTATATAATTGCCAAAGAATAAGTCAAACACACATTCAAGAGAAATTGCCAATAAGATCCCAAATCAAGAAACAATGAGCTAAAATCAATGTACGAATGAAACGTAAGTAAGAAGCCCCCTTTTACAATTACATCAAATACCCAATAAACCCAGATAAAAATCATACCTAAACATAACAAATTTCAAGATTGTGGGCAATAACAAATCAAATTCTAAAAAATCAAATACTAACAAATGAAAATAGAAACAAAAGTTAGAAATGTGGAGTACCTTTTAGCATTAGGGTGCAAGATCTGGAGAGAGAGAGAGAAAATGAAGAAAAATGGTCAAGTGGGAGTGAAGTGTGAGAGAAGAGAGCTGGGTCAGCTCAAGGTGCTTTGTTTAGTGAGTGAGTGAGATGGGTTCAACGTGGAGATTTTGGACGGTCAGATTTGGGTTTCATGATTTTGATCAAACATTCACATGATCACCGACATCTATTCGTTTTGTTTCGGTCCAAATTACAAATATTTTCCCTTTCTTAATTCCTTTTCTTCTTTTTTCTTCTTCCCATGGGAATATCCAGACCTAGTTGTATGGGAAGCTTCTGTCCAAAGATACATGGTAACCCTGGAATGAACTTTTTTTTGACGGTAAATATAAAAAAAAAAAAGTAAAATAATAAGGACACCCTAGGCCCGCTGCTTTTTGGTCTAGTGTTGCACCCGTTGGCGTGTAAGATTAGAGACTCCTTTGACTTGTGTTTGCAGGCATGGTATTCGGATGATGACACTATTGTTGGTGATACCTTGGTTGTAGGTCAGGTCTTGGAGTTGATTCAGGCGGAGGGTCCTCGTTTGGGTCTTCACCTTAATGTTGTCAAAACTAAGGTGTTTTGGCCTACAGAGGATCCGCGGAGCCGGCTTGTTGGTGTTTTCCCCCCTAATATTGCTAGGCCTCTTCTTGGGGTCAAGTTGTTAGGTGGGCCTGTCAGTGTTGATTTTGAGTTTGTAGTTCTATGGTTATGCAGAGGGTGACTAAGACCATATAACTCATGGGCGCGGTTGCTAAGCTTAACGATCCTCAGAGTGAGTTGTTACTTCTTCGGGCTTGCACTGGGGTCTCTAAGCTATATTTCACCCTACGTACTTGTGCGCCGCGTTTTTTTTGAGTCGGCCCGACTAGCTTTTGATGCGGCCCTACGTTCTTCCTTAGAGCGTATTGTTGTTGCTTCTGGTCCGGGTTTTGGTGACTGACAGTGGAGGCTCGCTACCTTGCCTTTTTCATTCGGGGGGCTTGGAGTTTATTCGGCCGGGGATGCTGTTCATTATGCTTTTTTAGCGTCGCGACTTCAGTCTGCTGATCTGCAGTCTAAGCTCCTTCGTCAGGCTGGTGTCGTCTCTTTGGGGCCTGCGTTTGCTGATACTGTTGGTGTTTTTAATCGGACTTTAAAGGTTGATATCTTGGGTAATCCTGGTGAGATCACTGCCCCCAGACTTATGAAAAGATTGGCAGACTTGTATTTCGCTCGGGTCGCTAGGGATGCTGCTTCTATTTATTCCTTAACACCGCGACAGTTAGTTTTGTGGGGTTCTCAGCAGGGTGCGCATTGTTCTGATTGGCTTAGGGTGGTCCCGATTTCCGGGTTGGGTCAGACTATGAATGGTCGCACTTATCGTTGCGTGCTTTGCTATCGTCTAGGGGTACCTTTATTCACTATGGATCATCCATGCTCTGCTTGCTCGCGGGTCTTCATGGGTGATATATTCGGAGATCATGCTGCATGTACAGGAGTGGTTGGCGTCAAACATCGGCATAATGCTGTTCGTGACACGCTGGTCGACATCTGTTATCGATCAGGGATCTCAGCTGGCAAGGAGATTGACATTGGTATGCTTGGTGCAGATGGCCGACCTCTTCGCCCAGCTGACATGCTGCTTTACTCTTGGGATAGAGGGCGTGACGTCTGCGTCGATTTGACTAGGTCGTCGCCCCTGACTCAGACGGGATTGATTGATTTCGAGCCAGGTAAGGTGGTGCGGGAAGCGGCCAATCGTAAGCGTGCTAAGTATGAGGCTAGGTGCGCTGCTTTGGGCTATGACTTCATTCCCTTCTCTTTCTCCTCTTTGGGGGAGTTGGAGCCCACAGTTGTTGCTCTGCTTAAGCGGATCCAGCAGTTCTCCAGAACGCTGGATATCGGTGCGCTGCAGCTTTTATTTTTACTAGGATCTGTTTTTCCATAGCAAAGGGTGTGGGGGCTCAGATCGTAACTCGGCTCCCCACCAACTTCTTGTAATTTATACTTGATTTCGTATAATATATAAATTTATAAGAAATTAAGAAGAAGGCCTAAATGGAAATCATTGCTATCTTATTTGCCTATCTATCATGTGTCAATGATTATTGAAATGGAGTGAATAATGTTTTTTTCTTGAAGGAAAATGGAGTAATAGTGTTGATTACTAGGGTTATGCTCGGTTTGGATATAACATTTTGGTTCGATGATTTCTGGATCAAATATGTTATTAGTGTAAATTAACTGAATGTAGGTGGATCTATACCAAAAAATTTCCTGATTTACGATAACAATGTTGACGTGGTGTTTTTTAATTTTTTTTTTAGAGTCAATGCTGACGTGGTGTTATCTTCACCATTTCAACAACTTTTCCAAATCTTAAAATCTAAAACACCCTATTTTCAAAAATTATCAAGGATATGTGAGAATATCATTGATGTATGGTGTTACTAACATAACATACACACATGTGAATAGACTCGATTGATCGGAGGTTATGAGATATGACTTCACACATTTTGATCTTATTAGATTTTTTTTTTTTTTTTTTGACGGATCTTATAAGATTTGAAGTCACTGATAAAATTAAAACTGAAAACATTGTTTTATTTTTTTTTATTTTTTTATTTATTTTTGAGGTTGAAAACATTGTTTTATTGGCTCTGAGTCGAGGATAACAAGGCTTGAATGGTGTTAGGATAGGGGCAAATTGGTTCGATATAACTCGGAGAATCAGTATAAGTTATAACCATGGACTTCAATCAATAACAATAATACTACCTACAAGTTGACGAGAAGTGGCATTCAGAAGTTGCGTAAGACACAATTATCGACACAAAAATACAAATGTGTCGAAACAATTTCGGTAGGAGGGGACAGTAGCTTTGCATTTTAGTAGTAATCACGTGAAGCTGAAATAGAAGATTGCACAATTTCGAAGGCAACGTGAGCAAAGAAATGTTAACCAAGGGCGCTCATAAGATAATCAGAATCCAACTTCTGAACAAATGAAATTACAAGGCCATGGACGAATGGAGCCACATTTAAAGAGCAATGGAAGTACGCAAGAGGAGAGGGATGATGTCTACATACCGAGTCAGCTCTGATGGAACATACGGCAGAATACTGTCTAATTGGTCTTGATGACATGATGTAGCTACATGTATCGGCAATTGTAGGAAGAAAAAGGCCGCTATTGTCCTCATTGATGAACTTAACACGAGTATTGTAGTACAGAGAAACCACAATTTCAAAATAAGGATCACAAAGTTCACTTCGGCACTTGTTTGCAGACAGGATCCAGGACAAAAATCTCCCGGCCAACAGGTGAGTGAAAGAATGGGTTTTGTACCCCCCCCCCCCGTGTCCAATTGCATATTGCATCTCCCAAGACCTTGCGCAAATTGAAGTAACAAAATCCCAGAGTTTGGGACTTCTCTGACAAAAAGCGCGCACACTGATATATACCTATCTTTCTATACACAGATATGCTAAAAGTTATCTTTTGCTTGACGGATGATACGCAAAGCTTCAGCATCATCTGCCGAGGCTGGTATATCTAACGTTTCTCTGATCTTTGTACTTGACACACGAAGAAATGGGTTGCAGGACTTCTCTAACTTCAGTGTCGTGGGTATCTGTGCAAACATGGTCAAATTTTTGTTACCATCCAAAACAAAGTAAAAGCATTGACATACACTTCTAGCCTTCTAGGGACTTTTGATGTAAAAGGTAAGATTCTAGTAGCGGTAGGGGGAGGCCAATATCAATTTCTCTCCAAATCCTCGAAATCATTTCAACTCTTCCCTACCATCCATTTTAGGGTTTTCCTAAACTTTTTTGTATGACAGAATGACAGATTAAAATTTTTCCTCCTTCCTAATCACTTCCGTTTCTCTTTAAACCTCTCCCTCTTACCCAGCTGTACTGTTTACTAGATACACACCGAATACATTCAGCAGCACTTCAATAGCAAAGAAAATAAATCCATCATACACGAAAACAGCAGACTGTATTCTCTTAGTGTCCAGCTTTTTAGAAGTCTACACCACCTCCACAATTTGAACCTTGGATAGAAGAGTATACTAATTGGAAGCATATGATGAATGAAAGCACCATCAAGGTAAAGAAAGGACCTCGACAGCGTCAAACTACAGGGAGACAGCAGGACTCCGTGGAACTTGTTAGCCAGACTACATGAAACATTTCAGCCTAAAAGGCAGTAATACATAGCAGACCTAGACTCCCTCCCCCTCCTCCAGGAAAATATACAAGGAGAGAGTATGAATGAAATGAAATAGTCTCTTGCGTGAAGCCTAATAAATCTACCAGCGGCGATTGAAATCGAGTAGGGACTTCCACTCAAGAAGGATGAAAGGATCAGAAAAAGAAAACGGCATACTCTAATAAGCTATTAAAGAAGGTTAAAAGATTACCGTTGGCAAGCCTTTGTTTCGCAATTGTGCTACACGAGACGCATATGACTTGAGCGCTTCATTGGTCGGCTCTATAGACAATGCAAACTTAGAATTACTCTGCAAAGTGGTAATCACCATAGTTAGAAGAGAACTTAGAAGTTAGGATATTGGGCACAGTATAATCAGTGATCCTACACTGAGGTGATGAAGGTCATGTAACCTACCAAGGTATATTCATGCCCACAATAGACACTTGTGTCATCTGGTAGTGACATGATCTTTTTTAAAGAAGCTAGCATCTGCAACGCAAACAGGAGTCATATTAGCACAATTATAAATATTTAGCCTGGCCCAGGGTCAGTAAGTTTCCAATCTCACGGGCAGGCCCTCAAGTCCATAATTGAACATGGGAGCTTGGACAAGCTGTGAGAAGAAGACATAGTAACTCCAAGGGGCCTACACAAAAAGATGTCCTTGCATACTGCTTAGTCAATAAAGTCCTCAACCCCCGTGTTTCGCACCCTCTCAAAAAATAAAATCTTGGGACTTTCCAGAAAGACTGCAGACTAACCTCTTCGGATGTTCCTTCAAAAAGCTTTCCACAAGATAAACTAAAGAGTGTATCACCAGTAAAAATGGCCCCAGATCCAGGAAAATAAAAGCTGATGTGTCCTACAGAGAAAAGATGTTAGAACAACAGCCAACAGAAAAAGACCCGTCATATGTTTTCACCACTTGCAAATTACAATAGACACGGTAAAAGATCAATCATTTTATAAACATTAATCGATACACCCTTGTGCTGTTCAGCATTACTGAAAATTACAAGATCAAGCACTTGGACTGATATATTCCAAATTGAATATAATTTTAATAAGTTGTGCAGGCAGTCTGTAGAGCCAGATTGCCATATACCAACACCAAATAACGTTTCATGAGCAATATACAACATTTATCAGTGAAAATTTAGAGCATGAAACAGTAGAAAGAGCAGTAAGTCCGATATTACCTCTAGTATGGCCAGAAGTTTCAAAAACATCAACTTCATGGCCTGCAAAGTACCACTTGTCACCATCTTTTAAAGCTATATCAATCCCTGGAATTCTTTCTACATCTTTTGCCGAACCGATTACCTATAAGTAAACCAGAAAACTGCATGAATAATGGCATATATAAAACACAGAAAGGGACTGACTGGATGATGGAGAACATTCCAACTTCCAAGCTACAGTACCTCCTACAGCACAAAGTTCTGTTAATGGGGAAGTACTATTTAGCAGCTAAATCAAGACCTGCTTCATGAGATGAGGGGTAAGGAGACTTGAAATTCAAGGTAATGCACACACACACACACACACAAAAAAAAGAAAAAAAGAAAAGATGCAACAGACTTCATACCTTTGCACCGTACTTCTCTTTCAGCTCAAGGTTCCCACCAGTGTGATCATAGTGATGATGAGTATTCAGTATGTAATTCAAATTTCTGTTCTTCTTGCTCAGTGCATCGATAATAGGTACCGCTTCAGAAGGATCAACAACCCCAACAGTGCCAGTATTCTCATCATGTATGAGGTAAGCATAGTTGTCCCTAAGACATGGCACCTGATGAATGGGTATGTAAAGAAACATTAGCTGAGATGTTCATACATATTGAATCAACAGAGACAAACCTAGTTAGTTGACAATATATTCAATCACATTTGCCTAAATGCTTATTCAGATCCTAATCGTAGTACCAACATAAATCCAGCTATCTAACCCCGCAACATATCCTGCTGTATTAACCTTTTCTTAAGCTACTTTGATAACCGGTTTCCAACCTCAGACCCAAAAACTCATAGGTAAACAGTTAACCCATCAAAACGTTCACACTCCTTGAGTTAACTGGTCATGAATGATGTTCATCTTTTTTCTTTTTAAAGCAGTAAATATAATTCAGCGATTCATAATCCTAGAACCCCATAATCAGATCCCAACACCCAAAAAGTACAAAATCATAAACAGCAAATAATGGTCAGAAAAATAAAATCGCCCTGCTCAACATGCTAGCTGTTCTGAATGAACAGAGCAGCTTGTTTTACACAATGCGCATAAATCAATCATTACAGAGAAACTCTTACCAATTCAATTTGCAGTGCACTAGATATACAAGAAACATTGCACAGCCTTGTAACACCCAGCGACTGACCAGCTCCATGCAATGTCTTAAATGGAATAGACAGACAACGCATGAATCCATATAAGAGACCTTTTCGGATGCAAAGTTGCCTCACTCCAGGCCATAGACTTACCCCATCTCTCACCTACACGTCCTCCATGGAGAAACAGCCATTTAGTTCAGCTTCCTCGGTATAAACTTTAAATGACCATAAAAACATAAAACAACTTCCATGGCCGATAATGATAGATGGATTCTACAATATATACCAACTTCTTTTAGCAGTTCTTTCACATTTGATAAATGCACCACCCCAAAGTCAAACTAGGCTCACTTCAGATAACAAATGAACTACCATGAAACCACATCAAGCAGAGAACGCATAAGCCATCGAACAAGCAACCTGATATTTTTTATAGAAGTGCCAAAAATAACCAGATGGAATGAAGTTTCATCAACTGATTTTCCATTAAAATTTCACATAAGATGTCGTAATCATGTTGCACTACAAGAATCATTTTAAGGTTAAACCAATTTCTAACCTTATACCCAAAATCTAACAAACAAACAGGTTAAAGACGAAGCCATGCATGTCGGTGCACATATTCGAAACCACATCAAACCTTATACCCAAAATCTAACAGACCAACAGGTTAAAGACGAAGCCATAAATGTCGGTGCAAGTATTCAAAACCACATCAAACCTTATTCCCAAAATCTAACAGACAAACAGGTTAAGAAGAACCCATACATTTCGGTGCACATACTCGAAACTACGAACTTTTAGTAAACATAGGGCAATTTCCTGCAATAACCAAGTTGCAAACTTTATATCTTCTTTCAGCGTAAAGATAGATCCTCAAAAGTCATAACCTAGCCTTTCAAACCCAAAACAATTGTTTTTACTACATACAACAATTTTCACCTAATTCTAGCTGCACTGTCATTTTTCTGGGTTTTACTACTCAAAAAAATATGTCTTACAACTCTCTAACCACAATTAAGCAATGTTGTCATCATAATTTCAACAACCCCAGAAAAGAATCGTCACTAACAAGTACTATCCTAGATCATAATTCAAACCCAGAAAAACCCAAGTCCAAATTCTACTAAAAAAATGACCAAACTTAATAAAACCCACAAATAAAAACCAATAATAAAACAAAATTGACTAATACCCAGAGCATTAATTACACAAAAGGTCAACAAATTACATCAAATTCATCATTTAATTAACTCTAAGTAAATACAGTCATTATTAAGATAAATGTAAAAGCAACGAATGTAAAAAAAAAAAAAGGGGGTAAGAAAGAAAGAAACAAACCCTAGAACAAGGAAGGGAAGCCATAGCAGAAGGGAGCTTTGAGATCATTTGCTCCCCTCAAAATAAAAAAGAAGAGAGAGAAATAAGGGGGGAAAGAGTTGGTGAGAGGAGAGAGAGAAAGGCGGGTCTTTTTTTTTTTTTTTTTTTTGTTGTTAATGTTGTTTTTACATGAGACGAGATGAGAGATAAAAATGCACATTTGGTTGCTTCCACTTGTTTTTGTGTTGTTTGTTCATCTCCTAGGAGACTTGGACCGACCCTCGTCATATTCTTTCGCATCACCATTTTTACCTATTTTGACTTTCTTTTTAGTTTAGAACTTAGGGAGTATTTTGTCAAATCTTTTTGGTGGGAGAGCTCATCAAGAAGTTTTTTAAGTTGAGAGTCGCTTAAACTAGCATTGACAATCACGGAAAAACTCCTTTAATTATCAAGAAAAACATACTTAAGAGATGAGGGGAGGAGTTTGAGCTCCGACTTCCAAGGTTGCTCTTCCTCATTGGTTGAGGTAGCAACCTCTTTTAACCTCTCAATTGAGCCAAACTTATCATTATTCAACACATTATGACAATCATCATCACAATCTACCACATTTTCACTTAACACATTAGAGAGGCTACTCTCGTCTACCATTCCAAACACATTAAACACATTGTTAAGCACATCAATACTACACAAGCTCTCAAGCATAAAGTTTTTCAATGTGTTATGCAAGTGAAATTCAATTTTATCATCACCAACATTAAAAGACAACTTCTCATTCTTTACATCAATCAAGACTCCTCCGGTGGCCATAAAAGATCTTCCTAAAATGATGGGGGTATGGTTATTTTCGGGCATGTCTAGGACAACAAAATCGGCCGGAATGTAGAACTTGCCCACCTTGACCGGGATGTCCTCAAGTATTCCAACGGGATACTTTAAGGATCTATCCGCCAATTGGAGAGTCATTCTAGTGGGAAGCAACTCTCTAAGGCCGAGTTTTCGGGCAATGGAAAGGGGTAGTAGACTCACACTAGCACCCAAATCACATAGAGCACGATCAAAATGCACATTACCAACCATGCAAGGAATAGAAAAAATACTGGGATCTTTGAGTTTAGTTGGCATTTTGATAAGCAAGACGACACTACATTATTCCGTCAAAGACACAAACTCATTATCACCAATAGTTCTCTTTTTGGTCAAAACATCTTTTAAGAATTTTGCATAAGTTGGTATTTGAGTGATAATCTCGGTAAATGGAATAGAAACCTTTAGTCTTTTAAGCATATTCACAAACTTACCAAATTTTTGATCTCCACATTTCTTTTTAGCTCTTTGGGGGAAGGGAAGGGGAGACACATAAGTACGACTTGGTGATTTAGTGAAATTCTCAACCGGTTTCTTGTTAGAAGCATCATTTTCATCTTGCACATCAATCACATCATCATTATCAAGAATAACTTTGTCAAGTTTAGCAGGCAAGGGAACCTCACACTCTTTCTCACCCTCATTGACATCCGGGCTATCCTCGACCTCAAGATCCTTGTAGGGATCCTCCAAGGAAAACCCACTCTTTGTAGTGATGGCATTCACATGATGAGTAGGGTCTTTAAGGTTTGAGGTTTGACCCGGCAATGCTCCGGTTTGCCTCATGCATGGGATTGGCTAAGTCTTGGTTAGCCACTGGTGTCTCTAGAGGCTTGTGGGAGGAGTGAAAAGTGTCAAACTTGTTGTTGAGTTGTCAAAATTGGTCTTGGAAGTTCTCATTGGTTTTGACTTGATTAGAAATAAGACCGCTCAACATATTTTCAATGTTGGTTAATTGAGAAGGTTGGACATTTTGAGAATTTGAAGGATTGTGGTTGAAATGATTGTGTGATGTTGAAAAGGGGGTTTAGGTTGGCCAAATCCCGGTGGAGACAAGGCTAGTTCTTGGGGATTTTGCACGTTTTGGCTCCTATAGGAAAGATTGGGATGAATCCTATACCCCAGGTTATAAGAGTTTGAGTAGTCATTGTTTTGCGGCCTAGTGTTGTAAGATTGGAAGGCATTCACGTCATGGCTCATGTTTGAACTTAGATTCACATAATTCATGGATTGAGACGGACAAATATCATAAGAATGTCCAATACCACCATATGACTCGCAACTAGAGGACATGACACTCACATTCATGGGGGATTGGGGAGCATGTTGGGGATTTTGCAAATAATGAACATCTCTAGAAGGGGTAGTTAGGGACTCTACCTTCTTCGTAAGGTCTCCGATGAGAAAATATAGCTCTGGGTCGCATTTCATTTGAGCAACCTTAAAAGGAGTTCTCGTGGTGCCCCAATGTGAGTCGGTCCTACCCATCTTCTCAATCAAAGCCGTGACGGCTTCATCTCCCAACTCATCAAATGCCCCACCCGCACTAGCATTCAACATTGCCTTCGTTTGAGGCACGAGAGTATTGTAGAAGGTTTGGGTGGTCATCCAATCCGGTATCCCATGGTAAGGGCAAACTCTCAACAAATCCCTATACCTATCCCAAGCTTCACTCAAAACTCTCCATCTCATCTTGTCGAAGGTTTGGACTTCCGTCCTCAATTTTGTGGTTTTGGAGGGAGGGAAGTACTTGTCAAGCATGGCTCTCTTGTGAGGTCGAACCATGTGTTGAACGTATTTGGGGGGTGAGAGTTTAACCAACTTTTCACACCATCTCTCAAGGAGAATGGAAATAACATGAGTTTGATCGTATCATCCTCAACTCCGTTTCTTTTCATTGTTTCACACTTCTCCTTGAAAGTGAGGGGATGCATGTAGGCATCCTCACTAGGCAACCCATGAAAAACGTATTGTTGGATGATACCGATCAAGGCCGGTTTTAGTTTAAAGTTGTTAACCCCGATGTTACCATGGTTAATGGGAGAAGTGGCCGCATTGAGGTCCATTCGGTTATGATCCCCAACCGTAGCCATTTGTAGGAGTGTGTTTTGTGGTTCAAGATGGTCTATTTGTAGTTCGATTTGTGGATGATTTTCTTGTAGCAAGTTTTCTTGTGAGGAATTTTATGGTTCGATTTGTGGTTGTTGGATATCGTAATTGTTGGCAAAAGGGTTATCATCAAGAGCCATGACCCGAGTTTGAGCCGCCAATTTCTTCCTTAAACTCAAGTAGCACTCCGGCTCGGGAATAAGAGGTTGAAGATCTTGATTTACAAACCTGTGCATCAACAACCTCACAAGCATGTAAAATCAAGTGCACAAGGCATTTGGGGGGAGGGGGAATAAATCACAACCACCAACAAATTAACAAAGTAACAATGACCAGTCCTAAAATTTAAACAAAATCAAAATCAATCACTAAACAACACCGTCCCCGGCAACGCACCAAAATTTGATAGGCCCAAAACATGTCTCAAGGCAATCTAATCTATCCTAGTATAGCTAGGGTCGAATCCACAGGGACGAGGGTGTTTGTCTATCGATTTAGCTCTAATTTTGGTCTAATCTAATTAAGGTGAGAGAATTTATCTAATAACTATCGCTAATCAACTATTAGACAAATAAAGATGAAGACTTTAATGTGATAACCGCTTAATAAGGAGTTAGGGGGCTTAAGTGAGGTTTATGCAACAAAGACGGTTACTTTTATTAGGGGAATTGACAACAACAACATTTAGTGAATTGATGATTCGTGCAAAAAGAGGGACAACAAGCGATTAAAAACCCTCTGAAGTAGTTAATCTAAGTCCCAATTAATCGATTAAATCATCCTCATGCAATTAACCAACTAATCCTACTCGCTTATGCTTGATTGGGCCTCAAATCTCTTATGTTGACCTAATTAGTGAAGGATACAAACTACCAAGTGTACATCTTAAACAATCATGCAATTAAAACCATAAGGGTAGTAATTAGATACAAATCATATGAAATACATAACAATAAATCAATTCCCCACATAAAGGTACCACCTTTGTCACATTTCCCACACCCCTTAACAATAGGACTACTCACAAATCATTAAACCAACACTAATTACAACTAATGAGGCCCTAAACATGATACTAAACATGAAAACTATATAAAGATTCAAACTTGGATGAGTAAACTAGTTAAACAACAAATAAACATGAATTTATAATAACCAACAATAATTAAAACAAAATAAATAGCAATAAATAAAAGAGAGATTTGTTACCAAAGTGTGGTAATAAAGAGATGAGATGAAATAAATAAACTTGAATTATGTTGATAATAAAGCTTGACAATCGTTGTAATAATTTTCAATAAAATGAAAGATAAAAAGATGAGAGAATTACAAGGGTGGAGAAAGCAAAGCTAGAACTAGGAAAGAGAGAGAGTTTAGATCTACTTTTAATTAACCTCAAAAATATCTAAGAAAATGAAAAAGTGGCTATTAGGGTAGGTGGATATTTATTGTGAAGAAATGAAAAGACGAAAAAACAGGTGAAAAAGCGAAAACTCGGTAGCCGCTCGGCGAGCAGAGCGTTATGCTCGGCCGAGCGGACATTGGCTCGGTGAACCATTTACTGCCCTTATACGCTCGGCGTTCTACTCAGCGAGCAGATGGCTGAGCATAGCTCGTTTCTTCTTCTCTTGGCTCCCTTTTTCCTCGTTTGTCGTGCCTAAAGTCCCTCGTTTGTCCAAGCTCTATTTCAGTTCCTTGGCTCGTTCGTGCCTCGGGTTCCGCTCCAACGTGCTCCTTAGGTGTTCCTACAAAAGCCAAAAGCAAACTGCAAAACCCGATTCTCGTACAAAATAGGAAAGGTACTAAATTATGCAAAATAACATCGAATTGAGCCAAGACAAAGATATACATGAAAATGACAGAAAATTGGCTATACAAACATCAAAATTAGGGGACGAGATGCATAAATCACACGGAAAACGGGCTCAAAATAGTTGTATTTACTTACTACTTTGTGCACATGGTACCCAAATAGTAACTTTCGTTAGTTTTTTCTGTTAAGTGTGATATGTCGGTTAGTTTTTAGGCAATTAGTTAACTAAATTATAGAATTAATATTTTAATAAAAAATTCAATAAATTTCAGAAAAAAATATTTAATTTTTTTTAAATAGTTAATTTTTTTTTAAATTAATTTTTTTAGGGGTACCATGTGCAAAATGTTAAGATGTCATGGATACGATGTGCACAAAGTGTTAACTTAAACGGTACTATGTGCACAAATTATGAATACTATTACAAAAATATATTTTTTTATTAGAAAAAAAAAAGTTTTTTTTTTTTTTGGATTTTTTGTTCAATTTTTTTTTTTTTTTGGATTTTTTGTTCAATTTTTTTTTTTTTTTTGGATTTGTTTCTAAAAGTCCAATTTTTTTTTTTTTTTTTTTTTTTATTAAAAATCAAATTATATAACTTAATTAGAATTTAGTTAACTAATTTACCTTATGACTAACCAAGACATCATCACTTAATGGAATATTCTAACGGAAGTTACTATTTGGGTACAATGTGCACAAAGTCATAAGTTCAGGGGTATCATGTGCACAAACTTGCCAGATTGGGTACCATATGCAATCTGTCAAAGTTTGAGGGTATCACGTGAATTTTCCGTTACAATAATAATATGTCGTTCAGTTGTAGTTAGTATCAATGATATATTTATTCTTTCTTACATACTGAACGTGTTTATTAAGAGGGGGAGCGTGAGGAAGAGACATTTGAGTGAAGAAAGATTTTTTTCAGTCTGGATTAACGAGTAAAGCCTACAGATTTGGGCCAAAAACGAAGATTAATTAATAGTATCGTCTGATACAATATTGTATCAAAGCGGGGACAACTATTCATCTTCCTATTCGTGTTCATATTCAAATCCATATTCATATTCAACCCTTTTCTAATATGCAGATTTCTTAATCTAGATTCAAATACAAACAATCAAAATTAAATGTAAACTAACTACTCTCGTGAAAATTAAACTTAAATTAACAAGTCTCCATGTAAATTTAACACAAAATCACACTTTTCTTCATCTTAGTAATCTTCATCTTCTTCACCTCATAATCAGCTCAACCTTCATCTTCAATCTTTGTGTAAAACCCAATTTAAAAACTACCTAGATTTAATGCAATACCAAATATAGTTGTAGTAAAATTAATTATTTGGATATCATCGACTAATTTCAATTCATAAATAAATACATTAACAATTCTTCAATATGTAGAAGATTCATTTGGGTGTTAATTTTGAAATTTCTATGTTCATTTTGGGTAGAGGAGAAGATAAGAAGTAGGAAGAATATTAGATAAGATAGAGGTTGAATCTAAAAAAACGTAGAGAGAGAAACTGAATTTTTTTTGGGGTTTTGTAACAATTTACAATAAAAGAAAAGGTAAAAGAAAACACAAAGTCTCATAAAAGACGATATCTCAATAATTTATTGAAAGATCATTATATTGCGTTACAAAGTGACCCTTCTCACATTGCTTGTAACGATGATAATAATTTAGTGATAATATTAACTTTCTATTATATATCACACTAGTTTTAAACTCATGCATTACACAGTTAAAAATATTATATCGTATGACGTACGTAATAATTATTTTCTTTTCCTTTAAATAAAAGCTGTAGTATTATTCTTATTTTTATTGCCTCCTGTAGCCACTCCGTTTACAACTCCTAAAGACATCACTGGGTGGGTATGGGGCAAAATTGAGGGAGGAAGCTGGTATATGATGTAATGGTTGGACAAAATGATTATATTAGGTGGTATGATCAAATTTTACTTTTAATAGGTGTAGTTCAACCAAAAATCCTAAATTATATTAACTAATTAAATTTTTGTTAGTTAAGATGTCTCCTCATCTCACTAAATCACTTACGGAGTATTACTTTATCTTTACATAATTTATTTATGTTTACTTTTTTACGCATTTTCACAAAAGTTTCAATTTTGACTATATATTTCAACCAAATTCATTTTTCACTTAATTTTTCAAAAATATGTGTAAATGGATCTTATATTGAAGTACATTTCGACACGAATTTATTGATATATGTATTGATGTGATGGTATTAGTGGTGTCTAAGTAGTGGGTTATATCTCACTAGTCTTTGCACCGTGCTACGCACGGTCTTTATTGATTAGCATGTTTGATTTTATTCGTAAAATAGTAAAAATAGAGAATTTACAATATTAGTCATTGACGTCTTCAATATTCTCCAAACCGCATAATATTAAGCCTCTAACTTCCCTCTCCACTTTATTGTTATTTCAATATTTATTCTCACCACAATTTTGAACGATATCATATACCACTATTTATATCAATCACCCCTAAATTATTTTGAGTTTTATGTATGTATATTTATTTATAACCACAACATTAATACCCTTTATATATAATTATGTTAATATAAGCATCAACCAAAACAATTGGCATAGTGGTTGATGTGTTTCAGTTTCACATGGAGGTCACGGGATCAAGTCTTTGTAGAGTTTTTACACCGTGCTACGCACAGTCTTCGTTGATTATCGGGTTTGATCTTTATGCGTAAATTAGTGTAATAGATGTATCACAATATTAGTCATCGACTTTTTCAATCTATGTCAAACCGCATAATATTAATTCTTGTATTTGCTCTCCACTTTTTTGTTATTTCAATATGTATTCTCACCACGATTATGAACAATATCATAACACGATTTATATCAATCACCCCAAATTACAAAAATAGATAGATTAGTATATTAGTGATCAATATCATTGTCCCCTCCCCATCTTCATTGAGTAGTGTGGATAAAGTGTCACCAAAAACCATTTGTGTGTTGATTTTACACGTAAATTGCTGAAATAGAGAGTTACAATATTACTCATCCATGTCTTCGTTTTTCTCTAAACTGCATAATACCAATTCTCGTGTTTTCACCTCTTAGCTTTTTTTTTTTTTTGGTATTTTAATATTTATTCTCATCAAGTTTATGAATAATATCATATACTACGATTCACGTCAACCTCCTCATAAATTATTTTGATACTCCCTCTGATTCTTTAGATTTCCCCCATTTTCCTTTTTTGGATGGTGCAATATATTTGCCCATTTCTATTTATCTGTGACATTTGTATAGGCATAAGTTCATTTTATCCTTCATTGAAGGTTAGACATACTCATGTGCATATGGGACAAATGCCCTTTAGTGTAAAAAAACCAAGGTTACCCCACTACTATTAAACTTTGTGCCCAAATGAAATGGGGCAAATCTAAAGAATCGGAGGGAGTATTTCTTTTTATGTATGTATTTATAACCTCAATATTAATGGCCTTTATATATAATTATGTTGATAAAAGAAGCAACAAACATCAATTGGCTTAGTGGTTGAAGTATTAAAATGCAACTTTGAGGTTGCGGGTTCAAGCCTTCATAGTCTCATTTTTGCGGATTTAACTATGTCATGTGATGAGGTGGAATTTCTTGTGTGTCATGCACGTTTGCATGTCACCTATGTGGCAGGTGAGGTGGAGGAATGACGTGTCGCGCCCACACGGTTTCCATCCAACATATATATATATATAGGTCATTTTAATGTAATTTATATGGATTGTGAGTATTCTCCTATTTGTTGGTTTGTGTTGTAATTCGGAGAATATAAGTTGTTTTTCTAATGACGAGATATAATCACTCCATTTGGATTGCTGATCGCGTGTTGAAGATAATAATACCCGAGTTAATACCAAGGAAGACACCACCAAAGACCAATTCTACCTACAAATGGCTCTAAGTCAAGAGTTGAAGTTTTGATAGCCAAGAAACACAATGTCAACTTCCGATCGCCATAACTTTCTTTGTAGATCAGTTTTTGCAGAAATTCCACTTTGAGAGTAAAGTTTATATTATGAGCTTTCCAACGATATATTATGAGCTCAAAACTGACTCCTGAGGTGAGATTTATGTGCGATTGAATAACGGCCTGCGGAGCAGTTTCTCGACTCGAGACTGAAATGTCTCGGCTCGAGCCTAGTGCCTCGACTCGAGTTTGGTTCTTCTCGAGTCGTGAATCAGTTGTCGAGAAGGTTGTTTTGACGGGTTAAACCTCGACTCGAGATAACTAGTCTCCACTCGGGACGTTTTGTCTCGAGTCGAGAATACTTTCTCTCGAACGGTTTTTCTTTTTAGCATTCTCGACTCGTGATGACTTTCTCGAGTCGAGACGGTCATTTCCAGATATTTTTAGTAGTTTTATTTTCTTTTCTTTCCATTTTGTTGTTTTGTATATATAGAGGAGGAGAGAGAAAAATCACATCTTATCCTCATTTTATCCCATTTTGCTTCATTTTCCTCCACTCCTCTCCTCTTCTTAGCTTCCCCTCAAATTTTGTTCATGTTTTGTATTATGGAGAGCTAAACTCTCTCAAATCTTGGTGAAGCACTAATCTTTCGATAATTAATGTAAGTTATCGTCTTTTTCCTTTACGTACTTGATTGGTTGTTATTCCTTGCGTTTATTTATAATCGTATCTCGTTTTATCTAGGTCACTACTAGATTTAGCTTGGTTTGATTATTAGCTTGTTTAGATAATTTGGTGGTATTCGATTATCTAGATTTGTGAAGCAACCTTTGTTTATTAATGCGCGGTTGCGGTTTTTAGACTTAGGAGGAATTAACACGATAATTGAAGGTTAGGATTGGTTAATGCGCGATTGCGGTTAATTAGTTACTAAACTTGTTATTCTTAATCGATATTAGTTCGTTGTTATTGCTACCACTAGGTTGAACCGAAGATGGTCGTTTAGGTTATCTAGAGTGGTTAGGGTGAATTTAGAGCGGTCGCTTAAATTCACTAATCTTAAGAACTAATAGAACTTTGTTCACGATTAAGCAATCAAAGTGAAGGAATAATTCGATTTCTTGCGGAAATAATTCGTTAGTGATAGATGCGGATCCAAGACTTGTCCCTAATTGGAAATCACCTTTTATTTACTTGTTTTATGTTTGTTACTTCGTTACCAAACAACTCATAACCCCCCTTTTGTGACGTTACTTTGCATATAATCACCACTAGAATTAATCCTAGTTCCTCGTGGATACGATCCCGACTTCCCTAACTACATTAGTTAGATAGTAGGGTTATTTGGCGGATATCGCGACAATATCCTCTCACCATGTATCATAATATTCTGATATATGTAGCTAGGCCTGGCAAAACTGACCCAGACCCGAACATCCGAACTTGACCCGAATTTTTAATCTGAATTGAACCCTAAACCCGAATTGACCCGACCCGAACCCGAAATGACCTGAATTCTGTTTGACCCGATATTGACCTGACCCGAACATAACCCGAATTGAAATGGCCTTAGACGCGAATAACCAGACGTTTTAATGATTCAGTTGAGGAAAATTGACTTAGATTCGATATATCACATCCTTAATCACTCAAATTACCAGTAAAACTTCAAATCAAGATAGTTTTAGACAAATGTTTAAGAAATCTGACATTAATATGATCAGATTTAAACATTTTGAAATGACCCGATCCGAATTTGACCCAACCCGAATTCGACCAGTAGTTGTCACACCCGAACTAGACCCGACCCAAATCGAACCCGATCCAATCCGAAATAGACCCGAAATACATGACCTGAAAGATGACCCGACCCAGACCCGACCCGAATGACCCGTTTGCCAGGTCTATATGTAGCCCAAGTTATAACAAATTATATATGTTTCATGTAGATGACTGTATGTCTGTATGTGAGAGTTTTACAAATATTGGTCTATCTCTGTGCATTTCTTCATTTTTAGTGCGTTGTGGAAATTTTTTGATTTATAAACGCGCCATATGCATTTGTCAAAATCCTCTTTTATATATCTATGATTTTGGAAGATCCAATCATATAAAATTAACTTAAATTTATAAAGTAACCCTTTTACAAATCAAAGATTAAGTGTTAATGTCTTTAACTAAAACCATTATCAAAAGTAGTATAATTGTCACAAATTATAAAAAAATAGGTCACGATATAAACAATAGGGTTGGTCTCTCAATAAATTATTGAAAGACGGCCTCTTACAAGACCTACTGAAAGAAATATAGAATTTAAATTAATATTTCTGAAATTTTTGAATGAAATGTTTAAATTTGGAATATTCTTGTTTTGAAATGGATCAATGAGGGATTGACACATATTAGTGTATGAGATTCTTCATATACCCAATATATGTGTACCCTTTACCCCAACAAACATCTATGAATAGTAGTATGGGCATCTGTAAACATTGTAATATACACACTTCAGAATCTCACATTGCACCCGAATATACATAACTGAAAACATTATACATTATCGTAGTAAGAACGGATAAATCTGGACTCAACGCGGCTGTCGACATTTATACTCTACTGCTGAACTAAGCTGATACATCTACCCTTAACAGTTCACATAAACGAAAGCTTGGTCAGTAGAACAAAACTACCTTGTTGCCTGACTTACAGTTACTTTCTTAACTACTGCTCTGAGTGCCTGCAAACTTGCGACTATTCCACAGCATCTCCCGTTTAAGAGAGCGTCTCAGCCTGCCTGCTCCAGGATTCAAGAACAAACCAGCATCTACGGGGCAGAAAGCTCCAAATGTGTAATGTACAACATACAGATTTTCCATATCCTAATCTCTCTTTAATCTCCTGATAAGAAGTCATCCAGGTCATCCGGTACATGCAACTTCTCAATAGCAGCCTGCAAAACAAAATCGGCAAAGCATGTTATAAGAAGTGAGTCCAAGTGACTAAGGGAGCTTTAAGAAACTCTAAACTTGTTCACCAACGGTGAAATTAACTCCGAAATTTAGCCATGCTCAACAAAAATTTAATATGCCAAAGGGCTCGCCTCAATTAGGAGTAATGATTACTAGGGTAATAGAGGCTAAAACAATGGAAAACAAAGGGGTGTAGAAACAATTACTCTCATATGGGGCTAAAGCGTTACCAATGGGGGGAGGTGGGTAACGAGATAGGTAACTATTACCCCCTTTATAGGAACACAGAGTCTCCCCATCTGTCCTCCACCATTATTTTAATAATTTCCCATTTGTTTCCAGTCTTACTCCAAAAATTATTCCCCCATTTCAAGCGTAACTAGTAAAATAATTAATAAAAAATAATCGTAAAAAGCTCCGGCTTGGCCGAAGTCAATACTAAAGAAATAGAAGTTACATCCAACAGGTTCATATCCTGGGTGCCCGATTCACCACAATGAATCTTAACCAAGAATCATGTTGCTGGAAACAGTTGTGCATTTCACGGAAAAAAAACTTGTAAACCTATTGAGTTTAGAAGCATTCCATGAAATTAATTGCAAAGAATGGCGTGAAACACGTTTCCTTTAGCAAAAAAAAGCTGTCAAAGTTTTACCGAACACTTTTTCCGGTATTTTTCTGACAACATAGTTTTAAGAACATATATGGAGAGTTGAAAAGCCATCTTAAGAAAAAATATACCTTAATAGTAGCAATATCTGCAGCTGATGGCCTCAGATCCAATGCAAGTCCAAAATGAAGCATCGCTTTATCACACATGTTTTTCCGTTTATATATCCTACCCATCAATGCATAGATACTACATTCACGAGGTGCATACTCCTTGAGCTCTTCCAAAACTTCAAGAGCCTCATCGTACTTATCCATGCTATACAATATAATTGCCTTCTGATACATGGGGAGAGGATTCTTTTTGTCAGCTAAAATGGCCTTTTCCATCATCATCAATGCTTCCTCGTTTCTCTATTTCGCCACCAAGAATCACCATAGTTTGGATTAAAGTTCCATCATGGCAAAAAATATAGTTGTAATAGAGGCTACGACATAGTATCATACCTTCAGATAATGCAGAGCTGTTCCAAGATATGACATTATCACAGAGGACTGAGGATTTATCTGGAAGGCCTTTCGAAAATGATGTTCAGCAAACTCAAACTTCTCTTGGCGAAGGTACACCATACCAAGACCATACCATGCATTGTGATGTCGTGAATCAACACGAAGAGCACTTTGAAAGCTACTTATTCCACTATCAAAGTCCTCCAAGGCAACATGCTCATGGCCACAAAGAGTGTGTGCATATGCAAATCTTGAATTTAACATAACTGCACGCTGGAAATTTTTCAAAGCAGTGTCATGGTCTTTCTGCAAGCTGTAGCAATTTCCCATAGCACACCTGAAAATGAAAGATATATGAATGGCTTGTTTGGGTAAGGGGTTCTACAAGAAGGAGAGGGCACAGTATGTGACGTCTCCAATGGCCAAATTTGGAGTATGTTATGAAAAGGACAGAACGTAATATGAGCTATCCCAGCCCCCCCCCCTCTCTCTCCAATAAATTCCTTGACAACCTCTCCCTTTCCTGCCTTATATACAAGGAAAAGGTAGATAACAAGATACAGGAATGCTAAAACAAATTGAATGCAGATCCAACCGAGAACCCTAAAGTAACAAATAGCCAAATAAATGCATTACTCGACCAGTTTCCAGTCCAGCTACTATCTCCCATGTTTTCTAGGCTACATAACCATCTCTAACATGAATATAGTTGTGGCAAAAAAAGAAAAAGGCCTTAGCTAATGATTTAATCTAACATAAATACTATATGCTGACCGCAAACAAAAGTCATAGAAAGGAAAAATTTCTTGAATTTTGTAACAGTGATTGTCTACATACTATCCAAACAGAGAAAACGTGGTCAAGGAGGGGACAAAAACACGTAAAAGAAAGGATCTATTGAAAGCTCAAACTAGAAATATAGAGGATAGCCCGTTCATGTCCGAAAGAAAGTACCATGTTTCAGGAGCTAAACGATCAGTTGACAGCAGCTCCTTAGCCAAGTAACTCAGTTTCATATCTTCCTTCAAAAGCTGTAAACAGAAACATGTCAGTTAAGTGTTAAACCCTGCCATGCAGAAAAGAAAAGAAAAGGTTATGGCAGATGAGGTAGTAGGGCTTGAGAAGAATAGCACATTTATTTGCATCATTTATAAAGCAGATGGCATACAAAATTGACAAGAGGGAGTTCCTAGAAAATATGCTCAGCAGAAACAACTCACATAGAGCACTGAGGAGTAAACATCCATTCCATCCAAACTATAAGGACACTGACGGCGAGCAAGAGTAAAGGCACGGTCAGCTTCTAAATAATCCATTAATCCAAAATTTGCTATTCCAACCTACAAGGAAAAGCAAGCAATCTATACTTGTTAATTGGGCACGAAACAAAATTGATACAAACAGTCGTGATGATTCAACAGTCCCAATTTCAGCACAAGACTTGACCGACATAAAACATCTCAATTACAACGAAGGAGCAAGCATGTTTTTAAAGATAGTAATCAAATGCATAGCTATAAACGCGGTGCATATTAAAGGAATGAGGAACCACAGTTAGTTGTTTCAGGTCGGCCAAGTCACATCTTCGAACGCATTCTACAAACTCCTCTACATTGCAGGTCTCAGGTCCAGATTTCGAGGACACCACCAAGGGGACCAGATCAAGCATTTGCTATTATATAGCATTACATTTAGAGAGTTAAGATGCTCAAATTCCACTCAATGATGTCTTCCTGACATACGCTACAATATAAAAATTGTCCTTTATGCGATACAGAAGGTGTAGAAACATCATTCCAACATGATAGCAGGGAATGACTAAACAGGGCTTTTTCTAGGAAAAGACAATCACTTGATATATGCAATCCCTTCAAATCCTATATTTCTTTAGACCACAGGCGGGACAACCTACATCTTCTTGGTAGATAAACCTGAAAAGGCATTTTCAAGATTTAGGGAACTAGTTAACAAAATATAAACTGCTTTCTCCAGCCCAACAAATTCTTAACATCTTCTATTCTAGAAAGTCCTAATAGATTCCCAACATTAATTTCTAGACTTAAAATGCTTCACTGATGTTACTTGTATCTTGTTCAACTCATTGCGATAAATAGTAAATTTTCTATTCTAGGAGGGTTACCAAAAGTAGTTGTCAATGGTAAGAACTAAACAGTGATTTACCTGAGAAAGAACCCAGCCAGTATTGTAATGCTTCAAAGGAAGTCTTTGATACAGTTCCAACGCATCCTGTAAACCCATTCAAAGTACACGCATGACTGTCTAAAACAGAAAGCTCAGTCGACAAATTTATAACAACACGATTGACGCCTAAAACAGGAAGTGCAAGTGTGGTTGTGTAAGACATGACTCTGTTACCTTGCATTTGTACATGCAAGAAAGTCTATAAGCCTCTCCCAGGAGTCTCCAGAGGCTCAGAATATCAACAGCACCTCTATGGACTCTAGTATCATCACAAGCATTTCGCTCTGTAGTCAATGTTCCACCATTCTGCTCAGCAGATCTAGCATCCCAAAGGGAAGAAGTACTAATACTTGCTCGAGATTTTAGGCGAGAGTCGTCAAAAGTTTCATGGCAAATTCCTGCAACGAAGTGCCAATGCAAGCAATCCAGCTCAAATTATTAGGATCAAACAGTATGGGAAAACAGAAGTAACATATAATGACACAAACACCCCACAAGTCCATAACTAAGATGAGCGAGTAATTTAAAAGATACCATATTAAAAGCAATATAATAAGAAAAAAAACTGACAAAAACTATGCAATATATGAAAACAGCTACAGATTCAAAGGGAGAGTAAGGAGATTTGGAGAAACATTTCGCTTTCACATCCAAATCATCCTTCCAGATAACCCTAAACAACATCAATCATATTGTGTATAGCACAATTGTAAAAAGACTGTTGTTACCTTCCTCAAAACATTCACCAGATGATGGTTGTGATTTGCGAACAGTCCCAGAGCGCAATCCAGCACTGCTCAACCTAGAATATCCCAAATGCTTCGCCGAATGACTGGACCCATTCCCAGTTGATGTTGATGCAGTTGTGTTGGCGGCCTTGGTGCTTCCTCCTACTTCTCCAGCAAGTCGCAGACTTCGTCTAGGAACAGAATCAGAAAACAACCTTCCTGATATCTGATAGGAAAAAAAAAAATGAAAGAGGTGAGATAAATGCGTCTTCAAAGTAGTTTAAAACCATCCTGATATCTGAAAGCAATCAAAATGAAAGGGGTGAGACGAATGCGTCTTCAAAGTAGTTTGAAACACAACAGCAAGATATCCTCAAGATGCAGCCACTTAAAAAGCAACAATGCCTTAAAGTCGTGGCTTATAAAAAGATGTAAACTGACAGAAAGAGACTCAGGTAAGATTAAGCAAATGTATCATCCTTAGCTCAACACATCTATTTAGGACATACAATTGAATTAGGACTAACACAATCTGTGTATTAAGTTTACAAATTGTTTTTTAATAGGTCAATTCCTTCTTTGGACGAGGTTGTGAGGATATCAATAATTTAGAAGAGGACACTAAGGGAGTGCCACCAAAGTAGTACCAAACTACAAAAAGACGAAATAGAACCATGGAAGTGATATAAAAGGAGAGCTACCTAAGCACTTTGCTAAAAAAATAAAAGAGGGGGGGGGCAGCCCGGCACACATTGGCGTCCTTGCAAAGAGAGGGTCCCGGGAAGGGTTCCACCACAAGGTGTATGGGGGCAAGCCTTCCCTTGTCATTTTTTAGACGAGCTAACTAAGCAAATCTACTATCATGAGGAATTTAGTCCACAAAAAGATTAGATGTCAAGAGTTGGTGAGAATGTAACAGCTACACAACTACCTCAAAAAACGAAATTTGAATTCTTGGTGCAATGTAGCAATATCATCATTTGCAAGTACACCACCAAACATCTAGTGGAAATTTTCTACCAAACTTTGGCTATCCAACCTTTATACATCCCCCTTTTCAAAGGTGAGCGAGTAGCTTTAGCCATGCACTACATGGACAAGGAAAAATGCCACAAAAGCATGCGCAAAGTTCGAACAGTGGTGCTGCTCAGCACTACTTTTTCTAATCAAACCAGACATAAGTGACTACTGCATGGTAGCTTATTTAATTTCTTTTTTCCTAACCAATTACTAGCCTAATAATATTTTTGATGTCATATATGCCAGGCCCGGGGTTTGGGGGGGGGGAGGGCACTACTTATGAAGTGGCCATGCAAGCATAGGATCATAACCTTCCGTAATTTTCCTTCATCAACAAACTTCCTTCGCGGGGCTTGAAGAGTTGTATTTACTACTGATCGAGGGGAACTTTCACTGCTTGCTGATGCAGGATTGTGCTGTACATTCCTAAAAACTGGAGGAGGAGCAATGCCAGACATCTGTAGAAAAACAAGTAAAGCTGAAGACAGTTAAAACACAAAGGCTTCATATCTGAAGGCAGTTTGATATATCTACCCTTAAAAGACAGCTGAGTGTCAATGACTATTGAAGACTTGAAGATGGTAAACAAGTAAATAAGTAAATGGTACTACGACAGTTGCCAATACATAACCAGAAAAGACTTAGAAAGGTTCACTAGCCAAACAGTGCAAAACATTACTCCAGTGCCTCAAAGGCTCCTGTCATACGGTGGGGTAAGGGGGGTCGGTGTACGCAAGTCCTAACACCCTACGCTGAATATATAGACAGGATGACCCATGGTGAAAATTGCTTCGAGAATCGTGCTATTTCACCAATACAAGAAGCGCAAACAGTGCAAAGGCAAGAAAAATCAATAGAAACTTATCTAAAAGATAAGAAGAGATAGAATCTTTACCCACCTCATTAACTATCAATAATGAAGTTTCAGGCCAATCATTGTTTGGATAACATCAAAAAGACATATAGTTGCACGGGGTACATAATACTTTGAAACATTCCCTGGCCGGCTAGCGTAACAGTGAAAAAGCAAAAAATAATGGTTGTTTTGCTAGAGAACCAAAAAGGGGTAGAATCCTTCATCCAACTTATCAACTATTAGAAATAAAGTTCCACACCAACTACGGTTTGCAAATTCAAATGAAAAGTGGTCACTTTAGCAATAATGAAGACCAACATGTGCTTCATCCTCGCATCTTTCAACAATCGAATAAAGAGGCGTGTTGTTGAAAGATTAAATAAAAAAAAAAAACTTCATTGATATCCATAGTCGAAGCTATTATAATTCAATTCCATCTGCTCCTCTCAAAAGAAGAATCGAACCAGGGGGGACCTGCGTGATTGCAAAGGGGGTTGCCCCCCTCCCCCGAACATCTTCGAGATTTTATGATATGTACTTATCATTTCTAATAATAAATGTGTCTAATGGGTTGGATTACTAGTATCTAGTTATCTACTCTAGCTTGTCACACACGGAACCCGGCTTCAATTCCCAGTGCTGTCAATTTTGAGCTTTTTATTTTATTTTATTTTGCACGCACTCACGCAGTAAAGGAAATTAATTGGGTTAAGGTTCGAACTTTGGTCTTCTAACACAAAATCCAATCACCCGACCATTTAAGCTAGCTAATGATTATATAAGCTAATAGATTCACTCTATTTATCTTGTAAGATGACTTATTTTGCAGCTCAAACCTCTTAGAACTTCAATACAATTGAATCATTTGACATGCTTTTCTTTCCCTTAACATTGTGCTACTTCTATAACTTCTCTTTTATGTTTTACATTCATAACCTACCGAAATTTAGTTCTTGAATCCGCCTTTGCATGTCATATTTAGTTAGAAAAGGTACAGAATCAAGCAAATGTTTAATACCAACGTAACAAAAAAAAAACTGCAGTCCATAATCCATCAAAAAAGATGTTAAATATTCAGAAGTTGGATATCTTATATGCGTGTTACATTAGATTATTATAGAAAAAGTGAGCATCAAGTGCCTACTAAAACATTTACTTTGGTACGGTGAGACCTATCAAATTAATTAGTAATCAACAAAATTCCACACAAAGTTGTAATTTATTTGTCTTTTTTTGTGCTGTTTAAATTTTCGTGAATACAAGTACTCTAATAAAAATAAAGTCGTTATTTATTTCAGCAACCGTTTTTTAACTTCGAAAAATACACCTTCTAGCTAACGGGTTTTGGCCCCCTCCCCCAAATTCCCCAGATCCTGAATCCGCCCCAAAATTGACCTCCCAAGAGCTACTACTAATGAGCACTTTGTCGGCTGACACACTAATAAAAGTATTACACTACCCAAAATTGCCAAGCTACTCCCTCCAAACACCCCATTTGACTTTTCACGGTCTTCGAGGCCACTTTAACCAATAGTTCTATGAAACATTTTCGAAAACAAATGTACATACTAGTATGTTTTTGTGGCATATTTTAATTCATTATATATTACTCCATATAAGATATTTGAGGAAAAAAAGGACATGGGGGTTTTAAAATGGGGCGGAGGGAGTAACTGGTAGTAACAGCTTTAATGAAATGTCACCGAAATGTTCCCTATTTACTAGGTCTGGGCAGGGGTGCCGTCCTGAGGTTCGCGCTCAATAGCAGTCGCAAAAGTAAGTTGATAAGCACTCCCAACTCATGCTATTATCAAACCCAACCAACTTCTTATGGCAACTATAAGATTCCTCGTAAGCAGACCATAAGAGTCTGGGGGCCGATATCCAAAAATATTTCGTTAGGAAGTATACCAAATGGTACTCGATCCAATACCAAGTGGCTGACTAAAAGTTCGCTGCTCTCTATAAAACCAGAATATCAAGTACCATACAATTCTACGTGTCCAATCAAATTTACACAACTATAATCGCTAAAAACAACCAATGAAACTTCTCGGAGTGTTTTGCTTTAGCAACTATACTCTGGAAAGCAAGTAGGAAATGTAGATAAACTAGAGAGTAGAGACTAAGTGGAGGCCAACTTGTTTTCAGCTACATATTGAAAAATTAGCTAAAGATTCCTCAGCCATCCCTCATTCCCAAATTCTGAAATAAAATAGTCACTAGACAGAGGGGGAAAAGGTCAGAGACCATACCTTACCTGTGAGGCCATTGGCGAAGGAGTATTATAAAAGGAGAAGCTAGAGGAATTGCAGTTCGACGGTTGATTGACAGCTACCATGGATCCACCTCTTCCCAGATGGCTTCCAGTAGTATCTTTCACGCTACTGTTGTTAGCACTTCTTAGCTGCCTTGGACTTCCATCTTCTAAGCTCGTGCAATCAACTTGATTGTGATCCTCACTCAAAACAACGAAGTTCAAGGAAGAAAGGGTCTGCTGCTGCTTCTGAATAGTAAGAACAGCTGATTCTCCAAAAACAGAAGCTACTTCTCCAGCAGAGCCTGGAAATTGAAATTCAAATTAGGCGAATATGAGTACACTTAGTAGTTAGCGCTACTTAATAAGGGAAATGTTAGATGGATAACATCTCAAAATCTACTTAGTTTAACGTACGCCAATCATAAAGTTAGAAGGCAGGATAACTGACTAAGGCCAGAAAATCACACTTGGCTTTACACAGCCAGAGTGCAACCCAAGGTCAGGGAAAACTGATCGAGCATTAAAGACAAAAGAAGTACTATGTCATCTATTGCAAAACAACACCACCACCAGAGCATCCTCTAAGGCTCCCACCTATAGAGCAGGAAGAGGCACCAGATGTGGGCAGCCATAGCCCTGTTAATCGACACTGAGAGCTGACTCTAGAAGGACGTACATTGCATCTTAAAATTCAGATCCACAACTAGCAAGAACGAACAAGAACAAGAAACCGACATGGACTTCTGGAAAGTTAAAGCACTAACACCTAATAATTTAGGTTCAACACAAGAGATCCCTTCTAAGTAATATGAATAGAAAACATACGGGAACAAGTACATCATATATCTTAATTCATCCATACAATGTTCAATTAGGCATAACCTGGACGACTACGAGAAAATGGAATATAGACATACCCAATACACACAACTCTTCATATGCAGCCCAACATAAAGGATCGATGGACAATGCTTGATTAAACTGATGAATGGCACTTTTCGTTCGATCAGTATACCTGAAAAGAATACAGCAGCGTTTACAAGGCAATCATAAGAAGAACTCAAAAGTTTGTTACGAAGGCAAGAGATAAATACGCTGAAACAATTAGCTTCAGGACTGACAACAAAGGGTTAGAGTAGTAGCTTAATGCCCCCCAACTATCATAAAGAACATGTGAGTTAAATTCCTCCGTTCACCTAGAGAATGACTCTCCTCTTTCGCCACTTTCTTGCCAGGTAGGACTCTTGAACTATACTCTTAGGTTTAAGAACCTCCTTATGCGGGAACTTTTAGGAATTAAATTTAGCTGTGAAATGAAGTTGAACTGAATGTCCGATGACATGTGAGCCTCAATAACGGTGTTAAAATCAAGTAAGATAACGGATATACCCCAGGATAAATTGAATTGGCAGGCAGATGGTGAACAACATTCGAGGCTTAATTAAAGAGCTCAGAAGCTGCGTCCGCGCCGAGCGGCTCGAGATTTTACTCCAGTACCTTTGCCAAAGAGTTTGTGCTTGCGTTTTTACTCAACACTGACTTTGTCAGTTGCACTTGTTTTGTCACCGTACAGCCCATCCAAATTTAACACCATATATATTTCTTCCTTGACTCGCCTTATCACCTCCCTGGCTCCCTCCAACCACATTTACAGACAGCACCGACCTGTGCAGCTGTGCCACAAAACTGGTGGCATTGCTAATGTCACAATTAGTCTTTTCTCACAAAAAAATCAGAGAGATCATACTATGAAAGAGAGCATTGGCGCACAAGTTAAGGTGTTGCTTTGTGATCGATAGGTCACGGGTACGAACCCTGGGAGCAGCCTTTTGTCCAAAAAATGACAAGGGAAGGTTTGCGCCCTATACTTTGTGGTCGGACCCTTCCCCAGACCTTACCTTGCGGGGACGCCAATGTGCACCAGGCTGCCTTTTTAGTAGTCATACTATACATAGACTAAAGTCAATTTGCAATTACTGACATATAAAAATAGCTTCTTTAGAGCCAGTGATAAGTGATAACCCAGTGACAGTCAATTCAGCCACTGTAGTATACTAATATGTAAACCTTGGGGAAAAGAACACAAAGAACCTATACTTATTGACTTCAATGAAAATTAATGATTAATGAACATACTATTTTGTGTCTATGAATATCTAAGACTAAGGATTACACTAATGAGCATAGATTCCTATGGGTTATATAACGGCATGGCTAATTCTTACAGCCATGGTTTTAATCCAGCCACAGCTTGACATATATACTATCTCAGGCCTCAGCTTCCTTCTTTGCGAATAAGAGGAAATACAACACCTAAACAAATACCAGCAGACTACCTAGCATTGCAACCCTTGTAAGAACCCAAAATCACAGTTAATAGCACCTACACTTTTGAGTGGTGGCTCCTGCATTGAGATCTTGATCATCAAAGGACTTCCAGGCATATAGCAGCAGTGACTGATGATATACAAGCAGAACTATGCAAGTCATCATACAATGCGTACATGTACTGACAGAAATAAAATGACTATACCTCGTCTATTTATTATGCTTATCAATAGTAAACTCAACAAGTCACCAAAAAGCATACTTGCTCTCCTTTTCTTATTCATCCTCTTTAGCTTGTATGGCAGCCGTACTTCAGGCATCACTGAAAGCCTTTCAAGAGAAAGGCCTGATCTGAACATAGAAAGGATTTGCCCCAGTATATTGTAAACACAATTTCTTTTGGCCATCTGGTCCTTACCTTTAAGATACCAGATGGCCCAGGAAGTACTGAGAAACTTAGTTAAGAGGGCTTGCAAGAAGACCATAGATAGAATCAAAAGCGATCTCAGTCACCAAGCTGCAAAGCTGTCCTCTCAACCATTCGTTCTACATGCATGCGTAGGCAAAAGAAAATCAAGACTACCAAAGCCTGTGGTTCTTGATTTACAAACACGTCAATTCAAACTACACTAGAATCTAGCACATCAATGGTCTTCATAGATATTGTTAAATGTCAAGGCCACAAGAACATTACTAAATACACTTTCTCAACTATTTGATAAGACAAAATAGGTGACAAACCTATAGATGAGTCCAAGAAGATAATGACCAGCAGCACCATTGGGGATCTACAAAAAGAACATCAACAATACTTTAGTTTAGCTAGCATGATGTAGAGATTACAGTATGTCGGTATCAGATATAAACCACCAAGTAAAATACACTAGATGACATCTCCATAGTACTGCTTTGCCCTTACAGGAAAACAAAATAACAAGGAAACTTCTGAACAGAAGCACCAGGAGTACCTCTAGGTCAGAATCATTAGCAGGGGACAAAGATTTCTCGGCCTCATTTAAAAGATCCATTTGAAAGCATGATAAAGCAAACAAGTAGCGGGATTGAGCCAATCTTGCGCCTTCACAGCATACCAGAAGAAAAAAAAAAGCTCACACAATCAAAACGCTGTGTAGAATAGGACGTAAACAAATACCTCATAACAAGATAAAGAAAGTTATGAGCAACACAAAAGTTGATACGAGAGAGCGATTGCATGTGCTGGCAGTTTCAGTACAAGGAAAATTCCACTAACCTTTCAATATGTCATATGCCGCATAAGCTTGATTACTGCGCAAATAACAACTAGCCAGAATTTGCAAGTTCATCTACACCAAAGAAGAAACATCAAAATTTTGACATACAGCTAATACTATCTGCAGGTCCCTATTAAAAACGAAAATGATCTTCGTCCAGCTCTGCTTCATCAACGATTTCATTACCTCTAATCTAATTATTTATGGATTTATTTTTCAAAACAAAAGTGAATCTAAACAGCTAATGTCAACAGAGTCCCGCCAATCAGATACTCTCAACATATTCTTGATAGGTGAGAGTGCGTCATGTGTAAGGTTCCTACTTTTGAGCAAAGCATTGATAAGTGCCTTTCCTCAGAGTTTCCCCTTCCCATTCCCCGTTTAAACAAGGTGCGAAAAGATACCACCACCTCGACCAACCTCATCAAGAACAACTACACATTATTATCACATTGTAAAACACAACAAAGAAAGAAAGCGCATTATAAGTATACCTCGGTAGGGAACTCGGCGCAAAGGCGTTCAGAAATAAAAATGGCATTGTGGTACATGAAATGCTGTAAGCTATTCTGCACCGAGTCCACAAGTATGGCCTCCATAATGCCGCCACCTCGATTTCGGGGTCCTGTACCAAACTCTAGTAATCGGCCCCTGCGAATTGCAATGTGAAACTAATAGTTTTAATTGATTAAAATGCAGAATTCTCCATCTTAGGTTTTCCAATGCAAAAATGTTGGCCAAAATCAGTCTCAAAAAGTCAAATCACACCCTACAAAATTGAACCTTGAACAATTTCATATGCATTGCATGTTTGTTTTGAAATGCAAAAGAGTTTTGATTGGAAAAATTGATGTTCATCGAAAATGCCACCCAAATTCCAAACTGACCAATTAAACGCAAAACCTTAACACCAAATTGAATTAAAAGGCGTATTAAATAAGATACCTTAAAAGATGGAAAGGGATGGTTTTGAGTGGGGATTGATTTGCTGTGGCGAATAACGGCTGACGAACGGACAACTGACCAAAGCTGGCTGTGAAATCCGACGAGCTGAAGTTGGGCTCGGAAGCGACGGAATGCTTGCCGTATTGGTCCAAGTTAACGTTTTGTGGGTTTGATTGTCTTTCACACAAAAAAAAAAAAAAAAAAAAAAAAAAAAAAAAAAAAAAAAAAAAAGATGAGTTTAGGAGACAATCAGTCAAAAAAATCGAGGGCAAATCGTGTTGAGCCATGGTTAGTTAGAGGAACTTGAATTGTGTAAATTATCAACAAACTAATTTAAGTATCATATATCGGGTAAACACCACCCAAACCACTCGGGTAAACACCACCCAAACCACTCGAGCAATCTTTCTGTGTACTTACTGAAACATACTTAGGCAATTGGCTTCTTTTCGGTGCGTCCAATCATGTGACTAGTGGTCGCTAATTTGAAATGACGGTTCATAACATCAAAGCAAAATATGTTGAGTCCTGGAAAAGTCGCCCAACTGTAGCGTATCTTCAGTCCTAGCGCATCTTTAAATCATGTGGAGAGATGTCATTTCTCTATCCACTCCTTCGAGTCAGCTGCAACTCTACGAGGTGTTCAGGGCCGGGCCATGAGAAAAATGCATAGGGCCGCAACCCCTTGCCATAGGGTGGCCCAGACAACGGTGTGTATACTTGCCACTTCGTGCAAGACAACCATGTCAGGGTAATCTCATTACTTTGCGCTTAAGCATCAAAGCGTTAAGCATCTGTCATATGTACAACTCTTGTTGAACCCAAATGAGTACATATTGCAATTGTTTGAGACCAAACCTACGTCTGGTACTTATTGGCAATGTTTAGCTAATGTGGTTTAATTTTACAAGAAATAATCATCAATCCAATCTAATAAAATATCCTAAAATTGCTCAATTTCTAGGCCGACAATTAGCTTGTTTTTGTAGATTTTTATAGTCTATCATAGAATTACATATGAGAATAGTTAATAAAAAAAGACTTAGGTCGTTAGTTATTTGTGTTAATATAATATAATATAATTTAATATAATATAATGTAATAAAATATAACATAATATAATGTAATATCATGATGTTAGAGCGTAGAATTATGTATTATAATAAAATAATATAATATTAAGTACGGATCACGCCCCAAAACGAATATTGGAACATAATACAAGACAATCATATGAGAATGGTTAATAAAAAAGACTTAGGTCATTAGATATTTGTGTTAATATAATATAATATAATGCAATAAAATAATATAATATCATGATATTAGAGCATAGAATAATGTATTATAATAAAATAATATTATATTAAGTACGGATCATGCCCCAAAACGAATATTGGAACATAATACATGACAAGTTGACAACCTACAAAAGTAGACTAAACCTTTCTTATTCATTTATTGTCGAAGGTCTAAGACAAAGACTATATACATATTATTGTATATTTGATAACTATTAAAATGTTGGCTAATACTGCCATTTATTTGATTTCAAAAACTACATGGATACACCGATACATTTGCATACCACCCCGCCACAAGTCGTAGCTTCTACTTGGTACAATAAGGATCACCTCCTTTACCCGTCCTAAATTATAAGTACATGCGCCATATTGTGTATTTTTTCAAAAGTAATCTAAGATATGAATTTAGAACAAAAGTAGTATACTTCCCTCTTCAGACATAGTTGTAGCTTTCTACACTTAAACTTGATTTCGTTTATAATACTATCATAATACTACCCTCTTATTACAAGTCATGCATATCTGATTTAATTGATTACTCTCAGCCCTTGTTTAAACTAACTTTCCTTTTACAACCCATTTTCAAATAAAGATATGGCAACCTTCACAATTCTTCTTTGCTTAGTAGTTGCAGCAGTACACTACGGAAGTGTACTTGCTACCATTACAAACACACCCACTGTACGTGATGCACCACTAGAACATTTTAATCGAGACTATATTTAACAATAATAGTAATAATTATACTCAAACTGGATAACTAAATTACTGTCAATTTGTTTGGAATTTTAGCTGTTTTGAGGACATGAAAATTATATTTAGATTATATAGTTTTTGTAGTTGATAATCTATATGATATGAACCTGCCGGTAGGACCGTTTCTGACCTTTTGGAGGCTCTAGTACGAAAAATAAATTAGAGGCCCCAAATGAAATTATATGACATAAAAATTAGAATTTTCGTCTCATTTTTCCAAAGGGATCGTAAATTTTTCTTAAGGTCGAGAATAACACTTTCGTATCTTCGATATATCTTGAATTTATACAAATTAGCGCATTTCATAAATGGTACTCCCTCCATCCCGGTCATTTCCTTACATTTGTGTTTTACACAAAGACCAAGGTAAAGGTAAAGATTGCCCAAATACCCTCCACTTTTCTGCTTTACCTTCACCCTCTCACCACCTCTCACGTTCCTCTGTGCACACCCCTTCATCTCTCTCTTCTGTTTTTTCTTTTTCTTTTTTGACAATCCCTTCATCTCTCTCTCTTGATAACAAGCTAAACACAAATTTCCGACCACGCCATATATACTTGTTGCTCCAAATCAAGCAAAATTTTGAAATAATTTCAAAAATTAATTTGCAATTTTAGAGTCTTACAATTAATTACACATACCGCTATACAAGACCATTACTTCCTCTTTCCTTCCACCACACCCGACTCCACCTGCACCACCTCCGACACTACGACTACGACCAGCCAACGTCAGAGGTCCCTAACCCCTTCCCCATTTGCTACGCCGTAGTCCCATATCCCTTCGTTTCCTCCATTGTTGCACGCGGTGACGCCTTAGCGATGGAAACGATATCAAAAAAATGGGGGAAAATTTGAGACGATTTGCTAGATTTAGGGGGGGATTTCTGGACTAATTATGGGCTTATTTGGATTTTTTTTGGAAGTCTGGGTTTATTATTGAAAATGAGTGAGCGAATAGATGAGTTCAAAAGGCACAGTTCAGGATCGGGGAGGCGAGGCCCCGTGGGTTGCGTCGGCGAACTGCAGTAGGGTCGTCGGATTGTGAGTTGAATTTGGGGGAGGTGCAAAGCAGGCTTAAGGTGGGGGTGCGACGACTATTGGGGTTGAGATGGGAGAGGAGAGAGAAAATTGTGGTGGTGTGGTGTAAAGAGATGGCTGGGGTGTTAGGGGCTTCATGTGTAACACCCCCGAATTTCGGCCTATTTTAAAACATTATTTTATTACAAAAATGCGCCAAAATCCGATAATGTTACAATTGATATACAAAGCTGACAAAATACGTTCTACACAGTTTATGCAATTTGACAAGGCGATACAAAGTCTAAACAAAACTCCAATACAATGACGCACAGCGGAAGCTTTACAGTTCTTCAAGTAGGACCCACAATAAAAGACGTATCCTTCACAATTACCTGTGGTAGATTTAAAGCACAAAAACCACAGTTGAAAAAGTCAGGAAATTGAGTAAGCTAACACCCCAACTTGTAAAACCCAAATCACTTACCTTGATTTTCAAAAATATTTTATTTTTCATTTACAAACAACACTTAGCACATAACCGCGCACAAACCAATTCAATAATATTCTAAACATCACAATCAAACATATTATAATCATTGCAAGCGTAGCATTAAAATAAGATCAATGAGTGGGAAATCTGAATCATTTAAGGCGGTGTAACCAGCCCTACATAATAATCGTTCAATCAGTCATTTAAGGCGGTATAACCGGCCCTACATAATCCAACCAAGACAATCTAGACCTTAAGTGTGCACACCCCCTATCAAGTATTGCCAACCCAATAGAGTAGTACTAGACGCCTACAAGCCCTCTTGAAGACCTATGCGGTGGGGCAATTATATATGCGAGCAAAAATAATATATGCGATCAATAATTTGCGGTCATAATATGTGCGATCAATAATGTGCGGTCAATAATATATGCGATCAATATTTGATGTCAGTAATATATGCGATCAATATTCCCAACTCATTGTCTTAAATAACTTTCGATCATAAAGCATAAATCATCAATCATAAACCAAAGTAGCTTTCATTCAATCAAACCATGAATCCTTTTATAAGCAATATATGATCATTATAACTTTTCCAAGTACAATCATCCAATAACAATAGCCAACATGATATTCAACAGTTTTCCACCTAGCGTGCAGCTATGTTCTCAACCAACAACCAAATCACAATTAGCACCAAATTTTGAAAGGTTTAATATAAGTCATAGAAGGGTTGAGCATGCTAGCTTACCTTCTCAACACAAGCAACACAGAATTAGTCAAGATAGTACTTCTCGTTCAAGAATTTGTCATCTACAATAGAATATCCTACAATCCAAATTCAATCCCCAATCTTAGTCAATCATCCAACTTATTCTTATAATTCAAACTTTATATCCTCAACCTACATACCAATTATAATCACGACAACTAAGGTTCTACTACACAAACTAATTTATAATTCACAATTACAACACTAATAACATGAAAATTCCAAAAGACTTAAATAATCTTGTTAAAACAGAAAATAAACCTTCAAAAATCATACTTTCATTTACCCATATTAATCCCAAATTAAACCAATTAAATACATCATGTAAAAACCATCAAAAACCCATGTTTTTGGCCTAATTACCCTTAAATCTGAAAATTAGTACTTAAATTCCGAAAAATCAGAAACTAATTCCACAAATTAAGATATTTTCGAAATCTTAATTTTACAATCTAATTACCATTATTCAAGCTAATTACAACACAAATTCATTATCAAAAATCCAAATTCAATTTGAACAAAACATGAACAAACTCATCTCCATTCTTCAAATTAATTTTCAAAAAGACCCCTTTGCTCAGAAATTATATAATTCAACCATCAATGATAATTTAATCATATGAACAAACCAAAAATTCGAGATATAATTAGCCCCAAATTCAATTAATTCACAAATAACCCTAATAACTCAAGAACTTGAATAAAAACCTAATCTTTGTCGTTAAAATCAACCCCAATCAATTACCCATCTCATATAACAACTAATTAATCACCTACAACACAAGAACGAAGCAAAACGAAGAAGAATCGAATTGGTATTAATGGAGTGCGAAACAAGAGGAGAGAGAAAAGGGGTTTTGTGTTACCCAAAGTGATCGGAAAAGAGAGGGAAGTGCTGATCGGCGGCGGCGGATGGCCGGACAGGGGCTGTCGCGCGGCGAAGACAGGGGAAAGCAAAGGCGGGCGGCTTTGTGCGTGCGTGAGAAGGCAAAAATAGATGAAGGCTTTTTTTTTTTTTTCTTTTCATCTGATTTCGTTTTTTTTTTTTTTAAATTGGTTTCGGGTTGGCCTTTTGATATGAGTCGGGTTAGAAGAGAAAATGTTATGGATCGAAACGGGAAAGTACCCAATTTAGCTAATTCACCCATAAAAACACCTCTAAATCATTGTATTTTCCGAAAACAACTCGATACTAAATTTGTAATTCACTTACTAATTATAAAATATCCCGAAAATTCGGGATATTACATCATGGTAATCTAACACACCGAAACTTCATTTAATTAGCTAAAATCTACCCAAAAATGGAAAGGTAATGAAATGAGTGAGACGCCCCGAAGTAGAAAGGGTAAGGAAATGACTGGGACGGAGGAAGTACTACCAATACCACAGAAAACCATAATTCGTATACATTCACGATCATTAAAGAGTATGCACATAGATGATAGTTAACAAAACTCTACATCAATGGCAAGAGGTGAAGTATATGAATAGAACGTCTAATTTGATATACGAGTTCGAAGACCATACATAGGAAAAATACACTAGTAAAGTCTAGTAACATTTTAATTTAATTAGAATTTCTTTCCAATTGACAAAAGAGCGAAAAAAAAATTCGTTTGTTTGAAATATTTTATATGAAAAATTGGGGTACAAGCTACTAAAGATTTTGATGGGAAAACAAGAAAATAAACCTCAATGTAACAGAAAACTTAAACAAAAGAAGAAGAAAAAAAAGGGTATAACTAGTACGGGTCACCGGAAGAAAAAAAAAAAGCATGAAAATAGGTTCACAAATTTCGAACTAGGAACCTAGTGTATAATACGTTACACTTATACCACTTTGGCAAGTTTCCATCAATAATTTTATATGGTTTATTTAACAAGTATACTAATTATGGACTCAGCAATGGGGCCCCTTTCGAGGATGGGCCCTATGCGGCCGCACCCCTGGACTACCCTTAGGGTCGGCCTTGCCTGCTGACTAGTCGATTCTCTCAACTATTGAGTAAGAACTCAGGCTTCGAAAACAAGGTTAATCTCTCCTCGAGTTTCTTGACCAAAAGTAGGAAATAATTCACTTCCTCCTGAGATATTCACACTAAAAAATCAGCAAGCAATTTGTACTTCACTCATTCAGTTTCCTCGACCTAAATGGTCATACAAATCTATTTATAATCTTTTTTACAATGCTACGTAGCCCATAGGCTGACATGATAACATATTTACTGGAAACGAAAAGAAAACCGATCAGTCAAAATTCTAGCCAAGTAAAAGCTTTCTTAGAGTAAAGGTTTTGCTTTAAAAATACTAATTAATTGACCTCCTTGCTTCCCTTCTTGCTTCAGCTTTGATATCCCAAAATATATTGTATTTTTCTATGTTTGAAAAGGCAAAAGCATGCCCCTGCAGAAATCCTGCAACAATTCGTCGACTGATTTCCCCAGTTGACCTCTTTATTTAACCCCAACCATGTCAAGTGTTATAGGACAAAATAATATCTAATTACCTAAGCTAGATGATTGGTAACCTTGATTCTAGAATTAGTACTAGAATTAACGATTAATGACTAAGGCTCCGCATCATTTTTCATATTGAATTGTTTGAGAGTTTTCACTTTCTTTTTCTGGGACAGTGGGCGTGTTTGTAATTGTAGCAATTACACTTCCGTAGTGTACTATTGCAACTATTAAGTACTCCCTCCGGTCCAGATTAAACTTCCCATCCTCTTTTTTAAGGTTTTGACTTTGTTTTTCCCATTTCCAAAATATTACGTTTTTTGTCGAGTGAATAATTATGGAGGCAAGATAAAGATGTTGGTTATAACTAGCTTCTAAATTTATTTGCTAAATGAATTATTAAGAATTATTTATTATCTTTCCTTTGGAGGTGTGCGAAAGGGAGCGGAAAGTTTAATCTGGACCGGAGGGAGTAGAGAAGAACTGTGAAGGTTGGCAAATCTTTATTTGAAAAGGGGTTGTAAAAGGAACACAACTCTAAACAAGGGCGAGTTAACTATAAGGATGAGGAACAATGTTTTCACAATTTTATCAAATAGGGAATGGGAAGTTTTTTTCCTTATCAATTGGGGATTGGGTTGGGTTCCGTCAGTTGTTTGCTGACATGGCAATTAACTCAAAAAAAAATTACCCTGTGTTTCGCTCACTCTACTCTCCCAATTATACATCGTACTATCTGCCTCCACAACTAGCACCCAAATCCACCACAACAACATCGTACTCTCACGTCCCAAATCTCAATTCCTACTTCTTTCCCAATTGAATCCAATCTCTCATTATAATAGTGTCACCATCTGAATATCCCTCCTCAAATAAAAAATAAAAAAAAATTCTCCACTAAATTTTCCCCTTCTCTTGTTGATCGCCCCCAGAAGTAATGCAATCGACGACGACTT
This sequence comes from Spergularia marina, assembly GCA_963680865.1. Lineage (NCBI taxonomy): Eukaryota > Viridiplantae > Streptophyta > Magnoliopsida > Caryophyllales > Caryophyllaceae > Spergularia > Spergularia marina. The sequence continues at coordinate 17,108,582 of OY804553.1, read as the reverse complement.
GACGGAGAAGATCGGGCACGTTGTTCTCGGCGTCGTTGGGCAAAGATTCTTCTGGGTTGATTCTTGTTCACCATTGTTGAATTTTAGTTTTTGGGTTTCTTTCATTTGATTTGATCAATTTCTAGGCTTTTTTTTCTTCTTTTGATTCGATCAATTTCTGAGGTTTTCTTTTCTTTTGATTTGATCAATTTATGGGTTTGTTTGATAGAGAGAAAACAGAGAGTTGATAGATCACAAAAGCGATATGGACATGAGTTTTTCACGTTGGGACCTATGCGTTGATGTCGGGTGGTGATGCCACGACGGTCATGGCCACGTCAGCACATAACTAAGGGAACCCAACCCAATCCACAATTGATAAAAAAAAAACCTTTCTTTCCCTATTTGATAAAATTCTAAGTGATCAAGTCGAGAAATGACTACCTAAGTGATCAAATCGGGAAATCACGCAAAACAATTACATGTTAAAGAACAATAAATAGGTTTCAAGCGTTAGTCTAAACACCCATGTCAAAAGACTCTAGCTTTGAGCAATTCCCCACTCCCACTAGCATGACAACTACCCCCATATCACATTGGTAACAAGATTATCACAGGAGATGGTGGAAATAGCTTAATAAGCATGATTGAAATAAGGGTAGAACAAAGCATAAACAGGAGGTTGAATGTAACACTACGGAATATGGAAAGTGGTTTATATAGTTGGTTTATCCCACATTGGAAAACTAAGGCTCATAAACCAGTTTATAATAGATTCCTGTCATCATACTACCAACAAGGTCTTCACCTTTTTAGAGTCCGGAGATGATATATGGGCCTAAAAGGGTGACTTCCCATCTTATTGGGTTTTGTTGCGACGGACGGTGGATTGGGCTGTTACAGATGGTATCAGAGCAACCCTGCGACCCCGTGCTGGGTGCTGGGGCGACGCCTAGATCAGCCGTCTAGCGGGGGAGATCTTGGACCTGTGTTGATGTTGGTATAGTTTGGTCGAGGCCCAACGGGGACGTTGCGTTCTTTAAGTGGGGAAATTTGTAACACTATGGAATATGGAAAGTGGTTTATGGAGTTGGTTTGTCCCACATGGGGAAACTAAGGCTCATATGATCAGTTTATAATAGATTCCTACCATCATACTACCAACAAGACCTTCACCTTTCTAGAGCCCGGAGAGGATATATGAGCTTGAAAGAGTGACTTCCCATCTTATTGTGTTGTGTTGCGACGGACAGTGGATCGGGCTGTTACATTGAATAACAACAGAGAAGCAATGAAAAACAATGATATGAAGTTGTAGAGATTTCCTAATAATAATAAACTAGTTTTTGTGCCCATGAATTCACGGGCTACTTTCTTCCTTTTTTTAAACAAAAATTGTAAACGATATCTCTATAACCAACTTTGTCTGATTTAACATACATAGCATCACCTTCACCAACTGTTTGGTTTTCTGTGATATATTATACATAAAAAATCTTTACATATTGAGTCAATAATATAATAGTTTTATATTTGATATTATTTTCAAAACCAATATCAATACAAATCTAACTATCTAAGCACCAATTGTTTCCAAGATAAATAAATAAATTATTATCCATGCACATCAATATGAAGAGAAAAAAGGGAAAACATAACCGAATTTCATTAAGACCAACGTTTCAAACGAATGTTTGCTTAATGTAAAATTGTATCTTTTTAAACGCATGCGTCAAATCATTTTGAGAACTTATGAATGACTATGCATTTTATGTGTCTAATGTTTTTGCAATATTGATTGAACATTGAAAATCATAAAAGTTAAAATACAATATAACTTATCAAATTATAACTATAATTGGTACCAACTTATAATAATTAAGGAAGGTATAACACATACATTATTAGAAAGTTATAGCACAATGCCTACAGTCTGCAGACAACGAATACACACTAAAACCCATCTAAACCATAATGTGGGAAAACCACGGACTACTCTTGCTACATAGATTCCTGTAGCTTATTTTCACTCTTTGACCTATTCATTGCAAACTTATGAAATGATAATTGTATTTTACTTAATTTGGTAGGTCAAACAGTGTTACCGTACTAAAACATTACCTGATTAAACCGAACCGACAAATCTGGCTGATCGATGTGCGGTTAACCAAACTAACGGTTATGGTTTATGGTCGGCCAAAAAGTGACAAACGGTTAACCAAACCCGCATTTGCACACCCCTATCTTAAACTATATACTATACTATATACAAAGAGTTGTGTTTGAGGCAAAGCATACGTTTACCGGATTTATTAAGCACATCTCCCATACTACGTGTCATCATAGTCAAAAAGTATAATAAAAATATCTTATTGTTTCCAAAATCCATTTATTGCCATTTTGCACTTAATTTAACACTCTTACCCAACCGACTTTTGTACTCTTTTTCCAAAATACTAACAAATAATATCGGAAAAGTTAAGTAGGGTCTAACCCGGGAACTAGTTTTTTTCTTTTTCTTTTTTCTTTTTATTGTACATAGGAGCAGATGCTGCGGGGGTGAGGATATGAGCATTTGAACGCGGACAACCTCCAGGCACGTTAGCTTCTGAACCACTAGGCCAATTTTGATCCTCTACTAAACTAGTTAAAGTATATGTTTGAACTAGAACCTCGTACGGTTCACTAGTTTATGCAAGGACTTATTTACCGCGCCACGTGTCCTGGAGATTAATAAACAAAATTAAATGATAAATTTATTTCCCAAATTCAATCAAGCTCATTCACCAAATAAAATCTATGTCAACTCTCATCCGACTTGTTGGTTGAAAGGTGCTTTACCTTCAACTATTGGTGGGGTGTTCGAGATATGGTACCACCAACAACCACAACAACACCAAACCAAATAAAATCTATATTACACCTTACCTTATAAGTCTCTCATACGGTGTATAAACTAAAAATAATAAAAATCTTCCATAAGCAACATAATACGTCAACAATATGGCAAGACTAGTTTTTTTACCCGTGCAAATGCACGAGAATTCTAAATGCTTATTCTAAAATGCTACTATGTCATGTTACTTTTGAAATACTAAAACATTTGACCTTTCCAAATTTAAACCTAATTATTTACAAATATAAATTTAAAATTCACTGAGATAATAACACCGATAAGAATTCAAAACAACACCAAATATAATACACCATTTGACTTTCTTTAAACACCCCAAACTCAAAATACCCCTCTGCTAAGGAGGGAGTACAGAATAATCAGTTAATCAATGCCCTTAACAAAAATTACACAGCGAGTTAGATAAAAATCTCAGCAAAATTTCCAAGCAATTTTTTTGGAACTTAGAATAACCATTTTTTCTGACTCGAATCCATTTGTTACTCGTATTTGTTGGTCAAACCCGAATCAACTTGTTGACTCGTATTTTAAACAATATTAGGACAAATTTTAGTCTTATGGTTGATTCTAAAAGTCCAAGCGCGACCCGAACTTGAGTTTGATACAACCTGTTGCGAACTGGCCAATCATATTTAACCTAATCTGACCCGTTTAATAGGTTTACTTGTGTGTGATCTATTTGTTTTAAAAATGTAAGTAGAATCTAAAATTTAGAAACTCTCATTCAACTCCCTAACCTCTTACCAACTTATTTGATCTCCTACTCTACTTCTTCACCACACGTTGACTATTTTACTCGACAACCCTTTTGATGCTGTTAGTTGACTCCCTCCCCGGTCAATTTTCTTAGACATTTCCACAATCCATTGTTAGCTCGTATACACAAACCTTAACGTAAAAACTCTCACCCATGTTACAAACTTTCCTAATTAACAGCCCCACTTCACCCACTTCCTTAGCTAAGCTAACACCCCTATGTCTCGACAACATTTTATTTGACACCCAGTTGCCCTCAATCAAATGTTTTAGCAACTCTTAATTGTCGCAAACTTTTTACCTGACTTCCTTAATCTGCACTTCAACACCCGTCACATTTTGTAAATAGCATTCAAATTGGGGTTAAATTTTGTTTGATTACATTTAAGTTTGAAACAAAGATTACTTAGTTATAATGAAACATAAACCGCAGAAATGAATAACATAAAGCCATATTGATTTATATCTCTAGTTTAACGAATTCTTGATACATTATATTTTTCAAGTAAGAAAAAAAGTTATGAGAAAGTGGTTTGACTGTATCATAATAATTTTAAAAGGCAATTTAATGAGATCACAACACTACCTATTAACAAACAAAAGAAAAGATAATATCATATACTCCCATCATGAAAGAATATTAGTCGTTCTCTTTGTTCAAGAAACTGGTTTGACTGCTTTATATTTTTAAATATATACGGGTGAGAATTATAAATACATATTCATGTGATAGGATTTTTCGATACAAATCTAACAATATAAGTTTCATAATTTTTGGCCAAATATTGTTTTCTTTAAATTAATGGTCAAATTGTTGTCTCGAAATGTGATAACGACTTATATACTTTTATGGAGGGAGTTAGGCACTGTTTGGTATGACATAATAAAATTAGTATTCAGATCTGCTTAGAGTCATTCAGATCAGATCAGATCAAAATGGGTCAAATAACGTTCAATGAATTTGGTTCATTATTGATACTAATCCGTTGAAATGCAATCAAATTTTCAACAAATTCAGATTAGATCAGATAAGTTCAGAGTCATTCAAATCAGATCATATTAGATTAGGTGCAATCAAATCAAATCAGATTAGATAAAAAAGATGCAATCTTATCAAACGGGGCCTTAGGTGTATCATTCTATTCTTGGTTATAAAATATATATTTAGCACATCATTTTTTTTTCATAGAAGATATCATATTATTTATTTTTTGTTCCAATAGATATCATTTAATAAATAATTTTTTTTTGTAAGAAGTTTTGTATTTATACATCCATAAAGGGAATAAATCGGGATCTTACAAAAATAGAAACCGCTACAACGACTAATTCCCGTTGAGGCTTTCAACTACTTCCTCTTCCTACCTTTTTGAGCCAACTAAATAGCCTTACACAAACTAGGAACTTAATACAAATGACTATATCCTTACTATTGTGCTGAGAATTTGCGAAAATTCTCTGATTTCTTTCTCTCCAGATGCAGTAAACAGTTGCGGCAATGCTACATTTCGCCCACTTAAGTCTCCAATTCTTCTGGTTTTTGTGCTTAGCCAGCCAATCTAGCTCATGATTAAGTCTCCAACTTCTGTTCTGCAGCCCTAACCAAGTCAGGATATCCTACCAGATTTCAGCTGAAAACTCACACTTGAAAAACAGGTGAGTGTGGGTTTCTTCAGCTCTTTTCTAGAGAGTACATCTGTTAACAATCGGGATCCTTCTGCGCTTGATGTTATCTATGGTTGCCAATTTATTCTGAGCAGCTAGGCTAGTTATGAACCCATGCTTTGGCATAGTAACAGTGTCCCAAACTGTTTTACTCCATCTCTTCTTGGTTGCCGGCCGGAGATCTAAAGTAATCATAGGCTTTCTTCATGCTGAACTTGCCTCCTGCACTCCAACTCTTTACAAGCTGACAAGCAGCTTCCTCATCTCCCTCTCTTCTCAATATTTCATCCCTGATACTCATAATACCTTTCCAACTCTCAGGGCTACTGCTTTTGCTTTTAACTGTCCAGAAATTATCCTTCTTAATACAGTAAGCCTTGATCCAATCTGTCCATATGCTCCCTTGATTTTGGATGATTACTGAATTCCATTTGCACATAAGAGCTTTGTTCCAAGACAGAATTTCCTTTATATTAAACCCTGCTTCCTTTCTTGGCTTACAAGAGCTCTCCCAGCTTTTGAAACTCATTTTCCTGTGCCCTTCTTCAATATTCCACAGAAAATCCTTGCAAGCTTTGTTGATTTTCTTGATCACACTCTTAGGGAGCAGAATGCTGGCACACCAGAATTTCTCCAAACCAAAAATAACAGCATTTATAAGCTGAACTCTCCCTGCATATGATAAGAGTTTAGAAGACCAATGCTGAATACTTCTACTAATCTTTCTCATAAGCATTTGATAAAGTTCTGTCTTGAGCTTTTTGGTGTGAAGAGGAAGGCCTAGGTATCTAAAGGGAAATTTCCCCTCCGTAAACCCTGTAATTTGCAGAATCTGGTTCTTAACATCATTCTTCACCCCTCCAAAATAGATATCAGTTTTAGCCTGATTAGCTTTCAAACCTGAGATTCTTGCAAAGATATCAAGGCTTTGTATTACAGCCTTAGCTGAAGTTACATCTCCTCGAATATAAATCATCAAATCATCAGCAAAAACCAGGTGGGTCAGCTGAGTTTTGTTGCACTTTGGATGGAGAGAGAACTGAGCAGCAGTGACCATTTCTCTCAAGTATCTTGAGAGTATTTCCATACTCAAAACAAACAGGTATGGAGAAAGAGGGTCTCTCTGTCTAATCCCACATTTCCCTGGTAAAAAACCCTCATAACTTCTATTAATCTTGAGGGAGTAATAAGGAGAAGTGATACATCCCATAATCCATCCAATAAATTGTTGAGGGAAATTCATTGCAGTGAGCATATTCTCAATAAATTCTCAATTAAGAGAATCGAAAGCCTTTTGAATGTCAACTTTGATCAAACATCTTGGGGAGATATGTTTCTGATCATAGCCCTTCACCAATGCTTGAGAAGTCATGATATTATCAAAAATATTCCTCCCCCTGATAAAAGCTGCTTGGTCTTTGCCAATTATGTCAGCTAGAATGCTCTACAGCCTATTAGCTAGGACTTTTGTGACTGCTTTATAGAAGGTAGAGCAACATGAGATGGGTCTAAAATCCATTACCTGACTAGCATTCTCCTTTTTAGGAATTAAGGAGACCATGGTAGCATTTGCTTGCTTTGGCATGACTCCTGTCCTAAAAAACTCCATTGCAGCCTTAGTGAAATCATCATGAACACAATCCCAATTTGCTTTAAAGAAACCAGGAGAGAATCCATCCTGCCCAGGACTTTTGTTAGCATCCATGCTGAACACTGCTTGTTTGATTTCCTCAACTGTAATTGGGGAGATAATTTGTTGCTGATGTCTGCTATTAAGAATAGGGCCCTTCCTAATAAAGTCATAATCCAGCTTCTCTACTTGATGATCCTGACCCAGAAGAAACTGGTAATAATCCAGAAAAGCATCCACAATCCCCTTCTGATCCTTATGAACTTTGTCATGTCTGTCCTTAATTTGACCAATAACACTCTGATTTTTCCTTTCTGCTATTTTGGCAAAGAAATATCTCGAGCTACAGTCATTTTCATTGATGTTTTTGATTTTAGCCCTTTGACTGAGCATACTCAGCTCTGCCTTTTTGAACTTCAAGTATACTTCCTTTAATCTGTCAGTTTCTTCAATTTTCCTCTGATCTTGAGGAGCACTCTGAAGAGCTACTTGGCTTACCAAAAGCTTTTTCTTATAATCTTCCACTCTTTTACTCAGGTTTGAGAAGTGATCTCTGTTAAGCTCACATAATTCATACTTAACATTCCTCAGTTTCTGAAAGAACTTGAAGATTGCAGAGCCTGAAACTGGGATTTTCCAAGCTGTATTCACAATATCCTCATACTTTGCATGATCTTCCCAACAGTTCAAATACTTGAAAGATTTTTTGATCTTAGGGGGACTAGCAATATTGATCATTATGGGGGAATGATCAGAGATGCCTGCAGGAAGGAAATTAACAAAAGAGGAAGGGAAACAAGACATCCATATATTATTCATTAGGGCTCTGTCCAGTTTGCACCAACTCGTAGTATCTCCCTCTTGACTATTGGTCCAAGTGAATTGGCATCCTTGCCCTATCATGTCATCCAATTTGCAATGAGCAATGCATCTATTAAACTCCTCCATATCATTGAGGTTTGGAGGATTTCCTCCTATCTTTTCCGAGTGAACTCTGACAACATTAAAATCCCCCAAGATTATCCAAGGCTCCTGAGTGCTGAAAGAATTCAATTTCTCCCAGAGATCTCTCCTTTCTTCCGGGCTATTACTTCCATAAACCATTGTAATCCAAATGCTACTATTTGTCATGTAATGTAGCATTTTGCAGTGGATAAATTGACTACCAACCTCTCTGATATCCACCTTGACAGTTTGTTTATTCCAAAGCAACCAAATTCTCCCATTTCTGTGGTGAGAGTAATTATTAGTAACAAGAAATCTACCAAATTTCCTCCTAACAATCCCATTGAAAATTTTCTCTTTAACTCTGGTTTCTAATATCCCAAACAAGTCCACCTTATTAGACAACAGGAGATCCCTCACCTCCTGTTGCTTGAGGGCATCATTGAGCCCTCATATGTTCCAGGCTCCTACAATCATTGGGAGGAGGGAGTGCCTGGAGGCTCCTCATCCCCTAGAAGATCAATTATCTCCTGAATCTGGTCATTAAACCCCTTCTCTAACTGGGCATTAGTGATCCCAATTGAAAGTAACCCTGCAAAGTTGTTTCTAGTGCTTGTTGGAGGAGTCTTAGAGGTAGTTATTCCCTTTGATTTCCTCCTGGTAACTACCCTGAATCCCATCTCATCAACCTGAAGCTTTGGAGGAGGTGTTACAGTTTCAGTTTGAATTATTTCCTCTTGTTGAGACCTTTCTTTCTCAGCAATTTCTTTTCCTGTCTCCTTTGGGACTTCTTTGACCTTATAAACCTTCTTTGGAGGATTGGGTTTATCAGTCTTAGTACTAGGCTTATTCAGCTTACATTTTCCTTCTGCATGCCCCAATTTCTTGCATGTTTGACAGTAAAACGACACCCATTCATATTCAATCTTCTGGCAGATTGGCTCTGTGAATGGGGTGTGCAGCATCAATGATTCAGGCAATGTCTTAGAAACATCCACTTCAATCATCACCCTGGCAAATGAAAGACGCTCCTTGTGAGTTGTTGTATGATCTGCACAAATAGGTTTTCCAATTTTGCTAGCAATTTTGCTTAGAACATTACTAGACCAGAACCAAGGGTCTAAATCCGGCAGCAGAACCCAGACAGGTACCACTGACACTCTATCAAGTTCCTGTGATATCTCAGGCGCCCATCTCTTGAGAATCAAAGCATTTCCCAGAACTCTCCATGGCCCTCCCCTCAATATTTCAGTCACAGATTCCTCTTTAGAGAAGCGAAACATGAACCATCCCCGACGAAAATAAACCACTTTTGGCACTTCAATATGCTTCCAGAATTTCCCCACAAAATCCTGAAGTTCTTTGATCTTAGGTCTAGCGCCAATAACATTTCCCACAAGGGCATTTTTCCAGAGTTTTAATTCCTCAATAACATCATCGTGTTCTATAATTACTTCCCCAGAGTTGTTATCCGACTCATGATAGTGTAAGCTCATACCTAAATTTGGTTTAGGACCAGCTACACTACTCCATGTATTTTTCTTAAACGAGATTACTTTCTCTGTTTTTTCATGAATATCAACTTTCTAATTCTTCTCAATTCCGTTATTCTCAGGTAAAATTGGGCTAACAGTTTCTTCCACAGGAGGAGGAATATCAGATCTTACCTTTCCAGACTTATTTAGGGCACTCTTTATGAAATCTCCCAGCTTGGTCGAGCTTCGTTGATGTTCATCCAGCTGGGTTTCTGTTTCCTCTTCGGATTCTTCACGAATATCTACAATTTTGGTACTAGATTGATCCTTAAGCTTTGCTGATTGCGTTCCTGTATCTTTCTTTGACGGCCGACCTCGCTTAGCCATGATTGCAAGCTCTAACAATGGAAGCTTGGAGAGTAAGCTAACTCTTCAGCATGACGTCAGCAAGGAGCGTTTTTTAGTCTTGTTTCTGTTCTTATCATTTAATAAATATTAATTTCACTGAAATCAGCTAAGATACCATTGGAATATACGGAATGATTTGTAACCAATTAAATGTTAGTTTTTGTACATGTGTTAGCGTCATTTCAATTGTTGTCCATGTCAGCTTTTCAAGCACGCAATTATTGAAAGTAATAGATAATAGATTATAGATTTTTAAGGCATAAAAGAAAATAAAAAGTGTAATGAAAAAAAAAGATTTTTTAAATAATGATATTTTATAATCATAACTGAACAATAATTGACCTTCCCGACTCCACCACCATTTGTTTTGAGTTATTCAATTCCTACCAAATTAAACCATATTGACTATCATAGCCATACCACCGTTTATGCTAGGAGTCGGGGTGCAACATTAGAGAGGGAAATTAGGGGAAATGGTACGCCCGGGAGAAAACTCTACCACTCCACTCATTTTCCTCTCTAATGTTGTGATCCACCACAGTGATGAGGCTAGCAAAACTATCATACCACTGATACTCCAGATTCGTATCTCAAACATTTTTACCAAATGCACACCATCCATTTCTTTATATTATTTCCATTTTTAGTTTCAACAGATTCTCAATTTATTATATAAACTTAATTGTTTTAATCGTCCCATAAGAAGTTGATTATGAGATTCTCAAAAGTAAATTAATTTGTGCAAGTAAGAGAGACAATTTAAGTGTAAGTGACGTTTTGGGGGGAATCAGTTAGGATCACCTGTCCCGTTTTCATATCCCACTTCGTGTACCCATCCAATCACGTGCTAACATTCCATTATTTTATCTTTAAAATATTACATTTTCTGAAAAAATTTATTAAATGCTAGCACGTGATTGGAGGGTACACGGAGTGGGATAAGAAGATGGGACAGGTGATTCGCACTGATCTCAACCATAGTGAAGAAATATCGAGAAAACCACTACAATACGTAATGGAAAATAAAAGTTCGTTTTGGGTATGGAGTGGGGGACGGAGGGAGTAGTGTATATGTATAGATAAAGAAATTATATTAAAGATATAAACTTTTTGATGATTACTAAATCAATATTCAATACCAATTGACGGATAATGAAAGTTTCAAAGAGAAGAACTGTAATACCCCATATTTCAGAGAAGGTTTAAAGAGAAATGAGGAGCTGATATGACTGTTTAAAAATGATTGATAGTGCTACTCATACCAACAAAGTCGACTTTGCTTTTAGAAAGCTCTTGTGATAAGAACTTCACAGTTAATCGTGCTTTACTTGGAAGAGATTCAGGATGGGTAACCTCCTGTGAAGTTTCCCGGGGTGCGAGCGAGTCAGGTCAAAGTGCGCTGGAAGGACCTGTGTTGGTTTGTGCGGTTAGTACAGAGCCTGTCAAGCTACCATAGGTGACTACTTCCGATTTAGGTGATCAGCCGAGGTATTACACAAAATCAAAAGATGCTACCTACCCTATAAAAATATCTAAAATTGTGCTAGAATGAAATAAAGTATGACTTGTTGTTTAACTTATCTCAATGATATGTATAAATAGGTAGGGGTACATTAGGGAAGTTGCAAATAAGAATAAATTATAACAGCCGAGTTCACCATACGACACAACACAACTTCTAAGTTTGGAGTTTCACCACTTTATGCCTATAAATCCTCTCTTGAACTTTAAAAGGTGAAAACCTTTTTTGTTAAAATGATGGTAGGCATTGTAACACTACGGATTATGGAAAGTGGTTTATGGAATTGATTTGTCCCACTTAGGAAAACTAAGGGTCATATTATCAGTTTATAATAGATTCCTACCATCATACTAACAACAAGGCTTTCACTTTTTAGAGCCCAAGTGAGGATTTATGAGCCTAAGGTGTGACTTCTCATCTTATTGGGTTGTGTTGTAACATATGATGGATCGAGCTGTGTTGTAACATATGATGGGTCGGGCTGTGTTGTAACATATGATGGATCGGGCTGTTACGGTTGGTATCAGAGCAACCCTGCGATCGAGTGCTAGTTTCTGGGTGCTGGCCCAGGCCAGCCATGTAGCGGGGGAGATCTTCGGCCTGTGAATATTGATATGGATTGGTTGAGGCGCAACGGGGACGTTGCGTTCTTTAAGTAGGGGAGTTTGTAACACTATGGATTAAGGAAAGTGGTTTATGAAATTTATTTGTCCCACATTGGGAAACTAAGGCTCATATGATCAGTTTATAATAGATTCATACCATCATACTAACAATAAGGCATTCACCTTTTAGAACCCAAGTGAAGATTAGTGGGGCTAAGGGGAGACTTCCCATGTTATTGGGTTGTGTTGCAACATATGATGGATCGGGCTGTTACAGACATCTTTTAGAAAAATATCATAAGAGCCTTAATTTCTCAATGTAAGACAAAATAATTCCCATAATCTTGGGGTGTTAGAAACTCCTTCACTCAAAGAACGCAACGTCCTTGTTTCGCCTAAACCACTCCGTACAAATAGGCATAGGCCAAAAATCTCCCCTGCTAGATGGTTGGTTTGGGCCCTGCCCCAACACCTAACTCGCGTTGGCACCGTATTCTCTGATACCATGTGTAATAGCCTAATCAACCATACGTCGTAACACAACCCAATAAGATGGGAAGTCCCTCCCCTTAAACCCGTAAATGATCTTTTTGGCTTTAAAAGGTGAAGGCCTTGTTGGTAGTATGATGGTAGGTTTTTATTATAATTATATATACCATAGCAGCATGTATACCCTACTCCAGAGAGTAGGTAGTCCCGGCTGGTTTTCGCTCCACGTCACAGTTTTCTAAGAAACACCGAAAAATAAAAATAAAAAAACAGTCAAAATCGGTTATTTCAAAAAAACATAAAGTAGATCTATTGACCTACTGCTTCACACTGCCCCGCGCCACCACTCCCCCGCCCCCCGACGCCATCGTCGTGACATATGCAACCGGCAACGTTTGCCGCCGGTGACACAATTAGAGACTTTGAGGGCGGCGATATCACTCCGATCACCACCAATGACCTACCCCATCAAGTAAAGAAAAGAGAAAATGTGGTGAGTGGGCCGATCTAACTGAGAAGGTTGCGAAATAATCCTGGGGTCGGGGTTAGAATGGGAAGGGAACGAAGAGGGAAGATGAAATAAGGTGAGCTGGAGGAAATCATGATTGTATAGAGAAAAGGGAAATGAGTAGGGCAAAGAATTGGTAAACAAATTGGAGGAGCTTTATTATTTATATGTTTACTATTTATGTTTTTACTTTTGCAGGTCAGATTATGATGTCATTTTTCATGAATTGTTATTTAGATATCAAGGTACCTAATTAGCTTTTTAAAGTACATATTTGATACGCTAAAGTATATAATTGATACGATAAAAAATATAACTAGGACGATAAAGTACAAAGTTTATATAATAAAAGCCATTATTCACATACACAAGTAAATCACTTATACCTAAATAAAAAGAAATATAAACTATACGCTGAAATACTTGATTTAGGATCTAAAGTACATAACTTAAACGACTACATAACTAAAGTGCTAAAGTACATAATAGATATTAAAGTGTGTACTTGGACGCTAAAGTAAACAATTTAGAAGTTGAAGCACATAAAATATACGCTAAAGTACGTAATTAATGCCTTAGAGTACATAGCAATTTCACTAAAGTACGTGATTTCTATGTATATTACAATGCATAATTTTGACATCAAAAAGTCAAAGTACATAATTCAAACACTAAACTACATAAATTAGACACTAAAGTACATAATTGATACACTAATGTACATTGTGAATAATTTAATTTTAACGTTAAATGTTAAATTACATAATTTCATAATTTTAATGAAAAAGTACATAAATGATACTCTAAATTACATGAGTTTTAAGCTGAATTACATAATTTTTAGGCTAAAGATTTTGTTGGAAAGACACATAATTTTAACAGCAAAAATAATTGAATATTAGTACATGATTTATACGCTAAATACAAAACTTATATGCTAAAATATGTTATTTACACATGAAAATATTCGAGTCAATTGACCTATTTGATTGAAAGTGAGCACATTATATGCACGCTAAATATGAGTGGTAGAAATGGCCATTGATCACTAGGAGCCCAGGCCCGCACTGGCCTGGCCCTAGTCAACGCACGGCCTGGCTCGGCACTAGCCTGGCACTACCTAGCCCGGGTTAGGTAGTGCTAATGCTATTGCTCGATTTTTCAAACACTAGCTCTGGTCAAACCCGTTCAAAGCCCTGTCAAGCCCTGGTCAAGCACTGGTCAATTCAAACTCGATTTTTTCCTTTTTTTTTCTTTTTCTTCAGCCGAGGCAGGGCCGGAGCACTGACCCACTCTAACCCTAGCCCGGTCAAAACACTGGAGGGCTAGTGCCAGTGCCCAGAAAATCGAGCCTTGGTACTAGCCCGGGTATGTAGGGGTAGTGCTAGTGCTCGATTTTCTGGGCACTATCCCGGCCCAGCCCGGCCCGTGGCCACCTCTGATGAGAGGGCCGTTACTTGTTAGCTTTGGGCTAAATGTTAAGTCTTGGGCTTTGTAGAGAATAGGTCAAGCTTCTATAATTATAATTAACTAATTTAGGTGAAATGAGAAAAGAAACATACACATGTCACTTTTGGTGGAATACGTGCAAGTTCCTCACGTCACCTAATCATTTTCAGTTTATTTTTTTTATTTTATTTTGAAAAAAGGTGAACAAGGTCCCAGATTTCATGTAACTAATCTAGTCCTTCTTCACTTTTCTCTCATTCACATTTAGGAAGTTACCCATCTATCCTCTTGTTTACCTCTCGTCCTCGCCATCACCATTCATCTACATCTTCTCTAATTTACCTCTCTCCTCTTCTCTTTTGGGGGCTAGCGGACGGTGAGTGGGATGGGGAGAAAATAGGTAAAGAAAGACTATGGGTTGGAGTTGGCCGTCGTAGATAATCGCCGGAAATTTGGAGACATCCTCTATAGGCAAAGGTGGTTGGGGAATCGTCGCATGTGGGGAGGAGAGAGAAGAATGTAAAGTAGACGTTGGTGTTTGTTTTTTAATAACTTGGGCCGGTTTTATCTTACTTTTGGTCTGGATTTTGTTCCTAGTCAGGTTTTTATTTAACCAAGCGCCACATCAGCGAGACTACTTACATAGTCTCGAATCTACGAAATTTTTTTACTATCATAAGAGCCTTAATTTTCCTATGTGAGACAAAACAATTTGCATAAAACACTTTCCATAATCCTAGGGTGTTACACATACTGCTCTTTAATTGATTTTTCTTTACTTCACAGACCACTATTGAAAGGATCTGTCTGAATTTGATTATGTACATCAGCAGTTCATGGTACATCTGTGTTGCTACAGCTTCCATGTTTAAGCATTAATTGTGGTTAAATTGTCTTAATGGATTCTTTAACAACTTCTCCTTCCTGACAACTTGTAACCACATAAGCGTGCCTTCAATCTTAATGCTCTATCATTCCGCTGAAATTCTCTTATACTCTTGCAATTGGCTCCACATATCTATATGCTTGAACCTTCTCTGCCCTTTATATGTCTTCTAGAATAGAGATATTGTACATGGACATTGATCATACATGCCTCTAGGATAAAAAAAAATAATAATAATCCATGATTTTCAAGGAAAACAAGAATCCAATTATTATTATTCTCAAAGCCTTGTCTATTTTGGAATAAACTCTCTAGTGATCTTCATGTTTAATATTCCAAGTAAATAGACTACTTCCTGATTTAAAACAATCCCGCAATCCACAATTTTGCTTACAACTCAGGAATCTTGCAAAGTTACAATATCAGAAAGAGTGATTTTGGTTTCAATTCTTTCATTAGGAAAGAGTACGTTTACTAATGTCGGTGAAATCATTCCATAACCTTTCCCTCTCCGTATGGTCATTATGTCCACAGAATTTTCCACCCCGCGGTCCTATTGCTAGAATAAATTAAATAGACTTCTATGTCTTTGTTTGTAGAATAGTGATGGACACTATAATGAATCATTTGGCTTGTGGATAAGATAACCTCTACTTGACCAACTGCAGATTCCATAAAATCCAAATCCTTCCATTATAATGATGATCATGATTTGTTACAACATTAAATCTCCGAAAATTTCTCTTTATTATCCCATTGACCTCACTTCCTTTGACTCTGGTTTCAAGGACTTCTATGAGATTTATACTATTTTTCAGTATGAGACTCCTAACTTCATGTTGTTTGAGGACTTCATTCAGTCTTCTAATGTTCCATGTGGCTAGGATCATTGGCATGGGGGGTCAGAAGGTTGCCCTGCCTCTAGATACCTCATATCTGTGCCCTGTTTAACTTTCTAATGTCCTGCATCATCCATTCGTATGTCAAAGCAATTACTATGACTTGCATGCTTCATTCTTATGGTTGTGTTTTTCCTTGCTGATATCTTCTTAGACTTTCAGAAACCCAATTCATCTACAAGAAGTCCAGACCCTTCCTCAGGTAGTGTAGGTGAAGGAATGCCTTGTTCTTTGAGTCCTGAGTCTTCAACCATAACCTGGTTGTGCTCCATAACCTTATCTTGTTCTATAGGTTTTTCATTATGTTTTTCAGTGATATCATGTTGTTTCTCCTTAGGCTTATAGCTTTGTTGTCTTTTTTCCATTTTCTCCTTTGTCTTGTTCTTATTCAACTTGCAAGTGACAACCTTTCTTTGTGTGTTGTTGTGTGATCTGCGAACATTGACTTGCCTATCTAACTTTTAATTTTACTCAAAGCATTTGCACTCCACAATGGTCTAGGTCAGGTAGAAGTAATACCCAGATAGGGAGAGACTCTATCGAACTCAGATAGTGGGTGACCATGGTTTTAATATGAACGAGTTTCCCCCACTTTCCAAGGCCCTCCCCTCAACACTCTCATCATGTCTTTCTCCGACCAAAATCGGATAGTAAACCGTCCCCTCCTAAAGTATTTGATCAATGGTGCATCTCCCTCCCGCCAATTTTTATTAGCATAAGCCTTCAAGTCCTTTACAGTCAGTTTCGCACCCATTGCATTTCCTAGCAAAGTGAATTCCCAGTTTTTACGCCAAATAATACATAAGACACCTAGACACCCTTGCAACCGGTGTCTGGACTGCCGGTGTCTTAACATAAGACACCGGTTGTTCTGAAAATAACCGGTGTCAAATAAGTACCCAGAAAGTCAACACTGGTATACATATGACACCGGTTTTGGGTAAAACCGGTGTCATATGTTGTTGTTATTATTTTTTTTTTTTCGCTGGTGGACATTTGTCACCGGTTGTGAAGAAAAACAGGTGTCATATATTGGTGTTTTTTTTTTTCAGTTGGACATTTGACACCAGTTATTTAAATAACCGGTGTCATATGTTGTTGTTTTTTTTTTTTTTCAGTTGGACATTTGACACCGGTTATTTAAGTAACCGGTGTCATATGTTATTGTATTTTTTTTTCAATTGGACATTTGACACCGGTTGTTTAAAAAACCGGTGTCATAGGGTAGATTTTTTTTTTTTTTTTTTAGTTTGCTTGCTTCTGCTTCTGCCAGGGAATTGGCGACTACAACAATTAGTCGCCAATTTCCACATTACAAATAAACATACATTACGGTTATGCCGTTTCAACGACATCAATTCCCAAAACCTCGACTACAAAAAACCAAGTCGATCCTTTGCTATACAACAATGGAGCTTCAAATTCACTCTATATATAATAAGCATCCATCCAATCTCAATTACTCCATCCACAACATTTCTCCAAAATATAACAATGAAGATCTCTTGCTTTTCCTAGTTTCTAATTTCCTAACTAAAACTTACTAACATTTCTAACTTAATGAGAATCTAAGTGTTTCAAGAAATCAAAGTAGATTTGAACACTTACAATCAAAACTCGCTAGGTAGCTAGAGATCATCATCGTCTCCTTCTTCATCTCCATCCACAAAGACATATGTAGCCCAAAGATCTCTTATTTCATCCACTTGTTCATTCGTAAATTGCTTGCAACCCTTCACAACATACTAAAACGACAAATTGAATTTAAATATCCAAAACTTAAACATTTATAAATTACTATAGGATAGATATATGTTTTGATATTTACCGTAATTGGAATAGTTGTGGCTTTATTTTGGATTATCTCGAACATGTAACGACAAATATAGTATCCACAATCGTTACTTCCTAAGGGTTGACGGGGACACTACAAAACAAAATAAAAAATAAATAAGCCCAAATTCGAACGCATAAATAGGATATCAAAAGTATAGTTAATAAACACAAAAAATTCAAACGTACCATTATAGTATGCCATTTCATAAGCGTCGACTTCTTATTCAAGTTGTATAGGGGATCCAAAGTCATGATCTTCGTTACAGCGCTAGTTAAATAACACGGTATTCAAATATAATTATAAGATATAATTAAATAACAGTGGAGTTTAAAGAACAATGGAGTTTAAAGATAGATAATATATACATACTCTTGTATTAGATTACGAAGAAATTCGGGTGGTTTCTTACTCCCTCTTGATGGATCTAACCAAAACCCCGTTCCTGACTGTAGATGAATCACAGCTAACATCCAATGCGAACTACACATTATCAAAATAATATAAGTTATATATGAAATATAAAATAAAAAAATCATCTAGAATTTGTAAAACTAGTTACCTCTCATTATAAGGTGCGAAAAATATCTTTTGCCCGTGTGCACATGTTGTACAAGCGAACGCACTAAAAATATAATTCGCACGATCATCCTCATCATCAAACGGTGTTATAGGTGACAAAAATGTCGGGCATAAAAAACCATACAAACCATCTACACGTGTCCTTTCACAAAACTTTTTCAAATACCTATGACAAAAAACCACAAAAAGAAAGGGTCACATGAATCAATTTACCAATACATATGAGTATCTAAACTAATTATTATTTTTCTTAAACAAATGTATAAAAAGTGACTTACAAGATAAATGTTGTAATGTGAGTAGATTGAATTTGCCATTGATAACACCATTGCTTCATCTCTTCCGGTGTCACAAACAAATCTTGCATATTATGAAGCACATGCTCGGGTACATGCAAAACTTTTCCCTTATCTCCGGTTTTCTTCATGCTTCGAGCTTTCTTACAAAGCCACTTCATCAACACAGTTCTTCTCATATTCATTTTATCTTCCGATATTATGAATTCCGAACCGGATGTTGAAATGGACGTAGGTGTCGAATTGTTGATTGGTGGTGTGTTCTTCCTATTCGTAGAGTTATCCGTTTCATTCTAAATGATCAAACAAAATAAAACACTTGTTAGAATTTAAATATAAATCAAAGATAATATAAGAATTTCAATAATGAAGTATAAATTACCGTATCAGGCAATATATATATGAAAGGACAAGGCCACAACACATAACCACGAAGGGCCGAAGAGAGAAAACAAGCTTCCGGGGTTGGAACTGGCAATTCGGCATTTGGCACCAAGTCTTTAGAGATACTCACTCTACTATAACCGGGAGGTACAATGTTATTGTGTAGAGTAAGTACCTTCGAAGCGCCTGGCACATACACTTCTCCTAAAGCTACTATCTCTTGTGAATTGCTAGGAAGTGTCATTTGACACTTATGCCAACCCTGCATTATTTATAAAGTAATGTAAATCGTTGGTGCAACTATCACAATTAGAAAATATAATTCATTTGAGATAAAGTATGTTGAATTGATTAATAAAGTATAGTAATATAACAATTATATTAGATAGCTGAACCGGCCCTTCACACGTATCTTGAATTGATGAGATCGACGTTTGAGGGATATTACGAGCTTGTCTCGGAGATGAATGGGAAACAGGAGGCTCCCGATCATCATTTAAACTCACTTCTTTTCCCTTTCTTAGAACATTAGAATCCTTAGACACTCTATCATCTTCATTGTTTTCTATTGCTTGCGAATCGTTACTCATCATCGCACTCACCAATTCTTTCATATCAGCTTGACTCGGAGTTTCTCCGGCTACAAAATTGCAAAGTATTTGACTCATCTTGAACATTTGGGATTGCATTGTTCGCACCGTATTCTCTAACTTTACCTCGGACATCTTTTTCGTGGATCTACCAAAAACATTCGAAAAATTGCTCATGTTGGTTACACCACGAACACGACCCGTGTGCTCCTCTTTGCCGATTGCACGAGACAATATATCATCTCGACCTTGGGGAACAAACTTTCCTTCTTTCACGGCTTCTTCCAACTCACCCTAAGTGACAATAACAATTTAATTAGAATTAATATGTCAAACGATTTTAAAATAAGTACAATTTCTACCCTTAAAAAAAATAACTTACAATTTCTTTCACCACTTCCTCGTCATACTCGGACATTGCCCCTTTCTTGGATTTATGACCTCTCAACCAAGTCACATGACGTGGTACTTCTTTGATTTGCAACCCTTTAGTGGCATATTCCTCAATCTAATACATTTTTATGTTAGTAAAAATAAACGATTACTAATTTGTTAATAATAACGGAAAAAATAAAAAAGGTGTATATTTACTTACAATTTTTTCGTTGATCCCAATATATCCTTTCCGAGAGCCAAAGTATTTAGTCTCCTTTTTTGCAGCATTATCTTTACCATCTTTGCTAAGCGAATAGTTACAGTGAAAAAAACAAACAAAAATTAGAATATTCACTAAAGCTAACATTTTAATAAAATTATAAAATTATATGTAAACTTACAAGAAACTTTTGATCTTTCAAATGATATTCAATGAAAGCATCCCATTGCTCTTGTGTGATTTGTGGATACTTTCCCGGTGGCTTCGTTACAAGTTCCCTTTCCTTGGTCTTCTTGTCAATTACATACATATATTTAAGATGAAGTTTGGTCTTCCAATTTCTCCATCTTTCACCGGCTATCTTCAACACCCAACGTCCTCTACGTTCGGGATGAACATAAAGTGCACCCTTGCAAAACACACAAAAAAAAAAAAAAACACATTAAAAAAAAAATAAGAATTTAGATAACTTTTATAGACAAGACGTATGAAATAAATTGAATATTATATCTAACCTCAATATCGTGTAAGACACGTTCTCTTGTGGCTTCGTCAAGCTTCTTCCACTCTCTCAAAGTAATAGGCACATGTGCACGTGCGATTGCGCCTATCCAACTACTAAACTTTTGGCGATGTTCGCCAATTGGATTTAACAACCCGTCCGTACTCCATTGTAGCTGAAAAGGAGAACCATCTTGTAATGCTTTTGCACAAGCGCGTAGTAAAGTTTGACCTCTTTCATGATCGGAATCGGAATCGGAATTATCACTAGGCTTTCTTCTTCTTCTTTGAGTCGACATTATCCAACCTATATTCACAAAATATAAACATGATTATAAGTATCAAAAGACATAAGAGAAAGCTAAATAAAATAAAATAACTATAATAAGTGTAAGTAAATAATAAACATAAGTAACACAAATAAGATAAAGAGGAGTTTGTGCAATTAATGAAAATTATAATTACGTAAATGTAAAACCAAAATTTCCCAACTAGTTAGAGAACTTACATTAGTCCTAGAACGTTTTTTTGTTACATTTGCATCATCTTGCACCCAAACTCCCTCATCATGATCATCTCTAACATATGATAAGGAGTTATCATCATTCTCTATCACTTGGACACATGAATTCGGAGCACCCAAACCTTCTAAAATCTCATCTTCAACATAATATTCAAACTCATGTCTAGGTCGAGCGGATAAAACAATAGACCATTTCTTATCCAAAGGGTCATTCACATAAAAAACTTGTTTTACTTGGCTTGCGAACATGAACGGATCATCTTTATGCCCACCTTTATCAAAGTTCACCAAAGTGAAATCCAACTCATCTGTTCTAACACCGTTGTTGTTGTCAATCCACTTGCATTTAAAAACGGGAATTCGGACAGTTTGGTAATATAATTCCCAAATCTCTTCAATTTGCCCATAATAAATCATATTTTCTTCCCTTGGTTTCTTATCTTTAGCACTTGCAAAATGAATAGAAGTGACCTCAACAGAAACTCCACTATTTTGCATAGTGCTTCTTGAATCTTGTTCTTTGGTGTAGAACGTATACAGGGGCGAAGCCAGGATTAAAAACTTGAGGTGGCGGATTATAACTGCATATGTGGTATCTTTAACGGATAATATAGGAATCGTTTATTGTTTCTAATAAAAACTGATACTATACGATCCTATTTAATAAGAAACATAACGGAGGCAGGGGCGAACCTAACCCCAAAAATTTGGGGTAACCATCTTAGTACAAGTTTTTTTTTTTTTTTTTTTGATTTTTTCCCTAATTTTTTGGAATTTTTAAGGCAATAATTAGGTGTTTTCGGGGAATTTGTGGTAGCCGGTGCACCTCAGGCTACCCCCTAAATTCAGTCTTGAATAAAACGTACATGCTCAACAAATTATGGAATAAGAAAGAAAAAATATATTGTAAATGCGAACAAAACATAAGTGGAGAAATGAACAATCTAAATGAGAATATATATCAAAGACATGCATTAGGTAGCATGAAATGTTTGTAGCCTACTGGTTTGTATGAACAATTGTTCAGACCTTAGTCAAGAGTTCAAATCCTCTCATTGTCGACTAACTAAAGTTATGCTTATTTTTAAAAAGTATAGGAATAATTTAAAAAAAAACAATGAGACTTGCTATTAAGAAGGTTTGAACCCACAACCTCCGAGTTACAATGATAGCACTCTAACCACTGTACTAGCAACATCTTATGCTAAATTGGTGCTCTAAAATATATATAAAGGGATTCTGCCCAAAAAACTTCAAAAAAAATTTCCCCGGCCGGGGTGGCGGCCACCACCCCAAGCCACCAGCTGGCTTCGCCGCGAACGTATATCCACCGATGGCATATCCACTATAAGAGGAAATTTGTAAAGATGGACCAAAAGAAATAATTCTCACATAATCAGGGAACTTATTAATGGGTTGACTTACAACTTGGTTCTTCAACCAAGTGCCAAATCTCTTCTTGTTCTCATTCTCAATCCACATGTCGCTCTTATTTCTATGAAGATTTCTCAAATGCCTTTTATGCTCATCAATGTAAGAATCGACAACTTTATCATTGTGAAGAACATATGAGTGAACTGAATTCATTTCTTCGGCATTGAGTTGGATAATCTTGTGGCCCCTAACTCCTTTGCCTTCCATTTTGTCGACATGACGTGGCTTTGGAAGACCAACACGCTCATCATCAAAGAGAAATTCATAACAAAAAGCAAGAGCCTCTTCTATGATACAACGCTCGGCAATACAACCTTCTGGATGAGATCTATTAGTCACATAGTCTTTATAGATTTTCATGCATCTTTCATATGAATATTGATATCTCAAAAAGATTGGTCCGCATTCTTTAATCTCTCTTACCAAATGGACCGGCAAATGGATCATGATATCGAAAAAAGAAACAGGAAAATACATCTCTAACTGACATAATGTGAAAATAATCCCTTCCTCCAAATTGTCCAACTCAGTCGGATCAATCTCCTTGCTACAAATGACATTAAAGAATAAACACACCTTTGTAAGTGCAGATCGTACCTTTTTTGGTAAAATGGAACGAAGAGCCACGGGCAAAACTTGTTGCATGAGTATATGAGAATCATGAGATTTCAATCCAACAAGTTTCAAATCCTTCATCGACACACGATTGCTAATATTTGAAGAATAACCTTCCGGGACCTTTATCCCCTTGAGACACTCACAAAATTGTTTTTTCTCATTTTTAGAGAGAGTGTGAGCAGCGGGAGGTAAACGAGTTCGTGAACCCACTTTTTGCGGTAACAACTCTTTTCTAACTTTACACTTTTCGAACATATCTTCTCTTCCTTTCAAAGTGTCATTTGTCTTGCTCGGAATATCCAACAATGTGTTAACAATAGCATCACAAAAATTCTTCTCTATATGCATGAGATCAAGAGAATGTCTAACGGTCAAATCTTTCCAATAAGGAAGATAAAAAAATATAGATCGTTTCTTATAACCTTTGGATGAAAGTTTCGACCCATTTTTCCCGTATGTGATTTTCAAATGCTTGACTTTCATACACGTGGGCACCCGTCAAAACAATTAGACGCTCACGCATTTCCACTTGTCCATTGAAAGCTTTTCGTTGTCTACTATAAGGGTGATTGTATGGTAAAAATCTACGATGATCAAGATAAACATTCTTGTGAGATCTATTAAGATAGAGATTAGTTGCATCTTCTTCACATATTGGACATGCATTGTCCCCTTTTACACTATATCCGGACAAGTTGCCATAAACGGGAAAATCTTGGCTAGTGTTGAATAACATAGCACGTAAGTTGAATTTACGACCCACATGAGCATCAAAGACTTGTACTCCTTCATCCCACAATAATTTTAAATCATCAAGAAGGGGAGCCAAATAAACATCTATGTCGTTACCCGGTTGCTTTGGGTAGGGCTGTTCATAAACTAGCCCGGACCGCAAAAAGACCCGGACCGACCCGGACTCAATCGGTCCGGTCCTCGGTCTTTGATTTTCCTATTTTCCGGGTCCGGTCTAAAAACCGGTGGTCCGGTCCAAAAACCGAGGACCGGTAGAACTTGACTTTTATTTTTTTAAAAAAAAAATCCCTAAATTTCTACCCAAACCCACCCGCAGAAATCCCCAAAATCCCGATTTAATCGCAATCATCAATCTCGATTTTCTGGGTTTTTGTTTAATCGCAATCATCAATCTCGATTTTCTGGGTTTTTGTTTAGCAATTAAATTGATTTTAATTAAATTGTGCAATTAGATTGATTTTAATTTCTACAATGGATTATGGCCCTCAAAACAAAAAAGAAAAACAATCGATTATGGTTCATTTAAAAAAAAAATTCAATTTGCCTTAGATTGCTGTCTTTCGGTCCGGTCCGGTTTTGGACCGGTTATTCCGGTCCGGTCCGGGTGCGGTCCTAGCTTGGCCGGTCCGGTCTCCGGGTTTTGATTTTCATGAAATTCGGTCCTCGGTCCTTACCGGGTCGGTCCGGTCCGGTCCGGTTCTTGACCGATGAACACCCTTAGCTTTGGGCCAGAAATCAACAAAGAAAGCATCATGTACTTTCTCTTCATGCATAATTTCGGAGGCAAATTATAAGTAATCAATATAACGAGCCATGTACTATGTGCACTACTCATATTCCCGAATGGGTTCATTCCATTAGTAGATAATGCAAGTCGCAAATTTCTATAATCCTTGCTAAAATCATGGTATTTTGCATCAAAAAATTTCCATTGAGCAGCATCAGCCGGATGTCTCAACTTACCATCATGAACTCTGTCGACACCAGATTTGTGCCATGTCATCAATTTCGCATCCTCTGGATTGGCAAAGAGTCTCCTCAATCTTGGTATAATGAGAAAATACCACAAAACCTTAGCCGGAACACCATTCTTATTCTCCTTATATCGAGAGGCATTGCAAGTAGGACAAACAACATCATCTTCATAATCTTTGCGATACAATATACAATCATTTGGACAAGCATGAATCTTTTGGTAGCCTAGACCCATTGAATCTAACATTTTTTTGGCTTCATAAGTCCGACTAGGGAGAGAATTACCACTTGGCAACATGTCATTCAACAACTCTAACAAACTTGTAAAACTCTTGTCACTCCAACCATTTGCCGCCTTTAAATTACACAACTTTAGAACGGCGGACAATCTAATATACTTTTTGCAATTTTCATACAACTCATCTTCACTTTCATATCAATTTCATCGTCATTCGGATCATTCCCCTCTTCTCCACCAGCCTCTCCACTAGTGGCATCGATATTCTCGACATCATCATCCTCACCAATATATTCTTCACCATCCTCTCCAATATCTTCTTGGACAAATTCTCTATTACTTTGACTCTCCATGCTCAAGTCATGTGTTGCCTCCCCATGAAAAATCCATTTTGTATAAGTTGAAGCAAAAGCGCTCTTAGCCAAATGAATTTTTACTGTATCAAGAGTGTGAAATCTCATATTATAACAATTACAACACGGACACCGCATACACTTCAAGTTTTCACAATTTTTCTCGGCAAAATTTATAAACTTTTGAATCCCCTCCTCATAATCACGGTCTCCTTGATCTGACATTGTTATCCATTTCGATCCATGTCTATATAAACCAAAATTAATAACCAATTATCCTAAGCTCAACCTAAAAAAAGTAAACACCTAAACATAACTAATTAAAACTACCAATTCAATAATCTAAATTTTATTGTTTGAATCAAACTAAACTCACTATTAGAATTATTAACCAATTATTCGAAATTCAACCTAAAAAAATCAAACATAAAAAAACGATCAAATGTATAACCGGTGTCTTTGTCCACTAATCTATAATGCTTTAATTTTGTTTTGATACCACTAAACCCACTACTATCATACTATATTCATAATACCTAAACAAAATATTATTATAGATAAGAAAACGGTCAAATGTATAACCGGTGTCTTTGTCCACTACAATCTAAAGTTGTACTTTATTCTACTCAACTAACGTACGAAAATTCACTAACTAACACATAATTCCATTCAACTAACGGCAATTCACTAACTAACACATAAAAAAACAATAGCGGCGACACGAGCAATTCATTATTTTGGCGATTAAACCTTCAATTTTGGCGAACAATAATTGAACGAAAAAACAAAAATACAAAATTGAATGAAAAAACAATAAATTGGCGACAAACCTAATTGAATGAAAGAGACACCAAAACACGAGCGGCGAGCGGCGACAACGGAGGGGCCGCACAATAGCGGCGGCGACACAGAGCGGCGAGCAGCGAGGGGCGAACAACGAGCGGCGAGGGCGAACAACGAGCGGCGAGGGCGAACAACGAGAGGCGAGCGGCGAGGGGCGAGGGGCGAGCGGCAAGCAGCGAGGGGCGAGCGGCGACAACGGAGCAAGAACGACGACGGCGAATTAGAATTTTATTTTTCTGGGTTTGGGGTTTTTGGGGGTTGAAGTTTTTTTTTTTTAGAATAAACATATGACAAAAGAAAAATACCTTATTCTTATGGGTACCATATGACACCGGTTATACTCAAAACCGGTGTCTTATGTCCAATTTTTTTTTTTTCTGTAATAAGATAAATTTTTTAATGTTTTTTCACTGAGTGGGTGAATGAACTTCTCTGGGTTAACATATGACACCGGTTTTGATAAAAACCGGTGTCTTATGTCCAATTTTTTTTTTTTTTGGGTAACTTATGACACCGGTTATAAGATGACACCGGTTTTCTTATAACCGGTGTCGTATGTCCAATTTTTTATTTTTTATTAGTTTTAGCTAAGTGAGGAATTGCGCGCAAATGGACTGGGGAAGATTTGACACTGGTTCAATCGAAACCGGTGTCTTATGTTTTTCAGACACCGGTTCTAAGCCTACCGGTGTCATATGTACCGGTGTTAAATGCCGTTTTTGGCGTAGTGTATTTCCAACTCTTCCAATATATCCGTCTCCTCGATATGAATTTCAGACAAAGTAAAGATTCGTCCCAGCTCTATTTTCCCTTGACTACTGCACTCCGTTGTTTTTGCCCTTTGTAACATTATTATTTCTAGTTTCCACATTTGTATTTCCCTTCCCCCAAATTTAGTACTAGTACTTGATTCATTAGCATTAACATACTTTTCAGCATTATCACTATTCTTATCAGATTGTTTAGAGTGATTACCTGATTTGTTAATAGCATAAATAATCAAATCATTCAGTTGAATTGGTGCCGTCTGTAATACCCCAGATTTCAGAGGCTTCTAAGAGATTAAGGGTTCACATGAGGTGCTTGAAAGGATTAACAGTGCTACTCATACCAACAAAGTCGACTTTCCTTTTAGGATGTTGATATGATAAGAACTCCACAGTTAAGTGTGCTTGATTGAGAGTAATTTCAAGATCGGTGACCTCCGGAGAAGTTTTTCAAGGTGCGCATGAATGAGTACGAAATGCGGCAAAAGGACTTATGTTGATCTGTGGGGTCAGTACACAGCCTGACAAGCTACCATAGGTGACTAGCATACCTTTGGCTCAGGTGATGAGGCGGGGTGTTATAAATGGTATCAAAGCAACCATGCGACCGCGTGTTCATCCTGTGGTTAGGAGTGCCCAGGTCAGCCGCCTAGCAGTGGGGAAATCCTGAAGTTCCGTCATTTGGGTTTCTGATTCCTTCTCCAATTCTGACCCCTCAACTTCGTTGTTGGCATCACTAGCTTCATCTCTGGATGGCGGTGGTGGTGGTATGCTTTGTTTAGGTGGTCTCCCTCTTCCTCTCTTTGTGAGTTCCATTTCCTTGCCCATGATTCTCTAATCGACTTGTCCGTATAGTCGCTCCTAGGGGAAGCTTTCCCATTCTCATGACTCCCCACATTACAATAGTATCAATGATTTTGATGGACTTCTCTCTGAAATTTATATTGGATTTCATCGCTTTGATCTTCTTTGATATTCCCATAATTGTAAGCTTTGATGTTTGTTCAGCTGTGCACTTCAATGGCGTCTTATTTCCTTGTTATATTTTTGGTTCCTGGGTGGTGAAAATGTGCCATTACCCTTAATTACTCGCATCTAGCCTTGCTGTTTGTACTAAAAGATGTGGAAGACATACAAAAATGTTTATCTAATTTTCTCATTTTTCAATAAATCATTATCCAAATAATAGTAAGAAAATTACATTCTATTCGAGAAGTGTACAATTATTGTTAATTAGGAAAAAAATATTTTTTAACCACTAAACTAGTAGGGGTGGGATCTAAAAAACTAAAATTTTCATTTTTATTAATTACGTGGTTGGATTGGCTGTGTCACAAAAGGTGCTCGACAACCGTCGATTGTTCCTCTACCCTTTTCCGTTAATAAATATATAGGAGTGATTGAATTAAACAATATATTCAATCAGTGGCGGTGCTAGGTATACCCAAATGGGTTAACCTGGCCACACTTGAAAAACGATTAATACATTTTTAAGTTGTTTGAAGGCATGAGAGTTCACTTAATAATTAGCATATATAGTGTCAATTCAATTTGCTCAAAAAATGTACTTGAGGTCACAGGTTCAATTCTATTATTTTTATGACCCATAAATTTAATTTGCGCCATATATTTTGGCCTTGACTACATATATATATATTCCACCTATATAAGGAATTTTGGTCGGGCTAGGAGGCGGAAATGTATTAAAATTATTGGATTAAACAAAATAATTCACCAATACGTACCTTATTGTCAAAGCATATTATATTTTTCAATAATTGGTTTATTACACAAATATATTCGATCATCATACTTAAAACAGTAAATTGAAATTTATTCAAACAAGAAAAAAGAAAACAGAAAATTAATATAAAAAAGTTAGTACGTATACATGACCAAGCATGCATGCATGCATGCAAGGCTGCAAGCTAGTGTTCTGATCTTATCAGCTAGCGGTTTAGCAATTAGCAAGATAGATTCTGACCAGGATCAACCCCAAAATCACCACAATATTGTTGATACAGCTGAATACGATCATTAGCTTCATCTTGGTTCTGGCCGTTGCACTCGAGCGCGCCATTAATAGCCCGAATCGTGGCGCCGAAACCTTGGTTCAACACAGAATGAACATTGTTCATCCAAAACCACAGGGCAGACTTGAATGAGGTAACTGGATCAGCAGCTAAGGTTTCTGGGTTGTTTAACCCGTCGAAACCGAGGGATTGTCCGCAAGGGCCGTAGTTGTAGTTCCATGAGACTTGAAGGGGTCCTCTTCCGTAGTACTTTTTGCCTGATACGCAAGGGTATTGCGTGTTGGTCGAATCGCAGTATGGGTCGTTGGTTGCTGCGCCATTGTTTTCCTCTGTGCTACAAAATCCTTTATAAAAACAATGAAGTTTATTTTAGACCTTTTTTTGGGGGGGGGGGGGGGAAGTATTAGTTCATCCCTCATTAATATCATATTTTGTTTCATGTTTGATGCTAGAGGTCTATAGTGTAGACATCTAAAAGTGTCTACAATCAACAATAATTTTACTACACTATCAAAATTTTACTACTCACACTATTAATTTTACTACTTGAATTTTTCATTATAATTAATTTTACTACTCCGATCTCAATTTTACTACTACTAACTTAATTTTACATTGTAGACAAATTAATTGTGTCTACACTGTAGACCTCTACCAATTTGCTTTCTTTTTTTCATCTAAATTATTTGATTGTGTTGATAAACCTTAGCTTGTCATATTTATTATTTCGAGGTCAAAGAAGAAAGTTTTATGATGAGTACTTACGTCCAGTTTCATGAGCGACGTTGCCAAAGAAGGCTGCGATCTCTCTCTTAGAGTCATCACTTGAACCAGTGGTACCGAAATCAGGGTAACTAGAGATAGCACTCAGAAATGCGTCTCTAGTGTAGAAACTAGTACCAGGGCAATTGCTCCCGGTGGCTTGGCTAATGATCCCATTAAAGAAGTCATCAGTGACGATATCAGACACTGATACGCCACTGCTCCCACTAGGGCCACTAGATGGGGTGTCACAGGGGCCGGCCTGACAACCAGCCCCGCAATAGGCATCGCCCGTGCCACAAAATCCGAACTTGCTACAACACAGGCTTGGGTCACACCCACAATTTTGAGCAAGTGATGATATAGCAAGAGAAGAAATGACTACAAGTAATGTGAGTAAGGTTTTGGTTAATTTGAATGCCATGTTTATTGGTTTGTTTGGATGAAATAGTAGTGTTTGTTGAGCGAAGTATATATTTATAAGAAAAATTGGTACTAAATTCATGGATTAAAGTCGTCACTATAAAATTAATGCACGTCGTGGACCTCTGATCTTTTGATGAATAGTTCAAATTAATCATACACGCGACGAAAGTTTCTTGTTGGTCACTTTCTGAAAATTTGGTATTAATCTTGTTTACTTGTCCACGTTAAATATCTATTGCCCAATTTGTCAAGTTGTGCTCATTTAATTTTTGGACTAAGTCAGTCAACGGCATGCTTCTAGTAGGCATTTTCTTTACAGTTGAAGAATGCATCAAAAAACGGCATTGACCTTCTAAGGATTTGCATATCACATACCCATGTAGAGCTTATGTAGAGAAATATAATTCTTTTTCTTTAGAATAAGGTACAAAATACCCCATGTCAAAGACAGAGGCCAGGATTTAAAACATAATACCAATTCAATTGTAGTAAATGAAGTCTATATTTGATGGGAATGGGGTATGTCTTTCAATAAGGAATGAATTCATCGGAATGAAGTCTTGTTCAATATTTTGCAATTTGCTCATGAGACTATTCGAATCATTCGTATCAATACTCCCTCTGTTCGGCTATAAAACGCGTAGGGTCGAAATACAGTTTTTAAGAAAAATAGAATAAAGAATGAGTTTTAGGGTCCACTTGGTGTAAAATTACACATAGGGGTATGTCCCACTTGCCCTTTTAATAAAAAAGTAAGGGTGTTTTGGTATTTATATGTACAAATAAGGAAAGATTCTAAGTAGGAAGTTTAAAGATAAACACCCCTAAATAGAAAGTAGGAAGTTTAAAGGTGAACGGAGGGAGTATTTCACAAATGATCTTTTAATAGATGCGATAATTCTAATCTCGTAAATTAAAGTTTCGACAATGGTTGTACAATTACGAGAAAATACGTGCCATATTGCAGAAAGTTAACAAAAAGAAGCACATACATCGGTTAAAAACTACGGTCATCATAATCATAGGAAATTTTTTCCTATAGAGTTATTGAAGCAATTTATTAGTATGGCCTATTAGCCTAACTTGTGTTAGAAATATAGGGGTTGATTATGGCATATCGTAGGCTTCTAGGCGCGTAAATTCGCTATTCTAAAGACTTAATTCGCCCCCTCGTGCATGGGCCTAAGAATTAGTCTTTGAGATACAAAGAGAGCCCCGATAGCGCCTGCACAAGCGATATCGACACACTAAGTGGCACTAGGATCATTGAAGTTTGCATGGAGATGAATGTGGGATGAATTCTCAATTCAATTAATCATCATCTATGATGTGTAATTGTCATATTGTGATTGTCTAAATGTCTAGACCCCCATGGGTATATATAATGTAATGGTGTCCCTTAAGATTAAATCGTGGCCATTGATTTAATCTACACACACAATTACATTAACCATAAGTTAGTTATGTGACTAACTTAACACAAATAGACATACCAAATAACTAACCAATATTTATTTGGAAATTCTCCAACAACTTCATATGCCAAAATTGACTTTATCCAACAGTTCCGACTTCGGAGTCCATCTTGCATGAAGCACATTGCGAAATTGAACGTGACTGTACAAATTGCGATCTTTAAGTTGGGGAAAGGGCATTAGCCACTAAGATTGGCAAAAACCCCATCACAGCTAATAAGTGATCTGGTTTTAAATAAACTTTAAACTCCATTACCACCCGACCCAAAATACACCAAGTCACTAATCTGATTATCCCTCGACTGTGAATGCAAGAAAACAAAGAATCTAGGTTAAGAGGTTTAATATTATGTAATTAATTAATTATACTAATAAATTTGGATAATATTGGAAGTTAGTTTTATAACTAATCTTAACCATTATTTAAATCAATGATCATGATTTAATGTGAAGGGACACCAATGTAAGAGGAGTTAAGCATGCGTTTAGGGTCTAAACTTTGTTTTTTTTTTTTTGAGATCAGGGTCTGGCAAATTTTTTGGGTGAGTTTGGGGTCTGGACTAACTTCCGTCCACTTCCCGTTGCTTTGCCATGAGTTGGGTGATGAGCTGGCATACCTGCACAATATTATGCAAAAACACTGACAAAAAGGGGTTTGAAATTTGCTGAGAAATAGAGGGGTCTGAACTTTGCTGAGAAATAGAGGGGTCTGAACTTTGTTTTACAACAGTAGCTAATCATTCCCAAAAAAATAGCCGTTGCAGGCTTTGCAATTACATATAAGAAGAACAGAGCAAAACATTCATTCTTCTTTTTCCTCCCAAAAAACTCCCCAAAAACTGTCTGCAACGTTATTCTTCAAAAAATCACTTCCAACTCTGAAAAATAAAGATCATGAATATGGGTGAGGTTCGGTGTTTTTGCAATCGCAGAGCTAAACAATCGCTTTAAAAAACAATGCGCAACTCATTGAGAAGGTTCTACATATGTACAAGATACAAGAAATCATTTGGTTGCGATTTTTTTGAGTGGATTGATCCACCACATGATGAAGAAATCCACTCATAAATTGTTTACATGATGAGAAGAATTCAGGTGCTCGAGAATGAAGGTCATTCATGGAAGAGAATTATGCCGAGTTTTAAATCCATAGTTGGAATTGTTTTGGTTGTAATTTATTTAACCTATGTTAGGAATTGAAGTATTGTATGAAATGAATAAATTATTTGTCGATTATTGCACATGTGATGCAAACTTTCCTTTTCCAATTGCTGCAATTTTGTTTTGCACTCGTTCCTAATTCCGGAATGGATTACATTAGCACACTTTCTCAAATAGAACGTAAATTCGACTATTTCAACTAAATGGTAATTTAGTTTACCTGTAATGTTTGGCTAGAGATTGAAGGTCTTCCTCTTGTGTCCATGAATGTGTTGTTTGGAGTTGAACTAGAGCTTGTTTGGGACATGTTCACAGGAAGACCTTGAGAGACAGACTTCAATGTTTGTTGCCCTTCAAAGTCAGTGTACAATGCAATATTTCTCTGATGTGGTTGCATCTGTTAGTACAGTTATGTTAGTGAGTTATAGAGTATGAGTATGAGAAATAGTAGACTGAAATGGTAGATGAGTAGTATGTACTTACAGTGGCAGGTCTAGGAAATCCATTGGAGTAGGTATAATTCCCATATCCCCTCTTGTGCATTGGTACAAGTTGTTTGGATTGAGTCAGATTCTTGGCTGATCGAGTCTTATTTCTTGTTGCAGTGTTGTTTTGAATAGTCATGGCCTTTTGAGCTGCTTTTTGTTTTTTCCTAGCAAGTGCCACTGCTTTCCTTTCATCAAAAGCTTGCTTCTTCTTAGCCTTGGCCAATTCCTTCTCCTTTTCGATTTCTGATTTTGCTGCAGCCTCTAACTTGCACCCTTTCTTGTTGTGTCCAACCTCACCACAATAATAGCATTTCATGGTTGAACCTTTCCTTGATTTCTTTGTTGTTTCCTCACCAACAGACGGGGTACGTTTAGTCTTACGCCTGTTCTTTTTCACCTCTTTCATTGGTGGTGGTTTAATTTCAGGTTTTCCTGTCATCTCCCAGTGCTTAGCACCTCGGATATTTGGCAAAATCAGTTCATATGCTTTCAAGTAGTACTCTTTCGTATAGTAGTCAGACAGGTAATTCTCAGGCTCTTCTCTACGGTGCCAAATAACAGAAATAGCATGCTCACAAGGAATGCCACTTAGTTGCCAGGAATTACATGTGCAAGTGTTAAACTCCACATCAACCAAAAACCTCTCCTGATCAAACCCCTCTTTAGTACCATAGGTCAATTTCCCGTCCCACTTAGCTGACCATGGCCTAGCAGCTAACTTGCCTTTCTCCAACAGTTTTTGAATCCTTGGGCATATGTTCAGATTTGATATCGCCATGAGGTCTCTTTTCTTATGGTGTCTCTCCATCACTGCCTCCCTAATGTCCTCTAGCATTGAGATGATGGGTTTATGCCTTGAACTTAGGATGTAAGCATTAAAAACTTCAGCTAGATTGTTGTCAACACTGTCACAGGAAGACATTGTGGTAAAATATGCCCTAACCCATTTCTGAAAGTTCCTCTCCAACAGATCTTCAGCTGCCCCAATACATATGGCTCCCAGCTTTTCCATATTTTCATGGAATTGAACCTCAGTTGTGGATTTAGATATCCTCCAAAACCACCTCTGGTACTCATTATTCCCTCCAAACACATCCCTAAAATTCATATACACATGCCTAGCACAACATCTCTTCTCAGCCATAGCAAAAACATCATCAGTTGCTTTCAATAACCCTTTTTGTTGATCAGACATGATCACAAAACCAGCCCTATCAGTTGTGCTTAGATCAGACGCCAACAAATCAAGAAACCAATACCAGGATTCATAATCCTCATGCTGTACTATTGCCCAGGCTATAGGGTACATTTGGTTGTTCCCATCCTTCCCAATAGCTACTAGCAATTGACCCCCATATGGACCCTTTAGAAAACAACCATCAACTGAGATAAAAGGTCTGCAACCAGCTTTGAAACCATGTACACAGGCATGAAATGCAATGTACGTACATTGGAACACACCACCATCCAATTTAAACATGACTGTGTTATTGATATCTGCCTTTTTTATCTCATTAGCATATTCATTAAGAAGTTTATACTGCTCTGTATACTCACCAACAACTATATCAATGGCTGTTTTCTTAGCCATATAAGCACAGTAATCACTGATTTCCATACCAGCTTCTGTCCTCACAAGGTCTACAATCTGTTCCAATTTCATGTAAGGGTTAATTTTGAACTTATTAGCAAATTTTTCAGCAACCCAAATGTAATCAATTTGTCTAATAGTCCTCAATTTTCCATGTGAATGCTCAGGAATATGAGTTTTAACCCTTAGATAATCAGAGTTATCATTATCAGTAGATGCCCAAAGCCACCACTGACAGCCCACTGTCTTACACTTAACACCAATCTTGACTCTATTGTTTTTAGTGTAAACTAAATCCACTCCATTTGTCCCACAGTAATCCTTAATTGCCTTTTTCAGCTGATCTAAAGTATTCCATTTCTGATTAACATAAAACACACTATCAGCTGGATTCACACCTCCTATATACACATGACCTCTCTTTCTTTTAACCCTGTTTTTAAGAGGAGGAGGACAAATGTATCCAACTTTCTCATCCTCACTTTCCTCAATAGGGCTGTCCATATTAGAATGAGACTCATAGTCACTATCAGCATTTAACCCATCCCTCTTCAACTCAAGCTTTAACCTAAGTAACTCTGCTTGTAACTCTTTCTTTAGGGTTTTAAAATTCCTAGCATCAACCCTTTCATCATTAGATACATCACTACCCTCTTCATCATACTCATCTCCACCCGACTCTCCTCCATCTGACCATTCCTCAATCCCAAAACAAGACTCATTAACCGGTTGTTCACTTTCACTAACATACACAGTCAAAGGCATATCAGGTTCACTATCTAAATCAACAACACTAACAGCATGCTCATGCTCATGTTCAGTGAAAATTCTGATATCTTGCCCCATATTTAGAAGTAACAACAAATGTTCATAACTACTATCATCAGACAACAATCTAAGACCATTAGGCAAATCTTGTTTAGGATTTTCATAATGTATCTTTATGATATCATCACCATCTAACGTACCAATAATTTGCTTTAAGTATGCAACATCAATGTCAAAACGGAGGTTGTCAAATGTAATACACGGACCTCCTACATATTTAAATTTTGGAGAAACTTCCAATATCCGCCATGATGCAGCCATATGGATGGATTTAACATCGATTAATCTGATCATAAAAAATGGAAAAGCTTTAATGTAATGAAAAGAACTTGGCAATAAACATCGAAAACAGAGTTCATTCACTTAAATACCACAATGTCATTACATATTGTTCCACTTGACAGACAAATACCATAGGTACATTGCAATTGATCAAAGCCACAACGGCTACACAAAATGGATCAAATCTTACATGGTTACATTAAACTACTGCCAAATGGATCAAACTACATTCAAACTACCCAAAATGTTACACTATCCACATCCCACTACCCCCACAAGTTCTCTTATGCTTCATAGTCACCGAATAGCATAGGAAATCCATCACAATAGTAGAGGTAATCACCATCCACCATTGCTCGATAAAGTGCAGGTTCAAAGAAGAAAGCATCCACTAAAGCTTTGTATGAGTCCTCATGGTACTCCTTCACCTTCCTAGGCACTCCCTCCTTCCAATAGCACCACTCCCTCCACTTCTTGCAAGCAAGACAACACTTAGCCCTATGGAGTCGGTCTATACGAACCCAAATATGGTTGACCAAGGTATCTTCCATGCCAAAGAGAGGATGAGCATCTGCCAAGGCATCCATCTGATCTAACATATTGACATAACAAAAACAGAGCAAGCTAAGCAAAACCCTAATTATAAAAACCAAAGAAAACAGATGAAAATGATGCTCTAAACGACACATCAATTACCACGACAATACAACATATCAATCGACCTAAATCACACATAAATTAATGAATAACAGAGCAAACCCTAATTTCAAAGACATATCATTCAACAACAACAAAAATAACAGATGAAAACCCTAATTCCCAAAAAAAAAAAATCTAACAAAAAATAAATAAATAGATCAACACATTAAAAACATATATAGATCAACATGCACCCTCAAATACAAGTTCATCAATTATAACATAAAGAAACAACTATTTCTTTGCGGAAAAAATTCAAATAATATGAAAAATAAATTAACATGAAGTTGAAAAAATACTTACACTGGTAATCGAAGATTCGAGATGCTTTATTTTATATAATCAGAGTTTTGCGCCAAAAACACAACCCCCTACATCAACACAGTAGAAGTCGTGCATGAAATGACAACCGCCGAAATTCCTTGCATAGCATTTAATGCAAACTGCCAGCTCATCAACCCAACACACGCTTACCTTGACGGAACTGGACGGCCGTTAGTCCAGACCCCAAACTCACCCAAAAAAGTTGCCAGACCCTGATCTCAAAAAAAAAAAAGAAGCAAAGTTTAGACCCTAAACGCATGCTTAACTCAATGTAAGAGGGTGACTTCTCTATAAACATGTGTTATCAAATTGTCATTTGGTAACATGGAATAACATGAAAATGTTAAGAAAAACATAAAAAACATGTTTTTGATATTCCCACAAGAAAAACTCTCATGATACTATAGGGCTCTTATGTTGTTATAGTGCTAACGACGTTTGAGACGACTTCGTAGTATCCCTGAGACATTCGATCCTCCCCGGTGCACTCTATGGGGACGAAATAGTATTAAGGGAAGAGTTCGTACTCGCCGGTAGAAGTCGGTTAATCCTGATTTAATCCATGTCCCATGTTTTTTCACAAACAGTTAGTTCATGGAAAAAATTTACAGTCAGGCATGGGATTTGGATAGGTCGCAGGTCACATCTATCACATCAACCCAGTCAAAATTAAAGTCAAATAGCGAATACTGGTATAATGTAGATTGCATTAAGCCTTGTGCGAGACCGTCTCTCAATAATTTATTGAGAGACCACTACGCCAAAAACGACAATTAACACCGGCAAATATGACACCGGTAATCCTAGAACCGGTGTCAAAATAACATACGACACTCCAAATGTGTTAAAAAAAAATATTACCAGGTATATATGAGATTTTTAAATGAAACGAGGGAAAAAAAATAAGGTATATATATGACACCGGTTTTTAAGTCAACCGGTGTCATATGTGGTGACAAAAAAAATATATTACCAAGTATATATGAGATTTTTAATTGAAACGAGGGAAAAAAATAAGGTATATATATGACACCGGTTTTTAAGTCAACTGGTGTCATATGTGTTGACAAAAAAATCCACCCCCAGCACAACTATACTTAGCGGAAAAAAAAAATTGGACATACGACACCGGTTTACATAGAAATCGGTGTCATATGTGTTAACAAAAAATTTCCCAGTCAACGCATTAATCACTTAGCGAAAAAAAAATAAAAAAAATTTAGGAATACGACACCGGTTTGTCTCAAAACCGGTGTCATATGTTGTATCGTGAATTGATATTCTTCCCTTGT
The DNA here is from genome assembly GCA_963680865.1 of Spergularia marina. Lineage (NCBI taxonomy): Eukaryota > Viridiplantae > Streptophyta > Magnoliopsida > Caryophyllales > Caryophyllaceae > Spergularia > Spergularia marina. Next base: position 17,069,805 of record OY804553.1, on the reverse strand, counting down.
CGTTGATAATTTGGCAATTATTTAAAAAAATAACCCAGAACAATTAAAAACTATAACCCCCGAAACCCGAAACCCAGAAAAGAAAAAAAGTTTGAATTCGCCGTCGCCGCTCGTGCTCGCCCCAGTGTTCGCGTGTTCGCCGTCGCCGTTCGTGCTCCATCGTCGTTCATGCTCGTTGTCGCCATTCGTGCTCGCCGCTCGCTCGCTCGTATTGTCGTTTGATGTCGCTCGTTCGCTCGTATTTTTGTTCGCCGTCGCCGTCGTTCTGTGCCATCGCTCTATGGTTCGCCGTCGCCGCTCTGTGGTTCCTCTTTGTCACCCACTTCTTTGTCTTGGTGCCTCTTTTAATTAGGTTTGTATTTAATTACTGTTTTTTCAATTCAATTTTGTATTTTTGTTTTTTGATTGATATGTTTGGATTATGTGTTAGTGGATTGCTGTTAGTTGAATGGAATTGGTATGTAATTTTCATTTGTTGTCGTGTGGAGTAGAATAGAGTACAACTTTAGATTGTAGTGGACAAAGACACCGGTTATACATTTGACCGTTTTCTTATCTATAATAATGTTTTGTTTAGGTCTTATGAATATAGTATGATAGTAGTGGGCTTAGTGGTATCAAAACAAAATTAAAGCATTCTAAATTATTGAATTGGTAGTATTAATTAGCTATGTTTAGGTGTTTACTTTTTTTAGGTTGAGCTTAGGATAATTGGTTACTAATTTTGGTTTATATAGACATGGATCGGAAATGGATAACAATGTCAAATCAAGGAGACTGTGATTATGAGGAGGAGTTTCGAAAGTTTATAAATTTTGCCGAGAAATTTGAGAAGACTTAAAGTGTATGCGGTGTCCGTGTTGTAATTGTTATAATATGAGATTTCACTCTCTTGATACGGTAAATATTCATTTGGCTAAGAGCGCTTTCGCTTCAACTTGTACAAAATGGATTTTTCATGGGGAGGCAACACATGACTTGAGCATGGAGAGTCAAAGTAATAGAGAATTTGTCCAAGAAGATATTGGAGAGAATGATGATGACTATATTGGAGAGGATGGTGAAGAACATATTGGTGAGAATGATGATGTCGAGAATATCGATACCACTAATGGAGAGGCTAGTGTAGAAGAGGGGAATAATGATCCGAATGACGATGAAATTGATGTAGATGTAAGTGGTGATGACCCGAATATGATGGAGAACTTGTTGAATGAAAGTGAAGATGAGTTGTATGAAAATTGCAAAAAGTATACTAGATTGTTCGCCGTTCTTAAGTTGAATAATTTAAAGGCGACAAATGTTTGGAGTGACAAGAGTTTTACAAGTTTGTTAGAGTTGTTGAATGACATGTTACCAAGTGGTAATTCTCTCCCTACTCGGACTTATGAAGCCTAAAAAATGTTAGGTTCAATGGGTCTAGGCTACCAAAAGATTCATGCTTGTCCAAATGATTGTATATTGTATCGCAAAGATTATGAAGATGATGTTGTTTGTCCTACTTGCAATGCCTCTCGATATAAGGAGAATAAGAATGGCGTTCTGGCTAAGGTTTTGTGGTATTTTCCCATTATACTAAGATTGAGGAGACTCTTTGTCAATCCAGAGCATGCGAAATTGATGACATGGCACAAATCTGGTGTCGACAGAGTTCATGATGGTAAGTTGAGACATCCGGCTGATGCTGCTCAATGGAGATTTTTTTATGCAGAAAACCGTGATTTTAGCAAGGAACCGAGAAATTTGCGACTTGCATTATCTACTGATGGAATGAACCCATTCGGGAATATGAGCAGTGCACATAGTACATGGCCCGTTATATTGATTACTTATAATTTGCCTCCGAAGTTATGCATGAAGAGAAAGTACATAATGCTTTCTTTGTTGATTTCTGGCCTAAAACAACTGGGTAACGACATAGATTTTTAATTGGCTCCCCTTCTTGATGATTTAAAATTGTTGTGGGATGAAGGAGTACAAGTCTTTGATGCTCACGTGGGTCGTAAATTCAACTTACGTGCTATGTTGTTCAACACTAGCCAAGATTTTCCCGTTTATGGCAACTTGTCCGGATATAGTGTAAAAAAGGATAATGCATGTCCGATATGTGAAGAAGATGCAACCAATCTCTATCTTAATCAATCTCACAAGAATGTTTATCTTGATCATCATATATTTTTGCCATACAATCACCCTTATCGTAGACAACGAAAGGCTTTTAATGGACAAGTGGAAATGCGTGAGCGTCGAATTATTTTGACGGGTGTCCAAGTGTATGAGAAATTCAAGCATTTGAAAATCATATACTGGAAGAAATGTGGGTCGAAACTTCCATCCAAGGGTTATTAGAAAAGATTTATATTTTTTGTTCTTCCTTATTGGAAAGATTTGACCGTTAGACAATCTCTGGATCTCATGCATATAGAGAAGAATTTTTGTGATGCTGTTAACACATTTTTGGATATTCCGTGCAAGACAAATGACACTTTGAAAGGAAGAGAAGATATGTTCGATAAGTGTAAAGTCAGAAAAGGGTTGTTACCGCAACAAGTGGGTTCACGAACTCATTTACCTCCCGCTGCTCACACTCTCTTTAAAAATGAGAAAAAACAATTTTGTGAGTATCTCAAGAGGATAAAGGTCCCAGAAGGTTATTCTTCAAATATTAGCAACCGTGTGTCGATGAAAGATTTGAAACTTGTTGGATTGAAATCTCATGATTCTCATATACTCATGCAACAACTTTTGTCTGTGGCTATTCGTTCTATTTTACCAAAAAATGTACGATTTGCACTTACAAAGGTGTGTTTATTCTTTAATGTCATTTTTAGCTAGGAGATTGATCCGACTGAGTTGGACAATTTGGAGGAAGGGATTATTTTCACATTATTTCAGTTAGAGATGTATTTTCCGATTTCTTTTTTCGATATCATGATCCATTTGCCGGTCCATTTGGTAAGAGAGATGAAAGAATGCGGACGAATCTTTTTGAGATATCAATATCCATATGAAAGATGCATGAAAATCTATAAAGACTATGTGACAAATAGATCTCATCCAGAAGGTTGTATCGTCGAGCGTTATATCATAGAAGAGGCTTTTGGTTTTTGTTATGAATTTCTCTCTGATGATGAGCGTGTTGGTCTTCCAAAGACACGTCATGTCGACAAAATGGAAGGCAAAGGAGTTAGGGGCCACAAGATTATCCAACTCAATACCGAAGAAATGAATTCAGTTCACTTATATGTTCTTCACAATGATAAAGTTGTCGATTCTTACATTGGTGAGCATAAAAAACTTTTGAGAAATGTTCATAGAAATAAGAGCGACATGTGGATTGAGAATGAGAACAAAAAAAGAGATTTGGCACTTGGTTGAAGAACCAAGTTGTAAGTCAAGCCATTAATAAGTTTCCTGATCATGTGAGAATTATGTCTTTTGGTCCATCTTTACAAATTTCCTCTTATAGTGGATATGCCATCGATGGATATATGCTCTACACCAAAGAACAAGATTCAAGAAGCACTATGCAAAATAGTGGAGTTTCTGTTGAGGCCACTTCTATTCATTTTGCAAGTGCTAAAGATAAGAAGCCAAGGGAAGAAAAAATGATTTATTATGGGCAAATTGAAGAGATTTGGGAATTATATTACCAAACTGTTCGAATTCCCGTTTTTAAATGCAAGTGGGTTGACAACAACAACGGTGTTAGAAGAGATGAGTTGGATTTCACTTTGGTGAACTTTGATAAAGTTGGGCATAAAGATGATCCATTCATGTTCGCAAGCCAAGCAAAACAAGTTTTTTATGTGAATGACCCGTTGGATAAGAAATGGTCTATTGTTTTATCCGCTCGACCTAGACATGAGTTTGATTATTATGTTGAAGATAAGATTTTAGAAGGTATGGGTGCTCCGAATTCATGTATTGATGAGATAAAGAATGATGATAACTCCTTATCGTATGTTAGAGATAATCATAATGAGGGAGTTTGGGTGCAAGATGATGCAAATTCTACAAAGGGAATTTCTTCTTCAAATGTAACAAAAAAACGTTCTCGGACTAACGTAAGTTCTCTAACTAGTTGGGGAATTTAGTTTTACATTTACGTAATTATAATTTTCATTACTTGTACAAACTCCTCTTTATATTATTTGTGTTACTTATGTTTATTATGTACTTACACTTATTATAGTTATTTTATTTTATTTAACTTTATCTTATGTCTTTTGATACTTGTAATCATGTTTATATTTTGTGAATATAGGTTGGATAATGTCGACTCGAAGAAGAAGAAGAAAGCCTAGTGATGATTCCGATTCCGATTCCGATCATAAAAGAGGTCAAACTTTACTACGCGCCTGTGCAAAAGCATTACAAGATGGTTCTCCTTTTCAGCTACAATGGAGTACGGACGTGTTGTTAAATCCGATTGGCGAACATCGCCAGTAGTTTAGTAGTTGGATAGGCACAATCGCACGCACATGTGCCTATTACTTTGAGAGAGTGGAAGAATCTTGACGAAGCCACAAGAGAACGTGTTTTACAGGATATTGAGGTTAGATATAATATTCATTTTATTTTATATGTCTTGTATATAAAAGTTATCTAAACTCTTATGTGATTTTCATGTTTTTTTTTTGTTTTTGTTTTTTGTGTCTTGCAAGGGTGCATTTTATGTTCATCCTGAACGTAGAGGACGTTGGGTGTTGAGGATAGCCGGTGAAAGATGGAGAAATTAGAAGACCAAACTTCATCTTAAGTATATGTATGTAATTGACAAGAAGACCAAGGAAAAGGAACTTGTAACGAAGCCGCCGGGCAAGTATCCACAAATCACTAGGAAAAGCAAGAGATCGCCATTGTTATATTTTGGAGAAATGTTGTGGAGTAATTGAGATTGGATGAATGCTTATTATATATAGAGTGAATTGGAAGCTCCATTGTTGTATAGCAAAGAATCGGCTTGGTTTCTTATAGTCGAGGTTTTGAAAATTGGTATCGTTGAATCGGCATAATCGTATTGTATGTTTGTAATGTGGGAATTGGCGACTAATTGTTGTAGTCGCCAATTCCCTGACCGGGCAGAAGCAAACGAAAAAAAAAAAACTCTACCCTATGACACCGGTTTTTACAATAACCGGTGTCATATATCACTCAAGCGAGAAAAAAAAAAGTAAGTACCTATGACACCGGGTTTGGTCAAACCGGTGTCAAATGTCTACCCAGAAAAGTCAACACAAGGGTACATATGACACCGGTTTTGATCAAACCGGTGTCAAATGTCTTGTGTCTTCATACGACACCGGTTTTTCTTGAAACCGGTGTTGTATGTCTTAGTTTTGACACCGGTTATTTTTTTGGACAACCGGTGTCTTATGTTAAGACACCGGCAGCCCAGACACCGGTTGCAAGAACCGGTGTCTGTATGGTATTCAACTCGGTGTCTTATGTGTTATTTGGCGTAGTGGACCAACCATGTTATTTACATTGTAACACTTTTTATATAATTAGTGACTACTCCCTCCGTCCCAGCTCAAACGCCTCTTGCGATATTTGTAGTGGAATAAGAAAAATTGATATCGTAAGTTGAGTGGGGTAATATTAGGAAAAATAAGGAAAGAGAATGTGAGGATTAATAACAGTGAGAGAGATAATGTGTGTGATGATGTGATAATTTAATAAAAGTATGAGAGAGAAACATGTCCCAAAATAGATGGGGTGTTTGAGGTTGGACGTCCAAAAATGGAATATGGGGCGTTTGAGCTGGGACGGAGGGAATATTATACTATTTTTGGTAATCGTTTTAGTTAAGGACTTTGACAATTAATCTAAGATTTGCAAAGATGTTACTTTATAAATTTTAGCTAATTTTATGATGGGATCCTCAAAAAATAATTAATAATGTGATTTATAATAGTAAATTAATATGATCACTAAAAATATTATCATGGTTATAAGCAATGTAAAAAGAGTCACTTTGCCACACAATATAATGGTCTCTCAATAAATTATTGAGAAACCGTTTTTTATGCGACATTGTGTATAGATTTAGATAATCTTTGGACTTTGATTAATTATATAACTTAGATATATAGTAAACTAGTTTAAAGCCCATGCGTTGCACGATTACATTGAAAATATTATACTCACCATATATTACCGTAATCATTATGGTATAGCTAAACAAAGTTTAATTTAAGTTCATAACTATATTGTAGATTTTATATTCTCATTTTCAATATGATGGTCATAGTTGTATCCTCCGTCAATAGATAGACTATATTTATATTTCGAATATTATACGCATAAACTTTTTCAAACTTTAGAAGAATTTCATTTGCGTTGTGGGCTTTTTCCCCATTTCCAGACGCATTCAATACATAAAGATAGTTAAATTTCCAAGAAGATTACATCAAGGTAGTTGACCTAATAATTTTGGCTGATAGTAATAGTTTTAGTGTAAAGAGATCTACTCATACAGATTAATTTCTTCTATTAAGCCATAACTCACCAGATTAAATTCAGTTATTTTCTAATTAAATTAGAACATTTGACATCTGATATGTACAAATCAGATCAAATAACTTCTTATTATTTAATCAAATATCTTCATCAGATCATACATAATGTAAATAACCAAGACATATTCATTTTTCCATGCAAATAACTCTATAGCTCCACAGGGACTAAGCCCTCTAGGGCCAGTTTATTAAAAAAAAAAAAATAACTCTAGACGCATAAATGACTCATAGTTAGCTGCAAATAAGATCAAATTCATTCAGAAATAAAAAAATGCCATTACTCGTAGCTTGTGGTAATTCTTAATATATTTATAAACAAAGCTTTTTTTTTCGTGGGCTTATCGTTATTAGTACTATCTCCAATTCGAAGTTTATCGTTAAAAAAAAATGTGGTTCGTATATTTACCAAAATGTGGAAAATGTCACGTCATTCTCACGTATTAAAATGTAAGTTTGACTTTTGGTATATTATCTTACTATAACTCATAAAAGAAAACTTTAAAATTGATTCATCTTTTCAAAATTACCATAAATTTACACAATGTAACCGTATATTTATAATTAATAAAAGAATTTTTTATATGATTACATAAACTTACATATGGTAACTACATTTTCATAACACTTAACAAATTCTTTATTTACCAAAAGCTCTATGAAAATTAGTAGGGCTTTAGACCTCTTCAATAGAGTTGACTTATAATTGTTAGTATTGGGAATTCATTTGAATAACTTAAACTACTATAGTAAGGTAACTTATAGTTATTAATATTAGTATCTCAAATCTAAATGTCATCATTTGGTTATTATATGTACCAAAATGAAGAAAATGTTAATTACACTTTTGAATTACAGAATTTTACTGGATGACTATTCATGTTAGCCGACCCCAATCATTTTGGGAATAAGACTTGGTTGTTGTTGTAAAATATAAAATAATTTCATGATTATGAAAAGGTCATATTTTCATGCATGCCCTGGTTACCATAAGCTTATTTCATTATTACCATAAGCTTATGTATGGTATACTACATTTCCATAACTAATATATGAATTTTGTACATGATTACCATAAACTCGCATATGGTATAATAACAATTCCATAACATAAATCAATTCCTTATTCACCAGAAGCTCTAAGAAAATTCGAAGGGCTCTAGACCTCTTCAATGCCCACGGAAAAAATTTCGTTTATAAATATATTAAGATGGATTGAAATCCCCTGCACTTGAAAAATAACTTTACCAGTAGAGTATTTTCAAAATGGAAAATTAACTCTACCATGTAGATTTATTGCTCGTTTTCAAAAACACGTTTTCATTTATACTTTCCATCTATAGTAAATTTTACCATTTCTAGGAAAAAATAATTTTAGGGGATCTGAATCTATAGTAAATCGACCAGTGGCGGATTTAGGGGGGGTGCACGGGGGGCACATGCCTGTGCCGCCCCCCAATTCTCTCTTTGATATTTTAGTAGATATACTATTGTGTGTCCTTAACTACCATATAATTTCAATAGATCAGCGGAATTCATCATAGATTTAATACACGGTTGCCCGAGTTCGAACTCGAGATGTTGCACATAAAACTATGCCTAATAGCTAGGCCAATTAATCTAGTTGAAATCTAATACTATATATTAAAACATGAAACCAAGTCTTTCCTAGAACGACACTTGACATTTATTAATTGGATAGAACATAAAAATAGCATTAAATATAATTATCAGTTAAGAGATGGTAATAAATTATCATAGAGTAGTATAATATAGCTAATTTATGGAAAATAATTATTAAGGTAATTTATTTGAAAAAAGATAAGCCGTAGTATAGTATAACTAATTTATGGAATATAATCATTATGGTATTTTATTAGAACAAAGATAAGCCAACATTTTTCTTATAGAGTGAGTATAAACAATATATAAATATATAGCCCGGGCATGGCACACCCATTGTTTAGTGTGATCAAAATAACATATGATTAAATTCATCAACCATATACACAGATTCATCAAACAATTTCCCAAACATCAACCCACCTTAATCCAAACTCCTAAACCTGCAACAGTAGAAATTCGCAAACAATTTATGGTAGTAATCTGCAAAATTATCTAAAAATAATAAGGTTAGGAAAACTCCTTTTGTTCACACTTACGAACTTTCAGTATTTCCAAATAATAGCCGAGTTAGAATAAGGAAAGTCTTCTACCTATATATACGAAATTTCTCAAGCCAAAATTTCACAATTAAGAGTTGCATCAGTCGATTAGATTTTCAACAAGCTCCAGGTTTGGTTCTTTCAACTCCTTCTTGGTGATTGTGTATGTATTATATATAAAATAGTTTTTTTTGCTTTGTTCATGTTTATATAAATATTTGCTAACGCAATTTTGACGGGATATCATCTTTTTTCCTACTTATGTCAACCAAGTTGTAGATGGCCAACAACAATAGAAAGAGGTAAGTCGTATCATGTGTATTTGAATGCTTTAAATTAACCATAACGTTTCGTGCCTATCATAACTATTATTGAACTTAATATATCATTCTGTTAACATTAACAGGTCTAGGGCACCAGAAGTCCGCAACTACAATGTGATTAGAGATTTGGTTATACAAGATAACTTTCAGAAAATCATTTTCTCTTATTCGAAATCTTTTTAAAAAAATCACGAAAACTCGAGTTGTTACAAGTAAAATAAATCTATTAAAAATAGTGCATTTAACATTTGTAGCCCGGGCGTGGCACGGGCATTAAAAATCGTTGTTAAATACTAGATTTTTTTTTTTTTTTGTGAAAAAAATTCTTAAATACACGTATGTTAGTAAAAAAATAAAGCCAATTTTCTTTTTTAATCTCCTCATTTCTTATGTTCGTGAAACTCGCGTTTTGGTTTATATTTTTGTGCTCCCCAATTCTTATAAACCTGGATTCGACACTGCAGTCGACATACTTAGTCTTCCTAGCTAGCTAGCAATCTGTGTAGCACTAGTTAATCAAAGATTCGTTTCTCAAATAAACATTAGTAAGAGATTATCTTCATCTATTAACTGGAATGCAAAATTAACAAGAGCTGGCAATCAAGTAGGTCAAGTCAGTTTTTCGCATGATCTTTTTGATCGAACCGGATCAATTTGAGTTGAAGTTGCTAATAGCCTATTATATTGAAATGAATTTTGCATCCAGCTGAGTCGTACGTGTTACTTTTTGAAGTTAAGTCAACAAATTGAATTAGATCTAAAATAGTGCGGTGCGTGGTAGCTAGTGTACTCCATTCATTCATCAATACATCAGGATATAATACATGCATCTCATACAACTTATTATGTGAAGTCCTGTTATTCGTGATAATTAAACTGAAGTAAAAACATAAGAAAAATGCTACTATATATGTATATGGACGTACTAATCAAATGGCACCCGTTCATCATCTCCCATAAGAAAAATTGATCCGATCTAGCGAACCAAATGATGAATCTCGATATCTAGCAAGAAAGATTTTGACCCGGATCGACTCCGAGTTGACCACAGTATTGTTTGTATAATTGGATACGGTCATTAGCTTCAGCCTGGTTCTGGCCGTTGCACTCGAGTGCACCATTGATAGCTTTGATCGAGGCGCCGAACCCTTGGTTCAACACTGAGTGCACATTGTTCATCCAAAACCACAAGGCGGACTTGAATGATATAACTACGTCATTAGCCACGGTTTCAGGATTGCTTAGACTGTTGAAACCGATGAATTTTCCAGCGGGGCCGTAGTTGAAGTTCCATGAAAGTTGAAGGGGTCCTCTTCCGTAGTATTTCTTCCCTGGTACGCACGGGTATTGTGTGTTGCTTGCATCACAAAACACATTGTTTGATGCTGCACCGTCGTTCTCCTCTTTATGGCAAAAGCCTACATAAAACATAAGGCATTATTGTAAGAAGGTCTAGTGTCACATAAATTGCAATTATACATAGATGATAGAAAAACTCTGTCTTACTTACAGGTAAAATAGAAATCCTGAAACGAGTTATATCTTATATATCAAGAGACGACAACAACACCAACATGAACCGGTTAACATGAATCCTCATCTATAACTATCTTATGCAAGGCATAAAAATTAAAGATTATTACAAATAAGTTTAAAAAATATTGAAACATGTATGTTTAGCTATCAATAGACCTGGCCCAAAAAATGTAAAAACTTAAGTTTAAAGTTGATAGTTCCAAACTTCCAATCGTGTCAAACATATTGTTGCGTCGTTTGTCAACGTTTTTTAGGAGAAAATGTTTGTCAAATTAATACGGCCAATTATTAGAAATGGATGGACAATTAGGCTCTAACGTGCTCTGTCTAGTAAAGTACATACGTAGTTAATTGTGTTTGCTATATGACCAATTTGGACTAAAGGATAACTCGCTCGATAAGTAACAGTGCATAATTATGATCAAATAATCAAATTAACCCATGCACGTTCGTCTTACTGGCTCTTAGTCTATCCAGGGTCGTAGCATTCATTTGAGGGGCCCGGAGCCAAATACATTGAAACGACTATTTTGGGGCCCTAATATATTAACATCGACGTCTTGTTCGAGGGACATGTACAAAAACTGCACACCTCTTCAAGCATTAAGAGATAATTAGACTTAGTAAGCCGTAAATTAGAATTTAAGTAAAAAAGATTTCAAAACATTTGGGTAAGGAAAGAAAAAAAAAACGCTCGAAGAAGTAGGTAGTGGGATTTGAGCCCTGGTTCAACAAATTATCATTTCACTACTTTCCACTAGGCTATAATCACTAAATTGATATATTGGGTAAATGTATTTTACATACTCCCTCCGTTTCTTTTGTTTCTTTACGTTTCGTTTGAATTCCTCTCACATATTCAAACGAAACGTAAAGAAACAAAAGAAACGGAGGGAGTATATTAGATCTGGTAAGTTTGGGCCCCCGAGTCTATCATTACTTTCTCTACGGCCCTGAGTCTATCATTACTTTCTCTATACTCAGGGACCTCAATTTTACTACCAACGTAATAAATCAGGATGTCTAATAAGTGTCAATGAAATTAAAGAAGTGAAAAAGGGATAAAAAAAATTACTTCCAGTCTCATGGGCAACATGAGCAAAGAAGGCAGCGATTTCCCTCTTGTTAGCATTACTGGAGCCGGAGGTACCAAACTGAGGGTAACCAGCAACAGCATTAAGAAATGCACCTCTAGTGTAGAAGTTCTTTCCTGGGCAAGACGCGGCGGCTTGGCCAATAATTCCATCAAAGAATGGCTGAGTTACTGCAGCAGCCACTTCACCACCACCACCACGTGGGGGAGGAGTTAAGCCAACGCCACCAGTAGTGCCGCAATAGGCAGCACCGGTGCCACAAAACCCGAACTGGCTACAGCATAGGTTAGGAGCACAACTACTACAGTTTTGTGCAAAGGAAGAAAATGGAAAGAGTGAAAGTGAGAGAACTAAGGCCACTAGTATTGTGTTGGTCTTCATGTTGTGTTTTGGTTTGATGAGAAAATGTTGTGAAAGTAGTAAGGTTTTAATAGGGGAATTACTATATATGCGGAGAAAAGTCCATGTTGTTCACTTAGCTTGTTTCACAATTGACCTAATAACATTACTTTTTTTTTTTTTTTTTTTTTTTTTTTTTTTTTTTGTGTGTGTGTGTGAAGGGTGACCTCGCTCGATCATGACATTTACGTTCGATTTTTTTTTTTATTTTATTTGTGTTGATTGATTTGTCACGGCATAGATTTTTGGTGCTATTGTCTAATTATTATGATGTATACCTGTATGTTGGTCTCTCCTGGCGGCCGTTTGTATATGAGTACGGTTATTTGTATATCTTGATCACTAAACATATACAGGGTATTTTGAGTTTTACTCTATGTGGTGATGAGATTGAGAAAAAAGAATTGAAAATATGACGAGACATGTGATCAAAAATGGAGGGACTTTTTTTTTGCAAATATATATATCTTATACTATACTAGTATATTAAAAGCTGTGTTAGAGGCAACGACCACGTTCACCGACTTCAGTTAGGCCATCTGTCATGTCACGTGACATGTTTCTTTATAATTATCACTTAAACAACTTCATTGAAAGTGTTTCTATGGTAAAAAGTGTAGATGGACATTCCATTCATGATGCTAAATCAGTGAAGTTTTTCATATCAAAAAATTCACAATATTTTTTTTTATTATAAATAATCAATATTTACTATTAATTGATTTCATCTTTAACTTAATATTTTGTACCTTCCTTTTTACTACTTATTTGAACTGGAATCACATCATCTATATTGAAAGTGAAAGTTTTATAAATGATAAAATTTATTGATAAATTTATTTGTTTACAAAAAAATAAAAAGATAAAATTTATTTCGGGTGTAGCCTGAGTAGTAAACTAGTATATATATATATATATATATATATATATATATATATATATATATATATATATATATATATATATATATATATATATATATATATATATATATATATAGTATGCCGCTATGCCTTGGTCATACAAGAAACGATGCCGATAGAGGATAGACTAGGATCAATTATTGTGTACTCCCTCCGTCCCCCTTTAAACATCCCAATTTCCTTTTCAGGGTATCTTTATTTAAACACCCCATTTAACAACTTTCTAAATGGAGTAAGTTTTCACCACACATACATCAACCCTCCACTATCTCCAAAAACAATAAACAAACCACCAATTATCTCTAAAAATAGTAAAACAAACCACCTACTATCTTTAACAATAATAAATAAACCACTCATTATCTTCAATTATAATAAACAAAACACACCACCTTAATCCACGTAAAAAAAGGAACCGGGGGTATAAAGGGGGACGGAGGGAGTACTTTTCGTATTTTGCATTGAAATGTTTGTTGGTCTAAGTTTGATTATATAGAAATGCCATATACAAACAATTTTCTATTCAAAACATATATTTTGTGCAATTTAGGGTAATAATCGATTTTCGTTTAAGTATTTTTCTAATAGGGCATATGATAAAACTTAACTTATTTCCTTAATTAAGTGATATTCTCCTGAATTAATCAAAAAGATTCCACAATTTGTTTTTTCAAGTGAGAATATCACTTAAGTCAGGAAATAAATGAAATTTTATCATGTGCCCAATGCGCACACGTTAGAAAACTCGTTCTTTTAAAAACGTAATACCTTCACTATCTAATTAAAGACTAGAAATATAACGTCAGACGCATCTTATTTCGGTGACCTACTAAGGCCCTGTGCGATTGGACTGCATTTTTATGATCTGATTTGATTGGATTTGATTTGATTTGAATAAAATTGATTTTATTTGATTTTATTTGAACTGAATTTATTTATAAATTAACTGCATTTAGATGAATTAATAACTATAAGCAGACTAGATTCATTTATTGTTATTTGGATAATTCTGATCTGATTTGCTTTGATGTGAATGAAATTGATCCAATCTGATTTGATTTGAATAATCTGATCTGATTTGAAAATATTGTTTAATAAGTTAAATCGCGCAGGGTTTAACTTGGGAGTACAGAAACATAAAACTGTAAACAAACATTAACAAAGACAAGTTTCCAGGTGTAACCAAAAGAACAAAAAAAAAAAAAACACAAGTTTCGGGAATACGAGAATAAGCGGACATTAAGGAATTTTGAACATTCAAACCATGTTGAGTATAAATTTTCCGAGGAGCGAATGTTGATACAATAACATACGATCATAATAATCAAAGATGAGAAATTGTACCAAATTAAATGATTAAAGATCAGGCAGGGCAAATATTTTCTTAAAAGAATTCATCTTTAATGATGGAGCTTAATTAGACGATTATATATAGAATATAAACAAAATGAAACATCGGAGAAAAACTTCAGTCAGAACCATGGACGTACCCTTGATCCTCGGACTGTTAGGAATGAACATATTTCCTGTACAATTATTGAAGCCGTTTAGTATGACCTAACTTCATATGCCAAATTTGACTAATCAAATCAAAGCCATAGCTCCAACAGTTCCGAAATCGTTCCCGCAATAATCACGTCCTGGAAATATATGTACATGTATGTTCAGTTGGAACTTGGAAGCTAAGAAAGATATATTGTTGAGTATGTATGGTTTTTATGTTGACAAATGATATTTTGTTCTATGGTTAACTCTCCTCTTCGTCTTCGTATATGCTTTTGTGGTGCATTTGTATGTTGATTATGGTGTTGAAAGCATGCATTGGTTAACCGGGAATTATGTGTGTGTGTCATCTAGTTGTCATCGTCAAAAAGTGGGAAATTGTTGAACCATGTAGTGTACATGTGTTTTGATGATGACAAGATGATATTGATTATATGATGATCATTCCCTTGTTTGAGCCAACAGCTTGTTTAGTTTTGGTAAGCTAATATTTCAGGAAGATTATATTGACCTACGAGTATACGGCTATACCAATGGAGCTACAAGGTGTCAGACATTGAGGACTAGATTAGAAGGTTTATACTTTCTTATAACGAAGATTCTATGGTCATTACAGCAAGTGGTAATGACCATAAGAAAATATTATTTTAACAAGATTTAATATTTTGCTATATTATTTTATGGAAGAAATATCTAACAATTATATCATAAAAAATTAAAGAAATAGGTACATGTTTGGCTTAAACTTCTCAATGAATTAGGTTAAATCAATGAAATTTAAATGTAGCCCCATTCTCATTAGCTATTACTGTACCAACGACGAATTTAAAAAAAAAATAAAAAAAATAAAAATTAATCATCATGGTGTAGAATCTCTGGTTGCATGTGGATTATTATGAGTTGCATACCAATCCCACAACGGTGATGAGTTACGTAGGTTAAGACAAACACAACAAAAAAAAAAGTATATTAAAATCTATTTTTTCTTCCACAAAATAATTTTAACCTAATTATATAATTCATTACAATATTAATTTAATAGCTAAATCTATTAAAATATAATTTTCTTATGGTGATTACCACTAGCGGTAATGACCATAGAATCTTCGTTCTTATAATCTTGTTGTAAGATGAGTTTGTGTGTTTAATTGATGTACGGGCGCACTAAATGGTGCTAAATTGTTTCATCTATATATTGTGCTAAACTATTTTACTGTATTGCTAAAACTCTTAATTTCGAAAATGGTTCAAAAGGAAACGTGAGTGTATTTTTGCAAAGGATTTTCCCAAAATTTCAAATATCTTAAGGATTTTCTATTTTATTCACATATCTTAAAATATATTATTTCTTTTATATGAAGATATATTTGTATGTGATTATCTTGTTGAGGATTGGAAAACATTTTTCACTATTTTTTCTTTTGATTTTCCTAAATACTTTGTTAAGATATTTTGTTTATTTGGTTCAGATTAAATCTTGGAGGAAAATCTGATTTAGAATTTGGAAATCATTAGGTGTCTTCATTTAAGTTAGAGTTTCATTCTTTCCTTACTTGATACTATCCTTTGAGTTTTGCTTGGAAAAGAGTTTATCTTTCAAATATTTCCTAATAAACAAAGACTCTATTTACTGCATAGAAAGATGCATTTGATTTTCTAAGAAGACAAACATTTTCCACACAAAAGTTTTCAGTTTTAATTTCCAAAGAAAACGTCCAGAGAGAACAGAACAGCATTATGTACCCTACACTGATATTACACACAATTCTCATCATAGGTCGAAATTGTTACTTCTATTCGCTTGACTAAGAAGCATTATTACGAGGTGATTACTTTGTACTTTTCTCTGATCTTCTCTACAGCGGGGTATTTGGGGTACGGGGTTGTACTCGAGTTTCCTATTGTCTTGGGTTGAGAGAGTATGAATAGTTTCATAGCTCGTTTGGTTTCGAGAGCTTCCCCCTCCTCGTCCCTTACTCACAAGATCGAGCCTTTCTCTTTACGCGCAGCTCTTTGTGCTGCTTGGCGTGCGCGAGACTTTCAATCCTCCGTTCGCGCGAATGATCTAGCACAACTAGATAGAGTTAGTTGTGGGGTTTCTATACTTGTCTAGTGAATTTTGTGGCCGTAGACCTTGGGTTGAGGTCGAACCACGTAAATCTTGTGTGTACTCTGTTTATTATTGTTTCGTGCTTTAATTCATAGTACAGATCTGGGCACTATACCATCACAAACTACAATCTTTAGTTTGTGGTACAGTACACTAGTCTCTGTCTCTTCCGCTGCTATACACACACATTACTCGAGTAAAATGAAAATGTTCCAATCAAATTTCATACTCAATTCACCCCCCTCTTGACTATATCTCGTGACACGACTTTTCAATTGGTATCAGAGCCTCGTGCTCTTGATCGGCTAACACCTAAAGTAAAGATCCTGAAGATGTTGCGCAAATCGAAGGTCGATAATGGCAAGTGCTTTAAGTGTAACAAATCTGGCCATTACATGAAAGAGTGTCCTTTATTGAAGAAGAGAAAAGTTGCTAGTAGAGAAACCGTCAAAAGATCGAACTTATGTCTTGTGGCAAATAGTTCAAGTCACTTTGATTCTGAATAATCCGACAACGACTCACAAGTAAGTGATGATGATTCTCTCTATATTATTAATTAAGAAGAAGTTGCATTCTTATTCTAGAAAGAAACTTGTTGAAATACTAAGCAAATAAATTGTTACTTATGATGAATTGAAAAAGAGTAAGAACTTTCTCTCTCCTCTTGTATTTCTCCTTGTTTCCTCCGCCTGCCTTGGCTTCTCAAGCCGGGAATGACTTTGCTTTGGTCATTTCCGGCTTGATTTCGTCCATTTTAATGCTTTTTAGTTGTATCTTTCTCCTTCTTCGTTGTTTGATAAACAATCCCTCTCCTTTAGGGAGTTTTTCTATCCCGTCAAGGGGATCTTTTGCTTCTCAACTTTTGAGAGGTGGTGTGTTGTGTGGTTTGGTTGATCTAGTTCCTACTAGCTTCAATCTCTTCACTTGGTGTTCTCTGTTTGGATCTGACCTTTTTCGGGATTGTAGATGGAGGACTTACTCTTCTCTTGGTTTGTCCTTGGCGGTCGAATATATGTTGTTCTTCTGCCTCAAAGCCAACCACTCAGATTCACTTCCGGGAATGACGTTTTGGAGCTCCTTCGATCTTCGCTACTCCATCAACTAATACATCAAGACGGTTTTAGCACATCTCGAAGTGTTTTTCTCCGCCGTAAATGATGTGAGAACATCCAAAAGTTATCTCGGATTTCGATCCGTAAACAAGGAGCCTTACCTGACCCGTTGTTTATTTAACTGTCTTGGTTGTATTTTTTGTTGTAGTATTGCAGAACGTGCTTATTGTAAGTGTCGTTTGGCTATTTATCAATGAGTTTTTAATTTTCCCGTCAAAAAAAAAAAAAAAAAAAAGAGTAAAAAACTTGGCGGTGATAAATTGTCTACTTATTCTTGATCGAATTGCTTGTCTTGAAAAAGATTGTTTTAGACTTAGATCCGATAATGAAGATTTGAAATTTCTTTCTAATGGTCTAACGAGTCAAATTGAAAGTCTTTTTCGTGATAATGATGGTTTAAAAGCAAAGTTAATTAAAGTCTGTACTGAGGGTACAGATTGCCATTCTGTTCCTTGTATTGTTCCCAAAATTGAAAATTCTACTCTTTTAAAACGAATTGATTCTTTGACTAAGGAATTAGTTGAGTTAAAAGAGTGTAGAAATGTTGTTCCACTTGATGTTTATTCCAGAACCACACCTTTAAGAACGGTTTTCTAGAAAACCGTTCTAAAAGGTGCACCTAAGGGAACGGTTATTCCAAAAACCGTTCTAAAAGATCTTAAAAAAAACTAATTTATAAAAAAATTCCCTCACTCCTTGTGATATCCGCCCCCCATTATTCATTTATCGATCCACATCCTTCTTTTCATCACTTTGTTCTCCCTCTCTCTCTTGCTCGCTCTATTTTCTTTGATCTTCCTCTTTTTTCCTCTCTCCTCACCCCTCCTGATATTCTGATTTCCACATCAATTATTATTTCTCATCACTCCACATCTCTTCCTAATTCCTCTCATCCTATTTCTTGCAGAATTTCATAAAAATTCTCTCAATTCCTTCATGTATATTTGCAACGTTACGGTTTTTTTTGGCAATCTCCACCCAATTTTGGGGCTACTCACTCTTAACATCCGAAGTCCTTCAACAGGCAAAATGGAGAATCTTGCACCATTGACACTCCCAATTTTAGAGGTATGTTGAAGATGATGATTAAATGATTCATTTGATTTTCTTTCTTTTTAATTTCAAATCTAGTTCATTATTTAATATTTTTTAGGCCAGATCTGATTCGTTTTTAGGTTTGGGTTTAAGATCTACTCTCTTTATAAAAATTCATTTGTATAATTTTTGTTTTTTTAGATCTACTACTTTTCATACTAATTCATTTGTTTTTGTTTTTCTGGTTCTTTAGAACGCAAACGAGTTGATGATCAAAATCCCATATCTAAAGTGGGATGAAGAAGATGATGGCCACAAGATTTGAGAGAAATTAAAAATAGTGTTAGGTTATATGTTTGGTTAGTGATTTTTCTACATACTTTGTAAAATTTGCAATGTAATTCTTTTCAGTGATTTTTTATGAATAAGATTTTGATGGGAGATAGATAAAAAAAATTCTATCTTGCTGTTTTGTTGTGGTTGTTGTTATTATTATTGTTATTATTTTGTTGTTGTTCTTGTTGTTGTTGTTTCTACTGATCTGGGTTGGGGATCGTGGACAATTTTGATTTTTTTTTTTAATTAAAAAAGGGGTACATAACAGAACGGTTTCTAATAAAACCGTTTTGTAAGGCATCAACTTAAGAGAACGGTTTTTTTAATAACCGCTCTTAAAGGTCTTTGAAAACGGGTTTTGTTCAAAACCGTTCTTATACCCTTTTAGAACGGTTGCAACCGTTCTCTTAGCCTTTAAGTACCGTCGTCTAGAGAACGGTTCCACAACCGTTCTGCTTAGATTTAGAGGAACCGTTCTTGAAGGCCGCCATTTTTGACGTAGTGTGGGGTAGTCAAATTAAGTTATAGCTCACACTAAACGATTTTGAATTTCGATCTACATTATTGTAAACCTCTTGCATTATCCATATAGAACTATTAAATTACATTGTTAATGTTGTCTGTAACACAATATATCTCATAGCTAGCACAGGTACATGTCTAACTTTTCTTTTACATGTACACTCCTATCAGATGTATGTAATTGTAACAGCTTTGCGTATACTAATACAACGCCGTTTAACTTAAAGAAATGAATTAGAGCTCTGCGATTTGAGTAATACAGTAAGTAGTATAAATAACGCACTATTAGTGTTTTTATTCACTCTTGAATACATCAAGACACATGCATCCTCTGTAACTAAAAAAACTTCACCAATAATCATACAATTTATTACATGTGAAGTACTATTATTCATGAGAATCAAGCTGAAATCACATTAAAGATATACGATGTATAGTATATTAGTAAATACTGTATAAGTATGATCAATAATGGCTCCCGTTCATTATCTCCCGCAAGAAAGATAACGCTCGAATCCTGACTAAACCAGATGATCGAAGCGAATCAAGAGAACCTCAATCTAGCAAGAAAGATTCTGACCCGGGTCAACCCCGAATTGACTACAGTATTGTTTGTATAACTGGATACGGTCATTAGCTTCAGCTTGGTTCTGGCCGTTGCACTCGAGTGCACCATTGATAGCTTTGATCGAGGCACCGAACCCTTGGTTCAACACTGAGTGCACATTGTTCATCCAGAACCACAGGGCGGACTTGAATGAGGTAACAACGTCATTTGCCACGGTTTCGGGGTTGTTTAGACCGTCAAAACCGATGGATTTTCCGGCAGGGCCGTAGTTGTAGTTCCATGAGAGTTGAAGGGGTCCTCTTCCGTAGTATTTCTTGCCTGGTACGCACGGGTATTGCGTGTTGGTGGTGTCACAGTACGCACTGTTGGATGCTGCACCGTCGTTCTCCTCTTTATGGCAAAACCCTACATAAAACATAAGGCATTGTAACTTTGTTAGGTCAAGTGTTACGGTAAATTATGCCATACTCCCCTCGGGAGCACAAGGAGCATGTTCTTCACACAATAAAGGAGTAGGAATTACACTTAGATAGATTTAACCATTGGAGTGTTACATGCATAAATTATAATTTACCATAAACATTAAACAAGTTGAAACGACTCATTAATGAATTCGACCTGGCTAAAACTGTCACGAATAAGTTAATGTCGATAGATCCAGAAGACTGCGGAGTTTAGAGTCGATTGATTCAAAGTGGCATGTGTCAACGCTTTACGCAATACGGAGTATATATGCCAACTTTCGTTTGAAGATAATGATTTGTCAAATAAATTCGGCCAAGAAATTAGAATGACTACTATGTATTGAGCTATAATATGATGTGTCTAGTTCAGTACGCTGTTCATTAGATCTGGTATGAAATAGTATGGTCCAAAATATATAATGGCGCATCCGCATGCATGATTACGATGATGATCAATTAAATCTAGCTCAACGCACTAAGTTCGTCTTTTTATATCCTATTTTAATCATTTATCCTCACTTACTTTTTTCTAGAATATAACTGTTACATTAGAATTTGAATTTTTCATGAGCAACAAAATTTTACTACCATTACAGTAAATCGAGAAATCCTTGACGCTAATCAAGTTAAGAAAACTTACTTCCAGTCTCATGGGCAACGTGAGCGAAGAAGGCAGCGATTTCCCTCTTGTTAGCATCACTAGAACCGGAGGTACCAAACTGAGGGTAACCACCAACGGCATTAAGAAATGCACCTCTAGTGTAGAAGTTCTTCCCTGGGCAAGACGCGGCGGCTTGGCCTATAATGCCATCAAAGAATGCCTGAGTCACGGTACCAGCCACTGAACCACCACCACCACCACCACCACTAGCGCCACCACCAGCGCTACCGCCACCAGTGCACGGACCACCCTTGCAGCCCTTGCCACAATAGGGGTCACCGGTTCCACAGAACCCGAACTGGCTACAGCATAGGTTAGGAGCACAACCACAGTTTTGTGCAAAGGAAGAAAATGGGAAGAGTGAAAGTGAGAGAACTAAGGCTACTAATATTGTGTTGGTCTTCATGTTGTGTTTTTGTTTTGATGAGAAAATGTTGTGAAAGTAGTGAGGTTTTTATAGGCGAATTATGTGGAGAAAAGTCCATGTTGCTCACTTGGCTTGTTTGACAATTGACATGCATATACGTCTTTTCTTTTTCTTAATCGATTTGTCACGTTAGTGGGATTTTTGGTGTTATTGTATGTAGTATAATTTTGTATGCGTGTACCGGTTGGTAACCACCGGTTGAATAATATGACTTGGTCAAATAATAGAGGTTTAAAACGTTAGTGTACACCATTTCAAAAAAAAAAAAAAACGTTAGTATGTACAGATCTCGTAAACAGGTGATTCGGATGGAATATATATGGATTGGCATCAATCACTGCGTGGCAGCGGCGAAGCCAGCTGGTGGCTTGGGGTGGCGGCCGCCACCCCGGCCGGGGAAATTTTTTTTGAAGTTTTTTGGGCAGAATCCCTTTATATATATTTTAGAGCACCAATTTAGCATAAGATGTTGTTAGTACAGTGGTTAGAGTGCTGTCATTGTAACTTGGAGGTTGTGGGTTCAAATCTTCTTAATAGCAAGTCTCATTGTTTTTTTAAATTATTCCTATACTTTTTAAAAATAAGCATAACTTTAGTTAGTCGACGATGAGAGGATTTGAACTCTTGACTAAGGTTTGAGCAATTGTTCATACAAACCAGTAGGCTACAAACATTTCATGCTACCTAATGCATGTCTTTGATATATATTCTCATTTAGATTGTTCATTTCTCCACTTATGTTTTGTTCGCATTTACAATATATTTTTTCTTTCTTATTCCATAATTTGTTGAGCATGTACGTTTGATTCAAGATCGAATTTAGGGGGTAGCCTGAGGTGCACCGGCTACCACAAATTCCCCGAAAACACCTAATTATTGCCTTAAAAATTCCAAAAAATTAGGAAAAAAATCAAAAAAAAAAAAACTTGTACTAAGATGGTTACCCCAAATTTTTGGGGTTAGGTTCGCCCCTGCCTCCGTTATATTTCTTATTAAATAGGATCGTATAGTATCAGTTTTTATTAGAAACAATAAACGATTCCTATATTATCCGTTAGAGATACCGCGTATACAGTTATAATCCGCCACCCCAAGTTTTTAATCCTGGCTTCGCCCCTGCTGCGTGGTATGGTATAACTTATGACTTGGTCATACCATGAATAGTAGTAAGTCTAGTAGTCTACTTGGAGTGGTGTGGTACTGTGGTGTAGAATCTAACGGGCTAAGTTTGGCTATTACGTGGCTATAGATAAGTCGGCTCGGGAGAGATGTTCGATCCGTATTCCATCCGCTTTAACTTTCAAGTTTAGAGTACAAATGTTTATCATGAATAATGAATCGAATATACAAGAAAATAAAACATAGGTCGCTCTAACGCATATATGTCATCACAGATAGATAAGAGAATAACTATTGCTCCGCGTTTTACCACCTTTAAGCCAACCTTGCTCCGCGTGTTGGTAATGATTCAAGCACATACATCGCTAGGCAAAAGGCCGACCAAGCCACTAATTAACCAAACAGAGCCTTAGTGGTTTGGAAATTATCACATATTGTCAAGGTTTATATGCACCTACACAGAAAAACTGCAATTCGTTCTAAAGAATAGAATACAAGTAGTGAAGTATACAACTGTGAACTATATGATTCACGAATAATGCTAGGAAATTTTATTTGGAGCGTATGGAGTTAATCAATCTATATTTTAGTATTCTTCCTTAAAAAGTTTGCAGTTATATATGCTTAATGGGACACAACATCAGAGAGGAAAGTTTGAGGGGTGGTGGGCCGTCTTCAAGTGTCCTGGACTCTTGGTTCACTTATATAGAAATGTTATATACGAACAAGTTTCTATTCAAATTAAGACATCTGTTTTCATGCAATTCAAGATAAGAAATTGGAGCATAATGAATAGTATTCAAGACAACGGTTAACCTTAACCACAACCGTCGTAGTTCATCATTTATTACTGTTCGGTTACGCTTGCTAGTGGGCATCTAGCCTTATCGTAATTTTAGCTTTAACCGAACTGCTTGGTCCGAGGAAGAGTAGGAACTACTCCCTTCCGGCATGGGCAGTCCTTGTCTTTCAATACGTGAGATAAAGCGAGACTTCGGCTGAATCATCTCGAGTCCAAATGCATCAAACGAAGACAAGTTTCGAGAAGCCGAGAATAAGCGGATATTGAGGGATTTTGATCATTCAGACCATGTTAATTAAGTCTCGCTTTCGACAGTAAGAGTAATCAAGAAGAGAATGCTGATAATCAACGATCAGAATTCAGAAGTTGTACCAGATGATTAAAGATTAGGCAGGGCAAGAATTTCTTAATGAAACTTTCAACCTTAATGATTGAGCTTAGACGATTGTATAGAATATAAACAAAAAGAAGCACATCCGAGAAAAACTGCAGTCAGAATCATGGACCCTTGATCCTCGAACTGTTAGAACATCTTTCTTGTAGAATTATTGAAGCAAATTTATTATGGCCTAACTTCTTATGCCAAAATTGACTAATCAAAGCCATAGCTTCCACGGTTCCGAAACCGTTCCTGAATGAATCACATCCTTTGAATGTACGTGTATTACGATCCTTCAGCCTGAGGAAAAGCATCCTGTGACAAAACAAGCATATGCTGTGTAACATTCCCTAGGAGAAGGGGCATAGACTACAGAGCACAGTTAGACGAGCAATTTATGTTGGTTGAATCACAGGATATCCAATAAACTGCAAGTACTGGAAGAGAAAAGATCTTGCAATTCGAAACTCAGGATCCAATCTTAAGTTTTTGCATATATTCACCAAAAGAAGCATTCATAGTCGGAAGGGGGAAGCAAAATTTTCGTCATGATAAACATTTTCCTCTCATTCAAAAAATTTTGGCTGTATAAAAGGGGAATCTAGAACCCAGTTATAATCTCCCTAGAATGTTTTAAGGCACAAGTACGCTATAGAAGAACTCTATGAGAACTAAGACGACTTAGCAGAAGAAGAAGCCGCCTTTTTCTTGGAGCCCCCTGATTTCTTGTCTGAATCAGCAGCCTTTCTCTTGTCCTTCCTTTCCCTCTTCTTTAATGAAGTCATATGAGCTTTGAGAATAGTTGCATATGAAGCTTGAAAACGCTGGTGTTCCTTTGCACCCACCTAACGGAGAATCAAATTCAGAAAACCATGAGACCACGCTACAAGAAACTCCGGCACTGAAGGCCTGAAGCTGCTTGGGGATTGACCATGAAATCAGATCATGTTTTATCCAGAGAGCATCAGACATAGGAACACAGTGAAAAACATTCACATTCAATTGAATCACGTGAACGTACCGTGTTCCAGAAAGGGCTAAGCAAAGAACATTCAGATCAAAATTTTCACTGTTCTTACAGCAAAAAGCCAAAATGTGTCAAAAAGGAACACTAGAATTTTTAAAGCGCCAATCTAACCACTCGGTACTGCTAGAACTGAAAGATAAAGGACTCAAATTCAAAGCATAGCCTCTACTAGAGACACAAGGTAGACTACGTCATCACAAAACCACGGATTTTCAATACAACAGTGGTATAGTTGGCCTTTTTTTTTTTTTTTTTTTTTTTTTTTTTTTTTTTGGGGTACAAAGGAGCAGCATTAGCTGCGGGGGTGGGGGTATGAGGATTTGAACCCGGGATAACCCTCAGGCAGGTTGAGTTCCTAACCACAAGGCCAACCTTGATCCTCGCAACATTGGTATAGTTAATACTACATACCTTCCCTCTACACCATTTGACTAACAATCTTGAGCAAACATATTTCTTTTCAAGGTAAGAAAAGCAATGGTACAAGATGAAATCAAGTATTGCTGTCAGGGATTGATTCATGACTATGGCAGAGAACTGGAAATTGAATATGATATAAGTTATGATAAACATGCACAACACAACAAAGTAAAATGAGGACTAAAGTAATCTACTAGTTCATCAATCAAAGAATACTCCGTCTGTCCCGAAAAAGAGTAAAAGGCCAATCACTTTCAATAGGGCTATGATTAAAGCAAAAGAGATGAAATACCCTTAATATGAAACTTCACCCAAAGTAAATTACTACCCAATTTCTCTCCCAAAAAAAAAGAAAAGAAAAAACACGACGAAGATGCTATCCAGTTTGACCCCTCCCATTTTTCTCCATTTAAAGGATGATAATATGGGAATATTCTAATTTTGAAGTTACAAATTACCAAGTTGATAAAATATTGTAGGACAACCGAAAATGTAATAGTCATCAACTCAATATTCTTTCTGGGACGAATGGAGTGCAAATCAAGGGGTCAGAAGTATGAGGACTACTGAATATAGTCCTTTTTTTGTACAAGCATCTACCAATACTATATCAAGTTATTGAGAAAGGCCACAGAACTAGCCAAAAGGGGTGGGAAGGGAGTGAAGAAGAAAGGGGAAATGGGATCAACAAGTCAAGTTGCTACAACTCTTAATCATCACAGAAACTATAGGTCTATATGTTTAGGATATGGCAGTGGGGGAGAGAGCAAAAACCCTTAACCCAACAAGTTCCACTACTGATGAGCACATCACAAGCAAGATGAAATCCACGGCTGAAGAAATTCAGTCATAAGCTGCTTTGCTGATGACTAGCTACTTCCATAAGGGCTAGAGAAGGATAATTTGGTAACTTATAATTCCTGCAATAACCCAAAATCCACAAATTGGAATAAAACAATAAGTTTCCTAACTGACAATAATTGTTTCTTAAAGTCTTTGTTTCCACCATTCAAGAGAAAAAAGCAACGGAAAACAACGAACTGATACTTCAATATATTTTTCTTGGTCACTAGTGAAGATTTGAACAGAAATTTCTCCTCTAGATAGTCACTCCAAAATATTCAAAATTCTGCAGTCTCCATCACATGAAAGATGACATTTGCATAAAACTTAAAGAGCTTACAATAAATAGCATAAATCAGACTAAATTCACGGTAATTTAGGCTTTATGACGGACAAAGAGAAACGGAAATGTATAATGAAACCATTCAGCATGTCAGCAATCAGCATTATAGTCTCATAGACAGACAATCTCCAACTTGTCGCAAGTAGATGAGGATCATTATCTGCTGGAAATGTTACAGCTTATTACTCACTTAAAAACCATAAAGAAGGTGAGAGTGAAGTATAACATTTTGCTCCTGCCAGCCTTAAGCTAAAAGAAAACGGACATAACAAAGTACTTTCATCTTTAGCCATCAGAATCGGGAAACAAATAAATTCTATTAGAACGAACAGCCTCTACTTACTCTATCATGTCTTGCGGGGGCAAAATTGCAATATTTAAAGATAAGATAATAGCTTCACTGAAGTACTGACAATACTTAATGTTAGCAATAATACATTAATACCTCTTCTGCTGGATCAGATACCTTATCATATATGAGGTACAATAAGATAAAAGGACATGAAATATCTAAAACAACGAATCCGTATCTAAAACACCGAAGCCTGCGTAGCTGAACAACATATTGCTTATTTACCTCAAAGAGAGCAAGAAGTTTTGAGGAACAAACAGGCCAAATCTAATGAATTATCAAGTCATGGTAAAACACGTCAGAATATCTTCTTAAAAAAAAAAAAAGATAAGTTCTTCATCAAGGCTATAATTTTTCTTTCCAATATCTTCATCTATATTACACGGCACAACAACAATGTTTTCCCCAATGCCTTGTAGGGTCCCGCCTATGGGTAGGGGGAGGGAGCAAGGGACTCGGCCCTTTCTTTTTTAACAGAAAGCACCACCTAGAAGTCCAAGGTCCTTTAGTACAATACCCTACCCCAGAGCCAGCAGTCTTTGCTGCAAGTCCCCAAAGTTGATTTGAGCTAGCTCCTGGCAATGGAACCAGGAAACTGATTTTCATATTCTACAATCGGACTTTGCCGGGCATGAGCCATATCTTTATGTCCTGCTTTTTGGTAGAAGACGAGGAGCTTACAATTTCTTACATAAGATGGGGCTTAACAAGAAGAGAAGAAAAAATTTACTTTCTTTGCCATTCTATCCTAAATGATTTAGATTCCTACTTTGTTTGTGTTGTGCCTGTGTGGATGCCTATAGTTAAAGAAAGGAAAGTCTCAAATACACCAAGTCACCAACTCAATCAGCTCAACGTATGCCTGGTTGGGAGCTAAAGAAGGACACTTTAAGCCGAGCATGGATTGCCATTAATCCCTTCACCTCGTAAACTCAGGTTGTGGCATTCAGGAGTTTCATCAGCAATTATAAGAGTGGCCTATGTAAGGATGTATGCAAGCCTTACTCCTATGTTGAAAACATAGAGAGGCATCTTACCAATGACCCATAATAAAAAAAATGCGTTAAAAATCGCAACAAGTCCATATTGGACGATATTAGTTTAGCCTTAAGTAAGCCACGGAGGCACGTAGCATAAAGTATGCGAAAGGAACAAACAGTATCGGTTATGGATAGTGAAGTGATCTCATGCTCGAGAACATCTCCAATTACAAAATTTATAGAGGTTTTTAAGTAAATCTTATGATTAAATGAATAATGTTTCCACAAATAATTTAGAAATAAATAAATTATAAAGTATATGCAGACATCTATAGCCTAGACGATGGAAAGGATCTTAATGGTCAATAGGAGTCATTATGCAGAATTGATGACCAGTTGAATTTAAATTTATTTCACTTCAAAAAAAATTTGCTCCATGCAAATCGACAAATGCTGCTAATGTATACCCGGATAGAGGAAAAAGTATAAAAACTGTAAAAGACTGATGAAACCTTCAGTGAACCAAGCAACACAGAAAGTAAGAGGCACAAAATACTACAGAATTTGAACATTTCACATCTTTGCCAGACCTATTTCCAGTGATACAGGAAGTGTAATCACAGACCAATGGCTCCTAGTCTCCTACACCTTAAAGAGTTTTATTGTCTCTTTTTGCCATGTTCCCACATCTAAAACAGTTCAACCAAATATGGGACAATCTCGAAGTTTAAACCGGAGGCAAAAGAAAACCTAGTACCTTGAATGCGGGAAAGCTATTGGAACTAACTAATTTCCCCGCGTCTTTGTCACTTCTTGTGCTAGATAACCTCATTAATGAATCGATATTCAAAAATATGGCAAGTCGCGAATGCCAACAATCCTTTGTTTTGTCTCAACTCTCAAATACCCCGATTCGGTTACTCTAAACTCCAGTGGGGAGGCATGCGTATTAACTACATTCCTGATATGGCACCATCAAAATCGAGCAGGTTCCTTATCAGTCCACCAATCGAGAACCATGCAAAGCCCTAACATTTTGCACACTAGTCATTCAAATTGATTACAAAAAGTCACATTACATGTTCCGATGTTAAGCGAACCTCGATCTCCCGCAATTCTACAATGCCATCTAATCTAACCCTAACAAACATAGACAAAAGCTCATTCCAACATGCTTCTCAATCAAACACAACCTAAACAATTCGATTCCCACCCGAAACTCCAAATCAATCACACAACTAAATAAAAACCCACATGAACATACAAAAAAGGTAGAGTAATCAACAAGCCAAGAACAATACCGAGGTTGAGATGGTCTTTTTGCCATCGGTAGCGCGAATTAAGCAGCGATAATCAAGGGGTTGATCAGCAGATTTCAGCTTGTTCCGGTGCACTTTCGCCATCATAGACGCTGTAAATTTCACAATGCAACACCAAAGTCAACTGAATTATCACAAAAACATCAAATTTTTCGCAAAAAGGACGAAACTTTAAGCAAAAATATAAGGGGGTTTTGGGTGCAAAATTTACATCTTTTCATGGTGACCCAGACAGAACCCTTTTCAGTGCTCTTCTCAAACATCGCCGTCAGTTCGTTGAGAAACGCGTCTGTGTTTAGCGGCGGCGGCATGGTGGCGACGGTGTTTTCGGCGGCGGAGATTTTGTGGGTGGCGACGAAAAATTAGGAGGAGAGAGAAGGAGAAGGATGGAATCAGAGTCTTGTTTCGGTTTTTAGAGTTTTTATATGCTGATTGAGTGATTTCTCTCTCACGTGCTCTTCACGTGATTGTAACTTTATTTTTGTAAGTTGCTCTTTTAGGGTAAAAAAAGTTCGGTAAAAATTAAAGTAAAAGCAAGTGAGCCACGAGTGACAAAAAAAAAAAAAAAAAAAACTCTCTTCTTCTCGTCTAAAACCCTAGGCAACAAGGTCGGCAATATATCATGGCCCTCCCTTAACATAGCTCTAGTGAGAGAGAATGATGAGAGAGATTGTCTCTCTTTGACCTAGAACCTTCTGCCACCTCCTTATTCTAAATCTTCATCTTCAATCTTCCACCAACACCGTTCCTGTAACACCCCCAAATTTCATTTTCTTTTCAAAAACATTTTATCGAGAATCAAAACACAAATAAGGAAATTTAGAGGTGTTACAGTTGGTATCAGAGCCCAGGTTAGGTCACACGCTAAAATGAACTAATGAAGCTAGGAAAATGAAATAAACGAATCAACTAGCAAAATAAATAAACAAATAAGTAAATAAATAAATATAATGAACCAAGCCGTATGGGGGATGGGTTTGTTTGTTTTTATCTGTTCAGTGCCTCTTTGTTTATTACTTGCTACTTGTTTACACATGTGGAATTTTTTTTCGAAATAGGGCTCAAAAAATAAATATTAAACAAAATGGGTCGGATTCAAAAACGTTTAATGTTATGGGGTGCACGTCACCCCATTTAGGTTCGGGACAAAACCGCCAGTGGCACTGGCGGTTTTAAGTGTCTTGAACAGTAACTTTGAGACTGGGAAGAAATTTTGGCTAAGGTGAAAACGCCATGGGAGGCGGCGGTTTCACTCAAGTAAAACCGCCACCTCCCATGGCGGTTTCACCTTAGCCAAAATTCCTCATAGGTCAGTTCGGTGATGAAAACGCCATGGGAAGTGGCGGTTTCACTTAAAAGTGAAACCGCCACCCTCAATGGCAGTTTTACACCCGAAATGAGTATGGGAATCGGTGGCTTAATTTTTGTAAAAGGGTGAAACCGCCATGGGAGGTGGCGGTTTCACTACAGGTGAAACCGCCACCCCCCATGGCGGTTTCACCCTTTACAAAAATTAAGCCACCCATTTTCATACTACTTGAATCTGTGATGAAAACGCCACTGAGAGCAGCGGTTTCTGTGGTTATAAAACCGCTGTGCTCCGTGGCGTTTTTATATTTTTTTTTTTTTTTTTGAAGGTGTTTTCCCTCTTTTCCGTTTCACCTGCAACTCAAACAAACCCAAACCAAAATGCCACGACCACAATCGTTCAATAACACCAATAACAACCCAAGATGAGAACTCAAATGGCATGGTATCTTATTTCATAACTTAAAACGTCTTTTACAAACTTGAAAGAGTCGAATACAACATAAAATTGTTTCCATACATTACAAACTACTATATTAATAGCTAATCATCCGCTAGGCGGCGGCGGCGTGTAGCTTGACGCTGGCTTGAGGAAGCGGGTTGGCTTGAGGAAGAACCCGGAGTGTCGCCTTCCATAATTGGTGTCATAGGAGAACCAACTCTACGTCGACGCATATATTGGATAAGAGGAGAATGATCATCCAAACTTGCACTTGGTTGTTCTTGAGATTGTTGGATAAGATGTGAAAATCCCACCTTCTCGAGACATTCGGAGCAATGTTTGTGGATGTCGGTTAAAGTTTGGACAAAATTAACACTAGATGCGTCATTGAGTGCAGCTTGAAGGTCATGCTCACACCTCATGTGTAGAGTTGCAAAACCTTGAGTCTATAATCACAAAAATCAAAATATTGCACTAATTATTTCCTAAACATGCTTACTATTCAATAAAACTGAAATAACGATAAATCATACTTACAAGCAATTGAATTGAGGGAGAAGAAGGATG
Source organism: Spergularia marina (assembly GCA_963680865.1). Taxonomy (NCBI): domain Eukaryota; kingdom Viridiplantae; phylum Streptophyta; class Magnoliopsida; order Caryophyllales; family Caryophyllaceae; genus Spergularia; species Spergularia marina. The sequence continues at coordinate 17,038,205 of OY804553.1, read as the reverse complement.
GTAAGAAACCGGGCCACCATGAGATTGTTTAACAGCTCCAATGATACGACGAGTATGGTTTCGATACCAAACCATATACGGATCATTGTAATCCATCAAGCCATCATCTACATCGATATTAGCCACCACCCTCTCTCGACGCCTACGCCATAAATCGATATAGACATTGTGGATTTCACTCCAGCTTACCTTCCGATTTCCTCTCCTATCCAATTTATGAAGAGCCACCGAAGTATCACAGTCCACCGGGATTGTTTGCTTCAAACCAAATTGGCGTACTACCCGATCTGGACAATGCCACTCTACAATGTCAAAGCAGATCATAGGAGCCAAAACACACCAATCTTGTTCATCCTTTGAACAAATCGGAGAGAGAGCTGAGATGACATCCGCTGTATAAGGCTGCCAAATAAACTAAAATAAAACAAATAAATAAGTAAATTACCAAATTATTTTCATGCTTATAAAGTCACAAAAAATTGGATTGGATAAGTAAACTTACTTGATCATGAGTCATACAATCAAATGCATCTCTATAAGCGGTAAGAGAGAAAATCCCATCAGCTCTTCGCCGATCGATCATAAGCCACTTACGTCCTAATGCATCTCTCCCATAGATATGTTGTGACCCAAATGGACTAGCTATAGTCTCATTCTCATCCTCATCCTCATCCTCATCTTCATCCCCATCCTCATCCTCATCTTCATCCTCATCCTCATCCTCATATTCTAATGGTCCCATGTTCATAGGACGTCCTATAGCAATACGTTCCCAAGACCACAACTGAAGAAGAATAAGAGAGCCGGATATCTCTAATGCATCCTTACAACACCCACGACACAAGTTACGATACAATGTTGCTAGTACCGCACTTCCCCACGAGTAATCATCCAATCTAATGACATCACTTAACAATGGCAAATAGATTACTTGAACCACATCCCCACTCTTATCGGGAAATAGAACGGTACCAAACAAAATGAGAAGATACGCTCGAATATAGCAATGAAATATGGCATCGTCCATACCGTTGGGCAAATAACTAAAATGGGTCATCAACCAAGAAATTTTCAAAGAAGTTCCCTTCAAACTTCCCCCCGGTGCTATTCCCAACAATTTAGTCACTAATCCTTGCCAATCTTGATGGATCTCATCCGTCACAGCTCTTCCATCTATCCTCAAACCTAACATAACTTGCACATCTTGCAAGGTGATAGTGGCCTCCCCAACGGTTAAGTGAAAAGTGTGGGTTTCTTGCCTCCATCTTTCTACTAACGCACTTATTAAATCCTGATCTAACTTAACACTAGCTACTCTATGCGCCCCATAAAACTGGGTTTTCCTAATAAATTTAACTACCCGCTTACTAGGACGATAACCGCCATGCCATTTTATGTGAGTTCTACATCTAAGCGAACTCACCTCCTCTCCGTCCCAAATTGCTTGACTCCTGTGTTTGTCTTGCAGTTTGAGAAGAGACGGTTCGATCGGTCCCGGATGAAGATCCGCCTCCATGAGAGCTACAAAAAGAAAAACAAGAGAGTTAAAATATTACACAAAAAGATTAGGCAAAAGTAAGTTCACAATAATATAAAGATCAACAAAAAATGTTACCCTCTTAAAGAACATGTCTTTTTGTTATGACCGGGTTGACGACATATGCCACATAATGATTTTGATGGTGGTTTTTCATCCATCTCATTACGCAATCGCTTTGAATGTGACTTATCCTTCGTACCCTTCTTCTTCGGTTCACGTTTCATATCCTTATTAGCAAGGATTTTAGGACCATCAAGAGGTGTCCAATAAGCTTCATCCGGAATGGGTCGAAATTTGGGTGCGTATGACCCCAAATACTCACCACTAGTGTAAAACACATCCACAAATGCATTTGTACTTAAACCCATTGAACTACAAACGGCAAGTACATGTGAACAAGGGTACTTGTAAATTTCAAGTTTTTTACAAGTGCATGTTTTAGTCACAACATTCACAGTATGCTTATGTTTCCCTTTTCCACTACCTCTATGGCCCGACCCAGTGGTCACTTGAAACAGTCCTCTATCAAATGCCACAACGGTATGGTGTGCGGCTTTCTCAGAATTGACAGCAATGGCATCCATTACTTTCTTACAATATGCATGTCTCTCTTCAAGCCTTTGTTTTGCCTTCTCACGCCGCTCCACAAAGTACGCATTGACTCGATAAAATGTCAATTTCACAAGTGCGACGATGGGTAAGAATCTGCCTCCTTTCAAAACTCCATTGAAACACTCCACCATATTGGTAGTCATTATACCATACCTGAACCCACCGTCATGATAATTTGACCACTTCTCCATCTCCAAACCATGTTTGGTCAAATATCGTCGTGTATCAATATTTATTTCACCCATTCGATTGAAACCACGATTGAACTTCTTCTTCTGATGTTGTGTGGCAGTCCAACCAAACAAGTTTTTCAAATCCCTACTTTTAAACTTTGTGTTGATGTTGGATGCCACATGACGCATGCAAAATCTATGGTAGGCATGCGGCTCAGTCATTTCGATGTGTTCATCATTCATAGCAGCTTTGATGCCATCATGTCTATCTGATATAACACAAAGACCTTTTCTATCTGTCACGAATCTCCTTATACATGCCATAAACCAAGGCCAACTATTGGTATTTTCACTCTCAACAATACCGAAAGCAAGTGGGTAAAGTTGGTCGTTAGCATCAACTGCCATTGCAATAAGTAAAGTACCCTTATATTTCCCATATAAATGAGTGCCATCAATAGTTATAATAGGGCGACAATGGCTGAAACCTTGAATTGATGGTCCAAATGCCCAAAACACTCGAAAGAAAGTTTCCTCATTAGGTTTGCATGTTGGCGTATTCACAAAATGCACAACAGTTCCCGGGTTGGATTCTTTCATTGCTTGCATGAAGTGAGGAAGCAAAGTGTAGGATTCATCCCAATCACCATATAAATTTGCAATTGCCCTTTGTTTAGCATTCCACCCCTTCATATATGAGATAGTATAATTGAATTTATCTTTGATAAATTCAATAAGAACTGGGACTTTAATGGACCAATCCTTGGCAACAAGGTTTTTAATAGCTTCACTAATGAATCCACGTTTCAAATTCATATGGTCGCGTGGAATAATGTCACCAACACAGGTAGCTTCGTGAGGCCCAAGATAAGTGACAATGGTGAAGGCTTCTGAAAACTGTTCTTGTTTTTGTGATGCCCTAAGCCTCCAATTGCATGGGTTTGGTGTTCTACTGCACTTGAAAGTGACAGTGTGGGGTTTGGATTCAGGCACTTTGAAAGTTTGGTTACGTTGTACAGAGTACAAAGTTACATTTTCTATCAAAGCAGCTTTATTTGGAAATCTTTGACCAACTATAAACTCCCTACCAACCTCAACTTCAACTTCATTGACCCATGTTTTCCAAGCATTCACATGTTGTTGATCAATTTCATGAATCGTATTGAATTCTAAATGTGGGGCACTCTTCCCAACCAAATCATCATTCTCATCTTCATCATCAATCATACGTTCAACAACATTCAACTCCTCCTCCGCCTCATCTCCTTCTAAATCCTCGTTCAAGGTCCCCTTATTTATGTTATTGGTTTCAATGGAAACATATTGCACAACATCCCCAAATCTCATTGATGTGAGAGAAGTATTGGGCGTTGTTGAAATCGTTGTTGCCAATACATTTCTAGAGTCTAGCATTCCCACTTCAACATAAATGTCCATAGAAGGAACCTTTGAGTGTCGAACAATTGCCCACATAGCAAGTAAAGAACGATCATTATTAAGGGGTACAACCTTATAACACCCGGCACTCGGATACTTCATCTTCACCGTCAATGAAACACTCTTTCTATTGATTTTCATTGCCTCACAAATCTCCCCAATGAAGTCATTATAAGTCATACTAGTACTAGCAAATACAAAACTCTCATTTCCACCCTTATAACAAACATTTCCACTAGCTTCAACAATTTCTCCATCCCAATAACATACCAAAGGATATCCCGTAATTTCCATTCTATAATGAGAAAAATAAACTAATTTAATTAAGAAATTCAACTAACATAAATCTTCAATTAACCAAAACCCTAAAAATCGACTTATGAATTTTAATAACTAAACTCAAGCATAATACTAACTAAATTGGATTAAATATATAACTAAACTCAAGCATAATACTAACATAAAAAAAAAAAAAAAACAACTCAATGAACTTAAATTAACCTAAATTAGTGTGGTTTAATTACAATATTAAACAAAAACCTAAAAATTCAACTTCTATCATATACCATGAATATGCAAATTATTATCAATACTAACAAAACAAATTATTCAATAAATTAGTAATCTAACTAAAAAATCAAACAATTAAACTAATGAATTGAAATTACCTAAAACAAATTGGTACAATTAGAATAAATGAAATTACCTTAAAGAAATTGGTACAAAAGAGGGCGGAGCAGCGGCGCAGCGAGAGAGGACGGAGCGGCGGGAGAGTGGCGGAGCAGCGGCGGGAGAGGGGCGGAGCAGCGGCGGGAGAGGGGCGAAGCAGCGGCCGGAGAGGATGGGGACGTGGGCTGGAGAGAGAAGTTGAGGTTGAGAGTCGGGGGGTATTTTTTTTTTGTAAGGCGTCGGGTGATTTGGGGGTGGAGAACCCAGTATTTGAAAAAAAAAAAAAAAAAAATCTATAACCGCCATGGGGGGTAGCGGTTTCACTTCAAGTGAAACCGCCACCCCCCATGGCGGTTTCACTCTTCATACAAAAATTAAGCCACCAATTCTCATACTCAGTTCGGGTGTGAAACCGCCATTGAGGGTGGCGGTTTCACTTGAAGTGAAACCGCTACCCCCCATGGCGGTTTTACAATTGCCCAAAATCACCCCCTGAAACTCATATTCACTGTTCAATACATGTAAAACCGCCAGTGGTAATGGCGGTTTTGTCCCGAACCTGAAATGGGGTGACGTGCACCCCATAACATTAAACGTTTTTGAATCCGACCCATTTTGTTTAATATTTATTTTTTGAGCCCTAATTCGAAAAAAAATTCACACATGTGAGACTTTTGTATGGTTGTTTTGTTTCAATTTATGATAAAAGATTAACGATGTACGCTATAATTTGGATGTTTGGAATGGTTGAAATTTAAATGTTTGGAATAGTTGGAATATGGATGGGATTGTGGAATTTTGAAGGTCTAATATACCTTATCAATTTTAAATGGTATGAGCTAAATGGAAAGTGTACATTACAATAAGCATGCTTTTATACATCTACTTTCATGTTTGGATAATGTGTTTTGGTTAGAGCATGAACTGTTTTAACCATTTTCTATTGTAAGTCTGTAATTATGATTAGGGGTGGTGATAACTTTGTTGGCATGAATTACAATGTTAATTCATTATTATTGAAATGTTGTTGCATTATTATTGAAATGTTAATTACGAGTCCTAAATAGTAAGGACAATTACTAATTAGTGTGTATGACTAATACGAATCATTACCCAACTACGGACGAGATTAGAATGTCTTATATAGAGGTGCCCTCCCGCCCTACCCTTAAAACTTGGGCTAGTGACTAGCGGCTATAGTTAGCATCTTAGACTATTGTTTGGACATCGTTGCGCCGATGATTTATATGTTTTATTACTTATGGATGCTTTAAGCTTTATTATTGAGCTTGATATGACTCCTCTTATTGGTTATGTGATGTGTTATTATATGCTAATTGCATTATAGCTTAAAGTTACCAAGCGTGAATGTAATTATAAATAATTTGCTAGTGTAGGTTGTCCCCATTCACCACTACTACACAAGAAGAAACAACACAAACATGAATCACCAACAACAAACCAATGGATTCCACCAATTTGCTGCTGCTGTGGTCCAATTGCTTCAAAATAATAACCAACCACCTGTAATTGACTGGGCTAAGAAAATATCCCAAAGGAAACCTGAATTCTATTATGGGCGTGAGGACCCTACTGAACTTGAAAATTGGATAAGGGATATGGAGAAGATTTTTAACACCATTAACTGCCCAACAAACCAAAAGGTAGATGGGGCTGTCTTTTACTTTAAAGGAGAAGCTGATATTTGGTGGTCAGCTGCTGGGGCAGCCCTCCAAGCTCAACCAAACTTCAATTGGGATAGCCTTAAGGATGCCCTAAGACAGAGATTCTACCCTGAGCATGTTAGGCAACGAAAACTCTCTGAGTTCCTTGCATTGAAACAAAACCGAGGAAGTGTGAGTGACTACTATGCCAAATTTCTTGAACTTTCTCGCTTTGCAACCACAATTTTGCCTGATGATGCCTCCAAGATCTCTAGATTTATTGAGGGACTTGACTATAGCCTCCAAGAAACCATGATCATGATGAACTTTGCTGATGTCCATGAGGCCTATGGGAAAGCCGCCAGTGGGTGGAGAATACATGAGCTAAAGGAGGAAACTCGAAACAAGAAAAGAAAGTTTGAACCCCAAAATTCCATAATGAATGAAACTGATTTGAACACCAACAATGAGAATGAAAAGAGGGGAAAACCAAACACTTTTGGGGGGAATCAAGGGTACAATAGAAATTTTGGTGGAAATAACTTTCAGAACCGTACCCAAAATAAAAGGGCTGAGCGTCACTACTTCTGTAAGAAATGTAATGGAGATCATCCGGGAGCTGACTGTTTTGGACAACCTGTCAATTGTCTTGATTGTGGGAAACGGGGACACAGGGCATATGAGTGTAGGTATAAAAATTCAGACCAAATGGGAAATGATAATTACGTGGGAAACAATAGGGAGAATCAAAACTTCAATCAGAACACATACAACCCGAATCCTCGCCCCAATAACCAAAACTACAATCAGATTTCCTACAACAACAACCCTCGTCCCAATTACCAAGGCAACAATCCAAACCAAAATCAATTCCAGAATAACTACCAAGGGAGCAATGCTAGATTCCAAGGGAACAACAATGGTCAAGCTGCCAATGATAACAACAATGGAGTTGGTACTAGGAATGCCAACAATAATGCTCAAGGAGGAAATAACCAGCGCAAAACGGGTCAAATTTATGTCATGAATAGAGCCCAAGCCGAAAATGAAACCGATGTGGTGACCGGTACTTCCTAACCCATAATACTCTTACTTATGTCTTATTTTAGTCTAACTAGAGCTACGAGGACGTAACTTCTTTAAGGGGAAAAGAATGTGATACTAACTTCGTTTATTTATCTTAAGTCATACATTGCATTCATACATTTGCATCATATGAGTTTGGTTTGTGTTGTGTGGTTGTGTAATGAGTTCCCCTAGTTACTTTGCGCTTCGGGGACGAAGCGTTCTCTTAAGGGGGGAAGGATGTAATATCCCGAAATTTCAAAGTATTTTATATTAATACCTTAGACTTATTAATTAGATTATCTAAATGAAAAAGTTTTTAAATGTTGTTTGTGAATCGTTTTCAAAATGAGTTCAGAAATGATTTCTAAAATCGAGAATTCTATTTTGGGTCTTATTCCTAAACCGGGTCAGACATAGCCAACGGACCAATATCAACCCAAATCGACACCATTGGCCCAAACACCAACTTATACCCCAACCCAACCCAAAAAGAAATCAGAAAAAGGAAAAAGGAAAAAAGGAAAAAAAAAGAAAAAGAAAAGAAAGAAAAAAAAAAAAAAAAAACGACTCTTCCCCTGTATAAAACAGAGGACACACCCCCCCCTTCCTCTTCTTCTACGCACGCCACCGCCCACGCACGAACGCCGCCCTTCTTCCTCTGCCCAGATCGCTGATCGACCTCGTTCCTCTCCCTTCTTCTTCTTCTTCCGTGGTAACGCCTCTACCACCCTTCTCCTTACCCCTGTTTTCGCCCCTTCAATTAACGTGAATTTCAATTCGTTTTTTTTCAAGCTTTTATTATGTTTAATTGGTTCTACTAGATGTTATGATTAGTGGGTAATCGATTCGGGTTAGTTTTATGCATAAAAGAATTGATTTTGATGATTGTTTTTAGTTAATTTCCACTAATTATGAATTTAGGATTAATAAGCTTAATTATTCGAATTAGGGTCAATTAGTTTCGAAACTTATGATTTTAGTATGTTTTTAATATGTTAATTAGGGTTCTTGATGTTAGTTTGATATTTGAATTGGGGTTTGTTCAAGTTTGTAGAAATTGCAATTTGGGGGAATTTTGATTAATTGTTTCTTAATTAGTTTAATTAGCCCAAATTAATTATGATAATCAAACTTTTGAAATTTTGATAATTTAAGAAATTATAAACTGATTTTCGTATTTTAATTAATTTAATTCGTTTTTATGTAATTTTATGTAATTTAAACATGTTTTTGATAATTAAAACATAATATAAATTATATTAATAAATGCTAAATAAATTATAATAATTAAGAAGTGATTATTATGCATTAGATTCTGTTTTAAAACTTATATTAAGTCTTTGGGAATTTTTAAAATTAATTGAGTGTTATTTGAGTGTTGGTATTTAATTATTGAATTAGAATTATAATTATTGGTTAAATTGGTAATTGTTGGTTTCGAAATTTCATTGTGATGGGCATTGCATATAGAATAGAGCTAACATAAGTATTAGATGAATGATTGGGTGAGATTAGTATTAACTTGGGATTATTGATTGTAATATTGTAGCCCCTGAGTTCATAGACGAAGAATACTAGTGACAGTTGTGCTGTCGTGTTCTTGTGTGCATTGAAAAGGTAAGCTAGCATGCTCAACCCTTCTTAAACTTATAGAAACCTTTCAAACTTTATGTGCTATATGTGAATGGTGTGATTGGATGAAAACATAGTATCATGATAGGTGGAGAACGATTCAGTTTATACGATTGTTGTATTTTAATTTGGTTGGATTTATTGTATCGATATTGGTATATGAAATGGCTTGTGACAAATATGTTATTTTGAAAGGTAAGACTAAATGTATATTGAATTGGTTGATTTGGTTTGGTTTGTGGGCGCATAGCCAATTTATATTGTGATGTTGGTTTGGTATCGTTTTATATGATTTGTGATCATCAACTCTCTCTCAATAAGATATTGGTTACTTAGACGGAGCAAAAGAACTCCTAATTATTTATTCGAGCCAAAAGAGCTCCTATTTATTTGTTTGAGTCAAAAGAACTCCCAATTATTCGTTGAGTCAAAAGAACTCTTATTTATTGGTTTGAGTCGCATCGACTCCTATTAATTACCCCACCGCATCGGTCTTTAAGAGGGTTAGGCTCTAGTCTACTCTACTTGGATTAAAAACACCCAGTAGGGGGTGTGCACACTTAAGGTCTAGTTGTCTTGGATTATGGATTATGGATTATGGATTATGGTTGATAGGGTGAACTGGCAAAAGATTCAGTTCATTTCTAAATAATAAGGATTATGGATTATGGATTATGGATTGTGGATTGTTAACTAGGAATTGTGGATTATGGCTCGTGACTTATGAATTTCTTATTTATCGTTAGTATTTGATTTGTTGGGTATGGATTATGGAATGTTTCTTATACTATGAGTATGTGATGAATTGAATGGTGGATTCTGATATATGACTCTTAACTAATGGTTTGGAATTATTATTGGATGATTATATGTTTATGTGCTAAGTGTGTTTTCGAAAATAAAACTAAAAACGTTTGCAAAATCAAGGTAAGAGTTTTGGTTTTCTACACGTTGATGTGTTAGCTTACTCAATTTCACTGACTTTTTCAACTGTGGTTTTTGTGCTTTAAATCCACCACAGGTTTAGAGTGATTGATGCATACGGGAACGACGACTCACTAGAAATTAGTTAAATTCAATAATAAGACTCGTAGTTATTAAACATAGACTATTTCATATATATTTATATTTTAGATTTCAGACTATTGTAATTTTAATTAATGGATTGTAATAGTTATTTTAGACCATTAGACATTTTGTAGCTCGGCTTCTGAAATCTCCTTGCATTCGGGTCTTTGACTCGAGTGCGGAGTGACACCTCTGAATTTCCTTATTTGTGTTTTGGTTCTCGATAAAATGTTTTTAAAAAAAGAAAGGAAATTTGGGGGTGTTACAGTTCCTTCATCCTTTGTAATCCACCAATTATGGCCTCTTTCCTCCATCAATTTACTTTCCCCCAAATTAAATCTACTAGTTCAATGCACGTGCATTGCACGGGTCCTAATTTCTGTTAAACATTATAAAAAAATATTTGAAATGGATGATCAATTATATGTTGTGCTAGACCACCCATATTCAATTTGAGTAACAATACATATATAATATATATAATTATAAATAAAAGCATGCACATATGTGTAGCTAGACAATTCTAGCATAAAAACATGTATATAACCTTTCTAATCTCCTACAATAATAAAAAAAACATGTAAATACCGGTTCATAGGCTCGGTGATGACAACTTATATATTAGTAGAAAATAAGGTATAATCTCCTACAATATTTGGAATAATAAGAACTTGTGGTAGTATTAGAATATACCATAACCTTTTTCTAATCTCATACAATAATAAGCTTATGGAAATAAGAATTAGGATAGTATTAGAATATACCATAAACCGTTTTTAATCTCCTACAATAATTAGCTAATTTTTTGCTCACTTACCATACATAAGATTTAAAAATAAATATCACATTAGATTATTTGGTCACTTATCATATACTCCCTCTGTCCCAGCTCAAACGCCCCAAGGCGTTTTTGTAGTGGAATAAGAAAAATTGATATAATAAGTTGAGTGGGGTAAACGGAGGAGAGAGAATGTGAGGATTAATGAAAGTAGGAGAGATAATGTGAGAGAGGATGTAATAATTGAATTAAAGTAGGAAAGAGAAATATATCTCAAAATGGATGGGGTGTTTGAGGTGGGACATCCAAAAATGAAATATGGAGCGTTTGAGCTGGGACGGAGGGAGTATAGGATTTAAACATAACTTTTTAATACATATAATATGAAAAATTGGACATTTTAGAATGTTCCAATCGTTGTGGGAGCTCTAAAAAAGGCTCCTTTAATAATATATACTAGTCACTACGCCAAAAAGTGGATAAGATACCGGAACATATAACACCGGAATGGTAATAACCGGTGTTACAAAAAGGTAAGACATCGGTTACGGATGAACCGGTGTTAAAAGCAACATAAGACACCGGGTCTCCAGAAAACTGGAGACCCGGTGTCTTATGTGCTCCCAAAAATAAATAAAAAATAAACAGAATCTCATTTAACACATAAGACACCGGTTATTGTAAAAACCGGTGTCTTATGTGCTCCTAAAAATAATTAAAAAATAAAAAAAAATCTCATTTAACACATAAGACACCGATTATTGCAAAAACCGGTGTCTTATGTTAAAAAAAAAAAAAAAAAAAAAAAAAAAAAAAAAAAAAAAAAAAAAAAAACTTATCCAACTCTTGGATTCTCCGCCCCATTTTCCATGTTAACCCTCATTATGACCTTCATCCTCCTACTAACCTTCATTCTTCCTCATGCCAACATTTATCATCTCTCTTCCCAAAACAAAGAAAAACCTTCATTCTCCCTCCTTTCAAACTTTGATATTTCCTCGCTCAATTAACATCTCATATCTCAAAACCATCTCACCTTCAACAAAAAATTATCATTCCATCTCTCTCCTCCCAATATTACCATCTCATATGCTATTCTTGAATTGTTGATTGTTTTTCATACGGCATGGTTTTTCCTTCTCTCTCCTTAATTGCTCTCCGAATCTTCAATTCGCGCTTTGTTAATTGGAGGATTAAATTTAATTTTGATTTTTTGGTTTGTTGTTAAATTCGGGTCTAGTAAAAGAATAGGTAAATTGATAGCAACGCCTCTTTGCTAAAGCGTCGGTTTCACTCATTCTCTCTCTTATTTTCTTGATTTTGTTCTAATTTTGAAACTGATTTTCTTTTGTTAATTGGTGAGATTATTTGTCTAATTAGGTGAATTGGCCGAAGATTTCAAAACCATGGTAGAAAAATGTGTTGGTGGAGTTGAAATCGCAGGTTTGAACTATGAGTGATTTTGTGTTTTCGTTTGATTAGTCTGGTTAATTGGTGCTCTAACATGCTCACATTATACTTATTTTATATATATATGTTGAGAGGTGTTAGGGGCAATTTTCAAAGAAAAACAAGAACAAGAGTACGCCAAGTTTGTGAACAAGAACAAGAGCAACAATTGCGGAAGATATTACCAGCAAACGAGTAATGAATTAACCAATTCATTGCAAAATTTCAATTGTGTTGTCATCTCAAGCTTCAGATCTGTATAAACTTTGTTTAATTTTTGAATTTGATAATGATACGAAGTAATAGTTAACTGGAAGTTTCACATGCGTATGCCTCTTTTTTTTTTTTTTTTTTTTTTTTTTTTTTTTTTTTTTTGAAAAATTGTTGCACATATGACACCGGTTTTGCCCATAACCGGTGTCATATATACCTCCATTTGACCACCAAAGTCCACCTTGGGTGTTAATTTAACACCGGTTTTTACTATAACCGGTGTCTTATTGTTAACATATGACACCGTTTATTTTTTAGGCAACCGGTGTCTTAAGTTAAGATACCGGGTGTAACCGGTGTCTACCTCGTTTTTGACCCGATGTCTAATGCGTTATTTGGCGTAGTGAGTTTTAAGTCCGTGCGTTGTACGGTTCAAATAACTCTTTTCATAAATGAAAATTTATAGGAATTTTAGAATTTAAACAACCCCTGTATGCTTGATTATTGCTGGATAATACATACTTAGTTGAGTGGTAATCTTAATTTAATTACTTCTTTTATGATCGTATTATCGGCTCCATTTAGGCAAAGTCAATCTTGCATATTTTTATATCCCAAGTTGGCATAAATTCCTTATGACTTGTCCAAGTCGGATTATAGAAAACATGCACGTATAATTCTCATGGTAAGTTTTTTCTATTTTTATGTTTATGCACCATCTTTTTCCAAAATGTATAGTATCAATATATTATTTCCCAAACCGTATCGTATCTTCTTATTGTTTCCCAAAACGTCGAGTATCATCATAATATTTATAATTAGTTATATATCCTTTGCCTAAATTTGCAAATATTTATAATTAGTTATATATCCTTTACCTAAATTTGTAAAAATAAAAGATTACAAACCTCTAAAAAAATTTGAAAGTCTCTAGGTGCGGTAGATGACCACGAAAAAAGTTTCGTTCTTTTAATTTCCAACCCATAGTTTCGCATGTGAGTATTTTGACATGAGAATATGGAAACGAAGGCGTTAAAGAAAGAATAAAAGAATGATTATGCACTTTACCTAAATTTGTACTGTATAGAGTTTAGTACTTTACCTAAATTTGTAAAAAGTATAGTACCATGTTATTATTTCCCAAAACAACTTTTTTTTATGTTTATACACTTTATCTAAAATTGTAAAAATAAAAGATTACAAAAAGATTACAAAGCTCTAAGAAAATTTGGAATGCTCTGGACGCGTTGAATGACCACGACAAAAGTTTCGTGTATATATATATATAGGGTGCACATCCTGTGAGAAGTGATAATTTGGTGAGAAGTGAGAAGTAATCTCAGCCATTGATTTCGAGTAACTCCACTACCTAAACTGCATAACTCCAGTAACTAAATTGCATAACTCCAGTAACTAAATTGATTAACTCCAATGATTTAACTCCATTAACTAAATTATCCAACTACAGTAATATTAATAATTCCAATAATTTTAACGTTATTCTAACGTACTCCCCCTGGCTCCGGGAATAGCGACACTAACCCCAATAACTAAAACACATAACTCCAACTTAACCCCACTAACGAAAACACGTAACTCCACTAACGAAAATACGTAAAACAGTAACTCCAACTTAACTCTACTAAGTAAAACACGAAACTCCAACTTAACTCTAATAACTAAAACATGTAACTCTAACGTAACTCCACTAATTAAAACGCGTAACTCTAACGTAACTCCACTAATTAAAACTCATAAATCAATTTAACCCCATAATTAAAACCCGTAACTCCACGAACTAAAACACGTAACTCCAACTTAACTCTACTAATTAAAACACGTAACTCCAACTTAACTCTACTAATTAAAACATGTAACTCTAATTAACTCCGACTTAACTCCACTAAGTAAAACGCGTAACTCCACTTAACTCCAACAATTAAAACACGTAACTTCAAATAATTAAAACGCGTACTCCAAAAAAAAAAAAAAAAAAAAAAAAACTTAAAAAGCCCCACCTTAACCCATTTCTCTCTCCTCACGCACCACCCAACCTCCACCAGTCCCCCCCCATAGCTCAGCCCCCGCCCTCACCTCCACAGAAAATCAGTCAGGCTGGGAACCGTCGGGGAACCACACCCGGCCAGCCTGATGCGACGCCAACAGCCCCGCCGCCCTCACTTCCCCCTTCTATCTTCTTCTCTCATTTGTTTCTTTTCCTCAACGACGGGGAAAATGAGAGGTGGCGTAAATCGAAGGCGAAGAGCAAGGACGGCCGCCGGATTTGACAAAAAGAGTGCGAAAAATAAGAGAGAGAAGGCATTTTTTACGGCGTGGTGTTGCTCGACATGGGCCGTAGATGGTCGCCGAAGACTCGCCGTTGCCGGTGGAGTCGAAAGGTGTCGTCGGAGAGGCGTTGGTCGTTATCGGAGTACACCGACGGCGGCGGCGTGGTGGCACGGGAGGAGGGCTGGAGGTGAGTGGGAAGACAGGAAAGAAGAGGAGAGAGAAAATGTGAGGGATTGGGGGAGGTTTTATTTTTCTTTTAATTAGATTTTAATCTAGACCACTAGATTTAGGTGAGATGGAGGGATGAGATTACTTCTCACTTCTCACGAAATTAACACTTCTCATTTGATAGATTTCTTGTATATATATGGATTGATTGATATTGATTATTTACAAAATCCATACCTAATAATCCCCCTTTTAATTACCCCTCTTTTTCCCTCCTTCTCATCCTCGGTTGCCCCGGGCCGCCTTATCTGCGTATCTCATACGGTGGCTTTAACGTCCCCTACTGGCTCCGTCTTGTCAGAGTTTTCGGTGGCCATCTGTAACACCCCGTATAATTTGGGAATTTATGTGTTACTATTTATATCGGTATTGGGTTAATTTTTGTAAATTGTTAAAATGGTTTTTAGATTTTCAAAGGAATTTTATTTGATTTTACAAAAAGAAAAGTAAATTAATTTAAACTAAAATTCTATTTAATCCCTAAATCTAAAATTACATTTTTACTCTTCTATTATTAATTAAACCAAACCCCACTAAAACCCATAACCCTTCTATTATGCGTACAATCATCACCATCATCGTATAACATCTTCATCATCATCGTCCTGCGCTGCGCATCGCCGTCACCTTCAATTTGCTTGTCGACTCCAATTTCCAGCCCGGTTTTCAACGAAACTAGTACCGTTATTCCTCTTTTTCTCTCCTCTACACAACGATATGAATTTCTTCTAGCTTTGTTTATGTCGTACCGTGTCGCCGTTTTGTGTTTTCGTTAGTTAAACTTTGATTATAATCTTCTTTGGTTTTAATTCTTGAATTATTATTTAGTATGGGTTTTAAAAGATTAAAACATGCTTTTACGAATGTCTTTGAGTTGGGTAAGTTGTTTGATGGTTGTCTTGTTGTTTCCGTGGGCATTGTCGGTATTGTCGTAGGTGTTGTTACTATGGCCTTTGGTGTTAGTGTTGTCTTTGGTGTAGTTGGTATGGTTACCGTGGGTGTGGGTGTTGTTGCTACTGTCCATGGGTGCGTAGGTGTGGGTGGTTGTGCTTGTTGGTGGTCGCTACGTCGTGGGCATTGGCTGTTGTCATTAGTTGCCTTTGTGGGTTTGAAGAATTGGTTTGGTCGTTTATTTCATGAGTTGTAATTGGATTAGGTGGTATATTATTTGGGGTTAATATAGCATTAGCCACTTTAAGTTTAGTTTATTAATTATTGGGGTCACCTCGATTAAATGTTGGTGTGAGTTAGTGATTATATATATAATTTGGGTCTTATGATATTAAGTTGTCATGGTCATAATTCTAGTTATTTGAGAAATGAATTCTCGTTATAGGTCTTGATTCATAAGTTTGTTTTATTAATTTTGGGTATCGTTTGGTACTATGTAGTGGGTGAGTTCGATCTGGTTGGGTTCACTGACTTCTGAAAGATTTGAGAGGGAAGTTTAGCATTCTTAGGTAAGAACGCCAACTCTCGAACTTGAGCATGTTTTATTGTCTTCTAATGTGATCAATTCTTGTTTCATTTATATTGACTTCTACAATTCTTCTAATTGATCACAATATCTCTTGTTTGGTTGGGGATTGGTTATGTATCAAATAAAATATCTAATAATGGTTTTGAATATGGGTTATGGTTGATGGGATTTCTTCTATAAACACTCTAGAGTGACGTGTTAACTCCTCCGGGGGTGCTCATTTACAAATAATTTATTATACCTCTGATCAAGGTAACTCTTAACTGGATTAGCTACCAGTTACCTATTAGAACCTCCTCCTTGACCGGTTACATCCTACTGGCCCTCTTGCGAGGGGTGTGCACACTCGGGTTCTCTTAGGGTGGTTTGGGTTGGTTAGCTCTAGAGTTGTTCCTGGTTAGGGGTAGGACCCTTACCAAAGATGGGTTACTGATGCGGAGTGCCCATTCCTGTACACTTTATTCCCCTCTCTGATACTCATAATATAATTCTTGTTCATATAACTCTCTAATCATCTTGGCTAATCCTTTGATTGTAAGCGTTGCTTGTTCAGCTACGCGCCTCAAAGGCGCGTATCTTATTTTTCCTTGTTTTGCTTTGAGTTCTTACTCAGCCAATTTGCTGACGTTCTTTTGTTGGGTTTGTCCCTACCCTATTCTGGGGCCTGTGTCATTTTCCGATGGCGCAGTTGACAGGTGTGTCTAATGGTGATATGTTGAGCTTGCGGACGTCTGCATTCATGGGGTCTTATTATTTAGACAATCGTTGAACATTTATTATTTATTTGGATTTTGGATTTGGATTTTGTAAACTTTGACTAAGTCTTCCGCTGTCGTACTATTTCATTATTTACATTTTGGATTCATTATTTTGGTTTTCGCCTTGCAATTAACTTGGTTAGTTAATTGTGGCATAATAATCCTACATTTTCATTGTTTAATTGAGTCGAAAATTTAGGGTTGTTACAGTTGGTATCAGAGCAATAGGTTCTGATCGAGTCAAAGGTTTACAAAAGTTTTGTTTTAAATGTGTCTTTCTAATATTGTTTTTAAAAAAAAAGGGGTCTTTTTGAAAATGGGAGTTGGATTGCATTCATTCGCATGCTATATGCTACGTGGTATGTTATTATAATTAGTGTGGCAACGTCTCATTAGTGAATGTTTATATGAGTTTCTTTGGTTATTTGGAGTTGTATGTCTTATTGTTGTTTTAACTCTGCTTATCCATTAGCGTTTTGCTCTTAGTTTTGTGTCAATTAGAGGACAACTCCCCTACAGATTCATTGTACTTGTGGGATAAAACCATTCGGTTAGGCTTTTGTGCTACTTGTAAGCTTGTTTGCGTGGTGCTATGCTCATTCCTAATATATGCTATTCGGAACTTCTAAATTGGTTGAACGGATTTACGTGATAACTTAGCCCTGGTACCTTTTAAGGACTATGGATGGGAAGAGAGTGATAATTTATGCTTACTGTTTGGTGTCTTATTTGTCATCTTATGAAAGTTGTTATCATATAGAAAATGGTACGCGGAGCGTCATCTTCGAACAACATTAGCCCAGAAGTGGCTGCTTTGATAGCTCAATTGACTGCACAAAACGAGGCAATGGCTCAGCAGCAACAGGCTATGACTGAGCAACACCAAGCCATGACGCAGACAATGCAACAGGCTATGGGTCAGCAACACCAAGTTATGACACAAACCATGCAACATGTGGCTAGTCTGGCAAATACTATGACCCAGGTGCTAAACAACCACCAAAACAATAACAACAACCAGAACAACAACCACCAGAATAACAACAACAACAACAACCAGAATAACAATAATAACCATGACCAACCTGCCCCGGTCACTGCACAATCTATGTCCTAGGCTGTTCAACAAAAGAATCCGCCAACCTTTTCTGGGACGGGAGACCCAGCTAAGTTGGATACCTGGTTTAGGGATATGGATAGAATTTACTTATCCTTAGAGTGCCCAGCAAGATACAAGGTAAGGATTGGCGCCTTTTACCTTAGGGAGGATGCTGACAGGTGGTGGCAAGAGATTAAGGAAAGCTTCTTTGAACCGTACACTGAGACCACTGAAGATGGGGGAGTGGCTGAGTATGAGCGTGGTTGGGGACATTTCAGAGAATTTATGGAGGAGGAATTTTTCCCCGAACACCTTAAGGATGAGAAGAGATTCGAATTTGAGGAGTTTAGACAGACAGAAGGGATGTCTGTTAGGGAATTTTATACCAAATTCATGGAGCTTAGTCGCTTTGCTAAGGATCTTGTTCCCACAGAAAAATTGAAAGCCACTAAGTTCCAAAAGAAACTAATCTGGAAAATCAAAGACAGGTTCTCAGGCGAACCATCCAAGACTATAAGGGATGTCTATGCTCGTGCAAACAACATTGAGTGCAGTATTATTGAGAAAGAAACGGAATTGGGAGTGAAAAGGAAAGAGGGACCCTCAAACTTGCATGAGAATGCGAATAAGAAGGGTAATTTTCTCAACTCTAAGAAACTAGCCAATTCTTTCAGTACTGGGAGAAGCAATTTAGTCAAGGGCAATATTATGGGCGACCTCAAAGCCAAGGGGGTGAACGTCGTTATATCTGTAAGCGTTGTGGTGCTAATCATCCAGGAGTTGACTGCAATGGAGTGAAGGTTACATGCCGACACTGCCAAAAGCCAGGTCACCGTGAGTTTGAGTGTCTTTCCAAGCTAGCTGGGAAGCCAGCAGTACCTGCGGGTAGCACACCCACCTATGCTAGTAGTTTACCTAATCAGAGGGCTCAAAGCGCTTATGCTGGATCCAACACCACTTTCAGGACTCCAACTAAGGGTAATTCTATTGTAACGGCGAACAAGCCGACTGGCTCGGTTAATGCTGCCACTGCGAGCAATAAGAAGTCGGGCCAACTTTATGTCATGAACCAGGATGAGGCTGAGAACACTGATGTTGTGTCTGGTAAATTTCCTGTTAATTCTGTTTTCGCTCATGTTTTGTTTGGTAGTGGTGCGTCTCACTCGTTTGTTGCATCCAAGTTTATTGCTTTGTCGGGTTTGAAATCTGGTGAATGTGTAGATTACGATTTTGCTATGGCCACTGAGGATAATATAAACTGTAAGACCTTGTTTAAGGATGTATCTGTGATTATTGGTGGGCATGATTTTAGAGCAGAACTAATCAAGTTTCCATTACCATATTTTGATGTAATTTTGGGGATGGATTGGATGGGTAAACATAAGGCTAGATTAGACTGTTGGCTGGGCAAAATTTCACTAAAAGGGCCTAAAAATGTCAGAGTGTCATACAAAGGAAATATTAAAGGACCTAGAGTAAAGTTGATCTCCGTGATGAAGCTAAAGAAACGTATGTCAAGGGGAGCACAATTACTCTTATGCCATGTCAGAGACACTAGAGTTCAATATCCAGACTTGAGTGAGGTACGTGTTGTGAGTGAGTTCGAGGATGTGTTTCCAGAAGATATTACAGGAATGCCGCCTACAAGAGAAGTGGAGTTTAAGATCGACTTGGTCCCAGGGACTGGGCCGATAGCTAAAACACCTTATAGGATGGCACCGCTTGAGATGCAGGAACTTAAGAAACAAATTGATGAGTTGGTGGAGAAGGGATATGTTCGGCCAAGTGTCTCACCTTAGGGAGCACCTGTGTTATTTGTCAAAAAGAAGGATGGTAGCTTGAGGTTATGCATAGATTACCGTGAGTTGAACAATGTGACAATCAAGAATAGGTACCCTTTACCTAGGATTGACGACTTGTTTGATCAATTGAAGAGAGCTAGTGTTTTCTCTAAGATTGACTTGAGGTCTGGATATTATCAGCTTAAGGTAGCCCTTGAGGATGTTCCGAAGACGACCTTTTCGACGCGTTATGGACACTACGAGTTCACAGTTATGCCATTTGGGTTAACCAATGCCCCTGCTGTTTTTATGGATTTGATGAACCGTACCTTTAGGCCATATTTGGATAAATTTGTTGTTGTGTTTATCGATGACATTTTGATATACTCAAAGAGCGAGGAGGAGCATCTTAAGATAGTCTTACAGACCTTGAGGGACAAGCAACTCTATGGAAAGTTTTCGAAGTGTGAGTTCTGGTTAGATAAAGTTGCATTCCTAGGTCGTATTATATCTAAGGATGGTGTTTCTGTGGATCCTGCGAAATTTAAAGCTGTTTCGGAGTGGCCGACCCCAAAGAGTGTGACGGAGATTAGAGGCTTTTTGGGACTTGCTGGCTATTACAGGAGGTTTGTTAAGGATTTTTCTAAAATAGCTAGACCTATGACCACGTTGATGAAGAAGGCAACCAAGTTCAAATGGGATGATAATTGTGAGAAGGCAATTGAAACCTTGAAGACTAGACTGACGACAGCACCAGTCTTAGCCTTACCCGATGAGAAAGCAGAGTATGAGGTGTACACGGACGCTTCGAAAAATGGTTTGGGTTGTGTCCTCATGCAGAACCGAAGAGTGATTGCTTATGCGTCTAGGCAGCTCAAGATTTACGAGGAGAACTACCCGACCCATGACTTGGAGTTAGCGGCCGTGGTGCACGCTTTAAAAATTTGGAGGCACTATCTCTATGGAGTAAGCTTTAAGATTTTCTTTGATCATAAAAGTCTTAAGTATATTTTCACCCAAAAGGAGTTGTACATGCGTCAGAGGAGGTGGCTAGAATTGATCAAGGATTATGAAATGGAGATCCAATACCATGAGGGCAAGGCAAATGTCGTCGCAGATGCTTTGAGTAGGAAATCTCTTCACGATGTACAATTGGTGGTACAGAGAGAAAGGTTGCGGGATGAATTTCTTAATTTTGGGGTTCAACTTACTGAGCCTGATACACCTTCAGGAGTTACTATGATCCAAAATGATCTTTTGAGAGAAATTAAGGAGTTTCAAGCGACTGATAAGTTTCTACAAGACAAATTGACCAATGAGGCTGAGTTGTTCAAAATGGGAGGAGATGGGATCATTCGCTTCCAGAACCGAGTTTGTGTGCCCGACAACGAGGACGTAAGGAAAATGATTCTCACTGAAGCTCATGCTACGCTGTACTCAGTGCATCCAGGAGGAGATAAAATGTACCAAGATTTGAGACAAGTCTTTTGGTGGTCTGGCCTCAAAAAGGATGTTGCAGAATTTGTTGCTCGATGCTTGGTATGTCAGAAGGTGAAAAGTGAGCATAAGAGACCGCAAGGGAAGTTGCAACCATTGAAGGTTCCTGAGTGGAAATGGAGTTCCATATCCATGGATTTTATCGCCGGCTTGCCTCGTACTCCTAAGGGAAACAATATGATTTGGGTGATCATTGATCGATTGACTAAGTGTGCTCATTTTATACCTATGAAAGACACTTGGAAGAAGAAACAGTTGGCTACTGCTTACATGCATCACGTTTTGAGGTTACATGGGGTTCCAAATGAGATTGTGTCGGACCGTGATGCGCGATTTGTGTCAAGATTTTGGACCAAGTTACAGGAAGCTTTAGGGACGAACTTGATGATGAGCACTGCTTTTCACCCCGCCACTGATGGTCAGACAGAGAGGACCAATCAGACGATAGAGGATATGTTACGGGCTTGTGCCCTACAGTTTCAAGGAGGTTGGGAGGACAAGTTGGACTTGATCGAGTTCTCATACAACAACAGCTATCAAGCTTCAATTAAGATGGCTCCCTATGAGGCATTGTATGGGAGGAAGTGTCGTAGTCCGATTTGCTGGAGCGATATCAGTGAGACTGTAGTGTTGGGACTTGATTACATTCAAGAGATGACTGAGCAAGTTAAAATTATCCAGGAACGCATGAAGGTTGCACAAGATCGTCAGAAGATCTATGCTGATAAGACTAGGAGTCACATCGAGTTTGCAGTTGGAGATATGGTATTATTGAGAGTTTCACCTACTAAGGGTGTAATGAGATTTGGTAAGAAAGGAAAATTGAGCCCGAAGTTCATAGGACCTTATAAGATACTAAATCGTGTTGGTGAGGTTGCTTATGAGCTTGACCTTCCTGCAAATTTGGAAAAGGTTCACAATGTCTTCCATGTTTCTCAACTGAGACGTTATGTGAGTGACCCATCACATGTTCTTAACCCTGAGACGATCGAGATAGATGAAACTATGACCTATGAGGAGCCACCATTGAAAATTTTGGATAAGAAAACACGAAAGACCCGACGTACAGGAAACTCCTATGGTGAAAGTATTGTGGTGCAACAACAATGTCGAGGAAGCGACTTGGGAAGTTGAGTCAGCAATGCGTGAGAAATACCCTCATTTGTTTGATTAAGGTAATATAGGTTCGAGGACGAACCTTTCAATTAAGGGGGATGAGAACCCTTCGCGCTCTATTGCTCTCTCGTGTTTTTATGTGTGTCATGTTATTATGTGCTATTCGTACAACTTTAATTGTTTTGGTTTGTTTTGTGCCTTAGTGTTCTTGGTGGAACAAATAATTCCAAATTACTATGGCTTGGTTTTGGGTGCCTTGTGCACAACTTGTTTCTAAAAACTTGCTCAAAAGCTCAATTGGCGATAGCGTAGGTACGAGCGTATTGGAGTATGGTTACTAGAGGATTATTGCAAACTGATTTTTATATAGATTTGACATTTCGAGAAATATTGTTAAGGTTCATTTTGGAGAATAAGTTTACGATTCGAGGACGAAGCGTTGTTTTAAGGGGGGAAGTCTGTAACACCCCGTATATTTTGGGAATTTATGTGTTACTATTTATATCGGTATTGGGTTAACTTTTGTAAATTGTTAAAATGGTTTTTAGATTTTCAAAGGAATTTTATTTGATTTTACAAAAAGAAAAGTAAATTAATTTAAACTAAAATTCTATTTAATCCCTAAATCTAAAATTACCTTTTTACCCTTCTATTATTAATTAAACCAAACCCCACTAAAACCCATAACCCTTCTATTATACGTACAATCATCACCATCATCGTATAACATCTTCATCATCATCGTCCTGCGCCGCGCATCGCCGTCACCTTCAATTTGTTTGTCGACTCCAATTTCCAGCCCGGTTTTCAACGAAACTAGTACCGTTATTCCTCTTTTTCTCTCCTCTACACAACGGTATGAATTTCTTCTAGCTTTGTTTATGTCGTACCGTATCGCCGTTTTGTGTTTTCATTAGTTAAACTTTGATTATAATCTTATTTGGTTTTAATTCTTGAATTATTATTTAGTATGGGTTTTAAAAGATTAAAACATGCTTTTACGAATGTGTTTGAGTTGGGTAAGTTGTTTGATGGTTGTCTTGTTGTTTCCGTGGGCATTGTCGGTATTGTCGTAGGTGTTGTTACTATGGCCTTTGGTGTTAGTGTTGTCTTTGGTGTAGTTGGTATGGTTACCGTGGGTGTGGGTGTTGTTGCTACTGTCCATGGGTGCGTAGGTGTGGGTGGGTGTGCTTGTTGGTGGTCGCTACGTTGTGGGCATTGGCTGTTGTGTCGATAGTTGCCTTTGTGGGTTTGTCGAATTGGTTTGGTCGTTTATTTCATGAGTTGTAATTGGATTAGGTGGTATATTATTTGGGGTTAATATAGCATTAGCCACTTTAAGTTTAGTTTATTAATTATTGGGGTCACCTCGATTAAATGTTGGTGTGAGTTAGTGATTATATATATAATTTGGGTCTTATGATATTAAGTTGTCATGGTTATAATTCTAGTTATTTGAGAAATGAATTCTCGTTATAGGTCTTGATTCGTAAGTTTGTTTTATTAATTTTGGGTATCGTTTGGTACTATGTAGCGGGTGAGTTCGATCTGGTTGGGTTCACTGACTTCTGAAAGATTTGAGAGGGAAGTTTAGCGGTCTTAGGTAAGAACGCCAACTCTCGAACTTGAGCATGTTTTATTGTCTTCTAATGTGATCAATTCTTGTTTCATTTATATTGACTTCTATAATTCTTCTAATTGATCACAATATCTCTTGTTTGGTTGGGGATTGGTTATGTATCAAATAAAATATCTAATAATGGTTTTGAATATGGGTTATGGTTGATGGGATTTCTTCTATAAACACTCTAGAGTGACGTGTTAACTCCTCCGGGGGTGCTCATTTACAAATAATTTATTATACCTCTGATCAAGGTAACTCTTAACTGGATTAGCAACCAGTTACCTATTAGAACCTCCTCCTTGACCGGTTACATCCTACTGGCCCTCTTGCGAGGGGTGTGCACACTCAGGTTCTCTTAGGGTGGTTTGGGTTGGTTAGCTCTAGAGTTGTTCCTGGTTAGGGGTAGGACCCTTACCAAAGATGGGTTACTGATGTGGAGTGCCCATTCCTGTACACTTTATTCCCCTCTCTGATACTCATAATATAATTCTTGTTCATATAACTCTCTAATCATCTTGGCTAATCCTTTGATTGTAAGCGTTGCTTCTTCAGCTACGCGCCTCAAAGGCGCGTATCTTATTTTTCCTTGTTTTGCTTTGAGTTCTTACTCAGCCAATTTGCTGACGTTCTTTTGTTGGGTTTGTCCCTACCCTATTCTGGGGCCTGTGTCATTTTCCGATGGCGCAGTTGACAGGTGTGTCTAATGGTGATATGTTGAGCTTGCGGACGTCTGCATTCATGGGGTCTTATTATTTAGACAATCGTTGAACATTTATTATTTATTTGGATTTCGGATTTGGATTTTGTAAACTTTGACTAAGTCTTCCGCTGTCGTACAATTTCATTATTTTACATTTTGGATTCATTATTTTGGTTTTCGCCTTGCAATTAACTTGGTTAGTTAATTGTGGCATAATAATCCTAGATTTTCATTGTTTAATTGGTTCAAAAATTTAGGGTTGTTACAATGGTCTCCTCTGCACACTTTATTTCTTCAAATCGAGCCATCGTGAGCCTGATGGCTATAGCATGGTCCGTCGGTTCAGTTCGTGTGCTAACCAGATTAACAAGTGTCGTTCAGCTATCCAAAAACGTCCTAGACGGTTGCAATCCATCCCAATGGTGGCGAGTTATCAACTCCTCTTATGTACGAGGTATCGGGAGCCTTCCTCTACTTGCCCTTGCAGACAGATAAGTGGCCAGGTATGTGCTCCACCTCTTACTTTGTGTTTTGTTGTTTCCGTATTGTGTTTTAATGGGAAATTGATTTCCCTTGGGACCTCAGAGGTCTTTATTTCCTTTTTGATGTTCATGAATCTTAAACTGGTTGTATTGGCATTCTTTGCAGGCTATTTTGCTTGCAATTACGATGAGCTTGGACATCCTTCTACCTACTTTGATCCCTTTTGCTATTATGTAATTCCTTATTGGTACTACTTTCTTGCTATATTATTTTGTATCAGGGTATTATTATCACTACTGGCGTTATGGTGTTTCTCCTCTTTCTAGCATCACGGTTTAATCGTGTGGCATGGAGTATGCTCCGAACTACTTTTATTTTCCCTGTTGCGTGGCAACCTTCATTACTACTCTATCTTTTTCCTTACTCTGTATTTCACTTTGTTGTATTTTGCATTCTTCTTAAATTTGTTTTCGCATTTCCCTCTGGATTATTGCAATTACACCTTCTTGCAATCTCTTTGTATCTTTGGTATGGATGTATCCCCTTCTTTACATTCCAAGGGGTTCAATAAATGTCCGTTTTATCTTGTTTCTGCATCACGGTCTAAAACAGTGTGGCATGGGCCTCGCCCTTTACGAATTATTGAACTGCCGTTTAAGAGGCCCGATTACTTCTTGCTTGAACGCTCACTTAACATCTTGGTTTACCTTGCAACTTATGTTGTAAACTTACCTTGGTTACAAAATTTTATCCACCGATTATGAAAATTCTTTCATGGAATGTTCGCGGGGCAAAGAAAGCGCAAGCCCTCAGTGAACTTCTCTTCTATAAAAATTCGTTTAATATTGACTTAATGATTATCTCTGAAACTATGACTATGCACGTTTCTAAAAACCGTATCCTTCGTATTCTTAATTACTCCGTTATGGAAATGATCCCCCCTCAGGGACACTCGGAGGGCATGTGGCTGCTCGGTCATACACACAACATTGACTTTGTATCCATTACGACACATCATTCCCGTATTTTCCACATTGTTATTTGTGATAAAGCCAGTTCTTCCCATCTACATGTCCTTGGCGTTTATTACCCTGCCCAACCACAAGATAAGGACATTTTTTTGTCCTTCCTTACCACCTATATAAACACAATTAACGGACCTTGGATTATGATAGGCGACTTTAATGAACTACTAGCACTGGCCGATAAAACCGGTGCAATCCCACCAACACCTAATCGGTGTCAACGTCTCACACACTTCGTCACGAATACTAGTGCTATAGACATCCCGGCTACCAGGAATTTATTCTCCTGGAAACACGCCTTTCAGTCGGGCTTAGTTTAAGAGCGCTTAGATCGCGCCTTCTGTAGCTCAAGTTTCCTCAACTTATATTCCACGTCTCTTTTATCATATGAGCAATTCTCATGCTCCGACCATACACCCATTATATTAACAACCACAACTTACAACCTGGGGGTCAGGCGTCCATTTCGCTTACAAAATGCATGGACAAATGACCCCGAAGCCACTTATTTACTTACTAAAACGTGGGAAACTTCTATCCCAGGTACACCCTTTTTCTGAGTCACTCAAAAGCTCAAACGGTTAAAAGTTAACTTAAAACAGTGGCATAAAAAAAAGTATGGTAACATTCCTCGCCAACTTGAACAAAATGCCATTAAACTTAAAGTCGTGGAAGGGAATTTTTTGCAACAACCCTTTAACCCCCATCTTTTTCAACATCTGGCGAGGCTCACTCGTCAACGTGAACGACTACAGGCTTTCAGCCAAAACTTATGCGGGAAATTTAATCGTAAACAATGGATTACCCAAGGTGTAACAGCCCAAATTTCCTTTCCATTTTATAAACATTTTATCGAGAACCAAAATACAAATAAGGAAATTCAGAGGTGTCACTCCGCACTCGAGTCAAAGACCCGAATGCAAGGAGATTTCAAAAGTCGATCTACAAATGTCTAATGATCTAAAATATTCTATTAAAATCCATTAATTAAATTACAACAATCCGAGATATGAAATATGAAATAGTCTAAGTATTATTGATGGTCTAACAACTAGAAGTCAAAATTTGCTTAATCCAACTAATATCTAATGAGTCGTCGATTCCCGCATGCATCAAATACTCCAAACCTGTGGTGGATTTAAAACACAAAAGCCACAGTTGAAAAAGTCAGTGAAATTGAGTAAGCTAACACCTCAACTCGTTGAAAACCAAAACCCTAACCTGCATTTTGAAAACGTTTTAGGTTTTTATTTTCGAAAATACACTTAGCACATAATCATATCAATTATCCATTAATAATTCCAAACCAACAATCCAAATTCATATTTCACAATCCATCATTCAAGTCATCACTTCCAATAGCATTAAAAAAACATTCCACAATTCATATCCAACAAATCAAAGATTAACGATAAATAATAAATTCATAAGTTATGAGTTATTATCCATAATTCACAATTTATAGTTCAGAGTCCACAATCCATAATCCACACTCCATAATCCACACTCTATAATCCATAATCCATAATCCATAATCCAAACTACTAGACCTTAAGTGTGCACATCCCCTATTAACTATTTTTAACCTAATAGAGTAGTACAAGAGCCAAACCCTCTTAAAGACCGATGCGGTGGGGCTATAATTAGTAATCGATGCGACTCCGTCACAATAATTAGGAGCAACTCTGAGGCTCCAGCACATTAATTAGGAGCAACTCCGCAGCTCCGACACAATCATTATTAGGAGCAACTCCGAGGCTCCGACACAATAATTATATCACCATACTCCATCCCATCTCCACACCACTATTAGAGTTCACATTCATAATTAGATCAATCATAAGCCAATCACAACCAATATCACATATCAAATCCACCTGAAATTTCCATTGCAATAAACCACACAAGTATAACATAATAATCATAAAGGAAATTGAATCGTTCTCCACCTAGCATGATACTAAGTTTTCATCCAGCACATCAATCACTTAGCATATAATTTTGAAAGGTTTCCACAAATTTAAGAAAGGTTGAGCATGCTAGCTTACCTTTTTAATGCACAAAAGAACACGACAGCACAATGGTCACTAGTATTCTTCGTCTACGAACTCAGATTCTACAATTACACAAACGACATTCCCAAATCAACACTCAATCTTACTCAAGTAACCTACGTCTATGTTAGTAGACCTTATATACAATTTATGAACATGATATTACCAAGTCCAAACCAACAATTACCAATTATCCAATAATTATAATTTTATTTCAATAATTATCCAATAAAAGTTAAAGACCTTCGAAGTTAATCATAAAAAAAATTCCCAAAGGCCTAAATTAGTTTGAAAACAGAATATAGCTCCTAAAAATTAACCCTTAATTATTCTAATTTAATTATAAATTATTATACCAAATTATATTATGTTTAATGTATCAAAAACAATATTTTAATGCATAAAATTCCATAAATCCGAAAATAAATTAGTAAAATCAGAAAAATAAATTTATAAACAATCATGTTTCAAAAACCTAATTAGTGATATAATTGGTCTAATTTAAACAAATGAAAACCTAAATTTTAATATTAGGACTAATAACAATATATACAAAAGATGAACAATTCTAGCTTTAATTCCCCTAATTAAATTAAAAACCTAATTCACATATTATAATCGTCCTCAATCAATAACCTTCGAAATTAATTGATACAAAATGAGTAATTAACATAATTAACTCCAATTTCGTAATTAGTGATAATTAGCCCAAAACAAGCATAAAAATCAAGTATTTGTGCAAATCTAACTTATATCAATTAACCACTAAGTATAACATCTATTAGTATCGATTGATAACAGTTTAAAGCATAAAAATCGACCTATTGTTTGATGTTTTTAACGAGGGACAAAAATAGGGGAACATAGAGGAAGGGGGTGATACCCGCGGCAAGGAGAGTGAGACAAGGACGGCGGCGAGGTGGTCGGACGGCTATCGGCAGATAAACGGCGAGCTGGGCGGCGCCGGAGCAAGGCGACGCGGGCGCGTAGGTGTGCGTATGGAGGAAAAACAGGGGAAAACAGAGGAAGGCTGCTTGTATATATAGAAGGAAGGGGGTTTGTCGGGTGAGGAGAGAGATGGTGAGGGTTTTGTTTTTTTTTTTTTTTTTCTTTTATTTTTCCTTTTTTTTTTTTTTTCTTATTTCCTTCTTTTGGGTTGGGTTTGATTGTGTTTTGGGTCAAGTTGTATTGGTTTGGGTTGGTGTTGGTCCGATAGTTAGGATTGACCCAATTTAGAAATAGAACCCAAATAGAATTTTCGATCTTAGAATTCATTCCCGAATTTATTTTTGAAATCGACTCACAAATAAAATTTAATATTATTTTCCACTACAATAATCTAAGTAATAATTCTAAAATATTAATATAAAATACTTTAAATTTTCGGGATATTACACAAGGTGATCGAAATACAAGTTTTTTTCATTCAAGATTCCGTCAAAAACGGAATCGTAATAGCATATTCCGGTTAAAAAATTACCTTAACATGTGGACAAAATCGGAAGATGATATCGCCAACTCCTGACAACTGAATTTACTTACCGCTTTACCACAACAGTTAACCCATCACACACACTTTCTTTGGGGTTGCTTTATCCCTTAATAATCTCTACGACTGAAAATAATGCCCTTACTGCCCCGATTTTAGAAACAGACATTTGGGAGGCATTATTCCAAATGTGTCCCTATAAAGCACCGGGTTCTGATGGATTTGGCCCAAAATTCTTCCAACACTATTGGCCATACATCAAACATGATATAGTACCAGCAGTTCAAAGTTTCTTCGCTCATGGGAAAATGTTAACTCAAATTAACCACTCCTTAATTCAGCTCATTCCTAAAATTGCACAACTTGAAAAGGCTGTTCATTTACGTCCAATTAGTCTATGTACCACACTTTATAAAATTATTGCCAAAAGTATTGTCAATCGCCTCCGTCCCTTACTTCCCCACATTATTAGTCTGTTTCAAAGTGCTTTAATGTTTGAACACGTAATTCATGATAATATTCTACTAGTTCAAGAAATCATAAATAACTTTAACAAGTCTCGTAACAAAACGGGATGGTTTGCTCTTAAACTGGATATGGAAAAAACAATCGAGTTGAATGGGATTTCATTTGGAAATGCCTACACGAACTCGGTTTCTCACATACTTGGATCACATGGATCCAGGGATGCGTTACTTCCATCTCATATTCGCTCATTCTTAACAATGGTACAACTAAACCCTTTCGTCCTAGCCGGTGGTCTCAGGTAAGGCGATCCTTTGTCGCCCTACCTGTTTATCCTCTGTATGGAAGTTCTCTGCCGTAAACTCACGTTGGCTTCTGGCTCGCGATCTAATGGGATCGGCATTGGACTTACACCAAATAGTCCCAAGATCCCGTGTCTTTTCTTTGCGATAGTCTCGTCTTTTGTCGTGCCAGGCAATCGGACTGCCAACAACTTCGCGCCATCCTCGATGAGTTTTGTTCTATGTCTGGACAACACATTAAATATCAAAAATCTTCGATTGTTTTTTCCAAACACGTGGACCCTACTGGTCGCATTGTGTTGTCCAGCTTTTTTCACATGCAACCCAAACACGTCCTTGGTCACTATCAGGGCGTAATATTCAATGGACCTCATCCGCAAAAGGGTGATTTCGCCTCAATTATTGCGAGTACTGACAATCGTTTTAAATCATGGTCCAACTCGTTTTTATCAAAGGCTGGTCGAATGGAGCGCATCCAATCTAACCTGGAATCTTTACCTACCTTTGCTATGGCTACAGCTATGTTGCCTAAGAGCTCTTGTCAGACAATGGACAGTATTCACCGTGATTTCTTCTAAAAAACCTGATACCTAAAAAGGTTTACCCATGATTTTATGGGATAAAATTTGTCGGCCAAAAGCTATGGGAGGATTGGGGCTGCGACGCATGACCCCTTTAACCAAGCCATGATAGCTAAATTACGTTGGAAAGTTCTTACCCAACTCTTGAACTTATGGGTATCTCACATCCACCAACGTTTCCTCAAGAGTCGATCGTTTTGGGATATTAAGGCACAATAGTCTGACTCGTGGATCTGGCGTCACATTCTCCAATCCTGTGAAATTCTCCGCAAAGGCATACATTGGAAAATTGGGGATGGCACCTCTATATATTTTGGACCGATAATTGGTGTTATCCACAAGACCTACTCCAGACCTTTCAACTCCCTTCCTCTTCGGTGGATCTCGACCTCAGAGTCTCCCATTTTATTACGGTTGGCACCTGGGACGTAAGGGCGCTGGCCTCCATTCTCCGTTCGCTTATCGTTCAGGTCATCTCAGGCATCCCGATTCCATCTACCCCTGCCCCTGACACGTTCTGCTGGGGTGCCTCTTTTACCGGTGACTTCACAGTCAAATCGGCTACATGGATGGCTCACGACTTACCAAGCATGGAACCTTGGATGTTTAAATGGATCTGGAATCTTGATGTCACTCCAGAACTTCTCATTTTCCTGTGGCAATTACTCATCCAGGGAATTCCTTCCCGACAGCGTTTAGCGTACCGCATCCCACACATTTCCCCGACATGCCCCTTATGTCAGCAAGCTGATGAAACTGATGATCACCTTTTCTTGCAATGTCGGGTCGTCAAATTAATCTGGGGCCACCCCACAGTGTGCTAGTGGCTGAACCTTTATCTAACCAACACAACTATAGCCTCGTTATTTTCCAACCCTAGTAGCTTCTTGAAGAAGCAAGTTGAACGTCTGACCTATATCCTCTGGCTTATCTGGAAAGGTCGGATTGCCACCATCTTCCGTTCTTCCCCTTTTAATATTTTAACAGTTGTCTTTCAAAGTAGATCGACCTACGACGAATGGACAACCAGAATACTATTCGATCGGCAGCAATCGTCCCCGCCATAATCTACGCTTCCACCATCAATTTCCGGAGCGGGACGACATCAAGGTCACGATCGCGAAACACCTTGGCGACACCCACCCACACATGCCTTCAAGTTAAATTTCGACGGTTCGCTTGCTTCGGGAAATGTGGCCCTGGTTTCATTATTCGCGATAGCACAGGTGAACTCGTTCATATCTCCTCAACGAACCTTGGAGTCAGCTCAATTCTAATTGCCGACGCCACGACGTTGCGTAATGGGTTACTTGCCGCCCAACGATTCAACATCGATGAACTGCACATTGAAGGAGACAATTTAGCTGTCATCAACTGCCTCTAAGGAACCTTCTGTTGCCCATGGCGCATCGACATTCTTATCCACGATGCAACTCAACTGCTACACTATTTTCGGCACTACACAATTTCGGATATTTTCCGTGAAGCTAACCAAGCGGCTGACTGGGTGGCTAAATGGGGTCTCAACATCCTACAGACTCAGAATATACCTCTGCCACCTCCTTTTCCCCTCTCTTGTATTATGTCATCCGACAGATTAGGTGATACCCTGGCTAGAAGGGTTACCTAATCTGATACGTTTTGCGTACATGTTCTTACCTATGTAAAAAAAAAAAAAAAAAACCTAGGCAACAAGTAAGAGCATCCCTAATCTCCATCTTTGAAGATTAATCCCTTCCAATTCAAGGTCGTACTGCGATCAATATGGCAGATGATCTGATTAATAAGTGCTCTTCCCTGTCCTTATCGGAGGAGGCGGACGAAGAAGCGTTGTAGATCTTGGTGAACTCGCAGATGAAATTGAAGAGACGGAGAATCAACATTTGCTTCTGGGCAAAATTCATTCGGTGCGATCGTGCAATTTTGATGTTATGAGGAGGACGATTGCGGAGGCATGGGGGCTAACAAATAAGGTAACCTTCTCACCGACTGAAAATAGAATTTTCATCATTCAATTTCTTACTGCTCGGGAGAGGAATAGGATTATGAATTCGGGCCCTTGGAATTTTGGGAACATGTTGATATTGTTGATGAATTTTGACCATTCAATGGAATCTAATGATATAAAAATTGATAAATGCCCATTTTGTATAATATCCCATTTAATTGTCGCTCGGGAAGAGCTGTTAGGGTAGTAGCGGCAAAAGTGGGCCAGGTTATGGAGGTGGACGAAATACAAGTGAATTGGGAGCGATCGCGGAAGGTGAGGGTGTTGTTAGACGTGAACAAACCATTGTGGAGTGTGATCACTGCGATGGACAAGCATGGGACAAAGTGTTGGATTGGAATAAAATATGAGCGTTTACCCCATTTTTGTTTCGTGTGTGGTTTGCTAGACCATACAGAAAGGGATTGCCCAAATGTCACTAAGGAAGAAATGTCGGAGAGGAGATACTAGGGTGAATGGCTGAAGGCGTCCCCACGGCGTGGGAGGGGGCGTCAAGTGGAAGAAATGAACATATTCGAGGCTAGCGGAAGTAAAAATGTTGATTCTGTTCGAAGAAATTTGCTTATTCTGAAGAAAAGAGTGGGTTTTATATTAGAGGCGAGAAGGGCATACTGAGGGAGCCGACGGGGTAAGGGATGAGTTACCCAAGGTGCCCATTAACTTTGTTGCCTTTATGGGAGAGGGGGGGACTGTTAACAGAGGACAAGACTGATCAGGCGGGTATGAATGACAGCCCAAGTGTAACAGCCTGAACCACCGTCCGTCGCAACATAACCCAATAAGATGGGTAGTCACCCTTAGGCCCATATATCCTCACGTGGGCTCTAAAAGGTGAAGGCCTTGTTGGTAGTATGGTGGTAGGAATTTATTACAAACTGATCATGTGAGCTTTAATTTCCCAATGTGGGACAAATCAACTCCATAAACCACTTTTCATATTCCGTAGTGTTACACCAAGTATAGGGGGGCTATCTCTTTCCTCGTCTAAGGCAGACGTAGCTGTGAAAAACTCGGAAAGAACCCGAACAGTCGGTGAGTAGTAGTCATGAAGTGTTACTAGTTCCAACTGACCTCAAAATTGTGGAAGGAAAGACTGACAATCGTATGGTGGGGCGTAAATTTCATAGAATTTCTAGAAATAAATCGTCGGGGGTCGGATTTAGTGGAGGAGCAGAGGGTCGTAAGCGGAAGAAGGGGATGATGGATATTGATGAGAATGCGGGTTTTGCCTCGGCTATCAAAAAATCAAAGGCTGAGGGGGTCGTCGAAAATTTGTCTGCATCGTTGTTATCGGCGGAGGTTGCTAGGGAGCAACCTAGCCGGGAGCAATGAGTCTCCAAAGCTATAAATGCCGGGATTTAGG
This sequence comes from Spergularia marina, assembly GCA_963680865.1. Lineage (NCBI taxonomy): Eukaryota > Viridiplantae > Streptophyta > Magnoliopsida > Caryophyllales > Caryophyllaceae > Spergularia > Spergularia marina. The sequence continues at coordinate 17,003,560 of OY804553.1, read as the reverse complement.
CAACTCCCCGACAATTAGAGGGTTGAAAAAGTTGCTGCGGAGGGAAAGACCGGAGGTGGTGGTCTTAGTCGAGAGAAAACTGAGTGGTGTTGAAATTGAGGGAGTGACAGACCAACTTGGTGATAGAGAGGGTGTGTATGATGACTCAGTTGACGTGAGGGAATTGATATTGTGGTGCTGGGTTACTCAGCACATCATATCATTGTTGAGGTAGTGGGCTTATTTGGTTCGGATGATGGCGACTCACTGCATTCTATGGGTGGGATGGTCGGGAGGAGAAATACCTCTCCTGGGAGCTGTTGAGAGATATTAAGAATCATTCGGAGCAGCCATGGATCGTGGTGGGAGATTTTAATCCGATTCTATTTGATGAGGAGAAATTGGGAGGACCGCCTAGACACCCTAGAGAACTAGAGGAGTTTTGAGAAGCTTTAGATGATTGTGAACTAAAGGATCTCGGATATAATGGGGAAGTATTTACGTGGTGGAATAAGCGGGCCGAACCAGATAGTGTATTTGAGAGGCTAGACCGAGTTTTGGACTGGATTATTGCCCACCCTTAGGCGGTATATCATCTTCAACGTGAGAGGTCGGACTATAATCCGATCTTCTTAAAGCAGTTTATGGGCGAGACGAGGAGGAAATGTCAATTCAAGTTTGAAGACCTATGTGTTACATCTCCCGGATGTGCACATGTGGTACAAGAGGCGTTGAATAATGAAAAGGAGCTGGTGAATGCAGCAGAGGTGTTAGTTAAAATTAAACGAGTGAGCAAGGATTTGTGGAGGTGGATTCGTGAGGAGTAGTTCGGGGTCCCCTCCAGGAATATCGAGGAGGAGCGTAAGCGCATCATTTTGCTTGACGAATGTGCTCCGAGTGCGGATATTGTGGCTGAGATGAAGTTAGTCAGTGAGCGGTTGGATGATTTACTAATGAAGGAAGAAGTTTACTGGAGACAACAGCCGAGAGAGCTGCAAATTTTGTGGAAGGCGATCTGAATACAAAGTTCTTTCACATGAAGGCTTCATTGCATAGACGGAGGACTAAGACAATGAGGTTGTGCAATGGGAATGGGGAGTGGGTTGAGGGGCCGGAGGAGGTCAGTAGGGTTGCAACGACATATTTTGAAGAGTTGTTCTCGATGTCCACAACCAGCAGCGTGGATGAGGCACTGGAGGGCATAGATCGACGTGTTTGGTAGGATGTGAATCGGGAGTTGACGGGTCCAAAAAGCAGGGAGGAAGTTTGGGAGGCGCTTAGTCAGATGAGTCCGAGTAAAGCACTTGGGCCGGATGATATGAATGCCAATTTCTATAAGAAACATTGGCATATCGTGGGTGGAGATATTGTGAGATATGTGGCTGACTTGATGAGGGCAATTTACCAATGGCTGCGGAGAATGAAACGAATATAGTTCAAATTCCCAAGGTCAACAACCCGACAAGGATGACGGATTTTAAATCGATTAGCCTCTGTAATGTAATTTATAATCTTGTGTTGAAAGTTTTAGGTAATAGGTTGAAAATTTTCTTGCCCGGGGTGGTATCAGAAGCTCAAAGTGCTTTTACACGAGGCCGTTTTATTACTGACAATGCCCTGATCCCTTTTGAGGTCTTCCATTTTAAGCGATCACATCATAGTGAAGGCAAAAGCTTTATGGGCTTCAAGTTAGACATGAGCAAGGCGTATGACAGAGTGGAGTGGCCTTTATTGTGTGCGGTTATGGACAAGATGGGGTTTTGTACGGTATGGATATCTATGGTGATGATGTGCATAGCTACGATCGAGTCAGCGATGCTTATTAATGGTGTGCCGGGTTATCCGTTTATACCCTAGCGTGGTCTACGACAAAGGGACCCGATTTCACTTTATCTTTTTATTTTATGGGCAGAGGCATTATCGGGGAGGATCGCGAAAGCTATTGGTAGGACATCGCTTTATGGGGTTCGTATATGTAGGAGAGCACTGGTGGTTCACATCTGTTTTTTACGGATGATAGCATAATTTTTTGTCGCGTAAGGGATAGTGATGTACAGTGCGTCCGAGAGCTGTTAGGAGTATATGAGCGAGCATGCGGGCAGAGGGTGAATTTGCAGAAATTGGAGGTGTTGTTTAGCACTAATGTAGGCGGGGGGGGGGGGTTGCGGCTTGCTAGAATGTTGGACGCTCAATTAGTCGAGGTCCATCAGCGATATCTTGGGTTACCGAGGGTGGTGCGAAGAAAAAGGTGTGTAGCTTTCAGGACGATTAAGGAGCGGATCTAGAAGAAGCTAAAAGGTTGGAAGCGAAAAATGGTGTCCTTTGCAGGTAGAGAGATCCTTATCAAGATTGTGGCTCATGCGATCCCTACCTATCACATGGGATTATTCAAAATTCCGTCGAGCCTTTGTAGTGAGATCAATTCTCTTATTTCTCATTTCAGTGGGGTGCGAAGGAGGGGGAGAGGAAGATTCATTGGGTAGCTTGGGAGAAAATGTGTCTACCTAAGGAGGAGGGGGTTTGGGTTTTAGACATATCGAAGCTTTCAATGAAGCGATGTTGATGAAGCAAGTGTGGCGTAGTTTTACACACCCGGAGGCTCTGACTAGAAAGCTTTTAAAGGTACGCTATTTTCCAAACGATGATTCTTCGTGACTAGCATGGGCCACCATCCCAGTTATGCATGGCGAAGCATTCTAGGGGCGAAAACAGTGCTATGAGAGGGGTGTAGGTGGATGATTGGTGATCAGATGAGTGTACGAGCGTGGGGCGATAAAAGGATGGGTAGGGGGCCATCATTAAAACTGATATCACCAAAAGATAATGAGGAAAACTATCGGGTAGGGGAGTGGATAAATAGGGAGCGGGGAATGTGGAAGAAGAAGTTGGTTCGAAGTCGATTGTTGGACTTCGAAGTAGAAGAGGTGCTTAGTATCCCTATTGGGGTGGAGGAGAAGCAAGATCGGCCGGTGAAATTCGGGTACCAGTTTGTTCACAATAGGTTGAGGATGGCGACAGGAGGTGAGGGGTGAGGCGAAGTTGTGGTCGAACGGTTGGGAGGTTGGAAGTACCACAAAAAATTCGATCGTTTATGTCGAGGTTAGGAAGGGGGGCTATTCTGACCAAGGCTAATGTTAAGAAGAGAGTTAGGGATACGGACGTGACTTGTCCCCGTTGTGGAGTTGCCGTGGAAGATGAGGTGCACGCCCTCGTTTTCTGCCTGGTGGCAGTGCGTGTGTGGGCCGAAGCAAGGGTGGAGGTCGAAAAGTGGGAGATGTGTAAATCGGGCTAGGATTTGATGAAGTACTGGAGTCGGGGAGAGGAGGCGAGGCTTGAGGTGCTAGAAGTTCTGGGGTGGGCAGTATGGAATGCCCGGAATGGGGTGGTCCATGGAGGTAGAGTGACGGAGGCTGGGCAGGTAGCTCACTCTGCCATGAGCTTCTTGTGCGCTTATGAGGAAGCAAGGGAGGCAAGGAATGTCGGCAAGGGGATAGAGATGGGAGACGAATCCGTGGTGGAATGGAGGCTGCCGCCGTCGGGATTCGTAAAAATCAATATCGATGGAGCGGTGTTGGGTGAGGCGCAGTCGGTGATGGGAATGGTGACGCGATAGGAGGAAGGCGAGGTAGGGAGAGTTGTGTGCTATCAAGTGAGAGATAGATGGAACCCAAATGTAGTGGAGGCGAAGGCGATACTACTAGGCCAACAGCAAGCGTGGCAACAAGGTGTAAGTCAAATGGTTCTTGAGTCCGATTGTCTTCAATTAGTCAACGCTTTAAGTTTAAGCTCCTTTTCTTCGAGCTATTTTGGCATTATTGTTTTAGATGTTTTTAAATTTTCTAATAGATTTGAGTCTTGTATCTTTAGTCATGTTAAGAGAGCGAGTAACAAGGTAGCTCATCTAGTTGCTCACCTAGATATATTTGATTACTCGACAAGAATATGGGTCGAGAGTGGTCCTATACATGTACTTGATTTAGTGACGGCGAATTTCATATGTGTAGTCACTTGAGGTTTAAATAATATCTTTATCTTTGTTTAAAAAAAAAAAAGTGAGCCAGTAGGTAGGGTGAAAGTTTAGTGTCACCCTTATATTTTAAGCCTTTTCATAATATTTAGTACAAAAATTTGCATTTCGTGAAACTTTTCTGGTGTCCTGGGACCCCCCTCCCCCTAAGTAGATCCGCCACTGGTCAGAGCAAGACTTTGGTAAAGGTATATACGAAGGTAATCTTAAGCCAAGTCGAGTATAAAATACGTTAGTTGTTATTGTTGTTGTAATATTATTGTATAGAAAAATTCGACAGGGGTTGGAGTCCTCCTAGGTCCTGAGGGAGTTGCGTCCCTGGTTTATTGATCCTAATTTGGTGCATAGTTAACGAATGAGTTAAACTTTAGTATCGTGTGAAGATTTTGGAATATGTCGATGGGCTTTTTTGTATGAAAAGTCATATTACCCTTCATTTGTTATTAGTGCTATTATCCAAATGCTTCCAAATAAAGTTGTGCAAATGGACAAGTGTTTGCAACCTACTTTAAAAATTCATATCTACATTATATTAATAATTAGGCAAACCATATCATATATTTAAGCACTACCGGTAGATTTCACAGCCTCTTAAGCCGTCCACCTAAACCGACATGTCACTGCCACCTCATAGATGACCTCTTATTTTACATTGAAAATTAGTATAAAAAAAAAGGAAAATTAATGACTAAACAGTCAAAAGATCAACAAATTAATCCAAATGGTTGCGATAATTTAGAAACAATAACAATTAGCTATATTAATCCATGTATAATTTAGGAAACAATAATAATAATTAGGTATGAGAACACTGCATTCATACGTAACTTTGTAAATACATTCCTATATAGTATCAACTACGATATGAAAACATTTAAAAAAGAGGAAACATTTTTTTTAAAATCATGGTGTTTAAGTGTTGTAAACTTGCCAAATTTATAGACCCTAAATTGTTTCCGGGTTCTCAATTGCAAATCAACACCTCCATTTTCGTCCTCTGATTTTCCTTGGCCGGGTATTCTAACAACAGCTAATGTCCCGCCCCACGACCAACCCTACACAGTTCTTCATCTGCAGCGCCAAGACAGAGTGGCTCGACGACAACCACAAGGTGTTTGGTGAGGTGGTTAGTGGTGTTTCCGGGCTATTAACAAACACAGTGAATAGAAAGAATATACATACAAATGGGAAGAACACAATGTCTGAACTATCTTTTCGACTTAAACAATTTTGGTGACCAACGGTAAGTTCTCTCTAATATATTAATTCTGATTATGCCCAAAAAATTTATTGGGGCATTTGTTCATTCATTCATAATTTTGCAGGAGGGGCTTTGCTTGGATTTAATTCTCTCTACCCAAATAACACCTTCTTCACTATTTCATAGCAAATCGACGGCCTATTCAGTTTTCACACAGGTAGATGAGATACGTAGTTCATCTAAATTCACACTCTTTTATACTCTAAGCTTCATGAATAATGCATAAAAGAAACTTCTTCTTGGATTGATGTTTATGTGCCCATGATATTTTGTGCTCTCAAGCACCATGTCTCGCTTTCCATAATTAGGCAAATAATAGTATATAGTAGATTCACTCAATTGGAAGAGCAGTTGATTTTATTCTGAATTGTTCGAATTGCATAATTTTGATCGATAGGTGGAGGAGCAGTTGTTTCGATATACAAATTATGTAACAAGACATCTATCATCATATATAGAAAGGATAAGATATTTAAGATGCTTTAGCAGGTAACCTTCAATCAAGGAAACATTTTAATCTAAATTTTCATTGTTGTCCCATCCGATGTGAGCTTTAAGACACAGAGTCGGATGGTACTAGCACACTTAGTACGCACATCCTCCCAATCAATCGCACTAATAGATTCCGGTTTACCCTCCTCTCCTTTCAACGCTTTATGCATACCCAAATGCACCAAGAGATCCTTCATTCTTGTTTGCCAAATAGTGAAGCTACACTTACCGTCAAACTCCGACACCATGAACTCGAACCTCATCTTGACACCTTGTCGATTAAAAGACCATGCCACCAGGTTGAGCCACCAAGTGCTTTCGATACCACGCTTAGGAAATTAACACCAATCTTCCCGTGCAACGGAAGCACCAATTGACAAGTAACCGTAAAAGTAAAAATAAACGCAATCAATAACACGATAAGACAAGACATTTAAGGAATTAACCCAAGGAAAACCCTCTAAATCAGGAGGTAAACCCACCAGCCAAACGACTTAAACTCCAGTATAAAATAGTGCCAGTATAAAGACTGTTGTCCTGAGTTACACACCAACTTAGAACCCTCACAAGATAAATACTATCCAATTTTAGACTCAAGTATCTAACCCTCTAATATTGTCCTAATTCGGAGTCAACTATTTAGCCCTCCAAAATTGTCCCACACTAGTTTACACTCCTAGTATTTTTTCCCCCTTGTGATGTCACCCCCACAGTTATCCTTGTGTAAGTGTGTGAGTGTTAGGGGTGAGCAAAAACACCGGGTACCCGTTACAAGAACCGAACCCGCTTAGCACCCGACGGGTACGGGTACGGGTCTCAAAATTCAATACCCGTTCCCAACGGGTCCGGGTACGGGTATTGGAATTTAGAAACCATTACCCGTCGGGTACCCGCTGGACAACGGGTCCAAACGGGTAGCGGGTACCCGGAACCGATATTAAAGCTTAAACTAGAGCTGGACACAAGCCCAGAACATCCTGGGCTTCTTTTTAGGAATGTGGCAATAGCTAAGCGGGTTTCCCTTTAGACAAAACTAACATTCAGCCCAAGCCATGATGAGCCCATGTTGAGTCCAGCTTCATCAAGGTCTAAGAATAGCTTAGCCCAAGACAAAACTTAGGCTGCCAGAAAACCCTACAGCCCATTAATTCTATTGTGATTGAACCCAACAAACCTTCATTTATAATCAGTTATCTCCCTCATTATTTTCAAATTTTCGATGTGGGACTAAAGTTCCTCATTTTTTTTTTTTTTTTTTTTGTTGTTGTGTCAAAACTTGTTACTTTATTTTTCATTAGTAATGTTCTTATTATTAGTAATACATTCAATTTTCATTAGTTTCATTTACATTAACATTGTTTGTATGACTATTTTATTAAGTTATGCAAGTTATTGTTATTTGTTTTTGAGTAGCCAATGTTTATAAACTATAACAACCTTGTAGGCAATAAAATAAAAATGAAGAAATATTCAATGAACTTTCTCCCTTATGATTAGGACTCTTACTATTCACTTATAAGTTCCGCAATTCATTTGTGCACTTACGATGGTATATGGCAGCGTAACTATTTAAATTATATGTGGCATATTCGACATTGAGAGTTGTTCGGATAAAGATGGAGTTTGGTTTAAAATACTAGTGAGAATTATGATTATACATAGTATGTTTTTTTTTTTTTTTGTCTTATTGAATATTACATTAATACCATACTTAAACTAATTGAGTATGAAATACAATACATGAGCTCCAAGTCTAGGTTAAAGTTATAAGACTATGACTACAACCACTTTTTATAATAGACGTGTGTGTACTGCTTGTGCAAAAGTAATTTGGCTAGTTGTAGTTAAATGAGTAAGAATACAACCTATTGACATGTCCTCAATTTCAAAACAACGTGACTCTTTACAAAGAAGTTTGATTGGACTATGTATTTGAGGTTAATAATCATGGTGGACGAATAAAATTTATGAGAGAAAAACGTTGCTTAGTGTTGGGCTAAAAAAAACCTAGCTTACTCACACTACGAATAGCAATGAATTAGTAAATTACAATATCAAAATGTGTGGTCTATATGTCTACGAATGTGAATTACGGAGTACCGGAGAATTGAAGTTTCACTAGTACACCAAAGTAGATAAAGTAGTAGCATGTGAAAGTCTTTCAATTATCATCTCAAACAGAGTATTTTCATCATCAACAATCAATGACTAAAAATGCAAATCACTACCATATAAACCATTAACATGGGGATAACAATATGATTGATGACATGTTTAAGTAAGTTTGCAAAAACAAAAGATTAGGATTTGCAAATGAATGATTTCGAAAAGAAAAAAAAAAAAGTTAACATTGGAACAAAATTGTCCCACATCGACCAGAAATGGAAGATGAGGACAATTCTTCCTCTATATAAACAGCACACCTCTTTATCATTGTGCTGGGCTCAACAAGCTGGATTTCTCGGCTAACAAGCAACTTATTTTTGCTTTAGTGGGCCGAGCAATGCCATTCCATGGAAGGCTAATCTCTGGCTATGGCTTATTGGGCCGAGCTTACTCAGTGGCCTTTTGGTCTTTAGATATATTTTTTTTAATTCTAATTTGAGTTCAATTAACGGGTACCCGGGACCCGTTGTTGCTATTGACGGTTCCGGGTCCGGGTATCGATTCTTAGGACCCGTTGTTAACGGGTACGGGTACGGGTATTGATTTATAGGACCCGTTTGAAACGGGTCCGGGTCCGGGTATTTGATTTAAGAGCGGGTACCCGCCTGTGCTCACCCCTAGTGAGTATGTGTGTTTTGCCAAAGGAAAAACCATTCCTTTATATAGCAAACTCCTTTGCATATTCATTGAACAATGCTTAATTAAGTGCATTGAACCAAGGATATCATGTTGTAACACCTTGCATATACGTGCATTGCAATCATTCTTAAACTCCACCATCAAAAATGCAATTAACAATTCTCTTCACATTAAGTTCCAATGTGAATTTGGGTTGGAACGTTAATCCAAACAGAGTTGCATACCGATTATAACATATTTACTCGTATTAATGGTAATTGTGGTGACTTTAAATTGCTTGATAAGTTGTTTACTATTTCATTTGATAATGCTATGGCTAATACTAATTGTATTGGTTATATCAAGAGTAATATTTCGACTTTATTGTTAGATGGTATGTGTTTACATGTTAGGTGTTGTGCACATATTATTAATTTGTCCGCTCAAGAAGGAATTACTTCTATTTCTCCTATTTTAAGGCCTATTAGAAAAGTTATTAAGTGGCTTAGAACAACAGGTACAACAAAGCGTAGATACAAACCATTGTACAAAGACCAATAATTGAGACCGAAGAGATATAGTCTTGATACACCACCAAGGTGGAATTTTAACTTTAATTATCATGCTAGGGGCTGCAATCAATAAACAAGTTATTACTACTTTGTATAATGAACATCATTCTAGCGATCCAAATGCACTTCTCAACTATGTTACTTGAGAGCTTGCCGAACCTATTTATGATCTTTGGAAATCTTATTATGATGCTACAAAAGTTTTTTTTGCAAGTATATGACCTAAATATTCATTTGGTGATCTTACAATGCATAAAAATAAATTTACCTATGTCTATTGTTGAGAATTCTAATTACGAAAGTTTAAAGCATGTTGTTTCTTTAATGCGTGAGGTATGGTTGAATTATTTTACCGAATTTCCTATTATATTGGCATTGCATCTATTCTTGATCCCGGTCTTAAAGCCGTTGGTTTGACAAACTTGTTAGAATATTATTACTCCCTCCACTTTTTTTAGTTCTTTGCGTTTGGTTTGAATCTGTGAGAGGATTTCAAACCAAACTTAAAAAACCAAGAGAAATGGAGGGAGTACAAAACATTAGGACAAGAATATGATGTACAAAATTATGTGAACAATGTACGTGTTTCTATTATCACTAAATTATATGATTTGTATGATGCAAGTAGTAGTACTAATTTACATGGTAGTTCTTTTTCTTGGATATATATCATCAAAATCTAAAGAAATTAGATTTGGTGATCGTTTGAGTTCAATTATTTTCAAAAGACAAAAAAAAAAAAAAAAAAAAAAAAAAAAAAAAAAAACGATGTCAGACGGTATTACATCTTCTGTCACTGAATATATAACACTTGTCCATGATACCACAAATAATAGTGATTCAAACATTCTTACTTGGTGGCGTAAACATAGCCACACCATCTGAATCTACCCCTAATTGCAAAGGATGTTCTTATAGTTTCAGCTTCAATAACAGTTGTTTTGGAGTCGGCTTTTAGTGCAGGTTGAAGAGTATTGGATGAAAAACGATAAAGTTTGGCTCCTGAATTCGTGAAAATATGTGTATGCATCAAAAACAACAACAGGAATGAAGGAGCGTGGCGATGATGATGAAGATGATGCGTTCAGGACAATGGATACTACCTCAAAATCGGGAGCATCAATCACCGATGAGAACCTCGAAGATTAGAATGAACAGATCAAATAACCAAACAAAGGTAAGTAAGGTAAGTAAAGAACTATGTGGTCTTTGATTCTTTCGAGATACGTAGGCATCCTAATTATTATAAGTTTAAAAAATAATATCATTATTTGATAATTCACTGATAATTAAGAGCAAGAGCCTTTTTTTTAACCCCTTAGCCAAGAGCCACGACACTGGCCCAGTTAAAGCCTGTAGTGCTAGTGCCGGTGCCCAAAATTTCCAGCCCTGGCACTAGCATTGGCGTGTAGTGCCATTGTCAGTGCCAGAACTTGAAATCTTGGGCACTAGACCGGGTGAGTCCGGCACAACCTCAACCCAGCACGGCCCGTGGCCACCTTTACTTCTCGAGTCGAGCAAATCTCTCTCGACTCAAGTCACATGTCTCACGAGTCAAGATTATTACCGGATGCATTCACGACTTTTTGTTCTTGACTCGACCAGATGCTTCCTTGGGACAAGAATCCTTCCCGCTATAATTCCTTCAATTGAACTAATCTTCAAGCAAGCCTTTATCCATGTGCCATGAGTCTTCATACACTATTCCGTTTTCTTTGTCTTGATACTCAAACACGAATTTCGAACCTAAAATGTAATGGATTACTCTCTAAGATTAAAATTAACCTAAATAATATCAACTATAACCAGAACACGAAAAAAATACTTAATTACGTTAAAACGTTACAATTTTGTGCACAAAAGCACCCAAAATATAAGATAAATTTCAATAATTATATAACAAAACACGTCACATCATGTTTACGTATGCAAAGTCTATATTAATCGAATTCTATATGGTCATATTCATAAATTTTGAATTTTATATTGAAAACGCATGTAATCATGCGGGGTCACTTTATTCTCATACATAAAATTTTCTTTCGAGTCCGATTGAACCCATTGACATGTTGAAACATTTTTAGAGTAAGCTGAAATTAGTAATGATGATAAGACATCGTATAGTGTACAATATTGAAATTATCATATTAAATGATGAAATGATGGTGGTTATTTAGTATTAAGACTTTAAGTCATATTTTGTGGGCTAATTAGTAGTTTTCTTGGTGCATCTTCATGAAGAGACATCATATAAAGCTCTACGCTCAAACACATTAGTGTGATCGAATTAGAAAAGTAAACTAATTAATTTGGTTAACCTTTTTGTTCCTCAAAAGTTATGTGGTTTAAAACAATGATAATTAACTTTTCGGTCCACGACCATGTGACCTAATACATAACAAAACGTTGATTTCTATGTGTAATATAGTTATGAGGCAAGAATCTCCGTGTTTCCACGACCTAGGTAGCATAGACACTTACATTATCTAGTGTGTCCGTGTGCGACACAGTTTCCGACACCGACACGACACCTGACAATACGTGTTTGAAACTTCTAAATAAGTGCATTATTTTATTGATATTTTGTCAGTTGGGAACCTCAAGGACGCCTCCAAAAAACTTCTAGATACTTCAAGAATAAAAAATTGATAAAAGATTGATAATACAAGGTGTGAGTTGAGGAGTATTTATCATTAGAAATGAATCATGCTATCGATGTTTATTTGTATATTGCAATATATGTTATTTTTAAAGTAAATTATATTTTGTTATAAGTTTTAATATAATATTAAATTAATATTTAAATTATTAATTTACTTTCACAAATATAAAATATGTATTTTAATAAATTAAAATTAAACGTGTCATAATCAAATATGTTCCGTGTGTCTATGAGTATGTAAATGGTAAGATGAAATCCGAAGAGATTTGATTCATTATACTTTTCATTGAATACATTAATTTATCAAGTCTTACTTTGCATTAGGACTAATGTCCAATGTGAATTGCAATAAATTTCTTCAAACTTCAAACTTCTCCCTTTCAAATCATAATGTACATTTAGTACAAAAGATCCATTATGATCATAGATGATTTATTTCCCCTTAAAACTAGATATTTATCCACCTATATAAGTTGAAACAACTACAAATAAACTACAACGATGTCAAAATGAATTATATTTATTATCATTATCTCTTTCTCATATTCTCGCCCATTATTATTATAAATGTAGAAAAAGTTCATGGAAGAACAATTCTACAACGTCCAGATGAAAATGTGACCATATCGAGTCATATACCTCCCCAACCTCGTCCTGATCCTCAACCTGATCCACAAGTGCATTGTGTAAGATTCTCGGACTCTTTCTCTCTATTATCATTCAAAAATTACGATATCTGAAAATGGCTATCCATTCTAAAACTTTTTTTTATCAAAAGTGAGCAATAGAATTTATAGAAAGTACTTTAGTAAATTGGCTAAAATGACAAAAATGGTAGGATATCTGGTGAGATCTCAAAAAATAACTAATTTCTTTAAATCGCTGACATGCATGGATCACATTTTTTTTGAAGAAGCTTAGTAATCTTTTAAGTAATTTGAACTTTAAATAAGACTACTATAACATGAATTATTTAGTTTTGATAGAATATTATTCAGTTGCATCCTATATAGTGTAACTATATTATTACTTGCAGTATGCTGTTGTTCGAACTGTGCTGGACAATGCGAAGCACTTCTATGGAGCAAATGGTTTCCCAAACCTTTACAAACCCCATGTACGAGGCCACCAATGGTCCGCATCTCGAATTAAATTGATGAATGGCCCTGATAGCATTGAGGCTGGATGGATAGTAAGCCTTTCGTCCCGACCTTCTCCTTTCTAATGATTATATATATATATATATATATATATATATATATATATATATATATATATATATATATATATATATATAATTCTTGAATAGACCTTATCACGAATAAACTTAAGATTCACAATCAATACGTATTGTCATATTGTTTAACTATATGTCTTTTCTATTTGCACAAATTTTCGTATACAATCCATCTCAATTTAGGTTATAATGAGATGGATACAATTAAGATAATAATCTCGATTTATTTTTAAACCAAAAAATATTAGAGTGGGAAAAATTGAAAACTTATAATAACAACTGTAATCATGATTTTTCGTTGTTGATATACTAGGTATTTCCTGATTATTTCAAGGACAATGAAGCTCACCTTTATGTGAAATTCTCTGTAAGTACTCAGCACATGTGTCCTAAGATTATTGGGTTATATACGTATGAATTAAACATTACCGTTATTTTTTGGAGTATGCACATCTTTAAATTTATTTTTACATTTCTTTGTAGTCTGGATCGAAAGAATGTTTTAATACAGAGTGTCCAGGTTTTGTACAAGTATCACAAGATACCCGTTTAGGTAGTAGCCCTCAGGATTATTCCAACATTGGTGGAAAACAAGTTGGGTGGAACATTTCGATAGAGAAGGTATGATTTATGATTATGATGTTGTATATATTCTAGAATATATCCGATAAAGGCCTAACAATTTCTTGATATGTTGGATCATCATCAAAGATAAAATAACAGGATTCAGGTTGATCAATGATTATTCTTATGTTAATAAACTGCTTGGGGTTGAGTCCGTTTGAATTTTTATGCCTCTTCCTTATGACAATAAGTTTCAATTTTACTTATTTGTGAAGGATTTCAATGATGGTAATTGGTGGTTGGCAATGATTGGGGAAGGTATTACTTTCCATCGGGTTGGATATTGGCCCGGAAGTTTATTTACCGGGCTGAAAAATGTTGCGGCCCAAGTTGAATGGGGAGGAGAGATAAACAACCCAGGTGCAGTTAGCCCAACTCCCTCTATGGGCAGCTCTTTGAAGGCCGCTTATGATCTAACCTCGTCTGCTAATTTCCAGCATATTACCGTTGTAAATGAAAGTTCCAAAAATATTATACCTCAAAGCACCGAAAAGATCAATGATTGTCCAGAATTATACACGGTGCTTGATTGGGGTGACCGAGGAGGCAATCTTGGCCGCGTCATTTTTTACGGAGGCTCTTAATATGATTTATCTATAAAACTTCAAAGCACACTCAGATATTGTATTGGCTAATATTATAAGGGAGTGATGGTTGATATTATGTCAATATCTTATTAGACATTGTGTTTTAGAGAAGGACAACAAAAAATAAGTGAGTAGTTATAAGGTGCTTTTAAAAAAAAATTATGAATAAAGATGAAGAAAAATACTTTCCAAGCTAGATAAGAGGAGTATTTTAATTTGTAACCATGAAATTATGGGTTAAATGAAATATGAACACCTACTTATTACGATATATATACATGCATTTTTCTTTCAGAAAAAGTAACGTCCTTACATAAAGGTAACAATCATTCCCTTATAAAAGATGTTGCCAACAAAGGTACCATCACCCTAACCGAAAAGGCAAAGCCGTAGTTGCGCCGCTTAAATTGGATTCGGCATGTCGACGTCCTTATCTTCCTCCTCCACCACGCCTCAATCTCTCACGTTCATTTTCTCTCGTTTAAATTGCACGGCCTTCGATATCGAGCTATGACTAGTAGGCAGAGATGAACTCACCAATGGCCATGGTGCATGCCCCGGTCACTAGCCCAGCAAGCTTGGTGATGCAGAGCTCAAGGAACCTCATATATATCTCTCACAAAATCTCAATTTAAAGAATCAAAAGTCTTTTTGATAGCTAGTTTAATCAAACTTCTAGTGGAGATGTTCTTTTTTCCATAATCCTTTACAAGAGACTGGATAACATCACATTATCGAATATACAACTTCCATTTACAAATGCAGCTTGTTCATCTCCTATCAAACTTGGAAGCAGCTCATGCATTCTGTTAGCCAGGATTTTACTAATGCCCTTGTATATTGTTGAGCAGCATGAAATTGGTCTGAATTCAACTACAATTGAAGGGTTTACTTTCTTTGGGATTAGAGTAACCATTATACTGTTATCTTACTTCAAGAGTTTTTTTTTTCCGGAAAATTCACGTGGTACCATCGAACTTTGCCTAATTTCACATGGTACCCAACTTAGCAAGATTCTATACATGATACCCTCGAAGTCTAGAGTTGTGAACATGGTACCCTCAAACTTAACGGTCAACTAACATCGTTAAGTTGGAAACACTTAAAAAGACTTGGAAAATCCTAACCCTCCATCTAATCCATTCCAATGGTTGAGATTTTCTGAAACATGGATAAAGAAAAAAGAAACCCACCCTCTTATTTTCTTTCCTGCCATTTTCCTTAACCCTCATCCATAACCCCTATCTCGATTCCCAACCACCTAGCGGAGCCACGTTCCCACCTAAACATCATTGCGACACCAATCGACCACCTATCACCAATATCTTTTAATTGAACCCGAAAAATCCTCTATATCCTCCTTTATTGAATCCAGAATTTCCCCTCTTTGCTAAATTGCAACAATAATAAATTTGCGCAAATCGAAGCCAAAAATTCGCACAAAATCAACGCAAAAAATTCGGCGAGTTGCACCGCCAAAACTTGCCTAAATTTAATCATACAAAGTACAAAGGCCCAGATAAAACCCAGAAATTGGGTGAGGATCTCATGGAGTTCATATGTTGTAGAGTTGGTAGAGTTTTACCAAAACGGGAAATAATACAAAATAAAGAGGATCTCAAAAGCACAAATAAATTAACAGATATATTTATTCTTACCTTTTTTGGTAAACTCTACCACATAGAGTTTATTTCAACTCCACTGGATCTAAATACCCATAAATTTATGCAAATTCGAACCCAAATTTAGCTCACCAAATTTACCCAAATTAACCCTCTAAAGATTATTACCAAATTCAACCCAGAAAATGCCGCCAATACCTGTCATTTGCAACAATGTGATGTTATTAAAATGATGAGTTGATGTCTTGATGGCATGACACGTATTGAAAAGATGATTACAACAAATTGAATGAGATGGGAGACATGGCAAATGAAAATGGAAGTGAAAGATGCTTGTAAGTGATGTGATGATAAGATGAATAATATAGATGACTTGATGAAGAGTGAGATTTTTGATGAATTTGGAGGTGGATGCGAGTTGTCGATGGAGGCATGGATGAAAAGAGGTGAATAATGGTGTAGAGGGAGAGAAAGAGAAAGAGAAGGGTCCAGGAATAAAAAAAATTGATATCTTTTTCTCTTTGATCTAATCACAACCATTCATTTAATCGTGATATGTGGCTCAGAATTATTAAAAATTTAAGTTTGTATTTTAGGGTACCACGTTCACAACTTCCAACTTCGAGGGTACCATGTGCAGAATCTAGCTAAGTTGGGTACCATGTGAAATCAGGCAATGTTCGAGGGTACCACGTGAATTTTCTGTTTTTTTTTTTTTTTTTTTTTTTTTGTGGTGAAAAATCTATTACAACTTGAATAAAATCCTCATTAACTAGGCTCTAGTTCTCCTTAAAACATCAAGTAAAGAACCCATCTTGTCCAGGATTCTTATTGGAATTTCCTTATCTGAATAGGCATGGGTCAACACAACTGCTAGACTACTCTGAATTGTGGCTTCCTTTTCAAAAATGGTAGCATCAATGTCTTTAACCTTATGCTCAGTACCCAGTAGGGGCAGCCACACTTCCTTCTAAAGTGTTTGTAGGAAAAGCGTTGTCAAGCGCAAAATCGTCACCTTGGAAAGGTGGTCACATAAAGCATTCAACTCACAAGATTGGCAAAAATAAACTAATCGGGAAGACAGCCTCAAAGCCAACATTATAGACAAAAAAAAAAAAAAAAAAAAAAAAAAACACTTATTTACAAAAGAATGGTGCAAAAATGATTGTTTATATGACATGGTTACTTAAAAAGTTAAAAACTAGAAAAGCTTCTAAATTGCTAAAGGGAAAGCAAACCGGCTTACAATTTATTTGGTATTTTCAAAATTTTCAATTATTTTGGATTTTCGAAAAGTAAGAAAGGAAAAAAAATCAAACAAATAAACAAAGAAAATAAAGCAAGTAAATAAATATACATAATTAAATCAAAATTTTCAGATATTAAGGATTTGGATTCAAAGGAGTTGAGCATGAACAATAAGCATCTCAATATGCAAATATGACATAGAAAAGCCTCGTATCACCACAACAGCATTAAATTTTCAACAAGCAAAGAACAAGCGTGATTATCATCATGAGTGTCAATAACAACAAGTCATACAATCAATTACATCCACCATGCTACGCCCCCTCCCCTTCGCCGATTATAACCCACGTCCCCGTTGGCCTAAACCAAGGGTGAAATTTTGGGAGGCGGGAAAGGTAACTCGTCAAACTCAAACATAGTTTTCTTATCATCATAGGCATAATTTTTACAATCGAAAACTTGAAAAGAATAGACAGAAGAGTAGAGCTTTATACCTTTTGAAGAGATTAGCTTCCTTTGGTGCCATGGCTTGTTGGCTTTGTTGTGGATAAACTCTTCTGTTTCTTGCCTCTTCTCGAAATAAGTCGAAATCACCTTCAAATCATTTGGGCCCAAAACTTGGGCTTTCATCTTTGATGGTTGAATGTTATTTGATATGAAGAAGGAGAGATTTACTGAAGTTTGGTTCAATTTTTATGTGTTTTGGGATGGATAAAGTGAAGTAAGAAGTTTCAAGGTGGTAGGAGAGCAACTCTCCCCCACACTTACTTCTCACTTATTTCAACGACATGAAAGTTTAAGGTACACGTCAAAACACGTAGTAACTTATCAAAACAATGTTTGAACGACTCAGTGACCTTGCACAATTCATGGTTTTCAATATAGCCTGATGCATGGGAAAGATCGTGGCAAGATTTGAAACGATTGTAGGAAGTTCTCCCTCCCATTTCTTTATGAGCTGCCTTGGGTTCTTAGTGAGGCATGGAAAAATTTGGAGAATATGGACAATCGTAACTCACACTCAACTCCTTATCTCCGGCCACAACTACTCTCCAAAAGAAAAACTTTCTCCTTAGCACAAGAGATGACCTCAACATGCTCTTCCTTATTCAATAACTCTTCATGCTCCCCTATATATTGAGACTTGGCCCTCATTGTCACTCAATGACTTTTCACATGTGTCATCAAGCATGAAATCCTCATGAACCAAATTATCAAAGAGGGAAATGAACAATCAAGTTCATATAAGAGATTGCCATAAAATGCATCTTGTAACTCATCCTTATTGACATTGCTCACACTATCAAATTCATAATAAAAAATATCATCATCGACCAAAAACACCCTTAAACTACATTCTCCACTTTGCTCACCCACCTCATCATCATCATCATCATCTTCAGCGTAAGTCTCAAAAAGTAGGTTACCATAGAGAGGACCATCAAACTCATATAGAGGATTCATGTGGATGACGCCTTTTGGCTCAAACACATAGATAATACTCATATCATTAAAGTCATCATGGAATTCACCATGAGATGTATCACAAAACTCATCACACTAGTAGAAAGACGTAAAGTGGCATCTCCTATTCGCTTCGTTTGTTCAAGAATTGACGCCAAAAGAGCCTTTTGGCGTCACTTGTGATGCAAAACCGATGTTGAAAGTTGCTAAAAATCATGCATGCCCCTTCTCAATACTTTTGTAGTCGGTCCTTGGAACATCTGACGCCAAAAGCGAAACATTTGGTGTCATTTTCATTTCTCTCTCTTCCTGCGACGTTATCTCATTTTAGCTGCTATTATTTTATTTATTTATTCCTTATTTTTCCTTTTCCCTCTCTCATTTTCATTTCTCTCTCTTCCTGCGACGTTATCTCCTCCGCGTCTCCGCCTACGATCTCGCCTATCGGCCATCGCATCTCCGCCTACGATCTCGCCCATCGCATCTCTCGCGTCTCGAGAAGTCTGCATCACACATAGAAGGCTACAGATCTGGTTTCCCCCCACACAAGAATGGGTTTCTTTTGGGTATGATTTAACCTTATCCTTTGAATTCATCCTTTTCTTTGTTTATCTTTTTAATAATTCTATTTCATGTATTTAGGGTTCATGTTTATTTATCTTAGTTTAATTTGAATCTTGTTTGTTCACAGGGTTTTGATTTCTAATGTTTTCAGTTATTTTGATTCGATTTATTGGGTTTTTCGTGTGTTCATTTATTTAGATTTGAATTCTGGGGTTTTTGTTTTTGTTAGATTGATTCCTCTTTGATGTGTTAATTGTGAGTGAATCATTTGATATGATTTCTTAATTTGTTTTGAAAATCTTAGAATTAGAACTAGCAATTGGAACCTTTTTTTTTAATGTAATTTAGGGTTTTCATCTTTAGTCCATGGACTGCTTGAGTTTTCTCATCTTAAGTCAATGGATTTGCTTATTCAAACCCATTTCCTCCAATTCGCCTCTTGTCCAATAACTTGTTTCATTTTATTTGAGTCTGTCATAGTGCTATCGAAACATATTCTAATTAATAATTACAGTTGATTTTAATTTCTGTTAACTTATGCTCCTTCTTTCTTTAGTTTTTGTTCGGAATCTATTTATGAAATGTTACTCATATGCTTAAATTTCATACCCATATGAATTTTCTGATTTTTTATGTACCTTTTGGCTGGTGTAGGGCTTTATAAGATGGAATATAAGCAGTCTTATTACTGATTTAAGTACAGTAGGTCTGAGTTTCTCTATACATTAATCAATACTTTTAGGGACTATGGCATGAGTTCTAACAAGTTTGTTCACATTATTCTCCCTACCTTTAAGGTGTGTGTAAATAATCCTACACTTATTTTAGCTTAGTCAATGTTGCGCAACATGTGCTTGAAGTGTAACTTGTCACAAGTTTTACCTAAAGTATCTCTTAATTACTTTGTATTATGAACTAGAGTAGGCAAAATGGATCGGCAAGTGGAGCTCGTCCTATGCCCATATAGCATCTAACTTGAAAAGCCCCTACCTTTGTGTCTTTTATCATGTATAGAGAATAGTTGCAACTGGTAATTACTTGCTTACATATGTATGTTTAAAGCATGTAGCATACATTCAATAAACTAGATAGGGCGTCCTCTATAAGGTCATGATTTTGTCTAAACTTTGGCTTATTTTGCTACATAAGTTTGGCCCGACTCCGACTAGTGAAAGACATGAGGTTTTCTCTTATTGAGACTGCTTTGTTTTTGTTTGCTTGTACAGTTATTCTAATCCTCATTATTTGTTCTTCAATTTGTTACTACAATAGGAATCGTGTTTCCATCTAGGAAACAACATACCTCAAAGATTGATAAGAGTGGCCTGGGAAGTTAGCACAAGTAAATTAATATTCGAGATTGTTGATGATGATTTCTCAAGGTTTAGCGGGGAAGGGGTATTATATGGGTATAATTGTTGCCAGTGACAACTTTTAGGTTATCAGGTGATGTCCTATCTCCACTGCTTTAAAACAATTTATGTGTTATTCATCAAGACTTGTTTATTCTATTAGGTTTTGTTTGTAGCTTTAGGCTTGATGCTCTTATGTTATGTTGCTGATGTGCTCGGTTCGTACGCTCTATATGGCCGGTTTTTATATTGCTTTTACAGTCAAAATGATGTAATTATTTCTAATTTGTGTTAGGGTATCATGGACAACAATTCTATGTGATTTTGGCTGTTTTGACAATCTTTTAATTTGGAGGCGGACATTCATTTAGAAGAGATTTGGAGTTGATTTGCAGAAGATCAACTTTAGAATTTTATATCTCTGAAACCGTTTGGAATTTTGCTGTGAAACCACTTAGAGATGTTTTTTCATGTTCTCAGCTTTCCAGGAAGTGGTTACACGCCTTCACCGGATAAAACATCTTTTTGAAAATTGAGGCAAGAACTTTCCGCGGTCCGAGGCCATTCTTTTGGTGGATAGCGATGGATTTTGGCGGTCCGCGGCTGATCTTGGCGGACCGCGATGGCCGGGTTTCCTATTTCCGTATATTTCTATTTTACGTTTTGAAAGAACAATATAAATAAGAACCTCGACATCATGTTTTATAATCCAGACTTTTTAGAGAAAACAAGACTTTCTATGGACTGTATGAGAGGCTAACCCCTTTATTATTTCTTGATCTATTAATCGAAGCATCGCATTGACAATATCGTGAGTTTGACCTATTCCATCTAGTTTTCAATTATTTTCTTTACTTTGGTTTTCAATTCATTCAATTATCTTTTGTGATTTCTAGGTGTACAACTAGTTTAATTGCTTAGGATTGATTTATTGTTAGTTTAGATTGGTTAAATGAATCTATTGTTTGATTGATCTTTACATTGTAGCAACCATAATTCATTGATTTGTATGTGATCATCGTTAGTGAATTATGGCAAAGATTTGATTCACATGTTAAATACGAAACGTGCGTTAGTATTGCATGTCTTTATCGATATCTCTCTAATCCGTATTGCTATTATCAAATTGAATCCAATCGTGCGCTTAGATTATTTGATAGTTAGGGTTATTGGGTAGTGCTGATCACGCCTTTTAGCTACTATTAAGGACAGATTTGGGAATTCTGTTTCCACGATAGAGTAATTCTGTTTTCACGAGTACCGAACTCCGCTCGGGACTATTTTTGCAGGTTGATACCACCATCGACCCACCTCCGGTATACGAAGAGCAGGCACAAACAACCTAGGAGGAAGACTCCGTTAGGAGCCTTTGAAGGAGCTTTCTGGACTAGATGGACAACCTCCGCATGAGCTGGTCACCCTTTCTAGACGAGCTGGTCAAATGCTATGCCAGACCAGCTGGTCAGTAGATGTGACAGACAAGCCGATCTAAACCCGGCCAGCACACCAGTACGAGCCGGTATAGACCCGGCCAGCACAAGGGTAGGAGCTGGTATAGACCCGGCTAGCACGGGATAGACCAGCTCACCAGGTCCGAACCCCGTAAGGTCAACATTCCAGGACATCACCTTGAAGCGGACCCCACTTCTGTAAACTGATGACGTGGCTAAATGCTGATCATACACATGCATTGTTTACAACCACAAAACTAAGGCAAAGTTAGTATAAATACCTCATACTCAAAGGTATAAAGGGACGAGTTTTCTCTCTCCACTGTTTACACAAATACTATCTAGACGTTGACTTAGACATCGGAGGGGGCTTACTCGGTCACCTCCCCCCCCCCCACCGAGGCTAGTGACGTTTCTCTATGCAGGAGCAGGTCCAGGAGGCTGGTCGGAGTCTCCTCCAGGGCATCCCAAAAGAGTCTTCCCAACTTCATAAAAAATCTTGATTGTCCCGTAAAAGAAGGCCACCTTGGTCGTTTTTTATCCGGAACATGTCTCATCTTGTTAGCTTATGTAATTTGTGCTCTTGTGTTTTATTGTCGATTAGTTGCTTCCGCACATGGGAGACTGGTCATATTTCCCAATAATGTGTCGTTTGAAAATCCAGTCTATATATACAATCATGCATTCTTTAAAAATATACTCCCTCCGTCCCCCTTTAAACATCTCATACCCAAAATACCCCCGTTTTGATGAGGGTGTACACGCAAATCAATTAATCAAAGTTCCAAAAAGATTATTTGGTGAGCAAAAATTTCATGCAATTTTTTTGAAACTTTAATTAACCGATTAATGTGTACACTTTCCTCAATAAGGGTGCGTTTTAGGTATGGAGTGTTTAAAGGGGGTGTACTCTGTATGATAATAACTCTTTTGTGAGACCATCCTTGTCCAATATTCCACGTAGGTCCGCCACTTGACACATGCTGTAACAAACCTAAATTTTGACCAACTATAAATAGAAATAAATTTAGAATTGTCACGCCGCAATTGACTACCAAGTCAATTGCTAGGCTAGAAATTCAACTGCAATTAACCAACGAAAAATAAAACAGCGGAAGCCTTTAAATGTCGAGCTATGGTTCTCAAAACGAAATCCAAATTACAAAATCAGAACGAAATGAAGTCTGAGATAAAACAAAGTCTTTCGAAAACCCCAACATGATCAGCTTCGTAAGCATGCAGCCATATCATCAAGACCTGTCAACTATGCCATCGAAGATTGACATAGGCCCCAGAACACGGTAGGGACGAACCAGAAAACAGAACGTCAGCACAGGCTGAGTAAGAAATAACAAGCATAAAGAACAAATAAGATACGCGCCTTAAGGCGCGTAGCTAACAAGAATGAATTGACGTTATAACATAGGATTAACAATAGCAACAGAGTGCATTATCAAAAGAGCATCGTCGCTCAGTTTATATATATTGTTTAATTATTCGGCCAGGGTCCTACCCCATAGCCCCACTTAACGAACTTTGTTCGAGCTAGAGTTGTAATTATCGCCCTAATAATCCCGAGTGTGCACACCCCTCACAAGACAGGCCGGTAGGACGAGCTCCCATCTAGGAGGAAGACTATTAGGAAGTCGGCAGCTAACCCGACCCTACGTACCTTGATCAGAGGTATATCAACGATGATCGGCCGAGCCGAATACATCGTACTCTAGGTGGAGTCATTTATATTCTTTCATCCGTTTTATATACGTTATTCAAAGATGCATTATTCGACGATACAAATTATAATGATCATAATCGATAGATATTTGAGGCGAAACAAAACACAAGCAATAAGCAAACACACCACTCGACCGAGTGGCCGAGTGGTGGTCTCGGCTAGAGGCCGAAGGGCCGTGGGGAGTATGGTGGTCGAAAGATCGCAAACAAACATTGATAAGATGGAAGGAAAATATGCTCAATGATATAATTAAGCACAAGCGAAACGGGTAACAAGAATGAACGTGTGAAGCAAGAACATGCGATGATCAAGCAAAGTGTATCAAACAAGATAATGGTTAGTGAGAGATTTGTGATCAACGTTCTTACCTTACTAGCGAAATCACAAGATCAACTCAAGCCTTAGAACGGTACTTCCTCGAACACACAACCTAGAATCAATCAACAATACACTAATCACTAATCATCACCCTACTAGTGCATCCAAGGCATTCTAACTTTGGATTTCAACATTCAAACGACCTCTAAACAACACCAAATTCGCACAACACCCTCCCAAGTATACTAACAACACAATTCCATTATTAAATCATCAAATCAACCATATTAACACTCAAATTAGGGCAAGATCAGATCTGGACAGAATATGTTTTTCATCATTAGAACACCATAATTTATTCCCAAATTAAAACCATGAATTATTTAAACCATGATAATCAATTCCTCCAAATACTACACAATTCCAATCATAAAATCATCATTAAATCATATGAACCCTAATTTCAAAAGCCCTAAATTAGCATTCAATTATTCATGCATCAAAACCATAATTAAGCATGAGTATAATCTAAACAAACAACACCCAATACTACAATCATGTTTTAACTTTAATTAACATGATAAATTAGAAGCCCTAATCTGAAAATTATGAGAGAAGGGGGTTAAACTTACAACTCTTGGTGTAAAAACCAAGAGAGAGGGCAAAGGGGGTCGGCGGTGGTGCACGGGCGGCGGCGACGGCGGTCGGCGGCGGTTCTCGGGGCCGCTCTTCTCCTTCTTCTCTTCTCTCTCTTTCTCGGCTCTCCTCTCTTCCTCTTGCTCTTTTTTTTTCTTTTTGCTGCTGCCGTGAGGGTGATGGGGGGTTTGAGGTTTTTATCTTTTTATTTTTGTAGAAATAGGAAGGGTTTAGTAAGGGTATTTTGGTAATTTTGCCAAACAGTTGTCCAATTAGGAAAGCGTCTCTAAACGGAAGGTATACCCTAATTCCCAAAATAGATTTTCACGCCCTTAAAACGACATTCTCCCAATATTTTGTACAATTCAAGTAACCCAAAAATATGGGGTGTTACACATACTCGGTACAAAGTGAAGAAACACATAAAGGCTTGGATCAGGTTTCGAAATTTCTGTTGCTAACTAACACCACAAACTGGGAAGTAGAGCAGAGAAAGAGAGCTTCACAAAATGGCAGCAAATATAATGACTCCATCAATAACAACGTGTATCCATCAATTCCACAACTCCAATGTAAGAAGTACTAACACTGCATTATTTGGGTATTGCTTACGTTTTGCGATTCATCTTAGCCGACCCCAAATTATTTAGAAACTAAGGCTCGGTTTTTTGTTGTTCTTGTTGTTGCAAATTAAAGATGCATTTTTCAATCTTTATTGCTTGTTGACGGACTTGACGATTATGAAGACTGTAATATAGTTTGCTTTTTAATTCTTTATTGCTTGCTTATAATTTTGATCAATTTGATTTCATTTTTACAGGTGCCCATGAAAGATAATTATTTGTGTGATGTTGGTTGTTAGTTGTTACAATGTTGTAAAAATATACAATCAGAGGTGACATTTGATTTCCGTAGGACCGTAGTCGTATATGATAGCTTGTTTGGTAGAGAGGAAATGGACGGTCCGAAAAGGAAGTAATAGGATTGTGGGTTGAACTAACAATTGGGTGAATCATGTTAAGGCTACTTGAACAGTTGAACATAAAATTCAGCTTTATTGACGTTGGATTTGGTTTTACTGAATTTTATGTGAAATTTTGATACCTAAACTTTGAAATCCATAGTCCAACCTCAGAATGCATGTCTAATTTGGCTTAAAGTATCTATCTTGTTCGTGATCTTGTGTGCTGCATGCCTGTATCTCTCGAGCTAGATAAATGTTCTGGTTGGGTCTTTATTCTGAGTTGATGGATTTGTTTGTTAACCTTGTCTTATAGTCAACTGCTGCTGTCTGCAATGTTGCGTTTACAAGGCAAAGTATAACATCGTGCATGATTCTACAAGACTTCAGAAAAAGGTGACTTGATTTTGTTTTTGGTTACATCCGCTTTCAGCAGAAGATATGTCTTAACATGCTCTGTCCTTAACTTTTCTCTACTTAGAAGGGCTAGGTCCAATCAATTTTACTGCCAGACTACGTGAGACATCACAATAGGCTTCTTAGGCTCTTTATTTCTGCTTATATCATACGGTGACAATGTTGAACAACTCTCTAATGCTAGAACTGATGTTGGTTTTCATCATTATGTATTCCTCTTGCTTTTAGATTGTATTTTAACCAACCGAGAGAAAGAGAGTACAAACGACTTTTGAAGCCAATCTGTGCGGCAGTTTCAGGTGAACTTGAATTATGTTCTTTAGTGAAGTTTTGCATAATCATGCTTTTTATCTTTTCCCTAACAAAATGCTATTTCGTGCAGGCTTAGAGACTTCTGTTAAAGACGGTACAATAAGACTTAAAAATGTTGAGGTAGTTATTGAATCACAAGAAGCAGACAAGATGAAAGTAAGTCAACAGATTATCTGTGTATATTGATTATAATCTACATTCAGTAGTTTCCCTAGCTAGTTTGTGGTATGTGACCTGCTTTTCGGATTTACCATTTGCACTTGGCTAACCGCAACTTGAATTTGTATTCTCTATAACCTGTCACCTGTGTAACTGGTATTCTATTCAATGTTTCACTCTCTTGCTTGTAGCTGAGAGTTGACTTGCCTGCGGAAGAAACCCAAAAGGTCTTCGATGTGATCTTATCAAAATTAGCTCGCTCGGCCCCACCTACTCCTGGGTTTCGCGCCCAGAAAGGAGGTAATAAGACTGATTTCTTTTGTTATCTGTTATCCATGAGCGCAAGGATAATTGACTACCATATTTATCACTATTTCTGTGAATATGATGTGCCTGACATATACAACTTTCCGTAATCATCCTACCTTTCGATAATCAGACCCAGCATGCGCAGCCATACCAAAAGTCTGCCTAAGCTAGTGGTTAAAGGAGTGTTTATAGTCTGGTCCAACGACCTTGAAAAGTGGTGTCCCCCTTAGGCCCTTAAATAGGCAAGTTTTCGGGACAAAGTAATAGGATATAGGAAAAACATCAATATTCTTTTTATCATTGTTTCAACCCCCTCCCTGACCACATGCTCGTCATGGTCCTTGGACAGTGTAACTTATCACTAGTGAAGGTCCTGATATGGTAGACTTGCAGACGAACATTTTCTAGGCTAGAGGTGAAACTGTGAAAGTATTCTATTAAAAAATAGGGCTTAATGCGATATAGACTTGAGACTTTGTAGGAATAATTAGTAGACAGCCAGTCATTACTAGAAAATAATATTTGTATTCAAGCATTAAAAATCTAGTATCTGTGAATTTGGTGGATTCCCTTCTCTTCTCAGTTGGCCATCATTATAAGGATGACATGAAACTTACCGATTAGTTTGTCTTCCTTTCTTCTTTTCTGACGGTGCTTGTCTTCCTTTCTTTCATATACCTTATGACTGGCAGAGCACCCCACCAAAACCCGTAGTTTCTAATGTCTGTTACATAGATCTTCCAGTTGTTTTGTTAGCTACTCCTAAGATCAGTATACGCAAGTCTGCAACTGCTTATATTCCCGCTCAACTGGAAAAATAATAATAATAATAATAATAATAATAATAATAGTAAAGAATACATGGGTGCATCTTTACTTCTCTGAACCTTTTATGCAAAGCTGTTGCATCTTGTTTGCAGCTGCAACATTCTCATGATTTTTTTTAAGATAACTCTTCCTCGAGAGTGAAATCCTGCAAATTCTAATTGTCTGCATTTTTCATTTGCTGCTTCACTTTAATGTTAATCATGTGTCAGGTTAGTTAGCAGATTTAGTGACCTGAATAAGGATTTCTGACAATTTTTCCCCTTTTCCATCTGCACCGCGCAAATTCCAGGCAAAACATCCAAGGTAACAACAATTAACTCTAAGCATCTTAATGTAAGCAATGTTCATTTCATTCTGCGTGGTGTCTTTGGTTGAGATTGGGCGAGTTAGCTATAACCCTCCTCCATCAATATGATGTGTGCACATATTGTCAGTTCTTTCCCCTCCCTCCTTGTGGGTGAGTCAGAAGTGATTAAAAACATAGTCTTTCCAAGGTCATTATCATTTACCTTCTAGTTCGGAAAAATTGGAATGTGTCTTGCACCCGCATTTCATTGCACTTTCACATGAATAGTCCCATTATTGTCCATGGACTCTTCTTCCTTTTGTTACCCGTCTTAATGGAATGACTGATCCCCAAAACTGTGCAGATTCCGAAGGCCTTGCTTCTTAGTATACTTGGGAAAGATATTGTGATGAAGTTTGTCATCCGTGAAATAGTTACTTCAGCTGTAGGAAATTATGTTGAGAAGGCAAGTCACTTGAACTAACTTTGAGCAAATCATTTGTTTTGGTATCTTTCACTTACTTCTTTGTCTTCTGTGATGCTAGGAGAATATTGCTGTCAAAGAGAACAAGATAAACACAATCCAGACTGAAGATGAACTAAGGCAGGCTTTTTCCCCAGGAACTGCATTCGGTTTCAACGCCGAATTAGAACTTGTAGTTGAAGAAACTGAGCAATGAGACCACTAACACCAACTCTAATGTATCACTCTTATTACGGTGACCAATGTTTGTTATACTTTACGTCTACTTTAAAGTCCGGTGATGTAAATGGTGTTCTTGTAATTCAGCAAAGAAACGAAATGGAAACAATCAGTTTTGTGCTTCTCATGAGTTCAAGATCAGCAAACTGACGAACATTCAGCTCGATCAAAAAATTTGAAGCTTGCGCATATGTATATGAAATCATTCCACTCATTTTTCTCCAGTATTTTCGATGGAACATGTATTTTTGGAATGATATATTGATATTGATGCACATTGCAAATTCTGGCAATGTGGAAAGATTAGCCGAAAATTGGTATTTACAGTCAAAAAGAATCATTGGTTATACAACAAGACCCATTGAGACATGTTGATGCTTGCAGTTACCCAACACCTTCAAGTGAACCAATTTTGCATTTCCTTTCATTGTTTCTCAAGTTTTTGCCACAAGTAGAGCGCCCTTCTGATGATAGGATCTGCCGAAAAACCTTCTGCATAAGCACTTATTGCATTCAACAAGCTCGTGAACTTCTCACCACCATCCTGTATAGAATACACAAATTATGCAGACATTAAAAAAAAAAAAAAAAAATAGTTTCCCTACACGTATTGCCTCTTTTCAAGCTAAATTTCTGAAACTAAATCTTGGAGGGCTACCTGCCTCCCCCAGCGAAGTAATTCACTCGAGGCTCAAGCTCACAACTTAGAAGAGATCACCAAAGGGGTCATAATCTCACAATTCACAAATGGCTACAATTACTACCTCATCTATCCAAGTCTATGTTACGGTTTGAGTCATACCAAGACCTAGACCATCTCCATTGGGGGTCTCAAAGAGGAGAGAGAAGGTTTTTTCCTAATGGAGAGCAATTTGGCGGGTCTCGTCTTTAGAGACCGTCTCATTGTCAATGAGACCCTATTTTTGCCAAAAATAACTTTATAAATAATTTAATACTGTTTGAGTTTTATTCTATAATAATTTAAATAACTCATCGCCAAGTCTTATGAATGAAGTGCAGGGTCTCAAGATGAGTCTCAAAACTCAAGATTACACATTTTTGGAAATAATCTGTATTTGAGACACCATGCTCTTATAACTCTTCTCTTGTTAAGAAGCAATTCACAAACTTACAAGAGATGACTCAATGGCTCTAAGGGTACTACCTGACATGTCCATCAGTCCATGTGTGGGTGTAAATGCATGAGGGTGTGTGGGTGTAAAGTGTGTGTGGTGTGGGGGTATGTGTGTGCCGTGTGGATGCCTCTGTGTGTTTGTGAAAGTGTGCAAATGCCATCATAAGTTCTCCTATCAGACACTCCCTCCCCTCAGAAACAAATCTACCACACACACCAAGCTCAGGCATTTTACTGGGTTTAAAGTAAACACAAACATTGAAAACTAGATAAATAAACATATAGTATACTGTAAAAATTATGGTCCAAGGTAGCCAACATCTCATGAACTATAATCCTAGGGCAATTCCAAAGAGCAAAATGCAGTACATGACAATTGACAATGATATCATACATACCTCTGGCTTTTGGAAAATAAGATCTGGTGTGGCAAATGGCACAAGATAAGGAGGAAGATCAGAGCGTAGCATTGCCTGAAACACTTTAATGAGTCAGATATGAAAAGAGAAACACAATACATGCAATCAAGTCTAGTCTCTTTAGTGACGGACTGCTCACTCAAAGAACTGGTAAATTCTACCTTGGGGGGGGGGGGGGGGGGCTATAAATTTCATTTTTACAAAGTTCACAATTTAGGAACGGGGACTATTTTCTGCTTTAGATTTGAGCAAGTCTGACAGACCATGGATACAACCCATGGATACGATTAGGCAAATCACTGAAGCGTTTTGTTCAAGTACACCCTCAGAAACACTTTAGGAAACGGCTGAGTGGTAGACTACTAGATGTTGAGCCAGAATTAGTTAAATTATTTGAATGATGAAAACAATGGAGTTCTTCAGAATCCAGTCTACAACTCTCGACTCAACCATCCAAAAGAAAAAAGGATGAGCAATAGCACAATTCAATGTTCGATTGTGTATTATTGAATTCCACAAAATTGCATGTTTTGACTCAATTCCATGGAACATTAAGCAGCTTATTTATCAGCTGAGAAAGGAAAGGAGGTCAATTCCCATATGCTGTAGTACCAAGAATAAAAACAGGCAATATAAACTTGGAGAGGCAGGATTACCAATTCTTTACTTAGGAGAGCGAGATCACGATTTGCTTTAATTGCCTACAATAGTCAGAAAAAGAACACAATAAGTATTCAACTATGATGATAGATAATTCAAGCAAAACACAGTCAATATGAGGGGAAACAAGGTCTAAGTGGTTCAAACCACCTCTACTTATTCAAAATCTTAATACTCACCACATTAGCGGCACCATCACTTTACGCATTGCCATTTAAAATTGCAAGAAATACATACTGATCAATTGATCACAACTTCATTTCCTATCTATGAGATGACAGGGATTCTCTTCAGTTTAGAAAAACCTAGAAGATGCTAAAACATCATTTTTAAGGATTTTTTGTCTACAAATTGTGAAACACTCCCTAATAAAATTCTTTTCGTCTAACAATACCTAATATAACGTATTCTTTGTCTAAAACTACCATAAATGAGATTCCGGCAATAAAAGTCAATTTGCCGACATGGACTCGCCTGACGTTCCGTTAACTAGGTGGTGTGGCCGTGTGAGGGTGGGCGAGGCTGTGTGCTGGCACCGTGCATGGCAGTTGTGGAAGGACAGAAGAGGCAGAAAAGGAAGGTCCGGAGGAGGAGAGTGAAAAAGAAATGGGTGTTTCTTTTCTTTATTGTTTTGTTTTGTGGAACATTAGATCTAGATAATGAATGACCAAAATTGCTGAGGCGATTCCACGCCGATAACTTCACTTTATTTTTGCGGAAACCTCATTTACGCTAGTGTTAGGCAAACTATACATTATATCAGGTAGTGTTACACAAACAATGCGTTGTATTAGGTAGTGTTAGACAAGGAATACGTTATATTAGGTAGTGTTGGACAAAAAAAATTGTTAGGGAGTGTTTCACAATGTATACATTATATCAGGTAGGGTAAGACAAAAAGTCCTTTAAATTGCTCCGGTGGGACTTAGTTGGATCTCGTGCATATTACCATGAATGCATATCTACACTTATATCCTTGATGTGAATGTCTTCCACTTATCAATCCATCGTTGTCAAAATGGATGCTACAAAACCTTCCTGGCTCCCTCCAAGAAATGTTCCTCCCTTCTCTAAAGAAAAACAAGACTGTTGCCTCCCCCCTCCCCCTCCCGGGTCCCCCAGCAAACACTCAGAATACGGTCTTAAAGTCATTGTGCAAAGGTTTGTCTCATCAGCTAATATACGAATAAAGTTTACAGAAAAGTGCACAAGTAACAGAGACTGTTAAAACAAACTCCTGCAACAGATTCTAGGTGTAGAAACAGAAACTGGGCAAACATGCGGTAATTGCACGAGTAATTACAACTTCTCAGGGACCTAGAAGATAGTACACCAAAGAAGAAGCTCCATGTTAATTTCTCACCTCAAAGGCCGTATAGAATATCGGCTCTCTTTCCCTACTCATAAGACCTCAAGACCTCTATATGCTTCCTCATTTCTCTCTGGCCGTTTCCTTTGATAGCAATTTCAGATCTACAGCATCTAAATATATTACTTCTTCCCCCACAATTTCATGGCCAAAAACATGTTGCCTATGATGTACACTAATAGCTATGATGTACAATAATAGCTCCAAGCTTTATATTTTCGGGGAGTTCTTAAACTTATTGATATCCAAAAGATCTGCTGAGACCAAGTACCACCTGCGTATAGAAGATTGGAAATAAAAACTTGGGCCACCGAAATGTGAATAATCTGCTTTACACCCTCCAATTTCTCCAAACGGCTTCTGAAAACTACTAATAAGAAACACAAGTTGCTTTTAGATGCAGCTCAGACCTTAAGAGGATTTTTAACTAACCAAACTTAGGATAAGTTTCCAAAGAACTTGCTTTATTTCTCTCATAACCTCTCTGTCACTAAACTGGCTCACAAGAGTCCTAAAAGAAGTGAAAACAAATCTCGCATACAATAAACAAATTAACTTTCAAACAGTGGAGGACACTGAGTATCAATTGACATAGACATGGAGGAATGAACAGTCTATTTTCATCTTGAAGGGTGGAGAATATAATGCAGTTAGAAAACATCAGGGATTTTACCTACTCGAAGTAAATCATAAGTAACCCTAAAAAGATGCTGGCATTTTAAAATGGAAATGAGTTCAAATGTAATACAGACGCAGTTCAAATTCTCAATTTCTAGAATAGACAGTGTTGCCATGACCCCCCCCCCCGGGTCACCAAGTCATTTCCACTATTCTTACAGAGAGCTCGGAAAGCTGCCGTAGTAATGAATACAAACGAGCAACATTTTAATAAATCCAGCATAAATTCTAAGTAGAATTTAGTAAAAACAGAAGAAAAAAAAAGACAGAGAGCTTTGTTCCAATTTGCCTCCTCGGTCGATAGTAAGATATTACTCCCTCTGTTTCATCAAATTCTTTATGTTTGGTTCAAAGATGTGAAACATTTGAACTCAAATATAAAGAATTGGCAGAAAGAGAGGGATTATCACATAAGTGTGAGTGTATGACAGCTATCACCAATTTTGACAAATTACAATGAAAAACTCCTGGGTTGCAAACTAATTGGAGTAAGTTATATACCATCATAAACCAAATGGTAAACAAGAAAAAAGGTTGAAAGGAAGACGAATAAAGGGCAAAATATTTGGCTGATAATAACAGGCTTTCAAAGTACATAATTGAACATATACCTCTCGAATATGCTCTTGTTTAACTTTGTCAACATTTGACAACAAGTTCTCCAGAGAACCAAATTCGGTTATCAACCGAACAGCATGGACATCTCCAACTCCAGTCACCCCTGCATAAGAAGTTATATCAATCTTGAGAACCTGAACCACACACGACAATTAACATTCAGTATTAAAAATTTGGAGAGAGATTGCAGAAAAACCTGGAATGTTATCACTTCGGTCACCAACAAGTGCAACAACGTCAACAAACTGAGACGGTTCTAAAGTTCCATACTTCTCAGCAAATTCTTCTAAACCAAATGAGGCCATCCTGCGCAAAACAGGGAAATTGTGAAAAAAAAAAAAAAAAAAATTATAGTAATCGGTACTATCCACAACTTGCATTGAGCAGCAAGTAAAATATGAACAAAGATATTACAACTTGAACCAGAATGATTTTCTAAATCGATAGCCGTGACACTACAGTGTCAATCAAAAGACAATCGCATGAGCCTGGTCAACACCACCAGAGATAGCAGGAGAGTAGCAACTAGCAAGAGGAAAATAATAAAGAGGAAGGGAAAGAAAAGTAGGCGAACTTACTGATCTCCACGTGGAGCAATTCGCAAAAGACGCAATGATGGGGACAGAATCTGGAAAAAATCTTTATCTGGTGAGACAACTCGAACCTGTCCCATTAAGCATATAGGTTATTAGAAATGAAACAGTATTGAATCCAGAGAACAAGAGTTATGCATAAAGAGGATACACAACAATTGAAAATGTTCGTTGTCTGTGAATTTAAAAAAAAAAAAAAAATCAATTTCAACATGTATCCTTCAAGCTGCACATTTTACCTAATAACATTCATATCAAAAAATCAGAGACATGTAAATTGAAACTCTTGAAAGAAGTCAGGTTTCCATTATCGAGTTATTAAGCAGTAGCTATGAAACCTTATATCCATCCTTCACACTCCTTAAAGCAAGCGTTCCTATAACGTCATCAGCTTCCACACCTGGCACCTTCAGTTAATTTACAAGAAGGGCAATGATCAACAGAAGAACTAGGCACTTAAAATAGATATTCCAAGAATGGTGAACTCCAAGCAAGTACAAGATTGATCACCTCGATTACTTGAATTGACATGGCCTTGATCGATGCTTTTAGATATTGCAACCCTTGAACAACTGTATCAGGTGTAGGACCACGGTTGCTCTTATATGCTGAATACATGTTGTGGCGGAAATTCATGCCTACACAAGAAGTTGCAAAAGATTATCCGTCCATAGTGTCCACAATCATTTCAGTTTGATTTGATTTGAAGGATTCTGGAAAAGGGAAACCAAAAAATGACATTCATTCACATAATCCCAAAATTCACAGAGACTTGACGCAACGTCTGAAATGAGCGTCAAGGAACCTGGGAGGTGACTAACTGTGTGACAAACGTCCTCCAAATTTGTAGTTGCTATTTATTTTTGACATATTTACTACCTCAATCATCTTTCATATTTTTTGTTACTACGTTATTCCCCCATTGTCTTTCAAATAGTAATCACACTTTCAAGTATTTGTAGACAGTCTAGTTTGACAAACGGGAGAGAAGGGTGAATATAGAATAACACCACAAAAATCATTCACGCTGAGATGCTTACTTAAGCCTTAGGGATGCAAAGAGACTACGAGAAGTATCTTTGAACCATGGTCTATTCCAAGGAGAAAGCACAGTTGTCACATTAGAGCATTAGCGAAGGAAAATTCAGGGAACAGCATAAGGGATAGCTTCCCCTAACATGTCATCCATACAATAAGGTCTCCATATAGTAACTCCTTTTCATGCCAAGCCATAACCACAGATGTTAAGTCAAGTGGTACACTTACCAGTTAACATGCATAAAGCATAATCATCGTCAAAAACTAACACCTGAGTAAAGTGCTTTGCAAAAAATATGTGGGGTGCTACGGAGTACCTATTGCCACAAGTGGCATATATCTGTCAAGCTGATTAACTTGAGAAGGATGCAAGAAGAATACAGAATATCCCTCATGCAGGTCATGCCTCCAAAACATGCATGGACTATTTGGAAAAACAAATATAAAAAATCTTCTGAAACAGTGAAATCTCTAAGACCAGGGTGAAACAGGTGCACAGTGAAAAGTGATTTCTTTTATGCGTTTGGGGATAGAACCTTCTGCAGCCCTGTCCTAGTGTGTTCCATCAGTCTCTACTGCTTTTGACTGAGATTTTACTATCTGGCGGACTTCTAATGCAGAGGTTCTGTTTTCAATACACATCCCTAGATTCTTTTTACAAAAAAATTAAAAAAAAAAAACAATTAAAGAGCATAAATAGCCACAAGAAAAAAAAAGTTACAAGAAAATGTTCCAATGATGATAAACATCTCAAAGTTTTCGAGATTTATTGCGTATTGTGCAACTTCTAAGAAGAACAACAACAACAACCACTCCTTAGTCCCAAAATGATTTGGGGTCGGCTAACATGAGTCGTCCTCTGAAATCGTCATATGTAGACAATAAATGGAAGCTTTAAGTAGACTGCTGAAATTTCTAAAAAAAAAAAAACATCAAACAGCTCTTCCCTTAAGACGCACTGGCAAGTGATAGATTCAAAGACAATCCCCGAGAATCAAAAAAAAAAAATTATAGGTTACTACAAGAACCAAAATGAATCACTGTCAGGAGCACAGGACTACAGACTACATATAAAGAAAAATAAGTTCAATGACACTGACATTCCTTTTATCTCAAATAAAATCAATAGAATGAGAACTACATTTAGCAACTAATGACAACAGAATTGTCTCGAACAAGTAACAACCAAGTTAGATGGGATGTGACTTCTGAGTAAACAAGGCAGAACTAAGGTTCTGTCGTAAGGAAAAGCGAGCAAAAGTGATGAGGTACATAAGCTCCAGAAAAATCTGGAAAACAAGGATCAAGGACTACAAACCCACGACGAGCCCCATTCTTGAAACCATCAAATCCTTTCAAAGACCACCAAGCACTGCACCACCACAAGATGGCACAAATAACACCCAACTGGGTGGACATTTCTGTGCTTACATCTTTCCAAACAGACAAAATTCTTTTGGATTCATACCTCTCTAATGCGACAAAGCATATTTTGAAATCTTGAATAAAGGTGATGAAGGTCAAATTTCAATACTCCATCTAAGAAGGTCTGTTCTTTCATACTTTGGAATCTGAAAGCATTTAATTTATACTTCTATCTAAAAGTTTATAGAAAGAGTATCGATAAAACCATCAATTGCTGGAGACCCTCTACAGCATCCAAAATAACATTTCTCACCTCCTTCTCACTTGAAGAAATTAAGATTCTTATCAAACATACCTAAGCATATTCCATTTCCATATTCAATCACTGCCCCATTATTTTAGGTAGATTCAAAAAAATAAAAATAAAATAAAATAAAAACAAACAAACAAATGTTTGTTCTCTCTATCAAACCACCCCGTGCTCCCCCAATAAGGACCATGTACTGAAGTTACGATCAGTCATTTCAATCTGCTTATATGACTAAAGGGTCTATCTGCCTAGCGCTTAGTAGTTACGTCACAGACAACAAAAAGAACGGACAGAATTTAGTTCAAGTTTCCAACCCAGCGTTATTCTTGTACCATAAGGGGCAAAATATCTACAAGTTCATACCTCATACATACAAGCCTGTTCATTGCTTCATATACGCCTATATAGAAGCTGCCTGTATTTGAGACGTTAATATTTTAGGGCTCCACAATAACAAGCCCCGCCTGTTAAAGTGGCTTCCAAGTCTTAAAATGATGCACACCAATTGATCCACTGATGATACCAAACTGGGGGAGTAAGACAACGTAACCCTTCATTCAAGCCGCGTGACCAAGTTAAGCAAGTCTCCCAACCAACCACAGATGCGAGACAATAAGCCTACGTCCACGCATCATTGCTAGTTACTCCCGACAACCGCCTCACCCCCCCCCCCCTTCTTTAGATAAAACAAAAGAAGATAGCAATAACTAAATAAGAGCCCAAAATAGAGACATACAATAAGACTATAAGAGCAAATTAGAAACACATTCGGCAAAACTTCAGACAGAACTTACTGTAAGCACCATGCTCCCCATGCTCAAACAAACAATTGGTTTCTCCTCTCTATCAAACCACCCCATGCTCCCCTTATAAGGACCATGTACTGAAGTTTTTGAACCTATTTAGGTTAAAAATAGTTTAAACACATCTTACTGTAAACGTATATGACAGAACTTATTAACCTAAATGTAATTCTTAAGACAGCACTCTTCACTACACTAAAAGTACGTATAAACAGATCTTTTAAATGAAAATACAATTAGTGTTGGGACTTAATAAGCTTCATAAAAACTCAGATCCAGGACACAGGGAATCTACAAATCATTTGGGAAAAGGTAAGTAGCTGTCAAGCTGGTTGAACTCAGATACCCAAACAAGGAGAAAGTAGAAAGACACTATCAAATATAAACATACCTTTGAACATTATATCTTTTGATGAATTAGAAGTTTCTTGAAATGAATTTCCTGAAATGAGAAAGGTCTTTTATCAAAAAGAAAAATGAAAGCACTTTTACAACTAAAGCCTCTCAAAAGTCAGCAGGAACCCCTACACCAAAGGCCAAGCACCAATATAAACCTAAAATCAATTGTAGATATCCAATAGACTACGATTCAGATAACCTAGGCTTAAATAGATTAAAGTCAAAGCCTTCAATGAGTCTTCAAGAAATCTTCAAGATGTCTTACAGCTTAAACTGGTCAGACAAATCTCCATCAGAGATTACAAATACCCAGAGAGCCGCCGTCTCTTGAATCGGCGCACAGTGTCGGCAAATTAATCTCAACTTTGGTGTCTACATAAAAGGCCCTTGAAAAATACACGAGCTTTTACTCCAATCTTCCACAAATAAAAAGAAAAACTCCACTCATATCCGCATTTCAGTAATCGTATTAAACCATACAAAATATCTTTAAACAAAAGGCAAGTAAAGTCACAAACTAAATGCCTCACTGGAATAATGAAGCAAATAAAAGTTCTAAAAAGTGTAATCGCCCATTTGTCATACACTGCTGTTCATTTGATACACTATCCGAAAGCATGATTTGCTGAGATCATTACCAAGTAAATCTCTCAGATAATTAGCCATTAATCAACAGACTAATAGGTATTCCTGACATCTGATCAAACAAATCACGCATATTTCAGAAGTCACCCTAAGTGAAACTGCCTAACACTGAAAAACGTGCAACACGAAAATTGTTTCCTCACGCAGAGTTACTCCCTCTATTTGGTTTGAATTCCTCTCACATATTCAAACAAAACACAACGAATTCAATGAAACATGACAGACAAGCCTACTAAGTGCTAATACTTAACGATTAACAAGAAGTGAGATTTAGTAATTGATGGCGATAGCCAGATCAAAGACTTCATGATTCCCGTGACACAGTATACAATCCCAACAGAACATCATTATTTTGAAAAAAAGAAAAAGCGAACATTACTTTTCTCATAGTTAAACGGGGCACAAGGATGCCAACCAGTAAAAGTGTAAGAGAAAAGATTTTTGAACTGGAGCACTCACCAATATGGTCAAACACCACCTGCACAAGTAATGCATCGTATCAGAGGTAGGTAATAGTGATCAATTAGATCCAAGCTCACTTATTCAGAGAACCCACTGTAGTGCGATTGTGATGATATTAATGATTGTAAATGCAATATCTCGTTCTAGTAGAATGAAAATATTTCTCCTAAATTAATTTCGCCAGGCCCATTGTGTTAGGTCTTTGGCATCAGATTCAGAGTTACCCACAGCAAAAATAAAATAGGGAGACACAAGTTTTTACGTGGAAAACCCCAAGGAAAAACCGGGGAAAAACCACAGCGCACTAGGACTTTATTTTCTCTGATGTGTTTTGTGATGATACACCGTAATAACTGAGATATGCTCTTTATATAATAGAGCCTAGGAATATCAAGAGATAAGAACCTTAATTCCTAGTTAATAGACTAGGGAAACCAAAAGACTATAACTGAAAATGCTCATTTAGTGTCCTATTCCATCTTAACTCCTCATAAAGTTTCCTTATCAGGCTCCATAACTCAACAACCTCCCACTTGGAGACTGATGCTGAAGAGTAGCTCAATACCCAGCTTCTTACACATCCACACATCCTTTGAACACCTAATGCGCTAACACCTCCTTTCACTAATCACGGAGGCCAACTAAGGTTCTGCACAACCTTAGCTTCCCAACATCGACACTCTTAGTGAGCATATCTGCTGGATTTTCAGAACCTGATACCTTCTCCAAACCGAACACTTTTCCTTCCACCAAGTTTCGGACGAAATGATACCTGCGTCGGATGTGTTTGGTCTTAAAATGACAGATTGGGTTCTTAGCAAGCTGTATAGCACTCTGACTGTCACTGAACAGCAAACTATGGGGCTGTCTTTTGCCTAATTCCTCCAAAAAATTCCTCAACCACACCATCTCCTTGCCTGCTTCCGACATAGCTACATACTCAGCCTCTGTGGTTGACATGGAAACACATTTTTGGAGCTTAGACATCCTCACTGCTGTACCACCCATAGTGAAGACGTACCCCAAAGTGCTTTTGCTTGTATCAAAATCTCCGCTGAGATCAGCATCCACGAACCCTTCAAGTCTTGCCTCACCTTTTTCAAAGTGAAGACCCACTTTTGAAGTTCCTTTAAGATACCTCAACAGCCACTTCACAGCTTCCCAATGCTCTTTACCTGGTTTTGACATAAAACGGCTCACAACTCCCACTGCATACGCTATATCAGGTCTGGTGCAGACCATAGCGTGTACATTAGACTACCTACAGCAGAAGCGTAAGGTACTTTGGACATGTATTCTTCTTCCTCAACTGTTTTCGGTGACTGCTCCTTGGACAATTTGAGATGACTTGGCAGAGAAGTGCTTTTGGGATTAGCATCTAGTATACTAAACTTTCTCAGCACCTTCTCGAAATACTCTTCTTGAGACAACTTCAAGGATCCGGTTGACTTGTCTCTGGTAATTCTCATGCCAAGCATATGTTTTGCCTCTCCCAAGTCCTTCATCTCAAAATTCTTTGACAACTTCTGCTTCAAATCATTGATTTCTTTCAAGTTCGGCCCTGCTATCAACATATCGTCTACATATAGAAGTAAGATAACATAAGACATATCAAACTTCTTATGGTAGCAGCAGTGGTCTGAATTACTTCTCTCAAAGCCATTGCCGGACATGAATGCATCGAACTTTTTGTACCACTGTCTCGGAGCTTGCTTTAAACCATACAAGCTCTTGTTAAGCTTACACACCAACTCCTCCTTACCTGGAACTCTATAGCCATCTGGTTGTTGCATATATATGTCCTCCTCCAGGTCACCATGTAAAAACGCTGTTTTTACATCCATTTGCTCAAGGAACAAATTCTCAGCAGCAACTATACTCAACAAAATGCGAATAGTAGTCAGTTTCACAACC
Source organism: Spergularia marina (assembly GCA_963680865.1). Taxonomy (NCBI): domain Eukaryota; kingdom Viridiplantae; phylum Streptophyta; class Magnoliopsida; order Caryophyllales; family Caryophyllaceae; genus Spergularia; species Spergularia marina. Next base: position 16,962,562 of record OY804553.1, on the reverse strand, counting down.
GGAGAGAATATCTCAAAATAATCAATCCCATGCTTTTGTGAATATCCCTTGACTACTAATCTCGCCTTGTAACGTACACTGCCATCATGTTCTTTCTTGATCCTATAAACCCATTTGTTGAGTAGTGCTCTTTTTCCCATCGGTAATCTTGTTAAAACCCAAGTGTTGTTCTTCTCCAAGGAGCTCATCTCTTCATCCATGGCATGCTCCCACTTAATAGAATCACCCACTTGTATTGCTTCTTCATAGGATTCCGGCTCACCTGCATCCGTCAGTAAAAGATAATGCAACGATGCAGATTCTGACTTTTTCTTCTGTTTTGGTGTCCGTACGACAGGAGACGGATCCAACCTGTCTGGTGGTCTTGTCTTTCTGGTTGATTTCCTCAAACAAGGATCAGACTTGGATCTTTGTAGTCTCTGCTCGGATTGAGACTCATCAGTGATAATTGGTTCATCAATGTCACTAGCAATATCACTAGTACTTTCTTGGGATCGAACATCACTCTCTGTGATCTCCTGTAACTCTACTGTTTCAGGCTCCACTCCCACTTTCTTAGTATGATCAACCTTGTTTTTATACAAAACACTCTCATCAAAGGTTACATCACAGTGTCTCACAACTTTTCTGTTTTTCTCATCCCAAAACCGATACCCAAACACGTCACAGCCATAACCTATAAAGTAGCACTTAACAGCCTTTGGATCCAACTTATCTCGTTTCTCAGAATGTACATAAGGTACACATCCAAATATCTTAAGGTGAGAGAGATTAACTTGTTTACCTATCCACACCTCTTCGGGGAGCTGAAAACCCAAAGGAACAGATGGCCCTCTATTGATCAAGTACGCAGCGGTATTTACGGCATCTGCCCAAAACATTTTTGGCATCCTTGCATGCAGCCTCATACTCCTAGCACGTTCATTCAACGTCCTGTTCATCCTTTCAGCAACCCCATTCTGACGAGCCTTTCCGGGAATAGTTCTCTCCAAACGGATCCCATTATCAGCACAAAATTTCTTGAACTCATTGTCCTCATATTCACCTCCATTATCGGATCGCAAGCATTTTATCTTGTTGCCGGTATGATTTTCAACTTCAGCTTTCCAGACCTTGAAAGTTCTGAACACATCTGATTTGTGTTTCATGAAGTAAACCCATACCTTCCGACTGAAATCATCAATAAATGTGACATAGAACCGCGAGCCACCAAGGGATTTCACTGGTGCTGGTCCCCACACATCAGTGTGTACTAGCTCTAGCTTGTTCGTCTTTAATTTTTTTTTTGGTCTTTGTGAAGCTGACCCTTTTCTGCTTGCCCAAAATGCAGCTCTCACATAGACCTAATTCTACTGACTTCAAACCAGATAGAACACCTCTAGCAGCTAGCATCTTCATCCCTTTCTCGCTCATGTGGCCAAGCCTATCATGCCATAGCTTAGAGTAATCTGCATCAACTACGGCTAACATGTTTGTACACCCTGCAGTAGCATACAAAGTCCCTGTTTTCGAACCTCGTGCAACTACCATAGCACCTTTGACTACCTTCCAGGAACTATCTCCGAAAACCGTCTTGTAGCCTGCCGTATCCAGTTGACCCACTGAAATCAGATTCTTTTTCAAGTTAGGAATATACCTAACATCCTGCAGCTCCCATAAACTCCCACTCGAAGTCTTGATACTAACTTCTCCCTTCCCCATAACTTCTAAGGCTTCATCGTCCGCTAGATAAACCTTCCCGAAATTTCCAGATCTGAAATTCTGGAACAATTCTCTACATGGTGAAGAATGGAATGATGCACCAGAGTCTTCTATCCAAGACTCAATGGGACTTTCGACGCTTAAGACCAAAGCATCATAAACCTCTTATGTGGCAGAATTGACAGAAGAGTCACCATCATCTTGCTGCCAGCGATTGTGTTTCTTCTTCTTGGGATTTGGGCACTCCCTTTTATAATGACCTTTTTCACCACAATCCCAACACAAACCCGGAGTTCTGCCCTTTGACTTTCCCCTGCCTTTCGACTTAGATCTGCCATGTTTGCTTTGACCACGCATTTTACTTCTCCCTCTACTTTCAGTGCTAAAAGCACTCCCTAAACTTTCTCCTAGATCTTTCCTACGAATGCTTTCGCTAAGAACTAGGTCTCTAACTTCATCAAAGTCTAGTGTCTCTTTTCCACGAGAACTACTAATAGCGGAAACAATAGTATCCCATGAATCAGGTAAAGAAGACAGTAAAAGTAGGGCTCTAACCTCATCCTCAAAGCAAATTTTCACAGATGTCAATTGGCTTATAATTTGATTGAACTCATTAATATGTTCAGCAGCAGAACTTCCATCAGACATCTGAAGATTGAATAAACGACGCATCAAATACACCTTGTTCACAGCCGAGGGCTTCTCGTACATATTTGATAAGGTCTGAAGCAAACCCGCCGTCGTCGTTTCATCTTTGACATTAAAAGCCACGTTCTTGGCCAATGTCAAACGAACTACACCAAGTGCCTGTCGATCCAAGATTTTCCACTCATCCTCCTTTGTTCCTTCGGGCATCTTATCAAGAGGAAGGTACAGATTTTTTTGGTACAGATAGTCTTCAATCTGCATCTTCCAGAAACCGAAATCTCGACCATCGAATTTATCGATTCTTACCTTCCCATCATCCATTGTTAACCCTTACAATCTGACACGACTTTAACCTGGCTCTGATACCAGTTGTTAGGTCTTTGGCATCAGATTCAGAGTTACCCACAGCAAAAATAAAATAGGGAGACACAAGTTTTTACGTGGAAAACCCCAAGGAAAAACCACAGCGCACTAGGACTTTATTTTCTCTGATGTGTTTTGTGATGATACACCGTAATAACTGAGATATGCTCTTTATATAATACAGCCTAGGAATATCAAGAGATAAGAACCTTAATTCCTAGTTAATAGACTAGGGAAACCAAAAGACTATAACTGAAAATGCTCATTTAGTGTCCTATTCCATCTTAACTCCTCATAAAGTTTCCTTATCAGGCTCCATAACTCAACACATTGGCAGGAACCAATTATCTGCTTCACACACTTTCTAGTAAGCTCCATTATGGCAAAATCATAGAATCAAAAGCAGAGCAAGCAAACAAGTAATGTCAATAATAGACAAAGCATGTATCAAGAACTACAAAAGTAGTGGAACTGTCCCCAACCCACCCATCCCCCAAGACTTTCTCAAGCTCTTTGTGACAATCATTAAACATAGGTAAGAGCCATATGATTTCATTGCAGCCATCAATCATCCTCTTCCTGAAGGATGTTTTCAGAATATCATTACTAAATGGTACATCAAAATTTCAAGGGTAGACAGACTTCCATAAAACAGGATTTTTTTATACAAGTTATAAACCTAGAAAACAAACTTTTAACTTTTTTTTTGGGGGGGGTGGGGGGGATGGATTGCAAGTACTAAGTTATTTTCTTGCTTCCTAGAACTGAGACTTCTATTTCCTTTTTCCTCCTTAATGAAGGAGTTTGTGACGAAAGACACAATTACAACTTTATACAAAATCTTAAAGACAAGAACTGCAAAGAAGAAATCAAATGCACATTCAAGGAGATAATTAAAAAATTAAACAGAATCTTACTGCCACATGGGTAGGAATGAACTCCAGAACATCAATTATCTGCACAAGAAATGTAACACAGTCATTAAAGATAGTTAGAAATCAAAAGACTACTTTAAGAGAAGAGTTAACACAAGAAAAAAATTTCAACTTTAAACACCTGCCTCTAAAGGCACCACACAGTAATACAACAACAACATTACCCCAGTGCCTCAAAGGCTTCCACTATAATGTGGGGTAAGGGGCAGATGAACGCAAGCCTTATCCCTACGTTTAAAACATAGAGAGGCTGCTTACGGACGACCCATAATGAAAATTGTTTGAGAATTGCACTGCCTGACTGGTACTTCACAATATAAGAAGCGCGGACAGTTTTGAGAGCCATTTTCCTTTATCACTTATGTCTCAAAGACAAAGAATAGCTAGTCTTTGGCCATTGGAAATGTTGGAAATGGAAATCACACAGTAATACAACATAACAATAAAGAAGCATAGCAAATTCAAATAATACCAAAGACGGAGTTACTGAAACAAACAGGTTGACAACAGTGGACTAATAAGAGAGAGAGAGAGAGAGAGAGAGAGAGAGAGAGACTTTTCTGAAGCGGATTAAACCTTGTAAAATAGTCAAGTTTAATAAAATAAAATCAAGTATTTATCTGCCAAAAAATATTAACCTTGTAAAATAGTCAAGTTTAATAAAATGAAAAGTACTTATCAGCTAAAAAAATGAAGGAGAGAAGAAACTAACTTACAAGCGATAAAGCTGTGACTATTGTCATAACCCAGTCTCCATTACCATCAGCATGCGAAAGATAGCCATGCTGTAATTTTGCTACACACAACATAAGATACAACTTATGTCACAGTAGATATACTTTTACACAAAACTCTCAATATATCCAATTTATCGTCCAATTTAGGCAGACCAAACTTAATAACAATCTGTGGGCTAAATATAATGCCAACAGATAGAGTATTTTGAGAAGCCATAAAATTTGATGAGAAAGAGCAAAAGGACCCCTTCAAAGGCAAAAGGGGGCAGTGAGAAAGAAAGAAAACAAAAACAATGAACAGAAAAGACTATTGCTGATGAAATGACATCCCGAATTCTGCAGATATCAGAACTAGATAGACGTTTTTACGATGGTAAACCAAGAAAGCTAATAAGACGCTAGAGTATAGATTCTTCAGCATTAGGACTAGTCCATGCACCGCACATCTAACCAAACTTCAATGACACTGGACTCTATTGGTGCAACACAAACCATGAATGAAGTGACATATTAAAATGTTAAGTACTTATATCAGCAATAAGATACTGGCCACAAATGACATCGGAAAACTAGGCAAAAGAATTTCCTAGCACAAGAAAACAGATATAAGTAAATGGTACCTAGAAGTTTGTAATAGGCTCTGTATATGACAGATGTCCCGTCAATGAGCATCACTCTACCATTTGATGGATCTTGACCTACTGCTGCACCACTGGAGATTATAGGACGAGGAAGTACTTGTCCTACATTTTGTGCCTTTTCCAAAGAACCATTGACAGTGCTTCCAGAAGAGACATGGGGCAATCTGGAAACATCTCGTTCTGAACTGTAAGATAACTTACGAATGTCCTGTAAAGAGTATTGTATGGTAAGTGTCACAAGCACGCAGTAAAAGTTTCAAGTACAAATTGCAAGCTGAGCTGAACAAATCTAGCGGACAAAACATATATACAAACAGTAAGTCTTGTGTAACATAAATACAAAGAAATAACAATAACAACAGCAGGAAACAAGATAATAACACGTTTACACCAATTGTATTTACTCTAGGATAGAAGATGCCTCCAAGAGCACACTAAAGTTTTATCGAAAACAACAGCATAGAAAGATTGAATTAAGTTTATCTCAGATGGTGAATTATCACCTGAAATGCTTGAAATACATGTAAAACCCATTTTTAACGGAACAACACAAACAACATACTTATATTCAACAACCAATCCAGAAGAAAAGGTTATTTTGAAGATCTTCAAATTGGCGAGGACAAAATGACCTAAAAAGTACATTTGTCAAAGATGGAGAAAGTTGTTACTAAACTTAAGTCTTTACCAGGTCGCTAATTCCATCTCTCGACTTTGATTCATTCATACACAGCTTTTATCTCTAGAAGCATAACATACTAATGCTCATTCAATTTTATGTACAGTGGCATCTACATCAAAAAAGAGTAGGGAAACTCATCGAGCAGAAAGAACACCATTTACGATGCTCAGGTTCCACAACAAGAGTTGAACAGATACTTGACCACGAATCAGAGTTTCATATAAGAAAATAGAGCTTAACTTAAAGTAACCAACAGAACCTTTGTACACACAGCGGAAGGAGAAGTAATAAGACGAGATGGTGGGTTGCGGATGCTGCAAAGATTTCTGCACAAGTTCTTCCCTAAGCAACCAGCCCATAAAGAGTAGACATTATGATGAGATAAGCGATAGCATGCCATTAGCTCATGCTAATGGCGCACCTGTTCGATATCAAAAAAAAAAAATGATAAGATATATACATCAATCCAAGTCTCAAATATCCTCTTCTAATTAACCACCCTACATTCTTCTTTCACCATCAAATAAAGCTAAAAATCCAAGCTTTACGACCCAGAATTAATCAACATACTACAACAACAACAACAATAACCACGCCTTATTCCCAAAATGATTTGGGGTCGTCTCGGGAATGTCATATAAGTTAACGATTATAGTGAATAAGTTAGAAAAATAATAAGAACAACCGATTAAAAACAAGGAAAGAAACTGAAAGAAATGGGTTTTAATGCAATTTCAATGAGCAGTAAAATTATTAGAGTATGATTATTGTACATTGATAATTACCTTTCGAAGGACAATTCCAACGGAAATGAAAGTGCCGTGGGGCTGACGTTTGAGGAAGCACAGCCGAGAGAAGGAAACACTCTAGGGTTCAATAATGTGACGTGAAGGTGAAGCTCAATGAGGAGCAGAAATGGTGGGAACAAAAGGGCTTTTAGAAGAGTCAACAAAAAAGGCCGCCGGAGACGTGCGTTGATGGCGGTTATGTCGCCGGCGGGAAGCAGGGCGGTCGTGCTGGTTGTCAGGATAAAAAATAGAGTGGGGAAAATTGGAGTGAGAAAGTGTTTTATGTTTTGTAGTGCCACCGTCGTACGATTGAATTTGCGCTAATTTACGGTTTTAGATTTTTTTTTTTTTTTTTTTTTTTTTTTAAGGGGAACGTTCCAGACTTTTTACTTCATAGTTGCTACCCTAAAATCTGTAGCACCTAAATTTAGTATCGACTCATGACCACTATCGACCCAAACTCGAGCTGAATACTCAACCGGCCACATATGTGCAGCCTCATGTACCGCCTTATTACCACTACGACGAACGTGACTACACGTCAAACTCACAAACCTACGAGACAAAATAAAAAGATCAAAAACTGCTAAACCAAAATAATTCAAACGCTTCTATGGTACCCCGGGGGTACCATCCTTTTCGTACCTCCGGCCCAATTATGATGGTCATGGTTTGATGTTAAGCCCAATCTAAAAGATAATAATATGGGCCAAAATTATTATTAGGTCACAACATCAAACAAAAGGCTCAAACCTTATTTTCTTTCTCTCTCCTATTCCCAATCCCCTTCCACCTCCCCCGACCACCACTTCGCGGCCACCACCACGAACCACCAAACCACCGACGGCCACCTTCACCGACCACCACCCCACTCGACGCAACCACCACCATTCGATAGGCGCCGCTCCGGCTACCCCACGTCGACACCCCTGAGCCCGCGCCACCGCCTCCATTGTCCTCCACGTCCCGTTTTTCTCATTCTCTCACTCCCTTCCCCAGCCCCTGTCCTCAACAACCACCGCCCAAAAAACGTCCCCCACCCCTCGCCCTACGCCGCCGACCACACGCACCACCATCATCGCCGCAAATAAGGAATGTCAAGTGAGATCGAAAAGAAGGGAGGGGATAATAGGGGAGAAGGAAGGGGTTGCGGTGTCGTGGAGTGGCGGGGGGAGGGTCGCATGGGAGAGGCGATTAAGATGGCTGGTTCAGGGCCGGTGTTGGTGGTGGTCGGCGACGAATCGCGGCGGGGATGGGGTGGTGTCGGGAGGGGTAAGGGGGGTTGGGGGAGGAGAGAGAAAAGGTAAGGGGTGGGGTTTTTGGGTGTGTTTTTTAATTTGGTTTTATAAATTAAATCTAATCATTATTGAACAATATCAAATCATCATAGAACAAAAATGGATCATTTTAGAACATACTCAATAAATAGTTACGGAACATACCATTAATTTTAGAACAATAATCATTCATTTCAGAACAAAAATCACCCATTCCAGAACAAAAAATAATCATCCCGAAATAAAAGCCGTTCATTCCAGAACAAAAGTCAATCATCCTAGGACAAAATTTAACCATTCCAGAACAAAAACTAACCATCCTAGACAAAAATCATCCATTCTAGAACAAAAAGTAACTATCCTAAGACAAAAGTAATTCATTTCAAAACAAAAAGTAACCATCCTAGGACAAAAACTAGTCATTTCAGAACAAAAAGTAACCATTCTAGGACAAAAACTAACCATTCCAGAACAAAGGTAATCATTCTAAGGCAAAAACCAACCATTCCTAGACAAAACTCATTCATCCCATAACAAAAAGTAATCATTGTAGGACAAAAACCAATCATTCCTAGACAAAACTCATTCATCCCATAACAAAAAGTAATCATTGTAGGACAAAAACCAATCATTCCTAGACAAAACTCATTCATCCCAGAACTAAAAGTAATCATTCTAGGACAAAAACCAACCATTATTCCTAGACAAAACTCATTCATCCCATAACAAAAAGTAATCATTCTAGGACAAAAACCATTTATTTCAGAACAAAAAGTAATCATTCAACGACAAAAACTAACCATTGCAGAACAAAAAGTAATCATTCTATGACAAAAACTAACCATTCCAGGACAAAAGGTAATCACCTAGGACAAAAACCAACCATAGTGAAACAAAAACTAACCATTCTAGGACAAAAACCAACCATCTCAGAACAAAACCTAACTATCCCGAAACAAAATACATTCATCTCTGAACAAAACCTAACCATCCCGAAACAAAAGCCGTTCATCGCGAAATAAATGAATGGTTATGTAATGAATGATTTTTTGTTCTAGAATGAATGGTTATGTAATGAATGAGTTTTTGTTCTGAAATGAATGATATTTGATTTGGAATGAATGTTTTTTGTTATAAAATGAATGGTTATTGTTCTAAAATGAATTATATTTGTTTTAGAATGAATTCTTTTTGTCTTGAGTAATTTAATCTGAAATAGGTAATTTCTGTTCTAAAATAAACGATATTTGTGTTAAAATGAACGATTTTTGTTTGAAAATGAATACTTTAGATCAATGGTCAAGATTAAATCAAAAAAAAAAAAAAAACACCCCTCCCCTTCCTTTTTCTCTCTCTCCTCCCCAACCCCCCTACCCCACCCGACCACCCGAGCCCTACCGGCGGCCATCTCCGACCACACCTAACACCGGCCCCGATCCAGCCATCCTAACCGCCTCCCTGCCGCGACCCTCCCTCTGCCTCCACGCGATGTCGTCGCTTCTTCCTTCTCCCCCATTTCCTTCTTTTTCCACTTCGAAAATTGGGGGAGAGGTGGAACCTAGGGCACGGTGGGGCGACGAAAGTCGGGGGAGGGGCGGCAAGATTCAGGGGAGGGTCGGCGGTCGAGAAAAGGGGCTGGGGAAGGGAGTGAGATAGGAGAGAGCGGAGACCACCGAATGGTGGTGGTTGCGTCGAGTGGGGTGGTGGTCGGCGCATGGGGGCGGCTGTAATATCTCGAAATTTCAAAGTATTTTATATTAATAATTTTAATTTATTAATAGATTATTGGAGTGCAAAAGATTTTAAATGTTAATTGTGAGTCGTTTTCAAAATGAGTTCGAAAAGGGTTTTTAAAATCGGAATTTCTATTTGGGCATCTATTCCTAAATTGGGTCAACTCTAGCAAATGGACTAACACCAACCCAAAACCAACACTATTGGCCCATACACAAATCATACCCCAACCCAACCCAAAAGGAAGAAAAAAAAAAAAAAAGAAATCAGAAAAAATAAAAGGAAAAAGGAAAGAAAAGGAAAAAGGAAAAAAAAAAGAAAAAGAAAAGAAAAAAAAACGAACGAACAAAAAAAAAAAAAACCCCCGACACCCTATAAAAACACCCTTTCCCTTCCCCTTTCCCTTCCCCTGCCTTCCCCTTTCCCTTCCCCTGCCTCCTGTCGATCGCACCTGCCCAGCAATCGCCGACCACCACTTCTCCCACCTGCCCAGAAGTCGCCGCCGCTCACCCTCGTCGGCCGACCACCGCACTGCTCCCTTTCCTCCTCTTCACGCCGTGGGTAACATGTTCGCCTCCTTCTTCCCTTGTTTTCGCCCTTTTAAGAAAACGTGATTTTTAGATCGATTCGTTCCTCTAACTTGTGTTTAATTATTACTAATAAGTGTTATGATTAGTGGGTAATTGATTTGAGTTAGTTTTATACACAAAGAATTGGTTTTGATGCTTGATTTGGGTTGATTTTCACTAATCACGTTTTTGGGGTTAATTAGCTTAATTACTCGAATTAGGGTCAATTAGTTCCGGAAGTCATGATTTTAATGTGCTAATAATCTTTTAATTAGGGTTCTTAATTTTAATTGGGGATTTGAGTTGGTCTTGGTTCATGTTTTGTAGGAATTGTAATTTGAAGTAATTTTGAGAAATTGTTTCTTAATTAGTATAATTTGCTTAAATAATTAAAGTAATTGGGGTTTTCGAAAATTAGATGATTTATATAATTATAAACTGATTTTCGTTAATTGGTTGATTTAATTCGTTTTTATGAATTTTTGTGTAATTAAAACATGTTTTTGATAATTAAAACATAATATAAATTGTATTAATAAACCCTAAATAAATCGTAATAATTAAAAGTTTGTTTTTATGAATTAGATTCTGTTTTAAAAGTGATTTTAAGTCTTTAGGAATTTTTAAGATAAGTTGAGAGCTATTGAGTATTAGTATTTAATTATTGAATTAGAAGTAGAATTGTTGGCTAAATTGATAATTGTTGGTTTAGAAATTAGCTTGTGGTGAGCATTGCATCTAGAGTAGAGCTAAGATAAGTATAAGATGAATGATTGGGTGAGATTAGTATTAATTTGGGATTTATTGATTGTGTAATTGTAGACCTCGAGTTCGTAGACGAAGAATATTAGTGACCGTTGTGCTGTCGTGTTCTTGTGTGCATTGAAAAGGTAAGCTAGCATGCTCAACTCTTCTTAAACTTGTAGAAACCTTTCAAAATTATGTGCTAAGTGTGTTTGGTGTGATGGATGAGAACTTAGTATCATGCTAGGTGGAGAACGATTCAGTTTTCTTTATGGTTATTATATTGAACTTGTGTGGTTTGTTGCAATGAAAGTATAAGTGGTTTTATGTGTGATATTGGTTGTGATTGGTTTATGAATGATTCAAATTGTGAACGTGAACTATGATGGTGATATGGAGATTTGACGGAGTATGGTGGTATAATGATTGTGTCGGGGCCTCGGAGTTGCCCCTAATGTGTCGGAGCCTCGGAGTTGCTCCTAATTATTGTGACGGAGTCGCATCGATTCCTAATTACAGCCTCACCGCATCGGTTTATAAGTGGGCTTGGCTCTAGTACTGCTCTATTAAGGTTAAAAATACTTAATGGGGGGTGTGCACACTTAAGGTCTAGTAGTCTTTGGTTTGGTATGATACAATAAATTGACAAAGTTGTGAAGTGATACGTTGGATTGGATTGAAAGTTCGGAGTGGATTCTTTATTTAACTAAGCTTGGATTGATGATTGTGAATTTCGTAGAATTTGATCTTTTGTCGTTGAATTGAATTCATTTGGTTGATATGATTATGTGCTAAGTGCGTTTTCGAAAATAAAACTAAAATGTTTTCAAAATCCAGGTAAGGGTTTTGGTTTTCTACGAGTTGAGGTGTTGACTTACTCAATTTCACTGACTTTTCAAACTGTGGTTTTTGTGTTTTAAATCCACCACAGGTATGAAGTAGATGGTGCATTGCGGGGATGACGACTCACTAGATAGTAGTTGAATCAAATAAAGCTTAGGCTTTAAGCTATAAACTATTGATAATACTTAGACCATTTATATTTCGTATTTTTGATTTCGGATTGTTGTAATTTAATTTCGAATTGTAATAGATTAATTTAGACCATTAGATAATCATATTCTGGCTTTTGGAATCTCCTAACATTCGGGTCTTTGACTTGAGTGCGGAGTGACACCTCTGAATTTCCTTATTTGTATTTTGGTTCGTGATAAAAATGTTTTTAAAAGGGAAAGGAAATTTGGGGGTGTTACAGCGGCGGTGGTCAGGTGGTGCGTGGTGGTGGTGGTATGTGGTTATGAGAGGAGAGAGAAAATAAAGGGAGATGAGGTATGAGAGAGTAAGGGAGTTGGGTTTTAGTTGAATAAGTATTGGGCCAAATTTGATATGAGCCCAACAGAAATTGTAAATATAAACAAAATAAATAAAAGCCCAACTTGGAAAAGGCCCAGGGGGTACCATTCTATCCGCACCCCCGGGGTACGATAGTATTTGCGAAATAATTTGAGTCAAACCGCCTATGATTAAGTGCATTAACTAAACGCAGCGAATCCGACTCAAGAACAACATTCTCCAATCCCGCTGCCAAGCTATTTGTAGCCCGAACTCCACCGCCCTTGCCTCCACAGCATCGGATTCCCACCGTGCTCTCACGTGTTTACACCCAATACTACTCACCGTCCCTTGATGGTCCCTAATTAGCATCCTCATACCTAACCAGCATCACCAAACACCACCCCATCCGAGTTAATCTTCGCAATCCCCGGATCGGGTAGTCTCCATTTCTCACCACCACATCCACGACACTCCCACCCCTCGAAGCCCCCCTCGCATTCCCGTCCCTTATGCCTCAAAATAGCTACGAGCCCTTGCCACAACACGGCTCGCCTCGACCACGGTCCCCCCATGAGTCTCCTCATTCCTCGCAAACCAAATCAACCATGCCACCACAATACAAAGTGGCCCCCGCCTTCCTTCACCCTTACCCCACCATCTCTCTGCAATCTCCCGACCACTTCGACACCCCTCCCACTCCTCCACATCCTCCCCGAACTCTGCCCACACCTCCCTTGCCTTCAGACATAAAGCCAGAGCATGCGTCTCACTCTCCACATCAACTTGACATCTGGTCCAAGTTAAATTTGCTTCCTCAATACGACGTTGGATGTTCATCCTCGTGGGAAGTGCACCCTTGTACAGTCTCCACACAAAGACTTTCACCTTAGGAGGAACCACCATCTTCCATAGCCTCTTCCACCATCCGTCACTCTATGTCCCCGAACTACTCCCCACCCCCCCCCCAAATGGAGTCTATGCCTCGCAAACTAATAGCCCGTCCTCACACTATACTCCCCATCTCTGCTGAAATGCCAAATTAGTCTATCACACCCCCCGTTGGAAGACAAAGAAATATTCAAAACTTCATTGGCTTCGAAATCCAACAAACAGCTTCGTACCACACTCTCCCTCCACATCCTCAAATCACCATCGATCCAATCTGCCACCCTCACCTCCCCCTCCCCCCTGCGCGGCGAAACCAACTTATTAAAAGTGGGACCTTTCAGCGTCCACCTATCCTTCTACACATGAATCGCATTCTCATCCCCAATTAGCCATTAACACCCCTCCTCCAACATACCTTTGACACCAATTATGCTCTGCCAAACATAGCTTGGATGACTACCAAGACTTGCTTCAAGAAAAGAACTATTCAGGAAATAACGACCTTTCAGTAAAGCAAATACCAGAGAATCCGGCTTTTGCAAGATCCGTCATGTTTGCTTCATCAATATCGCATCATTAAACGCCTCGATATGACGAAAGCCCATCCCACCCTCCATTTTGGAATAGCACAACTTCTCCCACGCCACCCAATGTATTTTCCTTTCCCCCTAACGAGCACCCCACCAAAATCGAGAAATCATTGAATTTAACTCGCCACAAAGACTACTAGGAAGTTTAAACAATCTCATATATCCCATATGGTAGGTAGGAATCATCTGGGCAACAGCCTTAATTAAGATTTCCCTATCCGCAAAGGAAAGTAAGCTCCTCTTCCACCCATGTAACTTTTTCCACACCCTCGATTTGATGACATTAAAGGCAGCCCGTCGATTGCGTCCCATGGCCCCTGGAAGCCTCAAGTACCCCTGATGTGATTCAACCACTCTCGCCTCAAGTAACCCCGCAAATCTTTGTTTATCGTCCACCCCAACATTGGAACTAAATGAAACATCTGACTTCGGTTGCTGATGAATATGCTAGCGTATTTTGATGTATATGACAACTCTTTTGATGAATATGTATTCTTCTTTTGATATAAATAAATGTGTCAATTTCCTCAATAAAAGATGTATTGAAAAATATCACTATTACATATATAATCAATTAATAAAGAGATGATTTTCTTCAAAATATTGCTTTGATTCACCATAATAATTCTTATGTTCATCAATGCTCATCAAACGAATCCTTATGTTCCTCAAATGAATCCTTATATTCATCAAATAAGTTTTTTTGTCAATTTCATTATGAATTGATGAATATGAAAAATATCACTAGTTACACCATCCATTGATAAAGAGATGATTTATTCATCAACACATTTTCTTAAATTCGTCAAACCAACTCTTACATTCATCATATAAGCTTTTTGAGGAGAGAGAAAATAGAGATTTGCCAAATAAAAAAATAAAAACAAATTAAAAATTAACTAAATGTTCAATCCACCAAATGACTCTTGAGGGGAGAGAAAATAATTGTGTGGCAACAAAAAGCAAACCAAAAAACAAAAAATTGTCTCTAGTGGTATTCGAACCCCGGTGGACCATTAAGTGCAAGCCCAGCCAAATAAGAGCAACTCCAACGCAACAAGAAATTTCTGCTTGGAATATTGAGGCAGGTGGGGATAACGTTGGAGGAAAGGCATGAAACTGCCCAGCTTCAAAAAAACTGCTCCGTTGAGTGGGCTGCCTCAACAAACAAGTGGCCTGAGATTTCCTCTTTTGGCATGACAAGTGCTGACATGTGGGCATGGGCCCCCACTTAGTTGTTGCTGAAATTTTCCAATTGAAGTGGTGAGGTGTAATGAGTACAATCACAGTGGGACCTATCCTCCAACCTGCCTAACATTGGAGCAGTTGTTGCTTTCAACTTGCCTGACTTGCTTTTATGACATGGCAACTCCAAGCAAGGTATAATCTCGCCTAGGATTGGAGTTGCTCTAAGCTACACCATCTAATTAATGCTTAATAGACCTAAGATATTCTTATACTTGGCGCCTAGGAGTATGGTAATCCATGCTCCCGGCTCCACGGTATAATAATTGATTCAAGTAAATCTATACTATAAAATACCTTTAATAGCCTAACTTTAACGCTCACGTGGTAGTGCATGGAAACGTTCTTACAAAAAAAAAAAAACTCACGTCATATGTGAGGTGTCGGCCCACCGTGGGTCTCTTCTCTCTCTTCCACATCACATAGGCTTTAATATATGTGTGGGCCGAAAAAACATCTATCTTAGCGGTAATGGCTCTTCGTGCGCGTGTGTCATGAAAAACACCGAAGTCTTTTCTCCTTCCACTTCCGTTCGTAACTTTTCTACTCTTTCGTTTTAATGGCGACGTCGAAGGTGGCGGTTATGAAGTTAGAAGACCTTTTATGTGTTGCCAGATCTATACATAACTATTAATAGGCTAACATTAACGTCACATGTCGCGTTCTTTTATACGTTGTTGGGGGTTGTCCACATAAAAAAGTCATGTGTCACTGCGAGATGCTTTCACAACAACGGTATCGATATGATGGAGATATTTATCTTTTGGACTGCCCATCAAGACATTATGAATCACTTCAACTTCTTATACATAAATGTCTTTAAAGTTCCATAAATTCATCATTATTCATCTTAATAAGGATATCATATATAGTGTGTCTCTTGGCTCTTCATTTTCCTATTGCGCCGTTACAACTTAATTCGAATTAGTATATATAGGTAAACCTTTTGTTTGATTTTGGTGAGAAAACTATCATTTCTTATACAGTGAGTACATCAAAAGGATAAGAGAATTTTAGGTAGGGGGAAATATATAATAAGAGCATATTTTAATGTATTCTTCATAGTAAGACTTTTTATGTTTTACTATCAAGATATGATGGCAAATTGGGAATCGATATTGTAATTGCAAATAGTTATATTGTACATTAACTATTTTTATATTTATTCAAGATATGATCATTTTGGTCATGTTAATTTTCGATATTTTGATTGACAACTTTATTTTCATTTTCGATATAGCTACCATGTTAATACAACAACTCTACATATAATTTAAAATGATTCCGTGAATTCAAGGGGCCAAAATCTAATTATATAATAATTGGTTAGAGGCAATGACCACGTTCACCGCCTTCAGTTAGGCCATCTACCATGGCACATGACATATCTCTTTAATTTTCACTTAAAAAATCATTTAAAATGTCTCCTATGGTAAAGAGTGCAGATGGATATTCCATCCATGGTGATATATAAGTTACGTTTTTCATAATAAAAAAAAAAAAAAATCACAATAAATTTTTTATTATTAAAATTCAATATTTTTCAATTGATTTCATCTCTACCTTATTATTTTGTACCTTTCTTATTGATTATTTGAACCGGAATCACATCGATTATATTGAAGGTGAAGATTTATAAATGATAAAATTTATTGATAATATTATTTGTTTACAAAGAAATCAAAATAATAAAATTTATTTCGAGCGTAGTCCAGTAGTAAACTTGTAACACCCCGTCTCATTGTCTGAGCCGAGAGTAGTCACCTATGCCAGCTTGACAGGCTGTGTACTGACCCCACAAACCAACACAGGTCATTTCGACGCACTTTGACCTCACTTATGCGCACCCTAGGAAACTTCCAGGAGGTCACCCATCCTGAAATTACTCCCAGTCAAGCACGACTAACTTTGGAGTTCTTTCACATGATATTCTTAAAAGAAAAGTCGACTTTGTTGGTATGAGTAGCACTGTCAATCCTTTTAAGCACCCCATATGAGCCCTTAATCTCTTAGAAAGCTCCTCTGAAATTTAGGGTATTACAAAACTAGTTTAATTTGAAGTTAACTTACAATGGTTAACCCATTATAGAATCGCTCTGGAAATTAACAACTAAAAATTGAAAATCATTTTTTATTTTTAAAAACTGGAATTATCAATATATATTCTTAAAGCTGGCTTTTTTTTTAGCTCCCATAGCGATTGAAACATTTTAGAATGTCCATAATCTTACATATGGTAAGTCACCAAATACTTTAATGTAAATTGTATATGATATGGTAAGTAAATAATAATTAAATAAGAATGGAACATTCTGCAAACTCAATTAAATTTATATGAATTGTTTATGATATGGAAAGTAATAAATAAATAAATAAATAAGAATGGAACATTCTAGATACTCAATTTAATATGACTGTACATGATATGGTAAGTAAAAAAATAATTAAATTAGAATGGAACATTCTAGAAACTCCATATCAATCAATAAAGAAGGGATTTATCGGGCAAGGTTTTTGGTATATTTTTCTAAAACTGATCTATCATATTCCTAATCCTAATCGAAGTTAAACAATCAACTAGCTATAAATAGTTGAACAATGAGTCTTGTGTGAGACGGTCTTACCACAAGTTATTGTAAGACCAACACACACAAATTTGAAATATAAAATATAATTATTTATTTTCAGTGTGGTGGTCTCACGTGAGACGGTCTCATATGAGACTTGGGGATAGTTGAAATCCTAGATCAGCATTCACAATCATAATGTCTGATCATATATATTCGGCTGGCTATAATAAGCTGCTAAAGTATTGATTGGAAAGTTTAAACATTGTTCTTTGTTTTATTAGAATTTTGGATGCAAATTAAACATAATAAGTTTTTGTAGTAACCTCATAATTTCAGTAAAAAAAATATATATATATTACAAGATGGTTTTTTAAATTAATACACATTATTATATTTTAGTTTGAAAAAATGTCTTTTTGAATTAAAATATTTTATCAATCCCCTTGATGATGTGTATGACATATGAGGGGTAAAAGTGGTATAAGTAATAATAAATCATAATATAGTAGGAGAGTATAGTAGTATCATATAGTACTCTATATTATATCATACATTTAGTTTGTTTCTTTGTTTTTTTTTTTTTCTCTCTTTTCATTTGCTGAAATTAAATAATTGAAAAACTGGACTATAGAAGCATAACACCTTTATGATCTTACTCCTATTTTAGTTCATCTCCATGTAACAAAACGATGTGCAATAATATTACGTGTACACCCATATAACAACCCAAACCCAAGGACAAAATTTTAGAGTGCATAACCTTGGTCTGCAAACGAAATTCACATTGTATATATACGCTATTAGAATTACATACTTACTACAAGAAAGTACTTGATCTTTCGATTAAAAATTGGCTAAGTTACTTAAACTTTCTAAATTCCTATAGTGACCTGCTTCCACACTGATTAATGTCAACGATTGGTTCTACCTTGATCAAAAGCAAGCACATGTCAAATTTTCACCTACATTTTTGTTAAGCACATGTTTATCGCAATCGCAGAGATTTTTTTTTACCTTTAGAGAAATACAAATATTTACAACATCTCATAATCACATATCTAATTATTGGGGCTCAGTAAAAAAGTATAAGTTCTCAATTTTGTAAAAAGAAGTTTATATTAAAAACAATCGTCTACAAGGGTTAAATAAAATGCGAGTAATATAGAAGTTTAGATATTCATCTGTTCAATTTTATCATCATGATTAGACATCATTATTAAGAGACCCCATGTAAAGATTCAAAAATTATATACATCATCTCATAATCACATATCTAATTAAACTAGGTTTATTTTTTAAACGGACCTAACTAAATACTAGCTAACCTAGAATTAACGAGATATATAAGTTGTCTCCTATTAAGTTCAGTTCAATGAAAAGGCCACTATTGCACACCCCCTCTTAATCTACATGTTCCAAACTTCAACATTTCATTCACCTCTCTATTCTACTGAATGCTAACCTTAATTCAGCATAATACGCCACTATTCTGAATGGTGATCTGCTAATCGGTCAATTAGGCATGTAATACCATTATAATAATCATACCGATAACACTTTTACATGCGCCGTACTGATGATGAGGGAAAAAAATTAAAAGAACATAACCTATATTGTGCCAAAATACAATAACCTTCTTGGACGATGTGAGACAATCTCTAATGGAAAAAAAAAAAAGAGTACTAAAAAATAGTCCCACATTATTGAAACATGACGAAGTGGAATGCATAATTCTTCTACTAAAAAAATCGTACATTAGGATATTTATTAGAGAAGTGGATAAATAGGTGAAAGGAGATGCATTTTCCTAATATTATATGTTCCTAATTTTCTTAATTTCAATCCGGGTTTTTTTTAGTTCCCTCAACGATTGAAAGATTCTATGTTTGTACCTTTTGTCGACGGATGCTCCTAATTAATTTTCTATTTCCTATGTCTTAACTCTTCTTATAACTCAGGTTTCATAACTAAATACTCATATGGTATTCGTATCGTAAAATGTCAATTTAGAATAACATTTAACTATTTGTAATATATTATTTTAGGAAAATGTGGAGAGGGGAAGAGACGACAAAAACATAAAAGAAAGGTTAGAGTAGTCAATGTTCTAATAATTGAAACCAAAATAATACGACAATATTAATAATAAAAACAAGGTCAAAGATGGTGTTTTGTTGGGTGTATATTGTAAGAAAACTCTATTAAAAAAATAGTCTTTTTATTCACGAGAATGAATTTTACTATCTCTTTGACCCATTTTAAAAGGTATTTGCATTCACATGTTTGTGTACATGGTACCCACAGTGTTTGATTTTTGTGATCATAATGCTCATTTGCTAAATTCTTATAAGAATTATTAGCATTAAGAGTTAATTATAAACGTAGTATCATCACAAAAATGAAACCTCAAAGATTTCGAAACGAAAATGTAGAACTTCTGAGAAAATTAAAACCACAAGGATACCGTGTGAATGTTTCTAATTATTAATTTAAGATAGTGTTTTTGAATAAAACTTTAATTTGGTTCTAATTTATTATTGGAGAGTGCCAATTTAAAGTTGTACAATAAAAGACAAATATTTTATTTTGGATTATAGTATTTGTTTTTTTTTTTTTTCCAATTATGTATCCGAAAGTGCAAAAATTATGGTACATATTATACATGAAATGGAAATATGGAACTCTAGGGAAAGATCGAAACACAAGGATATCATGTGAATATTTCCAATAAATAAGTAATGATATCTTTTGTTTAAAGAGCTTAAGTAATACAACAATATTTAAGGTAGTGTTTTTGAATAAAATTTGAATTGTAGTGACATTAAGACGTGTTGGTTTGAAAGTGTAATTTTTTTTTTTTGGTAAATTGAG
Source organism: Spergularia marina (assembly GCA_963680865.1). NCBI lineage: Eukaryota > Viridiplantae > Streptophyta > Magnoliopsida > Caryophyllales > Caryophyllaceae > Spergularia > Spergularia marina. Next base: position 16,942,244 of record OY804553.1, on the reverse strand, counting down.
GATTATAAAATGAAAATAATTACCCACATAGGTTAAATAAAATACAATTAATAGTTCCTATATGATAATGGTTAAATATTTATCGGTTCAACTTTTCACCATAATTGTATATCGTCATTGACAAATCTGTGCAACGCACGGACTTACATCTAGTTTAGTTAAAAAAAAAAAACCGTAAACCAAAAACGATACCAAGCAATATTCGGTATCAATCTAAGGGCCTGTTTGGCCAAGCTCCAACTTCTGCAGAACTCGGAAACAGTTTATAATAAACAGTTTCTGGAGGAGGAGCTCCAAATTGGAGCTTCTACTTCTGATGAACAAATTTACATTTGAAATACTTCTCAGAAACCAGAAACAGTTTCTCAATTTTGAGTGTTTGACCAGTTTTCGAGGTTTCAGTTTCTAAAATCCGAAAACTGTCTAGAAATATTTCAGGAGTTTGGCCAAACACAAACTAAAACGGTGAAAACCCAATCTGTTGCAGCTTTGCCCAAAACAAAATCACTCTGTCAAAACCTCTCGTCTCTCTTTCTGTCTTGTCACGACAATGGCGACGACAATACCAAAAGAACTCTACCCGTCTGCGGACGATTTACTGTACGAGGAAGAGATCCTCCGCAACCCGTTCAGCCTCCGTCTGTGGTGGCGCTACCTGGTCGCACGCACCGACGCGCCGTTCAAGAAGCGCGCAATCATCTACGAACGAGCCCTGAAAGCGTTACCAGGAAGCTACAAATTATGGTACGCTTATCTTCGTGAACGATTAGAATTAGTTCGTAGTCTTCCTATCAAACATTCGCAGTACGAAACCCTAAATAATACTTTCGAGAGAGCTCTGGTTACAATGCATAAGATGCCTAGGATTTGGATTATGTACTTGCAAACCCTAGTTAAGCAGAATTGGATTACTCGTACTAGGAGAACTTTCGATCGGGCTCTTTGCGCCTTGCCGGTTACGCAACATGATAGGATTTGGGAGCCGTATTTAGGGTTTGTCAGTCAGAAGGGGATTCCTATTGAGACCTCGCTAAGGGTGTATAGGAGGTATTTGAAGTATGACCCGAGCCACATTGAGGAGTTTATCGAGTTTTTGGTTAGTTCCGAGAGGTGGCAGGAGGCGGCTGAGAGGTTGGCTGGGGTTTTGAATGACGACGGCTTTTTCTCGATTAAGGGGAAGAGTAAGCATAGGTTGTGGTTGGAGCTGTGTGATTTGTTGACCAAGCATGCCACGGAGGTGGAGGGGTTGAATGTGGATGCGATTATTAGGGGTGGTATTAGGAAGTTTACGGATGAGGTCGGGAGGTTGTGGACTTCGCTGGCCGATTATTATATTAGGAGGAGGTTGCCTGAGAAGTCTAGAGATGTTTTTGAGGAAGGGATGATGACTGTTGTGACGGTTAGGGATTTTAGTGTGATTTTCGATGCATATTCGCAGTTTGAGGAGAGTATGCTGGCACTGAAGATGGAGAATATGGATATGAGTGATGGTGAGGTGGAGGAGGGGGGCGAGGCTGATGGTGAGGACCAGGAGGAGGACATTAGGTGGGATGTTGACCTTTCGGTGTCCAAGCTTGAAAAGAAGATTCTCAAGGGCTTTTGGTTACACGATGATAATGACGTAGATATGAGATTGGCTAGGTTGGAGCATTTAATGGATAGAAGGCCAGAGCTTGCAAATAGTGTTTTGCTTCGACAGAATCCTCACAATGTGGAGCAGTGGCATCGGAGAGTAAAGCTCTTTGAGGGTAATCCAACACGGCAGATCTTGACTTACACTGAGGCAGTGAGGACTGTGGACCCTATGAAAGCTGTGGGAAAGCCTCATACTCTGTGGGTTGCATTTGCTAAATTGTATGAGAGTCATAATGATCTTGCTAATGCTAGGGTCATCTTTGACAAAGCTGTGCAAGTCAACTATAAGGCTGTTGATCATCTAGCAAGTGTATGGTGTGAATGGGCAGAGACAGAGCTAAGGCACAAGAACTTTAAAGGAGCACTTGACCTGATGAGGCGTGCAACAGCAGAGCCATCCGTTGAAGTCAAGCGTCGAGGTATGTATTGTCTTCCTGCTATGTTCAATTTGGTTTTGTTTTGTAGCATAAGGACAGTCTGCGTATGACCTTATCAAAATTTTGAAACTTTCACAATTATGATTATAGAGTATCTCAGTTAGGTTCTCATAAATCTACTGTCCCGTCATCTATGTTTTGACTCACCAATTAGACTTTTTTTTGGATTGGGGGGGGGGGGGCTGAATGTGTTGATGAGCATTGCATTTTGGGGGCAATTGATAATTTTTAGATTGGAACTACATCAAAGCTATTGTTTAGATAGCGAAGAGTGAGCTAGTTGTTGTGGAGTTGGGGGGTTGGTGGGTGGTTAATGATTTGGTGCCGCTGGGGTACTCTAATATTTGTTTGCTCCCTGTGACATCTTTGAGTTACGACTTCTTGATAGGGCTTAGAGATTAAGCTGTTGGTTTAAAATTTTGAGGGTTGTCTAATTTACAGGGGAGTCTGATTTAGTGTTGTAGACTTGGTTTTTGCTGATTTGAAGATTGAGTGTGGATGTTGGTCATTGATGAGGTTAATTTTAGTTGGCGTGGGTTTGTTAGCTACTAAAGTTGATTGTGATCTTGGTGCTACAGATAGTTTCATTTGTAGGTTAAGAGAATATTGGAACTGACAATATTGACATAACACACTGTGAACTTCATTGTGTTTTTGTTTGATTGGATCTTGATTATACACGTGAAGGACTCTACCACAGATTTCAGCTTTAAATAGTGAAATCCTTTTCTTCCCTTCTTTCTTCTTTGGGGTTGTGGAAGTGGGACTGTCTCCATAGACATTTCATGGGAACTTAGCATCCATGTAAGCCTATACAGCTACACATCTACTCTACAGACCAAGATGTCTAGTTTCAAATCATGTCTAAGAAAAATTATGCTGTGAGACTTCACAAGAGAGTAAGACAGTTAAAAAAATGTTGTGTAATGTCTTGGTGTTCTTAATACCTTAGAGCACTCTCGACTCTTTCAGGTGAATATAAGTTGTTTTTAGAAAAATGCCATAGAGGATAGCATGAGCTTGTGACTTGACTATGTTGAATTCTATTTTATCTTGTATATGGCTCAATCCCTTAAGTTTCTCCAACAATAAGGCTTTTAAGGTCAATTTGATTGGAAACTATGCTGTGTTATGTTTTCTTATAAGAGATTGGAGGCGTAGGGCTTGTAGAGTAGATAGCTTGCCTCGTCTCCCGAATTGTGATAGGATTATGGGAAGTTCTATGTAAAACACTTTAGATTTCAGCAGTTTCTCTTCTCTTACTGGACTTGATAGAATTGATGGATGCGGAAGTATCTCATTTTTTCATGTGGGATAGAACTGGGTAGGTTGGATGAGGAAGTATATTGTGTTATTCACTGTATCTAACCTTCCTGTACAATTTAAAATTTGGGGGGATGCAATTTGGGGCATGTTTGATTAGTACTTTCAGCTTGCTGAAAGTGGATATGTAAGTCCTACATCAATACTATTAACTTATTAAACAATCTTATAGTGTTTTTTTTCCCCTTGTCTAATCTAGATATCTGCTCCACGCGTGGCGCACCTTGTCTGTTAATAAATATTAATAATAACATAACGCTCTAATTAAATCTTTCACTTGATCAGAAAAATGACTCATTTAATAAATATTTTTTTTTATCAAAAATAGTTATTATATCTTTTTGAAATAGATGTGTTGCTGATCTCTCGTTGCGTGATGTGCCTGATAATGTTTGAATTCTCATGCAGACTTTCTTAGCCATTGAAGTTATCTTATAGATTAGTATTACATCATCTTTCTGCAGTCACTTTTAGTCAGTCTTCTCTGTGGCATCTCTTGTCGCGTAGAATAATTTATTGTCCAACAAGCTTTTGAAGGTGATTAGTTCTTTGCAGTGGTCTTCATGATGTAGTTAAGACTCTGTCTGAAGAATCAGAAAAATCTATGGACCTGGATAGTCACATTATTAAAGTTGTAATCCCTAGAATATCTTGATAGTGGAACTGGGGCTATGAAGTACTAACTACTAAGGTTATAGGATATCTTGTTAGCATAATTTCTTAGTATTGAAAGAGATTCGGCAGATTATTAGTAGATCTTTTGGAGGTCACTTTGGCCAAAATTTGATTTTTACGGTCTACCAAGCTTATGAAGATGTCTAGTTTTGTAAAGTGTAATTTTGTCTGAAGAATCAGAACCATGTATGTAGTTGGATTTGAACCAATGGGGGCTATTAAGTTATAAACTATTAAAAAAAGGGCAGCCAGGTCGCACATTGGCGTCCCAGCAAAGCTAGGGTCTGGGAAGGGTCCCACCACAAGGTTGTATAGACGGCTAGCCTTCCCTCGTCACTTTTTTGGACAAGAGGCTGCTCCCAGGACTTGAACCCGTGACCTATCGATCACACAAGTACACAGCAGCACCTTTACCGGTGTGCCAAGGCTCCCCTTCAAGTTATAAACTACTAATCCTGAAACATGGCTGATTTTACATTTTGCTTGTTTGATGGATGTTGGATGTTTTTGCAACTTAGATGTTCCAACTCGTGGGGCTGGTTCCCGGATTTTTTTAGTAGTTACGAAGTCATTCTTATGAATGAGCGAAGTCTTGTTTCTAGTTTTGAACTTTGTCATTGAAATAACAGTGAAGCTCACTCTTTACTGCCGAAGTTCTCCCAGTAAAGCAGATATTCCCCTAGATAGTTCTGGTCCTGTGTTGATCTATTGAGAACTGTTAGATGTCTTGTATGTTTAGACTTTGGACTCTTTGGTATACATGGTCCTGTCTGGCAATACGTTTAAAGCTTAATTCACTATATATTGGAGTTGGCATTAGCTTTGTGATCTGACAAGTTGCCACACAGCACCAAGAGGTGTCTAAAATCTGCACTTGCGAAATAATACATAAAGAAAAAAAGCTGAAGTGCTGCTGCTGTGCTTAATAGTGAATATTTGTGTTTATTTATTTACATGTATTAAGGGAGATGAACTAATTAATTTTCATTTTCCTGAGCAGTTGCTGCAAATGGTGTTGAACCTGTCCAGATTAAGGTCCACAAATCATTGAAATTATGGACATTTTATGTGGACCTTGAGGAAAGCCTTGGTAATTTGGAATCTACTCGTGCTGTGTATGAGAGGATACTGGATCTTAGAATTGCTACTCCCCAAATTATCATAAATTACGCAATGCTTCTTGAGGTATGACTTTTCTAATTATGAGATCTCGACTTGTCTTAGCCAGCTAAGCAAATAATTTTTAAATCTTTGCTTATGTTTCTGAACACATTCCTTCTCTTGTCCTGCAGGAGCATAAATATTTTGAAGACGCTTTCAGGGTGTATGAAAGAGGCGTGAAAATCTTCAAGTACCCACATGTAAAAGATATTTGGGTTACATATCTTTCCAAGTTTGTTAAGAGATACAAGAGTTCTAAGTTAGAACGAGCCAGAGAGCTTTTTGACAATGCTGTCGAAACGGTATGACCTTATATGCTTAGCATTAGTTATAATGTGTTATATTACGTATACTCTCTCACCCCCTCCTCTCATCTTCTCTTTGTTGAAGCGCAATGTCCTCGTCCAGAGAACTGTACAAACCATATTTCATCAGTAGGGCCATTTATGAACAATGGTTTAACATTTTTCCTTCTAGTTTGCCTTGGTTTTTAGTGTTGTGTTTTGTGCCTTTGTGCTTTATAAGTTCTATGCCTTTAGGTTCAAACACATGATATGTGGTTGAGTTCCAATGAACCATGAATGCATAAGAGATATTTTTTTTAGTTGAGTTTCAAGTAGGAAATAGCTTTTTTTCCCCCTACTGTTTTGCTGCAATTTTCTTAACTTATGACAAATGAGGAATTTAATATGGCCAACACCTATACAGTTACGAATCCTGAGTTCCCATATTTTGAATATACGTCATTTACAGAAGTTGTATGCATCTGACATCTTGTTTTATTTCAGGCTCCTGCGGAGTGTGTAAAGCCTTTGTTCCTGCAATATGCAAAATTGGAGGAGAATTATGGCCTAGCTAAGCGGGCAATGAATGTTTATTACAAGGCTACAAAAGCTGTCCCGAGTAATGAGAAGTTGAGCATGTATGAAATCTACATAGCTCGTACAGCTGAAATATTTGGTGTACCACAAACCCGCGAAATATATGAAGAAGCTATTACTTCTGGCCTCCCTGACAAAGACGTGAAGACTATGTGCATGAAGTATGCTGACCTTGAGAAGAGCCTCGGGGAGATTGATCGTGCTCGTGCAATTTTCACGCATGCCTCCCATTTTGCGGATCCTCGAATGGATCCTGATTTCTGGAATAAGTGGAATGAATTCGAGGTTCAGCATGGGAATGAGGACACCTTCAGAGAGATGCTCCGTATCAAGAGAACTGCTATTGCATCCTTTAGCCAGGTAATCATTTTTTCTCTGAACTAATGCTACATTTTCAGAATTCTGTAGTTCATTTCCAAGTTTGCTCTGGACTCTATCTGTATCTTCAGAAGTCTGTGTCATGCCCTATGTGTCTTAAGAGTGGTGACCACTCTAATGTACATTATATTCTATAACCTGTCCACTGCCACCACGGGCAACATTACAATTTGGTCCTTGACCCTACCCAGACGAGATATGTAATGCCCGCTTTTAAGTTATAACCTATTGGCCACCCATAGTGATGCGGTGGATTTGGGATTGGTACCTCGTTACACATAAGTTGTCTGTCTATGGCTGATACTGGAGGCAAATGCCGAGGTTATCTGAAAATGCGTAGACAGAAAAGAACATAGGTATGACTATCATATATAATTATATTACTAAGCCCGCATTGGGGGGTTGAGGGAGGGAAGCCTTGTACGTACTCCATTTGTAATCCCGAAGTTCCCGACTTTCAATGGGTACTGAGGGGTTCAGCCCTCCTGTGTAGATGTTTCTCATCAATATTGGAGTTCTGGAGTCATAGTGGTCGACTCAACCATCTTATGACTGGATAGTTCAGTCACTCGTGGCATGGTGACTGCTGTGGCGGCTAGGATAGAGAGGCATGGTGAGTAAAGGAAGGCAATGTAAGATTTTTGGAAGCGTTGGAGCAGAGGTGGCGGGGAGTTGGGAAACACCCCCTGAAAGGAGGCTGTTGCTATTCTAAGGTTGACGTGATATAGGATTATGGGGTTTATTTGAGAACATGGCTATTCCCTGAACTACCAAACAAAACAAGACGAAATCGAATGCCTCCCCTTCCCTCAATTACTGATTAAATTTGGTATCTTAGGAGTTAGGACTTTCTCTTTATGTTTCTTTTCATTATCCTGATTAGTTCCCCCCACAAGTCCACTTTGAAAACATTAATAGTGTACAGCCAATTCAAATGGTTACCATTGCCAGTGTTGGATTAAATGGATTCTATTCCTGTGCGATTGGGGTTTTTTATATATTCCACTCAATTGGCAATTGTGACTTTGCACTATTTAAATTCGCACAGCTCTCCCTAGCACTTGACGTGCTAGAAAATTTGCGTCTCTGGTCTTTCGTGTTTGATGTAAGAATTCGGTGTCGAGATGAGGAATTTTCATTGCTCGAGTGGATTTTTACTCTCTTTCTTTCATGCAGACACATTTCGTGCTTCCTGATCATCTGAAGCAAAATGATGAAAAGGTGAACAAGACTGAGAATGAAGAAGCTGGTCGGATTGATGAGATGGCTGCCCTTGAAAAGCAGCTCGCTCCTCCAGTCAGAGATGTCCCAATTCAAGCTAGTAGGACAGTTGGCTTTGTTAGCGCCGGGGTTGAATCGGAAAGTGAAGTGGGGAGGAGAAATGTCAACCAAGAAGACATTGAGCTCCCTGAGGAGAGTGACGACGAGGATGAAGAAAAGGTCGAGATTGCTCAAAAGGACGTCCCGAGTGCCGTGTTTGGTGGCTTGGCCAAGAAGCGGGACGAGCCTACGGGCGAAGACGAAGAGGAGAAGGGGTCGGAGGCTCCCCTGGGAGCTTTAGAGAGAATGAAAAGGAGGAAGAACAATCAATGAGGAAGCACTATTCTCCTAGATACCTTGCAAAACTCTGAGCTACAAATATATTACTAGTCAGGTTGAAAAAATCGTGAAAATTTTTGGTCAATTCATGAGAAAATGTGGCCTATGTATGATCTGATACAAATGAATTTAGTGCAACAGTTGTCTTAAAATTCGTGCACGAGTGTCAATCATCTGTTCTGTTATATGCGGTGGCTAAATCCTGGTACCGAGTTTTAGTCTTCTCAGCAATGGACATACTACGATTCTTGCAATGCTCTGATTTCTTGTTCGTTTGGAATAATTCTTTCTGTTCATCTGGTGGTATGCATTGACACCAGCTCCCAAAGTCTAGTAAGTTAGAAAATCATAGAAACCGAATTTATGTCATTGGACTCATCATTCATAAACTCTCTTTTCAAGTGATGTCTTGTTAGTATCTTGCTTGTAATCTTGTATGACCCAGAGCATTAGAGCTACAGCTATTGCCTCGAGTCCGTGGATTCTTCAAGCTTGCCTTTGTTTACTCTAGTTGCTGAGGTATTACCGTATTAGCCTGCATTTCCTGGATAGGCTGAAACTTCTCTCAGGCAAAGGGTCAATAAACCGTGATTGACTTGGCATTCCTGCAATAAAGTGTGTCTGAATATAAGGTTAGATTCTGTACACATGCTCAGTTGCTCCATGGTCTGGGGTTATTTTTATTTTTTTTATTTTTTTTAAATTATCATCTTTCTGTTCTTACATAATTCGACATCTGCTACGAAGAGGAATAGCTGTGATCATAAGGAAGAATTTCCTCGCCATTTATGTTTCTTGGACAATTCAAGACACTGTATATTTCACTTAGGAGAATGCTACCTGAAACAGGATTGTGCTCATATATTAAAGAAAATAACGGTGACCATTTCGTGTCCATTTGTGCTAGAATCGAGTTCACATACTGGGATATACATTCTAAGATCATCTGTCCAAAATTTGTCCAAGTGCTTTTTGATAACTGTTTCCTTTCATAATTATACTTACACATTTTGCCAGTGTAAGCTTCTGCGGCCAGAGTCTAGTCAGTCTACCAAAAATTTTGCCAGGATGATGAGTATTGCTTTGCTGGTTGCCATGAATCCAAGATGGGTCTCCTCATTATCAGTTTGGAAATGCTTTTGTTTGCAGTTTTGTTCGAGCCTCGGATATCTTGTTTGAAGGACGATGTTACATGATCATGTTTACTCGCACATCTGCAGTCTTTCTGTGCTGATGTTTGGATTTCTTGCTACGGTGAAGTCGAAAAAGAGCTCGGGTTGCTGTTCTCAAAGGGGCGGAATTGAGGCTCTGACTTTGGCAATCAGACTAAGCAATCTCGAAATGGTAAAGTTTCAAATGGTTGTGGAGGATGGGAGAGAGGGAATACTTGTGCGTCAATTTTCCTTCTAAGATTTTAGCTAACACTGTTAGGCCCTAGCAGGGGCGACTTCACCTATCTTATAATGGTGTCTGATTTGATTGATTTCCATTTGTTTCAGCTATTCGAAGACCAAAATGATGCTGCGAGATGCTGTGACCTTCTGCAGGGAGGGGGTCAAGGCTGTGAAGGCGTTGCAGAGATTAAAGCATCATATGTAAGAAAAAAAGAGTCATGCCCAGTTCTGTAAATCTTATCGATGTCTGATTCAGCAGAAGCGACCATTTATTTTGTGCAGGTTCTTGATCTTTGTCGAATTTGGAGAGATCCGGCTGTTTTGTTTTGCAGAGGCGGGACACCTCCTCAACCTGAAAGCCTTCAGCTTAAATTGAGAGCACGCAAGCAGTCCCTTGAAGACTAACATGTCCCGCATAGTACAGTAGGAATACACCAAGGTTTCTGTAGATGCTCTGGCCTTGTATAGAAAGAAATATATAAAACTGAAAGGTATATATAAATCATTTGTACAATGACTTACATGATCATGTATCAATACATTTAGAAATCACATCAAGCTGTGTCAATTTTTCGGGTGAATATGATCTCACCACCTAAAACAAAAAAGTTGGTCTGCAGTGGTTTCACTTTGGACAGTTAGAGGACTGAGGTTTGAGAAAGTTATACTTTGGGTTTTTTGAGAATTCGTATTCTCAATTTAAGTACTTGCACGTTTATCTATGTTTTTAATTTGGGTACCGAAGGTTTGAAATCAAAAACGCAAACTGGAAACTAATCCACTCTCTGTTTAAAGCTAGATTCATCTGAAACTTAAATCAACCTCCTATGTGCTCGTTCATAACACCAAAGAAAAACATTGTCTGAATGTAATCTGAGTCGGAGTAGATTTAAACTCAAGCAGAGACAAAACCTTTCCTTTGCTATATACCTACAAAACAATTGTCTGTCTGATTGTCTCTATTGCAACAACAGACACGTTTACGTTACAACCTTAAGAACTCAATTACTGATACATGTCATTACAATTCTTCTCTTAATATCAGGAAATTCTGTCAATAGCTTTTCCTGGGCCTTGTCAAGTGACAAGTAGTAGCTCCTTCACACCAGAGATTCCGAGAACTAAACTACGATAATAGGAGCTCAACCATGGCGTTACTAGAGGCTTCATCCTCATTGTTGACACTTGGTATAATTTTAACGGGAGATACAAGGTTCACAAACTCTTTCAGTTCTTCAAAGCTGCTATGCTCGCTGTATGGTACTTCATACCTACATTGCGTCAGAGCATAACTTTATTATGATTAGTAGGAATGCTTGTTCTAGTTAACGATATTGGCACACACAGACACGAAAAAAAAAAAAAACTTCCATACAGCTGACAACAGCATTATTTTGAGACGGATCTGAAAAGCGCACACAGATAAAAGGTAACTGAGTGTTGAGAAAAAAGTAGTGAAAGACAAATGTAAAGGAGATTGAATTAGCCTGAAGGCTGTCATAATCCATTCTGAAGTATTGCCTATTTCACTCTTTCAAAGCTGCTAAAATCAGAAAAGAGAACTTGGTACAAGGTGAACAAATCATTTTTAGACAAAGTATTAGTATTACTGGTCTGTAGTTCTGCACCAGCAAAATAAGCAGGCATATGGTAAAATAGAAGTAATCACCTTATGATAGTACCCTGCTGTCGTTTTCTCCCTGCTGGCTTCTTCCCTTTACCAAGACTCCACCCAGTCGGAGAAAATGCAACTATTAAGCTGAACCTTTGCTGAAAGTGGAGAGCAAGCAAAAAGTTATCTCCCTATTAGAATCGATTTAGTTTGTCACAAAAGCAGGACAAAATGTATGAGATCAAAAAGTCATCCCTCAAATATTTGTGTACTATCTTTCTGGGGAACTCCAAAACTTAAGATTATATATGGAAGTGAAACAATGCATGAATAAGAGAAAAAGAGTCATGTACTGCATATTGGTATGACAATTGTTTCAACCGTTTGAAGCTTGCAATTGTCCACATTGGTACGACATGTATATTACTCTCATTCTCGTTCAGAGTGAACCACCGAATATCTTCTGCAGGCAGCCCTAAACACTCAAGAAGACGAAGTTTTGCAACAGGGACATATATCTTCCGCTGTAGAACACGAGCAACTTCTAGGAAAAGTCTCTCTTTCCCTGTTTGTACAGAAGAACGGATGTCAGAGGGAGAGGAAGGAATAAACTGAAACAGTGACTGTGATCAAGAAAGCAAGGATACCTATTGTATAACTCCCGATAAGAAACAAGGTTTTAGGGTTGAAAGATTCTGCTTGAATGGCCTCAATGACGAACTGCATCACAACGTCTTGCTTTGGAAAGTTGTACTGCCAGGGAACCCTTGTAAGATTAGTTATATGAAACTAGGAACAGTAGTTTACTTTCACATTCTGAATTATGTTTGTGTCAGTCCAAATTAGCTTCCAAAAGGTATTAAGTCTCCTTATTCTAAATACTATACATTGAAACATATCATAATCTCATCTTCCAATTATAAACCAAGTACTAATGTTTGCTCCTTCTCCCCTTTTTAAGGCTATCATGCTAGATTCTACACGTGCCCAGTTAAACATCAACCTCCAACATGCTGAGTTTTGTTGATGAATTTTGGAATAACGACATTTGATTGTCTTTCCTAATGAATTCCCATATTTACATCATGTGAATATGTGATCCTGGTTGCCTGTCGCCCTTTAAGCACATAAACCGAAAAACTAACGCATTTTGAACCATGGCTGGAATTGGACAGGGGGCGGTTGGCTTTCACACTATGCCTAGGAGCGCTTTTTATTCCTTCAGTTATGGCATTAAACAATAGCTTTTCATGCAAAGAATTTGTGGCACTTACTGACTACTAGATTAGAATATTGCGAGCCAAAGTGAAGCAGCAGGAATTTAACTAATCAGTGATTTTTAGAGTAAAATACTTTCTACATATGTGACGTTGGTCAAATGCTTCGCAGGCAAACTCTTCGCGGAGCTACAACTACTAGAGTCCATTATGGTCATGTGCTAAGTAGGGAACCACTTAACTAAGCTAACCCAGCGAATAATGAGACTGCGCGAAGGACAAGTAGGGCAGTACTGAAAACTCAAGCAGCCTCACATCAAAAGCCTCCACAATAAGCTATAGTAACCAGAAACAAGCACAATACCTCCGGTTTGCAATATGTTGTATCAAGAATAAGGGTGTGAATACGGCATGTCTGAAGACCAGTTGTTTTTGCCATCTCCTCATTGAAACGGAAATCCCCCGTGTGTAGAACTGCCTGGACATATTAGAAGGAGAAATTTGAGTCAACTAAGATTAGGAACGAAAATAAAAGATGGCATAACAATCTAATATCCACTATCATAGATTTCATTGAAACACACCTCGCCGTTAGGGGGCTCAAAGAGTATAATTATGGCTCCTGGGCAGTGATTTGCATCGTAGCAAGTGACATTAACTCCAGCAATATCAATTTTCTGGTTAAGAGGCATGATGTGTAACCTGTCCCATGAGATCCCAATCTTTGTATTTATAAGCCTTGCTGTTATCATGGAGCAATAGATTGTGCCATATGCAAAGGATTTGGCCAGCCCTTGGTAATCTGTGTAACAAAGAACAACTTATTTGAAGGATGAACTGAGTTACAAGGACACTTACTCATCTGGTCAAAACCAAATGCATCAAATTGAAAAATCAATGCAGTTGATACTCAATTAGCTTGGATTAGCGTTTACCAATAGTGCTGCATTGTCAGTTCTTCAGGGACTTTTACTAGTCAACTATCAGTTTGTTACATAGCAGACTGCATATGCAGAGCCCTTTCTAGCTAACAAACCACGGTATGGCTATGATTTTAGAAAATCTCAGAATGCTACCAAATAAGAAATTCGTAGCAGAGCAAGAGCACGAACAATTTTGGATATTATTCACAGGCTCAGATGTCTAATACAAACTCAGAATGACAGGGCAGTGGACACTATTCTCTACACATCACATAGAAATCATCTAAAAGAAATGTATCCGAGACTCCGAGTAAAAGAGGAAAGCACAACTAAAATTTTAATGCAAGAATAGATTTAGCAGACACCACCAGCAACAACAACCAAGCCTTATTCCCAAAATAATTTGGGGTTGGCTAACATAAATCGTCATCTGTAACCGTCTTGCACAGGCCATAAATGTTAAATTATTGTAAAACGTATTGAAACATGTTTAGCAAGAGTTTTAGAAAGTCACCAAAAGAAAAGGAAATCTAAAGCAGGTATCTCAGGTTGAAAGACTTATGTTCAGTTCCTAACCTTTATTCTAGCACTGCTTTAAGCAAATCACAGCAATGGATAGCAAATCTACCATGGATCCATGGACAACTCCACAATAAGTCTCTACAAAATACTAAAAAAGGAACGAAAAGAACCACAGGATGGCTATTACTAGGTGGGGCTCCATAGAGAAGTGCACTAGCAAAGAACCACAAAATGGCTATACTAGGAGACAAGGTCATATTCGGCTGCATATGTAGTGCACTAGCATGCAACTCAGGAAAAATAAAACAGGTAACAGAAGACCACAAAATGGCTACTACTAGGAGACAAGGTCATTCGGGCTCCTAGCCAAGTGCACTAGCATGCAACTACTTGATTTGGTAGGGTTAACAAATTAAAGTAAGGAATAGTGCAGGAAAGAACTTTAAATGTTAGAAATCTATGATAGACTACATAGTAAGTGATAAACTAAAAGGACAGGTTGTTGACTTACGGTCAATGTGAAAATGAGTAAGAAACCAATGTGAACAATCCCTTCGAAGATAGCGAAAAGCATCCTGTACAGGAGCAGGTCTTGTCAGAATAATTGTGGGGAAAAGTACAATTTGAATCATACTTGAAAAACATTAAGGAATTTTTAGTTAGAGGTAACTAGTAATGGATTCCAGCCAAAGAAGTGAGATATATTTTTCATGTGTAGTGAGAGAGTAAAAAATCACTTCAGAATTCGATACAACAGTAGCACTGAAGTACAAAATTTACCACGCGGAATGGCGTTCCTGGAATAGAACACCATGGAGGGACATCCTTACTCTTCCCTTTAACAGCTTTTCTTACTGTAACCTTCCTTTGGCGAGAATCAGGTTTGGCTTTTTCCTTCAGTTGCTGTCCTGAGCTTGTCAAATTCTTCTTCTTGTGAGATGAGGGGCATGAGAAAAAGTCTGTTATTAATTTGTTAGTAGATGTGTTCTTGGCTGCATCTACCGCATGTTCAGTACCCCCATTCTCCTTCTCTGTTAAAATGTTCTCTCTTTCCTTAAGCTCCTTAATACTCTGCATGATCTTCTTCCTAGGACCAAGTGCTGTAATCCCCATGGTAATAAGGTCCTACATCAGAAATCCATAAGAGTTTTTCGCAACTTAACAGCAGAACCTTTGAAGTAAAATCTTCTTACCAGGCAATCTTTCATAGTAAAGGCTAGTGTAAGTGAACAAAGCATATCTGTTTCACCGAATGTCGAAGTATACTTTCAAGATTGTCTGATATCTGCTCGTAATCTAATTTTAACAAATCATGCTAATTGTTTCCTCGTTTCAAAAAACTTATCCGAATCACTAACGTACACTTTCATTATACGCATCTACTTCTAGTCTAGTTTGCCAACTATAGGAGCGTCTTTTCTGACAACCTGTTCATGGAAATCTCTTTTAAAGTTTTAAGTTTACTTATCAAATGCGTAGCCATATAATACATAAAGATATAAAAACACGAACCGTACCTCTTCAGTCAGAAACTGTAGAGATTCCCAGTCAATCTCTTGTTTGGTGAAAGCTGTTTCATATTTGACAAGACCCAAACTCTGTAACCATTTTAAAACAGGAGCCTCAGACTCAGGTTTTGCGGAAGATTGTGAAGGCCTGTAAGACGATTGCAGAGACTGTTTCCTCACATCATTGGAAGAATATTCCTGCCAAAATATGCCATACATAGTTAAACAGTGATGGATCATGACATTTTCCTTGAAACAGAAACTCAAGCATTACTGTCTATAACTAAAAGAATATACGAAAAACATGATTCATCTTTTCCAAAATCCATTACAGATGAGGACACAACAAACCAGCAAGAATGCCATAAAATCATTGATGAGAGGTCAGAGGGTATTTTACTAACACACTGCCAAATTATCCATATTCCATCTTTTTATCTGCAAATTACTTCAAGTCTATAATGTTCATAAAAACATCAACGTGCAAAAAGACGAGTGGCTTCTGTTCAAAACAAGAATATTTCTACTCAACAAATAGCACGTGCATGACGTGCAAGCTTTACAAAGATCCATACTACAGAGCAGTAAATGATGTGAATGTAAATAGAAGTCCAAGACAGTTTTAAGAAGAAAAGTGTGAAGATGCTAACCTTTGGAGAAACAGACTTATCAATGCATTCGTTTGCATGAAATTGCCTAGACTCCTCATTCATCTCGGAAATATCAATCCCACACAGCGGACAGTCCAACATAGGTCCAGGTTCTAACTCATCTTCGTCTGCACATAGCTTCATCAACACATCAAATTGAGTGCTTTCAAAGTCCCCTTGATCATCTTCCACGTCTAAATCCTCATCATCAATTCCACTACCATCTCCTCCTTCTCTATCTCCGTTCCTATCAGACAATGACGACAACAGTCTAGATTCTATGGAATGAGATTCACGTGAGCCAACCCCATGACTACCACAATCAAGCTTCTTATAATCAGGCTCACAAGGAGACTTACTAGTGCTACCACATACAGAACTTTCCCCATAACTTCCTATTGTTTCGAGTGTTTCAGCGTCCAACTCAGCAAGGCCAGAACTTCCGAAAATTTCAGAATCCAACTCATCAAGCCCACTGCTGACACATGTCTCGTCCAACTCTAACCCTGTGTTCCCAATGGCAGAAATAGAGTCTAAATGAGACAAAGGACGGTGCTTTATCTGAGTTTGCACGAGTGGATAGCGCCCGCCAACTGTTCGAGGAAATGCCTCACTGACCCCACCATTAATCTCACCAGAAACTGAACAAGGCGGGATATTTTCCTTTCCACGATGCGATACAGGCTTACGACACTTTGTCAAAGATCCAATCAGATGGGGTTCCTTCACAAACACACATCAAAATTCCAATAAATTTCTACACCCAATTGAACATCAATCAATGCACAACCCAATTGAACTACACTACACCCCCAAATCAATAAACCCGTACTAACCCAGGTCAATTAAACAATCAAAAGTCAAAACCCATCACAAAGATCCTTCCGAAAATGTCGAAAACTATGATATTTCGAAAATGAAAAAAAAAATTGATAATTAAAATTATTCCAAATGAAAATCGAAAGTGAGTGAACTTACAGAGGTATTATCGGAGAAGGAACCCAGTACGACACTCGGACGCTTTTTTCCGATCATTGCTTGAGTTTTAGACCATACAAAAAATGATAAATTTAGGGTTTGGTACAACAAAATTGGGGATTCTACTCTCTTGGAAAAAGATGATTATTTTTAAGTTGAAAATGACGGTGAATTCATTCAATGGAGATTATGGAAAAAGAGAAAGTTGGAGGTTTAGCCATCAATTTAGAGCTTCGCCTGCTTCTTTGGAGCTGCGATATGCAACTTGAAGGTGAAGCTTTTGTATTTTTAAACTCATTTGGGATTTGGAGGGAAATCATTCTATTTAAATTATTTAACTCATTTCCGCGCACTACCTGTATTTTGGAATATTATACGGGAGTACACCGTATTGTCGTACCCCTACCCCCGTGGGCATATGGAAAATTATACGGGAGTTATACAAAACACACTAGTTTTTTATACTAAAATTTTAAAATTGTTCGATCTTAAAGTTCAGTTTGCTAATGAATGAAAGATTTCCATATATAAGTAAGAAATTCGAATTTAAAATGATTATGACGATTATAGCTTATAAGGAATTTAACACACTGAAGTGTACGTGGTAATGAACATACAAACAACACATTTTGGCCTGACCAAATTCTAAAAAACATACCAAACATAATAGCCTCACGAAAAATAAAACAATTTCGACAATCACAAATAATTATTTATTCATATTGATTAAATTGCTCAGATAAGAAACTATAACTAACTAACAAAAAATCGAAAATGAACCTCAACTTTCATTTTATACATTAAAGAAAGACAAAAGACTTTTCGCACTCATACATTCTCCTCATCATTATTGTTCCTTCTACATTATTCTCCAAAGTTCTCCCCCTTGCAATTTTAGCTAACGACAGATGTAGTTGCATCTCGGCAAAAATTGACCTATACAAAATTGCAGGAGTTGTTATATAAAGTGATAGTAACCCTATTTTTATTTTTAGGCTCATTTATGGTGATACGATTTTTTACTTTTGCATGCCAAACTAAAAGATGCGTATTAAAATAAAATAAAGATAGGACCCGTAAAGGTAACCTTCACAGAAGTTGACTCTATTTGACATCGCCCGCTTTTGTTTGTCATGAACCTTTTTATTTTATTTTTTAATTTTTACTTGTGACCCGTGTTAGCCCACATATTATATAACTTCAAACTCGGTCCAACCCGTTTACCAAATTTGACCTCTAATAAACACAAATCACCATAAAGTTAAACCAAACCCTTTTGTTCGTACTTGACATGACTCCTTTACAAATTTAGACAACTTAGTTTTCGTATAGCATTTCAAAATCTCAGTTTTAGTATGGTAGACCCGCAATTATATATTATAAACAATATTCGAGATGTTTATTTCACTTGTTTATAACTTCCGTAATTTTGAAAAAACATTCTTTCATAAAAAATAAAGAAAAACATCTTCAAGCCTGTGTGTAGATTACTACCTATTTAGTTTTGTTTTATTTAATAAATTCTTAAACTTTTATGTTTTTTGGGACAAATATGACCTAACCCAAAATAACACAAATTGATCCGTAATTTGAAATACATTAAGAAGAAATCAAGAAGAAAAATACATTAGGGAAATATAAAATCACTACAAAAAATTCAACACAAATTTTAGTATCGTAAGTTGTTACAAATGCAAAATAAAAGATTCGTAAGTAAGCATAATTGAAATATTTTGTATATCAACATAAATGTGGAATATTAATTCCACTAAAATTTTAATACTATGATGTCTTGTCGTAAAAAGATGTTATAATTGATTTTTACCTGTAGTATGACTTAATCGGACATGAACCTGTATAGACCTTATCCGTTTTTTACTTGGCCCATATTTTACATGTATGTTGCATTTATTATTAGAATAGCCCGTTTAATAATTGAGTTATTAACCCATTCGATAGAGGATCAAGGTTAGCCTAGTGGTTAGGAACTCAACCTGCTTGGGGGATGTCCCGAGTTCCAATCCTCATACCCCCACCCCCGCAACATTAGTTGCTCCATTGTACCAAAAAAAAAAAAAAAATTAACCCATTCGATAATTGAGTGTCATGGGTTTCTTACATGTTCGATAATTGGGTACTGTCACGGGTTATGAATCCGTTTGATGTCGTGTTAGTGTCAAATATTCCATGATAAATAAAATTATGTAAACAACTTTTGATGTAATCACCCATCTAGCATTAGTAGAATACATATAGGACCAAAGTAATTCAACAAACTCGTGCTACAAAAAGGTTCTTAACTTATAGGACATTATAATGGAAATTGAGAACTCCATGCTCCATGGGATCACAATTTTTTTTTGGAGAAAGTCTTAACATGCTTCAGTTACAACATATATTTAACGAATTTTTAATCTGACATATTTGATAATCGGGTAAGCGTCATGGTTTATTAACCCATTTGATTATTGGGTTAGTTAGTGTCATGGTTTATTAGTCCGTTTGATAATTGGATTAGTGTCACGGGATATAAACCTATTTTAAACTTTTTTTTTTGAAATACATGATTAAACTATTTCAGGTAATCTATGTTAATTTTATTTTTTTCTCATATCATTTCTAAATAGCTTAATAATATTAAAATATTAAGGTTGCATTATTTAAGCGCATAATAAATCATATTCAAGGATTAGTTTTTCGTTGAGGGTATAGTTTTATTTTGTTTCCTAAATAAAAGCTATATTCAAGGAATAGTTTTTTTTTTCCTTAACATGAGCTATATATATGGTATGCACGTAAAAATCATATACATGGAATAGTTTGATGCTCAATTTAAGGAAGTAAATGAAATTTAGATGGTTTTATAACTTACTACCCTTATTATCATTGCTTTTATTTTTTAGTTTTTTCCACTTAACAATAAAAGATAACGTGTGACTTGGTAGAATTAAAATATTTGGTGATGGTTTTAGGAGTAAAATCCAATTTAAATGATTGTAAAAAAATTGTTTTAAAATCCCATGAGAGTAGCTAACTATTTTTTGTGTTAAAAGGTAAGCATATCCGGCTAATTTGATTTCTTTCCATTTTTTTTTTAATCTTTATAGAATTCTTAGATTAATTCAAATTGGCTTAAAATTGGAAATAATGTATTTTTAATATGTTTTCCAAATTTAAAATCACGATTAATGATTTTAAGGGATTTAAATCAATTTATTTTATACCTTTACATTTTTAAATAATTCGATCCATAATCTATGGCATATTTTCGATGAGTATCTTTATATTTGGAAATTTATATATATTTTTTAATTATTTTAGAATATTTTAAGGAAAATTCTGATTTTATGAAATTATTTTTATTCTTAACAAAATTAATTAAGGAAATGTCATTTTTGTTGTAGATTATGATTCCTAAAATTCGAACTATTGATTTAACGTGGAGCTCCAAATTTTTTTTTTAATAAATTTGGTTTTAAAAAAAAAATCCGTTTATAACAATTCCGTTTGATTTCGGCCATAAAGATTTTTTTTTTCTTAAGGATTTTCGGTTTATGTTGTTGTTATTTAGGAAACTATGATTATTAGTCAATATTTATTGATTTTAATTTTCGGAAATTTACATTTATAGTAATATGTAGCTATTTTATAATGTGTTATGCATTATTTTAGGATAGAAATGAAATTTGATTTTATTCTGTCCTATTATTTGGTTAAAAGATTTGATCCCATTTTAAAGAGGCATGTGGATATCATAATAATCTTGAGATATGAGAAATATTGTATATATTACCGTGAATCATGTTATTTTTGGCATCGAAATATTTGTACTGTAACAGCCCGATCCACCGTCCGTCGCAACACAACCCAATAAGATGGGTAGTCACCCCTTAGGCCCGTAAATCCTCACTTGGGCGCTAAAAGGTGAAGGCCTTTGTTGTTAGTATGATGGTAGGAATCTATTATAAACTGATCATATGAGCTTTATTTTCCCAATGTGGGACAAACCAACTCCATAAACCACTTTCCATATTCCGTAGTGTTACACGTACGGCGTGTGCTAATCACACGCACACGTTTTATTGTTAGTGGCATTTCGGGAAGGTTTTGTTTGACATCATCACCTACGAAGCATCCTACGTGGACATGCTTAAAATTTCTTAAATCCACCGCTATTAATAAATATTATTATGCAAGTACGCAACCTAGGTACTAAGTTTAGTGTGATCCTTGAGACTTAAACTGTTTAACGCCATGCACTGATAAACTCTCAGACCGCAATAACGTGAAGCGGTGAAGATCAAATCGCCCACGTCCAATACATTTGCTGTTATTGAGATCTTAGTACGCATAACTTATTATTATTATTATTGTTTTTGGAACAATCCATCGGATTGCATTTATTATACTTTTAGATACGTCAAATAACTTTGTAAGAGATTGTGCTATATGATTCTTCAAGATGTTTTAAAATTAAGCTTCTTTGAGATGATTGCATCATGTATCAGCTTTAATTTAATTTGATTTTTTTGTACAAATACATCCTTCATTCTAAAAGTAGATTAGCACACTCCAAGTGGCTGAGCCTGAGCTTCCTCATTATCCTTCTCTTAGATGATAGTAATTTTCGTTTTTATTACTGAAACTATAAGTAAGAAACTATCCTAATAATACACTTTGTTGACCTTGGATTCCATTATTTTACTCAAAAGGACACTACATACAGAGTAGAATATGCATCATATACTCATCCCATACTTTATTAGCAGCTTATTATAGCCACCAGAGTAGTATGATTGTATGATGTTCATGCGAGACTTGCAATTTATAGTCAATCGATTGTCGTATAACTTTGATTACGATTGAAAATATTATTGGGTAGGTGTAGGTTATGATGCATTATGTTATTTATTCAGCTTTATGTGTTATGCATTAATTTGAACAGTGTCAATATCCCTAAACGACAAAATAGTGAGGAACTAAAGGGCAAAAAAAAGGACCAACACAAAACATTTCTCCATTCCTCTCTCTCTGCTCTCCCCGACTCCCCTCCTTACCTATCACCGTTGTTCTGGTCTGCAGCCCAATTTTTGCTGATATGAAATTACAAATGATAAAATAAAATGGTGCTCTAGTTTCCTCTTGCCAAAGCACATTGTTCAGCAAATTGATCGAAGCTGTAAAGACTTCCTTTGGAGCATTGATGAAGGAAAAAGAAAACTAACATTTAAAAGCTGGAAGTCATCTTGCACTCCAAAGACGGAAGGGGGGTTTGGCATAAAGGAACTGCTTTCATGGAATAAAGCAGCCATGGCAAGATGGATTTGGAAGTTATGTAACAATCATGAAGGCCTCTGGTGTACTTGGACAGCTGCTTATAAGATCAAAAAGGGCAACATTTGGACAGTGAAGAGAATTGAGAATGATCCCGAAAGCTGGAAAGGAATCTTAACTGTAAGAGATGAGATTATCAACATCACAGGAGATGAAAAAGCTGCTGAGCATGCTATAAACACATGGACAAAAGGGGGGAAATTCAGGCTCAAGCTCGCTTATGACCAATTCAGGGATCATCATAGCCAGCTTAAAGGAAGCAGAGCAATTTGGAATGCTGTCAACCTGCCACGTTACAGCTTTGTAAGTGCAATGGCAGCTCAGAAAGTTCTACCTACTGTAGACAATCTAATTAGAAGAGGAATGATCATTGTTAACAGGTGTGTCCACTGCAAAACAAATGCAGAATCACATCATCATCTCTTCTTTGGATGTGATTTTGCAAACTCAATCTGGAATGATATTCTGCTCTGGAATGGGATTAAAAGAAATGCTTGGAGTCTTAGCCGAGAGCTGCAATGGAGTATGCGAAAGAAGCACACCAAGCACTGGAGATACAGATGGTATTGTGCTAGTCTTATGGCGACGATTTACATGATTTGGTATGAGCGTAATTCAAGAATCTTTGGCGACCAGATTCATAGTAAGGAGTGGATTATAGCCCGTATTAAGGATGTAGTGAGTGTCCGTATTTTAGCAATTACAAATCATCATCTACATGATGAAATAGTCGATAATCTAAATGTTGTCTAGAGTTTTGTAAACTTGTAGTGGTTCTTATTTTTGTATCAATCTTTGCTTTTATTTTTCTACCCCTTGTGGATGAATAAAAGCTAAATTCATACCAAAAAAAAAAAAATGATAAAAAAAAGTATTAATTTTTCGAGCTAATTTATGTATATTTGATGAAACTGGAAACAAGCTAAACACAACATATTTTACTCCGTATGACGATTCTGTAATATGATATA
The DNA here is from genome assembly GCA_963680865.1 of Spergularia marina. Taxonomy (NCBI): domain Eukaryota; kingdom Viridiplantae; phylum Streptophyta; class Magnoliopsida; order Caryophyllales; family Caryophyllaceae; genus Spergularia; species Spergularia marina. Next base: position 16,919,046 of record OY804553.1, on the reverse strand, counting down.
TTAAAAAAATTCTTTGATATCTCTCAGAATTTATATTCAATAAGACCAACCATTTTGTTAATCACATGTAGTGCTCACTTATGACATCTTCTGAAATTTAGTATTCAATTGAGTTGCTTGGGTGTTCCAGAATTCAAATATGAAGCATGTAGTGATTTTTCCTTCTTATTTTTTAAATCAATTTTTCATTGAACCCAATCAGTAATTTTTGCACTATCTGATGTATACTTTAAAAACTTAATAGCCCCACATATCAACAAAAAACTTTAAGATGTTTCTGCAGTAATAAATTGTGAATGTGCTTGACTGCCTAGCCATATGGTTATTAATTAGCACTAAAGCACATGAATATTTTATTACACAGAACAATCATAAAGTTTCTTGTTGATATTTGGGGTTATTTTGTTTTCGCGTATGCATCATATTCAAGATCTTAGGTATATGGTTAAAAATTATTTGGGTTGATTTAATTCACAGACAAATAGTGGAGGAAAAACCAAGAACAAATTGAACAATACCAGAAGCGTCAAAATCTTCATGCCTTTAGGCATTTGTTTAGAGCTTCACATTTGTAATTAAAGACAAGAGTATTCGTTAAGAGAACTTTAAGAGAACCTAAACGATGCATATAAGACACTAAGACAACTTAATGACAAATCGCCCAAATGGGTACGATTGTACGAAATCAAAGCCTTATGACCCATGAACACATAGTATCAACAAGACAACAACCATAATAGTATATTACTATGATTACTATCCCCCTTAGAGAAAACAACCTTAAAATACTAAAAAGTAGCATTAATTACTACAATGCACAACATTTGTTCCTAAACATGAACGAAATTTACAACAAATGGACCATGAACTCACCCCTCACATACCCGTGGTGATTTTTCGATACTTTTATAGTCCAAATTTCTAATATCTTTTAATAAATAAAACTATTGCCCCTACTTGTCTCCCTACTCATTTGGGTGCGGGTAAATGTAAGTAACACAAGGTCACGTTAGAGTACTGTTACTATTAATACTATACGGTGTATGTACAAACTTTGAATTGTCAAACGATTTTTCACAAACGACTTAGTAGTGAATCATAATGAAAATATAGGCTATTATAACGGGAAAAAATAGGCTAATAATAAGTTAAACGACCCAACAAAAATTGGACGGCATTCTCTAGAACCATTCTGTCCAAGTTGGGCATTTCCAATTGACATGCTCCAACTTGAGGGGGGTACGATGTTAGGAATTGTATATCTCGTAGTCTATAGTGTCCGTAGGTTTGTCGTATACATTGCTTTCCCAATCATGGTTCGGGTATATAGACATGGCCGGGCCGGGTGGGAAATTTCGGGGAACACTGTGCAAAGTTTCTTAAGGCAATTTCGGCGGAATTATGAAATTTATTACTAATATGTCAAATTATTCAAGCACTTTGTCATACTTTAATAGTTTTATAATGAAAACAAATGAGGAATTGAAGCACTTTCCATTGCGCCTAATCAATATGATTCAAGCACAGATGATCACGAAATTTACAGAAGAACACAAAAAAAAAAAAAAAAAAAAAAAAAAAAAAAAAAAAAAAAAACCTAAAGCACACCCAAAAGACCAAAACCTCTACCAAGAGAAATCAAGCTTTTAGAGCCGCCTAAAGTACACAAGTGGAGATCTATGAAGACTTTCAAGTTCAGATCTCAAAAAAATCAAGTCAAATTTCATATTCGAGACCAAGCAACAATAACCCTCGACGTCAAATCATGTGGAGAATTAATCAAATGAGTTGATGCCATTTCCTAGGATTATTCGAGAGACTATACACAATTAAATTCTTAAATTAATAAAATTTCATTTTGTTCCCTATTTTGTTGTTAGTACGAAATTTGTGGTTACAATGACGTCCATAATAAAAATAATTGTCTACAAAGGTTAAATAAAATGCAAGTATTTTACGGAGTATCCTATATAAAGGGTCAGATATTCATCGGCTTAATTTTATTATCACAATTCGACATTATTATTAAGTAACTCGTGTAACGCAGGTTATCTAGGCCAATCACAATGATTAAAATACCCATTCTAATCACTATGGGCAAAAGGGTAATTTTATCAATTTCTTACTCAAACTCACCCTCTCCCCCCCTTTGTCGACAGTTAGCTTTCTCCTCTCATGCTCTCACCATTTGCCCACCATGGAAATACCAACCCAGATACCACCCCACGCCACGCCGGAAAACTTACCTCACCGCCGGCAGGACCACACCTCAGGCTTCGCCGGTGAAGAAAATGAAAAGACACCCTATGATGGGGCGGGTGTTTGAAGGGGCGTGGTAAACCCCTTTGGGGTGTGGTATTGTGAAGTGGCCGGAAAAAGGGTTTAGCGTTCCATTTCGCGGCGCCGCTAACGCGGCACCAGAAAATGGAAACCCCTTACCCTTTTTTCCGGGCATGTGGGTCAAGTAAGAGAGAGATTTAAACGGGCTTTAATCATTGATGATGATGTGACGGCGTGGGTGAACCACCGGAGTGAGGTTGCGCTGCCGTGGCCGGCCCAATGGTAGTCCCGGCGGCGAAAGTGGTCGGTGGTGGTGCTAGAAGTGGGTGGGTGGTGGTTGTTGACTTGGGTGGTTGGCGGTTCTGTTTGGTCGTGGGGATTGGATGAGAGAAAGAAGGAAGAAGGGAGTTAGAAGAGGGAGTTGATTGATCAAAATGAGTGGCTTAGATTTGCCAAAAATCAGTAATTAAAATGGGTATTCTAATCACTGTGATTGGTATAGCATTCCTGCGTGTAACACACGGGCTACCATATTAGTTATAACTTATAATACAATGTTTGCATTCCCCTCTCGAATAATTCTATGGTGCACGACGTGCACCGAAAGGTACCGTAGCGAAGGTTATATCTACCGTACATTATGTTAGAAGAAGATCTACACCATTCACTTATTTTAATTATTTATATTTTGTAAATTAATTTATAATTACTTGAAAAATAGGAAAATGTAGTATAATAAATTTATGAAAAATAAAATAAAAAGAATACATAGTGTTTGTCTCGCCGGCCAGAATAATTTGCTCGGAGTAGATCGCCGGCGAGGGGCGTCGAAAAGTTCTCGTCGTCAGTATTCTCCGGCTGTCAAAAAATTGGGAGGCTAGATTCGAACCCCTGACCAAGGGTAAGATGAATCAAACACCAAACCACTAAAGCAATTTCCAATTGATGATATAATTCAGCACCAAAACATTATATTGACTGGCCTGGCCCAGGCCCAGGTCAAATCCGCCTCCATCATGTACTTGTTGATGCTATTGATTTGCCTGTTTCTACCAATTGCATGAAATAGCTCATTTGGTTTGACATACACGATGTCATTTAAAAGGTTGCAGGCTCGAACACGAGTTTTTTTTTATATTTTGTGTTTTTGTTTTCTTTTCGTTTTTTTCCCCTTTTTTGAAGTTAATAGTTTTCAATCTTCTCGTTCGTATTACACATGGTTATTGTTTAATACTGTTTAAGCGAAGTCATTTTCGAGGGGGTCTATATTTATTTAGTTTTTACATAATAGAGACAATCTATTTTATAAGGAACATTACTCTATTGTGGTGAAATGATTTAAGTAGGAATTGTAGTCATGAGTTTACTAATAATAAACATGTAATGTAAACATTTTGAGTAGAGAGTGATAGACGTTTACATTTGAAACAACGAACCATGGAAATTGTAGAAACCATTTTGTATGGTCGTTATGTATATATCACTATAACTAACATGTTGTATGAGACCATGTCACATACATTAATTTACTCCGTATAGTTGTTAACAATCATTGTACATTTTAGTGTGAATATAGCAAAAGATGTTTGAGGGAGGTAAGTAGGAAATGTGATATCAATTATCCAGAGACAAATACTTTGATCTGGTGTGCCAAGAAAAGATTCAGTTCGAAACTCAAGAAGCAGGTGGCAGCTGCTGTTCTGTTTTGCTTGACCTACCAGATTTGGCAAGTTAGAAATAAATGCAGGATGGAAAATATAGTGTTGTCTCCTAGATATGTTTGTGATGTAGTCACTGAGAACATTAGAATTAGACTTAGGAGTACAATTAAGAATTTGGATATCACTAAGTGTAACTGGCTTTGCTAGTTAGATTAGTGGGAGTTCTAGGTGATGAAAATGTTTGATTCTCTGTCTGAGAACAGAGAGTTGGCGTGTTTTTGCAGGGGTATGCCCCGATGTTCTTGTACTTCTTTTTTATTCAATACAATTACATTTTAGCAAAAAAAAAAAAAAAAAAAAAAAAAACAATCATTGTACATTTTATGATGTTATTACTCTCATACAAAAGTGTCGTTATGAAAATTTTTATTTTTCAGGTATGAGAAGTACACAACGATGCGAGTCCATGCATAGCTCCTTGAAAAAGGTGCTTCATAAGAAGTTCATGTTGTACAAATTCATAGAGTATTATGACAAGGCAGTAGCTAAGCTAAGATGGGAAGAGAATCATCAAGATTATAAAACAACGCATGAATCTCCCTTTATATCAAGGGTGATTTCAAGTATTAAGCATCATGCCGCTGAGTTATATACTATGAATTCATTCTCTATGTTGTGTGAGGAAATGAAGCATGAAGCTCATTTTGTGGTCAAAGATGTCATTCTAAGACACAAGAACAAGAGCCACAAAAGCCTATTTTTTACTGGTTGAATGCTATTGAGAATCAAGAGTTGTGGTATGTTGTGGTTAGGCACGACCTTCATGGTCATATGTCTTGTTGTTGTATGAAGTTAGAATCATTAGGTTGCCCATGTCGTCATATGTTTGATGTGATGAAGTATGCGAACATTGAGAAAATACCGGAGCGTTGTATATATTTTCAATAGATGGACTAAAAATGCAATAGACTATGACGAGGGGCAAACCAACACTGTGGAATTGGATGGAAGAGATGAAGCACTTATAATGGCTAGGTATGCAGACCTCTCTATGTTTTGGCCAAGGATTTGTCGTGGAGCTGCTCAATCTCTCGAGGCTTTTCGTGAAGTAAAAGCTACATTTGTAAAATTATGTCTCAAATTTGGAAGTGACAAGAAAGTGAAAATTCCTCAATATGTAGCACTTGGGATTGGTGATCCTAAAGTTGTTGAAAATGGACGAGGACAACACTCCAAGAAAGGTAAATCTGGACTAGCTAAATCAAACCCCTGTTATTCTGGAAATCCTAAAAAAGTATCTACGGCCAAGAAATGTCCACCAAAAGCTCCACCAGTTGATAGATATATGCCCAATACCTATACTCAAGGGATCGGAGTGTTAATGAGGTATTGTAATCGTTACTATAGTTAATGTTGTTATTGTTGTTGTTGGCTAATATTAGATTTTTGTAACGTGTAGAATTCGTATTTCCATGAGTTGGCGGAAATGGACGAAGATCCTACAGTTTTCGATTGGAACCCAAAGAAGGACCGGTAGTTTAATACAGGTAGCTCGCTCTAAGCCTGTATCTGTATGACAGGATTAATGATGAGTCATCCATGCTAAAAATAGTCTGCATGATTAAGTTGTGTTTCTTTAGTTGATATTTTAGTGACTTAATCATAATAATCGAAGGGAGTGGTAGAATCAGGATGGTTATCGTATACTTTATCAGGATCATTGGAGCGGTGGAGCAGTACGGATCATAACGGGATTGGAGTTGAATACCACATCGGATAACGAGGAGCTCAGATTTGTGGAGTGATGTTTGCTTACTTTCAACTAGCTATACCACCCAGATTTCATGTCAAATTTACGATTGCTTATAAGTAGCGCATTTTTTTAGAAAAATTTCATGTCAAATTTACCATTCCAACTATTACTTTTTGTGTTAATTTAATTTTTTTTACAATTATCTCAGATCTTGAAAACGTTTGTGGGTTGTAGTCGCCAACGACCATTGTCAGCTTGATGGCAAACCGATCGCCTGATCGGAGCCGACAAGGTGAGCCTTAAGGGTGGCAGATTGCCGGAGTTCGTCGAGCGCGATGGCCGGCCGGCGGGAGATTGCCAGGTAGTTGTTGGCCGTGTAAGTAGAAGATAGGGAGAGGGAGGAGAGAGAAATTAATATGCAAAAATTAATTTCAATATTACAAAATTCTAATTACTTATTTTCATAAAAATAAAAAATAATTTAAAACTATTTTATTATGGTGTTTTTCGCTGCATGTCATGTACCATAGAACTGCCCCTACTCCCCTAAGTCGACAGAGTGTGATTGAGCAAAAATGGAAGCAGGGCGCAACGTGTTACGGTGCATGAAGCTAACCCATTCACGTGCATCATCCATTCGCCACAAAACCCTCTTTGTGGATAACATTTCCACACACTGGATTTTTCGGTTTGTTCACCAAACAACCTCTTTCTCCATTCACATGATTTCCCCCTAAATTTGATCAATTTTTATGTCAAATATTTCCTGACACAAAACCATACGGAGTATATGAAAAAAACAAAAACAAAAGCAAAATTCACCTTATCCATCTTTTATAATCACAAAAATACCTTATCCATAAAAAAGTTAGTTAAAAACTCTGATCACAGAAACCTAGGACAGGTGTCCTTGCAAGGTGATCCTCATCCACTAAACCAACGGTCATCATCTTTGACACTTTCTAGAAGCAAAGTGAACAACCTCTTCTTACTGACTCCTTATTTAAAATTAAATTTAGAATCACAATTGAAAAAAATGAGCATTATTTTCCATTGACAAAAAAGGTGAGACCTTTCTCTGTTCATCCCCAAATCCGACTCCTACCCTTTTCTTCTCTCTGACGCTACTCTAAACCCTCTTCTCAATCTCTTCAATCAACCTCATTTTCTCCATCTAATTTGGTAATTGATTTCTCATCTTCTGGGTTTTTTTTTTTTTAAATTTCTTGATTATATTCTTCATAAATGGCGGAAATTCTTAGCAAATCAGCTGCTTTTTCTCCGATTTGTTCTAATCATAATAACAAAATTGGGATTTATCCTGTGACATGCTCAGTTCCAATTAAAAATCAAGGAAAATTAATGGGGGTTTCTTCTCTGAAGAGTGATTTTGGTGGGTTGAGATTAACAGTTGTCCAAGATGATAATAATTCTATGTGGGCTTATAAAAGGGGTAAATCCCAATCGATTCATGCCAAGGTTTGTTAAATTTTCCCTCTTTTTTACTATGTAAATATTTAAAGGATTTATGTTAATTTTTAATGAACGCTGCTGTAATTTTTGTTCTTATAGTAAAGTTAATTGATCAATTTGATTTTTCAAATTATGTTGATGTGTATGGAAATTGGATGTTTGGATGAGGTTATTTTTCTCATATATGGCATGTTAATTCAGTGATTTATTTTGTGTCACTGTGTTGAATGAACTCTGTAATAAATCGTTTTGGTATTTTACTTGTGTTTATCTAAAAATTGTTAAAGAAGCTTTCCTGGTAAGTTATGATTGATTATGAGCTTAAAATCTGAAATGCCCTTTTGATAATATGCCAGTTTAGGTCATTAAGGTTGACCCAGTGGTTAGGAAACCAGCGTGCCTGGGTTTGTCCGGGTTCAAATCCTCGTATCCCCACCCGCGCAGCATTAGCTCCTCCTATTTACCAAGAAAAAAAAAAAAAAAACCAAGTGAACTATTTTGCTCACTGTTTTTCGGTTTGTTTTGCGCTTAGCTTCAAATTTTCTGCCTAATCATTTGGGAGTCAGGCGGTGGGGTGGAAGGTTGTTGTTTGAAGCATTGGCCTTCAAAGTTTCGTACTGAAAATCTGAATGATAATGAAATGACTTGTAAAATTTTAATTATCGACTCTCTTGGTGAAATTGTTGATAATGTATGAAATTGGTATGAAATTACACTACTTTCCGGTTTTAGTCTCTAGTAGCTTGTATGAATGGGATGATGTATGAAGTGGGTTTTATTTTCGAACAAGAATTATATTACCAGATATCTGATAGATTGACATGATAGCATCATGGGCAATCCCTTGGGTAGCTGGGCCGCCAACAAAGCATCTCATATAGCTCAAGAGAATAGTTAAAATATCACATTTGCATACATTAGCTTGCATTCTACTAGTATATGTTTTGCGTCTTCGGGAGGCCAACTTATGTTTGGTGTTATATCTGAGTTTATGTTTTGTTCATAGTATGCATATGTAATGTGGGCTAATAGTGCATCTTTGTAAGTTGCAACTGTTTTCTGAGATAGTTTACTTTGTTTGAGCGTTGATCTCGTCTCGTGCTGTTTTGTGGTTAATCTCTGTAGTAGCTTTGTTAAAGTGTTTGTTGTCGTACAGATGGGTCTTAGCATTGGTAAAGCGCAGAAATGGTGGGACAAGGGACTTCAACCAAATATGAAAGAGATTGAATCTGCCGAAGAATTGGTCGATTCTTTGCTTAAAGCAGGAGATAATCTGGTCGTGGTCGATTTTTTCTCTCCTGGCTGTGGAGGCTGTAAAGCGCTTCATCCTAAGGTTTGAACTTTTAACTATACTTCTTTATCAGTTTTGTGGTATATAGATGCTAATAGATCTGATGAGTTAAGTTCCGCTTTATGCATGTTTTAATTCTTGGTGGTCTTTGCAGATATGTCAATTGGCAGAGATGAATCCTGATGTCCAGTTTCTTCAAGTTAACTATGAGGAGCATAAGTCAATGTGCTACAGCCTTGGTGTTCACGTCCTTCCTTTTTTCCGGTTTTACAGAGGATCTGAAGGTCGTGTTTGTAGCTTTAGCTGCACCAATGCCACGGTGAGTTTGTATATCCGAATTTCTGTCCGGTATATGCCTGGGAAATCTTTTAGATTCATCATTGGATTAAAAATGAGTTATTTTATGCAAATCACCGTTAGTAGGATTTAGGGAAACCATAATTGATTTCTTTTTGGGTTAAGTAGATTTTGCAATGATTAGTGGTTGCTCGTTTGTGTTGTTGAGTATATGAGATCGGGGGGAATGGTGGGAGCAGTACTATTTGGAAGGTGTCTGCATAGCACTTCGTGTCTCTTAGAGATTTGTTGTATCTGGAAAGAAATCTATTCAGATTTGAGTTTAACATCGACTGTGTCTGCCCTACCCCCACCTCACTAATATTTGTGAGCTCTTTTTTTTTTTTTTTTTTTTTTTTTTTTTTTTTTTGATGAATAAATTTGTGAGCTATTGTATTGATAATGTCAGCTTCAATCTTGATATCTGATTATCTGATCTTCAATTTCGTTGCAGATTAAGAAGTTCAAGGATGCTCTTGCAAGGTACAGTCCTGCACGATGCAGCCTCGGGCCAGCAAAGGGGCTAGAGGAGAAGGAACTTCTTGCTCTGGCTGCCAACAGAGATCTTTCATTCACCTACACACCAAAGCCTGTGGAACCAGAACCCACTCCCCTGCATCAGGAAGTCCTTGCAGAGGCTGAAGCGAAAGCTGCAGGAGAAGCTCCATCTCCATCCAAGACAAACCATCCTTATCCAACAACCACTTTGAAATCTTCGCGAGACAGTGAGGACAGAACTTTGGTCGCTGCTGGGAGATGACTTTAGGTCTTCACAGCAAATCGCAGTTGAATATCTGTACATTGGTGTGTTCTTCCGTCTATTTAGGAAAGGATATATTAACAATGACGGCTCTTGAGATCGTTTTTGCAGTCCCAAGCATGTCTGTCGAGATTGGTCTTGCGTTATGCGGCCTCTAGATTGTAGGTTTTCTAGTTTGATCCCTGTACAAAGGAATAGAGTGCATGCTTGCATAGAGCATCACAAATGTGTGTTATAAAGATTGCTTCCTTAAAATTCGAGTTTGTAACTTCTCTCCCTTGTGATGGTTGGGAAGCATCAGAGTGTAATATTCCTCCATATATTGCCTCGTTTCATATCCAAATGTTCTATCCTCTTCCGTTTTCGGTTATTCGTTTTGATTGTGAAGATTCGTTGGTAGTTATGTACTTGGTACAATGATTTGACGATGCAGAAATGAGGGCTAACCCAAAATTATATCGGTTTAGGTGGTGAAGGGCCCTCTGTCGTTTTGAAGATGGTTTCGCAGCTATGTCAGATCGGTCGGGATCTCTACTTTGATGGGCATGCGTTCACAAGTCTACAAATAGAAGTGTCTGTTTTTTTTTTTCTCTTTTGGCGAAGTCGTTACAACTCTACAAGTATAGTATTATCATTATTATGTGATGTTTGATGAAATGAGAACATTATGAACTTATTACTAATTCGACAAGTTTGATTGACCGCGGTGGTTAGTCTAACTATGAACTAAAATTGTCACCGATGTGTTTAAAGTCCTAGTCTCAAACTATCTCAAAACAATCGTGTTAGTTATATATATACGAAAAAAATAACGGATAAGAAGAAAACAACTACCGAGTAATAGGAATAACCCGATTTTCGTAACCAGTTCATATCGCATTGTGCCATCCAAACTTTACAAATCTAAAGAAAAATAACACGCCTAAAAGGTTAAAACCCGTTACTTTCGTATCCGGTTCATATCGTCGTAGTCAATTTACCTTGGCAAACAAATCAAATACACTCACAGTCACTAGAAAGCAAACTCAGGTCTAAAACCCTAATTACGAGGACTCGCTCATCCTGAAAAACCCTTGGGACATTTCTCACATACGAAAATGGCATTGAGAGGTGTATGGCAGCTTCAGAAATTGATCGTCAGCTACTGTGATTGGGGAGGAAGTAGCCGAGGTATCAGGTAAGATTCTCTTTCTTCATTTTTAATTTTTTTGTGTATCCCAAAAATCCCATCTTTTTCGTTGTTGGGTAATTCTTGATTTAGGTGATTATTATTTTTATGATATTTCTGTACATTTAGTTTGATTATTTGAGCTTTCTACCTTGATATATTTACTCAATTTGGGGGGTTTTGATTATGCAATTTGGGTCATATTAATTTCTGGGGTTGTTCAAAGTTGTGTTCTTTGTCTCCATAGTTTAGTGACCTTTTAAACAAATCCACACTCCTATTATTGATCTGATTAAAAATGTTGTCGGATCATTATCTTTTTTCGAATTGGGATTTTTGATCAGGGACTTAGTTGGTAATTTAGTTGAGCATTTTGGATAAGTGCCATACTGATTTCAGATAATGGGTTCGGAAAAACGTTAGGAGTTTGCTGCTTTTGTCGATTTTAAAACCAATTTGATTAAGTGGACTAGGAATTGGGGACTTGACGAATTCACGCTGTGATAATGTTTATGGCACTTGAATCAGGAGATGTTTGGGTTTTTGGTTTGTGGTTGGTGTGTTAATTAGGAGCTCAATTGCGGGGAAAAGCTAATTGAAGGGTGGAGTGATCCTATCTAACTTTAGGACCCTTTGGGTAGCCGGTTTATTATGATGTTTGATTCGCAGCCAAATTCTCTATTTGGACTTGATGGATGGTTGAATGTCGATTTCTGTTACTCGCCGTCCATATTCTTTGTTTTCATCTTTGAAGTTCATGACTCTTAAACCAATCTTGTCTTTTTTACCACTTGAGGAGTACGTTATTATTCAGAGTTCAACATTTTGGGATGGAGTGTGGGGTGGAAGCAGAGCTAAGTTGCTCCTGGATGTGCATCTTCTTTTTCCTGTAATGTTGAGTTGTTGAGTTTGGCAACTTCAGTTTGAAACTAGCAGAGCTCCACTGAAATTTCAATATATAAGCGGCTGACAACATTGACACTTGATAAAACCAGTAAGATATTAGCTGAGAGATGGCGTGAAAGGTAGTAGACTGTATTAGTTAATGGACTCGTTACTAAAGCTGCACAGGCATGCTCACAGGTCCATGTATTGGTGTTCAGAACTCATTATCTTTGGACTTTGGAGCTCTTTTAAAGCATGGGAAATAAGAAATGAATTAATTGTTGTGAATCTTGACGTTCTGCTCTTATTTTAGAAACACATAACGTCTTTATAATTGGTTTGGACATGGTGCTGTCTCTTCTAATGTTTGCGGTCATGGTTGCATTAGTTAAGTAGCCAACAGTAGGGAGTTCTGGTTTGCAGTTTCAGGATTTACTTTTAAAAATAGAGAAAATTATGCTTTCTGAATTTTTAGTGTGATGAAACAAGATTTGAGTTGGCTGTCTCCTGATTTCCCATATTTACAGCAGAACTAATGGAATCTTTGGGTTAAGATCACCATGCATTGGCTTTGTTTGTCATTTTTGTGAGCTGGGAACACGTAGTTCCTGTATAGAAGAAATCATTGCGCATGTAGACTTGTAGGAAGAGTATTTGGTGCTCAAGGTAACACCTGGGAGGAGGATGTGGTAGCAGAAACAATGAAATAGAGAGAGGCGATCTAGGGAGAATTTGTGATCGTGTGCCTGGAAGATCTCTGCTTGTGAAGTGTTGTTACAGACCCCTATGTTTATCGTCTTACTCTTAATCCTGCTTTTGGAGCCTACGTAGGTTTAGCACATCACACTTCGCAGACCTTGCAAAATTAGACCATTAAGCATATACTATCAATGGTGGTTAAGGTTGCTCACTTTCGTTAGGCTCAGCTTTGCAAAAAGCTAATTTATATGGGACCAAGCTAGCCTTCTGAAACTAATTTGATTTTATCAATTTCATATTTTTTTTTTTTTTTTTGCATCTCCAAAGATACCAGCATCAGTGTTTTGCTGTGTTAGTTATTTTGGGGAAACATTATCAACAACAACAACAACAACATCCAAGCCTTATTCCCTACATGATTTGGGGTCGGCTAACATTAATCCACATCTAGTAACCGTCTTGTGCGCGCCATAAAATTTCAAAAACGTTGTGAACCATTTAGAAATGTTGAAACACTTTTGAAAGGAGTTTTAGAAACATTATATCACTAAGATCAATTATTCGGGAAGAAGTCTGTATGGCTCCTGGCTAAGCCTCAAGGCACTGATGGCTGATGGCTGTGTGCTTGTGTTTGTATGGATCTACTTACTATTCTAATTCTTCTACCATTATATTGAGTAAGGGAGTTATCTACTTATTTGGTGACTAAACTTTTCAGAAAACCTCAAATTGGTGTCTCTCAACTTTTTTCAATGATTTTGGTGTCTCCATCCCAATTCTGTTAAGTCTGCCGTTAACTCCTTCATTTTCTTCAACTACCCCAACTCATCCACCATTTCCATTTTTTTTCTTCTTCAATCCTAAATTAAATCAGAATGAATACTCCTCAATCCTCATCCATCATCTTCATTTTCTTCAACCCCCATATCATAATTAATTTGATGCCTCAATTCGCTCAACTCCAACTCATCCACATCTCCATTTCTTTCAACCTCAATTTTATATTTATATAAATCAATCCTCACCCTCACCCATCTTCATTTTCTTCAACCCCAAAATTAATTCTCCTCATCCCCATCTTCATCATTCAATTAACTCGTATCGCAGCTATTTAATTAGGTATGTTTACTTGCAAAATGTTCAAGCCACTGAGTTTTGAAGGTTGGTTTAGCTGGTTGCTGCTTCTGAGTGCTTGATTGGCCGCTTCCATGGTTCATCTAACTCGCTCCGTATTCGTATAAGGCGGTCTTCAAGGATATTTCTTTAATTCTATCCTCCCCCCACTTAAGTTTGGTATCTAATCTCGGGTCCATGGCAGGCAATGGACACCAACATTGGGCCGTGTAAAGCTTGTTGATCTTGTTTCTAAAGAAGGCCTTTCATCTGATTCTTACAAAGTCTTTAGCTCAATATTCTGGGTTTCATATTGTTGAAGATTTTTTTTTTGTGGGTTCATATGGATGGAGATGATTTTTTTTTTTCTGGGTTCATGATTTTTTTTTTTTTTTTTTTTTTTTTTTTTTTGTTTTTTTGTTTTTTTGTCTTGGGTTCATGATGAAGATGGGGATGAAGGTGAAGACGGGGTTTTGAGGAGTGTTATTTCTGATTTGGGAAGAAGATGATGAGAGCAAGTGCAGATTTAACGGATTTTGGATGGAGACACCAAAATCAACAACAAAAGTTAGACGCCATTTTCAGTTTTTTTAAAAAGTTTGGACACCAAAAAACTAGATAACTCTTGAGTAAGGTACTAAGGTTACTTCATGTTTTTAGAAAGGAGAGCTTTTACAATATCTCAATATCATCAGACTGTTGACATAGTAATTTCGTACGCATGTGGAGCTTAAGTTTGTATGAGAGGTGCTGCAAAAGGTTAATTGGACTGCAATGTCATGGAAGCCCATTGCTGCATGGGGTTTCATAGGTCATGTATTGGTTTTTAGGAGTTCACACAGGCTATAAACATTCTATGAAAATTAGAATAAAATAGCATTTTCATTCTAAATCTTCTCATTTGGCTCTTTTGACAAATTAACTACTTAAATCACTTTTTCCATATGGTAGGGCATTTATGGAATCTCAGTTACCAGTATTTAAGGAGAGCAATCCACAGCTAGAGGTTGTTACAGAGCTCATACGGGGACAACATCCACATCTGAAGGGTTTCTATCGTAAGTGTCTTCTTTTGAAACTTTTTTAGCCCTATAAATGTGTTCGACAAATTGTTCGAGACGGTTTTTTTTTTTATTTATTTATTTATTTTTTTTTTTTTTTGAGAAACTTTCCTTCTTTGTTGCATACTGCGGTCATATTGACTTGGAGTTGCTTAATTTCTTATGGGAGTACTTGTTATTTTCGAATCACAAGAAATTCACTATTACACTTCTACGCCACCCTCACCTGCTTCTCTGGGTAGAGGGTAGAACTGAGGCCTCACTTGTTATGAATGCCTGCTTTTGGAGTACTTTATCTCTCTAGGTTCTTTTAGTACATGTATGACACATTTTCAATTTATATAGTTTCATGTATCATATGGAGGCTCTTTGTTTCACTGTCTCTTTGGGTGATTAACAGATGTCTGGCTAGAGTTGTTACCTTTTATACCATGTTATTTTCTATTGTAGATACTTGGCTAACATGTTCCCTTGGTACCTCTTATGCCATGTTATCTCTGATGAAGCTATTACAGTTGACTGGAAACATGCCTTATTTGCCTTATTTGGGTAGAGTTCTGAGAAATGGAATTTCTGATGAAGCTATTACAGTTGACTGGAAACATGCCCCAAGTTGAACTCATCTAAAGCTGTTGCTTGAAATTGTTGGTTTAGCTTAGAGTGTCTTTGTAATGAAACGCTAAACGGTTGGGAACACAACTTCAAGTGTATGCTAGAATATTTTGTTATGAATTAGAGAACTTGAAGACGCAATCATCTATGATTGGGGAGTTTTTAAGCAAGGCTTTCTTGTTATGTCATGATTACTTTGGTTTCATGTAGGTTCTGCTGTGGACTTCTCGTCCGCATATTTTCAGTTTGGTTAGCTTTTCTGTTCAGTAACATGATCTCTGTTTTTTACATTCGAAAAAAGATAGATTAGTCTCTGTTCTTTTTAGGAGGGGGGGGGGGGGGAGGGCACGGGGAGAAGCAGGATTAGTTACCTTTGCCTTTTGAAGAGCTTTTTGGACTTTGATCTACCTTCCAGTCATTGATTTCTACCCGTATGATCTCTGTACTGATTTGCTGCTGTACTTTGTACAGTTTGTAGTATTGTCTTTTATTGGATAATCAAGAGGAGCTAGCTGCTCAAAACATTTCTCTGTCACACTGATGTGTGTCTCAAATGTTGTTTACATGCTTAAAAATTGGGGTTGTTTTCCAGGAAGGTCGAAACATGATTGAAATGCAACTGCTGTAATATAATATCCGTGGTTGCTATGTTAATTGTGGAGTTTGTGGTACTTTCTTGTGTTCTTATTTCCAAACCCCCTCTGTCTCCTTAATTACTTTAAAGTGTAGGAAATCTATTGTGAAAAGAAGAGGAAAACTATCAGCTGACGTATCTGTAGGATAATCAGATTTTGATCTCATTTCGAAGAACCATTTGCATTTACGGATGATTTTAAATCTGTTTCATTCTCTTGACCCCCTTCCACATGTGTGGAAACACTTTCCCGAAGATGGTCTTTCATAATTGTATGTGTGTGCGATGATATTAGATGATTGACTGACCTGTGAATGTGAGAAGGTTGTGGAACTTTCTTATGCTCTTAACTTAACTTACCCCCGGTACCATTCCCACAGTACGACATAATTGATAATCTCATACCAAAAAGACCCAAGGACACAAGCTTAGTGAAATCTTTCTTTGAAACACCCTCTTTTCGCACCTTCCTTTAAATTGAAGAAGTGGAGTATATCTTTTCTGCTAAGTTTTAAGCTCATCTTATCTGCCTTATAATCAGGGAACAAGAATGAACGAGTGGTTTGCGTGAAGAACATGACTCCTGAAGACGTACTGCAACACGCAACCAGGTTACGCAATGCCATGGGAAGGAAAGTGGTGAAGCTGAAAACAAGACATGTTACTAAGCACCCAAGTGTACAAGGCACATGGACAACAGCTCTTAAATTGTAGAGAAGACCTTGTCGTCCCTATCCAGACAGCACGGCTGTATCAAAGGCCTTTAGAGTTTCTAGCAATGTTGTGCTTCCGTTCATAGACTTTTACCAGATATGCTAATATCTCTTGAATGATACGCTTTAGAGTGAGTATCCATCCTCTTGAACACCGTTTCTATTATATTAAATGGAGGGATCTTTTATATTGAACACCGTTTCTATTCGTATCATGCTGATTTGTGATGTTTCGAGGAGTTTGTTTGACAAATGCGATGACAAAATTTTATATTATAGCCCAAATTTGTCCAACTATCACGTTAAACTTGAACGATATTTTTTCGTCATGAGATCTGTAACACTAATGTAACGCATCAAACATGTTAACTTGAGCTATATTCATAGGTAAGACTCTTGTCATGTTGTGTTGATCCGTCTACAAAAAGAGCACTCGTGTCGCTAACCATGAACAGCAGAGGTTATGTTGAATAGAAGTTTCGTGCTCCCAAATCAAGGACCTGACAGGGATTACTAAAAACACTGCATAAAACCAGTTACAGGCTCGACTTCAACGCACAGTTGCAGAATATGAGGTCTTCTAGGTAGAAGCCATGAATGCACTGCTCGTTGCATTCAGAAACTGCTAAGACATTGTTGATGGAGTATGCCAGTAAATCATATACTCTTCATACTCGCTTACATGCTAAACCACACGTAATTTTTCCGCCCAAGCATTTTTCCTCTAATTTGTAAAAAAGACGTTAACAAATGAAGTTAACAGGGAGGGCAAAGTCTCATAAAAGACGGTCTTTCAATAATTTGAAGTTAATTCTTCCGCCCAAGCATTTTTCCTATAATTTGAAGTTAATAGGGTATAAACCTTTTCCTTTCCGTCCATTTCGTTCCTACCAAACATGCTGAAAGTGAAGGGAAATTCATACGAAAATGGCATTGAGAGGAGTATGGCAGCTTCAGAAATTGATCGTCAGGAGGCAGTAGCCGAGGGAATTTTCTCTCTCTTCATTTTTTATTTTTTTTGGTATCCCAAAAATCCCATCTTTTTCGTTCTTGATTTTAAGTGATTATTATTTTTACGAAATTTCTGTTCATTCATTTTCATTTTCGATTTTAATTGAGATTTGAGGATTTTGATTATTCATTTTGTCATAGTAATATTTGGGGTTGTTCAAAGTTGTGTTGACCCTTAAAACAAATCCACACTCGTATAAATGATCTGATTAATAATGTTGTTAGAGCATTATCTTATTCGGAATCGGGATTTTTGTTGGTAACTTTGTGGGGCACTTTGGATGAGTGTAATTTTAGGGATGTACTACTGAATTCAGATAATGGGTTTGGAAGTATGTTCGGATATTGCTGCTTTTGTCGATTTTAGAACTAAAGTTGATTGAGTGGACTAGATTTGGGAGACTTGAACGAATTCACGCTGTGATAATGTGTTTTTTTGGCACTTAATCGGGAGATGTTTGGGTTTTTGGTTTGTGGTTGGTCTGTTAATCGGAAGCTAATTGAGGGTGGAGTGATCCTATCTAACTCTAGGACCCTTTGGGTAGGCGATTTTTCGTGATGTTTTACTGATGCGCAGCCAAATTCTCTACTTGGTCTTGCTGGATGGTTGAATGTTGATTTCTGTGACTCGCCTTCCATATTCTCTGTTTTCATCTTTAAAGTACATGACTCTTCGACCCGTCTTATGCTGTTTTGTCACTTGAGGAGTACGTTATTATTCAGGGTTCAACATTTTGGGATGGAGTGTGGGGTGGAGGTAGAGCTAAGTTGCTCCTGGATGTGTGTGTCTTCTGTTTCCTGTAATGTTGAGTTGTTGACTTTGGCAACTTCAGTTTGAAACTAATAGAGCTCCACTGAAACTTCAATATATGAGCGGTTGACAACATTGACACTTAATAAAACCAGTAAGATATTAGCTGAGAGATGGCGTGAAAGGTAGTAGACTATATTAGTTAATGGACTCGTTGCTAAAGCTGCACAGGCATGCTCACAGGTCCATGTATTGGTGTTCAGAACTCATTACCTTTGGACTTTGGAGCTCTTTGGAAGCATGGGAAATAAGAAATGAAATTAATTGTTCTAAATCTTGACGTTCTGAACTGGTGTTAAAAACATCTAACATCTTTATTATTGATTTGGACATGACGCTGTCTCTTCTAATGTTTGCGGTCATGGGTGCATTAGTTAAGTAGCCAACAATAGGGAGTTTTGGTTGGCAGTTTCAGGAAATAGTTTTAGAAAAAATAGAAAATTACCTATGTTCTCTGATTCCTGAGTGTAATGAAACTAGATTCGATTAGGCTGTCTCCTGATTTACCAAATTTACAGGAATCTTTGAGATTAGATCACCAGGCATTAGCTTGTTTTTTACTAGTACTTGGTTTGAGCTGGGAACACCTAGTTCCTGTCTAGAGGAAATTACTGCGCACGTAGACTTGTAGGAAGAGTTTTTGGCGTTCAAGCTAACACATGAGATCACAGCTTGTCCTAGGTATAGGCTAGAACTGAGGCTTCATTTCTTCTGAATACCTGCTTGTGGAGTACTTTATCCCTCAAGGTTCTTCCAATACATGTATGAGTGTATGACACATCCTCTCCTCTCTTTATTTTGATACCATGTATCTTTTCTAATGTTTGATTGACATAAGAATTTGGGTGATTAACAGATGTCTAGCTAGAATTGTTACCTTTTATTTCTGTTAACACTTGGCTAACACGTTTCCTTAGTACCTTTTATACCACGTTATTTCCGCTGTAGATTAGTAGAAGCAGGCTAATCCTTCTAAAAAAGTATGTTCTGGATATTTGGGTAGAGTTGTGAGAAATTCAATTTCGGATGAAGCTATTCTTAATGGGTTTTGAAAGCTTTGTTAACTTTAGTAGGTACTAGTTGATGAAAAACTTAGCTGTATATAAGACATGTATGCAGTATCGTCAGAGCGAGTTCATACTTTGTACACAACTTGCATTTGTGATGAATCTGATAATAATTGCGCTGGAACATTCATAAATCTGGTGCACGACGTAACCTTAGATTGTTCATTTAGCTTGCTTCTTCTATTATATGCAAGATTCAAGATTGTGTTGTACATGTTTTTTTCCCTTTTCTGGTTGGATAAAAGATCAGGTAAAAGGGGGTATGCCTACCCCAACCCAAGGAGTATGTAAACTGATGCTGGTCATTGTATCTGTGTTTGGCAGTTGAGGGGTGCTGGTGCAGATTCTCAGTTTGACATATTGGGCAACAATTTCAAGGGAAAAAAATGGACTACGTTTATGGACCAGGGAGGAACCACCTGTTTGTTCCAGGACCTGTGAATATCCCGGAACCTGTCCTCCGAGCCATGAATAGAAACAATGAGGATTGTCGGTCTCCTGCTATTCCAGCACTCACCAAAGATCTTCTTGAAGATGTTAAGAAAATCTTCAAGACCACCTCTGGAACCCCCTTTATCATCCCCACAACAGGTACAGCTTTGCATACGAAATATTTCTAATAGAATGCGCACTCACATTTTTAGTTATTACCTGTTGCATTCAACAAAGATGCTGCAGGCTCATGACCAGAATGTGCCTTTTCCTTTATTCTCAGTGATCTGCATTATTCCATTTACTGTGGAGGCAAAGACTCAGCATCTTTAATTTTGGAATTTAATGTTCCTTTTTTTTTTTTTTTTTTTTTTTTTGTGTGTACAAGATTGGAATTCATGTATAAAGCTTCATGAGTCACTAAACTGTTTGCGGTTCTTATTTTGGGAAGTAGCAATTGGTTGACCCTCACTGAATATTCAATGAAAGACAGCATCGCTATGTTTTGTTTGTTGTCAGTGATTTGCTTAGTACATAAGCAACAACAATAACGGTTCATAGGTTCAAAAAACATGGGGGTTGAGGGCGATTAGTGTTCGATGATGCACGGTTTTGAATTATTATATGAATTTCAGTTAAAAAATGACATTAGCATGAAGTCTTTGATGCTAAGGAATCTCAAAATAGTAAAGCATGCTCTTAGTGCCCAGAAACATTAAACCTTTTCTTTTTTGGAGATACATTATGCATTACACCTGAGCAGAGCTTTCTATCATGAATTTGGAGTACTTGGCTACGAGAGCATTGTTAACATAGGCACCATATAATTTCTAGGAGAACCATGAACTGCTTCTGAGTCAAATATGAAATTTGAATTCACTTTCATGCTTGGTACATTGTAATAAAACTCTTAGGATTAGTCAGAAATATTGGCACACATTCTGATTTCTGATTTGTAAATGTGAAAACTTGCTTGGTAATGTTTCTGATTGTGTCTTTGGTTTCAGATCACTACAATCACCCTGCACTCCTCCTTGTGGACGGTGTGAGGTGTCTCATCAATCTGTGCCCTAGATTTCAGCATGGATGAGTGGGGCGTGGATGTTGCTTTGACAGGATCTCAGAAAGCTCTTTCTCTTCCGACTGGGATGGGGATTGTTTGTGCAAATGCAAAAGCCCTTGCAGCAACCAAGACTGCCAAGTCTGTCAGAGTTTTCTTTGACTGGAATGATTACCTGAAGTTCTACAAAATGGGAACATACTGGCCATACACTCCGTCCATTCAACTACTGTATGGGCTCAGAGCCGCTTTGGATCTCATTTTCGAGGAAGGCCTTGACAATGTCATTGCCAGGCATGGCCGTTTGGCAAAGGCAACCAGGCAAGTAACCTGAAACTCTACCTTAACAGTTAACACCATTCAGAACTCCATGAATTTTTCGACTTTGTTTTGCTTTTTATATCTTAGATGCAATGAAGTACTGTAATGAACATAATTCAATACGGGTAATTTCTGCTCCTTTTTGCAGGAGTCCTCCAACCACTGGGTTCCAACAACATGAATCCTTTTCAAACGCGACAGGCGTTTCTTGTCCTCAGGGAAAATCCTGCAACAATATCTCAAACTTCAGCTCGTGCCCTGGCAATGACATGACTACTATATGTGTGGCTTGAGATGGGTTGTCAACAACTTCTCCGCCACCAACAGAAACCTCAACTTTCATCCGTCTCATGACTACTCTCAAAAATACTTCCCAGTCTGATTTCAAAAAAAAAAAAAAAGAAACTTCCCAGTCAGATGAGAGAAACTTAACAGCTTGGTGGAATTGTACACGGCAACCTTGGAAACAGCGCCATTTTTCACGGGGCCAGTACTTATTCTGGTAATAAGCAACAAGTTTTGGATCTTTTGACCCATTACATTGCACAAAATCTGTTTCAGCTCTGCAACATTAATGTCCCAGAAGTAAGAGTCAGAGAACTCGTCAATCTCCTCCTGTAACTTCTTTGAAGCATCCGAGAGGAAGACAAAGTGATTAGGCCTTAACGGCAGAAGCTGTTTCTTTGAACAGCAATCCATGACCCAGGAGTAGTGGATTATATCACGGCCTCGACGCTTTGCTACCTCATACTTGATCCCTCTACTCTCTGCCCCAACACAATGAGTAACTGCATCATTCAAATTCATGGAGAAAGTGCCCCCATTTTCAACAACTAGGGTGTGCAGTGAATCAGAAGAATGATTAGCAGGCACATTGACGAAGTAAAACACCATGTTTGAGAATACTCTTGATTCTCCCTTACTGGAAACATCAGTGCGGACAAAATGAGAAGGAACAGTAATGGAGAGTTTCTTTCTTCCTTCCCCTTTCACAGCTCTTTTGCATTTGGCTCTACCACCTCCCGCCCCTTCATTGTCACCTCCTCCCCTTTGTGTCGTCCCATTGCTCGAATGCACCAAATCAACAAAAGTCTGAACATCAAGGCACTCATGCCAAGGCTTGTCGTACCTAATCTGGTCTATTCTAGGAAACCTCTAACTGTAAGGTGCAGCAAACTGCGCAGTACCTATGATACGAATATCACTGGTAATTGACAAAATAAACGACTTCTCAGGGCTTTCTATCCAAACATCAGGTCTTTCTTTCGAGTGATTAGTAACCTGGTAAAAGCTAGGGGCTGACTTCTTAGGGTACTCGTACTTCCTAAAATACGGCTTCAACTTAGTCACCAACTCCCTAAGCTCCTCATCAGAAAGCCCTGTACCAACCCTACAGAAAGATATAAACTTTCTAGGATGAGTATTCCCCAAAGCCCTGTCTGCAAGTCCCACCAAAAACTGCCCTATTTCCCCTCCACGACGACCAGACCCATAATACCCACCAAGGATCAAACAATCCAAATCAGCACCAGCACGAACATAATCAGGCTTCAGTTTAAGCCACTTGCCACTCCTATCCCCAGGTTCCCATTTCAACCCAAGATCCTTCAGCACAATCCCCTCCCCCCCGCCATCAATCGTCTCCTTATAAAACCGCTCAACCTCATCAACATGATTTGCCACAATACACCGACACGGCTCACCACCAAGACGATGAGAGTTAAGAGTCTCGTTCCCATTAGGCAACAAGATCTCCAACTGCCCCTTCACAGGCCTCACAAACTTCCTCAACAACTCATGTCTCTCCTTCAAACTCTGATGAATCACACTCCTGATACACATTTGCTAATTAAGCTATCAAGGAGCTACATATACATATACTGGTAATAATACATGTACTGATGTATATGATGTTACATGTTGCATCTGTTCTTGGCTACTAAAGAAAATACAGAGTCGAAAACGAAAAGGGGTCAAAAACCTAAAAAATTGCTTTCATTTTATCAGAATTTACATGGCGCTGCTTTCAGCAATAGCCAACAACCTAGAATGAATATACATACCCCTCACCCTCAACCCTCACATCTTACAATTGAGAAGCTCGAATCAGAACACAAGAATTGAATCAGAGGGGAAGAAGAAAAAGAATTGGGAGGACAGTGATTGAACCTCCTTAATTAGGACTGCGTGATATGAATGAAGGCAACATCGACCACTTCAGTATAGAACAGTGCAAAACTGCGTGGAACACCAGATTATTCCTATCTGCTTCGGAACAAAGGGACTAGATTAGCAGATTTGTTATCTATAGTCATCATCAATGAGCTAAGTCCTCACTTTCAACACCGACACTTGACTTGTCAGCTTTTCTGAAGCATCTTTTTCACAAAGAGGGAAAGAAAGTTGCAAAAGGTTGAAACATCAAGGGTTGCAATCACCCCTTTGCTGACGAGCACACTTATAGAAGAAGATACACCATTGAGGATAACATCTTTCTTATCCCTATCATAGTTTTCTACAAGTAAGAGCAAGAACTCTGTAAGAGAATGGGTCATGTCAACATATCTGGGTAAAGAGTTCACCATTAAAAGCATTGCAGGTTCAACATTCATAACATTGTCTACCTTTTCATCAAAGAAGAGCCAATCATAGAACAAGGCCAGTTTAACTCTAGCATCAATGTACTTCTTCACACACGATTTCAATAACCAACCAATAACAGCCCATCTCGGAATAACTTCTGACTGAAGCATTATTTGACGGATGATGTCCACAACAAATCAAACGAACAATGTCGGAAATGATAGTCTCTCTTTTGGGCCCAAAAAGAAATTTCCTAGCAAACCATGCCTGGTGCTTCCTATGAGTCCCTAACTTTACATGGGTAAGCAAAAACAGCAGCTGGGTTTCCATTTCAGGTGTAATCCTCAGCAAAAAGTACCTACTTGAAGTTCTCGTCCCATAAATGCGAGAAATATCTGAAAACCCCGGAATTCCAAATGTACTAGGTTTCAACAAAAGATCCTTCCAAATTGCTCGAAACTCAGGAATGTGAACCAAATCCTGCAAAAGCGAATAAGATCCCTCCCAATCTTCAAACACAAATGAAACTTCTCTCTCAACACCCTAACACAATACCCAATCTCCTTCCGCTTCAAATCTATCGCCCTAGAATCTTCCCCTAGCCCATAAAAATCAGCTAACAACCTAAGATAAGTATACAAACCATACCCCAAAACAACAGGCTCCTCAGCCAAAATCAAATCCCATTTCGACACCAATAAATTCGCCATCTCGTACCTCAACCACATATTCCAATCACTAAAATCCCCACCAACAATCTGCCTCAAGAGTGATACTATAAGACTATCAAACCCTACCCCAGCAACATCAATCATAACAGAAACAACCCAAATCAGCAGAATTTTCGGCGAATCCAATAACTTTGAATACAACCCATCAACAACTTGCACAAGAAGCTTGATAAAAAAAAGCAATACCCATCATTCACAATTGCATGTAAATACTTTATATGAATTTTTCCCAAAGTGGGTTCACTTAAAAAGCCATAAACAATCGCCCTATTAATATTCAAGTAATCTTCAGGCGAAAAGATGATGAATTTCAAAGGGGGTGTTAATTTAGGTTGATTAACAACATAAGCTTCTCTTAATGACAATTCTAATTGATTTTGAGCTTCATGTGGGGATAAAGTTATCAACTTTGACGCCATCATTGCGAAATAAAGAGAAGAAGAAGATTCTAGAGGAAGCTATGCATTTGAATACTTTAATTTGATGTTTTATATGATGTGGACTTCGCATAAAACTCCAATTTTCTTTTCTTCTTCTTTAACTTCTGAACTTTGTCACTCTCGTGCCGTCAGTCTCACACTATCTAAGAGGCCTCCGGTGGCACTAGAACCATTACCATGGCTTATTTATACACATGATTTTAATGGAAAGAAGAATCAGACTCAAGCCTTTAGCACACAACATTTTATCAATAAGGTGTACTTAAGGGGTGTCCCCATATTGCAAGGCAAGTCCATACTTGCCTCGCAATTTGGCTGGTTATTCCTCAAGGATGAACAAATCGTCAAACCCGATACCACTTCCATCACTCTTTGGAACCCCTTCACCTCGAAAGCTATAATTTTGCCTCCATTACTTCATCAAGATAATGATGGAAGGCCGGTGACATGCTTGTTGACATCAAACCCAAACCCCAGTGAGGAGAGGGGTAATGATGATGGAAACACTTGTGTTGTTTTATTGTTTTTTACTGGCTTCGTGTTTTCCTGCCGGTGTCACTCTTCAAGCAAGTGTTATTTTGTGACTAATTGGGTTTCTCACAGCGTTGAGATTGCTGGTGAAAAAGTTCATATGATAATCGTTGTTAGTCTCAACGGTGTCATATATGGCTCCCCTACAGTAACTGCGAGCCCATATTATGATTTTATGCGTATTGATGTTGCTTATGACATATTTGTGACATGCTGGGGCTATGTGCTTGAGTCCTGTGGGATTATGTACATTGCTCGTGTTGCCACACGCAATTATAAAGGGGCATGTATAGTGAAAATTTGGGAGTTCAATAAGGAGCAAGGGAATTGGATTGAGGTCAAGTGTTTGGGCGACCGTGCCTTTTTCCTAGGCCGTGATTGTAGCACATGGTGCTCGGCAAGTAGGAACTCTGAATCATTGGGCAATGTCCAAGGGAACTGTGTCTATATTAGCCTGCCTGAACTGGTGCAAGACACAGTGGTTTTGTACAGCCTCAACGACAGAACCACGACCTTTCTTCCGTGTCCTAAGTTGTTCAAAACTTGCAATGAACCAATTTGGGCCATACCACCATACCTAAGCTTAGTGCCCTTTACATGTGAACACAGCATTGCAAAAGTTATTGATGTTTTCGAGTCTTACCAAGGAAGCAACGCTGCTGATTGTAACTTCTTCCCACAAGAGAATGATATGCAAGCGACCTGCTTGTCTGATCTTCCACTGCATCTGATAGAATCAACTTCAAAGTATATGCATCTCTTTGATTACTGGAATTTCCGTTGCAGTTCAAAGATATTTCAATCATCAATGGCCCCTCCTAGGTGGAGGACTCATAGCGCATTCCCGTTGTTAATGGTATTTGAGAACGATGATGGATTATGCAAAGTTATGGACCCCTGCCGCAATGATGTACACTCCTGCACTCTGAAATTTTCTGACAAACCTTTTGCTATAGACTACTCCAAGAATGGCTGGTTGCTTATATTTGATGGTGAAGTCTTAAAGTTCTATAATCCATTCACAAGGGTGAGAGGGTATCTCCCAGTTCCTAATCCAATGTTTTATTACGAGGTCATTGGTTTGTCAACTAACCCTTCTTACTCAGACTGTTTAACGGTTTCCATTGAATATGATGATGAAATTGTGATTAGATACCTTCGATCTGATGGCACGACATGGAACTTATGTCGTTTTAATAACGATATTCATTTCCTTCCTGGTTCTGGATGTCCTGTTTATCATGGAGGTGCATTCTATTTTCTTGATGAGGTTGGGTACCTTGGAGTTTTTGAATTGATAGATGGAGAGTTTATGAAAAGCCGTCTCTTTCGACCGGTAAATTGCATTCTTGCTATTTGGTTGAGTGTAGTGGTGAACTCGTAGCGGTATTCGTCGGTGTTAAGGGGAAGTGGATTCGAGTGTTCAAGTTCAACCACTCGAATACAAAATGGACTCATTTGAAAAGCCTTGGTGATCACATTCTGTTTATCCATTCTTCATCATCTTGTTCGGTCGTGACAAGTGACAGTAAGATGAAAAAAAGGATTTACCTCCCATGTCTTAGAGGAAAGAGTATTGTCTACTATTCTTTGGAGACACGAAAATATCATACTCGTGGAACAGAAGATTCATTTAATGATCTTTGCTTTATGAAGCACATCCTAATATGTTGTTGGATTTAGCTTTTTTTCATTTATCAATTGTTGTAGTAGAGAAACCGCTTTCAACTGAAAGTGTAAATGTTGGTATGCCATTTTACTTATTAACAATATGTCAATATTATCATGCAAATTCATTTTCTGATTATATTGAATAATCTAGTTTTGTTGAATGTGGTGTTTGTCTATGTTACACCTGCCAATCTGCCATCTTGAACAATTGGCCAATTGTGTTAGCTGTTTTGGAGAATTTGAGAAATGAACTAGTTTTGACTTTTGTACCTAGTTTTCCCGGAGTATTCAAATCATGTCTAATTTTGAACTACCCATTTTCAACAATCGAATCATACCCGAATCTACCAGCAAAGCTGAACAAGTAACCCGGTCTCAATGTGTGGTGACCATCATTCGAAGAGCACCATTACATACAATCACAGGGACCATGGGTGTCTGGTACTCGCGTAGAATCTATTGCCGGTAAACTCACTGGTTCAATCCCTCAAACAACAAAGACTTATTAGCATCTTAGAATCCTAACCCATTAAAATCACCACAAAGCTAAGAGAAATTTGTTGTAATGTCACGGTGTAGTTCATTAATAGGCTAAGCGGCCGAAAAATGTATTTGTCGACTCTACTTGATATGGACTAATATTGGTCAAAAAGTTCCATAGTAGCGTTATGGTAAAGAATAAACAAGCAAGTAAGTAGGACCATAATTCATCTCATTTCATTTCATAAGATATTTAAAACAACTACTAGTACATTAAAAACCTTAACTCGACCCATCTGTATTTCTTGTAGATTAGAAATTGAGAGAAGTAACGGAAATGAACTAGCTAACAAATTATTACTACTAAAATGAAGGACCTTATTGTAATTAAAAATAACCATACTACTCTCGGCATTGAATACTTCGGTGGTCGGCAAAAATCTAAGACATGATTATTTAGTCTTACTCTTTGATCCACTATTTGATCCACTCTTTGATCCGGACCCGCTAATCTCCTTAGCAGGGCTTGTTGAACTTACTTTGTCTTTCTTGCAATGATTCTTTTTATGGGAGTCATACTCCCCTTTTTTATCCGTGGCAAGACCATGCTGGCAATCATTACAAATATATTTGTATGTGTTTGTCATTATGCTTAATGATGTGAGAGAAAAGAATTTGTTAAAATTGGATGGTTACTTCTACAAAAATGTTGTGTTAGTAAATCATGAAAAAGAAAAAAAAAAAAAAAAAAAAAAGACAACTCTGTTCATTTTTATAGTACCTAATAAGCTTGGATCATTTTTGAGACACCAGTTTGAAAATAACAATGATACAGTGTGTTACCTAACTACTAATAACTCAAGCAGTTGAAACCTAATTAAGGTCATCTTATGCATACCCAGCCAAAAAGAAAAAGGTCATCATATGCATGATATAATGTAAGGTAATGCACGCATTTATCATCTAGTACTAAGGAGGACAAGATTAAAAGTTCATGAATAAGACCGACACACAAAAAAATTCAATTCAATTACCACCCAAGGAATAGAATGAAATATAAATTTTTGGAGACAAGGCTTTGGTTAAGCGTCGCAAATTTTGATTAAAGATTGTTTGTGCAAGTTTCATCTTACGGATTATTCTGTATAAATTATTGTACCGATACGAGTTACTATATACGGATGGTCGAGACGAGGTTTAATTAGTCTTATAGGCAAAGTCTCATATGAGATGGTCACACACTCTCATAGTAAATAATAATCGTGAAAGCAATTTACTTGGTTTAAAAATGACTATATAGCTTTTTTGTCCTCATTATATTGTTACTAGTGATTTGACCCGCACGGGAATTTCAAATGCTTATCTAGAGTAGGACTATACGGTGTACAATATTACTTTAAAGATGTTATGAAATTCAATGCAAAAATTGACAAATACTCCATATAAAATATAAAAAGATTATTGAGATAATAACACATACTCCCTCCGTTTCTTTTGTTTCTTTACGTTTCGTTTGAATATGTGAGAGGAATTCAAACGAAACGTAAAGAAACAAAAGAAACGGAGGGAGTACTTGTATGAGAACCGAAAAAAATACAAAAACAAATATCAGTATTACACCTTGCAGCTCACCTACAATCAAGTGTAAATAACCTAGTCTTGACGAATCTTGTTTATTGTGCTCGACATTCCACACCTCCTCGTCAACGTTTTTAGCTGACAATGCTACCCCAGTCGACTCTCCTAGACCAGGATACCCAACTTGTCCTTGTAGTGAGTCTGTTTTTCATACCGTATCAAACGAAAAACAGGGAAAGATAGTGAAGGCAGTCCAATGATATGATAGTGAGTCACAGAGATGTGCAACAGGGAAAGATAGTCTGTTTTTCATAGCAAGACCAACTATTTCGAATGCACCTTCGACTTATGCGCCTGGGCAGCTGTTGTATAAAAGATTAAAAGATGACTGGCTAAATAATACTCGGGCCTTGAGAAGACTAAGGGAGACATATCAACATTTTTTTTTTTTTTTTTTTCAGTTAAGACACATCAACCGTTAGCAGAAGTGTTTGCCCGTAAAGGCGAGCTTAGAGATCTGTTCCTTGCCTCTGGACGACTTACAAGACGAAGAATGACAACCCAGACCATGTAAAGGCGAGCTTGGAGATCTGTTCCTTGCCTCTGGACGACTTACGAGTCGAATTACAACCCAGACCATGTTCAGTATGGTCGAGCATGCTCCAGGCTCAGCATTTCACAATTTACGGATTCCCATTCAAATTTCATCACAGAATGGTGCATACTACTATACTAGGCATGGTTAGCGATGGTGGCTCCAGCAAACAGCCATACCACAAACTTTCAAAGCAGAACATCTAACGTTCTACGATCTGAACAATTGAAGATGTGCTGAGCTACCAAAAGAAGGCAAGGAGTACAAAAACTCCAATTAAGTACTAGAAATCACCATGTCACATTCAAGATTAGACGTTCATGAGTTCCTGCATCAGTGCCACAATCGACCACGACAACTGCGTTCTAATGATAAATTGTGGTTGCGTACAGTATGTAGCATTACCACTACTTATGCCCAAATTTCCTAAAGAAAAGCTTAAGCAACCACTTTCACCCATACGCTTACGCTCCATAACGGAAATTGATTAGTGTTCCATTCAAAAATGTGTTGTTGGCTTGATGTCAATGGTATAGCCCCTAATCTTTGCGGCCAACATCAACGCAATACTTAATCATGCATCACCGGCACCGGAAGATTCCTCAGCTGCTTTCTTCTCCCGTTGTTTCTCCCTTTTCTTCTTGTTCTTTAAGGCATTTTTGCTCAATTCCCTGCAAAATCACATCAATTTAGCCTCCACGACGAAAGATAGAAAAAAGAATGAAGGATACTCATGGCCACCAATTAGAAAGGACGTGATTTCAGTGGACTTACTGTGTAGGTAATCCACCAAACAACTGCCAACATAGAAACAGAAACGGAAAAGGCGTTAGAAACTTGAACATGCAAAGACGATTACGCAATAAAAAGAACAGAGCTACAAGTAAGATCTGAATACCAAAAGTAGTTGCCTCTCAAAGTCGGTATGAACATTCTAGTTAGTACAACATCCCATATGTTACTTCAGACTGAAGACCTTAGCCCAGCATCATACAGTGAAGGCAGTCCAAAGTAGAGATGGCAATTTAGTGCAAATCCGAACCGAATCCGACTCGACCCGAAGGAAAGAAACCGATCCAAACCCGATGTTATGGAACCCGAATCCAAACCCGATATCACATAACCCGAACCCAAATCCGAAACGCTAAGGCCCGATCCAAACCCTACACCGATCCGTAATGTACCCGAACCCGACCCGATCCAAGTCTGACCCGAATCTGACCCGATCCAAAGCTAATCCGAAATTAAAATTACGTAAAAAAGTTGTATATTTTTTTATTTTAATTCTTTTTTGTATTATTTATTGTATGCCTTAAACTCCGTGTATATATAAATATATAATTTACATTTGTGTACCCGTTTGAATATTAATATAGGCAAATTCAATAAAAATAATTCAACGTCTGTCTTGTCTTCTAAAAATAACCCAACCTTTTGATGTTAACAAAAATAACTCAACCTTTGACCTTAAGTTACAGAATTATCCCGAACCCCCTCCGAAAGAAAAATCCCCGGTGAACATAATCTAACGTTGCTTATTCACCTTTCCCTTCTTCCCATATATCAATTACAAACAAAACCAAGCAAAATCCCTCAATTATTAGAGTTCAAACAACCACCAAATGTTCGATTGAGACCGAAACTTGCACGACAATTTTGCGAGCAGAGCAGAGATGACAACTCCGTGATGATTATAACGTTTGTAATATTTCTTGCTTCGACTATTTGATTGTCAGTTACATGGTTCATGATCGGAGGATGAGGAAGAAAGTTTTTAAACCAGAGGAGTTGCAGGATGAAGTAATAACGTTTCATGCCTGCTTTTTAGGGTATGAAGTAGGTATCTTAATCTTCTAACTTACTAGGAATAAGTTCAAATTTTAACGCTATTTTTAAAGCCACAACGGATTGTGTTAACCGGAGATTCTTGCTCTGGATGGGTTTTGGGATATTTTTGTAATTCAAGTTCAAATGCCGGGTTATTTTTATTAACGTCAAATAAAAGGTTAAGTTAATTTTGGAAGACAAGACATACTTTGAGTTATTTTTATTAAATTTTGTCATTAATATATTATATATGTACAACAATTATATTACATGCATGATTTTTGCCGAAGACAATTTCAACAAATTTGTTTTCCAATCTATAGGTTCTAATTTTACTTAAATTTATAGTAGAGAAAATTAGACAGAAATCTACATGTTGAATTTAAACGAATCAGTTTGGGTTACGGATCAAGTCGCGTCGGAATTTGGATCGGGTTATGGATCGAATTTGGGTCGGGTTATGGATTGGGTTTGGATCGGGTTACGGATCAGGTCGTGTCGGAATTTGGATCGGGTTATGGATCAAATTTGGGTCGGGTTATGGATTGGGTTTGGATCGGGTTATGGATTTGGATCATGCAAAAATGGCTTGGATAGGGTTTGGATCATGGGAGTTTGGATTTGGGTTGGATTTGGATTACAGTATGCGATCCAATAAGAACTTGGATCGGATTTGGATTGTGTATGATCCGATCCGACCCCGATCCATTGCCATCCCTAGTCCCAAGTAAAAAATATTGATGTCTCACACAAGATAACAACCATCCTATAATCTGTATAACTTACAAGATGTATTGGACTGCCCATCATTTACCATATATCCATCTCCAGGAGGAGAAAGGAGAGTTCACCAGAAGGGATTAAAGGGTAGACCACATGTTCAGGTAAGATGATAGACTGTTCAGTAAGCTAAAGTGAATAAACATATATAACAGGAAATAGATAGAAGATCCCAAGAACAGCTGATTAACACTATCGAAAAGCGTTCACCTACTTTACAGTTCAAAAGGAAAGGGATACATGTATAGCAAAAGCTTGTCAGAATCCCCACACCCCACCCTTTTCTTGGCTAAGTGACAGAAATGCCTAGAGGTTGGAACAGGTGCTGATATCTCAAACATAGAACAGTGAGAAAGAAATGATAATTGTAAAGTTCACCACTTTGTTTCTCGAACATGGGGTGGGGGGAAAGGTCAAGCTATTTGTAGAGACTGGGGCTGAAATACGAGACTCACCACCGGGGCATACAATAATTGTCAGGAACAAGTCCATAAATTACATTCCTTTAGAAACAGATACCACCTCAGATTTTGAAAAAAACAGATTATACCCGGATTATAATTTAGTAGATTCCACACCAGCATGGAACCTTACAGGTGCAATGTGTTGTGGCTCATTTGCACATTTGGAGCATTAACGGTATCTGAAATAAGCTGTAACTGACCACTTCTAGATCTAGATGATCAATTTGAACGATATCAATGAATTAAATCAGTATGATATTGAAGTACACAGAAAGTACCTCTGCTTTAGCTGCAGCTGCCTGCTTGGCCTGAGGAGGTCGATATGCAGCAGGTTTTTGAGAAGGGTTTGCAGAGTATGGTTTGGAAGCACCCTGTGAAGACTTTGACCCTTGTCCTAAATAGAAGAATGCCCTTTATAAGAAAAATGAAATAAAGATCATAGATACGTCGGAAAAAATCTGTTCAAAAGAGAACCTTTGGATTTAGCTTCTTCAATGTTCAAAGAGGCAACAGACTTCCCAAGTTCAGCAACATCACCAAACCTCTCCGGCGATTCTGGTTTCCACTCAACCTGATGCAAATAGCAAGAACAACAACTATTAGAAAATGTATTATGAGTTGCAATATAAGAGTTATCAAGACCACCTACCTGAAACAATTTGTCAAACATTCTCTGGAAGAACAACGATCCGTTGTGGTCAAAAATTTTGATCCTATCATCACAAAAAGCATGCATGTTAAGTCCTTCCAACAAACTTGATCAGTCAGTTATATAAACAAAGGGGAATTTGATATAGGTTATATATTGCACCAGTTATCAGACTACAATTCAGCAACATAGTGATCTACACTACCGAGTTGAGGATCATATCAAACTAGTTGCCACATAAATCATATAAAAGTACTGTAAAAGACCCCCTTCCCAACCATCACAATTTTCAGGGAAGGAACCTCTGGGGCCAAGAAGAAGGAGAATAAGATGCATACCCGTTATCGATTTGACGTCTAGGAGCTGTTGATGCAGTCATGAAATAGCAACCACTGGGAGACCACTCATACGAAACAGACCACTCAGCCTTAGTAGTTCCTAGCTGCTTTTTTGCTTTACAATCCCAGAATGCCTGATACACTCAAAGAGTCAAAGGTGATGATGTATGAGGCACAACTTCCACTAATTTAGACATAGGAACACAATGAATAACCAAAAGCAGGGCACAAATCATGGTAAAGGTAGTTTACAACAACAACAACATCCAAGCCTTATTCCCAAAATGATTTGGGGTCGGCTAACATGAATCGTCATCCTGTACCGTCTTGTGCGCGCCATAGCATTTCAAAAACGTTGTGAACCATTTAGAAATGTTGAATCACTTTCGAAAGAAGTTTTAGAAAGTCATCAAAATAAATAAAAAGTTTGAAAATTAGTGAAAAATATATGAACTTTGTACACCAAGTAAGGAAAAAGTTTTGGAACAAGTTAGGAAAACCAAACAAAGAAACCAAAAAGAGTCAAATTAAGTCCTCCGCATGGATAGCGTCTCTCCACACCGCCCTATCCAACGCCATACTCTCTTCAAGCCCTAGGAAACTGTTAAAGATGTTGTTGGTAAAGGTAGTTTAATATTCCAAAAAAAAAAAAATTGAAGAATTTTTTTTTTAAATTACCTTTTCTGTTCATATATAAGGCCAACTAAGACGAGATTACAGGTAAAGTGCAACCAATGCTACAAAATATACCTTAACATCTAAAGCTTCTTCGCGGGGGGGGGGAGGGATTAATGCATAAAATACCTAGACCTTTGATTAAGATATTTTATTAATAAAAATCTAGAAGCATGTGAAATTGTGAGGATAACAATTTCCTAGTTTCCAATCAAAAAACACTCACAAAGGATCCAATTCCTTTGGAGGTAAGTTATTGGTTTCTTTCTACCCACAGTAGCAGCCTTAACTCCAAAACGAATTAAACCTACCCCCTAAACATAATGTAGAGAACTAACTCTCCCGAAATGTTCAAGAATGACATGCGCCAAAAAAAAAAAAAAAAAAAAAAAAAAAAAACAGCAAAGCATTGAACATTTCCAGAGCAATTGGTCTCTATATGAGCCCCCAGACAACCAAACACACAAACTTCATTTGGGTTGCTCCTACAAACAATTGCAGACTGAATATGCAAACTTATAGTGAAAACATGAATACTCTGTTGACTGCTGAGTGTGCTAAGAAATGAATCAGAGACACGTAGACAGGACAAAACGCATGTCATATGTATGATTACTTTTAAAAATACACTCATACCTCCCAAGGAACTTTTCAAGATACAATTTATTACAAATGCAAAAGAAGAGGCCACCAAATTAGTAAGTGTCTATAAGAAATATCTACGGCTAAAAGGCCTAAACGTTACAGTCTCCCTTCTAAAGAAGTTAATCACTGTTATTCAGTGCGGAGATCAACCAAGTGATTTCATTACCATTGATTAGGAGCTTTTCTTAGCCCCAAATTTCCCACCATGAGGATAAAAGGTGGAAATTGGAGAAGTAAGATGATAAACATGCCTCGTCAACTAATTCTCTCCACATTTCTCCCTTTCAGCAACTGATGAAAGCAGAAATTCTCAAAGATAAGGAAATATTCTCGTTGAACTTTTTGGATTCTTAAATTCACTTTTCACACGGCTATGCAGGAGAAAGGAGTGAGTGAGTTCAGATTTCAGACTAGAGGTGACAAGTGGTTGTGGACCCGAAAACCAGATTTTTGGCTTCTTCAAGTGAAAATTGGAAACATAAAGAACCACAAAAATTGGCTAAATGGAAAATGTAAAGCATCCAAACGATCGGAGGGAATAACTTCTTAGGTAAGGCATGAATAGGGGAACACCGGTCAAAGCATCCTGATAATTATTATGGAGACGACCTATTGCAAGCAACAAGAAGCCATAAGAAGTTTCCAAGGGAAAACGCCACAACTATTCTCTAATAATAAATTCATGAACTACACTACCAATACCAAAACTTCAAACCCCATTCTGCCTTTCGTCCGAAAATAGTATTTCAGGCAACAAATTGGTCCTGTCACCTTTCATGAACCATTGCTCTTATAACTTTCTCTAAGAAATAAGCTACAAGAGTAGTAGCTTAACTGCTTAATAACGGAGAGGTTGTAATATTGACAATAGCCACATTAACTAACCGCCTCAGCTACAAGAATTTCAAGTATTCCACCATCTAAACACTGTCGCTCAAAAGACCATTGGCTCCCCTAAAGCCGTCGTACTTGACTTTGCCAAAGACGGAACAATGTACTGGCCAGTTTAGATTCTGGTAATTAACCATGCTGTCAAAATCACGACCTATTGCGAATCCACATGAATCCCACCAAGTCCAGATTTTGCCAAGTTGATCTTCAAGCCAGTAATTAACTCACAAGAAAAAAAATTGTGGACTACATGTCTGTGTCTGCGCTAAGAGTATCAGGATAATATCATCCGCAAGTGTGTAACATGAACCAGCTTCTCCCTATCCACTCTAATCCCTTCTACATCACCAAATCTGCTGCCTTATCAAACAATACTACGAAATTCACAACTGATGAGAATTAAGATGGCAATAATGGATCGCCATGCTTGAATTATAAGTGGAAGAGCACCATTGACCAGCATCAAGAACTATGCATTGCACACCGCTCATCAAATCTCTCAATAGTGCTTCACAAGCTTCTAGGTCTGGAACTTTACATGGCAAAATTCCGACTCATTGTCATCATATCACTAAGAACCCTTCTCTTGCCTCTCCTCACACTTATTAGAACTTAGCTACGAGGTACTGACCCCCCTTAACGAAGGCCCTTCGTGATGAAGAAATGGTACCGGAAAGCAAATTCTCTACACACAACAGCAAGAACTTTACCCACTACCTTACAAGCACTCGTGAGCAAGCTAATAGGAACACCATCCTCCTTGATTGACCTATCCTTTCCAGTACTCCTGATGAAAATAGAATTCATACTACACAAATGGCCCATGCTAAAAAAACACAATGGCACACAATAAATGTTCGCGTTAGGACATCCTGACGCTCACAAAGAAAGCCATAATAAGGGCAGGGATTTAATCTTCCCCAAGTATTGGAACTTTGGAAGCTGGTTTTCTGATTTCCGATTCAAAAGGTATTCCAGTCACAGTAGTTGCTCATGCAAAAATTCGACCCAGATTAAACCTCTAATTATCAGTCAATCAAAATACTCTTCTGATAAAAGTTTTGTGGTAGCATTCAATACTCTCAAAATATATAGAGCTCTCATCTGTTAAAGTCTTAAAGACTACAATCACTCAACTCTACCTCAGATATGAAATTCCTACTTCTTTTGGTTGACATTGCAGGCCTGCTGCTGCATTCCTCAAAGAACTATCTTCAAGACCATTTATTATTTTCAAACGGAATCTTATTAACTCCATCTCATGTCAGTATTTGGGAAGAGTAAGAATTGTGTGCTTCTGGCAACATAACTCAGCTGAAACTATAAGTCAAGGTAAATAATAGCACTAAAGGAATAAACATAGATAAAGAGGATGGTCAAAGACTACCGCCCGAATCTAAGGTCCTTGATGTAAGAGTGTCAACAACATTTTCCCAGTCACCCAGTGCCTCAAAGTCTCCCGCCATAAGGTGGGGTCGGATGTACGCAAGCCTTACCTCTATTGTTGAAAACATAGAGAGGCTGCTTACGGATGACCCGTCATGAAAATTGCTTCGAGAATTGCAGAGTGACTGCTACTTCACAATACAAGAAGCGCAGATAGTAATCTAGGGCTAGAAATAGGGGCTCCTCAACTGAAAAGAACAACCAAGCTTAATAGTTCCCAATTGATAGAGGCATTTACAGCTTCTAAAGCAAAATTCGCATCCGTACTGATCCACAGATGGATTCCAATTACTGCAAGGCACTGAAGCGAAGACCCTGACAACTATATACGCACTATGATCCTCACTGGAGTCAGGATCCAGGGAGGTCCAACAGGTACGCAGTTATGCACCCCTACCCCTATCCAATCTGTCGTTAACCCAGAGTCACCAACAAAAAAGGCTATTGTCATGTCATAGAATAATGCCGAGTCCAAAGTCTTAGTCACAAAAAGATGACTACCATCTAAGATTACACTTGACCTGTCAATCAGGAAATATTTTCGGAATGGAGAACAGAAGATGCAACGAGTGAGAGTCACTTACCCGAGCAGGCAGCAGTAACACTGAAATATATCAGTTCATGGAATGTGTAAGAAGTATTCCTTGTCGAACAATAACTACTAATACAAGAAATTTAACAGAAGAAGAACCACTAAAGTTTTGCAAGACAAGATCTGTCAATTAAACAAAAGGCAACAGCAAAGATCAACAAGCCGATATCTCGTTTGTGTACAATATACATGCAGTCTAACCCTAACTAGCAAAATTGCAAACATATACCAGATGCCAAGATCTAAGACAATAGAATCTAAGGGTAGAAACCAAAATGCTCGACGTACCATATGACCAGGTAAGTTTCCGAAACCAGCCAAGCACAAGACTACATGGGAGTTTATTAAGGATGGTAACTGGGGGTGTAATATTAGAATAGTTCCAAAACAATGAAAGAAAGTAATTAAGAACATCATGGAGAACAAAAACGAATTTAAGGCCAACAACTAGATGAAGGATACATCTTCCTTTAGGATTCCATCTGATGGTGTTGTAAGGGCCTTCGCCGAGCTCAAGGATTGGATTGCACTTCTTGTCAAAAACTGTAGCTTTAGCAGGCATAACTAATATTACGTCAAGGAACATAAGTAGATTCAAAAATTATTTAATAATAGATCAAAGTGAACCGGTCTGATCTGAACTACAATCAATCCAACATCAGATTCATACCTAAGATTGTCATTGGTTGAAAAACTTTCATCCAAGTCTATACACATGTACACAGTACAGTACGCATGATAGATGATAAAACTCCCGAGTTAAAAGATAAAAGCAATGCCTCCCATTTTACTATATAACCAGGTTTTGTGCCCCAAAATCTTCAATTCATTAATATTTAATCATCAATATCATTATCCCTACTGCCTGCAAAGGGGCTCCTGCTCTAAGAGGCATAGAAGGGGGGCCGCACACATGCAACAGAGCCCTTGTAATGACAGAGAGACTGCCCACACACACACAACACAAACATTTTACTATAAAACAAGGTCTTATGCCACAAAATGTTTATTTTATCTTCTATTTCTTTGCTTCTACCCTTTTCTTTGCCCCTTAATCCATAACTTTTACTTCATCACATAGTGACCCTCTTGAAAACCAAAAAAGGGGTAAGCTTTTGCAAATCATTGACTTACAAAATAGAAATTCCGGTTTGAAGAAAGAGAGCACCTCACTACGGCATACGCATTCGCCTCGTGCCTTGGTGCGCCTCACTGCCCTAGTGTGCCTCAGACCATTTTGAACTAAGAGTTCACCAATACTAATCATCATCATCATTACCCCTATTCAGGATATTCCTACAAAGAGGCTCCCGCTCTAAGAGAAGTAGAAGGGCAGAACACACACTATATCCAGAATAACAACAGAGAGACAGCTCCATCTGTCCCTTAACCAGAAAATGGGACTGCCATTGGCTAGTTCATATGAAAATAATAATTTGAAAAAAAAAAAAAAAAAAAAGTTTTAAAGAGCCATTCTATTATTTTCAAGAAGAAGAAATTTTTTTTTGGCTCCAACGGAAATGGACGAACTACACTTGATACCACAGTTTGTTTTTGCGAAAGAAAAAAAAAAAAAAACAGGATTTACCATAACAAAACACAAAAGGATACTTCCATAAACAACAGCGAACTCTGAACCAGAATAAGACCACTGAACATCATGAACTGGTCCCTCCTTTCCTGCACATAACTTTAAGTAATCAATCTGCTGTTCACATTCTCGGCTCATAATTGAAACAACAAACATCAACATCACATACGGAGAGGTACAAGGCCTTCGTGAGTGCCATCAGTAGTCAAGTAATTTAGCTTTGATTCTCCATAGTAACTCTGGTTAGTTTTATCGACATCTGACTGTGCCACAGTAAGAAGACCAGTAGAACCATGATTCCAATAAAATTGGACAGTTGAACAGCGGAAAAAGCTACGTCGAGCAAGTGGCTGAGTTGAGGCATCACTTCCACATGCATAAATCTGGACACTTGCAGGAACTCCCTAAAATTTAAATTGCAAACATGAAATGTTCTTTAGCCATTCAAGCTACCTGGTAGAACTGAAGAAGCTCGGTCACGAAACAGATGCGAGAATTAAGGTACTAACTCCTAAAAAAGTGAGCAAACCAGACTATTCACAGAGAAAATATTGAAACAGGACCAGCAGACAAGTAAGCTGACCTATAACAACACCTAAATTCACGTTCTTGATGACTGCTGGTGATATGTAGCACTAGAAAAACAGAAAGATCTGCTATAGCAGACTGACACAAACACGTGAATAATTTGGTTAGCTTAAAGAAATGCAGTTTGTTCAATCATTATCGAGGATCAAGTTTCAACCCTGAGTTAGAGTTTGGAATTTAAAAAGTTCACATAATAAATCATTTCTAGATCAAGTTTCTTGACTCTGAGTTTGAGACGATGCAGGACTATAACATAAGACTCTCTAAAAAGTTCACAGATAATTCATTCACCGATCACCATGTATCTTTGTTTTCAAGAAATCAGCCAGTTACATAGACTTTACCTTACATTCAGGAACAAACGTCGCAACACGTGAACTAGGTAGACTAGAAAGTTGAGCTGCAGCTACACCGGGAACTCTAAGACGGGATACAAACCCTTTAGAGAAGTCGCTAGGATCAAAAAATTGTACTTCATTTGTGGCAAGTCGACAAGCAATTGCTTCATCAGAGCTGAATGATACAGGAGGCCTGAACATGACACAAACATCTTCATACATTAAAAGGTGACATAAGTTTGAAACAGTATTAAAGACCAACTGCACACCAGCTCTTCTTTCTTTAACCAACACAGAAAAACTGAAGTTAATACTTGAATTTCTAGTGTATATTTGGCAGGAAAGGACAGATAAGGTACATGGAACATAATAACTAACAATACACCTAAAACATGTACTCTGAATAAAGAAGAAACATCGGAAATGAATACAAAGACCTTCAAAGTCAAATATAACATAGAAGACTTCAACCCCTACTCTCTAACTAGTTGACAGTGGAACATGGTACACACCAAAAAGACGTCTTATTTTCGACTAAAATCAAGGTAAGATGAATATGGTTTTGGCCATTGGGCTCAAGAAACATAATCTCTTCAGCAAATTTAGCATAGCGAAGTAACTCTAGTCCATTGTACATAGCCACATAGGCACATACCAATTGCTTTTACTCATGTGCTTCTGTGATAAGCTATATGCGGAAGCACCAGTTTCCACCTTCCACAAGTTGACATTCTTTTCCTGAGGCGACGAGGCTTTCTGAAATGTCTGAAGGTAAGTCCCACGGGGAGATAAGGTCGCACCAAGAAGGTCCTGAACTTGAATCGATCTAATCTCTTTGTAGGAATTGCAATCGAAAACACTAACAACACCCTCGGGTTTAATCACCATAAGCCTAGACCCATCCTCACTAAACACTGCACTCTTGCAAGCAACATTCTGCAATTTGGTCGCATCACCATTGCCAAAAGGCGGTCCAGTCCAAATCGAAAACCCTTCTTGGTCACGCACTAAACAGCGAAAATTATAACCACCAAACTCATTACAATTTACATATATATACTCAATCGCAAAATTAACAAAAAATTAAGCAAAGATCATTCATTTCCACATAAAGTGATTAATTATACGCCGCACCTAGTAACTCCAACGCCGGTGGCGGCTCCACAGCTGCCATTTAAGTAAAGATTGAATATATTCTCCGCCGAAAAATCGAAAACCCTAGAAATGAGGTCAAATTGTCAACAATCACCACACTAACATATACTTAATTCATGATTAACCTAATTATAATTCAGTAATCATGTAAAAACAATACGAGTAGATTGTGTTTTTATTATTCAAATGTCAATCAAACAACTAATTGCACAAAACAAAATCGCATTCAGCATCAAAGTGAGATAACAGCAGAAATTCCTAAGTTTCCAGAAAGCTTAGATATAATTTGAATGAGAGGATTAGCGTGAAAGAGAAGGAAACTAAACCTAAAGAGTCGCCGGAATATGATGTCTTTACACTGAGACTGAACTGAAAATCCTCTGTTGGAATCAGCGAATAAAAGGCCTTCAAAAAAAATGGTAACGCTTAGCCTGACCCTGTCTATTTTCCGGTGTTTTCGTTTGCGGGTTCGGGTTCGTGTGTCTAATAGACCAATACTAATAACGTATCTAAACCAATGCATAATACGTGTTTGACTATTTGTGTCCGAACCGTGTCTGAATATTGATACGATTCTTGGTAGATATATGCGAGTGAACGGAGGTGAATCTAGCTCCAAGAGTTTTGGTTAGCCCTTTTAGTACGATTTAATATGTTTTCGCAATCTTGTAGGCTACATTTGGATGATTCGGGGAACTTAGGGTAGCCTATACACCCAGGGTGTTTGTCTTTGTAGTTCTACTAGCTTCGGCGTCCAGCTCATGCTTAGGCTTCTTATGTACATTGTTATTATTTAGTAATCTTTCCCGAAGGCCTTTTTTCACAAGTCGCAATTTTCGGACCTCATCTGAATATACTATAAATCAACTTATTTTAGGTGTATATTATTAGACCAATAACTAGACTAGTGTATGTAATATGATCTGAATACCCTTTTTTTTTAATTGAATCGATCGGGGCCTAGATGTTGTATACTGTATCAAATATATCTAATCTAATATATATATATAATCATGAACCCGCTCAATTCCCACGCTGACACGTGGGCACATGATAATATTATTATATTGTAAATAAAGTTTATCCAAAATAGGATATGGTAAGTAGATACTACGGTGTATATGGTAATATTATTCTAATAAAATAACATTATTAATCACTTGATTTATGGAAAATAGTTATGTAATATAGTAATTACTTGATTTATGGCAATTTGATCAAATATCCCACGGGTGTTTCATAATGGGACTTTGACTTTTGAAAGGTGACTTTTCGTCTTAAATTACAAATATCACACGGGTGTTCGAAATGAGATTTTAGGTTTTTAAAGATGAGTTTCCATCTAATTACATTACAAATATCCCACGGGTGTTCGAAACATGACTTTAGGTTTTTAAAGGTGAGTTTTCATCTAACTACATTACAAATATCACACGGGTGTTTGAAATGAGATTTTAGGTTTTAGATAAAAAAAAATCGTTTACATAATTTTAAAATTTAAACATAAATAGCCCGGACGTTGCACAGGCCATCAAACTATATATATGTAATCCTGAACCCACTCAATTCTCACGCTGACACGTGCCATATAATATTATTATATTATAAATAATGTTTATCTAAAATAGGATATGGTAAGTACATGGTAATATTATTCTAATTAAATAACATTATTACTTGATTTAAGGAAAATAGTTATGCAATATAGTAATTACTTGATTTATGTCAATTTGATCAAATATCTCACGTGTGTTTCAAAATCATGGTAATATTATTCCAATAAAATAACATTATTACTTGATTTATGGAAAATAGTTATGTAATATAGTAATTATTTGAAATATGGTAATTTGATCAAATATCCCACGAGTGTTTCAAAATGGGACTTTGACTTTTGAAATTGAAATGTGAATTTTCCTCTAATTAAATTACAAATATCACACAGGTTTTTGAAATGAGATTTTAGGTTTTTAAAGGTGAGTTTCCATCTAATTACATTACAAATATCCTACGGGTGTTCGAAACATGACTTTAGGTTTCTAAATGTAAGTTTCCATCTAACTACATTACAAATATCACACGGGTGTTTGAAATGAGATTTTAAGTTTTAGATAAAAAAAATTATTTACATAATTTTAAAATTTAAACATAAGTAGCCCGGACGTTGCACGGGCCATCAAACTAGTATGTACACTATTTCTCAACCACACGCCCTGATATTAGTCAACTTTGATTAGATAATAGATTTTTCTAACGTCTGAAACTTCAATTCTTTCCTTAGTTAATTGATATTCTCTTGAATTAATCATTGAGATTACATTATTTGTCTTTTTCAAGTGAGAATATCCCTTAATTTTGGGAAAAAAAATTATAATTTTAGGGAACACGTTAGAAAAATCGTTAGATAATAATAATGAATCAACTAATTACGATGTATGTGTGAATGTGTGATGATCAGTTTTAGGCATTGATGTTTAGAGGAAATAGCACAACCAATTTCCAACAAGGACTCAAAGAGTATGGCAAGTTATCTTAGGTGTTGTTTGGATATACTCGGGAACTCGGAATTCCAATGAACTTGCAAATCATAGGAATTAAGAAAGTATGGGAATTGGGGAAATTTATTTGGATGAACAAGGAAATTCAATTCCCATGGGAATTTCTACTTACCTAGCCCCCCAAGTTAATTGAATTCCTACACTTTGGAGAAATTGGAAATGCGTAGGAATTGTATGGGACTGATGTCCTTTTCGATTAAGTCGAGGTGTGTAAGATTTGAATGGGTAATTTGCTTGATTGTATATTATTGCCGTCAGTTGTATAGGCTACAATATATGTGAATCTTTAATTGCGGCGCAACATGCTCTGTGTTTGTGGTTTTGTGATTACGTTTAGGATTTTTTGTGGAAAACCACCTCCTAATTTGTACTTTTTTTGGGGAACCACCTTATAAAAAAAAAAATTCTGGGGAACCACCAAATAAAAGCAAAAACCCATGGTGACACCACCTAAGGCCCTCTCCCCACCTGATAGTCGCCTAAAAATTCACATGTGGCATACCGGAGTTCACGCTGGCTAGTGGCTGCTGAGTCATTA
This sequence comes from Spergularia marina, assembly GCA_963680865.1. Lineage (NCBI taxonomy): Eukaryota > Viridiplantae > Streptophyta > Magnoliopsida > Caryophyllales > Caryophyllaceae > Spergularia > Spergularia marina. The sequence goes on along the minus strand of OY804553.1, from coordinate 16,874,221 downwards.
AAAAAAAATCAAAAAGTAAAAACAAAAAGGGGGGAACAACTCACGACATGTCACTCTTTTAACCCCTTTTCCCCCAAAATTTTCCCCAAATCAATTAGGGTTAGTCTTCACAACATCACTCACCAATCATTACTCCTAAGTTACAATCTACATTCAGATTCTTACCAATTAATGTCACAGGTATGTTAATTTGGTAACTATGTATTTAATCAAATTCCATTTGTTTGTGTTTTCAATTTTTTGTGCATTGCGATTTGGAGACCTACAAAATACAAATTTCAATTGCAATGATTGTACTCATGGTAATTGTTGTTGCTCCGTATATTTCGCATTAGGATGTCCACCTCAAGCATCAGTTCATCACTTGCTCCAAATTGCGACTGTCGTAGGCGTGCTTGTTTGAGCAATCTTCACCATTGTTCCCGAATCTTCAGCAATCTACAACACAATTAATGTCGCAACTGTAGTAGGGGACCTAGCAATTGATCGAAAATGGAGTTGAATTGATGTAGGAGATGAATGAACTGAATTCGTTTTAACACTAATTAATTTTTGACTAACCCTAATTGATTTGGGGAAAATTTGGGGGGGAAAGGGGTTAAAAGAGTGATATGTCATGCGTTGTCCCCCCCCCCTTTGTTTCGACTTTTTGACTTTTATTTTTTTAATGACTCAGCAGCCACTAGCCAGCGTGGACTCCGATATGTCACATGTGAATTTTCAGGCGACTATCGGGTGGGGAGAGGGCCTTAGGTGGTGTTACCATGGGTTTTTGCTTTTATTTGGTGGTTCCCCAAAAAAAAATTTCATAAGGTGGTTCCAAAAAAAAATACAAATTATGAGGTGGTTCTCCACAAAAAATCCTTACGTTTATGCTTGGCAAATGTGTGGATGGACTTAGTCTGCTAGGACATGACGTATGGCATGGTTATGTGTTTCGTATCTTCGATAGTTTGTTGCCTCGTACGATCGCAATATGGTAATCACTTAATTTACTTACCTGTGTTACAAGCCTGCGATTAATTGATAATCTATGATTGAACAAGTAAATGATACCACATGATTAAGCTATGATCATATCTCTACATAGATGTTTGGCTGCGATCAAGTTCGTTTTGGCTATTTGGTATGTGTTTGTTTCTTGAATGTGAGGCAATGTTTTCAAGGCTACTGTTATGCCGTTTTGCCATGTTTATGAATTTGCCCATATGTCAATTTCAATAAAATGTTTTGTACTCCTTTCGGGAGATATGTCTACTTGATTAGCTTGCTCTAAATAAGTGATAGCTGTGTTACATAAAAGTTAAACCAGATTATGTACCAAGCCATTATCTTATTATCTTATGAGTTTATTAACGTTAATTGTGAGGTATGTTGGGCGTGACTTGCATAATGGCATAAGCATGTCGGAAAATAGCTTTAGCGGACCTCCGAGCAGTATACGGAATGCGGACAGAAGGATTTTGACGAACTGTGAACTGTAGGTGGCCTTGTTGGGTCGTTTGATTACCTAAGTGCAGAAAAGTTACGTCCCTCAAATCATTTAATTTGTGTTATTCGTAGCTATATGAGATGCAAATTGCTAGAGGTCTACAATGTAGACACAATAATTTGTCTACAATATAAAATTGAGTTAATAGTAGTAAAATTGAGATCGGAGTAGAAAAATTAATTATAATGAAAAATTCAGGTAGTGAAATTAATTGTGTGAGTAGTAAAATTTTGATGGTGTAGTAAAATTATTGTTGATTGTAGACACTTTTGGGTGTCTACACTGTAGACTTCTAGCATTGTCCATTTGAGATAGCCACTTGGTATGTAGTAGGTTGACTTCTACTAAGTAAAGTAATGTACCGAGGCGTCTTATCTAACCATTATCTTTTATTGATTGTTCGAGGTAAAATTGAATCGGGGCATCGTCAATATTGGAAAGTACGAGAAAAGTCCGATTGTGTGAAAGTGACTCCTGGTCATCGGAAGAATGAAAGGATTTGATCTCGAATGGTTAACAGATAAGTACACTACTTATGTCCTCTTTGGTCAGTTGATGCAAGTTTAACTTTAAAGGGCATGTGGTTGGTTGTGCTGCATGTTCAAATAACTTGCAAATTACTTGGTGTTGTTGCTTTACAGATAATTCTAAGTATTTAAGAGTAAGAATAAACAAACTTGTGTTTCGGTTACTTAATTACCCGTTTGTTGTTGTCTAAAGCATGTTTACTATAAATAAACCTAAGGTTATGAGCCTGTGAGTAGCTAGTCTAAAATTGTGTTGTATTGCGACGAACTTGTAGTGGTTGTGCCGGATAACTTGTTTGTTGTTCTGATTACTCTTAGAGCTGTACGTTTGTTGTGTTCAGTGTGAATCTCGTGATTAATGTGTGCTAGAAGTACATGTGAATGGGATTAGAGAGTTGAACACAAAGTTGTAAACTCTTCTATGTTGTTGTGTGATTACTAGGATTGTTTTAAATTCTAGTTAAAACGGTTTTCACATGTGTTTTGTGAGTGTTTAAATTCACTCTTTGCGTTCTCTATTTGAGATAGATTGAACACAAGGTAACATAGTTCTGTTCTTGCTGGTATGCAAAGTTTATGTGCTTTTTTTGGCTTCTTTGAGTTCGAATGTGGCGGTAATGCTTATAACCTCTTAATGTGGTTAGAGTGCCCTTTTGATATCGTTTGGTCAGTTTAAAAAAAAAAAAAATCTTTTGTAAGTTTGAGGTTTGTTTTTGCTGTTTGGTGAACTTGGTAATTGTGGGGGTTGTCTGCTTGTATAAGTTGATTCATGTCGGTTGTGTGCTGATTGTGTGCTTAACTGATTAGTGAGCTGTTGGGTTACTTAATTGCTCAGTGGAGGCAAGAGAAACCCTGCATGTTATAGATACATGTGTGTTGTTATAAGCTAAGCAGTTTCTGATTTGGTGTGGACCCCGTATTTTGGTATGACCAAGTGTAATGTTTGACCAATGGTAGATACTAGTGAAACTAGTTGAGAACTTCTGTGAAGTCTGAATGTTAAGATAAACCTAAGTTTAAGGTTGAGTTGTTAAGTTGGTTTAGCTAATGTTTCAATTCGGTCTGGAGGAGTTAGTTTGTTTTATGACTTGTTTTATCCTAAGATGTATATATGCAAAACTTATGTGAAATGCGTATTAATTACGATCCCTTTATTTATATAAGCCTTGTAAGTTGTTGAGTCAATTACATGTTTTGTTTGTTTGTTTTTGATACCATAGATTCTGTTGAGAGTTGTACTTGTCTGAACAAACTAAACTTCTAGAGGCTGTATACCTTTGAGGTTGGAACGGATCTTAATATGTGTGTGTGTATGTGACTTGATTCTTATGTTGTTTGACAAGGATGGTCAAATAAGTTTTACCTTTACTCTGTTAATAAGTTTGCAACTTTGTGTATCATTGATAGCTCCTTGAGCCTTCGTATTACGGTCATACTTTTGTTGAATGTCGAGACGTAGTGCAAGCATAGGTGTGCAAACCTTAAGAGTCATGCGGTGTAAACAAACATTATTTTGAATAGAACTTAGGCCAGTGTAACTGGTTTCTTTTTGTGGTATGCAAGTGTTTATACACTGATACATACTAAGATTGATAAGTTATGATTTATGGTTGTGTTCGCTTGTATGCGAATCATGATCAGTGAATCGTTAAATATTTGATAAGTTGATTGTAGAATCTAACTGTATGTCATTTAGATGAGTGAAACAGTTTCTGAAATCTATCCCAGGATGACTAAGTTTAGGATTGATGATCTGCGACCGCGGGTCAAGATCAAGTAGTCGTTGAAATTGTGTTGAGAGTTGGTCTCTCTTAAGGGTTAGATGGGTAGAAGACGTAACTCATTCAAGGTATCTTCTCTTGTATATATTGTTTATGAATCTTTTCTTTGTGAGAATTGAGGAATGAATTTGTTAGGCAACTTTACACATTCTAACTTGGTATGTCCTATGTAGACTAAGAAAGTACACATGTTTCCTAAAGCACTGTTCAGAATTAATGCTTGAGTGGTTTGTTTAGATGGTGGGTACTAAAACTTAAGGTTTGTTTGGAGTAGGTTCTCCTAGTTGTGGAGATATACTCTAATGGAAAACTAAAATGGTAGTATTTAAAGATTAACTTTACCATTGGGTGATTCCTTGGTAAAGATAAAATCTTTGTGTTGATCTAAACTATGTGTACTGAATAGTCTAATATAGAGTGTATGTGTATTGTGTAACAGTTCTGAATTCCTAAAGAAAAGTGACCTAAAGTCTGAGAGGGGTTTGTTTATTTAATTCCTAGACATGCCATAAGTATTCTAAGGTTGAATTTTCTTAATGAATCTATATCCCTTCTTGTTGGGAGGTCCTAATTTATGGACTTGATAGATTCACCGTGATACTGATATGTGTATGAAGCAAATGCTAGTTGTTACAAGAGACAGATTGTAAGTCTAACGACTGAGCAATATGATATATAGATTGTAGGTCAAGTGGACTGGACATTCTATGTGTAAGATTGTAAGTTTGAATAAATGTGCAATCTGATTGGTAGGTATCCAATGTGGAGGTACATAAACTACTATATTTGCAATTCTTAAGCAGCTGACAGCTGGAGCTAGCCAAGAATGAGCGTAAGTGGAGTGACATGTTTGGTCACTACTGTAATAATTCTTTAGCCTCAGTGAAGTTGTAAAAGAATGAAAAAATGCGTAAATGCTAATATAAATAAGTAAGGCCTGATTGTGATAAGCAGTGGACACAAACTTCTGAAAAAATGGAATTTTAGATCACCAGAATGATAAGTAACTTTAAATTCCTACTCTACATTGTACAGTTCAAAGGATACATTGTTATTGTCATGGCACTAATGAGAAATAAAGTTATCTCCATTTCTTTATTTGCTTTGATATGTTTGGTGTATCAAAGACAATGACGTGCATACTACCTTGTGTTGAGGTTGAGCTTTGAGCTCTTAATGGACCCATAGCCAAGGTGGTGGAGGACGGATTCCTCCTCTCTGGGTTTTGGTGGTGTGAGGGTAGCACACTTGATGGGATCCACCTAGTTGGTTGTGGAACATATGTAGTGAATGACGGATTCCTCTTAAATATGGCAATGGAGACCGAGTCTCCTTGCGTGGCCGATTCCTATGGGAGGGATAGTGATAACTCCATAGAGCGTCCAACGAAATCCAGGTAAGACGTAGGGCCTCATCAACTATGCGTTAAAGTTCACTCGTGAGATAGTCACGTGGTCGCGATATAACATTATCCCTTGTAGAACCGATAGTCGTGGGTTGGGTGGTGCTTTCATATCATCTCTCTTGGTTCAAAAACTTCCGTTTACCATTTGGGGCATGACTGCGAGCCTTAAATTCCACAGTGTGTTGATTCAAGTCGCGAGACATCTACACATATGCTTGAAGTTCTTCCTATGCTCATTTGACTTTTGATGCTTGTCGATTAGTGGGAGATTCTTGGAGATGTGATAGTAATCTCCAAGCTTTGTCCAAAAACAAGAAGGAGAAGGCGAACCACCTTTGTCTTTTGGCGTTCCGTGGGTGAATAACTTGCATGAATAACCTTTTCGTTTCCTTTTCCCCTTCCTCCTATATATTAATCCTATTGTTTCTATACACAAAAAAACCTAAACACTTACAAATACAATGGAGTTTGGGGTTCCTTGATTGAGCATAGCATTGGCATACGGGACCTGTTATATCATCCGGTTTCCGTCAGTGCAGACGAAGATCGGTGTTGTGTAACCTGGAGGGCGACCGCCATGAGGGGCTTGCACCGTGGCTCGGCGAAATCGTCTTTAAGGTCAAAGGCCTAAAAGCCTCGCCGCAACAAGTGAAGGATTCGATCCGGTTGTCAGATAAGTTAGATTAATTCTCTATATTTCCAACACTTGATTGGTTAAATTCTGCCGTGAAGTGCTTAAATTTATCCAAGAGATGGAACATTGATCATCTTTGGAATTGCAGTACTTGTGTCGACATTAGAACCCGCAAATTCTCGTCAGATCCCCTTCAATTCTGGGAGTCCTTGAATAAGGCCGTGCTTAAATTAACGGCGCCTTCAATCACAAGATTCAGCCTTGATCTTTTTTATGATGTGTTTAAAGAAGCGAGATGTTGGTCTCAAATAGACACATTGTTTCGTTGACTTGGTGATCTCAACGTCGAAAATATCAGTGTAACAACCTGTGATTGTAGACGTCATGGAACAATTATAGCATGCAACCCATCAACGTACGTCTTCGAAATAAGTACATTAGTGTCGCTCAAATTGGGTTCGGTAGGCGGGTTAGTATGGAAGTTGCCTAGTGTAGATTCGGTCATTAATCTTCACAAGTTAAAGAAGCTCAAAATATATGTCACAATCACACTATCGGACACTAATAAACTCTTGCCCATCACTTGAAGATTTGTCATTTACGATCAGTGATTAGTGGGATCACTTATGATACAATCTCATTTTGCGCTCATAATTTGAGGCGATTACATGCACATTTGAATTCATCTCAAAGCGGTGTGGCTGATGTTCCTAAATTGGAACACTTTACTTCTTATGGTGACTGTTCAATCTAATTTGTTACGTATCCAATTTTCCTAATAGAGGCAGATATAAATCGTACGCCTTATTATTGGCTACCACAACAACCTAGCGTGTTGAGATTTTTGGATTCGGTTTCCCATGTCAAAAATTTTAAATTCACGAGGCATTTCAATTACCTAACGAGATGATACCTACGTTTCCTAAATTGACTTGTCTTGAATTGGATATGTAATTAATGTTCCTTGGATTTCAGTGTGCTACAAGTTCTAGTGCAAAATTGTCCTGCTTTGGAGAAAATTATCATGAGCTATGAAAGGATTATTTTCGACAGCACTAAGGCCCTGTGCGATTCAACTTATTTAACAGTGTTTTCAAATCAGATCAGATTTATTCAAATCAAATCAATTCAGATCAGTTTTATTCAAATCAAATCAAATCAGATCAAAATTATCCAAAAAACAATCAATGAATCTAGTCTATTTCTAGTTATTAATTCGTCTAATTGCAGTTAATTTATCAATTAATTCAGTTCAGATCAAATCAAATCAAGTTTATTCAAATCAAATCAAATCAGATCAGTTCAATTCAAATAAAATTAGATCAGATCAGAAAAATGCAGTCCTATCGCACAGGGCCTAAATATTATACCCAATGTGAGAATGGTCGAAATAAGGCCGTTCACGGTTGAGAATCGACTCTTGGGTTTCTTAAGTAATACGCTACGTATTGTCTAGAATCTGGAGGAGTTAATTGTCACTAGTAATTGTTACAAACTGTCAAATGATGAAAACAAATTAGAATTTGCGGAAAAACTGTCGCGTGCGTGGGGTCATCACAATGCCGAATTAAACTTTGCGGAAGATACTTGGAGTGATCAAGAAACAGAGTACCACTGCATGATGCACCCCTGCTGCACCAGCTATGTAAACTCAACTTGTCTAAAGGGTGTCCCGGATACGAATGCTCATCGATCATATCTGTAACCCCACAGCTGCTTCTTTGTATCCAAAAAAAAAAAAAAAAAAAAAAGATTTAATTAGATGTCATTTCGTTGATTATAGTTTTTCCATAGCAAAGGGTGTGGGGGCTCAGATTGTATATCGGCTCCCCACCAATTTCTTGTAATTTATTATTGATTCTTTATAATACACCAATATATAATAATAACATTATATTATTATAAATGAATATCAAAATTAATCTTATTGAGAGTAACCTTTCAATCACTTTTTCAGTTTAGTAATTCATCTATGTTTGTCATTCAAGAAATCTTAGCCAATTCTTATGTAACTTATCTAATCCCTTTGTGTCCAATTGTGTGTACTAAATCAACCAAGGTCTAGAAACATATCACAAATATCAAAATAAAACAATCTCCAATGATCTATATGGTGAAATCTACTCCGTAATTAGTTTGGTACACAATATACATGAGACAAAAAATGTTCACTAACTTGACTCTTCGTCGCGCAGTGCACAAGATCAGAGCCTCTAAAACGTTAGGAAAGGCTCCAAGTGTTACATTTCTACACGTGTGTAACTATGTGTATACCATACAGTATACTCCCTCCTACCCAAAGAGATTTTCCTCTTTGGGTAGGACACAACAACCAACATCAATTAATAAAGAAAGGTGGTAGTGGAATTATTGGTAGGGTAAGGGTGTTTAATTAAAAATTGGAACCCTCTAATCCTCCCACCAAAAAATCTGGCGGAGGATTAGTTTGCACAAATTGGAGGGAAGTTCAAACAAATGCAAGTGGGAATTTTTGGAGGGAGTTTTTGAGAATTTGAATCTCCCCCCAAAACACCCATCAGATACTAATTGTGGATCTCCATAAACCATTCTTATACATATCCTAATTCACAACTTCACATACACAAATCTCACACAAAATATCTCAGATTTTAGAGGAAAGGAAAGAATATCACTCCATATTCATAAAAAAAAACTAAAAAAAAAAAAACTAGGATTCTTTTTCGTTTTCGTGCTCGTTGCCGCTGCTGATGCTAGCACCGCTACTGCTTCTGCTCGGTTTCGGACTGCTTCTGGTCTGCTCGTGGTGGAGTCTGCTGCGTGGTGGGGGTCAGCTGTTGGGGGTCTGCTGCTGCTGGGGCATGGCTGCTGCTTCTTCTTCTTCTTCTACAGGAGGCGTCCATCTTATCTTATTAGCATTCAAGGGAATCACAAGGTTAGTAACACAAGTTTCATTACAGAATCACAAGGGAAAGTCAAGTATGTCTGCCAAAAAGAATCTCACCAATGCTCAAAGACTTGAAATACATTGCTTTTTATTAGATAACTCCAATAATGGGAAACCTAATCGTGGCAAAGTAAAGGAGATTGCAGCAAAATATAATGTCACAACAAAAACAATTGGAAATCTCCAAAGGCGTAACAAGCAAAACAAAGCTTTGGGTCTTCCAGTCAATGTGAATAGCTTAATCAAAGGCAAAAAAGGCAGGAATAAGGTACTTATACCGATGCAAGTTATCGAGTCGCTTCCACAATTGAAAAGATGCACAATCAAGCGACTATCATTTGCAATCGACATAAGTTATTCCACATGTCAAAGATGGATTGCAAAGGGAGAATTGAGGTGGCACACTAATGCTATTAAGCCGTCGTTATCAAGCGACCACAAGTATCTTCGTCTCAACTTTATCATGTCTACATTGTTATTTGATCAACTTCTAAATGCAATCAAGTTTCGATCACAAGATAATGATCTCCATATTGATGAGAAATGGTTTTGGATGACTAAGATCAAACAAAGGATGGTACTCACACCGGGGGAAGAAGAACCAATTAGAAGCACACAAAGCAAGAGGTATATCCCTAAGGTTATGTTTATGGCAGCAGTAGCAAGACCGAGGTACGCACCGGATGGTGAGTGCATTTTCGATGGTAAAATTGGCATTTGGGCCTTTGTTATTAAAGGACCAGCAATCAAAAACTCAATACATAGGCCAGCAGGTACTATAATCTCAAAACCCATTGAGAATATCAACAAAATTGTGACAAAGACAATGCTCATCAACAAAGTTATTCCAGCTATCAAAGCAAAATGGCCATCATGGGCAAACAAAGACATTCGCATTCAACAAGACAATGCACCTCCTCACATAAAAGGTGACGATCAAGATTTTGTGGCTCATGCAATATCAGACGGATTTAATATCACATTGAATCAAAAACCAGCACAAAGCCCAGATTTAAACTTTTTGGACTTGGGTTTCGTTAACTCAATTCAATCACTTCAAGACAAAGAACCATCGAAGACAATACCCGAGTTGATCAAGAATGTGAAACAAGCTTTTAAAGATCTTGATCTGGCTATATTAGACAATGTGTGGCTAAGTTTGCAAGGTGTTATGACTGAGGTCATGAAAAGAGGTGGCCACAATGACTACTCACTACCACATCTAAAGAAGGTTGTACTACAAAGGCAAGGATTACTCACTAGGAATTTGACCGTAAGTGAGGATGTTGTGAAAGAATGCATTCAAACTTTGATCAATGTCGGAAAAGCAAACAATTTGGGGGAAATCATGGCAGATCTTGGTATTGATTTTCCAAATGCAATGACGACTTAAATCATTATGTAGTGTGTGATTGTGTTTCATTCATAAACTAAGTACTAAACCATTTTGAATGCTCATGTTTAGGTCGTAAACACTTAAATCACACATGTATTTTGTAAACATTTTGAATGTAATATAAACCCAAGTCCTTTATGTTTAATATCAAACGCAATGTGTTTATGTTTTTAGTACCATCATCAGCATTTAAATTAAGCCAAAAAATCAAACAACTCTCAGATGTAAATAACACTTCTCATAGAGTTGTAGCTACACTTATGAATTAAGAGCCTTATCAAACACAAGCCTCCATACCATGTGTCAGGTGGCATCTAAAGTGCCTCCATTTACACATGTAGGTGGCTAGTTTCAAAGAGGCTTCAATCAATTCGTAAATGTAGCAAATAAGGTCAAAATAATGTAACAACTACAATGCAAATCTCAAAAATCATCAGACTTGCTAGCTACACTCAAGAACTCAATTAACCCATACTCCCTCCATCTACAAATCAATAGTATAAAAATGAATCAAGGTCAATTGAGGCCAAAAATCACAAAAAACAGAGATTTACGCAATAGAAATTACCCCAATGACAGAACCAAGCAAATAAAAAAATGAATCAAGGCTAATTACGCCCATCACGGCACACAAAACAGAGATTTACACAAAGAAATTACCCTAATCACATATTCAACCAATAAACAAAATAAATCAAGGCTAATGACGCCCAAAAATCACAAAAAACAGAGATTTACGCAAAGAAATTACCCTAATCACATATTCAACCAATAAACAAAATGAATCAAGGCTAATTACGCCCAAAAATCACAAAAAACAGAGATTTACGCAAAGAAATTACCCTAACCACAGATTCAACCAATAAAACAAAATGAATCAAGGCTAATTACGCCCATCACGACGTAAAAAACAGAGATTTACGCAAAGAAATTACCCCTAATCACAGATTCGACCAATAAACGAAATGAATCAAGGCTAATTACGCCCATCAAGACACAAAAAACAGAGATTTACGCAAAGAAATTACCCCAATCACAGATTCAACCAATAAACAAAATGAATCAAGGCTAATTACGCCCAAAAATCACAAAAAACAGAGATTTACGCAATAAAAATTACCCCAATCACAGATTTAACCAATAAACAAAATGAATCAAGGTTAATTACGCCCAAAAATCACAAAAAAAAAAAAAAAACAGATCAAAGCACATGCAATTACCCCAAACACAGATTCAAGAAAAAAAAATGAACCAAGGTTATTTACGCAAAAAAATCAGAAAAAAAAAAAAAACAGATCGAAGCACATGCAATTACCACAAACACAGATTCAAGCAAAAAAAAAAAAGAATCAAGATTAATTACTCCCAAAATTCACAAAAAAAAAAAAAAAAAAAAAACAGATCGAAGCACATGCAATTACCCCAAACACAGATTCAAGCCAAAAAAAAAATCAAGATTTATTACGCCCAAAAATAACAAAAAAAAAAAAAAACAGATCGAAGCACATGCAATTACCCCAAACACAGATGCAAGAAAAAAAAAAAATTAGAATCAAGATTAATTACGCCCAAAAATCACACAAAAAAAAAAAAAAACAGATCGAAGCACATGCAATTACCCCAATCACAGATTAAAGCAAAAAAAAAAATTAATTACACAAGGGTTTAGATTATACCACAACCCATATGGCTCATCATGATCATTGCAATATGCTTTCGTTCCCACCTCACTTTCTCTTCAGACAACTCATGATCAAATTTACATCGGGCTTTAGGCATCTCAACCCTTAAATCCCATTTTGCATCGGATTCTCTACGCCTTTTCTTTGTATCAATAGACTCTGTATCATCCTCAGAGTCCGGGATGATCAACCCACCAACCCGATCGAAGTACTCGTCGTCAACAAGGGCAGAAATGTCAGAGACCGTCAAAGAGTTGACCATCGCAGATGTCCTTCTCTTCTTCTTCTTCCAGTTGTGTCTCTGGAACGAATGACCAATATTGATAAGGCCATGATGAATCCCCCATTTTTTATGGTAAAAAAGGGGGAGAAATAAGAGAAGAGAGGGTCAGATCTACAGTTCGAAAGGTCGAAACGAGATCAAATCATAGTGAGGAGACGAAGAGAGGATGAGATATAAAGAGACAAAGGTCGAATGAAGCCATATGAGTAGATTTGTGAGGAGAGAGAAGAAAGAATTGAAGATCTTGTAAGTGATTAGGGTTTTGATTTCATCAGAGAAAGGAAGAGGAAGAGTGAGAGGGAGACGAAGAGAGAGAGAGGGAGTTAGGGTTTTGAGAGTTCATCAGAGAAATGAAGAGGAAGAGTGAGAGGGAGACGAAGAGAGAGAGAGAGGGAGTTAGGTTTTGAGATTCGTCAGAGAAATGAAGAGGGAGATGAAGAGGGAGTTAGGGTTTTTGATGATCAGAAAAAAAAAAATGAGGGATTGGGTTTGGGTTTGGGTTTGGGGTAGAAATGAAATGGGGTTTGAATTGGGTTGGGTTTTGTTATTAGGTTGGATTTGAGTGGGAGTAATTAGATTTTGGAGGGAGTTGTTAGTGGATTGAGGGAGTTGTTAGTGGGTTAATAGAATATTAGGGAATAATCAGAAAAATTAATAAGTATAAAAACATCAAAATAATTTGCCATATCGGATAAGTTTCGAAAGAGGAAAATCATAGTGAATCGACCCAAAGAGGAATACAGGAAAATCTCTTTTGGGTAGGAGGGAGTATGAATGAACTAGTATTTTTTTAGGGCGGTACATGAAATATGGTACTCCGTATTAGGTGTTTGAAGGTGACACTACATGGTGTGGACATTATATTTTAAGATTATCCAAATTGTCGATCTTATCATGTTCTCCAATGATTTACTTCACTCATCCACTTGTAATTAAGTTGTAACACTACTATCTCATCATGATATTATTATGTGATCCACCATCCATTTATATGATGATTCATCATACAACTTCTTTTCTTGGATCGGTGTTCCTCGTGGTAACCACATACATAATCTCTTTGACTACTAAAAAAAAGCTCCCTTCGTATTTTTATTCATTTTTTTCATTTGTTATAACGTGTGGTTTAAACTCTTTTCACACGTGCAAACCAAATAGTAATAAAACATTTATAAATAGTTGACGACTTGATTTTAATAATACGTGTTTTCCGACATATGTTAAGGACTTATCACATGTCTTATTCATGCGAGATTTACATTTTGGAATAAGCAAAATATAGTACTCTACTACTCCGTATCAATCAACTATTTTCGACAAAATTCATTGATAAAGAGGAAGATTATATTGTATCTTGGGATAGATGGGGTTTTTGTACCTCATGGGATAGGGTTGATGAACTATCAATGTAGTGTCATGAGTAATGACATACATTGTTGAGCGCCAACACATATAAGCCGGTAAAGTGAGCATATATAATATAAACGCCATTGATCATTTTTTAGTATTTTCTACTTATAATAATAAATGTATGTTTCAATAGTACTTCAATTCATACTTATCCTCCGTGCAATTAAACTTATTAAACAGTGTTTTTAAATGAGATCAAATATATTTAAAACAAATCAAACCAGGACAGTTTCATTCAAATTAAATCAGATCAGATTATCCAAATAATAACCAATGAATTTAGGCTACTTCTAGTTAATTCATCTAAATGCAGTTAATTTATCAATAAATTCAATTCAAATCAGATCAAAGCAATTCTATTCAAATAAAATCAAATCAGGTCAGAAAAATGCAGTCTAATCACATATGACCTTACTCGTCAAAATATTAGCTCAAACTATTAGCTAATTAACAGTAATACTCATTAAAACTTTGTCAATTGTTCACTAAAGATTACCCGAATATAAAAAGTACATATACCCCGAAAATGTAGTATATAAGAAAATAAAAATTGCTTGGCATAATACTATATACTCCCTCCTACCCATTATGATCTCACTCTTCCATTTTGTTATTTTGTCTGGCCATGTTAGGAACTATTTCTAGACCAAATGACTCATTCACTTGTAGTGAAAATTAATACATATATGTTATTCTGCATTACATTCTACCAAACTCACTTGATTTTATGGTAAGTGGGTCTTTCATTTAGTTTAGAAATAATTCCCAATATGGCCAGTCAAAATAATAAAACAAAACGAGGAGATCATTTTGGGTAGCAGTAGGTTTTGTGAGAGCGAGACCAACCCTATTGTTTACATCGTGACCTCATTTATATTATTAGTGACTATTATACTACTTCTAGTAATCGTTTTAGTTAAACACTTTGACACTTTTATGTAAAATTTGTAAAGGGGTTATATTATAAATTTTAGCTAATTTATATGATGGGATCATACAAAATCATAGATAATGTGATATATAATAATAAATTAATATGATCACTATAAATATTATCATGCTTACTATCAATGTAAAAAGATACACTTTGTAACATGATATTATGGTCTCTCAATAAATTATTGAGAGACCGTCATTTATGAGAATTTGTGTTTGCGTGGAAGGGAGTATGAATAATGGGCAAAGTCTCATATGAGACGGTCTCACAACAAGTTATTGTGAGACCAATTTATTTATCTAAAAAGTGAACAGTTTAACATTCATTGTGACCATTATATTGCTTTTAGTGACCATATTAGTTTACGGTTTAATCACATTAGTTGTGGTTTAAAAGGGCCACGAAATATAAAATTAGGCATAATTTATAGGGTAAGACATTTACTCATCTTATATGAGACATTATTATCTTATACGGAGTATTAAATTAAAGCAATCACTAAAAGAAGTATAATGGGTACTAGAAATGCAAAGAGGTCACTATTTATATAAAAAGGATGGTCTCACATTAAGATAGTGTGAGACAATATGAGACCGTCTCACACAAGACTTACTCTATATAATATAGTGTCATTATTCTATTAAGCTAATTTCATACCCGTTTAAGCAAAAGGCACATTTTTGAATCAATCAAACACTACTTAGGCCATGTGAGATTGGACTATATTTTCTGAATTGATTTGATTTGAATAAAATTGATCTGATTTGATTTGATTTGATCTGAACTGAATATATTGATAAATTAACTGCATTTAAACAAATTAATAACTAGAAGTAGACTACATTCATTAATTGTTACTTGTTAATTCTGATCTGATTTGATTTGATTTGAATGAAACTGATTTGATTTGAAAACACTGTTTAATAAGCTGATTCGCACAGAGCCTTAATAGGAAACGACTATCTGCACTACTCTGAACCACTCCCACTAACTCTATTTTTCTTTGAGGTAAAATATATATATTTTTTTAAAGAGAAGAAAATTATTCATAATAATTTGACATACGACATCTGCAATAACGAGTGCTGAAATTATCAAAATACAACGCTAATGTCAAATTAAACTCAAACCTTTAAAAAATTACAATCATTATGTAAGGTGACTCGTGATCTGAAAACTCTGTATAATAATGTTGTTTCATGATACACCTTGATGCGAGGGGACCTATTATCTCTTGAAGTTTCTCGAAAGGTGAGCAGATCTGCCAGCCAGTAGAAGAGATCTCAGCATCCATCCCAACGCCATGACAAAATTAGTGAACATTAAATCCTTCATGTAAATCCCGTTATCTTAGTATAAACCACCTATGTGGTGATAGAGAAACCCTCTCGTGGGGGTAGAAACGAGTTAATAATAACTAGTAATAGCTAATTAATTAGGGTAAGATATAAGAAATTTGAGGCTTACCACCATCTAATTGATGGGTGGTAGCCCCTAGATTGAGATCTAGAGGTTAGAGTTTTTTAGAGAGGAGGAGAAGAGAAGAGGAAGAGATAGGTTAGGGTGTTTTGGATGTTGAGGTAAAATAAGTTAGTGGAAGTACAGTGCAAAAAGTTTCTTGTGGAGTGCTGATAGTCAATGCTTTTTAATATCGTTTTATATGCATCCATGCATCCATGCACATTGCACATTGTATATACTAATATAATCCATTCATTCGATTCCAAGTTTCTTGTTTTCCTTTTAGGGAAGTTCGATATCAAGCTTCTTGTTTCTAGTTTTAGTAACTTTTGAGCCAATGAGAGGCTTCCTGAGTGCTAGATGTCTCTTTTCCACCTGCTTTTAATAATTTTTAATTCATTCCTAAAACGTTGTGCAAAAGACAACATGAAGCTTAAAAACGAACAGAGGGAGTACTATCTACCGTGTTTTTCTTTGATAGTTAATAATGTGCTATTTTAAAGAAGTGCAAATTGATTATTTCTTTAATTACTTCCCACATTGTTTAAGCCATTACGTCTATATTTTTTGAATTGTAGAGTATTGAAACATGGAAAGTACTGGCACTGGACTGCAATGAAAATAGCAATTTCCCTAGTGTTGACTGCTTACTTGTTTAGTGTCACTAGTTTGACTCAACTTGAATCTCAAATACAAATTATTTCTAAAATTGTGTTGCCTTGAATTTTGAGACTAATTTTGAGACCCTATACTTCATTTGTAATATTTTAAGATAGTTCTATAGTTAAACTTAAAACATATTAAATTATTTAAAAAAATATTTTTGGGAAAAAGTAGGGTCTCATGGGACCGTATCTGAAAACAGAGACCGTCTCTAAAAATGAGACCCGTCAAATTATTCTCTATTGGGAAAAAACCCTCTCTCTCCTCTTTGAAACTCATCTTGAGACCGCCAATAGAGATAGTCTAAGATTTAATTTAATTTTGGTTGAGAATTGGGTTCAATTTCCGCCAACAACTACCATGTTGGCAACTAAATTGGCAAATAGGGGGGGTGGGTGAGTAATTATCAAATTATATTAGATATAGTTTGTACAATGTATATATAAGCATAAAAGATTAAATAAATGTAATTAACCATTTTTTTCTATTTTGTTTTTGTTATTTACAATATAATTTATAAAATATACCTAATTAAAAATAATGGATGGTGTAGATTGATTTTTAACATGATGGACGACTGAGATGAAGACTATTAAGATGCTTTGCGGTACTTGTCAAAGACCTTAGAATTACTCGTTAACCACCTATTATGAGGCATATGTTGACGTAGAATTCTAGAGTGCTCGACAAGTACCCCAAAGCACCATAATAAATCACTTTTTAAATAACTTAATAAATTTTTCTAAAAGAAAAAAATTATCAAATTATATTAGATATAGTTTGTACAATGTATACATAAGCATAAAAGATTAAATAAACGCAATTAACCATTTTTTTCTATTTTTTTGGTTATTTACAATATAATTTATAAAATATATCTAAATAAAAATAATGGATGGTGTAGATTGATTTTTAACATTATGGATGGTTGAGATGATGACTTTTATGGTTCTTTGCGTTACTTGTCAAGAACCTTAGAATTACTGTTGACGTAACCGATGTTTCTTTATGATTTTATGAATTACGATCCCTAAAGAAGCACGTGATCTGATGCTATTAATAACTTATGAAATAAAGATAATAAAAATGAGAGTGTATTAGACACATGTTGTAAATATTGAATACCGAGATCGACCACTCCAACTACGGAGTAAATGTGAGTTATGAAATCTAATTTAATATTATCTTGCATATCTTCATATGTTATGAGCTTGATTCTATATTATCTCCCCTATCCCCAAATGTTAAAGCAAAACATGTACTCCGTATCTACTTAAAAACTTGCCATGGCAACAAAAAAGAGGGCCAACTAGCTTATTTATTCATTTAACAACCTCTAAAATGTAAGTGGTATACAAATTTTGGAGCTGTCAATCTGGGAAATCAAGTCGGTATGAGTCGGGTTAGATTGAGTTCAAGTTTTGTTGGGTCAACATGTCAAACCGATTATCTTAGTTCAATTGGTGGAATAGGAGAAATTGAATTGTGAACTTTTTACCTAGTTGAAATTGCAAAGTTAAATGTCAATTGCTTTTATTTAGATCACCATTGTACTGAACGATAGCCGGATCATCTTTCGAAAAAATGGGTCAACATTTGCCACTATATAAAAGTAGCCTACTATAAATGCAATTGATTGTGTATTTGTGTCAAATCCTCGATCATGCATGCTCAACTTTTAATGGCGCCTTGATACACCATTCATACACAAAGACCATATTCTACTCTCTCTAGAAGATATTTCCAACTCTCTTTCCTCCCCAAGGACCCCTCCTACTCTCCCAAGTCTCCATACCTTTACAAAACTTTGAACATCAACCGTAAAATATAGAAATGCAACCAGTGGCAACACTCCCTTATAAAGAGGCACACTCACATAATAATGACACAAATACCAACATATACGATACTCCTTTCGCCCAAATTTAAATCCCACACGTAAAAAATACACCTTCATTAAAGAGAGTGTACGATTTATCAAAGTTCCAAAAAAATTACTTAAATTTTTTACTAACCCTCATATCTAACTTGCTATATAATTTACCTTTATCTGTATAAAAGGTTTTAAATACGAAGTGTTTAAACTCGACTACAAGATACCAAAGTAGACACGAGTGAAACATAAAAGTGGGACGTTACAGAGTCCAAAAAAATCCCACCCACTTTCGTAAATTCCGCCCCACACACTCTCCCACTTCCTACCTTTTCATACAAAAATCCATCTTTTTCTCAATAATAAAACCTCCTATCTCACTCCACATCTCTCATTTCTTGCTCAAATTTCAAAAAAAAAAAAAAAAAAAAAAGTTGCAAACTTTGGTACCCAAAAAAAAAAAATTTAAAAAATGGTGGATGATTTTATGGTGTGTGTTGATCGAATAATTTCATCAGCTTGCTTAAATCCTGCTAATAAAGCTGATATAAATTCTGGGAATTTTCGTCTTGTTGATGAAAATAATGATCATATGTTACTCAAAGAAAGAGTTACTAATTTAAGTGGTAGTATTTGCACTTCATCATCATCATCATCATCATCATCAGCAGCAGCAGCAGCAGCTTGTTGTCTTCCTCAGAAAGAGTGTAGGATTTGTCAGGAAGAAGATGACGATATTAACCTTGAATCTCCTTGTTCTTGTAATGGCACTTTAAAGGTTTCTTCTTTTCCCTCTTTTTTTTTTTTTTTTTTACTGTTTTTTTTTATTACTGTTAATTCTTTTTGAATTAACTTTTATATGGGTGTTTCTGTTAATTTCTTATATTGAGAATATTGGTTCTTGAATTTTGAGGAAGTGGGTGGTTGTTGTTTTTAATTAGGACAGTGGGCGAGCTAAAACGGCTGTATATTCTGAGTATCGGGTAATTTTTCTGAGGTTAATTTAAGTTTAAATTTCTGGGTTCATTGTATTATTAATTAAATTAATGGTTGTTTCAGTGAGAATTCATCTTAATAGTAGAGCATTTTTAATCTGAAGGGTGAAAATTTTGGCATGGTAAAAATCATTAAAAGTCAAGAAAATCGTACATACAGTGTGATTTTCGATATAGCTATATTGCCTGCCTCTGCCTGTGCAATTAGTAATTTTTCGCCTTGGCAAAATCGTCACCCAAACCCGAAAAGGCGATTTTGTTTAGGAGGGAAAGAGTGCTGATTTGTAGTTTGTTGGTGTTACTGCATATGGATTAGCCTGATAATGATTGAGATATGTTTAATTATGTGAATTATATTCAATGTATTTTAGTTTGTTTGTTTATGTGGAAAATTCATAATTGGTATAGTAATAATTCTCTATTTAAAGTGTTTTAGTGGATTGGTTTACCAAGTGGGGTTTGATTCTGATTATGAAATAAAGTTTTAGAAATGTCATCATTATCATCCTTATCCAGTTATCCCTTGATTATGTTTTGTTGTCGTCAAAAATAATGTAATTGACAGAGTTTTCTTCTTAATGATTAATTTCTTTCATGTGGTGGATTATAGCTAATTATGTTGCGTAACTATGAGGCTCAATGACTTTCATTATATATATATATATATATATATATATATATATATATATATATATATATATATATATATATATATATTGAATATACAAGGATATAGCAGTAATTACGTATTAACCTAATTACAATAAATTATATACTATTACACCCCCTCAGACGGAGCGGGAGGAGGACGAACGCTCAGGGCGGACTTAAAGCGTTCAAAGAGAGGTCGAGGGAGCCCCTTCGTAAAAATATCAGCGTACTGATCTGCAGGAACATGAAGAACGCGAACCTGACCAACTTGCACCTTTTCGCACACAAAATGAATGTCCAGCTCTATATGCTTTGTACGTTGGTGCTGAACAGGGTTGTTAGACATGTAGACAGCACTGATGTTGTCACAGTAGACAAGGGTATATATATATATATATATATATATATATATATATATATATAGGGGCCTATCCAGTGAGAAGTGGTAATTTGGTGAGAAGTGAGAAGTAATCTCAGCCATTGATTTCGCATAACTGTAGTTACTGCATAACTCCAGTCGTTTAACTCCATGAACTAAATTAATTAACTCCAGTCGCATAACTCCATTAACTATTTTGCTTAACTCTAGTAACATAACTCTATTAACTAAATTATATAACTCCAATAATATTATTAACTTCATCAACTTTAACGTAATTCCATTAACTTTAGCATAACTCCACTAACTAAAACACGTAACTCTAATAACTCCACTACTTAAATCACGTAACTCTGACTTAACTCCATATATTAAATCACGTAACTCTAACTCCAATAACTAAAACACGACTCTAACTCAATTTTCTTTAATAAAACATGTAACTCTAATAACTCAACTACCTAAATCACGTAACTCCGACTTAACTCCATCAACTAAAACACGTAACTCCAACTTAATTTCATTAGATAAAACACGTAACTCTAATAACTTCATTATCTAAATCACGTAACTCCTACTTAACTCTATTAACTAAATCATTAACTCTACTAATTAAAACACGTAACTCCAATTTAATACTAATTAAAACACGTAACTCTTACTTATTAACTATACTAACTAAAATACGTAACTTTAATTCAACTCCATTAACTAAAATACATAACTTCAACTTAACTCATCTAATCAAAACACTTAATTATAATAACTCTTTTCACTAAAATACATAACTCCAAGCAAAAAATAAATATAAAAATAAAAATTGATAAAACACAAAACTCCCAAACACAACCACCATTTTTTCTCTCCTCCCCCACCCCTCCCCCCACCAGACGGCCACCCACACACCCACCGCCGACAGCACCGCCCACCATGTTATCCGACGCCACCTCCACCACCGTATTCACCATCCTCCGGCGAGTAGAAGGCCCCTCCACCGCGACATCGCCATCACCACCACCGGCCCCTCATTTTTAACTTCTCCTCACCTTTCACTCTTTTTTTCCCCTTAACGACGGCAAAAACACAAGGATATGATGCGCATAGGGGCGGAAATTAGAGAGGATGTCGTCGACGGTGTAGATCGACGGAGGAGAGGAGCGGCGGCGGCCGGAGTCGCTGTAAAAGCGAGCGAAATTAGGGGAGAAGGAGGTTTTCGCGGTGGAGTGGTGCTTGAACAACGTCGTTAATGCTGGAGAAGGAATCATCGTATCGGCGCGGGTGCTGGAACGTGATGTGACACCGGAAATGGCGAAGGTCAACGTCGGCGAACATCGGAGTCCACCAGATCTGGAAAAACGACCGCGAAAAAAAAAGAAAGAGAAGGCGGTTTTCGCGGCCAAACGGTGCTCGACGGAGGAGACTGATGCCGGACGAAGCCTCGCGGTGGTCTGAGGAGTCGTCCAGTGGTGTCTTAGCCATCGGTGGTTGTTTCCGGTGTATGCGGCGGCGGTGATGGGCGGCGCGGGGGTAGGGGCGTGGAGAGAGAAGAGGAAATGGGAGGAGAGAGAAAATAATGTGAGATTTGGGTATAGGTTTTCTTATTTTCAGTTTGTTTGTCTTTATTTTCAGTTTTTAATCTAGGCCATTGATCTAGGTTGAATGGATGGATGAGATTACTTCTCACTTCTCACGAAATTAATACTTCTCATTTGATAGATTTCCTATATATATATATATATATATATATATATATCGAATATATAGGGATATAGCAGTAATTACGTATTAACCTAATTACAATAAATTATATACTATTACACCCCCTCAGACGGAGCGGGAGGAGGACGAACGCTCAGGCTGGACTTAAAGCGTTCAAAGAGAGGTCGAGGGAGCCCCTTCGTAAAAATATCATCGTACTGATAATCTGCAGGAACATGAAGAATGCGAACCTGACCAACTTGCACCTTTTCGCGCACAAAATGAATGTCCAGCTCTATATGCTTTGTACGTTGGTGCTGAACAGGGTTGTTAGACATGTAGACACCACTGATGTTGTCACAGTAGACAAGGGTAGCGAGAGGAATAGGCACCCGTAGCTCAAGCAACAAATTACGTAACCAACAGGTATCAGCAACAGCATTAGCAACACCCCGATATTCAGCCTCGGCACTAGAGCGAGACACATTAGGCTGACGCTTGGACGACCAACTAACCAAATTATCACCCATGAATACAGTAGCCAGACGTCGAACGACGATTATCTGAGCAACCAGCCCAATCAGCATCGGAATAAGCAGTAACACTGGTAGCAGGATTAGCAGTAATAGATAGACCTTGATCAACAGTACCACGAACATAGCGCAAAAGACGCTTTAAAGCATGGAAATGAGACTCACGAGGGTCGTGCATGAATAAACACACTTGCTGAACAGCGTAAGTGATGTCCGGACTAGTGAAGGTGAGATATTGTAGAGCACCAGCCAGGCTACGATAAAGACGCGGTTCCTTGACCGGAGGACCAGACGACGCAGCAAGTTTGGAGCCAACCTCGAGTGGTTGAGGGTTTGCAATCAGACATAGACGCCCGCTCAAGGATGTCTAATGCATACTGTCGCTGAGACAGAAAAAGAGACTGGGAATCGCGAGTCACATGTATCCTAAGAAGTGACTCAAGGGACCCAAATCACTCATGGCGAACTCACCGGACAAGAGAGCAATCAACTGTCGAAGCAGGGGCAGATGCAGTGAGAATGATATCATCGACATAAAGAAGAAGGTAAGCACACTCAGACCCGTGATGATATACAAACAAAGAAGCATCCGTGGCACTAGCAGTAAAGCCAGAACGAAGGACAAATGAGGCAAAGCGCTGAAGCCAAGCACGGGGAGCCTGTTTTAGACCATATAAGGACTTGCGGAGACGACACACATGATTAGGCCGTGTGGGATCACGATAGCCAGGCGGCTGATGCATGTAGACTTGCTCCTGGAGATCACCATGTAAGAATGCATTTTTAACGTCAAGCTGATGAATCGGCCATTGACGAGACATAGCTAACGATAAAACTGTGCGGATGGTAGCCGGCTTGACCACGGAACTGAAAGTCTCATCACAATCCACCCCCTCAACCTGGTTAGACCCATTGGCAACCAAGCGAGCTTTATACCGTTGAAGACTGCCATCAGCCTTAAACTTGTGACGATACAACCATAAACACCGAAGAATGTTGGCACCAGCAGGACGTGGAACCAACTCCCATGTACCATTATGCATAAGAGCACCGTACTCATCATCCATAGCGCCCTTCCAATGGGGATCAGACAAAGCAGCAGATGGAGTTTTGGGTATCGGAGACAAAGCAGCAGATGGAGTTTTGGGTATCGGAGACAAAGCAGGAGCACCATGAACATGAAGATTTAAGGGCTGTTTAGGTTGAAAGAGACCCTCACGAGCTCGAGTGGACATAGAGTGAGTAGTGGCGAGGGCAGGACGGAACATTGAGGGAACCGTAGTAGCAGTAGACGTAGAGGGAGGCAGCCCTGACCCGGCGGACCGCGGAGGAGTGCTGGCGGGTCGCTGAACGCCCCCTGACCCGGGGGGAGAAGCAGGGGGAGGGCGAGCACGACGTTGATAAGTAGTACCAAACCGACGAGGAGGTGGTGTAGGAGCAGGGGGAAAAGCGAACTCATGACCCAGGGAAGACGGTGTAGTGTCGGTGGGTAGATCCTTAGCCAGGGAGGGTAGAGAACCACGCTCAGAATAAGGAAACACCGTTTCATCAAAAGTGACATGCCGCGAAATATGAACCTTGCCCGTAACCAAATCAAGACACCGATAGCCGGAAACCCCAAGAAAACACACCTAGTAGACCGAGGAGCAAGTTTATGTGGAGCTTTGGCGGAGAGGTTGGGATAGCATAAGCATCCAAAAGTGCGTATGTGATCATAGGTGGGTCGACGACCAAAAAACACAGAGACCGGAGTGTGGTTGCGTAGAACCTTTGTAGGTAAGACATTGTGCAGATAGGCGGCCATTTCAACCGCCTCAACCCAGAATGTTTCCGGTACAGTAGCATGTATAAGCAGAGTACGTTTAATGTCATTAAGTCTACGAAGCATGCGCTCCGCTTTACCATTTTGTGGAGATGTCTGTGGGCACGCAAAGCGAAACAGTAGACCATTGTTCTTGGCAAAACTACGAAAAGGGTTGTTGTCAAACTCACCCCCTAAGTCACATTGAAAAGTTTTGACAGGACGTTCAAACTGAGTACGAACATATTTAACAAACTCTAGAAATTTCGCATAGACCTCGGATTTGTATTTGAGTGGAAAAACCCACAGGTAATGAGAAAATTCGTCAAGAAGGACCAAATAATATTTAAAACCATCATGGCTTAAAATAGGAGACGTCCATAAATCACTATGAACAATGTCAAAAGGTGCAATAGTGACACTAGAAGAATCCGAAAACGGTAAGCGAACATGCTTACTAACTTGACAAGAATGACATAAGGGTGCACGACGTGCTTTATTACATGCAATGGAGCTAGATTGCTTAAGTAAATCTAAAATATGATTGCCCGGATGACCGAGACGACCGTGCCACACCGAGAAGGGGAGAACGGCGAGGGCAGACGCTTTTGTGGGAGACGACTTGGTGGACTTTGTGGACGATGACAGTGAGGGTGTGACAGGATACAATTCGCCCGAACTATTGCTCCTCATTAACAGGGTCCCCGTACGAAGATCCTTCACAGAAAAACCATTAGGGTCAAATTCGACTGACACATGATTATCAATAGTGAATTGACGTACAGAGATTAAATTTTTGATAATATTGGGAATGAAGAGGATGTTGTTTAAGGCGAGATTTTTAGAAACGGACGGTAATGTGTGACGCCCACTACCACAAACAGGGATACTATGACCATTACCCACACTAATAGAAGGAATACTATTGGAAGGGTGAAGGTTGATGAGATTACCTGAAGTAGAAGAAAGATGGTGTGTAGCACCATTGTCCATATACCAATTCGAATCCGGAGCCTGTAGAGTCAGCGCACCAAAAAATTGAGACAAATCCGTGGGATGAAACCCCGAATCCTGACCAAGGGGGGGAGTCGTAGTGACATGTGCCCGTCCGTGTGGAGTAGCCGGCCGAGAACTAAGAACACCGGAACCAGGGGCACGCGGCCAAGTCCACCCGGGAGCGGTAGGGTATGCGCAAGGTGGAACAGCCCACGGCGCAGGGAACCATGGTGAGACAGACCAGGTTTGAGGGGCAGAATGGGGCTGTCGCAAAGTGGCGTCCGAAGTTCCACCAGTAGCGGGTTGCCGGGAACCTTTATGTCCCTTGTTCTTTCCCTTGTTCTTCCCCCCACCTTTGGCGGTGATGGCAGGAGGAGGGGAGACAACGAGGGCAGTAGAGGGGGACTTGCGAAGTTGACGAAGCCGATCGCGTTCAAGCATCGAACGAGCATCAATAAAGGTCGGAAGAGGATCGCGTTGTTGAATGATGTTGGCGGTGGTGTCATACTCATCGGTCAGTCCATTAGTAAGTTGAATGACTAGACGCTGATCAGACACCGTAGCACCAATATTACCAAGGCGAGAGGCAAGTGACTTGAGGCGTGAATAATAGTCCTCAAGAGAGGAGCAGTGTTCGAGACGCAGAGTAACAAAGTCTTGCTCAAGAGTAGCCACACGAGCGCCCTTGTTGTCGTGGAATCGAGCCTTCAGATGAGACCATGCTTCGGATGCCAAGTCGACATCATTCACCATCTCAAGAACAAGATCATCAGAGACAGTGGCATAAATCCAGTTGAGGACCACATCATCTATGGCTTTCCACGTTTTGTCAGTCGGTAAAGATCCTTTGCCATCAAGATGATCAAGGAGCTGATATTGACCGACCGTAAGACGAAAAAGCTTCGCCCAAGTATCATACTTGATCTTCTCATCATCAAGCACAAACCGGACTTGTGCTTTGATGTTGGTAACAGAGAAGGCCGGGTGAAGTTTGTCATTGTTGTTAGGAGGAGGAGGATTGGAGGTGACGCTGTCAGACATGGTGAATGTCGAAGACGGCGTGAGAAGCAGCGGAAGGGTTTGGGAACCTAGATTGATACCATATAGGAATATGAGATTAGGGAAGAGTCCTCAATGAGGCTCAATGACTTTCATCATATATATATATATCGAGTATACAGGGATATAGCAGTAATTACGTATTAACCTAATTACAATAAATTATATACTATTACTTAGTTCTGTCCTGGGGCCTTCGCGTTATGTTATTTCCGTCATGTGGTCATAGGCGGGAGCCTTTGAGGCATTGGGGGTAATGTTGTTTGTTGCTGTCATTCGATAATTCTATTCTGGTGAACACGAACTGCCTCGTCTTGATATGTGTTTTTATCGTCTTTAGTTATGACTCTGACAGAACTTGGGAGTGTGTTGGTTCTTTCCAGTGACACTAATGGTGTCTTCGCATATTGCCTTTTATGAATAGTTGTGTACATTTACTAATAGAAATGTACATTTGTAAACAGTTTGCTCATAGGAAGTGCATTCAGAAATGGTGCAACAAAAAGGGTGATATCACCTGCGAAATATGCAATCAGGTCAGATATCATATAAGAGTATCAGTTTTATTCCCTTGTTATTGCGTGGAAAACTAAATAAATCTGGAGTTTGTTTAATTAATGATTTGATTTATCTTATCCTGTAGGTATTTGGACCCAACTATTCGCTCCCCCCACCGAAACCCAGTCCTGATGTCATGGCAGTTGACCTAAGGTATGTTTATGGAGGCTCCATTGTCCTTTGTCCACTTTCCTATTTCTTCGATGGTTCTTGATACTTTAAGGAGTACGATTTTGATGCTGCATGAAAGACTGAAAATTGTTGCCCTGGGTAGATCTTGTTATTCTGATATTTTCTATGAGAGTAATGCACAACACCGTATGACTTTAAACAAAAATTCTGTCCGTTAAATATGCTGAAAGCCTGAATCTTGAAAGTAGGGCTTTGAATAACTAGGGAAACGGTGCTAGGCTAGCTATATAGTTGGTTATCCTGCAAGAAATATGTCAGAAAATATCTAACTGTAAAGTGAGAATTATCAGTCCTAATCTTTTGGTTTTAGTGGCCTTTCCTCAGGGCCGGCCCTGACCCTCGGCGAGGAGGTGCGGTCGCCTAGGGCCCACCGTTTACAGGGGCCCAATCTCTTTGAGAGGTAGTAAAGTGGAAATAAATATTGTAAGGTTAATAACTTAATTTCATCAAAAATGGAACCATAGCCTACTGGTTGAGACAAGATTATGTTGATGGGCCTTATAGTTGCGCAAGTTCAAACCCCCAGAGTGCAGTTTTTTTATACTTTTTAAGCCTTTTTTCTTAACTTAACTTTTCACTTTTACATTTCATTCAGCATATTTCTTCAAAATGTCAGGAATGGCCCTGCCTTTCCTCCAAATCAATATTTGTAGTGACTAACCATCGTTGAATTTTTGTTAGTAGTATCGATTTTTGGGGAATGTCCTTTGGCTTGGCATCTAGTCCAATATACTCTACCCTTATAGAGATATTGCGTAGATTAGATAGCCACTTAAAGACTCATCTTTGCATACTTTTTTTTTTTTTTTTTTTTTTTTTTTTCCGGAAAGGAGGGGGGGGGGGCTGTGAAGTGAATAAACACCCAAGATCCTTTGGCTTACCTTGGATAGCTTCTGATCTATTTATATATGAAACTTACTTCAGGTAACTTTCGTTTCTGAACCCTCTGAAATGATTTGGCTTTAAGCCAGAGAGTCCATGTTTTAAAACAATGTCAGAACAATGCTTTCAATCTTGCATCTTCTATTGCATAAATGCATAGTATCACACACTCTAGTACGGAATTGTGGCAGAGATGTTCATGTTTTCTCTTTCAATTTTACCTCAATCGAAATAGTCCACAAGATTTGAGTAATCTTTGTGTGTGTTGTTGCAGACAAGCATGGGGTCATCATTTTGCTTTCCACGATCATAATCTATTGGTAGCTGAGGCTGAGCGTAGTTTACTGGAGTCCGAGTATGATGATTATGCTGTTGCAACTGCTGGCAATGTCACATGTTTGCGCTCAATTGCTATCATTGTATGACTCTACTTTTATAACTGGTTAATTCTACGTGATTGTACTATTGATTCAGTATTATCTTTTTGTATACTCTAAAGCTTGTGGCTTTGTTTGCTATATTGCAGCTTATGTGTATCTTAATGATTCACCAAGTGCTGATGATCACTAAAGATTTTGGGCTGATGCAGGGGTATCCAACATTTTTCAATGTAAGTTCGTCAGCGCGTGTTCATTCTTCTTAAATATATGTCGTCTTTTCTATGTTTAGTGGTTTCTGGCGAAGTTGCATCAGAACATGGGCCCTAGCTAAAAGTGTTGTTAACATCAGTTGTGATGCCTGGGATTCCAGGCTCTAACAGGAGAATCATGTTGTAGCCTTGTATATACTGATGTGGGCGTGGTTGTCGCCTTCATTTGTTTCAACAGGTTCACATGCTTGCTTCGTGAAACAACTGAATTACTAACTTGGTAATTTTGATGCAGTTTCAGGTTTCCCTCCTGCAGCTTGCTGGATTTCTTCTTCCATGCTATGTCCTCGCTCGCTCGTGGTATATCTTACACACCCGGAGGAGACGACAGGTCAGTATTACATAGTTCATTGGGCGGAGCTTGCTTATGTTTCCATGGGTTCTTAAAATCATATTTTCGTATGAAGGCCTCCATGTTCCCACTTTACCTTTTTTTTTTTTTTTTTTTTTTTTTGTTTTGTTTTTTTTTTTTTTTTCACGGGACCCTGCATTTTAGAGACACGAGAGTTGAGATCAAACTATCTTGTCTTCTGGTAAAATTGTTTCAAGAAATATTACTGAACATTTGTCTTCTATTTGCTAGGGCTAATTTTTCTGTTCCTGATCAAATTAACCAAATTCTGCGGCCAGACATATCAATCCAAAGACTCCAAGAGTCCAGAGTGTATTGATCGTGTATGACTTACTGTTTTACCAGCAAAGCGCCATTGAGATGTTCTACACTGCGCAAGTGATTTGTTGCTGAACACGGTACTGGTGTCTCTACTAAGCTCCGAGGTGCACTCCAGTCAAAATTGTAAATGTAAAAACTGAGTTCGTCAGGTAGTTTAGCTCAATATCTCTTGCTATTTTCGCGTACACCCCTTTCTGAATTCGTGGATAATTGACTTGGATCTCGGGATTAACTGTAGATGGTTCAGAGATTTAAATCATTGAATAGCTTTGGTAAAAATCAGATTTCCCTCGCAAGACATGCTGTACGTCTTTTGCTGGTTACATCCATTTTACATAATGATGAAAAATTGAGGTCAGTGATTAGGACAATACACAATTACACACATGTTAATAACTTGGGAGCTGATAATCGCTGTCCTGAAAAGGTCAAGGCTACGAAGACGGCCATTTGATCGGAATGCGACAATGGCGCTGGATTACGTTCAAAACAGTAAGACAGTTGACAATTGCACCAGTAAAACTCGAAACTAAATTTCCTTGTAAGAACTACAGCTATAAATTACAGTTGAACAATTCCAATAGCTCTGATGGAATTAAGTAAAGACTCACAGCAATGATGCCCTTGCTACTTAATTTAAGTCTCGCAGGTCACACCATTCCATATCACTCTCAACATAATTCCGAGAATGAAAATTCAGCAGAACCCCCACATCTGTACGCAGGGCATCATCACTTTCTGGGAAGATAGCTGTCTTTAAGCCCTTACCCAGACTATGCTCCATGCCTGGGACTAGGCGGAGGAGACGGCCATCTGGTCCGAATGCAGCAAGGCTGTAGTCCTGTTAAGTGCGTATTTTGACTATATTTATGTACTTGTTTACCCCCGAGTTTATATGATTCATTGTATTTTATAGTCTATTTTGGTAATATTCCTTCCTAATTTTGGTTTACTACGATTATTTCGTAAATGTTACCAGAAGACAGTTTTAATGCTAAAAGAGCCAAATAATGGATCGGGCCGAAGAATCGGATTCTTACAAGACGAGCTAGAAGCCAATAAAAAGCATGAAGTTCAAGGCAATCGAGAGTTAGGTCGCATGGGAGGAATACCAATCGCTGCTATTGGTTTAGGAAAGGGACAAAAAAATCCCTTATATATACGTAGCTCACGTTACGTACGCGGCAGAGGTTATGTTTTGAGTTTTATTTCTAGGTTTTCTTTTAAGTATTGTTGGTACGTTCGCGACGGCTACTCTTTTAATTCTTGTTTAATCTTTCAGCGCTCTTTATGTAAGACTAAGTTTATTTCTTTCTCTACTTTCTCTTTAATTATATTCTTAATTAGCTTTATTATTGTTTATTTCATGATTTGTAAGTAGTCGTTTACCTAGGGCTAGGTTGAACCTTAACTGGATTGATCAATGGTTTAATTGCATGATTTATTTGATTGTATTACATGGGTTTGATATATAGGGTTGTGCTTATTATTAATTTGATTGATTATTATTTATGTGATTAATTCCTTGGTTAGAATTACAACGAGAGTTGAGTTTTGATCCTTGTGAGTTATTATGTGAATTTAATTGATTTGATTAATTGTTACTCAATAGAGATTACTGCGAGAGTCGGATTTCTATTTAGAGAACTCTATCATGATTAGACGCTCCCCATGAGAATAGGTGGAGTTTATAATTGAGATTATTATATGTTGTTTTTAATGCTCCTAATTGTGTAGTAGATGCCATGATCGAGAATAACTATTACATGTTAGGAAGACTTTATATGAGCCCGAGAGGGAGTTATAGGGTTAGTTCTTGATTATGTGCTTGCATGTTAACAAGTAGGAACATTAGTCTCACCTAAGTTGGCAATTAAATTTATCCGTTCTTATATGTTGTTAGTTGATCAATCCATGTAAAAGGTGATACCGTTGCCCTTGAATTTCTCTTATCATTGTCTGTTACCTTAGTTTAATTAGTACAAAAATTACCCATCAATCTTTTCTCCTCATAGTTTACCCATATTCTAAAGTGTCTAATACTAGATTCCCGTCTCCCTGAGATCGACCCGTTTGCTACAACACCCGTACGCTTGCGGTTAAATAAACTCCTATCAAGTCCCATGGAAGTAAGTTAAATAATTTGCCAAACAGTGTTGTTGTTGACATCAATCTTATCCGACTCTGGAAAAACAACCCACCTCTCCATAGAACCCAGGTCCAAGTCCCTATTACCCTCTTTCTCTAGGGGGACAACGATCATTCTCAACTTTCTTTCTGAGGAGGCCTCCATTTCATCAAGCCACTCCGAAAGCTGACCCTCCCAGTCCCAAAACTCGCCGGTTGAAGTGACGGAACAAAAGTAAACAACAACATTTGTATCTTGAAGATCAGAGATAGGTAAATTGTTACTATCAGTTCCGCAACCCCCTAACCATTCCTGCAACCTGAGATCGCGTAGCCTTGTTACTTCATTATCCCATACAGTTCGTTTAGTGAAGGGGTACTGTATGTTCGATGCCATGTTCATCGACCACAAGTTTGCCATCAGGATCCACATAACTACTACAGTTAGGTCCCACAACAACCAGCTTATCTACATAACGGAAGTCGCACAACTTCGATAACCTACGGCTGACCCTCTCGTCGAAGGACCGGTGCACCCAGCCACAACAATCTGTACTCTTAAGCAGAGAGTCGACTCAGGCCTCCCAAGCCGATGACTTTGTAGGTCCCGTCACCATGTAACTCTTTGCGCGAACCACGATAAGCTCAAGCTCATGCTTCTTAGCCTTACAGTACTTATACAAATCTCGGAGTTGGTCCATGAAATCCCCGTCACATAAAAAGTACAACAACACAACCTTGTCCGTAAGGCTGGACAGGGATGTTTCTATACCACAGGGACATTCAAAACGAGCACAGGTGAGGATATCAGTATCAGTACTCTGGCATTGCAAAAAAGCTGCAAGGGTCATCTTGCCGCAAAGCATATTATTGTCCGTTTGTTTCCAGAGCTCTTCAAACGTATTGAAGGGGTACAGATCAGCTCCAAACAATTGGAAACTAAAGATAGATCTTTCGAAGAAGAGCAGCTTCTCCTTCACATCAGCAATGATACAGTCAGGTTGATGATAGCAATGAGAGCCGCTTATTTCAAACAGCTTGAGGGAGCGAGCAGAATCCGTGATTGGGACTGCGACTCTGCGAGGAATGATACTGCCGTAGTGGAGAAGCCGGATAAGAAGTGCTTGAATGCAGCATCGGCCACCTGTTTATTGTCGTAATTAGGAAAATCAGACCTCATACGCGCTACCACAACAACCTGAAAATCATCGCAATCCCTTCCTAACTCACTGAAAATGCCTAGTAACTGATAACAGGTAGAGGCAACTGAATCGTCTTTCATCACAGGTATATAAAACGTAAAGATGATCACGTATCTCTTACGCTTCAGATCTTGAGCATAAATCTTTTCTTCTCCATTACTCTCCTTCCTACGTATGAGATAGTCATCCGGAGCAGGGAACAAGACCGAAATCACGTCAAAGGGATCGTCCTTACTACTAAAGACCTGATCAAAGTTCCCTTCAGTAGGTCTGTGAAACCTATCATCTTTATGGAGTCCTGAAGTGTCGAGTTCATCGTCATCGTTCTCGTCGACGTCATCTGGTGTGGTATCAGGAAAATACCAACGAGGATTGTAAAATGAAATAACTGTAGCTGCTCTTCTCGCACGGACACTCTTACCAGCAAGGTCAAAATCATACCCATCGTAATGAAATCGAATCCGGTTGCCATATCGCACGTACCCTTTATTTCCACAGACCTAATAACAGCACATTAATACATGTAACTTCAAATTATTTCAATTGGTTTTTCTTCAAAACCTTCATAACCTAATTGAGAAAAATGAAAAATTGAATCAATAAACATATACGAAGTATAAGTTTTTCCAATTATCACTTCGTTTCAAATTCTTCTTCTGATCTGCCTCGGGTTCGTCCTCTGCCCGGGCTAAAACACCGTGCCACGACCCACGGATGCCCTTGGGCCTTGGGCTCGACCAGCAAACCAAGGACTACCCCTGTCAATGTAACCTCTTAAAAAAAACAAAACTTATGAAATTGTTTAAATGGTTTTTCTTCTAACATGTGCCCACTGGTCACGTGATAAGAACGGATTTCATTCCTTAAACTATAAAGTAAAATTAATGAACCTGTTTTCTACTGTATTTGCTCGGGGTAGTTTCTCGACTGTTGATCAAATTAACCAAATTCTGCGGCGAGAGGTATCAAACTATCAATCCAAGGACACAAAGACTTCAGAGTGTAGGGACGTGTATGACTTACTGTTTTAGCACCAAGCGCCATCCAGAAGCTCCAGACTGCGCAAAGGAGAATTTGTTGGTAGACATTTCTCTACTAATGTCAGATGCACAGTTGCACACTAGAGTCTAATAATCGAGTTTGTCAGGTAATTTAGCTCAATATCTGTAGCTATTTTTGTGCGTACACCCCTCCCCTTCTGAATTCGTGGAGATTTGGTTAATGTTTCAGAGTGGAAGGCGCGACAGGCGGCGACAGCAGTGATAAAAAAAAAGCTGAAATTACATCAGCATACCAACCTCCCTGTTAAATGACGGCCATTTGAATGGAACGGGTGCGACAATGGCGCTGGATTACGTTCAAAACGTATAGTAAGTAAGAAAAGCTGATAATAATTACACCAGTAAAACTAAAGATGATAGATTTCATTTCTAGTAGGAACTAGCTAGGGCTATAAAATGGAGCTGAAAAATGTCCAGCAGCGTCTAATGGGACAATTAAATAAACACTCACAGTGTTGGTAAATTACTACAATAACGCTGGTTTGTACAGTGCTACTTAATCTAAGTCTCCCATACGTCACACCATACAATATCACCATCGAAACCGCGATCAGATTGAGAATTCACCTGAAGCCCAACGTCCCTACGCAGGCCTTCATCAGTTTCAGGGAAGGTAGCTGGCTTCGAGCTCTTAACCAAACTATTCTCCAAGCCATGGCCAATGCGAAGGATACGTCCATCTGGCCCGAATGCAGCAAGGCCGGTGGTCCACTGATATTTCTTGCCAAATAGCGTTTCGACCAGAGTCTTCTTGTTGACATCATTAAAATCCGACTCTAGAAAAAATGCCCACCTCTTGATAGTACCCAAGTCCAAGACCCTATCATTCAAATGTAAGGGGATAAAGATCTGATAAAAAGTTAGCTTAAAGAAATTCATTTGTGAAATCTGAGATGATATTTTCCTATCATTCAATGTGAGAATACAAGCCTATATGTATAGGTCTAGATGTTCTGGAACATTACCACTAGGAATCAAGTTGCATACACCCACCTAACTAGTACTTTCTATCTGTTGCAAAGTAAGACAAAGCTCATTACTAGCTAACTGAACTAAGACAAACGTCCTTAATCTTGTCTCCTCAAAGCTGAATACTTCTGGTGTTGTATGCACTTGATCTCCAAAGGCCAGCTGCATACCTTGTCTTATTAATTGTCATACAATTCTACATCCCCTCCTCAAGTTAGGCTTGGGTTGGAAGTGAACACAAGTCCTAACTTGGATGCAAGAAAGTAATGCTGGCTTTCTCCTAAAGGTTTAGTCATTAAATCTGCAAGTTGTAAACTTGATGGGATGTGTTGAGTCTCAATAAACCCAGATTGGACATGATCCCTGACATAGTGACAATCGAGCTTGAGATGCTTGGTTCTCTCATGAAAAACTGGATTAGCCGCAATGTATTGAGCCGCTTTGTTGTCACAATGCAAATGAATGGGCAGCGTGACTATAACTTTAAGATCCTTAAGCAAGCCTGACAGCCAAACCAATTCACTTGTAGTTTGCGACATACTCCGATATTCTGACTCAGCCGAAGACTTTGAAACCACCTTTTGCTTCTTTGTTTTCCATGAAATTAAGGAACTCCCTAAGAAGATACAAAAGCCCGTAAGAGATTTACCACTAAAAGCGCATGACCCCCAATCGGCATCGCAGTATCCCGTGAGATTCAAGTCACACTCTGAGGGATAAAATAAACCAATGTGAGTGGTTCCCTTGATGTATCTCAGAACATGAAGAGCTGCCTGGAAGTGCGGCTCTCTCGGTTCACTCACAAATTGACTGAGTTGTTGCACGGCATATGTGAGATCGGGTCGAGTGAGATTCAGGTATAACAACTTGCCAATGATCCTCCTGTATCTCTCTGGATCCTCCATGATACCTCCTTGATCTGTAGATAACTTCAGACCCTTAGGTAGTGGGAATTTTGCTGCTTTGCAAGCTTGCATACCTGTATCCTGCAAGAGATCCAATGCATACTTCTTTTGATTCATCAGGATTCCGGACTCATCTCTTGCGACTTCTAGTCCTAGAAAGTACTTCATATACCCTAGGTCTTTGATAGTGAATTCAACATCAAGTGCTTCCTTTATCTTCTTGATTTGAACCTCATTGTCACCTGTGATGATCAAATCATCAACGTAAACCAGTATAACAGTTAACAAGCCTGCTACCTCGTGTGTGAACATAGAATAATCGTGTTTTGACTGCTCAAAGCCTCTTTGTGTCAAGAATCTTGTCAATTCGATATTCCATTGTCTTGAAGCTTGTTTAAGTCCATAGATAGACCTCTTTAGCTTGCAAACCTCCCCTGGAAATCCCTCATCGTATCCCTCGGGTGGTTTCATATACACTTCCTCTTCTAAGTGTCCATAGAGGAACGCATTATTGATGTCGAGTTGATAAAGGGGCCACTGTTTTGCTGCTGCCAACCCAATCAAGGTTCTCACTGTAGCAAATTTTGCCACTGGTGAGAAAGTGTGCTTGTAATCTTTTCCTTGAACTTGATTATAGCCCTTCGCTACCAATCTAGCTTTAAATCTCTCCACATTTCCATCTGGTTTGAATTTGATCTTATACACCCATTTCGACCCGATGGCTTTTTTTCCTTCTGGCAATTTTGTCATACTCCAGGTTTCATTAACCTCCAAAGCTCGTAATTCATCATCCATGGCTTTCACCCATCTCTCATCGTGCACAGCCTGTTGATAAGTGACTGGTTCCAATAGTTCTTCAACGTTTGTTGCAAAAACAGAACTTTGCGACTGATTTTCTTTTGTGAGTAAGTTGCCTGCACTATCTTCTGGCTCAATATGTTGTCTGCTGGGTAAAATAGGCACAACAAAGTCCCTGAGTTTGCTAGGAACATTGGTGTTCCTTGTCATAACTCGAGTTGGTCTTGTTGTGTTACTTTCTTTTCTGTGTTCTGCATTGTCATCAGAATGTTCCGAGTTTGAATTTGTTTGCTTCTCATTTTGGCCATTGTCTACGGACTGAGTAACCTGATGAGTGGTGTCAGAGTAAAATGGTTCTCTATTACTAGTAGGACTGACAATAGGAAGAGTAACGTAGGTGTTGTTCTCAGATTGAGGCCGGTAAGGGAAAGTTTGCTCATTAAATGTCACATCTCTGCTCAGAAATGTCATTTTTTTCTCTAGATCATAAACTTTGTATCCCTTTTGTGCATAAGGGTACCCCAACAAAATGCACCTGTGTGACTTTGCGTCAAATTTGTCCTTCTTTGCGACCAGCTTTGAGGCATAGCACTCACAACCAATAACTTTCAGATGTGAGTAATCAGGCTTCTTTTTCATGAGTTTTTCAATGGGACTTTGCCATTTAATCACTTTGCTTGGCAAAAGATTGATAACATGGGTAGCTGCAAGGATACACTCTCCCCAAAAATGTTTCGGAAGGTTGGCATGTATCCTCATTGCTCGGGCAGTTTCTAGGAGGTGCCTGTGCTTCCTCTCTACCCTCCCATTTTGCTGAGGGTTCCCCGGGATTGATCTTTCATGGACAATTCCCTTTTCCACGAACATAGCTTGACATTCACAGTTGATCACCTCTGTTCCGTTATCTGTCCTAACATGTTTCACCTTAGTTTCAAACTGATTCTCCACATGATTGAGAAAACCTGATATTATGCCCTTTACTTGTTGCTTGTTGTGCAGTAAATGTGTCCATGTTACTCTAGTGTTGTCATCTAGAATGGTAAGAAAATATGAAGCTCCTGATATGTTTTGTGTGTGATATGGACCCCATAAGTCCATATGGACTAGCATAAAAGGCTTATCAGCAATGGATGTGCTATTTTGAAAAGGTAATTTATGATGTTTTGCCAATGAACAAATTCCACACGAATACTCAGACAATTTATTGCAACTGCACTCGGAAATATGCTTCATTTTACTCAAGGATGTGTGCCCAAGTCTGGCATGCATTACATCAAGACTACATCTCTTACTACTAACATTAACTCTACTTTCCAATTGTTCCCATCTACTACATATACTCCTAGAATCAGTTTTATTCACTGCAAAAACTTTAGACTTGTTTGATCCTTTATCCAAGCATCCTTGTTTTTCATCTTCTCCTCTAAGTCTATAAAGCCCATGACTCCTCCTTCCGACAGCTACTTCCTCCTCAGTAGTAGGGTCCTGAAATACACATCTTTCCTCATTAATGTGTACCCTTAGCTGAGTCTCACTCAACAATTGACCTACTGAAAGTAAATTATGTCGAAAGTCTCTCACAAACAACACATTCTGCAAGGTTAATTTCCTATTAACTCTCACAGTTCCAATTTTATCAACCATTTTCACCCTTCCATCAGGTAAACCAACGAATATGGGTTTTCCTAACCCTCTCATATTTTCAAAGTAATTAATATTTCCACACATATGATCAGTGGCGCCTGTGTCGACAATCCAAGACTCAAAATCATCTATATCACTATTGCTATTAACATGAGAAGCAATGCAAGTACCTGAGAAATTGTTGTTGTTCATGGGTTCTTTCCCTTTCCAGATCTTTGCCAGTTCTTGTGCAAGTGCCGCAGCCATGTTGTTGTCGGGCTTGTGACCTGAAGAGCTTCCGGCTTCATGTGTACTGTTGTTAATCTCAAGTGGGTTGTCCTGTACTATGCTATGCCCTTCATGATGGACCTCTGATGCATTAGCAGCAAACTTGGTGCTCATATTGGATTTTCCTCTGGATCCCTTCCACCAATCCGGATAGCCCACTATTTCGAAGCAATTCTTGACAATATGGCCACTCTTGTTGCATTTGGTACAAAAAACACAGTCTTCACTTAGATGACCAATTTTCTTGCACTTGATGCAGTAAAGCTTCTTTCTTTCCTCTTTGTCATACCTATTCTTCTTAGCGTATGGGTCTGCTATGTCTGAGTTTCTTGAAGTCTGCCCATAGCTCTGTCTCCTTGTGTTGAAAGCTCCAGCCTCATGAATGGAATTCATCATGCTTGAGATATGCTTTTGCTGCTCTGCCTGGAGCATAAAAGAGAATGCTTTGTTGACAGGAAGCATCGGATCCATGGCAAGAAGGTTGCTTCTCAGGTTATCATACCCGTCATTGACTCCCATCAAAAATTGAATGGTCTTGTCCCTTGCTTGTGCAGCCAAGAGTCTCCTAAGGATGTTGCAAGTGCAGTTAGTCAGAGCACCACACCCACACTCAGGGATTCCTTCAATTTCTTCAATCTCATCCCACAAGACCCTAAGCTTGGTGTAGTACTCTGCCATGGGTTGATTGTTTTGAGTTGTTGTGATTAAGCTTCTCTTAAGCTGGTACAAGAGAGGACCATTAGCCTGTCCATATCTCTCAATAAACTCATCCCATAACTCCTTGGCAGAGTTGCAAAACATAAAACCAGCAGATATATTTCCTTCCATAGAATTTAAAAGCCAACACCTAATCATGTAGTCACACCTTAACCATTGTTGAAACCTGTTAGCATCTGTTATGGCAGGCTTGGTACATGAACCATCAATGAATCCCAGCTTGAACTTCGCACCAAGGGCCATCCGCACGCCTCTGCTCCAATTGACGAAATTCTGTCCATTGAATGGTGTAGAAGTAAGTTGCATAGCCGGGTTGTCGGAGTTTGCCAGGAACAATGGGTCAGCTTGTTGATTGTTGTTGTTGTTTTCATTGTTGTTGGGGTTATTAGGGATCAAGGCTTCCATTTCAGATTAACCTTGTTTGATTGGATTTTTAAAGAATAGATCTGTGTTTCGGATTTTTTTTTTTTTTTTTTTTTTTGAGAAAATTTTCCCAGAAATTAGTAGCTCAAGATACCATGATAAAAAGTTAGCTTAAAAAAATTCATTTGTGAAATCTGAGATGATATTTTCCTATCATTCAATGTGAGAATACAAGCCTATATGTATAGGTCTAGATGTTCTGGAACATTACCACTAGGAATCAAGTTGCATACACCCACCTAACTAGTACTTTCTATCTGTAGCAAAGTAAGACAAAGCTCATTACTAGCTAACTGAACTAAGACAAACGTCCTTAATCTTGTCTCCTCAAAGCTGAATACTTCTGGTGTTGTATGCACTTGATCTCCAAAGGCCAGCTGCATACCTTGTCTTATTAATTGTCATACAATTCTACAAGATCAGTCTTAGCTTTCTCTCTGAGGAGGCCTCCATCTCATTGAGCCACTTGGAAAGCTGACCCTCCCAGTCCCAAAACTCGCCAGTTGAATAGACGGAACAAAAGTAAACAAGAACATTCGTGCCTTGAAGATCAGTGACTTGTATGTTCTTACCATCAGTATTTACCAGTTTATCTATTCCGCAACCCCTCAACGATTCCTGCAACCTGAGATCGCGTATCCTTTGTACTTCATCATCCCATACAGTTCGTTTAGTGAAGGGATAATGTTCGATGCCATATTCATCAACCACTAGTCTGCCATCAACATCCACATAACTAGTGTTGGGTCCCACGACAACCAGCTTATCTTCATATTCATAATCGAACAGCCTCGATACTCTACGGCTGACCCTATCTTTGAAGGAAAGGTGGAGCCAGCCACAACAATCAGTATTGGCAAGCAGAGAGTCGAAGGCCAATGACGTAGATGGTTTTGCCACCATGTTTGAGCGAACCACGATAAGCTCAAATTCATCTTTCTTAGGCTTACAGTGCTTATACAAATCACGGAGTTGTTCCATGAAATGCCCGTCATACAATTAGTACAAGAACACAACCTTGTTTTTAAGGCTCGACAGGGATGCTTTTATACCACAGGGACAGTCAGAACGAGCACAAGTGAGGATATCAGAATCGGTATCACCAATATGGCATTGCAAAAAACCTGCAAGGGTCATCTTGCCGCAAAGCATATCGTTCATTTGCTTGAAGACCTCTTCTACTCTGGTATTACCGCTAAAGGGATACAAATCTGCTCCCAACTTTTGTAAAATATCGATTTCTGTTTCCAAGACCTGAGAATCAGCAATGATACAGCCAGGTAGCCAATACCAAGCTGAGCCGCATTTTTCAAACAGCTCGCGGCAGCGATTATCATCTGTGATTGGGACTGCGAGGAATGAGCGGGAGAAAGCATTGAAGAAGCAGTCGAAGGCATCCTGGGCCACTTCCGTAACTTGGCGGTCAGGGAAATCAGGCCTCATACGCGCTACCAAAACAACCTGGAAATCATCGTGCTCTTGGGCTAAGTCATTGAAAATGGCCTGTATATCATATCAGGCAGAGGCAACTGTATCGTGTTTCATCACAGGTATATAGAAAGTCAAGATGATGATGTATCTTTTACACTGCAGTACATCAGCGTAAACTTTTTCTTGTTCGTTGCGTTCGTTCCTACGTATGAGATGGTAATGTTGATCGGGAGGGAACAAGAACGCAATGGGGTCAAACGAGTCGCCCAAGTGAACAGACTGATCATAATCCCCTTCAAGCTTGAAAGACCCTATAGCTTTATAAGTGTCCGGCACATCGTCAACTGCAGTGGTATGAGGGAAAAACCAACGAGAATCGTAAGCTGGAATACGTGTTTTTCGCTTACGGCCCAGGTCACTGTGGTACAAATCCTCAACTTGGCCAGTAGACTGGATTCCAGTTGCCATATCGCACCCTTTACCTAATAACAGGCCAACCCAAAATTCAATCAGTATTCAATCGAATTTTTCAAACACCCCACAACCCCTAACCTAACCTAATTGAGAAGCACAACAATCCAATAAACATAAATCAATAAACATAACAAATGCGCATTAAACACCCAAAACCTAATCAATATTCCCCCAAATGAAATCAGAAATATAGAGAGGAACCAGATTAAATCACCATGTAACAAATTCCCTAAAAATTAATAATACTAACTCCAAAAACAACAATCATAAATTGAAGAAATAAACTGCTAAAAACAACGCGTAAATTGGGGATAACAGAACAGAAAGGAATATATGAATCAAGATCTGACGAAACGGAGCACTAACCTTTGCCTCTAGTTATATCTTTTAGGTTTTTTAGATGCATTCCCGAATATTATACTACTAATAGCCAACGTAATACTTCCACCACAGAGTGTCACCTGTAACCCGTAATATCAGGGTTGCAATTTTAACACTTCAACCACCAAAGCAACTGATTTTTTTATACTTTTATTAACAAAGTTATATATATATATATATATATATATATATATAAAAGGGGCGTATCCAGTGAGAAGTGGTAATTTGGTGAGAAGTGACAAGTAATCTCAGCCATTGATTTCGCGTAACTGTAGTAACTAAACTGCATAACTCCAGTGGTAACTCCACTAACTAAAACTCTTAACTCCAGTTACTTAACTCTACTAACTAAATTGTGTAACTCCAGTGAGCTAATTCCACAAAGTAAATTTTATAACTCCAGTATTATTAGTAACTCCACCAAATTCAACGAAAATTCATGAACTCTAACGTAACTCCACTAACTAAAACACATAACTCCACCTTAATTCCACTAATTAAAACAGGTAATTCCAACTTAATTGCACTAACTAAAACACGTAACTCCACCTTAACTGCACTAGCTAAAACACGTAACTCCAGGTTAACTCCACCAACTAAAACACGTAACTCCAGCTTAACTCTACCAACTAAAACACGCAACTCCAGGTTAACTCTACCAACTAAAACACGTAACTCCAAGTTAACTCTACAAACTAAAACACGTAACTCCAACTTAACTACACCAACTAAAACGCGTAACTCCACTTAACTTCAATAATTAAAACACGTAACTCCAAATAATTAAAACACGTACTCCAAAAAAAATGAAAAAAAATAAAAAAAAATTTTGAAAAAAACCCACCAAAACCATTTCTCTCTCCTCACGCACCACCCACCCTCCACCAGTCCCCCCGCCATAGCTCAGCCCCCG
Organism: Spergularia marina; assembly: GCA_963680865.1. Taxonomy (NCBI): domain Eukaryota; kingdom Viridiplantae; phylum Streptophyta; class Magnoliopsida; order Caryophyllales; family Caryophyllaceae; genus Spergularia; species Spergularia marina. The sequence goes on along the minus strand of OY804553.1, from coordinate 16,831,373 downwards.
CCCTCACCTCCCCTGTCGTCATCAGTCGGGCTGGTAACCATCGGCGAACCACGCCCGGCCTGCCTGACGCGACGCCAACAGCCTCGCCGCCCTCGCTTCCTCCTCTTTCCCCTTCTCTCACTTGCTTCGTTTTCCTCAACGACGGCGAAATGAGAGGACGCCACGGCAATCGGTGCGCACACGTGAGGTGAGATCGGCGAAGAGCCAAAGCGGCGGCTAAATCTGGAGAAAAGCGCGCAAAACAAGGGAGGGAGAAGACGTCGATTGCGTTGGTTTATAGGGCGATGAAGCCGGTGGTCCTCGCCGAAGGCTCGCCGAAGCCTGGCGAGTTTTCAGGTGGCGTCGGAGGTGCCGTTGGTGGCTTCCCGTGCACGCCGGCGGCGACTGTGTGGCGGGACAGGGGTGGGGGCGTAGGGTGGTGAAAAGAGGGAAGGGGAGGAGAGAGAAAATCTGAAGGATTGGGGGTGGGGGGCATTTTTTAATTTTTTTTTCTTTGTTTTATTTGAGGTTTGTTTGTTTTTATCTAGACCATTGGATTAAGATGAGATGGAGGGGTGAGATTACTTCTCACTTCTCACGAAATTAATACTTCTCACGAATTGAGATTTTAGGAGATAATTTCGGAAACAACTTTGGACGAGATAATCTAAATCATATCAAATCATTTTATTTTTGGAGATAATTTAGGAAGTAATATATATAGGCGCAATATATTAGGAAATAACACATCTTGGGTTTATTTCGTTTTAACTTAAAATACGGGTCAACGGATGGGGTCAGAGTAAAAAAAAAAAAAGAAGTGTGTTAGAAAGTAGTCGGGGTTAATATGAATTACAGTTCACAAAAACGGGACCCGAAAATAGCGGGCCACGGGTTATAAATTGTAATTCGTACATAAATACAAAGTACTTAAATAAATTCGCTATACTTATTAAATTGATTTCATTGAATCAAACATAACTTCTCTAATATGATATCAAATTAAACACGCTTTTTTTTTCGTCTTAATTTTAGAAAAACTAAGACAACGGGTCATCTCATGTTTAACCCAAAAGAATACTGGTCAAAACGAGTTCGAGTTATCTATGGCCAGAACTTGATCAGGAAAAAAATGGGTATTAACCTTGAACAACGGGTCACATCTGGTCGGTTAAGCTTTTTACAGTCCTAATATTTTGTGTTAATTATGAGTAATAAAATAAATTTTTAACCAATTTCATATAATAACCCGTGCAATTTTGCACGAGCCAATAAACTAGGTAGTAGTATAATTAGTACGAAAATCGGCCGCGGGTTCAAGTCAAAAGGACCATGGGTCTTGAAAAGCGAGATCATAGCCTACAAGAAGCGGGTTCATGGCCTACAAAAGCAGTTTATGAACAATTCCAATAAAAAACGGGAAAAGAAAGAGTTGCATTTGAAATGTTAAGAATAGTACAACAGATTTTAAACCCGATTAAAAATTGTGATTTAAATTAGAATTGATATTGGAACACTTGCTTACCATTACACCAAAGCTAAAGGGCAGTCAATTGGTTTTCTTATTATCGCGTATCGATTAGAGGGAACAAAAGGGAGGCATTCACCAACAAGTGTCCTTTAAACAAAGACTAAATGTAGATATAGTTTTTGAAATTTTACACTAATTGTGTATATTCAACGAACCCGTTTTGGATTATATTCGTCTTAACTCAATTACAAATCAACGGGTTGAATCAAATTTGACCCTAAATATATGTGTGAAAACAAATTTGGGTTTATATGACTCATTGCCCCAGATGTCATATAAACGGGTTGCTGACCCAAAAATAGTGGGCAATGGTCAAAATTGAGTTCACAACTAAAAAAGAAATGACTTTGACATGTCTAACGTTATATATATATATATATATATATATATATATATATATTCATGTACATCAACTATTTTTTTTTAGGTCATATTGGTTGATCATAGAACACAACCAATTATAATACAAAAATGAGTCATTACTAATGTCATTTAACTTTCTTTTACTACCTAAATTTATTTCTCTTATGTTATTTTCGACTTACACTACTCATAAAATAGGGGTATATGACTCCAAAATAACATGTTTGAAACCCAAAATTAGCGGGTTACGGGTCTTGAAAAGCGAACTTGTGACTAATAAACAAATTTTGACAAGTCTCACATTGTTCTCCTAATTTTTTTCCTTTAATGTGCACCCATTACTTATTCGAATAATTAAAAAACGTCGTACACGAACAAATCATTATCTACATTATATAACAACCCGTGCAATTTTACACAGGTACATAAACTAGTACGCCAGGAGAGAGAGAGATGCGTTCACGAATACGCCAGTGCGACGCTTTTATATCAGGACCAATCTTTCCGATTGAACAAGTATCTTTTCTGGGTTTATTTCTTTAATTTTTTGGGCTGAATCTTTGTGACTTTCTTGATTTTTGTATAACATTATTGAGATATTTTGTGGGTTTTGATTTTGGGAAGATAATAGAAAGATAGGAGACGTGGAGGGAATAGTGAGTCACGTCAGCCAATATGTAACGGACGTTAGTTTGAGGTCCTTGACGCCCGATTTGGTACTTAACTCAGAATACTAGTATATATACTATCTTCGTTTGCATACCCCTTATTTCCATATAATTAAGAGTTTATATTGTGCCGTTTCTTCCAAGCATAACTTTATAGACTAGTGGTTATATACTTATATCTTTACCGCTACATCGTACGGGTCTTGGGTAGACATGGTAAACAGGTCATTTGGGTCAAGTCGGGTCAATTTGGGTGCACTTTAATTTTTGGGTCGGGTTCGGAAGGGTTTGGGCCACTTCGGGTCAATTTCGGATACGGGTCAAATTATTCGGGTTAGTTAGAGTCAGGTTGATTTGGGTCAGGTCAATTCGGGTCTAGTTGAAGACTCGGGAAAAATAATTATTAGATTTGTAGGAGTACTAGTTAGGGAAAACATTAAGTCAAGTTGTTTACATACTCGTTTCATCTCATGATTATGAAGAATAGGAACATTATGCCATATAAATTATAACTAGTTTTTTTTTGCTCGTGAATTCATGGGGCTGTGTTAGATTTGATTGTAATTTTTTTTGGAATTTATTTATTTTAGTTGCAAAATTAAGGATTATTTGTTTGTCCATTATTTTACTTACAATGTAGGAGAAATTCGAACTGGAATTTTTTAAAAACACCCTCCTTCGTTCTATGGACATCTCCATGGTTAAGTAATCATAACTATTTTTGGTTCTTGCAATGGCGAGTTGTTTCATTCCCTGAAAAACAACATGCGCCACCAAGTGTCACATTGATAGGAGAAGTAGAGCTAATTAAGACAACTCTGGCTAGAAGATGGTGGTAAAGTAGAGGACATAAGTGACCAAAAGACATAACATATATTGCCTCAGCTATACATCTGCTAAACAGTAGCTTTTCAATTCCATTGAAGAATTGAACAACCGAATGTTAACGTCATTCTTCACAAAAGCATAAACTATACTAGTATAGCTCCACTAAATGATGAAAGGTGCGGAACATGTACTATGTCACATCCAAAACCTTCATAGAGCGAGGCAAGCCTTTGCGAGAAATTCATAATAGGTCGACACTTTTGATCACCTCCACCAGCAAAATAGTGTGGATACATTCGCAGATTGAGGTGAATGAACTAATTTTAATTACACTTTTACCTGTGAATGCAAAAACCTCTTTTGGGGAAACTATCATCAAACTATGAAGGTAGAATAAAGACATTGACACCACTTAACATGGTCAGCAAAATCATGTTTCCGAGCGTACTGGTGCACAGAAAACTCAAAAGCACTTGTACGTGTTAGATTTAAACACAACTTCGTCCCCATATACCGTACCATCAACGATTTCTATCTATTTAACTCATGTATAACACTTCTCTGTACGTCTGTACGTATGTCATCTTAGCATCAAAACCAGCTTATGAGACACACCTATAGACTATGGACACATACTTAATACGGAGTATTCAATTTGGAGCCGACAGGTTACGGGGTCGTTAACATGATATGTGAAATAGTACATTTGTGTTTGAGTGATATAGTAATCTAGTTTCTGCCCTTTCTCTTAAAGGATTTATATTTTTGAATATACACAATCACCTGATAAAAAGGTTAGCAAGTAATTAAGCAAAATAGTGAATTAGAAGACTAAAAAATTAACGAAAAAGATGAATACAAATTAGCCGTGGGTTTGGAAATAAACAGGTCGAACATTGCAGATTTAGCACCATATATATCAAAGTCTGTTGGCGGTAAGTTGTCGATATTGGTGGCATTTAATCTATTTTATGCAAAGCAGGTACGAAAACTCAGAAATATAGAAAGAATAGTTGTTTTATGTTAGTGTTTGAGCTAATATTAAGTTTTCGCTGAATTCCACTAATCCCATACTCCAAAGTCAGAATAGTAAACATCAATTTTGCAATAATTATAGAGTAGCACACATGGCGTTGATACATGAATAAATAAAAATTGTTATGTATAGATTGGAGCAACTTTAGAAACAATGATTTCGTCTCAAACCAAGAAGTAAAGTCTGCGATGAAATATGAGATCAAGTCTGTCTCCTGATTTCATGAATCCACAAGGAGCTCTGATCTGACTCTTTCGTAGTGTTGTCACACTAACAAAAAATTAAGTATGGCCTGATCTTGGCCTGGTATACAAAAGAGAACAAATAAACATAGGAGTGATGTAAGAATCTAATCTTGGTGTACAAAAGAGAGCAAACAATCTAAATTATATTAAAGATTTCGGCATTCACTATTCATCTCAATCTTTTATTATTTCGGCATCATCTCAATCTCATATGTTATCGACATTTGCGCTTTACATTAAACGAAAATTAAATGTACTTGGAAAGAGAGAGAAGAAGCTTATAGCAGTAGCAAGTCTAGAAACCAAGAGGAGAGATCAAAAGAGTAAGAAGAGGACATTCTGGTTTGAGGCCATTTTTTGGTTAAGACGGTAGAAAAGAAGACAATACACACTCCATAGGAGTAGGGAGAAAGAGCTTCTAAGTAATGTTGTATAATGTAAATGTTAAATGAACGTAGCAAGTATAAGCTAAGTATTGCAACCTGTTTCTCTACTACGTAGCAGTGAAATGAATTTTGCATTGGTCATTGCAACTCATCATGATTCTGCAACTTATTACCTCGACCAATCCGTTCCCTCCTAATTAATCTCCGACTATGAATAGTCACAATAAAATCTGATTTGTCTTTATAAATTCAATTTTGTACCATAAAACCTAGGTAGTATTAGGAGTAAAGTTACAAGCATCTTTGTAATAGATAATAATATAATACATATTATTTAGGTTGTATCTTGGAATATTTTAGACTATAACATATTTTAGATCTAGGAAACCTGGAGTATTCTCCAAGTCATTGTGTAGTATAAATACACATCTTATTATCAACAATAAAGAAGCGATTATATTGTGTGGGTATTCTTTATTTTTATATGGTATCAGCTAGTTAGGTTTTCTTCCGTGCCCTAACTCTTGATCTCCTTTCGTGCATTCGTTTTCGTCCGGAGATGGCTGTCTCTCCCATCTCCGGCTGGCCATACTCAAGCCTTCTCCTTTCCCTATTATGTTAGCCCCACATGTATTAGGTTAGTTTTTTATTGCTCACAAAAATAAAGTTGATGATTTTGATTTGAGTCGTGGTTTGACATCGTGGTATAGCTATGACAACAACAAGCTTATATCCTTCGTGGTAGATTCTTTTTCTTTTGTATCTCCCTCTTCTACTCCTGTCTTTCTATGTGGTTCGCCCACTTTTTGTCCATCTGTTGGTCCTTGGTCCGTCTACTAGTCCTTCTTCTGCTCCGTCTTGTGTCCATGTACTGGTCCTTCTTCTGCTCTATCTACTGGTCCTTCTGGTCTCTCCTCTGCTCTTCTCTACCTAGTTTGCTAGCGTCTTCTACCTCACAACAACAACAACAGCGGGGTGTCGCGACTCCCACTTCCTTCTTGCGACTCGTAACCCCTAACACGTGACTCGCCACCCTTTCTCTCGACTCGCGTAACTGTTCTGTGTGCTGGTATTTGGTATTGATCACAAGTGTAGCTGTACTGTGTGTGTTGCAACATGCGACCACTTATCACTCATAGTGTGATGTGTCTGCCTGTTCATCTTGGTGCCCTCTTCTGCCATCCTCATGAGTGATCTGCTTGATGACGCTTGCTGCAACCTTGGATCCTTGTTGAACTCCAGTCATGCTTTGCCGCATTGTCTTCACCATACCCAATGGATCATGTCGAAGCATCTTCACTTATTGGCTCTGTCGCCGTGTCATTACCTATTGGCTCCTGCAGAAGCGTCTACTACTATTTGCTCTAGTCGAAGCGTCCTTACCATACCGTTACGACTGCGGGGTCTAATAGATAATAATATAATACATATTATTTAGGTTGTATCTTGGAATATTCTAGACTATAGCATATTCTAGATGTAGGAAACCTGGAGTATTCTCCGAGTCATTGTGTACTATAAATACACATCTTATTATCAATAATAAAGAAGCGACACATCTTATTATCAATAATAAAGAAGCGATTATATTGTGTGGGTATTCGTATTCTTATACGTTGACCTCCACTTCCATATGGTAGTATGGTACTAAGGTTGCGATTGTTGGTACTGTGGGATCAGGTAAGTCTCGTAGACACCTTGTATGCAATATAATTCATGAGAATGTATGTACTGTTTAAAGAAGTGATGAACCGTGCAAGATATGATCAGGTTATTGAAGCCTGTTGTTTGAAGGAGGACCTGAAAATCTTTAACATGTCGAGATCAGACTATTATTTGGAGAGTTGGGAATCAGCTCGAGGTCTCGAGTGGAGGTCAGAAGCAAAGAATACAGATAGCGCGTGCTGTCTACCATGATGCTGATGTCTATCTCTTTGACGACACCTTTAGTGCTCTAGACGCTCACACAGGCTCACACAGGCTCTCATAGTCTCATATATTCAATGTTAATTGTGTGTATCATACTATCATCTGTCCTAATCTTATGCATTTCATCTTCAGAGAGAAAATGAGCATTTCTTGATAAACATTCCATCCGTTTCTTTACATTTGGTTTTAGTTCCTCTTTACATTTGGTTTGGTAACTACTCTAACTATAATATTATTATGTCATGATTCATAAAAGATGGAATGATTGCACAAATGGGGAAGTAGAATACCCCTGAATTTGTAAGTTCACAGAATCAAGCATTATTGGCACTTGATTCGAATGTTGTCGGACCAGCCACTGATGACAAGTCTTGGTCATGTCGCAAATGGGGATGGAAATGTTGAGTTTGATAAGTATGTGCCATACTTAATACCAGAATATCAAAACTTTGTCTAAGCAACAGAGTAAAGCTTATGCTCAGAATTTGATCAGAAACTGTGCCCTAGCGGCTGTTCAGAGTTTTTTTTTGTATAATATCTGAATGATTTACAACCTAAGACTCTTTATATATGAGGGTAAATGGCTAACCTAGCCTAGTATGTTGTACAACCTGAAAAAATCATTTACAAAGCATGACATGAGCTTCACCTACCACTACAGCTCATCATTACGGAATTTCTATCACATGTTTGGCTACTTTATCATACAATTCTTCCTTTTGTGTCTATTGAAATTTGAACGGCCACATTATGGTGGCTGTTACAAAGAGGCTCTCCAATTGCTAATTATTCTCCATTAATTTGGTATTAAGTGGATATAATTGTCCTGAGTTAAATTCTTGTAATTGCTCTTGGTGGGTCAGTATATATTGGGCATAACATTAGCAAAATGATTATTCTATTACAGTACAACAAAAACTCACACAAAATACGCGTGACTCTTGGGTTAAGTCGAACCACCCGTACAGACTTGGGATTTGGGGTGTGGACGAATTCCGGCGACTCTTGTAGCCACCGGAGACGGAGCTGTGGGCAGACGAGCAAGCACAACGGTCCTAGAATTTCCGCAAGAAGGTCAGTCCTCTTTCTAACAGTGGTATCAGAGCAAATGTGTTTTTCCTCTGCCCCTACTGTTTTATGTCTATGACTCCATTTACAGCTTTTTGGCAAATTGCTAGTTTTGATTACAATTTATTCGCTATGCTGAGGATTATGTGTTTCGTACACTCCTTTTACAACCTTATGTAGTAATACTGTACCAAACGAACCAGGCCTTCGTGACCAACCCTAAACTCACCATACCGATATGGTAGCCGTGTATGTCTCGCGCCGCCAAATCAAATGAAAAACGAGCGATCAGTGTTTCGGAGCTTGCGACGTTCTATGTGATCGTCGCCTCAAAGATTCTGTAACGTACCTTATCGCGGCGCGTGTGTGTCACTCTCCGACGATTCTTGATCTGATCAGAAAATTGTTGTTTTTTCGCTATCGTGTAGTGTGTTAGTCGCCTACCTTGAATGTGGTATGATTTGATGTGATTATTTTTGGGCTAATTTAGTGATTGGCTTGATCTGGTTGAATTTGTATCACCAAGATCGTTCTTGTTGAATTCCCTCCATTAAAGACTTAGTGTCAGAAAAAATAACATAAAAGGGGACTAGACTAAAGTTTTTTGGCAAGGGATTGACACGTAATATGTTCTCTGTCACTATCTTCCCTTGTTTATTGCAGCATGTAGATTTATTGTATTATTTTGGTATAGTATATGATAAATTTTAGCAAGTTGCAATAGTTGGTACTGCACATCGTACACGTTTCGGCTTGACAGTGAGTTTATTAGCTAGCGTCCTTTTCCGAATATGTTTCGTATAGTGTAATCACATTATATAGATATGTTTTATATAATATATGGTGTTAATATAATCTTACTAGAATAAAATTTGTTTTATCTGACGTGATTATAGCATATGTAAATTCGTTTTGCATACTGTTTATACGTTTTTTGTAATACTAGTTTGCTAATTTGTTTGGCAACCTATATGGGTCAATGAATTTGTTTCATGAAATAAATATGATAATTAAATAGTGAATTCCTGATTTTACCTCATGTGTGATGATTATGAGCTTAGCTAAATTTTCGAACGTATGACGTAAATAATGGGATTCTCTTTGATAATTTAATTTTTTTTTTTGAAACGTGCCTAATGTCCGACTCTTTTTTTTTTTGATATATACTTGTAGATGGCTAAGAATATGATTGGTGATTTGTCCACCACGGAGAAGTTGGATGGGTCCAACTACGACATCTGGCGTAGGAAGATTCAGTACCTCCTCAATGAGCGCGAGATTTTGGAAACCTTGACAACTACCGTGATCAAGCCCGTCCAACCACAGGAGGATCCAAATAATGCCACATATAGGCAGAACCTTGCAACCTATGATGCTTGGGCCAAGAAGGATCGTTCTGCACGCTTTACTATGTTGTTTTGCATGCATAACGATTTGATTGGCGAGTTTGAAACATGTACCACTGCTAAGGACATGTTGGACAAGCTCAAAGTCACTTATGGTCAAACTTCGGCAACAAGGCTTCGTGCTTTGAACTTGAAGTGGATGGATTACAACATCGATCCTAAGCATAATGTTACTGAACATTTGCGTATCATGAGCGCCATGATACGAGACCTAAAAGCTGCAGGGCGAGATGTGCCCGATGAGGAGCAAATTGTGAATGTGCTTCGCTCTCTTCCCTCTGACACTGTAGAGTGGAAGAACTTCAAGCTTCTCATGTCTCACAGTGAAAACATTTAGACTTTCACTGAGCTTGCAAAACATGTTGAGATGGAAGTAGAACGTCAAAAGGCGTTACAATCTTCCTCCTCTGGTGCTGCACTTATTGCTCATGGTAAGTCCAAGAACAACAAGCGCAAATCGACCAAGAAAGGTCGTCGCCCATCACAAACTCAAGGCCCAAAGGGAGGCATTGACAAACAACAAAAGGCAAAAGGCCCTAAAGAGACGAATGTAGCACGTCTGAAGTGCTACAATTGATGAAACAAAGGTCACTTTGCTCGGGACTGTTCTGAGCCAAGGAAGGTACTTTTCTCCACTACTCACGAATTATACGTTTGTTCCCATGCATTAGTTGCTAATTCTCTTCCTAATTGGATAATAGATACGGGAACAAGCAAGCACATAGTTCGTGATAGAGATGGTTTTGTGGATTATCATCGCTTTCCGGTGGGTTCACAGACCGTCATGCTTGGTAATGGCAGCGAGGAAAACGTTCTCGGCACTGGAACATACCAACTGAAGCTCCGTGGAGGCAACACGTTGCTTTTACATGATGCTCTCTATGCACCTGGAGTGCAATGTTGTTTGATTTCAGTAATTTGTTTATTGAGACTTGGTTTTTTGTTTAATTTTACTCCTAGTGGTTTGGACATTCTATACCATGGCGATGTGTTTGGCCATGGTGTTTTACAGAATGGTTTTTTTGTATTGGACTTGGACAATATTTATAATAATTCCTCGCTTGCGTTTGTTTCTCATTTTGATAATGATTCTGAATCTGCAAAGTGGCATGCAAGACTTGGTCATATAGGCCGAGACAGGATGAATAGACTAGCTAAAGATGGTCTTTTAGACCAGCTCACCAGGGTTAAGTTGCCTAGATGTGAGCCTTGTCTAGCTGGTAAGGCAACTAAGAAGCCTTTTGGTAAGGCCTCAAGGGTATCTAGTCCTTTAGAGTTGATTCATTCTGACATATGCGGGCCTTTAAACATAAAGGCACGTCATGGTGCTTCATACTTTCTTACTTTCATAGATGATTACTCACGTTATAGGTATGTGTACCTATTGTCCCATCGTTATGAGGCACTTGATACGTTCAAACGTTTCATAACGGAGGTAGAAACCCAATTGGAACGAAGAGTTAAGATTCTTCGAACCGATCGTGGTCGTGAATACCTTTCTGATATGTTCGAAGGGCTATGTGAGGAAAAGGGTATACGTAGACAACTTACTATTCCTCATACTCCACAACAAAATGGTGTTGCGGAAAGGAGGAATCGTACCCTACTAGACTTGGTTAGGTCTATGATGGCACAAGCCAACTTACCTATAAGTTATTGGGGAGATGCATTGCTTACGGCAGCTTATATCCTTAATCGTGTACCTAGTAAGAGTGTACCCCTTACCCCATATGAGTTATGGCATGGTAGGAAGCCCTCTCTGGACCATTTACGCCCATGGGGATCGGCAGGCTATGTGCACAACCGAACTCATAAACATGGAAAACTTGGTCCAAGAGCAACCAAAATGGTGTTCATTAGATATCCCGAGCGTTCAAAAGGATATGTTATGTTTGGTGAACACCCAAATGGTGGCATGACAGAAATAGACTCTCGAAATGTTGAGTTTCTTGAGGATGAGTTCCATACTATTGGTGAAATTAAGGGTGATCTCGAGCTTTATGAGTTAGAGCAACTATCTCTTGGTGAAAGGGAGGAAATTGGAACCCATAAATCCACCAAGGATAGTATAACTCCTCTCGCCGATATGGATGGTAGGATTAGTCCTATAATTCCAGATTGTGAAAACTTGGCTAATAATGAAGAACAACTTGAAATTGAGGTCCCTCCTCAAACATCAACTATAGAACATGAGGTCAGTCTTCAAGTTCTAAATTCTGCGTCTTTAGAAGACAGTGGGAGAGGTTCTTCCTCCAATAATGCAAGTCAAGGGGAGGTGCGAAAGAGTGATCGAGGGAGAGTTCCTCGACGTTTCTTTGACTGCGAACAACGAGCACTCATTTGCACTCCTTCGGAATTCGAGGAGCCTACCTCTTTCGTAGAGGCTATGAATTCACCAAATAGTAAGGAATGGATGGACGCTATGAGGGACGAGATGGACTCAATGTCAAGAAATGAGGTTTGGGAACTCGTTGATCTTCCGCCTAAACGTAAATCGATTGGAAACAAATGGGTTTTCAAGATCAAATGTAAGGCAGACGGATCAATTGATAAGTTCAAGGCTCGACTGGTGGCGAAAGGTTTCACCCAAATTGAGGGTGTAGACTATGATGAGACTTTCTCTCCTGTGGTGAGGTTTGCCTCCATTCGTCTACTGCTAGCCCTGGTTGCCCATTTGGATTTGGAGTTGTTCCAAATGGACGTAAAGACTACTTTTCTCAATGGTACACTTGAGGAAGAAATATATATGGATCAGCCTATTGGGTTTGTCTCAAAAGGACAAGACAACAAAGTTTGTCGCCTTAAAAGATCTATATATGGCCTTAAGCAATCTTCCAGGAGATGGTATTTCAGATTCCATGAACCTATTACTAGTTTTGGCTTTTATATGGCAGATGAAGACCATTGTGTTTATGTTATGAAAACTACAAAAGGGATTATGTTTCTTTCTTTGTATGTTGACGACATACTCCTAGCAGGAAACAATGTGGAAATGATCAATGCTGCTAAAAAGTGGCTATCCTCCGTTTTTGAGATGAAGGATATGGGTGAAGCTAGGTATGTCCTAGGTGTAGAAATTATGAGAGATCGTTCCAAGAAACTTCTTGGCTTGTGTCAGGAGACATATATCAAGAAGGTATTAGAACGTTTTCGTATGCATAATTGTAAACCTGTTGACACGCCAGTTGAGAAGAATGCAACCTTAAGTATTGACCAATGCCCAAAGACTGATGAAGAAAAGAAACAAATGAGCAATGTGCCTTATGCTAGTGCGATCGGAAGCTTGATGTATGCCATGTTATGTACACGGCCTGACATCTGTTTTGCGGTTAGCTTGGTAAGTCGTTTCCAAAGCAACCCTGGTTTGGCACATTGGCAAGGCGTCAAGAGAATCATGCGCTACCTCCGTGGTACAAGTAACCTAGTCCTGTGTTATCAAGGAGGGGACTTGCGGTTAAAAGGATATTCGGATGCCGATTGGAGTGGCGATCTAGATGGGTCTAGATCGACTTCAGGATATGCTTATATCCTCGGTGGAGGTGCGATATCCTGGTGCAGTAAGAAGCAAGAATGTGTGGCTCTGTCAACTATGGAAGCAGAGTATGTTGCTGTTAGCCTTGCCGTTCAAGAGGCTGTGTGGCTAAGGAGCTTCCTACAGGATCTCAACCTCACCTCTAAAGTTGATGACCCTGTAGAAATGTACTGTGACAATACCGCGGCAATATAGTTTGCCCAGGATCCGAAATTTCATAGAAAGTCCAAGCATATTAAGAGGCGTTATCATTTTGTTCGAGACGCTATTAAGGATAAAGAAATAGCCATTAAGTATATTTCAACTAACAAGATGATAGCCGACCCATTAACTAAACCTATTGCTAGAGATGTGTTCCGAACTCATGTACGGAGTTTAGAATTGCGGAGGGTTTAGTTTATTGCTTTATTAAGTAATGTAATCTTGTTAAAGTCTTGGACACTTTTTTTTTATTCAACGTTTCTGGAATAAAGATGTTGCTCTTTATTTTCTTAAATGTTCTTTTCAGCATATGTTGCATGTTTTAGGCACGTATGAATGTCACCAGGTTTTATGATTGGCCTAGTCACACGGGTAATCCCCTTATCACTGAAGTAGCGGATAAGATGAGAATGAGCCATGTTAGCGCTGTGTGGTGCGTTGTTTGTGTTGGCTCACATATTCGCCTTAGTTAGTCTAAGATGAGACCCTTCTTAATTAGAAGAGTCGAGTATGAAGAAATCCTTACTTCATACTAAAACCTTAAAAACCGAATCTAGAGTGTCAGATTGGACTATGCGTTTGTCATTCAAGTGGCTTGGGTTAGACACTTAGGTAGTGTCTAGACTTAAGATTCGCACGACATAGTAGAGTGACATGCCCATCTCAGTGGGAGCTATGTTGTGGCACATATATCATACTATGTGTGTTCTTATCGACCGTTATAGGAGTGACAAATGATTCCCTACTTTGTCACTGTGTGAGCCCTATGGACTTAATTGTCTACCAGAACGATGCCCTTTGACTTAGAGTTGTGTTAAGAAGTCAAAACTTGGTGTTGCTACTTTAGTGTGTCATCCAAGGGCCAAGATAAATGCGGTTCAGCGGACCACACTAGGAAAGCTGTCAAGTTGAGATGGATTATCATTAATGTCTAAGGATTAATCAGTTCGACTTCACCATATTATGTCGGCCGGCGGTTATATTTGATATAACTATAATATGTTGATAGCATATAGGGACAGTGTATGCTAGCGGTGATTTCCGAACTATTTGGGGTGTTGTTATCCCGAAAGTGTTATGTTAGTTTTGGTGGTAACTTAATATAACACTAGTAACATCTTTTGGTCGCACACCTCATTTCCCGTATGAGACTTGAGAGTTTGTAGACGTATTGTTTTGTGGTGAACTTGGATTTGTATCCGAGTGGGAGCAAAGACTTGGTTGCGTGGCCAAGTGGGAGTATTGAAATTTGAACGGCCACATTATGGCGGCTGTTACAAAGAGGCTCTCCAATTGCTAATTATTCTCCATTAATTTGGTATTAAGTGGATATAATTGTCCTGAGTTAAATTCTTGTAACTCCTCTTGGTGGGTCAGTTTATATTGGGCATAACATTAGCAAAATGATTATTCTATTACAGTACAACAAAAACTCACACAAAATACGCGTGACTCTTGGGTTAAGTCGAACCACCCGTAGAGACTTGGGATTTGGGGTGTGGTCGAATTCCGGCGACTCTTGTAGCCACCGGAGACGGAGCTGTGGGCAGACGAGCAAGCACAACGGTCCTAGAATTTCCGCAAGAAGGTCAGTCCTCTTTCTAACAGTGTCTACGCCACAGAGAGCTCCATGCAGAGCTGGAGTTGATGTTTGAATATGCACCTTGGTCACCATTCTTCACCATACTTCTACAGGAAACGATGTCAATTTGATCTTTCAAGAACTGAATTCACGAAAAAGTGCAGGAAACGAGGAACCAAGCCCGTTGCCAGCACAGCTCATAAAGGAAGAGAGGGAGAAAGGTAGTGTTGGGTTCCTTGCATATTGGAATACATCACAACAGCATATGGTGGTGCTCGCGTGCTATATGTGTTGCTAGGTCATAGTTTTCAGCGATTGCTTCAGGTTGGGAGCTACTACTGGTTGACGTGGGCGACTCCTGTATATAAAGTCAGTTTCCATTAGTAGATCTACACTTATGCTTCTCTATCTCTCGGCATATCTATCTGCAGCCTAGCAAGAGACATGCTTGTTGTAACTGCAGCATACACAACTGCGATTATACTATTCAGAAGGATGCTTCACTGCATTTTCCGTGCTCCTATGTCACTTTTGTTACTACTCCAAGTGGAAGAATTCTCACTATAGTAAGAGATTTCTATGCATTTTTAAAAGTGTTTTACAAAAGAGAGAGCATTGATCATGTTTTCAAACATATTTGTTGATTTACTGCATTGTTCGACAGATCAAAGTGCTGTAGAGACTCAAGTTCCATCTCTGGTTGAAAGAGTTGCTCCTCAGTTATTGAAATTCTTGGAATAATTGTTGTTATGGCAACGATAGCATGGCAAGTTTTGATCATTTTCATCCGAGTGATATTTGTTTGTATTTGGTATCAGGTAATTCTTGTAACCTTGCAAATGCTTAGCACTATTTTAGTCTTTTAGGTGACTTTTGATTACTCTACCTACCTCCAGCTTCGGTACCTCATTAGCAGACGAGGTCTAGACATGTGCTAGCTGTTCTAAGTTTGCACTATTTTCAGGATTGCAGACTCGCATACACAGTAAAGCGTAAGCTAAAACCTTGGGGCAAAAAATTAAAGCCTGAGAACTAGCTAAAAGTTAAACTTCGGAATCCTGCATTGCTGTGTATTGGTCTGCTTCAATTTCACTTACCTGTGGCAAACCTTCCCCTCCTGAGGCTCTCACATTAACATAAAAAGGCCTGAAATTAGGCAGGGAAAAGTTTTGTTCCTCTATAATTCTCTAGAAGGAACTGCATTCAATACTTAGAACTCAACAGTCATCAGGACATTTGTACCTTAGCTTGCAATATCCATTTGGATCACTCATTTTTTCAATTTGACAGCAATTGACAAACAAAAAGACACTCTGTAGTTCCTGACCTCCCAAGTAGAGATGTAAATGCTCAGCATCTTTAACCAGATTTTAATTTGTTCATTGCAACTGAGAACACATTTTGTACTGTGTATTTCATTCTGATGAAACAAATAAATCAAATGCCGTTCCTGGTGCATACAGCGATATTATATGCCATCATCTCGAGGACTGTCACGATTGAGTGCAATATGCGAACTCAGGTGACACAGAATTTTGTCGAAACAGTTTTAGGATCAGCCAACTATTAGGATAAACAGACAAGGTTCAAACTAATATACATGAAAGTGCTTGATGCGTATTCTAGGCCTGTCATACAATCAACCTTCGAAAAGAGCAAAATTTAGATCAGGTAGCTTTCTTGCTAAGACATTCTTAGCATCACATGGCATAATACTCTAAATATAAATTAAAAAGATTTTTCATAGTACTCTTTACAAAAGAGACTGTTCAGTCACGTCACCCAGCCTCGGAAACAACAGGGACTGTGGTACAGCAGTCATTTTCCCCAGCTTGGCAACTCAAAACGCACTTTGGCAAATATAGAATCCGCAGGTAAGACTCCAGAATCAGTCTTGAAGGAGAGTGAATCGTGCGCCCCAAACGTTGTCCAACTGTCGACAGCATCAATTAACCTTTTTTCTTTGTTCAAACAGAGAATAACGTAATCCAGCATCCTACGACCACAGGTAAAACTGATGGGTCTCACATTGAGAATATTGTAGAGTTCGACAGCAATGGTGTCGAATGTGGTATCGATCCACACAGCAGGGGTGGAAGGAGGGGGGGAAGGCTTGGGAGCGGCCGGAGGAGGAACCTTTAATTTCTTATTTAGCGACTCAAGAAATGATTGAGGTGTAGAGGTACCAGCAGAGGGGCTAGCCGAGGAACCAGCAGAGGGACCAGCCACGGAACCAGCCCAGGAACCGGCAGAGGGACTAGCCGATAAACCAGCAGAGGACCTAGCCGAGGAACCAGTAGAGGGACCAGCCACGGAACCAGCAGAGGGACCAGACGAGGGACTAGTCAAGGCACCAACAGAGGGACTAGTCGAGGCACCAGTAGAGGGAACAGCAGAGAGACCCAAGGCACTAACACAGGGAGTGATAGCAGCACTACCAGAGGGACCAGCAGAGACACCCGAGGAACTAGCAAAGGGAGTGATAGGAGCAGCAGTACCAGCACTAGGAGTCAACTTACGATACAATTTTTCTAATAGCAGTATTGAGGTTCTTGAATTTTCGTGCAATATTCACAGCAAGAGTGAAAAACTCCACCTCTGTTAAGCCGGTTTTACATCCATGTTTCTTCCATAGATGTTTCCAAAACTCTATGGGTCTCATATAAGTAAGTCCGGGCAAGAAATCAAACATAGCCTCCTTTAGCTCACGAGGCAACAAGTGGAGACGAAGATAATCGAGACCAGGTTTCAAATTCACAGACATGAGATTATGAAATGACACGAACTCATGTGGCTTCCTCGCCCAATAAATGAACTTAGAAGTTGGAACGATACCACATAGGCCGTGGTAACCGGTATATCTGGCAATAAATCTAAATGCAAAGGAGGCTTCATAGTGGAGAGAGACATCTGAAATAACCAAAGAATTATGTATAAGTCATTAGGTCATAATAATAATAATACGGAGTAATAATAATAATAATAATAATAATAATAATAATAATAATAAGCTATTCACCAATGTGCATATATAGTAATTAACCTACTATAAATTATGATCTAATTTGTTCTTAATTTTTTGTGCTCTAATTTGTTCCGCGCACATACTAGTCCATGGAGTCAAGGAGTGTTGGGTAATGGACCTACACATCACAGTAGGATGATTCGAGATGATCATACTGAGTAGTAGGTACAATTCTACTCGTGTCTGTCTTAAGTCTTAACCAAGGGGCAATTCTAGGGAAAACGGGTCCATTTTAATCAATGTTTAAATTTTTTATCAACAACAATCGTATCAATGAACTCAAAATTTCCACAGTTAAAGCAATGAATAATGAAGGATGAAGAATGTACGTATTGTACAATCACGTTAGAAAAATCCTACATATATTAAGTCCTTACCCTAGCTCATCCCAAACACAACATGAATAATAATAAAATCTATTTTTCATTCCAAAGAAAAAGACGTTTGCGTTGATTTGACTGGATCGTCGCCCATGACTCAGACGGGATTGATGGATTTTGAACCAGGTAAGGCGGTGCGGGAAGCGGCCAATCGTAAGCGTGCTAAGTATGAGACTAGGTGCGCTGCTTTGGGTTATGGCTTCCTCCCCTTCTCTTTCTCTTCTTTGGGGGAGTTGGAGCCTTCAGTTGCTGCTCTGCTAAAGCGGATCCAGCAGTTCTCCAGAATGCAGGATATCGGGGCGTAGGCTGCAGCTTTTATTTTTACTAGGATTGGTTTTTCCATAGCAAAGGGTGTGGGGGCTCAGATCGTATCTCGGCTCCCCACCAATTTCTTGTAAATTATTATGGATTTTTTTTTTAGATGATAAAATACTATAATCTTAAGGTGATTACTGCTAGCATGATTATCGTTACCCGGCAATCACCATAAATAATCATATTTTATTGGGGTTAGATACCGCAATACTACAACAACATTTTTACCAAGTGTCATCAAGGCTCCCGCCATTAGGCGGGGTAAGGAGGGGTCAGATGTACGCAAACCTATTGCAATGCAATATTTAAATTGCACAAAATGTTCTTTTTATAGTTTAGTTTGCATTTTAGGTTGTGTTTGGGATTAATTAGGTCAATAATGTCAATTGTATTCCAAATCTCATAACGCCTTCACTAATTCGTTGTGTGGATACTACACCTACAATTTGTGGATATTTGTACGGCTGTTGCTGATGAAAATTTTGAGGACACGTAAAAGGAATATGTTCTTTGCCTTGTTATACTTAAGACAATTGATTAGGGAAGTTGTAAGTCATCAGGGATTTGAAGCCTAAGGTGAACGAGATCAGACAGGCGCATCTTAAGACTCGAAGCCTCTGTCACTCCACGAAGTGAGAGATCTGAGTGAGGCGGTCAAAGAAGCCATGCATAAAGGTGTTTTTTTTTTTTTTTTTTTTTTTGCAAGAAATTGGGTTTCCATCTTTATTCATCCACAAACGGGGAAGAAAAAGAGAGAACATGACTTACAAAGTATCACCATTAGAGGACCAAGAGAGACTACCTAATAAGATGCTCAACTACATCTTCAGAGAAAGAATTTCGAAGCCAAGCATACAACCGAACACATACTGTATACTTAATCCGGTAGATAATCCATTCCGTACTATGCTCTAATTCACCAAATGCTCTAGAGTTTCTTGCGTACCAAATGTAATAGATTGCTGCCGTGAAGCTGCATTTTAAAGGTGGATAAGCATGTCTTTTTTTATTTGTTGAAAACATGTACTAGGTTTTATAATTTTTATAATAGAAATATAAGGTGTCGTTTGGATACACTCGGGAAGTCGTAATTCACATGAACTTGCAAATCCTAGGAATTAAGAAAGTATGGGAATTGGGGAATTTTGTTTGGATGAAGAAGGGAATTCAATTAAATTCCGACACTTTGAAAGAATTGGAAATGCCTAGGAATTTTCAATTCCTACACTTTATGGTAACCAAACAACTCAAGATAATTCAAAATAATGTGACCTCCAAAAAAAAAAAAAATAACAAATTTTATATAAAAAGATATCATGTCTTAATAACATATTAAATACAGTAACAAGTTTCCTCACATAGAATCATGCTCATAAAAAAAAAATTAAGCTAAAATTACATAATTTAGAGTTATAGAGTTACCTTTCTTTGGGTGAAGATCCTCTAGAGTTTGAATTTGGTAGAGTTTACCAAAACAAGTAATAAGACAAAATAAAAAGAATTTTGAGGGTCACAAATAAATTGTTAAAAAATTTCTTCTTACCTTTTTAAGCAAACTCTACCAAATAGAGTTGATTTGCAACTCTAGAGGATCCCAACACCCTTTCTTAGTTCCCCTTAGAAGTGAGTGTCTTCGTTGAGGCCTTAGGGTTTCGGAGATGAAGAGACTTTATGCTTTCCCTTCTACAGCTACTTCGGACAATGTAGTGGTGGGGGGAACTAGATTATAGTTATAAAAAAACCTAATCCATCTTATATTATATATACTAAGTATATGTTGAGAAGTATTAGTTTCCTGAGAAGTAATCTCACCCCTTCATCTAAGCTAGATTTAATGGTCTAGATTAAATACAAAATAAAAAAGAAATCAAAATCAAAATTACACCCAATCCCTAAACCCTCACTTTTGCTCTCACCCCTCCTTCTCTCTTCTCTCTCCTCCCTCCTGTGCCGCCACACGATCACCGCATGCCACCGCAGTCGTACGCCGACAACATCGATCGCAGGATCGGAGGCCACCAACCGACTCCACCGACGACCGCGAGGCTTCGCCGACCATCGCCGCTCTCCATCTTCCACCACCTCGCCGTCCACGACACCTTCTCTCTCCCTCTTTTCGCTCAAAACTTTCCAAATCTGGCC
Organism: Spergularia marina; assembly: GCA_963680865.1. Lineage (NCBI taxonomy): Eukaryota > Viridiplantae > Streptophyta > Magnoliopsida > Caryophyllales > Caryophyllaceae > Spergularia > Spergularia marina. The sequence goes on along the minus strand of OY804553.1, from coordinate 16,810,757 downwards.
GCCTCGGGTGTTCGCCGGTGTCGATCTTCACCGCGGTCGGCCTCGGCCTATGTTCCAGCACCTATTCCCGCCGCCGTATTCGAAACTGAAACCGAGTGAGAGGTGCGCAGAGAGGGGAAATAAGGTGGCTGGGATGGTGGATTCGGTGGTGGATGTCGGGGCTTGGTTCGCCTGATGCGGCCGGCCAGTTTTCCGGTGATTAAGGTGGTGTCTTATGACGTGGAGGCGGGGGTGCGGCGGAGCAGTGGCGGGTGGACGGTGGGGTTGAGTGACGAGGGAGGAAAGAGAAAATGAAAAAAAATATACGGTGTATACTTGCAAGTTGCGAGTTGCATTTGTGCCGTTACAGTGATCCACTGTATTGGTGTACAAAGATCCAAGATAATGACTGCAGAATCAGGATTTCAAAGCAAAGATAACAGCCGTCACAACTTTGATCACATTTCTGTGGCGAATAAATAACTGGAGGGCAACAAATACCAATATGAATGCAACAGTAGATTTACTGAGTACATTGTCATAACACCTATGCAGCTCTGGCTTCAGAAAATACATTGAGAGAGCTGATTGGGGCATCCTTTAGACCTTAACGATGTAGAATACAATTACTAGAACGTTAACAGAAGAGCCATGCTAACGTTAAAAATGTAGGTAGCTTTGGATGATCAGTGCAGTGGCTTCTGTCCCTGTCCCTGAGCTTTCGTTTGGCATGCAGCAGCCATTGTACGCAAACGACCAGCTATCTCTGTGAATGAAGGTCTAACAGAAGGGTTAGGTGCCCAGCACTGTTCCATGAGAGTTCTCCACTCCATGTCACAAAAGCTCGGAATAGGAGGCCTTAATGTGTTGTTCACAATTCCTCCTGCGCATAGAAATCAAAGCTAGTTTACAAGACTAGGAATAAATATGCTAACAGTTAGCACAAGTTCAAACTGTTCACCTCCAGACCCGACAATAGAATTACAAAAGGGAAACGACAATAAAAAATTAAGAGAAAGAGGAGAGAAAAAAAGATACCCCCTCCAGTTCTGAATGATCTTATTGTTTCCTTTTTGAGCCTAAGTTATAAATGATCTTCTACTTTCCTTATTTGTTATGTTATTTGTGGTCCTAATGGATTGTGACCCACCTACATTCATTTTCTACCACATCTTACTACCTACAAAAAACTCCGTGCCACTTCCATTGTGGAACATCAAAGTGAACTGGAGGGAGTATTGCGATTCTGGGGTGGGCTAACACATTGAATGAATACAAGCACCAAAGTCCACAGAAGTGATGACATCTAAGCAAAATGACCTGAACTTCACTTTTTGTTTCAGGTACAATAAGAGGCTTAAATGCTAGGTTAGCCAAACAAATGAAACTTCAGAGACAACTAATGTGCCCAAGGAAAGCTCAGCTACTTCTTACCAGAATAAGGGAAAGGAGTTGATTTCAAAATTGATTATTTCCGACTTGAGAAGAATTCTGAATTTTAGAGCTCGAGTAGATCAAACTTTTTGGCAGTATATTATATCATTTCAAGAGAAGCGAACAGAAAATGAAAAAAGAATTCAGATAGCTGATTTTGGAATGTCAATATCAGAAGAACTGTCTCAGATCACAGAAACAGCAGCATCTTCCAAAGCCCTTTGTGCGACTTGTTCCTTTTTTTGAGCTTGTTCTTTCTAGTCTTCTCTGTAATTAGTTCTGAAATAAACAGAGTGATTCCTAACTTCCAGTTAATTATCTGCAATTTTTTAGAACACGGGGGCCAGCCTATCTCAAAAGCTTGCTTTCCTTGACTTCTAGTTCTCAAAACCAATATTCCACCAAGTTCCAGTGTAATTGAAATTGCACCATATTAATCCAAGTCTAGATGATTATGTAAATATCCATATTATGACATATGGGGGGAAATTTCGTTGTTGAAGTATCAGTATATCTAGCTTAACTTGCATAACATTAGGCCCCCAATAGAGAACAAGGGCAAGGGCAGCAAAGATTTAACAAAATATCTATTACCAATAATTTTTAGCATTCATACAAAATGATACTACTTAAGTGATTTAAATCCTCCCAACCCAAAAAGAATACTCATAGCCCATGAGAAACTGCAAATGATATGACGATCACAAAAAAGGGAGTTTTCTAGAATGGTGATATCAGAGACACAATAACGAAACACACGTCTGCGACTTCCCCGTGAAAATGATGATCCATCAAACACACAAATATTCAGAAATTGACAGCCAGGAAAGGAGAGTGAACTACAAAGTATGTCCCACCACTATCATCTCTTAGTTCAGTCTGTCATAAGTGACAATGACATCTTAGTTCAGTCTGTGAGAATAGACGGGTCATAATCATATTGAGAGCCCCACTCAGGAGTTTGATAGACAACCATAATCAAGAGAGAGCCCATAATACATTTGTTCCAAGAACCAAGAGGTAACTTACAGGAGAAGCACATATCATACAAACACAATGAAGAACACTGACGCAAAACCAGAGTAGGTAATAGAGGGCTGTCCTAACATACAAAAATAAATAATCATACCTATTATTGCACCATAATGCATGTTAGCGTATGGTTCTTCACCAGTAAGGATCTCCCACAATACAATGCCAAATGAAAACACGTCAACCTGATCACAAAACTCAATACAGTCAGCCACCACCAAGTAGGTGATGCGTGAGAGAGTTAAGGACGTGTGAAAGAAGGCAGAAGTTTCAGTAGAAGTTGTAAAATTCTATTCACTTCAGGAAGCATCTTCAAATGGAGAAAGTGGCCATAATATTACCTTCTCAGAGACCTTACTGCTACTTCCATTCAAGAGCTCAGGCGCCATCCATGGTAGTGTTCCTCTGACACCACCAGAAACCAGTGTGTTTCTCTTTATTTTTGATAAACCAAAATCACCAACCTTGAAAAACAAAATCATAGAAAAAAAAAAACCACCAATGATTCAATGAATAAACCAAAACAAAATAACATCATAACGAGTAAGCTTACTCCACAAACAACAAAATTTACTTCTTGTTCGAAGAGAAAATACCTTGCAAATAGGTCGTGAGGGATCTTTTAAATTCACAAGCAAATTGTCGCACTTCAAATCAAAGTGCACAATATTTTTTGAATGCAAATACTCCATTCCGAATGCAGCATCCATAGCAATTATCAGGCGTTTGCGACGGTCAAGATGCCTAGACATTATCTCACAGCAGCAAAAGACATTATCAATGAGATTCAAGAGACTGCTTACAGAAAAAAAAGACAGAAATACCCATACTTAAATAAAATAAAATAGAAAAGGGGGGGGGGGGTAATCTATACCTGTCTTTCCTGAGTAGGACATGCCTCAAAGAACCATCAACCATAAATTCTGTAACAGTGGCTAATGTTCCTCCAGGTCCATCTTGCACAACACCATAAAACGCCACCACATTTGGATGATGAAGCTTAGAGAGAATTTCAGCTTCATGCCAAAATTCTACAGTCTAACATCATCAAAAAGCAAAGCATGTGAATCAGGACAGGATAAATTAGCATCGAACTTGAATATGAAAAGGAAAATAGAAGAAACTCATGAGCAGCTACATATACTTAAAACTTTACTTCTTTTTTTTTGGTTACACAGCTTTATAGTTATTAAATCATGGCACTTGAGAAAAAACTGAGGCTTATCAAAAAGGCTACCAAGACCTAACATCTGTTCACTATGGAGTATTTCCCTTTCCAAATTGGATTCTTTGTGTCTCTTGGAAAGAGCCTCAGGCTAACTAGGCCCAATACTTCCAGTTACAGACATAAAAATTCCACAAGCATTCAGTGTTGTTGCCGAGGGCAGGAAAATAATATCAAGTACAGAAACAATTATTGTTGCCTGGAAATGCCCGCACAAAAGGAGCTATGTAACACGTCATCTCTTTCGAACAAGCTTCTCAAGATTAAACAACAAGAGTAAACATCTCTTTGAACATGACATTGTATTATTAATTGCAAAATAGAAGTATAAAACCATGGAAGGAGCGACACGTCTTATATCTTAGAGAAAAAAGGTGTATGACAATGACCATAGGATAATAATCTGCAATACAGAAGAAGCATCTAAGTGATTTATTCACTCACCAGCCTTTCTTGTTCAGATGATCGGCCAGTGAAGCAGCTTTTCTTTATTCGTTTAATAGCAACATCCGTTCCTCTCCATTTTCCATGATAGACAGTACCAAATGTTCCAGAACCCAGTTCCCTAAGCTCCTCGAGATCTTCGTTTTTTATAATCTGCATTGAAATGATAATTAAACATATAGGTTACACTTGATCACAGCTATATATCAGGCTAGAATATGCAGCGTATACAATGCGTCTGAAAAGGAACTCCCCACAGAATCATAAAAGGGAAGTAAATGGAATAGATACACACTATGGGAAATGCATACTTCACGCGAAAATCTGTAGCGTATACGATGCATATGAATAGGAACTCCCTCAAACAATCATAAAAGGGAAGTAAAATGGAATAGATACACAACATGGGAATTGCATACTTCACACCGATTTGCCATTGGTTACATTACTTTCACCTCTGACCTTGACCTTGCTTAACCAAGGTTACCAACATTCATAGATTCTCTATCCTGTACTTGGGTCATGAACAATTTAGTTTTTTTTTTTTTTTTTTTTTTTTTTTTTTTTTTTTTTGCATGTTTTTTTGGTGAGCTTGGCTCATCAAGTTTCTTTTATATTCAATACTATGCTATCATATTTAAGAGAAAATAAAATTAAAAAGACAACAAATGTCATACGTAATTTGTTTACTAGTTACGAAATCAGTGTGTGGCCATGGATCTTCTTTCATAGAGATAAAAAGACAGAACTAAGTTGTGAATATACCAACTTTTTGCCATAGTTTTACCCTTGAAAAACAGATGATACAGAAAGGTCTACTCATTAACCACCCCGAACCAATTTGGGACTAAAACTTGGTCATTATTTTTCTTGTATAAAGGTTGGCTCATGTCAACTTTTTATTTTGTTTCTCCCTTCCATCAGAGATCCTCTGCTTTTTATTGTGACTCATGGTGAACACGGATTTGTGCGCCTCCCTAGTTGGACTATGTATATAATAGCCCATCTCTCCTCAGACTCGTTGACCATGTCCATGAATCCTTAATTTGAAACTTTCTCATGTCAATACAGAAAAAAAAAAAATTATATTCACATCAGATACAGGTACCCAAGTCCGCGCATCATTGCAAACCAGAATCAACCACAATGCTCTCCTTGTTACTTGCGGTGTGGAGACATTCATTTGGAGGATGGCGTTTTGACTTTATATGGTTCTTTTTCCTTTGTTTGAATTTTAAACTACTATCTAATGTGATTCACTAGTTTTTCGTGTAAACTTTTTGGACACTCTTCTTAAATGTTTGATTTTCTACATTTTCCAAAGATGCTCACCACTATTACGCTTGATTATCACTATTTCTCTTTGCATTATTTTGGTTTTTGTTATCCGTTTGTTTGTTTTTCAATTTGTTTTCCTAATGTGGTTCACTACTTGTTTTAAACTTCATCACTTCACTACCATGTGCTCTCTACTTATAACTTGGTACTGCTTATTATTGAAGGTTTCATATGACGATTCATGCTACCGGACCCCAAATAATTTTGCGACTAAGGCTTGGTTGTTCTTGTTGTTTACTTGGGAGTTGGAATGGGATGCTCATAACAATATTCTTACAAGAAAAAGAGAAATCACGTAGGGAAGTCATTAGCTTTGAGCGATAGAGCATAAGGGAGCCACACAGGCCCATACAACTTCCGTAGACCCCCATTGTCTATCTCACTTGAGATTTCTAGCCTAATATGCACAGCATTATAGCGCCGAAATAAATAAAGATACTAGTTTTAAGTCCGTGCGTTGCACGGTTCAAATATTATATTATTTTTAATGATTTTTATCATTATAACCAACTATGCTATCATTTCAGTTAAAATAATCCATACCAATTGTTGTGATCTCGCTTACATGTATTTTTAAAATTTGATCAATTCAAAAAAAAAATATACAAATTTGCCTACAGTGTCCATTTTTAAATTATACAACATTTATTGTATACTCTTCAAAAAAAACCCTTCTTTTAATAAAAACCATGTTTCCATAATATAACTTTATGTAAAGGTTTAACGAAAATGAGAATCTCTTTGTGAATTGTTAATAATATTTTTTGTTCTTTCACTGTACACTAAAATCTCTATATTCTTCAAAAATTCTTTGTGTGAATTGTTAATAATTAAATTTATCCTCTCATTTTTTGCTCTTTTACCACCCACTAAACTCTTCAAGTATTTCTCAAATAATGGACTCTCTCTATTGCTCCTTCAACATACACTAAATTCTCAAACGATGGACTCTCTCTATTGCTCTTTCACCGTACACTAAACTCTTTTGATTATTTTTCAAATGGACTCTCTCTATACTCTTCAAAAATCTTTCTTTTATATCGGAAAAATGTGTAAATGGATGTCAAATTGAGATACATTTAGAAACAAATCTCATGATATATGTTTTTAAATTTTCTACGCAACCAATGTTATGAGTGATTATGTCTCAAATCTATTACAAACATTTATGAAAGAGTCTCACGAAAATAAGGATTCTATATGTGCATTATTAATTATTATCCATGTGAGTTAATAATAAAATGTAGGTATTTCTCATATTTTAAACTCTCTCAGTATTTCCCTTTTGTTGGACTCTCTCTTTTGTTTGTTGAGTTTAGCTTAGGAATAGACACAATATATCATTTTTCCAATTTTCGCTCGATGACTGGTGTTTAATACAAAATATATGTATAAATGGAACTCATTTTAGATTAAATTTCAAAATAGGTTTGATGAGTTATATGTATAAATGAAAGTTAGGACTAATTATGTCGTTTCACATTTAAATAACTCTCGAATTACAATTTTATGAAAGTATGGACTCTGGTTAATAAATGTTGTGAGAATTTTCCATTCTTTGGACTCTCTCACCATTTCTCTTATTTTGGATTCTCCCTAAACTTTTTAAGAAAAAAACAAATCTCTACTAAATGTACACGCAGTAACTTAATTGTTTCATATCGGAAAAATGTGTAAATGGATCTCAAATTGAGATACATTTCGAAACAAATCTATTGATATATGTTTTTAAATTTTCTAATACACGTGACTAATGTTATGAATGATTATGTCGCAAATCTATTAGATACATCAATGAAAGAATTTCACGAAAATAAGGATTCTACATGTGGATTATTAATAAGTGTCCGTGTGAGTTGTTAATAATAAAATGTGGGTATTTCTCATTTTTTAAACTCTCAGTATTTCTCTTTTTGTTGGACTGCGTTGCACGGTTCAAATATTATATCATTTTTAAGGATTTTTATGTTTATAACCAATTATGGTATCATTTCAATAAAAATAATTCATAGCAATTGTTGTGATATTGCTTACATGTATTTTAAAATCTTGATCAGTTAAAAAAAAAAATACAAAGTTGTCTAAATTGTACATGTTTAAATTGTACAAATAACATTTCTTACCTATACTCATCAAAACACCTTTTTTTAAAAATAAATATAGTATATAAAGTCGATTGTAATCATTAAGCATTGTTTATCAGAAAATGTATAAATGGATCTCAAATTGAAATTCATTTTAAATCACATAAAATAATATATGTTTCAAAAGTTTCTGATACACATAACCAATTGTATAATCAATCATACCGTGTTTCTATAATATAGTGTGAATGGTTAATAATTAAATGAGTAAGATACATTTATTAAAGAGTCTCACGAAAATAAGGATTCTTTATGTGGATTATTAATAATTGTCCATTTGATTTGTTAATAATAAAATGTGGGTATTTCTCATTTTTTAAACTCTCTCAGTATTTATCTTTTGTTGGACTCTCTCGCGGCTCTTCAAAAATCTCTCTTTTATATATACTAGTTTGCATGCCCGTGCCACGCCCGGGCTATATATTTATATTGTTTATACTCACTCTATAAGAAAAATGTTGACTTATCTTTGTTCTAATAAATTACCATAATGATTATATTCCATAAATTAGTTATACTATACTACGGCTTATCTTTGTTCAAATAAATTACCTTAATAATTATTTTCCATGAATTAGCTGTATTATACTACTCTATGATAATTTATTACCATATCTTAACCGATAATTATATTTAATACTATTTTTATGTTCTATCCAATTAATAAATGCCAAGTGTCGTTCTAGGAAAGACTTATTTTCAGGTTTTAATATATAGTTTGCATGTCCGTGTCACGCCCGGGTTTGTCTATTTATAATGTTTATACTCGTTTTGTAAAAATGACAGCATGTTTTATCGTTGTTCTAATTTTTCAATGAAAGGTAGTAGGGTATTATAATCAACTTTTGTCCCCCGTCATATTTTATTATTATATATTTTTACTCACTCATCGTATTATCATATTTCCACTTTTATGTCACCCATTTTACAGTTTCAATCCCATTATCTCGTCACTTGTTACATTATGTCATTCTACTATTCCGTCACCCGTTATATCACATCATATTCAAATTTATTACCATAAATTAGCCAACCACCATAATATTATCTCTTATATCTCATGTTATAAACTAAATTATCATATTTATTATTTCCATAAATTAGCTAATATGATAATTTATTACCATATGTTAATCAATAATTGTATTTTAATACTATTTTTATGCTCTATCCAATTAATGTATGCCAAGTGTCAACCTAGGAAAGACTTGGTTTCAGGTTTTAATATATAGTATTAGATATATATATATATATATTAGATTGGACTCGGTTCTTGAATAAACTCAAGTCAAACTCATCAATTGAAATTGCTACTGAAAATGAGTCTTATCCAGAAAGAACTCGGTCCAATTTTGGACTAGCCTAAAAAACCAAACTCACCGAACTTTTGATATCTTAAATGAGAAGGTGCACACAAAGAAAACACATTCAGAAAAAGGAGTAGGCTGGTTTAATTGCAGCAGAATCCAAATAGGACTGGCATATCAAAAATTGCATAAAAAACTGCATGTGGAAAACCATGGGAAACTGAATGCCTCTCCATTAACAGAACAAGATAAAATTAATATACTAATATAAGAGAAGCTTATACTCCAATAACAACGAAATTTCCCATAACCCTTATTGTCTTAAATCCAAGCTAAAACTCCTAATATTATGTCCCGAAAAAGCTCACTTCAACAGGAAACAACTATCTAATAGCACAACAACAAAGCCTTAGTCGAAAAATGAACAGCAGTCAGACTAACATGAAACATTATTTGGAATATTCAGAAAAACACAATTTCTAGTTCTTTGCATTACTGCACTCGTATAGATGTCATCGCCGTGGGGTCCTTTTGCTGATGTACTCTTATCCCCACAATAAAAAATAAAATGCAAAAAAGAAAAAAGAAAAGAAAGTGCATGAAATTTACAAAATGATCATACCTGCATACTAATTTCAAAGCCCGCACGAGTAGGATCCAGAGGCGGCAGACCAACATGCTTCAGATCTTCCTTTGCATCCTATTAAATTAAACAAAGCAAAAATTACACTCACAAATGTCAACAAGCAGTTCGGAAAATTGACTTACTAATCCTAAACATGCAATAAAATTACCTCATAATCTGAGTATGGAGCGCCAGTACCATCAAAATGCAGGATTTCACTGTTCTTTGCCTGTAAGGACGGGTTATAGTCTGAAGTAGAGACCACGTCATCAGCTGCGGCAGTACCAGGTAATTCTCTATGACTGTAATCGCCAAAAATGGGGGACTCAACATGACTGGAAGGAATCTCATCTGTAGTTAAAGTAGTGAATTGGTAAGCCCCAGTAACTTCTCGGTCAAGTGTGGTCAGTCCAGATGAATAACCAGGATGGTCTTGATCAATCAAAGAGACATCGTTACGATAATCATCCTTAGCTAACTTCTGAAAGAAAGACCAATGTTTTGGATCATGGTTCTCAATATTCATGCTCATTCCAGGCCCATCTTGGTTGAGGGGATAGCCAGAAGACTCCTCAGACTGGATAGCTTTTGAGAATATGTCCGTAAGCAGATCTCGGGGGAATCTGTCGTTGATATCAATAAGGATATCAGGTCTGGTAACTCCACCATCACTATTAGTAGTAGTAGTCTGGCTGACGTCATTTCCCCAACTGAATTCCGGGAGAGTAGAACCATGATCTTGCACTTTGCCATGAGGCTGTTCGGTAACATCTACAAGAACATTTCCCGTGTCAGCAACTCCAGTAACCACATTTCTCCTATGATCATCATTTTGGCAAGTAGTTTCAGAGTTGGGTTCCGTGCATTGGTTAACATCAAGTGAATCTTTATGATCAGTAGGAACATTGTTTTGGAGCTTCCCAGAAGGCTGTGCAACTAAATCCTGCTGCCCTGCCCCAGAACGTGAATGAGACATGAGGAACTGTGAGTTCAGTGAATCATCAGACCTTGTTAGCCTGTTGAGAACCTCTCCCTGCTCCCTAGGAATATTCATTGATAAATAGGGCCTTGGAGGAGCACTGGGTTCAGCGTGGTTTAAATCGAACGAATTAGGTTCTGAGTGAGCATGTTCATGAGAGTACGGATTGTCAAATGGCTGGGTGTTTTCAGATATCCTTGCTTCTGGACCTCGTGGAACATGCACAGAATCAGAAGGAGAGGGTACTAATCGTTCTTGACGCCTCTTTTCAGCCTTTGGAGGCAATTCTGGATGTTCTTTCACTGAAGTACTGCTAAAAGTGGGCCCAGATGCTTCTTCCGAGGGAAGAATTCCCTTGACATCACCTTGATGAGACTGAAGGAACATAATTAGAACTTCAAAGAAGCTGTTTTATTCTGAGTGTAGATTTTAAATAAAACAAGCGACATCTACTTTTCACTATTGATAATAAACAGAGTCAACAAGTTCTTACATACCTGAGCTTCTGTTGCTTTTTGTTGATCTATTGATACTCCATGCAGAGGTGTGGCAGTAAACTGTTCTTCACAAGGCAAATTCATTGAGGGAGGAATGTCGTGAACAGCATGTTGTTGATACCCCTTTGATTCTTCATGGTGACTCATCTGTCCTTGAAGAGAATGAGGATGAGGAAGGTAAATATTGCCAGAACCAGGCTGAGAAGCTTGTATCCCTGCTGTTGAGATAGGAACCCCAGTGAGAGATGAACTGCCAATACCAATTGAACCAGCTGTAACACTAACCCTGTTAGTATTTTGTCTAGTTAAAGCATCTAAATCACCAGCTGAAGAGCTTGCTAAATCATGCATGCCAGAGCGTTTTCTAACCCCCATGTCCATGCCATTGACAGCAACTACGAATTGAAACTCTGAATCAACATCCCCTCCATTCAAACTATAGTGAGTCTCTTCCAAGTCACTCGAGGTAAACAAAAATAAACGGAGTTTCTTTGAACCTTCTCCATCTCCTAGGACATTACATTCTTCCATCATGTTTTGCAAATCCTCATCACTAGAAACGGATACGAGGGCATCAAGTTCTTCCCCAGGAAGCTGATACTTAATGGTATGAGGTCCATTTAACACTGAAGAGGTTTTCTGTTTAAGCTCCTGCCAAGAAACTTCTTTACTTAACCGAATGATGCGTGTTTCGCCCCCAACATACCTGAGCTTTCCATCACTTGGGCGTGGTAAAACTCTACCTCCAAAACTGCAGAGAGCCTTTAACTTCATTGAAAAACCATCAGAAGTACCAGATGATGCATAACCATGGAAAACTCGGCTGCTTCCATATCCAGAGGAATTTTGACGTATCGACTGCATCGACATATTACTTTTACCATCATAGACAGATGATATTTTCCTTTCAAACTCTTTTGGGCCTTTCTCTACAAAATTAAGCATAGATATATTGGAGCCAGTCTCAGATTCAGTACGACTTATTCCTAAAATACCTTTCAGATCCATATAGCCTGTAGTACTATGTGGGTCAACAGCAGCCTTGGGAACAACAGGTTTGCGCGGAAGAGCCCGATCACGCATAAACTCAAGATGAAACTCCTCTCCTGTTTGTATAGAAAAATTAAGAACTGGCGGCTTAACTTCTGATGCATTAGCCTCCGGAGGTCTCATATTCATATTAATGCAGTTTGTAGCATCTTGCATAAACCTCTCAGAGACTGGATGAACTTCCTCATTTCCAGGTGCCACATAATTGTGGTAGTATTGGCTATATTCATTCGGATGGTCCATTGTGCAGTAGTCAGGACCTTTCTCGTATCATAAACCATCAACGGAATTTACCACCACAGCATTGTACCCTAAAGACTGTAATAAAGCAATGATAGATACAAAGTGAATCATATTGTATACACACCCCAAAACAAGAGTACCAAGTTCATTCGCAAAGGCCTTCCTTTTAGGAGTAAGGGGGGGGGGGGATCCGTGGTAGTTTCCACTCAGAAATCAAGCGGTACATAAAACAGAAAGTAACCATTTAGCAGGGTAAAAACCATCAAGTCATGAAACATTCCCATTCTATTTAGGGCGATATTAGTAATAAGGTGGGCGGCAGATAGCTCTTCACTTACATAAAAAAACGCCTTCACAACATCAAATCCTTTCCCGTATCCTTACGATTTTAGGCACATGAGATAAGGTGTCAAGGCCCTACTACTACATGGCTGATGTTAGCAGTACAATCAAAGCTATAGACGGCGTGATACTGATACTAATCCCACCTTACGCCCGAAACACAGAAGAATCAAACTCACCAAGAAGAACACAAGCTATCCTCCAAGATCATCATGATTTCCAATACCAAATTTGATGCACAAACTAGAGTACTTTCGCGGCGGAATAATTTATGTGTTTTGGGGGTTCAATTTGAGTGAACGAAACCGTAACAAGTCATCATAAGTACATAATAGATCATTTCAACTCCATAGAAAAATCATACATTTTGCAGCGAAAGCAACAGATACTAATCTTCTAAAACACTTCATAGTACACGGATAATAAATATAAGGGGCGAAAAAACACCATTTACGGACAGAAACAGCTACTGCATGCGTAATAAACAAACAACTTGAAGTAGAAGTTTCATTAATAAGACTTTAATTGGGGAGAAAAACTAACCTTTGGGAGTAGCTGGGCAGTGAAGCAACCGACAGTTAGAAAGTGACCCAGTTCATGGAATCCAAATCCAAGACCAACCCAGAAAAATTAAACGAAAACCCCAGAAAAACCCAGAAATTATTTGAGCTGAAAACGATCAAAAATCAAATCTTTTTTTGTTTTTTAAATTAGGGGTGTTTTTGAAGGAGTAAATGATGATAATAATGCTTAGGGATGAAGAAAAGGAAGTTAGATCGAGAGTGGGGAAGTGGAGAAGGGAGTTATGAGGAGAGAGAATGAAGGTGGGGAAGTGTGAAGCGGAGGCGATAGAGTCAGCTTGTGAATGAAATGAAAATGAAAAAACTGGGGAGACTTGAGAAACAAGGGTTGGCTTTGGAGGAGCATATTCCAATGGAGAAGGTCAACACTCCAACACTCCTTAAGTTAAAGGGGTGGTACTGTACTAGTGTTTGTGGTTTATCTAATCAAGTAATTAGTGGTTTGTTTGTTTTAGGCATGTCAAGTGTGCAACAGGATTATTTGGGACAATGTAAGTTGGTTGGATAGATTAGTTTTTTTTTTTTTTATATATATATATACATATAGAAAGAGCGGTTTTTCTAACGTGTGTATTTTGGGCATATGCACTTAATTAAGGAAAAAATGTACTCTTAACATGTTCCTAGTGGGCACACGTTAGAAAAACTAGATAAAAAGGAAGCTAATGCCCGGGACGTGTATAATAAGGATTTAAATTCGGGATAAATAAACCCTCGGAAAGGTTAAGTATATAACTATTAAGCGAACTTGACTTGATCCTCGTTTAGAGGTGATCAAGAAATTCATCGGGTTCCCAGTTTTGGGATCGGAACCTGTTTAGGAATGGAGGTTTCTAACTTGAGCTTCAATGTTCTTGGGATGAGTCATTTTCGCAAATAAGTGTGGGAAAGTAGAAGTTTCGTAGAAATTTCTACTTCTCGTACATCATTGGAAAAAACAATTTTTACTCACCTCCCTAATGTCATTAGCGATTCTTATTTTACTAGATAAATAAATAAAAAAAACTAACATCAAATAGACAATATATATATGCCGCCGAAGATTACATGGAAAGTAGATTCCAATAATAAATGAACCCCAAACCGAAACCTCAAGACCAATGGATATGATGAAAAAGATCTTGTCAGGTGCTAGATTTGAATGTAAATTCATAGATTTGAATGTAAATTTATTGATGACATCCAGATGTTTCTACCCAATTCCTCGAATCTCCAGAATTATACATGAGAATTATTTTCAAAAGAAGTAAAAGTCCTTGTATAATGAAGTTCCATAGCTATCTCAATGAGGAATAAAAATGTAAAAGGCCTTTCTATGTATTAAGCTCCAACGGTAAAATGTTTTAATGAACTAGCCTAGAAGTTGAACTTAGCAAGTCAAGCGAGTTGAATTCAGTACTAGTAAATGAGTCTAATTCAAATACGGAGTATTGAACAGTGTGAATTACCCGTTTCATTTTCCTATCCCACTCCATGTACCCCTCCAATCATATTCTAGCATTCCGTTTTGGAGTATTGAACTACTTTTACTTTTTTTTTTGAGAAAAATATTGAGCTACTTGGCTCAATGCAAGTCGGTTAACGATTACTCCACAGATGATTAGATGCCATTGTTGTTGTATAGTACACAGTATATACTATATCCAAGCTGTTGTGCTCATATACTGATTGACATATTGTATTATTGTTACAAAAAATTAAAGAAAAATGATTACATGATGAGCATTAGAACAAATTTATTGAAGTTTTGAACCTCTACGGACTTACGAATTAACTAGCTCTCTTTTCACACAATTTTGCTCTAAGATTAAAACTCTGGTTCAAGGAGATAGATGAGGAATGAACCTGTATATGTGGTGTCCTACACAGGAACAGGTTCGGCCTCGTCAAGAGCGAGCACTCCAGGAAGTTCTCTATGTGAAGACGTTACCCGTCTAACACTACTCCGATCGTCTGCATAGTCTTCTGAATTTGTAGAAATTGTGTTCTCATAGTCCTCTACTTCCTCAATATACCCAGCCTCATATGGATCCTAGAAGACCCGGATTGCGAGGATAACCAGCCCTAATGGTACTTCATACAAGTCAGGACTCGCAAGTGCCATGAATTGAACACCCCTACACTCCTACAGGCACCCCCAAACTTCTCTGGTTACATCAGCTATTCAAATTGAGTGTTGCAACATCGTAATTTAACGTCATTGTGTAGCAAAATGAAGAAATTCGGAAAGAAGCAGCAGCAGACGTTTAGGGCATAGGATCCCCACCAAAATCTTGAAATGATAATTCGCGAGCTATCAGACCTTATTCTGATTCCACTTTTCAGTTTTGTTGATCAAGTTACAAGAGAATACATTTAAGCTATGAAACAAGAGAAATGGTTTGAGAAAAGGCGATTTAACATCAGGTCAAACCAGTTTCTAGTTACATTTTCGAAGGTGAAGCCAGACACTTAAGAAGTCTCAAGACTCTCAACAGGAGTGTCAGGGTGCCCTCCCCATTCGGTCCACGATCCATCATACACAGCAATATCAGGCTTTCCAAGCCGATGCAGACCCTGTGACAAAAAGCACATAGTGGTTATACAGTGTTTTATGCGTGCCAGAACTGGACCAGGCGCAGCCAAGCAGGGCTTCTAAGTTTTTCCCACATGCCTCCTTAACATCTATCGACCAAGTTATCGTCTGTTCCTTTTATTATAAGGTAAAGTCAAGTGATTGAGACAATTACCAATGCGAGAACACAAGCGGTAACACCTGTACCACAAGACGTCACAATGGGCTGATCCAAGGAGATGCCTGTACAAGGGTGAGGATTAAAATCCATAATATACAAGAGTCAAAAAGAACTGCAATCAATGTACATCAACATTTGCATTCAAAACTTAAGAATGTAATCACAACTTAAAAGCCACGTGTGATCTATATCTTTCAGAAAAGCTCCACACTAAAATATCTAATTGGATACTGTCTCCAGTGAACTTAAAATAGTCGGCTAATCATGAATCATCCCAGTTTCCAAATTGGAGGTAGCAGTATTGTCACTGAAACCATAAACCCAGCATAAATGATGACTATAATGTCTACAATCATAACCATTAACACGATTTTGATCGACCTTCTCCAGTAAAGTTGACCTACAACAACTTCTGGGGTGGATGGCACCAACTATTGCCTGATTACTAAAAGAGGTTGATTTTTAATCATGCATCCAAAACAATATCTCACACAGGCACAATGATTCTTGACAAATATAGAAGGTATAATAAACACAACCTTGTTGTTCGAATTTTTCCTTGAGTTGCTCTTTAGATAAGAGAGTCCCTGATGGATCCAGCATCTGAAACAAAAAAAAGAGTAACGCCATCATGTAAATAGAACACCACTACTGGCTTCAACAAAAGGACCACAGGGTTATGCAGAAACTAGCTCCTCTTCAATTGACTATGCTACCACAAGTTTCATACATCCATACGAATAGTTAACTATTAATTACCTCATTAAAAGGAACACACTTGCTTCCTGGAACATGGCCACTCCTAATGCCCTTTCGTGGCTCAGGCGCAGTTCCTTCATACCTGCAATTGATTTTTTTTTAAATGGCAATCAGACCAACCTTTAACTCTACAGCTGAAGATCTTGATCAACTCAAGGATTATGTTACCAGCATTCACATGAAATTTTAAACAGAAAGCATATAAATCAGGTAGAAGAAATTTGACATTTTGGAGTTAACTTTGAGTACCATTTGACATAGTTTAGATCAAGTTACAAGACAATGTTTATATATGGTCAAGTCTATTCCTAATCTGATCTAACAAGAATTTGATGAGCTAGGAGTAGATCAGAAATATAAGAAAATTGCACCATAAGGCAGCAACGCGATTGCTAGATTTATCCTACCAATCCTACTTCGATTATATAAAAATGGTTGTGTAGTAATGATCATAACAGTGATACATGAGTGGAGGATGAAGAACCCTCCAAAGAATTAGAGAAAACTAAAAGTTCCCTGATAATGTTGCAAAATCATGCCCGGAAAATCCATAAAAGACCCACCACCGTTAGCTGCTACCCCGAGACTTAATAAAGAATACCATGCATAATGACACCAAGGAAAGACCATGTTCATAAGTTGAGATTGTAGCTAGGCTATTATGACCACAATCACGATAAGAACTAACACCCCCTCCTCATTCGTATTTTAAATATATACGTCTTTTTGTCTGAGCTTTGAACAGTTCTCTCAATTGATTTATAATGATAAAATAATGAAACCATTTCCTTGTGAACACATTTTTCAAGATAAAACTAATAACATCAACTGGCGCACTTTGCTTTTTAATAAAATCATAGTCATATGATTGAATCAATGAAAATGGTTTCGTAACATATTTTCTGAAGTTTCATTCACATTGGAAAGCTAATTGACTAACTGTTGCTTGTTGGATACACGTATTAATGTACATCAACTTTTTCACTGCCAGAGAATATAGAGTACAAATCAGGATAGGCAAAATGATGAAGGTTTGGACTGCTTAAATATGAATAAAGGGCATTTTATGCGTGTGTTTCTTCATTTAGTTCGACATTGTATACTCTTGGGCGTAGACTTTAACAATTTCAGATGTCTGATTGTCTAGTAAACAATAAGTTCAACTCGAACTGGTAGGATTCTCAATGTGTTGTTGCGAATGGCAGGTTGGTTCAACGTATACACCACATTACAGGAGTAAATATTTGCAAGTAACTTTCCCGTGATTATGACATCTATGACTATGCATTCACTCTCAGAGTCCATGGAAGTGAAAATAATGCAAATGGGGACGATTACTGCACATACATTTCAGAAACTTAAAGGCCGAAGAGAGGTGAAGACAATAATCAAAATACATACCTGGCCTTTGATCTTGCATCAATAAGCTGATAGCTCCTGTCCTCAATGTTCTTCCTAATCTGAAACATGAGAGAGAGGTTATAGTGACAATTCCTAGCATGAACTGCAAATAAAAGCAATCTTATTGAAAACTTTTTTCATTCGTTTTCTTCTCTTAAGCTGTAGTCTAAAAACTCAGTAGCCTGGCATGAGCAGCCTCATTAAAATGGAAGATATCACTAGAGGAATGATCATGATGGCTCATCCTGACATGCAGATATTCTATTTCACTTGTTACAATGCCTTTCTGAAACTATTACGATTGGATGTCCCTTTGATAGTTCTTAGAGAGGGCAAATTCTAAAACAGCTTCTTTTCTGGAAGCCTAAAAACTGCGCTTTAAGAGCACCAGCACAGATCAACTATATACTAAGAACCAAATACACCCAGCATAGCCACAGAAGAATGAAGTTCACTTAAAAGACGAACACCTGGTCAAGTGTCCACACAAGATGCGGCTGAAGAGCAGTCTGAAACGTGATTGGCCCAACCTGGCAAAGCACAAATACTGGGATGTGAGCTCAGAGAAGCTTTGAAAAAGAACAAGAAATCAGGGAACGATGTAATTTGTGAAATTGGACGATGACTACAATGTAAAAAATGACTACAAAATTTTCAGGCACTTCATATGATTTTAGTCTACAGATTTTGTATTAAAGATATATGAGACTCTTAGATGTAAACAGTATCTGATGACCTCGAGGGCATTCGTACTAGCGTAATCTTTCACAATATTGAGGCCAAGAGCAAAATAAATAAATAAAGACAACAAGCACCTGAATCCCTTGATATACTTTCTCAATGGCCTCGCTAGCTGCACTAGTTTTAAAGATAGCATCACCAGAGGCACTAGACTCAACATCATATCCCGAAGCACGCCATCTAGGTAGACCTCCATCCAACACCCATACTCTATCATGTCCAAATACTCGAAACATCCTTCGCATTTAAGCAGCAATAAATCATAACATGTACAAAATTTAGTAACGGTAGCAAAATTGAAATTCAAAGTGTGCCACTCACCACCAAACACGCGCTGCACTAAATATCCCCTTCCCATCATAGACAACTACTCCATCCTTGTTTTCTATGCCAAGTGCGGACACCGCTGCAGCAAATGCTTCTTCAGAAGGCAACATGTGTGGCAGCTGAAAGAATGGAGTAATTCATCAATGCCTTTTCAAGATTCTCAATAAAATTGCTATAAAACCATCAAAGCTTGAAAAATGATGTGCAGGTATGGAAAAAAAAAATAATAATAACAAGGCCACAAAAAGAAGGAAAAAGGGCTTCCGAAATGAAACGATACTAAATCTAGAGGGAGAGGCCTTTACAAAGGGGGATTGACCGACTGCGAGATTAAACATTATACTGCAATATTGAACACAAAAAAAAACAAGTCAAAAGAAGTTTGTCGTCTACAGATTACACCCAAGCTACCTAAATGCAAACTGTCGCTACTTGAATTTCACAACTCTCCAAATCCACAAGACCATGGCCAATACCTTTCTCTATGTTTACCCAACCTTGCCAAACATGCAACTTTTAAGTCATGACCACACAGTGATAGAAATTAAAGAGGAAGAAGCATAATGTTACAAGAACTGATATTTAAGCAACAATCGGGCAATACACCTAACTACGGCGTACTAGGGCAAATCACGTTCCAAATCAAAGAGCTCAAAGCAGCTAACGACTACCCTCATCTGAGTATGTTATCGTCTTATTGCTAGCTGCAGCAGATTACCCCAAGAGACCTTCCACTTCAGAAACAAAGGCCATACTTGCATCAAATTTGATTAGACTGACGTCTCACGAATCAACTAGAACTAAGTTCGACTTAAGTCTCATGAATCAACTTTTAACAGTGACTGGATCACAAGGTGGAACGCCTACTACCAAATCACAGACTTTTCCGACTTCCATGAGTCATAATCAGAAGCTCGGGGAAGGAAACTTTGTTTTGGGTAAATGGACAGACCTACCTTATATATATTGCTAACACTGAAAATCACTCGTGCATTTGAAGCAGCTTTTTCGTTCTTAAATCTACGACCACAAAAAGGAGGAAAATAAGGGCTTCCCAAATCAAACAATACTAAATCTAGAGGGAGGCCTTTACAAGAGAGGATTTAGGTTGTCCAAAATAATTTGTACAACATTCCTAATCAATCCTTCTTTCGTTCACCCCTGCCTGTGGAAGGGCAGTTCAAAGGAGAATCTTTATGTCTGACCTATTTTGTATGAGCAAACAAAACGGTTTAAGAGAAAAGGTAGATGAGCAAAGGCCTTTGCTCGTGATGGAGGGGTACGCAGGAGTTTCTTCATAATGATGCGATTAGTCTGTGCGTAAATGAGAAAAGAAAAATTGAACGACAACTGGAAAAGTTGGTTGTAGTTTTCTTTTTAAATAAGGAGTTGGATGTAGTTTTGCATGAGAAGAAGTCGATAATATGAAAAGAAAACCAACTTATATCATCATCACATCAACCAAAACCATAAAGAGGTTATAAAACAGAGTTGACTGGTCCAAGATTAGTCCAACTGCATCCAAGGATGAATCCTTTTTCAGCTAAGTTAGGGTAGGATGAATCCTAAATACATTGATTCCAATCTCAAAGACTCAGTCCGTGATGCATTCAATAGCACAGTGGTTAAAAGGCATCCGTAAGCTTGTAACATTTGCTTACATATCAAGAGGTAGGATTCAGGAAGTGATCCACCGACAAACATATTTTGTTAGACCTCCTAGGAACTACATGAAGTTGATTACGAGGTAGATCTGCAGCCTCATTTCAGAGGAATAAGGAACAGTGCGCAGAGTTCAGAAAAACAGTCTATTTGGTGAAGCTAATTGGAGAATGAAAGGTGGATGATTTAGACATTCCACACTTATTTGCAAGCCCAAAAGTAAAATGAAACGTGGTTTGGACGCACATATATACAGGCTGCTATAAAGGTCAACTTTCAGAGACAAGATCTCCTAGCTTAAAGCTTTGACTTGAATAAATTTTGTATTAAGAATGAAGGCCCGTGAAATAGAAGAGTTTTGTGGAAAAAAAAATTCTGCCCATTTTTTTAGTTCACTGCGAAGCATTTTACTCTTTCCCCTTGCTCTTTATCCGCCTTTCCCACAACATCTCCAATGGTTTTCTCCCAGCAAGTCATTTTTCAACTTTGCCAGTCAACACTCAACACATATTCAGTGTAAGTACCCATATCAGTTTGGAAAAGTGGCAACTTCAAGCATCATAGCTTCAAATGAATGATTTGGCTTGACTATTGGAGGTAAAACAGCTTAAATATAGGAAACCCTCAAGGGTAGGAAAGCAAACGAGCAGGTCAATAAAGTGGACACTCTAGGGTCCTGACTGGCTGAAACTTGAGGGTAGCAGCTCTATTAGATATTTGACTGTTTTTTGCCAGGAAAGTAGAGTACTTGAGAAATGAAGGGCTTTCAGCTTTGTTTCATGTCTTTTCTTTCAGCTTATTTCATGATTTAAGTTTATTTTATGATTCTGTAGCTTAGGCAATATCAGTCTGGAAATAGTTCAGAATTTGCTTTAAATTTCTAGAGGTTATACTTTGTAAGATCCCTTTTCATTCCCTTTTTGATGCAAAACTAACCTTCTTACCACTAAAAGAAAAGCTCTATCGTATACTGTAGGGAATAAAGAACTACTTTGTGTGATCCTTTCTTCGTTCTATAAGACCTGCGTTTATTTTAGGTAACAGGAGGCTAAAACATTGTCCGACTACCATTCAGCTAGTGCTTAAATAATGTCCACAAGGATCGGTATCTTAAGAGTGTATTCCCATTATCCCCTGAATAGTTACTAGACTCTTCTGGTTAGCCTGAAGGTTTAGGTTTATATCCTATGTTTTCTGCTATTTCCATTATGATTTTGAAAATACTAAAAGAATTATCTAGAATTAATATTTTTAATACATTATAATATCAAGACTCATAACAGCAATATCAAAAGAAATTCCCCAAACGAGTTTTGATTCTAAATTAAGAGCACCAAGAACAAAGATATGTGCAACCTTTGAAGTGAAGAAAAGACAAGACATAATCTCACATTTGTAGTCCTATCTGCAATACCATCCACATCAAAGAAAAGAGCACCTGGAATATGTGCGACCTGTAGAGTGAAGAAACTAATATATGATGAAAAACGTTAACAATGTAAGAAGCATATAAAAGGTAAACGGGGTACATCACCGGTCGTAGAAAACACGCCTACAAGCATCAACCTATCTAAAGTCCTCTTGCACAACATGCCAATATATCTTCTTTGAAATCACACAAAAAAAAAAAAAAAAAAAAAAAAAAAAAATAAGAACAAGAAAAAAAATTATTGAAGAAGAGGACTTCAGACTTAACGTCTTGACCACATACCCATATACAAAGAAAAAAAAGATGTGTAAGTGAAAAAAGTAAATACTAATGATAACATCCCCAAATTAAGTCACTGTCTTCACATTAAGAAACATTAACCTGGTACTCCTGAATTGGATTCCTCTGCTCATTAGGCATGTACCAAGAAGCATCTACCACCTGAAAATACAGCAATTGGATTTAGCATGAAATTTCATAACAGCTTTTACGTGTCAATTGCAGAAGCTTATGTTTAGCACTTAGCAGGTAAACAGCATACTACTTGAAATAGGTAAGTGAAATGTATTTGTGTAGCACAAATGCGATGCTAAAAGATCAGGAGGTCACGAAATTCTGGAACAACGTACAAGGAGCAACTAAGAGCATTGGATGGTCTCAAAGTGCACCTACATTCTCATATTCGCGCATGCATGATATTATTTAAAACCAATCTTGTCTTGAATGTAGACACAGTGCAGAAACTCTGAAATTGGATTTAAGATGAAACTGAGTGCTTTTCTGGTTGGCGCCTAAATTCCTAAGAAATTCCTCATCACATTGAAATGCCAAAGTTCTGGAAAGTAGAAATCCGAACTCCTACTTCCTACACTCAGTAGAATTTTAGTTACCTAGGGTGTGTTTATATGTAAGACTTCCTATAGGAGAATCTACTTCCTTCGTCATCTAGACAATATTTACGAACATGTACGAACAAACAAGCTCTAAGGTTTTGCTTAGTCCTATCATGTATTCACAATCATTATATAATAGACCTGTTATTGCTATGAGCACATACTGATTTACTTTCGAGAAACAAAGAGCACGACTGAAGTGGCTATTTAACATTTCAAAATAGATAACAAATCAGACATTTTCTTACTATAGTTAGCCTTATTACAAGCTTACAAGCACAATTACCTTAATACCAGGTTCCTTCAAGTTAGTATGAAGCCATTCAACAGAAACCACAGGTTCAGCAGTAGACATTGCCTGCGTACAATACGATTTCGCCCCAACGTCTGTGGACGGAATAACACGGCAAACAAACCGAGTTTTCGATACTGAATTGTAGTAACTCAAGCCCCTGATGTTAGACCCAAAACCACTTGTCTGCCAAAAACAACGCATTTCTGTTCAATTTACTCGTGAATTCTAAGGTTTGAAGCAATCGAATTTGCATATAACCTAGATATATAAATAAACAAAAGAAAATGGTCGACACCCACAAAAAACAAACTCCAAAGATGGAAACTTTATCAATCATAAAATGGGAAGGGGAAAAAATCACAATTGAAAATGAGAAATCAAATTAGATAATCCTATTAAAATTGCATACATATTTAAATAAAAGGAGAAAGGAGAGAGAAAAAAGGAAGCTTACATGGGAAGATTGGGAAGAAAAGAGAGGTTTGTGGAAGAGAGAGCGAGAAGAAGAATGAAGGAAGCGGGAAGAGAGAAGAGTTCTAGAGAGAAAAGCAGACGCCATTTACAACAAATAGAGCATTAATCTTGGTGGTTTGTGCGGCGGAAGGACAGAGAAATTTGGCGGTGGTGGTTCGTCGGTGAAGGTGGTGTTCGCCGGTGTCGACGGTGTGGCCGGGACTTGGAGAGAGAAAATGTGTTGGTGTGGTGAAGAGGAGAGTATATGGAAAGGCAGCAGAGAGTTGACAAGAGAACTGATCAAAACTGTATTGACTAATTTACCCTTCCAGATGGTCTCTACTCTCGTCTCTCTACGGTACTCACTAGTCACTACTCACTAGCCGAGTCTCGAAAGGACTGAAACTAGACCTTTCAAACCTGTCGTTTGGGTCAAATACATGTAGGATCGTTCGGGTCAAACATGGGTCGGATTGTTTGGGTTGGATCACTCTGGTTAAATTTTGTATTAGTTGTTTGACTTGTTTCGGGATTTTTTGGATACGGGTTGAATTAATTGTGCCAAATTGGAATCGGGTTAATATAAGGTATGTGATACTTGGGTTGGATCATATGTGGGTTTGAATTATTTTGTACTTCAATAATTTATTGATTGTATTTATTTTAATCTCTAAAGTTATGTATGGTTCAACTTGAAAACGATATGTATCAGAATAGTTTGGTTTAGATCAAATTTCATAAGATGAAAGGAAAATAGTATAGTTGATTCATGACATTTGATTGGAGGATAGAAGACTAATGTTATCCTTGTTTGTTTTCACGAGAGGAAAATTTTGAAGCAACATAGATGTACTAGTAGCTAATTAGATAAAACAAGAATACATGATGCAATTAAGAGCAAGAAAGCAATGAATGAAATTAAAGGCATGGTAGGTCTTGTGAGAGACCGTTTCTCAACAATTTATTGAGAGACCACCATCATTATTAATATCGTGGTCCGTTTCATATAATTAGTGACTAACATACTACTTTTGGTTATCTATCTATCTATACTATACTTTTAATAGGCTAACTTTACATCTTACATGGCGCAATTTTAAGCCATTGTCCAAATGAAAAAGCCATGTCATAGCATATGTGTCATCTCCACATTGATTCCGTTGGGTTGGCCGGGGAAGGCTAGCCGAGAAGATGTTGTACCTTACAATTTACTTTATTACTTTATTACTAGAGAATATCCATAATTATTATTACTTTATTATTAGAGGGTAACCTTTCATTTCTCTCCTCCGTCTCCCGCGTGACTGTTAGAGCCGGCCATTATTCCTCTGCCATTCTTTTTGTCTTCCCCATCCCCTCAAGCTATTCGTCTCCTTTCTCTACCCATTTTATCTTTCTGAAATCGGTTACAACAATCAAAGCAAACTACTATATAAATGACGCATCCCTTGTTCTTGACTTTCCAGTGGCGGAGTTGGATAAGGTAAGCTTTATCTATACATCTATCTATACTTAACTATTAATAAGCTAACATCAACGCCATAAGATCTTATGTGTCGTTTTATATGAGCAAAAACACTTATGAATGGAAAGATGAAGTTATCAATATTTTGAGTTGCCCACTTACGTTATGTAACACCCCAAAATTTCATTCCTTTATTTAAAAACATTTTATCGCGAACCAAAAACATACAACCAACAACATCTCAGCCTTATTCCCAAAATGATTTGGGGTCGGCTAACATGAATCATCGTCTAGTAACCGTCTTATACGCGCCATAAAATTTCAAAAACGTTGTGAACCATTTAGAAATGTTGAAACACTTTCGACTAGAGTTTTAGAAAGTTCTCAAAATAAATAAAAAGTGAAAATTAGTGAAAAACAAATGAACTTTGAACACCAAGTAAGAAATTTTTTTGGAACAATTTAGGAAAACAAAACAAAGAAACTAAAAAGAGTCAACTTAAGTCCTTCGCATAGATAGCGTCTCTCCACACCGCCCTATCCAACACCATACTCTCTTCAAACCCTAGAAAGCTCATATCACTTCTAATCAGACTCATCCAAGTCATCTTAGGTCTTCTCCGACCCCAACTAATATTATCATTTCCCCACCCTTCTACTCTTCTAACCGGCGCGAACCAAAAACATAAATAAGGAAATTCAAAGGTGTCACTCCGCACTCAAGTCAAAAACTCGAATGCTAGGAGATTTCAAAAGCCACAAGTATAATTGTCTAATGGTCTCAAATAGTCTATTACAATCCATTAATTAAATTACAACAATCAGAAATATGAAATATGAAATATGAAATAGTCTAAGTATTATTGATGGTCTAACAACTGAAAGTCTAAATTTGTTAAGTCCAACTAATAACTAATGAGTCGTCGATTCCCGCATGCATCAAATATTCCAAATCTGTGGTGGATTTAAAACACAAAAACCACAGTTGAAAAAGTCAGTGAAATTGAGTAAGCTAACACCTCAACTCGTAGAAAACCAAAACCCTTACTTGGATTTTGAAAACGTTTTAGTTTTATTTTTGAACACACACTTAGCACATAAACATATAAGTAATTCAATAATAATTCCAATACAACAGTCAAAAGTCATATTCCACAATCCAACTCATCACTTACTATAGCATAAGAAACATTGCATAATCCATGTTCAACAAATCAAAGATTAACGATAAATAAGATATTCATAAGTCACAAGTAATGATCCATAATCCATAATCCATAATCTATAATCCATAATCCTTATTATTTAGATATGAATTGAATCTTTTGTCAATTCATCCTATCAACCATAATTCATAATCCAAAACTACTAGATCTTATGTAATATCCCGAAATTTCAAAGTATTATATATTAATATTTTAGAATTATAAATTAAAAAGATTTTTAAAGTTCATTTGTGAGTCGTTTTCAAAAATGGGTTCGGAGATGATTTTTAAAAAATCGGATTTGTTATTCGGGTTTCTATTTTCTTATTTGGGTCATCCCTCATTAGTATAATAATCATACATAAACCAATACATGTTGCCCAAACATAAGACCCAAATACCCAACCCAAACATAAAGAAAGAAATCAGAAAAAGGAAAAAAAAAAAAAGGAAAAGAAAAGAAAAAAAAAAAAAACCATCACTCTTTCTCTATCCTCTTCCACGACAAAACCCCCCATTCTTCTTCTCCTATAGAAAAAAAACAGAGTTTCCTCTGTTTCTCGCGACTTTTTTCCTATCGTCTTCTTCCTCGCACGCACACGCATGCCCAGCTTCACGCCGCCACCGTCGATCGTCCTCTTTTGCTTCTGCCGCCAAGTTCCCGCCGACCGACCACCTTCCTTCCTCTTCTCCTTGCCGCGGGTATCACGCCTCTCTCACCTCTTCCCCTGTTTTGTCCCTTCAATTCAAACGTGAAATTCACTTCGTTTTCCAAGCTTAAATTTGTGTTTAATTGGTTTTATTAGATGCTATTATCAGTGGGTAATCTATTTGGATTAGTTTTATGCGTAAAGAATTGATTTTGATTATTGTTTTGAGTTGATTTTCACTAATTACGAATTTGGGGTTAATTAGTTTAATTGCTCGAATTAGGTTCAATTAGTTTTGTAAATTATGACTTTAGTATGTTTATAATCTGTTAATTAGGGTTCTTGAATTTAGTTTGAGATTTAATTGGGGTTTTTGTTCAAGTTTATAGAAATTGCAATTTGGGGGAAATTTGGTTAATTGTTTCTTAATTAGTTAATTAGCCCAAATTAATTTTAATGATCAATAACTCAAAATTATGAAAATTTAGGGAATTATAAACTGATTTTCGAATTTAGATCGATTTAATTCGTTTTTATATAATTTTATGTAATTTAAAGCATGTTTTTCATAATTAAAACATAATATAAATTGTATTAATAAATCCTAAATAAATCATAATAATTAAAAGGTTGTTTTTATGAATTAGATCCTGTTTTAAAAGTAATTATAAGTCTTTGGAAATTTTTAAAATAAATTAAGGGTTATTTGAGTATTAGAAACAAATTATTGGCTAATTGTTAATTGTTGGGTTAGATTTAAATTATCATGGGCATTGCATATAGAATAGAATTAACATAAGTATTAGATGAATGATTGGATGAGATCAGTATTGATTTGGGATTTTTTATTGTAATATTGTAGCCCCTGAGTTCGTAGGCGAAGAATACTAGTGACCGTTGTGCTGTCGTGTTCTTGTGTGCATTGAAAAGGTAAGCTAGAATGCTCAACCTTTCTTAAACTTGTAGAACCTTTCAAACCTATGTGCTATGTGTGAATGGTGTAGTGGATGAGAACTTAGTATCATGTTAGGTGGAGAACGATTTACTGTTTTGATTCTCATATTTTGATTTGATTGGATTGGATTATTGCATTGATATATTGTTTGGTTTATGATTCAAAAGATGTTGTTGGAATTATGATTAATGGGTGTGCGATTGATATTGATATGGCTGAATTATGAATGGTTGTATGATTGTTGGAATATAAGCTTGTGTTAATGATCGATATTATAAACAAAATAAATAAATAAAGTATGAGGATACACGATAATTATTGGTTTGAGTCACATCGACTCCACTTTATTGGTTTGAGTCACATCGACTCCACTTTATTGCCCCACCGCATCGATTTTTAAGTGGGTTTGACTCTAGTATTACTCTATTGGGTTAGCAATACTTAATAGGGGGTGCGCACACTTAAGGTCTATTAGTCTTGTATGGTATGGTTTGGTGGGTCGGCAAAGAACCGGCTCACCCACGTATATAATGGTATTGTTTAGATGAGTTGGCAAAGATTCGGCTCATCTCACTTATAAATTTGGTATGGATTCCTCATTAAAGATGTAAAATAATGATTTGTATTATATTAATGAAATGTTGTACACTTGTTGAATCTTCTGTGATATTTCTATTTTGGTGATTTAATTTGTCTCGATAAATGATTTATATGATAACGTGTTAAGTGCGGTTTTTGAAAATAAAATTAAAACGTTTTCAAAATTCAGGTAAGGTTTTTTTGGTTTTCAACGAGTTGAGGTGTTAGCTTACTCAATTTCACTGACTTTTTCAACTGTGCTTTTTGTGTTTTAAATTCACCACAGGTTTGGAGTGTTTAATGCATTCGACTCACTAGATATTAGTTGAATCAAATAAAGCTTAACTTTAAGCTATAGACCATTAATAATACTTAGACTATTTCGTATTTCATATTTCGGATTTTGGATTGTTGTAATTTAATTATTGGGTTGTAATAGATTATTTTAGACCATTAGACATTTATATTCTGTCTTTCGAAATCTCCTTGCATTCGGATATTTGACTCGAGTGCGGAGTGACACCTCTGAATTTCCTTAATTTGTGTTTTGGTTCGTGATAAAATGTTTTTAAAAAGGATAGGAAATTTGGGGGTGTTACAGTTGGTATCAGAGCTCAGGTTAGGTTCCACGCTAAAACTGAAGTAATAAGACTAGGAAAAAAAATTGGGCTAAGAAGATATCCCAAAGGAAACTTGAATTCTATTATGGGCGTGAGGACCCTACTGAACTTGAAAATTGGATAAGGGATATGAAGAAATTTTTTAGCACCATTAACTGTCCAGCAAACCAAAAGGTAGATGGGGTTGTCTTTTACTTTAAAGGAGAAGCTGATATTTTGTGGTCAGCTGCTAGGGCAGCCCTCCAAGCTCAACCAAACTTCAATTGGGATAGCCTTAAGGATGCCCTAAAACAGAGATTCTACCCTGAGCATGTTAGGCAGAGAAAACTCTCTGAGTTCCTTGCATTGAAACAAAACCGAGGAAGTGTGAGTGACTATTATGCCAAATTTCTTGAACTTTCTCGTTTTGCAACCACTATTTTGCCTGATGATGCCTCCAAGATCTCTAGATTTATTGAGGGACTTGACTATAGCCTCCAGGAAACCATGATCATGATGAACTTTGCTGATGTCCATGAGGCCTATGGGAAAGCCGCCAGTGGGTGGCGAATACATGAGCTAAAAGAGGAAACTCGA
The DNA here is from genome assembly GCA_963680865.1 of Spergularia marina. Taxonomy (NCBI): domain Eukaryota; kingdom Viridiplantae; phylum Streptophyta; class Magnoliopsida; order Caryophyllales; family Caryophyllaceae; genus Spergularia; species Spergularia marina. The sequence goes on along the minus strand of OY804553.1, from coordinate 16,780,792 downwards.
AACAAAAAAAGAAAGTTCGAACCCCAAAATTCCAATCTGAATGAGGCTGATTTGAACACCGACAATGAGAATGAAAAGAGGGAAAACCAAACACTTTTGGGGGGAATCAAGGGTACAATAGAAATTTTTGTGGAAATAACTTTCAGAACCGTACCCAAAATAAAAGGGTTGAGCGTCACTACTTCTGTAAGAAATGTAATGGGGATCATTCGGGTGCTGACTGTTTTGGACAACCTGTCAATTGCCTTAATTGTGGGAAACGGGGTCATAGGGCATATGAATGTAGGTTTAAAACTCAAGACCAAATGGGAAATGGTAATTACGTGGGAAACAATAGGGGGAATCAAAACTTCAATCAAAACACATACAACCAAAATCCTCGCTCCAATAACCAAATCAACAATCAGAACTCCTACAATAACAACCCTCGTCCCAATTACCAAGCCAACAATCCAAACCAAAACCAATTCCAGAATAATTGCCAAGGGAGCAATGCTAGATTCCAAGGGAACAACAATGGTCAAGCTGCCAATAGTAACAACAATGGAATTGCTACTAGGAATGTCAACAATAATGCTCAAGGAGGGAAGAACCAGCGCAAAACGAGTCAAATTTATGTCATGAATAGAGCCCAGGCTGAAAATGAAACCGATGTGGTGACTGGTACTTTCTAATCCATAATACTCTTACTTATGTCTTATTTTATTCTAACTAAAGTTACGAGGACGTAACTCCTTTAAGGGGGAAAGAATGTGATACTAACTTCGTTTATTTACTTTAAGTCATGCATTGCATCCATACATTTGCATCTTATGAGTTATTATGTTTTGTTATGTGTTGTTTGATTGTGAATTGAGTCAATTAAATTACTTTGCGCTTCGGGGACGAAGCGTTGTCATAAGGGGGGAAGATGTAATATCCCGAAATTTTAAAGTATTTTATATTAATATTTTTAGATTTATTAATTAGATTATTAAAATGAAAAGATTTTAATAACTGTAGTCGTTTTCAAAACCAAGTTTGGAAATGGATTTTGGAGTCGGATTTTCTATGTAGGATTTTCTAATTTATGAGTTGGGCTATCTTTCAAATGCTACAACAACCCATACCAACACAACTTGGCCCAAACACAATTCAATACCCAACCCAAACTAATAAAGAAAATCAAAAAAAAAAAAAGGAAAAAAAAAAAAAGAAAAAAGAAATTAGAAAAAGCCATCACCGTCCCTCTCTCTCCTCACGACACCCCCCTTCCTATATATATATATATATATATATATATATATATATATATATATATATATATATATATAAAATAGAGCCCCTGCTCCTCCTTCCCTCTCCGTTCGTCCTCATTCACGCCCAGCCTCGTCTTCCGCCCTCGACGCCGCTCGCGCACGCCGACCCAGCTCGCCGACCGACCACCACAACGCCTCCTTCTTCCTCCTTCCACGGCCGTGGGTAACGCCCCTCGCGACCCTTCTCTCCCCTATTTTCGTTTTCTTTAGTAAGCGTCAATTCCAATTCGTTTTCTTGCTCTAAATCATGTTTAATTAGTTCTAATAGATGTTAGGGTTATTGGGTAATCGATTTAGGTTAGTTTTATGCATAAAGAATCAATCTTGATTACTGTTTTGAGTTGATTTTCACTAATTACGAATTTGGGATTAATTAGGTTCATTATTCGATTTTGTTTCAATTAATTTCGAAAGATATGAATTGGGTGCTCTTAAAATCTGTTAATTAGAGGTTCTTAATTTAATTAGGGATATTTGTTATAATTTGTTCAAGTTTGTAGAAATTGTAAATTGGGGGAATTTTGGTTAATTATTTTTAATTTAGATTAATTAGTGCAAATTAATTAGGACAATCAATATTTCGAAATTCTGGTAATTTAAGAAATTATAAACTGATTTTCGGATTTTAATTGATTAAATTCGTTTTTATGTAATTTTATGAAATTTAAACATGTTTTTGATAATTAAAACATGATATAAATCGTATTAATAAATCCTAAATAAATTGTAATAATTAAGGATTGATTTTTATGAATTATGTACTATCTTAAACTAATTTTAGGCCTTTGGGAATTTTTATAATTTAATTTGGTGTTATTTGAGTTATATTGGATAATTATTGAAATAGAATTATAATTATTGGATAATTGGTAATTGTTGGTTTGGATTTGGTATTGTCATGTTCATACATTGCATATAGGATCATACATACTAACACATAGATATGTAGTTGGTTGGTTGATAAGATTGGGTGTTAATTTGGGAATGTCGTTTGTATGTATAATTGTAGAGCCTGAGTTCGTAGACGAAGAATACTAGTGATTGTTGTGCTATTGAGTTTCCGTTTGCTTAAAAAGGTAAGCTAGTATGCTCAACCTTTCTTAAACTTGTAGAAACCTTTCAAACTTATGTGCTACATGTGAATGGTGTGATTGGATGAGAACTTAGTATCATGATAGGTGGAGAACGATTCGATTTATACGATTGTTGTATTTTGATTGGTTGGATTTATTGCATTGAAATTGGTATATGGTATGGCTTGTGACAAATATGTTATTTTGAAAGGTAAGATTAAATGTAAATTGAATTGGTTGATTTGGTTTGGTTTTGGTTTGGTTTTGGTTTGTGGGCGCATAGCCAATTTATATTATGATGTTGATTTGGTATCGTTTTATATGAATTGTGATCATCAACTTTCTCTCAATTAGACGGAGCAAAAGAACTCCTAATTATTTGTTCGAGCCAAAAGATCTCCTATTTATTTGTTTGAGTCAAAAGAACTCTTATTTATTGGTTTGAGTCGCATCGACTCCTATTAATTACCCCACCGCATCGGTCTTTAAGAGGGTTAGGCTCTAGTCTACTTTACTTGGATTAAAAACACCCAGTAGGGGGTGTGCACACTCAAGGTCTAGTAGTCTTGGATTATGGATTATGGATTATGGTTGATAGGGTAAATTGGCAAAAGATTCAATTCATTTCTAAATAATAAGGATTATGAATTATGGATTATGGATTGTGGATTGTGGATTGTGAAATATGGATTGTGGACTAGCTCATAACTTATGACTTATGAATATTGCATTTATCGTTAATATTTGGTTTGTTGAATATGGATTATGGAATGTTTCTTATGTTATGAGTAAGTGATGAATTGAATGGTTGATTGTGGAATATGACTTTTGATTGTTGTATTGGAATTATTATTGAATTACTTATATGTTTATGTGCTAAGTGTGTTTTCGAAAATAAAACAAAAACGTTTTCAAAATCCAGGTAAGAGTTTTGGTTTTCTAAGAGTTGAGGTGTTAGCTTACTCAATTTTTCTGACTTTTTCAACTGTGGTTTTTGTGCTTTAAATCCACCACAGGTTTGGAGTGATTGATGCATTCGGAACGACGACTCACTAGAAATTAGTTGGATTCAATAATAAGACTTGTATTTATTAAATATAGACTATTTCATATATATTTATATTTTAGATTTTGGACTATTGTAATTTTAAGTATTGTATTGTAATAGACTATTTTAGACCATTAGACAATTATACTATGGCTTTTGAAATCTCCTAGCATTCAGGTCTTTGACTCGAGTGCGGAGTGACACCTCTGAATTTCCTTATTTGTGTTTTGATTCTCGATAAAATGTTTTTGAAAAGGAAATGAAATCTGGGGGTGTTACAAAATCCACCTTACATTTCCATTGCAATAAGCCACACAAGTATATCGTAATGATCATAACAGAAATTGAATCGTTCTCCACCTAGCATGATACTAAGTTCTTATCCATCACATCAAGCACACTTAGCATATCGTTTTTGAAAGGTTTCTATAAATTTAAGAAAGGTTGAGCATGCTAGCTTACACAACCCGATCCACCGTCCGTCACAACACAGCCCGATCCATTGTCCGTCACAACACAGCCCGATCCATTGTCCGTCACAACACAGCCCAATAAGATGGGTAGTCACCCCTTAGGCCCATATATCCTCTCCGGGCTCTAAAGGTGAAGGCCTTGTTGGTAGTATGATGGCAGAAATCTATTATAAACTGATCATATGAGCCTTAATTTCCCAATGTGGGACAAACCAACTCCATAAGCCACTTTTCATATTTCATAGTGTTACAAACTCCCCCACTTAGAGAACGCAACGTCCCCGTTACGCCTCGGCCATACAAACATCAACACAGGTCCAAGATCTCCCCAGCTAGACGGCTGACCGGGGCCTTACCCCAGCACTCAACACGCGGTCGCAGGGTTGCTCTGATACCATCTGTAACAGCCCGATCTACCGTCCGTCACAACACAACCCAATAAGATGGGTAGTTACCCCTTAGGCCCATATATCATATCCGAGCTCTAAAAGGTGAAGGCCTTGTTGGTAGTTTGATGGTAAGAATCTATTATAAACTGATCATATGAGCCTTAGTTTTTTAATGTGGGACAAACCAATTACATAATCCACTTTCCATATTCCGTAGTGTTACACGTTATAAATCACTTCACATTCTTATAAATAAATTTCCTTAAATTTTCATTTATCATCATTATAATTTATCTTAATGTTTTATTATCATCATCATTATGTATCTTAATGATGATATTAACACACCATGTCTCTTGGCTATCCGTATGCCGAATTAGTAGGTTACACATTAGTTATGTTAGTATATATACCTTTGAACTTTATTGAATTTAGTGAGAATAATTTGCATTCCGCATCTGTACAACCTTTTCAAATACAGAATTACGACTTTGAGAAGAGCTATACATAGAGAAGTTGGTGTAAATGATTTTCTCATATAACAATCGTATCTTTAAGAGTTTTATATATTAATCATAGGCAGACTTCGTATAGTGTGTTTTTGTACTCCCAAGTTATTGTCATGAGTTCTAAATGAATTATAATTCTTAATACGGAGTACTTCTATTGTATTATATATTATCATCAAGCAACTCATTCTTCTCATTTCTTTTGCTTTGTCATTTGATGCAATTGATCACATTCGAGTCACATTGACCAATATTAGATAATGCATATGGTATGAGGTTTGAACTGTTCAAACAATTGTAAATCTTTAGAGAATATGGGAACAATGGTAGGAGGTTAGAGGGACCGATTCTTAAGATGGTGAGAATATGAATGATTTCATGGTTGACATAACAATTTACAAAAGTGTTGTTGAGAGTGCTAGGGGTTTATTTAAGGGTTTTTTTCGGGGGAGGGGGGTAAGTAACGATTGTTTGGGTATAGGATAAATTGTTTATAATGAGAATGATGACAACGCGGGAGAGAAAAAAGGTAACCAAGGGGGAAATTGTGAGTGCGGGTTAAATGAAGGTTTTGGTAAATGAACTTTAACATGGTTAACATGTTACAATTACAACAACTTTAAGAATAAAATAAAAATGATCCCGTGATTTCACGGGACCAAAATCTAGTCGTATTAGTAATGATCATGACACTTAATCGGAATTGTAAAGGGGATCTATAAATTATACATAACTAACTTTTGTGTTTTTTTTTTTTCCTTTTAAACAAAAATTGTAGACATTATCTTTATGACTAACTTCGTGTAACCTTCACCAAAAGCTTGATATTTTTTTTTTATCTAAGAAAGCACCCAGTGTAGCTAAACTTGTAAGTAGAATTACATTCATTGTTTGCCCATTTTCCTTGTTTAAATATTGAAACAAAATGATTTACATGACAACATGAGACACCATTTTTAATTACTTTTTACAAACTATTACTCTCTCTATAAATAAATATAAATCATTCTCACATATCGAGACAATCCGTTCAAATCTAAATATCTCTTAACATATACACGAGGAAATTATAAAAGTATACTTTTCCGAAAGGATTTTTCGTTACGAATCCAATGGTTTAAGTTTCATAATTTTTTTCCAAGTACTTTTTCGCAAAAAGGAAAGTCAAACCACCGTCTTGATAAGTGAGAACGACTTATATTTACTTATGGAGCGAGTATCAGTTTTCTCGTTATTCTGTTTTTACATGACTAATAATACGAATGACAACCTTAATGACTAAGGGTATGGTTGGTAAAACTAACTGAAATAGTAGTTGAACGCTAAAATAGTAGCTGAATGCTGAAATAGTAGCTGAAAGCTGAAATAATGGCTGCAATAATAGCTTAAAGTTTTTAGTTGATAGTATTAGGAGTGTTTGGCAGAATTAGCTGATATAAGAGCTGATATATATAAAATTACATAAAAATGCATTATTTATTTTTAATCTCATCTTATTTTATAAATAATTGAGGGTAAATTAGGAATAAAATCTATCTAGTTCTACTAAAACAGAAGCCACTAGGACACGTGGCATCCAATGGCTACACATTTTTCGGCTAAAATTTTTGTTCCTAATAAAATGGTTTTTAATAATTTTGTTCCTATTAATTTGCTGCAAATTCTAACAACTCTAAGTTAATAATGAAAAATCAGCTAATAGCTAGGGCCTTCCATTAACAAAAAAAAAAACAACTTTAATATGTTCCTAATAATTTTTTACGCTAAATTTATGAGACCATTTCAACCAAATATATATACGGAGTATATCCCAAAATTTTGCTCTTCTTTATCTACTTTACAATCAAAATTTGTCATCTTACTCGCTGTTAAGTGCGTATTTTGACTATATTTATGTACGTACTTCACCCCGAGTTTATATGATTCATCGTATTTTCTAGTCTATTTTGGTGATTTTCCTTCCTAGCTCTGTTTTACTACGATTATTTCGTAAATATTGCAGGAAGACGATTTTAATGCTGAAAGAGCCAAATTACGGATCGGGTCGAGGAATTGGACACTTATAAGACGAGATGGTACTGAAAGCTGAAAAATAAGCACGAAGTTCAAGCAATCAAGAGTTGGGCCGCTATTGGAATTGGAACAAAGATGCTATTGATTTAGCATTCTGATCGCTGCTATCGGTTTAGGAAAAAGGCCTACAGAATCCCTTATTTTGCTACCACACGTGGGGTTACGTTTCGGGGTTTTGTTTTTGTTCTTTTTTGGGGAACTTTCGTTTTGGACGTATCATTGAATTTGGGCGATTGTTCTTCGTACGTAAAAACTTCCGCTTGTTCAATTTTCCGACGACATTAATCGGAGACTAAGTTTTCTTCTTCCTTCACTTTCAATTATTCAATTATGTTTTTCTATTGTTCAATTGTTGTTACCGTTATGAGTAGTGAGTAGTTCTTTTATCTAGGGTTAGGTTGAACCTTAATATGGATTGATCAATGTAGTGCTTGTTGCTAGCTTATTAAATTGTTCAATTTAGGTTTGTTAGAGTTGTGCTAATTATTAGTTATTTCGATTTATGTTCATGTGATTGATTTTAGGTCTAAATTACGACGAGAGTTGAGTTTGATCGTTGTGAGTTGTTAGGTGAACTTTAATCGAATTAATTAATTACTACTCAGTGAGGATTACTGCGAGAGTCGGATTTTCACTTAGAGAACCCTCAACGAAATTAGACCTTTCCCATGAGAATAGGTGGAAGTGATAATTGGGACATTTTAATGTTGAATCGTAATGCTTCTATGCGTGTTACAAGTGCCATGAGAATAGGAATTATATCACCATAGATAGGCTTATTATATCTCGAGAGAGAATAATTAGTAATTGTTTCGGTTCTTGAGAATCGAAGTAGAACATTAGTCCCACCTAAATGTGCAATTGAATAAGTGTGTTTTGTATTGTAAGCGTTGATCAGTCCATGTTAGTGGTGAAACCGTTGCCCTAGAGCTTTTATCTTATTTATTTATCACCTTATTTTTACATCGTAATCTTATTAGATTAGTAATTAGGTAACTAAAACCTCTCAAATTCGATTGGCGTAGATAACTCTTAATTAGGAATTGGCTAGTACTTGATCTTACACCTCCCTGTGATCGACCGTATGCTACGACAACCCGTACGCTTGCGGTATAAATTTAGAACGTAACAAGTTTTTGGCGCCGTTGCCGGGGAGGTAACGGATTAATATTAGAATAGTTTCTAGTTTGTTAGACTACGTTCTTTTCTTTTTCCCTTTTTGGTTTTGCTGTGTTATCTTTCACTTCTCTTTTAGTTTGTACTTATATGCGCAGGCGTAATCAAGGTTCAGACGGTTTAATTCCTATTGACCCTGAAATCGAGGCTACAACGCGTAAGTTGAACGCAAAGAAAAAGAAGAAAACTACACAACAACCTCCTCCGACATCACCACCCTCGACACCACCACCTTTCATACCACAAGCACAAGCTCAATCTCCTCCACATCAGTTACACATGTCGGGGGATGCTGCAAAATCTATTAGAGAAGAGAGCAATCCATCTGTTGTTCTCAACTCTAGTATCCAGAGACCTGCTATAGAGACCAATAACTTTGAGCTCAAGCCCGCATTGATCAATTTCATTCAGCAGGATCAATTTAATGGGTCGCCAATGGAGAATCCCAATGATCACATCAACAATTTTCTTGAGAAGTGTGATACTTTCAAGATTAATGGGGTCTCCGCCGATGCCATCAGGTTACGCCTTTTTCCTTTTTCATTGAGAGATAAGGCGAAAGATTGGTTGAAAAATTGTGATGCAAATTCATTTCCAACATGGGATGCTCTCTCCAAAGCCTTCTTACACAAGTTCTTTCCACCGGGCAAGACTGCTAAGCTCCGGAATGAGCTCACCTCTTTCCTTCAGTTTGATAATGAATCGTTATATGAAGCATGGGAGAGGTATAAAGAGCTACAGAGACAGTGCCCACACCATGGAGTACCAACCCACCTATTGATTACCACATTCTACAATGGATTGAAGCAAGAGTTGAAGATGACATTAGATGCAGCATCCGGGGTTGGAGCTCTTGATCACTTAAGTGGGGAGAAGGCTAAGGCATTGATTGAAGAGATGGCCAATAACACTTATCATTGGGGTAGTGACCGTGCTAAACGCGGGAGTAAGGGTGATTCTGAAGCTATTAATGCACTCTCCTCCAAGTTTGATGCTCTTACACATCAATTGGCTCAGTTTACATCTCCAAACAATGATCAATCCCAATTTCCATGCGAGGTATGTGGCATCCAAGGCCATGCACCCCAAGACTGTCAACAAGCTCAATATGCTCAACAAAACCAAGAGATGACCATAGCTCAACTCAATGCATTCCATGCTCACAATGCTAGGCCGGCGAATAATCCTTTCTCCCCTACATATAATCCCGGCTGGCGACAACACCCCAATTTCTCATACCGCTCTCCAAATCCAACCCCTCAACCACCTGGTTTCCCAGCTAGACCACCCATGAATACTCCTACACCGTCACAACCACAAAAATCCAACTTGGAGTCACTCATGGAGAACTTCCTTGCCTCTCAAGCCAAACAAAATGAAGTTGTCATGTCCTCTATACAACAAATGAGTTCCCACCAGAAATTGATGGAAACTCAACTTGCCCAACTGTCCCAACAGATGAATCAGATTGCAAAGTCCCCTAATCAGCTTCCGGGGCAACCTCAGGTGAATCCAAAAGGGCATATGAATGCTATAACTTTGAGGAGTGGCAAGCAACTTGATGAGCCTATGGTTGTTCCTAAAATCTCCAAGCCCGTGGTTGCAAATGAGGAAGAGGGTAGTGCTACACCCGCATTGGTTGAGGAAGATGTTCGAGAAACTGTTCCGGTTGAGAAAGGTGTTGAGACTACTACTGGGTCTACAAGGGTCTATGTTCCTCCCATTCCGTTTCCACAACGATTAGCTAGAGAGAAGCTTGAGAAAAGATACGGGAAGTTTATTGAAATCTTGAAGAAGCTGCAGATTAACATCCCATTTTTGGAGGCTATCTCTGAAATCCCCTCCTATGCCAAGTTTCTAAAAGATCTCCTTTCTAGCAAGAGGAAGTTGCAAGATCATTCCGTTGTTGCTTTATCTGAGGAATGTAGTGCTATCTTGCAAAACAAGTTCCCTAAGAAACTTCAAGACCCAGGTAGCTTTTCTATTCCTTGCTCCGTTGGTAATGTGTCTATCCAAAGAGCTTTATGCGATCTTGGAGCAAGTGTGAGTCTCATACCATTGACTATTAGCGAGAAGCTACACATGGGTGAGTTGAAACCCACATTGATTTCCCTTCAATTAGCCGATCGGTCGGTAAGAATTCCTCTTGGTGTCTTAGAGGATGTTCCTATTCAAGTTGGGAAGCTAGTGATTCCATGTGACTTTGTAGTCATGGAAATGGAGGAAGATGTGCAAATCCCTATCATTCTAGGGAGGCCTTTTCTAGCTACCGCCGGTACCCTCATTGATGTGAAGGGAGGCAAGCTTTCTATGAATGTTGGTAATGATAAGGTTGAATTTGAGCTTAATCGATCCATGGGGCAACCAACTTTGCGTGAAGTTTGCTATAGGGTTGACGTTTTGGAACAACTGATTGAGGAGAAATCTTTGGAGGATGCATCTACTGACCCGCTCCAAAGATGTCTAGCTAATGATAAGACCGATGACATGGAGGTGATATCTTACGTTCAAGCTCTTGATGTATCTTCTTTCTATGATGATGGTGAACCTCCACAAGAGATCTTATCGGTGCAATCCACACCCGAGGTAAGTCCTAAACCTCCTAGTGTTGAATTGAAACCCCTTCCCTCGAATTTGAAACATGCTTTCTTGGGTGAAAATTCTACCTATCCTGTTATTGTCAATGCTGCACTTGATGACACTCAACTTGACAAATTGTTGTGCGTTCTTCGTGAATATAAGAGTGTTATTGGGTATAATATTGATGATATTAAGGGAATCAATCCATCATTTTGTATGCATCGTATTTTTCTTGAGGACAATCATGCTACCTCTATTGAGCCTCAACGACGCCTTAATCCTAATATGAAAGAGGTTGTCAAGAAGGAAGTTTTAAAATTGCTTGACGCGGGCATAATCTACCCTATCTCCGATAGTGCGTGGGTGAGCCCAGTTCAAGTGGTTCCTAAAAAAGGGGGCATGACTGTTGTCAAGAATGACAAGGATGAGTTGATTTCTACAAGAACGGTCACGGGTTGGCGCATGTGTATTGATTATAGAAAGTTGAATAAAGCCACCCGGAAAGACCATTTCCCTCTCCCCTTTATCGATCAGATGCTTGAGAGGTTGGCAAAGCATTCCTTCTTTTGTTACTTGGATGGCTATTCTGGTTTCTTTCAAATCCCCATCCATCCATGCGACCAAGAGAAGACGACTTTTACGTGTCCCTATGGCACCTTTGCTTATCGTAGGATGCCATTCGGATTGTGTAACGCTCCTGCCACCTTTCAACGATGCATGATGGCTATTTTCTCTGAGTTTGTGGAGCATATAATGGAAGTCTTTATGGATGACTTCTCGGTCTATGGCACTACATTTGATGTTTGTTTACAAAATTTGACTAAAGTACTTCATAGATGTCGAGAAGTCCATCTTGTTTTGAATTGGGAGAAGTGTCATTTCATGGTGCAAGAAGGGGTTGTCTTAGGGCATGTTATTTCCCATCGGGGCATCGAGGTTGATAGAGCTAAAGTTGAGGTCATTGAGAAATTGCCTCCTCCCCTCAATGTGAAGGGAGTGAGAAGTTTCCTTGGGCACGCGGGGTTTTACCGCCGTTTTATTCAAGATTTTTCAAAAACCGCCCGACCTCTCACCGAGCTCCTAGCCAAAGATGCCCCATTTGTGTTTACTGATGCGTGTCTTGAGGCTTTTAACAGGTTGAAGAAAGCACTTGTATCCGCGCCTATCATACAACCACCTGATTGGAGTCTTCCGTTTGAGTTGATGTGTGATGCAAGTGACCATGCTGTTGGGGCCGTCCTAGGCCAAAGGAAAGATGGCAAGCTCCATGCCATCTACTATGCTAGCAAAACTCTTGACCCAGCGCAAGCCAATTACACCACCACTGAGAAGGAGTTGTTGGCAGTTGTGTTTTCTATTGAGAAGTTTCGATCTTATTTGGTGGGATCGAAAGTTGTTGTCCATACGGATCATGCCGCTCTCAAGTACTTATTGAGCAAGAAAAATGCTAAACCTCGACTGATTCGTTGGATACTGCTACTTCAAGAGTTTGATTTAGAGATCAAAGACAAGAAGGGTGCCGAGAATGTTGTAGCTGACCACCTATCTCGCCTTCTTATAGAGGATAATGCGGAACTTCCTATTGACGACTCCTTTCCCGATGACCAACTCTTTGCTATTGCTATATCGTCGGAAGCTCCATGGTTTGCCGATATTGTGAACTATCTTGCTTGTGGAATCCTTCCTACGGGTCTCACCTCCTATCAACGCAAGAAGTTCTATCATGATGCCAAGCATTACTATTGGGATGACCCGTTTCTCTACAAGTCATGTTCCGATGGGGTCATTCGTCGATGTGTGCCGATTGAAGAAACCACATCTATCATCTCTCATTGTCATTCCTTGCCTTGTGGAGGGCACACTAGCACCACGAAAACCGCAGCGAAAGTGCTTCAATGTGGTTTTTATTGGCCCTCCCTATTTCGAGATGTGAACTCTTTTGTCAAAAGTTGTGATCGTTGTCAACGCACGGGGAATATTTCGAGGAGGAATGAGATGCCTCTTAATTTCATTCTAGAGGTTGAGCTATTTGATGTTTGGGGAATTGACTTTCAAGGTCCCTATCCTTCCTCACACGGCAACAAATACATACTCGTCGCGGTCGACTACGTTTCTAAGTGGGTTGAGGCGATAGCTTCGCCTACTAATGATGCCAAAGTTGTCTCCAAGTTCTTCAAGAAGATGATTTTTCCCCGTTTTGGTGTGCCTAGAGTGCTCATTAGTGACAACGGGACTCATTTCACCGAGAATAAGCTTGAAACTCTTTTGAAGAAGTATGGTGTGCAACATAGGTATGCTCTTCCCTATCATCCTCAAACTAGTGGTCAAGTTGAGATATCTAACCGTGAGATCAAAGCTATTATTGAAAAGACGGTTACAAGTTCGAGGAAGGATTGGTCACTCAAGTTAGAGGACGCTTTATGGGCATATCGCACCGCATTCAAAACACCGATCGGTACATCTCCATATCGTTTGGTGTATGGCAAAGCTTGCCATCTCCCTGTTGAATTGGAGCATAGAGCGTTTTGGGCCATCAAAGCCCTTAACTATGACTACAAGAGTGCCGGAGAGCGTCGTCTTTTACAATTGAACGAGCTAGATGAGATCCGTCTTGATTCTTATGAGAATGCTCGTATTTATAAGGAGAGAACTAAAAGATGGCATGACAAGAGAATCTTGCAAAGAGAGTTCCAAGAAGGAGATTTAGTTCTACTATTCAATTCCCGTCTCAAGCTCTTTCCCGGCAAGCTCCGTTCTAGGTGGTCTGGACCATTCCGTGTGACCAAGGTTTTTCCTTATGGAGCTATTGAGGTATTTGACGAAGTAAAAGGTAGTTTCAAGGTGAATGGACAACGCCTCAAGCACTACATCGCTGGTGAGCCTATTGATGAGAAAGTGGTTTACACCCTTTCCGTCGTTCCACATTTGAACTAATCTCTAAGGAGTCGAGCTCATTGACTTTAAACGAGCGCTTCTCGGGAGGCAACCCGTGTTCTTTCCCTTAATTTTGATTTATTTGATTTTTACTTTTTCATTTTATTTGTGTGGATTTCTCGTTTACTTGATTTTTCGGTGAGTTTTTGTGGGTGAAAATAATAAACAGGGATTTATGTTGATATGGGTGGCAGTTGGCACCACAAGTGAGGTTGTAGTCATCGCCACACCCGTGGCAAAAGCTCTCCCTCGGCCTCCTTCTTACCCGCCAGGAACAGTGTCAACCACACTCGAAGTTGTGGTTAACGCCACAAGTGTGGCACGGAGAGACAAAGCGCCAAGGTGCTTTGCCGGAGCGCCTAATTTCCATGGTTGAGGACGTTCGTGATTGGCAGCTGCGTAGAGACTCACCCTCTCCATCCTTCTCTACTTGATCTGGTGAGCTCGTCTCCTTACCCCCATTATTTTGTGTCCTTCACCTTTTTATTTCGTGTTTTAATTGCATACATTGAGGACAATGCATGCTTCAAGCATGGGGGGGGGGTATATTTCGAGCATGTTTTTGCATTAGTAGCGAGTCTTGGGATATATGAGCATAATTTGATCAAGTTGGTTGTGATTTTACAATGTTGTTTATAAATGATTTTATGTTTTGATTGCATTGTATGGTTTGTGAGACGTTTTCATTCTTGAGAACTCCATAGCATGATTGTCTTGAGTACCTTGTGACACCGGTATGGTAAGATGGTTGCCGAGACCTCTATATGACACTCAGAGACCGTGGACAAAAAGCTACATAAACGGTGAGGCCGAGTGTTAGTTTAGGAGTTCGTCGGTATGACTAGTGCATGAGCTCACATGATTGAGGCCTTCTTTTGTTGTTTAACTACATTGCCAAAGGCCACCTTGCATAATATTTCCGACAGTTACCCCGTCTGAGCCTTTAGCCTTGTTTTTCTTGTTTAAACTTCATTACAAGCCGTTTCCCCTTAATTTTACCTTACCTTAGCAACTGGCTATGTAAGTGTTGGAAGATGGGGGATTGTAATCGGTTATTTTGAGGCTAGCATGGGGGAGTTCGTGGTGGTCGATGGTAGTTGTACTATATATTCAATGGGGTTGTACAATGTATTTATTTTTCAATTTATTGTTATTATTCAAAAAAAAAAAAAAAAAAAAATCAGAAAAAAAAAACAAAAAAAAAGAAAAAAAAAAAGAAAAAATACAGAATCCAAAAAATAGCTATCTTTTCAATTTTGTTTGTTGAATAAAGTCCTTCAGGAAGTTGTTTGATGTGAATCATGGGGTGTTGGTACTTTTTGTGAGGTGTGAAGGTGAACGTTTTGTAATTGACGTTTGGAGATTTGTTGGTTATTCCGATTGAATCGGATGGTTGTTTTATGTTGCTGGAGTAGTGTTGTTACGCTCAATACTTGCATATGCTGGTTGCTCCTAGCTCCACATTTCCCAAATATTTTCCACCTTTTACCTATCCCTCGGCCCCGTTACAACCCTCAAAGTCCTCATGACGTGCACTTGTCATTGGTTACTCACATTGGATGAATTAGTTTAGGCTATTGTGTGACCCGTGTCCCACATTACATGGACACAAGAGAGTTGAGTGGTTCATATTTTTCACATCCGCATGCTCCTCTTTAGCATGGTCATTCCCTAAAGTGAGGGTCCATCGGTCCGTCATTGGTCTTGGATTGAATGTGGTAAGATTGTTTGGTCACTTGTGTCACATTACAAGGAGTTCTATGGAGTTTGTTAGGATGATTGTTCTTGCTACTCTATTTTGTGATCGCAATCTACTTTTCGAAATTAAATTGATTTTGACCTTGTGTTTAATATCTTTTCGAAAACCTTGGTTGGATTATTGCTCATCTCCCTTGATCTTGCTGCTGACCTTAGGTTGGGTTTCATTTGTTTATGCCTCTTGAGTTTACTCGAGGACGAGTAAAGGTCTAGCATGGGGGAGTTTGTTAAGTGCGTATTTTGACTATATTTATGTACGTACTTCACCCCGAGTTTATATGATTCATCGTATTTTCTAGTCTATTTTGGTGATTTTCCTTCCTAGCTCTGTTTTACTACGATTATTTCGTAAATATTGCAGGAAGACGATTTTAATGCTGAAAGAGCCAAATTACGGATCGGGTCGAGGAATTGGACACTTATAAGACGAGATGGTACTGAAAGCTGAAAAATAAGCACGAAGTTCAAGCAATCAAGAGTTGGGCCGCTATTGGAATTGGAACAAAGATGCTATTGATTTAGCATTCTGATCGCTGCTATCGGTTTAGGAAAAAGGCCTACAGAATCCCTTATTTTGCTACCACACGTGGGGTTACGTTTCGGGGTTTTGTTTTTGTTCTTTTTTGGGGAACTTTCGTTTTGGACGTATCATTGAATTTGGGCGATTGTTCTTCGTACGTAAAAACTTCCGCTTGTTCAATTTTCCGACGACATTAATCGGAGACTAAGTTTTCTTCTTCCTTCACTTTCAATTATTCAATTATGTTTTTCTATTGTTCAATTGTTGTTACCGTTATGAGTAGTGAGTAGTTCTTTTATCTAGGGTTAGGTTGAACCTTAATATGGATTGATCAATGTAGTGCTTGTTGCTAGCTTATTAAATTGTTCAATTTAGGTTTGTTAGAGTTGTGCTAATTATTAGTTATTTCGATTTATGTTCATGTGATTGATTTTAGGTCTAAATTACGACGAGAGTTGAGTTTGATCGTTGTGAGTTGTTAGGTGAACTTTAATCGAATTAATTAATTACTACTCAGTGAGGATTACTGCGAGAGTCGGATTTTCACTTAGAGAACCCTCAACGAAATTAGACCTTTCCCATGAGAATAGGTGGAAGTGATAATTGGGACATTTTAATGTTGAATCGTAATGCTTCTATGCGTGTTACAAGTGCCATGAGAATAGGAATTATATCACCATAGATAGGCTTATTATATCTCGAGAGAGAATAATTAGTAATTGTTTCGGTTCTTGAGAATCGAAGTAGAACATTAGTCCCACCTAAATGTGCAATTGAATAAGTGTGTTTTGTATTGTAAGCGTTGATCAGTCCATGTTAGTGGTGAAACCGTTGCCCTAGAGCTTTTATCTTATTTATTTATCACCTTATTTTTACATCGTAATCTTATTAGATTAGTAATTAGGTAACTAAAACCTCTCAAATTCGATTGGCGTAGATAACTCTTAATTAGGAATTGGCTAGTACTTGATCTTACACCTCCCTGTGATCGACCCGTATGCTACGACAACCCGTACGCTTGCGGTATAAATTTAGAACGTAACACTCGCTGATGTAGTGATTAACCATTTCAATGACTAAAGACTCGCTCAAATAGAGGTAACTAAAGGTCACTATTCTTTTCTTTTTGTGTTCTTATTTATTTGTGTAATCTTCTAATGCAAATTTCATCTCTATTTCTAAGTCATGGGATTGTAAAGTCACTGAAATTTTGAGTTGGTAAATAAATTTGTCATAATACAAATGTTCCCTTACTAATATTCATACTTAGAGATACATTCACGCACACACACTTTGATGAGATTGCATTTTATCAAGTGCAAATTAAAGTCGTACGTATACATGATAGCTAAGCTATTCAGTTTTTTTTTTTTAAAAGAAGTCCTTGATATCTTAAGTCGGGAAATAGATTCGGGTATATAACTACGTTTCGAACGCCAACAATATAAATCCATTTTACCAAGACAAAGTTAAGCTAGACGTGTTGTTGCACGTTACGATATTAAAACTTTTGGCTACACATTTCCGTGCATAGCACGGGTATTATACTAGTTATTAATAAGATATGTTACATGGGGTAACTTATTAAATAAGTTAGCTTATTATTTAAGTTAGTGGTGTTATCAAACCAACTTATTTGGTCAAAGAGTTTAAAAAACTAGTCAAATAAGCTACTTTGGTCAAATAAACTAGCTTATTATGTATACCAAACATAACCTAATACTATTTGCTTCGTTTCATTATTCATAAGATGTTTACAATTATGCACTTATTTATGCACTTATCAAGATTGAAGAGGTTAAACCACCAAAACTAAAAACTCTTCTAGGCGGGACGTGAGGTCAAAACAAAAGAGTGGACGTATTTCTGTTGATCAACTCCACAAAGAAAAGGACATGTTTTGTATGGAAGATCAAAGCGCGCCAGCAAGCGAGCGCGTAGGACATAAAAGAAGTCGTTATCCTAGAAAACAAATACACCCAAAGAAAATGCTCATATTCAATTCAATGTTAAATCATATGACTTCAGCATGAGCTTGCCAATCTTTGTTTTTAAACTATATTCATCATAACAAGTAGTTTATATGGTTGTAAATTAGCTGTCACTTGCTCAATACATACCAATACCATCACCATTTCTTTCTTTTGAAACCATACTCGTATCACTAAATTTTTTCTTACTATACTATGCTAAATGATTGATGTGCTGACTTTGTTTATGTATGGCGCAAGCTCTATCAACAATATGGGAATGAAGAAAACAAGTTATGTTTAAATAAGATCGTAATATCAAAATAATTAAGGAGGTGCTCACGAGTTTTGGACCATGTAATTCCTATTAATAATTGATGATCACTTGAGAAATTGTCATACATGTTGTATACTTGTGTTGAAGGTATAGAATTATTGTCTTAGTCGATCTTAATCATGAGTTGAAAGGTTTAACTGAGTTGGTTAATTAATATGGTATTGTAACCTCAATCCTCTCGAGTTTTTAGTCATCTACCGAAGATTGATGGTCACTTGAGAAATCTTATAATGATAGAAATTGTATACAGTATATATATACTTGTATTGAATGTATAACATTGTTGTTTGAGTTTAAACTATCAACTTCAAAGTCGGTTTAGTTGAGTTGGTTCATGATATGGTATCGCAAGTCGTAACCTTAGTGTTCTTGTGTTGTAATCCCCACATTTTATGACTTTTCCGTTTTTGTTTTTGTCTTACATTTGACCTTATAAACTTTAGCCCATGGGAAGAAACAATATATTTTTTTTTGTCTACACATTCACAATATTACGTTATGATTGAAATTTATAATACTTGTTCAGATTGCAAGGAAAAAATGACATTTACACCGTATCTATGAATCTAAAATATAAAATCAGTTAACTTTAAAAGATCCGGAAGATTTTTGCGCTCACAACCTAGTTAAAATTATCGCAATAGCTAGCAAAATACTATTACTAGTACTATCAATCAAATACTTTCTTCACGAAATACCGACTAACGTGTTGTTTTACAGTTTTTGACTAACTATACCACGTTAATTAACATGCATGCTGTTTTTGACGGACCAAATGAGATGTAAAGATATTGTTGTCAATGTTGTGTAAAATAATCATGGAATTAGTCATACTCTCCCTTCTAGTGACTACTACTATAAAAAAGATCAGTGTCATAAATTCCAAAACCTTTCCCCAATTCTCATCTTCTCTCTGTTCTATGTCTTCATTCTCCAAAGCAAAAAAAAAAAAAACTATTAAAACTTCTGCTTCTCTGTCACATTAATACTCCATTTTTTTCAACTTAAAAATTGATTAACCCAGATATTATTTTTCACTGTTTGTGTTTTTTTGCGTGATACCCAGAAATTAAAACGTACGAATTTTGCTGATTTCCCGCTGATAATTCAACAAGTTGCTACTAACATTTCAAACTTTACCAAAAATCAAGCCAAAAGTTTCCCCTTTTTTATTTTGGTTTTATCTGCTTTTTATGCTCTGTTTCTCCTCTGCTTTGAGATAGCTTTTTCAAGAAGACACACCCAAGCTTACTAGAGAAAAAACTTTCAGCTTCTTTCAAGTCCAGTAAACCACCATTTTCTATGTAAGTTATTTCTTCATCTTTTTCTCCTCAGTTTTTTTTTTTCCCTGTAATTTTAATTACATATTTGTTTGATCTTCACTAATTAATATATGGAATGTTTTTTTTTTGTTTTTTATTTTTTATTTTATAGTTAATAGTTAATTGATCAATTGATTTTTGTGTTTTTGGAAAAGTTGCATGCATGATACCAAAATTGTAGAAGATGATGTTAATTTGTGTGGAAAGTTGACCCATTCTTATGAATTTGACAAGAATATAATGTTATTAATCACATCAAAAGGAACATTCTTGAAATAGTAAAGTGGAATACTTAATTAAAGAAATTATGCATTTAATAAAAGAGTTAAGCATGAAAATGGGGTCTGATGTTTCACTGATTTTTTCGTTTAGGGTCTAATGTTTTACAGTTTATCGATTGGGGTCTGAGGTTAACTTTCCCGTCAAATAGCTCTGACAGACTGACATGTCAATACAGAAAAAAAAAAAAAAAAAATACTTGCCTTTACCCATCCCCCTCACATTTTACTTATATTCTCGGTTCATTCATGCTTTGTGGAGTCGAAGGTGCATATTACCATTTGATCATTTGACCTTAAAAAATGTTGAATTAAATTGGACTTCCACATATTAATAGGAAATTTAGTACTAATGTGCATGTAAGGTTAGACCTGAGTTGAGGATTAAGGTTGGCTGAGCGTTTAAGACGTCAACCTGTTTGGGGAGTGTCTTGGGTTTTAATCCTCATAGCCCACCTCACCCCCGCAGCGTTAGTTGTTCCTATGTACCAAAAAGAGGATTAGAGCTGATTTTTGGTAGTAATCGTTCTAATTTGGTGTAACCAGAACTTTTTAAGTGGATATATAAGTGTGAATAGGGAGAACCCATTAATGGAATTCTTTGACAAAATCAGTTTTGTCAGCACCTAATTGTTTTGGAGTTGTTATATGCATATTTTTAGTGTTATTATTATTGTTTGGTGAAATATCCTGTGCATGCTTCTTGGTGATTTGTTTGAGTGGTCCTGAAAAAGTACTACTTTGATATTATTGCATCTGTTGAACCGAATAGTATTCGAGTTTAGAACTTTGAATTTGTATCAAATTCTTGATTTGCTTACTTGGTTGCATTTTTCCGGGTGTTAGGTGGGGTACTCAGCTCTAATTTCATTGATTTTGGATAAGTTGTGTGTAGACAAATGATTGTGTCTCTAATTATTAGTATTGTGATGCGGACGCGTGTATCGACACCTACGTTATGGAAGATGCGTATCTCTAGTGTATTTCGTCTAAATTTTGTGTAATAATATTGTAAGGATTAGTTGAAATGGAGCTTGGACACTTAGAAAAGAATAGGAAATGGTAGCTGGTGGATTTGTTATTGTGTTTATTAATGGTAAGTACTGTCGGGTCACGAGCGTATGGATAAAATATTTCTTGTATCGCTTGGGATTTGTATAATTTTCTTAATCTATAACCACTCTTTAGGTTGTTTAAACAATTATGCTGAAGTTTCATCTTTGACTGGATTTGGTTGTCTGTAGCTTAATGTATATGATATGAGCCACTGTGATATAACTCTATGATAGGGTGGGTGGTTTAGTGATGATAGAATAGAATATTATGGCTTGTCTGAAGTGTTCTATGAATAAGTTAAGCTGATTTGCATGGATGCTTGCGACCTAGGATGTTTCCTTAGTCAATGTCAAGGTAATATATTATCAGCAACTAGCAACTATAGTTTGTTCTTCACTGTTAGTACCGACAAGACTTTGTCAGCAGGTTGATTTTTATGGATGTTTCACTCATTGTTTAGAGAATTAGAGGTATGCTTCGGGTGGAAAAGCTCGTACAAATTTCAGGGATTGCTGCGATGACTGAATCCTATCTGAATTCTGACTTTTAAAAATGTTTTGACATCTTCATCTATTTGATTGTGCAATTTAATATTCTGCTTCAAATTGGTAGATAAGCTGTACAAAGTTATATATGTGCTCTGTCCATCAGAACTTACCTGTATTACACGTTATATAGAAAGGATTTTTATTGTGATGAGATGCTTAATGTTGGATGTAAGTATTCTGATACTTGTTAATATGCACCTTCGACTCCACAAAGCATGAATGAACCGAGTCTCTAAGTTTTTATCACTTGCAATAACTTTGGAAAGGATGTGCTTCTGGTGGTAGTGCTGTTATATACTGTATGGGTTTGGAAGAATATGATGTTTGAATACATTTCTTTTAGTTTTATTTGTTCTTGATGTGTTTTTTCTTTTTTGGTGACAATGGATGGTATTTCATAATTTCTTGACAATAGATTTGTAATGTTGATGTTTAATGCGAATCAAGCTGAGATAGCATGAAGAGTGAACATGTGCCAGTTGCTATTACATCAATTTCCATGCTGAATCTTTTTCATCTTCTTGTATATATTGCTCATACCAGGAAAGGATAGAACTGTGAAATGACTGAGCTGAAGAGAAGTGTTAGGCCTGTTGATCAAGAGAGTTTTACATCATCATCCAAGTGTCAGAAGGTTGATATGTCGATTTCTAGCAAGGTAAGTTTTCATGTTAACCATATTCACTTATATGCGCACTTCTCACCATCATGCTCTTCAAGTTACACAATCGCTTTTTTTTTTTTTTTTTCTTTCCGTATATTATCGTTGTGGGCACTTTTGTGGTGTTAGTGACTCTCAATAGAAGCCGTTTGTCATCTTGTTATTTTTAGCGGATGTGCTGGAATTTATTTTGCGTAATTGTGGTCTCCATCCCATCTCCGCACTTTTTTAGCGGATGTGCTGGAATTTATTTTGCGTAATTGTGAACATATCACTTAGGTATTTGGCTCTGGTTTATGTACACAGGAAAGAAAAGAGAAACTAGGTGAAAAGATAACCACGCTTCAACAGATTGTGTCACCTTATGGCAAGGTATGTTTCACTCTAATCTTTTTCTGAATTACTAGAACTAAAAACAGTGTCTCACATTAATCCTTTACTGTACGGAGCCCTTTTTTTTCTTCCCTTTTTCACCCTATGCAGTGTTTGTGGTTGCTCTCATCTTTGTGTCTGTTCTTTATGTTAATGTGAACTTTTGATGCAGACTGATACGGCTTCTGTGCTGTTAGAAGCAATGGACTACATCCAGTTTTTACATGAGCAAGTAAAGGTTGGATAAGCATCTATTTCCTCAACTTCGTACTAAGATTATGAATTATCTCTTGAGAAAGGAAGGTGTTTATTCTCAGATAAACTGACAAGAGTTAGTTTTCAAGACAAATGACTGGTTTTCCATTCTACAAGTTTATGTAAAGTCTTACCTTTCATCTAAAGGAGATGACCATTAATTTACGTCTGATATTGTAAATGTATAAGAAAGAAGCCTATATGCGACTTGCTTACATGTTAATCAGTGACCTGCTTGTGTGGATGAGCTTAGTACCGGAGATGGACTTCCTGTTCGGACGATTTTGTTACATAAATTTAGGTGAAAGACAGTAACAGAAATTATTTGAACTTCTCTTTGATTAAGATAACGCTCTAATGCAACTTGTGTTCCACTTCCTGATGGTAGAATCATATCCAGCAGTTTTTGTTTGGTTTCTGCTAAGCTGTCTAGCTATACGAATACCTGTTAGGCCATATTAACATTTGCTTTCATGAGTTAACAATGTTGCTTCTCTAATTCTTTTGGTTTCTTGTTGCAGGTCTTGAGTGCCCCATACCTCTGTAATTCTGCAGTCACATACTTGGAGGTGAGTCTTAGTGGCAAAGATACAGAGACATGTTTTCGGTACTTTGGCTTATCTGACTGTATCGAGTCTATGAGTGTAGAATGGAACCATGCTTTGAGTTGCAAGTAATCTTGACTAATATTCTGATTTGGCATGTAGCTGCAGCTGAACAATGTTCCTAGTGCTGTTTGTTTGTGCAATAAAGTATAGATGCTATGCTTTTTCCTTCTAATCAACAAGCATACTTCTCTGGCAAGCAGTTCTCTTTTCACCGGTTTGGTGATCATTGCTCTTCAATAATAAACTGAACCTGCTAGGCGCTTAGCATGACGATAAATCATTTAAAAGTACGAACTTTAATGGTGTTAGCACTTTGTCAAGTGCTGAATATTGATTTTTCTGGACAGTTATGGTACTTGGAAATGGTAATTAGGACTGGTTCTGGATGTGATTCGTGTTTTATGAGGGCAATACTCTGAGAAAAGTGTTCCAGTCATTCCCTTCTCTTGTTCACAGTTCCGTGAGCTAAATGGTGTTTTCCACTTAATTTCCTTCTCAGGGGCCAGGACACTATAGCTTAAGAAGCAAAGGCTTATGCCTTGTACCAGTCTCATATACTGATGGATTGGCTCGAAATAATGGTGCAGACATTTGGGCACCCATCAAGACCACTTCCCCAAGGTTTTAGCTCTCTCACCACCTTTGCAAATACAATGCTATCTAACTAGCTAGTGATCCCGCCTGCTGAAGAACGACATTCCAGTCTAATCAAATCTGTATTTTACTGTGCACCATGGCATTTCAATTCATGGCAAGTAGAGGGGTAAATGTATGTGCACCTTTTGGCTTATCTGCTAGTAACATAAGTGTAGTGTCATAGTTCTTGGAGTGGACAACTTCTTGGTTCGAATGTCAAGTGTAAAGTGGGTGAATTTTGCTCTCTCGGCCTTCGTGTTACTCTCTTCTTGAACTCCCATGTGACGACACCCAAATCTTGATTCCAAATACAAATTAGATATCTTGATTCCAAATACAAATTAGAGGTTGGTACTGACATTGAGTAGAGCTGAGCGAGGTGTCATTTCAAATTCAGATAGGGATATACCGTAGTCTTATTGGAAGCCACAGGTGTAGAGTAAACCTGACAATATTGGAAGCTTCATACACAAATAATCGTTAGGTAAGCCTATGCTATCAGCTAAAAGAAAATAGTGTGGCAGCCTGGCAGGTGACTTTCGAGTGAATGCTCGAGTACCCCTTCAACTGCTGAAATGGCCAAATCGTGCTCTTACTGGTTCACAAGTTCACATCTATTGACAATTGTCTTTCTTCACTTTGACGTCACAACTGAGACCATTATTACGTCAACACCACACATTCTTGACATCAGTAGCCGCGTATCTAACCCTGTCGAGATGATGTGTTTTTATTTATTTAAGCGCAAATTATGAAAAAGTTAGGACAGACGGTGTACCTCAGTCTTTTCGGGCAAATTCTTGTTCGCCGAATTATATTATATCTCCGATTGCCTTGTAAAATTTTACTCGCAATGTTTTGTATACAATTTTATTTTGACTATTATCACTGACATGCATATTAGTGTTGAAAAATAAACTGGTCCGTACATTTAAATTTTGACATTGCCTCATCAAATCCTTGAATTGGTGCTGAACATCTACGAGTACATACATGCATATTTATCTTTAAAGAGCCCCCCATTTGAAGAATCTCTCAATTTGTACACAAATTTACTTGGGTTCCCTAGTCTTTGATCGTGCATGCAATGCATGCTTGAAATTAATTAAGCTTGTATAAGACTCTTTACTAGGCCAAATTTCACCAAAAACCCATACATTGATGATTTACACTTCGAAACTCCAATGAAAAAAACCATATCCCCAAATTTTGAAAAACTGATCAAAATTATCATGAAGTAGACGAAGATTTCTTCTTAGGGCAAAACTCAAAACTATTTTCATCCATCCTCTCCAACACAAAATGTGCAAGCATACCATTCTTCTCAACCAAATTCTCCCTACACAAAAACTCTTCACTTGAAGCTTTCTGAGGGTCCAAATTATAGTCATGCACAAAAACGTGCGTCTTCCCGATTTTCGCTGTCGATTTCTTGCTCCTAGCGAGCACGCCTGAGGTGAAGATCGACGACATTCTTCCCGGTGCAGTAGGCCAGTGACCTCGAGGGCCGTCGACGAGGATGACGTCCCAATCGACGTCGTAAAATTGGTTCGGTAAGTCGTTGAGGCCGAGTTTGCACTCGGAGAAGAGCAAGTTTTGTACTGGCCTACACTCGTTTTGGACTTGGTCTTTGACGGAAGAGATTAATTCCTTGTATTCACTTTGATTTGTTGTGTATTGTACGTCGTAGGCTTCGATCTCTGGGTGCTTCTCCTCCATATACGCGGCATAATACCTATGCAGCATGTCCATGTCACGTACTAATAAATTTACGTGCACAATATAGCTAGCTAATTAAGATAGGTGACAAGTGAGAATCTAGCTCTGTCACATCAGGGTAGTCTTTCTATATTATTCTAATACAAAAATACTTTCTTTTTTAATTTTTGTTTCTTGTGGTTTTAGAATTCGCAGTAAAATTGTTACGTTGTATGTAAATATTGAAATCAGATATATGTATGACACGTAAAAATGTGTCTCCACAAAAAATCCGTTGACTTTTTAACACTTAACATTCAATATTAGCGGTAAAAAATCAATCTTTATAAGAGGTCAGTGAGTAGCATTTTAACACATACATCATCGTACACAAAATCTCGTGTGATAATAACGTCTAGGCATGCAATAACAATGTATTGAAAAAAAAAAAAGGAACTTGAGAATTCAAGAATAACGAGTAAGCTAAGTTCTCAATTTATATTACTTACCGATTCTCATCAATGAAAACAGTTCTACCATGGGAATTAAGAGAACGCCATAGGAGAGTCTCATGAGTGAGCCCAAACACAAGCAAGTTACAAGGTTGTGGACACCGGCGTAACACATCCGATATAGGCTTAAGATCAGAAAAGCTCATTTTCTCACTAGTATTAGCATTTGCCGAGTAATGTAGGAGCGCGCCCACCACGTGCTTAGGCAATGGGTACCCTGTGGCTGAGTCGCCCCCACCTAGCCCTGCTGCAGCCCTGGTGACTGCGGCAGGGGTGGAGGAGGGGGCGGCGAAGGAGTCACGTGTGAAGATGAGTGTAAGGAGAAAAATGAGGGTGAATAATGAGACAAATGCTAAGAGCCATAGTCTATTTGAGCTACCTTGTTTAAGTATGTAAGGGTGGAGGAGAATTAATTTGGTGTTGTTGTTGTTGGTTTCTTTGTTGTTCTTCATTTTCTTGTCATGCAAAGAGAGAGTTTATTGCACAATGGCAAAGAAAGTGCAAAGGGGGTGGTGGGTGGGTTGAAGATATGGGTTTGTTTAGGTTGTGTGTATATATATATTAACTATTTTATGTGAAAAAATTTGGATACAAAGAAATAAAAAATGTTGAAATAGCAAAAGGGTTAGGAAGTTTGTCATAAAATTTAGAGGGTCGGAAGAAACTTGGAGTGGAAAAGAGGGGTAGAAAGCTATACAATGAAGGTGACATTGGAATGGAAACATTAATAGTTAATTAATTGAGTAGGTGATTAGTTATTTGTATTAGTGAAAGGAGGTAAGATAATGTATCTTTGAAGACTTTCATAAACACGTGGAAAACTGAACATATATTATGTATTCGGTGTTCAATTGAACATTATTTAATTTGTTACTGGTAGAAATTTTTTGATGTATCGGTGATATATTTTAATATTTTGTTGCTTTTCTTTACTCATAAACTATGGTTTGGTAACGGAGGTGGAAAGTAGACATGAACTCGACAGGGGACCTTACAAGAGAGCCCACATCACAAACAAACCACCCCAACTTTACAAGTTAGGGTTGATAAAGATCGAACTCCCAACCTTCATGTTGGGGGGAGTGGTAGCTCAACCAAGTGAGCTACCACAAGATCCTTGGTACCGTTATACTGAAAACCGAGGATTTAAGAATTGAAGTTGTTATCATCTGGAAAGAAACGCTGATGATGTGAAGGAATGGCGTAGTATTAAATTGTGAAGCTAAGTAGTCATGATCAAGATGGACACTGGGAACCAGCAGAAGAGCAAGCTGATGCCTAAAGGGAAGTCATACCTCTTCTTTGTTGGGAGGTCTTGCTCAATGACTAATAAAACAAGGGTACATCTAGCTACGTACACTGCTTCTACTTCAATCACAATACTGTTTGCCTTCTCAAAATAAATAAATACTGAATTATCCTCCTCTATTTTCCCTCGCTCTCAAAATTTGTTTGGGACGACAATGATAGGCAGGGTGTCGATGGCAAGTAACATATATACACTCAGTTTTAACAACACTCTTTATTTATTGATCCATATTGTTCCTAGGATGAACCGTACCATCGCATTTTCTACACAGTACAATGTTTTCTTTAGAGGATTGGTTATACATACATTGGGCGAGTTGTAAATCGTATATTGTTGTCCAACCCTTGGTGCTAATAATAATGCATTACTCGATAAAATTGACGTGGTTAAGGCGTTAGGCAACGGGTGCCTATTGGCTATAGGCCGAGCTCCCCCTCCATCCTTCCCCTGGCGCTGCCTATGTACGTGGACTGAGATTGACTTATATATATATATATCTTTGAGTTGAGTTTAGTTGACTCCGTCGATTCAATTTCAACTCGATTTGCATTCAACTAAAGAAAAACAAGTAGGTCTTGTGGGAGATCGTCTCTCAATAATTTATGAAAAATTGGCAAAAAAAACCATTTTAAGTTTCAAAAGTTTGAAAACAACTACCTTTTAAAATTATCTTTGCGAGGAACCACCTTATAAAGTTAATAAGTCTTGATAAGACCACCTACATACTGTCCTTTGGCCTCCACCAAACCACCCTTGACCATCATTGACCACCCCTAGCCGCGTGGAACCACCTTGTACCACCACCAGCCACCCTCGGAAAAAAAAAAATGTTTTTCTTTATCAAAAAGCTTAATTACTATACTTAATAAATTATACCCATCTTAATCCTTTTAACATCTGTAAATAAACACCACCCCCATATTAATCAATTACTTTACTAATATCGTATTACCTTTCTCTCTAATGGGTAAAAGGGTTTTTTTCCAAGTGTAATTGATATTTAGTGGGGTTCGATTAAGGGTAAAAAAAAAAAAATCGATTTTTAAGGGTGGCTAGTGGTGGTATAAGGCGGTTTCAGGCGGTTAGGGGTGGTTAAGGGTGGTTTGGTGGAGGCCAAAGGACAGTAGGTGGTCTTTCCAAGGCTTATTAATTTTATAAGGTGGTTCATCGCAAAGACAATTTTAAAAGGTGGTTATTTCCAAACTTCAGAAACTTAAAGGTAGGTTTTTTTGCCAATTTTCCATAATTTATTGAGAGACCAACCATGTTATTTATATCGTGACCCCGTTTGTATATTGGTGACCATCATACTGCTTTTGGTAATCATTTTAGTTAAGGGCCTTTGATACTTAATAATCTAATATTTGCAAATGAATTACTTTATAAATTTTAGCTAATTCTATATGATTGTATCATCCAAAATCATAAATAATGTGATTTTAATTGTAAATTCGTACGATCACTAAAGTATTACCATGGTTACAAGCAATGTAAAAAGAGTCACTTTTGTAGCACATTATAATGGTCTCAATAATAATTACTGAGATACCGTCTTTTATAAGATTTTGTGAAGAAAAAACATAAACTTTTGTTAGCAATTCACTTTGGGAATTCCACACCAAAGTCCAATGCAACAATTTCAGATTTGATACAAAGGTGGTGTGAACTGCCAAATCACCGGCTCCACAATTAGTATAATATTATCCGTTTTGGGCCCTGGCGCCCTGCTACCAGCCCACACGATTTTAGAACATGTGTCCATCTTTCGATCCAAAAGACCTCATACTAGTGTGGAGGTGGAACTTATAAACAAGGATTCTATTCCTTATTTTTCAATGTAGGACTTGGGTTGACACCCCCCAACAAAAGAAACAACTAATGTTTACGGGCATGAGAAAATGATGAAAATTATAATCCGAGACAATGCTAGACAGATTGACCTCCCTAACCATTAGACAACGTGGGTGAAGCTTGTCCAGTTTAATGGGCCTCTACGAATTCACAATATACCCACATTGAATGTGGGCTAACCCGATTGACCCGTTTTTCCAAAGTTGACGCTCCAATTTCCCCAGCTCCAAAAATTGATCAGAACAACATTTAACACCACCCCAAATCCACCATTTCCCACTGAACTAAACAAATTCAAAGAGAGTGGAGAGAGAATGGGTAGAATGATGATGATGATGATGATGATGTATGTAACAATAATAATTGTGGCATTGACAACAATGGTGGGTTTATCATATGGGCAAGAGTTGAGTTCCAAAGATTGTGAGAATTTGGGATTCACTGGCCTTTCTCTCTGCTCTGACTGTAAAACTTTATCTGAGTACGTCAAAGACCAAGGTTTGTTCCTTCTTCAATACTCTTTTCTGGGTTTTACCTCACATTTACTGCTCTTATGATCTCTTTCTTTAGTATCCTTTTCTGGGTTTACTGTGATTTGATCAATGTTTACTTGTTATGATGATTATCTCGTTATCTGATTGGTGGATTTTGGTGTTTAATTGATGGGGTTTTTAAATTGTTCGGTTTGGTATTCGATTGTTGTTTGCCTGGGTTTTGGGAGTGATTTTCGATTCCTAGTATTAGAACATAACATAGCCAAAGTACCACGAAGGGTCGGAGGTATAGAACCTTACACCTATTTCAATATCGTAGAGAGGCTGTTTCCAGGTGATCGGTAATGAATTTTCGAGAACTCTGGATGTCGATGATAAACATATTTCTATAGGAACCTTGCTAGTGGTTTGTTTATATTAGTACCTTTTTTAAGGGCACAGAATGTACTATGACCTGAGTATGGATGGATAAGAGTGGTCCAAGGGGATGAATTTCGTAAAGCTAGCCGTTTCAGGTAGTTTCATAGTTGGAACATAGTTTCTGTTGTAGGTGAAGTGACTTGATATTGTATCAGTAGGAAAGGTGAGACCTTTTTCTGTCAGTCGGCCTGAAATTTGAGGATATTCAGTGTAGGGCAATGGTACTATAATTTGTTAATGGTACAAGCATTAGAGGTTGTAGGAAAGGTGACGCCTTTCTGTGAGTCGGCCTGAGATTTGAGGATATTTTTGTAGGTCAATGGAAATATAAGGTATAACTGTGTAAGCAAAGAATTGCAATTAGAGATCTAGGTTTGTTTGTAAGCGTGTCGACTGGTATTCTTGGGTGAGGAAGAACAGTTAACAAAGACGCTTATGATTGAAAGAGTGGCTAATCTTGGATAGACGGAGTATAATAGTGAACATGTGTAATCAATTGTAGTACAGGCTTCAGCCTAGCAATCTTTTGCTTCAATGCGGAGTTTCACTTGCGAGATTCTGTACCTTTAACTGAAACGGTTGTCTTAGTAGAAGTGTAGAAGTGTAGACAGGTGATCAAAGTGTGGAGGTCCAGGGTTTTGAGGTTAATGGAAGAGGTTACTATCAGGGTTATGGCATGATATAGTGTTGTCAGTTTTTGTAAATAGGTGCTTTACTATCAAGGATGTTTTTTTTTTTTTCCTCTTCTTAGGGAAGCCATTGAACTTAATCCGCAACCTTGCTGTTGGTGGACTGTTGTCATTGAAGTTATTAGAAAGTAAATAAGCATGTGATAGCCTATCTATAATTGAACTCTAGACATGTCAGGTAAATGGAATTATGGATTTATTAGAGAGCATCAATGTAAATTAAATTGTTTTTTTTTTTTTTTTTTTTTTTTTTTTTTTTTTTTTTTTTTTTAATCTTGTGTATTACCTCGCCGTGACGAGTGAAGCTTGTCTTCTTATGCCTTGGTTGGGGAGATGCTGCCTCATTTGTACTCTTTTCCTTTGTGCTTGGGTTATAACCTTTAAAGGTGTTACCAACTGAAGTTTTTACCATTAGTCCCTTTATCAGTTCTCGCTTGCCTACTCTGCCTGATGCTCCGATCGAAAACAATTCTATGGGCTATTTGTCTAGATGGATTGAATTCTGTGTTTATGCGGCATATGTTCATGTTGCAATCGAGAACCAATTTTTTCTTTTTCTTGAATAACCCTAGTCTTACGATTGCTGTTTCAGAACTGGTATCAGACTGCTTGAAGTGCTGTGTAGAAGACTCTGATGATTCAATGAGCAAGGTATGTAAATTGTCATTTGAATAAATTTATGGGGTTGGGACTTCCGATGTCGCAGCTCTTTATGTGTCGTTGGTCTCACAATGAAAAAATCCTGCTCAAGGACGTTCCTGTTCCAAGAGTGTATGCCATCTTTATGTTTTTAAGCCACAAATTCTATGGTCAGTTGTCAAAGTGTAACTGTTCCAGGAGTGTATGCTATAGCATGAGAAATAGACCCACTGATTGACTCTGTTGTAGCTAGCTGCTTTATTGTTTTTGTCTGTAGGACCAAGTGAAATAGTGCTAGCCTATTAACTCTAATAACCAATGCTAAATGTTACAGGTTACTTATGTGGGTGCCCTGCTGGAGGTCTGCATGAGAAAACTGGTCTTTTACCCTGAGGTGGTTGGCTTTATCGAAGAAGAAAAGGAAAAATTTCCCTCCGTCAAAGTTCAATATTCTTTTAACTCACCTCCTAAGATGATTATGCTGGATGATCATGGTGAACATGCTGAAACAATTAGGTAAGTATCTGATAAGCCACTATTTGGCTTCATTTTATACTTTCCTATAGGCTTATCGCTTATTGTAAGTTATCCTTTTATTGGGGTATGAAATTAATCACGTAGGCATTGAGCACGTCAAGAAGGAGAACATGAATAGCTTAAGGGTGTGTTTGGTTCATCATTTTTGTGGGGATTGGAAACGGATTCGATTACCACTCCATTACATTGTGTTTGTTTTTCATATTTTTTGTTTTCTAATCCTTTCCCACTCCCTTTCCAATCCCTCAAAATGAAACCCACCTAAAACCTAAGGTAACAAATTTAAACCCCCCTACTAAGGGATTGATACATCTTTTTAATGGAACCAAACAACTTTAATAAGGAATGATATTTGTATCTATTCCACTCCATTTCTATATCCAATCCGTTTCCATTCCACTTTCATGAACCAAACGCACCCTAAATAAATACATAGAATGATGAGTAAAACAACTGGTATTCGAGAACATGAAAATTGTTCTTGAATACTTTGTACTTCTAAATTTTAAGTAAGCCTAAATTGCTATTTCTTCCTTCCCTGTGTCATGTCGACACGCGACTGGCCGCCAAATTGACGTGTGGGGATAACATAGGTGTCAACTACTAACATTCTTCCACAACTGTTGTAGTAAACACCAGCAACAAGCGTCCAAATCTCGTGTGAGATAGCTTTGTATCAATTTTCTGCCTTTTAACCAAATCAACTGCTTTTATTAATTATGCCTAACTTAGGTGATCACAGATCACACAATCGTGATTTAATTACATAAGATAATGGGAGTGTTGCGTCTCAATTTTACTTGAGAACACTGCTGAATCCCTGTCATGCCGCTCTTTCAAAACTTTGGCCCTTTTTCGTTTAGCTATAGGATTCATGTATCATGTATCATGGGATGGATGGTCCATGATTATTAAAAGATATTTTGGTGTCATATTTAATATATTTTTTATTTTATTTTTATGGCCCTATTTGATGTTTCTTGAGGAGCTACATATGGAGGAATTTGCTGAGCCTGGAATTTCATGTACATCTCTCTTAAATTTTGGATGTTCAAATGGCCCTGAAGTGCTTGTTCTTTCCAATTTAAAATATGAAATAGATGGGAGGGAGTTCACATGGCTTCCTCATCTGAGTTTTAGAAAACACGTGCAGTAGTTTGGTTGCGGTTTAAACTTCAATTGGGGTCTAAGGCTCCGGCGTTATTTCATAAATCATTTGCATAAATGCTTGAAGCTTGTAGGTACATCATTACAGCCGACTATTCTTCCTACCTCTTTGCTGTAGGCCAATATCAGTATTGAACTTCATTGTAGCTTCTGGCTTTGGTTTGACTGCTACTTGCGGATATTTATTGTAGCCAGTTCAATTTTGTAAATGCAGAAAGCTTACCTGATTAGGTTTGGACAATAAGTTATTGGCGAGCAAAGGCTTTTTCTTTGTTAGGATATGTCAATTCTTGTTCTTTTCCACAAGCTCATCAACCTTAAATGATTGGACCTTAATCTAGGCAGTACCGCTACTTTGATGCTCTAAAAACTGTGGAATTTATAGCTTGGTTAGGATCTCCTTAACACCTCAAAAAACCATTCCTCTCAAGTCTCTATATGTAGAGATTTATTTGCATGCTAGGATACTGATAGAGGATGAATGTAGACGATAGGGTGAATACGGAGTATCAATTGGTTTTAGGATGAAACCTCCTTGGGCTTATCAAGTGGACTATCTCTTCTCTTTACGGGTGTGGCCCAGGCCCGCGTAATTTCACATGGTATCAGAGCATAAGCAAGTGCATCACCCCTAACCTAATGGCTAATACAATGTACCTTGTAGGTACAAGGTACATAATAAATTACATACTCCGTATTCACCCTATCGTCTACATTCATCCTCTATCAGATACTTCTAGTTTATGATGACGGGTGGGCCTAGACCCCTGTACAACATAAAGTAATATGTTTCCTGTCATGATACTTTTATGAAAGATTTAAAGTATCGTCAGCCTCTTGAAATGACCCTACTTGACTCATACTGTGTTCTCGTTGGAGAAGAGCTTCATTGGTTTTGTGAGAGCCTGAGTAGTTGAAATGGAAATCTGCTAAGGCTCAAATGGTATGCTTGACCCTCATCTTTGCTAGATAATTTGTTGGCATCCTCTGTAAATGGTTGCTTGGGGTTTGTGTTTCTTTCTGCTCTGGCGCTTCCTACGTTGTGGGGCTCAGGTTGTGCGTTGCCACTTTTATTGTTAGTCTTCCTGTTTGGCTAGTATGAATCCTTATTTAGCCAGAAGAAAAGACCTGTCTGGATGGTTTCTGGAAGTCTAGAAAAGAGAATTGAGGTGTTTAGTCAAGTTGACATGATTCTAATAATTGCTTCTAACCTCCCGTTTCACTATTTTGTTATTTTCCCCAGTGTTCTACTACTTATCTTCGTGTTATTACTTGAATCTAATGGAGTAGGCTGTGTTTTTGTTTCTGGTTTTGTTTGCTTAGATCCGCCAATTGCATTTGCAAATTAAAATTTTGAGTTGAAATCAAACGATACTTTAGGCCTGAGCTGCTGAGCTAATAAGTTGCATGTCCAGGATTTCCTCAAATCTCAATGTCATCTTTTAAGCATGCAACTGTACTGTCTGTCTAGGGGTCAACTCTGAACTCATAGTTACAATGAACTCCTTCTTAACATATTGCTTAAACTGCTGTATTGCTCTTTTCCAAGTACAACCCAATGTGCCAGTATAATAACTGAGGTGCAGCACTGAACCCCATCTTCAAGACAACAGTTCACTAGCGTTGTTGTATTATCTTTATTCAAGTCCCAGCACTAGAGTCTTCCCTCAAGTATTGCTGTCTCTGTTATTTGAGGAAGTATCGAGATTTTACATCTGTGCATAACTTGCTGATTTATTTATCGTGTTTCTTTCTTTGCAGGATTGACAACTGGAAACGTGAGCACATCCTACAGTTTTTACGAGGAAGGCTAAAATCTGCATCAAGCTAAATATTCTCCACACTGTCATCCTGCACCCTGATCACCTGATGAGATAACTTAATATCGTCTTCCTTAGAGGCTGACCATCAGTAATCTTAAGTGTAGAAGTATCTTCCGTAGTTGATAGTTCCTTGTATGATATTTGTTCTCACACATGACATGATACGGACTGAATTCGGTTGGAACAATTTTTTTGAATCTCGAAAAAGTGTACGGTCTTGTTTATGTTGAACAACATTGTAGAGCGGAGAATTTCCAAGAAAAATTGTTGTACCAAAGGGTTTAACTGATCATCAAGTTGTTCTTTCATTTGCTTTCCGAGTAAAAACCGAAAGAGTCTATCACAGGAAAAGCAACAAATCAAGTATAGATTAACGACGAGTCTGGGACACTTTGGCTATGTTTTTTCATTTGAATAGCTAAATGTACATATGTATCCTACAATAACCAAACACCCTTACCTAATTAGGGGGTGTTTGGTTCACATGGGGGAATGAAAACGAAATGGTAATGGATTGCAGTAAGGAAATGATGCAAGAATGATTCATTGTTAACCTTGTTTGGTTCAATTAATGAATGAAATCAAACTTACATGATTCCCTTTCCTGATATTTGGTTTAGTCAAGTTTGACAATCAAAACAAGTAAACCCAAACACAAAATCACATAGATTTTCTCTCTCCTCTCTTCTCCTTTTCTCGCCCAACCGCTGTCGTCGGTGTACATCGGGAACAACCACGGGCAATTTCGAAGCCGCCGTTAGACACTTTCGTCGGGCACTAATGGCCTATTTCGAGCACCATTCGACCGCGAAAAGCGCCTTCTCCTTCCTACTTTTCATCTTCGTTTTTGTCAAATCTGACCGCCGTCTTTGCACGCCGCTGTCGACTTTCATATTTGCCGGCCTTCTCCGACATTGCCATACACATTCCCGACACCGCCTTTTATTTTTGCTGTGGTGAAGCGAATTGAAACGAGTGAAAGGTGAGAGGAAGTGGAAATGAGAGGGCGGAGATGGTGGATGCGGGTGGATGACGGGGCTTGGTTCGCGGCCTGTGGGCGCTCATTTTGGCGGCGTCTGTGGCGGTGGTGCGTGAGGTGGTGGCAGTAGCGAGGGAGGGCTTCAGACATACTTTAGGAATTCGAAATGAATTTTGCTTCAGAAATTCGACGTGGACGAGCAGAGGGAGGAGAGGGAAAGAGGAGAGAGAGAGTGAAAGATAAAAAATGTGGCGGAGTGAGTTTGTTTCCTGAAGGGTTTTATTTTCGAATCTTTGGGTTGAGGGTGAGTCTCAATCTGATGAATTTGGATTCGGTTTAGTAACGAATTGGATTCATAAACTGAACGTCTATTTATCGCCCTTCACAGTGCTACTTATCGCCCTTAATATTGCTGAAATACCCAAAGTGCCCCTAATTAACTCATTACTCACTCCCCAATATCTTACTCACTCTATTAACTCCATTACTCCAATATCTTACTCACTCCATGACTCCATTTTTTGTCCGAATTTCCCCCAAAATTTGATACAATTTCACCCCCAAATACCATCCCAAAATTTGATACAATTTCTCCCCCAATTTTTGCCTCGAATTTTTCCCAGATATTTCCCCAAGCACTTCCCCGATTTTTGCCTCGAATTTTGCCCAGATATTTCCCCAAATACTTCCCTAAATCGTGCCTTGAATTTTCCCCATATATATCCCCAATTATTCTCTCGAATTTTGCCCACAAATTATCCATGATACTAACCCGATTTAACTCACCCAACAACGATTTGGAGATGAATTGAGTGGTTGAGTGGTTGAGTGGTTGAGTCGTTGTGAAGATCAAAGGGAGCAAATAATTGAAGATTGATTGAGTGGTAGATCGTTGTAAATAATTGAAGGACATTGATTTGAATAAGGTATGTTTTAGATTTGTTTATTTGTTTATTTGAAATGTTTTGTTTTGTGATTCATTAGATGTGGGTAGAGATGGTGTAATTAGATTTGGTAGAAATGATTTTTTTAGATTTGAATTTGAGAACTTATAGGGAGATTTTTTGTGTTAGTCGACCTTTGGTTCAATTGAATTGCATGTAGTCTAGTTTCCAAGACGGCTACACCATGGTGCAGCTCAGTTTCCAAGACGGCTACACCATGGTGCAGCTCAGTTTCCAAGACAGCTACACCATGGTGCAGCCCAGTTTTCAACACGGC
The DNA here is from genome assembly GCA_963680865.1 of Spergularia marina. Lineage (NCBI taxonomy): Eukaryota > Viridiplantae > Streptophyta > Magnoliopsida > Caryophyllales > Caryophyllaceae > Spergularia > Spergularia marina. The sequence goes on along the minus strand of OY804553.1, from coordinate 16,743,579 downwards.
TATAGTGTAGCCCAGTTTTCAACACGGCTGTGCCATAGTGTAGTGACTTGAATTAATTTGTTTAAATTAAATTTGTGTTTGATTTCTTAGTTAGTTGATTGGGAGTTGCTATTTATCGCCGTACAGTTGATTTAGACATGGATTGTGTTGTTATGATTGTATATTATTTGAATGGTTGTTTTTTGGTTTGAATTGTTGAAGATGAGTGATTCTGAAGGGAAGCAAATGGTGTTTTATGGCATTGGTCGTGGTAAGGTTGTTTGTCGTGTTAAGCTTGATGGTCGTGATGAGGTTGATGTTGATGGGCGTAATAAGGTTGTTAGTCGTGGTATTGCTGGTGATCCTGGAATGTGTAAGCAGTAGAAGTTAGAAATGTTGTCCAGAAATCGGAGTCGAAGGAGTCGACCGAGCCTGAGTTTGATGATGAAATTAGAGGTAAAGATGGAAAGGGTGGTTCGTCCACCGGATCTTCTTGTAGACACCCTACTTGAGCACTCATTTTAGCGCTCGATGATGAAAACGGACAATGGACACGCGTAGAGGTATCGTTTGCCAATGAGTTCGATGTATCAGTTTAGACCCAAATTACCACGTTCAGCCAAAAGAGACTTTTTACCGATGGTCGTGGTTTAAGTGTCTAGTTTGGGCCAATGTGAGATTAGCGTTGATTGGGCTTAGAGTACTATAAGAGTCTTTATTTAGCTTGGGCAAATCCCTCGTTACTCATGCAATTCTCACTTACTTGGTCCGTTGGTGCCAGTCACCTATTGGAATTAGACTTTGTTTCGAAATAGGATTTTGCTTTATACGTATTGATTGTCGGCTATGTTACTGGAAGTTTCCATAAGCTTTCCTTATGCCATCTTGTCACTAGCATGCATAAGATTCCTCGTCCTAAAACTCTTAGAAACTCCTCTGATTAGTACGAACATGTCACCCAAGAGCTTCCTAATGCTACTAGAATGTCACTTCCCTCCTACTATAAATAAAGGCCCTTCGTATCTCTTGTTTTCCAGGCACAAAACTCACAAAAAAACCTCTCCAATTAGTGTGCAAAAATAGCCGAAATACTCATGAACAAGCACATGAGTCTCGAATAATAATTTTCACACATATCCGTGCGTCCTATCTACAAACTCTGACCTACATCTTCAACAACGAAGGTTGGGAAAAGAGCACAAAACACCCTTATCACCATAAACACATACACCTTACCTACGACGTCCAACGACCGTAGACTATCCTATTTAATCAAATCTAGACAAGACAACTAGGCTACGTGGAATACGAGGGTCAAGACTATACCTTGGACTTATTGACAAACGACACCGAGATCTGCGATACGACTACACAAGAACGTCCACCTGAGGGCCCCTATATATTTATCAAAACGGTTTTTCAAAGCTTATACTTTATTATCGTATATGTTGTGATCTCGATGTGCTAATTCAGGTTAGTAAATTTTGCGTGCTTCGTATTACTAGCTATTATACTCTATATGTGTTGTCTTAGCTTGATCACATGTAGTAAACATGGCAAAGTGGGTACGCTAATTAGTTAGTTTTATCTAAATATTACGTACATGGATGACATAATAAAAAGCGTGCAACAATTTAGCTAAACACAATTTGGTCACGTAGTTCATGATTCAATCACAAATCTCCTACATGTTTTGACGTGACCAAGTGATAATTTTTACACATTATAAACTCGTCGCATGGCTATATATTATCGCTCACATGCTAATTGTACGTGCTTTCGTCGTTAATTACAACTTTTATATTTAATTCGGATCAATTAGTAGAGACCATCAACTACGATGGGCGAGTTGGGTGCCTTACACCTTCCTAACTCGTAACTAGAGGTGGCCACGGGCCGGGCGGGCTAGTGCTAGGGCCGGGCTCCACTGGGCTAGTGCTCGGAGAATCGAGCACTAGCATTAGCCCTACACACCCGGGCTAGTGCCAATGCTCGATTTTCCGGGCACTAGCACTAGCCCGCCAGTGCTTGACCGGGCTAGTGCCAGGCGGGCCAGTGCCTGGGCACTGCTGGCTCGGCCGAAAAAAAAGGGCTTGGTCATAATTACCATAATTTTATCATTATTTGATAAACTTATAATAATTAGGATGCCTACGTATCTCAAAAGAATCAAACCCCACGTAGTTCTTCACTTACCTTACTTACCGTCGCTTGATTATTTGATCGGTTCATTCTTAGACGTTCTCATCGGAGATTGATGCTCCCGATTCCGATGTAGTATCCATTGTCATGAATGAATCATCTTCTTCGTCATCATCATCATCATACTTCTTTCCTTGTCTTCTTTTTAATGCTTGATCCCAATCTTTTTTGCATACACATACTTTCACGGATTCGGGAGCTAACCTTGATCGCTTTTCATCCAATACTCTTCTACCTGCACTAAAAGCGGACTCCGAAGCAACTATCGAAGCTGGAACTACAAGAACATCCTTTGCAATTTGGGTTAAAAGCGGATATTGGTGGCTATATTTATGCCACCAATTAAGAATGCTAAAATCACTTTCATCGGTAGTATCATGGACAAGTGTTAAATATTCATTGACAAAAGATGTAGTATCATCTAAAATCGTTCATGTTTTTTTTTTTTTCTAAAATAATATTATGATAAAAACCAAATCTACTTGGTTTAGATTTAGATGACATGGAAGAAGAACTAGCTTGTGCATCAGTACCACCACGTGTATCATACAAATCATGTAATTTAGTAAGAATAGAAACACATTTGTTCACATAATTATCTACATCATAGTCTTGTTCTAATGTTGAATATTAAAATTCTAACATGTTTTTCAATCCCGCGGATTTAACACCGGGATCAAGAATACATGCAATGCCATATATATAGGAAATTCAGTAAAATAAGCCAACTATTTCTCACGCATTAAAGAAACAACTTGCTTTAAACTATCGTAAATAGAAGAATCAACATTAGACATAGCAAAAACTATTTTAATGCATTGTAAAATCACCAAATAAACATTTGGTTCATATACAAGCGAAAAAACTTTTGTAGCATCATAATAAGATTTCAAAAGATCATAAAGAGGTTCGGTAAGTTCCCAAGTAACATCATCGAGAAGTCGTGCTTTTGGATCGGTAGAATGACGTTCATTATACAAAGTAGTAATAATTTTTTTATACCTGATTGCAGCACCTAGCATGGTGTAGGTAGAATTCCACCTTGTTGGTGTAGCAAGACCAAATCTCTTTGCTGGCAATTGATGTTCCGTGCACAATTGTTTGTATCTACGCTTTTTTGTGCCCGTTGCTTTAAGCCACTTAATAACTTTTCTAATAGGGCTTAAAATAGGAGAAATACAAGCAGTTTCTTCTTGAGCGGACAAATTAATAATATGTGCACAACATCTAACATGTAAAAACATACCATCTAATAATAAAGTTGGAATATTAATCTTGATATGACCAATACAATTAGTATTAGCCGAATCATTATCAAATGAAATAGTAAACAACTTATCAGTCAATTTAAACTCATTACAAGTAGCATGAATACGAGAATATATGTTATAGCCGGTATGCGACTCTTCCATAACATCAAAAGCAATAATACGTTTTTGTAATTTATAATCATTATCAATCCAATGAGCGGTAATGCATATATAAGGCTCACCTTGTCTTTAAGTCCATGTATCAGTAGTTAGGCAAACACGTCCACTAAATGAACGAAAATATTCAATTAGCTCGCCTCTAGTTTTGTGATATTGTGTCATAGTAAGACGCTTAAGAGTGTTCCTAGGCACCTTTCTATAAGCGGGTTGTAATGATAATCTATTAAACTCTTCATAATTAATACTTTCACCAAAACTAAACGGCAATTCATCAAGACAAACAAAACTAGCCATATTATCAATCATTCGATCTCTATTATATAGAAAGGAATACCTCCACCGCGGGTCGGGGTCATATAACTTCCGATTTGTGATTGACCACCACCATGGCTTGATTCACCTTCAACTATTTTTTCAAGGTCGATTATGCCATGTACGCTTTGTAGGTGTCGAGCTTGAGTGCCGGTTCCACTACCCGTTTTCCACTTCAATTCCACATTAACATGGTTGGCTTTGCAAATTCGACAAACATGTTTGAAACATTTTACACCTCTTTGGTCATTTTCGGTGTAGACTTTGTCAAAATGAGCCCAAACAAAACTTGTTTTGACACCACGTCGATTAACAATACCACCACCTTGTCCACCTACAATTAAAGAATAACGATATTATTTAAGTTTTAAATTTACATTAATTGAATAAATTAAAAAATTAAATGAATTGAATAAATATGCAACTTTATAAATTGAATTTTACCATCTTGTAAATCTACATCCGTTGTTGGACGAGAACGGGGTGGTGGCATGGCCGATGATTCTTGTTGTGATGCATTACGTACACTTACAAATAAAATTATATCAATAAAAAGAAAAATTGACAAAATAAAACTAATAATTATAAAAATAAATTATAAACATTAATTTACCTTGATGAATAACACCTAGAAGTGATTCTTCATATTCTCTCAACACTCTTCTTTGATCGGGAGTTAGATTATCCATTTCGGGTTAATATGATTTTTTGATAAGAATATTAAAATATTCAATACAAAATACAATAATTATCAATACTAATAATAATTATCAAAATAACAATAATAAAAGTACTAAATATTGTATACTTAATATAATACTTGTAGTAATTTTTTTCTAACTAAAATTGAAAACTTAGGGCCCGTTCGGTATTACTGCCGTTTTCAGTTTTTGTTTTTTTTGCGTAAAAAGTTTAGCTAGATAAGTAGCAAAAATTAATTTAAACTGTATGTTTCTATAATAGTCATACAGAAAATGAAAAACTGACAACTGAAAACTGAAAACCACTTTTTCTGGTTTTCAAAAACGTGACTTTGGTTTTCAAAAAAACAGAAAACTGAAAATAGAAAACGATACCAAACAGACCCTTAATTAATACTTAAAAATTTTAATAATTTTTTTTAAGTAAATTTAAAACTTGAATACTTGAGAGTTGTAGAATTGTAGTAATTGAAGAAGAAATGTAGAATAGAGAGAGTGATTGTGTGGAAATTGAAGTTGGATTTATTGGGTATTTATAGAAAAATTCATGGTAGGGATAAAATTAAAAAAAAAAAAAAAAACAAAAAAAACAAAAAAAAAAAAAAACTGCCGTTGCACAAACGGCTAGTTTTTGGGTTTTAAACCCAAACTAGCCGTTGGCTAGAGGCGGGCTGGACGGGCCGCTACTTGTGCAGGGCTTGGCCGTTACTTGACCAGGGCCTTAACCAGGGCTTTGACCAGGGTTTTGACCGGGTTTTTGACCGGGTTTTTGACCGGGGCTAGTGCTTGAAAACTCGAGCACTAGCCCTGTCACTACCAAACCAGGGATTTGCAGTGCCTGGGCCGGGCCGTGCCGGGCAGTGCCAGGGCGGGTCCGGGCTCCTAGTGCCCAATGGCCACTTTTACTCGTAACCTTGCATCGAACCCCTATTCTAGGTTCATGGGGTACCTATAAAAAATCCCGCTGGCGACTCCGTGTAATTCACACCTCTTTTCGGGAGAGAGGATCGACAACCCGGCGGAACGGCATCTCAAAGTGGCGACTCCGCTGGGGACTAATTGCAAAGCTCGAAAATTGATCCGTTGTAAATACTTAATGCGTAATTAACATTGCATATTTCATACAGTTTGCATGCCGCGCTAGTACGTTGTGCCCTAGGACAAAGCCAATTGACCACGAAAGAAGGACTATTGCTCATTGGACCAACTCGGTTTATGCGATGAAAATATGGTCTATTTTCACCCCGTGACGCCTGTACTAGTCAACTCGGCCGAGCACAAAATGGATGAACTCATTAGCACGGTCTGATGCACCGAAACCTAATGAACTTTATCCTAGTCGTGGGTATCACCTCCCCTAATAACTACTTCATTTAGAAAGCATAGAACAATTTACGTGGATTATTAAATTATATACGTGCATTATTGTCTAATTGAATTGCGCTACGTAATTGTTGTGTTTTTTCTAAAAGGAAATTTTGCATGTTGTACATACGTGTCCTAGAGGATTAGGCCATAGGAGTTCTGACAACTCGATACTAGTCATCATTAGAATAGGAGATCTATTGTCATGTTAGGCTGAACCTAGTCCACTCAATTTGTTTCCTAGTGCATTAAGGAGTCCAACTTTTTTCTTTACGCCGCCGTAGACTCGGTACCATATTATTCACCTTAATAATCCTAATCCGAGCCAAGTCTTGCACTCTCTAGTTTCTTGATAGTGGTCAGGAGAGTTTTACCTAATTCAGACTTTTAGTATTCTGGTGCCTACACACTTTTCCATAGTCCATTATTCACTCTTACCATAAGAAGGGATCCAGTCTCACTAGGTAGGGTTGTTAGTATCATAGCAATTTTTTTTTACTTAGCTACTCCGACGCTGAGGAAATTCCACATATGAAAAATATGGTCAACTAGATGTACTACACTTTATAACTCTATTGGAGAAGGCTAAGTATTACTCTAATGGTGAACATATGCAATAATGAGCTATAAAAGAAATTAAGTGGTACGTTCATGCAATGACAAAAGGATTTTTCATTTACCTCATGTTTTCTTGTATAATTGTAACAAAGTTCAAATTAAGCATGGACTTAAAATGACATTCATACTTACTCCTACGTGAGCAGTTACTCATTGGAGAACTCTATTTTTTCCTAGGACCATAGTAGAGGAAACCATAGCATGGTAGACACCACTTTGGACACCTCTATTTGATCAATCCAAGAATATCAAAGAAAGCTGAAACACGAGTACCAAGAATACGATTTTTGCACCATATACATGGACTTAAAATTAATAAGTGTCATGAATTACGTCAAAAAAATTAGTCTCTCGGCAAGATGAAATTGCAATTAACGCCTACTTGAGCACTCATTTTAGCGCTCGATGATGAAAACGGACAATGGACACGCGTAGAGGTATCGTTTGCCAATGAGTTCGATGTATCAGTTTAGACCCAAATTACCACATTCAGCCAAAAGAGACTTTTTACCGATGGTCGTGGTTTAAGTGTCTAGTTTGGGCCAATGTGAGATTAGTGTTGATTGGGCTTAGAGTACTATAAGAGTCTTTATTTAGCTTGGGCAAATCCCTCGTTACTCATGCAATTCTCACTTACTTGGTCCGTTGGTGCCAGTCACCTATTGGAATTAGACTTTGTTTCGAAATAGGATTTTGCTCTATAAGTATTGATTGTCGGCTATGTTACCGGAAGTTTCCATAAGCCTTCCTTATGCCATCTTGTCACTAGCATGCATAAGATTCCTCGTCCTAAAACTCTTAGAAACTCCTCTGATTAGTACGAACATGTCACCCAAGAGCTTCCTAATGCTACTCGAATGTCACTTCCCTCCTACTATAAATAAATGCCCTTCGTATCTCTTGTTTTCCAGGCACAAAACTCACAAAAAAACCTCTCCAATTAGTGCGCAAAAATAGCCGAAATATTCATGAACAAGCACATGAGTCTCGAATAAGAATTTTCACACATATCCGTGCGTCCTATCTACAAACTCTGATCTACATCTTTAACAACGAAGGTTGGGAAAAGAGCACAAAACACCCTCATCACCATAAACACATACACCTTAACTACGACGTCCAACGACCGTAGACTATCCTATTCAATCAAATCTAAACAAGACAACTAAGCTACGTGGAATACGAGGGTCAAGACTATACCTTGGACTTATTGACAAACGACACTGAGATCTGCGATACGACTACACAAGAACGTCCACCTGAGGGCCCCAATATATTTATCAAAACGGTTTTTCAAAGCTTATACTTTATTATCGTATATGTTGGGATCTCGATTTGCTAGTTCAGGTTAGTAAATTTTGCGTGCTTCGCATTACTAACTATTATAATCTATATGTGTTGTCTTAGCTTGATCACACGTAGTAAACATGGCAAAGTGGGTACGCTAATTAGTTAGTTTTGTCTAAATATTACATACATGGATGGCATAATAAAAAGCGTGCAGCAATTCAGCTAAACACAATTTGGTCACGTAGTTCATGATTCAATCACAAATCTCCTACATGTTTTGACGTGGCCAAGTGATAATTTTTACACATTATAAACTCGTCGCATGGCTATATATTATCGCTCGCATGCTAATTCTACGTGCTTTCGTCGTTAATTACAACTTTTATATTTAATTTGGATCAATTAGTAGAGACCATCAACTACGATGGGCGAGTTGGGTGCCTTACACCTTCCTAACTCGTAAACTTGTATCGAACCCCAGTCTAGGTTCGTGGGGTACCTATAAAAAATTCCGCTGGAGACTCCGTGTAATTCACACCTCTTTTTGGGAGACCGGATCGGCAACCCACTGGTACGACATCTCCCATTTCTCATGTCCATATTCCACAAGGAGAGCGAGGTTGGTTTAGTAGGAAATTGGGGGAAGTTTCTGAGGATAGTTTGGCATTACCTAGGAAGAGAATTAAGAAGGATCGAGATATGTCATGGGTCCTCACCGAATCTGCCGCTGGGGGTCCAATGCAGGTTAACGTGATCCCTAGCTTTGGTGGTCATGTTGCTCATCGTATTTGGACACAAGAGTTCCAAAGACCGCGGTGCTATCCTGTGCTATACCCGCGATAGGCAACTAGAGCAACTTAGACAATATTCTTTTTTTCACAAGGGTGCAGAGGACATGGTTTCACATACAGGGTTGTGACACTTACATAATTGTATGATGCGGCATTTAGACCTCTCTTTGATATCGGCTTTCGTTGATAGATGGCAGCCAGACACGAACACCTTCCACTTGCCCTTTGGAGAGATGACCATCTTTTTGCACGACGTGTACTATATTTTCCGTATATCGGTAGAGGGGGAAGTATTTAGTGGCTGTGGATCACCTGATCAATTTAAGGCTAACATGTGTGAGCTCCTAGGTCGGACCCCGGATGAGTTAAAAGAGCCGGCTGATAGTGAAAGCGGGTGGAAGGCTCCATGGTATAAGTCTGGTGGTGTGTTGTATGAGTACATTATGCCTATGGTAAGGAAGGGTCTGTTGGAGTTGGTGTCCTCCGACATTAATGCGTTGACTAATTAAATCTAATTAGGAATAAACCTTGGATATATTGAATATACAAGTCAGTTGATTAACGTAAATCGATAACGGTTAACTGGCTAGAGTTTGACGTTATTGTCGTTTGACGGCGGTAATCAACTTATCCCTCTCGGTCACACCGATAAAGATAGTTTCTCCAAAGGATATTATATTTGTATTTATTACAATATAATATAAACCCTAAAGTATCAGTTAAAGAGTTAACTGATTATATCTGTAACACCCCCAAATTTCCTTTCCTTTTTAAAAACATTTTTATCGCGAATCAAAATCCAAATTAAGGAAATTTAGAGGTGTCACTCCGCACTCGAGTCAAATACCCGAATGCAAGGAGATTTCAAAAGCCAAACTACAAATGTCTAATGGTCTAAAATAGTCTATTACAATCCATTAATTAAATTACAACAATTCGAAATATGAAATATGAAATTGTCTAAGTATAATAAATGGTCTAATAACTTAGAGTCCACCTAATATCTAATGAGTCGTCGTTCCCGCATGCATCGATCACTGCAAACCTGTGGTGGATTTAAAACACAAAATCCACAGTTGAAAAAGTCAGTGAAATTGAGTAAGCCAACACCTCAACGTGTAGAAAACCAAAACCCTTACCTGAATTTTGAAAACATTTTAATTTTATTTTCGAAAACCACACTTAACACGTTATCATATAAACCAATCATCAAGACAATTTACATCACCAGTATAGAAATATCACAGTAGCTTCAACATGTATATAACATATCATTAATGTAATCCAAATTATTCTTTTATATCTTTAATGAGGAATCCATACCAAATATTATAAGTGGGATGAGTCGAATTTGTTTCCAACTCATCCAAACCATACCAATCATATATTTATAAGTGGGTGAGCTGGTTTTTACCGAATCACCAAACCATACAATTATATACGTGGGTGAGCCGAATCTTTGTCGACTCACCAAACCATTATATACGTGGGTAAGTCGGTTCTTTGCCGACCCACCAAACCATACCATACAAGACTACTTGACCTTAAGTGTGCACACCCCCTATTAAGTATTGCTAACCCAATAGAGTAGTACTAGTGCCAAGCCCACTTAAAAACCGATGCGGTGGGGCAATAAAGTGGAGTCGATGTGACTCAAACCAATAATCATCGTGTATCCTCATACTTTATTTATTTTGTTTATAATATCGATCATTCACACAAGTTTATATTCCAACAATCATACAATCATTCATAATTCAGACATACCAATATCAATTTCACACCCATCAACCATAATTCCAACAACATCTTTTGAATCATAAACCAAACAATATATCAACGCATTAATCCAATCCAATTAAATCAAAATATGAAAATCAAAACAATAATTCGTTCTCTACCTAACATGATACTAGGTTTTCATCCAGCACACCAATCACTTAGCATATAATTTTTGAAAGGTTTCTACAAGCTTAAGAAAGGTTGAGCATGCTAGCTTACCTTTTCAATGCACACAAGAACACGATAGCACAACGGTCACTAGTATTCTTTGCCTACGAACTCAGGGGCTACAATAATACAATCAATAATCCCAAATTAATACTAATCTCACCCAATCATTCATCAAATACTTATGTTAGCTCTACTCTATTCGGAATGCCCACCACAATCTATATTCAACAATTATCAATTTAACCAACAATTATAATTCTAATTCAATAATTAAATACCAATACTCAAATAACACTCAATTTATCTTAAATATTCCCAAAGACTTAAAATGACTTTTAAAACAGAATCTAATTTATGAAAATAAATACTTTATTATTACAATTTATTTAGGATTTATTAAAACTATTTATATTATGTTTTAATTATCAAAATCATGCTTAAATTACATAAAATCACATAAAAACGAATTAAACTAATTAAATTACGAAATCAGTTTATAATTCCCTAAATTATCAAAATTTCGAATTATTATTATCATAATTAAATTGGAGTAATTAGCCTAATTATAAAAAAAAAAAATCACTCAAATTTCCCCTAATTTACAATTTCTACAAACTTGAGTAAAACCCAATTTAAATCTCAAACTAAATTCAAGAACTCCAATTGACAGATTATAAGTATGATAAAATCATAATTGTCGAGACTAATTGAACCTAATTCGAATAATTTAGCTAATTAATCCCAAAATCGTGATTAGTGAAAATCAACCCAAATCAAACGTCAAAACCAATTCTTTGTGTATAAAACTAATTCAAATCAACTACCCAATAATCATAACATCTATTAGTATCAATTAAACACGAATTAAAGCTTTAAAAACGACTCAATAATCATGTTTGATTACAAGAGCGAAAACAGGGAAAATAGGGGTGGCGAAGGACGTTGCCCACGGCAAAGGAAGGAGGAAGAAGAGTGGCATCGAGGTGGTTGGAACAAACGGGAACTGGTGGCTGGGTAGGCGTCTTGAGCGACCGGCGATGTGTGCGCGAGGTGTGTGGTGTGCGTGAGAAGGCAATTGAAAAACATGGGTGATTTGTAAAGGAAGGGGGGTGTCGGGTAGAGGAGTGAGAAAAAGGGTTTTCATTTTATTTTTATTTTTTTTCCTTTTTTTTTTCTTTTTCAATTTTCTGATTTCCTTATTCTCTTTGGGTTTGGTATTGGTTGTTTGGGCCAACTTGGTATTGAGTTGGTGTAGATTGTTATAAGTAAAAGTGACCCAATTTGAAAATGGAAAACCCAAATTGCAAGTCCAAATTTGGAACCAATTCCCGATCCCATTTTCGAAAACGACTCACGAAATAACAACTAATACATTTTTCACTAGAATAAATGAGCTAATAATACTAAGAAATTATTATTAAAGTATTCCGAATTTTCGGGATATTACATCCTTCCCCCCTTAGGACAACGCTTCGTCCTCGAAGCGCAAAATAATTGAGTGAACTCATTACACCACCACACAACACATACCAAACTCATATGGCGCAAATGTAGCAATGCGTTATTCTACGTTTGATGCAGAGTTGGCATTACAATCCACCCTCCTTAAAAGAAGAGTTCGTCCTCGAACTCACGAGATAAATGTTTCAATATGTAAGTAAATAATCCTAACGCCTTGATGCACGAGTCATTGATGTAAGGATGACATTGAAATATAGAATTTTCTCATCAATTTTGTGTTATTAACCCATACACTTTAGAAGATACACCATTATATCAATCTTATAATAACCCAAAAATTATAGCATCGCCAAGATCATTAAATTTCTTCTATAACCAAGACCCTTAATAACGTCGAAACCAATAAGACAGTCAACCTCAAATACTTTATTAACTTGTTAGGCAAACTACAAATATACTTTGAAATATAAGGAACCACATACCCAAGAAAACTTACTCATCAATCCTCAAGTTCCAAACTCAAAAGAGAACTATTTGTGTTAAAATTCATGCCCTCTTGTCCTCATGATGACATATATATATCCAAATAATCCACCATACTATTCAATAATACAAACCCACATATGATACAATACTAAAATATAACCTCCAACAATAGTTCTAACTTCCCCAATATAAATCTGATTTTAAAACAACAACGTAATATTCAAAATATAAATCAAGCAATCCATTCATTTAAATCAACAAATCTCAACATTATTCGATACACATCCCAAAATTCTTAACCCATTTGAGTAGTCATTGTCACACCTCAACTTACCAAAATCATTTCTCAATATTAGTCAATCAAAATATACATAAAAACCCAAAAAATATCCGAGATCCATTCCGTTAGAAATATAATTTCCCGGAGCATCACAACTCATATATATCAAAATCAAACAAAACCATTATATCTAAAATAAAATCTTTTCAGCCTGAATCATTTAATAAAGACCATATTCTCTGTATTATACAAAACTCATAAAACTCACCTTTAAAAATTATCCCTCAATCACATAGTAACCCAAAATGAAATTTGAAGTAACCAAACTCACTAAGTCACTTTGCTAATAAACTCAACTCTTTAAATCATAATTCAATAATCATACCATGATAACAATGATGGAGATTTTAAACCCCAATGATAAATTCTGACCTAAATAAATCTCCAACTAATCTGATCATCGTCGAAATACAACCTTCGTACATTATATATAAACCCCAAAAATCTCAAATTAATACATCAAACTATTCTTTAAGATAGATACACATAAGGAAAATTAAGATCATGGATCCGAAGTCATATTATCCCAAAATAGTTGTAAACTTCCATGACGATATTAATTATAACAAACTCAAATCCATTAAACAATACAGTCATATATCTCGAAATAAATCAGTCAATAAATTTCAAATCCAACATTCCAAATTTCACCACACAAGAACAATTTTAATCTCTAGAAACCAACCAAACTCCAAATTCAATATCATATGCCACACTCAAATTTCTTATTCACATCTCACAATAACAGTTTCCTTTCAATACTCAGAAAATCACCTTGTAACAATACCACTCAATAATGCTACAAACCTCCATATAATGTAAAATCTATAATTAGTATAGCTGTCAATAGATTTCCTTATTACGAACATTCATTTCAACATATAACCCCCACTATATATATCATATTTGACCAAAATCTCATATAAATCATCGACGTGGCGATGTCTAAATACATGTGTGAAATGCTAAATATAGAGCATAATAATGTACACATTAGCCAAAGTCCCAGTACTAAGGGTAGGGTGGGAGGGCACTACTTATGTTTTGGTATATTTCCTCTATAGGTAATTCAACTCCTTAAGAATGATGCAACAACTTCCTATCAAACACTTAATAACAATTTCAACACTAATAAATACCAAAATAATATATGTCTCAATTGAGACACATTCCATGAAACCAAGATTATACATGTCGACCAAGCATACTTAGAATAGACATACCATTTTCTCATTCCAATTCAATAAATAATCATTCCAAATATATAAGGTACATTTGACCTTCCAAATAATCATTCCCCTTACAATATCGGATAATGTTTTATGAGTTCAGAACTCAGGTCGAATAAATTATGGTTTTAGTGTAAATTGTCAAAATTGACAATTAGCTATTTAAATTATAAAAATTTGTAATTTTAGCTTAAAATGATGTAATTAGTAATAATTATATAGTGATATAATAATTAACTAACACTTAAAGAAATAAGTGTACAAATCATACCCAAATTGTAATATAAGATGTTAAGGGGTATAATTAGTAAGGGTAAAATGGTGATTTGAATTACCTATACTATATATACCTTGTTTTGATGGTCAAACATCATACAACATCATTTTACACAAAAATTCAGATCCTAATTAGAGAGGAATATAAGGAATAACCCCCTTGTTTTTCTTCATCTTTTTAGCTACTTTGATAAGAAATCAAAGTTTGATTTCTTCCTTTTGCATGCACATAAAAACTTGATCAAAACACTTATCTAAGCCTAGTATATCATTAGCTAATTTGTTGGCTAATTATATATAAGGTTTTAGGGTTAAAATCTCATAAAACTAGTCCATTTTGTGAGATTTTTGGAGAGCTTCTTTGGTGGATCAAGGGAGGAGGATTCATAACTTAAAAAACTCAAGATTAAGGAAGATGATCCCCATTAATTTGCAGCTCAAGAACCTTCATTTGAAGGAAGGTCAAAACTCCTCTTGATTAAGGTATAAAAACATGTTTTATTACCTTATTTATGCTTTAATCTTACATGCAACTAAATATTTTTAGCTAAACTTAATTGGAAGTAATTAATTACTAATTAGAGGAGTCTAATTAGAGGCTAAACAACTTACATGTGGTATCAGAGCATCGGTTTAAGTTGCATGTTAATTTTAAACTTTATTAGGTTAATTAGTAACTTAATTAATTTTTGATGATAAAAATTGGTTTTATCATACAAACTAAATTTTCATGTGATGTTTTCGGCATGTGGATGCTCCAACTAAAATTATGGTATTTTGGGAATTTATTTGCTAATTTTGCTTATTTTTGGTTGTTGTTACAACATTTATGCTATTTTTCTAATTAATTGGTAATTAGATTAACATGCATGTTAATTTTTTTTTTTAATTTAAGAAATTTATAATTTTTTCAGAATTATAATGAGTATAATTTCCAGAAATTATTTAATAATTGTATTGGCCATTTGTTATTAGTTAGTAATAATATAAATGGTGGAAAATTGATTTCTTAAGAGAAAATGACCAAAATATTTTTGCATATTTTTGTCCTTAATTAGCTACTGGTTGTGAGCTTAAATCACATAATGAAATAATTTCTAAATTTTTTCATAATTAGTAATGATTTATTTAGATATTTTCGGGTTTATTATGTGATTTTTGGACAAATAGTTAGCAAATATAATCAAATTAAACTAATATATTCAATTTTAGTGGAGACTAAATATTGAAAAACTAATTAGTTGGTGGTTAGTTTAAACTTAAAAGGTGTTTTAAGTGTTGATTATTGATTCTAATAAGTTGGAATCAGAAATTCCTAAAGTTACCCGGTTCCTTGTACAGTAAAGTTGAAAATCTGATTTTCGGTCTTATTTGCATGATTCTTAGTATAGTATGGCCATAGAGTACTATAGTATCGGTACTGTACCGAAATGTATGGACGATATCCGATTGGTTTGTAATAATTGCGATCTCGTATCGCCGGTTTGTAATACTTTAATTCTTTTATTTTTCAAAAATGTATAATAGGAGGGTCCATGTGTACATTTGTTTATATTGAAGATCGGCGTTTTCAGAAAGCCAATGGTTGGCGGAACGAGACTGAAATGAAGACGGAGCCTTTGAATCATTTGAAGCCTAGTTTAGGTTTAAGTGTTTTAACTAGGTTCTAGTCTTATGGCCATACTAGGACTTGGATTTATTTGATGCATGCTTGGTTTTATTTTTGCACAATTAAAACCAAACGTAAATCCCACATTGTCATATCCTTTATCCGCGACTCGCTAGAATTAGTTCACTTAAAAGCGATAGATAAAATATGACAAGATCTCTCACTAAAATATAAAATCGAGATTTAGTCCTTCCACAATTCACACCTATGCAACCCTTGTTCATTAGGGGCACGCTCGCCCTAGCGGGGTGTTTCCTTCTTACCTTGGGGGTGTAGGTTAATAAAGAGTTATTACGAGTGAATTTTGGTTTCATCTTGACGTGATTTGCAATACAAGTCTTCCCATTCGGGACTAAAGGATTGATTTAGTTGAAATCGATCAACCGAGAGTTCTAAGTGTAGAATCAATCATGAGTTGGTTCACCGAAATTACATAAATTTGGGATGTATCGCCCTCCGCGTACCTAAATTTATATAAGATCGGATCTCGGAATCATTTATATAATTTAGAGAGATCATTATATAAATGCCTAAATTCACAAATAATTATTTTAATGTGAATTTGACGATGAATTTAATCGATTGTTTTTTCCCATGTTGTAGTTTAAAATTCGAAAATGGCTCAAACGTCCAATTCAGTAATATCCAAAGACTCCTGGCTTCGTAATTTTATGGAAAAGAATGAACTAAAGCAGGATGGAAGCAATTTTACTGATTGGGAGTTAAACCTGCGATTAACCCTTCAATCTGATAGAAAACAACACGAACCCCCGATTCCTGCTCCAAGTCCCAACGCCACCCTTGAAATGATACAAATGTATCAAGAGTACGAGCATGAATCTGACCAGACTAAGAATGTATTGATTTTTGCTATGCACCTGCGTTTACAGAAACGCATGATTGATTTTGGTGCATATCAAATATTCGCTCGGCTAGCGACTAGTTTCTCGCAAAAGCCGCAAATACTTCAATACGAAGCAGATTCGAGTTTCTTTGAGACTAAGCTCTCAAAGGGCCAACCAATTGGTCCTCATGTTCTCAAATTTATCTAGAATGTTGAACCTCTTGAGAAGTTAGGTTTCCCAATTTCTGAAGATTTTGCGGTATACCGTTTGCTTAATTCTTTGCCTGCAACATTCGGTCCTTTTCGGACAAATTGCAACATGAATGATTTAAAGAAAAATCTTCATGAATTGCATGCCATGCTTGTACAACATGAGAGGGATATGGTGTCTAGTGGGAGTGGGAATAGAGATGTTTTATCCATGGCGGTAAAACAAAAGGGGAAGTTTAAGAAGGGTGCAGGAAAGGGTAAGAAACCCGCGCGTGGCAAAGGAAAAGGAAAAGTTGCTTCGAGCAACAACTCTATTGCTAAGAGAGGCGCGACTCCTGAACAGAAATGCTTCCACTGTGGAAATTTCGGCCATTGGAAGCGAAATTGCCCAAAGTACCTGGAGGAGAAGAAGTCAAAACCAGGTATATATATGATAGACATTAATTATGCAAGTACCACGTCCTGGGTATTAGATACTGGATGTGCATCTCACCTTTGTAATCACTTGCAGGGGCTGACGAAGGCACGTCGGCTGGCAAAAGGTGAAGTTGACCTCCGTGTCGGGAATGGAGCTAAAGTAGCCGCCGTATTAGTAGGAACGTATATTCTGTCACTTGCCTCAGGGCTAGAGTTGTATCTAAATAACTGCTATTTTGTACCAACTCTAAGTAAGAATATAATTTCGGTTTCTGTTTTAGACGCTGAAGGTTTTGATTTTTCAATACGAAACAACAGTTGTACCTTCTCGTTTAATGATATGGTGTACGGAACAACCAAATCTATAAACGGTATTTACGTTTTAGATTTCACAAATGAGGTCTATCATGTAGCAAATAAAAAGCTCAAAATAGGAGATCCCGATCAATCCTACCTTTGGCACTGTCGTTTAGGGCATATAAACGAAAAACGCATTGAGAGACTCGTAGCCAATGGAGTTCTCAAACCATTTGATTTTGGATCTTATGGAACATGCGAGCTAGTGATTTATTGGCCCTCATTCATACAGATGTTTGCGGTCCAATGACAATTACTGCCAGAGGTGGTTATGACTACTTTGTCACTTTTACAGATGATTTTAGTAGATATGGCTACATTTACCTAATCAAATATAAAAGTGAGGTACTTGAGAAATTTATAGAATTTCAAAAGGAAATAGAAAACCAATTAGGAAAGAAGATCAAGGCCTTACGATCTGATCGGGGAGGTGAATATCTCAGTAATGACTTTGATATTCATCTGAAAGACTGTGGAATCATATCACAGCTTACATCTTCTGGTACACCACAATTAAATGGTGTAGCCGATGGAAGAAACCGTACCATGTTGGATATGGTAAGATCAATGATGAGTCAGACCGAGCTTCCTAATTCATTTTGGGGTTTTGCTCTCCAAACTGCCATTTTCACACTCAATAGATGCCCGACTAAATCAGCTCGAAAACTCCATATGAGTTATGGAGAGGAAAAGTTCCTAACCTCTCACTTATCAAGATCTGGGGTTGTGAAGCATATGCCAAAAACAAGACTGACAATAAGCTTGCACAAAGATCTGAGAAATGTCTGTTTGTAGGTTATCCTGTATAGACTCGAGGATATTACTTCTACAATCGTCTAGAGAACAAAGTTTTTGTGTCTCGAGATGCAGTCTTTTTAGAAAATGAATTTATTTCTAAAAAACACAGTGGGAGAAAATTTGAACTTAGCGAAGTTCAGGAGCCACAAATGCAAAATGAGGCTCATGATGTTTTGCCAGAAGACATCCCTGAATCGTCTAACTCTGTGGTTCCATTCTCCACTCCTAGAAGGTCAGGCACATCAAGCCACCCACCAGATCGATACCTAGGTGTGATCGAGGATGGTGGTGATCACTTTTTGCTTCTAGAAAGTAATGAGCCTGCAACCTATTGAGCAGCCATGACTAGACCGAATTCTGATAAATGGCTAGAGGCAATGAAATCCGAGATAGATTCCATGTACGAGAATCAAGTATGGGACTTGGTTAACTTGCCTGAAGGAACCAAGGTTCTTCAGTGCAAATGGATCTTTAAGATCAACACCGGCATGGATGGAAATCGAGATATTTTCAAAGCTAGATTGGTAGCTAAAGATTTCACGCAAGTTCATGGTTTAAACTATGACGAGACCTTTGCGCCAGTTGCAATGCTCAGATCTATTCGAATAATCTTAGCAATTGCTGCTTTTCATGAGTATGAGATATGGCAGATGGATGTTAAAACCTCCTTCCTGAATGGGTTTCTGGAAGAGGAAGTGTATATGGCACAACCTGAGGGTTTTATTGATCCAAACAATCCTAAGAAAGTTTGCAAGCTTAAGAGATCCATTTATGGTCTTAAGCAAGCATCTCGGAGTTGGAACCATCGGTTTAACCATGTGATTAAAGAAAATGGTTTCACCCGAAGTGTCGAGGAACCTTGTTTATACATGAAATTTAGTGGGAGTAAAGTAACTCTCCTAATCCTATATGTAGATGACATATTACTCATTGGGAACGATAACCCCATGCTTAACTCCATTAAGAACTGGCTCAGGAAATATTTCCAGATGAAGGATTTAGGAGAAGCGCAACGCATCCTATGTATTCGGATCTATAGAGATAGACCAAAAAGAATACTAGCATTAAGTCAAGAAACTTATATTGATAAAATTCTTGACGAGTTCAATATGGAAGACTCTAAAAGAGGCTTTTTACCTATGGGAAGTGGGATAATTTTGAGTAAAGCTCAATGTCCGACTGATCCTAAGGATATTGAACGCATGAAATCGATAGCTTACGCTTCCGCAATCGGTTCGATCATGTACGCTATGATGTGTACGCGTCCTGATGTGTCATATGCCTTGACTATGACAAGTCGTTACCAAGCCAATCCAGGCGAGAGCCATTGGATAGCCATTAAGAACGTCCTTAAATACTTAAGAAGGACTAAGAACACGTTAGTTTTTGGAGGGGATTCTAAGCTTCGTGTAAAGGGTTATGTAGATGCTAGTTTCCAAACTGATCGAGATGATTCAAAATCTAAATCAGGATATGTTTTCGTACTGAATGGAGGAGCCATATGCTAGAAGAGCACCAAGTGTAACAACCCTAAAAATTCGCTTAAAGAAACTTGGAATTTATTTAGAATTGCTACGCTGCACTTGACTACCGAGTCAATTGCTAGGCTAAGAATTCATTACAGTAAACCAAACGAGAAAATTTGTCGAGTTACAATTCTCAAAACTTAAATCCAAATACATCAATAAACGAAATTCAAGTCTTTGAAAACCCCAACATGCACGACTTCGTAAGCAAGCATCCATATCATCAAAACCTGTCAACTATGGCATCGAAGAAGGACATAGGCCCCAGAACGAGGTAGGGACGAACCAGAAGATAGAACGTCAGCACCGGCTGAGTAAGAAAAATTAAACATAAAAAAAAAACAATAAGATACGCGCCTCTCTAGGCGCGTAGCTAAAAAGAACAGATTAACGATATAAGTAAGGAGTAACAACAACAGTAGAACGAAGTATCGAATGAGCATCGCTACCCAATATACAGATTGGTAACGAATGAGCATTGCCGCTCAATATACAAATTATTTATTCATACTTTTCGGCCAGGGTCCTACCCCAACGCCCCCACATTAACGAACTTTGTTCGAGCTAGAGTTGTAAGTATCGCCCCTAATAACCCCGAGTGTGCACACTCCTCGCAAGATGGGCCGGTAGGACGAGATTCCCATCTAGGAGGAAGACTATTAGGAAGTCGGTAGCTAATCCGACCCAAAAGTACCTTGATCAAAGGTATATCGAACGATGATCGGTCAAGCCGCATCATCGTACTCTAGGTGGTGTCATTTCATTTCCTTTTTGATTTAAACCAAACGTTAATACATTATTCGAGTGTGTGTTATTTGATAATCCAAATTGAATCGATCTTAATTGATAGACAAATGAAACAAAACTTGAGCCAAAGCAAAACACCAAAGAGCCACCCGGCCGAGAGGCCGAGTGGTGCATGCGGTCAACAAGGGCCGAGAGGCCAGGAGTCGTGAAAGGCCGAGAGGCCGAGAGCAAGGGAAGCCGAAGGGCTGCAAATCGAATAGCAGTTCAAATAATAGTACGCCCATATTATGAAGTAGATAAAGGTGAAGCAACGATCGAGAATGAGCGCATAAGTCAAAGGTAAGGCGACGAGTAAATAATATGATGAGTCAACAAGGATATAGGTTAGCCAAAAGGATCGTGATCACGTTCTTACCTTACTTACGATTAGTATGTGGTTGATCAAACTAGAATGGGAAATCCTCGAATACACACCCTAAACACAAATAGTAAACAACAAATTACTCAATCATCCTACCAATCGATACTTGCACTACACTTGATCGATAATGAAATACACTCACACATACCTCCACACATGATTAAAAGCACTTAATCACAAAATAAGTACAGCTCTACCATAAGCCCTTTAACATCACATTTCAACCCCCAAACGATCTCCAAACAACACCAAATTCGCACAACACCTTACCAAGTATACCAACAACAATAATCCATCATTAAATCACCAAAACAACCACATAAACATCCGAATTAGGCAAAAATCAGAAGTGGGCAGAATACATTTTCATAAATTAGAACATCATAGAATGCTCTCAAATCAACACCATGGTTTACCCATCTCCTAATAAGCATCTCCTCCAAATTCCACATGAATCCACCCATAAAATCACCCCCAACTACACATGAACCCTAATTTCAAAAGCCCTAATTTAGAAACCAACATTTCATACACCAAAACCTCAATTAAGCATGAATAGAGTTCATCAAAGCAATACCCATCAACACTTGCATGATCAAACCACAAATGAATTGAAATTAGAAAAGCCCTAAATAGAAACTTATGAGAAAGGGGTCAAAACTTACAACTCTTGATGTAAAATCAAGAGGGGAGGGCGGCTAGGGTGGCCGACGGCGGCGGTTGGATGCGGTGGTGGTCGACGGTGATGATGGTGGGAGGTGTGCGCGGCTCTCTTTCTCTTCTCCTCTTCTCTTCTTCTCTTCTCTCCTCTTTCACGTACTTCCTTTTTTTTTTTCTTCTGCTGCTTGTGCGACGTGAGGAGTGGAGGGTTCTTTTTTTTTTTTTTTTTTTTTTTTTTTTTTTTTTTTATTGTAGAAAAATAGGAAGGGTTTAGTAAGGGTATTTTGGTAATTTTGCCAAATAGTTGCCCAATTAGGAAATCGTCTCTAAACGGCAAGTATACCCTAATTTCCAAAAATAGAACCTAATATCCTCAAAATAAATGACCCAAAAATGTGGGGTGTTACAGTCTTCCCCCCTTAAAACAAAGATTAGTCCCGAATCTTTAATCCCATCCTCCAAAAGTTCTCCCTTGGTAACACTGATCACAGGATAGAAAAGATTCTGGAATGATAGTGTATTCGAAATCATGCTCAAGGCATGGACAAAAGTTTGAATGAGAATCAGAATGAATTGTGACAGAGCACACGAAATGACAAGAACCAATTCACATTCAAGCAACGGAAACATAACACACATAAAACATCACACATAAAGGACACGAAAATCAGCGAGGAAGAGCAAGGCACGCGCGGCCTCTCCTCCCCCTTAAGATAATGGTTCGTCCCGAACCGAAAGTAGCTTTGGTGAACAGGTGGGGGTACTTATTACGCATAACCAATTCCACCTCCCATGTGGCTTCCTCAACATTATTGTTGCACCATAATACTTTGACCATCTTTGTCTCAGTTCGTCTCGTTTTGCGTACTTTGGTGTCCAAGATTTTCAACGGTGTCTCCTCATATGTCATAGTTTCATCCAGTTCGATAGTCTCCTGGTCCAACACATGAGACGGATCACTGACGTAACGTCAAAGTTGAGAAACGTGGAACACATTGTGAAGCTTATCGAGGTTCGCAGGTAGGTCCAACTCATAGGCGACTTCTCCAATTCTTTTGATCACCTTGTATGGTCCAATGAATTTCGGGCTCAGTTTCCCTTTCTTCCCAAACCTCATTACACCTTTGGTAGGTGATACTCGTAGCAACACCATATCGCCCTCGTTAAATTCTATATGACTGCGACGTTTGTGAACGTAACTCTTCTGTCTAACCTGTGCAACCTTTAGTCTTTCCTGAATCAGTTTGACTTGATCGGTCATTTCCTGATGTAGTCTAGACCTAAAACCATTGTTTCGCTTATGTCATTCCAACAAATTGGACTTCTGCACTTTCTACCATACAAGGCCTCGTACGGGGCCATCTTTATTGAGGCTTGGTAGCTGTTGTTGTAGGAGAACACTATTAAATCCTACTTGTCCTCCCATCCTCCTTGGTATTGTAAGGTACATGCTCTCAACATGTGTTCCAAGGTTTGATTTGTCCTTTCTGTCTGACCATCAGTTGCGGGGTGGAATGCGGTACTCATTAGAAGTTTTGTTCCCAAGACTTCTTGTAATTTCTTCCAGAACCGAGAGACAAAGCGTGCATCGCGGTCTGATACAATCTCCTTTGGTGTACCGTGAAGTCTTAACACATGGTGTATGTAAGCATCAACCAACTATTTCTTTTTCCATGTGTCTTTCATCGGAATGAAATGTGCGCATTTCGTCAGTCTGTTTACAATCACCCAAATCATGTTATTTCCTTTTGAGGTCCTAGGTAATCCTGCAATGAAATTCATAGATATGGAACTCCATTTCTATTCTGGTATAGGTAGGGGTTGCAATTTGCCCTGAGGTCTCTTATGTTCACTCTTAACCTTCTGACAAACCAAACACCTAGATATAAATTCAGCCACATCCTTTTTCATCCCAGACCACCAGAACACTTTCTTCAGGTCTTGGTACATCTTATCACCCCCCTGGATGTACGGAATACTTGCTAGTATGAGCTTCGGTTAGGATTTTGTCTCTCAAACTAGTGTTGTCGGGTATACAGACTCGCTCCTGAAATCGGACTATCCCATCCTTTCCCTTTTTAAACGAGTCAGGCTCCTTTGCCAACTTTTCCGTTATTATTTTGTCAGCTGACTGCAATTCCTTAATTTCCTCCAAGATGTCATTCTCAATGACGGTTGATCCTGGGGTCGTACCTTGTTCCGTTAACTTAATCCCGAAATTGAGGAATTCGTCTCTCAGATTCTGTCTTTGAACAATTAATTGTACCGCATGTAGAGACTTCCTGCTCAGTGCGTCGGCTACGACATTGGCTTTTCCTTCATGATACTGTATCTCCATGTCGTAATCCTTAATCAGCTCCAACCACCTCCTCTATCGCATGTTCAACTCCTTTTGGGTGAATATATACTTCAAACTCTTATGGTCCGAGAAGATTTTAATAGTGACCCTAAACAAATAATGTCTCCACAATTCCACTGCGAAAATTACCGCTGCTAGCTCCAGATCGTGGGTCGGGTAGTTCTCCTCTTAACTTTTGAGCTGCCTAGACGCATAGGCAATTACTCGTCTGTTCTGCATTAGAACACAACCCAAACCATTCTTCGAAGCATCAGTGTACACCTCACAAGGTATGTTTTCGTCTGGTAAAGCGAGCACTGGCGCTGTGGTTAAAAGGTCCTTTAGAGTCTGAAAAGCTTTCTCACAACTCTCTTCCCATTTAAATTTGGTGGTTTTCTTCATCAGGGTCGTCATTGGTTTGGCAACTTTAGAGAAATCCTTCACGAATCTTCTGTAGTAGCCTGCAAGACCCAGAAAGCTTCTGATCTCCGTCACATTCTTAGGAGCTGGCCAGTCCTTTACTGCCTTAATCTTGGCTGGATCCACTGCGACACCGTCCTTAGATATCACATGTCCCAAAAATGCCACTTTGTCCAGCCAAAATTCACATTTCGAGAACTTTCCATACAATCGCTTCTCCCTTCAAACCTCCAAGACAATTTTTAGGTGCTCCTTATGCTCATCCTCATTTTTGGAGTAGATCAGAATATCGTTGATGAATACGACCACAAACTTGTCCAAGTAGGGTCTGAAAACACAATTAATCAGGTCCATAAACACCGCTGGTGCGTTGGTTAACCCAAATGGCATTACTGTGAATTCGTAGTGCTTGTACCTGGTTGAGAATGTTGTCTTTGGTACGTCCTCGTCAACCACCTTCAATTGGTAATAACCAGAACTCAAGTCGATCTTTGAGAACACACTTGCGCCCTTAAGTGAGTCAAAAAGGTCGTCGATCCTGGGTAAGGGGTATCTGTTTTTAACGGTGACGTTATTCAACTCTCGATAGTCGATACATAGCCTCATTGTCCCATCCTTCTTTCTTACAAACAAAACTGGCGCTCCCCAAGGTGACACACTTGGTCTCACATACCCCTTCTCCACCAATTCATCCAGTTGTTTCTTCAGCTCTTGCATTTCCGCCGGTGCCATCCGGTAGG
The DNA here is from genome assembly GCA_963680865.1 of Spergularia marina. NCBI lineage: Eukaryota > Viridiplantae > Streptophyta > Magnoliopsida > Caryophyllales > Caryophyllaceae > Spergularia > Spergularia marina. Next base: position 16,717,999 of record OY804553.1, on the reverse strand, counting down.
GTGACTTAGCAATAGGGCCTGTTCCAGGGAGTAACTCAATCTTGAACTCCACTTCCCTCTTAGGAGGCATCCCCAAAATCTCCTCAGGGAAAACATCAGGGTAGTCACTCACAATAAGGACATCGTCCAATTCTGGGTACTCCACCCTAGTGTCTCGTACATGACATAAAAACAAGGGTTCACTCTTGGCTATCTGCTTCTTCAAATTCATTACAGACACTAGTCTTACTCTTGGTTTCTTTGAAATCACTCGGTATGATACCCTTGCATTCTTCTGCCCTCTAAGCGAAATTTTCTCCAACGAACAGTCTAATCTAGCTTTGTACCTACCCAGCCAATCCATTCCCAATATCACATCGAAATAGGGTAGGGGGAAAAATATCAAATCAGATTTGAACTCATGTCCACAGATCACTATAGGTACATCCTTAAACTGACTCTTACAAGTCACACTGGACCCATCAGGCATAGAGAACTCAAAATCTACTGTTGAACCATCACAAAGTCCACATTTTCCCACAATTCTATCAGCAATAAAAGAGTGAGACGCACCACTATCAAATAACACATTTGCGAAAACGAAGTTAACAGGAAATTTACCTGAAACGACGTCAGTATTGTCAAGTACCTCCTGATTTATGACGTACAGCTGTCCCGTGGCCTTCTTCCCAGGTGTGGCCGCACTGACTGATCCAGTAGGTTTAGCTGGGGCGGTTGAGGCAGCTCCCCTTACTGTTGCCGGGTTCCTGAAAGTATTGTTCGAACCAGCATACCCACTCCGAATCCTGAAATTCTGGAATCGATTCGGCACCACTTGACCACTCCCAGATGTTGCAGGTGGTTTCCCAGCCAATTTGGAATTGCATACATTAGCCTTATGCCCGAGCTTACCACAGTGGAAACAAGTGATCTTCTCACCATTGCACGTCCTTCCCTGGTGTCTCGTGTTGCACTTGTAACAGGGCCTGTCGAAGTCAGAACTTTGGTTTTGAGCTCTGTTGTTGGAAACATTCTCATAGCCTGAGTTCCCAGTCCCAGCGGACTGAGCTTGTCCTTTCAAATTCCCAAAGTTTCCCTTCTTGGCCGGCGTGTTCACCAACTCAAAGGGGGTCTCCTTTCTTTTCCCTCCTACTTCCATGGTCATAACTTCAATATTTTGTTCCACAGTTGTGGCCCTTTCATAAATAGCCTTAACAGTCTGAAATCGTTCAGAAATGAACCATCCCTTAATGCTCCAAAGCAGTTTCTTCCTGAAACTAGCGGCCCTGGAAATCTCAGTCGGGTCGAGCTCTCGGCGAACCTATTCAGATCCTGGAACTTGTCATGAAATTCCTTCACCGACATCCCCTCTGTCTGTTGGAATGCCTCAAACTCAGCTGCCTTTTGCTCTGTCAAGTGCTCCGGGAAAAATTCTCCCTCTAGGAGGTACTTGAAAACTCCCCAATCCCTATATCGTTCTACCACGGTTCCGTCAGCCCTCGCTTCGGTTACTGGTTTGAAAAAATCTTCCAGGATTTTCATCCACCAGCGTCCGGCTACCTCCTTTAGGTAAAACGCAGCAACTTTCACCTTCAAGTTGTCAGGACACCCGACTGTCAAGAAGATCCTCTCCTTATCCTCTATCCAGTCAAGTAAAATAGTCGGTTCTCCTCTCCCAGTGAAATTGTCAGGCCATTTCTTCTGTGCGACATCTGACATTTTAGCCAACAGCATATCATTTTCGCCACCTCCATTGACGGCACCATTCCCATTACCATTGTTTGCAGCATTATTTTGTGCCATCTGCTGCATAGCCTCAACCATCACTTGTTGCTGCTGTGCCATTTGTGCCAAAATAGCTGTCAAGTCGGGACCGTTGTTTCGCACCATTGTCTATAAGGCAACAGTGATTGAACCAGTCCAACCAATTCAATTAGTGACCAACGAATTTACATAATATAAACACGAATTGAATCAAGCAATCATCGAAAAGTCAAGTTGTACAATAAACGAATCGCGTTGTTGTTGTTTTTTTTTTTTTTTTTTTTTTTGTTGAGGTGCACGGCTCGTGTATTCAGTAGAACGAGTCATGTCCAGATCACACATATAATCTGATGCACGAGAATGTGAGTATGATGCTCTCGTTTGAGCATTTAACGCATTTCGATTGGTAAGCGCAACACTCAAGCAATGGTAGCATACAAATAGCATATAACCAAATCAAACTCGAATAATGTCAATATAATGTAATATAATGTAATAGTATTGGGGTATAGCCCCTGATTTGAACAAATAAAACGAGTAATTTGTCTAAAGTTTGCATATTACAATTTATTTAGAGAATACGTGATAGGAGTTTATTTAACCGCAAGCGTACGGGTGTCGTAGCAAACGGGTCGAACTCAAGGAAGTGGGTTTAGCAATGAATAGCTCAATTAAGACTATACTAATCACGTGTTTTGAGAAGAAATATCGTTTGGTTGAATAAACTAATTAATCGGAATAGATTCAAATGACTAAAACTCCAGGGCAAGGCTTAACCGCTAACAATCCTTAGTAATAGGCACACAACAAAGATAAGGAAATGTCAAATTACTAACTTGGATGAGACTATTGTTCTAACTTGTTGAGGAAATGACTAACAAGAATTCACCCTATAACTCCCTCTCGGGCTCATACAAGGTCTTCCTAATGTACTCTAGTTTCTATTCTCATGGCATCTATCGTACAATTAGGAGCATTAGAAACAACAAATGACGGTCTCAATTATAATCTCCACCTATTCTCATGGGGAGCGTCTAATCGTGATAGTGTTCTCTAAATAGAAATCCGACTCTCGCAGTAATCTCCATTGAGTAGAGTTAACTAAAGCTTCTAGGCTCAATTAATCAATTCACTAGGGCTTCGATACAATTCTCATTGATATTCTAGGCCAAGAACTAATCTCTCTAACCTAATTGACAATAATTAATATTAAACACAACACTAACAAATCCAAGCATAAAGTAATTCAACAAATCAAACAACAAACCGCCTAGACTAATTCATGTTAGGATCTTTTGCCAAGCCCTAGATTGGGGGACTACTCACTACGCATAACGAAAACAATAATAATATGAATGAATGAAAACATGATTAAAAGAAAAAAAGAAAAGGAAGAATTGAATTACTGAATGGAAACTGACGATTAATGATGGAGAAATCTTCGATTACAACCTCTAGGGCATAAAGTCGTTCTTCCCCAAATAAAGTCTTGACAATAATACGTGATAAAAAGCCTAGGTAGTAAAGTCCCCTATATATAGTGTGGGATAAAATAAATAATTAAAATAAATAAGGAATATAAATTTCGGAACAAATTTCGTAAGTTTTCCAAATCTCCGCAGGGCACGACTCGTGCTTAGCCAAAGAACAAACTAGCATGAGTCGTGTTAGGCTCTTCAAAACCTCCGTAGCATATTAGCACGAGTCGTGTCGATTCTGGCGCGAGTCGTGCTCAAACATGAGATGCACCCTGCTGCCACCCACAAGTCGTGGTATCACTTTGCCTCTCACAGGCACGACTCGTGGTGTACAAAACTTGCCAATCTTCACTGGAACAGCCTCAAATCCCGCTCCATGCTTTCCCGAGCTCCTACAAAGCTACCAAAATCCTCGGAAGTTGCCTGAAACACTACAAAACCAACAACTACACCAAGGACATGATATCTTGCGAGAAATGAGATAAAATCGAGCGAAAACGGGGAAAATACATCGTATAAAGCACCGATGAGCCCTACAAAAACATGCAATATAAGGGCTCAACAATACGAAAATTGAAATATAATGCTACTAAGTTGACAAGCAGTCTCCAAATACTTTAGGCATCTCAGTTAGACCCTTCACTCTCTTCCTGTGTAGTCTCATCTCCATTTGACATCGGCTCATACTGGCTGTCATCCTCATCCTCACCCCCTCTTCCACTAGACACTGGTATGGGGGCTTCTCCTTCCCCAATTACATTATCGTCACCCTCGCCCTGGGCGCTAACATTTACGACCAGCGGAGCAACCTCCTGGTCTTGCGTCTCGTCTCTACTAGGGGTTCCAACATGAATCCTTCTGCGCTTTGCCACTGCGCATTTCTTTCTCGCAGTAGTACGGTGGAGGGTGGCTCTCAAACTCACAGGTGAACCAGGTGGTGAAGAGATGTAATAGCGTTTCCCAGCCTTAATTTTCTTGTTTCCAAGGTGAGTAGCCAACCTCTTCGTTTCCCTTTCCTCAGCCATTTCCTTAAAGATTTTGTAGGGATTCGGGTAAGGATAATGTGGGTTAATGGTCGCCTTCACCAAGTGCTCTGGTAGTTCCTTAAAGTGACGCTTATCATTCCTATACAGCGAGTCCTCATACTCTAATATGTTTTTCAACTTTTCCATAGTCAGCGTCTCTCCTGAGTTAGTGAGTAGATAGCGCATGTCATCATAATGACAAGCAAAGTAGGTCCATCTCTCAAGCTTATTACGAATGCGCTCCCAACGGGGTTGCTCCCTCAGGTTTACCATCACCACAAATATTTTTACAACCTTTTCCTGTGCCCACTCATAGGTCTCACTGGCCGTCTGCATTTTGGCCTCAATTCTGTCAACAAACTGAGAGATAGTCTCTCCCTACCCCATGGGCTCATAGAACAGCCCCAGGTTCAGGGCTATGGTATCAGTCCTAGTCTCAAACATGGGATCACCATTCACTCCATCCTTTCCGAACATCCAAGTATACCCCATTGGATCCGACGTCATCTGTCATATTACATCAACAGTAAGGATAAACGATAAGTCAGTGAGCACTTTAGAAATTCACACCTCAACTACTAAGTAACTAACTAAATTAGTTTGATCAGTTCCTCGCGAATTAGTAGATCACAAGTTATCACTTAGCACTTAGCAATAAGCATGCGTATGAATGCACCCAACTCACCCCCATTTTGGAAAGTCTTAATCAAACAAGTTTTGAACTTTTTTTTTTTTTTGTAGACTCGACGAATCAGAACCTATATCTCTGATATCAACTGTAACAACCCTAAAAATTCGCTTAAAGAAACTTGGAATTTATTTAGAATTGCTACGCCGTAATTGACTACCGAGTCAATTGCTAGGCTAAGAATTCATTACAGTAAACCAAACGAGAAAATAAACAGCGGAATTCTTAATATTTGTCGAGTTACAATTCTCAAAACTTAAATCCAAATACATCAATAAACGAAATTCAAGTCTTTGAAAACCCCAACATGCACGACTTCGTAAGCAAGCATCCATATCATCAAAACCTGTCAACTATGCCATCAAAGAATGACATAGGCCCCAGAACGTGGTAGGGACGAACCAGAAGATAGAACGTCAGCACAGGCTGAGTAAGAAAAATTAAACATAAAAAAAAAACAATAAGATACGCGCCTAGAGGCGCGTAGCTAACAAGAACAGATTAACGATATAAGTAAGGAGTAACAACAACAGTAGAACGAAGTATCGAATGAGCATCGCCACCCAATATACAGATTGGTAACGAATGAGCATTGCCGCTCAATATACAAATTATTTATTCATACTTTTCGGCCAGGGTCCTACCCCACAGCCCCCACATTAACGAACTTTGTTCGAGCTAGAGTTGTAAGTATCGCCCCTAATAACCCCGAGTGTGCACACTCCTCGCAAGATGGGCCGGTAGGACGAGATTCCCATCTAGGAGGAAGACTATTAGGAAGTCGGTAGCTAATCCGATCAAAAAGTACCTTGATCAGAGGTATATCGAACGATGATCGGTCAAGCCGCATCATCGTACTCTAGGTGGTGTCATTTCATTTCCTTTTTGATTTAAACCAAACGTTAATACATTATTCGAGTGTGTATTATTTCATAATCCAAATTGAGTCGATCTTAATTGATAGACAAATGAAACAAAACATGAGCCAAAGCAAAACAACAAAGAGCCACCCGGCCGAGAGGCCGAGTGGTGCATGCGGTCAACAAGGGCCGAGAGGCCGGGAGTCGTGAAAGGCCGAGAGGCCGAGAGCAAGGGAAGCCGAAGGGCTGCAAATCGAATAGCAGTTCAAATAATAGTACGCCCATATTATGAAGTAGATAAAGGTGAAGCAACGATCGAGAATGAGCGCATAAGTCAAAGGTAAGGCAACGAGTAAATAATATGATGAGTCAACAAGGATATAGGTTAGCCAAAAGGATCGTGATCACGTTCTTACCTTACTTACGATTAGTATGTGGTTGATCAAACTAGAATGGGAAATCCTCGAATACACACCCTAAACACAAATAGTAAACAACAAATTACTCAACCATCCTACCAATCGATACTTGCACTACACTTGATCGATAATGAAATACACTCACACATACCTCCACACATGATTAAAAGCACTTAATCACAAAATAAGTACAGCTCTACCATAAGCCCTTTAACATCACATTTCAATCCCCAAACGATCTCCAAACAACACCAAATTCGCACAACACCTTACCAAGTATACCAACAACAATAATCCATCATTAAATCACCAAAACAACCACATAAACATCTGAATTAGGCAAAAATCAGAAGTGGGCAGAATACATTTTCATAAATTAGAACATCATAGAATGCTCTCAAATCAACACCATGGTTTACCCATCTCCTAATAAGCATTTCCTCCTAATTCCACATGAATCCACCCATAAAATCACCCCCAACTACACATGAACCCTAATTTCAAAAGCCCTAATTTAGAAACCAACATTTCATACACCAAAACCTCAATTAAGCATGAATAGAGTTCATCAAAGCAATACCCATCAACACTAGCATGATCAAACCACAAATGAATTGAAATTAGAAAAGCCCTAAATAGAAACTTATGAGAAAGAGGTCAAAACTTACAACTCTTGATGTAAAATCAAGAGGGGAGGGCGGCTATGGTGGCCGACGGCGGCGGCTGGCTGCGGTGGTGGTCGACGGTGATGATGGTGGGAGGTGTGCGCGGCTCTCTTTCTCTTCTCCTCTTCTCTTCTTCTCTTCTCTCCTCTTTCACGTACTTCCTCTCTTTTTTTTTCTTCTGCTGCTTGTGCGACGTGAGGAGTGGAGGGTTTTTTTTTTCTTTATTGAAGAAAAATAGGAAGGGTTTAGTAAGGGTATTTTGGTAATTTTGCCAAATAGTTGCCCAATTAGGAAAGCGTCTCTAAACGGCAATTATACCCTAATTTCCAAAAATAGAACCTAATATCCTCAAAATGAATTTCTCCCGATACTTTAAACAATTTAAATGACCAAAAATGTGGGGGTGTTACACCAAGTAATCGGTGACTGCGGATTCTACAACGGAGGCTGAGTATCTTGCAGCATCAGAAGCTGCAAAAGAGGCAGTGTGGATCCGGCAGTTCCTGGAAGGATTAAATGTAGTCCCTACAGCAGCAGATCCTATTGTGGTCTATTGCGACAATAGTGGAGCAATAGTTCAGGCTAAAGAGCCTAGGTCTAGTGACAAATCTAGACATGTACTCAGGAAGTTCCATGTAATTGGAGACTTTGTGGAACGAGAAGATATATCGATTTGTAAGGTTAGGACAGACGATAATATCGCTGATCCTTTAACCAAGCCATTATCATAGGCTAAACACAATGGTCATATTGCCTCGATGGGTTTGAGGCGTATGCCTGACATGTTTAGATGATATGTTGTAATAGTTAATAAGTGAATTACCTTTTACATATATGATTATTAAATTCATCGTTTTAAGTTTGATTAAACTCTTTTATTAATTCAATTTTTATCAAATTCTGAATTATATATATATATATATATATATATATATATAGAATTAGGATCTCGTGAAGTCTATTTCTTAGGTGAGGCGTGAGGTCCAGTACGAGCCATTAGATCAGCTAGATTCAACGTTCGATATGCAGCCACCTGTCAAGTATTAAAAATAAATAAATTCCTTCAGGCTTTACCAAATTCCCACCATTTGCATTTTTACGTTTCTCTCTCCTCATTCTTTCTCCTGAAACACTCTCTCTCCTCCACTTCTCCGGTGACTCTTTTTCCTCCACTGCAGCTGTTCTCCGGTGACTCTCTCTCCTCGCCGTTGCCTCACTCCATCACCTCCGCATCTCCGGTCTCTCTCCTCGCCGTCGCCGCACTCCATCTCCGGTTTATTTTCTCTCCATTTTTCCGATCGTTTCGTCGCCGCCATGGCGCCGCCGCTCTCTTTCACCTATTACCCCCGCATTCTATGCTTTTAAAGGTACTCACTAATTTTTTAATGTTGTTGATTAGATTCTCGATTCGTTGTTTTCGAAGGTTTTGCTGCATTTTTCGTGTTATTCAAGCTTTTATTTGTTCGATTTTATGTGATTTAATGCTTATTAGGTTTGATTTATGTTAGATGCTCGATTTCGTGTTTTCGAAATTTTTGCTACATTTTTCGTCTTATTCAAGCTATTATTTGTTCGATTTTATGTGTTTAATGCTTATTTGGTTTGATTTATGTTGATTAGATGCTCGATTTGGTGTTTCCGAAACATCCGAAACACTCAAGTGTTCTATCGTTGATTTCAATGTTTCGGAAACCCTATATTTTCGCATTTTTAGTTTGTTCTACAAATATTTATGGAATTGTTGGAATAAGTTGATTGTATGTGTCGATTTTCGTGTTTTTCAGCAATTTATGTTGTTTCTATGTTGACCGATTGACATTTTTGGTATGATTCTATTGATATTTTTTGTGTGATTTTTTGTTGGACGTTCCTGTGATTCTTTTTGGATATTTGTATGATTTTGTTGAATATCTTGTATGATTTTGCTCTAATATAGTGTAATAATGAACCTAGCCTGAGCTTTGTCACTTTTCATAGCAATTGATAATAATTGACAGTGAATTAGGTGCATTGATTTTTATTTTACCATATGATCAGCTTGAATTTGAAGCAATTCTCATCGTTTCTGCTAATTCAATTTGATCCTGAAAGTATTATTTGGTGTAGTATGACACCTATGCAGTAGGATATGCAGTTCACTTGATTCGTTGTATTAGCTCATTGCGTTACAGGACTGATCGTTGGTCAGAGACACATTCACTGAAATACACACTGTTCATTGTCTTGGTTTTCGTTGATATAGCAAATAGGTATATTCAGGGTTGGTTATGGTTGCAGAAAGGATACCTATGAAGTGGCTTTGAAAAGCATTACATTTGACATGAGGATAATGCCTGTCTTGTGACACCTTGGTAGCACAAACATCAAAGTGCATCAAATATACGCAACTGTATGAGAATTTGACTATTTGAGAATGACTAAATGTGCCTATTCACTTTCATTTTTTTTTTTTTTTTTTTTGCTAATTGGTACGTTAATGGTGTAATTCTACCAGGAGCTAATTGCTTTTACAGACTTTTTGAGTAATAATTTGACACGGAATTGCAGAAGATATATGGGGAAATTAGAATGATCATTTGTATGAATATGAGGGTGTTTGATCATGTGCTACGTGCCTAAACTCTAGAGTCTTACTTTATTGAGTTCTAGGATCATTTGTATGGATGTTGTTTAAAATGAAAGCAAGGTAGACATACAGGAATTACATTTTGGAATGACATTCCTAAACTGGACTCCCATTTTGTGACTATGTATGTGCCAGAAGGTCAACCTGAAGCTTTCAGCTATTAGGAACAACCTTGAATGCTACAGGCAGTAGGATCTTCTTGTTCAATCTAGTTAGCCTATGAAGAAAGTATGAAACCTTTGTTTTTTTTTTGGGAAGCCAGAGCCAACCATTTAGAAGTCGACCCTTTATCCTCCTGCCACTTAGTCAGGTTATTGAGCAAATCGAGCAAGTGAAAAATTAGGTTTCGTGATGGATATTAATACACAATATAGTAACACCGACTACTATGACGTCTATTAGCTCAAAGTGGTAGAGCATTGTGCTATTGGCACAAGGTGTGGGTTCAATTCTCACATAGGCGAAGAAACAACAAGCTTGAATCAAATTAACGATTCACAAGCTAGGGAAAGAACTAGGACTTTATTTAACTGAATGCGTTTGTGAACGGATGTAGTCTCACCTAAACTGCACGGCTGGCAGACCTTATTTCTGGTTACTCTTAGGTTCTCTCAGTATGTTAACCAGATTTTTTTTTTTGTTTTTTTTTTTTTTGTTTTTTTTTTTTGCATTTAAGCTTGAGCTAGTGTTTACTGATAAGCACCTGAACACATCGCCTTGGAATATGATTCTTGCAAAAGGACTTTTCTTGCAATTATAATTTACAGCCTGTGGGAATATAATATAAACAGTTTAACCTCCCTACCCCCACCAAAAGAGTATGGGGAATAGGGGAGATTATAATTACTCTACGGTAAATTTCAGTAAGTAGTACCCATGGACTTACTTGACAATTGCATATGCAGGATTATCTTGTAGAGGATTATGGTAGGTCTGCATAACAAGGAAACAGAAAATAAACCATCCGAGATAGGAACATACTTCAGAGTGTTAAGTGCAAAAATACACGTTTTAACAAAGATCACAACACAAAGCTGGAGAAAGAAAAGGCGCAAAGGCGCAAATTCACAGTTTTAATTGCCGGAGAAATCACTATACATTGATCAGAATTGCTACAACCTCATCAGCCTCACAAACTTGCCCAAAAACAAAAAATTAAGCTATATACTGTATTGCATATGTATAGTTCCACTAGTACTTTCTAATTACCTAACAAGTAACAACTGATTCGGATCTTACAAACACATAAAATTGGTATTAGGCCGTGTGGGACTCGAACCCACACCAATGTGCATATTGCACAAGGCTCTACCATTGAGCTAACGACCTTTTGCAATTAAAAACGAAAATCGGAGCAAATCCAAGACCAAAACAGTCACTTTATGACAGCAAAATTGTTGGCACGCACAACTACCTAACTTAGAGAAGAACAACCAGATTCTTGAACTACTTTGTTAAAGTCGTAGGGTGAAATGACAAGGGCATCACACAAGTTACAGAATCATAGAGATTACAAAAATAGAATCACAAATAACTAATAGAATCACACACACTAACAAATAGAATCACAAAGACTAACTAATAAAATCACACACTAACAAATAGAATCACAAAGACTAACATAAAATCACACAAACTAACGAACAAAATTACAAACCGATAAATAGAATTACACACCATCGAATAGAATCACACACTCCATCAAATAGAATCATACACTCCATCAAATAGAATAATACACTCCATCTAATAGAATCACACACTCCATCTAATGGAATCACACACTCCATCTAATGGAATCACACACTCCATCCGATAGAATCACACACTCCATCCGATAGAATAGCACACTCCATCCGATAGAATCACACACCATCGAATAAAGTCATAGACTCCATTCGATAGAATCACACGCACCATTGAATGGAATCACACGCACCATCGAATAGAATCACACACAATCGAATCAAAACACTCCATCGATTAGAAACACGCAACCCAACGGATATAGATTCACACCATCGGAAGATACCAAGACACACAACACACTATCAAAATCGAAAGAAGAGTCTGCATGATTTAATATCCTATACAGTGTGCTTGCAAATTCAATTATAAAATCGAGTATGATTCCATATTCAATACAGTATGATTGCAAATTCAATTACGAAATAATAAATCAGACATAAATTAAAAAAGGATCGAGTTTAGGAATTCGAAGCACCTAAATTAGATCGAAGAATTAGTAGTATGATGCTAATTTCAACTATCACGATATCCATAATTTATGATTCTAAAATTCCCAGTATGATTCAAAAAATCATCTAAATTGTTCGAAAAACTGATTGACTAAAATTTGAGAAAAGATAGAATCTGAGTTCAAAGAAGAGAGTACATAACAGATTCCATCGCCATTGGTGTAGAACTTTGATCCATCGATTGCTCCGTCGCCATTGAAATTGAAGACCAGATTTTTTTTGGGTTTTGAAGAGAGGGAAAGTGACGAGGAAAGAGAGCGTGCGTTTTTATTTGTCTGATGAGGAATGAGTCCTTGACTTTCCTTTTTCTTTTTGGTCAAGCGTGTGACTTTTTAATCTTGGCCGTTCATATCCTGCAATTTGACGGTCCTTATTAGAACTCACGCCTCACCAGAAGCAAGGACCTCACCTGAACCCGCCTGTATAGAATTAGGTTCAAATGAGTCCTTTAGGATTAGATGAGTCCATGAGTCCCAATCACAACCGTTCATCCAATCTAATCCGATGCTCGAAATTTCGCCACACCTTAAGGGTAAAACCGTCAATTGCATCCTAGATATAAAACTAAAAAAAACCGGCCTCTCTCCTCATTTTTACAGATTTAATTTCTCTCTCCTCAGTTTTTCTCTCCTATTTTCTTTCTCCTCACCCCGTCCCCCTGGTTTCTCTCTCCTCACCTTCGATCTTATGTTTTCTCTCTCCTCGCCGCCGTCACTCTCAATCGCTGCCGCCGATCTCCCCGTCGCATACAACCGGCGACTGTTCCGATCAACTCTTCGCCGTCGCTCGCTCATCAAAATAGCCGTTTTCCGGTCTCATTTTCCTCCGCCTAGTAAAGGTATGTATCCGACTCTTATTTTGCTTTTATTCAATCGATTTTGTTGTGTTTTACACTTTAATTTGACGTCTTTCGATCTCATTATGTGCATTTTGAGATCGATGTTTCGATTTGATCGATTTTACCTCACTCGAATTCAGGTCAAAATCAGATTCATCATTCGATAATAGCGGAAACGCGCGGAGAAGTGCGACAACGGCGAGGCGCGCTGCGTTATTCGTCTTTGCCGGCGTGCATGCTTCGGAAACTCCGGCACTCTGCGGAATATGATTTAGGTATGATTTCTCTATATTAATTTGTTCTGCTGTTGAAAATTTGTAATTTAGCGTTTTATTCAATCGATTTAGGCATCCGACTCTAATTTGCTTTTATTCAATTGATTTTCATGTTAATTTCGCGTTTGTTTAGCGTTCTCATGTGATTTTGTTTGCAATTTTACTCTTTAGAATTTGCGAAAATGTTCGATTAGCAGTGATTATGTTGTAGGTATGATTACCTAGGTTTGATTTTAACTATCTCGGCAAAACATTTCGTGCGTTTTCTGGATTTGCTGGAACACATTAATTTCATGTGTCGATTTTAGTGCTTTCGGCAATTTCTGATGTTTGTATGTTGATCGGTTGACATTTTTAAGTTCTAGGGGTTTTAATTTGTGGTTTTGAGAGGTTTTTCATTGTGGATATGTGGATGAGGATATGCGTGTTACGTTTTTAATGAATTTTATGAATAAGATACTTTGTGGAGAATTGTTACTAGTCCTGTTCGTAAGAATTGCACCACATGAATGCTTGGTGCAGACTGAACTTCAAATTTTTTGCTGGATGTGACTTGACTTCTAGATACTGCTCCCATATGGTTTGGTTACACAGGTTTCTTAGATGTTTTCATATTCAGGCATGGTGGCTTTCGATTATGGCCCCTGGAGATCACATTTCTTAAAGTGGATCTGGCTTGTAAAGTTGTCAAATATAGATCACATTTCTGCCGAAATGTCCCGATTAATTCTGTTTGAGTCATTGTTCCTTTTTTGGCTTTGAGTAAGTTGAAAGTATTAGTTTGGATCCAACTAGGTAGACGTAAAGCTTTCTGGTTTTTGTTGTTGTGGTTGTGAAAGAAACTTCTGGAGGGATGCATGGGTTATGGTCAGTTCAATATGTAAAGGAACTGTAAAGAGAGTTTGAGACGTATTGAGAGTTTGATGTTCAATTGAGTTTTTGCTGTGAAGTTAGGAGGTATAAATTTTCTCAAAAGTGTTTGGTTGTATTCTGCCAGCATAAAGAAAATCCTCTTTTCTTAAATTTTCACAGCCTGGTATCTTCCTGTCCTCATCGTCGTGGGTTAGAAATATGTGCAGGTTATTGCCAGTTCTCTAGTTTGTTTTTGAACAGGTGATTTTCTTATGAATATTACAGTTTCCGGTTTGATTGCAGTTTTAGTCGTTTTTCTGATGTTTGTTTTTAGAATTTAGATTGTTGAGTTTGAGCCTTTGAGGTGAAGTGTTTGAAATTAGATCAATTTATCTCAATTGGTTGAATTAGAGCTAATGTTGTTTTTTTGTGGAATTCGTGCTTATATAGTAGTCGAGAGTCTCACTTCAATGGCATGCGATTCTGTTTCAGTGAAATTCATGATCGAAACAATAGTGCGGTATTATGCAAATTAGCCAGAAACTAGGGCTGTCTATATTAGAATATCGATTATCTAGTAGCTTTTGCTGCCTTTGTGTTATAGAATGCTTTGTGCTGGTGTCAATGTCTTTGATATGGAAGGCAGTGAAACTAGTAAGTGGACTACCAAATAAAATTTACTGGTGTCAAGAACTTGGTTTTTCTTTTCTAAGTGGACTACGAAATTTTCCACTCAAAAAGGTTGTTAGCTCAATGGTAGAGCGGTGTGCAATTGGCACATAGACGTGGGTTCGAGTCCCACACAGCCTAATACTTGTTCTTTGTTGCTTATTAATGGGTTTGATCGCCTTAGACATTTACAATATACATTCGGCTGTGATTTATTGCTAGCTCAAATAGGACCCTGATATATAAAGCCCGATGCATCATTCTAATAAAATGCATATGCTACACACGGATGCACTTGGTATTCTAATAGCATGCATCTGCTCACACAACTGAAACGTTATCAACCATGGGCCTGGAGAATGTCCTGCAGGTGGCTGTTTTGCATTTTAGGCACATGCATTTTGCCGGTTGGTGGAAATGCACCCCTCGACCTGCACAGCCCTGAAAGATGCCTTCATACATTATGGGGGGTGTCTACTGTGGATCGATCCTAGTCCAAGTTATCTTATCTAGAATTTCATAGCCGACGTGGGACTCGAACCCACACCTCATGCAATGCACGATGCTCTTCCTATTGAGCTAGCCAGCTTTCAAGGAGAAACAAAAGTATAAAACGGCAACTTTGTTGATAGACTAATAGAATCACACACACTAACTAACAGAATTACACACATACCTCTAGTCGAATCATACACACTAACTAATACAATCACACATACTAACTAATACAATCACACTAACACGCATATAGAATCAGAATCACATTAGCAAATGCAATGACACTAACATATGAATCACACAAGCTGATTAATAGAGTCACACTAACACACACATCGAATCATACACTAACTAATAGAATCACACACTATGGAATAAAATCACACTCACTATCGAATAAAAATCACACACATAAACTTATAGAATCACACAAGCCAATGAATAGAATCACACTAACACACACATATAATCATACAAGCTAACATATGAATCACACAACCTGATTAATAGAATCACACAAACACACGCACATAATCATACACTAACTAATAGAATCACACACTCTATGGAATAGAATCACACACCCTATAGGATAGAATCACATAAACAAATACAATCGCACACAGCCTAACATATATAATCTCATCAATATGATTTCATAAACTGACCAATGTGACTCCATATAGTAACCAATGTGATTCTATATACTGACCAATGTGATTCTACCACCTTAATTATAAAATAGAGTAATTGCAAAATCAATAATAAAATCGGGTGTGATTCAGTAGTTAATACAGTGTAATTGCAAAATCAATTAATAAAACTGAGCCTAATTTACCAAATAACAAAAACGAATTTCCTGAACATATTGAACAAAAGTTAAAAGTAGCGATAAATTTGCAGTTTCGAACCTGATTTAAGATCGTTTTGATGATGAATTATTTATAGCGACCTTCGAAGGCAGTGGAATCGACGAGAACATGTGATTCAATAACCAACACCTTGTGATTGCAAATTCTATTTAAAAATCGAGAACGTGTGTGATTCAATAACCAACATGTTGTGATTGCAAATTCTATCTAAAAATCGAAATCATACAGAAATAAAAAAAAAAACGATCGAATTTGGGATTTTAATCAAAACAAGACGAAAAACCGACCTGATTAAGATTAATTAGCTTGTATTCCGCCACCTTTTTCCGATCGATCTTTGGTGCGAATTTGCCTCTATATCGTGACCGAAAATGATGCAAAATTGCCTCGTGAAAAACTTCATAGTAAAGATAGAGCACGGCGGCGGAGCCGACGAAAAACAGAAGCAATGGTGGCGCGAGGAGAGAGAACGGCGGTGGCCAGTTTTTCGAGGAGAGAGAAAAGAGACGGGAAATGAGAGAGAGAGAGAGACAGGGAGTTGTAGAGAGAGAAATAGAAATTGACAAGAATGACGTTTGTTGTTGATGGGTTGATGACCCCTATCCTCTATTCTTCTGTATTGTTTTTAGGAAGCATCTCGGCCTCTCATTTCATTAGATCCTACGGTCCAGATGAGGACTCATGGACTCATCTAAGTAGGCGGACTCATCTGAACCCGCCTCTCTCTCTCTCTCTCTCTCTATATATATATATATATATATATATATATATATATATATGCTCTATTGATTCCTAATAGGTCGTGGAGACGATTTGAACCCTATTAAGTGAACTTGATTAACAGCGTGTTTTGTCTTTAGTCATAAAATGAGGTGACGTCTCAATTGACTACATTGTAAGTCGGTTGATGACTAGTTCAATGGTCATGTGTTCATAGAGATGAATAACCGATTACATAGACAGACTGTAGATGACACTCTGTCAGACATATGACCAATTATAAAACCTTTGTGTCTTGTCGTGACAAGGTAATCTATATTATCCCTATTAGTCGATTCTTTCAACTTGAGATTGTTTATCTCAATTTATGTAGTAGGCGGTGACTTTGATTTATGTTCTAAGTCGTGCCGTAAAAGAAGGCTAAAAGGACATCTATTGGGTCATAACTAACTGTATGAAACAAAGAAAATAAGTCAAGAAGGGATTGTCCAACCACGTCAGGGTATAATATCTTTGAGCCACTCGAGGAATTATGACTGGAAATGCGTGGCCACGCTCGGAAGAGATCTATGATAGATATTCCGGCCAGAAAGTCATAATCCAGATCGAGAAAACCACTAATAATAATGATCCAATGCAAGTTCGACCTGAAAGATACTTCACATTGAGTGAGAGATAGATATAACGGACAAGAGAATCGGTAACGCATGACTTGTCTTGGACAAGTGGAGATTGTTGGAGTTGGTGTCCTCCGACATTAATGCGTTGACTAATTAAATCTAATTAGGAATAAACCTGGGATATATTGAATATACAAGTCAGTTGATTAACGTAAATCGATAACGGTTAACTGGCTAGAGTTTGACGTTATTGTCGTTTGACGGCGGTAATCAACTGATTCCTCTCGGTCACACCGATAAAGATAGTTTCTCCAAAAGATATTATATTTGTATTTATTACAATATAATATAAACCCTAAAGTATCAGTTAAAGAGTTAACTGATTATATCGGATAATGTTTTATGAGTTCAGAACTCAGGTCGAATAAATTATGGTTTTAGTGTAAATTGTCAAAATTGACAATTAGCTATTTAAATTATAAAAATTTGTAATTTTATCTTAAAATGATGTAATTAGTAATAATTATATAGTGATATAATAATTAACTAACACTTAAAGAAATAAGTGTACAAATTATACCCAAATTGTAACATAAGATGTTAAGGGGTATAATTAGTAAGGGTAAAATGGTGATTTGAATTACCTATACTATATATACCTTGTTTTGATGGTCAAACATCATACATCATCATTTTACACAAAAATTCAGATCCTAATTAGAGAGGAATATAAGGAATAACCCCCTTGTTTTTCTTCATCTTTTTAGCTACTTTGATAAGAAATCAAAGTTTGATTTCTTCCTTTTGCATGCACATAAAAACTTGATCAAAACACTTATCTAAGCCTAGCATATCATTAGCTAATTTGTTGGCTAATTATATATAAGGTTTTAGGGTTAAAATCTCATAAAACTAGTCCATTTTGTGAGATTTTTGGAGAGCTTCTTTGGTTGATCAAGGGAGGAGGATTCATAACTTAAAAAACTCAAGATTAAGGAGGAGGATCCCCATTAATTTGCAGCTCAAGATCCTTCATTTGAAGGAAGGTCAAAACTCCTCTTGATTAAGGTATAAAAACATGTTTTATTACCTTATTTATGCTTTAATCTCACATGTAACTAAAGTTTTAGCTAAACTTAATTGGGAGTAATTAAGTACTAATTAGAGGAGTCTAATTAGAGGCTAAACAACTTACAGGGTCGGCATCCTGATGCGGAGGTGCAAGGTTACTTGTTGTATTTGCTTGGCTCAACATTATTTGTTGACAAAAGCGAAGACCGAGTGCGTGCAACTGTTAATCTGTTTTTAAAGGAGCCTGAACGAGTTGAGAGTTACACTTGGGGCGCATTCACACTTGCCTATCTGTATAGGCAACGTGGTATAGCATCACGAGCTGATTCGCAAAGCATATCCAGTTGTCTTACATTGTTGGAGGCTTGGATTTACGAGTACTTTCCAGTTCTGCGGCCCACAAGATGTGAGGGGCGCTCACTTCCAGACAACCAGCCACGTTCAGTGATGTAGGACACACACAGTGGAGCTGGTATTAAGAGCGTTGAACGTCTGAGGCACTATAAGCTTCTGCTGGATAACTTGAAGGCCGATGAGATTATGTGGCTACCATACGTTAAGGGCCCTGCCCAAAGGGTTGCCCGTTCCCTATTCACTGGAGTGATTCGGTTTGCGGATGTTGGAGAGTATTATGACCCAGCATGATGCATTAGACAGTTTGGGTCTATGCAGGTTATCCCGAAATCCCCGACACCTCCTAGCCTTGCGTACCGCCCGGCAGGTCCTCAATTTTATGATGTGAGATTTCCTTAATTTTTTGATCACTTGTGGCGCAACTTAGAGTGCCATATGATGTCTTTAGATGTAATCTCTAAGGTGGCAGAGCCTATGCACTCTGTAGAAGAAGATTGCCTTCATTGGTTCTTAAGAATCTCACACTCGATGGTTGTGAACCCGGTTGTAGCGGCATCGATGATGAAAAATCAAAAAAAATTTGCGCCAGACTCTGTAAATTATTTACTAGTTTGATTTCCTTTTTTACATTAACAAAATTTGATTGTTTGTTTGGTTATTTAAGATGGTTATTGTTGTTGCAGCAAGCGAAGGAAATTGTTTAGAGACTTGATCCGATATTTGAGTTGGTACCATCTCCTACGTGCGCTCAATGTGAAACGTATTCTCGGCTGAATTAAGTTCGTCCGTTATACGATGAATACAAACAAGATGGACGTAGGAGGCGTGCTCCAAAGTGAAGCTCATACGTGATGGGCCGAAATTGAAGTTGAGGCGAGATGGGCCGCCCATAGGAAAGGTGAGGCGAAATTAGCCCAGAAGAGAAGTTAGTTTTCAAAGTTTTTATTGTATGTCTCCCCCAAAGACACAGTAATTTAGAATTAGTTCATTCTATGTAGTCCATATTGATTCTAAACAAATAATTTGTATTCAGAATGTTTTTAATTTTGTAACTTGTTACTTAAGTTTTATACGAGTATGAAAGTTTGATTTCACTGTTAATTTGACTGGGTATTAAGTATTTCAACAGGAAGATTTGTATTCACATAAAAAAGGTGTTGATTCACTAAACAAAAACATTTAGCTCGACCCAATAGTATAGTGTTGTTTTTACGACTAAGTATTCACATTTACAGTTTAATTGTTCACATATCTTAGCCAAGGCTACAACTCAGCTTAGTTGATAAGATGAATTGATCATTATCGTAATGAAGGGTAGTCGTGGATAAGGTTAATTGATCATTATCGTAGTGAGGGTAGTCGGGTTAGTTAATATAAGGTTAATTGATCATTATAGCAGTCGGGTTAGTTGATAGAAGATTAATTGATCATTATAGTAGTCGGGTTAGTTGATATAAGGTTAATTGATCATTATAGGATAGTAGTCGGGTTAGTTGATATAAGGTTAATTGATCATTATAGTAGTCGGCTTAGTTGATATAAGGTTAATTGATCATTATAGTAGTCGGGTTAGTTGATATAAGCTTAATTGATCATTATAGTAGTCGGGTTAGTTGATATAAGGTTAATTGATCATTATAGTTGTCGGGTTAGTTGATATAAGCTGAATTGATCATTATAGTACTCGGCTTAGTTGATATAAGCTTAATTGATCACTATAGTAGTCAGCTTAGTTGATATAAGCTTTATTGACCATTATAGTAGTCGGCTTAGTTTATATAAGCTTAATTGATCATTGTAGTACTCGGCTTAGTTGATATAAGCTTTATTGATTATTATAGTAGTAGGCTTAGTTTATATAAACTTAATTGAGTGAAAATAATTTTCAGATATTTGATTAGAACACAAGACTTTAACCTGTGGTACCCATAGGAGTGCAGCCTTGAGTTGGTTGGGTATTCTGATCCTGACTATGCAGGTTGTCTTGTTGATCGGAAGAGCACTTTCGGTATGGTGATATTCTTAGGTCCGTGCCTCAGTGCACAGGCAGCTAAGAAACAGAATTGTGTTGCTTTGTCTACCGCGCAGAGTGAGTATATCGTTGCTGGTCATTGTTGTTCTCGACTCTTGTGCGTAAAGAAGGAAATAAGGAAGGATGAAGAAGAGGCAGTGGAGAGAAGCAGCGACGTGTGAGAAAGAAACAAAATCGCGGGAAATTATGGGGGGAAAAGGGAAAGAAATGAACAAAAAAAAATTCGGTGAAAGGCACGGTGGTGAATGCTGGAGTCAAAGTAATTTGGCCGGAAATATCAGTTTTGGTGCTATGTGTTAAAATTTTGTAACTTAAAGGTGTCATTTGGCACAAATGAACATATAAGGTGCTAGATGTTAAAATCGAAAATTTAAAAGGTGCTATCTGAAAAATTTTCCTTACAACAAACTCAAGAACGAAATCTATAACCTAGGTTTCAAGGCGCACACAAAAAACACTCTCCTTTAGGGGAAATCATATTAGTATATTAATATTACTAGTTTTAAACCCGTGCGTTGCACGTTTCAAATAACTCTTTTCACAAATGAAAATTTCTAGTAATTTTAGAATTTAAACAACCTGTGTATGCTTGATTATCGCTGGATAATACATACTTAGTTGAGGGGTAGTCATAATTTAATTACTTATTTTATGATCTTATTATCGGCCCCCATAATATACATACATACCAATATTCCCATAACATACACGTATGGTCTTATGGTACGCTTTTTTTTTTTATTATGCTAAATTTTTTATTAATGCAAAGTCAATCTTGCATATTTTTATGCTAAATTTTCCATTCATGCAAAGTCAATCTTGCATATTTTCATATCCCAAGTTGACATAAATTCCTTAAGGCTTGCCCGGGAAGGATTATAGAAAACATGAACGTATAATCTCATGGTAAGTTTTTTCTATTTTTTATGTTTACGCACCATTTTTTCCCAAAACGTATAGTATCAATATATAATTTCCCAAAACATATAGTATCATCTTATTATTTATAATTAGTTATATATCCTTTACCAAAATTTGTAAAAATAAAAGATTACAAATCTCTAAAAAAATTCAAAAGTCTCTGGACGCGTTGAAGGACCACGAAAAAGTTTCGTTTATATATATATATATATATATATATATATATATATATATATATATATATATATATATATAGGATCATAAGAGTACCCATCCTTAGGTGAGTACTGCGCACCAAATCTCAGCCGTACGATCTAACAATTTCGACGCCCCAGATTACGCCACCTGTCTTCCACTAGAAAAAGAAACTGGTTTCTAATTTTTCCCCAATTTCCCATCATTCTCAATTTTCTCGTTTGTCTCTCCTCCAATTCTCCCTCTCCTCGACATTTTCTCTCTCTTCTCCTGCCCTCTCATCTCGCCTTCCTCGCGTCGACGCCGCCACCTCTGTCGCCGTCGCCGCCACCTTCGTTGCGTCTGGTACAAGCCTCTACATTTTCACTCTTTTTGCTGTACGCCGGCGCGATTTCTCTTTCTTCTCAGCGTCACACTCTCTCCTCATCGTCACCGGTTTCGATTATTGTCGCTGGTTTCGCTGCTCGCCGTCACCGCCTCGGTCACGTTACCTCCCATCGTCGCCGTCGCCCTCTCTACGAATTTCGGTAAGATCTGTCTAGATTTTTTTGTATTGTTTTGATTGATTTGTCCTAATTAATTTGATCTATGTATATTATTCCTATTTTGCTCCCATTTTTTTTTTTGTAATTTGATTTTGATTCGCTGCAATTGTTGTTTTTGAGAAAATTGTTGATTTTTTTGACGGATTTGAAAATTTCGACGGCGCTATGGCGACCGATTGAGAACTCCGGCAACGTTTGAGTTAATCGTACGTTTCAATTGAGTCGCATTCTTGTTAGTATTGATCGAATGTAGCTTAATTTTTATGATTTTGTGGAAATTTTATGTGATGTTTCTGCTACTTTTATTATCTCGCTTTCGCCGATCTATTACTCGCCGCCGCCGATGATGTTTAGTTTGTTATTTGTTGATTGCGATTGTTGTTGTTATTTGTGACGGCGACGGTTGTGGTGGCGGTGGTTGTGGTCACTGGTTGTTATTTTATGGATAATCTATAGGCAAAACCTGTCATTCTATGGGATGTGTTTGTTATTGCATGGATAATCGGTGTTATTGTATGGATAATCGGTGGCATTGGATGGACACTAGTTGTCGTTGTATGGATAGTTGGTGTCATTGTATGAACACTGTGGTGTCATTGTATGGACAATGAGCATCATCGGATGGAAGTGTCACTGTTTGGACACTATTGTGTCATTGTATGGACAATTGGCGTCACTGGATGGAAGTGTCACTATATGGACACTCTTGTGTCATGAGTGTCATTGCATGGAGACATGTGTTTTGTGTGCCCTGTTGTCGTGTTGTCTTGCTCTCTGTCCACTATTGTTTTGCTGCTGTGTTAAGATAGATGCTATATTGATTGGATTATGACCGAGTTTAAGGTGGCGTAGTCTAGGTTTTGTGCTATAGTTAGAGTAGCTTGTTGATCGAGAAGTCTATAGAGTCATGTTTGTTACTTGTTAGTGTTTGAAGCAACAATCAGAGATTATAGTTTTGTCATTTTTACACAGGTTTGTTTCAAAATTTGAAGCATAGAGTAATTCATGGAAACGAGTAGTAGTGGATATTTGGTAATTCTTTCCCCGAGAATGGGATTTGAGATGGTATCGAAGTAAAGCTTAAGTGTTTCATTTCTTACTTTGTGTTTTTCTCTTTAAAAGCCGGCTAGCTCAATTGGAAGAGGATCGTGTAATGCACGAGGTGTGGGTTCGATTCCCACGTCAGCTACACAACTGTATGGACTTTAAATTTAATTCCTTTTCCAATGTCCATTGAACCTACAAAGATGGTGGAAGTTTGTTTTAGCGTGAAGGGTCAATTTCACAATCATTGTTTAGACTAGAGAGCTCATGTAGGAATTGAACCTACAACACTTGTGCATATTTGCACTACTGTCATACCAATTGAGCTAGTATTTGATTAATTCCATTAATATATCACTGGAATTGTGTACATGAGAAGCTGTTTCACAGGAGCAGGGGATTCAGCATTTTTCGACAAGGGAATTGATTCCCCTTTGTTATCAGCAGCAGAGCTTTCAGGCTTATTCTCCGGCTTTGGAGCAACAGAATCATCTACTTGCTGATAAATTAAGGAGGGAAACTCATTAAAGCAATTTTGGTATGAAACCATTCATATTAACAAGTACACAATACAAGTTCAAAGGATCAAACCTTGCCAGTTTCACCATTTGTTTCCATTTTAGCTTTCCCTAACTTCTTTCCTCCCTGGAATATACTCAAGCCATAGGACAAACTGTTCCAAGGAAAGATAAATATAGATATACCTCGGCAATGTGATTCCTAGTGTCCTGAAACTGAATCATCTTCATATCTTCATCTAGTTTGGCATTCCAGTTTACAAGATGAGCCTAATCATCAGGTTGCCTAATGTCGATATTGTAGGGAAACAGCTTGGTAAGTCTGTCATCGACTTCTTCAAATTCAGTGTTTGCATCTATCATACGAGATCCAAGCACCAAGACTGAACCACTCAGCCTGTTTAACAACTTGCTGAACAAGTTGTATAGCCTATCTGATTGAAGAAGCATTCTTTCAATGTTCCTAACATATAATATGATAGGGTTCCTCTCCGATGTGGAAACCAAGACCTTGTGAAGTGCTTGGAGAAATAGTTTCTCATCAAAGGACCAAGTTGCGCGCTTCACTGCACATCAAAATTTAAGGCACCATCAATGAGGATGATAAAATTTAAATATACAGCAATCAAATGACTGCAGAGCCACCAAGAACCCGAACAGTTATGTATGTATACTTCTTGCTGACAAGGGGACTTGAAAGAACAGAGACTAGACATGTAGAAGGGATGACATTTAGCAGTCCGAGCATCATTAAAAGGCAAAAGTTCACACTCCCATCATTTCAAGTATGGGTATAGAATTGATATACCAAGAGAGAAATGGAGGAACTACAAAAGACATGGAAAAATATACAATTGAATTTGAAGCACACAAAAGGTACAACATCACAAAAAATTTCAAGCATCTCCATCAGAACAGGAACAGTTTGTGAATAGCTCACTCCGAACACACCATAAATCATCGGAAACTAGGTCCATCCATTCCGTTTGTTATTGATTGACATACGTTTGTTCATAGAGTGACACATTCCTCCATAGAGTGACACAAGTATGACCATAGAGTGACACGTTTATCCATACAATGACACACGTTTGTCCATACAATGACATGGGTTTAAAGGTTTATCCATACAATGACACACGTTTATCCATACAATGACACACGTTGGTTCATAGAATAACACGGGTTTATCCATACAATGACACACGTTGGTTCATAGAATAACACGGGTTTATCTATACAATGACACACGTTAGTTCATAGAATAACAAGGGCTTGTTCATACAATGACAGAGAATTGTGCATACAATAACATACCATCCAATGACACGGGTTGTCCATATAATGACACAAAGTTGTCCATACAATGACACAAGTTGTCCATAGAATAACACAAAGGCTTCCATACAATGACAGTTACTAAATTAATGACATGCTAGAACACCAAATTCATGACGTAAACACGCAGTAACTAATGCAAGACTGATGATTCAAATCACAACTAATTTCAAAAAATCAAACAAATCAGTACTAATTTCAAAATTGACTATAAAATTAGCAAAATCGCAACTCGAAATCGAATCAAACTTGTTGCTGATTTAAACGATTCAAATTGTTCTAATCAACAACAACTCATTCAAAGTATATATCCATCAATTAACAATTACACGAGCAAACACCTAAAAATTGAAATTAATTACAAATCGAAAGAGAAGATTAAATTAATTTGGAGATTAATTATGAATCTCATCGATGAAGAGGAGAGAGAACGAAATCAAACCTGATTGAAGGAGAGGAGACGAAGCTACGACGGTGGAGTGCGCCGCGACGGATCTATGGCGGTGGCGGAGATGCGACGACGACGGATCTGCGGCAGTGGCGGAGATCGACGACGACGAAGAGAGGATAAAGTTTTGTGAAGTTTTTTGGGAATACAGATGACTTTCCATGACTTTGAAGAGAGAGAAAAAGCAGTAGATAGGAGGAGGAGAGAGAGCGTGTTATTTTTGGAAATGAATGAGTGAGATTAGAAAATTTCGACCCCTCCAACCAAAACTATAGCGCGTCCTTTTTTTTTAATTTTTTTTGCGGGTGTCATTCTATGCAGCACCTTGTGTCACTCTATGGCGGTGCGCAGTTTTCACGCGAGCGGGAGTTCGCACCTGATCTCGCTTGTACATATATATATATATATATATATATATATATATATATATATATATATATATATATATATATATATATATATATATATATATATATATATATACACTAATTGAATGCCCGTGCGTTGCACGGACTCTAGATTTAATCTCAAATTAAAAAATTTGTTTTAAGCTTATATTATTTTTGTTAATATTATTTTGCAAGAATTTTTGTTCTTTTATTCATCCAAATTTAGGAAGAATTTAACTCCTTACCAAACACCCCTAAAAAAGAGGAACACCAATAAAGGAGACTACCAACTAAAGTAAACATTAGATTACATTTAAGCTATCCATTTCCTCAGGGTTGCGATTTTTCGTCGAATAGATCAATCTAATTCCAACTACAAACTGAATTTGATTCACTATCCAATCAACTGTGTGCTCCTCATTCAAAAATAGCATGTTGTTCCGCTCCCGCCAAATGTTATAAACTGCTGTTGTGACACTGCAAACAGCCCATCGATGGCACCATCTTTTTTTTGTTTCGATTTCTCCTCAGCCATTCCATGGCATGATTAATATTGCTGTCCGGCGCTACTATTGGCATAACAACCGGTACACCATAGGTTGGCCCAACCCTAGTACGAGTTGCTCTGCAAATTCATGCCTACCCTCTCCTTAATTCTTCCCCACACTTCCATAGCAAGATTGCAGCAAAAAGAGAGGTGTTTGTGTGATTCAGCTGCAGCTTTACACAATGAACATATGTTCCCCATCGACATTCCTCTTTTGACAATATTTTCCACTGTTGCTAGCTTTTTCTGCATAGCCATTGAAGCAATAAAGCTATGCTTTGGCAAATTCACACTACTCCAAACCACTTTGTGCCATCTAACTTCTGGTTGCTTGATATGGAAGAAATTATATGCATCTTTGACATCATACTTATTTCCTTTCGTCCATAGTTTGACAGCTGCATTGAAATCCCTCCCATTAAGTTTCTCAACAATTTCATTTTTAACCTTGATGATGCTTTTCCAATTCTCAGAATCTCTGTCTTTATATTGGGCCTCAGTCATAGAACTTTTGTTAAGTCTATAAGCTCTAATCCATTCCTCCCACAACCAACTTTTGTTAAGTCTATAAGCTCTAATGCATTTCTCCCACAACCCTTCTTTCCCACTAACAGGTCTCCAAATCCATTTTGCTAGCAGTGCTTTATTTCAAGCTAGGACTTCCTTAATGCCCATGCCTCCTTTAGTCCTTAGAGTACAAATGCTAATCCAGCTTTTGTAATGCATTTTCCTCTCACCCGAACCGATGTTCCAAAGAAAATTCTTGCAAATCCTGTGAATAGTCTTGACTATGCCCTTGGGGAGCAAAAAACCAGCACACCAGAAAATTTCAATCCCAAAAATGATGGAATTTATCAATTGAACTTTGCCTGCATAAGAGAGCCTTTTAGCAGACCAGCTGTAATGACCCGTTTTTTTTAGTCTTAATACTATTTCCAATAGTACAGTACTATTACAAATAGTATTAATGTTATTGCCAAAAGTATTACTATTTCCTTAAATAGTATTATGGCCAATAGTATTACTATTTTCTTAAATAGTATTATTGCCAATAGTATTACTATTTCCTTCAATAGTATTAATGTCAATAGTATTACTATCACTACCATTAGTAATGTCATTAATTATCGATACAGAAAAACAAGATGGAATTATGCAAGACTATGAGTTCGATTTGGACAATTCAGGGTTCTTTGTATGTTTGCTTTTTGTTTCAAAATTTGTATAGGGTTAAGTTTGGATTAATATGTAATTATAGAAACCAAATAGTATTTTACTTATCCTTGCACTATTTAGTTTTATCTTATCTTCTTGAAATCCCTTAAATCGAGGATTACCATAAGATGAAGTATTGTTCTTTCAGGGACAATTCACTCTATAAATAGCAAGCTTTTTCATCAAAATTGACAAGGCAACAATTACTCAAGTGGAAGAGAATGAGAAGTTTAAATGAGTTCAGAGTGTTGTAAAGTCTCACAAATATAAACTAAGAAATAATTAATCGTATTCCTGCAAGAGGATTATTCCATTATTACCAAGGTTCTGCCAATTTAGTTACTACAACTTAACTCGAGTAAGGTATGTTATTTAAACTATTTTTGAATTAATATCTTTAAACAACGCCGTTATTATTGTACACGTTTTCCGATAATTAATCTTGTGGCGAGTAGTTATATACGGTGTAAGTAACTCGGCGAAGATACCCCAGTTTGTGAATATCACCGTTGGTAACAACTAACTCAAGATTAATTGTTGATATGTATGTGGTGGAGATAGTAACTCGATGGTAAGAAGTAACCAGGCGGAAATACCCCATCGGTGAAATAACCATAGAGTGAATACCTACCACTAGATATACTAATCTGATCAAAATAATAACTCGATCAAATAAGAGACATAGACCCATTTTAGGTATCACTTGGACATTGGACATCATTTGGACTATTGGATAGTTAACTCTTAAACTTAGTCGACAACTCAATTACAATAACAAAGTGATCTTAAATAAATAACTTACGCGACACTTATTACTTATAACGAGAGAACACGCAAAAGAAACATCGTGGCGGTTCGAATATCAGGTAAGGGACTTTTTCTGATTTAGCTTATAGTATTATTTTTCGTATACTCTATAAATGCTTATTTTTTAAAGAGGATCAAGTACTATGAAATATGAATATTTTCCAAACTACTATCAATTGTGGTTAGTTATATGTTCTGGCTAACTGTGAATTGAGGATATCCGTCTGGCCCTGCCAAAGGATTAAACTGCCACTGACTGAGAACTTCTGAACTAACCAGGACAATTACTACCTTGTACCATATGAATTATTACTTGTTTCTTTCTGTTTGGCACTTGCTTGATCCGGTTAAATTAGAGACTGTCTCTTAGTGAGCTGTTGAGCTCACTCTTTCAATAATAACCTATTTCAGGTGACCAGACTTAGCAGAAGACGAGAATTTGAGTGAGGCACCCAACCAAGTTAACTTTTTATTCCAATCAATGACGATTATAGTTGTCTGTAAAATAATTGTCAGATGTACAATTCTTTGTAGTATTTGTTTTGGACCATCGACGATAGAAGAATAAGAAAGGCTTGACCTACTTTTGTGGGTAACCGTCTGTTATGTTCCAATATTTGTTTGGGGCGTGACACCAGCATTCAACAAATTTCCGAATTTTACTCCCCAACTGACCATACATGTCTCTCTTGAGCCTTGTAGAGTTACGGGGGATTCCGAGGTATCTAAAGGGGAAGGTACCTTCATTGAACCATGTTCTCTTGATGATTTCAGTCCTAACTCTGTCCTGAACCTTAGCAAAATAAACATCAGTCTTGGAGTGGTTTTTGCCTACAATCCTGAAATTTTTGCAAACCTATCAAGGCATTATTCCATGGCAGCTTTTACTGAGGATGAATCACCCCAGGTAAATATCATCAGATTGTCAGCAAACACTAGATGTGTAAGTTTTGGCTTGGAGCATTGAGGATGATAGGAGAAGTTGGAGGAGCTCTTCATGTTTCTCAAGTACCTTGAAAGAATCTCCATACTTAAAACCATCTTGCCCAAGGCTTTTATTAGGATTCATACTAAATAAAGCCTCCTTAATCTCCTCCCTTGTTACTTGTTTTATGAGATCAGCATGTCTGTCATTCCCTAGGCAACTCCCTGTCTTTATAAACTCTGAGTCTATCTGATCCACAAGATGAGCAGTGCCTAATAAACTCTTGTAGAAATCAATAAAAGCCCTAGCAATATCTTTTTGGTTTGTGCAGACCTTACCTTGCATATCCTTGACACTCATCATACTGCTTTGATGTTTTCTCTTAGCAATTCTTGCATAAAAATAGCTGGTACTGCTGTCATCAATTTGAATATGGGTGACTTTTGATCTTTGCCTGAGCATACCGATCTCAACCATTTTAAGCTCACAATATTTATTATGAGCATTAGCCACAGATTGCTGAAGATCAATATTTCTAGAATCTTTTTCCAGGCTTCTCTGCATATTCTCAAGATATTCTTTGCATTTCTTCACCCCGTCAGGTAGGTTTGAGTAGTCCTTGTTTAGGCTCTTCAAAGCTTGTTTGGTAAATTTCAGCTTGCTGTGCAGCCTATCAATAACATTCCCTCCACACTCTTTCCTCCAAGATGTGCTGACTACCTCCCTGTATTTAGGGTGGTCAGTCCAGCAGTTTAAGAACCTGAAGGTTTTGGAGATACTCTTGTTTTCTGCAATAGTAACCACTATAGGACTCTGGTCAGATACTCCATTTGGTTGAAAATCAGCCTGTGAATTTGGGTGTTGCAAAATCTAAGCGGAATTAACCACTGCTCTATCAAGCTTTCCCCATGTTCTATTATCACCATCTTGGTTATTCTTCCAAGTTAAGTCACAGCCAACTTGCTTCATATTTTTGTTAATTTTTGATCTCAATTGGCAGCTTAAAAATTATATTGGTATACTAAAATTGTAAAAGTTAAATAGTCTTTGAAGCAATTAATAAACTTATATCAGTGCACCCATAGTTATTTATTTTACTCTTGACTTGCTTGTTGAATTTTGATTTGCGGATACATATTTGATATTAATGATTTTTTTAATAGGAAAAATTATAAGTAACATATGGATGTAGATTTGAAAGATTTACTTGTTACTTAAATATGTGAAGTATATATGGTCACTTCGATTAATAAAGTAAAGATATACGCACGTTTGAAATTTCACTATCCAATTTATATTTTTCATCTCAATAATTTATTGAATGATGTGATGTTAATTTATTGCTATCTTATACACTTTCGAATAGATTTTAACTTTGTAAAATTTGTGAAAATAGTCTACTATCGTGTAGGTTTTTAGTTAGCCTATATTCAACATGATTAGTAAACAATCTACTTTTTTAGGCTTATATTATTATTATAATTTAAACTCAACTGCAAAAAAATTATTTGAACATGTAGCTAAATCGAATTTTAGGATTATTAGTTGTATTTTAGTAGAGTATACATATTCCTTCAGTTGCCTATTTTCTTGATACAAATAAATTTATGATTTTTATTATTTAGCTAATGGTAAATGAATTTAAAAAAAAAAAGATTGTACTAATCTTTGTATAGCATATGCCAATTAATGAGGTTCTCTAATTGATAATAACTCTATATAACTGGTTAGGATACACATAGATGATGAACTCTACATGTATAAGATTCATTATCTTTGGTTTCTTAAGCTACGGAGTATATTTATGCAAAAATCTTTATTTTTTGAATTAAAACGAAAATTTACTAACCATTGTACAATTGTTAGGACTTTGGCCTTCTATTAACATTGCTCTAGGTCTTTTTAGTTTACAAAAAAAAAAAAAAAAAAGGTTGTTATCCAAATAAATTATATCAAGTTACATAAATTGATTAATACTAATACTAATTGCTATTAGTATGTAGTAGTAATATAGTATATATAGAACGTATTATTCTAGTACACTACTTATGACTTGTGTAGAACTTTTCTTTCCTTTCTAGAAATACTTGGCATAGCTTATAGCATTGATAATGCGTGCCTATTGTTCTCTTATCTGACCAATGAGGTATAGCAAAACTGAACTGTGAATTCATGAAATTGTCCCACATTGAAGCGTTGGAGGAGGTTCAACTTTGTTAAATTAACTAATTAAGTCTATGTAAATTTTTATTAGAGGAGCGCGCTATATTCCACTTTGTTATGCATCACCGACATGGGATGATTTTCGAGCACTACTTTTCTTGTTTTGCTAAGATTGGAGATTGTCCCACAATGTGTAGGAAGCACGATTAGAGTATTTTAGCACTATAAACTACGTACATTACTTTGTCCCACATCGTTGTCTTAGTGGAAGGTAGATCAATTCTATTCAGTATTGTAATTCTAAAAAAAGATTTGTTCTTGTTTTTTTTTTTAAATAAACTATATTTGTCTTTACTTGGATTACATAATGAACTCTCTGCACGTTTTCTAATGTAGCATCTTAGATTAATTATTCATTTTAAACTAAGATTTATGTTTATATCATATAAGGTCAACGCAACTTATGAGTCTAGTCTAAAAAAAATATAGTCGAAAATTATCCCACATCGTTAACAAAATCTTTTCATTGGTGGACTCTCCGTTAACTACATAATAAAAAGACATTCTTTCTTCTAAAAAAAAAAAAAAATCCCTTTAATTTTGACTAACTTTGGAACTTTGGTACACCAACATTTAGTTTCACTTACTTTAATTTATCTTGGATCCTTCCATTATGCATGCACTTGGTTGCATGGACATATATACACTTAACTATAAGGTAGAACCGTAGAACAAATTAAAACATGTGGAAGTGATAGGATTGACATCCGGCCTCTTGAGTTAATACATTCATGGTACTTAGTATTTAATGAAATTGAAAATGAAAAATTAAGTATTCAATGTAGAGTTTTCGCTACTTGATCACGATTTAACGATGTTGGATAACTTTTGACTATGCTGTTTTTTTGGCAAGATTGAAATATCCCACATTATTGATCCTTAACCCCCAGGATGGTGCCCCTGATTTATGTTTTACTGATCCTTATCTTCTGGATTTTCTTTCTTCTAATAATAAGTTTGGTGACATCCTAAACAGAAAGGTTACCTAAGTGGTCGTTTAGTTGCATACGGGAATTCGGAATGCCCATGAAGTTTCATTTCCAAGGTTGTAGAAATTCACATGATTTCTCAAAACTGTTTGGTTGCATGTAGGAATTAAATTTTTCCACGGGAATTGCCAATTACACGGGGGGGGGGGGGGGGCTAGGTAAGCCAATTCCCATGATTTCTCAATTCTCATGATTTTAGGCAACCGACAACTCCAAAAAATTTAATTCATGGGAAATCTGAATTCCCATGATTTTGAATGGCAACCAAACGACCACTAAGTAATCTTCTCTTGTACGCTCGCCTCTAAAAAAGAAAAAGAGATTGAAGTATCCCACATTGCTCAGCATTGCTCAATAATCAGTATGGGAGTATTCTCGGTGCTATAAGAAAAGTTGTATTTGTCTTACGTAGTTGCATTGGAATTAATTAAATTAAATCTAATTAAATTAACTCTAATTTGAATTTAATCCTAACATGATTAATTCTTGTTCGTAAAAGGGGAAAAAAAGCTTGATCGGTCAATAAACTTATAATAGGATAAAGTAGAGGATCAAGATTGACCTACTCGTTAGAAGCACAACCTACCTGGGGTTGTCCCGGGTTCGGATTTTTCATATCCCCACCCCTGCAATATTATCTGCTCCTTTGTACCAAAATAAAATAAAAATAATCAATAGGATAAAGTAGGGTAAATATATTTATGATGTACTCCTACCACTCTTCTACTGCTCCAATTATTATGTTCCTCGCTGATCGAGGGAGAATGTAGCCTCCAGGATATTAATGTGACTAATATAGTGCTGATCCCGAAGGTGAATAAACCTGTCCGCATGAGTGAGTTCAGGCCGATCAGTTTGTGTAACGTCATGTATAAGCTGGTTTCGAAAGTACTACCTAATCGACTCAAGGTCTTTTTACCATCCATTGTTTCAAATTGTCAAAGCGCGTTTACTTCGAGAAGACTGATTACGGATAATGCGCTCATCGCTTTTGAGCTTTTTCACTAGATGAAAACTCACCACAATGGAGGTACGGAGTATATGGGATACAAGCTAGACATGAGCAAGGCGTATGATAGGGTCGAATGGGGTTTTTTGAGAGCGATAATGAAGAAGTTGAGTTTCTGTGCAAAGTGGAGGAGTACGATAATGAGGTGCTTGGCATCGGTGAGGTCAGCGGTACTTGTTAATGGGGAGCCTATTTACATGTTTTGGCCGGGGAGGGGGTTACGGCAAGGCGACCCCATCTCGCCATACCTCTTTATCATTTGTGCAGAAGCTTTGTCGGGGTTAATTGAGAAAGCTATTGGTAGGAAGGCACTGTATGGAGTGCGTATTTGTCGGAAAGCTCCTATAATTTCACACCTGCTCTTTGCTGACGATAGTATTATCTTTAGCAGAGCTAGAGAGTCGGATGTTGAGGTAATACGAGAGGTTTTAGCACTGTATGAGTCGGCTTCGGAGCAGCGGGTTAATCTGCAGAAATCCGATGTCTTGTTCAGCGCAAATTTTGGAGAAGAGGAGAGACAGAGATTATGGGGCTTGCTGGAGGCGAGGGTGGTAGATTGTCACCAGAGTTACCTTGGTCTCCCAAGTGCGGTGGGGAGAAATAGGAGGCGGTCGTTCAATACTATCAAATCGCGAATCTGGAAGAAGATACAGGGTTGGAAGAGGAGTTTACTGTCCTTTGCAGGTAAAGAAGTCCTATACAAGGCCGTGGCCCAAGCGATTCCTACCTATCATATGGGATTATTTAAACTTCCGGATAACCTTTGTAGGGAAATCAACTCCATGATCTCACGATTTTGGTGGGGAGCGCGTGATGGGGAGAAGAAATTGCATTGGGTTGCGTGGGAGAAGTTATGTCATCCCAAAGCTGAGGGGGGTATAGGGTTCCAACATATCCAAGCGTTCAATGATGCAATGCTAATGAAACAAGTGTGGCGAATCTTAAATAACCCATAGGCCCTGGTATGTACTCTTCTTAGGGCTCGCTATTTTCCTGATGCTTCTTTCTTAGAAGCTACGGTGGGTAACCACCCTAGTTTCGCTTGGAGAAGTATTATAGGGGTGAGGGATACGTTAGAAAGTGGCTGTCGTTGGTTGATTGGAGATGGGAGAAGAGTACGAGTGTGGAAAGACAGGTGGACCTTGACTGAGCCTAGCTTTAAGCTAATCTCGCAGTGTAGGGGGGGACGGGGAGACGAAGGCTACGGAGTGGATTGACGATGATTTAAGAGTGTGGAGAGAGGGGGTGGTACGGAGTAATTATTAGCCTTCGAGGCTGATGACATACTCAATATTCCTCTCGGATCAGGAGGGGATAGTGATATGTTGGTATGGCACTACAGTAGAGATGGAGAGTATACAATAAAGTTGGGGTACCAACTTGCTAGGTACCGACTCTGTCTTGAGGGGGGAGGGGAAGCTAGTAGTTTTAGTGGGAAAGGAGCTAGCAGGTGGGACAAATTATGGAGGATGCAGTTGCCGCCCAAGGTGAGAATGTTTGCATGGCGGTTGAGTAAGGGGGCGTTGCCGACCCGTGCTAATGTACAACGCAGAATTGAGGGAGCGGATCCTACGTGTCCAAGGTGTAATCTGGCTGTGGAGGATGATATTCATGCTCTGGTCTTTTGTCCGACTGTTGGGGATGTGTGGGAGGCCTGTGGGGAGAACACAGAGGAGTGGGAGGGGTGTTGCAGGGGGCTGGAGTTGGTAGAGAAGTGGTGTGGGGGAAACGAGGGCAGTAGGGGGCTGTTGCGGGTGATGGTTGCATGGTCGTTTTGGTTTGCCAGGAACGAGATGTTACATGGGGATGGCGTGACGGAGGAAAGGTGTGTTTTTGAGAGGGCTCAAAGCTACCTGTTGGCTTATGCGGAAGCCAATGAGGGACGCGCTGGGAGTAGAGTGAGTGGCGGGAATGGGTGTGGGGAGATGGGTTGGAGACCACCTGATTCGAGGGTGGTTAAGGTAAACATGGACGGGGCTATTTTGGGTGAAGCGGGGTCTGGGATGGGGGTGATAATTAGAGGGAGGATGGGGATGTGAGACAGGTGGGGTGCAAGCATGCCAAGGCGAGGTGGGAACCTGGTGTGGTGGAAGCGAGGGCGGCATAATTCGGTCTCCAAATTGCATGGCAGATGGGGGGCGGAAGACGTGGTCCTTGAGTGTGATAGCCTTCAGTTAATTAATGCTCTTAGGGGAAAGAAGTTCGATTCAAACTATTTCGGTTTAGTTGTACTAGATGTTTTTACGTTCTCTCGTAGATTTAGATCGTGTCTTTTTAGTCATGTTCGTCGTAGTGGTAATAAGGCGGCTCACGAAGCGGCACATTTAGGTCATGTTGAGTACTCGGCTCGTGTGTGGGTCAATATTGGTCCGTCATCTGTACTTGATATTGCAGCTGTGGATTTCGTAGCTGAATCGACATAATACATCTTTTCGTGTCTTGACCCTCAAAAAAAAAATTATTATGTTCCTAATCAAACTAATATAATGCGGCAATAATCTCTCATCAAAATGCTCGTGAACTTTGTGAGATTAATCCTACATCATGCATGGTATTTCATATTGAATGAAGTTTGAGATATATCCTTTGTGTTTTTGGTTTAGTGGTAAAGTAAAGACGATGAGTGTGGTGTCGTTTTTATTATAGTATTGGTATTAGCACGCCGTATTAGACAATCATGCATGTATGAGTTACAGAAAAATTGGCTTGTTAGATTGTGATAATACTACTTCAAGTTTATTTTGCTAATTTATCTTAGTTCAGGACACTTAATCCTTAATATTTATGGCACGATTGACAATCAACTAATTAAGTGAAATTCCAATTGAGATGTAAACCACATACGGAGTATAAAATAACACTCTCTTGTAATGGGTTTTAAAATTTTGATAGCACATCAATTAGTTACACTAACTTTTTTTTTTTTTTTCTTTCAGGTAAGTTACACTAACACGTTTTGCAAGCAAGTACTTTTTATACTTAAGATCATCACTTTAACCGATGTGATCCTTAGCTTGACACTTAAACTTTATTTAACACCAAGAGCAGATAGTTGAATTTGCATTCAAAACACAATAAAATAAAGAACAAAGTTTAAACTTGTCGGTCAATACTTTAACAGCTTATTGTAGCCAGTTGAGTATATATGACCAGAGCATTATGATTGTGAATGTCGACCTTCTACTTCAACTGTTTATAGCTAATGGATTGTCTAACTTTGATTAGAATTAGAAATATGATATATTAGGACAAAGAAAATAAATCTAATATTATATATTAGATTTATTACATACTACATGACTTGCCCGTAGACTCTATACTATATTACAATTGTTCATCTCCTAAGCTTACACAAATTTTCGATTCCTATTTGAACTTTATGTAAATTGATCTAGTTTGAGAGCAGGTAGAGTTCTCCTAATTGTAGGAGAAAGTAGAAACGAAACTCTTAGTCGTATAAAGAAAAAACTATAACCCTTTTTTGCCATTATGTTTCACGCTGATTATCTTTTTGCTATAAAGTATTAGCGCTGAGAAATTCAAAGATGTTTGCTGTCATGGGTTTCGTTCGCTCTCTGGCTCCTGGTAAATACTCTCCTATGCTTCGCCAACCGACTATCTGTAATTTGTAGAATCTCTGTTTCGAATCGTAAATATTGTACTATACATAAAATTGACTCCCTTAATATTACAAATTTGTCAAGCGTGATCTTTGGGTGTTTGCTCTTTCACCTGAATTCTCTTGATCTGACTTTATTCAAGCTGAATTGATCTGATTTATCTAGAACTGATATGAATAATAAACCGTTGTATCTAGACGACCAATGCTTATAAATCCACTCGCCATGGGCATTGTGCTCCAAAGTATAATGCCTGTCTGATTCCAGTGTGTATTATTATTTTGTACTACTATTAAATTTATTTGCCAAGTAAGTGGATATTATTGTTTTGCCGTCCGGCTGTGCGCGGTGCGGTGGGGCTGACCTTTTGCTATCGCGCTCAGTTTTGACTGTTCGTTTCTTTCGGAAACTCACGATGTCCAGATTCGTTGTATAACGGTTTCATTTGGGAAATCCGTTCCTCCATAATTACTGCTTTTATTTCCGAATTTAATCCCATATTTTACTCCTACAATCACTCCCATAATCAATTCAATTGTTTGATTTCCGTTACCGTTTTTGAGTCCTTAAAAGGACGTTTTCGGTGCTCTCTTTTGGTATACAGAAAATCATCGCTCCTCTCTTCCCTCCTTTCTAATCCTCTGGTTCCGAGTGCGTTTTGAGTTCCACTTCTCTTGGGTGAGTACACACCTTGGAGCGATGTGTTACCTTGGGGGCAACGCCATAATCCGGTTGTACAGTAGTCGGGGCGAAATTGCTTCTCATTATGTGATTTCGATCACGCCACAGCATTTCCCGTCATTTCATTTCCGTTATATTTCGCCCACAGTAGTTCTTTTTCTTACAGGAAACCCTTAAACCTCGACGACATTCCACAACTAAACTCAGTGAATAGTGTCTTTGAATCACTCCCAGTCTTGCAGAAACAGCTCGAATCCGAGTCCGAGTCTGAGTCATGTCATGTTGGTGCTAATAAAATTACAGGGTATGTGCTCGCAAAGGCGTTGTTTTTGACATCTTGGAAGGAAGTCCTGTGGACGTCTATTCTGGCAATCATATACGCAGTTGCTCGATATGTTGGTCCATATCTTATTGACAATTTCGTGAACTGCCTTGAGCAAGGCAACTTCAAGAGCCAACAGGGTTGCATGTTGGCTTTCGCCTTCTGTGTTTCGAGTTTTATGCAGGGTCTCACTCGGAGGAACTGGATTTTTCAACTGCAGCAAGTCGGGATTAGGCTTCGTGCAGCGACAGCCTTGATGGTTTACAACAAGGGTCTGAATCTTTGCTCGCAATCAAGGGAGGGCGACAAAAGTGGAGATTTCGTGAACCTGTTGGCTGTTGACGTAGACAGTATCAACACCTTTACTTGGTATATCCATGATTTTTGGTTGATCATCCTCCAAGTTGTCTTAGGTCTGGCTGTACTGTATACGAATTTGGGACCTGTGTCACTTGCTGCTTTGGCTGGAACTGTATGTGCTTTGCTGTCAAACTCTGTTTTCAGTACTTGGCACGAGAAATTTCAGGAAAAACTAATGCAGGCGAAAGATAATAGAATGAAGGTGACTATGGAAACCTTAAGTAATATGAGAGTTCTTAAGCTTCAGGGTTGGGAGATGAGCTTTTTGTCTAAGATTTTTCAACTAAGAAAAACTGAAACTCACTGGTTGAAGAAATATATGATTAATTCGGCTATGATGACTTTTATGTATGGAATTGCTCCCACATTTGTAGCTTTGGTTACATTTGGATCTTGCATATTTCTTGGAATTTCACTTGATGCCGGCAAACTCTTGTCTTCATTGGCAACATTTCGAGTTCTGCGAGAGCCAATCTACAACCTTCCTGATGCAATTTCCTCCGTAGTCCAAGTTAAAGTCTCCTTGGGAAGAATTGCGGCCTTTCTTTCTCTTGATGAGCTCAAACCTGATGTCTTGCAGAAACTTCCATATGGTAGTTCGAATACAGCAGTCGAGATTACTGATGGAAACTTCACATGGGATACAGCTTCGCCCACTGCAGCCCTGCGAAATATTAACCTGAAAGTGTCTCATGGTACTAAGGTTGCGATTGTTGGTACTGTGGGATCAGGTAAGTCAAGCCTACTTTCCAGCATTTTGGGGGAAATGCCTAAGATTTCAGGGCATGTCATGTTGTGTGGATCAACGTCCTATGTCAGTCAGACACCTTGGATACAGAGTGGAACAGTTCAAGAAAATGTACTGTTTGGAAACGACATGAACCGCGCAAGATATGATCAGGTAATTGAAGCCTGTTGTTTGAAGGAAGAACTGAAAATCCTGTCATTTGGAGATCAAACTATTATTGGTGAGAGGGGCATCAACTTGAGTGGAGGTCAGAAGCAAAGAATACAGATAGCGCGTGCTGTCTACCATGATGCTGATATCTATCTCTTTGACGACCCTTTTAGTGCACTAGACGCTCACACAGGGGCTCATTTATTCAATGTAATGTGCATCATCTGTCATGATCTTCTGCATTTCATCTTCTCAAGAAAAAAATAGCATTTCTCGAGAAACATTCCCTCTGTTTGTTTACATTTGGTTTGAGTCCCTCTTACTCTATTTTTTTAGTTGAAGAGAATTGAACTGAATCGAACATACCTGATATTTTTTTTTTCCGGTGACAGGAAGTTTTGCTTGGAGTTTTGAAGATGAAAACTGTGGTTTATGTTACTCACCAAGTAGAGTTTTTAAGTGCTGCTGATCTAATTATGGTGAGTTTAACAATATTGTCTTTATTAATTTGGGAGTAGGTTTAAACCTAATAATTAATCTGTTAATTACTCCAACTTCTATCTTATTAGGTCATGAAAGATGGAATGATTGCACAAATGGGGAAGTACAGTACCCTTGAACAAGTTGTACGTTCACAGCGTCAGGCATTACCTGCACCTGATTATTACGTTGGGGGATCAGCCAGTGATGTCAAACGTCTTGGTCATGTCGAAAATGGGGACAGAAACGATGTCGATTTCATCCTGCAAGAAGGAACTGAAGTCACGAAATCTAGTGCAGGAAACGAGGAACCAGGCCCCCGACCAGCACAGCTCATAAAAGAAGAAGAGAGGAAGAAAGGTAGTGTTGGGTTCCTGGTGTATTGGAAATACATCACAACAGCATATGGAGGGGCTCTCGTGCTTCTTGTGTTGCTAGGCCATATTGTTTCAGTGATGCTTCAGATTGGGAGCTACTACTGGCTGGCATGGGCGACACCTGTGTCAAAGGATGTTCCACCATCCATTAGTAGATCTAAACTTATAAGTGTCTATGCTTCTCTAGCTCTCAGCATATCTATCTGCACCGCAGCAGTAGACATGCTTGTTGTTACAGCAGCGTACACAACTGCGACTATACTATTCAGAAGAATGCTTCGCTGCATTTTTCATGCTCGTATGTCATTTTTTGATGCTACTCCAAGTGGAAGGATTCTCACTAGAGTAAGAGATTTCCGTGAATTTTTAGCAGTGTTTTACAAAAGAGAGAGCATTGATCTTGTTTTGTAACTTGTTTGTTGGCTTACTGCAGTGTTCGACTGATCAAAGTGTTGTCGAGACTCGAGTTCCGTCTCTGGTTGAAGGAGTTGTCTCCTCAATAATTGAAATTCTCGGAATCATTGTTGTTATGGCAACGGTAGCATGGCAAGTTTTGATCATATTCATCCCTGTGATCTTTGTTTGTATTTGGTATCAGGTAACTCTTGTAACCTTGCAAATGCTTAGCACTATTTTAAATGAGGCACCAGCTTCGATAAATCATTAGCTGACAAGGTCTTGATATTTCTTAGTTTGCACTGTTTTCAGGCTTGCAGACTTGAGCTAAAAGTTAGGGGTGAAAACCTAAACCCTGAAAACTGGATAAAAGTAAATCTTAAGGAACCTGCACTGCTGTGTATGGGTCTGTTTTAATTTCACTAAATCTGTGAGTCTGTGACAAACCTTCCCTTCCCGAGGCACTCACTTTGACCAGGATATTTGTACCTTGCAGTATCCATTTAGATCGCCCATTTTTTCGAATCTGACAGCAATTGACAAACAAAGAGACACTCTGTAGTTTAAATTTGTCCTTGGTTTTCGCTAGAGAGCTTATATGAACTGAAATCCTGCTGAAGGTTTTCGTAATGCAGTCTCTGAAACTGTGGAGCGATTATACTTTCTCCAATCAGTGATAAAACCCACCAAATTTGTCACAGAAACTAAATAGATCAGCAGTGATTCTATGTTCTGCATCCTTTACAAGATTTTATTTGTTCGTTTCCCTTGCAATTTTCACTGAAAAAACATTTAGTTTGCCTTACAACTTGCACTGAAAAAACATTTTTGACCTGTGTATGAAACAAATTAAGCTAAAACTGTTCCTGGTGCATACAGCGATACTATATGCCATCATCTCGAGAACTGTCACGTTTGAGT
The DNA here is from genome assembly GCA_963680865.1 of Spergularia marina. Classification (NCBI taxonomy): domain Eukaryota; kingdom Viridiplantae; phylum Streptophyta; class Magnoliopsida; order Caryophyllales; family Caryophyllaceae; genus Spergularia; species Spergularia marina. The sequence continues at coordinate 16,676,268 of OY804553.1, read as the reverse complement.
GAAATAAGCAAAGCTCCAGTGACACAGAATTTTGTCGAAACAGTTTCAGGATTACCAACTATCAGGAGCTTTGATAAACAGACAAGATTCAAAGTAACATACATGAAAGTTCTTGATGCGTATTCTAGGCCTGACTTCCATTCAGCTGCTGCAATGAAATGGCTCTTGTTTCGCCTGGATGCTTTTGCTTGTGTCACATTCGCTTTCCTTTTGGTTCTCTTGGTTTCGTTTGGAGACCAAATTAATCCTGGTAAACAAAACAAAAAATAATTTTTTTTTAGTTGCAGTCTCACATTAGAAAAACTCTCCAGTGAATCTCGTGTTTGTTACCCCTTCTTTTCCTCGCCAAAAAAAAACCCACCGACAATCCTGAAATGCTCTTCTTTTTGTTTTTGTTTCATCTCTCAGCAATTGCAGGCGTAGCAGTGTCATATGGACTGACGCTAAGCAATGCATTAGCTGGATTAGTATGGAGTTTTTGCCATTGTGGAACCAAAATGATATCAGTGGAGAGAATTCTTCAGTACACCTCCATTCCTAGTGAAGCTCCTGTTTTAATTGAAGCAAACAGACCAGAGTCTTCTTGGCCATCACTTGGTGAAATTTGTATTACAGATCTGCAGGTAATTTTATGCTTTGTTATGTTCGTATACAAGGTTTGTTTTGATTGATAAATATTAGGTCGAACAGACGAACACTAAGCACTTGGACTAATGAATAAGGGGTCAATCTGGTTTCTGTCATGTCTCGCTGAACATTTTTCAGCTACAAATCTTCATATTTCTTAAACTTTTCGCACTTTTAAGATGAGGAATGATCAATAGGGGTGTTGCTATTGGGAGCTCCATAAAGATAATTGGGAGTCCTAAATATGCCCTGTAACTACCTATTCTACCCCCGCTTACGAAAACCCATAAGTTCATCTACCTATTCTACCCTTCTCCCACTAAACCCAGTCTCTCTCCTACATTTTCTCCCAACTTCCCCAGTTTCATTCATTAATGAAATTCAGCAACACCATCAATCACCTTCATATTTGGGTATCTCTTATCTCATTATCATATATCACTTACCTCATTATCACCATGTTCATTATTAGGTTTTAAGTCGACGTATGTGAGATTTGAGATTTTCGACATGAAATTTTAGCGTGGAAATTTTTGGAACTATCGTGGTAACATTAAGTAGAACATCATGAGCGTATTCGATGTAAGTATTTTGGAGCATGATTTTTGTTGTATTATTGGAAGAAACTGAAACCAAGACAAGCTGACAGGAAATTACGTGTAAACCGGATTAGCCGTCTTTGAGTATTATTAGTATGGGTTTGTGTTGAGTGTGAGTATGCATGTTGCATGTTTGAGTATTATTTAGTATGGTTTTACGAAATAGGTATTTCTTAGTCGTGTGAGTGAACATTATGATTGTGTGAGTGCGTGAGTATGTTATGTATGATTGTATTTTGTATAGTTGTATTTTCGTCTGAAAGTCGATGAACTGAATGTGCGACCTTAAGTTGTGAGTGTAGGTGAATGCTACTGTGTTGATAATATTCATGTTATATGTATGTAAAGGGTTATAAGCATTATGATATATATTACGACGTTAATTGTAGGTTAACGTACCAGGATCCGGTGGTGATAAGGTTGATTTTACCGAGTTATTAACTATTAATCAATGTTTACCATCCTTTGATCATGCTTTCAAATGGGCTAATGAGATAGCCACTAGTAAATGGTTTTTTCTCGTCAAGTATTCTAACAAAAGGACAAATGATGGACCTTGGAGGTACTAAATAAGTTGTAAATAAGGGGCCAAGAAAAAACAAATATAAACCGAACCCTAATTTGGAGAAAAGAAGGGCTGGATCAAAAACCGGAAAGGTAGAATGTGATTTTGGTTTAAGGTTACAAGAATCTTAGGATGGTAGTTGTCGTATCTACGGCATACCAGATAGAGGGACTCACAATCACGAGCTTGAGCATTATAGGGAAGGACATAGGGAGAGGGTGGTTTTATCGGCAAGTAATTAGGCATTTAATAATTATCAATGTTTGTAACTTAAATTGGCACATCGCATCTTTCGTCAATTTATGAAGATTTGAGATTTAAATATGATTGAGTATTGAAATATATGGTATCAACTTTACCATTTTCATGAATTATAGAAATAATTAAACCCATAAAAATTTTGGGTCGGATTGACCCCTAGTGGCATTCTGAGTACGCATGTTGCATGTGTGATTAGTTTCATTATGGGTGTACCAAGTACTTCTTAGTTAGAGGTCTGAGTAAGCATAATGATTATGTGAGTGTGTTTGTATGCTTCGATTTCATTTTCAAAAAATGCAAGACTGAATTTATAATGTCAAGGATTGTGTACGCATGTTCATAAATAATTCAAACGAAATTTAACAAATCATCATGAAACTTTGTGCAATAACGTCAACTAAACATCTGAGATGAACACGTAATAATGTGGTCTCTATCCTAATAACGTCAACTAACATCAACTAATATGACGTGTGTATATGAACATACAAAGGAGTCGACTTGACGTTTCCATGGTATAAGAATAAGTTTTGATAACCATGACTTTGAGTGATATTGGGAATGACATAGGGATTAAAAATAATTCGCAACTCAAGTTTAAGATTAAATTTCTAATCAATTTTTATTAGTTTCAATTACTTCTAATACAATCTCAATTCATTAGGCGAGATGTAAAAACGTCAACGTAACCAATCATAAGATAACTATATTTAAATAGTTTGTATTGCACATTTTCGATGTTGTAACAATCATTACTCACATATAACTCGAGAATAAAAATCTCACAATATGAATCTCTTATTGATCCTACTCCAATATCTCATTTTCGACTATCTTGCTTAGGGAGATTAGCAGTATGCCAAACTATCTTGCTCCATCTATTCTTACTCCTCTTGTCTCTGAAGAACTTATATGCTAGCTTCACTCTGAACTTGCCACCTTTGCACCATGAATTTACCACTTCAACAGCCTGATTTATGCTCCCTGCCTTTTCAAGCAATTCTGATCTTACCTTGAGAATGCCTCTCCAGCTTTCAGCATCTTTATCTGCTTGCACCACATTCCAAATGCTGCATTTCTGAATGTAATAAGGTGAGATCCAATCAGTCCATAAACCTTTCTGATTAGTGACAATCCTCCACAGCCATCTAGCCATTAGTGCTTTGTTCCAGGCTAGAACTTCCTTTATTCCTAGCCCACCTTCTGTTTTGGGAGAGCAAAGACTCTTCCAGCTTTTGAAAGTAAGTTTCCTACTCCCTTCTTCAATGTTCCACAAATAGTTCCTACAGCTTTTATCAATCATCAAAAATTTTATGGGTTTAATTATTTCTACAATCCATAAAAATGGAAAATTTGATACCATATATTTTAGTACTCAATCATGTTTAAATCTCAAATCTTCATATCTTGACGAAAGATGCGATGTGTCAATTTAAATTTCAAATCTTCATATATCTTCATATCATGTTTGATAATTATTCTAACTTTTAATTTAATAACTAATATCTTGTGGGTATTGTAATGGAGAGAGAAAGATTGAAAATGATGATGATGATTGATGAGGAGAGAGAGAGGGAGAAAAGATGATGATGATGATGATGATGATGATGATGATGATGATGATGATGATGATGATGATGATGATGATAATGAAGGATGGAGGTGATGTACAGTGAGAGAATGAAGATAATGTCAATGGAGGTGGAAGGAAGTGAATATGGTAAGTGAAGAAGAAGGTGGGAGAGAGAAGGTAGTAGTGAAAGAAATTTTTTCAGGTGAAATATTATTTCGAGAGAGAAGTCATTGATGATGAAAGGAAGAATAGTTGGAGAAGGAAGAATAGTTGGAGAAGGAAGAGTAGAAAATAGAGAGGAGAAGGGTACATAGAGGAAAGCAGGAAAATCCAGAACAGCCAAACCAAGGGCATTTTCGGCATTTTATATTTGGGGCTCCCAATAAAAAGAAATCTTGGGGCTCCCAATAGCAATGCAGATCAACAGAGGACCGTATCATATACAATTATACATGTACACTATAACCGAAAAAAACTAGTATGACGGGTTATCAGGGTTGTAGTGTATATTGACACAACATCTAACATCTATGTTGATCATTCCTAAAAAATTGTTGCTTCTTAATTCTCTGAAACTCTGCACGAAAGCTACAGGTTCGATACGGCCCGCATCTACCACTTGTGCTGCATGGTCTAACATGTACTTTTCCGGGAGGGAAGAAAACTGGCATAGTAGGAAAAACAGGAAGTGGTAAATCAACACTCATACAAGCACTCCTACGAATTGTTGAACCTACGACTGGTCGAATTATGATCGACGGCATTGATATATTAAAGATTGGGCTCCAAGATTTAAAGTCAAACCTTAGCATAATTCCTCAAGATCCGACCATGTTTCAAGGCACTATAAGAAGTAATTTGGACCCATTACAAGAGTACATTGATCAACAAATTTGGGAGGTTTGTATTTTTAATGCACCACTTCTAAGTTTCTTTGGACTTTATCATCTTCCCCTCTCTTGATTGCATACTCTTATGTAAATATACATCACGGTCATCACCACACAATAAACTGACTTAAAATTATTGATGAATATCTATTTGGATGCTCCTAGAGGTCTATAGTGTAGACAAACAAATTTTGTCTACAAACAAATTTTGTCTACAGTTGACATGGCATGTGCCACGTCATCCCTCATAGTAAAATTATATGATGTAGTAAAATTAAATGGTTTTGGATGGGAAGAGGTTAGGGTAAGAAAATTAGCAAGAGAATGTCGGGGGCTAGGTTAGGAGGATCATATTAGGAAAGTAAATAATTAATAGTTGATCTTTGCCTTTAATTTTCAAATTCATCCTTATAAATCCCCACTTGAAACGTCTATATGGGCTACATTTTTGGAGTTAAAAAATGATGCCTACTATTAGGGCTATATTTTAGCCTTTTATTAGGACACTCTTAGCCATTTTACCAAATCAATTTATCACCATTGCATTAGCTGTAAGACATATTACCATCATTTTCATTCTCAAGTTTTTATCACTTCTTAATTAAAATTTGCAAGTACGTCAAAACCCAAGCCTACCCATTTCCCATCATATTCCCCTGGCCACACACACACCCATGAATCCTCCAACCCACCGTACCATTGGCACTTTGGCAGCACCACCCCCACTTAGTGACTCCACCAAAAGTCTAAACAATTACGAACCCGTACCGCCTATTAGCACGGCTGGACCATTACGACACCACCGTTTTCACGTTTTGGCTAATTGGATAGACACGTCGTAGCAGGACATGGAATTCATGGAAAAGACAGGAGGAAGATGACCGTAGGATAGTGCACAAAGAAATGGGCTTTGTTATTGGGGTAGTTACAAGGGTAAAACTGACTTTGACATATTTCAATGATTATATAAAATGTTCAAAAATTAGAGTTTAAAGTCGTCTTGATTGACGGTTGAGATAGGAGCATTTGCCAATTTTAATGTATGTAAATTAGATTTTATTATGCATTTAGTTAGGCTAATTACCACATAAGTAACTTTACTCATTAGAGATTTAGAGGTTCAAAAGATCAATTTAATTTCATTTTCAAATATTTACTGCAACCTTCCTTATCGCCAATGACTCAATTTTACTGTACCTAAGTATTAAATTACTTCACACCGGCTAATTTTCATGCATGCAAATTGATGTTACTTATAGAGGTTTTGAAAGATCAATATAATTCAAATACATTATCAGATATTTCATTCTACTTGACCCAGGGAAAATAAGACGGAGTAACATACACCACCCCAAGGTGGTACCCCCTAACTATCATATGTAATAGGAAATCACTGAGTATTTTGTTAAAAATAACGAGTATTTATATTTTATAGCTAAATTATTGAGTATTTTATTAAGATATTTGAGCATAAGGTTTAAGAAAACATGCAATGAGCATATCGGTAAAACTATTAAGTATGTTTCAGAAATTGTTGACCAATTATTTTAAATTAATGAGTGTATTTTGGGCGTTTTAGGAGTAACCCCGGGGGGTATAGTATTACTATTGACCTCTTTATCTTAGATTTTACTATATATCAATATAATTTTACTACACATTAACTAATTTTAATATAAGCAAATTAATTTTACTGATTTTTGGTTCTGAATATGAATTCAATTTCACTTTTACTATTTAATCTTACTTTGCAGGAATATCATCAATGATTTTAATATGCATAAATAATATTTTACTTTGAAGTAGCTAATTTCACTACATGCATAGCTAATTTTACTTATGTAAACTAATGTTACTAATATGTGATTTCAAACGCAATTCAATTTCCCTTTGAGAATTTACTTCTACATTATTTTACTTTTAACTTTAATTTACCATACATAAATAAGGTGTGAGTATACCTTTAATAATTTTAATACTCACAAATGATTTTTTTACTAATGTAAAGTTTGAAATTTAAAATTTTACTTTTTTTTTTCTAAATTAGACAATTGACTTCTACCCCTTTAATATAATTATGGTTGAAAATTTTGAAAATGCTAGTTGATTTAGGGGCAATATACTAATTAAAATCTAAGTGACATTTACATTTTTTCAAAGTCGAATTTTAAATTTATAAATATTTATTTTTTTGTTCTTGAGGATGGGCTAGCCATTTTGAGATAGAGATAAAAAATTATAACTTTTATTAAAAAAATTGTCTATAACATAAAATAAAAATTTGTATTTACTCATAATTAGTAGACTACTTGTGATCTACACAAATACCTTTTTTTTATGCTAACCCATTAGGCATTCAACACACATAATAATTTGCAATATAAAATAAATAAGAATTTATAATAACTTATTACGTTAAACACAAATCTACTTATTACTAAATGTCGTCTAGAGTAGGGCAAGTATCGGCTTAGAACCGGACAGTATCGAGAACCGAGACTGAAAAAAAAATTGGACCGAGGAGCGGACCGAATTTGGACTTTAGAGTTCACTTTAAATTTAAAGGTATGTTCTACAATATTGAAGTTTAAGTTAAGCTCACTTTTGTTACCCTGACCCACAAACTATTGAATTTTTTTTCGAAATAGAGCTCAAAAAATAAAAATTAAACAAAATGGGTTAAATGAGAAAATGTTCAATCTTATGGGGTGCACGTCACCCCATTTCAGGTTAAGGACAAAACCGCCAGGGTTACTGGCGGTTTTAAGTGTCTTAAACAGTAGCTATGAGCCTTTAAGGGGAGCCATTGAAAACCTAAAACCGCCAAGCCACATGACGGTTTCTCTTAAACAAAACCGTTAGGCCCCTCGGAGGTTCCATATCACGCATGTAGGTAAAGAACACCCAATACTTGGGCAAATATGAAACCACCATGGACCATGGCGATTTCACTTCAAGTAAAACCGCCACTCTTCATGGCGGTTTCTTCACAGTGAAACCGTCGTGGAGGATGGCGGTTTTACTTAAGTGAAACCGCCATTCTCCATGGCGATTTCATATTTGCCCAAGTATTGGGAGTTGTTATCACACCAGCGTTATTTGGAACCGCCGAGGGGAGTGGCGTTTTTGTTTAAGTGAAACCGCTATGGGGCCTGGCGGTTTTAGGTGGTCACTCGAACCTGAAATGGGGTCACGTGCACCCCATAAGATTGAACATTTTCTCATCCAACCAATTTTGTTTAATATTTATTTTTAAGCCCTATTTCAAAAAAAAAAAAAATCCAAACTAACTAGTATACTTCCTCCATTAATTTCCAAGTTTCCTGATTTCCTTTTCGGGGAATTCACTACAACAACACCAACCAAGTCTTATTCCCAAATATTATTTCTTATTCTATTTTCATTTTGCTTCAAAAGAAACATCGAAAGTACAAATTTACAGATTATAGCTGAATTAAGTTAATTCATTTTAATAGCAAATCACTTCACTTTTATAAGAATACAAAATTTTAAAGCACAAATTTTTCGTTTACATACAATGTTGTAGATTGAGTTATTTGTTAAAGTTCAAGCTCAACTTAATATGTTTGGCACCTATCTACTCATCTTCTGTCTCGAATAATACTAAGGATACCTCAAATAAACATGTGAAATGCAAGCTAGGTAGCACGGACACTTCAATGATCTAGCGTGTCCGTGTCCGACACCGTATCGGACACCGACACCGACACGACACCTGACAATACGTGTCCAAAACTCTTAAATCGGTGTCCATTATTATATTGATATTTTGTCAATTGGAAAACTTTAGGACACCTACAAGACACTTCTAAACACTTCAAGATTCTAAAATTAATAGAAAATTGACAATAAAGGTGTGAGTTGATGAGTATTTATCATCAAAAATGAATTATGCTATCGATGTTTCTTTGAATTTCGTAATATATATAATTTTTTATCTAATTTTTATTTTATAATTAGTATTAATATAGCATTAAATTAATATTTAAATTAGTAATATACTTTTTCAAACACAAAATATGTATTTTAGATGATTTAACAATTTTCGGACTGACGTTTCCCGTGTTCGTTTCGTGTCCGTATCCATTTCCGTTTCTGTTTTGATGCTACCTAAAATGCAAGTATAAACCTAACATAAGAAGGATTACTATATTTGTACATAAAATGTTTTGAAATTCAAAATAGATGGAAAATTTACCACACATGAAAATACGTTTTAAGGTCGTCAAACTATATAATGTATAACAAAATAAGATTTATGTACTGGCCAATGTCCCCGAATTGACCCAATGCATATAAGAGGTTATTTTGTTTTATTTTTCTTTTCTCTTTTTTTTTTCATTTTGGTTTTGTTTTGTTATGTTCTTTTTTTCCGTCCCCCCATGTAAAATGTTACTTTGTTATTTTTGCATTTGAAATGTAACTTTTTTTTTTTTTTGTTTTTTGTTCATTTTCTTCCCAAAATAAATTCGTACATATTATTTGGTTTGCTTGGTTCAATCCTTTTCCATAATTAGTTTTGACTAAATAGATTGACTATCTTTGGTTAGTGATGTCCAAACCAAAATGCATAATCCTAACCTAATCTCTAGACAAATATAAGTGACCCTACATGTGTGACATGTCATGGCACACATCATCACCATGTCAACTATAGACACATTTTTCTTTTCTACAATGTAGACCTTTAGCAAAATCCTATTTATATAGGTTACATGATATAGTGTGAACCAACTTCTTATAATTTATTATTTATAATTAATATATCAATAAACTCATAATATAGTTTACATAGATAGAATATTTATTTCTACCAATATTATTCTCTACTACAATTATAATATATCATTATTCTCTAATCTATTGCACATCAAAGAAACTTGTGCACTCACTTTTTTTTTTTTTTTTGCAAGAATCATCAACGAACCAAAATATGTAATTTATTGATCAAAATATGATGAAGATAAAATGACATACTGTATGTTAATTCCAATTGTAATAAATTCAGGGTGTTAGTGTCATTATTGTCTCTCCATAATGTTCTCTTACATTTACGTAATATTTTATTTAAAAGAAAATTGAGTTATTGAAAATGCAAGAGAATAAAGTCATAAACAGTGTCGGACTGTCGGTAAGTTTCTGTCTTGGTTGTATAATTTATGGTTGTATCTTATATCTAACTTGCCATAAGATCCAATTTAACTACTCCGTATTTATCAATGAGATATTATCATTCCTCCCGGAAAAAAAAAAATTTTCAACTATTATGAAAGATTATGCAGCCCCATATTGTCAATTCAATCTACTATTCTGAAATGTATGAAAATTCGGCCATACACCGTATGACTGTAACCTTTAATTTGCGTGTTGACACGATTTTGTATTTTATTTTCTTCTTCTTGTAGACCTTAGATAAGTGTCAACTTGGGGATGAGGTCAGAAAGATAGGGGAAAAGTTGGATTCCAAAGGTTTGTATCTTTATGACTAGCTCTTTCTTATTTCATGCATATTATTATCTCATTTGTTTTAAGATGATTATGAAAATATTATTTTCTAACTTGTAGTATTTGAGAATGGAGAAAATTGGAGTATAAGTCAAAGGCAATTAGTTTGTCTTGGGCGTGTGCTGCTCAAGAAGAGTAAAGTTTTGTTACTTGATGAAGCTACTGCTTCTGTTGATGCGGCAACTGAGAATCTTGTCCAAGAAAGATTAAAACTGCACTTTTCAAACTGCACAATCATTACCATTGCACATCGCATGACTTCAGTTCTTAACAGTGATATGGTTTTGTTCCTCAAAAACGGTAAAATACCTTTCAATTTTCTTAGGATTTTTAAAACAAATATACAATCATTGCACATACTTCCTCCGTCGGAGCTGAGTTTAAACACCTCAGGCTTAAAATATCCTTGTATCAAGGAGGATGCACACATTAAGTGGTTAATCAAATTTTCAAACAATTAATTACATAACAAGTTAGATAAGAATTTTACGAAAAAATTATATGCAATTTATTTAAAATTTAGGCTAACCAATTAGTGTGCACATCTTCTTTCATAAGGGTCCGTTTTTCATGTGTGGTGTTAACTTAAACGGAGGGAATAAGTTTACTGTCTAATGATCATATGGCAAAATCTGTCACAGAGATTTCACATACGTGATCAGCGACATACAAATCTTTCACAAATGTGAAAATAAATCCGATGACATGTTTTGGCATATGATTTTGACATATCGTTGACTTGTGCTACACAAATTAAATTTCCTCATGTTCTAGTCTTTTCAAGTAAGTAAATAATCATATTATGTTTATTTTCTCTTAAGATATTACTTATCTCTTTTGCAGGGGTTATTGAGGAGTTTGATTCTACAACGAAGTTGTTAGAGAATAAGTCATCTGCTTTTGCCAGTTTGGTAGCAACATGATCAGATCTAGGACAACAATAGGATAGATTAACATCATAAGTACTGTGAATTCAAGATGATACCTTCAATAAAATCTACGGTGTACATACATTATTATTGGTTGTACCAAGTCTCAAACACCTAACTTGCGCTTGAAGGCAAATAACCTTTTGACCAATAGGCCGGATGAGAGTTGGTTATGGTGTACATATGTACAATTGGCCCTTACATACGTAGCACAAATTTGCAATCAATTTTTTGGTTTGTTATCCTTTAATACACATGGTAGTCGTTTGGTTGGTAAATAAAATTATGGAAATTCTAAATTGTTGATAAACCCCTTTCAAAGAAATAGAAGTTTACTTGGAAATTTACTTTTCACATCCAATCAAACATTTTAAAGAATATTCTTTGAATTTCTAATCTTATACTTACTACACAATCGTTCTATGGTACCCCTGTGGTACCATTCTTTGTGTACCCCCCCCCCCCCTTTTTTTGTCATCAGAGTCCATAGGTTAGTTTTTAAAGCTCAACAATTCATTGTAACAAATCAGTCCAGACCCAACATCAACATACTAACAACTAAATAAAAACAAACATAAATCAGAACTCATTCTCTCCCCTCCCTCCCCAAACCGTTGTTTTCTTGCAGCTCTTAATCAAGATGTAGAACCTCGTACATTTCGGAAATCCATGGAGGATGCACGTTAGTGTGATGTAATGGCGGAGAAAGTTAAGGCTTCGAAACGAAATCAAACATGGAGTATTGTTGATCTCCCTCCCGGTAAGAAGCAATTGATTGTAAGTGGGTGTATCGTATTAAACATCGATCTCATGGTTCCATCGAGCGTTATACAAATTGTCACAACAATTGACACGATATAATGGGTCGATACTTATATAATGTGATATTAGACTATTAGCGTATCTAAGTTGAGTTGTTCAACTTGTCTAATAGAAGGTGTATTAGAAAGAAATGAACCATATCGGATGATAGAATTTCGTCAAGGCCCCTCACTTTTGAAAGGATACTAATTAATTAGCTCGGTTTTAATATCGAAGTGAAATATTTGGCGATTTGGGGTGATCGTGAGACTGAGGGCGTTGACTATGATGAGACCTTCATTCCCATGGTCAAGCTGGTTACGGTTCGCACAATTACGGCGGTCCGTGGCTGGGAAATGTATCAAATGGACGTTAATAATGCCTTTCTTCATAGTGATCTGCCGGAAGAGGTTTTTATTTATACGCTTTCCTCCTAGTTTTAGTGGTGTTGTACTCAGTAAGGTGTGTCGTCTTCTAAAATCGTTCTATGGTCTCAAGCGGACGCCTTGTTGTTGGTATGCTAAACTCGCTTTTGCTCTTCTACATTATGGCCGGTTTACAAGTGTGTCTGTGATCATTCCTTGTTTACTCTTGTTCGTGGCTCGACTCAACTTCATATTTGGTTTATGTGGATGACTTTGTAACACCTCGCATTTTTGGGTAATTATTATGATTGGGTGTTATATTTTATAAATCATTTTGAGAAATTCTAATTACTAATATTGGGAATTAAATTAGTGTTAATCGGGTTTTAAGGAAATAAGTCAGAAATTTCTAATTGGGAAAGCGAAATTACGAATTATTATTATGCCATTACTAATTTTGAAAATTGAGGGACTTTTTAGGAATTTAATCATTCAAGCCCCGTCAATATAAACTCGAGTTGAGATCAAAGCCTTATGCATAAGAAATTAAACTCTAACCTATTTCTCTCTCTTTTGCCTCTCTCCTTTGCATTCCCCACCCACATAAGTTCTCGGCACAACTGTGTCAACTTCAAATACATACAACGCTCACATATAATCTCCGATTAAGTCATGGTTGGTGGCGTTAGAATCGTGCTTTCGATACAAATCCAACAAGATGTAGAGCGTGCCAAGATTCTACCAGATGCTCCTTGTGGAGCTGTGTCCATCTACGGGACCGGAACTGTTTTGCCGCCTCGGTATTTTGATGATTCCCGTTGACTCTTAAGGTATTTGAGGGCGAGATTTTGTAGAGATGTTCCTAACTCTAGCCTTGACAGTATGTACCTGTAGACACCCTACTTGGGGGCTTCCCTTATAGCGCCCGATGATGAAAATGGACTTAACGCGACGATCGGTTTTGTATGCCTACGAGACTCATACCCGGGTTCAAGCTCAAGTGGCCATTTAATTGAAGTCTTGACAAAAGGGATATGGTGGATTAACTGCCAATGGACCGCATTTCACCTTAGCCCAGCTGAAGTGGAGCGTCTATAATACATTCGGCCCAAATGCATGGTACTGGGTTTACGTGATGCATGGCCCAAGTGGAGTCAAACCACTGGCATCCAACTAGCATTCAAAGTGACTTTCTTCGCTTCACGGCTTATCTTAGACTTTGTTATGCAATTCTCATGTTCGGGTGAAACTCACTTCTCCCATTTTCATAATTTCATTCATTTTCTTATCATTTTCAGCCATTTATCCATTATCTTCCCCATTATCTTTCCCATTATCTTCATATAATTATCTTCTTCATTTGATATTGTCCTCCATCATTTTCACACCTACATTATCTTATCTTTTTTGGAGGCTAAACCTAGGGCAATCTAACCTAGTTAGTCCCCTATATAAAGACCCTCATTTCATCATCAAAACACATGAAAAATACCCTAGAAAAACTGACGGCAAGCTACAAAAAGCCTAAGGCGTTCCACACCCATTCTTGTTCTCGACACTAGAGAGCAAGGACATACATAAGGTATACACATACAATAACCACACACAATTCACTTGATACGAAGGACCGTCCACCATAGCGCGATCACCACTTCGAAGGTCAAAACTCGATCGTTGGATGAAGTGGAGGAAACGGCTCGAGGATAGAGGTTGGGCTCCTTGGCATACAAGACCAAGATCCGCGAAACATCACAAGTAAGTCCTGAGGGCCCTTAATTATCAAACATCTCATCCAAATGATTTTCTTATAACAAATTCGTATTCTACAATGTAGTTCGTATGGTTTTCATAGTCATGTTTTCCATGATTTTCTTTGTTGTGTAAAACTGATTTGTGGTTGATGCATACGTGAGATACAATGCTTATGTTTGTTTTCATAGGCTTTTTTTTTTCTTATTAATTAAGTAGGTTTTTTTTTTTTTTTTTTTTTTTGCAAGAAATTTTGTTCTTTTATTCATTCATCGAGGGAATAAACGAACTCCTAACAAAAAAACTCCACTACGAAACCGATACTAAGGAAATCCTAAGAAACATTAAGTAGAGCTTAAGCTATCAACTACCTCTTCCGAAATACAATTTTTAGACAAATAAAGTAGCCTCATACTAACAACGAACTGAATTTGCCGAACTATCCAATCTATTGAATGCTCCTCATTTGAGAACAGCCTGAAGTTTCTTTCCCTCCAAACAAAGTAGGCAGTGGTAGTTAAACTACATATTGCCCTCTTATGCCTCCAATTCTTCTTTCTCTTCTTCTTTTTAAGCCATTCAATTGTGTCATTCATATCCCTACTATCCATATTCATAGCATTCCAATCTCTGATTTTTTCCCACACTTCACCAGCATAAGTGCATCGAAAAAACAGATGCCTATGGGATTCAGCAGCAGATTTGCAGAGGATACATCTATTAACGAGTTGCATACCTCGCTTATTAATGTTGTCCACAGTCGCTAATTTCTTCTGCATAGCAAGGGCAGCAGTGACACTGTGTTTGGGAAGGTTTACACTATCCCAAATAATTTTGTGCCATCTAACCTCCGGAAGTTTGGCTCGGAAGAAATTGTAGGCAGCTTTTGTGTCAAACTTGTCATTCTTCGTCCATTGCATCACGCTGCTGTTAAAATCATTTCCTTGTATTCTGTCGAGAATGACATTTCTTACCTTCACTATACTCTTCCAATTTTCTGAATCACCATTCTTGTAGTGAACACCAATCAAGTTGTTCTTCCTGAGCTTATAAGCTCTGATCCACTTTTCCCATAGCCCTTCTTTATCCATCACAAGCCTCCAAATCCATTTAGCTAATAAAGCTTTATTCCAAGCTTGAACATCCTTCACATTCATCCCACCCTCAGCCTTAGGAGAGCAAATGCTAAGCCAACTCTTGTAGTGAACTTTCCTCTCTCCAGCGCTGATATTCCAAAAGAAATCCTTGCTGATTCTGTTAATGTTATTAGCAATGGATTTAGGAAACAAAATCCCAGAACACCAGAAATTTTCCACTCCAAAAACCACTGAGTTTATCAATTGGAGCTTCCCTGCGTAGGAGAGATTTTTCGAATACCAGTGGCTTACAGATTTCTGAATTTTCCCTATCAAGCTCCCATACATCTCTATTTTAAGTCTGGAAGAATTAAGAGGAATTCCCAGGTAGTGGAAGGGAAACAACCCATCATTAAACCCAGTCAGCTGAACTATATCCTTCTTGATTTGCTCATGAATCCCAGCAAAGTAAATATCAGTCTTAGAGTGGTTAGCCTTCAAACTTGAGATCCTCCCAAATTTTTCTAAGCAATCCATTGCAGCTTTAACTGAAGGAGTATCTCCTCTTGTAAAAATCATGAGGTCGTCAGCAAACACAAGATGTGTAAGTTTGATTTTAGAGCACTGAGGATGATAGGAGAAATTAGGGTAGCTCTTCATTTCTCTGAGATGTCGTGAGAGAATCTCCATGCTTAGGACAAAAATGTAGGGAGATAGGGGGTCTCCCTGCCTTATACCACTTTTCCC
Source organism: Spergularia marina (assembly GCA_963680865.1). Classification (NCBI taxonomy): domain Eukaryota; kingdom Viridiplantae; phylum Streptophyta; class Magnoliopsida; order Caryophyllales; family Caryophyllaceae; genus Spergularia; species Spergularia marina. The sequence goes on along the minus strand of OY804553.1, from coordinate 16,660,560 downwards.
TTTGAAAAACCCTTCATAGACTCCATTAATCTTGAAGGAAAACCAGGTTGAGGTGAGACAGTTGAAAATCCACTCAATGAAAAGAGTAGGAAAGTTGAAAGTGATGAGCATGTCTTTGATGAAGTCCCAGTTGAGTGTATCAAAAGCTTTTCTAATGTCTACCTTGAGGAGACACCTTGGAGAAACATTCTTTAGAGAATAACCCTTAACCAGAGCTTGTGAAATAGCAATGTTGTCAAAGATGTTTCTCTCCGAGACAAAAGCAGCCTGCTCAAGCCCAATAATGTCCTTAAGAACAGGTTTCATCCTATCAGCAAGGATTTTGCTAATTATTTTGTAAACTGTTGAACAACAAGCAATTGGCCTAAAGTCGGAAACTGTGGCTGCATTTTCCTTTTTAGGGATCAAAGTAACCATGGTAGTATTGAGTTTCTTAGGCATGTGCTGTTGCTCGAAAAATTCTTTCACAGCTTTAGTAAGATCATTTCCCACAATCTCCCATGTCTTCTGATAAAACCCTGCATTAAACCCATCTTGTCCCGGGCTTTTATCAGGGCTCATACTGAAGAGAGTACTTTTGATTTCCCCAACAGTTACAGGCTTGATTAGGTCAGGGTGAAATTCAGATGAGAGGCAACCACCTTTCCTCATAAACTCAGCATCCATCTTATCAACAGGGTGGTTAGTCCCAAGCATTCCTTTGTAGAAATCAATAAAAGCTTCAGCAATCTCCTTCTGAGTTCTACAAGTCTTCCCATCTTTGTCCATAATATTTACCATGCAACTTTGACTTTTCCTCTCAGCAATTCTGGAATAAAAGTAACTAGTACTGCTATCCGAAAGCTGAATGTGAGTAATCTTTGATCTTTGTTTAAGAATACTCATTTCAGCATTTCTAAGAGCACAGTACTGGCTGTGGGCCTCAGAAACTTCCTGCTGCAGGGTGAGATCTCTTGGAGCCTTCTCTAAACTTATCTGCAACTTCTCAAGGGTTGCCTTACAGCTTTCGACTCTCTTTTTCATGTTTGAGAAGTTGCTCCTATTGAGCTCAGTTAAAGCGTGCTTAGTAGCTCTGAGTTTGTTATGCAACCTGTCAATTGCATTACCTCTGCAATCTTTCCTCCACGCTTCACTAACAGCCTTCTTGTAATTGGGATGCTCTACCCAGCAGTTTAAAAATTTAAAGGTTTTGGGAATGTTTTTGTTTTCAACAATAGTAACAATGATAGGACTATGATCAGAGACCCCATTTGGGAGGAAATCAGATTGAGAATTAGGGTATTGATTCAACCAGGATGAGTTGACAACATCCCTGTCTAATTTAGCCCAAGTCCTGTTTTCACCCTCTTGGTTGTTATTCCAGGTAAAATCACATCCTATATACTTAAGATCATCTAATCCACAACTTGAGAGGCAGCCATTAAAATCATCCATATCAGCTTGTAATGGTTGTGATCTACCCATTCTTTCATTTGCCCAACGAACAACATTAAAATCTCCGACTGCTAGCCAAGGATTCTGATTTTGATTGCACCCCTCTAGATCAGCCCAGAGTTGTTTCCTCTCAGTAGCATCATTGCTACCATACACAATAGTGTAGTAAATCTCAATATCAGTGGATTTATTCTTAACCTTGCAGTGAATAATTTGACTGGTAGATTTGATAATCTCCACCTTGGCATAGATTGGATTCCAGAGAGCCCAAATTCGACCATTGTAATGATGATCGTAATTTGCAGCACTTAAGAACTGGTCAAAACTTTTCTTAAGGATACTATCAGCTTTTTTCTCCTTCACTCGAGTCTCCATTATTCCTATAATACTAAGCTTATTCTTCAACATGAGACTCCTCACCTCATGCTGCTTGAGGGCTTCATTAAGCCCCCTTATGTTCCAAGCTCCTACTAACATAATGGTGGAGGGTCTGGATCCCCATCCTCCACTAATAAATGTTGCACAACTGTTAAGCCCTGAGCTTCCTCCATTCCTATCTCACTTGCTCCAGTAGAAAGAATTTTGAATCTGTTACTGAGTGTGGTGGGCTGAACATCCTTGCCTGTCTTACTCTTCATTCCATCCCCACTTTTCTGCTTTCTAAACCCCAAGTCATCCATATTATACTCAGGATTTTCCTCCATAGGAGATGGAGGGGGAGTAGAAAGGCTGCTGTCATCCACTACAACCTGAGCTTGCACCACAGGTATACTGTCATCCTTACTTTTTTCCTCTTCTGGTACAGTTTTTGGTCTATACTCCTTTGCCTTTGCCTGCTTGACAATTGGTTTCTTATTGTATTTGCAGTGCTGCTCTACATGTCCCAGCTTCTTGCAGCATTTGCAATAAAAAGGCACCCATTCATAATCAACCCTCTGCACAATTTGGCCATTGTGAGGAGTATTTATTATAACACCTTCAGGCAACTCCTGTGAAACATCCACTTCAACCAAGATTTGGGCAAAGGAGAGCTTTTCCTGCTGAGTTGTTGTATGGTCAGCATACATAGGTTTACCTATCTTGCTACCAATTTTACTCAACGCATTTTCGCTCCAAAGCCACGGGTCAAGGTCTGGCAGCAAAACCCACACAGGAATACAAGCTATACTGTCAAGTTCCTGGGAAATTGCAGGGTTCCATGGTTTGAGGATAAGAGGGTTTCCTCCAAATTTCCATGGTCCTGCCTTCATTACCTCATTTAGTTCACTTTCACTATGAAATTTAAAGGTAAACCATCCTCTTCTAAAGTACTTCACCACAGGTTTCCCCAAATTTCCCCAATTCTTATTAACATAATCAGTAAGCTCCTTAACAGAGGGTTTAGACCCAATTACATTTCCAATCAATGTGTTTCTCCATTTCTCAATTTCATCCTGCACATCACATTCCTCAATCGTAATCTCGTTCTCTTTACTGCTGCTTTCATCAAAGAACAATTTCATCCCTATTTTCCCCCTTTCTGCAACTGATTTCCATCTTGGGTTCAGCTTTTCACCATTAATGACAACCTTCTCACTAGTCATCTCAGTTTCCACCCCCAAATTCTCAGGCTGCATCCTAATCTCAGTATTAAAAATCGCATTAGCAGTAATATTGTGCTTACCAGCTTTAGTGAGAGCCGAATTGAGTACCTCAGCAAATAGCAGAGGACGCGCGGTTTCAGCTAGCTGGGTTTGCGATATTTGCTCCGATTCTGCATCTTTTCCGTCAATTTCAGTACTATTCTCTTTCTCGTGAACTGGGTCGTCTGTTGATGTTGTTTGTTTCCTCGGCCGCCCTGGTCTCCGGCCATTTGCCATGATCCTAGAGTTGCGAAAATGTGTCCGTACTCTAGAGGAGAAGCTCTCCTTATTCCATGACTTTTTTTCTCCCTGGCAACGTTTTGTTTTGTATTTTTTTTTTTTTTTTGTTTTGTATTATAACACGGCCATTGTCAATTTACCCAATTATTAACCCGTGGTATCGACCACGAAAGACGTCCCTCCTCGTTAGGCCCATTGGTCACTACAACGAGCATTGCGGTTAGTCTTTCACCCTATTGACGTCTGTGCTCGTCCATTCGATGGGTATAGGGGAGTATCTCTACTGCCACAGTCCTTCCGCAAAGCAATAGAGCATATTCTTAGTCGTGGGTAAGCCTTAAACCAAACCCACCCTCTTAGGCAAATGTAGAAAGAGGATAGCAACTTCATTCTTTTTTAATGTGTTTACGTGGCCTGTTTTCGTGATTTCAATTAATCTGCACTTGGGTATTTTCTATGTTGTTTGGTCGTCATGCGTAATGTCAGTTTATGCATCAGTTTAGTGTCTTATTAGATGGGATTTCTACCAAGGATAAGGGTCTCGTGTTTTTTTTATATACATCTTTAAAAGTCTAGCATTTGCGTGGCATCCCTTTGGCATTAGCGTAGCATTTTTTTTTTTTGTATTAAATAACTAGATTACTCACAATTTAGTCGTAAGCACTACTCCTAAAGTCTAGTAGCATCCTTCTGGCATCACACCTCCACCCATGCCCAGATTATATGCAATTTGAGATAGAATTTGGTGAACGCATTTTAGGAAGAATTTGATGTCAACTAGATGTCTATTATGTCACTTTATTGGAGCAAAATAATTTTTCACTTCAGTAGAGCAGCCCTACACTAATAATCGAGACTTGTGTCATGTAACTAACGTAAAAAAAATGATGGTCATTAGCTAAGTTTAGCCTTATCGTCGGTGTACCAAATGATCTCTAAAAGACTTGTTCAAAACCTCTATGTGTTCATCATGTTGCATAGTTCATCACATATGTGTGCGTTAAAGTTGATAGGTACATTATTTTCCCATACAAACCCACGAATTATACTTATCGACCATTTTCGAAAAAACTGATTCCAAGGTGACATATTCGCCTTCATCGACGATGTACTAAACGACCACCAAATTTATCATTCAATATCTCTATGTGTTCATCTTGTTGCATATTATGTCTCGAGTATTTGCGTTTAAGTTGATAGGTACCCATTTGTTCCATAGTTATTCACAAAGTCTACCCATCAACCAACTTTACAATAAAATGATTTCAAGTTGCTATGTTCGTGTCCTCCAACGATGTGCCATACGAACCCGAAAATGCTCATTCCAAGTATCTACGTGTTCTTCTTGTTGCACACTACGTTCTACTTATGTGCGCTAGAGTTGATATGGACTTCATGGTTTTGCAGGAGTTAACCAAGTATCCATGTCGATCAGCCTACCTTAAAAGCTTGTCAAGTTGTCGTTTTCGTCTTAGTAGTCAATGGACCTTACGAATTCCAAAACTTGTATTTCACGTAAAGACATGTTCATCTTGTTACGTACTATATCTGAATTATGTGTGCTTCAGTTGATGAACACCTCTTTGCTTTCATAAAATTTCGCAAAGTATCATTGTCAACCAATTTCATAGGTTTAGAAGTACTTTAACCAATATGTTCATGTTACATAAAAAGTCCATTCATGCATGCATTAGAGTGTCTAGTACATCTGAAACTTAGGCCTTTTCTCTTTTTGAACACAAATTCGTGTAATTAGACATACATCTATCCTCAATACAAAATCATACATGAAATCTGGTATTAGGTTCATCTTCATGCATTTTGTATCGCACATTAAGACTCATCGCTTATAGTCGTACACATTTGTTTTGTCCACTTGTGATCCTTTTTTACAATGAGAGCGTAATTTTCTTTGCATAAATTTAAGATCCACTTTAAAAATTAATTATAATGGTGAGCATATCCACACACATAACAAAAGCGACAAATATTAATAGTCTTAAAATTCGGCCCTTATCAAAGCAAGGTCGACACGTTGACGGTGACACAAACTCTACTTCTTCAAATAAATGAAGGCCATCACCCCTTTGGACTTGTCACAAAAAATTTCAAATAAAATGTGCTAATGGATACTCACCACTACAATCTTCATGAATGACTTTTTTTGTTTTTAAAGCTCAATCTGTATTGCTTGTATAATCTTCATAAAGAAATCTCACTCTATAAGATTTTCGAACGTCTACATTTTATTCACAAGCTTTATGAGGTATACGTCTTGCGTCCATATGGTCAATCTCCAAAATTTGAGAAATTGCAAGCTCATCTAAAAAGAGTAGGTTTGTATTTCATTCTAAAGCAAAAGGACTCACAATGCAATTTTTAGTTCAAGCAACAATAAATCAACAAGTCATGAGTGATTCGAATTTTGCGACGGGGATATAGCTACCGTTTATTCCTATGTTTATACCAAGTCTAATGTAGGATAACCCTTCTCCTCCATCTATACCTCATCTGCTTTCTTTGATTAACCAACGAGAGTTCCAAGCATTTTTTGTGAGATTTATTTGACACCCCGAAAATGTTCATGATCACAAATATGACCACCTTAACTACGTCTTCTCTATTCAACATAGTTGGTAATTTTCACAATTTTCTAAGATTCTCAAATTCACATTTTGGTAGCAATGACAAGATGAATTACTCACCTGTTTTTTAAAACTTTTTTCAGGCAATTAGCCATGGCTCCTAAAAGGGACATACTTGTGCAATCCTTCTTAGTCATTATACATCATTGTTGCTCTCGTATAAATCAGAAATTACAATCGTGTCTCATCCATTCTTACTGCTCTTACCATTGTACCAATCTAGAGTCAAGTCACGAGAATTTGAGGTCTACTTTCATTGCGCTTTTCATAGTTGAACTAATACAATCACGCGCATGTCCGAACATTTCTAGCCACCTTGTCTCATTACGTTGATCCTAGACCTCTCCTGCAAGCCATACCCTTACCATTTAGAGTTAGACTTGGAAGTTTGACCTTCAATCATCCTCAACCCCTCCAGACTTGCCTACCTTTTGTCCTCCAGCCATAACCTCGACAAACCAAGCCCTTTTCGATATCCAATATCCTTCATCTTTCATTTCCAAGCCATCTCACATCACTAAGGCTTATCATACATATCATGTACCCCATGTAACCTTACAAATTTTTATGGGCCAAAAATTCCAAATCTTTCTAGCTTACACATTTAGTTGAACCACATTTTCAGCCTTGCCTACCCTCGCTTAGGGTCCTCGTCACAAGGATTGGGTCACAAACTACTTTGTTATACATTGTTTAGATTCTCATGGTTTCCCACTCGTGAGTTCAATTCAACGTCATCGTGTACTTTCTATCCGAACACAAGAAATCAAACATCAAAGTCAAATGAAAGAGATTTAGACCAAGGATGCTGCCAAAGATATCTATTACTCTATGTGAAGCATCTATGTTCAACAATTTCAACTCCAGGCTTGGAGGCTTCTATGTCAAGTGAAAAATGAAAAGACCATCACTCTAAAATGTGCACATAATTATTTTTACCTCTCTTTGTTTTCTGGATCACTTTTGGATGTAAAGTCTTCTTTTCAAAGAGTCTAAACACCATGTACACCACAATAATCAAGCCCTATACATGCATTTCATGTACTCTCCTACATTAAACACGTTTGAATTCATTTACGCATGAATATCCAATAGTCAAGCTAAGAGTCTACTAAGCTCAAAATCTCTTGCATTGTCTTGAGTCTCCTCCACGAGTTACACTTGTTGCATGCATGTCAAGAGTTCATTTGCCTTTAGCATCTCATGTGCATAATCCCAATTCAAAAACACTATTCAAAGGTAAGATGATGAGCACAATTCAAGGGCAATAGAGAAAACCCAAAGTTCTGAAACTTAGGGTTAATCTACACCATGTCTCTACCAAGGTTCACAAGACATTATTAGAGAGCAAAGTTACACAAGATGATTTTCTACTTTCTTACCTCGAAAATTACAACTTAATTTGACCACACGTTGGACTGTCTTGACAATACCAAGAAATCAAGATCTTAGTCCCCAAAATAGCGAAAATTGTACAAAAATCAAATCCTTTTGTCAAGTTCAAATAGTTCACAGACTATAGAACCAACACATTTTGCATAAACATGTAGTCAAGAGACTTTGAAAAAATTGTAGTCACTAGACTATAAATCCTCAACATTTAAGTTCAATTTAGTATAAAATCCAAGACGAGTTCAACTATCGAAAGACTACAAATGTTTCAATACAGCAGTCGCCAAACTATAAAGATCCAGTTCAAATCAGCAGTCGCCAGACTATGATAAATATAAACACATATTTTCACCAAAAAAAAAAAAAAAAAAGATGAATGAAAAATGACAACTTGACTCATATTGTACGCAAGTGCTGAAATCTAATTCCTTGACTTTTTCATTCAAAGTCAGACGTTATTGATTCAATTGTGTCAGAATAAAATAGTGAAATGAGACAATTTTGTTACGGTCAAATAAAATGATATTTTATTTTCATGACACCAATAAGAATTTTGTTTTACACTTGGTGATCAAGAACCTCTAAAACAAATGATGATGTCACAAAATAATAAATTTTCAGGTTTTTGATACATTTCCATTAACTTCATCAACAACAAACTCTGACAATTAATTGAGAACAACAAAAACGACGAGTCCATATACGAGGATTATTTTACATATGTTAACCGACTTTCTTTTACGAGCGGTAAGGGGATCGACTTTTAGAGTTCATGTTTAAAAATCAACTGGGATATTTGAGTAGGATTAAAGTAGGCGTCGTTGAAAATATTGAAGGGAGATGAATATGTCATCGACAAAAGATGACGACAAGAGGGGTTATCGAGTAAGGAAGTTGACGGCGGGATGAAGATTATCGGTACTCAATCCGAAATGATTTTCAATTTACTTTTATCAAGATTTAAGATTATGATCATTAAGAAAGTTAGCATTTTAATTCTTCAAAATTGGTTAGATCGGTAAAATGGGTCACTTGGTACATGAAAAACGGGCAAGGTCGAACACGGGTCGACCCAATTAGGTTAGGCTGAGTAAATTTAGAATGATGCTAAGGTCATAAAACAGGTAAGTGAAATACATTTTTAACCCCTTTTCATCAACAATTTTGAATAACATTTAATTAGGAGAAATTTTAACGATATATAAACGATATTATATCATATGAATACTTTAATTATACTTATTAGTTTTGGTATTAAATTTAAATTAATCAATATTATTATTGTAAAATTTTATTATTTTACTTTCTTGGTTTATGACCAAAAATGGGTAGCTACCGCATTAATTAGGTTAACTTTTGAAAAGACATTTAAGATCTAAAGTAGTATTAAAGAAAGAAATGAGGCTTTTGTTATGTGTCATATGGGCACATGTTAGAAAAATCGATATTATATTACTATATAGATAACCATTGTAACACTACGGAATATGGAAAGTGGTTTATGAAGTTGGTTTGTCCCACATTGGGAAACTAAAGCTCACATGATCCGTTTATAATAGATTCCTACCATCATACTACCAACAAGGCCTTCACTTTTTAGAGCCCGGAGAGGATATATGGGCCTAAGAGGTGACTACCCATCTTATTGGGTTGTGTTGCGACGGACGATGGATCGGGTTGTTACTGATGGTATCTGAGCAACCATGCGACCGCGTACTGGGTGCTGGGGCGAGGCCCAGACCAGCCGTCTAGCGGGGGAGATCTTAGACCTGTGCTAATGTTGGTAAGGAATGGTTGAGGCGCAACGGGGACGTTGCGTTCTTTAAGTGGGGGAGTTTGTAACACTACGGAATATAGAGAGTGGTTTATGGAGTTGGTTTGTCCCACATTGGGAAACTAAAGCTCACATGATCAGTTTATAATAGATTCCTACCATCATACTACCAACAAGGCCTTCAATTTTTAGAGCCCGGAGAGGATATATGGGCCTAAGAGGTGACTGCCCATCTTATTGGGTTGTGTTGCGACGGACGATGTTACAACCATGCATTATTATTTGTCGTGCATGTGCACGGGTCAAAAAATAGTCTAAAGCAAAAATAAGAGTAGAATGGTGTCACATAGCAGAGGTCAACGGGTAAAGGAGTCGAGAACTTAAGTGTTATTTGAGATCGAGTATAAAAAGTGGCTTGAGTAAAGGGATGGGGTAAAAGAACTCATAGAGGAAGGAAGGGGGGTTTCAGTATAAAAGGGAGGAGGGTGAGTTTTCAAGTATAAAAGCTCACCTGGAGTGTGACATTATGTAAGTTAGAGTGTGGGGATGCTTTTAGAATGTTTTACGGGTGTGTGGGAGAGTCAGTTAGGAGGTCATGTAAAAAGTCGACTAGTAAGATAAAACATTTGACGTAGTTAGGGTGACCTGTGTCGGCTAAAATGTTGTCGGCTGGTTGGGTGAGTGAGAGTTGGAGGTTACTGATCGGTGTATATGAGTTAGTAATGATTTGTGGGGAGGGGATTAACTATCGACTGAGAAAGAAATTAAAGTTGCGAGTAAGATAAAAGTTGTCGAGTACAAAGACGACGGGTGGTTGAGTATGAGACCAAATAAGTTAGTAGGGGCAGGGTAGGTCTGCTTGTAAGTGAAGTTAATTTAAGGGTTTTATACTTATTTTTTTAAACACAATAGATCACAAAGAAGACACATAGCACTTAGGCCATGTGCGATTGGAGTGCATTTTTCTGATTTGATTTGAATAGAACTGATCTGAGTTTATTTTATGCGATGAAGTTGATTTGATTTGATTTGATATGAATCTATTAATAAGTTAACTGTATTCAAAAGAATTAATAACTAGAAGTAGAGTAGATTCATTGATTATTATTTGGATAACTTTGATTTGATTTGATTTGATTTGAATGAAACTGATCTGATTTGATTTGATTTGGATAAATCTTATCTGATTTGAAAATATTGTTTAAAAAGTTGAATCGCACATGACCTTAGTCTTGAAATTTCGATTTAAGATCATTGTGTTTCTTTCAATTCTCATATGTGTCATTATCTCAATAAGTTTTATATTTCTTATTTGTTATGTTATAGTTTAATTTCTAAAGGTTGAATTCTATAATATCTTTAAAGTAATATTGTACAATCCTATCTTAAATAAGCATTGAAATTCCCGTGCATTGCACCAGTAAAAAAACTAGTACTCCGTAAGTAATGTAGTGAGATGAGGAGACATCTCAACTAACAAACATTTAATTAGTTAAAACGGAGTATGATTTAGGATTTTTGGTTGAACTACGCCCATTAAAAGTAAAATTTGATCACACCACACCTAATATAATCATTTTGTCCAACCATTACACCATATACCAGCTTCCGCACTCATTTGTGCCCCATACCCTATTACCCACCCAATGCTGTCTTTAGCAGTCGTATACGGAGTGGATATGGGAGGCAATAAAAATAAGGATAGTACTACAACTTTTATTTAAAAGAAAAGAAAATAATTATTACGTACGTCGTACGATATACTATTTTAACCGTGCAACGCACGAGTTTAAAACTAGTTAGGCCCTGTGTGATTCATCTTATTCAACAGTGTTTTCAAATCAGATCAGATTTATTCAAATCAAATCAATTCAGATCAGTTTTATTCAAATCAAATCAAATTAAATCAGAATTATCCAAATAACATTCAATGAATCTAGGCTATTTCTAGTTATTAATCCGTCTAATTACAGTTAATTTATCAATTAATTCAGTTCAGATCAAATCAAATCAAGTTTATTCAAATCAAATCAGATCAGATAAGTTCAATTCAAATCAAATTAAATCAAATCAGAAAAATGCAGTCAATCGCATAGTACCTTAGTGTTTATAGCCGACCCTAAAAAAATTAATCTTATAGCCCCAACGAAGAGAAATTTAACACGTAAATAAATGTCTCGTTTTCGTAATATTAAGGGCCTGTTTGGTATCGTTTTCTGTTTTTTGTTTTTTTGAAAACCAAAGTTCTGTTTTTGAAAACCAGAAAAAGTGGTTTTCATTTGTCAGTTTTCGTTTTATAATATGTTTATTATATAACCAAACAATTCAAAGTTAATCTTGTAACTGATTAAGCTAAAAATTTTACTAAAAAAAAAAAAAAACAAAAACTGGAAACGGCAGTGATACCGAACGAGCCGTAACATTTCTGTTTTACTTACCCAAAAAAAAAAAAAAAAAAAAAAATTACAAGGAGGAGTAGTATAAAGGAAGATGCAAAGTCACATGAATCGATAGCTCTCGCGCCTTTCCCCCATCAATACTATCACAAAAAAATACAAGTATCAGCAAAACCCTAGAAATTTGAACACAAATAATTGGACAATCAAACCTTCTGATTGCCACTCTATCATCAAATTGAGCTCCTTAATCAACCCAGAACCCATTTTAATCAGGTTCCCATTTCCAATTTCGGTCTCAGATTCCACTCGCCAAGAAATTCTGGTGTTCTACTTTTCCCTAATTTTCCCCCCAAATGAATTGAGCAATTTCATGCCTAATCAATTCTTCAATTTCCGCCCTAATCAATTTACTAGCTCTACAGGTAATTTTTTTTTATTTTTTTTATTTTTTTTTGGTGTTATTAGATCGTTTTTTATCTTCAATTTGATGGAATTTGGGTTCATGCGAATTTTAATTGCAAGATTTTAGTTTAGAGAATATCGGGTGAAGTTTAGGCTGAGTGAGGTGTCGTAAGAAACAATCTGATTGTTGAGTTTGTCCCAAAACTGGTAGACGGAGTGATTTTTTCAGAAGTGCGATTTTCGGAATTTTTCGAAACGGTTTTTGTGCTGGGGAATGGTTGCTACTTGAGATAGAAGATTCGCATTTTTTTTACCAATTGAGAATTCTTAGTTTTACTGAGAAAATATTGATTTGGCAGGGGCCTGTTATTAGAGGTTTGCACAGGGTCAGTCTACGAGACGGCCCTGGTGCTAAACATGGGTTCGGAGTCAGCAAGTGCTTCCCACGATGACCGTGATTCAGGTGAAATTTTTTAATGTTTGCGACTCTATTTTGTCACTCGAATTAAGTTAGTTGTGGTATAATTGCTTTAAGTTGCAATTGTATTGTAGTTAAGATTAATCACATTTTGCAGGTGACTATGATGTAGTGTCTATGGTACATTTTGTTTTTTGAAATTTTCATCCCGCTGTGCTGTTTTTGGCGATTGGTTAGGCCTTACGAACTGAAGAATTGAATATGTGAACTGATTAGGAATGGTAATCTAGGATGAGGGCAGTTTCTTTTGTGGGTGGCCTGTGGGCGGCTTTCTCAGTTGTAGCACAGAAGAGGAAATAATTTATTCTTATAAGCTTAACTACTTATATGTGATTATTATGGATATTGTCCAAACTCCAAATTTTTCTGAGCGTAGTAAGTTGAACGACAAATTGTTTCTTAGATATACTTGGGAGTTGGGATGAAAAAGTACCAGAAACTGATTCTCCCGTGTCATCTGATTTAAAACAGCAATTTTTTTTTCTCTCTCTCTCTCTCTTTTGCGAGTTCAACTATCTGTGCTTTCAACTTTGACAGGGTTTTTCGCTTTGTTAAGTTATGGGTTATTTCGCAGCATCTTTCTTAATTGTTTTTATGTGTAAACTAATTTTGATAGATGACGAGGAAGAGTATGAGGAAGCCGGAGGAGGCAATCGGCTGCTAGGGTTTATGTTTGGAAATGTTGACAATTCAGGTGAACTTGAAGTTGATTACCTTGATGAGGTACTTTCTGCTTCTAACAGTTTGAACCACTCTTTGAAGTGTGTACGTTATGAAGTGTTTGCGAATCCTTCGAATAGGTGGCAGTCCCTCACTATGCTTATGTCTCACCATTTATTTTTTGATAGTAAAGCCATACATTTTAGATTTAGATCTGTTACAATAAATGTTTAGAAGCAAAAGTTACAGAAGAAGAAATGTGCGCCAAATAAACTGTGCAGGGTGCAAAGTGCTAACGACTTGAGCCTCAATTTAACTTTGACCTTGTTTTGACTGAGCTCCACATTTGACTGAGCTAAACCTTGGTGCTTAAGCCTTTTTGTTTATGAACGTGTAGAGTATCGTTCACTATTCACCAACACCGGTATTTGAAAGTAACTTGACTAATAGAATATTTTGAGCTATTCACGGCATAAATAGTAAGGAGTTTAGATATGTATCTTGTTAATACAATACCGCTAAGGTATTTTGCATCAATTAATATCGAAAGACAGTTTCATAGTAATTGGATTATTTGAGTGTTCACGAAAATGAATGCAGTAGACAAAGGCACGCTATAATGAATAATAAGCTTTGACTGCATTTTGTGAGCTTGTGATTGTCTGCATACCTACCTTTCATTAAGTCAGCATGTTATGTTTTCCGTTTTGGGCTGTGTCTGGCATTTCACATATTCTTCTCGGGGAGTTTAAGTTACAACTTCACCACTACGACCGTACTGACTTAGACTTGTCCTGCCATCTCCCTCCCCTTCCAGTTACCCTATGGGCATGTTCGGCGTAGCTTTTTTCTTAGCTTTTAGATGTTTGGCCTGGTAAAAAAGCTACTTACTTACAATTAGATGTGTTCGGCACAGTAGCTTTTCTATTAACTTTTAGGTGTTTGGGGAGCTTTTTCCAAACGTTACCCTGAGTAACGTTTGAGGAATCATCTAGCTTTTGTTAATTTTCATCCACTATTAGCCATTTAATAATAACCCACTCCCCTACCTTTTAGCTCCTTAATAATTTATAGTCTCTTATCTACTTCCACGCCTTGTTTGTGATTTTTTTTTTAAAATTTTTTAAATTTTTTTTTTGGTTTATATGTTTAAAGTATCTTACATGAGGTAATCAACTTAAAGTAGGTTTACATAAAAATCTTTTGATGTATTTGATTGTTCTATGATGTTACTATATTTTGATATATACGGACTATATGGAAGAATGACATAATATCAGACTACACCAAAATGAAATTAATTTTGTAATAGTGATTAGAGTCCTTTTTTTGTAATTTTGGTTACTCAACAGTTAGTTGTACCAGTTTCCATTTCCAATGGAGCCAAAGACTACTTATGCTTTGGTTTTTGGGATATAATGGAATAAAGCAAAATGGCTCATAAAACTGTCTGTGCTTCTTATTTTGTGAAGTAGCAGTCAGTCGTGCGATTCTCGAAGCAATTTTCATTTTGGGTCATCCGTGCGCAGCCTCTCTATGTTTCAATATGGGTAAGGCTTGCGTGCATCTGACCCCCCCTACCGCGCTGTTGTAGACGTAGCTGAAACCTATGTGACATGTTCGGTACAACTAACTGTTACAACATCTTTAACCCCAATGCCTTAAAGGCTCCCGCTACAGCTACGAAAACCGCTACCAGCTAATTTTGCCAAACAGGCCCAAAGTAGCTGCCTAAGATCACCATCAACTACACCATTGACTAGCGCTCCCCGGTGAAGTAGAGGAAACTGATTTTTGTCAACCATTTTGGCCCATTGCTATTTTGTGGTGCATTTGGAATGAGCATAATTCTCGAATATTTTTAGGGCAAACTTTGGACTATGTTTGGGGCAGGGTTGTTCTTTTGCTTCTTATTGGGCTAAGGTAGCACTGTTAAAGGACTCCTTTTATTCATCTGCAAATGAACTTGGCATCTTTTGTATTTATTTCATAGGGCTATGAGGACACCTTATCCTCATTTGCCTAATTTTTTATATTATTGGGAATTATAATAAATAGCCAATTTGAGTTGTTACTAACAGATCAGTGGTCTTGCATTGCCCAAAGAAATGGTTTAAATACTGGACCCCGGGGCACAAAATGCTGTAGTTTGAAACGTGCTCAAGTTACAAGGATTATCTATTGGAGAGAGAAAAACACATTGTTAGCAAGTTGATGAGAAAAGAGAAAGTCGCGATTTGGGGTGGGTTGATGAGGAGAGAGAATGGCTCGATGAGAAATTTTCCACTGAGGGAACGGAAGCTTGTTACCAGAAATGTGCGGGGTGGTGGGCTGCGTTTGTTGTGGTGTTGGGAGGGGATGGTGTGTTGAATTTGGAGTAGTTGGAGAAGTATTATTTTGGTCGTACCTATAAACCCAGCTCAAACCTAATCGTAAACAATTGAGCAGTTCCTAGTCCTTGTAGACAGGTCAATGTAGGAACTTTGCTTCAAAAGCCTTACATCCTGTTGGTGGAGAGACTATGTATGTATATAATCACTGTGATAATCAAAAGGGTGATAAACTCCTTAAAAGGCTGAAGTTCTTTCGAACGAAAGACACCTGATCATTACCACCAAAACATCCCCCTCGCACGACTACCTTATGTTTTAAGTGCTGAATAATCAATGCACACCCGTTTCACCCAAGGGCTTAAGTAGAGATTTAATCACCTCGTGCTGGACAAACAGATGCGAGATTTCTTCACTGTTGTGGTGACACATTACACAGTAATTTTACCGCTTTTGGTTAGAAAGCATGTCAATTTTTTCTATTTTTTAAGGACTAAAGTTAATATAGGGGGTGACACCCAATTACTGAACAATATCATTAGGGTGGTACCCAATCCATCTTGAGGAGTGTTATCCACATAATGAAAGAACGTCAAGTTTTGTTGAGAATGTAGCACTTGACTCCAACAATTTAACATCTCGAAAGGCGATACTTGAACTCTTGGTGTGTTGTAGCCATATCGTCAATAAAGCGATGATCTCTTTTCATCCCATGAACACTACCAAAGGTCTAGTTGAACCATCTTCCAAACTTTTGGCTACCCAACTTCTGTCCATCCTTCTTTTTCAGGCAGAGAGAAAATCCTTAGCCTTGCGAGGATGAACCCAAGTTAACCCAAATATAGACAAGGAAAGATGCACAAAGACAAGGTCTAAGGGTAAGAGAGCAAAACATGATCTATGGTCTCTTCAACCTCGGGACACAAGGAACAACGGGTAGCCAAACTGAAACCTCTGCTGTGACGCAAGTCTAGTATTGTGATCTTCTCTTAGCACGGTTTTGGAAGAGCTTTGTACTTCTAAATTTTAAATTCTAGGACGTCATCACGTGAAACAGGCTTTAATTAGTATTGCAGAATTCTAACGGAGATGGTTCCGATTCAACGTGCAACCTAGCTACTTCGTCACCTTGTGGAACAACTTTAACGAAAGAAAGTAGCTCCAAAAGTGTCAAAACTGAATGCCCATCCCATTCGTTGGTTGCAGTTGGCCCTTTATATCTAAATTTAGTGTTAATCTTGCCAACTCCTATTTTTTGGACAGTATCCGTGAAGATTCAGGCTCATCTGTGACTGTGAAAACTCTTTTATACTTGTGAGTTGTGAAGAGAATACTATAGGAGCTTAATGGTTCTAGTCCCATGCTTGTGTTTCTTTTGAAACGGGTGATATACTTTTATACCCCCACCCCAGAGTTGATTTGAGACACGATTCTTATATATCTATGTGGGTTTTCTTTTTAATACAGGTGTACTGTCAGTCTGTCACTGTACACCTCTGTGTATGCTTGGATTTGATCTCTTGAGGTGAATTTTCCTAAGTTCTCTTTTCATGTTGATTGCTTTTTGCAGGATGCAAAGGAGCATCTAGATGCACTGGCTGACAAACTTGGACCGTCTCTCACTGACATTGACGTATGGTTCTTTGTTCTCCCATCTGTAACTTCGTCAGGCTGGAAGTGCACATGTTTCACGTTTTTTTATGCATTGTACTGATAGTTCAGTATTGCTAGTTGTCAGGAAAATCTGCAAGGAGTCCAGCGGCTGGTGTTAGTGCTGCTGCTGTAGAAGGTGACATACTGAAATCATATGTAATTTCTGTTACTATCTGTACCTTAAGAAGTATGTCTATTTCTGTAGCTTTCTGTTTTCTATTCCATCGGATGGATATAAAACTAGTTTACTTGGCTTTTATACGCCCTCCAATCCAAACAAAATTTAACATCATTTTTGGACTCTTAAGGTAACAAAGTAATAATCGAAGAATTGACCAAAATTTCTACCATTGGAGAGAACCATTTTTGTCAAGTTTATATGCTTTGCCCTTAATTATGGATCTTTTTGCACCGTTTCTATCATTGTCAATTCTCTATCTTACTGGTACCAAGAAGTGGTTTTACATTTTGTTTGGAATTAGTGAGCTTAAACATGTTTCCATTTGAACTGCTTGAATGTATTAGGAGTTATAATATCTATTGCTAGATTTGGCTCATGGGGTTTGTACATTCACTTCCAATACCCTCATATTCTTTGGTTGCGGGCGTCTTGAGTTTTGTCTTGGAAGTTTTAAACAGGAATTTTGTTGCATTTAGTTGTAGTCTCCTTGAATCTTTGAAGGCCATTGTAAATGATTTGATCTTGCAACTTTTTTAAAGATGTTATTCAATACGCTTCTATAGGATAGGTAGGTGTCCAAATGTTTGAATTGTCTATGAGCATGTAGATCTTTTTGTCATGATGAACATTCGCTATATAGTTATCAGCACACGTCTAATTGGGTGATGACTGATGAGTTATCTGCACTAACAGCGTTGTCCCCATATATGGTTGTGTATCATTTTGTTTTTAAAGTAGTAGCATCCTTTTGTTTCTACCTATTCAGAAGTTTCCCCATGTCAGCTTTTGAAGTGGATGTAGAAGTTTTTCCATCCACTTCAAAAGTCGCATGATGAATTATGGTATAAAATTTCAGAATGGAAGTCTGGGTCGTAATTCCTTTTTACTATTGATGCTTTATGTGGGCTATTTCTTATACCTGAACTAGGTTTTAAGCTCATGCAAGGCATGGGGGACTTTTTCAGATTATAATGTTATCTTATCGTGTAGAGTAACTTTTTGACGCATAAAAAACATGGAAAACGCATATGGCTTGTTGGCTAAACATTGTCATTATAACTTGCAGGAGTAAATGATGATGCTTATGTGGCACTCTATAATCATGCTCGGCTTCTTAGTATAAATTAGTATAGATATGGAGTCCAATTCGAATTTTTATTTCTCATTATTGGTTACGTAATTTTTTTTTCCATCCTACTTCTGCTGTTTACCGTATTTCAACATTCCCAAATTAATCCTTGCTCGTGTCGTGGGTATCAAATACCATTGCAGCAACAGCCAACCACCACTCTTCCTCTGTCTTTTCGACCGCCACCAACCTTGGCCACTCCACTTTCCTTTTAGGCACCACCGGAGAATGTTCTATCCTCTCTTCCCATCAGAAACATAATATCTCTTCTTATTTAGCTGTCTCCACTACATCCAAAATTATCTGTATCTCTCTGCACCTACCATTGACACTAAATACCAAATCTATCAATGCTAAACCTCATGGGCAGTGGACATCAGCGATTCTCTTGTTGTGGTCCTGAAATCTACGCTGACACCGTCTTTCTCTCTGTTTTAAGTAAAAGTTTGGGCTACCTGTGTGTATACTTGAACTCATGAAGTATCATATCCTGTTTCTTCAGATCTGTTGTTGGAATCAGTAATTCGTATTGCTTAATTCTTTTGAGTCATAAAATAGGGCATGGTTTCTGATGTACCTAGAGTTTTTTGTTGCTCCACTTTGGTCTTCTGCTACATGGCCAGAGATTACTGTGTCTTACTGTATGCTCCTATCTCCAGATTATGACGAGAAGGCTGTAGATGCAGTTGACTATGAAGATATTGAGGAGCAGTATGAGGGTCCAGAGACTGAGGCTGCTACTGAGGAGGATCATTTGGTGCCAAAAGGAGATTTTTTTCAAATGGATGTTTCAGCAACTGCCTTAAGGCCGTCTGTCTTTGATGATGAAAATTACGATGAAGACGAGGATGATGACAAAAAGGAAGAGGCAGTGACTCATGAGCCGGAAGCTGAACCTCGTACTGTGACCGGCGTAATTTTGAATGCAGGGGATGATGACCAAATTGTGCAGGTGCAGAACAATATAGTCAACCAAGAAACTGAAGTATCAGGTTAATATGTAACTACCTTTTCATATATTTCAATTTATGCAATACATAAGTCATTATCATTAAACTAGAGCGTAGGAGTGACACCTTTGATACATAGATGGTATATGGGACATCAAGACCTGACCGCTTGGGAGCTAGTATACCATTGAGATTCCAGGTTAATTCGGTCAATTTCTATACAAAAGAGTTTTATCTGGGTCAAAAGTATTCAGGAAAGGTGGTGGCACTGATGCATGGTGGTAGAGACAGAATGATAATGGCTTTTTTCGCAGATGCTAGATGGGTCAGTTGGGGCCTGGAGGGGGAGGGGGGTACAGATGATGATACCTAGTGTAACCAAACCACACCGATGAATTCTTTTACTTTGATGCGTATCCCGCACTTTCCTTTTCTTACTTCATTTCCCTCAATTTCTCATGTCTTTATTCATTTCCCTCATTGACCATTATCTTGGTTCATTTCCGCAAATTTCCCTTTTTTGATCTGACATGAAAAGAGTATGTTGCTCATGTTACATTGGTAGCCAAGTCTTTCTGGAGTTCAATGTTGTGTTAATGACTTTTCATTTTAACCTCAAAATACTTATGGGAACTTACTTTTGAAAGTTGATTTCAGTGGAGCAGCTCAAGAATGATGTAGCGGTTGATAGAGAAACTTATTCTGGTGTGGATCAGCTAGATTATTCTGCTGGTGTTGCCGACTTTCTAGAGGTATAATTGCTGACTTCTATTGGATATAATTGATTGCTTTTGCTTTTACAGCTCTTCATTTGCCAGTCTTCTGTTTCGTATTGGTCTTTTCAGTTCGAGTTTATCTTTGAATTTGAAGGGTTCCTAGTAACAATATCTGGTGGTACGTTGAAATCTGTTGTGGTTTTATTGATATAGTTTTGCATTAGAATTCCTAAGGAGGCCAAGGAATTTGGGGGGTGCAGAGAGTTTTTCTAAGTTTGAGCTTGTTCAAAGGACCTGGTTTCTCATATTCTATGTTGGTGAATTGACCTGTAAGTTAAGAGTTGCAAATTGCTGAAAGTGAAACATAGTTTCCATGGTGCGTTATAATCTATCGCTTGTTGCGGTTTGATTTTGTATGGGGCATGTCAGATATATAGGGCATGGTGGCATTGTATAACCATATCAGCCCAGTTGTCAGCCTTTTATCTGCTGTATCTCCTGGGGCATCACAATTCGTGAATAGTTTGGCAAGAAAATAAACGTTTTATGTATGTTTGCTGTTCATCTGGGACACTGCAGTGATTGCCTACAGAAATGAGCACCACAGTTATTTTTCCTTTTCTGCCATTTTGTCAAATGGAAGACTTCTGTTCACTCTATTTGTGTCCGCAATTCCCCATTCTTCTTTGGTCCCAAGCGTGCTCTTAAAATTATGCTTATCTTTTGTGGTTAAGATGCTTGGTGATGGTATGGGCTATGAATTTCATTTTGCTACATTTACTCCATTTACCATCCGCCCCTCTTTTGCTACCACCAAGCTGATAGGAAGAGAACATCCAATATTGGTGTTTCCTTACCATGATCTCCTTTGATTGGGCAACTCTTCTTCTGCTAGTTTTTGTCATGTGTGTTTCTTAGTATGTAAAAAAGTGTTCAGTTCTGCCTATTATGAATGCCTTTTGCTTCGTGTCCTTGACATGGCTTACAGTTCAGAGTAGATAATAAGCAGATTAAGTATTGTTTCGATTTGCATTAAACTCTGTCTCACTGTCTTTCAGGAGGAACAATCTCTTTCTCACGATGTTGTGGATATAAGAAGCATACCATCGCTTCCTGTATTGTGTGTGGAAAATGGGATGACTGTTTTGCGTTTCTCTGAAATTTTTGGTGTCTATGAGCCCTTAAAGAAGACTGGAGGAAGGGAACACAAGTATTCTATTTGTAAAGGTACCTTTTTTGGTCTGGGTATTCACTGAAGTGAGGATCTGACTTTGATGTGTTTTAATTATTATCTCAAAAGTCTGCTTGTTCTTCACTTTCATACTCTTGTGATTGGTCTGTTCTCAGTGATACACTCTTTCCCTTCTCAGATAAGTATACATCTCTTAATGCATCACTCATGGTCGAGGAGAATGAGGAGGCATTCCTCAAAGGATCATGCCAAGTATTTTCTACCGGAAAGCTATCAGTGGAAGCAGAAGCTGAATATGAAACATTATTGGTTGATGATTCCGAGATTTATGATCTTGATCCTCGTAGTGGGGTGCACATTCTTTATGATGAGAAGAAAGACTCTTGTTTGGATGCAGAACCTATGAGAAAGGATCCAGTTTTTGATTTTTCTGTTGAATTCCACTCGTGCATTTCTAAAGAATTTTACTCACTTGATCAACAGGACTGGGAAGATAGAATTGTTTGGGGAAATTCTCCTGTAGTGAGTGAGAATTCCATGGAGAGTTTTGAGGTATATGGACGTCATTCAGATTTTGCTGCTCAAGAAGAAATCACATCAAACTCGGACTATCCTTTCCCTGATTCCAAAAGACCATTAAATGATAAAGATAATAGAAGCCATATTTCTTTGGTTGCCAATTCGGTGGAGCCTTTTGGTTGCAGAAATTCTCCCTGCTCAGAAAGCCTTCATCATCCTCAACTTTTAAGGTTGGAATCTAGAGTGGTTACGAGTTCTTCGAATGTCTCCTCGAGAACAGACCTTGCATCTGAGGAGCGTCAAAATCTTGACTTTATGAAGCGTTTCAAACCACTTACAATGCAGAACAAAGACTTCGTTGAAGGATCGTGGATTAAGAATATCATATGGGAGTCCGAGAAGCCTTTTGCTAAGTCGAAATTGATCCTTGACCTTCAAGATGAGCAGATGGTCTTTGAAGTATTAGATAGCGAAGACTACGAACATCTCCACTCTCATGCTGGGGCGGTAATCACGACACGGACTGCAAAAATTGGTGGTGATGCTTTTGAGCTTCCTGGCCATGTGGCATTAACTGGCGGGCAATTTAATATCGCAAATGACAAATATTACTCAGATAGGAGAACTTCCCCACAATTGAAATCCCTATCAAAGAAGCGGGCTGCCCATTGTGTGAAGATTTTGCATTCGGCTCCCGCATGGACACTGCAAACAATGAATCCAAGACTGAGCAAGTAAGAAGTTCCATTTGTGTAAAATTGATTTTTATGCGGTTGTTCTATCCTGTGTATATTCCGGGGTCAGTATCTAACTATCTATATTAGGAACTATGAAACGATAACGATTCTTGCAATCAGCCTCTTCGTGGTTTGAAATAATGATTCGGGGGTATTGTAGCAGTGATGGACACATAGATCAATCAATCTTGCACCTTTATGTTTGCCAAATGAGCATGCTTAGTGTTCAGATATCTGTTTTATTCTTGCTCTTCAATGAATTACCTAAACTAGAAATTTTTGGCGGGTATAAAGGACAAAACATCATGCATTATTATTAAGAGCAGCCGGTTGGTCTGTTTGTAAGTGCAGCTGCGAATCACCGACTGCTTTGCTGCCAGCAATTGGAATACCGAATTGATTTCTCCTTCAGCCGCTGTTAAGCTTATAAAGATATGACGTTATTGAGGGTGAATGAAGTGGTAAGAAAGGTGGAAGATATCATAGGTACTATGCCACAAGAAAAGGGAGGTTGGTGTAAGGAGAGGGATGGAAATAGTAGTTATTATAACTAGATTATGGTTCTGTGAAACGACGTAGTAAGAGTGGGTAGATTGAGAATAGAAGATGAGGGATTGGAAAGATGTTAGGTCTGGGATGGGGTAGAGTAGGAGTAGCTTCCATATTTGAATCAAACAAGATGTATACATGTATCAAATCTTGCTTTTCCAGAACCCTCCCCCCCTTCTTGTATACGTATTGTTGTTTCAACTTTCCCTCTCTGAACCTAGGGTGCTTCTCCACTTTGAAATTCTTTCTTTGGGATAAGCCAAAAAGGTCACAAATAGCAGTATGGCACAACTAAAATTAAGATGTCTTCATTATTGAAAATCAAATATGTGGCAGGAGAGGTGAGAAAAGCAAAGTTTTCTGCAAAAGTCGTTCTAAAATGATTCAGTGCCAGTTTCTAGGTACTTTGTTGAAAATTAAAGACATTAAGATCTCAATAACGTAAGGGGAAAAAATAGAGTGCTTAGATAAGAGTTTAACTTGTCTTTCTGATTCAATTCTGTCTCTTCTGGATGGGGATTCTCACCCTGAGTGATTGACATCTTGTTGTTTTTAAAGTCAAATTGGCGAAGTTTTTCTGCTTGTTGAGTTGTGAGTTTCTAGCTGCTCATGTACTTTCTTTTAACATTGATTTCTTATCTGGTATGCCTTCCTCTCTGGTGAGCTTTTGGGATTGGCTTCTTGTCTTCTTTGACGCCATGCAACACCTCTATTCTTGTTTTAACTTTTGTTTCAACTGCTGTATTGCAGCAAGGAACTTGCTAACTTCCACCGGCCAAAGGCCATATGGTACCCTCATCACAACGAGGTAGCAGTGAAAGAACTTGAAAAGCTACCCAAGCGAGGACCCATGAGGGTTATACTTAAAAGTCTAGGCGGCAAAGGGAGCAAGATCAACGTGGATGCGGAGGAGACAGTCTCTTCATTCAAGGCAAAGGCTTCTAAGAAACTTGGTAAGCTAACTTGTGACAACTTTCTTGCTGTCATAAGGTTATCTTTTAGGATGATAGTTGTGGTCACTTCATCACCTATTAATTGCTTATGCTTTTCTTGTTTCTTGGCAGATTTCAGTTCGATTGAAGCTGTCAAGTTATATTACTTGGGGAAAGAGCTTGAGGACGAGAAGACTCTTGCTGAACAGAATGTCCAGCACAATTCTTTGCTTCATCTTATCTGTACAAAAATACATTTCTTGCCTAAGGCACAAAAAATTCCCAATGAAAAGAAGTCCTTACGTCCCCCTGGGGCTTTTAAGAAGAAATCTGACCTCTCTGCTAGAGATGGACGTGTTTTCTTGATGGAGTAAGTGTTAGTCTGGTCTTACTCTGTGCACAGGTTCCTCAATATTTTGTTCTTGTCCTAAATCCAAAGTCCTGATGAATCACTCTGTTTCAGTTTTTTATATGTTTATTAGTTTATTTGAGAATTTTGGGTCATCTGTGCGCAGCCTCTCTATGTTTCAATAGGGGTAAGGCTTGCATGCATCCGCCCCCCCCTTACCCCGCCTTATGGCGGGAGCCTTTAAGGCACTGGGGTTAAAGATATTGTTGTATTAGTTTATTTGAGAAGATATTCACTATGTAGTTTATCTGGGTAGAAGTTCTAGGGTTTTTACTATATAAGGGTGGACATTGGCCTGCCATACATCTGTCAATTTTCTGATAGAGGATGAATACTATAGTCTATATTCATCCTCTATCATTTTCCGCTTGTGGCTTTCATGATCTCTTTTTTCCACGTTCAGTTGTGCAGCAACAATAGTATTTATTTGTATTTTTTCAAACAAAGTGCTAGTTTGCTGATTGGCCTTTTCAATGTTTGTGGGTTTATGTTGCCAGTGCGTCTTGCTGGTTGGTTGCACTGGTATGCACTGTTTGCTTGAGTATAGTGTTTAGCACCAGTAACCAATGAAGCTAACCTTATCCTATGGTGTTTCATGGCTTTCTGAGTTGTATTTATGTTAGTGCTTCATATGTCGTGCAACTGTTCCTTTTTTTTTTAATTCAAGTTCTCTTCTTTAAGTGTGATGGGGATAACTCTTTTCCAAGGGGTGAGTTGTGCGCCATTTTACTTAAGTTGGTGAAGTTTTCTATCTGTTGTAGAAAGGATGTTTCAATGCAGTTAGTGGCGATAAACGAGTTGGGCTGAATAGAAATTCCTGCTTCAGCTGGTAGCTGGTTGTACTAGCTGATTAGTTTAGCGGGTTTTATTCACTGCTGTCTGATGGTATATCCTAAATTTTAAGGTTTATGGTTAAAAGAAAAGGCTGTGAATTTGCATCCGTCTCAGTGAGGCTAAGCTTACGCTGTTTGCAAGATAGCTTTCTGAAGAGCTTTGAGCTTATTATGGTGTGGTTGAAGTTTTGTATTCTTATAACGTCTTGCTTAGATTTCACAAAAGAAAGATTATGTGGTGTAGTCTTGAAATGTGATAGTCTGAAAAGCTCTCTGATTAGCTTACTGAACTTAGATCTGGAAAGTTTTATGAAATCACTTAAGTATGCTTTAAGAAAGCATGTGTCTTTATTTTCATTTAACATAACTTTCTAACATTGAGGTGAATTGACTTTATTCTTGTTGTGGATAAGATGCTTCATGATTGCATGAAATTCTTTTTGTACATGTTAGTCATCGCATCTGTGTCTGTTAATCGATATCTTCTATTATTATCAAAAATATAATACGAGCACCTAACGTCAACCATTGCAATAAGATAAACATTACCTGCTGTCAGTTTGTTACCAAATAGGTTGTAAAGGTCGGCACCTGGATGGTTATGTTAACATTCTCTTCTGGCCCGAAACTACCTTCTCAATAAGGTTCTTGCTAGAGTCTAATTTGGAATTGTGGAGAGGGATTCTAAAGTCTCGTGACTAGGTTAGAAAGAAGTAAGACTGAGTATTTTGATTGAAAATTGAAAGATAGTATTTAGGCTATGTGGTGGGTACTCAAGTTTAAGACCCCCAAAGCTTCCTTTATGAGCCATTTCTTTGAGAGAGCTAAAAATGCCAAAATCAGACTTCATAAATTTATTCCTGTTGTCCTTAGGTACATCTCTGATTTCCATTTCCAATGGAGCCAAAGACTACTTATTCTTTGGTTTCTGGGAGATAATGGAATAAAGCAAAATGGCTTATAAAACTGTCTGTGCTTCTTATTTTGTGAAGTACCAGTCAGTCGGTGCGATTCTCGAAGCAATTTTCATTTTGGGTCATCCGTGCGCAGCCTCTCTATGTTTCAATAGGGGTAAGGCTTGCGTGCATCCGACCCCCCCTTACCCACCTTATGGCGGGAGCCTTTAAGGCATTGGGGTTAAAGATGTTGTTGTCTTTAGGTACATCTCTTGTTCTCTTCCTCGCTTATAACATGATTCTTACCTACCATGTCGCTGTGGCATCATGTTTTCTTCTCTTAACATGACCGAATATCACGTGAACTATCATTTTTTATCTCACTTTTTTCTGATAAGATTATATGTTCAACACCAGCAGTTATCTCTGGTACCACTGACTTCTGGGTGCCTTCTTTATTGGCTGTAACTCATCTCCATCTATCCGGGCAACCTTATATCCATGTGGTTAAACTAAAGATTAGTTGTTGGCTTATATGGATTTTTGGTATCTTGACTAGTTATCTGTAATAGTTCTTCCTTGCTTGGCTGTACTGTCTAGTCAATTTTCGAGCCTTAAATTGCATCATGGTGGAATCGCATGAGGGTATTGGATTGGCATTTTGCTGAACTCTGCAGCATTACAAGATTCTTAACGTTATCGACTTTTTACTTCTTTCGCTGTTTTTCTTATGTCTTTTTGGGTGAAGGTGATGAGTTCTTTCAAGGGTGTTGCAATTATTTATGTAAAGGAACTGGACAAGTTTGTGGATCTATTGTCATGTGTATCTTGTATCCTGTAATAAAATCTCTATTTTCCATGAAATATTTATATTGATTCTTGAAGGAAAAAAAATAAGAGATTGTCCCTTCAACAAGGATTCTGCTGGAAAGAGCATTATTTAGTCTCCTTTGCTGATGCTCAGTGAATCTTATGACATTCTGGTGCTTTTGTCTTTCTTCGTCACATCTGACTGGGAGTGTGGTAGTAACTGGAAAACATTTCTTCTATTCTGCAGATACTGTGAAGAGAGGCCTTTATTGTTAGGGAATGCTGGAATGGGCGCAAGACTGTACACTTACTATCAAAAATCATCTTCAGACGACCACAATGGTGATCTATTACGGAATGCAAATAGTGGCTTGGGGACAGTTGTGACACTTGATAGTGCTGATAAATCTCCGTTTCTTGGAGATATAAAATCCGGTTGTAGTCAATCTAGTCTTGAGACTGAAATGTATAAAGCACCAGTATTTCCTCATAGGGTTGCTTCAACTGACTACTTGTTGGTTCGCTCACCAAAGGGAAAACTATCTATACGACGAATTGATAAGCTTCACGTTGTTGGTCAGCAGGTATTGAAATCACTATTTTGGCATGTAATCAGCCCATTTAATAAATTATAATCAGCTGGCTATACCTGTATTTCTAGCAGTTATGTGATGGTCTACTGTAGTCTCTAAAATATCGTCTGAAATTCTGCCATCTCTGTCTGTGCTGTATTGATGTAAGCTGCCGACTGATGTTGCCTGAGGCCATGCTTGCTGGCTCGAGGAAATCATCTAAACTTTTAGCCCCCATGTTGCTTGCAGGAGCCACTGATTGAAGTTATGTCTCCTGGTTCCAAGATTCCTCAAAATTACTTGTGGAATAGGCTTTTGGTGTATATGTATCGGCAGTTTCGTGCTGCTGAAAAACGTAGCACACCTGCCTGTATCCGTGCTGATGAGTTGTCTGCACAGTTTCCTCAAATAGCAGAGCCTTTTCTTCGCAAAAGATTGAAACCTTGCGCTGATTTGCAGGTATGTCGTCACAATGAGAAATTTTATTGTGTCACAATCACTTTTGACGTCTTTATCTATGATGAACTTTCCTGCTTCATATTCATGGAAGCATGTCATTCATCATTCCAGTTGTTTAGTCTTTGTTCCTCTCTCTAAATGTGTTTCTTTCATACAACAGAAAGGGCCAAATGGGCAGCTTCACTGGGTCATGAGACGTAACTTCCACATACCACCAGAGGAAGAGCTTAGGAAGATGGTGAAACCTGAAATAGTGAGTGTCTCAATTCATTTTGTTTAGTCTATTTCTTGTTTTATATGCCCTATATGGTTACTATTCTCCAGTAAGTGTTGTTTTCAGAGTCCAGATTAGTATATTAGCTTTTTTTTCTTTAAAGTAATTTTTTTAATAGTACAGTGCGTGTTTAGTTTCTAGTTTTTTTCCAGTAAGTGTTTATATTTGTAGCCTACAAACTAGAATTATTGATTTTGATGCTAATATGGGTGTACTGGTTTTGTCTTTCAAAGTCCTATTTCAATTGAACTATTGAAGTGATGCTCTTCAAAATACCTTGCGGGTATTTTTCTTCGTTTTTTTGAAATTCTGTAAGAGAGTGTTTGGGAACAAGGATTTGATTCTCAAATCCAAATTTGACACAAATCACATGTTTGGGAACTCAAGAATTTGAGAATTTGGATTTGTGTCAAATCCTTTGGAATTTGTATCAAATCCAATTAGGCCAAAAACAAATGACACCTCAAGATGTGTCATTTTGAAATCCCACCCTCCCCAAACATTGAATTTATATTTGAATTCTACATTCTCAAATGATGGATTTGAAATGATTACAAATTTCCAAATTCATGTTTCCAAACGCTATCTAAGCTGATTCTGTCCTACCATTTCTGTTTTAATGGTGTAGGTTTGTTCATATGAAAGCATGCAGGCTGGTCTTTATCGCCTCAAGCGTCTTGGAATCTTGAGGTTGGCACATCTAACTAGTCCAGCACAATTAGCGGCCCTTTCATCTGCAATGAATCAGCTCCCTGACGAAGCTATTGCTCTGGCTGCTGCATTACATATTGAAAGAGAGATGCAGATTACCCCTTGGAACCTGAGTGCTAATTTCGTTGCTTGTATTGGCCAGGTAAAAAATTTGATGTGAAGGTTTTGATTTTTCGTTGGTACTAGTACACCCCTGTGGTGGGACCCTTCCCCCGACCCTCACCTTTCAGGGACGCCAATGTGCACTGGGCTGCCCTTTTTACTAGTACTTTTTTGTATAGCTTGTTGGCTGAAGGCTTGTCCTTCTGACACAAGGTATAAGGGTTCGGAGATTAGTGTGTCGGCGGTGATGGTGGTGATTATGTGGTTCGAAGTGTACAATGCATCTTAATTTTCGTTGTGCCATGTATATGATATATTCTATTATTTATGTTTCCATTCTTAATGGAGCTATTGTGATATACCAAAATGACGCACTAAACCCGTAGAGACGTACACGCTTCTTGTATTATCAAGTTGTATGCTCATAAGTCATAAAACATTATTATAGGTTCATCTAGGATTTGTACTCTGGTATTGAGGAATGCTTGCTTCAGACTGTTTGCTTTCTCATTTGTATGATATACATGCTTCCTTTCTCTCATCTTTCCTTTCTCATATCAGGATAAAGGTAATGTAGAGCGGTTAGAGATATCTGGTGTTGGCGACCCATCAGGTCGAGGATTGGGCTTTAGCTATGTACGTATTGCTTCAAAGCCTCCAGTTTCTAATTCTCTGGCGAAAAAGAAACCTGTTGTTGCTCGAGGTTCCACTGTCACTGGGACTGATGCTGATCTACGCAGATTGAGCATGGAGGCTGCAAGAGAGGTTAGTTTTGCTCATTTTCTTCAGTACTAGTTTTAAGCCCGTGCGTTGCACGATTCAAATATTATATCATTCTTAATGATTTTTATGTTTATAACAAACTATGCTATCATTTCAATTAAAATAATTCATAGCAATTGTTGTGATGTTGCTTACATGTATTTTAAAATCTTGATCAATTAAAAAATAAAAAAAATACAAAGTTGTCTAGATTGTTCCTGTTTAAATTATACAAACAACATTTCTTATCTATACTCTTCAAAAACACCTTTTTTTTTAATAGATATAGTATATAAAGTCGATTGTAATCATTAAGCATTGCTTATCGGAAAATGTATAAATAGATCTCAAATTGAAATTCATTTTAAATCAAATAAAATGATATATGTTTCAAAAGTTTCTGATACACTAACCAATTGTATGATCAATTGTACCGTGTTTCTATAATATAGTGTGAATGGTTAATAATTAACTGTGTAATTTATCCTCTCATTTTTTGCTCTTTTACCATACACTAAACTCTTTGAGTAATTCTTAAATGATGGACTCTTCATTTTGCTCTTTCACCGTACACTAAACTCTTTGAGTGGTTTTTAAATGATTGACTCTTATTTTTCGCTCTTTCACCATACACTAAAGTGTTTGAGTATTTCTCAAATAATGGACTCTCTCTATGCTCAAAAATCCCTCTTAAATATAAAAAAATGAACACATATTTAAATTCCATTTCAAATCTTTCACGAGTGTGTTGCACGGTACACATATTATATTGTGTATGATAATTCTTATTATACAAAATTTCTACGTTGAACATTTTTCTTCGATAGTCAGATGTAGTGTTTATACTTTGTTTGTTGACTTTAGTTTAGGAATAGCCACTATCATTTTTGCAATTTTCGCTAGATGACTTCTGATTAATGCATTTCTATCCAACATATGTATAATGAAACTCATTTTATATTAAATTTCAAAATAGGTTTAATGAGTTATATTTATTAATTTTCTGATGTATAAAATGAAAGCTAGGACTAATTATGTCGTGTCACATTTAAAAAACTTTCAAATTGCAATTTTATGAAGTATGAAGTCTGGCTAATAAATGTTGTAAGAATCTTTCATTCTTTGGGCTCTCTCACCATTTCTCTTATTTTGGACTCTCTTTAAACTTTTTTTTATTTTTTTGAAAAACAAATCTCTAATAAATGTATACGGAGTAATTGAAATGTTTTGCATATCGTAAAAATGTGTAAATGGATCTCAAATTGAGATACATTTCGAAACAAATATAATGATATATGTTTTCGATGACTACTGATTAATGCATTTTTATCAAACATATGTATAATGGAACTCATTCTAGATTAAAATTTCAAAATAGGTTTGATGAGTTATATGTATTAATTTTCTGATATACAAAATGAAAGTTAGGACTAATTTTGTCGTGTCACATTTAAATAACTTTCAAATTGCAATTTTATGAAAGTATGGACTCTGGCTAATAAATGTTGTGAGAATCTTTTATTCTTTGGACTCTCTCACCCTTTCTCTTATTTTGGACTATTTTTTTTTTTTTTTTTCAAAAACAAATCTTTACTAAATGTATACGGAGTAACTGAATTGTTTTGCATATCGTAAAAATGTGTAAATGTATCTCAAATTGAGATACATTTCGAAACAAATCTAATCTCACGAAAATAAGGATTCTCTATGTGGATTATTAATAATTGTCCATTTGAGTTGTTAATAAATAAAATGTGGATATTTCTCATTTTTTAAACTCCCTCATTATTTATCTTTTGTTGGACTTTCCTTGGCTCTTCAAAAATCTGTCTTATATATCTTACTAGTTTTAAGCCCGTGCGTTGCACGGTTCAAATATTATATTATTTTTAATGATTTTTATCATTATAACCAACTATGCTATCATTTCAGTTAAAATAATCTATACCAATTGTTGTGATGTCGCTTACATGTATTTTTAAAATTTGATCAATTGAAAAAAAAAAAATATACAAATTTGTCTACACTGTCCATTTTTAAATTATACAACAACATTTATTGTATAAAAAACCCTTCTTTTAATAAAAACCATGTTTCCATAATATAGCTTTATGTAAAAGTTTAACGAAAATGAGAATCTCTTTGTGAATTGTTAATAATATTTTTTGTTCTTTCACCGTACACTAAAATCTCTATATTCTTCAAAAAAAATTTGTGTGAATTGTTAATAATTAAATTTATCCTCTCATTGTTTGCTCTTTTACCACCCACTAAACTCTTTAATTATTTTTCAAATAATGGACTCTCTCTATTGTTCTTTTAACATACACTAAATTCTC
The DNA here is from genome assembly GCA_963680865.1 of Spergularia marina. Lineage (NCBI taxonomy): Eukaryota > Viridiplantae > Streptophyta > Magnoliopsida > Caryophyllales > Caryophyllaceae > Spergularia > Spergularia marina. Next base: position 16,628,459 of record OY804553.1, on the reverse strand, counting down.
AAACGATGGACTCTCTCTATTGCTCTTTCACCGTACACTAAACTCTTTGAGTATTTATCAAATGGACTCTCTCTATACTCTTCAAAAAATCTCTCTTTTATATCGGAAAAATGTGTAAATGGATGTCAAATTGAGATACATTTAGAAACAAATCTCATGATATATGTTTTTAAATTTTCTACGCAACCAATGTTATGAGTGATTATGTCTCAAATCTATTACAAACATTTATGAAAGAGTCTCACGAAAATAAGGATTCTATATGTGCATTATTAATTATTATCCGTGTGAGTTAATAATAAAATGTAGGTATTTCTCATATTTTAAACTCTCTCAGTATTTCCCTTTTGTTGGACTCTCTCTTTTGTTTGTTGAGTTTAGCTTAGGAATAGACACAATATATCATTTTTCCAATTTTCGCTCGATGACTGGTGTTTAATACAAAACATATGTATAAATGGAACTCATTTTAGATTAAATTTCAAAATAGGTTTGATGAGTTATATGTATAAATGAAAGTTAGGACTAATTATGTTGTTTCACATTTAAATTACTTTCGAATTACAATTTTATGAAAGTATGGACTCTGATTAATAAATGTTGTGAGAATTTTCCATTCTTTGGACTCTCTCACCATTTCTCTTATTTTGGATTCTCCCTAAACTTTTTAAGAAAAAAACAAATCTCTACTAAATGTACACGCAGTAACTTAATTGTTTCATATCGGAAAAATGTGTAAATGGATCTCTCATTGAGATACATTTCGAAACAAATCTAATGATATATGTTTTTAAATTTTCTAATACACGTGACTAATGTTATGAGTGATTATGTCGCAAATCTATTAGATACATTTATGAAAGAATCTCACGAAAATAAGGATTCTACATGTGGATTATTAATAAGTGTCCGTGTGAGTTGTTAATAATAAAATGTGGGTATTTCTCATTTTTTAAACTTTCTGTATTTCTCTTTTTGTTGGACTGCGTTGCACGATTCAAATATTATATCATTTTTAATGATTTTTATGTTTATAACCAATTGTGCTATCATTTCAATAAAAATAATTCATAGCAATTGTTGTGATATTGCTTACATGTATTTTAAAATCTTGATCAGTTAAAAAAAAATAAATACAAAGTTGTCTAGATTGTTCATGTTTAAATTGTACAAATAACATTTCTTACCTATACTCTTCAAAACACCTTTTTTTTTTTAAATAAATATAGTATATAAAGTCGATTGTAATCATTAAGCATTGCTTATCGGAAAATGTATAAATGGATCTCAAATTGAAATCATTTTAAATCACATAAAATAATATATGTTTCAAAAGTTTCTGATACACATAACCAATTGTATAATCAATCATACCGTGTTTCTATAATATAGTGTGAATGGTTGATAATTAAATGTGTAAGATACATTTATTAAAGAGTCTCACGAAAATAAGGATTCTTTATGTGGATTATTAATAATTGTCCATTTGATTTGTTAATAATAAAATGTGGGTATTTCTCATTTTTTAAACTCTCTCAGTATTTATCTTTTGTTGGACTCTCTCTCGGCTCTTCAAAAATCTCTCTTTTATATATATATATATATATATATATATTAGATTGGCGTCAATCTATCATAGCCAGCAATGAAATTATTGGTTGCAGATCACTCTTTTTTACCTTTTTATCTATTTTTGAATGATAAGGTAACCTTTTTCTTTTGTTGCCACACAATAATCATTTGTATCAGCCCATTTACTGTTTTGTTAAAGCTGTTGGCATACTTTCTAAGAATTAAAAGTTTGCGTGACTGTTTATAATTGCCCAACCATTTATAATTTTCCACTCAACCTCCTGTCAGTTATGCTGCAGCCTGTATTTTCTTTCTCACAGCGATATTGACCCAGTGCCTCAGAGGCTTCCACCTATATCGGGGGGGGGGGGGGGGTCAGATTTGCGCAGCTTTATCCCTATTGATACTAAAGAGAGAATGTTCTGGATGACCCTTGATGAAAATCGTGTCGATGCTGCATGACGACACAGTGAGAAGTTTTAGGTGATAATTGATGACAGGATTGTCATTTTGGGTCATTCAGAAACTAACCTCTTTGTTTTTGGAGTACAGTGTTAGGTTGTGTGCACCCGAACCCCCCTACTTTATCATGCACCCGAAACCTTTGAGGCACTGGGGTAATGCTGTCGTCGGTTGATGAGAAGTCATACCATCCCTAGCCAATTGTGCATCCTGTCGGTTGATGAGAAGTTATGTTCAGTTCAAATTTTGGAAGAACTCGCTGCTATGAGTTTTTCGCTGATGTCTCTTGATAATTGTAGTATGTATTCATCTTATAGTTTGGGCAAAGCGATGGCATTTTTGTGTGTTTTAGGCCTAATGAAGATTAAAAATATTAGGACGTATAGGCTGAGTTATTTCTAGGCATGGGAAAAGAGATATGTGATTCCATCTCTGAAAACAGAGTACTAAGGGGCTGTTTGGTTAGGGGTACTCAAGAAAGGGTAAGAGTTTCATTAAAGCTTATTCCCTTTCTATGTGTTTGGTAACCTATTTTTTTGTAATTCCCTTACCCCATATTCCATGTTTGATTCCCCTAGATTGATTCCCTCCCACCATCAGGGTTTTGTCCATTCTCCAATTCGGGTTTTCAGCTACCCCCACATTGACCACCACCTGACCACGTTGACCACTCACAAACCACCTTGCCCGACACCTCCATAGGCAGCCTCCAGTCTAGAAGCGACCACCACTCACTCAAACGTCCATTGCCGGACCCCATTTCGACAACCACCACCCAATCTACGTACGACCACCACCATAGCTACATTATTTACTATTATCCATGCACAACATAACCACCACTCACGGGAAGTTGTGGGCTTGTAACAATGGAGGAATTGAAGAGCACATGGGGGAATAATTGAGGAGCTGAGTGAACCAAACACATGGGGGAATCAGCGAGGTTTTCATTTCTTTCCTTTCTATTCTCTTTCTTGATTCCGGTCCTTTCCCCTTTGTCAAACCAAACGGCCCCTTATTTATCTTCGCATTCAAGAATGCTCATTATTGCTCCATACCGTCATTTAGATAGGCTGTTGTGCAAAAAGCTTAGCCTATCGAGTAAATGTCTTATGAATCGGAGAAATTGTTTTATCTAAGTTTGCAACTCTTGTGATCCTCAGGTTCTTGTGAAATTCAACGTTCCTGAGGAACAGATTGAAAAACTGTCTCGTTGGCATCGAATTGCATTAATACGCAAATTGTCTAGTGAACAAGCCGCTACAGGAGTCAAGGTTGATCCAACAACTATAAGCAAGTACGCACGAGGCCAACGGATGTCATTTCTTCAACTTCAGCAACAGACTCGGGAAAAGTGTCAGGATATTTGGGATCGACAGATCCAATCTCTTTCGGCTGTTGATGGGAATGAAAATGAGAGTGATTCTGAAGCGAATAGCGACTTAGATTCTTTTGCTGGCGATTTAGAAAATCTTCTAGATGCAGAAGAAGGCGAGGAAGACGAAGGTACCTTAGACATGAAAAGTTGCAAATCCGATGGAGTTAAAGGGCTTAAAATGAGACGGCATCCACCTCAGGTTCGGCATGAAGAGGAGATGGAAGATGAAGCAGCCAAAGCTGCAGAATTATGCAGGATGCTCATGGACGGTATGCGTTGTGATTTTGGATTCATAGGACTTTTCATATCAATCACTAACAGTTTCTTAAGTTATGTAAGTCATTTCTTAGATTAATTTATTTTGTACATGATGGAACGCTCAACACTTGATTTATGTCCCGAAGCTGTTTTTTAAAATGAAGGAGAAACCAAAAGGGGGTGGACAAAAAATTGATGGTCACACAATAGTAATTCCCGGCCCACCCCCTCCCCTTTATGGGACATGACTTGTTGTGCTCCCTCCAAGTTTCAATTGGAGTACGACCTTAAATTGATCAGTTTTTTGAAAGTGAAAGTCAAAATATTTTATCTGATTTTGGTTGAAGAAGAATTGGTATCCTCGTTCTTGTTTAAAATAATTGAAGTGACCTCACAGGTGATGAGGCTAAGTGGAAGAAAAAAAAGAAATCAAGGCCTACTGCAGAGTTAGGTGGATTGATAAAAGGACCCCAGAGGAGTTCAGGATTCGAAAATGCTCCACAAGTCAAGAGATCTATTACTTTGGTCAAACAGACTGATGGTAATGCCGGGGCTGCGGTGCCTTCTGATGCCTTGATCACAAAGACAAGTGAAGACTTCAAGGAGGTAATGATCATGGAACAGACTAAAGTGATCCTTTTCTTGAAACTGGAATGCCAGTAGCTTATTCATATCCCCTAATCCCCATGTGAGCAACCTGTCACTAATTGTGGTCTTCTTATGTCAGGTTGAAAAATTGCTTTATAAGCCAATGTACAAGAAGGCAAAAGCTGGAAAAAAGAATGAAGTAGTACCTGTCGATCTTTTTAGTAAAAAAGTCAAAATAATGACCGAAGGAATCCTGGTAAATGAGCTCCTTCAACTGATGTTGCGTTATCTGAATTGATTGTTACGAGAGTCATATTGCGGTGTTGCTTTTATCTCCATCTTTACTTTTGTTACTTTACGGGCTCTGCTTTCATTTTCATATTTACTCTAGTTGTTAGATAACGTCTAGTCTCGATTGATGAATGCTTGATTTCTTTTTATGGCGACCCGCGACCTGGTCAAGGACAAAGTGGTTGAAGTGTTAAATGAACCTGATTTTATCATGTTACTGGAGTATATTAGCATTTTATATATATCCACCAATTTCTTGTTCTCTTGTTTTTGTAAAACTCTTATCAGTCAAGGGTTTTGTTTTTCCACTAAACTAGTTTGCATGCCCGTCCCGCGCCCGGGCTGTATATCTATATTGTTATTCTCATTTTATGAAATTGTCAGTTTATCTTTGTTATAATATTATTAGTGACACTATTATTTTTCATAAATTAGCTTACCACCATAATCACCATAAATTATATTATTTTCCATAAATTAGCTAATAATTTCCATATCATGTAATTACGTAGTGCTATCCAATTAATGAATGCCAAGTGTCCTTCTAGGAAAGACTTGGTTTCATGTTTTAATATATAGTATTAGATTAGATTAGATTTGTCATGCATCCAAACAATGTATGGTATGTTCTTCTAGAGTTGTTTCGCAGTGTAAAGCTTGCGATTGTCTTTTTTGCATATGTAACAATTGGCGTGAATTTGAAGTTAGAAGCACAGGGGCAGGGGCTTATAATATTCACGAAGGGGCCAAGGTATTTGGCTTCTAAAACTTGGAAGTAAAAATTTCTTCCTCTCACTGGTGTGGAACAAAGTAGACCGACTTCCTGTCATAATATCTTGAATTCTATTGAGCCTTTGTTATTCCTGTCTTAAAAGTGTAGGTCCTCTTGAGTGTGTCGTTATTTGACCCGTTGTTTTGTATGGCTGAACCTGTGAATAAAGAGAATTTTTAATGTTGATGAGCAATAAGGACCTGACGTCTCCATAAGACAGCTTTTTGGTTAATTAGAGTTGTCCATCTAATTTCAATGCTGTTATAAGGGTATATTCTGTTTCCATAGGCATCTATAGGGCTGAGCTTTGTGTTCCAATGCATATGACTTGCTGTAAATAATTGATACCTCTCAGTCTCTCATTACTTCTATCCTTTTGGTTCAGGATGTCAATAGCAAAAAATCTGCCAGGGAGAGTTTTGTTTGTGGTGCTTGTGGCAAGGTTTGTTTAAGATCCTTTACTTAATACTTTACTTCATGTGATTTTGAGCTGATATTCTCCTTTTGTTGTAGCTTGGCCATATGCGAACCAATAAGAATTGCCCAAAATATCGGGAGGACCCAGACTCTCAGGTGAATAACATAGATGGCGATACTGAATTAGCCATATCTACATCTCAGGAGACTTCTCAATCTCAGCAGAGGATTTCTGCCAAGAAGCAGATGCCTAAAAGTATAGCTAGTGTTGCTCAAGTAGAAGATCCTGAAGGAGAAAAGCCTACTCCGAAGACCAAAGTTTTGAAAGTCAGATATCCCTCTGCAGATAAGGTTTCTGATAACGTTGTTTTTGTTCCACCACTGAATTCCGAGCAGCCAAGCACATCTCATGTTGAAGAAGGAACTAGGCCAGTTCCCAAGGTCATCAAAATAGTTAGCAACAGAACAAAGCCTGATGATCAGATAGAATCTCCAAAGCTTAATGTTGTTATACGGCCTCCAAGTGACACGAGCAGAGAACATCTTCTCAAAAGAATTACAATAAAACAACCTACAAAGGAGGTTATAAATTTAGACCAGAACAGTGAGGAAGGTGTTGATTTTGGATGTAAAAAGACTAAGAAAATGATTGAATTGGCTGGGTTTAGCTCAAGCAGACAGCAAGAAACCATGCCTTTCGGGGAGGAAGCATCTTGGAGAAACGAAGTTGCTAGAAGAAATATGCGGGAGGAAGAGAATAGGAGAAATGCACAGCGAATAAAAGAAGAACAAGTTAGGATGTTGTTTGAGGAAGATATGAGGATGAGGGACCAAGAAAATGTAGCTGAGCTGCGAAGATATGAAGAAAATATCCGAAGAGAAAGGAGGGAAGAAGAATACCACAAAGCCAACAAGAAGACAAAAAAGAAGAGAACAGTTGAAAGAGATGATTACTTTGAGGACTTTCAGCCAAAAAGGAATAACAGAATGTTGCCAGGGAGAGAAAGCAGTGCTAAGAGGAAAACCATTGTTGAGTTGGGAAGGTATGGAGCGGACTATACAGCTTCAAAGAGGCGTAAAGGGGGAGAGGTATACTTTGTTTGCTCATCATTTTATTAATTTAATTATTCTTATTGACTGAATTGTGTGTCCATATCTTTCAAGTTCTATTCGAGCTATAACTGAGAGTTCTGGTGGTGCTTGTTATCATCCTATCGGTAGTGGACATCTTGTATTGTACGCTAACGCGGAAACTGCCGTTCACTTTGCTGGCAGGTCGGGCTTGCGAATATTTTGGAGGAAGTTGTGGAAATCCTGAAAGCAAACATTGAGATCTCATACCTTTTCCAAAAGCCAGTGTCCAAGAAAGAGGCTCCCGACTATCTGGACATTATAAAACGCCCAATGGACCTTTCGACGATAAAAGAGAAGGCCAGACGCCTCGAATACAAGAATCGAGAAGAATTTTGGCAGGATGTGTGGCAAATTAACCAGAATGCTCATATATACAACGATATAAGAAATCCAGGTATCCCACCCCTCGCAGATCGGCTATTGGAATTCTCCGAACATCTGCTGCAGGAAAGAGCTAACCGCTTAGATGAAGTAGAGGCTAGTATAAGAGATACTTAACCTAATTCTTGATTATATTTTAGGAGATCAATTTTCCAGATTTCCTCGTGTGGTGGCAAGTACCACACGAGTCTCAGGCATCGTCACACTGTACATAATCTGTAAGTTGTAACATTTAGGTCATATAATCACAGAGCATTTTACTCCATACTGCCTTGGCAAAAGTGTCCTCAGCGTCACAATGCATGGAATTTGCCCCCTATCTGTGTGATGTTTACAGTTTAGTTCGGGTTCAAATAACTCTCAACCTTAGGGGAGGTGGAAATTGGAGTTAAGAGGGGATGGTTGGAGCGAATCATTTTACGGAATCACTACTATCCTTTTGTACAGTTACTGAGAGTTTGTGTTGCCAAACATAAATCGTTATATAGAATCTTGAATGTGAAGTTAACATTATGAAGAGGGAATGAGATAACAAGATAATGTAAGACAAAAGAACTCTGAAGAAGAGAGGCCGAGAGGGGGAAGAAAAAAAAAAAAAAAAAAAAAAAAAAAAAAAAAAAAAACTAATTTGGGTGCGATTCTGCTGCGAAGAAGAGAAGGAAATAAAAATTTATAAAAAAAAAAAAAAAAAAAAAAAAAAAAAAAAAAAAAAAAAAAGAAGGAACTCTTTAGAATAATTATTTCTTAGTCTTGTATTTAGTTTGGGTGAGCTTAGCTTGGTCTAATTCCATTCGGTCATCTGTCATCCTACTGCATTATTCATGTTACATTTCGCTTTTGCGTTATTTTGGATTTATGTTTACCTAAAATTTTGCCCAAAATGCACCCATATGGGATACAAACTCGTTTGATAAGCCTCTTAAATCATTTAAAAAATAGACTTGTGCTTTTTCAACGCATAATAATAAGTCTGTTGGTTGCAATTGAAATGAAGATATTTGAAACGAATCAACATGATTAAGTGGTGAACCATTTCAATTCAAGTCTGTTACAAATTTGTGATTCTATACTTGTCACTATTGGACTAACAAATTTGTGATACTTTTTCTGTAATTTGTGGTAAGTTCTCTAGGCCATGCTATCTCTTGTACATTAATATCAACTTCAATTATATAGCTTAGTACCAGAATTGCGACCAAAAGACATCTATATTCTATCAAAAAGTTTCATAAAAGACGGTTTCTCAATAATTTATTGTAAGCATGATAATACTTTTAGTGATCGTGCTAAATCACATTATTTATGATTTTGGAACACCAAACCATATAACATTAGCTAATTTATAGTGTTATAAATTTTAATAAAGTTTAGATTAAGTGTTATAATGGTCACTAATTATATAAATGGGATTACGATATAAATAATATAATTGGTCTCTTAATAAATTATTGGGAGATAAATCTCCCACAAATAAACTATGGAAGCAAACAAAGAGTTAGTACTCATGAATGATGTTACGACCAACAAATTCAGCAAAGCAACAGACCTTACCAGAAGAAAAGGCTTTTCCAATAGTCAATAGTTTTTTTTTTTTTTTTTTTTTTTTGACAACAATAAAATAATATCAAAAGCCAATAGTTAATTACCAAAAAAATAGTCAATAGCCCCGTAAATATGTTTTACAACATGAAGCATACATCAACCGAAAATAAACGCGACTCCAATAAGGGAGCCCACCACCAGTGCGCCCCATTCGACGGCCTGATCCGACTGTGTCTTCATGGTTGTTTGGTACTTTGGAGTTGCACTTGCACGTTTGCGAAGACGTCACGGAACATATGGCGTGACTCAGTCCGTAAATCAAGTTTGCAGATGAAACATTTGAGAGGTATACATGTATAAAGATTACGAGGGGCCGTAACAGCCACCATTTCTTTCATGATTATAGAGCAATGTGCATTTACATTTTGAATGCGAGCGAACAATTCAAGTATGCTACAAAATTCTACATCAGGAGTAAAAGTTCATATTGACAGCGGTAATGATTCTAACCAAATCAGTTTTCCTATACCCCAAACCCGAGAAAAAAGAAAAAACAATAAATACAAACTATGAGTAGATCAACCTACCCTATCATCTAAGGACCAAAACTGAGTAACCACAGAGGTGACAAGAACTCCAGTCATGCATTTTCTTGGGACGAAGATGGTGTTGGCGCCTTGTCGACTTCCTCTGAGTTCATCCTGGACTGGATATACGATATTGCTTCATCTATCATGAACCGCACCTCTCGTTTGTACTGCAATGGAAATATACAAAAAGCAACTTGAGATCTTCTTGGTATGCAATTGTTTCCAAATTGAAGAAAAATGGGAAAACAAAAGAAGATGAGGCATACGGCATACCTCCTCAACAGCCCCAGATTTTATTTTAGATTGCATCACACACCATTTCTTGAAGTGAGCACCTATGGGACATGTTCAGCAAATGAATGTTAACTTCTGCACGTTATACTATGGTAGTTTAGATTGACTCAGACAAGAAAGAACGGGAAAAGATAACGAAAACTTTGTTCAGAATAAGAGCGTCAAATACTACACAACATTAAACACCAAGTCTGGTGAATTCCAATTCATGAACTAAAGCCAGACTCCTCGTCAAACTATGGTAAAAGATTGACTCAGACAAGAAAGAACGGGCAAAGATAACCAAGAGTTTGTTCAGAATAAGAGTGTCAAATACTACAAAAGTAACACAACATTAAACACCAAGTCTGGTGAATTCCAATACATGAACTAAAGCCATCCTCATCAAACTATACTCATCTTAGAAAATAAAATGGAGCTAGTTTATTTCGAATCTAGATTCTTGCTTATATTCGAAACATCATTTATATGCAGTAGATTCCACAGTGTACATAAGACCCAACACCAAATTCAAAAATAAAACTAATTGACTTCAAAATGACAAAAAAAAAAAAAACAAAAAAAAAATGGTGCAACTATGACATTGAGCCAAAACTACTATTGCAACAACTTACCGGACCCTCAAGTCCCAGAACGAGGTTAAAATTCAGATGAACAGAAACAACTCAAACAAGAATTTGACTTCCACTTATAGTCACCAAGAATCATCCCATCACTCACAACAACAAAAAAGCCTTAAAGTGGCCATCACCCCCCAAGACCCTAGACGGATTGTCATTGTAACATACGAATGGTTACGGCTACGCCCTATGGACATTGGTTACAGGGCTGAAGAATAGATTCGGGAGGAAAAGTTCAGTAGTATAGCTCTTGCTGCCAGATCACTTGAGTTTTGAGTGCCCAAGGAAAAAAAGAATTATTTCCAAACAAAGACTTATATAAGCCTACAGAATCTGTAAACTAAAGCAACATATGGACGAAGATTTCAATGAGATGACTGATGAGAATAGCAACCCCTATTTGTACGGAGAGAAAGCAACCCTTTATCAGGCTTGTGCTCGTTATATTGTAAGGTAACAGTGTTTACAGGCAGATAGCGCATCAATTTGAATTTTAGGTCACATGGAAACCGATTCCTTGTGTTCTCAACGCAGGAATAATGTTGTCCACCTCAAACACCCAACCAGGGGCGGCCCTAGGGGGTTGCCCAGGGGGACAAGTGCACCCCCATTAATCTCAGAATACGTATATATCTATATGTAAGGAGTCTTCTTTTATACATCTGTGATATGTTGGAGTAGTGGTTAGATGGGTTTGTTTTATGGCAATGAGGCAAGTTCGAATCCTCCCACCAACAAATTTGTTGGTTTTCTTACTCCTTTTTTTCATTAAAATTAAGTTTGGTCTTGTTGGGATTCAAACCGTAAACCCTCGGTAAAAAAATCATCTATAAAACCAACTGAGCTAGATGTTATTTATGCTTAACACAATGAATTCATTATCTAATTTAAATGTGGGTCAAGCTTTTAGTAGTTTGTATTTTTTTCTTCTTATTTATTTAGACAATTAATTAGATATTGTGTCCTTTTATTTTGTAATCCATCAAATAAGATGTTGATAAATGTTATGAGTGTTTTTGTCAATTCGTAGCTAAAATTTTGCGAATACCCTATCCAGAAAAAAAAAAAAAAAAATCGTCGTTAATTTTTTTCTACTACGATTTTAAAACTTTAAAACGCGCGTTGGCTACCGATTATGTGCACCCCCACTCCCCAAATCCTGGGTCCGCCACTGCACCCAACCCCCCCCCCCCCAATCAGCACGTCATAACGTCATAGGCAAAGTCTTTGACGCATTAATGATATTGTTATCGCAAAAAGCTTTGGCTGATAGGTAATGCTATATGTTTAAAACCATAAACAAAAGGGCCATGTATTTCTAACGTTTAAAACAACGAATAAGGGCAACTGGCTTGATGTGCACTGTTGATCCACATCACCAGAAGATTAAATTAACTGAAAGCCTAGTTATAATTGAGCATCTGCAAAATGTAATCATTACTTTTAAAAAGATAATATTTGACATTACCAGCTCTTATGTCTAAAGTTGAGGTAGAGTTGGAAGTCGTCTCAGCACGCCATCTACAGTGCACCTGTTACACCAAAAGCATGCTTAATGTAAGTCTAAAATTTATATTCACAAGAAAAACACGAGTACAGGCAGAATGCAGATTGACCAACATGTGATGATAACGTATCTTAGCATTCAAACAGCCCATCAAAGCATTCCTTTCTGATGCAAGGATATAGCTGATGATCCAGACAAAGCTTTGGAAAGGAATGTCAAAGCTGTCCTTTCATCAAAATGAGTGAAAGTGCAAAAATGAGGTGAAAATGTGTCTCATTTAAAGTTTAGAAGTTGCTAAAACTTTTTTATTAAGACCAACTTTGGGTGGGGGGGGGGGGAAATGTCTAATTTTTTGCAATGCGATTGGGGTAACTCGTAGCCGTATCCTCAATACAATCGTACATGCTTGGTGAATCAGTAACATTCTATTACTTCATGGAAATATATGAATCTTTGGTGCAGCTCATACTTTTACTCCGCATCACATGTAGAAACCATCTTGACCCCACAAGAAGACACACACCACAAGAACATATAGTCCAGAATCAGACTAACCATGAACCAAGTGTTAAATGAAAACTGAAGTCCGAATAAAATAGGGTTAGCCTACAGCTGACGAAACAATTAACTCCTCAAGAATGCATCAAAAGGATCTACAGGAGTATGAACGGCATTGAAAATGTTAACAGCTTAATAGAATACTAGCATCACAAAGTGATTCACAGCCAATTTCAATCAACATCTCAGCAATGCAGCACCTTACAGCATACTTTTTGCGAAAGAACTAGAGGCTCATAATTAATCAGTATACCTCAAAATAGGATCCAAATGGAACATCATGTGCCTGTTGCACTGTCTCAAACACCTGCATTAATAATGTTTAGCACAAGTGGAAAAAATAATATGAATAGTCAAATATGTAAGTTATTATAGAGAGCCAAACCAGCATTTTATCTGGTGATAAAACTACATGCTGCCACTCTGTCATGGAAGTGTCTGGAGGGCACATCGGACTTTTACATAAAGATCGAAATGTTAATTCTCTAACTAAGCCCTCATACTCGTCTGCTGCATGCCACTGTCCTATCTGGGGGAAGAGAGAAGTCCAAATAAATAACAAAATAACTGTCATGGAGTAACTGCACGAAATACAAAAAGACACCTACTAAATATGAGACCAACTAAAAGTATGACTACTTGGTCCACAACAAATGGCGAAAACAAAGAAACAAATTCAAGATAAAGATGCCATAATAACAGCTTCATCTCTCAGCAACGCTTCTAAGCCCAGCCCGAAGTCCTACATAACTATCTTTCAGCTCAGGCAACCAAAACAACTTACATTTTAAAGCATGGAAAGCTACACAAACCATACATTGCAGACTACTACCAAGTACCAACCACTGAAGCTGGCATTACATCATAAATTATTGTGAAATGTCAAACTAATATTGACCTTCAACAGAACATATGTATTGTGGAACTTTTCTGTGTGCGTATCAATAGTGCCAAGTCTTTGGTCTTGGTTACCAACAATGGGAAATTTATAAGCTACCCCCGGGGTATTTGCCTATCTTGTACCCGGCCTGAGACAAACTACTTAAACTGTAAAATGAAATTGCTCCTCACATTTAATTAATTTCTTAAATTTTTTAATAATTGCTGTTTTCTTTCAAGGGGTACAGCAAAACAAAATACCCCCAGGGTATGACATAACGATTGAACACATGGAATGACAATAATTCAATTCAATAAGACCAAAATATCAAGCAGAAACCATTCAGCGCAACACCTCAACATCAACCCAGCAAAGAACCACCTGGAATTAGTACATTAAGTATGCTACTATGTTGGGGTAGGCATGTTACTATCTGCAAATGGTATATTAAGACCTTTGTATGAGACAGAACACTGTAGGTATTTTAAGAAAATAATAAAAAATTTAAAACCATTGCCTTCAGAATTTACAAGATAAAACGGTTGTATGTTCAGGATCATTGAATTGCAAAACATGTGATGGAAGATATAAAAAACACAGTTATAACCCAAACAAACAAAAAAACTACACATTAAAAGCATTGTAAACCAACAAGAAACTAAAAAGAACAAGGGTAAAAAGATACTTACAATAACGTTAGAATCTTTTCTTGCTGAACGGAACTCATTTGTATAGTTTGAATCATCATTCAACAATAAATTAAAAAATTGCTCCGCTGTGCATGGAAAGACGTCCTGGCAAAGAAAATGATTCAATCAGGATTTTCTTTTTTCAGCAAAATCGATGAGAATTACTAGCAGCATAACACAGAAAGATTTTGCACCAATTCGCCACCCTACATTGTATATACTAACTAGGACTTCATCTTTGACAAATGGTTGAAATTTATCAATCTTAGGTAGACTTTCTTCAACAACTTTGGGCTGCTTTTGAGTGACTCGCGTAGAACTGCTATGCGCACGAAGTGCTGAAAGTGCTACTGCCTGTTGGGAAAAAGGATAAAAAGCATTAATTTGGCACTCACCATTATCATACACGAGGTATAGAATCAATAGTAAGACTCAGTGAACTTGTTTATCAATAAGCACAATGTACGATTAAAAGGAACCACACATTAGTAGGATTAAAAGAAATCACTAGAGAATAAATCCACACATTAGTAGGTTTACTATCGTAAAGGAATGAATTACTTCTCTATTCACAAAAATTATCCAGCATTGCTATGGTCCAAACTTCAAAAACAGTACTGTCAAAAGCGTGGTAGATACAAAAGTGAAAAAACTAAGTTTATAGCCATTGTTAAATACGAATCCTTGTGCTATAGGTCCCTAAATACCCAGTTATCTAGTATACAAGATGAAAGATAATAGCAGCTAAATCATCTCATGCTATGATACCTACGTAGAAACTAGCTAGATTATTTGAAGAACAAACAAAATTAACGACCATTTCTAAAAAAGTGAAAAGGAAGTTCCTACTCTAATCATAAAACATTGTTTTAAAAGAAGAACAACGTCCATTTAAAAGAAGAGATCTGGACAAAGCAGTAATGTCCTCAAGCTATCATAGCCAATCATCAATAAAATTAAGACAAGGTAAATGAAGTGGGGCACTTGGCTCCAGCTACAATCAAAAGTGGAATTTGAACAATCTTCTGATATCCAGAAACCCAGCCTGTTCATTGTCCTTTATGATCCAACAATACATCTTTAACTTTCCCAGATAATATCCAAACTAAACCAAACATAACTTTCCAAACGAAAAACATCCTTTGTCCTTGTGCAACCAGATCATCTCATCATCAATATGGACTAGGAAATGGTTAACAAGAAGGCAAGTCTACCATCTAAATAAGTTAACAGCATGAACGGCAGTATGGTATCAGAAAGTAAGTGAAGAATACTTTTACTTATTGACAGCCTTATTCACGTAATCTATTAAAATAGAAGTCTCTGATTGGCCAACCAATAAACTAGTGCAAACTGCAAAGACTTCCCAACAGAGAAAAAAAAAAACAACAGATATAAAGAGAAATACAGAACAGCTAACCTTCTTTTCAGCATCTAGCATAGCACGGAAGTTTGTCACGGAACGCTGTAATATTTTGGCAGCATGGTTCCTGTTCCAGAAGGATGCAAACTTATACCTCACTCTTCCTGAAAAGATCAAAAAGGAAAAGTATTATAATATATCTCAAGAAGAGGGGAGAGGAGACAATAAGAAGATCAAAGTAGCTAGTACATCATAATAGCATAAAAACCCACGTTCTGATGTGAATCAAAAGGTGCAAAATAACTAAATATTTAACATAAACGGAAAGCTCAAATCATTCAGGAGGTCCTCCATCCAAAATCCACCTCTCCTACTATATCTCTTTTCTCCCCTAGTGAGATCAAAATGGCTTAAAGAGTACTCCATATATTTATATCTTAAGTCCACACCATATAAAAATCAGCACAATAGCAACTAGGTTGGCTCATGAATGAACATACGTTTCAATACAACAAAAAATGTTTTATTGCATGCAGTCCTCACAATGAAGCCACAAGTGACGGGAGTGATAGATGGGGAAAGTTTCCCAATACAGAAAACCATTGCTTAGGAAATATATCTCCGCAGAATTTAAATCCTTATAAAGATCAATGGAAGTCATGGTTGCTATCTAATCGTTCTTAAAGAATTTGAGAACTATGTCACAAGCTCACAACAAACTACTACCATGGACCTGGATATAAATTCAAAGCAATAGGCAAAGTTTTCTATAAGAAGCTGCGGAGGGAGAATTATATTGAGATTAGAAGGTAAACTATAAGAAGCTGCTAAAGGGCCAATGCAGATTATCAAGTCCAAGATGAAGATGACTGAAAAACCTAAATCATTCTATCCTCACTAACCGTCAGAGCTTCCCAAGGGCGGTACACCAACCCCACCAGCACCAAGCCGAAGAATAATCGTGATAGCTGGATTTATGACAGCATGCTGACTTCTCCGGACCTACAACGAAGAATTGTAAAAGTCCAATGAACATGGGAGTGACAACAGTTTGCCATAAATCAACAGTTTGTAACTAAAAAAAAATTGCACTCACCTCATCTATATCTTCCAAAGGAATTAGCACCTGTCAATAGGGCATATGTAAATAGAGTTGAGCAAACTTTATGCACAACATGTAAAATGCAAAATTAGTCAAATTCAATCTACAAAAAACCACAATATTTTACTATTTTAGTAGACTACAACACTCCAACAGTATAGCATATACTACCTCTCTAGTTAAATAATTATCTGGTGTGAAAGTACATTAACAGATATCCATAATACAACAACAAAGTAACAGGCTTTAATAGTTCTAAACCAAACCACTAAGGTTAGAATATGCTAGCTGAATTTACCAACAAGAATATTGAAAAGCATAAGCACATACAAATATGTCAGTCCTCTATTTACACCTATCAAATATTCATTGGGAGTGAAGGATGCTTCCTTCCACTTGGCAGTAGTTGGAACCGTCCCCATGTTCCTAGAAAGGATGATGTGGATGGCCAAAGAGGTCAAGTAGTGGGCAATAACCAGCCTACTATTCTGCAGTCGAGTCAAAGGATAACTTCCACCTATGTGCTATTGGCGTTTCCTTAAAAGATTAACAAGTTTCGGTTGAGCATAATGATTATCGAGAAAATAGATCAACATTCATTGATCCATTGGTTTTTTTATATGATGGACCAATCAGCAACGGCCCTTAGAACCCTGTGTGATTCTTTTTACACAAAACAAGATGCCCCTGTATTTAATCAAGGGTGACCCATTGACATTGTGGGAATAGGGATGTGCATACAAGACGCCCTCTACCCAATTGGAGAAAGAGCCTCTTTAACAAGGTAATGATGATGAGGAAGTGTACAATAAACTCCATAAAGGATTTATATTTTTTTGTTCTGCACCAAATGAAACAATCTTCAAACAGATAATTTGACAAATTTACATGAAGCTTCTCTCTATTGCATAACAACAAATATGGCTCAAAAGAAAGACTATAACATTAAATAAATTCATGTTCCTCCTGAAAAGGTACTAAGTGGAATAAGGCTAACCTTCATCTGTTTTGAGAAGATATTTGAATGGAAACAAATGTGCCATGCAGAAACAAACATGCGACCATGATAAAGAAATGACCTCTCCAGTGCACAGGAATAACTATGTTCAACAACCTGTAGTAGCACATAATCAAGTTATGCCAAAAAAAAAAAAGAGGGACTTGTTGATAACAACTAGCATGGTAATGAACATATTCTCTAAAATTATTGGTAATAAACAGTACCTGGACTAAGTCACCCCCAAGAAAGGAAAAGAAGAACACAGAAACTGCTCTAAACACACTCATGCCAAATAAAATACAAAAGATATGTAAATAAGAGTTCATTTAAACAGCACCACGATGATGTTACACCCCCGGAATGAAGCTATTTTAACCACCAAACTCCAATAATTCATTAATACTCAGATATTGAAAATTCTTTCTCAATGATTTACCTAGATAGACATGCCCATTGACATTGGTGGGAAAAGGGATTTGACCAGGATGTAACAATTTTCGCTTCAACTGGCTTAAAGAAGCTTCTTTGAATTTAGACAGCACAAATTACAAGCTCAAGTTGGGCATGAAAGAAAAAGAGAGTACCATGAACTCACAAAGAACAAACCTCATCAGCTGGTAGATCAAATATATTTTGCAATGGCCCAGGTTTTTGATGAACCATCGTAAGACCTTGCTTATCTTTAGATCCTTGTTTATCTGCCGAGATCCTTCTGCGAGCATTTGCTCCAGCATAACCATTTAAATCCCTACAGAATATAAGTTCAGATTCTTAGATCCACAAGAACAAGAAAAAAGGCAGCAGGGGTATTTCATAACAGGGAATTGATTTGAGTGTCTCTATAGTACCAAGGAAAGAGAGCCTAATGAACAAAAAAAATACCCCTCACCCCCTACAGAACTTTTGACTTATTTACTAGATGTTCGAAATCGCTAATGAAAGGAAAACGCTTTACTTTTAACTATGTTAAGATCCAAACAGTTTTGGAGCTAAGTTGATGCTTGATCGGTGACAGTGCATGCAACATTCGGGAGTAAAGAAGTAAGAGCAAGAAAGAAACTTAACAAAAACCATAATACTAACGATTAATGAGATTCAGGCCACAACACCAACCTTTCAGCAACTACCTTAACACATGCAATTGCATTTTTACCAGATAAGCTCAACAATGACTGGCAACGAATCTCAAATATATATTCCACTGACACTCCCTCATAAGAGATAATTATTAATAGACAAATTGAGAGAATCCCCCCATGGGCCCCATCCATTTGTTGTTGCCAATCTTATGCAGAAACATCAAATAATTATATCAACTTTAGTAGGAAATCTCCCAGAAAGGTGCTTTCTTTCATCAGAAAAACCAACGCAAAATAAAAAGCACTTTCAATAATCTAGTTCTATAGATGGAAAAAGTTGAAAAAAGTGGCTTTTGCCAATTCCCTCCCTTTAGGAAACTAATCTAGGTACGGCATTCCACTCCGGTCGGAGTTTATAGATAAATCATAAATCAAAGTCGAAGCAAGGGCAGTTTTATATTTCAAAATGGACTCCCTTTTTCTTCGTAGTCCGAGAACAATAGCAGGCCCATCCTGATTTATTATCAAGACTTGTGACATCAGGAATAACTAAATAACACTAAACACCTGCATTTTTCAAGTCTTCAGACAGAATTTACTAATTTGAAATTTAAAATACCGGACAAATTTGAAAGTTCTGATTTTATCCACGTGTTTTGGGGGATCTGAAATAAATACCATTTAGACAACACAGGAGAAACGGAATAAAAGTAAATACCTGGAAGACTTCACTGGCTCGGTCTTAAAATGGAGACAAACCTGACAAATAAGCACCTTCATAAACCCAAGAACAGTGACGCGTATGAAAGACTAAAGGAGGATAAAACCAATAGTAAGTGACATATACCATTCCTGACGGGCCATCAAGTGGATGCCATACTCCACCTATCTCACCCTCAGAAGCCACAGATACTGTAACTGAGCCAAGAACTGCACTTTTCCGTATTATATCCCAGTCATATATTGTCACATTGATCTGCACATCGGTTGAAAAACGAATTGAAGGATATAAAAAAGAACAAGGAATACAACAATAGAGAAGGTAGCCACAGAAACAAATGCAGGATTACATAACACTGTAAACCCAAAACGACAAAGCCTTAGCCCCAACGTAATTTGGATTCAGTAAGATCTCCTTTGACTGTAGGTAATGAAAACATCAATCTGCCTACAATGAAGAGTCTATCTGTAAGTGGATAATGAAGAGTTGGGATGTATTCAGAGGTGACAAAACTGTTGCCTGCGTTCCATGTATAAGATCCCTGATTCATTCCATACTTCCGTTCAAAGACATGCTTATAATCAGCAGTTTTATCCATGAAACATCATCTACTCCAACAAAGTTATATCACATATTTTAAAGCTAAACAAATGGGAAGTGGATCAGTAATAGCTATAGTCCGACCTTCACATCCTAATGATCAATACACAGCATTCTTTCTGAAATTAATAAGTCCCACAGTTATCATACATGCAAGCAAAATCAACAAAAAAATCTTCACAAATGCTCTGACAAAACTCTTTTCGCAATTCTCTTAGGCGTCTACATTGAGGAGGGAATTCTTGCATACTACCACAGCCTCAGACGCTGCAGCAGTATCATCATCAGATACAGATTCAGATACGACTCTTTGCGGCATATGCGTTCCATTCAGAAGGATATTCCCAATATAGCTCAACATTCAAAATGTGATAAACAGGAAACGAGGACATACCAGAAAGAAAGAATATGTTGAATAAAAATAAATATACTAGTGACAAATCTAATCGGCACCACAGAAGTTACCTGTGCAGGAAGTGCATCTACACTAAAGTTAAACTCCTCACCCCACATGGGATTTCTAGAACTAGGAACCATCGAACTGCAGCAGAAGAGCAGAACGTTAAATCAACACAAGCATACAATGATTACCATGGGCCAGAGTTCTATTAACTTCCTGGTAGAACAAATATCAGCCAAACAGCCAATAAATGGTCTACGGCAGCAAACATAATGAATACTACAGTGCTAGTATTCCAAGTAACTACTGCCAGGTTAGAGACCTAAAAAAGGGTTTAAATCATATGTGCCAGCCTAGCCCTCCTGTATGCACATAAGCACTTTGTTGATGCTCTGGGAGGTTACTCAGGCTGAAAGTACAATAATTGAGGAATAGAAAACCAACGAAGAGTGTTCCCTTATTGAAAACATAAAAATGATCAACAAACATTACCCCAAGTGCCTCAAAGGCTCCCGCCAACAGCGAGGTAAGGGGGGATCGGATGTACGCAAGCCTTACCCATATGTTGAAAACATAGAGAGGCTTCTTACAATCATCCATGATGAAATTTGCATCGAAAATGGCACAAAACTGCTAATCCACAGTTCAAGAAGCACAGACAGTTTTGTGAGCCATTTTGCTTTATTCCATTATATTTCAAAAAAAAAAAAAAAAAGATAAATCTCGACTCTTGAAAAGAACCCATTAACGTCATATCCTTTCACCAAAATATTTTATGCCAAAACTAGCATAATGTACATTCATGGATGACCGAAAGATGAGTAACCACAACTATTCTAAGCACCTGAATCTTTTCTCGGAACCACAAGTCACAATGGCATAAGGATCTGACGTGCCGTTCAAGTTTGCTGCGTTAAGATTTTTTGCAGCTAACAGCCCAACCTGGAAAATCATGAATATAATAAGCCATTATGTCTAAGTCTATGCTCTTTTACTTCTACTTCTTTCTTTTACATACACTGCAACAATTGCGAAGATAGTATGTCAAAGTTATTATATTTAACTTAAAACATTTCCACCTATCTGTTCTGCTTTTAATTATAGGCGAGTTTATATTTTAGAAAAACAAACTGGACCTCAACTGACCATTATGCGCGCTATGAATAATCAAGAGTGTGTGCCCATTGCCAATAGCCTACAAGAGTATACTATCAAACAAGAGAACATGTACCTTAATTAAGTATCCCAACTTAGCCTGACTATCACACTTCAGCTGATCAATCTACAAAAACAATGGAACAACTGCGTGTCAAAAAAGGTGAAACTACTCCATGATATTATGCAGCCAAAACACACAGTATACAAATGTGAAAGAACTAGAATTCCAGCCTGACATGACAGAATAGGAAACATAAGGAAAACTTAAAAAAGGACATGCACACGTTACGTCAAAATATGTGGACAATGTTTGGTATGTTCAAATAACCTAACTCTCTAAGCCGTACGCATTGCAGACATTTAACAATGTCCATAGACTATTATCTAACTTGATACAGAACATAATAGGCGAGAAAATGCAATTCTGAAAGCTTCTAACCATGCAGAGGAGAGATTCAATTTTAGAGGCAACCCAAATCCGAAAGTCCATTTGCAGAACGATCTCAAATGCAGAAGCAACCCAATTGGCGTGAACACACAATACTATTATTAGTTAAGAAGTAAAATAAGCTACTTCCACATCCAAAAGACAACATTCCGAATGCAGTGTTCCAAGTAAGTAAACTGTGAGACCTGAGAAAGGAGTGAGTCCACGTATCTTGATCAGGTTTTCAAGTACGGAACTTATAATTACTTTTCGCATAATAGTGGCACATAACACAGCTCCTGAGTGTCGTTGACAGATTGATATGGCATATCAGCATCACTAGCAATAATCACATCCATCCTGGACATGAGAATCCGAAAATGGAAAGAAAAAACTAACGCATGAGAGAGCAGTCGCAAGCCTTTAACTTCCATCACAATAGGCAATATGTAAGACAACCTCTGCCTAAATAGAGGCATAAAGCCCACCTCCGAACTGAAAATCAATCCTCTAGAAAAAATTTGGGACTGCATTGCAACTAATATATGTGCATAAATGGCAGTTCCACTACGAAAAAAGATGAATCATCTATCAAATGCTAAGAAATGTCAGACATCCTCCATTGGGCCATCCCAAAAAAGAGTGGTCTGGCGGGCCAAGATTGTGTGCGCTACTCTTCAATAGAAAAATCAGAAACATCAGGCCACATAAAAACCCAATCTCCTGACTTCTCAATTACACTTCCAGACTGGTTCAATTAAACCAATAATAACCAAAACAATGGTACTGTTTCGAGACTGATCAATCTTTTACGGAGTAATATAAAAATAAAAACCATATAAAAACAAGTTCTTGCTACTAAGATTGCACCCTATCAAACAAAATTCCAAAGCAGAATCCACCAACAGCCTTCATCGAGAACACCAACTAGCAGTTACTCACACGAAAGTGTAAATTGACTGCATTATTTCATATTCGGAAAACCTCATTTCCTAATATCCTAACAAGTAGCCAACAGCCATCATCGAGTACACAAAATAGCAGTTATTCACACAAAAGTGTACATCAACTGCAATTTACATACTAACAAATTCCAATGATAAATCACACCCTAAAGCTTAAACCACACACTTTCAAACTCAAATGCTGCTAAAAACCCGATACCCTGCTCCACAAAAACAACGAAAATCACGCTACACCAAAACCACAACCCTCAACTAAAGGCTTCATCTTTAAAAAATTCGCCTTGGCGAATTTGTGTACCTCAATCTTAACCACTAGACCAAAACCTCAGACCGTAGTATTAAATATCCATCCATTTCCAATAAAACCTTTCTTAAAGCAACATATACCTAACACTTACTTTTCTTGCATTCAACATTTAATTCCATCCGCAAATTAATTGATCAAAATCAAAATGAAAAGAAATTTACCTTATCTTTCTCCTCAAGAGCAACACCTTTATAACAACCACTCTCAAAACTCATAGAATCGCCGACGTTGAAGTACCAGTAGGCGGCGATCACGAAAACGACGGCGGCGATGGTGACTTCAACCTCCCACCACGACGGCAATAGAGAATCAACCGCCGCGTCAATCACCACCTTCGCCGGAAACTTCTCCATAAATAACATTTCTAATTCTATATCATATATCATATACTATATAGTATGTAACATGTATGTATAAATAATTGGTATAAATTAAATTAAATATCACATCATACATAACAACAACAATTCGAATTCGATCAAAATCGGGATTAACAACGTCATATCATACTGTTATTGAGATGAAGAAAAGCCGTAAAATTTGAGCGTAAGATTGAAGGGAAGGGGGGAAATGTTCCATGGAGAGAAATGGAGCATTTGTTTTGGAGGAAGAAGAAGAAGAAGATGGTCAATTAAGGTTGGTTGGACTTTGGAGGGAGAAAATGTTTTTTTGTGGAAAACAACGTGGAAATTAAGGTTTTTATTTTTATTTTATTTTTATTGTTTGTAATTATGAATTGGTTTTTAGTGAGTGTTATAGAGTAACGGTTTAGTTGACGGTTTTGGGGTTCAGGGAGGTGTGAGATTTACGGTTGAGGGTGAGTGAATGTGACGGTTACTTTTTGGGAGGTTGTAAGGGCAGTTTGGAGATTTACTGGTGGTCCGACATGTGAGTTTGTAACGTCCACTCCAGTTGAGGAGAGAGACAGTGAGGGGAGAGGACAGAGTGAGGTTTTTGGACGTGGTACACGTGGGAAATATAGTTCCGAGATGGTGGCAATTGTTTTTTTTTTTTTTTTTTTTTCTTGAGGTTAGATGGTGGGAATTAGAGATAGCAAATTGGCAATGGGTCAGGTTTGGATCAGGTGATCTCTTGTGTAGATTCAGACCGGATTTAGATTTGTTGGGTCCAAATATTTGGATCCCTGACCCGAACTTGCCAAGATTCGGTGGATTAGGGTTGAATTTGGGTCATTTACTGATCCTTTATCGATAATTGCTATCACTCATTCAAATGAAGATAATAGTTTACGATCTGCAATGTGATTTACACGTCACATAACTCTCTCCCCTACAATTTCAAAAGTTTACAATCAAAATATCAGTAGGTCTTGTGAGAGACCGTCTTTCAATAATTTATTGAGAGACCAATTATGTTATTTACATTGTGACCCTATTCATGTAATTAGTGACCGTTATACTACTTTTGTTAATCGTTTTGGTTAAAGACTTTAGACACTTAATCTAAAATTTGCAAAGGGGTTACTTTATAAATTCCTAGCTAATTCTACATGATTTGATCTTCCAAAATCATAGATAGTGTGATTTATTATACTTCGTAGTAAATTAATATGATCACTAAAAGTATAATCATGGTTACTATCAATTTAAAAATGAGTCACTTTATAACACAGTATAATGGTCTCTCAATAAATTATTGAGAGACCGTCTTTTAAAAGACTCTGTGTCAAAATATATATATTTCATAATCTAATTACTTATGTGATTGTACTCAATGTCATTACAGATTTTACAACGTATCGGTGGGGGGGGGGGGGGCGTGATGTCGATCATTGTAATTTTTAAGTTTAACATCTTAGAATAACACTAGTTTGCATGCCCGACCTGCGCTATATCTATATTGTTATACTCATTTTATAAAATTGTCAATTTATCTTTGTTATAATATTATTAGCAACACTATTATTTTCCATAAATTAGCTTACCACTATAATCACCATAAATTATGTTATTTTCCATAAATTAGCTAATAATTTTCATATTATGTAATTACTTAGTGTTATCCAATTAATGAATGTCAAGTGTCCTTCTAGGAAAGACTTGGTTTCGGATTTTAATATATAGTACTAGTTTGCATGCCCGGTCCACGCCTGGGCTACCTGTTTATATTGTTTATACTCATTTTACAAAAACAAAGTAGGTTTATTTTGTTATAATAATATTATGAACGATATTTTACATATTTTTTTCTTTAAACTTTGGTCACTCGTCATATATATATATATATATATATATATATATATATATATATATTCTACTAACTCATCGTATTTTTATTTCTTTTCCACTTTTACGTCACCAATTATATTATTTTATTTTTATTTTATATCGCGTCACCCATTATACTATTTCATTTTCATTCCACTATCCCGTCACCCGTTATATCACATTATATTTCAAATTATTACCATAAATTAGCTTTGCCATAATTAGCTAACTTATCACAATAAATTATACTTTTTTCCATAAATTATCTGATAATTACCATAATATATAATTTCATTGTGCTATCCAATTAATGTGTGCCAAGTGTCCTCCTAAGAAAGACTTGGTTTCAGGTTTTAATATATAGTATTAGATTAGATAGCTAGTAGCTTAAGGCTATCCATAGTTCGTAATTATTTAATAAATTAGACCCCGCTTATATGTAATGTGGATCTAGACCAGTTGCGTCTTCAAAATAAAGACCCGACCCGACTTATATGGATCCGGGCCGACGTGCCTTGGTCGGGTCCGGGGTTCATTGTTATCCATAGTGGGAATCTTGTGAATGACATGTATTACTCTAAGTTTTTGAAATGCAAGCACAGTGTGCAGAACTATATGTAAAACAACACAGTCTAGTTAAGTTAGACAGGTATATGCAACACAAAAGTACAATAACTGTGAAAATAGAAAAAATTAACTAACATCTTGAAAGAGAAATTTTACATGTAAACGCGAATTTACCAATTTCACCTCGAGGATTTGGCTATTGTGCAACTAGACCCTGTTTAATTCAATTTAGAAAACAGTTGATTCAAATAAGATCAAATCAATTCAAAGCAAAACAAATCAGATCAGTTTTATTCAAATTAAATTAAATCAGATCATTCAAATATCAACAATGAATCTAGTCTACTTCCAGTTCTTAATTCCTCTAAATGCAGTTAATTTTTCAACAAACTAAGTTCAGATCAAATCAAATCAAATTCGTTCAAATCAAATCAGTGCAATTCAAATTAGATAAACCATATCTGAAAAATCAATGTTTTAAAAACCGGACCGGACAACAAACCGGTTGTCTCAGGGGTTCGATCGGTCAAAGCGTTCGACTGATTCAACTGGATCAAAAAACTGGATGACGTCATAATTATAAAAATATAAAATAATAAAAAATAATGCTAAAAGATTTAAAATATATGGAAAAAGGTTCGAACCTGTCAAACCAAGTCAAAACCAGGTTGCACCGGCCGGTTCTCACCAGTTCACCACCAGGTTTTGTAACACTACTAGTCTGTTTGGATAGCAATTTGAGAGGGAAAAGGAGGGGAGGGGGAGGGAGGGGAGAGAAGGGAGAGGAAAGGGAGAGAGATGTTAATTAAATTCCCTTGTCTGGATGAGGAAGGAAATGGAGAGAAGGGAAAAGAAAGTGGTGAATTTAAATTTTTCTTGCTCAAAATTAATTTTTTTATAATAATAATAATACTGAAAACAAAGCCCAACCCCACCCTCACATTTTCTCTCTCCTCTCCCATGCGCCGCCATATCGCCACCGCGCCTTACACCGGCGACAACTAACTCCGGCAAAGACTAAACCACCCAATCGGCCCAGATACGGCGACTACACGGTGGTCTTCGACATCCACCATCTCCCTTCCCTCCACCGCGCGCAAAGCGTTTTCTCCCTTCCCCTTCTCCCTCGTTTTGCCCAGATCCGCCACGAACCACCCTCAAACCTCTCTTAAACACCCGGGCCCAGCCTCCCCAAGTCTCCGACGAGCCGGAACCGGCCTTCTTTGGCCGAAAATCATCTTTATATTTTTGTTTCTTAAACCCTAGATCTAAAATTAAGTGGTCTTAGGGTGGTGGTTGGAGAGTGTTTTTATGGGGGAAGTGGTCGCCGGAGTTTGGTGGTTGGAGTGGTGGTGTTGGCGTCGGGTAAGGTGGTGGTTGGTGTGGGCCGGCGGCGGTCTTGGGTGGCGGCAGTGGTGGTTGAGGAAGGAGAGAGGAGAGAGAAATAAAAAAAAGTTATTTGGGAATTTTTGAAAAATGTAATTGTTAGGGGCATTTTTGTAATTTGATAATATTGATCCATTTTCCTTCTAAATCTCTCCAACTTTGAAGAGATGAAAATTAGAGAAAAGGGAGGAAAACTCATCCTCCCAAATCCCTCCATTTCTTTTCCCTCCCCTTACAAATATGTATCCAAACAAAGGATTCAATTTCCCTCTCTCCCCTTCCCCTCCATTTCTCTCCATTTCCCTCTATCCAAACAGACCCTACAGGATTTGGAAAGTGATGGAATTAGGTTGTCCCACATTGGCAAAATAAAGCTCATATGATCAGTTCATAATGGATTCCTACCATCATACTAACAACAATGTGTTCACCTTTTAGACCCTGAAGAAGATATGTGGGCCTAAGGGGTGATTACCCATCTTAATGGGTTGTGTTGCGACGTATGATGGATCGAACTATTACATACGATCTTGATCCTTGATAAACGTCGGGTTCACCAATTTGTAAATAAATCATAAAAATTTAATAGCAAAAATAAATATGGAATACAAGAATTTTTTATTATCGAAAGATTGTGTCTTACAACTTTCATGACTCTCTTGATGCCATATTTAAGGATTTTAGGGTTTGTGTTCGAGGATCTTATCGACTTATTCTCGAATTGATTTGGGTTGGTTAGATGACGGGGCCGCCGTTTGTGGCATATTTCATCTTGACTCCATTGGGGTGGAGGAGATGAGACATTTGTTGCTTATTTCATCTTGGCTCCCCCTTTTAAACCCTAAGAGGAGGGTCCTATTTATAGTCGTCAATCGACTTGGAGACAGAATAAATCCTAAATCTATGGAATTTTTTTTTTTTTTTTGGATAATCTCAAAATACAAACATTTTCTACCTATATAAAACACCGAAAATAATAAAATTTCGGTGTCTACATATATCTTGAGATACATCTTAATGAATACACTAAATAATACTCTTTATATTTTGTGATGTTTTGAGGTGCCTAGGATTCCTATTTAGGGACATAGGTAGGTGTTGGTATGATGTTGATATAATTTTTACTCATATTGATAGCAAGAATGACGAGAGTAGCTAGGCGAGACCCCTTCTGCGATTTCCTTGCTCTTCTTTCCATTTCTCGGAGTACTTTTTGCAAATTTGGGGTTGATTGGCTCGACTGCTGTTTCAAGTCCTATTGCACGATGATTCTTGTTTGGTGTAGTTGGAGTTGATTGCAAATATGCATGTGGTGCAATATATAACTAGGAGTGAGACTGTTTATTGGAACAATTTTCATTTAAACAAGGGAATGAAAGTTGATGAACTTAGCAACAAAAGAACATGAAAAAAGAAGCTACTTGTTCACGAAAGACTAAGCTATCAAGGGTTTACTAAGCAAAATAAATGAACTTTAAACTGAGAAATTAATTTGTAATGAAATGCAAAGAAATGGAATAGGATAAAGATGAAATTTGACCACAAAGGTTCAAGGTTTCACCTAAAATCCCAAACAAGAATAAGATCCACAAATGAAGAGGTTTTGCGCAAGCCAAATAGGGGTTTTCTTATACATCAAATCAGTCCCTTTTCATATTTCTCCGCAACTTATATAGTACAACACAAATTGAAATCATTTTCAGAATTTTCAGGAGGAATATCTGGATTTCTAACAACAAAATAGAGCAAACCGCAATAAAGAAAAAGCTAATTGGTTGATCATAGGCTCCTCGGATTGTCCTCTTGTACAGCTTGATAAAGTAGTACATGCCTGACTCATGAGAAAAACATGGCTAGAATTGTGAGCTCTCGCAATTGCATTAGGACTACCTGATGTAACTATCACACTGCTAGCTGCTCAGAGTTGGTGAGTATTCCTTAATCTTAATTCTCACCTTATCACCTGATTAAATAGCTCTAGCCGTCATCGACTTCTTCTAAAAACGACACTCCTAGAAACAGTTTCAAACCATATTCTGTAGGCATAAAATGTAGCTAGTTGGAGAGCTGAAGCCAATGATACCATGGTTACACATGACTTGTATCCTAGCCTTAATTAAGCCAAATTGGCAAATTGTAATGGAACAACTTCTTGAACCACAATTGTGACTGCATGATGACCTTGTGATGGCTTAGTGTTGTTCTCACCTCTAGTGGACTTACTGTAACACTACGGATTATGAAAAGTGGTTTATGGAGTTGGTTTGTCCCACATTGGGAAACTAAGACCCATATGATCAATTTATAATAGATTTCTACCATCATACTAACAACAAGCCCTTCACTTTTTGGAGGCCGGAGAGGATATATGAGTCTAAAAGGTGATTACCCATCTTATTGGGTTGTGTTGCGAGGGACGGTGGTTCAGGCTGTTACACTTACTGTTCTCCTTTAGAATTCTCGTTGTAACCTCCCCTTCTTATAAACAATTTGTCCTCAAATTAAATTTGTTTCCTTAACTTCATCATCAAAGAGTTTAGAGATCACCAACATTAAAAGTTTCATGCACACCATGCCCTTCCTGCAGACTGACCTTGTAAGCATTATCACCATATTTCTCAAAGATTCAAAAGGTCCCTAAGCCATGGGCATTTGATTGTTATTCCTTTTAATAAGGATTAGGGAACCTCTCATTCCTCAAGTGTAACCACAACGTGTCCCCAGGTTTGAAAACAGAAGACTTAGCACCTCCCTTCGATCTTTTCTTGTATATAAATTCTTTGATTTGTGAATCTGAGCCTGCACTTGTTCATGCATTTTCATCATTTGTCCGACCTTTATATGGGCATCATAGCTGTTTTGTTCTTGTCCAACAAGCATCAGGTTAACTGGCATGTGGAGGTTTACACCGTAGACAACCTAATAAGGGCTCGCTCTTTCTTGTATCAAATGATGAAGTTTTGTTAAATGCAAATTTTGCTTGTGCTAGTTTTGTTGGTTACTTTTGTCTGGCCATCTGTTTGAAGGTGGTATGATGTGCTGAAGAGCAGCTTGCTTTTCATGAGCTTCCACATAGTCTTATAGAAGTAGCTCATGAACTTCACATTCTTTTCAGAAACTATACTTCTGGGAACGCAAAGCCTCATCACTTCCCTGAAGTATAGCTCTGCTATATTACTGGAATCTTCAGTCTTCTTGCAAGCTACAAAATGGGCCATTTTATTGAATCTGTCCTCAACCCCCATCACTGCATCTTTTCCCCTCTGTGTCCTTGGTAGAGTTGTAATGACATCAATACTCACATCTTCCCATGGCTGAGTAGGTACTGGTAAAATGGGTGTTTACTCCAGCCTTGAATTGACTTCTGGCCTTCTGGCATTTCGAGCACTTCTGTAATGCATGCTTTACATCTCTGACAGCTAGAAAGTCGTTATTCCTAGTCAAATTACCACTAAATCAAGCTAACTAGCAAGGGTAAGTGGGTATCGTATCCACGAGGAAGAGGGGAAGTCGAACATGCAATCAAAGTGCGGAAAAAGCAAAACAAATGAAATAAAGCAATTAAAAAGGGGGTTTTTTGGTTTGAGTTTTGAATAAAAGCGAAATAAACGAAATATCAATTTGATTAAAGCGACTATCGGTGATAATCTCTTCTAACACCCTAATATAGTAAGTTTTACCTCTCTCTAATATTACCAATTCATTAATAATCCCGATTTTAACCAATTAATCCTCTTTTATAGGGACATT
The DNA here is from genome assembly GCA_963680865.1 of Spergularia marina. NCBI lineage: Eukaryota > Viridiplantae > Streptophyta > Magnoliopsida > Caryophyllales > Caryophyllaceae > Spergularia > Spergularia marina. Next base: position 16,597,473 of record OY804553.1, on the reverse strand, counting down.
GAGCAACCGCTACCAAATTCCCCTCCTTTTTGTCCTAATTTGTCTAATGACCACTCAAACAAATCACAACCAGGCATGAAGAGCAAAGATTAATAAAGGATTAAGAACAACCCAAATTAGTATCTAATTAGCCGCAACCGCGACACTAATCAAATCTAATCTATTAGTCGCCTAATTAATTCCCCAATCACTAATTAGCCGCAACCGCGACACTAATCATGTGAAAGTTGCTTCCTTTAGGGTTAATAATCAATGACCACCAATTATCAACCAAGCATAAGAAATACCCAATTCAATCCAATCAACCAATTAGAGAAAATAAAGGCAAACCAAGCAACTGAAGAACAAGAAATTAATTATAATGAAATTAAAGGCAAATTAGAGAGAAAAATATTTACTAATACATAGGATGAAAGATTTGATTAAACCAAGAGTCTAGAAAGGGGATTAGCCTCCCATACTAATTATTATACTAATATTTGAGATGGAAATCATAATGAAAATACTAATTTTCCTTGAGTTTCCCTCTCTAAAACTAAGAACAAGATGCAAAAATATAATGAAAAGTGATAAGTATCATTGAGGGGTTCATGCCCCTTTATTAAATCTAAGTACAAAACACTAGAAGACAAAATAGATATTTAGGCAAAAATAAACCGTCAAAAGCCTCTAGGAAGCTTCTCGGAAGCTACCTTTCTCGACTTGAGGAAAGGGATCCTCGAGTCGAGCGATGAAATCCTCGACTCGAAGGGGACGCTCCTCGAGTCGAGCGAGAGAATTCTCGACTTGAGGACTCACTCCCTCGAGTCGAGGAACTTGTTCTTAAAAATACCTATCCTGTCGTCTCCCCTCGACTCGAGGAGAACCACCATCGAGTCAGGATGATCTTCCTCGAGTCGAGGGTAATAATCCGCGAGTCGAGGGACTGTGCGCAGAGCAATCGTCGAACGAGCATAACTCTCACCTCTGAACTCCATTTTGAGCTCATAATATATCGTTGGAAAGCTAAGACGATGAACTTTCCTCTACACTTGGAATTTCTGAAAAATATCTTCTGGTTAGAGAGTTATACACCAATAAAGGTCGGAGGTGATGGTGTGTGGTTCTCCGAGTATGGTCAAGCTATCTTCTTATTAAATCTCGCACCAACTCGTAGCTTGATCTTCTAATCCCATCCAACTCTCACCAAAACGGGTCTTGAGCCACCAAAATCCCATAAAACCATCAATTAAACTTCAACTATACTCCTAATAATGCGGTTTACGAGTCACGATAATACCACGCCCAAATAATCCCTAAAGCGCCTAAATCATGCATATTAACACACTACATTTACAACATATCAATCTCCAAGCATTTTTGGCCAGTAAAAGGGTTTTGTTGATACCAAAATGCCCAGCCAATCCACTTGAATGTACCTCATGAATTAGTATGTCCATGTATGAGCCCTTATGAATGCATAGTTTGTTCCCTTTAAATTATGGAAAAAACCATCCTGGAGTGTGTATGTTCTTCATTTCCCCTTCTGACACTCTTCCCAATCGAGAGAGAACTCTCCATCCTCTTTGTATAGCTCTTTCAAAACTCAAAACCTAGTACCTTGCCCCTTGGTAATGGTGAGAAGTCGATACCTTTGAGATAGAGCATCAACCACTCTATTATCTTTCCACTCTTTAAACTTACTCACAAAATAGGACTATTGAAGTTTAACCTACGTAGCATGCATGTGATTAGGTATGTGTTGACCATTGATGAACTTAAGAGATTGATGATCTGAATGTAGGACAAAAGGTTTCGGTTTGAGATAGTGACTCCAATGAGTGAAAGCTCTAATGATAGGATAAAAGTCCTTATTATAAGTGGATTGATTCATTTTTGTTGCATCATGTTTCTCACTGAAGTAGGCCATGGGTTTTCTTTCCAGCAGGAGTACAACTCCATGCTAATGCTACCAACATCACATTTTTATCTCAAAACGTTTATTAAAGTCTGGTAGGCCTAATACTTGAGTTGGGGATATCCTTTGTTTGATGTAAAGCTGGACGATCGGGCCGGCAGCCCGCTTTCGGAATGCTCCACGGTCCGGCCCGATATTGGCACTGTCACGGCCCTCTCGTCCACCGTGCCGGTCCGGTCCGAAGCACGGCGGCTAATGATTGTGCCACGGCTTCGATTAGAGGTGGATGTGCGTGCCTAAGCTCGGCACGGTCCGCGGCACGACAAACATGGCCCGTTAGTGGCCCGCTTGGAGCCGGCCCGAAAATCCTTAATTCAGTTTTTTATTTTTAATTTAAAACCACTTCTGTAAAAAAAAAAAAAAAAAAAAAAAATTGAAAGCGGGCCAGCACGGTCCGGCCCTCCAGCACGGCACACTGGCCCAGCACGACAGAATCCCAGCAGCAATCCCACATTTCCACTCCAAATAGTCAATAATTCAATGATGTAGGTTATGCGGTAATGCACCATCACTCATTCACTCACTTAGCCGTTACAACTAGTTTGTAAGTTAGCTGATGGACTTCTATTTTCTTTTCATTACAAATCTTCTCTTCCCTTCTTAATTCCTATAAATACTCCCATATGAAAACTTGATTCTTCACAATTCTATCCTACTCTTCTACTCATTCTCTCTTGTGCAATTTATTTACTCTCTCCAAATTACAGTATTAATACTAAAACATAATCAAATATAATTACTCCTATATTATAATATAATCAAATAAAATTACTTAATATAATATTAGTAGTTCATAATCAATTTCAATTACTCAATAGTAATCAAGGGTGAAGGGCTATTTCCGATCATCAATACCAAGCTTCACAAAAGCTAGACGCACTTATTTCCGTATCCAATTTTGGGGGAGAAATTTCTTAACTTCTAATTGATTGTTAATTTGTTTATTTGTTGCATTCTTTTGCTCAAGTAATTTATATTTAGTTTTATTTGCATTAATTTATATTTGAATTTTTTTGCATTATTTTATTTATATTAATTATGGACGATCATTCCCAAAATCCTTCTTCTAATACCAAAAGACCTCGTTCTCAAAATGATCCTAATTCCCCACAAACACCAATTTCCCATTTTCCAAACACTAGCCAATTTATGAATTTCAATTCACCACAATTACAAAATATCAATTGGACATCGCAAACACCATTTGGTTATGAACCAAATTAAATAGGTTCTTCTTCGACTCCAATCATGACCCCTACTAACTTATTCCAAACTTCGCCGTTACAACCACAACCATCTCATGCAAACATGTTTTCTTATATGCCACAAATGCGACAACAACACCAAATGTTCCCACCACAAATGCAACAAGAAACGTACTCACAAGATGATTCCTCCACCCACACTACAACAACTCAAAACCAAGCCCAAAGCCAAAGCCAAAACCAACACCAAACCGATACTATCCCGCCCTCTCCACTCGATCAATGGATGACCGATGAACAAATGGAAACCATCACTAATAGAGCCGAATCAAGCAAAATTTGGCCCATTATATCCAAAGCACTAGCAACCCTAAAAAAGCCAAATGTAGATATTGTGGTAACATATTTTATCCTACATATCCAAAAACGATACCGGCCACTTACAACGACACATCACAAAAGGTTGTAAGAAACTACCCACTTCAAATCAACCTTCAATGGACAAATTTTTCTCAAAACCCAAAGGCCAAGAACCGTATATTTATGATTATGAAAAATGTAGTGCTCAATTGTCTAGAATGGTTATTAGAATGGAGCATTCATTTTTATCCGTTGAGCATAATGCATTTAATGATTATATTTCTGTGAACCAACCCGAACATAAAAAAACGGGAATGAAAGCATGTAAATCCAAAGCAATGGTTCAATATTTACATTCAAAGCATGCTTTAATTTCCGAATTTGCAAAATTGACATGTAAATTTAGTTTAACGTCCGATGCATGGGATTCGAGTTTAGATTATTCGTATATATGCAAAACCGCTCATTGGGTCGATTCTAATTGGAATATACAAAAGCGTATTATTACATTTGCAAAGTTAGAACACCCTCATAGTGCTATTAACATGCATAATATTATTATGAGTGGTATTGATAAATACGAACTTAGATCTAGAATTTTATGTGTTACATTTGATAATGCAACAAGTATGACTCTTGTAGCTAATATGTTGAAAACTAGTCTACAAAATGTGTTTTTGGATGGTGACTTATTACATGTGCGATGTGCTTGTCACGTTTTGAACTTATGTGTTAGAGATGGTCTTTATGGTATTAAACAATATTATAAAATGTTCAAGATATTGTTCACCATTTTAACTCTTCTAAGTTAAGACGTCAAGAGTGGAGAAATTAAAGCAAGAGTGTTAGAGTTCCGTATAGAAAATTTCCTATGGAAAATAATACTAGATGGAATTCTATGTATATCATGTTGTCATCTATAGTTCCTTACAAAGTACATTTGACAAATTTTTGGAACAAACATTTTCCCGATAACCCTTTACTTGATACTCATTGGAACAACATGGTAATTTATGTCGATTTTTAACGTGCTTTTGATGATGCAACAAAAGCGTTCTCACATGTTTATCTCCCAACTTCTTCTCATTTTATTCTTCGTCGTTTTAAAATTGCTCAATTATTTGAAAAGTACCGTGGCGTTGATTCTCATCGTCAATTTGTACCCAAAATGGAGGAAAAGTTCCTCAAGTATTGGTCCGAAATTCCATATGTTTATGTCTTTACTATGATTTTAGACCCTAGATGGAAATTTGATACAACTATGAGGTTAATTACTTGTTATATGGCTATGATGCAATTAGAGTTTAATGCCGAAACATATAAACATAAAATTAGGACGGCTTTCTTTAATGTTTTTTATCATTATGAAGCTTGTGTTGGTAAAACGAGTCGTCCTCCTTCTTTTTCAAGTGCAAGTACTAGTAGTGATATGAATATTCCTCTTAGTAATGTTATGGATGAAATTAATAGCCGATTAGCTGACCCTGATGCAGGAGAAGGACAAGGTCCTACATCCGACTTAGCCGAGTATTCTATGTTTCTGTCTTACGATCATATGCGCGCTTATACACAACAAGAATCGAATGACTTGGATCTTTTGGCTTGGTGGCGAGACCAACGTAAGCAATATTTGGTGATGTCCGCAATGGCGCAAGACTTCTTGAGCATTCAAGTATCTTCGGTTGCATCGGAGCGTGCTTATAGTGCTTCCAAAAGGGTATTGGACGACAAGAGAACAAGTTTGAGATCCGATACCCTTGAAATGTGTGTGTGCTACAAGGATTGGATGGATGCCGAAGAAAGAGTTCAATGCCTCAAACCCATCGAAGATGAAAGCGATGATGACGAGTCAAGCACCGCAAGCGTTTCCTCTCAAAGATCTCCAACTCGTGACGATATTTAGAATTTTTGTAATAAATCTAGCATTTTTTAATCTATCATTCCATAGTTTTAAATAAAATTATCGATATATTATAAGTTTGTAACTTACAACGTCCTTTTCACGATCAATAAAAATCAGAGGTAATTCAGTGGTATTGAGCTTGCACTTGTATAATTTTTTAATTAATTTAATTCGACTAATAATAACTTCTCTTATAAAAACTAGCTCTAAGTGTAAAATCCCGAAAATTTAAAGTATTTTATATTAATATTTTAGAATTATTACTTAGATTATTGTAGTGTAAAATAATATTAAATGTTATTTGTGAGTCGATTTCAAAAATGAATTCGGGAATGAATTCTAAGATCGAAAATTCTATTTGGGTTCTATTTCTAAATTGGGTCAATCCTAACTATCGGACCAACACCAACCCAAACCAATACAACTTGACCCAAAACACAACATATCAAACCCAACCCAAAAGAAGGAAATCAGAAGAAAAAAAAAGGAAAAAGAAAAGAAAAGAAAAAATAAAAATAAAACAAAACCCTCACCATCTCTCACCATCTCTCTCCTCACCCGACAAACCCCCTTCCCTCTACATATACAAGCAGCCTTCCTCTATTTTCCCCTGTTTTTCCTCCATACGCACACCCACGCGCCAGCGTCGCCTTGCTCCGGCGCCGCCCAGCTCGCCGTTTATCTGCTGATAGCCGTCCGACCACCTCGCCGCCGTCCTTGTCTCACTCTCCTTGCCGCGGGTATCACCCCCTTCCTCTATGTTCCCCTAATTTTGTCCCTCTTTAAAAACATCATACAATAGGTCGATTTTTATGCTTTAAACTGTTATCAATCGATACTAATAGATGTTATACTTAGTGGTTAATTGATATAAGTTAGATTTATGCACAAAGATTTGAGTTTTATGCTTGTTTTGGGATAATTATCACTAATTACGAAATTGGAGTTAATTAACTTAATTACTCATTTTGTATCAATTAATTTCAAAGGTTATTGATTGAGGACGATTATAATCTGTGAATTAGGTTTTTAATTTAATTAGGGGAATTAAAGCTAGAATTGTTCATCTTTTGTATATATTGTTATTAGTCTTAATATTAAAATTTAGGTTTTCATTTCTTTAAATTAGACCAATTATATCACTAATTAGGTTTTTGAAATATGATTGTTTATAAATTTATTTTTCTGATTTTACTAATTTATTTTCGGATTTATGGGATTTTATGCATTAAAATATTGTTTTTGATACATAAAACATAATATAAATTGGTATAATAATTTATAATTAAATTAGAATAATTAAGGGTTGATTTTTAGGAGCTATATTCTGTTTTCAAACTAATTTAGGCCTTTAGGAATTTTTTTATAATTAACTTGGATGTTCTTTAAGTTTTATTGGATAATTATTGAAATAAAATTATAATTATTGGATAATTGGTGATTGTTGGTTTGGACTTGGTATTATCATGTTCATAAACTGTATATAGGGTCTACTAACATAGACGTAGGTTACTTGAGTAAGATTGAGTGTTGATTTGGGTAATTGTAGAATCTGAGTTCGTAGACGAAGAATACTAGTGACCATTGTGCTGTCGTGTTCTTTTGTGCGTTAAAAAGGTAAGCTAGCATGCTCAACCTTTCTTAAACTTGTGGAAACCTTTCAAAATTATATGCTAAGTGATTGGTGTGCTGGATGAAAACTTAGTATCATGGTAGGTGGAGAACGATTCAATTTCCTTTATGATTATTACGTTATACTTGTGTGGTTTATTGCAATGGAAATGTAAGGTGGATTCGATATGTGATATTGGTTGTGATTGGCTTATGATTGATCTAATTATGAATGTGAACTCTAATAGTGGTGTGGAGATTGGATGGAGTATGGTGATATAATTATTGTGTCGGAGCCTCGGAGTTGCTCCTAATAATGATTGCGTCAGAGCCGCGGGGTTGCTCCTAATTAATGCGCCGGAGCCTCGGAGTTGCTCCTAATTATTGTGATGGAGTCGCATCGATTCCTAATTATAGCCCCACCGCATCGGTCTTTAAGAGGGTTTGGCTCTAATACTACTCTATTAGGTTAAAAATACTTAATAGGGGGTGTGCACACTTAAGGTCTAGTAGTTTGGATTATGGAGTGTGGATTATGGATTGTGGACTCTGAACTATAACTTGTGAATTATGGATAATAACTTATGACTTATGAATTTCTTATTCATCGTTAATCTTTGATTTGTTGGATATGAATTGTGGAATGTTTTTTTTATGCTATTGGAAGTGATGAGTTGAATGATGGATTGTGAAATATAGATTTGGATTGTTGGTTTGGAATTATTAATGGATAATTGATATGATTATGTGCTAAGTGTATTTTCGAAAATAAAAACTAAAACGTTTTCAAAATCCAAGTAAGGGTTTTGGTTTTCAACGAGTTGAGGTGTTAGCTTACTCAATTTCACTGACTTTTTCAACTGTGGTTTTTGTGTTTTAAATCCACCACGGGTTTGGAGTGTTTGATGCATTGCGGGGACGACGACTCACTAGATATTAGTTGAATCAAATAAAGCTTAACCTTTAAGCTATAGACCATTAATAATACTTAAACTATTTCGTATTTCATATTTTGGATTTTGGATTGTTGTAATTTAATTAATGGATTTTAATAGACTATTTTAGACCATTAGACATTTATAGTTCGGCTTCTGAAATCTCCTTGCATTCGGGTCTTTGACTTGAGTGCGGAGTGACACCTCTGAATTTCCTTATTTGTATTATGGTTCGTGATTAAATGTTTTTAAAAAGGAAAGGAAATTTGGGGGTGTTACACTAAGGCCTCTAGCTTTGGTAGGTCAGTTTGCTGTTAGGGCCTAAAACTAAATGATCCAGTTTGAGCCTACAACTAAATGACCTAATATGGCATGCTGTAGAACATAACAAGCTCAAGGTCAAAACTTAAGTTAATATGTTGGTGCTCCCACATATTATATAATGGAAGATTCCCCCATTTTTCCATCTCCACCCGATGTGGGACAATAAGGCTCTCCTTAGAAGAGTTAGAACACACAACTTGTTCTCAATGTGTATAGTGATTCACATAATCAAACCTTTTGATGTTTATTTTTGCAAGTATCACTTCATTTTATGTTGGTAACTTGACAAGACTATACTCTTCAATAACTCGCTATGTATGAAACCAATAACGATATACAACATATACCCCAACAATAATTGAAGTTGAAAATTAGTTGTGTTGAGAAAGGAGCAAGTATAAGAATAACTTACATAACTTAATGAAATGATTATTATACATATATTTTGTTAATAAAATAAATGAAATTGCATTACATACAATGTTAATCAAACTACTAATTATTGTTGCAAAGTAAACTAACTAGTTTATACTTTGTACAACTACAACAAGAAAAGCAAAAATAAGACAAGAATTTGTCCCACATCGTTCCCTAGGAGAAAGTTAGGGTGAATTACAACTTATAAATAAAGTTTGGCTGTCAAATTTGTATGGTGTTATATCCATGCTTTGCTTGGGCCTTGGGCTTTCTGTGCATGGCTTAGTCCTTGAACTAACTGAGCTTAGTATGGGCTTTGGTTTGCTCACTTAGTGGGCAATTGAGGCTTGGACAGTTGGATCCAAATGTTGGGTACGACATCTGGCCCGGGCACGGCACGGCACGATCACGGCGAACCATCGTGCTGCCCGGCGTGCTTCTTCGCCTTTTCAAGTTTCCGGCACGATCCGGGCACGGCACGGTTGCACGAGGTACGTGCCCGTGCCCGTGCCATTTGGGCTCTTTGGCCCGTCGTTTCGGCACGAGGCACGGCTTGGTCCGGCCCGTGTCCATCTTTAGTTTGATGTCTTCAAAAACCCTATAAGCTTCAGGGGTCCACTTAAACTGTCATTTCTTCATGCATTCAGTGATATGAGCCATTATTTCACTAAAATTCCTAATAAATCTTTTTAGAAAAAAAGACAAACCATGTAAACTTCTGACTTCAATTGTTGTTTTTGGGCTAAACCATAAGTGTATAGCTTATATTTTTCCTTGATTCACAGATATGCGACATAAAAAAAGACAAACCATGTAAACTTCTGACTTCAATTGTTGTTTTTGGGCTAAACCATAAGTGTATAGCTTCTATTTTTCCTTGATTCACAGATATGCGACATCTCAGGTCAGACCTGCGGCAACCCTTCTCCGAAAGATTGAAAAATTTGTGGAAGACACTTGGCCTCCTTGACACAATATACCCAAGAAATGTGACTGTAAACACAAATTTTGTGTTCCGAGAAAGTAGGGCACAAAATATGGAAACAAAATAAATTTATTAATTTGAGGATTTATGTGTACAATCTCTGTAATTAATTCTAAAGTAGAATTAAACTCCTTTGATTGATTCTCCAACTTGATCTTTAATCCGAGGGTCGCAATGACTTGATCTCGAATTTGCAGATTTGACTTGACTTTGTAGATCTGGAGTTGAGGGTCTTCGTAGATCTGCACTTGTTGTTCTTCATATGGCTCTGAAGACTTGATTTCTCCTATAGGAGGACTTGAGTTGTGTTAAGGTTTTTGTGGTGATCTTTTGGAAATTTATGATCATTTGTGGACTTCTTAATCTCCTCTATTTATAGTGGAGAGGTGAGAGGGTTAGCTGGAGTACATCTCTTGGAAGTGCGGTAGTTCAGGGACTCTATCTCTTAGAGTTTCAATGAGAGGATAACACCCTTAAAAGATAATTACCATTTAATAATCATCTGAATAAGAGATAATTATAACTTAATAATAATTATCTGAATAAAAGATAATTATCATTTAATGCCCGTATTTGAGAATCATCACCGAATTGTCCATCTCCAACGATGAGTCATAGGAGACACGTGGCACTATTTGATTGGCCACTTATAAATGACGTAAGCCTGCTACGATTAGTCAGTCAAATAGTCAACTATGACTTTTCAACTCCTACATGGCACATTTTAATTGGCTGATCATTTTTGGCCTCCTACAAATGCCCCCTTGAGACTTGGCTGCGTACACGACTTGGAGTGTTTAAGCACGGGATGGTCTCGATCTACTTGACTTTGACTTGGAAGTCATTCGAATTTAATCTACTTCGACTTGATGTCATTTGAATTGAACTTGATTGTCGACTTGGAGTCACTTGAATTTACTCAACTTCAGAGTCATTTGAACCGACTTGGAAGCTACTTTAACTTGTTTGATGCCAGTACCGACTTCAGAGTCCATTGCGCGTAAATACTATGACTGACTTTAACGTCACATTTGAATTTACACGAATTACGAACCACAAATTCCAAATTTGAGTCGGAGTAGGAAAATCATGGTCCTTGTTTCTTTGTGTCCCAAGAATAGTGTAGAACTTGTAATAAATACCCAACTTTGAATAGGATTGAGAAATTTGTCCTAGCTCAAATTGGAGATGTACCATACCGTAACCTATAAATAAGGGTCTGATATCGATATTAAAGTACACGATTCATGCGCCACGCTTGTTTTTCTTGTGAATTCCTCGGCCAAACTTTGACGTCAACAGGAGACTTATAGCGTGCAATACTTGATCTTACTACTGAAGGTACACAAATTTCTATTTTTTTTTTCCTCTAGACTTTCTGAAAACATGCCCCTTTATATGTCTCCAATGTAATCATTATATTTCTAGTTTGTCTTGCAACTTCACAACAGCAATCTTCAATCGATGTTTTGATCAGAGCTTTGACCACTTTAGAGGTAATAGCTTAGACTCTCGTTTTCTATCGACTTTTCAATTTTAACTGCACTTACAACCTTATGCAAAATTGAAGGCACCCTCGTACAATATCTAATAGCTTCGTATAGGTCCGATCATGTGTATACGTAGATTAATTCGGCACTTGAAAATGAATTTCAGCTTCACGAGTTTTGCTTGTTTCCTGATTTGCATGTACGTAGATTAGAGATGGCCATTGGGCACTAGGAGCCCGGGCCCGTCCTGGTCAAGGCATGGCCCGGCACGGCCCGGCCCAGGCACTGCAAAGCCCGGGTTTGGTAGTGCCAGGGCTAGTGCTCGAGTTTTCAAGCACTAGCCCTGGTCAAACCCGGTCAAAACCCGGTCAAGCCCTGGTCAAGCCCTGGTCAAGTAACGGCCCGCCCCAGCCCGCCCCTAGCAAACGGCTAGAAAGGTTTAAAAAATTAGCCGTTTTGGTTTGGCAGTTTTTTTTTTTTTTTTTGTTTTTTTTTTTGTTTTTTTTTTTTTTTAATTTTATCCTACCCTTAAATTTTCTATAAATACCCAATAAATCCAACTTCAATTTCCACACAATCACTCTCTCTATTCTACATTTCTTCTTCAATTACTACAATTCTACAACTCTCAAGTATTCAAGTTTTAAATTTACTTAAAAAAAATTATTACAATTTTTAAGTATTAATTAAGTTTTCAATTTTAGTTAGAAAAAAATTACTACAAGTATTATATTAAGTAAGTATACAATATTTAGTACTTTTATTATTATTATTTTGATAATTATTATTAGTTTTGATAATTATTGTATTTCGTATTGGATATTTTAATATTCTTATCAAAAAATCATATTAACCCGAAATGGATAATCTAACTCCTGATCAAAGAAGAGTGTTGAAAGAATATGAAGAATCACTTCTAGGTGATATTCATCAAGGTAAATTAATGTTTATAATTTATTTTTATAATTATTAGTTTTATTTTGTCAATTTTTCTTTTTATTGATATAATTTTATTTGTAGGTGTAGGTAATGCATCACAACAAGAATCATCGGTCATGCCACCACCCCGTTCTCGTCCAACAACGGATGTAGATTTACAAGATGGTAAAATTCAATTTATAAAGTTGCATATTTATTCAATTCATTTAATTTTTTAATTTATTCAATTAATGTAAATTTACAACTTAATTAATATCATTATTCTTTAATTGTAGGTGGACAAGGTGGTGGTATTATTAATCGACGTGGTGTCAAACCAAGTTTTGTTTGGGCTCATTTTGACAAAGTGTACACCGAAAATGACCAGAAAGGTGTAAAATATTTCAAACTTGTTTGTCGAATTTGCAAAGCCAACCATGTTAATGTGGAATTGAAGTGGAAAACGGGTAGCAGAACCGGCACTCAAGCTCGACATCTACAAAGCGTACATGGCATAATCGACCCCGAAAAAATAGTTGAAGGTGAATCAAGCCATGGTGGTGGTCAATCACAAATCGGAAGTTATATGACCCCGACCCCCGGTGGAGGTATTCCTTTCTATTATAATAGAGATCGAATGATTGATAATATGGCTAATTTTGTTTGTCTTGATGAATTGCCGTTTAGTTTTGGTGAAAGTATTAATTATGAAGAGTTTAATAGATTATCATTACAACCCGCTTATAGAAAGGTGCCTAGGAACGCTCTTAAGCGTCATACTATGACACAATATCATAAAACAAGAGGCGAGCTAATTGAATATTTTCGTTCATTTAGTGGACGTGTTTGCCTAACTAGTGATACATGGACTTCAAGACAAGGTGAGCCTTATATATGCATTACCGCTCATTGGATTGATAATGATTATAAATTACAAAAACGTATTATTGCTTTTGATGTTATGGAAGAGTCGCATACCGGCTATAACATATATTCTCGTATTCATGCTACTTGTAATGAGTTTAAATTGACTGATAAGTTGTTTACTATTTCATTTGATAATGTTTCGGCTAATACTAATTGTATTGGTCATATCAAGAGTAATATTCCAACTTTATTATTAGATGGTATGTTTTTACATGTTAGATGTTGTGCACATATTATTAATTTGTCCGCTCAAGAAGGAATTGCTTGTATTTCTTCTATTTTAAGCCCTATTAGAAAAGTTATTAAGTGGCTTAGAGCAACGGGCACAAAAAAGCGTAGATACAAACAATTGTGCACGCAACATCAATTGCCAGCAAAGAGATTTGGTCTTGATACACCAACAAGGTGGAATTCTACCTACACCATGCTAGGTGCTGCAATCAGGTATAAACAAGTTATTACTACTTTGTATAATGAACATCATTCTACCGATCCAAATGCACGACTTCTCGATGATGTTACTTGGGAACTTACCGAACCTCTTTATGATCTTTTGATATCTTATTATGATGCTACAAAAGTTTTTTCGCTAGTATATGAACCAAATGTTCATTTGGTGATTTTACAATGCATTAAAATAGTTTTTGCTATGTCTAGTGTTGATTCTTCTAATTACGATAGCTTAAAGCAAGTTGTTTCTTTAATGCGTGAGAAATGGTTGGCTTATTTTACTGAATTTCCTATTATATATGGCATTGCATGTATTCTTGATCCCGGTGTTAAATCCGCGGGATTGAAAAACATGTTAGAATTTTATTATTCAACATTACAACAAGACTATGATGTAGATAATTATGTGAACAAATGTGTTTCTATTCTTACTAAATTACATGATTTGTATGATACACGTAGTGGTACTGATGCACAAGCTAGTTCTTCTTCCATGTCATCTAAATCTAAACCAAGTAGATTTAGTTTTTATCATAATATTATTTTAAAAAAACAAAAAACGACTTTAAATGATACTACATCTTTTGTTAATGATTATTTAACACTTGTTCATGATATTACCGATGAAAGTGAGTTTAGCATTCTTAATTGGTGGCATAAACATAGCCACCAATATCCGATTTTAACCCAAATTGCAAAGGATGTTCTTGTAGTTCCAGCTTCGACAGTTGCTTCGGAGTCCGCTTTTAGTGCAGGTAGAAGAGTATTGGATGAAAAGCGATCAAGGTTAGCTCCCGAATCCGTGAAAGTATGTGTATGCAAAAAAAGATTGGGATCAAGCAGTAAAAAGAAGACAAAGAAAGAAGTATGATGATGATGATGACGAAGAAGATGATCCATTCATGACAATGGATACTACATCGGAATCGGGAGCATCAACCACCGATGAGAACGTCTAAGAATGAACCGATCAAATAATCAAGCGACGGTAAGTAAGGTAAGTGAAGAACTACGTGGGCTTTGATTCTTTCGAGATACGTAGGCATCCAAATTATTATAAGTTCATCAAAAAATGATAAAATTATGGTAATTATGAACAAGCCCTTTTTTTTTTTTTTTTTTTCGGCCGAGCCAGCAGTGCTTGAGCACTGGCCCGCCCGGCACTAGCCCGGGTCAACCCCGGGTCAAAGCCCGGTCAAGCACTGGCGGGCTAGTGCTAGTGCCCGAGAAATCGAGCACTGGCACTAGCCCGGGTGTGTAGGGCTAGTGCTAGTGCTCGATTCTCCGAGCACTAGCCCGGTGGAGCCTAGCCCTAGCACTGGCCCGCCCGGCCCGTGGCCATCACTAACGTAGATTGTACAAATCAATTCAATTCATTAAACTTGATCTTTCTAATTTGCTGGTTCATGCATGTTTTCGATGTCTTTAAGAAGTTTCGTTTGTTGATACCTCTTATCAGTCATCATGCTCACACTACTTGTATTGGTCACTACTGATGCTTGACGTACGTATTTGTCTGTTATTGATTTGCAATAGTTTTATAGCTTTATCGATTCACTCCACGTTAGTCTTGCTGTGCTTCCCTACCTTGTATTTTAGTAGCTCCATAGGACTTGGTAGTGCATGTTTGTGAACTTTCTTTATACGTACCATTAATTGTTTGACACTCTGATTTCATCACTTCTTGCGTACGTATGTTTAGACGCCACTTTTCTGATGAGCCTGACATAAGTTTTTTTTGAAAAATTTACAACTTTGCCAGATTTGAAGGCTCCAAAGATCCTCCAGGTGGGTCTTGTCCTCCCACTTAGCTTATTTCTTCAGTCGATATTATTTGGATGACGCCCACATAAATTGCATACGAGACTGTGGTACACAGTTGCATATAGACGGACTTCATCAGCAACTTAATTCTGATGCCCCCATATTATGAAGAGCTGTAAGGAAATCGTTGAATCTTTTTATTCTTCAAATGCAGAAATTTCCTCCGGTGTGATGCGCGTTGGCTCGTGTAAGTACTTGGAAGGAAATTAATTGGCTAACGTCGGAGAACTCTTCTTGGTGTGATGCGCGTTGGATCGTGTAAACGCTAAGGAGAGTTCCGCTGCTACAAGAATGAGAATTTCATCTAGCATGATGCGCGTTGGATCGCATAAGGCCTAGAGGGAGTTTGACTTAGCAACCGACGATGAACTATCCCAAGTGTGATGTGCATTGGATCGCATAAGCCTTAGGTGGAGTTTGACTTGGCCGCCGATGACGAATTATGTTTAGTATGATGTGTGTTGGATCGCATAAACACTAAGCGTGATTCTGACTATATCATAATTTGCGATTCCGCCAACCGCAATTGACATGGACGAGTCACCCTATTTCGTTTGAAAGGAGAGGGGCAACTGAAGGCTGTGTACCATATGTCTGTATGCAATCTGCTGGTGTGTCTAGACTTGTGTGTAGTTGCTGACTTCTTCATTTTTTTTTTCTTTTTTTTTTTTTAGGATGAACTTTGTTGAAGCGTCCCTTGTCCCATCGATGGAGATTGTAGATAGATGTCAAGGAGCAAGACTTGCATGTGATCAAAATGAAGAATATCCATACTTCTTGAAGGCCTCAAAAGATGGAAAACCGGAAGCATCAATTATCTTCTTGTTCGTGACCAAGAGAGTGATTAACTTGAAAAATCAACACGATGTGCTTACTATCCCTCCGTGATTAGAAGTTGCGCACTTTCCTGGCCCTTCAATATTGCTCGTATGCCAAGATTGGAGGAGTCGGTTCACGAGGAAAAACACAAGGTATTTACGTCTCGTAGCAAGGCCCACAGTCGCGGAACGCAGAAGGAGGTTCTTATCTTGCAGTCTACACTTCACACTGGGGCACGAGAGGAAAAGATCCCTTACACGCTCGGTCATCGCATTTGCCACCATGAATTCAAGTGGGGTGAATTGAAATTTCCTGGTGAGTTCAACCCTCCATACGGATATTGGGAATAGGCAGAACTTATTCTTTATCAGAGCAGAACTACATAGGTGGATGCAGGTCTATATGGTGCCGTGAAAGCATCAATGTTTCCTTATGATCGTCACCGCGATGTGATGAGGGAGTTTTGTGAATCATGGTCATCGGCCACAAACACTCTGCATACAGTTGTTGGTGAGATGTCGATTTCATTATGGGACCTGAAGGAGCTTTGTGGACTTCCTAACTTGGGTGAGTTTTATGATGAAGTCACCCTCAGTTTTGAGGACCCCACTGGTCTTGACGCGAAAGGAGATCCTGTACTTCCTTTCAGCTCCAGGTTCATGTTTTATGCATACCATCTGGCGCAGATTCAAAACAAGGAGAGAGGGACTTCACAGCTGGTTTCAATCGCCGATTGGATAAAATGGTGGTTTAGAGGTGAGGTGGTTTATGATAACCCTTTTACCACCAAGAAGTCTCCGAGAGAAATGATCCTTCCAACAGGTCGAGCGTTTATGCGAGGTCGCACAAAATAAGAGAACGTCATATTTGGAGGCTTAGGAGTTGGATGGTGTGATAAAGATGAGATTTATCTTACAGACTTCTTATCTACTTGGCTATGCCTTTTTGTACTTCCCAACAACCGCGATACGTTTATACGTCTGGAATCCTTCAAGGTCGCGTCGCTTATGGCTCGAGGGATCAGATTTTGTCTTGCTATTCCTGTACTTACGAGCATCTATAACGGATTGAATTGCATCGCCTTTGATGGAGATGAACTTGGGAAGTGTAGAGCCTCTCTCCCTTGGCACTACATTTACGCTTGCATAGGTGAGTACTTTCAACTCTACAACACCAAAGTTCGTGATGCCGATTGCCCCGCGATGTGCAAATTTTCTGGGCTTACCGCATGTAGAACTCCTAAGCAAAGTAACGTCTTTCAGCAAAATGATGGTCAAGACTGGATCCATACCCGGAAGAAATGGGTTGATGACAGTAAAGTAGGCTCAATTGTCGAAACTGCAAGTCAGAGGCTTGATGTTGATTCATTTGAATACTTGGTTAGTGCACGTACATGCTACTTGACTTTGAGACGAGGCAATATGTACATGGTGGAACCCTACAGTCCACACAGATTTGCTAGGCAGTTCGGCTACACACAGGATCTTTTGGGAGCTTTATTGAAAGACATGCGATCTACTACGTTGCGGGAACTTGTGTTCTTGTGGAAGTGTAGTCTTTACCGCTATACCCCCTGCAGGTTTTACTATCTAGGAGCATTTCTCAAATATGACCAAGTCAACTACACCAAGCGCTTCATAGAATGGTGGAAAACAGGAACGTCAGTGTACTTTGAGAAGAGAGGTAAAATCCCCGCCGCGAGTTTGGATTCAACATTCAAATTGTACCAACTTCCAAAGGGCAGCATAGGTCACATAAACAAGCACAATCCACCATTGGTCGAACCTAGCTCAGGTGAGGCTTCCGGCGTTGTAGATGTTGCTATAATTGAGAATGAAATTCTTGTTACCAAGGAACCGTCAAAAGAACATGTTGTGCTCTAATTCTGAGAAACAAGTTGAGTCCTCCAAAGATGCATCAAAGAAGCGTAAGCTGTCTAGTAGGGAGAGCGACGTGGATTCAAATAAGCCTCCAACCAAACCTCGCTCCAATCGTTCGTCTTCGAAACGTTCTAGAGTTGGTGATAAGGTTGTAACTTTCCGTTGATGTTTTTTTTCCCTGACTTTCTTCTTCATTTTTATGACCTACTGACAATATTTTTTTTATAGGACTTGTCACCAATGGATGTGGAGGCGAACGGTGTCGTTGTTCTTGACCAACTGCGACCTGTAAATGATGCAAGAATCCCTCCTATTGTCGTTCCTACTGGTGAAGAAAGCGAACCTGTAAAAGGCATTAATACTTCTGTTCCAGATAACGTTCAAACGCCAATAGATGGAACCATTGAGGATACAGCTTCTTCACATGGAGAGGTTCTTCCACTTGTTAGGAGAGAAGTTGGTGAGATCAGTGGAAAAGCGACTACGAATGCACGTTCTACCATATCCCATTCCACTTTCCACCCTTCCTATGTGCATAGTAGAGGTCGAGAAAAGGCTATAATAGCGCTCCAGAACTCCTTACTCGAGGATTTGATAAAAGCTCCTTATACTGAAGTTGAGAAGGTGAGGAAAGGTGCTGAGGAGTCATATGTCGTCATCAAGCTGATAGGTGGAGATCCAACCTCTCTTCAAACCACGGTTTGATGATTATGCTGCAGATGTGCGACCTCTTCTCTTACTTTAGGGTTTGATGATTATGCTGCAGATGTGCGACCTCTTCTCTTACTTCAGAAAGGAATTTCAGGAAGGAGTACCACTAGCCAGATAGCCCAAGGTGTCTCCGTCGCAGAAGCTAATTTGAAATATGCACAGACTTCGCTTGAGGAGGCCTTGCACTATGAAGAAATTGTAAAAAGGAACTTGCCTCGATGGAAAAGGAGGAAGCCGCTTTGGAAGAATCTCTTCGTACCTTGCGTGAGAAGTAGTCAAAACTGAAGGGACAACAACAAGAACGCCTTGAAGCAATATCCTCATCTCAAGCGTCAATTGAATCTTCAAAGCAAAAGTTAGAGGAATTGAAGTCCACTCCTACTGTGCATGAGAGAGAGATAAACAATTTGAGACAGATTGAAACCATCGTGGAACAGAAGAAGAAGGATTTCGAAGCATCTTTGTAGTAGCTTTTATTTTCTTCCTTGCTGTCTTTAGATATTTCTTGCCGAATTTGAGGCTCTTGTAATGAATTTCTCTTTATACTTCCTTCGCACTTGCGACTTGATTTATCCTCTCTAGAACTTGTATGAATGCACACATCAATACAAATCAACTAAACTCCGAGTAATTTTTTGTTGATTTAGCCGTACACAGTTTAAACTCATGCGGGCCAGGAGTGAATTTTTTTGTGGAAATGTGGAGGGTAATTAAAATCTAATTTGAAAAAAAAAAAAGTACATGAGTAAGGTAAGCAACCCTCAAGATCCGGAGAAAGCTCACAAGCACCAGAAAGTCGCCGACAACAATCAACCTACAACAATCAACTCACAAGATCCGGAGAAAGCTTCCAAGTACCGGAGATCCACAGAAGTTCAACAATCATCCACAAAAGTTCAACAATCAAATCTAATTCAAGATCAAGCCTAGGCCCTTGAACGCGAAATTCGGAGTACCATCAAGGAGACTCTCAAATCAAGATTGTCAAAACCCTAAATTCAAATCCAAGTATAGTTCGAGATCAAGTCATTACGACCCTCGAATTGAAGACCAAAGTGGAGATTGAATCAGAGGATTTATTTATATTTTAATAGAAATCACAGAGATTGTACACGAAATTCTGATAAATATTAAATTCATTTGAAACTCATATTTTGTTGTCTTATTCAGATCAATACAAAATTTGTGTCTACAAATTGGTGAACCCGACGTGAAAATTTTCGCTTTTCATCTCCATTTCTCAAGGATCAAGACCGTAGAAGTCATGGGGGCACATCAAGTTGTCTCTGTTAATTCTACATCAAGTTTCGAGACCAAGTTGCAGCCGACGTCGAAGTCTCTACAACAAGTCTCGAGGGGGCATTTGTAGACACCAAAATTTTAGTATTTTAGGTGTTTTAGATAGGTAGAAAATCTTTGTATTTTGAGATATTATCCAAAAAGATAATATCTCATAGATCTAGGGTTTTATCTGTCTTGCCCACCAAGTCGTTTAACGACTATAAATAGGACCCTCCTCCTAGGGTTAAAAGGAGCCAAGATGAAATAAGCGACAAATGGCCCCGTCACCTAACCAACCCAAAACAGTTCGAGAATAAGTCGATAAGACCCTCAAACTGAAAACCCTAAAATCCTTGGAGATGGCATCAAGAGAATCACGAAAGTTGTAACACGCAATCTTTCGATAATAAAATCGTCGTATTCCATATTTATTTTCGTATTTAAATTTGTGTTTACAAATATGGAATACAACAATTTTATTATCGAAAGATTGAACATTTTGAAAATTTGATTGAACATTTTGTCGATCGTCATTCACTTTGTGTGTTATTTACTTGAACACGAGCATCTTGCTTTCTCTCGATCAAGTGCGGTTTCTTCACATCTTGGTGATGTGATGGTTGACGTGGATTAAGTGCTTTATGCTTTCTCTTAATTCCACCTTTTTCTTCTTTGTCTTCAGCCGACACGATCACCATAGGAAGAACTGAAGATGAATTTTCCTCTTTTTCGAAGTGAAGATTGAGGGTTTTTTTGTTGTAGTTGTTGTGGTGTGATTGAACTTGAGGGGTTTTTCAAGCTGCCTACGTACTCACTTGACAATTTGAGTGAGATCAAGTTATAACGTAGTTCATTTATTTGGGGGTTTTTTGTGAGTTTTTTTTTTCGTTTGCTTTTGGTTTGTTTTGGTTGCAGTTTAATCTCTCGCCGAGGAGGAGGTCTTGATTTGTTGTTGCAGTTTCATCTCTTACTGAGGAAGAGGTTTTTATTTGGATTTGAACTTGCAGTTTAGGCTCTTCCTTAGGTGCGATTGATTTGGACTTGAACTTGCAGTTTAGGCTCTTTCTTAGGAGCGCTTAATTGGGATTTGAACATGGCAGTTTAGGCTCTTTCTTAGGAGCGCTTGATTTGGATTTGAACTTGGCAGTTTAGGCTCTTGCTTAGGAGCACTTGATTTTGTTGATTTCTTGTTCAGGATACCTTCATTTGGTCCGGATTTGAACAATCGTCTACAACTGGCTTGAATGTCGACTTCGTTGCTTTGTCGAAGACGAGGAGTTTGCAACTCCTATGTGCCCTACCATTCTGGAGTTGCCCCCTTTGAGGAGACGAATTGCAATTTGCGATTCGTGGAGGGGAATTGCACTTTGTGAGTGGTGGTGGCGAATTTCACTTTGCGAGTTGTGGTGGCGAATTGCAGTTCGTGATTTGAGATGATTACAATTTGCGATTTGTGGGGAGCTTTCCTCATAACTGGTTTGTCATCAAAACTGCAGTATAATTTGATTCTGCATTATGTTCTGATTCGTCATCGGGCACAACTGAATCGTCATTTGATTGATCATCATCTTCCGAAGATTTTGAAGTTGTCGACTTCGAACTTCCATCATCAGACGTGGTGGTACTGCTATCATCAGAATTTTCAGCACCAGATTTGTTGGACAGCAACTCGTACGCAGCTTTTTCCTCCACTTTGCTTGGAAATTTAAAATCTTTACAATTGGAGATTGTATGCTCCATGTCGCACGCCATTGTTGCCAAATCTTGAAAATTTTTGGGCTTGATTCCATGGAGTATGTAGAACAATTCTGCATGCATTCCCTTGATGCACATCTCCACGGCCGAGGCTTGAGACAAGTGATCTTTGCATTGAAGACTTAAGGCTCGCCAACGGTTGATATATTCGATGACTGGTTCTCCATCAAGTTGTTTGGTGTTTGACAACTCGGTCATGCTGACGACTCTACGGGTACTGTGAAAGCGATTGAGAAAAGCTTCTTCCATTTGTTTTCAACTGTCGATTGAGTTGGCGCCAAATCTGTGTACCAATCAAATGCCACTTCTTTTAGGGTGCGAACGAACTGCTTCACCATGAGGTCTCCTTTAGTTCCAGCGCTGCTTCATGTCTCGATGAAGTGAGCAATGTGTTGTCTTGGATCGCCTCTTCCACCAAATTGCTGAAATTTTGGAGGTTTGTAGCCGAAGGGCATTCGAAGCTCGTCAATCCTTCTGGTGTATGGTTTGACGTATCGCTGATTGGTCTTGAAACCTTCGTCCACTTGCATCTTGACCATACTCACCACCATGTCTTGAATTTGTTGTCGTGATAGTGAGTTGGAGGAAGATCCTTTGATAATTTCGCCTCCTTTTGTCTTTTGTTTGCCTTTGTTCTTGGAGGACTTGTTTCTTGAACTTTTCTCCAATTCTTCTGTGAGGATGGCTATTTGCTCGTCACGGTGCTTGATTTCTGTATCGATCTCTTCCCTTTGCTTAATGAGATCTTCGAGAAGAATTTCCATGTTGGCAATTTGTTCCTCCATGGTCTCTGCTTCAATCACCATAACCGCTACTGTTGTGGATCGACAAAAGTGTGGAGGATGTCGTGCACCTTGAGGACACTCCTTGTTGGCAACAATTTTCTTCATCAAGGGCACGATCAATCTTTCGGAGAAAAAGATGAGAGGCAGAGATCCTCACGTAGGGTTCACCAAAAATTTGTAGACACAAATTTTGTATTGATCTGAATAAGACAACAAAATATGAGTTTCAAATGAATTTAATATTTATCAGAATTTCGTGTACAATCTTTGTGATTTCTATTAAACTAGAAATAAATCCTCTGATTCAATCTCCACTTTGATCTTCAATTCGAGGGTCGTAATGACTTGATCTCGAACTATACTTGGATTTGAATTTAGGGTTTTGACAATCTTGATTTGAGAGTCTCCTTGATGGTACTCCGAATTTCGCGTTCAAGGGCCTAGGCTTGATCTTGAATTAGATTTGATTGTTGAACTTTTGTGGATGATTGTTGAACTTCTGTGGATCTCCGGTACTTGGAAGCTTTCTCCGGATCTTGTGAGTTGATTGTTGTAGGTTGATTGTTGTCGGCGACTTTCTGGTGCTTGTGAGCTTTCTCCGGATCTTGAGAGTTGGTTGATTTGATCTTGGTGCTTGAGAGCTTTCTCCAAGATGGTCTTCAGGGATTTTCTAGACTTGGACTTCAGGAATGTGGAAGACTTGATCTCCAGGAATGTGGAAGACTTGATCTTCAGGAATCTGGAAAACTTGATCTTCATGAATGTGGAAGACTTGATCTCCAGGAATCTGGAAGACAATTGTGAGGTGGGGGTCATCCTCTATTTATAGTGGAGGAGGTGAGAGTTTGATGGAAGTTAGGATAACTCAAAAGATTGATTTAAAGTTGAGCTAGGACCCTATCTTAGGAGGAAGTTGACTGGTGGAAGTCATTGTCTTTTGAGAAACTTCATCTTCTGATTTAATTAATTCCAGTTTAATTTGGAATCATCTTCTTGCAGTTCGCTTCCAACTGTGAGTCGTAGGTGACATGTGACGGTATTTTATTCAACAGTCATCTAATATAAAAATGACACGTGGCCTTTTATAATTGGCCGGTCAACTTGTCAACGTAGACATTTCAACCTCCACGTGGCGCATTTTGATAGGTTGTGAATTTTTTGCCTCCTACAAGGGTTATTGGTCAACCAGATGACATCTCATGCTTGGTTTAGTTGCTTATGTTGCCGCTGTGTTTCCTCCGGACGTTTGTTTCTCGGAGTTGTCGTGAGCGTCAATCTTCTGTTAGGCGTCATTTGCAGAAGGAGAGTATTCTTTGTGCCCTTCGTTCGTGGGGTGAGGCGGGGGGTACTTGGGCGCTTGTGCAGGATGCGTTGGCTACTAGCCCACCTCTTTCTGTGGAGGTGGTTGAGGACATGGGGGAGCATTCTATCTCGTAGTGTAAGCGTAAGGTCTCGGATGGTCATTTTACTGCAGCTATTCGTGTCCTTTCATCTTCTACCATTGCTCCTTATTCTGATGCTACTTTGGAGGATCTGAGTGCTAAGCACCCTTTCGTGCCGGGGCCATCTTTGTCTTCTTTACCTGCTGATCAACCTTTTCTTGATGCTCCTGTCGCGGTTGTTCGTGAGAGGATTCGGAGTTTCCCGCGTGGTACGTCATGTGGGCGTGACGGATTGCGTGCGCAACACCTTCTAGATTGTTTGAGTGGTGCTACGGTTGCTGTTTCAGATGAACTCTTGGCGTCGATCACACATGTGGCTAACCTTTTCCTAGCTGGCCGGTGCCCTGCTGTATTAGACCTTTATATAGCTAGTGCTCCTCTTACTCCGTTGGTCAAGCCCGAGGGTGGGATTCGCCCTATTGCAGTGGATACTATCTGGAGACGTCTGGTCTCTATGGTCGGTGCTAGTTTGGTAGGCCCTACCTTGAGTGCTTACTTTGCTGATCTCCGGTTTGGAGTGGGTGTGTCAGCAGAGAGGGAGGCGATTTTGCATGCAGTTAATCGTCTGGTTGAGGCGAGGGGGGATGAGGTTGGTCTTTCTATGTTGTTGGTAGACTTTAGGAATGCCTTCAACTTGGTGGATTGGACTCCTATGCTTCGAGAGGTCCGGGTTCGTTGCCCTACTCTTTCGCGTTGGGTTGAGTTTTGTTATTCAGGTCCCGCTCGTCTTTATAATGGGGAGCACAGTCTCTGGTCTTGTCAGGGGGTGTAGCAGGGCGATCCTCTTGGGCCATTGCTCTTTGCCCTCGTGTTGCATCCTTTGGTTTATCAGATCCGGGATTCCTTCGATTTGTCCTTACAGGCATGGTATTTAGATGATGGTACTATTGTCAGCGATACCTTGGTTGTTAGTCAGGTCTTGGAGTTGATTCAACTGGCGGGCCCCCCTTTGGGTCTTCATCTTAATGTTGATAAGACTGAGGTGTTTTTGTAATAACCCTTAACTTTCGCAACAGTAAATAAGGAAGTATAATAAAATTGTTACGCCGCAGTTCACTACTGAGTCAACTGCTAGGCTTGAAATTTGAATAACAACTTAACAATATCCAACAAATGAAAAGACAGCGGAAGACTTAGAATGTCGAACTACAGTTCCCAAAACCGAAATTAAATTACAAAACCAAATAAAGTCCATGTCCAAATAATGTTTATGAAAATTTCCCCAGCATGCAAGTGAATCCCCCTAGCAAGCATCCAAATCGACAAGACCTGTCAACTATGCCATCGAAGAATAACACAGGCCCCAGAACATGGTAAGGAACAAACTAGAAAACAGAACGTCAGTATAGGCTGAGTAAGAAACATAAAGCAAAGAAACAAAGATACGCGTCTCAAGGCGCGTAGACAACAAATAACAAGTGTTAGTTATAACAATGATTTCAGAGTATCAACAGGACAAGACAATGCGATAGTCACTATATTGCTGGCGAGACAATTGGTCTCGTCATTCATTCACGGCTGGGCTCCTACCCCGCAGCCACCACAATCTCTGTAATACTACGAAATTTGGAAAGTGAATTATGGAGTTGGTTTGTCCCACATTGGGAAAATAAGGCTCATATGATCAGTTTATAATAGATTCCTACCATCATACTACCAACAAGGCCTTCACCTTTTAGAGCCCGGAGAGGATATATGGGCCTAATAGGTGACTACCCATCTTATTGGGTTGTGTTGCGACGTATAATGGATCAGGCTGTTACAGATGGTATCAGAGCAACCCTGCGACCGCGTGCTGAGTGCTGGGGTTAGGCCCAGGTCAGCCGTCTAGCGGGGGAGATCTTGGACCTGTGTTGTTGATGTTGGTATGGAATGGTTGAGGCGTGCCGGGGACGTCGCGTTCTCTAAGTGGGGGAGTTTGTAATACTACGAAATTTGGAAAGTGAATTATGGAGTTGGTTTGTCCCACATTGGGAAAATAAGGCTCATATGATCAGTTTATAATAGATTCCTACCATCATACTACCAACAAGGTCTTCACCTTTTAGAGCCCGGAGAGGATTTATGGGCCTAATAGGTGACTACCCATCTTATTCGGTTGTGTTGCGATGTATAATGGATCGGGCTGTTACAATCTCGATCTGACGCGAGCTAGAGTACGAATAAACAGATCCTAAGGACTTGAAGTGTGCACACCCCTCTCTAGAGGGCCAGTAAGATGCGAAGCCTCTAGGAGGAAAGCCTATTAGAAAGTCGGTAGCTACTCTGGCCCAAACATTACCTTGATCAGAGGTATACAACAGTGATCGGTCAGTGCCGCATCACATCACTCTAGGTGGTACACATATCTCATACTTTTCTTTCAACCGTTTTAGGTACATTATTCAACGGTACGTTATTTGATATCATAATTTATAAACGGTCGTAGCCGGATTCAACAATAAACCGGGCCAATACACAAAACCAGATCAATGAAACAACAAAACCACTCGGCCGAGAAGCCGAGTGGCCGAGAAGAAAGAGGGAAGGCCGAAAGGCCTTAGGCGCCCACAAGTATCAAAAGAAAACATGCATTAACAAATCCGAATAAGGTAAATCGAGGTTCAAATGGCAATACTTAAGATCAATGGATTTAGACCGAATGTCAACAAAGAAATAGCATGAGATAGGCAAGCGGTAGATCAACGTTCTTACCTTACCCTGAACGAAACACTAATTGCTCCAAGACTAGAAAGAAACCTCCTCAAACACACACCCTAATCACAAAATAATAAGATTGAATTACTAATCAACGACCAACAAAACCCCAACATATAGCCAATCAACCAACGACAACAAGATCACAACAATTCAAGATTTCGACAACCAAACGAACCCATAATCACCCCAACTTCGTACAACACCCTACCCATCATACTAGTTACACAAACCCATCAATTAGACATCAAAATAATGACAATGACACTCAAAATACTTCAAAATTCAGAACCGACAGTAGGTAAAATCTTCACTCAATTCATTATCATATGCTCCCAAACCAATACCACAACATCCTCAATTCATAACAAACTCCTCCACCAAAATTCAAGTAATTCCATACACAAAATCAATCCCAATTAGTAAGAACCCTAATTAACAAAAACCCCCCAATTCGAAAATCACAACCCATAAACCACAATCACCACAATCACGATTATAATTCTAAAACAACAAGCTAATAAACTAATCGTGTTCTAATCATCAATTGAACACAAAACTCGAAAACCCAATTCATACAATTATGGGAAAGGATGAGAAACTTACCATTCTTGATTAAAATCAAGAGAGAGAAGGGTAGCGAATAGGGCGGTGGAATCGGCAAGGCGTAGGCGGCGGTGGCGAATCGCGGGGAGGCGCGCAGCTCTTTCCTCTTTTCTTCTCCTCCTTTCGTTTCTTCTACTTTTCTTTCTTCTCTTCTTTCTCTGCTGCGTGCGTGAGGTGAGGCTTGATGTGTTTGTTTTTTTTTTTTTTTTTTGCTTTTGTTTTTATATTGTGGCGAGGGAGGGTTTAGTAAGGGTATTTTGGTCATATTACTTATTAGTTACCCAATTAGGAAATCGACTCCGAAAAGGAAAGTGACTATAATTTTCCAAAGATGAAACTTCGTAACCCTAAACTGAATATTTCCCGACGGCCTTAATAATTTAGAAATCCCGAAAAATATGGGGTGTTACAGTTTTGGCCTCGTGAAGACCCTCGGAGTAGGCTCGACGATATTTTCCCTCCTAATATTGCTAGGCCTCACCGTGGGGTTAAGCTTCTAGGTGGGCCTGTTAGTATGGATCTTAACTTTTGCAGGTCTCTTGTTTTGGAGCGAGTCACCAAAACCATTGCGCTTATGGATGCGGTTGCAACACTTCGCGATCCCCAGTGTGAGTTGTGGGCTTGTATCGGTGTGTCTAAGCTCTACTTTGCTTTGCGCACTTTTCCACCCCGTGTCTTTGAGTCGGTTCAGGTTGTTTTTATTGCAGCAGTTTGTTCCTCCTTAGAGCATATTGTTGTTGCTTCGGGACCGGGTTTTGCAGATTCGCAGTGGAGGCTGGCCACCTTGCCTTTTTCCCATTGGGGGCTTGGTGTTTATTCGGCTGGTGATGCTGTCCATTATGCGTTTTTAGCGTCTCGTTTGCAGTTCGCTGACTTGCAGGATAAGATTATTCGGCGTGCTGGTGTTGTGTCTTCCGGCCCATCTTTTGATGATGCTCTTAGTGTGTTTAATCGGATTATGGAGGTTGATATTTTGAGAAACTCTAGTGATATTGCTGCCCCCAGATTCATGAAGAAATTGTATTTTACGAGGGTCACTCAGACTGCTGCCTCTATTTTCTCTCACACCGCGTCAGTTGGCCTTGTGGCATTCACTGCTAGGTGAGCATTGTTCGGATTGGCTTCGGGTGGTCCCTATTTCTGGCTTAGGGCAGACAATGTGTAACACTACGGAATTTGGAAAGTGGTTTATGGAGTTGGTTTGTCCCACATTGGGAAAATAAGGCTCATATGATCAGTTTATAATGGATTCCTACCATCATACTAACAACAAGGCCTTCACCTTTTAGAGCCCGGAGAGGATATATGGGCCTAAGGGGTGACTTCCCATCTTATTGGGTTGTGTTGCGACGGACGGTGGATCGGGGTGTTACACAATGAATAGCCGGACTTATCGGTGTGTCATGTGCTATCGTTTGGGGGTCCCTTTATTCTATTTGGACCGGCCGTGTTCTGCTTGTTCTAGGAATTTCGCCGGGGATATTTTTGGGGACCATGCAGTTTCGTGTGCCTTGGTTGTGGACATCAAGCATCGTCATTATGCTGTTCGCGGCACCTTGGTGGACGTCTACTATCGGTCCGGGATTTCCGTAGGCAAGGAGGTGGATATTGGGATGGTCGGCACTAATGGCAGGCCTTTTCGTCCAGCGGTGTGCTATTATATTCGTGGGATGGTGGGCGTGACGTGTGTGTCGATTTGACTGGTTCATCGCCTTTAATTCAGTCTAGCTTGGTCGGTTTTGAGCCAGGCGGGGTTGTGCGTGTTGCGGCTCATCGTAAGCGTACTAAGTATGATGCTCTGTGCGCTTCTTTGGGTTATGGCTTCCTCCCTTTCTCCTTCTCCTCATTGGGACAATTGGAGTCAGGTGTCGTTGCTCTGATTCAACGCATTCAGCGGTACTCTAGGACGCAGGACATAGGTGCGCACTTGACGCAAGTTCGCCCATGTCAAGCTTTAATCTAATCATTACAACCGCACGTTGACTATTGAGGTTGAATCCTTGGATCATCATAAAACTTTTTGCAAGTTCTTCCACGTCAATGCCTACCTCGCTTATGGTGGCTTTTGGCATAATGTTGACAGCTGATCCTCCATCGACTAGAATGCGTTTGACTTTCTGTTCCCTAATATACCCAGATACAAACAAAGGACGGTTGTGTAATTTAGATCCTAGCAAGAGGTCTTCATCGGCGAAAGCCAACGCCGAAGTTGCTGCGTTACAAGCGGCACACTTTGTCAATTTTTCAGCGTCTTCATTGTCATCCTTTCAGAGAACATTTTTGGATGAGATAGAGTTAGAGCCAGTAATTGACGAATGTCTTCTGGAAGTCCAAAAGTTTGTTTCCATTTCATTTGCGAAGGTATAGACCCAAGAGCAGCAAGGATCTTGGCATCTCTTTTGACGTTCGGGACGTGAGTGGCCGCCTTCGAGAAGTCATTGCCTTCTGTATCTTCCTTCTTATCCTCTTCATCATTAGTAAAGGAGATTGTATGGACATCCATTGCATCAAAATAGTTCTTTAGAAAGAAATCTTCCAAACGCAAAATTTCAGGGCGTTGCTGCTCAAGAATGTCATTTGGTGAAACTTGCTCGTTTTCCTTTAGCACCCTCTTTTTTTTCTTGTTATTGGCGCGAGACCTCCCTTTCGTTTCTTTCTTTGCTTTGGCACGAGCCAGAGTTACTAGATCTTGTGGTCGATGCATGACTTGCTTTTTAGGCTTTCTCCTTGTAACTAAAGTCCATCCTTAGTCATAATCTTCGGTCGAGATCAAAGAAAACTCGTTTCCATGCTTTTGGCAATTCTGAATCGGAATTTCTATTATGACGGGCTCTAGAGTACCGAATTGTATCAATTGGAACTTAACTGATTGTTCGGTAGGAATTGTTAGCTCCATACTTTTCTCTTTCAACATCATACATTCCTTCGTTGAATGACTTGTCACTTTGTGATAATGACAATATTTTTGATGGTTGGTTCCTTTGACACCCTTAGAATGCGTCGCTCCTGTGGGGGGTTCGCATGATCTATCAATGACTGATATTTGGTTGGTCGCCGCAGTTTCGCTCTCCAGCAATATTTTCCCATCTCTGGATAACTCCATAATCTTCTCCTTAAGCGTAACACAATCTTCAATTGGATGACTTATCACCCTATGATAGCGGCAATATTTGGGGTGATCGGTCTTTCCCGCATCTTCAAGACGTTTCGGCCCTGATAGTTCAATGAGCTTATTTTCAAGTAACGCATCTAACATTCCAGATAGCTCTGAATTCTCAAAAGGATACTTCTTTGCTGGAAGCTCTTTCAAGGTTGGTCGGCTTCTCTTTACCTTTTTTGAAGACAATTCTTCCTTCTTTTGATACTTCAGGTTTGTCGAGATCTTGACAGGTTTTGTAGAAGTGGTAGGGATCGTCATGGCCTCCTTCTTACAAGTCTTGTCGTTCTTCTTGTACTTCTTCTTTTCAACTCTTGCATCAGAGTTGTGGAATAGCCGACCTCTATGACTAGCAATGGTGATCTCCATGTCATGAGCCATAGTAGCTAGATCTGGGAATGATTTTGGCTTGATCCCCTTTAGTATGTAGAGCAATTCCACATGGATGCCATTAATGCACATCTCGACTGCAGAAGATTCAGACAATCGATCTTTGCATTCTATGCTCAAAGAACAGATGTAGTTTATTACTGGCTCATCCTTCCATTGCTTGGTATTTGTCAATTCTGTCATGTTGACAATCCTCCTGGTGCTATAGAATCGGTTGAGAAACTCACTTTCTAATTGTTCCCAATTGTCAATGGATTCTGATGGCAAGTCGGTATACCAATCAAATGCTATACCGCCAAGCGAACGGACAAACTATTTCACCAATTGATCGCCTTCGGCGCCACCAGTATTGCATGTTTCGATGAAATGGGCAACATGTTGTTTCGGATTACCCTTTCCATCAAACTGTCGAAATTTGGGGGGCTGATAGCCAGTGGGCACCCGTAGGTTATCGATCCTCTTTGTATAGGGCTTCACATAATGATGAGTTGCATGAGATCCTACACCCAGTTAAGTCTTGATAGTGTTCGTCACTAACTCTTGTAGTTGCTCGGTAGTCATAGATATGTTGGACGCGCCATTGGGAATGCCTCTCACCGAACCCTCAGAATTTTCGCTCTCTTGGTCACTTTCGTTGTCATGGGGACGCTTGCCTAATTTCTTCATAAGGACTTCAATTTGCTTGTCCTTAAGCTTCATCTGAGCTTCCTTTTCTTTATTCTCATTTGTGGGTTTGTCGACGACTCTTTGCATCTCAGCCATCCGTTCTTCGAAATCTGCTCCGATTGTGTTGACTAAGGCTGCGAAAGAACCAAAAGACTCAGACTCCATCTCCAGGTCTCTGATAGGGGATGAATGAGAATGGCTTCCTATCGGCTCGACTTCATCCTCCATTTGGAAAGTGAATGAGTCGAACATTGGGCTGGTATGCACCGTAAATCTTTCTCTCGTCTCGCCGAGAATTTGTTGCAGCGAGGACGTAGCAGCCTGATATGGTTGAGTTGGGGATGTCGAACCAAAGACAAGGATTTCGTGCACCTTCCTTCCAGATCCAGACGAACGGCTTGTGGCGTCCACTTGAATAGGAATTTTGCGAGATTTAGGCAAGCTTGAATCTGAGGTTGATTTAGCGGCTCTTCGCCCTCCTCTTGTAGGCACTGAAGCAGATTGCAGTCTTTCTGCGGCAGCAGTGAAAGCAGCTCTCCTTGTGGTACTTCTTTCGGAGAGTCCGGATTGGCCTTTGCTAGGGTTTTTTCCGGCATTGCTCGAGTTTTCAAGGGCTTGAGACGAACTCCTCTTTGGCGCCATTGAAATTGAAAGTTAACTTCTTGTGGAGAAAAAGATGAAAGGCAGAGACTTCCACGTCGGGTTCACCAAAAATTTGTAAACACAAATTTTGTGTTCCGAGAAAGTAGGGCACAAAATATAGAAACAAAATAAAGTTATTAATTTGAGAATTTATGTGTACAATCTCTGTAATTAATTCTAAAGTAGAATTAAACTCATTTGATTGATTTTCCAACTTGATCTTTAATCTGAGGGTCGCAATGACTTGATCTCGAATTTGCAGATTTGACTTGACTTTGTAGATCTGGACTTGAGGGTTTTCGTAGATCTTCACTTGTTGTTTTTCAAATGGCTCTGAAGACTTGATTTCTCCTATAAGAGGACTTGAGTTGTGTTAGGGTCTTTGTGGTGATCATCTGTGGACTTCTTGATCTCCTCTATTTATAGTGGGGAGGTGAGAGGGTCAGCTGGAGTACATCTCTTGGTGCGGTGGTTCAAGGACACTATCTTTTAGAGTTTCAATGAGAGAATAACACTCTTATAAGATAATTAACATTTAATAATAATCTCAATAAGAGATAATTATAATTTTCAGAGAATTATAATTTAATAATAATTATCTGAATAAAAGATAATCTATACTATACCTTTAATAGGCTAGTATCCCAGCTTACGTGGCATGTTTTTGTAGCATTCGCAGAATAAAAAAGCCAGCTGTCATCTTCATATTACACTCATTTTCTTTGCCCTTCCGGGGAGAACTTCATACACTGTTTTCAAAGGTATAATAAATCCCAGACTTTTGGTCTTCCATCTTCCCTTCCCTTTGATCGACCCCCTTCGGCTTGAAATTAACCCTTCTCTCTTGCTCCGTTCATCTCCCCTACTTCAAAGCAGACTATATATCATGTATCTCCACCCCTCCGTTTTTTTTACCCCTCTGTCAATCTCTCACCTCACATAATTCCCAATCTCTTAGTATTAAATTCCTCTCTCTCATCGCCTTTGTCGCTGAACGATTTTTGTTGTTTATGTTTTTTTAAGTCTTCATTTCATTTGATGTTCGCATTTTTCCGTAGATCTATGTGTTTTAATTCATACTTAATTTGTATGAATTGATTCTTTTTTAATGTGTATGTTTGTGAGATAAAAGTTTTAATTTTTGTTGTCATGATTTGTTAATTTGCGCGTTGATTATAGAGCTCGAACTGTTCGAGAGCTCAAACCTCAAACTGTTTGATTAAGCTAACTACTTGGGAATGCACTTCTTCTTTTTTTTGGGATTTTTTCAGGCGAGATGTGCTCATATTATTGCGTATAAACATTGTCAGAAGTGAAAGTGCATTCTCAAATTCATCGGCATACGATGTTCAAACGTCTACGACATCGCCCTAAGGTTTTCTCTCTACTTCCTAGATTTCTTGGAAAATCATGTCCTATTTTTGCTGTTTCTTGAGTTGCCCACCACCTGTTTGATGAATTGTCTGACTCAAAATTTGGCTATCACTACTTCCATATATCTTTATATTCTTAAGTTCAGTTGGAGTACGTTGTCTCCTGATGAAGAGTGAAATTCTGCAGGCAGCTGCTCATGCTAAATACTATGGAAAATATGGATGTCTACAATATCATAAAGGCCTGAGGAGTATGATACGAATCTCTTTGCTCTACATTTGACTATTTTACTCTTTCTTTTCTACCTTCTGTTATTTACATGTAAAAAAGTAGACTTTCTAAAACTTGCTCCTACTACAATCTCAGAAAACCAGGAAAACTCCAATGGGAGTCGCAAATCCCAAAGAAGTTCCAGAGTACGAGCTTAATCCAACTGAATTTCAAGTTCGCAGAGCTGATGGTATTGCAAAGGCATGATCTTCGCATGAAATTTCACCTTATGCACAATTTGCTGATTTTTTGAGGTACTGGTCAGTGGTCACTTAATCCATTATTATCGCCTCAACTATTAGCGTCAGAGTATGGCTTAGACGCTAGCCTTGGAGTGGTAGATTTGGTACTCATAATTTTAGAGCTTTAACAGCCAACCTATATAATCAGATGTCACAAGGTGTCGCAGCGCGTAGCAACGATTGAGAAATGTAGAGATAAGGCAAAACGAACAACTCTTTTGAGCAATGTTATTGTGGTCTTTGTTGTTATCTTAAATTTGGAAGTCTAGCAAACCAAACTACTCTTTATTTTAAAGCAGCATTTTGTCTCTAAATTTCGACGACCTTACTGTCCTTTGTTCTCATCTTAGATTTCTAGCAAAGCTATATTTTTATAGGGAAACGGCAAGCTTTATTTGCTGTTGTTCCGTTGTCGAATAACTTGAGTAATGAATTTCGAAGTCTCTATTTGGATTATAACTACATTTTTTCATGTGTAATATTAGGTCACCTCACATTTGCTAGCTTCAATTTGAAATTTGGTTGCTCATAGTATAGCAAATAACATGAATAAAATCGATACCAGAATTTGTTTGAATTTCTGGTTCTTTTTATTCCATCTCCCTTTTCTCCTTATTTAGTCGACTTATGTTGTAGTAGCTTAGTTTCAAAAGATATTTTAGATTCCGATCACACCCAGGTCTTTTTTAGGACTTGAATATTCTTTTATCCCTTTTTGGTTTGCTTGATTTGTGTAGTGTGTACCATTTCAATGACAAATAGGCACGAAGGCAATGGATTATCGATTCTACTCAAGTGTGTCTACCAGACAACTTTCCCTCATGTTTCATGTTTGATTATAGTATGCTATGATATGCTTGGTCATACATCTGTAATGTGCTGTTAATGCTACATGTTGCATCTGCTGCACTAATGTATTTCCTCTCCAATCCTCCTCCAGGTGCCATTAGGGGATCTTATCGACCACACTTTCCATGTCATCCTCCAAGTCCTGCGGAGACCATACTATCACCAGAGATTGTGATTTTGAGGACGAACATAATGAAACAAATTGACTACTGTAATATTGTATCCGCCAAGAATTTCAGAAGTGGACACAATCATTTTTGTCATTCTTTTGTTATATGGCCTTTTAGGTTTACCACTGTTTTTGACATAGGGAAGGATTTATATGAATCATTTTATGCTTTGTCTGCCTTTTGAACAAGTTTTTAAATTTCAAAATATTGGGAAAGTTGCCACATTGCCCACAAGGAAAAAAACTGGGTAGCACTGAAAAGCACGCCCCATTTTAGGAGCATTGTGAAGTTGTCAACTTCTTAACAGGTAGCCTAGCTAAATAAGGCAGTGATGAGGTTATCTGAGTAATACTGTAGTATGTATCTAGAGTTTCTTGGAGTAAACAAATGATATACATAAACTGGCCATGTCTTTCTGGAACCAAAGAAAAATGCTAACAAGAGGGATCCTTTTTATTATGAAATATGAATTACATAACGATGAAAGTTTTTACTCTGATTTACTGCATTCTGCTTTCAGTGATGCAAACTTGCAGAAGGATACGTTCTTGAAATCTAAGATGGATGTTGAAGGATGGGGTCCAATATCTATCATTGCTGATTTCAGAAGGGTACTAAATCCTGAAATTTGTACTCAAATGTCAATCTTCTACCCGCCTTCTGATTTTATAATTGCTCAAAATATAGCTTTGCCATATTCTTAAATTAAGTTATGGATTTTAGATCATGGTTCTGGAAATGTTCGTATTATTGCTACTTTGCTATATTCGTGTTGGTGTAATTTCTTGCTAAAAGTTTCTGTAATACTGTCACTCATGGAATAAATTTAAAACAGGGTGACCGGCTGAGGAGCATGATAATTGGTTGAAGTATCTCAATGACACCATGGAGAGTGCCTCTCCACCAAAAGTGCAGTTGCCCAAGGACCAACATATGAGTACAGTTAGCGGCAATGTTAAGGATACAATAATTGTAGCAGCCACCACCTCCTCATCAAGTTGTGATAATGTAGCACATACATCCACAAATGGAGATAGTCGGGAAGCTAAAAATATGAATAGTGGTAGTAGCAGCCGCGATAATGTTGTCCATGATAGTGATGAACAAGCTCCAGTCAATGAACATACAGAATCACATGAAAAACTAACTTCTTTGCCAAGTAGTAATCGTGCAGACTCTAACCTAAGGAAAGGCTATCATTGCAGTATTCTGATTTCGAATTACATTTTCGAGAAAGTCTTAATGTATATCCATATACATTTCTAAATATATATCCCTAAATTTTTATCCACATGTCCCACCATATTCCAATTCTTTCTCCTCAATCTCACCACATAAAATTACAAAACATACCCATACTACCCCCCATATATGTTTAGTAATGTATATAACATATACAAATAGCCTTACTCTACATTTTCCTTTCGATTACGACACTTCGAACAAATAGAGTGATTTTAATTGGTTGTGACTGTTATGTAGGGAGAAGCTACAATTCTAGACAACATTACTGATTTACTTTTGATAGGGGGTTTCTTGGACTCTTTTGGTGGTGCAGGAGGTGGTACCTCAAAATCTTTACCATGGTACGTTAGTGTTTGAGAAAATAAGGAGTTATTTTAGATGCTACTAAGAATTTTGTTAGTATCCTGCTGATTTTCATATGCACTTGGATCATTAGGGGAAGTTGTTTTTCTTAACCCAAATTGGACAATGGGAAGGGCAGAACAATAGTCGTCGAGGAAGGCTTACAATTTGTTGGACCAGAATCATCTCTAGCTCAGTTCTACTCACGGCTATGCTCTTATGCTGACCAAATTATGGACTCGATACAGAGGCATTTTCATGATGAGTCTGGAGGTAATTAAGTATTTCATGCACCAATCAAGTGAAAAAGCTAAGATTGCTCGCATGCAATAATCAAGCCCTCAAGAATTAGAAGATAGATGCCGAAGATCAAACATGTCTGACAGTTCAAGCTTTGTTAGTGAAGAGAATGAGAAAGATAGGTCTGACCGAGTGACCGTGAAGTTGTAACCCCGTAGTTCAAATTTTTATTGGAGACATACATGATTGTCTTGGAGATACTACACTTAGAAGCTAGAGAGGATAGTCTTTATGTTGTCCCTTTTAATTATTGTTAAGTTTGAAGAAAAAAAATGTCTATGATCATGCATGATTCATGTATTATGAGTGATTGTCTAAGGCATTTGATATGTCCTTGACTCAAATGTTCAAGTTTTGAGTTTTGATTCATATTCTTACCACTGATCATGAATTATTTACAATCTTTCGAATCAAAAATAGCGAATAACAGACCCGTGATTTCACGGGCCCAAAAACTAGTTATCATTTAATACCCGTATTTGAGATTCATCACCGAATTGTCCATCTCCAACGATGAGTCACGGGAGACACGTGGCACTATTTGATTGGCCACTTATAAATGACGTAAGCCTGCTACGATTAGTCAGTCAAATAGTCAACTATGACTTTTTCAACTCCTACGTGGCACATTTTAATTGGCTGATCATTTTTGGCCTCCTACAGTCTACAGTGACCTCTAGCACCATAACACAAAACTTCTCCAGTTTCCCAAACAACTTCTGTTTTCTCCTTCTAACAAAAATCTCCCTCAAATGTCTCGAGTGCTCAACTTGACTTTTGTTGTACACCATGATGTGTCATCAAATTATACTACAACAAGAATCTCAATGAATGGATTAACACCTCAGTGATTAGCCTAATGAAGGTGTTTGAAGCATTTGAGAGACCAAAAGGCATGAACAACCATTCATATAGGCAATGCTTTGTCTTAAAGGTTGTTTTCTACTCGTCCTCTTCTCTAATCCGGACCTAATGCATGGTAACCCTGTCTCAGGTCGATTTTGGAGAAGGTAGTGGCTTCACTTAGCTCATCTAACATTTCATCCAGCTTAAGTATGAGAAACTTGTATTTGACTGTGATGTTGTTGATTGCTCTACTATCAATACACATCCTCCATGTCCCATCTTTTTTAACACTAGCAAAGCTAGAACAACACAGGGGCTTAGGGCATTAGCAATGGAAGAAGTAATAGTTGAGTTCTTCGTATGCCACATCATTTTTCATCAAACACAAAATATTAGAATCGGGTATAACAATGAAAGTATTTAATCTAAGAGATTGTTAATAAATAAGGAACATTTAACAATTAGTAAAAGAAGTGATGCAAGGGAACACGTGCGAACAAAACAATGCTGGCCCACTAAATTTCTTTCCTTGTTTCCAACAAAAATGCAAGTCGTGTATGATCGCGCTTGCTTTTCTTCAAGTGTAGAGGTCACGCGTCATACCTGCATCCTTTCACTTTTCAGAGACAAATTTTACTTTCGTTCGTCTTTTAGAATGTGGTTTTTGATCAAACTGAAAAAGTTGATTCTGCAGCGGTCAAACTGCACTTTTGTAGATCTTAACTAACGAACTGCGTTTGCTCCAAGGGATTCCATGTTCCATAACTTTTCTTCTTCTTTGTCTTTTAAAACTCTTAGTTTCATTTATTAGGGTGTTCAATTCCAGTAACTCGTTTTTTTTTTTTTTTTGTTCAAGAATTCATCCGTTCATACGATAAAAACTTAATTAATTAAGGTTCCAATTGAAAAGGAAAAAACAACAAAAAA
The DNA here is from genome assembly GCA_963680865.1 of Spergularia marina. Classification (NCBI taxonomy): domain Eukaryota; kingdom Viridiplantae; phylum Streptophyta; class Magnoliopsida; order Caryophyllales; family Caryophyllaceae; genus Spergularia; species Spergularia marina. The sequence goes on along the minus strand of OY804553.1, from coordinate 16,558,771 downwards.
AAACCCTTTAGGTTATACATTCCACATATGCAAAAAGCCTAAAATAGAGAATGAAGTACTTGCTCAAATAATAACGGTTCACCTCGGTATATAAAAGTGTTTTTGTTGTAAAATTTGGGAAGAGACGCCACCTTCGCTTTGCACTCTCGAATTCCCTCCTTTGTATTTGTAGCCGCCGAACAACACAACACAACACAAACACAGCTTCTTCTTCACTCCTCAACCATCGTCTTCCTCCCTTCCCTCCCACCATTGCGACTTCCGGTAAACTTTTCTCTCTCCTCTAGCTCTATCATTTCGTACGTCTTCTTCACTCCTCATGTTATAAATCAGTGTTATAAACTTTGTATTGTAAGAATTCCCCTGCTTTTGTTTTTGTTTTACCATGATTTGTTTGTGTTCTTCTTGATGTTGTTTCGTTTGTTTTTGCTATATTAGGTGAATATTTTTGGTGGGTTTTATTTCATTTTCCATCTTGTTGATTAATTTTGGGTTTGATCTTAGTGTTGCTTTTTTCCTTCTTGTAAGTGTGAATGACATGCAAAACAAAGGTGTAAAATTGTATTTTTATCTTTCTTGTTAATACATGGTGTTTGTCTTTGGCGATTGTGTATTGGGTTGATTGAATTTGTTGCGCTAATTCTTGTGAGGGAAGCTCCGACAAGAAAAATTATCAAAAGTTCATGTATTTTAATAATTTCTACCAATGCAGTAATGTCGTGTAGAAATTTGTTTCATGGTGGATGAATTCGGCGTAATTGCGCCAATAGGACACAACTCGTTTCATGTTTCATGGTTCTGTATTTTGGGTTTTCTTTGTCTACAACAATTGCCATTTATACTTGCATATGGATCAATTTTGTAAGGTTACAATTGGATCAATTTGTCGGCATGACCAATCGTGCTTAATTATCCTTATTAAACTAGGTATCGATTTGTTTGGTGAAAAGCTGGATGCAACGATGACAGTTATAGCTCGCGACAAGACCAAAAGCTTTGTAAGGATGCCAAAGAACTTGAGCATGAGCTATGAGGATACTCTCCGTGAGATGGAAGCTTATCTGGATGGAAAGCTTGACAATCCTCAAACTCGTCAGGATTCTATTGCTGATATAACAGAACTTACAAGCTCAAGTGTCATTAGGGAGCCTGAATATGATCCAGATGCTACTGAGAATTCCAGCTCATTTGGTGATACGACATCCAGAAGTGAGATATCTTCTCTAACTAGTGATGCTGAGGTTGAATCAGAATATCGGCATTCTGATGGTGCTTTGGGTTCTATGTTTGACAGTTATAATAGTGTATTTCCTATGAGGTTAGTCACTAGTCCTATCACATGTGTGTTATCCTTTGTATGTCAAATTACCTATCCGTCTGTTCTCTGATCATAGTGTCCTGTTTGAAACAATATCGCTATTCAAAAGGTATTGGTTGGTTTGTGGCATTATTTCTTCTACAACCTTTTGGCATTTTACGAGGCTTTGGGCTGTTATTGTGAGCCTAAAATTCATCTTGATGCTGTGTATCATCGACCCATCTTTGTGTTAAAAACACTGGCTTGGAATTTGGGTGAGTGGAGTTTCCTCAGTGGTATCCCTAGGTTTGATGTCTGCAGCAGACTTTTTCTCTCTATGGGCGCTTTAAAGAGTGATACGGAATATCTAATTGGAGATATTTTTATGACTCTAAATCAGCTATAGTTTGTATGTCGAATTGACAACCACCATACTGCGTGGTTCTTGCCATGATGATTGATGAGGGTCCAGCTCTATGCAGCCGTGTGATCAACTGACTCTTGTAACAATGAAATTATCAATCTGTGAAGAACTATGATAATAATTTAATAAGCATTGTGTTTGACTAGCCCTCGCTAGACAAAATAGTGGTGCTTAAATCTGATATTGTTAGATAAGATGAAGCGTTCAACCATTGTCGTTTAACTGTCAGAGCTTATGATAGCTGAAGAGTGCAATGTTGCACATTTTCTGATGAAGGATATATATTTGCGCATACATAAGCTAACAACCTTTGATGAATCCCTTGATGAAGAAAGAACTAGCCTCGTCCCTTTTCCTTTATGGTGTTATGCCAAGTTGTTAGAGAATATGTTCAAGTTTTTTTTCATCTTTCTGCTGATTGTTTTCTTGCCAAAGCCTTTTAAATTCCTGAAAATACTCTAGTCTGTGAAAGTTCCTGGAGTCCTTTGTGTTGGGAAGCTAGGATGTTTCATATTCTTATCCTAATCCGTGTGACTCCTTTGTAATGTAATAATTAACTGTTACAAGATTTACAGCCATAACATAAAACTGCACTTGGCTTGATCTAGGGTTATATCAGGCTCCTTGTCTTCATAGTTCTTGATTTTGCTATGGTATTCTAGTTAATAATGCTACTCTTGTACTTGTGTCGCTTATTCTAGCCCATGTGTAATGAGCATTAATGTGATATTTGGCTCCCTACTGTCACTACTTATTAGGAAAAAGAAATTAACGAATCACTGGAGGAATTTCATAAGGCCCCTCATGTGGAGATGCAAATGGACGGAACTGAAGATCAAGGAATTGGAGTCGCAAGCATTAAAATATACCCGAGAGCTTGAAGCAAATGAGCAAACCAAAATGTTGGAACTACATCAATATACATCGGATTTTTGTTCAAAGTCATTTCCCTATTTCAGACATTCCGTCAAGAGGAAGCCCATGAAAAGGAGGAAGAGAAAACGTGTCGAAAATACTACTGATATTTCATCTTACATGTCTCATCACCAACTTTTCTCTTATCTTGGTATATATTTTTTGTATGCCTGCAGTATTACTTCGCTTATCAATATGTTTCCATGTAAGGACTGCAATTTTTAGCTACTATAATTGTATCTGGTATTCTGCAGAAAAGAAGAGGTCTGATCCAGATGCTGCAGTCACACCTGAGGATGATGGTAACCAAGGTATGGATTCTGCTTTTTATAAACATTCTGGCCGTCTTTTAGTTTTCTGTCTTTTTTTTTTTTTTTCCTGTAAATTTTCTGGAATTGGGGATTTTATCGTTTTAGGTGCTTTACAGTGCATTAATTTTGTTCCTGACCTGTCTTCTTACCAAAGTCGTATTTTACCTTCTCACCGTCTTTACCTTCAAGATATTCTTTTTTATATTTAAGGTAGATGCAGTTAACTAATCGCTGGAATATTTTAGGAAATGAATCCCCATTGAAACTTTAGTTCTTTTTCTAGAGCTCTCGGGTCTTAGCTTTCCTAAGCAGACTAAGCCAACTCTAGTGTATTTTAAGAAAAAGAAAAAGTTGACTATATGATAGCCACTTTCATTTATGATGGTGGCTTGAAGATGGACGCTTTTTAGCTAGGGGGTGTTGGTCCCTTTTGCGGATTGTGGTTGGGCTTCTGTCCTCCATTGTTTGTTGTGTTCTTCTTCTCTTTATTTGTATAAACTAGGATGAAAGCCCGTGCGTTGCATGGATCTCTTAATTATGATTTCTATGATTAATGGTGATAAATTCGTACTCCTATGTTCACGAAGGATGGCAAAATAGGATATCCGACTATTATGAATCTGTTACATCATTGATCATACGTTACGTTCAAAGTTGTGATTTCGTATTACTATTGGATAACGAGTTTTGGAATTCAAATTGTCTTTTTTCCTTTGATCTTCGTACCCTCAAGAATTGGTTTTTCTAATGTGCCCACTGGGCATATGAGGAAAACCATTTTTTTTCTTTATTTAAGTAATAATTTCCTACAATTAATCAATTCAATGAGATCTTATATTTTATTTTTGCATGTGAGAATCTCTCTGAATTAAGGAAGGAAATGAGTTTCTATCATGTGCCCAATGGGCACACATTAGAAAAACCGATTTATTATAGGCAAGTGGTAATCTAACTTTTAATTGAAGTCAATAAAGATCTCTATTAGATGTAACAAAATAAAATACTATGTCGGAACACTGCCTTACCTGTCCATTTGTTTATGAAACCCTACAAATGGTCGGAATTCGGCACAAAAAAATTTCAGATTGCTGTTTGACTTCTCTTACTAGCGTAATTGTTGCCCGACAAAAAAAAAATGTTCTACCCCCCCTACCAGTGACCGTGTTTACTCCCTCTTAATTCTTAACGGAGTATATCTCAATGATTATATTTTCTATAAATAGTTCATTTAACATATAAATACTCTGTAGTAAGTTTCCTGAATTTAGCTAAAAAAAGGTAACCAAAATTTAATAATTTGATCAGAATGATTTGTAAATTTGACCACCTTAGTAATTAAAATGATCTATAATTTTAATTAATCTATGCATTTCTTAACAATCCGATAATTTGTCATGTGTAAATCAGGCGAGAGAGTGATAGTGGTTAAGAAAAAAATTGAAGAAATTGGGCGTGTAGAGGTATGGCATTTGGAGCAGTAAAGTGTGATATATGAAAATAAAAGGAGGAAGAGGAGGTTAAAAAGAAGAAATCGTTAATTGTTCAAAAATTACGCTGTTAAACCAATCAAGCATAATATTTTTGTAAGCTATAACTACCTAACTTGCGACTCAAATTGATAAAAATTTTGGTCAAAGAAAATAAACCCGTAGTATCAAATTTGTCGGTACAATAAAGAGTCCTATTGTTAATGTGACCGGAGAGCATACTACTACAACTAATTTAACAGTCCTATTGTATCCTAAATTGATACTCCAATCATAACATATAAGGTGTTTATAAGAAAGTAAGATTACTTTTAATAATATAAAATTACCAAAACTCTCTCAAAACCTCCGATTGTTGTGAGGCCTCTAAGAAAGCCTCCTTTAATAATATAGAAGGATTATTTTACCTATATAAAAAAAATATTTTAGGCAATGATGGTTTTAATGGAATTGTTATCAGCATTTATAGAAGAGTACAAGGGAGAAGTCCACTCTCAAGTTTATTTCTTTGTCATAGAAAATAATTATCTATTGCTTGTTAAACATTTTCAAATGAACCCTTTAATTCTAGTTGGGCATATATTGGGTTAACTTTCAAGGATAATAGAGCACCTTTTAATTCTATTTTCCAGGAAAGATAGATAGATATTAAATCCCCGATTGCATAGTGTACTGCCCATAACATTGTGGAATTGTGAAAGTGATCAAGATGATCCCGTTAAGTCTCCTTCCATGATTATGAAAACAAAGTGTCCACAAAGAACCTTCCTTGGGGTTATAATTTATGCGCTTGGCAAACAGTGAGGACTGCAGCTGTTGGTCCAGCAAGTTGGCTGCAGTTTGTAGGTTCTTTAGAGAATGGCTAATACATTAGGCCTATTTTTTTCTTTTCCTAGGTTATTATACAATTTATCTGTGAGGTTCTTTTGGTTGCTATTGCATATTGGACTTTTTCTTTATCTTTGAGTCTCTTCTCTAGTTATTGTTTTACCTATGTATTTGCCTATTTGGTTTCTCCAGAGAGTCTTGCCTTTAAAATTGTTGACATTTTACTGTCTGGATAATTGCAGTTTGCTAAGTCTTGAGCTAATAAAATGTGATTATGTCGTTAGACTTGTAACATTTCTCAAAGACAAGTTCTATTATATTGAGTTTTAGGAGAAGATGAAAATTTGAAAAGGGTATCATGTAAACTATGATGGGGCATTGTGATGTTTTGGGATTCTGCAAGGCCTAATAACCGTGCATTTGGTTTTCATTTCTCTTAAGGTAGACGTAGGTATTGGACCTTTCATCTTTGTAGTTTAGTTGCTTCTTCAACGACCCTATGCATCCTTATATTGCCCAATCAAGAGTTACCCTTTCTTGCTGCTTGCCCTATCTTCATTTTTTCTGTTCTCACTTATTAGTACTGTATTGGATACATGTGAGAACATGACTTCTTTGGCACAGAAAGCATGTAGCATGAATGGTTTCTGTGTGTGTGTGTGTTTTTGCACTTGTGATGTTTAAAGTCTTTAAACAAGGACTATTTCTAATGGATTCAAGTCTTTCTTTTGGTGGATGGTGGCTGCAGAACAATATTCGAAGAATGAAGAGTTTGTAGTGGATGATGATTGGTTGAAAGAGGGCGAGGATTCCTCAGAGCTGATTCTCCGTCAAATAGAAACAGTACAGTCTCATGTTCACAGGCTTAAACATCATCTCGATATGGTCATGTTGCATAATGGTGTGAAGTTCTCTTCCTCGGAGAATCTTAGCCTTCTAGCCCCTTATGATGCTCAGGCAAGTGCTGCTCAAAGCCCAGCTTTCTCAGCTGGCAATGGTGACAATATGTCTCTTGGTGCCTTTTATGCTCCCGATAACTTATCAGATTTTGACATTGGAGACCTGGTTTTGGACGAGGGCCTTATAGCTGGTTATGATGATGGAACTGAGATTCCTGACGTGATAGAAAGCACAGTAGGACTATTGTCTGCTGCAGATGTTACAATTCATCAGCCACAGATTGTGGAGTCTGGTGAGAATGTAAGGCTTCTTTTTTGAATTCATTCTAACTATTGTGATGCTTTACATTGCTCCAGCTAACAATTATGTTACTGAAGTTGCAAGTCTTCCTTGAGCTTAATATTTGTGGCTGTTTTCTTGAGTTTACCTCAATACTGGCCTTTTAAATGTGATGACTGGAACAATTGGTTATTGCATGTTTTTGCAAAAGAATACTCGGATATATGGTTAAGAATAAATACAGAGGTGTAAGTATACAAGTGCCGTGAGATACAAATTGAATCACTATAGCTATCATTTGGTTAAATTTATATGATTAGTTATTGTTGGTCAAGCTACCACCTTGGCCAGTGTGAAGGTCAAATTGTTGCATTTCCTGGAATCGGAGGGATACATTGTAAAATGCAAAACAATACTCACATTTATGGTTAACAATTATAGAGCTATAAGTATACAAGCGTCGTCAAATAATAACTAAACATTATAGCTATAATTTGGTTAAGTTTATGTCATTACTTCTTGTTGGTCAAACTACCCCCTTGGCAAGTGTGAAAGTAAAAATGTTGCACTTCCAGAGAATCGGAGGGATACTGTCCTACAAGAGATACCAGACTCATAAAAAACAGAAAAAAAATTAAAAAAAATAACAAAAAATTAAAAAGTTCCATGAGCCAAGCAGCTCATTGTTATGGATTGACAGCCTAAACGTCCTCACTCACGATATTGCAAATTCTATAGACAATTTGTTCTTGGGAGGGATCAATATTACTTAAAATATAAGCAGTCTATACTCCAATTGTTTGCCCCTGATCTGGTATTTGAACTGGTTTGGTGCTCTGTGACAGGGTTGCTAGCTGAAAGAATAGCCTTTACTTTCAGTTGCATTTAAGAATAGAGGATCAGTGGCCCACACTTTTAGCATCTCGATAACATAAGTGCATATATTAACCAAATGAAATATTCTCTTACAGAGATTATCCACAGTAGGATCATAGGGAAGCTGCTTTAATGAATGAGTGCATCTTGCAGTCCGATACTGTTCTGTACCAGAATTAGTTACCATAGGTCAATGAACTCTTGACAGTTCTGCTCCTGTGTGATGGTTGAGGAGTAATTGCGCAGCAATGGCCGAACCTCTGAGTTGATTAAAATCTTCCTCCCATAATTCTAGCACATTTTTTAGCCTTCTTGCTTTAGATTATTTTATAAAAACCGGTTAACTCAGAAGTAGCATACTTTGTTGAATACTCTAATATGGTCTGTAAGAGTAGTGCTCCTGAGCATGATGATATTTAGCTTATCGTAACCCCCCCCCCCTGCAACGCCCTTGTTTTATTTAGTTCATTCGTCTTTTTTAAGACCTCTGCAACTTTATGTTCTCCTAGTATTTTATCTGATTGGTTCCGCTGTTGTCTGCAGGTTTTGGATGAGACACTATTTCAGAGCCAGGTCTCTCAAGATATGAATACAAGTCATGGGATTATTGACCATTCAATCGGTGGGTGTCAAGAACTGGAAGTTAAAGAACAGAATTTGTCTAGTGTCGCTGTTAAAACAGAATTAGTGTCTGACCCTGTGGCTGGGAGTGCCATGCCCATGGAGAAATCAACCTTAAAATCTTGTTTAACTTCAGATGCTGTTCCTAAGAACAAACGAAAGCGAGGAGAGCGCAAAGCTGCTCCTGGAGGTTGGAATCTGAAATGTTCAGGTGAGCTAGACAGCAATTAGGGATCTCTTGAGATAGTAGAGACTGGAGATGTTAAGATTCAGTAGATCAGGTGAATGTACAGGGGACGATGATCATATTGAGTAGCAATTCCAACCTTGATAGGAGATGATCAGTGGTTAGTTTCCCAAGGTGGCTTTCAGCAAGTGGATGCTTTGCTAGAGTGCAAATAATTATACTTTTGCATTTTCATTTTTTTTTTTTTTTTGGGGTACATCGGATGATAGGAGCAGCCAATGCTACGGGGATGGGGATATGAGGATTGGAACGTAGAACAACTCTTAGGCAGGTTAATTTTCTAACCATTAGTCCAATCTTGATCCTCACTTTTGCCTTTTTAGTGACCCCCCTCTCCAAGTACCTCCAGTGATGATGATGATGAAAATTGTGTTGGGACAAGACAACTCTGTAGAGGATTAAGAGTATAGTTGTGTTTCCGTGAGCAGCAGCTACAACAGGTTGTTTGGATGGGAGCCTACAGCAAAATAAACGGCTTTAGAGAAGTCCTGGCTGACTGGTTTACAGAGCGGCTAATTGTACAAGAAGGGCACAGGGCATTGAATGAGTCTGAATCATAGGATGGTAGAATGTGTCTAGGTTGATCAGTAGATGGAAACTTGTCGGATTGTAATGGAATCCTAAGTTTGTATTTCTTATTGCTGCGGCTATTTTCTCATCAGTATCAGCAGCTATGAAAGACAGACTTATTAAGGTACTGTCAAAGAACTTATTACTGATTCTGTTTCTTGATGCACACTGCGAAAACTTCTTGGTGCTGTCTAAGAACAGACGGCTTCTTGAAATACTTCTGAGCTTTTTATTTGACATTAGCTAGGGTGGAGGCCATTTTTAGTTATAATCGTATGATTCTCTGTGGGGAACTGAAAATCGGAGTTTTCCTATATGTTCTAGACTAATGGAACCGAAAGGAGAGGGTCGATGCATGCAGATTCCTGTTCTACACTGAGGAATTTTTCAAGGGCTGATTCCTGTTCTACACTGATAGCACCATGAGGAATTCTCCAAAGGGCAGATTTCTTCAAATACCTCCAAAAAGCCAAATGAAACGGAGGTCATGTCATTTCAGCTTGCTTTTCGCATATATTTCATTTTAGATCGTCTAGTGTTAGTAGAGTAACTCTTGTAACCAACTTCAAATCAAATTCAGATGCTTTAAGTCGAAGAGAGCATGATCGCAATGGCGAAATCTGACAGAAATTATGCAGGTCATGTTTCAGACCGGATGCTTATCTTGTGGATGTCTGTCAAAAGTATGATGTATAGTAAAGCTGCTAACAACAGATAATCACTGATGTAACTTCAGTGAGACTTTGCCAGTAGTAGTTTACTTGAGATAACGTAATAGACAGATGGGTCCTATTCTTCATGTCCTCAAATTCGGGGAGATAAAGCCTTAAAAAGTTCATTGTTAATTTTTTACTGTCAACTTTATATTTTACTGTGTGCAGAATTTGATTGGAAGTTTAACTGATTTATCATCATTCCTGTGGTCTGAATGTAGGGAAAGCAAAACTTATGATGCCAACATTTGCAATTTATTGACCAACTAAAGTATACCAGGTTACACTCTTTGAGGGACACATTCATCCCTGAGAAATATGAGTCTGTCCTGTAGTTTATCATGGTCATAATTTCAGTCTTAGCCTCTTAGGTATATAAGGGTGGCGTGGGTGGGAATAACTATTTGAAAATCGGGATGTCGATATACTTCTCGCTTGGTCTCAGGATGTCGATTTACTTCTCGCTTGGTCGATTATTCACTTGAACTCATCCGTATATCAATGTGATTTCTATTGGAATTCTAGCCTTTTACCAAATATTTTGTCAAACAATTTGGCACTTTTTTTTACAACTTATAAGACACGTAGATATGAATAGTGTAGGTAAGTCGAAAATAATACTATAACACATCATTTAGGGGTTGGTCCGGCACCCTCAAATCATGATCTAGCCTTTTGTATGCATGGAATCATTTATCTTCCTAATGGAAATATAATACATCCACCCACAAATTAATCATGATGCCATCCTCCCCTTAATCTTATCTAATGTAGAGATTTTCATTAGATAATGCCCACCTCTGTGCGTGTGTTTTAGCTTCATCATCACGCATATTTTCTCTAAATCATGCAAGATTTCAATCGTGTTTTTTCATTAGTTTTTCGAGTAATTACCAATTTCTTAATCAAATTGGTTGCACATCTCAATGATTAAGCCAAATGTGCAATCATCCTTACGATATGAGCCTATCTTACACCTAATACTCTAATAGCAAAGACATATTACTACAGTCTTATTCGGAAAAGTTGACAATTGTATTCAAACATCCATTAGCTAAGTTGCATATGAGCTACTAGTATTTGATATCTACAGTAGCAATGTATAAAAATTTATTTATGAAAAATTTGAGGAAAGAATACATCTTGGCGTATTATGATGATCGTCACATGGGCCACGAAAGACTCACAAAATATGGTCCCATTAATAATACTGCATGTCCATAAACATGATTACACTAAGCAAATGTTATACTTTCCACGCCCTCAACATGGTATAATTGCTAATTAATGCAATTTTATATCAAGTGCTTAATTTCTTGAAAAAAAAAAAAAAATTATTCATACTAGTAAGAGATTAGTATAGCTTTTTTACTTTATCCTGCTTTTGGGGCATTTGAATCTGAAAAACTTGAAGAATGAAGCCTGCAAAAGTAAAAAGAAATTAAATAAAGAATGTGATTGGATTTAAATAAAGCAAAAGGAGGGAGAAGGGTCACATTACAAAGTTGCCAAATTTCTCTTTTCTTAGTCACTTGCTACATATTTGAATTTTAACCTAAAGTTTTGATTTTATATCTCTTCATTTCTTAGTGCAAGTGTTTTCTCTGCCTTATTAGCTCGTATATGTGGGTTTACAAATGAAATTGTTGTTGTGTCATAGTAAAAGACAGCTTTCCTCATCTGGGTTTTTCTCTGTTCATGCAAGATCCAAAGAGCTTGAAGACAAGGTTAGTACCAACTTTTTTTTCATTTATTATACATCAACTTGTTTGGTTAATCGAAATTGATTATACGAGTAGTTCGATTTCCAAAGTTCTTTAAACATAGAAAGTTCGTAAGAGTGTCCCACTTATATGAGTGAAATTGTTCGATATATATGGTTCATTTTCATATAACAGAGAAATTGCTTATTATGTTATGGAGCTAGCGTACTTATTACGAAATAGTGTTCTTTTTGGAGCGACTAGAAAGCTTAATTGAGTGGTCACACGGTCATGGTACTAAGGGATTACTCGTTTGCTCCAATTTCACGTAATTGTTGACCAATATTGCGCACTAACCTAGAGAATTATACTAGTAATTCTTGTTCCGCCATTGTTTCGCAATTCTGTTACGTTTGACTAAGAAACTTTTGCAGTAGTTTAGTTCTTGAACAAGAAGCTAACATGTTATATCGTCGAGGAGTAGGTCAAGTTACAAATTGAACGGGTTCGTTCTAATCAATTCACAAGATGACTAATCCGCTAACTAATAAATTCAGAGCTCCTTCTATATATGTGTTATGTGAGATACTTCTCCTAACCATATGTGGTGTGAGTATTCTTTCTCTACACTACATGATAACATGAGGAATAATTTGCCACACTAAACAAGTTGAGGTGCCACTTGAAAAATAAAGCTAATGATCTAATGAAGTAGCAACTAGCAAAGTGGAGTATTATGCATTGCATATGCGTGCATCTGACCAGAAATAGGCCACTTTAGCTACTAATTGTATACAATGTGACCAATTCATCAAAGGACATTTTTTTTCTCAGCAACGTGATTAAATAATGTATGCATACCATACACGAGTGAATCTAGCTCCATGAGTACGAGGTAGCGTTTTTAGAGAACCTTGTAAACAGTATTTAATTTATACGTTTCTTTTAAGAAGTCGAGTAACTGATGCACCACAGATGGCCACTAAAGTCGCCCTCGTATATAACCATAAGAAATTCAATTTTATGCAACTCTTTAAGTAGCTAGTCTTACCATTTCCATTTGTATTTCTTGTGATGTTTCAGGAAGCCTTGGTATCAGAGAGCAATGGAGATGTCAACACTATGGAAAGTACTCTTCAAAACACCAACAATTAGCACAAATAATTCTACCTTATGGAATAATAATAAAACCATCAAACCCATAGAAATCACACAAACAAATACTAATAATTCTAGCAAACAAAAACTTAGAAAATCCACATCTCTAAAAGTTGCAACAACTTTCACAAGAGTATGCCTATGTGCTCCTATCTCCTCTTACACTGAAGTGTTCAGTGCTGATGTTCCACCTAGAAGAAGTTACAGCTACCCGAGATCGAAACCGTTTAATCCTCCCCCTCCACAGCAACAACCACCCATTGGACACGAAATGAGGATCCATAGTGCCCGGCATAGCGTGGAAGGACGAAGAATTTTTCGCGGGAAATCATTAACTGACAATGTTCTAATGAGGAGGTTTGTTGTTGCAGAGGAAGCAATGATGCAAGTTAGAAGGAGAAATCAAATGGAGATTATTAGGAAACGAGCTGCATGTCGAAGGAAAAAGCTAGGGCCTAGCCCGCTTAGTAAAATGGTCCTCGCTCGTGATGATCACGACTCGGGGGTGGTACACGTTTATTCGGCTTAATCAGAGGTCTTGAATTTGAGGCCCGGCCCGGTGGATGCAACAATGTTAAAAGTCGGAATATTGAATTTTTACGTCCTTGTGGTGTTATAGACTTATAGTGATCGAGTCCGGGAGAAATTGGATCGTGCAAAGTGTAAGAAAATTTTGAGCTTTTGTATTTAGTTGTGTTAGTTCTTTTGTGGATGTTAATTAATTTGAACCTTCCATCTTTTTGGTAAACTTCGTTTAATATTTTGTACGTTTCGGAATGCAATGTTGCACTCTAGCCATGGCGGTATATAAGTTCGGTGTTGGGTGGTAATGACTAATGTGGTATGAATCAAGATCGATTATGAATTATTTATCAACCCGTAATTACTGATACTTTGTCAATTGATCACCTTAAAGCTTGGTAAAAAAAATGTTTCACAAAACATCTTGTAATTGACTCGGTATGTTATGGAGTAGTAGATCGAAGGATACATTGAGTAAGACCAGAGGACTACCTCATGAATCAATTGGTTTCTCATTTTTAGCACAGTAATAGGATGAAGGCCCGTGCATTGCACGGGTCACATGATAATGTATGTTTTCTATTAGAAATGATATATAAAATGAAAACTAATTTTCACCGGGGGTATAATGTACGGTTAAACACTTAAACATCCAAAAAATAATATATGTTTTATATATAATCTCATTACTTATGATAAAATCTAAAAAGTTTATATTTAAGTGGAATCATAAGAGATGTTTAAGTAAGTTAACTTATTATACAAAAAATCATTTAAAGGGGACTTTTGTGCTTAATTTATGAGTTGGTTAATCTTTAGTTATATAAAAGTTTAAAGTAAAATTACCACAACTTATCGTATAGTACTATATTGACCTTCATGCAAATATATATTGCAATCAACATTATAAACTCACTTACTCACCCTTATTACATGCATAAACTTGATCATCTCTCCCTAGCTAGCTCAAATCTATTAACCATGCATGTTTCTGCAAATATAGACATAGTAATCGACATAAGATTACAAATTGAGATATCATGAAAGAATAATCAGGGTTTAGTGTCTAATCAAATAGGACATGAGAATTAGGCCATGTATATATGATACAACTTAAAAAATATGGAGTAGTTAATTTAGTTCAAAAGCAATATAATAAACCTGCTCTTTATGTCAGCATATATACAACTCCAATTCAGATCAATTTAGCTATATATTGTCAGATGAATCATAGGTACCTTAGTAAGTACGTACGTATGGTTAGTATTAGTATATACGTATGGTTAGATCAAAATACAGTTTTTGTGTTTAGATGGACATTAAATACTTTTAATATTATAAAATTCTTAAAACTCTCTAAAAACCTTCGGTCAATGTGAGAGCTACAAAAAAGGCTCATTTAATAATATAGAAGGACTTGTACCTGATATGTAGGAAAATTGGGCTAAATGGCCGAAATTGGCATACCAATGTAAAACCTTGTATTTTTATATACCAATTTAGTCTGACGAGCAAATTTATTGAAAAGAAATTTAAGTCAACAACAAATACAATTATGTTTCAAAGAAAAGGCAAATTCAAAATTTCCATTATTTTGAAGATCGATCATCAACGTAAAATTTCAATTTTCTTGTAGAAGACATATCAAGGCCTGTTGAGTGCATTTGTGCACAAATTTATGCAATCATCTGTATTTTCCTTTTTACCTGCCAAAAAAAAAAAATTTAAATAATTATAATCTATACGTAGAAATGTATAGCAAGTACGTACATGCATATAGGAACATATTTTTTAAATAATGCTCTACATTAAAATAATTCAAGTTTTGGGTGTGAAACGAAAGTATTTACGTAGTTAGGGTTCACGTAGGATTGGATACCCCCGAACCAAATTTGTACAGAAACCGCTATGGCGCGTGGCGGTTATGACCATAACCGCTTAGTTTTCAGACGGTTTTGACATGTTCTTTTTCCATCAAAATTGCACGATTGACCAAAACCGCCCCAATTCTCAGCAGTTTTGGTTCATAACCGCCCCAATTCTTAGCAGTTTTGGTCCATAACTGCCCCAATTCTCAGCGGTTATGGGTAAAACTGTCGCACGCCGTGACGGTTTTGGTTTGTTTCAAAAAAACAAAAAATAAAATAAAACTGAAGCTAGCTTGGGGAATGCCGATTCTGCGTAGACCCATTCTATGTAAATACTTTCATTCACACCCAAAACTTGAATTATTTTAAAATTAAAAACATTATTTTAAAAAATCATTCTATATATAAAAAGGTCATCTATCTTCACTTCCTCTGTCTTATCCCGAATATATAACCCCTATTTATGACCAGAATTTCGAGACTAGTCCCAAATTATTTTCGATACTCATTATTTTGGACTATTGTATACATTAAATTTGGGCGATAACTTTAACAAGAGTGTTGTATTGAAGAGATGAGGAAGACTCACCTGAAATTTGTTGGGCACAATCACACACCTGAGACTGAGAGGCTTCATCAGTGGGCTTATAGTCAGGTGGAGGAGGACTATGTTTATGCCGGCATTCGTACCCACATTTGGCGCCACAGATTAAAGGCCCTTCTAGCAATAAACATTTTAGAAAGCACATACCAAAGCAATTTTCTACTGGATTTTCTTCAATGTTTTTGGCCTCCATTTGCATTGTTTTCAACACTAAAAAGCTCATGATCACCACTATCAAAATTAATCTTACTTGTGCCTTCATCATTTTCTTGTTAATTAATCTTGGTCCAATGTTACATTTATTTTGATGAAATCGCAGTTGTCATTACACATATGATATATATACTTGGCAGGCTTAGAAGAATAATGCAAAGTACTCATATTGGATTTGGTGCATGTAAAGACAAAATATACGAAATCAGAATTGATTTTATAAAATTTATTATGAATTTTGCTTTATGTTGATTTTTCATCTAGAATTGTAACCTGTAAGTATCATCGATTAATCTTTCATTTTATCCTTAGCGTTAAGCAAGTTGGAAATTACTAGACTCATTTACTGATAGAGTTGCTAGTGCTTACTATCAACATTAATTGTAACAATTTAGTTTGGGTACGAAAGAACAAGTTTAGTGGGACATACACAGAGTGTATGATAAACATTATGCAAGTAAGTTAAGTTTAGTGTTTGGTATAGAACATACATTTTGCAAAACATAATGATCTCAAGATTACCTTAAAAATTCCTAAAACAAGAAGTCCACCAATTAAAACATAAATATGAGGTAAAACTAATCTCTAGTTTTAATAACTTCTCAAAAACATTATTATGTTTAGGGTAACTAAAAATTTGAATTATTTTCAGAACATGGAAAGTTTTTTCAGATTTTCTTAATAATTTGTCAAACTCTAATTGGTTATTTGGCATGGTTATCACGTGCAGGCAGAGCAGAGGCAATGATCAGGAACACAAGAGGGCAGAGGTCAATCTTGCTCCCTACCACTTTTCCTCAGTTTTTCGATTTTTTTTTTTTTTTTTTTTTTTTTTTTTTTTTTTTTTGAAATAGGGCTTGAAAAGTAAATATTAAACAAAATGGGTTGGATTGAAAAATGTTCAATTTTATGGGGTGCACGTCACCCCATTTCAGGTTCGGGACAAAACCGCCAGTGCCCCTACCGGTTTTAAGTGTCTTGAACAGTAGCTTGAGCTTTTAGGGGAGATCTTGGGCAATTGTGAAACCGCCATGGAGACTAGCGGTTTTACCTTGAGAGAAATCGTCACTCCCCATGGCGGTTTCATCACAGATTCGAGGAACATACAAAAATTGAGTGTGAATTTTGGCCAAGAGTGAAACCGCCATGGGAGGTGGCGGTTTCACTAATATTCACACTCGATTTTTTCTCCCAAATACGCATATAACGTTTAAAAAAAAAATTGAAACCACATTATACACCCATTACAAAAATCATCCACTCGATTTTGTATACTCAGTTCTGTGAAAAAAAAACGCCATGGAGGGTGACGATTTCCCTCAAGGTGAAACCACTAGTCTCCATGACAGTTTCACAATTGCCCAAGATCTCCCCTAAAAGCTTATAGTTACTGTTCAAGACACTTAAAACCGCCAGGGACACTGACGATTTTGTCCCGAACCTGAAATGGGGTGACGTACACCCCATAAAATTGAACATTTTTCATTCCAACCCATTTTGTTTAATATTTATTTTTTGAGCCCTATTTCAAAAAAAAAATAATCCAGTTTTTCGTCCCATCTTCCTCTCTTTTACGGATCCGATGTGACTGGGTTTTTCATCCCATGTTGACTTATGCCACAAGTCCTAATTCCTAAATCACACGTTTTTTTAATTTTGTATTGGAATATTAATGTTATATTGCTTCTAAATGGAAAGTGGCTTGTTTGTCTCTTGCATGTGGATCTAGCTGTAGCGTATTATCCCACAAAAACACGTGATTATTACCTCATTTATACGTGTAATTCTTATAGACGAGGTATTTTTAATGGAGTATTCCAATACAAAATAAAATTATATCAAATATGATTATTTCCTGTGACATTTTAACAGTCTTCAAGCATTGTAGGCTCGAGCTCGTACATATTCAGTTCAAATTGGAACACTAGTTCTCAGCTTTAGCACTCAGCACTCTTCAATTAGTCATGTGGAATGAGAATTTGTGGGTAACAATAGGCCAGGCTACCACATATTTTCTACGGGGCTAGATTCGCTTAAGTCCGATGAAATTAATATTTTTTTTCCTTGCCAATAATAGAAAAGTGAAGTTAAATGAGGAAAATAAATTGTTTGGGGTTAAAATTAAATGACTAGGTGAGCAAAAAAATCATCACCATAAAGCCCACAACCTTGAAATGAACCACATTATACACCCGTCATGTTAATGAAGCAAATTAATGGCCCGAGAGATCGCAAAGATCAATTCCCTACACTCCCACCCACTGATTCTCTTTCTATAAATCTATACGGAGTATATATATTCCTTTTATGTAAGACGCTATTCTGACTTGAACGGCGGCTCCATCCGCTTTGGGAGACTCCTGTGCTAGCCACACTAGGACTACCATGGCGCCACCAGCCACCACGACTACCACAGGTTGACCCTTCGAAGGCACAAAGCTACATATCAATCAGACTAATTTTGCAACTTAGATTAAACTTCCAATACTAACTAACTCCTAACAGTTGGTTAGTTCACTAGTCACAGTATGTAGATAATTTAGGCACATGCACTCGACAAAATTGTAGTCGTAACAATGTGAGCTAACCATATAAACGTATCAACATCATGATTTACATACAAATAAGGTAGTGGGGGTTGATTGTCACACTACCAAACTGAAAAGTGTCAACAAAAATGCAAGCAACAAAATATAGAGTGTTTGGCATAATTGTACCAATCTTGCAATTGTTTCTTTCTAATAATGGTGGTTTTCTAGATGTTGAATAGTCAGTCTCTCCCTCTGCAGAAAAAGTTAACAGGATCCTTAAAGATTACAAATAAGTATGTCATTGGCAAACAAAACATATTAGGTGGTCTCTTCGAATAAATATATAAATTCATGCAATTTTGGAGCATTCTTATATGAATATGGAGTCTGTAAACTTCTAATTAACACGTAAATTCCTAAATAGCAAAATAGAAATGGGACCAGACTCTCTTCTACGTATGTATTATACTATAACATAATTAATTGTATATGTAACACTTGATTGTAACAATATGGTTAAAAAGTACGGAGTATTACCTAAGATTGAAAAAATGTTACACAAGATGTAAAAAGTGTTCAAATAAAATAAAGTGTTCCATAAGGGCCAAGGTAGCACGAGGAAAACTAACACCAGCAATTGTGGCAAAAGTAGTGTTACCTTATGTCTTAAGGACCGTTTAATTAACGTTTTACTCTTATCATGTAACACTTAACTCGTATTGGGTATTAACTTTGTAATGTTACTTAATAGTTAATACTCTGTATCAATTATATTGTGATGTAGATCGATAAGTAGCTTAAACTATCAACCAATTTGAAAATTAAATTGATTGGACTTTCGTGCAATAAAAACGGTTATCAAACTACTCGTATTGTTTTCCTACTAGCTAGCCCAATTCTAAATGGAAGTAGACCTAGTGAAGACTCACGAACCAGTCAGTACCCAGTCGGATCAAAAAAATGTCGCCCGGGACCTTGTGCTCCACCAAATCCTCTACAGGCCACCATGGCGCTAGTTAGATGTGGCAGATTTAATCTCGGCCCTCAACTCCGATCCGAATTAGCGTACCTGGACATCCAAATTGGACTCGAACTCAACAATCCAAATATAACCCAAAACCCAACACGTGCGGTGTTATGCTTCGTCCCACACGGCATGCCAGACGCCCATGCACCTTGGCACACGGCTGGGTCACAATACTTGTTCCGGTGTACTCGCGTTATGCCGAAAATCCAAAATCTCACCAAGGCACGACCTGTGGCACACTAACACGACATGTCGCGCTTATGCGGTGCCACTGCGTACTGGGCCGCTTGCTAGTTTGAACTACGTTTTGAATTATCCCTTTCTTTGTTCTTTATTACTCCCTCCTACCCATAATGATCTCCCCCTTTCGAAAACAGTTTTTGAGTAGGGATGTTCGGAGCTACTTCTAGACCAAATGAGTCGTACACTTGTTGTAAAAAATAGTACATATTCTATTCTGCATTGCATTTTACCAACTCCACTTGATTTTAAGGTAAACGAGTCTTTCATTTGATCTAGAAGTAGCTCCGAACATAGTTACTTAAAAACTGAAAACGAAAGGGGAAATCTTAGTGGGTAGGAGGGTGTATATACTAAAAACTCACGAGTCTCACCACCCCAATTGCGTGCTAGTCCGGACGCTGCACTCGGCGTGTATTGTGCCCGAGATTGTACGTCATGAGGGAGCCCGGCGTACCCGAGCCATACCGGTCTCCTCCACCGTCAACCCGTCTCGAGATCTCGAGATCGTGCTCATGCCGGCCCGCCCATGGCATGTGGCGTAAAGCCGCCGGTTGTGCGAGTAAAGCTCTAGCCGGGAGTCTTGTGTAATAATAGTAATATGATGATGATTTCAACATCCAAATTTTATTTTTATTTTGTTTCAGACAGTAATTTGTTTGTTGTTACAGTTCGCCAAACTCCACGAAATCACAACTGAAATGTCAGTATAAACATTACATCTGTTACACAAATGACCCAAGCGTAACAATAATTAAAATAATGAAATTTACCTAACCCTTTGAATAACCAACACTTTAACTTTCTATTTTTAATATTTGTTGTCTCAAATAGAACACAAAATAGTCTTCACATTCAAGTAAAGTTTGTCACATTGAGTGACAGACCATCCAACTCTCCCTCTCTCTCTCCTCTCTCCATAACAATAATCATGGAATTAAATGAAAACATTATAATAAAATCATAGAACAAAATAATAATAAAGTTAAAAAGGTGGGCTATAACAAAAAAATAAAATAAAAAAGTTGGAATTTTTTCCCCCTCTTTAAAGTTTCAGAGTGGAAAGGTTGTAAAGAAGAACAATCAATAAGAAGAACTAGAGAATTTGGAATTCAAAGTTTCTTTCTTTCTTTCTTTCTAGAGTGAGAAAGTTGTGCATAAACAAGGAAAAATAATTAATTAATTAATCAAAAACTAAAAACAAAGATTTGTAAATTGTATAATTTAATTATAAAAAACAATTTGTGAAAGTACTATCTCCCCCATGAGAGAAAAGCACAAATTGTACAAGAAAGGAGAGGTGGGCTGAAGAGAAAAAGAGCGTGCGGCAAAAAAAAAAAAAAAAAACAGCACTTCTTCTTCTCTCTCTCCTTTTTATTTTTTTTCACATTTAAACACACTTTATTCTTTGTTCATCTCTTTGAGGATTTTTTTTCTGGGTCTGTTAAGGTATGATTCTTGTTATTGAAGCTACCATTTTTGTGGGTTTTTTACTGAGGTATTGTGGTAGATTGCCAGCTCTTAGAGCTGGTTTTTACTGAGCTAAGTAATTTTAATGTACTCATTTGGGTTTTGCTTGAATTTTTTTTTACTGAGTTTTTAGTGAGCTTTTTAAGTAATTTAAATGAAGGGTATAATCATTTTAAAGCTGCAAATGTTATGGGGTAGTAATTTAATTATTATTATTATTATTATTATTATTATTGAATAAAAAGGTGAACTTTTGGTGCATATTGAAGAGATTTTAAGCTGGATTTATCCATTTTTCAGCTGAAAATTTTATAGGGTTGTATTTAGAATTAGCTGGGTATGTTTAATTTTAATTGAAGGTGTGATCTTTATTGGATTTTTATTTTTTTAAATATTAATTTTTGGTCTGCCATTTTGGTAAAGTTGAGAGCTTTTCTGGGGATCGGTGATGGGAG
This sequence comes from Spergularia marina, assembly GCA_963680865.1. NCBI lineage: Eukaryota > Viridiplantae > Streptophyta > Magnoliopsida > Caryophyllales > Caryophyllaceae > Spergularia > Spergularia marina. The sequence goes on along the minus strand of OY804553.1, from coordinate 16,537,512 downwards.
AAATAGGCAGCTTTTTTGTCCCCAAAAAAATTATTTGTTGTTTATTGAAATTAGCATGTTCTAATGTTCTTCTCTTTGTTTATGTTTTGTCTTTACAGCTGAAAGTAAGTCCCAGAATTTTTCTTGCATTTGTGTGATTTTATTTTGTTCCATTTTCTATATTTCAGATGAACATATCACAGTTTCATCATATTATTGTAGGTATGTAATTTTGTAATTTAATCCTGATTTTGTAAGTTTGTCAAAGTATTTATTACTTTTTTTTCCTGGTTGAATTGTAATTGTGTGGTAGGTAAGGAAATAAAATGGATGTAAAGTAGCAATTGCATGAATAATTTGTCCCACCTAGAAATATAATGTCATTCTTCTTCTGTCTTTGAATTGTTTGACTGCCAGTAGTTCATGCTAATCTTTATGCAGTATTGTTTTCGAATTCGTGGTGTTGTTTGTAATGGACATGTGTTTCCTCTGTTTAAGTTGCTATGGAAGAATCTGAATCTGTGCCTAATTGTGTATAACTTGAGAGTAAAGTAGATAAGTATGTGATAGCGCCTACAGATGCTTCTGAGGTCGAAATTTGTGGTTTTTGGGCATGTAATTCGGTTGTTATCAGGCCAGTTTGGAGTAATTATGTAGCTGTTATGATCAAGAGACTGATAATTAGACACAAGTACTTCGAAAGTTGAATGTGTTCAACAGACTGGGTCTTTTATCTCAATTTTTGTGATGCACAAATGAGAATCGAATACGATTTTGTGGTGCACTGTGATCGAATGTAACATCTCCTCTCTCTTGGTGCAGTGTGTATATTAGAGTAATGTTAGCAAAATGGGAAAAAAAGGAAGCTGGTTTTCAGCAATAAAGAGGGTCTTTACACATACCTCCAAGGATAAAGTAGCTGATGTAAGTAAATTTGCTATTTCGAGATCGTATTATAAATTCACTATTTTTACATTAGATACAATGATAGAATGAAGTAAATCAGTTGCGTAATACTGTATGCTTTGAATTCTGTTTAAATTGCATTACATACTACTCCGTATATGCTTTGAAATCTGTTGCCTTCCTGTCTAGTTAATTGACAATGAACTACTACTGTAATTACTGTTACTTTGACAGATATGACAACTTAATGCGATTCAGTTAAGTTGTTGTCAATTGTCATGCTCATTCGAATCATTTCCATCAAATCATTATTTAGCGAGTATACAGGGTTTTGTTCACTTAAAAATTGCAGTCTGAGTATATTTAGTTCCTGAAGTTCTCTGGTGATCTGATCCTATCACTTAATAGGGAACGGAGAAAAAGAGCTCGAAAGAAAAGAAGAAGAAAGGCCTTGGGAAGCTGAAACATGGAGATGGCCATTCATTTATTCCTCTATTTAGAGAGCCAAGCAGCATCGAGAAAATACTAGGGGAGGCTGAAAGGGAGCACCATGCTCGAAATCATAGGCCTCTAACTCCACCCGAGCAATCCAAGATACCCTCTCATGTAAATCCTCTTGTGAGAAATGCTACTCTTCTGTGGGATGATGATTCTATAGGGGCTGATACTCCTCCAAGGGATCCATCTCCACCAAAGGATGCTTCACCTCCACGGAATGTCACTCAATCAACTACACCTTCGACAAATACAACACTTCCAACTCCCCCTAGAGTAGCTACCCCTCCACCACGGAAAGCAGCTTCTCCTCCACGAGCTGCAGCACCAGTAATTGAAGTAACTCCTGCAAGGGCTCCCTCCCCTCAACCAGTTCGACAGTGGAGACCTGAGCCAACATTAAAGAACCAACATATGTGTGCTACTAAGATTCAGACAGCCTATAGAGGCTATATGGTGAGTGATCTAAAGTCTAAATCAATTCTTAGGTTTATTTCATTTTCTTTGTTACTAAGTTCAATGAATGACTTAAACTCTTATACTTGTCCGAAAGTATTCACTATGTATTCCTTCAAAAAAAAAAAAATTATTCACTATGTAGGATATAAGATGCGGTTTACAACTTTTTGCCACTAATTTCTCCATTCTTGATGGGGTGTTCAAATTTTATTGCACAAATGTGGTTTTTTAGTCCATTGCATGGAAAAATCATGTACCTGTATACTTAATTTTGATGCAGTTTTGCAAAAATCAGCCTTTGTTTTGCCACTGGTTTTATTCCAAAATTTTATGTCATTGATAATTTTACCAGATCACTCATCTTGACGCATCAAATTTCTTCCATGCTCCAATCTTAGCCCATTCTATGTCTTATTATGTAGAAATCCCTTGTTAATGGGATGCCTTGCTGTTTGAGTGTTTTCATTAAAAATCTAGGAGGGGTAGTTTCAAACTTGAAATGCAGAAGGTTCTGTCAGAAGAGGGTATTCCTTATTAGTTGCGGTTGGTAAACTGTCCGGGATATATATGATATGTTTTCAATCACCAATTTCTGTTCTCCTATGTAAAGATTTTGTTGTCTGTTATGGACCCTGAAACGTATTTGTTTTCATACCAGAAATTAAAGGGCGTTATTCACTCATATTATGTACAATTTGAGCATGCCGTCAATGATCCTATTGTTGGAGAGACTTACATGGAGTTGGACTGCAATTTGCCAAATAGTATCCGCTCTTAATATATTCTGATATCTGAAGTTATCTGCCTCTAGTGGAGCAATTACTTGTGTTATTGGCTTCTGGCCATATCAATTTGTTGCCCGTCTGACACTAAGCTTGGGATATTCAGGCAAGAAGGAGCTACAGGGCCTTGAGAGGTCTGGTGAGGCTGCAAGGTGTGGTAAAAGGTCAGAGTGTGAAGCGACAAACAGCAAATGCTCTGAAATGTATGCAGATGCTGGTTCGTGTACAAACACAAATCCAGGCAAGAAGGATACAGATGTTGGAAAATCAGGCGCAGCAACGGCAATCTCTGAATAGGAATGCAAAAGACCTAGAGAGTGCCTTCGGCAAGTGGCTGGTAAATTTTTTCTTCAAACACACTGTTTCCTCATAGCCCATATCATATTCATTCCATTCTATGAGGTTTTGTTTCTGAACCTTACTGCCTCATTCGCCAGTCTAATTTGAGATTTCATCCATTAGAAAACCAATAATGTCATTTCAGTTTAGTGAGGTATAATCAAACTAGTCTAGGAAACTGTGGTAGCTTATTTTTGCTTTAGCTGCAACCTGCAGAAAGCTTCAATCTGTAAACTTCCTTAGAATTTTCTATACGGATAGTATGATTTTGTCTTGTATGATATGGTGTCCTGCTTATTAAAGGATTGTTGGTTTTACAGTCTGAAAACCAGGAAGACTGGGATGACAGCACGCTGACCAAAGAAGAAATAGAGGTGAGGATGCAGAGAAAGTTTGATGCAATTGTTAAGAGAGAAAGAGCAATGGCCTATGCATACTCTCATCAGGTATCAATTCACTTCAGCTTCTAGACTATGCATTTTTTTTTTTTTTTTTTGGTCTGAGCTATTCAAAGAATCGAGTTAAGATGATTCACTAGGGTCAAAGACAGCTCATTACTTGCTTGGGATTGGACACTGCCTCTTCACATAGACTTATATTAGAAAGAAGCCTTCATAAAAACAGGAAAGATATGTGGATGCTGTCACAGTGTATATTTTGCACGAGGCCTCTCGATTTGGAAAGAAAGAGTAAACAATATTCAGAACTTGGTCTATTCTCCCCTCTATTGCTGCCCTTTTTTTCTTTTGGAACCTGTACTCCATTCCTTGAACCTGTCCATTTCTCGAGGTTCCTTTAAGAATGGACTTTCAAGTTTCGTCTGTCTGATTTCTTAACATGTATTTCAAGATAGCTTTTCAATTCCAACATCATTTTCATCATAATTTTTAGCTTTAAGTCCACATGATATACTAATGTTCTGCAGTGAGGAAAAACGTTACTAGTAGGTTATCTTTTCAGTAAAGCTTGGTTAGGTAGGTTACCCCATTAAAAGTAAGTTTCAGATGAACAATCACTAGCAAAGAATTTTTTAGTGTATAAGAAAGTTTATGGTCAGCAGCTTCTCACTGTTTATTCCTTACACACCACTACAACAGTATAACTCTTTTTATCTGGAAGATCAGATAGTAGTCAGACCTGTTCAACAATGCGTGATAATCGAAATTAATTATGGTTCACAAAATGAATTATAGCAGTTGTTTTCTGTAGTCTGACTGTTTGATGTTTCTCCTATCCTGTTCTCTGTTAGTCATGGAAATCCACTCCAAGAATTGGTCATGGGGCGTTAGCAGACTTCAGAACCGGAGGATATCCATACTGGTGGAACTGGTTAGAACAACGCCAGCCACCGCCAGTGACACCCAAAACAAATGTTCTGAGAAGTCCAGCCATGAAGAACTTCCAGTTAACTCCTACAAGATCACCTATGAACTTCAAGGCTAGCCCAGTGCCTCAGTCAAGCAGCATTGGTCAACTTGGTAACTCATTTGAGAACATGGATAATTCGACTCCAAAATCCACCCGATCATCCGCCCCTCTAAGTACAAGGCAAGCAAGAACACCTCCTGGTAGACTTGCTCAGAGATTTTCACGAGGCAGTGCAGCCAACTCACCCTTTAATGGTGCATCCTTCAGAGATGATGATAGCCTTACAAGCTGTCCACCTTTCTCAGTTCCACGTTACATGACCCCTACGGCCTCAGCTCAGGCTAAATTGAAGGCTGGCAAGGATCAGTTCCCTGACAGCCCAACATCTGTCACTTCCAATATGTCTAAAAGGCGGATGTCGTTTCCATTTGGTCAAAGTCCTGGGTCTTTCAAGTGGAACAAAGGATCGTTGTTTAACAAGGACAGTAGTTCTCAGAGGGGCTCAGGGAAGATCCAGACAACACAATCTGTAGGTAACCTGAGCATTGATTCATCAACTTCTATGCCTGCCTCTGTAGGAAGAAAGCCATTTAACCGTTTTGTGTGAATTTTTTTTTTTTCTTCATTTGTACTCTTTTACTTTGGCCTTTTGTTGGTCAAATATTTTTTTTACAAGTTTGATCTCTTCCTGTGCTGCTGTGTGATCTTATATACTGAAGTTACAGTTGATGTATACTAATAAAAATGATGTAGGATGTGATGGCTTGTAATTACTTTGATTGTAAAAGAGTATGTGTTGTAACATTGATTGATGAACTAAAATGTTTCCTTATTTGAGATTGGAACATTTGCAAGGTTGCTGAAGTTAACATGGGCTGATGGCCTGTCTTGGCCTGTCTTTCTCAGTTTGCTGTCTGGTTTTAACTTAACTCTTATTCCATAACCATGTATCAATCGCGACATCTGAATAGCCACCCAGCCTGTAGCACCAGGAACTCAGGAAGGGTGCATGAGTCAACCCAACCCGAACCTATAAAAAGCTTTAGTAGTGAGTATTGAGTACTCAGTAGTAGTTTCGTGCTTTCCAAAAGTGACCAATTAAGGTTCATAGGCATCCAGCAATGGAGTAGTTCGGACATTTGACCTAATCTAGTAGGTCTATCTTAACTACTACGGCCAGACTTTTTGAGTGATCTCGATTCTCAGACCCTTGTTCAAGGTGAAACTTTTCCGCATTAACGCAGGACTTCTATCAACAAATATGTTGGAACTATGGGGTATTGAAAACTTTACACAGGAGACGTATCAGTGAAAGTCACTGAATGTTTCAGAGACCAGACAAAATATAGCAACACTTTCTCGATGTAGCACGCATCTCCACACGTAAAGAATTCAATGAAACAGAAGGACGACTAAAATATTTCAAGAACTTGCATATTGTAAAGAACAAGTGAAGTTTAAAGATCAAGTTTCAAAAGTAATAGGATGAGATGATGACTTTCAAAATTGCCATACAAGGATCATGTTTCAGTACAGAAAAAAAAGGCAAGATACAAACAGAACAATGAGTTGACTTGACATTCCAAACTTACTAAACCCATCCATACAAAGAGTTTAATGCCAAAGACGATGCAAACGTATCTACAAGACTACTACAACTGATCAAATTCCTTCCAGTAAATCTGAAGCCACAGCTATTAGATCATCCTCGGATAGAAAATGTACCTTCTAAAATGTTTCCTCTATTTATATGGTCCTGCCACAAGGAATGTCTCTCGTGATCAAGCTCGCACATCAAATAATTCAAAGCTGGACTTGTCTGTCAAAGATCCAACTGAAAGGAACAGTAGGTGCCTGTTTTGCCCTCTCTCGAGCTCTCTCTTCCAGCCTTCTGATTCTTGGTGGTAGACTGCACACGTAATCCTGTGCCTTTTGCCCTTCAGGTGAAAGGCCAGTAAGCTTCTCGACCTGCCAACGACCAACCAGAAACTCCAATATGTCGGCATAGTCCCTAGCAGTATAGACTCCAAGCCTCTGAGCAACAGCAGAAAAATGATCAAACAGATTGTCATCACGGCCATCATACATGAGGTGAGCTGGCATAGAGATCTTCTTCTTCATCATGTCAGCAAAACCCAGGACAGTACCATTGGGGTCAATTTCAAAGAGCTTCTCCACTATCTTGGTATATGCAGTTTCATGTCGCTTCTCATCTGAAGCAATTATGCCACATATCTGTGCCAACTTGAGATCTCCATGTTCCTTAGCAAGTCGTGCTGTGTTGCCATGGGAAATAAATGTCGCCCTTTCTTGAAACGATGTGTAAATGAAGCCAAGATAAGGATTGTTTTCAGTCCTAGGGTCCTACAACACATGAAGTAGCAAGTGAGCCTTTCAACAAAATAACACAAGAGTAATTGTCTTCATAGATCAGATAACAAGGATGGCAAGCTACGACACAAGAGCTATTCCAAAAGCTATTAGACTATGTGGGTACAAGACTTGGCAGATGAAAACATTGCATTATCAATCCAAAACTACTAACCACCACTACCATCCCTTCTCATAAATCTCTCCTCCATCCCTCAGTGAACACATAAATCACAGACAAGCTACACATGGGACAATGTTATCATATAACATCTAATTAAAAATTCGCCATAGAGCTGTCAAGTTATTCAGTCTATAGACTATAGCCTCATCCAAATAACGGTAAGAGCACAACCTACTGTATATACCTTAAACAACACGTAAATGTTCACTTCCTGTTTCCTACCACCAAAATGACCCATGAGGCCTTGAATATGATAAAACAACTTAAGGAGCAACAGAAGAACATGAATCCACACACTACCCTTGACCTGTTTTCACCTCCCCAATACATATTCCACCTTACTCAAATAGTAATTAACATCTCCCTGAATTTTGCATTCCTACACCCTCCCAAAAAGGGCTTGTTAAGAAAATTGTGATGGAAAATATTTAGAGTAGGAGAAGCGTCTGATTTAACTGTTATAGCCAAAATGCAGAACTCCTACTATCATTAAAAAAAAAAAAAAAAAAAAAAAAACTCGAGGAAAATGGAACTTACCATCCCAGACCCAATCAGATACTGAATAGTTTTCTCAACGGCTCTCATGTCAACACGACCAGTGAGATAAAGGTACTTGTTGAGAAGATCACCATGCCTATTCTCTTCAGCAGTCCATGCTCTTGTCCAAATAGCCCATGAAGTAGGACTTGCTCCAGTTTCATCCCTGACTCCATCCAGAGTATTAAGCATTGTCTGATAAGTTGGAAGAGCTTCTTCTGTAATCATGTCCCCAACCAATGCAACATAGTGATCATCTGGGATCTCTCTTGCCCTCTCTCTGAGCTCCTTGACCTGTTCATGGAAACCCTCTGATGCAGGATCAGGAAGAAAATCTTGAGGCTGCCAACATTTTTCGACAGGCTTTAAATGGATCAAGAGGTTCTCATCTGCCCACTTTTCCATTGATTGGAATATTTCAATCTTTTCCTGAGGCATGGAATGAGTTACTTGGACGTGCACTTCACGTGGAGGTGTAAACGGCTTCTTCAGGCTTTCAGCTTCTCTAAAATGCAAAGAACTAAAACATCAGAACGGAATCTTACCAATCTGTCAATAATATTAGTACAATAGCAACTAACTAAACATAGCCAAGTAGCCTTTTAATTGAACATAAGCTAGAACGGAACACAAAAAGCATCTTTACACGATTTAAGGAAATTCCACATGTTTAAATTGCCATCTGCTGTCTCACACAGCAAAACACTACACAAGTGAACTGGAAATCGAACAAGGCAAAGAATTCTTAACACAGACGTTCTCCTGGACAAGCTCATATATCGTGCAACCATTAAACAAGATCAAGAAAAGGGGAAGCAGATGAAATAGACATGTCCACAACTCCACATACAGAGTACACACCCTAAACCTTTACCATGCATACAAAAAGTAGTCAAGGCAGATCAATGATAAGTTGACAACATGTAAGAGAAACATCGGCTTTACTTCCGTAAAAGCAGGTTCTACCCTCACAGAGGATGACCTAGCATCCCACGAGGCCCACGTAAGTTAAATTATAGAGATTAAGCCTTACTAGTGAAGACTTCTTGTTCTCTCCTTGAAATCTCTAAATCCCCTTTGCTAATGGACTTGTTTCCAATCTAAATTTACTTGTATCTTGTTAATATTTTACAGCTATTGTGTGTTCTTACCACCTATTTTTGACGTGCAACTATTTTCTGTGTGTTTCTTTTTAGTGTTTCATCAAATCATCTACTTCCCACCAATAAATTTTTAAAGGGCATAAAGACTTCTATGACATATGCACCACCTCAATCTGTGTTCTTTCTCCTCCAAAACAACAAACATTTTGTGCAAGAACAGTGATCAAACCTCTACTTCAAACCAATTAAAGGAAAGGAAAGGACATTCACCAACATCATCAGACTATCAGCCGTATAAAAAGCAAGCTACGGGCCAAAACTACGGGTATTCTCATTCCGAATCCAGTATAAAGCAAATTGATCTTTCTCCTTTCTAGATATTTAAGCAATTCTCTGAGGTACATAATATCTTTGAGTTCAGATTCAAACCCCACTAGCAGAACAGGAGTAGCACATTACCAATCAAACTTTCATAATTCTCCAAAACAAGTTAAAACTTAAAACAAGTGTACAAAGAAATTCTAGGGCAATTAATACTGATAGAATTACCTATCTTTACACTTCCAAATGGTAAATTAAATTTTTCGACTGACAAAAAGAACCACTGCTAGATAACTTTCACTGTCTAAATCATCAACAATCATTAAAGAGACAAGCCCAGAACACTGAAACATAGACAGTTACCAATCAACATCAGTCCAATATGAGAGTTTAAACATCACTTTTATCATTAAATAAACTTCTCACATACTCTAATTAATTTGTCACAAAAAAAAAATTAATAGATATATACACAAGTAGTATTACCTGTGACCTTGTACAACCTCCTCAAATTTGGGAGAATAAAAATAAATGCTCAACTACCACTACCTATATATTATCACCTAAAATTCTCACCAAATTTTTGCAGCACTCTATTAATGCCCAAAAGCTTAAAAACACTGCAAAATCTATCAAGACTCAGTTTTTTTTTTTTTTTCAGTGTTTATTTTTCATTTTGTTAGCCCCACACACCAGAAAATGACAAACTATTTCACACAACCATGAATCTTCATGGTGAAGGCACAAAAAACCATGGTGGGCAAAATCAGACCTCCCACCCCCAACCACTAGTATCTTCCCATACACTCAACAGGAAATACTATAATACGAAAAAAATTAATAACAACATAATAGATTAATCAAGAAATTTGCAGAGCATCTGAGTACAACAAGTTGCAGCTGCAGAGAATGAAAATGATGGATTTGCAGAGATGCCCATATCATAAAATTCGCACTATAAATGATTAAATGTCAAATCCATAAGATCAAAAGTACAAAGATTGAAACTTTATACCAAGAAAGTGAGAAATATGACAAAACACCAAAAAAAAAAAAAAAAAAACATCAAAGATCAGAGATACCCAGATGATAAATTAGTGCAAATTACTAATAACTTGAAGAAGAAACAACATTGGAAATCAATAAAATTAATTAATAAATAAATAGAAAAAAAAAGGAGGGTGAAAGAAGAGTACTTAGGAGAAGAGCTGCTGAGAGTAGAAGCCATGAGAAACTTGGGAGATCTGGAAGAGGGCAATTTGGGAAGAGAGAAAGAGGAAGGAAATGTACGACATTGGAATGGTGCTGATATTGGATTGAGATTCACAGCCATTTTCTGTTGGCTTCTTTGATACACTTCTTTTCTTCTTCTTCTTCGGCTGTTGAGTTCTTTTTTTGGGGGGGTTTGGGTTTGCTTTTGTTGGGTGTCCACAACCACAGGAAGAACAAGGTTAAAGTATATATGTGAGGAGAGAGAGAGAGAGTGTGAGAAAGTTCAAGGCATCTGACTCGACTCTCCAAAACTCACCATTAAATTAAATAAAAATGTGGTAAAACGAAAATGAAATTACGAGTAATAAAAAGTACACTTGTGGATTTACTATGGAAATCATTGTAGTACATGTTTGAATATAAGATATGGTCATGAGTCTCATGATGAGTCATGACTTTGCTTGAATTAGATGCTAACACTCACTATTATAGTTGGTACTCCATGTTTGAATACTAATATTAAGATGTTAAATCTCAATTTTCTAGTCAAAGAGTTTAGAGGAAGTATAAATTATTTGGGAAAAAAGAAACATGGATGAAGATAAGTTTTAATTATTTATCTTTGTATAGTATACTCCGTAGTAACAGGTATCATTGAAATTTCCGACTATTTCGTGGTACTTCTGAGGTTTTCGAAATTCTCATGTTACTCATTAGATTTGCATTTTGTTAAAAATTCTACCGAATGTTAACACTGTTATTTTCATTGTATTTCAAAATTTGTTTAACGATAAAAATGATACAATTGTTAAATAACTTAAACCACTTATCTCAATAATCAATGGTTAGATTAAAACAATTAAAGATAAATAGAAGTCTCAAACCTATCCTTTCGACTTCCCCCCATCCCTGCCAGTGGCGGAACTTAACCATAATATCGATGGGGGTCAGGAAGCAAACACATAACCTCCCATGTAATTTTGGCCGGCCTTAAACGACCATCCTTTTCGCTCGCCCTCGCACCTTCTCACTTCCCTGTTCTCCTTGATTTCCCCTCTTTCTGTCTCTATCATCTGTCAAACCCATTCTCTCTCCCCATTCAAGCAATTACCCGAGTCAACATCTTCTATATCTTCTCATGTAATAGGCCGACTCATAATACGTTGCAACACAACCCAATAAGATGGAAAATCCTCAATTAGACCCATATATCCTCTCTTGGGGTTAAAATGTGAATAACTTGTTGGTAGTATGGTCGGTGGACTATATTACAAACATATCACAAGCTCGTCAGATTCCTAATTTGGCACAATTTTCATATAGTATCGTTGTGTTACACCTAGAATTGCTTTTGGTAGTTGTGTGAAGGAGGAGATACGAGAGGGGGGTGGCCGGCTGGAATAGTTATGTCGGGTGCGTGTTGGCCACAAGGAGAGGAGACAGAAAATGTGGTTCTTTCTTTTTCATTATGTTGCACTAGTAGAAGATGGCGGAGATTCCAACTCCTCGAAATGATCCCAAGGTAAGAGAAGGCTATTTTTTTTTTGTACACTGGAGCAGCTAATGCTGAGGGGGTGAAACCTGGGACACTTCCACGTTGACTTATTAACCACTAGGTTAGCCTTAACACTAAAAGATGGCTAAATTTTGCCGTTAGTGTACCACCTCTCTATCCATTTTGATGGAGATGACGAAAACAAACTTTCTAAACAGTCAAATGCATGAGATAAATAATATCCCATACAATGCTTCAACTTTCATAAGAAATACCTCCGAACCTACTAAGTATGTAAGACTTGAGTTATGAAACATGTACTAGAATCTCCAACTTCTTTGTATCCAATTTTGTGACAAATGAAATCCCTTTTCAAATAATGACAAAATAAAGAAAGAAAATGTTCAACACTACGGTTTATGGAAAGAGATTTATGGAATTGATTTGTCTCAAATTGGGAAACTAAGACTCATATGATCAGTTTATGATGAATTCATATCATCATACTACCAACAAGACCTTTATCTTTTAGCGCCCGAAGAGGATATATGGTAACTTCTCATCCTATTGGGTTATGTTGAGACGGACGGTGGGTTGGGCTATTATAGAGCAACTCTGCGACCGCGTGTTGATTCCGTGGTCAAGAGTATGCCCAGGTCAGCAGCCTAACGGGAGAAAGATCATGGAGCTAGACTATGGTTGGCTGCCACTAGCAACGAGGGCGTTGCTTTCTTAAGAGGGGGTGAATGTAATACCCCATATTTCAGAGGAGGTTCCTAAGAGATTAAGGGCTCATATGAGGTGTTCAAAAGGATTGACAGTGCTACTCATACCAACAAAGTCGAATTTTCCTTTAGAAAACCCATGTGATAAGAACTCCACAATTAAGCTGTGGAGTAGTTTCATGATGGGTGACCTCCTGGGAAGTTTCCCCGGGTGCGCACAAGTAAGGTCAAAGTGCAGCAGAAGGACCCGTGTTGGTCTGTGGAGCCAGTTACAGTCTGGCAAACTGACATAGGTAACTACTCTTGGTTCAGGTGCTGATGAATCGAGGAGTCACAGAATGATTGACTATTTCCTCTTACGCTGATTCTACTCTTCATATACCATTAGAAAATTTTGGATGCTTTCAAATAGTATAACAATGGAAATGGTGTATGGGGGGTGATTCTTCTGATATCCAAGGGACATATGAAATCGATCTCGTGAGTGCATTGGTGAATAGAAAGAGAGTTTCCCAACGGATTGACCAAATAGAAACATGTAAGTTATACAAAGAGAATTATGTTGAAAATAGCAAGTAAATTGAAATCTTTAAGGGATTGTTCAAATCTCTAAGTCATTGGAAAGTTGCCAAATAAGTTGGACCGGTATACAGTGGCGGATCTAAAAAAAATATTTCGCGATGTCTTAATATATTTTTTCATTGTCCCTCTATCTTTTTAAGGGAACTTTTCACAAACTTTAACCTAAAAATTTGCGTTTTCGAAAATGTTTGCGGTGTCTGCGGACCTCATACCTTAAGGCATGGATCCGCCACTGCCGGTATAAACACCTAAATTTATCAATTCCATGGCAAAATGAGTAATGACACAAAAAAAAAAAACAATGGTTGCACCACATGAGTAATAAAGGCGAATTATTGCCTTTTGGTGGAATACACTATAGTCCCCAAAAGTAATTTAAGATGACACATTTTGACTACTCATAGTTTCATTTCCTGTTAACACCACCAGAATAGCGAAATATGATAACAACCCTAGTCATCACTTTTAGTTGGAAATAAGAAATTTTTTATACCATGAACGTGCATCACAATCTAATAGTTCACACAAGAATGATAACTACTAGGGTTTCTGGGTAGAATGTTAAACAATGGTGATTTTTGTGGAGATACGGGGATAGTTGGAGTAAAAGTAAAAGTAAAAGGAAATGTTAGGTGTACAGATATAGAAAACACATATTAGTAATCGTCGGCCAAGATCGGTGTTGCATGTTGAGGAGGTGATAGACGTGTATAGTCGGAAACCTAGAGAGATACTGTGTATGTGAAGATCAATTGGATAAAGGACGGGCACTCTAAATTTCATTTGATTAATTAATTTGGAAATTCAGTGTAATTGGATGGAATTTATGGGTTCCCTTGAGAATTCTTGCTTAATTAACTAAGTTTTAGTGTGTGATATCGATATGGAGGGAAGTTTGAACTTAGAAATTGGCAGGAAGTTAACTTTTGCCTATTCTGTATTTGGAACTTGTTTTTTTTTTTAATACGCGGTAAACAAAGCTTGTTGAACACATAAACGATCTTATCATATTCTATGGAAAACGAGAAACTTTAAAAGGTATAGCAAACATTAATATTGAGAAACCTGGATGTGCATTTGTCCTCAATTAAGATACAAATAGATGTAAGCCTGTGCGTTGCACGGGTCTCTTAATGACGATATCCAATTATGATGATAAAGTTGAACCGGTAAATATTTGAACCTTATATAGAAACTATTGCTTCAGACAATTATTTTCATTATATGAACCTCATTTTACAAATTTGAAAACGTATACTTTCAAATCAGTCCTCTCACTATAATATAACTACAATTATTTTTTTAATTCAATAGAACTATCTTGAAGATGGAGTATTACTTAACCTCTTGAAAAAAAAAAAAGATTTTATTACTTAGAAACATTCACGTAGTACTCTTGTGTTTTCATTTTTCACCTGATTTCCACAATTTCATGTTTGTTTACAATATGTACCATAATTTTTGCCCTTCGTACACATTATTGAAAAAAAAATACTATAATCTAAAATAAAGTATTTGTCTTTAATTTTACAATTTTAACTTAGCACCCTCTAATAAATTAGAACTAAATTAAATCTTTTAATGAAACCTCGTGCATCGCACGGGTCACTAAATAATGATGTCTAATCATAATGATAAAGTTGAACCCATGAATATCTAAACCTTTATATATGATCTATTACTTGTATTTTATTTTACCCGGGTAAACAATTACTTTTATTATAAAATTTATTTTACAAATCGAGAACTTATACCCTTTTACTGAGCCTTAATAATTGGATTCCTGATAATGAGCTTGTATATAATTTTTAAAGACAATTTAAAATATATAATTTAGTGTCAAATATCAAATAATTACTATAAAATTTTGATAGAGTGATCCAACCCAAGAGCATGTTACATGACTTATTTATGTGAAAATTATATTTGAGTGTAAATAAATTTAGGGATCTGCTCTGATTAATTAGGAAAATTTCACAAAAATATGTACCTTAATTTTTTTCCTTTGGACACATGATTGAAAACGAAAACAAATAGTATATTCTAAAATAAAATCTTCGTCTTTAATTGTTCGACTTTAAATCAACAACTTTTAATGTCATTTACAACTATACTTTTATACAAAAATACAACTTTGAATACTATTGTTTACTTTATAAAAAAAAAAAAAGATATATATACTTCGAAACATTCACATAGTAGCCTTATAATTCTATTTTTCACATGGTGTCAACATTTTTAGGTTTGTGTATAATATGTATTTAATTTTTGCTCTTCAGACACATAATTGTTTTTTTGCTAAAATCTAAAATAAAATTTGTTCTTTAATTGTAAAATTTTAAATCATTACTCTCTAATGTCATTAGAACTAAACGTTTCTTTAAAAACACTACCTTCAATACTACTCCCTCCATTCAACTCCACTCTTCCTATCACTTTTTGGCACGCACTTTAAGGTGCGATTCTACCTATGTTTGAGATTACGTAAAATTCTAAAATTTTGTGAAAATCACTATTGACATTTAATCTTGTTTGTCTAAAATTTTTGGAATTTTACGTAATCTCTAACATAGAGAAAACCGCGCCTTAAAATACGTGCAGAATAGTGTTAGGAAGAGTGGACTTGAATGGAGGGAGTATTAGTTAACCGGCCTCTTAAAACAATTATTACTTAGGAACATTCACATGGTATCTTTGCAGTTCTATTTTTCACATGGTTCGTTTTCATGTTTGTATATATATAAAATGTAATTTTGGACTCAAAGAAAAATTGTATGTGATTTGGACACATGATTCACTATATATATATGTTCAATTCAAATTAAATTATTTGTTCACTTACCATATCATGTACTAATCATGATGATAAGTGATATGGTAAATGAACAAATAACTCAATACCAATTATACATGATATTGTAAGTAAAAAATATGGACTTTCTAATGCGAAAATATGGACTTTCTATAATATTGCAATCGCTGCAGGAACTCAAAAAAGCCTTATTTTTTAAGGTCAAAATTACATTTTATTGAATTATTTCTTACTTTATATAATTCTTATTTAATTAATTTTTTACATATCATATCATGTATAATTGACATTAAATTATTTGTTCACTTGCCATATCACTTATTTAGTCCATGTAAGATTTAAATACAACTTTTTTTATACATAACATAGATCAGTTTCTAGAAAGTTCTATTCTTATTTAATTATTTTTTATTTACCATATATGTATAATTAACATTAAATTCTTTGGTTAATTACCATACATGGGATTTATATATAATATTTTAATTACATGATAGGGAAAAATGGACATTCTAGAATATTCTAATCGTTTAATTATTTTTTATTTACCATATTATGTACAATTAACATTATATTATTTGGTTATTTACCACACATGGGATTTATATATAATATTTTAATTACATGATATGGAAAAATGGACATTCTAGAATGTTCCAATCATTGTGGGAGCTCAAAAAAGTCTGCTTTAATAATATATATTGATTAATAATTGTTGATTACACAATATTATTAACGGAAAAAACTACTTTTTTGCCCTGTGAAATCACGAAATCTTTTTGATTAATAGATAAACGTAATAAGACAAAATCAAGAGGATTTCAAAAGCATAAAATAAATTAATATATATTTTATTCTTACCTTTTTTTTGTAAACTTTACCACATATTATATCTCTATATAAAATTGGGTTAAGTAAGTGTGTTAGAGTAGGTGTCCTACGACAATAATGCGTTGAGTAATTAAATCTAATTAGGAATAAACGTGGGATATATTCAATATACTAAGTAAGTTGATTAACGTAAATCAATGACGATTGGCTAACTAGAGTTTGGCGTTATTGTCATTTGACGGCGGTAATCAACTGATCCCTCTCGGTCACACCTGTAGAGATAGTTTATGCAGAGGATAGTATATCTGTATTATATACAATATAATATAAAACCTAATATTTTAGTTAAAGAGTAAAATGATTATAGAGGAAAATGTTTTACGAGTTTGGAACTCAGGACGAATAAATTACGGTATTTGTGTGAATTGTCAATATAGACAATTAGCTAATTAAATTACAATTATTTGTAATTTTAGCTAAAATGATGTAATTAATAATTATTATATTATAATAATAATTAAACAAACACTTAAAGAAATAACTGTATAAATTATACCAAAATTGTAAGATGTTAAGGGGTATAATTAGTAAAGGCAAAATGATAATTTGGATTACCACTAGTATATAATATACTAGAATTTGATGGTCAAACACAGGACACATTATTTTACACACACACAACTTAATTTTAGAGAGACAATTGAGAGAAAAACCTCTTTTTTCTCTAAAAAACAACCAACTTTCAACACCTTTAAGATCAAGTTTTCTTGATTGCATGTAAATGAAAATGTGATCAAAACACATATCTAAACCTAGAATAACATTGGCTAAAGTGTAAGCTAATTTTATTTTGGTTGTAGGGTATAATTCACCTAATAATACTAGCTTGTTTTGGTGAATTTTGGAGGGCTACTTGGTGCATCTTGGAGGAGGTTTTCTATATTGAAAGCTCAAAATTTAAGAAGGAGGATCCCCATTAATTAGCAGCTCAAAAATCTTCTTTGAATGTATGGTCAATATTCCTCCTAATTAAGGTATAAAAACTAATTTTATACACTTTTTCATGGTTTAATCTTACATGCAACTAAAAATCCTTAGCTAAACTTAATTAGGAGTAATTAAGTAATGATTAGAGGAGCCTAATTAGAGGCTAAATAACTTACAAAGTGTGGATAGATAGTTTATATAAAACTGGGTTGAGCAAGTGTGGATAGATAGTTTCAACAAGAAGTAATTTTATATTTATTGATAGGAAATTGCTAGGAAATTAGATGTTTAGAATTAAAAAGGTTCAACAAATCTAAGTTGAGTTCGCACACTATATATCAGTGATCCTATGAAATTTTGCATATGCTAATCATCATAATTAAGATAATATACATAATTATGGATTTAGGTTCAAGTAGGAACTTTATGTATATAGGAACTTTAAAAACCAATCTTAACCCTCCATCTATCTGGATCTAATGGTCTAAGAAAATAGCTATAAAAAGAAAAAAAGGAAAAATAAGATAAAAAATAAACCAATCCACCATAACAGTTTCTCTCTCCTCCCCGCACCCCCAATTCTCCTCTCTCTTCCGTTACCCACTTACCCAGCCGGCGTAACACCAGTGAAGTCGCCGGCCAACACGCACCACCAGGTCCACCACAATATCGGCCGCAAAAAGCACCACCTCACCTGACGTTCGTCGGCGACACCCATCTGTTTCCACCGTCTTATCTTCTCTCTCTTTCTATTTCCATTTTACATCGTCTTTGCCGCATCTTTTCTTTCTGGTCACTCCATCGTCGATTATTGCCGTCGTCGTCGACGTCAACCACGCAGCACCTATGTCGAGTGTTCTTCACCAAGTTCATCAACTTTGATTTTTGGGTGAACATATGTTAATCTTGATGAACATTCCACTCAGTTTTGATGAACATCCATAAAAAGATTGATGAACATAAAACGTACTTTTGATGAAACATCAACTACAGTGATGAAAAAGATCGAGATTTTGACACTTTAAAACTAATTTTCTCCCTCCTCCAACCCTCTTTCCCTTTCTCTCTCCTCCCCCCCCACCAATCCACCATCACGGCACCACACAGCCGACGACAAATCGCCATCACCTTACCCGCCGCCGCCTGTGGCGACCGCACCCAGCCACCACACTTCCCGACCCCGCTAAGCGTATCCCCTATCTACTCCACACTTTCATCCTCAAATGTATGTTCATCGAACAACAGTTAAATGTTCATCAAATTATAAGGTATGTTCATCAATTTCAGCTGAATGTTCATCAATTTCAAGCTGAATGTTCATCACTTTAATTCACCCACCATTTCTATCTCCATTTCTGCAAATTAATTGATGAACATTGACTTAATTTTGTTAAACACATAACTCAAACTTGATGAACATTAACTTCATATGGATGAACATACAACTTAAGTTGATGAACATAGTGATTATAACTGATGAACATAAAATCTGGATGCACTTTTAATTATTATATTTACATTTCTTTTATTTGGATGAACGTCAAACTGATGAACATACACACATTCAACTGATGAACATTACCTCGATTTCATTCGTCTTTGTCTACTGTTTCAATCATTTGCACTAAGCGGCGTTGACGTCGGTCAATTGACGATATCGGGGAGTCTTTTGACGGTTTTTTTGTGATTGTTTCTGGATTATGGAGGAGGAAAGAGGAGGATAAAATAGGTAGAAGTGGTGGAGGATGGGAGGAGGATGTCAGCGGTTAAGGTGGTGAAGTCGGCGGTGTGCTATGTGGTGGCGGCAGGGGGCGTTGGCGCTCGATCAGTTGGGCAGGGGAGGAGAGAGAATATAGAAATGGGTTTTGGTTTATTATTTTCTTTTTGGTGAATATGTAAGGGGAAGGGGAATGAGAACCGTGGGATTATGTTACATCTAGTGATTATAAATAGTTCTTAAATTTTCTATATACTAAGGTTCCTACCTGAACATGACCCTATAATTATTTAATATTTAAAACAAAAATAATTACATAATATTTTGAGGGGATGTATAGAGTTTTACTAAACCAATCACCGTGATTGGCACAAAAGTGTCAATCACGGATTGGTGGCTAAATCCTAACCGCACATCTGCATTTCCACAATCCAAAAGCCCAAAATATTTCCCCCACCCATACCCTTATTCAGTCTTCTCTCTCTCCTCCCCAACTTAGCCACCACGCACCACCACTACGTTCACCCACACAACCGTAAAAGTGGGTTAGGGTCCTACTTTTCCGGCCACCTTAAGGATACCTGTAACACCCCGGCTCATCGCCTGAGCCGAGAGTAGTCACCTATGGCAGCTTGCCAGGCTGTGGGCTAATCTCACAGACCAACACAGGTCCTTCCGGCGCACTTTGACCTCACTCGTGCGCACCCTGGGAAACTTCCCAGGAGGTCACCCATCCTGAAATTACTCCCAGTCAAGCACGCTTAACTTTGGAGTTCTTATCACATGGGCTTCCTAAAAGGAAAGTCGACTTTGTTGGTATGAGTAGCACTATCATTCCTTTTAAGCACCTCATATGAGCCCTTAATCTTTCAGGGATCTCCTCTGAAATCCGGGGTATTACATTCACCCCTTCTAAAGAAAGCAACGTCCTCGTTGCGACTGGCAGCCAACCATAGTCTAGCTCCAGGATCTTTCCCCCGCTAGGCTGTTGACCTGGGCTCTCCTGACCACATGATCAACTCGCGGTCGCAGGGTTGCTCTGATACCATTTGTAACACCCCGGCTCATCGCCTGAGCCGAGAGTAGTCACCTATGGCAGCTTGCCAGGCTATGGGCTGACCTGACAGACCAACACGGGTCCTCTCGGCGCATTTTGACCTCACTCATGCGCACCCTGGGAAACTTCCCAGGAGGTCACCCATCCTGAAATTACTCCCAGTCAAGCACGCTTAACTTTGGAGTTCTTATCACATGGGCTTCCTAAAAGGAAAGTCGACTTTGTTGGAATGAGTAGCACTTTCAATCCTTTTAAGCACCTCATATGAGCCCTTAATTTCTCAGGAACCTCCTCTGAAATTTGGGGTATTACATTCACCCCCTCTTAAGAAAGCAACGTCCTCGTTGCGACTGGCAGCCAACCATAGTCTAGCTCCAAGATCTTTCCCCCGCTAGGCTGCTGACCTGGGCTCTCCTGACCATTAGATCAACACGCGGTCGCAGGGTTGCTCTGATACCATTTGTAACACCCCGGCTCATCGCCTGAGCCGAGAGTAGTCACCTATGGCAGCTTGCCAGGCTGTGGGCTAATCTCACAGACCAACACAGGTCCTTCCGGCGCACTTTGACCTCACTCGTGCGCACCCTGGGAAACTTCCCAGGAGGTCACCCATCCTGAAATTACTCCCAGTCAAGCACGCTTAACTTTGGAGTTCTTATCACATGGGCTTCCTAAAAGGAAAGTCGACTTTGTTGGTATGAGTAGCACTATCATTCCTTTTAAGCACCTCATATGAGCCCTTAATCTTTCAGGGATCTCCTCTGAAATCCGGGGTATTACAATACCACACCCTAAATAGGGTCGACCAAACCCATTCAAACACCCACTCTCCTTAGGGTGTCTTTTTGTGCTTTTCCGGGAAGCCAGCGGTGCTCCGGGGGTGGGAGGTGGGTCGCCGGCTGTAGGCGCTGGGTTGGGTAGGGTGCTGGTGGTGGTGTGCGTGGTTGGAGGTTGATACGCGGTTGCCGGATCTAGGCTGTTTTGGGTTGGATGAAAAATGGACGCCTTTGCTCCTGTGATTGGGTCCGTACACCCAATCACAGTGATTGATTTATCAGCACTCGACATGTATATGGTCTTCCCATTCTCTCTCCTCTAAAACCAAATCGAACACCACCAAATACCTTACTCATCTATTGGTGACCATTGCCTTCACAAGGTGGCCTACCCAAGGGTGATGTTGACGGGAAGAAACAATGCTGGAAACTTAAAAAAAAAAAGGCAGTCTGATATGAGACGGTTTCACGATAATTTATTGTGAGACGAATCGTGAGACGCACTTATTTGTTTAAAAATTGAACCATTTAACATTCATTGTGACCATTATATTGATTTTCGTGAACTTGTTTGTTTATGATTTAATGACATCAGTTGTACTGTGATTTAAAAGGGTTAGAAAATATAAAAGAAGACATAATTTATAGAGTAACTCATTTACTTATTTTATATGAGCCATTCCAATCTTACTAAATTAAAACAATCACTAAAGAGGTACAATGGTTACTAAAAATGTAAAAGAGGTCACTATTTATAGGTAATTTGCGAGACCGCACCTTATAAAATCAAAATTTTGGAAGACCGCACCTTTTCTGTTAAATTTTGCGAAACCACGGATTTTAAATTCTATTATTTGCGAGACCGCACCTTTATTGTTAAATTTTGCTAAACTATGCCTTTTAAGTTCTATTCATTTTGCGAAGCTGCACCTCTTTTCATTTCCGACCAATTTTGACCAAATATGACAGGAAGGGGGTTTCTCACAAGGCCACAATCAAAGTTGATATAAGAAAAGCCTTCGACTGAGTCTCATGGAAATACTTAGAGAATCAGCTGAGATTCTTGAACTTTCCAGAGAAGTTTATCAGCTGGATTCTAACTTGCCTCAATACAGCTCACCTTTCCCTAAGTATCAATGGATCCCAAGTTGGTTATGTGATGGGGAAATTTCCTTTCAAATACCTAGGGGTTCCATTACACTCCTCTAGGCTTACTACAACAATGTACTATCCTCTCCTCGACAAAATCAAAGCAAGACTGCAACACTGGGCAAACTTGTTCATTTCCTATGCAGGGAAAGTTACAGTTGATTAACTCTATCATTCTTGGTATTCAAAACCTACTGGGTTTCAGTGCTTCTGCTCCCCATGATGGTGCTAAAGAAAATCACTAGGCTTTGCAGAGATTTTTTTTGGGGTACAAGTGAGCAAAAGGGGAAAATAGAATTCATCAAATGGAAGACAATTTGCACCCCAAAAAGAGAAGGTGGTCCTGGCACAAAAGAGGTGTTAAACTAGAATAAAACACTATATGCCAAATGGATTATTAAGTTGCTGACTAATAATGAGAATATCTGGTGTAGATGGGCTAGAGCTTATTACTTGAAGTAGGAGGATTTTTTGGGTTATTGGTCTAAGCATGACTGCTCAGCCACTTGGAGATCCCTCCTATCAATAAGGGAGCAAATTGTAGGAAAAGCTGGCTCAATTGGGGAAGCTAAAATGATGATTAACAATTGGAGCAATAAGGGCAAAAGCAAACTGGTGTATAAGTTCTTCATGGAGGAGAGAAATGCTATCAAGTGGTACACAGTAGTCTGTGATGCTTGGAGTATGCCCAAATGATCTATTATAGGTGTGCTGGCAATCTACAATGCTCTTTCTACAATAGATAACCTGAAAAGAGAGGATTTTGCATTCCTAGTAGGTGTTGCCTATGTAAGGTTCAGGAGGAGAACATAAATCATATGTTCTTTGAATGCCAACTTACTAGCAACATTTGGAGTTGTATACTAAAATGGCTAGATTATAGCAGGAGAATTGGCCGCTTAGAACATGAGCTAAATTGGTTCAGGTTCAAGATTAAGGGGAAGACAGGGAAACATCCATTTACTTCGAAGTGCCCTCTCAGCTACAATCTATGAAGTCTGGAAGGAGAGGAATGCTAGGATTTTTAGAGAAAAAGCCAGAAGTGTTGAGCAAATTACGCTATTACACTTCTTACATTCTATACCGCCCATTTAATGGCGGTTGTCGTATGAACCACTGTAAATTATGTGATACTGTTATATGATAGTTGTCTTCGTCTAACCGCTATTATTGTTCAAATATTTTACAGCGGTTATGATTAAATAATAGCGGTTCTCTGAAAACCGCTGTTATATAGTATGTTTATCTATAGCGGTTTTTCGTAAACCGCTATTATATGACACATCCATTTGTGGCGGTTTCACCAAAATTGCAAGGAGAACTTTCCCAGTTCTCGCGCTTAATCTACAAAAAAAAAAAAAAAAAAAAAAACCAACACGATTCCTAATTTCCCTCGCGCTTAAACCCTAAATCAAAAATTTCAATCTTTCGGAACGAATCTCACAGGAAAGATCTAGTCTTCGCGATAAAAAATAAATCAATCAACTTGTTCAAGGCTTTCTACTTCCGGTACTTGAGGCCTAGCTACAAATTCACCCATCAATCTTCAAAATATCAGGTAATATCAGATTATTGATTTAATCTAACTATCAGTATTAATTATGATGTTGCTTTGTGTATATTAGTTGATTGAATTCAGCCGACCATCATGAATTTATTTTTAGTTTTAATTTGTCAATTATAATTTCTTGCATCTAGGTTTAGACTGGGCCTCGTAAATTTTTGCCATGATTGTTCAAATCCTAAGTATTGATGGCTGAAAATTTTGGTGAAATTGAAATTATGTGCTAGGTTTTTGTATTTGTGATTTAATTTTGATGCCTTGAAACTTAATGATTTTTATTATTGTTTTATTGTTGATGGTGAAATTCTCGAATTTCTGGTTTTTGCTAGTTAATTTTATAGTTCATTGTGCTTGTTGATCAACTTCATGACATAATTCTGCTTGATTCAATTCCATCAATTCAAGTACCATGTCTTACGTGTCCCAATAGCCGAACTGTTATAAGTGTCTTATACGAATGTCTAACTACTGAAGTACGATTGTTTAAAGTGTTACAAAATGAAAGACTTCTCTTGTGGGGTTTCCTGAACTTATTAGTCAGTAGAGTAGGCTAATTGTGCAATATTCCTTCAATGAATCTAAGGATTTTTCTTTTGTGTTTGGATTATTAGTTGGCTTCTACTCTATTCTTTAGAGACGTTAGTATAGAGGTTGAGTGGACTATAGACCTTTGATTTGATTTCAACTAGTACTGCTTGTGCCTAATTGGTTTCCCTTTTGTTTTTAGTCTTCCTCTTGATTCTATACTTCAAGTATCATCGAGTTCGATAAGCTTGCTGGAGTAACTCTAAAGGTACATGTCGTTAGCATTTCTCTCTTCATAGTGTTTATAGCATGTGCAAAGTATAAACCTAAAAGTATTATATGTCTCAGATAGGGGTGATGACGAGCCGAGCTGAGCACGAGCCTAGCTGAGCACGAGCCTAGCTGAGCTCGGCTCGAGCTGGACAAGCTTGAAATGCAGCTCGAGCTTGTCGAGCTTTAAAATTTGAGGCTCGAGCTCGAGCACGCATTTGGGTAGCGAGTTCGAGCTCGAAAAAAATCGTTTGGAGCGTCTATTCATGTACGAGTTGGATAGCATCAATCGGCAAAGTCATGAAAAATTCAATATACAAACTCCATCTACTTACTGTTTTACAAAGGGCTGCATACTCCAAAAACAAATAGGATTTATGCAATACAAATTACACAACAACAGATACAAGCAGATAGTATGATCAAACAAAAAAACATAAATATCCATGAACTCCATTCGTCTATGTTTATAGCATAATTCTTTAACAAAACCCTAAAAAAAATTTAAATGAAGAAAATTATACCTTACGGTACAATGTGTGGCTCCGAGAATCCTGTTGGCGGCACGTTGATGACTGACGTAAAAAATGCGATGAGGCAGCGGCAAGGATCCTTTTAGAGTTTGCTTGGGGTGGTTATGGAGGTTGTTTTGTGGTTGAAGAATGAAGATGGATAAATGATGGAGAACGTGAATTGTTTTTTTTTTTTTTTTCAGGGAGAATATGATGAGGTTTTGGTAAAGACTAAATACCCTAATTTTTTATATTTAAAATGAAATAAATATTGGAGTTGTATTGGAAATTGAAAGTTTGAAACTTTCATACTTATTTAAAATATTTATCATCAACTAATTTAATTATATTTGATAATAAATATAAAAAGAAAATATTTCTAATATCGAGTTGCTCACGAGCCTTTCGAGCCGAGCCAGGCTTTGCTCAGATTGGCTCGTAAAAACCTCGAGCCGAACTCGAGTTCGAGTCGAGCTCATACGAGTCGAGCTTTGACCGAGCTTTAACCGAGCCGATCTCGAGCTTCTCGCGAGCCGGCTCAACTCATTATCACCTCTAGTCTCAGAAATCGCTATTTAGATGCGTAAGTGATGAATAGAATAACTTGATGTGCCTCACTAGATTGTTGTATGAATTCGTTTCGTGTTTTTGCAAATAAACAAGAGAAACTTTAAATACTAGGAGGTTATATTTGTAGTAAGCAAAATGTTAGATAAACAGATTTGGTGCAGCGGTAATTGACTCTATGTTGTGTACTAAGGGTCACAAGTTCGAAACCTAGCAACTAACTCCAATCCTAGTATTTTAACAAAAATTCAGCATCAAAGGGATTCGAACCCTGGGCACGGTTAGCACTTAGCATACTTTAATCATTTGGTTGCCATTGAGATAACTTTGTCCGTGTGTCAACCAAGCAAAATTATTCTCTATATTTAGTTGTTGCCAAGACGTAGGAAAATATGCCCCTGCCTTTAACTCCATGTGCTTTGGGCTTATTTCAAAATTCTATTGGGATAATTCATGATGGTTTATGGGTAGTTTACGGCATTGTCATTATCATTATCTGACGATCTGACTTCTAGCTTGCCTTGGCTGCACTCTAATAATTTAACATGTTTAATTGTCATTGTTGTTTTAGACCGAGACACTACTTTTATATAAGGACCGTGTTGACTATTCTTTTATTATTTTGTCTTTGCATTTTTAACGTTAGAAATGGATCGAAATTGGATGACGAAAGATCGTATGCATGCTGATTATGAAAAAAAGAGTCAATGATTTTATTGCATTTGCGGTCAAGCATGCCAGAGATTCTAATAAGATATTGTGTCCGTGCCTTGAGTGTTGCTTACATGTTCGAGTGAACCTCAACGAATGAAAAGATCATTTGACCGTGTATGGAATTGATAAAACCTATACCAACTGGATAAGACAATTTGAACTTGGAGATGTGTCAGATAATTGGGAAAGTAGAAATTATGATAATACAATGGATTATCAAGTGGAAGGAACCGAACATTTTCATAATAATGTGTCTGAGGAACTAACTGAATTGATTGAAGTCCTACATGATTGTCCTGATATGATCGAAAGCTTGACAAGTGACTCGAAACAACCTTTATATTCTGGTTGTGAGAGTTATTCTAAGTTATCTGCCATATTGAGATTATACAACTTAAAAGCGGCTAATGGATGGAGCGATAAAAGCTTTACATCCTTACTCGAGCTCTTGAAAGATATGCTTCCTAAGGATAATGTACTTCCTGGTCGTAATTATGAGGCTAAAAAGATATTGTCTTCTGTTGGATTAGATTATGAGAAGATACACGCTTGTCCGAATGATTGTATTTTGTATAGGAAAGAATACGCAGCTTTAGGAAGTTGTCCGGTTTGCAATTGTTCAAGATACCAGAAGAACGAAGGTGTTCCAGCAAAGGTGATGTGGTATTTTCCAATTGTGCCACGTTTTAGACGCTTGTTGAGTAGCGTAGAAGATGCAAAAAACTTGATATGGCATGCAAGTACAGAAAGAGTGAGGGATGGTAAATTACGTCACCCTACAGATTCTCCACAATGGGTCACTTTTGATCACGAGTCCTCATTTGGGAGTGAAGATAGAAATTTACGTCTTGTTCTTTCGTCTGATGGGATGAATCCACATAGTGGTCAAAGTAGCACTCATAGTACTTGGCCAGTAATACTAAGTGTATATAATCTCCCACCAGAGCTTATTATGAAGCGAAAATATATGTTGTTATCTATTCTAATTTCCGGGCCATAACAACCAGGAAATGATATAGATGTATATTTGGCGCCTCTAATGGAAGATTTAAAGTTGCTATGGGAGAATGGTGTTGAAGTTTTTGATGCGTATCGCAATGAAAACTTTAATTTGAAAGCTGTCTTGTATGGTACCATAAATGATTTTCCGGCGTATGGAAATCTATCAGGGTACAGTGACAAGGGGTCTAAAGCATGCCCTATTTGTCAAGAGCACACAACGGACCAGTATTTAAAAAATTGTCATAAAACTGTCTATCTCGGCCATCGGAAGTTTCTGCCTATGAATCATCCTTATCGCAAAATGAAAAGGGCTTTCAATGGTGAATTCGAGGAAGGTAGACATATTGAACCTTTAAGCGGTGAGCAATTATGTGGTAAAGTGGAAAGGCTAAATGTGACTCATGGGAAGAGTGGGGAAAATGTACTTCCTAAAACTGGATATAAAAAGAAGTCTATTTTCTTTAATCTTCCATATTGGAAAACTTTACATGTGAGACACTTTCTTGATGTGATGCATATCGAGAAAAATGTATGTGATGCTCTTATTGGCACACTTCTTAATGTCCCCGGAAAGACCAAAGACCATCTGAAAGCTAGGAAAGACCTAGGTGAATTGAAGCAAAGACCACAACTAGCACCTGTGAGAAAGGATAATAGCACTTATCTTCCTCCGGCGTGTTGTACACTATCAAGGAAGGAGAAGATCGCGTTTTGTGAATTTCTAAGGTCAATTAAAGTTCCCGAAGGGTATTCTTCAAACGTTAAAAGCCTAGTATCCATGAAAGACTTGAAATTGGTGGGTTTAAAGTCACATGATTGTCATATTCTTATGGAGCGTTTCTTACCAGTGGCTTTGCGCTCTATTTTGCCTAAACGCGTTCGATATGCCATTACTAGACTATGCCTCTTTTTCACAGAAATTTGTCGCAAAGTTATTGATCCCGCAAAGTTAAGATCATTGCAAAAGGAAGTTGTGATCACCTTGTGTGATCTTGAGATGTTTTTCCCTCCTTCATTCTTTGATATTATGGTTCATCTAATTGTTCATTTGGTAAGAGAGATTGAACTTTGTGGTCCAGCATTTTTTAGATGGATGTACCCGATAGAGCGTTTCATTAAAGTTTTGAAGGGTTATGTCGCTAATCATTTTCGGCCAGAAGGTTGCATTGTTGAGAGATACATAGTTGAAGAGGCAGCTGAGTTTTGCGGTGCTCATATTTCAAATATACAACATGTTGGGCTTCCAAAGTCACAAACAACCACGAGGACAGGGAAAGGGGTTATGAGTAGCAAAGTAGTCAGCATTTCTCGCGAGGTATGGAAGCAAGCACACCCGTATGTTTTGCAAAACAGTCCGGAGGTAGAACCTTATAGAAAAGAACACCTGAATATTGTGAGGAGACTGAATCCAAAAAAGAATGAGGCATGGGTTGCAATTGAGCATAATCGTTCCTTTATAGATTGGCTACGAGATCACATTTTTGAACTTGAACAACATAGTTCTGTTTCTGAGAGATTGAAATGGTTATCCCAAGGTCCTCGATTAGAGGTCTTATCCTACTGTGGTTATCAGATTGATGGTCATACTTTCTACACAAAGGAAAGAGATGATCAAACAACGGTGCAAAACAGTGGAGTTTCACTCGTGGCTGAATCGATTCATATCTCAAGTTCTAAAGACAAAAATCCTATTAATGCTAGTATGACTTACTACGGGGTCATTGAAAATATATGGGAATTGGATTATAAGAAGTTTACAGTACCCATTTTTGGTTGTAAGTGGGTTAATAACAACACTGGAGTTGAGATTGATAATTTTGGTTTCACTCTTGTAGACTTTAGCAAAGTGGGCTACAAAGATGAACCATTTATATTAGCATCACAAGCTAAAAAATTCTTTTTGTGTCTGACCCATCGGATGATAGATAGTGCATTGTTATGCCTGCAAGTAAAAGAAATTCTGATGGGGAAGACAATCTGCAAGATAAAATGGAAGATGATGTTAATGAGCATACTATTTCTCAATCGACCCAACTTCTTGTGAATGATCCCATTAGATATGAAAACTTATATGTACGAGACGATCATAGAGATGGCATATGGATTAGGTAAGCTAAACGTCATCACAGTCAACGTGTTAGAAGTCAGTCTATCAAAAAGCGTGCAATGAATCATCCTAATAGTAAGAAAAGAAAGCGTTGAAGGTTAAATTATGTAAAGTCAGATTATGTTTATCTTCTTATTTTTTCTATAGAGGTGAGCACAAATGATTGAGAAATGCAGTTTGTAGTGATTAAATTCCGTTGGATCATTATTTCGACATGTTATTTAGTAAACTTTGTATATCTGTTTGGAATATTGTTAGTTTACCTCCATTTGATGTATTGTGATATCTTTGGTTGCTTTATAGATGGCTTCTTCTTCGGATCCTGCTGGTGCTTCTAAGTTACCTAAAACTAACAAGAAGAAGCGAGGCCCGACCTGTATGAAAAAGTTGATACGTGCAAAAAATAAGGATAAAAAGTTTCCAGTCCGGTGGAATGATAAAGATCAGGTCATAGGAAAAAATAGCGTCTCGATGATGAGTTATCTTGGTTCTACCACTCGTACGACAGCGCCAATTAATTCAGAATCATGGCATAAGGTTCCAGAGGCCATAAAAAATACTATTTGGCAAGATGTAGCGGTAAATAATATATTATTTCACAATCCTTTGATTTCATGTATGCTTGTTTTTAATTAATTCTGTAGGCAACATGCCCATTGTTATATAATAGCCAACTCTGACTCGAGGAATATATACTACTGATTTTGATTTGTTTGTAGGTGGCATTTGACCTACCCTCAGAAAAGAAACAGTGGCTCATTGCTCAAGCTGGGGTTATGTTGCGAAACTTCAAATGTTCTTTAACGAAGTTTGCACAAGGTGAAGATGAAAGTGAGCTTCAAAATCCGCCTCTGTCATATATAGATAAAACTGAGTGGAAAAATTTCGTTATGACGCGGCTGGATCCAAACTTTAAGGTAAAGCATGTTTTAAGCTTGTTTTGGTTTCAATTTGAAATTATGATATGTTAACCTATCGATGCTACATATGATAGAAAAAAAGTGATGATAATCGAGGTTATGCCAAGAAAAACTTATATCCCCAAAAGCGTTCATGTAGAGGATGTGCCCAACTTGAGCAAGATATGGTATGGATCTAATGCTTCAGATTTGAAAGTGAGTTGGTCTTCGCTCTACAGAAAAATGATTGAAAATTTGTAATATTTTTTTCTTTAGTTGTCAAGGTTGGCTCCAGGTGATAAGTCAACAATTGAAATATCACGAGCGATGATATGGAAAGAAATGAGAACTGACAAAACTGGAAATATAGTGAATCAGAAAGCATTAGAAGTTGCGAATACAATTGTGAGTATTATGACAATCTCATTTTTTTTTTGAAACTTGCTGGTTAGTTTCTTGATGTGACTGCCAGAATTTGATTTACTCTAGTTTCACTCACATATGATCCCATTTGAAACATTTTCACACCCCTCTTTTAAGTAACTATGTTTGTGTCACAGGATACTCTCTCACAACAATCTACTCGAGGGAATTTGTGTGAATATGGTCGTGAAGATATACTCTTTCAAGCCCTACAAAAGGAAGAGCATGGTGGTCGTGTAAGGGGCGTGGGACAAGGTGTTACCATAACTAAATACTTTAGGAAGATGCCTACTGGAAAAGAGGCTCAAAATGAGATCAACAAAATGAATTTAAGAATGAGCTCCTTCGAAACTAAGTTAAATAGAGTGTTAGAAGAGAACAGAAAATTGAAAGCACAAACTCAACATAAAAAACCGACAGAAGTAGAAGACATGGTAAGCAACGATATGGTTAGCAATGACATGATAAGCAACGATATGGTTGGCAACGACGTGGTCCTCCAAGAGGTAATATCAGAAAATCGTCACTTACTTCAAATCAATATGATGTTCTTGTTTCCTGTTAATCTACTTATTCCCTCGAGGTTATTATTCTATTTTCACACTTATGTATGTAGGGCATTACCCCATGCAAATTATTATTGTTGGAACCTACTCGTCGTCTCGTTGCTACTGGTTTGGTTATTAATGAGCCTAATGTTACCCAAATTATACATGGAGCACCACTACCACCTCACCATGCTCGAGTAGACATTAAGTATGCAGTTGAAAAGGAAGCACTTTTGCCAATACCCTTACCAGATGATGAAAGTGAAACAGTTGGTCAAGCTATTGGAGCTCATGTTGCATGGCCAACTCATTTGATTGCTATTGAAGAGATATGCCTTTTTCTTCATATGTTGTTGTTTTTTTAATTTGCTTCTGACCAATGTTGTTCATGAGGTATGACTAATGAATAAAGGGATGTAGAATAGGCCTCCATCATGTACAGAGTATACAACTCAATATATATGTGATTAATTCTGAAACTGTTCTATTGTATCAACATTCTGATTGGATTTTTTTTTTCTTTTTCCGTCTCTTACTTCTTATTTGTGAGTAGGAAATTCACACTAAATCTTCTAAAGCTAATGGGCAACAACATGCTAAGAAGGCAGTCATGACCAAACATGTGTCTAAGGCAGAGTCAGATCTCAAACGTGTGGACATTCAGTCGCTTCCTAGTGAGCTGAGGTTGGTATTGATGTATGTCTCAAAGATGAGAGCAGATGAGCAGATTAGTGTACCTCTAGATAAGACCATCTTTCATGATTAACAACAACTCTTTTTTGGCCGTGAAGAGTTTATTCAATTACTCGTTAAGGAGGAGATAGGAGCTTGCCATGTATCCGCGTATATAAGGTACTATGTATATTTATAATTTACTATTTTATATTACTAAGAAATATACATATTAGAATATGCGGTGTCTAAATTGTTTTCAACACTAATTAGTGAAACTGTATAACAGGTTGTTATCACTTCGATCCGCCGTGAATGGGATTAGATCATTTTATGGATTTTTGTGCCCATCATCAATATCTTTAGTAGTGGTTAACGAGAACCAGCTCCAAGTTCAAGAGAATAAAGTTGCAAGATCAAGTTATATTTTGAATGCATTACTAGATGTAGCATCAAATGGGAAGGTTTTTTTTTGCAGCGTATAATGCTGGGTGAGTTATCTAGATATCGTGACTTAGTTTTTATGTTTGTGTACACATGATGCTTAAAATACTTAAGGAGTATTTATAAATTTACGCACCTAAATAGTCTCTTATAATCCAAAATAGGCGTCACTGGATCTTGGGCGTTATTGATCATCATGCTAATGTCGTCTATTATTTCGATCCATATCCAAGTGAAGAACTGGAAATCCCTAGTGATTTTACTAGCATCGTTGACACGTAAGTAAAATCTCTCTTTTTCTCCCCCTTTTTGTACATGAAGTACATCTTTTGGTGTAGTAGATTTGGATTTGTACTTTGGTTGTAAACCGAACTAGTTACTTGATTTTGGAATGGAGTTGTGTGTTTTAGAAGGATGAATTGCAGTATGGTGGAGGAAATCTATATGTGATTCAGAATGGTTAGTTTGGTGCCATTGCTTTGCATTTGCTTGCCTTTTTTTTTTTGGATTTGACAAGTTTCAGTCGAAATACTGCCGAAATGTTGAAAATTTATATTACTGCAACACTTGGAATATAATACAGGGCATTGCTAATATATCGAAATGGTGCTCAGAAGACTTATGCTAAATCTGTGGTGAAAGAAACCACTTGGATTCATATACAGGTTATTACTACTTGACATTTTCTTTATCTTCTTTTGATTTTCTTACTTATTCTTGTTTCATTAACTTCTAATATGACAGTAATTGTTTGTAGTGCCCACGTCAAACAAATACCATCGATTGTGGTTATTATGTATTGCGATTCATGAAGGAGATTGTGATGCACAAAACGACAAAGATACCAGAAATGGTAAGTCTTGATTATATCGACTTTTATATGATTTTATTTACTACTTAGGATAGCAATTTTTTAATACGTGGTTACATTGTGTTTGTTCCAGTATTTTTTGGATTGTAGATCGTCTACCTATGATTCAAGTCAAATCAACGAAGTCCGCACCGAGTTAGCTCATCATATCCTGGGGTTTGCTGAAGTGACTTTATAGATACGAATAATAATTTGCTTCCTCGTAGGATTCCCGATTAGTATGTATTTTGCCATTTTTTTGGTTAGTTTTTTTTTTTTGTTCATACTAGATTCGTATGAATTTTTTGTATTGTAAATCTTTAGTGGAAGTTGTAATTTAATATTTACAGTTACCATTATAATTAATAATAATAATGAAAATTTTGGTGGCATTATTATTGTCGAGCACAGCAATTTTGTTTTTCAAAACCCATGTGTACGTATAGCAGTTTATCATGGCGCGCTGTTTTGCGGAATAATATTATTCACAGCGATTGAAGTAAACCGCAATGAATAATGAATCTAGTAATTAACAGCGGTGGTCAAGGAACAGCTGTTAAAGGCGTAGATATATTATAACGGTTATAGAAGAACCGCTATAAAAAGATGTGCACATTTTATAGCGGTTTCCAGAACCGCTGTAGAAAGACGGGTTACATATTATAGCGTTCGATACTATAGCGGTTGGACAACCGCTGTAAATCGACATTCCAACCGCTATAGAATGTAGAAAGTGTACTAGCTTTCATATCAAGTTCATAGTTTGTGTAAGAGATATAGATAGATATAGGGAAGCCTTGATGAGTAGATTGTTTTGTGGGGTTTTTTAGGGTAGCTTATTGATATCCATTGGTTTGATTTGTAGATTTTAATGGAAGAATAAAATGCTATTTCTTACCCAAAAAAAGAAGACATGGTCTTCACCCTTCTCTCCTCCAACATCATAAAATGTGCTTATTTTATACTTTTTCTCTTCTCAAGACCAAGATTTTGGACACCAATAATCTTGATCTAATAGCCTAATACTAAATATATGCATGAGTTCAAGAATTTCCATAAATTTTATAGGAGTGAAGATATACGATTACTATCATAAGTTAAGAGCTATTTCTCGCCTACATTTTACTATTATCGCCCAACTTTTTTCAACTTTTTCCAATCCTACCCTTCTTAACTAAGTCACATACAAAGTCAATAATTTATATCTTAAAAAATCAAAGTCAATCTCTAACCTTCCACCCCCAAACCTATCAACACCTCTACCACAACTACGCTGTTAGCATTAATTTGTAATTAAACGTTATAAATATTGCGTTGGAAGAGATAATTTTAGCGATAATGTGTACTTGAAATGGTACAATACGTAAGTTCCTTTAGAAGAATCAATTTTTTTGGGAAAATTTCCAATGTACCATTGAGGTTTCTGAGTCTTTCTGGTATACCCCTCTGGTTTCCAAGCTGTCCAGCGTGCCCCTGAGGTTTGCAAAATCAAGTTTTTTCCAGTTTTTGACAAACGGAGTTTAACACCGTTAGGTTATTATGTTTATTTGACATATTTTAAAAAGAATTAATTATTAATCCAAATTAAAAACAAAAAAGAAACAAAGAGAATTAAAAAAAATTAATTAATGAAAAAATAGACATCCCAACCCCGAATACTCCCCATGACCACCCCTCCTCAACCTCGAATACCACCCATGACCAGCCATCACCAGCACCACCCACCCCCATCCATAGTGTCGATCACATCGGCCAGGCGAACGGTCGACGACTAGCATCCCCTCCCCGACACGGCCACAATCTATATATTCACACACCTCTATATCTTCTCCCTCTTTTTCCCTCTCCTCATTTTTCTCCGTTGAAGGGGCAGCGACAAAAGGTCAGGGGCGGCTGACGAGGGCGATGGGATGGTGAGGCTGTTGGAGGGCGTCGGGGCAAGGATGGTGGACGGGGAAAGAGTGAAAGGGAAGAAGGAGGGAAGGAGAACTAGAGGCCTGGATAATGAAGGAGCAGGGGGTCGTGGGTGTGGTGGTGGGCATGGGGTCGCCAGTGGGAGAGGATTCTGATGATGGTAGTGTCGGTATGCCTCATGGTGGTTGGCCTTGGTGGCTGCCTTGAGGAAGGTGGTGTGCGGTGGTGTACGATGGTGGGGACTGGGGAGGAGAAGGGTGGGAAGGGAGAGGAGAGAGAAAAAAAGTGAGGAGCTTTTTTGTTTGTTTTAATTGATGTAATTAAGGGCTAAATTTATAGAATAAGTATAATAGCCTAACGGTGTTAAACTACGTTTGTCAAAAACTGGAAAAAAAAAACTCGATTTTTCAAACCTCAGGGGCATGCTGGACATCTCGGAAACCAGAGGGGTATACCAGAAAAATTCGGAAAACTCAGGGGTGCATTGGAAATTTTCCCATTAGTTAAGAAAAATGAAGCTGCCGCCATTGATTAAGCACAGAGACGTGTTAACAAGATGTCCCTTGTCACACCAGAGACGTGTTGACTACACGTCCGGCACGGAAAAGGGACGTACTGACTAGACGTCTACGCTCAAAGCTGGATGTGTTAACTAGTTGTCCTTGGCAACTTGTGTGTTGGTGGTTGAAATTTTGGGGTTGTTCCTTGTCGATGATGATTGTGAGATTGAGTTGATGGACGGAGTTGGGACCTGGGAATGGGAATGAAAGAAGAATGGTTATATGGGATTCATACTTGGATGTAGATATTTAAAGTTATTAGGGGTGTTTTGGGAATTGTGCGGGCGACATTAGAAATATGGTGGGCGACGAATAACACCTCTCTTATCATAATATAATACAAATATAATTAAGTTGATGAAAATTACGAATGTGTATTACAGATATTGAACATAGCTAAGACTCACGGGTATAAGTAGTCTGGTCATAAAAGTTTAAGTATAGTATAAAAACAATACATATCTGGAACTGAGTATATGATAATCTATTATCACTTTTGTATTATTGAATGAGTTTTCGCATCATTGTGGTCGTGACCAAAATAATTAAATAAAGAAGGATTTTTCTAACTGGGCAGATGATAAGAGTTAAATTAATTCCTTAACTAGCTTATGAACCCGTGTCATGCACAGGGTTCTTAAATGTTTATGTGAAGTAGTTTTAATAGTGCTATGTATATATTACCTCATTCTATGAATATGTGACATTTTCTTTTCTTTTTTTAGGTGAGTTTTATTTTTTATTTAACAAAAAAGTAATTGGATTCATAGGGGCAAAATAAAGCTATTAGATTCGTAAAGGTTAGCATTTTAAGAAATATAGAAAAGAAATTATAAGTGATAAGGTATGAAAATCACAAAATAGGTAGTCTTACATTAGGCTTGTAATAATAATAATGTTTGTCAGTGAGATTAATGACAAAGTAAGTAAGACTCAAATAACAATGTGAGGGCAAAAAACAATCACATAACTAAAATCTTTCAAATAAAAAGAAGAAGAAAAAAAAAAAACATAAACCATCTCTCACAAAATAAGGAAAAGAATCAGCAGCTTCTTCCATGAAAATCACGACACCATCTTGGGCATCTTCCATCAACACTGCAATTCACAAATCCACCAACAAACTCACGACAACTTAATCCCAGCAAAGTTGATATCATGATAGATGATCGAAAGTTGTTGTACCATAAATCTCCGATTGATCATTGAACGACATAAGCCAGAATTATTACAGAAGGCAAGAAATATTCTTTTTATGTCTGCCAAACACTTAGATATTATGCCTTCACAATATAATTACGCTTTTACATTCAAAAATGTTATTTTTGGTAGAATTTCTAATTTCGCTATGAACTCAGTAAAGTAACAAAATTTGCAATTTATTGTTTTTGGGAACAACATGCAGCTTATTTACATTTGTATTTGTATGTGAGTAACTTTAGGAGGACGCAAAAGTAACGGAAGAGATCAAATGTTGAGCAAATGGTTGTCGTGTTGCTACTATCTACCTCTCTAATTTGCTTCCCGTGTTATCATATTCACAATACAAAGCGTGAATAGTGTAAAAGTTAACATATGTTAATTTTTTTAAGAGATTTAACATATGTTAATTAGTTAATACTATATTATATTATTAGTGGCCTACATGCAGGTTAATACAGAAAATGGTACATTGAGTGTTCACACAATCACGTATAATAAGGAAAATATGTTTACACAATCATGTATATATAATAAGCCAATTATTAATATCATTTCCCGTTTTGATTCATTACGGCTCACAGTCAGATTCGGGGGTGAATTAGTTTTTTGCTGACATGTCGATAGTTTATTAAAGTCGTGTCACATCAGCTTAATGACACGGCTCTATTAAAAGATATAGAATAGATAAATAGATGGGTCGCATGAATATCCTGTATTTTTTGTTTTAAGAGTAAATTCACACCCGCATATATTTTATGTTCATACTCACATATAGAATATGGAAGGTCCAATATATTGGAAGCTAATGTATATTGTCATTAGTGTCATGTTTACTTCCATAATTCGTCAAAATTTTCAAAAGTAAAATATTAGGTCATCTACATTCATTTGGACTAGTTCTTTCCTTTTTATAATATGAGTTGTAAAAATATGCATGAAGTAACAGTTAGCACACTAGTAATGCGATGAATAAGTAAGTAAGAGGTCAGTGGTTCAAATCTTGGCTCACACATTTTTGGTTGATCTATCAACTGAGTATATTGACGTGTTAAATGATTGGTGACATGTTGCTGATATGTCAATTGTTTATCAAGCTCGTGCCACATCAGCTTTATGGCACGACTTTATGAAAAGATATAGGGTGTGTTTGGCCAAGCTTCTGAAGTGTTTCTAGACTATTTTTGAGTCCTAGAAACTGAAAATTTGCCAAACACCTAAAACTGAGAAACTGTTTCTGGTTTCTCAGAAGCACTTCTAGTGTAAATTTGTTCTTCAGAAGTAGAAGCTCCAATTTGGAGCTTCTCCTCCAGAAACTGTTTCTCATAAACTGTTTCTGAGAAGTAGTTCTACAGAAGTTGGAGCTTGGCCAAGCAGGTACATAGATAGATAGATAGATAGATAGATTAAGTCATATTCTCCTGAATTAATCAATGAGATTCCATTATTTGTTTTTTCAAGTTAGAATATGACTTAATTAAGGAATGAATTTTGAGTTTTATCATGTGCCATTTGGGCATACGTTTGAAATACCGAATAAAGAAACATACTTTAAGTTTCTTCATTTACATAAATTAAAAAAATACACTATTTGTGTGAAACAAGAGTTAATTTCTAGTGGAGTTTATTTTCTACTGTCCTAGATCTAGAGTAGTTGTTTGCTTGAATATCAACCTGTATGGTAATTTGGGATTCTCATGTACTAAAATATGACTAGTTTAATTAGTCAGAAAATTTGTCCCTAAGTACTCCCAACACTAAAAAAAAACCAAGTGAGGAGCTCCCCATGAATTTCTGATCTCTTTAAGCTCCAGGCAACCTAACAACGACTCGATGAGGAAGGCTACGCATACAAAATTGATATGGATATACGGGCATTCTAACGTGTGCCCATAGGGCACATGACAAAACTCTATTTCTTTCTTAATTAAGTGATACTAGATGTAAGCCCGTGCGTTGCACGGGTCTCTTAATTACGATATATAATTATGGTGAAAAGTTAAACCGATAAATATTTGACCATTATCTTATAGGAACTATTACTTGTATTTTATTTAACCTATGTAGGTAATTATTTTCATTTTATGATCCTCATTTTACAAAAAAAAAAAAACTTACACTCTCAAACCAGCATGTTTTAATGTCACTATATGAACAATATTTAAACTTGCCAATCAACTATGATCAGACATTATGATTGAGAATACTGATCTAGGATTTCAACTATTTATAGCTACTTGATTGTTTAACTTCAATTAGGATTAGGAATATGATAGATCAGGATTTGGAAAATATACCAAAAACCTTGCCCGATAAATCCCTCATTTATTGATTGATAAGGAGTTTCTAGAATGTTCCACTCTTATTTAATTATTTTTTACTTACCATATCATGTACATTCATATTAAATTGAGTTTCTAGAATGTTCCATTCTTATTTATTTATTTATTTATTTTTACTTACCATATCATAAACATTTCATATTGATTTAATTGAGTTTGCAGAATATTCCATTCTTATTTAATTATTATTGACTTACCATATCATATACAATTTAAATTAAAGTATTTAGTGACTTACCATATGTAAGATTATGGACATTCTAGAATGTTTCAATCGTTGTGGGAGCTCAAAAAAAACCTGCTTTAATAATATATATTGATTCTTACTTGAAAAAACAAATTGTGAAATCTTTTTGATTAATTCAGGAGAATATCACATAATTAAGGAAGGAAATTAAGTCTTATCATGTGCTCAGTGGGCACACGTTAGAAAATTCCATGGATATTTTATATTATTTATTTATTTATATATACGAATAGGCAAACATTTAGACAATTCTTAGGCCATCCACATCACATCTGATGTCACCGCTGATATCAGCGCCACCTCATCACCTGCCACATAACAATTCTCATGTGACCTCTGGGTTATTATGTAATACTTCAACCACTAAGGCAATTGATATTTTGTTGATTCTTTTATTAGCCTATTATATATGAAGGACATTAATTCCTAATATTTCGTTCAAATTTAAAAACAAAGATTTCGTCCAATAATTATACTACTATATATTTTACAGTAAGTTATTTGGAAACAACATTTGATCATTTCTTCAATTTTGACAGCAATTTCAGTATATATAATAAGCATATATTCCATTAATATTAAATTACAGAATAATCATTTCTTATTTGGAACAAGGAATTAGAGATTATGTTACGTTTATGCTGGAGGTAGTTGTACATGATTGTTATGCAAAGCGGTGGATGTAATCAAACTAATACATGCGTGCATTAAACAAAGAATATGGGCGGTTAGCTAATCCGAAAGGTAAGACGCTGACAATGAGCTCCGCGGGTGATAGCAACAAAAATGTTCCGCGGGTGAGTTAGCTAGGACCATTATATGTTAGCAAATTTTAAAATAATACGGATTACAATGTATAATTTCACGTACAAAACCAGTAAAGTAAGAAAATGCTTAATTGCTAAAAAAAAAAAAAAAAAAAAAAAAAAAAAAAAAAAAAAAAAAAATGTTAACTTCATCTCCGTCCGTCCCACTTCATCAAACACCCAAGAGTATATGTAGTGAATAAGAAACTCTGTGAATATTATTGTCTATTATGTGCGTTATATAGCAAATTCACCCAGTGGGACCAATTGACATGTTTTGGTCCAATCGAATACGGAGTATATAATAATTCGTAAAAATGAACCTAAAACTAACTAGCATATACTCCATCCGGTTCAGATTAAACTTCTCGCTCCCTTTTGCGCACTTCAAAATAAAACTAATAAATAATTCTTAATGATTCATTTAGCAAATAAATTTACAAGCTACTCATCACCAATAACGTGATCTTGTCTCCCTAATTATTCAGTTGACAAAAAACGTAATGTTATGGGAATGAGGAAAACAAAGTCGAAACCATAAAAAAGAGGATGAGAAGTTTAAGCTGGACTGGAGAGAGTGGGGTTTAGGTGGTGTTGCTTACATTGAAATTCATGAATCGGCGTAAAATATTTAACTAAATCTGATACTTTTTAAGTTGTTTTAATTGGCATAACTCCTCTAAAATGATATTAAATTAAACATTATAAATTTACAATGAAGGAGGGCGTCCCGTGTAATTTTGCACGGGTTAACGACTAGTATTAATTAATAGGCAAAACACTTTGTGCAATTTTTTGGGTCCACATCAGCGATGATGTCATTGCTGATGTCATCTGCTACATAATTCATGATAATTTAGCATTATTTAATATTTGCACGTATTGAGAGGCTTTTCTTTTTTAGGGAACGTATTGAGAGGCTTTACTTTAGGAAACAAGATTTGTTTTAAACATAATTATGAGAATAAAATCCGTGTAAAATATTATTGAATTAAAAATGAAAAAATCAAAAAAAAAATCCATATGATAAAAGAACACGTTATTATTTAATTTAAATAAAAAAAACATTGCCAAAATTATTACTCCTTATAATTTAGTTAGCATTCTTGCTTATTGTCACGTTTGCGGCTTATATTAGGACAGCAAATATTGCACACTCAATTAGTTCCTAAAATAGTGCTCAATTCTACTAAAAATTTAGAAACATCTATTACTTTTAATAATTGCGTGCAAGAAAAGCTGACTTGGCGAGGTTCAGCGTACAACTGACATGTCAGCAATCATTTAACACATCATTATGCTCATTGGCAAAACTTGGCAAAAAATGTCGAGCCAAGATTTGAACCATTGAACTCTCAATTACTTATTCATCACATTACCAATGTGTTGTCTACTACTTCATGCACATTATTACAAGTCATTCTATAAAAAGGAAAGATCCAGTACAAATCTGATGCTGATTTAGTGTGAACAGAATTACAAAATCTTAAAAATAATGTGAAAAAAAAAAAAAAAAAAAGATTTCTTCTCACTCCCAAATATGGAAACAAAATAATTACACCATACTACAACGATCAACATAAATTGGACCATTATAATGATTAATGCAAGAAATTCATATCCAATTTAGAAAAAGAAAAATGGCGTAATTTATTATCAAATTAACATTGGCCGATTAATTGTTAACAAGAAATTTACACTAAGCATTCAAATTTTCAAGCCCCAACATCTCAAATCATGAATGATTTGTATGATGGACTATAGTTAAAAAAAATTAACATTTTCAGAATAGGAGTAAATTCTAATGGAAACAACTATAGTATTTCACAATTTTAGATGAAAAAATCAATGATGATGACTTAGTGACTGATGATGACATGATTGAAAATTCCTATTACAGGATTCGTTCTTCTTGGTATCCTAGATTTCTAGGCCTCCGTGGTTAATGGTCACGAACTCTTGGGTAGGCGATAACGGGAGGGAAGATGTTTTGGCTTCGTGAGTTCAACAACGTTTTTAAAACATTTACAAAAAAGAAAAAGAAAAAATCATTTTCAATAAGGAAAATAACACAACGAAAGGAATTTATAGTTTTATACCTTACCTAGCTATTCTTAAATACTAATGGTCGTAAGGTACTTTTTGTTTTTATATATTATCATTTCTAATCTACAAGTGAGGACCCATGATTATATTGACAAATGATGTGGTAAAACTAATACGTTGGTGTTAATTAGGCCCATCTAAGTATTTAAGATTTTACTTAATCTGTTTATGACATGTATCAATCTTACGTCAAAATAGGACATGTTTTAGTAAATCTATGCGTCGACTAAATTTTGACAGGGTTGGGGTACGGGCTAGATAATTTGACAGGGTGAGAGTGTCAAATATGATCGTATGGATGTTAGGAAGACGGGTAGTTGATAGGGGTTGAGGGTCAACAAGATATTTTGACGAGGTATGAGTTTTAATTATGGAGATCGGGTAGAGAAATCGGCATGGTTAGAAGTTGGTTAAAATTTTTGACATAGGTAAGAGGGGTGCAGACTATCTAAAAAAAATGTTATTAATCCCCATACATGTGTACGGTTACCAATTACATATAAATTAGTTTGAAGGGTACAAAAATAAAGATAAAGTATAAACAATTTGGTTAACATATACATATAAAGGAAAATATTCATTTAGGGGGTCGAGTTTCAAAGTTAGTGGTGAGAGGGTCTGCAACACCCCCAAATTTCCTTTCCTTTTCAAAAAAAACATTTTATCGAGAATCAAAACACAAATAAGGAAATTCAGAGGTGTCACTCCGCACTCGAGTCAAAGACCCGAATGCAAGGAGATTCCAGAAGCCAAACTACAAATGTCTAATAGTCTAAAATAGTCTATTACAACCCAATAAATAAAATTACAACAGTCCAAAATATGAAATATGAAATAGTCTATATCTAATAACTACTAGTCTAATTATTGAATCCAACTAATTCTAGTGAGTCATCGTTCCCGTATGCATCAATCACTCCAAACTTGTGGTGGATTTAAAGCACAAAAACCACAGTTGAAAAAGTCAGTGAAATTGAGTAAGCCAACACCTCAACGTGTAGAAAACCAAAACCGTTACCTGGATTTTGAAAATATTTTAATTTTATTTTCGAAAACGCACTTAGCACATAATCATATCAACCAAATGAATTCAATTCAACAACAAAAGATCAAATTCCACGAAATTCACAACCATCAATCCAAACTTAATTAAATAAAGAATCAACTCCGAACTTCCAATCCAATCCAACGTATTACTTCACAACTTTGTCAACTCATTGTATCATATCAAACCAAAGACTACTAGACCTTAAGTGTGCACACCCCCCATTAAGCATTTTTAACCTTAATAGAGTAGTACTAGAGCCAAGCTCACTTAAAAACCGATGCGATGAGGCTATAATTAGGAATCGATGCGACTCCGTCACAATAATTAGGAGCAACTCCGAGGCTCCGACACATTAGGGGCAACTCCAAGGCCCCGACACAATCATTAGGAGCAACTCCGAGGCTCCGACACATTTATTATACCACCATACTCCGTCAAATCTCCATGTCACCATCATAATTCACGTTCACAATTTGAATCATTCATAA
Organism: Spergularia marina; assembly: GCA_963680865.1. Taxonomy (NCBI): domain Eukaryota; kingdom Viridiplantae; phylum Streptophyta; class Magnoliopsida; order Caryophyllales; family Caryophyllaceae; genus Spergularia; species Spergularia marina. The sequence continues at coordinate 16,493,518 of OY804553.1, read as the reverse complement.
ACCAATCACAACCAATATCACATATAAAACCACTTATATTTTCATTTCAAATAACCACACAAGTACCATTTAATAATCACAAAGAAAATTGAATCGTTCTCCACCTAACATGATACTAAGTTCTCATCCATCACACAATTCACACATATAGCACATAATTTTGAAAGGTTTCTACAAGTTTAAGAAAGGTTGAGCATGCTAGCTTACCTTTTCAATGCACACAAGGACACGACAGCACAACGGTCACTAATATTCTTCGTCTACGAACTCGAGGTCTACAATTACACAATCAATAAATCCCAAATTAATACTAATCACCCAATCATTCATCTTATACTTATCTTAGCTCTACTCTATATGCAATGCTCACCACAAGCTAATTTCTAAACCAACAATTATCAATTTAGCCAACAATTCTACTTCTAATTCAATAATTAAATACTAATACTCAATAACTCTCAATTTATCTTAAAAATTCCCAAAGACTTAAAATCACTTTTAAAACAGAATCTAATTCATAAAAATCAATCCTTAATTACTAGGATTTATTTAGGATTTATTAATACAATTTATATTATGTTTTAATTATCAAAAACATGTTTTAATTACACAAAAATTCATAAAAACGAATTAAATCAACCAATTAACGAAAATCAGTTTATAATTATATAAATCATTTAATTTTCGAAAACCCCAGTTACTTTAATTATTTAAGCAAATTATACTAATTAAGAAACAATTTCTCAAAATCACTTCAAATTACAATTCCTACAAAACATGAACCAAGACCAACTCAAATCCCCAATTAAAATTAAGAACCCTAATTAAAAGATTATTAGCACACTAAAATCATAACTTCCGGAACTAATTGACCCTAATTCGAGTAATTAAGCTAATTAACACCAAAAACGTGATTAGTGAAAATCAAGCATCAAAACCAATTCTTTGTGTATAAAACTAACTCAAATCAATTACCCACTAATCATAACACTTATTAGGATCAATTAAACATGATTTAAAGCAAGAAAACGAATTAAAATCGATGTCTACTAAGGTGGACGAAAACAGGGGCTAGAAAGGGGCGAGGGGCGTTACCCATGGTAGCAGAAGGAGGAAAAAGAAGGAAGAGAAGTGGTCGGCTGGCCGGCGCGAAGAGGCAGCGACTGTGGCGGCGAATGGTTGAGCATGGGCGGCGTTGTGCTTGGTAGGCGTGAAGAAGGAGAAGACGAAGAAGTGGAAAACCAGGGGAGGGGGGTTCTCTGTTTTTTTTTTATATGGGAAGGGGGGTTTTTCGTGTGTTTTGTTTTTGTTTTTTTTTTTTTTCTTTTTCTTTCCTTTTTCTTTTCTTTTTTCCTTTTTAAAATCTGATTTCCTTTTTTTCTTTGGGTTTGGGCCAATTGATGTGGGCTTGAGTTGTTGTAGTGTTTGGAAGATAGCCCAATTCAAAAATTAGTAAATCCTATATAGAAAATCCGACTCCAAAATCCATTTCCGAACTCGGTTTTGAAAACGACAATTTATAATTAAAATATTTTCATTTCAATAATCTAATTAATAGATCTAAAAATATTAATATAAAATACTTTAAAATTTCGGGATATTACATCCTCCCCCCCTTAAGAGAACGCTTCGTCCCCGAAGCGCAAAGTAAATAGATCAACCCATCAGACATCCATACAACACGTACCAAGTCGTAAACAACTCATAAGATGTAAAGTTATGAGTGTATAAATGCAATGTATAATTCTAAGTTTAATGCAAAGTTGACATTACAATCCACCCTCCTTAAAAGAAAAGTTCGTCCTCGAACTCACGAGTTCCACAATCCTATATGTAAGTAATTAATCCCAACGCTTTGATGTACGAGTCACTCGTAAAGGAACACCATTGAAATATAGAATCTCCTCATCAATTTTGCGATATCAAACCAATACACTTTTGAACGTACACCATTGTATCAATCTTATAGTAACCCAAAAATTATAGCATCTCCTAGATCATTAAATTTCCTCTATAACGAAGGCCCTTAATAGTCGAAACCAATAAGACCGTCAATCTCAAATAGTCTATTAACCTGATGGGTAAATAACAAATATACTTTTAAATATCCGGAGCCACATACCCAAGAAAACTTGCTCATTAATACTCGAGTTGCAAATTCAGATAATTTCTTTGTGTCAAAATTCAACCTCTCTTCTCTCCATGTCAACATACATTCAGATAATCCACCATACTATTGAATAATATAAATCCACATAAGATACAACACCAAACTATAACCTCCAACAATAATTCGAGCTTCCCCAATATTAATTCTATTTCAAAATAACATACTTAATACTCATATAAATCAAGAAACCTTATCGCCCACTCCATTCATTTAAATCAACAAATGCTCAACATTATTTTATACACATCCCAAAACTCTCAATTCCTCTGAACGATTTGAGTATAGCCATTGTCGAACACTCACACCTTAAATTACCAAAATCATTTCTCAATATTAGTATATGAAAATATACATTAAAGCCCAAAAGATATCCAAGATCCATTATCATCGCTAGAAATTCAATTTCCTCGAGCATCACAACTCATATATATCCAAAACCAAACAAAGCCATTATATCTAAAATAAAATCTTTTCAGCCTCAATCATTTAATAAAGACCATATTCTCTGCATTACAAAAACTCATAAAATCACCTTTAAGAATTATTGCTCAATTCTAGCAACCCAAAATGAAATTTGAAGTAACCGAATTCACTAAAATCACTTTGTCAATAACTCAACTCTTTAAATCATAATGCAATAATTATATCATAATAACAGTGATAGAGATTTTAAACCTCAAAGATAAATTCTGACCCAAGTAAATCTCCAATCTAATATGATCCTCGTCGAAATACAACCTTCATGCATTATATATAAACCCCAAAAATCTCAAATTAATACACCAAACTATTCCTTAAGATAGATACACATAAGGAAAATTAAGATCATGGATCCGAAATCATGTTATCCCAAATAGTTGTAACCTTCCATGACGATATTAATTATAACAAACTCAAATCCATTAAACAATCAAGCCATATATCTCAAAATAAACCAGTCAATAAATTTCAAATTCAACATTCCAAATTTCACCACACAAGAACAATTTTAATCTCTAGAAATCAACCAAACTCCAAATTCAATATCATATGCCACACTCAAATTTCTTATTCACATCTCACAATAACAGTTTCCTTTCAATACTTATGAAAATCACCTTGTAACAATACCACTCAATAATGCTACAAACCTCCAAATAATGTAAAATCTATAATTAGTATAGTTGTCAATAGATTTCCTTATTATGAACATTCATTTCAACATATAACCCCCACTATATATATCATATTTGACCAAAATCTCATATAAATCATCGACGTGGCGATGTCAAAACAAAGTTAAAATGCTAATTATAGGGCATAATAATCTACACATTAGCCACTAGTTCCACTACTAAGGGTAGGGTGGGAGGGCACTATATATGTTTTAGTATATATCCTCTATAGTAATTTCAACCCTTTAAGAATGATGCGGTAATTAGCTATCAAGCACTTAGTAACAATTCCAACACTAATAAATACCAAAATAATTTATGTCTCAATTGAGACACATTCCATGAAGCTAACATCGTATACATATCGAGAATACTTAAAATAGAGATATCATTTTCTCATTCCAATTCAGTGAATATCATTCCAAATAATAAGGTACGTTTGACCTTCAAAGACCAATAATTTTCATACATGTACATCAACTTCATACTTTCGAATTCCAATACCAAATTACATCTATTCTTAATTTCCAAGTGAATCAAATCATTCAAATCATCCAGTAACAAGTATATATATAAAACACACATGTGAAAACAAGTAGCAATTCATAAATAAGAATAAGTCAATTACACATAAACAAACAAAGCAATACCCCTATATCCCCATACGGCTTGATTCATTTTATTTGTTTTTACTAATTAAATCATTTTTATTCTAGCCTTATTAATTCAATTTAGCGTGGGACCTAACCTGGGCTCTGATACCAACTGTAACACCCCCAAATTTCCTTTCCTTTTCAAACAAAAAATTTTTATCGAGAATCAAAACACAAATAAGGAAATTCAGAGGTGTCACTCCGCACTCGAGTCAAAGACCCGAATGCAAGGAGATTTCAGAAGCCAAACTACAAATGTCTAATAGTCTAAAATAGTCTATTACAACCCAATAAATAAAATTACAACAGTCCAAAATATGAAATATGAAATAGTCTATATCTAATAACTACTAGTCTAATTATTGAATCCAACTAATTCTAGTGAGTCGTCGTTCCCGTATGCATCAATCACTCCAAACCTGTGGTGGATTTAAAGCACAAAAACCACAGTTGAAAAAGTCAGTGAAATTGAGTAAGCCAACACCTCAACGTGTAGAAAACCAAAACCGTTACCTGGATTTTGAAAACATTTTAATTTTATTTTCGAAAACGCACTTAGCACATAATCATATCAACCAAATGAATTCAATTCAACAACAAAAGATCAAATTCCACGAAATTCACAACCATCAATCCAAACTTAATTAAATAAAGAATCAACTCCGAACTTCCAATCCAATCCAACGTATTACTTCACAACTTTGTCAACTCATTGTATCATATCAAACCAAAGACTACTAGACCTTAAGTGTGCACACCCCCCATTAAGTATTTTTAACCTTAATAGAGTAGTACTAGAGCCAAGCCCACTTAAAAACCGATGCGGTGAGGCTATAATTAGGAATCGATGCGACTCCGTCACAATAATTAGGAGCAACTTCGAGGCTCCGACACATTAGGGGCAACTCCAAGGCCCCGACACAATCATTAGGAGCAATTCCGAGGCTCCGACACATTTATTATACCACCATACTCCGTCAAATCTCCATGTCACCATCATAATTCACGTTCACAATTTGAATCATTCATAAACCAATCACAACCAATATCACATATAAAACCACTTATATTTTCATTTCAAATAACCACACAAGTACCATTTAATAATCTCAAAGAAAATTGAATCGTTCTCCACCTAACATGATACTAAGTTCTCATCCATCACACAATTCACACATATAGCACATAATTTTGAAAGGTTTCTACAAGTTTAAGAAAGGTTGAGCATGCTAGCTTACCTTTTCAATGCACACAAGGACACGACAGCACAACGGTCACTAATATTCTTCGTCTACGAACTCGAGGTCTACAATTACACAATCAATAAATCCCAAATTAATACTAATCACCCAATCATTCATCTTATACTTATCTTAGCTCTACTCTATATGCAATGCTCACCACAAGCTAATTTCTAAACCAACAATTATCAATTTAGCCAACAATTCTACTTCTAATTCAATAATTAAATACTAATACTCAATAACTCTCAATTTATCTTAAAAATTCCCAAAGACTTAAAATCACTTTTAAAACAGAATCTAATTCATAAAAATCAATCCTTAATTACTAGGATTTATTTAGGATTTATTAATACAATTTATATTATGTTTTAATTATCAAAAACATGTTTTAATTACACAAAAATTCATAAAAAAGAATTAAATCAACCAATTAACGAAAATCAGTTTATAATTATATAAATCATCTAATTTTCGAAAACCCCAGTTACTTTAATTATTTAAGAAAATTATACTAATTAAGAAACAATTTCTCAAAATCACTTCAAATTACAATTCCTACAAAACATGAACCAAGACCAACTCAAATCCCCAATTAAAATTAAGAACCCTAATTAAAAGATTATTAGCACACTAAAATCATAACTTCTGGAACTAATTGACCCTAATTCGAGTAATTAAGCTAATTAACCCCAAAAACGTGATTAGTGAAAATCAACCCAAATCAAGCATCAAAACCAATTCTTTGTGTATAAAACTAACTCAAATCAATTACCCACTAATCATAACACTTATTAGGATCAATTAAACATGATTTAAAGCAAGAAAACGAATTAAAATCGATGTCTACTAAGGTGGACGAAAACAGGGGCTAGAAAGGGGCGAGGGGCGTTACCCATGGTAGCAGAAGGAGGAAAAAGAAGGAAGAGAAGTGGTCGGCTGGCCGGCGCGAAGAGGCAGCGACTGTGGCGGCGAATGGTTGAGCATGGGCGGCGTTGTGCTTGGTAGGCGTGAAGAAGGAGAAGACGAAGAAGTGGAAAACCAGGGGAGGGGGGTTCTCTGTTTTTTTTTTTATATGGGAAGGGGGGTTTGTTCGTGTGTTTTGTTTTTTTTTTTTTTTCTTTTCTTTTTCTTTCCTTTTTCTTTTCTTTTTTCCTTTTTAAAATCTGATTTCCTTTTTTTCTTTGGGTTTGGGCCAATTGGTGTGGGCTTGAGTTGTTGTAGTGTTTGGAAGATAGCTCAATTCAAAAATTAGTAAATCCTATATAGAAAATCCGACTCCAAAATCCATTTCCGAACTCGGTTTTGAAAACGACAATTTATAATTAAAATATTTTCATTTCAATAATCTAATTAATAGATCTAAAAATATTAATATAAAATACTTTAAAATTTCAGGATATTACAAGGTCGCGCAAAGGAGTCGATGTGTTGCCGTGAGTTGATAGGAGATGTTAATATAAATAACTCGATTCTAGGAATCAGCGGGTGTGAAGGGGTTACAATAGGAATTGACCTGGTAAGGGAGTTCGGGTAAAGTAGAGCGTGAGGTGGGAGAATAAACTGAGTAGAAGGCGGGTGCGACTACTAATTAGATAATTTGATGGGTGTAAAGGTGTCGGTTAGGGAGGTCATGTAAGAAACCGACGAGGAATGGGTCGACTAAAAAATTTGACCAGGGGTGAGAAGATGTATTCTAAAATTTTGTTGGATGTGCGGTGTTGATGATTAGGAATAAGGATGGAAGTGGTGGGTGTTAGATAGGGAAGCGGGTAGGGTGATGATTGTCGATTGGTGGTTTGCGTAGACGATTTAATGCTTGGGAAGTTGAGGTCGCATAGGAAACTTGGCGCAGGAGGGTGCCGCCGAAGAAAGTTGATAAAAGTTGTCGAATACAAACAAGAGTCAACGAGTGGTTATTGAGGGGTAGAGCAGACTCATCAGGTTGGTCCGTTGGTATGAGGTCGGACTTCTCAGACGGGTCCTAAATTCTCAATGCTTATACCATGCTCCCGGGAGCACAAGAGCATGGTGGTCCTTCTCACAATAGAAGAGTAGAGACCACGATTGAATGAATTTTAAATTATTTTTAGGTTTGGTCCCTACTCTATTGTAAGAAGGACCACCATGCTCCTTGTGCTACCGGGAGCATGGTATAATTTACCCTAAATTCTTATTTTTGAACATGATTTTTAAGTTTTTTTTTTTTTTTTTTGGAAGGGAAACGTGACTTCTCATTCATTTAAATCAAGAGCGGCCAGGGTATGAACCCCTGGCGGAAAATCAGTTACAAGGACAATGTCGGGACAATCACGACTAGCCAACCTAGCCACTAGATGCGCAACAGTATTACCATTATGTTTCACATGAGAGCGAAGGAAAGACTCAAATTCATTCTCAATGGAGCATATATCATCCAGAATCAAATCATCCGAGCTCCTCCCACTTTTCGATCTCTGTAACGGGATGATGATGAGGCTCTGCGCGTCGCTCTCCAAGATGACATGTCGTTCTCCATGAGTTGCCGCCATCATTAATCCCCATCTACCCGCCTCAATCTCGCTTGTGACAGGGCTCCATCTCTTCCGCATCCATTTCAAGGCAATCCATCGAATTTCACCTCTAGCATCCCGGCAAATAACACCTAACCCAATAACGCCATCTTTACAAGTTGCATCCGTATTTATTTTAACCATACCCTCCGTTGGGGGCAATGAGGTTGTGCTAGACGTCACATTCTGACCCACTCCGTTCATTGTAGTAGCATGGTTGTAATCCCTGTAGTCTTGAGCCAGTCGAATGAAACCCGGAACAATGACCTCCAGATTCGAGACCACCTGGTTCAATACTTGTTCGTTTCTACACTTCCATATAGCCCACGCCACTGCAAGAAACTCGCATAGCGCTTGATCATCCAAGCTTCCCCTTGCAACATCAATGATCTCCTTACAGGAGCTCCAATGACGGGAAGAAATTAAAGGATAATAAGACGAGGATGGCCATACCTGTTTAGGGACCAAGCAGTAAAACAGAGCATGTGCTATTGTTTCAGCACTAGCACAGCAGATTGTACAAGTCAGAGAAGTAGTTACATGCCTATGATTGAGACGTTCCATAACGGCCAGACCTCCTATGCACGCCCTCCAAGCAAAATGTTTCAGTTTCGGCAGAGTGTCAAGCCCCCATGTAGTATTCCATAGTTCCTGATTAGACGAGACTGGAGCTATATCTCGCCAACCCTTTTCCCCAACCATTCCTAACCAATAATAAGACTTAACCATAAAGATACCGTTTTTACTCGGCCACCAGAAAATGATATCACTGGGTCTTCGATGGCTAAGTGGGACGCTCAGAATATCCTATGCGTCATCCCGACTAAAGAGTAGTTCGATCAAGTCTTCCCTCCATCTCATAGTCTCCTGATCAATCAATTCCGATACCCGCAAATCCTCATCTACCTAGGTCGGTTTAAATGGAACTTTTGAGGATTGATTACCCGGCAACCATGAGTCCGACCGAACCTTTACCTGAGCGCCATTACCCACCCGCCATTTAATCCCCTCCAGCAGAAGAGACTTAGCATTCCACAAGCTTCGCCAATCATAGCTGGGGTCATAACCCAGATTAGCGCTAACAACAGAATCATTTTTAAAATATCGAGCTTTAAGGACACGAGCGGCCAGAGAATCAGGATTACTAATAAAGCGCCATACCTGCTTAGGCCAGGTTGAAGACCTTCTGGTCCCGAAAGCCCATACCACCATCACATTTCGGCTTGCATAAGGAGTCCCAGCTCGACCAATGTATTTTCCTCTCCGCACCTTTTGCTCCCCACCAAAATCTTGCTATTGTTGAGTGAATTTCATCAATTAACGTCTCTGGAATACGGAAGATGCTCATCATGTATGTTGGGATGGCCTGCGCCACAGCTAGGGCTGTTCAAAGTTAGGTTCGTACCGGATTTTTGGACCGACCCGGACCGGAAAGGACCGAACCATCCCAGACCTAGTCATCCGGTCTGGTCTCCGGCTCATGAAATACTGGGCAATCGGGTTTCGGTACGATCCGGTCCAAACCCGGAGAAAACCGAATTTGGACCATAGACCGGTCAAACGGTCATATTGTGGCCTTCTGAATTTCTATTAGCTCAGCTTAGGTGGCTAGGTTACACTTTAATATCATCATTTCATCATCACTCACTTTTCAAAGGCTGGGTGCCTCTTTACCATATTCCTTCTCTGTCTCTCTTCTTTCATTCTTCAGTTGCATTTTTAATCACATACCCACCATAGATCATCTATACATAAAAGTTTTTAGTACTGCTCGATCTCGACCTATCAATCAACTCAGGCATCTTCCGAATAAGACGCCACCTACTCCTATACAACCACAACGCCTAACCGCATCACCGCGTCGTGCACCGTGAAAGCTACTTTCTTTACAGATCTAGGAAATAAAAGTGATGAGTAAGGTTAATCTAATTTCTTTTGAACTTGTAGTGGAAGGTGTATTAATTTGTAAAACTTTGAGGTTGCTTCAAGAATTCGTTTCAATATGATGTTTTGAAAGTTCAGATCTAAAATAGGTGGCTACAAAAGCTTTTCAAAATATTGATGCTCTATTCGATACGGTTCCGGTTTTGGACCGGATCATCGGTTTGGTAAGGTCTCGGTCCATGGTTGTACAGTCCGGTTTCCGGGTCTGATGTTTTGCTAATTTCGGGTTCCGGTCCAGACTGGTCCGGTCCGGGTCGGGCCGGTTTTGGACCGTTGAACACCCCTAGCCACAACTTTAATCAAAACTTCTTTACCCCACATCGATAGAAACCTCTCATTCCAACCTTGCAACTTTTTCCATATTCGCTCCTTAAGGCAGGCAAACACCGATTTCTTCGACTTCCCTATGATAGTAGGGAGCCCAAGATATTTAGCATGCTTGTCAACCTCCCGAACCCTAAGTACCTCCAAGATCTCCTGTCTCCTCGGCTCTGGCACATTTTTGCTAAACGAAATCTCCGATTTAGAGTAATTAATGATCTCACCGGATGCTCTCTCATACTGGCTGATAATGTCAGCTAACACCGAGCATTCCTGGAGATTAGCCCGAGCAAAAAGTATGCTATCGTCAGCGAAAAACAAATGGGACACCCTTGGTGCATTCCGACAAACTCTCGCACCGTGAATATCGCCTCTGGCAGCAGCCGCATTAAGTGACATAGAGAAAGCCTCTGCACACAGAATGAAAAGGTAAGGTGATAATGGGTCCCCCTGCTGGAGCCCTCGACAAGGCACCACGTCTCCCCTAATAAGACCATTAAAAGAGAACGAGAAACGTACACTTCTGATACACCGCCAAATCCTCTCAACCCAGCCACGTAAGAAGCCATATCGCAAAAGGACACTCTCTAGGAAGCCCCATTCAACACGATCGTACGCTTTACTCATGATCATGTCAAGTTTCAAGGCCATTGATCCGCCACGCCCCTCCCCATTTCGTTTCATAGCATGGAAAGTCTCGAAGGCCACATGCATTATCAGTGATTAGCCTCCCAGGAATAAATGCGCTCTGATTCTCCGACACATCCTGGGGAGATGGGATTTTAACCTGTTAGCAACTGCTTTCGAAACAATCTTATAAAGCACGTTACATAAGCTAATCGGTCGAAATTTAGTAATTAGCTTAGGTTCCTTACACTTTGGGATAAGAACGATTGACGTTTTATTAATCTTACCAAATTCTTTAAGAAAGTGTTTTGGGAATCAAATAAAAAATTTAACCAAATCATATGATTAACAATCCTAAAAATTTATTCGAGAATTTGAATTTCTTAATTTGAAGCAAAATTTCCATGTGTGACCAATTACAACCCCCGAACCGCATTCTACTTTACCAAACGCTAAAAATGGTTACCAAAAGTTTCAAGTTACAGTTTCCAAACGCTATATAAAGTGGTTTTGTTTTAAATATTTTTATACCAATTTTATATTACATGACATAGATAATTATATTTTGAAAAACATTAGTAATTCCCGTGCATTTGCACGGGTCAAAAAACTAGTATATAGCCTAAACATGTAAAGAGAAAATGTGGCCCTAAAATATATTGCAAATCAATCACAATAAGACTAAACGTAGAAAGAATAAAATAAGCCCTAAAACAAAAGCATCAAATCTTCTAAATCATATAATGAGTGATTCTATAATGGCTACCAAGGTATGGTAGCCATTGTAAAAACGAATAAATCTGACCGTTAATTTCAGAGATACAATCATAGCCCTTTATTATTTGACCAAGTAAAAAAAAAATTAAAAGTATTTATTAAATTTCTAGAGCCCATCAGCCCAACTCCATCATTTTCTCTCTCCTCACCGAACACCACCACCGGCACACCAAACACTAAAACCTCCGGCCTAATATAGGACACCTATCTCGCCTGGGTCATTGGGGCCACCGCCGTGTCCTTAGTCATCCACGCGCGATTCTCTCTCCACTCAACACACCTCTTTTCCAACATGATATGATAAGCAAAATAAAAGAAAGGATCAAAAATAAATGGCAGATATCACGGCTAGAAAAGCAAGCTTATTTGCATAATTTCCTGAATAATCTGAATGAATCACGCCTCTTTCCCTAGAAAATATCACGGCCATGGCTTAAAATCTACACAAATACATGAAAACCGTAAAAACAAATACATGCAGTCTAAACGTCCAGCATTTTTAGACGTTTGAAATGAAGCTGGTAATTGATTTTCGATTCCCGTATTGATTTATGATTCACATACAATCATGCATCATGATAGAAGGTATGTTCTTCCCGTTGTATAAGTATTATTTTTATTTTATTTTTACAGTGGTAAATTCCGTGACTACGATTTTTTTTTTTTTTTTACAGTGTTATTCAAATTGAATGAAATAATTCTTCCGAAGTTCTAATACCATACGATTACATGATCGAGATGTACAAGACTACAACTCTTAGAATCAACGAAACTGGTGACGCTATTGGACGCTTAACAAAACTGGTTCAAAGTGCAAACTAAAATGTGTACTCTTGCAATAATCCTCCAGCAACATGCATGATTTGATATGTACCATTGGACAAAATTAAAGGAGAACATGTTTGGCAGTTGCTTTGTATGATCATCTAGATCAATGACTATTCAATGTACACGTCGCTCTACAATATCAAAGAATGGAGCAATATGAAGTAGAGAATAATGTGATCGATACCAGTAGTGATAAATTTTGCGCTTAAGGATTGCATATACTCCATATAGTATTGTTGCTTTTACGTTTCTTTTTCATTGGTTGTTTAAGGAATTTCAAATGGTTTTTTTTTTTTTTGTTCGATTTATTTTTATGAGCAAAACACAAAAGTCGTAATTTTTATGCATGAGGGCGAGTCCTTGGCCCTACTTTTATTATTATTGGAGTTCACTTAACGGTATGATGAAATACTTTTAGTATTCCTACGGTACAACTCATCACTAATTAATGTAAAATTAGTGTCTAAAAATGTAAATTTAAGAAAGTTGTTCATTAGTAACTTCATAGCTCTGCTTATTCTAATGCGAGACATCACTAATGTCAACCCAAAATTTTGCTATTATGAACTAATATGACTTATGTCTTATATACTATATATGTACGCAGGTTAAAACGGGTGAGATTCAATACAGCTTATGTGTTATGAAGAGCGGGTTCATGACACATAAAAGTCCGAAATATATGAGGGTCAAAACAGGTGAGAGTGAATACGGGTCATGTGTCACAAAAAGTCGGTATATAACACAAATGTAAAAGCATGTCTGATAGATAGAACTAGAACTAAATATAAGAGGGTCAAAACGGGTGCAAGGGTTGATAGATAGAACTAGAACTAGAACTAAATATAAGAGATTCAAAACGGGTGCGAGTCAATTGGGTCGTGTGTATCAAAAAGTGGGTTCATAACACATAAAAAAGTTACATAAAACTAAAATTAAACATATAAGGGTCAAAACGGGTGGGAGACAACACATGCTATGTGGAATGAAAATAAGTTCTTGACACATAAAAAAGCCTGTAACATATGAGGGTCAAAACGGGTGCGAATAAATAATATGGTTATGTATCATAAAAAGTGGGTATAGTATACACTAATTGAGTCAGAAGAATAAAATAACAGTGGGTCTCCTGTGAGACCGTCTCACCTCCGGGCCCAAAAACAAAGCAGCTCATCTACAAATTAAATAAAAAAACCTAAAAAACATCATTTATTAGGAGAGGAAAAAAAAAAAAGAATAGAGAGCGTACAGAATTTCAGTTATCAAACACATAGAGTGCAAATGGAGAGAAACTGCAACTCATAAAGGATGAAGAAGATCGAAGAAGAGAATTGAAGATGGAATCAACAGAAAAAGGTACGTTTAATCAAGGAGAAAAGCTACGTTAATCAACTGATTTTGTTGATATTTCTCCAAACTCTCAATCAAATAAACCTCTTAATATGTGATTTAGGGTTTTATCAATTGTGCAGTGATTTAAACGTTGAATATAGGTTGTAAACATCCGATTGAGATTCACATGTAAACTCCAACATGATCTCTATTATCATTGGTATTGTTTGCAATTTGGAATTTCAGTTGAAAACTTGAAGTGTTGGAATTGTACCTAATGTTATTGGGGGATTAAATGTTCTTTATGTGAACTTGAGGTTTTAAGTTGAAAATTTGAGGTTTGAACTTGAAAACTCACGTTTTTAATTGATTTAGTGTAGTTAATGATTCATTTAAGTTGAATACTTGGTGTTTTATGTTGGGAACTCAAGGTTTTGTTTTTGTAGAAATGTAGCAACGATCTTTAAAATGATGTATGAACTAGTGTTTTAAAGTTTTAAAGACAAGATTTTAAGTTAAAATCTAGTGGTATAGTGATGTCTCGCATTTTTCTCCGAAGTCTATTAGCTCAATTGGTAGAGCATCGTCCAATTGGACGACGAATATGGGTTCGAATCCCATATAAACTTGCAAAATTTTAACAATGAAGTGGAGAGAATTAATGGCTAACATGATTTGTGAGAATGCAGTTGATGGTAGGGGTGTTCACCGGTCCAGAACCGGACCGGACCGGACCGACCCGGTAAGGACCGAGGACCGAATTTCATGAAAATCAAAACCCGGAGACCGGACCGGCCAAGCTAGGACCGCACCCGGACCGGACCGGAATAACCGGTCCAAAACCGGACCGGACCGAAAGACAGCAATCTAAGGCAAATTGATTTTTTTTTTTTTAAATGAACCATAATCGATTGTTTTTCTTTTTTGTTTTGAGGGCCATAATCGATTGTAGAAATTAAAATCAATCTAATTGCACAATTTAATTAAAATCAATTTAATTGCTAAACAAAAACCCAGAAAATCGAGATTGATGATTGCGATTAAATCGGGATTTTGGGGATTTCTGCGGGTGGGTTTGGGTAGAAATTTAGGGATTTTTTAAAAAAAAAAAAAAAAAAAAGTCAAGTTCTACCGGTCCTCGGTTTTTGGACCGGACCACCGGTTTTTAGACCGGACCGGACCGGACCCGGAAAATAGGAAAATCAAAGACCGAGGACCGGACCGATTGAGTCCGGGTCGGTCCGGGTCTTTTTGCGGTCCGGGTTAGTTTATGAACAGCCCTAGTTGATGGTACGTGTTGGAGGAGAAAAGTAAGCCTGCAGATTTTTTTTTTGTATAACAAAAATAAATAAAATATTTGTTATTAATGGACTTGTGTGTTATTGGGGTCGTCTCATATGTGAGACTATCTCACACAAGAATTTGTCATAAAATAATGACTCTATTTTTATGAACTGAAACATTAATTAACAACTAATGGCGCTGGTAATTTAGCGATTTCTGTCATTTTCAATTTTTATTTATTTTTTATTTTTATTTTTTTGCGAATAATCTTTAATTTCCTCTATTTAACAAAGGTTGTTTCTAAAAAAAATATAACAAAGTTCGTAATCATATTTTGACAATTGATTCATCTTTTAAAACTGATCTAATGACAAATATAGTGGATATAAAAATTGTCATAAAGTATTTGTGTGATAGATTCCATTCAATACACGTTATTAATTAAGTAATAATCCTTATAATAATTTAATGTTACGACACATTAAAAAAAATCATGTTATATTCATTTACAATTGATTTATTAATCGACAAAACCATGAAACATATTTAAATGTGTATTGTAATTGTGCCGGTAAAAGGCTAGTATACTATCAATTGTTATATGGTACCCCGATGGTATAGCAAAGTCCTGAATCCCTCTCTCACAATAAAACATAACCACTCCACTACTTTTTTCCACTCTTTTTTTTTTTTTTCCTTTTAAATTTTTATAATCAAACCTATAACATGAGTAAGGGGGTATGAAGAGCAAATATACCCTCAAGGGTACGTTATAATTTCCGTATATTACTCAAAGGTGATAGTATTTAATTAGTTTACCCCCCCCCCCCCCCCCCCAAAAAAAAACATATAAAAACTCATTTAAATTATCGATAGAAAAAATTTAAGATTACTGATATTAGAACTTGATCCATAACCAATTAACACAAGCCTTCTCCATTTCATTCATCCCGCAAAAACTAATGACATATATTCAATTTCGTGTCTCACTCCCTTATTAGATCAAAAAAAGTCAAACACAATACAAGGCCTTATCGTTTGATTGGGGTAAATTGAAATTGTAATGTTCGATACTCCGTTTTTTTTTTTTTTGTGTGTGTTATACCCAATTATCATGTTGGTAATTCTTAATCAAAGTCAATTAAAGTCCATCAGAGATACGACCCATGAATTCAAACAAATCATTCTTTATGTTTTCATTAACCATCACTCCCACTCAAGTTCGACCTCATTTTAGATTTGAGGACTTTGGTACGAGTCATGTTGATGATATTGATATCATATTCTAAATCTCAACAATCCTAAAATAAAATGCGCAAAATTTGACAATTAAAACTAATTCCAACCCTTTTCCTTTCGCCAGTCAATCTAAGATTTGGCCACTTTATGAGAATCACTTATACTAAACAAGTTTAATTAAAACGGCCGATTTTTACGACTCAATTGACTCCCCATCATTAATAATAGTGGAAGCTTATCATTCAAGTTACTAGCAATAAATAAATAAATAAAAAAAAGCAAAATACTGCTTAGGAATGAAGTAAGATAGAGAGAAAATGTAGCGATTTGTTCGAGGCCACAATCAACAAGAGAGAGATTTGAAAGGCACGGAGAATCGCAGATGTTGTTTTGTTATTGCCAACCTTCAATGCAAAATTTACGCCACTTTTTTTAGACGATTTTGCTCTGCAAATTGGCTTTTTTTTTTTTCCTTTTCTAATGTATACTATCAAAGTATTGCAACAAAAAAGCTAGGCTTGAGAAAAATAAGAAACCAACGATGAATTAAAACAGAGGAGAGAAATTCGAAACCTTTGAGGAACTGAAAAGTAAAGAAGAAGATTGAAGTTGTGAGGTTAACCGATGTGCGGTGAGGTATAAATAGCAGGTTGAAGGCGGCAACATCGGTGCTACACCTTTAAAACCCTAGTGATCTTTTTGATTGTCAGTCTGATGGGCTTTTAGGATTTTAGCCCACAAACGTGTTTGATGATTTTTCTAGGTTTAAAATCGTTGAGCTGATTACACTAAAGTGGACTCTATTCACTCTTCCGGTGGCAAAGTTTGGTTGGTTTTGACTTTAGAGTTTTGAGTTATACTCGTTTCGCTTTTTGGGGTTGAGGTTAGGTCAAAAACTTGCATAAATCATTGTATCGGGTTCGGTTTGAGTTATTATCGAGCATTCGACCTATATTGATTGTTGATTATTAAATGATCGAGAGAATCACTAAATAGTATGTTTTGACTATATATTGGACTGCATATTTTTGATTTGATTTGAATGAAACTGATCTGATTTGATTTGATTTGATCTTAACTGAATTAATTGATAAATTAACTGCAATTAGACGAATTAATAACTAGAAATGGACTAGATTCATTGATTGTTATTTCGATAATTCTGATTTGATTTGAATAAATCTGATCTGATTTGAAAAAATGATTGAATAAGTTGAATCGCACAGGGCCTAAATAACATACTGGTATCATTTTCATTCGTAGCATTAATCTTCATTCGGAGCATTATTGAGCTTGCAAAGTCATGTTAGGTCGAGTTTGGATGGTTATAATAGAGTCGTATGAGTTTGTGATTAGCTCGGTTTGATTTTACTTTGCCACAATTTTGAATTCTATCTAGTACGGTTTCAAGCCATTTGGCTCGGGTTGTGCCAGCATGACCAGTGCAACTACCAATTGTGACTTGTGAGACCTAGTTTCATTTGGAATTTATATGCTTCACTAGAGATCTCGACCCTGAGCATTGTTAAAACGCAGGACGGACAATTGTTATTCAACCCAGTTCTTGAGTAGATTGGGTGTACTAAAAAAGTCCGTGTTCTAATTCCTCTTAAAGTCTTGAGTACTCTGATCTCGAGCTCATGGCACAACCCCGAAAGATTGTTCAAGTTTGATCTCGAGTTAGAGCTCAACGGGCCTAAAGTTAGCTAAAATGCAGCTCGCCTGAGACAAATAGCTCGGCTAAAGCACAACTGCCAGAGAGATAAAAACAGATCAATTAAACCGCCCAAAAAATTCTTACCATTCTCACACAGACTGATTTTTTTTCTTTTCGGAAGAATAAAACCTCCCAAGTATTATTGTCATTTTCCCTAAGATAGCTTGTTTGGTATGAGGTCGCGTTGAGCCCTAAGGCCCTCCTTTCGATATTTCATTGTCATCGACTCCTGGTGTAAGACTGCACAAGACTGGTTGGATGTTCAGTTCCTCATAAGACTCATTAAGGAGTTTATGAAATCTGTGAACTTCACTGACAAAAATCAAAATGCTCTATATTGACCAAATAAGTTCCCAAGGTTCTGTGAACATAAGACTCCAGGGATCTCTGATCACAACCCAATTGTTATTAATATCTTCAAATCTGAGGGTATAGCTAGAGTTTTCAAATTTTTGAATTACTGGACTGATCACCCTGAATATTCAAATTTGATTTCCAGAGCTTGGTCTACTTATGTTCAAGGATCTCCAATGCACAGGGTTTTCCTGAAACTCAAGCTGGTAAAAGTCTCCCTCTCTAAGCTGAATAGAGATTACTTCTCTAATCTCCCTGAAAGAGTGGAAAACTGCATGATAGCTCTTGAAGACTGTCAGATGAGAATTCAGGCCTCACCCTTGGATACTCATTTAATGGAAGAAGAGAATCAACTTCAGCATAATTTCTGCATCACCAAAAAAGCCGAGATGAGCATGCTCCAGCAAAGGGCTAAAGTTCTAGATATCAAAAACTCTGATTGTAGCTCTAGCTACTTCTATTCTAAGATAGCTGCTAGGAAGCACCAGAGTATCATCTGCAAAATCACAGGGATTAATGGTGAGACTCAAGATAATATTGTCTCTGCTTTTGTAGACTACTATAAGACTTTGCTGGGCACTGAGAAGGAAATAAGTAAACTTGACACTCTGTAAAGGGGCCTGTGTCTCTGAGAATTGGTGCAGTAAACTCACAGCACCTGTCTCACCAGCTGAAATCAAAGGTGCTCTCTTCAATATTCACCCAAACAAAATCTTGGGACACTGTCAAAGGAGATCTAACCCATGCCATTCAGAATTTTTTCAAAACCAAGAAGATGCCAAAGGAGGTAAATATAACTGCTATTACTCTAATTCCAAAGAAAATTACTGCCTCCACTGTTATGGATTATAGGCCCATTGGCTGTTGCACCACCATTTACAAATTTATTAGCAAAATTCTTGCTAGTAGAATCCAGGGTGTGCTCCCAGAAATTATTGGTGATAAGCAATCTGCATTTGTCAAAAATAGGAGTATATTTGACAATATCTTGGTTTCTCAAGCCCTTATTAGAGGGTATGGAAGGAAAAACCTTTCTCCTAGATGTCTAATGAAAGTAGACATTAGGAAGGCTTTCGATTCAGTTAGCTGGGATTTTTTTGAGAGCATGCTCCATGGTTTCCACTTCCTTCAATGGATTATGAGCTGCATATCTACAACCTGGTTTACCTTGAAGATCAATGGAAGGAATCAAGGTTTCTTTCAAGGCAAATGTGGGATCAGACATGGTGACCCTCTGTCTCCATATATCTTTGTTCTTTGTATGGAAGTTTTTTCAAGATACATGAGGCTAATCCACAAGCAGGCTCTCTTCTCTTTTCATCCTAAATGCTCCAGGATCAAATTAACTCACATGATATTTGCTGACGATCTTATGATCTTCACAAGAGGAGACACTCCTTCTGTAAAAGCTGCTACTAACTGCTTAAGCTACTTTGCTGAAATTTCTGGCCTAGCAGCTAATCCTGCTAAAACAGAGATCTACTTTGGAGGTATAAACAATGTGGTTAAGGCTCAAATTTTGCAGAACACTGGATTTTCTGAGGGAAACTTCCCTTTTAGGTATTTGGGAATACCTTTGAACACCAGTAGGCTGTTGACTGATATGTACGATGAACTTCTGAGCAAAATCAGGTCTGGTATTCAGCATTGGTCAGCAAATCTCCTCTCCTATGCTGGCAAAGTAGAGTTGATTAACTCAGTGATCTTTGGGATTGAAAACTACTGGTGCTCTAGTTTTCTCCTCCCCAAGCACATTGTTCATCAAATTGATAAGAGTTGTAGAAAGTTCATTTGGAATATTGCTGATGGCAAGAGAAAGATGACTTTTAAGAATTGGTCAAGCTCATGCTCACCAAGAAGGGAGGGAGGTATGGGCATAAAAGAGATCTTAGCTTGGAACAAAAGCCTTATTGCAAAATGGTTATGGAAAGTTAGAACTGGTCAGTCAGGTCTCTGGCTAAAATGGATCAATGCCTACACTCTTCATCATCATGATATTTGGACTGTTGAAAAGAAGAATAATGATGCAGAGAGTTGGAAAAGTATTCTCATAGTGAGAGATGAAATTCTCCAAAAGCAGGGTGGCATAATTGAGGCTGATAAGCTCTTATCTACTTGGAAAAATGGAGGGAAATTCAACTTGAGGCTAGCCTATGATTACTTCAGGGATCATCATGCTCTGATGCAAGGCTACAGGGTCATCTGTAACCCTGTAAGTTATCCTAGGCATGGTGTTATTATGAGTTTGGCTGCTCAGAAGAAATTGGCAACCATTGATAACATCTGCACCAGAGGTTTCACCCTGGTTAACAGATGCTGCCTATGCAAAAGAAATGCTGAAACTCATTCCCATCTATTCTTCAACTGTGAGTTTTCTAAGAGATTATGGCAAGAGATTCTTTCCTGGATTGGAATCAAAAGAAATGGCTGGAGTCTCAAAAGAGAGTTAGCTTGGGGCTCTAGGCATAAGCACAAGAGAAACTGGAAGCACAAGTGGTACTGTTGTGGCCTTGCTGCAACAGTCTATATGACATGGTTGGAGAGGAGTGCAAGGACTTTTGGCAGCTCTGAGCACTCTATAGACTGGCTTGTTGATCAAATTAAATTTGTAACCAGCATTAGGTTATTAGCTTGGACTAAAGATTGTCTCCATGAAGACATTCTTGAGAGCTTAAATAGTGTGTAATATCCTAGTTTGGTTTTGCTCTAGGGGCTATACTTTTATAAGTTCTGTCTTTGTTTTTCCCTTCATGGATGAATAAAGGCTTCCCTTTTTCCAAAAAAAAAAAAAAAGTTCCAAAGGTTCCCTAAAAAAAAAAAAAAAGTTCCAAAGGTTCCCTAAAAAAAAAAAAAAAAAAAAAAAAAAAAAAAATCCCAACGTTCAGTTGCAATTGCAAAATGACTGAATGATTACTCTGCCTGTGCTTGACGCAAGGGGGCTGCAGCAAGGTTCAGTTTGCAAAACATGGATACCCCCTTTCAGCTGAACTTGCTGATGCAAATGCAGAACGAGCAGTATTCCATTGAAGATCAGAGATTCTTGGCAACTGATCACACTGATGGTTTCAAAAGTCAAACTGTACAAGCCTGCTACTACAAATGAAATCAGAGAGTGGTGCGACTGTTTCTCATTCACCAGACATAGCCACGCCCACGGGTGAGTTTGTATAAGATTGAGTGAGTGGCTGCTAAAGTGCTAAAAGACCCAGCTATGTATTTGACAGCCAGTAATCAGACATACAGCATGTCTTAAATACTTAAATATGGCAAAAGAATTAAATCTAGTAACACAGCAGTCAAGGGATTACGTTTCTACCTCAGATTTACGTTTTTGATCATACCAAAGTCGCACAAGATACACAGTTTTAATTAACAGTTCCACCAGTTTCACCTGCCGTATATATCAAATATCACTGCAGTATGTTCAAACCACAGGAGGAATCGAGTTCTGGGTATCAAAATGTGACAGACAGACACACAGTTGTTCTCAAACAATTATTCACAGAACCAAACTCTTGCAGATATGCAGCTCAAAAGTAACATCATCAGCACATTCAATAAAAAAAAGACGGCAATTTTATAAAAACGGATTCTTGACCAAATGTAGTATCAAGAATAAGAATCCCAACTCTTCCAAGAGTAAAAAACATACAAGAGATGCTTCCAATTCAAGCTAAGAAAGCCACATTTTGTGTCAGGGGTGCACTATATCCCCAAAAAAAATCAGAAACATACAAGTTTTTCTTTCCTCAATCATCAGAAGCTTTGGGAAATAAAGATGAACACTACAACCACCGATGATCGAACTCAAAACTCGAAATTAAGCTCTAACTTGAACATGTTTCCGTCTATCCTCCTCAAGCACAACTCCAAGACCTTGTCTGCCCCTACTCCTGACACCCCTCTTACCCCGATAAACCGAATTCGACGACAACACATTCAACCCACCCCCCTTCTCAATCTCCAAAACCTCAGACAACCCATTCCCACACCCTCTCGACATCCCAACATCAATCCTAATCGCCTTATCCTCACACGCGCTATTAATCCCGTCTTCCTGTATCGTATGCCCCATGATCATCCTCTTAGCCCCGGGAATTGTCCTAAGAACATGCTCCAACGCCTCACAATCACAGCTCTCAGCCACCTCGTGCGAAAACTTCCTCAACCACACCACTGAGTTCCTCCCGCTCCCAATGTCCTTCCACAATTCGTTCCTTTCGCCTTTGATCCACTCCGAAACCTCGACATTAATCCTCTCTAATCCGTAATTAACATGATTAGCTAATAATCCACCGTGCACAAACACATTCTCCCCAACCACTAACACCGTCACATTATCCGCTAGAAACCGTGTACTTATCGGCCCTTTCGGCCGCAACGCCGCAATCCTAGCCCTAATTCCTTCGTGATACTCCTTTCTTAAACCCTTGAATTCCGTCGGAATCCCTGAAAACGGATCTTTCGGAATATCTGAAATTCCAGAACACGATTTCTTCATCGAATTGCCGATTTTATACCAAAACGCCCAATTTTTGAACTCGTCTAACGATCCCTCCGTTATGTAACGGAAATCGCCGTAGATGTTCATGATTTCGTGGTTGCCGTTCATGGTGATGAGTTTTCCGCCGGAGGTTTGAGCTTGTCGTTGAAGCTTCTCGAGAAAGTAGAGGATTTTTATCTCGTCGTTGCCGCGGTCGAGGACGTCGCCGACTTGGACGACGGTGGAGGTGTCGCCGGACCAGTTTCCGGCGGCGTCGATGATTCCAGCGAGGCGGAGTGACTGCTTGCATTTGTCGAGGTCGCCGTGGATGTCGCCGATAGCGATGAGGCGGTCTTGGGGTGGGTAGTGAGTCTGCAGCGGCGGCGGTAAAGTAGGGTTAGGATTTGAGGATGGCGGCGGCGGTGGCGGTGGTGGTGGGAGGAAGATGCCGCCGCTGACGGAGAAGTCAACGAAAGTGTCAACGAAGGAGGAGAGGAGATTAGGGACGTTTTTGCAGGTATCGAGATTGGTTGCCATTGTTACTGTAGAATGTGAGGATGATGAGTTGGGGATAATTTGACTTTTCGGAAGTATGGTTTATAGCTCAAATTAGGAATTAGGTTTGATGGTAGCTTGACTTATAATCTACCGATTTACAAGGGCTGTTTGTTGCAATCTAATGAGGGACTACCGAACAAGGTTGGTTGTTGTTTGAGTGGTTTCGAGCTCGAGTTTGAACTGAAAAAGTAAGTGCTCGTGTGGATAACACGAAAGCTACATTTTCGCGGTGAGTTATGTTTCCGTTAAATTATTACCTCACGGAGGATGAGTAATTGGTAACTAGCATTTGTATCCGTGAAAATCACGGGACTGTTTGTTCTTTACCCCTTTTGTTAATATAAAACAAAATGATATGCATGATGACACACCATTTTCATTATAAGTCTCTTCGCTTGCAAGCATAATTTGACATAACTATTTTAAGTGTTACAAATATTCTTCTTATTTGTGCGTTTGAGTTCATTTTCTTTGTCTTTTACTCCGAACTTCAGGAATGAAGTTGGAATTTACAACCTGATTCAACCCGAAATCGAAAATGAAATGACTTTATTCATAAATGACCCAAATAAAACTTAAGTTGATACATGCCTGCGCAAACTCCGACCCGGTCATTGCTCACCTTGCCCAAATTGTTGGATCTTTAAATGATCCAATTAACGCAATAACTAAACCTTTTTTTTAATAAAAATCAATTTAAGATATTATTATGTGATAAATTCGGAATTGTTAAAATTTCATTTATTTTTATTATTTCATAAGTGAATAACGCCTTGAAACACGAAAGTATGATTCCATATAACAACAATATTTACTTTAAACTAAAAGAAAAGGTAGGGGAGAAGAAGATGGTGAGCATTGTGACAATAACGTTTGATTCTATTATTATTAATGTGACCTTGACATAAAATTTAAAGGGTATATATTCATGACCAAGATTTTCATTTAAATGTCTAGTCCTTTTGAGTTCTTGCAAGAGAAAATAGTAATGAGGTATATGTAAGACATTTCATTTAGTGCTGAAATTTAAAAGAACAAAAATACTTTTGTGAAATTATTGTATAACTTTTTCGTAGTCGATTGATTCTTTATAAGATACTCTTTTGGTGTTAAGTGTATACTTATCACTCATGCACACCAAATAAAGCAGATGTCACATAAAGAATTGGGTTGTCAAGTGATCTTTGTATTGGTTGTTGTATAGGGTAGTACGTCTTGCAGTTTTGAAAAATGTAAAATATAAAGATCAAAATCACACTATAATGTCAATAATTTTTTAAAAAGATATATGAACAAACAGATTAACTTTCGTTACAATAATCCTGGTACAATATGTAGCAAAAAAATCGTAGTAGAATCTAACTAGTACTTGGAATACCAATGTAGAAACAGATAATAAATTTGAGATAAATAGCACAAACTTGGGATAACATTACTATGAAGGATAAAACTAATAGGTATCTAATACGTCTTGAAATATTGATAGAAATTCATTCTCCCTCTATGTCATTTCAAAAGCTCAGAATAATATATGTGACGTGTATATATTTCTCACCAAAATCAAAGGTATATATACTATCTTGAATCACCTTGTAACTGCAAATTTGGCAAACCAAGAGCCAAAAGTCACATTGTTTAATGCCCTTATAATTAAAAAACTTTTCAATTAACCTATCATTCAAAGCTTGAAATTAAAACTCATAAGTCGGGAGATGAAATGACAATGGTGATAAATTTTGAAGAATTGATTGGGTGAATATGAGCACGATACGTAAGCAAGTGAGGTGGAATTTTCATTTTGACACCTAGGCGAATGCTCTAAAAACTCGCCACGCAGTCGGTGATGTTAGCCAATTAAAGTATAAGTATAGATTGGTCTCAAGGTATGAGATAGTTGAGTCTCACGCTAGAATAACCCAATTCGGTATTGTGTTCAAAACAATGTTGTACTGGCAAATATTGAAACCTCTTAAATCACGTCGAGTGTCTTCTTTATCTTAATCAGTCAAGACTAGATATAATTAGGTGATATTGATCGGATAATCGAATTAACCTAACACTCTATATGTAACATCTTCAAGAGATATTTTCTTCTCTTTTCGTCAACAATAACGATCAACTCCAATGGTAGGTGATTTTTTAATCTCCTTCGATTTATCATATCATTAAAGTAACCTAAAAAAAACTGAAACCAAAAATCATTCCCCGGCATGTCATTTTTTCTTCATCTTGTTATAGTTATAGTGTTAAAGACGTTGGTCGTTAGAGGTGGACTTTGTAGTCTCTCCAAGACATCCAATCTTTCCCCGTACACTTTAGTTTTCACCTCTCGACTTTTGGAGGGAAGAGTTTGTCGCCGGAGGAGTTGGTTGTTTTCTAATCTAATCCAAGTCCTCAAATAGTCAAATTTTTGCATAAAAAACTAGTGGCATTTATGCTCGAGAGTGAATATTTACATCCAAAAAGCCGATTGAAATAATTGTCTCCAAAATCCAATTACTCGACCTATTTTCCACATTTATACTCTTGTATACACCGTATATCTATCCATCTTTTTTCGTAAAACTATTATCAACTTAACATAACTCGACTTATTTTCGTATTTTGCACATACATCGTCTTTAGACCCTTTTTTTTTTTTGGGGACGTGAACATCGTTCTTCACCTTTTGGTGACTATTGAGCCACGAGTCGACCCAAGAGTCCAAGACTAGCGATGTCTTGCTGGAAAAGTTAATTCACCAACACATGTATTAATCCAAATTAAATTTGACATTCATCAACCGCAAAACCCTAAACCCTCTTTCCCCTCCTTTTCTTCCTCTCCCAAAGTTCCAACCTTGTATCTTCCTCAGGAAGCCAAAGAATACCAAACTCAGAACAGCAATGGAGGACCAAATAGTATCAGAAAGATTGAGGAGGAAGCTCAGTGAAGTGAACACAGCTGCACAATCCCAACTTTCTGGTATTCAAGATCACATTAATTTCACTCTCCAGGTACTTCCCTTTTAATTTTTTCCCTTCAATTTTTCTGGGCATTTTTTTGACATTGAAATTGGGAATTTATGCATGCAACCATAGAAAAAAAAACCCATAAAGTTTGAATCTTTACATGTGAATGTTTGATGGGCAGCAAGCATATTTCAAGTGTGCGTATCAGTGCTTTGATAGGAGTAGAAAGACTGAGGAAATAAGCAATTGTGTTGAGCATTGCAGTGTTCCTGTTATGCAATCTCAGAATCTTGTTGAGGGTGAGATGGCTAAGTTTCAGGTACTTTCTTCTGTCATTCTCAGTAGAAATTTCTTGCTATTCATTTGATAATCAGCTGGTTTTGGTTGTTGCTTATCTATTCAAATAATCTGATCTTGTTTATATTTGAATCGGGTTTCGATATACATAGTTGAAAATTGGGTTGCTCTAGGTCGGAGTTGTTTATTTGCTTCTGCTGCGGAAATAAACTGTGTTGTTGAATAAAGTTGAATTCAAGCACGATTTAGTAATTTGGGAGTGCATTGGTTAGGTTTCGGATGTCAATGATGTAGTATAATTAGTTGGTAGACGTACTCGTATGATTTTGCATACTCTGGTAGGCTGTAAGAGTAGAGCTTTAGGCAGTTGAAGGAAGTGATTGATGTTGAAATTGGAACCCATCTATGAATAGCAGCTAAATTTTAGCTGCCTTGATTTCAATATTGTGCTTGGGCGTGTTATACAGAGTTGTGGACCTTTAATTGAGTTGAAATGTCCATCCTTTTTGGAAACGACAAAGTTGCAATTACCATTACCTTTTCACCCTGTGCTTTGGTTAGGGATGTGGGTTGAGAGGTAGTTAAAGTGTAATGCTCTCGAATAAGGTCACTTGAAACTAATGGTTTTATGTGCTACTGGCTTTACTCTTACTGAATTAGGGTGTGTTTGGCCAAGCTCTTGGACTGACTTCTTGGACTTAGAAATTGAAACTTGGCCAAATAACCCAAAGTGAAACAATTTCTAATTTTCAGAAGCACTTTGAGTGTGAAATTGTCCTTAAAAGTGAAAGCTATAATTTAGAGCCCCTTCTGCAATTTCTGGAGAAGATGGGATCTTGGCCAAACGATCCCTATTAGTCATTTAGCACATCATTTTCACAATGAGCGAAGGGTTTGGTGGAAGTTTCTACTGCAAAATAAATCGCGTCAACTTTTGCTGGGTATTTGTGGTTTTTTTTTTTTTTAAATAAAACAGAAAATCTGAATCGAGTTTAGATATAGATTTGAAATTCCTTCTTGGTGGGAGGTGTTTGTTTTTTAGCCTGCTAAATCAAACAGCATTTCTTTTGAGTACGATTTATTAAGTTGAGGGTGCTTTGATTAGATTTATGATTGTGCTGTAGAACAATTAGTTAGTAGAAGTGTGATTTTACCTATTCTGATAGGTTGTAAGACTAGAGCTTTACGAAGTGAATGGAAGCGACTGGTCTTGAAGTTTCTATCGTAATTAATCATGTCCTTTTTTGCTGGGTAATTGGCTATTCGTGCTTTTTTTGGTGGTGGGATGGGGATGCTGGTGTGCCTCCTGAGCTCTTGTCGCAAGACGTGAAGTTCTTGGAAATCCTAATTTTGTATCTGTTATTAAGTAACAGGATGGTAAATTTCGTGTTGCACCTATATGGATGATGAAATGTTGTTTGGTAACTGATGCATTTCGAATCCTAAGTTTGTGCAAAGTACGTAGTCAACTTTGGACAAACTGGCCTTTTCTTCATTAAACATTGCACCCCCGTCCCCCCCCCCCCCCCCCCCAAAAAAAAAAAAAAAAAAAACTTTGGCAACATGTAAGTTTTTACCTTCAAGTGGTTGTTGGGATAAATTATTTCTGGAGCATAGTGCTATGCATAGGTCTATGCCTAATAAAGTCTGGTGCTTAAACATATTGGCCGTGCTGATAGCTTAGAGAGGCTTTGTTATTCATGACTCCTGTAAGCTTGAATTTGACTTTCTTATGCCGTTGTCCGGTTTACTGGCCATAGCTTTAGTGGCACTGTTCATGTTTTTGTTAAAGGAATCATCAACTAGTAATTTCTCTGTACACATTCAGGATCTTCTATGTCAGCCTAAATGGACGTATCTATGGGCATCTAGATTCCAGTCATCTTATTTGGCTGTTATTGTCATGTTAAACCTTCGTTGCAAATGACTTTTTTGTGCGCTACTGCTCAAATTTGATTGGCTGACAGCAGACCCGTTTGGTGTGAGCCGTCGATGTGCGTTATGGTTTAGAGAAACTTTCAGGTTACTTCCTCATGTGCCGCTGTAGGGATCTATCATGAGTTTGTATAGGAGGTTCTAAGTTCTAGCAAATATGATAAGAAATTAATTATACTTGTAAATTGTGTTGCCAATGCTTGCAGTAATCACTATAACTTAGGACATTGGCAAATCTATTATGATTGGCAAACTAGAAGCTTATTGTCGGTCAACCTATACTGCGCCTTTGAGACTTCCAAGTACCATAGAGTGAAAGGCCTAGGTTACTCGTTTTACTTAGTTTAGCAGTCAATTGCAAAGTGACTGAAGATGGCTGTTTTTCTCCATGTTTTAACGAAGTTTTGCCTGTGATACTTGGCATAAAGTATTTTCACACTTGTGTACATTGCCTTGTGTCCATTATGGTTATCCTCCTCGGTCCATCCCACCATATTAAGAGTTCTTAAACTTATTACATGATTCTGTTTACAGGAAAGGCTACAAAGAGCTTTGGCAGTGTGCCATGACAGATACGAGTCTTCTAAACTCCAAACTGGTCAATCTAATCCAATCATTGACCTGGAGACTTGTGCTAACAAGGCAATAGATGACAACGTCAAGAACCTTCCAGCCATTGCGGAAAGATTGAAGACATCTCTTGGCATGAACAACAGCTCTTAAGGTTTCCTGACTTCCAGATCTTTGCCAACAACTACACAAATAAATCACGATGACCTTTCCCGCTGTAGTCTGAAGAGGGATGAAGAGGATGTATGAAGCATATGTGTCCAGTTGCAGTTTAAATGTTGGTGCTCTATTTAGGCCATTAGATTTAGATTGACTTCTTCCAACACAAGTGATGTTAACATTCTTTGTTCAGCCAGATATGCAGTAGACAACATCTTTTCGTATTCAATATTACCTGACATGCTATCACTTCCGTCGTAAAATTCTTGTCAAAGTTGTGTTTTGAGTTTGTTGGGAAATGAATGGAGGGAATATAATAGAACAGTCCTTAATATTCATATATACTACTTGTAGTTAGTATGTAGTTAGTATGTGCTTATGAAATCATGAGTCGTTTCACTCATCATAGTTGTCAAACTGTCAAGTAGACCCATTCAACATGTGCAGAAAGCGAGTCTTCACAGGGCAATGTCACTGGTTATGGACTAGAAACTTGCGGTCTTTCAGTGACCAACATGGACGGGCTTGGCGATCTTTCAATGACTAACCTGAAGCTTGGGTGAAACTAGCTAAAACTCCCCTTGAATCCAGGCCCAGTCCCCGAGTTGTATCGAGGCGTACAAAGCAAATAGGTATATAGAGTGTTGTTTCGGAAGGGAATAGTATCTTCGAAGATGTAGGATTGCTTCTTTGAAAGGAGAGCATGGTTCGTGAAGGAAACCTGAAAATTATTTGATTGCATAATTCCGACTTGTTTTTATTTCAAGTTTAGGAATTACAACTCGAGTACTCAACTATCATCCAAAGATAAAAGCAAAGAAATGCGACGGCTGACATTCTGACAAAAATCCAGCTGAAACACAGCTCTGTGGAGACTGGAATTTGATTGGGAAAGACATCGAAATCACACTACATGAGCTATACAATACACTTTAAACATCCTCAACTGGCTCTCAGGATCCCAGGCAGATCAAGTACATAAAAGTAAACACAGGCTTAGGATATTCCTAGAGTTTCTCTGTAACATACTGAACTGTTGAAATGCTTTATTCCTGTCTACTCCACACCATCAGTGAAAGTGCGTGACTAGTTAGGTTGCTTATGTGGCTTTGGCTTCGCCTTGGTGTTTCTTGTCTTCAAACTTATCAATAGCAACCTGAAGTTCATCAGTACCCCCGACTGCTCTCATTGTGTAGAAATACACTCCAAAGACGAATGCTGTAAGCCCCCCAGCAACTATCACATTCTTGGTTTGGGGTGCAAGGGCACTGAATCCTGACATTCTTGGAAGTAAGCAACCCCTTGGGACTCCTGAATCTGCAGAATAGACACAATTAATATGTAAATGATTAGATGCTCTTAAATCAACTGTAGCTGGCGTCAAAGTACTGTTCACAACGTCACATCACTTAAAGTATACGACGAAACTTAAGGAGACAATGAAAACAATCAGTAAAGTTGCAAAGAAAATGCCCTGAAAGTCTGATGGACCTAAATAGAAAAATAGAAGTCTCATAACCAGCACTGCTGATTTTTTTTTTGAGATGTAGTTTTTTTTTTTTATTGATAGGTAAAATAGTTTTATAAATAATGAGAAGAAGAACACAACAAACAAGTGAGGGCAGAAGCCCAACCACAACCCACAAAAAGGACCAACACCCCCTAGCTAAAAAGCCCCTCTTCAAGCCACCATCATAACTGAAAGTGGCTTTTAAATAGTGAGCTTTTTCTTTTTCCTAGAATACACTAGAGTTGGCTTAGTCCGCTTAGGAAAGCTAAGACCCGAGACCTCTAGAAAAGTAACTAAAGTCTCAATGGGGATTGGTTTCCCACCACAGCCCGGCTGTAGGACCTCCAAAATGAACTTGGCCCTCCGGAATCACCTTTGCAGCAACCAAATCATCCACAGTGTATTCCTTCTCTAAAGAGCGAAAAAGGGCATTGCTGATTTCACCACCTGAGATTAGTGTTTTGAGGAAGGATCACAGAGCCTGAATTGTATAGGTGCAGAAGTAATAAGCAGACAAAATGTAGCGTGGTTAACCCGACATGTTTGAGAACATGATCGAGACTTGAATCGCTGACCTTCCCAACTAGCCATTCAGTCAGAATACACTCACTAAACGCACATAATAAGATAACATATTCTCGTACTAATCCCTACACCATAAGACTCTGCTATCTCATTCTCCTTCGCATGCTATTAGAAGGGTGTAACTGAATATTCCACCTTCATCGTTGACCCTAAGCCTCAGTAATAGGACGACTGCTTTCTTTCTCTTACTCAGCAACTAATGGCCATCTCTTAGTCCTCTAGTGTCAACACTTTCATGCAACATTTTTCAACCACATGCCCAAAAGATGAAAGTTCAAAGGAAAAGACAATTCGAGAAATATACCAAATCACACGACACTAACTCGCAAGTTTCATCATTCTCAAGGCCGAAGTTGGGATCTCATTCTCAATCATATGATCAATGTTCAACTTATCTGGTAGAACACTGAAACTAACACACAAGTGGACTGACATCTTAGCTCAGCGACTAGCATAAGCTCAATTTAGTGCTCTCTAATACACTCATAAGCCTCCACAAAGACCAACTAATAGTGTAGCTAACACCTTAACTCAATTTATCTACCCAACAAAACAGAATTCCACGGTCAACTCAACCCACCAAATTGAACCTCAAACTCCAATCCAGTCATTTAATAAAACTTTCAATCAATCAAAAAGAGAACAAAAAAAGATACAAATATCATATCCACTAGATCATGTATACAATCTGGCGAGAATATAATGATCTCAACACAAATATTCTTAACTCATCAATTAATTACAGATCAACGCATATGCATTGGAAACCACAGCAATTATATACTACTAGTTTTGACAATGGTAGGCATCGTTTTACCTTAACCTTGCAACAAATAGTCCACAAAACACACCTAAAATGGTTAAATCACTGCCCAAAGTCAACCCAAAACTCTGAATTACTGCAAATGAACTTTTAAATCTATCGCAAAAGGCAAAAAACAAATATATAAAATCAAATTTGAATATCAGAATTTTGAGACTCACAAAGTCACAAATAGAATATGAAGAGTGACAGCTGCAAAGGCGGCTAACAGTGGTCAATTGAAATAAGGGGCGAGATGGTGTCGGTGTGAACAATTTAATTAGGTACTAGATAATGATGACAGATAATTTGACAATTGTTGCTAGGTGATGAAGATTAGTGATAAAATAATGATGGGATGAGAAAGTGAGGAAAGAGGCAGAAGGTGATGCAGGTAGAATGCACCAAAGGGGGAACAAGGAGGAGAGAGAACGATTCAATATAGCCTAATTAAGGGTTTAACCTTATTAATCTCAAAGACCCACTTTGATTTTCTACTAGGTTTGTACCCGCGTGTTTGTTTAGGAGATTGTAAAAATACCACAAGTTAATAGATAAAAAGAATACTTGAGTCGTTGACTACTCTCTCACATTAAACCTCTTGAGCAATTGACTACTCTTCTCAAATTAAACCTCATGACTATCAGATCTAAGCTCAGTAAATTATAGGTTACTTCCCTAGGACTCAACTCTCGTGGAGTTAGGGGGTTATTACGGGATCCTAATTCACAGGGAGAGCCCAACTAAATAGCTGATAACTAAGAATTAACCCAACAGGAGACCCCATAAGGAGGCCTTACCCCACAACATTCCCCTTAACTTCACAAGTTGTGAGAGTGATAGGGTTTGAGCCCCAAGGCACCAACTCCAAGTTGGGGGAGTGGTAGCCTAGGCAAATGAGCTGCAACATCAGCCTTTCTGCTGATCATCCAATCCAAAGAAAGTTCCTGGCTTATTAATCCACAAGTTGATGGAGTGAGCTTACAAATGCTTTCAGAACATCAGGAGACCATACCCGAAAAATAGCCCATGATCTCAAAGAATTTATCCGGGAGAAAGCAGTGCACACACAATGCAAGAGAAGCAAGAGGGTCAAAACTCAAAAGGCAAGTCACTTACAATTGCATAGTATTTTATACCTATATTGTCACTCACAATCATCACTACTTCACTACAATGTGTTCGGCATAGGAGCAGAAGAAAGGGGTCATTTTTCAATCTTAGCATCACACTCACATGGTTACTTATATGCAGTATAAGGTGAGGATGACCTGTAAAAAGACATACTCGTATTTTAAAATAAACTATCACTACTAGGCTATATGCTGAGTATGGTGACCCGATACAGTTGCATAATAAACTATTCTAATCTAAAAGGTGGGAGGAAACTAAGCTATATTTTCCTAAATGTCATGTATAAAACCATCGCACAACCGAGAGCAAGGTCATCAAGACAATAAACTGCCATTATTGGTGCAAACTGGTTTTGGTATTCAAAGAGGAAACAGTTGACTTTAAAAGAGTACTGTATAGCTTCAAGAATGATGTACCGATAAACATCAAGCTAAGTTTTTACATTTCCCAACAAACTATAACCATCACAAACAGATTCCCCTTCCAAAAGTTGGCAAAAGCTTCGCCTTTAATCTAGCAATTTCGGTCAAAAGTTCACACATTTAATTGTCACATCCTAAACTGGCAACCTTGCACCAGAACTAAGATCCCAACATGCCAACACAACCTCAAGATGGGGCAACTATTGCGCGCTTTTGTTCCTAGTATACTTAATATGTTCACTGATTACCCGATAAACTAATCTTCTAGGACACACTTATGTTTACCAAAGCCCGAATTTCACTTTCCCAATGCTGCTCACATCTTTTCCCACAAAACCCTAAACCCTAAATCAAACATTTAGCAATAACAATACACAATCACATCAATTCAAAATCAGATAGAACAACTACAACATTACACCAGTGCCTCAAACGCTCTCGCCTACAATGAAAAATTACGCCGAATAACCCAATATCAAGCTGGAAATTTCTATGAAATTACGCCGAATAACCCAATAACCCAATCACACCAAAATCATAAAGAGTATTTTTTTTTTTGGGGTTGGTGACATATTGAGGAAGTAAACCAATAACAAAAGCTGGAAATTTCTAAGAAATCTCTCCTGCCCATTTCAACATACCCAATAAATTAAAAACAACCCCGAATAACAGATAATTTTAGAGTAAAAATTCATCTGAAATTAATGATAAACTTGCTGAATATTATAGGAATAAAAAGTACGATTAGTAATCATGTAAATGAATTGGAAAGAGAGAGAAAGAGGGAATACCAGTTCAACAATGGCGATGACGGAGAAGAACGAAAGTCGGTCGCAGACAATATGAGGAAAGAGGGTCGAGACAATATGAGGAGGCGTGTCACTCAAGTGTTGCGTCTTTCATATGTTGTCATTTCATTTCCAGCTTTGTCGACGACACAAATAGGTTAGTCCAAGGACCCAATAGTTGGGAGTTCAACTTAACTCGAGGTTGATTTGATTTTGTGCCATATTGACTCTTGTGTAGGTTGAGGGATGTTGACTCGTCGATTATGATCTGAGACGTGATTTAATTGACAATTAGGTTTGTATCCCGTAAAATTACAAGAACTGTGTAGGCGAATCACGTTAAAAACATACATCACGTCGAAAACATAACTATGTCTCTTCCATGTACTCTGATAATTCGCCATCATTACAACATTTTTACCCCACTGTCTTAAACGCTCCCGCCATAAGGCAGGATGAAGGGGGACTTGGATGCACTTAAGCCATACGCCTATTGAAACATAGGGAGGTTTCGCACGGATAACCCAAAATGAAAATTGTTTCAAGAATTGCATGGATTGACTTCTACTTCAAAAAATAAGAAACAGACACAGGTTTATGAGCCACTTAGCTTTATTCCATTATATCCTAAAACCAAAAAATAATTATTCTTTGACTTCATTGGAAATGTAAAACAATTCACCATCACTGCTATTAAAATAAACCATCTCAACTCTGTTCTCGTTCGATATCTTGAGTTTTTTTTTTGGGTGTGTTACAGTTTTAGTGAAATAAGTTGTAAAATGAAACATCTCATTGTTTCGATAATAGTGAAATTAAAATTGACAACTAAAACAGAATACCACTTATTCTGGTCTTCAAAAGCAGGATTTTGGTTTTCAAAAACCACACAACAAGAAACCAAAAACAATACCAAACGGAGGCCCAATGATGGATTAATACCTCGATACGCTTTCTCAAACTTTGTGCTAAAATTCCACTTGAGATGAGGGGGTTCATACGATTTGAACTCGAGACCTCATGGTGAATGTTACTGAGACTTTGAAATCATATTAGAGAACCATCTCAACCAAAAGATTAAACTATAGTTGATACCCAATAATCAGTTTGTGTTCATATCACCCCATTATCTGAACCTGTTGTAATGCCTTACCTAAATTGTCTCACATCAATTGACTCTAAGATCACGAGTTGTTGCCTCATTTCGATGTATATATTGAATAAAGTTGAAAAATAACTCTCCATGTTGATTTATCTCTGCTTGTTATCAATACATTTTCATTTATAGTAAACTCTATCAACTTAAGGAAGAAAACTCTAGAAGATCTAAATCCTTCTAGAATCGTCTCACCGTCTCACCTTAAATTTTGTTATATATAACAACTACCCCTGCGATCTTATATTCTTATATATATATATATATGTGCGAATTCAGTCGTTCGCATTTATGAATTAGCTAGCATGTTGATAGACTATTACAAAAACTATTTGTAGGACACGATCAATAATCATGAACAATCTTGTACAAAAGCTGATCTCAAATTATCACGCACCAATTAATGTCTTAAAATCTCGAGTGTAAATACAAACTTTGTCCTGCAGCAAATCGACCAGTTTGCAGATCTTGTGGTGAAAGAAGAGCAAGTTTAGCTGCAACATTAGCAGCAATATCAGCTGTACGACTTCCTTTTCCACCAGTCATTCCAGTTTGAGTAAATCCCGGGCAAAAACAGTTCACTGTGATGCTGCATTTCTCCAACTTCCTCGCTAGCAACTTCGAGTAAGCGTTTAATGCCAGCTTCGACACTGCGTAATCTGTCCAATGCTCCGGCCATCCTTCAGTCTCCCATACGCCTTCCTTGACGTGTTTCAAGAACGAATTTACGACTCCCTCTATTAGCTCCTCGCTTAGATTGTCCTCGTCTTCTAATGTTGCTTTTACACTCGGGTTCTTAACGTTCTGCACTCGTGAAGAAAATTATTTAATTAAGTGTTGTTTCAACTTAACTAGAAGTCTCGAGTTCAAGGTATACTTACGCTAGTAAGGCCGAGCCTGGAGCTGAAGTTTAGAATGCGGCTTTTGGAAGTAGAGCGCCGGAAGAGAGGCAAGAGTGTCTCAATCAACAACTTTGGACCGTAATAGTTGGTCTTAATCACAGTTTCTGCATGTTCAATTGAATTTTCGTAGATCCCGTTGAATGATACTGCTGCATTATTGACCTGCAACAATAAATCCTCAATTTAATCACACAGTTTCTTAGCTTCTTCTTGAATACTCTCCTTTGAAATGTACTCATAATTCACGTCCAAAAAATTAGGAACTAGAGATTAATTTACATTCATTTATAATAAGAGACTGTAATATACGGAGTACTCTAATTGATACAAACTTCTTGAGTCCAAAATCAAATTGGAGACTTTTATCCAAAACATGACAATATCATGCTAAGGCTATCCTCATCCCTCAAACTCATATCAGATTTCATACTTTGCCACATCAGCTTTCCACTTACTTTTATATTTTAGATTCAGAATTTAAACAGTTTCAGACTCACTTAAATCACCCACCTTATTCCAAGACTCATTTCAGACTTGCATAAACATATACTCCGTATAACTTTTCTTAATTCTATTTCTTATCATTGGTCATAATAATTATTATATTAATTAAGCATTTTACAAAGATTTAGATTTTTTTTTCTATCATGTTTGTCTGACAACTTTTTTTTTTTGGATAAAATATATCTACATTAAATTTGTATTGGCTAGGGTAGACTTTTATTGGATAAAGTTAGATTTTTACTTTTTTTTTTTTTATATCCATGCCAAATATAATAAAGTAAACATTTTATTAAAAAACATAATTAGCAAACAAAACAACATTGTATCAAATTAGCAAAAATTAGCAAACAAAACAACAAGATTGAACCCACTTATTTTGTTAAGTGGAGTCTCAAGCAAGTATTGGAATCTCAGGACTCACTCCAAACTTGTTAAAACTTCCCCCCACCTCAATGCAAGTCTTATCTAAAATTACCAAAGTCTCAACTTGAGACTTGCAATGAGGACAGCCTCAGTAATACTACGTATACTATTGAGAAATGGCCTGAAATTTCTTACTCTAGTCCTATCTTATGCCACATTTTAATTAACGTTTTTTTTCAGGAGAACCCATTTTTCATACTTGATTTAAAAAAAATTCTTCTCTTTTGACATTTAGACTTTGGTAGACGATCATTGAAGTTTCTTTTAGAACATTCCTTATCAAAGAAAACTTCCTACTTATAGAAGTCTTTTGAATGGAGAAAAATGCTCATCTAAATAATGCACCTTAATACTATAAAAAAAAATTGACCTCCGGCTAGATAGAGACTATAAAAATAGACCAACGGGAACATATTACCGAACTAGGGAACAATCATCGATTAATTAATTATAAGGTCGTGTTCGTCATGAAAAGATAAAGTCAATGGCGAGATGTAACATTTATCCTTTTGTAATTACTGTTTTTAGTGCCCTCAAATATGAAATAAAAATTCTGTTTTTAGTAATATCTTATTGATAAGATTCTAAATTTCTACTAACTATTACTTGTGTGTAGTATTTTGAATCATCTAAACAAAATACTATGAAACATTTAATATTTTTATCCTACTTGAATTGTACATCTCTTTCTTACAACATTATTGAGCTTCTTAATCTATCACATTACATACATTGCCATATTTGTCAATTACGCAACCAATCTTTGCGACTAATCAGGTCACAAATAATTAAAGACCCAAAAGAAAATTCAACATTAAGCGTGATTGAGAAGGAAACAAACTTACAAGAATATCAAGAACACCAAACTTGTCCTTAAACCAAGAGGCAAAGGCAATGATGGAA
Source organism: Spergularia marina (assembly GCA_963680865.1). Classification (NCBI taxonomy): domain Eukaryota; kingdom Viridiplantae; phylum Streptophyta; class Magnoliopsida; order Caryophyllales; family Caryophyllaceae; genus Spergularia; species Spergularia marina. Next base: position 16,455,243 of record OY804553.1, on the reverse strand, counting down.
TCAGGTTGGGACACATCAAGAGGAGAGAAATGAATGTAATCACCAAGGCCTTGATTCCTCAGTAACTCTATAGCTTGTGCACCTTTGGTAGCATCTCTAGCTGTGAGTATAACAGTCAATCCTAACTCTGCCATCTTCTTTGCTAGTGCAAATCCAATCCCTCTATTTGCTCCTGTTACTATACTTGTTGTCTCCTTTCCCCACCATCTGTAGTGATAGTGTCAACAAAATTACGACAAAAACTTAGGTAAGACGATCTCAGTGTCATCTATGTGATGATCATGTAGTGTCTTTGTACTACCTTGGTATTGACAAGGTTCATATGCATAGAAAAGGGTAAATTGGAGGGTAGTGAGGGTATCAAAATAATGCTAAAAATTTGATTCTCCTAGGAAATTAAACCTTGACATAACGATGGACGTAACATAAACAATGCAACAACGACAAGTGGACAACAACATATACATAATGCGCATCCTAACTAGTGACTCAAAGGCTTCTGCCTAATTATTAACGAGTATGTATGTAGGCAATCGAATGTACGCAATATTACCCTTGCTTGACAAACACATCTGTAGACATAAAGAAGCTAAATAATTAAGTGGTTGATTAATTACCTGGTGGAAGAGGAGGAATCTGAGTGTTTAAGCTCCATGTTCGAAGAGAGAGATGAGAGAAGGTTTAGCTTGGTGGTGGCCTGGCTAAATATCAAACTATGGAAGATGGGAAAGCAATGGAACAACAGACAAAGCCAAGCTGTATTTATAGATTAAAATTTTGAAGCATTCAGATTAGGAGGACTCAGATAACATTACATATTTAAATAGATGTGACTTGTAGTCCATGCACACTTGCATTATGCTCTTATATGATACTAGTTCTTTTACCCGTGCAAAAATTGCATGGGGTGTTATAACATAATTTTATATGAACCGGTTTTAATTTGGAATTATCCATATAAATACTTACTAATACTGTAACTATAAGATGTTGTTATGTCAAATTCACAATAATAATGACAGTAAGAGTTGAGAATAAGTTTGAGCGTTTGGCACATTGAAATGTACGGGATATGCAGTGACAAATTAATTGTGTTGATTGGGCGATAATATGAACAACGAAGAGATGTCACAGACTCAGTTGCAGTTAGAAACACGTGGCTGGAATTTTTTTTTTTTTTTAGAGAATCACGTGGCAACATCATCAAATGTCAAGAACATATAAATTTTAAAAAAAACTTTTATGTTGCATTTGGCTTATGATTGCATACATTGTATATACTCTGACCCATTTGATTTCTTTTTTTGTTCCAATTGCCACTTTTTTATTTTATTTTAAAATAGATCTTTATATATTGCTTTCGTTTTGGAGAAATTTATTTAGTAATTAAATTTCGGTCACTTAATCGTTAGGTGGTAGGATATTAGTAAATACGAATAAGACAACAGTAGTTTATAACACCCATACTAAAGTTTATAAAGTGATTATTGTTAGGTGTTGTAGATATATGTTTTTTTGGAAAAAAAAAGATATATGTTTTTTTCAAAGAATATTTTGGTAAATATGAAGTAAAATCATATACTCCGTATTCACACGTACAATGATAATATGTTTACATTAAATATTATATTTAATTTTCTCATCCTTATATTTATTCTTGTTTAGTCACTACTCCCTCCGTCCCAGTTCAAACGCCCCATATTCCGTTTTGGGACGTCCCACTTCAAACACCCCATCTATTTTGGGACATATTTCTCTCTCCTACTTTTATTAAATTATCACATAATCTCTCACACTATCTTTCATACTTTTATTAATCCCTACATTCTCTCTCCTCATTTTTTCCAAATATTACCCCACTCAACTTATTATATCAATTTTTCTTATTCCACTACAAAAAACGCCCGGGGCGTTTGAACTGGGACGGAGGGAGTATGTGTAAATTGGATGTGTGAAATTCTTTCCGTTTTGTATTCTACTTGTACAACGCTATTAAATAATGTTAATAAAATCTTTATTTACCCTACCATATTTTACTTTACCGACCCGTTTATCTTTATAAAATATTAATTGTAAACACAATAAAAAAAATTATAGTCATTAGATTGTAGAATGTAATCTGATTTAATTTAATTCCATAACCTGATCTAATAGTCTTAGCTTGACCATAGAAGATAAATGATTTACATTTTTTTTGTAGGTATACTGAAAGTTGTTCAGCCCGTAAGTGATTTGTGTTGGTTAAATTACTATAGTGTCCCTATGAAAGCCCAATTGCCCATGTGTCTAGAGTGATTTTAGCATTTTCTCTCCCATCTCACCCACCTCTCCCCACGTCCCCTTGGTTTTGGTGCAAAAACGAAAGTTAAATAATTCATTGGAATTGAGAGAGTATAAGTGATACATAAAAAAAAATATTGTGTTATATGACTCCTTTTGTTTAAAATCAATCTTTTATTACATTTCGCCATGCACTTTAACTCCGACTTTAAGTACTGTGTTAAAGTAGTAACTTTTAATGGTTCCTAAACCTGGTTTTTATACCCTTATTGAGATGACCACTATTAAACTCCACACCCACATGAAATGGAACAAATCTAAAGAATCGGATGGGGGTATGCTCTTAAAACTTTTATGTTTCATTTGACTTTAGGCTTGCATTGTTTATACTCGTACCCTTTTTTTTTGTTTTGTCTTAATTGCCACTTTTTTTTTTGTTAAATAAATCTTTATATATTATTTTCATTTCGGAGAAATTCCTTAGTAATTTAAATCTAGGTTACTTAACCCGGAGGTGGTAGGACATTATTGAATACGAATAAGACAATAGTTTAGATTATTACACCCATGCCAAAATTGATTTAAAGTGATTATTGTCGTTATGGATATATTAATTTTTATGGCGAAAACTCTAGTAGAAATGAAGGAAGTAAAATCATATATTCACAACAATAATAAGTTTACATTGAATAGTTAATCAATTTTTTCATCCTTATACTTATGCTTGTGTAGTAATTACGTGTAAATTTGATAAGTAAAATTATTTCCTTTTTGTGCTCTACTTCTACAACGCTATTAAATAATGTTAATTAAAGCTATCTACTTGACCATATTTTACTTACCGACCCGTTTATCTATACAAAATAGTAAATGTGAAATTTAATAAAAAAAAAAAAACGTTGAGTAATTAGATTAAAATAATCAAATCTGATTTTTATAAAGTTTTATCCTGACCTATTAATCTTAGTCCAACCCTAGAAGTTAAGTGATTTACGTTTTAAATTTGTTAGTATATGCTCAAGGTTGTTCAGCCCGTATGTCTCTGCTTTTAGATTTGATCAGGCAAATTTCTTTTAAAAAAATTTGATCAAAAGACAAATGTTTTCTAAGTCATTTTACAACGCTTCCTCTTAATATTAAAATGAATATAGATCAAATATGACTGCATTGTTTTAGGGCGGAAATTAATTGATACTCCATACTAAATCTTGATTGGTTTTCGTAGGCATGATTAAGGTTCCCTAGCCCATACGACATTAGTACTTTCAGTAATAAATAGTACATATAGTCGCACCATGTTGATATATATAAATTGATTTTCATTGAGGATATGCTTCTATTAATAATCTTAAGGAAAAATGGTCAACTCTTACAGGTTGTTTATCAAAATGCCCCGAGGCCCGAGGATACAAAAATTGCATATACCCCCAGATGGTATAAATTTTGTATTAAATGTGTTATGATTGGTACATATGTTTGGTCAAAGTGAACCAATAAAATTAAGGACCTAAACTTGTAGATATATTTGGTTTGAAGATTAGTTTACACATAATGACATAGCAAAAAAGATGCCAATTTGCTTTAGAGATTAAATTACACGTAATGTCTGAGCACATTATATACATCCATCCCTTGAATACACCTCCAAAGTGCACCTAATACTCTAAAAGCTAAGTACACAATACACAATTTGAGCATTTTGCTTTTTTTTTTTTTTTAAGTGATGTCTTTCACATTGATAGTTGAAATGTTGTTGTTTGTCTTTGGCTATGATAAACCAATTGAAAATGGGTAAATGGAGTGGAATGTATGTATGAAATATATGAGAGCTTAATGCATTCCCGGTGCATTATATAGATGATCATTATTATTTAGGTTTTTTTTAATAATTCCTAGAACATTAAGCTCCAAATTGTTATTTTTTAACATTTTCATAAAAGTAGCAATAATATGGCATCTAATACATGATATATGTAAAAAAAAAAATTTAATATGTACATTACATATTTAGGAAATCAACAATTATTTTTATGTTATGAAATATTCTATTGTGGATGTCCATATCTCATAGGATATATTATGTCTATAGTTATAGTATGTACACTTATACGGATATCTCCTTACCATACTGTAAACGTCTTGTCCTCCAAGACAGTACTTGTATATATACCCCTTATGTCATTAATAAGATGGTGACTCCTCTCTTTACCTCTCTACTCTTATTCGTTGTTTCACAACATTTTTTTTTTTTTTTAGTGCAGGAAATCAACAATTATTAATACTGACAAATCTACGGAGTTTATTGTACATATATTGTGTCCATATGTATGTGTATATAATTAATCATGGAGTTTATTAAAATAATATTCTACGGAGTAATTAGTGCAAGTTTACATGTTTTAGAATATATGAGTTTTATTAGGATATTCTAATATGTGTTATCTCCATCATTAATTAAATATATATCATGTTACAATAGGGAACTTTTTAATACTGTTGGTCAAATTTGTTTTTAAAATTTAGGTGTCCTTTAAATGTGGAATGAATCCTTTTTGAAGCTAGAAGTGGAATGAATATTGACGCCACATGCATTGGAGACATCATATTTTTGAATTAAATAACAAAGATATACCATATGGTAATAATCAGAATTATATTTTTTTTTTTTGAAATAATCAGAATTATATTAGGTAGATGTTTATATTGTTACCGAAAATGGATGTATGATTCATTTCATTCCACTGCTGCCGGAATATATAGTGTGACCAAATTTGATTGTAATAATTGATTGATGGATTTTGAACAAATTATATAAAAAAATGTTTTGCTATTTCTGGCAATTTTCATTAGGCCGAGATTTCAGCAGTACATTATTCGAATATTTTTTTTTATAAAATTAGCTAGATTGTTGAATTATTTAAGGAATAATTGATGACACAATATACTATATCCTAAGTTGCAAAATGTTCGGACAAAATTATTTCCGAGATTATTCTTGTCAAATAATCTCCGAGATTATTAGCTAGATTATTTTCGGAAATTATGCTATATTTTTTTTTTTATAAAATTAGCTAGATTATCTTCGGAAAATATTATTTCCGAGATTATCCTAAGTTGCAAAATTTTCGGAAAATACTATATACTAATTATTTTAAATAAGGCAAAAGAATATTAGTACCCTAATTACTGTGTATATTGCATGCGTGTGTCTTGCTTAAGTGTGCGTGTGTCTTACATAAGCATGTGAGAGCTATTTGCGGGAGCGTTCATTTGACATCAGCGTCGTATGTGGACGTTCTCATAATCGTTTAAAAGTACGGCTATTAATATAATATATATATACTAGTTTATTGACCCGTGCAAAATTGCACGGGCTGTTGTAGTGGACAATTATATAGATAATGCTTAGATATAAGTATAAACCAATATCATTTTATTGCTAATATCATTAGGGTACAAATTATTTTAATAATAAAAAAAACTACACAATGAAGTTTTTTCATAGCATTAAAAAAAGATTTGAACGAATGAGGCAATTCTGTATTTTTTTACTTAGATATAATGACATTACCCGGCTGAAACTGTATTTTGACATGCATGCTATGTGAACTAATCCCTGTACTTAACCCGTTATTCAACCAATTTGTATCTTACCCGACCCACCCGTTTGAGAGGTTATCGTAAGAATGGTGATTTATTAATGTTGTGACTTGTAGTGACCCACATATATTACCTCAAACTCGATCCGAACCGTTGATCAAATTTGGCCCTTAATTAACAAATCACCCTAAATTTAAAGCAAACACTTATTGAGACGACCCCTACTTGGCCTGACTTTGTATCTGATGTGACTTTTTTACCCTTGAGTGTGGAAAAATAACTTAACTAAAATGATTATTTTAATTATAAAAAAAAACTACACAACGATGTATTTTTCAACCTTAAGTGCAATGTTTATACCATGCTCCGGGTAGCACAGGGAGCGTGGTGGACTGGTGGTCCTTCTTACAATGGAGAAGTAGGGACCACTCAACCCCGTATTTTTGTCATGTTACGTGAAGTAACCCGTATATTTGAGCCGTTATGGAACCAATAATTTGTACCGTATTGGCATAAATAAAGTGATGACTTTTTTATATTATATGTTTTATTATTTAAATATAGTTAATATGTATTAAAGATCATAAAATAAAAACTTATATTATTATATGGTATATTAAAAAACATTACATGACAAAATTACATGACACGAAGTTAGACATCTACAAAAAATTCTAAGACACGAATTCGCTTTTTATGACTAGTGACCCCCTATTTTTGAGTAACAATGAGGGAGTAACCCATATTAAACGAACCAAATCTGTTTTGACACACATAATTTTGGGTAACTCTAACCTGACACATTGACCGTGATAATTGCATTAAGGTTGATGAAATGACAAATAATTCAAGTTAGCTAATAATTTGTCCTTTAGATTAGAGCGAAAAAAAAAAACATAGGACTCCACCTATTATAATACAAAAAATAATTTCGTCTATTTTGTTATCCTCCATAAATAGGATGTCATAATATATTATTCTTAATAACTATATTTTGTTAGACCTATTAAACTTAAAAAGTTTAACTAACCAAGAAACTCGATCGACTTAATCCAACTTATTTGTTAGACATGCTAAACTTTTGTGGACATCATTATGTTTGCTTTTGACTTAAACTCACTCACCTGGCCTCAACACTAAACACAGCAATAATGATCTTATAAGTAAGCACCATGTCAAGCAAGTTTTATACAATATATCTAAAAATTAAAAAAGGTAATAAAAACATACAATGTCTAGCTAGCAAATATTTCTTGCTCTAATTCGTTATACTCCTTTCCGAATGGTTTTATAGTTGTTGCAGTTCTTCTAAGAGGCATGAGTAAGGCAGAACATGCATGACTTCTTCAATAGAATTCTCACCGGCAGGTTAAACACCTCCAATAGTGTGCCTCTGATACCCGCCAAATTGTCCCTGCATGTTGTAAAATTTCGACTACTTGATTTAATATAAAGAAATGTAATGTATACTAAACATTCAGTACCCTTACTATAAGATCCGGAGATTTAAGGAAATAGTAATGTGTTTAAAAAAACACTTTGCAAAACGTACGTTATGACCAAATTAAAGAAACTTATAATTGTCTTCCGTAAGAACTATACATGGGCTACATATATAAGTCATCTGTCACATACTTTTTAACCAGAATTTTTCATGCAAGTGAGAAAGAAAAATATGACTAATCTAACAAAAAGAAAATGGGTAGGGGGATAATTGAGTACCGAAAACCTTGAGCCTCATCTATTTTGCAACGATATAATATCGAAACACTGAAATTGGTAGGAATCTGACCAGCATAAAATCAATAGATAAGAGAAAGGTTACATTAAAAAACTGTTGACCATAGAATCACTTTGAAATGGTCTTCAATCCGAGGCTGTGTATATCTTTGCTGATTCCCATCCGAGCCGCCCTCTCAAATGATTCTATCAAAATTCGAATTAAAATCACAATTTAATCAATTAAATATTTTACATACTACTAAGTACTAACTACGGAGTACTAATGCACATATATGAATGGTTACTATCATATTTAGGAAGTAAAACACATATGAGCGAAGAATAAATCAATTAATCAAACCTTAAATGCGACATTGGCTAATCAATTAAACAAATCGAATGCGATCATAAATCTACAATCTACCTCACTCAAATCAAATGGTAAGAAACGTCCACAGAACCAAAATTAAAACAAAATAAAACGCAATTGGGAAAAGTAAATGTAGAACAAATTGAGTTAAGAAAGAGAGATAAGAAAACTCCGGAGCGACAGCCGCTTATCGAAGCAAGTTGAAATTAAAAAATTTAGTACTAAACAAAATTATGATCACCGTATTTCATCAGCCGAAATAATGTCGGAAATCAATGGTAGAAGTGTATTTGATTCACAAAGGTGAGCAAACTCGATATATCTTTGATTATAAAGGTGTACATACTCAAAATCTAAAAAATTGATTTAAGCCTACCTCAATGACCCTTTATTTAGCGATCATCTTTTTTCAGATTCAGTAATCAAATTAAAAGTAGAGATCACATAGAATTAATGGCAGTAAGCATGGACACATGGTGAAATAAGAACAATATCCCCCTTAGCTTTGTGATACCCCGTATCTCATAGTAATAGGACTATAGGAGGACCGTGTTTCGTGATTGATTCATTGTGCTCATCATCTCAAGTTGAACTAAAACATACAATACATTAGAATGATAAAAAAAAAAAAAAAAAACAATCACAAATTAAAGACCGATAAGACCATGACGACGACATAATAATGGTAGATTGGGCGAAATAAGACTACTCACGTTTTTTTCATACTGTGCGGACGAAAAAATTCAAAATGAATTAATCCACGCGAAGCGAATAGATAATCCGTGAATCGGTCATTGATATGTCAAATCATCAATGTGTAGATACTCCATGCTAAAAGTATTCTGCAAATCGGAAAATGATGTATTAGCGGAATAAGAAAAAATAATCTATCTAATATTATATATGTAATCCTGAATCCGCTCAATTCCCACGCTGACACGTGGCATATAATAATATTATTAAATTATAAATAAAATTTATTCAAAATAGGATATGGTAAGTATATAAGATATGGGAATATTATTGTAATAAAATAACATTATCAATCACTTGATTTATGGATATAGTTAATTAATATAGTAATTACTTGATTTATGGCAATTTGATCAAATATCCCACGGGTGTTTCAAAATGGGACTTTGCTTTTCAAAAGGTAACTTTCCCTCTAATTACATTACAAATATCTCACGAGTGTTCGAAATGATATTTTAGGTTTTGAAATGTGATTTTTCGTGTAATTACATTACGAATATCCTACAGGTGTTCAAAATGAGATTTTAGATTTTGAAAGGTAACTTTCCATCTAATTATATATTTATATTACAAATATCCCACGGGTGTTCGAACGGGATTTTAGGTTTTGAAAGGTGAATATCCATCTATCTAATTACATTACAAATATCTCACGAGTGTTTGAAATAATGAGATTTTAGGTTTTAGATAAAAAATTCATTTACATAATTTTAACATTTAAATATAAGTAGCTCGGGCGTTGCACGGGCCATCAAACTAGTATATATGTAATTCTGAACCCGCTCAATTCCCACGCTGACACGTGTCATATAATTATATTATTATATTATAAATAATGTTTATACAAAATAGGATATGGTAAGTACATGGTAATATTATTCTAATAAAATAATATTATTACTTGATTTATGGAAAATAGTTTTGTAATATAGTAATTACTTGATTTATGACAATTTGATCAAATATCCCACGGGTGTTTCAAAATGGGACTTTAGCTTTTGAAATGTGACTTATCCTCTAATTAAATTACAAATGTCACACGGGTGTTCGAAATGAGATTTTAGGTTTTTAAAGGTGAGTTTCCATCTAATTACATTACAAATATCCCACGGGTGTTCGAAACATGACTTTTGGTTTTTAAAGGTGATTTTCCATCTAACTTCATTACAAATATGGAAAATATTTTGATTCCGTTTTTTATAATTACTTATGGAAAAGATTTTTAAAGGTGATTTTCCATCTAATTTCATTACAAATATTTTTGAATCTGTTTAACTTAATTACTTATGGAAAAGATTTGATTCCGTTTTTTATAAACGGAATATACAATGTTAATGCATATTTATTTACCAAATTTATAAACGGAATATACGATTTTTCTTGCCTAAATCGATTTTCTTGCTAGATTTAATACAATTATTATAAATACGGTACAAATATTTATTTACGGAAACTCTTTTGTTATTCTGTAGATTTTTATGGCCAGATTTTTTTTATCTAATTTTTTTTTTTTTTTTAATTCTTATTTTTATTTTTATGGAATGTAATATTCGTACTCGAGATTTTGTTACCAAAAAGAGCGACTGCTGACGTCATCGATGACTTGTCGCTGATGTCATTGCTGAGGTGGACGCTCTAATATGCTGCGAAATATACCGGTAATTATATAATAATATATATATATTGTGCGTTTGAGTGGTACTGATTTCGATATAATCTTAACTAATTTATATATTATTGTGTCTGTTGGGCTTGTATATTAGCTATGATACCGCAAGGATTACAATTTTTATTTAATTACTAGTTTGCATGCCCGTGCCACGCCCGGGCTTGTCTATTTATAATGTTTATACTCGTTTTGTAAAAATGACAGCATGTTTTATCGTATTTATAATGTTGTTATAATTTTACAATGAAGGGTAGTAGGGTACTATAATCAACTTTTGTCCCCCGTCATATTTTATTATTATATATTTTTACTCACTCATCGTATTATCATATTTCCACTTTTATGTCACCCATTTTACATTTTCAATCTCATTATCTCGTCACATGTTACATTATGTCATTCTACTATTCCGTCACCCGTTATATCACATCATATTCAAATTTATTACCATAAATTAGGCAACCACCATAATATTATCTCTTATATCTTATGTTATAAACTAATTTACCATATTTATTATTTCCATAAATTAGCTAATATGATAATTTATTAGCATATGTTAATCAATAATTGTATTTTAATACTATTTTTATGCTCTATCCAACTAATGTATGCCAAGTGTCAACCTAGGAAAGACTTGGTTTTAGGTTTTAATATATAGTATTAGATTAGATGCGCAATTACATTATATATATGAATATGATGGTCGGTATTGGAACTCTGTATAACAATCAAATTAAAATCGTTGTGCTATATATACACTATACCTTCTGCACCTGTCACTATATATATTAGTTTATATATTATTTTGATTTGTCTATTGCGATTTGTTTCTCAGTTGAAATTGTCTTCAAGTAATAAAATCAATCTGTTACAAGAAGACTTGGTCTATGCAACTTAGTATGACATGATGCTAACAAGAGGATCTCATCATAGTTTTTAATTCATCATGCATTTATGTCTAGTTAATTTCCATGTGGTATGGAATATTATTGTTTATTTTATATTTTTTTGCTTAGGGTACATACCCAGAATTGACTTTTAGTCTGTAAGAACCTAAGATATGGTGTCGTTTGTCATCTGGCAGCATTTATTGATATAATGACTTACATAGTTTTTTTTTTTTTGAAGGTAGAGGCTTTAGATGGTGCTCCTACAATGAGATGTTAGTTAAAGCATTTTCATAAATTTAGATACATAAACAATTCGTCTAATACTGATGTATGTAATATGTGTCGCATTATAATAATATGAGTAAAACTTATTTATTAAGGGAAAGAGAGGAAATTCATTAATTACTTAAAATAGTCCAAGTCATACATCAACTTAGAAAACAAAGTACAGAGACAGTAGCATAAAACACCCAACAAAGGGAGATTACAGACTAGGCATGTCCTCATTAAGGAGGGCTCTAACACAAATCAGTGGAGTGATGTAAACCACTCTCCTGATCCTGGTTTCAACAGCATATCGGGCCATTCCATGAGCAACCTTATAATATGAGTAAAACTAGTTGTTGGTAATAAGGAGAAATGGTTATATATGGAGGTAGTCGAATCGAGTTAAGGTATCAGTAAAGTATAGGTAATAAACTGCGTGAAAATTAACTTTTCAACCATGCGTTGATCAAGAGCCTACTTTACTCATCATCATGCCAATTTGGTTTGAAAACTTAAACGATAGAATCGTAGGAGTCGATGTTTACTAAAAGTGAAATTTTGGTTATTCGTATTTCATTACTTAGTGCTTGTGATATCACTGGGCTAAATGTTTTTAACTTCGTGTATTTAAAAGTTTGTAAAATAAAAAGAATTTAAGTACATTGAAGCTTAAAAAAAAACAAAACGATTCAATATATATACTAAATTCTTTCTATCTGAACAATTTGGAGTCAATGCTAACTAAATATTAGGCTGTCTTAATTTTGATGACTTCACATTTTCACTACCATGGAATAAACAATTAGCTGTGGATGGGCGGCAGTCCTATTTCATCTACTATCTCTTAGCTTGGACCTAATTAATAGCAGAACATAAATAGGACATTGTTCAACGTGGAGTATTGTCAGTTTTATTATTCTTCAACTATACACTACACCATTTCAAACTTACCAAGGTTCAATTTAAAACATGCAAAAGGTTTATAAATAAACATATCTCTATGTTCATAAAACACCCGAAATGTTACGATCAATTTTGTTCATTTTATACTAAATTATAATCTCTTTATTACTCATTGAATTGCTTACATAATCGATTAGGAAGAATGCTGCAGCCTCTCTTAAACTAAACATAGTAAGCATAGAGATGAATTTTCGAATGCATAAAGAAACATTGTTTATAGAAAATTAGAAACACACACGAAAATATCGAACCCGGCACCAAAAAACAAAGAAAAGCACGATTTGGTGCTTGTGTTTCAAGTTCATACCGTGGAAAAACAAAAAATGTGACTGAATTAAGTCTATCAATATTCTTAAATCTGTTATAGTGGAAGACGTTGAAAAAAATGCTAGCCATTTGCCTCTACATTGAAAGGCAGCCCCTACATTGTACTCCGTATAATTTAAAGGGATCACGATCATCTGGGACTATTTTTCTTGGAATTTTCTGATACCATGAAAAGATATGATCTTTTTTTTCTTTCTATTTGGTGCTTATTAAAATGAGTCTAACAAAAGCTCGCTAACTAACATCAACAAATTTATTGAAAAATTTGGAAGGTTAAATTGTTGTTCTGAGCCGTGTATAAATGTTAGATTGGTTTGTGAAAAGAACAAAAACCGGATTATATGCATAATTATTGAAAACAATAGATTAATTGTGTCAACTTTTACAATCATGAAAGAGTTGTCATTAGAACAATTTCAGATGCACATGAATTTCGAACCTGACTTGTCAATAATATTGTTAGCCCTACAAAATGATACTACTTGATTACTTGTTGGAGACTAGAGTGCTATATTTCCTTTGTGCAAAACGAAAGTACAATTTATTTTGCAAATTAATATTGTGATGGTTGTTGGAAACACGGGAACATCGCTTTTACGGGTCTTTCCTACATCTGCGGATTTTGATTCTCAAGCTTTCACAAGCAAATAAGCATGACAATCATATGCTCAACATCTTCTTACCTATGACATGATTGACATCAAAACTCAAAGTGTACACGTGGCTCAACGCTTCCATCATTAGACTGTTATTATTATACGTTTTAAACACGGGTTAGAGTATAAGCATTTGTCAAGTAGATAAACGTGTGCATGAGTTTGCAAAGATAATCTTACCATCACGGTCACTGTGGACTTCATTACAAATTTTACAACTACACTTCTAGTTGAACCGTTGACGAAATGGATATGGTAAAAAAAATGGTGTGAATAACAAATCAAGGAACTACATGATGTTTACCGCAAAGCAAAAAGCTTTTGGGAGTGTCGACATCATCCAAGTGTAGAAGATAAACCAATGTATGGAAAATAATGCATTCGATGGCCTTAGTTTATGAAGAATTTTGAGACATTGGATGCACGAGTGCGAAAGCGAAAGTATGGTTCATAAAAATAATGTCACCAGCAGCCAAATATATGTACCAAAAGCTATGAAATGGACAAGCATACGAGTACATGACACCAACTCCGCCAAAAGCAAGCAAAATGCTTCAACCTTTATCAAAAAGTCCCCTGGACCACTATTCCAGCATCTTGAAAGAAGAAAAGCAACAAGGCGAAAGCACAAGCAACTGTCACAGATCTCGGCCTAGTAGTTAAGATTGGATTATTCGATATATAGGTTTTGGAATCGAATACCCGATTGGTGTACCAGCCTTTGAATCTCATCCAAGAGCAGTATTACGCCAATACATCAAAGGCTCAAAACATAGAATCAGCTAAACAGGGGACGTTGAAATACTTCTAGTCTGGAAAAATAAAGGGAGTGGACAACTGAACAATAACATGTGTAAGGGAGGAAAAAAAAAAAGAAGAGGAATCCTTTTATTTAAGTATGTTTATGCACTTTAATGATGTGAACTAAATACACGAAAGACGTATTCTTGCTCTCAAGAAAGTAGCAGGAGAGGCGTAGGAGGAAAATGCCAAAGCACACAGGTTAAATAGGAGCTCTTAGTACCATTAGAAATGAGCCGAAAATGAATGGCTTATTAGAGATCTCTCATTACTCAGGCTTCATTTGTTCGCACTCCTCACGGATAGACTGGAACAGAATTGATGATAAGTATCGTTCACCAAAGCTTGGGAAGACAACCTGCAGCCATAGAAGAATTCATGAGTTACAGATGTTTGCACATAGATATGCTGACGGGAAACAAGCAGTAATCTGAGAATAGGGGGCAGAGAAGATAAGGGGGTCAAAATGTTAGGCAAAGAGGATGACTTCCAAATGATACTAAGATCAATGAATGATCCAAAGTCAATTAAAGGCGTCTAAAAACCAGATAAGCATTTTGCCAAGTTCAAATGATAATATTTCATAATGTTGAGCTATAAATATCATACTGTCAGTTCCTGTCCACGAATTCACAACCAACTACTCATAGTATTGGAAAATAATCACTATCACTGGTCTCCTGGAATAAGTATCATACTGCAAAATTGGAAAGTCCAGGTTCTATGCGAAAAGTCAATGTAACCAGGGAAAATGAGAGGAGTGTGGTAACCATTGCGTGACTACATCAGACGTGCACCTCAGAGAAATTTGAAGTTAGAGATGAGTTGCAGCTTAATAATGCTCTCTCACAAAAAAAAAAAATAAAAAAAAAATAAAAAAGCTGAAAGCTGACTTGAGCATTGCTTCACTAAAAGATGAAATAAGTTAAATATCATATAAGCATCAGTCTGTATTTTACAGGATCAGAAAAATACTCTAAACATGATAAACGATGGGAGGAGAAATCAGATATTGGTTCAGGTTGCCAAAGGGGAGACGGACAACCCTATTCAACTTCTCCCTATTTCTTAGCAATTCACTATCTAGAATAATCTTCTCAAAAAGAAGCAGCCAAAGGGATCGCTCTACGAAAAGAAAATGTCATACATGTACCACAAAGACAGTTATGTCAACAGCACAGTCTAAGCTGCTGAAAGCTATGGATTTGTTACGAGGAGTACAACAGTGTTTCGGGAAGAAACAGGGTCACAGGTCTGATCATAGGGATTTCATCTCAAATGTAGGTCAAGCTCACAGCACATATACTTAAACAGTAGTCTGCACCTGTACCTGACCCAAGCAAGAACAAAAGGCAAGTTCTTTGATGATACTTTTACATTGATGGTGATTGGAAACTCATTAGGGTATATAACATGGTGATTATCAGGGGATGAGGAACAGTTGCATTTTGCATCTAACAAAACAAGAACGTTAAAATAGAGCTAGTAAAAGATGTTTCTGCAGAAATATGCCCAAGGCTTTGGATAATCTACCACATGATTGTAAGAGAGAAGAAATAACAAAAGATATCCAAGACAAGTTCAAAAGTGACACAGATCAAAGGTCTTACAGCTATAAGCTTTCCGGCATTTTCAGGCCTTTTGCCAACCTTGATTGCAGCAGCAGCTGCCGCTCCAGAGGAAATTCCAACCTGAAACAGCGAGCAAAAGTCCAAATTTTAAATCTGAAAACAGAAAGAGCTCCATAATGACAAAAAATGACATCTTAGGCGCTAATCTAGGATTGGCCATACATTTTGCATAGCAATAAAGAAGGGTATCAATCAGAAGGTTCAAAAAACATTACTCAAAAGGAGACCTAACGTAAAGATTCACTAACCAACAAGCCTTCTTTAAGGGCCAATTGCTTTGCAGTTTCAATTGACTCATCACTAGAGATCTGAGAAAGAAAAAACAAAAAACAAATGAATATTAGCACAGGAAAGACTTGAAACATTTGTCACCTCTCAGAAGAAAAAAATCTACAGAATCATGGAGCAAATACTATGACATGCAAATCAACACATTTGACATCGACATCCCGATTGCCAGAAAGAACAAAAAAATGAAAGACCTATTAGATACCCAATGCAATGGACTATTCACTTACATTTACGGAGCAAAAAACTACTTAAGCTAGAATTAGAAAATTCTGTCAGCTTAGCTGCATATAGCGACAAAAGAGGTAGCTAACGAAGGGTGAATCTGTGAATTGGCTTAGTGCACGAAAAAGAGTGGAGAGAACAAGATGGACATAACAATATAAATTGAAAAAAAAAAAAAAACTTTTATATGAAAGCGAAGAGGAGATTTAAAGGAGATAAATAAGTTCGACGACAAATTACAAGGAGAAAGTACTAAGAGCATTGAGAATATGGCAACAAAAAGGTTCAAAATAAAGGAAAAGGGTTTCAAAAACATACAAAGACAAGTATTAAGAAGAAAACACGACTAAGATAAAATCAAACCCTATCATTCACATTTCTCTCCATTCTGTTCTCTCCAACGTCGTAGCTTAGTCAACCGAGGACAACCATATCACTTCCGTATTGACCTTGAAACAATCCCAATCTAATATTCTAGACATCCTTGAAAAACTCGGATATTTAGACAATAACCTTGGGCTTGTTATCAAGGTCAATTTGAAAATGACAACAGAGTTCTCGGGATTGAAGAAAATGGAGTTGAAACTATTTTCAGGCATTGACTCCCTATATGTTGGCTTTGGAATGTGATGGATAATATAAAATGGTTCATTAAACCGAGGGTAATTCTTATATTGTAAAATTGCAGTATATCAATAAAATTCTCGATGCAATTTTCAGGAACAGCCTCCTTGTATTTTTAATACATCCAACATCCCCCTCCCCCAACCCTGCTATGATGAGTGGAGCCTTAGAGCACTCGGCAATGTTTTTGTTGTTGTATCCAGAAAAGAATTGGGAACAGACAATGGTCGCTAATACCAGGCCAGAATTAGTGAATCCTCCACTTAACTGGGGCTGGTGGCAGAGTGGTGAACAGGGTGAAAGGCAGAGGTGGCAGAGGAAACACTTAAGTAGCTACAAGGTGTGAATGCACTGATATTGGTTGGCAGCCAGAGCCACTTTGCATCTTGTAGAATGACTTGTTATCCGTTCCACAGCCAGTTTTTTGCAGAAAGCCATAATACCACCCCGGACTTCACCACATAAGCCCTGAATGCTACATATTGGCCCTGCTACCCTTCTTTTCAAAAAAAAAAAAAAAAAAAAAAAAAAAGAGGGGAGGTAGGAGTACTGTGAGCACTGACAGCTTTGACGTATGATATCCCAATATTGACCTGAGGAGGTTCACAGGACCAAATAGATGAGATGACTTATATAGATAGGTAATTTTTACCTCGATAACTTCATCAAGGATACCCTCATCCAAGTTTTTGGGGACAAAACCAGCTCCAATTCCTTGAATTTTGTGAGGACCTACATACCAACAAGATGAATATTAAAGTGTCACATGAGGTCGTGCTGAGAAGTTAAACATCTACAACACCAGAAGCGTTCGTCTTACCAGGCTTTCCTCCTGAAAGTATGTTGCTTTCTGTAGGTTCTACACCAATAACCTGAGAGGTAGACACAGGCATGCATAGTACTTAGACAAGCCGTAAGAATAGCAGATAAGCACATTGTAAGACCTAGAGTGCTATTTAGATAATAGTGGTGAATTATAAGCCATAGCTGACGAGGGAAGTAAATACCTTTACACTAGGTTTCTGGTCCTTAAGAAATCGACCGACTCCAGAAATGGTCCCTCCTGTTCCTATGCCCGCAACTAAAATGTCCACTTTGCCTTTTGTATCTTCCCAGATCTCAGGACCTGTTGTCTCATAATGAATCTGCAAGAGTTACAGAAACAAATTCACATTAAACATATGATAGATGTTTTATTCATGGAATTGCTATTTGGTGTACAATGATAGCTACATTTATTAATGTGGACAAAAAAGCTGCATTCAATGTAAAAGCAACATTGCATCAGTAAATAATTACAGATTTCCATTCAGGAGTTTATGAGAACAATAGAGAAAGAAACAGTGAAAACACAAGTGAAGGGGTTAGAAAAAGCCCATGTAATTACAGCTGCAGCTTTTTATGTCAAGCAGTTTGTATTATCTGTTTCAGTGCATAATTGTAGTTCTCCATAAAGTCCAGAGAAGCAGCTATTGTAATTTGCATAGTCAAAGAGTTATGATCTACAGCCAGTGGTCATTACAAATGCAAATGAAGGCACTTACCCAACATATTAAATGATTTTGATATTATCTCCTTATTCATCATCAAGCACAAGCCAGATATAAAAGACAATGTAGTTGAAAAACTGTCCTAGTGCTAGACACTATCAAAAAATTTGCCATGCCTCACTTTACTCGAGAAGAGAAAGGGATCCACAGGTAAAGCTGCAGCCTCCCACCCATCTTCTACGCTTTCTGAGAAAGAAGAAGATTACTCCCTCTTCATTGTGAGAGTCCAGAAGGAAAAAGGTATGATCATGAAGGATCTTCAAGCCCATATGAGATATATCTGAGGATGGATGCTTTAATTGGTTGAAGACAAATATAAAGCTTATCTATAAGACATTCTTGAAGACAAGAATGCAGTTCTGCCCAAATTTACACCCAGTATACAAGAATCCCACATTCCCCCTAAATACAAGCCAAAAGTGCATAGGAATAGCTAAGAAATCATGGCACACGATTCAAGTGTGAAGCCATTAGTTCAGAAGATAATAGTCCGAGAGGTATGATGGTGAACTAATGGTCCAAAAAGCCAATCTGATTGTATTCCTTCAATCAATCAAACATGGTTGTCTTTAACCCAGATTCCTATTCCAAGATTCAAGAAGCGGACAAAGAACAGGCTAGAAACGATAAGGCTTGAGTAGAATTTGCAATAAAATTCGAATCATTGGTGAACATTGCTTTCTTGTCCGTTTACTTTTTCGGAAAATTAAGATCTTTTCATATGGCAAACAATGATTTGCCCTACCCCAAACCCACTACAGCCTAAAAAGGAAAAAGGAAATCGAACTGAAGCTAACATCAGAGAAGAAGAAAGTGCTTTCGATATTTTTCTATTTATTAGCATATTTTTTTCTTCAACGAGAGATAGGAAGAATGGGGGAACAGCATCTTACCAACAATAACTACTAAACAAAGCAAACCACAGTGAAAAAATTGATATAATATATTGAGTCCATGGTTACAGAATATGCAATGCGCTAGATACGAATACGCATACGCAGCTATAAAAAGTTATTTTTTTTTGCTTCAAACGAATATGCAGACTATTAGTACAGCATACACAGGGGTGTGGAGAGTATTATGTGAAATGAGACAGACCTTAGGATTTGCAGGATTGTCAAACTGTTGTAGCATGTAGGAATTGGGAATACTTTTCATAATCTCTTCAGCCTTATCAACTGCGCCTATCATACCCTTAGCAGGATCAGTCAAGACTAGCTTTGCTCCAAATGCTTTCAAAATTACCCTCCTTTCCATACTCATTGAAGCTGGCATAGTCAAGATCAGGTCGTATCCTCTTGCTGCAGCTATAAATGCAAGACCAATGCCCGTATTTCCACTCGTAGGCTCCACCAGAGTAGTCTAAATATTAACAAGACATTAGCAGACAGCATATTACATATTCAACCATACGTTAACAGAAGAAACACCAATATATCTCAGTAACACAACGAGACTAAAGATGCCGGAACTAAACAGTCAGCAACTACATAGCACCTTTGGAAAATAACAGTGTTCCCAGAGCTAATAGAAAAATAAAGGCAGTTGATTACAAACTATGGAACATAGTAATAACATAAATGAGGATTATAACGAGGCAATTTGCGACACATTTTTGAGGTTGGCAGCCAAACATGTGCAAAATCAACTACATACTCAAAACTAGTATTGATAGGTAAAGCATCACGGTCTTCCTCTTATTTCATCACAAAATGATATTTCCAAAGAACCCTTGGACACTCTTCAACCCATCTTACCCATACTATTAACAATAAATTAATCTTTTGAGAAGTGCGTCAAATTAAGACGGTATACCAGAGTACGAAATTTAGGATCTCACGCCTCCCCAAACCCCAAGAATAACATTATTGCTACAGAAAGATGAGTCATGAGTAGTGTGAAAAAAGTCAAATGACAATAAGGAGTGCAGACATGGGACAAGTCATCAAAATAACATAAAACTTTAAGCATAGATTATAATGTAGAAACGTCCCCAGTTGAGCTCTGAATTGAGAACTCATCCCAAACAGTTCATTCTTTTTTTTTCTTTTTAAAGGAGACTGAATCAAAGGCTTGACCTTTACATTTTAAGTGTACAAGAAAAATGGGTGAGGTATTCAGCAAATGATAGTAAATTAGAATGGGGAGGGGTTATGCACAATTAGTTTATCAACCTAGTTAGCACCAGATGATTAACATATTAACCGTCAAAAAAAAAAAAGATTTAACATATTAGAAACAACCTTAACTGCATATCAATGTCCAAGAACTCCATGAATAAATTGGAATGGAAGATTTAAAAAAAAAAAGGTCATAGGATCTGATACCTTTCTGCGTGTTATAAGTCCCTTTTGCTCAGCGTCGTCAACCATACTGTAACCAATCCTGATATGCAGTGCAATAAAAAGAATCAGCACATCTTGCGGCCATACGCACAAAGCAAAGTCAGAAATCATTTTTCTACCATCACTGATAGAGTGATAGGCTTACAAATTAAATCTCAGCCTGGAAACATATATTCCCTTCACAGATTAAGACACTCAAATGACAACAAAACAAGGCTAGGTGGTGACTGTTTTTACACACTCTATAAGAAAATATGAGGCTTGAACCAAGGTCATCTTCATGATTGAAAGCATCTCTTAACTAGAGCAAAGTATAGAAATTGGAAGAGACCACCGGTCCTCTTTACCTATCCTTGACGCTGCAGCAGGGCTCCATGCTCTCGAGTTTAGCAGCAATGTTTGCAACAGATCCATCCGCAACATTGTTCAGATACACCATAGGTGTTTTCCCAATCAGCTATCATGTCAATAAGACGAGGACAATACCAAAGAAGAGATTTATCATGTCAGTAGCAAGTTCAAAACAAAGGTCAATCATCAAAACCCACAGAGAAGACACCTCGATTCCATGAAAAACGAGTCACTTAATACGGTACATGCAGGTGGCTACAAGTGTTCAGCAAATAGTACGAGACATTAGCTGATAAGCAATGGATGTCTAGCATCCCAACTTTGATAACCAATTTAAATGAAGTGCTAATTGGTCTCTTAAATGGGTCAAGCAGGAAGATTGATGGAAGAATTCTGATGTTTCAGCCTATTCTGACATTAGTTTTCGCCACATTTATCCATTGTGCCATCATTGTTTATACCAATAGCGATACCGATAACTAGAACTAGATGGAGTTCTGATTGCAAAACTATAAAGGTCTGTCCTCTCCAACTATATATAATTTTACTTATCACAAATTCACACAATGTAGCTCAATATCTGAAGCTCTACTTAAGTTTCCAGCCTAATATGATTACGAAACCATCTACAATCGAAAGGGGTCTCCGACGACCCAACGACATTCCGATCAAATTACAAACACCATCAAACGAAATTGTGAACAATATCGATCATAAGATTCATAACCAATTGAATTCTAGCCAAGTCAACGAAACCAACACTCCCTCACTCCCACATCAAACGTAAAGATGACAACTTTCATCAAATTAATCACAATTCCCCACAAATTCCAAACAATTGCAAAATGTCAAACAAACACTTAAAAATGACAAACAAAAAAAACAAACCCACTTTGCAAAACTCAATCAGAAACAAAAACCCATTTCAGAAACGTAATCAAGAAGATAAAAAAAACATCCCCAATTATTGTACATACCTGAGAAACATCCTCAGCGATGTTAAGGCCATCAATGGCAGACTGAGGCTGTACGGACACAGCTTTGCAGACGATAGAAGACGAGAAATTGCGGGAGATTTTGAAGGTGAGAGAAGTGGGGCAGGGTTTGAAATGGGTCAGGCTCCGAATTTCACGAGAGTCAAGCTTTTGGGAGTTGCAGAGAGCTGCATATGAGTTGACTAATGAAGAAGCCATTGTTGATTGTTGATGGAGAAAATAAAAGGGTGGTTTCTCTCTCTTCAGCTTTTCTTTTCTATCTGTGATTGTTTTCTACCTTTGAAATTTAAAGATGCTTTGGCATTTTGTCACCTGCGTTGTTTATAAACCTTGTGTTTTTGCGAATAATTTGCTTTCTCATCCTTAAGCTTTGTCATTATTCGTCCAACTTGAGGTTCTCTTAAACCCTTCTCAAACTCGGGTAGTTTGTAATCTAAAATGCGTCAAATTCCACTAATCTATCACAGTTTATATGAATGTTGGGAATATAAATAACATATTTAGTGACCTATTTCACAGAGATTTGGAGGACACTTGTCCCCCATGAACCCCCTTGGCTACGCCACTGGACGTTCGTTTGGATTGTTGATATTTGATGTGAGTTATTAACCATGTAACAAAGTACTCAAGTCTTAGGATTCACTTGTATCAGTCCGTTTACCTCAAATCCACCATTTTTTCACTATAGTTTTAAGCCAGACATGAGTATGTTTTCCCTCACGTCCAAAGTTTCATTTAAGTAGCATTGTCGGTAATGTGCAGAGCATTTCCCGTACATTACTTGTAAGTTGTAAGTGTATTCCAACCCGTAAAAGCTTCGATTAGGTAAATGCGAATTACTCCCATTTTTTGTGCAAGCAAGGGCTCAAATGCAACAAAAAATGTTTAACAATAAAACGTCGTAACTCCTAATCTTTGGAAAATGGCCACTTTGTTTGTAGCCTTGATCATAGTGGGAATTTTGGAACATTATTTCAGTTCCACATCAAATTTATGGATAATCTCCACGGTCCCACTTATATGTCCCATGTGGGGCCATGTCACTCACGCGATAATTGATCAAAATTTTGAGGCAAAGAAATGAAAGAGCCATATATATGGCGAATGTGGAGAGTGAATGTTCCAAAAATTTGGAATCATTAAACTTAATTGATAAGGTATTTCCAAAGTGAACATATTTGATGGCAAGATTGTGATAAGATCTACTCCGTATAAGGTAATGAACATGTTTTAGTATAGTAATAATGACCTAGTTACTTAAGGTAATGACCACGATTATATAAAGTAATGACCAAGTTATATACTCTCTTCGTCCAGATGAATCCCTTACTTTTGTGTTAGGTACAAAGACCAAGGAGAGAAGAGAGAAATACAAAAACAATGCATAAACACATGGGTGGTAGCACAAATTACCCAAATGCATGTGGGTTTTATGTCTTTTAAATGTTTAAGTAAGGGTAAATTGGTCATTTTACAAGCCAAATACAACCCTAAAACATAAAGGTAAGTAATTTATTGAGACGGCCCAAAATATAAATAGTAAAGAATTCACCGAGACGGAGGGAGTATAAGGTAATGACCTAAAACTAGGTCATTATTTCTTTCACTTAGAACATTATTTGTGTCTTTCTCTTCATTGTCTCCATTCTTGTCATTATTCCCCTATTTTTTTATCATTATTTTATTCTTTTCAATCAATATTTATTTGTTTATAATCCCTATTAGTCTATTACCACAACTCGATCATTTTGATAATATTAATGTCTAGTTTTGTATAACCTATAAGGCTATAACCGATTCTTTGTATTGATCATATTATTGGTTAAGTGGTCATTATATTAAACGAATTGATCATTGCAAAAAAAAAAAAAATATTTGATTATTATTACTCCGTACATGATTATGTTAATGAACATGCTTGATCATTTCTTAACAACATTTGATCATTTCTAACACTAAAGTACTAATTTCATCATTATCAAGCCAAACACAACCATTATTTATAGAAAATGATCATGACTACTATCATTATCACCACAAAACGAGTTCTTATTAGTAACAATGAGTTGATCGTTGTTGAGAGGCTCGATTAATGGGTCGAGGATGTGACAAGTGGACTCTGGCGTTTGTGGGCATCCCCCCTCGGTATCACCTCGCGACTGTGTGTCTCCGTATAATAAAAATGGGAGGAGGTCTGGCCATGAATTGGGCCTTGGTTTGAGGGGAGGATTGTTGGAGTGTCAACCCAAATCCGTCCCATATTGAAGATTCTATGAAAGAATCACTGGTATATAAGATGTCCACCTCGCTCATTAGTGTGAGGCATTTTGGGTTGAAAAGATACCTGTTGAAAAATCGTGCGGGCTAGTAGTCGGGCCCAAAGTGGACAATATCATACTAATCGTGGAGCCGGTGATTTGGCAGTCCACAACATCAAAGATTGCATGTTTTTGTGTTTGCAAGTTTTTGATCCAAGTTGTGGCAAATTGTATGCAGTTGTCTTCAAGGATTTCATAATTTCTTATGATTGTTGATGCATGCCTATCTTCATCCTATGATAGATTCGTATGATCAAGTTATGGATTACAGTGGCGGTGGATTTAGTCCAGTCTTTTGTTCGTTTATGGAAATTTAAATTATCATTGACATATGAATATGATAATCACCCGCATGTCCTTTTAATTTTGATCAATATGATAATCACCCATATGTCCTTTTAATTTGGATCAAGACCCCTGTTTATGTCAATGGCAATCTTTGTACGGAGTACTGTATATATTTTGGTGAATAGAATTCTTTGCCTGTAGCCTTATATATAGTACCAATTTTACAATAACTACCAAATTTTGGTAACCATTGTATCGGAAAGAATAATGGCCATTGATTTTCCTTAATAAATCTGGGCCTTTCATTAGTTTGACCATAATATTAAAAAATAAAATCAAACATCAATATTACTAACCCCATTCCTCTCTCCTCCCTACTCCCGCTCCCCACCCCAGCAACCACTGTCATGCCAACCCAACCACCACCAAACCGTCGCCAAATACCACCGTAGTCCGTAGGTCCATCGTTCGTCCTCTACCAAGCGCCCCCACGACCCCACTCCCTGTTTCATTGACGCCCCCCCCCCCCTATCATCTCATCCTTTCTCAATCTTTCCTTGGCGGCGGCGACATATGTGGCTACTAGGGGGTTGAGGGAGGAGCGAGAGGGGGTTTTGGTGGGGCAGTTTCGGGAATCAATGGGAGTGAGGGTGGGAAAGAGGAGTATTGAATAGATAAACGTGGGTGGACGACTAAGGACTTCACAATGGCGGACGCTAATGACCCAGGCAGAATCGGCGTCGTGTCGCCGTCCGGAGGTGGTTTTCTCAGGCAATGCGGTGATGTTGGGTGTGGGTTGGTGGTGGCGCAGGGGTTGGTGGCAGGGCTAGGGAAGGGGTGAGGAGAGAGAAAAAGATGGGGTGGAGGTAGACCTGTCAAACGGGTCGGGTCGGGTTAAATACGGGTCGGGTCGAATACGGGTCGGGTCAAATACGGGTCAGGTCAAAATACGGGTCGGGTCGGGTTAGGGTCAGAATACGGGTCGAAAACATTGTTTTACGCAGGGTTTTTCCTTGAACTTTAGCGCTTTTACGTATGATTTTTAGCGTCTTTTACATACAACTTTTTAACGTCATTTTTGCTTCACCACCATTAATAGCCTCACTCAACAAGCTCGAATCTGATCCCTCCTCCGCACCACCAGCCTTGCCACCATATCAAACCACCACATGCAAATCCACTATCCATTCTAATTCTGCAGTATACCATTTTCCGATCATGTAATCGGCGTAAAAGGAACAAGGCAAAACGGAGGACCGAGATTTTTGATCGGAAGACATATCGGATTCCTCCTAATGATTGATGTTGTTGACCAGAGAAATCGATGTCGTAGTAGGCAGGGGATACGGCGGCGGAATAGTAGTCACGCCGGCTGCCGATCGTTGTTGCATCTCGGCGACGATAGTGTGCAGGATGCGTTGATGTTACTTATATAGGATGATAGGAATGGTAACTGGTAAGAAATTAAAAATAAAAATCTAAATCTGTTTTTGGAAACCATCAAAAGTGGTTTGAGAAAACGGGCAGATTAATCATGGAATTAAGGTGATTTTGTTTTTGGCAACGGAATCCACCGAACGCATTTTGTTTAATTTTCTCAAAAAAAAAAAAACGAAAAACAACAGCAATACCGAACAGCACCTAAAATGTTAGGTTAGTTTTTTTTTTATAACTTTGACTTTGACTTTGACCCGCCGGGTTGACCCTGACCCGACCCGTTTTGACCCGCAAATTTTCGGGTTGATCGGGTTCGGGTCATATACGGGTCGCGGGTCAAAAAAACGGGTCTAATCGGGTTCAAATGCGGGTCGGGTCGGGTCAGGTTACCGGGTCGGGTCAGGTTCTAACAGGTCTAGGTGGAGGGCTTTTGATTGAATTAATGCTAATTATTTTTTTAAATGCCAGGTCAAGTAATGGAGGGTTGTGATTCTTCCCCTAAAATTAACGGTCCGATTTTCTTCTCTTAAAATGGCTACCATATATTGGTAGCCATTGTAGAATCCCTCTATATATAGCTAATAATATTAGCTTGGTTTTGGCCTCAATTTACATGATTATCTTAATAACTAATAACGCATGCTTAGCTTGTAATGTTGATCCTTTTTTCTTCAAGTGGCCTAATTTTAATTATATAGGTAATTTGTAATTAGTCTTCACTTATCAAGCTACTGACCTACATCTATATGCGCAAGTGACTAGTCAATGTTCGTTGCCGGAGTTCGTTCATTAGCATCATAAACAAGGATTAAGGTGATTTTCCGTCACAATCGAAACAAGGTCACAAGAAGCAAAGAGGTCAGAAAGATATGCTAATTGCTTTTTTGGCTTAATCGTGAGACTTTAGTTGCCTATGATATGCTAGGTTTAGAGAAGGATTATTACTAGTATGATTGTCAATCTGTTTACGCATGTGCATGATTTCCTTCGATGAAAACTTATTTACTTTTACTAATTGGTATCCACTATCGTCAAATTTTGTTATCAACTTATGTCTTTAAATCTTAGAATTTGTTTGCAAAATACAGAGGTTACGTACTCTATATGACTAATGAATTTCGTCACAAGTTAATCTCTAATCTTGTTTTTGTATCAACAGTATATTGATGTCATTAGTCTAATTCTGTTTACAAGACACGTTATCACTCCTAATTTAATCGGAAGGTGAAATCCTTTTTGCTTTTAGTCCAAATACGTGTGCACTTGATTTTGCAATAACTTTCACGAATTGCCACCGCTTGTCGCTTGATGGTCGATCTTATGCGTACGTGCCATGTTCTTGACTAAATTATTTATTTATTTATTTTCGTACGTCTCGCATGATTTCGTGATTGGATGATTATTTAGTTTTTTCAAAGTATTGTTAATTTGTTCTCCTACATATCAAGATCAGATTAGATACGGAGTAGTTGCTTTCGTGATTTTTTTTACAGTGGCGTATATGTTTCAATCTTGTGGCCTCGTGTACCCTTAACTATGATGATGTCGTAGAATAGCAACATTCATTAGTGACTTGGTTCATCTCTGTACCGTACTAATACCTTCTCGCTCCCGACTGTGTTGGATCCGTAAATTTACATTACATACATATGATGGTCAAATTGATCATTTTGTTAACTTGTTGTATTATTTTGTGATGGTTTGATACTTTGATATGTTAAACTTTGAAATCATCGCATGTTACCACAATTATTACATAAGTTATTTTATGACTGAATTGAATCTAATATAATTTTGAACCTGAAGTTTTGAAAACTAAGATCTAAAATTTTGGCCCGAAATTCAAAATTCAAGGTTAAAAGTTTATGATATTATAAGATTGGTCATACCATTTTTGACTGATGACATACTACGATTGAGTATACCATTCAAGTGAAATAAAACAATCAATACTGAAATTGATCGAAAACAGTAGTTCGTAGACCGTAGTATTCATGGCATTGTATATATTTGGGAAAAGTCGTATAATTTATATCTTTGTAATAGAATTGGACTATAATATGATGGAACTTAATAGTAATTTGATTGAGAAAACTAAGTTAGTCTTGATGATGACTAATAAAATATTAGACCTGAAAGTTCTTTTTTACAAATTATCTCATTATGATGGGCAATAAGGGTTCTCAAACTACCTTTAGCCAGGATTCTAAAATTTCAAGATCATATACTTTGGTCTTGATGATCACAACAAGAAATTATGTTTGGACCTGAAGTCCAAATTTGTAAAGTGAATTACTCCAATCAGTTACACCGCAACCCACAAAGTATACTTGAACCTGAAGTTCTAATTACGATTTATGACGATACGATTGCATTAAGTAATTGGATCAAAGAATGAGCTTGAAGTCTCAATCCAAATTATATAACTTGTAGTTTAAATTTTGAGTATTTCTTTCTCGTACTAATTTTGGATATTATTTTCTCACTTTCTTTTTATCTAATTTATTATTGTTAGTTGATAGTTATTAGTCAGAAGTGATGGGTAGAACTATTATGAAATAGCCTATAACTCATTAAGCAATATTTGATGAAAGTATCATAGTTAGATGCTCCTGAAGAGCATGGGGTGAAGTGAAAAATATATATACTCTAGAAAAGTTCAGATTATGCAAAAGATGTCAATAAATGTTTAATGTGAAAATAAATTTGATCCAGAAGATCGTTGTCTACCCTCTAGAAAATATTCGCTCTAGAAGAGTACAAATATAGATGAATATATTTTAGTCTTGCTAATATCAATGAGATACTAGATTGTGTCCAAGTATCACATCATTTTTAATAGTGCATAGAAAATTGTAAAATTTAGTCAACCAGAAGATTGACTTATGATCATTACAATTTTTTTTATTTTTTATTTTTTGTAAGAAAGGTGAAAGATTTTATTCATCCAAAAATGGGAATAAAACAAATTCTTAAAAAAATAAGAACCTCTAAGATTTTCTTAAGCTAAAAGACCTTCAACTATGTCCTCACTAGTTACATTTCTCAACCAACTATAAATTCTAATGCAAACGTGGAACTTGATCTTGTTGATGATGACATGAGCAGGCTGCTCATTTTCTGCAAAGATCCTACGATTTCTCTCCAACCATAGATTATAAACAGTTGCAGAAAGACAACATTTGCACCACTTTGTCTTCCAGTTTTTATTCCTCTTGTGCTTTGCAAACCACATTGCTTCTTGCTGCAAAGTCCACTTCCTGTTTCTTATACCAATCCACTTTAGGATTTCAGACCAAATTTGATAAGAAAAGTCACACCTGAAGAACAAATGCATGTGTGATTCTGCAACATTCTTGCAAAGTATACACCTGTTGACAATGAGCATCCCCCTAGCCTGAATATTATCCATTGTTGCTATTTTTCTCTGCACTGCAAGGCTGGCAATGAAGCTATGCTTAGGCATAACAACACTATCTCATACTGTTTTGCTCCATTTCACCTTTGGGTTGCTGCTTCTGTAGAAGTCATAGGCTTTTGTAACACTGTATTTGCCCTGAGTCTGCCATCTGAGAATAAGATTTTTAATCATGCTAGGGTCCTGATTGAGGCTTAGCAGATGATCTCTTATCTTTAGAACTCCTCTCCAAGTTTCAGGATCACTAGATTTGCTTCTTAATTCCCAGAAGTTTTTGTCCTTTAGACAGTAGGCTTCGATCCAATCACACTAGATACTAACCTGATCTTGGAAGATTTTCCCATTTTCTCATTATAACTCTATTCCATTACAGCACCTCTTTAATATTGAACCCAGCTTCTTCCTTTGGGATGTAGGAGCTTTTCCAACTTTTAAAAACCATTTTCCTCTGTCCCTCCTCAATATTCTTTCATCATCATTGTGCTAAGTATGTACCATAATTTATTTCCCTACCAATGTTGAATAGCCTTGCTTATTTTCCCCATCATCATCTGATAGAGCTCAGCTTTAAGTCTTTTTTAGTGTAGAGGGATGCCTAAATATCTGAAAGGAAATTGACCTTCAGCAAATCCAATCTCATCTATGATCTGTCTCCTGACTCTCTCCTTTACCCCTCCAAAATAGATTTATGTTTTTGCCGGATTAGCTTCAAGGCCAGAGAGTTTAGCAAAGATTTCCAGACTTTTGACCACTGCCATTGCTGAGGGGACATCTCCTCTTACAAAGATCATAAGATCATCTGCAAAGGTCAGATGAGTTAGATTCACCTGAACACACTTGGGATGGAAAGAGAAGTGTTTGTAGGAAGGCATGGATCTCAAACATCTGGAGAGAATTTCCATACTTAGCACAATGAGGTAGGGAAATAAAGGATCTCCCTGCCTAACTCCACATTTTCCAGGAAAGAAGCCTTCATAGCTTCCATTAATTTTGATGGAGTAGTATGGAGTAGTGATACAACCCATCACCCAATCAATGAAAACCTCAGGAAACTTTAGTGCCATAAGCATATCCTTAATGAAGCTCCAGCTAAGAGAATTAAAAGCCTTTCTGATGTCAACTTTCACCAAACTCCTAGGGGACATATTTTTCTGATCATAACCTTTAACCAAGGCCTGTGATAATAAGATATTTTGGAAGATGTCTCTCCCTCTAACAAAAGCAGCTTGCTATTTGCCAACAATGTCAGGAAGAACTTGTTGTAGTTTGTTAGCCATTATCTTAGGCACTGTCTTGTAGTAGGTTGAACAGCATGAAATGGGCCTGAAATCAGTGACATTACTAGCATTCTCCTTTTTTGGGATCAGGGTGACCATTGTAGCATTTGCTTGTTTGTGCATAATTTTCTTCTCAAAATAGTCAAAGACTGCTCTACTGATTTCATCCCCAACAGTTTCCCAAGAAGTTTTAAAAAAACCCAGGAGAAAACCCATCTTGACCAGGGCTTTTATTAACATTCATGTCAAAAATGGCTTGTTTGATTTCCTCTTGACTGATAGGAGAACTTAGGTAGAGTTGTTGATCAGGTGTCAATGTAGCTCCAGTCTGCACAAATTCATAATCTAGAGGAGAGACCTGCTTCTCAGTGCCTAGCAGATGCTGGTAGTAATCAAGAAAAGCATTGATAATGCCTTGCTGATCATTATGAGTGGCACCATGCCTATCTATATTTTGACCAATGTTGCATTGGTTTTTCCTCTCAGCTATTTTAGCAAAGAAATACCTCGAGCTGCAATCAGATTCTTTTAGATGTGTTATCTTTGCCCTCTGGTATAACATACTTAGCTCAGGATTCTTCAGTTTTAAGTATTTGTCCTTGAGCTTCTGGCATTTCTCTATTATATCTTTATCAAAGTGTCTGTGCTGAAGATCTATCTGACACTGATTCAATTCATGTTTGCAAGCTTCAACCCTTTTACTTAAGTTAGAGTAATTGTCTCTGTTTAACTGACAGAGCTCATGCTTAACATTTCTTAGTCTTTTGAAAAGTCTGAACATTGCAGTCCCAGTCACTGGCTTTTTCCAAGTTGCTGCAACAATATTTCCAAAATTATGGTGCTCTGCCCAACAGTTCAGGTATCTGAAGGATTTTTTCACCCTCTGAGGTTTCAGCACTTGAACCACAATAGGTGAGTGGTCAGAAACACCTGCTGGCATAAATTCTGCAAAGGAAGAAGGAACTCTTATGATCCAGCTAGCATCAAAGCTCTATCTAGTTTGCTCCAGTTTCGAGTGCTTCCATCCTGACTATTAGTCCAAGTCAAATGACATCCATGTCCCACAATGTCATCCAGCTTACAGGCATTAATGCAGGAATTGAAGTCCTCCATATCTGTCACTGAAGGAGGAGCTCCTCCAACTTTTTCAGAGTGAGTTCTAATAACATTAAAGTATCCAAGCAAAATCCAAGCCTCAGATCCAATATTAATAGAACACAATTTCTCCCACAACTCCTTCCTCTCATGGGCACTGTTGCTAGCATAGACCAAGGTGACCCAAATGGTACAGTGTGAAGTAATGTGAGTTACTTTACAATGAATGAATTGGCTGCCTGCATCTATGATCTGCAGTTTAACACTTCTCTCATCCCAAAGAACCCAAATTCTGCCATTCCTATGATAATCATAATTATTGGCACACTTGTAATGCCTGAATTTCCTTTTTATTATCTCCTTAAACTTCTTTTCTTTAACCCTTGTCTCTAAAATTCCAAACATATCTATTTTACTATTCAGCAAAAGGTCTTTTACCTCCTGCTATTTGAGGGTTTCATTCAACCCTCTTATTCCAAGCTCCTATTATCATTGGATAAGGGGAGAGTCAGGTGGCTCCTCCTCCCCTATGAAATCAATTTTCTGCTGAGCTTCAGTTCCAAAACCTCCTTCAAGATAGATCTCACTCAGTCCCAAGTTTCCATACATGTTCATGATCAGTGTAGATGAGGAATTAGAAATACGCTGAGATTTTGATCCTCTCATCTTTCTTTTTGTAACCACCCTAAACCCAAATTCATCTACTGTGTCTTTTGGAGGAGGAGTGATAGTTTCTGTGTGAGTTTCCTCTAACACCACTTACTGTTCAGGCTCAGGAAGTGTAATCTTTTCCATTTTATTTGCAGTCTGCTCAATGACCTTTGGCCTGTAAACCATCTTCTTTGCAGATTTCTCTTTTTCCTTCTTGTTCAGTTTGCATTTATTCTCCAGGTGTCCCAATTTCTTGCAGGTTTGACAGAAAAAGGGGACCCATTCATATTCCACTTTCTGATATATGGGCTCAGAGAATGGTGTTCTCAACAGAAGGGTTTCAGGCAGCTCCTAAGAAACATCCACTTCCACAAGAACTCTCGCAAAGGAGAGCTTTTCCTTATGAGTTGTTGTGCAATCAGCACATATAGGTTTACCTACTTTGCTAGCAATCTTACTCAAGGCTTGCTCTAACCAAAACCAGGGATCAAGTTCAGGAAATAAGACCCAAACCGGAACCACAGAGATTTTGTCCAGCTATAATGAGATATCTGGTGACCATTTTTTTAGGATGAAAGCATTTCCATTAAACCTCCAAGGTCCTCCTCTTAAAACCTCAGTTGCTGCATCCTGACAGGAAAACCTCAAAATAAACCAGCCTCTTTTGTAGTACAGAACCTTAGGTACTTCAATCTCCTTCCTGAATTTCCAAACAAATTCCTGCACAACCTTTAAAGTGGGTTTTGCCCCCAATAACATTACCAACCAGAGAATTTTCCCAAAGTGTCATTTCATCATCAATGTCAGCATTTTCAATTACAACCTCATCAGCATTATCAATTGATTCATGAAAATGAAGGCTCATTCCCACTTTTGGTTTGGGCCCTAAAACATTGTCCAGGTCTTAGGCTTAGTTTTCATGTTTACAGCATTCCCCTGGTTTTCTGATTCTACACTAATTCCTGGGTTTTCCCCAATTTCAATCCCATTTCCATTCTTAGCAACAGTAGAATGAATCGATTTCTAAGAGTTAAGCTTACCTGACTTTTCTAGAGCTTCGCCAATGAAATCATTGAGTTTCAGCATCATCGTCGGCGAGTTCTGCACCTGGTCGTCTGCGGGTATTTCACTATTTCCTTCCAAAGTGGTACCATTATCTTCCCCGTTGTCTTCCGATTCTAAATATCTAGTTTGTTTTGGTGGTCTTCCCCGTTTTTTGTTTGCCATGGTTGCAAGCTGTGTGTCCGTACGTCAGCTTGGAGAGCGAGCTATCTCATCTCACCATTACAATTTTGCCGGCTATAAGTTTGATATTTGACAAATAATCAAAATGAAATAAAATGCACATACAGTTTGATGTGATAAATAAGGCCATCGAATTATAAAATTATTGGAATTTTCCATTATAGAATATGATAATATGCTGAAAGATTAGCTCGTGTTATAAACTTTTTTTTTTTATGGCAAGACATAACAACGAGATAGAACCAAATTTTAATATTGGGGATGTTGGAGATAATTAAGATTATATACTACACAAAGTATATTGTCATATGGTCTACGAAGCATTTTTCGGCGTTGTTTTGATGTATTGCATATTTTGATTTTCATGTTGTGTGGTCGTGGTTGTTTTGTTGCATTGCTTGCTTTGCTTGTCCGCTATACCGTGTTACACATGTTAAGTTGGGGTTTTCTTCGGCTTGTTTATAATATCTTTTTATTTAAATCAGGAATGTTATATGTGTTGAAATGAGGAGGTTTTATGTGCCTTGTTATGGTATCCTTTGTTAACCTAAGAGATTTAAATGGAATTGGTTCTGCAATTGTGAGAGTTTCCTTTTCGTAACTTTTAGCGTGTGGGGGTGCATTTTCTTGGGAGCTTGTACAGGGTCATAGGTCATTGTCTTTGGCTTTAGTCGGTTTCTTTGTTTTCTCTAATTTGGTCATTCAATTCATGTTTTAGGGTTTAGATCAGTCGTTCAATATTTTGGTATAGATTAGTGTTCAATTTGAATTCTATAATTACTTGAACCTTTAGGGTTTTGAGAAGGCTTTATGAAATTCGGACCATTGTTTTTAAAAGTCTGATAGTTTGGACCATTATGTGAGTGTTTCACGAAAAATTCCCTTTATTGATAGTTCATACTTCATACCATCAGAAAAGGCGACACGTTTCTTGGTGTTTCTCTAAATAAAGGTTGGGAATCCTTGGCGCGCCTATATATCCTTCGTGTTAGCCTTGCTTTGTTATTTTGATTGCCTTTATGTTTATCTTTCAAACTTAAATTGTCTATTATTCTAACGTCTTGCAACTGGCGAGTACAAAAAAGTAGTGGGTATCATAGTTTGTTTGTTTACTTGGCTCTTTTGGGAAGGTAAAGAAGGTAAGAGGGGAGAGAGAGCACTTTGGGATAGGAAAACAAATAGGAATGAGGAGGAGGGAGGGGGGGAGAGAGTTTAGAGAATGTAATAAAGAAAATATGGGGTGTGGAGGAAGCGCTTGTGGAGAGGAACTTAAAAAATGTAAGAGGGGTTGGGAAGATGATGTAAAGGTATTAGTGGTGTCTAAGTAGTGGATTATATCTCATTTTGGTGGTCATTTTAGTGTAATTTATATAGGATTGCGAGTATTCTCCAATTTGTTGGTTTGTGTTGTAATTCAGTGAATATAAGCTGCTTTTGTAATGACGAGATATAACCACTCCATTTGGATCGGTGATTGCATGTTGAAGACAACAATGGCCAAGTTAAACCCAAGGAAAACACCACCAAAGACCAATTCTACATACAAATGACTCGAGTTCAAGAGTTGAAGTTTTGATAGCCAAGAACACACAATGTCAATTTCCGATCGCCAGAACTTTCTTTGTAGATCCGTTTTTTCATAAATTCCACTTGGAGAGTAAATTCATGTTATGAGCTTTCCAACGATATATTATGAACTCAAAACTGACTTTCGAGGTGAGAGTTATGTGCGATTGAATAACGGCCTGCGGAGCAGTTTCTCGACTCGAGACTGAAATGTCGTGACTCGGGCCTGAAGTCTCAAGTCAAGGGTAGATCCTCTCGAGTCGAGAATCAAATGTTGAGAAGGTTGTTTTGACGGGTTAAAGCTCGACTCGAGTCACACAAGGCTCGAGTCGAGATAACGCGTCTCGACTCGGGCGTTTTGTCTCGAGTCGAGGATACTTTCTCTCGGATAGTTTTTCGTTTTAGCATTCTCGATTCGTGACGACTTTCTCGAGTCGAGACGGTCATTTCCGGATATTTTAGTAGTTTTATTTTATTTTATCTTTTATTTTATTTCTATTTTTAGTTTTGTATATATAGGGAAGGAGAGAGAAAAACAGAATCTTATCTCTTTATCTCCATTTTCCTCCACTCCTCTCATTTGCTTCCCCAAACTTTTGTTCATCTTTGTAAATGGAGAGCTCATCTCCCAATCTTGGTGAAGCACTAATCTTTCGGTTATTAATGTAAGTTATCGTCTTTTTCCTTTACGTACTTGATTGATTGTTATTCCTTGCATTTGTTTATAATCTTTTCTCGTTTTATCTAGGTCGCTACTACATTTAGCTTGGTTTGATTATTAGCTTTTTTAGATAATTTGGTGGCATTCTGTAACACCCCATATTTTTGGGTTACTTGAATTGTACAAACTGTTGGAAGAATCTCGTTTTAAGGGTATGAAAATCTATTTTGGGGAAATTAGGGTATATCTTCCGTTTAGAGACGCTTTCCTAATTGGGCAACTGTTTGGCGAAATTACCAAAATACCCTTACTAAACCCTTCCTACTTTCTACAAAAAAATAAAATAAAAACCCCAAAACCCTCCCCTCACTCACGGCTGCAGCAAAGAAAAAAAGAAAAAAAAAAAAAAAGAACGACGTGAGGAGAAGAGAAGAAGAGAAGAAGGAGAAGAGGAAGAGGAGAGCCGCGCATCACTACCACCGCCGCTGCCACCCTAGCCGCCGCTGCCACCGGCCGCCACCATCAACCCTAGCCGACTCTCTCTCTTGGTTTTACATCAAGAGTAGTATGTTTCTACACCCCCTTCATAATTTCTAATTAGGGCTTTCTTAATTTCATGTTGATTATGGTTTAAACATGATTGTGGTTGTGGGAATTGCTTTATTAGATTATAATCATTTTTAATTGTGGTTTTGATGCATGAATAATTGAATGCTAATTTAGGGCTTTTGAAATTAGGGTTCATATGATTTGACGATGATTTTATGGGTGGATTGATGTGAAATTTGGTGGAGATGTCTATTATGAGATGGGTAAACCTTAGTTTCAATTTGGGAGCGTTTCATGGTATTTTGATTATGAATATACATTCTGCCCATTTCTGAATTTTGCCTAATTTGGATGTTTAAGTTGTTATTATGGTGATTTATTGATGGATTAATGTTGTTGGTATGCTTGGGAGGATGTTATGCAAATTTGGTGTTGTTTAGAGGCCGTTTGAATGTTGAAATCCAAAGTTAGAGTGCCTTGGATGCACTAGTAGGGTGATGATTAGTGATTAGTGTATTGTTGATTGATTCTAGGTTGTGTGTTCTAGGAAGTACCGTTCTAAAGTCTTGAGTTGATCTTGTGATTTCGCTAGTAAGGTAAGAACGTTGATCACAAATCTCTCACTAACCATTATCTTGTTTGATACACTTTGCTTGATCATCGTATGTTCTTGCTTTACACAATCATTCTTGTTACCCGTTTCGCTTGTGCCTAATTATAGCATTGAGCATATTTTCCTTCCATCTTATCAATGTTCGTTTGCGGTCTTTCGACCACCATACTCCCCACGGCCTTCGGCCTCTTGCCTTCCTCGGCCCTTCGGCCTCTAGCCGAGACCACCACTCGGCCACTCGGTCGAGTGGTGTGTTTGCTTGTTGCTTGTGTTTTGTTTCGCTTCAAGTATCTATCGATTATGATCATTGTAATTTGTATCGTCAAATAATGCACGCGTGAATAACGTATATAAAACGGATGAAAGAAAATAAATGACTCCACCTAGAGTACGATGGATTCGGCTCGGCCGATCATCGTTTGATATACCTCTGATCAAGGTACGTAGGGTCGGATTAGCTACCGACTTCCTAATAGTCTTCCTCCTAGATGGGAACTCGTCTTACCGGCCTGTCTTGCGAGGGGTGTGCACACTCGGGATTATTAGAGCGATAATTACAACTCTAGCTCGAACAAAGTTCGTTAAGTGGGGGCTACGGGGTAGGACCCTGGCCGAAAATATGATTAAGTAATATATATATATATATATATATTGAGCGACGATGCTCTTTTGATAATGCACTCTGTTGCTATTGATATTCCTATGTTATAACGTCAATTCGTTCTTGTTAGCTACGCGCCTCAAGGCGCGTATCTTATTTGTTCTTTATACTTGTTAATTCTTACTCAGCCTGTGCTGACGTTCTGTTTTCTGGTTCGTCCCTACCGTGTTTTGGGGCCTATGTCAATCTTCGATGGCACAGTTGACAGGTCTTGATGATATGGCTGCATGCTTACGAAGTTGATCATGTTGGGAATTTTCGAAAGACTTTGTTTTATTTCAGACTTCATTGCGTTCTGATTATGTAATTTGGATTCCGTTTTGAGAACTATAGCTCGACATTTAAAGACTTCCGCTGTTTTATTTTTCCGTTGGTTTATTGTAGTTGAATTTCTAGCCTAGCAATTGACTTGGTAGTCAACTGCGGCGTGACAATTCTAAATTTATTTCTATTTATAGTTGGTCAAAATTTAGGGTTGTTACAGTTGGTATCAGAGTGTATAGGTTCTGATTCGTCGAGTCTATAAAGGTTTTCGAAACTTGTTTTAAATGATTTACAAACTGGGCAGGGGATGGGTGCATTTATTCGCATGCTATGTGCTAACTGCTATGTGATACTAGAGAAGGAGTTTACACTAATGGTTTTGACCTGCGAATTATGTGGTGTGCGTATACGATTTGGGTACTAATGCAGTTGGAGTTCTCTCTGGTATACTGACAGAATGGCAGGCCCAAGAACATATGTTTGGGAGTTCGGACCATCTGGTGTAAGGTCATTTGCTGGTCCATGGACGATACCGGATCATATAGCTTTTTCATCTGAGACCTTCCAGGACCGTATGAGAATTGGTGAGTCTGTAGAGGAGTTCGTCACCAGAATGAGGGCAAAACTGACTGAGGCAGCCGAAAGATTTCCATGGGCAATTAGACCTGAGGTCCAAGTCTTTGTGACATTGGTTAACCTGAGGATACATCCCCGTTGGGAGGAGGTTCGAGCGAGACTAGAAAGGAATGCCTATTATGCATGTCTCACAGGGAGTTCACAATACTTGAGGGACAGATCAGGCAGAGTGATAGATCTTGACAGGTTGGAGGTAATTCTGGAGTGGGAATATGAGATATCCCTTAGCCCTGTGCAAATACCTGAGAATTTCCAAATCTACATACCTCCTGTACCCTCGAACCCTGGTAATGGTAACCCTACCCCGGAAC
Source organism: Spergularia marina (assembly GCA_963680865.1). NCBI lineage: Eukaryota > Viridiplantae > Streptophyta > Magnoliopsida > Caryophyllales > Caryophyllaceae > Spergularia > Spergularia marina. Next base: position 16,415,943 of record OY804553.1, on the reverse strand, counting down.
CTCGTGAAGCTTATGTGATGAAAGGGAGGAAGGTTCAGCTGCAGGAACACGAAACACCTAGTCAGTCGAATCAGAAGAGAGTTAAAGTTGAGGAATATCACCATTCTCCTAACCCCCCGTCCTCGCCTATTGGAGAGGATGCACCAGTGGACACGGAGGAGGAGCCTGAGGAAGTCCCCACGAGTGAAGAGGAGAACGATACTATTGTAACTAGTGACACGGAGGTCATTGTGATTAGTTCGGATGAGGAGTTGAGCGACTCGGATCAAGATGATGGAGGGGAAGTCCCTAATGATGAGGATTATGACCCGAGTGGCGATGCTTAAAGGATTAATATAGAGACTTATAAAAATAAAGGCATAAGGCCTAGTTATTAATTAGACGTCGATTGTGTTTTCTTATTAAACTTTAGCATTAAACGTTATGTTATACTTTTGTCAAGTTTTCATTGTTCAAGCGTTTTAGATCGGGGACAATACCCCAATACTATTATGTTATTTCGATTATTTCATAAGGACGTTGCAAATTAAATGCTATTTGATTTTCTACTGTGTGTTGATGTTGCTGCCCTTGAACATTCGTGCGTCTGACGTTTCTGATCCTAGCACGACTCGTGCTACAGTAACACGAGACGTGTTTCCAAAAAAAAAAAAAAAAAGCTCCGAAAAGTTAAACTCGGGCGAGACGAATAGACGAATGTTGATTTCGATATACTTACACTTCTGAGCTGAATTACCATCATGATTCGCTGGCTATGCGATTTATTGTTTATGTTTAGATTGGAATGTATTGATTTATGCTTGTTAATGTCTGAATGAATATGTTATAGAGTTGGTTACGTCTGATTCAACCGTTATTACCTTATAGAAAATGGTGCGAAACAACAGTCCAGATGTGACAGCTATTCTAGCACAAATGGCACAGCAGCAACAAGTGATGGTTGAAACTATGCAGCAGATAGCACAGATTAATGCTGCTAATATTGCTGCCAATAATGCTGCCAATAATGCTGCAAATAATGTTGCAAACGACGGCAACGAAATTAATGCCGGCAATGGAGGTGTAGATAATGAAATGCTGTTAGCTAAGATGTCGGATGCCGTACAGAAGAAACGGCCTGACAATTTCACTGGGAGAGGAGAACCGAGTATCCTACTTGACTGGATAGAGGATATGGAGAGAATCTTCTCTACTGTTGGTGTTCCTGACAATCTGAAGGTAAAAGTTGCTGCATTTTACCTTAAGGAGGTAGCTGGAAGATGGTGGATGAAAATTCAGGAGGAATTTTACAAACCGGTGCTGGAGGAGAAAGCTGATGGGTCTGTTATTGAGAGGTTTAGAGATTGGAAAGTTTTCAAATACCTCTTAGAGAAAGAGTTCTTTCCGGAGCACTTGAAGGAACAAAAGGTGGCTGAATTTGAGGCATTTCAGCAAACTGAGGGCATGTCTGTGAAGGAATTCCATGATAAGTTTGAGGACTTGAACAGGTTTGCTGAGAGTGTAACGCCTACTGAGTCTTCTAGAGCCGCCAGCTTTCGTAAAAAGCTACTTTGGAGTATTAAGGGATGGTTTGCCTCTGAGCGATTCCATACTGTAAAGGATGTTTATGAAAGAGCCACAACAGCAGAGCAGAATATGGAAACAATGAGCATGGAACTCGGGGGGAAGAGAAAGGAGACGCCCTTCGATTTGGCGAACATACCCAATAAGAAAGGGAATTTTGGGGATTTCAAAGGTAAGACGCAGTCTGCTGGGACTGGGAAGTCGAGCTACAAGAATGTTTTCCACAACAGAGCTCATAGCCAGAGCTTTGAGATCGAGAGGCCTTGCAACAAGTGTGGCAATAAACATCCCGGGAAGACGTGCAATGGTGATAGGGTCACATGCTTCCATTGTGGTAAGCTTGGGCATAAGGCTAATGTGTGCTACTCCAAGATGGCTGGAAAAGCGCCTGTAGCGTCTGGGAGCTACTCAGTGGCGCCCAATCTATTTCAGAACTTCAAGGCCCAAAGTGGCTATGCGGGTTCGAATAACACTTACAAGAATCCGGCACCAACTAGGGGAACAACCTATACAACACCAATTAAGCAAGCGGGATCGGCCAGTGTGGCCACTCCAGCTAAGAAGGGCACAGGACAGCTGTATGTCATGAATCCAGAAGAGAATGAAAACACTGACGTCGTGTCGGGTAAATTTCCTGTTAACTCAGTACTTGCAAATGTTCTATTTGATAGCGGTGCATCCCACTCGTTTATTGCTGATAAGATTGTTGAGAAATGTGGACTTAATGATAGTTCAGCGGTAAACTTTGAGTTTTCAATGCCTGATAGGTCTAGTATTGCATGTAAGAGTCAGTTTAAAGATGTGCCTGTAGTGATTGGTGGACATGAGTTCAAATCTGATTTAATAGCTTTTCCCTTAACCCATTTTGATGTAATATTGGGAATGGATTGGATGGGTAGATATAAAGCGAGAATAGATTGTTGGATAGGAAAGATTTCACTTCGGGGACAGAAAAACGCCCATGTGACTTATCGCATACTACCAAAAAGACCAAGAATAAAGTTTGTGTCTGCCATGAATCTGAAGAAGCAGATAGCTAAGGGAGAACCTCTATTCTTATGTCATGTGCGAGACACCAGGGTAGAATACCCAGAGTTGAACGATGTCCCTATTGTGAGTGACTATCCTGATGTTTTCCCTGAGGAGATCCCAGGGATGCCACCCAAAAGAGAAGTTGAGTTCAAAATTGAGTTAGTACCTGGAACGGGTCCGATTGCTAAGTCACCTTACCGGATGACACCGGTGGAAATGCAAGAGCTGAAGAAACAACTAGATGAATTGGTGGAAAAGGGATATGTTAGACCAAGTGTGTCACCTTGGGGAGCACCGGTCTTATTTGTAAGGAAGAAGGATGGAACAATGAGACTATGTATCGACTATCGCGAGCTGAATAATGTCACCATCAAAAACAAATATCCCTTACCTAGGATAGACGACCTGTTTGACCAGCTTAAGGGTGCAAGTGTGTTCTCAAAGATAGACTTGAGGTCTGGGTATTATCAATTGAAAGTAGCTGAAGAAGATGTACCAAAGACCGCATTTTCAACTAGATATGGACACTATGAGTTCACGGTAATGCCATTTGGGTTAACAAACGCGCCTGCAGTGTTCATGGATCTCATGAATCGCACCTTCAGACCTTACTTGGATAAATTTGTGGTAGTGTTTATTGATGATATTCTAATTTACTCCAAGACTGAAGAGGAGCATAAGAACCACTTGAGGATCGTATTGGAGATTTTACGAGAAAGGCAATTATTCGGTAAATTCTCGAAGTGCGAGTTCTGGTTGAATAAGGTAGCCTTTTTGGGACACGTAATATCCAAGGACGGAGTTGCAGTAGACCCAGCTAAGGTCAAGGCGGTAAAGGATTGGCCGACCCCAAAGAATGTAACAGAGATTAGAAACTTTTTGGGACTAGCAGGTTACTACAGGAGATTTGTGAAGGATTTCTCTAAGATTGCTAAACCAATGACGACTTTGATGAAGAAGACAACAAAGTATAAATGGGAGGAGACTTGTGAGAAAGCTTTTCAGACTCTAAAGGAACGGTTAACCACGGCGCCAGTGTTAGCACTACCTGATGAGAACATACCTTACGAGGTGTACACCGATGCTTCAAAGAATGGTTTAGGATGTGTCCTAATGCAGAACAGGAGAGTAATCGCCTATGCGTCTAGGCAACTCAAAAGTTATGAGGAAAACTATCCGCCCCATGATTTGGAGCTAGCAGCCGTGATTTTTGCATTAAAACTGTGGAGACACTATCTGTTTGGGGTTACATTCAAGATTTTCTCTGACCATAAGAGTTTAAAGTACATTTTCACCCAGAAGGAGTTAAACATGCGTCAAAGGAGGTGGTTAGAGTTGATCAAGGACTACGACATGGAGATACAGTATCATGAAGGGAAAGCAAATGTTGTAGCAGATGCATTGAGCAGGAAGTCGCTACATTCGGTCCAATTGGTTGTTCAAAGACAAAGACTAAGGAATGAGTTTCTCAATTTCGGAGTTCAGTTGATAGAACCAGGAGCAACCACGGGGACAACCGCGATTGAAAATGATGTCTTTGAGGAGATCAAAGAATTGCAGGAGGCTGACAAGCTGCTGATGGATAAAGTAGCAAAAGAACCTGCATTGTTCAAAAGATGTGAAGATGGGATAATTCGATTTCAGGATCGGGTCTGCTCACCTAACAACGCCGCATTGAGGGATAGAATCTTAATAGAGGCTCATGCAAGCAAATACTCAGTACATCCAGGTGGAGATAAGATGTACCAGGATTTGAGGAGGGTGTTCTGGTGGTCAGGAATGAAGAAGGATGTGGCTGATTTCGTGTCTAGGTGTTTAGTTTGCCAAAAGGTTAAAAGCGAACACAAGAGACCTCAAGGAAAATTGCAACCCTTACCAGTACCAGAGTGGAAATGGGGTTCCATATCCATGGACTTCATTGCTGGATTACCTAGGACACCTAAAGGCAACAACATGATTTGGGTGATAGTGGAAAGGTTGACGAAATGTGCATATTTTATACCAATTAAAGACACGTGGAAAAAGAAACAGTTAGCCGATGCCTATATACATCATGTGTTGAGACTTCATGGTACTCCAAAGGAGATCGTCTCCGATCGCGATGCACGTTTTGTCTCCCGTTTCTGGAAAAAGTTACAAGAAGCCTTGGGAAGAAAACTCTTAATGAGTACCGCATTCCACCCCGCAACTGATGGTCAGACAGAGAGGACAAATCAGACCTTGGAAGATATGCTAAGAGCATGTGCTTTACAATACCAAGGTGGCTGGGAGGATAAGCTGGATCTGATAGAATTCTCCTACAACAACAGTTATCAAGCCTCAATCAAGATGGCCCCATACGAGGCACTATATGGTAGAAAGTGCAGGAGTCCAATCTGTTGGAATGACATCAGTGAAACGATGGTTTTGGGTCTAGATTACATCCAGGAGATGACCGACCAAGTCAAACTAATTCAGGAGAGACTAAAGGCTGCGCAGGACAGACAAAAGAGCTATGCCGATAAGACTCGCAGTCAAATTGAGTTTAATGAGGGTGACATGGTGCTACTCCGAGTGTCACCTACCAGGGGTGTAATGAGGTTCGGGAAGAAAGGGAAACTGAGTCCTAAGTTCATTGGACCCTACAAGGTGACCAAACGGATTGGTGAAGTCGCTTATGAGTTAGACTTGCCAGCAAATCTTGAAAAGGTTCACAACGTGTTTCACGTTTCCCAACTCAGACGATACGTTAGTGATCCGTCACATGTACTCAATCCAGAAACCATTGAGTTAGATGAAACCATGACTTATGAAGAGGCACCATTGAAAATTTTGGACACTAAGGTGCGCAAAACCCGACGAGCTGAGACACAGATGGTGAAAGTTCTGTGGTGTAATAACAACATTGAGGAAGCAACCTGGGAAGTGGAGTCGGTTATGCGTGAGAAGTACCCTCATCTGTTTACTTAAGGTATATTCGGTTCGGGTCGAACCTTTATTTTAAGGGGGATGAGAGCCTCGCGCGCTTTGTTTCTAAGTGTTTGTTTGATGTGATTTATGTGTGTTTTGATTCATATGTTTGCCGATTCTTCTTTTATGTGAGTTGTTGCTTCGTACCTCGAGTACAGTATTTCCAACTCATTTTAATTCTCATTCAAATGCCCTTTTATTGTTTTTCCCTCGAGCATGTTCTTATGATCTTATACTACCTTTTCAAGTACTCATTTTACCCTGTGATCAATGTTGCTAGTTAAGAGCGTGTCTTTTGAAGGATGGGTTTAAAGATTCGGGACGAATCTTTGTTTAAGGGGGGAAGATTGTAACACCCCATATTTTTGGGTTACTTGAATTGTTCAAAGTATTGGGAGAATCTCGTTTTAAGGGCGTGAAAATCTATTTTGGGAATTAGGGTATACCTTCCGTTTAGAGACGTTTTCCTAATTGGGCAACTGTTTGGCGAAATTACCGAAATACCCTTACTAAACCCTTCCTATTTTCTACAAAGGAATAAAACAAACACTCAAACCCTCCCCATCACCCTCACGGCAGCAGCAAAAGAAAGAAAAAAAAAAAAAGAAGAAGAGGTACGTGAAAGAGGAGAGGAGAAGAAGAGAAGAAGGAGAAGAGAAGGAGAACCGCCGCCGGCCGCCCGTCGCCGCCACCCGCGCACCACCGCCGACCCCCTTTGCCCTCTCTCTTGGTTTTTACACCAAGAGTTGTAAGTTTAACCCTTTTCTCTCATAATTTTCAGATTAGGGTTTCTAATTTATCATGTTAATTGAAGTTAAAACATGATTGTAGTATTGGGTGTTGTTTGTTTAGATTATAATCATGCTTAATTGTGGTTTTGATGCATGAATAATTGAATGCTAATTTAGGGTTTTTGAATTAGCGCTTCCTTAATCTTATGCCTTTTGTAGTATGATCATGATTATAATTGTGGGAATGACTTTGATTAATCCTATCCATGCTTAATTGTAGTTTTGGTGCATGAAATATTGGTTTCTATATTAGGGCTTTTGAAATTAGGGTTCATGGTTGTTTGGGGGTGATTTCATGGGTGGAATTATGTGAAATTTGGAGGGGATGCTTGTTATGAGATGGGTAAACCATGGTTTTGATTTGAGAATGTTTCATGAGGTTTTAATTGATGAGACTGTATTCTGCCCATTTCTGAATTTTGCCTAATTTGGATGTTTAAGTTGTTATTATGGTGATTTATAGATGGATTAATGTTGTTAGTATACTTGGGAGGGTGTTGTGCGAATTTGGTGTTGTTTAGAGGTCGTTTGAATGTTGAAATCCAAAGTTAGAGTGCCTTGGATGCACTAGTAGGGTGATGGTTAGTAATTGGTGTATTGTTGGTTGATTTTAGGTTGTGTGTTCGAGGAAGTACCGTTCTAAAGTCTTGAGTTGATCTTGTGATTTCGCTAGTAAGGTAAGAACGTTGATCACAAATCTCTCACTAACCATTATCTTGTTTGATACGCTTGCTTGATCATCGTATGTTCTTGCTTTACACAATCATTCTTGTTACCCGTTTCGCTTGTACCTAACTATATCATTGAGCATGATTTTCCTTCCATCTTATCAATGTTCGTTTGCGGTCTTTCGACCACCATACTCCCCACGGCCTTCGGCCTCTTGCCTTCCTCGGCCCTTCGGCCTCTAGCCGAGACCACCACTCGGCCACTCGGTCGAGTGGTGTGTTTGCTTGTTGCTTGTGTTTTTGTTTCGCTTCAAATACCTATCGATTATGATCATTATAATTTGTATCGTCAAATAATGCATCTTTGAATAACGTATATAAAACGGATGAAAGAAAATAAATGACTCCACCTAGAGTACGATGGATTCGGCTCGGCCGATCATCGTTTGATATACCTCTGATCAAGGTACGTAGGGTCGGATTAGCTACCGACTTCCTAATAGTCTTCCTCCTAGATGGGAACTCGTCCTACCGGCCTGTCTTGCGAGGGGTGTGCACACTCGGGATTATTAGGGCGATAATTACAACTCTAGCTCGAACAAAGTTCGTTAAGTGGGGGCTATGGGGTAGGACCCTGGCCGAAAATATGATTAAGTAATATATATATATTGAGCGACGATGCTCTTTTGATAATGCACTCTGTTGCTATTGATATTTCTATGCTATAACGTCAATTCGTTCTTGTTAGCTTCGCGCCTCAAGGCGCGTATCTTATTTGTTCTTTATACTTGTTATTTCTTACTCAGCCTGTGCTGACGTTCTGTTTCCTGGTTCGTCCCTACCGTGTTCTGGGGCCTATGTCAATCTTCGATGGCATAGCTGACAGGTCTGGATGATATGGCTGCATGCTTACGAAGCTGATCATGTTGGGGTTTTCGAAAGACTTTGTTTTATCTCAGACTTCGTTACGTTTTAATTATGTAATTTGGATTTCGTTTTGAGAACTATAGCTCGACATGTAAAGACTTCCGCTGTTTTATTTTCCGTTGGTCAATTGTTGTTGAATTTCTAGCCTAGCAATTGACTTGGTAGTCAATTGCGGCGTGACAATTCTAAATTTATTTCTATTTATAGTTGGTCAAAATTTAGGGTTGTTACAGTTCTTAAACAAACTAAGCAAGTAAAATCCACAGTCTAACACTTTTCTAGCCATTCTCTTAGCACCAAATTGACCACCACAAGCATCACCATGACAAACTCAAGAATAAAGGGTACCATAATCTCGGAAACACATCGGCGTATGACTTGGTTTGCGCAATGCTTCCACAAGTAGGGGTCATCCCACAAATAGTGCTTAGCGTCACTGTTCAGCTTATCTCGCTGAGCATTCGTCATCTGTGGAGGAAATTCACCAGAAACAAGATATTTAACAATGTTAGCATACCATGGTCGTGTGCTACGGATCGCACACAGAGTCTCATCCGAGAATAGTTACATTTCCGAATTCTTCTAGAATTGCACCCTATGAACTATTCTGCCTTATTTATCATTCTAATAGTTTGCAATCAGATTAACAAATTGGATTCTTGATCAAAATTTTCAGCACTACACGGGTTTGGACCCTCTCATTGTGTTCGCTCCACTGGATTTCGGGTTTGTGAGTTCGTCTAATTGGTTATACTTTTAGCTAACTGAGCTTAATGGTCGAATGATTTGGCTGTTAATGGTATGCGAAAAAAGACTTGGTAAAAAATAAAGATGGATGTTGGGTGAGTGGGTAGATAGATATGTTTTGTTTTGTTTTCCCCTCATGCTAATGATAAGAGAGTTATAGACTTATAGCGTATGCGTATTTTTCCTTTTTAATTGATTATATGGCATTAAATGTTTTTTTAATATTCGTATGAGAAATTTGTAAGATATTGAATTTCTCATGTGAGAAATTGAGCGGAATCTAATTTCACTTATTGGCAAACATATGGCGCTCAGTTACTTTAATCAAAAGTTATGGGGTTAATTTCACATATGAGCATACGTATGGGGCTCGTTTACTACAAAAGTTATGGGGTTAATTTTACATATGAGCAAATGTATAGGGCTCGTTTACTACTTTAGCCTAAATAAACTAACCGGCTAACGGTGTTACACGCGTTAGTGAAAAACACAAAAAACCGCCATTTTACAAATTTTGGAGTTATTTTTGGAAACTCGAAAACTCGAGGAATACACCTACAAATCTCCGAAACCTCATGGGTACTCACGAGTTCACGACATTTTACTCTCACTCCCACCTTCTTATACACGCCATTCGCCTCCGCCCCTTCGGCCACCAAGCAGCCACCGAGCTCAGCTAAGCACCGCTACCAAGCAATCCCACAACCATAGGTTGGTTCCCTAACCCTTCTTCTTACTTTTTTTTTTTTAATTGAAAACCATAGGTTTGATATTACTTCTTTAGCAGAATTTTCTGGCCTTACATGCTTGTTTTCATATAGTTTTTTATGCCTAAAAACTTGTATTTGAAGTTTAATCTATGTGGGTATACTAGTAGAATTCGAATTGGGGTATTTTTAGTGAGATGGTGATTCAGGTTCTTTTATTGTTATGTTATTAGGTGGTTGTTGGGAGTTTTAATACTTTGTTTCAATTATTAATTGAATTTAAAATGTGGGTTTAAAGAGAATTTTGAGGAGGTAAAGTAAGTTAGGGTTTGGTTAGAAATTGAGTTGGGTGGATTAGAGGTGACATATATGAGCTTGTAAGTGAAGATTGATGTTAAAATTTAGGACAAAGGAACATAAGCTGCTGCCCAAAATCTTAAAAGTGGAGAGCTAAGTTAGGTTAAGAGTGATGTGCCAAATCTTTATTTACGGACTCACGGTCAGTGTCAGAGAGTTTAGAAATATGTCAAAGTTAGAGCTAGGTTTAGAGTACAAGGGCTAGGTTAAGGTCAAGGACGAGGTTAAATGCTAAGGTTGGGCGAGGTCATGGTTAGTGCTGCTGGCAATTTTTGTGGTTAGTTTAGGCCAAGGTTAGTTTAGGCCGACTCCAGATAGGGTAGGGGCTAAAAAATCCAACCTTGGCCCGGCCACGACTCTAGTACAGTGTTAGTGTCGGGTTAGGGTCTGGCGAGGCGAGTCAAGGGTTGACCCAGACATAGTCGATGCGTGGGTTTGGGTGAGCTACGACGGACCCGACCCATTGGTACTTACCTCTAATCAAAGAGTCCCCAGTCCTCACCAGTCACCCTATCACCTCCTATGTAAAGTCGTCTGCAACATCCGCCTCACCACCCTCTTACGCTTTTCTCACCTCCATTTTTCAGTGTGAAGACTAATCCTACCGATTTATGCGAAGAGTGTAGAATTAATAAGTTCAAATACAAATGCCCAGGATGCTCTCGCCGCACGTGCAGCCTCACCTGTGTCGATTCTCACTAGAAAAACTCTGGTTGTTCGGGCAAGAGAGACGTTACTGCCTTCGTCCCCCTCATGTGTTCATACAATCTCACCTCTCTTTGATTGCCAAATGTCACCGAAAACTTTACACCTGTGTTCAAGTCCGGTGTGCTTGATTTGGTCAGATTATATTTTTACGTGAAGGTGTGAGAAAAGATAGCACTTTGCATAACCCCTGTGCTCTAGTGGTGTTCAGTTTGGTCCTGGCGCTTCTGAACGAATGTTGGTTTGTTCAGATTATAATTTGGAGGAGATGAAAAGAGTAGCTGAGTCTCCCCGGGAACGAACATGCAGTCACATGAATATCGTCTGATATATATTCGGGGTGCAGCCACAAGAAGACAAACTAAACTTTTGTTTTTCCCTGCTGGGATGTCCAAGCAGAAGAACAATCAGACTTGCTATATTAACACGTAGTAATGTTGAGTCCATTGTCATTTATCTCAACGATTGTAGCGGTTTCATTCAACGAGTGTTACTTTGCTTGAACATCAGTGAGTGATTTTTTTTAGCATATAACTCAAGGACAACTGCAGAAAGGAAATGAGAAAGAAAAACTATCATTGGAGTTTAATATCCTCGGTCTATCACCATTACTGTTCTATTCTTTATGTATAATTACTTTTTTCTTGTTTATTTTTTTGCCCATGCTATTGCTCTTAAAGTGATCAGTCTTAAAAGTTGGCCTATTCCATTGTTTGCAGGGTACGTGAAAGTTTGTCATTGCAGTCTATAATTGAAAAACATCTACAACCTAGCCCATGGAGGAATAAGTTGAGGAGATTTACTGAAGAACCTATTGATAATGTCAAGTTCTACTTCTGTAAAGATCAAAAGGTTTGGAAATGTGTTCCCATTTACAGTAACTTCGATGCGAGTCACTTTAAAGTCTTAATATTTTCTATGGGAAGCAGATCAATATTAACATAAAGTGGATTCAATTTAGACATTCGTAGAGAAGGGATCAGATTCCCAGCTGTCATGGAGGGCAGAGCAGGGAAGTTGTCATGCTATGTACTCTAGTAGTTCATTTCTGTTACCTTTTCATGAGGCACAGTTTAGTAGGTTCATCTGTATAAGCATTATCTGTTTCAGTCCAAGTCATGTTTGTTAACTTCCATAGTGTAAAGATGGGTAGTGAAGCTTAATTGTTGATAAAGGTTACTCCATATTAGGAATTTTGGAAAAGACAAATACCATACTCATTTGTTTCTGTCTTATTCAAACTACCCCACAACAGCCTATGCTCCTCCCCATATCACTCACCAGACCACTGGTGCACCACGTTTCTCTGCTGCAACCCCAACTTGCATAACCCCGGAACCCCATAGAGAACGATCTCCACATGTAGCACAAAGATATACTCTCACTACTAGCCTACTAGGCCTCCACGTACAACCCCACCACACACTGCGACCCAGACACACCTTCCACCTTCCACTGCTCTATCTCCGCCGGAATTCAACCTTGCAGCCTCGTGTTCACCTGCCTCTTTCCTCCCCACCAACTCCTAGCTCACCTCCCCCTCATGTCAATAAACTCCGTCAATATATAGTATGTATGACAATATACTAGAATGCACAACATCGTAAATGTGAATGTATTTCGTCATATCTCAAATGGCAGCGCAATCAATCCTGTATTGTTATTGTTGTGACTGTATCTAGCTTGATACTGAATGCATAAAAAAAGTTGTGGGAGGGAAGGAGTCGGGGGTTTGATTGCTTAGTTTGGCGATGGAGGTTGGGAAGAGTGAGTGAGTTTGTTAGTATGGGCAGTATCGGACTATCGTCTACTAGCTTTTGTGAAATCTTCAAACTGCACCTCTTATATATGATCTTATACATATAGTTAGCTTTTGTGAAATCTTTAAACTGCACCTCTTATATATGGTCTTATACATAGAGCTGCCTGGGCAGCCTTTTGTTAGTCTGTCTTTTGATTGCAGGACCGTTGGTCGCCATACCGTGAGCTAAATATGGATACTCCATTAAGGAAGCTTTGTTCCGGTCTAGTTATATTGGAATGCCCAGTCATTCACGTCTTCATTCCTTCTGGCCCCTGCAATTTTGAAGTTATTAAAGTTGTGAAGCCTACTCCAACTCAGCTGAAATCCGAACAACCTGTCAAAGACGAAACAGATGATACATCGATTCATGCCTGTATAACTTCCAAGGAGGAGGAGATAGTAGAAGATGAAGAAGCTCCAGAGCCACTTAGTGTAGATTTTCTAGAAGCAGGTGAATCATTCAAGTACAATTATTGTCCTCATCTTTTAATTCACACTTCTGTATATAAAAAAGTTGGCCGTATATTCTGAACTTTCCAGATATGTCAATGGCAAGTAGTCCCTGGGGCCATGCAACTGAAGGAGACGAGCCTCTTTCCAGTTCAGTAGCGGAATTGACGGAAGCCAGTATTGATGATTTCGACTTTGATCAAGAAATGATGGCATATTCACTCCTCAACCCAGACGAATTTCTGGAGTACAAACCAGAAGGTGAAGGCGTGGTCAGCAGTCTCGCAGATATAGATGAATGAGGAAGGGGAAATTCCCAATTGTGATTAGTCTGCCCTGCGTTTGTTTGTCATTTTTTATAGTGTTTGTTGTGCCATGTTTCATTCGTTAAAGTGGCACATAATTTTGTAGCTTGTATCATTGTGAAAATATGATTTGTACACACACTTTTTGGTCACCTGATCAAAGTTTGATAAAAATGTTTCATTTTACTAACACAGATGTCAGTGAACCTCAATTCTACAAGTTTGATACTGGCATTGCCTTTTGATTTTGTTTTGAGTTTTATACAATAGACTTTATGCAATTTAACATCATCTTTACGCAATCACGCATTTGCCACTCTCGACACCGCACGTCCAGTCAATAACAACCACCGGTTCCAGATTGACCATTAGTAGCCCTCGCATGAGCCAATGGAGATTGAAATGATGATAAATGAGGGGAACAGAGGGAAACACATGTCGTAGCGTACAATTTTATTTCGTATAACATATACACGAATTTGTACAAGAAAGATTTTGTGTACAATTGCCTTGCCGAAAACGAGATATGAAATGGCCAAAAGAATCTCAAACACCTAACGTATTTACATTAATTTTTTTTTTCTTTTCATTTTTTTCTTATTTGAGGGGAATGTTTTTACAAAATTGCCGTAGTGTCACTGAAACAGTTTGATACCGGCTTGTGAAACTCTAAGGCTCTGAAAAATCTGCAGGCAACCCCTGATTCTATGTATCTAGTAGAATACAAACCCATACATGATGTCAGCATCTCGGAAGTCACTGTTTATTTTCTTCAGCTTATTTGATACCTTGTGAAGTTATGATGATATAAATTGTCAAAAGAAGTCATTCGTTCAGTGATCAAAGGGAAATGTTTTTTACTAGACAAGTATAATGAAACAACAACAATGGACTAAAACTAAGCATTACATTAAAATTAATAATTAATGTCATACATCTGAATCACGGAAACTAGTGAGTAACTCACAAATTTTTTTGGTACATATTCGTGCCCGGGACAACCCCCGACAGGTTGATTAACTGACATTAACCAACATCAGCCTGCATTACATCCTTACTTAAATTTAAAGTACAATCTGAAACTAACTACTCATGAATAAAAAAAGGTACAAGCACGTCACAAATCTGAGTCCAATTCCTTGGATATGCCTTCCAAAGTCTCGGAATACAGACGGTCGTCAAAGAAAGAAGACGGCTCATCGTTTAAGAAGGACGAAGCAAGGCGGGCAAGTAAATGGCCAGTAGCAGAGAAAGACATGAGCGTCGGGAAATCGTAATCATCATGGAATCCCTGGTTCTTCAGGAAGAGCGCCTCAACGACCGGAACACCGGCTTCGAACGAAAGTGATGGCCACCCGAGTTGGGGAGGGGAAGTTCGGAGGGGCTCAAGAGGAACGTAGACGATCAGCAGCTTGTGTCGGATCAGACGAAGAGCACGGTTGAGACAGCAGAGGAGGGGGCCAGGGCTGGAGTAATCAAAGTAAACAAGGGTGGGAGAATCGGTTATGATGCCGAGTTGTTGCTGCAAGTAGGAGAAGAGATTGAAACTGCGTAAGGCAGACAGCTTTTTGGCTAAGACCGCTTCCTTTGTAAAGGGGTAGGTTTTGTAAAGTGTCATGACAGCGAGACCCTGGAGGTCACCCGTACCGGAAAGGTGGGGTAGAAGGACAAGGTGATCGGAGCTGGCGGGACACAGCCGGGAGAGAAGGCGACGTGTCCTGTCCTTTTCGTAGCCGTTGGATGACATAGACCACCACGAATCCACCCGGTATCTTTGCAAGGTTGTGAGGACTTGGTTCTCAAAGAATAGCAAGGGGTTGGTGTCCAAAGAAATTGGAACGACCAGCACCTCAAAGCTGCGTCCTTGATTGCGGCAGCTTTGTTGCATATCGTAGATAGACTTGCAGTAGGCCCCATCGTAAAAAAGGTAAACTGCAACAACTTTAGATTCGAACTTGGACACGGAGCAACGGAAGCCCTCCATTATGTGTGTGAGCTCGGAACAGTTGGTAAGGTCGGCAATAGACATTGGAGAATCAACGAGGTGTACGGGGAAGGATGAGAGAAGGTTGTTCCGATACTCAGCTAGGAATGACGCTTCAATGCGAGCAGAGGAGAGAAAATCAAGTAGCTGAGCGTTGTGGAGGTTTTCGGCAGTGAATGGGAGGGCAGAAGTACCGAGAGCTGTCAAGGTGTGTACATCACGAATCAACACCTTGCCAGCTTCGTCTAACACAAGGACCTCAGGTAAATCCGAGGTGTGTTTGTAGCAGCCGTAAAAATCAGCGACAAGCCTTTGACGGGAGTGCAAATCCCAAAAGGGGGATGAGCAGACAACCGCGATCAAAGTAGTGGCGATAAAATTGACGAAAAGATTCGTCATCTTGTTCATCCACCACGATGACCATGTTAAACCCGCCAAACTCGTCATGGTTAAGGAATGATGATATTGCAAAAAGGGAATGGATGACCACGTTTACACAACTATTCACAACAATTGAATTGAAACAACAAATCAAGAGAGGTGATCCAACGAGGGACGATACGGGGACCTTATACTCAAGAGCTGCATTGATGGGCAGCATATCAACATTTTGAAACTCAGTCCTAGAGCTGCTGCCACTTTCATCTGATTTATTCTTCGTCAGATAGACATCACTAGACAATATTTCAACAATATCTACCCTTTGTCCGATCTCAAAGGCAGCCTCATCAGATCTACGGTTAGGGTTACCTGATGTATACCGAATTGGATTCAAATTGACGCTCATCTTCACACTAGATTCAAATCCTGATGCCAAACTTGATTACCCCCTTTTCTTCTTCTTCGCTTCTTCCTTCTTCTTCGACTTCTTCGACTTCTACTCTTTTTGTCTTCTTCGACTTTTTTTTTCTTTTTTCTTTCGACCGGTGGAATTTGGGTTCTCTTTCCTTCTTTCCCTTTTTTTTTAATTAACATGTGTTTCTTTAATGAATGTCTGGTTTCATGTTATAATCTAATCTAATCTAATCTAATCTAATATATCTAATATATATATATATATATATATATATATAAAAGAGAGATTTTTGAAGAGCCGGAGAGAGTCCACCAAAAAATAAATACT
Source organism: Spergularia marina (assembly GCA_963680865.1). NCBI lineage: Eukaryota > Viridiplantae > Streptophyta > Magnoliopsida > Caryophyllales > Caryophyllaceae > Spergularia > Spergularia marina. Next base: position 16,399,831 of record OY804553.1, on the reverse strand, counting down.
GAGAGAGTTTAAAAAATGAGAAATACCCACATTTTATTATTAACAAATCAAATGGACAATTAGTAATAATCCACATAAAGAATCTTTATCTTCGTGAGACTCTTTAATAAACGTATCTTACACATTTAATTATTAATCATTCACACTATATTATAGAAACACGGTAGGATTGATTATACAATTGGTTATGTGTATCAGAAACTTTTGAAACATATATTATTTTATGTGATTTAAAATGAATTTCAATTTGAGATTCATTTATACATTTTCCGATAAGCAATACTTAATGATTACAATCGACTTTATATACTATATTTTTTTTTTTTTTAAAAAGGTGTTTTGAAGAGTATAGGTAAGAAATGTTATTTGTACAATTTAAACATGAACAATCTAGACAACTTTGTATTTTTTTTTTTACCTGATCAAGATTTTAAAATACATGTAAGCAATATCACAACAATTGCTATGAATTATTTTTATTGAAATGATAGCATAATTGGTTATAAACATAAAAATCATTAAAAATGATATAATATTTGAACCGTGCAACGCAGTCCAACAAAAAGAGAAATACTGAGAGTTTAAAAAATGAGAAATACCCACATTTTATTATTAACAACTCACACGGACACTTATTAATAATCCACATGTAAAATCCTTATTTTCGTGAGATTCTTTCATATTTGTATCTAAAAGATTTGCGACATAATCACTCATAACATTAGTCACGTGTATTAGAAATTTTAAAAACATACATCATTAGATTTGTTTCGAAATGTATCTCAATTTGAGATCCATTTACACATTTTTCCGATATGAAACAATTAAGTTACTGCGTGTACATTTAGTAGAGATTTGTTTTTTTCTTAAAAAGTTTAGGGAGAATCCAAAATAAGAGAAATGGTGAGTGTAACACCCCCAAATTTCCTTTCCTTTTTAAAAACATTTTTATCTCGAACCAAAATACAAATAAGGAAATTCAGAGTTGTCACTCCGCACTCGAGTCAAAGAACCGAATGCAAGGAGATTTCAGAAGGCAAACTACAAATGTCTAATGATCTAAAATAATCTATTATATCCATTAATTAAATTACAACCATCCGAAATGTGAAATATGAAACTGTCTAAGTATAATAAATTGTCTAATGACTTAGAATCCACCTAATATCTAATGAGTTGTCGTTCCCACATGCATCAATCACTGCAAACCTGTGGTGGATTTAAAACACAAAAACCACAGTTGAAAAAGTCAGTGAAATTGAGTAAGCTAACACCACAACATGTAGAAAACCAAAACCCTTACCTGGATTTTGAAAACGTTTTAGGTTTTATTTTCGAAAACACACTTAGCACATAATCATATCAATTATCCATTAATAATTCCAAACCAACAATCCATATTCATATTTCACAATCAATCATTCAACTCATCACTTCCAATAGCATAAGAAACATTCCACAACTGATATCCAACAAATCAAAGATTAGCGATAAATAGGAAATTCATAAGTCATAAGTTATTATCCATAATTCACAATTTATAGTTCAGAATCCACAATCCATAATCCACACTCCACAATCCACAATCCATAATTCATAATCCTAGACTACTAGACCTTAAGTGTGCACACCCCCTATTAAGTATTTTTAACCCAATAGAGTAGTACTAGAGTCAAACCCTCTTAAAAACCGATGCGGTGGGGCTATAATTAGGAATCGATGCGACTCCGTCACAATAATTAGGAGCAACTCCGAGGCTCCGACACATTAGAGGCAACTCCGAGGCCCCGACACAAAATCATTCCACCATACTCCGTCAAATCTCCATATCACCATCATAATCCACATTCATAATTTGAATCATTCATGAACTAATCACAACCAATATCACACATAAAACCACTTATATTTTCATTGCAAATAACCACACAAGTACCATCTAATAATCACAAAGAAAATTGAATCGTTCTCCACCTAACATGATACTAAGTTTTCATCCAAACACACCATTCACATATAGCACATAATTTTAAAAGGTTTCAACAAGTTTAAGAAAGGTTGAGCATGCTAGCTTACCTTTTCAATGCACACAAGAGCACGACAGCACAACGGTCACTAGTATTTTTCGTCTACGAACTCAGGCGCTACAATAATACAACCAATAAATCCCAAATTAATACTAATCTCACCCAATCATTCATCTAATACTTATGTTAGTTCTATTCTATATGCAATGCCCATCATAATCTATATTCTAAACCAACAATTATCAATTACCCAACAATTACAAATCTAATTCAGTAATTAACTAATACTACTCAAATAACATTCAATTTATAATAAAAATTCCCTAGGGCATAAAATTAGTTTAAAAACAGAATCTAACTTATAACATCAACTCTTAATAATTATAATTTAATTGGAAATTAATCTAACAATTTAAATTATGTTTTATTTAGCAAAACCAATATTTTAATACATAAAATCCCATAAATCCGAAAATAATAAAATAAATTTCGAAAATCAGAAAAATAAATTCATAACAACCAGATTTCGGAAACCCTAATTAATATTATAATTTAAGCTATTAAAACAATTTTCAACATTAATCTCATAATTAAAACTAATAAAAATTTCTACAAAACATGAACAAATACAACAAAATCCCCAATTATATTAAGAACCCCTAATAAGAAGATTATAATCATACTAAAGTCATAACTTAAGAATTAATTGAACCTAATTCGAGCAATTAAACCAATTAGCCCCAATTTTCGAAATTAGAGAAAATCAACCTAAAACAATAATCAAGATCGAATCTTTATGCATAAAACTAACTTAAATCGATTACCCACTAATCATAGCATCTACTAGAACCAATTAAACAAGATTTAAAGTAAGAAAACGAATTGAAAACGATGGTAATTGAAGAAAACGAAAAACAGGGGAAGAAAAGAGTTACTCAAATCGAAAGAAGAGAGAGGGAGCAACAGTGAGGTGTGTGGCCAGACGGCCGGCAAGGGTGATCGACGGCGAGTGAGGGCGGCAGATTTCCGAGCTGGGTGGCGTGCGTGGGTGTGCGGCGTGAAGGAACAGAGGAGAGGCAGGGACTGTTTTGGGTTATATAGAGGAAGGGGGGTGTCGGGGTGTAGGAGAGAGAAAAGAGGGTTTTTGTTTTTTTTTTTTCTTTTCTTTTTGTTTTTCTTTTTTTTTTTCTTTTTTTTTTTCCTTTTCCATTTTTCTGATTTTTCTTTTGTATTTTGGTTTGGGTTTGAGTTGGAATTCTGGGCCAATTTTGTTTGGGCTTGTTTAATTGTAGTAACTAGGAATTGGTCCAATTAAAATAAAAATCCAAAACGAAACCCAAGTTTGACAATCTCAAACCGATTCTCGAAACGACTCACGAAATAACATTTAAAAAAATTATTTTCCACTACAATAATCTAATTATTATTTCTAAAATATTAATATAAAATATTACGAAATTTCGGGATATTACAGTGAGAGAGTCCAAAGAATGGAAAATTCTCACAACATTTATTAACCAGAGTACATACTTTCATAAAATTGTAATTCGAAAGTTATTTAAATGTAAAACGACATAATTAGTCCTAAATTTCATTTATACATATAACTCATCAAACCTATTTTGAAATTTAGTCTAAAATGAGTTCCATTTATACATATGTTTTGTATTAAACACCAGTCATCGAGCGAAAATTGGAAAAATGATATATTGTGTCTATTCCTAAGCTAAACTCAACAAATAAAAGAGAGAGTCCAACAAAAGGGAAATAATGAGAGAGTTTAAAATATGAGAAATACCTACATTTTATTATTAACTCACACGGATAATAATTAATAATGCACATATAGAATCCTTTTTTTCGTGAGACTCTTTCATAAATGTTTGTAATAGATTTGAAACATAATCACTCATAACATTGGTTGCATAGAAAATTTAAAAACATATATCATGAGATTTGTTTCTAAATGTATCTCAATTTGACACCCATTTACACATTTTTCCGATATAAAAGAGAGATTTTTGAAGAGTATAGAGAGAGTCCATTTGAGAAATACTCAAAGAGTTTAGTGTACGGTGAAAGAGCAATAGAGAGAGTCCATAGTTTGAGAATTTAATGTATGTTGAAAAAGCAATAGAGAGAGTCCATTATTTGAGAAATACTTAAAGAGTTTAGTGGGCGGTAAAAGAGCAAAAAATGTGAGGATAAATTTAATTATTAACAATTCACACAAAGAATTTTTGAAGAATATAGAGATTTTAGTGTACGGTGAAAGAACAAAAAATATTATTAACAATTCACAAAGAGATTCTCATTTTCGTTAAACTTTTACATAAAGCTATATTATGGAAACATAGTTTTTATTAAAAGAAGGGTTTTTTATACAATAAATGTTGTTGTATAATTTAAAAATGGATAGTGTAGACAAATTTGTATATTTTTTTTTTTTTGAATTGATCAAATATTAAAAATACATGTAAGCAACATCACAACAATTGGTATGGATTATTTTAACTGAAATGATAGTATAGTTGGTTATAATGAAAAAAATCATTAAAAATAATATAATATTTAAACCGTGCAACGCACGGGCTTAAAACTAGTATATATATAAAAGAGAGATTTTTGAAGAGCCGAGAGAGAGAGTCCAACAAAAGATAAATACTGAGAGAGTTTACAAAATGAGAAATACCCACATTTTATTATTAACAAATCAAATGGACAATTATTAATAATCCACATAAAGAATCTTTATCTTCGTGAGACTCTTTAATAAATGTATCTTACACATTTAATTATTAACCATTCACACTATATTATAGAAACACGGTATGATTGATTATACAATTGGTTATGTGTATCAGAAACTTTTGAAACATATATTATTTTATGTGATTTAAAATGAATTTCAATTTGAGATCCATTTATACATTTTCCGATAAGCAATGCTTAATGATTACAATCGACTTTATATACTATATTTATTTTTTTTAAAAAAAAAAAAAAAAAAAGGTGTTTTGAAGAGTATAGGTAAGAAATGTTATTTGTACAATTTAAACATGAACAATCTAGACAACTTTGTATTTTTTTTTTTTTTTTTTTACCTGATCAAGATTTTAAAATACATGTAAGCAATATCACAACAATTGCTATGAATTATTTTTATTGAAATGATAGCATAATTGGTTATAAACATAAAAATCATTAAAAATGATATAATATTTGAACCGTGCAACGCAGTCCAACAAAAAGAGAAATACTGAGAGTTTAAAAAATGAGAAATACCCACATTTTATTATTAACAACTCACACGGACACTTATTAATAATCCACATGTAGAATCCTTATTTTCGTGAGATTCTTTCATAATTGTATCTAATAGATTTGCGACATAATCACTCATAACATTAGTCACGTGTATTAGAAATTTTAAAAACATATATCATTAGATTTGTTTCGAAATGTATCTCGATTTGAGATTCATTTACACATTTTTCCGATATGAAACAATTAAGTTACTGCGTGTACATTTAGTAGAGATTTGTTTTTTTCTTAAAAAGTTTAGGGAGAATCCAAAATAAGAGAAATGGTGAGAGAGTCCAAAGAATGGAAAATTCTCACAACATTTATTAACCAGAGTCCATACTTTCATAAAATTGTAATTCGAAAGTTATTTAAATGTAAAACGATATAATTAGTCCTAAATTTCATTTATACATATAACTCATTAAACCTATTTTGAAATTTAATCTAAAATGAGTTCCATTTATACATATGTTTTGTATTAAACACCAGTCATCGAGCGAAAATTGGAAAAATGATATATTGTGCCTATTCCTAAGCTAAACTCAACAAACAAAAGAGAGAGTTTAAAATATGAGAAATACCTACATTTTATTATTAACTCACACGGATAATAATTAATAATGCACATATAGAATCCTCATTTTCGTGAGACTCTTTCATAAATGTTTGTAATAGATTTGAAACATAATCACTCATAACATTGGTTGCATAGAAAATTTAAAAACATATATCATGAGATTTGTTTCTAAATGTATCTCAATTTGACACCCATTTACACATTTTTCCGATATAAAAGAGAGATTTTTGAAGAGTATAGAGAGAGTCCATTTGAGAAATACTCAAAGAGTTTAGTGTACGGTGAAAGAGCAATAGAGAGAGTCCATCGTTTGAGAATTTAGTGTATGTTGAAAAAGCAATAGAGAGAGTCCATTATTTGAGAAATACTTAAAGAGTTTAGTGGGTGGTAAAAGAGCAAAAAATGTGAGGATAAATTTAATTATTAACAATTCACACAAAGAATTTTTGAAGAGTATAGGGATTCTAGTGTACGGTGAAAGAACAAAAAATATTATTAACAATTCACAAAGAGATTCTCATTTTCGTTAAACTTTTACATAAAGCTATATTATGGAAACATAGTTTTTATTAAAAGAAGGGTTTTTTATACAGTAAATGTTGTTGTATAATTTAAAAATGGACAGTGTAGACAAATTTGTATTTTTTTTTTTTTGAATTGATCAAATTTTAAAAATACATATAAGCAACATCACAACAATTGGTATGGATTATTTTAACTGAAATGATAGCATAGTTGGTTATAATGATAAAAATCATTAAAAATAATATAATATTTAAACCGTGCAAATATTATATCATTCTTAATGATTTTTTTGTTTATAACAACTTATGCTATCATTTCAATAAAAATAATTCATAACAATTGTTGTGATGCTGCTTACATGTATTTTAAAATCTTGATCAATTAAAAAAAAAATACAAAGTTGTCTAGATTGTTCATGTTTAAATTATACAAACAACATTTTTTATCTATACTCTTCAAAAACCTTTTTTAATAGATATAGTATATAAAGTCGATTGTAATCATTATGCATTGCTTATCGAAAAATGTATAAATGGATCTCAATTTGAAATTCATTTCAAATCAAATAAAATGATATATGTTTCAAAAGTTTCTGATACACTAACCAATTGTATGATCAATCATACCGTATTTCTATAATATAGTGTAAATGATTAATAATTAACTGTGTAATCTATCCTCTCATGTTTTGCTCCTTCACCATACACTAAACTCTTTGAGTAATTCTTAAATGATGGACTCTTCATTTTGCTCTTTCACCGTACACTAAACTCTTTGATTAGTTCTTAAATGATTGACTCTTCTTTTTCGCGCTTTCACCATACACTAAACTGTTTGAGTATTTCTCAAATGATGGACTCTCTCTATGCTCTTCAAAAATCCCTCTTTTATATAAAAAAAGAACAGATGTTTAAATTCCATTTTAATCTTCCATAAGTGCGTTGCACGGTACACATATTATATTGTGTATGATAATTCTTATTATACAAAAGTTCCACGTTGAACATGTTTCCTCGATAGTCAGATGTAGTGTTTATATTTTGTTTGTTGAGTTTAGTTTAGGATTAGCCACTATCATTTTTGCAATTTTCGCTACATGACTGCTGATTAATGCATTTCTATCAAACATATGTATAATGAAACTCATTTTAGATTAAATTTCAAAACAGGTTTAATGAGTTATATGTATTAATTTTTTGATATATAAAATGAAAGTTACGACTAATTATGTCGCGTCACGTTTAAATAACTTTCAAATTGCAATTTTATGAAAGTATGGAGTCTGGCTAATAAATGTTGGGAGAATCTTTCATTCTTTGGACACTCTCACCATTTCTCTTATTTTGGACTCTCTTTAAGCTTTTTTATTTTTTTAAAAAACAAATCTCTACTAAATGTATACGGAGTAACTGAATTGTTTTGCATATCATAAAAATGTGTAAAAGGATCTCAAATTGAGATACATTTCGAAACAAATCTAATGATATATGTTTTAAAATTTTCTGATACACGTAAGTAATGTTATAAGTGATTATGTCGCAATACATTTATTAGAGAGTCTCACGAAAATAAGGATTCTCTATTCGAAATGTATCTCAATTTGAGATCCATTTACACATTTTTACGATATGCAAAACAATTTAAGAGTCCATTATTTGAGAAATACTCAAAGAGTTTAGTGTATGGTGAGAGAGCAAAAAAGAAGAGTCAGTCATTTAAGAACTACTCAAAGAGTTTAGTGTATGGTGAAAAATCAAAAAGAAGAGTCCAACATTTAAGAATTACTCAGAGAGTTTAGTGTATGATGAGAGAGCAAAAACGAAGAGTTTAGTGTATGGTGAAAGAGCAAAAAATGAGAGGATAAATTACACAGTTAATTATTAATCATTCACACTATATTATAGAAACACGGTATGATTAATCATACAATTGGTTATGTGTATCAGAAAATTTTGAAAAATATATCATTTTATTTGATTTGAAATGAATTTCAATTTGAGATCCATTTATACATTTTCCGATAAGCAATGCTTAATGAGTACAATCGACTTTATATACTATTTCTATTAAGAAAAATGTGTTTTTGAAGAGTATAAATAAGAAATGTTGTTTGTATAATTTAAACATGAACAATTTAGACATCTTTGTATTTTTTTTTAATTGATCAAGATTTTAAAATACATGTAAACAACATCACAACAATTGTTATGAATTATTTTTATTGAAATGATAGCATAGTTGATTATAAACATAAATATAATTAAGAATGATATAATATTTGAAGAGCCAAGAGAGAGTCTAATAAAAGATAAATACTGAGAGAGTCTAAAAACGAGAAATACCCACATTTTATTATTAACAACTCAAATGGACAATTATTAATAATGTACATAGAGAATCCTTATTTTCGTGAGACTCTCTAATAAATGTATCTAATAGATCTGCGACATAATCACTTATAACATTGGTTACGTGTATCAGAAAATTTCAAAACATATATCATTAGATTCGTTTTGAAATGTATCTCAATTTGAGATCCATTTACACATTTTTACGATATGTAAAATAATTCAGGAAATCCGTATACATTTAGCAGATATTTTTAAATTAAAAATAAAAAACTTAAAGAGAGTCTAAAATAAGAGAAATGGTGAGAGAGTCCAAAGAATGAAAAATTCTCACAACATTTATTAGGCAGAGTCCATACTTTCATAAAATTGCAATTGAAAGTTATTTAAATGTGACACGACATAATTAGTCCTAACTTTCATTTTGTTTTTTTTTAAATTAATACATATAACTCATTAAACCTATTTTGAAATTTTAATCTAAAATGTGTTCCATTATACATATGTTTGATAGAAATGCATTAACCAGTAGTCATCGAAAACATATATCATTATATTTGTTTCGAAATGTATCTCAATTTGAGATCCATTTACACATTTTTTACGATATGCAAAACAATTCAATTACTCCGTATACATTTAGTAGAGATTTTTTTTTTTTTTTTTTAAAAAGTCCAAAATAACAGAAGTGGTGAGAGAGTCCAAAGAATGAAAGATTCTCACAACATTTATTAGTCAGACTCCATATTTTCATAAAATTGTAATTTGAAAGTTATTTAAATGTGACACGATATAATTAGTCCTAACTTTTATTTTATATATCAGAAAATTAATACATATAACTCATTAAACCTATTTGGAAATTTAATCTAAAATGAATTTCATTATACATATATTTGATAGAAATGCATTAATCAGCAGTCATCTTGCAAAAATGATAGTGGCTATTCCTAAACTAAACTCAACAAACAAAATATAAACACTACATCTGATTATCGAAGAAACATGTTCAACGCGGAACTTTTGTATAATAAGAATTATCATACACACTATAATATGTGTACCACTCGTGAAAGATTTGAAATGGAATTTAAATATCTATTCATTTTTTTTATATAAAAGAGGGATTTTTGAAGACAATAGAGAGAGTCCATCATTTGAGAAATAATCAAAGAGTTTAGTGTATGGTGAAAGAGCAGAAAAGAAGAGTCAATCATTTAAGAACTACTCAAGGAGTTTAGTGTTTGATGAAAGAGCAAAATGAAGAGTCCATCATTTAAGAATTACTCAAAAGGTTTAGTGCATGATGAATGAGCAAAAAATGAGAGGATAAATTACACAGTTAATTATTAACCATTCACACTATATTATAAAAACACGGTATGATTGATCATACAATTGGTTAGTGTATCAGAAACTTTTGAAACATATATCATTTTATTTGATTTGAAATGAATTTCAATTTGAGATTCATTTATACATTTTCCGATAAACAATGCTTAATGATTACAATCGACTTTATATATACTGCATCTATTAAAAAAATGGTGTTTTTGAAGAGTATAGATAAGAAATGTTGTTTGTATAATTTAAACATGAACAATCTAGACAACTTTGTATTTTTTTTATTTTTTAATTGATCGAGATTTTATAATAAATGTAAGCAACATCATTACAATTGATATGAATTATTTCTATTGAAATGATAGTATACTTTGTTATAAACATAAAAGTCATTAAGAATGATATAATATTTGAACCGTGCAACGCACGGGCCTAAAACTAGTATATATATATATAAAAGAGAGATTTTTGAAGAGCCATGAGAGAGTCCAACAAAAGATAAATACTAAGAGAGTTTAAAAAATGAGAAATACCTACATTTTATTATTAACAACTCAAATGGACAATTATTAATAATCCACATAGAGAATCCTTATTTTCGTGAGACTCTCTAATAAATGTATCTGATAGATTTGCGACATAATCACTTATAACATTGGTTACGTGTATCAGAAAATTTCAAAACATATATCATTAGATCTGTTTCGAAATGTATCTCAATTTGAGATCATTTACACATTTTTACGATATGCAAAACAATTCTATAGAGATTTAAAAAAAAAAAAAAAAAAAAAAAAGAGTCTAAAATAAGAGAAATGGTGAGAGAGTCCAAAGAATGAAAGATTCTTACAACATTTATTAGCCAGAGTCCATACTTTCATAAAATTGCAATTTAAAAGTTATTTAAATGTGACACGACATAATTAGTCCTAACTTTCATTTTCTATATCAGAAAGTTAATATATATAACACATTAAACCTATTTTGAAATTTTAATCTAAAATGAGTTCCATTATACATATGTTTGATAGAAATGCATTAACCAGTAGTCATCGAAAACATATATCATTATATTTGTTTCGAAATGTATCTCAATTTGAAATCCATTTACACATTTTTACGATATGCAAAACAATTCAATTACTCCGTATACATTTAGTAGAGATTTGTTTTTTTTTTTTAGAAAAAGAGTCCAAAATAAGAGAAATGATGAGAGAGTCCAAAGAATGAAAGATTCACACAACATTTATAGCTAGACTCCATACTTTAATAAAATTGCAATTTGAAAGTTATTTAAATGTGACACGATATAATTAGTCCTAATTTTCATTTTATATATCATAAAATTAATACATATAACTCATTAAACCTATTTTGAAATTTAATCTAAAATGAGTTTCATTATACATATGTTTGATAGAAATGCATTACCCAGCGGTCATCTTGCAAAAATGATAGTGGTTATTCCTAAACTAAACTCAACAAACAAACTATAAACACTTCATCTGACTATCGAAGAAACATGTTCAACATGGAACTTTTGTATAATAAGAATTATCATACACACTATAATATGTGTACCACTCGTGAAAGATTTGAAATGGAATTTAAATATCTATTCATTTTTTTTATATAAAAGAGGGATTTTTGAAGAGCATAGAGAGAGTCCATCATTTGAGAAATAATCAAAGAGTTTAGTGTATGGTGAAAGAGCAGAAAAGAAGAGTCAATCATTTAAGAACTACTCAAGGAGTTTAGTGTTTGATGAAAGAGCAAAATGAAGAGTCCATCATTTAAGAATTACTCAAAAGGTTTAGTGCATGGTGAATGAGCAAAAAATGAGAGGATAAATTACACACTTAATTATTAACCATTCACACTATATTATAAAAACACGGTATGATTGATCATACAATTGGTTAGTGTATCAGAAACTTTTGAAACATATATCATTTTATTTGATTTGAAATGAATTTCAATTTGAGATTCATTTATACATTTTCCGATAAACAATGCTTAATGATTACAATCGACTTTATATATACTGCATCTATTAAAAAAATGGTGTTTTTGAAGAGTATAGATAAGAAATGTTGTTTGTATAATTTAAACATGAACAATCTAGACAACTTTGTATTTTTTTTATTTTTTAATTGATCGAGATTTTATAATAAATGTAAGAAACATCATTACAATTGATATGAATTATTTCTATTGAAATGATAGTATACTTTGTTATAAACATAAAAGTCATTAAGAATGATATAATATTTGAACCGTGCAACGCACGGGCCTAAAACTAGTATATATATATAAAAGAGAGATTTTTGAAGAGCCATGAGAGAGTCCAACAAAAGATAAATACTAAGAGAGTTTAAAAAATGAGAAATACCTACATTTTATTATTAACAACTCAAATGGACAATTATTAATAATCCACATAGAGAATCCTTATTTTCGTGAGACTCTCTAATAAATGTATCTGATAGATTTGCGACATAATCACTTATAACATTGGTTACGTGTATCAGAAAATTTCAAAACATATATCATTAGATCTGTTTCGAAATGTATCTCAATTTGAGATCATTTACACATTTTTACGATATGCAAAACAATTCTATAGAGATTTAAAAAAAAAAAAAAAAAAAGAGTCTAAAATAAGAGAAATGGTGAGAGAGTCCAAAGAATGAAAGATTCTTACAACATTTATTAGCCAGAGTCCATACTTTCATAAAATTGCAATTTAAAAGTTATTTAAATGTGACACGACATAATTAGTCCTAACTTTCATTTTCTATATCAGAAAGTTAATATATATAACACATTAAACCTATTTTGAAATTTTAATCTAAAATGAGTTCCATTATACATATGTTTGATAGAAATGCATTAACCAGTAGTCATCGAAAACATATATCATTATATTTGTTTCGAAATGTATCTCAATTTGAAATCCATTTACACATTTTTACGATATGCAAAACAATTCAATTACTCCGTATACATTTAGTAGAGATTTGTTTTTTTTTTTTAGAAAAAGAGTCCAAAATAAGAGAAATGATGAGAGAGTCCAAAGAATGAAAGATTCACACAACATTTATAGCCAGACTCCATACTTTAATAAAATTGCAATTTGAAAGTTATTTAAATGTGACACGATATAATTAGTCCTAATTTTCATTTTATATATCATAAAATTAATACATATAACTCATTAAACCTATTTTGAAATTTAATCTAAAATGAGTTTCATTATACATATGTTTGATAGAAATGCATTACCCAGCGGTCATCTTGCAAAAATGATAGTGGTTATTCCTAAACTAAACTCAACAAACAAACTATAAACACTTCATCTGACTATCGAAGAAACATGTTCAACATGGAACTTTTGTATAATAAGAATTATCATACACAATATAATATGTGTACCGCTCGTGAAAGATTTGAAATGAAATTTAAATATCTATTCATTTTTTTTATATAAAAGAGAGATTTTCGAAAAGCATAGAGAGAGTCCATCATTTGAGAAATACTCAAAGAGTTTAGTGTATGGTGAAAGAGCAAAAAATAAGAGTCAATCATTTAAGAACTACTTAAAGAGTTTAGTGTATGGTGAAAGAGCAAAATGAAGAGTCCATCATTTAATAATTACTCAAAGAGTTTAGTGTATGGTGAATGAGCAAAAAATGAGAGGATAAATTACACAGTTAATTATTAACCATTCACACTATATTATAAAAACACGGTATGATTGATCATACAATTGGTTAGTGTATCAGAAACTTTTGAAACATATATCATTTTATTTGATTTGAAATGAATTTCAATTTGAGATCCATTTATACATTTTCCGTTAAGCACTGCTTAATGATTACAATTGACTTTATATACTATATCTATTAAAAAAAGGGTGCTTTTGAAGTGTATAGATAAGAAATGTTGTTTGTATAATTTAAACATGAACAATCTAGACAACTTTTTTTTATTTTTTTATTCTTTAATTGATCAAGATTTTAAAATACATATAAGCAACATCACAACAATTGCTATGAATTATTTTTATTGAAATGATAGCATAGTTTGTTATAAACATAAAAATCATTAAGAATGATATAATATTTGAACCGTGCAACGCACGGGCTTAAAACTAGTATATAGTATTAGATTAGATAGTGAAAAATAATAAGGAAAATCAACGTGGTGTTACTAAAGGTCAAAATTCGATGATATCACGTGAATTTTCCAGAAAACGATGGCATGAAGTGATTGATATATATGCTCCGTAGTCATATTGTAAAAAAATAGAAAGCACACCGTGAGTTTTGCCCTGAGCTCCTTATAAGTCATGATCTCAAGTTTGAGCATTTCTCCAAAGTAATTACAAGTATTGCTTCCGGGTCTCATACTATAAGAAGATAGGTTGGAAATGGGTACAACAGAACTCAAAGAACGAAATCCAAAGATTTACACAAAAATAACAAATCAACTGATGTCTAAGTACTCTAATATGACCTGTAGATCAATTACAGTAAAAGACCAGTTACCACATCAACTGATTACAGTATTTCACTTACCCTGGACTTTCAATTCAGCAGCCCCATTGTTTCGTGTGTTAAAAAAAAAAAAAAAAAAAAAAACTGAGGTTTCTGCCCAACAACTTTTACTGACAGACTACAAACTTAGTGTGGAAGCTCAAAGAGCTCGGATATTACGAACTATGGGGATAACAAAATTTTCTGTTCAATACATATCTCTCTACAGATGCGAGTCATTTCCTCTTCTAACTGTGGGCTGTGGCTAGATATCATGTTAGCTAGGATCAATGATAATGACAACAATACTTACACCAGCTGCTGTAGTCATTCAACGAGCATTGCTGGGAAGATATGTCTGTACACTATTCAAAGAATACAAAACTTTGCAAGACAATATATACACAGATACACCCAAATGCTCAAATCTCGAGTTTTTGTCAATGTCAGCATTAATGTGGCCAAAGCTATCATCACTCGTTAGTGTACAGATTTCACATAAGCCACTGCTTCTCTGGGCCATTTGCTGTTGCTGAATTCACAGTTCTGTACATCACAACCTTCTATTATGTGCATCAGTCAAGGACACTCCTTCCTGCAAGAGAAGAAGCAAGGAAGACAATAAAGAAAAGTACACAATCAGTTATAACTAGCTTCAAGCAAAATTACGAAAAGTTACATTATAGAGGCAACTTGTTTGTCTTTTCGTACTGCTCTTTTTCATATCCATGGGGTGTTTTTGGGTGGGCTCTTACTTCAAGGTTAACCTAAGGTGAGTACGAAAGATGGTCACTATGTATCCAAAATGAATTTCACAGGAAAATAATGATGTCTACATCAGAGTGAAAACTAATCTGGGTCACACTCCAGGAGTAATTGAAATACTGGATATGACTCATTTCAGAGAAAAAGTTGTCAGTCATGGGGCGAAGATATGACTATTAGGATAGGCATAGGAAACAACCCATGAGCAACGGCATTTCTAACAGTAACTCGATACAGCAAATGAAAGTAGACAATCCTATAATGTAATATGAACCATAAACAGGCAAAATGTCTATGCACATGCGTGGAGGAGAGAGTAAGAGGATACAACTAACCACATTCTGCATGATGTTTTCTGAAGGGAACCAATGCACGAGAACCCCGAAATGTGTCAAAGCCGGCATCAATTGGAACAGTACAGGAGTAATAACCTTCAGCAACGACAAGAGTTAGACAAAAAAACATTATTTCAACAGACAAAAGCATTCTCCACAGAAAGACATTAAAGATTAGGAGAAGCTTCGACTATAAAAAAAAAAAAATTACCAAACTAAGAGCAGTTTATTGTGGGTTTTAGATTCTGGATCAAGGGTTTCCTTTCTCTTTTTTTTTTGGAATTTTTTGTTCATTTATGTGTAAAATTGCTTTATTTTTTTCTTTGGGTTTACTGGGTTTTTGTTATGGGTTTGTGGGTTTTGTTTCTTTTGTTGGATTTTGATTTCTTCTTTGCTGTTCATGGATGATGTTATGTGATATTAATAATTTTGATTCTCCAGCACCCTTGGGTGAGTGATGAAGATGGAGGAAACTGCATTGATTTGGGAAAAATGTGGACAAGATTCATAATGTTGCCATGGAAATTGATTCTGAGATTGATAATGAAGGTGATGAAAGGGAGGAAAGAGGAGAGATATGGGTAGGAACTAGGAAGGTTAACGGGGTTAGATTTTGGATGGAAAATTGAGGTGAGGTCCTGATTTCACCTGTAAAAAGTTACAGGTCCTAAAAACAAAATTTTGGCAAAGTTCGGGTCCTAAAAAGGGTATTAACTCTTCCTAGGAGTAACAGATACATTTTCCCCTACACAAAGGACAATAAATTTTTACATAGCATAGTAATGACTACTAACAATCACAATCTCTTATTGATGCATCCAGTATCAAACTTTAGAGGGTGTTCTTTATCATACATTTCCGGAATTCAGAGAGATGTAACAGATACCACTACCTCACAGTTCCAACTTAGGGCCAGAGGAAGGAGCATATAATACACCAGATTAACCAACTCTCCAGAATAAATAAATAAACAACCAGTATCTTCCACTCATGAATCTCCAAGCTATCCTCCCCATGACAATGTCAACCTAGAAGGTTAGTTAAATTCAGACCAACATAATTCATGTCTTATGTTTCAGTGACTAAACTTGATTCATGATGTTAGGTTGAAGGTTTGAAGCAGTCACCATACAGAAAATCAATCTCCACAATTAACATTCAGATACACCCTCGATACAACAGTTCCATTTTTCTTCTTAACATCTTGCTATGGCTACCAGGCGACTACCAGCTATTCCTAAGCTTCTAAAAGTGGTATGCTGTAAGAGTTGCGCCTCATATTCCACATTTGCTGATAAGGCCATGTTTCAACAACATGTAGTTTTTCAAACACTGAATCACTTAAAAAAACTTCTGATGGACATGTATAACTACTTTTTCAGTTCTATTGAGGACAGAGCCATTACCTCGACAAGGTGAAGATTGGACGCGCGACTTAAAAGAACAAAAACAAATTCTCCAATTTGAGCAATAGAAAGTCCAACCTGTAGCAGTAGATAAAGACAGTCAATTGAGTTCACCATCTCTAAATATTTGATAAAACAGGGATGCTGAGCAAGAGCACTAACAAGAAAAGACGTCTTACCCAAATGCTATAGTTACCACTGCAGTAACAGAAGTCTTAAAAACTACGAGTAGAATAACCAATACAAGCAATATATCCACATGAGCTCTTTAAATTTCTAGTACAAGAGTTTCAAGAATCAAATTTCATTTCCTAAATTCCATTAAACCCACGTTCACAAAAATCTTCCCAAAAGTAAAGACGTATGAGGACAATAGCATTCGACGACTAAAATGTTACTTCCAGCGGAGATCACTTACTCGAGATGACAATTGCATCAGCAGCTTCAAAAATTGAGGTATGAAAGACCATGTCAGCACTGATGCAGTAGTGAGGTAGAGAGACAAGATCACCAACCTGAAATTTAATAGTGATATGAAATTATGAAGTGTATAGGATGTTGAAAAACTAACTACAGAAGAATGTTAATGATTTCCAAATCCAACTGCATTTAAAAGGCTAAGCATCATCTCCTTTAAAAGGTCAAAGGCTTGAACGAGAAATCCTAGAGATTGAGAAAGAAACTGAGAAAGAAACTTACAGTTTGCCCATAGATAAAATTCCTCTTAGTATGCCACTATCACCACCCAAAACTGAAAGCAATGCAAATAGCAAACCAACAGCACAATCCTGAAATTTCTCAAAAACATGTTTTAGCACATAGCCAAGAGTGGGGTGGAGGATAACAATAGTACTCCGTATATAATAAGTTGAATTTCAGGCTAAGACTCAGATGATCACCTGCAAAATAAGCGTACCAATTGCAACGTGACCATGCAGAGTGTTGTTATAGTTTCTTTCCGACAAAAACTTCAAAACCTAAAAAAAATGTTTTAAAAGATGGAAATTTTACACAGTTCTTGGTAAACAGATGGAAAGATACATTCATGATATAAATACCAGACGTTAATGAGGAAACACCACTGCCGTTGATGACATAGATAAAAACGAACCCTCAAACACTCCCTCTGATAACTTCCCTCCACAAATCTGCAGTAAAATGATAAGCTTTAAACACACACTGCAATCTGAAGCTTCGACCTTGAACAACAAAGCCTATATTGAAACCAAATATTCTTACCACAGCAGTTATGCCACACAAAAACATAAAGACGATGATTTGAAGCATCCCTCCAAGAACTGCTACATGACCTACTGCCCTAAGCTGCATAAGAGCACAATTAAATCAGTTTCAATGATTTCACTACAAGAGAAACACAAGCAAGAATATACCAGGCCAAAATTATTGCTAGTATAATTCAAAGATACTTCTCAGTTTTTCTCAAAACTCAAAATAGTAACGAATTAAACGAGCATGTAAACCCAGAACAAGGAATAACATACCTTTGCCATAGAAAACTCCTAGCCTAAAGCAAAAAGGAGGAACACCACACCAAATTGAGCAACAGTCTCAACCTGTAAATGACAATGAAATCTTTAGCATTTAACTAAACAAGAAACACATCCAATAGAATAGCAGTCAATGAGTAAATGGCTTGGGATAATGAAAAATCGTTGACTATTCGAAGTCAGCCAAAAACTGTGCCAATAAAAAGACCACCCAGAGTGAAAACACATGGAAAATTGATATCATCAGAAACATAAATCAGCATGACGCTATGAAGGGAAAATTTTCAGAAGTTGCATGTAGACATGGGTATAGCTTTACAAGGAGCCCCAGCCATAAAGGAAATATTGGTATCTTTCACGCCTTCCAATACTTTAAGCTCTTTGATGTAAATCACAAATCATAGATGCAAGTCTGTCTTCAGAGCTCTCTTTTACATCAAACTAAAGCTTTACTCCCCACCCGCTTCCCGAGCATTAAAAAAAATGACGAAACCTTTAGTAGTAGTAGGAAAGTATCAAATAAAATTAAAGGGGGAAAAACCCCAATACAGGAAAACAGAAAAACTCAGTATCTGAATCAATGACTGTGATTGTTACAGATAATAAGAAAGACTAAAAGACATTGTGACCAATGCCTAATCATTTGTAGGAAAGAAATGTGACAGCATGGAGATATTCACAACCACACACCTGAACCAATTCACTGATGCATTTGAGACCTCCTGGTCCAATCATTGAACCTGCAAGAAGGTATCCAACAATAACCTGCACTCACAAATCTAAAACAGTTTAGATGTACAAATAAGACAAAGCAAACATGCACTTTGTAAGCAGAATCAAGATAAGCCTAATAAAATCAAAAGAATGCAGAAAATATAAGCTGAAACAATCATTATTACAAAAACAAGGAAAAACCATGCAAACGGCAACCACAGTAGCAAGGAAAAGATTACCGGTTGCCCCAAACAGGAAAAAAATAATCCCACCACCAGCAGCGGAAACAATCAGCAACACGGGATCTGATATTAGCCTGTCACAATCAAAGGGTAAGAAAAACAATAAAGTTAACAACTTAAGTCACCATTGCAGGTAAGAGTATACAAGTGAACAATAGCAATACATTAAAAAACATAGCATGATATGTACAAAGTTGACTAAGTGGGTAATTGATAGTTTCAACCATCATACCTGAAATCTACTTGAAGAATTGGATACTTTGATTTCTTGTTAGACATCACAAAGACATTATCCTGTGGGAGCACATATAAGAGATTAGAAAGAAACATTACTAAACAATCCTGTGAGCGGTTGCAAGATACTCGAATCATGCTCAGAGCACCTTTTTGTCAATCAAAGTCATATCTTCAGATTCTTCACTTTCCAACGAGAAAACATCTTGAATCTGGAATGGCTTTGTTCCGCTGCCACATCAATCCCAACAACGAAAGACTTATCAAAATCAATACCTGAAGAAAACTTATTGTAACACCCCCAAATTTCCTTTCCTTTTCAAAAACATTTTATCGAGAATCAAAACACAAATAAGGAAATTCAGAGGTGTCACTCCGCACTCGAGTCAAAGACCCGAATGCAAGGAGATTTCAAAAGCCACAGTGTAATTGTCTAATGGTCTAAAATAGTCTATTACAACCCATTAATTAAAATTACAACAGTCCAAAATACGAAATATGAAATAGTCTATGTCTAATAACTACTAGTCTAATTATTGAATCCAACTAATTCTAGTGAGTCGTCGTTCCCGCATGCATCAATCACTCCAAACCTGTGGTGGATTTAAAGCACAAAAACCACAGTTGAAAAAGTCAGTGAAATTGAGTAAGCTAACACCTCAACGTGTAGAAAGCCAAAATTCTTACCTTGATTTTGAAAACGTTTTTAGTTTTATTTTCGAAAACACACTTAGCACATAAACATATAATCATCCAATAATAATTCCAAACCAGTAGTTAAGAGTCATATATCAGAATCCACCATTCAATTCATCACATACTCATAGTATAAGAAACATTCCATAATCCATATCCAACAAATCAAAGATTAACGATAAATAAGAAATTCATAAGTCATGAGCCATAATCCACAATTCCTAGTTAACAATCCACAATCCACAATCCACAATCCACAATCCATAATCCATAATCCATAATCCATAATCCTTATTATTTAGAAATGAACTGAATCTTTTGCCAGTTCACCCTATCAACCATAATCCATAATCCATAATCCAAGACAACTAGACCTCAAGTGTGCACACCCCCTACTGGGTGTTTTTAACCCATGTAGAGTAGACTAGAGCCTAACCCTCTTAAAGACCGATGCGGTGGGGTAATTAATAGGAGTCGATGCGACTCAAACATTTGAATAGGAGTTCTTTTGACTCAAGCAAATAAATAGGAGCTCTTTTGGCTCGAACAATTAAAATAGGAGTTCTTTTGCTCCATCTAAGTAACCAATATCTTATTGAGAGAGAGTTGATGATCACATAATCATATACAACAATACCAAACCAACATCATAACATAAATGGCTATGCGCCCACAAACCAAACCAAATCAACCAATTCAATATACATTCAACCTTACCTTTCAAAATAACATATTTGTCACAAGTCATACCATGTACCAATATCAATACGATAAATCAACCAAATCAAAAATACAACAATCGCATAAACTGAACCGTTCTCCACCTATCATGATACTATGTTTTCATCCAATCACGCCATTCACATATAGCACATAAGTTTGAAAGGTTTCCACAAGTTTAAGAAGGGTTGAGCATGCTAGCTTACCTTTTCAAGCAAACGAAAACTCAATAGCACAACAATCACTAGTACTCCTCGTCTACGAACTCAGGCTCTACAATTATACAAACGACATTCTCAAATTAACACTCAATCTTCCTCAACCAACCAACCAACTATATTCCTATATGTTAGTATGATCCTATGTGCAATGCATGATTATGACAATACCAAATCCAAACCAACAATTACCAATTTTCTAATAATTATCGTTCTATTTCAATAATTATCCAATAAAACTCAATTAACACCAAAATTATTATAAAAATTCCCAAAGGCCTAAAATTAGTTTAAAACAGAATATAACTCATAAAAATTAACCCTTAATTATTATAAATTAAATTATAAAATTATTATACCAATTTATATTATGTTTTATTAATTAAAAACAATGTTTTATTACATAAAATCCCAAAAATTCGAATTAAATTATATAAATCATGAAAATCAGTTTATAATTTGTTAAATTATCAGAATGTAGAAATATTGATTATCATAATTAATTTGGACTAATTAACCTAAATTAGAAACAATTAACCAAAATTCCCCAATTTACAAGTTTTACAACTATGAACAAAACCCAATTTAAATCTCAAACTAAATTCAAGAACCCTAACAATTTAGATAGTAAGCATACCCAATTCAAGATTTCGAAATCAATTGAACAAATTCGACAATTAATCTAATAAATCCCCAAATTCGAAATTAATGAAAATCAACTTAAAACAACCATCAAGATCAATTCTTTATGCATAAAACTAACTCTAATCGATTACCCACTAATAATAACATCTATTAGAATCAATTAAACATGATTTAAAGCAAGAAAAACGAATTGAAATTCTCGTTCAATTGAAAGGGCGAAAACAGGGGAAGGAGGCGTTACCCACTGTCGTGAAAGGAGGAAGAAGGAGGGGTTGTGGTGGCCGGCCGGCGAACTGGGTCGGCGTGCGCGAGTGGCAGGCGAGGTCGGCGTGAAGGAGGATGAACGAAGAAGGAAGGAGGACCAGGGGCGGCGATGAAGGAAGAGAAAGAAAAAAACAGGGGAACTCTGTTTTATACAGAGTAAGGGGGGGGGGTCGTTCGTTTTTTTTTTTTTTTTTTCTGATTTCTTTTTGGGTTGGGTTGGGGTATAAGTTGGTGTTTGGGCCAATTGGTGTGGGCTTGAGTCGTTGTAGTGTTTGGAAGATAGCCTAATTCAGAAATTAGAAAATCCTATATAGAAAATCCGACTCCAAAATTCATTTCCGAACTCGGTTTTGAGAACGACAATTAATAATTAAAATATTTTCATTTCAATAATCTAATTAATAGATCTAAAAATATTAATATAAAATACTTTAAAATTTCGGGATATTACACTTATGCACCCTTCTTCACCAAGAGGAAGAAAAAATACTAGATAAAGCCAGAGGTGAACATATTCAATTATTACTGAATTGGGTTTCTTTTCTTCTCACTTCCTTACTTTGCTTCTCCAGTGTCATTCTTCTAGTCTTTTTCATGAGTAATTTTAGCAACAGTCTCAAGTACAGCCTGTGAAAGACTAAATAAATAAATAAAGAATAGAGAAGCAGACTGCTTTCCCAAACAGCATCATGCTTAAAAATGAAATCAGCCTTTGAGTAAAGCAACTTACTATTCACACTAGAATGCAAAGCACATACAGATAAAACCAACAGAGTATGTAATTAGGACCAACCTAGCAGTATAGTGAGCAACAAAGATCAACCAGGATGCACCTCAGGCAGTATATAATGCAAAAGGTTACAACGTACAGAATTAATGTTACAACAAATTCTACATTTCAGATAAATAGCACAAGGTTTACAATGGTTAAGAAAGGCAGTATCTGTAAGATAGTCATATGCGTAAGAAGGTTATAGTGTTATACTATAATCTCCACACTCTGCATGGAACAATTGGAGAAATGAAGGTCAGGCAAAAGGAATTATAGGGTCATCCTACATCTATAGAAGGCACAGTGAAGATAATAAACATATGGATAATTAGATTAACAACAAAGCATGTTTCCATCCATTTGAAATGCAGGTTTCCTACTACTCTTCCACACAAGCAATGATAAGATTGGTTATCCTAGGAAATTATCAGAGCATTGCCACTGATGACTGATCTGATAGTTCACCATGTTAAAGCAAAGAACGCTGTAATAAGCATCAAAACAGAGTGCTTGACAGTTCAATGACAAAGTTCAATAAACAGAAACTAAAGGTGATACTCGTAGAAAAGGTAGGCATACTTGTTGACCAGCTACACTGCTGTTAAAGCTGCTCCCGTCAGAGCCTGAAAAAGGTAATAAACATGAATCACCGACTTCTAACAGGCAACAATATCTGAGACTAAATATCTGAGACTGAAATACATGAGATTGACATTACCAGTTCATTTTCTGAAAGCAGGCTAGATAAAAACTCACAGCGGTTATTGTGAAGTTGCTGTTTTCAATTTGAGGCAAGTAGAAATAAGTAGGGGAAAGAAAGGAGTGCGTGGTAGATGTAACCCCCATTACAGTGTGATGGGAACCCATCGAGTTTGAGGTAATAACATTCTTCAACTTACACTTATTTAAGCACCATTAAATAATTACAGGTAATCAACAACACTCTCCCCCTTGCAACCCCTCTCACTTACTTCACTTTCTACTTAATTTGTACTAAATGGGACCCCATAGCATTGCAACGAAAATCCCAACAACCAAACATGCACATATGGGTCAGAAATGCTATTGTTTATCTCAAACTTCAACGCGCGCTGTTTCAGTTTTTTAAAACCAGTATCAATAGCTTCAGGGAGCGTCCTGAGCTCTCAACCGATCCATCTAAACCATAAAGAGCAAACTAACCAAGAGGCTCACTAGAATTAAACTGATGATAGTACGATCCTTGCTATCCTTCCTCTAATTTCAGTCATTCACCTCAACAAGACCTTTAGTTGTATGCTTTCTCATCCTTATTCCAAAATCATTTCATCATTCCTCGATTAGATAATACTTTCCCTAACTTTCATCAAGGAGTCAAATACTCTTCAAAGTTCCTACCCATTTTGAGTTCACATTACCTTACTTCCACTAGACATTCCCCTCAGTTCATCAACTTGCACACATTTTCAAGTCATCATCCACCATCTAATATCCCTCATTCGCCTAAGTTCCCTCATTCGCCTCATCAAGACCTATGATTTATCGACCTTTTTCCCAAATCACATCGGCAAAAAGTACATTCCCTAACACTCATCAACGAGTCAAATATCCCGCATCTTCCGAAGTTCCTAACCATGTCAAGCTGCAATTACGTTTTACCTAATTCCGTCAACTTCCACGCACTACTCAAGTCATCCTCCAACCATCCTTCGCAGCACTCAAAACAATATGCATAAAACCGACACCATTCCGCTTCAAAGTTAATAAAACAGCAATTTGATCACCGTAAACTACTACATTCAAACCCTAACAATCAAACACCTTCAAAAAATACGCAAAGTCAAAACTTTAAAGCAACGCCACTACTCAATTCCACACAAAATCAACCTCAAAAACACAAATTCAATCACACAAAATCCTAGCATTCATCCAAAATCCCTAAAATTAATACAACATTAATCGATTAACTAAAACAACAGCAACAATTAGAAATTCAAACCTTCAGGCTGATCATTCTCGGAAAATTCCTTCTCCAACACGTGATCAAGCATCTTAGCAATAGTATCGCCGCCGTCCGGTGGCGTAGAATTGAAGATACGTCCGTAAAATCTCTCCCGCATGCCTGATCAGATCTCGCAAAACTCCCCAAATTATCAATTTTTGCCGAAATTAGCAACAATATACACATTCAAAACGCGCTAAATCTCCACCGCTACTGTTAATTCTTCAGAATAAACCTGTTGATTTCACATAAGCTTAAAATGTGTTGATTATAGGGTCATTACCTTTTGACCTTTAGGGGTAATCACCATAAAAAAATTAATATTTAAATAGATTACACATTAAATTAATACTTTAATGAATAATCTAAATAAGTTAAAGATAATTTTTTTAAATTAAAAATGCACTTTTTAATTACTAATTTTACGATAGCTATCAAATTTCGGTAGTCATTGTAATTTGTAAGAGGATTGAATAATAACCACTGATTTTGATGAAACAAATCATAGCCGTTCATAGGTTTGACCACATTAAAAAAAAAAAAACATCTCTTTACTTTTTTCTCTCCTCCGGCCTCCCCTTCCCCCTCTTTCCTACCCACCATGTGTTCCACCGCCAGCTAGCCCCATAAACTTTTACCGGCGCGGCCAATCAAGCCATACCGTTCGCCGTATTTCGGCAGCCATGCTCTTCTGTCCTGCAACCTCCCCCATTTTTCTTTCTCTCACTTTTCTCTCTCCTCACAATTCCTCTCAGCTTCCGGCGACATTGGCCCACTCCGGCGGCCGTAAGATCGAAGATGAGGGGCGACGAATATAGGGGCCGCGGCGGCAAGCAGAGGAATCAGAGGAAAATAAGATGGAGGGAAAGAGAGAAAGGCTAGTGGCACTTTTAGAACGTGGGGGCGGACGAAGGGGGTAGCTAAGCAACGATCAAAGTTGTTAATGGCGGAGATGGCTGGTAAGATGGTGTTTGGTATAGGCGGCGGTGGTGGAGTGGTTGGTGCGTGGTGGTAAGAATTGGAGGGGGGAGGGGACATGAGAGAGAAAATGGAGGGGTTGGGGACTTTGGGGGTGGGTTTATTTTTATTTTTTATTTATTTTAATATTTATTTTCATAGTCAACATTTAGAGGGTTGAGATTGCATTATAAGAAATGGATGGTCGGATTTGTATTTCTTATGTTGTGTTTGAAATTTTTAATGCCTAAACTACTTTTTTTTTTCTCTTCCTCCACAACATGTATTACGTACATATGTTCCTTCACACCATTATCAATTGCTTCATGGTATAACCATGGAGGGCCTAGCTACTCCCATAGTTTATAGCCCTATTTCAAATACCGTGACACCTTCCTATCCAATTGTTCCTTATATAAATTTGTGCATATTCACAATCTTTATTGAATTTAAATCTAGTCATGCACAGTATTTCCATCATCTCCAAATTACTTTGTTGCATTGTCAAAAACAAACATTAGTTATGACACCATTAGTTACTTCGATGCACCAATAAAAGAGGACATTGGTTACTTAGGTAGAGCCCTGACGTAATTACTTAAGAGTCATGGACATGGGAAAGGAAGGAAATTAAAGCTTAAAGTCATTCCCCAAATATCTAAGACGTTCAATCAAAATAGACAACATGTCTTGATTTGAATATGTTCCCCCCAAATTGATCGAATTGGTTGATTTGTTCAGCAAGATACAAAAATCCCACATGCAAAAACTTTTGTTCTATTGATTTAATTATTTGGGTATTGATGTGCTTGTGAGTCGTGATTGTCACGCTTTTTGACTTGTTTTTAATGCTATTTCGGAATGTAATATTGGTTTTTGTGTTGTTATTCTCACAGAATTGATTTATGTAACTTATGTGAGAAAATGACTATTTATAGCCGATTGTTAGAATATGAAATCCTGATGAATGAATGCCAATTTGATGTGAGCTTGCTAGTCGAAGTTTGAAGATTCGATGCAAGAGTACATGACGTCTAAGGCGCACCGCGGGGGATAAAGGGTGTTTCGCGGCGTGATACGTGAAGGAAGCTGAAATCGGAGCAGGAAGAAGACGGCGGACCGCGCGATATGCACGGCGGACCGCGGCAATGTGAAGCGCGGTCGGCACCTGGTAGAAGGCGGACCGCGGGGAGCTGCGAGCGTTTTCCGTATTTGATTACTTCCCGTATGTTATTTTACTAGATACTATTAATACCTAGGTTTTACGTTTTATTTCATAACTTTGCACTCAGACTTATTTTGACGGCTTGTATTGGAGATTTATGGAGAACTAATCTCCTCACTTGGTTTATTATGGACTGAAGCTGCAATTTATCGTCATATTGTGAGACTGTTCTTATCGATTCAATTGTGAGTAATTTCAATTCTCTAGTTTTAATTCCTATATCTCGTATTCGTTCTGGCTAGGAGTACTACTAGTTTAGGGTTTGTGTGATTTAATTGGTTGGAAAAAGTAGCAACTTTATCTGTGTAATCGATTGGAGATTCAACGTTAGATAGATTAAAGGGAGAATTGATTTATGACTTGATTAGAACCGCGTGTGTTCTTGTTGGTTATTGTTGTTGACATTCTTAGACCTAATTGCTTCTATTGAAATAGATCTAGACGCGTGATTTAGGTTGATTAATAGATAGGGTTATTTAGATGGGCTGATTCGTTCTAAATAGCAAGAGAAGAAGAATAGAAATCTTAATTTCGCAACAACGTGCTCACATTGATGGATAGGTGACTTTCTAGGATCAATTGCTAAATTGTAGTGGATTGAAGTATAAAGACAAGACTTGTCATTAATTGAATTCAACCTTATTTGCTTCCATTTAATTCCTTCTAGCCTAAGTTACTAATACTCAATCAAACCCCCCCCCCCCCCAATTGGTTACCCAATCGGCGTTACATACATAGACATTATCTGATTCCCTGTGGATACGAACTTGATTGCCCTACTACATAGTTTTAGGATAAGTATTGATTTAATTTGGTGCAACCCACGATAATTGCCTACAAAATTTTGGCGCCGTTGCCGGGGAATTGGCGTTTTAATTGTTTTCGTGTGTTGGCGTTGACTTTTGTCTCTCTTTTCGTGTAGTTGGTTTATGGTTAGCACCCGTTCTACTAACCACGAAGTCTTGGATATAATCCAGAGCTAGAGAGATTTGTTTTTCAGGTTGCACAAGGAAAATCCGTGACAATTTCAAAGAACTTCCGTTTCCACTAGAGGTTCAAGAAGAAGAGACCAACATGCCTCCTACACCTGAAACCCGTACACTCAAGGAGCTCACGCTCCTAATGTTGATCAGCAGCCGCTATGCATCACTTTTCCTGCAACTACTGCTGATCAGAAGATTGAGATCAAGTCTGACCTGATTTATCAGTTACCCAATTTCTATGGTGAACCAGGGGAAGATCCGATACAACACTTGAGTGAACTCCACATCGTATGTATGGGGATGAAGCCATCTGGTGTGTCCGAGGATCAGCTGTTTCTGCGAGCTTTTCCCTTTTCTTTGAAGGGGAAGGCTAAGGATTGGATGTATTACCTTCCACCAGGTAGTATTAAGGAGTTCGGGGTTTAAGAAGTGCTTTCTCTCAAAGTACTTCCAAGCTTCAAAGTCATCTCAAATGAAGAAGGAGATCAGCAACATGCAGCAAAATAATGATGAGTGCTTGTATGATTATTGGGAGCGATTTGAGCAACTGTGTGCTAGCTGTCCCTATCACGGTTAAACGTAACAAGACCTCATCCTATTTTTCTACAATGGTTTGACTGGAGATGATCGTAAGAATGTGAATGCTACTAGTGCAGGTGGTATCGTGAACAAGACCCCAAGTGAAGCTAGCGCACTAATCGCCGATTTGGCCGAGAACTCTAGGCCTTTGACTGAGAGGGGTGTTGTTGTGAAAAAGATAGTGAACGCCGCCGGTTCTAGTTCTAACGAGGATTTTAAGCAGACAGTGCTGGAGTTAGCTTCGTTGATGAAAAGTTATGTTATTTCCTCTCGACCCCAGCAGCTGGTCCAGGCTTGTGGTATATGTTATGAGGTGGGGCATCCTGCTGATTCGTGCCCGACTTTGCATGAGGATTGAAGGGCCATGAATTTAAAGAAATCAAAATACACATCAATTGCATTTGTAAAAATCTTTTATTACTCATATATTGTGCCAAATTCGATATAAATAATTTTTGTTGTAACCTCATAATAAAGTAATAAATCACATAATAATAAAGTAGGAGAATGTAGGAGTTTCAAATAAAAGAACAAAACAAACATATATATACCACATTGTCCAATTAAGTAATAAAAGTAAAAAAATTATCAAGAGTTTGCTATGAAAAAAGTATACACATTACATACGTAAGCTACACCATACAACCTATCTTAATTAAAAATCCCACCATAATGAGTAAGATTGCTACGTTGATATATAACATCTTATTGTATACTTCTTAACTCATTAGTTTCACCATCATTTGTAAAAGTATAGTCCTATTACTTAACCATTGTAGAAGTGTATTAGGAGATGATTTATTGTAGAACTATACGTAAAATTGTAGAAGTACAAGTTGTATAGGGTTGTAGAAGAATTCTTCTAATAAAAGGCTAAAGCTAGGTATCAAATTTAATCTAGGCCAAGAGTATGTAGGAGTAGAAGTACAATAGGAGTATTATTATTATTATTAGTAGTAGTAGTAGTAGTAAGAGTTGTAGCTAGACCTGTCATAACCTGACTCGACCCGGCAATCCGACCCGACCCGACCCGCATTTGAACCCGATTAGACCCGTTTTTTTGACCCGCGACCCGTATATGACCCGAACCTGATCAACCCGAAAATTTGCGGGTCAAAACGGGTCGGGTCAGGGTCAACCCGGCGGGTCAAAGTCAAAGTCAAAGTCAAAGTCTAAAAAAAAAAAAATAACCTAACATTTTCGGTGATGTTCGGTATTGCTGATGTTTTTCGTTTTTCATTTTTTTTTTGGAGAAAATTAAACAAAACGCGTTCGGTGGATTCCGTTGCCAAAAACAAAATCAGCTTAATTCCATGATTAATCTGCCCGTTTTCTCAAACCACTTTTGATGGTTTCCAAAAACAGATTTAGATTTTTATTTTTAATTTCTTACCAGTTACCATTCCTATCATCCTATGTAAGTAACATCAACGCATCCTGCACACCATCGTCGCCGAGATGCAACAACGATCGGCAGCCGGCGTGACTACTATTCCGCCGCCGTATCGCCTGCCTACTACGACATCGATTTCTCTGGTCAACAACATCAATCATTAGGAGGAATCCGATATGTCTTCCGATCGAAAATCTCGGTCCTCCGTTTTGTCTTGTTCCTTTTACGCCGGTTACATGATCGGAAAATGGTATACTGCGGAATTAGAATGGATAGTGGATTTGCATGTGGTGGTTTGATATGGTGGCAAGGCTGGTGGTGCGGAGGAGGGATCAGATTCGAGCTTGTTGAGTGAGGCTATTAATGGTGGTGAAACAAAAATGACGTTAAAAAGTTGTATGTAAAAGGTGCTAAAAAACATACGTAAAGCGCTAAAAATCATACGTTAAAGCGCTAAAGTTCAAGGAAAAACCCTGCGTAAAACAATGTTTTCGACCCGTATTCTGACCTAACCCGACTCAACCCTAACCCGACCCGACCCGTATTCGACCCGACCCGTATTGACCCGACCCGTATTTAACCCGACCCGACCCGTTTGACAGGTCTAGTTGTAGCAGAGTAGGAGTAGGAGTACTGTAGGAGTAGTAGTATAAATAATAGGAGTATTAGTAGTAGTAGTAGTATGCGGAAAAAAAAAAAGAGAAAAAAAAAACATTCCTACAGCATTATAGAATTGGATTGTATTATTAGTGGTAGTAAAAGTAGAAATAGGATTTTTTTTTTTTTTTTGCAAGAAGTTTAGTAGCTTTATTCATCCCAAAATGGGGAAAAAAGCAAAAATCTTACAAAAAAATAGAACCACTAATGAATATTTATATATTCTATGATTTCCTCACCCTCCTCATATTTCCCTATAATTCTAATGCTAACCCAGAACTTGATTTGTTTTACAATGCTACCAATATTATTCTCAACATCCCGGAAAACTCTAGAATTTCTTTCCCTCCAAATTGCATAGATGGTTGCAATTAAGCTGCATTTTGCCCAATTTGTCTTCCAATGCTTCCTGTGGACATGTCTTACATACCATCTCATTTCCCCTGCCAAAGTCGAACAATTATGTGACATGCCCAACCAAGTCTTAATACTGTTCCAGATTTGTGCTGAGACACTGCACTCAAAGAAGAGATGTTTATGCGATTCCGCAGCTGCGTGACATAAGTAGCATCTGTTTATTAAGCTCATCCTCCTGCTGCAAATTTTATCTACAGTTGGGAGCATTCCCTGGTCAAAAACAAATATTAATCTCCTACATTGAATAAATTAAAGTCTCAAAAACAAAAGTCTACAAGGTGTAATAATCAAATAACCTCTTAGCTACGACTACGAGGATACAAAAGCTTTTAGGAGGCATATTTTGACAAGAATTTGACAAGGATTTGATCAACGTTGACAAACATAATATAAAAGTTTTTCAGACTTTATTTTTCTTTTTTGTCAATTGGAGCTAAAAAACGGAGAATAGTAAAAACTTAAACAGGTAGACCGTAAATGAGACGAATAAGATTCCGTTATATATACTAATCTCATTCAAAATAGGTTAATCAAAAAGCTGCATGATATATGGTAGACCGCTTTCACAATTTTTATAAAGTTAAACCCCATCAAAAAGTATATATACTCCTCACAATAGTAGACCGTTTCACAAGGTTTAGAAAGTACATTTTTGCCGCATCCATAAGTGTATGTACTCCTTAGGCCCTGTACTCCTATTTAAACATCTCACTGTATATTGCGCATCCATTATATGTATTAATCTCATTGAAAATAAACTAATCCAAAAGCTAAACGTTACATAGTTGACCTTTTTCACAATCTCTATAACGTTGAACCCCATGCATCCAATAGTAGTGTATGTACTCTTCCGGTCCTATCGAAACGTCTCACTCTATTTTGCACATTTCTTAAGAAAAAATGAGAAATAATTTATGCACTTGATGATAAATTAATATAAGATGATATATTTACAATAAAATTTATTTACTATTAATCGCAATCAAATAGTACAAATTATGTTTTAGTAAAATATAGATTTAATGTACCATTATTTTATTTTTTTACTTAATTCAAATAATTAATCAAATAAAATTAAAGCTTAAAACAAAACATTAAACTCGATATTGAGTCAAGAGTCCGTGCAACGCACGGGCATTCAACTAGTAATTTTATAAATGATACCACAAGTTTGAGGAAAGAAGGTTGATCATAATATTGAGCCATCACAGATTCACAGCCCTCCATTTCCCTTAAAATCCACGTGGCTTGTGCTGGGCAAACGAATGGATCCTCCATTTCTTGGAGGGAATGTAGATAGACCTGTCAAACGGGTCGGGCGGGCGGGTTTCGGGTTCGGGTCACTACGGGTCGGGTCAAATACGGGTCGGGTCAAATACGGGTCGACTATACGCGGGTTTATACGGGTTCGGGTCGGGTTACGGGTTGACCAACGGGTCAAAAATACATGCTCGCGCCTTTTTTTCTCGGTAATTATTATAATCAAATTATTATTTTATTACTATTTTACAAGCATTTTATGTATTATATTATATAATAATAATCGTTTAATTATATTTGTATCTTATATGTCTTAAATTAATCAATTATTAATATTTAATTAATATTTATCTATTTATTTTTTATTTTTTATTATTATAATATATTTTTTGCACAATTCATTTGACCCAACGGGTTGACCCGGTCCGGGTCGGGTTATGACCCAGACTTTCGGGTCGTTTTCGGGTTCGGGTCATGTTCGGGTCCGGGTTGAGAAAAACGGGTTTTTTCGGGTTATTTTCGGGTCGGGTCCCGGGCGGTTTTTCGGGTCGGGTCAACTTTTGACAGGTCTAAATGTAGAGGATCTTGACTAAAAAAAACCGCCAGAAAGACGATAAAAATAGCCGTTTTTCAGTTCAAAAGAAAGTCTCCAACAACGGTCACATTTGATTTTGGGACCCTCCTTCCTCACCAAAAAAAACCCTCAAAATATGACCGTTATTCTCCTCTGATCTCCAACAACTCTTCCCTATATAATCAACCATCTCTTCTCATCAATTTCTACCAAAGAAAAAAAAACCCAAATTCCCAACAAAACCATCAAAAAAAATTAAACAAAAAATTATCAAAAACTGGTAAAAACCCAGAAAAAATAACCAAAATGGGTATACAAATCCACAACCCAAACTGCGCAATCTCACAATCATCAACCCACCACAAAACCCACAAGATATTCCTCTTATGCAACTACATCCTCCTCGGCGCCGCGTCGAGTTGCATCTTCCTCACGCTCTCTCTCCGCCTCTTCCCATCGGTGGTCGGCTTCCTCTTCATCCTCCTCCAAATCATCACAATCGCGGGGGCGGTCTCGGGTTGCGCTTCCTCGGGTGGATCCCACAAGTGGTACGCCTTCCACATGGTGGCCACTGTCTTGACAGCCATCTTTCAGGGGTCGGTGTCCGTGCTGATATTCACCACAACGGGGAACTTCCTCGGCGCGCTCAAGTCGTATGTGAGGGAGGATGATGGTGCCGTGATATTGAAGCTTGCTGGTGGGTTGTGTGTGCTTATGTTCTGTTTGGAGTGGGCTGTTATGACCTTGGCCTTTGTTTTGAGGTACCATGGTTTTGTTGATGGGAATGGGAATGGAAGGAATGGGAATGGTGGTGGGAAAGAGGAGGATTTGAAGAACTGGCCTTGGCCATTCCAGGTCTAAACCAAACCATGATTATTTCGCATTTTCGGGTTTGGGTTTGATAATGTGTGTGATACTCGATCTCATATTAGCAGTACTTGCTATAGAGTGGATTATGTAATGGTGATTGATTAATAATGTTTTAATTAATTCTTTTGTTGGTTTTTGTTGTATTATATGTAATCGATTGAAATTCGTAATTTCTTATTATTATGTAAGCAAGAAAATTCAGTTCATTCTTTTGCTGATTGATATGCTCAGTGTTTTTCAGACTTGTTTGATCTGTTTTTATTTCTTTCTTTGTTTTGGTTTTGGGATTGCTTCAGTAATCGTTAGAGTTGAAGGGAAAGCACTAATAAACACCATTATAAACCTTTTGATAAGACAAATGTTGTCGAAAATGAATAAGTTTCGTCTTTAGGTCGAAGTAGTACTACTGTACTAGTAGCTACATACAACAGCAACATTTTTCGAGTTTTTGTTGCGATTACGAATCGGTAAACATTTTGAACTAATGATACGAATACACCGCGATCAATCTCAGTAAATCACAAGCTTAAAATTTTGTAAGTGTAGTTTTAATTTACCAATGTGGTATATGCTTGTGAAATTACGCCGGAGTGGGCCACATGATAAGTAGTATTTTTACATGTTTTGTACCCCTTAATTACTAATATTTAATCCTTCTTTTATAGGTTAACCACATATTTTGTTATTGTTATTGAAGGATCTAACGACAACAATACTCAAGAGGGGGGGTGAATTGAGTACTACTTTTTCGACTTTGTGAGATTAGAGAGAACAGTATGGTGTTCTGTACTTAAAGGCTAGAGATTATAGCTCCTAGAAGTACACAACACCACTAACAAATCAAAGTAATGGAAAGCGGAAGGAAGAATCACACACAAGAATTTCAGGTGGTTCGACCTCAACCCAAGGTCTACATCCACACAATTTCACTAGAAATTCTTCCCTACACGCTCAACCCAAGACAAGTAGAGGAATTGCACAATCAACCCAATTGTGCAAAGTCCGAGTACAACCCCGTACCCCAAATTGTCACTCTAAAAGAGAAAAATTACAACACTGTACCTCAACAAATGCTTCAATGAAAACGGATCGAGATAATTTTAACCTAGCAATGAATAACAAGATAAATCTGATAAGCGCTCAAGGTACTGGACGTTTTTATCAAAACCAACACTTAGAATTTTTCTCTTATAAAACGTCTAAAATCTTCTAGGGTAAAACATCACGTTATAAAGCCTGAAAGTTTTCAATTAAATCTTGACCAAATCAATTTCTTTAATTGCTAACCAAAAGTAAAAGATAATTACCTTAATTATAGAAATTAAGAGTCCTAGTCAAAGGAAACTATATAATGAATTATCTTTTAACAAAACCATCAGCTTATTTTTATCAAGAATCACTTAGAAGAAAATAAGAAATATTGATAAGAATATTCTTTTCTTAACCGAAGCAAACGTGATATTTCCTTTGAAAATTCTAGCAAAATTCGTCCAATACTAAAACATAGAACAGACCATAGTTATGTTCTCTGCTCTGAACTTATCAAGTAGCAAGAACAGTACCCAGGTCTGTTCCATGTAATAACACAAGCCCTTCAATACAGACCCACCAAGTTACTCACCGTTACAAAAGACTAGAACAGGAATTCTTCTAACTAGTCTTCTCACGAATGATCAATCTCTTCCTTCATTATCACCTGAAACACAAGCTCACTAAAACCGATCATAAGTGGTTAGGGAATAAACAATCATAGCTCTTGTCATCATCAAAATAACACATATAGTTCAACAAATTCCCCCTTTTTGATGATGACAAGCAACTGAATTCCCCCTCAGAAATAGCGCCAATAATACCAATGGCTCAAAACACAATCAGATACACATCGACAATAAGCACATCAAGTCTTGAAGTAAAAATATCATGTCAAGAGTACCACCTCATCATTTAACCAAAAACATACACAACCAGGAGACTTTAAAGAGGCACATAAGAGAAAGAATAGTCTTGACATGGTTTAATATCAAGCAAACAGAAGCATAATATATAGCTATATTTCTCCCTCTTGGCATCATCGAAAAGGGAAAACATGGGAGGAAGATATGCCAGTGAAACACACGCAAAGAGTTCATAAGAAACAAGAGTATCTCAAGCCTATATCTAACAAAGCTATATCAAGTAAGGTCAAACCATTTGCCATAAAAGAGTTAGAAAGAGACATCAGAGCTATTGTCCAATAGAACTAGTAAGAGCACATCGAGCAACACTTCACCGTATTGATAGTTGTGAAGATCTCACCAATGCTTGGTTCCCCCTTAGAACCAGCTGTACTAAGGAAATATTTTCAGCACCAATTTGTCAATTATAATCCATAAATCGAGACAAGACTAGAGTAGCATTTTAGTAGCATTCTAGTGGCATTGCCGTAGCATTCAAAAGCAACTAACAGTGGGTAAGAATAACATCTTGCACATGAAAACTTGGAATCTTGAACATTATCATCAACCCCATGTAAGTCCATATCGTTCATCACCGTATCACCATGCGGCTGATTCTCAAATAATACACCAACCAGTATCAAATTGAGGCTGATTCGCAATTAATACACCATGAGGCAACAGAGTTGCAATTTAAGGATGCTAGCATACTCTTTTTATGTTGCAGCTTATAAGCAATTCATGAACGAGTCGTAACTTCGTACCTCATAAACACTAGTGTTTGATATGGCAGTAGTAAGGCCACTCCACTTGATTATTTCAATTGGACATATCCACCAAAATATCACCAATCATCGCGCACGAAGGAGAGAAGCATACCCTGGAGAAGAAATAATAGTGGTCGGATGCAAAATGATCTGGGCGGTGAAAATGGTGGTCCGGTACGAGCCATGGTGGTTAGGATTTGGAATTCACAATTGATTTTAGGAATTTTCTGGGTAGAGGAGAGTGTTTGGGAATTGGGGGTTTTGTGATACAAAATCAAGGTAAAGACTCTGTACGAATTTTCATAACCATTTCCTTTTTTTTTTGTTTTTTTTTTTTGTGTTTTTTTTTTTTTGGTTTTTTTTTTTGTTTTTTTTGGTTTTTTTTTTTTTTTTTTTTTGTTTTTTTTTTTAAAGGAAGTAAAATACAATAATTTCCCAACACTGATTTCTCCTCATAAAGTCAAGACAAATAATCTGCTTCTCGACATGATCTATAAGCGTACGATGACATATCTCAAAAATTTGGTCTTAGAGGGCTTACCATGAAGGAACAAAGAGTAATGACAGAGACAAAAGCATTAGCATGAAATACTTACTCCTTAGAAGAGACAGAATCAGCTACTGTCTCATGCTTACCAACTGATGTGAGGGACAATTCTGATAGAACAGATGGGTGTTCTGTTCTGTCCATTTATTGTCGTTCCCCCTGAGTTCAAGATCTCTTCTTCCGAACTTAAGTATAAGAATCAAGTGGATCCATGACAATCCAATATAATTCTTAAAAGCTCCACCAACTTTCTTACCACAATCTTGAAGATGGATAGTGTGTGAATTTTGCCAAACTTACCAATTCACAAAACGCACATCCATCTTGTAGGCTCTATGTGAGAGGATCACGAGAATGATTTATTACATACATGAGCAACGATAAGTTGGTCAATCGTCGCAGCTGCTCCCTCTCACTTTTAGCCTGCAAAAGCAATCATTCTTTAGATTTGGGTACCCAAATGAATTTGGGTCCCTTTTTGTTAGCAAAAGTATCAAGTAAATTCTTTCTAACCCATACTTTTCTAACGACCTTATTACTCTTATCAAAATCAGACTTTCTTTTGAAGCAACTATTAAAAACATGACCTGTTTTACCACAATAATTGCAAATCACATACTCCGGAAAACCAACATATTTCCTCTTACGAAAGTCTCTATCACAAGGTTTCACATTCTGTCTAGAACAGAATTGGGATCTGTACTGAGGAGCATTATATCCCAATCCTCTCTTAGCCACATTACTAGACTGATTTGTCAAAATTTTCATAGCCTTGCTGCTTCTACACCACTTCTCATTTATCTTTCTAGCTTCAACAAGTTCCTTTTCTAAAGTGTTTAGAGAATTCAAAAGTTTTTCATTTTGAACCCTTAGCACCTCAAAGTCATTACACAACTTATCATGTTTCTTTTGAAGATCATTGTTATGAGCTAGATGTATGTCATTGCTATCTTTTAACCCTATGAGACCTTTTATCATGTTTTCAATATGCATCAAAAGATCAGAATTATTGGACGTACAACAAGGAACAGAATCAGAATCTGTTCTACCAGAAACAGCAGTACTAGGTAAAACAGAGAGAACAGACTGAAGTTCTGTACTAGCAGAACCATTATTGCTAGACTCGATTTTCTCAGAATTTCTGAGATTATCAACCTTCCGTTTTAGATCCAAATTTTCAGCTCTCAAATCATCCAAGTCACATTCAAGTAAAGCTTTCTCCTCACCAATATTCTTAAACTCAAATTGTAACTCATTCAATTCATCATTCAAGCTTTGACAATTTTCCAAGGTATCGCCAACCAAAGCTATAAGCTTATTTTTGGATAAAGATTGTATACTAGCCTTTAAAGACGAGATACTTACATCACTGTCTTCATCCTCAGAAATCTCACCAATTTTTGTCATCAAGCCCATGTGAGTATCGTGATGGTACAGATTGGACGTTTGTACTTTCTGATTTGCAGTGAGACATAAGTTAGCGTCAATTTCTGGTTCGAAGTCGGAATCGCTATCCGAATCTCCCCAAAGAGCAGCAATCATAGCCTTTTTGTAGTCTTTCATTGATTTCTCTCTTTTCTCCTTAAACTTCACATTCTTCCACAAGGGACAATCTTTGATCCTATGTTCTGTACTTTCACATTTATAGCAACCAGGATTAAATTCACTTTTGGAAGGAGGAGTTTTCTCACCTGAAAAGTTCATTGCCCTCTTGGAGCGATCTTTGGTTATGAACTTCATGAATTTATTTACAAGCATGGTGGTATCCTCATCGTCCGAGTCCTCTTCGTCACTAGATGCGGCTCTAAGTGCTAACCCCTTACCTTTAGTGAACTCGCCTGCTCTTTTGTCAAGGGTGATCTCACGAGCCATGAGAGAACCCATTAGCTCATGATAGGCCAGTGTTGACAAGTCTTTGGCCTCCTCTATAGCTTCATAGGCGAGTTCAAGGTTGTCCCAAATTTCCTTTGCCGTTGTACATCCGGAGATGCGACTCGTGTCTTGTCGTCCAACAGCAAGCTGAAGTATGGACATGGCCTTGGCATTCTTTTCAGCTTTCTCAAAGTCCTTTGAAGTATACGATTCTTCTTTCGCCACGGAGATAATTCCTTAATCATCGGTTGTGGTGATAGGTAGTGGACCATTCTTGATAATACTCCAACACTGAAAATCCATTCCTTGAACATACGTCATCATCCTACTCTTCCACCAGCCATAATCATTCCCTTCAAATATCGGACACTTATTGCTCCAACGATTGTTGTCACTTGTAGACATTATAACTTCTCTAGGTAATTAGCCTTGCAAGAAGCCCTAGCTCTGAAGCCAATTGAAGGATCTAACGACAACAATACTCAAGAGGGGGGGTGAATTGAGTACTACTTTTTCGACTTTGTGTGATTAGAGAGAACAGTATGGTGTTCTGTACTTACAGGCTAGAGATTATAGCTCCTAGAAGTACACAACACCACTAACAAATCAAAGTAATGGAAAGCGGAAGGAAGAATCACACACAAGAATTTCAGGTGGTTCGACCTCAACCCAAGGTCTACATCCACACAATTTCACTAGAAATTCTTCCCTACACGCTCAACCCAAGACAAGTAGAGGAATTGCACAATCAACCCAATTGTGCAAAGTCCGAGTACAACCCCGTACCCCAAATTCTCACTCTAAAAGAGAAAAATTACAACACTGTACCTCAACAAATGCTTCAATGAAAACGGATCGAGATAACTTTAACCTGGCAATGAATAACAAGATAAATCTGATAAAAGCTCAAGGTACTGGACGTTTTTCTCAAAAACAACATTTAGAATTTTTCTCTTATAAAACGTCTAAAATCTTCTAGGGTAAAACATCACGTTATAAAGCCTGAAAGTTTTCAATTAAATCTTGACCAAATCAATTTCTTTAATTGCTAACCAAAAATAAAAGATAATTACCTTAATTTTAGAAATTAAGAGTCCTAGTTAAAGGAAACTATATAATGAATTATCTTTTAACAAAACCATCGGCTTATTTTTATCAAGAATCACTTAGAAGAAAATAAGAAATATTGATAAGAATATTCTTTTCTTAACCGAAGCAAACGTGATATTTCCTTTGAAAATTCTAGCACAATTTGTCCAATACTAAAACATAGAACATACCATAGTTATGTTCTCTGCTCTGAACTTATCAAGTAGCAAGAACATACCCAGGTTTGTTCCATGTAATAACACAAGCCCTTCAATACAGACTCACCAAGTTACTCACCGTTACAAAAGACTAGAACAGGAGTTCTTCTAACTAGTCTTCTCACGAATGATCAATCTCTTCCTTCATTATCACCTGAAACACAAGCTCACTAAAACCGATCATAAGTGGTTAGGGAATAAACAATCATAGCTCTTGTCATCATCAAAATAACACATATAGTTCAACAGTTATGCAGATTTATGGGTTATGCTCGTGAATTGGAAATAAAGGCGAAAAACGTATAAATTCGCTAATATTATACCAAACCCGCAGGACTTGGACAGGGCTCCGTAAAACAATCATAACTTTTACCCTAGAGCTTTGTTTTATGTGATTCAAGTTGTGTTGGATAGCTTGAAGATGAGGCTACAACTTTCTTGAAGAAGGCAAGTCCAGATTCAGTCATTTGCTGTGTTGAAAATGGACTCGAAGTTAGACGGTCCATTCTTTGGTTTGTTACTTTGGATTTGCACTTTTGCAGCATTGTCGTGGATTTGTAATTTGTGGGCCAAGTTGACTTTCCTTGATCTAAGATGGATTAGCCAAAGGAATTATTCACTTTCCTTTTCTTTTGGCCCTAACTCTCCAATACATTCTCTCTCTTTGGAGAGTCAATATCTTATTTCACCTCTACAATGTTATCACTCTCATGTCTAGCTCTCCATCTCACTTTTAGTGGGCCCAATAGTATTATTTCATCACATCTCACTTTCTACTTATATTTTACTATTTTTTCGTAAATAATCGTTATAAGTTCGATATTTTTCAATATCATATAAATTAAGTCGACATCAAAATTATATTACATTATAAAATTAATTTCTAAAAAAAAATTAAAAATGTTTTTTTAGTAGAAAAAATTATTTTTGAAAATTAATTATTCTCGAATTTTATCAAAATAATAAAATAGTTAAATCGTGGTTGAATACCGTAATTCGGTAGCATATTATATGAGAGTGGGTGGGATATGTGAGAGAAGAGGGAGTTGTCGCTAGCTACTTGTGTGCTGCAAATGGAGAGTTAGCTACATCAAATGTTGATGGAGAGTTAACTCTCCATTATCTTGAATCACTTGGCAATGTTCTCTGGAATGTTGTTTTGAAGCACATTCTCTGAGGGACTTTGCTGGCTACATGCCCTTGGTCCTTGAATGTTTTCGAGCCCTGCCTCATTAGGCTCCATAGAACTGTTGCTAACTAAGTGTGCCTTAGTGGTAAGGGGTTGAAACTCGGGTGGGAATTGAGGGCCATCATCATCCACCTGCTGATGAGGCATCTCACCATGTCCATGAGGCTCTCCTATTTGTTCCCTACTCTCAATCCCAGTATCATGACCAAGACGGGGCTTCTTACTTCCATGAACATCTTCTGAAGGTCTCGGCCTTTTCATTTTCTTCCCCTTTTCCCGTTCAGGAGTAGAATCCTCATCCTCAGATTGCTCCTCAGGCTCCCTAAAACTCCTCACATCCTCACGTGCACGGAATGAATACCTAGACACAAACTGATCATCATTGGCGCCTGATCTAGTTTCCTCTGTAATGTTCTCTGGAATGTTGTTTTGAAAATGTTTTTTTAGTAGAAAAAATTATTTTGAAAATTAATTATTCTCGAATTTTATCAAATTAATAAAGGCCCTGTGCGATTCAACTTATTCAACGGTGTTTTCAAATCAGATTAGATTTATTCAAATCAAATCAAATCAGATCAGTTTTATTCAAATCAAATCAAATCAAATCAGAATTATCCGAATATCAATCAATGAATCTAGTCTATTTCTAGTTATTAATTCATTTAATTGCAGTTAATTTATCAATTAATTCAGTTCAGATCAAATCAAATCAAGTTTATTCAAATCAAATCAAATCAGATCAGTTTCATTCAAATCTAATTAAATCAGATCAGAAAAATGCAGTCCAATCGCACAGGGCCAAAATAGTTAAATCGTGGTTGATTACTGTAATTCGGTAGCATATTATATGAAAGTGGGTGGGATTTGTGAGAGGAGAGGGAGTTGTTGCTAGTTACTTGTGTGCTGGAAATGGAGAGTTAGCTACATCAAATGTTGATGGAGGGTTAAGGCCCTGTGCGATTCAACTTATTCAACGGTGTTTTCAAATCAGATCAGATTTATTCAAATCAAATCAAATCAGATCAGCTTTATTCAAATCAAATCAAATCAAATCAGATCAGAATTATCCAAATAACAATCAATGAATGTAGTCTATTTTTAGTTATTAATTCGTCTAGTTGAAGTTGATTTATCAGTTAATTCAGTTCAGATCAAATCAAATCAAATTTATTCAAATCAAATCAAATCAGATCAGTTCAAATCAAATCAAATCAGAAAAATGCAGTCCAATCGCACAGGGCCTAACTCTCCATTATCTTGAAGCACACCACTGTGAGGTTGGAGTTAACTTTTTCTCTCTTCTCTCTCCTCAAGAGTTAACTCTTCATTCCGTTGAAGCACAGCACTGTACGTGCTCTTAAATTACGGAAAGTTATAAGTTATTAAACCTCCAAAGTAACAAACCAATCTGTCAATCAGCAAACAACAAGTGAAAGGCACTCTTAAGTCTTAACAATCTGAACGTCTTAGTTAGGTGTACTTAGGGCTGGCAAACCCGACCCAATCGTTGGCCCGAAAATCTAACCCGATAAGACCCGAAGTTGTGAACAACCAAACCCGACAAGACCCGACCCGATGATGACCTGAACCGACACAACCCGATGATGACCCGACCGGTAACCGACCTGACCTCCTGTTACCCGACAATGACCCGACTGGTAATGCTAAAAATTGAAATAACGTCCATAAATGACCATTGGTATCTAAAACCGATTGTGACCCGACTCGAAACCAACCCGATCTGACACAAAATTTCCAAAACCGACCCGACCCAGCCCAAAGACCGACCCGAAAGATAATCTGACCCGGTATGACCCGACCTGATACGAACCGACCCGCCATAACCTGACCCGACGACCCATTTGTCACCCCTAGGTGTACTCCTAGAACTAAACAAAGTAGGGACCTCGTGTTCCAAGTGGTGACACTTCCAAGTCATAACTTTCATTTTGTATATGAAAATTACAACTCATCGAGTTCCATCTGAACATATGTTCAATTGAAATGCTTTAGTTGACAATCATCCAATAGAATAGAGTTTTGAAACATTTTTAGCATTATTTGATAGTCATAGAAAGTTATTTAACAAGATAAAATGTTAATTATATGAGTTTTGGCTCGTGAGAAACCATGATGAAATTTGATGTTGAGAGAATCCAACCAACAAAGGAATTGTTCGTAAAATGGTTAATTTCTATATGTTTAGAACCATCAGTCGTGGAAATAGTAC
The DNA here is from genome assembly GCA_963680865.1 of Spergularia marina. Classification (NCBI taxonomy): domain Eukaryota; kingdom Viridiplantae; phylum Streptophyta; class Magnoliopsida; order Caryophyllales; family Caryophyllaceae; genus Spergularia; species Spergularia marina. The sequence goes on along the minus strand of OY804553.1, from coordinate 16,355,905 downwards.
GTACTCTTACGTGTACAATATATTTTCATATCGAATACAATCCTTATCATGTCTTCTTTATTGCAATTGCTTTTATTTTTTTGGTCATTCTTCGATTACGTATTCTAATTTCTGAAGTGTATAACAATTTGTTATGGAGTATTTTAATAGAAATGAAAGTATATAATTATATTGATGATAAACAAAATAGCCATTAATTACGATATATATTTGAACCGTACATCGCACGAGCTTAAAACTAGTATAGTAAGAATTTTGTAGGACAAATTTTTTATTTATGATAAGCAATTATGAGTATGTATTAAGTTAATTTTTTTTTCTAATTAGCTTTGCAAACCAATAATTGATTAAGACCTAGCTTTAAAGTTTTTTCTTTTTGGATTGTAATCTCAATTTAATTACTGAAAGTGTGATTCATGCATTTTCCACCTCTTCATTCAATTAAGTACCTAATTATTTTTCCCAAAATAAAAAATGTACCTAATTATTGAAGTACTACATTAATCCAAGTATCCACTTTTTCTTATATAATAATTAAAAACATTGCACCATATTAGGTAAACGATATGAGTTAAAGAGGACATTTATCAAAGCATAGAAACTATAATAAAAGGATTATAAGCATAATTATTGTACTTCAAGTAGGAACACTATATAAAGGGGCCGGTTTGATTTTTACCCTTTAACAAAAATCAATTCAATATTTTCTTTAATTTCTAAATAATTTGTGGGATATTATTGAAGGGTATATTTTAACAAAGAAAGTGAATATGATGATCCGTAATCTGTTCTTTTGCATATTTGTTATGTTCTTCTTTGCAGTTGCCCATTCAAGAGAGCAAAGGGAGTTAAGGCATGTGGTAAGTTCACGATACCTCACGCATTTTAAAATGATTATAGGTAGTGTGTATGTGTAGTCTTCCTCATGTAGTTATGTGGCTCATTTAACCATGTTTCGTTTGGTATTGTTTATAGGCAAGTACATACTGCGTAGCTTTTGATGGAGCATCAAATGCACAATTGCAACAAGCAATAAATTATGTGTGTAAAAAAGGTGTTAATTGAAAAATCATAAAGCCGGGAGGTCCATGCTTCAACCCTAATACCCTAGTTTTCCATGCATCTGCAGTCTTAAATGCGTATTTTAAGGCCCATGGTGCACAAGGACCTTTCTGCTCTGAAGGTCCTCTCAAAAATGTTGGCGTTGTTATCTTCAATGACCCATGTGAGCATTAGATCTTTGTCTTTGAGTTTTATTTGGATTGGACGAAATGTATCCAAAGTCGTCATGGTATCCTCAACACTCTATATTTCCTAACATGCTAATACTTTTTTTTTTTCTTAAATTTGTGTTCAGCTCAAGGATCATGCAAATTCAATTAATTTGATTAATAAGGAGCAAAGCCTGCAAGGATTGTGAATATATAACCATATTTATAGGATAAAGACCACTTTGATTATATATAAATTGGTGTACAATTTATTAATACTTCCAAACTATGTACTATTTGTACACATTTCTTTGGTGGTATGATATATTTCATGTATTTCTCAAAGTTTATTCATAATTTAACAAATATTTGCTTCGTATTTCCATAGCGATAGTTGATCATAATAATGATTCATTTTACAATAGTTACCATTGAATATGGATATAAGATCGATAACTTTGGCACTGAAGAAGGATAACACAAAAATATGCTCTAATTGGCATTGTAAGACATTATTGGGTTCCCGATATCTAATCTCTATGTGTGTGTGATAGTTTATAGGGACCATCCTTAAAATTCGTTTAAAATTACATCATTGTAAACCATCAATTTGTACAAAGTTCAAAGCTATTCTCTACTATTTTGTTTGAAAATCTTTCTCACATTTAAATCAAATTCTAACAATTGAGAAAAACACAAGAAGTCTCATTCTTGATTTGTAATAATGAATCGTCTCACATGAATTTGCATGAATTTGCCAAGCTCATTATGTGCACTGCTTCGAAGGGTGTCAGAGCACATACAGTGGTGTGCTTCAATAGAATGGATAGTTTACTCTTGAGGAGAAAGGAAACAGAAGAAGTTAACTTCAACCTCACAGTGATGTGCTTCAAGAGAAAACATTCGATGTAGCTAACTCTCCATTTGCACCACACAAGTAGCTAAGCTACAACTCTCCCTCCTCTCAAATATCCCACCCACTCTCATATAATATGATACAATTTACGTTAATCAATTACGATTTAACTATTTTATTAACTTAATTGAGTTCAAGAATGATTAATTCTCAAAAATAATTATTTTCCTCAAAAAAATCATTTTTTAATTTTTTAATGAATAGTTTTGGAATATGATATATATTTGATGTCTACTTATTTTATGTGATATTGACAAATACCTAACTTATCACGATTATTTACGAAAATATTGTAACAAATGAGTGAAAAGTGAGAATCTGTGATAAAATAATACAACTTGGCCCACTAAAAGTGAGGTGGAGTGTTAGAGAGGAGAGTGATAGCATTGTAGTAGTGAAGTAAGGTATTGAATCTCAAAGGAGAGAGAGTGTGCTAGAGAGTTACTATTTCATGGAGAGTGCGATTCAGCGTTTTACATGGTCTTAGAGAGGTGCTTGATTTGATTCTAATTGAGTACATGCTTCGATAATAAAGTGCATTCATGGATTACTTCGTTTATATCTCATTTTATGATTGTAATAGTTTGCAAAGTGGGGGCACGACGCGCATTTTGACATAACTCAGGGGCACCATGTGAATTTACCGTTATAATTAAGTCTAGTTACCGATAGTTATTCCTGCGTGTCATTCAAGCTTTTGGTCAATAATTTTTGTTTTTTTGGAAAATTAATCGAATTATATAGTTAGTAAGATTTAAACTGTCAAAATCCATGATAAGTTGTTTTAATTTGGATCATTGTTGAGTGACGAGTCACAACATATCAGGTCGGTGTCGGACTGGACATATCGGATTGTATCGAGACTCGGTTATTGGGCTAGGTGTAGTCAAGTTTGGTTGATTATAGTTTCGATCCTATCGAGTCGTGTTCTTAGGTTCACAAGCCAAGTCACCTTTGCAAGCTCTAAGGGTGAGAATGCCTCATTGGCTCATTGTATAAAATCATTAACTTCCTTTTATTTGAAGCCTAATGTTACCTCTGCTCCCTTAGATCGTTAATGGGTTATTCTCTCACGTTACATGTTCAAACCAAATGTCCATTATCCACAATCCAAAAAAAAACAATGAATTTTTGAATTAGTGGGTTACTTTGACTTTTGAGTTTACTACATCTTATAAATTATAGGTTCTTTTCTAATGGAGTTACAACATGTTTGGTATAAAGGAAATGGGTGGAAAAGAAGTAATTTTCCAATTTTTAGATGTTTGGTTTACAAAGAGTATTAGAAGTGGGGAGAAATGAAAAGAAATGGAAGGAAAATATATTCTTCATAAAACTGTGAGTTCATATTCCGCCCAAAACGACGAGTTGGACGAGAATTGGAAGAAAATGAATATATTACAACATAAAAACATTTTCCTAAGAGTAGTTACCTTCTTTTATCTTTCTTTGTCATATTTTTCCTTCTTTTTCCTTCTTTTCTTTCCGTTTGATTCCTCCAACCAAACAAGACATTCACAATCCGAGTCCACAAATGAAGTGAGATACACCGAGCAACAGGGATGTGCTTGTTTTGGAACGTCATTGAACTTCATATATTCATAAATGAGAAAATTCTTGCGAGATTTTACACATTGAATCCTACCCTTCTTATGAGGAAGTACACTCAAATAGGCCTCTTAAGATATGTTAGATACATTCATAATTTTAAAACCCATATTCTCAGGCCTCAGATGGATCAGCACTTCCATTGACTGCACCAGTCGAGTCCGTTACTGAGTCTTGAGATCCTTCTACATCAAATGGTTGGGATTCATGTTTTGCGGCAGCCTGCAACACTCGGCTTTGCACATCTGGTGATGAAGGCGAGACTGGCAATCCATTGCCATTTGTTTCCACTTTCCCAGCTGCCCATGTAAAAGCCTGGGCTCCCATTGTCACCGGAGAAAGCAACAACCTTTTCAAGAACAACCAAAAGTTAGAACAAGCGAGGAGCATTATTATCAGTAAGCAAGAATAGGAAGTCCATACGATACCAAAGTATCCTCAATACTCTTTATTTGGATTGGACGAAATGTATTCAAAGTCGTCATGGTATCCTCAATACTCTATATTTCCTAACATGCTAATACTTTTTTTCCTTAAATTTGTGTTTCAGCTCAAGGATCATGCAAATTCAATTAATTTGATTAATAAGGAGCAAAGCTTGCAAGGATTGAGAAAACCATATTTATTATTATGGATTAAACTGTGTGGCAGTAAAACAACGTTAAGGTTAGTCTTTGACGACAGGCCCTCATTCTCAAGACTATAACAAGGAACAATATTGCACTTTCAGAGTTCTGACATCGGACAGCAACAAAGCAGGTTGGTTAACCAGACAACACCTCCAAAGTAATTATATTTGCTGATAGTAAGGTTAAAAATCAAATTTCTACACATTCAAAATATAAAGCCATGAAAACTAATCTAATTTCAGTGGTATTCTTTTGACACGCTACCTCTTAAATTACCTTCTATGTGAAACACTCCCTTTTAAATAGTTTAGGTCAATAAAAAATAAAAGGTCCAGGACTACTTCTTATAACATTTTCTGCAACATTCTTCCAGACTCCATCCTCCTAAGTTTTCATTAAAATCAATAGTACTTCAAAACATAGGTTGCACAATAGTTCAACAACATGAACAACGACAAAGCTCTAGTCCCAGGGTAGACTAAGTGCCTTTTCCAGTATGACCCTTATGGCAAAACTGTTTTCCAAACTAACCATTTTCCCAAACTATTCCTAAAGTGAACTATTTTAAGCAGCTGTCATAAGATTACTAACATGACGCAGTGCACTTTGAAACATGAATTCAGTTGTCGTGCTATTTCCCTAATCAAGCCGAAACTAACTTGTTTCATGGGAAAGTTCAAAGTGCATCACATTTCCGAGGAACTGCTGAACAAACATTGCTTTAATGGCCCTAATCGCTTGCTTGTTATAGCTTATAAGCCTGAACTAGATTCACATAGAAACGAAGGTAGGTCACAATTTACAAAATTGATTGATCTGGCTCGGTTTAATGAGTAAATTTTTTTGATTGTGTATTGCTTCGTGTGTAAATACAAAATACATGGAGTACTATATATATGGAGACTGGGGAGTTGGGCCTCTTCAACAATATGCCCTATATATGCATCATTTCAAAAACTTAAATCATTCATAAGATGATTAATACCAAAAATCGTACCATTTTGTTTTCTGACCACGTTTATTGCATCGTGACCTTTTGTTATCCATACTTTGGTCCATCAAATACAGTTTTTAGTATAGAAAGATAGTTATAACATGTTTGGCTGTCATGAAGAGTTGACAAAGTACAACCAAGAAAGCTAACCCAAGGCTCAATGTATTTGGTTCCTAGACCTAGCAGAAAAACCCACATCAATAAGACACTATTTTGAACTAATGTGACACTAAACTCCTAATTTTAGTGCTCATTAGTATTTGGCATTTTATTGTTTGATCACACCTATTTCAAATATAAACATTCAAATTACATGTCATAAGAAAGTTGGTAAGACAATACCTGACGTCTTCTCTGAAGTCTTCAGAATCTTCATATGATGCCAGTCGGCGGTATATAGTCTAATATGTTGATCAAACCAATACATAAATAAGTAGTCAGCTACATAATAACTACAATAATCAAGCAGTCAGCAGAACACAAACTTCTGAAAAGATTTCTGGGTACTCGCCCTTTTATGAGGGTATTCTTAAAGGAATAATGCCAAATCTACAGACACAGATCTGGGATTCTCGCAAAGACTGGGATTCCCTCCTCCAGCCTGTTTAAAGAGGGTGTGCCCTCTAGTAATGGTCAATTAACAGAAGAGCCAAACACACACTTACAGACACAAACTAATACAATGTGACTTCCTCGTCGAAATTCTAAAAATTATTGACGGCCACCTTAATAAAAAAGATCATGACTCATGACCAATCGTCAGTAAAATATGTAATCTTCGCCCGTAAAATTAAGAAGCTACGTTAAAACCATCTCTTTTAATTCACATCACCACATAAGATTAAAGCCCAAATATAACTTAGTACTTTCCCATTCCGTAAATTCCCTGACTCCTGGAGTTCCTCGTCACCGCAGGGGCTAGCTGGGTTAACATTCTATTCTGAGGGATTTTCAGTTCCAATGAATTTATACAAGTTATACAACCGATCTAAGTGTACTGCAAAATAATTTTGAATTGTTTTATTAAAAACTTTTGTGTAATTAGCCGTCATTTTAGAACGGTAGACTTGCTCGCTAGCATCTCATGCACCATCTTATGAGCTAGTGACCTTTTACTTAAAAAGATAAAGTGATAAATAACTTGTATAAACAAACACTGAAAAAAAAATGGGTTTAGAGAGGGAAAGTTGTGAGAGAAAGCTCCTCATCTCGAAAACCTAACTTCTCGATCGGAAACAACCTCCAGCTATGGCGAGAGGAAGGAATTCCGGCAATAAAAATCACAAAAATAGTAAAAATAATAATAGATCTAATAAAAATACATCTATCAATAGTGGAAATGATCAAGCTTTGAGCGGAATTAGGAAGAACAAAACCGCAAGCAATGACACCAACAAGATGAAGTCAATGGCTGAAATTAATCCGATTCCGGCGTTGAATTTATCTGAGAGTGAGGATTCTGATGAAGACGTAGAGGCGGAACAAGCGACTGAGGAAGGTGACATGGGTGAAGTAAGGAATGATGATGATGCAGGGGATTGGAAAACATTTCGATTCTCCCTGGGAATTTGTTCATGGCTAGGTTTAAAACTAATGAGTTGAAAACTGCTGTTCTAAATGGGGGATATCATTTGTTTGACAATAAACCCCTTATAATCAAGGAATGGACCCCTGATATGTCTTTGAACAAAGGAAATATCAAGACGGTTCGAATTTGGATTAAGTTGAAGCAGTTGGAGTTGAAACATTGGGGGAAAAATACCTTGATTAAGATTGCCTCAACTGTGGGGAAAGTGGTGAAGTGTGATGCAGCTACTGAATCTAGGAGTAGGCTCAGCTATGCTAGATTGATGGCAGAAGTTAGTATTGACCAAAGCTTCCCTGAAATCATAGAAATTCAGGAGGATAATAAGACTAAGGTTGATATTTATTGTGGAATATGAGTGGAAACCTATTACATGTGGAAAATGTAAAGGGCTGGGACATGAGGCTAGCATTTTGTAGGAGGAAAATGGATGACAGGCCTAAACAGAAGCTGAAAAAGACACAGAAGCAGAAACAGGTATGGGTGCCTAAGGAACAACAGAGGGTGGTGGGGACTAGGGATTAGCTCCAACGCCTGAGGTGCATACTGATAAGGCTGCTTTTGTCACTCCTGAGGCTGAGCTAATGCCTAGACCAACTTCTAGCAGGCCTGTTCACAGGCAATTGGTGCTAACTTCAGGAATGGCAGTTAAATCTTTTGGACTGGTAGGTTTTCCTGCCATGTCAGGGATGGGTGCTCCAAGTTTTGCTCAGGTTTTGCAGGGTTCAACTACTATGAATAAAGATCAAACTGAAGGGAGCAACAAGGGTAGTGGCCATGATCATATTGATCATGGCTAATGTTGGTTTCTGGAATATAAGGGGACTAAACAAACCAACAAAACAGCAAGAGATTAGGAGGTTTCTTAATCAAAATAATATTGGTTTGTTTGGTCTCCTTGAAACTAAAGTGAAGCCTGGTAGACTGGCACAGGCTCACTTTAGTGTGTTGGAGGGGTGGTCAGTCACTACAAATACATCTCTCCACCCAGGAGGAAGAATTTGGTTGATGTGGAAACCTGATGTGTTTGAAATTGAAGTCCAGAGCATGTCAATGCAATTCATACATAGTAAGGTGATTAATAAACATAATAATTCATCTTGGTGGTTCACACTGGTATATGGTTTCAATGACCAATATGGGAGAATGCAGCTTTGGCATGATCTCAGAATGATAAGTGATAAAATGCAAGATGCATGGCTGGTGGGAGGTGATTTCAACAGTATTCTGTACCCTAAAGACAGGATTGGATCAAAGGTTAGACTGGCTGAGATTTTGCCTTTCAAGTCATGTGTAGAAGACTGTGAGCTGAGGGAAATGAAGTCTCAAGGGGCTTATTACACTTGGAATAACAAGCAGTTAGGAGAGGATAGAGTTTGCAGTAGAATTGATTGGATATTACATAATGAGGAGTGGGTGAATCAGTTTGAGAAATGTAGTGCTTTTCTCTTACCTGAAGGGGTGTTTGATCATACTCCTTGTGTGATTAAAATCTATGGGGAAAAAAAGCAAGGGAGGAGGAGCTTCAAATATTACAACCTGTGGAGTAAAGATCCTGAGTTTCTGGAGAAAGTGAAGAGTGTATGGGTCAAAGATGTAATGGGCACACTGAGCTACCAATTGGTCAGAAAACTGAAAATGTTGAAGCAGGAGCTGAAGAAAATAAATAGCAGGTCATATTCTGATATTCTAAACAGAGTAGTGGAGGCAAGAGCTGAGCTGGAAGGTGTTCAGATGGAGCTCCAAAATAGGCCTAAGGATCTGAATTTGATGAGGAGAGAAAAGGAAGTATGTGAGCTGATGGCTAAGCTGCAGGTTGCTCAAAACAGCTTCCTTAAGCAGAAAAGTAAGATAGATTGGTTAGAGGCAGGGGATGAGAATAACAGATTCTTTCACAGCTCCATAAAAGCTAGAAGGAACTGTAATCTTGTACTACAAGTCAAGGATGCAGAGGGGAAGTTACATACTGAAGAGGAAAACATACAAGGAGCTTTTTTGGAGTTCTATAAAGGACTGCTTGGATCATCTGCAGAGGTAAAACCAGTACATAGAGGCACAGTGCAAAAGGGGAAGTGTATAACTAAAGACATGGAGGAGAAGCTGATGAGAGAAGTGACTAGCGAGAAAATTAAGGAGGCCATATTCAGCATTCCAAAAGACAAATCCCCAGGCCCGGATGGTTACACTAGTGGTTTCCTTAAAGATGCTTGGGAGGTGGTTGGAGAGATGGTAATTAACACTGTGAAAGACTTCTTTGCTAAGGGGAAGCTGCTGAAACAGTTAAATGCCACCACCATTACCCTGATTCCAAAAATAAAGAATCCTACCAGTGTGACAGAATTTAGGCCTATTGCCTGTTGTAATGTGGTGTACAAGTGTATATCTAAGGTATTATGCAACAGAATAGGGGGAGATACTTCCAAGGCTAATAAGCAGCAATCAAGGAGCTTTTGTTCTAGGGAGGAACATTGTGGAAAATGTTATGATATGCCAGGATATAGTTCGAAAATATGAGAGACAGAATCTATCTCCTAGATGCATCATGAAGATTGATCTAAAAAAGGCGTATGATTCTATAGAATGGAGTTTCCTGGAAGGTATGCTTGCAGCTCTCAAGTTTCCTGATAAAGTGACTAACTGGATAATGGCTTGTGTCACTTCCCCCAGCTTCACCCTGAGTTTGAATGGAGAGAATTTTGGTTTTTTCAAAGCCAAAAGAGGGTTGAGACAGGGGGATCCCCTATCCCCCCCTATTATTCACAATATGCATGGAATATTTATCAAGAGTGCTGGAAAGAGTGGGGAATAAAGAGGCTTTCAAGTTTCATCCCATGTGCAAACTGATGAAACTCAACCACTTGTGCTTTGCTGATGATCTCTTAATGTTTAGCAAAGGTGATACCAAGTCAATTATGCTAATCTTAAGAGCATTTGCAACCTTTTCTCAAGCCTCTGGACTGAAGATGAATAACAACAAGTCTGAAATTTACTTTTCTGGAATGAAGAGACAAGTAATGGATGATATTTTGGAGATTTCTGGGTTTAAGGTAGGGAATATGCCTTTCAAATACTTAGGGATTCCTATTTCATCTAGGAAACTCTCTACTATGGATTGTAGCGTGCTGGTGGATAAGATTGTTAATAGGATTAGAGCTTGGGGTGCAAAAAAACTCTCTTATGCAGGCAGAGCTACGTTGGTGAAATCGGTGCTATTACACTTACATTCATATTGGGCACAGATCTTCATCATTCCCAAAACGGTAATAAGAAAAGTTATGGCTGTTTGTAGGAATTACTTATGGGATGGAAGTGAAAACTATATTCGTTCTCCTATGGTGGCGTGGGATAAGATATGTAAGCCAAAGAACCAAGGAGGCTTGGGATTCATGGACAGTATGATATGGAATATTGCAGCAGTAGCAAAATTTTGCTGGTGGATTTACAAAGGTGAGGAGAGGTTATGGATTAAGTGGGTGAACAATGTCTATATAAAGGGACAGAATTGGGAGAGCTATCAGCCTGCAATGGACACCAGCTGGAACTGGAGGAGTATCTGTAGAGTGAGGGTGAAAATGGAGAGTGCTTTCACAGGTGGAAGATGGTTAAACACTCAAAAGGATTACACAATCAGTGAGGGCTATAAATGGACTATTGATCAGAGTCCAAAGCTGGCAATGGTTAAACACTCAAAAGGATTACACAATCAGTGAGGGCTATAAATGGACTATTGATCAGAGTCCAAAGCTGGCATGGACTGGGTTACTTTGGAACAGGTATGCAGTACCAAAGTATAGTTTAATTTCTTGGATTGCTGGGTGGGAAAGATTGATGCTGAAAGACAAGTTATATAAGCTTGGGATAAGCGCAGATGAGCAGTGCTGTATATGCATGATGAAAGAAGAAACTCACACACACCTTATCAGTGAATGTGAGTACAGCAGGAAGTGTTGGCATTTGATCAGCCACAGAACAAGAATTCAAGTCCCAGATTGTGGGGTTATTGAGTGGTGCAGCAAGAGAAGAGACAAATCCAGGTTCCGAAAACAGATTATTGCAGCCATTGTCTATGGTATGATCTATTATATTTGGAGAGAGAGGAATAGATGTAGGCTGGAAAATGTCACTAGAACTCCGGGAGTGATTGTAGGAGAGATGCTAGAATGTATTAAGCTTAGAGCAAAAAAATTGTGTAAAAATGTCAAAGTTAGTGACATGTTGTGGATGGAGAGTGTCTAGCTAATTAGTAGCTGATCTCCAGTGGTGTTAAAATGTATGGCTGATGCCAAGTTTTGAGCAATAAAATCTTCTCACATTTTCTCAAAAAAATAAAAATAAATAAATAACTTGTACAAACCGAATTATCAAATGACAGGACGAACATTTACTTTTTCAATGTTTATGAAGATACACTTTCTACAGTAGTGTTGGAGCAGCACGAGCCCCCATACTTTCAAAATACATACAGTATTTCACTGATTCTATTTTAAAGAATTTAAGTTCAGTCACAAATATAAGATGGAACCAAATCAATTAGAAGAATTTCTCTATTGCTAAAGAAGGATATATGGGAAAAGTTAATGTACCTGAGCAAGACCAATAACACCAATAATTTGTAGAGATTTCTGCCACTCTGAAACCACGTGAATTTCATCAGTAAAATGCAGCTAAAACTGTCTCCGATTGGCACACACAAATACTTAACACTCATACAGCCAGAGGAGAAAAAAAATATATTGATTATTAAAAGAAAAAGAAAGCTCCATTTATGTATTTATGTTATTCTGATAAAAATCTTTGACAGAATAAACCAGAGCTTCGATTTTTCTACCGGGAGTTATATATGTAGGAAAGGGAGAAAATCAAAACCATTTTTAGCAACGCAAACTCAATCAGTTAAAACAGGTTTTGTCGGAAAGGACGAAAGAACATACCTGCTAATGCATACAAAGCAGCAATTGAAGCCTGCACAAAAGAGCAGCACTTATGAGAGAAAACAAAATACAACAAGAAGACTACCTCAGTGCCCCAAAGGCTTCCGCCTGTGGCGAGCCAAGGAGAAGTCATATACATGCAGCCTTACCCCTCCTGATGACTCAAAATGATAACTGCGTCGAGAGTTGCATCGACAGGCTTGCTACTTCACAATGTATAGACAATATCAAGCCATTTGGCTATAAAGTAGCATATTCCAAAGCCAAAGTTAAGTGGAGTTTAGGCTTCATTGAGATGAAAAGTGAAAACGGGGAAACAAGGTAACCACTACAAAGAAAAGACGTTAAAAGGAATAAAAGGAGTAACTTTGATATGCATGTCTAGAGGCAACTAAACTGCCCCAGCCGGCTCAAATCTTTCTTTTTGTTTTGTTCTTTTCTTTTTCCAGATTAAAACGTAGTGCCTTTTTTTTCCTTTTGAAAGATAATCAGAACCTAGTACTTGAGAAAGAGTCATGTTATAAATTATAATTCATGCTTGATAGTGACTAGTATTATACTCCTATCATCCAAATATAACTATAACCTGCATGCTCGGAAATTTACAACTTTCTAAATATATGTTTGTAATTTTATGGATTGGGGAAACAATCACACCAAACAGTCACCCAAGGTGAAAATAATGCATGGTTGAAAAAAGAAAAGAGTGGCTTGAGCCCAACCCGAAGCTCGAATTTCCAGGGTGATGATCACCTCTAGCACGTCATTTCTCCAAACATGTCCCGTATATGTACAAATCAATCAACAGAGAAACGACAACTGCATTAGTGTTTACTTTTTGTCAATGTCACTAGATCTTACCACACCAAATCCCAGGAGTTGCAGTGGACTGGGTCTCAACTCCTCCAGGATCGCCTCAGCTTCCTGGAAAGAGAAAAAAAAACTTGTTATGATTCATGATAAAGACAAAGACATACAGCTTATGTCTGCGAAGGTACAAGCAATTAATGGACATTTAGATACTCCACAACTTAATTTCAAAACAAGCCTGAAACAAGATGGCAACACTCCAACTAATAAGGATAAAAGTGAGCCATTTCAGTCGTTGTATTGATGTGTTCACAAGTCAAATAGATTACTTAACACCATGAAAGACTCCTTCCCTAAATGAACCTCTTTAGGAAAACGGGTTATAAGGAATAGCTTTGAATTTCGGCTCAGCAATTTAGGCGTGCCACAGAAGGGGTCAGACAATCTGTAACATGCATTTTCCTCATAAGAAAATAGGTGATCAACCAATTAATATGCAAATACAGAGGGACCAAAAGTCCTGACTAACAGACCATACTTGAGTAGAGCATAATCGACTGCAATAGCTCTGCGCACGGCTGAAACGACCCTACATCTACTTGGAAATATGCCTTTTTTTCCGGAAAAGCCCAAAAAAAGAAAGAAAGAAACACCACCAAACGCAATAGCTTTTGTTTTCAGATGTCTTAATTGGAGAGTCAGAAATAAAAGAAAGTGTTACCAATCTCAAGAAAAACCAGATTAGGTCAGATGTACCTTTGCAACTGTGCCCAAAATTGATATGACAGAAAAGGCACAGTATTACCCCTAAAGATGGTGCATTTTGAAGATAACTTAAAGAAACAGGAAATACAAAATACTGTTACAACAGTACCTCATTGAGAATACTAATAGCTGTCTCAGGCTTTAACTCCTTAGCACGAAGCCCTTCTTTAACCCAAGATTGAAAACCACCCTGAAGAACATACGGTCTCTGGCATGAAGACAGAGTAAACCATTAGTGAAAAGAAGGGGAAAACCAAAGGAGATGCTTGCCATATTGAAAGAACACGCTGAGAAGACAAAGGCATCAGAATCCATGACACACCTCCCCCATGAAAAACTAAATTGGTTTAAACAACAAATCACAGTCTATGAGTAATTCTCTAAATGGGAAACAAGAACAAATTCATTCGGACACAGCATTTCCACTTGGTCCACAATCCAAGCAAGAGATTCCCCATTCTAGGATACCTCATCATTAGCTAGTCTGCAGCCAACTTCATTAGCTTCTAGAAACAGAAGGTAATAGATACATGAAAATTAGTGTCTAAAACAGCATCAACGTCAATCAAGCTAGAAAATTGAATCAAACCATTCCCAATTCGAAGACGACTGATAATAGTGAGAGCATCGCCCTCAAGGATCACATTGTCTGTGGGGTAGGCATTTCCGGCATATAGACTTAAAAACATTGTAATCCAGGAATGGAAAATCCCAGATCCATCCCTGTTATTGGAATTTTCGGAGGGATACAAATTTTTAAAAGGTTAATAAAATTTATAACGACGGTACATTTCGTTGGTTCACAATATACAGCATCTTTTATCCGAAGTATTAAGGCTATGTTCATCTTGTTTGTTGTGGCTTAAAGGGAAAAGGCTGATACATTTTGCTAGTTTAGGCTGAAATAAGAAACTAATCATTTTTAAAAAGGACAGCCTGTATAACCTTTACAGATTATTTAACACATCTTGGCCAGACTCACTTCTATTATCACATTTTAAGCTATGTAAATAGACCTTCCAAAAGAAGCATAAAGTAAATACTATTACTGGCTCCACATTGAAGCTTGGGGTACGACACTTGGATCTTTCATTTTAGTTTAAAACCAAGAGGTTTGTTCTATAAAATACCCGAGTCTGACACTTGGACAGGAACCAGTGTCGAATAGTTCTATCCATGTCTGAGTAACTTAGAAACTTAAAAATACCCTAAGGGAAAATTCATAACGTAGCCTGTAGGAGCCAAATAAACATTTTGATCGGTCAAATCTTAGAGGCCACGATCTTTCTCAGTCGTCATCATGCTCTACAACAATGACCCCACCACTATCTGATTTTTGAAATCAAGGTATTGAAGACTCGACTAGACTAACAAAGTAAAATTGTAGACAGCAAGCGAAAACTAAACAGAGTTTCTGAAGGTGGTATGCACTGATCAGTACAGACTTCCCAACTTAAGTACAATGCAATAGTGCTGAAAGCCAGGCGCTATCCCTAACTGATATTTACCCCATAATCAAGCAAAAGAATTTCATTTTAACCATTCCAACTAAAGAAAGGTGTTTGTTGTTCTACATAACTGATTGACACATCAACAACCATGCCCAACGCACAATGTAGTTCCTCATTACTGGTACAAAAGAGGCTGTTCTATCCGCAGTTTGTCGCACATAATCTCTCTAGAGATGCGAAAAAAATAGTTTTTTGAAGAATTGATAGATACTTGAGCCTTAAATGTAGAAGATATGAGAAAACTGCCGTTAAAATAAATAAATAATATGTTTGGCGCCGGCTTGCTTACTTTGCATCCTTATGTGCTAAGTCAGCTGACTCTTGTAAGGATTATCCTAACCTATAGTCAACTCTTAAGCTTTCTGGAGTATTCCTTGTCCTCCACCTCATATCCTTCTTTTGCTCATGAATACATTTTATCTCTTAAAAGAAAATAGATATGAGATGACTGACCTTAACCCCAAGCTTTCTCAATGATCGTGCAATGCCTTTGGCTCGACTTCCATCAACATCCATAACTATGACCTTGGACCTGTCCTATTGGTAGCACAAAACTTAACATGAGACATCATAATAAACAAGTATATAACTACCTGAATAATAAACATGAGAGATGCCAACATATCCCCAAGAGAGGCGATACAGAAAAAGGAATGTAGTATATTTAATTTTATATTGGACGAAATCAGTCAAGGAAATAGAAGGTAGAAGATAACAGTAAATAACAACGATCACTGATGAGCCTATTTGTAAGTTTCTATGTCAGCAAACACCACTTCCCATTTTTCCTCCCCTTCTTAGTTTTTACTTGAGGACACTCCGTTAAATGCTAATAACACTAGCTAGCAACATGTTCCTGCCATTTGAAGCACGCTCACTGCTTTGACTTTTCAGAGTTTCTCAGTTGCAGTGTTTAATCTTCAGTAAGTAAAAATAATTGATCAAAATAAAAAAATTCCTTTCATGTTTAATTCTATAATCTGTGGTCATGGCATATTGCATGAGCATGACACCTAAAGCTAAAGCAAATAACTACCAATTGTGTGCACCCTCTTTGGCATTAAAATAGCATCCGTTAGAACGAACTTCAAGTTTCAAATAGAGTTATCAACGTGCACAGTTGAGTGTAATTTCATAAACTCGTTTCATGGAATATAAATTATTAAGGAAGATATATAGGTTTAGGGCTATGTGTGTGGAGCAAAAAATAATTTATATCCAGAAATTCTTTTGATGATGAAGTATAAAAGCAAGACTATGCATACTTGAACATTCTTGAGGTTACAGATTACTGAGGCTATCAAAGCATCATCAAGGTCTCTGCTACTCTTCATTAACTTCCTCAATGAGTCATCAACCTGATGAAACATAAATTCAAGTCATTCAAGATAGAAACCTCCTTCCTTCAATGCCCTCCCCTTCCGCTCAAATCAGAAGACTTTCACATCAAGTGTGCATAATAGAGATATTACTAGAACATCTAACAAAAACCGTAGAACACTCCAAATGTTAACAATAGAAACCTGAGGTAAGGACACGTCAGCATATCGAGATCGTGTAGTTCTTCTAAGATCAGGGATTCCATCTCGTAGCTTCATTTCCTTCAAATGCAAAGACCACAATGTACTCAATCAGAAATAATATTGAAAAAAAAAAAAAAAAAAAAAAAGGAACGAGAGACGGCATATGCCAGTGTTTCAAGAAACCAAAGGACTCCAGTAGACAAAAATTCAATGCTAATGTCAGCTCCAGCATCAAGATTGTAATAGCTTTAGATAAAAGGGAAAAGATTTCTTATGGTCACTAACCTCAGGCCGGACATCAGTAAGAACAGCACTATCCTTCCCTTTTAAGAGATCAAAAGCTAATTTAGGAGAAAGATCTCCAGCATAGCCACTGTACGATACCACCCAATATATAGTCCTGCACAAATCTGATACACAGCATAAGTTTTTCTGTAAAAGTAAAAATCAGCTGCTAGCCCGCAAAGGTAAGGGATGGTAAAGGACATCAATACCATAATGTAGACGCAGTGCCAAGGAAAAGAACAAAAGGGACAACAGGATCCGAGGGGTCTAAGCCTAAACTTCGCTCCAGTCCTTCAATGGCAGAATATGCCTGCACATAAGATGCATAAATTAAGGACATGAAGATGATAGCAGAACCGTTATTAAATAACCAAATCACAGGTTAATGCTCGGTCCATAACACATTCGATCTATAGCTGTACAAGATGTCATGTGCAGAGCATTTTGATCTTTCATTTTTGGGACACTAAGGGGGGTGAAGCCATATACAAAAGCAGGCCTAGATTATTATGTTCCCACACTATAGTGTGCAGACTGCAGAGTGATCAGGCAGCCGTAATCACTTCATTGCAGCATAAAGAAGAAGAAGCCTCTTTAAAAGGTAAAATGCCCGTTAAACTTGTGTAAGTGATGCCACATAAGATGTAGCTCTTCCTTATCATTTCAGATGAAACAATATATCAGATTCCGGCATATGGTAATGTGGTAAGTGCATCAGGTAAAGCAGCATAATAAATTAATTCTATCAATATGCGCACTATTTCATCATGCAATCATACTTAAAAAAGGAGTTTCGTGTCAGAATTAAAATTACCTGAAGAGAAAACACTGCAACTGGCTTTAAAAGTTCACTACTTTTCACCTCAAATGAATTGACTGCATTCAGAAACTCCGGTGGCAGAAGCTCTTTAGAGGCTTCATATGAGTAGTACACTAACTTACTCCCCTTAACTAAAGAATCTTCGACCAAAATAATAAATTTCTGAAGTAACTCAAGAGCAAGACCGCCAGCTGTTTCAGTGCTCGCCTTTAGATCACCTGGAAGACTGCTCAATTTATTCCGAGTAATTTCACCAGTTTTATCAACAGAAGAGAACACATTATTCGACAGTTTCTCAATTGCATCATTGCCATCCTTGATAATGTCTGTTATTGTGGATGTAACTTTATCTACAGAACTATTCACTGCATTTTCCACCTTACTAATTGAATCTCCTATCGACTCAACTGCTTGAGAAGTAGAATTTTCAACAGCATTGCCAGTGATCTGCAACGAATCAGTCTGTATGCTCGAAACATCAGGAACATCAGTATCACCTACTGCAAAATTATCCAAAATTGTGGCAGGATCGGTACTAGCCCGTTCTACAAATATATCAACATTCTCTACCCCG
This sequence comes from Spergularia marina, assembly GCA_963680865.1. NCBI lineage: Eukaryota > Viridiplantae > Streptophyta > Magnoliopsida > Caryophyllales > Caryophyllaceae > Spergularia > Spergularia marina. The sequence goes on along the minus strand of OY804553.1, from coordinate 16,337,743 downwards.
GCTTCCCCGGCATACACAGGTGACACAAATGCAGTTGTATCCTCCACATATTTCAGATGTTCCCGGCCCAAAACTAACGAGTCACTTACATTTTCTACGCGATAAGGCCATTCATTCGACAATAGCTTACGCCCTCCCAGAAATTCGGTATACAGAGAATTTGCAGCTTCTTTTTGAAGCCATTTCTCTGGAGAAACTCCACTGGACAACTTATGTACCAGGGTGTCTCCTGAAACCCATCTAACACTAACATTGAACGCGCTTTGAGATCGAAAGTTACGCAATCCATCATATAACAGAATCTGCACCATCCAAAAACGGTCCACAAATACGCAATTAACATTCCTAACTCGTAAACTGGCAACTTTTCATTTACTATTCTTTTGTCCCTCTTATAGAGATTCATGCAACAAAATATGACGAAACCCGTCACTGTGCTCAAAAGCAATCATTAACTTAGACAATGTATAACGAAATAAATTATTTTACAAAGTACGAGTTTTAATTAAAAAATGTTGCAATTTCAAAGAATCGGGACACAATATCGTACCTGTGAATGAGAAGAGCAGGAAGTGGCGGAGCAAACAGGCAACATTTTTAGGCCTACAAGCAGAATAAACACAACACCAACATCCAAAATGATGCTCTGCCTCAGACGAACTTGTAGTTGTGGTTCATCTTTTTGTTCTTTCTATTTCTTGCCTCTCATTTCTGTGATGCCATCTTTTTCATTTATCTTTGCTTTTGATTTCGTACCTTTAAGGGTATTTCCGTCTTTTCCTCAGCTCAATGTCAAGGCAATCATTTCCGGATCTCAACGGACTTGGTCACAGAATGAGATATGAAGTGGGACGGTCGCACTCTTGGTGTAAAATATCTTTCTATACATTACGTAACGGCCGATATGTATCGACCTAAGTATGTGTTTGACCTAACTTTTCAAAGCGTTTTTTTAATTGTTTGAAAACCGATACTAAAAAAAAAAAAAACTACCTTTGGCCAGGTAAGACCCAAACCTGATATGATCCGCTCCCAAACCAACCCGACTTGCCCAATTACTGGCTCTACTTTTTTTTCATGGGTGTTTGAGATGGGACGGAGGTAGAGCTGGCAAACGAGTCATTCGGGTCGGGTCATCTTTCGGGTCACGTATTTCGGCTCGATTCGGTCGAGTTTAGTTCGGGTGTGCCAATTTCGGGTCAAATTCAGGTTGGGTCAGATTCGAGTTGTTCAAATCTAATTATTTTAATGATAGATTTCTTAAAATTTTGTCTAATATTATCTTAATTTGAAGTTTTACCGGTAATCTAAGTGATTGAAGGTGTAATATATCTAACTAGTTATTTAGCCCGTGCAATATTGCACGGGATGTTATACTAATTGTTTTTGTAAGTCGTGAATTTGCTTTTTAAGACTCATGATCCGCTATACTTTACAGTAATTAACTCATTATTTTTGAGTTATGAAACCGTGTTTTATGACCTATGGGGGCTATGGCCCATATCTATCCGAACTCGTTTTAATTTGACACAAATATCTTTGGGTCAAATCTGACCCAACCCGTGGAGCCGTGATTGAGTTCAGGCCAAATGACGCCAAAATGTGTTAGAAGAATACAAAAGTAGTATAAAAGCCGTAGTTAAGCAAACCCAAAACAGGTTCAGAGTGCATTGTAGTCAAATTAGAATTTACTTACACCCATGAAGTTCCTGCTCCATCATGTATGCATCTCATAGATGTAGTGGCCAATGGGTATATTTGGAGACTTTAATGGTGGTTGAAATAAGAGTTCACTCGCAGATAAGTGCTGGTAATTCTACACTGTGCATATGTTTCAATAGTTAAATTTACGTATAAGAAATTTATTGACGTGTATCAGTTGTTTAATTTAGCGAATTTTAGTTCCCTACTATAAAAAAAACTGTCACATAGTTATTAACTCATGCAAATTGTACTCATTAAGTTAAAGAAGGTCAACACTCAATTAGTTATTAATTCAATGAATTGAATTAAACCAACTCTATACTCGCTTACTCAAACCAATCTATCGGACGCGCTCTTGTATATCATGAACCTACTTTTGGATAATGAATCGAGATATAATGATCACAATTTACTTTGTTGGGAAAATAAAAGTGTATTTTGTATTTTTATTTTTATGTTTCTTTTTATCTTATTTGAGATAATGTGTAAACCAATTTTGATCCAAAAAATATTTCATTAAGTATACAGTTTTTTGGAAATAATTTTATATATGAAAGTTATATTGTTTTGACTTGGTCAAGGATCATAAAATGATAGGCAATTTTATGAGTGATTTATGTTAACAGATCAAATTAAGGTTACTAACCTGTAGAATAGTAATTTGATAGGAATAGGACAACAGTAGTTTCACAAACCCGTAGTGATTTTTCGTTGTGGGTGTATTACATATATATAAAGATTATTTATTTTTTCTTTGTGAGTAGTGGTAACTCTTATGTAACTATCGATCTAACCGTTATAGTCATCACTCTTTTTTGTCCTCCGAAAAGTTAGTCGATATAACACTTTTCGTTACTATATGATACTCCCCTCCGACCCGGTCGATTCTTTACTCTTTCAATTTCGAACCGCATTTCAGTAAATACTCTACCTTTCAATTTTTCGGTCATTTTTGGATTGCAAAATGGTTATTCTCTCCCCACTCAAGCCACTCCCCAAGCGTTTTTTGGTTGTAAATTGACCATTATATCCTCAATGTACCCACTCCCCATGTATTTTCTAATTGTTTAATTGTTTCTCACAACTTATCTTTTCTTTTGTGCCCAAACCAAAGCTAAGGTATTCATCGGAGGGAGTAGTATAAACTTATGAACCCCCTTGGAGGAAAATTTCTGCTTCATCTTACACAAATTCAAAGTTACAAATTTTGGTCTTTCACTTTGGTAAGTTTAACTCGTTACTAAGTGGTAGACTATAGATAAGAAGATATTTCTACCCTGACAAAAAATTTATTTACCACTTTTGGCTAATTTTTATATCATCTCTTCACTTTTATTAATCATCTCATTACATCTCCCCCTCTCGCTTAATATTTTCTCACACTTTTTTATTTTTTTCTTATACCACGGCCCACGGGGTATGTCGTTTGAAGTGCGACCAAAGGAGTAGTATATATCAAAAGGATGTTTGAATACACTAACTCAAATACCATGTTGATCAACCTTTACCTGCCCTAAAACTCGTGCACATCATACTATCATAGTAAGTCAAACATGAAATACACTCTACGTAGCTTTTGTTGAGTAAGAATTTACATGAACACATATGCGGCACACCCTTTGCATGGATATACACGAAATACATATTTTTGTTTGGTACAAAGGAGCAGCTAATGCTGCGGGGGTGGGGGTATGAGGATTTGAACTCGGGCAACCCCCAGGCAGCGGTTGAGTTCCTGACCAGCAGGTCAACCTTAATCCTCACGAAATACATATTAGACCAGTTTAAAAGTTGGCATAAGATCGCTAATCCAATAAATTAGTTATATTTCTAGTATAAATGTTTTTTTTTTTTTTAAAGTTTGCATAATAAGGAAAAAAAAAATATCAGAAAAATTAAAAGGAAGAAAAAATTAAAAATAAAAAAACCTTATGTTGTTCTCTTCCCTCACTTTTCGTTGCAACAACACACCCAACCCCGATCTCTGTCTTCCTCTGTCCTGCCGTGCGACGATAGCGCCCTACGGGGCTACGGACGACCGCCAACTATTCCTGCTATCTCTACGACCTCGCCTCGCCAGACCTTTGATCCATTTCTCTTCTTCTTGGTTTTTTTTTTTTTTTTTTTTTTTTTTGGTAACTCGACCTCCCTTCTTCTATTCTTTCTCGAATCATTAATTATAGAACCCAAATCAAAAGAAGTGATATTCTCGAATCAATCACAACTTAAACTTCATGGGAATAAGGAATACAATGAAAAAGTTGGTTGCTTTGTGTGTAAAAAGTCTATGGTTGCTTTGGATTCAATGTGAATGAGTTTGTGTTGCTCCCCTTTTATATAATTGATATATATATTTTCATCTAATTGAGAGCAATTAGAGATTTATATGAGGTATATTTATGATTTAAAAAGATTGGATGTTCCATGTATTCTTCTCGATTCTTGCCAATTTTACGTTGATAATCTTGCCATATTCTTTGTAAATTACAGCTGCACATAAGCTTAATACATTCTTCCATGCGAATTTTTCATTAATATTCTTGCCAAATTATCCGTAAATTATAGCTGCGTATATTGTTGCGAAAATACTAATATTTCTGTCATTTTTTCGTGAATACTGTATATTGGAGTTATTATTGTTGCCTAAATTTCCATGCACGATCTTAAATGATTATTAGATGACCACATTCTTGCATGATTGCCATTTTTATTGTATATATTCTTGCCGATTTTAGTGCTGATAGTTGTATAATTGTGCTAAATATAGCAACACAATATATCAGTACCATAATTAACGTATACTGCGTGCATGTGTCTTGTGTTTGCGTGCGTGTGTCTTGTGTGTGTCTTGTGTTAACATATTAGTGGTATTTATGGATATTTTCATTTGACATCAGTATCATAGGTGGACATCCTTAAAAGGTTTTAAATCCACCGCTATTAACAAATAACTAGTTTTTGCGCCCGTGAAATCACGGTTTTATTTTTTGTCCTTTCGAATGAAAATTGTACACGATATCTCTATGACTTAATTTGTGTGATCTATCATTGCGTCACATTCACCAAAAGTTTAGGTTTTGACCTAAGTGGCTAAGAAAGCACCCCACTTATAAGATGAACTCGTAACTCGTAAGTAAATTTATTCTTTCTAAATTGTTGTTATCTTACATACGCCTTTCTTGAAATTGTATGAGTAAGAAGGGTTCAAAGTTTTAAAAAATAGAATAAGGTACATAGTTTGAACACAAATTTATTACATGATGCTGTCTTTACTTAAAAGTATTTTAAAAATAATTATCGTTGCAAACAATATTTCGAAAATAACAAATAGTCATGATCTACATATCACAATGGACAAAATCATGATTTGAGTAACTTTGTATGAATTTGTAGTTGGAGTTTAAAATTAGTAAAACCTGTCTATTCGGTCAATTGCAAGATCAAAAGTATTGGTGACTAAAACGATCAACTTTCATAATAGAATGAGTTTTACTACAATATAACCATTTGGAACAATTCTTATATTAATTTGTCCCTAACAATAATTTGGGAGAACTGCATACATATGCACTACATAATATGAAAGAATAATTGATACATACAATCACTAAAAGGTGTCAATATCCCTCTAAATAGTTGTAAGAGACAATTATCTACACCACCATTTTTATATCTCATATCCTAACTTGATTTCTCCTTTTCGACATAGCATTCAAGTATGACATGCAATTTTTTTTTTCTTACTTCAAACAAAGAACTAAAGGATATATAACATGTTGATCTAACATGTAACTGACAAACATGGCAAACGAAAAGTCAGGAGACACAATATTCAATACCATTATTAGTGATGGCCACGGGCCGGGCGGGCCAGTGCTAGGGCCGGGCTCCACCGGGCTAGTGCTCGGAGAATCGAGCACTAGCACTAGCCCTACACACCCGGGCTAGTGTCAGTGCTCGATTTCTCGGGCACTAGCACTAGCCCGCCAGTGCTTGACCGGGCTAGTGCCGGGCGGGCCAGTGCTCAAGCACTGCTGGCTCGGCCAAAAAAAAAAAAAAAAAAAAAAAAAAGGGCTTGGTCATAATTACCATAATTTTATCATTTTTTGATAAACTTATAATAATTAGGATGCCTACGTATCTCGAAAGAATCAAAGCCCACGTAGTTCTTCACTTACCTTACTTACCGTCGCTTGATTATTTGATCGGTTCATTCTTAGACGTTCTCATCGGCGGTTGATGATTCCGATTCCGATGTAGTATCCATTGTCATGAATGGATCATCTTCTTCGTCATCATCATCATCATACTTCTTTCCTTGTCTTCTTTTTAATGCTTGATCCCAATCTTTTTTGCATACACATACTTTCACGGATTCGGGAGCTAACCTTGATCGCTTTTCATCCAATACTCTTCTACCTGCACTAAAAGCGGACTCCGAAGCAACTGTCGAAGCTGGAACTACAAGAACATCCTTTGCAATTTGGGTTAAAATCGGATATTGGTGGCTATGTTTATGCCACCAATTAAGAATGCTAAAATCACTTTCATCGGTAGTATCATGGACAAGTGTTAAATAATCATTGACAAAAGATGTAGTATCATTTAAAGTCGTTTTTTGTTTTTTTAAAATAATATTATGATAAAAACTAAATCTACTTGGTTTAGATTTAGATGACATGGAAGAAGAACTAGCTTGTGCATCAGTACCACTACGTGTATCATACAAATCATGTAATTTAGCAAGAATAGAAACACATTTGTTCACATAATTATCTACATCATAGTCTTGTTGTAATGTTGAATAATAAAATTCTAACATGTTTTTCAATCCCGCAGATTTAACACCGGGAACAAGAATACATGCAATGCCATATATAATAGGAAATTCAGTAAAATAAGCCAACCATTTCTCACGCATTAAAGAAACAACTTGCTTTAAGCTATCATAATTAGAAGAATCAACATTAGACATAGCAAAAACTATTTTAATGCATTGTAAAATCACCAAATGAACATTTGGTTCATATACTAGCGAAAAAACTTTTGTAGCATCATAATAAGATTTCAAAAGATCATAAAGAGGTTCGGTAAGTTCCCAAGTAACATCATCGAGAAGTCGTGCATTTGGATCGGTAGAATGATGTTCATTATACAAAGTAGTAATAACTTGTTTATACCTGATTGCAGCACCTAGCATGGTGTAGGTAGAATTCCACCTTGTTGGTGTATCAAGACCAAATCTCTTTGCTGGCAATTGATGTTGCGTGCACAATTGTTTGTATCTACGCTTTTTTGTGCCCGTTGCTCTAAGCCACTTAATAACTTTTCTAATAGGGCTTAAAATAGAAGAAATACAAGCAGTTCCTTCTTGAGCGGACAAATTAATAATATGTGCACAACATCTAACATGTAAAAACATACCATCTAATAATAAAGTTGGAATATTACTCTTGATATGACCAATACAATTAGTATTAGCCGAAGCATTATCAAATGAAATAGTAAACAACTTATCAGTCAATTTAAACTCATTACAAGTAGCATGAATACGAGAATATATGTTATAGTCGGTATGCGACTCTTCCATAACATCAAAAGCAATAATACGTTTTTGTAATTTATAATCATTATCAATCCAATGAGCGGTAATGCATATATAAGGCTCACCTTGTCTTGAAGTCCATGTATCACTAGTTAGGCAAACACGTCCACTAAATGAACGAAAATATTCAATTAGCTCGCCTCTAGTTTTGTGATATTGTGCATAGTATGACGCTTAAGAGTGTTCCTAGGCACCTTTCTATAAGCGGGTTGTAATGATAATCTATTAAACTCTTCATAATTAATACTTTCACCAAAACTAAACGGCAATTCATCAAGACAAACAAAATTAGCCATATTATCAATCATTCGATCTCTATTATAATAGAAAGGAATACCTCCACCGGGGGTCGGGGTCATATAACTTCCGATTTGTGATTGACCACCACCATGGCTTGATTCACCTTCAACTATTTTTTCGGGGTCGATTATGCCATGTACGCTTTGTAGGTGTCGAGCTTGAGTGCCGATTCCGCTACCCGTTTTCCACTTCAATTCCACATTAACATGGTTGGCTTTGCAAATTCGACAAACAAGTTTGAAACATTTTACACCTTTTTGGTCATTTTCGGTGTAGACTTTGTCAAAATGAGCCCAAACAAAACTTGCTTTGACACCACGTCGATTAATAATACCACCACCTTGTCCACCTACAATTAAAGAATAATGATATTAATTAAGTTGTAAATTTACATTAATTGAATAAATTAAAAAATTAAATGAATTGAATAAATATGCAACTTTATAAATTGAATTTTACCATCTTGTAAATCTACATCCGTTGTTGGACGAGAACGGGGTGGTGGCATGACCGATGATTCTTGTTGTGATGCATTACCTACACCTACAAATAAAATTATATCAGTAAAAAGAAAAATTGACAAAATAAAACTAATAATTATAAAAATAAATTATAAACATTAATTTACCTTGATGAATATCACCTAGAGGTGATTCTTCATATTCTTTCAACACTCTTCTTTGATCGGGAGTTAGATTATCCATTTCGGGTTAATATGATTTTTTGATAAGAATATTAAAATATTCAATACGAAATACAATAATTATCAATACTAATAATAATTATCAAAATAACAATAATAAAAGTACTAAATATTGTATACTTACTTAATATAATACTTGTAGTAATTTTTTTCTAACTAAAATTAAAAACTTAATTAATACTTAAAAATTGTAATATTTTTTTTAAGTAAATTTAAAACTTGAATACTTGAGAGTTGTAGAATTGTGGTAATTGAAGAAGAAATGTAGAATAGAGAGAGTGATTGTGTGGAAATTGAAGTTGGATTTATTGGGTATTTATAGAAAATTTAAGGGTAGGGATAAAATTAAAAAAAAAAAAAACAAAAAAAAAAAAAAACTGCCAAACCAAAGTCACAAACGGCTAGTTTTTTAAACCCAAACTAGCCGTTTGCTAGGGGCGGGCTGGGGCGGGCCGTTACTTGACCAGGGCTTTAACCAGGGCTTGACCAGGGCTTTGACCAGGGCTTGACCGGGTTTGACCAGGGCTAGTGCTTGAAAACTTGAGCACTAGCCCTGGCACTACCAAACCCGGGCTTTGCCGTGCCTGGGCCGGGCCGTGCCGTGCCTTGACCAGGGCCGGGCCAGGGCGGGCCCGGGCTCCTAGTGCCCAATGGCCATCTCTAACCATTATTAAGATGATGAGTAATATTTTGAATAATGAAATTTATGACAAATAAATTTAAAGAAGTTGAAGTGTTCTCTAAACGTTCGAAGAGACAGCTCAAGAGGTGTTTTCACTTGATTTAATATGAGAGTAACACGTAAGGTGATGACATGGAATAAAGCCACGTGATATTTGTAAAACTAATTTGTTAGCCTATTAATATTACTGTTATTATTATTTTTAGCTTTAGTCCCCGTGCAACGAACGGAATCATTCGAAAATTTCAAAAAACATTTAGAAACTTGCCAACAATAATTGCTAACCTTTTCTCATATATTAGTTATCTACTATTGCGTATTTCCTCTCCCCCGTTCCCATCAACCTCACAAACACTCTATCCTCATGCTAAAAACACCCTTTAAGAAACACCTAAAATATTTCACCCCATTTCTGACACTTGTAACTTGCTATCGTAACCCGAGACCTGTTCCCTTTTCCACTCCCCCAAAAATGTCATCCCAACCATTAGTCTTATCAATTACACAACATGTCCCCTATTCATTCTACATAGATTTTCCAATAACTTTTATTGAATTTGAAATCTAACATTGTTGACGTTGTATGTACTCCTTAGATGATAAGCTGCACCGTTAGTGTATTATTTAAATGAACTAAAACTTTCAGAAAGCTTACATTTTTTTTTTTTTTACCATTCCATTCCTCTAACCCATCACATCTTAATTTCATTTCACATTTTAACCAATTGGCTTGTAAATAGAAAGAAAATCAAAATCTTTTCTCGTTTTTCATTTAAGAATATTTTTTGTATAATTCCGCAGTGAAGCAATATTTATAGTATTTGTAAAAGATATAACTAATGCATGCAGTTTTTGAAAAATAATGACAAATTATAACTTTTGCTCATTACATAGGACAAAATCTTGAGTTGATTAAAGTAAGATGAATTTTATGTTCGTGTGTGGATTATATTGAAATCGCAGTTGCCTAATCAATTGCAAAATCAAGATATTGTTGACCAAATTACATTAAAATTTTATTACAACATAACAATTTTGAATATTTACAGTATAAATTTGTAACAGACTATGATTTGAAAGTACAAATTATGTAGACAATATAAAACCTAAATAATTTCCTGAATTAATCAATAAGATTCTGTATCTTGTTTTTTCAAGAGAATACCACTTAACTAATGAAGGAATTGAGTTGAACATGCGCCCTATGGGCACACGTTAGAAAAACCTATAATACATCTAGTTACTAATAGATCATAATATTTCTCAATATTGTTGTATGGTAAAATTATCCACACCACTATCTTATCTTATTTCTAGTTTAATTATCTCTTTCAACATGCTAGGCATGCACGCCTAATTATCTCACTAAAATCAAACAAATAACCAAGGTATATATAGTACATTGAACTGAGTTGTAACTGACAAACTTAGCAAACGAATAGCCATGATGTTTAATACAATTATAAAGAATAATAAGTGACTAATTATGATATTTATGAAAATTAATTTAGAAGAGATTAAGTGTTTGTAAACGTCTAAGAAGGCAGCTGAAAAGATTGTAATTCATTTCATCAAATCCAAGAGTGACACGTAAGCTAATGATGTGGGATTAAATTAGTGACAACTAAGTTCGATCTCTCTTGTGATGACACGTAGGATTAACGAAACTTTTTTGTTAGCCTATTAATATTATTATATAGACTTATCTAAGTCATTTTTGCTCAACCGAATCATTAAAACATCTGGTTATTCGGGCGTAGGTCATTTCAGTTCGGATCACGTTTGGGTCGGGTCTTGTTAAGGTCAAACAGAATTCGGGTCATTTTCGAGTTTGGATCGGGTTGATTTGGGTTTCGGGTTGAATTCAAACTAGAAATTCGGGTCAAGTTTGAATATTCGGGTCAAGTAATTCGGGTCGGATGTTCGGGTCTGAGTCAGTTTTGCCGGGTCTAGACGGAGGGAGTACGAAACAAAAAAAAAACTTTGGCCAGCATCAACAAAACCTCCCAAACAAAACCCCTCCATTTCTAGAACACTACTGCACACTTCTTATTCGAACTCTTTCCCCCCCCCTCTCTCTCTCTCTCTCTCTCCCCTCCGCCGTCCGTCGTATCTCGGTGAGACATTTTCTTCATCTCTCTATCATAATCTCTGCTGTGACATTTCATTGTTATTCGATTCGTATTTTGCGAATGATTTCTCCAACTTTTGTGTGCAGGTGATTTTGAATCCACTTATCAGATTTCATTCGTAATTTTGCCGATATGGCGGTATGTTACTAGGGTTTATTCGATTTTGTACTGAATGAATGATTCTTGTTTCTCTATTACTTTATCTTCTGTAATTAGGGTTTATCGATTTTCATTTCATGTTTTTTGATAGGTTGATAGAATATTGAAAGATGACGCTTCTGAGGAGAAGGGCGAGCGCGCTAGAATGGTTTGTTTCTGTTTTTCGGCTCCGAGATCGCTCTTTTAAGTATCGTTAATCGTCGTTGTTGTTATTATTGTGTGCTTTGATTGTGTGTTCAGATGTATGTTTATTATTAGAATCAGCATTGAGCACAAAGTCAGTCCCCTTTTAGTTAAAGGATTAGCTGATCTTCGTTTTGGTTCGGTTTTTCTCGAGTTGACGATTGTAATTGAACTAATTAAAGTGTCATTTCGCGCTTGTTTTACTGTCGTTAATTCGTTGTTGTTATTGTTTTCTTTAATTGCACCGGTATTTGAGTTATCCTGGAACGGATGACTATGATTTATGCTTAACTTTCATCTAAAGAAACATCACGTTTTGGTATTTGTGAAGATCTGTTATGCTGTGGCCATGTACTATTGCTTGCTGATGGTTGACGAAAAGCTGTATTTTTTTTTGGCAGTCGTCATTTGTGGGCGCAATTGCAATTGTAGACTTGATAAAGACAACTCTTGGACCAAAGGGAATGGTATTACTCTTAATTTCCGATACCTTTTTTTTTCGATTTCAGTGTTGTATGCATAACCTAGTTGATGGTGGCCCCTTGTGCTGCATTGTACCCTATAATAGTGGCTTATTATTCTTACGTGTTGTCATGTAGGACAAGATTTTGCAGTCAACTGGTCGGGGTCATAAGGTGACTGTGACGAATGATGGTGCTACAATCATGAAGTCACTTCATATCGACAATCCAGCTGCCAAAGTTCTTATAGGTATCCTTGACATTGTTTTTTTTTTTTTTTCTGTAATGGTAGTGGTAAAGTGAATTTGTGTTTCCATTATTATAGTGGTGCAGTGTATTTATTGACTTAGATAGTTTGTACTTCAAGAGTTCTCTTCATCAGAACTATAGACAATGCTAAATTTTTCCTGATTTTAAGCAATAATAATTGTGGTATACTACCTTTGACCATGTGAGATATATTTGAGAAACACCTGATTGTTGTGGTAGATTAATGAGTTGAAGCACGAGTGTCTTTGATTATTTATTACTTTGCTGATGGCAAGATACCCCTTAACTTGAATCCAGAAATTTCAAAAACCCAAGATGATGAAGTTGGTGATGGTACGACATCTGTTGTTGTTCTTGCTGGGGAGCTGTTAAGAGAGGCTGAAAAGCTGGTTGCAATGAAGATTCATCCAATGACCATAATCTCAGGTGAGGGTCATATCTCTGGTTTCTTTGGGTGTTGTGTAAATTTTAGCCTGCGCGTTGTGGGAGTTCATTATTTATTAAGATCTCTTGGGCTTCTGCAACTGTGACTATCCTGCAACTGTTATTGCGGTAAACAAGCTTTTTATTGCAATAAATAAAAGGCGACCATGCTCACCGTATAGGAGCCAAGGCACTGGTGCTTTTATAGGTGTTCCCCTTATTTGGTTTAAAGAAATTGTGATGACTTGTAACTTTGTAGCTCAGTGGACTTTATGTCCTCCCATGCTTTTGTGATATTTAAAAATTGAATCTTTCTAGCAATAAAAAGAAAGACGAAGAAGTTTACTTGTTATTCTCAGTCAGTTTTTTTTTTTTTTTTTTGTTTTTTTTTTGTTTTTTTTTTTGTTTTTTGTTTTTGTTTTTTGGTGTGTGTGGATGCACGGCTTAACTTTATGGGCAATGGCTTAGTAGTTTAACAGCTAACTTGACCTCTCATATCACTGTGCATTGGGTGAGGATCCTCTAGAGTTTGAATTTGGTAGAGTTTACCAAAACAAGTAATAAGACAAAATAAAAAGAATTTTGAGGGTCACAAATAAATTGTTAAAAAATTTCTTCTTGCCTTTTAAGGCAAACTCTACCAAATAGAGTTGATTTGCAACTCTAGAGGATCCCAACACCTGTGCATTGGTAGTTTAGAAGCAGTTACACATGCTCTTGGTCTTTTATGTCATTTTGTGTTCTTGTGTTTGAGCCTCTACCTTAACCTTATAAATGCGCTTATGTCTGACTTCTTTCTCACTGATTTTCTGCGTCTTTTATTGTCTAGGTTATAGGATGGCTGCTGAATGTGCTCATAAAGCATTATTAAAGAAGGTTGTTGACAATAAACTAGATACAGGTACTGGCTGCTGGCCGTTTACTATACAATGCACTTCTGTTCATTGTACTTCATGAATTTTATTTGACATACATGGACTTTCATAATGCACAGAGAAATTTAGGACAGACTTGATGAACATTGCAATGACTACATTGAGCTCCAAAATATTGGCCCAAGACAAGGAACACTTTGCCAATATGGCAGTTGATGCAGTGATGAGACTGAAGGTGATAAATCTATTTGATCAGTCTTCAGAGTATTTAGTCTGATGAGATGCTTTCTGCCTATTCTATGCAAGTTCTCTTTGCTTCTGTAGTTTCGTGGTATTTGCTTTGAGTACCAATGTGATGTTTTATCACACTTGGAATATGGGTGTGGGGGGCCTTTTTCCCGTAGTCTTTTGATCGTTTCATGTGCAATCTGTCTTTGAGCTTGTTTTCCTTATTTTTTCTGTTATTTTCAATTTGCTGGCCTTGCCCCACGTTCATTAATTGTGGAGGCACCTGTAGCTTCATTCCTTAATTGACCAAAATGAGTTGTTTTGGATCCAGCAAAAGATATCCGAGTTGCTTATATGTGTGTTTGTTTTCCACTGAGTGATTGGTTTTCATTTGTTAAAATGTAATCGTGCTTTGTGTTGATGTCAACGTGACTTTTTTGTAGTACTGGTTCAGACAGTAGTTTCTATTTCGGCATCATCTTTAGTCCTTTTCTAGCTCATCTTTGCTGAAAGCTTGACATTTTCCAGGGGAGCACAAACTTGGAGTCCATCCAAATCATCAAGAAGCCTGGAGGTTCGCTGAGGGATTCATTTTTAGATGAAGGGTATGTGTATCTTTTGGAATTTTGTGAAATTCGAGTTTGGAATTGTGTATTTTTTTAGCGGGTTGTGAGATTGGTAGTGTCAGTCCTCGAGACGTGGACATAGGATCTGTTTTCAAACTTACTTTGTATGTAGTGGACAGTCGTAATGAAATGAAAGAACAAGACTTACAAAAGAATTCTCGCTGCAATCTTCACTCTGGGTCACACAAACTGTCTCTTTATGTATCGACATAGTGGTAAGGTTGCTTGAATCTGACCCCTGCTTACCTCATCCTAGGTGGGAGCCTTTGAGGAGCTCAGCTAATTTGATAGACATGTAGACTGTGGTTGTTCAATTCGTTATGTTAAAGATAGGCCTGTGTTCCTCTACTAATCTACATTTGCGTTCAATAGAGGGTGATGAATTTATTCAAAGATATTATCAGTGGTCGGAATCTACTCATATGCTAGTGTTCCTTCCTTTTGTATTACCTGATCTTTCTTGGAAGCTATTTCATCTTGAGTGGGTATGTTAATTTGTAGGTTTATTTTGGACAAGAAAATTGGCGTTGGTCAACCAAAACGTATCGAAAATGCAAACATTCTGGTTGCGAACACAGCTATGGACACTGATAAAGTCAAGATTTACGGGGCACGTGTACGCGTTGATTCAATGGCAAAGGTTGCAGAAATCGAAGGGGCTGAAAAGGATAAGATGAGAGAGAAAGTGAAGAAGATTATAGGTCATGGAATTAACTGCTTCGTCAATCGTCAGTTGATTTACAATTTCCCAGAGGAACTATTTGCTGATGCTGGAGTTCTTGCCATTGAGCATGCTGATTTTGATGGTATTGAGCGTCTTGCTTTGGTCACCGGTGGTGAGATTGCGTCAACATTTGATAATCCTGAATCTGTGAAACTTGGTCACTGCAAGCTTATTGAAGAAATTATGATTGGTGAAGATAAGTTAATTCATTTTTCTGGTGTTGAGATGGGACAGGCATGCACAATAGTACTGAGAGGCGCAAGGTACCTTCATATACTTTTCTTTTTTTCCCAACTTAGGAGTTTGCATCACAAAATCACATTTTAAGCTCAGGATTAGAGTATATAAGTGGTTCAACTAGGAATTGTGTACTTCTCTTTATGGAAAGGTGGAGAGTTTCATGAAGTCCCATTTGACTTTTGTGCTTGTCTTTTGCTAGTTGCTCTTTTGTGCAAATAAGAGTACACTATATTTATGTGAACCGATCCCACCCTTCCATTTCCCGCCTCTTTCTTGTTGGGGGTGTGTAGGGATTATATTGACACAATAAAATGAAAGGTTTCTGCAGTAGGTGGACTCATGAAGACACCTGAAAAGAGCTATGTTCTTTCCTTTATTGCATCATCTACTTGTGGTCGAGAATAATGTCCAATGATCGCCTACTTCCAAGGGTCACTTTCAGAAACTCTATGCAGTACCTCTTTGTGACCTGTTGCAATTTTTCTTTGAACTTGTCACTTAGCAACCCACTAGTGTGGGCAAGGTTTTGAAAACATAGGTGTATATGATGTCCACTGACGTTATACAACTGAAGAGCTTTCAGATTGATGCACTCTGTAGAATAGGTGATCCTGGATATATGGCTAATAATCAGCTTGACTTTTCTGCTGTCTATATAAAGATCGTTGCCTGATGGTTGGTGTGATATGATACGTTTGTGAATATGGTTTTTTGTTCCTACTCAGTGTTCCTTGTTCTCTGTAAAGCCTTTCTGTTAGCTGTTTAAAGTGTTTTATGTATCAACGGATATATGCTCGCACTACACTTTTATAGCAAGCAATATTTCTGTTAGTGTTACTTGTCTTGAATTCCAAATATGTCATATTCTGAGCTGACGACTTCTTTTGCTCTGTGCAGTGAGCATGTGCTTGATGAGGCCGAAAGATCTTTGCATGATGCTCTATGTGTGCTGTCTCAAACAGTGAATGACAGCAGGGTTTTGTTTGGTGGTGGATGGCCTGAAATGGTGATGTCAAAGGAGGTAGATGAACTGGCTAGGAATACCCCTGGAAAGAAGTCCCATGCAATTGAAGCCTTTTCGCGTGCTCTGCAGGCCATCCCAACAATCATTGCTGACAATGCAGGGTTAGACAGTGCTGAATTGATCTCAAAACTTCGTGCAGAGCATCAGAAGGAAGGCAGCACTGCTGGAATAGACGTAATTACTGGAATGGTGAGTAGTCTTATCAGTGCTTTTATCCTAGAGAATATTCTTAAGTGTTGAATTCTGTCATCCTGTTATTGGCCTAGCCTTTCTAGTTTTTACACCTCTTTTCTGTTTGAAGCCGGACGCGCAGTTATGCTTGCCTTGCCTTGTCCAGTCGATGTACATATCTCGTTAAGTCGTTACATAGATTTCCTCGTCATGACTCTCTGAACTCCTGCAGGTTGGAGATATGGCTGAACTGGGAATTTGTGAGGCCTTCAAAGTCAAGCAAGCGATCCTATTATCGTCCATAGAAGCAGCCGAAGGGCTTCTCAGGGTTGATGAAATCATCAGATGTGCACCGAGGCAGAGAGAGGATAGAATGTGAGGATGAAACTTTCTCATCCGAGATCTGTATTATTGACTTGAAGATTTTGTACTCGAGTGCCTTTTCTGGTGTTTTAGCAAACGCAATGTAGTCTCACTTTTCTTTCTTGCCGTGCTTTTGTGCTTAATTATCCAAGTTATGATAGTTTGGTGATTAGAATTTAGATGTTCAAGAATACTTGTAGCTTTCATGTTCTCCACCCATTCCCTAATGAGTTTAAGTTCTATTTATGCCCTGATTATCGTTTCTAATGATGGGAGTTGTACGTGGTAGAGAATTTTTCATTGTTACTCCACTTTAGTAGGATAGATTAGACAATCGGTATACATCTTATACTATATATTAAACGCAAATACTACCGTACCCTGGGGGTACCAAGAGAATGGTACCCACTGTTCTCATTTATACCTGGGCTTACAATTTGAGTTGGGCTAAAGTTTGACTTAACCCAATACTTAAATTAAAAGTTTAAAGCCCAACCCATATTCTCTCTCCTTCCCCCTTTATTTTCTCTCTCCTCCCATAACCACCTACCACCACGCACCACCTGACTACCGCCGCCCCATGCCCCGACCACCACCCCACTCGACGCAACCACCACCATTGGATGGGCGCCGCTCCGGCGAACCGACGGCGGCACCCCTGAGCCCGCGCCATCGCCTCCGTCTTCCTCCACATCCCTTTTTTCTCATTTTCTCTCTCCTCTTACACTCCCTTCCCCAGCCCCTAACCTCAACTTCTGCCGCCCACAAACCCTCCCCCGGCCCTCTTCCTACGCCGCCTACCCCAATCACCACCATCATCGCCGCTAATAAGAGATTAAAAAGGAGATCGAAAAGAAGGGAGGGGATAATAGGGGAGAAGGAAGGGGCGGCGCCGTCGTGGACTGCCGGGAAGAGGCTCGCGGTAGCCGCGCGACAATGGTGGCAGTGTCGCCGCCGGAAATGGTGGTGATCGGGGTAGGTCGCCGGTGGAGAAGGGTGGTCGGGAGAAGTGGGAGGGGGGGTTGGGGGAGGAGAGAGAAAAAGGAAGGGGAGGGTTTTTTTTTTTTTTTTGTTTATTTGATTTAATCTTGACCATTGATCTAGAGTGGATGTGTGGTTCAGATTGATTATTATAGAACATAAATATGTCATTATAGAACATAAATATGTCATTCCGGAAAAAAAAAAGTGATCAATATAGATCATAAATACATCATTATAGAACAAAAATGGATCATTAAAAATCAAATCATTATGAAATAAAAACAAATCATTATTAAACATATATTAGTCATTATAGAACATAAACTAGTCTCTCATTATCGAATATAAATTGATCATAGAACATAAATATGTCATTCTGGAACAAAAACTGATCATTATAGAACATAAATATGTCATTCTGTAACAAAAACTGATCATTATATAACATAAATATGTCATTCCGTAACAAAAACTGATCATTATAGAACATAAATACAACATTATAGAACAAAAACTGATCATTATAGATCATAAATATATCATTATAGAACAAAAATGGATCATTAAAAATCAATCATTATGAAACAAAAACAGATCATTATTAAACATATATTAGTCATTATAGAACATAAATTAGTTTCTCTTTAAAAAAAATAAATTGATCATATAAACACAAATATGTCATTATAGAACAAAAACTGATCATTATAGAACATAAATACATCATTCTGGAACAAAAACTGATCATTATAGAACATAAATTTATCATTTCGTAACAAAAACTAATCATTATAAAACATAAATACATCATTATAGAACAAAAACGGATCATTATAGATCATAAATACATCATTATAGAACAAAAACCGATCATTAAAAATCAAATCATTATGGAACAAAAACAGATCATTATTACACATATATTAATCATCATAGAACATAAATTAGTCTCTTATTGTCGAATATAAGTTGATCATAGAACATAAATACATCATTATAGAACGAAAACTAATCATTATAGATCATAAATACATCATTATAGATAACCAATCCAAGTGAGAATAGACAAATATTTGTTCTATAGTGATTAGTTTTTGTTCCATAATGACATATTTTTGTTTGATGATCAATTTATATTCGACAATGAGAGACTAAATTATGTTTATATGACCAATTTATATTCGAGAATGAGAGACTAATTTATGTTCTATAATGATTAATTTATGTTCTATAATGATCTGTTTTTGTTTCATAATGATTGATTTTAATTATCAGTTTTTGTTCTATAATGATGTATTTATATTCTATAATGATCAATTTTTGTTCCAGAATGACATATTTTTGTTCTATAATGACCAGTTTTTGTTCCAGAATGACATATTTTTGTTCTATAATGATCAGTTTTTGTTCCAGAACGACAAATATTTGTTCTATAGTGATCAATTTTTGTTCCAGAACTACAAATATTTGTTCTGTAGTGATCAGTTTTTGTTTTTATAATGATATATTTATGTTCTATAATGATCGGTTTTTGTTCCAGAATGATGCATTTATGTTCTATAATGATCAGTTTTTGTTCCAGAATGACATATTTATGTTTATATGATCAATTTATATTTGAGAATGAGAGACTAATTTATGTTCTATAATGACTAATATATGTTCTGTAATGATCTATTTTTGTTTCATAATGATTGATTTTCATTATCAGTTTTTGTTCTATAATGATGTATTTATATTCTATAATGATCAATTTTTGTTCCAGAATGACATTTTTGTTCTATAATGATCAGTTTTTGTTCCAGAATGACAAATATTTGTTCTATAATGATCAGTTTTTGCTCCAGAATGACATATTTATGTTTATATGATCAATTTATACTTGAGAATGAGAGACTAATTTATCTATAATGACTAATATATGTTCTATAATGATCTGTTTTGTTTCATAATGATTGATTTTAATTATCAGTTTTTGTTCTATAATGATGTATTTATATTCTATAATGATCAATTTTTGTTCCAGAATGACATATTTTTGTTCTATAATGATCACTTTTTGTTCCAGAGTGACATATTTTTGTTCTATAATGATCAATTTTTGTTCCAGAATGACAAATATTTGTTCTATAGTGATCAGTTTTTGTTCTAGAATTATTAATATATGTTCTATAATGATGTGTTTTTGTTTCATAATGATTGATTTTTAATGATTAGTTTTTGTTTTATAATGATGTATTTATGATCTATAATGATCAGTTTTCGTTCTATAATAATTAATATATGTTCTATAATGATCTGCTTTTGTTTCATAATGATTAATTTATGTTCTATAATGATCAGTTTTTGTTTAATGATGATGTATTTGTGTTCTATAATGATCAGTTTATATTTGTTGAAAATGGTCTATTGTTCAAAATGTGTATGTTTTGTTATAAAATGATCTATTTTTGTTATAAAATGACCAATATTTGTTCTAAAATAATTTTTTTTCTTTTTTTTTCTTTTTATTTTCCTCCACCTTATTTCACTTTCTCTCTCCTCTTCCTATACCCACTCCCCCTCTCTCTCCCCCATACTCACCCCGCGCGCCACCACAACCCAGTAGTCGGCGATCACTCCTGGCCTAACACCATATGCATCCATCGCCGTCGCTGGCGATCACTCTTGGCCTATCATCATCCATTGCCGTCGCCGGCGATCACTCCTCCGCGATCAATTTTTTCATTTTGAAACCCCCTCATTTCCAATTCCGCGAATGATGCCCTTCCTCACTCATTTCCCGCCGTCCCTCAAACCAGCCATCAGCCACTTCCACGACCACCCAAACCCATAAAACTCGCCGGAGATTCGATGGCTGCCGGAGAAGGATGAAAAGGAGGAGAGAGAAGGAAAATAAAGTGATAAAAAAGGGAACATTCGCGGAGGGGGGGGGGGGGACGGAGTGGGGGTGGCGTCGGTGGTTGTCCCGGCCGACTGGTGGTCGGATCGGGTCTGCCGGAGGCGGGGACGGAGCGGGGATGGTGGGGTAGGTCGTGGTTGGGGGAAAGGGGAGGAGAGAGAAGGTTGTGATTTATTTGTTGTTTTGTTCTGAAATTGCTGTTGGACCTAGACTATTTGGGCCGATATTTGGGCTGCGCTGAAAAGTGAAAACAACAACTAATAGCCCGGGGGTACGAAGAGAACAGTACCCCAGGGGTACCATAGACGCGTTGTATATTAAAAGCTTTGTTGTCCCTTCGGGGACATCTGATATTAAAAACTTTGTTAGCGGCAACGACCTTGTTCTTCGGATTCAATTAGGTCATCCACTATGCCACGTGGAGTAGATAGGGATTTCATCCATAATGATATATAAGCGACGTTTTCATTATCAAAAATTGAAAATTTCACAATATTATAAAAAATTAATATTTACTATCAATAGATTTCATCTTTTCCACATTATTATGTACCTTCTTTATTACTTATTTGAATTGGAATCACATCATCTATGTTGAAAGTGTAAGTTTTATTAATGATAAAATTTGTTAATAAAGTTATTTGTTGCCCGAAAAATTAGGTTAGTTGCGAACTTGCGACCATTTACTAAAGCTTACCCTAAATTCATGTGAAGATCTCTTGCTACAATGTCTGAGGACAAAACGCAAAAGTGTGGAGTTGAATTGTTCACTGAGTGTCCACCTTTTCGGCCATTTTTGGTTATTAGTGGCGTGATTTCTTTTGTTTCTTATGCCTATACTTATTAGTTACTATTCCGTAATCTTTAGTTGCGATGTTGGGTTTCCAGATACTCCATCGACTTCTATATTCAGATGGTTATAGCACATCTAAATATGATTTTTTTCGCCTCTAAAAATATGAGAATATTGAAAAGTTAATTTCTTAATGAAATTTTATCGTTCGTGTAAAAAATAGTGTGCTACCTTTTCAGCTTGATATGAATCCTCATGCATGGTCTCAGGATGGAGAATGCTACAGTGTTTACGTCTAGTTTGCGTAGTGGTCGTCGGACTCGTCACTCCCTAGTTTCATAACGGTTAGACAAATGAATCCTTAAGTCAATTGTTCGAAGGGTTTCATCATGGCCAGACTAGACACAAGTTTTCAAATCACGTGTTACAAGGGCATCAAGAAACCACTTACATGGTCCGAGAAGGGTTGTATCTTATTGTGGCAATAGAAGGCCCCTTGTGCTCAAAGTGGTTAGAATCGGATCTCGTTGGATTTATGGGAAGCTTTTAGTTTTACTATGCCAAGTTTGTAAAGATAGATCAATGTCCGTGTAAGTTTGGCGTTTTAGTTGATTAAGTTTCCCGCCGTAAAGGAGTGAGGCTTAGATGGGTAACTTGTAAATTGTACTCCGTAACTTGATATTGTTCGATTCATTGTTGATTGTTGTTTAATTAGATTACCCTCTATAAAATTAATTAAATATCATACAATACACGAGTAGCTAACTCCAAAAAGAGTTTTGACATGCCATTTATCTGAATATCGCGATAGATAGATTTATGTGAATGGGAATCGTGATCCGCTAAATACTTTCACACATAGCGTAACAATTATTGAAGCCAATAATCCACCAACAACGGATTGGGACTCTAAAAGACGACCTTCATACTCTCTAAATTCTAATCGCTAAATAGCCAATAGGTAAGTTCATGCGTTTACATAACTTATCATCTCGTTGCTTTATATTTATCGTAGAAATTGAAACTAACCAGTCCGAAAAATATAACTCGGGCCAAAGCCGTGAATAATTTAATTTACATTTTGGTACTTGGTTGAGACGAGAAGCAAAATCAGTTAAAGGAAGATCTCAGTAAATTCAACGCAAGTTAAAAATCAGAATACTCCATATTAAGCTAAAATTCTCATCATTTGCTTTGACATTTCGACTTACGCAAAACCCAATTAAATCATACTTATACAGGAAAATTCCGAGCGTCTGATCTGGGCAAATGCTGTGTGTTCTTCCCTGATAATCTCTCGAAAAATCGAAGGTTATTTCTTTGCTTATTCAAATTGGGTACAAATATTGATCGATTTTTTTTAATTTTCTGGTTTGATTTTGTATGCATAATAAATTGTTAATTTGTGTGTAGATTTTAATGTGGAGTGAGCTTGATCGGTGAGAGCTCATGGAATCACGAGGTGGGCATTTTTTTTGCATTTCATTTTCTCCTATTTAATTGATTTCTTGCCCCCTTTTGTTTTCTTTTCGAATTTTGTTATGATTTGTGGTTTTTAGACTGTGTGAATTGTGCACTGTTGTTTAATATTGGGTATTGCCTGCTCTTTTCGAGCATTCCGAGCTCGGTCCGATCGATATCTCTTTAATTAGTATCATACATGTCTGTTCCGGCATGTATTGGAAGCTTTCGTAGTGGAGATACTGACTTTTTTTTTTTTTTTTTCGTGTTTTCGATTTTGTCGTATATTGGATCGTGCCATCGTGAATTGCTATAACATAAGTATTTTGTTGGTTAGTTAATGCCATGATCCCTTTAGAATGGTAGGATTCAGTTCAAGAGAGCCTTGTTTTGGTAATCGAGATCAAATTTGAGGTACTTCGAAATTGAGGGGAAAGGGAAGCATTTTCTCTGCTGCTATAGTTTGCAGTTAAAGGTGTTGCCGTGTGATCGATAGGTCACGGGTTCAAGTCCTGGGAGCAGCCTCTTGTCAAATAAATTGACAAGGGAAGGCTTGCCCTCATTACACCCTTGTGGTGGGACCCTTCCCCGGACCCTCGCTTAGCGGGGACCCCAATGTGCACTGGGCTGCCCTTTATAGTTTGCAGTTAGCACCAGCACCCTCTGGTCTTTCATTTAATTTGTTATGCCTGTGCACCGGTTGTATGATATAAATGACATTAAGTATGGAAGTTGGAAACTTTTGCGGCTGATTCCATGCCTTCTCAATGTTGCATAATTTAGCTGGCCGTTTATAAAAAGTGACAGGATAATCAAATTTGATACCATTTAAATTTTATCTACCACAATTGGTCTATCATCGGAATCTGGTTCTGTTTTCCTTTGTGTATCTTAGGTCTGATATATGTGTTCAATGTTTAAGTCATTTTGTGACATGGCTTTCTTTCTTGCTTGTAGGTGGTGGTTTGCGGAATACATCAGCTGTTGTTCTTACCTTGGATTCTGGTGAAGTGTATATTATTGTTAGCTTGTACTCTAGAAATGACACCCAAGTGATATATGTTGATCCTACAACTGGGGCCCTTAGATATTTTGGGAAGTGTGGGGTCGATGTTTTCAAGTCTGAACGTGAAGCTGTAGATTATATCACAAATGGCTCAAAATGGTTGTGCAAGAGTACAGTATATGCTAGGGCAATCTTAGGCTATGCAGCCCTAGGAAATTTTGGCTTACTTCTCGTAGCTACTAAAGTGGCAGCCACCATCTCGAATTTGCCTGGTGGAGGCTGCATTTATACCGTGGTGGAGAGTCAGTGGATTAAAATTCCACTGCAAAATCCTCAAGCTCTTGGGAAAGGAGAAGGTAAAAACATACTAGAATTACCAGAGCTCGAAATTGATGGGAAACATTACTTCTGTGAGACTAGGGACATAAGTAGGCCTTTCCCAAGTCGGATGCCGTTGGATAAGCCTGATGATGAATTTGTTTGGAATGGATGGTTGTCTTCACCTTTCAAGATCATTGGGCTTCCTCAGCACTGTGTCATTCTCTTACAGGTTTGTTTAACTGATATATTTAGTTCGATATTCCATCAACTTCATACTTTCCTCACTGTGCAATGCAGCATGTTTTTCTTAGAACATGACTAGTAGTCCAGCCTGTAGTGTCTTTCAAGGGCTTCGTGATGTTAGTTTTACAGTATGGTATCTTAAAATTTTGACATCTTTTTGCCTGGATCTTCAACTCTCTGTTAGTAAACCCTTGTTGCATTTATACTTACAGATCTGCCTAGGCAGCTGATTGAGGGGAGGACTATACAGGCCCAAAGATTAGATTCTCAAAAAATAAAAAAGGAGACCATATCCATTGCATTTTGTTTGATAAAAAAACATTACGTAGCTGTGAAACATTTAAGAAACAGATAGTGTTTGGGAGGTTCTACCATTGTTTAGTTAATTATCTTTTGTTATACATTACCTCTGCATTTTGATGTGGTTCAGTCCCCTACGTATTAATATTCTCATTGCTGTAGTTGTAAAACTGGAGCTGCCTTTTGATACAATTAAGCATGTTTTTTTTTTTTTTCTTTTCTTTTTCTTTTGCTTCTTTCCTTCTTTTGTAAATGGGTGTGACCCCCTTGATGCCCCT
This sequence comes from Spergularia marina, assembly GCA_963680865.1. Classification (NCBI taxonomy): domain Eukaryota; kingdom Viridiplantae; phylum Streptophyta; class Magnoliopsida; order Caryophyllales; family Caryophyllaceae; genus Spergularia; species Spergularia marina. The sequence continues at coordinate 16,312,582 of OY804553.1, read as the reverse complement.
TCTGTTTTCTCACTTGATTACTAAAAAAAAAAAAATCACTTCTGCAATTGTTTATATTATTGCGAGGAGTGAGGAGGTGAGTAAGACGAGGATGTTGTTCACAGAAATGGGATTTAGTAAGTGTTCATGTATGTGTGTGTGTGAATCTTGATTATTCTAGTCTCTTGCTCTGTCATCAAAGCATTTACCACTTGATGTTCATTTCGAACATTCACTCTTCTCGGACCATAGGGTTTTGCAGTGTGTGTGAGTATTCTAGTCTCTTGCTCTGTCATCAAAGCATTTACCATGGTTTTTGACTTATTGTTCATTCTGAACATTCACTCTTCTCGACCCATAGGGTTTTGCAGAATGTCGAAGCTTTGGGAGCTTAGGTCAGCAAGAAGGTATCATCGCTCTCATTGCTCGGCGAAGCAGACTGCATCCTGGTACTCGATATCTGGCAAGGGGATTGAATTCATGTTTTGGCACAGGTAGAACAAAGCGGGTACTCCTTTAAGATTTGATTATTCTTTTCTCATTCGCATAAAGACTTCTAATTGTAAAGGGTAGTATTATAGTGCGAGGTCCTGTTCTTTTCATTAAGTGCTGTTCTTCTTATGTGGAAAGAGAGAGTTTTAATTAATTACGAGATAATTTTCCTATATGGTGGATGCTAAGTTTACTAGTCCAGATAATAAACGCTTTTTAGTTTTTAAATTTTACACTTCGTCCCATTTTTATAGTGAGTGAATGGTATATTTGCTTTAATTTTCTTTGTTTTAAATATGGATTATTGGATGCCAAGTTTACCAGTCCAGATGATCTACTAAACGCTTCTTATTTTTTCAAATTTTAAACGTCGTCTGATTATATAGTGAGTGAATAGTAAAATTGCTTTGATTTTCTTTGTTTTAAAAATCGTTTATTTGATTCTGATGCTTTGAAATGCTTGGCTTGGAGTGTAAACTATGGTAAGGGGATATGAGGGTAAATTAACTCTGAGGGGCTGCTCTACGTATTGAGATCAGCCTGTTTGATGTATTGCGTCTTCATGGCCTTTTAAGTTGTAAGGGTAGGTCTGATTGGGCGCTTGTAGAGTTTGACTGACTGATTGATAATGCTAATTTTTTATGTTGTACAATCCCTTGACTAGTCATTTTGGACACTGAATATGTAGGAGTCCCACATTAACTCCTTTTCCAGTGCCTTTGAAGAGGCTTTGACTTAAGCTTGGTGGTGGGTGGGGAGGCAGAGTTAAGTGAAAGAATTGTCTACTACTTTGGAATCTAGAACTGTGGACAGTATTGCTCATTTGAATATTCCCATCATACACAAATGCGATCTAATCTCTTGGTTAATGGACTACATGCTCTACATCATTCGACATGTAGAATTTCCTATTGGACAAGATTGAAGTTGTTTTAAGTTTGTTTTCTTGCCAAGGAAATTCTTTGGAGTGATTTTACGAGTTGATTGTTGGCCCTCGAATAAGACTATGCAACAGAGGGGCTAAATCCTATCAGACCTATTGCCCCCCCAGCTATGTTGTGCTTTGTGACATTGAAATTTTCTTTGGAACAATAGCAGGAAGGTTTTCCAAATTGTATACACAGCCTTTTCTTGTTGGATTTAATTTATTCAAAATTATTTACCTAGTTTACGTGTGAACCAACTCTCTCCTTGTTTACGTATCGTTTGAATCCTCTATCAGTAGGCTGTCTTCATATTGAATCATACCAATTCTGGCAGGAAATGAAGTTGAATGTGAACAGCTTGTCTGGGTTCCTAAACGAGCTGGCCAGAGTGTTCCTTTCAGTACATACATTTGGCGGAGAGGCTCAATCCCCATCTGGTGGGGTGCTGAACTAAAGGTCACTGCAGCTGAGGCAGAGATATATGTCGCTGAACATGATCCATACAGGGGTAGTGCAGAATACTACCAAAGGTTGAGCAAGCGATATGATGCTAGAGACTTTAATTTGACTGCTGGTGGGAGCCAGAAGAAGAACCCAGTGGTCCCAATCGTGTGCATAAATTTGCTAAGGAATGCAGAAGGGAAATCTGAGTCTATTTTGGTTCAGCATTTTGAGGAGTCTTTAAATTCTATTAGATCATCTGGGAAGCTGCCTTCTGCTAGAATCGTTTTAATCAATTATGACTGGCATGCAAGTACTAAGTTGAAGGGTGAGCAGCAAACAATTGAAGGTCTTTGGCGACTGCTGAAAGGTCCAACAATAGCGATTGGCATCACTGAAGGTGATTACCTACCCTCACGTCAGCGCATAGGCAATTGTAGAGGTGAAGTCATCTGCTCTGATGAGATTGAGGGTGCGTATTGCTTACGATCACGGCAAAATGGAGTTCTGCGATTTAATTGTGCTGATTCATTGGATAGAACTAATGCTGCTAGTTATTTTGGAGCTTTACAAGTATTCGTAGAGCAATGTAGAAGATTGGGTATATCTCTTGACAGTGATATGGCTTATGATAGTCAATCAGTGGACAACTACAGTGGATATACTGCCCCACTTCCACCAGGCTGGGAAAAACGGTCTGATGCCGTAACAGGAAAGACTTATTTTATCGATCATAACACCAGGACAACTACATGGAACCATCCATGCCCAGATAAACCTTGGAAGAGATTTGATATGACCTTTGAGGAGTTTAAGAGGTCAACCATCTTATCGCCTATATCTATACTTGCAGATATGTTTCTGACTGCTGGCGATATACATGCAACTCTTTATACTGGTTCTAAAGCTATGCATAGCCAGATACTCAACATATTTAACGATGAAGGTGGCAAATTTAAACATTTAGCCGCAGCACAAAATATGAAGATAACTCTTCAGAGAAGATACAAAAATGCTGTTGTCGATAGTTCTCGCCAGAAGCAGCTGGAGATGTTCCTTGGGATGAGACTCTTCAAGCATCTTCCGTCAGTTGCCCTTTTTCCTTTGCCTGTATGTGGTTGTTTGTTTCTCCTTTTACGTTCTTTGGTGAAATGCGATCTTTGTTTTCTTTGATTTCTTCTGATTATTATATTGGTGAGTAGCAGTGGGTTGATGCAATCCTCAATGCAATTTTCCCTTATGAGTTATTGGGAAACAACCTCCTTTTGTTTTCTTCATAGGGGTAAGTCTGGATATATTGGACACCCCTTACCACGCCATCGGCGGAGCCTGGAGGCATTGGGGTAATTTTGTTGTTTGCTGTTTTCTATATTTGATGCCTGATGTATGCTAAGCATTTTCATCGAGGATAAGTTTTACTTTTTACCTTTTCTATTTTTCCCTCTTGTTGTATTTCAAGAAATTTCAGTATAACTTGTCTTGCACTTTCCAAAAGTTGCTACATTCATCCTATAATTACAATATGACATCCTTGGATGTGGGCCAGACCACGAGAAACTTTGAAACATTTTGTCAAATTGCTACTGCTTAAACAGTCCTCTGAGTTGCAGCAGGCAGGAGTTCTACCTTCATTAGAGGAATGGGTGTGATAGTATTGATGGTATCCTGAAATATGTACTGTTGTGAGTTTGTTTCCTGACCTTTGATTATGGGTTTGGCTATTTAGCCAAGTTTCAAATAAAAATAAATGTCTTATTTGTGGAAGTTGGCCAGAGCTTTAGCTGCACTAGGGGCACTGGGATGTTGGAATATGTTGCTGTGAACTCTGACTCTGTTATGTGCATATATGTTCTATACCTAAGTTTCGAATGAAGGGTTAGTTGTTGTCTATCACGTAGTCAGCAGTGTTTTGTTTAGCTGTGGGTCTTTTTTGGTGGTTTTGGAATGCTCTAAAGTCCGATGTTCTAATGGTTCTCTAGAGGTCCTTTATTCAGTCACATGGCTGTTTGCATTATGGTCGGAAACATTGTCCACGACACTGAGACGTTACATTTTAGGCCATATCAGCCACAATTTCCACAATATAGCTGCATGAACCGCAAGTTTCCATGATTGCTGATACCATGATATGAGATATCGTACCTGTGCACCTTTGAGGTCCTGTCTTCAGTGGTGTCCTTAGCTGATCTTTATGCTGGCTAAACTGTTTCTATCGTTTGCATCATGCTGGAGATTTTGAATTAAATATTTGATACTTTCATATTGCTTTAGTTTGTTTTGGGATTAAGGCGTGGTTGTTGTTGTTTAGTTTGTTTTTCTTCGTTTGATTTTAGAAACCTTGTTGTCTCAGGTTTTGTCTCGACCGCCAGCTTGCTTTCTTAAGCCTGCCCCAAGCATTTTTCAAAATTCTGGTGATGGTGCTGGTCTTCTGAGTTTCAAGAGAAAAGATTTGGTTTGGGTATGTTGACTTCCTTGCAAGTAGGACATTTTTTTTGTGCTCCGTCTGTACCTCTTTTGCTCCGTTTTCTGCTTGTTTTGGGTGCTTTGTTTTCATAAAGCTTCATTGTTATTCTGTATGTATACTAATTCTTGACTAAAATTTATGTTACAGGTTTGCCCCCAGGCTGCTGATGTAGTTGAACTTTTCATTTACCTTAGTGAGCCGTGCCATGTTTGTCAGCTTCTTCTCACGGTCTCACATGGAGCTGATGATATGACTTATCCTTCAACAGTTGATGTGAGAACAGGTCGAGACCTGGATGGACTTAAACTTGTCGTAGAGGTTAGTTTATCTCACTTGAGGACTAAATGTATTGGGAGATGTTTTTCTTAATAGAACATTTTGTAACATTTTGTAAAGTTGTTTTTGCTTCCTGTGTCATTGGTGAGCGGATGACTGTGTGCAGATACTCATCTATTGATTCAATTGTGTCTTGGTCTTTCCTTGTCGTTTAGAAGGATTTAAATTTCAACATTTCTGTTTCGTTAACATAAAATGAAACTAGTTAAACATATAATGCTCTTATCTAACAAACAAGTGTAGAGGAATCAAAACGTCCTTTGAGGGGATGGGGTGGTTGAAGGAAAATAAGAGTTTCACATATGTGGTGGGCTATCTCAATTTATGTGCATTGGCAGGATGCTTAATTTTGAGATCTTCGTCACTTTTATTTGGCGAGATCAATACTTGGTTGTTACTTTAGTAAGTACTCCAGTTTTCTGTTTTTGGTGTTCCAAAATAAAGGGAAAAAGATTCTTCTTCTTCATCATCATCTGTATTGTGATTCAAACGTTAGGATCTCCATGATGAAATATGATATGGTCCAAATTATGAGTTTACCTTTTTACTTGTAATCATGACAGTTGATGATATTATTGGCTTTTTCACACCTTTCTGCCGCACGAATTATGAAGCATTTTCCTTCTGTTAGCATGAATTGTTAACTTTTTGACTTTCACACATGTAGAGGTCACACTTTCACCATCCATAACCCAAAATATATAAATAATGTTAACAAAAATAAAAATATTATCGCTACATTTATGCGATTCATTTGGAGAGCCAAAGTTCATGTGGAGGACGGAGTCTGAGTTTATACGGTTCTTTTTCCTTTGTTTGATCTTCAAACTACTGTTTTTTTCTTCTTCTTTTTTTTTTTTTTTTTTTTTTTTTTTTTTTTTTTTTTTTTTTTAATGTGTTTCACTACCTATTCTCTTAACATTTTGCACCACCCCTTTTTTTTCTATAAACTTGTCCTAAGATGTTCACTACCTTTCTCCTTGATTTTCACTAATTCCTTTATTTATTTATTTTTATTTCTTTTCCTCATAAAACTGTCTGTGCTTCTTATTTTGTGAAGTAGCAGTCAGTCGGTATGATTCTCGAAGCATTTTTCATTTTGGGTCATCCGTGCGCAGCCTCTCTATGTTTCAATAAGGGTAAGGCTTGCGTGCATCCGACCCCCCCTTACCCCGCCTTATGGCGGGAGCCTTTAAGGCACTGGGGTTAAAGATGTTATTGTTGTTGTTGTTGTTGCATTTTTAAACTGTAATCTGATGTGTTTCACTACTTTTTTATATACTCGTTCTTCTTACTACCGTGTTCTTTCTTCTTTTGGCTAGCTACTGCTTATGTATGACGGTTTCAGATGCCGATTCATGTTAGCCAACCCCACCTTTTATAACTAAGGGTTGGTTGTTGTTGTATAATTACATAAGTTATCCGTAACACAAATCCAACACTTACAGATTTTTTGATTTTTTATATCATGAGTTATTGATTTTTTCATTATGAGTTATTGATGGTCAATATAATACCTGAAATAGTGTCGTATAAGAAACGTTAACAGTTGAGAATTCCAAAGGGAGTAGCAGTTACTATTGAGTGAATTCTCCATTTCGTGTAGATCTCGTCGTACTTATTTTTTTTGGATCTGTCAAAAATGTTAGCTGAATCAGACGCTCGTGCTATCAATGATTGATTTATCTACTGAGTGAAAGTTTCTTGAAACATCCTTTATGCAAAATGTAGCTTGTCTTATGTTTACAGATGATGGTATTCTCATTGTGTTTTGAACATTAACAGGGTGCTTCAATACCTCAATGTGCAAATGGAACAAATATATTAATATCTTTACCTGGATCAGTTAGCTCAGAAGATATGGCTGTGACAGGCGCTGGTGCACGTCTTAGTGGTGCCGATGCATCAAGTCTCTCATTGCTCTATGATTTTGAGGAATTGGAGGGGGATATAGACTTCCTTACACGCATTGTCAGTCTGTCATTCTATCCTTCGGTTTCTGGAAAGACGCCATTAACTCTCGGTGAGGTACAGAACAACTTTCAGAAATTTATCAATTACCTTCTTTTTGGGCAATTGTCAATCATAATTACCTTTTACTATAGTAATTGTAAATTTGTCGAATGATAGCTCTTGAAACTTTTAATGCATTGATGTTTCAATTTTCGTGCGCAGCCTCTCTATGTTTCAATAGGGTAAGGCGGCTTGCGTGCATCTGACCCCCCTTACCCCGCCTTATGGCGGGAGCCTTTAAGGCACTGGGGTTAAAGATGTTGTTGTTGTTGTTGTTGTTGTATCAGTCACAAATATGTTTCATTTGCAGTTGAGCCAAAAGTTACCTATTCTTTGGCTTTGGGATGCAAATCTGTTTGCGCTTCTTAACTTGTGAAGTAGCAGCCGGTGGAAACTTTTAATGCATTGATGTTTCAATTTTCGTGCGCAGCCTCTCTATGTTTCAATAGGGTAAGGCGGCTTGCGTGCATCTGACCCCCCTTACCCCGCCTTATGGCGGGAGCCTTTAAGGCACTGGGGTTAAAGATGTTGTTGTTGTTGTTGTATCAGTCACAAATATGTTTCATTTGCAGTTGAGCCAAAAGTTATCTATTCTTTGGCTTTAGGATGCAAATCTGTTTGCGCTTCTTAAATTGTGAAGTAGCAGCAGGTGGATGTAATTTTCAGAGCAAGTTCGTTTCTGGGGTCATCCGTAAGCAGCCTCTCTTCTATTTTTTCAAGGTAGGGGTAAGGCTTGCATACATCTGACTTCGCCTTATGGCGAGAAGCCTTTGAGGCACTGGGGTAATGATGTTGTTGTTGTATCAGTCATGCATTCTTGGTTTACCTAAGCTAAGTCGTGAAATGGGCTAAAGCTTATATGCTAAAAATAGTTCAAATTGAACTTTTAGTCCTTCAGTCATGGTGTTGTATATATGAAGTTCTCATTATCGAAGGGTGGCTAGTCAGTTAAGTGTTTTGGTTCGCAAGCCTCAGATACACCTTGTGTGGGATGAATCAGATATATGCAATCCTGCCTTTCAGAAAAGTATGCTATACATGGCATTGACATAGTGCCACAGGAGTCCTGAGATTTTGGACAGATGCATGGTTGTTATACAGTGTCTGTGCTGGTCTGTATACGGCACCACCAAATCCTTTGCTTCGACATGCAACCTGAAAGTGAAGTGGATGAAACCATGTTTTGCCTGCCCAGGAACACTTGCACAGCCATGTGGCTCTTAAGCATGACAAAGCCTCACCCTGTCTATAAACCCTCCTCCTGGGGAAATTTATTTATTGGATATTCTTATGTGCCTCGTGGCTTGAACACCATTGAGAAATTGGCTAGATCGAACTCTGTAAAGTGAAATTTCGGAGGTCCATAAGATGTGACTGAGTTTTACACCTGGCCACCACACACCTTCCACAACTCTCCTCTTTTGACAAGCGTAAGGCTGGCAGTGAATGCCATAAAGTAACACTTACAGGCAAAGTTTTCTTGTCTTCAAATGAACTGAAAAAGAAAGGGATTTGATTGGCTCAGCCTTAAGTGGGTTTTTTTTTCTACTATTTATAAGTTTATTTCTTTTTATTTTATTCTTTGAGGGAAGGTTTTCCTGCTTAAATACTGTGGCTGTTTGACACTCTGGTCCACCTTGATTATTCGCACTCAGTACCAACTATCAAGCTGGCAGATTAGGGTTTTGCTTCTATAATCAATCGTAACCCATTAACATCAAGAGATCAAGGAACTTATCAAAAAAAAAAAAAAAAAAAATCATCAAAAGATCAAGTTTGAGAGAGAGAGCTGATTTGAATTGGCCCGATTAATTTTGGGCTCTCATAATCATAAAAATATTAAAGGTTTTCTATTTTTTGTTGGTACTGACTTTGCCAACTTTTATCTCTTATTGTGGCTGCATCGTCATTGCAAAGTAGTAAAGGGTAAGTAATGTTGTTGAAAGGGGACTGGGTGGGGGAGGTAGGGAGAATGTTCTAGAGCTTCTGGTGGAACCCTGCTCTCCCTGCTCTCCAATGTCCCTTTATTTCGTTCATCAGTTAAACTGGATGAGCCCAGCTAGTTGTCTCTCTCTTGCTTTATGTATAGCCGTATAGGTCTCTAATAGCAAAGATGAGATTCGGTCGACCCTTCTTCTGTCAACTTAATCATATCCTCGAGGGCAAGTGATTTTGGTTTGTTAATTTTAGTGTCTACATAAGAGTTTAGTTTTTATTTGTTTATATGCTCTCCCACCTATGGTTCTTTGTTTTATAATTTCTGGTGTCAACCTTTTTAATTTAATTTGAAGGCTTATTCTCTTTATCCTACTTATACCTTTTGTTTGGCTGTCACTTGTAGGTGGAGGTGCTTGGAGTTCCACTTCCTTGGAAAGGTATTTTCACTAATCAAGGACATGGGGCAAGACTGCGTGAGAAGGCAAAGAAATGCCAAAAACAAACAAATACTGTATTATCAGGCCCTTCTAGCCTGCTTGAGTCCAGCAAAAATGTGCAATCAAGTGTACTTAATTCTTCATCCAGCAATTGGTTAGACCTACTGACAGGAGAAGGGACTCATTCAGATATGATCACTCAGCCAGTGGCTGAGAAACTAGATAATGAGAGCAAGGACGTGCTTAGTTTTCTAGATGAACCATTGAGTGAACACTATGGTGAAAAAGATGGTTGCAGTGTGAAACCATCTAATAACGGGGCCAAACACTATATAGAATGCTTAAAAGGCCTGAGCAGTGCCCAGAAGGTATGTATGTGTCACGTTGGCTAGAAATATGTATGTTATTGCTTATTATGATAGTTTTGATATCAAGGCTAGTGACAATAGCTTTACTTTAGGAATCTGGTTTTGCTCTTAATAAAATATTTTGGTAGTTATTTATAGGACATCTAAGTGATACTTCCTACAAAAGTTAAAATATTTATAAGTTTTAAGGTCTGTAGGAGCCATAGTAAGAGTAAACAAGGTCTGTTAGAGTTTGTTACCATTAAATAGTGGCTGGTTCGTGAAGACTGGACTGTCCTTCTAACTTTCATGGGTTTTGGTTTCATGATTAGTTGGCAAGGACTGGTGTTAATCAGACCTGGATTCGATGTAGAGCAAATGGCACAACTTTTAATCACCCATGTGCATATTGCTGACATTGTTCATGAATATTTTTGTATGTACCTTTTTATCTGGGTTCAGATTTGCTATAATTGGAATCCAAATAAAAAATGGAGCATGTCTCATAATTTTCCATTAGAGGCTATTAGGGAAATCCTTCTTATTTACAAGCTCAAAATGTCTTACATGCTATCTAGCGTTAGACACTTAGACACCTGGGCTAGTATCAAAGTTTCCAAAATCTTTCTTTATACGCTCTCACAGTTGAATCTGTCTACTTCACTGTAAGTTTTACAACTATTATCTTTGGCCATTCTTTAGCAGAATAGCAACCGACCAATGTTCAAATTCAATTGCACCTGTGCAGGTGACTTATATTTAAATGACCTTGAGCAAGTAAAAATGGCCTAATTGATTTCCACCCCCCCCCCCCCCCCCGGAAGAGTACCATATTGTTGCTTTCGTTGCTAAATCTAACTTCTATCAGATTTGGGGCTATGCTTCCAGAAGCGCTCTATGATTTTATTTATTTTTTTGCCGTTTTCTTGCTGGAGGGGGGAGTGGGATGTGGGTGGATCTGTATATATATTGAAGTATAGAGTTACTGTGGGCCTATCCTTACATATTTAATAATGGAACACGAAAAAGGGGCAATTTCTAATCTTCGGCATTATCGATACATTGCAGATCCAGAACCTAAATTTTATGGAAGCCATGCTGCTTGAGATTGAACGGCTCCGACTAAATCTGTCTGCTGCAGAGCGAGATAGAGCGCTGTTGGCTGTTGGCACAGATCCAGCTTCCATAAATCCTAATTTGTTGCTTGATGATCTGTATATGGTGAAGTTGTGCAGAGTTGCGAACAGTCTTGCAACGGTTGGTCAAGCAGCTCTTGAAGATAAAATAATTGCATCTCTTGGTCTTGATGCAAGAGTTGAGGATGCTGTTGACTTCTGGAATGTTTCAGGTTTTGGGGAGACTTGCAGCGGTAGCAAGTGTGAGGTACGTGCGGAGTCGGTACCTGTAGCATCTGCCAAATCATCAGCAGAATCTACAAAGGTCTTGCTCTTGTGTTCTCATTGTGGAAGAAAAGTTTGTAAAGTTTGTTGTGCTGGAAGAGGAGCTCTTTTACTTGCAAGTTATAGTACACGGGGATCTATAAGCTCTAATGGTGGTTCAGGACGTGGGGGGTCAAGCCATGGTAGCCAAGTTGACATCTATACTAATAATAACTCTGCCATGTCTGATGGGGTCATTTGTAAACAATGCTGTAGTGATGTTGTACTCAATGCACTTGTGCTGGACTATGTCAGGGTCTTATTGAGTTCGCGAAGAAGCAGCCGCGTTGGTACGGCTGCCTTTACAGCATTAGACCTTGTCCTTGGCTATTCCTTGGATGATGTTGCTGCAGACATCTCTAAACCCTCGGGTCTGGAATCAGGTCTATTTCTGGGAAAGTTAACCAATGGGGAAGAGTCACTTGCTGAATTCCCATTTGCGAGCTTTCTACATTCGGTAAGTTTATAAACTGCTTTGTTTCCGTTTCCAGAACATTGATAGAAAAGTATTCTATGTGTAGTATGTGAGAGTATCGACCTTTTGACACTCTTTTTAGTTGCATCGACAACATTTTCATTTAACTTTCCAGTGAAACTTGTCAACCAAGCTGGATGCTATATCAGGGGTTTGGGAGAGTATAGTTGAGCGATTATTGACTGTTCCTTAGTATTCAGTAATTTTAGTAGGTAACAATGTAACTTAGAATGTGAAGGCTTAAGTATCAATCTGGACTGCAATTGATATTTTCCGTTCCTTGCTGTTTATCCTGTCTAGGATTTTCTGAACTTTTGATTGCCTCCACAAAAATGGATAAAAATACTTCTTTGTGAAAAATGATGGAAGACTTCAATGTTTTAGTCTCCCTGGTCTTACTGAATCCATTTATCCCGTGACAGTTCATTCAATAATCATTGTTGCGTTTAAAGTTTTAAATTTTTGTTTTACAACCTGTCTTCCAGATTGTGTATTAAGTTAATCTAACCTGAACTGCCTGTATCTCCGAATTAATGGCTAAAGACGTTACTAGACATAGGATGTGGGCGTTGTCATAGCTGATGTTTAGTCTTTGCATACTTAATTCGCAAGAGACATCGTACTGTTACAAAATGTCCTAATCAATTTCTGTACTGTGTTATGAAAGGTTGAAACAGCTGCAGGAGCGGCACCCCCCTTGTCTTTGCTGGCTCCTCTAGATTCAGGACCTCAGCATTCCTACTGGAGAGCTCCTTCAAACTGCAATTCTGTTGAATTTGCGATTGTTCTCAGTAACATTTCAGATGTTAGTGGAGTGACACTGGTGGTTAGCCCTTGTGGCTACACAGAAGCAGATACTCCTACGGTAAGTGTACTCTTTTTACTTGTCCTAATTTTGTCCTTGTTCAGTACATAAATTGTATGCTACTTGCTGATTTGGAATTACATTTTGTCCATGTTTGTCGATCTACAGTAATATATGGATAGGAAACTTATAGGTTATGATAACCAAATCTGTAACGGTCAAAATTTGGAAGTCCTATCATAGTTGATGTTCTGTTGATCACTGATAGCAGCCTTAATATTGATATTATGTACTCTTGAACCGGGTGGTGGTGTTTAGGTGGGTGCTGCCTAGTTATTTAGTCTTGTAATAGTGTCGTCTTTTGTGGTTCTTTCTGTAAAGTGTTGTCGAAATGCTGTGAGCCTCAGACCAATCAAAGAATTATTTTGAGAAAATCATTATCCTCTCTGTCAGACTGAGCATTGAAACAGTGTTCACGACTTCAATCTTCTGTAATCTGTCAACTACTCGAGTAGAATTTTGCATATAGCTGTATACAGTGTTCACGACTAGAGTTGGTGCCTTGCGATATCTGCTATCTAGTTCCTGTTTATTTCTTTTGCAATCCTGACTTACGAAAGCTCTCTCCCTTTTCTTATTACAGGTGCAAATATGGGCCAGCGATAAAATAAGTAAGGAAGAAAGGTCGTGCACTGGGAAATGGGAAGTACAATCCTTATTGGATGCTTCTCCAGAGTTCTACGGACCAGAAAAGTCAGATGTTAGAAAACTTCCACGACACTTACGGTTTTCCTTTAGGAATCCTGTTCGATGTCGTATTATTTGGATAACGCTAAGCCTTAAACGAGCAGCCTCTGCTTCTGTGAATTTTGGAAAAGATTTCAATCTTTTGTCACTTGATGAGAATCCTTTTGCTGAACAAAGTAGGCGTGCATCATTTGGGAGCATTGACAATAGAGATCCGTGTGTTCATGCCAAACGTATTCTTGTATTTGGAACTCCATTGAGAACAGATACGGGGCCTACTACACCAGAAGGATCTGAACAGCTGAAATTAAGAAACTGGCTGGAAAATCCACCTCAGCTGAATAGATTTAAGGTCCATATGATGTTCATTCATTTTATATTTTATATTTTATATTTACTTGACCTTCATTCTTTTTTGGCACACAGATTATCTCATGTTACGTTCTCGGGTAGTCCGTCCGGACTTTATTGGGGTGGGGAGTGGGGGGGGGGGGGGGAGTGGGGCTTGTGTTTAGAATCTCTTCAGGCTAAGGCTCTGCATGGGACTAAAGAAAATGGTCCTACTGTAATTTACGTTTCTTTGGTCCCTTTCTTCCGTTGCTAATTCTATAATGACATTCTTATCTTCTTATTAAACGAATGGCAGCCTCTGCTTGTATCTTGATTTCATTTTAGTAATTAGTGTTTTTGTGTTTCAGGTTCCAATTGAGGCCGAAAGATTGATTGGGAATGATCTTATGTTAGAGCAGTATCTATTACCTGCTTCACCTACGGTTGCTGGTTTTCGACTTGATTTCTTTAGTGCAATTAGACCGCGGGTTACTCATTCTCCAACTTTTGATGTGAACGCCTGGGATCCTTCAGTTCTACTCTTAGATGAGAGACATATTACTCCTGCCGTATTATATATTCAAGTGTCAGCACTTCAGGTAACACTTCTTAGAAAATTTTCACTCTGATTTTGTTTGGCCGTGCCGTTTGCGTTGTCTATGTTTAGGTCTTGTTTATGGAAATTGGCAACCTATATGGAGACGCAGAATACTACCTAATTGTAGTGTTGCGTTGCGGAATGTGTTTTGACGCAGAATAGTTTTTGGATATAGGAGTCACCCCCTTGGTGTCCTTTTGAATATAATGATATCCTATCTTATCAAAAAAAAAAAAAAAGGTTGTAGCTGAAATAAGAAGCTTTTTTATACTTTCTTTGGCATTCCATGAATTTAATTTCTTTTTGGAACTTTAAGAAAGATATCAGCAGAAATTGTGAAGTCAATTTCGTTAACCATGTTGAGTAATACTAGCTGGAAGCCACCAATAGCTTTAATAATGAAAGGCTTTGAAATCTGAATATCTGTATTGGAGAGAGCATTGTACTGAAATATAATAATACTGCCAGGGCTTGTTAAAGAACAAGATCACTGCTTATCATAGCTTTCAACTGCAACTACCACATAATGCTGTAGATTAATGAATATGGTGCTTCAAAACAATTGTGGTTTCTTTGTGGGAAAAGATCTAAAACTCAAGTTCAAAGAAATCCATTCGAGAATGATTAAGAGTTATATGAGTAAAAAAAATGAGTAATGTAGTAGTCAACTGGGCCAGGGAGAAGAAACAAAGAGAACTACTCTGTGACTGGCTGCGCTGGGTCCTTGGATCATATCTGGTAACAAGTTGTTTATTTGACCCTCCAATAGGTGAAGAGAGCGTGGGCTTCTGGGGGCATTTATTTGCAATTAGCTCTCAGATGAGGATGTCCTATCCTCACTCTAGATGCTATATGGTGCGGCTAAGCTTCTTAGACTAGATTCTCTCTCCTGGCCCCCTTTTCTTTTCTCCTCTTCCATGATTATTCAATGAGCAAATTTTTTTTTAGAGCCCCTTTTCCCTTTCCTTTCCACCTTTCAGCCTCCCTGCCTTTCTTTGCAATATAGGTTTCCAAGCAATGTGGTAACTAATCTCCAAACTAAATGGAAAATTCCCCAACAGCTCCTCCATGTCTTTACTGTTAAGTGGTACTCACAATTTAACGAACCATTTTGATTTAGTTCATCACAGCCAAAGAACAGGAACTCTTCTGGCTGAACATATTCCATTAATGTGGCAGTATAGTAAGCGCTCATCAGCCCAAATTTTATGATGTGAAGGCAGTATGAGAGTGTATTTGCCAGTCTTTTCACTGGTCTATCAGATGAGTAGTTAAGCACACAATTTGTTCTCTGCATTACATTGAGTAGTACAGAGAAGAATCCAAGATAATCTTCTATGAGGGCAACTCCAGAAGCTCCAAAAGTTCCTTTTCTAATAAAAGATCCTACCACACAAAATTGTATTCCAGTAAGTACCGATGAAGGCCATTGTCTTCCTGAAACTCAGCCTATGTAATGAACATGTGCTATTTGATTTTGGGTGCATGGAGGTTAAAACTAAAAAAACATGAGAAGATTACCAGGTTTGGAGGGGCTGAATTTTAAACTTATTGCAAAGATCTTTTACTTTAATGGCCCGCGCAAGTCGGTTACAGATGAGTGATGACGATTCACGTTAGCGAACCCGAAATCATTTTGAGAATAAGGCTTGGTTGTTGTATAGAGCAAATATTATTTGTGTGTTTTCATCGTTTGAAGTTATTCTTGGGATGGGTAGTGTTTTTAGCTCATAAATGAATCAAGGCACTAGGTCTCTTGGGGAATTCCTAAACTTAAAAAGATGGCCGTTTCAGATTATTTCTTGGGATTTGTAAGCTATGATTAAGAAGAAGGGAGTAGTTAATTATGAACTGAGGTTGTAAAATCTCTAGCTAAACTTTAAAAGCTATGCGAGGGGTATTATCTATTGCTCCGTACTAGACGTTGTCTAGTGTCTTTATGTAAGGAGGTTTACTTTAGCATATGCTGAGCAAACAGCGCAATTATGGATCTTCTCTGAACTATCATGTATATACAATTATACATATGTTGTAGCTTTTGAACAGTAGCCTACACTTGATTGCAAAAGTTTTTTTTTTTTTGAGTAATTAATACGCGAAGTTGATGAATATTGACAGGAAACTCACAACATGGTAACTATAGCTGAATATCGAATACCGGAGACTAGGCCGGGAACTCCCTTGTACTTCGATTTCCCAAGGAAGGTACAAACTCGGAGAATCACATTCAGGCTTCTTGGAGATATCACTGCATACGCTGATGACCCATCAGAGCAGGATGATGCAGAGTACAGTTCAGCATTGGCTGCAGGTCTGTCTTTGGCAAATAGAGTTAAGTTATACTACTATGGGGATCCTTATGAACTTGGAAAATGGGCTAGCCTTTCTGCTGTCTAACTGTGATTCATATATACAAACCACTTTGTTTTCGATTCAAATTCATGTGCATAGGATGATGATAAGTGGGTCTGCAGCAATTTTCTTCTCGCTGCTATTCTTGTTGTATTGTTGTAATTTCTGTACCATTCTTGATTCCTAACATAATGAAATGAGAATACATCATCACTGATAAGTCTCTGTTGTTGGAAAGAACTTCTGCCCTGTGCGCTTGTTTTCAGGGGTTTGTTCTGCATTTAGTTGGGATTAATAGTGGATCTTTCGAGTGTTTTAGTTGGTCATTTGCACGTCTTAGTTTTCGAGTAAAACGTTGATGGTTCACTTCACCACTTGTAAGCCATTCAAGTTTTGCTGCTCCGATCCTTGTATGTTGAATAAGATTGTTGGCGTGTTGCATGTCCATTATAGTTGATTTACAGGCAGAAAGAAGTTTTTTACTGCTTATAACCTTGAAGACCATTTCCTGGGCTACCATTAGTTCAAATCTCATCTTTTTCTACATCTTCGACTTCATTAATCATTGTTTTTTTTTTTTTTTCTTTTTGGACGAGGATTTTGCTTTCTATTGGTGGTTTTGAAATGATTTAATTTGTTTACAACTTTGGACAAACAAAAAATAGTGTTTTTTGTATAATACATATCAACAAATTAAAATTCCAAGTTTTGACATAAACTAGCCTTAATCGATAAGTGCAAAACTTAACTAGCTCATGACAAATACATCTATTAGACTGCAAGAACGACAATAAGGGCATGTCCGTTTCTTTGGGAGCCACTTGAATATGCACCTTTTATGAAAGGTGTGATTACAACGAACCATCTTCACAATAACATTCTTCTCCGAACCCATTTCATCATAGCAAATCGGGCATGATTCTTGCCCTAATCCCTCCTCTCCTCCTCCTCCATCGATAATCTTAAGGGCGGGTTCGATTTCGATCAAGGCCGAGTCATCGGTTCTGCTCTTTGCCTCATACCTTGATGTCAATATGCTTAGAATGTCACTGAGACAAGCATCGCCATGATCAATTAAATCCATGCTGTAAGTGTCTTCGGACATGGCCAAGTCCGTGTCCAAAGAAGCGTAAACACTGTTCGCGGCAACGAATATTGGATTCCATAAAGCAGCCTGAAAAATCAGCTCAACATCGACATTATCAGGCAATTCTTGGTCATTACCGTTATCACTATCATTCGATTCTTGAAGATTATTAGAAGGAAGCTCGTCCTGTTCTCCGCCATCACGAGCTATCAACTGAACAGATGCGTTAGGCAGCGCAACAGGATTGGTATGGAGAAGTGGTTCAAGATTATCGATCTGATGTGGTTCGAAATCGACAGGGTGATCGTGGAACTGTGGTTCGGAAATGTTGGCTTGATGATCCACAGAGCTATCAGAAGCATTTGCATCGTTCGTCGTGTCGTTAGTCGGGGAACCGTGACCCACAAGAATACTCGCTACGAAAACAATGCTGCCCGTTGCTTGTGTGGTTGGCTTTGTGGTGCTGTGAAACTTGAAGCAACTCCTAATATAGTCGGATACTTGTTGGCCAAGTAATTCGTTGGTGCAAGACTCAAACAGCTTGGTTTCGGATATTAACTTAGTTGCCAGATCATGGACTCGAATGTCACGAACGAAAGGCTTGTGTTTGAAGTTAACGCTGAGAACGCGATTTTTTGTTGTTGGTGTTGTTGGTGTTGGTGTTGTTGTTGTCGTCGATGTTGTAGGGTTTTCGGGTGGAGGATGTTGGTCTAGTGTGACATTGAAGATGAACAAGCCTTCATCTGAGGGGAGTTTGATGTTATTAGTGTCTGTGTTGTTCCATAGGAGGAGTTTTAGCCCTAAGAGTTGAGCAGTTTCGTGATGTTCAAGGCTCATGGCTTTTCTGCGTCAGAATCTACCTTTTGGGATAATGGAGACTCATACCCCGTATATATCAGAGTTTGCCTAATTAAGTTTTATATCTAGGTTAGGATTTTAGGAAACATATATATATAAGAACGATGTGTCGGCCTAGAGTTTTGTTTGGAAATTGGAAACATATAAACTCACGAGTTAATCTACAAAATAATTAACTTTTTTCTTTTTTTGGAAGAATACAAAATAATTAACTTAATTAATTGATCAAATAAGAATTTGCATGCTTGAAGAAGAAGACAATGTAGAAGCAGAGAGACGAGATTTAATAGTTAGCCTTTTAAAAATCTAACTACAGATGCATCGACGAAATTTATAGCAACCCGATCATATAATTACAGACAACTGTGCCCAAATATGATCCAAACTAAACCCAACTCCATGCGAAAAGCTACTCATTGCTTGGCTCATGAATCCCTTGGACCAGAAAATAATGGTATTCTGGCACAGTTGATTGGAGTTAATATGGAAATTATTTGAATCAAGTGGAGTTTTTGGTTTGACCTTAATTTCTATTCTTATCACAAAATGAGAACTTTTGTGGCGGATTTGAAATGAGGGAAAAAAATGTCTCATATGAAACTTTATGTTTTAAATAGAAGTACACAATAGAAAACAAGTGTATAAAGCAATTTCCCCCTATGAAACATGCATAGTGTGACGACCCACCCATCTAATTGAGTCATTTTTACTTAGTTTTCCATCATGCAGCTTTCCTTATTTCTTATTTCATGTAATGTACTTAGCGTGTCTCTACATAAGTGTTAGGTCGCAAAAATAAGCTAGCATTATTTATGCACTTAATGTGTTCGGTCAAAAGTTGTGTACAATAAAAAAAAAAAAAAACATTAAATAAATAAAACTCTCTATGGAGGAAGCTTGCAATGAAATCAATCTTAACTTCTTTCATTTCCAGGATCTTTACCCTTGTTGATGCTCAATATTGAAAGCGTTGTTGACTTGTTGTGATCTTTAATTCGATTTCTTATTGTATTCAAATTTGTACTCCGTATGTGTGTTATCCTCAGTTCTAGATTAGAGAATCTATCCCGAGAGACTTGCTCAACACGCGTTCCCCTGATGCCGACTTGTACGAGTGGGCGATCCGCTCGAGTACTCGTCCGAAACTTGATTGTTGCTTGCATCATTGTCCCGAAAATAGATAAGAGTGCACATCACGGTATGATCTACCCAAATTAGCGCGCAGACCGTGGCATACATCTTCCTAATTTTATTTTTTTGTTTGTAATAAGGCAAACAAAGGGAGAGGGGAATTGAACGTCCTTAATTTGGACTCCTACGCATTGTGGAGTAGTATATGCTAGTCTCAAATGGTCCACACGATAGGATATCTTATCCCAAAGACCCAAACCAACCAATGGATACCTACATATCGCATCTCAGAATGTCATGGCCTATCCATTCTTTAGTAACTCCTCTTTTTCAATTTTCCTCCTAACAAAATTTTCAAACACACGAAGAAAATGACATGCATGATCAACTAATAAATTCATTTGAGACCCAAGTCCCGATACTTTCTTCATCTGATAAAATTGCAACGATACATACACGTCTTGATCCGAGGGCGTAACACGAAACCTAGAATGACGCGGGCGCTAACCACATTGCCTGGTTCTCCCATATGCGTAATTACGAGCTCATCGTCAACGTCCTCGAAGCCTAACAGAATTTGTAATTTACCATGTTTGGGTAACATTGATGTTTATACAACCTCATCAGTTGATGCATCCATCCCCATCTCTCATGTTTCACGCAGGTATTTTCCTAATTCCTAAACCTTATGTCCATGTAACTTTTTTTTCATAAATGTCGTCTGTTGTTAATTTATAATACTACTACTATTTTGAGGATGAGTCACCCTGAAACCAAGTTAGCTTAATGTGAAATAGTTTTTCGTATTTTTTTCACTAGACACTCATTTTGCGAACAAATGTCATCAATCTCAAGATAGTTTATTCAGCTCCAAAATCTAACACAAACCTGCTCAATGTCTCAACTCGTTAATGCCTCGAATGAACAATATCGCAATAATTGTATTTTAATTTAAGATATTATGAGTTATATACAGTGGCGAAACCAGGATTATAAGAATTGGGGGCACAAAATTATGAACCAAAACGCGAGTTTTACAAATGTAAAAAACGGGAAACTAAAAAGAAAATTGGCTTTATTTGTTTACTAACATACGTGTAATCGGGAATCTTTTTTCACAAAAAAACAAAATCAAAACAATTAATAATGCAGTATGAAACTAAATAAAATTTACGGAAAATTCACGTGGTACCCTCGAACTTTGGCCGATTGCACATGGTACCCAACTTCGCAAGTTTGTGCACATGGTACCCCTGAACTTACTACTTTGTGCACATGGTACCCAAATAGTAACATCCTTTAAATTTTTCTGTTAAGTGATGATGTGTCGGTTAGTTGTTAGGTAATTAGTTAATTAAATTATAGATTTAATATTTTAATTAAAAAAATTCAATAAATTCTTAGAAAAATAAATATATTTCTTTCAAATAATAATTTCAAAAAACTTTATTAAAAAACTAATTTTCCTAAGGGTACCATGTGCAAAATGTTGTGATCTCAAGGGTACCGTGTGCACAAAGTGGTAACTTGAAGGGTACCATGTGCACAAATTATGATTTTTTTAAGAGAAATAATATTTTTTATGAAAAAAAACTTGTTTTTTGGATTTTTTTTTGTTTATGAAAATATTTTTTGGATTTGTTTTAAAAAGTCAAAAAAAATTATTTTTATTTTTATTTTTTAAAATGGAAAATCATCATTAATATTAACTAATTTACATAACAACTAACTAACACATCATCACTTAACAGAAAGTGGTAACTTCAGGATGTTACTATTTGGGTACCATGTGCACAAAGTGGTAACTTCAGGGGTACCATGTGTACAAACTTGCAAAGTTGGGTACCATGTGCAATCAGTCAAAGTTTGAGGGTACCACGTGAATTTTCCGTAAAATTTATAATAATCTTAAATTTATTAAAGACTTCAACTAGATTGGTTGGGCTAGTAGGCATTGGATTATGTGCAATGTCTAGAGTTCGAACCTTACTAGTGGTAATTCCTTTTATATAAAAGAATTTAAAAAAGAGCAAAAAAAGGATCTACCAAGGCTTGAACTCGGGCAACCTGTGTGTAATCCCATTAGAATCCCACTCATTTATAGAACTCACCTGATAGTTTAGGACACAAAATACTATATGTCTTAAACTATTTAAGAGAGAGAATTGGGGGGCACGTGCCCCCGTGCACCCCCCCAAATCCGCCCCTAATTATATATATGACCATATATAAGTTGAGCAAAAAAGAAAGGTTGTGCATGTTTTGTTCCCCGAGCCGAAGTGAAATCATTTCACGTGATTAAATTGTTCTAATACCAAATTGAAGGAATTTAAGTGATGAAATTTAAGTTGTGAATATTCAATTGGGTTTTGCATGCAGGAATAATGTTGCTTGTTTGGGCATAGTTGGTGTTGTATTGATAAGAGATAAATCTTAAAGCCGAAATTGTCTACAATAGAAATACTTAGAGGACTGAGATGGCGCAATTTTACTTACTAAGCATATATTGGTGTTTCTAATATTTCAAAATCAAGTTCCTCGTGATCGAATAATGAAAATTGTGTCGAGAATTACATTGTCTAATTGCTAATTCATACGGAGTATTACAAGAAGCTAAGATAGACGATCTTATGAACAATTTCAATTTGTGAATTGTATAGTATGAACCAATTAAAAATGAGACGATGAAATTGAAAAGTTGTATGTACTAAATTAGTTTTGTATACAGGAATGTTGTTGGTTTGGCCATAGTTGGTGTTGCATTGAGCTTGAATGTGGGTGAGAAGAATGCATGGGCGGCAGCAAGAAGACCGCCACCGTCGCCGCCAGCAGGGGAGAAGAAGGATCCAAATGTGAGTGGGGTGCTTGCCAAAGTTCTAGCCAGTAAAAAGAGGAAGGAAGCTATGAAAGAAGCCATGGCTAAACAAAGAGAAAGAGGAAACAAAGTTGGAGAGTAGCAATCGTATCATTTTGTAATTAACACGTACTTTTTTAAGCCTTTTTAGTTTAATTTGGATCCTTGAATTGAAGAGCAACTTTGTAACATACATGAGTGACCATTTGCTCAATGTGATTGAATCACTTTTTCATCGATTCTATTTGAAAAGGTGCATAAATCATAGGTAGCGGCATATGTTTTAGAACCGTCAGTCTTGATCAATCCTATTTTATTAACTATAGAGACTCCACGTACAAGCTAAGTATATACTCGCTTGATTAATCGTGACTGAAATTACTTGGCACTTTGTAACAAGAGTAAATCTAATAATAAAATTGATTGATGATGAGTGATGTTTTTTTTTTTCTTTCTTTCTAAGGGAGATGATGAGTGTCTCTCCTACCCTATAGCATGACTTAACATGCTCATACAATACAGAGTATGAAGTATCCTTTGCATTATCATATGACACGATGTGCTTTGAAAAAAAGACATCTCGAACTTACTTGGACAAAGAGTTTAAAAAGGTAGTTAA
Organism: Spergularia marina; assembly: GCA_963680865.1. NCBI lineage: Eukaryota > Viridiplantae > Streptophyta > Magnoliopsida > Caryophyllales > Caryophyllaceae > Spergularia > Spergularia marina. Next base: position 16,289,914 of record OY804553.1, on the reverse strand, counting down.
GTTATTTTGGCCAAATAAGTTATGGAGTAGCTTCTTGTACATACAAAACATACCAACATCTAATCTTCAAATATTGTGTTGGTTGTAGCACATTTTCCAAATTCGAGATACACATAATTATCGCACGACACATGTTAATGAAGGAAATGAAATTTTAACATGTCTCTTATGTTAGAAAAACCAACCCCGATAATCACTTGGGTTAAATGGTAAAGTTACAGTAGCTATTTTGATTTTACATTACACAAAATCAAGTCTAATAAATATCACTACCGCTTAATGAGGTTTTTAGCACCCATATAAATGTATACTCCGTAATCATACTCGCCTCGAATTCAAACTAAATTGGGCAAAACCAAACTCCTACGACTCTGGATTCGAAGAATTTAACCAAAATCTGAGCATGATGGTGCCACCGAGTAGCGTCTCAGCAAATGAAGCTCAGCTCTTCCAGTTCATGTCCGGCATTCAGCACCTTGCTGAAACTCGTCGTTTTAAGGTTCTTCTTTCATTCATCACTTATATCCCTATTTTTTCCACTGCCCATTTGCCCATAATTTCGATTTTCAGCTCAATTTACATGAATAATGTCATTTGTTTATTACATGGGCTGTTGATGATTTTACTATGTATTTTATTTGGTTAGTATGTATGCTAGAAATGGTAATCAATCTTGATTTCTTTTGTGGATTATTTGTATCGAAACTTGTTTGAAAAGGTACAACAGAAAAACTAGGAAATGGGTATTATGTATAAACATTGATTTCTCCAATATACACTTGCTATGTAAAATTGGAGTGTCCGTATGATGTTACTTCTGTTTGATTTTGTATTATACGATAAGGGAGAGACTATCGGCACTCCACGGAGTTGGACAAAACAAAACATCCCTGGGAATGATCAAGGGATTAGGGATGGGAGTATATAATTATGTGAGATGGCTTTACGCTTCCGTAGGCATTCTAAATTGCAGGACAGTTTCGTTGAGTGATCCGAATGTACGAGCAAAACTGTTTGGATCGAAAGCTAGGTGACCATAGGCTAATGTTAATGTACAACCTTTGATGAGGACGGAGCTTTTGGCTATGTTAAGTCCTGGAACAATCAATTGATTATCCCTTTTGCGGGAAATTGTGGTATTGGCGTCTTGTAGTTGAGTGGAGAACTACTACGATAAATATTGAATAACGATAGAATGTTTCAGATTTTGTGGGATCTGATGAATCGAAAAGATGCGTGGAGGAGCATTGTGATAAGTGAGGGCATAACATCAGTCATAGTATATTATTATAGACTTAGCTTGTCTGATGGAATGCTAAAGAACTAGTAAAAGTTTTCATTTAAGGAGTTGATGTGTTGATTTGCTGCAGGCTTGGTTTTTAGACCAGTTTGGTGTCCTCCATGATGGGAAGAAGCCGTACCCTGGTGCTATTTCAACATGTACGTTGTTATCTGTTAGCTTCTGTTTCTTGGAAGTTTATCTGAGTGTTCATTAGGATATTCTCATATTTACGTCTTGTTTGGTGACAGTGGAGAAGTTGGCAAACACAGGGGCTAAGTTGGTGGTTATCAGTAACTCATCAAGAAGAGCTTCTGTGACAGCCGAGAAAATGAAAAGTCTGGGATTTGATCCGTCCCTTTTTCTAGGTTCCATCACCAGTGGAGAGTTGACACATCAATACCTTGAAAGGTTGGATGTCTTAAACTGTTTAGTTGAACCTGCATCATCTCCAAAAGCCCTTTTCATACAATGTTAGAACTGCATAGGGCTTGATCACTCATGTCCTATCTTCTTTTTAACGTAAAGTTTAAGCAATGCAGAACAGTCATGTGCTAGCTTGTTTCTTATTTCATCAATGACATTACGTTTTCCCAGCGCTGATTTGAGTAATAATGGGTTATGAATGTTCCCTAAGAAGTTTGTCTATACATGATTCAATTGCCGTTAGATCAGTGTTTTTTTTTTTTTTTTTTTGGGGGGGGGGGGGGGCTTTGTGTAGCCTTGTGGATCTGTTGCGGCATCTGGGTAGAAAATTGTTTGTAGAAGCATGTATTTCGAAGGCTTGTGCATACTCTTCTGCATTTTAAATCACGTGCATATTCTACTTTCCCTTACCTTCACCAGTAGTAACAGCCTTCTAATAATTTGAGATTCGCCATAATACTTCATGCCTAACGTTTCATTTTCCCATTCCGTGGTAGTTTTTTGAAGAAAAATCTTTTCCATGTCATTTTTTGATAGGCGAGACGATGCTTGGTTCACAAAACTTGGACGGTCGTGCATCCACATCACCTGGAGTGACCGGGGTGCCATATCTCTCAATGTATGTTATGTATGCATGGTTGTCTTGTCCTATCTGCTTTCCGTCATCTGCACCTCTCGCTCTTGAAGTCAATAGCCATCTCTTATCTATTATAATCACAGAAATAATGATCAGTGGTTGCTCAGATATTGTTGTTCATGACAGTTCTTTCACTTCCTCGTTCCTTGTTTGCAAAAGGTAGATCAGGCTTCCGAAATTCCTGGGAAGAAAAGTCTTCATCTGTTTTTGACTATCTTAACATTTTGTAGTGAGACCTCTTCACTATCTAAACACGTAATGACTAGCTAGAAGGATGGTTAGCCTTGGTCATGATTTTAACATTCTCAATTGTTATAGAGAAGATCTTTGGGCTCATATTCTCGGGAAAAAGCATGATCGGAGCAGCTTCATTTTCATATTCGATGATTGTAATCATGTTTTTAAATCAGTTTCTTGTTTGCCCATGTTCCTCAGGGCCTAGACCTGAATGTTGTAGATAATGTCGAAGAAGCTGAGTTCATTTTGGCCCATGGCACGGAAGGGTTGGGACTTTCCTCTTTATCTGTAGTTCCTATGCAATTGGGAGAACTAGAGCAGATACTTGAACAATGTGCTCAGAAAAATATTCCAATGGTGGTGGCTAATCCAGATTTTGTAACTGTCGAGGCCAGAGCTCTACGAGTTATGCCTGGTAAGTTCCTTGCTCTGTGATGAGAATGTTGTCTGTTCATATCTCCATCAACTCCTTGCATAAAGTTATATCATTTGACCAGAATCTCTGTGCACTGATATGGCATCAGTAAACTACTTGGTCTCACCTGATGAGCTTGCCAATTTAGTAACCGACATCGTTTTTTTTATTATAAGGAACACTTGCAGCGAAATATGAACAGCTAGGCGGGGAAGTCAAGTGGATGGGTAAGCCAGGAAAGGTAAAAGTACAACTTTGTCTCCTTTGTGGCATTTATCTTGTCATTGTCTTGGTAATAAGAATAAAGGGGATTTAAGGAGAGTTTGAAAGCATTTTGTGTCTACTAATTATCGGAATAGAAATGAAGACATCAATCCCACCTTTGACATATCACTAACTCTCAGGGCTTGGTGGTAAAAGCTGTCTACATGTATCCTTATAACTATTTGTGCTGTTCCTGCTGTGTCATTATAGTCCTACCACAGGACTGATTGGGTGACCTGTTGTCATCCAAGAATACGTGAAATAAATAGGTTCATTTTGAGTCCAATTCAGATCCTGATGTTAATTACAAACTTGAAGCACAATTCTGATCCCATTCACCTAACGTTCTTGTACGTGAGGAAATGAAGCTTCTTAGTGTGATGTTTCTGACTTCTGACAAAAGGAGCTTAGAAGCTTACAACTGAAGCTGCTTTCAAGTAGCTTAAATTGTTCATTGCCTTCTGCTACTAATGAATGCGACTGAATTTGATTGGACAGGTTATCTACGAGTCAGCTATGGCCATGGCAGGCGTAGATGCATCCGAATGCATTGCTGTAGGGGACTCTCTTCACCATGATATAAAGGGAGCCAACACAGCGCGAATGCAGTCCGTATTTATCACTGGAGGCATCCATGCGGCTGAACTAGGACTCAGTAATTTTGGTGAAGTCCCAGATGAACCAAGTCTACGAGATCTTGCGTCAAAATGCGATGCTCCCCCAACATATGTGGTACCTTCTTTTACATGGTAACAATCATAAGTGCATCACCTCAAATGCAGGGCCAGAGTCGAGAGGTTTGTATATCCAGAAGATTTACCCCCCTAGCTAACTGGGAAGGTTCAGTCATGGCTATAATGAGAACATTGGGTGTGTACGAATTCGGTATAACTGACACTTATATAGGTATATGTGTACTGGCAAAAGTTCTTCTCTGTTAAACGTGAACAGAAACCAGAAATGTAAACTTGTAACTTGCAAGTAATGTTTAACTTCAATTTCGCCAAGAATGCGTACAGTATCAGAAATGTAGTACTCTGTATTCTATCATAGTCTTGATTTCAGTGAGAACCAACATTGTGAAAAATGGCTCCTAGTCAATTTCGAGTATGAAGTACTTCTAAGAGTATGCACTAAGGTCTCCAAATGGCATGGCAACAGGGCGAGAGGATGTAGTCCTGGAATCCGACTCGCTGCAACTTATTTCGGCACTTAGGGCAAGTTTTACTTCTTGATATTTTGGACTCATTGTTAGGGATGTTTTTAATTTTTCGCGTAGATTTAAGTCTTGTTTGTTTCATCATATTTGTAGAAGCGGAAATAAATCCGCCCATGTTATGGCATATAGGCCGGTGGAGTACTCGACTCGAGTTTGGATTGACACCAGACCTAGTGATGTACTTGATCTGGTGGCTTCGGACTTTATTGCCGGGTCGCTTGAGTTTTAATGTAATCAGTTTATTTCAAAAAAAAGATTTCGTTTTATTTTTGGCAAATTTAATGAAAATAACATAATGTTTGCCTCATCTTCCGAAAACAACCCAACCTTTCAGTTTTTTTTTTTGGCGAGGAGAAAAACCAGAGCCCCAACACGAACTATCCTAAAAGAGCAGAATAGCCAAAACTAACATTAAGACACCTCCATTGTTTGGCCAATTGATGAGCACTCTTGACTGCTTGCCTTGAGACCTTCTGCAACTGACAAATGTCCAAGGTGACCGCCAACGAAATAATAGAGGAAACGCGCCAATGAATGCTAACGGGACATCTTTCAGAGTTTTGAACGGCCTGAACAAGGTCCCACTGTCTGTCAAAATCTCCACCCGCATCTAATGACGCTCCTTAGATGCTTGAATTGCCATCTCACACGCCCAAGCCTCCACTTGAAGAGCACACTCCGCCCAACCCACTCTCACATCTAAGGCACTCGGCACCGATAAGTTAGACTTTATTTTTACGGGAATCTCACTTATGGCAGTGTTATACCAAAAATACATTATATGAGATAGAATTTGACAAAAAAAAAAAAAAAAATTATTTGGGACACAATTTATACGTTATACGGAGTACTCCTTATTTGCCAAAAAAAAAAAAAAAAAAAAAAAAAAAAAGTGAAAGTGTGAAACACAACGGCGCACAATTCCGGAGCTTCTGAGTAACGGCCAAATCATACTTCGAAAATCAATTGATTAGGTAAATTTTAAATCAAATTTCTCATCTGTTCATCATAAAGTTGTGGTTCTTGGGAAACAATTGAAAAACTCTTAACGTTTAACCTCGAGACATGGTCACAGGTATGGATGCTTAACCTCAAAATTGTGCTTTTTCTTGTGTTATGTAGTGGTAATTTCATAGCAGGAGTGGTGCTAAATTTTTTTTTTTTTATTTACATCCCTTTTAGATCTAGTATATTTTGAAGCAATGAAGCCTAGAGTGATAGGGGACTGTTTGGATGTGAATACTAAAGCGGCTATATTGAAGGTGTCTCCGTCCGTTGTCGGTGTTATGACATTTGAGGTGGAGTCGTCCACTAATGCCGTTTTGAGAGGCTCAGGATTGGTGATAGAGTGTGAGAAAAGTGGGAGTGATACATATTCCTCAATTATACTCACCTCCTGCACTCTTTTCACTCACACCAATGGCATTCCAGCCAGTGAAATCCGAGTTCGTGTTTTTGTAGCTAGTGGCGATTCTCATGTCGCCCAGGTTTGCTCTCCGGACTTCCACTATAATTTGGCAGCATTAAGGATTGAAACGTCCACCCCACTAAACCCTGTGAGTATGGAAACTTTAGATGATGTAATCAGCCTCACCCCCTCCCAATTCTCTCTTCGCCCACATTCATCTCAACCAAAAATCCGCCCTGGTGATACCCTTGTGGCCCTCGGCCGTCAAGCGTTGGGGTCTTTCTTCTACACAATTGGTGGTTTTAGGTAAAGTCCTTTTGCCCCTTTTTATCTATGCATTTGCCTTAGACTAAAGATGCATCAGAATTGGAGGAGGAAAGAAGTTTCTGTGTTTGATATGAGACATCTGCTTTTTGGATTGCTTTAATTGTAATCTAATTCTCTATTGCAGCACTAAGTACCCGGAGCTTGACTGCAAGGAACTTTACTCTATTACCACCAAACATCAGGTAATCTCTTGCGTTACCATTAGTACCGAGATTGATCCAACTCCAATGTCAAGTTTCTTTCTAACAAAGAATGGGTAATTTTCCAATCTAAACGATTCCTTTATATTACTTTGTGTGTGTATATCAGTAATAGTATTGGTTCCAAGTACAAGAAATTATCTACTCAAAATAATGACTCTCCTCTCATTTGTAAATTGTTTACGAGTACAATCTTCTTGAATGCGTAATGTATTTTTTTTCTTGTATCTCTTCTGAAAATCAGATATTGTAATTTCTCTTGGATTTGCCAATCTAAGTACAAGATAGTAGTATTTTTGTGATTTACCAAATTATATTTTTTCAGTTGAAAAAACACTCAAGTTTTGAGTAAAGAATTAAAATCTGCATCGTTATTGTGTTACTATTGTCATTTGATTAACTCCGGTAAATTGACATTGCTTTGAATTTTGATATCTGTTTTTGATAGGATCGAGGAGGACCGGTAATTAACCATCATGGACAAGTTATCGGGATCATGATGGTTGAAGATTATTTTCTGCCAAGTAATGTTGTATCAAGATGGTGGAGTTTTTTCAAGCTGCACAAGTGAGCTACTATTACTTCTATGTGTCAGTCAGTGTTCATGCTTGATGAAATACTATTCCGTTTATGTGTCAATGTTAGTTGAAGTTTGATTTCCAGTGATACTTATGCATAACATTTTAGTGTTTTCTTAATTTTAGGGATCTTTGCCGACCTTGGCTTGGGTTGATGAATGTTGCTAATCTCCATGCTGGGAGAGTGTGCTTTCTGGAGCAGTTCTTACAGAAATTTCCTGGTGTTGGTGCTGGTGTTATAGTGACACAGGTACATTTAAATAAACAAGTTTTCTATAACTATTTTAATCTTATTTTCAGCATAAGTTAGTCTTTAAGGCCAATTGTATGTTATTTAATACAAATTTGGCACTAAGCATGCTTTTGATATTGGTGATCTCACTGTATAAATATTATCATGCTGCTGACTAGCTCGATGATCGTCTGATACTAAATCAGGTTTCTGAAAAATCTGCTGCATACCGGTCTGGATTACGTGCTGAAGATGTGATAGTTCAATGTGATGGTGGATTAGTTCGAAGTACTATGGAGGTATGTAGGTCTGTTCAATGTTTTCGTGCATTAAAGTGCCGAGAGTAAAAACATTGTTATTTTTTTTTTTTTTTGTTTTTTGACAATGCTTGGGCAAGGGCAGGTTGTTAACAATGGTGATTTTCAGCACTTTTCTCCTTGTTTCCAATTTCTTTTTTTTTTTTTTTCTTTTGGTCCAAATTTGTTGTAACTTGGGAAATTATCGTGATTCTTATTACAACCTTGATTCTTATTACAACATATGATTATACAACACCGTCAAGTGACTTCATATTCCTATGGTGTTCTTTGAATTATGGTGATAGCGTACAAACTTACATTTAAAAATACATAATGTATAAGTCTGCGACATTTGTAACGGTATTAACTTTATTTTGGAATTAAACTGGGTTTGCTAACATGTGGAAAATCGTAAGGATCTTTATATTTAGTAGTTCAACTTAGGCCATAGATTCGTTTTTGCAATGGAGCCAAAGACTAATTATTCTTTGGTTTTAGGATATACTAGAAATGGAAAAAGGCAAAGACTCAAAAAACTGTTTGTGCTTCTTATATTGTGAAATAGCACTCAGTCCCTAGCCGGCCATATGGCGGGAGCCTTAAGGTGCTGGTGTCATGATGTTGTTGTATTGGATGTCGATATCAGTGTTTGATCCATAATTTGAATAATGTGGGCAACTGGGCGTAAAGAAGAAAGTAGAGAATTTGAGTTGATGGTAAAGGGGACTTTTTTGTGTCCCTTGTTCCGCCCTTACACTCTATTGAGAAATAGTCTTAACGAGTAGAATATATGAGCCAATATAAAAGTGTGGTGTTAGAGATTATTATTCATACAAACAATGGTAGATGAAGTGATTGTACAAATGAAATATTTGTTTCAATTAAAGGTCAATTGGGAACAGCTTCTCCGCTTGTTGATGTCAAAGCTGCAATATCCACCTTCTTCCCCCCCCCCCCCCCACCAAAAAAAACCCTCTCACCTCAAAATGATGATATCCTATCATTTTATTGGACTCTTGTGTCTGTAACTATCTAATATGACTAATATCTATTATTTGTATGTCTTGTTTTTGCAAGTTCTTTGAAAGGGTATGGATGAAGGCTGGAAATTGTGTGGAATTAACTGCCTTGAGGTTGAATAGCCCTACCGACATGAAAATAACTGTGAAAGTTGGTGAAGCTAAAGAGAACAATTTCTACGGGTAAGGCATTTGTATCTTTACTTATTTGTGATTTTGAGTTACATAATCCACTGTCCCCCTTCTTTTATTAAGTGCCTCGCATTTGTTTGTTCTTCCAATTTCATGTTTGCCTTTGTTGGTGGGTGGCTAGGGTTAAAACGTAGAAAAGATCAGCATGTTCTACTTATGAAAATTAAACCATCAAAATTTCAAGTGTGATTCTGATTATGTTTTGATTTTTAAGAGCTTTGGCTCTCCTGTGCTAAGCTGTGAATAGTTTGGAAGCATCAGTTTGTGGGGAAGGGGATTTGTATGTTCAGACAGCTGTGCACATTGTGAGATTGGACAATCCCCACACTCATTTTCCATTTGGCTATTTATAGATCGGAATAAAGTCCAATGCAGCTACTGAACACAGGGATACTTACTGCTATCTAGTTGTTGCTTGGGGTATTTGTTGGCTGTCCAGTTGTTGCTGAGACTCTTAAGCTGTCTGTTTTCGTAGTTTCCGAATGTCAACTGTCAAGCTTATCGCAAGCCATGAAGTGTGCAGCCCTAATAAGATAGATTTATGTAATATGAAGCTCGGAGTAATTCAAATACACTGTACATATAAAGTCTCCGCAAACAACTATTAGGTGTAATTTGGGACGACTCCTTGGAATGGCAGATGGGAGGGAAGGAGAATCAGTAGTTGTGGTGTTGGTCGTAATCAAGATCTTATGTTATTCTGCCTTGCATTCTGACCTCAGAGCTAGGTTGCAGTTTGAGTTCCCTTAGTTCTTTAACTAAGTGAAGTACAAGCTCCTCAACCTATTGACTCATATATTTTGTACGTATCAATAACAATTTGTGCATCTTTCTGCAGTTCAATGGCCTACCCTTTCATCTGAAAAATCTATTGAACACCCTCTCTGTATGAGATGGTGGGTGATCGACTTGCTAACAATTGTCATTTATACACTTTTGTAGTTGGCCAATTCCTCGGTGGTTTCACATGCCAAAGACAATGCCAATGCCAACAACTAATGCAGAGTTGGAGTCGTCAGAATCAGAGTCAGATTCAGAGTCAGAGGAGTCAGATTCACAGATGGAGGCAGAGTAAAGATTTGAAGTAGGATTTAAATGACAGGACTTGTCTGTTTATCTTTAGCGTTTAAGATATATCGACCTTAAGAGATGCGTGTTCATAGCTTATGTATTAATTATTCGTTTGCCCACATTTCAAAACTGGAAGTTACGACTACGTGTGAGAGTATGGGACTATTGGTGCTTTCTTACTGATGGCCTTATGAGTTATGACTTGTGAGTCAGTGAGTGGGGAACGGTTTTTGCCAATGCCAATAGTTGGGTAGTTTACAAAGGTCTTGGAATGACGACGTCTCATTTGTGCTTTACTGGTTTGGTTCTAGTTCATTTCACGTTGGAAAAGTACTGCACTTAATTTATATAAGTAACTAGGCTGCACGGCTCAAATTACATACTTCATCACAAAATCTATTCAAAAATAATCGAGGGAGATTGCACTTCTAATAATACGAATTGTCGATACCGACCGATATCCCGCTCATTTCTTTTATTTGTTTGTCTACCCAAATGTTTCGAGTAAAAATCGAACTTACAATATGTAGTAAGCTGTCTTATTCTGTTCAGTTGAAGAGTACTGATATACAATCTGCATCGTATCAAGTATCAATGTATTCACTACTCCATCCGTCTTAGTTCAAACCCCATATTACAAACGATCTCATATTGGGAATGGTGTACACACACTCGGTAAGACAAAGTTCTAAAAAATTGCATGGTAAATTAGTGAAAACTCTAATCAATAATTTGGTACATAATTTTTTTAGTATATGTTTGGCATAGCTTTTCTAAATGTTTTTAATCTCTAAAACTATAAATTTGGCCAAACATAGAGCTTTTTAATATGTTATAAACTCTTTAATAAAAGCCCTTGGTGAGATATTTTTAATTGGTGAGGTTTTTTTTTTTTTTTTTTTGATGTCAAACGTGGTCGGGGATTTATTCATTCAAGTCGCTTTCCGCCAAGAATAAAACACCCTCCAAAGAGCTGTTTACAAGAAAAAATTCTGACCCATCAATGGGGCTAAGTCTAGCAACAAAATGAGCAACTGTGTTCCCTACCCGCCTAACATGTGTTCCCTACCCGCCTAACATGAGATACATCGAAGGAGACAAAACTACTACCAAGATCTACTATGTCATCGACAATGAGATTCTCGCTACTTCTACTCACTCTGGCTTTCGATAAAGACTGTATCAGTGATAAAGCGTCCGACTCAAGGATAACATCTCTCACCCCCAAGCGAATAGCTGTATGAAGATCAAAACGACCTGCGACAGTCTCTGCCAACCCCGGCTTCCAAGTTCTTCGAAGCCTCACCGCAGCGATCCCGATCACGTCACCCAGATCATTTCGAATAACAACACCCAGCTCAATGGAACAAAGGGAGTATGTGATATGTTTTAAAACATATGTAGTCACATTCTCCAAATAGGATAGTAAAGCACGAGGTTAGTCACATGATTCAGATATGAGAGCGAGGAGATAATTTGGAAATTGATTTAGTAATTACTGGGGTGTGGCCACGACATTGGCACAACAAGTTGAGGACTTGAGTCGGCCATACGCAACGTGGGTTAGCAAGTACATAAATGTTAACAATCGAATCTACTAATGCTATTCAGAAGGTATTGCGCCGCAAACTGTGACGTCCACGTAATTGAATAAGAATAAAATTAAATAGGGTCGTGTTAAACATGGTCTTACTAGGGGCAGTAAAGGGAATTTCGGGACATTTGATCTAACGGTGCACACAACAGAAAAGGAGGGGCTAGATCGTCATTTGGCGCTTTTTTTCCTTTGGGGTCTGCCGCAGAAAGCCTAGTTACACAAGCGCAGTTTCTCTCTCCTCTTTCTCGTCTGGATTGGCGACGACGACGACGACGACGACGAGCTCCTCCATCGCAGGTATTGAATTTCATAAAAAATTCGTGAAATGTTCGAGTTTCAAACATTCAGTTGTGTTTTAGCTATATATAATCTTTAGAAGCTTTGATATCTATTTAGTTAATCAAATTGGTCTGAAGATCTTTTAGATTTGAGCCAGTAATATTGATCTTGATTTATAAATAGATTGATATGTTGATTAAATTAGTTGTAACATTGCAGCAATTTTATTTCTATTTAAAGCTCATTAACTTAGGTTAAATTAAGCTATACTTGGGTCTATTTTTAAACTCAGTAAAGCTCATTAACTTAGGTTAAATTGATTAATTAATTTTTGTGCACATATCTATTGATTTTTTCTGTGTGACAAATTAATTAGAGTATCAGAGAAGCTTATTTAATGATAAAAATGATGTTTAAATTCTCATATTGAACTGATGGTGATTAGTAACGGTCTATGTTTCAGTGTTCTGGGTTTTGTCTCTTAAATGGTTGTTGATGATTTAGACAGTGAAAGGAAATCTAACAGTGGTTCTTTTTGTTAATAGAAAAATTTAGTTTTACCTGGAGGGTTAAAGTACCACTTAGCAGTGTAAAGAGTGGTTATTCTATCAGTATAAATGGCCCAAGTATTTCTTTGTACTCTTGTTTTAATTTGTTTTGGAGAATTACGAAAGTTCGATTGGCTAAGTGCTACTCGTGTACTGCTAGTGGGGTTCGAATATTCATGGTGAAGGCACAAAACCTTGGGGAATTGCTTACATATCTAGAAAGGGGAAAGATCCATTTTGCTTTATACTGTATTTGGAATGAGAATACGAGTAGTTTTGGCCCTTAACCTGCTTTTGATACGGCTGATATTTTGATGATGTTTGTGAATGTCCTTTCCTTAATTTGTGCTATTGTCTATTGGTTTGAAGTAGAGGTCTGATCTCTGTTCTTGCACAAAATGTTTTAGTTGTTTTAGAGAAGAAAGAACACAGATGGAGGTGGTGCGTATGACATATTAGTCTTTCTACCCTTTTAGAACTAATTGGTGGAAAGCAGATGATCAAGTGAAACACAAAAAAGAAATACACAGATAATAATTGCATGTCAAAAATAGGTGGTAAGAACATACACTTGGTATAAGGCATGGCCTATTCGTTAACAATGCTCGTAACTCTTTCAAAATGCCCTTCTATTTATGTAAAATGCACTTCTGCTTTGACATGATTTAGAGCTTCATTTTGTGTGAAGCAAGTACGTTTTCTTATTCACGTGTGAGGTCTTTGTGCCTCTGTGCAGTGAGGCTCTTCTCTAACACTTAAGCTTTTACTTGGTTTACCTCAACTTCTGGCAGTTTTATTTCTTCAAAAGTGATGATGGATGAAGTGGAATCAAAGGTAAATGAGCAGGAGGCTTACGACATAACTTGGGTAATTTGTGTGGAAAGAGAAGTTGAAGGCAAATACGAAGAGAAAATTGGGGGTGGCATATGCGTCAACAGTGAGGGCGCCATTTTAACTGCCTCTCACGTCATACCTGAGATCGGTCCTTACAAAATATTAGCTAGGTCAGAGAGGGATAAAGATATGAGGTACGCTGTTTTAGCAAATCGGTACCCACAGTTTGACCTCGCGGTATTATGGGTGGAGAAAAAGCAGGACAAGGAGAAAGTCAAGGATGAAACGTTTCCATTTTACCAATTTCCCTCCAACAAGAACCTACCGCTCACGTGCGAGGACATCGTTTTTGCGTATCATCATAAAGGTGGCCTTACTTATTCCTATGATGTTGGGCGAATTGCTTATCCGTTGTGTGCTGATGCTCATATTCCAGCATTGGTGGACCCTCGTACAATGCGGAAATGCCTTGTGGAGATGGCTGCAAGGGACCTAGAAAAGCGGGATGATCTAGATGATGAGGAGCAGGAGCTTCTAAGCAATTGTAGCCGGCCTCTCAAGAGCCTCAAATCTGAAGAACTTGTCTTTCCCACTCGTAAGGATCTACTGAGGCATAATTCTTTCAGTTATAGGACCTCAGGCTTGATCATGGACGTGGATGAGGGTATTTTCCATGACTTACATCCTACCCTTCCACTGGTTCAGATTTCAACCATGGGGTGTGGTCCCGCTAGTTCTGGGTGTCCGATTTTCTTGAAATCAGACGGCTCACTTGTTGGAATAATTTCGAGGGGTGCTGCAACTGTGTCTTTTGCAATCCCAGTCAGAGTTTTACACATGGTGGCAAATGAGGTCCCCAGTCGCCCCGATGACATGTCTTTTCAAGCTATAGACATTTGGGCTAATGTTGCTCAGCTCAAACCCAAGAAAAAAGAGGAAGAGAAGCATAAGAAGAATGAAAGAAAAGAAAAGCAGCCGCGCAAGAGAAAAAGCAAGGGAGAAGTAAAGCGGCGTCGCAAGAAAAGGGTATTTGAGCAGGAGGCGTCGAAGGCAAAGGAGCAGGAGCAGGAGCCTTACGACATAACCTGGGTTGTTCATGTGGAAAGGGAATTTGAAGGCACATACGCGGAGGAGACAGGGGGTGGCATATGCGTCAACAGGGAAGGCGCAATTTTATGTGCCTCTCACCTCATCCCTGAGACTGGTCCTTACAATTTATTAGCTAGGTCGAAGAGGGATAAAGATATGAGGAATGCTGTTTTGGCGAATCGGTATCCACAATTTGGCCTCGCTGTTTTATGGGTGGAGAAAAAGGACAAGGAGAGAGTCAAGGATGAAACGTTTCCATTCTACAATTTTCCATCCAACAAGAACCTACTGCTCACGTGCGATGACATCGTTTTTGCGTATCATCATCGATGTGGCTTTTTGTATTCCCATAATGTTGGTCATGTCGCTTATCCTTATCCGTTGGTGGCCGATACTTGTGGTTTTCCTGTGTTGACTGATCCTCGTACTATTCAAGAGTGCTACCAAGAACAGTTTTTCAGGAGACAAGAAAAGAGAGATGACCTGGATGTAGATTATAGCAATATTTGCCGGCCTCTCAAGAGCCTCACACCCGAAGAACTTATCTTTCCTGAAATGGATGATCTATATAGGCATAATTATTTCACTCATAGGACTGCAAGCATGATCGTGGAGTTAGTGGTAGATAATCTAATGAACTTACATCCCCACCTGCCAGTGATTCAGATTTCCAAAATTAGGTGTGACCGTGGTTTGTCAGGCTGTCCAATTTTCTTGAAATCGGATGGCTCACTAATTGGCATGATTTTAAGTGGAACTTATTTGACAGTTATTGCGGTCCCAATTGCAGCTTTACGGATGGTGGCTGAAACGGTCTCGGGAAATCGACCCGATGACCTTTCTTTTCAACATGTAGACATTGCAGCATATCTTGATCGGCTTGAAGCCAAGAACAAAGAGAAAGAGGAGCGCAAGAAGAGGGGAGGAAAAGAAAAGAAGCAGTGCACGAGGAAGAGTGAGGGAGAAGAAAAGAGGTGTCGCAAGAAAAAGGTAAAACTGTGTTTTTGTGCTTTTGCTCTTGTTTATTGTTCGTATAGTCGTATACTCCGTATGCTTTAACTATGCTGTCACGTGTATTGAAATGCATGAGTATTCATGCTGTTTTCATGCTATATTCCAAGGCAATATGCTAGTTTCACAAATAGAAAATTTGGAACTCTGTGAATATTTGTTATGTTGTGGAATAATCTACTCCTTCATCGCCCTTATATAATAACAGTGCAGTTTTTTAGTCTTACCTGATTAGGTTGCCAACCAACTACTGACATCATTTTTATTAACAGGAACACTTGCAGTGAAATATGCGAACTCTGATCAGCTAGATGGGGAAGTCAAGTGAATGGAAAAGCCAGGAAAGGAAGGTTTTTGAAATGGTGAAAGCATTTTGTGTCTACGAATATATCTGTATACAAATGAAGACATCAATCCCACCATTAACACATTAAGAACTCTCAGGACCAGTGGTAAAATCTGCTTACATATATCCTAAGAACTTTCTTAGGGCCCGTTTGGTTCACTTATTCCTGGTATCAGGAATGGGTTTTGATTTAGAGAACCCAATACCAGATGAACCCGATTCCTTATCCCAACCCAATACCGGTTTTTGAACCAAACAAGAGTGATTGGATGAGTTCTCATTTGAGACTACGATGTGAGAATGTGAGTTTTGATAATCCGAGTCCAGTTTCGATCCTGGATGTTAGTTACAAACTTGAAGCACATATAAGCCCCATTCACTTTTTAATG
This sequence comes from Spergularia marina, assembly GCA_963680865.1. NCBI lineage: Eukaryota > Viridiplantae > Streptophyta > Magnoliopsida > Caryophyllales > Caryophyllaceae > Spergularia > Spergularia marina. The sequence continues at coordinate 16,274,018 of OY804553.1, read as the reverse complement.
TCTCTTTAATTTCGGAAATGAAGCTTTTCATATGATGGTTCCGACTTCTGATAGTTGTAGCTTAAAATATGACGATTGAAGTCGTTTGCAATTGTTTATGCCTTTTGCAGTTAAGAGATGCGCCTGAATATGATGGAACCACGAGTCAGCTATGGCCATGGCAGGCGTAGATGTATCCAAATGCAATGCTGTAGGGGACTAGCTTCACCATGACATAAATTTACATCTTGCATCCAAGGAATCAACTCTTTTAATTTTCTATTCTTTCTCTCTTTATCTCTCTGATGTACGTGAACAAGTACCAGAAATGCAAACTTGTAACTTGCAATTGATGCTTAACTTCAATTTCTCAAAGACTGCAAATGCTTTTTGTAATGTAGTGTTCCATCATAGTCTCAATTCCGGCAAGAAGACAAAATCCCTACATTGTGAAAATTTGTAATCAGTGTGTGGTAGACCTGTCAAACGGGTCGGGCGGGCGGGTTTCGGGTTCGGGTCACTACGGGTCGGGTCAAATACGGGTCAAGTAAAATACGGGTCGACTATACGCGGGTTTATACGGGTTCGGGTTGACCAACGGGTCAAAAATACATGCTCGCGCCTTTTTTTCTCGGTAATTATTATAATCAAATTACTATTTTATTGCTATTTTATGTATTATATTATATAATAATAATCGTTTAATTATATTTGTATCTTATACTCCCTCCTACCCAAAATTATCTCCCCCTTTTAAAAACAGTTTTTTGGTAGGCATGTTTGGAGCTACTTTTAGACCAAATGAATCGTTCACTTGTTGTAAAAATTAGTACATATTCTATTCTGCATTGCATTCTACCAATTCCACTTGATTTTAAGGTAAGCGGGTCTTTCATTTGGTCTAGAAGTAGCTCTGAATATATCTACTCAAAACTGAAAACGAAAGGGGAAAATCTTAGTGGGTAGGAGGGTGTATGTCTTAAATTAATCAATTATTAATATTTAATTAATATTTATCTATTTATTTTTTATTTTTTATTATTATAATATATTTTTTGCACAATTCATTTGACCCAACGGGTTGACCCGGTCCGGGTCAGGTTATGACCCAGACTTTCGGGTCGTTTTCGGGTTCGGGTCGTTTTCGGGTCCGGGTTGAGAAAAACGGGTTTTTCGGGTTATTTCCGGGTCGGGTCCCGGGCGGTTTTTCGGGTCGGGTCAACTTTTGACAGGTCTGGTGTGTGGTGCTTCTACAGCATATGATCAATCAATCCTACTCCCCTGTTCATGGCCTCAGGTACGGCTTTGAGGTTCTTTGATTTTCGAGCGTACACCAAAATCTCCATTCATAGTAAAACTAAGGAGAAAAACGGACACAAGCAGGAAATTGGATTGATCTTTCTTCCGCTTTCTGGTGGTGTTTCCAAGTTCTGACATCTAAAGTTACAGTTACAACACAGGCCTTTAAAAGACTAGTGATCAGCCTGACCAAGAATGACTGTCTCCTCTAAACAGATTAAGACACTAGCAATACCAATACCCCTAACAATGTTTAGAGAACATAGATTACATTTGTACTCGAAATATTCAGGCTTTAGCAGTTGCAATGGCAGCATAAGCAGAAACTTGAGATTTTTCAGCTTAAACTTTCTGGTTTTGGCTTATTATTGAAAGCTAACATTTTGTTCAGTGCACTAACATAAGCTCGGACACTTGAAACAACGATATCCACTTCAGATCCACTCCCACTGCCGACAATACACCATGGCAAGTTTAGTTGTTGATTTAGAAGGAAGGTATACACAGAGTAATAAATTTTACACAGCAGAAAAATACCTGAAAGTTCGGCGTACTGTCTCTCCCGTAGCATGTGTAGAAGTGAAACCATTATCTCCACGTATTATGACTCTTGTGGTAGCTAGAGCGTCTATGCCTTCCGTGACACCTGACAGGGAATACTCGAGCAGACTCACAGGCACCTGCAATGAATAGAGAAATGGGTTGGTCTTTCACAAGTAGGCTAGTAGCAATTGTGTTACTTTTCACATTCTGGAAAACAAAAAACTAGGCGAATGAAAACTATTGCCCAAGAAAACAAGAGAACAAGAATGACGCACTGTAAGTTTAGGCAGCACTGAAGCAATTTAAGAGACTCATTTTCTATAGAACATGCGGTAAAAAAAAAAAATCATCAGAAGTAACAGCAATGTTAAAACCTAACTGAATGTTTAACATCCAACACCATGTACACGGATTACCTTATTATTCGTATAGGTATGTCAGTGAGAGACTATGTTTCACATTCACATAATAAGTTCAAGGGACTGGTCACTTGAATAAAACAAATGTAACACACTGATCCAAATGTCCAGAAGACTTAACCGTCCTGAGGGAAGATTTGCTCATCCAGACAATTAAATACTTCTGGAGAAGAGCATATATATTTCAAAGGTAGCTAAACATTGACGAATATTAGATACTCCGTATCCTTATGGGCCACTCTAGTAAAGGAAATACTGTAAATAGTTAAACGGTCCTACTTCACTCAAATGAAAACCTAAAACGTATACTTCAAAGTTAAATTAGTATGCACCCTTTATAAAATTGCAAACAAACTCGTGTAACTGTGACTTAGATAACTTTTACTCTTTGCTGCATACCTTCGCAATTTGATCAACAGCTTTGTATGCTGAGTCAACAGGGCCTGTTCCAACTGAGCAAGCAACATATTCTTTGCCATCAGCATCAATGAGTTTAACCGTTGCTGTAGAAAGTCCCAGAGTTCCACATGTAACCTGCCCCACAAAAGGAAAAGCGCATATATTCTTCCATGCCCTTATTCTCAGCATAAAGAGTGATAAGTTCAGGTATTCTTCTCCACCTTATTCCCAGCACAACAAGTGGGGGAGGGGGGGGGGGGGGTATGTTTGATCTACAAATTACCTGGAGATCCCCCAATGACCAGATTGAGTCTGGCTGAAAAAGCTCATCAACCACTAAGGCTTCAATATCCTCATCCAAGACATACTGCATAAGTATGGAAATAAGTATTAGAATGGAAGTTGGCAGAATAAGTCAATAAGAATCCATTGACGAAAGACAGTACGATTCCAGCACAGAAGGATGGTCCCAAACAAGAAGAGAATCATAAAAATTATTGGACATACTCAATACATTAGAGCATCAGAAAGCTTTGAACAGCGAGATTTGACAAAATGTCATTCAAAATATGGAACCAACAACAATGTATAGTGGTTGTTTCTAGATAACCCACAAGTTTGTAGACTTAACCCTATGGCCAAAGTTGACAACATATGGAGGTTGTTTCCAGATGAACCATGGAAACGGTGTGGAGGGTAGCATTGATTGAGGACTGCTTAACAGTATAAGAAGCTCAAACATTTCAGGGAGTCATTTGGCTTTAATCCAGTACTATATTTCAATACAATCAACTAAGTAAAATTGAATCCTAATAACAATCAGAATACAGAAATACATAAAATAAAATAGAATCAGCACCATTAATCATATGCAGATGTCTGGAACATCCCAATTCAATGTCTTAGACTCCCACTTAGTTGTGACATAGCTTCTGATGTCGAACAGTCGAGCATCATAAAAAAACTACATCATGAATGATACTTACCTTCTTTTTCTCGGCTACAGATTTAAAGCGCCAGAAGATGTCGTCAAGTTCCTTGCCTTCAAAGAAGTACCCCAGCTGGTAGAAAGCCAAAGTCATCAGATGAAAACACAACTAAAAATGTAAACTGGTGACGTTTATTGGCTAAACCAGCAACCAACCTGTTCAAGTCTTTTTTTCAATGCATGTCGTCCACTGCAGAGGAAAAAAAAAGATAGATAAATGAGCTCTATATATGGAAACTTTGAGCAACAAATATGAGACAAATCTATAAAAACTTCCAAGTAAGCACAAAAAACCACATCAGACGACATGTCTATATTTCATTGAAATAAATGACTAAAAAGACACCACATCACCACAAATCAGTTTCATGATTGGTTGATAATGAATTACGGGCATAATGCTAGTTTTCACAAATTCTCTTTTAAGTTCAACCCATGTCATGTCGAGGAACAGGTTAGCGTGTAACTATGTACGGATCTATAACATATAATGTCTCCAGGTAGAAAACCATGCTTTTGAGAGAGAGAGAGAGAGAGAGAGAGAGAGAAATTAAAGTGAATACGAGAAGCCACAACATCATCGGCTAATGATGCATACCTCAGTTTACCAAGAACAATGCCTGATTCATCGGCTCGCTGGAGCCCTATATCTTCAGGGGAAATAATCTCATATGTCCCTTTGTGTTTCAGCATTCCATGCTATACACCAAAAACAAACAACCGTCAGTGATATGATGAAGCATCATTCTAATGAAAGAATAAATGAGGCACTATGAAGAGCAAGATAGCCACTGAAGCTATACGAGATGAAACGGTAAAAGGCTATGGGCTACTACTGCTAGTCTCGTACTAAGATGAAGAATCAAAGACATAAGTACACAAACCTTCTATACAGTAAAGGTATAGGATGGACAAAATATAAAGCAAACAAGGTCGCTCAATCAACTCAAATTAACTTCTCAAACACACAGCGTAACATGGATAAGTAACTTCACCAGTTATCACTCAAAACTTATTCAATAGTCAGAGAGTTTCAAAGCGTTCAAAATGTATTTTATACATTAGAATTTTCCAAGCTGTCTGTGACTCTGTGTAGTAAAGTCTCAGCTTAGACCTTTGGCTTAACAAACAAAAGGCCTCTAAACCAGAAAAAGAGTCTACTCGAAGAAGCAAATTACAGAGCAAAGACAAATTTAGAAAATACTGTTAAACCCGCTGAGGAGTCCAATAACCAACAAATGGTAAATTACTACCCAATTTTTGGATCATAAAAAGCTAAAAAGAGTATGCAGACCCACATGGCACAAAATCAATGTCTGGTAGATTACGGTAGAAAAGAGAAGGTAGCACCTTTACGGCAAACACTAGATAGGAGTAGAGTAGCCCAACATAGAGTTGGAGAGATTTTCGACACAAAAAGATGAATGCTTGAATAAATAACTTACAAACTGTCAACAGTACCTGGTGTATTCCACTCTCATGCTTGAAAGCATTAGCTCCGACAATGGCCTTATGAGGCTGTACAATTAATCCCGAATATTCAGCCACCTAAAGGGAAAAGGAAGTGGCAAAAATGTCAATCATGAGCTGCATTCAAATAAATGAGAAAGCAATTCGGAGAAAGATCTATAAAGTACCATCTTGCTGGCCTTGACAATGTTCTCAGTTCGAACTCCAGTGTATAAACCACCTAACAATTCGCCACGGCACTTCAATGTCATGACAACCTACTTTTGAACAGGGGGGAAAAGCCAGACAACAAAATTCTTAAAGCTTTGACTAAGAAAAAAGTTTAGGATATAGCAGCAAGTAACATCCACCTAAAGTGGATTACTCAGAGAAAGTTGTTCCATGGTCGTATACAGCAAAAACACACCTCTTCAAGTGAAGCATTTCCTGCCCGTTCTCCAATTCCATTAATTGTTACCTCTAATTGCCTTGCACCAGAACATGCCCCCTGAATTTAGAAAGCATATCAGCTACATCCTTTCACGCTTCCCATAAAAGTGACGTTATGCTTGATATAAAATTGGTAACATACTGTTATTGTGTTTGCTGTAGAAAGTCCAAGATCATTCTGGCAATGAGTTGAGATGATCACATTCTCAATTCCAGGAGTATTAGACTTTATGTCAGCAATTAACTCTCCAAACTCTTTAGGGACAGTGTACCCTACGGTGTCTGGGATATTTAGAGTTGTTGCCCCAGCCTTAATAACTTCTGCAAGAATCCGATAAAGAAACTCTCTGTCTGATCTGTAACCAAATGCAACATAATGAGCAGGATTAGATTGATCCTTCTACATTGTAAGAAAAACCAAAATACGACAGCATTAACCCAGTAGCTCAATGAATCCCGTCCATGACAGGGTATGTGAAAGTTACAAAATTCATGAGCATCAACGTCACCGCAATAGAATTACATTGCCATACATTATAGATATAAACTTCATGCTATGGTATGCTCCTGATACACAACTCCTTCAAAATCGATCATGAAAAGAGGGTAGTGGGATGAGGTTAGAGTCACAACATCATCAAATGAAAGTACACTCACACAAAGTAGGAATTCTGGTCTTCGAAGAAGTGCATGACATTATTTTATAGACTAAAATTAATTTGTGAAGTATCTTCAACCTTCTTACACTGCTTTAAGAGTAGCCACTAGCCAACACTGACTGGTTTTGGTCTAATTCAAACACTGTGGCTCAGATTCTCAGAATGTTCTCAAATTACCTGCATTTCATTACCCACACATTTCTTTCAATTTTGGTGTAATTCAAACACCGTAACTCCCTCCTCCCCCCCAACCCCCAAAAGAAGCTAATCAGCAATTAGAGCACTACTTGAAGAGTTGAAGTAAATGTGTTATATAAAGGTTGTATCTTGAAGAATCAACTTCAAGGTTCTTATCTTTATGCAAGGTGCTGCATCACCTTTCACTATTTTTTGTATAGCTATGCAACTTTAAACCCTTTACGTTTCTAACCATAAGCTATCAATCCCGAGGCATCTACACATTCCAAGACATCGAATATCCACTTAGATTATAGGTATCATGGAGAACAGCCAGAGCAAGCTCCCCCAATAAGCTAATCAGAAATTCAGCACCACCCAGAGAAATGTGTTATACGAAATCCTTATCTTGAAGAATCAACTTCTTTCTAGAATTTACTCGTGAAAATACTACTCTACACAGTGGTTCAACTTTCAAGATTCTTATACTGCAAGGTGCTGCATCAGCTTTAACTACTTTCTATATAATTATGCACCTCAGAACCCTTTACGCCAAGGCATCTTTACATTCCAAGGAGAGCTTCAACCAAAGTTGTTGGACATCGGATTTCCACTTTGATTATAAGTATCATAAAGAACAGCAAGAGCAAGCTTCTATAGGTTCAAGTCATGATACATTCTCACTCACGCTACACTAGCTTTGCAAATACTCAATTCACTATCAAATTCAACTAATCATATCAATTTACAAACGAAATCCGAGGAAATATGAGTAATCATAAGCTAATACGGAGTACTACACAATTATACCCCTCAAAAATCTCTATAATACAATCTAATCTAATTTATTCAAATCAATCAACACAGTACATTAGAAACCGAAAAGCGGAATACCTGCCAGCATCCTCAGGACTGAACTCAACATCCTCACAACCCAAGCTTCGAGCGTACGCTACCATACTTCTGGCAATGTCAATCACCTCCTCCCTAGTCTTATTCAGCTTATGTTCCATATGAATCTCACTGGTGGCAATAAAAGTATGAATCCTAGGCCTCTTAGCACCCTTAACAGCCTCCCAAGCAGCGTCAATATCACTCTTATTACACCTGGACAACCCACAAATGACAGGGACAAAGCCGTCCTCGTCAACAGCATTGCCGACTTCGAGGGCAATGCTCTTGACAGCCTCCAAGTCAGCATTGGAGGCTGCCGGGAACCCCGCCTCGATGATGTCGACACCGAGGCGAGCGAGCTGGCGAGCAATCTCCAGCTTCTGCTTGGGCGTCATTGACGCCCCTGGAGATTGCTCCCCATCTCGCAGTGTCGTATCGAATATCCGCACGTAGTTCGGGTCGGATATTCGATTCGGCACATACTCCGGCCGCACCCGAGGTGCATTCGGTGTCGGTGTCGTGCTCGACACGCAGCAACGCGGGGCGGGTCGGGAGATGTGTTTGGATACGAGGGAGAGGGAGGAGAAAGAGGGTCTTGGGGAGGAGATGAGAGCGGAGAAGGGTGTTTTGGGAAAATGGGTGATTGTAGGTGCTGTGTAAGAAGGGGATATTTTAGAGGTCGGAATTGTGCTAGTCGCCGCCATTGATATTTGTGGGAGGTTTGAGAGAAGAAGAAAGGTGAAGATGAAAAGAGGGAGTGTGTGTGGCGGCTGGACAAATTTGGCGCACGTGAGAGTTTGAAGATGAGAAATTGAGAAGGGTCGGAAATTTGTAGAGTAGGTTTTGAGAATTAATTAATTAATGAAAGGAAAGCTGTAAGGCTTTGCTGGAGTGTGGAATAGTGGGCCATACACACTTGGGGACGTGCGCCAAGCTGCGAATCTCAATCTGATTTCGATTCGATACGGTTTTGAAAATGGATATCGGAAATTTGGAATAGTACCCCACGACCCCAACCACCGCGAACTGGTCGCCCGCCGTCAGCGCCCTCGTCCCCACCCCTGACCACCATAGGGGCAATGATTTATTTCGCTAATAGTACATCTTTATTTGATGAGGGGAGGAATTGGCGGAGGAACCGGTGTCGGGGTGATGTCGCCGACCCTCATAGCCTGTACTTGCGACGCCGGCGACGAATGTTGGTGGTGGCATGTGTCACGGCGCCGACGTTTGAGGTTGGGGGAGTGGTGGCGCGGGGAGGTGGGAAAGGGTAGGTATATAGGTCTGTTTTTTTTTTTTTTTTTTTTTTTTTGAAATAAACCTGTTTTTGGGTGTTTTCTTGACAAACCGTGACGTGGAGCGAAAACCGGTCAGGAGTACCTACTCCAGGGAGGAGGGTATACGCTCTGGTAACATATTAACAATTTAACATGTGTTGGAATGGTTGATTATTTCGATGTTTCCTTTATTTTATTTTTTTAAAGATTTATGGATAATAATTCTATTTAGTTGGTTCTTTCAAAATAATTACAACTTTTATTTATCTCAAAAATAATCTCAATCTAACATATAAAATTTCTAAAAATAGTCCAAATATTTTCTGAACCTGATTATATGACAATATAATACGCTGAACCGAAATGTTTCGCATTTGAATATCCGAACAGAAATAAACACACGCCCCCATCTTGACTACGCAACCATGGTGGCAGGGCCGTCTCATAGATTTAGGGGGCCCTATGCTAAACATACATATTAGTAGGTTCGGAAATATTATGACCACTTTTAGAAACAGATATGAAAGTTGGGATTATTTTGGAATAATTGAAAGTTGTGATTATTTTGGGAGAACTAACCAAAGTTAGGATTATTCTCGTTAATTTTTTTATTATTATTCAATGCTATCATTGTAATTTGACTCGACTCCAGTGTTATAACTTATCTATAATTAGACGCAAAACTACACCTAATGTAGGGTTCGAGCAAAATAAACATTTATATTCTCCAGACCCTTATTCTCACCACTTAATTGTCTCCTTACACATCTTCAACAATAGTTTGTCTCCTCTTTATTCACTGTCTCGTTGAACATCGTTATCGATTATCTTTTGTTAAGAAAAGTATTAGAGTATTATTATGTGCTATATATGTAGGTACTCGTTAGAAAAACATTATTATTTTTATAACAAGTTTGCATGCTCGGTCTGCGCCCGGGTTGTATATCTATATTTTTATACTCATTTTATGCCTTTGTTATAATACTATTAGCAACACTATTATTTCTCATAAATGAGTTTACCGCCATAATCACCATAAAACATATTATTTTCCATAAATTAGCTAATAATTACCATATTATATAATTAATTAGTGTCATCCAATTAATAAATGCCAAGTGTCCTCCTTGAAAAGACTTGCTTTCAAGTTTTAATATATAGTATCCGATTCGATTAGTAATAGAGATATTATCCAGGGTACCCCTGAGGTTTCCGACTTTATCCGTGGTACCCCTGAGGTTTCCGGAATTGCCATGGTACACCCGAGGGATGCGTTTTGCCAAAAATTGTAATGGAAACTTAACACCGTTAGTCCATTGTAATATTTAGCTATTAATTAACACAAATAATTATTTAATAACAAAATGAAAATAAAAAAGGGAAAATTTTCAATGTACCCCTAAGCTTTCCGAGTTTTTATGGTATATTCCGAGCTGTCCAGCGTACCCCTGATTTTTGCAAAATCACGCTTTTTGAGTTTTTCACTAACCACGTATAACACCGTTAGGCCCTCAGTGAGTTTGACTATTTTAAAACAAATTGACCATTAATTACATATCAATTAAAAAAGAATTTTTTTTCGAAATAGGGCTCAAAAAATAAATATTGAACAAAATGGGTTGGATTGAAAAATGTTCAATCTTATGGGGTGCACGTCACCCCATTTCAAGTTCGGGACAAAACCGCCAGTGCCCCTGGCGGTTTTAAGTGTCTTGAACAGTAGCTATGAGGTTGTAAGTGATACTTTGCCTAGGGTAAAACCGCCATGGGGGGTGGCGGTTTCACTTAAGTGAAACCGCCACCCCCCATGGCGGTTTCAATTTTTTTTTTTTTTTTTTGGATTGACGTTATATCGGGGTGATATTTTGGCCAAGGGTGAAACCGCCATGGGGGGTGGCGGTTTCACTTAAGTGAAACCGCCACCCCCCATGGAGGTTTCACGCTCGGCCAAAATATGGGTGAAACCTCCATGGGGGGTGGCGGTTTCACTTAAGTGAAACCGCCACCCTCCATGGCGGTTTCACCCTCGGCCAAAATATCACCCACTCGATTTGTATACTCATTTTTGTGAAGAAACCGCCATGGAGGGTGGCGATTTCTCTTCACTTAAAACCGTCAGGGGCACTGGCGGTTTTGTCCCGGACCTGAAATGGGGTGACGTGCACCCCATAAGATTGAACATTTTTCAATCCAACCCATTTTGTTTAATATTTATTTTTTGAGCGCTATTTCGAAAAAAAATTCATTAAAAAAAGCCATATTCTCTCTCCTCCCCACTCCCCTACCCACGAGTCACCCTTGCTCCGCCCCTCCCCCACCCTCGCCTATCTCAACCACCACCATATGCGCCACCATCACCGCCCTCAAAGTGTTGGAATCACATAATAGATTGTAATTCTATTTGCTGATCATATTGATGAATTCTAGGCTCCGATTTTTGCTGAGTTGTTGGATTGATTCGGGCGGCAGCTTATTGGCTTAACTGGGGGCAATGAATTTCTGCCAATAGGAGGAATTATTGGGCTCAAATCTGCTAATTCGAGTCTCTGTTGATTATCTGACTCCCTTTGCTGTGATTATGGTGTCGATTTGGATAGACTTGGTGCTGCGATTGATGGTACAAATTGGCTGATTGTTTTTGAGAGTTACGCCATTTTCTTGCTTCAAGTTCTATGGGTCTTATCTAAAAATTTTGAGGGTGAATTCTGATTTGGGGAAGAAGACAATGAATGCAAATGAGACGGAAGTAGATGGACGTTAGTCCAGACCCCAATTTCAAGCAAAAAAAGTTGGCAGACCCTTATCTCAAAACTAAACAAAAGTTCAGACCCCAAACACACGGTTAACTCAGATAAGGAGGAGGGATGTGTAATTGTGGCAGGGACGTTGAAGCCGGCGGTCGTGAGGTCGTTTTGGTAGTGTTGTAGGTCGGGAGGGACTGCTTTGGTGGTGGCTGGGTGGTGGTCAGGTGGCTCGGGTGAGGGAAGAAGGAGGATAGAGAAAAGTGTGAAATTTGAGAATTTTAGGGATTTTATTCATTTTTTTTATTTTGTTATTAGTTTAAATAGTTATTTGTTTTAATTAATAACTAAATATAACCTTAACTAACGATGTTAAGTTTCAATTACAATATTTGGCCAAAAAAAAAACCTCAGGGGTACCATGGCAATTTCGAAAACCTCAGGGGTACCACGAATAAAGCCGGAAACCTCAGGGATAACCTGGATAATGTCCCTTAGTAATAATCCTTCTATATTATTAAAGGAGCATTTTTTGTAACTCTCACATCGACCGGAAATTTTTAGAGAGTTTTGATAATTTTTTTAATATTAAAAGTATTGGATGTCCATCCAAACACAAAAAAAAAAAAAAAAAAAAAAAAAAACAATGTTTAACATCCCTCCTAATATATTACAATCCCTCATTATTACCACTCATTAATTACATACTAGTATAAACCAATCATATATTCACAATTAAAGAAACCTTATATGAAGCAAATTAAAGATGTTTATACACATTGCTTTGATCGTATACAATACAATGTATATAGCTAGGCATTGAGTTTCCTTCCACCATACCACCATTCTCATGTTCACCTTATTTTCATGTAAAATGTTAAGAATTTGTTGCCAAACTCTCATCATTAACTAATGTAGCAAAACATAGTTAGGATAATTGAATTCTGAAACTAGGATATGCTCAATCTCCTCATAAAAATGTTGTAATATTATGCGTTGAGCTTCTTAGGGTGTTTCGTGCCAAAAAAAAAAAAAAAAATTGTAATCTAATAATGGAAGAGGAAAACACACAAATTGACGAGTTATACAGGTGATATGGTGATGATTATGTACACAAGATCGAAACGTACGGTAATTTTTGCACATATTGATCGAATGTTGTTTATCTAAAAATTGGGCTTTTTCAATTCTTTTGAAATTTGCAACTTATGCCTTAACTTCATACCTATATGTCTTAATATATCAATTAGACTACTCTTTTATAACGGTCTAATGGATTTTAAATAGTTTGAATTGTAAGTAATATGACTTTGAATTTTAGAAAGACGCCATAAATATCCACATTGTATTGTACAATATTGAAAATATCAAGACTTAGCAAAGTGGATTTTTCATGCATATGGATGATCTATGAGTACACTAGAATTTTTCATGCACAATTAAGTCATTCTATATTGTATTGATTTTCATCTAACATAAATATAGGAGTATAATTCAAATTTATTACATCTACAACAATACCAACAACAAGAATAATCAAACCTTATTCCCAAAATAATTTGGAATCGGCTAACAATAGATATCATTATTAAGAGACCCGTGCAATGCACGGGCATTCAACCTAATCAATCAATATTATATTATTAAAGGAGCTAAGGTTTTTTTCGAGCTCCCACAATGATTGGAAGTTTCTAGAATTTGTAATTTTCCTAATAAATACATGAATTCTACAACGATTGAAATATCCTTGGTTCTCCTAATTTCCTAAGTTTCCTATATTTGGTATTATTTAATTTAATTTTAAACCTATAAGCTCTAATTTTCCTAATACATACATGAATTTTACAACGATTGGAAGATCCTTGATTTTCCGAAATTCATTGATTTTCCTATGTTAATTAAATAATAATTATACATGTTATGGTAATTTAAAAAATATAATTGACTAAAAACATTTACTTGATAAGGTAAGAAATACGATGCATATCAAATTTTATTTATCCTTACTTTAACTAAGAAAATGTAATCGGTTATGGTAATTAAGAAAATATAATTGAGTAAAAACATTTACCTAATTGGGTAAGAAATAAAATGCATATCAAATTTTATTTATCCTTACTTTAACTAAGAAAATTTAATTCAGTAATATTAAAAATATTGTGAAGGTAGTAGTTCATAAGAAAATTATTTAATAATGATAAGGTTGATAATGATATTAATTGTCTACACCGATTATTAGGGCTCATTAAGTATAAGTTTTGAAGTTTGTAAAATGAGATTCATAATGAAAATAATTTTTTTACAAAGGTTAAGTAAAATACAAGTCATAGTTCTTATATAGGGTCAAATACTCTTCAGTTGAATTTTATCATCATAATTGGATATCATTATCACGAGACCCGTGCTACGCACGGGCTATCATCTAGTACCTACTAAAAGAAGCACAAAGTCTCATAAAAAAAGGAACTCGATAACAGAAATCATGTTTTGCATGGAGTTTTAGAAACAAGCTAGCTAGCTGTCATTTGTCAACAATGACGAGATCGACATCAACGTATTATAGCATACCTATTACCCGAAAATTCTAGGGTCATTACCGCTAGTGGTAATTACCATAAAAATATAATATTTTAATAGGGTTTGTTATATTCCTATATTGCTTTGTAAATATCATATCTAATTTTTATACTATAAAATAATTATAAAATGAAGTATGTGTTTGGTGTTGCTGAAACTTCTAAAAAATTGAAATTAGGTTAAATCAATGAGCTACAATGATCAATTGATGTATACTTATACTCTGAAGTAATCATCTGAGTATACACAGAAGGTCTCCTAAGTACAATTCTCGCTTATTGGCGTATTATTAAGCAAATTTGATACTCCGTACTAGGAGTTTTTGCATGAGGGTTTCTTGTATCTTGCTCAACAAATAAATTAATTCAATCAATTTGGGGGAAAAAATTCAAATCAAGAAATGTTGTCTATTTTGATTGAACGTCTTAGATATTTGGGGAATGACTCTAGGCTTTAATTTCCCCCTTTTCACATGTCCATGACTCTAAGTAATTATGTCAAGGCTCTACCTAAGTAACCAATGTCCTCTTTTAATGGTGCATCAAAGTAACTAATAGTGCCTTAACTTCGTAGATAGTCACGACTCTAGCGAATTGATGTTTGTTTGACAATGCAACAAAGTAATTCGGTGTGATGGAATTATTGTGCATGAATAGATTTAGCTTAGAAAAAGATTGTGAATTTGTACTCCGTACAAATTTATATCAGGAACAATTGGTGATAGAAAGGTGTCGCGATATTTGAATAGGGCTAGAAACTATGGGAGAAGCTAGGTCCTCCATGGTTAAACCGTGAAGGCAATTGATAATGGTGGGAAGGAACATATATACGTAATACAGGTTATGAAGGAAGAAAAAAAAAAGTATGTAGTTTAGGCACTAAAAATTTCAAACACGACATAAGAAATACATTTTAAAAATTGCATTTTGTATTTCATAAAATTATCTTAACTTATTTAGAAAATTATTAAAGTATTATTTTAATGTATAATTCTATTAAAATATTAATTTCATATGGTGATTACCACTAGTGGTAATGACCATAGAATCAGTTAAATTATTTAAAATCCAATGAATAATTAACTACTTCATACGGAGTATATACCTAATACTTCAGCGTTATTTAGTACTCTAAATTCTTAATTCACTGTTTTGAGACAACGACTAAAAACATAACAAAACACAGTAAAAGAAAAAAAAATGACGGTAAAGAAGTGCATATATACTCCGATCCGTATATAGATTTTGACTTAGGGCTAAACTCAACGTCATCGCACCCCAAACTTCTAGCATACGTGACCATACTCCTGGCAATCGCGACCACCTCTTCTTTCTGTGTTGCATATGAATCTCACTTGTAGCAATGAAAACATGAATTCTCGGCCGCCTCGCGTACTTGACAGCCTCCCATGCAGCGTCTATATCCGCTTTGCAGCACCGCGCCAACCCACAAATCACAGGGACATACCCCTCCTCATCCTCGGCAAGGTTCCCAACTTCGATTGCAATCGACTTCACGGCCTCTAAGTCCGACTTAGAGGCCGCTGGGAACCCCGCCTCGAGGATGTCCACCCCTAGTATGGCTAACTCACGAGCAATCTCCAGTTTCTGCAGTGAGGACATGGCAGCCCCTGGAGATCAGATTGCTCGCCATCTCGTAGGGTCGTATCGAATATCCGAACATAATTTGGGTTGGATATTCGATATGGCGGCACAACACTTTGTTACAGCAGCCAAAGGGGTCGTAGACTTGGCTCTAGAGAGTTGAGTTAGGTCATAGGAGGTTTGAAAGAGAAAAGTTGTGGCCTTGGGGGTTTGAAGTTGGGTGGTTCGAGTATGGCTATGGCTGGTTTTGTAAAAATTAGAAAACGAAAGGGTGGCCATTGACAATGACTATGACAAAGAAACGTTTATCTCTGAATTTTTGTTTAATTTGGACAAAATAATGTAGGACATTGATTATACATATAGAAAAATTCTACTTGTATTGTATTGATGACCTAAGACATATTTTTACATCGATAGGTTATTCATTTTTTAACGATCAATAATCCATGTCAATGTCCAAAATTATTATAGAATATATAGACATTAACATAGTAAGATGCTACCCTCAACACTATTTGGTGAACGAACACAAGCTTAAGGCGAAATTGCGAGATATTGAATGAAAGCGGAAAAACCATACCATTTCCTCTTCGTCTTATGCGCCCTCGGCTCCCCAAACTGTGTGACGGGGCAAGCAAAACCGGTAAGTGACCCAAAATTAGGATATGTCCTTTTGGATCTAAAGATTCTTTAGCACTGCAAACTCAACAAGTCTAACAATATGCCTCCTAGTGGTACTTGGGCTAACCTTTCCATTTTAATCATGGATTAAAAGATTGACCCCAACAACCTGCAAAGATTAAAGTAAGACCAACAACTTTATACAAGAAACAACGAACGTTTTTTTTTTTAATAATGCTCTAAATTAAAATAATTCGAGTTTTGGGTGTGGAATGAAAGTATTTATGTAGTATGGGTCCACGTAGGATTGGCATTCTCCAAACTAGCTTCGGTTTTTTTTTTTTGGCGAAACAAACCAAAACCGTCACGGCGCGTGACGGTTTTACCATAACCGCTGAGAATTGGGGCGGTTATGGACCAAAACCGCTGCAAATTGGGGCGGTTATGGACCAAAACCGCTGCAAATTGGGGCGGTTATGGACCAAAACCGCTGCAAAATTGAGCGGTTATGGTCATAACCGTCACGCGCCATAGCGGTTTTGGTACAAATTTGGTTCGAGGGTATCCGATCCTACGTGGACCCATTCTACGTAAATATTTTTGTTCCGCACCCAAAACTTGAATTATTTTAATTTAGAGCATTATTTAAAAAAATCGTTTGAAATTAATTAAGACTTGGCTGCGAAATACAAATAACAAAGACCTAATACCAAATCCAAATATTTCACTTTCGCGGAATTTAGCAAACCATTACCGAAACTACATTAAAACGGATCACTTTATAACCAAGCAAGTAGTAAAGTTGTCTCAAAATAATATATTGAGACCTTCTCATATGAGACTTAGTGCTAAATAAGTTAAGAAGACGCGAAAGTGGACAGGAACTTTTGTAGATAGCTTAAACCAATACATAGTTACAGGAAACAGGTTTCGCAGGCATGTGTCTGAATCGAACACTAACAAAACTTGGTAAGAAAAATAATTAAGCCTGTGTAAGAAAGATGTCATCAAATGGACATCAGCCCTCTATAAGCAGATTACACCCTAAGTTGTCTCATCAAATACTTCTAGACGACCAATCTTGGCTCTTCTTTTTCTTGTGAGAAAAAGTTATCGTAATTTATGCTTCTTGCAGTGTCAAAGAAGTGAGCCACGGCATCTTCTGGCGTTCCTACAAGAACTCCATGTCCAAGATTTAAAATGTGGCCCTTAGGTCCGGCACATCTCACAACCCTGAAATATATAAGGATGTTACTTCGAGTCTTGAACCGCGCACATCCAAACTTAAAGAAAAAAAAGAACTTGTACTTTTTCAAGGTTGGAAATCCGGCTCAAAATGACATACCTGTGAATCTCATCGGTCAAGGCTGGAAGAGTGGAGAATAAATAGGCAGGATCAACATTTCCTTGCACGCTAAGCTCTGGACCCAACCGTGACCTTCCATCAGCCATATCTACAGTCCAATCGAGCCCAATGACATCTACCCCCACGTCTTTCATCCGCTCCAGAAGCCCACCATTTCCATTAATGTAGAGAACAAGCGGCGTGCCAGGGCATCTTTTCCTTACTATGTCTACTATCTATAGAGAGAAAACCATAATAATCAAACCACGGTGGATCTAACCAACTCTTCCAATAGCAGGTAAATCGCAGGAATCAAACAACCAAAAATCTATAAACATATATTACCAAGTCTCAGCTACTTGTGGTTGCAAAGGCAAAGTTATAACACTAAACTATTAGAGTTAACAGTTATAGCAAGATTAGCAACAGCATTGTTAAAGCTAATATAGCTTTCAAACTTAAGGACATAAGCATGCAATGACCAAAAATTCTCAACTTCCATGCAACAGCTGCTTAAGCTTTAGATGAATTTGATTGGTAATTACCACATAAAAAAGTTAGTACTGCGTGCTGATTGACCAGACACAGAATCTATATTAAACTATACCAAGGAACGGGATCAATATAGATCACCACATTTCAGGCGGATTACTTACTTGCAGTGAACTAAACAGGGGTTCATTTAAGCAAGTTTTCAACACCCAACAATCAACAAGATAAATCAAATATTGGACAAAGTGCCTACAAAACTATTTTGGCAGATAAAAAGAACCGTAAAAACTTCCCTCAACATAAACAGGGATTTTCTGTGAAGTTAATGGTCTGTATGAACTTCCCTCAAAGGTTTGTAGACTGGATAAAGGCTTGTTTGGAGTCAGCTCACTTCACTCTCAACATAAATGGATCCTCAGTTGGTTTTTTTGCAGCTCAAAAAGGACTCAGACAAGCTAACCTCTCTCACCTTATCTATTTGTTATCTGTATGGAAGGTCTTTCTAGACAACTTAGGAAGCTCATTCATAGCCAATTCTATGCTCAGCATCCCAAATGCAACAAAATAGGGCTCAATTACCTTCTATTTACACATGACCTGCTTATTCTCTCAAAAGGTGACCTCAATTCTGTCATTTCAGTGGCTAATGCTCTTAAAAAGTTTGAAAACCAGTCTGGACTGGCTGTAAAGCCACTGAAAACCAATATATATATGGGTGGAGTTAAGGGGACAGTAATGGAGGATATTGTAAGGAACACTGGTTATGTCATTGGGAAGTTCCCGTTCGGATATCTTGGAGTACCACTCCACTCTTCTAGATTGAAGGCAGCTATGTACTTTCCATTGATAGACAAAATTAGAACAAAGCTGAATCACTGGGCAAACGTACATATTTCATATGCAGGGAAGCTACAGCTCATCAATTCTGTGGTTCTAGGTCTGCAGTCTTATTGGGGGTCAGTCTTATTAAAGAAACTAAGTAGATTATGCAGAGTGTATTTTTGGGGAATCAGTGAAAAGCAAAGGAAGTATACATTTATCAGTTGGAGCCAAATTTGCAAGTCAAGGAAAGTTGGAGGGTTGGGCATTAATGAAGTTTTGGGCTGGAATAAGACTCTCTACTAAAAATGGCTAATAAAACTGCAGCATTGTCCTGAAAACACATGGACAAGGTGGACTCTAGCATACTATATCAAACAAGGATGCATGTGGGATATGGAAATCAAAACTGATTGTTCGAGCAATTGGAAGATCATCATGGGACTTAAATGAAATTATAGAAAAAGCTGAGGTAAGGGTGAAGCTATCAAGACTGTAGAAGACTCGAGCCAGAGCAACAACAAAGGACAGAAAATCTACCAGTTTTAATGCAGCAAACGGAATAATGTCAGCTGGTTTAGATCTGTTTGGTGCTCCAATAGCATGCCTAAAAGCATAATAATCACAGTGCTGGCTATTCACAATGCTCTACCCACAGTAGACAACTTAAAGAAAAGGGCTACCAGCATCCCAAGCAGGTGTGTGCTTTACAACTGCAAGGAGGAAATTGCTGATCACCTGTTTTTTTGCGGGTGAAATTTCAAGGGGAATCTGGAACTCTATGCTTTGTTGGTTGGGTTACACACCAAGGAACTGGAGCTTGAAACACGAGTTGAATTGGTTCAAGCATAACAAGGGAAGAAAGCAAAACACAATATGTTGCGAGTAGCTTTCACGGGGACTGTATGAGGTCTGGATGGAGAGGAACATAAAGATCTTTTAAGACATTGAAAGACCAACAGAGAATATCGCTTTGAGAATTATGTATGTTACTTGCATTAGAGTGAAGGAAACAATGTAATTCTTAATTGTGTTTAGGTAGTGGCTAGCTAGGTGAGCTCACTGCTCTTCCTTGGAAGGACATGTATTTGTATTTCCCAATTTTGTTTAAATACAAATGCTAAATTCTTTCCCAAAAAAAAAAAAAAGAACCGTAAAAAAAATGCTGACAATGTATTAATGACCGTTCCGTGCGCAGCCTCTCTATGTTTCAATAGGGGTAAGGCTTGCGTGCATCTGACCCCCCTTACCTCGCCTTATGGCGGGAGCCTTTAAGGCATTGGGATTAAAGATGTTATTGTAGTTGTATTGATGACCACAATGTCATAAGAATATGGGAAAATGAAATCAGACTTACCTGTTTGATATAAGGCTTAGACCAGCGCTCCCACATATCAGGTGGAAGTTGTCCACCCCATGAATCAAATATTTGTATACACTGAGCGCCAGATTGCACTTGAAAAACAATGTACTCACTTATAGCCTCAGTCAAATGTGATAGAAGTTTCCGAAGAACATGAGGTGCTGTATGGCACATTCTCTTTATCACAGTATAGGTGCGAGTAGTGCCCCCTTCCACTATGTATGTTGCAATAGTCCAAGGTGCACCCACAAAACCAAGAACTGCAGCTTTGTCTCCAACCTAAGGAGAAAGGAGAGACTGAGACTCATAAAGCATGTGGGCAAGCATCATGTAGAAAGCAATAGTCACCTCATGGCGCAAAAGTTTGAGAGATTCGCCAACAAAACTTAGTTTCTCCAAGTCAATTGCATGCAACGCTTTCAAGGCTTCTTCATCACGAATTGGAGACTGGATAACTGGACCTCTGACTTCTTCAATGTCAAAAGGAACTCCAAAAGCAGGAAGAGGGGTAAGGATGTCCGAAAATATAATGACTCCATCAGGGCGAAATGCTTCCCAAGGCTGCAACGAAATTTCCACAATAAGATCGGTTTTCTCTGACCTTTCTCTGAAAGATGGATGTTTCTCTGCAAGCCTTCTGTAAATAGCCATATACCTTCCAGCCTGACGCATCATCCATGCTGGGGGCCTACTAACAGGATCTCCTCTTGCGGCCTTAACTAATAATGGTTCTGAATCTGGAAATGAAAATTCAAATATGCCTCAGATATCATACCCAAAAAGCTAATAACAGTGAACCATAACACCCTTGAGCAGAAAGAAGAAAACAAAATCTTGCTACACGCTTGGCAGGTTAACCCATAAGTAGGTCCTCACAATACCACTATCAGCAAACAAAACACGAAAAAAGAGCAGCTGCCGCACAAAAACTAAACCAGTGTGTTTAATCCAATGTGAAAGCAGTGCAGATTAGGTACTTGTACTGGCAGCAACTTCACATATTGTCACAAAAAAAACGTGTAACTATCAAGAAACAATAATAGTAACCTAAATAGTATACATTTCATACTCAAAATTAGTTACACATTCACTGATTCTCTTTGTTCAGAAATTCATCTGTGCACGATCGTATCCTAGGTCATTGGATACAAATTTTATTTCTTGTTACGTGAGCTTTCTCGTATCATCGAATTCGATGAGCCATAGTCATCAAACAACTATAACCCACCCTTTTTTTCTTTTAATCGAGAAAAGAATGTATAAATGACAGAAAAGGCGCAGTTTATACGCAGTACTCTACGAAAGGAATTGGTTCTTACAGTGCCCGGTATAGGAAAAGAAAATTTCATTAAAATGCTATTCACCACTGCTTTGGAATCTTACGCTTTCAGGATCACAGGGATTTTTTAGTTATAACCAGGAGCAGAAGGCCAGGCTGAGTAAATCCAGTGACGAAGGAGTTCTTGCTCACCCAACACAATCATACAAGGCTACACAAGGTGGTTTGCTTACTTCTTAGAGTAAGGGCAATCTAGAACAGAACAAATAATACTCTTTATTTATCAAAAAAAAAATGTAACGATGAATAATGAACAGAACAAAACAATGAATGTGAATAAGACATCGTCATAAGAGAGATAAATATAATTGCAAACTATTCCAATTTCGCAGTAATCAGATAGAGATTTCCCTGAACACCCAGCTAGTTGTGACACTAGACAATCCAAGTAATTTACCTCCCAAAGAAAATCTACATTGTGTCAATCTAGAAAAAAACACAAGACTTTCTTCCCAACAAAATGACCCAGAAGGTAGCCATAAAAGCACAACACTATCAGCTCGATATTCGTAAGTAGCGCTAACAACTACTTATATCCATAATCCTGCTTCAGTGAAGATTTCTGACCAAGTTCCAGCATGACCTTTGGCAACCATATTAACCAATTACTCAACATCTATGCGTCGCTTCAAAAACTACCACTATCACTATTAACTGATGTCACTAAAAGATGACGGAAATCAAAAGATGCGACTGTATACTATTCCACATGCTATTAATATGGGATAAAGATATGTTGAAGTACCCAACAACTATGGCATTCAAATTATCAGGCCTATTTGCCAATGATAAGGACAAGACATCAGAACAGTCAGACTTTTCCACTAAGATCTTTTGACCTCAAGATGACGAACAGATAGTACAAGTTATAAATAATAATTAACGGAATATAGAATTATTACTATTTCGTGAACAAGATGATAACATACTATGACATGTTTCCTATTTTTATTTTTTCATATAAGACAAAAGTGATCATTACAGAGAATTAAAGAAACAGGATACCAAAACAATCTGGAGTAAACAGAAGGCTTTACAGAATAATTTGTGCAAGTGACTTCCAAGTTTCATGAATGCCCATTGCCCAAGTAAAGATGATCTTATACAAACCAATTCTAATTATTCCATGACTATAAAGGGAAAGGGCATTTGATAGAATTTGTTTTTTTCCTTCTTTTTTTTTTTTTTTTTTTTCTGGTTGTGGTGGGGGAGGGAGGGAGGAGGATTCATAAGATTTTGGTTGCTGAAAAAAAAAAAAAAAAAACAGATAATTTGAGTTTTTCTTCTATTTCTTCTTTTACTTTATAGCATTTTCAGATTTGATCATCCACTCATAAAAGACCTTCCGCTTTTGAAGAGCATACATAAACTGTCATTGCCAAAGATGTTTTCAAGCTTCGTTTGACGTATCTCCTCCTTAGATACCAAAGTAGCCAAGGCAGCACCGTCCATGATTTTCCTCATCCACCATACAACCACTAATCAAGAAATTTAAGTTCTTTTCACAGAAAAAAAAAAAAAAAAAAAAGGTAGTGGTAGAGAAAATAGCATCTATCCTCAAAATAGTATCAAAGTCTAAACAAAATGAGATTACAATAGATTTTTTGCCACTAGTTTCAGTTCTCAAGAGTAACAGAGGAAAATTTCCGCTTAGAAAATAATAGGAGTATCTCAAGAGAGAAAAACAGATCACGATCCTCCTAATACGAAGAAAACAGCCATTATTACCCCTCCAAAAACAGGGAAATTTACCCACACACCCTCCTGGCGCAAGAAGATGGAGCATACTGTCAATTAGATGTATCTTCTTTTTTTTTCTTGAAAGAGGTGAGCACTCACGTACCAGCACATGTAACTGAGGTGCATGTTACTAAACCAGAAATTTTGGTCACATACAAAAGTAGAAGGAAGAAGGTCGATACGCTACAGTAAGAGCAAGGCAGTTAAGTAACTTAGTAACCAGTAGTAACACTGCAAAAGACATAAATTTTGGTTTGGGGAGCCAGAATGAGGAGGGTTAAAAGTTTGGAGAGAAAATGTGAAGAAGAAAAAAAAAAAAACATATAAGAAAGCAAAATCTACACAGCTTCAACTACGACTTCAACACAGAACTTTCTTTTCTTTTGACTACTCACAACATCAATTACCATTGGACTAAGTTGTACTTTTAAAGTTATAGGAGGAATGTTTTATCTGTACAAATCCAAGCAGAGCCCATGGCCCCTCTTCGCCCCCACCTATGCTCGCAACTGACTTAATTCCTTATGTTTTGGGGTGTGAGAGGCCACAAAGACATTCCTTTGCTTACTTTCCAAGCTTGTCTTTTCAAAATATCTTTTTAAGTAATATAAACTTCTTCAACTTTTCTGGTTTTCCCTACAATCTTTATCTTCTCACCTTAATAATCTTCTTCATTTCTGGTGTACCACAGTAATCAACAACCCATAGCAGTTTTTTTCAGTTTAGGAAGTATACTTTCAACAGGCTGTCTGCAGCACAATCACTAAGAACTCTTGGAGCAGAAAGATGTTTAGCTCCACTTTGATGGTTCAAATAATATAATTTTGTTTTGTCAGAATTTTAGAACAGAATGCCACTATTGTAACAGGAAAAATACAATTCCCAGATTATGTCTTCGATGGTTCTAATAATATAATTTTGTTTTTGAAGTCAGAATTTCAGAACAGAATGGCACTATTGTAAGTTTGTAACAGGAAAAAGATACATCAAGTACATACAATTCCCAGATTATGTATTTGCCTTTCACTAAAGAATTAACATTATAAAGGAGACAAGATAGATAATAAGTGTAGGACTCATTTCTCAAGGAAATGCTAGAAAGTATATTACACCCAAATGAATATCCTGACATATAACTCAGCGATTTTGTTGCACTGAGTGCAAGTCAAGCCATGACTTTTTTTTCTCAAATTACTGATAAGCTATTTGGGGACAATTTACGCTCTCCAATTAGGTTCCAAAGACAAGTCATAAACCGATAAGCTACCTAGACTGAATCCTATCAAATTTCATTTGTACAACCCAAATAACAAAACATTCCTCAAGTGGACACCTAAATCATCCAATATGCTTCAGCGTCTGAACAGCTTGTCATGGCCTTCCCTAATCCTCAGTCCCATAAAACAAAATAGTCTTTGTGAACTAAGCCCCTAATCCTTGTTTAGAAAATGCTGTTTATAGAACGGTTGTCTCTATAGCTTACAAGACTTGATAAACACCATGTTTTGGCAATCGTAGAACAATGACTTAGTTCAAATCAAATCAAATCATCATTCTGTGCTCAATCAGGATAAGCGATGCTCAAACAGAAACGCATAATCCAAAGCAAAAACCTACAAAATCCTTAACATTTCGGCATTTTCACATTGAACGTTCTTCATCAATTACATATAACTCACAAGCTCCATCTAAAAATCAATTCAACAATTCTTTTGATGCCACATTATTCAATTCAGCAACTTCTTACACATCAAACTGATGCTCATTACTCAAAAACCACAATGTCAAGCCAAAAACTCGAAAAAAAAAGATTCCATCTTTCGGCAATCTTCACCTCACACTCCCGTAAATCATCGTAACCCACAATCAACCACACTTGGACTATTACCAAACAAAACGTCCACATTGAATATACTCCCTCCATTCATATGAACATGCGAGTCTCTTAATCTAATCAAATGGGTCATTTGGATATGGAAGAGAGTATAAAACTATTGCTAAATAAACTAAAATCATCAGCATTTCATATCTTCACACCAATAAGCCAGAAGTCCAAGAATAATCTGTAACAAAAAGAAGAGTAAAGTAGAAGTAGAGTAAGAGAATTACCAGAGGGAGTTGAGGAAGCACGAAAATTGAACTTCCGGGCAATTGGGAAATGGGGTTTCTTATGATGAGATTTAGGAAGAAAAGAAGCAACTCCTGTAAACAAACTTGAATTGTTCCAACCCAATGTTTGACACCCACTGTTTTATTCATAAATTTACACCAAATCACATTTCATAAAAAATAAATGCGAAAGTTTGCAGGATAATCAATGCAAAAGAAGAAGAAGAAAGAAGACTAGCCTGGTCAGGGAAGAAGGACTCATTTCTTCCTCTCCTTATCTTCACTGGGCTCTCGAACTGATGGGTCTGACTTTGAAATTTTACCGCTTTCGGGTAATTGCTATTTATCGGGTGGGAGATAATTTTGACAGTGAGGAGGAAGGAGTGAATTTGACGATGGAGATAATGTTTTACGGGTGAGTCAGGGCTCATGACTCATGAATCATGAGTGGCTGCGAAACACATCAGATGGAGTATTTGTCAACAAGTTCTAGCCTTTTGGGTTTTTTCAATAATCTGTTGTTTTCTTTTTGTTTTCAAGTAAATAAAAAAGAAACCATTTTTGGGTCAGATATCCAATAATTGATCGGGTTTTAGATCGGAAATCAGGTGTTTTGCTCAACCTTATCATCCATGGACGACAATTTTTGTGTAAAATACTATCAAAGTTAATTTTTTGACGACGATGTTTTTCTTGTGAAACACTACCAAAATTCATTTCTCTTATTTCTTGATGTTAAGTCATATCATTCCCTCCCCCTTTTCTTTTTATTTGGGTCACTTTTTCATTTTCAAATGAAGTGCAATTTTAAGGGGGGGGGGGGGGGGGAAAGGAAATGAAGAAAAAATCGAGAATGATATAGATGTGAACAAGGGAAGAAAATCAATTTTAGCAGGGAATTTTTTTTGAAAAATTTAATTAAGGTGGAGCCTTTCAGAAGAATTGTCATAAAAGTTTAGGAATTACGGACGACTACTTGTATTACCTTCCGTTGCATTTGAGATTGACATAAGAGAGTGAGTGCTCTAAAGTGCATTAGCACTCAACTACATGCTACGTCCACTAGCACGATCACAGCCTCACAGGTCGTTATAAATGATTGTGAACGATTTACGAGTTGTTGGTTTCTGGTTTCGTGTTCAACCGCAAAAACCCTAGATATCAGAGTTCTTTTCTTTTCTGTGTAGGATGTACAAAGAGGCGCTTGTTGGCAGCATCCAATCTGCTTCCCATAAAAAGAGAGTGAACTGAGAAAATAAGATTTGCCATTAATGGCTATGTTAGCCTGGTCCTCAAATCTGATACAAGTAATGCTTACACAAATGTAACTGTAAAGACAATGAAAATGAAGAGAAAGATATGCTAAACCTTGGCGTTTTACATGTTGGGTGGATTAATCCTTTCAAAGGAAAAAAAAAAAAAAAATTACAACCAAATGAACAGCATTACGATCATAAATGCCCTGGAATTATGCGAAATCAAATATGAGAACAGGTCTGTCCAGGTTGAGGACAGAACATAATACTATGTACATACAGGAAAAGACGATTGTAGCATACAAAATGCAACCCAAGCTAATCAGCGGTACAACAATAACAACCCCAGCTTTGCAGTTTCTTTACTCTTGAAGAAACTCGGGATTAAATGCAAGAGCCTCACGATAGATCAGTTCCCTCATTTGCTCCTCTGACAAAGCATGTTGCTCAAAGTCGAAGCTAAAAGGAGTCATGCATATAGGCTCATCGCTGATGTCATGGAGCGAATTTAAGTAGGGATGTGCAAGCGCATCTTCGACTGAAATTCAAGAAGAGACATATATCAGATACCTAATATTAAGCCGAGTAAAGCCCTGGACAGATACACAGCAAAATGGCTATAGTAATAACAGGCAGTCTTGAACCATTAGTCGAACCACCATGGGCTAGAATGGTTCACCTAGTTTTCCTTTGGTGCACTATGGGATACTCTTAGATAAATTCTCCGTCCTAACTGATGCATATAATCTCAAGAACACACAACATCAAGCACACCATACTGTCCTTCAAACAAACATATGAGAGAGCTAAAAACAACATAGATCATCATGATAAATCTCAATTAACCTAAATCTCAATCCCAAGAACGCTCGTCTGTGACAGTGATTACTTTCAAAGGCTGTCAGAGAGCAGATGTTGGGGCTCAATGTTGTCTGTTAGTACTAGAAAACTAATCACTAATTATGAGGCCTGAGAGGTAGTCGGCTAGCAACATGGAGGGTGCTGAACAACATGTTACAACAACGTGACACGTGGAAGAAAATAAGAGGAAGTCCACGAAAAATAAATAAATTGAGACACGGGAAATAACCTCAATAAACAAGAACTTCCTAATTAGTATGTCTCATGAACAATGATGGGAAGGGCTAAAGACCAACCACAAATACAAACTCCCTTAAGACACTTTAGATTCACTGTTCCTTGTTGAGAATTTCACCAATAATCCTAATATCCTCTTCCCTAAATAGGTATAGGAAGCCACTAGGCAGCACATGTTGTGACACCATCTAATGCAGGTGTCAAGCCTTTATGTTAACTCTCTCAGTTCATCTGTAGACTCTTGAATTATTTTGGTTTTCCCTTAAAAATAGTATATAAAAGGAACTGAAATTGGCTAACACCTTAGCATTATAGCATCCATGAATCCCAAGGCCCCCAATTTGCTAGGTCATTCATCAAACCCCAATAATGAAATAGAGATCACAACAGTTGTAATGTGATTAAAAAAAAAAAAAAAATAGAATACTTGGTGCGTCGACAATTCAGTATATCTTCAGCTGCGGAAAATAGTTACCTGTTAGTCTTTGTCTCGGATCAAATGTGAGCATCTTTTCAACAAGATCGATGGCGGCAGGATGTACATGTGGAAACTTTTCGCCAAGAGACTGCCTTCGGTAAGGAGGTAGTTGTCTAATATATCTTTTAGCATTTTCATTGAGAAACCCTAGATCTTGTTCTGAAGGGGTACCAATTAGCTGCAAATTCCAACAACAATATCATTAGCCACAGAAAATGAAGCAGTACACAAGCGAAATGAGCCAGGCCTTCAATAATGAGAAGATAATCTAATATAGTGGCCATGCTAAAAAAATCCACATATATGAATAAAACCACACTAGTTCAATAATGTTTTTGGAACACAACTATTGTCTGGCATATTAATTAAAAAAAAAAAAAAAAAAAAAGAGTATTGTCTGGCATAGAACTAAATTAAACCCAAAAGCTACAGACATGCAGAACGGGTTTTGAGATTGCAAAGCAAGTTACTTCTTGTCGGTATAAATATACCTCCATTAGCAGGCGCAGCTGGTGGACATGATCTCTGCCAGGAAATAGAGGCTTACGGTCCATCAACTCCATAAAGATACACCCGACTGACCATACATCAATAGCAGCAGTATAATCTGAAGAATTTAGTAGAAGCTCAGGTGCTCTATACCACCTCGTCACCACGTATTCAGTCATAAAATCCGTCTCTGATGTCACACGAGCTAGACCAAAATCACATATTTTCAAATCACAATTTGCATTCAGCAAGAGATTGCTGGGCTTTAGATCCCTGTGAAGAACATTGGCAGAGTGTATGTACTTCAATCCTCGAAGTATCTGGTAGAGGAAGTACTGCAAAATACAAAAGAGTATAAACAATAGCAAGCAACATTCATAATAATAGATAAATAACTGCACAAAACAACGTATAGGTCTTCAGGTTTTCTCTATCACAGAGCTATCAGCCTATCACTAGTACTGAGAGAAATTATTTCGGAACCAGGCATGGGAAAAGTTTTTATCATGGCTAGAAGGTATTGTGAATGTTAAAAGATAATTCTATTCAGCATTCATTATCCAAAATAAATTAACCTTTGAAATGGTTGGGAAATTAAGGAGGTTGGGGATAGAGATGAGATGTAGGTCTTCAGATTAAATGGGAACTTTTTACGCATATGGAACTGTATATAGCGAGTACCACGGACTGCAGATAAATTAGGAGTTTGACACAGTAAAGAGCATGAGGTTGGGAAATGAAGGAAAATGGAGACTGAGAGAAGCTATAGGTCTTCAATTCAAAGGGGAACCTTTAATGATCACACATATGGAAACATACATAGCAAGGTCCAGGTAAGGGGAATAAATTAGAAGAATTTGAACAATCAAGAGCTTAAGTTCTAATTTCTAAATATGTAAGTAATCATCAAGAGGTCGTTATCATTAAACAGAATCTCCTCGGTGACAAGTTAACAATGTAGCAGACACAGACGCATCTACCTTCGCATACTATAAGAATATACCATGGAAACTGACATAAAGCAAGGGTCAATAACTAAACATCCTAGTTTAGATGTACAATCCCCGAAAGATGACATTACAAATCCATCCTGAATATAGAATTAATGGACTTGGCTAGTAAAAGAAAGAGAACACAAGAAAATGAAGCACTACAAATCAGACCTAATTCAACTCATCCGAAAAAAAAAAATAGCTTTCACACAATCGCCTATCGCAACGACTATGCCGCAAGAATTAAGAGACATTCTGATATCCTATCTCAAATTCTCAATTACCCAATTCCATTGACCAGGAACAGAGAAAAGGTCAGCACTCGCATATTAGACGAGCACACTAATTGTTCAAGACTACTAACAAAACAAAAATCTGAATGCCCAAATTCACATATGTAGCCGTCAACAACACTACAACAACAATACCCTGGTGCCTCAAAGGATCCCTCCATAAGGTGGGGTAAGGGTGTAGCCATCAACAATAAGGATCTAAATTACGTTTCATGCCCATTAACTAAACAGTTCTCCTTCCCGAACACATATAAAACACTTATCTGGGTCCCTTTCTATAAGCTGTTTCAAAGTCAGTGTGGGAAACCCCAGAAGACATAATCCATTTACGGGAACCATAGTAGAATAGGCGAACATCGTTTCAGCAACCAAATTATAAGTGGCTAAATAGAATTAATCACTCTTAAGTGTCAAGTTGAAGTGAGTGTATAAAGTATAATACCTGACAGTGTTCTTCTGACAATCCCTGGTTGGAACGAATTATTTGATGAAGATCAGTGTCCATAAGCTCATATGCAATATATACATCATTAAATACCTCCCTTCTTGGTGGTGGTATAATATCTCTAATGGCAACAACCTGCAAAAAACGATGCAAGCTACATCAAGATTCTGGTGCTTAAGATAAGAAATGAATTTCATAATAAAACACTCCACATTCTAAAATGAGACTAATTCCAAACAACCCACCTTTCCTTTACTATTAATGACTAATAACTAAGTGAAAAGTTAATAAATATAGATATTTAAAGAAACAAGGCAACATATCAGCAGTAAAATTATATGAACACCAAAGATATCATGGATGCTGTCATGCTGAAGGCCAAGGCATTGAGCCGTAGACAAGTCAAGTAGGAACTGTATAATAAAAGCATATAAAAAGCGTCCATAAATTTCAGATCTCAGGTAAGCTGCCCAGACAAATGCTTCACCAAAGGTCGCCTAAAGGAAGCTCTCAAAACAGGCAAGAACTGCACAACGGGAGAAAATGATTTAATGGGCGTTAGCCTCAAGCTTAGTTCAAGACCTAACCTTGGAGGATTAAATAATCATATAAAAGTCCAAGTCTGAAATGTTAACTGCCTTTAAGAAAGAGAACCTCCAACAGCCCTACCGCATCAAACAATACATGAGAGGAGAATTCAAAAACCACTAAAAAAGAACTATACAAGTCCGAATCCCATCCCATCCACCCAAGCACCAACCGTACACCAACCTTCTGGCTGAGCTCTATTGAATAGCATCCTGATATTTGGCTCGCACTGCCAAAATTTTAGACTTTGACTAAGAGAGTAAGATTTCAGTGATAGACTGATGTGACTAGAGACCAGTGAGTAATTCGTGTGGAGACAAGAGAGTTAAACATTGACATTTTCCTCGTCTTCTCATTTTGAGTATGTTTTTGCTAACATAAGATTAATGATAAATTTCCATTGATGCACTAGCACAAGATAGACAGCTGTCCAGTGTACCAAACTTAATTGATGGGAAATGATACACACAGTTTCACACATTTTTCTCATCCCCTTTACCTCTCGCCCAATGGCCCAAGGTAAATGCCATCTTGTCTGGTTCATGCAGGCATTAAATAAAGCCTTATGAGCCACTACAAAAAGAACCTCAATCAAAAAATGTTGCGAGTTTATTGGATCAACCATATTCTTTCCAATAATGTATACATATTCTTTCATGAGGGCCACTCAAGAAATACGAGGGCCCACCAAACACCCCTCTTAATATGAGTTTCATTCAAATGGAGTTGGAAATTTCACTTTAGCCTGAAATGAAAACTTTTGTTCAAATACAGTTCGTTCAACAGTCCAAGACTTTGAGAATAAGAGCGGCCAAAAAAAGGAAGTGCATATTTAAAATGAACAATTTCATATTTTAAATAGCCACTGATACATTACTAAAACAAAATCTAGAAGTTTCAGATGCACATTGCTAACCATATGGGACCTAGAAAAGCTCAGACTTTATCATCATCAAACCGCCTCGGTCTCCATCAAAGAATAATAGTATAGATAAAGTCTCAAATCAGTGAATTAAACGCCCAATGTTATCTAAATAAGTAAATATTTACAAGCGACTGAGAGAAAACAACCAAGATGCTAAAACTATCTATTCATTTCCCTGAGGTTGGCTACCAAGCTGGATATTGCAATTGTCAGCTCACAGAGTCCAGTTTCCAACATTTCACGTCTTCTTACTCTTCTAACAGCCCCCCCCCCCCCCCCTCCCCGGTCCTCCAACCTAGTCTCTTCACAGAGAGGTGCACTTCAGTCCTAACTTCTTCAATATCCAACATATTAGAGGGCAGCTCTAACACAGAAATCCAACAGGATTGTGGAAAGGCCTCAGGCACAGCAGCTACAAGGAAAATTAAGAAATCCGTCTTGGGAAAATTTATGCCCGATTGCCCCCCAGACTTCCTAGATATTAAAAAAAAACCATTCTCGCTCGCTCATACTTAAAGCAAGCCTTGAGCTACCTCATGTTACTTTCACGCATTTCTACATACTGGCAACTTGAAAGTAGCATCTTCAGCCCTTATAAATCAAAGATAAGTTAACATATAAAGTACCACGAATCCCGTGACATCTTAATTAGTCAGTATACAAACCGCCTAGGTGCCAAATGTCACTCCAAATGAAGTGGAAAAAGCTACTCACTCTTTTCCTCTTCTCGAACTCGACCACATCTTATGTTAACAAATATTTACAATGAACTACTCAATCGAAATGAATAACCATTAACCTAAAGCATTGCTTAAACATTCACTAAACTCAGAACTAAAGACACCCGAACACAATATTATTAATCACGGAACTTATAAACCACTACCGTATTACTTAGTAGAGTGAAACCGCGAAAACAAGAAAGAACAAAAGTTGCCAAACAAGACCTAAAAGTAAACTAATCACTCAAATTGCCAAGTCCGCTAAAATGATTGCAAATTATAAGCTCAAATCACTAAACTTCACAGACCGAAAAAACCGAAAAGTAAAAACTACTGGCACATACTAAATGCAATCAAATTACTCACTGACGTTTTCATGATCCATGTGTCTGAGAAGCTTGATCTCACGCAAAGTCCTCTTAGCATCAACCTTATTATCGAACGCATTCGCAATCTTCTTGATCGCAACATGCTCATTCGTCTCCGAATTCAATGCCGAACTAACACAAATCAAATCAAATCAAATCAATCACAAATCATATAAATCACATCAAATCAAACTATACTATATACAACTTAATAATAATAATAATCAAAATAATAAAGAGAGAAGAGTAGCGTACCATACGATCCCATACGCGCCCTTTCCGATAGGCATAATAGGAGGTTTATACTTAGAAGTGACCTCAAAAATGTTGCCGAAAATGTTGTACTGTATGAATTTACCGCCGTGGCTGAGCGTCGCCGGAATACTGACCTGCTGCTGTGGCTGAGCCACCGGCGGTGGTGGTGCGGCGGCGTCCGACATGTCGGTGTCGGAAGGTTGAGCTGAGGAGACGTCCATGGTGGAGTGAAACCCTAGAATTTGAGGGAGAAATGGATCGCTGGTGTTTCTGTTGTTTACTTGCTATTTTTGTTAGTCTTACTAGTAAAGATGTATTAGGGCGGTGCTTTATGTTTAATGGAAAGTAATTATAGTTTGATTATGATTAGTTAGGCTTAATGATGAAAAGAATATAGCATTTAGTGTGTCACATTTTGGTCATGTTGCTTAATTATGAGTTTAATGATGACTAGTGCTTGATGTAATTCATTTCATTGAATGGGGATTTTGCAATTGTGTAGGATTTGCATGTGTATTGGTGTGATATTATCGTTTTTGTGTGAATTTAGTGAGTCCTAAATCGTAATTGATAGTAGGAAAAAAGAAGAGGAGAAGACATGACTACAGTTTAAGAGTCAATTAACCGTTAAAAAGACTAAAAGAACGAGATGGTGATACCTGTAGTCTGTAGATGCATAAATACTCCATTTGTCTCTCTTTAAACACCCCACTTCGTTTTGCACCATGATTAAGGTGGGGTGGTTTGTTTATTATTCTTTTAACTAGTTTGCATGCTCGTGCCACACTCGGGCTATATAACTATACTAGTTTGCATGCTCGTGCCACCCCCGGGCTGTCTATTTATATTGTTATACTTTTTTCATAAATAATGTTTTATTTTTGTTCTGATATTATTATGAAAATGTACTATACATTTTTTCTTTCAACTTTTGTCACCCGTCATGTTATATTATAATCTATTTCTACCCTGTCATCATAGTATTATTACCTTCTCACTTTTACGTCACCCATTATACTATTTAATTTCATTCTCCATTCCACTATCTCGTCACCAGTTATATGATTTCATTTTCATTCTACTATCCTGTCACCCGTTATATCACATTATTAAATTTATAATCATAAATTAACTAGTATTATCTCTTCGATCTCATATTGTAAACTAAATTACCATAATTATTAATTTCCATAACATATGATTATTTCTTACCATATATCAACCAATAATTGTATTTAACACTATTTTTATGTTCTATCCAATTGATAAGTGTCAAGTGTTCTCTTAGAAAAGACTTGGTTTCAAGTTTTAATATATGATATTAGATAGTGGATAGTTTGTTTATTATTATTGAGGATAGTGAATGGTTTCTTTATTATTTTTAGAGGGAAAAGTTTCTAAATTCTACCTTTTATAGGCCACATCTTCCAAATTTTTACCTTATTTTTCAAAAGTTTCTAACTCCTACCTTATAAAACACTTTTTTTTATCATTCTCCTACCAAACTCCTACTCTGGCAGCTTTGACTAGTTTTTTTGACTTTGACATTCCTTTTATTGCAATTCCCCTCTAAATCGACACAATTTTCCTGCAATTCATTCGATCTTTTTCGTTTCCACTCCAATACTCTCTCCAGTTTCATCTTATCTCTTGTATTTGGAGGGGAACTGGTATTGTAATTTCAAAATCAGTTGACCACACATAATTTCCAGAAATATGCACAATCAAATTTTTAGGGGCACCACTTTGTGAAAAGGTGCTCATGGCCTAAGCACCTGTCATTTAGAGTCATGAAGCCATACGGGTACAGCCCTCCAATTCATTCAGTTTCACTTTAATTGTTTTTAATTTGGCAATTTAGAATCAGTGGTATTGTAATTAAACCCAAAATCTACCTATATTTTGTTAGTTTACAACGGAAAGTTAAAAAAACCATTGGTGTACCGTTGCCAATTACTGGAGCAACGGGAAGTCATTATATATTTTCACTCATTATTTCCCAATTTTCACTCATTAATTTTCAAAATTTCACTCATTATATAACACTTTATAGTCATTATTTATTTTCACTCATTATTTCCAATTTTCACTCATTATTTCCAATTTTCACTCATTATGTACCACTTTATAGTCATTATTTATTTCCAGTCATTATTATTGTTTAATTTTCTCTCATTATATCTCAATTTTCACTAATTATTATATACCACGTTAGAGTCATTATTTATTTTCAGTCATTGTTAACCAATTTCGCTCATTATTTCTCAATTTTCACTCATTATTTCCAATTTTCACTCATTATTTCACAAATTTCAGTCATTATTTCTCAATTTGCGCTCATTATTTCCCAATTTTCACTCATTATTTCTCAATTTGCACTCATTATTTCCCAATTTTCACTCATTATTTTCGCTCATTACTGTTCATGCGTGAAGAGTAAATCGGGGGTACGTAGCTCTAGGTACCACCAGGGTACCTAATAATTTGCCTTACTGGAGTATCTATCTATAGTGATAAAATTACTTTACTAATATTTAAGTATAATAGGTCCAATGCTAAAAATCGATAATAATTTACAAGAAGTTGGTGGGGAGCCGAGATACGATCTGAGCCCCCACACCCTTTGACCCTTTGTTATGGAAAAACCAATTCTACTAAAAATATGAGTTGCATCCTGCGCACCAATATCCTGCGTTCTGAAAAACTGCTAGATCCGCTTAAGCAGAACAACAACTGTGGGCTCCAACTCCCCAAATAGGAGAAAGAGAAGGGAAATAAGGCATAACTCAAAGCAGCGCACCTAGCCTCATACTTAGCACGCTTATAATCGGCCACTTCCAGCACCACCTTACCTTGTTCAAAATCAATCAATCTCGTCCGAGTCAACGGCGACGACCCAGTCAAATCGACGCAATCGTCGCTCCCTCTATCCCTAGAATAAAGCAGCATGTCTGCTGGGCGAAGAGGTCGGTCATCAACATCAATCATACCAATGTCAACCTCCTTTCCAGCTGAAATCCCTAACCGATAACAGATGTCAACCAGCGTCCCACGAACAATATTATGTCGATGTTTGACGTCAACCACTCATGTACATAAACCTGTCAAAAACTAACCCGACCCGAAAAACCGCCCGGGACCCGACCCGACCCGGAAGTAACCCGAAAAAACCCGTTTTTCTCAACCCGGACCCGAACATGACCCGAACCCGAAAAAAAAACCCGAAAGTCTGGGTCATAACCCGACCCGGACCGGGTCAACCCGTTGGGTCCAATGAATTGTGCAAAATATGTATTATAATGATAAAAAATAAAAAGGAAATAGATAAATATTAATTAAATATTAATGATTGATTAATTTAAGACATACTAGTATAAGATACAAATATAGTTAAACTATTATTATCATATAATATACCACATAAAATGCTTGTAAAGTAGTAATAAAATAATAATTTGATTATAATAATTACCGAGAAAAAAAAGCGTGAGCATGTATTTTTGACCCGTTGGTCAACCTGTAACCCGACCCGAACCCGTATAAACCCGCGTATAGTCGACCCGTATTTGACCCGACCCGTATTCGACCCGACTCGTAGTGACACGAACACGAAACCCGCCCGCCCGACCCGTTTGACAGGCATACCCGTACACGATACAACATGATCCCCGAATATTTCACCCACAAAGACTCGCGAGCAAGCAGAGCACGCGTGATCCATGGTGATGAATAAAGGCACCCCCAGAAGGTAGCAAAGCATGCAACGATAAGTACGACCATTCATAGTCTGAGCCAACCCCAAAATAGGGAACACCCTAAGCCAATCAAAACTGTGCGCACCCTGCTGAGAACTCCACAAAGCAACTAACGGGTGTTAAGGAATAAATAGAAGCGGCATCCCTCGCGACCCGAGCGAAATACATATCTGCCAATTTTTTCATCAGTTTGGGGGCAGTGATCTCACCAGGATTACCCAAGATATCAACCTCTAAAGTCCGATTAAAAATTACCAACAACGTAAACAAACGCAGACCCCACAGAGACGACATACGTTTGCTCTTATGTGAAATCAACCCCCACATGTTTTAATTGTAGCAATTGACCCCCATAAGTTTGTCATAATGTGAAATTAAGTCATTCTTCAATTTCTCACCAATTTCTCATCATCCATATATATCATTTCAAAATAAATTGTACATTATACCATTCACGAAAGAAAAAAAGAGCAAAATACATTAAAGTACAAATACTTAACGTAGTAAATTTGGGCTTAGTTTTTTGTGGGTTACACTTGTAGACATTAACTTAAAGATAATTTATCCATTCTTCGAATTTTGTGATCATCAGATTCATCACATGTTTTGGGTAAGTTTAATTAGCGAGTCATAAAATTGTTCTTAAAATAAGTTATCTTATAAAAAAACAAATTGCAATTTTGATTATATATTTATATTGGGGTAAAGATCAATAGACCATTTTTAGAAAATCAGATTTAATAGTGACATGGTTTGGGAAGGATGAATGTTAAGTGAGTGCCCAACAAAATGAAATTTGGTTTTTTTTTTCTTCTACTGTTGATATGGTTTAATAGTGAAATGGTTTGGGAAGGGTTTAATAGTGATACGGTATCCATTCAATGATATAATGTACAATTTATATTTAAATGGTAACTGTGAGTGAGAATTTGGTGAGAAATTGAAGAGAAATTGGTGAAGGGTTCAATTTCACATTTTGACAAACTTATGGGGGTCAATTGCTACAATTGAAACATGTGGGGGTTGATTTCACATAAGAGCAAACGTATGGGGGTCATTTACTACTTTCGCCCTTTTATATTGAACAGTTGGGACCTTTGGTATTGACATGTGGAGATTTTTTAATTTTTTTAGTTTTTAATTTTCGCCGAACTACTACAACTTACATGCACGAAAAAATCGTGTGGGCCACGAAAAAAAAGAGTCCGTCTATGATGTAATAATCCTACTTATATAATGAATATTGAATCAAATATTTATGGTGAGAATTCTCGTCAGAGAATTTTAAACATACACACCTAAATTAAGATTGAAATAAGAGTAAACAAATAAGAGTAAACATATCATATATGGTAAATTAAATCATGAGTATAATCATGAGTATTCTGATGATTGGAACACTGCTGAGTATTCTGTCAAGAAGTGCTATGTCAGGTTGAAGGGTGAATACACAAAGGTAGGCTGTGACAAGATCATTTGGAGCAGCATTGCTATACCTAGATCCAGTTTTATTGCTT
Source organism: Spergularia marina (assembly GCA_963680865.1). NCBI lineage: Eukaryota > Viridiplantae > Streptophyta > Magnoliopsida > Caryophyllales > Caryophyllaceae > Spergularia > Spergularia marina. Next base: position 16,235,551 of record OY804553.1, on the reverse strand, counting down.
GGTTAGCTACCAAGGAGAGATTGCAAGTTAAGGAAAAGCTCAATAGACTTGGCATCTCTGCTGATGATGTTTGCCTAATATGTCAAAGTGGATCTGAGAGCCACTCACACTTACTATATTCCTCTTATCTAGCAATTTAGAACCAATGAGCGTATCTAAACAACCCTATCTATTAATCAATCTAAATCACACGTCTAGATCTATTTCAATAGAAGTAATTAGGTCTAAGAATATCAACAACAATAACCAATAAGAACACACGCGGTTCTAATCAAGTAATAAATCAATTCTCCCTCTAATCTATCTAACATTGAATCAGCAAGTGATTAAACAGATAAAGTTGCTACTTTTTCCAAGCAATTAAATCATACAAGCCCTAAACTAGTAATACTCCTAGCAAGAACGAATATGAGTTATAGGAATTAAAACTAGAGAATTGAAATTACTCACAATTGAATCGATAAGAACATTCTCACAATATGACGATAAATTGCAGCTTCAATTCGTAATAAACCAAGTTAGGAGATTAGTTCTCCATAAATCTTCAATACAAGCCGTCAATAAAGTTCTGAGTGCAAACTTGTGAAATAAAACGTAAACCTAGGTATTATATAGTCTAAATAAAATACGGAAAATATTAAAATACGGAAAGTAATACGCAGCTTCCCGCGGTCCGCCGTCAGCCAGCCGCGGACAGCGCCAGACATCGCCGCGGACCGCCGTGATTTGAGCGCGGTCCGTCTTGGACTTCCTGATCCCGTCTTCAATTTCCTTCATATGCTACTCCGCGGACCGCCGTGAATATCGCGCGCTCCGCCTTAAACACCCTGATCTCGTAGTGCATTGGAAACGAATCATCAATCTTCAAGTAATAACTTTTCATTCAATTAGCCTAAAGTACTCGGGATTTCCCATTCTAACAAACGGTCTCTAAATAGCCATTTTCTCACCATAAATTACATAAATCAATCCCGTGAGAATAACAACATAAAAACCAATATTACATCCCGAAATAACATTAAACACAAGCCAAAAAGTGTGTCTAACACGAGCATATCATTACACAAAGAAGAAGACAAATATAATAGGACTATTATACAACGAAGAAGATAAATATAAAAAAAAAATTGACCAAATTATGTGGGTATATATTATATTATATTATATAAACTTCTTTTTTTGTAAGAAGTTGATTTTTTATTCTTCTAAAATGGGAATAAAAAGGAGAGTTTCTTACAAAAATAATAACCACTAAAGAAAATTACGACTCGCTAATTTAACTATCCATTACATCTTGATGAACCTCATTCCCTATCCAAGCATAAATCCTAACACAAACTACATACATAATCCGACGGGTAATCCACTCCTTGCTATGCTCTTTTTCCTCGAAAATTTTCGCATTTCTTTCTAGCCATATGTGGTACACAGTGGCATTTAGGCTCGCTTTAGTCCATCTAGTCTTCCGGTGCTTCCTCCAAGAACTTTTGCTAGACCAGGCAAGTTCTCTTCTCAAGTCCCAATTTCTCTTATTGATGCCCAACCACTCCTGAATTTTGTGCCAAATTGCTCTGGAAAACTCACACTTGAAGAACAAATGCTTATGGCTTTCCTCAGCTTTTTTACACAAAATGCATCTGTTCACTATGCAGATGCCTCTGCTCTTCATGTTATCCACAATTGCGAGGTGATTATGTACTGCCAGGGACACAATGAAGTTGTGTTTTGGCAGGGTTACAGTGTCCCATACAGCTTTGTGCCAGTCAACCTTATCAAATTTTCTTCTAAAGTTGTTGTAAGCTTTTGAAGCTTGATACTTATCTACAGAGCACCAGGTTTGTATCATTTTTGCAGCCGCCCTCTTATTTCATGCCATCATCAAGATTTCATCCCTTGTTTTCAGAACGCCTTTCCAGCTCTCAGTATTTACTGATTTAGCTTTAACTCCCCAAATATCATGCCCTTTCAGAACATAAGCTGCAGTCCATTTACTCCATATATCATACTTTTGATTCTCCAATTTCCACACCCATTTTGCCAGCATCGTTTTATTCCAAGCTAATATTTCCTTAATGTTTATACCAGCTTTTTGTCTAGGAGAACATAAGCTAGTCCAGCTTTCTCTTGCCTTAAGTGATGGCCCAGAGATATTCCTACAAACTTCAGTTATTTTCTTCATAATTGCTTTTGGGATCAGCAGGCTCGAGCTCCAAAAAATTTTCAACCCAAAAACCACAGAATTTATCAATTGATCTTTACCAGCAAATGATAAAAAATGTGTGGACCAGTGATGAATAGAATTCCCCAGCTTGTTGATCAGAATTTGTTATATGTCAGCCCTTAACTTCTTAGCATGTAGTGGAATTCCCAAATATCTGAAGGGGAATGACCGTTATGACCCTTCTGTAAACCCTGTTTCCTTCAGTATTTCCTGTTTAAGTTTGCTGGTCACACCCCCAAAATAAATGTCTCTCTTTGAGGGGTTAGCCACCAATCCAGACATATCTGCAAAATTATCCAAGCAGGTCATGACAACTTTTACAGATGGCACATCTCCTCTTGTATATATCATTAAGTCATCTGCAAAAGTGAGGTCGGTTAATCTGAGCTTGGAACACTTAGGATGCATAGAGAAATCTTTTTTCAGGGGCATTTTCCTGAGCATTTTGGATAGAACTTCCATGCTGAGCACAAAGATGTAGGGAGACAGGGGATCTCCCTGCCTAAGGCCACATTTGCCAGGAAAGAAACCCTCATAGCTCCCATTGACCTTAATAGAGAACTATGTCGTAGTTATACAGTCCATTATCCAATCAATATATAGCTTTGGGAACTTCATTAAGGTTAGCATACTCCTTAGAAAATCCCAATGAGAGAGTCAAAAGCCTTTTTGATATCAACCTTTATCAAACTTCTGGGAAAAATGTGTTTTTGGCTGTATCCTTTGACTAATGACTGTGATACCATGATATTATCAAATATGCACCTTCCCTTTACAAATGCTGCTTGCTCATCTCCTATTAGCTTGGGCAGGACTTCTTGCATTCTGTTAGCCAGAATCTTGCTGATAGTCTTGTATATTGTTGAACAACATGAAATTAGCCTGAATTCTGCCATAGTTGAGGGGTTTTCTTTCTTTGGAATCAGAGTTATCATAGTACCATTGGCCTGTTTTGAGAGTTTTTTTGTGATAAAAAACTCCGTAACAGCATTAGTAAAGTCCTCCCTGACTATTTCCCAATTATCCTTTAAAAACCCAACAGAAAATCCATCTTGGCCAGGGCTCTTGTTTGAGTCTATACTGAAGATAGCTTCTTTAATCTCCCTTTCTGAAACTGGCATAATCAATTTATCTGCCTCCTCTTTTTGCATTTGCATTGAATCCTCAAAGATGTCTGCATTTATCTCTTTGACCTCATGTTCAGTTCCCAACAAACTGATGTAGTAATCTATAAAAGCCTGAGCAATTCCTTTCTGTTCATCATATACCTTTCCCTGCATGTCCTTGATTTTCCCAATAATGCTCTGATGTTTTCTCTCAGCAATTCTTGTATAGAAATACCTAGTGCTGCAATCAGCTTCTTTAATATGCTGCACTTTTGCCCTTTGGCTCAACATACTCATTTTAGCTTGCTTCAGCTTTTGGTATTTATGTTTTAGATCTCTAACCTCCTGAAAAACATCAGCAGAGGCCTTCCTTTGCAGGTTATCTTGAGATTTGAGAAGTTGTTTCCTAATTGACTCCACCCTCTCTGAGAGTTTAGAGAAATGCCTATGATTAAGCTCTGTAAGAGCATGTTTGGTATACTTCAGTTTCTGGAAGAATTTCTGCATTGATGTACCCTGAGCTCCTTGTTCCCAAGCATTATTAACTGTGCTTTTATAATCAGCATGAGCAGACCAACAATTGAGGTATCTAAACACCTTTTTAGTGTTAACTTCCTGTAATACTCTCACCAGAATTGGAGAGTGATCAGATAGACTTGAAGGCAAAAAATCAGCAAAAGAATTTTGGATTTTTGAAATCCACTCTGCATTGACTAATGCTCTATCAAGTTTACTCCAATTAGCAGCCTCTCCATCCTGGTTGTTAGTCCAAGTGAAAAAACACCCCTGACCAGCAATGTCATCCAGACCACAGCTTGCTATGCAGTCATTAAAATCCATCATATCCATGATATTTGGAAGGGTACTACTGTTCTTTTCCTCTCCAGTTCTTGTGACATTGAAGTCACCTAAGACAAGCCAGGGCTTACCTCCTAGGTTTACAATCTCCAAATCTCTCCAAAGAATCTTCCTCTTAGTTGCATCATTACTTGCATAAGTGAAAGTAATATAGAACTCCTGATTGGAAATGATATGGTACACCGTACCTTACAACTCACATACTGAGCATGAGTTTTTAATACTTCAACTCTTACTTGTTGAGATTTCCAAACCACCCAAATTCTCCCATTCCTGTGGTGGTTATAAGTAGTAATTACCTTATAAGCAGCAAATTTCCTCCTGATGATGAAATTAGCTTTATGTTCCTTAGTTTAACTCTTGTTTCTAGGATGCCTAAAATGTCAATTGTGTACTTCAACAGGAGGTCCTTCACCTCCTGTTGTTTGAGGGTTTCATTGCACCCTCTAATATTCCAGGCAGCTACCATTGGGGTGGGTCAGGTGGTTCCCTACTCCCCATGAAATCCTTTTCACTATCCTCCATTCTAGCATGACTAGGCTCATCATCCTCCATTGACATTAGATCCCAGAATCTGTTCACAATGGTGGAAGATGCAACCAGCTGAACAACTTTGCTCCTCCTTGAAGAGTATTTCCTGCTGACCAATTTAAATCCCAGGTCCCCAAGAGTGGTGAATTTGGGTAATTTCCTGGAGATACGTGATCATTGTATTCCAAGTCTTTAACTATATCATGCTGATTGTGAGGCTTTACTAACTCGGGTTCAGGTGCTACTACTGCCTGATTAGCCATCTCACTCCCTACCTTTTCTCCTTTGCCATTCTTCCCATGATCTTGACTTATGAGTGTATCATTTCTCTCCCCATCAGGAGGTTTCTGTTGAGCACTTTGGATATCATTCACTACAGGTTCAGTTGCTTCTGCTTCCTGAGTGACATTTCCATTGCTAACAGCACTAGTAACTGGCTTGTAAATCTGCTTGACGACTTTTGTCTATTTTTTGGGTTTGCTGATCTTACAATGCTGCAGGTCATGTCCAAGTTTCTTACATCCTGTGCAATAATAGGGTACCCACTCGTACTCTATTATTTGAAGCTGATTACCACTATAAGGAGTGTTAATAAGTACTTCCTTTGGGAGTTCAGCAGAGACATCTACCTCCACTAATACCCGAGCAGAAGAAAGCTTCTCCTTATGAGTGGTTGTGTGATCAGCAAAAAGTGGTTTTCCCACTCTGCTTGCTATTTTACTCAAAGCCTTATCAGACCAACACCATGGTTCAATTTGTGGCAGCAGAATCCAGACTGGTACATGGCATACACTGTCTAGTTCTTGAGCAAAGCCTGGTTCCCACTTCTTCAGAATCAATGTGTTAGACCCAATCCTCCATGGCCCTCCTTTAAGAATTGTCTGCATATCCTCCTCACTGAAGAATCTAAAACTGAACCATCCCCGCTTATAGTACTTAATATCATGTTGTTCAACATGGTTCCGATTTTTCTGGACAAAATTCCGTATTTCCTTTATAGTTGGCTTAGCTCCAATTGAATTCCCAACCAAAGAGTTTGCCCAGAAATCCAATTCATCCTTAATATCCCCTTCTTCAATCACTATCTCACTTGCGTTAGCATTTTCTGCATATTGCTGCAGTACCATACCCACTCTCGGTTTGGTTTTGACAACCTTGTTACAAGCCTTGGCATTATCCTCAGGTATTTTTAACATTATTTCCATTACTATTATCACCATTCTCAGCAATTGGGTTTTCTCTAGTGTTAGTCAAATAATCCCCAATTTTCTCAGTATTCATATAAAAAATAGGGTTTCCAAATTGGGGCTGATAACCACCATTTTTGGGCAATTCCTCACTTGAATCATTAATCTTAGCTGAATGATTGAGATTCTTACCAGATTTCACCAATGCTTCATTGATGACATCATTCAGAAGGCATGGCGGACTACGACCCAGCTGGGTTTCACTTTCCTCTGCAGAATCTTCACCATTTTCTCCGATCTTTGTGCCATTCGCTTTGTCTGACTCCGGCGATTGTCCCCGTTGTTTCTGTTTCGGAGGCCGTCCCCTCCCTCTAGTCTGAGCCATGAGCAAGTTATATATCGTGTACGGACTAGCTTCGTGAGCAAGCTACCTCACAACGCATGACCCCTTATATTATATATAAACTTCTATTGTTATTAGTTAAGAGAAGGTACATATGAATGACACGTAACGTTAGAATAACGAATTTGAATTAGCAGTAAACAACAACATCATCTTGCTTTTATAATCTTCCTGTGTAAATTTGTGTCCTAATTCTGTAAGCATAATAGGTAGAAGATGAATTTCGCATTGAACATGTCCTAAGCTTCTATGGTTTTCCAAATTGAACATCTGCTAAATGCTTACAATTCTTCAAAAGGGCGTTCTACAAACAAACAAAAAAAAAATATTATATTAATGCTAATTAGCTTAATAATAGAAAAATTGTTGCATTTTATTAGGATGTTCCTCAATATGAGTTTAATATTTTTTATATTAATTCTATTATACTAATTATTAATGGGGTAAATGGCAGAGTTTTTTGGGTTATTTAGTAGAATGATTACGATAACTAAGATGTGACATGACAATGACATCTGGAATGAAGTGTGGATGACTTGGAATGGTCTAATACTCTAATGATTTGCCTATTAGTAATAAATTAATAATATTAATATATTAATTCTTTTATACAGATTATAATTTGGGTAAATGACATATTTTTTTTGAATGATTTAGTCGAATGATTATAATAAATGAGATATGACATGTCATTGACATCTGCGATGATATAAACGCTGATGTGGATGGCTTGAAAATGGTTTAAAAGTTTGCCTATTAGTAATATTAATTAATATATTGGATATCGCCATAGAAATTGAATTATGCAGCCAATCTCACACCAATTATCCTCTTCTAATCAAATATTTTCAACTAAGCCTAATAGTAACAACACCCACAACTACTCTATAAATCTCCTCAATTCTTTTTCCACACTGAATATCGGCACTGATATCCATTATCCAATAACAAGATCAGTAGCTAGTTTGAGCATCGAGAATCTTTGCTGGATGGAAAAAGGAGGTAAGGGGGGGCCTTCCTCATCGACTCTAACCTAGCTCTATGTACAACATTTAATTTTAAATAGTTCATTACCTATGCAAAATTGCATGGGAAGCCATAATTTAGAGTACTTAATTTCGTCTTAAATAAGTTATGTACAATTCAAAAAACGTTTACACAATGTACGTGTCAAACTTGACCGCACCCGTAGATGAAAATTTGACCAATAAGTCAGAAAAAAAAATCAGAAGAAATTAAACCTAACAAATTATTACAATAATTATAAATCAATAATAATAATTCAAAACTAACTTTAGTGTTCAATCTTAACTCGTGCGAATTGCACTAGTTGTTATATGCAACGGATAATAACTCCATTTTTTACTACTCTGTCTATGTAAAACCAATCTTCTAATCATCTTTTGCACACTTTTAGGTTACATAAATAATCATGTTAGAGTGAACACTTTAAACTTTTCGTGGGTCAAGAACCCGCCGTTTTGACCCATGGCTCACTTTTCTTGTCATAACACATGTTCTCCGGGTCACGAATATGATTTTGATGAGTAACGGCAGTGACTCGTATTGAATGTATCCCGTTTTGGAATACTTATTTTTTGGTAATTGATCTAACCCATTTTTATTTTGTAGTAGAAGATTCGTGCAATGTTGCTTATACTCTTATGCTCAAATTACGGAAAAGCTCTTCATATTTCACCCTAAAAAAAGGTACAACATAGATAACAAATATCAACATCTTCCAAAATGAAGACCATAACATTTCCCCCACAAAATTAAATATTGAAATCACGTGTATGGTAATGTAAACTCCAAATTTTATCTCATTGGTTTTTTTTTTTCATTTGTATTAATCTATTTCTATTTTGTGATTTCATTTTATTTTAATCATAAGATTGGTCAACTTGGCAATAGAACCAACGTTGGATGAGGTAGCTGTATAGACCTTCTTAGATGCATCCTTCCTTTAGCTTTGTGATTTCTCAGCCAACCTTGCAAGCAACTATCTAGCTTGATCCGTTGTCTTGTTCATAAGTTCACCTCCACTAGTAGCTGTCACATACCTATTGTCTTCGTCACTCGGCCCATTGTAGAAATATAGGATGAGATCTTTCACCTCCACTACAACAATTCATCACTTGTGCCACATTCAAATCCGTGGCACAAGTGTTAAATTTCCGTGGCTATGCTACTTTGCCACGGGAATTTTGAGTTGTGGCATCCGTGGCACAAGTGGTCGTGGCAAGGAAATTGCCACGGGAAAAACTGTATTGTGGCATAAATACTTCTTGCCACGAATTATAGCCACATGAAAAATCGTGGCAAGAAATTATTCATGTGGCTAACATATTCTCCAGCCACTAGAAAAATCGTGGCAAATACGTGGCTATTATCTTCACAACCTAGAAGAAATGTCCGTGGCAATGCCCATTTTCCCATGGCTATACGTTTCAGTAGCCACAAGGAAAAATGTCGTAGCCAAATAGACAATTTTTTTTGGCATCAATAGAAATAAATATTATTGTAACAATTTGCACCATTCGTTTAATAAAGTAAATAAACAATCAAGCGATTGATTATGATACAATCCAAATATTATTATTGAAAGATAAGTGTGAATGAATACACGAGAAGTACTTTCTAGAATCCAAAGGGAACCCTTAAAAAAAATATAAAAGAAAATCATTCATGCTAAACTTGTAGGCAATACACGTATAAGAAAATAGTTCATAATGGCAAAGTACAATAAGTCATTCAAATAAACATCGATATGCTTCAAACTCGCGCGGCAATAGCTACTTTGTCCAGATAATTCACCTACAAAGAAAAAAGAACAATGATCATTGTAAAGGAAACGAAAGACAAATTTGACACTTCAGCAATATTCAGGTTTGTGCAGTCGGGTTTGAGAGCCCTTTAGGAGGTTCAAATGAAGCTTATTTTTGGCGTGCCATACAAATTTGGAAAGCTAAGACATACAACTAAATGATGGAATTTGATTTACATTGATATAACTCTATTTTAATGGCAGTTTATTATTTACCACAGGTCACAGCAGAGACACGTTCAGAAAATGCAGATTTTGTGGCTTGGATTTGAGGGGGCATATCTCATAGCTCAGAGAGCCGTTTTGAGCAAAATTTATGTTCAAATTGAAGTTCCAAAAGCTAGCTATCCAATTATATAAGTTAGAGCTTCAGCTGATGAGTTTTGCTATGTCTAAAGTCAATTTACGCACTGGCACAATTCTGAAATGTTCTGTTTTAGTAATTGTTGATGTCTGAAAATTATGTTTGAGCTTTTATGGTGCTTAGGTTTTCATCAGTGACAGACATGGAAGATATATTGGCATAAATTTAATTGTCTAAGATTCCAATAAGATCTTCTAATACTACGTTGAATCTATTAGGTAGCTTATATGATGGTTCAAAGGCAGTGCTGCAAAACACACGAACTGAGCTGACCTGATGTCATTCAATGATCAATATTTTCTTAACCATACTGAAATTTCCACTTATTTTTTCTTTAAACTAAAGCTAAGATCTCTAGCTTTGATTTCATATATCACGAGTCTCCTAAATCATCTTGAGCATAGAGTTATGATGTCTGCAATCAAGAAGTTGTGCACAGGAATTTGCTGTGAAGTTCAGATTTCGATCAAGCACAGAGTTGTCATTTTAGATGCTCGTGTTTTGGGCCAATTGCTACCTAATTGAGAAGAAATGAATCCTAGAATGATGTTTCATCTAGGAACAAAAAATAAGCGACGTTGCATCAGGTTTGGACTCAAATACACACTTACAAAATGATAGAGCTCAATAGTGAGCAAAATCAGTAGCAATTACACCATGAAGTAAAAAGGGTCTGCTCTTTTTACCATCATAAACTAGCTACACGATATAGCAATACACCATGAAGTAAAGTAGCAGCAGATCAGTAGCAATTTTGAGCAATTTTTTTTCCTTTTCACATAGCAATCAAGTCACAATGAGATTTCAAACGCCTTTAACGTTTATGATATTTGATCAAAGCAAATTCAAACTTAAAATTAGGGCACGACAATGTAATTGTTTTCCCCCAAATCACTTGAAACACAAATTTGAAAACAAACACAAACTTATTGAATCCCAAACACAAAATTATTGATTCACAAAATTAAACTAGCAATACATTCTACCCATGTGAAAAATCAATTAGATCATACACAATAAAACTCCCACAAGTTAATTTGATTGAGTTCCACATACCTTTGATCAAAGACGCAAGGCGATAGGTTTGAATCGAAGGTGAAGACCTGCGGGTAGAAGACAGCAGCAGGTAGAAGACGACAGCGGTTGTAGGACGCAGCGGGTAGAAGACGGCAGCGGTTGTAGCGGTTGTAGTAGAGAATGTGAAAGGACGCAGACGGCAGAAGAGTAGAGCCACACCCACACGTAGAGTTATGGAACTGTTTTCGCGTGTTTCATAATTTTCTGTGAATTTTTTTTTTACTTTTGCCGTTTGTTTGATATATAAATATGTAGTGTAGGAATAGATCAATAACAAGCAATTGCCACAGTGGGTTGTAGTTAGATGTTTGCCTTGTAGGTTGCGGATTGAATCCTATTACTAACTAATTTAATTTTCCATCAGTTTTTTTTAGAATTCCGAATTAGCAAAATTTATTGTATCTTGAGGATTCGAACCATGGTCATGAAACAAGTTAATTTACTCTTTGCCAATTTAATTTTCCATCAGTTGGATTCGAACCATGGTCATGAAACAAGTTAATTTACTCTTTGCCAATGAGACGATGTTACCTAGTTGCTTGTATTAGGCAAACGCTTTAGCTTTGTAGATGACAGAGTTATTCACTATAAAAAATTTCTTTACTTTTTGACTTAAAACCATGAACAACATTCGCTATATTAAACTGCCTTTGGTACTTGTTGATAAAATATTATTTTGTAAACCTCTACTTTAATAAAAATCGTAAAAACTGATTTTACCATACTCATATGTCGTATAAGTAAACTTTTTTTTCAAACCCCAATAATTGAAATCCTAACTCCACTCTGACGCCTATATGATTAAATGGGGAAATTTCAGATTTAGAGTGAATTATTTTCTAAGGGAGTTTGTTTGCCACAGGTATTAATTCGTGGCAGCCATATTTGTTTGCCACGAGTGTGGCTAATCATGGCACAAGTGATTATTTGCCACATATTTCCCTCCCGTGGCAAAAAAAATATAAATTAAGAATGTGGAGTAATTTACTTCTCCCGTGGCAAGGTAAAAATATGCCACGAATATTGAATTCCCGTGGCATAATTCATGGCACAAGTGATGATTTGTTGTAGTGCGCTCATAGCTCTAGTAAGGACAACTAACACAATGTTGCTTGAACAACTCTCAATATACATGCAATCTTATCTAAAGAGGTATCAATAGAGACATGCAATATAAGTACACGATTAAATTTAACAGTGAATGTTTCTCTGCCCTAATTCGCTAACGATGATAACATACGAATCGAATCAAATATGGTGGCTACAATGCGAAGGCAAATTGAATAATGAATTCTTTCAACAACCTAGGCGAGTAATCAATTGATAAAAGCAATAAAGTAGTTGCGCACCTAGCAATCAATGTAGACACCAAATTTTGTCTCACCTTTTTTTATTTCATTTTTATTAATCTATTTCTATTTTCTAATTCAATTTCATTTTATACAGTACGATTCACCCATTTCTATTCGTTTATTTGTAAATAAAACGATTTCTCAACAATTCCAATTTCACCATTTTTTCTATTATTATTATAAATTTAGAAAATTATGTTAATAATATTAATAATATTGTTTTTCATTGTTTTTATTTCCAAATTCATTTATTTATCAACCCGTTTCACCCGGTTTTCATTTTTGCGCAAACCGAGGCAAAATTGCTCGAGACGAGCCAAACCCGACTTGGTTTTTTATACTACTAAACCACATAAGCAATGACATCATTTTATATATGTCATGCTCATGTCATTTATATTTACTCTAACAATATGCTAACAAGATGCTAATTTTTTCTATTTCTCTTTTATTTTTGACCTAATGACTCATTATTCTCTCCTAACACATACAATAGCAAAAGACAAAAAAAATTGATGAGGTGTGAGGCTTGCAAGGGCCGGCCAAGTGTTGCTTGGAGAGCAAGTGAGTTGTTTTTTTTTTTATTGTCCAATTAATGAGATATTATCTCCCACATTCATTCTCCTTCACTCATATTCTCTTCTATTTATCCTTAAGCAAATATTCCTCATTTAATATCATTCAACACTCATCAATACAAGAACAAAAAAAAAAAAAAAGAGAGGGTGAGAGAGGGCCGGCCAAAGCAAGGAAAAAAGAGAGGATTTGCTCTCTTGCATTCATTCACACATTCACTCATATTCTCACATTTATTTCTCACATCAACTCCACTTTAAATACTAATCATTTACTAATAAATGTGTAGCATTAGGATCACTGTAGCTCATAAGTAAGTAAAATCAATCAACCTCACTTAGATTAAAATCGGTTTAGATGACTTAATACCCTAACATTGGAGGATCTACAACCATTGATCATCAAATAATGGTAGTTTTCTCTCATTCTTTCTTCTTTTGTTGTTGTTTCAATTCTTTTTTCTCTCCAATACATTACTAACCTTTGATTTGTCTAGCCTTGGTTGGTAATGGGTTTAGTGTGGTTTATTGAGCCACACCAAAATCCATAAGCCAACCCCTAGGGCCTTACGGGGGTCGTTCCCTTTTTTGTGCGAGAGTATAAGGAGTGGAGCTCCTTTTTTGTGTTGTTTTTGTGTTCTACTGTTTTGTTAACTTCATGAGTAGGTTTGATATTTTTTACAAAAATTTTACCACATTTTCCATGTACAAAACGATCTAAAACTCCAACCCGAATTTTAACCTATTTCAAACTGTTTTTCAGTCCAACTTGTAAAATGTGTATAAAAACATTCTTTTGGCTACACATCTTGATTTTATAAAGCCAGCTTAGGAGTCTTAAAAGCATCTCTGCAAATTTTTAGATCCAAACAAAAAGCAGAAAATGACTTTTTCTGGGTATGTCTTCTGCATGAGAGTTTGAGAGCAGACTCCCAGGTTTCCAGAAAGTTAAAGGTCAAAATAGTCAAGTCCCTATCAATAGGTATGATTTTTTGAAAACATATCATGTTTTGCTCAAAAATCCGATTTTCAATCTTAAATTTGTTTTGTGAGTAAATGAACTCTTGGGATCATGAAAAACTTCATGATTGATCCTAAAATGTTCATGAGCCCACCCTCAACCCTGAAAAGTTCAAAGACTTCACTTGATCTTTCAAACCATTCAATTTCCATCGATTTTCTGTTTTTTGGGGTTAAAAGTGACAAGTTTCTTACCCAAATTAATTGATACAATTAACTAAATAATTAGACTTAATAGGGAGTCTAATTAGTCCACCTCAATTGAGATGTCAAAACGTTAAAAATGATTTAGACTTAATTAGGAGTCTATTCAACCCAATTTGTAAAAACAATTAGACTTAATATGGAGTCTATTTAATCAACCCACACTACAACAAAAACGAGTATAGACATCAATCAATAGACATCCGACATCAAGAAAACTGATGTGTATAAGGAACCGGTGGCATTTTTGTACATATGACCAAATAATAGACATCAGTTTTATTAGCAAAACTGATGTATAATAATAGACATCAGTCTTTTTAAGACAACTGACGTCCTTTATGGGCATATATACATCATAAATTTTGGAAAACTGGTGTATATCTAATATATATTTTTATTTTTTTTATTTGATGCTCCCAATTAATTCGATAAAAACCTAAGGCGTGATTCTTTCTCTCTCCTGCTTGTCGCCAAACCCAGCCCTCCATCATCACTGCCTCTTTTCTTCTATCTCAAATCCTCCCATATACTCTCTCTTTCTCTCTCAATCTCAAGTCATAAGTTTTCTTCTATTCCTCCCATCTCATGAAACATGAAATTCATCTAATTTCTACTTTCGAAAATCCTAAAGTTCAATTTAATTTGTCAAAGTTGTCTCCATTCTCGGCCTTAAATTTTGCGTTTACCTCTTTTAGGGCCGAAACTTCCAGATCTACAAGAATAACCATCAATCTCAAAACTAACAAGAGAGAAATCTAACCGTTTTGAAGGTATTTATGGTATATGTTTTTTGTATTAGTACTGTGCATCTGTGCATGTAACATAAGGAGCATGTGGAGGTATCGGAGCACCATCTCAGGCGAGATCTGTATAAAACTAATTATCTTTTACATACTTGATGCATATATATAAGTAAATGTATACTGAAATGCCGATTCCGATTATGTGTTTGGCAGTGTGTAGCTTTTAGTTTTCGATTTTCAATTAAAATCTCATATAAATTTAGATCTGGTTGTTTTTTTTCTTTTGGTTTCTTTGCAGGATCTCCAAATTTTGAGCCAAGGTTTTCAATCTACATATAATTTTATGCTAATGTGTACCTTGGTTTAAGTTTCAATATTTATGTTTTTCTGTTGTAAATTTTCCAGATGAATATTCAATATTTGTAGTTTTAGTACTATATATTCTGAATATTGTACATGTAATTTGTGTCAAAGTGCACACCATTGCAGATACACCAACAAATGAAGTGCACTGTTACAATGTAATGAAATTCTCATCGTCTACTCACGCCGTAGTATGGGTTTAACGGCGTTGAGTACTTTTTTTTTTATATATTTTTGGGGAGAATAGACATCAGACTTTGTAGAAAGGCCCACGTCTTAATGGGTAATAGACGTCCAACTTTCGATAAAATCTGATGTCTATTATATGAATAGACATCAGCTTTCTTAAAAAAAATGTCTATAAAAAGTAATAGACGTCAGAGTTAAATATGATGTCTATTCCTCTTCAATAAAAGTGAGCCACATTAACGTCTACCGAGAAATGGACGTCTATGCCTTCAAAACTCCGATGTCTATGTAGCTTTTTTGTAGTAGTGCCACTTGTTTGATAAGTTTAAAACACTTAGAAGGAAGTCTAGGTGAATTGAAGTGGAGTCAACCTAAGTCATGTCAATTGAAGTCAAGTCAACCTAAGTCAAGTCAATCGAGGTTAAGTCAATGAAAGTCAACCATGATCTAAAACAAATCCAAATACAACCAAGTCTACCAAAGTCTACTAAAATCCAACAAATTAACCCCAAAGCGAGTCAACTAAAGTCAACCAAAGTCAACCAAATCTACCAAAGTCTACTAATGTCAAGCCATGTCTACCCAAGTCAACCCGATTCTACCTCAAGTCAACTAAAGTCAACTTTGCAAATAGGTGCAAGTCAACCAAAGTCAACCCGAGTCGATTAAAGTCAATAAGGACTAAAATTGACCCTTTTGTAAATAACGTAATTAATAAAACCAAAAACCCTTAAAAAAATGTTTTCTTATTTGCTTTCAAACGTCTTTTTCTTAGTTTTTCTAATTAAAGTCGTTTTCATCCATTTTCCTCCATTTTAAGAATTTAATTTCTTTTTTCCCAAAACCTTTTGTACATGGAAGTAAATAGATTTCTTTGATGTGTTTTGCATGTAAAGTTTTCTTTCCCATTCTTTGTATAGACTTCGGACGGGGCCCTACCCCAACACTAGGCAAGGATTGCCAATTCGCTTATGCGCGATCATGAGGTCGATCTACATTCACCTCTACCATTTATTCCACTATCACCCAAGTGGAACACCACTTGATCGAATATAATAGAATCGGCGATTTATTTTCCTTATATTGTTGTAGGGCCTACACGGGCAGCTCTAACGACACGGCCAATTCCACCGAGCCCAAACACACAACCCAATCCATTTTTCATTAAATCTCCCCACGAGAGTCAATTCAACCCTAGTCAAACTATTGAGAGGTCTAATCTTTAAACTCGCCTTAGAGAGGTCGAGTCATCCACTTTAAGACCTCGTTCAAGAGGCATGCCTGGTTTGGGAGGCATGGTGATCAAAGGCGATCGCCGTCTCGACGAGAGACACATAGATGCAAGCGGAATACACCTTGCTCTATTCTACGTGGATCGACTTGACTATAATGTGAGTCATCTATAAAGTCTCTCAATAGTACGACTTTGAGTGAAACGACTCTCTACCACTTCCACGCGAAGTAAAACCCATCTCTACCCCCACATGGGTGATATCCCTAGTGGAATCAACCCGATCATTTCCCCAGTGGAATGATATCTATGCTGTGGATCCATCCACCTACCCTCGCGGATATTAGCCGCTGCCCCCCAGTGGAAAAGGTCGTTGTCGTGGGGCTGCCTGTTAGAACTACGTTGGGTTTTGATCCTCGAGTGGATTCCAATCCCTCAATGAAAGGTACGTAGGGCAACTTTGGTGCTCAAACCCCCCAAGTCTGTACCCAAAAGACTTGGGAATTCTTTTGTAAATTCTTCTCCTAATTTCTTGCAGGTGGATAACAATGTGAATATATGTGCTTTTCTATTTCTACTTGTTTACATGGATCTTAACGTAACCAATATACCGAGAATCTTTAGAAGGAAATGATGTATTAGTAAGTGCCCGTCCTTAGGACGGAATGGGAGACGAGTTCCAAATGTTCGCACCCCTTAACTAAGGCCCCAAACTCTTTTTCTCTGATTCGTAGACCAGTTTTCCAAATCAATTTGCAAATACAATAAAACGGAATTTTGCCTTAGGGTGCATGGAGTCATTTTTGGTTTTAGAAAGGTTTTCCTTAAAATTCTTTCATCTGTTTTCGAACCCCAAATTATTAGGTACCCCCGGGGTACCATGCTCTACGTACCCCCCGCGTGAAACTTCGGCCCAAACGAGCCCGGCCCAAGCGAAAAAGAATTTCTGGCTTAAACTCACGCGTGAAACTCAGCCCATATGACTAACCTAACTCACGCGGCTTCCCTTCAATAACTTTCGTGAGGAGAGAGACTCCTATCTTCCCAGGTGAAATTATTGGAAATGGAAGAAGAATTTATTGAAGCTCCTGAATCAACAACTGAAGTTATTGAAAGTTTTTCAGGTGAATTTATTCATCCATAGAGAACGGTAACTATCAATGTATGTTAAGTAACCAAATGGGGGGTTTTAGAGTATAATTGATCAAGTTATCAAAACACAAAGCGTAGTTTGTAAATCAATTGAGGAAAGATCTCGGACAATTAATACCCACTATCATTCACCTAATTGATCCTAGTTATCAATCTAATCCTAATTCGTTGAGCACTTAGTTGTAGAAATATAATTTCTAATCGTTTCTTAATTGTAACTAAGAGGAGAGTTCAGCCATACCTAATAGTCCTAATCGGTGGATAACAAAGACGCGCGCCTAAATTCAATCCAGCGAAAGCATAAAGCAATTAAACAATATCAACTAAGATTAACAAGATCTAGACACACGCGGTTTCGATCTTCAATTAATATGTTTATTCTCCCCTAAATCTAATCACGATGTTCAACATGCAATTAGACCTAGTTTCTACTAATCGATTCAACAATCAAACAATTAATCCTTTAATTGAGAATCTAGCAATAAAGATTAATCTAAGGTTAATTAGTGGCCACCTAATTAACAACAAATCAATCGATAATAACAATGAAATCAAGAGAATAAACAATACTCAAACGAAATTAAGAATTAGAAATTAAACTCACAATTGTCGGTGAATAATAGCTTCGATTAATAATCCGAAAATAAAAAGGTCTTAGCCTTGCATAATTCTTCAAAATAATACTTCTGTCTTGAGAAAACTGAACGAAAAATAATAAAACGAAACTTAGGTTTAAATAGAAAAAGATTACAAAACGGGTTTAGGAAACCCGTCCATACGCCGACACAGCGGGGACGAGTCGTCCGGATCAGGACGACTCGTCTAGACTGGGACGAGTCGTCTGGCACTTTTCGACCAATTTGCTGAAGTCCCTGTGGGAGTCGTCTGGCTTCGGACGACTCGTCTGCCTCTGGACGAGTCGTCTGGCAGTGAAACTTCGTACGCCCGTTCTTCAAGTCTCCGGATCTTCTATGCTTCTCGGGATTCGTTGTAACCATCATCAATTCATTCTCGAACTAGCAAAAATCACCAATCTCGCATATATTTTTCAAATAAGCTCAAAAACATGATCAATAGAATAATGCCACAAATGATCCAAAAATAGCATGAAAAACCCAACATAAACGCCACAAAACCCACTCTAAAGTGGGTTGTATCATTGCTCATTGTTTTTGAAAACTACCTCATTGTTATCATGAACTACTCATTACTTGTCTTAACCTTGCTCATTACTTCGATGTTTTGTAGTTTGCTTATTGTTTTTTGGCTTGGGAGCAGCCTCTTGTCAAATAATTTGACAAGGGAAGGCTTGTGTTGGGACCCTTCCCCGGACCGTCGCTTAGCGGGGACGCCAATGTGCGCCGGGCTGCCCTTTATTGTTTTTTGTTCTTTTTGTTCAACCATAAGATTGGTCATTACTTCTCTTAAATTTTCCTCATTGTTTTCGGTTGCCTGCTCATTGTTTTTTTGTTTTATTCATAGCTTACTCATTATTAAGTTGCTCATTTTTTTATCTATGGCTTACTCATTACTCTGCTTAACTTCTTTCATTACTTGTCATTAAGTTGCTCATTTTTGTGTTGTACATAGTGCTACTCATT
The DNA here is from genome assembly GCA_963680865.1 of Spergularia marina. Lineage (NCBI taxonomy): Eukaryota > Viridiplantae > Streptophyta > Magnoliopsida > Caryophyllales > Caryophyllaceae > Spergularia > Spergularia marina. Next base: position 16,216,544 of record OY804553.1, on the reverse strand, counting down.
ATTTGTATTTAACTTCCTCATTTTTTATCTATAATTTACTTATTAATTTTTTGTATTTCAAGGTTGCGATGCTGTAACATCAGGCACTGAGGTTGAAGTATCTACAGATTCTGCAACAGTTTTTCCTGAAGCTGATGAATCTGCCTTGCTGGGTTTAAAAGTAGAATCGGAGAAAAAAGCTTATGAGCTTTATAATGAGTATGCATATCTTGTTGGATTTGGTACCAGACTTCATAACATAAGGCATTGTTACAGTACTAATAAGGTGAAAGCTAGGGAGATTGTGTGTGCAAAACAGGGATTCAAGAAAAATCCGGGTATTGTTGACAAGAAATATACAAAACTTGATGTTAGGACTGGTTGCAAAGCAAAAGTAACATTTGAAATTAATGAGGATGGGGAATGGGAAGTTGTTAAGCATGAGCTAATTCATAATCACAGTTTTTGTCCTAGAGATAAGGTACATTTGTTACAATCTCACAGAAAAGTGGATAAGAAGCACTTGAAATTGTTGGAGCAATATGTTGAAGCAGGGATTGGTGTAGTGAAAGCATTTAGATTTTTGCGGAATCAAGCTGGAGGATCTCCTGCACTTGGGTTTACTACCAGGGATGCACATAATCATCTTGCTAAAGCAAAGCGGAATTTTTTTGATGGGTGTGATTCTCAGGCACTGATTGATATATTTACTAAAAGGAGAGAAACTGAGGAGGATTTCTTTTTCGATTACGAGTTGGATGAAGAGAGTAGATTAATAAGTTTTTTCTGGACAGACAAGAGAATGAAAGAAGATTACATTCTTTTTGGGAAGTTGTTGATTCATGATACTACTTATCGCACGAACAAGTACAAGATGATCTGTGCGCCTTTTGTTGGAATGAATCATCATGGAAAGAATTGTATGTTTGGGTGTGGTTTTGTGTTAAATGAAAGGAGTAAGTCATTTGTTTGGCTGTTTAGTAAGTTTCTGGAATCAATGGATGGTGTACATCCGGAAACAATGATGACAGATCAGGCGTTTTCCATGGGAGCTGCAATCAAACAAGTTTTCCCGGACACAAAGCACAAGTTGTGTACATGGCATATTTTGCAAAACTCTAAGTCAAACATACCTGCTTTGAGAAGCCAAGAAGGGTTCCAAAATCTGTTTAACCAGACTCTTATGTATTGTGATTCAGTTGCTGAATTTGAGCATTTTTGAAACAGGTAATAAACAATCTAGTGTGGTCATTATTTTGTTCCTTTTGCTTATTACCTTTCAGTCCCGTACTCATTACAGCTTTTGTACTCTTTTATTTTGGATGTCTAGTCATTGATAAATACTTTTTTTTGTACAGATTGGTAACGGAATTCAATTGTGGCGATCATCCCTGGTTAATTAAGCTTTATTCAACAAGAGAAAAATGGTGTCCAACATTTACAAAAGATCGATTTTCAGGAGGTGTCCTGTCCTCCCAAAGGAGTGAAAGTACAAATCGATCAGTATCAAAAGATCTCCACAAATTAACTTCTCTTGTTCAGTTTTACAAGTGTTTCTGCCGAGTGCTTCAAGAATGGAGAAAGAAGGAGAGGGATGAGGACACTCGCTGTTGGCAAGGGTTTCCCGAGTTTGCTGTCCCTAACTGCGATCTGCTTAAATATGCTTGTAAAATCTATACTATTAAAGCTTTCTACATTTTTCAAGAGAATTATCTTAATGGTGTGTCCTGCAAATCAAAACCACACAACTCTGGGTCAGATGGTGTAGTTGAGTTTGTAGTATGGATGAAGGAGCTTGAGCTGTTTGGTCATGTTGTTTCCTATATCCACAAACTAATGCCATCAGCTGCACTTGTAAGCGATTTGATGAAGTTGGTATACTTTGCTACCATTGCTTACGTGTCTACTTGATTATGTGTGTTGGAGGTAAGAAGCAATATACATTTGGTCTTGTTTTAATTGGATATACATTTTTCTCATTGTTTTGTCCATAAGATGCTCATTACTTGTATTAAGTTGTTATTTTGTCGTAAATAAACTCCTCATTGCTTGGCAATAAGTTTGCTCATTGTTTATACATGAGATACTCATTACTTTTCATTTAAGTGCTCATTTGTTTTGTACCAGAGCTACTCATTTTCTTTTTTTTTTATTAACTTGCTCATTGTTTATCCATGAGATACTCATTACTTTTGATTAAGTGCTCATTTGTTTTGTACCAGAGCTACTCATTTGCTTTTTTTTTTTTTTTTTTTTATTTTATTTTATTAACTTGCTCATTGTTTATCCATGAGATACTCATTACTTTTGATTAAGTGCTCATTTGTTTTGTACCAGAGCTACTTCTTTTTTTATTGTCTATAGCTTAGTCATTTTCTGATAATGCCCATATGTCTACTTGATTTTTCTGAATTTACTGATGATGTCTTATTTTTTTGTGTAAAGAAATTCCTCAGAGGTACAAATTGAAGCGTTGGACCAGAGAAGTCGTGAGAAAGCAAAATAATGATGGTGATTCAAGTGGTAATCGAAATTGTGCTGAATCTGAAACTACTTGGATTATGACCCAGTAACGGCAAATCTATGGTATCCTACATGCATCTGCTTCGAATATGGAAGCTAGACTGTGTTGAGAATGATATTCAGAAGATGAAGAATGATGTTAATGTTCTTCTAAGAGATTCTGAAGCTCCTGAATTTTCTGAATCAACATCAAAGAACTCTAGGACCACCAGAAATGAAGAAGGCACACCTAGTGCAGCTGCTGGGAAACGTAAAATTACAATAAGGAATCCTGAAGGAGCACGTACTCCTGGTGCAAGAAATAAAAGGAGAAAAAGCACGAGGGAAAAAATCTCAAATCGTTGCAGGACTAAGAAACGAGTTATGGAGGATTACAACCCTTCTGAATCAAGTCCTGTGTTTGTCAACCATTTGAGTAACGACAACGTTGTTTATTTTTGAGAGAATAACAACACTGTTTATTAGGTTATGTTGAAATTAAACAGTTTAGTGTCTCATTTTGTGTTAGTTTTTATTGGTTTTGTCAGGATATTTTGTTAAATCATTATCTAAGACTATCAAGTCATTATTTACTGATTTTTACTCATTATATTTCTTTTTTCATTCATTTATTTAGCACAGTAACCTTTTTTTACAAATAATGAGCAACACTTGAGCAACTAATGAGTATGTTTATAAAAATAATGAGTATTCCTTAAAGAATAAATAAGTAATGAGCACCTGTGCAGCAACTAATGAGTTGAAAGTAAAAAACAATGAGCAATATTTCAAGCAACTAATGAGTGGGCAGGTAAAAGTAATGAGAAGCCCTTAGGCAAATAATGAGCATCATGGTAAATAATTAGTATTGCTTAGGTAACTTATGAGTTCGGAGGAATAAAATATGAGCAGACAAATGTTATAAACAAACATTTACAGATTTGATAACTATGTCTACTGTTATATTGTTATCTAATCGAATTGAAAACCAAGCTACTCATTTTGTGAGTTTTCTAAATTGACTAGTTCAATGACATCTGCGCTAATCTTAGGTGCATCTTGGTTGTCAAGTTCTTTTGGAAGCTTGTTGAAAGCTTTAGCCAATTGGAAAGTATCCTTTAGTTTCTTCGTAACTGTGACGAGCCTCTTCTTGTGCAAATTATGTTCTTCAAGTGTCAATGCTCTAGTACTTGCTGCCCAGGATGCTTCACGAAGAGTCTCACCTCTAAGCATATTGTGTTCATTTAATATTATCTGGCTACACAGCTGTGCTCTATAAAACGTCTCCTAGTCGCCTGCCAAACGAGAAAATATATTAGACAACTTTTTTAAGTTTTTGTTTTTGTGTTTACTGTGTTATAAATTTACTATTGTACCTTATTCAGATCAGATTGCCAACATTCACCATGAAAGACTTCCATGTGTTTCATCAAAAATAAACCACAGTCCCATGTATTTGTATTAGATTTCCAGGTGAGATTGACTTGCTCCTGTGGAGAATTTATGGCCACTTGAACACAGTCAGCAGCATACTGTTGATTGTTGCGCCTTAGAAATGCGATCAATTCTGTCAACTGTAAACATTTATTACATTAACAGAGCTTCACATATGCGTAAGAACGATAAATAAATTAATGTGATAAGATACTAACCACTATTAAGTCAATGTCGTCATATGTTTGCTTGAAAGTTCTGTTATCTAACCAATAGATCTATCTATTGCGCAGATGCACACACATTAAGGTAAAGTGGCTGTCTTTAATTACAGGGAAGCCGAACTGCAGAAGCAAGAAGAAGATTTAGACCAGGGGTTATTGGTAATTAAAAACTCGAGGAAAACAATAAGAAGGCAGGAGGAAAACAATGACAAAACAATGTGCAGGTAGTTGGAAAACAATAAAAAGGCAGAGCAAAACAATGAGCAAAACAGGGATAAACAATGAGCAGGCAGAAGAAAACAATGAGAAGGCAGGAGCAAAACAATGAGCAAACAACGGCAACACAATGAGTAGGCAGAAGTAGACATAAATAATGAGGGAGAATAACATACCATGCGAACATTCGTCAGGTCGAAATTATCATTTGTTTTCAGCCGATTGTCCATAATTTTTGCCACAGCTTTCTCATCACGTTTAATAATATTTTCCTCCGGTACAAATTCACCATTTTGAATCCTTGTTTGCTGGTCCATCTTATTCTTCATCTTAGTTGCATATATCTACAAAACAAGAAAACCAGATATTCATTACGTATGTTAATAATGTTGATCAAAAGATAAAAATGAAAAGTCTTTGTGTTTTTACCCAGATTTCAATGTTGAAGAAGAATCTTCGTATATGCCTCAGATGAAGTTCGACATCTGGATGCTTCTCACCATGTAATTCCTTCTTGTTGAGAATAAAAGCCCATATCGACATTATACCAGATGTCATCCAATTTCTACCAGCCATCGAGAATGCATCAGACTTACAAAACAACATATTTCCCGGGAACAATGCTAAACGTCCTGCACGTTCCGCGCTCATCACATCTTCCAGCAGCTCTTCACATTTTTCAATATATGGGTGACGTAAAAGGGTCCTTATTTGCATTTCTGCATCTTCAATCTCAGCGGCATAACGGAATTCTGAATAAAAAACATAGTCTGCAATAGACCTTTCCTCATATGTTAAATCAGAAAAATCATTTTTCCGGTTTTGCATAAACTCGGAAATCATGATTGATTCGTCATTCACAGGAATAGCTGCTATTGCATTTTCAACGACTGCACAAGGTCTTTCTTTTCTTTCCATTTTTGCCCTGAATACTCTTAAAATTTCTTCTGACTTCTCAACAATTTCTAACTCATCGTCAGGATCAGTCACAATATTTCTCAAGGTACTTGCTGGGATAGGACTGTGATGAGGAACTGGTGATGGATTCAGGAGCTGGAAACTTGGTGGGGTGATATCCGGCATTGTTGCAAAATACCTTTTCAATTCACTTGTTTGAGCAGCCTCTTTCCCCTTCATTTTCTTCCTTGGGGGTTCACTCTTTTTGCTCTTGATATTAATGACTGGTGTGTGAAAAGAGCTTGTATCTCGTTCTTCTTCTTGTAGCTTCATCTGAAATTCAGAAAATTAAAATAAAGATAATTAGGAAACGGTAATAAACAGTAAAAAGGTAGGAATGAACAATGAGTAGTCATCAGATTAGTAATGAGCATGAATTAAAAAAGTAATGGGAAACACATAAGCAAATAATGATCTGCCCTTTGAACAATTAAAGAACATGAATTAATAAATAATGAGTAGCCTTAAGATAGGTAATGAGCATGCTAGAATAAATAATGAGCAACTCTTTTTGAAACAAGTAAATTACCATGCAGGAATTAATAATGAGTATCAGTATGAAAAACAATGAGTAACTCTTAATCAAATAATGAGTTATCATTAAACAACAGACAAGCCTGGAATAAATAATGAGCTCCCATTTAACAAGTAATGAGCAGCACTTTGACAAGTATTGAGTATTCTTAGACAAATAATGAGTAGGCAGCAGTGATGAAGTACGAATCTCTGTGAATTTTTGTTATAAATTTTTTAACAGTCACCAAAATACAACAGATTTTAATCTGACATTGTCTAAGAAAATGTTTTCCAAATGTTGTTACATTGGTTTTTCTAGAAGTATTACAAATTAATTCGTTTTCAAACCTTTTTTTCTTCTGGTGTCTTTTTGAGTTCTTCTTTCATCTTCATTGCTTCTTCAGCAGCTTGAGTTGCCTTTATTAACTCCTCGTTAAATAAATCAGAGTTGCTTGGTCCATCTTCTTCTTTTTTTAATAGAACCATTTGGAGCTCAGTGAAAATTTCAGATTTTTCAACCCGATCTATCAACTGCTGAGGCTCTTTCATCTTCTTTGGAGGTGGGTCTGTATGCTTTACGTCATGACCAATTTGAGGTGTTGATATGCATGGGACATTCTGAAAAATGTATAAAAAATATTATTATTCAGATTTTGTAAAAATAATGCTCCAAAATGCAAATAACAATAGCAGGGGGATTTTGTAATTTTTTTTTTAACCTTCAAAGATTTGATTTCCGGATCTTGTACATATTCAGCATCTGTATCGTCCTTGAAATGTGTGGTCTCTTGTTCTTCTGTATCATTTTTATTCTCCTTTGTAACATTGTCTGCATTTTCTTTGTTGTCCTTTAAAAAATTAAATTCAGAAAATCAACAATCACTAATGACAAAAAAGTATGAAATAATTAAAAATGCAAATCATTTTTACCTTCAGACTCAGTTCTTGTATGTTTTCTTCAACAATCTTCGCATCTTCAGTCTCTGCAATTTGTTTGTTGTCCTTCAAAAAAATTTGATATAGGATATCAAAATTAAATTATGAGTAAAAAAGAAGAAATAAAAAATGAGTAGCCCATAGTTAGAAACAATTAGCATGTATGATAAAACAAATGAGCAGGAATAAAAAAACAATGAGCATTGAGAAGCATAACAATGAGCATTGAGAAGCATAACAATGAGCACAAAGGAGCAAAACAATGAGCATACAAGAGCAAAATAATGAGCAGGCAGGAGCAGAATAATAAACAAGCAGGAGCAGAAAAATCGTCTGCATTAACTTTGTTGTCTTTCAAAAAATTTAAATTCAGAAAATCAACAATCACTAATGACAAAAAAGTATGAAATAATTACTCTAAAAATGCAAATTATTTTACCTTCAGACTCAGTTCTTGTATGTTTTCTTCAACAATCTTCGCATCTTCAGTCTCTGCAATTTTTTTGTTGTCCTTCGAAAAAATTTGATATAGGATATCAGCATTAAACTATGAGTAAAAAAGAAGAAATAAAAAATGAGTAGCCCATAGTTAGAAACAATTAGCATGTATGATAAAACAAATGAGCAGGAATAAAAAAACAGTGAGCATTTGAGAAGCATAACAATGAGCATTGAGAAGCATAACAATGAGCATTGAGAAGTATAACAATGAGCATACAGGAGCAAAATAATGAGCAGGAAGGAGCAGAATAATAATAATGAGTTTCGAGTATAAAATAATGATCTACAAGTAGTATAAAATGATTTACCTCGAAGGATGATTCGTTAGTATTCAGAATATTCTCTTCATTCTGTTTGTCATCCTTCAAAAAAATTTCGAATAAGAAAATTAGATCACATAAATGACTAAAGTCTAGTAAGTAATGACTAGATAAATAATATGCAAACTTTTTTACCCTTAAATTTCCTGATGCGTCAAGTTCTTCTTGATCTGAAGAAGAGTACCCAACAAGCGGGGTGCAAGTATCATTTTTTTGTGGCTCATTGTATGAGTCTTCAACAGGCTGCTCAAGATTCTGATTGTTATGCTGTGCAGACGATGCAAGATACAAGCCATCAAGATACTGAGAAAAATTCTCTACCAATTCTTCAGCTGCAAATCGGTCATCTATAGGAGTTTGTGGTTGCAATATTGCTGATTTTTTCAACAAGTCTGAAAGTGATGTGCTCTCAGGGGACATTGTTTCAGTGTTGAAAAAAGGGGTACGAGGTGTACGACTTCGTTTATATGTTTTGAAGTTGGAATCAGAAATTTTCTCTGTTGGAGTTGTTGGAACAGGAAGTACTGGGAAAGAGGTAACCGAGGTTGTAGTGGCTTGTGAATGACTTGTCTTTAGAGCCTCTGGTGAAGGTTTCTTTGCAGAATCTTTCTTGTCTGGCCGCTTCAAACTTTGAAGAATCTTTGTTGTCTGTGCTCTTTGTGTTTTCTTTTTAAATGACATTGTCTTCCTTTTTTTTTTGTGATCCACTAGGAGAGCATATATCTTTTTGTAAGGGTTCTGTGGGAGTCTTCACTAAACTTGGTGAAATCCTCATCTTGAACTCATCAATCTTGTTCCCAACATGCTTCAACATTACAGCAGTGAAATCAATAGTATTCAGTACAGTTGGATCATTGTCAGGACTTGGTAACTGAATCATCGGAACCCTTTGGTTGTCCTGTTCAGATACTTCTCGCAGTGCTCTTGCTTCAGCTTCTTCTTGCTCTTTGATTTCTTGGTCTTTTATAGCATGGAGCTCATTGAGTTCATATCTGACAGCTGCCTCAATGTTTCGTCCAAGTCTCAACAATCTCTTGTAAGATGTATGTTAGAAAGAAGTAAAAAATGAGTGAAACAGTGGTTAATAATGAGCAGAAAAAAATAGAAAATGAGCAGGTCTTAGATATAAAAAAAATAATGAGCAGGAAAGATATAACAATGAGACAGTAAAGGTAAAACAATAAGCAGGTTTGGTGTAGATAATGAGCATGTTCTGGCAAAATAATGAGCAAGGCAGTAGCAAAACAATGAGCATTGAGAAGCATAACAATGAGGAACAAGGAGGAAAACAATGAGTTTACAGGAGCAAAACAATGAGCAGGCAGGACCAGATTAATAAACAAGCAGTAGCAGAAAAATCAGTAGCTCTTAGATAAATAATCATAGGCAGGGATAAAAAATGAACAACAAAAATCAGGAATTAAATAATGATTAATGTAAAACAAAGTAATAAAAAAAAATTAGAAAATGAGTAGCCAATAGTTAGAACAATTAGCATGCATGATAAAACAAATGAGAAAGCAGTAGCAAAACAATGAGCATTGAGAAACATAACAATGAGGAAGAAGAAGGAAAACAATGAGTATACAGGAGCAAAACAATGAGCATGCAGGAGCAGAATAATAAACAAGCAGTAGCAGAAAAATCAGTAGCTCTTAGATAAATAATCATTGGCAGGGATAAAAAATGAGCAACAAAAATCAAGAATTAAATAATGATTAATGTAAAACAAAGTAATAAAAAAAAAAAAAAGAGACAAGACAATACTTACAGGAATTTGCAACATATCAATATCACGATCTTTAGGCAAGTCAGTGGGTAATTGGTACAAGATCACTTCTCCTCTAAGTGGAACAAGGTCCCCTATCTGTCCCATGCCAAAATCACCCCATTTTCTCTCTCTTGAAATCCTTTCTCTCACAACAATGTCATTCCAATGTTGGATAAGAGGAGTCGATGTCTTCTCACGCGTACCTTGATAGCGCAACTTGTGGAAGTAGTATATTTGCAACAGAATTGTGCAAGCACTTATTTGATTCTTACCATTTTTGTAGGCTTGCAATGCTTCAGTCAAATAATCAAGGACGTAGGTGCACCAAATTATCCTCGGTATCAAGGCTGGATTTTCTATCCCCTTAAGAACATGGGTATTTACATTCCCACTAGAGATAGGTGCAAGAAAGGTTGTCATGACGAAAAGGACAAAAAGCTGCTTGAATAAGTCCCCCCCATCTCTCTGATTAAGCACCTTTTCTTCGAAGACTTTCCAAGTCACATAAAACTGTTTATTCAGATCCTTTCCAAAGTATTCTTTCCACTTTACTCTTAGACGGTGGCTCTCAATGTCATTCTTTAAAGTGGTTACTTTAGGCACGTCGAGGTCACCAAGGGGGATTCCAAGTATATTGTGAACCTCTACATCCGTAAATGTATCAAACTGGTTCTTACAAAACGACATCATCTTAGAACCTTCATTGTAGTTTTCAAGAAACCATGGTAACATAACCCTGTCAGGTTCTTTGATTTTGAGATGAAACAACCCCTCAAATCCAATGTCCTTTACGTCTTTTACTTGATTTTCATTCTTCTTAATTTGTGCCATTAATTTCATCACAGTTGATGGACTACATTTGATTTGTGGGAGTGATGATTCTTCACTGTCATCGTCATCACTGCCATAATGAATTGCAAGGGTAAAAAAACAAATGAGCAGAAAGGAGGAAAACAAATGAGCAGAAAGGAGGAAAACAATGAGCAACACCACGGAAATCAATGAGCAAACAAAACAAAACAATGAGTAGGCAGAAGAAAAACAATGAGCAAGCAAGAGTAAAACAATGAGAAGGCAGGAGCAAAACAATGAGCAAACAAAACAAAACAATGAGTAGGCAGAAGAAAAACAATGAGCAAGCAAAAGGAAAACAATGAGTATGCAAAAGCAAAACAATGAGCAAACAAAACAAAACAATGAGTAGGCTGAAGAAAAACAATAAGCAAGCAAAAGGAAAACAATGAGAAGGCAGGAGCAAAACAATGAGCAAACAAAACAAAACAATGAGTATGAAAAAGCAAAACAGTGAGAAGGCAGTAGCAAAACAAGAAAATATCAGAGTGAGTAATGGCGTTTTGGTGAGATTTTTGGTGTTGTCAAATTCTAGTTTGTTCATTATTATGGTTTTAAACAGTCATTATTTCCCCCAAATCGATAATTACCTTTCGTTGCCTTTTGCTTCTTCATTTTCTTTCTTCGGCATCAATTTCTTCCTACATGAACAAAAAAAAAAATGGAGTTTAATTTCTGAACAAATAACTCCGAAAATAATTCAAAACTAGGGTTCTAGGGAAATGGTTAATACTCCGAAAATATGAGTAGGCAGAAGCCGATGGACTAACAATGATTTGCGAGCATTTTTTAAAGACATTGTGATTTTCAATAAACCCAGAATCACTAGCCACAACTGCCAAATTTCTAGTCGGAAAACATTTTGCGAGCATTTTAAAGACATGCATACACTAGTACACTATTTATCTACTACAACGGTCAAATTGCTGATTAACAGCGGTTCTGGAACCGCTGTGGTATCCAGCTCTATAATAGGTGTCATACTCTTCTACAACGGTTGATGGAACCGCTGTTATATGTATAATCCCATTCACAGCGGTTCATGTCTGACCGCTATAAAACATCTGTTAACTTTTTATAGTGTGTCTTGCACAACCGCTATAAAAAGCCTTTTTTTTTTTTTTTTTTTTTTTTGTAGCAGGACGTTGACCTACGCTTTAATTTTATTTGATGTTTTGAGCTTTTAACTGATTACATTGAATGACATTAAAGGAAATAAGTGGATGAAATTAAGTGCCATTGATAAATCATAATATCATTTACATTTCGAAATGTCAAATAAAATAAAATGCTCCATAATCATCTAACAAAATTGAAACTAATTATAGAAGCGAATGTGCTTGTCCATGCCAAAATCTAACTAAGAAGCCAGCACTCCGAAACCTATGATATACGAGCCAACTCAAATGGTGCTTGAATAATTTGATGGCGTACGCTAATTAGCAAGATGGTTCAAAATCTAGAGATTACTGGAAAAGAAAAAAAAAAAATCAATCAACAAAGTGCACTTCAAGATGCTCGACACACTCAATCGGGTGTCGACAAAATAGTTCAAAACTACACAAACTAATAATGTAATTCATGATATAAGGCAATACTCACCATCTTTAGCAATATCATTAGGGAAGTTGACAGCTTCCTTCACAAGGAGGAAATCGAAGTTCAATACTCGTAATCAGGAACAAGGATCATCAGCACAAACTGTTGTAAATGATTTTGTCCTCCGGCCTCACCCTGCAACATTAAGGTTGTGCTTAGAGAGATTTGATTACAGTGAGAATTTTGTTGGGCATTTTTGTTCAGTGTGAAACAATTTATACCTGATTAATCATGTGTGTCAGTACGAGGCCTTAACTCTGAGGAAATAACCAATGAGGAATATAGGATGAAATCGACCTATAAATGTAAGGGAGAGTTAAAATAATGTCGATGTGTATGTTGTTGGTAGTAAAAACAATTTAATGATGTGCTAATCAAATGAGTACCTTAATCATTCCTGCATTCTTGTCAAGTTCAATTCATCCATCTGTGATTGTCTTTTCCACAACATGTACTAGACTTGCTTGGCGCACCATTTTTCATTAATAAAGGAAGCAAAAAAGATCTTTACTTTCTCTTTTGTCACTTGATTAACATGGCAATAGACTAGTGCTGATGTTCAGGTCAGCTTGGGTATTGGCGTTGCTACCCAACAGTGAATGCTACTGTGCTTGGCTTACCTGCATTAGCGACATTACCAATAAACGACATATGACGATTCACTAAACAAATTTAAAGTTGCTACTTTCATCTCTCTCACTCGTCAGACAGAGTGAAACTAGAAATTGAATTAGGCCAAAAGAAAAAGGCCAACAAGTCAACAACCCTAGAAAATCCTACAAGACCCAACTTAACTCATTGTACAAAAACATCAAAGCTTCTCTATCACAACCACCAACTAGGAATCGATATATTGTAAAAGCATTCTCAAAATGCTACTTTTGCTTCAATATGCTAAAAACCAATTCTCAATTCACTTCTCTAAAATGAATTCATCCTTCTAAGCACATGACTGTTTAAAAATCATGGGATCTACTTATAGACCACCAAACCAAAATCATGAAACGCATGACATCACAAATAGATGGTCGAAATCAATACAATCAGATGGTCGAAATCAATACAATTAGATGGTCGAAATCAAAATTCAAGCAATTAATTTTCAGAGTTCATACATAATCTCATAAACATATGCAAATAAACTTAAAACTCAACATCAATACATAAAAGAATTACCAGAAATTTCAAAGATTGACGGCTCTACAAATTTACCCAAGTACTGAAAGTAGTACCTTTAAACCGCTAGGAACCGGGAGTAGATGAGCAAACCATAGAAGGCCTGGCTTGATAAATTAGGAGATTTAGAGTAAGGGGATGACACAGAAAGAAGAACCCTAGTTCTGGAATGAATTGAACTTTATCACAGATCGTGGTTTCCTGATTTTTCTCTTTTTATTTATTTGAGAAGTTAGTGTAGGTTTGGTTGTGTGAGACACCGATAAATGTAGAGATTTGTCAGCGTTTGGTGCAAAACCGTTGTCAAAGGCAGTACTCATTTAACAACGGTTCATACCGAACCGCTATAAATGGTTTCAACCGCTATAAAATGAATATCTATTAACAGCGGCTAGATTAAACCCGCAATAATAAAGCTAGTACACACATTTAACAGCGGTCCTAGGGGAAACCGCTGTAAAAAGGGCGCTGTGAAATGTAAAATCTGTACTAGTGATATAACGCCAGCAACAACCGCTCATTACTATGGCTTTTCAAAAGTCATTATTCCCCCGAAATCGATCATTACTTTCCCCCAATCAATCAGAATCACTCAGAAAATGAAAAAAACCAAAAATAATCGATCATTACTTCCCCCAAATCGATCATTATTTCCCCCAAATCCATCATTACTTTCCCCAAATCAATCAAAATCACTTAGAAAATGAAAAAATAAAAAATAATCGATCATTATTTCCCCAGAATCGATTATTACTATTGCTTCTACAGTAATTTCTACACTACAAATCAACTAAAAACCAAAAATAATCGAAATTTGACAAATAAAGACATGCATATAACGCCAGGAACAACCGCTCATTACTATGGTTTAAACAGTCATTATTTCCCCCAAATCGGTCATTACTTTCCCCCAAATAAATCAGAATCAATGATCATTATTTTCGAAGGTACCTTTCGTTGCTTTTTGCTTCTTCATTTTCTTTCTTCGGCATCAATTTCTTCCTACATGAACAACAACAAAAATGGAGGTTAATTACTGAACAAATAACTCCGAAAATAATTCAAAACTAGGGTTCTAGTAAAATTGTTTATACTCCCATTACTCCGCTAATTATAAAAATGGAGGTTAATTTCTTAACATATTACTCCGAAAATTATTCAAAACTTGTTTGATTACCTTTTGTTTTGTTGCTCTTCTTCATTTTTCACTGTTGATTTTCTCTTCATTTCTTTTGAAACTTTGTCTTTAACAAATGCAAGGTCTTTCAAGAAAGTTTCATCAATTTTTTTTTTCTTCATTTTTTGTATGAAAATGAAATAATGAAAAAAAAAAGTTCTATGGAAATGAAATAATGAAAAAAAAAACTGATTTTGCAGGGAGAATGAAGTCTCTGAAACTGATTTTGCAGGGAGTTTGTTTTTTCTAGTGTCAGGTGGTTTCCTTCATTTTTTTTTTTTAAATTGTATCAAGTTTGTTGTGTTATTGGGCAGCTTTTCTTTTATTCTTGTTGGGCCACGAAATCTGCCTATTGCGAAGCCCGACGACATTTGTCTATCTATTGCTAAAGCCCGAATAAGCCCAGTACACCCCGTTGGGCCATTAAATGCACCGGGTGTACCATATACCATTTGTTTTTGAACTTGTGCTTTTTAAACTTGTTTCGAAACCCTTCCTTGTCGGAGTAAAGACATGGTGGCAGCCTACCAATACAAAAGTGTGCCATGCCAAATCTGGGGCGCAGAGTGCTAAATCCCTCTGCCCGCACAGCTTCGTCTTCGCTCTAGCGGCGCGCCATCTCAAGCGCGGGTCGCTATTTCTTTGTGTAACCGAGACTTCTATTCCAATCCAGGCATACATAAAAAACTAATACAAAACGTCCAAAATTACATGGAAATTTTATCTATGATATTAAAATAAATGTGAATATATTACATCATTTGGAACGTCAAACACCATACAACAACTTCTTTACCCAGCGCGTTATAGGCAGCGCCGTAAGACGGGGTAAAGGGGGTCGGATGCACGCAAGCCTTGCCCCTATTGAACCATATAGAAGCTGCGCACAGATGACCCAAAATGAAAATTGTTTCGATAATCGCACCGACTAAGTGCTACTTCACAAGATAAGAAGAATAGACACTTTTACACTAATTGATGGAACAAATACTTGTGCAGCGGAAACTAAAGAACTAAAGAATGAATTTTTATGTGTTTTTATGATTATTGTGCAGCGGAAACTAAAGAACGAATTTGATATGATCTAACCCTCAAACTCGCAAGCAAGAAGGGCTAAACCAAGGTATTTTCGAGCCTAGATCACTTAGAAACAAAGCAAGAAAACAAAGAACCTCGCAAGGCCATATTTTGAAGGAAACTCCCTTCGACTCTTCGATATTAATGCTCAAACTTGTAATGAAAAAAAAATACAACAGCTACCCTTATTTATACTACTCTTAAGATTCCTAAACTTACCTAAAGTCAAGTTAAGAACCAGTTTTAGTTCTTCCCTTAAATCGACTTCAAGCATATATGTGAAACTTTCCTAAACTCACCTATAACAACTTGGAAACCTTTTAAGGCCCCTTTATTCCACAAATTTACTGTAAATTAAACACTTTCCTAAACTTAAACTAAGACACAAATAAGGGAATCAAGCCTAGTTCTCGAGCTACGTGTACCCGCGTAAGTCCTGGACAACTCAACTTCAAACGATCATTTCTCCTTCGTTCCTTAACCATTTTGGGATTATGACCACTTGTTGGAAAGCTAAGAACATGAAGTTTCCTATAACACAAAAATCATGACCAAATTCCTTATAATTTGTGAGATATTCTCCTGTAAAGTCAACTGTACGAATTTATAACTCTAGACCGACTCGTACTTGCCAAATCAATTGCAAGCTTGATGCTCACGCATCAGGTTTTTAACGACACATAACAACATTATACGCGCACAAAATCACTTTATTGAGAATACATATTTTCCCGTACAAAGTGCACGGGCTTGAATTTAATGAATTTCTTACTTCATTTTCTAGTTGAAATTGTAAATATTTAATGGCGCATAAGTTGACAGTTTTACGAATGAAGTACAATGCTTGAGCAATTGTGAGTCGGATGATGGATTTCTATTAAATTCACAAATCAATGAGTTGTTCCGACCTCTAACATTTAGTTTAGAGTGGTTTTTATTCACAAAAGTAGTAAACCGGGTACAAACCGGGTACGTTACCCACAGCCAATTTGCTATTTTTAATGCCAATACCCGACCCTAATTAAAATGCAATAAAACGGGTTGGGTACCCGACCCGGTTACTACCCGGAAAAACCGGGTATCAATATTCGGGTACGGGATCGGGACTGGGTATCTAAAGCGGGTCGCATTTTTTTTGCTCACCCCTACCGTGCAATTTTACACGGGCACATAAACTAGTTATTAACAAATACTCTAGTGCAACTTGTTTCCATTTGCTTTCATTATGCGTGTCCACTTCAATATATGAACCTAATTTGGGCATCACGTGATCACCTAGCTTTTTCTAGGGTATGAGTGTATGACCAATAATAACTTGTTTGGTCATGACGTGTGATAAACTCTCCCCACGACACTATAAAATGGTGACTTCACCATCACTCTTTCTCCAAAATTTCCTCACTTCACTAAGCTGAACCGTCATGCACTCGACAATGATCATAATCCATGAAGTTAATATGGGAGTGCATTGTCTTGCATACTACAATCTTTTGTGGCTCAAAGTGTTGTTTGATTGTGATGTTCATTGTCTTATGCTTATCAACTACCCTGACCAGTTATTTTGTTTTTTCTTGTTTGAAAGAATTGTTTGATTATTTCCCTTTCGTCGAATTTAGAATTCGTTTGTTTCAGAGCTTGTTGATGCTAAAGTATAGTGTTGGTAGTATGAAAGTCGAATTGGAGCACTTTTAGTAATTAGATGAACATTATTTTTTGTACGAAATCGAAAGTAAACCCATTTGGTCAACATTGCTCACAGTTTCTAACTCGCTAATGTGTTTTTAGAAATATGTAAGTACAAGATTAGGAAATAATGAGAGTAAAACGTCATAGTGGACGACTGTTCCACAATGATTAGGAAAGTACAAGATTAGAAAATAATTAGGGTAAAACGTCATAGTGTACAATGCAGTAATTAACATTCGACAACGTTTCATATTGGTCTTCACATTATGTACTCAGCCCCATGGGTCGATTCTTCACAGTCTCCTTTATTGCTTTTCCCCCCTCATTTTTCTTTCTTTGCTTCTTATCCTCGTTTCTTTTCCTCTGGTTCTTTGTCTTCCCACGTTTGTTTTTCCTCATTTGTCCACATTGAAAAGAAATTCACTCATTTTTCCTCTGAAGATCAGGTTTAGATAGGCTTTCTTTCTTTTGCTCGATTCTCCTCTGTAAGTTAGGGTTACATTTTACTTTACTCTTTATTTTTTTCGTTTATATTGTTGTCATTTTTTAGTTTTATAAAATCACAAATATTTGCACCTTGAGCCCCCCTCAACTTTTTCTCAAACTCCGTCCCTGGTTGGAAGTTGGTAGTTGGTAGTTGGTACTTGGTAGTTGGATGAAACATAAGCTGGGATATGCTGGCTGTAAGCTGACCCAGAATGTCCAAATAACTTTGTTTGGGCATCACGTGATCACCTAGCTTTTTCTAGGGTATGAGTGTATGACCAATAATAACTTGTTTGGTCATGACGTGTGATAAACTCTCCCTTGAACACTATAAAATGGTTACTTCACCATCACTCTTTCTCCAAAATTTCCTCACATCACTCTGTCAAACCTACAGATCTCCAGGGATTCTAGGCCAATCACGATGATTAGAATGGCTATTCTAATCACCGTGGGTAAAATGGTCATTTCATCCCTTTTTTTCCTCTCAAACTCCCTTCCCTCCCCACGTATGGACCCAATCTCTCTCCTCTCCCAATTTGCCCCTCACAAACACCAACCCATACACCACCCCACCACCAACACCTCGCCAGAATCAATAAAACCACCAGAAAACATGCCTCGACGTTGGCTGGAACACACGGCCGACTTCGCCGGCGAAAAAAACAAAAAGACACCCTATGATGGTCGGGGCATTTGAAGGGGCGTGGTGAACCCGTTTGGGATGTGGTATTGTGAAGTGGCCGGAAAAATGGTTTAGGGTTTCCATTTCCCCGGCGCCGCTAACAGAAAATGGAAACCCTAGACCCTTTTTCCGGGCAAGTGGGTCAAGTAAGAGAGAGATTTAAATGGGGTATAATCGTTGATAATGGCATGGCGGCGTGGGTGAACAACCGGAGTGGGGTGTCGCTGAAAGTTATTTAGCCCCTAATTAGACTCCTCTAATTAGTACTTAATTACCCCTAATTAAGTTTAGCTAAGATCTTTAGTTGCATGTAAGATTAAAACATAAATAAGATAATAAAACATGTTTTTATACCTTAATCAAGAATGGAATTGACCACACCTTCAAAGAAGATTCTTGAGCTGCTAATTAATGGGGATCCTCCTCCTTAGTCTTGAGTTTCCAAGTTAAGAAACCTCCTCTCTTGATCCACCAAAGAAGCTCTCCAAAAAATCTCACTAAAAGACTAGTTTTTATGAGAGTTTTTACCCTAAACCTTATATATAATTAGCCAACAAATTAGCTAATGATATATTAGGCTTAGATAAGTGTTTTGATCAAGTTTTCATTGACATGCAATGAAGAAAACTTGATTTAGAACGTGTTGTAACTTGACTGATTTTTTAGAGAAAAAGAAGGTTTTTCTCTCAAATCCTCTCTCTAAACAAGTTGTATTTGTAAGAAAATGATGTGAGTAGTGTGTTTTGACCATAAAACACATTATATATAGTGGTGGTGGCAAAATGACTATTTTGCCCTTACTAAATATACCCCTTAACATCTTATGTTACAATTTGGGTATAATTTGTACACTTATTTCTTTTAGGTGTTAGTTAATTATTATATCTCTATATAATAATTACTAATTACATCGTTTTAAGCTAAAATTACAACTCTTTGTAATTTAAATAGCTAATTGTCAATTTTGACAATTTACACAAAAACCATAATTTAGTCGACTTGAGTTCCGAACTCGTAACACACTATCCGACATAGTCAGTTATCTCTTTAACTGATACATTAGGGTTTATATTATATTGTATTAAATACAAATATAATATCTTTTGGAGAAACTATCTTTATCGGTGTGACCGAGAGGGATCAGTTGATTACCGCCGTCAAACAACAATAACGTCAAACTCTAGCCAGCCAAGCGTTATCGATTTACGTTAATCAACTGACTTAGTATATATAATATATCCCAAGTTTATTTCTAATTAGATTTAATTAGTCCACGCATTATTGTCGGAGGACACCTACTCCAACAATCTCCCACTTGTCCGAGACAAGTCATGCGTTACCGATTCTCTTGTCCGTTATATCTCCCACTCAATGCGAAGTATCTTTCAGGTCGAACTTGCATTGGATCTTTATCAAAAGTGGTTTTCTCGATCTGGATTATGACTGTCTGACCAGAATATCTATCATAGATCTCTTCCGAGCGTGGCCACGCATTTCCAGTCATAATTCCTCGAGTGGACCAAAGATATTATACCCTGACGTGGGTGGACAATCCCTTCTTGACTTATTTTCTTTGTTTCATGCAGTCGGTAATGACCCAATAGATGCCCTTTTAGCCTCCTTTTACGGCATGACTTAGGACATAAATCAAAGTCACCACCTGTTATATAAACTCAGACAAATAATCTCAGGTCAAAATAATCGACTAATAGGAATAATATAGATTACCTTGCCACGACCAGGCACAAAGGTTCTATAATTGGTCAAATGTCTGACAGTGTGTCTTCTACAGCCTGTCTATGTAATCGGTTTTTCATCTCTATGAACCCATGACTATTGAACTAGTCATCAACCGACTTACAATCTAGTCAATTGAGACGTCACCTCATTTTATGACTAGAGACAAAATACACTGTTAATCCTGTTCATTTAATAGGGTTCAAATCGTCTCCACGACCTATTAGGAATCAACAGAGCATATATATAATTCAACATTTTATTAAAACTAAATTAATAAAAGAGTTTAATAAAACTTAAAACGATGAATTTAATTATCATATATGTAAAAGGTAATACACTTATTAACTAGTACAACATATAATCTAACACATGTCAGGCATACGCCTCAAACCCATCGAGGCAATATGACCATTGTGTTTAGCCTGTGATAATGGCTTGGTTAAAGGATCAGCGATATTATCGTCTGTCCTAACCTTACAAATCGATATATCTTCTCGTTCCACAAAGTCTCTAATTACATGGAACTTCCTGAGTACATTTCTAGATTTGTTACTAGATTTAGGCTCTTTAGCCTGAACTATTGCTCCACTATTGTCGCAATACACTGTAATAGGATCCGCTGCTGTAGGGACTACATTTAATCCTTCCAGTAACTGCCGGATCCAAACTGCCTCTTTCGCAGCTTCTGACGCTGCAAGATACTCAGCCTCCGTTGTAGAATCCGCAGTCACCGATTGCTTGGTGCTTTTCCAGCATATAGCTCCACCATTCAGTATGAAAACATATCCTGATTGAGATTTTGAATCATCTCGATCTGTTTGGAAACTAGTATCCGCATAACCCTTTACACGAAACTCAGAATCCCCTCCATAAACTAAGAACGTGGCCTTAGTCCTTCTTAGGTATTTAAGGACGTTCTTAACGGCTATCCAGTGGCTCTGGCCTGGATTGGCTTGGTAAAGACTTGTCATACTCAAAGCATATGACACGTTTGGACGCGTATACATCATAGCATACATGATCGAACCGATTGCAGAAGCGTAAGGTTTCGATTTCATGCGTTCAATATCCTCAGGTTTAGTTGGACACTGAGATTTACTCAAAATTATCCCACTTCCCATAGGTAAAATGCCTCTTTTAGAGTCTTTCATATTGAACCTGTCAAGAATCTTATCAATATAAGTTTCTTGACTTAACGCTAGTATTCTTTTTGATCTATCTCTATAGATCCGAATTCCTAGGATGCGTTGCGCTTCTCCTAAATCCTTCATTTGGAAATGTTTCCCGAGCCAGTCCTTAACGGAGTTAAGCATGGGGATATCATTCCCAATGAGTAATATGTCATCTACATATAGGATTAGGAGAGTTACTTTACTCCCACTAAATTTCATGTATAAACAAGGTTCCTCGACACTTCGAGTGAAACCATTTTGTTTAATCACATGGTTGAACCGATGGTTCCAACTCCGAGATGCTTGCTTAAGACCATAAATGGATCTCTTAAGTTTGCAAACTTTCTTAGGATTGTTTGGATCAATAAAACCCTCAGGTTGTGCCATATACACTTCCTCTTCCAGAAACCCATTCAGGAAGGCGGTTTTAACATTCATCTGCCATATCTTATAATCATGAAAAACAGCAATCGCTAATATTATCCGAATAGATCTAAGCATTGCAACTGGAGCAAAGGTCTCGTCATAGTTTAAACCATGAACTTGTGTGAAACCTTTAGCTACCAATCGAGCTTTGAAAATATCTTGATTTCCATCCATGCCGGTCTTGATCTTAAAGATCCATTTGCACTGAAGAACCTTGGTTCCTTCAGGCAACTTAACCAAGTCCCATACTTGATTCTCGTACATGGAATCTATCTCGGATTTCATTGCCTCTAGCCATTTAGCAGAATTCGGTCCATTCATGGCTGCTCTGTAGGTTGCAGGCTCATTGCTTTCTAGAAGCAAAAAGTGATCACCACCATCCTCGATCACACCTAGGTATCGATCTGGTGGGTGGCTTGATCTGCCTGACCTTCTAGGAGTGGAAAATGGAACCACAGATTAGACGATTCAGGAATGTCTTCTGGCAAAACATCCTGAGCCTCATTTTGCATTTGTGGCTCCTGAACTTCACTAAGTTCAAATTTTCTCCCACTCTGTCTTTTATAAATAAATTCCTTTTCTAAAAAGACAACATCTCGAGACACAAAAACTTTGTTCTCTAGACGATTGTAGAAGTAATATCCTCGAGTCTGTACAGGATAACCTACAAAGAGACATTTATCAGATCTTTGTGCAAGCTTATTGTCAGTCTTGTTTTTGACATATGCTTCACAACCCCAGATCTTGATAAATGAGAGGTTCGGAACTTTTCCTCTCCATAACTCATATGGAGTTTTCGGAGCTGATTTAGTCGGGCATCTATTGAGTGTGAAAATAGCAGTTTGGAGAGCAAAACCCCAAAATGAATCAGGAAGCTCAGTCTGACTCATCATTGATCTTACCATATCCAACAGGGTACGATTTCTTCTTTCGGCTACACCATTTAATTGTGGTGTACCAGGAGGTGTAAGCTGTGATATGATTCCACAGTCTTTCAAATGAATATCAAAGTCATTACTGAGATATTCACCTCCTCGATCTGATCGTAAGGCCTTGATCTTCTTTCCTAATTGGTTTTCTACATCCTTTTGAAATTCTATAAATTTCTCAAGTACCTCACTTTTATATTTAATTAGGTAGATGTAGCCATATCTACTATAATCATCTGTAAAAGTGACAAAGTAGTCATAACCTCCTCTAGCAGTGATTGTCATTGGACCGCAAACATCTGTATGAATGAGGGCCAACAAATCACTAGCTCGTACTCCTTTTCCTGAAAAAGGTGCTCGAGTCATCTTGCCTAAAAGACAAGATTTGCATGTTCCATATGATCCAAAATCAAATGATTTGAGAACTCCATTGGCTACGAGTCTCTCAATGCGTTTTTTGTTTATATGCCCTAAACGACAATGCCAAAGGTAGGATTGATCGGGATCTCCTATTTTGAGCTTTTTATTTGCTACATGATAGACCTCATTTGTCAAATCTAAAACGTAAATACCGTTTATAGATTTGGCTGTTCCGTACACCATATCATTAAACGAGAAGGTACAACTGCTGTTTCGTATTGAAAATTCAAAACCTTCAGTGTCTAAAACAGAAACCGAAATTATATTCTTACTTAGAGTTGGTACAAAATAGCAGTTATTTAGACACAACTCTAGCCCTGAGGCCAGTGACAGAATATACGTTCCTACAGATACGGCGGCTACTTTAGCTCCATTCCCGACACGGAGGTCAACTTCACCTTTTGCCAGCCGACGTGCCTTCTTCAGCCCCTGCAAGTGATTACAAAGGTGAGATCCACATCCAGTGTCTAATACCCAGGACGTGGTACTTGCATAAGTAATGTCTATCATATATATACCTGGTTTCGACTTCTTCTCCTCCAGGTACTATGGGCAATTTCGCTTCCAATGGCCGAAATTTCCACAATGGAAGCATTTCTGTTCAGGAGTCGCGCCTCTCTTAGCAATAGAATTGTTGCCAGAAGCAAATATTCCCTTTCCTTTGCCACGCGCGGGTTTCTTACCCTTCCCCGCACCCTTCTTAAACTTCCCCTTTTGTTTTATCGCTATGGATAAAACATCTCTATTCGCGCTCCCACTTGACCCCAAATCCCTCTCATGTTGTACAAGCATGGCATGCAATTCATGAAGATTTTTTTTTAAATCATTCATGTTGTAATTCGTCCTAAAAGGATCGAATGTTGCAGGCAAAGAATTAAGCAGACGGTATACCGCAAAATCTTCAGAAATTGGGCAACCTAACTTTTCAAGAGTTTCAACATTCTCAATAAATTTGAGAATATGAGGACCAACCGGTTGGCCCTTTGAGAGCTTAGTCTCAAAGAAACTCGAAAATGCTTCGTATTGAAGTATTCGCGGCTTTTGCGAGAAACTAGTTGTGAGCCGAGCGAATATTTGATACGCGCTGAAATCAATCATGCGTTTCTTTAAACGCGGGTGCATAGCAAAAATCAATACATTCTTAATCTGGTCAGATTCATGCTTGTACTCTTCATACATTTGTATCATTTCAGGGGTGGCGTCGGGACCTGGAGCGGGAATCGGGGGTTCGTATAGAAAACGTTGTTTTCTATCAGATTGAAGGGCTAATCGCAGGTTTAACTCCCAATCAGTGAAATTGCTTCCATCCTCCTTTAGTTCATTCTTTTCCATAAAATTACGAAGCCAGGAGTCTTTGGATATTACTGAATTGGGCGTTTGAGCCATTTTCGAATTTTAAACTACAATGTGGAAAAACAATCGATTAAATTCATCGTCAAATTCACATTAAAATAATTATTTGTGAATTTAGGCATTTATATAATGATCTCTCTAAATTATATAAATGATTCCGAGATCCGATCTTATATAAATTTAGGCACGCGGAGGGCGATACATCCCAAATCCTTTAGTCCCGTATTGCAAGACTTGTATTGCAAATCACGTCAAGATTAAACTAAAATTCACTCGTAATAACTCTTTATTAACCTACTCCCCCAAGGTAAAAAGGAAACACCCCGCTAGGGCGAGCATGCCCCTAATGAACAAGGGTTGCATAGGTGTGAATTGTGGAAGGACTAAATCTCGATTTTACAATTTTTTGTGAGAGATCTTGCCATATTTTATCTACCGCTTTTAAGTGAACTAATTCTAGCTAGTCATGGATAATGGATATGACAATGTGGGATTTGCGTTTGGTTATAATTGTGCGAAAATTAAACCAAGCATGCATCAAATAAATCCAAGTCCTAGTATCACCATAAGACTAGAACCTTATAAAAGCAATTAAACCTAAACTAGGCTTCAAAAGCTCCGCCTTCAATTCGATCTCATCTCGCCAACCATTGGCTCCCGAAAAAGCGCCGGCCTTCAATATAAACAAATGTACATATGGACTATCCTATTATACATTTTTGAAAAATAAGAAAAAATTAAATATAATTACAAACCGGCGATACGAGATCGCAATTATTACAAACCAATCGAATACCGTCCTTACATTTTGGTACAGTACCGATACTATAGTACTCTATGGCCATACTATACTTAGAATCATGCACATAAGACCGAAAATCAGATTTTCAACTTTACAGTACAAGCAACCCGGTAAATTTAGGAATTTTCGATTCTAACTTATTAGAATCAATAATCAACACTTAAAACACCTTTTAAGTTTAAACTAACCACCAAAAAATTAGTTTTTCAATATTTAGTCTCCACTAAAATTGAATTAATTAGTTTAATTTGATTATATTTGATAACTATTTGTCCAAAAATCACATAATAAACCCGAAAATATCTAAATAAATCATAACTAATTATGAAAACAAAATTAGCAATTATTTCATTATGTGATTTAAGCTCAAAACCAGTAGCTAATTAAGGAAAAAAATATGCAAAATTATTTTGGTCCATTTCTCTTAAGAAATCAATTTTCCACCATTTATATTATTACTAACTAATAACAAATGGCCAATAAAATTATGAAATAATTTCTGGAAATTATACTCATTATAATTCTGGAAAAATTATAAATTTCTTAAATTAACAAAATCAACATGCATGCTAATCTAATTACCAATTAATTAGAAAATAGCATAAATCTTGTAAAAACAACCAAAAATAAGCAAAATTAGCAAATAAATTCCTAAAATACCATAATTTCGGTTGGAGCATCCACATGCCCAAAACATCACATGCAACTTTAGTTTGTATGATCAAACCAATTTTTATCATTAAAAATTAATTAAGTTACTAATTAACCTAATTAAAGCTTAAAATTAACATGCAACTTAAACCGATGGCTCTGATACCACATGAAAGTTATTTAGCCCCTAATTAGACTCCTCTAATTAGTACCTAATTACCCCTAATTAATTTTAGCTAAGATCTCTAGTTGCATGTAAGATTAAATCATAAATAAGGTAATAAAACATGTTTTTATACCTTAATCAAGAATGGAATTGACCACACCTTCAAAGAAGGTTCTTGAGCTGCTAATTAATGGGGATCCTCCTCCTTAGTCTTGAGTTTCCAAATTAAGAAACCTCCTCTCTTGATCCATCAAAGAAGCTCTCCAAAAAATCTCACTAAAAGACTAGTTTTTATGAGATATTAACCCTAAACCTTATATATAATTAGCCAACAAATTAGCTAATGGTATGTTAGCCTTAGAGAAGTGTTTTGATCAAGTTTTCATTGACATGCAATGAAGAAAACTTGATTTAGAAGGTGTTGTAACTTGGCTGATTTTTTAGAGAAAAAGAAGGTTTTTCTCTCAAATCCTCTCTCTAAACAAGTTGTATTTGTAAGAAAATGATGTAAGTAATGTGTTTTGACCATAAAACACATTATATATAGTGGTGGTGGCAAAATGACTATTTTGCCCTTACTAAATATACCCCTTAACATCTTATGTTACAATTTGGGTATAATTTGTACACTTATTTCTTTTAGGTGTTAGTTAATTATTATATCTCTATATAATAATTACTAATTACATCGTTTTAAGCTAAAATTACAACTCTTTGTAATTTAAATAGCTAATTGTCAATTTTGACAATTTACACAAAAACCATAATTTATTCGACTTGAGTTCCGAACTCGTAACACATTATCCGACATAATCAGTTAACTCTTTAACTGATACATTAGGGTTTATATTATATTGTATTAAATACAAATATAATATCTTTTGGAGAAACTATCTTTATCGGTGTGACCGAGAGGGATCAGTTGATTACCGCCGTCAAACGACAATAACGTCAAACTCTAGCCAGCCAAGCGTTATCGATTTACGTTAATCAACTGACTTAGTATATATAATATATCCCAGGTTTATTCCTAATTAGATTTAATTAGTCAACGCATTATTGTCGGAGGACACCTACTCCAACAGTCGCTGCCTTCGCTGGCCCAAAACAAAGTTCACTCCTCTGTGATGAAGAAGAATGAATGGTAGTTCCGGCGGGGAAAGTGGTCGGTGGTGGTGCAAGAAGTGGGTGGGTGGTGGTTGTTGACTTGGGTGGTTGTGGGTTCTGTTTGGTCGTGGGATAGGGTGAGTGAAAGAAGGAAAGAGGGAGTTAAAAGGAGTGTTGATTGATGAAGATGTGTGGTCCAGATTTGGCCAAAATCTGTGATTGGAATGGGTATTCTAATCACAGTGATTGCCCATTCCAATCACAGTGATTGGCCAAGCATTCCTGGAAAAACCTTACCTCAAAGCTACAGAAAAACCTCGAAAAAAGAGAAGAAAAATATCCGCCATGTCAACGCCGTTTGGTAAACCTTACCACAAATATAATTGTGGTGATTGTGCTCACGGTAACCGAAGCGACACTCAGAAGAAACATGAAGGTCACAAAAAGAAGTGCCCTCAAGATGCTCCGGGCAAATCTCAGGGCTCGGGCTCCAGCTCCGGTTCAGGCTCCGGAAAAAGCTCAAGCTCCAGTAAAGGTGCCGGCTCAGGCTCCAGTATCGGAAAAGGTGCCGGGAAAGGCTCAGGAGCCAAGGGTAAAAAATAAACCCTTGGTAGCAAAGAAACGACAACCATGATGACCCTGATTTCATCCTTCCTCCAATAATCCAAAATTTGATGATGACAACCTTAATTATGATTAAAAAAAGATTAATATGAGTTTTATATGTAAATAAATAATTAGATTGACAAGGGTTTTATAATGTAAATAAATAATTGGAAGAATGTTAGTTTAAGTGTGTGTTAACTGTTAAGTAGTTCAGTGTTAGTTTTAAGCTTATTAGTGTAATCTTTGTCACTTTGTGAGTATTAGTATACAACATAAATATAAATATATACTTTAACAGTTGTAACTTGTGATCTGATCAATGATTAATATGAAAGTGGTGTGTTTAATGTGTTTATGTTGCGAGGATGAGAATCTTGTGTTCGCCACTCTTCTAAATTCCGTCCCGTTTATAACTAAGAGGATCACCGTTTATTGTATGTTCATCAGTCCCATAATTACTTTGAAATTGCATGTTGTGGATACTCGTAATTACTTTGAAGTAGATAGGGCATTAAATAGTTAGGTGGGGTCAGTGTTAATGAAAGTTTGGCAACTAAAGTAAATAGAACTTCCATTTTTATAAAGGAAACAAAGTTCTGACTTTGCCACGTTATTGTTTTGCCACGTCATTGTTCATCAGCTCCAAAATTTACTACTCCCTCCGTTCCGATGAATACTTGGACAATTCCATTTTGGGTTGTTTCGTTCATTTCTTGGCCTTTCCTTATTTAGGGGGTGTGGTGTGTGTAAAGTTACTACAATGCCCTCAAGTCGCCCCACCTCTACCCACCTTTTATTGGTTTTGTGGGTATTTTCTATTTCTCTATCCTCTCCCCCACATCTACCCCACCATATATTGGTTTTTGTTCCAAAAGCAAAGTCCAAGTACTCATCGGAACGGAGGGAGTAACTGATATCACAGTGTAGTGGACGAATGAATGAACGAACGAAGGAACTGGCCTTGTAAAATATGCTAAATGAAAAACCTGGAAATTATGGGCCACGTGTCACAAAAGTAATAGGTGGTCGCTTTCTTAGAGGAATTCTAGCGTGTGTTGGTGCAAATGGGACGCTTGATTCCACACGCTAGGTATATAATTATTGCCTATTGTACTTGACAAATTGTTGTTCGAGGATGTTCTTTTTAAATTAAAAAAATAAGTTATCTTCTGACGGTGCCAAAACAGACTCCTTTTCCTCAATCATTGCCTATTGTACTTCACAAATTGTGTTCTTTTTCTGTTGTTCAATACTCTATTATTTTCTGGATTTCTCCCCCTTCTCATTTGAGTTCAACAGTCGCTGATTCTGATGCTCTATATCGACGTTTCCATTCTTTTCTTTTTTGTCCATGGTCTAAATGAGAATGTTTATTTGAATTTATTTTGAACATGTGCACAAACTTGTTATAATTTTCGTTGGCTGTGCTTTATCTAAATGTATTTTCGTTCACTTTTCTAAGATTCTCAAATTCACTTTTCGGTAACAATGACAACATATGACATTACTCGCCTGTTTTTTAAAACTTTTTTCAGGCAATTAGCCATGGCTCCTAAAAGGGACATACTTGTGCAACCCTTCTAAGTCATTAAACATCATTGTTGCCCACAAAAAAAAAAAAAAAAAAAAAAAAAATTCAAAAATTGCAGTCGTGGCTCATCAATTCTTATAGCTCTTATCATTATTAGCTATCTTGAATCAAGTCACGAGAATTTGAGGTCTGCTTTTATTGCGCTTTTCATAGTTGAACCAATACAATCAAGCACAAGTCTGAACATTTCTAGCCACTTTGTCTTGGCACATTGATCTTGGACATTTTCAGCAAGCCGTACCTTTATCATTTAGAGTTAGACTTGGACACTTGCCTCAATCATTCCCAACGCCTTTAGACTTGCCTATCTTTTGTCCTCCAGCCATAATCTCGACAAGCCAAGACCTTTACAATATCCAACAGGCTTCACCTTTCATTTTCAAGCCATCTCAACATCACTAAAACCTGCAATGCATATCATGTATGTATTGCATGTAACCTTACAAAAGTTCATGAGCCAAGATTTCCAATGCTTTCAAGCTTACACATTTCCGCTGAACCTCTTTTTCAGCCTTGCCTACCCTTGCTTAGGGTCCTCGTCACAAAAATTGAGTCACAAACTACTTTGTTGTACATTGTTCAAATTCTCATGGTTTCACATTCGTGAGTTCAATTATATGTCATAGGGTACATTCTGTCCGAGCACAAAAAAAGTTGAACATCAAAATCAAATGAAGGAGATCTAAACCAAAGATGCTCTTAAAGAGGTTATCATGCAATACATCTATGTTCAGTAATTTCAATTGCAAGCTAAGCTTGGGGGCTTCTATTTCAAGTGAGAATAACAAGACCATCTTTCTCAAATGGGCACACCGTTAATTTTACCTCTCTTTGTTTCCTGGATCACTTTTAGATGTAAAGTCTTTGTTCAAAGAGTCTTAAGACTCTTAACACCATGTACACCACAAGATTCTAGCTCTAGGCATGCATTTCATGTTCTCTCATGCATTAAACACGTTTACATTCATTTACGCATGAATATCCAATTGCCAAGAATCTACTGAGGTCAAATTTGTGTTGCATTGCTCTAAAGTCTCCACGAGTCACACTTGTTGCATGCATGTCACGAGTTTATTTGCATTTGGCGTATCATGTTCATATTCCCAATTCAACATTACTAATCAAAAGCAAAATGATGAGCACAATTCAAGGACAATAGAGCAAACCCCAATAGTTCTCAAACTTAGGGTTAATCTACACCATATCTCTACCAAGGTTCACTAGACGTTAGAGAGCAA
The DNA here is from genome assembly GCA_963680865.1 of Spergularia marina. NCBI lineage: Eukaryota > Viridiplantae > Streptophyta > Magnoliopsida > Caryophyllales > Caryophyllaceae > Spergularia > Spergularia marina. Next base: position 16,186,249 of record OY804553.1, on the reverse strand, counting down.
AGTGCACACCACGAGTTTCTCCTCGAACATTACAACTCAATCTGGCCACACTTTGGACTATCTTGACAATACCAAGAAATCAAGATTTGAGTCCCCAAGACAACAAAAATTGTACAAAAAATCAAATCCTTTGGTCCAGTTCAAATAGTTCACTAGACTATAGAACCAATACATATTGCAAAAACATGTCGTTATGAGACTTGAAAAAATTACAGTCGTCGGACTATAAAATTCAATTTCAATTCAGCAGTCACGAGACTATAAATCCAGTTCAATAACCAATTTCAATTCAGCAGTCACCAGACTATAAATGTTCCAATGCAGCAATCGCCAGACTATATAATCCAGAAGCAGTCGCCAGACTATAAAATTCAAGTTTAATGCAGCAGTTGCCAGACTTAAAATGTTCGAGTGCGGCAGTCGAAAGACTATAAAAATCAAGTGCAGTAGCCGATAGACTATAAAATTCAATTTGGCAGTCGACGGACTATAAACGGCGACTTATCCTAGATGGTAACTTTGCCCATTTTGGATAACATTCTACTCTACGTCAACACGTTTCGGATGATAACTTCGCCCATCTGAAATGTCAAGCATTTGGCAGTCGACGGACTATAAACGGCGACTTATCCTAGATGACAACTTCGCCCATTTAGGATAACATTCTACTCTGCATCAATTCGTTTCGGATGATAACTTCGCCCATCTGGAATGCCCAGCATTTTCATCAATAACAAAGCTACGTGAAAACCTGTTTCAAGTGGTTACTACGCCCATTCAGAATAGGCAGAATTTATCAATGTGCTAAAGCATGTCTTGAATGACAACTTTGCCCATTCAAGATACTTATCTTACACATTTCGATCGACAACTTCGCCATTTCGAGATGGTTACTGTGTCCTTTTTCTTGATGCATTTATGTGACTTAGATAAGCATTCTATGTTCATGTTTGCATCCGATTGCATTTGCATTTATTTTGTGAGTGTGATCCTTTGACCATCGTCTTCTCAAAGACTCGGTCAAAGTGGGGGCTCCTGTAGACACCCTACTTGGGGGCTTCCCTTATAGCGCCTGATGATGAATGAAAACGGACTTAACGCGATAATCGATTTTGTATGCCTACGAGACTCGTACCCGGGTTAAGGCCCAATTGGGCGTTTGATCTGGCTTGACCCAAGTGATTAATGATGGATTAATTGTGTTATCGGACCGCATTTCACCTAGGCCCAGCACGGGTGGAACGTCTACAGCATTTCGGCCCAATTGCATGGTGTTACGTATGTGCATGACCCAAGAAACTGGATGCCACTCAACAAACTGGCATTCAAGTGAAATTCCTTCACTTCACGCTAGTTTCAAAGTTGTTGCGCGTATGTCGGTATTCAAACCTTCATTTCATTCGGATAAATTCACTTCCCCCATTTTCATGTCATCATTCATCTCCTTCATATTATCCATGACCTTTATTTTCAACCACTATTTCCCATTATTTTCAGGGAATTATCTTTCTACATTTGACATTATCCATCATCATCATTTCACACTACAACTTTCATTCTCTTGGAGACTAAACCTAGGGAAACCTAGCCTAGGTAGTTCCTATATAAAGAGCCCTCATTTTCATCTACAAACAGACACGAAAAATCGCATAGCAAAACCTACGGCAAACTAGCTACAAAACTCTTCTCACTTTACTACTTGTCCTTGTTCTCGGCATTTGAGAACAAGGGCGCAAGACATACTACAACCATACACACACATACCGCAATGACTCGAAGAATCGTCCACCATAGTGCGATCACCACTTCGAAGGTCAAGACTCGATCGTTGGGTCAAGTGGAGGAAACGGCTCGCGAGTAAGGATTGGGCTCTTTGGCATACAAAATCGAGATCCATGAAACATCGCAAGTAAGTCCTAAGTGCCCTTAATTAACAAACGTTTTCTACTCAAATGATTTTCCGCATAAAAACTCGTTTTCCGATGTAGTATGCTTGGTTTTATTTAGCATGTTAGCCATGTTTCTTTCGTATAAAACTCTCATAGTATGCTTAGTTTTACATTTATGGTAAAGTATAGTTTATGATTCATGCGTATGTGAGGAGGTTTGCCGGTGATTATTATTTGATTCTTCTAAGCATGGTTCTCGTTATTTAAGCATGGTTTGTGTATTGATTAACATGTAGCTCTGTGAGTGCATGTGTTGTTACGTACGTGGCTTTGTTTTATTTATCTCGCATGAATTTTATTCGTTACGCATGTGTGTGTTATGTGCTTCCGTCGTTGACTAATTACTTTTAATTTATCATGGATCAATTAGTAGAGATCGTCGACCACGACGGGCGGTTTGGGTGCCTAACACCTTCCCAACCCGTAACCTTGCACGAACCCATTCTAGGTTCGTGGGGTCCTAAAAAAGAAAACCTCGCTGGCGACTCCTGGTCAATAGCAATGCATTTATGGAGGGCGAATCGGCCCACCCGGCCGGTACGGTACCTCACACAATCTTTGAAGGCATATTAGTGTAACAACCCTAAATTTTGACCAACTATAAATAGAAATAAATTTAGAATTGTCACGCCGCAATTAACTATCAAGTCAATTGCTAGGCTAGAAATTCAACTACAATTAACCAACGGAAAATAAAACAGCGGAAGTCTTTAAATGTCGAGCTACAGTTCTCAAAACGAAATCCAAATTACAAAAACAGAACGAAATGAAGTCTGAGTCAAAAACAAAGTCTTTCGAAAATCCCCAACATGATCAACTTCGTAAGCATGCAGCCATATCATCAATACCTGTCAACTATGCCATCGAAGATTGACATAGGCCCCAGAACACGGTAGGGACGAACCAGAAAACAGAACGTCAGCACAGGCTGAGTAAGAAATAACAAGCATAAAGAACAAATAAGATACGCGCCTTGAGGCGCGTAGCTAACAAGAACGAATTGACGATATAACATGGGATTAACAATAGCAACAGAGTGCATTATCAAAGAGCATCGTCGCTCAATATATACATATTGTTCGGCCAGGGTCCTACCCCATAGCCCCACTTAACGAACTTTGTTCGAGCTAGAGTTGTAATTATCGCCCTAATAATCCCGAGTGTGCACACCCCTCGCAAGACAGGCCGGTAGGACGAGTTCCCATCTAGGAGGAAGACTATTAGGAAGTCGGTAGTTAATCCGACCCTACGTACCTTGATCAGAGGTATATCAAACGATGATCGGCCGAGCCGAATCCATCGTACTCTAGGTGGAGTCATTTATTTTCTTTCATCCGTTTTATATACATTGTTCACGCGTGCATTATTTGACGATGCAAATTACAAAGATCATAATCGATAGATACTTGAAGCAAAACAAAAACACATGCAACAAGCAAACACACCACTCGACCGAGTGGCCGAGTGGTGGTCTCGGCTAGAGGCCGAAGGGCCGAGGAAGGCAAGAGGCCGAAGGCCGTGGGGAGTATGGTGGTCGAAAGACCGCAACGAAGATTGATAAGATGGAAGGAAAATATGCTCAATGCTATAATTAGGCACAAGCGAAACGGGTAACAAGTAACATACGATGATCAAGCAAAGTGTATCAAACAAGATAATGGTTAGTGAGAGATTTGTGATCAACGTTCTTACCTTACTAGCGAAATCACAAGATCAACTTAAGACTTTAGAACGGTACTTCCTCGAACACATAACCTAAAATCAATCAACAACACACTAATCACTAACCACTTCCACTATTCAACCCAACATAGCTAGTAGTCCAAACCACACCACCAATCAACATAGACCAAAACATGATCAACATACTTATCACATGCTAACAAGATTTTCACTAGGTTTCAATGCCCAAACGATCTCCAAACGATACCAAATTCGCACATCACCTTCCCAACCATACCAACGACTCAATTCCATTATTAAAACATCAATTCAACCATATTAACACTCAAATTAGGGCAAGATCAGATCTGGACATAATATGTTTTTCATCATTAGAACACCATAATTCATCCCCAAATTAAAACCATGAATTATTTAAACCATGATAATCAATTCCTCCAAATACTACTCAATTCCAAACATAAAATCATCATTAAATCATCATAATCTCAATCATAAGAACCCTAATTCTAAATCCAATAATTCATGCATCAAAACCAATATTAAGCATGATCATAATTTAAACAAACAACACCCAATACTACAATCATGTTTTAACTTCAATTAACATGATAATTTAGAAGCCCTAATCTGAAAATTATGAGAGAAGGGTTTAAACTTACAACTCTTGGTGTAAAAACCAAGAGAGAGGGCAAAGAGGGTCGGCGGTGGTGCGCGGGTGGCGGCGACGGCGGTCGGCGGCAGTTCTCGGGGCCGCTCTTCTCCTTCTTCTCTTCTCTCTCTTTCTCGGCTTTCCTCTCTTCCTCTTGCTCTTCTCTTGCGACGGGAATGAGTGAGGGGAAGGGTTTTGTGTTTTTTTGTAGAAAGTAGAAAGGGTTTAGTAAGGGTATTTTGGTAATGTCGCCCAACAGTTGCTCAATTAGGAAAACGTCTCTAAACGGAAAGTATACCCTAATTTCCCAAAATAGATTTTCACGTCCTTAAAACGAGATTTCCCAATACTTTGTACAATTCAAGTAACCCAAAAATATGGGGTGTTACAATTAGAGTTTTAGATTTTTCACTACTTCTAGTTTAATAAAATTAATTTGTTGCGCAAACTTTCTGATTTTGGGTTTTCTGTTATTTTTGATATTTTTGTTCGAGCTTTTGTTTGGTAAGAGTGTATCAGATGTCCATATTGCTTTTGTTAATCATCTTTGTGGTCTTTAGACTATGCATAATCAATTGGTATTTTTCTAAGAGGAGTCAATGTATTTAGTTGAAAACAAATAGCTTGGGTATACTATAATTTGTTTTATGTTGAGAATAGTTTAATATAACTTTAAGTCTTTATTTTGATAAAGTGGGAGTAACAATTCTTTACGTTAGCCTATTAGCTCAATTGATAGAGCATCGTGTTAAACACGAGTGGTATGGGTTCGACTCCTATATAGGCCAGGCTTGTCCTAACGTAACGTAGCAGGTTGTCTTGATAAAAACTTCTACATGTGAAGTGAAACATGCTTATTCATTCATTCATTCATTTTGAAATTGTTATGTTGAAAGTGTACTTTTATATTCACACACAAAGAAAAAGTGCACTTTTATAAGTTGAAAACTAGTTACTTCAAATTAGAAACTCAAGTTTTTTTAACTCTTGACTTTCAAACAATTGTTCTTCAATTCCTAATTCTGATTGAACTAATACTTTTAACATGAAGAATACCAGTTTTAAGTTGAAAAAAACTATAAAATTTAAAATTATTAGTGTATAGTGTTATGCTAGATAATGTAAATGTGTGCCAAATTATATAAATTTAATCAACGTCTTAAGTTGAAAGTTATAATATTAAATTGAAATGTCAAATAATTTAAATGTTGTGTGCTAGGTGATTAACATACAACAGCGACGGGAATGTCTTTTCACTTTCATGCACATAGGTCACAGCTTTCGGATGGAAGAAAATAGTGTAAACATGTCAAATTTGTGTTTATATATATATTCACACCAGCTCTTGCGGGACATAAAGATTTCCTTTATCACCATGACTTTTATCATTAACTGAGTACAGATGGTAAGCAAGAGTTATCTTATCTTATATATTTATAAACGAAGCTTTTTTCGTGGGCACTGAAGAGGTCTAGAGCCCTTCGAATCTTCTTAGAGCTTCTGGTGAATAAGGAATTAATTTATGTTATGGAATCGTTGTTATATACCATAAGTTGAGTTTATGGTAATCATGTACAAAATTCATATATTAGTTATGGAAATGTAGTATACCATACATAAGATTATGGTAATAATGAAAATATGACTTTTTTCATAATCATGAAATTACTTTATATGTTATGGTAATATAATAATCCATAAGTCAAAGTCTAATATTACATTTTCTACATTTTGGTACATATATAAGCATCAAATGATGACTTTTAAATTAGAGATATTAATACTAATAACTATAACTCAGCCTACTATAAATGGGTAGCAGTTTAACTTATTCAAATAAATTTCTCAATACTTACAATTATAAGTCAACTCTACTGAATAGGTTTAAAGCCCTCAAATTTTCGTAGATCTTTAGGTGAATAAAAAATTAATCAAGTGTTATGAAAATATAGTTAGCATATGTAAGTTTATGGTAATATAAAGAATTCATTTATTACCTATGGATGTGCAATTACCATACGTAAGTTTATGGTGATTTTGAAAAGATGAAAACAATATAAAAGTTTTTTTATGAGTATGATAAGATAATGTTTCATAAGTCTCAAACTTACATTTTAATATGTGAGAAAAAGTCTGACATGACATTTTCTACATTTTGGTAAATACAAGAATCAAATGTTTATTAATGGTAATTTTGAAAAGATAAATCAATATAAAATTTCTTTTATGAGGTATACTATGATAATATTCCATAAGTCAAACTTACAGTTTAATATGTGAGAAAAAGTCTGACATGACATTTTCTACATTTTTGTAAGTACAAGAACCAAATGTTTAATTTTTGATGCTAAACCTCGAATTCGAGATACTAATACTACTAGCGGTAAGTTACTCATCTACTATTAGTAGGTAACAATTCAATTCAATTTATTTAATAATTTCTCAATACTATTAACTCGGAGTACAAGTCATTTATGTTCCTCTAAACTATGCGTTATTCTAAAACTGTGTAGTTTCTAATAATCTATGTTTTATTTTTTCTAAGGTATAAACAATTGACCACAAAATACGAGTAAACGCAGTTTAGATATTTTTAAATGAATCCGATCTTATCTGCATCTTACTATGAGCTATTTATGCGTCTAGAATTAATGAAATATTATTACAGTTTTTGATGCATAAAATGCCCTGAGGGAATAGAAAAAATCGTTCATTAGTAAGGGAAGATAGTAATTCCATATATGCAAGTATATGGTAATCATGAAATGGTAAGATAATACAAAAGAATTTTCTTATAGGTTATACAGGTATATATGTCTTGTTTATTTAGGTTTTGTATATTTGATGAATATATTTGATTAAATAAGAAGTAATTTGAACTCATATGAACATTTCGGACGTCAATTGATCTAAATTAATTAAAAATAAATTGTAATTAATTGGGGTACTTTAGCTTGAGGTTATTTGCATGAAAATTGATCATGCCTTGGTTATTTAGATTCTATATGAAGGCATATGATTAAATTGGAAGTTATACCATCCGATTTGTACAATTAAGGTGTCAAATTATCTAAATTAATTTTAAAAAAAAACACTGAATTTAATTAGGTTACTTATGCCTTAATGGGAGAAACTAATCTGTATGAGTAGATCTTTTTGCACTAAAACTATTACTATCAGCCGAAATTATAAGGCAAGCTACCTTAATGTAATATTCTTTGAATTTTAGCATTTTTTTTTTTTTGTGTGTTGAATGCGTCTGGAATAGGGAAAAATCCCACAACACAAATGAAATTGTCCAAGAGTTTTGAAAATGGTTAAGGACAGTCATAAAATATATAATATTCTAATTATAAATACAGTCTATCTATTAATAGAGGGATACAACTATAGCAATCATATTGAAAATGAAAATAAAATCTACAATATAGTTATGATCTTAAATTAAATTTTGTTTAGGTACACTATAATGATTTCGGTAATGAATGGTGTGTACATAATATATAATATTTTTAATGTAACCGTGCAACGCACGGGCTTAAAACTAGTATATTTATAAACAAACCTTTTTTCGTGGGCATTGAAGAGGTCTAGAGCCCTTTGAATTTTCTCAGAGCTTCTGGTGAATAAGGAATTAATTTGTGTTATGGAATTGTTGTTATACCATATGTGAGTTTATGGTAATCATGTACAAAACTCATATATTAGTTATGGAAATGTACTATACCATACATAAGCATATGGTAATCATGAATTAATAAGCTTATGGTAACCATGAAGATATGACATTTTCATAATCATGAAATTATTTTATATGTTATGGTAAGATAATATTCCATAAGTCAAAAGTCTAAAATGATATTTTCTACATTTTGGTACATATAAGCAACAAATGATGACCATTAAATTTATTATACTAATATTAATAACTATAAGTCACCCTACTATAAATGGGTAGCCGTTTAACTTATTCAAATGAATTTCTCAATACTAACACTTATAGGTCAACTCTATTGAATAGGTTAAAAGCCCTATGAATTTTCTTAGAACTTTAGGTGAATAAAGAATTATTTAAGTGTTATAAAAATGTATTTAGCATATGTAAGTTTATGCTAATCATATAAAGAATTTATTTATTACTTATGAATATGTAGTTGCCATATGTAAATTTATGGTAATTTTGAAAAGATGAATCAATATAAAAGTTACATTATAGTAAGATAATATTTCATACGTCAAACTTACATTTTAATATGTGAGAAACAAATCTGACGACATTATCTACATTTTGGTAAATATAAGAAACAAATGTTTGTTTTTTTAATGATAAACTTCGAATTTGAGATAGTAATACTAATAACGATAGGTCACTCATCTATTATAGATGAATAGCAATTCAATTTATTGAGTAATTTCCCCAATACTAATAAGTAGGAGTATAAGTCAATTATGCTCCTCTAAACTATGCGTTATTCTATAAGTCTGTTTTTTTTTTTTTTATAACACAACTTAGGAAGTACACAACTAAATATGTAATGTTCCTTAAAAAATTCCGTATTCATTTTTTAACAATCATTAGAGGACGGAGAGAGTAGTTTTGTAGTTTTTAGCTTTCTATTTTAATATATTTTTTTTTCATTTTCATGTCTCCCCTCCAAAAATGAAATGATATTTAAACATATTTTTGAAGAGACAATGTTATATATATAAAGTATATTGTCATCATCATTGTCATTTTTTTAATATTATTATTTTTGAAAATTTCTATGATTGTCATATTTTGCATTTTTTTATTGCATTTTACACCAACGCATCTTGATAGATTAATGTTAAAACATTTTGTTGTAAAAATGGTAAAATCAAGAGAATATCAACCCACCATAGCTTGAGGGTATTTGCATGAAAATTGATTAGGTCTTGGTCATTTAGGTCCTACATGATCTAATAAAAATATTTGATTAAATGAGAAGTTATTTGATCTGATATGAACATTTCAGATCTTAATTAATCTAAATTAATTAAAAAAATTGTAATTAATTAGGGATTCTTACCTTGAGGCTATTTGCATGAAAATTGATTATCTCTTAGTTATTTAGATTCTGTATGATCTGGTATGAAGCTATATGATTAATTCGGAAGTTGTTTGATCTGATTTGCATATTTCAGATGTGAAGTGATCTAAATAGATTAGAAAATAACTGAATTTTAATTTGGTGAATTATGCCTTAATGGAAGAAATTAATTTGTATGAGTAGGCTCTTTGCACTAAAACTATAACTATCAGTCGAAATTATTAGGTCGGCCACCTTAATGTAATCTTCTTAGAAATCAACTAATTTTTTTTTTTTTTTGTATTGAATGCGTTTGGAAATGGGGAAAATCCCACGACGCAAATAGAATTCTCCTAGAACTTTAAAAAAAAAATTATACAGAGTCCTAAAATATATATTTAATCTATTAACAAAGGGATATAACTATAGCCATCATATTCATATTGAAAATGAGAATATAAAATCTACAATATAGTTATAACCTTAAATTAAACTTTGTTTAGTTATACCATAACGATTTCGTTAATGGATGATACGTATATAAAATATAATATTTTTAATATAACCGTGCAACGCACGGGCTTCAAACTAGTTACATATAAAGAAGCAATTAGAAGTAGCTAAAAGATCCAAAAAACACAACAATACTATTCCAAGACTTGAGCATTTCAGTTGCACTAAAAAAAAGGCAAATTAGTAAACCGGGTACACATCGGGTACCCAATTTGCTATTTTTAATACCCATATCCGACCCTAATTAATATGCAATAAAGCGGGTTGGGTACCCTTAATACCCGAAAAAACCGGGTATCAAAATTCGGGTACGGGATCGGGACTGGGTATCTAAAGCGGGTCGGATTTTTTTTGCTCACCCCTACCGTGCAATTTTACACGGGCACATAAACTAGTCATTAACAAATACTCAACTTGTTTCCATTTGCTTTCATTATGAGTGTCCACTTCAATATATGAACCAAATGCCCCCTAAAGCCCGAAACGTGAAAAAAACCATTCCTAAGCGAAACAAAACCCCCGGGTCTAAACCTGTAAGTTTCTGACCCGACCCGAAAAACCGCCCGAGACCCGACCCGAAAATAACCCGAAAAACCGCCCGAGACCCGACCCGAAAATAACCCGAAAAACCCGGACTTTTTCAACCCGAACCCGAAAAGCACTCGAAACCCGAAATGTCAGGGTTAAGACCCGACCCGAGTGGGTCAACCCGTTGGGTCAAACATATTTAGTAAAAAAATATTATAATAATAAAAAAATATATAAAACAATTAATATTAATAAAATTTTAATTAAAATTTTCTTTTAAGACATACTAGTATAAAGCATACATATAATGCAATCATTATTATTATATAATATTATATTTAAAAAATTTGGAAAATAAGAATAAAATAATATTTTACCTGTTAAAATTTACCGATAAAAAAGGCGCGAATATTTATTTTTGACCCGCTGGTCAACCCGTAACCCGACCCAAACCCGTTATGACCCGACCCGTTTTGACCCTAACCCGAAATACACCCGAACCCGAAACCCGCCCGCCCGACCCGTTTTACAGGTCTACCCGGGTCGCATAATAAACTTGGCGTCCAAGTAAAATAGGTATGACACCGGCAATAACAACAACGCTGAACCTCCGAAGTGATTTACTGCAATTTCACCCCCAAATCAATCCTTCAATTTCCGCCTAACTCAAATTTAACAACCAATCAGGTAATTTTCGACTTTCTTTTTATGCAAATTTCATCAGGTTTTTGATTTCTTTTGCATGTTGAACTGTAACTTGTAGTATACGAAAGTTTTGGGGTTTAGGTATTGATTGAGTTCGGAGGGATCCGAAAATAAGTTGCAGTAGAGTAATGTTCAATCTGGTCAATGCAATTTCATTGTTTTTTTCGTGTAATTGCTGCATTGGGAAACAATTGGAAATTAAGAGAGAATGAAAGTTTGAATTTTGTAGTGAACTTAGGGTTTTTGGTATGTTCTTGGCGACTTATCGTACAATAATCCGTGGCGAGGCGTGTTGGATGTAGTTATAGTGGGACTTGATTGAGGAAGAGAGGGAAATTACGAACAACTAGCCTCGGCGTAAGTAGAACTTGTTGATTGAGGAAGAGTGCAATCATTGTATTGATGCATTGAATTCATTCTTGTAATTATGTGTTGTGAGTCGATTATTTATCGATTAGCTAACACGAGGCTTTAGTTTACTGTTGATGAGTTTTGTCGGAATTTCAAGGGTTTAGTGAATTGGTTATTTTGGGGATTGTGAGCTTATGCAATGTGTTTGCAATTTTGGAAGTGGTGAATAAGTGGAGGTTGCTGTACACGCGCGCATGTTAAATTTTGTAAGTGTTGCATTGAGACAAGCTGCTGTTGGGTAAATCAAGTGTCACACTGAGACAGAGCTTAATTTTACGGTTTTTGGGGTTAGAGTTTAGAGTATAAGTGTAACCCTAGACTGCCTTACTGTGAGAATGCCTTATTCAAGGTTTCTAAAAAGTGATACATGCGGATGTAGCTTGACATAAATTTTCTCCAAGCCCGACTCACTTGTTTGAGTTTGAGCAGCATCAGCCTGGCTTGGCTGGGTTATACTGTAGCATATGAGAGGTTTCATGGAATTTACTTTGCACATCTTCATATACTCGTATGTGCCAATGTAGAATATTGACTATTAGATAACCTGATCTCAGAAGTCCTCGTTTTTTTTTTTTTTTTTTTTTTTTTCTGGGTGGATGATATGCATGGTACTATGATAGCAGTGGTGGTACTACCTTTGGAAAGAAATATTAACATTATATTCACTCTAACCCCAAAACCGTGAAAGTATTGCAATGCACTGGTATTTAGACTTGTGGTTCACTAGGCAAGCATAATTATCTGACTGAAAGATCAGTAGGAAAAATTGAGATAACACTGTGCCTATGAATGTCTTAAAAACTTAAAACCAAAGTGATTGAAGTACTTCCACACTTACCTGAAAAAATATCATTGTCAATTGCAGGCATTTGAAGGATAGTGGAATTTGTAACTGCATTCAGAATGGCGCGTAAAGGGTTAATGGAGCAGGACTTGAGGAAGTTGGATGTGGCAAAACTAGATCCTCTTACCCCTGAAGTTATTTCTCGCCAGGCAACGATTAATATCGGTAATGTGATTATATCACTCACTTCATTGAGGGGCATCACGTTCTGTTTTTACGTTATATTCTTATCTGTTCTCTTTTTGCAATTCTCAGGGACCATTGGTCATGTGGCCCATGGTAAGTCAACTGTTGTGAAAGCAATCTCTGGTGTTCAGGTATGTTTCTGTCTGTGAAATGCGTACTGTATCGCTTGAGGCACTCATTCAATCTGCAGACCTTATGATTCTCATGTTTTCTTCAGACTGCGTTTCAAGAATGAGTTGGAGCGTAACATCACTATCAAGCTTGGATATGCTAATGCAAAGATATACAAGTTGAGGATGAACGATGCCCACGACCTATGAGCTATAAGTAACGTTTAATATTCTCTATGCTTATAAGATGCTTAATCTGACTGAAATTAACTTTTCTGTCGTCTTTGCTTTCTACTGTTGTTCATGGTTCATGTCCAGTTTCTTGTTGGCCCTTCGGATTAGGAGATGATTTTTTTTTTTTTTTTTTTTTTTTTTTGAATTAGGATCAGGAGGTAAATTCATACATGCAATTTTGTACTCCTGCTGACACAACTGGCAAATGGTTTGTGTAGGGCCTATGGAAGTGGAAAGGAAGATAGTCCTATGTGTGATGTGCCTGGATTCGAGAACTGCAGGATGAAGCTCCTGAGACATGTATCTTTTGTTGATTGCCCGGTGAGTGAATGTCTGTTAAATTTACTATCTGCATCCATTCTTTGGTAGTCAATTGATCCGATTTATTCACTTAATCTCAAATAGCTTGGCCTTCCCCATGATTTTTTCAATGTGGATGTTTAAGTCTTTAACATGAACACTGCGCATTTAGTTCTTCTTTGTGTGATTATACCACTGAAACCTGACAAACTGTTCTTCCACAGATTATTGTTTTGCTGCTTGTAGAAACTTTTGTGGGTTTTGGCTGATAAATGTTATGCCGGAGTGATTTATCAATTTTAATTGTTGCTACAGGGTCACGATATTCTCATGGCTACCATGCTCAATGGAGCTGCGATTATGGATGGCGCTTTACTTCTCATCGCTGCTAATGAAAGCTGCCCTCAACCTCAGACCTCCGAGCATCTTGCTGCCATTGAAATCATGAGACTTCAGCATATCATTATTCTCCAAAATAAGGTTGATCTAGTTCAAGAAAATGTAGCAATAAATCAGCATGAAGCGATTCGGAAGTTTGTTCAGGTATCCAATCTACTGAATGTCTGAATCTATTTACTTTCAACCAAAAAAAGACTAATGCATTGCTGCTGAACTACCACTATTCTGACTGCAGGGTACTGTTGCTGATGCTGCACCAGTGTTTCCGATTTCTGCGCAATTGAAGTACAACATCGATGTTGTTTGTGAATTTATAGTAAAAAAGATTCCCATCCCTAAAAGGAACTTTATCTCCCCACCAAATATGATTGTGATTCGTTCTTTTGATGTTAACAAACCTGGTTATGAGGTTGATCAGATACGAGGTGGTGTTGCTGGAGGAAGTATTCTTAAGGTTCTCATCTTACCTTGTGTCAGTTGGTTGATATTGCCTTTAAATTCCACATTGCAGCTCTTTCTTGTCGTATATGGTCCAGTAAATGTTAATAAATTAGTTAAGTGACTGAGATACTTCAACATGCCTATAGTGTTTGATATTTTTGTTCTAATTGTGCAAGTTATAACTTATAAGAATCTCATATTGCCTATTTGAGCCCTGTTTCAACATATATTCTGCTTTTGTTTGTTCCTCACTCATTCAAGCATTAAAATTTTGGTCTATCTGTTCGTAAACTGTGTTGAATAATTCTGATTTATTGGGTGTACAGCTTCAACAAGATTAAAAGCTAGTAGCATCAGCTTGCTTTTCCTGGTCTCAATTTCATGCTATGAATTATGATGTTAGGCTGTGCACCTGTATCTCGCTACTGCTTTTTTCTTCTCATGCATGCTTGATCTGAGACTACATGCTTCGCTTTGGATGTTTGGTTAAGGATGTTGATGGTCCCAAATTCAGGCTTAAAGATTATATTGATGTGTTTCTCATTTGATGTGCTGTGCTTGCAGGGTGTCTTGAGGGTGAATCAACATATTGAGGTTCGACCCGGAATCGTTGTGAAAGATGAAAGTGGAAATTTTAAGTGCACACCCATATATTCCAGAATAGTGTCATTGTTTGCTGAACAAAATGAGCTACAATTTGCGGTGCCAGGAGGTCTAATTGGTGTTGGGACAACCATGGATCCTACTTTAACCCGAGCTGATCGATTGGTAGGTCAGGTACTCGGAGAGGTTGGGTCTCTTCCAGATGTTTTCGTTATGCTAGAGGTAATTTTCTGTAGTTGTTTAAAACCTCCTCGTTATTGACCCTTTGGTACTAAACTTTCCTGGGATAATTCATTTTGCTTGGGCAAATTAATACAGGATCAGGTCTCAAATTTGGTTGGTCAGCTTTTACGGTGTGATGTTTTGTAGTCTAGGCAAATATTTCATGCAGACTTTTGGTTTGGGTTATCATCTTGTGGTTTGGACATTGTTTATCACTTTATCATAACCTTCCAGATTTCGCTGTCATTCAAAATAACAAATATATGATTGATGCACTGCTTTTTATCTGGAGTAATAATTTGCTTCTTACAGACATGATTACGTAATTAACTAACTGGTATCTAATCTTTAGATATCTTGTTTTGTGTTCATGCTTCTTTTTCTTTGAGAAGTGCCAAATCCCTTTTTGATCTTCTATCCTGTGTTCAAGGTTTTTTGTGGATTTCTGAATCTGCTTTTTTTCACCACTACAGGTGAATTTTTTCTTGCTACGGCGACTTCTTGGTGTCAGGACAAAGGGGACTGAGAAACAGGGCAAGGTCACAAAATTGATCACGGGAGAGATCCTTATGTTGAACATTGGATCCATGTTGACGGGTGCCCTAGTTCGTGCCATCAAGAATGATGTGGCTATGTTGCAACTTACATCTCCAGTCTGCACGAGCAAAAAAGAGAAAGTTGCACTCAGCCGTCGTGTTGAGAAGCATTGGCGACTCATAGGTTGGGGCCAGATCCAAGCCGGTACTGAGCTCGATATCCCACCATGCCCTATCTAAGTGAAAGACAAAGCAGAGAGAAAAAACTACCTAGGAAGAACTTAGAAACTCAGAAGTTTGGGGATGTGGAGCTGGAGAGAAGTCTCGGCAGCTGTATTTTTGGGATGGAGTAAACTGACCTCTTTATTAGCTTTTACTAGTTTCTTATTTTTGAGCATGCTTCGGAGATTATATATTTGCATTCAGTCGTATTCCGGTTTTCGTTTTACTATTGCTCTGCAATTTTCTGTGCTGTACATTACTTCGGCTGCATGTAACTCAGTTTCTGACTCGCCTCTCGCCTGTTTCACTTCGTTCATTACTCTTCGATGGGTTTTTCCCAAAAAAGAAAAAAAAAAAAAAGATAAACCTGGTATTGCATTCTATGGAGTTCAGCTAAATTTGCGGTAAGTATCGTACAGTAAACTTTCGATAGATTATGTTATCAAGGCTAACAGAGTCTCCAAGTACTTTGGCAATAATATTCTTGTTTTTATTTGGGTAGAAATCAAGGCAATAAAGATTTTGTCACACATTGTGGTGAAAAAAAATCTTAGATTGATTTCTCCTTCCTTCTTTATACAGCAAATTCTGGGTTGGGAATTTCATGCACGAAGTACAAGTTAGTAATAATTTAGGGTTCTGGATTTTTCTAAGTTTTCATGATTTGTTCTTCTCATAACCTTGATTCTTATCAATTGGTAAATTCTTCCTCTGTATCTAATTCTTGCATGTTTTTCCTTCTTTTTTTTTTTCGGCGTCGTTCTTGTTTGATAAGAAGATGCTGGATAAAGTTCTTATTTATGCACTTTTTTTGCATGGATTAATACAGTTGATTTGTTGTCTAGGTCTCCTTTTATTCTAAGGCTATGGCTATGTTTGGTAAAACTAGCTGAAATAGTAGCTGAATTCTGAAATAGTAGCTGATAGCTGAAATAATAGCTGCAATAGTAGCTGAAAATTTTTAGCTGATAGTAATAGTAATGTTTGGTAGAATTATCGGATATATGAGCTGATATATATAAAATTACATAAATGCCTTATTTATTTTTTATTTCATTTTAATTTAGTAAATAAATGAGGGTAAAATAGGAATAAAGTTATGATAAGCTAGCTTATTTTAAAATAAGTTACGTGAGGTAACATCTTAAATAAGCTAGCTTATTATTTAAGCTAGTGGTGTTACCAAACCAACTTATTTGGTCAAAGAGGTTAAAAATCTAGTCAAATAAGCTACTTTGGCCAAATAGGCTAGCTTATTGTGCATACCAAACATAGGGGCTATGTTTGGTATGCACAATAAGCTAGCTTATTTGGCTAAATTAGCTTATTTGACCATTTTTTTAAGCTCTTTGACCAAATAAGTTGGTTTGGTAACACCACTAGCTTAGCTAGCTTATTTAAAATGTTACATTAAATAAGCTAGCTTATCATAATTTTATTCATATTTTAGCCTTATTTATTTACTAAATTAAAATAAAATTAAAAAACAAATAATGCATTTTATGTAATTTTATATATATCAGCTCCTATATCCGCTAATTCTACCAAATACTACTATTACTATCAGCTAAAAACTTTCAGCTACTATTACAGCTTTTATTTCAGCTTTCAGCTACTATTTCAGCATTCACCTACTATTTCAGCGTTCAGCTACTATTTCAACTAGTTTTACCAAGCATAGCCTAAGTATATGATGATTGATAGTTTTTGTGTGTTCCTGTTTGTGGGAGCTTGTTTTGTTATATGAGTGTTGGCACTAAAAATTCTTTAATGTGCCGAAATTAAATAAAATTAATTATTTAGAGTTAATATCAAATTTTAGCTCGATTTAATTAATTTGTCTCGTCGAAATGGTATCTGGATCGATCCAATTACTAATTTGGGTTAAACGAATCCTGATCCGGATAAAACAGGCAATTGGGCCAAGTCCACATAAAGGCCTAAAGGACAGGCCCGTGACTACAAGCCCACCTGACATTAAGGTTTTCACTCTATATAAATAGAGTCCCCCTCATGCATTCTGAGAGAGGGAAAATCAGAGAAAAGAAAACCACAGAGAAATTCTCTACAAGCCCCCAGCACATCCGTGCCGCCTGCGAATCGACACGCAGTCAACAAGCACATTCGTGCCGCCTGCGAATCAACACGCAGTCAACAAGCACATCCGTGCCGCCTGCAAATCAACACGCAGTCAACAAGCACATCCGTGCCGCCTGCAAGTCAACGAACGATCAACGAACATCAGTTCAAACAACCAAGTTCAAGGAGAGATTCAAGTTCCCTGCTACCCTCTCGAAATTAAGCACTCAATAGAGACTCAAGTCCCCTACGACCCTCTCGAAGTCAAACATTCAAGAAAGACACAAGTCCTCTGTGACCCTCTCAAGAACAACAGCAACGCACGCGGACGACGCGCGCACCCCCCTACAGCACGTACGCTACCAGTGTAGTGTATCGTACGGCGCACCCCCTATTGCGTAGTAGAATTCAGAGGATACATAGAAATTGTAAACACACAACATAATAAAAATTATTTTGTTTCCTTATTTTGTCTCGGTACAAAATTCGCGTTAACAAATTTGGTGAACCCGACGTGAACTCACAACCTCTCATCCCTACTACGCAGTACATACGTATCAATCCCACTGTAACGACGATGTATGCTAAAGAGCACACTCCTCGTTCTTCCAAGAAGACCTCCAGCAAAACGACGCAGGGTTCTCTGAGCGCTACTACAGCGCAACCCACCGGCATCTGCACAAGAAGGATGATGAAGAAGGCCGTTGTTAACGCCGCTGCTGCTCGCCTGTTCGCTGCCGAGGTTCCTAAGCAACCTCGCAGAATTTTTGCTGCCTCCATCGCTGTAGCTGCCACTGCTTTGATCGCTTCCAGTTCCGCTCAGCGTAAGAAAGTCAAGGAGGTGAAACCAAGTAGTCTAGAGAAGAAGTGTAAACCACTCATCGTGTATGTCATGACGGTAACACCGAAAATCATTGAAGAGAAGCTAGCGGAATTGCAGAGTCTCCTCGACAAGCTCAAACTCGAAAATGAGGAAAAGAACAAACTAATTGACGACCTCGAAAAAGATGTAGCTGCGCTTCGCGAGACCAAGAAACCTGAGGACTTCGAAAAGGAAGATAGCAGCGACGAGGACGAAATTGACGAGGAGTCTAAGCATGAAGAGATCATCAACAAAGAGAGCTCATACTCCCAAAAGCAGCCGCAAATGTTGATAGCAGACGTTGTTACGAATCAGTTTGGCGAAAGCTTAGCAAATAGTTTTTGCTACGTCAAGCCTTACACTAAGAGGATTGACAAGTTGAAGATGCCGTCAGGTTATCAACCACCCAAGTTCCGGCAGTTCGACGGAAAAGGCAATCCAAGACAACATATTGCACACTTCATGGAGACATGCAATAATGTTGGAACTAGAGGAAATCGGTTGGTGAAGCAGTTCGTCAGATCCCTAAAAGGTATCGCCTTCGACTGGTATACTGACTTAGATCCCGAGTCCTTCGACAGTTGAGATCAAATGCAAGATGAGTTTCTCAACCGGTTCTATAATGATAGACGCGTTGTTAGTATGAGCGAACTCACAAATACCCTACAGTGTGATGAGGAACCAGTTCTGGACTACATCAGTCGTTGGCGTGCACTATGCCATGAATGCAAGGATAAAATAAGTCAGAGTTCCGAAGTAGAGATGTGTATCAACGGTATGCGGATGGAGCTGTTGTACAACTTAAAGGGAAACAAACCTAAGGATTTCCAAGACCTTGCGACGCTAGCTCACGATATGGAAATTACAATTGCCAATGCTCGTAGAAGAGTTTCCTCTTCATCTACCTCTACAAAGGATTCATCAGAGAGTATGACAATCAGTTCATACACATCTCCAAGTACGTCTCCTAGTCCAAAATCCCCCAGTAGAAAAGCATCAAGTGTTGGTAGCTATACGAAGATGCGTCCTACTTCAAAGAAGTTTGAAAAAAAAGACATATCCGTTCGCTGACTCGGATATTTCCGCAATGCTTGACAAACTCCTGGAGCATGAAGTGATTGGGCTTCCTCCACCAAAGCGTCCTCACGAGGTGGGACGAACAGCTGATCCGAACTACTGTAAGTATCATCGGCTTGTCAGCCACCCCATCGAAGAATGCGACACATTAAAGAAACGCAATCAAACACCTGGTAGATGAAGGGAAAATATTGTTGGATAACAACGATGATGTGGAGTCGAACTACACTACCGCAGCTACGTTGTATGACTCTACAACTCTCACAAGAGAAAGTTCACCTCTCCGTGGTGGAGACACAAACTCCATCTACACCCCAGCAAGGGGCGAACGTGTATGATACAGTATAGCTGCTTGGACCCTAAACTTGTATCGTCGACACACTACAACAACATGACCAGAAAAGAAAACACGTCGCACCACTCTACCAAGGAGAAAACGGTGCACGTGCGAACAACTCGACCTCTCCACCAGTAAAACAGAGAATACTGCTCTCTTCTGCAAGAGCCTAAACTGCTAGACAAAGTGCCCCATTCTGCAAGAGCCTAAACTGCTAGACAAAGTGCTCCATCCGCAAGAGCCTAAACTGCTAAACAACAAAGCTTCTACCGTGCAAGAGTCTAAACTGCACAAGAAACGAAAAAAAAAACAAAGTGCTCCTACCGTGCAAGAGTCTAAACTGCACAACAAACAAAGACAACAACACTCCAGAAACGCAAGAGTTAAAACTGCGCAACACCAAATACACTCCTACATAGCAAGAGTCTAAACTGCAAACATCATACCAAACTCCAACAACGCAAGAGTCTAAACTGCGAACCCCCAAATTATACTCTAGCGACACACGAGTCTAAACTGTGAACTCCAAAGAAACACTCCAGCGACGCAAGAGTTTAAACTGCGTACCCTGGAACAAACTACGTTGGCTTAATCTTACAAGTTGACACCGTCTATGACTCTGTAAGTATGTAGGCAGTTTAAGTATACTCTTTACTTAGGTGCAGCTACAACAACAAAAAAATAAAAAACTCTCCCTCCACAACAAAGAGGATCTTGAAGTCAATTTCTCTTTGCGAGAATGGCGTCGACCAAATTAAATCCTCACTTATCCGCCAAGGTTACAAAATTAGCAGGGTGACATAAGTTGTGCCAGTGTCATCCGCTAATAAGTTGACAAATGACAGGATGATGTTCACAGCGTTGGGGGCAAAACTGTCATCCGCCTAGTCGCCAAATGACAGGATGACATTACAAAAGTATGTGAGCACTCCTACGATGAGTTGAGTGTTCATCGACTTTCAAGTCAAAATCAACTGAGTCGGTACCCCACCTCGGCAAACACTTGTACAGTGTACGCGACAAGGTACTGAGGGGGCAATTTGTTGGCACTAAAAATTCGTTAATGTGCCGAATTTAAATAAAATTCATTATTTAGAGTTATCAAATTTTAGCTCGATTTAATTAATTTGTCCCATCGAAATGATATCTTGATCGATCCAATTACTAATTTGGGTTAAACGGATCCTGATCCGGATAAAACAAGCAATTGGGCCAAATCCACATAAAGGCCTAAAAGACAAGCTCGTGACTATAAACCCACCTGACATTAGGGTTTTCACTCTATATAAATAGAGTCCCCCTCATTCATTCTAAGAGAGGGAAAATCAGAGAAAAGAAAACCACAGAGGAATTCTCTACAAGCCCCCAACACATCTGTGCCGCCTGCTAATCGTCACGCAGTCAACAAGCACATCCGTGCCGCCTGCGAATCCACATGCAGTCAACAAGCACATCCATGCCGCCTGCGAATCGACACGCAGTCAACAAGCACATCTGTGCCGCCTGCTAATCAACACGCAGTCAACAAGCACATCAGTGCCGCCTGCAAATCAACACGCAGCCAACAAGCACATACGTGCCGCCTGCAAGTCAACGAACGATCAACGAACATCAGTTCAAACAACCAAGTTTAAGGGGAAATTCAAGTCCCCTGCGACCCTCTCGAAATCAAGCACTCAAGAGAAACTCAAGTCCCCTGCGACCCTCTCGCAGTCAGACATTCAAGAGAGATACAAGTCCCCTGCGACCCTCTCAAGAACAACAGCAACGCACGCGGACGACGCGCGTACCCCCCTACAGCACGTACGCTACCAGTGTAGTGTATCGTACGGCGCACCCCCTACTGCGTAGTAGAATTCAGAGGATACATAGAGATTGTAAACACACAACATTTATGATATTTAATAAAATTTATTTTGTTTTCTTATTTTGTCTGGTCGCAAAATTTATCACAGCACCCTAATTTAACAATAAGTCCTACCTCAAAAGTATCCCTATAATGCGAGGCAAGCGCATCATCGCCTCGCAATTAGGCTGGTTATTTCTTATGGATGATCAGATTGACGAACCAGATACCTTTTGCATCACTCTTTGGAACCCCTGCCCTTCACCTTGAAATCTATAATGCTCCCTCCTTTAGTCCATCAAGATGAGCGGAATAGGGCAGTGACATGCTTGTTGACATCAACCTCCAGTGAGGAAGGGGGCAATGACGATAATAATGATTATCTTGTTTTGTTGTTTTTTACGGGTGTTGTGTTCTCCTGCCCCTATCACTTTACAAGGGACTCCTATTCTGCTTCCGATTGGATCTGTCGCAACTTCGAGGTCCGTGGTGAAAGAGCCTCCGTGGTAGCCGTTGTTGCTCTCAACGGAGTCTTTTATGGGACAGCTCTAGTAATAGAGAGTCCATGTTATGAGTTTGTCGAAGTTGACGTTGCTTATGATGAAGCAGGTTCATTGATCTCAAGGTCATTGCCGGTTGCCGACCACAATCGTGAGCCGCTCATATTTGTCACATCTTGCAGATATTTGTCATATTTGCAGTCTTACGGGAATATCTATTATGCTCATATTGCCACACGCAATTACAAAGGGGCATGTGTGGTGCAAATTTGGGAGTTCAGTTCGGAGTGAAGGAGTTGGGTTGAGGTGAAATGTTTGGGCGACCGTGCCTTTTTCATAAACCGTGGTTGTGGCACGTGGTGTTGGGCGAGCATGAACTCTGATGAATCCTCTGGCGGTATCCAGAGAACTGCGTCTATTTTGTCCTGCCTGAGCTTGTGGAGGATGCAGTGGTTCTGTACAGTCTCAACGACAGAACCACGACCTATCTTTCATGTCCAAAGTTGCTAAACCCTTGCACTGAACCATTTTGGGTCATACCACCACAGCTAAGGTTAATGTCATATTTTTGTGTGACTTGGTAGTAGTACATGTTGTTTGCCTATTTTTGTCTATATCATAACCTCATTCTTTGTTTTTGCTGTTCCAGGTTGCCCTTTACAAGTGAACCGAGCATTGAAAAAGTTATTGATGTTTCCGAGTCTTACCAGGGAGAGGATGCCGCTGATTATAGGGTGCTGCCACCACAGAATGGAATGCAAGCGACCTGCTTCTCTGATCTTCCACTTGAAATGATTGAATTTACTTCAAATTACATGCACCTATTCGATTACTGGAATTTCTGTTGCAGTTTGAAGATATTACAGTCATCACTGGCTCCTCCTAGGTCGAGGACTCATAACTCATTCCCGTTGTTCATGGTATTTGAGAATGATGATGGATTTTGCCGCGATGATGTACGCTTGTGTACTCTGAAATTTTCGGACAAACCCTTTGCCATAGACTACTCTAATCCTTAGGGTTCTTTAATCCCTTCACAAGGGTGAGCGGGTATTTTCCAGCTCCTGATCCATACGAGGTCATTGGTTTCTCAACTTACCCGACCTGCTCCCAGTGTTTGACGGTCTCTATCGAATATAATGAAGACTCAACAATTGTTATTAGGTACCTTGGATTTGGCAGTACTGCATGGAACTTATGTCGCTTCAACAACGATATTGGTTTTATCCCTGGTTCTGGTTGTCCAATTTATTTTGGAGGTGCATTCTATTTTCTTGATATGATCGGGTATCTTGGAGTATTTGAATTGGTAGACGGAGATCCAAGATGGAGAGTGTATGAGAAGCCTCTTTATCGAACTGGTAGATTGCATGATTGCTATTTGGTTGAGTGTAGTGGTGAAATTGTAGCAATATACATAGGGGATAAGGGGAAGTGGATTCAATTGTTCAAGTTCAACCACTCGAATACAAAGTGGACTCACCTGAAAAGCCTTGGTGATCATATTTTGTTTATTCACCATGCATCATCTTCTTTAGTTCTTACAAGCGACACCAAAATGAAAAATAGGATTTACCTCACATATCTTAGAGGAAAGAGTATTGTTTACTACTGTCTCGAAACGCAAGAGTATCACGTTCCAGAAGCAAAGGATTCCTTCAACGATCTTTGCTTTTTGAATCATTCCCTACTATGTTGTTGGATTTAGCTTTTGTTTCTTATTGATTAACGAATTTGCAATCTACAGGTCCTTCAGCACACCTGGTATTGCATATTCTATAGAACTGAGTTATATTCGCATTACGTATCGTAGACTAAACCTTGATGGATTTAATAGCAACTATGTTTACAAGGGTTCATCGAAGTTGAGTGGATGTGCCAAGATAACTTTAATTTGGATATCACCGTAAAATTTGTACGTTGGCCAAAATCAGAGCTTTTGTTGTTAGGTTGTTATCGTTACAGATCACATATCTGAGAACGTTAACCAGCGGAAAAGCTAATCAGCAGGTTTGGGAACTATCCTCGTCGCAAAATCCTCCGACTGCATTCGAATCTTGTCAGAGGTAGACACTAGAAAGCGAGCGTTACAAGGCTATTAACACATCAGAAAGTTGTCATCTTTACTACAATGTAATTCAACACCTGTAAAATGTTCCACAATACGCCTCGCTTTTTCAGTATTTCCCGACAAAACAATATCTCGAGAGGATGGTGTTCTCACAAGCCGAAGAACTTACCTGCTCATCATAGATACATACTACAGTACTAACACAAGTAATACTGAAATTGGAGTGAAACCATAAAGTTAATTCTAAGAATGGAATGTTTGTTCATGACATAAGCTAAACAAAGTACAATCAAGAGTTACTATTACATTCTGGTCATTAGCTCTTCACATTGCCAAAAAACCTAGAAAGGGGTAAAGGACCATCGGCTTCTTCACAATCACTACTCGAATGTTTGCTCCTAGACCTATGCTTCCTTTCCTTTCTTGTTCTCTTTGATCTAGATTTTGACCTTCTCGACTCCCGCTCTTCGTCATCACTACTCAAAGATTCAGAAGACGAACTTGAGGAACTCGAATCTGATGATCGCCTCTTTGAATGCTGCAAACAACATAGCAATATTGACTCAGGTTAAATAACTTTACATAGGTCGAGGAAAATAAAATAAAAGCTAAGGTATCAGCCATGACTGCGCAAAAATTCAGATTTGAGACTGGACTCAAATATTGGCATATTCTTGCTTTAGAAGAGTAAAAGTAGGATTACAACTACAGCAAGATGGCATTCTTTTTTTTATATTCAAAAAAAAAAAAAAAAAAAAAAACTACTGCAAGAATGAATATAAATATGACTTCAGATAAGCTACAAGCTCTAAAGAACCAAACCAGGCTTTAAAAGGTGTTACCTTTCTCTTTTTGCTACTACGTTTCTTTGAGCTCTTTTCTTTATCTGTCACAATACAGAAAAAATTCACATTAAGAAAACCATCAACAAGCACTACAAATTAGTTCCCATCATTATTTCCCTTCATATTACATATTCTTTGACAATCTATTAGGTCAAATGACCAAATTATTTTTGTTTTACTAGTCGTTGATATGGAGGGAAACGAAAAGCAAATCAAATTTGGACAAAGTTCTCTACAGTTTGAGGCACCGTTCAGAAAATAAAAATAAATTTTGAAACCGCAACATGATAAAGGAACTTGTACAGCATATTCAGTTAGTGAGTTTAAATTAGGAGAGATGACCAGAAGAGTCCTTTATTAGATCATTTAGCATAGCAAGTCTCCAACATCCCTAACTTAATCTCTTAAGCACCATTCTCTTCGAGTACAAACATTCAAGAATCTCAAGCAAAAGCTTGCAGCTTACAATTAAATGGTGTTAAAACTACAGCCATTAGGATGATATAGCTTGCAAATTTTGAGGATAAATTCAAATCATTGTATAATCACACTAGGTATGTTTCTTTTCCCCATACATCATGAAAAAGGATTCCCAAAAACATAAGTGAGTGAACATTAGCATACATGTTCAGACATATACAGCAGCCCAACTTGCCAAACGCCAAATCTTTGTCTCAAGATGTTACAAAAACTATGTGAAAATGTAGACCGAATCAATAGCTTTCAAACATAATGGGTGTATCACCAATGAAATTAGCCATATGGACTAACATCCATCTTTGAAAACTAACTACTCTCCATTCCTATAGCAGGTCTGCCAGATCCTATAAGTCAAATAATAATAATTCCGTTTCAAGATATGGGGCAGTTTATAATTACACATGTGACAATGGTCACTCATTTTTTACTAATACTATAATTTTTAAGTCACTTTACAATAACCACTGTAACAATTAATGCAATTTAGCTCAATAAGGCAATTTTAACTAATATTGTCTAATTTAAATCAATATGTGACAAACATTTTAGACTCGAGGGAGGAGAAGCTCAGTCATACAGACCTGATGATCTTATACACCACAGACAATGACACGTAAGCATAACTATATATACATAAACATCATATGTTTCTTTATCTGCTTGGAATTTTTTTGCATACCTTTTCTATGTTTAGACTTGCTTCTAGAATGGTTTCTTCCTTGAGAAAGCTTTCGTTCTCTTTCCGCGTCTAGTTGAGCCCTGTATTCTCTCATCATCCTGTCTTTGTCTGCTTCTAACTCACCCCTTTTCACTGCTTCTTCCTGTACACCATAGATTACCAATAAGTCCAAGATCACAATGATGGCAGCAGAATAAAGCTTGGGAAAGATATTGAGAACCAAAAGAGAGGAATTATATTTAGAGACATGTATGCAAAAATAATGTGATCAATCGGGAAAGACGTTCCTCTACAGGAAAGCTTTTTAACTGCCACAACACAGTTGACATCGCGGAACCCTCAAGGGGAAAGGCAGCTCACGATGACCCCAATACCCAATCCTCTCTTAATTGTAGGTCAGACAACAACACATCCCGCATTCAAAAATTTTATCTTTGGTCTTTTTAGAGAGGAGATATAGAAAACAACACTGACAAACTGATCACGCAAAACTTCATTAGAACATATTTGACCTGAAGAGGCATAAAGCCTTCACTCCAGTAATGCTAGAATTAAACACAAATGAAAGTATAATCACCACCTTCACATCACTCAGATTGATAGACAAATAGTCCTATTGAGTTTTCACATCAGGAATTAAAGAGGTCAAAACTCGTAGGCCGTAGCGTACAACTTTTTTTTTTTTTTTTTTTTTTATAAGTAAGATGGGAGATTGGGATGTCTACTGAAGGACAGTAAGACACCAAGGGGGTGACTCCCATAGTCCCATGTACAAGATAGCACATCGTTACATGCGACGGCAATACTATCTTTTTGTCCATCATATACTGATTACGTTACTGTTAAGTATCATAGTTGATGCATCTTCACCTATATAGATGAAGATATAGATAAAGATCAAAGCTTGGATCAGCTATATAGAACACAATAAATGTTTATTATGCCCGCTTAGATAGATCACACAGTAGCTAACTACTAGCTATGGACTTATATTAAGGAGATTTGTGGCTTCAGCTTTGCGTTTAATGAGTAACAAAACTTTAGAAAACATCACTTTTTTTTCCCAATTTCCACCATTGAAATTACAACTTAATGTCACCAGCTATACAAGATTCCAAAGGGATAGCAATAGTCCAGTACCACTGACTTTGAGAAACCTTATGAAGATTAAGGAATAGAATAATACATAACGTACACACAAATTTAAACAGGTGCATACTCCAATAGACTCTGAGGGTGGGGGGGGGGGGGGAATAGGTCATTAAAATCAAGTCCCTCCAAGAAAACTCCACTTTTTGAAAGTTAGCAAAGAAGAGCCACCAGCCCACCACTCACCAGAAAATTAAAACCCAAAGTCTACTAATTCACACAAATATGAACAATATTTAAAACTTGAGGTAAGTTTATTAAAAAAAAAAAAAAGGTCTTCTACAACGATGCAATAAAGCAGAAATATGGAGTATTACCTTTTGTTTCATCTTAAATTCCTCCCAAGTAACAGTGTGTGAGGTTTTCAGGTTAGCCAAACGAGCAGCATGCCACTCTGGTGTATGAAATGAACCATCCACCTGAGACTGGCCTCATCAGTAAATGTACGGGAACAAAAAGACTGTCCATAGATTCTATATCAACTGGAAAAAAAAAAAGCTGTACAGGGAATTATAAGTATAAGTAACCAGAGATTATCATGAGAGGGTCTTAATTTATGTAGCCTTTGACTATATCGTGCCATAGCCTTTGACTATATCGTGCCATTTATAAATTGAATTAATTAATTATGACGCTGAAATGTTTATTGTTCCGGCTAACTTTAGCATTCCTACTGAACACATACGACAAATCACACAACTTCCTCAACCATCCTCACCCCAGCATGACAACATACTACATGATGCAGCCTATAAAAGTCCCAACCTTTGAACCAGAACCATTGTAATATCAACACAACACGATATCAACTCATAAAAAGGTTTGAATATACTCCCTTTCTAGAGCATCAAATTTTCTAGTGATGTAACTGCACAACATCATTTGCAAGCTAATTGGATCCATAAGCTTCTTTAACTTGCAAACCTTTGTTACATATACTGCTCCGCAAATATCAGGAACTCCCAACACTTGGAATCTATACAAGTGCAGCATAACACTGATGCGAAAATTTTCTGCGGCAATGAGCTTCTCGTACAAGATGAAGCAGTAGCCTCATCCTACCACTGAGGAGGGACAAAACAAAAGTTGAAGACTACCCAGAGCAAAAAACCCCTATAGTACTCCAACTTGATCAGCTCCAAACAACTAAAACCGATAGAAAACACGAAGAATTCGTACTGCAAAAGGAAAAAAAAAAAACACAGAAGTTCTACCAAACAAGCTAGACATTTTTCCATAAAAAATTGATGCTCACTCGGAAAAACTAACGTTAGTGTCAACCTCAATGCTTTCTTTTCAAAAATCGACATAATTACGCTACCACGAACGCAACAGATAATCCTATTGGACATTATAAGTATCTTATCCTACACATTACACAGTTGTAACAAGGAGATACAAGTTCAAATCAATCAAACATTACTACATCCAAATTCAGCTCACTCATCATCAAACTTAAATTGAATCAAACAATAAGCAATTAATAACATAAATCCAACATAATAAAGAGAAAGGATCATAGGATAAATAATTATAATAAGAAACGGAAATAAGTAAAAGAAAGTCAAGATGATATGGAAGGGTACAAACCATGCCATCCTCAACCTCGTCTTGAGCACCTGAGCTGGACCCCACCCTGGCTCTTTGCATAGCTTTGTAAGCTTGATTTTTGCCCATTATTAATTAATTTGGGAGGTGCCCAGATGAGAATTTCGTGATAAAAACACAAGAACAGTTGGCAATTTTTGGGTGGGAAATCGAATTTCAAACAATGGGGGGGGGTATTGTGGGTATGATTGAAACTTGATTGGTTGATTTTGGGGAAATAATTGAATTTTGAAGGGTTGATCAAGTAATGAATTTGGGGAAAATTTGAGGAAGAAGAGGAGAGATGAGCAGGAGATTGATTGTGTTTATGGATGCAAAACGAGAGACAGAAAGAGGAGGATGACTGGTGAGCGAAGGACTCTGATAGGACCCGATTAAAAATTTTAAGGTTAGCTTTGGTTAAGTCCTACCGTATATTGAGTGAAATCCGACTGGTGTTAGTAAGACCATGTTTGATAGGATTACATCTTTCTGAACTGAACTGAACTGATCTGATATGATTTAAATGATTCTGATTTGATCTGATCTAAATTGAATGATTCTGATCTGATCTGAATGATTCTAATCTGATCTGATTGGAATTTCTGATTTCTGAACTGAATATCATTTAAGTGAACATATCCATTTAACATATTATTATAAATATTATTATTATTATCATTATTATTATTATTTGTAAGGATTTGGTTCTTTATTCATCCACAAAGGGGAAATAAAAGAAAAAGTTTACAAAAATAACCTCTAAATGAAGATTAAGCATTCATTTGATCCACTAATTCCTCTATATTACAATTCCTCTTCCAATAATACAATCTTGTGCAAACAATGAATTTGATTTGCTTGATCATCCACTCCATCTGATGCTCTTGGTCCTCAAATAATCTGAAGTTTCTTTCCTGCCAAATAAGGTAGATTGTGGCACTTAAACAACAGACTGCCCGTGAGTATTTCCAATGTTTCCGATTTGCTCTTCTTCTATACCAGTTCATAGCCATGTGCATATTATTATGAGGTTGGTTCATACCAATCCAGCTCCTGATTTCACCCCAGAAACTTGCTGAAAATTTGCAGTTGAAAAATAGATGATTGTCGGTTTCTGCAGCTGCTTTGCAGAGACAACATCTGTTTACCAATGGAAAGCCTCTCTTAACCATGTTGTCCACTGTGGCTAGCTTCCTCTGGATAGCAAGAGCAGCTATGAAGCTGTGCTTAGGCAGGTTTATACCGTTCCAGATGATCTTATGCCAATTCACCTCTGCAAATTTCATTCTGAAGTGTTCATAAGCAGCTCTGGTATTGAATTTTCCATTCCTGCTCCAACTTCTAAGCAGATGCTCTAGAGCCTCAGCATCCCCTAGGTTGGTCATTAGTTCATTCTTCACTTTAACAAGACTTTTCCAGTTCTCTGAGTCAGGCTCTTTTGCTACAATGTCCTTCAGAGGGCAATTTTTCAACTTATAAGCTCTTACCCAACTCTCCCATATTCCTTCTTTCCTGCATTGTAATCTCCATAGCCATTTACAGATTAAGGCTTTATTCCAAGAAAGAACCTCCTTAATGTTCATACCCCCTTCCGATCTTGGGGAACAAACACTCATCCAGCTTTTATATTGGATTTTCCTTTGCCCTGGGCTTATGTTCCATAGGTAATCCTTGCAGATTTTGTGGATTCTTTTAATAATACCAGCAGGGAGCAGCACACTGTTACACCAGAAGTTTTCAACTCCAAATACGACAGAGTTGATAAGTTGACATTTGCCAGCATAGAAAAGAGTGAGAGCAGACCAGTGCTTGATTGCATTCTGAATCTTTCCAATTAGTTGAGAGTACATATCTGATCTCAGTCTAGCAGTATTGAGAGGAACACCAAGATATCTGAAAGGGAACATGCCCTCTGAGAATCCTGTTCTAGCAAGAATAAGCTGCTTCACATCATCTCTTACACCACCAAAGTAGACATCAGTTTTGGAGTGGTTAGCCTTCAACCCTGAGATGCCAGCAAAGGTGTTAAGACAATCCATAACTGCTTCTACTGATGGTGAGTCTCCCCAAACAAAGATCATTAGATCGTCCGTAAATATCAGGTGGGTGAGCATAATTCTGGAGCATTTGGGGTGGTAGGAGAATTGAGGTTTCTGCTGCAGATTTCTCAAATATCTGGATAGAAACTCCATGCTCATCACAAAAATGTAAGGTGAAAGAGGATCACCCTGCCTGATTCCACTTTTCCCTTGAAAAAACCCTTCATAGACTCCATTGATCTTGATAGAATACCAAGTTGTAGTGATACATTTGTAAATCCAATCCGTAAACTTGGCAGGGAATTTCAAGCCAATGAACATGCTCTTAATGAAGCTCCAAATTCAAGGAATCAAAGGCTTTCCTAATATCCACCTTAATAAGGCATCTGGGGGAAGTGTTCTTTTGAGTGTACCCTTTCACCAATGTTTGAGAGAGAATGATATTATCGAAGATGTTTCTCCCAGCTGCAAAAGCAGCTTGTTCTTCACCTATCAGCATTGGAAGGATCACTTTTAGTCTATTTGCCAATATTTTACTAATCACTTTGTAAAGAGTGGAGCAACAGGCGATTGGCCTGTAATCAGTGACAGATTCTACATTCTGCTTCTTGGGAATTAGAGTAATCATAGTAGCATTCAGCTTTTTGGGCATATGAAGATTGTTGAAGAATTCCATAACAGCAGCTATCAAATCCTTCTTTATTATTTCCCAAGCTCCTGGGAAGAATCCCGCACTAAATCCATCTTGGCCTGGGCTTTTGTCAGGGTGGATGATAAATAGGGCATCTTTAATTTCCTCCTGAGTGACTTCCCTAACTAAACCCTCATTTAAATCTTCAGTGACACAGCTCCATGTCCTTATAAACTTAGTGTCTAGTTCACTAATATCAGAGTCAGTACCCAAAAGACCTTTGTAGAATTTTATGAATGCTGCTACAATGTCCTCTGAGTTAGACCATTATTTCCCTTCCTCATCCTTGATCTTGATAATCATACTTTGGTCCTTCCTTTCTGCGATTCTAGCATAGAAGTATCGAGTGCTATTATCGATTGAATGTGAGTGATTTTGGCTCTCTGAGCCAACATACTGATTTCAGCCTTATTTTAACTTGCAATAAAGCTCCTTTGCCTCATCTACTTCCATCTGCAGAGATGAGTTCCTTGGATCATTATTTAACTTTATCTGAATGCTCTCCATCTTTGCCCTACAGTCATTCACTCTTTTGGTGAGGTTAGAGAACACCCTTTTATTAAGTGCAGTAAGGGATTGTTTGGTTCTCTTGAGTTTCTCATAAAACATGTCCATAGGCCTGCCTATACAGCTCCCGCTCCAGCCATTGGTGATTGTGAAGTCATAATCCTTATGCTCTCTCAAGTAGTTAAGGAATCGGAAATTTTTCCTTATCTGCTTTGGATCCATGACAGTTACCAGAATGGGTGAGTGACCAGATACACCCTGGGGCAAGAATTCTGCTATGGAGTTGGCAAAATCATTGACCCAGGTATGATTGATCAATGCTCTGTCCAGTTTAGCCGATATTCTATCTGGTTCCTCCTGATTGTTAGTCCAAGTCAGCCTGCAACCTCTGCTTTTCATGTCAATCAAAGCACAATCAGCTATACAGTCATTAAACTCATCCATGTCATTCTGAGCAGCCTGATTGCCTCCCTCTCTTTCTGTTCTATCCCTTACTGTATTCAAATCTCCCATGATGATCTAGGGAGTGTTTGAATTAGACCAAATTTTCAGATCAGACCAAAGATCCTTCCTCTCCTTAGAGTCATTGCTTGCATACACCATTGATATTAGCATCTCCCTATTATCCACTATATGAGTCACCTTACAATGGATAGCCTGGCTAGTCATTGAAATGATATCAACCTTTACAGTTGAATTCCAAATCAACCAGATTCTTCCATTATAGTGTGCCATGTGATTAGTTGTGACATTATAATTGTTGAAGCATCTCCTGGCAATTTTCTCCACTTTATTGCTTTTCACCCTTGTTTCTAGTAGACCAAGCAAACTTAACCTATATTTCAGCAAGAAATTCTTAGCCTCTTGCTGCTTGAGAGCTTCATTGAGCCCTCTGGTGTTCCAAGCTGCAATTAACATGATAAGGGTGGTGGCCCTAGAATGCCCCTTCCCCTAAAAGTTGCTTGAATCCTTTGCTAGTATTAATTTCTCCTTCCACCAATAATGCTGAAAAGCTATTGCTCAACGCAGTTGGGACCATAGCTTCTTCCATATTCTTTCCTTGGACTTTTGGGTTTCCTAAACCCCATGTCATCCATGCTTATCATATCATCTGCTGGTGACATTGGTGGTGTAAAGTAGTGTTCATGACTGTCCTCTACAACCACTTGATCCTGCACATTCTCCTTTTTTCCTTCCTCTGAAATTTTCTCTTCCTGTATAATATGTGGCTGTTCAGGTTTTGAAACCCTTGCTTTTGGCTTGTACACCATTGCAGGCTTTGCAACAGGTTTAGCCCTGTTAAGCTTGCAGTGTTGCTCCTTATGCCCTAGCTTACCACATGTCTTGCAAAAATGTGGTACCCACTCATATTCTATCCTTTGACATATCTGACCACAATGAAGGGTATTGATAAGGATGTTTACTGGTAGTTCTTTAGATATATCAGCTTCTACCAGGATTCTTGCAAAGGTAAGTCTCTCCTGCTTAGTTGTGGTATTATCTGCATACAATGGCTTTCCAACCCTGCTTCCAATCTTGCTTAAAGCATTCTCACTCCATAGCCAAGGGTCCAAGTCTGGTAAGAGAATCCATATAGGCACCACTGACATACGATCAAGCTCCTGTGAGATGCTCGGTGACCATGGTTTCAAAATCAGTGGGTTTTCACCCCAATTTCCAAGGTCCTCCTTTCAGGATTTCATTCACTACAGCCGCTGAACTGAATTGAAAAGCAAACCAGCCTCTCCTGAAATACTTAACAATTGGTTCTTCTATGTCTTTCCACACCCTCTTGGTGTAATCAACCATGTCCTTCATTTTTGGTTTGGCTCCTATCACATTTCCCACCAATGTAAACTGCAATTTTTCAAGTTCATACTTGATATCAGACTCCTCTATAGTAATTTCCCCATTTGCCTCACTGGTCTCATCATAAAACAATTTCATCCCAACCTTTGACTTTCCAGAAACAACAGAATTCCATGATTTTTTGGGCTCTGAATTCTTCTCATCATTTGCTATTCTAGAGTTAGAACTAGCAGTTGTACCAGATTTAGGATTAGTGTTGTTCATACCTGCCTTAGTCATCGCAGAGTTGATCAATTCATTCAAAATTATTAGACCTCTTCCATTTTCGACGAGCTGGGTTTGTGTTTTTTTCCCCCGATTCTGCTTCAATCCCTTCGATGTTGGTCTCAGTATCTTCGTCATGTGATTCCGCTTCTGTTGGTGTGATTTGTTTTTTAGGTCTCCCTCGTTTCTTACCCTCTTTTCCTTCCGCCATGAAAGCTTAGAGTTGAAGTTTCCCTGTCCGTACAGTCTAAGAAGGAAATCTTCCTTTTTTCATGGTTTGTTATTATTTAAAGTAATTAAGTTTTGCTATTTTTTATTATTATTATACAAGCTTTGACACGCACACATATGTGCAAAAGCATAAGATCAGATCGGAACCCCAATATTATTGGTCACTCACTCCTTTTATCAAATTCCCCTTCTTCTATTGTACTCGAAACATTCATAATATTAAAAGGCACGTAAGATTAATCATATGCTAATTTAATCTATTGAAACTTAGAACCCACGTTATATATGCAAGGCATTAAAAAAGCGTCCATTTCCATAATGATCTTAGCATGCTTAATGACAATTTTTTTATAAGGATAAGGCTCATTGGGTAATGATCTGGTTAGGTAATACCGAGTAATATATTCTAAGAGATTCTAGCAAAACCGACGATATGAAATGCTCACATTTCAGATGTCATACCACATGAATTTCAATCTAGTCAAGAGTGCAACCAAGAAGGAAAAGAAGAGCAGTTGGAGATTGCTATTGAGTGTGAAATAACATCAATTATCAAAAACTCTGAACCGCTATAACTAAATCGATTACAACAAAAAGATTCCTCATGTGCAATCTACACAACCACAATATCAGTGACATTCTCACACCAGTGAGGCTTCAAGTCTTTGGCCATGACAAAATCTGCAAAAATCATACATTACCATAGAACAAATAGATGAGAGAAAGATCACAACGAAAAAGGAGATGTGAAATCCAAAGATAATGATCAGCTAATATCAAAGATATAATCGCGAAATTATTGAAAATGTATTGAACTTCGCGATTTTGATAGAAAGCGTTATGTCGTGAAATGACACTAATGTAGCTAGACACGGTATTCTAATGATGATACCATCTATCTGTGGACTTTATAGTACGACCTAATAATATGCAGTTGAATACTACTAATACAATGAAGACTTAATAACAGTAGAATGAGCCAATATGGACTACTAACCTTATTAATTAGCTAACATCAACCCACGTCATGGAACAATTCCAACTGAAATAAAATTAAACTCATATAATTACTTGATCACTTCATACATAGATATTACATATCGTGAGAACACATTAATTTTTGCAGTGAGAAGGAGAACAATATATAATGTGAAGAGGAGAATAAAATCGTGAGTTCTCATCTTCATTCACCATTCATATGATTATGATCATCCTACAACAACAACAACAACAACAACAACAACAACAACAACAACAACAAACAAACAAAAAAAAAATTGAAAATATTTTTATATCAATGCAACATGAACTCGACGAAAAAAAACCTTGTAAATTTCCAATTTCATGCTTGATCAGAAACTATTTTCACCTGGAACAAAAGAAGCCTTAAACGATTTAGTTGTGGTTTGTAGTTGACAGTAAAAAAACAAATGAAAAAAAAAAAGTCTTAACAATGGAGAGATAGTCGGGACAATTCTACTATACCTATTATCATACGACCAAAGTCCTCGTCGACGTCTCAACCTTCATTGTATACGGCCCACGCGCCGTCCTGCACCGTCACACTCTCACCGTGATTTCTCCTTCCAACTCCCCACCCAAAATACAGAGTATCACCAAACTGCCCCAATATTCAATTCAACTTATAACTTACAAATTACAAAATCGATGAATTGAACTTTGAAACAAAATAATTTGGTGTATCGAATTGAAAATGAATATATAGATGGTAAATTAGTACTCCCTCCGGTCCTATTTAAACTTCCTTTTCCTTTTTGCGCACTCCAAAAGAAGAAATAATAAATAATACTTTATAATTTATTTAGCAAATAAATTTAAAAGCTAATCTTAGGCAACATCTTTATGTTGCCTCCCTAATTTTTCTCTCGACAAAAATCGTAATATTTTAGGAATGGGAAGAACAAAATCGAAACCCTGAAAAAGAGAGAAGGAAGTTTAAATAGGACCAGAGGAGTAATTTGAATCATTGAGAGAAGAAAAATAAGCTTTAAACCACAACAAATCAAATTGATTGAATACTCACTTGGCATAAGTAAACTTCTTTCTCAAGGCTGTTGAAGCACACGTGAGAAGTTTGATGTTAATCAATCTAATCGCGAGGAATAGGGAACGGTTGGTTTTATCTGAGAGGCAGTTTGAGAGTAATTAAGGGGAGAGGAAACTATTAAAACTGCTGCAGTTATAATGTTTGATTAACATGGTTTTTTTTTTTTGAAATTGACCATTATACCCTATTTCTTTAGAATGATATTGTCTTGTAAAAGGGTATAAATGGGAACATATTAATTTGGAAACCTTAAGGGGTGTTCTCTTTATAATAGTACATAGATTAAATTTTTTAACATGAAGGCCACATGCAAGTAATACTTTTGATTTATAGCTCCCTTGTAGACCAAGCCGCAATTCGGTAACAAAGTCGTTCCAAATTAAAATGTCACCCTCATAACAGTGAGGCTATCATAAAAATATTAGGTTAGAATAATATATACCTT
The DNA here is from genome assembly GCA_963680865.1 of Spergularia marina. NCBI lineage: Eukaryota > Viridiplantae > Streptophyta > Magnoliopsida > Caryophyllales > Caryophyllaceae > Spergularia > Spergularia marina. Next base: position 16,149,091 of record OY804553.1, on the reverse strand, counting down.
TAATTAAACCTTTAAATTAAAACTAACAACATACTCGAAGAGCATCTCTTGTACGTAAACAAAGTTCTAGTTTAGATAGCATATTCAAGAAGTTAATTGATTTTTACGTAATATGTGCTTACGTACATTGGTACTTGCAAGGCTGAATACACAATATTAGAGTGGAGACGTGGTAAACATGCATGCATGTATCTTCTAATGTAGTAACATGTCTTATGATGCACCGTTTACTTTAACCCATTGAAATTATGCTAATCATTAGGAATTTTGACCATAATATGTAGACATTATCTTTTTATTTAAAGTAGAAATAGATTGTACAGTAGATGTGTAGTACCTTTCATCTAATATGACTATATCTTGCTTGAAACGACCGATATTCCCAACATTCTCAAATTCCTCGGAATGAATAATCAATCCCATGACATCTGCATAACCACTATGAAAATTAGATGTATATTCGACAACACATTACTCTAAAATTTTGAGGCGGGTAGACTGAAGTCAGGTACGAAGGAGTAGAACTTACCAACCAATTTGTCTTGTTTGTCGGCAAAGGATTGGACTCCATGTAAACTTACTAAATTATAGTAGTTCATTGGATAGTCATCTACGTCTACATCAGATTCCGCAACATCAGTTGATTTACTTATAGTTAGCTGATACGGATTTGGAACAACTCTCAGCCTTTTATCCGCTCGAATAACTTTTGCTCCTTCAAAACAATAAACTAAGCCCTCTTGAATTCGTCCAATAAAGTAATCGACATCGGCTGAAAATATATTACATTGCATTGGTTCTCCCTGTAAATTTAAAGATAATAAATGTTTAGAAATAAACCATAAACGTAGTTTATCAGAATTGATGACATAGACGTGTACCAATTAAATTGATACGGTAGAGTACTTACAGTTTTGTCAACTAAAATCATCTTCCAAACATCCTCACCACTCTTGCTTTGACATTCCAGCATTGTCCATTTGGAATTAAGAACAAAAAGGGTGCAAATGCTTTCGACATAATAACAATAAAGTAAAATCAAATAATCGTGAGAAAACATTAAGAAAAATTTAGGAATTGACTCTTACGTCTTACACAACAAAGTGTCAAGCTATATAATCATATTCCCAAAATTGCAACAAAAATCTAAAAATCTAAATTTTTTGCGTAAAGTAGATGTAGAAATACCTTGATTCCCCGTCGTTACTATCAATTTACGAACCTAAAACATATAATAGATTAAACAAATTACTTTATCATTCGAAAAGAAGTAAAAAGTGTTGAAAATATAAGATCAAATTGAAAAATTATTGCAAACCTCACCTGATTCTGATCAATTCTGAAAACTTTGTCACATATGCATCTTTGTTGACAAATAAACTGTAGTGAATAATTTTTATACGCAATAGACTCTTCCATTGGGAGGTTAGAGAAAGTGGAGGTAGTGGAGATATGGTTTTGGAAGTTGAAGTATGTAGCAGTTTTGATCAGTTTTTTTATTTTTTTATTTTTATTTTTAGTCTTCTTTTAATTTGCTGTATGTCGTAGGCTTTGTGTTAAAGTAGGGTTATGGGGATACATTTTTTATCTAATAAAATATTTTTTTTAATGTGCTGTTGTTGTTGAAAGCATTTATTTAAGTCAAAGACTCCTTAGTTTTTGCTCTATCTTTCCAATGGCTGAGAAGAAGTTAGCACTGTAATTTACTAATATGACCTTCATGCTTTGTTTAAGTAAGGGTTACAGGCGGGGGTATAAAGGGCAATATATTAATTTGGAAAACAAAAAGGGTGTTCTCTTTATAATAGTACATAGATTATTATCACGAAGAATCAATAACAATTTACTAAATATTTGTGGGAAGCCGAGATACTATCTGAGCCCCCACACATTTTGCTATGGTAAAACCAATCCTAGTAATTATCATCATGTCGAGTAAGAAGATGATGTTCAACAAGAAGTTGGCGCAGTGCTAAATGATATGGAGATTGATAACGAACATGAGGATGATATGTAATGAGATAATTAACTCTATGGCAATCCACTAGATACTTCAATTCGTTTACTTTTCTAATAGTAATTTATGATGATTTTTTTAAAATAAATTTTCCTTCTTAATTATATTTTTGTAACCTATAATCATTAAAAATAAAAGGATTAGAGTTGATAATGATATCTAATTTAATCTAATACTATATATTAAAACCTGAAACCAAGTCTATCCTAGAACGACACTTGGCATTCATTAATTAGATAGAACATAAAAATAACATTAAATATAATTATCGGTTAAGATATGGCAATAAATTATCATAGAGTAATATAATATAGGTAATTTATGGAAAATAATTATTATGGTAATTTATTAGAACAAAGATAAGCCGTAGTATAGTATTAGCTAATTTATAGAATATAATCATCATGGTAATTTATTATAACAAAGATAAGCCAACATTTTTCTTATAGAATGAGTATAAACAATATAAATATATAGCATGGGCGTGGCACGGGCATGCAAACTAGTTATTTTAAAAACAACTTATTTGACTGAACTGAACCAAAATTCAATCATCTGATATGAAATGATCTGAATGATTCTGATCTGATCTGATCTGAATGATTCTGATCTAATCTGAATAATTCTGATCTTATCTGATCTGAATTCATCTGAGAATAAGTCCTATCAAACAGGGCCTAAGTTTCCTGTGAGACGGATCCAAAAAGAAAATAGCACATCAATGAAAAGAGAAAAAATTTAATGTGTATATACCAAAGAGGGTTTTTGAAGAGCTTAGAGAGGGTTCAAAGGAGAAATGGTTCAAAGGAGAAAAACTTAGAGAGTTTAAAAAATGAGAAATACACGCAGTTTATTATTAACAATTTACAGGAATAATTATTAATAATCTACATATATAATCCTTATTTTCGTTAGACTCTTCGATAAAGCTAAATAATAAATTTACGACATAATCATTCATGACATCAATTATGTATATCTAAACATTTCGAAGCATATATCATTAGAACTGTTTCGAAAAGTTTCTCAATTTGAGATCCATTTACACATTTTTCAGATATACAAAACAATATAGAGAGTTTAAAAAATGAAAAATACACGCAGTTTATTATTAACAATTTACATATAGAATTTTATTTTCGTTACTCTTCGATAAAGCTAACTAATAAATTTACGACATAATCATTCGTGACATTACTTATGTATATCTAAAAATTTCAAAACATATATCATAGATTTGTTTCGAAAAGTATTTCAAATTGAGATCCATTTACACATTTGTCCGATATACAAAACAATATAGTTACTCCGTATACATTCAGTAGATTTGTTTTTTTTTTTTTTGAAAAGGTTAAAGAGATTCCAAAATAAGAGAAATGGTGAGGAAGTCCAAGAATTGAAAGATTATGACAAGAGTAATATAGTTACTACGTATACATTTAGTAGAGTTTTGTTTGACATTTTGTGTGTCATAGCTACGTTACAACTATTTCTGGAAGAGTTAAAGAAGAGAGTTGGCATTGACTATACCCATACAGCTGAACAAGTACTCGGAACCGTTGTTGGAACCGGCAGTTCCGATTTCGGTACGAAATTTTAGGAACCGTTGCCTAGCTAGTTATTCCGGTTCCTTAGTTTTGGAGCGGGTACCCGCTCATTATGCTCATCGGTCATCCCTAAATATAACTAACGCTTTGGTGATCAATCAACATGATAATAAATTATTATACTAGTTTGATGGCTCGTGCAACGCCCGTGCTACTTATGTTTAAATGTTAAATTATGTAAATGAAATTTTTATTTAAAACCTACAATCTCATTTCAAACACCAGTGAGATATTTGTAATGTAATTAGATGGAAAGTCACCTTTAAAAACCTAAAATCATGTTTTGAACACCCCGTGAGATTTTATTAATGTAATTAGATGGAAAGTTACCTTTCAAAATCTAAAATCTTATTTCGAACACCCGTAGGATATTCATAATGTAATTACACGAAAAATCACCTTTCAAAACCTAAAATCTCATTTCGAACACCCGTGGGATATTTTTAATGTAATTAGAGGAAAAGTCACCTTTCAAAAACCAAAGTCCCATTTTGAAACACCAGTGGTATATTTGATCAAATTGGAATTTTTTTTCGAAATAAGGCTCAAAAAATAAATATTAAACAAAATGGGTTGGATTGAAAACTGTTCAATCTTATGAGGTGCACGTCACCCCATTTCAGGTCCGGGACAAAACCGCCAGTGCCCCTGGCGGTTTTAAGTGAAGAGAAATCGCCACCCTCCATGACGGTTTCTTCACAAAAATGAGTATACAAATCGAGTGGGTGATATTTTGGCCGAGGGTGAAACCGCCATGGGGGGTGGCACCCTTGGCCAAAATATCACCCCGATATAACGTCAATCCAAAAAAAAAAAAAAAAAATTGAAACCGCCACCCCCCATGGCGGTTTTACCCTAGCTAAAATATCACTTACAACCTCATAGCTACTGTTCAAGACACTTAAAACCGCCAGGGGCACTGGCGGTTTTGTCCCGAACTTGAAATGGGGTGACGTGCACCCCATAAGATTGAACATTTTTCAATCCAACCCATTTTGTTCAATATTTATTTTTTGAGCCCTTTTTCGAAAAAAAATTCATCAAATTGTCATAAATCAATTAATTACTCCTCTGGTCCTATTTAAACTTCCTTCTCCCTTTTTCAGGGTTTCGACTTTGTTCTTCCCATTCCCAAAATATTACGGTTTTCGTCGAGAAAAAAATTAGGGAGGCAACATAAAGATGTTGGCTAAAATTAGCTTTTAAATTTATTTGCTAAATAAATCATAAAGTATTATTTATTATTTCTTCTTTTGGAGTGCGCAAAAAGGAGAAGGAAGTTTAAATAGGACCGGAGGGAGTACTATATTACATAACTATTTTCATAAATCAAGTGATTAATAATGTTATTTTATTGGAATAATATTATCATATAGTATCTACTTACCATATCCTATTTTGGATAAACTTTATTTATAATATAATAATATTATTATATTCCACGTGTAAGCGTGGGAATTGAGCGGGTTCAGGATTACATATACTCCCTCCGTCCCTCTTTATTCTTCCTGTTGTTGTGTGGAACAAGAATTAAGGAATAATAGTAAAGAAATAAAGACCCCACATAGTAGTGAGATTCAGCTATTGTAATTAAATGGGGAGGGTAGTGTGTTATGGTGTCCAAAAAGTTAACCCCTCCCTCCTTTTTTCTGCAAAAAGTGGTTTTGGAGGCAAATCCAAAATCATAATTTTCACCAAATTCTAATTTTTGCGCCAAACTTCACTTTTGCAACAAAATTGAAAAATTTGAGCTAATTTTCAAAATTAGTTTATTTCTCTCCTCCTTTAAGTTTTTCATCCCATTTTCTCTCTCCTCATTCTTTCTTCAATTTAGGAGAGATTGAATGTTTTTTTCAGTAAAAAAAACTATAATAAAATTACAATAATTAAAATACAAAGTCTGGTTTCTAAACAAAAAAAAAAAAAAAAAAAAAAGATGCAAGTGAGCAGCCGACCACCATAGCTGCAGCAGGATCTAGGCAGGTTCAGTAGCAGGTTTAGGTGCAGCAGGTTCAGGTACAGCAGCAGCGGCATCAGGTTCAGTTACAACAGCAGCAGCATCATCGAATTAGTAATGATAGCAGCAGCAGGCAGCGAGCCAATAACGACAACATCATAACCACAGACCCTTAACAAGATAACAACAACATGGTAAAAAATCTAAGTGATGATGATAGGACGATGATTAAGGATTTTCTACTTGGAAATTCAACAAATATGAAGCCCCACTATGGCAAAATCAAAGAAGCGGCAATAAAGTGGAGTGTTAGTCTCAAAACATTTTCAACAATTTGGTCTAGGGCCAAGAAACTAAAAGTCCACAACAAAGTGATGGATGTGAAATCCAAAAGAAAGGGGAAGTTGAGTCGACTGAAATTGCAAATTGATGAAGTTAGAGTAATGGTGATTGAACCAAGAGATAGACAAACAGCTAGGTCATTCGGTGAACACTACGGGGTCTCAAAGACAACGGTTTGGAGATGGATGAAGAAAGGGTTGTTGAAGTCACACTCAAATGCAATAAAATCGGATTTGACGGCCGAAAACAAATTGCTAAGGTTAAATTTCTCCCTAGGTGCACTTGTTGTTGATAGACTTCTAAGTATTGTTAGGTTTAAAGACATGGACAATGTTGTGCACATAGATGAGAAGTGGTTTGATATGACCAAATGCAAGCTAAAATTCATCTTGTTGCCCGGAGAAACACCACCACATAGATCATGCAAATTCAAGAGATTCATTAAAAAGGTGATGTTTATGTGTGCCGTGTCTAGACCATGCTTTGGGAGCAATGGAGAGTGCCTATTTGATGGGAAAATTGGAATTTGGCCTTTCACAAAGCAACAACCGGCACAAAGAAGTTCAAGAAATAGAATTGCGGGGACAATGAAGACGAAAACAATACAATCCGTCAACAAACCAATATTCAAGGCTTGCCTAATCAACCAAATCATTCCGGCAATCAAGGCAAAGTGGCCTACCAATGCATCTAAGAATATATTCATTCAATTGGATAATGCACCACCACATATCAAAGTGGATGAAGATCTAGAGGTTATGGAGGCATGCACTAGTGATGGGTTTAACATTAAGCTTGTATTTCAACCTCCTAATTCACCCGATTTGAACATCTTGGACTTAGGTTTTTTTAGAGCTATACAATCATTGCAATTGAAGTCAAGGAGTAAAAACATAGATCAACTTGTCAATGCGGTTGACAATGCATTTAAAAACCTAGAGCCAAGCACTCTTAATCATGTCTTCCTTAGTCTACAATCATGTTTGGTTGAGGTTATGAAAAGAAATGGGCATAATGACTACCTTGTGCCTCATATGGGAAAGGATGCACTACAAAGGAGAGGTGTACTACCACATGATTTGCATGTGGATGAGGTTTTAGTAAGGTCGGCGATTGAATATCTAATTGCACTAGGTCAACATGTTGAGAATGAAGAACTCATGCAAGATCTCAACTATTCTACCATGGATTGAAGCACATAAGCACATAGCACCACGACACATGATCATATTGTGGACATGAAGGTTGTAGGCAATTTTTTTGGGTCAAATCAGCCTTCGAAGAATGTGTTAAGTTTAGAAAACAGTGGTTTGTATTTAGTGAACATGTTTTTGTATGTTTGAGGCATAAACACAAGATTAGGCAAACTTTTGTAAAGTTGTTTATGCATCAAACATGATAAGTGAATGAAATCATTGTTAAGTTATTGAAAATTGTAGATTGTGTAATTGTAACTACTAATTGTAAATACAACATGTGGACAAAAATCAAAACCAACAACGACAAATCCATCAACAACAAGAGTCAAAATCAAATCTAGCAACAACAAGAGTCAAAATTAAATTCACCAACAATAAGTGCCCAAATCAAATTCAACAACGACAATTAAATCCACCAAAATTAACCAACAAATCATCACCAAGCACCAAGACAGCCAACACCTCCATATCCACCAACAAATGAATTTCACAATAAAATTAACAACTTTTAAATTAATTAAAAGGAAAAGGATAAAAAGGGTAGAAATCAAACTCGGATGAATCGGGCTCAAAAACCGACGCATGACCCACCTTCGAATCACCCGAAAACAACCTTCCTCCACCTTCAAAGCACTCTCAAAACCCTCGAATCAAATCTCCTCCGCCTCCAAATTCGATTCCGTTAGCAAACGAATAACCCATGTTCTCTTTTTTCAGAGATTAGATGATGAAGATGAGTGTAGAGTGAGTGAGAAATATGGGGAGCGTAGAGAAATTTCTAGATCTGGAGAGAGATAGAGAGATGCAGAGTTTCTGATGAGGGGATGAATGAGGAGAGAGAAGGGGATGAATGAGGATAGAGAAATGGACGTCCAAATGAATGAGGAGAGAGAGTGTAAATTTAATTTTGGTGGTTAGATTTAATTTTTGGTGGGTAGGTTTCAAAATTGTGGAGGGAATCATTAGTTTTAATGTTGTGTTATTAAGTCTAATTACACTGCCAAAACACAAATATTAAGAGTTTGGAAAAGTCATTCGTAAGTTAGTAAGGGTAGTTTGGTCATTTCAAATGCTAAAAACTTACCATAATAAGAATAGGTAGAATAAATTGGGACACCCCAATAAGGAAAGTAGGAAGAATAAAGAGGGACGGATGGAGTATATATTAGATAACTAAACTTGAACAGTTGAACGATTTATTTCCGTGCATGGCACTTGTATTACGCTGTATATTCAAAGTAACAATATATTATAAATTGATTAAGTATCAATACTTTCGATTCTCGTGCAAATAGTGCATTTGCACGAGTCAAAATACTCGACCGCTATAAACCTAAACCCGCAGTTTCGCTGGTCTATAAAATACGAATAATCACCCCGTCTCACAGTAACTTTTCCTCTGTTTTCTTTCTCTGCTCTCTTCTTTCCCTCTCTCCACTCCTTGAAAGAGCAGACGACATCAGAAACTTCTCAAACAATTTTCACCGAAAGGTAAATTAAAATTGGCGCCAACTTTCATAATTCGCTGTTTTTTTTTTTAATTTTATCTTTCAAAGATTTGTTCGTAAGATTGAATAATTTCTTCACATGTTCAAATTCAGACTTTCGTCATAATCCTACCGAAATTTTCTCACGAAACCCTAAAATAAATCAATTAATCAATTTATGTAATGTTGAATTGAGAATCTTCTGATTAAAGAGAGTGAAATTCGAGAGACGAGTATCTTGTGGAATTTAAATAAAATTTGAAACTGAAACTGAAATTGATGCGTAATGAATTAATTAGGGTTTGCGAGATATTTTGGGGACTATGATGAATGCTGAAAGAAATATTTAACTTGAGGCTTTATTATGAATTTATTTATGGAATTGATGGGGAAGCATTTGCCATAATCTTAATTTATACGACGTTAATTGAATGATTAAAACCATCCTTTCCCGGTCTGCTCTCGGAATGGCGAAAATTGTGCTGGTCCTGGTAGTTTATGCTTGAATTGGAGAGTTGATTATCTAGGTTTTCTGGATTGTGCGTATATATTCACGCTTTTAAGTAGGAATGTTGAACGTTTGGATGTTGTTGATGTTTGAGCGTACATGTAGACGAATTGGTGTATTCATCAAGATGGGTGATAGTGTGTTTTGCAGAATTGAAGTGTCAAGAAACAGTGGTTGATAGGTCTGAGTTTACGGGTTTCTGATTTATGTCGGTGTGGTGGACAAATTTCGATGTGTATTGTTCCAATTGCCGAAGTTTCGTGTTTGTTTCTATACAGCATTTGCTAGCTCTTTTGTGTGATGTTGAATTATGGCTGTCATTTTTTCAGGAGTTGGTTTTGATTTGCTTGTGTCATGGACCTGAACTCCTTACCATTGCCGGACAAGTATAAAGGGTATGACAAAAGACCTTCGGTGGAAAGTTTCTCTCCTAGAGGTCGCTTTGAGTCATCAGTTCAAATCCTTCATCGGGTATGGCTTATGTCATCTCGTTAATTATCCTGAGTGAGGTGGTTGGCTTTTTTTTTCAATTGTTAAAGCGTGGCTTCTCTAACAACATTGAATTATCGAAATATATCAATTGTCAATTTGTCATGTGTCTTTGAAATCAGATACCAATGTGGGTATTGCTGACGCGTAGGATTGTTTGAGTAATAGACATTGTACTTTTGGCACCTAACCAAAAAAACACAAGCACTTTATAATTTCAGCACCCTGGCCTTTGAATATGAGCTCATGCCTTCTGATGATATAGATATTCTTGAAGGCTATTTGAGTTTTTTAAACTAACAATGATTTGAGAGCTAGTTTCACAATGAGGACCTGATTGTCAAGCAAATCTCCACTAGCAAATGTCCCTAGTTTTTACACAACAAAAGAGCAGAGGTGAAGTTGATCTAACACTCTCTTTCTCCCTGCCTATTTCGGAAGTGCAATGGAGTGGGGATCAATAGTAGTAAATCACTCGCTTCTGTAGTTGTGTACAAACAGAGGAGTAGAGACAAAGAACATCAATTCTCAAGCTCTCTAGAAAACAAAGAAATCGCTCTCTCTGTCTAAAGCAATAGAAGTAAATAAAAGAAAGCTGTTTTGTGGCATTGGGGTTTTTTTTTTTTTTGGGGTTTTATATTTTGGTGGTGAGGCATTTTCTTTTTCCTTCAAACTGGTAAGTTGCAAACTTCTATGGATTGGCTTGGCAATTGGATTCTTGATTATGCTGTGGATGTCCATTATTCTTGCATGAGAACTTGTGTATTGATCAAGTGGGGTGAGTTTGTCCACTTCAGATACTCGTCTGTTTTGAAGTAGTGAAGTATGTCATAGTTGATTAAAATTTAGAATATTCTTTATGTAGGAGCGTGAAGAACGACGACAGCGGATGAAACGCTTTCAGATAGATAACCCAGATACAAGAATAGCTCAACTCTTGAACAGTGACGAAGGGCCTTGCTCGAAGAAGTCAAAATATGATAGAAGCAATCTTCCCCCGGGTAAGCTTTGCCCCATTTTTATGGTTTCAAAATTTAAATTCAAGCACAATATAATAGTATTTCTCTGTTCACAGATTTGTATGACAGAGGAAACCTAATCTTTAGCAAATCTGTCGGTTCTGCTGTGTGTCATGTAGGCCTCTTGCATTGCTGAAGTTGTCAGGAAATTACGTAATTTACACCTGTAAAATTTGTTATTCTGTGTTAACACTAAAAACTGTTTTCCTGGTGCAAGTAGCGTCGCCTCATCTGATGTTATGGTTTACGCTTTACCCCTGAGGCTGCCAAACTTGGCAAGAAATTGTTGTTTAACCATGTCTATAGTTTTATGGGCTGTAAATAATCCAATCCTTGTAGTCTTATTATCTACAAGTAAATCAATCTTGTAATGTTTCTATAAACAATCTTATAATTAACTTCCTAGTTAATGTAACGGTTGTATCCCTTGTTTACAGTTTATATATGAAATCTCTAATGAGCTTCCATTAAGGACTCTTCCCCAAAACTCATATTCCTATATGGTATCAGCTAGGTTAGGTTTTCTTCCACTGCCCTAACTCATATTTCTATAAGGCATATGTGCTTGTTTTTAAAGTGGTTTTTGAATACAAGTTGAATGAGGTCATTATGTTTCTATGCCTGTGATAACTTCGATGGTTATCGAACCTGTAATCCTATTTGTGATTTTGGGAGGTAGGAACTTGAAGTGTTTCCCTCAGACCAGTAACAAGCATATAGAGGGGTTGATATGTGGTGAATTTAGATATGTTTGAAATCCAGGTTCTGTGAAGACTAATGAGTGTCTGTGGATAATTTACTGTTTGTGAGTTGGACTGCTTCTTTTCCCTATCCTGGTTCCTTGTTCCAAATGGAGAGTATAGATCAGATTCTTAGCTAGTCTAGTATCTCCCTAGTTCCGAGTAACATAACTTTACCCCAAATGATGTTCAGTTAAAGAATTCTAGTCCCATGGAAGAAAAAAAGTCTTTTCTTAAGCTTTAGAGGATACTGTCTAAAGAACATCATGGGGTTGATGGCTGTGTACCAAAAGACACCAAGGGATTTGACGTCTGTATAAAGGACAGCTGGATAACTATTTTTTCTACGTATCATGAATCTTGAGTAATCGTATTATGAAAATAATGTTCATAAGAAGAAATGTCAGCTACAGCTGGAAAGTTTATACGGCCATAACCAAGGTCTTAGTTCTCCGTTGCAATTTTCAAGTTATGAATTTTGAATTGATAAGACAGATTTAAAGACCAATTCATCTTAAATCCCTGAGCGGTGCAGTCTAATATCTTTATAGTGAACCCCTTCTTTAATCTTCCTTATTCACGTGATGATTATACATGATGTAAGATACTAAGATTTTCTGCTGGATCAATTCCGCCTTCCTTTCTCTCGCTTTTGGATTTTCTTTCCATGCTGACTCATTCTGTAAACCATGTATTTTTCGGATTCAGGGTGGCTGGATTGTCCAAAATTTGGCCGAGCAATTGGATTTATCATCCCATCCAAAGTGCCACTTGATCAGTGTTTCAATGAGGATATTCCCTATGCGAAAAGATACTCCTTCAGTGAAGCTTTTTACGACCTTCAAGTTGTCAAAAGACTTGAAGTAAGCTTCTTAACGTATAAAATGCTGTTCCTCTTTTATTTATGACCCCTTTCTAGTTAAAGCAGTTATGTTAACTGTGGTTTATCATGTGGGCTTTCTAAACAACTTAAATGATATCCACAACTTTTAATCAATGTGCTATTCAAGTTTAGACTACTTTAGAGTTGTTATAAGCACATGGCTATCTCACTTCCTATTTTCTTTACTTAAGATTATCATCTAAGAATATGACTGGAAAAACCATACTCAGCTTCACCCAAAGTAATTTTGTACTCCCATTTGACCCCTTCAAATATGCCTTCTAATAAAGGGTAAATTCATAATTGAAGTTACTTTGTATAGAAAGTGATCAAGTATTCTGTAACAAACCAAAATGGAATGATAATCTTTTCAGGAAGGAGAGAGTAATAGCTAATAGAGTTACCTACAAACAACGTAGACCTTGAACGCATCTTGGCATCCTTGAGTTGAGTGTGCTCCCTTGTAATATTTTGCCTTAAGTCTTTGATCAAGAATGTCTACATATCTATGGTTTCTATTTGTGTCATGGGTTGAGAAATACCACCCTCCCCTGGGGGTAGGATAGAACTACTGTAGATAAGCGCCCTTGGAATTTGAAAGCCTTGTTTGGTTCAGACTTGAGACATTTAAGGTTTGCCTTTTGGGCCCCCTTTTATTTCTTAGATGCACTTCTTTTTTGACAAATGAATGTAAAGGTTAGAGCTGCTGGTTGAGGGATTAGAATTACGGAAATGTCTTGCGTGAGACTGTCCTACAGTAGGACTGGTGACTTTTAAGGTCTTTGAGTCGCCAGGTCTTTTTTTTAGACACTTGTGGTTGTAATAATTTTACGCCAGATCTTATTTGAGATATTTGTATTAGTTTACATGGGATTAGCTGTCTCGGTCATGTTTGATCCTTTCTCGTGTTATTCATCATTTATATGTTTTGCTTTGTCCGATATCTATTGCAAAATAAGCAATAATGTAACTGTCCATTGTTAACACTGTTCATGCTTCTTTTCAGCTTGGCATGGTGGTTGATTTGACTAACACAGATCGTTATTATAGAGCAGGCGAGTTAAAAAAGCGTGGTCTTAATTATTTGAAGGTACCTCTTTTTGCTTTGTTATTCTGTACTTCTTGTTTGATTTTTAACTTACATTGGAATTACTATTTTTTCTAGATACGATGCCAGGGACGTGATGCTGTGCCTGACAATGAAAGTGTAAATACTTTTGTATTTGAGGTAATTTTCTGTCTTTTTGTACTGAAGAGCTAATTCTCAACAACTTCTGTATCTTCCCTGCATTTATGAAATCTGATCGATTGAGTTCAATTCTCTTTTTTATTTAAATTACCAGAAAGCTGCAATCTTTAGTTCGATTTCTATAGGAGGTAGTGTTCAACATTTCTATCAGGTGATTCAGGTTTTGAACTGCTGAAAGAGTCACGCAGAAACTTTCTGATCTTTTTTTCTTTCTTCAATAGAAAAAAGTTAATTTCAAAAATTTTAAAATGTAAACCTCGAGACGTCAAGTTCTGTTAGGTAAGAATTTGCAATCCTATTTATATGGAGGAAATGAGGAATGTAAGACGGTTATCCTTGAAGCTACCTGCCGCCTAAACCCACAATGAAGGTAAATATAGCCTCCTCCTGAACCTAATATCAAGAGCGACTACAATTGGAAGATACTAAGAATTTTGTATAATCCAAATGCACCAAAAGACATCTAGAACTGCACATTTCTGAAACAACTTCCCTTCTTTCCTCCCACATATACCAGAAATTTTTTTGTCAACCCACCAGAGAATTGGTGCATGCCCGCTGCTCATTTAGATTCCCAAGTAATCTCCCATTTAGTCTTGCTGCACAACTTAAGCAAATTCATAGTGAAGAAACCGATGTTCTGAGGACTCACATTCTTTCCAAGCCATGCCACAAACATTGGGACTAAGCTATACCTGTGTCTACGCTGCTGCAAAACCTACAGAGATTACTCTTTATCAATCTTATGTCGTAATGCCTGTGTTATTTTTAGTACCTGAATGGCTGAATGTGGCGTTTGCATCAGTACAAACTTCACTTACGGTAAAATTGCAGGTTGCAAAATTTATAGGTAATCAAGGTCAAAGACAGTCCAAGAAGTATGTATTCGTCCATTGTACTCATGGCCACAACCGAACTGGTTACATGATTGTTCATTATCTGATGCGGACCCATCAATCTGGTTCAGTCTTTGAGGTATCTTATGATCAGTGCATTGCTAGTTTGGTTCGCATTCTCTTAGCCTCGTTTTTTAACATTTTTGTTTCTTGTGGACAGGCTTTACAAAGGTTTACTGCAGCTCGGCCTCCAGGGATCTATAAACAGCACTACATTGATGCATTATATGCTTTTTATCATGAAACTCAACCTGATTTAGCAACTTGCCCACGTACACCCGAGTGGAAGAGTTCCTCAGATTTCGATCAAAGTGGTGCAACTCCACCAGAAAGCGGTGATCGTGTTACCTGTGGTTCTGTAGATGTAAGAAATTAATTTTGAGTTTTAGACATCTTACCAGTAGACTGCGCATAACATTTTTTTTTTAAGTCCATAAGATACTGCTGACGTCAAGTCTCAATAAGGGTTTGATGGCTTTGCGTCTCTATCTCCCCTTCCCCGTTTTAGTAGGTGTCATACAAGTTTTTTGTAGTTCCTACTTATAGTAGAGATTCATTTTCACTCTTATCTGTGTAATTTCTCTCGTTAAGTTGATATGCCAACTTACCAAAGGATGAGATTCTCAAATTGGCAAGACTTCATGTAATGGGATACATTATGAGAAAACTGATTTCTGCAGCACAAAGATGATACTCATGAGACACAAATAATGATCTTGTGGATTACATCTCAATTTTCAAGAAACCATTCAAGACCTCACAAACTTTTCTATTTCTTCTACAATCTACATTTTGTTGCTTCTCTAACCATGATGTCTTTGAGGATTGTGGTCCTTAAAGTGTTTTGTCCATATGTTGCAAATAGTAATGCTTTTGGCTAGTGCCTATTTTCAAGACACCTTCTAAATCAATTGCAATTTTGTTGAAATGTAGGCTTGTTTAACTTCCTATCTGGCTGTTTATTCTAATGCAATTAAATTTCAGGAAAACCATGAGAATACTGTTATGATGAGCAATGATGATGTCTTGGGAGACAAAATACCAAATGAACAACAAGATCATTTGCGAAGGTTCTGCTATGACATGCTCAAGTCCGTAGTGGTAAGATTCATATTATTTATTTATTTGTTCATCTGTTACAATCATTATCCTTGGAGATGCTGTTCTATCCTCCAGAGTTGGCTTAGTATGAAGATTTCGCCTTTTGATTTTGTGTGTGAGGTAATGCCTCTATTTTATAGTCACATGACTCAGACCTCTGAGAGAAATCTTTCATTTAAGTATTTATTTATTCAAAGAGGTAAGTCTGTGGGCTTGAGGGGAATGGATTATCTGTCGGCTTTAATTTTTTCATATTGTACTCTGTATTTGGTTATTTAAAATTTGGTGAGGCATTCTGAAGCAGCTGGTTTAGTGGAACAAAGCAAAATGACTCACTTACTTGCTGCACTTCTTATATTGTGACTTGTGACTTAGTGAGCAGTTATTTGATGCAATTTTCAACTTGGGTTATCCGGAACAGCTTCTCTATGTTTCTTATATTGTGAAGTGGCATTAAGGTTGCATTTAAGGCACTGGGGTTGTTTTGTGATTGGGTCATTTGGATTTACTAATACATGAAAGCACCTTTGTTTTTCATTTTGTCGTTGTCAGCTCATTTTGTCCTTGATAAAGGCTCATGTTCTTCATAGCACATCTGCAATCATGTGCAGATAAGTTTGGCCTAAAGTTGCAGTTCTTTTGATGGCAGCTGTTGTGCATACTATCCTTTAAAGTTTAAACTGTCATGAGTGGACAAATGTGTTTAGTCTGTTTTTTCATTGCCTGTGGTGTGCGTATATTCTGTGTTTTTATTTCTCTTTTTTTTTTTTTTTTTTTGGTGTAACGTGTTTCATATAGGAGTCGGCCTCTGGGCATAAATGGTAGGAAATTATTATTGGATTGTGTGATCTTGAGTCTTACTTTCAAGTGTCAATGTAATGCAAGAAACTTTTCAGTGTTGTCATTAATAATGTGTTGGGAAAATGGATTTCTGGCTGTTTAAACTTTTAGGGCTTGTTTGGTTGGAGGAGTGTAATGTGATCACCCTTACCCCACCTATTTAGGCCAAAGTTGGATGATTGAGTTGGGGGAGGAGGGGGGGGGGGCTACTTCGGTGTAATCCTCATTACAAATTACAATGTAA
The DNA here is from genome assembly GCA_963680865.1 of Spergularia marina. Taxonomy (NCBI): domain Eukaryota; kingdom Viridiplantae; phylum Streptophyta; class Magnoliopsida; order Caryophyllales; family Caryophyllaceae; genus Spergularia; species Spergularia marina. The sequence continues at coordinate 16,132,513 of OY804553.1, read as the reverse complement.
TGAGATCTCCATTGAGATCAAGGTAATCATCATTCTTAACCATGTAATTTTCATTACATTATTGGATGTAATCAATTACTTTCTCCCCCTTCTGAGTCATCTTTCTCCATCTCAATTCTCACATTTTTGTATTAATTTCATTCCATTACGTTACTTCCAACCAAACATAACCTTAGTGGGAACTGTGGTAACGAGTTGCCGAATTTAGTAGCTCTGATTTTCTGTTTAGTCCGTGGTTTCTTTTGCTGTTTGTATTACAGTATTCCTTCTGTCTTTCTTTTTTTTTTTTTTTTTTTTTTTTTTTTTTTTTTTTTGGCAGGGGAAGCGTCCTCTTTTCATAATTCATATTCTTGGTCTTACATAGTTTTATTCTTCTTTTCTATGCGAGAGGCTTCGGTGGTTTTCCTCTTCGACGATGCAGTGTGTATAACTTATCGCACTGTCCAAATTGTCCCCTTTTTGGTGATCCATAGTTTCCATGTTCTTCTGTTGTACAAGGCTGCAAGATTATGACTTTACCTTTGGGCTTGATCATCTCCATTTCTCGACAATCTATATTGCTGAGTGAAACCCTATATTGCTATCTGCATGTTATGTTTAAGGTCTTGATTAGGGCTGTGATTGTTTTTTTTTTTTTTTTTTTTTTTTTTTTTTTTTTTTTTTTGCTTATGTAGGTTCAGTCCCTCTAAACGCGTCGCTTACTTTTTTTTTCTCTTTACTTAATCTTGACATCGTGCTTAACACAATATTTTATGTTTCAGGCAATCGAGGCAAAGAGGGATCCACAATTTCCGGGCTCACATCCTGTGTCTCTTAACAGGTCCAAATTTGTGCACTTTTTGTTAGGACTCATTATGTGTAACAGATTATGTTTCATACTTCAACTTAAAGGTACTAAGTTTTGGTGTGATCGTTTGGCTTATCTGGACTGTGCGTGTGTTTGCCTCAGTTGTTTTGACACGAGTTATTTTTTCTTTTGTTTTTTGACTGCTTAAAGTTGTGAATAGATGGTAATGAGATCTAGAGGAATTTGATATTCTAGGCCTTTGAACGTGTTCTTTTTGGTTGAAAACAACTTATTTCTGCCAATACCAGTATCTAATGTTATTACCGAGGTTTTCAAATCATTCTTTGAGAAATATAAACCAAATTAAGAATTTTGAACACTTCTACTATATATGGATTATAGATTTGATGTTATTACCTTTGGAAAAGGATGATAGTGGGGAATTTTGACATTCAGTATGCAGCATGTGTAAAACAAATCTCTCTGGTCTCCATTTGTGTTTTGTCATAGTAGTTTGCAAAAGTGTGCATGTTGATATGGTTTCTAGGATATTTTATCTAATTAGCATCTCTTACTAATTTGATTACAGGGATAAGTTGCAGCTGTTGAGGCAGCAATATTACTATGCTTCTTGGAAAGCTGATGGCACTAGATACATGCTACTACTCCTTTCTGATGGGTGTTACCTAGTTGATAGAACTTTCGAATTTCGGAGGGTCCAGATGAGGTTTCCATGCGAAGGCACGTCTGAAGTATGCTCCTGACGACATCTTGTTTCATAAAGAACATCCCCTGTAGAGCTTAATTGAAAGGTCTTGGCAGATATTATAAGGTTTTTTCTTTTTTCTTTTTCGCAGACCAGGTTTCACCACTATACATTACTTGATGGGGAGATGATAATTGATACTCATAGCTCGAAGCAGGAGAGGAGATACCTGATCTATGATATGATTGCTATTAACGGGGATTCTATCGTTCAAGTTGGATTTTTTAATTCACACTTCTCACAAGTTCGGTATGTTTCTGTGATGTATATCATTGATTATGGATTATATTGAGATGTAAAACAGAAGTTATCAGAATCAACTTAGACAGAAATTATGTTTTATTCTGATTGGTTGTGCCACAACTTTTATTATTTGGTAAATCTCCCGTTTGCAGAATGTAAGAAGGGAACAGGGTCAAAGGATTCCTGAGTTTGGTTTAATTTACTGGGGTGACTACTACAATCGCATTAAGAGGGCTGCTTCTTTTTTTTTTTTTTTTTTTTTTTTTTTTTTGCGTCCTCCATGAGTTGTGTTTTTGTATTTTGATGGTGCTTGTAAAAAGCGGAGTTGGGCTTGTAGCATTGAGAAATTGTTGATCAAGTGAATAATATACTAGCCCATTAGGACTAGATATTATGGCAAGAATTGTGCAAATGAAGGTGTCAGTGATTTACTCCTCTCCCTCCTCTCGATGAGAGAAGTATGATAAAAAATGTTGCTGTAGACAAGAAACATGGTATGTGGAGTTGACTTTCATTTGTAGCTTAGCTCATCTGGGACAGTCATATATTCACTTTCTCGTGATTGTACTCTAGTATATTTGGTATTGTTTCGGGATCTTAATTGTATAACAGTGATCTGGATTTGAAGTTTTTGAAACACTTATTATAAATATTTAAGTTTCTAGTCTCAAACATGGTACTGATAAAGTGTACACCTGCAGCGGCCGTTCTGTGAACGTTGGCAGAAAATTGAGGAAGAGATTATCAAACCTCGAAATATTCATCGCAAGTTGATGGGCTCACAGTTAAAACCTCCTTATAGATATGATCTAGAACCTTTTCGGGTGTGTATTTGATATTTTACATTGTCTTTGGAAATTGTTCAAACTGTATGTATTTTATTACTTCTTTCAGCTTGTTCTGTTTAATGGTACATCAAACAATGTCTCCAGGTAAGGAGGAAGGGCTTTTGGAACCTGTCAACTGTTGAGACAATTTTGAAGAAGACTATCCCTAATCTTTCACACGGTGCTGATGGCCTTATTTTTCAGGTACTTGCTACTAACCGTTGGTACTACAATATTTTTTCTTCCATAATGTTCTCAAAAGTAAAGACAGTGAATTTATTTTTGGTGATATCTTACCCTCTAGATTAATTTTAGACTCAAATGAGATTACATGGATAATGCTAACATGCTGTGTTACTCGCATAGATGTCGAGGGATCTGAAAGTAATAGCTCCTCTGGCTGTTTAGAGGATATACATGTTGCTTGAATTAATGGCGAAAAGACCTTGTGCCACTAACGGTGTTTTGCAGATTACATATCTTTTTTTTATTCTCTCTAATTCTTTAAGAGTTTTTAAAGTTGATGCAAGAAGTTCATGTTATATTGTTAATCACAAAAGGAAAAATAAGATATGTTATTCAATGCGAAGGGCTTTCCATTGACGTATTGGGTTTTCCGGTGACTACTTTGCTTGGAAGACGATGAACCCTTTTTAACATTGTGCAACACTTTGGAATTCAATAATTGTTTGCTGGTAGCATCTGAGGTACTTTGACACTCAATAAACTTGTGATTAAGGAACAAACACTGTATTCACTACTTTTCATGGGTTCTTATGCTATTGAGGAAAGTGGGTAACGATTAGGGCAAGTAAAGACAAACGAATTTCATCTCTCAAATATCAGTGTTTGAACTTCGAATGGCTCAGAGAAGTCTGCAGCATAATATGGCTTCTTTGGTGGTTACCACCTTTAACTCGGAATCGGATATGATTGTATCATAGCTCCAAAATTCACGAATCATTTTACGTCTTTGTGCTTCAGAACTTTGCCACCAAAAATGCATTTAAACCTGAGCTGATTTGTTAATTTATCTAGGTGATGCTACAATTTGTACTATATTACTAAGCACCTTTTTTTCTCCAGATTATTTTATAATTATCTGACCTTACATGACGTTTTATTTATAGGTTGGATAATTATATGAAAAACTTGGAATTTTTTGGGCTTACAATTATGTGTTTAAACGTCAAACCCTTAATGGAGTATCGAGTATCGATATAAATGGCAGCCCGGTCGCACATTGGCTCCGCAAGGTGAGGTTCCGGGGAAGGGTATTAATATCTCGGGAAAAAAATTATGTGTGGAGTACTGGAGTTGCCTCAAAGATGTGAAGCGCTGTATGTTAGGATAGAGCAATTATCGTATATGTAAAATAGAATTGGCTGAATATTCTTTGATTGGAATTTGTCTCTAGCTTCTAATGGGGAACTTTGTGGGTTTGGGATTTATCATTTATTTAGACAGGAATTCTTCATGCAGGGAATGTAGTACTTGAACTTGATCTTTTATTTTGTAGGGTTTGGATGATATCTATGTTCCAAAAAGACATGAAGGTCTTTTGAAGTGGAAATATCCTGAAATGAACTCGATTGATTTTCTATTCGAGGTAAAACCTTATTTCTGAGTACTATGATGCGTATTCCTTCAGTTTGTACATTTAGTTGAGAAATAAACCTCTAAGAGGCACACAATATGTTTTCGTTAGATATCTGAAGATGGCGCTGAGCATCTTTATTTGTATGACAAAGGAAAGAAACGATTGATGGAAGGCTATACAGTTTCCTTTGGAGGTTTGATAATTTCCTACTTGTTATCACTTGTCACCCTTCTCGCTTTTCTAACATGTTGCCCCTTCTGGTGGTTGATTATGAGATGGGTCAAGCCAACTTCTGTGTTTGCTAGTTCTTTATAGCAGCGATGATTTTTGCCGTTTATATATATATTTGTTAAAACTTGCCCTAAGCAGTATGTATTTCAAGCTTTCCTCAGTTGGCTAGGACATATAGTATTGGTTAGAACTTAGAAGCTCTGAGCCCAAACTTCAGTCACATTCTGTAACCGGCTGTATGGCATCCGTTGGCTTTAGTGGTAATAACTTAATATTACTGCTGACAAGGTCTACAGAACTTGATGATGGCTTTCGCCCTCATTAGTTTCCGGACATGTTATGCAATTTTACTTTTCTATGAGTTTAATGTGTGATATGTGTGTCCCTGGTATACTGAAAATTGTGGTGAGTCTGGTGAAATAGCTGAAAAGAGGTTGATCTATCATGATATCCATATATGGTGACATAGCTGGAATTTGTGGGAGGAGAAATCTGAAATTCAGGGAAACACACTACATCTGTCATTTTTCCAGAAGTTCTGCTCGTCCTATCTCATTATCGGACTGACCTATTTAGGGAACTGATATGTTTGGCGTATTGAAGGTGTAGGGAAACATTTTGTCTTTAAGCTGGTGGTGGTCTTGTTATTAGACATCTTTGCAGTTTTAGTACAGCTCTCAAGGCTGTGGATTTGGAAATATGCCGTCAAGGATAAAGCGTTTTGGAAAAACGTCATTAGCCTTAAGTATCAAGTTCAAAGCTTACAATGGTGAAGTCGTTCTGTTGTTGTAAGCTTTGACAAAGTTTCGATTCCTCTGTAATTTTCAGGGGAATAACAGAGCTTGAGTGTTATTTTGGCAGGACATCTAGAGTGCGGATCTTCCTTTCAAAACTCAGTTTCCTGGCTTTTTTTTTTTCAAAAGAAAGCCACTGTTGAGCAAGCTGTTTGTTGGAATGAGTATCGACATCATTGGGATGTATTGTTTTTAGGCTTCTGAATGATTGCGAGGAACTTTATATTTTGAGGCTTGGCGTTGGAGTTATTCTCCTCAGTCAAAAGTTTTCCGTATGGAATGATTGGGTGATTGGGTCGCATGATAAATCTGGACTTTTCTCCGTTTTGAATTTTTGCAAACTATTAGAAAGCCATACTCCTATTGATTTCCCAGCCACTGCAATTTGGAAGTGGAAGTCTTCTCCTAAAGCTTGTTTTTCTGCTTGAGTGATAGCAAAAGAGAAAATTCCCAATGAAAGACAAGCCCGGTATAGGAAATATTTCTTTTTAACATTTTCAGTAATAAGAATTGAATACACTTCTGCTTTGAATTTGTTTTCAGCTACTAGTTTCATAGCCCTTCCCTCTTTGCCAACAATAGAAAGAAACACTCAGTTGAGTCAGTTCTCTCCCTCTTTGCCCTATCTTCAAAGTAATTCACAATTATTGGGTTTGGCTTGAAGAAGAATAGCTTTGTACTTATATTTTATAGTGGCTAGTATAGCTCAAGTCGAAATTCATATGTAGATCAAGTGTTGACAGAGTGTCCGATCTATTTTTAGATTTTCACTGTCGAGACTCGAGACTCGAGACTCGTCGTCTGAAGAATATCTGAGAGTATCGGGATCGGACACAGGTATGTAGGCCTAAAGATAGAGTCCGTGATTCATAGGTATTTCAGGACTCTAATAGACATCCTATAGTCCTTGCCAAAAATCAAAATGTTTTGGAGAATATTTTGTTACGTGTGTCCTAATTATGCCAATGTAGGGTCAAAGGAAGTCAGCTGTATGTTTATGGCACGTGACCTGAAAGATTTATTCTTCTACATCCTTCACCCACTCGGAATCGAGATATATTAAGAGGTCTAGGAACATGTTAAGAAACTGGAGCTGTGACTAAACTTTAAAGGATATAGCTGCCAAATTCTAGGGCATCAGTAAACTTCGTACTCCATTTGTTGCTAATCACAATCATTTTTTTGGATGTTGCATCTCTTCTTGTCGTAGAATTCTGCTGTTTCTTGTGGTGTCAAGCTTTGTTGTTAGAGGTTGGAGAGGTAGGTTAGTAAATTGTGAGTAGTCTTAAAGATGTTTAGATTATCTTTAGAGTTACTAAGAACTTCACCTTATCTAAGCAAAGCCTCAGTTTAGCAGAACTTATGCTACTGCGTCTATACTTCCCTTTCCTCGCGTCCTACTGGCCGTAATCAGTTATTTGGTCGTATAATTTTGCGTTCTGTGGCTGATGAGTTTTTCTGATTTGAAATTGGTGTCTTAAGCTTATGAATTTTGAATGCACACAGATGGTTCAGATCCTTCTTCATTTCACGGTAAACTTATAGAGTGCTCGTGGAATGCCAAGGAAAATGTGTGGATGTACATGCGAATCAGGGTCGATAAGTCAACACCAAATGATCTTCGTACTCACACAAAGGTTTGGTTTAGTTGCTCTAGCAAACTTCCGTTACTCTTTTTGTTTTCGACTGTTACGAGTTTTGTGTTTTGTGGCATTCTGTAGATTATGAAAAGCATAAAGGACAACATAACACAAGATGTCTTATTGAGTGAGATTGACGACATTATTCGGCTGCCGATGTATGCTGAACGGATTAAAAATGAGAATGCCGAGGAAAGGAGACAGTTAAGACGAGGATGATCTACTGCTGTACAAGCAGACATGCTAATGTTGAAAAAACCCAGAAATTTTGCTCTATACTCCAGAAAAAAAAAAAAAAAATATATAGAAGTAATCTCATCCCTCCATCTCACCTAAATCTAGTGGTCTAAATTAAAATCTAATTAAAAGAAAAATAAAAATACATTCTCCCCCAATCCCTCACATTTTCTCTCTCCTCTCCTTTCCTATCTCCCCACTCACCTCCTGCCCTCCCCCCGTGCTAACACGCCGCCGCCGTCACCGTACTCCGACAACGACCAACGCAACTCCGACGGCACCTGTCGACTCCCCCGACAACGGCGAGTCTTCGGCGACCATATGCGGCCCACGTCGAGCAACACCACGCCGTAAAAAACGCCTTTTCTCTCCTATTTTTCACACTCTTTTTGTCAAATCCGGCGGCCGTGTTTGCTCTTCGCCATCGATTTATGCCTTCGTCGGTCTCAGCTCACATTTCCATACTGATTGCCGCCGCAACCTCTCATTTTCGCCGCCGTTGAGGAAAAGAAACAAGTGAGAGAAGAAGATAGAAGGGGGAAGCGAGGGCGGCGGGGCTGTTGGCGTCGCGTCAGGCAGATCGGGCGTGGTTCGCCGACGGTTCCAGCCTGACTGATGGCGACTGGGGAGGTGAGGGCGGGGGCTGAGCTGTGGCGGGGGGACCGGTGGAGGGTGGGTGGTGCGTGAGGAGAGAGAAATGGTTTTTTTTTCAATTTTTTTTATTTTTTTCATTTTTTTTTAGTACGGAGTACGTGTTTTAATTATTTGGAGTTACGTGTTTTAATTATTGGAGTTAAGTGGAGTTACGCGTTTTACTTAGTGGAGTTAAGTCGGACTTAATTAGAGTTACGTGTTTTAATTAGTAGAGTTAAGTTGGAGTTACATGTTTTAGTTCGTAGAGTTACGGGTTTTAATTATGGAGTTAAATAGAGTTATGAGTTTTAACTAGTGGAGTTACATTAGAGTTACGCGTTTTAATTAGTGGAGTTACGTTAGAGTTACGTGTTTTACTTATTAGAGTTAAGTTGGAGTTACGTGTTTTGGTTAGTGATGTTATTGGAGTTACGTGTTTTAGTTAATGGAGTTAAGGTGGAGTTACGTGTTTTGGTTAGTGAAGTTAAATTAGAGTTACGCGTTTTGGTTAATGGAGTTACATTAGAGTTACGCGTTTTGGTTAATGGAGTTACATTAGAGTTACGCGTTTTGGTTAATGGAGTTACATTAGAGTTACGCGTTTTGGTTAATTTGTTAAATTGGAGTTACGTGTTTTGGTTGGTGGAGTTATGTGTTTTAGTTGATGGAGTAAAGTTAGAGTTACGTGTTTTACTTAGTGGAGTTATGCTAAAATTAATGGAATTACGTTAAAGTTGATGAAGTTAATAATATTATTGGAGTTATATAATTTAGTTAATAGAGTTATGTTACTAGAGTTAAGCAAAATAGTTAATGGAGTTATACGACTGGAGTTAATCAATTTAGTTCATGGAGTTAAGCGACTGGAGTTATGCAGTTTAGTTACTGCGGTTATGCGAAATCAATGGCTGAGATTACTTCTCACTTCTCACGAAATTACCACTTCGCACTGGATAGGCCTCCTATATATATATATATATATATATATATATATATATATATATATATATATATATATATATATATATATATATATATATATATAGGAAATCTATCAAATGAGATGTATTAGTTTCGTGAGAAGTGAGAAATAATCTCAGCCATCCATCTCACATGATCCAATGGTTTAGATAAAAAACTAAAATAAAAGGAAAACAAAAATAAAAATAAACACAAATCCCAAATCACTCACATTTTCTCTCTCTTCTCTTATTCCCCTTCTCTCTCCTTGGCCCTAACCTCTGCGCCACCACAACGCCGCCGTCGTTGTCCACCGGCGACCACCATTTCCAGCGCAGACACCACCGCTGGACTCCGCTCACTCCGCTCACTCCGACGAGTTCTCGTCGAACATTCGTGGCATGCGCCCACCTCTCCCCATCACGCAACGGGGACTTCTCCCTCTCTCATTTCGCGCTCTTTTTTTCCTGATCTACTTGCCACCTTTGCTCTTCGCCGCCGATACACACCTTCGCCGGTCTCACCTCACGTTTTCGCACCGATTGGCGTGGCATCGATTGCGTTTCGCCGCCGTGAAAGCAAATGAAGAAAATGAGAGGAGAGAAGGGGAAACGACGGGGGCGGCGATAGTGGCTTCACAGTAGGAGGCTCGGGGCTAGTTCTCCGGCGGCGTCGGGTTAAGCTGGTGGCGATTCGGTTGTTGCGGGAGGAGGTTGGGGTGGCGGTGGGGCGGAGGAGGATGGGGTCGAGCAGTGGTGGAACGCGTGTGGTTGAGGTGAGGGTGAGGGAGGAGAGAGAAAATGGTGAAAAGGAAATTTTCGTTTTTTTTTTTTAATTCACGTGTTTTGTTGATTAGAGTTAATGTCGAGTTATTAGAGTTACGAATTTTAGTTATTGGAGTTACGTGTTTTATTTAATGGAGTTAAGTTAGAGTTATTGGAGTTACGTGTTTTAGTTAGTGGAGTTATTAGAGTTATTAGAGTTACGTGTTTTATTTGATGAATTTAAGATGGAGTTATGTATTTTAGTTGATGGAGTTAAGTCAGAGTTACGTGATTTAGGTAGTAGAGTTATTAAAGTTACGTGTTTAATTTGATTTAATTAAGTTGGAGTTATGTGTTTTAGTTGATGGAGTTAAGTCGGAGTTACGTGATTTAGGTAGTGGAGTTATTAGAGTTACGTGTTTAATTTGATGAAACTAAGTTGGAGTTATGTGTTTTAGTTGATGGAGTTAAGTCGGAGTTACGTGATTTAGGTAGTGGAGTTATTAAGGTTACGTGTTTTATTTGATGAAATTAAGTTGGAGTTATGTGTTTTAGTTGATGGAATTAATCGGAGTTACGTGATTTAGGTAGTGGAGTTATTAGAGTTACGTGTTTTATTTGATGAAATTAAGTTGGAGTTATGTGTTTTAGTTGATTGAGTTAAGTCGGAGTTTCGTAATTTAGGTAGTGGAGTTATTAAGGTTACGTATTTTATTTGATGAAATTAAGTTGGAGTTACGTGTTTTAGTTGATGGAGTTAAGTCGGAGTTATGTGATTTAGGTAGTGGAGTTATTAGAGTTACATGATTTAGGTAGTGGAGTTATTAGAGTTACGTGTTTTATTTGATGAAATTAAGTTGAACTTATGTGTTTTAGTTGATGGAGTTAAGTCGAAGTTACGTGATTTAGGTAGTGGAGTTATTAGAGTTACGTGTTTTATTATTAAAGGAAATTGTGTTGGAATTACGTGTTTTAGTTAGTGGAGTTACGTTAGAGTTAATGAAATTCGTTGGATTTGGTGGAGTTAATAATGATACTCAAATTAGACAATTTACTTTATGGAGTTAGTTTAGTAGAGTTACGCAATTTAGTTAGTAGAGTTAAGTGACTGGAGTTAAGAGTTTTAGTTAGTGGAGTTACTACTGGAGTTATGTAGTTTAGTTACTGCAGTTATGCGAAATCAATGGCTGAGATTACTTCTCACTTCTCACCAAATTACCACTTCTCACTGGATAGGCCCCCTATATATATATATATACGGAGTATACTGAGCATTGTCAATTTATATATAATTTTTTTCCCCTCAATAAAAACACAAATTAATTTCTAAATATCAAAACAATCCATTAGAATATTATAATATCTAAGGTCATTTTCTGAGTTGTGTGCTGAAGGCAGCAGAGTTAGCTTTTAGGAGTAGTTTTTAGTTTTGGTTAAGCTAATTGCCGAGTAAAACAAGAAAAAGTGAAAATGTAAATATCTCACCATAATGGAGCTACCTGAACCTCTGGGAGGTTGAGAGTTGAGACTTGAGACTTGAGAGCATGTTACTCCTTACTCCCTCCTATTCTATTTAAATTCTCGACTTTTTTTGTTCATTTTTCAAGGAAAATCAATAAATAATTCGATTTATTTAGTAAGTAAATTTGATAGTTTCGAGTTACTCACTCGACAAAAACCACAATATTTTGGTAATCGGAAGAATAAATGTGAGAAGTCAAAAAAGAGGATGAGAAGTTTAAAAATCACTACAGAGTATAAGTTACAAGTTTACAAGGGAGGTTGGAGAAATGCTAGCTGCAGTTGCTCTACGAGACCGCAAATTAACACTCTCTCCCCTATTGGTTGTTTACTAACAATTTTATTTTAGTAAAAAAACAAAATAGAAAGTCAATATTTCATCTTTTATTTAGGAAATAGATTATTCTACTTAACAAAAACATATTGGAGGATCCTCAAGAATTATGGAGGCAAAAGAATATTCACTATAAGCATATATTTGCATAGGCTTAAAGGAATAGTTTGACGTTGCGCCTGTAGCCATCGTAGAGATAGGGTGGCAGGCACGTAAGGAAGAAGCCGAAGAACTCATGCATTATACTACAACTGATATTGCTAATAAAAACACAAATTAAAGCCCAGGCCATACAAATCGAACCTGATGCAACGCATATGATGCAAATTTAATGCTTCTTGAAAAATTGGTCAAATTAATAAGGCACGATAAGGTGTATACTAAGTAGTCGATATCTTCGAAAACTCATTATACATGGAGTTCAACTCAACAAAATGGAGTAAAAGAATGAAGTGCATACAAAAGAAAGTTGCAAGCACTAAAGATCTTTCACTCCATTAATTCCCAAGATCCCCCCACTAGTATATTTTTATTTAGTAGAATATAGTTTATTTACTATAAATAAGATGAAATATTGACATTCTATTTTTGTTTATAATTAAAATAAAATAGTTAATGAATGACCAATAGAAGGGAGGGTGCTAATTTGCAGTCTCCTACAGCAACTGCACCTAGCATTTCTAGGGAGGTTGAGTCATCGTCTCATGCACTACCTTTTTTTCTAGGGTTATCATACTTGGTCTAGTGTATATGCAATGACACACCACCTTTTTTTCTTGGCTCTTTAGCAATGTATTTGTATTCTCGGCTACGGAGTACTTGAAATAAATTTGCTTGGATACGAATATACGAGCGCTTCTAGGCCAATAGTTCCTATTTCTATTGGACGATTTTGTCCAATAGGGGCATTAGAGGACAAAAAACTGCTGCCCAATTACTCTTTTACCCTCATCTCTCTCACTCTTCAATTTTCCCAGACCGTGCTGCATCCCCCAACTCCGACGACGCACCCAACACATCTACCTTGAAATCAATCACTTCTTCTCACCAGAAAAACCCCATAACCACCCACTACATCGCCGGCGAAACAAATAGACAACCTATGATGGATGGGGTGATTGAATGGGCGTGGTGAACCCTTTTGGGGTGTGGTGTTCTGAAGGTGGCCGAAAAAGGGTGCTTTCTCGGCGCCACTACCGCGGCACCGGAAATGCCAACCCTAAACCCTTTACCGGTGACTAGACCTGTGCAATGGGTAGGACTGCCCATGGCACCCATAAGCTCGCCCAATATAATTACTACCCAGTCCACCCACTTATATAATGGGTAGGGCTCAAATATAGTGAGTCCATATGACTCTTTACTGGGTTGGGTATGGCAACCCATCCAACCCATTAAGAATTAGAAAAACACATTAAAACAAAATAAAAATATTACACAAACCCCAATTCCTTTTTATTTTCTCTCTCCTCTCACATTCCCCTTCTCCCACCGTGTGCCGCACCACCCCACCACGGCCGTCACCGCACCAACCACCACCTGACGGACCAATAACGCCACCACCAGAAGCGCCTTCTTCCCGCGACTCCAAGATGGCAGCCGTATCCCGACGCCACCTCCTTCATCATCTTCCACGACATCTTTCTCTCATTTTCTCTCTCCTTTCACATTCCTTTCCCCAACCCATATCCCCGACGGCCTCCACCTAGAGATACTCTCTCACCTGTCGCCCTTCCTCGTCGACCCCACGGATGTCGCTGATGTCGCAGGAATAAGGAGAGAGCAAATAGGGAGAAAGAGAAAATGGAGGAGGAGAGAGAGAGAAATGGTGTCGGAGGGGTGGGGGGATGGGATCGCCGTTCGAAGGCGGTGGTTCTTGTTGAAATGGGGTGGCTGCGGTGGTGGTCGGCGACGGAAGTGGCGGCGGCTGGGGTGGTTCGTGGTGGTCGGGTTTGGGAGGGGAAGGAGAGAGAAAAAGGGTGTGTTGACCACCAAATGAGTATGTTGGTCGGTTTTGAAATGAAAGTCCATGGACTGCCCAGTCCAGCCCGTTATCAAATAACTCAGCCCAACCCAACCCATAATTTATAGAATGGGATTAATCTAAGTCCAGCCCATTATCAGCCCAGTCCGAACCCAACCCACCCAGCCCATTGCACAGCTCTACCGGTGACTTTGCGTTGGGGTGAGAGAGAAGGGTCCGCGTTTTGCTAGTACTTGGGGTCGTGAGGTGGTTGAGGAAAGGAGTTGTAAGGTGGTGAAGGGATGAAAAGTGGCTACAATGGAGTTTCTATAGTGGTAGAAGGAAGCTTAAATGACTGCAACAATGGTGAGATGAGCACGAGCATGAGCCGATGAGGATGAGAGAGAAGGAAGAAGGTAAATTGAGGAAGAAGATGAAGGTGTTGTCTTTTAGTGCCCCTATTGGACTACTCATCCAATAGGCACTATTGGGTAGGAATTACCCACGAATATACGATGACTTCTCAAGTTAAATGAAAAATGGGTTAATTAACATAGTACCACACTGTTTTGCTGATTTGCGCGTGGTACACAATATTTGCAAATTTGTACAAAATACCCTCGAAATTTTACTATTTGCACACAGTACTCTAAACCTAACCCTCCCATTAACACAAGGGTACCACGTGAATCAACCCTCTTTTTTTAAAAAAAGTTGACGGTGTTAATGGGAGGGTTAAATTTAGGGTACCGTGTGCAAACAGTCAAATATCAAGGGTAATTTGTACAAATTTGCAAAATACTGGATATCACGTGCAAATCGGTAAAATACGAGGATACCGTGTGTTACCCAAAAATTGCTTTAAGTGGTATAGCGTTAGCCTTGATTGGATGGTACTACACTACTAGCTTCTTAGTAAATACTCCACTAAGTTTATTTGTAAGACACTAAGACTTATCGAATGAGAAAGGCTTAATGTATATGTATACGGTATACATCATCAAAAATATATGAGAAAGGCTTAATGTATATCCATACATACGTTAAAAAACATAACAAAACATATATCCGCCAATTTCTTTCTCCTCAACCCCACCGACCTCCTTTTACTGTGCATATCTTGAATTGACATTCCATATTTTGAGTTGAGATTTTCATATTTTGAGTTGACTTAATCTTTTGTGAGTGGTTTTGCTTTGATGTATTTTGAATTAACCTCTTTATGTATGAATTGACATGATAATTCATGAGCAGTATTCTGCTACCTATAACTCTGTGAGCCATTACTCTCATTTTCTGGGCATATTTTAAATTAACATTCTAGATCTTGAGTTTGGCTTTTTCATATTTTGAGTTGACATTATTGTGTAGGGTTTTAGTTTTGTGATTTAACCTAATCTGATACCATGTAGAATACTGAAACATTTATTGATTATTATTGATAACATATTTGGTATTTATAATACAAACTGACTCGGAATAACTCTAACCTTAGGTTCTAGAATCTTCCTATTCTATCATCTAACAGACATTATCATTTGTGAGTGTTTTGTTTTGATTTATTCTGAATTGACATCTTTATGTATGCATTGACATGTTAATTCTTGAGTAACAATCTGTTACCTGTGAGTGTGCATTTGAGAGTGAAAAGGAGAAATGTGAGTCATTAAAAGTGGTGAAAGTAATATCTTACCCCCCATATAGTCATATACATCTATAAATGTATATATCATATACATTTAGCCTTACTCTTATCGAATCTCAACAAGAACAAAAAGCTAGTGAAGGTACCACTATTTTATCTTAGCAAAGTCTATTGACACCCCATCGGAGTCTTCCTGCACTCCTACTATCTCATTTTCATTTCATTAACTCTAAAATATTGTGAATAAGAGTCTCGAAAGATTGCACGGAAATGTCAATAATCGACTCCTTTTAGTTTTGGGAAAATTTCCAATGTACCCTTAAGGTTTCCGAGTTTTTATGGTATGCCCATCTGATTTTCGAGCTGTCCAGGGTGCCCCTGAGGTTTGCAAAATCACGTTTTTTTGTGTTTTTCACTAACAGTCTGTCACGCCGTTAGCCCCTTCAGTGTATTTGACTAATTCCAAAAGAATTGACCCTTAGTTACTCATCAATTAAAAAAAAAAGTAAAGAAAATAAAAACTCAACTCATATTCTCTCTCCTCCCCACTCCCCCACCCACTAGCCACCCTTGCTCCGCCCCTCCCCTCACCCTCACCCATCTCCACCACCACCACCATATGCGCCACCATCATCGCCCATACCGGCAATCCCCGGCGAATCTAGCCCTCACCCCGCGCAACACCAACAACTCCTCATCCCCTTTATCACCTTCTCCCATGCTTCTCCCATTTTCACCTTTTGGACCACAATGATTGACAAACCAAGGAGACGGGGCGACGAGCCAAGGAGAACAGGCGGTTAGAAGAGGAGGGGTGGCGGTGGATCGAGGGGGAGAGGGGAAATCGGCGGCGATGATGGAGAGGACGACGACCGTGGTGAAGGGAGACCGTGGGCGATGATGGTGGCGCCTGTGGTGGTGGTGGTGGAGATGGGCGAGGGTGGGGGAGGGGCGGAGCAAGGGTGGCTCATGAGTGGGGGAGTGGGGAGGAGAGAGAATATGGGTCAATTATTTTGGAAATAGTCAAATACACTCAAAGGCTAACGGTGTTAGACGCCTTTAGTGAAAAAGCTCAAATAATGTGATTTTACAAAACTCAAGAGCACACTGGACAGCTTGAAAACCAAAGAAATATATCAAAAAAACTCGAAAATCTCAGGAATACATTTACGGAAAATTCACGTGGTACCCTCGAACTTTGGCCGATTGCACATGGTACCCAACTTCGCAAGTTTGTGCACATGGTACCCCTGAACTTACTACTTTGTGCACATGGTACCCAAATAGTAACATCCGTTAGATTTTTCCGTTAAGTGATGATGTGTCGGTTAGTTGTTAGGTAATTAGTTAATTAAATTATAGATTTAATATTTTAATTAAAAAAAAATTCAATAAATTTTTAGAAAAATAAATATATTTCTTTCAAATAATTTTTTCAAAAAAACTTTATTAAAAAAACTAATTTTCCTAGGGGTACCATGTGCAAAATGTTGTGATCTCAAGGGTACCGTGTGCACAAAGTGGTAACTTGAAGGGTACCATGTGCACAAATTATGATTTTTTTAAAGAGAAATAATATTTTTTATGAAAAAAAACTTGTTTTTTGGATTTTTTTTTGTTTATGAAAATATTTTTTGGATTTGGTTTAAAAAGTCAAAAAAAATTATTTTTATTTTTATTTTTTAAAATGGAAAATCATCATTAATATTAACTAATTTACATAACAACTAACTAACGCATCATCACTTAACGGAAAATCTAACAGAAGTTACTATTTGGGTACCATGTGCACAAAGTGGTAATTTCAGGGGTACCATGTGCACAACTTACAAAGTTGAGTATCATGTGCAATCAGTCAAAGTTTAAGGGTATCACGTGAATTTTCCGATACATTTAAAATTTTCCATTTAGTTTTTGGGATTCACCGCATACACTCAAAAAAATTCAGTGTGGCCCATTCACTACTCATCAATCTTTTTTTACTCACACAGTAGTCTAGACTGCTACTCTGCTACTGCTAGTCTGCTAGTGTCTGTAGCACACTAGAATTGGAGCATTTGAGTTCCAGCTGTTTGGAGAAGAGCAAATCATATCCCTACTAAGATTCTCTCATTTATGACTTTTTCCATCACTTCTCACTGTTCACCCACACTTGAGTCTGTACCTACGTTTGATCTTTTTGGAGCTTGCATTATGGTAGATTGACCAAAACTGCCTGAATCCCACTCACAACATTGTTTGTACTCTGCACAACCAACCTTCCTACATATACTCCGTATGTAACACCGACTATTGGTAAGTATTGATAGACTATTAGACTCTACAAAAACTGACCCGAAAATTAAATCAAACTTAGCTTGACACGACATTAACCCGAATATAGAATCATACAAATGTGATTTTTTTTTTTTGGTATTATCACAGGGTCATAGTATAGTACTTGTAAAAACAAGATACAAAAGTGAAGCCAAGAAATTCAAATGTGCATCCCAATAGGATAGAAAGAGACAATGGGTTTGTCTGTCTCCTTTTCTCAACCTTTTTCGCATGGCCCCTTAATTTCTGTTGCTTTTTAGTTTTTACTTTATTTCCTGCTCCTTTCTCCCCTCCCCATTTTACCAATTGAATCTAGCAGTAGTACGGCAAATATTAATCTTCATTATATTACACTCCCATTTTTAGCACTTGCTCTTCTACTCTTTCACATGGGCCTTGGCTGCTAATCTGCTATGGACTAACAAGAAAATACAAGCATAAGGAATTTCCAACTACACCTAAACTGAATCTTACCCTTTTTTTTTCTTAGTAAAACGGAGGATGTTGAGTTCCTAATCACTAGCTACTAGTCTAACCTATTTTTTTTAGTACAAAGGAACAGGTTAGATTACTATTTACTAGCTACTAGTCTAACCTTAATCCTCAAATAAAGCCCATCAATATTATATGCGATTTTTCGACGCAAAATGACATCTTACGATTATGGTTAGTAACATGTTACTTGTAGGCTAAAATAAAACACCAATGAACTCTCTTTCGATAAGAGAAGAGTTTAGATAATTGAACCGGTAAGTGTATCAGAGAGTGTAAGTAACAAGACTAACAACTAAACAAAACCAAAGAGCAGGTGGTACAACTTTTGACAATCTTCAAATTCTCTCTATCCTTTTCACACAAACAACACAAGCTTTTTCCCTCCCAAAACTCCGTACATACGCCCCATTACCATTTCACAGCTCAAATTAAATCAACACATGTATGTTACCTTCAAAAAAAAAAATGCACTCCCATTAAACTCTCTTCTTCAACCCCCTCTCTTTCTCTCTCCATACATCATCCAAAAATAGCAATCGTCAGCTTCAAGCCTTCAATAATTATGTTGCTCCATTTCCTCTCCTACTCTTCTTTACTCCCTCTCTTCCTCACCTTCATATTATTATTACTCCTCCACCCACCACCACTCTCCGCCGCCCAACACCACCACCACCACCACCGCCGTATTCTCCACCCTGTTTTCTCTTCAACACCCTCTTCCTCCGCAGTTCCTCCTACTGAACCACCTTCTCCGTCTCCTCTTCACCACCCTAGCTACCACTCAGTTACCAAACTACCCTTCACCCCCTCCTCCTCCTCCTCTGCCTCCGCTCCACCGCCAGCTTCTTCCACTACAACCGACGATGGAGCTCTCCCATTTTTTCCAACAGACACTTCTCCGCCGCCGCCGGCACCACCTCTGCCGCCGACGCCAACAGTCACCGCTATCCCAACATTTCCCGCCAACGTCTCCTCCTTAGCACTCCCTTCCTCTTCCTCCTCCTCCCACTCTCACTCCTCAAGCAAGCTCGTCGTCCTCTCCGTCGCCGCCGTCGCACTAGTCCTGTGTTTCTTCGCTTTCATCATCATCATTCGCCGGAAAAATGGCCGGAAGTCGTCGGAACTTCGGCCACTGTACCCCCACGACACGCCGACGTCCGACGGCCGTCCTCCGCCGAAGCTGCCAAACAACCACGTCTCGCAAACAAGCTCGGAGTTTCTCTACCTCGGCACGGTTACCGAGGCAAACGAGTTCCAGGTACGGCCGACGATGTCCGTCGAGGGGACATCGTCGCTTCCGGAGGTGGAAGAGAGAGTCTACCACCTCAAGCTCTGCGGCGGAAGTTCCCCAGAGCTTAAACCCCTTCCTCCTCTTCCTAAGCACAGCGGCAGCTTCCAGCTCAGCCGCAGTGCGGAACTGAATACCAACAACTTCCGCCCTCTCGAAGAGGAGGAAGGGGTTTCGGAAGCTACGGCTTCTAGGGGAGACGAACTCGAATTCGAGTTCTTCTCCCCTAGTAACTCCTCTCGCCACGACTTTGATGGCCAAGGAGAAGAAGAAGATGATGATTATTTCAATAACTCAGGGTTGAAGTCTTGCTTCTCGTCTTCCTACCACGGGTCTCCGTGTAATCACACGGACTCGCCAGGGAGGGATTCGGACGTATCAGTTGAAATACAGGCGCTTGCTGAGAAAGCTGAGTTTTTCCCGGCACCAGCGCCGCCTGCTCCTCCCCATCCACATGGGGTGAGGTCGAATGTGGGGCCGCCGCCGTTTGTTCCGCCGTCGGGGCCGGTGGTGCTGAAGAGGAGTGGGCCAATGAGTAAGAGTGGAGAGAGAAATGAGCAGGGTGGTGGTGGTGGTGGTATGAAGCCAAAATTGAAGGCATTGTATTGGGACAAAGTCAGGGCTAGCTCTGACAGAGTTACCGTGTGGGATCAACTTCACCCTGGCTCTTTCAAGTAATTTCCTTTTTACCTTTTTAATTTTTGTTTTCGAATTCTATGTATCTTTAGTTTGTCATTCGGAAATAAATATCTCTATAATTTTAAAGTACGGTTAAGATTACGTACATCCGTTACTATATAGATCGTCATGGGTGGGGGTGTTTGAAATATTATGGTGATATTATTGTTGTTGTAAATGTCACTACAACAGTACAACGAGACTGAGACTGTATATGATCACATTCTCGCAAATACTAGTATGTTTAGTTTTGGTGATTTCTTATACTCCGTATGAAAGCCTGATGCTCTCTATGAGACTATGACCATGCTCTTGTACAGTTTTACGTGTTTTAAATTAGGATGATTCTAAGAGTCTATATATAGACAATAGAAAAATTATTTATAACATAATTGAGAGTGGTAAATTAAAGATTGCAAGTAGTAAATAATATGCTTGTGTAGTAAATTTAACATGTTTGCAGTAAATTTATGAAACTGGTAAAATCAACATTGTTTCAAATCTATAAATAGAAAGAAATTTAAATTGATATAATTCCCAAATCTAGGGACCTTGATTGTCTCACATTCTTAATTAATCCAACATGTACAAAATTATGCAATAAAATTTACTGCACCTTTTATTAAATTTTACTACAAACTCACCATAGACATTTTTTTTAATTGTCTACCTATAGGCTCCTAGTATTTTTGTTTAAATTAGATTTGGAAGTTTGAAAGGATAGATTTGTGACACATCTTGGCCAGTAAATTTGAAGAATTTAACCAAGGTACTATCACGCATAATATATGTGTTTGATGGTTATATAGTTCGAGGCTAAGAGCTTGCATCGTTTTGTTCGATTTTGTAGGTGTCAATATATGTAGGATTATAGGTTCCGGTGACAAAATTAATTTACGACTTTTGGTTGAAAATGTAGATTAAATGAGGAAATGATAGAGACGTTGTTTACGGCAAAAGATGGTGCTAGAAGATCAATAATGCCGATGTTGAACGAAGAGTACAGAGTACTTGATCCGAAAAAGTCTCAGAACATTGCCATTCTATTGAAAGCTCTAAGCGTCACTGAAAAGGAAGTTTGTGAAGCGCTTTTAGAAGGTATCCTTCTAACATTTTTCCTTCATCATTAAGTTTGTGAAGCGCATTAGCATGACTTTAAATAACGTCGAAATAGAAACCTTAACAATTGAAAACACAAAGCAGGAGGGAGTGTACTAGACTACTAGTTAAAATGTAGGATTACAGATTACTATAAATTATTATTTAATCTTGGTTTGGTTTAGATTAGTGTGCATACGTGTGTATTTGTTTGTCTCAATAATAATTAATAATGCAACATTATTCAATCTAGGATTAATGGGTCCTTGCTTTTTGACCAAACATAAAAAGCATATTCTACTGCTTTTTCTTGCTTTTACCTCCCAAAGATGTTTAATAATAGGAGAAAACATGATACAGTTTGTGTTGAACGAGGTTGCTTCTTGTTCTTATTTGTAATGAAATGCTTGTCTTGTTCTTGTGTTTCTTCTGTGTTTTGTTGACTGTTCTTGGAATGCTGATAATTGCAAAAGAGATTATTATCTCGACGATGTCAATGTGTCAGAGGATGTAATCTGCCAGTGCAGTGTGAATGGATGAAAAATAGAGCTGAAATGAATCAAACATATTAATATTGACGTTAATGGTTGCGGCTCAATCAATGATTTAACTATTCATGTGACGCCAACTTGGCTGTCAAGTGTGGATGACGTTCCTATCCCGTGAGCCATATTGACTCTCAAGCGTGGACGGGGTGAGCACATGCTCCTCCGTAGTCCGTACCTTTGGGCGGTTGGGGGTTGATCGGTTGCTAGTGTTCTACCTCTTGTTTAATATGACTCTGATGTGAAACAATCTTAGGAACCAAAAAGCCAGGGTGATGGTTAGGCCTAACCAACGGTTACATGACATGATGTAAATTCTCGACTGTGCTAGGAACATTGCATTTTCTCTTTTCTTTTTTAGGAGAAGAACATTTGCTTCATTTCAACTTCACAAAGATTCCCTATTCTCATTATCTTTGCTAGTTCATATCAATTTGGCCGAGTTTCCTTTATATATGTAATAGCATCAAACTTCTCCCCCCGGGTTCTGTCTGAATCTTTAAGGAGTTGTGTATATTTTACCAGATTGTAAGCTCATGTTTTTTTACTTTATGTTCGCGTAACAGGTAATGCAGATTCCCTTGGGACAGAGCTACTCGAAAGCTTGCTTAAGATGGCGCCTACGAAAGAGGAAGAAAGGAAACTCCTCGAGTACAATGATGCATCTCCTATGAAGCTAGGTTCGGCAGAGAAGTTTCTCAGGGCAGTACTTGATGTACCTTTTGCTTTCAAGAGAGTGGACGGGATGCTGTATATGGCAACCTTTGATTCCGAAGTTGAGTATCTACGGAAGGCTTTTGAAACTTTGGAGGTAAGGTTATTCGTTGTCCTAGATGCACCGTGTGCTTTCTTTCTATTAAACATGTCTTCATGACTTGATCGATGATTTCCGTCATTGTAGGCAGCATCTGAACAACTGAGAAACAGCCGAATGTTCCTTAAACTTATAGAAGCAGTCCTTAAGACAGGGAACCGCATGAATGTGGGGACAAATCGCGGTGATGCTCAGGCCTTTAAGCTGGACACACTTCTGAAGCTTGTCGACATCAAAGGAAGAGACGGGAAAACCACACTGCTGCACTTTGTGGTGCAAGAGATCATAAAAGCAGAGAGCTCTCGGAAGGGTCCTGATTCAAAAGCTGGTTCTGATAACCGCCCTGTGATACATGATGAGATCGAGTTGAGGAAACGAGGGCTAGAAGTTGTTGCAAGCCTTGGTGGGGAGCTGATGAATGTGAAGAAGGCAGCTGCTATGGATTCAGATGCCCTTAGCATGGACGTTACAAAGCTAGCTCGTGGGATCATTAAAATCAACGAAGTCTTGAAGCTAAATGAAGAAAATCAAATGATGGAGACTAACAAGAAATTTGCAGAGTCCATGATTGTGTTCTTAAAGAAGTCTGAGACCGAAATTGTAAAGATTCAATCCCAGGAGAGTAGTGCTTACGCGAAAGTGAAGGAGTTAACCGAATACTTCCATGGTAATTTGTCAAAAGAAGAGGCCCGTCCGTTCAGGATATTCATGGTCGTAAGGGATTTTCTTGGTGTTCTTGATCAAGTGTGCAAGGAAGTCGGAAAAGTTAATGAACGAACCACAATCAGCTCGATTCGTCAGTTCCCCTTGTCTGTAAATCCAGCCCTGCAGCCTCCCTTTCCAGAGTTCTGCACTACTACAGATGCCGATAACTCCTCTGACAATGATAGTCTCGTCCATGCTTAGCACTCTTCTCTGAATTTCGAGTTATGGTACGATGTGTCCTGTGTCTTCACCAGGAGATTTTCAATCTATGTGGTTAACATATAATCTGTTAGTGTATATGAACAACGATGGCACCAGTAATAGAATTATGCATCATGGTTAGCATTGCGATTTTCAGAGGCGGGATAGAGGGTATAGACTATAGAGGCAGGATATGTCAGATTATTGGAATTCCTGGTGTGGAATTTGTACATAAACCTTGTGTGAAACAAAAGACTGAGGAAGGCGACTATGCCCGTAGGCTATTGGAAAATTATTATAAATTTCTCAAATAGACTACTCTTTGATAATGTATTTTTCATGGTGTATTTGACGTGCTTTGTGTTAATAAGTGCTCCCTAAAGCAACTTATATTTCCTCCGATTCAAAGAGATTTTTCTGTTTCTTTTTGCAGTTTTGAGTTAGCATGTTAGGGACTATTTTAATACAAAATGAAACCCCTGTTTCTTAAAATTATGTAGATTTGGTAGATTGCAATGCACAATGAAATATTTACTACTTTTTGCAGCAAGTGAACGATTCATTTGGTCTAAAAATAACTCCCAACATGCCACTTCAAAACTGCAAAAGGAAACATGATTTTTTTTTTTTTAAATCGGAGAAAGTATAATTTTTACGAAAAGCAGATGTGAATCAGTGCTTTAATGATTGGATCATTGCCAAGTTCTAATGCACCATGATTTTATATGCTTATATAAGCACTAGCATTTTAGAAGAAATTGAGGTAAGGTCAGTAGTGATTAGAAGTGGCACTACTTTAGGTTTACAATCCATTTTAAAGGTGAGAGTGAGTTTAAAGCTTGATTTTATAAGCAAGCTGATGGCACTGACACCTAAATCATTCTATTGGGTTATGTTGCTCGTAATTTGTGCTGATATAAGAATACTCAGTTCCAAATCAAACGCTTCATCCCTAAAATACCTCTGTGAAGGGTGTACACAGTAATCGGTTTATCAAAGTTTCAAAAAAAAATATATGGTGAATTAAATTAGAGTTTTCTTTAACTTGTCATGCAATTTTTTTGGAACTTAATTAATCAAGTAATGTGTAAGCTCTTCCCAATATAGATTTTTTTTTTACATGGAGCGTTTGAGATGGTACAAAGGGAGTAGTTTAGTTTGAACGTACATGTTATCTTTAGTTCTAGGAGAACACAAGTGCCTTAAACATTGAGATACAATAGGCCTTGATACAAGTATATACTCACTCCGTTCGCCTATAAATTTCCCATTTCTATTTAGGGGTGTTCATTTTTAAACTTCCTAAAGACCAAAACACCTTTACTTGTTTACTAAAAATGCATGTGGGACATATCCTAATATGTAATTTTACGCCAAGTGGACCCTAAAACTCATTATTTATTCTATTTTTCTTAAAAACTGTGTTCCGCCCCTACGAGTTTTATAGGCGAACGGATGGAGTATGTTGCTAGCCCGTACCCGTACTAGTTTCTAAAGCACAAAGCACTCAACCACTCACTAAACATATTTTTGTCTTCTTTAAATTGCTTTTCTGAAAAGCATGACAAAAAGCAAACTAATAGAGTGATTGAGGCAACCTAAAGCCAACGTATCGAGGGGTAGAATCTCCATGAGTACATATATACTATGTGCATGAAAAGAAAAAAGGTTTCCTTTTATTTCTTTTTGGTGCAATCAATAACGGGACCTAAACCATTTAAATTGAAAATGATGATGATCTTATTTGATTTTTCAGGAAAATCGTTGAATTGGCTAAATATTGTCAAAAAAGTTTAAGGCCCACGTAATTGACATGGTTAACGTCTGTGCGACAGTGCTCGTCAATCTCAGCGCTGTGTTTATGAACAACTTATCAGCCGAAAATGTTACCAAGTTGTGGAACTAAGAATACAATTAGCTGTGTAAACACTCTACATCTAAGCAACAAATTGTGGAACTAAAATACAACAATGAACTTTCTATTTCATGAATCATGTATCTGCACACCACCTTATGAAATGATCGATAAAATCGACAATTAGCTACGACTGCGAAGAGATTACAAAGTAGCAAAGCTACTGTCCTTGCTCATCACTTATCATATTATTGTTATTAAGTGGTTGCGAAGCAGTAGTGGACACTGTTCTGACCAGTTACTTAAACTTCAATTGGTGCACATATCATGCTTGAGTTGATACTGCAAGTGTTTCAACTGCTTGATTTATAAGGTAAGTCTTCTTATTGTTAAGTACATACAATTATACAAATTCTCTTTTTACACAGAAAAATGACAATGACACAGAAAAATGACAAACAAAAACAGCAAATTTCAGGATGGAGAAGGTCACAACTCACAAGGTAAACAGGAATCAAATAACAGCAGTAACACAGTGGCGCTATATGAACAGGCTCAGGATCAATTTACAGCTAATTAGGCAGGATTGCTCATCATAGCTCAACAGATTGCAAGCAGCCAAGCACTATGATCTGTTACTGGAAAAAGACATGAGCTCGTGTTACTGTCCTCATCAATATCGGCCAAAATAGCAAGGTCAAATGCGATATATCAGTGTGCAGCTTACAATTCCATACTCTAGAAAACAATGTGCCTACCACGACTAAAGAGTATAAAGACTAGAAGTCAGGAAGAGTAAGGAATGATGGATGACAGGTGAAAGATTTGCTGTTTATACAAATTTTTCATAAATTTTGTGCCACTTCTTTCATTGTTCATTTTAATCTCCAGAGTTTTTTTTTGCAGCTAAGTTGTTACCTGTTTCTGCCAAATATGTAACAATTCTTGTTTCATTTGATGTGACTCAGGGTTCTTCATCCTCCTCTTTTGCTCTTATGTTTCTGTGATATATGCAAATATGTCAAAACTTATGACGTAGATTAGCAGATGGCAAAATCAATGAACTTAAATTAATTCATTTACAAATGAAAATTGAAAAGTGCATCGCTCTAGTGTACCTCTGGGTATTGCGCCTGTCACGAGCATTGATAAGGTTGTCTCTAGCAGCTTGCAACTTGTTTAAAGCCTCAGTTATCCTCATGCGATCTTGTGGCAGATGGTTGGAGCACGCCACTCCAACCCGAACAACAGAAACAATACATTCTACTCTTCGTTCAGCTGTGGCCTTGATTGTCATATCATCAACTTCTTCAATAGTTTCAGCTTCTTCAAGCATTCTTGGGTCTACAATCTGCACCACTTGGTCAGGTAATGCTGCATTTGCATATATGTGAAGGTTGACCTCTTCCTTGAACACACTGTCTGTAGGTCTCTTTCCTGTCATGAGCTCAAGAAGCAGTATTCCGTAGCTGTAGAGATCACCATCCGTAGATGCTTCACTCCCTAGGCCGTACTCTATAAGACAAGATGACACCAAAAGAAGATTAGTCAGAAAGATTGTAAGAACAAACCATCTCCTCTCAAAAAAAAAAAAAAAAAAAAAAAAAGCCACAAATGCAACACAATATCAGAGAACTTGAAATTGCTGGACACGATCAACCTGCTTCAGAAATTGCTAGCTAGAAGATCCCAACACAGTATAAGAGAATTGGAAAGTTTGTTATTAGAAAAACGAAACATAGTTAAATTGCACAGAACTCCACAAATTCTGAACATAGTTTATACCAGTTGTACCATGTTTGCAAAGAAATACATGGACTAAACTATTAAGCAAAAGAGAGTTATCACCTGGAGCAGCATAGCCAACAGTTCCTCTCACTCCTGTTGTACTACTTTGATTGAGGTTTTGAGATTGAACAAGAAACTTAGCCAGCCCAAAATCGCCCACATGGGCAACCATGTCATTGTCTAGAAGTATGTTGCTTGGTTTCAGATCGCAATGTACAATTGGAATTACACACTCATGGTGAAGATAGTTGATAGCGTGAGCCACATCGACGGCTATATCCAATCTTTGGAGAAGACTCAGGTTTCCATCTCCGGTAAGCCATTTTTCGATACTTCCACCAGGCATGAACTCATAGACCAAAGCTTTGAAGTCATTTCCCTGGAAATCAATACTTGAGCAAGCTGTTATTATCCTTAGCAAATTCCGGTGACGGATATTCCTTAACGCCTTGCATTCTGCCAGGAAACTCTTAGATGCACCACGGTGTTGCAAGTTTAGTACTTTTACGGCAACTGTTTCCCCATCCAATATTCCTTTAAAAACCGAACCAAAACTACCTGTGCCAAGCATGTTCTCCGTAGAGAAACCATCTGTTGCTTTAACTAGCATGCTATAAGATACTTTGAAAAATGCTTCCATCACCACCGAATCTGATGAAGCAAAATTCCTTTTCTTTCTGAGACAGGCCAAGTATAGACATGTTGACATGATCAGCACTCCAAGAAAAGCACACACCAATATAATTGACAGTTTAAGAGCACGAGACATCCTTTCTCGTTTCATCCCTTCCATCTGCTGGATGCATTTTGGCAAATGCAGCCCGGGAATTCCACCACAAAGCTTACTATTTCCAGACAGTGAAACTACAGAAACATTTGCAAAGATCCCTGTTGTAGGGACACTGCCCTCGAAATCGTTATTGGATAGGTTGAGATAGATCAAAGGAAATCTGGAGAAGTAGTTTGGGATTGCGCCAGAAAGATTATTTTGAGAAAAATCAGCAGCTTTGAGACTGCTCAAAGAACTGAATGATGGAGGAATGTTTCCTTGGAAGAGGTTACCTGCCAGATTGAAGTACATAAGAGAACGGCAGTTACTTAGACCACTTGGAAGTACTCCTGAAAAATGATTTGCCGAAACATCAAATGATACTAGATTTTGTTGCGTACTAATCTCGACGGGTAAGGACCCTTGTAAAAGATTACTGGAGAAATTCAGTGCAACAAAGTTAGCAGATCCTGTGAAAAGTGCACCAGGCAAGACTCCACTGAGTTGATTGTTCCATAAATCCACATACAACATGTATTGACAGGCCCTGAGGCTTGAAGGTACAGTCCCTTGAAATTTGTTGTCATCCAGATAAAGCCTGCTCAGTTGTGATATGTTTCCTAAAGAGCTGGGAATTACCCCTGAAAATCTATTGGAGCTAAAAGTTAAAAATACTAGATTTTGAAGCTTTCCGAAATCAGAGGGAATGGTTCCTGTGAGTTCA
The DNA here is from genome assembly GCA_963680865.1 of Spergularia marina. NCBI lineage: Eukaryota > Viridiplantae > Streptophyta > Magnoliopsida > Caryophyllales > Caryophyllaceae > Spergularia > Spergularia marina. The sequence continues at coordinate 16,104,292 of OY804553.1, read as the reverse complement.
CAATCGCCCACATCAAAAAAGCCAAGGTTTACGAGATTGGTAATGCCTGTTGGAATTGTTCCACTAATTGGATTCACGCCTATTGCGAGCCTTGTCAAAGTGGTGGACAGATTGGCTACTGAGGCAGGTAAATGTCCCGTGAAATTGTTTCCTGACAAATCCAGATTTCCAAGTTGGCTACAGTTTACCAGTGAACTGATTAGGTTTATGTCATCGACTAGATAGTTGTAGTCGAACTGTAAGAAATTCAGTTTCTGGAGACGACCCAAATCACGTGGCACACTTCCTGTGAACTGATTAAAATCTAGCTGAAGGGTTTCAAGGCTTGAGAGGTTTGATATGGTGTTTGGAATTGATCCTGAAAAGGAGTTTCTGGTCAAGCTGAGAAACGATATTCGAGGAAGTGTTAGGCCTATATTATGTGGAATTTGGCCCTGAAGTTGGTTCCCAATGAAGTCTAGCGCACTAAGGGAGGAAAGATTGAATATGGACGGGGGAACTACTCCAGAAAATTGATTATATCCTATTTGTAAGACATTCAGGTTTCGCATCCTTGCAATGCTGCTAGGAATAGTTCCAGTGAACGCATTGCAGACGGCAAACACTGCTTCTAACGAGGTAATGTTTGCTATGACGTCAAAAAGCGGCCCAGTGAAATGATTATCATGAATGGCCAAATGCTTCAGTTGGGACAGTGCTTTGAACTTCGGAGGCAGTTGCCCCTCTAGGCTGTTGAATCCAACACTAAGCTTTTCCATGTTACTACAAGAGGATATATTTTTTGGAATTTCCCCGCTAAGTGTGTTATTGTCAAGTTGGAGGTCCACTAGCCTGGACAAACGACCCAACTCATTCGGAATTTCACCCTTCAGAGAGTTATTAAAAAGCCAAATTCTAGCAAGAAAGCTCAAGTTACCTATGTAGGGAGATATGGTACCTTGTAAGCCTCTTGAACTCAAATCTAATGCACTCACTCTACTGTTTCCGCGCTCACAAGTAACACCTTCCCACGCACAATGGTGATGTTGTTGATCCCATGAACTCAAAACACCCCGAGGGGAATCCACTAGTTTACCCTTGATGGCTAATAACGACAACCTATCCGTCTGATTCCCTGGATAGTTTACAACATCTACGGCTAAAGCTGTTGCAACAAGTTGCCACAAGATAGCGAGGAACAGCAAGTAATTGGCTTGTTCAGAGATTAGTTTTCTTCTTGAAGCTTTCATTTTGCATATCAGATCTTACTTACAGAATCATTTTTCGTACTATAGTAGTGGAGATCAGATATCTACAATTACTCAATGTAGAAATGTTTGGGGTTTGGCTAAAAAAGAAGAGTAATATTTAAAGGTTGAGTAACATCTACAGCTACTAAATAAGCGAATAGTCAACCATGGCATACTAAGATATCATTACATCAAGAATGTGTTGGCCAATGAGATAGATCAGAAAACCAAATACGACTGCATACTATTTGCAGATGCAACATGACCAGACCGCCAACCAAACCTAATCATTCACAGATTACATCACATTTCCAAGCGCAACATGACCAGCCAAGAGAGCCAACCCACTCATCATCCTTTCAAACGTCCACGAAAGTTGGACCATCAGATAATAAACTCAATTCCACTACCCAAACACAGCCTCTTAACACAAACCGCAATCAAGATGTAATTTTTGTAACTAGTATATCCACCATATATAATCACATTTCTAACGTTGACTAATCCCATAATATCCTGGCAGACATAAGTTAAACCAAAATAGACCTCAATAGCATCAATCTCCATATTAGAGTCGCAAACTTACAACCACACGACTAATTGTCCTAGCAATCGAACATTAGTTTAACTAAATCAGTTATTACATACTCGTGTCGTTCTTTTCATCTGTTAACGTTTGGTCTGAACTCAAACTAGAATAACCGTAGCCAATCCTAATTCACCATAAACTAATTTAATCAGATAATTAATCTAACTAGTTTATCATATCAGGTGGCGCACAATTATTTCATCTAAAAAATTCGTCAATCTATCTCTACTCTAAGCCGGGGACCAAAAACAATTAATAGTGACTTAATATAACAGTATTTAAATAATCAATTTGATACATTTTTTAAATTAATCAAAACTTATGAAACACTCAATCGAATTATCAAAACACACATCATTATTGTCAAAGTCGAATTCATGATCATAAGACTAGAAAGTCTGAAATACAAGGCTTACGCTATAAGACAAGAGTGTGTGGCGACGTCGTGGAAGAAGGCGGCGTTTGGCGGCGACCACAAAAGCCACGGTGGAGGGGACGGTGAGCAAGTGGCGCTACAGCGGTAGTAATGGTGGATAGGAGGGAGGGAGGCGTCCGATAATAGGAGGTGCGATCGGTGAATGGCATTGTGGTGGTGGTTCAGATCGGCGATGGTGAAACGAGAAGGCAGTTTTTTTTTTTTTTTTTTTTTCTTTGTGAGCAGAAATGAAACGGCGGGAATGAGCGGGTAAAGAAGAAGAAACCAAAACGGTAACTAGACGGAGGAATTTTTTTTTTTTTTTCAACTACAATTGTGTAACACCCCCAAATTTAGGGGCGTGTATACCCTAGTCTCGACACTAGGTAGTCTCGAACGCCACGTCATCACGACATCATTGCTTCGTCATTGGTTTGATTTTAAAAACCGGTTTATTTATTAAAAAAACCAAACTTATTAAAAAAAATCAAACCTCCCACCTTTTCTGCTCTACCCTGCGCTACAACTCTACCGCCCCCCAGCCGCTTGTGTCGTAGCACTAGCTACCACCACATCGTCTTCAGCGATGCCCCAAGAGTGGCTTCACGACGTCGGTAACACTCAGACCACCGCTTCTCATGCCAGTGGCACCCCATCTGCGCGTGAAGCTTATTCTCCCACTATTGTCGGTGGCGATGAATGCCGGATTTGGTGATGGTGGTGGTGGTGCATGTAAGGTGGTGTAGGGGCGGGAGCAGGGGGTGGTAGTCGAATGGGGTCGTGGGGATGGTGATTGGTCAAGATATGGTCATATGGAGGAGAGGGAAATGAGAGGAAATGGAAATGAGAAAATTGAGGAGGAGAGAGAAATGTGTAATATGGAAATGCTATAAATGGACAAATGTGGCTGGGAACTTAAGTTTTTACTTAAATAAAACCGAAAATTCACGTGGTACCCTCAAACTTTGACCGATTGCATATGCTACCAACCTTGATAAGTTTGTGCGCATGGTACCCCTGAACTTACTACTTTGTGCACATGGTACCCAAATAATAACTTCCGTTAGATTTTTCCGTTAAGTGATGATATGTCGGTTAGTTTTTATGTAATTAGTTATTAAATTATAAAAATAATATTTAAAAAAAAAATCAATAGATTTCTAAAAAAAAATATTTAATTATTTTTTTAATAAAAAACAATTTTTTTTAAGGGTACCATGTGCAAAATGTTAAGATGTCAAGGGTACCGTGTGCACAAAGTGTTAACTTAAAGGGTACCATGTGCACAAAGTGTTAACTTTGATAGAGTCGCGATCCCACGAACAAAGTTCAACAGGTACTAACGAAGCTGAAATTTTTGGTGACTTGGAAGAGCAAATTATATTATTTATTTTTATTCATGCGGAACTTTTTCCGAGTCCTATTCCTATGATACATTGCTCTTCATGTGACGTTTGAGGTTGAGTTTTCTCTTAATGAGCCCAAAGGTTAGATTTTTGTGGGCTGGTTGGTCACAAATCACTCTTGGAAGACTTACCTATATGGACGTGGTGGTGGCGTCGCCACTGTGGGGGTGTAGGCTACCCTCTAATGACGTTCATGAAACAAGATTCTGCGCATGACCGTAAAGCGTACCACTAACAGAACCTCGGTGATTACCGTGTCGTGCGTGTGGTGAGTCCAAGCGTGATCTAAGGGGCCTAGTTCAAGGCATTTATGGTACTATGGTTCTTTTAAGCGTAGGCTCACTTACATTAAGTGTAGGTTCAAACCCGGAAGGTACCTACTCCCATTGCATGGCATTATAAGCTTATTTGGATGATTATAATTTTAAACCATTTGGGGGATTGATGGAAATATTTTTATGATTTAAAATTATTTTAATAAATTAATTATTTTTTTTGGTTCCTAATTTTGTGAGTATAAACATTGAAATATTTCTGTTGGTCTTTTCTTGGGCCTAATTTATATGATGAAACCCCGAAATTTATACAAATTTGAACCCAAGCTTAGCTCACCAAATTTGCCCAAATTAATCCTCTAAAATTATTGCCAAATTCAACCCAAAAATGCCGCCAATACCTGTCATTTGCAACAATGTGATGTTATTAAAATGATGAGTTGATGACTTGATGGCATGACACAAATTGAAAAGATGATTACAACAAATTGAATGAGATGTGATTATGTGAGACATGACAAATGAAAATTGAAGTGGAAGATGCTTGTAAGTGATGAGATGATAAGATGAAGAATATAGACGACTTGATGAAGAATGAGATTGTTGATGAATTTGGAGATGGATACGAGTTGTTGATGGAGGCATGGATGAAAAGAGGTGAAGAATAGTGGAGAGAGAGAGAGAGAGAGAGAGAGAGAGAGAGAGAAGAGTGAGGAATAAAAAAATTTGATATGTTTTTCTCTTTGAACTAATCACACTATTCATTTAATCATGATATGTGGCTCAGATTTATTAAAAATTTAAGTTTAACACCATTTTAATGGTGTTAGGAGGAAGTTTGCATTTTAGGGTACCATGTTCACAACTTCCAATTTCGAGGGTACCATGTGTAGAATCTTGCTAGTTGGGTACCATGTGAAATCAGGCAAAATTCGAGGGTACCACCTGAATTTTCCGGTATATTATTGATACATTTTTCATAAAAATGTAGGTTTATTATTATTATTATAATATTATATGGAACGATATTTTACATTATTTTTTCTTTCAACTTTTGTCACCCGTCATATTATATTATTTTATTTTTACTACCTTATCGTATTTTTATTTCCTTTCCACTTGTATGCCACCCGTTATATTATTTTATTCGTTCCATATGCCGTCCATGTTATACTATTTCATTTTCAATCTACTATCATGTCACCTGTTATACTATTTTATTTTTCACTATTATCCAATCACCCTTTATATTTCAATTTATTACCATAAATTAGTTAACTATCATTACCATAAATTATCATGTCTTTCATAAATTAACTGATAATTACCATATTATGTAATACTTTATATAATATTTCCTTATCCTAATACTTAATATTATTTCATTGTTGATTTTGGCGGATCAGAATTTTTCTTTACACATCTTTTCAATGAAGAATAAAATTAGAATAATGCACAAGTGACTAATATGAATATCTTCCTCCAGGCATTTCTGATCATTCACCTATTAGAGTGACCATTAGTGCATTGGAGAAGATAGGAAAACATTCAAATTCCTAAACGGCTGGACTGAAAAAGCTTGGGAGAGGGGAAAAGGAGGTTCTCATATGTATAGATTCTTCATTAAGTTGAAGAGAGTAAAGCATGCTCTAGGAATTCTAAATAAGAAGTATTACTCCAATCTACCTGAAAGAGTGAAAGCTTGTAAGGAAAAGTTAGAGGAGATTCAAAACAAGCTGAAGGAGAGGCCAATGAATGATATGCTGATAGAAATGGAAGAAAATGCAAAGATTGAGTACCGTGAAGTCAAAACTGCTGAGATGAGTATGTTAAAGTAGAAGGCAAAGATAGCTGACATTAAGCAGAATGATTGTAATTCAAAATACTTCTATGCCAGGATTGCTACAAGGAAAAATCAAAGTATTGTGGGGAAAGTTGTAGATAAGGATGGGAAAGAGTTTAATGATCAGGAAGGGATTGAAAGAGCTTTTATTGACTACTATAAAAGCTTGTTAGGGGAAGAGAAGCCTGTGAAGGATTTTGATAGTGCTTTTATCTCAAAAGGGAACACAGTGTCAGATGAATGGAAGGAGTTTCCGAGGAGGGATGTGAGTGTGGAGGAGATCAAAGGAGCTCTGTTTGACATCCACCCTAACAAGAGCCCAGGTCAGGATGGATTCTCAGCAGGATTCTTCCAAAAGTCTTGGGAAACAATAGGAGAAGACATGTGCAATGCTGTAGAAGAATTCTTCAGAAAATGCAAACTCATAAAGCAGGCAAATGCAGCCATATTAGCACTGATACCAAAGAAAGATAATGCCACATCTGTAACTGAATACAGACCAATCTCCTGCTGCACAACCTTCTATAAGGTAATCAACAAAATCCTGGCTAATAGATTAAAAAGAGTGCTGCTAGAGTTGATAGGGAAGGAGCAGACTGCTTTTGTGAAGAATAGGAGTATATTTGAGAACATTATGGTCTCCCAAGGGTTGATAAAAGGTTATAGAAAGAAAAACATCTCCCCTAGATGCTTGATGAAGGTGGAGATAAAGGAAGCCTTCGATTCTCTAAACTGGAAATTCATAAGAGCAATGATAACATCTATGGAGTTCCTAGAGAAGTATGTGAATTGGATAATGGAATGCATTAGCTCAACATGGTTCAGTTTGAAAATCAATGGAGTTGCTAAGGGATTCTTCAAAGGCAGGAGTGGAGTGAGACAAGGAGATCCCTTATCTCCTTATTTGTTTGTGCTCAGTATGGAAGTGTTGTCAAAACACTTAAGGGAGATGCATAAGAGACTCAATTTTCTTACCATCCTAAGTGTACAAGAGTGAAGTTAACACACATGGTGTTTGCTGATGATCTAATGATTTTTACAAGGGGAGATGTACCATCAGTGCAGGCTGCAACAAAATGTCTTGATAACTTTGCAAGATTTTCTGGTTTGGCAGCAAACCCAGCTAAAACAGATATATACTTTGGAGGGGTGCCAAGTTTTGTTAAAGAGCAAATTCTCAAGATCACAGGATTTGCAAAGGGGAGCTTCCCATTTAGATACCTAGGGCTCCCCCTAAATCCAAGTAGATTGCTGGCAGATATGTACATTCCTCTATTGAGCAAAATTAAGAGTAATATTAGTAGCTGGGCAACAAATCTCCTATCTTATGCTGGAAAAGTGGAATTGATAAACTCAATCATATTTGGCATAGAAAAATTTTGGAGCTCAGGATTTATGCTTCCTCAGCACATTATTCTCATGATCGACAGGAGTAGCAGAAGATATTTGTGGAATATAGAGGAGGGAAGCAGGAAACTAACCTTTAAAAGCTGGAAAAGTATGTGCTCCCCAAAAGCAGAAGGAGGTCTAGGGATAAATGAGGTGCTGGCTTGGAATAAAGCTTTATTGGCTAAGTCGTTGTGGAAAATAATAACCAAGCAGGATGGACTGTGGTTGCAATGGGTCATGGCTTATTAGCTACAGAAGAGCAACATTGGGGAAGTAAAAGTAAAAGAAGGAGATTCAGAAAGCTGGAAAGGAGCTCTGAAAATAAGAGATGAAATGCTACTGAATGAAGGAAGTTGGGAAAATGCAGAGAAACTGATAAAAACTTGGGAAAAAGGAGGGAAATATACGGTGCAGATAGCTTATGAGTATTTTAGAGAAAAGAGAAGAAAGGTCAAGTGGTGCAGGGTGATATGGAACAGCACAAGCCTGCCAAGACACAGGTTTAATGCAAACCTAGCAGTTCAGAAATGCCTTCCTACTATTGATAATCTTAATAAAAGGGGATTAGTAATAGTATATCGATGCTGCTTATGTAAGAAGGACCTGGAAAGTCATGCTCATCTATTTTTTGAGTGCAAATACTCTGCAAATATATGACAAAGAGCGCTGGATTGGATAGGAATAAAGAGAAGAGTACGGAGCTTAAAAAGAGAGTTAAAATGGGGTGCGAGCAGGAGAGGAAAGAAGCACTGACATTTCGACTGGTTTTGTACAAGTCTAACAGCTACTGTATACTATCTCTAGAGTGAAAGAAATGCAAGGATTTTTGGGGATAAAGAGCAAGTGGAGGAGCTAATTGTGAAGAAAGGACAAGATGTAGTTAGCATAAGACTATTAGCAATGAAGAATAATTGTATGCATAATGAGATAGTAGATTGCCTAAATGGTAATAACGAGTAAGGCTATCTAGAGCCAAACCACTTTTTTTGTAAAATTTCTGAGTTTGTTCTTTTCCCGATAAGGATGAATAAAATCGACCATTTTTACAAAAAAAAAAAAAAAAAAAAAAAAAAAAAAGACTAATATGAATATCAATGTTATTAAGCAATTTGTAAATCAAACCGAGATTTCAGCAATTTGTCAAATATCAATATAATTTCTTTTGTTATACTTTTCCTTGAATGTTATACTATTTATGGACATTTGTTGTACACTAGTTTATACTAATCATGAAGTGTACTTTTATCACGCATTTTGTTAATTTTGTCTATCAAACAAATAAAATATGTATGTTACCTTTCGTCGAAATGTAACAACAAATGCATGGAAAATAAAAATAAAATGTTGCATTGAAGAGTGTAAACAGATTACTATGTGGTCATAAGTGTGATTTGTGGTCATAGATGTACTTTTAATTATTAATAAGTTTAAGTTTTAAATAACTTAACCAACTGTATACAGAACACTCTGGAGGATTCTTAGGCGAAAATAGTTGTTTTGAATGTTACATGATCGTCTTTACTCTTTACCTCTTTGGCTCATTGCCATTTGCGAGTATATATAGTTAAAAAGAACTCTACTACTATATTACAATGTACCAAGCACTATCTCTACTTTTATAGTACCACAACTATACTAGTACTGCTACCTACAACTTTACAAGTGTACAACTAATCTACTACTACTACTACTACTACTACTACTATTAACAACTACATACTACTACTACTACTACTACTACTACTACTACTACGACTACGACAACGACTACTACAACTACTACTACTACTACTACTACTACTACTACTACTACTACTATCATTGTAATCGTATTGAAGAGTAATAATAACTAAGTTGAGACGGACCAATTTGGCCTTGATCAGCTCTAGCGAGTACACAAAAATCAAGCTTGTGCTTTACGAATCATTACTATCACTATGTGATTTAATTTTGGTTTTTTAGAACCAAGCTATATGTGAACATGTGTTAGTTTAGGCGTGGTTCTGAAAGTGTGCAGTTTATAAGACCGTAACTTATCTTGAACATCATACAAGCTACCTCAAGTTGCTCGTAAGCTGACTTAACTCGTTAATTCATTATCACTCATTTTAATTTTTTATTATTATCATAATTATAAAATTTCAAAGATGTAACGTTGCTTATTAGTATAATCAATATATATATGTAGTCCTTTTGTTAAAATGAAATTAATATTTTGTGTCAATTTTTGTAATTCACATTTTAACCTAAAAAAATATCATTTAAGTAGCATAATTCAACATTTTTTGTAGTACGTAACTAAGTTTTACCTTAGCGCCATAATTTTAAACTTGGCGCATAAATCTTTTACCTTGGCGCCATAATTTTTCAACTTGGTGCCATAATCTTTTTTACCTTTGGCGCCATAATGATTATACTTTCATTATTTGACTAAGTAATCTAATCAATCATCAATACATAATAATAAAGGAGCGATTTTTCAGGAGGCTCAAACACACTTAAGAGAAATAAAACACACACAAAAGAAGAAAAACATACAAAAACCACACAAAACTACACAAAAGACTAAAATACGCCTCTTCCTCGGCAACGGACAAATTTGACGGGCTAGATTGTCGTTAAACCTTTGTAATATTATCTCTAAACTCACTAAATTAGTAAGGGTATGCAAGTATCGTATCCACAAGGAAGAGGTATTAGTTGAGCATGTCATTCTAATGCGGAAAAGAAATAAACAAAAGAAATAAAGCAATAAAAAGAGGGGTTTTTGGTTTGAGTGTCGAAGCTAATTCTTTAGTTTTTCCGGCCGATTTTTATGTGCTTGATATGGATCATGATTTACATGCTGTGCCTATCCTACTAAGTTGACCATTTCTTAAAATCGCTAAGACTAAAATCGACGTATCTAGTAGGTCTTTGACTATGGAATTCATAGGAAAAAAAATGTGAAATTCAACGCTTTTGATTCCATGAATTACCCTACGGAAGTGCATTCTGTTTTCTCCATTGATGTGATTGATCCAATTGTACAACATGTCTTTGACTTGAAATATGATGCCATGCTTTGTGTTGGTAATGCTTGTAGGGTAGAGAATGGTTTGCTTGTTTCTTTGCCCACTAATGTGCAGGAAACGGCTTTTGAGAACGATAAACATCAACACATGTTCCCCAAGGCAAAGTCGATCCCACTTGATATACCGTTTGAAAGGCTGAAGTCGTCAATCATGAAGCACCGATGATAGAGCTCAGAGAACTTCCCAAAGAGTTGATGTATGTATTCTTGGGTAAGGGGGAGACACTTCCGGTGGTCATTGTTTCGAATTAATTGAGCAAAGAGCAAAAGGAGAGATTGGTTTGTGTTTTGTCGAGTCATATGGAAGCAATTGGATGGAGTATACCCGACATCCGTTGGATTTCACCCTCCACATGTATGCACAAGATTATTTTGGAGGATGGGGTGAAAGCCGTGAGACAACCGCAACGGAGGCTTAACCCACCGATGATGGATGTCGTTATTAAGAAGGAAGTTATGAAGTTATGGCAAATGGGAATCATTTTCCCCATCTCGGATAGTGAGTGAATGAGCCCCACCCAAGTGATACCGTAAAAAGAGGGGATCACCGTTGTAGAGAACGATAAAGGGGATTTGGTTCCCACAATGCTACAAAATGGATGGAGGATTTGTACAGACTATAGGAGGTTGAATTCCGTAACAAGAAAGAATCATTTTTCTTTGTCCTTTTATAGATTAAATGCTAGAGAGACTAGCCGGGTATAGGTATTATAGTTTCTTGGACGGGTATTATTCCGAATATTTCCAAGTCCCATCGCTCCGGAGTATTAAGACAAAACAACCTTCACATGTCCATTTGGTACCTTTGCCTACTGTAGGATGCCTTTCGGCTTGTGCAATGCCCCGACTACGTTCCAAAGAGCGATGATAAGTATATTCTCGGAACATGTCGAGGAATTTATTAAAGTTTTTATGGATGACTTCACAATGCATGGGGATGATTTTGATTAAGCTTTAGAGCACCACGAGTGGGTTTTCGATCGTTATGTGGAGTCAAAATTGGTTCTCAATTTGGAGAAATGCCACTTTTTGGTGGAGAGCAGGGTGGTGTTGGGTCATGTGATCTCGGGGAAGGAAATTGAATTGATCGGTCAAAGATAGACGTGATCTCCACCCTTCCCTACCCAAATAATGCGTGAGAGGTAAGGTCGTTTGTAACACCATGACTCATCTCATGAACCGAAAGCTTGTTAGGCTGTGTAATGACCCCACATACCAACACGGGTCATTTCAGCACACTTTGACCTCAACCGTGCACACCCTGGGAAACTTCCCAGGATGTCACGTATCCTGACACTACTTTCAATCAAGCACGCTTAATTGTGGAGTTCTTATAACACGAGATTCCTAAAAGAAAAGTCGACTTTGTTGATATAAGTAGCACTATCAATCCCTCTAAGCACCTTATGTGAGCCATTAATCTCTTAGTAACCTCTTTTGAAATCTGGGGTATAACATCATTTTTAGGCCACGCGGGCTTTACCGACCGTTTTATCAAAGATTTATCAAACATCGCCTCACCTATGAGTGCTCTACTCCAAAAAGAAGACGATTGCAATTTCTCCCATGTATGTAAAGCTTCGTTAGATGAGTTAAAAGCCCGCCTTATCTCCACCCCAATCATCAAAGCCTCGTGTTGGCCCATCCCTTTCGTGATTATGTGTGGTGCAAGCGACTACGCGGTCGGAGCCGTTTTAGACCAACAACAGGGGAGGGCAAGCGACGTGATCCACTATGCTTCCCTGATGTTCAATGAAGCTTAAAGGAACTATACTACCACTGAAAAAGATATGTTAGCCGTACTGTTTGCTTTGGAGAATTTCGGCAATGTCTCCTAGGCACCAAAGTGGTAGTATATAGTGATCACGCCGCCATCAGTATTTGATGAGCAAGAAGAAGGCCAAGCCTAAGTTGATCCGGTGGGTTCTCTTGCTAAGTGAATTCGACATTGAGATCAAGGATAAGAAGGGCGTGGAGAACTTGGTGGTGGACCACCTAAGTTCTGACAATGATTCTTCATATGGGAAGGCGACCATTGTTGAGAAAATCCCGAATGAGGGAATTCTTCCACAGGCATGTGGCATAAGTCTATTGCTTATTTGTTTGCTGTCAGTTTGGCCAACCAATCCTTATTGAGACTACGAAGAATTTTTCTAGCCAATTCTTCTGAGGTAAATGACTTAACAAAAGATTTGAGTTCATTAGTGATCTTGTTGAACCTAGTGAACATCCGTTTTATGGTTTCATCTTTATCCATAACATCTTATATCGAGTAGTAAGTAAATCAATTCTAGATCTTTTTACCTTTGTGGTTCCTTCATAAATTAGTTCGACGGCATCCCAAAGACCCTTTGGAGTGTCATTTGAAGAGATGCGGTCAAACTAATCCTCACCTATTGCTTGATGTAAGATCGTCACTGCTCGTGCATTCTTTTCTAGAATTCCATAATCAAGCAAGCTATACTCTTCCTCTGGCTTTTCAACAACATTCACCTCGGTGTCCTTCTTGATGGTGACCATCAAATTTCCTTTGGTGACAATTATCGGTTGTTGTATTAATACAAATGACGCGGTGAATATTATGTTAATTTATGACTATAGATATGGATTTTGACGATCGCAAATGGATAACAACATCAAAGATAGGTGACAAAGAATATGAAGATGGAATTCTAAGATTCTTTGCATTTGTTGAAAAAATTTGTAAAGATCTAAAGAATGTGTCTTGCCCTTGTTGGAAGTGCCATAATATGAGGTGGTTTTCTTGGCAAACTATAAAGATACATTTGAGAAAGTCCGAGTTTGATTCGGCTTATGTGAGATGGGTTTTCACGGGGAATCAAATGGTGGTGGTGAATTTATTATTCATTCTAATGTTCACAAAGATGTTGATGTTAATGTGAATGTTAATGAGACTTTTGTTTAACAAGTACATGTGAATGATATAGAGCAAGATATGGATGTGCGATCTGAATACAATGATGGTAATAAGGAGTTTGATGATGAGACCAATGAGGTTGATGATGATATTGTTAATAAGGTTGATGATGATGTTGTTAATGAGGTTGATGATGATGTTGTTAACGAGGTCGATGATGCCGACATTAGTGGAGATGACCCAGAAATAATAAACAATTTATTGAATGAGAATGAAAAAAAGTTTGTACAAGGGTTGTAAAAAATACACCAAATTGTCGGCTGTTCTAAAATTGTTTAATTTAAAAGCGACAAAAGGGTGGAGTGATAAAAGTTTTACTGATTTGTTAGAGTTGTTGAATGATATGCTGCCCTAAGGGAATACCCTCCCTACTCGTACATATAATGTAAAGAACATGATGGCTTCAATGGGTTTAGGTTATAAAAAGATACATACTTGTCCAAATGATTGCATCTTGTATCGCAATGATTACGAGAATGAGATAAATTGTCCTATTTGTGGTGCTTATCGCTATAAGGAGAATTGACATTGGGTTCCGACCAAAGTATTGTGGTATTTTCCAATAATACCAAGATTTAGAAGACTTTTTGCAAATCGAGAGGATGCAAAGTGGTTGACATGACATAAATTAGGAAATGATAGGGAAAATGATGGTAAGTTGAGGAATCCGGCTGATGGAGCTCAGTGGAAGTTATTGACTCCAAATATTCTGATTTTAGTAAAGAGCCAAGAAACTTAAGCCTTGCTTTGTCCACCGATGGGATGAATCCGTTTGACAATTTGAGTAGTACTCATAGCACTTGACCCATGATATTGGTGACTTACAATTTGCCTCCACACCTATGCATGAAACGGAAGTATATGATGTTGTATTTGTTGATATCCGGGCCTAAACAACCTGGAAATTACATTGATATATACTTGGCCCCTCTTCTTGATGACTTGAAATTGTTGTGGAATGAAGGTGTGCAGGTTTTCGATGTGCATGCAGGCAATTCATTCAAGTTAAGAGCATTATTGTTCAACACTTTACAAGATTTTCCTGTTTATTAAAATCTCTCGGGATATTGTGTGAGAGGGGGTAAGGCTTGCCGTATATGTGAGGACGATGCTGATATCATCCGTCTCAAAGAAGCAAACAAAAATGTTTATCTCGATCATCGTAGGTTTTTGTGTGAAAATCACAGATATCGTAGATTTAAGAAAGCTTTCAATGGACGAACCGAGCACCGGCCGCGTCCTAGGAGATTGTCGATCTGGATCAGAAGTCTACGATAAAGTCAAAGACCTACCAATCACATATGGCAAGAAAGGTAAAAAGTCTAAAAACCAACAAAGAATCACAATTGGGTATAAGAAGCGATCCGTGTTCTTTGAATTCCCTTAATGGAAAGATTTGGGTGTTAGACATTCTCTTGATCTCATGCACATAGAGAAGAACATGTGTGAAACTCTTGTGAGCACTTTGTTGAATATTCCTTCGAAAACCAAAGACACCGTTCAAGGAAGGTATGACATGATTGCATTATGGGAGGTAAGAACTGAATTGAAGCCAGAATTGAAAGGGTCGAAATACTTTCTATCTCCGGCTGCCCATACTCTCTCAAAAAAAGAGAAAAGAGCATTTTGTGAGTGCTTGAAGGGAGTTAACGTTCCGGAAGGGTATTCATCTAATATCAGTAGTCGAGTTTCTTTGCAAGATTTGAAACTTGTAGGTATGAAATCTCATGATTGTCATACGCTAATGCAACAATTGTTGCCGGTGGCTATCCGTTCTATTTTGCCCACGAAAGTTCGTTGAGCTCTAACGAATCTTTGTTTGTTCTTTAATACCATTTGTAGTAAAGAGATTTCTGTTAAGGAATTGGACGCCTCGGAAGAGGGTGTTATATTCACTTTGTGTCAGCTTGAAATGTATTTTCCTCCTTCCTTTTTCAATATTATGGTTCATTTGCCTGTTCACTTGTTAAAAGAGGTGAAAGAATGTGGTCTGATATATTTGTGATATCAATATCGTTTTGAGAGATTCATGAAGATTTACAAAGATTATACAACCAGTAAAGCTTATCCGGAAGGATGTATTGCAGAGCGTTACATCATTGAGGAGACGCTTTCTTTTTGCTATGAGTTTTTGTCGAATGCTGAACGTATCGGTTTACCTAAGCCTCGTCACATTGATAGAATGGAAGGTAAAGGGATCACTGGTCACAAGAACATCCAGCTTACTTCCGAAGAAAAACATATGGTCCATACTTATGTTCTAAACAATGATCCTGACGAGGACCTTCTTGCTTATTCGAGAACCATAAATTGTATGTGAGGGAAAACAATCCGAGCAAAAAAGAAATGTGGATTGAGCAAGAGCACCATCGGAAGTTTGGTACTTGGTTCAAGAATGAAATTTTGAATGAAGACCCTAACTATGTTTCCGATCATCTCTTTACTCTGTGTTTTGGCCCAAGTGCACAAATGTCATCATATTCTGGCTATGCAATTAATGGGTACACATTCTATACCGTAGCTCAAGACGCTAAAAGTACAATGCAAAATAGTGGTGTATCTCTTGAATCAATGGCATTGCACTTTGCTAGTGCAAAAGACAAGAATCCAACGAAGCTTCTAAGCTCTATTATGGGAGAATCGAAGAGATATGGGAAATATTTTACCAATGTATTCAGATTCCCATATTTAGATGCAAATGGGTTGACAATAATAATGGTGTAAAAAAAGATGGGCCATTTACGTTGGTGAACTTTGAAAAAGTCGGTTATAGAGATGGAGAGTTCATATTGGCTTCTCAAGCTGTACAAGTGTTTTATGTCACTGATCCATGTGATAAAAAATGGTCGGTTGTTTTATCTACTAAAGCTAGACATAAGGTTGACGAGTACGAAGATGAATCAATATTTAAGGGTTTAGATTCTCCAATACTCGTTGATGAATCTAATAATATTGATTCATTGGAATACGTACGTGACGATCATGTTGAAGGAGCTTGGGTAGATGTCGATTCCGTTCACGGAAAAAGAGGTTCAACTTCACAATCTAATAAACGTGTGCGTAGAGATGTACGTAGTTTACTTTTATTTAATTTAACTTATCATCATTTTTAGTTGTAAACTTATATGTTCATATTTTTTTTTTTTTTTTTAGAAGAGGAACTCGATTATATAAAAAAGGCCATGCGGCATCTACAACGTAAACTGATAAAATCGACAAACAAGCCTAACAAAGTTGAACAAAATTCAACTCCATAAAACCAAAGATCATAAGAGACTAAATACAACACTTCCGAATGCCCTCTATGATATCGCTAGCAAAAGATCCAGCCTTGAACGAGGGGAGTCGATCTTGGACAGTTTTGATGAAGAAGAATTTGACCAATCCCGTAGGCTTGACGGTGAAAACACGGGATCATGTTGATAGACGTTGGCGGATCAAGTGAAGAGTCATTCCTCCTGTTAACCTGAAGAGTGTTAGATCTAAACAACACATACCAAGTGAAGCATATTAGATCAACTCACAAAGCACATAAGATCTCCCTAATGGAGAAGCACAAGATCCCCTAAAAGGGACAGAAACTTTCCACGAGGGAGAGAGAAAACTCCACGAGGGAGAGAGGTTATTTATCATACAACCTACTAGAAGGAAAATACAACTAAAAAGCATTAAAAATGGACGAAATCAAGCCGGAAATGACCAAGAAATGGCCATTCCCGGCCTGAAGAACAGAGATGGGCGGAGGAAACTAGGAGAGGAAAAGGGGAGAGAGAAAGATGAGAGAGAAAAAAAAGAGATGTTCCCAAAATTAACTTATATGTTCATTATCACATGATTTTTGTAGCTATTTTTTTTTTTTTTTTTTTTTTTATCTATCTAATAAAATTGTCAATGTTAATGTGTTTGTAGGTTGATGACTTGAGGGATGACGACTAGAAGGAGAAAATCAAGTGGTAGCACTAACGATGATGGAGGTGAGTCGGAAGGTGAGAGAGGTCCGAGTGTGCTTTTGCAATGTGCGAGGGCCTTACAAGAGAAGAGACCTATTCTTTTGGAGTGGAGTGAGGATCGGTTACTTCCTATGGGGACACACCGTTCCAATTTCAGTTCTTGGATAGGTATAATTACTCGTAGACACGTGCCTTGCAATTTGAGGAAATGGAAAGACCTAAACAAAGCAACCGCGAGGCGAATATGTGAAGACATTGAAGTAAGTCAGAAACATCTTTTTACGTAATATATAGTACCTATTAATTAAATAGGCACTTATCATTAACTTTTAATGATATGTAATTGTATTTGCATTATGTAGGGTGATTTCTTTGTTCCTGACAAACGTAAAGGTCATTGGATTCTATGTGAGGCCGCTAAACATTTCAAAAGATGGAGATGTAGCCTTCACATCTATCATATGTATATATATGACAGGGAAGACAAGAAACGCACAAAGAGGTTAGGAATAAATAAGGTGAAACCTAATTGTTATGAGCAAATCACTCAAGAACAATGGGATGACTTTGTTGAGTATCATACCTCCGATGTATTTCTAGTAAGTTTGCAAAATTGAATCATCCTATTTTTGATAATTTAGATCATTTTTATATTATATTATATGCTCATATTTACTTATTAAGTTTTGTTTTGTTTTTTACAAGAAAAAAAGCAAGAGCGGAGTTGACAATATTAAAGAGAAGAAATCACTATATTATGGGTCTCGAAAAGGGTATATTGGAATCAATGAGGAGATTGTAAGTCACTATATCTCTTCATTAAAAGGCTTATCTTCGATACTATATGTGTGTACATATATATATAAATATATATATATATATATATATATATATATATATATATATATATATATATATATATATATATTTTGTTAATTATAACTATCCTTTCTTTTCAATTTCATTAAGGTCTAAGATTGTGCAAAACAAGGGATCGAGATACAAGATGTACCTAGGCTAAAAGGACATTCGAGAAAAAAAGGCGAAATGACCGATTATGACAAAGAAATTGCCAAAGAAATTGTAAGAACGAACATTTATTTTTCGATCAATAAATTAAACCAATTTTTTGTAGCTTAAATTTTTTTCACATTAATAATAATAATTTTTTTTCTTCATGTAATTAGACAAGGTTGGAAAAGAAGGCTAAGGAAGGAAAACTTATTCCTCAAGGCCGAAATGATATTTTGGCAAGTGCGGTTAAGAAGCGTGACCATCCGGGACGTGTTCTAGGGATGCCTACGAGTCTCACCATTTCCGATGTCTTTGGTAAACAAAAACAAAAAAAACGGACTTCGGAACTTAAGTTGGAAGAACAACTTCATGTTACCCAAGATAAACTTAATTCAACTCTAAATAAGGTCGATGTATTAGGCCAAATTGTTATGTCTATGGGTGATGGTGTGCTTAGTCAACTGCAAATGGAGTTGTTGTCTAAAGTTTTTCCGGTTAGTTCTCAATTTTCTGGAAATCGTGATGATATGGAGGAAGAAGTAGCCGGTATTGACTCGAAAACTCCTTTAAATAAAGAGGATGATGCTTATTATCATACTCCACCTGATATGCAATTTCAACAAAGTAGTCCGATTGTTATTCCAAAGACATCTCATAATTTTGTAGAACCCGGGCATGAGGTAAAATTTTCATTTATCTATTCATATATTATCGTATGAAAAGTAAATTTTGTTTTATAATATTTATTTGAGATGTACATGTTAATTGTGTTTTAGGAATGGATGGAGTGTCTATTTTTATCGCCAAAAACGGGGGACATAGTGGTGGAGGGGAAGGCTAGGAATCAAGATCCAAGAAGCACGGTTTTCATCTCTGTACATTGCATGCCTCTACCCGATAACTGTAAGGAAGTGATCATACTCAAAGATATCGTGCCACATGAACCATTGCCATATCCCAACTCAGAGTTAGCTTTTGTTAGTCAAGCCGTAAACATCCGAACTACATGGCCTATTGCATATATTTATCCCAAAGAATATTATAAGGTAATTTTATATTCTTTTTTCTATATGTTTGTCTTGATTATATGTTTTTTTAAATTAGTTGATAGGTTAAAGTCATTTATTATTATGGATTTTTTGTATTATTTGTTATTAGGCGGCGGAAGAACCATCCAAGAAAACTCGTCCGTCCTCCAGTTCCAAACCTACTCGCGATCCATTCCAAAAGTTGACTGTTGAGGAGAAAAAGAAGGTCGTGAGGAGTTTTGGTAAAAAAACCTTTGGAGAGAGTCTTTGAAAATAGCTAAGACGGGGAATGAAATGAAGGAGATTCCTATTCCTGAACATGTGGCACACAATGAGCAAACAGCATATGTTGGTTGGAAAGAGATGCAAGAATGGTGTCTTCAAAACGAAATTCAATCTACTCATATGATCATATTCATGAGGTAAGAATTTACATACAATAGTTCTTATCTTTTCGTTTTATACTTTTCTAAATTCATCACATGCATAAATTCCCAATTTGTATACTTATATGATATATGTATGATATAGGTACTTGCATAATATGGCCACCAAAATGGTACAATTCTAGGCCGTACACCCTACTCCCGAGAGTAGGTAGTCCTGCACTGCCACGTCACGATTTTTCTTTAAAACCCGGTTTTTTTGGCTTTGATTTTTTTTAAATCAAACCGGTTTATTTGTGAAAATATACACCAAACATATTGTAAAAAACGCTCCCACCTTTTCTCTCTTCTTCCTTGCCACCACTACACCGCCACCCCGTCGGCGATGAAGCACAAGCCACCACAAAGATCATTGCCGGAGACTCCATCAGCGGTACGAGATATTCCGACCACCACTTCTCCCACCAACGCTTTCGCCTCTCCGTGCGGTGGCTTCTCAACTCTACTCGATTTCACCTCTCACTCCATTCTCGCCCAAAATTTGTCGGCTCAGCCCGGAATGTCCGAGGACGATGGGGTGCATGCGCGAACTGGGTGAGGTATGTAGTGGTGGTGGTGGTGGTAGGGGTCGGGGTGGAGTGGGGAGGGCCGGAGGGGAGCAAGATAGAGAAAATGCGAAAATGAGATGGGGGTTATTTTTAGGAGAGAGAAAACGTGTAGGCTGGGATTGTGGAAATGGACTAATTAATGGCCTGTTCAATGAGTTTCAAGTTATTTTTTTTTATTCAAAAGTTCTTTTAGGTTATTTGAGAAGAAGAAAAATATTTAAAAACTTTTCATCAATAATTTATAAATAAACATCAACACATAAGATAGATATCACATTGAATTACATGACTACGAAACTAATGTACATGATTTATGCGTAGTTGTACATAGATAACAACACATTAAAAAAAATACTCCATAATGGATACACTAAAGTACTCCTCGTACGATTTCTACGCCAAGTACGTAGTTAATAAGTTAACGTACATGATTTTACATTAAAGTACATAGTTAATGAGCTAAAGTACATATATTATATGTTAAAGTACATAAGTACATATTTAATACGCTAAAATACATACTTAATACGCTAATGTACATAACATATACGTTAAAGTACATAATTAATATGCTAAAGTACATAACATATACGCTAAAATACATAATTAATATGCTAAAGTACATAGTTAACACGCTAAAGTACATACTTAATATGCTAAAGTACGTAACATATACGCTAAAGTACATAATTAATATGCTAAATTACGTAACATATATGCTAAAGTACATACTTAATATGCTAAAGTACGTAACATATACGCTAAATTACATAATTAATTAATATGGTAAGGTACATAACATATACGCTAAAAATAATTTATGGATATGTATAAGTAAGTATTCCCTTAATTGTTTACGTTAGACCAAGTTTTATGAGGGGAGCTTATTGCGATCCTACATCATGAAAATTAGAAGACTAGCCAACCGATTAACACACTAAAATATATTATTTTCACTATTTACACGTTAAAATACGTCACTAACATTATTCACACGCCAAAGTATTAGAATATTATAGAGAAAATTGAATGAAAGAAAAAAAGAGCTAATAAAGGTGAAATGGGGGCAGCCGGGTAAGTGTAACTTTTCCCCCAAATATTAGATCTAGATTATTTTTTTCCCCTTATCTCACCTCCATTTCAAGCTCCCAATTTAGCAAAAAATGGAGTTGTGAAAATCTCAGGCCAAATAAGGAAGATTCACAACATACCAACACATCAACAAACTCACTCACATCAAATTATTGAGGACAAAATGATCTCTATATATAGTCATCAACTTATACCAATGACCTCGAAAAAAAAAAAATACTTATGATGCGACGGCGACAAACGCTCCATTGGTGACCGTAACTCTGTGCATGTAAATGGAGATACAGAAGATGAAGAAGATGAAGAACAGGAGAGAGAAGATGAAGAACAAAAAGAGGAGAGAAAAGATGGTAATAAGAAAAGAATCTTTTCTATTGAGTGCAAGTTGTCAGAGAGTTACAGCTTTCCTTTTCAATTTCTTTTTATTAAAATGGACCGGTTTTTTAAAAAAAAAAATGAACCGGTTTTTATTTAATCTGGACCGGCCAGTATGGCCGACACGCACGCGCCAGCTCAGCGGGTATACATAGTCCCGACTCTATATAATAATTTTCCGGACAATTCATTGCTATGGGTTTTTGGATCCAAGTATGTTGTCCCCAATTAGTGTTGCAAGCAACGAAACACGTGTGACTTATATTTTAAAAGCATTTCAATGTACATCATGTCTAAGTGGTGGTAAATTGTTCTTTGCTCCTTATAATGAAAGGCATCTTTTGCATTCTTATAACACGTTTTGATTATTTGTCTATTTCCGCCCATGAATGTGATATTATTGTTTCATAATTATAGTGCCCATTGGATGCTTGCGGTGGTGAATCCCGGAGCACGGATTGTTTATTGGTTAGATTCCGCCAATACAAGAGATGAGCCCCCACAATTCTTATTTAATCTACTAGCCGAGTAAGTTTTATTTTTATCAATTATTTTAATTTGGAATTTATCACTACTACTCCCTCCGTCCCAGTTCAAACGCCCCATATTCCATTTTGGGACGTCCCACTTCAAACACCCCATCTATTTTGGGACATATTTCTCTCTCCTACTTTTATTAAATTATCACATAATCTCTCACACTATCTCTCCTACTTTTATTAATCCCCACATTCTCTCTCCTCATTTTTCCTAATATTAACCCACTCAACTTATTATATCAACTTTTCTTATTCCACTAAAAAAAACGCCCGGGGTGTTTGAACTGGGACGGAGGGAGTATGTTATATGATAAGAATTTGTATATAAACTTATAATGTGTACGTAGGAGCAACAATAGATTCCAGAGTGCTAATCCTCTTGCCAGTTTTGAAAATTCCTCAAAGTTAAGATGGACGGTGGTGACGGTAAATCAATCATAATAACTTGTTGTCTTTTGTTTTTTACTTAATTTTTTATCTATAACAGTTTCATATGGAGTAATTAACTTTATTTCGTGATTTAATGTAGGTCCCTCGACAACCTTTAGGATCAATGGATTGTGGCTACTATGTGTGTCGCTATATGAAAGATGTAGTTGAAACGGGCAAAAATTTCATTCCCAAATCGGTAACTATGAAAAACTACTAACTTTCATAAATTTAGATTTTTCTCAACAATGAATTTGGAATCCTCTCACAATAGGTTGTGATTATTGACTATAGTTTTGTGTTCTTTTGTAGTATGTTATCAAAGACCGTCCGCAATACTACTCCGATAAAGAAATTGATGAAGTGCGAGACATATTGGCCGACATAGTTCTTCGGGTTGGTCAAAACGATGATGACATCATTTAGCATGCATATATAAGGTAATTTAGTCATATGTAGTATCGGATAGTTAACTACCTTAGCTTGCATGCTTATGGTAGTTGATAGAGAACTTAGATTTTGTATGATGGCCGGGAAACTTGGATTTGTAGGTTGGACAACTTTTGGATTTTGTAGGTTGGACAACTTGGATTTTGTAAGATAGAAATGGTGATGGTTTGTTGAATATATAGTAGTTGTTAGATGAAAATGGTGCTGGACATTGCTATTGTATTTTGGAGTATGAGAATGGAGTAGAAGAATATGTATGATTTGTGGAGCATTGCTTTTTTCTCATTTCTTAGCAGGTTGTAGGCGGCGGTCCGCGTTGTTTTGATGGCGGACCGCCAAAAATTTCTGGATGGGAGGCCTGTAAATTCATCCCAAAAAAAAAAAAAACAGACCTAAGAGAACGGTTTGGTCCCCATCAAAAACGCGCGCCAGCAAAGCAATTCAAAATTTGAGTAAGGGTCTTTAAGAACGGTTTTCTTCATAACCGTTCTTAAAGATAGGGAGGCTAAGAGAACGGTTTTGCTGAACGGTTCTCTCTATAACCGTTCTTATACCCTTTTAGAACGGTTGCAACCGTTCTCTTAGGCTTTAAGTACCATCGTCTAGAGAACGGTTCTACAACCGTTCTGCTTAGCTTTAGGGGAACCGTTCTTGAAGGTCGTTTTTGACGTAGTGTCACCATCTTATGAGATCAGAAAAAGAACTAATACGTCATTTAGAAAATATTAACCAAAAATAGGAAAATATGAGATATTATCAGTGTATAGAAAATTTTCATAATCATTGAAAATATTGTTTTTTTTTCGTAAGATCAAAAGTGAGACGTTTTCAAAATTCTCTTGCATAAGAACAATGTATGGAACAGATTAAGGGAGACTGTTCCATACGTTGTTCCCTGCTACGTTTCCTCAAGGCAGGCAATCTTAGAGTGTGTCAAACAAGACCGTACAAGAGTTCTAATCATTACAACACATGATTATCTACATGATTGAAATTACTTTTGTAGCTGTAGTTGTTCCATGCTTCGACTCGTTCCATAACCTTGAAGTGCGGAACCTGCTTATATAAGCTAGAACAATCTCGAGAGCATTAAGGTTAGTTCAATCAAAAAGAACATATCCAAATTATTAACCTTAGACAAGCACTATATTTGTTATGATCAAAACCGAGAACCCAACACCACGCTTGTGGTGGTCATTTTGGTTCCAAAAGAACGACAACTAAAGTCCTTGATAGTGGTTTATTACCCACCCTATTTTTGAGATTCGTATAAATTTTGTCAAACTTGCAATAAATGCAAAAAGGGTGGGCGGTAATAACCGTAGGAATGAGATGCCCTAAAATCTTATTATGTTTTGCAAAATTTTTGACGTTAGGGGCACTGATTTCATGGGACCAATTTTCCATTGTCCTCCCTTCAGAATGTCATTCATGACATCTTCAGATTCAAATTTAAACCCAAACTACTTCACCTTCACTTTGTAGTCCTAATTTTTCCCCACAAATTCCTCAATGTCCCTCAATTTAGGTTTGCCATCCAGGACGTTACCAACCAAAGTATTACTCCAAAAGTCTGATTCCTCAATAATGTCCCTCAGTATTTTTTGTAATTTCATCAGTTTTTGCACTATCCTCACAATGATGCAAACTCATCCCCACTTTCGGCTTAGCGCTAACAATTTGTCTCCATGAACAATTACTAGTCTCTGATGCAGCTTTCACCCCTTTCCTAGCTATATTTATCTCATTGTTAGCTACATCAGATGCAATAATCTCTAATACAGGCTCAGCCAAAGGATCAACATGAATAGAGCTATTTCAACCATCAATCTGAGGATTAAGGATAATACTTGCATAATTGACATGAGAAGATGTCTGAGTTTTTGATTTTAACTTAGTTGACTGATACAAGGCATCGCCCAGTAAGGTGTTGAGCAAAATGGTGGTCGGTTTTACGGTCAACTAGGTTTTTGTTTCCTCGCATATTTCTCCATCATTTTCCTCGAAAGTTAATTGCCTCTTTTTGTTCCAGACTGTTTGCGGTTGTGCTAGTGGTTTTTGCTTTGGCTGGCGACATCGTTAAGCCATGGAGTCATACTTTCTGGTATGTGTTTCCTTACAGTAATGTCTAGCTAGCTTGGAGGGCAAGTTACTCCTCAAGACATGACCAGTTATTTAGCATAATTTCAAACTGAAGATGGTCTTATTAGGTATGGACTAGCAAAAAAAAAAAAAAAAATTAATAAGTGTTAAAAAAAAAAAGTGTAATATTGCATACATTCTGACTTTACAACATAACAGATCAAGGTTACGCCGCTAGACCGGAACGTTAGGGTAGCTACTAAGAAATCGGTAATTTAAATAATAAAAATAAATGTGAATTGTGTTTGAATATTTAATATTCTCTCCTCCAATATCAATCTTTCTATTTGCCATTTAGGGGAAACAAAGACTAATCTTCCTATTTTCTTATTTGGCAATTACCCTTATTACCCTCATATGTACAACTTGCACATGAACATAATTATTTTAGCCCCACCAAATTGACAAAAATGATTTCTGTTTTATTATTTTTAAAGCCAAATTTAATGAAATTAAGCCAACCTTTTCACTTTAACAAAAATAACCCGATGTTTTACTTCTCGTCATATTAATATCCCAAACTTGTTAAAGTAGGAGTTTTGCCCACTCCATATTTTAATGGGCTAAATTATGAGGAAAAAAAATATTTTGCACAAATTTATGTAATTCTTTCCTTGGCGATTTTTTTTCCTTGTATTTCCTCCCATTTTCTAATAAATAATTTATAATAATAATTACCTTCCCCTTATTGTCTACAACATATCTATTCAATCTCAAGCAAAAAGAAATTATATCAAAATCACAACTACCTTCAAATGAAAATTTATTTTGTTTCATTCACACATTCATTTGGAGGCTCTTTGGAGGGCTGGAGCCTGGAGCATGAGGGTGCTTGGATTGTTAGAAATATAAAGAACATTGTAAGCGTTTGGGTCTATGCTTGATTTAAGAATTGTGATAGTATAGAGGTAGCTAATAGCCTTAATTCCTAGGATAGAGCTATTTTTGTGGCTTGTTTACACTCTAGTGCTGTCGTTTTTAAAGGTATTTTCCCCTTTTATTCCCATAATGGGTGAATAAAAAGCACACAATCTTACAAAAATAAAATCAATTGCATGATAAAGTGTTCGTGCATTTTGGGATGTTATATGTTTGACAATTTAATCAATGAATAAGACAAAAGTTAAACTTCAAAAAGGCAAATACTTAGAGCACTGTAGCTAGGTAAAGAAAACCTTCAAGGAAAAAATCATTAAAATTTGTGCAAATAAATATTAGCCCCTTGAGAATTGGAGTACGAGAAATTCCATTATAGCGGGTTCGGGATATTAGTGTGACATGAAGTAAAATGTTGGGTTATTTTTGTTAAAGTGGAAAGGTTAGGTTGTTCTATGAAGATGTTGCAAACGTTAGGTTATTTTCATTAAATTTGCCTTTTTAAAGTGTTCCATAAAAATTGTGCAAAATAAAATATGCAAATTGGACATGAATGACGGAAGTCTTTTCTTTTTGTAAAAAGAACCTCTTCGAATGTCTTATGAACTGAGATAAAAAATTACCAAATAAATTTTTTCTTTGCAAAATGAGAAAAAATGCAACCGCGCACTGATTTAGAGGACATTATAAACATTAATAGTTCTAACAATTACCTAACGACAATGAAACTATAAATGTTGATGTTTTTTTTTAAATGAACTATAAATATCGATATGAGAACATTGTAAACATTACTACTTCTAACAATTAACTAAATTCATTAAAATTATTGAAATTAATGTCGATAACTTAGGCATTGACAGGAGACTCAAAACCAATCCTCCAAACACATCCATTTATGTCACACACTTCTTAATGGATTGAGATCCCGTGGAGTTGAAAAATAACTCTACACAGTAGATTTTACTTAAAATGGAAATTTAACTCTACCATGTGCATCTTTCTCTTATTTTCAGAAATACATTTTCAATTATATTTTCCGTTTATAGTAAACTCTACCAACTCTATGAAAAAAATAATTTCAGGGGATCTGAATCCCTTCTTAATATCTTAGATCATCTTGATTGTTTATTTCTTTAATGATAAATTTTCTTGAACCTTGATTGTTGTTTTCCTTCAGTTGCATCAATTAGCCTCATGTTTTGGCCAGCAATTTGGAACATGGCACCTACTCGTCCGACAAATTATGATTCCAATCTGCATTTTCCATTCTCTGAATCTCGTGAGTCTAATTATTGTTTTCAAGTTTATTTATTTATAAATGTAGTGGTGTTTAAATAATTAATTCTACAAATCGCGAATTTTTAGGGTGTCATGATACTAGTATGTTGTTGACTAATAAATTTTGCTCACTACTGATATGTTATTTTTAAAGGTCATTTGGCCATGGCCAAAAGTCCAATGCATTGAGATATGACTCAAGAATCCCATCACTAGGTTTCTTCTCACATTTCCCCAAACCACCACATTTGTTACTCTCGAGACGATAAGTTGCAAATTATTGATATTTGTTCATGTATGTGCAATAAAAATTGGAATACCAACACTTATCATTCAAACCAGGCAGTCGATTCAACATAAGAAAACAAAAACTAACAAGCTGTCACGTTACTACATGTCCAATCTGGCAACTCCCAAGGGACAGTCTTCCACAACATCTTATACGAGACTACTACGAGACTGGCCAAGTGAATTTGGTTATAATTTGAGGCATAAATAGGTTTTTGTACAAACAACCAACATAATTCTTAATTGATGTAGAAAAAGAGACAAAGAGAGAACAAAACGAGAGAAATTAAAGAGAAGTTGAAGCAGCGGCAAAAACAAATTGAGAGAAAAAAAAAAAGACTTAAAAGTGGAGAAGTTATGGTCGAGTTAATGAACTGCAAGAGGTAATCAGATCACATAGGGAAAGTTTTTATGATGTTTAAAACTTGAATTTCAATCATACTCTAAGTGGTTAAATTTTCATTTTTTGTCATTTGGTTGTCGTTGAGTTATTCGCGCTAGAGTTGGGACCTTGGGTCTCGTACTAATGATGTACGATAGCTAAACCTGACACAAGTATTCACGGGCCGGGACAAACAGGCCTAGCCCTAATATATGTTCGCCGGGTCAATCCTTGATATTGGAATCAATGAAAACTTTCTTATTTTTGCCAATCTTTTCAATGATTTCCAAATAAATACGTGATTTTCTTCATAGTCTAATATTCTTTTTCCTCTAAACTCTCACTGTTTCTCATTATATGTGTCATATGATTTCGCTCGATCTCTATAGTCTCTCTCCTCTAAATTCATTGATGTCATTTTATATATTTTTTATTTCATTAACTTTTTTTCTGGATTTTTTTTTTTTGTTTTTGTGATTGTTTTGTTGTTTACTTTTTGTAAATGTATTGAAATTTCTGACCTTCGATATTTTGGATCTACATTTTTCATATTATTTGAGATCTATTGAAGAGTATTTTTTAGGGTATTTTTGGCTTTTCTTTGTCGAGAGAGGACGTGCGATGTAAAGAGGGGAGAGAATTGGTCGACCCGTCCCGCCCGTTTAAAGCATACTGGTGACCCGCCCCGCTTCAACCCGTCTGAGAGTGACTCGGATCCGCTCCACCTCGCCTTATTGGCCAGGTCTAACGGTAGCATTTACTAGGACCAATTACTAATAGAGTATAAATGAGTTTAACTTCATGACATCGGTTTTTGGTAGGTCTGTTAAAAATACATCTATATTACTGGATTAGTGTTATTCTGTGCCCCAACTTGGCGGCTTAAAAAGTGCCCCAAATATGAACTGACGAAATGCCCATGTTTTAGCTTTTCTGAATTTTCATGTTTTCCCCTTTTTCCCCTTCTCCACTCTATCTTCTTTTCGCATTGCCCTGTCCCTTCATCCCTTCCATACTCTTTCTCTCTCTTCTTTCTCTAACCTTTCTTACATCAATACTCCATAACCAAAACATATTAATTTCCAAAAACATTCTTGACCAGATTTCCTCCAGTCTATTTTTTCCCCATTTCATTACTGTTCATCCCAAAACTAAGCCCACCAAATTGATTGAATTCCCAAAATCTCCGATTCTTTCACATGGAAATAGCAACATGGTGTCCGCGTGACGAGTACGGTGATGGTGGCGCCTGTGGTGGTGGTGGTGGTGGAGATGGGCGTGGGTGGGAGAGAGGCGGAGCAAGGGTGACTCGTGGGTGGGGGAGTGGGGAGGAGAGAGGATATGGGTTGGATTTTTTTTTTTTAATTGATGTGTAATTAAGGGTCAATTCTTTTTAAAATAGTCAAATACACTGAAGGGCTTAACGGCGTTAAGTACCGTTAGTGAAAAACACCAAAAAGACGTCATTTTGCAAACCTCAGGGGTATTTTGGAAAACTCGGAAACCTGAGGGGTATACCAGAAAATCTCGGAAACCTCACGGGTACATTGGAAATGTTCCCTTTTTTTTTTGCTAGATTAGAAAGCTTTAAGTAGTCCTTAACCATAAAAAAGGTAAGGTTAGGCTGAAAATAAGAAAAAGATTGCCAAGAGGATTCGAACATTGTACAATAAAAGTTGGTTTGACCACTGAGGCAAAGCAAATCAATGGATATATTTGTCTTCTATAAACACAAATAACAAAACCTTGACAAGGGCCATGGCCCACTTTGGCCCAATGTAGCTCCGTCCTTGGATAACACTACAAGAAAAATGGCCTTTTGCAACTAAACTTTGAGACCAAAATAAATTGGTATCAGATTTGCAACCAGCTTATAATTTGGATGTTAATTTGAAACCAAAATCATGGTTAGTTGCAAATTAGAAACCAATTTTGCAACCAAACTTTTCTTTTATTAAGTCAGAAACCATGTCTCATGCATTTGGGTCCTTGAAATATATGACACTAAAACAAAAAGGAGCAATAGTGTACACAAACAAGTATAGAAGAAAGCACATAACAAGATCCAACCAATAAGAGCACAAAGCAACCAATCGTGCGAATCAGTGGCATGCCACCCCAAAAATGTAATATCCCAAAACTTCCTGACATATTATAATTACAGTTTAATGAAATGAGTTACGATTTGATATCGGTTTTTGTTTTTCGAAAAAATGAATTGAGTTACGATTTGATATCGGGTTTTGTTTTCAGAAATATAAAATGGGGTTTAGATGCGTTTCTAAATTTGGATTAGCTAATTTGGGTATCTTTCTATTTTCGGTCCATCACCTTTTCTCTACTACCCCAACAACTCAACCCAAAAAGACCAACCCAAAACAAAAACCAAATAAGAAAAAAAAAAATAGAAAACAACGCTTAGTTTCTTTCCTTTTTTTTTTTTTCTCATGCACGCCTCCTGCTTTTCTCTGCTCACTACCGCATGCGACAACGACTCCTCACAAGCCCTTTCTTGCCTCGCCTGTCTTCGTGGTCTGCCTACCTTGTCGTATCTCCCTTCTCTCTCTCTCTCTTTTCCGGCCATGTTCGGAAGAGGAGTTCTGAACGAGGATTAATTCTGCAACTAGTGTTGTTTTTGTGCTTGTGCTTGTGAAGGTGGGATGTTTTGATTGCACTGCTGGGGCGCGGATCACCTTCGAGTTTTAGATTTGATCATCGAATAAAACAAAACAATATATTTTCTAGGAAATTTACCAGAGTTAGTTTATTTCACATTTCAGTTTGGTGTTCAAAGTTCATATGTTTTTCATTAATTTTCAAACATTAGATTTATTTTGATGACTTTCTAAAACTCCTTTTGAAAGTGTTTCAATATTGCTAAATGGTTCACAACGTTTTTGAAATTTTATGGCGTACACAAGATGGTTACTAGATAGCGATTCATGCTATCATTTTGGGAATAAGGCTTGGTTGTTGTTGTTGTTGTTGTTGTTGTTCAGTTGGAGTCTTTGGACTATTATTGTAAATTTAGAATTTCACATTAATTGGTCACTTTAAACTGTTGGATCTTATATTGAAGTTCTTCTTACATTCGAGTCTCGAAGTGAATGCGGAGTGCACATTCAAAATTTCCTGAGAAGTAATTTGGAGTATGTTTTATAAAAATGACAGCTAATATGTTTATAACGTACATTATTTTCCTAACCATGGCCCCTTCTTACTCTTCGCAAATTATACTATGGTCCCCGGACCACAAACAACATTGTGGCCCGAGGGGCATAATAGTAATTGCTTGGAAAAAGAGAATAAAAAAAAAAAGATATTTTTGTCTTGATTCACATTATATATTGATATCACGAAAAATTAATAATAAATTACAAGAAATTGGTGGAGAGGCGAGATACATTATATATTGATATATTTTTGTTAGTATTAAGTATTAACTTCTAAAAAATGGTTGCAAATTTTGAATTACTCCCTCCGTCCCAGTTCAAACGCCCCGGGCGTTTTTTGTAGTGGAATAAGAAAAATTGATATAATAAGTTGAGTGGGGTAATATTAGGAAAAATGAGGAGAGAGAATGTGGGGATTAATAAAAGTAGGAGAGATGGTGTGAGAGATTATGTGATAATTTAATAAAAGTAGGAGAGGGAAATATGTCCCAAAATAGATGGGGTGTTTGAAGTGGGACGTCCCAAAATGGAATATGAGGCGTTTGAACTGGAACGGAGGGAGTATCTGACTGAGAAATCCCCTTTTCCTGTTCAATTCAGAGTTTGGCTTTCATATAGTCTAGAGATATTACAATAAGTGGACTAAAATCAGTCAATAGCCAATTATACCACATTGTTATCAATGAATGCAAGGACGTTCTGTTGCACGGCTTAAGAGTTTTAGCTTCTGGAAGAAGGCCCAACACAGATGGTATTCATGTACAACAGTCGAGTCATGTCCTCATCGCCAACTCCAAGATCAGAACATGAGACGATTGCATCTCTGTAGGTGTTGGTGCAATCGATTTGTCTATCGATAACATTGTTTGCGGAGCTGGCCATGGCATTAGGTACGAGCAAGAGCATTGTTACCTTTTCACACCTTGTCATGTTATGTTAGCTAGTATAGATTTCGATAAATTTACTTGTATAATAATATTTATAAGAGATTCGATCTCGACTACTATGCAGCATTGGAAGCCTAGGTGAGCACATCAACGAACCAGGAGTAGAGAATGTCACGGCTACACGAGTAATGTTCAAAGACGGTACACGCAATGGTGTGCGGATTAAGTCTTGGGGGAGGCCGAGCCACGGGTTTGTTAGGAATGTTCATTTCACAAATATCACCATGGATGATGTACCGAATCCAATCATTATTGATCAAAATTACTGCCCTAACTTTCTAAATTGCCCCGGTGAGGTACAATAATTTGTCATTTGATCTCACAATTTTTTGTAAATTTCTAGATCCGCCACTGATTATATATGGCCAAGAACATACATAGTATTATGTATGGTTGGAGTTTCAACTAATGACATTGTGTTTGGAACATGCAATGTATGTATAGGAATCGGGGGTAGAAGTAAGCGAAGTGGCATATGAAGATATTCGTGGATCATCAGTAACAGAGGGGGCAGTGAAATTCGATTGCTGTCCAAAGTATCTGTGCAGCCAAATAATAATGAAGAATGTATAGCTTGCGTATGTTAAACTGACACCCAAAAATACTCCACATATGAGTTTTCCACATTGGAAAAATAGAAGAGATTTGTCTACCTTATAAATCAAGGAGTTACTCCTCCTATTGCCAATTGGTTTTAGGATGGAACCTCCTTGGGCTTATCAAGTGGACTATCTCTTCTCTTTACGGGTAGTAGACTCTCACTTCTCCTTACGGGTGTGGCCCAGGCCCGCCTAATTTCACATGGTATCAGAGCCCATGGTTAAAGTCCCGGGTCTCAATGAATTAATTTGGGCCGAAAATACCGATAATTCGGCCACTGTAAAAATCAGTGCAAAAATGCAGCTGTCTTTACAGTAAGTCAGCCTGCCCTTAAAAGGGACGTCATATGTGAGAGAGGAGTGTTAAAGTGACACCCAAAAATACTCCACATATGAGTGTCCCACATTGGAAAAATAGAAGAGATTTGTCTACCTTATAAATCAAGGAGTTACTCCTCCTATTGCCAAGTGGACTATCTCTTCTCTTTACGGGTAGTGGACTCTCTCTTCTCCTTACGAGTGTGGCCCAGGCCCGCCTAATTTCACAGCGTACAGGGACAAACTAGCCACGACATCTTGTTCTAACGCTGGCGGAACTGTAATGGGAATCGTTCAGCCAACAAGTGCATCACAGAGACTAATTAACACTGGAGGATGATGCAGAAAAGATGCGATTCAAGCACTCTACTTATTCGACTTGAACTTCTTCATCAAGCATCAAACCAGTTTCTGGCCTCGGGTTTATCTTATCTTAGTATCTTGTATTTTGTTCATCCGATCCCGATTTATCCAAATAGGTTTCGGACTTCAATTATGAACATTACACCTTAATGCCTTTATTGACTTATCTAGCGGACATAATACATACACTAAAGATCATACCACAGTACAACCGTACATGTAGGCATGTAGCCATTGCCCATTACCTCGTCTGATAATTTGTCGCATCAATCTAAGATCAAAATAGAAGTAATACCAACAAAGCAATTAACAGCAATCAAGCCTCTATTAGAAGTGATAGATTAAGCAATAGAAAACGACAAAGGTAATTGTCACTACTTAAATATTCAACCTACGAATATTTCTTTTCATTTTATTTAGACATTTGCAAAATTCCAAAAAGAAAACAATTCCGCTGTCTAAGGATCTGTTTGGTATCATAAACTGTTTTCAGTTTTCAGTTTTTTTGAAAACCAAAGTCATGTTCCTGAGAATCAGAAAAAGTGATTTTCAGTTGTTAGTTTTCATTTTTATATGACTAGTATACTAACAAACAATTTAAATTTGATTTTGAAACTCATTTCAATAAAATTTTCACGTAAAAATAATAAAAAACAGAATACGCCAATAATACCGTACGGTCTCTATAATCCTACCAACCACACATGAATTTAGAAATCCCATGAATTAGAAATCATGGGAATTTAGAAATCAAATCTTTTGGAGTTTAGAAATCCCATGAATTCATTTTTTTGGAGTTGTTTGGTTGCCTAAAAATGGGAATTGAGAAATCATAGGAATTTCCAATTTGTACAAAATGGAGGAGTTGGCTTACTAACCCCCCTTGGTAATTGGTAATTCCTGTGGGAATTCAATTCCTACATGCAACCAAACCGTTTTGAGAAATTCATGTGAATTTCTACAACCTGAGAAAGTGAGAAGTAAAACTTCATGAACATTTCGAATTTCCGTATGTAACCAAACGACCAGTAGAGAAGTATCTTGCTTTGTAGCAGAGAGAGCAACAAGGAGAGCATACCATCGTCCATACATTCATTTCTGGAGTATTTCTCTACATTAAAAAATGGCTGAAGAAAAAACTGGTGAACAAGTGAGAAACAAGCAGGTGATATTCAAAGATTATATCACCGGATTTCCTGAAGAATCTGACATGTATCTCAACACTGATAACACTACAAACCTCAATCTTCCACCAGAAGATTCCAATGGGTTCTTGGTCAAGAATCTCTACTTGTCGTGTGATCCTTATATGCGGCTTCTCATGCAGAAATTCGACACTTCTGGGGTTTTTACTCCTTTTACTCCTAATTCTGTAATCTCTCTGATCTCTCTCTCAATTATTTTATTTTTTTCAACTTAAATAATTTGCCCACATGATGTTTATGCTTTTGTTTCTTAATTGTTTAGTTGAAATTTGGTAGCTTTGTGATTAAAGTGTAGTAGAATATGTGAGTTTAATGTTATTTAACTACCTAGACCTGGGAATTGAAGATATATTGATGAGCTCTACTTTTGTTACTTCTGTTTGATGTTAGCTCAATTTGATGATTTTAGAATGTCATTTTAGCCTGCCGTACTCAATTGAGACCTTATTAAACTGGGTTATTATAACTTTATTACCACATATTTATAGGCGACGATTCATGTTAGCCGACCGGAGTCATAGATTGCGTAATTTTGAAGGCATACATGATACATACATCATGAATTATTGTCATCTGATAGTGTAAATGTGTAATCATTGCTTAATAACAGAATTTTTGTTATCTGATAGTGTAATCATTGCAAATTCTAATGGATTCTAGTCTGCAGCATAATACAATCTTCAAATTCGGGGCAATATAGTGAAATCTGCACTCAAGATACGGTTATTGCACTTTTTTGAGTGGACTACACTTTGAATTTTCTTCTGTAATTGATTTTTTGCGTTCCCAATTTGCCATAATTAGTATAAACAACAAAAAAGCCTCAAGTCGATATACGATTTGGAGTGACAATGTTTATGATTAAACTATGAATCGGCGAATTCAGTATAAACAACAAGAAAGCCTTAGTCCCAAAACATTGAATTAAATGTAAATTGGCATATGATTTGTACAGTTTACACTTTACAGTTGTCTACTTCTTTGTGTATCAGGTTTCATGATTACTAATCCCGCACGACCTTTAATGTAGGCTGTGCAAATTTTAGTTATCTAGACCAGAGTTTTGGCTTTTGAGTTGATCAGTTATACAACTAGAAGTCTTAAGATCTGAGTTACATGCTTATCTTATTACAAGACCGGAGTGTTTAGTGAGGTAGTGATACAGTCTTCTACATACATTATTGAAGATAAGCGCGAACTCTTAAACAATCTAGTGTTAGAGTCAGTAAAAAGGGCTGTAGCCTTGAACTATCCAGCATCTGCTGCAGGTGAGCTTTTGTTTGAATATGTTCAGTTTTGTCGGAAGGTCATACAATAAGTGTAGCTGCCTATTGTGAATGCTCTCTTAGTTGGCTGCAGCAGTTGTTTATCTTGTATAACCTCATATACTATTAGTTATCATGCTGAACTAGGACTGTGGACATTGATGGAGTTATTCGGCTGAATCTTCAGCCTCTTACAGGGTATGGGGTAGCCAGAATTTTGGAGTCTAGGCATCCAAACTTTAAGAAGGGTGACTTAGTTTGGGGAGAAACTGCATGGGAAGAGTACACGATTCTAACTAATAGTGAAGGTCTTTTCAAAATTGAACATACAGATGTACCCCTCTCATACTATACAGGAATACTTGGTAAGTTCTGCAGCGATTATGGGGCATAACCATATTCCTTTGTTTTCTGCATTATCATTATCTTAAAAGGGTATGTTGTTAGACATATAAGAAGCTTCTTTATTTTGACTCGACCTGTTTATGATCACCATTATTTTTTTTCTTTTGTTGAGGGGAAGAATTGCCATTGCATTGAGAAGGCATTTTACTATGAAGTCACCGAATATGAAATTGGTTCATCTTAATGCCATTCCCCTGCTGTTTTTGTCGCAGTTTACTATTCTTGTTGGCATGTCTAATACTATTGGCTATTGATTGTCGAAACAATAGTACTCGCAATATGAATGACAAGAAGGCATTTCTAAATTTTCTCCTCTGTGGCTTTGATTCTGAAATTAAGAAATCATATGTAATATGATCGAGTTCAAAGAAGATGCATGTGATATGTGACAGATTGACCATTTAGTTCCTGCATTTTGATGTACGAAACCAGGATAATATGTCTACATATTATGAGTATTATGTAGTACTTCCTCTGACTACTAGGAAACTTTTTATGCCAATTCGCATGTCATATTCTTTCTTTTTACAGGAATGCCAGGAATGACAGCATATGCTGGCTTTTTCGAGTTATGTTCTCCAAAGAAAGGAGACTATGTTTTTGTTTCATCTGCAGCTGGTGCAGTTGGTCAACTTGTTGGGCAGTTTGCAAAATCAGTTGGCTGCTGTGTTGTTGGAAGTGCTGGCAGTGAGGAAAAGGTAGCTCTATCTTGACCTGTATGTAAGCCTACAGTTTGAGTATATAGAAGCATCCTCTAATGAAACGGTCTGGCACTACAAGAGAATAGTTTTTTGCTACCGTTTTTGAGACCGTTCTATAATTGGTCTATAATTAAAGAAATCAGACATGGAGTTCAATAAGTCTGTAGTTGAGAGACCAAAAATAACTAGTAGCTATATGAGTATTTGATTTGGAGACAAAATCTAAAATAGTGGCTAAATTGGTATATACTTTAGTGAATT
Organism: Spergularia marina; assembly: GCA_963680865.1. Taxonomy (NCBI): domain Eukaryota; kingdom Viridiplantae; phylum Streptophyta; class Magnoliopsida; order Caryophyllales; family Caryophyllaceae; genus Spergularia; species Spergularia marina. The sequence goes on along the minus strand of OY804553.1, from coordinate 16,067,058 downwards.
TGATACCAAAATCATTTGATTGCTCATCGGTAAATAGGCAGACGGCTTTTATTTAAAAGCTGATTAAAAAAAAAAGGCAGTCCAGTGTACATTGGCGTCCCTGCAAGGCGAGGGTCCGGGAAGGGTGCCACCAAAAGAGTGTATAGGGGGCAAACCTTCCCTTGTCATTTTTGGTTAAGAGGCTGCTCGTAGAACTTAACAAATCATATGAAAAGAGTTGACAAACTCTAAGTGACAAAGAATTCCCAATTTGGCAGAGGTGACTTGAATTTAGAACAGCAGCTTCACATGCACTTCTTGCACAAACCCTGAACCCTGACTTTCAGGGGCTATAACTTTCAACTCAGAAACTTCTACGAAGCCCATGACATATGAAAATGTAGCTAGATAATTTAGCTTTCATCCAAAACAAAAGTCACCTAAAAATCCAATTGGACTCCAAAGATCTGACGACTGGCTGTGTTATCAGGTCAGTCTGACCTGTAGCTCGTGTAATCTGCGCAACTGAATTCAAAAGCTTATAACTTGAGTTCTAGAAAGTATTTTGACATGAAACCTTAATTAGGACTTACTTGATATCCCAAAATAGCCAGACCCATCTGTAGACTTCGACAAAAACAGAATGCAGACTTTGAAATGACATTCCCTGTCACTGCTTTCGCTTTACACCCTTAGTGCACTTACTATCATGTTTTTAACAAGTCTCTTTTCGTATTCCACTGCACTTCTATTTTGCAGTATAATCTCACCACCGTTTAGGATTGGTTTTATACTTTTATAGGCTTAGGTGCAAAAATGTTGGAAGACTGGAAGAGAAGTTGAGAAATGATCATTCTGATTTACCAGTACATTGGTGGGTATTATATGTTGTTCAAGGACTTGGATGTTGGTAGGTCTATACTAGCAAGCCTACAAGTAATGTATTTCTGAGGAGCCCCTTTTGGAATTTTGGCCCTTTTTAGTTTCCTCTGTGCTGCCATTTCATGCATTCTAGCTCTTTTGTCAGTAATTACAATCAAGGTGACCTTAGATATCTTGACTTTTGTTGGAGGTAGTTTGCTTTTGTTATGTACTTATGAGGGCTACAAGAATCACTTTAATTCAGGATCTATATTATTGTCTGTGCTGTAAATATGAAGGCCTCTTGTTCAATCCCTTCTCATTTCCCGAAAATTATAGAAATTGGGACACACACTCTTCTATCAACAACGTGTTCGGGAAATTTTTAGGTCTACTTGTGTGTGCATTTGTATGTTTCAAGATACTGCCTCCTTTCCATTTTGGAACAACCATATCACTAGGTCCTTATTTTGTGATCAATGTGCAATTTTAAAGGCTAACTTATTGAAGAACAAGCTTGGTTTTGATGAGGTATTTAATTACAAAGAAGAACCGGACCTAGAGGTCACTCTCAAGAGGTCAGTAGTCTGTGATATTGATCACCCCCATTGAGTTTTCGATCAGGGTGCGATCCGTTTCAGTGCCGGTCATATTCAATGTGTTTAGTATTTGCTTTACAGGTACTTCCCAGACGGCATAGACATTTACTTTGACAATGTTGGTGGTAAAATGCTTGATGCAGTGCTTCCAAATATGAAGTTTCTTGGCCGGATTGCACTATGTGGGATGGTGTCACAGTACAATAATTTTGACAGTCCTGAAGGAGTGAAGAACCTTATGTCTGTAATATTCAAGGCAGTCCGAATGGAAGGTTTACAAGTCTACCGTTACTATCATCTTTATCCGAAATTTGTGGAGTTTATTTTGTCATTGCTTCGGGAAGGAAAGATGGCCTACATTGAGGACATTGTTGAGGGATTGGAGAGCGGTCCTGCTGCTCTAGTTGGACTGTTTCATGGCCGCAATATTGGTAAGCAAGTAATTGTTGTTTCACATGAATAATTTGACCATCTTTTGTTGGACATGGTGCACTGTAGTGCCCTACACGAAGGCTTGCTCCCAGTACCTATGTGACAGTCATGGTTATTTGGTGTATATACAGAAGATGATGTCTCCTGAAGATGGCATATGTGTATAATTGGTTATGAAATTTATCGGTACGACTGATGTAGTGTATAATAAATCTGATAGTATCCCCCGAAATTATTATCCGGAGAACACTGATTAAGGAATCTGAATATTAAGCGTTCTTTGATATTCATTATAAATGCTGGATGCTGGATGTCATATGGTGCGTACATTCATAATCACACGAGCTTGATTACATAGTCTTGGTGTGCTCCAGTATTATCTTAGTACTTGATTCGTCTTCTGACGATTTAGTACTCCAGTGTATCACCGCAGATTTTATAAAAGCAAGCATTCTAGAGATTTTCAATATTCAAAGTTCATGGGCATTAGCTAGGTACATCACAGAGAGGCGATGTTACAAATGTGTCGACTGCAACAAATGTGAGGTGTTTGGAAATCATTCGATGTGATGTTTGATTCCATATGAGTGTTAACTCTGTTAAGAAACAATTGTAGGACAATTGATGCACGAATACTAGCCGTATGAGTTGAACATCAATGTAGCCAAAATATAAAATTAAGGAACACTTATAAGTTGTAAATGAAAGAACGGAAAAACGAGGGACGCCAATCTGGAATTTTAACAAGTTGTATGTCTACGATAATATGTCAATATGTGGTCATGCAACACAAGTTCCGGTACAAGGTGAAGTTTGGCTATCGGCGTGTAACAAAAAACCAGGTCTTGCGTTACTTCTTTCAAGCGATTGTATGTCATATTGTTATATTGTCATTTGTCGTCATTGTTCCAAAGGAGGTGTATATATGAACTATATATGTTGAATTTTCTAATTGTTTTGCGGGTACAAAGTTAGAAATTATATATAATCTGATGTTGGTTAATGTTGAGTGTGATGAAATTCAATTGATGCTCGCTCATGTCGACACAACTAGTGTACTATTGAATTGCATTGCATTCAAATCATCAGATGTGAACTTGAAAACTTACATTGCATTGCCCCTACCAAACTTCTTTCAACCTCCCTCCCATTCTCATCCAAATTTATTCATTCAATTCCAAACCTATGGGCATATGGCCACAAAAAGTTTAGGTGAGAACACAAAAATGACCAAAGCTAAGAAAACTCAAATACCATTTTCTAACTGTTATCGTCTAGAATGTCACCAAAGTAACTTTGTTTAAACTCTCGAAAACTCGGGTTTGAGGTTGATAACTTTTAAATTGAGCTCAAAAAATTTCATGCTCGTTAAAGCGAAACTGACTCGCCTTTGAACATTATAAGTTCAAAGCGAGCTAGGCAACAACTTGACTCCACTCAGATCTGCCCACACACACATTTTACCTTACTTGGTAGTAGGGACTTCCACACACATGTATTAGACCATCTCTATTGAGGGTATCAAGATGAGTCTCAAAGAGGAGAGAGGGTTTTTCCCCAATGGAGAATAATTTAACGGGTCTCGTTTTTAGAGTCAGAAACCGTCTCATTGTCAATGAGACCGTACTTTTGCCAAAAATAGATTTTTAAATTATTTAATACTCCCTCCGTCCCCCTTTAAACACCCCACTTTCCTTTTAGGGGTGTCTTTCTTTAAACACCCAATTTCAAAACTTTCTAAATGAGGTAAGTTTTCACCACACATCAACCCTCCACTATCTCCAAAAATAATAAACAAACCACCCATTATCTCCAAAAATAATAAACAAACCACTCATTATCTCCAACAATAATAAACAAAACACCTATTATCTTCAACAATAATAAATAAATCACCCATTATCTTCAACAATAATAAACAAAATACACCACCTTAATCCACGAGAAAAAGGGAATGAGGTGTTTAAAGGGGGACGGAGGGAGTATGTTTTAATTTTAACTATAGAGACCCATTTTAAAATCTTACTAATAAAGTATAGGGTTTCAAAGTGAGTCTCAAAATTCAAGACAACATAATTTTAGAAATAATTTGTATTTGAGACTCAACTTGAGTCTCACTAATAATAGATGCTCATGTCAACGACTAATCATGGCTCGTTTGGATCATTGTCGTTTTCACTTTTTGGTTTTTTTGCGTCCTTGGACTTAGTTAAATAAGTTACAAAATGAACTTTAACTCGTTCATTAATAGACATATGAAAAATAAAAACTAAGAACTTAATTGAAAACTACATTTTCTGATTTTCAAATACGGGATTCTGATTTTCAAAATTCCTGAAAAATGAAAACCAAAAAAATACTAAACCGACCGTTAATTCTACGATTACGCCTTATGTGTTGTTGTTCTCGTAACACCTTTTGAAATGAGATTAAAGAGAGAAAAAAAAAAAAGTGAGAAGTGAGAACACAAAAATCCCAAGTGAGAACACAAAATGACCAACAAAAAACCCAATTTCCATTTTCCAACTGTGGTCTAGAATGTCACGTAAATGACACTTGTCTCTCTCCCCTACGTGTTCTGATCACTGACATTCATCAACATGTCGCTCCAGAAATGGAAAACTCCTATAAATTCAGACCCATTTCCTTAAATTGAACAAATTCATCACACTTTCAACTCTCAAACAATCTTCACCAAAAAAAGAAAAAAAAAAAAAATCACCCGAAAAAAAGAAAGAAAGAAAACAAGAGGGTAACAATGGCGGAAGTGAGCAACAAGCAAGTAGTACTAAAGAACTACGTTGTTGGGTTTCCGAAAGAATCGGACATGGAAGTTAGAGATTCCAAGATTCTTCTTAAACTTCCAGAAGATTCCAACGACACCAGCATTTTACTCAAGAATCTGTACTTATCATGTGACCCTTATATGAGAAGTCGCATGACCAAGCATGATCGTCCCACTTATGTTGAACCCTTCACCCCTGGATCGGTATATATTTTATTCTAATTCTTTCCTGATCTTAATTTTTTTGATGTTAATCTGCATTTCTTTGATTATTTTATTGCATGATGTTGATTATTCGTTTTTATTAATTATTGCGATTTTGGATGCACTTTTCGTTATGGGTCATTCATAAGCAGTCTCTCTACGTTGTTTTCACCATAGGGTAAGGGTTTGCGTAAATCCGACCCAGTTACCTTGCCGTAGGTGGGAGTTTTTAAGTCAATGTTGTTGTGGTCGATTAATTTAATTATTGGGAGAATTTAGAATTGTCAATTGATATTGTTCTGTATTGAAATTTATGGTTATAATGTCTAACACTCAACTGAAGTGGTCATTTTGGGTTATAATTGGAATTCACAGTGATTGATTTGGGACTTCAACTTTACGCTTTTGAAATTGTGGGTTTGGGTAAATTATACCATATTCCTAGGAGACTAGGAGCACAGTGCTCCCACTCACAATAAAGGACTGGGCCCATGAAATGAAAAATGAAAAAAACATTTTTTGAATATGGTTTCTACTCTTGTATTGTGGGAAGGATCACCATGCTAAGCATTTGTGTGTTTCGGTTGGCTTTTTAATTCAACTAATAACATCTTTATCCCACTGCCTTATAGGCGGCGAGGTAAAGGGGGGTCGGATGTACGCAAGCCTTACACCTATTGAAACATGGGGGATGATGAAGTTTTATATGGTTGAAGGACTCCAGGTAGAGACTGGGTGGGCAATTGCGTGTGCGAGTGCAGGTGTAATTTTAGTGTATGCGTGCAAATTGTCGAACATTACCCCTTGTTAACTTAGAACAATATAATGCTTGTAACTTGTACGTCCTTGCATGTGTGCGTGCAAATTGTGTAACAATATAGTGCGTGCCTGCAGCTTACATAGAACATCACTCTAACTACCCTAGGACAATATGATGCTTGTGTATGTGTGTGCAAATTGTGAAGCGTTGTTCTGACTAGCCATTAGCCAAGAACTCAGAGAATGTGACATTCGACTTGTTTATACCCTAAGGAGTAATGTTGAGTGCAGTTGAATGTTATTCTGGTAACAGATGAGAATAAAGTTATTTTCATTTATGCATATTGTTGTTGACTTGTTGTCCCTGATGCTATCATTGCTATGTGACTCGGTGTATGAAATGAGTACATGACTGAAGCTAGGTGGCTAGCATCATTCATCGTTGTATGTCTTGTTATCGTGCTTTGAGACAACCTAGATGTTGCGTAATCTAGTAATTGACATGGTGCATGGAAGTATCCAACTTGTAGAATGTAGACGTACTTGCTTTTCTCAAACACTAAGAGTTGAAATTGGCTTTCGTTTTTCGTTGTATAACAATAGAATGGACTTGTCTGCTAATCGTGATTGTTAATGCAGCCCATCGTAGGGTATGGAGTCTCCAAAGTCCTGGAATCCCGTCATCCAAACTTCAAGAAAGGTGACCTGGTGTGGGGTTTTACTGGATGGGAAGAGTACAGTCTTGTCACCTCACCGCAGCAGGCACAACTTTTTTTCAAAATTGAGCATACAGACGTTCCCCTTTCTTACTACACAGGGATTCTCGGTAAGCTTCATTGTCTCTTTTGTGCGATATTTTTTTATAATGTGCCACTACTAGACCCCCCAATCCCCACGACCCCATGGTTCCTATTTCTAGGGTGAGTGCTTTAGAGTGCCATACTAGTTTACGTTAATGGCCATGCTGGGCAGCAAGAACTTAACAGGGTGCAGGTATTGGGAATTTGGGATATAAATTACACCGTATAAACATTAGACGAAAGAGTTGGATTTGAGGACTTGAAACCATCGTAATACACATACCTTGCTATGAGTGATAACTGATAACCACCAAAAAAAGAAAAAAAAAAAAGAAAAAAAAAAGCACTTACTTTGAGTGATCGGATTGTAGTTTTGCGTAGCTAGGTGGTGTATCTAACTATTGGGAGTGCATATTTATGCTAATGGAATTATCAATTTCCCTTAAAAAAATTTAGAAGTGGTTGCTTAGTTTCGATGAGTTAATTGGAGCCTTAGAGGAGGCCCATTCATGGCTGACCCAAGATAATGATCTTAAGTGATTGGGACATTTGATTGAGGAAATATTCACAGATGGATTAAACGTGGATAATGTAGGAAACAAGGTTGTGGTGGTGGTCGTATGGGTGTCATTATGATCTCTGTTGCTTTCCTTTTGTTTGTTTTATTGTTGAAGAATTGAAATCATTTGGGAGGCACCTCCTCCGTAGAGAAGACATGGCCTGAAAGGCTGAAACGAACTCTTGAGTACATGAAGCCAACGTAAAGTGTCTTTGGTGGATGGAAACATGGAGTTTTGAGTTACTATATGGACCTGCTATGTAGCCATGTATAGATATGGCTACAATATCGATATGCAATGAATGAGGCTCTAGAATTTGGGTTTCCAGAGAGTCACTGGGGTTGGGTTATTGACATGTAAAGAGAAATTTGCAGATGCCTTAAAATTGGATCCAAAAGAGCTGAATGGAGGTGTTACTTTTGCTTCTTTAGCTATGAACTGTAGAACTGCTGCATTTCTCTAAATTGTTTCAACGTGTGATTATGCCTTGCCTTTCCGTTATTTTCAAACTAAATTTGATATTCTGTCTAACATCGTTCTGTAGGCATGCCTGGAATGACGGCCTATGCTGGTTTCTATGAGGTTGGGTCGCCTAAGGAGGGAGACCGCGTGTTCGTCTCTGCTGCATCTGGGGCGGTTGGGCAGCTGGTTGGACAATTTGCGAAATTGGCTGGATGCCGTGTTGTTGGAAGTGCTGGTAGCAAAGAGAAGGTATTCTATCTGCTGTTCTCTTTATTACTACTCCCCCGCGATCCATATCACGTTTTCCCAACCATTTCTTCGAGCAATAGAGCATGTTGAACTCTGCTGTGAATGAGATCCTGTCAATTTTTAAGTAGTTGTGTTTAATATTGTCAACTTTGCCCATGACTGGGGCTTATATGGATAAGTTGTTAAATCTCTTTACTCCGATTAGTTTATCATGGAGATTGGTGGGCAGCATTATAATTACTAGTGTGGTAAATAGTACTTTCACTTTGATGCTTCTCGAAATTGTTTTTCTGGTTCTAATTTTCATTCACAACTGAACATTAGGTTGATCTTTTGAAAAACAAATTTGGATTTGATGAAGCCTTCAACTACAAAGAAGAGGGAGACCTTGATGCAGCCTTGAGGAGGTAAGACTTTGTTTATGGCAGTTTAGTACAGCGTAAAGAAAAGTCTGTTGGGAAATTTTTGCAAATATTTAACGAATTGATATGAGTGATTATTTTGGCACCTTTCGGTGATTAAACATAAAAGTTTCCAGTTTAGTTCAGATCAAAATAATTTTTAGTCTCCAACTGCTATAGAATTTGGTTGCTGCATTATTCTTGGTCATTGTTCTGTCTGAATTTGTACTGTTCTATCTGCTCTAAGGCAGCTGTCTTGTCTGACTGCACACACAAAGCCTCATCGCACAAGTTTATTTGAAGATCATGTTTTTGTTGCTCTACTAAGATATAACTGAAGTCCAGTATGGATACTAAACACGTAGTAAGAGCAGGATGTTGCTTCTATGAAATCTTATTCATCTAGGTCTTCGATTTTGCATCATCAAGCAAAATTCAAGGTGTACTTAAGGATTTTTAATTTATGCTTAACCTTACCTTTCTCACTCAAATTCACCGAAACCGCTAAAAGAAGCACATCTTCAAAGCATTTGTCCTTTCCTCCCCGAGTATACCAATAACTTCTATACTAAAGAAACCTTCCGTAGAGTTAAGGGCATAGTAGCCTCGAGGTTGCCTGACGTAGAACCCTGTCAATCTGACATACAACCCTAAAATACCAGCAATTTCTCGCTAACAATCTCTAGCCACGCTGTGATATAGGATCTACAAATAAGATTTACTGCAACTTTACCACTTTGTATAAGTGGCATTAGATTATTTTCCCACAGAGCCCCTGCAGAGCTGTGGTACTATGCAATACTAGTTGTGGGAGTAGCAAATACATAACCCAAATTAGCTGATACTAAAATACAACAAGTCAAGAAAACTGAGGCCAAAAAGCAAAACCCGGCCTAAACGAAGTGAACAGTACATGAAATATTGCTGGTTCTCAAGCACATTGCTACCGTTGAACTACATATAACTGATAGAGCGCCCAAGAGTAAGCATGCACAGTTTTTTTGTGAGATAGGTATCACTGGTTATTTAAATGGATTTAGCCTGACAGTGAGACGAGAACAATGCTCCCCCTTAATGTCAAGGTTTACCCGATCTGGAAATCCCCTCTGATTCACTCTAAGAGCATTGCAGAAGGATGAAAAAGTTTTCCAGGCACTGAATATTTCAAACTGTTAAAAATATCTCTGTTTATAGTTACACTAGAACTTAGTTTTGGATTATTAGCTGTGCATAGAAATTAAGAGGCTTCTGCTCAGATGAGGCATTTTATAAGCTACGGCTTCTGCTTGAAAGAATACTTGTGATCTTTCCAACTTCTAGCTGCCCCACTCTTGCTTCTGTTGGTTAGTCTTAGGTTTTCAGCAACTGATTAAATTTGGTTTGTCTAGGTGTTTCCCTGAAGGCATTGACATATACTTCGAGAACGTGGGAGGGAAGATGCTTGATGCTGTCCTGCTGAATATGAGGCTTCATGGCCGTATTCCTGTCTGTGGATTGATCTCCCAGTACAATCTCGTAGAGCCTGAGGGTGTCCACAATCTATTTTGCCTTGTCACAAAACGTATCCGCATGGAAGGATTTCTGGTCGCGGATTACTATCATCTTTATCAAAAGTACCTGGAAATGATCTTACCACACATTAAAGAGGGGAAAATTTCATATGTTGAAGATGTTGCTGAAGGTTTAGAAAGTGCCCCCTCTGCTTTACTTGGTCTATTCTCTGGCAAAAATGTCGGTAAGCAACTTGTTGTAGTTGCTCGCGAGTGACTTTGCTGAAAGGTGTAATTGTTGTATCGAGTATGCGAGTGATTCTTGCGGAGTTCTTGTTTTGGAGTATGGTGCGGATTGATAGTATTTCATTCCTCTAAAGTGTTGTACGATTATCAGTGTGTTTTAAATATATTTCTGTCTGTGTTCCTTTTCTGGTTCAAGTCCTGATATAAATATATTGTGCTTTGATAATGCCTTTTTCGCCAAATGAATGATGCTTTGAGCATGCTGCACCCCTTCTCTTTTGGGTCCATTGATGAATTACAGGCATCCGGTAAGATTTTCGCCTGATATGGCGACACACTAATGCATCTGATTGTGTATAATTGGTTAGAGCTTACAGACACTTCTTGTTTTCTCTCCAAACACCGGAAAAGGTGGGAGATGAGGTGACCAACAAGCGGGTAGTCCTCGATATATATCGGACATGGAGTTCAAAATTGCCTGATGTTACTCAATACTCATACGTTCTATCTTACTTACCACAAAACTCATTTGCTTGGGAGACTATAGCTTAAACACGCGAACCCAATGCGTTTTTTTTTTTTTTTTTTGGTACATATCAGCAGTTGTGAGGATTCAAACCAGAGATAACCCTTAGGCTAGTTGATTTCCTAACTACTGTACTAGGCCAACCTCATCTTTCTAAACAAGATAACTTCAATTGACGGCTGGTGCCCAAAGCGGGTGCTGTAGGCTGTAGCCGCCTTGCCGTTGGGATAGCCTTGCTACTTTCGTTTCTACTTTCATAGACTCCTTCAACTGCAACTCTGATCCAATCTTTTCTCTGGCCGCAATGTTGGGCGCAGTGCTTAAACACCGAGTTGAGCATGAAACTCTAATTCTTATTCATTATCTATTAGTCTGCTACATGCAACTCTAGTTCTTGTTCTACATTGAGCATCTGCTCTGATGAGACTGTCATCTTTGACAGTGCACATAAAGCCTCAGATATTTCCGCGAATCAGTAAATCCAGCTTCAATTACGCAAGTAAGATGCTTCGTCAAAACTATATACAATGACCTACAGCATGCTTACCGGAAGGGCTACTCGCCTACTAGGAGACTTCCTGTGACAGTACAAGCAATTCAGAGCAATGCTAAACCACTACAAAACTTCCTTCCCTCCCGAGTTCCGACATTAACATCTTATTTAACATTCCTAAAGTGTTTTTTTCTCCCCCTTTCCTGCAACCAACAGCCAGAGTGTGAGCCTGGTGGACAAGCGTCCTATCAACCTTGAACACATTACTGCAATTAAAGTTGAACGTTTTTTTTTTTAAATAATGCTCTAAATTAAAATAATTCAAGTTTTGGGTGTGAAATGAAAGTATTTACATAGAATGGGTCCACGTAGGATCGGATACCCCCGAACAAAATTTGTACCAAAATCGCTATGGCGCGTGACGGTTATGCCCATAACCGCTCAGTTTTCAGACGATTTTGATGGGTTCTATTTGTGTCAAAATTATAAAATTGACCAAAACCGCCCCAATTCTCAGCGGTTTTGGTCCACAACCGCCCAAATTCTCAGCGGTTTTGGTCCATAACTGCCCCAATTCTCAGCGGTTATGGGTAAAACCGTCACGTGTCGTGACGGTTTTGGTTTGTTTAAAAAATAAAACTGAAGCTAATGCCGATCCTACGTGGACCCATTGTGCGTAAATAGTTTGATTCCGCACCCAAATCTTGAATTAATTTATTTTAGAGCATTATTTAAAAAAATCGCTCATTAAAGTTAGAGGCCAAATATCTATCTGACTAACAAGCCAAAGAACAGAAATGTCAGGTTTCTGTCTCCGCGGAGGATGTGCACCAGTGAAGCCGAGTCAGTTAATAATCTGTAAGATAATGATAATAATACTTTAATAATCGACTTGTCTATTATTGAAAATATTATGGAAATTTATAGTACATAAGATAAGCAAGTTCATCACCCCTAACCTAATGGCTAATACAATGTACCGTATTCACCACTAAGTCTATATTCATCCGCTATCATAATCAACCAAAACACATTTTACTTCGAACAGATACCAAGTTTACTCAACATTTCAGCTCACGATCTGATGAATATACTTCCTATAAATATTACTTCCAAGATTTAGTCCATCAGAGTCTCTTTGCTCCCATTAATTTGTCATCAAATGCAACTAGGTGAAGGCTGAACCAAGGCTGCGACAGTCGCAGGAAATCGATACTAAAATCAGTTATAGGAAAAGAGAGACGAAGGGAAAGCCTTCATATCGCGGAGCAAACAAAGACTAGTCTATGTAGTAAAAAATTGCACAAGACTACATCAACATTATAAAGATTTACTAATCATTTAAAGGGGCTTTGTAGGTCATCATGTTCCGAGTTATACACGCTTTCGTTTTAAGGGTCTTGAACTTTATCAGCCATTTTCCTGTGACAGGTGCGTCTCGAATTTCCTGACCAAAATGTTTCTGTATTGCCCACTGCTATGATCAGAAGCAGTTCTTAAGATTTCTTTGCATTGTGTACATCCATGATCCGTACACTTACCTTGAAACAAAAAAAGTCTACAGTGGAAACAAGTAAAACCTCAATTGAAGTAGGTAAATTTTACAATGGTTACACCCCTCCACCCTTGTTTATATGTAAAATTATGAGGGGGTTGCAAAGTAGCAGATTTACTGTCGTTACCAGTTACGTAAGAGACTTGGGAACGCCGAGTTCATCAAACAAACTCTTAAGATTGTTCTGACACTAGAAATTAGCTTCCACTATGATATGAGCGTGTGTAGGCAGAGTCTTCATTTACACACTTTTTCGCCCAAAACATAGCCAGCCCTGTTACATAGGATCAATTGTTTCTATTTAGCACGCAGCTAAAAGAGCTGCAAGTTAAAATTTAGGCCATGTAAGATCTTACATATAAGATCATCAATCGTCTTGAAGGCTTCTAGAACAATATTATCCATGTTAACTGGTATGAGACACAGAGAGATAGAGAAATTGTATATGCATTGAAATAATATGTTATGGAGCTAATACAACAGTATATATACAATAGGTTTATGTCTAATAAGGTATATAGCAATATTCTAGGAGTTGATCTAGGGATATCCTACCAAGAATAAACAATTTACTTGTACAACAAGTTCATAATAATATCATGGTATTATCATGATAATATCATGATATCACAGTGATTCTAACACCCCCCCTCAAGCTTAAGGTGAATGTTGAAAACCCATCTTAAGCTTGGATAGTAGTACATTAAAGCGCCCTGGGAGAAGAGGTTTAGTAAACAAATCAGCTTTCTGATCTTCTGAGGAGACAGAGATAAGACATAGATCATTTTGTAACAAGTGATGACGAATAAAATGACAATCCACTTCAATATGTTTTGATCTCTCGTGGAAAACATCATTGTGAGCAATCTGGATAGCACTTCGATTGTCACAATGAAGAGCAGTAGGAGAGTCTTGACCAGCCCCCATGTCACTTAATAACCAACGCAGCCAAAGAATTTCTGAGGTGGTATCGGCAAGGGCACGATATTCAGCTTCTGTACTAGAACGGGCAATAACGGATTGCTTTTTACTACGCCACAAAATAGGAGAGTCTCCAAGAAAAAGACAATAACCAGTTGTAGACCGTCGATCAGTCGGATCACCTTTCCAGTCTGAATCAGAGTACGCTTGAAGTACAAGAGGTGAATTAAAAGATAAATGAAGACCATAAAACATAGAGCCCTTAATATAGCGAAGGATATGAAGCACTGCAGCATAGTGAGTTGTCCGTGGAGATGACATGAACTGACTGACAATATGGACAGCATACGCAATGTCTGGTCGTGTAACTGTGAGATAGATAAGGCTTCCCACGAGTTGACGATAGAGTCTAGGATCTCGCAAAGGTGTACCATCTGTAGGTGTGAACTTGACATTGGCTTCCATAGGAGTGGACGTGGTTTTGGAATCAGTTAAACCAGCTTTAGATAAAAGATCTCCAGCATATTTGGCTTGTCCAAGATAATAACCTTGAGAGTCTGATGATATCTCTAACCCAAGGAAATAGTTGAGATGAGCGAGATCCTTCATGTCAAAAATCTGATGGAGAAAACATTTAAGATCATGAATGCCGGTTAAATCATCACCTGTAATAATCATGTCGTCCACGTAGAGCAGTAAAAGAACACAACCCTTTTCAGTGCGATGAATAAAAAGAGCATGATCATAAGGGCTGGACTTGAATCCAAGCTGCTCAATAGTAGAACTGAACTTGGAAAACCAAGCTCGAGGCGCTTGTTTAAGCCCATATAATGCTCGACGAAGCCGACAAACCATATTTGGTGGATGGTCCAGACCTTTGGGAGGTCTCATATAGACTTCTTCAATCAGGTCGCCATTAAGAAAAGCATTCTTTACATCCATTTGAAAGAGCTCCCACTTCTTACTAGCAGCAATAGCGAGCAAACTTCTAACAGATGTGAGTCGTGCAACGGGAGCAAATGTTTCTTTGTAATAAATTCCATACTCTTGAGAAAATCCTTGTGCCACTAACCGAGCCTTTAACCTCTCAACAGAACCATCCGACCGTGTTTTGATTTTATAAATCCATTTGCATCCCACAACAGACTTTCCAGGAGGTAGTTCAACCAAATCCCATGTGTTTGCTTTATGTAAGGCATCCAATTCTTCATCCATAGCCTTTTGCCATAAAGGATTAGCGCTAGCCTCTCGAAAAGTCGATGGCTCATAAAGTGATTCGATGGCAGAATAACACTGACGATCTTTACGAAGGTAGGGAGGTAATTCATACTCGTCATTGCTAAGGTGAGCTGGAAGTTGACTTATACGAGAAGTTCGTCGTGGTGGAGGATCCTCGACGTCCATGGAGGAGGAGGAAGTCTCTGATGTAGAAGATGATTCAACACTGTCAGCAGTATCCATGTGAGAAGTAAAATCAGATGTACTGTCAGGAGAAGATGACGTTTGCATGGCGGAAGGTAGCTGAGACGTTTCTCCATCGGGTGTGGCTGTAGTGAGTGACTCAGGAGTCTCAGTTGACATCTCATGAGGGACTGTTGGTGTATTATCGGGAAATAGATCAATAGATGCATTGGTGAAGTACGGGTCCCCCATGTCAGAAATATGGAACTTTGATAGAGAAGCAAACATTTTGTGTTCCCAAAAGACAACATGTCGAGAAATTCGAATGCGTTTGGAGATAGGATCCCAACATCGAAAACCCTTGTGCTCAATCCCGTAGCCAAGAAAACAACACATTCGAGCTCGTGGATCAAGTTTTGTGTACTCATGAGGTTGCAGTAGAACAAAGCAAGCACAACCAAAAACACGAAGCATATCATATCTTGGTACTGTACCATATAATTGTTCATAGGGAGACTTGTTACCAAGTACTGATGTCGGGATGCGATTTATATTGTAGACAACAGTAAGAGCAGCTTCTCCCCAAAAGGATTCCGGACATGATGCAGAAATGAGCAAAGCCCGAACAGTGTCTAAGATATGACGATGTTTTCTCTCGGCGCGACCATTTTGTTGCGAAGTGCCAGGACAAGAATGATGTAATATCGTCCCATTTCTTGCCAGAAAATTTAGAAAGTTCATCTCTCTATATTCCATACCATTGTCGGAGCGGAAGGTTTTGATTCTGCAAGAAAATTGGGTATTCACCATAGCAGCAAAATGATAATAAGTTTTCCGTAATTCCGATAGACTTTTAAGAAAATAAAGCCATGTGAACCGAGTATGATCATCAACAAATATAACAAAATACCATGCTTTGTCAAATGCAGTATGAGGAGAAGGACCCCATATGTCTGAATGTACAAGATCAAAAGGGGAACCAGAAACGGAGTCACTATTATTAAATGGCAGAGCATGATTCTTAGCAAGCTGACAACATACGCAATCGACTTTGTCGTTTTTGACAGACCCTAAAACACCACTAGAAATAAGAGAATTCAATCTAGATGAAGACACATGCGCCAATCTGGCATGCCAAGTTGCTCGAGGTACTGTAACGGCTGCTGCAACATTGTGATCAGGAGCTGTGTGAGGAACATGTAGTGATAAAGCTTCAAACAAACGACCAACCCTACGTCCAGTCCCAAGAAATTTTCCGCTATGAGGATCCTGCACACGACAACCTTGTTTCAAAAAATGTACTTCCAGTCCAAGTTCACAAAGTTGGCCAACAGATATAAGATTTAAAGCAAGTTGTGGAACAAGGAATGTTTCGGACAAAGACAAGTTCACAGAAGAAATATCCCCAATATGACTTATATTCATAGAAGAATTATCTGCAGTGCGTATGGTAGACACATATCTAGAAGGGGTCTTGCGAATCACGAGATCAGAATTAGACGTCATATGATTGCAACAACCTGAATCGAAAAACCAAGAATTTCGTGTACCTGGAGTAGCGGACAGTACAGAGGTAGTGGTAATGTCGCCATTGTTGCGAGTCATTTGATTGAGAAGAGCCTGAAAATCACGTAAGGTAATAGATGGAGATGCCTCATCTGTTACAACAGCAGTAGTTGTTTGCAAAGGAGATTTGAATGGGCGACCAAAACTCCTTTCTTTCTCCTGTTTGGCTCGCAGCTTACGGCATTCGGAGATAATGTGTCCTGGACGTTTGCAATATCTACAAGAGGAATCTGACTTGTTCAAGGATGATGCAGCCATAGCAACATTAGGCAATGGAGATTCCAATTTGGAAGATTTCAGGATGCCAAGACGAGTCTCTTCAGATAAGAGTTCAACAACAGCAGTCTCTAGCGTTGGGAAGACCTCTCTGTGGAGGAGAGGACCTCGCACAGGTTCATAAACATCATCTAAAGCCATAAGAAATTGTATAACTCTCATCTTATCACGATAGAGAATAAACTTTTCAGCATCCTCTTGGTTTTTCAATTGTGGTTCAGACATAGCCAATTGATCCCATATAGAATGCATATTGGCTAAAAATTCATTCACAGATTGTTCAGGGGATTGTTTCAAGTTTCGTAGGGTCTCAAAAAGCTGATATTGGTGAGCAACATCAGTGACAGAATATCGGTTAGACAAAAGACTCCAAACTTCCTTTGCAGTTTCAAATCGACCAAATTGGGTTTTTATGGGCGAAATGGTAGTGTTCCAAATCCATGTAATTATTTGGTGATTTTTACTTTCCCATTCCTCCAGCCTATCATTATATGTGGTAATGACCTCATCAGCTCGGCGAATAGGTTTCGGAATTTCACCAGTAGCATACCGCCAAAGTTTACGGCCTTTGAGAAAACTAGAAAATTCTTGAGACCATGACACATAGTTCGTACCATCAAAAATGGTCTTAATAGGTTGACTAGCATCCATTTTCTCCATGTTTTGCAATAAGCAATAAAAAAACAAAAGAGAAAATAGCAGAGAACAAAAGTGATTTGGAATGAACACACCTTATAAATGTGAGAAATATGTAGATGCCAAAAGCACTTGTGTAGAAATGTGCTCCTTCGTAGAGAGATGCTCCCAATCACAAGAATTTAAGAAGACTTTCCCAAGAGTTGCAGTAGGAAAGAATCATAAGATAAACCCCAAATTGATTTGTTCAAGTGGGTTTGACGGAAAACCCCCAAATTGATTTGATAAAAAATGGGCAAGAGTGTGAATATGTGGATGTAAAAGGTCTGTTGACCAAGGGAAGAGTTTTAAAAAATATTCATCATTTTTTAAAGGTTAAAATTGGCTCTGATACCATGTTAACTGGTATGAGACACAGAGAGATAGAGAAATTGTATATGCATTGAAATAATGTGTTATGGAGCTAATACAACAGTATGTATACAATAGGTTTATGTCTAACAAGGTATATAGCAATATTCTAGGAGTTGATCTAGGGATATCCTACCAAGAATAAACAATTTACTTGTACAACAAGTTCATAATAATATCATGGTATTATCATGATAATATCATGATATCACAGTGATTCTAACAATCCAAAACATAAAGGAATTCACCCTCACAAGGCAAAGCCCTCCCACGCTCCTGTCTGAAATAACCAACCTTTGCTTCAAAGAATTACAGCACGTTCTATTGTCCACGGTGATTGTGATAATTTTATTAGCGATTCCCCAATCTTCTAACAGTTTGAGCAGATCCAGAATATTTTGGAGGAAAGCGTACAACATTCAAAAGTTTGCTGTTAAGCTTCCAGTTATGATCCACATAATGAGCACTCATTTTTTCTTTCTGGACTCTATGTGCAATATGTACAACATTCAAAAGTTTTCTGGCTTGTCATGGGAGACTTTAACTAAGCCACTGCCAGTGGTGATAAATTTGGGGGGAACCCAGAGAATATGCATCCTGTCAATCTCTTTCTGGACTCTATGAATATGTGCAATTTTGTTGATCAAGGGTGTCATGACTCTCGCTTTACCTGGTTCAATAGCAATAGAAATAGACCAATATGGGTGCGTCTTGATCAAGCTTGGACGAATTTTGACTGGCTTAATTTATTTCCCAACACTTTTGTTAAAAATCTTCCGAATTTGGAGTCTGACCATAATCCGATTTGTTTATTTACGCAACCGATGACCACAAGTTTTAATCCAAAACCGTTTAAAATTAAGTCTTGGTGGTATGATAACAGTGATTTAGTGTCCATGGTTAATGCTAATTGGGAGAATCCTAGTGGGAGTTTCATAGCCCCTCTTGACCAGTTTGGGACTTTCATCTCGGCTTGGGTTAGGGAAAACTTGCTGGACTTTCGATATTAGATCAAATCCTTGACCACGAGGCTTGCTGGCATCCAGCGCAGCCTTCATTTGAATATCACCAATGTCTTTCTTCTTAACCTTAGCCTAGAGCTCAATGAACAATTGTCTATGGCCTTGAGTAAAGAGGAGAAATTTTGGGCAATACGATCTCAGGAAAACTGGTTAATTGGGGGGGATAAGAACACCTCTTTTTTTCATTGTTCTGTCACGATACGACGTAGCCGTAATAAAATCCTTTCCTTAAAAAATGAGGTAGGGGAGACTTGTGGGGACGAGCCGACCATTAAAAACCTTCTTACTTCCTATTTTGTCTAGCTCTTTTCTTCGGAAAACCCCATCCCTGCGGACTGGTTCACCCCCCCCCCCCCACCCCACCAACGTGACATTTCTGACATCCCCAGTTTGGCAGATGTGAGGGAAGCCACTTCCAATCTCCACCCTTGGAAGGCCCTGGGACCGGATGGTTACCATGCCTTCTTCTTCCAATGTCATTGGGACACGCTCTCACAAGACATTCTCGTTTTCATCACAAATTGCTTCTCGGAAAAGAGTATTCCTGTGGCTTGCAATAAAACCCTTATTTGCCTTATTCCAAAAACTGACCATCCTGAGATGCTTAGGAATTTCAGACCTATAAGCCTTTGCAACAATAGTTATAAAATTATTTCCAAAATCCTTGTCAATAGAATTCGACCACTCCTTGCGGATTTTATCTCTCCTAATCAGGGGAGTTTCCTCCCTGGGAGAAGCACCACTAGTAACTACATTGTTGCCTCGAAAATCTTACACTCTATCAAGAAGAAAAGAGGCAAAAAGGGTTGGTTTGTTCTGAAAATGGATCCCGAAAAAGTCTATGATAGACTTGAGTGGGATTTTATTGAGTATGCCCTGTGTCAGTTTGGTTTAGATGCGAATTCGGTTCGCTTTGTTATGAGTTGTGTTACTACTCCGACCTTCATGGCTAGAGTTAATGGGACTAATACCACTTCGTTCACTACCACTAGGGGTATCCGCCAAGGGGATCCTCTTTCCGCTTATCTTTTCATCATTTGCATGGAAATGCTCTCTTGTTTAATTCATGATGCCTGTGATAAAGATGATTGGACCCCTTTTAGGGTCTCGAGACACTCTACTCCTGTGTCTCACCTCTTTTTTGAAGATGATGTCCTTCTCTTTGGTGAAACCAATTCGGAGACCCTTCTTAGCCTCACAACAACCCTGGACACCTTTTTCTCATCCTCTGGCCAGAAAATGAACCCACAAAAAAGCCAAATCTACTTCTCCAGAAACACGGGGGTGACTGAGAGAAACCTGTTTGAGAGCACCTTGAAAGTGAAGGCGAGTGTTGATCTTGGTATCTACTTAGGATACCCTCTTTGTGACAAGCGGCCATCCAAAAATAAGCTTAACTTTATCCTGGAGAAGGTTAAAGCTAAGCTGAGTACCTGGAAAAGCAGTACCCTTTCTCGAGCAGAGAAAGTGGTGTTAATCCGCTCGACTCTCTCTACCATCCCTTGGTACGCTATGCAAGCTCTCTGTCTCCCGAAGTGGCTGCTTACGGCCATTGACCAGACTTGTGCTCGTTTCCTCTAGGGCTCCAATCCCAATTCTGGTAAGAAGTGACCACTCATTTCTTGGAACCATGTCACCGGACCAGTCTCCTCGGGAGGACTTGGGATCCGTTCGGCTCATATTATGAATGAAATCCATATGGTCAAACTTGCTTGGAAACTCACGAGCACAGATAGTCTTGCCTCGACCATTATTCATGAGAAGTATGTGAACAGGAGATGTTGCCCGGTTGAGTTTAAGAGAGGGTCTCACATTTGACAGGGGCTGGCTAGAGGAGGGGAGGCCTTTGCTAATCACTCCCTCTGGTCCATTGGGGGTGGGGATTCTATTAACTTTTGGTATGACAAATGGTGCCCGGGGGGTACTATCTGCTCCAAATTCACTGGCCCTATCTCGCTTGAACTTGAGAATATGACAATCCGGGATTTTGACATGGGGACTATAGGGGCCAAATTAATGACCATGCTTGCACCCGAGACCCTTGTTAACATTAACTCTGTCCATATTCCTAGGGTAGGAGTGGACAGGGTTTGTTGTGATCTCTCTATAGGGAAGTTTTTTGATTTGGGGAAAGCATATCAGACCCTTTGGAATAAGAAGGTGGGAACCCGCACTGACCTCCCAATCTGGGACATCATACACAATTTCACTTGCTCACCTAGGATTCGTTTCTTTTGTTGGACGGCTGCTTGGGGCAGACTACCAACTAGAGCGCTCCTTGCGCAAAGAGGTATCCCCATTTCCCCTTCATGTCCGTTTTGTCCGGATTGTAGTGAATATGTCCTCCATGTTCTCCGCGACTTCGCTAACCAGGTTTGGGCACTCCTTCCGACCCCTCCGAATTGGTCAAGTTTGGACCTTATTGCTTGGCTCACAATGAATCTCACGCTTAGTACCAATATGGAATGGAACTCACTGCTTATTATTACTTGCTGGCTCATTTGGAAGCGGCGAAATCTTTGGATTTTCGAAAACAAAAGTATTCACCCACCCTTTTTAATTAATCAGGCTTATTCCCTTACAACTTATTTTGCAACCATTCCTCGACAGTTTCTTGCTCCCACTATTTCCAAATCATTAAAACCCCCTATTTCGTTTTGGTCACGATCGCCCTTGTTTGTAGATGCATCTTTTGTGGGGCTTAACCTATCTGCAAGTATTGGAGGATGTCTTTTGGCACCGGGGGGTCATTGGGTTAGAGGCTTCATAGCCCACACCTTTGCCCACGATGCGAGGGATGCGAAGAGTTACGCCATTATGGTGGGGCTGTGTTGGCTCCAAAAATGGCGTGAATATGACACGGTTCTTTACTCGGATTGTCAAACAGTGATTAATGGTATAAATGATAGTGGACAACCGATGGATAAACTCGGCAACATATATGTAAAATGCAGGGAGCTCGCAAGGATCATGCATGTGGATGTGCAACACATACCGCGAGGTTGGAACAAGGTAGCAGATCGGCTAGCGTTGCACGCGAGGAATACGCTTCGGCATGACACTATGAAGGTTGACTGGGTTGTGGAGATTGGTCTAAATGATGTAGCGGAGCTCCGACCTTATTTTGATGTAGCTGAAACACTGGTTCCCCCGTGGGGGGGATGTATTAGCTAGTAGTACTTAGTTCTTAATTTTCGTCGTGTAACCAAAAAAAAAAAAGACCTTACTTGGTATACTCTTAAAAACCTGCATAAGAGTCTCCTTCTCTTTCTTGTAAATTTCCAAACAAAGCTGTTTAGATGTCATTGTACCGGTTGGTTTGGTATTTCTGGGGGAAGTCGGTGAAATACAATGCCTCACAACAGCTAAACTTAAGAGCTTCTCATAGAAGTTTATCTTCGCTTGTGCAGAAAATTGAGCACAAACATCAAGATGACATATCAACTACTCTAATTCTATATTCGTTGAATCTAATATCAATACCACATAGCAGTGCTTACACTTGAAGCTAGTCGATTTCCCAGAGCTGTTACTTCCGGGAATGACTTCAAACTCGACCTCCAAAGGAGATGTTGTACGCTGCTTTTTGGTGGGAACGGGGGAGCAATCCTTAGCAACACTGGGCTCGTCATTCCTATTGATCGGAGTAGTCATTGCTGCTACTGTTGTAAATTGTAACACAAGACAAAAGTAAAAAATTGAGATCATCCCTAACTTTACAAATGCACAAGGTAAAGGACATGATCACATATAGGGGCAGGGAAGGCTAGAGCGAAAGAGAAACTAATACCTAAATTTTGTTTATTCGCTTGGCGCATAAATCTTCTTAACCCCCAAGTTGATTCAAACTCTAAAGATTTCCCCATCCCGGTGAAGGATTCTTCTTAAATACTATACTAATAATTGCTCCTTCCTGGGAAGAAAATAAACAAAACCTGTTACCACTACTAATAAGTAATAATTGCCACATTATTCATTATAGAATCATGTACATTTGGACCTTCAAAAATCGAAATCCAAGACAGTGGCCAAACCCTAGTTTATACTCATCTTGTTCCTCATGTCCTAACGGCTAAATTATACTCCCGCAATTCATATCCAAATGACCCGCGCAATTAGAAGCCCTCTAACTAAAATATTTGGGCGTGTGTCAAATGAAAGGTACTAAATTTTTGTGACATCTCTTATGATTGCATTCCAATTTGGAGTCTCACATGTTCTATTACTTCATTGAAATCATGGGTAATTAATAACAGAATTTCAAGGTTGTGAATTTAGATCAGTCTCCACATTACCAATTTAATTGAACAAAGTTACGATAATCTTCTAATCATACATACACTTGTGGCTTAAAAAATAACATGAAACCACCAAACAATTAAATAATTAATCAATTCGACAAAGTGGCGTAAAGGGATGAGAAATAGAGAGAGTACCTATAACAGAAGAGAGAAAGAAGGTGTTGGGTGTTGAAGAGAGACTTCAGGAAGACTATAAACAATGGCAAAGGGGTAAAAATGAAAAAAGTGCAGAAATGGAAGAGTTGTAAAAAAAAACATGCCGGCGAGGTTGTGGCGCGGTATTTGAATCAGAACTGACAAATTTCCCGCGCTGGTTCACAAAGGGTCAACCTATTAGTCAATGAGATCCGAATTTAGGGCTCGTTTGGCGTCGTTTTTAGGTTTCTTGTTTTTTGTTTTTTGTTTTGTTTTTTTTTTTTTTTTAAAAACAACCAAAATCCCGTTTTCTAAAGTCAGAAATTAGTTTTTAGTTGCACTCTGAGTTGTTATGTGAACTTGTTTTTTTTTATTTTTTTACATTTTTCTGGTACAGAGCAACAGCCGTGGGTGAAGATAAGGCTACGAAATCCGATCCGACCCGTAACCAACTCAAAGTTGACCTGATGAAACCTGACACTTGGCTCAACCCAACCCGCAACAATTCTGATCCGATAGATGACCTTATAGCACCCAACCCAAAATTTATGTGACCCATTTTTTCTAGAAATAGTTATTTTTGGAGAGGGCACAAATGACAAAGCTATAAAACGATTTTGTAACTCAAACTTAGTAATCCGTATTCATCGACTAATACGTAGCACTAATAAGTTGTGTACACTATATTTTTTTTTCTAAAACGAATGTATAAATGGTCTCCAGGGTCTCAGAAGAACACCATAAATTTATGATTGATTCATTTTTAACATATTCACGAATAAAGTTATGTGAGTGAGATGACATAGGACTGCATAACATGCAACACTAAACAATGAAGACTGTAAATTTTACACTGAAATTGTGGCGACCCCTTCATGTGTTCCTTTTAATAATAATAGTGAAAATGTTACTAACTTATAACTGACGATATATTAGTTGCTGATGAATACAAATAATTAAGTTTGAGTTACACCCAAACTCGTTCTAGACTGCTACTTGAAAGCTAACAAATTATTAAAGGGTCATGATTTTGGCAAGGCAATAATTACTACTGCCAAGACAGATTTATTGAACCTGATCCATATAATGGACATATTTGTCTTGGAAGATGCTGATTTGCCTTGGCAAAATCATCACCCTTGTTAAATTAATTGGTTAGAGTAAACGAGTAAAAAAATATTTTGCTAAATTTAAATTAAAAACGGTTCATTTTTGTTGTCAGAGTTGTCATGGGCCAATGTCGGCTTGTAGAAGACTAGCTGGTGGGGTTCCATCCTAAAACCAATTGGTAATAGGAGGAGTAACCCATCACCTTATAAACTAGTCCTCAGTTTTCTATTTCTTATCCTATATCTCACATGTGGGTTATTGTCAATCCAACATTAGTATGATTATTCATTTGTTTTTTCTTTTTTCTTTTTCCAATGATGTCTTACGGTAGATATTCTAAACCAGGCACGCACTCCCCTTAACCTTTGATCGGAGCATCCGGATAGATAAGATGACATTATGTACATAACAAAGTAGATGGATAAACGAGGACTTCTATCAAGAATTCGAACAAGTTTTACCTCTACGATGATATGTACTCATGCAACGTAAGATCGGGTACAAGGTGAAGTTTGGCTATCGGGCTTTAACATAAAACCAGGTCTTGCGTTACTTCTTTCAAGCGATTGTATATTATATTGTCATTTGTCATTGTTCTAAAGAAACTGGTGTATGATCTATGTTGAACTTTCTAATTGTTTTGCAGGTATGCGAAGTTAGAAATCTATGATCTAATGACGTTGGTTAATGTAGTGTGTGACATGAGTAATTCTAAAGTTCTTGACAAGTACCGCAAAATAGCATAATATGTTTCCTTTCAACTGTTAAAGTATAAAGTCATTGTTTGGTCTCTAACTATGAGTCTAGACTTTTGGTTCAGCTGGTTTCTAACATGGTATAAGAGCCTCTTTCTTGATGTCTCAAGTTCAAATCCTCGTAACCCCTCCTTAGCCAAGTCAAGTGCAAGTCAAGCACAAGTCGTCGTCTATGGATTTGTATATAGTCCACGTTTCATGCCCACAGGGCATTCACTTGAGGGGTCATGTTAAAGTATAAAGTCATTGTTTGGTCCCTAACTATGAGTCCTAGACTTTTGGCTCAATTGGTTATCTAACATCAACCGTTTATAATGTTGGAAATCAATCTAAACCATCCATTATTTTTAATTAGGTATATTTTATAAGTTATATTGTAAATAACCACAAAAATGGAAAAATTGGTTAATTGCATTTTTTAATATCTAATATAATTTGATAATTATTTACTTTTACAGAATTTAATTAAGTTATTTAGCAATGATTTACTGTGGTACTTTGCGGTATTTGTCGAGCACCCTAGAACTCCTCGACATGATATGCTCCCTCCATTTTTTACGTTTGATTTGAAATGCTCTCATAAATTCAAACCAAACGTAAAAAACCAAAAAAAATGGAGGGAGTACTATTGATGCTCGCCCATGTCGACACAACTAGTCTACTATTGAATTGTATTGCATTCAAATCATCATCAAATGTGAAGTTGAAACTTATCGATAACCGATTTCTTTCATTTCAAGCCCGCCACAAAAGTAAATAGATTAGGTGAGAACACAAAATTGACCCAAAAAAAAAAAAAAAAAAAAAAATTCAAATTACCAATTTGGCAATTTTCCTTCGCTTGTCTAAAATGTCACCCAATGTCGTGCTCAATAATCTTCAGACTCGTCAAGCATAAGCTTGTGCATTTATGCTCGGCTTGTTATTATCCCTAGCTATTCAGTATTCACATACACACGCAACTACACAAGCTATGACCAGAGCACCCCCGGTACGTACTTGCACACACATGTATTATGTCATCAGCTAACTAATACGGAAATGGAAAACTCCTACAAATTTATATCCATTTGAACATATTCATCAAGCATTCAACTCTCCAAACAATAATCTTCACCAAAAACACAAATTACCCAGAAAACAAGAGTGCAACAGTACAATGGCAGAAGTGAGCAACAAGCAAGTAGTACTAAAGAACTACGTTGTTGGGTTTCCTAAAGAATCGGACATGGAGGTGATAGATTCCAAGATTCTCCTTAAACTTCCTGAAGATTCCAATGACACTAGCTTTTTGCTCAAGAATCTCTACTTGTCGTGTGACCCTTATATTAGAAGTCGCATGACTAAGCATGACCTACCCACTTATATTGAGCCCTTCACCCTTGGATCGGTATTTTTATTCTAAATCTTTCCTGATCTTAATTTATTAATCTTCATCTGCATTTCTTTGATTATTTTGTTGAATGATGATGATTGATGAATTGTGATGCTCCATTGCCCATTATGTCATTGCAAGTAGCGTCTCTATGTTATTTTAACAATGTATGTAGGGTAGTGCATATTATTTGTATGTTTTTGTGTGTTGACAGATCACAGATGAATGGTATGTAAGTTGGTAACAGATGAAAGTTTTTTTTTTTTTTTTTTTTTTTTTTTTTTTTTTTTTTTTTTTTTTTTTGTAACTGAATTTTGTTAGTTAGACTGTTAGAGCAATTCATGCGTATGAAATGAGAAATCTATAATGGACATTTTTGATTGCTAATGCAGCCGATCGTGGGGTATGGAGTCTCCAAAGTCCTGGAATCCCGTCATCCAAACTT
Organism: Spergularia marina; assembly: GCA_963680865.1. Classification (NCBI taxonomy): domain Eukaryota; kingdom Viridiplantae; phylum Streptophyta; class Magnoliopsida; order Caryophyllales; family Caryophyllaceae; genus Spergularia; species Spergularia marina. Next base: position 16,040,303 of record OY804553.1, on the reverse strand, counting down.
CAAGACAGGTGACCTAGTGTGGGGTTTTACTGGGTGGGAAGAGTACAGTCTTGTCACCTCTCCGCAGCAGGCACAGTTTCTTTTCAAAATCGAGCACACAGACGTCCCCCTTTCTTATTACACAGGAATTCTTGGTAAGCTTCATTGTTAGGTTACTTCTTCAATTCGGCTATATACTGTACAGAAGAACTGCTGCATTAATCTAAAATGTTTCAAAGTGTGATTAGTCCGTGCCTTTCTGTTTATTTTCAAACCAATAAAGTGATGATATTTCTGTCTAACATTGTTCTGTAGGCATGCCTGGTATGACGGCCTATGCTGGTTTCTATGAGGTTGGGTCGCCTAAGGAGGGAGACAGCGTGTTTGTCTCTGCTGCATCTGGGGCGGTTGGGCAGCTGGTTGGACAATTTGCGAAATTGGCTAGATGTCATGTTGTTGGTAGTGCTGGTAGCAACGAAAAGGTAATCTATCAGTTGTTCTCTGTACTACTACTCCCCCGCGACCTGTATTACGTTTTGCCAATTACTTCTTATATCAACTGAGTCCGTTGAACTTTGCTGTGAAAAAGATCCTGCAATTTTTAAGTACTTGTGTATAATATCACCAATTTTGCCCATGGCCGTATACTCTTTTAGGTTGAAATTGTTTTTCTGGTTCTAATTTTCATTCACAACTGAACATAATTAGGTTGATCTATTGAAAAACAAATTGGGATTTGATGAGGCCTTCAACTACAAAGAAGAGGAAGACCTTGATGCAGCCTTGAGGAGGTGAGACTTTATTTATATAGCAGTATAGCATATGGAAAAGTCTGTTGGGAAAATTTTGCAAATTGTTACAAAGTTTAAAGGAATGATTAATTTTGGCTGCGCTCTTTTCTGTGATGATTCATAAAAGTTGTTGTTTACTTCAATTCAAAATAATTTTCAGTCGCCATCTGCAATAGAATTTAGTTGCTGCAATTGGTGCAGGATTATTCTCGGTCTTTGTTCTGTTCATGATCATTCATCACACTAGGACTTAGTTTTGAGATACTTGCGTTTTGACCATCCTCTAGCTGCCCTACTTTTGATTTTGTTGAATAGTCTTTGGTTTTCAGCAACTGATTGGATTTGATTTGTCTAGGTGTTTCCCTGAAGGTATTGACATATATTTCGAGAACGTGGGAGGGAAGATGCTTGATGCTGTCCTTCTCAATATGAGGCCTCATGGCCGTATTCCTGTCTGTGGATTTATCTCACAGTACAATCTCTTGGAACATGAGGGTGTCCACAATCTATTTTGCCTTGTCACAAAATGTATCCGAATGGAAGGATTCATGGTCACCGATTTCTTTCATCTTTACCAAAAATACCTGGAAATGATCTTACCACGCATTAAGCAAGGGAAGATTTCATATGTTGAAGATGCTGCTGAAGGTATAGAAAGCGCCCCCTCAGCTTTAGTGGGTCTTTTCTCTGGCAAAAATGTCGGCAAGCAACTTGTTGTAGTTGCTCGCGAGTAACTTCTCTGAAAGTTGTATCTAGTGTTTCTAACGGCGTTAAGTTACGTCTTGTGTTGGATTATGGTGTGCATTGACAGTATTCTATACCTCCGATTCTCCAAATTGTAGTACGATTATCAGTGTGTTTTAAAACTTTGTCAATAAACTTCTGTTTTTGTTCCTTTTTTATATCACAAGTCCTGATATAAATGCTCGATGGCTCAGGCTTCATAGCATAATTTTGCTCTGATCTTGTCGTTGGTGCCAAATGAATGATGGCGAAGCCCTGCATGCTTTATTGTTTTGGTCCGTAGATAAACTACAGGCATTCAGTAAGATTTTCGCCTGATCTGATATGGTGGTAATGACACACTAATACATCTGATTGTGTATAATTAGTTCTAGCTTTGAGACACTCGTTCTTCTCTCCCCATACACTGTAAGTGCGAAAAGGGTGGGAGATGAGGTGAGCAACAAGTATTAGAGAATAATGAATATATTGTAATTGTAGTAGGGAATAATATCGTTTACATAAATAGAATATTTATCCCTTACGATATTATTCCCTACTACAATTACAATATATTGAATGGAGATCAGGATTTCGAGTATAATTCCGAAGGGTTTGTGCTTATCGTTTGATCGGTACATGAGATCAAAATTGAAAGGCAGTGTAACATCACACTCAGGTTACTCATTATCTGTTCTATCTTACTTAAACAATGCTTAAGCAGTGACTCTGTAACACCTTAACTAGACAACTTCAATTGGTCATTTCTTGGTGTATTTTGGTACCCTTCTCATTTCTAAAAGATAATGGTATGTTCACTATTTCACTGTGAAGTCTGTTACAATTTACATGCAGCTCTCGTTTAGATTTAAATTGAGCATCTGCTCTCATGAGACTGTCATAATAGATATTCCGCCAATGCTACATACAAAGACCTACAGGATGCTTATTGGAAGGGTACTCGCCTACTGCAAGCTAAAGAGACTTACTCTGACAGTACAAGCAACTCAGAGCATGCAATGCCAAACGACTAAACCACTCCCAAACTGCAACTAGTGAAGGATCAATTCCTGGTGCGCATGCATATATACAAGTGATGAATGAGTTGAGATTCTAGTCTAGAACAAAGGCTACAATAGTAGCAGGGACGAAATCGAGTCTAAAACCAATTGTAGGAATAGCATGCATCTCGTGGAGCAAACAAATACTAGTCTATGATGTGAAAAATTGCACAAGTCAACATCAACATGATAAAGATTTTACTAATCTCATTTAAGGGGCTTTGTAGCTCGATCATTACTCGTTTGTTCTAAGTTATACACGTTCTCATTTTGATTGTATGTACTTTATCAGCGATTTTCCTGTGACAGGTGCATCTCGAAATTCTTGACTAAAAATGTTGTGTTGCCCGCTGCTATAATCAGAAACAGCTCTTAACATTTCTTTGGATTGTGTACGTCCATAAATTGAAGTAGGTAAAGTTTACGATGGTTTGGTTCTCCTTCTTTGATCTTCATCTCCTCTCCACATATCTCTTCAAAAAAACCTAAACTTCAAAGTTACTACATATCTGCACACACTTGGCACATACCGAAAGTTATTGGAGTATAAGGAAGAATAGAATCGCAGCGAAAATTCTGCCTTGAATTGTCGAATTCGAGTTGTATCAGAATTCAGATCGAATTAGGTATTATTTCAAAAGACATATTGGTATATAAATGAATGACAAGAGTCAAATAAGACTATTTTTTCTCGGAAGTTAAAGCTTATTTGACTCTCATTACATTTTTTTTTTATACCAAAATGGCTTTCCTAACTTTTTTTCTTATACCAATCTGGTAATTGGCTATATTTTTATAGCGATTTGGTCACTTGGCTGCATAAGGATACGTAGTTCAAGTTAGTTGGCAACATCACCCACTTGTGTAAAAACTACTACAACATCTTTAACCCCAGTACCTTAAAGGCTCCCGCCATAAGGCGAGGTAAGGGGGGTCGGATGCACGCAAGTCTTACCCCTATTGAATCATAGAGAGACTGCGCACAGATGACCCAAAATGAAAATTGCTTCGAGGATCGCATCGACTGATTGCTACTTTACAAAATATGAAACACATACAGTTTTATGAGCCATTTTGCTTTATTTCATTATATCCAAAAGCCAAAAAATAATTAGTCTTTGGTTCCACTGGAAATTAATAATAGTTGTCTGACATGTGTCCTCCCGGTGTTTTCCCGGCGTCCATGAACAAAACATTACTGGACACGGACACGCAACTTAGGAGAGGTGTCCGTGTTTCATAGTCAGAGCACTAGCAAAAGTGTAAGTCAAATTAATTTTGGTAGTTATTCCCCAAAAAACTCAACTGCTATGACTCTGTGAGAGCGTCTCATACTCTCATATGATACATACGAGTAGTAGATTATTTTTTTTTAGAGGAATACGAGCAGTAGATTTTTTCTTTTAGGGGAATACGAGTAGTAGATTACGGAGTATTGCTCAAGAAACTCGTACTAGTATATAACGAAGGTGTGGTAGTCTTGTAGACGCACACCTTGTTATTATGCTCCCAACCCAACTCTACTAGGAGTCTAGGAGTATATCAACAACAATTGCTCACTTTATTAAGCTTCATAATAACTCAAACACTGCCGTCGTCACTCGCACCATAACTTAGGTCAGTATAGTTCTCTCTCATCTTTCCTCCTTTTTCCCCCAATTCAATTAAATTTAAAAACTCAATCCTTGAAATATTTTTTTCTTCCAGATTTTCAATTTAAGCAGCAGCCATGGCGGTGAGTTCCCCTAGATCTTACTTTCATATTCCCATTTTTAATTTCATTATTTTCTTAGCATCTTCTAAAAAGTTAGGATTTTAACTAGGGTTTTTTTTTTTTTTTGGTTTGAAGTTGAATTGATTGGTAAACCTAGGGTTTTAGTCCGCTGATGAATTTTGTGAATTGTAAGCGATTCATGGATTTCTACATTCGAATTTATTGTTACTAAGTTTGATTACATTAATCGGAAAGTTATGATTTTGCTGAGTTAGGGATCTAGATTCATGCAATTGCGGTCATCGATCGGAAAGTTGTGATTTTTCTGAGTTGTGGTTATCCGTGATGTTTTCGCTGGTTACATCGGTTCGAAATTAATGATTTTGCGGAGTTGCGGTTTCCCGTGATGTTTTCGCTGGTTATTTTTCTATGCCTTGTAATTATCCGATATTCGGGGTTTGGGGAGCGATTTCTGAATTCTCGATGGCTTCATCTTAAATTTGAAGGCTGTTCACAGTTGAGTTTTGCGCTTAAGAGTGGTGGTTAGATCATTGTTAAAGGGTTAGGAATCGATTTCTGAAACAAAGTCGGTTTTCATTCAATAAAGCATCTCTATTCAATAATCATTTAGAAACAACAATGTTATGCAATGCTGTAACATTGGGCTGTGGTATTCTTTTTGTTCCAACACTTTTATGGATTGTTTTAATTTTGGATCGCAGAAGTTCATGGAGTGTTTGTGAAGTAAGCTTTTAATATGTAAAAGTTACATAAGCTCTAACTGTATAAGCTTTAACGTCTTCTGTGGCACTTTAAAGCATCTCCAGTTAGGGGTTTGCTACTAATTGTCGTTATTTTTCGATCAAAGCTTATTGTTAAGTTGGATGGACTTGATGCTGCAATATGTATGCCTGCTTTTAGAGCTTCGTTGCTTGAAATTGTTTTGAATTTTTTTTATAGTGCCTTCTTGGTGTAGATCTTCCTGTTTAACTTTTTGGCCTTATTCCCTTGATAATGATGCATATGATGTGATCCGATAGGATGTGGCTCATCTTAATGGTCTTGGCTTTCTTGTTTACGGTCTCTCTGGTTGCTGTTTGTCAGGAAAATCTTGAAGCACAAATAGAAGCACTTTTAAATGTAGAGAAGCAAATGAGACTTGCTGGAGAAATAGCTGAAACCAAAAAGGCTGCTTGTAGCATTCTCAGTATTTGTTTCGAAGCTCGTGCCTGGAATACCTTGAATGACCAAATTAAGCTGTTGGCAAAGCGTCGAGGTCAACTTAAACAGGTATATACTTATGATTCGTATTGCGGTCGTCTGTTGCAATCACAAATTAATCTGCTTTTGCTTGAATTTACATTACTTTATCGGGACAGATAGTAACCTATTTGAAATTTGGTAGTTTACAGCCTACTGCAGATTGTATTTTCAAAGCATTCAATTCTTTTGCGATTCAACCATTATGAGACTGATATCACTCTTGATTTGCTGATGCCTTTTGGGATGTCTGCTTATGTTAGTAGTTTGTGCTAGAAACTCACTTAGAAATGCCAAACGTGTTTATAAATGTCATTTCATTACATTTGTTTACAATTTTTGTCCATGCATCGAAATATATTGCTCTACTGCTTGTACATTGGAGTGGATTCAGGTGTTAATGAAGGCCCAATTGTAAATTATGTTGAGTTCTGAATAGATGTGTCATACTCCGTAAAATTCTTCCACTTATGAGGTGAAGCTGAGAATTTTTTTTCCCTATAGTCTAGTTCGATACTGCAATCAATGTCAAATTCAAACCTGTTACTATGAATTTTTATGTTTTATATGTATACTATGTTTTTATTTGTTGTTATATAATAACAGCTTCATTTATATATATTGAACTGAAATGTGAAATGAGAGTTGCAGATAAAACTTTGAAGCATTTTTTATAATATTATTCAATTTCAAATTATTGGGTGTTGAATAACTTTATTATTTAATTAGTTGTCCTATTCGTTATTTTTAAAGAAGGATGCTATGATATTATTATCTCTTGCTTTACCCTCCGTATAAATCAGACTCTGTTCTCCACAGGTTGTGACAGCAATGGTGCAGCAGGCAATGCAGTACATAGAACAAACGCCTAATATCGAGACTCGTGTAGAGCTTATCCAAACTCTAAACAGTGTATCTGCTGGGAAGGTAGATTTTTTTTCAGTTCATATCGGAGAAGAACGATGCTTTATAGTTTTTCATATCTGGATTCTGTTTGGAATATGTTTCATACTGTATTTTAATTTTATTTCTTCAGATATATGTTGAAATAGAAAGGGCACGGTTGATTAAGAGTCTTGCTAAGATCAAGGAATCCCAAGGACTTATTGAAGAGGCTGCTGAGTTGATGCAAGAGATTGCGGTTAGTAAGGCTTTGGTGTTATCTGGATATTGTGCATCTTTAGGATATGTTCTTAGTTATAAGCTGCCGATGTAATTATCATTTTCTGTACTTGCATTCTGCAGGTTGAAACTTTTGGCGCGATGGCAAAAACAGAGAAAATAGCGTTCATTCTTGATCAAGTATGTATATTGCCTTTTAAACTGCATGTTCTTTTTTTTTTTTTTTTTTTTTTTTTTATATATATATATTGTTAGTTTCTTTTTTTTTTTTTTGTTCGTTTTGCTTCTTGAACATTTTCTCACCCTCCCCCCCCCTCCGTTGTAGTTCTTAAAAAGCTGAGTTCTTATGTGTGGAATTATTCTGTATCTCAGGTTCGTCTTTGCTTGGACCGGCTAGACTATGTTCGGGCTCAAATTCTTTCAAGAAAGATCAGTCCCAGGGTGTTTGATATTGATCCTACAAAAGAAAAGAAAAAACCTAAGGAAGGTGATGCTATAGTAGAAGAGGCACCTGCTGATATTCCAACTTTGCCAGAGCTGAAGCGTATCTATTATGAGTTGATGATTCGGTGAGTTACTTTCTGGTTCTTATGTTTTTCCCAACTTGTAGCTTTTGTCGGAAACTTGCAGTAGGTATCCTGTAGTTCACTTTCTACTCTTGAATAGTTAATCTGACATGTTTTCAATAGGTCTCTATGTAGCGTCATGGGGCTGTCTGAAAATAGTGGTTTTTTTATAACTTAGCGGGGCATGCCATCTGGTTCACTAAAGACTTGGGGCATAGCCTTTTCGACTTTGTTTTGCTTATTTTTAGAGAAGTTCAGGATGTTTAAGCAGACTTAAGAAAGAACTCGAATTTAGAAAAGTTCCGGGAAGTTTTATTACAAGTTGAAGTGGTAAAGTAAGTTCAACGTTACTAATTTGAAGAAAACAAAGTGGCAACTGTGAAAGGAATGAGTTGAAGGGCAATCCTATCTGTCTAGCTTCATGTTCAAGAAATGATACGAGTGAAATTTTGTCACATCTGGCAATGATTATAGCAGATGGTAGGTTACTTGTCACTGTTGGAGATCAGACGTTAAGGGAGATATTGAGCTGATCTGTCGAAGAACTTCTGGTGGATGGCCATGCTAATGAGGAAATGGACGTTCTGATTTTTTTGTTGGAGAAGCTGTGTTTTAGATTTGTACTTCCTCCGGTTCAGATTAAACTTCCCATGGCAAAATGGCACAAGTTTTAAGTAAAATGATAAATAATACTAATAGGCCCATGCAAAGTAGGACTAACACTTGATCAAAGTAGGATTAACAGATAATTTTACAGTTTATTACCTAACCCAACCTAACATATTCATTTTCTCTCTCCTCTCCCCTCCCCTCCAACCACCCCGACTCACCAACAAACTCCGCCGCAACGTACACCAACCACCACTATCGCCGGCGAATCTTGCACCTTATTGACCTACGATCTCAGGCGCCCCTCTCCCACTACGTCCATGACACAGTGACCCCCTAAACCTCCACCATTATTTACTTCTCCCACTCTCTCTCCTCCGATTCCGTCTCTTCCTGGCGACGATAGATCATCGCCGGCGATAGCTTCTAGCATCCTCGCATACTTGACGGCGACAATGCTGAGAGGCGGCAACATACGTGGGGTCGACGACGAGAGCCAAGGGGTTGGGGAATGTTTTTGGGCTGCGACCGCCGTTTATAAGGACTGGGGCACCATGGAGGTTGTGCGCGGGGGGAAGGGGTGGAGGAGGTGAGGTCGTGGCCTCTGACCGCCTCTTCTGGTAGTGGTGGCGCCATGATTAATAGTGGTGGGTTTTGATCGGCGATGGGGGCGGTAGGTGTTGGTCGGAGATGGGGTATATGGGTCACTAGATGGTTGATTGAATAATTTAATTTTTGGGTTAATTGTATATTAATTGATTAATTATACAATATTTTAATACTAAAACTTTCTATTTTGGATATGGGAAGAATAAAGAGAATCATCCCAAAATGGTAAGTGGGAAGTTTAATCTGGACCGGAGGGAGTACTTGTCAAAAGAAAGCCTCTTGAGTCATCTTGATTATGGAAAGATGTGAAAAATGCCATTCGCTTAACCATTAGTTCTTGTGTGTATTTGTTATATGGTATAGTGAAAGAAACAAGTATGACCTATGTTATGTTGAATTCTGCACATTGAGACAATTACTCAAGAATCAAACTATAATGTTGGCAGCAGGAACAGTAGTCCATATGTGTCTGTTCATGAGCTGTTAGCCACTGATTTTCATGGGTTCATCATGTTATCATATAATATATACAAAGAATAAGCTGACCAAGTCAGTACGTGGTCCTAAAAGAATGGCTCTTTTTCTAGCCATTACACTAGAAATGACCAGCCTTCCAATAACAATGTCTGTATAACTCTAACTTAGTTATTCATAGGTGAAAACGTTTTCTTTGGTGTTTTCTGTGATAACCCCTTTGTGATTAGATAATTGCTCTAGTAGCGTTCTGGATTTGTCTTGTGAAATCTTTTACACGTGGACGTTTTTTTTTTTTTTTTTTTTTTTTTTTTTTTTTTTTTTTTTTTGGTGTGTGTGTTTTGGTGCTATAAAATATATATTGTTTTAATGTCTGACTGAAAGTTTGTATTCTGAGCTGATGATTTTCTTCTAATTCAGATACTATACGCACCACAATGATTACCTTGAAATATGTCGATGCTACAAGTCGATCTATGACATACCATCTGTCAAGGAAGATCCTGGGCAGTGGATTCCGGTATAGGACGCTCCCTTTTATAATACAAGCATATTCATCTGGGGCCACAATAGTTGTATGATATATAGTTTTATGCAGATCTTGAGGAAAATTTGCTGGTATCTAGCTCTTGCTCCACATGATCCAATGCAGTCAAGTCTTCTTAACTCTACTCTGGAGGATAAGAATCTTTCTGAAATTCCAAAGTTCAAGTATGTGACTTTGCTGTAAAGACTTTCTGTTCCAGTTATGACCTGCTTCACATCTGCTTGCCTTAAATTGATTAATGGGTTCTCTTGATGTGCTGCATAGATCACTGTTGAAGCAGCTCGTCACGATGGAGGTTATTCTGTGGACAGATCTTTGGAACGAATTCGAGGTTGAATTTGATAATGAAAAGAACTTGCTCGGGGGCTCGTTAGGAGAGAAAGCTGCCGAAGATCTAAGGCAACGGGTCATTGAACACGTAAGCAATACTGTTTATTGATCTAGTGCGACTTGTCCCTTTAAAAAGTTATTCAATTATTGATCACATCTTTTTATTTGTTGCTGTTTTGCAGAATATACTCGTGGTTTCAAAATATTATTCGAAGATCTCCTTGAAGAGAGTTTCAGATCTATTATGTCTCAGCTTGAAGGTTTGTCTGCTTTTATGAGTTTGATGTTCTACTCTTTCATCTAATTGATTTTTTGGAGCCCATTCCTTATATCCTTCTTTACTTGATGTCTAAGATACCAATTTAAGTATGAAAACCACCTTCTGGAATGTTTCCTTTAATATGCGCTCATTTCAGACTAAGTATGAGTTTTGACTTCACCATGTTCAATCTAATTTTTTGGGACTCCTGATAGAATCTTTCAGTTAGGCAAGTGGGCAAGGTACATGCTGTCTTTTTTCCCCCTTAGAACTCAAATCTCGTTGGTTTCCTGACTTGGCAACATTAATGTCGCAGGACGCAGAGAAGCATCTGTCTGAGATGGTGGTTTCTAAAGCTCTGGTAGCAAAGATAGACAGGCCAATGGGAATCGTATGCTTTCAGGTTGTGAAGGACAGCAATGACATCCTCAATTCTTGGTCAATGAACCTGGAGAAGCTTCTTGATCTTGTCGAGAAGAGCTGCCATCAAATACACAAGGAGACCATGGTTCACAAAGCTGCCCTTAAAGCTTGAGAAAAGCTTGTACTTGTTGACGCTATCATTTTGTATACTAGATTGTACTTTTGCCAATCTATACATCTGTGTTGAATTCTAGTTGCCTGCAGTAAGGTAATGCAATGTTTCGCAACTTGAAATCTTCTCTGATGCAGCAAGCCATCTGTAGATTCTTTTGTGCGAAATTGCAGAATTATAGCATTATTATCACATGACCCAAGGCTGTTTTTTTTCTATCAAAAGGTCTGATTTTTTTCTTTGGAGGCTGTGTATCGAATGTTCTAATCTGGATTTGGTGTCGTATTCCATATGCTTATCAAAGCCATCTCATTGTCCATCCTCAATTTTTTAGTGTTTGCAGCAGTGCTGATATCGGTAGCTAGAGAGCAAATGTGGGTCGATATGATGAGATGTAAGATATGCCTTTAGAGGTTTATGGCGCGTCTGCCAGAGAATCTGGATGTGATTATAATAGATGATTTATAAACTTCATGTCGGACACCTTTTCATATGTATTCTTGATGTTCGATAATTTGCCTAAGACTGATATCTTACATGACTGTCTAAGTCTGTACTACTGCTCCTGGCAAACTGAGAAACAATTAAATTTTCGACTATGCCCATTTATTCGTATGACAAATTTGCGATGCTGTGATGGTGTCCACTCTCAGTCTCTCCTGTATACCAATCTCAACGCCGGAGTAGCTAACTATCTACGCCGGGACAGTGAGTTGCAGATCGCCTGATGTGATTCCCACCTGGTCAGTCTCTCATTTCGTCTTTTTTCCTGGGCTATTCAAGATAGAGTCCTGTTCTATATTGCAATTGCAAGTGACCTTTATTGGGACCGGAAGATCATATTAGTCTACTAGGATGAAGGCCCTTGCACGGGTCACATGATAATGTTTTCTATTAAAAATGATAAAATGAAAACTAATTTTCACCGAGGGTATAATGTACGGTTAAACACTTTAAACATCCAAAAAACAATATATGTTTTATATATAATCTCATTACTTACAATAAAATTTAAAAAGTTTATATTTAAGTGGAATCATAAGAGATATTTTGTGCTTAATTATACAAAAAATTATTTAAAGGGGTCTTTTGTGCTTCATTTAAGAGCTGATTAATCTTTAGTTATATAAATGTTTAAAGTAATAGTACCACAACTTATCGTATAGTACTATATTGACCTTCATGCAAATTTATATTGTAATCAACATTATAAACTCACTTACTCACCCTTATTACATGCATAAACGTGACCACCTCTCCCTAGCTAGCTCAAATCTATTAACCATGTTGCTGCAAATATTGACATAGTAATCAACATAAGATTACAAATTGAGATATCATGAAAGCAATAATCAGGGATTAGTGTCCAATCAAATAGGACATGAGAATTAGGCCATGTATGATACAATTTAAAAAATATGGAGTAGTTAATTTAGTTCAAAAGCAATAAATCTGGCCTTTATGTCAGCATATATACAACTCAAATTCAGATTAGTTTAGATATTGTCAGATGAATCATAGAGACCTTAGTATGTACGTACGTTTGGTTAGAAATAGGTTTGTTTTTGCGTTTAGATTGATACCATGTGATTAGATCGAAATTCGCAAAACTCTCTAAAAACTTTCGGTCAATGTTAGAGCTAAAAAAAAGTCTCCTTTAATAATTTAGAAGGATTATATCAACAAAAATATCTCGCAGAGAATTGTGTACACAAATAATTTCTTCATTTGAGCGAGAACACAAACGAGCCCTATTTTTTTCTTTTTTTTCTTTTTGGTAATTTCGACGGTAACGAGCCCTATGATGAGCAAGCGCATTCCCACCACTCCCACCCCGTTTAGTATCGGCATGTATACCATACTCTCGGAACTATGTACTCCCAAATTTGCTTTTATGTACTTTAGCGGGGTTTTCACGTACTTTTGCAAATTATCATGTAGTTTAGTGGATAATTTATGTATTTTTGTGAATTTATGTATAGTTTTAGTCATTTGCAACCAAAATAGATTAAGAAAATTTTGAATTGATATTTTTAGGTTCTAACCTATTTAAGTAAACATTTTTCATCCATTAAGAGACTCTAATGAATTGATAATCGATATTTTCATCTTTGTACTTCAAGATCGAGTACATCTTTGTATTATTCAACATATTTATACTTCCAAATACTATAAATATTAACAAAACTATACGAAAATGGTTTGATGTGTAAATTTACACCGTTTAAACAAATAATACACAAAATTGTACTTAAAGTACATTAAATTAAAGTAAAAGTACATCAACTTTTATGTTAATGTACAAAACTACATAAACGAGAGTACGTACTCTCTGGTGTATACAATAATTTTCCATTTAGTATGAGCATGGTGCTAAACTCGTGAGTTATAAATTTTTTTTCTTCTTTTGGTCATGATCGCGTTAACAAAATTTTATACCTTTTCTACAATATGTAATACACTAACAACGGCTTAGCGGACAACTTAAACCTGTTTGGTATCGCTGTCATTTACAATTTTTGGTTTTTTTGTATAAAAAATGTAATTGAGTTGCAAAATTAACTTTAAATGAGGATTAAGGTTGGCCTAGTAGTTAGATTTTCTCTAATTACGAAAGTTGGGCAAAATGCCAGAACCCTTAGCTTGTACACTTGTATACCATTGTAAACCGATGTCGGTGAAGATGCAGAACCATTGCAGAACCATTGCAGAACCAACAGAAGATCAAAAAACATTACGCACTATCAGCAAATCAAACACTCTTCTGGCCTACAAAATTGTTTGAAAAAGATGAACAAACTTGCAAAAAAATGTAAAGCAGTCGTATAACTTTCAAGACTGTATGTTCTTTTCCCAGGCTTCGACGAAGTAGCTTAAGAGATCTCCTCACAAAGGAAAAGAATATCCACGAAGATATTTGGAGTCCACACCAGACTCACGGATCAATGCTATACGTCCAGTTCGTGCAACCTGAAATAATATGGGAAGTAACACGATTAATATTAAGCATCAATTGTTGGAGCAATGCAATCACTAAGGTGCCGAAATCCTACCTCACAGATACCATAGGGTTCCAGCAATCTTTGGAGTGCAACCATCTTGCTTATAACTCCAGTGAGCTACAAAATGTCAAGACTCCCCTCAATTAGAACCAGACTAAGGAAATAACCACAGACTGAAGATCAAGAAATGAAAATCATAACCTTGTCCCACAAAAAAAAAAAATTAAAAAAAAAAAAAAAATGAAAATTATAAGAACGTAATGGTTATGGAGCATAAAGTGCATAACCGCCTACATACAACTATTTGACGGTTGGGTTCGAGGAGTATAGAATGACAAACAAAAAACCCCTCAAGATAAGTAAAACAGCAAAAAAAAAAAAAAAAAAAAAAAAAAAAACGCACACATGATTCCTATCAACCAACATATAAGCAAAAACTAAATACAGACGTTGCTACTAACAGGCAGATAACAACACCCAGACAGGGTCACAAATCAGAAAATTACACCAAAATCAAGGCATCTAACAAACAGAAGAACAGAGAGCTACAGCACTCAGAATGCCATACATCATCAGCAGACAATAGGAAAGTAAAAACTCACACGCAGTAATTTTATCATCAGTATATTACCTCAAGTGTTATGGTATGATCAGAAACGTCCACTGCTTTGGCTCTAAAAATGCTAGCAATGTCCAAGACATCACGCCGAGCAGTAGTGTTGACAGCGACCTTAATTAACATCAATTCTCTCTCAGCAAATGGCAGGTAGGTAATATCTCTAACCTGCATTAGAGGAAAGAAATAAAAATAAATGATACCAGTCATACTCATACAAAGTCATAGGTAACCAATGGCTTCACAGTTCAGAAAAATCGGTAACAAACCACTGAGTTGAACTTCCAGTTTATTGTCTTAGTTTCTATTTTACCCAGCCTTTAGCCAAAGAAAATGATTGGAGATTCTGAGACAGTCACTCCCCTTAACCTTTGATCGCGAGCCTCTGGATAGATAAGCTGACATTTCTTGTAATTGACTAACTTAACAACTCTTTCCCTATCTGAACAACATAGCTGATTAGCCCTTTTCCTATGAATAATTAGAATCATAACACATCTCTTCCCCTGTCACCAATAATTGGCTGTGAGCAAGGTTTCACCTGATCCCACACTCACAGACTTCTGACGGCCCTCAGTTTTGTAAGGGGAAACTAGTCATTGTGCACTATAAATTAGAGTAAAAATCAGGAAAGATTGAACGTAATTACTACTCTATCTATAGTAGATTGATAATCGAGCATACAATTTTTAAGGTAATAATGTTATTAGAAAAGTAGTAATCATGTACATGTGCTCATATGGATGTGGCCAGTTGGGACAAGTCGGACAACTTATGCACCAGCACACGTAAGCCCAGCGATTAGGAATCCTCACCTCATGGATGTCAATCAACTTGTAAAGCTGCTGCACCAACTTGCTAATTGATTCGTCTGTGCCAGGAACTACGGTGGTAATGCGAGATAGACCCTCACCTTCAGCATGACCGACAGCTAAACTCTGGAGCCAAGCAGTATCGGCAACCGAATCTACTGTAAGCTTCAACATTGATACAAAATACAAATAATTCACACAAGGACTGAATAAGCAGACCTGAATATTATATCCTCTGCGAGCAAAAACACCTGTAACAACATTGAGAACTCCAGGCTTATCATTCACGAGCATCGACAAAGTGTGTGACTTAATCCCGCTTGTCTACACACAACCAGCTGAATATTAGTTTTCCATTTAGGAAAATAAGGATTTTCGTAGACAAGATTCAGTATTAAGTGCTGCTCAGGGCTCAATGATAGTGATGCATTAGCATGGTCATCCAAATGGACAGAGAAGGAAAATTAACAAAGAGCTGCATATCCAATCCAATATAGGGTGGATGGATATCCACAGGGTAGGGCCGAGACTGCCATTCCTACTCATTATCAGCTCAAACCCCCACTGAAAGCAGGAAGCCAGGAATAACTAGCACCGAGAACAAACGACAAATAAATACACTTGATTATGGAGCTTCATCCCCAGCCATCCAGAATGAGAAATTCATGTAAATTTACTAAGATAAAGTCATTATGAACTCGGCGTATTATCATTAATACAGGATGTCTATTAAAGGATACCAAGGGGGTGATTCCCACGTACAAAAAGACAGCAAGGACGTGACGCTCGTATACAAAAGGAGAGTTAAAAGATTAAGCTCTCAAGCCATCATGAGAGATCATATCTACAAACAGAAGAAAAGTCCAGTGCCGATGAGAGAGGAGCGCTTACTCCAGTTAAACAACAATTTCAAAAGGCAGAACCTGAACTCTTGAGACGTACAAGCAATATTACCAATCATACTGTGATTCCTTTCTATCCACACACACCACCAAATAGCCAAATGAACCACCTTACATACCATATGAGCTCACTGAACCATAGGAGTTCGAGTGCAACAGTTCGAAGTCCAGCACTCACATTAAACTAGCAACATTAGACTACAAGTGCTAACAGCTTTGATTCACATTCCAAAGAGGTAAAAAATGGTCTGTAATTGTAAAATATGATTTATAATCTCGAAACCATCAGGCCTTCCCATTCACATCCATTTACTCTGTTTTAGAGAGAACATGTTAGTTCCCTCGTAAGCTTCTGATGCCAAGAACTTCGATAACATACAAATAGGCATCCTACAACTATGTGAAGATTGCGGAACTGTGTCATCATGAACAAAAATGCTTTATACCATGATCCTTAAACCATTATGAGCATCATTCCTCCACATAATACAGGGGTTGGAGACTGTGATCCAAAGTAGAAAATTCTATTATCACGATCCAAGCCCCACTGATGTGAAAATACAGTGCCAAGCTTACTATGGTCCAAGGGCCATGATATAATTTACCCTTGAACACCTTTTTAAAGGCTACGTGTCTGCTTGGCTATTCTTGTGGTAACTGCAGCACAATCCTTAACAATTTACTACAAAACCGCAAGAACATTAATAAAATTATCTGTGTATATTTAAGAGCTAAGACACAAAATTAGCATACACCACTTCAGTATCTTGTTTTCTGTAGCTCTAAGACTCTAAGAGCAAGTGCAATGGTAGTTCTTTGCCTTGAGTTCTTCAAAAGAACTAGGAAAACATGCTTTCGTCCACTGCAACAAGGCCATAGTTCGTTCTCTAAGGAACCGAGTTCGAAAAATCGAACCCAGTTCGTCTCAATTTGAAGTCCAAAAAGTAAAATAGGAAATATGGGATGTGAATACCACGTATGGAGAGATGTGAGAGCGTGTATTACAATAAACATAAAAAGCAAAGCCCACAAAATAAATTGACAGGGAATATGCAGAAATAAAGGCCCCACCTCCTTTTCCTTTTATTTTTGAAAATTTCAACAACATCTAATGTACAAGATGAAATCGTCAAAGGGGAAATCAATGGCCATAATTTCACATATTTCCTTTTATTATTCATCAATTTTTTTGGGGAGAAATATTTATCAGATCAATGTGGTGGCCCCCATTTAAGAACTAAAATTAACAGTTCTTCCATAGAGGAAAGAAGTTATTACGACCATGAGATTGTAAAATGATGAGGTAAAGTAGAAGAACTCAAACTAGAGTTCTTCCATTGTTATTGCCCTAAGCCTCCAACCTCACAAGATAAAGGACCTTATCATCTTTTTAGTAGCTACAGATTTCTCAAATTTTCCTAAATTATGGAGGCTAATGTGGTAGCTTCGTGCGACATAAAGCCCCACCATCAGCTAAATGATCGATTATTTGTACTGTAGACAGGTATCGTTTAGTAAGTTACAGGGGAAAAGGAGATCAAACGCCATTTATTTACGGAGACACCTGCCGCTGGAGATCAAATATATATTGAGAGCAAGGTCCTTTTAACTTGCAATCCATAAAAATAGCTGATCAATGATGAAAATATGCAAAGACCATTAGTCATGAACAAGAATAGTGACTTACATTTTCATCATTCAAGACACCCCAGTGAGCATCAAGGACTTGAGAAACAGGGTGGCCATCAAAGGGTTCAACCGGATACACATCCCCCTGATAAGAAAAGGTATGATCCACAACAGCAAGATGTTAGTAAGAAACAATCTACAAAGATAAATATGACAAAAGAAATAGGAGGTATGCATTCTTACAATAAGGTTTCAGAAGAAAATAGAAGATACAAGTACCAATTTAAACAGCCATACTCTTAAGCTGAACAAGTGTCGACTTCAGCATAGCAATATGTGTGTGGGTGAACTGTGAAGCATTTATAAAATGTACCTCCGTGGAGAAATCTGATGAACTAACATCACGTGCTTGATCTGAAATCCCAGAAAGACCATCCAAAGGCAAAGGTTCTCCAAGATCAGGATAAGAGGCTGCAGAAAAACGCCAGAAAGGCGCAGACTCACCTAACTTTTCCCTTCTTAACGCAATCTATAGCAATAAACATGAAGAGTCAAATTTCGACCCCACTACAAACCTAGAGGAAAGGGTGACAACAGCTGCAGAATTGAAGTTAGGAGCTCTTTTATACGACGAAAACACTGAAAGAATTAGAACCTAACCTTTCCAGTACGAGCAATTTCTTTGATTCCAAATTTGGCAAGGTTTCTCTGCACAGCAACCATCTTCCCAGGATCTCCCGTGACCTGTTTGTGCAACTTGAAGATCAACGAAATTGCCAAAAGCCCGTGTAAGAAAAGAAGACACTTAAAGGTAATAAGGCACATGGTATTTAATTGAAATACACAAGTGGTGTAAAGATGGTCATCCATTCTGATGACCAAATATGACACTGAGTTTGCAGTTCCTCATACTTCCAGTCGTAAACCCCACTATGGGAGAAAGGCATCTCTTTTCTTAATCGGCAAGATCCTTACCAGGATATCATCTCTGAGCTCCAGATACAGGGCTCTTGGCATTATTTTTCATGCATAAATGAATCACATGCAAACCATGGATAGACTCCTACTTATCAATCACGAATTTGGATTCAAATCTCAGTTGTCAGCCACCATAATCTCTAGGGTCGTCAGGGATATTTAAGTATCATCTTTTTCTCTAAGCCCTCAACGGTAGCAGCAGTTTAGAGCCTAATGGTTAGAGTTCATTGTATCTTTGTGTTCCCTTACGGGCTTAAACAGGCAGGTCATGTCCTTTGGGCTCATCAGTTACTAGTTCAATGACAAATTACACCAGTAACAACATTACACCATGCCACAAAGATTCCTGCCTGTGGTGGATAGGGGGCGGTCGGGTGTACAATTAGAAAAGCTACATGCCCCGTTCTCAAAAGTAACTTCACATGGCCATTTCTAAATCGACTAAACCTAGACAATGAATATCACATAGCAAAATGATATAATGGTTAAAATAAAACATTTTGCTTTCGCAGGCAGTCTTTGCTAAGTACTGAATCAAATTACGCTACCAGAAATTTGCATCAAGGAATAGATAGAAGATAAAAAGAAGGAAATGCACATTAGACAATTCAAGATATCAGCTCATGTCTAACAATTTAAGGTGTACAACATTAATGTTGTTTGCTTAATGTATCTGGCCATCACCTCCATAGTCAGAAACTCCTCTGATATATCCACAATTTTGGCACGAAAGATGTCCACCAACCACATAATCTGCAGCGCCAACAAAAAGGATTGAACAGAACAGATTAAGATAAGGTAGTCGGCAAAAATTAACACCTCGCAAATAAGCAGAAAGTTTTAACAAGAAATTAACCAGTTAATAAAACTAGTCACTGCATAAGATCAACTAGAACTCAATGCTCCACAAACATTGATCTTGGAATATTTAACAACAGATACCTCGGCTCTGTTAATTTCATCAGCCCTAACTTTCACAAGCATCAATTCACGTTCTACCTGAGGCTCCTTAGATAAATCTTCCACCTACAATTAAAAGATGTTTGTTGGTTTTCGAAAGATTCTAAAATATTAGATGAAGATGAAGGCTAACTGAATGTCCAAAATCAACAAACGACCTTCATAACATTCACAAGCTTCTGAAGCTGTTCCATCACTTGGCGCAACACATTATCAGTTCCACATACAACAATAGTAAAGAGAGCTTTGTCCTTGTTCAATCCAACAGCAAGGGATTCAATGTTATATCCCCTTCTAGCAAATACCCCTGCAATTCGATTGATCATTCCACTTTCATCCCCCACAAATACTGATATAGTGTGGCGCCTCGCCCTAGGTAACGTAAAACAGCAGTTAGATAAGAAATAGGGCACTTTTATCGAAGGCAAGACCATTTGCATGTGACATCCACAATTCTTGTACAAGCCAAACTGACGACGTAGTTTCTCAATGAACAAACACAAAGGCCTTGGAAGTTGGACGTAGTCAATAGATAACATCATAATAAAGCGGAAACCTAGGAAAAATGCTCAAATCTCAAATCATCTAAGTCTACCGTACAAAGAGATCAAACTGCAGTAAAAAGACAAAAGATCTCATGGAAAAAAAAAAAAAGGAAAGAGAACTGGACTTCGGTTTTTTAATCACGAAATTAAATATTACAAAAGCAAAGAATTAGACACAAGCAGTCTTCAAACGCAAATGATGAAAAAGAAGCCAGCTCCGCTAGGGGAAAAAGAAAATTTGGACTACCCTTAAAAGCATCTGAACTTCAGCCCACAAAGAATCTAGAACCAACAACCTTTTCCCCGTAGATAATCAAAAGAATTCCTCCATCCGGGAAAAGATGACATAATTTTCCTCCAACCAAATCACCAAACAGTCATCGTGCAGCTCCATGACAACTTCCTTCCTTGGGTATCACCCAAAACCTCGATATTTAATGCTCTGAAAGTCAATCACTGTACTAAGACATACCAAATGCTCTCGAGTCTCAACAAAACCTAAATAACCTTGAATGAAGTTCAAAATGTAGGAATGTATGCATGCATGTCCTATGTTACACTAACTCGAGTACGGATGTCGGAAATGGGTACATATCAAAAGTGTTGGACTTTATTGACTCAATTAGTGAGACACAAAGACATTGCACTAAAACGATGATACGAGTACAGGGACACATCTTCAAAGCAGAAACTTGATTATGAAGCTCATACTTGGTGTTTTCCAAAGAATGGAGAGATGTTTGACACACAAAGGCACAAAGCTTAACATTGTTAAAAGCATGCTAAACGATAAACGACCCCTCACCCCAAACAATGGTAAAAGTTACGGCCAAGAGGCATTATGTAAAGTAAAAGGGCCATATATTCAGACTAAGGAGGAAAAAAACGAGAAGCACATACGAGTATAACTTTTACATGCATCCACCCATAATCTAAAATGTTCCCCACTTCCTACCTTGTAAAAAATCAAATAGCAAGTAATGTCCCTTTGTAATGAACCCCAAAAAAAACACAAAAGGAGTAAAAAAAAAAAAAAAAAAAAAAAAAAAAAAAAAAAAAAAAAAAAAAAAGCAGGACTACCATTGACCATCTCTGTTTCACCATACAAATTAAAGTCGAAACTCAATGATCCTCAGCACCGTCAACCAGATCTAACGAATGGGTACCCAAAGTTCAACTAGATAAAATTTTGCAATCATTTAAACGTCATACAAATTTTTTATCCTGCATCAGTATCATTTCTCTAAAGTATGTCAGAACAATTAAGAGGACTCACAAGAAAACTGCAAAACGTCTACAAGATAAAAGGTGAATAGCAAACTTTGCCGCAGGCAGAAGCATAGCAATGCCCAACATTAACTAGTGGACAAGATAATGGCTTGATCACGTGTCTGTAAAACTGATACTCAGGTTAATCACCCTAACCTCTGAAACAAAATCCCCAGTCAAGAATTTATCTCCCTAGTCCTTAATGAACACAACGAGCACATATGACCTACAACTTCATGCGAAGTTCCAGCTGCCACATATATAGGGGAAATTAAGATTACAAAAGAATAGCTATCTCGTTAAGCTTCTCGAAAGCCAGGCCACATAATTCATGCAAAGTTCAACAGGCCACATAATGGGGAAAGGCTTACTACTTACCCATGGGAACCTAGGTACGTGGAACTTCTACCTCCTACATACTACCAAACAATTTCTATCGCATCCAGCTACTACTTTCAGTGGAGTTTCCACTTCCGGGTTCAACCAGTCAACCACTAAAGCCTAAACTCAACTTTAAGCGTCATTCACTCTTCCATGGGTGCCATTAGTTCTCACACCTTTTGCTCAAGGGCAGACAGGACAACCCTCGCGCACAAAGAAAAGTTGTCGTATCAAGCTATATCTCAAATCATGCGGAGTTATTCGGGCTCAACCAAAGTACCAAACAAGCAGTCAACCACTGAAGATAAAATCCACACTCAACTTTCAGTTTCACTAACTCTTCCGTGGTGTCAGAAGCTCTCAGATTTTTTTTCTCAGGGACAAACAGGACAACCTTCAAGCACAAAGCAAAATGGCCATATGAAGTAATATGCCAAATCCGAAACCAGCTAACTTCTCAATTATCAGAACAACATTACAAAATTTTCATACAAACTGTTCTCCAGGAGCCCATCTAACTCCCCTTCATTTCTATCACAAAGCCAACCGATCTATTATACTCACCTTTAATTTGCTCATTACTTGTTAGTTTGCAAAGGGGAGGTGATATATGCATTGCTTTTATTATGGGGTTTCTCGAGGGCTTCAACTCTTTGTTTTAACACAACCAAAGCAGAACTGTATTTGCTGGTGTGAAGAGAACATTTGGTCATGAAATTCTTCAATCGTCAGGGTTTAGGCAGGGCTCTCTGCCGTTTGCCATTTTGATACCTGGGGGTTCCTATAACAGCTTGCAGAATCTCAATCATGGACTGCAACATGCTTAGAGGATAGTCAAAAGAATCAGAGCTCTAGATGCTAAAATACTCTCCTATGCATGTTGATTGAGACTTGTTCAATCAATTCTGATTAATCTACATGCTTATTGGGCCAGAGTATTCAATTTGCCCAAGACAATGTCGAAGAATATTGTGTCAATGTGCAAGAAGATTGTGTCAGTCCTGTGGTTGATTGGGAAACTCTTGGTCTCTCCAATGAAGCTGGTGATCTGGGTGTTATAGACGTATACTTTGAAAATAATTGTTCCCCCGGGCTTGATTATAACGGTTAATCAGTGACATTGGCACCACATAAAATCAGGTGATAAAGGGCAAGAAGTCGTGATATCCAGGTATAATCAGACCCCAGCCTCTAAAAATAAAATCCTAAGCAAAGAATTTCTCCTAAATTAATTGATCACAGCGGTCAAGAATTGCTATAATCACGCTTCACGTATCATCCATGCTACTGAGAAGCTTAAAGTGATTGTTTGGTTGACGCACATAAATTACTCACTAAGAAACTATGAGTGGCACTTCCGAAAATGAACAAATGCACATGACCTCAAACTTCACCCGATGTTCTACTGACCAAATTATGAGGAAATGGCTTACAACTCGGCCACGGGAACTTATGATGGTGAAACTTGTACCCCCCCCTACATACTACCAAGCAATTTCCATGCTTCCACGGAAAATCGCTTTACGGGTCCAACCAAAAGTAGCAAACAACCAGCCAACCACTAAAGTCTACACTTAGCTAAAGGTTTGCTCACTCTTCATGGATGCCGTAACCCTTACGAATTGTCCTATCAAGCAATAACCCATATAAAAAACCAGCTAAAATTTTCAATTATCAGGGCAACATTACAAATTGTTCATACAAAATGTTCTTAATAACAACAAAACCAATTAATTTCTATCACTATAATATAACAACAAAAATTATCAACATAGACAGTGTAAGGAAAAAACCCATTTCAGAAGACTAATTTATGACTCCAAAAATCATACAAAAATGGACATACTTTGGTAAAGAGGGTGAAGATGACGGGGCAGTAAGTGGCAAATGACTCTCACTGCCCTTTGCATCAGAAGTAGTAGCAGATGCAACCAGTCGACCGTTAAACTCGATAGTTTTCCTCCATTTTAGAGGATTAAACCTCAGCAAATGCGAAGAAAAAGGCTGCAACTTTTTGCAAACTTGGTTCACCCCAGTTTTCAGTGAGCAATTTAAACTCGTTGAAGGTACAGCCGCCATTGATGGATTGAATCACCACAAAGGTTGAACTTTTTGTAACTTTTTCCCCTTTTTTTTTGTTATACTCCGTATTACTCGTATGTTGATGGCAAGAAAATGGAGAGCAGTCGTCACCTAGGTAGCACGGACACGCCTGTCCAGTGCCCAGATCAGACACGGTGCGACATGTGTTCGACACGCCTAAAAACCGTGTCCGGTTTTTTTATTTAATTTTAGGAAACGGACACGGTTTTTTTAATTGGACACGAACCGAACACCGACCGGACACAGACCAGACACCTGACACGACACAAAACTATGTCGTTTTGACAAGTTTTTTTATAAAAAAAAAACTATTTTTTCTCTCTCCTATTTAAATACACGCACTAACCGGTAGCTCAACTACATGTCTTACTTCTCTATCTCCTTTCGTTTGCCATCTTCCTGCTCCGAACGGTTCTTCCACCTTCGACTGGCGGCGCCTTAGCAGACCTCCTCTAACCGACGTCGATAGAGGCCCCATCGCTACCGCTCCACCTGCACCCGCCCGCACCAACCCCACCTATACCTCTCCGTGCACAGTTCACGTAATTGAAAAAATATGCATCCAAAATACATATTATTTTTGGTTTTTTGCCGTGTCACGTATCTGTATCAGTGTCCGTGTCCGAGTCCGTATCGGTGCTACCTAGGTCGTCACTCGTGAGGCTTATTGTCTAAGTTGTGAATTTGTTTTGTTTGTAAAACAAAAACAAAGGTTTTGTATTTGGATCCCATGGAGTTGTGGAATAACTCCATGAGGTGGAGTTGGGTAAATCACAACCATCAATTTATAATCAATGGCCACAATCCAATCTCCTCCATTTTCCATCACCTCCCTGATTCTCTCCCCTCCCAAGTCCACCCCAACAAGAAGATTACACCACCACGAACCACGTGCGAAGCTGACTTCACCGGAGATCGGAGACCACTATGGGCTGACCACCACATGATACGACCACCTGGGGTCTCGTCGGCCACCGGATTTGTGGACGGGAACCACTCGGTAAGTGATAAAATCAACAACTCCACCATCGGAAAAGGGTTTAGGGTCCCACTTTCCGGTGCCGATCGCGGCACCGGAAAGTGGGAGTCGGCACCGGAAAGTGGGACCCTAAACCCAATTCCGGCCACCTTAAGAACACCACACCTAAAGGGGTTCACCCCACCCCTCATATGGTGTTTTTTCGTTTTCGCCGGCGAAGCCGGTGATGTTGCTGGTGTGATGAAGGTGGTCGCCGACCATGGTTGTTGGGTATGATGGGATTTTTGGGTGGAATGGTGGTGAAAGATGGATTGGGTGTGGTTGGTGTATTTTAAAGGTGGATGAATTGGAACAATTTGGACCGTAGGATTTAAACACTACGCCAGATTTGGGATATAACACCGGGTACAAAACTAAAAAGATACCGGATACACCCGGTGTCAAGACTGCCAAAGTCTTATGCTAAGACACCGGTTGCCTTACAAAAACCCGGTGTCTAAAGGTAGCACATAAGACACCGGTTGGTCTTAAAACCGGTGTCTTATGCGTAAATAATGAAATAATTGGAGCATACATAAGACACCGGTTATGTGGTGAACAGGTGTCGTATGTGTGATTTAAAAAAAAAAAAAAAAAAAAAAAAAAAAACATTTGTTCTCCAAAGCATCACTATACTTTTGCCCAGTTCGAAAATCCATTGTCTTCGGCCATCGTCGGGTATTCTTCAACTTGTTCTTTGGCTCTTTATTGTTGGTAGAATATGGCCAAATCTTCCCAAAATCTTGACATAGCTTCACAGTAATTTGCACTTCTACTTCTTCAAATTCTTCTCCCGACCTCGGCTTTCTTCCTTCTACTAGATCTGTAATTAACAATAAAATATCAACACAATTAAAATAAATTGTCACAAAAATCAACATATTCCTAGATCTAAAAAAATCACTCAATACATGTATCGTAAAAATCCCAGAAAAATCACAAATCTCAACCCTAAAAAAATCCCCCAATTTCAATAAAAACAGCATACAATAACTCGACTTAAATTCGCATGTTTGTACAATTATCAGAAAAATTAGGTAGAATTCGTAGAAATCACTCTGATTAAATCAAATCAAACCAAATTGAATTAAAGAGAAATATGTTTTATTTTGTAATATTAATATGAAAACAAAGAGAAATCTGACCTTATTATTGAAGCATAAGATCCACTCGAATCCTTCATCGTCGTTCACAAATACCTTTGTTCGCACAAATCTATGGTTATGGTTTGCATTGGGGTGAAAAAGAATGGAGAAAGAGAAAAAATGGTTGACACAGAGAAAGGAAAAATGGAGATGACAAAGGGGTTATACGTTTAATGTGTGAGAGGAGAGAGAAATGAGAAAATTGGATTGTAAAAAGGTGGGGAGAAACGAGGAGATACACGGAGAAGCAAATAGTAAAGGGCTGCATTACCTTTTATTTATATATCACTTCAATTCACTTGACAAAACATATGACACCGGTTGTCATGAAAACCGGTGTCGTATGTATGGATTTTTTTTTTAAGACCTATGACACCGGTTTTTATATATATACCCTTTTTTTAACACATTTGACACCGGTTGTTACGAAACCGGTGTCGTATGTAATCCTGACACCGGTTCTGAGACCACCGTTGTCATATTTGCCGGTGTTAATTGACGTTTTTGGCGTAGTGAAATGGATGGTTGAGATGATAACTCTACAAGGAACTCTACCGGATCTTCACCCAAAGGTTTTGGCAAATTGAATTCTTTTTTCATTTTTCGCTTACAAATTGTCAATCGTAGGATTCGAACTTCGTAGTGATTTGTACAGAGTATTGTCTTTCGTTATTCGACATTATCTTTGGTATACGTGGGAACCAATTACCGCTACTCTTCGGGTGCGTAACGGATAGACCCTAGCCGGTAAAGTGCCATAAGGAGGTTAGCCAACCGAACGTGGTAGTAAAATGTTTCCCGGGCCAGTCCTTAACAGAGTTAAGCATGGGACATCATTCCCAATGTGTTATATGTCATCTACATATGGGATTAGGAGAGTTACTTTACTCCCACTAAATTTCATGTATAAACAAGGTTCCTCGACACTTCGGGCGAAACCATTTTGTTTAATTACATGGTTCAACCGATGGTTCCAACTCCAAGATGCTTGCTTAAGACCATAAATGGATCTCTTAAGCTTACAAACTTTCTTAGGATTGTTTAGATCTATAAAACCCTCAGATTGTGCCATATATATTTCCTCTTCCAGAAACCCATTCAGGAAGGCGGTTTTAACATCCATCTCCAAAAGCAACAATCGCTAAGATTATCTAAATAGATCTGAGCATTGCAACTGGTGCAAAGGTTTCACCATAATTTTAATCATGAACTTGCGTGAAACCCTTAGCTAGCAGTCTAGCTTTGAAAATATCTTGATTTCAATCCATGTTGGTCTTGATTTTAAAGATACATTTGCACTGGAGAAACTTGGTTTCTTCAGGCAAGTTAACCAAGTTTCATAATTGATTCTCGTACATGGAATCTATCTCGGATTTTATTGTGTCTAGCCATTGAGCTGAATCTGGTTTATTCATGGCTGCTCTGTATGTCGCAGGCTCATTACTTTCTAGAAGCAGAAAGTGATCACCACCATCCTCAATAACGCCTAGGTATTGATCTGGTGGGTGACTTTGTCTACCAGACCTTTTAGGAGTCGAAAATGGAACCACAGAGTTAGACGATTCAGGAATGTCTTTTGGCAAAACATCTTGGGCCTCATTTTGCATTTGTGGCTCCTTAACTTCGCTAAGCTCAAATTTTATCCCACTATCTTTTAGAAATAAATGCATTTTCTAAAAATACAGTATCTCGAGACACAAAAACTTTGTTCTATAGACAATTGTAGAAGTAATATCCTCGAGTCTTTACAGGATGACCTACAAAGGGACATTTATCAGATCTTTGTGCAAGCTTATTATCAATCTTGTTTTTGACATATGTTCCACAACCCCAGATCTTGATAAATGAGAGGTTAGCAACTTTTCCTCTCCATAACTCATATGGAGTTTTCGGACCTGATTTAGTTGTGCATCTGTTGAGTGTGAAAATGGCAGTTTGGAGAGCAATACCCAAAATGAATCAGGAAGCTCGGTTTGATTCATCATTGATCTTACCGTATCCAACAAGGTGTCATTTCTTTTTTCGGCTACACCATTTGATTGTGGTGTACCAGGAGGTATAAGCTGTGATATGATGCCAGAGTCTTTCAGATGAATATCAAAGTCATTACTGAGATATTCACTTCCCCGATTTGATCGTAAGGCCTTGATTTTCTTTCCTAATTGGTTTTCTACTTCCTTTTGAAATTCAATAAATTTCTCAAGTCATATCTACTAAAATCATCTATAAAAGTGACAAAAGTAGTAATAACCATGTAATACCCCAAATTTCAGAGGAGGTTCCTGAGAAATTCAGGGCTCATATGAGGTGCTTAAAAGGATTGAAAGTGCTACTCATTCCAACAAAGTCGACTTTCCTTTTAGGAAGCCCATGTGATAAGAACTCCAAAGTTAAGCGTGCTTGACTGGGAGTAATCTTAAGATGGGTGACCTCTTGGGAAGTTTCCCAGGGTGCGCACGAGTGAGGTCAAAGTGCGCCGGAAGGACCCGTGTTGGTCTGTGAGGTCAGCCCACAGCCTGACAAGCTGCCATAGGTGACCACTCTCAGCTCAGGCAATGAGCCGGGGTGTTACAAACCACCTCTGATAGTGATTGTCATTGGACCGCAAACATTTGTATGAATTAATGAGGGCGAATAAATCACTAGCTCGTACTCCTTTTCCTGAAAAAGGTGCACGAGTCATCTTGCCTAAAAGACAAGATTCGCATGTTCCGTAAGATCCAAAATCAAATGGTTCCAGAACTCCATTGGCTACAAGTCTTTCAATGTGTTTTTTCGTTTATATGCTATAAACGACAATGCCAAAGGTAGGATTGATCGGGATCTCCAATTTTGAGTTTTTTATTAGTTACATGATAGACTTCATTTGTCAAATCTAGAACGTAAATATCGTTTATAGATTTGGTTGTTCCGTAAGCCATATCATTAACGAGAAGGTACAACAGTTATTTCGTATTGAAATTCAAAACGTTCAGCGTCTAAAACGAAAACGGAAATTATATTCTTACTTAGAGTTGGTACAAAATAGCAGTTATTTAGATACAACTCTAACCCTGAGTCAAGTGAAGAATATACGTTCCTATTGATGATGCGGCGGCTACTTTAGCATCATTCCCAACATGGAGGTCTACCTCACCTTTTGCAAGCTGACGTGCTTTCGTCAGTCCCTGCAAGGGATTTCAAAGGTGAGATCCACATCCATTATCTAATACCTAGGATGTGGCACTTTCATAATTAATGTCTATCATATATATACCTGGTTTTGGCTTTTTCTCCTCCAGGTACTTTGGGCAATTTCGCTTCCAATGGCCGAAATTCCCACAATGGAAGCATTTCTGTTCGGGAGTCGCGCCTTTATTAACAATAGAATTGTTGCTCGAATCAACTTTTCCTTTGCCACGTGCGGGTTTCTTACCTTTCCTGCGCCCTTCTTAAACTTCTCTTTTTGTTTTACCGCCATGGATAAAACATCTCTATTCTCACTCTCGCTGGACACCATATCCCTCTCATGTTGTACAAGCATGACATGCAATTCATGAAGATTTTTCTTTAAATCATTCATGTTGTAATTCGTCCTAAAAAGAATGTTGCAGGCAAAGAATTAACCAGACGGTATATCGCAGAATCTTCAGAAATTGGGCAACCTGACTTCTGAATAGTTTCGACATTCTCAATAAATTTAAGAACGTGAGGACCAACTGGTTGGCCCTTTGAGAGCTTAGTCTTAAAGAAACTCGAAGCTGCTTCGTATTGAAATATTCGCGACTTTTGCGAGAAACTAGTCGTTAGCCTAGCGAATATTTGATATGCATTGAAGTCACTCATGCGTGTATGTCATTAAACACGGGTGTATAGCAAAAATCAATACATTCTTAATCTAGTCAGATTCATATTCGTACTCTTGATACATTTATATCATTTCAGGGGTGACATTGGGACCTGGAGCGGGAATCGATGGGTCGAAAAGAAAACGTTGTTTTCTATGAGATTGAAGGGCTAATCGCAGGTTTAACTCCCAATCCGTAAAATTGCTCCCACCCTCCTTTAATTCATTCTTTTCCATAAATTTATGAAGTTATGAGTCTTTGGAAATTTCTGAGTTGGACGTTTGAGCCATTTTCTAATTTAAACTACAACGTGGGAAAAACAATTGATTAAATTCATCGTCAAATTCACATTAAATCAATAATTTGCGAATTTAGTAGGCATTTACATAGTGATCTCTCTAAATTATATAAATGATTTTAAAATCCTTAGATAAATTTAGGCACGCGGAGGGCGATACATCCCAAATTTATGTAATTTCGGTGAACCAACTCTTGACTTATTATACACTTAGAACTCTCGGTTGATCGATTTTAACTAAATCAATTATTGAGTCCTGGATTGCAAGACCTGTATTGCAAGTCATGTCGAGATTAAACCGAAATTCGCTCATAATATGTAATGACCCGTTTTTGTTAGTCTTAATACTATTTCCAATAGTACAATATTATTGCCAATAGTATTACTATTTCCTTAAATAGTGTTATTGCCAATAGTATTACTATTTCCTTAAATAGTATTATTGTCAATAGTATTACTATTTTCTTAAATAGTATTATTGCCAATAGTATTACTATTTCCTTCAATAGTATTAATATCAATAATATTACTATCATTACTATTAGTAATGTCATTAATTATCGATATAGAAAAACAAGATGGAACTATGCAAGACTACGAGTTCGATTTGGACAATTCAGAGTTATTTGTATGTTTGCTTTTTGTTTCAAGATTTGCATAGGGTTAAGTTTGGATTAATATGTAATTATAGAAAACAAATAGTATTTTACTTATCCTTGCACTATTTAGTTTTATCTTATCTTCTTAAAATCCCTTAAATCGAGGATTACCATAAGATGAAGTATTGTTCTTTCATGGACAATTCTCTCTATAAATAGCAAGTTTTTTCACCAAAATTGACAAGGCAACAATTACTCAAGTAGAAGAGAATGAGAAGTTTAAATGAGTTAAGAGTGTTGTAAAGTCTCACAAATATAAACTACGAAATAATTAATCGTATTCCAGCAAGAGAATTAGTCCATTATTACCAAGATTCTGCCAATTTAGTTACTACAACTTAACTCGAGTAAGGTATGTTACTAAAACTATTTTTGAATTAATATTTTTAAACAACGCTGTTATTACTGTACACGTTTTCCAACAATTAATCTTGTGGCGAGTAGTTATATACGGTGTAAGTAACTCGGCGGAGATACCCCAGTTTGTGAACATCACCGTTGGTAACAACTAAATCAAGATAAATTGTTGATGTATATGTGGTGGAGATAATAACTCGATGGTAAGAAGTAACCAGGCGGAAATACCCCATCAGTGAAATAACCATAGAGTGAATATCTACCACTAGATATACTAATCTGATCAAAATAATAACTTGAGCAAATAAGAAACATAGACCCATTTTAGGTATCACTTGGACATTGGACATCATTTGGACTATTGGACAGGTAACCCTTAAATTTAGTCGACAACGTAATTAGAATAACAAAGTGATCTTAAATAAACAACTTACGCTCCACTTATTACTTAGAACGAGAGAACACGCTGAAGAAACATCGCGGCGGTTCGCATATCAGGTAAGGGACTTTTTCTGATTTAGCTTACAGTATTATTTTTCGTATACTCTATAAATGCTTATTTTTTGAAAAATGATCAAGTGCTGTGAAATATAAATATTTTCTAAACTACTTTGAATTATGGCTAGTTACATGTTCTGGCTAACTGTGAACTAAGGATATCCGTCTGGCCCTGCCAAGGGATTAAACTGGCACTGACTGAGAACTTCTGAACTAACCAGAACAATTACTACCCACTTATGAGATTATTGTACTATATGAATTATTACTTGTTTCTTTCTGTTTGGCACTTGCTTGATCCGGTTAAATTAGAAACTGTCTTTTATTGAGCTGTTGAGCTCACCCTTTTAATAATAACCTATTTCAGGTGACTAAACTTAGCAGAAGACGGGAATTTGAGTGAGACACCCAACCAAGTTAACCTTGTATTCCAATCAATCGCGATTATAGTTGTCTATATATTAATTGTCGGATGTACAATACTTTGTAGTATTTGTTTTGGACCATCGACGATAGAAGAATAAGAAAGGCTTAGCCTACTTTTGTGGGTAGCCGTCTGTTATGTTCCAATATTCGTTTTGGGGCGTGACATAATAACAGTTTATTAACCAACTCCCCTAAGGTAAAAATGAAATACCCCGCTAGAGCGAGCGTGCCCCTAATGAGCAAGGGTTGCATAGGAGTGAATTCTGGAAGGACTAAATCTCGATTTTACATTTTAGGGAGAGATCTTGTCATATTTTATCTATCACCTTTTAGTGAACTTATTCTAGCCAGTCGCGGATAATAGATATGACAATATGGGATTACGTGTGGTTTAAAATTGTGCAAAAATTAAACCAATTATGCATCAAATAAATCCAAGTCCTAGTATGGCCATAAGATTAGAATTTAGAACCTAGTAAAAGCAATTAAACCTAAACTATGTTTCAAATGCTTCAAAGGGTTCGTCGTCTCACTTCGGTCTCGATCCACCAACCATTGGTTACGGAAAAACTCCGATTTTCAATATAAACTAATGTACATATGGACTGTCCTATTATACATTTTCCAAAAATAAAGAAAATAAATTACAAACCGGCGACACAAGATCGCAATTATTACAAACCAATCGGATACCGTCCATACATTTCGGTACAATACCTATACTATTGTCCTCAATGGCCATATTATACTTAGAATCATGCAAATAAGACCGAAAATCAGATTTTCAACTTTACTTTACAAGCAGCCCGATAAATTTAGGACTATCTGATTTTAACTTATTAGAATAAATAATCAACACTTAAACACCTTTTAAGTTTAAACTAACAACCAACTAATTTTATTTTTTCAATATTTTGTCTCCACTAAAATATGGAACAATTTTTTGAAATAATGCTAAAAAAAAATGTTAAACAAAATGGGTCGGAAAAAAATTTCTTCAACAAAATGGGGTGCACGTCACCTATATATAAAACCGCCAATAAACATGGCAGTTTCATGACTTCTGAACAATGACCGAAAAAAAAAATTCTTGGGAACTGTAAAACCGCCAAGGAGCTTGGCGTTTTTACTGTTCACAAAAAAAAAAAAAAAAAAAAAATTAGTCCTTAAACCGCCAAGATTCTCAGCGGTTTTACATATGGGTGACGTGCACCCCATATTGTTGAACAAGTTTTTCTTCCAGCTATTTTGTACATTTTTTTTTTCGAGCACTATTTCGTTAAATCGTTCTAAAACCCGAAAATTTCTAAATAAACCATATCTAATTATGAAATTTTTTAGAAATCACAACCAGTTGCTAAAAAGGACATAAAGTTCAAAATTATTTGGTTTTTTTCTCTTAAGAAATCAATTCTCACCATTTATATCTTTACTAATTAATAACAAATGGTCAATAAAATTATAAAATAATTTCTGGAAATTATAATCATTATAATTCTGAAAAAAATACAAATTTCTTAAATTAACAAAATCAACATGCATGTTAATGTAATTACCAATTGATTAGAAAACAGCATAAATCTTGTAAAAACAACCAAAAATAGGCAAAAATAGAAAATAAATTCCTAAAATACCATTATTTCGGTTGGAGCAAGCATCACATGTAACTTTAATTAGTATGATAAAACCAATTTATATCATCAAAAATTAATTAAGTTACCAATTAACTTAACTAAAGGTTAAAATTAACATGCAACTTAAACCATAGCTGTGATACCACATGAAAGTGATTTAACCTCAGTTTAGACTCCTCTAATTAGTACTTAATTATTCCTAAATAAGTTTAGCTAAGGATCTGTAACAACCCTAAAATATCGCTTAAACAAACATGGACATAATCTAGAATTGTCACGCCGCAATTGACTATCGAGTCAATTGCTAGGCTATAAATTCAATTACAATAAACCAAATGAAAATAAAACAGCGGAAGTTATTGTGCGGAAGCGTGTATGCGCTAAGATAATCGATGGCAAAAACAACAATAATGAACACAAGAATTAACGAGGTTCACTATCAACGCGATAGCTACGTTCTCCGGGGTCTAGAATCAATCTCACTATGATGATGGGAGTGTACAGATACAAAAGATGATCTGGGTTCTCAAGATCTGCCCTTCTTGAGAACCCTGGTTGGCTCTCCTTAATTTTATCCCATGAAGAATAGAGGCTAGGTTCGGAGAGGTTTTTATATATTAACTCTCCTTAATAAAGACCTAATAAAACAATAATCAAAATAAGGTAAGTCAAATGGAGCAAGTCATCCCGCGTAGAATATTAGCCGACATAACCGGCTAGTCGTCAGTAGGGACTGGCTAGTCGTCGCCTGCTGCTGCCCAAAAACAGCCTTCCAGGATCAGAAAGCAGAAGGCACCGGCTAGTAGCCAGTTTGGGCGACTACTAGCCGCCTGCCTCTGCCAAGCCCCTGAATTTGCCCGAATCCGTTCCAATACCGACTACTCGTCACCACCCATGGCTAGTAGTCGTCCACCACTGTTTTTAGCATCAAACATCTACGCTACTTGCCTCACCTCCATTGTATCGATCCGTTGGCGAAGCCGCGCTCAAGGCACATTTCCCATAAGTCTTTAAACTGTCGAACTACAGTTCTCAAAACCCGAATCCAAATTACATAAACTAAATCAAAAGAGAAGTCATTAAATGTTTATGAAAGCCCCAACATGCACGACTCCTCTAGCAAGCATCCACATCAACAAAGCCTGTCAACTATGCCTTCGAAAAATGACATAAGCCCCAGAATAAGGTAGGGACGAACCAAGAAGAGAACGTCAGCACAGGCTGAGTAAGAATATCAAAAATACAAAATACAACAAATAAGATACGCACCTTGAGGCGCGTAGCTATTAAAGAACAGATTAAAGTTAACTCTGAGGAATTCAATAACGATAGGATATATCACAAGTAGAGTATCATCGCTAGATACGTAAATTTGAGATAGAATAGCACAAGTAAAGTATCATCACTTGATACGTAAATCTGCTCATGAGTACGAGCATATAAATCGCGAGTATAAGTATACGACTGGCTAGGGGGA
Organism: Spergularia marina; assembly: GCA_963680865.1. Lineage (NCBI taxonomy): Eukaryota > Viridiplantae > Streptophyta > Magnoliopsida > Caryophyllales > Caryophyllaceae > Spergularia > Spergularia marina. The sequence continues at coordinate 16,005,188 of OY804553.1, read as the reverse complement.
AGTAGTGGCTTCCAATATTCTTCCATGCCAGGAAGAAATTACTTATATTCCAGTTGCGCCACATCCGATTCTGCCACCTCCTGATGTCCCGTCCATTGTAGACACTCCCATGAGGGATGCTCCAGTCTTCCCTTCATCACAGGTAGTGCTCTCATCCACTCTAACATTTGTTTTTTGTGCAGTGTCGCGCAAGTTTTGTCGGGCATCCGTGAACCGTCGTAAGTACAGTACTAACCTCCATAAAAGGTTAAGGCTCCCATCCAAGTCCCCTCTGCCTCGTCTAAGTGGGGTGAAAAGAAAGTTCATATGCCACCACCAAGTTGTTGTGGTTCCGTCTCAGAAGAAGAAGTTAAAGTCGTTTTTTACTCCTTTTACTGTGTTCAGTCTAGGCGGTTCAGGTTTCGATCCCGGCATAGTTCATTTGAGTCGGGCAATGCCTGCTTTGTGTAAGACCCCCTAGAACATGTTTTTCGTTCTTGTATCCCCCTTCCCTTGTTGTATCCTTTGTCAAAAAAAAAAAATCTATCTATTTCTACTAAAACAGAAGCCACTAGGACACGTGTCAATCTCTGGCTAAAAAATTTCCCGCTAAAAAAATTTTCCACTAATATTTTCTTCTTTAAACAAATAAAAAAATAGCTAGATGTTCCTATTAATGAGCCTAAAATGTCGCTAAAAAAATCCTCCAACAGATACGTATGAGTTTTTATAATGAGTGAATAAAAAATAAAAATACAAACAAATAACTACAATAAGGTTCTTCTATAGTCCTATCAATGAGCACATACTGTTGCTAAAAATCCTCCAACAAAAAAAAAAAACTAAAAAACCAATAAATAAGTGTTAATATTTAAAAGGACAAACCTAAAAGTCAAATTAATGTCTAGATCTCCTCCATCTTTTGCTGCAATCAGTTTTCTACCACTCACGTCTAAGAGACTGAGTATATGTTTTTTTTTTTTATCATTCGTATCTTACCATTTTATTGCTCCAGGAGCTCTTCACTTGGCTCCTTTATTTTCTTCCATTAAGTATGCTTAAATCTCATTGATTAATAAATTCATCAAACAATATTTTTCCCCTATTATGATCTTTTCAATTCAGCTACTTAATTATTTTTATTGATTTACTTATGGCGTCATTGTAGAAGTCAGAAGACTCTATACTTGTGTTTAGATATTCATATGAAGATTGAGTGTGCGTATACATTATACATGATGATATATGTCACGATGTTAATATCAGTTTGAACTCCAACATGAATTTCGATGATATGATATTTTTTTTTTATGTAGGTCACATACTAATTAATCATTTCTTGGGGCTATTACGGTAAAATCCGAAAACAATTATAATTTTGTATAAATATTGATAAAATAATTGTGAAAAGCATGTTATCATCCTCATAAACTTGAAAGATCTTTTTGTTTGAGTACTCCCACAGACTTTAACTATTGCAAACTCATAGTTGTACAATTACATGATCACTAAGCTAACAATGTTTTAAAAGATGGGAGAATTTAAACTTGGGTTAGTAAATAAGTTATGAACAACAAACAACATTAACTTTATTTTATGAAACTAAATGTCTCCGTGCAACGCACGGGTATTACCCTAGTTGTTTTATAATTAGTTTTACGAGTATAATGTAACATTATTTCTTCTACTTTTGCGATTATTATGATTATATATAGCCCTATGTATATAAGTGTTACTTGTGATTTTTGTGCGTGATGTTTGCCTCAAAAATTGACTTGTCTATGCTTACGTACCTATTAGTCCAAAGTGTGTTTATTTGAGGTGGGTATTCTGGTGAAATGGTTTGGAGGTAGGAATTTGAGTTCTTTGTTGGTATTAGGGAAACATCAAGAAAAATTTGAAATAATTAGAGGACAACAATTAGATTATTAGCTCCTTGACTTGTGCATGTGTAAATGTGAATTCTTAGTATATGTGGAGATCAGTTTGACTGTATATGGTTATTGTGGAAGTGAGAATCATAGAAATGATTTATGTGTAACACCCCCAAATTTCCTTTCCTTTTCAAAAACATTTTATCGAGAATCAAAACACAAATAAGGAAATTCAGAGGTGTCACTCCGCACTCGAGTTAAAGACCCGAATGCAAGGAGATTTCAAAAGCCACAGTGTAATTGTCTAATGGTCTAAAATAGTCTATTACAATCCATTAATTAAAATTACAATAGTCCAAAATATGAAATATGAAATAGTCTATGTTTAATAACTACTAGTCTAATTATTGAATTCAACTAATTCTAGTGAGTCGTCGTTTCCGCATGCATCAATCACTCCAAACCTGTGGTGGATTTAAAGCACAAAAACCACAGTTGAAAAAGTCAGTGAAATTGAGTAAGCTAACACCTCAACGTGTAGAAAACCAAAACTCTTACCTGGATTTTGAAAACGTTTTTAGTTTTATTTTCGAAAACACATTTAGCACATAAACATATAATCATTCAATAATAATTCTAATCCAGTAGTTAAGAGTCATATATCAGAATCCACCATTCAATTCATCACATACTCATAGTATAAGAAACATTCCATAATCCATACCCAACAAATCAAATATTAACAATAAATAAGAAATTCATAAGTCACGAGCCATAATCCACAATTCCTAGTTAACAATCCACAATCCACAATCCATAACCCATAATCCATAATCCATAATCCTTATTATTTAGAAATGAACTGAATTTTTTGCCAATTCACCCTATCAACCATATCCATAATCCATAATCCAAGACAACTAGACCTTAAGTGTGCACACCCCCTACTGGGTGTTTTTAACCCAAGTAGAGTAGACTAGAGCCTAACCCTCTTAAAGACCGATGCGGTGGGGTAATTATTAGGAGTCGATGCGACTCAAACCAATAAATAAGAGTTATTTTGACTCTACGAATAATTGGGAGTTCTTTTGACTCAAACAAATAAATAGGAGCTCTTTTGGCTCGAATAAATAGTTAGGAGTTCTTTTGCTCCGTCTAAGTAACCAGTATCTTATTGAGAGAGAGTTGATGATCACAGCTCATATAAAACGATACCAAACCAACACCACAATATAAATTGGCTATGCGCCCACTAACCAAACCAAACCAAATCAAATCAACCAATTCAATATACATTTAATCTTACCTTTCAAAATAACATATTTGTCACAAGCCATTTCATATACCAATATCAATACAATAAATCCAACCAAATCAAAATACAACAATCGTATAAACTGAATCGTTCTCCACCTATCATGATACTATGTTTTCATCCAATCACACCATTCACATGTAGCACATAAGTTTGAAAGGTTTCTAAAAGTTTAAGAAGGGTTGAGCATGCTAGCTTACCTTTTCAAGCAAATGAAAACTCAATAGCACAACAATCACTAGTATTCCTCGTCTACGAACTCAGGCTCTACAATTATACAAACGACATTCTCAAATTAACACTCAATCTTTCTCAACCAACCAACCAAATATATTCCTATATGTCAGTATGATCCTATATGCAATGCATGATTATGACAATACCAAATCCAAAACAACAATTACCAATTATTCAATAATTATAATTCTATTTCAATAATTATCCAATAAAACTCAATTAACACCAAAATTATTATAAAAATTCCCAAAGGCCTAAAATTAGTTTAAAACAGAATATAACTCATAAAAATTAACCCTTAATTATTATAATTTAATTATAAAATTATTATACCAATTTATATTATGTTTTATTAATTAAAAGCAATGTTTTATTACATAAAATCCCAAAATTCGAATTAAATTATATAAATCATGAAAATCAGTTTATAATTTGTTAAATAATCAGAATGTCGAAATATTGATTATCATAATTAATGGACTAATTAACCTAAATTAGAAACAATTAACCAAAATTCCCCAATTTACAATTTATACAAACTTGTACAAAACCCCAATTTTAATCTCAAACTAAATTCAAGAACCCTAATTAACAGATTTTAAGAGCACCCAATTCATATCTTTCGAAATTAATTGAAACAAAATCGAATAATTAAGCTAATTAATCCCAAATTCGTAATTAGTGAAAATCAACTCAAAACAAGCATCAAGATCACTTCTTTGTATATAAAACTAACTCAAATTGACTACCCAATACTTATAACATATACTAGGAGTGATTAATCATGATTTAAAGCAATAAAAACGAATTGAAACGATGATAATCGAATAAAACGAAAAACAGGGGAAGAGAGAGAAGGGTGATGTTGCTCACGAAATTGGACGAGGAAGAGAGGGAGAACGTGGTGGTCGGAATAAGGGTGCGGAGGCCAGAAGCTGGGCAGGAATAGGGAACGATCGGCGGCGGCGGTCGGTGAGGAGGACGAGCGAAGAAGAAGAGGACCGCGGGGGGGGGGGGGGGTGTGTCCTCTGTTTTATACAGGGGAAGGGGTCGTTTTTTTTTTTTCTTTTCTTTTTCCTTTTTTTCCTTTTTCCTTTTTCTGATTTCTTTTTGGGTTGGGTTGGGGTATAAGTTGGTGTTTGGGCCAATGGTGTCGATTTGGGTTGATATTGGTCCGTTGGCTATGTCTGACCCGGTTTAGGAATAGGACCAAAAATAGAATTCTCGATTTTAGAAATCATTTCTGAACTCATTTTGAAAACGATCCACAAACAACATTTAAAAATTCTTTTTCATTTAGATAATCTAATTAATAAGTCTAAGGTATTAATATAAAATACTTTGAAATTTCGGGATATTACATCCTTCCCCCCTTAAGAGAACGCTTCGTCTCCGAAGCGCAAAGTAACTAGGTGAACTCATTACACAACCACACAACACAAACCAAACTCATATGATGCAAATGTATGAATGCAATGCATGACTTAAGATACATAAACGAAGTTAGTATCACATTCTTCCCTCCTTAAAGGAGTTACGTCCTCGTAACTCTAGTTAGACTAAAATAAGACATATATAAGTAAGAGTAGTATGGGTTAGGAAGTACCAGTCACCACATCGGTTTCATTTTCAGCTTGGGCTCTATTCATGACATAAATTTGACCCGTTTTTACAGATGGTATGAGAGCAACCCTGCGACTGCGTGCTGGGTGCTGGGGCGAGGCCCAGACCAGCCGTCTAGCGCGGGAGATCTTGGACCTGTGTTGATGTTGGTATGGTTTTGTTTAGGCGCAACGGGGACGTTGCGTTCTCTAAGTGGGGGAGTTTGTAACACTACGGAATATGGAAAGTGATTTATGGAGTTGGTTTGTCCCAAATTGGGAAACTAAGGCTCATATGATCAGTTTATAATAGATTCCTACCATCATACTACCAACAAGGCCTTCACCTTTTAGAGCCCGAAGAGGATATATGGGCCTAAGGGGTGACTACCCATCTTATTGAGTTGTGTTGCGACGTATGATGGATCGGGCTGTTACATTATGAGAAAAGTGCTCAAGGGGATTCGGCTACTTTCAAGGTTCATTATGAGATTTCGTTTGGCCTTGAGCAAGAGTAGTAAGAGTAAGACATTAAGATCGAGTTTCGCGATTAAGTTTAAGATTTTGGTTTTGTATTATACTCTATTTGTCGTCCTTTATTGCCATTTAACTTAGCCTATTATCGAGACCTAGGATCGACGATGATAGAGTGGTACTAAGAAAGAGATTGAATTGAGTTTTGAATAAAAGTCCAGGTTATGAGAATTATGAGAATAAGGGTTACTTTTATTATAAGGTTATGATTAAAATAACTTTGTTGTCTTCATGTGAGAGCGTTCTTCCCACCTAAGTGTGGGCTTTTTCTCTCAATATGAGAGCGTCAATATCTCTGATATTTCAGAGCATGTGGAAGATATGCGCAATGATTTCGTACGGTACGATATTGCGATAATATATTCGTCTACATGTTACCAGGTTAGATGAAATCAATTTTCCTCAAAAATATTCCAGATTAGTAGGTCCCCTCGTGGAAAGCTGTCTCAAATAGCGATATGTTATAGGATATGTAGAAGCACCATATTCTAACATTAGTGATCTTATTGAAAAATTGAAGAACGCGCCTCACGCGCCTGAAATAAAAGGAATGAAGCAAGTTTCCCTTTGATCAAGCCATAGACGTACGGACAAAGCTCTTCATATCATGGCCGGAAGAGGCCGAGGCCGCGGCAGACCACCAAAAATCAGACCGGAAAAGGAAGACGATCACAACCATACTAATTGCATCGGAGAACATGGAGAATCGGAGACACAGGCACAAACCCAGCTGGACACGAGTTCGCCTCGACCTCTAATGTTCGGTGAGATTCTGACCTCAGCTATTAGGGATTCAGGTATGAAATCTAATCCAGATAATCATGCTAAGACAACAGAAAGTAAATTGGGGAAGAATAATTCTGAGAATAATAGCAATTTGGAGACTGAGCAAAGTCAAAACCCTGTTTCCGAAAAACCTGATTTTGAGACGGTGACCAAGGAAGCACAGGCAAATTTGGGCACCAAAAATTGGAGTAATGTTGTGGGGAAGAAGCCTAAAGTAGGAATGAGCCTATTTTATGATGAAACAAGTGCAAATTCAGAGGAAATCACAATAGAGGAGATGGATATATGCCAGGAGCTGGAATACTGGAAATTTACCCTTGTAGGAAATGTGCTGGGGGCAAAACCAAAGCTTAAGGATATTCGAGAATATGTGGAAGTGAATTGGAAGGACATAGCAATGCCGGAAGTGCTCTATTACAAGCGGGGATGGTTCAGTTTTAGGTTTGAAAATGAGGATGACATGAAGGAAGTGTTGAAAGGTGGTCAGTGGAAGATTGGTGGGAATGCTTTAATCCTAAAACAGCTGACACCTAAATTCTCACAGGAACTTGATCGGGTTTCAATAATCCCTGTCTAGGTTTTGTTACCTGATCTTGAGCCTTGGCTATGGTCACCAATTGCTCTAAGCAAAATAGCAAGTAAAATAGGAACGCCTCTATTTGCAGATCATACAACGACGGTGAAGGAACGCCTATCTTTTGCACGAGTTATGATCGAAGTTGATGTATCAGCAGACCTTCCAAATCATGTCATGGTTAATAGTCCATTTGGAGAAATCTGCCAGAAGGTCAAATATGAATGGGTTCCTTACTTTTGCTCGGGTTGTAAGAAGCTTGGGCATGAATTAAGAACCTGCAAACTGAATAGGAGGAAAAAGGAGGTAGATAAGCAAGTTTATAGAGCAGTGGAGACAAAAGACAAAGCATTAGATACTGAAAAGGTTAGTCCTACTGTAGCAGAAACACAGGAGGTAGCAGATGCTCAGGCATCAAAGCAAAAAGCTCTGGAGGTTGATGAAATGGGGTTCGAGACAGTCACAAAGAAGTCACGAGCTAGGGAAAGGAAAGAAACTGAGACAACACCAATCTCTCAGAATAAATTCTATACCTTAGCCACAAGAGGATTAAAGGAGATTGAATTTGCAGGCAATGCTGAGCAAATATTCCCTGATAAGGTGGATTTCTTAAGGGAAGAAGAGCCTCCTGGCACTCCTCACACCCCATGATAATAGCACCATGGAACATTAGAGGGCTCAATGTAGCCCTCAAACAGATTGAGGTGAGGGACCTCATTCTGCAGAAAAAGGTGGCTATAATAGGTGTCCTGGAAACTAGAGTTAGACAACAGAAAGCTGATAGAATTATAAGGGGTAGATTTGCAAGATTTGGCATGGCTAATAACTATACCAATCATGTAAATGGAAGGATTTGGGCTATGTGGGATCAGCAGCAAGTGAAAGTGGATATAATTGTCACTCATACACAATTTATCCACTGCAAAGTACTTCATCTAAGTACTAATGAGGAAATTTTCATCACCTTTGCATATGGTAGTAATGATGCAAATGCAAGGAGAGACTTATGGGACGAGTTAGGGAAGATTTCTAATACTGTTCAGAAATGGATAGTTTTGGGTGACTTCAATGTTGTCAGACATCCTAAGGAAAAGCAAAGCTTCTCTCAAGCGCATGCCTCTGATATGGATGATTTCAACAATTGCCTTACTCAGTGCTGTTTGGATGACTTGAAGTATCAAGGGTGTGAATACACCTGGACTAATAAACAAGAAGGAGATCATAGGAATTAGTCGAAATTGGACAGGGCCCTTGTCAATGCTCAATGGCTCGCTCAATACCCTGATTCTTTTGCTGATATACCTACAACAGGTGTCTCAGATCACTCTCCTTTGATAGTGACATTGTTTCAGGATATTGTGGTGAGAAAACAATTCAAATTCTTGAATTGTTGCGGTAATAAGCATAAAGATTTTAGAGCTACTGTGGCTGAAAGCTGGGCAAAGCCTTGTAATGGAAACTCTTTGTTGAAGTTGTTTCAGAGACTAAAGCATGTCAAACATGGCTTAAAACAGCTTCACACAGAGCATTTTTCTAATCTGCCTGGAAGAGTGAGGAGAGAAAAAGAGGATTTACTTGAATGCCAGAAAGAGATGCAAATGCAGCTTGACAGTGACAATCTGCAGGAAAAGGAGAAAAAGCTGAAAGATCATTATTGCAAATTGAAAGAAGCCGAGCTTAGTATGCTTGCCCAAATAGCAAAAGAGCAGCATATCAAGCATGCAGACTGCTCCTCAAGGTATTTTTTTTGCCAAAATAGCTGCTAGGAGGAACCAAAGTGCAGTGGGGAAGATAAATGATCATAATGGAAGGGAATGTATAGGGTATTCAGAGGTAGCTGATGCGTTTATCAGATACTATAAAGAGCTCTTAGGATATTCAAATCAGATCCACACCTATAATGTGGATCAAATAAAGAAGGGAGCTGTAGTAAATGAAGATTTCTTTCAAGCCCTCAATGCTGATATCAGTGATGAAGAAATAAGAAAGGCTATATAGAGTATAGACCCAAATAAGAACGGGGCCAGGATGGGTTTACTACTGGTTTCTTCAGAGATGCATGGGATATTGTTAAGCTGGATGTTTACAAAGCAGTGAGGTATTTCTTCAACACAGGGAATATGATTAGGCAAGCCAATAGCACTATAATCACTTTAATTCCAAAGAAGCAAAAAACAGCTACCGTTATGGACTTTAGACCAATATCATGTTGTACCACAATCTACAAAGTGATAAGCAAAATTCTGGCTAACAGGCTTCAATTGGTTCTACCAGAGATAGTAAGGGAAGAACAGGCAGCATTTGTGAGAGACAGGAGTCTGTTTGATAACACCATGGTCTCTCAAGCACTAGTAAAGGGCTATGGGCAGCAAAATGTCTCACCTAGATGTTTGATAAAGGTGGACATAAGGAAAGCTTTTGACTCTGTCAATTGGGAATTCATAGCTAGCTTTCTGAAAGATCTTAATTTCCCAGAGAAGTTTAGGAATTGGATTTTGAAGTGCATCACAACTACATGGTTTTCTATTAAGGTTAAAAGCAGCACTGAGGGGTTCTTTGACGGGAAATGTGGCTTAAGGCAAGGGGATCCTTTATCCCCTTATGTTTTTGTCCTGAGTATGGAGATCCTCTCCAGATCACTCAGAGACATGCCAAGCATAAAGGATTTCAGTTTTCACCCTAAATGCTCAAGAATCAGATTGACTCATCTGATTTTTGCTGACGACTTGATGATTTTCACGAGGGGGGATGTTCCCTCTGTAGCAGCAGCAGTGAAATGTCTTCAAGAGTTTTCAAAACACTCAGGCTTATATGCTAACACAACTAAGACTGATGTGTATTTTGGGGCATAAAGACTGAAGTTAGGCGGCAAATTCTCCAGATTTCAGAGTTTTCTGAAGGGCATTTCCCTTTCAGATACTTAGGCATCCCCCTAAACTCAGCTAGACTGAGTTCGGATATGTATGGGCAGCTACTTCAGAAAATCAAGAATGCTGTCAGTCATTGGAAAAATCAGCTGCTATCGTATGCAGGCAAGATTCAACTCTTGTATTCTGTTATTTTTGGGCTAGATAACTTCTGGTGTGCCTTCTTCTTCCTAGATGTATTCTCAAGCAGATTAATCAGCTGTGTAAGAAATTCTTGTGGAATATTGATGATGGGAAAAGGAAAATGACATTCTACAGTTGGAGCAGAGTTTGTTCACCAAGAGAGGAAGGTGGAATGAATATAAAGGAAGCTTTGTCCTAGAATAAAGCAATCCTTTTAAAAGGGCTGTGGAAATTGGAAAATGAGGGAAGTGGCTTTGGATTTAGTGGGTAAAGGCTACAAGATACACAGACATTCACTTTGGGAAGTGAAGAGTAAAACCACTGATCCTGAAAGCTGGAGGAATGTGATTAAAGTGAGAGATGATTTGATTGAGAAAATGGAAGGAATGGAAAAAGCAAAGCTCAAGCTGCAGGAATGTGGTGTCAGCAGTAAATTTAAAACCAGCAGAGCTTACGATCTCTTCAGGGATATTAAAGCGAAGGTGTATTGGACAGGAGCAATTTGGGACACAGTGAGCATGCCTAAGCACAGTTTTATCTCCACCCTGGCTATGCAAAAGAAACTTTCGACAATTGATAATTTGTGCCACCATGGTATGATGATAGTGAACGGATGGTATCTCTGCAAGAAGGATATGGAAAACCACCCACATCTATTCTTCAACTGTAGCTACTTAAAGGAAATCTGGAAGGAGCTTAGAAATTGGACAGGATGGCATTACAAAGGCTATTCTCTTTGGAATTTTGCTGAGTTTTATGGGAAAAAGAGTAGAAGCAGAAGCTGGAAATCAAGATGGATAAAATGTAGCTTAACAGCAGCTATTTATTACATCTGGTACGAAAGAAATTCCAGAGCTTTTGGTGGAATTGAGCATAGCTTGGATTGGATCATCTATAGGATTAAGTACATCGTGTGTGTTCGATTATATGCTTGGCTTAGTAAATGTAATTCTGAGGATGTAGTAGAGCAACTTATAAGGTAGCCTGTCATAGTCTCTTAAGGGTGATACTTTGTAAGTCTTTTTCTCTCTTTTTCTTCCCCGTTTGTGGATGAATAAGATGGAAACCCAAATTCTTGCAAAAAAAACATTAGTGATCTTTATTTTAAGGAAAATTTGCCAGATAGCACCTTTTAAATTTGCGATTTTAAAAGCTGGCACCTTTTATGTTCATTTCTGCCAAATGACACCTTTAATTTGCAAAATTTTAACACATAGCACCAAAACTTGTAGTTCCGGCCAAACCACTTTGACTACGCCATTGACCACCGCGCCTCTTAACCGGATTCTTTTTTTTTGTTCATTTCTTTCCCTTTTCCCTAAACTTTCCCCATGATTTTGTTTTCTTTCTCACTTGTTGCTGCTTCTCTCCACTACCCCTTCTTCATCTTTCATTTTTCCTTCTTTAAGTTTAACCCATACCTCCCAAACCACATTTCATCAACTCAATTATACCGAATTCCTTTTTCAGAATTTTCCCCATATTAAAGTATGCCCATTAGAATTTAATCGAAGCCATTACACAATTTAATTAAAAAAAATCATGGTTTAATCTAGCTTTAATTTACTTTATTAAGCTAATCAAGTACTATAAACCTACTTATTAAGTTTTAATTGAGCTCATTAAGGTTCACCATCTACCAAAAGCTAATCTCGTACTACCATAGAACAAAAAAGGAGAAAGAACCACAAAATATGGGTACATAAAAGGTGAAAATAGAAAAAATCGGGGGAAATTTCGGGAGGAAAAGGAAAGAAATGAACAAAAAAAAGAATACGGCTGAGAGGCGCGGTGGTCAATGGCGGAGTCAACGCGGTTTAGCCGGAACTACCAGTTTTGGTGTTATGTGTTAAAATTTTGCAAATTAAAGGTGTCATTTGGCAGAAATGAACATAAAAGGTGCTAGCTGTTAAAATCGCAAACTTAAAAGGTGTTAGCTAACAAATTTTCCTTATTTTAATGGAGGATTATGTCCGATTTTGATAATTTTGTATTCGATTTATATCGATAATATTATAGATGTCGTGTGCCCTTTTAATTAATAATATTGATATTGATCTTCCACCCTTAAAAAATACCTAACCTTAAGGGTCTGCGTGAGTAATGAGTCTGAAAGAATCAAGAAGTAACAATTCAGGTCCATTTTACAGATTTGGATTTAGAGGAAAAAAATAGTTTTGGAATCCGTTATCCCGCAAAAGGTCCAAAACTTTCCTGCCTCACTCCCTCAAGAAAAAACTTCCCCCTAACTTTTTCCCCTCGGTCTTTTCCTCCCTAATAATTCCCCTTTACTAAGTCCAGTAGGTCTTTGTGAGAGATCGTCTCTCAATAATTTATTGAGAGACCAACTATGTTTTTTACATTGTGGCTCCATTCATATAATTAGTAACTATTATACTACTTTTGGTGATCGTTTTATTTGAAGACACATTTAATCTAAGTTTTGCAAAGGGTTTTTTTTATTTATTTATAAATTTTAGCTAATTTTATAGAATAGGACCCTCCAAATCATAGATGATGTGACTTATAATAGTAGATTCATACGATCACTAAAAGTAAATCATGGTTACAAGCAATGTGAAAAAAGAGTTATTTTGTAACACAGTGTAATAGTCTCCCAATAAACTAATGAGCGACCGTTGTTACGAGACTTTATGTACCAGGCAAGCCATTTATTACTTTTAATAATTGCGTGCATGAAAACCAGACATGGACAACTAATAAAATGAAGATGACACATGTACGAAAACTGACATTTGATTGGTTAAAAATCTTTTCGTATATTTCAATGGTATCTTAGCAGATTTCAGTTAATTAAATATTTATTAAATGATAAGGTTTTTAACCAAACATAAATAATATGATATCTTCTATGAACAAAAATAAAAAGATGTGCTAAATATATGTTTTATAACCAACAATAAAATGATACACTTAAGGCCCCCCGTTTGATAGGATTGCATCTTTTTGATCTGATCTGATATGATTTGATTGCTCCTAATCTAATATGATCTGATTTGAATGACTCTGAACTAAACTGATCTGAATTTGTTGAAAATTTTATTGAATCTCAACGGATTAGTATCAATAATGGAACAAATTCATTGAACGTTATTTGAGCAATTCTGATTTAATCTGATATGATCTAATTTGAATGACTCTGACCTAATCTGAATACTACTTTTATTAACTCACATCAAACATGGCCTAACTCCCTCCATAAAAGTACATGTAAGTCGTTCTCACATTGATCAAACAAAATTGAACCCCAATTTAAATACCATTTAGAAAATGTGACGGGTGTGGAAGTGCAGATTAAGGAAGTCAGGTAAGAAGTTTGCGAAAATTAAGAGTTGGCTAAAACACTTGATTGGGGGCAACTTGGTGTCGAATAAAATGTTGTCGAGGTATAGGGGTGTTAGCTTAGCTAAGGAAGTGGGGCTACTAATTAGGAAAATTCGTAACATGGGTGAGAGTTGTTACGTTGAGGTCTGTGTATACGAGCTAGCAACCGATTGTGGGGATGCCTAAGAAAATTGACCGGGGAGGGGGTCAACTAACAACATCATAAGGCTTGTCGAGTACAATATTCAACGGGTGGTGAAAAGGTGGAGTAGGAGATCAAATAAATTGGTAAGAGGTTAGGGAGGTGAATGAGAGTTTCTAGATTTTAGATTCTACTTTCTTAAAACTGAATAAGATCACACACTAGATCTATTAAATGGGTCGGATAAGATTAAATATTATTGGTCATTTCGTTACAGGTCAGGTCAAATACAAGTTCGGGTCGCGCTTGGACTTTTAGAATCAACCATAAGACTAAAATTTTTCCTAATTTTGTTTTAAATACGAGTCCAGGAGTCAATTTGGGTTTGACCAACAATTACGGGCAATAAACGGATTCGAGTCAGAAAAATGGTTCTTGACAATAAATATGCGGATCGGAATAGGTGTTGGCTGGTCTACAAAAATTACACAAAACTAATACTCCCTCCATCTTTCTTTAAACACCCCATATGCAATACGCAACTTAATTGAGGATGATGTACACACTAATAGGTTAATCTAAATTCCAAAAAATGTCATGAAAATTTTGCTAAGAAGATTCCTATTTAATTCACCTCGTAACTTTTTTGAAACATTGATTAACTGATTATTGTGTACTTCCTCCTTATCATAGAGGTATTTATTTTGAGTATTGGGTGTTTAAAGAAAGTCAGAGTGTGTATTTTATTTGGTGTTGTTATGAATTCTTATCGGTATATCTTAGTGAATTTTAAGTGGTAGTTTGGTTGCTAAGCAAAATCATGGGAATTCAGAATTCATGGGAATTTCCAATTACTACAAAATGGAGGAATTTGCTTACCTTACCCCCCTGGTGGTAATTGGAAATTTCAGTGGGAATTCATTTCATACATGTAACCAAACAATTTGGAGAAATCCCATGAATTTATATTTAATGGGAATTACGAATTCACGCATGCAATCAAACGACCACTAAATTCATATTTGCAAATAATTAGGTTTAAATTTAGAAATTTCAATTTTTCTACTATTTCACAAGTAACATTAAGAGTAGTATTTTTAAATAAGGATTTAAAATTCTCGTGCATTTACACAAAAAAAAAAAAAAAAAAAAAAAATAGTAGTTAATAAAATGAAAGGGAGATAGAGAGGTCCACGCGTGGCATAAAAAGGTTTGACTTAGAAAGAAAGGAGCCACAATGAAGAAAAAAACGGCCTTTACGGAGAAGCGAGTGGAAACCAAACTTCCCCGCTTTTTCTTTACCTCCAATCCCTTTTCTTCCGCCATTTTCATTTTTCTTCCCCTCATCATCTTCTCTGCGTTTCCTTCGGATCTCTCTCTCTCTCTCCTCCAAATTGTTCTCCCTCCACTCCACATTTTTTCTTACCTCTCTTCTTTTTTTCTTTCTGTCCCTGTTTTATTTTTTATTTTTTATTATTTTCTCAATTTGTCCTGGAAATTCTCCGCTCGATTTCGAGAGCTCTCCTGCTAGAGCTCTCGATCGAGCTCTCCCTTTCTCTCCCTCTCTCAATGTATGCAATTAATACTTTTTTCGATATCGAATTTATTGTTTTAGCTTTTATTTAATGAATCATTGATCATTGTGATTTTGATTGTTCGCAATTGCAGGATTTATATTCTTGTTGAAGAAGATTCTCCCCAGTCACGATAATAATTCTACTCGAGGTATTTGTTTTTTTCTTTTCGTTTAATTATAATAATTAATCAAGCTTATCTAATTTGATTATTTTTTTTTGTTGGTCGGATTTCATGCGTTAAATTATGTAAATTTAATGTCTTTAATTATCCATTAGTTAAATGAAATATTTTACAAAAGAATTTAATTTTTGCGTGTGGAAGTTTCTATAGGATAAGCTGAATAGTGAGTATCATTATGATTATTTGTTTTATTATAATAAGGAGTATTGATTTTAGTCCGCTAATACCAATTGTACGAAAAATGAAATGAGTGGTTTAATTTCTTTTGATGATGAAAGGTCTACTTGCATAGGAATCCTATTGGTCAATAGTGGTGTAGTGGGTTTGTCAAGTTGACATAACGTAACATCGTGCAAAAATGAAAACTGAAAATGAAAACCGAATTTGTTGGCGACTAACTTTGCAATGACAGGGGTTGCTGGAAATTTTCACCAGGGACAGTAAAAAAAAAAAAAAAAATTCTAGAACAGACAATGGAGATGGCAGCACAACTAAAGCGGGGAATATCCCGGCAGTTTTCGACGGGATCACTTCGAAAATCAGGGAGGTTCAGCTTCAGGAGGCAGTCCTCGTTAGACCCACAGAGAAATAACATGAGGTTTAGCTTCGGGAGGCAGTCGTCGTTAGACCCGATTCGACGGAGAGCAGCCGCGGATGAACCGTTGACAGTGGTGCCGGAGAATTTGGACGCGACGATGCAGTTGCTGTTTATGGCGTGTAAGGGGGAGGTGAAGGGTGTCCAAGACTTGCTTGATGAAGGGACAGACGTTAATAGCATTGACTTGGATGGAAGGACTGCCTTGCATATTGCTGCTTGTGAAGGCAATGTTGAGGTTGTTAAGTTGTTGTTGAGTCGTAAGGCTAATCTTGATGCTCGTGATCGTTGGGGTAGTACGGTAACTTTCTTTCTTATTCTTATCTATATATCCCCGTTTTAATATTTTACGTATTACATTAACGACTTTTAGGTGAGACCGTTTTATTTACACTCATAGATGTGTCACATATCGAACGTGGTATCATGCTAGGATTGATATACTGGATGGGTTTGATGTATGAGGTTAATTCTGAAATTTATTCGTGACACCGAACTAATTAAGCTCACATAGAATTGATGTATCGGCCCTAGTCTTAAATAGACAATTTAACCTTGGTTAGCTTCTAATGTATTGGGTTGATTTGCTTGGATTACACAAAGTGTAATAATCTCTTTTGGTTGGAATTTTTTCATACCGAAAGTTAGCAATCCAAAAGAACGATACAAACCCTTATAATAGTGAGAGTGGGACAGATGAGTGTGACATTCACTGGTCATGTAGGTTTGATGAGCCAACACATTTGTCTCAGACCTGCATTATTGGTGATGATATGGAAGAAGATTATACTTGAGAATAGTAAATTAGCATGTTGATAAGTGTATAGATTTGTCTGGAGAATTCTCGGTAGAAAGACAAATATGTTGGGATAAGGACAAGTTGTGAATTATTAATGTTTGACAAAATTTGTGACCGGCGTATGACTTTATGCTCCAATAATGTATTATTGCCTAAGATACTCTGTTTTACATTAAACAAAAGAAGCAAACAGTATAGTATAACTACTCTGTCTAATGTTTTTGTCTTTAGTATTACTTTTGTTTTTATTATTTCATTAGAATTCTTCATTACAAACTAATGGGACGAATATTTAATCAAGTATATGCCGTCCGCACTAATATGGAACGAGCTCGACTTGTCACATACTCACATGTGTCATTCATACTTTTGGTGGGTTATGATCGCCAAGTTCGAGTTTGATCATGGCAAAAGATGAACTAATAAGTAAAATTTGTGAAGTCAATATTTGATGTGTATGACTGTATGGTCATTTGTAAGTGTTGTACAAGGGTGTTGGGTCGTCCTCTGTATTTATGTTGAGTAACTTTCAATGATGATTCTGGTTGTAGTTATGGGATACTCCGTAACTCATTTGAATACGTAGATTACACCGAGAATAAGATTAATTTGGTCCTGTTTCCTGTTTTATTTTCGTGATAAAGTTGATGCAAACTACATTGTATGACTGAACGAAGCGAATTAGCTGATCCTGGGCAGTGGGGCTTATACTTTTTTTAGTTGTTCTTAGTGTTTGTTCTGATGAACAGGTGTTTATGGAGATTGTCATGTGAAAGAAACATCATAGGGCTTGTGTGGTGTCATGTAGTCTCATTGCAATGTAAATAAGATATGGTAATTAAATCTATTTTAAGTGGGTAAAAAGGATAGTGAAAATGGGTGGAAGTGAAGTAATCCTATTTAGACGTTACAATGTAATGCGATCTCCATTTTTAAGTTAATCACCATTTTTCATCTTAGATCCCATAACCATTACACTGTTGGATGTAATCAACTTCTTTCTCCCTGCGACTCCTCTCCTCTCTTTCTTACCCTATTTGTACTAAACTTGATTCCATTGCATTGTAATGGTGATCCTTAAATTTTTTATGTTCTAGACACCCTTACTTACACTTTGAATGAACATCGGAAGGAATGTTGGTTATTGTTATTTTATTGTACTTCGCTGAACTTCCTTATAGTTGCTTCCATGTCTTTATATTCTCGAGTTCAGTTGGAGTACGCTGTCTCCTGATTAAGAGTGAATTTCTGCAGGCAGCTGCTGATGCTAAATACTATGGAAATATGGATGTCTACAACATCTTAAAGGCTCGGGGAGCCAAAGCTCCAGTATGATACGAATCTCTTTGCTCTATTTTATTCTTTCCTTTCTACCTTTTGTTGTTGAAATGTAAAAAATTAGACTTTCTAGAACTTACTCTCATGACAAATTCAGAAAACCAGGAAAACTCCAATGGCAGTCGCAAATCCTAAAGAAGTTCCAGAGTACGAGCTTAATCCGTTTGAACTTCAAGTTCGCAGAGCCGATGGTATCGCGAAGGCATGACCTTTTTCCCTTACTGTATAATGATGCGTCATATGAGGAATCCATGTATTGGCGTGTTCACGTGCTTACTTAGTTGTCTTTCTTAATCAAATTCTGCATCTTCAAATGCTTTTAGAATTGATGCTTTCGCCTTTTGCAACGATAGGGATCGTGGCATTTTATCCTATATCTCCGACCTACAGAATTAGTGTAGATTCTCTTTATTTTCCTGGTTTCTTGTTGTTGCTCAAGTTGTGCATTATAAAGCGGAGAGAATTTGAGCGCACCTGACAGCATCAATTAAGACTATTGCTTAATCAAGCTGCTGAGCACTTGCACCTCTCAGGCTCCCACTGCTATCTGCCCCTCCCCCCCCCCCCCCTCTTTTTTAGTCTATCTGTTAATATTATCGCTAAGCCGTACAGTTCATTTTCTAATCCTGTTCTTTATGTGGTGCTTCAATATGCTCTAAACTTTGTCCCTTTACTTATTGCTAACTAGCTTATCATCATCGTCTTTCTCAGATTATCTTTTCTCATGTTATTCTTTTTTCTTCGCAGGGTGTTTATCAAGTGGCTAAGTGGAATGGCACCAAAGTTGCTGTTAAGATACTCGATAAGGAGAGCTATACTGACCCAGAAAGCATGTATTTCACTAATCCTTCTACTTAAGTACTTTGCTGAATGTATTTAATGTTCTATACTTCTCGTGCTCATTCAATCAGTGCTGATCTCCTTCCTTTGTCCTCCACCATGCCTTCAGCCTGGAATATTATCTTTAGACATCAGTAACAACTATAATCTGTGATGCTTAATTGGCCCATCTTTTCCTGATTCTGTTCCTGTTTCTTGAGTCATTGAGTACTCTAATTGAAATATTTGTAATAAATTTTCATCACAGAAATGCATTTAAATGCGAGTTGACATTACTGGAGAAGGTGCGCCATCCAAATATCATCCAGTTTGTTGGAGCCGTTACCCAAAATATTCCGATGATGATAGTGGTAGAATACCATTCAAAGGTAATTTTGCTAGCACTCCAGATTACTGGCTTACCCCTTAGATTTCTGGAATTGGTTAGAGATTATGGGGATTGGTATTTCCTATCTATTTCCATGTTTCATTTCATAACGAAAAGAAGATATTGCTTTACTGTTATAACTATTATGTGTATGACAAGTACTTTCTTCCCGTAAAAAAAAAAAAAAAAAAAAAAAAAAAAAGACATGTACATGTACATTCTTTACTTTTGATAGAGTCAAACTTGCAAGGTTCATGTTTTATTTTTTCTTATGTTGTTTACATCCCTTTAAACACAAACTTGTAGTATTTGCATATCCAGAACCATTACATTGTAACTCAAAAAGCCGAATGATAAATTTTATTTCTTGGAAGTTGAGGTTATGGACCTTTTTGCTATTATGTAAAAGGTTACATATAGTGTGAAGTGGTGGACTTGTATTCAGAGGCTGAACCTAGTGATCTCCATGCTAGTTGGCTGTACCTCGGCTTGTCTGATTGAATGTAATGCATTTCATCTGTTCAGCATTAATTAAAATTTGTATTGCAATTTCTATGGTTGGGGAGATCTGGAATGAGTAACTGTGATTTTACAAGTTTATAACCAAATGAAATAATTGTCAGCTAACCTGAGGTTTGGAATAGTTGATATCACCTCTCTGACATTAATGATTTATGTTCTTGTTCACGACTTCGAAAAGATCATTTACTCTTTTCCACAGACACTTTAATCAGACAGCTATAAACATACGCAGTATGATCTGAAAATGAAAGTCACTAGGATATAATCTTTGATCATCTGTAATAATCTTGTGGTTCCTGGAAGTGATGCCTGAACACTCAGATACATATGTTCCCGCTTCCATGGTTCCTGACTAGCCAGAGAGAACATTGTTCCCTTTTTTGGCAATTGATGCTTCTTTCAGCAAGTTCGTTCTAGGCTGTTGTAGCAATATTTGCTTAATTCGGTGGCTAATGGTGGATGCATTCACATTCCTAGTTTTAAGGGGGTGTAGTCAAGAAAAGATCAAATGTTTTCCGAGTCACTTTCAGGCTTTCAGTTCACTATGCTAATTAACAAAGGCATAATGTGAGCTCAAGCAAAGATTTGGTGGTTCAGGTTCTCTTTTCCCACACACTTGCTTTTTTTCAGGATCTTCTGAGTTTTATGCGACATTTGAAACTTCGTAGTAGTATGGGGCAGGATGTGGTTGAATGTAATAGCCACTGAAAAGAGAGGATCATATGAGTTATGATTGAGACAAGTGAGGGTGTACTTTACCAAGAAACTGTACAATTTGATCCTTTCAATTCGTCATTATGTATTTACAACCTAAGAAAAGCAGTAGCATACAATGTTGTTAAGTAAAAATGGGGACTTTCCACTCCTTGGGGCTTGGTGTCAACTAGATGCTGGTGAACTTGAAAATATGCTTCATTTAGTTGGTTGACGATTGCCATTGATTCTCTAGATTGAATAAGTTAATGTTTTACAGGGTGATTTAGGATGTTATCTTCTCAAAAAAGGACGACTGTCACCATCAAAATCCTTAAGATTTGCTCTTGATATCGCAAGGTATTAGCCATTTTAAAAGAACTTTTTCAGGAAATTTGATGATTGCCTAGAAGAACAGCTTTTTTACAATAAGAATACTGTCATCTGTATTTCTCATGATTTGTTTAATCTCAGGGGTATGAATTACCTCCATGAATGCAAACCAGATCCAGTTATCCATTGTGATCTAATGCCCAAGTAAGACGACCAAATGCAAAAGACAATATCTTATTATTCACTGGGATGATAGTATTATTTTTTAATAGTTGAAATTTGGTAAGGTGCCAGAAATATTTTGCTGGATAGCGGGGGACAACTGAAGGTGGCTGGATTTGGTTTGGTACGATTGTCAAAGATATCAGCCGAGAAATTTAAATTGGCAGAGACTGGGGCTTGCACTCGTCATTTGAGTAAGCACTATCTGTTTTTAAAAGTGCTCTTTATTTTGGTGTAAACAACAGTCAAAGAAACGTCATGTTACCAGAATGTTCAGCACTGTAGCTCCAGTTTGTAGGAAGTTGCTGTTGTTGAGCATTAGTGAATGTAGTGATTAATGTCTATACTTCACATGCTCTACGAAATGTTTCTTTACTTGGCGCTCTGGATTTATTTCATTTCAGATGCTCTTGTGGAGTATTACATAATTCTATGCCCTAATATCACTGCAACTTCTCGAGAGGGAAAGTGTTGTCTTTATAGTCGTTCACTATGGTTGGTGATGCATCCTACATGTGAAATTTGGTGCTAGTTCTGCTTGTATACTATGCTGGTTGCAGTTTTAAGCCTAACAAGCACAGTGAAAGTTGGTATATAGTGCATCTATATGGAAAAATTTTTCCTTTCGGTAGAGGAATTTTGGGGCTATTGGCCAATCAGCTAACTTTTATGTATTGAAGCAATTTCATACTCTGCTTCAAATGAACAAACTTCATCATCTTTTAGGAGTTGAGTTTTCAGATTTTTACTGAAATGAAGTGACATTGATCTTGACGAACCTCATTTTGTTCTGGGTGTAGGTGTGTACACAGCACCTGAGCTCTACAAAGATGAAATATTTGACAAGGGTGTGGATGCATACTCCTTCGCTGTTATTCTTTATGAGGTATGTGAGGTTTAAATTTGGTTAATTTTGCATCTGGTAGCACCTCTATCTGCCTGGTGGCGTCTGATTTACAGTTTAATGTACTAGTACATAGAGAACTGATTGCCGAACGCTAGTCTGTGCCTCTGTGGCTTAGTGATTGTTTGGTTAACCATGATAATATGTAGGTATTACTAATTTTTTGGAATTGCAAATTTGGAAACTCTTTGGTTGTTAAGGTTTCAGCAAAATATGTGATTTAAGGTTCTTATGAGTTCCCAATTCACAAAATAGAGGAATTGGTTTACCGACTAACCACTTGGGAAGTGGCAATTCCTGCAAAAATTACTTCCCAAATCCTTAACCAAACACTGCTAACAGATTCTGATAGATTGAACAACGTAATTTAAAGTCCCATGCAGTGAAATTTCCTAGGTTTTTCCAGTTCTGGATAGCTCTCAATGTAGCTGGATCCTCTTGCAATGACGATCAGGCACTAGAGAAAAAAAAAAAAAAAAATCAACCTAGGCCTGGTAATCCTCCTTCCTGATATACTAGCCAGTTGCAGTAACATTAAACGCTTCTCAGTTACACACGGATGCTCTAATGTCCTAAAAATGAATTATATATATATTCGAGACGCCACATAGATGTTTAATTTGGGGGAACTAGAAGTCCTGGAGCTGAGGGATCTTAGTCAGAATATGCTCCTGTACTTGCCCTTGATTTAGGAGGACAAGTGAAGGCTTGTAGGAAGCAGAATACTCAACAAGTCCTCATTTTTTATTATACCTGGTTGATATTTGGCTCACTACATGTATGTGACAGTTTGTGTTTTTAAATGTTTTTTATGTGAACGAAATCAAAAGTAAAGCAAAATCAAACCTAGAGTCCTATCTAAGTAATGAACCAATGCTCACTAATAACGCGATTAGCAAATAATGTCGAACTAAGAATAAAACTACTTAGCTCAATTTGTGTTCAAAGCCTGAACGAACGAATTGAAAGAAACACTCTTTCGACTATTTTCTTATTAATTTTCAAATCTCTGCGTCTAAAAAAATACAGGGTGCTATTAGACAGCCTAGACTATTAGAAGATTACACAAGGAAATAAGACACCTAATTAGATATGGAAACATGACTTCCACTACCCTTTAGGGAATTTATTATTTGCTGAAAAATAAGACACTTAACTAAAATTAAGAAATTAGGAGTACAACACTACAACTCTCAATAATCTCCTCCCTACAACGTTTCAATGACTCAAATAATAGTACTGCTGAATTGATTCAGTCCTATGTTCTGGATCATACAAAATTGTATGAAAGATAGAAGCATTCTCAGAATCCCAACATTTTCCGGCAATTTGTTCTATGAATACCGTTCTTGGAGCCCTAATCTACATGTTTAATAGGTTCGCTGCAAATTCCTGTATGTTCTTGTCAGAGCTGCCACCTTCTTCCATAGCCTCTTGAGCCAGTTCCTTCCATTTCTTGACATTGCATTTGAAGTTTCTTCCTGTCTCCCCTTCCATTACTTTTCGGATGCAGGATTCCATTTCATCCTTGGTTACAATGCCCTTTACATTCACCTTAACCCTGACCCCAATTTTCAAATATCTGCTATATGTTTGGCATTGCAGGGTTGGTCTGTCCATTGAGGAATCACCACCATACGAACCCCCAAGCTTATAGCTTCTAGAGTCAAGTTCCATATGCAATGGGTCATGAAATAGCCTGTTGCTGGATGAGCTAAAACTGCTAATTGAGGGACCAGTTAACAATCAAGCCTTTTCCTGCCATCTCAGTTTTATTATTCAGAGGAAGCTTGCTCCCTTCTGAAGCTCTGAAAACCAACAAGAAGTTTTTGTCACTTTCCTTTAAACCTTTTGCTATTTCTTCCATTTGCCTTTCTCCTAGAGAAGACAAGCTTCCCATGGATATGTAAACAACTGATCCGCTTTCGTTAGAGAGCCACTGAATGCAAGCATCTGTTTCAGGCTGAGCCCATATCCTCTGTCATCTCTCAGGCGCTTGTCCAAGTACATTGAGGGAATGGTTGGCCCTACACTCCTTATTGGACAAATTCTTGCCATAGTTTTAAGCACCTGAATAGAGTCGTAAAGTTTATGTTACTGCCTACAATTACAAAAGCCTTATATCTTAATCTACAGCAAAGTAACATTAGGATTTATACTCTTGAAATCTTTTGTGTCTGTGTGTGTGTTTCCAATCCGAAGAACCAAGAAAATGACATATCAGAGTATGCACAATTGTTTCGGACATAGTTTGTCTTAAAATGCCTAGACACATTACTAGCCGATAGGTAATATATGTTCATGTAGTAATCCTTTACGTCTTTTGAAAGGCGTAACCATGCTCAAGAATAAGAAACTTTACAACAGAAGACAGAAATCTTATTCTCTCCTTCCAACTCGTCAATAGTGTTGATGAAGAGCATTTTGGCCTTGCGAAAGGCCAAGGATTGATTACAGGATAAGACACTGAATTCACAAGCAGAGAAGGTATGTCATCAGCCCTTAACAAGGGCAATGAACTGACACCAGAGAACATGTAATGGGACTGGTCAAACCTCCCTTGTAAACATGATACTGGAGTAATCAACAGCTGCTGACTGAGTGAAAAATGGTGCGCCATCGATTCCAGCTGCTAGTGCCACGTTCTGTATCCAAGTTAGAGCACTGTCATACACTACGAACTTGACATGTTTCGTGGTGCTCTTGTACTCCTCGATTGGTTTACATAGACTCTGAGTATCACTCTTTCGAAAATCTTGTAGTAGGCCTCATGATTCTCTACCTTCCTCCATCTTTCAGACCGTCATAAATAGGCTGGATTTGAATGACTCCAGACTGAGACTGAGGCGGGAGTGTACTTGCTAAGTTTAGTGCGTGATGAGAGTGTCTTGTATGCCTTGGGAAGCTAAGCGCTTTGCGAATTGAAGCATTGGGTTTGTCACTAGCCAGTTAAAGTAACATTAAAATCTTCTCAGTTACACATGGATGCTCTAATGTTCTAAAAATGAAGAACTAATTTGTTGGCACAGAAGATGCTTAGTTGGGGAGGAACTAGAAGTCCTGCAGCTGAGGGACCTTAGTCTGAACATGCACCCAATTTTGAGTAGTCGTGTACTCATGTACTCATGTCTACCTGTACTTGCCCTTGATTTAGGAGGATAAGGGAAGGCCTGTAGAGGAAACAGAATGCTCAACAAGTCATTTTGTATTATTGTAGTTTCTTGATATTTGTCTCACTACGTGTATAAATCTCTCTTGCGTAGATGATTGAGGGTGTTCATCCTTTTCACCCAAAGCCCGCTGAAGAGGCTATCAAGCTTATGTGTTTGGAAGGAAAGAGGCCACCATTCAAGAAGCTGAAGAATTATCCATCAGACTTAAAAGAGTAAGTTCCATTCATGCAGGATTGCACTCTCAGGTTTTGTCGAAGCTTGGCTTTATGTGTTGTTATATCATCATATACAATGAGTGTTCCGTTATTTCAATCTCCCGATTTTTATTGTGCGAGTAAAACCCCATAAAACATTTTTACAGTGACCCTTAAAGAAACTGTCACTTGCCTTGTGACCTGTATTCAGCTAGATACTATGGCACACTGATTCTTTCAGGTTCATTTTCCCTTTCAGAACTCATGAATCTACCAACATCTTGATGTATTTGCATCTCCACCGTCTGTAGTCCACTCTTTCAGCTTCTTCCTAATGTTTACATACCAGATACCACTATACCATATTTGAACTTTGAACTTGTCATTGCTTCTTTTTCTTCACAACTGTTGACTGTCATAGCAGTTACCCAAACCTATGTGCCATGTGAACTAACTAAGTCACAATAACGGCAAATTCAGGTTGCTCGAAGAATGTTGGAGCGAAGATCCCTCTGTGAGACCGAATTTCGCTGAGATCATTTTGCGGTTGGACAGGGTAGTTACCCAAGGCTGTAAACAAGGCTGGTGGAAAGACACCTTCAAACTTCCTTGGTTGTAAGCAGCAGGACACTTGTAATTCGACTTGGTAAGCATCTTGACATTAGCTTAGGCTTACAACTAATCCATGTTAAACAAGTACATTTCGTAATCACATGGACTATATTTCTTCCAAGATTAACGCTGTTAGAAACCAATGCAACTTCTTTGGATTGAGTGCAACATTCAACAGTTTTTCAGTACTTCCATAAAAACGTAAAACAGCATGGTCAAGTACTCTACTAAGGCTATGACTGTCATCCTAGTGACACAAGTAGTACATTTCGGTGGAATGACACAATCTGTTGTACTTGTAGGAACGGAAAGAACTTTATGTACGCGCAGATGCTTTGTGGAAGACCATAATACACCATTTTCACGAGAAGAAGCCGCGGGATTTTTCACATTATACTTGCTCTGATAAATTTTGATGGAGGCGGCTTTGGGATGAAGAGAATTGGTCTGTAAAGATGTTACATACTAAAAGCATATATCAAGTTTTTTGTTCTTGTGCTCCATAGCGTTCCTTTCTTTTCTGGAAAGAGCTGTAACAGTTTCTTTCCATATCATGTATATTGTGTGCCAAAAAAACAAATGTAAAACAAAGTGTTAATATGCGTTAATAAGCAGTAAAATGTAGTATAATCTTACTGTATGTTCTCTCTTCAACTCACTATTTTTATTATTTTCCTGTTTTTCGAACAAATTCTTTTCCTGTTCTTTTTTTTTTTTTGAGGAACAAGATATTATATTAAGAACCGAAAGCGGACATATAGTCTGCAGCAACTACATCGAGGAGGCCTTTAGGACCTCCATTCACCCACACCCTACAGGAGTAGTCAATTAGCATAAAATGGGCTATGTAATGCGCCGCCTGATTACCCCCTCTACGAACATGTGAAACAACTATCGACTCAAAATCTAAAAAGAGACCTAATATATCCTTACCTATATTACCTAAATAAGAAAAGGGCATAACATCTCGTTTAAGTAAAGAAACCAGCTGCAAACAATCAGATTCAAGCTCCAAGCGAAGATAACCATGCTGGCGCGCTAATCGTAATCCAAATTTGAGTGCTCGTGCTTCTGCAATAATTGGTTCCCACTTATCCTGTACCTGATGACACCCAGCTAAAAGAACTCCCTGCCACCCTCGAAGGACGAAGCCGAGGCCACTTCCTTGGTCTCCCATAATTGCAGCATCCACATTAATTTTAAGAGAACTTTCGGCGGGTGGAACCCAATGCTCAAGGTGACCTGCAGCTTGCCCTCGTGGGGTTTTACCCGTCTCCTGAGCATCCCGATATGTGTTACCTAAACAACGAGCGCTGTCAATTACCTTCCAAGGCTCACGGGGGTCACCTCCATGGAACACTGTATTTCGCTCATTCCACACGCTCCATAAAATCATCATCAGCTGCTCTCTCCTGTCCTCACTCCCATCCTCCGTTAAAACCTTCACAATCCAGTCCCTGAAAACTCCTTTCCTCGCACCAATCTTCTTTAGGATGCACACCCACGCCTGCCCAAATTGTAGCCACATTTGGGCAAAATACGAGGGCGTGCAATTAGGTCTCCATATCGAGGTTGCATCGAGAACAGATGGGGTCAGCCTCCTGTAGTCGTTTCTGAATATTAGCCCCACACGGAAAGCTCCACTGCAAGCCCTCCAGATAAAAGATCGCACTTTAGGGGGGACTTTCAGACTCCAAATAAGCTTCCAGAGCCGAGAAGACTCGTCTGAACTGGCACCCACGCCTCCCCTATCAACGTTCTCGCTCCACCTGATAAAATGGCAGCCAGATTTAACAGTATAAATTCCATCCGTGCTGAAGTGCCACACCAATTTATCTTGGGAACTGGGACAAACAGGGATGCCTAAGATGTCCTCAGCCTCAAATGGAAGCAAATTTTGCCTCACCATGTCCGTGCGCCAACCACCCCTTTCAGCATCAATCCACTCACTCACTTTCTCATCCGCATTAGATGCAACCGGAGATATTAATCTGAACGTTGGTGGACGCAACGTCCACTTGTCTTGCCAGACTCGCACCCGTTGACCATCCCCAATGAGCCACCTACAACCTTTCTTCAAAACATCCTGCCCATCTAAAATACTACGCCAGATGAAACTAGGGTGATGACCTAGCTTAGCCTCCAGGAAATCACACGAAGGATAATAACGTGCTTTGATTAGTCTGCTAGCCAAGGAATTCGGGAACTCCATAAGTCTCCAACCTTGCTTTGCTAACATCGCTATGTTGAAAGATGACAAATGACGAAAGCCTAAGCCTCCATTTCGTTTCATAGTGCAAAGTTTATCCCAAGCAACCCAGTAAATTTTCCGCTTCTCCTCTCCAAAACCCCACCAGAATCTCGCCAAACCCATCTCAATATCGTGACAAAGAGATGTTGGAAGCTTAAAAAGTCTCATGTGATAAGTAGGGATCGATTGGGCAACTGCCTTTATCAGGACCTCTCTACCCGCAAAGGACAAAAGCTTCTCTTTCCACCCTTTTATCTTCTTCCAGATTTGTTCTCGGATTGTCGAGAAAACCAAGGTCTTATTACGTCCCACCACAGCTGGTAGACCAAGGTATTTACCAGGAACCTGCACCATATTAGCTCTTAGAAGAGCTGTAAGCTTCTCCCGCAAGTCATTACCCACGTTAGCACTGTAAAAAACCTCTGTTTTTTGGAAATTAATCCTCTGCCCCGAAGCCTTTTGGTAATCATCCAGCACCCTATTCACTGTAGACACATTAGCCTCATCGGCCTTGCAAAAAATAATGGCATCGTCCGCGAAAAATAAGTGTGAAATTCGCGGAGCTCTTCGACAAATTTGAACTCCAGTAAGCATATTCCTTTCCACCTCACGGGACAAGAGCCTAGAGAAAGCCTCTGCACAAATAAGAAAAAGAAAAGGTGAAATGAGATCGCCTTGTCGAAGCCCACGACGCGGCGAGAAAGCCCTCGTTGGAGCGCCGTTAATGAGAACAGAGGATGCCACCGTAGTA
Organism: Spergularia marina; assembly: GCA_963680865.1. Lineage (NCBI taxonomy): Eukaryota > Viridiplantae > Streptophyta > Magnoliopsida > Caryophyllales > Caryophyllaceae > Spergularia > Spergularia marina. The sequence goes on along the minus strand of OY804553.1, from coordinate 15,976,399 downwards.
AGGCATCGCATAATCCTAGACACCCAGTCACCACAAAAACCCATCTTACGCATAACTGCATCCAAAAAGTTCCACTCCACCCGGTCGTAAGCTTTACTCATGTCTAGTTTCATCGACAAATAGCCACGAATTCCATGATTGTGGGATTTCATGAAGTGAAAAACTTCAAAGGCTATCATGGCATTATCAGAGATCATTCGATCGGGGATGAAAGCACTCTGTTCCTCTGAGATAATCACACCTAACAGAGGCTTCAAACGATTAGCTAAAACTTTCGCTACCAGTTTGTACACCACATTGCACAAAGAAATCGGTCGAAATTCTGCCATAGTCTGTGGATCTTTATTTTTTGGAATCAAAACAATGTGTGTTGAATTGATCAGGGCCATATTCACCCTTCCGTCTATATAGTCTATCACCAATGTTGATATATCTTTGCCGATTACGTGCCAATATTGCTGGTAGAATTCTTTTCCTGTTCTTGTATCATGTTTAAAGATCAAATTCATTGCTTTGCTAAAATCATGAGCTCACACTTTTGCTTGAAGTCATCATCTTACATGATTGATGATACCTTAAGGGGCCATGTTCGGCTAAACATTAAAAACTAGTAAAAAGTAGCATTTTGACCGGATCAAACTGATAGTATACCTATTTAGCTGACATAATTTAGTTAGCAGTTTGAGTACGTTGCATTTGGGCACAAAGTAACAGTTAGGAGTCTTAGGACTACCAAGATAGGAGGCCGGAGTCGACATACAAAGGGAATAGGTTGGAGGCCCCAATACTTGTACGAGTATCGTACAGTTGCGTAACACAGAATTGATCACCCCAAGCCTAAAACCCCTCAAATATTTCCTCCTTAAACCCCTTCGTTTTTTTCCATTCTTTCCCCATTCTCTCTCTCTCCTCGTCACCGGCACTTGTTCTGCAAGCTCTCATCAGTCATCACTCTGTAAGTTATTCTCATTTCTATTTCTTTTTAAAAAAAAAGTCAATGCTTGATTGTATTTACCATTTTGGAAAGTCATTTTTTCGATCATTTGTTGGTTTGTACACTTGGTCATAGCTGCCTGATTACTTTGTAATGTCCATCAGATTGAATTGTTATCGTTTTTTCGCGGTTGGTTTGTATCCATGACTGACTTGGGATGGAATAGTTGTTGTTGTTGTTGTTGTAGGAGGATGGATAGCTTGTAGGAGAATTGGTAAATTCAGGTTGCTCGAAGAATAGTTACCCAAACCTATGTGCCATGTGAACTAAGTCCCAATAATGGCAAATTCAGGTTGCTCAAAGAATGTTGGAGCGAAGATCCCTCTGTGAGACCGAATTTCACTGTGATCATTTTGCGGTTGGACAGGGTAGTTACCCAAGGCTGTAAACAAGACTGGTGGAAAGACACCTTCAAACTTCCTTGGTTGTAAGCAGCAGGACACTTGTAATTCGACTTGGTAAGCATCTTGACATTAGCTTAGGCTTACAACTAATCCATGTTAAACAAGTACATTTCGTAATCACATGGACTATATTTCTTCCAAGATTAACACTGTTAGAAACCGATGCTACTTCTTTGGATTGAGTGCAACATTCAACAGTTTTTTAGTACTTCCATAAAAACTTAAAACAGCATGGTCAAGTACTCTACTAAGGCTATGACTGTCATCCTAGTGACACAAGTAGTACATTTCGGTGGAATGACACAATCTGTTGTACTTGTAGGAACGGAAAGAACTTTATGTACGCGCAGATGCTTTGTGGAAGACCATAATACACCATTTTCACGAGAAGAAGCCGCGGGATTTTTCACATTATACTTGCTCTGATAAATTTTGATGGAGGCGGCTTTGGGATGAAGAGAATTGGTCTGTAAAGATGTTACATACTAAAAGCATATATCAAGTTTTTTGTTCTTGTGCTCCATAGCGTTCCTTTCTTTTCTGTAAGAGCTGTAACAGTTCCTTTCCATATCATGTATATTGTGTGCCAAAAAAAAAAATGTAAAACAAAGTGTTAATATGCGTTAATAAGCAGTAAAATGTAGTATAATCTTACTGTATGTTCTCTCTTTCAACTCACTATTTTTATTCTTTTCCTGTTTTTTGAACAAATTCTTTTCTTGTTCTTGTATCATGGTTAAAGATTAAATTCATTGCCTTGCTATAATCATGAGCTCACACTTTTGGTTGAAACCATCATCTTACATGATACCTTAAGAGGCCATGTTCGGCAAAACATTAAAAACTACAATAGTAGAAAGTAGCATTTTGACCGGATCAAACTGATAGTAATACCTGTTTGGCTGATATCATTTAGTTGGTAGTTCGGTTAAAGCAAATTTTAATAACTCAACAGTTACTTTTGCCGAACAAGTCCAATATCAACTATTACTTTTGCATCTAACATCAATCTTTACTTACCAGTTACTCCAGTCTGTTTCCACACAACTGCCTGCTATATAAACAGTTGGAGTTTAGGACTACCGAGTAGAGTCAAAGTCTACCAAAGAGAGGAGGCGGGAATCGACATACCAAGGGAAGAAGCCCCAATACTTGTACGAGTATCGTACAGTTGCGTAGCACAGAACTGATCTCCCCACGACCCCACCCCAAGCCTAAAACCCATTTTCCTGCTTAAATCCCTTTCATTTTTCCCCATTCTCTCTCTCTCTCTCTCTCCTCGTCACCGGAACTTGTTCTGCAAGCTCTCATCAGTCATCACTCTGTAAGTTATTCTCATTTCTATTTCTTTTTTAAAAGAAGTCAATGCTTGATTGTATTTACCATTTTGAAAAATCAATTTTCCGATCATTTCTTGGTTTGTACACTTGATCATAGCTGCCTGATTACTTTGTAATGTCCATCAGATTGAATTGTTATCGTTTTTTCGCGGTTGGTCTGTATCCATGACTGACTTGGGATGGAATTGTTGTTGTTGTTGTAGGAGGATGGATAGCTTGTAGGAGAATCATTTTCACCTTGATTGCTCTAAAAGCGGTAAATTTTAACGCCAATCAGTAATTTTTATGGTCGTAAAAAACTAAGACTTGTTACACTTTGTGACTTGTGAGGGTGATATAATTTGGTGAGTGCTAAGTTTATAAATTAGGATCGGATGAAATCAGGGCGATACCATAAAGGCGGTATTGTTCAATCGAGTGACTATGTATGGGAGTTTTACTATAGGAGACTAGGAGTTTATGGTGCTAAAATACTAGTAAAAGGCGAAAAGAGAAGTTCTTTTTGATGAAATTTCGACTATTGGACATTTAGGGTCGTAGGGAAGGTCTTTGGGAGGTTGCAGATCAGGTGCAGTTGTAGAAATTTAATTGACGGAGTGGAACTTTTGCTTTTCTTCGATAAAATCCTGATGTATTTAAAGGGGTTTTAGTTTGCATTTAAGGGCTGTTTGATTTAGAGGGTTTTAGAAAAAAGGAAAGGGAATATTGTGCTCCGATTCCTTGAAAGATGTTTGGTTGATGTTTTTGGTTGCCATGTTGATTTCCTCGTGAAAAAATTGCAATTGCATTGCGATGTTGGAAGTTACTTTTAAACGTAATAAATAATATTGAGAAACTGATATTCGTTGTGCTGCAGTGAAATCTTAGACTGTAGTTGGTAATTTAGCTAGGTAAATGGATTCAACAATCTCAAAATGGTGGTGTTCTGAGTCGTCCGATGTAAATGTTGAGTGATGTTAAGATGAGAATTGGATTGTTAGACTCTGTTAGTGTTTTGGTTCGCGACAATTGTGCTCTGTCCCGAAATTTTTCTGGAGTGAAAATGTAAATATTTGATGTTACACTTATATTTACCCTCCCCCCCGGTTGCATAGGCTGGATGCATGCTTGTTGAGCTGTATCAGCTTGATGTATGATTTGTTCACTGTTTCAGGTGCATTGAATAACCCTTTTCTGGTGATATTTTGATATTACTGAACTCTAACAACACTTTCATCCATGAATTGCTTGACATACAGGCCTGGGAAATGTGAGCGTGCCGTATTGTGTGAGGGCTGCGTTTGTTGCTAATGGCATCCAGAGTTTTAGTAAGGAGGAAAAGAGTTTATGTTGACTTTCTGAATGTACATGTACGATCGTTTCAGAGTTTGCAACATGCCACTCCCGGGCAGTCCACTCAGAGTTTAGGTTTCCAGAGTGTAAGCTCCGCTAATGTTTCTTCAAGATCTGATAATGTGAAGGAGGGACAGACACCTTCCATTCCTAGTACTAGATATGCTCAAGCAGAATTTTCTGCTCTAAGAGAATATAGATATAAATGTTTCAGAGTTCCATTACCTGGGTGTCAACGTGAGATACCTAAGAAGGGACTGCCAATTGGGACGGAGTTACAATTTATACGTCACGCTTCAACTGCAGCTGCAGGTCAACCAGAAAATGACGATAAGGAAAAGGAAGCAGTTGGTACTAAAAAGAAAAAGGAAGCATCCCCAGAGGAATGTGATGAAGCTGTACTTGGCTTGAGCACAGTAAAAGCAAAAGTGAAGTCTCAACTAGAAGAGTCCCAAAACGGTGCTAAGACTGTCCTGCATAGACTTTGGATGTCACTTTTAGGAATTGGTCCTGCTCTAAGAGCTTTAGCTTCAATGAGCAGGTTTGGGTTGGGTGCTCATGGTGATTTCAGGTGGTTGGTTTTTCCTCATCAGATGGTTGTTTAAAGTTCATGTATTATTCTTGATGCAGGGAGGATTGGGCGAATAAGTTGTCTCACTGGAAGGATGAAATTAAATCCACTGTACAGCACTACTGGCTGGGCTGCAAACTGTTGTGGGCAGATGTGAGAATTAGTTCAAGGTTGCTCGTAAAACTTGCTGGTGGAAGAAGCCTCTCTCGACGAGAGAGGCATCAGCTTACACGAACAACTGCAGATATATTTCGGCTTGTCCCTTTTGCTGTGTTTGTCATTGTCCCCTTCATGGAGTTCCTGCTACCAGTATTCCTGAAGCTGTTTCCGAACATGCTTCCGTCCACCTTCCAAGACAAGATGAAAGAGCAGGTGAGCTAATGGCATCATATCTGATTGATTTTTATTTCCCTTCTTTTTTCTTTAACTTGGTTCATATGAGGCTTAAGTGAAACTGTCTTCATGGTTGTAAGCATTTTGAATAACCAATCAGTACAAAATGGTTTAGTGATGCTTTTGGCTTGCCTTTTGTGGTGTCTATAAACATTTATTGAGACTGTATTTGTGTCTGGTATTGTTTATGTTGTATTGCCTTTCTAGACTGGTTAATGGTTAAAACTCTATTGAGGAAGTACATACAGTCAGTATGTGTTTCATTATGTATTATGTCATACCGAAATATCATTTCTAATGTCTGTGATAAGCTGGGATGATGATGGACCATCAGTTGAGTCGAGAACATTTTTTTTTTTTTTGGGCATATGATCCTCTTGTCAATCCCTAAAAAATAAAAAAGTTCCCTCGATCCCATTTGAGTCTGAAATTATAGATATGAAACAGATAAAAGTATTTACTGAATGCTTTATAGTTTGCACAACCTTCCGTTAGAATTGTCTCAACATGTTCTCACGGGGAATTAAGATAAATGTTATGAAATATAAAGGTTAACACTACAAGACAACTTCATGAAAATGAAAATAGCTAATAAACGAACATTACAAGCTAGGAGTAAATAATATGATTGGGTGAGCAAAGTATTTTATTATCAACTCAGAATTTTTTCCTTTTCGTTTTGGTAGTCTGCCAAAGTCATGTTGAATAGGGAGAACTCACCTGTTCTGATCTCTTGGAACTACGGAGTATTTTCATTTGTTTGTGAAATTTTTTAGTTTTGTCAATAGTAGTCTTAGATTGCTCAAGTTTCACAACGTTCAGGTGGAAATAATATATTCAAATCTATGTTTACTTGAAAACGTCAATCTACATCCAGAACCCTAAAATTGTCTATGAATGATGGCATTTGTGTGATAATCTGCTGAATCAATAAAATTGATTGCCTCGTGCATGACGCTTCTACGCCTTTGCTAGATAACTCTGTGACAGATTGTCTTTTTTGCTTTTTTTTCTTTTTTTGTGGTTCACAAATAGGAAGCCTTGAAACGGAGATTAACTGCAAGAATAGAATACGCGAAATTTCTTCAAGACACTGTCAAACAAATGGCTAAAGAAGTGCAAAATTCACGTAGTGGGGAAATGAAAAAAACCGCTGAAGATCTTGACGAGTTTCTGAACAAGGTAGGAGTATGTCCTTTTCTTGCAGTTTGGTATCCTCTTGGTCTTCATTTTGTATTGATGCAAGTCTGTGGTGATGTAGGTCAGAAAGGGTGCTTGTGTCTCAAATGATGAAATTTTAGGTTTTGCCAAGCTGTTCAATGATGAGCTTACACTCGATAATATCAGCAGGTTCCTCCTCTTTTAGTCTGTTGTGATCTCTTCAATTATGAATTGCATAACACGGTAATCTTGCATATCCCACTGGGAAGTTATTTTAATATAGTTTCACATTTCTGTTCTATTGTACATTTTCAGGTCCCGATTAGTGAATATGTGCAAATATATGGGAATAAGTCCTTTTGGTACAGATGCATATTTGCGGTACATGCTCCGCAAGAGGCTGAAAAGGCGAGTCTTTTGCCACCAGTTCACTTTACCATTCAATTCAGCGGCTGTCTGTGATTGGAATCATAAATTGCAATCACGGTCTAATCTTGTATTCAAATAGATTTGAACATTGGGAACAACTAGGTGCATCATATGATGTTGGCCTGTTTAAATTGCAAGGTTATCATTATTGCTCTATTTTTTCTTATCTTGAGGACATTTATTATCATAGGAATGACTGATCTAGTGTTCTTGTTTTTGTTTTCTTTTTGTTGGGCCTTTGTCAAAATTTATATCCAATGTTGAAATTTAAAGATTAGTTCATGTTTTTTTGTCCAAAAGTTAATCTCTTTTAACAAATGGAAAGCATGTTGTCAATGTAGATCTATAAGAAGTGATATGTTCTAAATAAGGATCTCCTCTTCGTATGTCTTACATTAGGTATCTGTAGGTAATGAATATGTGTTTTGCTTTGTTTATATATTTTCGTAACTTTGACTTTCTTGATACTTGATTTATGGACTAATTTAGGAGTCGGCAAATATAGTTATTTACATGTAGAATGAGAGTTCAGTTTCTGTAAAATTTGGTTAAAGAGTTGGAAGTTAATATTTCGATTTGAGGTGTTCCAACTTGCTAGTCTCTCACGTTTTCCACTTAAATGAGATATAGAGGCGCCTGGCAACTGTTTCTTTGTTTTTCAGGCTGTCAAAGCCATGACCACCTGGTAGTGTGGTTTGGCAGCCTATGCGAACAGTTGAACTTATTCTGTATTCAGATATAAATGTCTTACCCAAATGTAATTAGTAAATGGTTAACATTCCAAAGATCGAAAAACTTTGAAGTTGACATTGGTTCGTTTTCCTTCACAATTCTGATATTTGCGGGTGTGTGATTACCAAGCCTTCTTTGGTGTGTATATGCATCTGTATGGGTCTATGTATGCTTTCAATTGATGCTTCTGCTAATTTAATTCCCCATTTCTTTTAAAACTGCAAGTACAGGATTAAGGATGATGATAGGTTGATTCAAGCAGAGGGCGTTGAGTCACTTTCAGAAGCTGAACTTCGCGAAGAATGCAGAGAGAGGGGCATGCTTGGATTAGTATCAGTTGAAGAAATGCGCCAACAGGTAGCTTTCTTTTCTAAAGTTTTCCTTTTCCACTTATGAAATTTTTGGGACTGGGGTAATGTTGTTGTTATGAATTTTTTGGTTGCCTAGAGGGGGGTGGGGTGGGGTGGTAATAGTGTATTCAGTGTTGTTACTTGTGTACTTGTGTTTATATTTCTTGAAAAATGTATAATGTAGTTAATCTGTTGAATTGTTTGTTCTCGTGCTTAGCTTGTTGTTATGAATCAGGGAAATAGCTATGTTGTTGATAACAACCTTTGCTATGGTACAATATCACAACAATGGAGTTGCATATGTGCTTTTGGTCTTGTCTGTAAATGTCTTACTTTTGTTAGAAACTCAAGCTTGTGTTTAAGAAAGGATCTACTCTATAGTTTACGAGTTCCTGCGCCTTGTCACTATTCTTTGGCCTCAATGCGGAAAACCGTAGCAATAATGTTATTTTGGTCGAACTTGTTATATTAGACTAGGTGTGTGACATTGTAAATGGCTCCTTTAATCGGATTTATATCACTACGTTCTTGTCCTTCTTCACTATACTGCTGGAGATAATGGAACTTCATGATTTTGTGCAGCTTCGTGATTGGCTGGATTTGTCACTTGGTCACTCTGTCCCGTCTTCCCTTTTGATTCTTTCTAGGTATGTATATGTAGTGGTCTTTATTTGTTCATTGTGATTTGTGGTCATGATATTACGTAAAGAACTTGAAAAGTCTACAGGTCACCTTCTTGAAAGTTTACTAGTGAACCTGATTCTGACTTTTGCTATCAGGGCCTTCACAGTATCAGGAAGGCTGAAACCTGAAGAAGCTGTTCAGGCAACTTTGTCTTCTCTTCCCGATGAGGTTGTAGACACTGTGGGCATCACTTCCTTGCCCTCAGAAGATTCTGTCTCTGAGAGGAGGAGGAAATTGGAGTACCTTAAGATGCAGGAGGAGCTCATCAAGGTTTAGTAACCTATCATGCTTCGTTTTCGCACCTTGCTGCACCACACCTCCAAAATTGTTCAAAGTTTCAAACCATTAAGAAAGTATCTGATATCTGTATAAGCATAATATTGCTTTTATTATTAACTGATTGTGTCTGTTTCGCCAGTTTGGGGTAGCTGTGGTAGGAAATAAATGGACCTAAGGTTAAGAACAAGCTTACATTATATGGGGGAAGAGGAAGGGGGGCTGTGGTGTTGGTTTGGTTGTGGTGCTCTGCGTTTATGTACATTTACTTTGCAGAAACAACATTAATAGTGCAACTGTGACATTTTACTTGAACAATCATTCTAGTTGTTTCTCCTGTGTCTTTATACAAGGGGTGGGAGTCTATCTAATCTCTTTTTATCCCATCTCAGATTGGTCTTGATTGATTGACTATTTCTGGCCAACTGATCACAGGGTGAGGAAAATGAAAAGCAAGAAGAGCAAGCTAAGATGAAAGATACTACAAAGACCGAGGATGATATCGCACTTAAAGAAATGAATATTGCAACTGCAAGAGAAGCACAAGAACGAGCAAGGGCAAGAGCAAAAGGAAAACAAGATCAGCTATGCGAACTCAGTCGTGCGTTGGCTGTATTGGCTTCTGCATCTGTATGACCTGAATCTTTGTCTTCGCCTCATCAGATAAACTTGTGCAATTCTAATAAATATCATCCTGCCATTTTTTGCAGTCAGTGAGCAGGGAGCGTGAAGAATTTCTAAGGCTCGTCAAGAAAGAGGTATGCAGAGATTATGTATCAGCCAAAATTGATAGAGAGGATGTTATGTGATCAGCATTACCACACATTCAGAAGAAGAATAGTGTGGAAATCAGTAATCGCCAACAGAAGATGATGACCCGCCATTACATCAATGTCATGTAATGGTGATTGTTGTGTAAAATCTTGCATCAATTCAAGTTCCTCGCTCATCCACATTCCCCTTTTATTTTTGAACTTATAAGATCTCATTACATTACAAGGTTGATTACATACTACCAAACATAGCCCAAGTATCTTTGGGCTGACCTTTTGCATTTGTCTTATTGATTTTGATTGGTGAAAATATCCCGAATCCTTCAATGTGAAGCCGGTAGAGAGTGGAGACTCCCCTCCCCCCTCTATCCCTTTTAATTTTGTGTGTGTTTTGCAGCACAGCTTACACCTGCCATTCAAAAAGTTTTGCATAAGCCTGCCTGACCATTTGTTATCACTTTCCAATTTTTTTCCTTCAATGCTTCAATTGTCATTTTCGTGTGAACTTCAGAGATTTTGAAGATTTATTTGGTAACTTGACCAACTGATGTTGATTTTTGGCCCTTGTTCCCACTTGAAATAAATGACTAAAAATTAGCATTTCCAGACGAATTTCAAATTCTCTGGGCCGGACTTAACTGGTTATGGTGTGGCTGACACACCTGTCCAGTCTATATACTATAAATCCTTGATCGCATAATTATGGTTTTCATTATCATATACAAAGAAGGAAGTTCCACTTACCATTGTTGTTCTGTTCATGATTACAGATAGAACTCTATAATACTATGGTAGAGAAGGAGGGTACAGATGGTGAGACTGAAGCTTTGAAGGCATATAGGGCTGCCCGAGAAGAAAGTGACCATGCGGCTGAATCAGCTATTGGGGATAAAGTCTCGTCAGCACTGATAGACCGAGTAAGTCTAGTTTTCCCACAGAATTAAATCCCTGTTTCTTGGTGTTTGATATGGTGTGAGAACTCTCTGATTTGTTTCTCTGCTGAATGTTTGTAGGTTGATGCAATGCTCCATAAACTTGAGAAAGAAATTGACGATGTAGACGCGACAATTGGTGATCGCTGGCAGCTACTTGACAGGTATGTCAGATGCCTGGCTAAGGGTTAAGAGATATCTTGAGACCTTTAGCTTCCTCATCTTCTATTTTGAAATAATTTAAACGGTTGCAATTATCTTAGTTTGAGGAATGATATCCTTAATGTTTGTTGTGAAGGGTATGACTGCTAGAAGATCTGTTTGCTTAGGACAGGTTAATCAGGATATGGTTCATGTAGTCATGTAGAGACTCTGCTGGCCTGGAGAATCAAATTTCGGAAATAAAATTATCTATGGAAGGGTCCATTTCAAAAGATTATTTACTCTAAGTTTGTTGGCATAATGACATAAAGACACATATTATGTGCCTATTCTTGGCAGTTGCGTCAAATTTTGTGAATGACTTAACACTTGTTATCTGCCTCTGCAAAACCTTTTGGTGAAGTGACCATAACCATCTCTCCTTTCGGCCATGGATTAGGGAAGTAGACGTTATGACATTTGTCCAAAAGTCCGACTATGTTAAGGCACTGTGAAACAAGTGAATTTATATAGTGTCTCAGTGACTGGTTTGTGAAGATCAATTCAGTTATAGCAATCGGGATGGAAGTTGTCTTCGAACTATACATCATATTTTGTTTGGTACTCCCTGCAGGGATTTTGATGGAAAAGTAACAGCTGAGGAAGTTGGAGCTGCTGCAACGTATCTGAAGCACACGTTGGGCAAGGAAGGTGTCCAGGAATTGATTAGCAACCTTTCAAAAGATGGAGGTAACGATTTATAAGATTGTTCTCAGTTTTTTAGCTGCTTGATGTTTCTAGTAAGTTGTTAGACGACTGTATGTTCACTATGTCAAAGGGAGACCTACTCAAATGCTTGCCTCCCAACATTGGTCTGTGTAATTTTTCTTACTCTTTTGTGACCTCTTCTAATCCCTGTTCTCTTATACCCCTCCATTCAAGACCAATCTTCCTATGCTTTATCTGCACGCTTTTAAATGTGCAGATTTAACTATGTTAGACTTATTAAAGAAAATCTTAAATTTGGTGAAAAACAGTATTGTTATGTAAATTTGTCTCACAAATATATACAAGTTTTGCACAACTCTAACATAGCTAAATCTGCACCTTGAAAGCGTGCCGAAAAGAGAAAATTTGGTCTTGAATAGAGGGAGTACGCGTTTCTTCTTTCCTTTTTTTTTCTTTTTTTTTTTGTGTGTGTGTGTGTGTGCCCGCGCTCTAACTAGAAGTTTATTTTCGATTTGTGTTTAACCAGATGGAAAGATTCTTGTCGAAGATATTGTCAGATTAGGCAGTGGAGCTGCTGACAACCACTCTGCGGAGTTGGGGGAGGCTAGACGCTGATCTTGGAGGTGTGCATTTATGCTGTGATAGTATTCAATCTTTCTTTGATGCTTATAATTTAAACCCAAACTACCACAATATCTCACCATTTGATATGGTTTCAACTTCCATGGTGGAAGTATTGGTTCACCAGCATCTGCTTTTATATGGTGTTGGCTTTACCTTATTTATGTAGGCTTAACATCGTGGAAGTATTGAGTTAACTTCCGTACAAACCGATTAAATACTACGGAGTATAAAACTTTTTGGTATTCTGTCAACCGACTTTTACCATAGGCCATAGCAGTGTTGGATATGGCCCTCACTTTTCATGCTTTTGTGCTTCTGTTGTTCTAAACTGTACTAGTACACTGCTTCATATGTGGCTACAACACCTGAGTCTCGTCGTCATTTTTGCCTACATCCTGTAATTATAGCTAATTGCTGAACAGTGGAATATAATTTGAAAGTAAAACAAATGAAAGGACAGAAAGATAACATTTATGAAAAATAGAAGCATTCCCAAAATCCCAATATTCTAAGCCAATTTGTTCTATGAATACCATTCTTGGAGCCCTACATGTTCATTAGGTTTGCAGCAAATTCCTCAATGTTCTTGTCAGAGCTGCCACCTTCTTCCATAGCCTCTTTAGCCAGTTCCTTCCATTTCCTGACATTGAGTTTGAAGTCCCTTCCCGTCTCACCTTCCATGACTTTCCGAATGCAAGCTTCTACTTCATCCTTAGTTACAATGCCCTTTGCATCCAGCTTAACTCTGACACCTATCTTCCAAACATCTGCTATGTGTTTAGCATTGCAGGGTTGGTCTGTCCATTGAGGCATCGCCACCATAGGAACCCCCAAGCTTATAGCTTCTAGAGTCGAGTTCCATCCACAGTGTGTCATGAAACAGCCTATTGCTCGATGAGCTAAAACTGCTAATTGGGGGCACCAGTTGACAATCAACCCTCTTCCCTCAATCTCAGTCTTTATATTCAGAGGAAGCTTGCTCTCTTCTGAAGCTCTGACAACCCACAAGAAATTTTTATCACTTTGCTTCAATCCTTTTGCTATTTCTTCCATTTGCCCTTCTCCTAGTGAAGCCATGCTTCCCATAGATATGTAAATGACTGATCCTCTTTCATTAGAATCGAGCCACTGAATGCAAGCATCTGTTTCAGGCTCAAATAGGCTGAGCCCATATTCTCTGTCATCTTCCAAACGCTTATCCAAGTACATTGAGGGAATTGCTGGTCCTACTGTCTTTATTGGAGAAATTCTTGCCATAGACTCGAGCACCTGAAGAGAGTCGTAAAGTTCATATTACTGCTACCATGACAGAAGCCTTGAATCTTATGTTACAGCAAAGTATACTAGGAATTTATACCCTGGATAGCTTTTGGGATTGTGTGCGTGCACACGTGGGAGTATGTATATGTTTCCAATTCCGACGGATCCACAATAATTCGGGGCATAGTTTGTGTTAAGCTGCCTAGAGACACTACTAGCTGATTGGTAACATATGTAGTACTCGTTTTCGTCTTCTGAAAGCTTAGTTTAAAAAAGCGCGCCTGAGGCGCGCCTAGGCGCAAGGCGCACTGAGGCGCAGCTGCAATCGCCTCAGAAGCTTGAGGCGCACTGGTGTGCATGAGGCGCACCTGAGGCGCACTGAGGCGCACCGAGGCGCACTGAGGCGCAGGCCTTGAGGCGCACTGAGGCGCACGCGAGGCGCACAAGTGTGCAATTTTCAATTTCTTTCTCTTGTAACCTTATTTATACGCTTCCCTTTGCCCCTTAATCCCTTGTTTATACTTATTCATCCATTGTCCCTCTTTAAATACCAAAAAAAAGGTTTTTTTTTTTTCAAAATATGGTTTCGTAAAATATAATTTTATTTGCTAAATGAGTGCGCCTTGTGTGCGTGAGGCGTGCGCCTTCGCCTTGCTCCTTGCGCCTCATCGCAACGGCCCCCCAGCGCCTCGGTGCGCCTCGCGCCTCCTTAAACTAAGTCTGAAAGGTATAATCATACTTGAAAATAAGAAAGTTAATCATAAAGGATAGAAATCTTCATGTACCTGTTCTTCCAACTTGTCAGTAGTGTTGATGAAGAGCATTTTGGCCTTGCGAAAAGCCGAGGATTGATTAATATTCAGGCAATTGAGGCCAGGATAAGGATGAGAATTCACAAGTAAAGAAGGCACTTCATCAACCCTTAACAAGGGCAATGAAGGTACTGACACCAGAGAACCTTTAATGGGACTGGTTAAACCTCCCTCATATACATTATAGTGAATAAAATCAACAGCTGCTGACTGAGTGAAAAATGGTGCGCCATCAGTACCAGCTGCTAGTGCCACGTCCAGGATCCAAGGTAGAGCACAGTCATACACTACGAACTTAACAGGGTTCGTGGTGCTCTTGTAGTCCTCAATAAGTTTACTTAGACTCTGAGGTATCACTCTTTCGAAAATCTTGAAATAGGTCTCATGATTCTCAACCTTCTCCCCGTCTTTCAGACCGTCATGAATAGGTTGTATTTGGATGACGTCCGACTGAGACTGAGGCGGAAGTGTTTTCGCTAAGGTGAAGGTCGTGATGAGAGTCGCTTTGAGGCCTTTAGAAGCTAAGCGCTTCGCGAATTGGAGCATTGGGTTTATGTGTCCTTGTATAGGGTATGGGAAAACTAGAACATGAGCTGACTCTATTCTCTTTCTTTCTTCCTCCATTGTTTGTTTTCCTGAGGTCTAAGTTTCTTGCTTTAGTGGATATCTTATTAATGTGTTGATGAAGTTTGTGAAGTTTGTTAAGTCGGTGTTGTTGGCTTGTCGCAACTTATATAAGCTGATCCGAACCTCACTGTTCTCGTGAGTCTTGACCATAATTTGCCGTATGCTATACCAAATGTTCAATAGACTGCGCGTCTGTCTTATTTTTCACCAAACATTCAAATATAATTCAATTGAGAATGTTTTTTTTTTTTTTTTTTTTTACACTTAATAAAAAAAATCTACAACTTCATTGGAATAAGTTTTGAGCATCTTGTTCCCATGGATGGGTAAGATCTTTTTTTTTTTTTTAAGATCCGCTTACATAAATTGGTATGAATGAATCATCCCTTAATAACTAAAATAAGGTTGTTTAGTATTTAAATGATCCTAATCTACTAAAAATAATTTTTCATATCACATTTTTCTATGTTTTGGACTTTGGTACAAGGTTCATAATATATAATGTCAAGTCGTCAATTATCAACGAAACCCTTATTATAAGACCATGAATCCATGATCCGTCATAGAATCATGTAGATCTGAAGGATCGTGCCGCACATGCATCCGCCCATGAAATGTTTCTATTTATCCTACTTTCTTTTTTTGATATAATATTTATCCTACTTTCGGGGGCTTGATTAATCAAATATTTTACCCCGTAAAATCTATGAGTATGTCTTAAATACAGAAAATAATTAAATTTATTGTACATTTTAGCTTAGTACATACCTAGTCATTTACGAGTATGTCTCATTTTACGTCTTACTCGGTCTATATCATATTAACTCACCAATTATATCAATACATAATACGAGTAGTTTTTATATATATTTATTAGGTGAGTTGGCTAGAGGACAACAAAGGGATACATGAGGAGACTTTTGGTGACTCCGAAAGTTTGTTCTGTTGTTTTTTATCGAGGGGGGATCCAGGGACAAGGAAACCCCACATTCACTCCGAGCCATTGATTAGGCCAATAATTTTCTGGAGGAAGTGATGATTAGGCCAACTCCCTTAGAAACACAATACAGTGTCATATACTCATTGTAGTTGTTGCATTTCATTCTTTGCGGTAAGTGATGACGATGCGTCTTAATATGACCAAGGATTTGAAGAACATAGCATAGTCACTTCAGGATAAGGGACTTGTGGAGCAGATGGTTGTAAGTCTTGTAACAAATTTGTGTTCTCAGCATTGTGTCAGGAAACACGGTCCAGATTCTATTCGACTCAGGGAGGGGCTAGCCCTCCAAGCCTAGCCTGCTGAATTGAACCGCGAACATCCAATCCGAAGTACTTGACCCGCGAACATCCAATCCGAAGTACTTGACCCGCGAACATTCGAACTTGACTCGAATTTCTAATCTGAATTCAACCCGAAACCCGAATTGACCCGACCTGAAACCGAAAATGAACCGAATTCGGTTTAACCCGATATTGACCCGACCCGAGCATGACCCGAACTCAAATGACCCAGACCTGAATAACTCGATATTTTAATGAATCGGTTGAGCAAAAATGACTTGGATTAGCCATATCACATCTTCAATCACTCAAATTACCAATAAAACTTTAAGTTAAGATAATAGTAGACAAAATGTTAAGAAATCTGACATTAATATGATCATATTTGAACAATTTGAAATGACCCGATCCGAATTCGACCAGACCCGAATCTGACCGCTAGTTGGCACATCCGAACTAGACCTGACCCAAATTAGACCCGAAAAATATGATCCGAATAGACCCGACCAAAAAAGACCTGACCTAGAACCGACCAGAAAAGACCTGACCCAGACCCGATCAGAAAAAACCTAACCCAGACCCGATTAGAATGACTAGTTTGCTAGGTCTACTCACAATGCGTTTTTAGAAGAGCTACCAAGTATCACGCACATTCGCAATTGACCGTAGCAAGAATAGTAGTTCACTAAACTTATCAAACATGTTCTTATCCACCTGAGCCTTTCAAAGTGCGACAACTTACACACCCCAAATTCCCAACCTAATAATAATGTTGTTATAAAAAGGTTTTTTTGTCGGATCATACTTGATAAAATAAGTTTTTTGTCAGACTACACCTAATAAAATATATTTTGCCAAACTACACCTAATAAAATCTATTTTTTTGTTAGACCCACACCTAAATATCTAATGTTGACTTCCAACCTTCATCCACCCATTGCCGCCTTTTACCCACCCCTTACCGGCCTTAGCCACCTCATTGCCACTCCATTGCCGCTCCATTGCCGCCCCTAATCCACATTTTTATCACATGACCTATTTCTCCCCAATTTCTAACACATTATCTCTCTATCCCTAATGTTTTCTCCCTCTATTTCTTCAAATTTCCCCTTTTTTCGTCAATCTATTTTATCACAAATTCATTCAAAGGGAGATACCCAAATTTATCTTGGAACTAAAAATCAAATTTGGGGAGGAAATTAAGTTTGAGGAATTGAAAAGGGAGGGGACAAAACCAAATTTGGTGGATGTAGGGTGGCTATGGGTGGGTAAGGGGGCGGGGGTGGGTGGTTAAGGGGCGAAAGTCGACATATGTGTAGTCTGACAAATAAAAAGACTTTATTAGGTGTGGTTTGACAAAAATTGTTATATTAGGCATGGTCTGGCAAAAAAAAAAAGTTTTATTAAATGTGGTCTGACAAAAAACCCTTATAAAAGCGTTAACACTTTTAGTTCGTATCCTTGGTAGTATATTGAGAACATAGGTAAGAAGCGAGCCAGGTTGTTTAGTTCCGCATGATCCAAATGTATAATATGAACTGCATTGATTGCGTATATGCCTAGCACATAATTAAGTGGCTTATGTTTGGGAAATTTTATTTGGCTTGACGTCTTGGCCTAGGTTGGTTTGGTGCTGCAGTTCAGGCAGTCTTAGCCCTGTCAGTCTGAGCTGCATAGCCTCAAATGCAGTGATTCCAGTCAGATTTGCGTAAACACTGACTGGAGCGCCCATAACAAGATGGAGTAGAAAGCCACATAACATTTTTGCTGATTCCTGAATGTGAAGGGGCTTACAATGGAATATGAACTGAGATAGCAATTTGGTCACGTGAAGTGACAAATTGATGTGTTATTGAGGGAGACCAACCAAGATGATCTCACGTTGTGCAAGTACACCAAGCCGAAGCTTTAAAGACTGCACTAATATTGCCATTTTATGTACATTAACACCTCAAAAGGCCTTATGGTTTTCTACTCCTACATCAAGTCGCCAACAGCACCAGGCGTATGCTGTTAATAACGTAAAAACCTCCCATACGCCAACACCGTTAGCAGGGGCTAACAACTACTTGTATGCACAAATCATGCACTGGTCGTAATGCAGATTTTAAACAGAGCTAGAGCATAGCTCATCATGCAGCTTGGCCGGCTTGGGAAAGAATTGTGACGATATGACCTGCCATTGCCCTAGCTACTCCGTCTTGTTTCTGACCGAGTGCCCATAGCACCTTTCATGCCAATATACTTTCAACAAAAAAAAAATCACCGCATTGACATCAGAGTTCGGACTTTTCTTGCCCTCTCTGCCCTCTTGGCAGCAGGTGTTCTCTCTAGTCTTTGTCGCTCCTCGAGCCAAACCTGCCTCACTTTATCAATTGAATTCAGGAGCTTCTTCTGTGGAGTGACAAAGTCCGAATCATTTGCTTTCTCCTCTGATACGCATCCCACATTCTTTGCGGCCATAGAAGGCACGGGTGTCAACATGTTCGTTTCATTCTCATCTTGAATTTCTGATAGAGCAGCATTAGCTTCTCGTTGAGTTGCTTCTTCTCTCTGATCTTGCAGTTCGGCTCTTCTCCTCTCAATGGCCTGCATATCGTCAGATCAGATGTATTTCCATTAGGACAAGCAGTATGTTCAGTAATGCTGCAAAATATTTCAGGCATTCTCCATTAAAGCGAAACCACAACAGAAGCACGAACTCTGACAAACTGAAAAATCTTCTACGTTATATATCAACCTTCCGTCTACATTGAGTTGTGTAGTCAGCTAGTTAAGGGCAATAAAACACACAAGATTTCCTAAATGCAATTCTGCAATTGGAAAAGCATACGAAATCCCAAACACCTTTTAGAAGGGAATGAGTGAACATCTGACACCACGTTAGTCACTTGAAACATGAAAGTTTTCTTGCACATGTAAAGCCTGGATTACAGCTCCAACCAGGTAACCGACATTTGAAAGCTCTAATATCTGATATAAGCCTTAATACTGACAGTATTCAATTTCTGATACAAGCCTCTGTACTGACAGTGTTACTATTTCTGATTGACAAACAAACATAAACATGTCCACGAACCAAACATTACCAATCTATCTTTAGAATAGACCGCCAAATACAATAAACAACACATACCAAACAAGCACAACATAAAAGGAATTCGAGGACTCTATACCATTAGATTACAACGAGAGAACCATTACCCTGACAATAGCAGTGATGTCCCTTAAAGGGGTCCGAGGGTACCAAGAAGGTAAGTGATTCCGCCTGCCTTGGACATTTCTAACAGTCGCAGGTGTCCGATTTTCTTGATCAACCGGCAACCTATTCAAGTACCGGTAGTGATGCCTCAACCGCGATCTGTGGGCTTGAATGCCGCGCCTGCCTAGCCTGCCGGCACTAGCACTACTACTAAATTTGCCTGCGGAGACATTCTGCGAGGACAAGCCCCTCAAACGCAACCCAGGCTCATCTACAATAAGATTAACTCGTCGTTGAGCATTCGGAAGAAGGGTTGAAAGATCTACCGGTCTCGAAAGTCTATCTCTCGATACAGGCATCTTATATCTACAATTTGCTTATTATTTTGAACTGCATTATCACAAATGAACTCAAATTAACCACTGAAATACCAATTACCGCTCACAAATGAATTCAAATTAACCACTGAAATACCAATAGTCGCTCACAGACTCACGGTTTCTTCGAAATACGTACCAAACCAAATGAAATTGTTTTGAACATACAACTAATTCTTACACCAACATTACTGATTTCTCCACTAAAGTGCAATAACCAGGACAAGAAAAATATAAAAAGTGGATAACATGTAACAAAATAAATTACTTATATCTGATGGAATATCACAGAAAAAAAAGCTTTACACATACACTTAGGCCAACAAGATGCCAAGTTACAACAACCAAGATAGAACAAGCTCAGTATATTACTCAATCTTCAATATTACTCAACAACAACAACCTTTTTAACAAAATAATCAAAAATACCATATACAGACTAAACAAGTGAAATTAAGAAATACCCAGATAAGTAAATCAAAAACTCATATCCCAAAGAACATTAAAATGCATAAAAACACATAAGCTGACACATCAAACAAACAAAAAATAAAGGTCCAAACTTTGATCAAAATTGAGGAAATGAAGAGCGACCCAGATGAGAAAAGTTGGTAAAATGATGGAAAGAAAGCTTACCCTGATTAGATTTCTGCAAAGAAAAGAGGTACTGGGTGAGTGAACTGGAGGAGAGAGAGGAGAAAATGGGGGAGAAGAGAGAGAAAAGTGCAGAAGCGGCGAAGTTTGAAGTGAGAGAAGAGAGGAGTTTAAAGGGGGAAATTTTTTGGTAAAGTTAGTGTGAATAGTGCGGAGAAGTGGTCACATGGGGAAATTTTTGAGGTGTTTGAATTTCATGAAATTTTTGGATGGTCAAACTTTTAGTTTCGTCTTCAAAAGGCAAAGGCGGGATTTTGAACTTGGTTTGAAATTTATTGGTGAAATATTTTCGATGTGGTGAAATGAAAGTTTCAATTTTTGGTCAATTTGAAGGCGTCTGGTGGGTTGGGCCTGGAATCTTTTTGCTGTTGACCTGTTGTACTGTAGTGGGGATTAGTTTTTACTAATTACTAGTAATTATTACTACTGTCATTTACTAATGAGTGTGATGGAGTTTAGCTTCATGACCCGATCCGAAATGCAAGGCTTGTGATAACTAGGTTTGGACCCGAAAATAATGTAATGTTTAATGTTCGACTTTTGAATGTACTCAAATTGAAATGAAACCGAGAAATTCGATAATAATCTACATAAATTGAAACTTGAAATCCAAAATCGACCTGAATTGACTGTAGAAATATTTAGAATCTAAATTGATACACGCTTTAAAATTAATGGACTAAATGGAGATAATTTGAGAAATGTACTTTGGGTTTGGGGTTGTGATGGGTAAGGTCGAGTTAATTAGTTCTTAGACGGGTTGTATCAGTTCAAATCAATCTCCCATAGGTTGATCGAGATTAGGGTCAGACCACATTTGTGAGTTGTCACGTACTGGTTGGATCCAATTTCTCATACTTAGTACTCCTGAGATACTGGTTTTGACTTTCTTTACATATAATCCTTTTAAAAAAATTGTTGGCCACAACTTTTAAGGTTCGGTACCTTGGGACATTTTGTTGTGACTGTGACCTCGGTTTTATTACTCTTTAGTCTCAAGTCTACCGGGTCCACTTGTCTCGCATCGAATAGCCACTGGTTATTGGGCTGACCTCGACTTTGTACGGGTTTTTTTCTTTTTTCCCATGTATCGGCTTATGGGTACTCTTGGATATTAGGGCATCCTATTTGTCGGATCACCACTTACCTCATTCATCGACTTTGGCTTGAAAATTAGGTGGTGTCATTTTAAGCTCATCATGTGAGTTCTAATCTTAAATTCAATCGTTGATAAGAACACTAGTCGAGTAAAATATAGCAACTTCTTGTACAATACGCACCATCTCATGAGGTTTCCAAATAGTGATCATAATTGAACTTTCATATGTTCTCACAATGTTTTGTACAAGAAATACAAACTACAAAGGCTTTACAGATCACATTGTCATTATTCTTTGTCGAAAAGAAAAGCATAGTTATTATTGGTCTCAAGAAATTATTTGGTAATGAAGAAAGAAGAGTCTCTTTCTGATTCAACATAGTGATAAAGCACGAAAACTTCTGCAATCATAGAATTACAAAACGAGAATTCTATATATGACACAAGTTCTTATTTAATTTTAAGTTGATGAATATGCGAAGCTGAAAATGTAGATCATTGTAGCTTGGCAACAAATTCATCTATGTTCCTTGCAGAGCTACCATCATTCTCCACGGTTTCCTTAGCAAGATGCTTCAACTTATGTGCATTTCCTCTTATCTCTTTGGACCTCTGCCCTTCCATAACTTCAAGAATACAATTATTTATCTCCTCTCTAGTTACACAACCATCCTCATTAGCCCTAACCCTAACTCCTGTCCTCCATAGATCCGAGATACATTTGGCATTGGTTGGTTGATCAGTCCATTGCGGAAATGCCACCATTGGCACACCCAAACTTATGGCCTCTAGTGTCGAGTTCCACCCACAATGAGTTACGAAACAGCCTAGTGCAGGGTGAGCCAAAACCTCTAATTGAGGACACCAATTGACAATTAAACCTTTCTTTGATGTCTCCTTAAAATTCAATGGAAGTTTACTCTCTTCGGATGCCCTTACAACCCATAGGAAAAACTTGTTGCTTGTCTCTAAGCCTCGCGCTACTTCTTCCATCTGCTTGTCCCCTAGAGAAGCCATGCTTCCCATTGATACATAGACAACAGAGCCACTATCCCTTGCATTAAGCCATTGTATGCAAGCATCGGTCTCGGGTTGGAAAAGACTAAGGCCATAGTCTGTATCATTCGGTATGCGATTGTCCAAGTACTTCGAGGGAATACATGGCCCTATGGTCTTCACAGGACATATGCTATTCATCCAGTTTATCACCTATATATAGTTCAATAAATTTACATTCAAATTAAATGTGTCACAACTTTTAACAAATTAATTTTTCATTAGGGCTAGGCTACTAGTCCCCCATAACATCAAGATCCATCTTATACAAATTAGAACGATTCAATCATATTGTATGCGACATCGATCAGATCTAGACAAACTGTTTTTATCTATCCATTATCAGTCTATGACCACATATATGTAATAGTGGTATTACATGTGTAGAGTAACGTTGTAGATAGCATACCTCGATTTCGAGCTTGTCCAAAGTGTTGACAAACAGACAAGATGCCTCTTTCACATTCGAGAATTGATCAAACAACAAACTAAGAAAGGCAGGTGGGTAATGGCCAGGAGAAGACACAAAACTAGGCAAATCTCCAACTTCCAATAATGATTTGATAACAGGCAAGGACACAAGATCATTCCCTGTTGGTGGGGCCTTTAAATTCCCCTGATTAACATGGTAGTAAACAGAATTTACCACACAAGATTGGGTAAAAAAAGGAGCCCCCTCAACCCCACATTTTTTTACCACGTCCAAAATACAAGGCATAAGAGAATCATATATGACCATTTTGGGTGTAGGGCAGAGGATTTGGCTATTCTTCTCGTAATGATCAAGGAGCTCATGCAAGCTATTGGAAACGGCTTCCCTAATACGTCGAAAACGGGCATCTTGGTCGACATCGTCTGGTTTATCATTCCCATCAACGATTCTAATAAAATCTATGGAAGAAGACGAATCCAGCTGATTGTTTTTCTTGAAGGATTCGTGATTAGGGGTGCTAGAAGGAATTAGTACGGTAACCTTAAGGCCTTTGTAGGTTAATCGTTTTGCGAATTGGAGAATCGGGTTTATATGGCCTTGTAGAGGAAATGGGAGTAGGAGAACATGAGCTCCCCTGCTTGGTTTATCATAGTTTGCTCCATCAATATCCATGATCACTCTGGTTATAGGAAAACTGCTTTTTTTTCTTTTTCTTTGGGTTCTTTTTGAATGGTGGATCTTGTTACTTGCTCTACCTATGCTTGTAGTTAGTGTTGCTAATTTATATGTGTATGATAATGTTTGGCTATGATATAGTAATTACGTAGGTTTGGTTACTTATATTAGTAATGGTGCAACAAACGAGGTTGGAAGATGGCAATAAGGTGTAGCTATACTAGGCTCATGCATGGCCGGTATAATTGGAAGATATTGGACATCCATCATTAATCAGAGTAATGTCCTTCTGTATTTGTGTACCATCCATAAATATTCTTAACTACGGCCACAATATATCATTAATTCAAATTGCCGAAAGCAAATGGGTAGAGCTTTACAATGTAGACACAATCAATTTGTCTATAATGTAAAATTGGGATTGGAGTAGTCAAATTAATTTGTAATGAAAACCTGGGGTAGTCAAATTAATGGTGTTCGCAGTAAAATTATTTTTGCGATTAGTAAAATTTTGATAGTGTAGTAAAATTATTGCTGATATTAACTTTTCTTTTTTTTTCTAACTGGTTTTTCCCCACTGTTGCAGAGGAGCACCTAATACTACGAGGGATACAAGGATTTGAATGTAGGACAATAGTACACCTGCATTTTAGATTCTCAACTATTAGACCAACCTTACTTTTATTTTATTTTTATTTTCCGTGGAGGAGAAACCAACCTTGCTCAATTCAAGTCAAAGTTGTAAATTTGTTGATGAGTTACTGTCTTACTGGTGTTTAGTCAATTTCAGCGTGGAAATTTGAGTACAGTTCTCGACTTCCGATTGTTAAACATTTAATTTCCAACACACTTTGTTACTCCCTCCATAAAATTATACATGACTTTCTCACATTTCAAGACATCATATTTATTCGTCAATATCTCATAAGATATATTAGTAAAAATTATGAAACTATACTTGCATGAATGTATTTTTCGATACGAATTTAACGACATACGTTTCATAATTTTTCGACGTTTATTTCTCTCCAAAATCGCAAGTCAAACCCTCACCTCGTAATCCGAAAACGTCAAATATTTCTTTATGAAGGGAGTAATTATCTATTTTTTGAACATTATTTTAAATTTTTTTTATCTATTTGCTGGCAAGGATATCGGGACTCAAGTGACCCAACCCGCTAGTCAGAAAATATCTAAAACTTGACTTGATAGAACCAGAAATGTCGTAAACCGAAACGACGGCGTATTGATCTGATCAAATCATGCTCTGATTCAAATGATGCCTCGATGTCATTTCTATAATAATGACCCAAATGAGCGTAAATTGGTCTATTTTCTAGCAGCGTTTAAATAGCAAAATAACACATGTTAACAATCCTTCTAAATTAAAATTACCAACTAAACTCGAGGTAGCCAATACAACTTGTGAACCCGAAGATCCAAACTGAAGTCAACTTTTTAATTGACCCGGTATGAAAGACCCGACAATAACTCGAACCATGACCATCTGAACTCAAAAAGTCATATCGGGAAGATTGAGACCAAATCTGATAGAACCCGAGTCCCGACCCATCCTAAAGCAGCTCGCCGTAACTGAAGCAGCCCCCCGATTGACAACATTTTAAGGGTATGATATGGAGTGTTGTTTATTTGAGTATTGCAAATTGTTTATTTCTATTATGAACAAGCTAAGGTTGACACTCAAGTGACTCAACATAACACACTTTTTCTTAAATCAAACGTTAACGATCTAATTTTGTTTTTCTTAACTATAATTCTTCATCTTATAGAGACAATATACCAAATCAAATACTCCCTCATGTTCTATATGATGTTCCATAATAAAATAGCACGAAATTTTTTGTAGGACGTAAGATGTGGTGAAAAATGAAAGTGAGTGGTCACAAACCATTAGGACCACAAAATATATTACAAATAAGGAAAGTAGAAGATCATTTAAAACTGACTTAAAAATGAAACAGGAACATCATTCAGAACTGGAGGGAAAAAAAAAAGGGTACATGTTGAAGTTGGAACAAACATAAGGACAGATCAAGAATTACATACGTACAGACGTACCTCATACTCTAAGACATCAATGGTGTTGAAGAATCTCGAATCAGCTTCAGCATAATTTGAGAATTGCTTAAGCACAAGTTTTTCTAAAGCAGGAAACAACCCCACTTCACTTACTAAAGATGGCAAGTCCCTTGATTCTATGATCGGCATGCCAATTATAGAAACTCCCGGGCCATCAACTGGAGCACTTAGTATACCTTCATACACTTGGTAAAATATGGAGTTAACTAGGCAAGATTGTGTGAAATATGAAGCTCCATAGAGTCCGAATTTTCGAGCTATGTCGAGTGCCCATGGAATAGTTGAATCATAAATAAGACACTTAAGATTATGGCCTAGTGGAATTTTGTTTTCGATTAATTGAGTTAAACTTTGAGGTGCAATGACGTCAAATCTCTCGATGTAGGTATTGGCATTTTTTGTGTTTGCGGTTTCATTAACGTTGTCAGTGCCATCGGAGATGCGATCGATGGTGATAGAGCTTGATTGTAATTGGGATGGAGTAAAATTTGAGGAGAAGGCAGAGGTGGTGGCTAGTGTAACTTTAAGGCCTCTTGAAACAAGTTGCTTAGAAAATTGAAGCATTGGATTAATGTGACCTTGTATAGGATATGGAAACACAATGACATGGATTTCATTGATTTTGCTGACTTTGTTTGGCATATTTGCTTTAACACGATCAAGAGCAAAAATTAAACACTGAGACAAGTGATATATATCAAGATGTTTTATTGTTGTCAAAAAAAAAAAAAAAAAAAAAAAAAAAAACAAAAAGAAGATACGGAGTATATATCTAGATGACGACACTACAACTTCAATTCGTATATTTATATATAGAGTAGCCAAGAAAGTCTTATTAGCTTATGCGCTTAGAAAGGGATGTGATGGGGGATCAATCCTCTTTTTATTGTATGTATATTAAGAGCGGATAATACCTCAGACATGAGGATTTGAGCCCATCAGGAGACTCCGTAGGTATGCAGGTTGAATACTTAGCCGGTAGGTCATCAACCTTAATCATTACTATGAGTTTCAGTTTTGATATCATATATCCCAAGTTTATTTATAAATTATTGTCCCTCATCAGCAAAAGTTTATTGAAGAGAATGACCGGTCTATAAACTAGGTTATCACCAATTGGCTACTCTTATCATCAATTGATTTTAGAATGAAATTTCAGTAAACTTGTGGCCTGTCTTCGACTCTTTAAATCGAATGTAAAGATTCTACTAATAAAACATAGGATGACTACGGCATAAGTTAAATGACTAAAGCCTGGAGTAATTTACAAAAAATCCCCAATATTATTGCGTGGATAATGTCAGCCTAGGTTATTATCGTTGCATCATTTGGTGCATTAGTTTTCGAAATTCACAAGATTTTTGTGGACTAATCTGCTTTGTATACAGTTAGGAAAAATAATCTTGTCGGATAGTCTTGTGGACTAACCTACCAAATGATCTCACTTTGACCAATTGTAGGCTTTATTTCGTACATGCATTCTGAAATGACACTATAATTTATTCAAAATCAAACAAAGGTTTTGTCTGTTGCTGGATTGGAAAAATATGGACTAGTTTAAATGAATTGCATTTTTTTTTTTCGTTTTTTTAACAAATGAGTAGGTAATACTGCAGGGTGGAGACATGAGCATTCGAATCCGATACAACCCTCCGGCAGGTTATGCTTTTAACCACTAAACCTAGAGGTGTCCATTGGGCACTAGGAGCCTGGGCCCGGCCCTGGTCAAGGCACTGCCCGGCACGGCCCGGCCCAGGCACTGCAAAGCCCGGGTTTGGTAGTGCCAGGGCTAGTGCTCGAGTTTTCAAGCACTAGCCCTGGTCAAACCCGGTCAAAACCCTGGTCAATCCCTGGTCAAGTACCGGTCAAGCCCTGCACAAGTAACGGCCCGCCCAGCCCGCACTAGCCCGCCCCTAGCCAACGGGTAGTTTGGGTTTAAAACCCAAAAACTAGCCGTTTGTGCAACGACAGTTTTTTTTTTTTTTTTTTTTTTTTTTTTTTTTTTTGTTTTTAATTTTATCCCTACCCTTAAATTTTCTATAAATACCCAATAAATCCAACTTCAATTTCCACACAATCACTCTCTCTATTCTACATTTCTTCTTCAATTACTACAATTCTACAACTCTCAAGTATTCAAGTTTTAAATTTACTTAAAAAAAATTATTACAATTTTCAAGTATTAATTAAGTTTTCAATTTTAGTTAGAAAAAAATTACTACAAGTATTATATTAAGTAAGTATACAATATTTAGTACTTTTATTATTGTTATTTTGATAATTATTATTAGTATTGATAATTATTGTATTTTGTATTGAATATTTTAATATTCTTATCAAAAAATCATATTAACCCGAAATGGATAATCTAACTCCCGATCAAAGAACAGTGTTGAGAGAATATGAAGAATCACTTCTAGGTGATATTCATCAAGGTAAATTAATGTTTATAATTATTAGTTTTATTTTGTCAATTTTTCTTTTTATTGATATAATTTTATTTGTAGGTGTGGGTAATGCATCACAACAAGAATCATCGGTCATGCCACCACCCTGTTCTCGTCCAGCAACGGATGTAGATTTACAAGATGGTAAAATTCAATTTATAAAGTTGCATATTTATTCAATTTATTTAATTTTTTTAATTTATTCAATTAATGTAAAT
The DNA here is from genome assembly GCA_963680865.1 of Spergularia marina. NCBI lineage: Eukaryota > Viridiplantae > Streptophyta > Magnoliopsida > Caryophyllales > Caryophyllaceae > Spergularia > Spergularia marina. Next base: position 15,948,290 of record OY804553.1, on the reverse strand, counting down.
TTACAACTTAATTAATATCATTATTCTTTAATTGTAGGTGGACAAGGTGGTGGTATTATTAATCGACGTGGTGTCAAAACAAGTTTTGTTTGGGCTCATTTTGACAAAGTCTACACCAAAAATGACCAAAGAGGTGTAAAATGTTTCAAACTTGTTTGTCGAATTTGCAAAGCCAACCATGTTAATGTGGAATTGAAGTGGAAAACGGGTAGCGGAACTGGCACTCAAGCTCGACACCTACAAAGCGTACATGGCATAATCGACCCCGAAAAAATAGTTGAAGGTGAATCAAGCCATGGTGGTGGTCAATCACAAATCGGAAGTTATATGACCCCGACCCCGGTGGAGGTATTCCTTTCTATTATAATAGAGATCGAATGATTGATAATATGGCTAGTTTTGTTTGTCTTGATGAATTGCCGTTTAGTTTTGGTGAAAGTATTAATTATGAAGAGTTTAATAGATTATTATTACAACCTGCTTATAGAAAGGTGCCTAGGAACACTCTTAAGCGTCATACTATGGCACAATATCACAAAACTAGAGGCGAGCTAATTGAACATTTTCGTTCATTTAGTGGACGTGTTTGCCTAACTAGTGATACATGGACTTCAAGACAAGGTGAGCCTTATATATGCATTACCGCTCATTGGATTGATAATGATTATAAATTACAAAAACGTATTATTGCTTTTGATGTTATGGAAGAGTCGCATACCGGCTATACATATATTCTCGTATTCATGCTACTTGTAATGAGTTTAAGTTGACTAATAAGTTGTTTACTATTTCATTTGATAATGCTTCGGCTAATACTAATTGTATTGGTCATATCAAGAGTAATATTCCAACTTTATTATTAGATGGTATGTTTTTACATGTTAGATGTTGTGCACATATTATTAATTTGTCCGATCAAGAAGGAATTGCTTGTATTTCTCCTATTTTAAGCCCTATTAGAAAAGTTATTAAGTGGCTTAGAGCAACGGGCACAAAAAAGCGTAGATACAAACATCAATTGCCAGCAAAGAGATTTGGTCTTGATACACCAACAAGGTGGAATTCTACCTACACCATGCTAGGTGTTGCAATCAGGTATAAACAAGTTATTACTACTTTGTATAATGAACATCATTCTACCGATCCAAATGCACGACTTCTCGATGATGTTACTTGGGAACTTACCGAACCTCTTTATGATCTTTTGAAATCTTATTATGATGCTACAAAAGTTTTTTCGCTAGTATATGAACCAAATGTTCATTTGGTGATTTTACAATGCATTAAAATAGTTTTTGCTATGTCTAATGTTGATTCTTCTATTTACGATAGTTTAAAGCAAGTTGTTTCTTTAATGCGTGAGAAATAGTTGGCTTATTTTACTGAATTTCCTATTATATATGGCATAGCATGTATTCTTGATCCCGGTGTTAAATCCGTGGGATTGAAAAACATGTTAGAATTTTATTATTCAACATTAGAACAAGACTATGATGTAGATAATTATGTGAACAAATGTGTTTCTATTCTTACTAAATTACATGATTTGTATGATACACGTAGTGAAACTGATGCACAAGCTAGTTCTTCTTCCATGTCATCTAAATCTAAACCAAGTAGATTTGGTTTTTATTATAATATTATTTTAAAAAAATAAAAAATGATTTTAGATGATACTGCATCTTTTGTCAATGATTATTTAACACTTGTCCATGATACTACCGATGAAAGTGATTTTAGCATTCTTAATTGGTGGCATAAACATAGCCACCAATATCCGATTTTAACCCGAATTGCAAAGGATGTTCTTGTAGTTTCAGCTTCGACAGTTGCTTCGGAGTCCGCTTTTAGTGCAGGTAGAAGAGTATTGGATGAAAAGCGATCAAGGTGAGCTCTCGAATCCGTGAAAGTATGTGTATGCAAAAAAGATTGGGATCAAGCATTAAAAAGAAGACAAGGAAAGAAGTATGACGATGATGATGACGAAGAAGATGATCCATTCATGACAATGGATACTACATCGGAATCGGGAGCATCAACCGCCGATGAGAACGTCTAAGAATGAACCGATCAAATAATCAAGCGACGGTAAGTAAGGTAAGTGAAGAACTACGTGGGCTTTGATTCTTTCGAGATACATAGGGATCCTAATTATTATAAGTTTATCAAATAATGATAAAATTATGGTAATTATGACCAAGCCCTTTTTTTTTCCGGCCGAGCCAGCAGTGCCTGAGCACTGGCCCGCCCGGCACTAGCCCGGGTCAAAACCCGGTCAAGCACTGGCGGGCTAGTGCTAGTGCCTGGAAAATCGAGCACTGGCACTAGCCTGGGTGTGTAGGGCTAGTGCTAGTGCTCGATTCTCCGAGCACTAGCCCGGTGGAGCCCGGCCCTAGCACTGGCCCGCCCGGCCCGTGGCCACCTCTAACTAAACCAATCTTGATATTCTAATGAATTGCATTTGTGCGGCGTGTTAGAACTTTTTTTTTCCCAAACTAGTGCTCATGAAATACGTTATTCTAACGAAGTTAAGGTAGCAAAATTAACTTTGATCAAAAATTCACATTTCGTCATTGTTTATGTCACACATTTCGTTTCTTTATGTCACTTACATAATTTTTTAAGATACTAAGAAAATCGAGGAATACAAAGTCATTCATGAGTAACACAATTCGTTAGTTTATAATCATACGTATCAGTAGGTCTTGTGGGAGAGCGTATTACAATAATTTATTGAAAAACCAATCATGTCATTTACAGGTAACTTTGTTTATATAATAAGTAACTGTTGGACAGAGAAAGAAGAGGAAAAGGGGGAGAGCGTTCGGGATGGCGGTGGCCAGGGGGGTTTAGACTCCAAGTCACACTATTACTCCAAGTCATTAAATGTTCACTCGAAGTCAACATAATTAAACTCGCCTTAGTATATGTTTAGACCAAATTAACGAGCACATGAAATTAGTTTGGTCTCCTTAAAAATTTGAATTGGCCTTGCTCGTAGGGTACTCCCTCCTACCCATTGAGATTTTCATCCCCTTTTATTTTGCTGTTTTGTCGGGTATTGTTGAACGTTACTTCTACACCAAATGGCTCGTTCACTTGTTGTAAAAATTAACACATACTGTATTTTATTCTTCATTGCATTCTTACAAACCCACTTGCTTTTTTGATGATCAGATTTATCATTTAGTCTAGAAATAACCTCCAAAATGCCCAGTCAAAACATTAAAATGAAAGGAGAAGATCATTTTGAATAGGAGGGAGTACAACTTTGGCAAATCATACGCGGTCAATCGGCTTCCTGACGTATGTGCCGACACAATTCTAATTATTGTATACTCCCTCAGTCCTAGCTCAAACGCCCCATATTCCGTTTTGGGACGTCCCACCTCAAACACCTCATCTATTTTGGGACATATTTCTCTCTCCTACTTTTATTAAATTATCACATTTTCTCTCATATTATCTCTACTACTTTTATTAATCCCCACATTCTTTCTCCTATTTTTTCCTAATATTACTCCACTCAACTTATTATATCAATTTTTCTTATTCCAGTATAAAAAATGTCTGGGGCGTTTGAGCTAGGACGGAGGGAGTATGATCTATCATACAAATTAAAAAAAAAAAAATTACTCTTACTCAAATTAGTAAAAGAATAACGTACCTCGATTTCAAGCTTGTCCAAGGTATTGACGAACAAGCAATCCACGTCTTTCAAATTAGTGAATTGATCGAAGATCATATTCATAAGTGCAACCGGGTATGATACCCCGGGAGAAGTGACAAAGCTAGGCAAATCATCACCCTGCAACAATGAATTAATGCAAGGCAAAGACACAAGATCCGACCCGACTATTGGCCTCTTTAAGGCCCCTTCATAAAAATGGTAATAAATGGAATTTACCACACATGATTGGGTAAAAAAAGGAGCCCCCTCAAGCCCATCAAAATTTCTTACCACATCTAACACCCAAGGCATAATAGAGTCATATATGACCATTTTGGGTGTAGGGTTGAGAGTTTTGTTATTTTGCTTGTAGTGATCAAGAAGCTCAAGCAAACACCGGGATATCGAATTCCTTAGACGACTAAGATAGGCGGCTAAATCGCGCTTATCGGGTATATCTTCATAACCATCAAAGATTTGGATAAAATCGAGGGAGAAAGGATAATGCTGCTTATTTTCGAAGGATGTTCTTTTCGAAATGCTAGAGGGCACGAGCACGGTTAGTTTAAGGCCTTTGTAGGCTAAGCGTTTTGCGAATTGGAGAATCGGGTTTATGTGGCCTTGAAGGGGGTATGGCAGTACTAGAACATGAGCTCCCCTGCTTGGTACTCCATGGCTGTTATGTGCTTCAGTCTCCATCACAAGATTATAGTAGGATGTATATATCAACCCTTTTGGTTTTGAGAAGTAATGCTTTGATTTTGTAGCTTTATTTGCTTGTATATGTGTGTATATATATATATATATGATGACAAATATGGGTGGAAATAATTCTGTTACAATGTATTAGTACTCAATAATGTTATGGACTTATGGCTAGTTTGGACGAATTAGACATAAGATAAGACGGAGTAATGTAAATCATGACGCAGCTTTGGGCAAAAGAAAATAGCAATACGGAAGTTGGTGTATAGTACTAATGGAAAGTACTCCATTCGTCCCAGTTCAAACGCCCCATATTCCATTTTGGGACGTCCCACTTCAAACACCCCATCTATTTTGGGACATATTTCTCTCTCCTACTTTTATTAAATTATCACATAATCTCTCATACTATCTCTCCTACTTTTATTAATCCCCACATTCTCCCTCCTCATTTTTCCTAATATTACCCCACTCAACTTATTATATCAATTTTTCTTATTCCACTACAAAAAACGCTCGGGGCGTTTGAACTGGGACGGAGGGAGTAATAACTAACCGCACATAACGATTAAAAGTGCATCTCAGAGCAACTTCAATGAGTTTATAGTTTTGTCATACCATGTAGGAGAGATAAATGTTTCAACCTGATTTCTCAAATTACACTATATCTCAAATAATGGCAAACCACAATCGTTCTAGTTTGTAAATAAGTTATTAAGATATAAAATAATCCATTTTCTTAAAAAAAAAACAACTTTTTGGATTTTTTTTTTTATTCTCAAGTAATGTTGCATGGGGGAGCAACGTAACCCTGCAAAACTATATTTTACTCCAACGGTACATGCTACTTATATCACCACTCACCAGCTTGTCAGGCTAATCACCATCATAGTCATGTCAAGTGCACATTGTTCAATGTTCACATGGTTGGAGGAGACTGAAATTGTAAAACTCATGATTAAAATTCTAATGTTGGTAAATTATACTCTCTCCGTTAGACCTGTCAGAACCTGACCCGACCCGCATTTGAACCCGATTAGATCCGTTTTTTTTACCCGCGACCCGTATTTGACCAGAACCCGATCAACCCGAAAATTTGCGGGTCAAAACGGGTCGGATCAGGGTCAACCTGGCGAGTCAAAGTCAAAGTCAAAGTTAAAAAAAAAAAAAAACTAACCTAACATTTTAGGTGCTGTTCGGTATTGCTGATGTTTTTCGTTTTTTTTTTGGAGAAAAATAAACAAAACGCGTTCGGTGGATTCCGTTGCCAAAAACAAAATCAGCTTAATTCCATGATTAATCTGCCCGTTTTCTCAAACCACTTTTGATGGTTTCCAAAAACAAATTTAGATTTTTATTTTTAATTTCTTACCAGTTATCATTCCCATCATCCTATATAAGTAACATCAACGCATCCTGCACACTATCGTCGCCGAGATGCAACAATGATCGGCAACCGGCGTGACTACTATTCCGCCGCGGTATCCCCTGCCTACTACGACATCGATTTCTCTGGTCAACAACATCAATCATTAGGAGGAATCCGATATGTCTTCCGATCGAAAATCTCGGTCCTCCGTTTTGCCTTGTTCCTTTTACGCCGGTTACATGATCGGAAAATGGTATACTGCGGAATTAGAATGGATAGTGGATTTGCATGTGGTGGTTTGATATGGTGGCAAGGCTGGTGGTGCGGAGGAGGGATCAGATTCGAGCTTGTTGAGTGAGGCTATTAATGGTGGTGAAGCAAAAATGACGTTAAAAAGTTGTATGTAAAAGGCGCTAAAAATCATACGTAAGGCGCTAAAAATCATACGTAAAAGCGCTAAAGTTCAAGGAAAAACCCTGCGTAAAACAATGTTTTCGACCCGTATTCTGACCCTAACCCGACCCGACCCTAACCCGACCCGACCCGTATTTTGACCTGACCCGTATTCGACCCGACCCGTATTGACCCGACCCGACCCGTTTGACAGGTCTACTCTCCGTCCACGTTTAAACACCCCGCTCTTTTTTGCACAAGTACTAAGCTAAGGTATTTCGGAGTTGTTTATATTTGTTTGAGATAATGTGTAATTTATTTATTATTTATGAAGATAATGGGTGATTTCTTTATAATTTTTCAAGGTAATGGGTTGTTTTTTATTATTATTATTTTTTTTGTAAGAATTTGAAATTTTTATTCATCCAAATTGGGAATAAAAATAAGAGCCTTACAAAATACCACTAGAAGTCCTATTCATCTTGTGAGACACTCCACAATTTCACTAGAGTATTCATCTCCAGCCCAATTATACAATCTTATAGAAACTATAAATTGAATTCGCTTCTGAGCCAAAAATGCGAGCATTTCTCTCATTCCATAACCCATAAACAGTTGCATTCAGACTGCACTTTGCCCATTTCGTAGTCCAGTGCTTCTTCCTTCTATATTTTGCCATCCAAGTGAGTTCCCTGACAAGGTTCCAGTTCCTTCTTCCAATTCCCAACCAATCAAGCATGGTGTGCCAAACTTTTCTTACAAATTCACATCTAAAAAAGAGATGAGCATGACTCTCTTCAGCTTTCTTGCAAAGGATACACCTGTTAACCATTTGTAGCCCTCTTTTCTTCATATTGTCCACAGTGGCTAAGCTTTCCTGAACTACAAGTGTTACAATGAAACTGTGCTTTGGCATGTTAATCTTGTCCCAGACTAACTTACTCCAAGTTTTCTTCGGAAACTTCTTCCTAAAATAATCGTAAGCCATTGTCACCTGAAATTTACCAGCTCTTGTCCATGAATTCACCAATGTTTCAGCTTCTCCAGGCCTTTTGTTATCAATGATCTCATCTCTTACCTACATAATCCCTCTCCAGCATTCAGGGTCAACTAGTTTAACTGTTACATCCCACCGGTATTTGGTTTTCAAGACATAAGCTTCAGTCCATCTAAACCAAATACTGCCTTGTTTATTAATCAGCTTCCAAATCCACTTAGACAACATAGATTTATTCTAGGCCATCACTTCCTTTGTGCTCATACCAGCTTCTTCCCTAGGTGCACATATGTTTTCTCAACTTTTGTATATCATCCTTCTCTGACCTTCACCTATTCCCCACATAAATTTTTTACACATTCTATAGATTTTCTTCATAATCCCTTTAGGAATGTGTGAGCAAGCTAGCACTCCCAAACACCACTAAATTAATCAACTATATCTTACCTGCATAGGATAAAAAACTGAGTTGACCAGTTATTTATTGAATTTTGTTGTCTGTTCAGTAGAGCCTGATAGGTATTTGCATTCACCTTTTTGGCATGTAATGGAATGCCCAGATACCTGAAAGGAAACATGCCCTCAGAAAAATTGGTTTCCTTTAGTATCATGTTCTTGACTACTGGAGAAACTCCTCTAAAGTATATGTCTGTCTTGGCAGGATTGGCTACAAGGCCTGACATGCCAGCAAATTTAGACAAACATCCCATAACAGCCTTCACAGATGGTAGATCACCCCTTGTATAAATCATCAAGTCATCGGCAAAAGTAAGGTGTGTGAGTTTGAACTTGGCACATTTTGGATGGTAGGAAAACTGATCCTTCCCTGGCATCAACCTGAGCAATCTTGAGAGGAATTCCATGCTTAGGACAAAGATGTAAGGAGATAATGGGCCTCCTTGTCTCAGCCCACATTTCTCGGGAAGTAGCCCTCATAACTTCCATTAATTTTAAGAGAAAACCATGGATTAGTAATGCAGCTCATCACCCATTCTACAAAGATATTTGGAAAATTAAGTCCCTTAAGCAACTTATGCACAAAACTCCAACTAAGGGAATCAAAGGCTTTCGAATATCAACCGTGATAAGACACCTAGGAGCGACATTCCTTGCAACTATACCCTTTTACTAGAGGTTGTGAAACCATCACATTGTCAAAAATACATCTAGCCTTCACAAAAGCTGCTTGTTCATCCCCAACAATTATTGGAAGTGTAGCTTACATTCTATTTGCTAGGATTTTACTCACAGTCTTGTATATTGTACAGCAGCAAGAAATAGGCCTGATATTTGTCACATCTGTGTCATTTTCCTTTTTGGAATTAGGGTAATCAGGGTGCTATTGGCTTGCCATGGCATAACCTTAGTCTTGAAGAATTCCTGGATGGCCTAAATAAACTCTCTTTTCACAATTTCCCAATTATCCTTGAAGAAACCAGCGTAAAACTCGTCTTGCCCCGGGCTCTTATTGGAATCAATATAAAAAATGGCCTTTTTTATTTCCTCCTGACTTACTGGTTGCGCTAATTGATTCAACATCTCCTCTGGAATCTTTGCACTACTGTTAATGATTGAGAGATCAATTGGAGAAACAGCGTGCTCAGTACCAAGAAGATTCTCATAATAGTCAGTGAATGCCTTGATAATCCTAGGTTGATAAGTATGAACTTTTCCACTGACATCAGCTATTTTCCACATAATGCCCTGATGCTTTCTGGTGGCAATCCTGGAGTAGAAGTACTGAGTGCTACAATCATTCTCATTGATATTCAGAACCTTTTCTATTTGGTTTAACATGCTCATTTCAGCCTTTTTCAGGGCTTTGTATTTTTCCTTAATTTTCTCCACTTCCTCGTACCGATCGGATGTGGCTTGGTGTTGTAAGTTCCTTTGCTTATTTAGCAATTCCACTTTGTAGGTTTCCACTCTTTCAGCTAACCTTGAGTAGTGTCTCTTATTAAGAGCAGTAAGGGCATACTTAACATTCTTAAGTCTGTGGAAAATTTGCTGCATTTCGGTCCCAAGGACTGGAATTGTCCAAGCCTGAGCTACTAAGATCTTGTAAGCTTCATGGTAAGCCCAACAATTAAGGTATTTTGAACTCATCCAAAACTCTAACCAAAAATGGTGAGTGGTCAGAAACCCCAGAAGGAAGATAATTAGCAAAAGAATTTGGGGTAGCATTTATCCAGCTAGCAATAGTTAGTGCTCTGTCTAACTTGCACCACACTCTAGAACTGCCATCTTGATTATTTGTCCAAGTGAAATACCATCCCTGACCTTTTAAATCTTCCAGCCCACATTGGTTCAGTGCTCCATTGAAATCAGCCATATCAGCAATGTTGGGAACTCCCTGTTTTTCCTTACAGTCTCTAATGACATTGAAATCCCCTAATACCAACCAAGGTTCAGTACTAGGGTTAATCAAGTCCAACCAATTCCACAAGCTTTTCCTTTTATCAGAGTCATTACTCCCATAAACAATTGTGATGTAAAAATCCTTATTAGTGACAATATGATGTGTTTTGGAGTGCACAAATTGCCCCTGTATAATGAGAATCTCCAACTTTATCTGCTGATGCTTCCACACCAACCATATTTTACCATTTCTTTGGTAATTATAGTTGGTTACTACCTGAAGTGTCTTAAACTTCCTCCTTATTATTGCATGAGATTTCCTTTGCTTTACTCTAGTCTCCAAAATACCCAGGATGTCTATCTTATTTTTCAGCATGAGATCCTTGATCTCCTGCTTCTTGAGGGCTTCATTAAGCCCTCCAATGTTCCATGTAGCAACTAACATAGAGTAGGAAGGTCAGGAGGCTCCTCATCCCCTAGATAGTCTATACTCCCTTCAATATCTTCCATAGGTACTTGACTTCCCTAATTCAGAAGATCAGCAAAGTTGTTGCCCATATGTGTTGTAATAGACCGATCCACCGTCCGTCACAACACAACCCAATAAGATGGGAAGTCGCCCCTTAGGCCCGAATATCCTCTCGTGGGCTCTAAAAGGTGAAGGCCTTGTTGGTAGTTTGATGGTAGGAATCTATTATAAACTGATCATATGAGCCTTAGTTTCCCAATGCGGGACAAACCAACTCCATAAACCACTTTCCGAATTCCGTAGTGTTACAAACTCCCCCACTTAGAGAACGCAACGTCCCCGTTGCGCCTCGGCCAAACCATACCAACATCAACACAGGTCCAAGATCCCCCCCGCACTAGATGGCTAGTCTGGGCTTTGCCCTAGCACCCAGCACGCGGTCGCAGGGTTGCTCTGATACCATCTGTAACAGCCCGATCCACCGTCCGTCGCAACACAACCCAATAAGATGGGAAGTCAACCCTTAGGCCCGAATATCCTCTCGTGGGCTCTAAAAGGTGAAGACCTTGTTGGTAGTATGATGATAGAAATCTATTATAAACTGATCATATGAGCCTTAGTTTCCCAATGTGGGACAAACCAACTCCATAAACCACTTTCCAAATTCCATAGTGTTATAGGTGTTCTATAGCTGGCTGCTCTGCTTTTCTTACTTGTATGCCTTCTTGTAACCAAAGTGAAACTCTTATCCCCATCAGGAGATGGTGTGTCTAGACCCTGGTTTTCTATTTTATTAAGAAGCTCAACCTTTTGCACTTTTGTTGTAACAGGTTCTGGTGCTGCAGTTGCCGGTACAACACTCCTCTCTTCATGTGTAATGTCGTTTTTGTCTCCATGCTTAGCATATGTTCCCACCTGAGTTTTTGGAGTTAAAACTGATGGTGAGTTAGGCTCATGGCTTGTGTCTTCCAAAACCACTTTTTGTTGCTGGGTATCGATTGCTTTATGATCAGGCTCTGCTTCCTTAACAACATCCACAGAGCTTAACTCAGCCATCCCTTCTTTGTTTGCCACAGGTCTATAGACTAGTTTATGTTCTAGTACATGCTTGTGAACTTGCAACATTGAATTTCATGGCCCAACTTATGACAACCTTTGCAGTAGAAGGGATGGCTGAGTTGAAACTCTGCGGATGCTGGTCTATAGACTAGTTTCTGTTCTGGTACAGGCTTATGAAGCTTGCAACTTTGAATTTCATGGCCCAACTTGTGACAACCTTTGCAGTAGAAGGGAACCAATTTATATAGGACTGCCTGCACCTGCTGACCGCTGTAAGGAGTGTTGATCAATATCTCCTTCGAGAGCTTCTTTGAGACATCAATCTCCACCATTACCCTAGCATATGACAACTTTTCCTTGACAGTTGTCATGTAGTCAGCGTAGAGAGGCTTCCTTATACGACTAGCAATCTTACTCAACGCATTCTCAGTCCAGCACCAAGGTTCTAGCTCTGGAAACCAGACGCAGACTAGCACATTGCTTATTCTGTCCAAATCCTGAGCTATTCCCGGCTCCCATTTCTTAAGGATGAGAGTGCTGTTGCCCATTCTTCATGGTCCACCTTTCAGGACACCCTCCATTACCTCACTCGACTGAAACCTGAAACTGAACCACCCTTTCCTGAAGTATTTGACATCATGCTTTGCTCCATTCCTCCAATTCTTAGCTACAAATTCCCTCGTTATTTTCTCAATTGGTTTGGCCTCAATTATATTTCCAATCAAGGTGTTACCCTAATTTTCCAGCTCAGTTTTGATGTCCTCCATGTCGATGACCACTTCATCTGCTTTTAGATTCTCCTCATAGCAGTGCAGAGTCGTACCCTTCCTAGGTTTTGAATTAAGAACTTTGTTCCATGGTTTCCCTTGATTCTTAACCGATTCCCCAAGCCGAGTTTTATTTCCCGGCACCTCAACTCCAACAGGTATTTGGTTTAGGTTTTTGCGAGGCAAATTCTCATCCATCTCAATCCCATTTTTGTTTTTGTTCTTATCAGAGTTATGATTTCCGATCACCGTATCGTTACTAATTCGAACAACAATTCTAGAATTAGTGTGCGAATTTGGCTTTGATTGAACATTCATACCTGATTTCTCCATATCTTCAACATGAAGCTGATCGAGCTGCAAAGGTGTTCTTATTTTCGTCTGGGTTTTAGTTATCTCCTTCGATGCACTATTATTATCTATATTTTTAGTACCATCCTCTTCGTTTTTTTCCCGATGAATCCGCCGGTGCCTTTTTTTCCGAGGTCGACCTCTTCCTCGCCCGTCCTTAGCCATGAATCAAGCTTCGAAATGTTGCTTGAAGAGGAAGCTTCCCCTCAGAGCATGGCCTTCGTTGAGAAGGATGAGCTTAGTAGACTTTATTATTATTATTGGAGATAATTGATGATTTGATTATTATTTTTGGAGATAGTGGAGTGGATAATTGGTGGTGGAAACTTACCCCATTTGGAAAGTTTATGAATGTGGTGTTAAAACTTTGACGTCACGAAAAAGAATACGGGGCGTTTAAACACAGATGGAGGGAGTATTAAGTTTTTGGAGTAAAGCACTAAAATCTAGTTACGCTTTTCAATTGCCAAAATGTATGAAAACTGACATGATGGTATTTTTTTTTTTTTAGAAAGGTAAGCATACAAGAGAAGATTAGTTAAGTAACCTTTCTCTTAAGGGTATCACCTAAATTATCTGAAGAAAGAAAATCCATAAAATAAGGATCACTAAAACATAAATCAGAGACACCAGCCTGGGGATTAAGGATAGAGTGCTCTAGGGAAGCTAGCCTATCAGCTGCACGAATAGATTTTCAAAAGATGTGAGTAATCGACCATCGTCTAAAACTCGCCAAGATACTTTGAATATCCTTGATGATGAAGTCAACAGTCCATGGAACTTTGTAACGACCCAAAACTGTCTGGATGATGATTAAATTGTCACCTTCAATAATTACATCTTCAAACTCACGCGCTCTACCTAACAAAATGCCGGTTCGGAGGGCTTGAGCTTTAGCTAAGAAACAGAACACCGTCCCAAAGAAAATAGACGACCGTTTAGGAAATTTTTCGTCGGAGTTGTGAAGAAGGAAACCAGCTACTGCGAGGTTGTTGCTAACCGAGCCATCGAAGTTGATTTTGATGACTCCGGGAGGAGGAGGAAATCATCTGACTTGAAAAGGGGATGGAGTGGAAGGAGTCGTGGGAGAAAAGAGAGGGGGAGAGAAGAGATCAAGATCATTCCTAACACGCTAAAGGGTCTATTTGAACATGATTAAAAATAACCTTGTTCCGATTTTTCCAAATACTTCAAATAAGAAAGACAATCTTACAAAGGAGGTGTTTGCTTGATTTACCTAGTTATGAAACATGGAATGAATTGAGGAGAAGTTAGGAGTAGAAATCCAACTCCTACATCTTGGGTGACTCCATACATTCCTAGTTCACGGACATAAAAGAAAGAGATGATTTGCTGTTTCAATAGAAGTAGACATAATGCGCATATTTCATCAATGCTCGAAATGCGGTTATGTAGATTTTGTCTAGTTGTAAGCAATTGCCAACAAAAAATTTGAAGTTTAGGGGGGAGAGGTAGCTTCCAAATCCACTGGAATTCCCATTCTTGTGAAACATCACTGAGGCCATGGTTAAGCCACGTCGCAAAACTTAACTGAGAACTGGCCATTAAATGTGTGTAGACACGAAATTTTGTCTCACATTTTTTATTTCATTTTAAATAATCTATTTCTATTTTATAATTTTATTTTACTTTATTCATTTCTATTACCCATTTCTATTCGTTTATTTGTGAATAAAATGATTTTTCAACAATTTCAATTTCATCATTCTTCCTAATATTTTTATAAATTTCGAAAATCACATTCTAGTATTCTATAAATTAAACATTTTAAGAGAAAACTAATTTTTAATAAATCTCATGATAAAGTGTTAGCATATGATTTAAGGGATGCAGAAAATAACACATAATAAGTGAAACAGGCGATCCACACATATAGATGTGTTTGAGCTCTATTTACCTCTGTCATTCTATGAGTCTCTTCCTTTTGAGTGTAAGTCATTTCAATTACGAGTCAAGAGTTTTTTTTCTTTTTCTTTTTCTTTGTAAACAAGTCTTGAGTTCTTTACCGTCTCTCTCAATTGTTCCAATTGGTAACACATCTAAAAGTACGAAAGTAGAAAGGGCAAAAGCATAAGTGATGTAAAACTTACTTTAATTTTTATGTGTTTTTGAATTTGTAACGCAGCGGAATTAAAACAGAAAATAAAGGATATGAATTAGTCTAGAATCCTCGCAAGAATACTCGACTAAGACTAATTTGTACTAAGATCACAAAGAAACAAGCACAAACAAACGGCAAGCACCAAGATCACATAGAAACAAGGTACAAACCAAAAGAATACCTCGCAAGGCCAAGATTTTGAAGGAAACTCCCTTCGACTCTTCGATATTAATGCTCAAACTTGTATATAAAACAATACAATAAGACTCTCTATTTATACTACTCTTAAGACTCCTAAACTTACCTAAAGTCAAGTTAAGAACCATTTTTAGGTCTTCCCTTAAACCAACTTCAAGCTTATTACTGAAACTTTCCTAAACTCTTCTATAACAACTTGGAAACCTTCTAAGGCTCCTTTATTCCACAAAATACTGTAAATAAGACACTTTCCTAAACTTAAACAAAGACACAAATAAGAATAAGTATTATATCTACTAAGAACTTCCTTGGACGTGCATGGCTTGGGGAATATAGCAGTTTCGGCCATTCTCGTGTACCCGGGTAGAAACTGGACAGCTCAACTTAAAACAAGCATATCTCCTTCGTTACTTAACCATTTAAGGCATATGACCACTTTTCGGAAAGCTTAGATCATGAACTTTCCTATACAATTGATTGTTCTTCGAAATATTGAGTACTTCAGAAGATATTGAGACTGGAAGGTGACGTGATAGTCTTGAACTTCCACTATAAGCTTTGACCCATAGCTCCCATGTATCATTCTCCCCTTCTTTGAAAAGATTCGTCCTCGAATCTGAAGTCCTATAGTAGAGAAACACATTCTCACAACCACCCGGATCATATACAAGGATCAAAAAGAGAAGTACAAACACCAAACATATGCACAAGTCCTTTAACTCATCATCTTCAATGTACTTGATGAGTTTTTCGACACCATGATCTTCAATCTCTGTTCTCTTTTCTTTAAACTTCTCATGGTCCATCATGTTTTGGACATCAAGTTTAGAGCTGTATTGTTCATCTTTCACTTCGATGCCATTGTTATAAAGAAAGAAAGACAAACAGGATTTACCTTTGACATCTTCTTCAAGTCTCTCATCAATATAGCGATCAATTAATGATTTGTATGGAATCTTGGTCTCAAATTTGTGGTAAACAAATTTGTCATCTATCTCATCTTCAATTAGAACCTCATGTTCAATCGCACTCTTTATTTCGTTTTCCCCAAAAGACTTTAGTGAAGAATCAATGCTTTCCTCTTTAGAAGTATCATGAAGATCCAATGTTTTGTCTTGATCACTAATCTCAATCTCTTCATGCTCTTGGATTTGTATGAATTCATGTACTTGCGATTGTTCCTCCAAGATCACTTCTTTGATTTTTTCTTTGTCTTCACAAGAATCATGCTTTACAAAACATGCACTCCTAACTTTCATCAAGTCATCTTGCATACGATCAAGTTTTTTCATCATGTCCAAAAAAACAAGATCTCTACTTGATTGTTCATGCTCATTTGATGGCTTCTTATACGACACATCTTCAATAAAGTTCCTTGGCATATATCGTTTACGTAGCTTGCACTTGAGTACTTCCCATGAATGAATCTTGCACTTACCTTCATGTTTACGTCGCTTCTTCAAATTTTCAAACCAATGGAATGCGTCTCTAACCAAAATAAGTTTCACATGATCGAATCTTTCACGATCATCAAAACCAATTCGATTGAATTTACGCTCGATCTTTCTTTCCCAATTTAAATAATCTTCAGAATCACCACTCCCATCAAACTTAGGAAATTTATAATTCATTGATAAGCCAAAATCAACCACACCAAGACTAACAAAGCATAGAAGTTTGTTACAACCAAGCTCTGATACCAATTTGATGTAAAACTTACTTTAATTTTTATGTGTTTTTGAATTTGTAACGCAGCGGAATTAAAACAGAAAATAAAGGATATGAATTAGTCTAGAATCCTCGCAAGAATACTCGACTAAGACTAATTTGTACTAAGATCACAAAGAAACAAGCACAAACAAACGGCAAGCACCAAGATCACATAGAAACAAGGTACAAACCAAAAGAATACCTCGCAAGGCCAAGATTTTGAAGGAAACTCCCTTCGACTCTTCGATATTAATGCTCAAACTTGTATATAAAACAATACAATAAGACTCTCTATTTATACTACTCTTAAGACTCCTAAACTTACCTAAAGTCAAGTTAAGAACCATTTTTAGGTCTTCCCTTAAACCAACTTCAAGCTTATTACTGAAACTTTCCTAAACTCTTCTATAACAACTTGGAAACCTTCTAAGGCTCCTTTATTCCACAAAATACTGTAAATAAGACACTTTCCTAAACTTAAACAAAGACACAAATAAGAATAAGTATTATATCTACTAAGAACTTCCTTGGACGTGCATGGCTTGGGGAATATAGCAGTTTCGGCCATTCTCGTGTACCCGGGTAGAAACTGGACAGCTCAACTTAAAACAAGCATATCTCCTTCGTTACTTAACCATTTAAGGCATATGACCACTTTTCGGAAAGCTTAGATCATGAACTTTCCTATACAATTGATTGTTCTTCGAAATATTGAGTACTTCAGAAGATATTGAGACTGGAAGGTGACGTGATAGTCTTGAACTTCCACTATAAGCTTTGACCCATAGCTCCCATGTATCAATAAGTTTTATAAATTATCAAGAAGTTTGCATGCAGACCTGATTAATTCATATAAACTAATCTAAAACTTATTGAAACATTAACTAAATTATGCCGAATTAACGATTACAACCAGCTAATCAAAACTAATTGTAATTTGTTGAAATAAAGAATAATTGAATTTGATGTAAACAAAGCCTCGAATATGTCTTGTGGGAGACTGTCTCTCAATAATTTGAAACATGTTATTTACATCGTGACCCCGTTTATATAAATAGTGATCATTATACTACTTTTGGTAATCGTTTTAGTTAAGGACCTTAACACTTAATCTACGATTTGCAAAGGGGTTACTTTAAAATTTTTAGCTAATTTTATATCATGGGATCTCCAAAATCATAGATAATGTGATTTATAATAGTAGACTAATATGAACACTAAAAGTATTATCGTGGTTACAAGTAAGGTAAAAAGAGTTACATTATATCACTGAATAATGGTCTCTAAGAGATCGTCTTTTATGAAACTTTGTGATAAACATATGATCTATTTGTAGAACACATAATGATGACATATAAAACAACAACCAGGAAAAAGAGGTACATTATTCACCAAATAAATTTAACTAAATATAAATGCTTATACTATGCTCTCGAGAGCTCGATATAATTTGCGCTTAACTACTTCCAAAGTTCTAGACTTCTAATTAATTAAGAGTTTGATATCTCGGATACAAATTGACAAATATTCTCTTCGGAAGACCCACCTTCGCATACAGCTTTCTTTGCCAAATCCTTCCACATTTTAGCATTCTCAAGAAATTCTAGCCTTTTCTCTCCTATCATTACTTCATTTATACAAGCCACAACTTCCTTCCTCTTCACCACCCCTTTCTCATCAACTTTCACTCTCACCCCCACTTTCCAAACACCCTCAACTAGCTTCGCATCCATCGGTTGATCCGTCCATTGGGGCATCCCTACCATAGGCACACCTAGAACCAATGCCTCTAAAGTCGAGTTCCAACCACAATGCGTAAAAAAGCACCCTATCGCCTCACTAGCGAGAACCTCCAGTTGTGGACTCCATGTCACAATTAAGCCCTTGTCTACATTTTCGTCAATGAACTGTGTTGGAAGCTTGCACATCTCGGTAGGTCGAACGACCCACAAGAAGTTGCAATTACATTCCTTCAAACCATAGGCCAATTCTTCCATTTGTTCGAATGATAGACAAGCCATGCTACCAAATGAGACGTAAACTACGGACCTAGGAGGCTTGTTGCTTAACCAGCTAGTGCTCGGTGCGGAGTCAAGTTTGTATAGATTGAGTTCGTAGTCTTTGTCAAAGTTGATACGATTGTCCAAGTAAAATGATGGAACTGTTGGACCAATTGTTAATAGGGGGCGACATTCTTTTGACATTGCATCAACTACCTAATTAAGAACAAATTACAATCCATATCAACTACATGTATAAACGTTGATAATTATGATGTTAGGAAAACTTGTGCACAGTTAACACATATGACCTAATGTCCTAATGACCAAATTGGTTAGTTTTTCAACAGCACCAAAATAAAAATAAAAATAAAATAATAATAATAAAAAAAAAAAAAAATTCCACATTCATTTGTTGCGTACAAAGTTTTAGATTATAAGTTATTATAACAATCTTACGTCTGGTATGATCTAACTTAAAAAAATGAAATTATTTGGATTCAAATTTAATAAAATATAAGATCAACAATACAAATCAATTCTCATACCTATAAATGATTGTAGATTTCTAGTTTTGTTGTTTTTTTTAGACGTCATAGATTTCTAGTCTTGTTATCTATATAATAATATTAATAGGCTAACAAAAAAGTTTCGTTAATCCTACGTGTCATCACAAGAGAGATCGAACTTACTTGTCACTAATTTAATTCCACATCATTAGCTTACGTGTCACTCTTGGATTTGATGAAATGAATTACAATCTTTTCAGCTGCCTTCTTAGACGTTTACAAACACTTAATCTCTTCTAAATTAATTTTCATAAATATCATAATTAGTCACTTATTATTCTTTATAATTGTATTAAACATCATGGCTATTCGTTTGCCAAGTTTGTCAGTTACAACTCAGTTCAATGTACTATATATACCTTGGTTGTTTGTTTGATTTTAGTGAGAAAATTAGGCGTGCATGCCTAGCATGTTGAAAGAGATAACTAAACTAGAAATAAGATAAGATAGTGGTGTGGATAATTTTACCATACAACAATATTGAGAAATATTATGATCTATTAGTAACTAGATGTATTATAGGTTTTTCTAACGTGTGCCCATAGGGCGCATGTTCAAATCAATTCCTTCATTAGTTAAGTGATATTCTCTTGAAAAAACAAGATACAGAATCTTATTGATTACTTCAGGAAATTATTTAGGTTTTATATTGTCTACATAATTTGTACTTTCAAATCATAGTCTGTTACAAATTTATACTGTAAATATTCAAAATTGTTATGTTGTAATAAAATTTTAATGTAATTTAGTCAACAATATCTTGATTTTGCAATTGATTAGGCAACTGCGATTTCAATATAATCCACACACGAACATAAAATTCATCTTACTTTAATCAACTCAAGATTTTGTCCTATGTAATGAGCAAAAGTTATAATTTGTCATTATTTTTCAAAAACTGCATGCATTAGTTATATCTTTTACAAATACTATAAACATTGCTTCACTGCGGAATTATACAAAAAATATTCTTAAATGAAAAACGAGAAAAGATTTTTATTTTCTTTCTATTTACAAGCCAATTGGTTAAAATGTGAAATGAAATTAAGATGTGATGGGTTAGAGGAATGGAATGGTAAAAAAAATGTAAGCTTTCTGAAAGTTTTAGTTCATTTAAATAATACACTAATGGTGCAGCTTATCATCTAAGGAGTACATACAACGTCAACAATGTTAGATTTTAAATTCGATAAAGTTATTGGAAAATCTATGTAGAATGAATAGGGGACATGTTGTGTAATTGATAAGACTAATGGTTGGGATGACATTTTTGGGGGAGTGGAAAAGGGAACAGGTCTCGGGTTGCGATTGCAGGTTACAAGTGTCAGAAATGGGGTGAAATATTTTAGGTGTTTCTTAAAGGGTGTTTTTAGCATGAGGATAGAGTGTTTGTGAGGTTGATGGGAACAGGGGAGAGGAAATACGCAATAGTAGATAACTAATATATGAGAAAAGGTTAGCAATTATTGTTGGCAAGTTTCTAAATGTTTTTTGAAATTTTCGAATGATTCCGTTCGTTGCACGGGGACTAAAGCTAAAAATAATAATAACAGTAATATTAATAGGCTAACAAATTAGTTTTACAAATATCACGTGGCTTAATTTCATGTCATCACCTTACGTGTTACTCTCATATTAAATCAAGTGAAAACACCTCTTAAGCTGTCTCTTCGAACGTTTAGAGAACACTTCAACTTCTTTAAATTTATTTGTCATAAATTTCATTATTCAAAATATTACTCATCATCTTAATAATAGTATTGAATATTGTGTCTCCTGACTTTTCGTTTGCCATGTTTGTCAGTTACATGTTAGATCAACATGTTATATATCCTTTAGTTCTTTGTTTGAAGTAAGAAAAAAAAAAATTTGCATGTCATACTTGAATGCTATGTCGAAAAGGAGAAATCAAGTTTGGATATGAGATATAAAAATGGTGGTGTAGATAATTGTCTCTTACAACTATTTAGAGGGATATTGACACCTTTTAGTGATTGTATGTATCAATTATTGTTTCATATTATGTAGTGCATATGTATGCACTTCTCCCAAATTATTGTTAGGGACAAATTAGTATAAGAATTGTTCCAAATGGTTATATTGTAGTAAAACTCATTCTATAATGAAAGTTGATCGTTTTAGTCACCAATACTTTTGATCTTACAATTGACCGAATAGACAGGTTTTACTAATTTTAAACTCCAACTACAAATTCATACAAAGTTACTCAAATCATGATTTTGTCCATTGTGATATGTAGATCATGACTATTTGTTATTTTCGAAATATTGTTTGCGACGATAATTATTTTTAAAATACTTTTAAGTAAAGACAGCATCATGTAAATTTGTGTTCAAACTATGTACCTTATTCTATTTTTTAAAACTTTGAACCCTTCTTACTCATACAATTTCAAGAAAGGCGTATGTAAGATAACAACAATTTAGAAAGAATAAATTTACTTACGAGTTACGAGTTCATCTTATAAGTGGGGTGCTTTCTTAGCCACTTAGGTCAAAACCTAAACTTTTGGTGAATGTGACGCAATGATATATCACACAAATTAAGTCATAGAGATATCGTGTACAATTTTCGTTCGAAAGGAAACAAAAAATAAAACCGTGATTTCACGGGCGCAAAAAATAGTTGGTACTGATTAATCTAAATTAGGCCTGAGCATCAACCCAAGACTATATTGAATCAAAGACCAAAGTTCAAATTGTTTGTGACAAAGGAACGGACCAACTGAACCCAAACAATTCCAAATTTCTTGGACCGAGCAATAACCAGATCGAAATTAATTCATTCTGGTCCGTTTTTTGGTCCACACCGAAATTTTCTCTCTCATAATCGAATATTTAACTAATTAACCATCTTATGTTATCATATCTTATTATACAATATATTAAAAGTTATGTTAGAGGCAACGACCACGTTCACCGGCTTCAGGTTAGACCATATGTCATGCCACGTGGCATGTCTCTTTAATTTTGAATTAAAATATTCATTGAAAACGTCTTTTATGGTAAAGAGTATAGATAGACATTCCATCCATGGTTATATAAGAGTCACGTTTTCCATATCAATAAAATC
Source organism: Spergularia marina (assembly GCA_963680865.1). Classification (NCBI taxonomy): domain Eukaryota; kingdom Viridiplantae; phylum Streptophyta; class Magnoliopsida; order Caryophyllales; family Caryophyllaceae; genus Spergularia; species Spergularia marina. The sequence continues at coordinate 15,926,460 of OY804553.1, read as the reverse complement.
ACAATATTTTTTTATTATAAAAAATCAGTATTTACTATTAATTGATTTCATCTTTAACTTATTCTTTTATACCTTCCTTTTTACTTATTTGAACTGGAATCACATCATCAATATTGAAAGTGAAAGTTTTATAAATGATAAAATTTATTGATAAAATAATTTGTTCACAGAGAAATAAAATTGATAAAATTTATTTCAGGCATAGCCTGGGTAGTATACTAGTACTATATATTAAAAGCTGTGTAAGAGGCAACGACCATATTCACCGGTTTCAGTTAGGTCATCTGTCATGCCACGTGACAGTTCTCTTTAATTTTCACTTAAAAAATTCATTAAAAATGTAGATGAAAATTCCATCCATGGTGACATATAAGTGAAGTTTTCCATATAAAAAAATTCACAATGTTTTTTTTTTTTTTTTATCATAAATTATCAATATTTACAATAATTGATTTCATCTTTACCTTATTATTTTATACCTCCCTTATTAAATAGATTTTAATAGATTTTAGATTATTTTTAGTGTGTTCCCCACTCCTCTATTGTGAAAAGGACCACCATGCTCATTGTGCTCCCGGGAGCATGGTATAATTTACGTAAACCTAATCCTCCCATTAACACCGTCATTTAAAAAAAAAAAAAGTTAATTTACGTGCTATCTCGTATTTTGCCGATTTGCACGTGGTACCCAATGGCCAGTGCACAAAGTAGTTAACAAATATCTGACAATTTTTTTAAAATATTAATTAGCCCTCTCATTAACACCGTCAATTTTTTTAAAAAATATTAATTCTATAATTTATTTAGCAAATTAGTTAACAACTAACCGACACATCATCACTTTACGGAAAAATCTAACGAAAGTTACTATGTGGGTATCATGTGCACAAAGTAGTAATTTTAGGGGTACCATGTACACAAACTTGCCAAGTTGGGTGTCATGCACAATGTGTTAAAGTTCGAGAATATTACGTGAATTTTCCGGAAAATGATTGTATTGTTTCCAAATCCATCAATTGTTGTCATCTTGCACTTATCTTAACTATGATAACTGTACACGACTTTTGTACCCTCTTTCTGAAAGATTAACAAATAATTTTTGGTAAAACTTAATTCGGGCGTAACTCGGCTAATAAACTACGTTTTAATAATATATTGAGATGTAGGCTTGAGTGAAAGCAAACCAATTCAATCAGCCCAGTTTGAAATTAAACATATCATGAAATTACAATCAATCATACTTTAGCCTTTATTAATTAAGACATCAAAGCAAGGAAATTAAGATTATGGTCGATTTTTAGAACTAGTGGCCGGACACCAGTTGTCCTCTTTTGGCTATCAGTTGACGCTTGGTTGCTCCTTCACTTGTTTGTGATACGATTCAATAGGTTACGTAAGTTTTACTAAGAGATATCCATGTAATCATTTTGGTTTTGGATTCTTGTGGCTACATTATTTTTGGCTTGACATAAACTAATCGCTATCACGAATAACCTCGGACGACTCTATCTTTTCAACTACATCTATGCTTACATCAGTTCTAATTACGTTATTTCAATTCAAACTGGGGTAACGAAGTTCAACCACGCACATCGTTCCAGAAATCGAGACAATTAAAGTAGACCAAACTTGACTTTGATTAAGCACACAAGAGTGTAATTATTTGAAAAAAAAAAAAAATCATGAATTACACTTGCCATGCATGGATCATGTCATGAAAAGGTTTATTATCAGAAGATAATCTTTAATAAATTCAAAACCACCTAAGTAAATTTATGCTTTTGTGGTTAAAGCTGAGTAGCTGACTTAATTAGCAAGTGAATAAAACATAACTAAAATCGGTTAATGCAATAATAATGTTATACACGTTAGAAAATTCTAATGTTATTAATAGAAAAGGTTTGAAATTTTCATGCATGACTAGTTTGCATGTCCGGCCCGCGTCCGGGCTGCAAATTTATATTGTTATACTCGGTTTATAAAAATTTGGATTTATCTTTGGTGTAATATTATTAGCAACAATATTATTATATAATATATTTATAGTCACTAATCATATTATTATTTTCTTTCCACTCGTACATCACTCGTTATACTATTTCATTTTTATTCCACTGTCTTATAACCCGGATGTTATATCACATTACATTTAAAATTATTACCATATATTAGTTTACCACCATAATCGCGCAAATTATACCATGCTCCCGGGAGCACAATGAGCATGGTGGTCCTTCTCCTAATAGAGGAGTTGAGACCACACTTAAAATAATTTAAAATCTATTTAAGTGTGGTCCTTACTCCTCTATTGTGAGGAGGACCACCATGCTCCTTGTGCTCCCGGGAGCATGGTATAAGCATTGCCATAATCGCCATAGATTAACACCACCATATATTAGTTTGCATGTCTGACCCGCGCCTTGACTGTATATTTATAGTGTTTTACTCATCTGATGAAAATGCCAGTTTGTCATTTTTTATATCAACAACACTATTCTTTTCCATAAATTAGCTTTCTACCATAATAACCATAAATTATATTATTTTTCATAAATTAGCTAATAATATCCATATTATGTAATTACTTAATGCTGTCTAATTAATGAATGCCAAGTGTCCTTCTATGAAAGACTTGGTTTCAGGTTTTATTTTAACTAGTTTACATTCCTGTGTCACGCCCGGGCTATATATTTATATTATTTATACTCACTCTATAAGAAAAATGTTGGCTTATCATTGTTCTAATAAATTACCATAATGATTATATTGCATAAATTAGTTATACTATACTACGGCTTATCTTTGTTCAAATAAATTACCTTAATAATTATTTTCCATAAATTAGCTATATTATACTACTCTATGATAATTTATTACCATATCTTAACCGATAATTATATTTAATGCTATTTTTATGTTCTATCCAATTAATAAATGCCAAGTGTCGTTCTAGGAAATATTTGGTTTCAAGTTTTAATATATAGTATTAGATATAGTATTAGATTGGTAATGAGTAATTACCTTGTTCTCCAAATCATAGTAGGTATTGACAAGCACAAAATCAGCTTTATCCAGATTGCAATTTTGGTTCAAAACCAACTTCAAATATGCCGGATATATCCCTGGTGAGCCAAGGAATGACGGTAAATCTCCAACCTCGAACGGAGGCAACCCTGGAATTTGGACCGGTGTTGAAAGAACCGGCGGCGAAGGTAACTTCTTATGGTGAAACAAGTAATAAACATAATCCACCGTGCAAGCTTGGGTAAAAAAAGCAGCCCCAAAGATACTATGTTCTCTTGCAACATCTAGAGCCCAAGGCAAAAATGAGTCGTACACTAGACAAGTTATTGGGTGCGACGTACCATTATAAGCCTCAATAATTTCACCTATTGAACTTGAACCAAAGGCCTTAAGCCGGCCGATGTATTCCTCGACGCTCTCGGCCTCGGAGAATCCACCCTCGTCGTAGCCATCTGATATGGTTACAACCCTAACTCGACCGTCGGAGGGAGGTTTCACGGTGTCGAATATGTAAGTAGTGATTGCTAGGGAAGCCGTGACACCCTTGGAGACCAGACGTTTACAAAATTGTAACATTGGGTTTATGTGTCCTTGACTTGGGTAAGGCACCGCGAGAACATGGGCGGTTCCATGGATTTTTCCCATTTTACCAAGTCTCTGCTATATATTTTTGATGAATTTATTCCGCAATCACCTACTCAACTTCTTATATGGTTATATATTATCACTATATGTGTATGTAGGAGGTCGTGATCGTGCGTGTAGACGTAATCACATAATGCGTGCTATTTTGGCAAAGCATCTATGTCTTGTGGCCTAGATGAAGGCCAAATGGATGATGATCATTTAGTTTTGTAAGGAGGAATAACGTTGAGGAAGATTACGGGTCGGGGCTTAATGGCCTATAGAAGCTAGCAGTGGCGAAGCCAGGATCTGGGGAATGGGGGGGCACAAAATCGTTCACTGCAGCGTGTATTTTTGAAATTCATTAAATGAGTAAATTAAAGTTATGAGTACTTGGCAAAATTGAATAAGTAACTTTTTGTTAGAATGATATGCATATCGTGAAAGTTTAACACCGAAAAAAACAATCTTTGCATGCATTTTTTCTAATATTTTAGATCTTAAATAATAAACCTTTAGAAAATAAAAATTAAAGCCATAAATGTCATGCCCAAGATTCGAACTCTGGTGGCTTCTACAAAATAGTGGGCTCAGTACCATCTCAGCTACTCAAAGTTTGTGATAATTAGTGCAACTCTTTAATATATGTAACCAAATTTGTCAGAATTAATTGGGGGGCACTTGCCCCCCGTGCACCCCCCCTGAATCCGCCCCTGGAAGCTAGTGGGATGATCACCTTCGCGCTAGCCAGAGACCGTGGGCGCGTGTTCGGTGAACTTTTTTGTAACATATTTCCTTTCATCGGTATGGGAGATATATGTAACTCGAAAAAGAAAAGGAAACTGACGTACGTAGTTACCGATATTTAATGCCGCATTCATTGAGAAATACCGTTTTGTGAACAATTTTCGTATTGGACAAATAGAAACGATAGGGAAATCCACCACTGATCAAGAGATCAAACCTCAAAAAGGACCCAATAAAGAACTCACAACGGAATCAATCAAACCTCACAAACAAACCCAAAATGATCTCACAATAGAACCAAATCTATCTATCTATCTATTACTTTTAATAATTGCGTGCATAAAAAGCTGATGTGGCAAAGCTTTAGTAAAAAGCCGACATGTCAGCATTAGTAATACAAATGATTGGACAAGAATATTTAGATCAGATTCTAATTGCATTTAAGAAGATATTAAAAATCAAATACAATATATTATGTTACAGATAAGAAAAGAAAGAAATAATCAAATGCAATCAATACAAACTTATCCATGACTGGAAATCAACAGAGATTTTATAAATGATGATAAATATAAACACATATTGTCACCTTAAAAAAAGGACGAATGAAAAATGACAACTTGACTCATATTGTACGCAAGTGCTGAAATCTAATTCCTTGACTTTTTCATTCAGAGTCGGGCATTATTGATTCATTTGCGTCAGAATAAAATATGAAAGAAATATTATGTCTGAAGATATATGAGACAATTTTGTTACAGTCAAATAAAATGATACTTTATTCTCATGACACCACTAAGAATTTTGTTTTACACTTGGTGATCAAGAACCTATAAAACAAATCTTGATGTCATAAAATAATAAATTTTCAGGTTCATGATACATTTCCATTAACTTTCTCAACAACAAACTCTGACAATTAATTGAGAACAACAAAGGCGACGAGTCGATATATAAGGATTATTTTACATATGCTAATCGACTTTCTTTTACGAGCGGTAAGGGGATCGACTTTTAGAGTTCATGTTTAAAAATCAACTGGGATATTTGGATAGGATTAAAGTAGGTGTCGTTGAAAATATCGAAGGGAGATGAATATGTCATCGACAAAAGATGATGACAGGTGGGGTTGTAATAGACCGATCCACCGTCCGTCGCAACACAACCCAATAAGATGAGAAGTCACCCCTTAGGCCCGAATATCCTCTCGTGGGCTCTAAAAGGTGAAGGCCTTTTTGTTAGTATGATGGTAGGAATCTATTATAAACTGATTACCAACTCCATAAACCACTTTCCATATTCCGTAGTGTTACAGGGGTTATCGAGTAAGGAAGTTGACGGCGGGATGAAGATTATCGGTACTCAATCCGAAATGATTTTCAATTTACTTTTTTCAAGATTTAAGATTATGATCATTATGAAAGTTAGCATTTTAATTCTTCAAAATGGGTTAGATCGGTAAAATGGGTCACTTGGTATATGGAAAATGGGTAAGGTCGAACACGGGTCGACCCCAAGTAGGTTAGGCTGAGAAAATTTAGAATGGTGCTAAGGTCATAAAACAGGCAAGTGAAATACATTTTTAACCCCTTTTCATCAACAATTTTGAATAACATTTAATTAGGAGAAATTTTAACGATATATAAACGATATTATATCATATGAAAACTTTCATTATACTTATTAGATTTGGTATTAAATTTAAATTAATCAATAATATCATTGGAAAATTTTATTATTCTACTTTCTTGGTTTATGACCAAGAAAGGGTAGCTACCTTATTAATTAGGTTAACTTTTGAAAAGACATTTAAGATCCAAAGTAGTATTAAGGAAGGAAATGGGGCTTCTATTATGTGTCATATGGGCACATGTTAGAAAAATCGATATTATGTTACTATTTAGAGACCCATGCATTATTATTTGTCGTGCATGTGCACGGGTCAAAAAATAGTCTAAAGCAAAAATAAAAGTAGAATGGTGTCACATAGCAGAGGTCAACGGGTAAAGGAGTCGAGAGCTTAAGTGTTATTTGAGATCGAGTATAAAAAGTGGCTTGGGTAAAAGGATGGGGTAAAAGAACTCGTAGAGAAAGAAGGGGGGTTTCTGTATAAAAGGGAGGAGGGTGAGTTTTCAAGTATAAGAGCTCACCTGGAGCGTGACATTATGTAAGTTAGAGTGTGGGGATGCGTTTAGAATGTTTTACGGGTGTGTGGAAGAGTCAATTAGGAGGTCATGTAAAAAGTCGACGGGTAAGATAAAACATTTGACGTACTTAGGGTGACGGGTGTCGGCTAAAATGTTGTCGGCTGGTTGGGTGAGTGAGAGTTAGAGGTTAGCGATCGGTGTATATGAGTTAGCAATGAATTGTGGGGACACCTAGACGTGTTGAGCGGGGAGGGGATTGACTATCGACTGAGAAAGAAATTGATGTTGTGAGGAAGATAAGAGTTGTCGAGTACAAAGACGACGGGTGGTCGAGTATGAGACCAAATAAGTTAGTAGGGGCAGGGTCATGTCTGCATGTAAGTGAAGTTCATTTAACTGTTTGATACTTATTTTTTAAACACAATAGATCACATAGAAGACACAAAGCACTTAGGTCTTGTGCGATTGAAGTGCATTTTTCTGATTTGATTTAATTTGAATAGAACTGATCTGAGTTTATTTTATGTGATGAAGTTGATTTAATTTGATTTGATATGAATCTATTAATAAATTAACTGTATTCAAAAGAATTAATAACTAGAAGTAGACTAGATTCATTGATTGTTATTTAGATAAGTCTGATTTTATTTGATTTGATTTGAATGAAACTGATTTGATTTAATTTGATTTGAATGAATCTTATCTAATTTGAAAATATTGTTTAATAAGTTGAATCGCACATGACCTTAATCTTGAATTTTCGATTTAAGATCATTGTGTTTCTTTCAATTCTCATATGTGTCATTATCTCAATAAGTTTTATATTTTGATGCGGGAGCCAAGAAAGAATCGAGTTATGGAGTTTTCCTAAATTCATTCTAGCTTAGAGTTTTTCTTATTTACTTAGGGAGTCTTATAATTTGTTTCCGATAATTAGTATTTCCTAGTTTATTTGGGAAGTCTGATTATTTAGTAGGTTTTAAGTTAGTTTCTTAATTCTATTATAGCTAGAATTAAGGTAATAAGCTAGACATCTCTAACCTATATAAGGTGAGATAGTCTCATGTATTTTTACAGATTTCAGAATTACAGTTGAGTATTAATATCGAAGAGTCGAAGGGAGTTTCCTTCAAATTCTTTTGTGGTTACTTGCGGGCGACAAACTCATGCGTGAGGTCTAATCCTTTGCGGAGGATCGAATTAAGGGTTGCGGCTCTTTGAATTCGGCAGATTCAATTACTTGCGGGTACTGAATCATATCTTTATTGTTTTTCTTTAGTTTCTTTCCATATAAATACAAAAACACAAAAATTGGTTCTTTTAGTTTTTAATTCCGCTGCAAATACTCTTAGTTTGTTAATTCTAAATTAATATACACATCATATTTCTTATTTGTCGATGTTATATAATATCTTTAAAGTAATATTGTACAGTCCTATCTTAAATAAACATTTGGAATTCCCGTGCATTGCACGGGTAAAAAAACTAGTAACCTCACCTGAACCTAGTGCAATTGATACCCAGCAGCAGCAGGTTATCTTGGAAGATCTTAGCCACAAAGAAGTTGACTCTCCTGGGATCCAAACACCCAGGAAAGAGGACAGCACTGGGACTAAGATTCTACAACCAAGTGTAACAAGGGAGCAGAAACAAGAGCTGATTAAGTTCATTTCCCCTGAGATTACAGAGGAAGTTGGTTTCAAAGTAGTTAGTAGAAAACAGCCAACAAAGAAGAGCAGAATTGTGCAGCATAGTATTCCAACTCTTACCTTAAATAGCTTTTCGAGCCTGGTCACTGAGGAAAATCAAGCTGAGGAAGAGGGCATTGAAAGAAGGATTGATTTCCTAGGGGAGGAGGATCCACCTGATCCCCATGATCAATGATTGTCTCAACATGGAATATTAGAGGGCTTAATGAAGCCCTCAAACAACATGAGATCAAGGATCTTATGTTGAAGTATAAGATTAATTTACTAGGCATTTTGGAAACTAGAATCAAAGAGGCTAAGGCTAAGCAAGTAATTAGGAGAAGGTTTTCTGGTTACAAGGTTTTTACTACCTACAACCATCACAGCAATGGGAGGGTTTGGGTTATTTGGCAAGCACAACAAATTTCAGTGGATATAATTAAAGCAGGTTCTCAATTTGTACATTGTAGAGTCAATCACATCATCACCAACAGAGAATTTTTTGTTACAATCACTTATGCCAGCAATGATGCTGATAAGAGGAGAGAATTGTGGGCAGAGCTTCAAGGTTTGAATCTAAGCAACACACCCTGGTTAGTCATGGGAGATTTTAATGTCATTAGGGACATAAATGAGAAGAAAGGCATTCACCCTCCAATAACATCTGATATGAATCAGTGTGGATTGGATGACATGAATGGGCAAGGATGTTATTATACCTGGACTAACAACCAGGATGGAGATGCAAGAAATTGGTGCAAATTAGACAGGGCATTGGTCAATGCCAACTGGGTCACTAATGTTCCTAATTCTTATGCTTATTTTCTCCCTTCAGGGGTTTCTGATCACTCTCCCATCTTGGTGAAAGTGATGGAAACTTCCAAAGTGAAGAAAATTTTCAGGTATTTGAATTGCTGGGAACTTCATGAGGATTATAAGCAAATTGTGGGAAAAGCCTGGGAGAAGGAGGTTTTTGGATCAAAAATGCAGAAGCTCTTTGGCAAGCTTAAATCTGTTAAGCATGCCCTGACAGAGTTGAATAAAAACCACTTCTCCAAACTTTCTGCAAGGGTGGATAATTATAGAAAAGAACTCCTTAGCAATCAAGATCAGTTACAAAAGACTCATGATCCTGAGTTGTATAAGGAAGTGGATAAACTGAAAGATAAATTTCTAAAGATGAAGAAGGCAGAGATGAGCATGCTAAGTCAGAGGGCTAAGTTGCAACATATTAAGGAAGGAGATTGCAGTTCGAAATATTTCTATGCTAAGATAGCTGCAAGGAAACATCACAACATCATAGGAAAGATTGCAGACATGAATGATATTACTCATAATGATCAGCCAGGCATAGCTAAAGCTTTCATTGATTACTATGTTAGCTTGCTTGGCACAACACACCCAGTTGAGCCTATTGATGAATCTTTGCTAGATCAAGGGCCTAAGGTTAATGAAGAGGATAGGCATCAGCTGATTACACCTGTTACACAGGAGGAAATCAGGAAAGCTTTATTTGACATAGATTCCAATAAAAGTCCAGGTCAGGACGGATACTCTACGGGTTTTTTTAAAGGAAAACTGGAATTTGATCAAGGAAGAGTTTACTCAAGCTATTATGGAATTCTTCAACACAAGGAAAATGACAAAGCAGGCCAACACCACCATGATAACATTAATTCCGAAGAAAGAAAACCCTGCTACTGTCATGGATTCTAGGCCAATCTCCTGCTGCTCGACCATTTACAAGACTATTAGCAAGATTTTGGCTAACAGAATGCAGGATATTCTACCAGTTCTGATTGGAGAGGAACAAGCTTTGGTCAAAGGTTATAAGCAGAAAAATGTCTCTCCTCGATGTTTAATCAAGGTAGACATTCGAAAAGCTTTTGATTCACTGAGCTGGAGTTTTGTGAAAAGCATGCTCAAAGGGATGAGGTTTCCAGAGTTGTATGTGGAGTGGATCCTAGCCTGCATCAGTAGCCCTTGGTACTCCATCAAAATCAATGGAAATTACGAAGGCTTTTTTGCAGGAAAATGTGGTCTAACGCAAGGAGACCCTCTGTCTCCTTACCTTTTTGTTCTCAGTATGGAGATACTGTCGAGAAAAATGCCAGACCAAAGAGACTTTTCTCATCATCCAAAATGTGCCAAATTGAAGCTGACTCATCTTACTTTTGCAGACGATCTTATGATCTACACAAGAGGAGACTTACCATCAGTTAGGGCTGTGCAAGACTGTCTTACTCAGTTTGCTGCAATTTCAGGACTTGCAGCAAATCCTTCTAAAACGGATATATATTTTGGAGGAGTTTCCCATTCAGTTAAGGCACTCATATTGGAGGAGTCAGGTTTCACAGAGGGGCATTTCCCTTTCAGATATCTTGGCATTCCCTTACATGCTAAGAAACTGAACACTGACACCTACCAGGCGATGCTAAAGAAGCTTGAGAGTTCAATTCAACACTGGTCTTCTCAATTCCTCACTTATGCTGGTAAGATTCAATTAATCAACTCAGTGATTTTTGGATTGGAGAATTACTGGAGTGCGAGCCTTCTTATTCCCATTGGAATAATGAAAAGAATCAGAAGAATGTGCAAGAATTTCTTGTGGGGAATCAGTGAAGGGAGCAGGAAAATGACTTACAAAAGTTGGGAAAGCATCTGTGCTCCAAGGGAGGAAGCTGGGATGGGAATTAAAGAGGTTTTGGCATGGAATAAAGCAATGTTGTCCAAATGGATATGGAAATTAATGAATAATCAGGGTAACATTTGGATCCGATGGACTAATGCCTATGTCCTGAAACATAGAAGCTGTTGGGAGGTGAATGTCAAGCCTGTAGATGCAGAATGTTGGAGAAGTATAATGAGTGTAAGAGACAGCATCATTCAGGGCTGCAGAAATCAGAATGAAGCAGAAAACTTGGTAAATTCCTGGAGCAGGGGAGATAAATTCTGGGTATCTAAAGCTTACGATCATTTCAGGAAGAAGTATGAGAAGAGAAATTGGACCAAAGCTGCATGGGACAGTGTAGTGACTCCCAAGCATAGCTTTGTCATGGCCTTGGTAGCTCAAAGATGTCTGCCAACAGTGAACAATATGAAAAAACGAGGCATGCCAGTGGTGAATAGATGCATATTATGTAAAAGAGCAGAAGAGAATCACTCTCATTTGTTTTTCAAATGTGATTTCTCTAATGCAATTTGGCAGGAAATCCTCAAGTGGCTGGGAATCAGCAACAGAAACTGGGATTTAGTAAGAGAGTTGAATTGGATAAGCAGAAGAAAGAAGAAGAAGCATTGGACAGCAAAATGGTATAAGAGTAGCATTGCTGCAACAGTCTATCTACTCTAGATCGAGAGGAATGCAAGATTGTTTCAAAATGAAGAGCATAATCAAGACTGGATAATTAGGAAAATCAAGTATTACAGTTGTGTTCGATTATACAATTGGTTTGGGAATAGTGTTCCAAGCAATGTTTTGGATAGCCTAGCTAGCTAGGAGGTCGTTTAGCTTGTGTTATTCTTTAGTGGGTAGTTTTTTGTAAGATACTCTATTTTTCCCTTTATGGAAGAATAAATCACCATTTCTTACAAAAAAAAAAAAAAAAAAACTAGTAACCTCATAAAGGAGTCACAAGGATCTCAAAATAGAGCTAGATAAACCTCACAAAGGAGTCAGATAAGTCCTCACAATGGAGCCAAAGATGAAGTGCATGAAATCAATCAATGGTGTAAAATTTATTGTACGAAAACCAAAAGAAACTTATAAATTGATAATACGATAAAGGGCTTACCAACGGCGTAGGAACCGATGACAGCCCCAAAACTAATTAAAGAGGAGAGAAGCCAAGAGGAGGAGATGGTAGATTTGGTTTTAGAAAGAGGCTAGGTTGAGAGGGGAGAGAAAGAGAGTAGTTATTAGTGGTTAATGGAGCTTTTTACAAACGTTAATCATAGTAATGTTTGTGCGAACATCTACTATTTTTCCCACGACCCTGAAAATTTGGAGGACAAGCTAATAATTAGAAGATAAAAAAATGAAACCTAAAAAACTGTACGGACACTGAAATACGAGGAAAACGACGATTTTGAGGCGACTAGCTCCAGGTGAATGATCCAGCCATGGTGAGATCCAAAACTTCGGGAAAATCACAATCAAAATCAAGCAAGAGAGCAAATAAGAGGAAGAATAAACAAATCAGCTTGCTCAAGCAAATAATCAGTTGAAAAAATGGACCAACAACGTCTGATGTTCACCGGCACCGGAACCTGTCTGATATTATGGAAGTGAATAATCGTATTACCATGTACTTAGTGTATCGTATCTAGGGTTACCTAAGTTAGCTAATTAGTAAATCGTATTACCATATACTTTGTATACCGTATCTAGGGTTACCTAAGTTAGCTAATTAGTAAATCGTGTATGTGCCATATAATGAAGCTGATGTACACAAGTTTATCAACGCAATACAAATCTTTGAGTGTTCATATGGCATCAAGAGCAAACTGAGATCCTGGAAAACAGAGAGAACAGAGTTCAGAAAATTAAGAGGGCATAACAATGGCTGGCGGACGAAAGCCACCAACACCACCACTCGGACTACCGCTAACTTCCCCGTTGTACCTTCACCCATCTGATGGGCCAGGCTTGATAATCACACAAACGAATTTCGATGGCGAAAACTATGACTTATGGGCAGATGCCGTAAGGAATTCTTTGGATTCCAAAAATAAATTGGGATTTGTTGATGGAACAGTGAAAGCACCCAAGCAAAAGGAGGGAGAAGAAGATACCTTGGAGCATACAGAATGGAGACGGTGCAATGCTATGATCAAGTCGTGGTTCCGCAATATCATTGATAGGCGATTACACAAGAGTATCACGTGGTCATCAGCCACTGTGAAGGAAATTTGGGATGAGCTATGAGAGCGATACTCTGCCGGAAATGCACCAAGAATTCAGCAATTGAGAGGTGAATTAGCGAATTTGAAGCAAGGAAATTCGTCTGTGGTAGAGTATTACTCAGCACTCAAGGCCATATGGGATGAATTGGCCAATTACAGTAAAGTACCAGCCTGCACATGTGGTGCTGCACCAGAATTCACTAAGGAGAAGGAGGAGGAGAAAGTCCACCAATTCTTACTCAATTTGAACACGGAATTATACGGGACCATGAGGTCGAATATGTTGATGGAACAGCCAGTGCCAACCCTATACAAGGCATATGGGAATGTGCTACGAGAGGAGAGGCACAAAGCCATGATGCGAACTTGAGATGACAAGTGAGACCTGGCAGCCTTCGCGACGAAATTGCAGACCCCAGCACCAAGGCACGGGCAGGGGTGGACATATTGGGATGATTTTCGACGAGACAAATTCCGTGAGCGCAAACAATGTCGTGAATGTGGAAAAACAGGGCATGATGTCGACAAATGTTGACAAAAGTATCCTGAATTACGTCCAAGTGGAATCAGTAGAGGCCGAGGACGAGGTAGAATGCAGATGAGAGGACGCGGCCGTGGTGGCAGAGTAGGGGCACATCACGTGGTAGCAAATACCGGAGTGCAAGCAGAATTGTCGAGCACGAGCAGAGAAAGCAACACGAATGCTTTTAAAGCTCTTCAAGCGGCTGGTTTCACTGTAATAGCCCGATCCACCATCCGTCGCAACACAACCCAATAAAATGGGTAGTCACCCCTTAAGCCCGAATATTCTCTCATGGGCTCTAAAAGGTGAGGACCTTGTTGGTAGTATGATGGTAGGAATCTATTATAAACTGATCCTGTGAGCTTTAGTTTCCCAATGTGGGACAAACCAACTTCATAAACCACTTTCTATATTCCGTAGTGTTACATTCACACCCGGAGATTTGGACAAGCTACGGGCACTAATCACTCCTAGCCAAGATAACAGCGACAAATTAACAGGTAAAGAACAAATAAACATGGCCTGGATTATGGATTCAGGATGCTCTCACCATATGACAGGAAATCGAGATGCACGAGATGTGGGAAGGTGATACAGCTAGGATTGGTTTACCAGATGGCGTGCAAGCAGTGGCTTCATGACGAGGAAAAGTTCGGCTGAATAATCAATTTGTCTTAGAAAATGTTTTATACATACCAACCTTGAATTGCAATTTTATTTCTATAGGACAATTGGTACGAGAGTGTAATTACGTAGTGACATTTTGGCCCAATTTTTGTGTAATGCAGGACCTTATTACGAGGACGCTGATTGGAGCGGGTGAATTTAGAGATGGGGTTTACTACTACCAAGGCATGATCGAGCAGCACCAAGCTCTTTGAGTCGACGTGAACAATGAAGCAGAGTTGTGGCATAGGCGAGTTGGGCATCCTTCCAGTCGTATATTATCTATTGTTTTTAATTCATTAGGAAAAACCTGTCGTTTAAATAATGAGTTTGTTTGTGATCCGTGTTGTCGGGCGAAACAAACACTATTACCTTTTGAGAGAAATAAAAAAATTGCTACGAATGTGTTTGATCTGGTACATTGCGATATTTGGGGTAGTTATTGGGTAGGAGATTTATCAGGAGCCCATTATTTTTTAACGGTAGTGGACGATTGTAGTCAAGGTGTATGGTTGTTTTTGATGAAGGACAGGGGTGAGACGAGTCAATTAATTCGGGATTTTTGCAAAATGGTAGAAGTGGAATTTGATAAGAAAGTTAAGGTAATTCGAAGTGACAATGGCTCTGAACTTGGCTCCAATCCAATGCTTCACTTTTACAAGGAACAAGGGATTTTATTCCGAACGAGTAACGTGGATACACCACAGCAGAATGCTCGTGCGGAGAGGAAGCATCGACACATTTTGGAGATGGCTAGAGCCTTGCGTTTCCAAGCAGGATTACCACGTCATTTTTGGGGAGCATGCGCACTTACAGCCGCTTATTGATCAACCGTACGCCGACACCCTTGCTACAAGGTAAGTCTCCGTATGAAATTCTACAAGGTGAGAAGCCGAGCCTAGATCATTTACGAGTGTTTGGTTGTTTGTGCTATGCGCATAACAAGGATAGGACCAGAGATAAGTTTGGTGAAAGGGGGAGAAGATGTGTTTTCCTAGGATATTGAAATGGTAAAAAGGGGTGGCGAGTATACGACATTGAAAGTAGACGCACCTACTCTTCACGAGATGTAAAATTTTTCGAAAACAATTTTCCTTACTTGGAAAAGAAAGGTAAAGCGGTAAGACCCATTGTTGACAGGGGGAGTGGCATTGAAACATCAATTATTAATATAGGAAAGGAATATGTGGCTAGAAATGAAGATTTGGAGAATGATGTTGACCAAAACAGAGGTGCAAGGAAATGGTTGAAGATGTAGAACAAATACAACAAGAAAGTAGCATTGAGACAGAGATAAATGAAGCTGAACCTGATACCATGGAGGCAGCTCCAACTGAAGAGATCGGAAGAGGGGCTCGGGAGAAGTATAAGCCAACTTGGATGAATGATTTCGATTGTACGACAGCAGTGGTAGTTAAACCCATCTCTGATGCACCTTCCTCTGCTCCGTCTACGCCTTCAAAGAAAGGTACTCGTTATTCTATAGCCAATTATGTTCATTACGATTGTAATATCCCGAAATTTCAAAGTATTTTACATTAATATGTTAGATTTATTAATTAGATTATCTAAATGAAAAAGAGTTTTAAATATTATTCGTGAGTCGTTTTCCAAAATGAGTTAGGAAATGATTTCTAAAATCGGAATTTTAATTTGGGTTCTATTCCTAAATTGGGTCAATCATAGGTAATGAACCAACATCAACCCGAACCAATTCTACATTGGCCCAAACATCAAACACACCCCAACCCAACACAAAAAGGAAATTAGAAAAAAGGAAAATAAAAAGAAAAGGAAAAAGGAAAAAAAAAAAACCGACACACCCCCCCCCAATAAAAACAGCCCCTGCTTCCCCTTTTCCTGCTCACGCCAAACACGCACGAGCGCCGTCGAGCTCGGGTATCTGCCGCCCACACCGCCGCTGGTTCACGCCGTCCGTTCGACCACCTTCCCACTGTTTCTCTTTTCTCTCTCCTCACCGTGAGTAACGCTCCTTTAGACCTAAGCTTCCCCTGTTTTCGCGTTTCTTCAAAATCATGATTCTTGCGTTGATTTTAATGCTTTAATTTGTGTTTAATTGATACTAATAGATGTTATGATTAGTGGGTAATCGATTTAGGTTAGTTTTATGCATAAAGAATTGGTTTTGATGATTGTTTTGAATTGATTTTCACTAATTACGAAATTGGGATTAATTAGCTTAATTATTCGAATTGGTTCAATTAGTTTCGTAAATTATGACTTTAGTATGTTTATAATCTGTTAATTAGGGTTCTTAAATTTAGTTTGAAATTTAATTGGGGTTTTGTTTAAGTTTGTAAAAATTGCAATTTGGGGGAAAATTTGGTTAATTGTTTCTTAATTAGTTAATTAGCCCAAATTATTTTTAATGATCAATAACTCAAAATTATGATAATTTAGGGAATTATAAACTGATTTTCTGAATTTAATTAATTTAATTCGTTTTTATGCAATTTTATGTAATTTAAGCATGATTTTGATAATTGAAACATAATATAAATATTTTTAATAAATCCTAAATAAATTGTAATAATTAAGAATTTATTTTTATGAATTATATTTTGTGTTTAAAAGTGATTTTAAGTCTCTATCATTATCATGATATAATTATTGCATTATGATTTAAAGAGTTGAGTTTATTGGCAAAGTAAATTTACTGAGTTCAGTTACTTTAAATTTCATTTTGTGTTACTCTGTCATTTTGGGTCTTTATTAAATGATTGAGGGTGAAAAGATTTTATTTTAGATGTAATGGTTTTGTTTGGTTTTGATATATATGATTTTGGGTGCTCGAGGAAATTAAATTTTTGGCGGTGATAATGGATCTTGAATATCTTTCGGATTTTGATGTATTGATGTATTTCAACTGACTAATATTGAGAAATGATTCTATTAAGTTGAGGTATGATAATGACTACTAAAATCGTTCAGAGGGGTTGAGAATTTTGGGATGTGTATCAAATAGTGTTGAGATTTGTTAATTTAAATGAATGGATTGCTCGATTTATACTTTGAGTATTACATATGTTATTTTGAAATCGGATTAATATTGGGGAAGTTAGAACTATTGTTAGAGGTTATAGTGTCGTATTGTATCATATGTGGGTTTATATTATTGAATAGTATGGTGGATTATTTGGGTATATATGTCGTCATTAAGGCAAGAGGGCATGAATTTGGACACAAATAGTTTATCTTTTAAGTTTGGAAATTGAGGATTGATGAGTAAGTTTTCTTGGGTATGTGGTTCCTTATATTTGAAAGTATATTTGTAGTTTGCCGAACAGGTTAATAAACTATTTGAGGTTGACTGTCTTATTGGGTTTAACTCTATTAAGGGCCTTGGTTATAAAGAAAATTTAATGATCTTGCCGATGCTAATTTTTGGGTTACAATAAGATTAATATAATAGTGTATCTGTATTGGTTTGATAACACAAAATTGATGAGAAGATTCTATATTTCAATGGCGTTCCTTTACGAGTGACTCATACAGCAAGACGTTAGGATTAGTTACTTACATATACGATTGTTTAACTCGTGAGTTCGAGGACGAACTCTTCTTTTAAGGAGGGTGGATGGTAATGTCAACTTTGTATTAAGCTTGGAATCATGCATTGCATTCATACATTTTCATCATATGAGTTTGGTATGAGTTGCGTGGTTGTGTAATGAGTTCACCTAGTTACTTTGCGCTTCGAGGACGAGCGTTGTCTTAAGGGGGGAAGGATGTAATATCCCGAAATTTCAAAGTAATTTACATTAATATTTTAGATTTATTAATCAGATTATCTAAATGAAAAAGAGTTTTAAATATTATTCGTGAGTCGTTTCCCAAAATG
This sequence comes from Spergularia marina, assembly GCA_963680865.1. Lineage (NCBI taxonomy): Eukaryota > Viridiplantae > Streptophyta > Magnoliopsida > Caryophyllales > Caryophyllaceae > Spergularia > Spergularia marina. Next base: position 15,908,274 of record OY804553.1, on the reverse strand, counting down.
AGTTAGGAAATGATAACTAAAATCGGAATTTCTATTTGGGTTCTATTCCTAAATTGGGTCAATCATAGGTAATTGACCAACATCAACCCGAACCAACTCTACATTGGCCCAAACATCAAACACACCCCAACACAACACAAAAAGGAAATCAGAAAAAAGGAAAAAAAAATGAAAAGGAAAAGGAAAAAAAAAAAAAGAAAACCGACACACACCCCCACTTATAAAAACAGCCTCTGCTTCCCCTTTTCCTGCTCACGCCAAACACGCATGAGCGCCGTCGAGCTCGGGTTTCTGCCGCCCACACCGCTGCTGGTTCACGCCGTGCGTTCGACCACCTTCCCATTGTTTCTCTTTTCTCTCTCCTTACCGTGGGTAACGCCCCTTTCGACCTAAGCTTCCCCTGTTTTCGCGTTTCTTCAAAATCATGATTCTTGCATTGATTTTAATGCTTTAATTTGTGTTTAATTGATACTAATAGATGTTATGATTAGTGAGTAATCGATTTAGGTTAGTTTTATGCATAAAGAATTGGTTTTGATGATTGTTTTGAATTGATTTTCACTAATTACGAAATTGGGATTAATTAGCTTAATTACTCGAATTGGTTCAATTAGTTTCGTAAATTATGACTTTAGTATTTTTATAATCTGTTAATTAGGGTTCTTAAATTTAGTTTGAAATTTAATTGGGGTTTTGTTTAAGTTTGTAGAAACTGCAATTTGGGGGAAATTTTGGTTAATTGTTTCTTAATTAGTTAATTAGCCCAAATTATTTTAATGATCAATAACTCGAAATTATGATAATTTAGGGAATTATAAACTGATTTTCGGAATTTAATTAATTTAATTCGTTTTTATGTAATTTTATGTAATTTAAGCATGATTTTGATAATTAAAACATAATATAAATATTTTTAATAAATCCTAAATAAATTGTAATAATTAAGAATATATTTTTATGAATTAGATTCTGTTTTAAAAGTGATTTTAAGTCTTTGAGAATTTTTATAATAATTTGGGTTTTATTTGAGTTTTATTGGATAACTATTGAATTAGAATTATAATTGTTGGTTAATTGTTAATTGTTAATTGTTGGGTTAGATTTAAATTATCATGGGCATTGCATATAGATTAGAATTAACCTAAGTATTAGATGAATGATTGGATGAGATTAGTATTGATTTGGGATTATTGATTGTAGTATTGTAGCCCCTGAGTTCGTAGACGAAGAATACTAGTGATCGTTGTGCTGTCGTGTTCTTGTGTGCATTGAAAAGGTAAGCTAGCATGATCAACCTTTCTTAAACTTGTAGAAACCTTTCAAACTTATGTGCTAGATGTGAATGGTGTGATTGGATGAGAACATAATATCATGATAGGTGGAGAACAATCCAGTTTACGCAATTATCGTATTTTGATTGGTTGGATTTATGTATTGATATTGGTATATACTATGGCTTGTGACAAATATGTTATTTTGAAAGGTAAGATTGAATATGTATTGAATTGGATGATTTGGTTTGGTTTGTGAGCGCATAGCCAATTTATATTGTGATGTTGGTTTGGTATCGTTTTATATGATTTGTGATCATAACTCTCTCTTAATAAGATACTGGTTACTTAGACGGAGCAAAAGAACTCATAATTATTTGTTCGAGCCAAAAGAGCTCCTATTTATTTGTTTGAGTCAAAAGAACTCTTATTTATTGGTTTGAGTCGCATCGACTCCTATTAATTTCCCCACTGCATCGGTTTTTAAGAGGGTTAGGCTCTAGTCTACTCTACTTGGGTTAAAAACACCCAGTAGAGGGTGTGCACACTTAAGGTCTAGTAGTCTTAGATTATGAATTATGGATTATGGTTGATAGGGTGAATTGACAAAAGATTTAATTCATTTCTAAATAATAAGGATTATGGATTATGGATTGTGGATTGTGAAATACGGATTGTGGATTATGGCTCATAACTTATGACTTATGAATTTCTTATTTATCGTTAATATTTGGTTTGTTGAATATGGATTATGGAATGTTTCTTATGCTAGTAGTAAGTGATGAATTGGATGATGGATTGTGGAATATGACTTTTGACTGTTGTATTGGAATTATTATTGAATTACTTATATGTTTATGTGCTAAGTGTGTTTTCGAAAATAAAACTAAAACATTTTTCAAAATCCAGGTAAGGGTTTTGGTTTTCTACATGTTGAGGTGTTAGCTTACTCAATTTTTCTGACTTTTTCAACTGTGGTTTTTGTGCTTTAAATCCACCACAAGTTTGGAGTGATTGATGCATACGGGAACGACGACTCACTAGAAATTAGTTGGATTCAATAATAAGACTCGTAGTTATTAAACATAGATTATTTCATATATATTAATATTTTAGATTTTGGACTATTGTAATTTTAATTAATGGATTGTTATAGTTTATTTAGATCATTAGACATTTGTAGTTCGGCTTCCGAAATCTCCTTGCATTCGGGTCATTGACTTGAGTGCGGAGTGGCACCTCTGAATTTCCTTATTTGTGTTTTGGTTCTCGATAAAATGTTTTTAAAAAGGAAAGGAAATTTCGGGGTGTTACAACGGTTGTTTTTCCGCTTCGCATAAGTCGTTTCTTACAGCTGTCACAGCCGAAAAAGAACCTGTCTCATACATGGAGGCCGCTCGACAGGAGAAATGGCGTGAGGCCATGGCTAAAGAGATTGCAGCATTGGAAGCAAATAACACTTGGAGTGTGGAGTCATTGCCATCAGGAAAGCGACTAATTGGGTGCCGTTGGGTGTACAAAATCAAGTACAACTCAGATGGGACAGTTGAACGGTACAAAGCTCGCTTAGTCGCACAAGGTTTTACTCAAGTCGAAGGGGTTGATTTTCATGAGACATTCGCTCCCATGGCTAAAATGGTTAGTGTTCGGTGTTCTTTAAGTGTGGCGATGGCCAAGCAATGGCACATATTTCAATTAGATGTGAACAATGCGTACTTACATGGTGAATTAGAAGAAGAAGTGTACATGAAATTACCACCAGGTTATCAAGCTACAGGACATAACAAGGTGTGTCGGCTCAAGTCATTATACGACTTAAGACAAGCTTCCCGAAATTGGTTTGCCAAACTCGCACATTCTTTGAGGGAATATGGATTTGTTCAATCTATGGCAGATTATTCGTTGTTTACATATCGAGCAACGAATTTCTTCCTAGGTGTGCTAGTGTACGTGGACGACATGATAGTAGTTGGAGACAGTCTTACTGAAATCAATGTTTTTAAGTTGTTCCTACATCAACATTTTGGGATCAAGGACCTAGGAAAATTGAAGTATTTCTTGGGCATTGAAGCCGCTAGGAGTGCACAGGGTTTGTTCTTAAACCAACGAAAGTACGCACTCGAGATTATAGAAGAATGTGGATTACTAAGCTCGAAACTGTTTGATACACCGATGCAGCCGAAAGATCAATTAGCATTGGTGACAGGAGATTTTTTGAAGGATCCAATGAAGTACAGGAGGCTAGTTGGGCGCCTGATATACTTGACCATCACTCGTCCCGACTTGGTTTACCCAGTACATGTCTTGTCCCAGTTCATGCAGGCACCACGAAAAGACCATTGGGAAGCAGCTTTGCGAGTTGTTCGCTATCTTAAGGGAAGTCCTGGCAAGGGAATTGTTTTGGGAGGATCGAATGATTTGCAATTGTATGGGTATAGCGATTCGGATTGGGCTCAATGTCTTATGACACGACAATCTTTGACTGGTTATTTTGTGTGTCTCGGAACATCGCCGATTTCGCGGAAAACAAAGAAACAAGCAACAGTCTCACGCTCATCGGCTGAGGCCGAGTATCGTGCAATGGCATATGCCACGAGCGAGTTGATATGGTTGTGCTCATTCTTAGCGTCTCTTGGCGTATTTCATATTCAGCCGCATACTATGATAATCAAGCAGCTTTGCATATTGCAAGAAACCCCGTATTCCACGATCGTACGAAACATATTGAGATAGATTGTCATTTTGTGCGGCAAAATTTAGTTCGTGGGACTATAGCAACTTCGTATGTTCGGACTCAGGACTAGTTGGCTGACATATTCACTAAGGCCTTGGGGCGTTCGGCTTTTGAGTATTTGGTCGGCAAGCTGGGCATACATGCGCGTTCATAGATATTCAGGGCATACCACCACTGGTTCTGTCAGACTAGGAAGATGATGATGCTATACAGGTAGTTGGGAACAATACAGAATGGGACTTGCAACGAATAGAAGAAGAGGAGGTGTTGGAAAACATAGAAAATAATGGAAATGAATGGCAATTGGTTGTCATAAATAGAAGAGGCAACACGCCAAACTCTGTCTCTACTACTGTGAATCATGAAAATAGGTCAAAAGATACTAACTTAGTAACTTTTACCGAGGAGGATGTAGTAAAGGGGAAAATGACTGGAATTTTGCAATTGTTGCTTTGTATTAGGTGCAAATCCTCCCATAGAAACTATGCAGGGCTATTTTAATAGATTATGGGGTCAAGAAGGGATTAGATAAGGTATCATTCCTTCTAAATGGCTTATTTGTTGTTAGATTCTAAACAGTGGAGGAGAAAGAGAATGTTATGAAAGCTGGGCACTTTCTATTTGATAATAAGCCTTTGATTATAATGTTATGGAATGAAGAGTTTGATCTTAGAAAAAACTCTATTAAGACTGTCCCTATATGGGTCAAATTGATTGGTCTTGAGCTTAAAATTTGGTCTGAAAAGTGTATTCAAAAGATTGCATGGTTGGTTGGGCATTATATTAAATGTGACAAGGCAACGGAGGAGAAGAGTAGATTGGGATATGCGAGAGTGATGGGTGAAGTTATAAAAAGATCAGAAATCCCCAAACTCAATTGACTTTAATGATTAGAATGGAAGAACTGTGAAACGGACTTTGGAATATGAAGGGAAACCGGCAAAATGTAATGTTTGTTCAACGGATGGAATGTAGGACGATTCCTGATTTGAGAAGGGATAGACGTAATTGAGAAAATGCAGACAGACGTAGAGCTCAAGCACGAACACAACCTATTTGGAGACTTGTTCCCAATCAAAATACTCAGCCTGCAGCACAAACTCCAGTCTATGTAACCCCCCAAAACCCACTTACAATACCAAGACTAGGATCCACAACTAATGTGAGCACTAGAAACCCTCAGAGACAACTCATCCTCATACCACAAATGGTTCCTAATCAACTTAGATTGCCAAACCAGGATTGGATAGAACATAAAAGTAGTACTTCGTATTAAATACAATTATTGTTTAGGATGTGGTAATTATTACCATAGAGTATATTATTAGCTAATTTATACAATATGAGATCTAAGATATAATACTGTGATGGTTAGCTAATTTATGATAATAAGCTTAAATATAATGTCTAATAACGGGTGATCTGTAGAATAAGAATGAAATAGTAACAGGTAACGCGATAGTGGAATGAAAACAAAATAGTATAATGGATGGCGTAAAAGTGGGAACTATAATGAGTGGGTAGAAATAGATAATAAATAGAATCTGAAGGGTGACAAAAGTCGAAAGAAAAAATGTATTGTACCTAGACCTGTAAAACGGTTCGGGCTGGCGGGTTTCGGGTTTGGTTAGAATACGGGTCGGGTTATTTCGGATTAGGGTCAATATAGGTTCGGGTCAGATAAGGGTTGACCAGCGGGTCGAAAATACATATTCGCGCCTTTTTTCGTCGGTAAATTTTAACACGAAAATATCAATTTATTCTTATTTAACCAATTATTTTATATATTATATTATATAATAATAATGATTTCATTATATGTAGGCCTTATATGTCTTAAAAGAAAATCTTAATTAATATTTTATTAATATTAATTGTTTTATTTTATTTTTTTATTATTTTAATATTATTTTACTAAATATGTTTGACCCAACGGGTTGACCCGCTCGGGTCGGGTCTTGACCCTGACATTTCGGATCATTTCGGATTTCTGGTGCTTTTCGGGTTCGGGTTAAAAAAGTCCGGGTTTTTCGGGTTGGGTCTCTGGCGGTTTTTCGGGTCAGGTCAGTTTCTTACAGGTCTAATTGTACCGTTTAAATCAATATTAGCTTAAAAATAATCCTAAAATCTTTTTTATAAAACAAGTATAAACAATATAATTAGAGGTTGGGCGTTGGATGGGCATGTAAAGTAATTTGGAATGAATCTAATATTACATGATCTGATCTAATCCGAGTTTTTTAAAAAAATTTAATTGTATATTTGTAATTAGATGGATTAATACAAAAACCATGTTTGATTCATTAATTGTTATTTGTAACAATCTGATCTGAATTCACTTTTGGGCTTTAGGTTGGATCATATAGAGTTCGAGAACAAATTTGAGGCTTCTTTTTTAACATTAAGCAGGGCCCCTCATCTTGGGCTTCCTACTGCCAGGATATAGCCCAACTGAGGATCAAACTCAACCCTTGGAAGAGAAGGGGGAGGTAATGGGATCCTCCTTCTAAGGAGACAAGAATTGAACCCGGGTACTTAGGGTGGAAGGGCAAAGTAACACCACGGATTATGGAAAGTGGTTTATGGAATTGATTTGTCCCACATTGGAAAATTAAGACTCATATGATCAGTTTATAAGTGATTCCTACCATCATATTAACAACAAGGCGTTCACCTTTTAGAGCTCAAGTGAGGATTTACGTGCTTAAGAGGTGGCTTCCCAACTTATTGGGTTGTGTTGCGACGTATGATGGATGAGGCTGTTACACAAAGTCTCCCCCACTAGGCTACCAAGGGGATTCTCGAACAAATTTGAGGTTTAAACTAGTTTGCATGCCTGGCCCGTTCCCGGGCTGTATATCTATATTGTTATATTCATTTTATAAAATTGTCAGTTTATCTTTGTTATGATATTATTAGCAACAGTATTATTTTTCATAAATTAGCTTATTATCATATTCACCATAAATTATACTATTTTCCATAAATTAGCTTATCACCATAATCACCATAATCACCATAAATTATATTATTTTCCATAAAGTAGCTAATAATTTCCATATTATGTAATTACTTAAACCTATCCAATTAATGAATGCAAAGTGTTCTTCTAGGAAAGAATTAGTTTCAGGTATTAATATATAGTATTAGATTAGATTGATTTCACTTATTACTACTTTATCTACTTTAATTTATCAAGTCTAACATATTTTTGGTCAAAATAAGTTAAAAGTGCAACTATAAAAAAAAATAAAAACTGAAAAAAAAACTGAAAATTCACGTGGTGCCCTTGTGGTTTGCCATTTCGCATGAACAATTTAATGAAATAGTGCTCGAAAAAATAATGTTAAACAAAATGGGTGGAAAAAAAACTTGTTCAACCATATGGGGTGCAGGTCACCCATATGTAAAACCGCCACAACCATTGGCGGTTTTAAGACTAAAAAAAAAAATATTTTTTTTTTGTGAATAGTAAAACCGCCACGGGGATGTAAAACCGTCAGGGCCCGTAGCGGTTTTAATGTTCACAAAATTTGAGATTTCTGTTTTACTGTTCACAAGTGCTGAAACCACCATACTCCTTGGCGGTTTTACAAATGGGTGACGTGCACCCCATTATGTTGAACAAGTTTTCTCCCGACCTATTTTGTTTAACATTTGTTTTTTGATCATTATTTCGAAAAATCGTTCATTTCGCATACGGTGCCCATGATTTCAACTTTCTGCACACGATGCCCTTAAGATTTTGTCTTTTGCACGTGGTTTCCATAATTTTTTTTTTTTTACTTGCCGTTATAACGGCGCAAAGATTAATACTTATCTACTCTAGATCTGCCCCTCAATTAACTCTTTAATCATTTAAACCTAATTTACATCACTGCACACATTCTCTCTCCAACCCTGTCTTCACCGTAACTGTAATAGCCCGATCCACCGTCCGTCACAACACAATCCAATAGGATGGGTAGTCACCTCTTAGGCCCATATATCCTCTCCGGGCTCTAAAAGGTGAAGGTCTTGTTGGTAGTATGATGGTAGGAATCTATTATAAACTGATCATATGAGCTTTAGTTTCCCAATGTGGGACAAACTAACTCCATAAACCACTTTCCATATTCCGTAGTGTTACAAACTCCCCAACTTAAAGAACGCAACGTCCCCGTTGCTCCTAAACCAAACAATACCAACATCAGCACAGGTCCAAGATCTCCCCCGCTAGACGGCTGGTCTGGGCCTCGCCCCAGCACCCAGCACGCGGTCGAAGGGTTGCTCTGATACCATCTATAACAGCCCGATTCACCGTCCGTCGCAACACAACCCAATAGGATGGGTAGTCATCTCTTAGGCCCATATATCCTCTCCGGGCTCTAAAAGGTGAAGGCCTTGTTGGTAGTATGATGGTAGGAATCTATTATAAACTGATCATAATAGCTTTAGTTTCCCAATGTGGGACTAACCAACTCCATAAACCACTTTCTATATTCCGTAGTTTACAGTAACCCATCCCCTATTACCACGCACTACCCTCGTCTTCCTATCTCTACTCCGTCCCCCCCTCTATCACTCTCTCTCTTGAATTTCTTTATCTCTCAGTACCCTTCAATCGTTCAATAACAAAGTGATTTGATGTTCCAATTTTTCTGAATTATTGCCCCGATTTTGGGCGAAAATTTACTGGAAAATCGATGGTCAGATTGGCTCGATTTATTGATATTTTTGCGTATGTGTGATGTTTGGAGGTGCCCTAATCCCCTAAAATGATATCAAACAAGCCCTAAGTTAATTAATTTATTGATTAACTTTTGCTTGTAAGTTTATAAAAGTCGTATGACATCATTGCAATATGGACCGCGAAAACTTTCAAACAAGTACCACATTGAATGTGTTTAGACGATTTTTGTTGTATAATTACAACAAAATGTAAAGTTAAATACATTTGTTCTTTAATATATGGATGTGCTCATACCATTAGCATGGTTATCAACCTCTATTCTTACGCATCCTATGTATCCACGTTGTCGGTTCAAACATTAAACATTGTTTTTTTTCTCTTTTCCGAAAAATTCACGTGGTGCCTTTGTGGTTTGCCATTTCGGACACGGTGCCCACAATTTCAACTTTCTGCACACGGTGCTCTTGATGTTTCGGCTTTTGCACGTAGTGCCCTTAATTTAACTGCTGCTAGAAAATGACTAACTTTGACTATTCAAAGTCTAATTAGCATCCACTTAAGCAATAGGAAAAAATAGAAAACTACACCTCATCTCTCCCCACCCACTCTCACTCCCACTCCCACCCCTACGGCCCTACCCCAGCCCAAGCCCTACCTTTACCATGGCCGACGCGGCGACGTCAACGCCACCATTATAGACCTCCAATCTTAGCGTCTTATTCTTGATCTCAATTTCGCCCCTTTCTACTACAACTCTCAATTATAGCAGAAATAAAACCAAAATTTTACAGATATCCCTAATTGAAAACCAAAGTCCCGTTTTTGAAAACCAGAAAAAATGGTTTTCAATTTTCTGTTGTTAGTTTTTATTTTCTATATGACTATTATAGAAATATAAAATTAAAATTTATTTTTACAATTATTTAACTAAATTTTTTACAAAAAAAACCAAAAACTGAAAACGGCAGTGATAACGAACGACCCCTAGTGAATATTAAATAAACAAAACTCCCATATTTTCACTGGCTCACAGATTTTTTTTTTTTTTTTAACTTTTTATTCATTCTCCCCACTATGCAAAAATTTCCCTTCCCGCCCTAATTGCATAGATTTTCCCTCCTATTTATTTTTCAAATTTGATATGTGGCATCTTCTTATTGGCTATGTATAATGACTCCTCATATGCAAAATGTATGTGTATCATCTCTCTCTCTAAGATATGGTTGATCAGTGCAGCCTTGAATGAGAGGGCTTTGCGATCTTGAGTACCTTTGAGGATGATGAGATCTATTAGATCTGTCGATTCGGAAGCGAAAAATCAACAATAAGTACGCAATCATATATATACTGTAACACTACGGATTATACAAAGTGGTTTATGAAAATGATTTGTCCCACATTGGGAAACTAAAACTCATATTATCAGTTTATAATAGATTCCTATCATCGGACTACCAACAAGGCATTCGTCTTTTAGAGCCCACGAGAGGATATTCGGGCCTAAGAGTTGATTTCTCATCTTATTGGGTTATGTTGCGACGTATGATGGATCGGGCTGTTACATATAGCCATTGAAGAGTATATTTTCCACATGCACATAGAGCAAACTTCTTCAAAACGAAAGACAAGAGAACTCAATAATGGTAGAGAAAACCTCTCACGAGGATAACGATTATTTAAAAAATGCGATTTTCTAAAAAGTGCCCATGGGCACTCTATAAAAATAACTATTATACGGAAACATTTTTGGCACCCTTGTGTATCTAATTTTCACATGGTTTTCACATTTTCATATATATGTATAATATGTACCATAAATTTACCATTCGAACACATAATTGAAAAAATAAATATCATATAATTTACAACAAAATATTCATGTTTAATTGTACAACTTCAAATTAGCATCTTTTTCATATAATTCAATAAATTAAAGTTTTATTCTAATTAAAACACTATCTTAAATATTATTACTTAGCCTCTTTAAATAAATAAATAAAACTCAAACATTCACATGGTACCTGTAGGGTTTGTTTGGTATCACTGTCGTTTTCAGTTTTTGTTTTTTTTGTGTAAAATATTTAGTTTTAGTTGAATAAGTTAAAAAATTAACTTTAAATTGTTTGTTCTTATAATCGTCATACAGAAAATGAAAACTGACAACTGAAAACTGAAAGCCACTTTTTATGGTTTTCAAAAACGGGACTTTAATTTAAAAAAAAAAAAAACATAAATTGATACCAAATAGGCCCTGTAGTTTAATTTTTCTCATAGCTTCTATGTTTTCGTGTTAGTGTATATCTTTCAGGTTTCAATTTTTTGAACAATTTGTCCAATATTGTTTTTTTTTCAAAACATTAACCCCTAATCTAATCACACATTGTTTTCACTGTTTTAATGTTTAATTGGTGCAATGATTGATACTAACATAACAATTTGACTCTGAATGCTAATATTTCTAATAAGAATTTAGCATATGAGTATTATATTCATGAAAATCAAATATTGTGGGTACCATGTACACAAACAACACATGTACCTTATAAAAAGAGGCAAAAAGATAGTGAAATTCATTTTCAACGAATCAATATTTTTTTAAGCATAATTTTCTTATAACGTACTACCTTTATATTTTTTTTCTTCAACAACACTACCTTTGAGACTTTGACCTTGTTATTAATACTAACGTTATCGCATTGTGTTGGTTTTGATTATTCTAACATTTACTACCATAACCTTTTCTTTTTATGTTTTTGTCGTCATTTTCCTTCTTCACATTTTCCTAAAATAGTATATTACAAATAGATAAATTTATTTTTAATTGGCCTAATTTGATATGAATACTAAATGAGTATTTAGTTTATATTTTCACGTTGTGTACTTTATTACAAATTACAAATATAATAATGATATACTTTTTCCCCTAATTAAATGTATCCTTTCGACAGTTTTTCAGCATTCTTGTTAAAATTATAGACTAATACTTGTAAAAGATCATTAAAGTCTAAAATTGGATAAAATAGTGATTGAAAAAATTATTTTGGACCTCAAAATACATATCCATAGTTTTATTGGTCTTCCATGTTTGTAAAAGACCAATGATACACCAAAAGTCAGAAAGCTACCAATATTACACCAAAATATATCCATTTCTTGTGTGATTACTAATTGCAACATACTTCCTCTCGCTTCCTTTAAACACCAAACTTTAAAGCCCGTGCGTTGTACGGTTAAAAACATTATATATTATATACGCGCAATCCATTACCGAATCATTATGGTGTAGCTAAACAAAGTTTAATTTAAGGTCATAACTATATTATAGATTTTATATTCTCAATTTTAATATGATGGCTAGCTATAATTGTATCATCCTATCAATAGATATGCTATATTTATAATTCGAATACTATACATTTTATAGACCTCTAAGTATTGTAGGTATATGTCCTCAAAATTTCTTTATCAATGAATACATCTAATAAGTAAAAGTACATAAATTTCAATATGTACTATTAGACCTATCGAAAACTTACCCGATGCGAAAATCGCCCGGACCTTACCCAGAAAAAACCCAAAAAAGCATTTTTTTTTCTCAACCTAAACCCGAAAATGACCCGAAATGTCTTGTCAAAACCCGACCCTACTCGGTCAACCCGTATGGTCAAAATAAATATGCTAAATTTTTATTATAATAATAAAAAATACAAAATAAATAGAGAAATATTAATAATTGATTAATATAAGACATATGAGGTACAAATATAATTAAAGTATTAAAATATATATAATATAATAAATAAAATTCTTGTGAAATAATAATAATAAAATAATATTTTAATGATAATAATTACCGAGAAAAAAAGGCGCAAGTATGTAATTCTGACCCGTTGATCAACCTGTAACCCGACCCGAACTCGTATTAACTTGTGTATAACATTTCTTTTTTCGAGGTCAAAACTACATTTTATTAGATTATAATTTCCTATTGAACATTTTCCTACTTACCATAACATATTTTATTAGATTATATTTTCCTATTGAACATTTTCCTACTTACCATAACGTGTACAATTCTTATGTAATTATTAATTACTTACCATATCAAGTACATTTCATATCAAATCACATTTTCCTATTTACCATAACATGTACAATTATTATTTAATTATATTTCACTTACCATATCATGCAATACTAATTTAGTCTTTGTAGGATTTACCATATTTTATAATGTTTGAGTTTGTAGGATTTACCATCATGTAAAGTATGACATTCTAGAATGTTCCAATCGTTGTGAGAGCTAAAAAAAAACCTGTTTTAATAATATATATTGACTAGTTTGCATGCCCGTGGCACGGCTTGGCTATGTATTTATATCGTTTATACTCGTTTTATGAGAAAAATCTTATCTTTCTTCAAATAAATTACCATAATGATTATTTTCCATAAATTAGCTAATAATATTATACTACCCTATGATAATTTCTTACCATATCCTAACCGATAATTGTATTTAATGATATTTCTATGTTCTATCCAATTAATAAATGACAAGTGTCCTCCTAGGAAAGACTTGGTTTCAGGTTTTAATATATAGTATTAGATTGATTGCATAACTTTTTATATTTCCCATAAAAACTAATGCCATTTTTTATTTATAATATTTGCCCATAACAGTTATTGGCAAAGTTTGATACCAATCACTATACAATCCAATGCTACACTTCACCGGAAAAGATCAAGCTACCGCGGCACCTGAAAATCAACCATAAACCCTTTTTCGGTAACTTTAAATAAACTCTCATATTTCTATCACATCCCAAAAGGGTTAAGTAGTTGGGATTAGGGTGTATATAGATTCTGGCGGCAAATGGGGGATTGTATGTAATTTGGACATCTGAGTCAGGGGCGAAGCCAGTGGTGGGCTAGTGAGTGCTTCGCACCTGCAGCCCATAGTCACGACCATAGATTTATGGATTCTGGCACCTTGTAATAACCCACTTTTTAACAATATTGATAAATTTAATGGTATTTAAAAAAAACAAAAAGTTACGTTGGAAGTCCTCTAGCATTTAATGCCTTGCTTGTACTCTCCTTGATTCAGGGGGGTAATGTCTTTTACCCTAGGCAAGTACGCAGATGTAATCGCCTAAAAATAGCTCCACATTTCGCTCATTGTTCGACGCAAATCAACACACAAGTGTTGTACTGAGCGAAATTAAAACTGAAGTGCTTCAGACCATAAGCACACCACATATAAAGTAAGCTCCGAGTATTATAAGATTTCGTAAAGATAATTTACGAAATAAGTAGTTGTTACGTGCGTGCGAAAAGTGACATCTTCTTAGCAAGGCCCTGTCGAAATAGTCATCGTCACTTAACGTAGCCAAGGTATAACTCTTAAACTGTTATGAAATTATTTTCGTTAGACAACGCTGTTAATATTTTCGTACACGTTTTCGATAATTGATTAACCTTAGGGCGAATAGTTATTACGGTGCAATTAACTCGGCGGAATTACCCCAGTTTGTGAACGTCACCGTATTAACAACTAACCCAAGAATAAAATATGTTAGTGGTAAACAGTAGCTCCATGATTATAAAATAACCCGGCCAAATTACCCCAGTGGTGAAAATAATCTTAGAGTGAATCATTTCCTCTAAAATACGATAAATAGTAAATTAACAATTTGACTAGATAATCGTCACTTTTAAAATTCGGACGTCGTTGGACCATTGGACAGTTAATTATCAAATAAATGACAACATGATTACCTCGCCAATATAACCTTAAATAAATAAATTACGCGACTTTATTTACTTAGAACAAGAAAACGCACGGAGTATTAGCGCGGTGATTTGGAATTCAGGTAAGGGACTCTTTCTAATTTAGCTTATAGTATTATTTTTTTGTATACTTTAATGCTTATTTTTAAAGAGGATCAAGTACTGTAAATTCTGATTATTTTCTGAACTACTTTGATTTTGTGGGTTAGTTTTATGTTCTGGCTAACTTTGAAACGAGGATATCCGTCTGGCCCTGCCAAGGGAGTAAACTGGCACTGACTGAGAATTTCTGAACTAACCGGAATTGTACTACCCACTACTTGGATTTATTTATGCTTTTACGAATTGTAATTGTTTTACTATTTTACCAGCTGTTTAGATCCGGTTAAATCGGAAACTGTCTTATACTGGGCTGTAGAGCTCACCCTTTCAATAATAAATCTTTTCAGGTGATCAATACTAGCTGGAGGTGGGAATTTGAGCGAGCTACCCAAATCGACTTGTAACATAAATAAATGGCCTTAGTGATCGTTTATACAATAGTATTTGTATGTATAATATTGTGTAACATATGTTGTGTACCCTCGACTTCTGAGGAATAAGAATGGCTTAGCCTATTTTTCGTAGGTTGCCGTCTGATATGTCCAAATAATGATTTTGGGGCGTGACAGATTAAGTGGTATCAGAGCAATAGTTCGACCCTATGAACATAATACAGACCAGAGCGTATGGGTAGATTAAGATCGGTTCATGTAATTTATTACCTTGAAAAGTACTAGTATTAGAATTATGTGTTAACGTTTTGTTTGATTATTTTACTTAAGGAC
Source organism: Spergularia marina (assembly GCA_963680865.1). NCBI lineage: Eukaryota > Viridiplantae > Streptophyta > Magnoliopsida > Caryophyllales > Caryophyllaceae > Spergularia > Spergularia marina. The sequence goes on along the minus strand of OY804553.1, from coordinate 15,892,980 downwards.
TTGATGGCAGATGGGGAAGAAGCCGTAAACATAGTAGAGGAAAACATGGGAGGAGTTAGTTAGGAACATCTTAATGATAATGAAGAAAGTAGTGATGCGGGTAACTTTGAGGAAGTTGCCCATGGGCCCAACGACTTCTATCAAGATTTTCTTCAAAGGTTGAAGGAACATCAAGATTTGCAGAGGCTGAGCCAGGAGCTGGTGAATCGCTTGCTTAGAAAACCAGGCGAGATGACAGAGGCAAGGAATCCAATGAGGGATTTTAAGGGGCTCAATCCTCCGGTCTTTGCAGGTACCACTAACCCTGCAGAAATCGAAGGATGGCTCCTAGCAATGGAGAAAGTGTTCAGAGTATTCAAGTGCTCGGAGGAAGAAAAGGTAAACTATGCGGTGTATCAGTTAGAAGGCAAAGCTTATGATTGGTGGTTTTCAGAGGAAAATCTATTGAAAGCAGGAGAAGTGACCAATCGTGGTCAACAGGCTAAAATCATCACTTGGAATGTGTTTAAGGATACCTTTAACAAGAAGTACTTTCCTAAAAGTCTTAGAGATAAGGCTATGGAAGATTTCTTGGAATTAAGGCAAAAAGAGAATATGTCTGTGGGAGATTATCAGGATAGGTTTGAGAGGTTGTGCAAGTTCGCTCCTCAATTTGTGTCCACAGAAGCGGACAAGGCTTATAGGTTCGTTTATGGGTTAGAACCAAAAATCAAACAAGGAGTGAGTGTTTTCGAGTTACAGGAGTATGCCGCAGTGGTTGAGAAGGCAAGAATAGTAGAATTGAGTCTTAGGGAGGTAAAGAAGGAAAAGAGTAAGAAGAGGGATCTGGTGTTATCCAACCTTCGGGGGTTAGTTTTAAGAGACAACACACCCAATCATTTCAACCCAAAACAATTTCTTCCTTTCCCCAAGCAAGTAACCTCGTGTCTAAACTCCAGCCAAATGTGGCAAGTGTAGCTTTCCCGGGGAATAGAGGTAGCTAGATGCCAGTTAAGACATGTCAAAAGTGTTCAAGAATGATGAAAGGAAGCGAGTGCAGGTGGTGCTCGGAGACTTGTTTCAGGTGTGGCGAAAAAGGACACATGATAGCTAACTACCCGAAACCATAGACGAGCCAAGCACCCTCCAACCACCAGCCCCAGAGGACACAAGTATCAGCAGGGAAGCAGACAAGTGACCATCGTAGGAGTGGACAAAAGGCAAGCGTTTCTGGAAAAGTATTTGCCATCATGGAGGAAGATGCTCCGTCCTCGAGTGATGTGGTTACAGGTATTATTCCCATTTCAAATACTCCTGGATATGTCCTGTTTGATTCCGGAACCACACATTCCTTTGTTTCACATGAATTTGCAAAAAAGTGCAACTTGCAATTTGAGCCTTTGAATACGCAATTGGAAGTGAGTACTCCCTCTGGATATGTGTGTGTGGCTTCTTTGATGTCTAGAAATTGCATTGTTGAAATAGGGGAAAGAAAATTACTTGCAAACCTTATCCTTTTGGACATGTCCGACTTTGATGTGATCTTAGGGATGGATTGGTTATCCTCTCATTTTGCAAGTATTGACTGTCACCTTAAGGTTGTTAACTTCCAGACCCCAGGGAAACCACCGTTTGTGTGTAGGAAAGAACGGGAAGGATTACTAGCTAACATGGTTGTAGGTCTTGGGAGGAGTGAATTAAAGCTAGATGATATATATTGGGATTGTCAGAGAGTTTGAAGATGTTTTTCCCGAAAATTTGGTTGGGTTATCCCCGGATAGAGAAATTGAGTTCACCATCGATTTAATACCAGGTACTGCCCTTATTTCTAAAGCCCCATACCGAATGGCACCAACAGAATTAGCAGAATTGAGGAAACAATTACAAGAGTTGGAAACCATGGGGTACATTAGGAATAGTGGTTCTCCTTGGGGTGCTCCCGTCTTATTTGTGAAGAAGAAAGACGGTAGTATGAGGCTTTGTATTGACTACAGGGAGTTAAACAAAGTAACTATCCGTAATAAATACCCTCTGCCTCGTATTGATGAATTGTTTGACCAGTTACAAGGGGCTAGTATGTTTTCCAAAATAGATCTCCGATCGGGATACCACCAGTTGAAAATTAAACATGAGGATGTTGCTAAGACTGCATTTAGAACCCGTTATGGTCATTATGAGGTTTTGGTGATGCCATTTGGGTTAACCAATGCACCAGCGGCATTTATGGATTTGATGAATAGGGTGTTTAGACCTTTCCTAGATAAATTTGTCATTGTATTCATTGATGACATTTTGGTGTACTCTAAAAACGTAGAGGAGCATGAGCAACATTTGAGAATTGTCTTACAAATTTTAAGGGAACAAAAATTATATGCCAAATTTATGAAATGTGAGTTCTGGCTGGTTGAAGTTGCATTCCTTGGGCATATAGTTTCAGCAAAAGGAGTTTCTGTAGACCCTGATAAGATTAAGGCAATAGTCGAGTGGAGAACACCCAAAAACGTGACGGAAGTTAGGAGTTTCTTGGGCCTTGCTGGATATTACAGAAAATTTGTTAAGGATTTCTCTAAAATTGCCGTACCACTTACAAAATTGACACACAAGGGTGCCAAATTTGTATGGACTAGTGGGTGCGAAGAGAGCTTCCAAGAGCTTAAGAAGAGACTGACTTTTGCTCATGTGCTGACCCTTCCATCCGGAAGTGGAGGGTATACCTTATACTGTGATGCCTCCAAATTGGGATTAGGAGCTGTGCTAATGCAAAATGAGAAGGTTGTGGCTTATGCATCAAGACAATTAAAACCTTATGAACAAAACTATCCTACCCATGATCTGGAACTTGCGACAGTAATCTTCTCACTAAAAATTTGGAGACATTATCTCTATGGTGAGAAATATGTAGTATACTCGGATCTTAAGAGTTTAAAATACATTTTCATCCAGAGAGATTTGAATATGAGACAAAGGAGGTGGATGGATCATGCTGGGAAGGCTAATGTTGTGGCTGATGCATTGAGTCGGAAGAACTATGATAATTTAGCCGCACTCATCACCGAGCAGAAACCCCTAATAGAAGAAATGAGAAGAATGAATCTTTGGGTGAGAAACAGTCTGGGTCACAATTCAAGAGACGTTATGGCTGCAATAGCGGTAAAGTCATCTTTGATTGAGAGACTCAAAGAAGCTCAAGTGCAAGATGAATTTTTGGTTAAGATCAAGGAACGTATGGTGAGTAGGCCATTTAAGGAAGATTCATTGTACTGGCACATCCATATACACCCAGACGGTTCTATGCAATTCCAGAACCGAATCTGTGTTCCAGATAATAAGGAGCTTAAAAGAGAAATTTTGAGAGAAGCACACAACACTGGTTATACGGTACATCCAGGTGGTACCAAAATGTATAGGGACTTGAAGGAACATTTTTGGTGGAGAAACATGAAGAGAGACATTGCTGAATATGTCTCAAAATGCTTGACTTATCAACAGATCAAAGCAGATCATCAGAGGTCTGCAGGGAAATTACAATCTCTACCAGTACCGACATGGAAGTGGGAGGAAGTCTCAATGGATTTTGTAGGTGGTATGCCAAGAACTCAAAGTGGATATGAGTCTATTTGGGTTATTGTAGATCGATTAACAAAATCAGCTCATTTCTTACAACTAAGAGCCGGTTACACTGCAGAATCACTAGCTGAACTGCATGTGAAAGAAATCGTGAGGCTTCATGGTGTCCCTGTGTCTATTGTGTCAGACAGAGACTCAAAGTATGTTGCACGATTTTGGCAGAGTCTACATGATGCGATGGGAACAAAATTAAACTTCAGCACCGCTTATCACCCTCAAACTGATGGACAGACAGAAAGGACCATTCAGACATTGGAAGACATGCTCAGGGCATGACTCCTAGATTTCGGGGGTTCATGGGAGGAATGGTTACATCTTGTGGAGTTTGCGTATAAGAACAGTTACCATTCCAGTATTGGTGTCACGCCCTTCGAGGCTTTGTATGGACGAAAGTGCAGGTCACATTTGTGTTGGGATGATGTGGGCGAAAGACAAATTATTTTAGGTCCCGAACTGGTACAACAAACCGTCGACAAGATACATGTAATAAGGGGGCGTATGAGAGCTGCTCAGAGTCGACAAAAGAGTTACGCCGACAAGAAAAGACGAGAGATGGATTTGAAGGAAGGAGAGAAAGTGTATCTCAAGGTTTCGCCAACCAGAGGAGTGTACAGATTTGGAGTTCGCGGAAAACTCTGCCCGAGATTTATTGGTCCATATGAAATTCTTGAGAGGGTTAGGAGGGTATCGTATAGGTTGGCCTTACCGCCAATACTCTCAGGAGTCCATAATATGTTCCATGTTTCGATGCTTAAGAGGTTTGTTCAACCGGACGAACAAATTATGGAAGTCAAACCTATTCAACTCCAGCCAAATTTGAGTTACGAAGAACGACCACTGAAAATCTTGGGCCAAGAAATCAAGGTGTTAAGAAACAAGACAATTCCGTTCGTCAAGGTGCATTGGAACAATCACGATGAAAGAGAAGCCACTTGGGAAAAAGAGGCGGACATGAGGGAAAACTATCCGCACTTGTTCGAATTTTAATATCGGTAAGTTTCGGGACGAAACTTTTCATAAGGAGGGGTGGATGTAATAACCCACTTTTTAACAATAATAATAAATTTAATGGTATTTAAAAAAAAAAAAAAGTTACGTTGGAAGTCCTCTAGCATTTAATGCCTTGCTTTTACTCTCCTTGATTCAGGGGGGTAATGTCTTTTACCCTAGGCAAGTACGCAGATGTAATCGCTTATAAATAGCTCCACATTTCGCTCATTGTTCGACGCAAATCAACACACAAGTGTTGTACTGAGCGAAATTAAAACTGAAGTGCTTCAGACCATAAGCACACCACATATAAAGTAAGTTCCGAGTAAGTAGAGTTTTTCTCCTTTCCCAATACTCTTCATCCTTTAACAGTTTACTAATTAATAGTTATGAATAATAAATCTGCACTTTTGTTTTGTTTTTCATGTTTACTTATTATTTGATACTGTTTTGTTTAATTCTTTATCTCTACACATATAGTATGTCATGTTGAGATTTTGATACTTGGATTTGGCTTACTCTTAGTTGTACTCTTGCTAGACTTGCTATCATAATCACCGAGAGTGTAGTAGTTTATGATTTGCGCTCATAAATTAAAAAGAATTAATAGTCGTCCTTTCATAAAAGAAACTGCAACAATAATACTGATTCCAAAGACACCAATCGGAGATAGTGTAAGTGTCGAAGGTGTATACTCCCTCCTACCCAAAATGATTTTCCTCTTTTAAAAACTGTTTTTGAGTAATCATGTTCGGAGCTACTTTTAAACCAATGAATCGTTCACTTGTTGAAAAAATTAGTACATATTCTATTCTGCAGTGAATTCTACCAAACCCATTTGAGTTTAAGGTAAACGGATATTTTATTTGCTCTAGAAGTAGTTCCAAATATGGCTATTCAAAAACAGTTTTCGAAAAGGGAAAATCATAGTGGGTAGGAGGGAGTATGAGTTATTAATTCCGACCCCCGTAGTCTCAAATTCCTGGCTTCGCCTCTAATCTGAGTAATTGTTTTTTTTTTTTTTTTTTTTTGTTTTTTTTGGTAAGAATGGTAGTCTTTATTCATCCATAACGGGAAAAAGACAAACTTACAAAAAAGTAGCTGCCAGTTTTACTTTAATTGCTACAATTTCATTTTGTAGACAATTATTTGAAATCGCAAGTAAACGAATACTAACAATGTTTTTTACATGTTCTATATATCATTCCTGATTCATTTCTCTCTTTGTCCCTGAATATTCGAGCATTCCTCTCATCTATACTACTCCCTCCATTTCTTTTGTTTCTTTACGTTTCCCTTATTTGGCAATTTCTTTTGATTCTTTACGTTTCCATTTCGGACCATATTTTGTGACATGAACTTTCGAAATTGCCCTTACTAACTCTACTGACAAATTTTCTAATTAGACCCCTTACTCTAATTAACCCAAATACCAACCCGATTACTTCTATAAACCCACCCACACAAATACAAATTCATTTGATAACCACCCCCACCTTCCTAATATCAAAATCAACGCCCCTACCTTCATTATTCATTCAACCCCATTCATCCCCAATATCAAAATCAACGCCCATCTTCATCATTCATTCATCCCCAAATCGCACCTTCTTCATATCTTCTCTATCATATATCTCTCTCTCTCCTCTCTTAAACTCTCTCTCTTCATTGCCGGCCACCACAACTTGCGCGCCAGATCTCATCATAACGAGCGATTATAACGATCTAGTGGCTCCGGCGAGGTTGCGTGGCTGTTGTCGTGGTGTCGCACTCATTGCCTACAGCCGGCTCAGGCGACGTAAACGGCTAGATCAAATATCGTTCAGACTGACAGTCGTGGGTCCTCGTTCCGACGACAGTGTTGGGCCTGACGTGGTGGTGGGTATAATAGGGTGGTGGTAGTGGTTACTTAGGGCGTGGGTGCAGGTGAGGTGGAGATAATTAGTATCTAATTTTAGTTTTCCTTAATTGATACCCTTCATTCCCTAATTACTTTCTCTCTCCCCCCTCCTTGGTTTCTGTGTAGTTTCTCTATGTAAAGAAACAAATAAAACGAAGGGAGTACTACTTTAATAGGCTAACATCAACGCCTACGTGGCATTTGATGGAGGTGTTCTAAGGGAAAAAAAGCCACGTCATACCTGAGTTGTCGGTGTAGGGTGGATTTCTTCTTCTCTCTCTCTCTCTCTCTCTTCCACGTCACTTAACACCGTGGAAAAAAAAAGGTATCTCTTCCACGTCTTCAAGCTAAGCATTCTTATTGAAGTGTTGATAACCTTTCTCTAGCTGCCTCTCTCTCTTTTCTCTCCCTCTCTATCAAAAACTCTAGCCTCTAAATCTCAATTTAGGGGCTACCACCCATCAATTAGATGGTGGTAAGCCCCAAATTTCTTATTATTTTACCCTAGTCAATTAGTTATCACTTATTATTATTGATAATAACTCGTTTCTACCTCCTCGAGAGGGTATCTCTACCACCATATAGGTGGTCTATACTGAGATTTGCGAGACTTCTACGAGGATCTAATGTTCATTAATTTTGGCATGGCGTTGAGATGGATGCTGAATTTTTTTCTACTGGCTAGCGGATCTGCTTATCCTTTGACAAACTACAAGAGATCAATAGGCCCCCTCGGGTCAAGTTGTATCATGAAGCAGCATTATTATAGAGGGTTTTCGGATCACGAGTCATCTAACATAATGATCGTTGTTTTGTGGAGGTTTGAGTTTTATTTGATGTTAGCTTTGTATTTTGATAAATTCAGTACCCGTTGTAGATGCCGTATGGCTAATTATTATGAATGAATTTCCTTCTATTCAAAAAAAAAAAAAAAAAGCTAGCATTCGACTGCTTAACTTCCTACCTTTTCATCTTCCGTAACGCGCGTGTTAGTAGCCCATCTTATCCTTTGATATTGTAGTTCCATCTCTCAAACTTCCTATATTAACTTCTAGGCAATTAAACGATTGTGAACCCGTATGTTTCAAATTCCAATTGGCACATCAATTCCCGGCTTGCTCTTTATAAACCACTAGAGCTCTGTTCTCATGTTTAGCATTCTCGAGGAATCAATTGTGTGAAGGTAAGCTTAACCATCATACTGGGAGTAGTGTTTTTTCTATGCATCTTTGTTTTGGCTGTGTTTTGTTGTTGATTACTGTTCTTTCTTTGTACAGGTTTTCCCGAAACAAGCGACACGCCTCAATTGTGAAACATCCTAACCGAAGTAGGAAGGTCAGATAATTAAGTCACTAGACACTTTATTTTTGGGGTCTGTGAGATTGTGTGATGGATGTAACTATAGCCATAATGCTTGCCTCTAAATTCTAACCTAGAGTTGATCCTTCAATTATTTATTAATTATTTGAATATATAAAAATGAGTTTGTGAAAGTTTGAACCTGTAACCTCAGAGTTACAATTGTAAAACTTCAACCACCAAGCCAACTAATTTTTTTAGTACTTTTATTAACAAAGTTATATATAAAGGATTTGAGATTTTAGGAAATAATTTCGTAAGCAACTTTGGACGAGATAATCTGAATCATATCAAATCATATTATTTTTGGAGATAATTTATGAAGTAATATATATAGCCTCAATATATTAGTAAATAATACATCTTGGGTTTGTTTTGTTTTAACTCAAAATACGGGTCAACGCGTATGGTCAGAGTTAAAAGAAAATGTGTTAAAAAGTAGTCGAAGTTAATATGAATTACAGTTCACAAAAACGAGACCCGAAAATAGCGGGTCACAGGTCATAAATTATAATTCGTACATAAACATAAAGTACTGAAATAAATTCGATATACATATTACATTGTTTTCATTGAATTAAACATAATTCTCTGAGATGATACCAAATTAAACACGTTTTTTTTAGTCTTAATTTTAGAAAAAGTGGGACAACGGGTTATCTCAAGTTTAACCCAAAAGAATACCGGTCAAAACGGGTTTGAGTTATCTATGGCTAGAACTTGATCAGGAAAAAAAATGGGTATTAACCTTGAATAAGGGGTACATATGGTCGGTTAAGTTTTTTACGGTCATAATATTTTGTCTTAATTGTGAGTAATAAAATAGAGTTATAAGCAAGTTCATATAACAACCCGTGCAATTTTGCACGGGCCAATAAACTAGTATTTTGCAGTTGATTGATGTGATCAACGTGAATAATGTGGGTACTGAATTATTGCTCCGAAATGTCGTCTGATTTAATTTCGTTGTTGTTGGAGAATTTCCAAATAAATAATTGGTTAGTTATTTGGTATGTCTATTTGTGTTAAGTTAGTAACATAACTAACTTATGGTTAATGTAATTGTGTGTGTAGATTAAATCAATGGCCACGATTTAATCTTAAGGGAGACCATTACATTATATATACCCATGGGGTCTAGACATTTAGATAATTACAATATGACAATTACACATCATAGATGATGATGAATTGAATTGAGAATTCATCCCACATTCATCTCCATGCAAACTTCAATTATCCTAGTGCCACTTAGTGTGTCGATATCGCTTGTGCAGGCACTATCGGGGCTCTCTTTGTATTTCAAAGACTAATTCTTAGACCCATGCACGAGGGGGCGAATTAAGTCTTTAAGATAGCGAATCTACGCGCCTAGAAGCCTACGATATGCTATAATCAACCCCTATATTTCCAACAATCTAAAGACTTAAGTTTCGCGATTATGGCGTTGGATGGCTTGAGATTTGTCGAAGTCTTTTTGATCGGATTTGTCAAAAGAAGGATATGATGGTCTCATTGCGGCATGATTTCGGAGAAATGCCAAGTGCTACGGCGTGTGTTAATTGGAACATTATCCTATCAGATAAGTTTGTTATTTGTTTCTTATCCATGGTATATTATATATGGTAGTTAATCTTCTTATCTGCATGAATGTTTTGTCGTAAGAAGTGCATATCTATTTGATCCATATGCATGATGTATTTGGTGATTGGTTATGTCGTATGTATACATGCATGGTAGTTACATATGTGCATCATGATTTTTAAGATTTTTTTTTATGTATTGCGATAGATCGATGAGATGGTAATTCATGGGTTATGCATGTCATACATTAATTTTATGTTTGCATCATAAGGTATGCATGTTACGCTTTTGTATGTATGATGAGCATGCATGTTACATACTAATTGTCTGCTACGATAATATTCATTATTTTATGCCATTTGGTTTACATGGGCAGTTATGTGTTAAATGCATCGTGAATAATATATGCATGTTACGCTATGACCAAATTGATTGCATGTTACGATTTTGTGTACAATTGCGCATGAATAATTGTTGGCGGAATGCGGTTACTTGCTTTTGTTGGTTCAAGAATTTGTTATTGTTTTACCGACAAAGTACTCCCAACACTTCATCTTTTTACTTCGTATGGATTAGATGTGTGTGTAAGAAGGTTGTGTATGGTGTTATTATACACGACGGAAGTGTGGTTATATGAACATAATATGCAATTGATCTTTAAAGGTTGATTCATATGTTGTTTTCCGATTAAATTTCTTGAAATGTATAAGGAGTATAATGTATGTCTATAATTGGTACATAGACAATTTATACTCTATACATGAAGAAATATAATGGAAATGTGTGGTTATTTCTACAAACAAAATTGAAATAAAAAAGATGTATGTTCTTTGGTCTATTTCATTTTGAGTTGTTTGTATAAATTCATGGGTCATGAATTTACTGACAACTTTGTTGATTATAATAAGAGTAACTATAATCATGGGCATTCTTTAAAAGTGTTTACATTTGTTTGTCATATTTGTTTATTGCCTATTGTTTAGCCAATATTGAGAATCATTGGCTAATGGTGGGGGTAATAATGGTAATATGTCAAATATGTTCCTGTATAATTACGTTAAGAGATTGTAAAAGTGCATATGGTAGTGAGTATGTATGTAGTATGTACGATACAAAACTCACATTGTTTATGAATATTGTTTTTTACCCGATGACGGCATCTGCAAGTTTAGCCATGATGTTTATAGTTGGCTAATGGTGGGGGTACGTAACAATGACTCATAATGTGTTAAATGTGCTTATGTCATCTCTTGTAATTTTAAAGGAATTGTAGAGATAAATTTCTCATTGGCAAAAGTGTATTTGTTACTCCTTGTGGTGGTTTTATTGATCATGGTGGTAGTATGTAATACTATCAAGACTAGTCTAACTTGCTTTGTTATCTAAAACATGTTAGTGCACACCTTGTTGTTTTAGATATGTTTGTCAAGTTTCTTTAAATCAAGTGGACTATCTTCGGTTTATTTATTGATCGATGAAGATGTGGTTCATGATTTATGAGACTGTGATTTAGGGATGTGTGAGCCCAAACTTAAATCAATTATGGTGGAACCTCAACTTAACACTTGGAAGAACCTCCGAGTCTTAAGTTCAATGAGTCAAAGTACATCATATGTTTGATTTGGAGCACTCTATCTTATTTGGCATCCTGACGCTAAGAGTGCTTGTTTCCCATGAGTTGGAGGAGGTTGAACAATATGTTCTTAATAAACCTTTTAGGGGTTGTTCTATTTGTAAAATAGAATGATGTATGTTATTACATCACTACGCCAAATAATACATAAGACACCGGGTGTAAAACAAAATAGACACCGGTTGCAACCGGTGTCTGGACTGCCGGTGTCTTATGTTAAGACACCGGTTATTCTGAAAATAACCGGTGTCAAATATATATCCAGAAAGTCAACACTGGTATACATATGACACCGGTTTTGTGTAAAACCGGTGTCATATGTTGTTGTTATTTTTTTTTATTTTTTTTCTCTGGTGGACATTTGACACCGGTTTTTACAAAAAACCGGTGTCATATATTGTTTTTTTTTTTTTTTTTTTTTTTCAGTTGGGCTTTAGACACCGGTTTTTTTAAATAACCGGTGTCATATGTTGTTCTTTTTTTTGTTTTTTTTCCCTTCCAGTAGGACATTTGACACCGGTTGTTTAAAAAACCGGTGTCATAGGGTAGACTTTTTTTTTTTTAGTTTGCTTGCTTCTGCTTCTGCCAGGGAATTGGCGACTACAACAATTAGTCGCCAATTCCCACATTACAAATAAACATACATTACGATTATGCCGTTTCAACGACACCAATTCCCAAAACCTCGACTACAAGAAACCAAGTCGATTCTTTGCTATACAACAATGGAGCTTCAAATTCACTCTATATATAATAAGCATCCATCCAATCTCAATTACTCCATCCACAACATTTCTCCAAAATACAACAATGGAGATCTTTTGCTTTTCCTAGTTTCTAATTTCCTAACTAAAATTTACTAACATTTCTAACTTAATGAGAATCTAAGTGTTTCAAGAAATCAAAGTAGATTTGAGCACTTACAAGCAAAACTCGCTAGGTAGTTAGAGATCATCATCGTCTCCTTCTTCATCTCCATCCACAAAGACATATGTAGCCCAAAGATCTCTTATTTCATCCACTTGTTCATTCGTAAATTGCTTGCATCCCTTCACAACATACTAAAACGACAAATTGATGAATTTAGATATCCAAAACTTAAACATTTATAAATTACTATAGGGTGATAGATATATGTTTTGATATTTACCGTAATTGGAATAGTTGTGGCTTTATTTTGGATTATCTCGAACATGTAACGACAAATATAATATCCACAATCGTTACTTCCTAAGGGTTGACGGGGACACTACAAAACAAAATAAAAAATAAATAAGCCCAAATTCGAACGCATAAATAGGATATGAAAAGTATAGTTAATAAACACAAAAAATTCAAACGTACCATTATAGTATGCCATCTCATAAGCGTCGACTTCATATTCAACTTGTTTAGGGGATCCAAAGTCATGATCCTCGTTACGGCGCTAGTTAAATAACATGGTATTCCAATATAATTAAAAGATATAATTAAATAACAGTGGAGTTTAAAGAACAATGGAGTTTAAAAATATATAATATATACATACTCTTGTATTAGATTACGAAGAAATTCGGGTGGTTTCTTACTCCCTCTGGATGGATCTAACCAATACCCCGTTCCTGACGGTGGATGAATCACAGCTAACATCCAATGTGAACTACAAATTATCAAAATAATATAAGTTATGAAATATAAAATAAAAAAATCATCTAGAATTTGTAAAACTAGTTACCTCTCATTATAAGGTGCGAAAAATATCTTTTGCCCGTGTGCACATGTTGTACAAGCAAACGCACTAAAAATATAATTCGCACGATCATCCTCATCATCAACCGGTGTTATAGGTGACAAAAATGCCGGGCATAAAAAACCATACAAACCATCTACACGTGTCCTTTCACAGAACTTTTTCAAATACCTATGACAAAAAACCACAAAAAGAAAGTGTCACATGAATCCATTTACCAATATATATGAGTATCTAAACTAATTATTATTTTTCTTAAACAAATGTATAAAAAGTGACTTACAAGATAAATGCCGTAATGTGAGTAGATTGAATTTGCCATTGATAACACCATTGCTCCATCTCTTCTGGTGTCACAAACAAGTCTTGTATATTATGAAGCACATGCTCGGGTACATGCAAAATTTTTCCCTCATCTCCGGTTTTCTTCATGCTTCGAGCTTTCTTACAAAGCCACTTCATCAACACAGTTCTTCTCATATTCATTTTATCTTCCGGTGTTATGAATTCCGAAGAGGATGTTGAAATGGAAGTAGGTGTCGAATTGTTGATTGGTGGTGTGTTTTTCTTATTCGTAGAGTTATCCGTTTCATTCTAAATGATCAAACAAAATAAAACACTTGTTAGAATTTAAATATAAATTAAAGATAATATAAGAATTTCAATAATGAAGTATAAATTACCGTATCAGACAATATATATATGAAAGGAGAAGGCCACAACACATAACCACCAAGGGCCGAAGAGAGAAAACAAGCTTCCGGGGTTGGAACTGGCAATTCGGCATTTAGCACCAAATCTTTAGAGATACTCACTCTACTATAACCGGGAGGTACGATGTTATTGTGTAGAGTAAGTACCTCCGAAGCGCCTGGCACATACACTTCTCCTAAAGCTACCATCTCTTGTGAATTGCTAGGAAGTGACATTTGACATTTATGCCAACCCTGCATTATTTATAAAGTAATGTAAATTGTTGGTGCAACTATCACAATTAGAAAATATCATTCATTTGAGATAAAGTATGTTGAATTGATTAATAAAGTAAAGTAATATAACAATTATATTAGATACCTGAACCGGCCCTTCACACGTATCTTGAATTGATGAGATCGACGTTTGAGGGATATTACGAGCTTGTCTCGGAGATGAATGGGAAACAGGAGGTTCACGATCATCATTTAAACTCACTTCTTTTCCCTTTCTTAGAACATTAGAATCCTTAGACACTCTATCCTCTTCATTGTTTTCTATTGCTTGCGAATCGTTACTCATCATCGCACTCATCAATTCTTTCATATCAGCTTGACTCGGAGTTTCTCCGGCTACGAAATTGCAAAGTATTTGACTCATCTTGAACATTTGGGATTGCATTGTTCGCACCGTATTCTCTAACTTTACCTCGGACATCTTTTTCGTGGATCTACCAAAAACATTTGACAAATTGCTCATGTTGGTTACACCACGAACACGACCCGGGTGCTCCTCTTTGCCGATTGCACGAGACAATATATCATCTCGACCTTGGGGAACAAACTTTCCTTCTTTCACGGCTTCTTCCAACTCACCCTAAGTGACAATAACAATTTAATTAGAATTAATATGTGAAACGATTTTAAAATAAGTACAATTTCTACCCTTAAAAAAAATAACTTACAATTTCTTTCACCACTTCCTCGTCATACTCGGACATTGCCCCTTTCTTGGATTTATGACCTCTCAACCAAGTCACATGACGTGGTACTTCTTTGATTTGCAACCCTTTAGTGGCATATTCCTCAATCTATTACATTTTTGTGTTAGTAAAAATAAACGATTACTAATTTGTTAATAATAACGGAAAAAATAAAAAAGGTGTATATTTACTTACAATTTCTTCGTTGATCCCAATATATCCTTTCCGAGAGCCAAAGTATTTAGTCTTCTTTTTTGCAGCATTTTCTTTACCATCTTTGCTAAGCGACTAGTTACCGTGAAAAAAACAAACAAAAATTAGAATATTCATTAAAGCTAAGATTTCAATAAAATTATAAAATTATATGTAAACTTACAAGAAACTTTTGATCTTTCAAATGATATTCAATGAAAGCATCCCATTGCTCTTGTGTGATTTGTGGATACTTTCCCGGTGGCTTCGTTACAAGTTCCCTTTCCTTGGTCTTCTTGTCAATTACATACATATACTTAAGATGAAGTTTGGTCTTCCAATTTCTCCATCTTTCACCGGCTATCTTCAACACCCAACGTCCTCTACGTTCGGGAGGAACATAAAATGCACCCTTGCAAAACACACAAAAAAAAAACAAAAAACACATTAAAAAAAAAATAAGAATTTAGATAACTTTTATAGACAAGACATATGAAATAAATTGAATATTATATCTAACCTCAATATCGTGTAAGACACGTTCTCTTGTGGCTTCGTCAAGCTTCTTCCACTCTCTCAAAGTAATAGGCACATGTGCACGTGCGATTGCGCCTATCCAACTACTAAACTTTTGGCGATGTTCGCCAATCGGATTTAACAACCCGTCCGTACTCCATTGTAGCTGAAAAGGAGAACCATCTTGTAATGCTTTTGCACAAGCGCGTAGTAAAGTTTGACCTCTTTCATGATCGGAATCGGAATCGGAATCGGAATTATCACTAGGCTTTCTTCTTCTTCGAGTCGACATTATCCAACCTATATTCACAAAATATAAACATGATTATAAGTATTAAAAGACATAAGAGAAAGCTAAATAAAATAAAATAACTATAATAAGTCTAAGTAAATAATAAACATAAGTAACACAAATAAGATAAAGAGGAGTTTGTGCAATTAATGAAAATTATAATTACGTAAATGTAAAACCAAAATTTCCCAACTAGTTAGAGAACTTACGTTAGTCCTAGAACGTTTTTTTGTTACATTTGCATCATCTTGCACCCAAACTCCCTCATCATGATCATCTCTAACATATGATAAGGAGTTATCATCATTCTCTATCACTTGGACACATGCATTCGGAGCACCCAAACCTTCTAAAATCTCATCTTCAACATAATAATCAAACTCATGTCTAGGTCGAGCGGATAAAACAATAGACCATTTCTTATCCAAAGGGTCATTGACATAAAAAACTTGTTTTGCTTGGCTTGCGAACATGAACGGATCATCTTTATGCCCAACTTTATCAAAGTTTACCAAAGTGAAATCCAACTCATCTCTTCTAACACCATTGTTGTTGTCAACCCACTTGCATTTAAAAACGGGAATTCGAACAGTTTGGTAATATAATTCCCAAATCTCTTCAATTTGCCCATAATCAAACTAAACTCACTATTAGAATTATTAACCAATTAGTCTAAATTCAACCTAAAAAAAATCAAACATAAAAAAACGGTCAAATGTATAACCGGTGTCTTTGTCCACTAATCTATAATGCTTTAATTTTGTTTTGATACCACTAAACGCACTACTATCATACTATATTCATAATACCTAAACAAAACATTATTATAGATAAGACAACGGTCAAATGTATAACCGGTGTCTTTGTCCACTACAATCTAAAGTTGTACTCTATTCTACTCAACGAACGTACGGCATTTCACTAACTAACACATAATTCCATTCAACTAACGACAATTCACTAACTAACACATCAAAAAACAATAGCGGCGACACAGAGCGAAGAATTCATTATTTTGGCGATTAAACATTCAATTTTGGAGAACAATAATTGAACGAAAAAACAAAAATATACAAAATTGAATGAAAAAACAGTAATTGGCGACAAACCTAATTGAATGAAAGAGACACCAAAACACGCGGCGAGCGGCGACAACGGAGGGGCGGCACAATAGCGGCGGCGACACAGAGCGGCGAGGGAGCGGCGAGCACCGAGCAACGCCTGGCGAGGGCTGAACAACGAGCGGCGAAGGCGAACAACGAGCGGCGAGGGGCGAGGGGCGAGCGGCGAGCGGCGAGGGGCGAGGGGCGAGCGGCGAGGGGCGAGCGGCGAGCGGCGGGCGAGGGGCGAGCGGCGACAATGGAGAAAGAACGGCGACGGCGAATTCAAATTTTCTTTTTCTGGGTTTCGGGTTTTTGGGGGTTATAGTTTATTTTAGAATGGCAAATGACAAAGGCAAAATACCCTTTTCTGGGGTACCATAAGACACCGGTTATTCTAATAACCGGTGTCTTATGTCCTTATTTTTTTTTTTTTTCGGTAGATATATGACACCGGTTATTCTTAAAACCGGTGTCTTATGTCCTTTTGTTTTTTTTTTTTTTTTATATTTTTTTTTTTCGTGTTATAAGATAAAGTTTTAATGTTTTTTTCGCTGTGGGAGAAAATGATCCTCCCCTGGGTAACATATGACACCGGTTATACTTAAAACCGGTGTCTTATGTTCAACTTTTTTTTTTTTTTTTTTTTTTTTTTTTAAGCTAAGTGAGGAATTGTGCTTAAATACTATTTTCTGGGGTAACATATGACACCGGTTATACTCAAAACCGGTGTCTTATGTCCAACTTTTTTTTTTTTTTTTTTTTTTTTAAGCTAAGTGAGGAATTGCGCTTAAATACCCTTTTCTGGGGTAACATATGACACCGGTTATACTTAAAACCGGTGTCTTATGTCCAACTTTTTTTTTTTTTTTATTATTTTTAGCTAAGTTAGGAATTGCGCGTAAATAGACTGGGGAAGCATTTGACACCGGTTGATTGAAAACCGGTGTCGTATGTTTTTCAGACACCGGTTCTAAGCCTACCGGTGTCATATGTACCGGTGTTAAATGTCATTTTTGGCGTAGTGCATCGATCGTTGTTGTACTAACATGGGAGTACGATAAGGTTTACCTATATGAGCCATAAAGTGAGGCCGCTTTAGGGAGTCTTGTTGGGCTAGATTTCTTAATGCTCATGAATAGATACATGGACACACGGCCATAAATGTGTCAACTGATACTAAGAGGTGTATGGGATCGAAATTATGTGCGTGACTTGGAATCAAGTAGTAAGAGAGGATCGTTGGTTCAAAGCATAGCCTACCATACGATTCTAACTATTTGAAAGACATTTCACTAGGTAGAGGTTCAATCGCAAGACACCTACTATCGAATCACAAGATTTCAAAGTTTGTATTGATTTGAAAATTGTGGGGGATTGTTGGAGAATTTCCAAATAAATAATTGGTTAGTTATTTGGTATGTCTATTTGTGTTAAGTTAGTAACATAACTAACTTATGGTTAATGTAATTGTGTGTGTAGATTAAATCAATGGCCACGATTTAATCTTAAGGGACACCATTACATTATATATACCCATGGGGTCTAGACATTTAGATAATTACAATATGACAATTACACATCATAGATGATGATGAATTGAATTGAGAATTCATCCCACATTCATCTCCATGCAAACTTCAATTATCCTAGTGCCACTTAGTGTGTCGATATCGCTTGTGCAGGCGCTATCGGGGCTCTCTTTGTATCTCAAAGACTAATTCTTAGACCCATGCACGAGGGGGCGAATTAAGTCTTTAGGATAGCGAATCTACGCGCCTAGAAGCCTACGATATGCCATAATCAACCCCTATATTTCCAACAGTTATGTGGTGAAAATTACAGGTTCTCAAGGATTGCGAATTAATTGATATGGAAGAGGATGAAGCCTACAGAAACATTACTTTGAAACGGAATCCTGGAATATCGATGGCTAGATCTAAAAGTGAAGTAGAGAATTCGCTGATATTTCCATTTTTTGTACATACATAGGTTGTAGGGATCGGTCGTCAGTGACAATATATAACCTTGAAGTAGGCATGTTTTTTTCGAGATTATTTCCTTGGGTTTCTTAATAATGATGCCGAAGTCTTTAATTAGCTTTATGTAACAAGCTGTCAAGCTCTACAGTAGTAGGAGGCCTAGGAGCTCTTGAGTTCTTGACCAATGTCGGCTATTGTTACAATGTTACTCCGTAGCAAGCCACGTCATTAGAATTTCAACTTCAATAGTAAGAGTACGTGTTTTTCCAGTCACAAGAAAAACAAAAAAGAGTACTCTTCATTCTTCAACGACACTCCATTTTTTTTTTTGTTTTTTTTGGAAACAAAGGCTAATTTGAGAACTTAGAAGAGCTAAGTAGCGATATGGAGCGACGGTTTTAACAATCCAATAATATTATCAAAGTAAAGAGTAATAACTAATAAGTGAAGATAAGTGGGAGAAGTACAACTATTGATTTTTTTTTTTTTTGAAGGAAATAACTATTGATATTGAACCCGAGGCACTGGAAACATTGATGAGCATGCTAGATATCTCGAAAGACGAAGCAAAAGGATATACTCTCTTCATTTCTTTTATTTATTTATCTTGGTACCAGAATTAAAGTGGAAAGTGACTCAAATTGTGATTAAATATGCTTAGTAGTTAGGTAAAAGGTCATTTATACTTCTATCTAAAGTGATAATTATTCCTTTACTAACATTAATTACTACCTCCTGGACATGTTTAATGCTATTTTTGATTTTGTAAGCCTAATTCGACAGTTCATCGATTAGCTATGTGGGCGATTGTAACACGTCTTGGTCGAGAAGGCCTAAGTAGAACTTAGAACTAGAGATTACAATGTTTTTCTTCCTTATGTAGAAGTGATCAGTTTAGAGATTCAAGAATTAACATTGTAATCACACTTCATATCACATTCATCTTATGCCCCCTTTTTTGTATTTATGTCTTGAATGATTGAACAAATATTTATTTAGAATTATTATCGGTAAAAGCACGATCAAGACCCCCGTGAGATAACGGGGCCAAACAATTCCTAAGACTCCAAACATTTCTGTTTATGCCTATCTAGTAGAGAGAATAGCCTGCCAGACTTTCTTGGAAAAACTGCAACTAAAGAAGAGGTGTTGGTTGTTCTCCAGGTCCTTCTCATGCATTTATTGACAATCACCATTCCTCTGTGAATCTGTTTAGGAAAACTAGCATTGTTCCAAACTACCTTGCTCCATCTATTCCTCTTATAATGAAACCTGCAAAAATCATAAGTTTTGCTTACTCTGAGCTTCCCTCCATTTCCTCAAGCTTTTAGAATCGCATCAGTATTTGTAGGGCTGCCAGTTTTTTGCCAGTAGCTCATTTCTTACTATAAGAATTCCCTTCCAACTTTCGGAGCTGCTTTCCTTGGCCATACTCTACCAGACATCTATATTATACAGTGGATAGGCCATTGTCCAGTCTAACCATAGCCCCTCCTGCTTAGTTACCACTTTCCATAGCCAATTACACATCATAGTTTTGGTCCAAGCCAGCACTTCCTTAATACCAAGACCCCCGTTTGATTTTTGTGAGCAGATACTTTCCCAACTTTTAAAGTTCATTTTCCTGCTACCTTCCTCTATATTCCACAAGTAACCTCTGCAACTCTAATCTATGATGTGAATGATATGCTAAGGGAGAACATAACCTGAACTCCTGAAATTTTCAATCCCAAAGATAACTGAGTTGATTAACTCAATCTTTCCAGCATATAGGTTAGTAAGTTTGTAGACAATTTGCTAATGCTGCTCCTAATTCTGCTAACCAATGGGGTAAGCATGTCTGCCAGCAGTCTACTTGGGTTTTCCCGAAAACCCAAGTATATGAATGGAAAGCTTTCCTCACAAAATCTTGTATCTTCAATGATTTGAGCTTGGATGTTATTTGCTACACCTCCAAAATATATGTGAGTTTTGACTGGATTTGCAACAAGACCAAAAAATTTTGCAAATTTTTCTAGACATGCTGTTGCAGCCAATAGTGATGGCACATCCCCCCTAGTATAGATCACTAGATCATCTGCACATACCATATGAGTAAGCTCTATCCTTGAACATTTTGGTAGGAATGAGAATTGAGGGCTATATGGCATTTCCCTTAAGAATTTGGAGAGTACCTCCATACCAAGCACAAAAAGGTATGGTGATAGGGGATCACCCTGTCTTACCCCACGTTTCCCTTTGAAGAACCCTATAGCTAGCAGCACCATTTATCTTCAAGCTGAACCATGTCGAACTTATACATCCCATAACCCACTTTTGTAAACTGAGGAGGAAACTCCATGGCATTAAGCATATTTTCCACAAATTTCCAACTTAGAGAGTCAAAAGCCTTTCTTATGTCCACCTTAATCGAACATCTATGTGAGATGTTTTTCCTCTCATATCCCTTCATCATACATCAAGGTGAGATGTTTCTGTGGGGTACAATGACGCGCTACACTTCCTGGACCTGGGTAAGGTGATAAGTATGCAAGGATTTCTAGGTCGTCGCCCTGAAGCGACGCGCCACTCCGAGGCCCGGGGGTGGTGTCAAATATGCAAGGTCGTGCTACACTTCCTAGACCTAGGGTTGCTAGGTCATCACCCCGAACTGACGCGTCACTCCGACTCCCAAGGGTGGTGTCAAATGTGCAAAGGTTCTCAAATCATGGACAGGAGCGAGTAAGGAAGGTTATTCATAACGGTAAGGGTAGTAGGCTTAGGTTTGGAACATGGAACATCGACTCTTTGATGGCGAGATTTGCGGAGGTTGTGGAGGTTATGAGGAGGAGAAGGATTCACATTATGTGTTTACAAGAGACGAAATGGGTTGGAGCGAAAGCTAAGGAGATCACACCATGGGGATATAAGCTTTGGTACTATGGAAAGGATAAGTGTAACACTACGGAATATGGAAAGTGGTTTATATATGGAGTTAGTTTGTCCCACATTGGGAAATTAAGGCTCATATGATCAGTTTATAATAGATTCCTACCATCATACTACCAACAAGGCTTTCACCTTTTAGATCGCGGAGAGGATATATGGGCCTAATAGGTGACTACCCATCTTATTGGGTTGTGTTGCGACGGACGGTGGATCGGGCTATTACAGATGGTATCAGAGCAACCCTGCGACCGCGTGCTGGGTGCTGGGGCGAGGCCCAGACTAGCCGTCTAGCGGGGGAAATATTGGACCTGTGTTGATGTTGATATGGTTTGGCCGAGGCGCAACGGGGACGTTGCGTTCTCTAAGTGGGGGAGTTTGTAACACTACGGAATTTGGATAGTGATTAATGGAGTTGGTTTGTCCCACATTGGGAAAATAAAGCTCATATGATCAGTTTATAATAGATTCCTACCATCATACTACCAACAAGGCCTTCACCTTTTAGATCGCGGAGAGGATATATGGGCCTAATAGGTGACTACCCATCTTATTGGGTTGTGTTGTCCCGTATGATGGATCTGGCAGTTACAGATGATATCAGAGCAATTCTGCGACCGCATGTTGAGTGCTGGGGTGAGGCCCAGACCAGCCGTCTAGCGGGGGAGATCTTGGACCTGTGCTGATATTGGTATGGTTTGGTTTAGGCGTAACGGGGACGTTGCGTTCTCTAAGTGGGGGAGTTTGTAACACTACGGAATATGGAAAGTGGGTAATATATGGAGTTAGTTTGCCCCACATTGGGAAATTAAGGCTCATATGATCAGTTTATAATAGATTCCTACCATCATACTACCAACAAGGCCTTCACCTTTTAGAGCCCAAGCGATGATTTATGGGCTTATTGGTGACTTCCCATCTTATTGGGTTGTGTTGCGACGGACGGTGTATCGTGTAACAACCCTAAATTTTGACCAACTATAAATAGAAATAAATTTAGAATTGTCACGCCGCAATTAACTACCAAGTCAATTGCTAGGCTAGAAATTCAACTACAATAAACCAACGGAAAATAAAACAGTGGAAGTCTTTAAATGTCGAGCTATAGTTCTCAAAACGAAATCCAAATTACATAGTCAAAACGAAATGAAGTCTGAGATAAAAACAAAGTCTTTCGAAAACCCCAACATGATCAGCTTCGAAAGCATGCAGTCATATCATCAAGACCTGTCAACTATGCCATCGAAGATTGACATAGGCCCCAGAACACGGTAGGGACGAACCAGAAAACAGAACGTCAGCACAGGCTGAGTAAGAACTAACAAGCATAAAGAACAAATAAGATACGCGCCTTGAGGCGCGTAGCTAACAAGAACGAATTGACGTTATAACATAGGAATATCACTAGCAACGGAGCGCATTATCAAAAGAGCATCGTCGCTCAATACATACATTAATTAATCATTCGGCCAGGGTCTTACTCCATAGCCCCCACTTAACGAACTTTGTTCGAACTAGAGTTGTAATTATCGCCCTAATAATCCCGAGTGTGTACACCCCTCGCAAGACAGGCCGGTAGGACGAGTTCCTATCTAGGAGGAAGACTATTAGGAAGTCTGTAGCTAATCCGACCCTACGTACCTTGATCAGAGGTATATCAAACGATGATCGGTCGAGCCGAATCCATCGTACTCTAGGTGGAGTCATTTATTTTCTTTCATCCATTTTATATACGTTATTCAAAGATGCATTATTTGACGATACAAATTATAATGATCATAATCGATAGATACTTGAAGCGAAATAAAAACACAAGCGACAAACATACACACCACTCGACCGAGTGGCCGAGTGGTGGTCTTGGCTAGAGGCCGAAGGGCCGAGGAAGGCAAGAGGGCCGAAGGGCCGTGGGGAGTATGGTGGTCGAAAGACCGCAAACGAACATTGATAAGACGGAAGGAAAAATATGTTCAATGATATAATTAGGCACAAGCGAAACGGATAATGAGAATGAACGTATAAAGCAAGAATATATGATGTTCAAGCGAATTAGTGTATCAAACAAGATAATGATTAGTCAAGAGGATTGTGATCAACGTTCTTACCTTACAACGCTAATCCTTAATCATCCATTTATAAACTCAATCCACAATTCCCTAATAAAAAAGATGTAACCATAAGTCTTACAACTCACAACTATCACTAATATGAAACGGATCCACAAAGGGACAGTGGTAAAGAAACACGAATAACGTCTACCTCCGATATTGGATGACCACCAAATTTTAATATGTTGTAAAAGGGTATGTCAGAAACCTCTCCTCAAAGTTTCGTCTACAAACTCCAAGCGGATCAACAGAAATCAACTTCACAATGAACCACGAATAACAATTAGGGTTTACTCACGAAAACCAATGTGACTTTTGATACAGAAGTCTAGGCCTTACCAATTTGGGATATGTTTTCAAAACTATAGTTAGGGAAATCCCCACAAAATATCGTCTTAAAATATCTTCTGAGTCGACGGGAATCATCAGAATACCGAGGCGGCGACACAGTTTCCGGGTAGATAGATACAGCTCTACTAAAACACCTCTACAGTGAGCATCCCATTGAATCTTGGCATGATCTACATGTTGTTAGATTCATATCAAAAGCACGGTTCTAACGCCACCAACCATGACTTAAGCAAAGGTCGTATGAGAAAGTTATGTGTGTTTGGAGTTGACACAGTTGTGCTGAGATCTTATGCGGGTGGAGGCTAAGAAAAGAAGAGAGAGGGAGAGAAGGAGGCCGAATGGTTATGAAATAAAGCAAGGGTTTTCTTTATTATATGTATATATAGGTATGAGGGTAGACTCGGGTTTGGGCTTTATTCGTTGGGTGAGATGAGTGATCCATAAACCCGACCCAAACTCAATTATAGGAACTCATTTTATTTTCCAATAATCGATTTAAAAAGTAACACCCTTATTAAATAATTACCCAAAAATACGGGGTGTTACAGTGTTCCCCCCTTAAAAAAAAGATTCGTCCCGAATCTTAAATTCATTCTCCAAAGTGTCCTCAATTACCGTCCTTCCAAGTTTATAGTTCTCCAATCACTTGTTCAGTCACACAACTCCATTTACAACCGCTTGAGCATTCGAGCAAAGAGAGGGAGATGAAAGTAAATAGGCTTATATGTGTTTGATAATATACATGGTACTAGGACACCATATACGATGAGAATAAGTAGTGACTCAACAACATAATTGCATGTATGAAAGGAAAGGAGTGAGAAATGGTATGTCAATACGTGTACATCGTCAGTGCACAAAACGAGTGCGTGTGCATCATTAGGGCACAGAATAGGTATACATGCATCGTCAGTGCATGTAGTAAGTATGTCAATTTATCAGAATAATTCGATAAGATGCAACACGATTCATATAATAACAAGTGAAATCACGTAATTCACATAATTCAGAGCCAAGGACGAACATGCGACGTTCTCATTCCCCTTAAAGAAAAGGTTCGTCCTCGAACCAATGTACTTTATGTATCATGCGAGGAAATTATCTGACCATCGATAAATGCCACATATCACTTGCGTTTCCCAAATTGGTATTTCATTGTCTCTTTCTCATCCCCAGGTCGACCATGTTTTGTCGTATTTCCTCGTGATTGTCGTTGATAGACATGGAACACATTACTAAAATAGAACCTTTCCTGAAGCCGGCCGGCAACTCAAACTTGTACCATATCTCGATCCTTGGAAGTTTTACTGAAATATTTATGTCCATTTGAATCTCATCGTTGCCACTTTCATGTCAAACCTTTATTGGAGTGTTCCTATCTACACAAGGTATTGTCATTTAAACCTCAGAGTACTATTTAGTATCAAGACCACCGTCGTAGAACTTGTATCTAAAATCTCAACTCACATGTAAGTTGAACTTCCACAGTCATATTTCTTAATGCATATAGGCAGCTGGCTAAACAATATCTTAACATTCCATGTATCCTTCACATTCTTGTTCGACAAAGTGAATTGACATCGATCGTCCCTCTATTGTGAGCCACTCAAGTCGTCATCGTCGTTATATTGTTGTGAGCTCATAAAAGACGTTGTAACCTTTTAAGCTAAACTTTCATCTCCATAATTGTTGTCATCTAGTGTCGTTTTACCCCGGCAAGATATTGTCGTCATCTAATAATTGTTTTATCGCACTGAGTAGACTCATTTTTTTTTTTTTTTTTTTTTTTGCTAATGACTTTACATAGACCTTTATGCTTGCTTGGTGTGTCCAGGATTTTTATATTCTCTATGCTATTCACGATGGTTCCATAATTCCTTATGTTGTCGACCACAACTTTTGAGTTTCCACCTCATCGTTAACTTGTCGTCTCATACTACTCATTAAGTTTCAGTAATCTCGTTGAATGTCTGATGTTAGATCCTTGAATTATACACCTATTTCACCCTTTTCGTGATGGCCTAAACTCGAATGTCTCTAAAGTTTAAGACTATAATCATCACTTTAACCTCAATTCAAGTAGGTCATTCTCCTCATACTCATTGGGTTTCCTGAACACGCCCGCTGTAGTTCTCCAAATTTTATCCGTTCATGACTCACATCAACCCTTAGAGTCAACTTCTTTGGTTGTGCGAACGAGTTTAATCATATAATCATATGACCTTACTGTGTTAAGAGTATCACCCGTTAGCTAGGAGTTTTCCTTCCATATCCAGTTCTCATTTGATCCTCAAAACATATTGTAAAGGCCTCAGAGTCAATTTTCTCTGTTTCTTGCACATTGGAGTCTTCTTGAATCCATGTCTCACAGGTGTAGACCTTAAAGCAATACACAAGCTTTATGTAACTGCAAGGAAACCCTTTCGGGACTTGATCAAACACATATTCGTATTCAAAGTTCTCAAGTGTTGACGCACTTTTTAGCCTTAGTCATTAAGACCATCACCCTAAAGTGACTTGAAGAAACTTCGTCCTTGTAAACATGTAGCCTCAAGTCTCAAACTTGTCAAGCTAAAACTGATATGATTATCCTTAGTTCTCTTTTG
Organism: Spergularia marina; assembly: GCA_963680865.1. NCBI lineage: Eukaryota > Viridiplantae > Streptophyta > Magnoliopsida > Caryophyllales > Caryophyllaceae > Spergularia > Spergularia marina. The sequence continues at coordinate 15,866,432 of OY804553.1, read as the reverse complement.
TTGTCTTCTCATCTGTTTCATAACACCAAAGCCGCCTTAACTAATGCAATACAACTGTAACTTCTCAAAAGGGGTTTAATTTTATTTTCAGTAACTCAATCCCATAAGCGTTATGTAGGTAGTATCAACTCTGATCATAATAACAATCGCTAGTTCCTCTATACAAAGCCCTTTTCGATTATCTAACACTTTTAAATTTCTTCCACTAAAATTCCAATCCCATAACTCTACATCTTCGAAGTTCTCATTCCTTTCCTAGTTATTTAAACCAAAATGTACTAGGAGTCATCCTTTAACTTGAAATTAAAATCAAAGCCTCCAACGACTTCAAATCTCGAGATATGATGCTCAAAGTGCCTTGAACTCAAAGGGCGCAACAACGCTACCACCTCGAAATTACTTCACATTCCATTAACTTGTTTGTTAGGGTAAACACTATCAATCCATATCGACTAAGTTCATTTGTCGCAAGCCACAACGTCAAGAATGTAAATTTAACCAAATTAGATATAGCGCCCCATACGTTATCTTTTCCATTAGACTTGGGTGTCAATCACTAAGCACGCCCCATCTCAATCTTAATTTATCCACCAAATCATGATCTACAATGCCTTCAGAAAGACCGATGCCAAGGGCATAGTGTACAAACACCACTCATGAATAATAGCATTCCATGCATATGAAATCTCAAAATTAACCTTGCAGTAGTGGATTCAAACAATATCTTTATGTCGACTTTGCCCTACACATTATATGGTACATCAGTCCTACTAACTTATAACCTCGATATTGTTGTAGCACAGCGACGTTCCTTTTCTACTTACGTCTACACTCCATTGTTGAAAGTCCAGAAGCAACTTATGTCTCATTTCCTTCGAGTCTTGCATGTACGCGACTAGTTGAATCTCCTTCACCACTTCGGTTTTCGAACAATTGTTGAAGTCATAACCATGTTATCTCTTCCATTTTATTAATTATACCAATCATGTACCAATAGGTGTAACTGACCTTGAACGTTGAATCTTTGTCCCCAAACCATCTAATTGTACCTCTAAAATTTTAATACCCAAATTTAATTGATCAATCCTCATGATAACCTCAAAATTTCACTTCCCATTATATATTAGGCGCCCAACAATTCTATCATATGATTTACCGAAAGAAAACTCATACAGATATATCGATGATTCGAGAACTCATGAATGTGTCCCTTTGCTCATTTATATTCCATAATACTACAATCATGCATAGGCAGTAATTACCAACGCTAGTCGTAGTTCATACAACATAGTCCCAAATCAAATTTGATTACTCACTTAAAACCCATAAGCACCAACCTTTACCCAAACGGCCCTAATTTGAAGAATCTTGTTAGGGGTCCCGAGGTAAATAGTTTACCTTTATGGTACGACTTTCAAACGAACCAAGTATGAAATCCCATGTAATACTAATAATCAACCAACCGTATTATTCGAGTGTTTTATTTGAACATACGAAATTAGAGTAATGCTTTTCTGTTTAACTCGTCCATATGATTTATTAATTACTGATTCGATTCAAATTTTGTAAGGAGAAAGACGGAAAGTAGTGCAGGCTGCGCCTTGGCCAAGACCGGTGGACACTCTCCCTGGTGCCAACGTGAGCCATCGGCCAAACCGAGTCCGGCCATTTAGAACGGGTGAGTCGAGGACACAAAACACACAGACATATAAGTTTTCAGATAGCACGTGATCTCAATCAAATAACATTGACCTGAATATATTTATAGGGGCATTGTCCCCTTTTCTAAAATGATTACAAGACACATAGTCCAAATGCAAAGAAAACAAAGCAAGGGAAATCACATAAATCCTCAATTTTAAAGTATCGAACCCAAAATCGTGTCACTTCTAGCTTGCACTACTTTAAAACCTCACAACTCTTGCAAAAATATATATTGACCTTCAATTTGTCCCAACAGAATTTGATTTATTTCGAGAGTTCCTTCAAAATTTGGGTGCTTCCAATACCGTAAATTGCATAACAAATCCTTGTCATCTAACCCCAAAATGTCGAAAACAATCATATGCCTGATATCCTCAATAAAATTTCTCACTTCTCTTAACGTTACTTAAAATTCGCGTCAATGGCATTTGAATGACGTATGGTCGAGTATACAAGAACGTACAACGCATAAGCTTAGCTCCTTCATAACCTCACCATTACTAGTCCCTTCTTTGACTTTTCACTTTCCCTTTAAATAATCGTTGTACCAGATTCAATTGGTGGAGCAAAGTTAGATTGAGTAGTGTCGGCTGTTTCTACAGGAATAAGCATAGGTTCGTCTCGATTTATTTTTCCCAACGATCTTATTTGATTCAATACCATGAATAGAGTTTTATGGTTAGGAAAAGAGAAGGTAGACGATTGCTTCCAAATTTGTGGTTTACCACCATCTCACATACACAAACCCAAGGGTATGTTCTGTCTCATATCTCACCTAAAATGGCCAAATCCTCGATAACTATAAACATTCAGTGCTCAAATACAATCATACTATCATCATCTTCAACTCATCCCTAATATAAACCCAAAAGGTGCTTAATGCCCCTATTTAACTTGCAATACTGTCGATCTATTCCAATACCCTAGACGCCTTAAGCAATTCAATATCACATTCGAAACAATAAACTAAATTTCGAAACTCATAAATCAATAGATCATCAATTACTGTTAGCACCAAAGATAATCTCCAAAGTGGGTCGGTGTAAAATATTCACTTTTAGAACACCCAAAAATCAATCCAAGAACTCCATGGTGTAGTACAAGAAACAAGTAGCACGTAGCAACTAGCATGCGAATAGATGCACCCGACTCGCCCCCATTTTAAAACTTTCAAAATTTGTTTTGAAAACTTTTGTAGACTCGACGAATCAGAACCTAACGCTCTGATACCAACTGTAACAACCCTAAATTTTGACCAACTATAAATAGAAATAAATTTAGAATTGTCACGCCGCAATTAACTACCAAGTCAATTGCTAGGCTAGAAATTCAACTACAATAAACCAACGGAAAATAAAACAGCGGAAGTCTTTAAATGTCGAGCTATAGTTCTCAAAACGAAATCCAAATTACATAGTCAAAACGAAATGAAGTCTGAGATAAAAACAAAGTCTTTCGAAAACCCCAACATGATCAGCTTCGAAAGCATGCAGTCATATCATCAAGACCTGTCAACTATGCCATCGAAGATTGACATAGGCCCCAGAACACGGTAGGGACGAACCAGAAAACAGAACGTCAGCACAGGCTGAGTAAGAACTAACAAGCATAAAGAACAAATAAGATACGCGCCTTGAGGCGCGTAGCTAACAAGAACGAATTGACGTTATAACATAGGAATATCACTAGCAACGGAGCGCATTATCAAAAGAGCATCGTCGCTCAATACATACATTAATTAATCATTCGGCCAGGGTCTTACCCCATAGCCCCCACTTAACGAACTTTGTTCGAGCTAGAGTTGTAATTATCGCCCTAATAATCCCGAGTGTGTACACCCCTCGCAAGACAGGCCGGTAGGACGAGTTCCTATCTAGGAGGAAGACTATTAGGAAGTCGGTAGCTAATCCGACCCTACGTACCTTGATCAGAGGTATATCAAACGATGATCGGTCGAGCCGAATCCATCGTACTCTAGGTGGAGTCATTTATTTTCTTTCATCCATTTTATATACGGTATTCAAAGATGCATTATTTGACGATACAAATTATAATGATCATAATCGATAGATACTTGAAGCGAAATAAAAACACAAGCGACAAACATACACACCACTCGACCGAGTGGCCGAGTGGTGGTCTTGGCTAGAGGCCGAAGGGCCGAGGAAGGCAAGAGGGCCGAAGGGCCGTGGGGAGTATGGTGGTCGAAAGACCGCAAACGAACATTGATAAGACGGAAGGAAAAATATGTTCAATGATATAATTAGGCACAAGCGAAACGGATAATGAGAATGAACGTATAAAGCAAGAATATATGATGTTCAAGCGAATTAGTATATCAAACAAGATAATGATTAGTCAAGAGGATTGTGATCAACGTTCTTACCTTACAACGCTAATCCTTAATCATCCATTTATAAACTCAATCCACAATTCCCTAATAAAAAAGATGTAACCATAAGTCTTACAACTCACAACTATCACTAATATGAAACGGATCCACAAAGGGACAGTGGTAAAGCAACACGAATAACGTCTACCTCCGATATTGGATGACCACCAAATTTTAATATGTTGTAAAAGGGTATGTCAGAAACCTCTCCTCAAAGTTTCGTCCACAAACTCCAAGCGGATCAACATTAATCAACTTCACAATGAATCACGAATAACAATTAGGGTTTACTCACGAAAACCAATGTGACTTTTGATACAAATCGAAGTCTAGGGCTTACCAATTTGGGATATGTTTTCAAAACTATAGTTAGGAACATCCCCACAAAATATCGTCTTAAAATATCTTCTGAGTCGACAGGGAATCATCAGAAGACCGAGGCGGCGACACAGTTTCCGGGTAGATAGATACAGCTCTACTAAAACACCTCTACAGTGAGCATCCCATTGAATCTTGGCATAATCTACATGTTGTTAGATTCATATCAAAAGCATGGTTCTAACGCCACCAACCACGATTTAAGCAAAGGTCGTATGAGAAAGTTATGTGTGTTTGGAGTTGACACAGTTGTGATGAGATCTTATGCGGGTGGAGGCTAAGAAAAGAAGAGAGAGGGAGAGAAGGAGGCCGAATGGTTATGAAATAAAGCAAGGGTTTTCTTTATTATATGTATATATAGGTATGAGGGTAGACTCGGGTTTGGGCTTTATTCGTTGGGTGAGATGAGTGATCCATAAACCCCACCCAAACTCAATTATAGGAACTCATTTTATTTTCCAATAATCGATTTAAAAAGTAACACCCTTATTAAATAATTACCCAAAAATACGGGGTGTTACAGTGTTCCCCCCTTAAAACAAAGATTCGTCCCGAATCTTAAATTCATTCTCCAAAGTGTCCTCAATTACCGTCCTTCCAAGTTTATAGTTCTCCAATCACTTGTTCAGTCACACAACTCCATTTACAACCGCTTGAGCATTCGAGCAAAGAGAGGGAGATGAAAGTAAATAGGCTTATATGTGTTTAATAATATACATGGTACTAGGACACCATATACGATGAGAATAAGTAGTGACTCAACAACATAATTGCATGTATGAAAGGAAAGGAGTGAGAAATAGTATGTCAATACGTGTGCATCGTCAGTGCACAAAACGAGTACGTGTGCATCATTAGTGCACAGAATAGGTATACATGCATCGTCAGTGCATGTAGTAAGTATGTCAATTTATCAGAATAATTTGATAAGATGCAACACGATTCATATAATAACAAGTGAAATCACTTAATTCACATAATTTAGAGCCAAGGACGAACATGCGACGTTCTCATCCCCAGCGGCGAAGCTACGTGGTGGCTTGGGGTGGCGGCCGCCACCCCGGTGAAAAAAAAAAAAACTGAAACTTTTAGAAAAAATTCCAAAAATACCCCTGAAAAAAAAAAAAGACAACTAAAGAGTAAGGATAAGAAAGACATTTTAAACTTTCTTATCTCCCCCTCCCCAGTTCAGAAACATTAAACATAAAAAAAAAAAAAAAAGAGAGAGAGAGAGAAGACGAAAGAGGCAACACCGCAAGTCCGCAACAGAGACGACGCCCACGACGGTACGAGACTACGAGTCGACGAGTGACGACACCGCCTAAGCCCCGCCGGCCGCCGCGAGGCTTGGTCAGTCGTCTACTCTTTTTTTATTTCTTGTTGTTTTTCAATTTTTAGTTCAATTTATTACTTATTTAGGGTTTGGAATTTGAAATTGATTTGTTGATTTGTAGTGTGTGATGTGTAATTTTCTAGACATTGTTGTGTACTAGTGTTAGTAGTGTATTATGTATAGATTGCATTTCGAATTTGGGTTTGAACTTGAATTAGTGTTTGAAATATTGAATTAAAATTAGGAATTAATTGAGATTATGATTTGACTTTGGGGAATTGGAAATTTGAGATGTTAATTGGGTTTTTACAATTGAGTAAATTTGATAGACTAAGACAATCATATATATTTCAGAAATGATGAGGAAAGATGGTTCCATATCAAGTTTTTTCCCAAAAAAATCTCATCAAGAGAGCCAAGAAAAACCAACCCAATCTCAAACTCGAGCTAGTGAACATCAATCTTCTCCGTCAATAAACAATGAAGAAGATGAAGTTCAAGGACAAGGTACATCTAATCCAAGTCCTAGTACACCAATTGTGAGTCGATTAACTAGTTTTGATGTCATTTCTCTTCCACATGACCCGGGTTTAAGAAAGAGACTACTTAATTTCCATCCAAATGATCAAGATATTGTGAGAAGAGAGTATATCCGTAGAAAACCTTGTCAACCCATTGGACATGATTTTCCCTTTAAAGTTGTAGGTTCGGGGTCACGGAGGTTTAATCCAAAATGGTTTGATTCGGATAAATTTAAACATTGGATTGAATATAGCATTAGTAAGGATGCGGCTTTTTGTTTCCCTTGTTACTTATTTAAGGATGAGAATGCACATGGAGGGGATGCTTTTGTTTCTAATGGGTTTAGTACTTGGAATAAAACGGGGCAATTTGACAAACATATTGGTAATCATTTGAGTGCTCATTGTAATGCTGTTAGAGCTCTTGCCGATTTCAAGAAACAAAAGGGTTCACTTCCAAATTCTTTTGAGACTCAAACTATTGAAATGGAAAGTGCATACAACATTCGATTAGATGCTCATATTGATGCCACAAGGTATCTTTTGCAACAAGGAATGCCTTTTCGTGGTCATGATGAAAGTAAGTCTTCTTTGAATAGGGGTAATTATCTTGAGCTCTTGAAATTGTTAGCTAAACGTGATAAGGATTTGGCTAAGGTTCTTTTAGATAATGCACCGGGAAATTCCAAATTGACTTCCTCCGATATTCAAAAGGATCTTGTTAGTGCTTGTGCAAAGGTTACCACTAGGAAAATCATTGAAGAACTTGGTGGTGATTTTTTTGGAATTCTTGCCGATGAGTCGGCGGATGTGTCTGATAAGGAGCAAATGGCCCTTTGCTTAAGATATGTCAATGCTTTAGGGGAAGTGAAAGAAAGATTTCTTGGTGTTGTGCATGTTGGTGATACTACTTCTCTAACTCTAAAAGCTGCAATTGAGTCATTACTTATTGAATATTCTTTATGTATTGCTAAAGTTCGAGGTCAAGGTTATGATGGTGCTAGCAATATGCGAGGTTCATTAAATGGCCTTAAAACTTTGATCTTGAATGAATGTAGCTCTACATATTATGTTCATTGTTTTGCTCACCAACTCCAGTTACCCCTTGTTGCCGTTGCTAAAAACAATGATGATTGTGGTTGGTTGTTTGGCATGCTTAGTACTTTGTTGAATGTGATTGGAAGCTCTTGTAAGCGTAAAGATTTACTTAGAGAAGGGCAAGCCGATCTTGTTTTAGATGGTATACAATTGGGTACTATAAAAACTGGAAGAGGTTTGAACCAAGAGATAAGTTTGAGTAGGCCTTGTGAGACCCGATGGAGTTCCCATTTCAAGACTATTTTGAGATTGTTTTCAGTGTATCCTACAGTTATGGAAGTGCTTGATATTATCGTTGAATGTTGTAAAGGAGATGACAAGTCAAAAGTGCTAAGGCTTACTGATGATTTGAAATTGTTTCAATTTGTGTTTTCTGCCCAATTCATGTTGACCGTTTTTGGCATCACAAATCAATTGAACTTGGCTTTACAAAGGAGGGAGCAAGACATTGTGAATGCTATGAGACTTGTTGATGTTACAAAGGCACAATTGCAAAACTTAAGGGATGAGGGATGGGAAGGTCACTTAGAAAAGGTGATAACATTTTGCAACAAGTATAATATTAGTGTTCCTTGTATGGATGACTTTTATGCTATTCCGGGGAGAAGTAGACATACTATAAGGAATGTTACAAATTTACACCATTATCGAGTAGAAGTGTTTATAACCTTGCTTGATCAGATTTTGTTGGAATTTGGTGAACGGTTTAATGAAGTAAGTAAGGAATTGCTTATTTGTATGTCTTGTTTTTGCCCCGAAGATCGGTTTGCCTCTTTTGATATCAAGAAGTTAGTTCGACTTGCTGACTTTTACCCTAATGAGTTCTCGGAAACCGAATTGCTTTTCTTTGAGTATCAGCTTGAAACCTTTGTATGTGATATTCGGGGTGATGATAGATTTTGGGATTTGAAGAATCTTAACGAGCTTTCTATAAAGCTTGTGGAGACGAAGAAACATTTGACACATGCTAAAGTTTATTTGCTATTGAAGCTAGTGTTGATTCTTCCGGTGGCAACGGCAACGGTTGAAAAAGCTTTTTCGGCAATGAATTTTGTCAAAAGTAAAAATCGTAGTAGCATGGGTGATCAATTGTTGAATGATAATTTAGTTACTTTTATAGAGCGAGACTTGTTCGCTAATGTTTGTAACAAAGAGGTTGTAAAAGAGTTTGAATCTATGCGGACACGTCGCAATTAGTGAACGTGTATGTAATATTTACTTCAACAATTTTAATTTTATATGTTAGTTTTTGTTGGTTTGAATTTCGCCACCCCGTCAAAATTTTCCTGGCTTCGCCCCTGCTCATCCCCCTTAAAGAAAAGGTTCGTCCTCGAACCAATGTACTTTATGTATCATGCGAGGAAATTATCTGACCATCGATAAATGCCACTTATCACTTGTGTTTCCCAAATTGGTATTTCATTGTATCTTTCTCATCCCCAGGTCGACCATGTTTTGTCGTATTTCCTCGTGATTGTCGTTGATAGACATGGAACACATTACTAAAATAGAACCTTTCCTGAAGCCGGCCGGCAACTCAAACTTGTACCATATCTCGATCCTTAGAAGTTTTACTGAAATATTTATGTCCATTTGAATCTCATCGTTGCCACTTCCATGTCAAACCTTTATTGGAGTGTTCCTATCTACACAAGGTATTGTCATTTAAACCTCAAAGTACTATTTAGTATCAAGACCACCGTCGTAGAACTTGTATCTAAAATCTCAACTCACATGTAAGTTGAACTTCCACAGTCATATTTCTTAATGCATATAGGCAGCTGGCTAAACAATATCTTAACATTCCATGTATCCTTCACATTCTTGTTCGACAAAGTGAATTGACATCGATCGTCCCTCTATTGTGAGCCACTCAAGTCGTCATCCTCGTTATATTGTTGTGAGCTCATAAAAGACGTTGTAACCTTTTAAGCTAAACTTTCATCTCCATAATTGTTGTCATCTAGTGTCGTTTTACCCCGGCAAGATATTGTCGTCATCTAATAATTGTTTTATCGCACTGAGTAGACTCATTTTTTTTTTTTTTTTTTTTTTGCTAATGACTTTACATAGACCTTTATGCTTGCTTGGTGTGTCCAGGATTTTTATATTCTCTATGCCATTCACGATGGTTCCATAATTCCTTATGTTGTCGACCACAACTTTTGAGTTTCCACCTCATCGTTAACTTGTCGTCTCATACTACTCATTAAGTTTCAGAAATCTCGCTGAATGTCTGATGTTAGATCCTTGAATTATACACCTATTTCAACCTTTTCGTGATGGCCTAAACTCGAATGTCTCTAAAGTTTAAGACTATAATCATCACTTTAACCTCAATTCAAGTAGGTCATTCTCCTCATACTCATTGGGTTTCCTGAACACGCCCGCTGTAGTTCTCCAAATTTTATTCGTTCATGACTCACATCAACCCTTAAGTAATACTTAGAGTCAACTTCTTTGGTTGTGCGAACGAGTTTAATCATATAATCATATGACCTTAATGTGTTAAGAGTATCACCCGTTAGCTAGGAGTTTTCCTTCCATATTCAGTTCTCATTTGATCCTCAAAACATATTGTACAGGCCTCGGAGTCACTTTTCTCTGTTTCTTGAACATTGGAGTCTTCTTGAATCCATGTCTCACAGGTGTAGACCTTAAAGCAATACACAAGCTTTATGTAACTGCAAGGAAACCCTTTCGGGACTTGATCAAACACATATTCGTATTCAAAGTTCTCAAGTGTTGACGCACTTTTTAGCCTTAGTCATTAAGACCATCACCCTAAAGTGACTTGAAGAAACTTCGTCCTTGTAAACATGTAGCCTCAAGTCTCAAACTTGTCAAGCTAAAACTGATATGATTATCCTTAGTTCTCTTTTGTTGTCTTCTCATCTGTTTCATAACACCAAAGCCGCCTTAACTAATGCAATACAACTGTAACTTCTCAAAAGGGGTTTAATTTTATTTTCAGTAACTCAATCCCATAAGCGTTATGTAGGTAGTATCAACTCTGATCATAATAACAATCGCTAGTTCCTCTATACAAAGCCCTTTTCGATTATCTAACACTTTTAAATTTCTTCCACTAAAATTCCAATCCCATAACTCTACATCTTCGAAGTTCTCATTCCTTTCCTAGTTATTTAAACCAAAATGTACTAGGAGTCATCCTTTAACTTGAAATTAAAATCAAAGCCTCCAACGACTTCAAATCTCGAGATATGATGCTCAAAGTGCCTTGAACTCAAAGGGCGCAACAACGCTACCACCTCGAAATTACTTCACATTCCATTAACTTGTTTGTCAGGGTAAACACTATCAATCCATATCGACTAAGTTCATTTGTCGCAAGCCACAACGTCAAGAATGTAAATTTAACCAAATTAGATATAGCGCCCCATACGTTATCTTTTCCATTAGACTTGGGTGTCAATCACTAAGCACGCCCCATCTCAATCTTAATTCATCCACCAAAACATGATCTACAATGCCTTCAGAAAGACCGATGCCAAGGGCATAGTGTACAAACACCACTCATGAATAATAGCATTCCATGCATATGAAATCTCAAAATTAACCTTGCAGTAGTGGATTCAAACAATATCTTTATGTCGACTTTGCCCTACACATTATATGGTACATCAGTCCTACTAACTTATAACCTCGATATTGTTGTAGCACAGCGACGTTCCTTTTCTACTTACGTATACACTCCATTGTTGAAAGTCCAGAAGAAACTTATGTCTCATTTCCTTCGAGTCTTGCATGTACGCGACTAGTTGAATCTCCTTCACCACTTCGGTTTTCGAACAATTGTTGATGTCATAACCATGTTATCTCTTCCATTTTATTAATTATACCAATCATGTACCAATAGGTGTAACTGACCTTGAACGTTGAATCTTTGTCCCCAAACCATCTAATTGTACCTCTAAAATTTTAATACCCAAATTTAATTGATCAATCCTCATGATAACCTCAAAATTTCACTTCCCATTATATATTAGGCGCCCAACAATTCTATCATATGATTTACCGAAAGAAAACTCATACAGATATATCGATGATTCGAGAACTCATGAATGTGTCCCTTTGCTCATTTATATTCCATAATACTACAATCATGCATAGGCAGTAATTACCAACGCTAGTCGTAGTTCATACAACATAGTCCAAAATCAAATTTGATTACTCACTTAAAACCCATAAGCACCAACCTTTACCCAAACGGCCCTAATTTGAAGAATCTTGTTAGGGGTCCCGAGGTAAATAGTTTACCTTTATGGTACGACTTTCAAACGAACCAAGTATGAAATCCCATGTAATACTAATAATCAACCAACCGTATTATTCGAGTGTTTTATTTGAACATACGAAATTAGAGTAATGCTTTTCTGTTTAACTCGTCCATATGATTTATCAATTACTAATTCGATTCAAATTTTGTAAGGAGAAAGACGGAAAGTAGTGCAGGCTGCGCCTTGGCCAAGACCGGTGGACACTCTCCCTGGTGCCAACGTGAGCCATCGGCCAAACCGAGTCCGGCCATTTAGAACGGGTGAGTCGAGGACACAAAACACACAGACATATAAGTTTTCAGATAGCACGTGATCTCAATCAAATAACATTGACCTGAATATATTTATAGGGGCATTGTCCCCTTTTCTAAAATGATTACAAGACACATAGTCCAAATGCAAAGAAAACAAAGCAAGGGAAATCACATAAATCCTCAATTTTAAAGTATCGAACCCAAAATCGTGTCACTTCTAGCTTGCACTACTTTAAAACCTCACAACTCTTGCAAAAATATATATTGACCTTCAATTTGTCCCAACAGAATTTGATTTATTTCGAGAGTTCCTTCAAAATTTGGGTGCTTCCAGTACCGTAAATTGCATAACAAATCCTTGTCATCTAACCCCAAAATGTCGAAAACAATCATATGCCTGATATCCTCAATAAAATTTCTCAGTTCTCTTAACGTTACTTAAAACCTGCGTCAATGGCATTTGAATGACGTATGGTCGAGTATACAAGAACCTACAACGCATAAGCTTAGCTCCTTCATAGACTCACCATTACTAGTCCCTTCTTCGACTTTTCACTTTCCCTTAAAATAATCGTTGTACTAGATTCAATTGGTGGAGCAAAGTTAGATTGAGTAGTGTCGGCTGTTTCTACAGGAATAAGCATAGGTTCGTCTCGATTTATTTTTCCCAACGATCTTATTTGATTCAATACCATGAATAGAGTTTTATGGTTAGGAAAAGAGAAGGTAGACGATTGCTTCCAAATTTGTGGTTTACCACCATCTCACATACACAAACGCAAGGGTATGTTCTGTCTCATATCTCACCTAAAATGGCCAAATCCTCGATAACTATAAACATTCAGTGCTCAAATACAATCATACTATCATTATCTTCAACTCATCCCTAATATAAACCCAAAAGGTGCTTAATGCCTCTATTTAACTTGCAATACTGTCGATCTATTCCAATACCGTAGTCGCCTTAAGCATTTCAATATCACATTCGAAACAATAAACTAAATTTCGAAAGTCATAAATCAATAGATCATCAATTACTGTTAGCACCAAAGATAATCTCCAAAGTGGGTCGGTGTAAAATATTCACTTTTAGAACACCCAAAAATCAATCCAAGAACTCCATGGTGTAGTACAAGAAACAAGTAGCACGTAGCAACTAGCATGCGAATGGATGCACCCGACTCGCCCCCATTTTAAAACTTTCAAAATTTGTTTTGAAAACTGTTGTAGACTCAACGAATCAGAACCTAACGCTCTGATACCAACTGTAACAACCCTAAATTTTGACCAACTATAAATAGAAATAAATTTAGAATTGTCACGCCGCAATTAACTACCAAGTCGATTGCTAGGCTAGAAATTCAACTACAATAAACCAACGGAAAATAAAACAGCGGAAGTCTTTAAATATCGAGCTATAGTTCTCAAAACGAAATCCAAATTACATAGTCAAAACGAAATGAAGTCTGAGATAAAAACAAAGTCTTTCGAAAACCCCAACATGATCAGCTTCGTAAGCATGCAGCCATATCATCAAGACCTGTCAACTATGCCATCGAAGATTGACATAGGCCCCAGAACACGGTAGGGACGAACCAGAAAACAGAACGTTAGCACAGGCTGAGTAAGAACTAACAAGCATAAAGAACAAATATGATACGCGCCTTGAGGCGCGTTGTAACACCCCCAAATTTCCTTTCTTTTTTTTTAAACATTTTATCGAGAATCAAAACACAAATGAGGAAATTCAGAGGTGTCACTCCGCACTCGAGTCAAAGACCCGAATGCTAGGAGATTTCAAAAGCCACAGTATAATTGTCTAATGGTCTAAAATTGTCTATTACAACCCATTAATTAAAATTACAATAGTCCAAAATCTAAAATATAAATATATATGAAATAGCCTATGTTTAATAACTACGAGTCCAACTATTGTTTCCAACTAATTCTAGTGAGTCGTCGTTCCAGCATGCATCAATCACTCCAAACCTGTGGTGGATTTAAAGCACAAAAACCACAGTTGAAAAAGTCAGTGAAATTGAGTAAGCTAACACCTCAACGTGTAGAAAACCAAAACTCTTACCTGAATTTTGAAAACGTTTTTATTTTATTTTCGAAAACACACTTAGCACATAATCACATCAATTATCCATTAATAATTCCAAGCCAACAATCCAAATTAATATTCCACAATCCATCATCCAATTCATCACTTCCATTAGCATAAGAAACATTCTACAATCCATCAACAAACCAAAGATTAACGATAAATGAAATATTCATAAGTCATAAGCTGTGAGCCATAATCCATAATCCATATTTCACAATCCACAATCCACAATCCATAATCCATAATCCATAATCCATAATCCATAATCCATATTATTTAGAAATGAATTGAATCTTTTGCCAATTCACCCTATCAACCATATTCCATAATCCATAATCCAAGACTACTAGACCTTAAGTGTGCACACCCCCTACTGGGTGTTTTTAACCCAAGTAGAGTAGACTAGAGCCTAACCCTCTTAAAGACCGATGCGGTGGGGTACTTAATAGGAGTCGATGCGACTCAATCCAATAAATAAGAGTTCTTTTGACTCAAACAGATATATAGGAGCTCTTTTGGCTCGAACAAATAATTAGGAGTTCTTTTGCTCCGTCTAAGTAACCAGTATCTTATTGAGAGAGAGTTGATGATCACAAATCATATAAACCGATACCAAACCAACATCATAATATAAGTTGGCTATGCGCCACAAACCAACCAAATCAAACTATTCAATATACATTTAATCTTACCTTTCAAAATAACATATTTGTCACAAGCCATATCATATACCAATATCAATACATAAATCCAACCAATCAAAATACAACAATCGTATAAACTAAATCATTCTCCACCTATCATGATACTACGTTCTCATCCAAACACACCATTCACATCTAGCACGTAAGTTTGAAAGGTTTCTACAAGTTTAAGAAGGGTTGAGCATGCTAGCTTACCTTTTCAAGCAAACGGAATTAAATAGCACAACAATCACTAGTACTCCTCGTCTACGAACTCAGGCTCTACAATTACACAAACGACATTCCCAAATCAACACTCAATCTTACTCAACCAACTTATCTATATGTTAGTATGATCCTATATACAATGTATGAACATGACAATACCAAATCCAAACCAACAATTACCAATTATCCAATAATTACAATCCTATTTCAATAATTATCAAATAAAACCTAAATAACACTCAATTTATTATAAAAATTCACAAAGGCCTAAAATTAGTTTTAAAACAGAATCTAAGTCATGAAAATCAATCCTTAATTATTATAATTTATTTAGGATTTATTAATACAATTTATATTATGTTTTAATTATCAAAAACGTGTTTAAATTACATAAAATTACATAAAAACGAATTTACTCAATTAGAATCCGAAAATCAGTTTATAATTTCTTAAATTACCAGAATTTCGAAATATTGATTATCTTAATTAATTAGCACTAATTAATCTAAATTAAAAGCAATTAATCAAAATTCCCCCAATTTACAATTCCCACAAACTTGAACAAAACCTAAATTGAAATCTCAAAATAAATTCAAGAACCCTAATTAACAGATTATAAACATACTAAAGTCATAAGTTTTGAAATTAATAGAACCAATTCGAATAATTAAGCTAATTAATTCCAATTTCGTGATTAGTGAAAATCAACTCAGAACAATTATCAAGATCGATTCTTTATGCAAAAAACTAACCTAGATCGATTACCCACTACCCATAACATCTATTAGGATACCCATAACATCTATTAGGATCAATTAAATATGATTTAAAGCAAGAAAAACGAATTGGAATCAATGTTTACTAAGGAGGACGAAAACAGGGGAGGTTAGGGGAGAACGCATTACCTACGGCAAAGGAAGGAGCAAGACGAAGGCAGAGAAGTGGTCGGTCGGAGCTCAGGTTACGTTGATGAGAAGGATGTGGCGTGCGAAAATAAGGGGTGGCGTGCGGCGAAGGAAGATGGGCGTGCGTGAGGTGAGAAACAGAGGGAGTTCTGTTTTTATAAAAGAAAACGGGGGGTTTGCATGAGGTGAGAGAAAAAGTCGGATGTTTTTTTTTTTTTTTCTTTTCTTTTCTTTTCTTTTTTTTTTTTTTTTTCCTTTCCATTTTTCTGATTTTGGGTTGGGTTGGGGTATAAGTTGGTGTTTGGGCAAATTAGTGTGGGCTTGAGTAGTTGTAGTGTTTGGAAGATAGCCCAATTCAGAAATTAGAAAATCTTATATAGAAAATCCGACTCCAAAATCCATTTCCGAACTCGGTTTTGAAAACGACAATTAATAATTAAAAATTTTTTATTTTAATAATCTAATTAATAGATCTAAAAATATTAATATAAAATACTTTAAAGTTTTGGGATATTACACGCGTAGCTAACAAGAACGAATTGACGTTATAACATAGGAATATCACTAGCAACGGAGCGCATTATCAAAAGAGCATCGTCGCTCAATACATACATTACTTAATCATTCGGCCAGGGTCTTACCCCATAGCCCCCACTTAACGAACTTTGTTCGAGCTAGACTTGTAATTATCGCCCTAATAATCCCGAGTTTGTACACCCCTCGCAAGACAGGCCGGTAGGACGATTTCCCATCTAGGAGGAAGACTATTAGGAAGTCGGTAGCTAATCCGACCCTACGTACCTTGATCAGAGGTATATCAAACGATGATCGGTCGAGCCGAATCCATCGTACTCTAGTTGGAGTCATTTATTTTCTTTCATCCATTTTATATACGTTATTCAAAGATGCATTATTTGACGATACAAATTATAATGATCATAATCGATAGATACTTGAAGCGAAATAAAAACACAAGCGACAAACATACACACCACTCGACCGAGTGGCCGAGTGGTGGTCTTGGCTAGAGGCCGAAGGGCCGAGGAAGGCAAGAGGGCCGAAGGGCCGTGGGGAGTATGGTGGTCGAAAGACCGCAAACGAACATTGATAAGACGGAAGGAAAAATATGTTCAATGATATAATTAGGCACAAGCGAAACGGATAATGAGAATGAACGTATAAAGCAAGAATATATGATGTTCAAGCGAATTAGTGTATCAAACAAGATAATGATTAGTCAAGAGGATTGTGATCAACGTTCTTACCTTACAACGCTAATCCTTAATCATCCAATTATAAACTCAATCCACAATTCCCTAATCAAAAAGATGTAACCATAAGTCCTACAATTCACAACTATCACTAATATGAAACGGATCCACAAAGGGACAGTGGTAAAGAAACACGAATAACGTCTACCTCCGATATTGGATGACCACCAAATTTTAATATGTTGTATAAGGGTATGTCAGAAACCTCTCCTCAAACTTTCGTCCACAAACTCCAAGCGGATCAACAGGAATCAACTTCACAATGAACCACGAATAACAATTAGGGTTTACTCACGAAAACCAATGTAACTTTTGATACAGAAGTCTAGGCCTTACCAATTTTGGATATGTTTTCAAAACTATAGTTAGGAACATCCCCACAAAATATCGTCTTAAAATATATTCTGAGTCGACGGGAATCATCAGAATACCAAGGCGGCGACACAGTTTCCGGGTAGATAGATACAGCTCTACTAAAACACCTCTACAGTGAGAATCCCATTGAATCTTGGCATGATCTACATGTTGTTAGATTTGTATCAAAATCACGGTTCTAACGCCACCAACCACGACTTAAGCAAAGGTCGTATGAGAAAGTTATGTGTGTTTGGAGTTGACACAGTTGTGATGAGATCTTATGCGGGTGGAGGCTAAGAAAAGAAGAGAGAGGGAGAGAAGGAGGCCGAATGGTTATGAAATAAAGCAAGGGTTTTCTTTATTATATGTATATATAGGTATGAGGGTAGACTCGGGTTTGGGCTTTATTCGTTGGGTGAGATGAGTGATCCATAAACCCGACCCAAACTCAATTATAAGAACTCATTTTATCTTCCAATAATCGATTTAAAAAGTAACACCCTTATTAAATAATTACCCAAAAATACGGGGTGTTACAGATCGGGCTGTTACAAATGGTATCAGAGCAACCCTGCGACCGCGTGTTGATCTTGTGGTCAGGAGTGCCCAGGTCAGCAGCCTAGCGGGCGAAAGATCCTGGAGCTAGACTATGGTTGGCTGCCAGTCGCAACGAGGACGTTGCTTTCTTAAGAGGGGGTGAATGTAATACCCCAGATTTCAAAGGAGGTTCCTGAGAAATTAAGGGCTCATATGAGGTGCTTAAAAGGATTGACAGTGCTACTCATACCAACAAAGTCGACTTTCCTTTTAGGAATCCCATGTGATAAGAACTCCACAGTTAAGCGTGCTTGACTGGGAGCAATTTCAGGATGGGTGACCTTCTGGGAAGTTTCCCAGGGTGCGCACGAGTGAGGTCAAAGTGCGCCGGAAGGACCCGTGTTGGTCTGTGAGGTCAGCCCACAGCCTGGCAAGCTGCCATAGGTGGCTACTCTTGGCTCAGGCGATGAGCCGGGGTGTTACAATAAGAGTAGGAATGGAGTTGTATTCATTAATGATAAGGAGTACATAGATGATGTGGTGGAGGTTTCGAGAAACAGCGATCGTATTATGACAGTGAGGTTGGTGATTAGGAATGAGATTATGACTATTGTAAGTACTTATGCTCCACAAATTGGATTGGATGCATCTATTCGTCAGGAATTCTAGGAGGAGTTAGAAGAGTGGTGCAAGGGGTTTCTAGTGGGGAGAAGTTGATTATTAGTGGGGACCTTAATGGGCATGTGGGATCAACGCGGCACGGTTTTGAAAGCATGCATGGAGGTTTTTGGCTATGGGTTGAAAAATGAAGGAGGAACAACCATTTTGGATTTTGCGTTGGCATATGACTTAGGCATAATGAACACGTGGTTTGAGAAGAGAGAGAGTCTCACTTGGTGACGTACAGGAGCGGAAGTAATGCGAGTCAGATTGACTTCTTTTTGGTAAGGAACGCTTGGCGTAAGAGCTTTACGGATTGCAAGATGATACCAGGGGAGAGTGTGGGTTCGCAACATAGATTGGTGGTATTAGATTTTAGAGTTAAGGGTTGCTTTGGGAAGAGGCGGCCACAAGTAGAGCCAAGGATCAAATGATGGAAATTTGAAGGAGAGCAAAGGAGGCTTTCTTGTAGAAGATGGTTGCGACAGATGTCTGGTCAACTATTGTGGAAAAAGATGTAGGCTCGTTATGGGTTACTACGGTGCATAAGGTAAAGGACGGGGCAAAAGAGGTTCTCGGTGAATCTAAGGGGATAGCTCTACCGAGTAAGGGTACATCTTGGTGGAATGAGTAAGGCAACAAGCGATAAGGAATAAGCGAAAATGTTATAAGAGTTTAGGGAAATATAAAAGTGAGCAGAACTATGGGAAGTATAAGGAGGCAAAAAGAGCAGCAAAGAAAGCTGTAAGAGACGCAAGAGCAAAGGTAAACCAAGATCTCTATACAAGATTGGATACCAAAGAAGGAGAGAAATATATATATACAAAATTGTGCGCATTAGGGAAAATTTCAGACAATCAAGTTGATGAGTCATACAATGAAACTTTGGGAACGAGTGACTGAGCATAGATTAAGAAGTGTGAAAATTTCAGACAACCAAATTGGATTCATGCCGGGGAGGTCAACTATGGAGGCAATTAATCTCATAAGACATACAATGGAGACTTATCGGGATAGGAAAAAGTAACTACATATAGTGTTCATTGATTTGGAGAAGGCGTATGACAAGGTATCAAGAGAAGTGCTTTGGTGGGATCTAACTAAGAAAGGAATTTCGCAAAAATATATATTAACATCACAATGGACATGTATGAGGAAGCTAGCACGAGTGTACGAACTAGTGTAGGGAAGTCTGAAAAGTTCCCTATTAGAATTGGAGTGTACCAAGGGTCCGCACTTAGTCTGTTTCTCTTTGCTATAGTCATGGACGAATTGACAAGGTCAATCCAGCCATACTACTCAGTGTGTTCTCTCGTTTTAAGTAAATAAAGTCGCGTAAGTTAGTTATTTAAGATTATTTCGGTGATGTAACAGCTCGAACCACCGTCCGTCGCAACACAACCCAATAAGATGGGAAGTCACCTCTTAGGCCCGATTATTCTTCCATGGGCTTTAAAAGGTGAAGGCCTTGTTGGTAAGATGATGGTAGGAATCTATTATAAACTTGATCATATGAGCCTTAGTTTCCCAATATGGGACAAACAAACTCCATAAACCACTTTCCATATTCCGTAGTGTTACAAACTCTCCCACTCCATACCAACATCAACACAGGTCCAATATCTCCTCCGCTGGTCTGGGCTTCGCCCCAGCACGCAGCACGCGGTCGCAGGGTTGCTCTGATACCATCTGTAACAACCCGAACCACTGTCCGTCGTAACACAACCTAATAAGATGGGAAGTTACCTCTTAGGCCGCATTATCCTCTCGTGGGCTCTAAAAGGTGAAGGCTTTGTTGGTAGTATGATGGTAGGAATCTATTATAAACTTGATCATATGAGCCTTAATTTCCTAATGTGGGACAAACAAACTCATGAACCATTTTCCATATTCCGTCGTGTTACAGGTGATGTAATTATACTGTCGATTATTTGATAAATAATAGTCCAAGTGTCCATTGACGTCCGAAGTGGCAACTATATTGTCAAATTATTAATTCATTAAATAATTATTCTTTAGCGGATATTATTCACTCTAAGATAATTTCAGCACTGGGGTTATTCCGTCGGGTTACTTTAAATCAGGGAGTTAGTATTTACCACTACATAATTATCATTCAATCTTGGGCTATTTCTTATTAACTGTGACGTTCACAAATTGGGGTATAATCGCCGAGTTACTTCTTCAGTAATAACTATTTGCCACAGCTCCACAATATTAATTAATTATAAGTTATAAAACGCGTAAGGTCGTTAATGTCATTAACTAAAAGAGAAGATCTAGGTTTGAGTGAGGACGAGAGACCGAGAGTGAACTTAATGAAGCAATGGTGAGCAGATACTAGAAAGAATGAAGCTATGGCGAGGACTTAAGGAGTCTGGGGAGAAGAGAAAGTGACGCGTGAGGTGATGAGAGAGTGAAGTGGGTAAGGGCATTTTAGGAATTGTATGTTATATTGTGGGCGACATTAACGATTGAGAAAAAAAGGGCTTGCTCTTAATTATCATAATTTTATCAAATAATGATATTATTTGATAAACTTATAGTAATTAGGATGCCTACGTATCTCGAAAGAATTCAAGCCCACGTAGTTCTTTACTTACCTTACTTACCTTAGCTACCTTCGTTTGGTAATTTGACCGGTTCATTCTAGTTTCTGAGGTTGTTGATATTATGATTTGTTAGGTAAGTGTTGACATTGAGTGCCTAATTCTTGACATGATCCCCAAGAAAATACGCTTCTAACGTTGCTGCATTTGCATAATTTGCAAATTACCATAAATTTTCTTGGATCATGATCAATGGGTACTTTCTCGAAGTACAACCAAACAATACTTGGTTTGTTTGCACTACTACGGGTTCTTAAACCACCTACAATTAATTATGATGATAAGTTTCAACTTTGAATTTACTCAACTCTAGACTTGTAAGTTGTAATATTAACTCATAGTGCAACACTGTGGCGTTTAAGTAGGCATATGATCAATCATGTCTTCTCGATTATGATAGAAAGGGTCACCTCCGATTTGCGTTTGACCACCACCATGCCTTGGTTCACTTCACCGGCACCACTTAATTCAGGGTGATGTATGTCATGTGTGCGTATTAAGTGTTGAGCTTGAGTGGCGGTTCCGCCACCCGTTTTCCATCGAAATTCACAAGTAATGTTGTTAGTTCTGCATACTCGACAAACAAGTTTAAAGTGTTTCTGTTCTTCTTTGACGGATAATTTGTCAAAGTGCAACCAAACATAACTTATCATTTTTCGATTACTTTTTTTTTTTTTTTTAAGAAAATATGCTATATGGATTTTGTTGTAAGAATATAAATGAAGAATATAGTGGTTATAGTTACTACTATTTACTAATATTATGCTTAGTGGACAAGTGTCAAAATACGTATCTGAAGAAGAAATGTAGAATAGAAAGAGTGATTGTGTGGAAGTTGAATTTGAATATAACGGGTATCTATTACATTTAATAATTACGCGCATGAAAAGCTGGCATGGACAACTGATAAAATGAAGCTGACACATGTATAAAACTAATTTTTGATTGGTTACAAATCTTTCCGTATATTCCACTGGTATCTTAATAGATTTCAGTGAAATTAGTATTTATTAAATGATATCTTTTTTAATCAAAAATAAATAATAGAACAAAAATAAAATGATGTTCTAAATATATATTTATAACCAAGAATAAAGTGATACACCTAAGATCCTTTTGATAGGATTGCATCTTTTTTATCTGATCTGATTTCATTTCTCCTAATCTAATCTGACCTGATCTGATTTGATTGCTCCTAATCTAATCTGATCTAATTTGAATAACTCTGAACTGATCTAATTGGATCTGAATTTTTTGAAAATTTGATTGAATTTCACCGGATTAGTATCAATAATGGGCCAAATTCATTGAACGTTATTCGAGCAATTCTGGTCAGATCTGATCTGATTTGATTTTAATGACTCTGAGCTGATCTGATACTACTGTTATTAGCTCATATAAAAAAGGGCCTAACTCCCTCCATAAAAGTATATATAAGTCGTTCTCACAATTCGAGACGACGATTTGACCATTAATTTAAAGAAAAGCGTATTTGGCCAAAAATTATGAAAATTATATTGTTAGATGTGTAGCCACTACAAAAAATCATCACTTGTGCTACGAATTATGCCACGGGAAGGCCAAATTCGGGGCATAATTCTATCTTGCCACGGGTAAACTGGATTTCTCTACAAATCTGAAATTTCTAAAATTGTTTTTTTTTTTGCCACGGGAGGAGAATGTGTGGCAAATTGTCACTTGTGCCACGAATAGCCCACTCCCGTGGCAAACAATTACTCTTTGCCACGAATGAAGTCATATGTGGCAAACAACTATTATGTTACATTAGATTTGGTGCTCACACTCTTTTACATCTTGAGCGGTTTTCATATTTTAATTGACTTATTCGATCTTTACCTAAGCAAATTTCAAAAAATCCCTTTTCAAACAATGATTAGATGTGGAAAAATTCATTATTGCATTAAAAAAACTTCTTTAGGATGAAATGATAAAGACACGAAGTAACTGTTTCGAGAATGAATTTTAAATTAAAAATACTTAGATTGCACTATAGTGAAATTGTTTTATCGAAAATGATTTTTACACTATAAAATTACGCCATGGTGAAAAAAAAAAAAATTAACCCTGAAATGAATTTGCGGCTGCAAAAAAAAAAAAAAAAAAAAAAAAAAAAAAAAAAAAAAATTATGAGAGACACCCAAATAATAAAAAAAAATACGGAAAATTCACGTGGTACCCTCGAACTTTGACTGATTGCACATGGTACCCAACTTAGCAAATTTGTGCATATGGTATCCTTGAGGTTAGTACTTTGTGCACATGGTACCCTAATACTAAATTCCGTTAGATTTTCCGTTAAGTGATGATGTATTAGTTAGTTGTTAGGTAATTAGTTGATTAAAGTTACTAATTAATAAAATCAAAAAATTAAAAAAAAATCAAAATTTTAGACTTTTTAAAACAAATCCAAAAAATATTTTCATGAAAACAAAAATCCAAAAAAATTGGGTTTTTTATTATAGAAATATAACTTTTCTTAAAAAAAATTTCATAATTTGTGCACATGGTACGCTTCAGGTTACCACTTTGTGCACACGGTACTCTTGAAATCAAACATTTTGCACATGGTACCCCTAAGATTTCAGTTTTAAAAAAAAAATTGAAATAAAAAATTTGAAGTAAAAAACTGTGGAAAAAAAAAATCAAATTTTCTAAAAATTTATTATATTTTCTATTAAAAATATTAATTACATAATTTAATTAACTAATTAAATTACAACTAACCGACACATCATCACTTAACGGAAAAATCTAACGGAAGTTAATATTTGGGTACCATGTGCACAAAGTAGTAAGTTCAAGGGTACTATGTGCACAAACTTGCCAAGTTGGGTACCATGTGCAATCAGTCAAAGTTCGAGGGTACCACGTGAATTTTCCGTTGATTATATTTTAAGCTTCTGTAAATTGATTATTTGATTAGCTTTGTTATGCCCTCCTTAGTATAAAATTGCACAATCATGATTACTTGAAGAAATGGAGCCCAAAACAACAATAAATCTTCACTCCAAGAACTGTTATAATTTAGCAAGATACACTTTGGGGACCTGACTTTTAGACATAGAAAATCCTACTTATGATGTTCTAAGTAATAGTATTGGAGAACTTTCTTCAAGTCCTTAAAGATAAACATAAAGTTTACCGGATTCTATTATACATAATAGGAGATATGAGTCCTCAAAGTTTAGCTTTGTAATCTGAAATTCCTATTGGATTCCTCGTAGGTAGCATGTCTTTAAACTTAAATTGCAAGTTATTGAGAGCTTCGTTGATATTACTTTCAAAACCATTAGTTAGTTTGAACTCTTAGCTTTCCATAATGGTATAAAACATAGGAAACAGATTTCATTTGTTCTTTCTAAGAGCCTCTAAAATCAGAGTAGGAAATTGCCCTCTGAATTTCTTGCACGCGAGTGAGTTCCTGTGATTTTCTAAGTGTTTATTTTAGTCAAACCTGATTCATCATCTCTTCCTTATCATTCTTAGATCAAACATCATCCTATAATTTATATGTTATCAATCAGGTGGCTATTGTTCCAAAACACGAGCATTAAGACGACAACTTATTTCTTGGTCAAAATATGCACATCACTCCAACCCTCATGCACAACTTCCCGATTGTAGACACCATAACTTTATGCTCAAGATGATTCAGGAGACTCATGATATATCAAATCAAAGCTATAGATCTTAGCTTGAATATGAAAAAACAATTAGTCGGAAATTTAACATATTTAAGGAGTAATTGACCATTGAGTGACATCAGATCAGGAATCTGTCCTGCAGGTCATGCTTTCTGCAACACTGACTTTGAACAATTATAAAAACTACTTCAATAACGCAAATGGAGTCCTAAAAGATGTCATTGGAAATCTTAGACACTGAACTAAAATATAGAGTTGGAATTAATAGAAAAAATTCTGTCAGTAAGCTGTAGTTTAATTTTGAATAGAGGCGGTCTAGAGGATTATGTTATGAAATGGCAGATTTCAGGTCTAACTTCGAAGAACAATATCTCCTACGTTATATACCTGTTTTGTGCGAAATTTGTGTTCAAACTCAAGTTCTTTTAGTTAGCTTTTCAATAGTACCATTTAGAACATTATCTAATAAGGTTTGCTAGGTCTGAAACCAATGCCGCACTGTTTGTCTTGCTGAATGCCCTATGTTCCTGTAGGAACCAAAGCTTGTGGAAATGCTTAAAAGTTGTGGATTTCGTTCCTCTCATTAAGGTTAGTACAACTGCTGCCGTCTTTTGCATGCTTTCTTTTATATGCTGGGATATTGATACAAAATCTAGGAGCCTCCTTTTGCTATTTTTGGGTCACTTTAATCAGAATTGTGGCTAATTTTTTATTCGACATAGAGGACGATATTTTGGTGTAGGTTTCTATGCTAAGATATTAATTGAATATGCTTGGTAGCAGCTATGTTTTGTATTTGCTGGTTAAGTGAAATTTTGGTATAGAACATTTTTAGGGTAAGTGGTGCCGGATTTTTCATAGAACTAGAGTTTTGATTTTTGAATTCTTATAAACTATGACTCAGCTCCAAAGATAAATTGTGGGCAAGGATAATAATAGGATTAAAGTAGGCTTTTTCTTGTACTTTTTAGCTAATCTTCTCTCTTTATTAGTGTAAATTGTTCAACCCCCCCTCCGTGTATTAATATACTTACACTTTTACCAAACCAAAAAAAAAAATGGTAAGATCTCTGTAATATATTTTGGATACTTTCTGCGAATAAATTTGTTCTTCTGTTCTTGTAGGTGGAGTATTTGGAGTGAGTGGCTATTGCGGAACCGCGAGTTCAGAGCATATGGATGTTTAATTTATTGGTTTGCAATTGTAATTTTGCATATCACAAACTATTTTCATGTACGTATTGTACATGACTAGCAAGTCTTGGAATGGTTTTCCCTTTGTATTCTTTGTTTTTGTTTGAAGAGTTCGCTTTGGATTCTATAAATCAGTTATGATGTATTTACATTTTTGTTTCGATAATAATAATTGAATTTTATCATGATCAACGTTAAAGCGTTTAAGTTTATTTCCTTTATTAAACGAATGGTGCAAGTTGTTACCATTGTATTTATTTTTATTGATGCCAAGGGAAAAAATGAGAATTGAGCCATGATGTTACATGTGAGTTGTGGCTACTAAAAGATAAGCCACGAGAATATACTCATTGCCACGGGCATGTCTATTGGGTGGTAAAAGTACTAGCCACGGATTGACCACAAATTTTCTTGTGGCTAAAGGAGGGTGTTAGCCACGGGAATAATTTTTTGCCACAATTATTCATGTGGCAATACTCTGTGGCAAGATTACTTATTTATGCCACAACACAACTTTTCCCGTGGCACTTTCCTTGCCATGACCACTTGTGTAACGGGTGCCCAAACTCAAAATTCCCGTGGCAAGTAGCATAGCCACGTGAAATTTACACTTGTGCCACGAATTTAAACGTGGCACAAGTGATGAATTGGTAGTGAGCGAAAAATCCTATCACATGAATATGTTTTTATAATTTACACCCGTATATATTTAAAAATATAAGGTAGTCAAATCACTTTCTGTTTTTTTTTTGTAAAATGGTAGCCTTTTATTCATCCATATCGGGAAAAATCACTTTCTCGAACAAAGAGAATGACTAATATTCTTTTATGGAGGGAGTATGCTATCTTTTCTTTCTTTTGTTAATAGGTGGTCTGATCTTGCACACATTAAATTGTCTTTTAAAATTGTTATAATACAGTCAAACCACTTTCTCAATAGCTTTTTTTTTCTTACTTGAAAAATATCAAGAATTCGTTACATCAGAGATATAAATATGAGTTTTTCTTATAAATTTCTACGGTTTAGATTTCATTATAATACAAGTTAGCTTAGCTAAGGAAGTGGGTGAAGTAGGGTTGTCAACTAGGAAAGTTCGTAACACGAGTGAGAGTTGTTACGTTGAGATCTGTGTATACGACCTAACAACAGATTGTGGGAATGCCTTGACAGGGGAGGTAGTCAACTAACAACATCAAAAGGGTTGTTAAGTACAATAGTCAACGGGTGGTTAAGAGGTAAAGTAGGAGATCAATTAATTTGGTAAGAATCTAGGAGGTCAATGAGAGCTTCTAGATTTTAGATTCTACTTAATTTTTTTAAAACAAATAAGATCACACACAAGTAGACCTATTAAACGGGCGGATCAGGTTAAATATGATTGGTCAGTTAGCTACAAGTCGTATCACATACAAGTTCGGGTCACGCTTGGACTTTTAGAATCAACCATAAAACTAAAATTTGTTCTAAATTAATTTTGTTCAAAATACGAGTCAACGAGTCGATTCGGGTTTGACCAATAAAATACGGGTAACAAACGGATTCTAGTCATAAAAAATGGTTCTAAAAAAAAAACGGGTCGGAATAGGTGTTGGTGGGTCTAAAAAAATTACACAAACTCACTACTCTTTCCGTCTTTCTCTAATTAAACACCTCATATGCAATACGCAACTTAATTGAAGAGGGTGCACACATTAATTGGTTAATCTAAGTTCCAAAAAAATTGCATGGAAATTTTGCTAAGATTCTTATCTAACTCGCTGTGTAACTTTTGTTAAACATTGATTAACTGATTATTGGGTACTCCTTCCTTAGCATAGGGGTATTTTGAGTATGGGGTGTTTAAAGAAAGTTAGACGGTGTATTGTATTTGGTGTTGTTTTGAATTCTTATCGGTGGTATTATTATCCTAGGGAATTTTAAATTTATATTTGTAAATAATTAGCTTTGAATTTGCAAAGGTCGATTTTTTTAGTATTTCAAAAGTAACATGACATAGTAATATTTTTAACTAAGCAATTAGAATTCTCGTGCATTTACACGGGTAAAAAAACTAGTTTATAGGAATTTGAAGGAGGGAATCTAATAAAATAAAATTTAAGAAAAAAAAGTATGAGAAGGGGAAATAGCTAGTTTTTTTAAAAAAAAACTAGCCACTTCGGGGCAGGTTTGGGGCGGGCTGTTGAACGCGCTTTGACCAGTGCCAGGGCTGAAAAAATCAGGCATTGACCCTGACATTACCTCACCCGGGCTAGCC
This sequence comes from Spergularia marina, assembly GCA_963680865.1. Taxonomy (NCBI): domain Eukaryota; kingdom Viridiplantae; phylum Streptophyta; class Magnoliopsida; order Caryophyllales; family Caryophyllaceae; genus Spergularia; species Spergularia marina. The sequence goes on along the minus strand of OY804553.1, from coordinate 15,837,977 downwards.
AGTGTCGAGCTAGTGACGGGCCGGATCAGGATTTGATCAGTGATTGACCAGCTCTGATCTACTGTAAACCATGGAGTAGAAATGGACCAGAAATGCTCTTTTTTTTTTTTCTTTTTCTTTGATAGAGATAAGAAAATGTAGGTTGAGTCACGAGTGTAGGATCAACCTAACTCGCCCTTTCGGATAAGAGAAGTAAGAGAGTCAAAAAGACTCTCAAACCACCGTGTAAGAGAGGAACAAGAGTGTCCCAAATCGGCCATAAAATCTGCGACTTTATGGCCTCACGAAAGCAGTGAATATAAAGCAGTGAAACCAGAAATGCTTTCTAGAAATACTATTTTTCTCAAAAAAATCAACAGAAAAAGGTTGCATTATTGTGTATCAGCCACTAGTTCTCTAGTAGGAGTAGTAGGCAAATAAAAGACGAGAGAGTTTAGACCAATAAGGCAATCGCCAACTCGCCCGACTATTTCGTCCTCTTGCACCGCCTATCCACGTGTCATGCATATAATTCTTGGTCGTCTCCACCTAACTTTTTACTGCCTTGTTAAATCACTTGTGTACCACGTACCGCCCTGCATTGCTCTGCCACAGCTTTACTTTTATTTTATTCAGTTCAATGGATGTTTAATTTTGATTTTACTACTTTCATCTAGTTATCGATTTTCTTGTTTATTATTAACACACATTTTATGGTGCAAATTACGGAGCGAATAATTTGTTAAAAATGTTCACTGTGTAAATACTTTGCTCAAATTTTTGATTGATTCCTAGTTATGACCTATCCAAACCAATCAAATAAGTTTTAGCTGAATTTGTCACAAACTATGGCTATATTTGGTAAAACTAACTGAAACAGTAGGTAAACGCATAAATAGTAGCTGAATGCTAAAATGATAACTGAAAGTTGAAATAATAGTTGTAATAAAAAGTTGAAAGTTTTTAACTGATTGAACCATGAGTGTTTGACAAAATTAGCTCATGTACATAACATTACATAAAAAATACATTTTTATTTTTAATCTTATTTTGTTTTATGAAATAAAAGAGGGTAAATTAGAAATAAAATTAAGATAAGTAACTTATTTTTCAATAAGTTACATGGGGTATATTAAATAAGCCAGTTTATTAATTAAGCTAGTGTTGTCATTAAACCAACTTATTTGGTCAAAGAGCTTAAAAATCTAGTCAAATAAGCTACTTTGGCCAATTAAGTTAGCTTATTGTGTATACTAAACATAGCCTATATATCACGTGAACTTTGCGTTTAGAACCACGACTATAACATTTGCCGATGCTTATTTTGTAAGGGAGATTGTAATACTTTGAGATTTTATTTAGTAAATTTGAATATATTAACAAAGTACATTGAATTATACAGATTTATTACAATTGAGTTTAAAAGAAAAGGTATAACAAAGTACCGTTCCTAATTTTGGGTATAAGCAATTAAGAAACTAACATACCAGGAAACTAACATTCCATTACTAAACAAATAATCTATTTTCATGATAAATATGACATAGAGCATTTTATAGATTTAATGTCGATGTGATCTAGGGCTATATCACAGTTTTTCTAACGTGCGCCCCAAAAGTACATGTTAAAAATCAATTTCATTTGTTCTTTAACAAAGTGAGATCCTTAGTTATGCAAACAACATATATATATATATATATATATATATATATATATATATATATATATATATATATATGAGATCTCAATATCTCATTGATTATTTTAGGAGAATCTCACTTGAAATAAGAAAGAAAAAATGGTTCTTACTAAGTATCCTAAGAACACACGTTAGAAAAACCGGGGCAATAATTAATTTCAATACCAAATTTGTAAAAGTGGTAATTAACTTTTTGGAACGATTAATTCAAATAATGCTAAAAAAAAATAAAATTTATCAAAATGGGGTTGTAAAAAACTTATTTATCGAAATGGGGTGCACGTAGGCTCGGATACCTGGGAGCCTAAAACTCGCCATGGCGTGTGGCGAGTTTGACCTGGGAGCCTGAAACTCGCCATGGCGCGTGGCGAGTTTGTCATCACCATCTTCCCCCGAATTAATCAGTCAACAAAGCAAAAACGGTCAAACTCGCCACGTGCCATGACGAGTTTCAGGCTCCTAGGTCAAACTCGCCACGCGCCATGGCGAGTTTCAGGTTCCCAGTTATCCGAGCCTACGTGCACCCCATTTCGATAAATAAGTTTTTTACAACCCCATTTTGATAAATTTTATTTTTTTGAGCATTATTTGAATTAATCGTTCTAACTTTTTGTCTGTGCTAAAAGCCGCAAAAAGGATGACAACAAATGCAAATGCAAATACAAAAATCCAAATAACGTCCCACGCACCTTTAAAAACTATCGAATAGCATTACATTCACAATCCCACGTTATTTGTCTTGGCGTTCTCATCTCTCATGATATTAGTACTACTGCTACTACAGTCGTCTTGTATACACAAAGCCTAATAAAAGAGTGTGAGGTCTCAACTGATTTTCCACCAATAACTATCCTTACCTCCCACTCTCTCTTTCGTTCTCTTGGTCTGTGTGGCTTTACCTTCACGCATCATTCACCTTCATCAGTCAACACCATTTCAGGTTCATCTCATCTCTTCTCTTAACTTAGTTTTTATCTATTTATTTGTATTGCTTAATTGACATGTGCTTTTAATATGATAAATACAGTAATTTACCTATGCAATCATAATCTTCGTTATTTCCAGTTGTATGTTAATGTTTGATTCATATATGACGAATACCGATCAATATTGACAATTGGAAAGAACGGCGGGAGTAATTTATTGGACGTGCACGATTTCTTTTTGGGTTTTTGTCATTCACATGCTAGCACAAAGTGAACTATTTTTTGGTTGCTATTGTTGTCGTAGAAACGAATTTATTAATTTGATGTTATACTTATACTTAGTCGAAATTTTTGTGAATAGTGATTTCTTGTTCTCTTGTTGATCATCAAAGTCGCTGATACTAACTTACTGGTGATCATAGGAGTTTTATATATCGAGTTCCGGGGACTTTTGTTTTACTAATTCGTAGTAGAATGTTTTTGGTCTTCGAATTCGAGTGTTGGTGGCATCAGTTTTCAATTTTCATGGCTCAAGTGCTCATCATCAAGCTGAATAAACAAAGTTGCTTGTAGTGTTTTTGTCTTTTCAATTTTCGCGATTGATTCGTATGTAAAAGCAAGGCTACGTATTTCTTCGTGTAATTAATACCTGGATGACACGAAACAATAATGACCCTATCTATTTTGGTTTGTTATGTCAATAAATTACTAACGGCAAAATGATAGTTTGGTCACGGTGTGGACAAAAAATAATCGAGGTACCAAAAATGAGCAATTCTTGGAAAAGTCGAAAGTATAAGGCTGTCCTCATTGCAAGTCTGAAACTCCAAGTCTCAAGTTGAGATTTTGGTAATTTTAGATAAGACTTGCATTGAGGTGGGGGAAAGTTTGAGCAAGTTTGGAGTGAGTCTTGAGATTCCAAGACTTGCTTGAGACTCCACTTAACAAAATAAGTGGGTCCAATCTTGTTGTTTAGTTTGCTAATTTTTGCTAATTTGATACAATCTTGTTGGTTTGTTTGCTAATTATGTTGTTGCTTCAAATCAAGACGAGGGACCTGAAATAAGCAATGGTCTTCTTCCCACGTATTATGCTAATCGCGAGCAATATTTGGGAAATCATACTCGCGTTCGTAACCAAACCACGCATCACCTGTATGGAATTATTTAAATGTTCGGGGAGACAATAATTAAGTTACCTTATGGTTATCTAGTGTTCAAGTTTACGTTATATGAAATTGTTTCTAGTTTTTTAGTTATAAATTTATCGTGTACTATCTTTGTTTTTTTTTTCCCGTATGTGTCGATATAGTTTGTACTTCGTTTTCATCACTATAATAATATTTTTAATTTTTTTTACATATTGGCTCAATAAGTTAAAATCGTATAGAGTGTGTTAGTGGAATTCTAAATTATGATACATTAATCATTTATTTGATACAATGGTCTGTAATCTTAAAATGCTTAATTAACATAATAATTATTATGATCAATGATAAGAAAAAATAGAATTAAGAATAATTATATATGTTTATGCAAGTCTGAAATGAGTCTTGGAATAAGGTGGGTGATTTAAGTCAGTCTGAAACTGTTCAAAATCTGAGTCTGAAATATAAAAGTAAGTAGAAACCTGACGTGGCAAAGTCTGAAATCTGATATGAGTCTGAGGGATGATGATAGGCTAAGGGTACATATTGGATTTACCCAATATTAATTCTTTAGTCAAATTCAGAATATTTGGTTTTAATAAATCCTTATACATACAACTCTTCGTACCTTGTTAGAGCAGAAGCCGTTTGTTAGAAGTAGGGATGGGCATGGACCCAGGACCCGACCCAGACCCGCCGGACCCGACCCGCTCGGGTCGGGTTTGGGTCTTAAAAATTAGAACCCGACGGGTCTAGACCCGACCCAGACCCAAGCATATAAATAACGGGTCGGGTCCGGGTCCGGGTCCAGCTTTTGAGACCTAGACCCGACTCAGACCCGCCTAATTTAAAAAAAAAAAAAAATCTAATGTTGTTAGCGTATTAGATTCCGCGACTGCCTCTCCAGTCTCCACTTTTAACACATTCATTCCTACACTCTTCATTTCATTCATGAAAATTTAACTTCATCTACTGTCGTTGGTCGTTGCCGATTTTTATCGGCGTCAACTTACACATGACTTGCCCTCCGTTATAAGGTCGATGGGAAATCATTAATTTAAGGTACAAATCAGTCAAAAAAAGCTTGAAAATTGATTGTTTAACATTATATTTTGTATGTTCTCAATTACATAGTTTAAATCCTTTTGTTTGTATGCAATTGTTATGTTGGGCAATAGTAATTTCAAATTATTATTTGGTTTTGGTTTTCAATTGGTAGGTCTGAGTATTTTTGACATCTCATATTCAATTATCATCACCTTTTTAAGTTCATCTTTTGAGTTCGGTTTACCCAAATATTTAATTATTGTTGGGTTTGATTATTATTTGTGTTTGGTTTACTTATTATAGATGTTCAACATATGCGAATTTCTTTTCGCGTATGATATGTGACGGAATATCAAAAGTAAATTGCATTCCTACTCAAAAATATCATTTCTTATATGTATTAAGGCCTTCGTATATGGGACCCGCACGAGACCCGACCCAGACCCAGACCCGACGGGTCCGGGTCTGGGTCTAGAAAATTCGGACCCGTTGGGTACGGGTCGGGTCCGGGTCTACACAAAATATCACGGGTCCGGGTCCGGGTCTTAGCGGACCCGACCCAAACCCGACCCATGCCCATCCCTAGTTAGAAGGCCTTGGTAGTTCGGGGTCATGATGAAAATTTCTCTGTGTAATTAATCTCTTTAATAATTTAATTAGTTGAACTTGATCATAGTACAACATTTTGTTTGTGAAGACTAGAACAAAATATATTAAAGCAATTAATTAATGATATCTTGACTTAAAGAAGAATGTCTAGCTATCTCAATAATCTATTAATTAACTTTTGTATTAGGAATGCAAGTGTGTACGTAACGAGTGTGGATCCTCTAGAGTTTAAAACAAACTCTATATGGTAGAGTTTATCAAGTAAGGAAATAATTAAACATTTAATATTTTATTTGTGCATTGAAGTAACCACTCTCCGTATTTTGTTTTATTACCATTAATATATAGTAAACTCTACAAACTCCACCAACAAAAAACTCTAGAGGATCCCTACACGTACGTAACTACTCCTCCGTAGTAGTTCATGATCGTGCAATAGATATAGCCAATTCAGTAACCTCGGATCTGATTCTCTCGTGACCAAGTTCTGTAACTTGCTGCGTTTCTAAATCTAAGTCATTAACTACTAGTAATTAATTACTTAAGATCTGATTCCAAAAATCTTTTTGCCTTACTAAAATACCCAATTTTTTTGTAATTGTAATGCTGAATCATAGTTCACATTTTCTGCATAAAAAATTGTAGGAGTCTATATGTAGACAAATTAAAAAATGTCTATGGATGGTTTGTAGTGAAAATAATCAAAGGTATTGTGCAGTAAATTTTGTTGCATAAATTATGAAATGGTGGATTTAAAAGGAAGATCAATTTAAATTTCTTTTCATTGAATAGATTCGTAACAAATGTTAATTTTGTTGTAAGTGTCATAAATTTACTGCAAATATGTTAAATTTACTACACAACCATATTTTTTACTACTAGTCATCTTTAATTTAGTACACTTGATTATGTTATCGACAATTTTTCTATTGTCTACATATAGACTTGTAGGATAATCTTTTCTACATTATTTCGCAATCTCGACTGTCCAAAAGTTAGAAATTAGAATGTACCATTGTCTTGCATAGGAACATGTACCTCATAACCTTAATGAGTGTAAGCTGATAAGAAAGGCTTTATTTTAAGTAGCACCATTACTTGTGAAACGTGTATACGCAATCGGATGGCAAAAGAAATTATTTCTTGTTTTTGAAGGAATTAGCGTACACCAAAGCAGAGGATTTGGAAATCATGAATATTAATTTGTCCATAAACAGATAGAAAGCATTTACTAAAGGTGTACAATGTATACACATAATAAGCATCTTAATTCACGACGTAATTGGAAAACATATTTTCTGGACAAGGTTAAGCCTAGTCTACACATATATAGCACTATACGTTTGTTCTACAATGTCTATTAATTCCGGTGGCAAAATAAGTCGGAAAATTAACGGAATGCGATAGCGTGTCTTTGATCCTCTTTGACACCATTGTACATCTGTACCTGTCATCTGTGTTGTTTAGTATGTGAATATATCATTGATTTTTCTTTTTAACATATTGAAACTTTTAACCTTTTTTTTTTTTTTGCTGTGATGGCACTCATACAAAAGTAAAGTCTGATTTCAGAGGTGATTTTTGCGGTTTATGGCTTCTGCTATCTGTGATAATTCTTGGACAGTCCCGGGCAGGAAACATTTTCTTGGTTCGTGTGAAATAAGCAACGAATATGAATTTTCAGCTAGTCTTGTGACTTCACCAGAAGTCCCTGTCTCCTCCTTTACGCCGAAGAAAGACATCCCAGCTCCACCTCCCCTACCTGGATTATCCTGGTCCAGGAGAAGTTATCGAGGGAGATCAGATCGTTGCTGCGTCCCAAAAGAAACGAGAGATGTATGGGACGAGCTTTTCAAGGGTGGTTGTGAGGTTGATGTGTGCATTATTACCGAAGATCAGTTAACTCTTTCTGCTCATTTCAGTGTCCTGGTAACTCCTGTGAACTTGTCAACATACAATCATATATACTTCTGCCTACCGAGAATATCAAGTTTTAATTGATTGATAAGCATCAGGCTTTGTCTTTATGCAGAGCATTGCATCACCTGTTCTAGGAAAGTGCCTGCAAGATTCAAAGCCTAACAATGGTTTGAGATATCTCAAAATTCCTGGTGTACCTCATGGAGCTGTCTGCACATTTATTCGTTTCTTATACTCGTCTTGGTATGTTTACCACCTTTTTCTGATTGCTCTATATCCTTCTTTGAATCTAGTAGGTTGATGTGGCCAAATACAAAAATTTATCATATACGCGTGTAATATATATTTAAGGGTCAGGTGTTACACCAAAATCTGTGCGGTAACAATAATTTTCTGCAAGACATGATTCTCGGAAATGTGTTAGGATAATGGGAGGACAGGTCGCTTTTTTTTTCATCTGAACTGCATTAGAACTCAGACTTGTGTATATAACAACGTCTAGATCAAACATTCTGAAAGTCTGGACTCTGAATCAAAAAACTTCCTCCCTTTTACCTTCCTGAACAAATGTAAAACCACAGCAGCTACATAATGACAGCAAAACTTGAGACAGTATAGATCTTACAGTAGAGAGCTGCAGTCGCATTCAGTTTCTGTATTGCACCATCTGTCTTGTCTTCCTAGAATAGGCTGCTTCTGGCTTCCGAGTAACCTGTAATATCAGGCGAATAGTTTCAGATGATATACTGAGTATTTTTTTCAACATTTGCAGTTATGAAGAAAAAGACATGAAGAACTTTGCTCTCCATTTGTTGGTTCTATCACATTCTTTTGTTGTGCCTCTCTTGAAACGAATTTGTATACAGTATTTGGAGAACTGCTGGCTGTCCACTGAAAACGTAATCGACTTGCTCCAGCTAGCAAGAAAATGTGATGCTCCTAGGCTTTCCTTCATATGTATCCGAATGGTTATAACATACTTTAAAATAGTTGCATCTTCTGAGGGCTGGAAGGTGATGAGGCGTGTTAATCCCGCATTAGAACAAGAGCTTCTGGAATGGGTTGTGGAAGCAGATTCTGTAAGTGGACCTGTTCTCTTGTCTTGAATAAAAGTTCAACCTGATCACCAGAAAGTATCTCACTATCTTGTCTTCATCGGATTGAAGACCTTGCCCTAGCATATACATGAACCATGTCAGATATTCATCGAGCACCAATGCTATTATCAGATTGTTTGACTTCCAAAAAATCCATTGTTGCAGAGAAATGAAGAGAAGGAGCGTAAGAAACAGGAGATGAAGGTATATTTGCAACTCTTAGAAGCTATTGAAGCCCTCATACACATATGCAGAGATGGTTGCAGCACAATTGGTCCTCGCGACAAAATTCTTAAGGGAAACCAAGCTTCTTGTGGTTTCTCAGCATGCAAAGGGATTGAAATGTTAGTCCGTCACTTCTTCAGTTGTAAAATCAGGGTTCCGGGGGGCTGTGCCCACTGCAAACGTATGTGGCAACTTCTTGAGCTTCATTCGCGCATGTGTGATGAGCCTGAAATCTGCAATGTTCCCCTCTGCAAGTAAGAATTATAAGCTGGTATATAATGAGCCTCAGTGTTCTCGGTCATTAAATCCAAAGATGTTGGAAATCCTGAAGCAGCTACATATCTGTCAAAGAGTAGACCTAACCTGCATCTTCTTCCTCGTTTCAGGCACTTCAAGGAAAAGAAGAGGCAACAAACCAAAAAAGACGAGGCTAAGTGGAGACTTTTGGTCAGGAAAGTAAATGAAGCAAAGAGAACAAAGAGTCCATTTGCAGCTCGAAACTGTACCTCATCTTGACCACATTGATCTTAGTGCATACATAAAAACTGGTTTACAGCGGGATTCATGCGCCTTTGTGAATCAAATAAATAATGAGACGCCAGCCCAGATACTTGTAGATATCAAATAATAGCATTAGTACACTCTGACAAGGAGATACTCGACTCTGCATCCTGCAAAATAAAATTATGGATCTGTACATATCTGGCATGTAAATTTGTTCATTGCACGATGAACATTGGCCTGGCAAAGGGATTAGAAGACAACGTTGTCGATCATTTAAACATGAAAGATAGAAGTTATGTATGCGCCCAGAGTTTTTGATCGGGTGTGCAAACTTAAACAATGATGTACATCCATTGTCAGCCAACGTGAAGTGGTGATCTTTGGAGCTTTAGCTTTCTGCAGAATGATTGCCATGTTGATTTTGTTCTCAAATTAATAAGTTTGTTGATTATGAGTTGCTCTTTGATCTTAGTTCCAGAAGATGTCCGAGTGTGATGAAACACTGAAATCCATACACTATGTTTAAGGCCATTTCTACCACTTTAAGCAAGAAGTTCACATACATATTTTTCTTAGGAAACAACCACAAACAGAAATCAGAAGTGCAACTAATCATTGATGAATCAAACATTTCCGACTGTTACATGCCTGATGCATCACTCTGCGGATCAACATGCTCGTTAGCGACATTATCGATGAATTGATGCCATAGGTTAGCTTTATTGAGAAACCACAATATCTACCGTAGCTGCAGCTTCTAAATTTTCCAAACACGTCCCAGAGCACAGCTTCACTCCCTGGTTGTACTGATGTAAAGCACTGCATTTGTAATTTTCTGGCATAAGTAAATATATTAGGGTTTTACACAAGAACAAAAAAATGAGTGTCTAGTAGTTACCATTGTTTCCTCGGATGAATGCATCGCCATATTTATTTTTCTGCTGGCCATTGACATACTTTTCTGTCTGCTCCATTGCAATGTGTTGGAGTTAATCTCCACGCTAGAAGTTTATATCGGGTTAATGGAATTACGGGTGAAGGAAAGCAAGAAAACAGAAACTCCGCGGCGGACCGCGGGTGCTTAGGCGGCGGACCGCTGGCGTATGTCGTCTATTCTACGCGTTTTGCTTCCTACCTTAATTCGTGTTTTGGCAAATACCTCTAGTATATAAACAAGCTCTTCTCTGCCCTAATAGACTGAACAATTCATATCATCTAGTCCACATAAAGTCCGAAGGTTATTGTCCCTAAAGGATTGAGCATAGCTCTGGCGTTCGGGATCTGTTATATGAACCGGAGTTCTTCAGTGCAGATAGAAGATGTTCGGTGTTGTGTAACGTGGAGGGCAACCGTCATTGAGGAGCTTGCACCGTGGCCGCGGAATCGTCTTTAAGTACAGAGATTCTTCATCTCGGCACTACAATTCCGTAAGCTAAGTGTTAACGCAAATTTCGTACTATGACAAAATAAGGAAACAAAGTAATTTTATATTGATATCAGAATAGTTGTGTGTTTACAATCTCTAATATAATCCTCTGAGTTCTACTACGCAGTAGGGGGTACGTCGTACGATACACTACACTGGTAGCGTACGTGGTGTAGGGGGGTGCGCACGTTGTCCGCGTGCGTTGTTGTTGTTCCTGAGAGGGTCGCCGGGACTTGAATCTCTCTAAGAACGTTTGAACGTTGTTGGCTTTACCTCCTTGACCTTCTTGCGTTGAGGGGAAGCAGAAGCAATGATGGCAGTAGCTGCTGCAGCGATGGAGGCAACAGAGATTCTACGCGGTCGTTTGGGAACCTCTGCAGCACGTAGGCGAGCAGCGGCGGCGTTGACGACGACCTCCTTCGCTATCCCCCTTGTGCAGACGCCGGTGGGTTGCGTGGTAGTAGCGATTTGAGAACCATGTGTCGCTCTGCTGGAGGTCTTCTTGGAAGAACGAGTGGTATGCTGTTCAGCAGACATCGTCGTTACAGTAGGATTGATACGTACGTAGTAGGGATGAGAGGTAGAGATTTCACGTCGGGTTCACCAAATTTGTTAACGCAAATTTCGTAATATGACAAAATAAGGAAACAAAGTAATTTTATATTGATATCAGAATAGTTGTGTGTTTACAATCTCTAATATAATCCTCTGAATTCTACTACGCAGTAGGGGGTACGTCGTACGATACACTACACTGGTAGCGTACGTGGTGTAGGGGGGTGCGCGCGTTGTCCGCGTGCGTTGTTGTTGTTCCTGAGAGGGTCGCCGGGACTTGAATCTCTCCTAGAACGTTTGAACTTGTGTTCGATTTGGTTTGCAGGCGGCACGGATGTGCTTGTTGACTGCGTGTGGTTGAGAGTTTGTAGAAAATTCCTCTAGGGTTTTCTTATTTCTGATTTTTCCAACCTGGAAATGAATGAGTCTCACTCTATTTATATAGAGTGAAGACCTAATTTCTGGCGGGCTTGTAGTCGCGGGCCTATCTTCAGGCTTTATGTGGACTTGACCCAATTGCCTGTTTGATCCGAATCATGATCCAATTAACCAAATCAGTAATCGAATCAACCCGAATTTCATTTAACAGGGTAAAATTAATTAAATTGAGTTAAAATTTGATATTAACTCATAAATAATTAATTTATCTAATTTACGGCACATTAACAAATTTTCAGTGCCTACAAATTGCCCCCTCAGTACTTTGTTGCGTACACTATGCAAGTGTTTTAACGCGGTGAAGTACCGACTCATTTGATTTTGACTTGGAAGTCGATGAACACTTTACTCATCGTAAAAGTGGTCACATTTTTTTATCGTCACCCTATCATGAGTCGACTTGGCGGATGACAATTTTGCCCCCAGTATCGCTGACATCATCCTGTCATTTGTCGGACTTGGTGGATGACACTGCAGTGACTTACGTTACCCTGGTAATTTTGTAACCTTAGCGGATAACATAATGGTGGGCGTTTGATTAACGTCATTTTGGTACCGTAGCAGGTTGACGTCCATCATTTGCAGTTTGGCATTTTTTTTTTTTTTGTATACCCTGTTGAACTGACTTGGCGGGTACAGAGAATTTTATTACTTCCCTTCTCTCTTTCCTTTCTTTTGGAAATTATAACCAAAGAGATTATGGAAATCGGGTGTAGCAATAAGCAAGGAAGACTCCTTTTCCGTATCGTTGTGGAATTTTTTTGATCATTGACGGCTAGGGTTTACTTGCATTTGCTCTTCTACGTGCATGTATATAGGTGAAGTCAATCACACGCCGCACGTCGAAATTTATTGCACGAGACAACTATTGTTTAACATTAAGGTAATCTGACCTTCTTGCTTCTTTTTGTGCATGTTGATTATCACGTATGAACTTCATGTGGTGTATATCTGTTTCTTTGCCTAACTTTGTTCGTACGTGGTGATTTCTCATCACCATGGCTTATCAGTCTTGTCTTCATCTTGTCCTACACTTTTATTTGTTTCCTTGATCTTTGCAGGCCAATCTCCATGAACAAGACAAACCCCTGCCTCTTAACTTTAATTTGATGGATGTCCCCAAATTGACGACACAACGTTTCCAATTGGCTTTGATTTGCATGTATTTCATTACCAAGCACTACTCGGGGAATACTTGGAGATTGATCGATAAAATTCACTTTACGCCTGTTTATTTGCATTCGTCCTTCGCTTGCGTACCGTCTTTCCTCAGATTCTTGTGGTACCGTACAGATTCTTACTGGTTAATTAAAGTGTTATCGATGTGTAGGGGCTCATCATCGACAAGAGGCGAGGGTCGCACCTGGATACGTTGGGAACCTTGCTGCTTTTGAGCAGCGGAACCTCAGTGCGATGATGTTGACACTCAGACCGAAATCGTTTGATGGGAGCTTGCACGATCGGTACGCATGCGGGATGGGTAGAGGTGTATAGTTACCGCTGCACCGATGTCGTTGGGAACCTTGCTGCTTTCGAGCAGCGGAACCCCAGCGCGATAGTATGGTACTCAGACCAAAGTCAATGCGGCGACTCCACATGCTAACCAAACATCTTTCATCCTTGTCGCAGGCAGCACATGTGTAATTTTCGCTATTCTTTCACCAAGGTCGCTAAGATGCTCACTCCCATCATCATTTTTTTTGCGTGGGGAAGGTGATTTTTTTTGTGACGTGGCTGCACCCGAGTAAAGTGTATGTTTACCCAAGCTGCCTACGTACCTGCAAACTCAATTTGCAAGATCAAGCCAACGTAGTTCATTGAGAGTACGCAGTTTAGACTCTTGATGTGTAGGAGTGAAATTTGGTATACGCAGTTTAGACTCTTGCTATGTAGGAGTGGAGTTTGGTATACGCAGTTTAGACTCTTGCTGTGTAGGAGTGGAGTTTGGTATACGTAGTTTAGACTCTTGATGTGTAGGAGTGCAGTTTTGTATACGCAGTTTAGACTCTTGCTATGTAGGAGTGGAGTTTGGTATACGCAATTTAGACTCTTGCGTTACAGGAGCACTTCCTCTTGCAGTTTAGGCTCTTGCAGTTGGAGCAGTTGCTCTTGTAGTTTAGGCTCTTGTAGAAGGGAGTGTTTTGTCTATTCATTCGTTGTGCAGTTTAGACTCTTACACGGTAGGAGCAATTTGTCAAGCAGTTTAGGCTCTTGCGGGTGGAGCACTTCTTCTAGCAGTTTAGGCTCTTGCAGAGTGGTGCGTTGTCGTCTAGCAGTTTAGGCTCTTGCAGATGGAGCAATTTGTCAAGCAGTTTAGGCTCTTGCGGATGGAGCACTTCTTCTAGCAGTTTAGGCTCTTGCAGAGTGGAGCGTTGTCGTCTAGCAGTTTAGGCTCTTGCAGATGGAGCATTTCTCTTTGCTTTACTAGAGGAGAGGTTGAGTTGCTCGCACGTCCACTGTTTTCTCCTGAGTAGAGTGGTGCGGCGTGTTTTCCTTTATGACTTCCTTGTTGTAGCATGTCGACCCTCGAAACGTCGCACGCTGCTTCCCAGACTCGTGTTTTCTTGTGAGATTTAACTTTCGACTTGTAGTTACGGAGGACCTCCAATTTTTATGCAACATGTTATCCATGCACAACGTATCAGCTTTACTTGAAGTTTTAGTTCGGGAAGGCGTGTCGTCCTTACGCAGCATATCATTTTTCAACAATTTTGTTCTCCAACAGAAGTTATCCTTATGTGGAGTACCGTTTTCGCTGAGCATGCTCCTTTCATGTAACATCGTAGCTTCAAGGGGTATGCCGTCCTCAGTAGATGAATTATGGAACGCTACTTGTCGCATTGTTGACGATACAAGTTTAGGGTCCGAGCATCCATATTGTATCGTACACATTTGCCCCCTTGCTGGGGTGTAGATGGAGTTTGGATTCTCAGTTTGTAGAGGTGAAATTTCTCTTGAGAGAGTTGTATAGCCATGCAGTGTAGCCGCAGTGGTGTAGTTTGACTCCACCATATCGTCGTTATCCAATAATATTTTCCCTTCGTCGTCGAGGTGTTTGATGCGTTTCTTCAACGTATCGCATTCCTCGATGGGGTGGCTGACAAGCCGATGATACTTACAGTAGTTCGGATCAGCTGTTCGTCCCACCTCGTGAGGACGCTTTGGTGGAGGAAGCTCAATCAGTCTGTGCTCCAGGAGTTGATCAAGCATTGTGGAAAGATCTGAGTCTGCGAATGGATACGCCTTTTTATCAAACCTCTTTGAAGTAGGATATGCCTTCCCATAACTACCCACACTTGATGCTTTTCTGCTTGAATATTTTGGATTAGTTGAGGTACTTTGAGGTGTGATTGTCATAGTCTCTGCCGAATCCTTTGTAGACGTAGACAAAGAGGTAACTCTCCTGCGTGCATTGGCAATTGTAATCTCCATGTCGTGAGCTCGCGTTGCAAGGTCTTGGAAATCCTTAGGTTTTTTTTCTTTTAAATTGTACAACATCTCCATCCGCATACCGTTAACACACATCTCTACGGCGGAACTTTGACTTATTTTATCCTTGCATTCAAGACATAGCGCACGCCAACGACTGATGTAGTCGAGAACAGGTTCATCATCCCACTGCGCAGTGTTTGTGAGTTCGCTCATACTAACAACGCGTCTAGCGTTGTAAAACCTATTGAGGAACCCATCTTGCATTTCATCCCAACTGTCGATTGACTCGGGATCCAAGTCGGTATACCAGTCGAAGGCGATACCTTTGAGGGACCTAACGAACTGCTTGATCAGTCGATCGCCTCCCGTTCCAGCATTATTGCATGTCTCCATGAAGTGCGCAATATGCTGTCTTGGATTGCCCTTCCCGTTGAACTGCTGGAATTTCGGCGGTTGATAGCGTGAAGACATCTTTAGTTTGTCAATCCTCTTGGTATAAGGCTTGACGTAGCGAAAGCTATTTGCAGAGCTTTCATTTAACTGATTCTTAACTGCATCTGCTATCAGCATCTGCAGCTGGTTTTGGGAGTAGGAGCTCTCCTTGGTTTTGATGATATCATCATGCTCAGACTCCTCCTCGTCATCTTCTTTGTCATCTTCATCGCTGCTACCCTCCTTTTCGGAAAGATGAGGCTTCTTGGTGTCGCGAATCGCAGCTACATCTTTTTCGAGGTCGTCAATTAGTTTGTTCTTCTCCTCATTTTCGAGGTTGAGTTTGTCGAGAAGACTCTGCAATTCCGCTAGGTGCTCTTCAACGGTTTTCGGTGTTACCGTCTTGACAGACACCATGAGTGGCTTTCGCTTCCTCTCCGTGCTAATTGGCTTTACCTCCTTGACCTTCTTGCGTTGAGGGGAAGCAGAAGCAATGATGGCAGTAGCTGCTGCAGCGATGGAGGCAACAGAGATTCTACGCGGTCGTTTGGGAACCTCTGCAGCACGTAGGCGAGCAGCGGCGGCGTTGACGACGACCTCCTTCGCTATCCCCCTTGTGCAGACGCCGGTGGGTTGCGTGGTAGTAGCGATTTGAGAACCATGTGTCGCTCTGCTGGAGGTCATCTTGGAAGAACGAGTGGTATGCTGTTCAGCAGACATCGTCGTTACAGTAGGATTGATACGTACGTAGTAGGGATGAGAGGTAGAGATTTCACGTCGGGTTCACCAAATTTGTTAACGCAAATTTCGTAATATGACAAAATAAGGAAACAAAGTAATTTTATATTGATATCAGAATAGTTGTGTGTTTACAATCTCTAATATAATCCTCTGAGTTCTACTACGCAGTAGGGGGTACGTCGTACGATACACTACACTGGTAGCGTACGTGGTGTAGGGGGGTGCGCGCGTTGTCCGCGTGCGTTGTTGTTGTTCCTGAGAGGGTCGCCGGGACTTGAATCTCTCCTAGAACGTTTGAACTTGTGTTCGATTTGGTTTGCAGGCGGCACGGATGTGCTTGTTGACTGCGTGTGGTTGGGAGTTTGTAGAAAATTCCTCTAGGGTTTTCTTATTTCTAATTTTTCCAACCTGGAAATGAATGAGTCTCACTCTATTTATATAGAGTGAAGACCTAATTTCTGGTGGGCTTGTAGTCGCGGGCCTATCTTCAGGCTTTATGTGGACTTGACCCAATTGCCTGTTTTATCCGAATCATGATCCAATTAACCAAATCAGTAATCGAATCAACCTGAATTTCATTTAACAGGGTAAAATTAATTAAATTGAGTTAAAATTTGATATTAACTCATAAATAATTAATTTATCTAATTTACGGCACATTAACAAATTTTCAGTGCCTACACTAAGTTTTGATTGATTTACTCTTTACTTCCAACACAATGTTCATGTATCTATCCGTGCAAGCCAAAATACCTGCGAAATTGCGAATGTAAAATGTTTGCAAGCACAAAACGCCGAAAGAGTATCACAGTACGTCTTTGGTGGCTAGTTTTTCAACAAAGGGAGTAGTAAGGCCAACGTCACTTGATCTAAGCACCTTCCTAGGGGATATATGTAGGATGCAATTCACTGTCCATTTTGTTCTCTCCTGTTTTGTGGAATGGGAGGCTTTATTTATGTCTGTTTAACCTATTTGCAGTGGCGGCTATTTGCTTGGGCGACATGGGCCGTCTCCTAGGGCCCCCAAATAGATAAGTAGTTTAACATGCAATATTATAATATAGGTTGCCCCAGTGGTATTACTATTGCAGATTATTCCAAGTTGCCCGAACTTACTCAAAGGTCGCACTACTACGCTGTAGTTATTCTACTTTATATATTTTACTTACTAATTAATTAAATGATTTATTTTCCTTTTTTTTTGGTATCTTGGACTATTTCAATAGGAAATGTAGTACTAATTATCAATTTTGAACTCTGTTAGGAAGAGAAAAAATCGTACTTTTACCAATAAAATCGAAACATTGTTAATTCGCATTTCATATGCTTATAACATATCAGGACCCCAAAAAAACTTTCGCCAAGGCCCCCGAAATCTCTCAGCCGCCCTGCCTATTTGTGCAGAGGACAGAGGTTTGGGTAAAAGTAGACATTCATCAATTTGGAACATGCCACAGTAAAATTAAAGAACGATTTAACGAAATAGTGGTCGAAAAAAAAATTGTTAAACAAAATAGGTGGAAAAAAAATTTCTTCAACAATATGGGGTGCACGTCACCCCATATGTAAAACCGCTGAGGTTCTTGGCGGTTTTAGGACTTTTTTTTTTTGTGAATAGTAAAACCGCCATGGAGTTTGGCGGTTTAATTATTCACATTTTTTTTTGTTACTGTTCATAAGTCATGAAACCGTCATGGTCCTTGGCGGTTTTATATGTAGGTGACGTGCACCCCATTTTGTTGAACATGTTTTTTTCCGACCCATTTTGTTCAACATTTTTTTTTAGCATTATTTCAAAAAATTGTTCAAAATTAAAAGGAAAACAAGACAGAGGGA
Source organism: Spergularia marina (assembly GCA_963680865.1). NCBI lineage: Eukaryota > Viridiplantae > Streptophyta > Magnoliopsida > Caryophyllales > Caryophyllaceae > Spergularia > Spergularia marina. The sequence continues at coordinate 15,819,964 of OY804553.1, read as the reverse complement.
TCAATCTACACAAGTGACAAAATGACGCAGTGATACATTCTTTTATGGTGGGAACTCATCACACCATAGGAGGGTCTTTGGCTTACCTCTATGATTGCTTGATTTTCTTGTGTGAGTTACAAGGAACACCTCGCACAGGTACCGACTATATTTATGCCTTCCTTATCTAGGAGAACTTAGAAGCCACTGCAAGGTATATTTGTATTTATGTAAACTCACCACTCATAAACAAGGCACATAGAATATTATTCTTAGAGGACAATGGACAAAAATGATAGCATCCTAACCGTTGGATATAATTGAAAGAAAGCTGATATCCCCAACAAAAGAAACTCAGACTTTTGATGATCTTAAATATCTTCGTGAGATTATATGTGCCAAAGTCTGAGCGTACCTAGAATTTTGGATAAGTTAAGTTACTTGTAGATTGTGAGAAAGGTCTGGCGATCTAGGTGCAGATCTCTGGTCAGTAAATTGACTCGGAGTTATAATTTTTCTACAATCAAACCATAATTTATACACAGATTACACACCATCAAGTATTGACAAACCAAGTATCGTTCTATATTTTTAACAAATTGGGCATTCATACTTTTTGCGATGCTTTCTGCACCAAAAAAAAAAAAAAAAAAAAAAAAAAAAAAACTTTTTGCGATGCTTTTACATACTACCAAATTCAAACCAAATCATAGATATTCATAATCAGAAAGTCGAGTGTGTATAGCTCCATTAGCTCCGGCCTCCAGGTAGGAATTTGTGATGCTGTGTGCCTACATTTTCACCTAATTTCAGTACCAATTAACCAATGAATTACCTCTTCAAATCTTCCTCCATCCTTTCTTCAACAACAAGATTCCACCAAAAGAACCCATCACTCCAACTCCTCTTCACATCACTGCTCCATTCAAACCCGCAAAAACCCATTTCCAAAACCCCATCAAATGATCACAATCTTCCGCAAATTAGACCTTTTTCCACCATCAAATCAAACCCCAATGACTCAATTCCCTCAGAAAATGCGTCATTACCGATTGATGCCGGTTCTTCGATTCGAAAGCCGCTCAGTTTGTGGCCTGGGGTGTACCATTCGCCTGTCACAAACGCACTGTGGGAAGCAAGATCGAATATTTTTGTAAAGGGTAGTGTTGGAAGTGGCACGACTTCGGAAGATGGGTTGGTGTCGAAAACGCCGTCTGATAGTAGAACTAGCGTAGAGTACAAGTTTTCGTCAGATTATGTGTTGAGAGAACAGTATAGAAATCCTTGGAATGAGATTAGGATGGGCAAGTTGGTTGAGGATCTTGATGCTCTTGCTGGTACCATTTCTTACAAGGTTCCGTCTATCCCTTTTATATTTTATCGCATTGTATTCATTTTCGTGATTTCATAATGTGGTTTATGTTAGTCGACCCCAAATTCATTTCCGTGATTTGGTAATGTGATTTATGTTAGCGGACACCGAATTCATTGTAATGTGTTTTATGTTAGCTGACCCCAAATTTTATTTTTAAGTTGGAATTTGTGTTATGTGCAGTTTTGGTTTGTGGGTTGTGAATTAAATGTTTGATTACAAATGAAATAAAAACATTATTTCATGATCATGGGTCTAATTTGGAATTATGCCGAACTTTTCATCAAATTGTAAAATTAGTGTGGAGAAATTATGTGGTAAAGACTAGTATAGAATCCCTAATACAGTACAAATTAGTGTGGAGAACTTTTCTTGTACTGTATTCTAGCACCTTAATCTTGCGAATTAATGGTGTAAAGAACAAGTTAGGAGCTGAGCTCAACTAACAGATTCAGCAATGTAGAGTAAAAGCAGAAGATTTGAGAGGAAGATTGAGAATGAGGAAGAAAAGAGAGAGAAATTAAGAGAAGAGACGTTTTATTGATTAATTGTTGAAATGATTATCAGTCCAACTAATGCTCTTATAGATTTTACAACTGGATAACCGACTAACAGAAATAAATGTAGCCTAACAATTTTAACTAACTTCAACCACAATCCCAGCTCAGTACCCGAACTCCTTGGATTTGCATACAGGTCCTGTATCAATCCCCTGGATTGGGATTTGGACAATCAAGTTTACTGAGGTTGCTTGTGGAGGTACCATTTTTTAAAAGGTCGGTGACTTTTGTCTTTGGTTTTGTCCATTGTGATGATTAGCAGACCTGAGCTCCTTTTGGAACTTGTGTTTTGGTGCATTTTCGGCTTTTGGGTTGTCAATAGCATCGCTGGATTGCATGCAGTTATTTCATTTGTCCTTGGTCATGAGCCTTTAGTTGCCTTTAAAGCTACAGAAAGAGGTTCCAATGTTGAGTTGGTTTGCTTGGCTTGATAATGTACAAGGGATTCCGAGGACGTAAAAGCATGAGGAAGTAGAATTTATAGTGACGCTCATGTCATGTTTTGCTTGAAATTCTATAATTAGGGCACATGGGTTAGTATGTGATTATTGATCAAGGAAGAGATTTATTTTGGGTAGCTTGGGCTTTTGCTTTGATGTGAGTATGTTGACAAACGTTCTCCACATACTATTGTGTACTTCCATTCAAGCTAACATTTTATTATTCTTTAGTCTCTAGGTTTAATGATGCGTCTTTGTAGAGATCATTGTGGTAGGCATAGTGTGTGGCAATATGCTTCGTCGAGGATGATGAGGTAGCTCACTTGGTTGAGCTACCCTGAGAATTCTTGTGGTTGATTGATCCCCTTGTAAATCATTTTGGGAATAAGGCTTGGTTGTTGTTGTTGTATTGATCTCCTTGTGAAGTCTCCCGATGGGTTAATGCACAGTTTCCAGTTCTTCCTGTGAGCTAAGATTCCCTAGTAACCCCCTAGCTCCATAGGGGCGAGCTCTGATAGCCAGTTCCTTATCTACGCAAGCCAAAAAAAAAAAGTTGCTTTGTCATCGATGGCATCCAATAGATACCTGGCTGCTGTATGAGATTTCAGATAAGTGTGGCTCAAATTTTCTTTGGCTGAGGTAGGGCTTAATGCTGAGCATGAGAATAACTTTTTCCCGGCTTGTTCCCAGTGTAAACAAGTAAGCCATGTATGTTGGGTTTTGCTGTTCCTGTCGCATCATCTCCTGATGTCTGTTGTTCGAATCAGTGTTTTCTCACGAAGCAGATGATAACTAACTCAAGAGATAACATATCTAGGAATTGTTTTCACTAGAAATTCTCAGGTCCTCAAATTGTCAATACCATCCTGGGCATTTTCATACCTAAGGGTAGTGAATTTCGTTCCTGTATCGTTTCACGTGTTGACTGCGAATTATGTGACATTGCTGTCGACTATGGATGCTCTAACTTATGCAAAAACATGAAAGTTCTTTTAAACCAGACACCTGGACAGGCGGACACAAACTTGCATTCAGTATTATTAGCCAAGTTGGATTCATTGTAAGTAACAGGTGATAATGAGAACTAAGGAAGTCATACATTTTGCGTCATAGTCGTACCACAACGGGCCAATATCAATAAACTCTTTTGGAAAAACACCTATGACGGGCCAAAGTATCTAAGGGCATTTTTTTTTTTTTTTTGTTACAATTTAAGGGCATTATGTATTGATCACCTTGGAATGTTGATTGCTTGGAAAAAGGCCTTGTCCAGTGCAATGAATAGACGTCTAAGAAACTGCTGTGACCGTCTTTCCTAGCCATTTGGTGCATGTGTATTTACAGTCCAGTAAAAAAAAAAAAAAAAAAAAAAAAAAACCAAGCAAGGTCTGGTGATTCAAGGTTCCATATATCTTCTTATCATTTTAGGTGATGGTTTTAGGCTTTTAGCATTTGTTGCCAGTAAATCGATTGGATAAATTTGAATCGGAAGCAATGCGGAGATTATATGTGCTTTTCTTTCTGGTCGTTGCTAATAGGTTTATTATTTTATATGATGAACAGCACTGTTCCAACAATGATGGCATGCCAAGGCCGCTTATATTAGTGACTGCTTCTGTGGATAAGATTCTTCTCAAAAGGCCAATCCGGGTTGATGGTGATCTAAAATTAGTAGGTGCTGTCACATGGGTCGGTAGGTCGTCCATGGAGATGCAGCTTGAAGTTTTGCAACCATCTCAAAGTACTCCTTTGCAATGTTACTCAGCTGACCACATAACTATAAAAAATGTATCTTTCACAATGTCACATGGAAAACTTGACATCTAAGATTTTCTTTCTTGGGCTCCATAATAATAGTAGTAATGACTGCTCTGTCACAACCTTTCTCTTTTGATCTTTTGTCTTTTTTTATTCTTAAACGTGAATGCTCATTGTGCAGAATCTTCTCAGTCCACGGATGTAGTGGCTCTTGTAGCGAATTTCACCTTTGTTGCTCGTGATGCGGAGACTGGAAAATCAGCTCCGATAAATAAAATTTTGCCTGAAACAGAACAGGAAAAAATGCTCTGGGATCAAGCAGAGGCGAGTAACAAGATGAGAAAAATAAAGAGAGCAGAACAGAGGAGTCAAATCGACAACAAAGAGGCTAAAAGAATTAGTGAACTGTTGGCTGAGGGGCGGATATTTGTTGATATGCCAGCTCTGGCTAACCGAGACAGCATGCTTATTAAAGATACTTGTTTGCAAAGCTCCATAATTTGTCAGCCACAACAAAGGAACATTCATGGTCGTATCTTTGGTGGTTTTCTGATGCGGAAAGCTTTTGAACTTGCTTTCTCGACAGCTTATACCTTTGCTGGAGCTGCACCTCGTTTTGTCGAAGTTGATCATGTTGATTTTGTGAAGCCTGTAAGTTGTTTCCTTCCTCATGGGTCATCTCTCTTTACTCTAATCTCTTCTCTACTACTCTCTACTACTTATTTTTGGTGTTAGTGATTTTGCTTGCTCGTTCAAACCACTGCCACTTCACCAAGAAAACCATCCTTCTCTGAACTATGAACTGACTAAATGTGCAATTAAGCCTGAAAGATTTTGAGCGGACTTACAGAAGATTGAGAAAGTACTAGTCTGCTATAACTCTGAAGAGACTTGACTTGAACTTGAAAGTGTGAGGACATTAGATTGTAGCATGCCAGTGTTTGTCTTGAGGATATAATGCCGGAAGCTTGAACCTACTTGTCTGAGTTGCCTCTAACTTCTTTAGAAGTGGTACTGTGGGTTCAGTCTTGAGAGGGTGGAGCAGATATGTTTGGCTACAATTTCTAAGCTCATTATCTGCACTATATGAAAGAGTCTAGATTGACTTCGATTTGATCTTTTTTCTTGTTTTATGTTGTCCAAGCAGCTTCTCTGTGTTGCAACATAGGGGTAGCGTTTTGTGTACATCCGACCCCCCTTACCCTGTCATTGGCGAGAGCCTTTTGAGGCACTAGGGTAATGTTGTTGTTGTTGTCCAAGTAAAAGGTACCGTGATTGTGGTGTAGACTGCATTTCTCTTATAGATAGATTTGTGAGAGGATAATCTTTGATTTAGTGTCACTGTGTTTTCTGTCTTCTTTTTCTTTCTTGATTTTTTTTTTTTTTTTTTTTTTATTGACAGGGATGTAGTGTCACCAAACAACAAATAAAAAGTAGGTTTTTTTTTGGGGGGGGGACAAGCAAAAAGAAGTTTTGTTCATCCCTGTGATGTTTCTCTGTTTACATCCTTTGCCAATTACAGATTCGATTTTTGTCATTATTTTTCATAATCATTCAAATGCTGTAGACATCTGGATTACTGGTAGTAATGTATGTTGAGGAAAGCAGGGATCTCAATTCACTACAAGGCTTTTGTGTGCAAGAGAAATTCGACTTTTAATCTTCAGTACTATTTTGTCCTCTGTTATCCCATCCGACACAAACAAGTGTGGGTTGAGTTGCTGGTGATGGGCGCGGGGGGGGGGGGGGGGGGGGGAGGTATATATGAGCTTGACTGACAATTCCAGGTTGTTTCTGCTTCTTGTTCTTATTTTTACTGTATGATTGCCTTATTGGAACCAAAATGTGGCTTTATGTTGTAGGTGGATGTTGGTAATTTTCTTCGCATGAAGTCATGTGTACTCTATACTGAACTTCAAAATCCAGCTCGGCCACTTATCAATCTGGAAGTTGTTGCTCATGTCACTCGCCCTGAGCTAAGAACCAGTGAGGTATGTTATCAGTTAACCTCTGGCCATCCAAATTCAGAACTTTCTTCATGAAAGCTATTACTATATGCCAAGAATCAAGATAGTGTTGGGGATTTACCTCACAAAAACAAAACAAAAAAAAAAAAAAATGATTTTGTTGGGAACATTATTGATTTTTTCCAGGTCAATGTCTGTGTTCTTTGCGTGACGTATATCTGTGCAACAGGTTTCAAATAAATTCTACTTTACCTTCACCGTTTGCCCTGAAGCCGTAGGAAAAGGGCTGCAGATACGTAGTGTCTTCCCTGCCACAGAGGAAGAAGCGAGGCGAGTTATTGAACGAATGGATGCTGAAGACTCAGATGACCATTAGTGGTGCTGTGCTGCATCATTGCAATTCGAAAGAATCAAACCATATTCGGAAACCTTCCCGAACTTTTATTACATTTTCCTTCTCATTCCACTCTAGTGCAGCTAACTAATCCATGTAAAATAACAACTCAGTCTCAAAAGCCCACAAGATGCTCAATTCTTGCGTCACTTCAGGGCTAACATCGTAACACCACACTTCTCTCCATTTTAAAATCGATATCAATAATACATCTTACTGTCGATTGTTGATGTCCGGCAGCTGCTGTGCCATATGCATGCTAGTTTAACCTGCATTCACGATCTCGCCTCTACACTCAATCTACTGTGTTCACTGTTCAGTTCGTGATATTTGGCTGCAAAGTCCTTTAAGCTCGTACGTGGAATCTCATATTTGTCCTCTCTCTAGTGTTTTCCTGGATTTTTACGCCTGACAGCAAACGTGACTTCTTGACGAATAGGATCCAATCTCCAGCTAGAAAAATTAAGGGCGACAGGATCCTTCTTTTTTAAGTAAAACAATGTAGACTAGTTCCGCACATAACATAATGCACCACAACACAACCTAACCAAGCAGCAGAAAAAAGAACCCAGGTAGCATCAGTTTTACAGTAGACAAGACAGGATGACACAATGCATGGTGATACGGGTGTACTCGTTAAATCAGAAACCATGAAAACATGAACTTGTAGGACATTCTCCATTTTACCCAGGCAAAACCTGTGTACCACACATAAGCTCAGAATACTGGAAAAGACGAGTCTTATACGCCCCTGAATTTTCCGCAAGGGGTTCAAAATACATGTGCAGAAAACAATTCGACTGTATGAACAATTGTTGCCCGTTTTGCTGACGTGATCCAGCCACTTGAGAGTGAGGATAAAAAAGGAACCTGGAAAAATTGCATTTCATTTGTATCAGAATAGGAGAGCAGACTACAGTCATTTCCACGAAAACCTTGCCATAGGCATCAGTTATTTCAATGTGAATGAACGAATGTGTTCATATATACAAATGCAATCGTTAAAGACTGTACACTTGACCAACATCAGCCCCGTGTGGCCGTCTGACTCAAATTTACGAACCTTTTTTACTCTATCGAATCCAAGCCTTACCCAGCCCAGCCTACGTTTACACTAAAAGCTACACTTTTGACATCTAAAGCAACAAATGATCGACCACCTATATACAACTTCAATCCCTAAAAATTTACGACAGGAATGATATGAAAACCACCTTCTATCCTGTATTACTCACTATATCATCATGAAGATCACTCCATATGAGTTAAGTACATTGCTGCTGAAGAAGTTTGCAGGCTTGCATATTAATCCTGTGATGTTGTTGAATACTCAAAAAGAAGTCTTTTTGAGGGTGCAGACTGTAGCAGCAAACGAAGTCGGCTTGTTAGCTGGTATATCAGGGTCCATTGCATTGCCATCTCTGAGTCCTTCATCTGTCTCACAATAGAGGCCTGAATGGGAAATAAATATATAAGATGAGCAAGAAAGACAGCCCATTGATCCCAACTGTGTAACCAACACAATACATGACAATTTATTGGAGTGATGACTACGAGTCTATAATGTACCAGTCAAAAACAAAAAAAAAAAGGTTGCTAGTGGACTGATATTAAGTGTGCTGCTCCCTTTTTTTTTTTTTTTTTTTTTTTCTCATGGGATATTCTGTTTTTCTATCTCAGTATCAAGTCGTATTAGGAAAATTGACTCCCACCATCCTAGAGTTACTGTTTGGTTTGCTTTAAAACAATCTCAAGGTCACGTGACCAGCAAAAAAGTGAAAAAGTAATGTCTAGACTATAGTCCTAAACACTCAACATCACAAGACCAGAAGAAAGACAATCACACGAGACAAGTGTGTAAACCACAACACTAAAGACCCTCAGTTAACAAAAAGATTCCCGGAATTACCTGCAGGCGTTTGCCAAGTTGGACTTCAACTTCTGTGCCAAAGGATATATTGCTAGCAAGAGATTTAAGGGGATCAACAGTGGGATCAACAGACAGGAGACTAGGGATTTGTGGTGCATAAACCAGCCTCCATCTGGCTTGTCCAAATTCACCCTTCCCCTCTATTCTTGGCATTAATGTCTCCAGCGTAGAAGTTGCAAGCTTCTTGAGTGCTAACTGCCCATCCCCTTCCAGAATTGACTCTGCCAGTTGACTCTCAAAAACTCTGGCAGCCTGCACAGAGAAAAATAAACATAGTAAATGATATCATCACAAAGGGCCTAGGGAAAGGACACAACAACCAGCGTCACTGAGAGTACTCCTCAATTAGACTGACCATTATATCAAGTAAATTATACGGGGCCCGTATGAACAAGGAAATTGAAAGGCCAATATACACAGTGATGTTCGATCATTGAGAGATACATTACGAAAACAAAACCTTCTACAAAAGCCATCTCTTTGAATAAGATGAAGAGTTAAGCATTTTAGTTTTAAATAAAAACCAAGAGCTGCCTTAACATGATAATGATTATGACTGGAGTCATCAGGTCCATAAATCAAGAGACACCGAAAGATACAACTTCCTAGCTTTCATTGACAACAAACTTTTAATAAACCATTCAAACCAACGTCTCCAGGGGAGAATGTTCACAGGTGATAAGAAAACCAGATATACATCCATCATCCACCGTGATCAATCAACAAGCAAAATGCACACTTTACCTCAGTCGGAGAAAGGACATCTTGCTCGACGGAGCGTGTTGAGGTTACTACCAACTTCTCATGCCAATTACTAGCTCTACCTTGAATCCTGAATTGCCATTCTGATCCAACCAATGCGAGATCCAATGTTGGATCTAATCCATTATCAGGCTCAAATTTCGCAACATTTACATGCTCCCGCTTCAGCCTTATCTGTCATTTAAAATATATGCACGCAAGATATTATTATTTTTTAACGCCAGCATGCTGGAGAACGTTTGACAGTTACTTCAGTAGGGAAGAATATGGAAAAACAGCTGATGTATACCTGGGTTGCAACAAGATTAACATCACCATTTTCAAATGCAAGAACTCCTTTAGGTTTGATCAATTTAGGATCTGCTACACCATTCAGTTCCAGTTCCCCACTCACAGCAAAATTAAGTATCAATGGATAAACTACTCTTAGCTCTGGTCCAAGTAGAAGCTTTAAATTGTTCAGTTGTACATCCACTTTTGGCTTCTTGTTCACTTGCTCTGGTTGCTTCCCAACTTCAGCTTGTTTTCCTGTGAAGATTTAAGGTTGGAAGTAATTGTGAACATTGATTGAGTCATGGAGTAACCACAAATTTAAGGGGCAAGTGTCTGGTCCAATTTAATAAGCATATGAGAGATACGCCTCGTCTATGGTCAGATGGGGGAGGATCACATAGAATTAATTTTTCATAGAGTTGGTAGAGTTTACCACTAGGTATTAAAATAAAATGAGGTCTAGAATCATAAATGCATAGAATAAAAGGTGTAACTAATTTCTAACTAATTCAAGTGAACTCTGTATGGTTAATTTGTGACCGCAGGGGATCTATCTAAACTCTGTATGGTTAATTTGCCACCACGACCAGTTACCTGAGGACTGCAAGAGGCCGGAGTTTGATGTAGCAGGTTCGGAGCCAAAAAACCGTGACATATATCTTGCAGCAACCACCCGACTGTAACTGTCCTTTGGAAGTCTAGATTGATTAGATGGCAATCTATTAAAAGGAGCAGCTCCACTACCCTTATCATGAGGTAGGTATGCCTCTCCATGACATAACTTTATCTTTCCAGAAATACTTGGTTGCAAGATGGATCCAGTTAATTGCAACTGCGTGTCTACCTGGCCACTGTAAGAGAACCAAAAAAGTCAGCTCCAGAGGAAAATGCGAGTACTGAGAAGCAAAATCACTCTGCAACTAACTCCTACTCCTCTATTTTAATCTTCTTACTTTCCTTTTTTGTACATCTAACTTTTAATTTCCCTTCTATATTTTGCCTACAAAATGACCATATCACTGATATACCTTTATATTTCCGTCATTTGTCAACCAAACCCAACACAAATTTATTTAATTTTAAACTACCCCAAACTCATTCAATTATTACTTATTAATCAACAGAATTGATTTACCCAACCCTGATTATCCTTAATCACCCCTCATGCTTTATCCTCTCTCTTCCCTCCATAGACCCTCTCTCGCCTGCCGCCTTCCTCCACAGATCTTCTCTCTCCTCCCACACAGCACACCTGCAAACTCTGACCACTGACCTTTACGCACGAGCCAGCTGAACTCCAACTTCCTTCTGCCACAACCCCTCTTTCCCCACCACACACACAACTCACTTACTCCTCATTCTATTTAAATCTGTCAAACTTCTGTAAGTGGGAGGTGGATCCCCGACTTCTCTCCCTCGACTCAGGTAAGTCGTTGACCTCCCTCGGGTCTGATCATTTTCCCTCGACTTCCTTAATCTCCTATCCAAGGAAATGAGGTCCCAGCCAACTCAGATCCAAGAGATTTGAGTACTGGTCAGGCTTAAATCAGAGTAGTATGGTCGTAAAGAGAAGAAATGGAGTGGTTTTGGTGTTGGTGATCAGAACCAACGATTAATGTGCTGTTGGTGGGTGGTGCTCAGATTTGAGATGGAGAGGCATGGTGACAGTGGTGATAGTTACAACAGATGAGGGTGGTTTCAATTATGGCCTAACTAGGGAGAATGAGGGATCCACTAGGTTATCGTTTTGCAACTGTTTGATGGGCATCACTACTCCTTAGTGCAAAAATCCACAAGAAGTTTATATGGACATGGACAGCTGAACCTGGTTGTAGAATAAAGAAACCCCACGAGGGCTCTCACAACAGACATATTATCACTCGCCAACCTTTGGGAGATTACAGAATTAAGACAAGCAAAATCGAAGGAGATACCTACCTTAAAATATTTTTTGCCCTTACTTCGAGGACTTCACATTTCAAGTCAATTTTATCATGAAGGGAAGCTTCAGCTGTTGTCAGGGGAAGGTTCCCTTTGAGTAGTAGTTTTCCTCGTCTCCCAACTCTACTCTCCAGTGAGCTGATGTATAGCCTATTTGATTTTACAAGGACTCTTCCACCTAAGTTTGTAAGAGGTTTACGAAGCACCGGTGAAGACACAGATGCCCTGTGGAAAGTTGCAGATCCATCAAGCTCTGGCTGTTCAACAGTGCCTCTCACCTAGTTATTTGAAAAACATCAGATATAAAGAAAAAAAAAATGAATATGCCCAACCAATATAATGATAGGAAAAGAGAAAGAAAGTTGAAAGGAACTTCCACAAAGCCTTAATAACCTGAAGCGTGATTTCTGCATTGCCATGAAGCCAGTCAGCATAGGGACACAGAGCTGTTATTAACATCATTCCTCCATCCTTTATATCAGCATCAACTCTAACTTCCCCCACATCTAGCAAATTCCAGTTGAGTCCTCTGAGACTTTCAGCAAGCTGGATATCCCAACCATCTTCATTTCTCTCTCTAGAAGCTTTCTTTTCTGCATCTCCATCAGCAGACTCTCTTTCCCTATTCTTAGTCCAACCAGGACTCCAGTCCGATTTACCCCCATTAGTATCCATATCTTCTTCTTTGACACCATTGTTGGGCACAAAAGTCACTGGAACACTTCCTTGCACATGAACATGGCCATTTTGTATGATTGGTTCAAACTTGGCATTGAAAAGGAAACGGCTTCCAGAGGTCAAAGAAGCAACTACTTCAGCACGACCAAGATCTATTCCCCCAATAGCACCATCCAGAAGTCTCACCTGAACATCACACTCTGGTTTCAAAAGACTTCCTCGTAGATCACCCTCCATATGGAGTATCCCTTTCACCGGCGCTAGCAATTGCCTCAATGAATGAATTGCATCAGTGGTCGAAGATTCGATGACTTGCACAAGCATAGGTACTAGACTAACTGGAAAGTTAAGAACTGCAAAATGGAGATTTGTCTTGGGACCCAGCAATGTCCCGTCAGCATGGATGGTAGCATTCTCCTTCTGGATAAATATTTTTTCCAGGCGCAAACCGTCATCATTACTGTACGCACCAATTGCCTGAACACGCTGTGTTTTATAAGCTCCCCATTCCCAGTCATCCCCATGAAAGTCAAATTCCGCCTGTAGTATTATAATTACTCGTTATCAGAGCAGAGTACCACTAAACTCATTCACGTTAGCATAACGGTTTGAGTTTAAAAATGGTCTACTGGAAACTATAACTATCATGAATGCCAAAGAGTAAGAAAAGCATAGCTTCAGTTTAGCTAGTAAAAAGACAAACATGCAACTATCTACTCACAACAAAGAATATAAAAAGGGTTGACTTATAAGCTAATACCCACCATAAACACGCACAGAGCATTGTTTCACTAAGGGCAGCTCGGTGCACATTGGCGTCCCCGCAAAGGAAGGGTTTGGGGAAGGGCCCCACCACAAGGGTGTATAGGGGGCAAGCTTTCCCTAACTATTATCATTGTTTCACACAAAAAAAAAAAAAAACAACATATACTCCCTCCGTCCCAAATTAAACTTCCTATTTCATTTGAATATGTGAGAGGAATTCAAATGAAATAGGAAGTTTATAGTGCGACGGAGGGAGTAAAGTGTAAATAGATAAAGGCAAAGTCTCATATGAGACGGTCTCACGATAACTTACTGTGAGAACACTTTATTTGTTTAAAAAGTGAACAGTTTAGGGCCCGTCCGGCATCACTGCCGGTTTCGGTTTCGGTTTTTGTTTTTTTTTTTTTGCGTAAAAAAATTAGTTAAATAAATTACAAAATTAACTTTAAATTTTTTGGTTCTATAATAGTCATATAGAAAATGAAAACTGACAGCTGAAAATCGAAAACCACTTTTTCTGGTTTTCAAAAACGGGACTTTGGTTTTCAAAAAAACAGAAAACTGAAAACAGAAAACGATACCAAACAGGCCCTTAACATTTATTGTGATCATTATACTGCTTTTAGTGATCATGTTAGTTAATGATTTAACCACATTAGTTGTGATTTAAAAGGGTCACGAAATATAAAATTAGGCCTAATTTATAGAGTAACACATTTACTCAGTTTATATGGGGCGTTATATAATCTTCCAAGACCGTCTCACATAAGACTTCCTCATAGATCAAATAATGTTCCACTTGTAAGCTGATACCCCTTCATGTTCACCCTAGGGCTTAGAGAGCGCAACATTTTACTAGCCTCTTCCAATTTCATCTACCAAATAACGGATTCATATTCTTAGGAAGACAAAAAGTGACCCAAGGAGGCAAATATGATTTTTGAAGCTATAAGTGAAAGATTGCAAATCCAAAGGCCATACGACTCACTAGAAAGCACAGTACGAAGATGACAAATAAATACGCGTAAGGCAAGAAACAAAGAAAAACCTTTCTTGCTATCTATTACCAAAAACATCTAATGCTCAAAAGCCATCGATCTTCTGTAAAAAGCACCAGCTGAAACAACAATTAATAATACTACAGGAAGGTGCAGATATACCTACCACTGTATCACCGTTGCCACCACCACTTGCATCAAGAGAACCATGCCAGTGCCCTTTGAGTTCAGATAAACCCGGTAGACTCAGATCTTCAGGTATAACTTCATCAGATGGGGGATGATCCCTTCTAATGGCCTGAAGAAAATAAGAGAAAATGTGATAATGGCAAAGAAAGTTAAGGGTGTATGGCTTTTTAATAGCAAAAGTTTACCTCCAATCATGCACAGAGAGTAGTAGAAAAGAAACTAGGAATATCACAGATATCAACAGACCAGTTCTTGATTCTCATTAAAAGGATGAAACAACAATTCCCAAGAAATTACCTCAAGCAGGTCTTGAAGATTTTCAGCACTTAGACCGACTGACTGTAAGCTTTGCATGAAAAGATCCTGAAGATAAAGTTCACAAAGCAGAGAATCATATTAAATATCTTGAAGCTTGTAATATAGATAATAAACAAAGCAAGTTTTACTGAATAGCTACAGTTAATGCTGAAGTGAGTGATTATACACCACACATAGTGATGATAACTATCTAAAGGTCAGATCAATACGTTATTTTTGAAGGGCACCATCTAGGCATGATTCGCATACCAATTGCAGATGACATATTGACTCACTGTTCGAATAACTAGTTGAAATTTAAGAAGCACAGGCTTTTAGGGAAGTGCCTGTCAGAATTTTGGACAAATTGGAAACAGTTTGTAATTAGCTCCATACATAGATGCCTTGTCCTCGTTCTTTTAATTTTTCTTGAATCATAATACAAATTTACTCCACTATAAAGCAAAACCCAGGGAATCAATGAACAAGTATCACCAATGCTAATACCAAGACATGAATTCAAACACAAATGCATACTCCCTTCGTCTCCATTTAGAATTCCAGTTGCTTTTAGGCGGTCTCCGAGACACAACTTCGACCATAACTATTTATATGTATATAAACGTGTTTTCTAGAGAAAAAACTACTTTTTTTGAAAGATTTTTTGAAAACAAATGTAAAGATTTTTATTTCAATTTATAATTCATTATATATTTTGAGATATCTGTGGTCCAAGTTTGTAAACTTCGGCCAAAAAAGCCTATGTGGTGTTTAAATAAAGATGGAGGGAGTATATATTATGAAACTTGAATCATAGCCAGATCCAACAAAGTAACTTCTCTGTGGAGCATAAGATATAACCTTTGATCTAGAATGCACAGCAGGGTCAGTGCTACGTGAAAGGAGTCTTGCAAGTGGCAGCATTTCAGCAGCTTCTGCTCGAGGAACTTCAAGCCTCATTCTCCACCGGCCCATTGACGATATTACACTACCCAGATGCCCAGCCATTGCTCTGCTGAAAAAGGGACCGCTTTCCTTTAGACTAGACTTTCTATCTCGTGTTCCAGGCAGTACGTATTCACCTTGAAGCTCATAACGGCTGTAGCTTTGCTCCAAAACAGTTTTCTCAACAGTAATCTAGTAAAGATATATCATGGGGGAAACTATAAATAAATTTTGTCATGTATATAAAAAGAAGATTGACCACTAGAATAAGCTTTCAGACACTTTTACATAAAACACTACAAGCGAAGTAGTCGCAAAGTCAAGACAAATTAAAAATAAATAAAAAATCTTTGCACAGCGCACATACTGAGTGGCGGAATTAAGGAAGGGAAACTGTTCATTTAATTTTTACATTCCAATTAACAAGACGGCGAAAATTTTGCTTTTTGATGCACTTAGAAATACTCCATAAATTTCTAAGAAAGACAATAGCAAAAGAGCCCACAGGTGTCTGCTTACGAGGTGTGGGAGGTTCCTATCATATGAAGATCATGCTCCTTTGATACAATAGCAAATAAAGGACAACTTTAACTGTGAAATCAGAAATGACAACACAACATGAACAAAAGATGGAAAAAATCATGTACATCAGTAATGGCAAAACGGCATCACTGATCTAAAAAGGTAGATAGATGGCAAAGTACTCACAACATCACCACTCCATCTAACAGCTACATCCAAGGCTTCCCCTAGCACGCCGCTGAATTTTGGCCGTAGGACTGAGAGAACACCAAGCCCTCTACGCTTTTGAAGATTCAGCTGTACTTCTGCCTGATCCAGTGATTTAGAAAATATAATTAATTACACATGCATTCACATGGTGGATGAGTAAGTAACTTTTTAAGAACAGTGCTTCTTCTCAACCACAGAGCTTCACATCGCCAACAATTTTCCCTTGACAATGAAAAGAATAGCAGGCAAAATGCATGGGAGCAGGAGAATATAATGAACCTCTAAAAACATGAGTCTTTTAGTAAGCAGCTGTATGACATACAACAACATCTTTACCCCAGTGCCTTAAAGGCTCCCGCCATAAGGCGGGGTAAGGGGGGGTCGGATGCACGCAAGCCTTCCCCCTATTGAAACATAGAGAGGCTGCGCACGGATGACCCAAAATGAAAATTGCTTCGAGAATCGCATCGAATGACTGCTACTTCACAAAATAAGAAGCACAGACAGTTTTATGAGCCATTTTGCTTTATTCCATTATATCCCGAAGTAAAAGCATTATATTCCATTAAGCAGCTGAATGACATAACTAGAGAAAAATCCGTCAAGTAAAAGCACATGACATAACATAACTTACCCTCTGCATAGTTCCTCTGAGTGAAGCAAGCTCCAATTCATCAAGTGGCAACTGACGAATCTATACAGTAGATAGGAAACAAAACATCAAATCAATATTGTTGTAAACTTTAGATATAATAAAACTCTTTTTAGAAATATATCATGTTGGACTGTGCCGTAAGCAATGTCTTTCAGATTTCAATTCAGTCCACTCCCAATGGTCAACACTACAACTATACCTTTGTGAGCAACTTCTGAAGCATAAAATTGGTTTGAGAAAGGCTTTCGTAAATCATTGTCATAAACGGTTATTAAATAAACAGGTGTTTCCATTTCCAATGGAGCGAACGACCAACTTGTCATAATAGTTAGTTTTTGGCTTTGGGACATAATCGAATATAGCAAAATGGCTCACAAAAGTATCTGCGCTTCTTGTATGAGAAGTCGCAGTCAGTTGTCGTGATTCTTGAAGCAATCTTCATTATGAGTCATTTGTAAGCAGCCTCTCTATGTTCTCAATGCAAGGGTAAGGCACGCGTACATCCGACCTCCCCTTACCCCGCCTTATGGTGGGAGCCTCTTATTAATTTTATAGAAAGGCATGTCTTAAAACTTTCTCAAAACCTTAAAAGAGAAGTAGGAAGTAAACAAAATTACAAGGAAAAGGAGAAAATACCTCTAGGTTAGCTGAAACTGCTGGCTGATAGAACATATTCGCTTTCAGTTGACCTTTCTGAAGAGAAGCTGATAGCAGCTTTCCTTCTTGTGAGTCATTTAAGGAAGGACGTAGTAATCCTATGATATCCACAGCAAGGCTTTCATCTGGTCTACCAGTAGCGTCCAGCTGAATTCCCAGCATATAATGAGTCAAAACTGAATCGATCAACATAATAACACAAAAAGAATCCAATGCAGCATTACTAGAGGATGAATATTAGGCCTCAAAATAGCTCGTCAGGGACTAGGGCTAGTTAGAACATTGATACAACTTGAATAGATATGCGAGGAGTCACAAGAACTGCAAATCAATCATTAAGTCTAGATACAGCATTCCTTAGAGCTTGATCACACAGAGACTGAGTCCTTACAAGCAAAACTGGCAACAGGAGTACAAACAGAAGCTGGTTCAGCCATGCTAGACCAACCAAGACAATGAGACATCCACCAGAATCAAAGTGAGGGTCATGGGCAAGTTAAGTGGATGAATTGCATTACTACTCACTAAGATTTTAAGAGATCTCTTTTTCTTAAATAGATGATTATATATGGCTGATCCTTATATATAATCTGCATATGTACAATAATATTTTGGTAAAATAAGCTGTCAAATTTTGTCTAGTGATTAGGGTACCAACCTACCAGGTACTACTTGATGCTACGTTTTGCAGAGATGCTTGCAGATAGGCCTATCTAGATAGGCTGCTTAGAAGCTGCTAGGGGAATTCTTCTTGATGGATTTTCAGTAAATTATCAGCAACAAGCAGCTGAATCGTTAGCCTAGTTTAAAACTTTTGCTTTGTTTATGTAAAAGGTAGTGTCATTTGTGAGCATGCCTAGCCAGTTCAGGTTTTGCCTTCGTAGGGAGGAAATCTCTTGTATACATATCCTCGTAGGGAGGAAATCTCTTGTATACATATCCTAGCTCATATGCTATTTGAAAGGGATTGAAATATAATGGAAAGCAAGATGTTATTCCCAGTCTGGACTCCATTGCAAAAGCTCAAGGAACTTCTATAAGCAATCCTATGCTTTTAGAAAAAGAAGTGTCATAATCTGGAATCAAATGCCAGGGAGTTTGTAGTTTTGAATTTTACAGGTATGAACCTACACCTTTAATAAACAACGATCTTGGGACTCAACTTATTTTTATTAGTGGGCTTTTAATTTCGAATCAATGCTGTCGTATACTCATCACGAACCACTCCTATCCTCTAATGTTAGCGACTATTATTATAGAAATCCCATGCATAGTCTTTAGTACAGTGATCAGATGAAGGTTATTAGTGGTCTCCAGTAGTTGGACTTTATCCGGATGTAGAACTCCAATGTGGTGACTGAAACATTTTGCTATATTGAAAGCATGCTAGACTTAAGTAAAATACTCGCCTGACTATCATTCATTAAAATACAAGTATATGATCATAAATAGGGGTTCATCTCTTTATGGTGGAAAGATGTTCAATATGTACTCATGCATCCCCATAAACTTTAATTTAAACAATTCAGAAGATGTAACCGAGGACCCTGACAAAAGCATGTGCTTAATTAAACCTTGGATTGCCATAATATGAGGTGTTTCTATGACAGTTTGCAAATCAGCTCCCAATCATAAGTAAATAAAAGAAACAAATTAACAAGCCCTTCAATATTAATCCGAAAGGTATGTAGTGTTTCAGCAGATTAGGCAGCATGCAAGGTAAAACTTATCTCACTGATTTACTCATTAAACAAAAAGAATTTTCCTGATACATGGAATGGAATGGTTTTGACAGAAGTTTTGGACAGATCGTCAAGTATGAGCAGGAAATAATATGAAGATTACCTTAATGCGCTCACGTGAAAAGCTCAAGTGTCCAGCCAACTGAGGAGCCAGCATCAACTGGTTGAGTTTCAGGCCAGAAATCAAAACATCTCCCTCAAGAGTTTCCAAGTTTTCATCACCATCCTTTTGGCCAACACTAGCAGATTGCTGATCCGTAATATTTGAATTCTTTGTGACCTGTCCTTGAAACTTCACCCTTCCAGTTGCCTTAAGATTCATCGGCCTTGGAGAATCAAAAGAATAAGATGAAATCATACTGAAAAACTCAAATCCACGCATGCGCAAGTCCAACTCAAGTCCTTCCATGATAAAGGTGTTCTCGCTCTTTACACCATAGTCTTCTTTGTTTATAAAATGTTCTTCGGGATAACATGTCAAGACTTTAGCAAATAAGTCAAATGCAACTGAGGAAGAGTTAACTGCAATGTAGTCATGACAGATGATCACATCTCCCCTTGCATCCACAAACGAACCCTCGGCTTTTGGTGCATTCCATTTCACATCGAATCTCCTACAATCAGAAAAGGCATCACATATACACAACTTGTAGAATCACAGAAAATTAAATACAGAAATAACGTAGCACAAGCTATAGATTACACAAGTTGATAAGAGTCATACGGTCTTAGAAGACATCCAGATACTTTGGTTTCGCCTTTTAGCTCCCCCAATTTCATTGGCAGCAAATCTAGGCAACCAGGTACATATCTGTGTAGTATTTTATCGAAGGACAAATTTCCAGAAAGATTCACATCCAATGCAGACTCATCTTCCTCAGCCTGTTCAAAACAGAGAAATATAACAAAGCAAGATACAGAGTTTTCCAAGATCTACGAGTTGTTGAATTTTTCTCCAACCCATTTGTCTTCATGACAGGACAGTGCTTAAATGCCTGATTATAATTATCATCAGAATCTGCGCCCTACATAGTTACTGACATTTTCATTTTCCAATCCAAAATTGGTGAAAGGCAACAGATAGATGCCCATATTCAAAAGGTACAACGGCCCGAGCAACCAGACTTAGCATATCCAACTGGCCAGGATAGGTGAGATTATCAAATTAAAATAAAAGAGATACGTTGCAGCCTTCCTTGCTAAACATTTATAACAACCCAACAGCAGAATTACCTCTGGACATATCCATGCATTCCCTGCTCCTCGAATTTCACCCCCATCTACAAGGCTTGCCCTAATTCCGTACAAGTCAGCAACCTGTCAATACAAATTCAAGCTCTAATTCATTTTCAGTCATAAAGAAGATATACACCAGGATACACAGACTACCTGTGCTTATCGTAAGTAAGAACAAGTTGGCATACAAGGCCGTCTAAGAAATTTTATGAGATAGTTGTAAGAATGTCGGTGTGTCTCAACATGGTTCGACCTAAGTAAAGGCTCAATACTCAGTAAGAACAAACTTATTTGTCTCAGGTTTTTAGGCTCGGTTATCGTAAGTAAGAACACGCTGGCATGCAAGGCCGTCTAAGAAATTTTATGAGATAGTTGTGAGAGTGTAAGTGTGTCTCAACTTGGTTCAACCTAAGTAAAGGCTCAATACTCAGTTAGAAGCCTAATAAATAACAAATCGTACTAATAATAACCTCTCAGATGCTATCTATATGGCAGTGAAGGACTTGCCCACCAAAGTTATATGAAAGCTGAAAGCAATAGGAATTTAAAGAAAAACTTCTCTCAAAGTTCACTTACGCAATTATCAGTGTTAAATGTGAAATTAGCAGACAAATATGAAAATGGAATGCGATCAAAAGCGGCCACGGCACCAGCATCTTTGTTATTTGCTACAGCCTCAGACGCCAATGACAAATTAACATCTGAAATGGAAGGACCCATCTTTCTTGTAGCCATTCCACTACCCACAAACACAGGAGTATCCAGGGGACCTTGACAGTTGAATATGGCTGTTACACACCCAGCCACCTGCAATGAAAAGAAAAACTCACCACTCAGCTAATTCAGTTACTTGAAGTGCCCCATTAAATTAAAGATGAATAAGCAACACGAGTAATACAGCTTGAAACCACGAGGTGGTAGGCCAAAAATGTCATTTACAAAGTTGGTACAAGAAACTTATATACTCCACTATGATGAAAGTTCAGTAGTTTCATATGTTCTTTCTAATGGATATGGATTTACATGACCATAAATTGTTTTCAGTGTGGCAACAATTATACCACTTACTAGTTACTCCCTCTGTTGCTTCCAACTCATTACATTTAATTTGAATTTCTCACATATTTAGATCAAACATAACAAATTCAATATTTGGAGGGAGTATGAGCTACTGGTGGAGATGATTGTTGAAGTTGTTCAGTTCTTAGTGTCAATCACTACAAGTCTAAACTCAAGATGTCAGCAACTAAGCTTTACTAAACTAACCATTGAGCTATTATGACTACTTTAAACCCAACATATTTGTCACTTCAGTATATGCAACAAGTAAAGAAAAGGCTCAACCTTCAGACACACTAAAATAGAATGTATAATACTTACAGGGAATAATAATGGCTTCATCTTGAAAGTTTTCATAAGTGCATTTACTTCAACGCAAGGAACCTGGTACAAAAGACAGTCATTAGAATCCTCGTTTATCAAAACTTAGCTTGCGATGTTAGATTATAAGAATTTGAATTGTAGACTAAAACATGGAGAACTAGCTTCATGAACCCCCTGTTTCTTACAAGCATACAACAACAACATCATTACCCCAGCGCCCTAAAGGCTCCCACTATAAGGCGGTGTAAGGGGAGGTCGAATGTACGCAAGCCTTACCCCTATTAAAACATAGAGAGACTACGCACGGATGACCCAATATTGGATAAAAATGAAATTCCTGATTAATGCAACTCTAACCACCTAGGAAAGAAAGGGTGTACGTCAATGAACAAAAACTTATTATCAAGAGTCTCAAATCGCTAAAGAACTGGCAAAGACAGCTTGATACACCACACAGGCACATGAAACATTGTTACATGATAATTAAATACATAAGTGTACGCATACCCCACCCCTTATTCCTTATCCCACCCGCACTTCCCTCGGTGTTTTAGAATTGGTTCAAAAGAAAACAAGATGCATCGATACATCATAACCAAATCCAAAGACCTCAATATGCCCTAGAGATCTGATGAATATTAAGGCTTAGGAAGCAACAGTGCCTCAAAGGCTCAGAACAATTAAACAATAAATTGTAATGTAATTATCAGTGAAATGCTCTCACAAGGCTTTTCCACCTACAGTGAGTAGAAGAGGTCAGATGCTTATAGCTTTATCCCAGTAAGGCAGTAACAACCAAGGCCGTATATTATTTTAGAGCCTTCACCGGGGAGAAACAGCAACTGGCCTAAACTGGAGGGGTAGTAATTAGAATCATGCAAGGAATGCCCTCAACAAGCTGAAAAGATATCATGAGAATCTTTCATTTCATATAAAGCCTCCAGCCCTAATCTCATAATATTCTGTTGAGAAACCATGCTGCTTATTCACAACATGAAATCTTTCCTTTTTTTTAGAAGTAATCAAGAGAGTACATGGAAGGGACATGCTGAGTTTTGTTGCAAACCTCAAGAAAATCTATGGCAAATGGTAAGCAGAATTCCAGAGCCAAGTGGTGATGCACATTTACCGAAGAATAATTAAATATACAAAAGAAAGCAACAAACAAATGGCACTTATGACGAATCGGTTCCAATTATAAAAAGAAAAATCCCAAAATGTGGATAGAACTTCCCCAACAGTACACTTTCCCCTCAAAAACATAGAAAACTGTCCATCTGAAGCCTTATAAAACACCAGTGGGCAACAAAGAAGTCAATTCAAGAAGGCATTCTAATGAGTATACCTAAAGGCTCTTCACTTTGAAAGATATAGGCACAATTAAAATTGACGAACGCGAACATAAGAAGAAAGATTGAGGACTTCATTGACAATCTGAAAATACTCTTATATGAACATGCAAAGAAAAAGAAAAATCGTGGATTCCTAATGTATACTCAATCACTTGCACATAGCAATTGAAGTCTACAGAGTACCTTCAGAATTTTATCATATCCATTTGAGAACTATACTCTGTATTATCAAACATGGCAAGACCAATTCGAGAGGTCAAGCCAATTATTGACAAGGATATCCATCTATTCCTAATTTTCTCAAACTATTTACAGGAAATTTTGCCTCCAAATTTCCAAGAGGTGGCCACTAATGTCAACAGTCAAGAACACATAACATGTGATATACCAAGAAGCTACTCCCTCAACAAACAAACAAACAAACAAACAAACAAACAAACAAAAAAAGCTCCCGACGTTTGATTTGAATATGTGAGTGAATTTAAACCAAGCGTACAGAAACAAAAGAAACATAGGGCGTATATATTTCACAGAGACAGTTTGTTATGTGGTACCTCCTTACTAACATCTATAGCATACGTGTGTATAGTGATCCAGATTTTCGACGTATATTACCTGGAACATCAGATGAAACTCGCCTTCCTCAGGATGGATGCCAAAATCCCCAGAAGCTTCTAACGGAACACTTCCAAACCAACCATTAGCATTGTGCAAAAATATCCGTTGGCCACGAAAACATAGACTTGCTGAAATGCCCTGGAAAACCAAAATTGGAACACCACTGAGCACCCATGGACTTTCATATGATTTCAACATCAAATTGAATAACAGGGAGGAAAAGTTCAATAAATGTGTAGGAAGTCATTGCAGCAAAGAGGGAACATAAATACAGGCAACTGCAAACCACCATCAGATGCTCTCATATGCACAATGTCAGGTGAAAGCCTGTATATCTGAATAGACATACTGACTCTGAAAAAAAAATCAACAGAAGTGGTAGACATACCACAAAGGATGAGGGGGCATCCAATATCTGAAAAGACATCCCAGTAACATCTAGCTGACCATGCAGATTAGGAAAATTTTCCCCAGTTGACATGCAAATGTGAAGCTGCAGAAAAAAGAGTAAATCAGACAAATAGAGATGATTTACAGTCTGAAGCACCGTCTCCATAGGGCTTTCTTTTATCTTAGGTTTAACAATCCTTTCCAAAGATACGTTTCTCGCATAAACTTGTCAAGAGTAGTCACTACTTAACTAAAAGAAGCACCCTAAATGTCGTTGCCACTAATTGTCTTCACTGTTCTGCAATTTTCCTTCTTAGGGAGGAAAAGAGCTTCAACTAACAGAGAAATACAACCCAGAAGAACACACTGAGATGCTTTGAACAGAGCAATCACTCACTAGCTTGAAGAAGCGCCCCAAATGTCATTGCCACTAATTGTCTTCACCAAATTTCCTTGTTCGGAGAAAAAGACCTTTAATTAACAGAGAAGTACGACCCAAAAGAATACGAGATGCCTCAAAGGCTCCCACGATGCCTCAAAGGCTCCCACCATAAGGTGGGGCAAGGGGGGTCGGATGTACGTAAGCCTTACACCAACGTTGAAAACATAGAGAGGCTGCTTATGGATGATCCAACAAAAACCGCACCAACTAATTGCTACTTCACAATACAAGAAGCGCAGAAAGAAAGACAAATTCCCAAATGATTTGGGGTCGGCTAACATGAATTGTCATCTGTAACCATCTTGTGGAGGCCATAAAATTAAAGATAAATGCGAACAAGTTTAAAAGTTATTCACTGCTGCTAATGGTGGTTTTTTATATGGATTCGACTTAACTAATTAATACTATCCCTTAGCAAAAAAATACCTAGGTATATTTAACAACAAACAAAAAAACATACTGCAATCAGAGTATCTCTCATAGTCACAACAGAACATCTGACAACATGCATAATTCTATTTTGCTTATCACAGCAAACTTTGAAGGATGGGGACCCACTTACTTTATAAATTTGATAGTCACGTCATAAACAATCCATGCTACGAATTTGGGTAAACAATACCCTTATCTTTTAAAATATGGATAGCAAAGTACAAACTGACACATTCCAAAGTGCCCTTGCAAGGGAGGAATAATAAATTGCTTCCTCTAAATTGATAGACAGCTACACGTAAGCCTATTAGAGTAGATAACTTGAAACAAACAACAGACAATGGACTTCGTTAATATGCTGCACATCAAACTTAAGCACCCTCTTTTTTCAAGAAGACAAAAACATGAATGTTACGCATACAAGATCCCGGCATATAATTGTGACCCTTTGGTAAGTTCTGCCGAGATTTATGTATGAAGACTTACCACTAAGTACATTAAAAGAAGAGCCAAAATAAAATACTTAGTCCACTTCTGATGCAAGATGGTCTATCACAAGAGATCTAACATATGAAGCATGCTTGGAATGCAAAGAAATGTAACTAAAATGAAGTCTGATAAGCACCTCACCACTTGCTCTCCCTTCTGTCCACGCAATGGGAATTTCTAAGATCCTTTCAAAAAGCTGTAGACAATTACGTATCCAAAGCACATAAGCCAATCATTAATAGTTCATCTACATTGAGAAAGTAAACAAGATCATCCGTTTATGCTACACATATCCACAAGAAAATTGGAATATACCTTACCGGTGCATAAAGGTTTGAAACTTTTAGATTGGCATGCCACTTCTGCTCAATTACATCAACAAAAACATCAGTAGACAACCAGCCACCATCATCCACTGTTGTATCAGACTGCCACATCTTGCAATTGCCACTAAGCTGCACGTGTACCCGGCTGTAGTGGTTTTGAAGTCTTATATGTCCATCAACACTCCCCATTTCCCTATTAGGGGGAAAATCAGATGATCAGATCAAGTTTCTAGAAGTAATGCTTATTTAGATTTCAGCGCATTTACTACTAGCCTCTGTGAATAGTTACATGTATGACCACAAGCAAGCAAAACTGAGTCATTTTCGTTTAGTCCATCAAAGAAAAGTAAGGACCTAATCTCAGTCACATTAAAACAGAAAGTCCATCAGAAATATACTTTTGTGCCACCAAGGAAGCACTGAGCCCCCAGAACAGTTTCAACATCACAAAATCTAGATCCACCAGAGAATGGGAAAATACAACACATCAAACCATAATTTTCACAGCAAATACAAAAACCCAATGCAATAAAAAGCTTGAAGTAGAACACTACGATAACATTACCCCACTGCCTCAAAGGCTCCCACCTCTGGTGGGGTAGAGGGGCTGGATGTACACAACCTTACTCCTATGTTGAAGTACAAATGTTAATTCCGAAGGAGTTATAACAACAAATTGTGTCAGCAAATGCATGGGCCTAACACTAATTCACAATTTAAAAACTGAAGACAGTTTAGAGAGCCATTTTTCTTTATTACATCATAATTCGAAGTCAAAGAATAGTGAGTCTTAGGGTTATTGGAAATGGAAATTAGAAAGCCTGACGTACACTCCTAGTAAAAGTTGATTCATAAGTCATAACAATTACCCATTACTTGGAAAGCATTAAAAGAGAATAATGCAAATCAGGTAGCAGTAGTATTTGTAAAAAAATTGGGGCTGGAACCTGGGTTCTGCATCCCCATACGCAAGAAGCATCAGAGTTCCTCCTCTAAAGTAAACAGAATCGAGGGTAACCGGCAGTGTCTTTTCATTCCTGACAGTGTCCACATTATTTTCTTCTTCAACAGCGTCACTGACGATACTCTCAAACTTACGGCCCATGCCATTCTTTAGGTTTTGGAATGGCCCAGACACGAAATTAGAGAAATTATCCATGATGCCTGTTGCGGAACTTGAATGTGATTTGAAGCTTGAGGACCATTCAGATTGTAGAATTTCCCCTGAAAGTGAAGGTTCCTGATTCATAGTAACTTGGTTAGCAGATGCAAGGCCACCTTGATCCTGAGGCATGATTGTGACGGAGTCAAAATTTTGGCCTTCTGTTCGGCATGGCTCATCTCTGGCACTTTTGTCCCTGTTTACCATAGCAACACCTTCTACAATTCTACTACTTGGATTGGTGAAATCCTCTAGTACTGCTGCATCAACATTCCCAGTACATGGCAATACGTCATTGCACTTATCAGAGTCATTGACAAGAGAAGCAGATGAATGAGACAGATTGGGGATGGTCTTGCTTGTGATCTTTTGGTCTACTGAAGTGGTCAAATATGGTTTCTCAGCATGCTGTCCCAAATATGAGCTTTTAGCATGCGATTCAGACGCTTCAGGCATTCCATTGTCAACAATATCCACACGTTTGCTATCAAGAACCTTTCTGTTATTAGTTTCTGGCCTAGCCAAATCCTGCGCTCTCGATAAAGCAAAAGACGAATTACTTGGAGCCTTGCTCGCAGTTGATGTTTCATCAAGATCAGCATACTTAAAACCTTCATCCAGATCTAAAGACGCGCCAAAGTCTCCATGTCTAGGATTTTGGAAGTACTGGACTGCTGCACAAGCACTACGCTTAAGAATCCTTCCTTTAGTTGCAACACTGGAAACTGAGAGATCTTTACCATTAGCTTTCCTTTTAAACCTGGGGATCACAGGACCAAGAAGGATTTGGGGAAGAGACTTAAATGTTGAGCTCGGAATAGTTACACCAAATGACTTCTCCAAGTCTTTATGCTTCAGATCATACTGAATGCCTGTATCCATTGAATGATGGTCTTTCCAGTGTGTCCCCTCATCCACGCAGAAAAAAGATTTTCCAGTTCTTGATTTTAAAGAGCCTTTTGAGTTAGCCTCACCATAAGCTTCAGACAAATCATGATCGGCCACAACATATCCTGCCTCAGCGGATTTCTTGGCCGCATCGTCCCTTTCTCTAGCCCAAGAAGCCCCTGCTTCTTCTCTTGCAACCCTTCTCGTCCTTGTACGAGAATCGATTCCTTCTTCTGTCGATGCATGCTTCTGCGAACTACCATCATCAATATAAGGTATCCCCAACCAGGTAAAATCTTTCTTTTGTGCAACCAACAAAGTGGGATGAGACACAACTGCATCAATCACAACCTTCCCTCTCCTCAAGCTTGCAAAAGGACGAATTTGAAGCTTTAACGTGGGAGCCTCACCACAAGAAAATTCCTCCGAGTGAGGCCCAACAGAGCATGACTCCAACGTAATGCTCAAAGGAGAAATTCTCCGAACCTTACCAAAATCAACTTCCCGCTGAATATACTCACTCAACACAGAACAAACAGATGGCAGCACCTTCAGTTCAACAAACTCCTTCGCCTTGGCACGGCCATACCACACAAGCAAGCACACCCCAGATATCACCGCTGTAAAAATCGCCCCACGGAAAAGAAGCAACCCCTCCTGCCACAAAGGAGACAACGATCTCACAAGCTCTTTCCCCTGAGACAACCGCTCTTTCACATAATTAACCCTCAACCCATTTCTCGAATCAGGGTCCCCATTTAGAAACTTGACAACCTTGCCATAAAACTGAGGGAACCAAACCCCATTGGGTGCCCAATTACTCCTCTTCCAACACCTACATTTCGAAAATTTTCGCCTTTCGACACCCCATCTTTTCCCTAAATGCACAGGATTACTACTACAGCTACCCCTTCTTCCATCTAAGAAGCTACTACTATTAGTGCTAAAAATGGGTGTCCCAATAAAAGGAGAATGAAGCCTAATGCTCATTCTCTCTCCCACTTAAACCCTTCCAACAAAATCATTTGTTGGGCAGTAATGTATCATCACATTACTCCACAATTCCTACAATTTCAAACCCCTACACCACAAAACAAAAATTACCCATTTTCATTTAACACCAAATCCATGATAAAAATTGACAATTGCATCCAAAAAATTCAACTTCAAATTTAAAAGTGGATATTAATTGAATAAGAGGTGAATTGCCCCAAAAGATTAGAAAAAAATGTACCTAATAAAATTGAGTAGTGGGTTGAATCTCACAAATATGCGTATGCGTATGCTTTCTGGGATACGTTGCTTTCTGCTTCTTGCAAGCGATGAAGCGACCCCTCTGAATTTTGATTCTGCGAATTTTTTGTGTCCAAATTTTGTACGTAACTTGACTATTTACTCGTAATTTATCCAGCTTTACAAGGTTTTAGTCCATAGAATAATGTTACTGTTCATTCTTTCTTCTTACTTCTTGCGTAGTACCTCCTCGGTCCCAACTCAAACGCAGAACGGATCATCTATCCCATTTTCTATCTCACTCCCTGTACCCCACCAATCATATGCTGGCATTTCTTATATCTTTACGAAAACTATAATCTTTAAAATATAAAATAATTGAATGTTAAAATGTGATTGGTGGGGTACAGATAGTGTGAGAAAAATGGGACAGGTGATCCGTACTAACACAAACGCCCCATATAGAAAACAATATCAAATTAGGAAAGGTGTACACACTACTCGGTTAATCAAGAAAAACACTAGGCTTACACACCGTGTAGAAGCAGAGGAGCTACACAGCCAATAAGGAAGTGCAACGTGGCATACAAAAATATTCCAACATCGGTTCTAAAACACAAAAGGCATCAGTCCTTGGTCGATGCGGATCAAGATGGCGCCTTGAGTGAAAGACAAAAGTCGTCGGTTACGAACCGACGCAATTTAACGTTTGTGGTGGTAACCGATGCCTTAAGTGACTTAAAGCGTCGGTTACTATTATGCAACCGATGCCTTAAGTCAACTTTTGACATCATGTCTCCCTCTACAACCGATGCCTTAAGTATACTATAGGCGTCATGTTTCTGTGAACAACCGATGCCTAAAGCATATTTTAGGCGTCTGACGTATCTCTGGAACCCACGCCTTATGTAATTTTTTTTTTATGGGGCGTTGCTGCTAGCCTGCTGCTGCTACTACTCTCATTTTCTTTACGAATTTTGTACAACATATAAATGGCAATTCCTACAAAAAAATGGGCATCACTTCCCTGTAATATTAACTTTCCCAAGCATAAAGTTTTTCAACCTGCATTTCAAATACATCTTAACAAACAATACCAACATCACACCTCCACATATCGCCAATAAGCAACTTTCCACAACTTTTGGATCACCATATATAAAAAAAAAAAAAAAAAAACCTACAATTTCGATTACAAGGAGTGTGCGACACTAGTATTCTCAGACCATCTAAATACATATGCATCTTGATGAGCTCTAGTAACAATGGCTCACACTTAAGCAAGTGATACATTCTACAATTTTGGGAACCACGAATCTAGCTACCAAACTATCAAACGGAACTAAACTGATCCATTACCAAGAAGAAGTCATAAATTTGAAATGTTTTACCACGAGGAGTCGATCAGGCAGCTATCATCGGTCACAGTAGTTGTGGTGATGGTGGCGGTAGTAGTAGCAGTAGTAGTAGTCCGAACTGATTTGAAGTGGACTTAAATTGGCCATACAAATAAAACTGTAAGACACTCAACCCCGGCCCGAATCCAGGTTGAACCTAAACAAAAAGTTTTTTTTTTAATAAAAAATGTGATTTTTTTAGTTCATTTCTAACCCAAAAATGCGATTTTATTAGTGTACCATTTGGGTACTAATCCAATGTAGTTAAGTTGAACTCGAGTTTTATCAATTTCAATTTAGCATAGTTCATTACCATTTATGTACTAGTAGTAGTGGTGGTGGTAGCGGCGGTAGTAGTAGTAGTCCGAAATGATTTGAAGTGGACCTTAAAATGGTCATACAAATAATAAAACCGTAAGACACTCAACCCCGACCCGAATCCAGGTTAAACCAAAACTAATTAAAAGTTTCTTTTTTATAAAAAAAAAATGTGATTTTACTAGTGCATTTCCTCAATATAGGGGTGGTTTAGGTATGAACTGTTTAAACTTGGACGGAGGGAGTACTTAGAACACTCGCTGGTTTTTTGAATTTGACATCGGGAAGTGTTTTCTCACCATCGACTCATCCCGTGCTTATGGTCTGCCATCCATAGACTAGCTAATGCTCTTTCAAGACGGACACCATATAAATTTTTCATGTGAAAGCATGATCAAATTTCCCACATTAAATTTCCCACATTTTGTAGCATTTAAGTAAGAAAAAAAAATCACAAAGGTCAAAAATGTTGAAAAAAAAAGAACAAATTAAATTAAACAAATATGAAAATTAAAACTAGAAAAATACATAAGGTCAGAGGTGCACTCCCGTGAATGATATCATGGAGTTTCTTTTATGACAGGAAGGAAATCATATTTAGTGATTGCAATTTTTTATTTAGATATGATATCTTTATATTTCGGCAAATTCACGTGATGCCCCCGAACTATGTCAAAATGCGTGTGGTGCCCCTATCTTTGAAACTTATACATACTGGTGCCCCCAAACTTTGCACCTATAGGCACGTGGTGCCCCTAACCCCCCTTATTTCTTATCGATGTTGACTCTTGGATGTTAAACGATGATGTGGCATGTAATTAATGAAATTAAATATATTTTTTTCCAATTAATAACAAATAAATGAAAAAAAAAAAAACTAAATTACAAAAAAAAAAAAAATACATACTATAAATACTCACCTAACCTAGTAAGGTGGGGGAACTTTTCACATTTTCATTTTCTTAGATATTTTTTAGATTAATTCAAATACTAATTCTACAATAGCTACCAAGATATGGTAGCCATTGTAAATGGTTTGACCATAATTATGTTTAATTAATAAATTAAATTTAATATTAATAAATTAATTGTCTCCCTCCTCCCCTATCCCTCACGACCTCACCCCCACCTAATCATCTCCTAACACCACCTTTGGTACCATCGATCGCCGGCTACCACGCCCTCCACCCCTTGCAACACTGGCGCCTAATCTACCTAGCACCATTTTCTCTCAACACCGGCTGTGACGACTTCGAGAGGCTGCGACAGTTGAGGCTGGAGGTGGTTTAGTGGGGCGGGGAAAGGGCGATAGGTGGTTTCGTTGGGTGGGGAAGGGGTGGGAGGTTGTTTCGACTTCGTGGGGGCGGTGGGGGCGAGTGAGGGGGTGCGAAGGGGTGGCGCTAGGCCCTAAGGCGGTGGCAGGTTTAGGGGGGGGAACGGGTTTTGTTCTTTAATTTACAATAATTTTATTTTAAATTTTTTTCATAGTCAATTTTTGGAGGGTTAGGATTATTTCTTACAAATGGACGGTTGGATTTTCTTCTTTTATAATGGCTACCATGACTTGGTAGCCATTGTAGAATCCCTCTAATTCAAAAGGGGATCCAAAGACTCTCTCTCTCCTAGTTTTAGCTTTGGTCTCTCCACCTTTGTATTTCTTTCATCTTTTCATCTTTTCATCTTTCATTTTGTTCAAAGATTATTGCAACGATTGTCAAAGTTTATTATTAATATAATTCAAGTATTATTCATTTCATCTCACCTCTTTATTACTACACCTTGGTAACAATCCTCTCACATTTCTTTATTGCTATTTATTTTGTTTTAATTATTGTTGGTTATTATAAATTCCTGTTTTTGTTGTTTAACTAGTTTATAATTACAAGTTTGAATCTTTATATAGTTATCATGTTTAGGACTTTATTAATTGCAAGTAGTGTTGGTTTAATGATTTGTGAGTAGTCTTATTGTTAGGGGGTGTGGAAAATGTGACAAATGTGGTATCTTTATGTTGGGAATTGATTTATTGTTATGTATTTCATATGATTTGTGCCTAATTGCTACCCTTATGGTTTTAATTGCATGATTGCTTAAGTTGTACATTTGGGTAGTTCTATGTTTCACTAATTAGGCCAACATAAGAGATTTGATGCCCAATTAAGCATAAGTCGGTAGGATTGATTGGTTAATTGCATGAGAATGATTTAATCGATTAATTGAGAATTAGATTAAGTACTTGAGAGGGTTTTAATCATTTGGTATCCCTCATTTGGCGTGAATCAATCTCATTGAGTGTTGTTGTTAATTCCCCTAATTAAAGAATTCTTTGTTGCATGAACCTTACTTATACCCCCTAACTCCCTAATTAACAGTTTTAATTTCAAATCTTCCAACTTTATTTGCTCAATAGTCAATTAGTGGTAGTAATTAGATATATTCTCTCATATTAATTGGATTAGACTAAAATTGGAGCTAATATTAATAAACAATCACCCCCGTCCCTGTGGATTCGACCCTAAACTATGCTAGGATGATTAGACTCACTTGAACCTAGATTTAAGCGTGTCAGACATCCTCGTTACGGGCAAACCAAATTGCCCAAGCAATGACAAATACCTTCTCCAATTCCACTCCACCCACTTTCTCCCACCACAACTCTACCGGATCCCTACCCCTCCTGCAGTTGCCCCACTCACTAGTGTCAGAACCAGCTTCCTCCTGCACCTGGACAACCTCAGGACATAAAACCAAGGCATGGATGTCATCCTCCAACCCCACACCACACCAGGGACAGAGAACATCCGCATCACTCACTCGTTTATTATATTGCCCATCGACGGGATAACACCTCTACGCAGCCTCCAAATAAACATCCTCACCTTTGGGGGAACCTTAAGCTTCCACAAACAACACCACAACCCATTCGCGTTGGACACATCGCTGCTCCCCGCTTGCCCCTCCATACGGCCCGGACGATCACGGACAAAATGGTACCCAGACTTGACCGTATAAGTACCATCCTTGCTGTAATTCCAAGCCAACATGTCTTTCCTGTCAGTAGCATCTAACGAAATATTCAGAATCTCGTCAGCCTCAAAAAGAAGAAGATGAGCACGGACAATCTCCCCTCGCCAGCACCGTATGTCCGCATCAATCCAGCTTGCAACCCGCACCTCACTATCTCCAACTCTTGATGAGATCAGCCTCCCCGACGGTTTCCTCAAAGTCCACCTGTCACGCATTAATGAACTCACCATTTTCGACGACCCACCTGCACCCTTCATCAAGTACCTCTCGGACCCCAACTATACTCCTCCATGAATAGCTCGGATGGTTGCCCGAATTAGTCTCGAGAAAAGACACCTGGGAAAGTACCTCGCCTTCCAAACCCTCGTTGCTAACGAATCTGGGTTCATAATTAACCGCCAAGCTTGTTACTTCTTATTTTGGTTTTATAGATAGTGTAAGACATTTTTTTTTTTTCAACATATAATCCATTCTTGTTCGTTTAGTCATATACGTAGGTTAGGTAATAAAGTCTGAATCATTTGACATATTCAAACGACTTCAAAATGAAGTGGAGAATCAACTTGGCAAGAAAATTGAAGCTTTACGTTTCGATCGTGGTGGGGAATATTTGAGCCAAGAATTTGATGATCATCTAGCAGATTGTGGAATTCTTTCACAATTAACTCCTCCAGGAACGCCACGATGGAATGGTGTGTCTGAAAGGAGGAATAAAACCCTATTAGATATGGTTCGCTCGATGATGGGTTTTGTTGATCTTCCAATATCCTTTTGGGGGTATGCTCTCGAGACTGCAACATTTACACTTAAAAGGTCACCATCAAAAGTAGTGGATAAGACACCATATGAAGTATGCACACGAAAAACTCCTAAATTGCCTTTTCTGAAAATTTGGTATTGCGCAGTCTATGTAAAACGACTACTGTCAGACAAACTCGGACCCAAATCAGATAAATGTTTCTTTGTGGGTTACCCCAAAGAAACAAAGGGTTACTACTTTTACAATCCAAATGAGCGTAAGGTGTAACAACCCTAAAATTTAAACAAGAAAATAAAGGACTGTTATGCCGCCGTTGACCACCAAATCAACGACAAGGCTTATTAAAACAAATTCCAAAAAAAAAACAAAATTGGTCAGCGGAAGACTTGTAGTTAAGTTTACAATCCAAAACAAACCGGAAGAAATAAATTACAATCGTTCTTATAAGTCCAAATGTTTGACGAATTATTCTAAATTCCCCATGTTATGCGTTGACCTTCAAGCAAACAAGCAATCACCTTCAAGACCTGTCAACTGCGCCATCATAACAATGACACAGGCCCCAAAATAGGGTAGGGACAAACCCAAACAGAAAGAACGTCAGCACAGGCTGAGTAAGAGAAAAGAGCAACAAAATAAAAGAAGATACGCGCCTTAAAGGGGCGCGTAGCTACAAGTAACTGAACAAACTACGCCAAGAAATTAGGACAACGAAGGACTGGGCACGACTCGTGCACGACTCGGGCACAACGCAGGAACGCAGGAGAGTGCCAAACGACGAAAAACTGATATTCTTACTCCTCAAAACTCTGGACAACAATATATGATCATCGAGGGCCTCCGAGTGGTCCCTAAAGACAAGCCAAGGGTCCTACCCCAAGACTACCACATCTAGAGTTACAAGTAACGCAACCTAATGACTCGAGTGTGCACACTCCTCACTAGAGGGCCGGTAGGACGAAACCACCTCTAGGAGGAAGTCTATTAGGGGGTTCGGTAGCTGATCTCCGACCCACAACACTACCTTGATCAGAGGTACAAACAAAGGCCACAACCGCATGGTGTGGTGACGGCTCCTACGTCCGCCCCTCTAGATGGGTTTTACTTATCTTCACGTTCTTACGATACACTTTTAATTTATCATTAAGGTACATTATTTGTGCTTGCGCTTTTCGATTTATAAACGGCCGTAGCCGGAAACAACAACATATGAATCAACGAACGAACTATGGCATTGCCATGAAACAAGATTTGCATGAAAAGAGGTCCAAGAGTGAAAGACATGAGATGAAATGAATACAACGACGGTTGAAGCGAACGATTAGGCTTATGAGAACAAAAGGTACAAAACATGCTCAAGTCTTATAAGATCAATGTTCTTACCTTCCAGACTCACAAATTCTAGGAGAGTATCAAAAGTCCACGAAAGGTACTTCCTCAAAGTCACCACCTAAACAAGAGTCAAGTACAAAACGGATTACTACGAATCACAAGGTAGATATCCTCTAATGACTACCTCTTTCTCACAACCCATACTCTACACACCCAAAACCACACAAGACAATCCCAAAACAAATATGATCATAGGATAACCAAACGAACCCCAAATCGCACCAAACTTTCACCACACCTCCACCAACATGCTAGCAACGTTTTCAAACATTTAAACCCTTAAAATATCAACAATAACGCCCAAAATAAGGCAAGATCAGATCTAGACAGAAACCATTTAATTCAATCAAACCATTATGAAACCTTCCCAAATTTATACTACATGTTACCCATATCATAATAAGCTATCCTTTCAAATTTCATGCAATTCTAACCATAAAATCATCATCAAACACAAAACCCTAATTTATAAACCCTAATTTCATAACTTCATAATCTCATGCTTTAAATCCCCAAACAACAATGAATACAACACCAATCACAATACCATAATCATATTCATGCTTTACAACATCAATTAATTAAACATGAATTCAAAAAACCCTAATTTATAAAACATGAAAATGGGTAAAAATCCTTACAACTCTTGATGTAAAATCAAGAGAGAGAGTGAAGGCTGGGCGGATGGTGGCTACGGCGGTGGTGTGCGGCGGCAGTGAGGGTGGCGTGCGGTAATGGGCGGCTCCTCCTTCTCTCTTCTCTTCCTCTTCTCTCTTTCTTTCCTCTGTTCTGCGTACGTGCGTTTGGGTGGGGGGTTTGCTTCTTCCTTTTTTTTTTATTTAGTGAGAGATGAGGGAAAATAAGTGAGGGTATTTTGGTAATTTTGCCAATTAACTGCCCGATTAGGAAAGTGACCCAAAACGGTAAATATACCTAAATCCCACGGTAGAAACTACACACAAAACGTAACACCCTAATTAAATAATAATCCCAAAATTTACGGGGTGTTACAGACTTCCCTCCTTAAAACAAATCTTCGTCCCGAAGATTTAGGTTCCTGCTCTAAGGTAACACAGACTCACGTATAACCACGCATTTCTCGGTCTGTGTCCCACCTCAACTCTCAAACTTACTGATTTAGGCGGGGATACACAAAGGTACACAAGGGATAAGTAAGGTGAATAGTACGAATGTAAGGGTATAGTAACATAAAAGGGAGAGTGCATCATCAATGCACTCCCACACAAGGAGTTGTGTTTAGGAAGAAATACATTATCAATGCATTCCTGAGATAGCGCGCACACATTTATAAGTAAATTAAGCACATTTAGAACTTTATACAGTACATCAGACACGGAAGAAGGAACGCACGAGGTTCTCATCCCCCTTAAAAGAAAGGTTCGTCCCGAACCAAAAGTACCTTAATCGAATAAGTGGGGGTACTTCTCGCGCATGACGGACTCAACCTCTCAAGTGGCCTCTTCAACGTTGTTGTTACACCACAATACCTTGACTATGTTGGTCTCATTGCGTCGAGTCTTTCTTGTTTTTCTATCTAAGATTTTTAGTGGAGCCTCCTCGTAAGTCATTGTCTCATCCAACTCGATCGTTTCCGGGTCGAGCACATGAGATGGATCGCTAACATACTTTCGCAGCTGTGACACGTGGAACACGTTATGCACTTGGTCCAAATTTGCAGGTAAATCCAGTTGATAGGCCACTTCACCAATTCGTTCCAATATTTTGTACGGCCCAATAAACCTCGGGCTCAGCTTCCCCTTCTTGCCAAACCTCATTACTCCTTTAGTAGGAGATACTCTTAACAACACCATGTCATCCTTTTCAAACTCGATATGGCTACGAGTCTTGTCGGCGTAACTTTTTTGTCTGTCCTGAGCTGCCTTGAGTCTATCTTTGATTAGCTTTACTTGATCAATCATCTCTTGGATATAGTCAAGACCCAAAACTACAGTCTCACTGATGTCATTCCAACAAATCGGACTCCTACACTTTCTCCCATACAACGCCTCATAAGGTGCCATCTTGATTGACGCCTGGTAGCTGTTGTTATAAGAGAACTCAATTAGGTCCAATTTGTCTTCCCATCCTCCTTGAAATTGTAGAGCACAAGCTCGAAGCATATCTTCCAATGTCTGATTTGTTCTTTCAGTTAGTCCATCAGTAGTTGGGTGAAATGCAGTGCTCTTTAGAAGTCTTGTGCCCAAGGCTTCTTGTAACTTTGACCAAAACCTAGACACAAACCGCGCATCGCGATCTGAAACAATTTCATCTGGGACGCCATGTAGTCTCAGAACGTGATGTATGTAAGTATTGGCTAGTTGTTTCTTCTTCCAAGTGTCTTTCATGGATATGAAGTGCGCACTCTTCATCAGTCTATCTACGATCACCCAAATCATGTTATTTCCCTTAGGTGTCCTGGGTAAACCAGCGATAAAATTCATAGATATCGAACTCCACTTCCACTCCGTCACTGGCAGTGGTTGTAGCTTGCCTTGCGGTCTCTTGTGTTCACTTTTTACCTTCTGACAAACTAGGCACTTAGCTACGAATTCGGCTATGTCTTTCTTCATCCCAGACCACCAGAACACTCGTTTCAGATCTTGGTACATCTTATCTCCTCCGGGATGTACTGAGTATAAAGTAGTATGAGCCTCTGTTAGTATCTTTTCTCTCAGTTGAACATTGCTGGGAACACATACTCTACTTTGATAGCGAATCACACCATCTTCGGTCATCATGAACGATTCGCCATCTTTCTCCAATCTCCCGTTGAGGTACTCATCAGAACTCTGGAGTTCCTTAATCTCCCCTAAGAGATCGTTTTGAAACGTAGTGACTCCATGTTCCGATAACTGTATTCCAAAGTTTAGAAATTCATCTCTCAGCTTCTGTCGTTGTACTATCATCTGAATATTGTGCAAAGACTTCCTACTAAGAGCATCTGCTACCACGTTGGCCTTACCCTCGTGGTATTGAATCTCCATGTCATAGTCTTTAATGAGTTCTAGCCATCTCCTTTGCCTCATGTTAAGCTCCTTTTGAGTGAATATGTACTTGAGGCTTTTATGATCAGAGAATACCTTAAAAGGTTACTCCAAACAAGTAATGCCTCCATAGTTTCAAAGCAAATACCACAGCGGCTAGCTTTAAGTCGTGTGTTGGGTAGTTCTCCTCATAACTCTTGAGTTGCCTAGACGCATAGGCGATTACTTTTCGGTTCTGCATAAGGACACAACCCAACCCATTCTTTGAAGCATCCGTGTAAACCTCATATGGAATGTCTTCATCTGGCAGTGCTAACACTGGTGCAGACGTCAACCTAGTTTTCAGGGTTTGAAAGGCTTCCTCACAAGAGTCATCCCATTTAAACTTGGTTGCTTTCTTCATCAGTGTTGTCATTGGTTTCGCTATCTTCGAAAAATCCTTAACAAACCTCCTATAATAGCCAGCAAGTCCCAAAAAGCTCCTAATCTCAGTTACACTCTTGGGTGTAGGCCAGTCTTTGACTGCCTTAATCTTGGAAGGATCAACGGCTACCCCCTCCTTGGAAATTACATGACCCAGGAATGCAACTCTATCCAACCAAAACTCGCACTTTGAAAATTTACCATACAGTTTCCTTTCTCTCAAGACTTCTAGTATAATCCTCAAGTGCTCTTTGTGTTCTTCCTCATTCTTCGAGTATATTAGGATGTCATCAATGAAAACTACCACAAACTTGTCCAAATAAGGCCTAAATGTCCGATTCATCAAATCCATAAACACAGCAGGTGCGTTTGTCAACCCAAACGGCATCACAGTGAACTCATAGTGACCATACCTAGTGGAGAACGCTGTTTTGGGAACATCCTCCTCTGCCACCTTAAGTTGGTAGTATCCAGATCTCAGGTCAATCTTAGAGAATACACTCGCGCCCCTTAATTGATCAAATAAGTCATCGATTCTAGTTAGGGGATACCTATTCTTAATTGTCACATTGTTGAGCTCACGATAATCAATACATAGTCTCATACTTCCATCCTTCTTTCGCACAAATAAAACAGGTGCGCCCCAAGGTGACACACTAGGTTTTATATACCCTTTCTCCACAAGTTCATCCAACTGTTTCTTAAGTTCTTTCATCTCTGCAGGTGCCATTCTATAGGGTGTTTTAGCAATAGGACCAGTTCCAGGAACTAACTCTATCTTGAACTCGACTTCCCTTTTTGGCGGCATCCCAGGAATCTCCTCTGGGAAGACATCCTCAAAATCCTTCACTATTGGCACATCACTCAAGTCAGGATACTCTACACTAGTATCCCGCACGTGACATAAGAATAACGGGTTCCCTTTAGAGATCTGTTTCTTTAGGTTCATTACCGAAATCAGTTTGATTTTTGGTCCCTTTAAACTCACACGGTAAGAAACTCTTACATCCTTAGATCCTTTCAATGATATTTTCCCCAACCAACAGTCTAGCCTTGCCTTGTACTTGCCCAACCAGTCCATTCCCAAGATGACATCAAAATAAGGTAAAGGAAATTCCACTAAGTCGGTTTTGAACTCATGACCCCCAATTACTACTGGAACATCCTTAAACATGCTCTTACAATTGACATTCACTCCAGTAGGCATAGAGAAGTCAAAATCCACAATTAAACTAGACTTAAGGCCACATTTCTTAACAAACTTAGCAGCAATAAAAGAATGGGAAGCACCGCTATCAAATAAAACATGTGCAACAATAGAATTGACAAGAAAATTACCAGAGACTACATCAGTGTTTTCGGCCTCCTCCTGATTCATCAGATATAACTGCCCCACAGCCTTCTTGTTCTTTG
The DNA here is from genome assembly GCA_963680865.1 of Spergularia marina. Classification (NCBI taxonomy): domain Eukaryota; kingdom Viridiplantae; phylum Streptophyta; class Magnoliopsida; order Caryophyllales; family Caryophyllaceae; genus Spergularia; species Spergularia marina. The sequence continues at coordinate 15,779,244 of OY804553.1, read as the reverse complement.
TCGCAGCATTAACAGAACCACTCGGTGTTGCAGGGGTTGTGGTCGCATTATTCCTCGTAGGAGCCGGGTTCCTAAATGTGTTGGTGTTAGACCCCATATAACCACTCTGTGCCCTCTGATTTGGGAACCTAGGTTGTACGACCGATGCTCCCGAAACGGGCGCTGGTGGATTCCCAGCCCGTTTTGAGTAACAATCTGATGCCCTATGGCCAAGTTTTTGGCAATGGAAACACTGTATCTTCTCTCCATTGCACAACGTGGTCGGGTGGCTACGATTACACTTTCTACAGAAATGCTTTCGCTCATTCCCTTGGGTCTGAGCGCGGTTTGCAGACAGTCCTTTGTTGGAGTAGTTTCCCACGTTAGCTGATTGGGTTTTCCCTTTGTGACCCCCAAAATTGCCTCTTTTGTTAGAGAGTTCCAAGAGGTCCAGCGGGCTATCCTTCCTCTTCAGCTCTATGTCTGACTCCATCTTGGCCACCATCCTCTCAGTATTGTTAGCCTTAGCGTACAGTGCCTTGACAGTCGGGAAGTCTTCACCAACAAACCAACCCTTAACCTTCCAGTGAAGCTTTTCCAAGTATCGGTTGATTTGTGCTTCATCAGTGGCTACGAGGTCACCACCAAATCGGCTCAAGTCCATGAATTTTTCATGGAAATCCCTAACACTCATTTTCTCCGTTTGCTTCAATTCCTCGAATTCAGCCTTTTTCTGTTTCTTCAAGTGCTCAGGGAAGAATTCAGCCTCTAGATATTTCTTAAGGTAGAGCCAGGTTCTCTCATAAGAAGTTACAGTACCATCAGCTGCTCTTTCCACTGTTGGTTTGAAGAATTCGTCACGAATTCCCTGCCACCAACGTCTAGCCAAGTCTCTCAAATAATAGGCCCCGATTCGTACTTTATACGCATCTGGGCAGCCCACTGAGAGGAAGATCCTCTCCATATCCTCAATCCATTCATCTAATTCCACAGGGTCACCTCTTCCAGAATAATTTGGGGGATTTTTCTTTTGCACAGCGTTAGACATCTTTGCCAAAGTCATCTCCTCAATATTTGGCGTTGCAGTAGTCTGGTTATCAGCAGTATTGTTATTATTCTGTTGGTTAACAGCTTGATTTGCCAGAAGTTGGGTCATAAAATTGGTCATAGCTGCCATGTGTTGGTTCGAGGCTGCCATTTGCTGGTTTGAGGCCTCTTGTCCTGCAGCCAATTGCTGTAGGATAGCTGTAAACTCTGGGTTACCCTGATTAGTAGAACTATTCCCGCGTGCCATATTCTATATGATAGTAACGGATTAAATTAGCAGTATAGAATACTATGTAAGGCATCTTACAGCCCAACGTAAACAACAAGAAGCAGTAAGGTAGAAAACGATAAATAGTTGAAACAGACGCCTCTAAGTTATTCGTCTCGCTTAGTTCTGACTTTTCTGGGATTTTTTTTTTTTTTTTTTTTTTTTTTGTGTTACTGTACACGGCTGCCGAGATCGGTAGCTTCACGGCACAATGAAGACGAATTGGAAACGAGTGCACTATAGCATACGCTCACTAACAACACACAATTTAGCACATAATACTACTCATAACATTTATTAAAGCAACAAAGTGAGTCTTAGGGGTGTTGTCCCCTAACTAAGGTACCAAAACGAAATAACCAACATAAAAGCAAAGAGTACGCATAACATTCAACCCCAAGTAAACAGAAATAAAACTTAACAAATTCTTAGATATCTAGTAGGCCTTATGCCTTTATTTATAAGTCTCTATTGATCCTTTAAGCATCATCACTTGGATCATAATCCTCATCATTAGGAACTTCCCCTCCATCATTTTAATCTGCGTCGCTCAACTCCTCATCCGAGCTAATCACGATTATTTCGATGTCACTAGTTCCAATAGCATCATCCTCCTCTTCACTCGTGGGGACTTCCTCAGGCTCCTTCTCCGTGTCCACTGGTGCATCCTCTCCAATAGGCGGGGATGGGGGGTTAGGAGAATAGTGAGATTCCTCAACTTTTACTTTCTTCTGATTCAACTGACTAGGTATTTCATGTTCTTGTAGCTGAACCTTCTTTCCTTTCATCACATAAGCTTCATGAGGTCCCGGGGTAGGGTTACCATTAATAGGGTACGAGGGTACAGGAGGTATGTAGATTGGGTGATCCTCAGGTATTTGAACAAGGGTAAGGGATACCTCATATTCCCACTCCAGAATTACCTCTAACCTGTCAATGTCTATCACTCTACCTGATCTGTCCCTCAAGTATTGTGAATTCCCTGTGAGACATGCATAATAAGCATTCCTTTCCAGTCTAGCTCGAACCTCCTCCCAGCAGGGATGTATCCTCAGATTAATTAAGGTCACAAAGACTTGGACTTTGGGTCTAACTGCCCATGGGAATCTTTCGGCTGCCTCAGTTAGTTTTGCTCTCATTCTGGTGACGAACTCCTCTACAGATTCACCAATTCTCATACGGTCCTGGAAAGTCTCAGAGGAAAAAAGCTATATGATCCGGGATCGTCCATGGACCAGCAATTGACCTTACACCAGATGGTCCAAACTCCCAAACATACATTCTTGAGCCTGCCATTCTGCCAGTATATCAAAGAGAAACTCCAAGTGCATTAGTATCGAAATTGTATATGTACACCACATAACTCGCAGGTCAAAACCATCAGTGTAAACTCCTTCCCTAGTATCACATAGCAGTTAACACATAACATGCGAATGAATGCACCCAACCAATCCCCTAATTTTCAAAACATAGATTTTTTTTTTTTTTTTTTGAGTTTGAAATCATTTTGTAAACTCAACTAACTAGAGCAATGGCTCTGATACCAACTGTAACAACCCTAAATTTCCGACAAATTTAAACAAGCAAATAAAGGACTGTTATGCCGCCGTTGACCACCAAATCAACGACAAGGCTTATTAAATCAAATTCTAAAAAAAAACAACGTTGGTCAGCGGAAGACTTGTAGTTAAGTTTACAATCCAAAACAAACCGGAAGAAATAAATTACAATCGTTCTTATAAGTCCAAATGTTTGACGAATTATTCTAAATTCCCCATGTTATGCGTTGACCTTCAAGCAAACAAGCAATCACCTTCAAGACCTGTCAACTGCGCCATCATAACAATGACACAGGCCCCAAAATAGGGTAGGGACAAACCCAAACAGAAAGAACGTCAGCACAGGCTGAGTAAGAGAAAAGAGCAACAAAAGACAAGAAGATACGCGCCTTAAAGTGGCGCGTAGCTACAAGTAACTGAACAAACTACGCCAAGAAATTAGGACAACGAAGGACTGGGCACGACTCGGGCACAACGCAGGAACGCAGGAGAGTGCCAAACGACGAAAAACTGATATTCTTACTCCTCAAAACTCTGGACAACAATATATGATCATCGAGGGCCTCCGAGAGGTCCCTAAAGACAAGCCAAGGGTCCTACCCCAAGACTACCACATCTAGAGTTACAAGTAACGCAACCTAATGACTCGAGTGTGCACACCCCTCACTAGAGGGCCGGTAGGACGAAACCACCTCTAGGAGGAAGTCTATTAGGGGGTTCGGTAGCTGATCTCCGACCCACAACACTACCTTGATCAGAGGTACAAACAAAGGCCACAACCGCATGGTGTGGTGACGGCTCCTACGTCCGCCCTTCTAGATGGGTTTTACTTATCTTCACGTTCTTACGATACACTTTTAATTTATCATTAAGGTACATTATTTGTGCTTGCGCTTTTCGATTTATAAACGGCCGTAGCCGAAAACAACAACATATGAATCAACGAACGAACTATGTCATTGCCATGAAACAAGATTTGCATGAAAAGAGGTCCAAGAGTGAAAGACATGAGATGAAATGAATACAACGACGGTTGAAGCGAACGATTAGGCTTATGGGAACAAAAGGTACAAAATATGCTCAAGTCTTATAAGATCAATGTTCTTACCTTCCACACTCACAAATTCTAGGAGAGTATCAAAAGTCCACGAAAGGTACTTCCTCAAAGTCACCACCTAAACAAGAGTCAAGTACAAAACGGATTACTACGAATCACAAGGTAGATATCCTCTAATGACTACCTCATACTCACAACCCATACTCTACACACCCAAAACCACACAAGACAATCCCAAAACAAATATGATCATAGGATAACCAAACGAACCCCAAATCGCACCAAACTTTCACCACACCTCCACCAACATGCTAGCAACGTTTTCAAACATTTAAACCCTTAAAATATCAACAATAACGCCCAAAATAAGGCAAGATCAGATCTGGACAGAAACCATTTAATTCAATCAAACCATTATGAAACCTTCCCAAATTTATACTACATGTTACCCATATCATAATAAGCTATCCTTTCAAATTTCATGCAATTCTAACCATAAAATCATCATCAAACACAAAACCCTAATTTATAAACCCTAATTTCATAACTTCATAATCTCATGCTTTAAATCCCTAAACAACAATGAATACAACACCAATCACAATACCATAATCATATTCATACTTTACAACATCAATTAATTAAACATGAATTCAAAAAGCCCTAATTTATAAAACATGAAAATGGGTAAAAATCCTTACAACTCTTGATGTAAAATCAAGAGAGAGAGTGAAGGCTGGGCGGACGGTGGCTACGGCGGTGGTGTGCGGCGGCAGTGAGGGTGGCGTGCGGTAATGGGCGGCTCCTCCTTCTCTCTTCTCTTCCTCTTCTCTCTTTCTTTCCTCTGTTCTGCGTACGTGCGTTTGGGTGGGGGGTTTGCTTCTTCCTTTATTTTTTTTATTTAGTGAGAGATGAGGGAAAATAAGTAAGGGTATTTTGGTAATTTTGCCAATTAACTGCCCGATTAGGAAAGTGACCCAAAACAGTAAATATACCTAAATCCCACGGTAGAAACTACACACAAAACGTAACACCCTAATTAAATAATAATCCCGAAATTTAAGGGGTGTTACACAAGGTGTTTGTTGCTCGTGATGGTGTCTTTTTGGAAAGAGATTTTATTTCCAAAATGGCAAGTGGGAATAGTAGTGTGTTTCTCGAAAAAATTCGAGATGAGCAACAAATGGATGTGGTTGACCCCACATCAGAGACGGGCTAGCCGGATTCCATCGTCCCGTCGCGGAATGTGGAACAAGCTCGGAGGATGGCGTATTCCACGCGCGAATCCTATCCTGTCCCAATAGAATCTAATTCTAACGAAGATTCACAAGATGTTGTGACTTCTTCTGTTGCTAATAACCTACGTAGATCGAGTAGGCCATGGGTACCGTCCAGAAAATATGTGGATTTTCTTTTGACACAGAGTCACGATATCTTACTTTTAGAAAGTGAAGAGCCTGCCACCTATTTACAAGCTTTGATGAGTCTCAACTCCGTAAAATGGCTTGACGCCATGAAATATGAGATGGATTCCATGTCTAAAAATCAAGTATGGAACTTGGTTGATTTGCCAGATGGGGTAAAACCTATCGGTTGCAAATGAGTTTTCAAATTGAAAACAAACAAGGATGGAAACATAAATGTTTTCAAACCAAGATTAGTTGCAAAGGGTTTTAAGCAGATTCATGGTATAGACTATGATGAAACTTTCTCTCCAGTTGCAATGCTTAAATCTGTCCGGATACTCCTAGCGATTGTAGCTCATTACAATTATGAGATATGACAGGTGGATGTCAAAACAGCCTTTCTTAATGGTTATTTGAAAGAGGATGTGTACAAGACACAGCATGAAGGTTTTAAGGATCCAGGTAATCCTAGGAAAGTATGCAAACTTCAGTATTTATGAATCGAAGCAAGCATCTCGGAGTTGGAACCTTCGCTTTGATGAGTCGATCCAATCATTTAGCTTTCTCAAATGTGAAGGAGAACCATGTGTGTATAAGAAAGTAAGTGGGAGTAATGTAGTCTTCTTGATCTTGTATGTAGATGACATACTTCTCATTGGAAACAATATTCCTATGCTAGAATCTGTAAAGGTTTGCCTTGGAAAATATTTCTCAATGAAAGATTTAGGAGACGCAGAGTACATTCTTGGAATCAAAATCTATAGGGATAGATCCAAGAGGATGATATGACTGAGCCAAGGAACTTATAATGATAAAGTTCTTAAGAGGTTCGGCATGGAAAACTCTAAAATAGGTTTTCTACCTATGCAACATAGCATACGTCTTAGCGAGACTCAGTGTCCTAGAACACCTGATGAGCTGAAACAGATGAGCTCGATTCTTTATGCATCAGTCATAGGATCGATCATGTATGCTATGATTTGTACTCGCCCAGATGTTTCATATGCTTTAAGCGTGTGTAGCAGATACCAATCACGTCCCAATGTACCACATTGGAATGCAGCCAAGAACATTCTGAAGTACTTGAGAAGGACTAAAGATGATTTCTTAGTGTATGGAGGTGAGGATGAACTTATCGTTGAAGGATATATTAATGCAAGCTTCCAAAGTGACAAGGATGATTCCAGATCCCAATCTGGATACGTTTTTCGTCTGAATGGAGAAGTAGTGAGCTGGAAGAGTTCAAAGCAGAGCACAGTGGCTGATTCTACAACTGAAGCTGAGTACATTGTTGCTGGTGAAGCAGCAAAGGAAGCTGTTTGGATGGTGAACTTTATTAGTGAAATTGGTGTTGTTCCTAGTGTTGCTAACGAAATAGACCTTTATTGCAATAATAATGGTGCTATTACTCAAGAAAAAGAACCAAGGTCACACAGTAAAGCCAAACATGTGCTCAGGAAATTTCATATCATTCGCGAGTTTGTCAAACGAGGAGATATGAAACTTTGCAAAGTACATACAGATGCTAACATTGCAAATCCGTTGACTAAACCTTTACCGCAATCAAAGCAGGATAGTCATATTTTCAAGATATGGGTATGTATCAAGCAAGTTGGTGACTGACTTTGATTTTGTATGATTTTGAAATTGTGAATTTGTTCATGGTTTGAATTATACACTACAATTATGTTTATTATTATTGCGAAACATTGTTTCACGATCTATTTAATTATGGTTTAGAAATTAAATATCGTCCAAAATAATTTATGATTTCAAATAGGTTTTGTCAAAAATCTTTTAGACAAATGAAACCCTATTTAGTGAACTGAAATTATAAATTAAATTTTGAGCCCCTAGTATAAGTCATTTGTTATGGACAGACAAATGACACGGAAATACTAGTTTGTAAGTCGATTGATGGTGCTGTTTCATGGACCATAGGGACATTGGATGTCTAGTCAATTACATGGATATATACTAGATAACATATATTGGACTGACCCACTATACAATTCCATAAATTATGTTTGGAATTCATATTGATTATTGTGGTAAATTCCTTAGACATGAGTGCATCATTTCTCCTATATATGAAAGGATTGGTATGTCTTTGATCTTGCTCAACGTCATGCTGTAAAAGGGGACTATAAAGACAATGATTGGGGCTGCTAAAACTTGAGTGGGAGTAATGGGTGTACAAGATTGGAGAGTCCTCCTATGTGATAGGAATAGTGTCCAGGCCACTTGAAGAGTAGGAATCGAAAATGCATGGCCGTGCTCGAATGGATTACATGTTAATCATTCGTCTTGCAATACAACTCAGATTTCATGGAACGATTTGACTGATGATATGAAGGATATGTGATATCGCAATATATTCAAATCAGACACTAAGAGGTGAGGGAATTCATATGTCACACTTGCTTTAGGACAAGTGGGAGATTGAAGGATCGTGTCCTTCGATCAAGTGTCATTCCAATAATAACGAGGATTATATCATGAGAATATTATATTCGGTAATATTAGGTGGTCGGAGTGTCTAGAAACCAACTACGATCTGTTGGCTTAATGATTAAGCCGACTACTAACTATTACCGAGTCCTACAGGGTCACACGCATAGAGTCTCGAACCAGGTCTAAGACGATAATATCTGATGGATTATTAGTTATTATTGGGCTTAGGGTTTTACTGAGTGATTAGATTATTTACTGTATCAAATATATTCAGAGTATATATGTACTGTATGAGTATCACGTAATATAATTAACAGAGTTTTGACTCTAACCTATTAACCTAATCACACGTAAAACACACGGCCTCCTCAAGAGCAAAATGTGAGACTGTCTCCCGGAGTTCTAGCAGACAAAGTTTGGGGAATCTGGTTCGGTGCTCGCGTGGACTGAGTAGAGGGGTCGCGTTTGGGATCCTGTTCCTCCTATAATCTGAGCACTTGTTACACGCATCAAGAGGTATTATTAATTGTATTGGTCATATTAATTATTGCATGTGATCTTGGGTTAGATGCACGAAAAATTGTTTTCTAAATTCCGCACTTTTAGCATCTAAAACTCTACATGGAGTACTCGACTCGTGTGTGGGTCGATAGTGGTCTGGATAATGTAATTGATATTGCGGTTGCGGATTTCGTATCTGCTATGACGTACATGGTTCGCATTTTTCCCTTAAAAAAAAAAAAATTCAGATAGGGGTATCAATAACGTGTCATATATATGTTTGCATATATATTACATATATTACTGTATGAATGAAATAAACGACAAAGCATGCATCCAAACTCCAATTTACTGGGTTTGGCACCACAAGCTAATGATCAATTACAATACATATGTACAAGTGTTTTTTGGTAGGGAGGCATACTAATAATGCTGCGGGAATATAATGGGGATATGAGGGTTCCAATCATGGATATTTCTAGGCCGGTTGAACTTCAACCGTTGATCCTTTGTATCATCGTATGTACAACTGGTATAATAGAGTTGCTAGCTAGAACCTATGCTCAATATCATTAATTGATTTATTGAGCATATGTGTTCATTGATCTACTCTAGGCAGCTGTGGGGCGTCACCATACCAGACGTTGATCCATCAGCATGAACGCAAGATGATATTGCTGGCTTTTCATGGTAAGTTAGCTTCACATTATCTAATTTCAAGTTTCTGCAAGGGTTTTCTGGACTGCAATCAAATTTTATGGCGATTTCTGTAGCCGATGTTCCATGAATGTCTTGGTAAGTTACATCACTAATTTTCACCCCTGATGCCTGTCAGTACATTAACAACATTGTTAATCTATGCATGATCGTTGGATTAATCGTATAGTAGACAATCATATAGCACGAACTTGAGCTATATATGCGCGATTTCTCACCTTTCCTGGACAATCTTTGTTGTTGGGGCAATAGTTTTGGTCGATAATAATCGGATTTTGTACGTTCAACATAGTACAATGCTGAAACAGGACATCTTTCACAAAACCATTACTTGGCCTTCCCCAAGACTTTATCCTTAGACCATTCTGAGCATTCGCAAATGTGACGCCTTTCACGGTAACATTTTGGACGCCTTGCTCATGCAAATCTTTTCCTAAGCTACCAATGCTGCATTTACCAAAAGAATACTTTGTTAATGAAGTAAATTAATTTCATATTCATCAAACTAGAAAGTTTCTCGTATAGGTAAATTATAATTGCATGAGTGCATGAAAATGATCTACCGTACGTACCTAATGCCATGACCAGGGCCGCAAAAAACATTTTCGATCCAGAGGCCAATTGTACCGGCACCCACGGATACGCAGTCGTCGCCCGTACTAATCTTAGAGTTCAAAATTGTGACCGTGTCTGAAAACTGTACGTGAATCCCATCAGTGTTTGGGCTATTTCCAGATGCTAAAATTTTAACACTTTGGATTTTCACGTTCTTGCAGTTGTTAAACACGATATGGTAGAGTTGGCTGTTTATTGATTTCAAGCCTCTTATTTCAATGTTGTTAGAATTTGTGAACGCCATAGTCTGCCAATTCAAGAAACAACAAAATGCGTCATTAATTATTATTTAGTAAGACTTTTTAAAATCGAAAACATATATCTTTGCCCATATATACCTAAGATAGCAAAACATGTGTGATCTTATGGTACGTACACCCTACTTTTCTTTTCTTAGGTTAACATGTTGACTTTGACATTAATTAATTGAGTTCATATTTTGGTCATTATTAACCTATGAAAAAAAAGAGTTCAAATTATTATATACCATATATGTATAATGGTTGGACTCGTATTAGCCATTAATTAATCTGTGAGCAAATGCGTACAGTTCGTTCGAAAGAAAATATGACTTAATCATGCGTATAGATCAAACTTTAACATATATGAATGAAAACCCGAAAAGAAAATATATATAAGGGGAGTATTAGACATTTTTTTTTTTTTTTGCTAAAGGTGACAATATTAACGTGACTAAAAAGTATTATTGTATCCCAACATGACATTTAGTATCGAGACTCCACTTAATTTTTCTAGAGGTACGAAACAGTTTTAGTATAAAAAATGATACTAAAAAGATCCAAAATTTTTGACATCGGCAATTCGGCACCACAATTGTCTTTTTTTTTTCTGTTTTTTTTTCTTTTTTCTTTTTCGGGTGACCCTTAACGCTTTAAACTTGCTATTACGATAGTGAGGGAATAGTATGTACTCGGTATTACGATCAAAATTAAGACATCATTTTGTAAAGAGATGAAGGTCTAGTTAAGTCGCCCGCTTACCGTTACACCCCTAGGACAATTATTGTTCTTGTTGGACTTCTTACAGCTCCACAAGTCGGCACCTTTGCCGTCTAGTATCCCACCGGTGATGCTAACTCCGGTAGCTTTCACAAAAGAAAGCCATGTCTCGGCCTTCCCAGCAAGAACTCGAAAATCAGTCGGAGCAATAATGCTACCCTTGATAATGAAATTGATAGCCCCACTCTTACATTTGCTCCCTTCAAAAGCGATGGGATTTTCTATCAAATACCTTCCTTTAGGCACCATTATAGTTGATGGTCCGGTAGCGTCACAAGCTTTGTTCCATGCATCCAAAAATGCCTTCGACGTGTCTGTAACCCCGTTTGGTTTCGCCCCTAGGCTTACGACATTGTATGTGTTTAACCCCGTAATTAACACCGTGTTTAAAATTAAGGTGAATAAAAATGTCAACATTGTTGTAACAATCAAGCTGTTGTACCTTGAGTTCACCATTTTTTTAGTTTGTGTTTGATAAAATGAAATTTTTAAACTTAATTAGAAGATTTCTAATTTGATGCTTTGGTTGAATGTATGATTATGGAGAAAATGAACAAAGTTTCGAGTATTTATAGGGTTTGATAAATGAGTTTCTTGTAGATTAACTAAAGGCCTAGTACTTTCGAAGTTGCAAGAAAGCTGCTAATGGAGCGCCGCAAAATCAAAAATCCTTAAATTTGTTACTTTGAAAAATTAGTTTTCCTCCAAATAAGCGTAAAATGTGTGACGGTGTTAACATTTGACATATGAATATAGAATTGTGAGAGAGATAGGTAAGATCATAATAGTGACACATAACTGAATAACTGATATACTATATAGCTAGACAATCATGTTAATTAGTAGCTGAAAATTAATTAATTAATTAGCTGAAGTAAAGAGAGTTATTAGTAACTGTTACCTTACGTAATAGCTAATTAAGAGAAGTTAGAGAACATGCATGCAAATTTGAATTGAAGGAAACAAAAAATTAGCAAAAACAAGTTCTTCTGGGGTGTTAGTGTAATAGGTTTAGGTCATATACTAGTAAATCTTTCGTAGTTTTAATCGATAAATTTGTCCTTTCGATCTTTGTAACTTTTTTAAAATTACGTTATGTCTCTTTAGAGTCGTATGAACTCTTAAAGCCCAAAATCACAGTTTAATTAGAAAACTGCGTATCTACTATCTTCTTAGAGTTATGCACTGCGACAACTTTTCACGTGTGGATATATGTGATGAAGAGATTATCCTTAAGTTTAATTACCATAAGTCCACATTATCTTCCTTAAGACATTATGGGTATAGAATAAACTTAAGAAGTAACTAGATTTTAAAGGAACTTTATTATCCTAGCTAACTCATATGTATATGCCCACACCTAGCTCCATTTCTTAATATTAGATCTTTTCCTCTCATTTTACACTATTCTAATAAGATTTTGGTGAAAATTAAAAATGGGGGAAATGCTAGAATTAGGCCATTAGGGGTATATATGAAGCCTCGTACAATGGTACAAATAAGAAAACTGAAGCTCACTTTGTTGTTGGCCGTTCGTTGTTACCATAGTTCAAACACCCGACTTGTGGTTTAAGACAAAAAATCATTCAACCAATAGATCGATCGCATGTAAGTTCGTAAAGAATATTGTAAATTAACTTAATAAGAAAAGAGAAAAGCAAACTGAAAGGTCTATATTAATTAAGAAATGATTAATTAGCAGAAGTAAAGAAACTTAATTGTATCCTTACGTGAGTAATACGTGACAAAGAGAACATGCAAATTGGCAAAAACCAGGTTCTTTTTTTAGGGTGTTGTGTAGGTCAATTGACATGTATTCATGTTGCTTCAGCCACAAATTTTACTTATTTTCTATCTACAACCTGCGGCCCATACCCCTATAACCCACAATTCGTTACGAATGTTCAATTTTTCCAGCTTATTTTTTGTTGTTGTGGTTATGTTTGTTACTTGGATCATATTATATAGCAAAGAAGTGTATTATTGTATCATTATTGTATGGGCCATTAACATCTTTTCCCGCAGCAATTTGATGACTTACGTCTGACAATTTATGGAGTACTTATTCTACAAGCTAAGTTTTGATCTTCTTGATCAGATCATATGAATTAGATAAGCTTGTCGACAATAATCCACAATTGTTTTACTACTAGCATTTGCATTTTCGATTCACACGAAAATAGTTCCATTTAAAAACAAATATGGTACTCAAGGTTTGCACCATTGCATCTAGTGAAGAATTAAGGCATCTAGTTAATATGTCATAAAACAAAAATCTCATAACATGACAGACTGACTTATGTGATAATGTTAAATGATGAAAGAGTTTTAGACTATAAATTATAGCGTGCAATTGAAAAAAAAAAATTACTTTTGCGATGAGTCCGATGACCCATAACATACACAAAGTTTAGCACAAGTTACGCAAAACTAATCAAATATTGAAAATGGTAATTAGTCAATGCATTAGTTAAATCATTTTATCTAATCGCAATTTGCAGATATGGGCATGATATATTGATACGGCGTACGTACATCGTAGTGTGCGTTTGTTGTTGTGGAAGCACGTCTCATGATCAATCGAACTTGTGTTATCATGGGCTATTAACTATAATCCAGATAGAATTTGCTTCGAAAAGACATCTTGGATTTGATTCGTAACCATACTTGTAGCACAAGCAATCCAGCCGTTGAGTAGATTCAACGAACTTTAAACAGGATTGGAGAAGAAAAAAAATGTTTAACTTGTGCGTCAACTATATCTTCCAAACTGCATGTGCATGGCTCCATTCTGGCATTCTTCTCCACTGCATGCAACCTCGCTATAGCTAAAAGGCCTAACCATACATATAGGATTATAGGTCATTTGGTAATTTAGAGACGTAGACGTGTATGATCGTAAATCTCGTATGTATGTGAAGAGGATTTGGTGCGCGTCATCAGAGTGTACTAATTTTTTTGCATTAGTATATTCGATCCTTACGTGTTTACCAAACCTAATATATGCAGAAACTAAAGGAGTTTTGAAAAATTGATCTGATAACACTACGGCTAGATGATTTAAATATGATCTTAAGTGGACCATCTATATTTTTACGGAGTCGAGGTGGGCCACCATGTCTGGAGACACCTCAATCACGCGGTACCTTTTGGGACAACGTGTGAATTATTTTTTTTTCCAGCGAAATATTGTTAGGTATAGGCATATGACGGACGTTGCTCAAATTCAAAATTAAAACGTCTAAAATTGAATATCAAAAGTAAAAAAAATTCACAATATTTTTTTATTATAAATAATCAATATATATTTACTATTAATTAATTTCATCTTTACCTTATTATTTTGTACATTCCTTATTACTTATTTGAACTGAAACCACATCATCTATATTGAAAGTGAAAGTTTTAATATGATAAAATCTATTGATAAAATTACTTGTGTACAAATAAATAAAATGATAAAATTTATTTCGGGCGTAGCCCAGGTAGTAAACTAGTAAGTAACGTTTCCATATCAGAAAATTCACAATGTTTTTTTATTAAAAATAATCAATATTTACTATTAATTATCTTATTATTTTGTACCTTCCTTATTACTTATTTATTGAAGTTTTATAAATGATAAAATTTATTGATAAAATTATTTGTTCACAAAGAAATAAAATGATAAAATAGTAAACTAGTATACCCTAAAAAGTAAAGATCAGGTGTACGTGCTTATAAGGATCTATATCGATCATTACACAAACACATTGCAAATAGCGACTGCGTAATTTACCGGATATTACATACGACTGTCAGAATGAAAATAAACACTAACAAATTAACAAATATTAGGGATTGGCCCTTCAACATCTTCGCAAGATGATTGAGCTGCTTCACCATGGTAAGAAAGATCTACATCTTCTACCTTGATATTTTCGCATGGATTATCTGAACTGCAATCGAGTTTCACTCCGAACTCTGAAGCTGATGATCCATGAATGCTTTGATATGTCACGTCGCTTATTTTTATTCCCGAGTCCTACAAAAGCATCCAAAAGCTCTTAAGAATTAGAATTTAGTATATATACACAAGAACACTTCAAAAGTTTGAAAGGACATCTAAGATCAAAGCAGTCTTCCAAATTAAAATGCAAAAAAGCCAGGCTATCTCAGTCTTTCCAATGTCAAGACCTGCAAGCAAAAGGACAGTATGATATGTACTTAGGTAGACATACATACTCACCTCGCCAGGGCAGTCCTCATGATGAGGGCAATAGTTTTGATCGATTATGATTGGATTTTCCGCATTATCGATTGTAATGTCTTGAAAGAGCACTTTTTTCACAAATCCGTCGCTTTTCCTTCCCCAGGATTTAATCCTTACACCATTAGTAGTGCCGGTAAAAGTAACAGTTTTGACTGTCACATCTTCGACTCCTTCTTCATCCCTTTCCTTCCCTAGACTGCCGATGCTGAGTCAAAGATATATCATTATACATCAGGCATGTAGTCTAGATACCTCACTTTTAAATATAGCTCCTTGGGAAGGAAGCATAAGAAAATATTGACTCGATTGAGAACCACAAAAGTAGGAGCAGAGGAAGCAACAGATCAAGTCATTCACAGTACAGTAGTCAGTAGCCTGTGTGGTGATTAGCAAGGAATTTACGCATTCCTTCATATGACAGCTGAAATAAAGCATTGGGTAATTTAAGTTTAACCATGGCACATGATATGACAGTTGCCGAACACCATGTAATTAATTTTCAATGTGTGATCTGTTTCGGTTTCATGATAGCATCAACTACAGAACGTTTGAATATATAGCAAACAAAAACTGTATTCGATTGAACAGGGTTATCATGTATTCATGTTACAGTGTTAGATAACAGGCTGTATAAGTTACTTGCGTGCTTAAGCTTTGTATGAACATACCTAATGCCATGGCCAGGTCCGCAAGCCATATTCTCAATCCATAACTTGGTTGTGCCAGGACCGACTGAGACACAGTCATCTCCGGTGGCAACATCAGAATGCAAGATAGTTACATCCGAAGATAGCTGCACATGGATGCCATCAGTGTTAGGACTGTCACCAGGAGCTGTAATTTTTACGCCTTCCACTTTCACCTTCTTACAGCCATGGAAAACTATATGATACAGTTGGCTGTTAACCGACTTTACTCCATTCAGCTCAATGTTTGAGGAATCTGAAAATCTCAGGCTCTGCACTTGAAGGAACAGACAAAGTTTAGGCCCTTGTAACTTTTAAGCCCTATTAATTTATCATACTACAAGCTACAAATAAACAGACTTTAACTACTAGCAAAAGGTGGTTTACTTTTGAAAGCTCTCTCCGTCCTACTATAAATAAACTCTCTATTTCATTTGAATATGTGAGGTTTTTAAAAAACAGGAAATAAGAAAAATAAGGTCTCAAAGATTAACAGCATTCTCGAGTGAATCCGTTACAGACAAAAGTTTCATGAAGAATCGACCACAATCTATGCCCAAAGTTCTCAGTCATAACCCCAAAATTTGTCACTAAATTATCACCTATCGATAACTCCGTGTCATCCATAGACCGTTATACGCTTATAACAAAATCATCTTTGAGTTTCTGTAATCTAACTTTTCTAATGAATCATTAATACAAATGAAAACAGGAAAGAAAAATCTAATGTGGGATGAAAATTTACCGTAGCTCCTGCAGGACAGCCATCGCCAGACTTCTTACACTCATATAATCCATGAGCCTGGGCATCGAAAACGCCACCAGTGATCGAAACTCCGCTGACAGCATCAAAGGAGAACCAGTCCGTTGAATCTCCCAAGTCCTTATAATCAGTAGGACCAGCTAAGGTGGCCTTATTAACATCAAAGTTAACCTCCCCACCTTTGCATTTTTTGCCACTAATTGCCACTGGAGAGCTAATCAAGTACCGTCCCTGAGGAAAGAATATGGTAGACTTTCCTGATGATTTGCAGGCGGCCTTCCACGCTGCTAGGACAGCCTTTGATGAGTCCGATTTTCCGCCAGAGTCCGCACCTAGGCTCACCACGTTGATCGAATTACCTGGTCCTGTATCTCCTTCAATGCCATGAATGAGTTTACTTTTTGCTACAAAGTATATTGCTGCAACTACAATAAGGATTACAACAGCTACAATTATTTTAGTGCTCTTGCTCATAGTCTCCTGTGGATCCTAGTCTTTCTGCAATGCTGCACAAAACTTACGTGCATATTGTAATCACTGAATTTGGAAACTGGTAAAAAAGAAGAAAAAAAAAAAAAAGGAAGCTAAGCTCAACTTTCTAAATCCTGGATACTTTCCTTTTACCTTTCTCGTCATGATGAAACAGAAATCTTTTTGACAAGTTATTACAGTATGCTTGAACTGATGTTTTTAGGTATTCTTGATGTCACGAAAAGGTAAGTTTTCAAATGAGCTTTACATGTTCAACTTGAGAAGACGTCCTCTGACACCACAGATGATCACTGAATTGATCAGAAATATCGAACTATCACCGATAGCGTACTACACAAAACATTCATGCATACAGCTTATAGAACTTAACATTTATCATTTGGCAGTTCACTCAAATATCAGGCAAGAAGTAAAAAGATAATAGTATGAGTTAAGAGAGTAAGAGACACACTGTGCAACAGAGAGGCTGATCAGCGGCCAACTGGCCATCAGTATCCTTGAGAATACGTAATTCACCAACAGAAACAAGTTTTACAGAAATCTTCGACACAATACATTGAGAGATTACATATAACTATATACAAGTCACTGAACCCAAAAAAAAAAAAAAGGCTGTGTATATTCATCGCCTATTATTATGTATCTACACAGCACCTTCCTCAAGTCTCATTCTGTAAGATACAACAGGTAAGCGTGTATATATCATGTATGTATAGTTGTATCTTGTATACCATATTGTCTTTGTTTGATTGTTACAACATGTGAAGACTTATATCATTTCCGGAACAAAATGATACCTAAACCACTGACTGCCACGGTTAAAGCAAGAGGGATGATAACAGATGATACAGAATCAAGAATGCTGACAGTTGTCTCGGTTCTGTCTTGGCGCAATTTCTCTCCGAAATATTCGTGCAATAGGTTGCTGAGAATGTCCAACTGATGCATAATTTGGCGCTGCCCTCTTGATATAAGCATTATCTGCTCCAACACCGCTTCATCAACAGTCGAGACATGACATATATAGAGAGAGAAAGAGAGACAAGAAGAGAAAAAAGAGCACCAAGTAAATGTTATGGACAACACCATCAAGTTCCAGTAATAACAAGATTCTAGACTTACCAGTATCATGATCCATGACCAACTAAAACTCTACCACCAAAAAAATCAGGCTTTGTCCTAAGACTGTTAAATTTGGCACTGTTCCAACTTCTAAGACTGCTAAACAGGTTAGAAACTCTATTGCCTCAAGTAACACTGTTAATTACCAATTTTTCGCCCCATGTCTAACTAAGTTTAAATTCATGTCCCTTTTTATAGCAAATACGAAGTGAAAGAGGGCGCGCGGTCCTCATATGCAAATAATCATAAAAAAGACCTTTTTGTTGGATGAACGTAACTGAAATACCCTTCAAAGCACCCACAACTTTCGTCCATAAAGAAACTAGGAACACAGTAGATAATCAAAATGTGAAGAAAAAGACTAGAAGTTCCCTCAAAACAAATGCACCAGCTAACAGCAACACTGCACACTTCCATATTATGCCCTTTCTTAGTGCTAAGCTCAAAAGTAAATGCCCAAAAAGGCAATCACTGAAGCAGTCCATGAATTTCAGATCCTAATTGTAGAAATGTTGTTGCTCAAAAGGTCACCGCAATTATTTATTAATTTGGTTGACTAGCAAACTATTGCAGTGCATCAGTTGGGAAGCTCAAGAGACTGCCTACACCTCTGTTTTGGTATGTTTCGGATTGATTAATTTCAATGCCCTGTACTACTTGATGTGAGGGGCGCACAAAGTCAATAAAGAATGAAATGCTAATTGTCTGGATGACAATGAACTATGTAATAGTAACAATAGCAGGATGAGAGAAAGGGAAAAGTTGTGCATTGAGAAATTGTATGATAATTGAAATTGTACCTCTTCCATAACTTGAGAGTCCTTCATCAATTGGGACGAAGATGAAGAATGAGGTAATAATGTACCAGTCAACAGACCGTTGCTTAATCCAGCCACTACAAAAGGAGATGCAGAGCCGTTACAGCCTTCAGGCTGCACAGCCAGGTGATGGCTACCAGAAAGTCCCCCACTAGAAAACTTGGAATTTAGTTCTTCAATACGGGATGTGAACTCATCCATCCTCGCATTCAGCGTGGAGATATGCTCTGAGAGTTGATTTATAGCTCCCTGCATAAAATTCCAGCAATATGTTTACGGATGGGCCTAAATTCTTCATTAATTGGAACTTATAAAAGGTGCAACAAAGAATTCAATTTCGAAAAGTTTCTGACATTATCCACTTCAAGGATAAGGTAAGCAAAAAGAAATGAATATTCTCAACAATATATAAGTTACTTCTGTGTGTTCTTTTAAGATACCAGACCATTAAGCAATAAACTACATAAACCTAGCCCCCAAGTCAGCCACAAACGACAGGCCTGATGAGCGATGACGATCGAGTTGCATTTGGAAAGGAATTTTTAAGAAGTAGCTACTCACTTGGTTTGGAGCTCCTGCAGGTGATCGAGGTAAACTCGAGTTAAAGTTCCGTTCATTAACAGTAAGCTTTGTAAGCTTAGACAGATGCGTCTCCCTGTGTGTTGAAAATGAACGAGACATGTTTCTGCAAAAACAAAGGGCATGAAATATTAACACCAAAATTACAGAAAAAATTGTACGAAAAGAAAGAACAAAAATAAGTCATCGGAGAGATTAAAAAAATGAATGCAATAATAAAGTACCGGTTCAGATGTTTGACACGTCTGTCTGTTGAGGCTCGAGAAAGTGCTTCTTTTGGACTAGAAGCTACCTCATCATCTATGCTGAGCTTTGTCTTCAAGTCTTCTGGCAGTTCCTGCAGACAGTTAGCTATCATACCTGCAAAGAGACCACATGCAAGCAAAGAGCCAATAGATGCTATACTTGGAGCTCGTACCATGACATCATTTACAAGCTTCTCTAGCTGAATTTGTTCTATGTAAGTTCGTGGAACATATGAACCATTTAAACCCAGCTGCTCTGCTACAAACCTGACATATGAGCGATCTTTTCCTTGAACCTACACATGAAGACAAATATTATAACCAAGCCAGCATGAGCTTAAAGTTTCTCGACAGATCAAAGGCCAAGTAAATCTAAGACAACTAAAAATGCTTTATTACTACTTCATCAGAAAAGATAAAACGATGAATCATAGATCTAAACAAACAAAGCCTTCTGAAGAACCGAAAAGTTGGATCTGTAAACCAGGAAGACAATTCAATCAGTCCCTTGTTCCAAAACAACTCCAGTACACACCATAGACAAAAGTATCTGCAAAGCCCCATTAATACAACAACAACAACAACAACAACAACGGGGTTGGCTAACATGAATCGTCATCCAATAACCGTCTTATGTACGCCATAAAGTTGCAAAAACATTGTGAACCATTTAGGAATATTGAAATACTTACAAAGAGACTACTTTTTTTTTCTTTTTTTTTCAAGTAAAACCATAGGAAGATAATTCAGGGAATGCAATGGTTTACACATTATTATACATAAATAAGGTTCCAGATATCAATACCTGAACATACTGACGATTCAGCTGCTCTAGCCAATCAATTTTCACAATAACCCTATCATCAGCGAAGACATGGCTGCGTCTTTTCAGGATAGAGGCGATAGTATATCCCAATGCCATTAACCCACCAAGAAGCCGGACGCTGACTTCAAAAGTTATTCTAGGTGATATTATAAACGGACTGTCGGTGACCCATTCCTGAAATCAGCAAGTACAACTACTTAGAAGATAAAAGTCTCTTACTCAAAAAAATTACTCCTGCACTTCACTCGATTTTCATAACATATTCCGTCAAAGGGTCAAACTGGCAAGAGACCCCCAAAATTTCCGCAAATTATCCTTTCAGTAGCTCCTTAAGATGGTCGTTTTTCTCCTGGTTTTGAAAGGTACTTAATTTCTAACTCTGAAAACAGATTTGCCATAGATAATGCCCTAGATAAGTTTACTAATTGTGCGTCAACAACCTCTATCTTCAGCAAACCAGAAATACTACACACCAGAAGTCGACAGCTAATTAGCCTGGTGCAACTGCAGAACGGCTTCAAGGGGGATTTGCTATATTCAAAATATGTCCCATAAGATGCCAAACTATGGGGTATCAACTCAAATGTTAAAGAAGTCAGCCAAAACCTCAAACATGAGATTGTATTTGCCATCTCTGTTCCTCATCCTGAGATATGATTGGCAGGCTTCAGGATCTTCACCCGGCGGTAGAAGGTATATGTCATACGTCTCCTCTTTGCTTTCCTTGTGTTGCTCCAAAAGCACTCCCTTGATTTGATCCTCTGTTACAGTCTTTCTGGACTACAATGAGAGCAACCTCATAGTTAAAGAGGTAGGGACAATAAACCAGGGTACTTAAAAATGTGCAAATTTGCTTGATGTAACAAATAAGCATTCCAACCTTTAAAATGTAAGTGGGGTTCTGAAAGCCAGTGAATGGATTAAATTTGTTGATAATCTTTACATGAGCTGTTTCAAGATCTGGCTCAATGAAAGCCTTATACATAGGATATACCTGTCATAGGATGATGGAAATCACGCATAGCTTTCAGAGAATCTTCACTGACAAATAGATATGCTATTCATCTCATTTCAAACTAAAAAGATAAGAAAAGGCAACTGAAAAAGAAGATCAACCGTTTCCGATATCTGATGAATAATTTCCTCAGGTTCCTGCCCAGCACGTTGAATGTCCCGTAAAACACGTTTAACTAAATCAAAATGTACTCCACCAGTGACTGACACACGAAGATCTAGCAAAGGCCTCAATTTCTCACTCAAAGCATAGATACCTTCGATGATCACTATACGGGAGCTCGGTACCTCGAGTGTCCTGCAGCAATAAGCGAGATGCGTATAAATGAAGTGCACGCTTGGGAAAACACATTTTAAACAATCACGTTGAAAATGGACTTAGTCAAGCTCAAGGTCTAAGCATGAAGCCTTATGTTTGGCTACACTGTAAGCTTTAACTTGAATAATTCCATCTGCAACACCCCTTGGAAGAAAGAAAGCACAGGACATTAAAGGGGAAGAACAGGAATATAAAATGCATCAGCACTTCAGCAGAGCGTCAGCCACTAGGCCGCAACTATATATGAACATCGAGACAGGGAGATAGACGGATTAATTTGTAAAATTTCTCTTGAGGGTATCAAACAACAGGAAAATAAAGGCGGTCAGATTCTTTCACATTTATGAGTTCCACGATATCTGCTATGCCTGGCGATTATGATTTGGGGAGGGGGGTGTAAAGACAGAAGAATATGGCCAAGACATCCGAACCTGTATCCTGACCGAGAGCTAGACTTGA
Source organism: Spergularia marina (assembly GCA_963680865.1). Taxonomy (NCBI): domain Eukaryota; kingdom Viridiplantae; phylum Streptophyta; class Magnoliopsida; order Caryophyllales; family Caryophyllaceae; genus Spergularia; species Spergularia marina. The sequence goes on along the minus strand of OY804553.1, from coordinate 15,757,047 downwards.
AATCATAAACGGGAACTTGAATAGCCTTTCCTGCTTTTAGGTCACGTATATTATCAAGCAATGTGTCGTAATCTGTCAATCGTGGGTCTGCTTGAAAATAGAACTATTGTAAGGGCTTTTAACAAGTCCACATATTGAAGTTGGTGCATAGCAAGATCAATGACAAAAGTGGAGGATGTTTATATTACAACTCGACAATTGAAAAACTGGCAAGCAATATCCCACCAGGGGAGATTATTCGCATCTAATAAAATTAATTAATGACAAACATATGCATCATGATTTCCAGAGTCACATGGAACTAAATCAAAATCTAAAAGGTTCAGCAAGGGAAGACAAGTATAATAGATGACTTTTATGACATCAAAGCCTGCGTGATAACAGATTGAGGCTCTTGCATATATTCTTATCTGCAATATGAGAATGTAGTTGTAGAGACACCATTCATGATTATCTAAAAAATTCAAATAGCAACACATATAGATGACTAAGGGGAGGTATCAGTAATCAGATATTATTGGGAGAATATTATCTGCCAAAATTCTACTCAGTCTATGGAATATCCTTAGACCAATTATCTAGTAATACCTTTCATGCGGTTCCTACCAACAATGAAACTGAAAGTTGAATTTGAAGCTCATTTGAAAAAAAAAAAAAAAAAAAAAAAAAAAGAAAAAAAAAATTGAATTTGAAGCACACAAAACATCAACATCCAATAGAGATACTGAACAGGAGGTAATCCAATTGGGTCGCATTTTAGTGCATTGTCTGTATGTTACAAGGGAAAGTACATATAGACAAAGGCACTAGTACTGGACATTGTCAAAAGCTTCTACAACCATTTTAGCTGTGTCTAATATTTCAGATGCAAGAAACATTGCAGATGACAACATACAAAGTGTACCTATAATCCAACATTTCAGAATCAAAGAACGAACTATGTAAGATGAATGTCAGACCTCACCATCAAAGTTCCCATCGATGAGTCGACTGGCGTCATTGTAGTTGTCCATTGATATAACAGCAATACTAGGCATAAAGTTCAGGACTTTCTCAGTAAAAACTGTCTTGCCAGCACCTGATGGACCAGCTATCCCTACCAAAATTATTCCATCATTCTTCTGAGCTAACAGTTGACAAGCACGGATCACTACGAAAAATCCTTTCTCAAATGACAAGCGGCCCTCAATGGAAGCAATCTCATATCGATCACAGTCCTTTCTTTTAACTAACTGCACTTGATCTCTTAACAAACCTGATCGAGGCCGAGGTGATTCAAACGCAGGTAGAGTATCTTCACCCATTTGAAAACAACTGATAAAAACCATAAGCAAACACAGAGTGAATCCCGTGCATTAGGGAAATACTGGACATAAATCCTCACACACACACACACACACACACAAAAACAAAAACATTTATAATTTGGTTTAAAAATTACAGGTTACACAGAAAGATATCGTCTTGCTAACTATAATGAAATTATCAAACTGATCCTGAACGACAGACGATTACATAATACAATTAGTTCCTTAGGGCCAACATATTCCTACTTAGCATACTCACGTATCGCAAGTATGTTTACGAGAGCTACTAGCATACAACCGCACATTGGCAGATATTTTTACACAAACTTCGAGATTGTTTCGCTCCCTCGCGAATGGTATAATATCAGACTTGTATACATAAGAATTGTCAATTGTTATTTTGGTTGATCATTTATATAGTAAAATGGGGGAGGGTTCCTTCACCAACAATCAACAATCAAAACCAATTCCGGAAATTCACATAAATTGGATGCAGGCATTTCTTTCTCATAAATTGAACTTCATATCTACTTTCACTTCCTATGGATTAAACGTTTCCCCTTGATTTTCCGTCAAAACTGTTCTTTAATTTACCCCAATGTTATGTTCACCCTACTCACTTCATTTCCACAGCTACCATAATACGACGATTTCATATGACGATTCATGTTAGCCGGACCCCAATTGCGAGTTGGGGACTAAGCCTGGTTGTTTTTATTGCTACTTTCACTTCCTATGTGACCCAAGTACCCAACCTGACAGTTTGTGTAAATACCAACACAATCTAATAACAAAACTAATCGCAACTAAAGAAAATGAAAGAAATGCATGCATATCATAAGATAAGTAAAACATAAAAACAAGAACACAGGAATTCAGTCTTGCTTATATTTGATCAAATTAATAAACTTGTGAAACAAGTCAATCGTAAACGTGATGATGCGTGTCGATAAAAAAAAAAAAACATACCTGGAAATGAATTGTGACCCTCTAAACTTGACGAAGAGTCAAGTGAAGTGAAGACGAACAGCGGATTATAGAAGAAAATGGAGACAAAACGATGACCACACCACACCATGACACGAGTGGTTCAGCCGTCAAAATCGCACTTGTCCTAAGTATCTGGTGCTTCCCCACTTATCTCTCTCTTTTTGTTTAAATGCAAATAAAAAAATGGAAAAATTGAGGGGAACCTTACTTTTTTAAAAAATTTAACTATACGTATTATTGATATATCAATTTTAAATAATAAATTACAAGAAGTTGGTTGGGAGTCGCGAAATAATCTGGACCCCCACATCCTTGGCTATTAAAAAACCAATACGAGTGAAAATATGTGCCGCAACATACGCACCAATGTCATGCGTCATGTAGTACCGCTAAATGCGTTAATGCAGAGCAACGCCACCAGACTCCAATTCTCCTAAAGAGGAGAAGGAGAAAGGAAGGAAGCCATAACTCAAAGAAACATACAGAGCATTAGTACGCTTACGATGGGCCGCAGCACGCACAACCTCGCCCGGCTCAAAACCGACCAAGCCAGACTGAGTTAAGGGCGATGAACCGGTCAAATCGACGCACACATCACGTCAACCATCCCACGTATATAATAGCACATCCGCCGGACGAAGAGGCCTGCCATTAGTGCCGACCAGCTCAATATCCACCTCCTTGCCTGCTGAAATCCCGGACCGATAGCAGATGTCCACCAAGGTGTCGCGAACAGCATTGTGACGATGCTTGATGCCCACAACCCCGACACACGAGATTGCATGGTCCCCAAAAATATCCCCAGCAAAAGTCTGAGAACAAGAAGAACACGACCGGTCCAAAGAGAACAAAGGGACCCCCAAACGATAGCACAGGACACAACGATAAGTCGTGCTATTCATTGTCTGCCTTAAGCCAGAAATAGGGACCACCCGAAGCCAATCCGAACAATGCTCACCCTGCTGTGAATGCCACAAGGCCAACTGATGCGGTGTGAGAGGGAAAACAGAGGTAGCAGTCTGAGTGGCTCTCGTAAAATATATATTTGCCAATTCCTTCATGAGTCGAGGGGCAGCAATATCACTAGAGTTTCTCAAAATATCAACATCCATAGTCTGATTAAACACACTGAGAGCATCATCAAAAGACCAACTTCATCCCCCCCGGCCTCGACCAAACGATTAACCTCATCCATCATCTTATTAAAACATTTTTGTGCGGAATCACCTTACTTGTTACTTTTACTCTAATGGTCACCGCTTAATCCGTTTTCCGGCCAATTAATAGCGTTGACCGACCAAATCTGTGTTCACTCTGTTTGATTAATATTTTTTTCTCTAATTAAACTAATTACCTCGAACTAAATAGTTTCTCCAATTAACTAAAACTAGATGTAAGGTCGTGCGTTGCACGAGTCTCTTAATGATGATATCCAATTATGATGATAAACTTGAACCGGTAAATATTTGACCCTTACATAGAAACTATTGCTTTAGACAATTATTTTCATTATATGAACCTCATTTTACAAATCTGAAAACTTATACTTTCAAATCAGATATCTCACTATAATGTCGCTACAATTATATTTTAATTCAATAGAACTACTTTGAAAATGGAGTATTACTTAACCTCTTGAAAAAAAAAAAAGATTTTATTACTTGGAAACATTCACATAGTGCTATTGTGTTTCTAATTTTCATTTGACTTCCACAGTTTCATGTTTGTTTACAATATGTACCGTAATTTTTGCCCTTCGGACACATTATTGAAAAAAATACTATAATCTAAAATAAAGTATTTGTCTTTAATTTTACATTTTTAACTTAGCACCCTCTAATAAATTAAAACTAGATTAAATTCTTTGATGAAACCTCATGCATCGCACGGGTCACTTAATAATGATGTCTAATCATAATGATAAATTGAACCCATGAATATCTAAACCTTTATATATGATCTATTACTTGCATTTTATTTTACCCGTGTAAACAATTACTTATATTATAAAATTTATTTTACAAATTAAGAACTTATACCCTCTTACCGAGTCTTAATAATTAATTCCTGATAATGAGCTTGTATATAATTTTTAAAGACAATTTAAAATATATAATTTAGTGTCAAATATCAAATAATTACTATAAAATTTGGATAGAGTGACCCAAGGGCATGTTACATGACTTATTTATGTGAAAATTATATTTGAGTGTAAATAAATTTAGGGATCCGCTATGATTAATTAGGAGAATTTCACAAAAATATGTACCTTAATTTTTGCCCTTTGGACACATGATTGGAAATAAAAAAAACAAATAGTATATTCTAAAATAAAATCTCGGTCTTTAATTGTCATTTACAACTATACTTTTATACAAAAACACAACATTGAATAATATTGTTTACTTTTAAAAAAAAACAAAAAGATATTGACAAAGTAGCCTTATAATTCTATTTTTAATATGGTGTTAACATTTTTAGGTTTGTGTATAATATGTACTTAATTTTTGCCCTTCAGACACATATTTGAAATTGTTTTTTGCTAAAATCTTAAATAAAATTTTGTTCTTTAATTTTAAAATTTTAAATCATTACTCTCTAATGTCTTTAGAGCTAAACGTTTCTTTAAAACACTACCTTCAATACTATTAGTTAGCCGGCTTCTTAAAACAATTATTACTTAGCAACATTCACAGGGTATCGTTGCAGTTCTATTTTTCACAAGGTTCGTTTTCATGTTTGTATATATATTTGAGGTTCCATTTTTGTGAAGCATGTGTCCATATCACATACATTTTTTCTTTGAGTTTAAAATTACATTTTATATATATGTACAATTCAAATTAAATTATTTGTTCACTTACCATATCATGTACTAATCATGATGATAAGTGATATGGTAAATGAACAAATCTCAATACCAATTATACATGATATGGTAAGTAAAAAATATGGACTTTCTAATGCGAAAATATGGACTTTCTAGAATATTGCAATCGCTGCGGGAAATCAAAAAAACCTTCTTTTTTAGGTCACTAAGTCAATTTCATTAAAATTTCAAGTGAGGATACGAAATTCGAAGCCACTAAGTCAAGTATACTAGGCGGATCACTCTCAACCCAACTTTAGTTGAGTAGTCTATTGGATCTAAGTGAGCAATAAGAGTAGCTACATTATTTATTACCCGACCTTTTGACATGACACAGGAGTCAAACCTAAAAGTAAAAATGAAACAATGTAGAGAAATAAGACCAAAATAGCTAGAAGGAAAGAAACTCAAACTCAAGGTAGTTATCAAATGAAAACAATCCGACTCCATCATTACCCGACTGACACCTTGCTACCAAGCTTGTTGGTGACCTAGAAGAGCCGCCTTTGCCTCCACCACGTTTGGATCCCATTGGTCCTGCACCTTGCAACAAGCTACCCTCATCACCTCCCCCACAATCATCCCCCCGGATCACTACTCCCATCCCCGACCCTGCCTCACCCAAACCTCACCATCCAAGTTTATCTTCAAGAAACCCCACGTTGGGAGCCTCCACACCTCCTCGTTCCGCCTCGCGTTCCCAGTTCCATGTCCGTCCCCCCTGCATCCCTCGTCTCCTCATACGCGTAGAGATAATATTGGCTATATGGACTACCTGCCACACATCCACTACTTTGCCCCCGTGCACTAATTCATTTCTCGAATTCCACAAGGCCCACCCCACCACTGCCAGTACCTCCATCCTCGCCCCCACCCCTCTACACCAGCACTCCACCATCACTACTCCCAAATTACACACCTCCCACTTCTCTACCTCTACCCTACCTCTTCCCACACCCCTCAATCCCCGGGCAAAATATGAGCGCGTGCACGTCATATCTTCCTCCCTCACTCTCTTTTGCATTGACTCTCGTCGAGATCGCTCCCCTACCCAACCTCCAAAGGAAAGATCGGATTTTGGGAGGTACATCAAGACCCCATATAGTTGTCCAAAGATTTCCCTCGCACTGCCTCTCACTACAACCCTCTCCCCCCGCCATTCTCATTTTATTACGCACAAAATGATACCCCGACTTCATCGTATACTCCCCTTCCTCATTGTAGTGCCAAACAAGCCTATCCTGCCTAACCACCTCTCCCATTGAAATGATAAGAATCTCTTTCTCGTCGAATGGTAACAGCCTACAACACACTACCTCCCTCTTCCACTTCCTCAACTCCCCATTAATCCATTCCTCCACTAGGCAGTCATCGCCCTCTCCCTGAGGCGAGATCATCTTGAAGGAAGGGATCCTCCGCGTCCATTTGGCCATTCACGCCCGAACGAGGAGCATTTGATACTTTGATAGTTGATAGCACCATTACTCCCTTTTGGTTTGACTGTGTTTTGACTGATAATGAATGACTCTCTTACATTAAAATTAAGTGGAGTTGGTAGAATATAATGCAAATTAACACAAATGCACGTGGTGTCCCTGAGTTTTGATGTTTTGCACATGGTGTCCCTGCTTTTGAAACTACTACTCTCTAGTGTCCCCTAGTTTTACACAACCCGGCACATGGTGTCTGTAATACCCCAGATTTCAGATGAAGGTTATAAGTGATTAAGGGCTCATATGAGTGGTTAAAATGATTGATAGTGCTATTCATACAAAAAAAGTCGACTTTCCTTTTAGGAATCCTATGTGATAAGAACTCCAAATTTAAGCGTGCTTGACTGGGAGTAATTTTAGGATGGGTGACCTCATGGGAAGTCTCACAGGGTACGCATGAGTGAAGTCAAAGTGCGTCGGAAGGACACGTGTTGGTCTGTGAGGTCAGCCCACAGCCTAGCAAGCTGTCATAGGTGACTACTCTCAGCTCGGGCGATGAGCCGGAGTGTTACAATGTCCCTGGGCCTAACTCCGTTAACAGAATGCTGTTAACTGATGACGTGGACGTCATTAGCTGTTGGCGGGAAGATATATAGTGTTGTTAATTATATTTCAACAACATAAAAATAATAAAAATATATAAAAAATAAAAATAAAAAATTCCAAAATAATCGGAATACTAATATTTCGAAAAAAAATTCTGAATTGATTTTTCTATTTTTTTCCCCGAAATTATGTTATTATTGAAAAACACTGTGCACATGGTGTCCTTGAGTTCTACACTATTGTGCACATAGTGTCCCCCAGTTTTACCATTTGAGTATGTGGTATCCCTGAGTTTTTTAATGTAGTGCAAATGGTGTCCCGGCTTTACATTGCATCTTGTTCCGACATGGCTTGACAATTCATTTTTCGCAATACACCATTGAAACCATCCACATTCATCACATTTGTGGAATAGTCTTGAAGGATTTGCAGCCGTAGGTCGAGATGACCTTATATTACGCCTTTTGTTGCATCGAGAGCAATTTTTATTGTCCACGAAATTTCCTTTTGAGAATGAACTTTCATGGGATGATATTGAATTCATAGGTTTGATGTGATATTAACGTTTGATTTGGGAGTGTTGTGAGGTTTTATGAGATCAATGCATAGGTGTAACAACCCTAAATTTTGACGACTTAAAATGAGAATACAAAGGATTGTTATGCCATCATTGACTATCGAGTCAACGACAAGGCTTATTAAAACAGACTTCTAAAGATAAATAACAAGTGTTAGCGGAAGACTTGTAGCCAAGATTACAATTCGAAATCAAACCAAATGAAACAAATTACAATCATTCATAAAAACCAAATGTCTGACAAATTTATTCTACTATCCCATGCCATGCAACGACGTTCAAGCAGACAATCAATCACCTTCAAGACCTGTCAATTGTGTCATTATAATAATGACACAGGCCCAGAACACGGTAGGGACGAACCAGAAAACCAAACGTCAGCACAGGCTGAGTAAGGATTAACAAGCATAAAGAACAAATAAGATACGCGCCTTGAGGCGCGTAGCTAACAAGAATGAATTGACGTTATAACATAGGAATAATAATAGCAACAGAGTGCATTATCAAAAGGGCATCGTCGCTCAATATATACATTACTTGATCATATTTTCGGCCAGGGTCCTACCCTATAGCCCCCACTTAACGAGTTAGAGTTGTAATTATCGCCCTAATAATCCCGAGTGTGCACACCCCTCGCAAGACAGGCCGGTAGGACGAGTTCCCATCTTGGAGGAAGACTATTAGGAAGTCGGTAGCTAACCCGACCCTACGTACCTTGATCAGAGGTATATCAAACGATGATCGGTCGAGCCGAATGCATCGTACTCTAGGTGGAGTCATTTATTTTCTTTCATCCATTTTATATACGTTATTCAAAGATGCATTATTTGACGATACAAATTATAATGATCATAATCGAGAGATACTTGAAGCGAAACAAAAACTCAAGCGACAAACATACACACCACTCGACCGAGTGGCCGAGTGGTGGTCTCGGCTAGAGGCCGAAGGGCCGAGGAAGGCAAGGATCGGTCGAGAGGCCGTGTGGGAGTATGGTGGTCGAAAGACCGCAACGAATATCGATATGACGGAAAAGAAATACGCTCAATGATATAATTTAGGCACAAGCAAAACGGATAATGAGAATGAACGTATAAAGCAAGAATATATGATGTTCAAGCGAATTAGTGTATCAAACAAGATAGTGATTAGTCAAGAGGATTGTGATCAACGTTCTTACCTTTCAACGCTATCAGACAAGATTACGAACTACACCTCCTTGAATCCACAAATTAGGTACCTAATCAATCACAAACTCAAACGATAATCTCCTAATTCACAAGGTGTATCCATAAGTCATAATTTTCACAATTAACACTAATCTATAATGAATCCAAAAGGAGACAGTAGTAAATAAACGTGAATAACGTCTACCTCCGGCATCGGATGACCACCAAATTTGAGTATGTCATAAAAGGTTATGTCAGGAACGTCCCCTCCAAATTTATTCCACAAACTCCAAGCGGATCAACGGGAATCAATCCCGCACTGAACCATAAACATGAATTAGGGTTTACCCACGAATTCTGATATACATTTTGATACACAAGTCTAGGCCTTACCAAATTTTTACATGTTATCACAACTAGAGTTAGGAACATCTCCACAAAATATTGTCCCAAAATACCTTATGAGTCAACGGGAATCATCAAAATACCGAGAGGGCGGAACAGTTCTTGGTAGATAGATACAGCTCCACTAAAACACCTCTACAGAGAGCATCCGGTAGAATACTTGAACAATCTACATGTTGATGGATTCGTATCGAAAACATGGTTCTAACGCCACAAACCACGTCTTAATCAAAGGTCGTATGTGATAGTTGTGTGTGTTTGAAGTTGACACAGTTGTGCTGAAATCTTATGCGGGTGGAGGCTAAGAGAATGAGAGTGATGGAGAAGAGGGGGGGCCGAATGACTGTCAAAGGGGAGCTAGGGTTTTCTTAATTTTTCATAAATGGGTATTAGGGTAGACTCGGGTTTGGACCTAGCTAATTTGATGGGTTGCGTGATCCACAAACCCGATCCAAATCCGAATGACTAACGAATCCTCTTGTGTAATTCTATAATCAGAAATCCCATAATAATTCATTCGAATTCCAAATAAACCTTAATAAAACTCTCAATTACATTATAAAACGTAACACCCTTAATTATTTAATTTTCCAAAAATACGGGGTGTTACAATAGGTATGATGACGTCTATATATACAACAATATGCAATTACAACATCTCCAAAAAAAAAAAAAAAAAAAAAAAACTAGTCGTTGATATACATTCAATGTAAAACAGGGAGACCATTTGCACTATATTGAAAAACTCAGGGACACCACATAAACAAATGATAAAAATGGGGGACACCATGTGCACAATAAAGTAAAACTCAAGGACACCATTTGCACTGTGTTATTTACCAAAAACATATTTTTGGTGAAAAGAAATTCGAAAAATCAAATTTCTGATTTTTTTTTTTTGAAAAAATCAATATTTGGAATTGTTTTGGAATTTTTTGAGAAATTTTAATTTTTATATAATTTTTTTATTATTGAAATATAATTAACAACACTAATTATCTTCCCGCCAACCACTGATGACGTCCACATCATCGGTTAACAGAATTTTGTTAACAGAGTTAGGCCTTGGGACACCATATGCTGAGTTATGTAAAACTGGGGGACACCACAGGGTAGTAGTTTCAAACGGAAGGACACAATGTGCAAAATGTCAAAACTTAGGGACACCACGTGCATTTGCCGGGGAATTAAAATTTAAACTGATTTTTTCGACAAATGATTGATCTGAAAATAGCTCCCAACTTAGTTGGTCAAAACAGTAAAACAAAAAGGGAAGTACTCTTTTGGCAGGAGGTTAGTAGCTAGGCATCTACACAATTCAAAATGGAAATAGAATTCATCAAATACTGCATCACATCATTAGAGAGCAAAAAACTCCACCACCCCCCTCAATTTGCTCTCTAATGTTATGCCCCAACGCAGTGTTGGGCTAGCATAATCGTAACACAAGAATAACATAATCAAACAAAACATCAACTAGAAAATATCACAATCATCGAAGTGTCGTGTCGCGAGAAAATATAACTTTGTTAGGACCTTTGTTTCATTTTTTTCTCTAACAATCTAGTGTAATGTAGCCCACAAAAAGTGTACTACAAAACTACTGTACCACAAATTTTATTCAGAAAAGTCACGTGGTACCCTTGTAGTTTGGGGCTTCGCTCGCGGTACCCATATACCTTAACTTTGTGCACACGATACCCCCGTATGTTTGAAAGCTGCACGGCCTGCCCTTTTTTGCAACTTCCGTTAATTTTTCAGTTAGAGAATCTTTTTTAATGTCTTAGTGGTCGTTTGGTCGCCAGACAAAATTATGAGAAGTCAGTGTTCCCATGAATTAAAAAAATGTGGAGTTGTTTGGTTGCCTAAAATCATGGAAATCAGAATTTATGGGAATCTCCAACTCCTACAAAATGGAGTAATTGGCTTACCTAACCCCCCTTGATAATTGAAAATTCTTGTGGGAATTCATTTCCTACCTACATGTAACCAAACAGTTTTGAGAAATTCCCATGAACTTTTATTTCTTGGAAAATGGCACCTCATACATATTACGAAATCCCTCATACAATAAAACGACTACTTAGTTGAGCAATAATCTCCACCTATTAAACATAATTACTCAGTAATTAACTAATAGCCCATTTTAGATAAAAAGAAACTGTAGCACCCCGATTCATCGCCTGAGCCGAGAGTAGTCACCTATGGCAGCTTGCCAGGCTGTGGGCTGACCTTACAGACCAACACGGGCCCTTCCGGCGCACTTTGACCTCACTCGTGCGCACCCTACGAAACTTCCCAAAATAGAATTACCCAATTAGTAACATAGTCTATAATTCACCAAATTCCCAAAATAACTCTTATTAATTCCCTCAAAATGATTAATAAACGTAACACCCTAATTAATTAAAGTCCCAAAATTGTGGGGTGTTACAGAAACAACCGACCACTATTTTTCTCTCTCCGAGATCCCGTCACATCCCCACCTCCCTCGACCACTACTGTCCCACCACCAGCTGCCACGTTCCACAACCATTACCGGCTGGGACTATTCCTTCAAGATCATTGTTCGCTACCGATGCTACCCCACCCTCTTAGCGACGTCGCCTATATCTTCTACTCCCCCAGCTTGTGTTTCTCACACGATTGTCTCTCCTCATTATTTCCTCACTTCCTAGCGACATTGGGCCACACCGGTGACTAGCACTACTATCAACACGAATATACCTACAACTCGCTCATTTTCAACAACAATGGCACACGGACACATTTGAGGGGCGAAAAAGAAGGGTGTAGGGCGGTGAACGACAATATGCGGTCGGCGAGCTGGGGAACAGGGTGGCAGAGAAGCGGGAAGGAGAATTTTGTGAGAGGAAAAGGGTGTGGTCGGGGTTGAGATAATAACATGGTGGCGATGGCTTCTTCGATGGGCTTCCTGGTCGACGACGAGATTAGCTAGCCAAAAGGTGTACTGCTGTGTGCAAGTGGCCAGTCGCGAGGGTGGGACGTGGTGGTGGGGAGGGGAGAGAAAGGGGGTGAGGGCTTATTTCTGCACAATTACCCTTCAAGCTTAATTTTGTGAATGTGGTACCCTCATTTTTAACGGTGACTTACAGCTTGTTTGGTATATCAAAATCGGACGGAAATAATTGGAAGGAAGAGAAAGGAATGGAAAGAAAATGAAGAGCAACAAAGGGAACTACTTTTCCTATGTTTGGTTTACATACTAAACATTTGAAAGAATTGGAAGAAAAGTGAGTATTTTTATAGTGTAAATTGTCTTTCCGTCCAATTCCGCCCGTTTTGGGAGGAAAAGGGAAATGACAGTTCAATGAAGAATGATTTCCTTCCATTTGCTTTCCTTTCGTTCCATTTCCCATACATTTTTACTAACCAAACGTCGAATAGTTGTAAAATCTATTTCTTTTCCTTTATTTTCCATTCACTTCCTTCCTACCAAACAAGCTGTTAACGCCCACTACTTCAAAAACACACATAGACGTGGGGTGTTTTTGGACATAGACATGAGATTTGGTTTGGACGTTAAGTTCACCCACGTCTATGTGCATAGACATCGGTTTTTGGTCCTACGTGCATCAAAAACATAGACATGATACTTTCTTGAAAAACCCATGTCTATTTGTAGAATAAACGTGAGTTTTTCTTGGAAAACCAATGTCTATCTGTCTTATAGACATCAGATTCTCCGGAGAACCGATGTTTATTATCTTCTTTATACATCAGCTTTTTTTAAACCCATGTCTATTCCTCCAAATTAATTAAAAAATGAAGTAGCCAGAAATATGGACTAACATAAAAGGAAGTGAAATCAATTCGTATTTCACTTGTATTACAATTTTAAAGTCAAAAAATTGTTCTTACAATTGATCTACAAAAAAGGAGCTAACTAAGGACAAGATCGATCTAGAATACAGAATGAAGCAGTACAAAAAAAATTACAAGCACTAGAGGTTATGCTTACAGAGGAGAACTACACAGATTCTAGAGTGAAATAAAATTTGTAGATCTGGAATGAACACCTGCAAACAAAAATAAAGGAAGATAAGGAAAATCAATTAGAAAAGAAATGAACCAAACACAATAAAACCAAACCGGTACATGAAGAACATAAAAACAAGTACCACAATCTTAAAAAGATATTTGATGTTTTGGGTCTTTGTATCTTAGTCCACATCTTGTAGTTTCATAATTAAAGTTAATAAGTCAATAGTCACATCTAAATATGACCATAATAAAACCAATATAAGATTGGATCTAGGAAGTTTAACTTTAATCCCTTAATTTCAATTGAAAAACCCTTAATCAAACCTAAATGGGTACTCAAAAAGTCTAAAAACCACAACTTTTTCCATAATCTAGCACATAACATACAAAAATTAACCAAAACCCCACAAAGATTTGGAGTGCCAAAATTTTGTGTAACATATACTTTTCAATTAATTGAAACAAAGCAACAAAACAAACTCAATAGCGTACTAACCTCTTAAAAAGTGCCCCAGTTGAGGAAAGCATCAATGACGCATGGATCTATTATTTTTGAATTGACATTTAGGAAAATCAATAAAAAAAATCAAACATGAATTGGGATGAGCAATGAAGGAAGCTAAGTACATAGGAGCAATAAATTAAAGCAATAATGGATATTCTTGACGGCTAAGTATTAGCCAATGAATGAGGAGATGAAGTGAGGGAAAAAGCTGCTTTATCTGTGATTTGGAGATGGAGGAGAGAGAAAGTGTAGAATGAGGAGATGAAGTGAGGAAAGAAGTGGCCAAGTATAAATGGGCAAGGCAAGTGTATGCACGTCGGGTTTCCAAGAAACAAAAACATGCGACCAAATATACATGAGCTTTCCAAATATGTGATGTCTATGTAACATCAATAGACATGAGTTTTGTTAAAATAAACCCCGTCTATTTTTAGACATGGGTTTTTACTAAAAATCCGATATCTATTATTTTATCAAAATTTCAAAAATGCCACCGCCTCATTATACACATGGGTTTTATAAGTATTCAACATCTATTGAGTGATGTCTATACCAAGATTTGTAGTAGTGGTCGTTACCTTGCAAAGATTGAAAAAGAAATTGAATATCTTAGTCATCTGTAGTAGCACATTTCAATGATTGAGATTAATTTACAACTGAAAATAAAATAAAATAAACCAAAAAAAAAAAATCCAAAAAAACCCACTCCTCTCTCTCTCTCTCTCTTCCTCCCTCTCTCCTGCCTTTTTTCCCAACTCGCAAAAATTTTGGTTTGGGGTTTGCAGGTTATTGAACTAACTTAAGGTTTAATGGTAGAAACTCAGAGTCGCCACCCTGTCTTTACCCCGACAAGGAAGGGTTTCGAATCATGTTTAAAAAGCACAAGTTCGAAAAACAAATGAAACAATTTTAAGGAAAACCTTTCGAAAACGAAAAATGACTCCATGCACCCTAAAGGCAAAATTCCGTTTTATTGCATATTTACAAATTTTGGAAAATTGGTCTACGAATCAGAGAAAAAGGGTTCGGGGCCTTAGTTAAGGGGTGCGAACATTTGGAACTCGTCTCCCCTTCCGTCATAAGGACGGGCACTTACTAGTACATCATTTCCTCCTAAAGAGTCTCAGTGTAGTGGTTACGTTAAGATCCATATAAATAAGTGGAAATAGAAAAGCATATATATTCACATTGTCATTCACATGCAGAAGTTTGGAAAAAGAATATACAAAGTTTTCCGAGTCTTTTTGTACGGACTTGGGGGGGTTTGAGCACCAAAGTTGCCCTACGTACCTTTCATTGTGGGATTGGAATCCACTCGAGGATCAAAACCCTACGTAGTTCTGACGGGCAGCCCCACAACAACGACCTTTTCCACTGGGGGGTTGCGGCTAATATCCGCAAGGGTAGGTGGATGGATCCACAGGGTAGATATCATTCCAGTGGGAAAATGATCGAGTTGATTCCACTGGGGATATCACCCATGTAGGGGTAGAGATGGGTTTTACTTCGCTTGGAAGGGGTAGAAAGTCGTTTCACTCAATGTCATGCTATTGAGAGACTTTATAGATGACTCACATTAGAGTCAAGTCGATCCACGTAGAATAGAGCAAGGTATATTCCGCTTGCATCTATGTGTCTCTTCATCGAGACGGCGTTCGCCATTGATCACCATGCCTCCTGAACCAGGCATGCCTCCTGAACGAGGTCTTAAAGTGGATGACTCGACCTCTCTAATGCGAGTTTAAAGATTAGACCTCTCAATAGTTTGACTATGGTTGAATTAACTTTCGCGGGAAAATTTAATGGAATGGATTGGGTTGTGTGTTTGGGCTCGGTGGAATTGGCCGTATCGTTAGAGCTGCTTGTGTAGGCCCTACAACAATATAAGGAAAATAAATCGTCGATTCAGTTATGTTCGATCAAGAAGTGTTCCACTGGGGCGTTGGTGGAATAGTTTGTAGAGGTGAATGTAGATCGACCTCATGATCGCGCATAAGCGAATTGGCAATCCTTGCCTAGTGTTGGGGTAGGGCCCCGTCCAAGGTCCATACAAAGAACGGGAAAATAAAACTTTACATGCAAAACACATCAAGAAAACTTTATTTACTTACATGTACAAAAGGTTTTGAAAAATGAATTGAAATTCTTAAAACGTTAGGGAAAACGGGGAAAACGAATTTAATTAGAAAAACTAAGAAAAAAGACGTTTGGAAATAGATAAGAAAACATTTTTAGGGGTTTTTTGATTTTATTAATTACATTATTTACAAAGGGGGTCAATCTTAGTCCTTGTTGACTTTAATCGACTTGGATTGACTTCGGTTACTTGCACCTATTTGCAAAGTTGACTTTAATTAATTTTAGGTAGAGTCGGTGTTGGGGTGAGTTCGATTTGGGATAGACCGGGATCAACCTTGGTTTCCTGCGCGCACAAACAAACGGTCAAGGGGGGCGCCCGGCTTTCGCCAGGCGACGCCCCTCCGACGCTCAAGTCAGAATGGGGTCGTCACAGAAATATAGTATGTAGAGTAGAGAGAGTCTGTATTGTGGGTGTAAAAAGTCCAAAAGCCTTCCTGATTATGGCAAATCAGGGGGTATTTATAGGGAGTCCAAGGAATAACCAAGGTACCCCTAATCAATCTTGACCCTTCATTCAACCAAGATCTGATGGCTAGTACCCTTTGGGCCTTGAGAGTATCACATGGGCCTTTTCCAAGGAACACTTTCCTAAGGGCTGTGGCCCATTTATAAAATGTGTACCAACAGAGCCCCTCGGAGTCGGATCGCACTCGTCAATCACTGCACCTCGCTGCTCCTAGACGGTGATCGGACTGCGCATCCCCCGGCCGCCCTTTGCCATGGTTCATATAGTGGACCTTGGTAAAGCCATGTGGTGCTCAATAACTGTGTCGCATCGTCTTCACCTTCGTAGGCCGTGGGGCTCGTAGTTTCGATCTTAATCGAAACTTCGCCCCTTGCGAGCTTCATGGCCGTGTGCGCCTTTCTCGTTTCTCTTTCTCTTCATATACCAAAGTCGCACTCAAAATTCGCCCCTATAGCCGGGTGCGATTTCGAGTCAAGCAAAATATCCGCTCCTGGAATGGATACCGAAGTCGCAATCGGAATTCGCCCCTAGAGTGGATACCGAAGTCGCAATCGGAATTCGCCCCTGGAGTGGAGGCGGAACTCGCAGCTGAACATCGCCCCTGGAATCGGACGCGTTTCGACTCGATCAAATATCGTCGCCCCTGAAATGGAGGCGAAAATAGCATCGCCCCTGGAATTGGGTGCGAATAATAATAATAATAGCAGCCGAATTTCACGTTGGCTTACTTGTAATAATTTCCTTATAATGATAATATCTTGTACCTGCAAAACAATATCAAACACTCTCGTTATCCAGGTGCGCCCCTCGGGGTATTAGCCCAAGGGTGGAATATTATGGCTCAGCTCGTTTTTTGTGGGTTATTACAGCCCATCCTTCGTTCGAATTGAACTCGGATATCAACGAGGGTCGAGCCCGAGACATCGAATTTAACCAATGAAAATTTGGCTCGACTGTCCGGGCCCGGAGATCTGGGGGTCTACGTCCCACTTAAACACAACATCGCAGTTCGACACCCTTGAACTATGGTGTCCCCTGATTACTGAGTGCAAGAGCGTAGGCGAACGAATCCGAGCTGGAGACATGTTCGCCGAGGGCCGTTACTTCGGCCCTGCCTCTGGTTGCGGGCCGGGCGATCTCATGGAACCCTATTCAACACGCACCCGAATCATCGGGAATGAATATAGTGTCTTAACCCGAACCAGGTATATTTTGGAATTGGACTTCTTCCCAGCCGCGCCTGAGTATTAGTGATACCCAGGTGCCAATTGATACTATTGGTGATCCACAACTGGTCATCCGAGGTGGTGAGGTCCCACCCCGCAGTGGGTATTCACCGTCCGAGTCTGGTGACACAACCGACTCGGCTTGGCTTTAGCCACTGGCTTGATCGAAAATGATTCATCGAGACCGGTGAAGTTCCGGGCTCGGTTAAGCTTCTTTCACCGAATTTGAATAATCCTTGCCCAAATAAAGGGTATAGGGCCAATAAAGTTTGCATGAATGTAGAGTGAATTATGCCGACTCGACCAACTTTGGTTGGTTAAGACGCAACCGGCGCGGTCAAACTTCGCCCCTCATAGGTAAGGAAATTAGACGCAGCCGAGACTCGCCCCTAGGGTTGGGTGCGATCTCGGCGCGTTCAAGACGCAGCCGGCGCGGTCAAGCTTCGTTCGCCCCTGGAACGGATATCGAAAATAATTCATCGAGACCGGTGAAGTTCCGGGCTCGACTCAGCTTCCATAGTCGAATTCTTAAATGAACTTATTCCCACTCGAGGCCGATGTAAGAGTGAAGCATCTCAAGCCAAGCTATGCTCAAGGAGAGGTCAATAATCATGCACTTCAGGGCGCGAAGACCGAGGGAAGGGTCTTCAAAATCGAGGTTAAGAAACCCTTCCAAGTCAAGGTCGATAGTGAAGTTCTCGAAACCGAGGTTGAGTACTTCCACCGCATCGAGGCCGATATAATAGTCTGAAGCTCATCCTCAAGCCGAGCTATGCTCCGAGGCGAGGGTGGTGATGAGCTTCTTCTCGAGCTATGCTCCCAGGCGAGGTAGATAGTGAGGTCCTCGCAACCAAGGTTGAGGACCTCCTCCGTATCAAGGCCGATGGTGAAGTTCTCAAGACCGAGGTAGAGTACTTCCACCGCATCGAGGCCGATCTAATAATCTGAAGCTCATCCTCAAGTCGAGCTATGCTCCGAGGCGAGGTCGATGATGAGCTATTCCTCGAGACGAGCTCTGCTCCCAGACGAGGTAGGTGGTGAGGTCCTCGCAACCGAGGTTGAGGACCTCCTCTGCATCAAGGCCGATGGTGAAGTTCTCAAGACCGAGGTCAAGTACTTCCACCGCATCGAGGCCGATCTAATAATCTGAAGCTCATCCTCAAGCCGAGCTATGCTCCGAGGCGAGGTCGATGATGAGCTACTCCTCGAGCCGAGCTCTGCTCCCAGGCGAGGTAGGTGGTGAGGTCCTCGCAACCGAGGTTGAGGACCTCATCCGCATCAAGGCCGATATAATAATCTGAAGCTCATCCTCAAGCCGAGCTATGCTCCGAGGCGAGGTCGATGATGAGCTACTCCTAGAGCCGAGCTCTGCTCCCAGGCGAGGTAGGTGGTGAGGTCCTCGCAACCGAGGTTGAGGACCTAATCCGCATCAAGGCCGATGGTGAAGTTCTCAAGACCGAGGTCGAGTACTTCCACCGCATCGAGGCCGATCTAATAATCTGAAGCTCATCCTCAAGCCGAGCTATGCTCCGAGGCGAGGTCGATGATGAGCTACTCCTCAAGCCGAGCTCTGCTCCCAGGCGAGGTAGGTGGTGAGGTCCTCGCAACCGAGGTTGAGGACCTCATCCGCATCAAGGCCGATGGTGAAGTTCTCAAGACCGAGGTCGAGTACTTCCACCGCATCGAGGCCGATCTAATAATCTGAAGCTCATCCTCAAGCCGAGCTATGCTCCGAGGCGAGGTCGATGATGAGCTATTCCTCGAGCCGAGCTCTGCTCCCAGGCGAGGTAGGTGGTGAGGTCCTCGCAACCGAGGTTGAGGACCTCATCCGCATCAAGGCCGATGGTGAAGTTCTCAAGATCGAGGTTGAGTACTTCTTCCGAATCAAGGCCAATTTAATCCCCCATTTCTCATTGCTTGTATTCAATGAACACTTTGCTGAACGGACGATTGTTGCCCACATAAAGGGGAATGAGTGCAATAACATTTGCACAAATACGGAGTGAAACTTGCCGACTGTATCAACTTTGGTTGGCCATTTTTCGAAACCCGGAAATATAACTTCGGTTATACCATTTGTTAAATAGAATGATAATAATAATAATAATAATAATAATAATAATAATAATAATAATAATAATAATAATAATAATAATAATAATAATAATAATAATAATAATAATAATAATAATATTGGCTCAAATAAATATCAAATAATAATTTTCTTTTGAGATGGTAATTTTTGAAAGTATTTCCTCAAGGCTAGGGATGATAATAACAAAACGATTCAAGCTTTTTCGTCATCGTCGTTCATCTTCCCAAATAAGATAGGCTCAAATAAAGAGTGAGAAAATTAACTTCAATGTCGCTCAAAACTTCCGATCAAACTGCCGCCTCCAATGCGAATTGAAACTGACCAGGCGTGGTCGCGGGTCAAATCAAATTGGCCCTGACCAACGTCGAGTCCGAGCTGTAACGCACCCAGAGCGATTCGGGCACGACGCACCCGAGTTGCCACCTCGGGTGGTGGTCGACGTCAAGTGCCCATTTGTACGGGAACAGGGCCGAGTCTGAGATACCGCGGTGGACACGGATCTGAACAAAGTCGCGTTCGAGCAACTTGTGACAACCACGAGGCCGAGGGTCAGCTTCACACTTTTGACTCGGGTCGGACCCGATTTGCCGCATCGGGTGGTGGTCGCGAACGCCTCAGATCCGACCACCCCGAACACGTATCTGAGCGGCCACCCTTGATGCGATCTGAGTCCGAGGGAACGCAGCACACGATTCGCGCGAACCACTGCCTCAAGTACGAGTCAGTCCTGAGCAGCCCAATCCGGTGTGGGTCGCGCTCGAGCCGACGTCACCTCCGCACAGCCGAACTGGGTCAAGGCGGTGGTGGTCGACGTCGAGCACCCAAGTTGAGTCCGAGCTACCGTGGCCGCGGATCTGAACTGCGCCTCAATCATCCCGCCGCCTACGCGTGTTGACCGGCGCGTCGAGAGCCGCCGCGTCAAACGGGGTCAGAACTGCCGCTTCGGATGGTGTCGAGTCGGGCCACCTCGACCTCGGGTTGAATCTGGTCCGACTTCTTCTTTTCATCGCTACTTCAAAGGGAAGCCGAATCCGAGCTGCGCACACAAGGATTCGCGCACAGCGCGCCATCACTCGTCGCGTCTCATTTGGGCAACTTTCGAAAATGGGTGGAGTCGGAGCCGCCGCCGACGTGGGTGGAATCCAAGCTGTCACCTCGGATGCGGGGCTGAGCTGCTGCCTTGAGCGAGGTCGAATCCGATCACCTCGAGCTCGGGTTGAAACTGGTCACTCGGGGTGGGTCCGAGTGCATATCCCGATAAGAATGGGATCCCTCGCGCATACGCACTCCACACAACTCAGCGCTTCGTGGTCCGCACTCCACACTTCAAAAATCAAAGCATTGATATCTCCGTCTTCTTTTGTTGCTTCAAGGTCGATGTCGCATCCGCTTCAATCACAAATAGAGCTTCCATAAGCGCTTGGGGTCCCCTTCTCCGAGTACTCAGGTGTGCGCTGTGCGTTTAACCGGGCCCGAACCACTACCTCGGTCAAAGGTTGGGTCTGAACTACTACCTCGATCAACTGTTGGGTCCGCGCTGCGCATTCCGCAATTCGCAATCACATACTTTGCAATGCGAGCGGCATCTCCACCTTCGAAAACTGATTTTGGAAACTTGATAATAAATAATAATAAACTCCGTATCCCGCGCGCTTTGAATTCCGCAGTCGCGCTTCACAGTCAACCAAGTCGATCCTCGCAATCTATCCCCACAGACGGCGCCAAATGTTGGTCTCGGGTTCGATTTGGGATAGACCGGGATCAACCTTGGTTTTCTGCGCGCACAAACAAACGGTCAAGGGGGCGCCCGGCTTTCGCCAGGCGACGCCCCTCCGACGCTCAAGTCAGAATGGGGTCGTCACAGAAATATAGTATGTAGAGTAGAGAGAGTCTGTATTGTGGGTGTAAAAAGTACAAAAGCCTTCCTGATTATGGCAAATGAGGGGGTATTTATAGGGAGTCCAAGGAATAACCAAGGTACCCCTAATCAATCTTGACCCTTCATTCAACCAAGATCTGATGGCTAGTACCCTTTGGGCCTTGAGAGTATCACATGGGCCTTTTCCAAAGAACACTTTCCTAAGGGGTGTGGCCCATTTATAAAATGTGTACTAACAGTCGGGTTGACTTGGGTTGACTTGGGTTGACATTAGTAGACTTGGGTAGACATGGGTTAAAATTGGTAGACTTGGGTAGATATTGATTGACATTGGTGGACTTGGGTAGATTTGTTTGACTTTGGTTGACTTTGGTTGACTCGAGTAGATGGGTTAGTTGTCGGATGTTAGTAGGCTTTGATAGACTTGGTTGCATTTTGATTGGTTTTAGACCATGGTTGACTTTCATTGACTTGACCTCAGTTGACTTTGCTTAGGTTGACTTGACCTAGGTTGACTTAAGTTTAGGTTAACTTGACTTAGCTTGACTTAAGTTTAGGTTGACTTGACATAGGTTGACTTAAATTTAGGTTAACTTGACTTAGGTTGACTTGACTAGGTTGACTTAGATTACATTCTAAGTGTTTAAAGTTATCAAACAAAATGGTGATTAATTAGGCTCCCTATTAAGTCTAATTATTTATGAATTGGATTAACTAGACTCCTAATTAAGTCTAAATTATTTTTTTAACATTTTGATATTTCAAAGAGGTGAATTACTTAGACTCCCTATTAAGTCTAATTATTTAGTTAATGAAATTAATTAATTTGGGTAAGAACTTGTCATTTTTTACCCCAAAAAAACAGTAAGTTGATGGAAGTTGAATGGTTTGAAAGATCAAATGAAGTCTTCAAATTTTTCTGGGTTGGAGGTGCGATCATGAACATATTGGGATCACTCATGAATTTTTTCATGATCCCAAGAGTTCATTTACTCACAAAAAAAAATTTAAGGTTGAAAATCGGATTTCTGAGAAAAACGGGATATGTTTTCAAAACATCACAGCTATTGATAGGGAAATGAATAATTTTTTAACCTTAGCTTTCTGGAAACCTTGGAATCTGCTCTTCAACTTTCATGAAGGAGACATACCCAAAAAAGGTCATTTTCAATGCTAAAAAACGCGTTAAAAGAAGTTGGTCGGACCTAGGACCAAGGTTGAGCAATTTTATCACAAAAATAGTCATAAATGTTATGTTATGATTTTGGGTCTAAAATTTTGCAGAGAGGTTTTTAAGACTCAAAATAAGGTTCTTTTAGAAGACCAAGATTTTTAAGCAAATGATCGTTTTTATACAGATTTTACAATTTGGACTGAAAAACAGTTTTGATTAGGCTGAAATCCGGGTTAGGCTTTTGGGCCATTTTGTACATGGAAAAATATGATAAAAACTTGTAAAAAATACAAAAACTACTCATTAAGTTAACAAAGCAGTAGAAAATCAACATAACACAAAAAAACGCTCAATTCCTTATACTCTCGCAAACTAATGTTCCCCTCAATAAAGGGAACGGCCCCCATAAGGCCCTAGAAGTTGGCTTATGGATTTTGGTGTGGCTCAATAAACCACACTAAACCCATTACCAACCAAGGCTAGACAAATCAGAGTGTTAGTAATGTATTGGAGAGAAAAAAATTGAAATGCAAGAATATAAAAAGACAAGGGATAAGAAAGACTACCTTTGATGACCAATATTGATGATCCTCCAAGACAAGGTGCTAAGTCACCTAAACCAAATTTTAATCTAAGTGAAGTTGGTTGATTTAATTATTTCTATGAGCTAAAGTGATCCTAATACTACACATTTATTAGAAAAGATTAGTATTTATGGTGGAGAAATAAATGAAAGAATGAAATGAAGTAGAAGTAGGTGAATTGACTGTGTAAGAACAAATGTTCTTGCTCTTCTCTTGTGTTGGATGGCTGCCTCTAAGGCTCTTCCCCTCTCTTTTTTTTTCTTTGTTTGTTGCTTCTTATTGTTGTGAGGATGAGAGGGTTAGTGTGGTGAGATGTTAGAGGTGAGTCATCAATTAACAAAAAATATCTACAAATTTAATGTATATTAATGCAATAAAATGTGACAAAATACAAGAACCACCCATAGCTCCCTTGGTCACCACGGACACGTCCAAGGCCTTACAAAGCCTCAAAAAATTTGTCATTTAGCTTTTGTTTTGGTTGGGGAAGAATAATGAGTCATCAAGCAAAAATAAAACGGAAAATAGAAATAGTTAGCATCTTTTTACAATATTGTTAATGTAAATGTTCATGACATAAGGATGAGATCATGAGGTGAGCTCATTGCCTAGGTGGTTTAGTATTTAGGAAAATAAAGTCGGGTTAGACTCGTTTCGAGCAAATTTGCATCGGTTTGCGCAAAAAAGAAAACCGAGTAAAACGAGGTGATGAATAAATGAATTTGGCATTAAAACAATGACAATCAACATTATTAATATTATTTACACAATTTTCGAGATTTATATAAATAATAGAAAAAATGTTGAAATTGAAATTGTTGAGAAATCGTTTTATTCACAAATAAATGAATAGAAATGGGTGAATAGAAATGAATAAAGTGAAATGAAATTAGAAAGTAGAAATAGATTAATACAAATGAAATAAAAAGGGTGAGACAAAATTTGGTGTCTACATTTCCCAATCCCGACCACCCGCAACGCCACGCCCCCACTCAAACACCATTGAGACTTCACCATAACCACCTTTATGACCCCAACGTCGCTTACCTAAATAAATCATGCCAATTAAAATAAAAATTCGTACAAATTTGAACCAAATAACCCACTAGTTCGCCCAAATTAACCGAGAAATTCGTCAACAAATTGTTACCAGATTCGAGGAGAAAGATCGCTGTGAATCCTTGAATTTAGTGTCGAAGAAGAAGACCTTGTTGGCGGGGGAGGTGGTGGCAGAGGAGTCATCGGTGGTGGCGTAGTTAGTGAAATAGGACAAGAAGTGAGAGAATTCTTAACTTGGGTATGGGCTAAAGCTCGGATTTGTCGTGGAGGTTGACGACATTGAAGAAGATGAGGAGAGAGAGTAGGCGCTGTGATTTAGCTGAGGAAGTGGTTGTGGATCAGCCGTGTAGTGAATGTAAATGATTAGTTCCTCCACCAGGTCTGCGGTGGTTAGGGAGAATATTAGGAGAAAGAATGACCGCTTAGGAATTTCAATTAGGTAGTTAGTGTTTAATGGTTAGAAAAATGTTGGAGTAGCTAGTTAATCTAATGTCGTATAACAGAAGTTTGTTACAACTTATAAGGGTACAACCTGCACAATATCAAACTTGAAGGGTACCTTATGCAGAAATTTGGCAAGTTGGGTAACATTTGGTGCGATCAAGCAAAGTTCGATGATACGACGTAAATTTTTCGATTATTTCATCATTAGTATTTAGTGTAGTGACCCCACTAAATTATGGTCATGTCACAACTTAACTGAAAAAGTAACTGAAGTTACAAAAAAGGGCATGTTGTGCAATTTAAAAAATATAGGGGTACCTTATACACGAAGTTAAGGTTCATGAATAACGGGTTCAAAGCTCCAAATTACAAGGAGAACCATGTGAATTTTCCATTAATTTTACAACGTCTACATTAAGCAGAAGCACTAAAAGTGCACAAATAAAAATTACATCAAAATTGACCTTCTAGCACATGCAGCTAATCGATGTGCTTCTATCACCTCCTCTCGATCAACTTTCATGACTGCACAATGGGTTCGCAGCCCAACCCAATCTCGAACTTGATCCAAGTGCCATTTTCATAAAATATCACCTAAATATCCTAGAAGCAGTTCCTCAAAAAGAAAAATTCCTAGGAGAGGAACTAAATTATAAGTCCAATAAAAGTAGCACAGAGTGAAATACTAACTAAGTACTTCATCGCAAAACTGGAGAAACGACAAAGAATACCGCATGTAAGGCCAAACTAGCGTACAACACCCATCCAAATCCCACTTTACAGACGCAATCTACCGTGTACGGCACCCATCCAAATCCCACTTTGTAGATGCATCCTATGCCCCATCAACAAAAAAGTGCATCAAGCATAAGGAGAACTAGCACGTCGTTGACCAATTTGAGCGAGAAAGAAATTTGGAGGGAAATCAAACTTCCCTCCAAATGCAGTCGAGCTTCCCATGAAGCAACTATGAGTGATAGTTAACCTTGAGTTTTGAAATTCAGAATTTATACTTGAAAATCCCTATGAATATGGGAAAAATCACGGGGGAGTCTATGTCCTACCTTTGAAGATTTGCACTAAGATTTTGCATTTTTTTAGGTACAAGAGAGTAATTGATTACAAGTAGGACTTCATCTTTTGGGATGAGTATTTTGCGTAAGTGATTGTGTTCTTCTTTTCGCTGCTATGTCTTTATATATATCCTATGTCGTTGCAGTTGATTAATCGTGTCACCGGATTGTCTCCTTCCACTCATCCTCAACTTGCAACTGCTCTTTTATTCTTGTAGTCATTGCTTCATGGGGTGGATCATGGGGCTTGAGGACAATAAGCAAAGTTTGTTAACAGCCCCCACGTTTTCCTCTCTACTTTGACTAATTCTCTTTTGCGAATATGCTGGAATTGGGTTAACTAATTAATTTTTTAGTTAATTAACTACATTCGGGATATCTAGGCTAACGTCTCAAGCATGGACTCTAGTCTGGTGGTGAGATAGAAATTTACCCATAACATTAACGATACGTCATCTCGAATCCCATCGGTCTTAGACTCAATACACTGCTGCCGAATTATATGTATTTAGAACCAACTCGAATTTTCAAGCACAACCCAAATTGAAGCATGTGGCACCCAAAAAAAAATGTTGCGCCAGCCTTAAGAAGCATTGCCAGTATAAGTACGAGGTATTTTCCTTGATAAATTCAAAGTTGAGCCGTATTTAGCAGAATACGGCTTAGAAATTGATAATTGTGCATTGCAGTGTAACCGATAAAGCTTGTCTCATAAAAAGCGATTTATTCAACAGCTCACATTTATGAATCCCCAACCCATAATCCTTTTTCGCAAATGTAAACATCGTATGTGACCCATGGGATGCCAAGATGAATTGATCAATATTTCGACCAAAATCGACTAGCGATGGCATCAATTCTGATTACAAAATGGAAGAAGAGGAAGAGAGAAGTTCCCCGCCAAACCCGAAATAAAATCCAAAAAAGGGGATGCAATCTAGATTTTCTTCAATCAACGAGCCTAAAGTAAAAAAAAATCATCACTCTTTCGATTACCCAGCTCATTAGTTTACCAATCGCCATTAAAAAGGTTCTACTTTGGATTTTTGATCTCCATTTCAACCTAAGCAAACCTTCTAGGGGGAGGGGCATGATTCGAACACGGGACCATAGATAAGAAATTTGCCTAGAGAACCACTTGAGCAAATATATTTTATTGATGGTACATAGCAACATTTTGTATAAGACTCAAATGTCCGGGGGACAATGGCCCAGTCCCGTCCCGCACCCCTAGCTCCACCCCTGACTCAGAATCGGCTTGCTACGCTTCTAATTTATCCTTTGATGATGAAATTGGTAATAAGAAACCCCATTTGGTAAAAATTCGATTTTGGGAAAAATGCGCTAGCTAATTGAATTGGTTGATTTCTGCCACAATCCTTCTATAGTTCTATTAAGCCTCAACCAAGGGATTTGGGTCGACGGATTTTAAGATCTGCTTGACGAAAACGCAGATGGGTTCCCAGTCGTGTGGAAGGTACCACACTACCACTATGAAGCAATGGTGTGACCAACAGGACAAGGAGTCTATTTTGGAGAAAAATGAAAGGCAATTTATTTGGGTGATTTTCCTCTCAATACTGCTAAAAAGCTTGCCGGAAACGCAGATGGGTTGCTTCCCCTGACAATGCTACTATCACCCCTAATAGACTGCGGCCTGGCCAGTCGTGTCATCCAAACTCTAGTTTCTCGGAGCATCGTCACAAAAGGAAATCATGTTGGAACAAGGGGGAGTTTGTTCTTCTATCTACCGTTGTTCAATTTTCTAGTTGTAGGTTTTCGGGAAAACCCGTCTGGTGGTTTTTCGGTTGCTTCTTTCGATTGTTCTTGTCCTGATTTGTCTTTGATAAGCCACCAACCTTGCCATAAGGATTTTGTCTGTAGGGGCCTTGGTGATGCGGACGTCCTTACAATTCTGTATATTCACTGGTTCATCCGCAATTCGCATTCGTCATTCTGTTTTCTAGCACGTTGTTCATAAGCTTGGTTTTGGGCCCAATTTAGTAGGACTGCATTTTTCCTTCTGAACTAATCTGATCTGATTTGAATGACTTTAATCTGATATGATTTGAATGACTCTGATCTGATGTGATCTGATTTGAATGACTCTGAACTGATCTGAATATTACTTTTATTAAGTCCTATCAAACAGGGTTTTAGTCAGTTCCGTTCTTTTTTGGTGTTGATAGTGTCGAACTCAGTGGTGGTTTGGCTATGTTTGGGTTTTCACAATTTACTATTGAAGTGGTGTTACGGATGTGGATGATAATATTTGTTATGTGATTTTAGTGACGGTGCTTCTGATTTGTCTGATGAACTCAGACGGTTTCCTTTATCCTTAATGGTGGCAGATTTTAATCAAATTAAACGACTTGATGATAAAGCTAGGTAGAAATAAGTATGTTCATGGGTGGTATGACTTTGTAGAGTGGCGTATTAAAGGGAGTGTGTGCCCTTTCATAAACCTCGGTCTACATGGTGTAATGGGTGTTTCCTAGCTCTTTCAACATCCGCTCCATCCTCAAATGCGGAAGCTTTAATGATGGAGAGAATGGATAGAGCTTACGATTCCGCTCTTTGGTGGGACAAATTTCCACACTCTTCCTTTTGTTTTGATCATGCTTTCAATGTGGTGGACTGCTTTGGGCAATTTTCTAAGAAGAATCGACCATATCGCGTAGAGAATTTTTGTTTTCTTATAGATGAGGTTTAGTCCGTAATTACATAGGCTTTGCAACTCAATATTACTGGCTACAAAATATTTATTGTTTCCAGCAAACTAGACCATGCTAGGGAATAACTGAGATCTTGGTGTCTTGCTCATCACACAACTTCGTGCATCAACTGGAATACTTTGGCAAATGGTTTGGCAGATAACTTGACTGAGCTTTTATCACTCGCAGAGGGCTCTAATTTTACGTTGTACAAAGAGCATATCAACTTTCAAATGCTCAACTTGCGTTCTGTTATTAGAAACGAAGGGCCAAGTTATAATGGTTAGTTCATGGCGATACAACTTCCAAAATTTTCTTTGCAAAGGCTTCCCAACAACGTCGCTTAGCTGAGATTCAAATGACCAAAGATGGGTCAGACACTTGGTTATACGCTCAGGATGTTATCAATAACCATAATGTTTTTTTATTTTCGGGGCTTTTACTATGCGGAAGATGTTCAAACTTCTTCGAGTCTGGATTTAGGTTCTTTGTAAGGTCTTATTACTAATCGCCGGGACCAAACGCTGCCTAAGTTCAGAGACGCTGCCTTCCAGTGCAAGGGAGGTTGGAGTCACGGACCCAGATCAGCAGGTTTGTATTTCATGTATATTATTTGTTTGTATCTTAAGTCAGAAGGTTGAAAGATAAGCAACAATGTCAGGAAATCTGCAAGTTCTTTGGCTTCATAAAGTACATATGATTTTTTTTTCCCTAAAAAATATTACTTAATTAACGGATATCTAAGGGTGGCAAATGGGTCGTCGGTCGGTTCTGGGTCGTGTTATGGAGGGTCGGTTCGTACCCGGTCGGGTCATATCGAGTCAGATGATCCTTCATGTCAGTTTTGGGTTGGGTCGGATTGGTTTTGGGTCGGTTTTATCGAGGAAATTGTGTGGCGGATCGGGTCGCTTTCGAGTCGAGTCACCATCGGTTTTAATTACCGATGGTCATTTATGGACGTTAGTTCAATTTTTGGCATTACCAGTTGGGTCATTGACGGATAACAGGAGGTCGGTTCATTGTCGAGTAATAGGAGGCCGGATCAGTTACGTGTCGGTTATCAACGGGGTGTGTCGGTTCGAGTCATCATCGGGTCGGGTCTGGTTAATCACAATTTTGGGTCTTATCGGGTCTGATTTTCGGGTCAATGAATCGGGTCGGGTCGGTTTTGCCAGCCCTAGTCTTATCAAACTAATATACAAGTGAACCGGCGATGAAAGACTGAGTAGCTCAGCAATTTGCTACTCTGTTGTACGGTACAGTTGCGGTGTATGTGTATCCTAACTTGTAATCTTTACGTAGCTCTAAAAAGTTTTTGAATTAATTAACACGATAACACCTATAATTCTGATGCATTTAGATTCGATTTTTTACTTATTAACTAATTTGCATGCCCGTGGCACGCCCAAGCTATGTATTGATATCGTTTATACTCGTTTTATGAGAAAAAGTTTTTTTTTGTTCAAATAAATTACCAATAATGATTATTTTCCATAAATTAGCTAATAATATTATACTACCCTATGATAATTTCTTACCATATCCTAACCGATAATTATATTTAATGCTATTTTTATGTTATATCCAATATATATTGTATTAATAGCCGTGCCTTTAAAGCAATATTAGAACATCCATGTAGGCGCTGATGTGAAACAGAAGTTTCCGTAAATACCACTCACAAGGTAATGGAAGACACGCGTACGCATACGCAAGACACACGCATACAATATACATGGTAATTATGGTACTGATATATTATTTTTATTGCCTTATCTACAATAATAATTCAACAATAACCACAAAAAATGACAAGAGTGTATAATATATAATGTGTTGCTGTATTTAAAATATTTACACGATTATAATAAAAAATTTATAGGAAACAATATGATCTTGCGATATTAATTAGCCATATATAATAACTTGCATATACTTTCCGCCTCAATTCACATATTTCGGACAAAGATTGATTGCATAATCCGTGCACAAAAGAGGAAATAAATTCCGGCCATAGTACTAATAATCTTATTCAAATAAAATTAAATCGGGAAGAAAATATTATTCCTCCCAGAAAAGAGAAAAATCTAAATTGGATAATATTTTCATTTCCAAAATAAATAATGTAAGATACTAATTATGATGGTTATAGGCCAAATATTATTAATACGAACGTCAAATATTTGTCAGAATATTGGAAAAATCGTAATTGAATAATATTTGCCAACAATAATTATGTATATGCCTAAAATAAATTGATATGACATTATATATGCAGTATATATGATCTTAGGCTAAAAATGATTTATGCATGAGATATATGTGATTTCATTTTTTAGGGTTTTTATCAACTTCTTCACATGTAAATAGACCTGAACGCACAAATACGTACATAGCATCCAACTACTTTCTTTGCACCTACGCCCATGATGATATCACGACATCTGAATATCTGATGTTATCAACTTTGTGATAATCTTTCTTTTGATTTTATTTATTTTCAATGACAATGTGTTAATTGTTTATGGGTTATATTTATTTTGTACTGAGCAGCTAATAATCTTTTGCATTATGGATCGCGGCTGGATGTGATAAGTAATTATACCAATGTTACAATTCACTACGATTCAAAGACATGTCTTTAGTGTGATAATTTTCTCTAAGCATAGTCCCACGTACCTTTTCTATATTATTTGCTCATTTATCAACTCTGAGTTAGAGTTAACTCAGATAGCAGCTTGTCTTATGGTTGGTTTGTACATGCATAATACCAAGTATCAGTATGACTACTGATTAAGCAACTAACCAATCATATTGATATATATGAATGTCAACTTGAACAAAACATATACCAAAACATCTATCCAAAGGTTTGAAAATTTATGTTGTTGAGTTTATTAGGGCGATTTAGTCATTATAGCGTTTTATTAGGGCGCTTTAGTCATTATATTTTAGCGTTAGTATACTTTTTTTTTATTTAGATTGAAAAGTTATAAGATACATAACTTGACCATAAAAATAAAGGGAAAAAAATGACTATGGTCAAACGTGCAAATTTTTTTCTCTATGTATGTAGATTAACTAAAGCATGTCAAACGAGTTAGACGAGTGGGTTACCAGTTCGGGTTGAACATGGGTTCGAGTAACTTGCGAGTTAAATTTGAGTACCTACAAGTTAGTAGGGTTCGGATAGTCCTACTCCATATCCTTTTAATATGAAGACTTTTGATCATGTAAAAATACAGCTTGGGTCAATAAGGGTTCGGGTTAAAAACGTGAACGGATTGGGTTACGGCTAAAAAATACACGATCTCGCATGTTAATCAATTTAAGAGTCTGTTTGGCATAATTTTTCTAATTCTTTTTCTATTTTTCATAATCAGTTTCTTTAAAAACTGTTTTTTTTGTAAAATTAGTTAGTGTTTTGTTCAACAATTCCAAGGCAAACACTAATTTCTAAATCTTATGCTAAATTTATATTATTCTAGAAAATATTAGGCTCGATTTTGTCTTATATGTGTCTTAATCATAGATCAAATTGGGTTTACACGTTAGATTAGGCCTGACCCAACAATATGCGTGTCCAAACGGTTTTAAGTTAATATGAGTCTCACCTCTTTTGCACATAAAAAGTGGGTTCGTGTCCCAGAGATAACGGGTTTAAGTCATAAACCAAAAGGCGGGTTTTGTTTTAAAACTTGGAAGTGGTGTGTTTAAATATAGACATGAAAAGTAATGTGGGGTGTTTAAAGAAAGACAGGGTAAGAAGTTCAATTCGGAATTTAAATGTATGGCGAAAAGATACAGGGAGATTTATTTTAAATAGAAATATTGAATTGGCATAAATATGTAGATTGATTTAACAACAGAGAGAGTATATATTAAACTTATAACAATTTTTTGACATAGTTGATTTGATTCAGAGACGGGTAGTCATCATCTTTGTAAGACATCCAATAAACACATATGTTACTTCAAAATCATAAGTATAGGGATGATGAGATTTATATATATATTCAATGTAAACACCTTACCGCTGTGAATATTTAATATTACTTCCTTCATGTGTACAGAGTATTCATTGAAAAACATTTATCCATAACGGAAATAATCACTTTACAAATTTTAGCACGTGTCTATGAAAGTCTGAAACTACTATTGTCTTATTCATGTTAAATTAATAATGTCCTATTGTATTGCCCCGGATTTCAGAGGAGATTCCTGAGAAATTAAGGGCTCATATGAGATGCTTAAAAGGATTGACAGTGCTACTCATACCAACAAAGTCGACTTTCCTTTTAGGAAGCCCATGTGATAAGAACTCCAAAGTTAAGCGTGCTTGACTGGGAGTAATTTCAGGATGGGTGACCTCCTGGGAAGTT
Organism: Spergularia marina; assembly: GCA_963680865.1. Taxonomy (NCBI): domain Eukaryota; kingdom Viridiplantae; phylum Streptophyta; class Magnoliopsida; order Caryophyllales; family Caryophyllaceae; genus Spergularia; species Spergularia marina. The sequence continues at coordinate 15,723,946 of OY804553.1, read as the reverse complement.
TCCCAGGGTGCGCATGAGTGAGGTCAAAATGCGCCGGAAGGACCCGTGTTGGTCTATGAGGTCAGCCCACAGCCTGGCAAGCTGCCATAGGTGACTACACTCGGCTCAGGCGATGAGCCGGGGTGTTACAAATGGTATCAGAGCAACCCTGCGACCGCATGTTGATCTTGTGGTCAGGAGAGCCCAGGTCAGCAGCCTAGCGGGGGAAAGATCCTAGAGCTAGACTATGGTTGGCTGCCAGTCGCAACGAGGACGTTGCTTTCTTAAGAGGGGGTGAATATAATACCCCGGATTTCAGAGGAGATTCCTGAGAAATTAAGGGCTCATATGAGATGCTTAAAAGGATTGACAGTGCTACTCATACCAACAAAGTCGACTTTCCTTTTAGGAAGCTCATGTGATAAGAACTCCAAAGTTAAGCGTGCTTGACTGGGAGTAATTTCAGGATGGGTGACCTCATGGGAAGTTTCCCAGGGTGCGCATGAGTGAGGTCAAAATGCGCCGGAAGGACCCGTGTTGGTCTATGAGGTCAGCCCACAGCCTGACAAGTTGCCATACGTGACTACACTCGGCTCAGGCGATGAGCCGGGGTGTTACACCTATCATCTATGAGTTAAATGACCTAATTCAAATTATTAACGTAGGTAAGATATACTCCCTCCATCCTGTTAAAAAAAATTATTGATCATCCCAAAGAGAGTGCTAATATTCTCATAATTTTACTATTTTTAACATATTTCAATTCATACAGAATTCGGATCCTCTAGAGTTGAAAATAAACTCTGCATGGTAGGGTTTAATTATTCAATAAGGCAAGAATAAAACATTTCGCATTTTCTTTGTGCAATTTATTTTATTCCTCCGTATTTTGTCTTATTACTAATGTTAGCAAACTCTACCAACCCTACCAAAATAACTCTTGGGGATTCTCACCCTTTCATAAATATAAGATGAGATATAATTGTGTAATTATCTATCATTTGTGGTAATAATTCGTGATTTAGCAAGTACACAAGTAAATCTCTAATGTTCCCTTAAAATTTCCCCTTTCCATTTCATAACATTCTTTAGAGGACAGATTGAGTATTTAAAAAAAAAACGAGTGACAATTGAGACAAAAAAAAATGGGTCGCTGTATAGATAATGGAAGCATAAGTCAAGTGAAAGTAGTTTTAAGAATATATTAACCAAAGGAAAATTAAATAGGAAGCACTCTATACATATACAAGTTGGAATTTTTTTTTCTTAGTTACACAAGTTATTAAGAATTGAAACAAACACCTCGAAATAGTGGTTTGACCTTTGAGACTTAAGTTTGACATAATTCAGTTGTCTCAATTACGAGTAATCATTATCCTGAGTCTAATATACTAAATTGGCGTTTTGAAATGCGATACGAAAACTAAGTTGCGAAAACCTACAAACGAGTCACGTGAAATACGGAGTCAGGTCAACTAACGGTCGTCTCAAGAAGGGTTTGGTTTGCATTTAGGGTGATTTGTGTTAATTAGGGGTCACATTTGATCAACGGGTCGGATCGAGTTTGAGGTTAGATACGTGGGTTAATACGGGTCACATATAAATAAAAAACGGGACCAACGCCAAATAAAGCAAGCGAGGTTAAATAAGATTAACTTTTGGCAAGGTTAAACTTTGCGGGTAATTTTTTCTTTAATCGTAATACACATCTATTAGTTTGGTAAATGGTAATAGTTCAAAATAGTACCATCATGAGTATAAGAATAACAATAAAATAGCGATAGCATTCATATAACACCCGTGCAACTTTGTACGGGTAAAAGAACTAGGGTTATTATCAGTTTATATATAAGGTCGTACAATTTTGCACGGGTAAAGAACTGCAGAGATGCAACTACAATCGTCGTTACTCTCTGATGAAATTGCAAGGGGGAGAACTTTGGAAAAGAATGTAGCAGGAACAATGGTGAGGACTGAGGAGAACGTATGAGTGGGAAAAGACCTTAGCTTTTTTTTTTTTTAATAGTATAAAAGGGTGGTTAAGGTTCACTTTCCATTTGTTGTTAGTTAGATATATTTTCTTATCTTTTCAGCAATTTACTCCACCCGTTGCAGTGCGATGTTGGACTTTATTTTTAGACCAAAAAACAATAAAATGTGGGGTAGAGGTGGGGGGGGGGGGAAGGCGAAAAAAGAAAATTCCTAAAAACCAATCTAAGGTGAGGTAGAAGACTAGAGTGAGGGCAATATAGTAATTCTACAAACACAAAACCCTCTCATATAAGGAAAGGCCAACATTTCACTAAAACACCCAAAAATGGAACAGTCTAACATTTCACTGGAACGGAGGAGTAATTAATACGAAGAAATAATTACTTTTGATTATCGAAATAATTAGTAAGTTGTTTATTATTAAGTGACCTAAATTTAATTAGAATTACTTAGAAACTTCTAAAAAAGGAAGGCAATAAATAGAGTTACATTTAAAAAAGAGTGGCAATTGAAACAAAAAAAATTAAAATGGGTCTGAGTATAAATAATGCAAGTCTAAAACAAATGAAACATTATGGTTTGAGATTTAATTTGAATTTAGTCTGATTTGTGTTAATTATGGGTCATTGAGATTAAATACGTGGTTCAGCACAGGTGACATTAGTATTTTAATTTGTTGTTTTTTTTTTTTTGGAGAAGGAGAGAAATAATTTATTGTTTACTACATCTATAATTAGCAATTCCTATGGAGTAATATTCAAACATAAATAGATAATTACCTCTTTTGTGTGGTTCTTCGTTGGTCAATACGGTTCGTTTATCCAATGCGTATCAAGTCTATTTTAGTGTGTCAAAAACTCAAGTTATTCGAAAATCTAACTAACACTATTGTGGTAAATTGGACGTATTAACATCTTATACCTACAGTATTGGATATTTGTACAAACATCCCTAAACTAAAACCAGTTTTAAGAACAAAGAGGTGAAACACCCCGTGCAAGTTTGCACGGGTCAAAGAACTAGTTAATAAATGTCAAGTGTCCTCCTGGGAAAGACTTGGTTTCAGGTTTTAATATATAGTATTAGATATCTGTTTGTTGACTTTATGTACCGAGCCGAACTGAGCCAGAGCTTTGAGTGTTCGGGCTCGGCTCGGTATTGCCAATCCGAGCTCGGGCTCGGCTCGGAGCTCGGCGAGCTCGCCTCACCCAAGCTCGAGCTTAGGCTCCGTCCCAAGCTTGTTTTTTCTTTGTTCTCGGAATCATTAAAACATATAACAAATCAATAATATTTATTACGTAATTTACGGATCACAAAAACAGAAAACAAGATGAAATTACAAGAGATTATAAATTAAAATTCATTTGATTGGTTTCACAAAGAGGAGAAAAGGCCTAGTCTCACATTGGTTACGTTTTATGTATACTTAATCGCTTGCTTTCCTACGACATTTAAATATTAATTTTAAAACTTCGTAATTTCATTTATTATAAACCTATAATCTTATATTCCTACAACAACCAAAAATACAAAATCTTATTTTCTTAATAGATCACGAGCTTGCGAGCTGAGCACCATGGGGCTCGGGCTCGATCAATCCGAGCACGAGCCGAGCTTTGACTGAACCGAACCCGAGGGCTTGACGAGTAAGCTTGGCTTGTTTACACCCCTACGGAGTACATAATCCCTCCGACCCAAGAGATTTTCCTCTTTGGGTTGGACACAACAACCAACAAAGCAATAAACAAACCATAATAAATTGATAATTAGCTGATTAGACTAACTAATATACTTGATAATCTCTAATCCCACCCCGGCCCCCTCTCCCTTACCACCGTTAAACTCTCTCCACCACCAAAACCACCGGTGACCACCAGCTTTACCGGCGACCCATCAACTCCACCCCCACCGGTGTACTCTTCCCATTGTTGACACGTTTTTCCGGTCGATCTTCCTTCCCTCAACGATTTTCCCATCCCCAAATTCGTCAGATGTCCCATCCTTGCCGCCGATAAGCCTCGCAATGATCGGCGACGACGTCTTCTCTCCCTATCTATACCACAACTTCTCCCCTGTCGTCAACTTTACTTCCTTATCATCTCTCTCTACGTACGGCCCTCTACCCAAGTGCCATGCTCTCCTCATCGCAAGGCTCGCCTCCGATATGGTGACAACGAATGTGAGATGGTGATGCTCTTCAATGGTGGTGGTCGCCTGGTGGAGTGGCGTGGGTAGAGATTATGATTATGGGTTGAGAGAGGGAGGGTATCGATGATTTTTCCAGTCGCCGGAGCTCGTGGTCATCAACAGTACAATTGGGGTGGTGGTGACTGGTGGGAGGAGAGAGATTATGGGCTATGGCAATTGATTTAGTGTGTTAGTAATTAGTTATTAAGGCTCAAACTATACATCATTAAGATAGTACAGTGTTTGGAAAAAAGAAATTAAAAATTTGTAATCATTTCAATTTCATCATTTGATAATATAGAATTCAAATATAAATCAAATGTTTGGGAAGGGCTGGATTCAAAATGACATTTCTTGAGTTGTCATTTGTTTTTTGGCCTAATTGGATTTGAAACAAATTCCAAAGGATTTGACATACATAAATCCAAATTCTCAAATTCTTTCCCAAATATGGAATTTGTGTCAAATTTGAATTTGAGAATCAAATCCTTGTTTCCAAACGCTCTTTAAGGGTAATCTAGTCTAGAAAAATTGCCAAATAGGGTAAATTTAGAAATAGAAAAATCTAAAAAAATCGTCCCAAAAAGGAATACTAGAAAATTTCTTCGGGTCGGAAGGAGTATATATAACATAATAACATTGATAATTTACTGCAATTATTCTTCTAAATACATGTGATTATGTAACGTGTTTTTGCAGACGAATACTCCTGCACTTCTGCTGCCGATCATGTGAACCTTCTCTCTATGCGTGGATCAGATCTTTAGTTAAGGAGGATTGATTAGCACATATATATATCACTGATAACTGGTCTACTTTGGCTGATTCCATTTCTTCTTTTTTTATTTTTTATTTTTTATATTTTGGGTTTAAAATGTTGACTTTCAGCAGCTATTTACTTGGCAAACGGATTAAGTAGGCTAATGTCCAAATTATTTGGCTAATTAATAATCGATCTTGCTTCTTAACACTTAAAATTAAAGCTAGCTAGCTAGAGCGACCTACAAATAGTCATGCATGCATATATACTACTGTACATCCGTCCATATTATCGTATTAGCATCTTAACTAGGTTCGAGTTCCCTGAACTTAAGCTTATTATATGATCATTTTCACTTAATTAAACTAGATGCACAGCCAATAACCATTGAAACCTACATCGATCAAATAAGCTCAAATAATGAGGAAGATTGCAAAAATTCTCTTATAATTCTAGAGTATAAACCTTTAGCATCATTTGACCTAGCATAAAGAACACTTGGGTTCAATATGAGATCAGAGTTGAATTAGTTACTCTGTATTCATTAATTACTTCTTTCACACGGCCGTATATCAAATAATTTATTTGTTTTTCTTTATCCCTATGGCCTCTTCTTTTTCTTTTTTTTTCTTTTTTTTGTCTTTGTATGATATTCGCTCTGATATGAGTATCATGTATTACAAAATCAAGTCGATCAATGTATAAAAATTTAATCACTGCATAAAATCTGTATATCTTCTACATATATGAATTTCGTCAGACATGCACCCAAACTCCGATTAAAGGGTCTGGCACCATGATTAGAATTACAATCATGAGCCTGTAATTCAAGCTCAAATCAAATTAAACCCAATTGAAATTACTAAAATTACTCATACTTCACGTATTAATCTAACTTCAACAAGTTAAAATCCTAACAAACATATATGTTGAAGACGTCAAATAATGCATGGCCGGACTGCATGGTCGACCGTGGCCAACCCTGTATTTTGTATGTATAAGCTTGTATTAGTGCTCAACAATAATAATCTTAAAAACAACCCTGAGGCTGAACGATGCCAGAGGTCGAACCGATGGCGTTGGTGCAGAACGCAGACGCAACTTTGTTGTTGTAAGTAAGGTGTACGTCCTGCAATTTCAAGCCTGCGCAATGGTACTTGGAGCTACAAACAAAATTGAGTGCAATTGGTGTTGCTGATGATCCATGAATATCTTGGTACGTCACGTCACTAATTCTTACTCCTGAAACCTGTTCATTTATAGCGCAAATAATATCAATCTCACGGCTATCTATCTTTTTTTCTTCTGATTTTCAAATTCTTTCCAAGTTGATGATTTAGTAATTTTTTTTTTTTCTATTCAATTCTTTTATACATGTTCCCTCTACTGTAAACTCTTTATTATTAAATCACCGGCAATAAACTAGTAATTCATGTTATCTGATCCCAAATTACTTTAAGACTAGACTTGCTTGTTTGTTTTGCGAACATTGTAAAAGATAATTCGTTATCCATATTGAATTGATGATTAATGTTTACCTGTCCAGGGCAACCTTTGTTACCAGGGCAATATTTCTGGTCAATGATGACGGGATTTTGGGCATTCACCATTGTGAGATGCTGGAAAACAACGTTTCTTACATATCCGTTACTTGGTCTTCCCCATGACTTTATCCTAACCCCATTTTCAGTATTTGTGAAGGTTGAAGATGTCACTGTTACATTTTGTACTCCTGGCTCGTTTTGCTCTTTTCCTAAACTCCCTATGCTGAAAATTGGCAAAAATATAATCAATTAATAAAATCATACGAGGGAAAATGCATTCGCAGTATATATACATTTACGTTAAGTTTTAAGTACCTTATGCCATGGCCAGGACCGCAATTGATCCCTTCAATCCATAAGTTGTTAGTACCGGCTCCAATTGAGATGCAGTCGTCGCCTGTGGCGATGTTTGTGTTCAAGATCGTTACACCGGTCGACATTTGGACATGTATGCCATCAGTGTTCGGGCTCACTCCCGATGCAGAAACTCGAACACCTTGCACTTTCACGTTCTTACACCCATTGAAAACAATGTGGTATAATTGGCTGTTTAGTGATGTTAAACCTTTGACTACGATGTTCATGGAGTTTGAGAAGCCTAGCGTCTGCGTAGGATATCCAAAACACACAAATTAATTAACGCCCATAACTTGTTTCACAATAATAAGTTTTAAGTATTATAAATTAGGCAGGTTGCACTAGGCACTACTACGAACATGGTGCAATACGAACGACTCGTACGTTTCCAATAATTAGTTATTTATTAGATCAGAGTCTATAATAGTATTGACTTACTATTATTGTTGCTGTCCTAGCTAATTTCCATCGATCGTTTCAACTTTCATCAATTTTTCTTTTTGACAAATATAAAAATGTAAGACAAATGATAATTGGAGTGGTAATTAGCTAAAGTTTACAATCGAAATTAAAGTGTCAAAACTCCGTATATATCATTTTTCTTTTGATACTACATAAGATTGAAACATGTGCGTTGATTGGGAAGAAATCGTGATATTGGCCTGGCCAGATTATCAATGAACTTTGGCGTGTTTCTCATTTGAAATTAATTGTTAACTGATCAGCTTTAGTGCGACGAACCAGCGTCCTTTCTCCACCTCACCTCATACTTATCGTTTTCTCTACGTAAATTAGCTGGTATAGTAACTGACGCTTACTATAGTATCGTTATATCAGAAGATTTACTTAAGACTTTGTCCGAATTTATAACTGATTAATAGATGTAAAATTAGCGATCGTCTATTAATTATTAGTAGGTTGTAATAATAATTAAGTTTAGGAACTCGCTGGCAGAAAAACTTACCGTGACACCACTAGGACACCCGCCTTTGCCGGACTTTTTACAAGCCCACAACCCAGCTCCTTGGCCGTCAAACACCCCACCAGAGATGGTAACACCATCGACATTCTCGAACGACAACCACGTGCCTCCAGAGTTGCCAAGCACACGATAATTAGATGGGGCCAAAACAGTCCCCTTTAGAACAAAGTTTATCTTAGCACTCTTACACCCTCTCCCTGAAAATATGATTTTATTTCGGACCAAGAACTTGCCTGAAGGCACCGAAATTGTGGACCGCCCTGTCGAAGCACAGGCCGAACTCCACGCTGCCGTGAAGGCCTTAGTCGAGTCGGTCTTCCCGTCGGGTTTAGCCCCTAAGCTTACTACATTGTAGTGATTACCTCCCGCTCCACCTTTAGCCCAAGTTAGTGTTATTAGGCTAACAATCAAGATTAGAATCAATGGCACTATGTTAATCATACTCCTCATTTTTGGAGCTGTTTTCGTAATTTGATGTATCGAATTTTCGCTCTTCTCGATTTTATAGTATACTCGTAAGAGTATGTATATGCAAAATGGGATGAAAAATGATTATTGATTTGGATGAGGAAGCTAGAAGGGTGACAAGGGGTATTTATAGCATTCGAGTTTCAGTTATAGTTTGTTATAAAGGAATTTAAAAAGTTGGAAAAACAATGCCGGAATTTTATAAAATCAACAAAAACCAGAAAAAAGAAAAGAATGTGAGAAAACTGAAAATGACGTAAAAGACCTTAAAGAAAGATGAATATAGTCATAGAAGATGTTGATTGGGGGAGTTGATTAAACTATACGGAATATATTATAAGGTGAAAACAAAACTATGATGTTATATATATATAAGCCGTATTGTATAGATAGTTTGCATATTTCATACGAACTTGCTTTAAGCACAAGAAAAAGGGGCGTTCACAATTTTGTTTGTAGTGCAAATAGCATATTTCCAACGTGAACTTGAAGATTTTAATGGAGGTTAAGTTGAACGATATTGGTGCTAGTAGTGGATTTTCTCCTGATGTCATTTACAATTGGACTTGGAAAGTTTGGTGTTTTGTAACAATGTATAGGAATAATGTGTCTTTATGTGGACTTGACGTTTTTTGTGTGGAAACTGAACCATAAATTGATAAAAGCATATGGAGTACTAATTAAGGGCAAGAGTACTTATTAGAGATGTAAATTTGTTCGTAGATTATCACTGGATCATTAAAGTACGCTAAACTCAAATAGTATAGTAGTCGTGTAGGTAAACCGTAGATTGTTAACAATCCAAGAACGAAAATACTCTTCAAAGTGTTTGCAATATGAGAAAAATAATACTCTGCAGTTTTTTGAACTGATCTAATCTGATCTAAATGACTCTGATCTGATTTGATTGTATTTGAATGACTTTGAACTAATCTGAATTTGTTGAAAATAATGATTAATCGAATTCGTTGAAATTCGATCAATCAAATTTTCAACGAATTAGTATCAATTATAGAACAAATACATTGATAGTTATTTGAACATTTTTTATCTAACAAACCTTACTATCAATTACATGGAAAAAATATATACTATTTAATGCACACTCATCAAACAAAAATATCACAATGATTAGTATTTTTTTAAATATACGTGACAAGAAAATTAATTAAACATTATAAAAATGTCTTTATACATTACTTTCAAGTTTCAAGGTAGAACTCTAACTAATAAGGTGGTATTCTCTATTTCTTAATTAGGTAGTGGATCGACTCGGCCAATAGTATATTGGACATACATTTTTTCATGTGAAAAACATTATATGTGCCACGTAGATAAAAAAAAAAAAAAAAAAAAAAACGTGCGCTCTACCAAATTCTATTAAATGAGTAAGAATTACTTTCAATAAAAAGTGCTGTTAATTTACCATGCCAAAAGATAGACATTGGTTTTGTTTGGGTGGTGAATGTATGTGGATGTTGCATCAATTATTTAAATGAAGCTATCGTAACTAACTTGGCATTGTATCTGTGAGATGGGGTGCAGTGCGTGCCTTAGTTAGGTTTACTATAGCGGTCATCATAATTCAAAAAGGTGGTTAGGACACTATGACTTATACTGTTATAGATTTGTCCTTCTAATGAGAAAAAAAAACGGTCCAACAAACATTTCCTGAATTAATGAAAGATTGTCCAATTAACATCAATAACAGGAATAACAGATTCAACAAAAGCTGGAAGGGCTCAATTGCATTCGGTCCAGATGCGGAAATTTAACTAACAACATGATCATGATTCATGATGACAAATTGCCTAAATTGGAAGTCGGAACTCGGAAGTCGAAGGAGAATGAATTAAAGATGAAGAAAGCCATTTTCTGGAACGTGGGAATTGGATGCTACGTACGTGACATGTGCATGGAAATACGGAGTATAATTCGGCTTCCCCATCCAATTTCATCCCTCTCTTTCTGTAGTTTCCCCTTCTTTTCTGTATTTCTGTGATATTATTTACTAGGTTAGTTTCTCTTAAAATATGACGTCTTGACCAGAAATATAAGGATTTCATTCACTTCAAAAAAATAAAAGAAATATGTGGATTTCAGCCGACGTCACTAGACTGAACGATTTTTTTTTTTTTTTTGTACAAAGACGAAATTACGAGAATTAACTACTAGCTATTACATCCTCCGATTCAAATGAGGCAAAATAATTAGTTCATCATCAAAGAAAGATGTCAATCCAGCAATATCTACAACCTCGACTATATATCACTTGTTGCTCAAACTCATCAATAGTCTGCAAAGATATCTGATCGGTCTTATTCCATAGTAGTTTATGATCCCCGGTTTATCTCATCTGACAAAGCAGGTATGTTCTACCTCTAAAAATGATAACTTGGTTCTGAGACCATGTTCAAATTTCACCTTATATAGTTTTCACTCGTATTTATTTTTCTATAATCAAGGGCGTGGGGGCCCAACTTATTTTGCGGCTCCCTCCCAAGTCCCAACTTCTTGTAATATCTTTATATATACTTCATTTGTTCCAGTGAGATCTTAGACTATTCTATATTGGGGTGTTTCAGTGAACTCTTGGCCTTTCCTTATTTAGGGGGTTTAGTGTTTGTAAAGTTACTATACTGCCCTCAAGTGGTCTCACATCTACCCACATTTTATTGGTTTTGTGGTGATCTTCTATTTATCTCTCCTCTCCCCCACCTTTGCGCTAGAGGTGATCATGGGCCTTGCTTTTCTTTCGGGCCTAATCGGTCTGCCCAAACTCGGCCCATTCGGGCCAAAACGGGCTTTCGGACCGTTTTGGGCTCGTTCGGGCTTTTTTTAAAAAAAATTACGTATTACCTAATTAATACGTTTTTGATCACTTTACACATTAATATTATCTACTACTTGTATATTTAGTTTAATAATAAATTATTATACATTTTTAAAGAGGTTTTTGAAGTTATTTTCATAATTTACGATAGTTCATTTTATTAATAGTAATATTTTTATTATTTTAATATGTTTTATTCACTACATTTAGCATAAATTTGCTACATTGGGTACTTTAATTACCAAAATCGTCTTAATCCGACATCATTCACACTAGTTTACATAACTTAGATTTATAAAATTAAAAAAAATTGCATTTATTTTTAAAAGCGGGCCGAGCCGGGCCAATTTTCGGGCCATGAGCTCGGCCCAAGCCCAAACTCGGGCTTTGTGTAACACCCATATTTTTGGGTCATTTGAAGTGTTTAAGGTATCGGAAGAAATTCATTTTGAGGATATTAGATTCTATCTTTAGAAACTTAGGGTATACCTTCCGTTTAGAGACGCTTTCCTAATTGGGCAACTATTTGGCAAAATTACCAAAATACCCTTACTAAACCCTTCCTATTTTCTACAAAAAAATAAAATAAAAACCCAAACCCTCCCCATCACTCCTCACGTCGCACACAACAGCAGAAAAGAAAAAAAAAAAAAGAAGAGGAAGTACGTGAAAGAGGAGAGAAGAGGAGAAGAAAAGAGAGTTGCGCATCACCACCACCATCACTGTCGACCAACCACCGCTACCACCAGCCGCCGTCGTCACCCTAGCCGACCCTCTCTCTTGATTCTACAATCAAGAGTAGTATGTTTCTGCACCCTCTTTATTATTTTCTACTTATATTAGGGCTTTCTTAATTTCATGTTAATTATAGTTTAAGTATGATTGTGGTTGTGGAAATTGCTTTAATAGGTTATAATCATGCTTAATTATGGTTTTGATGCATGAATTATTGGTTTCTAAATTAGGGCTTTTGAAATTAGGGTTCATATGTATTTGGGGGTGATTTTATGGGTGGATTCATGTGAAATTTGGAAGAGATGCTTAGTATGAGATGGGTAAACCATAGTTTTAATTTGGGAACGTTTTATGGTGTTTTGATTTATGAATATGTATTCTGCCCACTTCTGATTTTTGCCTAATTCGGATGATTTTGATGTTGTTTTGGTGATTTAATGATGTATAATTGTTGTTAGTGTACTTGGTAAGGTGTGGTGCGAATTTGGTGTTGTTTGGAGATCATTTGGGGGTTGATATGTGATATTTAAGGGCTTATGGTAGAGCTGCCCCTATCTTGTGGTTAGGTGCTTTTAGTCTTGTGTGGAAGTATGTGTGAGTATATTTCATAATCGATCAAGTGTTGTGCAAGTATCGATTGGTAGAACGGTTGAATAATTTGTTGTTTACTATTTGTGTTTAGGGTGTGTGTTCGAGGAGTTTCCTTTCTAGTTTGATCACCCACACACTAATCGTAAGTAAGGTAAGAACGTGATCGCGATCCTTTTGGCTAACCTATATCCTTGTTGACTCATCATTGTATTTACTCGTCGCCTTACCTTAGATTTATGCGCTCATTCTAGATCATTGCTTCACCTTTATCTATTTCATAGTATGAGCGTACTATTATTTGAATTGCTATTCGATTTGCAACCCTTCGGCTTCCTTTGCTCTCGGCCTCTCGGCCTTTCATGACTCTCGTCCTTGTTGGCCGCATGCACCACTCGGCCTCTCGGCCGGGTGGCTCTTTGTTGTTTTGCTTTGACTCATGTTTTGTTTCATTTGTCTATCAATTAAGATCGATTCAATTTGGATTATCAAATAATACACTTTCGAATAATGTATGTAAAACGGATGAAAGAAAATGAAATGACACCACCTAGAGTACGATGTATTCGGCTCGGCTGATCATCGTTTGATATACCTCTGATCAAGGTACAGTGGGTCGGATTAGCTACCGACTTCCTAATAGTCTTCCTCCTAGATGGGAACTTCGTCCTACCGGCTCATCTTGCGAGGGGTGTGCACACTCAGGATTATTAGGGGCGATATTTACAACTCTAGCTCGAACTAAGTTCGTTAAGTGGGGCTGTAGGGTAGGACCCTGGCCGAAAAGTATGAATAAATAATCTGTATATTGAGCGGCGATGCACATTCGATATCAATCTGTATATATATTGAGCGGCGATGCTCTTTCGATACTTCGTTCTACTGTTGTTGATACTCCTTACTTATATCGTCAATCTGTTCTTGTTAGTTATGCGCCTCAAGGCGCGTATCTTATTTGTTCTTCTTGTGTTTAATATTTCTTACTCAGCTTGTGCTAACGTTCTGCTTTCTGGTTTGTCCCTACCTTGTTCTGGGGCCTATGTCATTCTTCGATGGCATAGTTGACAGGTTTTGATGATATGGATGCTTGCTTGCGAAGTTGATCATGTTGGGGCTTTTCAAAAGTTTTGAGACCTTATTCCATTTAATTGATATATTTTGGATTTAAGTTTTGAGAATTGTAACTCGACAAGTTTTAAAACTTCCGCTGTTTGTTTTCTCGTTTGGTTTATTGTAATGAATTCTTAGCCTAGCAATTGACTCGGTAGTCAATTGTGGCTAGGCCTGGGCAACGGGGCGGGTCGGGGCGGGCCCGGGTCATTCTCAAACGGGGCGGGTCAGGGGCGGGTCAACTCCAGTTTTAAACGGAGCGGGGCGGGTCAAGGGTCAACTTAACCCGCCCCGCCCCGCCCCGTGATAAGCTATCATGAGTTCAAGCGTTTTATTTTTTTTTTTAGTTTTTGAAGTTGTACAGTACGAAGTAACATTCAACATCTTGCAGATCCCACCCAAAATAATGCAAAATCCTTTCTACCATATAACAAAATTACTCCATTAAATATATCAAGGATCAAAACTTCAATTTCGAAGATTAAAAATTTCAACGTCAAATCCAGAATACTTTTTCAAAAAATTCTTGCCCCATTTTTTTTTTTTTTTTTTTTTTTTTTTTGTAATTTGACAAATTTTCACATATATATTTCATTGTTGTTAAAAAAAAAAAAAAAAAAAAAAAAAACAAATTTTCACAATAAACCTAACCTGCTTTTCGAAAATTCCCTTACAAAATTAAATCACCAACTTCTGATTGTTGGAATGGAATGAAGTGAATGAGAGTTCGGAGAAAAGAGATCAGAAGGTGAGAGTTTGGTGGAGAGAGAAGATGAAGCCATGAAGGGGTGTATTTTATAAAGTATTGGAAACGAAGTGTGTACATTATTGGGTTTTGTAGTGGACCAGTAGAATATTAAAGGTCCGCGTGTTTTCTTTCAGCTTAGTGGGCCGACCCTGCTCTTTTCATAGAGGGTCTGGCCCTTTTTGACCTGCCCCTTAATTCTCTGAGCCGGGCTTTAACCCTTTAAACATGGAGCGGGTCACGGGCTTTTAAAGGGCCCCCGCCCCGTTGCCCAGGTCTACCAAGCACACTGAACCTCTTGAACCCCCCTAGCTCCGCCCATTGTAATCATATATAATTGTTGTCGTGTATGATGCAGTTGGAATGCCAAGAGAACCCCAGACAATTACGCAAACAACTAATCAACTATTATATACACATAATAATTGATCAAAATTCAAAAAACCATACATATGATTTCAAATCATCATACCTCACCATGTTAAGGAAAAAAAAAACGAGGAATTAAAAAGAGTGTTGCATTGCTTGATCTAATACTATATGTTAAAACCTGAAACCAAGTCTTTCCTAGAACGACACTTGACATTTATTAATTGGATAGAACATAAAATAGCATTAAATATAATTATCGGTTAAGATATGGTAATAAATTATCATAGAGTAGTATAATATAGCTAATTTATGGAAAATAATTATTAAGGTAATTTATTTGAACAAAGATAAGCCGTAGTATAGTATAACTAATTTATGGAATATAATCATTATGGTAATTTATTAGAACAAAGATAAGCCAACATTTTTCTTATAGAGTGAGTATAAACAATATAAATATATAGCTTTGGCGTGACACGGGCATGCAAACTAGTTTTCCATAAAATAAAAACGCGGAATAATCTATTACTTACCTCAATTATATCGTTATTTTGGCTCGATTCCGTCGAGTTCGAACATTCCATGATATTATTGAAACCTTTTCTTTACTTGCAATGTGATGTAGTGTTTGATATTATGAGTGTTTAGGGTTGCTAGCTTGAAAAAGTGGGTTTACTGTGTTGTACGTTGATTTTTTCTTCTTTTTTTTTTTTAATTTTTCTCTTGTAAAGACTGTTAAACGTTAACTGTGAGATGTTGTAGGGAGGGGATATCATTAAGGGTAAAATTGGGAGAAAAATGGAAAAAATAGATTACGCTAGTATTATTTAGGTTACGTTTAGCAACCTCCATTAATAAGAGATCGTTTTAACAATTTAATAAGCCCCACATGAGATATTTAATAAGCCCCACATGAGATACTACGGGTTGTAATTTTCAAACCATAAAATTTAGGCTTTATGTTGAGCCAATGGCAATCCTCAAACGCGCACGGTGGTCCATCCGCACTCTTGGCAACATTGTTTGGGCTTACATACATGGGCCCCCAGGTTGGAGTGCCATCCTCGTAAGAGTTGTGGGTCATTCTCCTGATATTCGACCCATCTATGTTAGCAATGAATATGTCACCATAAGGCTGGAAGTGGTGTGGGTTTGAGATAGGCTCAGCTGACACACCAGCATAGTCCGACGCAAACACAATGCTCTTTCCATCCGGGCTAAACCATGGGTGATTGGCGCGTCCCCCCGTACCACTTTGAATCACCTTGCGGAGCCCCGTTCCGTTTGGATGAATCATGAATATTTCAAAGCTCCCGGAGCCGGGGTTCTCTCGATCGGATGCAAATGCAATCCATTCACCATTAGGTGACCAGTTGCACATCGTATCGTCCCATGCACCCTCGGTTAACCTTTGGATGCCACTGGCTTCTCCATCTTTTGCATCCATAATATATAGGTTCTTATGACCAGAACGACCTGATCTAAATACGACCCATTTACCATCGGGTGAGGGTGAAGGAAATGCATTATTTTCCCCTCCCAATGTCAACTTCCTATAATTCAACTCTTCACTATCCACATCGATCGATATAATATCAACCTTGGTTTTCTCAGATGCGAATGTTGGTCCAACACTAGTATAAATGACACCTTTATGAACCGGATTCCAGGCCGTTGCAAAGGCATGACCTTTAAAAACTATCCGTCGGTTTGACCCATCATAATTCACTACATAGACATACCCATCACCCAAATCCACATAAGCAATCCGATCGCCCGTTAGGGAAAAAGACGGAAACGACCCTGCTACCCGAAATATAGAAATTTCAGGCCCCGGGTTATCCAGATTCTCGAGCAGAATTTGATCTCCATTAGTACCGCCCCTACACTTGTGATACCCGACCCGGGATGAGTCGGGCGAAATAAATGGGTTCAAGTGATGGGCCTGAGGTGCAATGGGCCGGGTCACTTCCTTAAACTTCTTATTCACAAGGTCAAATAACTCAATATGGCGGTAATCGGATCCGGGTCTTCTAGTTGCCAAAGCAATGAACTTATAATTCCAAGGAGAAGTAGCGGGAGTGAACGCGTGCAAACCCTGTTGGGTGACTCGCTCAACACTCACTGACTCGGAGCTAACTCGCCCGACACGTGGAAGACTCGCCTTGTATACACTCCACCACCCATCATTTTTATCCCTTCTATGGAAATAAACCGTATGATCATCAACCCAACTCGGCCACCCACCGTGTTCAACGATTTTAACTCGGCTCGACCCGTCCCGAGTCAAGAACACATAGATGTCAGTACCGAGTTCCTCCACTTCACCGCCCCACCCTTCCTCTCCGTACGACGCCACTGCAGTCCAGACCCCAGAAGGTGACACAGCAGGGCTAAAATCGGCAATTCCCTTAGGAGTCAGCCTCCGAGTTAACCCGGTCAGGAGGTGAGTCGAGTAAACAGCAGCCCAACTCGTCCTTGGAACCCCCGTGTTCTCATGAGTCGACACGTAAACCACGTACTCACCCACCAAACTCGGGCGGTCCTTCATGGACACCTTCCCCTCTTCACCCTTCAACAAGGGAACCTGAAACCGAGTCGTAACCTCGAGTGCCGACCTCGACCCGGGTCGACTCAGTGAGTCACCAGACATCTCGACCGAGTCAAAGTAGATCATCGAAGTGCCGTTTCTCTCACTCACGTACACGAGCTCTACCGAACTCCTCGCCGTACCGGGATTCGGGATATTAAGGCGAGAGAAAATGGGGGTCGAGTTGGCGGGAAAGTGACCGTTGAAATTGATGGAAACGCCATCAGTGATCTTGACCTCTTGATCATGATCCTTGAAGATGAACGGCGGAGATTGAGTGGCTGAATTCTTAACTGGTAAGGTGTAGATGTCGAAATTGTAACTTAGTTTCCCAAGTGTGGCAAAAACAATGGAGGTTTTAGAGGATGAAGAAGCATGGCAGATATTATTAACTAAGATTATACTAATAAATAAGATGATTTTTATTATTGTTTGGCATAAATTAAGAGTGAATTTCATTTTGTGATTGTATGTCTGTTGAAATTATTATTTGAAAATAAAGTTTACAATAGTAGAATTATTACTGTAAACACCAGTGTTCTATCATTCGTCATTGTAATTTACTAGTACTATTAAGTTAATGAATTAGAGTTTTAAATTTTAATTAGAGTTTTCAGTGATTGGAGTTTATTCTGGTTTTTTTTCTTAGGATAATGTTGATAAGGTTGATGTTGATATGGTTGTTGTAACGTGTGACGCATGGAATGACAATATATTTCTGATAAAAATCTTGGCTTGTTAGGTTCATTTCATCCACTCCTCGGTATATAAATAGGGGCGAAAACGGTTTATAAGCCCATATGTTTGCCTCCACGTGAAATTAATCCACACAAGTTTTGATTGGAATTAGGGATGGACATGGACCCACGATCCGACCCAGACCCGCCAGACCCGACCCGCTTGGGTAGGGTTAGGGTCTTGAAAATTAGAACCCGATGGGTCTAGACCCGACCCAGACCCGAGCATATAAATAACGGGTCGGGTCTGGGTCCAGCTTTTGAGACCCGGACCCGACCCTGACCCGCCTAAATTTAAAAAAAAAAAACTAATGTTGTTAGCGTATCAGACTCTGCGACTGCATCTTCAGTCTCCACTTTTAACACATTCATGCCTACACTCTTCATTTCATCCATGAAAATTTAACTTCATCTACTGCCGTTGGTCGCTGCCAATTTCTATCGACGTCAACTTGCACATGACTTGCCCTCCGTTATTAGGCCGATGGGAAATCATTAGTTTAAGGTACAAATCAGTAAAAAAAAAGCATGAAAATTGATTGTTAAACATTATATTTTGTATGTTCTCAATCACATAATTTAAATCCTTTTATTTGTATTCAATTGTTATGTTGGGCTATAGTAATTTCAAATTATTATTTTGCTTTGGTTTTCAATTGGTAGGTCTGAGTGTTTTTTGACATCTTCTATGGTATAGATATTCAATTATCATCATCTTTCTAAGTCATCTTTGGAGTTCGGTTTACCCACATATTCAATTATTGTTGGGTTTGATTATTATTTGTGTTTGTTTTACTTATTACGGAGGTTCAACATATGCGAATTTCTTTTCGCGTATGATATGTGACGGAATATCGAAAGTAAATTGCATCCCTACGAATAAATATCATTTCTTATACGTATTAAGGCCTTATGGGACCCGCCCGAGACCCAACCTAGACCCAGACCCGACGGGTCCGGGTCTTGGTCTGGAAAATTAGGGCCCGTTGGGTACGGGTCGGGTCCGAGTCTACACAAAATATCACGGGTCCGGGTCCGGATCCTAGCGGACCCGACCCATGCCCATCCCTAATTGGAGCAATCAACCCCTACAACTTTCTCATTGTGTGAAATCAAATCATTAGTCAATTTCTCACATAAAAATCCAATATCTCATCAATTTCTCACATAAAAATCCAATATATTGTCAATTTCTCACTTACAACTACTAATATTTTACATAAATATTATTTTCATAGTCCAATCAAGTAAATATTATCAAAAAAACTTTTATATATCTAATATACTCAACATTAATATCTTGAATAATTGTTAAAAACTAGTTTGATAGCCCGTGCAACGCCCGGGCTACTCAAGTTTAAATTTTAAAATTATGTAAACGAATTTTTTTATCTAAAACCTAAAATCTCATTTTAATCACCCGTGTGATATTTGTAATGTAGTTCGATGGAAACTCACCTTTAAAAACCTAAAGTCATGATTTGAATACCCGTGGGATATTTGTAATGTAATTAGATGGAAACTCACCTTTAAAAACCTAAAATCTCATTTCGAACATCCGTGTGATATTTGTAATTTAATTAGAGGAAAAGTCACATTTCAAAAACCAAAGCCCCATTTTGAAACACCCGTGGGATATTTGATCAAATTGGCATAAATCAAATAATTACTATATTACATGACTATTTTCCATAAGTCAAGTAATAATGTTATTTTATTAGAATAATATTACCATGATGTTGAAACACCCGTGGGATATTTGATCAAATTGCCATAAATCAATCAATTAATACATTACATAACTATTTTCCATAAATCTAGTAATAATGATATTTTATTAGAATAATATTACCTTGTAAATAACATTACCTTGTACTTACCATATCCTATTTTGGATAAACATTATTTATAATGTAATAATATTATTATATGTCACATGTCAGCGTGGGAATTGAGCGGGTTCAGGATTATATATATATATATATATATATATATATATATATATATATATATATATATATATATATATATATATATATATATATATATATATATATATATATATATATATATATATTAGATATACAGAGTACATGGTGGTAGATAATAGACTTCAACGAGAATTTCTACATTCGAGATTTTTTTTTATGTTAACGAGAGTAGTCACCGGATATGTACTAAAAACCAATGTTTTTTTTTTTGTTTAAGAAAAAACTTTATTTATCCCTTCATTAACAAGGAAAAAAAAAAACATTCGACGATGCAGTCATAGAGAAAGAACGTATTATACAACTGACATTGAGTATTAATTATTTGGAACCATTTTTGTGTAAATTAATTTCTTATTGTTAGATATTGAATATCTCATTTGAAATATAAATTGAATTTCTCATGTGAGAAATTGACCAAATGTTTGATTTCACATAATTAGAAAGTTGATGGGGTAGATTGCTCCAATCAAAACTTGTGGGGCTAATTTCACGTAGAGACAAACGTATGGGGCTCATAAACCACTTTCGCCTATAAATAGGTGTGTTTGATGGAGATTATCAGTTCTTCATATTTCATTTGCGCGACATTAAAAGATTCTAGTCAATAAATTTTGTTACGTACGTATAGCTGATCAAACGAATACTTCTATATTATTAAAGGAGACTTTGTTATAGCTCTCACATCGACCGGAGATTTTTAAAGAGTTTTGATATTTTTTAATATTAAAAGTATTGGATGTCTATCCATACACAAAAAAAAAAAAAAAAAAAAAAAAAAACAATGTTTAACATCCCTCCTAATATATTACAATCCTCATTTTCCACCATACCACCATTCTCATTTTCACCTTTTTTCATGTTTAATATTAAGAATTTGTTGCCAAACTCTCATCATTAATTAATGTAGCAAAACATAGATAAGATGATTGATTTCTGAAACTAGGATGCTCAATCTCCTCATAAAAATATTGTAATATCATGCGTTGAGCTTCATAGGATGTTTCGTGCCAAAAAGAAAAATTGTAATCTAATAATGGAAGAGGAAAACACACAAATTGACGAGTTTTACAGGTGATATGGTGATGATTATGTACACAAGATCGTAACGTACGGTAATTTTGCACATATTGAATGTTGTTTATCTAAAAATTGGGCTATTTCTTTCGAAATTTGCAACTTATGCCTTAACTTCTTACCGATATGTCATAATATATCAATGTGACTAATCTTTTATAACGGTCTGATGGATTTTAAATAGTTTGAATTGTAAGTAATATGACTTTGAATTTTAGAAAGACGCCATAAATATCCACATTGGATGGTACAATATTAAAAATATCAAGATTTAGCAAAGTGAATTTTTCATGATGAGTACACTAGAATTTCTTATGCACAATTACCATTCTATATTGTATTGATTTTCATCCAACATAAATATATTATTACATCTACAACAACAATAACAACCAAGGCTTATTCCCAAAATAATTTGGGATCGGCTAACAATAGATATCATTATTAAGAGACTCGTCCAATGCACGGGCATTCATCCTAGTTTGATAAATAAAGTAGTCAAAATACCAAAATTATTAGGTCAAGTATAGTAGATTAAGTATATATTCAAATAATAATAATAATAATAATATTAAAATAAAATATTGTGAATTATGATAACTGTAACACTACAGAATATCGAAAGTCGTTTATGGAGTTGGTTTGTGCCACATTGGGAGTTAAGTCTCATATGATCAGTTTATAATAGATTCCTACCATCATACATACTACCAACAAGGTCTTCACATTTTAAAGCCCAAGTGAGGATTTACGGGTCTAAGGGGTGACTACCCATCTTATTGGGTTGTGTTGTGACGGACGGTGGATCCGGCGATTATAGATGGTATCAGAGCAACCCTGCGACCGCGTGCTGAGTGTTGGGGTTAGGCCCAGACCAGCCGTCTAGCGGGGGAGGTCTTGGACCTATGTGCGTTCTTTAAGTGTTGTAGATTGTAACACTACGGAATATGGAAAGTCGTTTATGGAGTTGGTTTGTCCCACATTGGGAAACTAAGACTCATATGATCAGTTTATAATAGATTCCTACCATCATACTACCAACAAAGCCTTCACCTTTTAGAGCCCAAGTGAGGATTTACAAGTCCAAGGGGTGATTACCCATCTTATTGGGTTGTGTTGTGACGGACGGTGTATTGGGCTATTACAAAATGAAAAACCTCTTTAAAAATGTACTATAGTGTATTATTAAACTAAATATGTAAGTATGAGAGTATTAATGCGTAAAGTCATTAAAAACAATTAGGTACTAAATAAGTTTAAAGATGAGCCTGAAACGGCAAGAAACCCCGCTTTGGCCCGAATGGGCCGAGCTTGGGCCGATTAACTAGGCCCGAAAAGAAAGCTCAGCCCGCACACCGAGCCTACTTTTTACACTAAGCTTGGCTCGAGCCCGGCCCGGCCATGATCACCTCTAGTACGTATGGATAAGCTTGGGCTATATGCCTACATATATGAGTCATAGACTCAAAGGTGCGATTTATGTTCGCTATCTCACCTTGTTTAGACTATTTCTCTTTTGGTGTTGGTAATCATCAAATTAAAAAACAACATTTATGGAAACCGATTATGAAAAAAAAAAGTAAATTCAGATAAATCAGGCCAAACAAATACATTCTTATCGTGATTTAGTTGCTTCAATTCGTTATGTAATGTTCTTGTTCGTTATGTAATGTTCCCAAGAACATTATTAAATTGTTTTTACTTTGAAATTCACTTTTTATGGCGTGGTAGTTTTAAGGGGCGTTTGGTTCACATTTCGGAATGAAAATGGATTATAAGAAAGAATGGAAAGGGACGTGGAGACAAGTTTCATTCCTTTTAAATGTTGTTTGATTAAGTACATGAATGGAATAATTCCATAAGTAAGGGCAAAATTGTAATCTTCTTTTTAAATCAAAACAACTACCATCACCTCAAGTATTCTCTCTCCTCCCTCAACCGCCGCCGTTGACCACCAACTACGACCATCGGAATCATCGTCATCACCAATCTAACCATAATTGGATAATTAAGATCACTATGTAATTAGTTTATCCAATTTTTACTCAATAAATCGTAGAACTAGAAATTTAAGTTTGATGTTTCGTTTTTTCGATAAAATTTCATATTAGGGGTTAGTGAGGGCGGCAGTGATGATGGTTGTGGATGATGGCGGCGGGGTTGAAGCTGCGGTAGATGCCATGGGGTGGCGGCGTCGAGAGTGGAAGGAGGAAGAGAGGGGAGAAGAGAAGAATAGAAAATAGGGAGAAAAGGGAAAAGAAGGTCGCGGTGGGTCCGGCGATGTCGCCAGTATGTTTGCCGGAGAAATGCCGGTCGACCGGTGGCCTCTCCGGCGACATTGGTGGTGGGACGTGCATCGCCGGCGGTGGTGCGAGGTGGTCTAGTGGGGTTGGGGTGTGGGAGGAGAGAGAGAGAGAGAGAGAGAGAGAGAGAGAGAGAGGAGAGAGATAATGATAAGGGGGGAATTCAAATTGTTACCTTAGATTTTAGGTGTGTTTTATTTTGGGGGATTGGTAAAAGGATTGGAAAGGAATTGAAAGAAAAAACAAACTGAAAACAAACACAAGGAAAGGGAGTGAGTACTGAAACCGCTTCCAATCCCCCCAAAAATCATGAACCAACATCCCCTAAATGTTTATGAATTAATTACGGAAAATTTCCAATGTAACCCTGAGATTTCCGAGTTATTATGGTATACCCCTCTGGATTCCGAGTTGTCCAGCGTTCTCCTGAGGTTTGAAAAATTACGTTTTTTGAGCTTTTTCAGTAACTGTGTTTAACACCGTTAGACAGTGGGTTTATTTGACCTATTTTGAAAAGAATTAACTATTAATCAAATTAAAAAGAAAAAGGAAACAAAGAAAATCACGCACCCCACCTTGCGGATCCACCACAACACCAACGCAGCCACCACTCCAACCACCACTCCTCGGGACTCTTTCACCACCACCGGTAGCGAGCTGATGAGGCGGCTCCACAATGGCATCTTTCATCCCGTGCCACCGCCTCCCTCGCCACACACGCACTCTTTCCCTCAATCATTTCCCCAGCCCTTATCCGCCAAAGATATCGCCCGAAAACCCTCCCCCGCCGCCTATACACCCTCTCGCGTACCTTATTGTCAGCCATTCGAATCGATATTGTTCTTTGTTGAAGAGGAGAGAAAAACAAAGGAGATTGTGGAAACGAGGGGGGGTGGGGTTAAAGGAGGTGTCGTATAAGGGGGTCGGGGCAGGGTTCGCCAGAGTCAGCAGCTCACTTTTGCGGTGGCGGTAGGTGCTAGTGGCACAATGGTGATGTGGTGGGGCAGGGCTGCGTGGGTTGGGCGGGGAGACGAGGAAGGAGGACAGAGAAGATTGATGTTTTTTTTTTTTTTTTTTTAAATGATTAATGGTATTATGGGTCAATTTGTTTTAAATAAAGTCAAACTCACTAAGCGTTTAAGGGTGTTAAACTCCGTTTTTTCAAAAACTGGAAAAAAACTTGATTTTGCAAACCTCAAGGGCACGCTGGACAGCTCGGAAACCAGAGGGATATACCAGAAAAACTCGAAAATCTAACGGATACATTGAAAATTCCCATTTAATTAATTTAAGGGTTTTTTGCGAAACCATACGTTTAAAAAGTCCGACTTTGCGAAACCCGACATTTTATAAGAAAATTTGTAAAAGACTACCTTAAAGTAAAAAAAGTTTACGAAATCCTACCTAATTGCACTTATCCGTCAAATTTAACCCTCCTCTAACCCTTGACCGTTAGTTTGACCTTCTTTCTCATCTTCCTCTTAATAATCCCCAATTTCCCCAACTTTTTCTCCCTCCTACTACCCAGATTTTCCCCAATTCGTTCTCTCTCCTCTTACCCAGATTTCCCAATTAAACCTTTGTATAACATAGGTATCTTTGGCAAAAGTGAAACCCAAAATCTCATCAAAGTTGCAACAAATTAGAAAATCAGAAAATCCAAACCATGTGACCAAAACAAGTAATTTCGTTATTAGAGGTATGAAATTAAATACTCCACCATTCATGGTAATGATAAGTGGAGGAGTGGAGTGTTGCTGTGGAAATTTCGAACCAAAAAACTGAGCATTTAGTGAGAAATACAGCTCACTTGGTGATATTTCGGGGGTGTCTTGAGCCGATGTTGGTAATGAAGAGGAGCTCACATGGTTTGGATTTATAGAATATGTAATTTGTTGGTATTTTGATGAGATTAAGGGTGAGAGGAGTTAAGGAGAGCGAAGGAATTCTTTTTGGGGAAATCTGGGTAGAGGAGAGAGACAAAGAATTGAGGAAATTGGAGGATTATGGAGGAGGAAGTGCAAAACAAGGTCAACAAACGGTCAAGGGTTAGAGGAGGGTTAAATTTTACGGATAAGTGCAATTAGGTAGGATTTCGCGAACCTTTTTTTTTTACTTTCGCAAATTTTCTTAGAAAAGGTACAGTTTTGCAAAGTCGGACTTTTTAAAGGTATGATTTTGCAAAAAACTCTTAATTTAGCTACATTTTGTTAGACCTAGACAATTAGAAAATTAAAGGGGATATATAAAAGGGAAATTTTCCAATATACTCCTGAGGTTCCCGAAATTTTCAAGTATACCTCTCTGGTTACCGAGCTGTCCAGTGTGCCCCTGAGATTTGCAAAATGGTATTTTTTGACTGACGGACGTCAAGATCATTAACTACTTTTATTTCTTTGAAATTATTAACATAATTAAACGAAGAAAAAAAAAATCAATAATTAATTAAAAATCTCTCTCTCCTCCCACTTCAATTCCCCCACCCTTTCCTAGCCAACCTAACCACCACGCCAGCCATGGCAGCCAACCCCACCACTGTGCCACCCTCCCCTGACACCACCACTAGGGTCGCTAGCCTACGGCCGCCGCAATAGCCCACCCACGACCGACCCCCCATCTCCCCTTCTCTCCATTTTTTCCTGTTTTCCTCAATCTCCATTCATCGCTTTTTAGTCTTCTACGGTCACCACCACCATGCCAGCCACCCCTATCACCACCATTAGGCTCGCCAGCCTCCATATGCCGGAATACCCCACCCACGGCCGACGTCCCTTTCCCCTCCCCCGCCATTTTCTCATATTTTCCTCTTTCTCTCTTCTCACTTTTCTCTCCTCCACGGCCACCAAAAATGGGGTGGCGTTGAGGGAGAGGAGTGGCGTGATGTATGGGCAGGGGAGGCGATCCAAATGGTGGCGGAGGTGACCTGAATGGTTGTGGTTGATGTGGTGGTTGTGATGGTGGTGTGGTGGCTGCGGTGGTGTAGGAAGGAGAGGGGGGAGGAGTGAGAAAATGAAAGGAATTTGGGCTTTTTTTTTTTAATTATGTTTTTTTTTTAAAGTAAGTCAAATGAACTAATTAACTAACGGTGTTAGAGTCCATCAGTGAAAAACACCAAAAAACACCATTTTGCAAAGCTCAGGGGCATGCTGACACCTTGGTAACCAAAGGGGTATATCTGAAAATTTCGGAAAGTTCATGGATATATTGGAAAATTTGCCTAGATAAAATGGAATAATATTAAGTTTCTAGGTCACAACAATCCTTTTCTATGTATTTATTGCAATCTGATAATGTTACATGCTTAGGATATAAATTTACGTTATATATGACAAGAGTATAATTAACCGAATTAAATAATATACACCCGACCGTACAATGACTGACCCAAATTTATACTAACCTTTCGCAATTCGACCCAACCTGTATGTCTAAGTCAAACAAAATGTAAATAAGTTAAGTAGTTATATACATTTAGAACTACCATGCCATAAAATGTAAATTTCAAATTAAACACTAGTACATTACATAACGAATTGAAGCAACGTTATGAAGATAAGAATATATAATATTCGACGATAACAAATTTTTTTTTTTTTGACGATTTAAATTTCCGATTTAAAACCAACTCCAAAAAAAAAAATTGAACCAACCCAACTCTATGCTAACCCGATCGATCTTAAACTCAACTCAAAACGGACCGGGTGAGAATCCCATGGAGTTCATATGTTGTAGAGTTGGTAGAGTTTTACCAAAACGGGTAATAAGACAAAATAAAGAGGATCTCAAAAGCACAAATAAATTAACAGATATATTTATTCTTACATTTTTTGGTAGACTCTACCACATACTCCCTCCGGTCCAGATTAAACTTCCCATCCTCTTTTTTAGGATTTCGGCTTTATTTTCCCCATCCCTAAAATGTTACGGTTTTTGTCTAGTGAATAATTAAGGATGCTAAATAAAGATGTTGGTGATAGTTAATTTTTAAATTTATTTGCTAAATGAATTATTAAGAATTATTAATTAGTTTTTCTTTGGAAATGCGCAAAAGGGAGCGGAAAGTTTAATGTGGATCGGAATGAGTAGAGTTTATTTTCAACTCGACTGGATTAAATACAAACGGACCCAACACAATTGGAAAGTAGTAAAACAAGCTAGAAACAAAGTTGAATATTGCACATGACACGTGGAGAGATTGCGGAGTAAGTATAGCCGTGACAGACTGACAGTAGGCTTCGCGGCATATGTTACCCGCCAACATCGGGCTTTCGAATATCTGACCGTACAACATAGCATTCACCCTTTCTTACAAGTTGCACCTCATTAAAATTCCTTCCTAGTATAACGGATCCTACACTAATATTGTACTGCTGTTAGTACGTAGTACTGCCAAAATTTACCCTTTGGCCCCTCTTAAAATCGAAAATACTAGTAAATGTAGTAAAAGCATAATCACTCCTATAGAAATATTTTTTACAACGATTTAACTAGCACGGAGTATGTCGAAAATCGCCACCAACAAAACAAAATTTGTGTACAAAGTTTGTATTGATGTAAGTTAACATCGTTTGTCAAAATGATGATATATTGTACATGGCTTATTAACAACTACATAAAGTCAAAAAAAAAAAAAAAAAAACTTTTCCGACTACAGAAACTTTTTGTACAACGATTGCGTACAAAAATTATATTACCGCTAAAATTTACCAACACTTCCACTCACTTACCACTAAGATAGTCATACAGATCTATTAAAGTAAAAAATGCAGTGACACTGCAAATGGTGTTTGAGAACAAAATTGACATGAGATCAGATTAGATTAGCATAATATAATGTTGCTAATAGCGTATTAGCTAGAGTTAGTTGACCTATAATCCTTCAGTTCATGTGACCTGAAACCAACATTATAATTCAAAGCATGACTTTTCTCCTGCAGATGCTTTGCTTAGATTAGTATACCTTTGTTGCATTCTCTCTAAGAAAGTAGCTTTTTTTTTTTTGTTTTTTTTTTTTTAAATTAGATGTCATGTATAAAAAGACAAAAATATTAAGCATATTAATGATACCAACATTAAAACCGAAAAATAAACCAAAAGTTTCGGTTCAACAACAACAAACCAATTCAGGCCACAGCCACTAGTAAATCCTCTCTGATCCGCTTCTATATATACTACATGAATGAAGTTCTCATCAAAGAACTCTTGTCTTTAAATTTGATGAGAACTTCATTAGGGATACAATAAGTAGTTTATTTAGTGCTACGAAATGCTTACACAAATTGTCTTTAAATTTGACTAATTAGTACTAATAATGCTTTTATATATGCTGAACAAAAGTCTATTACGGGGCACATCTAAATATAGTCTGAGCGATACACCGTAACTGGCAAGATATGGCCGGGCAAACAATAATTATAAGAAAAACGAAATTTTATATGCTGAGGAAACGAAGCACTAATGAGGTTATGACACCATGCACACTTAAAAACATAATTATTGACTTAAAATTAACTCAATCTAGCTATAGCCAGATCAGTTGACTTATACTCATTCATCATTTCAGGTGATCTGAAACCTATAGTTATAATTTAAGTACATTTACATCAACATATTTGTACATAAAAAAAGTTCAAGAATCGTCCTTCTACAGTTCTACGTACGTACCACAAATATAATTTTATTTGTGAAGAGAATGAATATGACCAAGTCTTTTACTCTTCACAACAAGCTTTGTGTTATTTCCTCTATCTTGCTACTCTTTTTCACAAAGCAAAATGTAGCAAAAAATGTAGTATCCTTGGGGGCAAGACCCGACGGGCGAACGGATTCGACCCAGGCCTTCCAAAAGGCATGGTCCTGGGCTTGCAGCTCTGCTAGGTCCGTAACAATTGAGGTCCCTCGAGGAAGGTTCATCGTCCGGCCCATGTACTTCACCGGTCCTTGTAGGAATCATGTCACTATATCGATTAAGGGCACTATTGTAGCTCCATCGGATTTTCGAGTTTTGGCCCAATCAAACGTGTGGCTGATGTTCTACAAGGTGAATGGGATTACTATCAATGGTGGTATCCTTGACGCTAAGGGTAAGCCGTATTGGTCTTGCCGTCGCCATAATGCAAATTGTTACCATGGTGCACAGGTATGAACTTGATTCATTTGTATAAATTACTGTACATTGCAACTTAAGACTTTTTTTGGTCAAAATGGACCTCAACAATGATATATAATAATAAAAAGCCTTTGATAGTTGGGGTAAATACAAGATTTTATACCTAATCACAAATGTCGGGATTTCAATCATACTGCAATTATTTAACACACATATAACTTTATGTACGTGGAAAACGTATATATTATGACAGACCATATCGTTTATGTGGACCAACAATGTAGTGGTGAACGGGTTAACATTAAAGAACAGCCAGAGGATCCACATGGGCGTAGTCAGGTGCAAGAACATAGCCCTCAATCATCTCAAAATTAGGGCTCCTAGCGAAAGTCCTAACACTGATGGCATTCACGTTCAATTTTCTACCGGTGTCACCATTTATGGTTCCGTCATTCAGACTGGTGACGACTGCATCTCCATCGGACCTGGCACTAGCAATGTGTGGATCCAACGTATTCATTGCGGCCCCGGCCATGGTATCAGGTATGATTTCAATTACTTCTATATATGTTAATATGTATCGATATAATAGTTGGCTGGGATGGGACATCAATGGGGGTTACGTATGGTCTTATGGAGAAATAATGTTTCAAATATACTCCTATGTCACACATTTACACCATAATTTTGCATGTCAAACCTAAGGTCTTGGGTTAACGACGAATCTGATACACAGTCTGAGGACGGAAGACCTCTCATCGTCTCCCCAATAATGTATTCACCTGAATATCTGATCTAGGCCGTAATGTTTCCAACTCCACTAATGAGTTCACTTCATATCCAGTGAATTTCAATTTGTTCAAATGTTGTATTTTATTATTTTGGCTAAAGTAGTTCAGATCAAAATGCGAAAATAATGAGACCTAATAAGTGAGGCTAATTAAGAGTGCAATTATAGCATGCATGACTTCATGCAGCTAATAATACTATAGCGTTGTATTCTACATCGATGGATAAATAAATGTATGTGACCATTCTTTAATTTTCAATTTTATATGTTGCAGTATTGGTAGTTTAGGCAACAGCTTACAAGAAGATGGTGTGAAAAACATCACAGTGACAAATGTTAATTTTTGGAAAACCCAAAATGGGGTTCGAATCAAGTCCTGGGCTAGACCTAGCCACGGCTTTGTTCACGGTGTTACATTTCGCAACCTCGTCATGAATCAGGTCTATAACCCCATCATTATCGATCAGAAGTATTGCCCTAATAATCAATGTCCTCACCAGGTAATCTATACCATAGGACTATAGGAGTATATTGATTTATAAGTTTCGGATTAATATACATTATTTCGTAATCTTTGATAGTGATGCAAATTTTGTGGTGAACCCTGATAATTAATTAAACGACCCAACATCATTTTTGATACTAACATATGTGTAAACTCTTCAAATAACTTGAAAGATAATACAAATACAAATACTCAACAGATTATCGATATGTACTGTATACGACACTTAGATGCTTCCTGTTATTGTGTTAACCAAAAGCATGACGACCAATCATCATATATAGCTAATTCTAGCTTCTAGCCGAGTTATGGTAACATCAAAGAAGTTTGATTAAACTAAGATAATATAATATAAAATCGTGTATTTCGATCTTATTATACTGCTATAATAATTAACTCACTTATTTAAAATTAATTGTGTGTTTAGAATTCGGGAGTGAAGATAAGTGGTGTGAAGTACAGGAATATAAAGGGAACATCAGCATCAAAAGTGGCACTAGCGTTCCAGTGTAGCCCAAGCAACCCATGCGCGGGTCTGAAATTGCAAGATATTAAGTTGACTTTCAAGCAAAATCCAGCTGCTGCGTATTGCAGTAATGCTCGTGGAACTAGCCGTGGCACTGTTATCCCCCGAAGTTGTTTCTAATGTATTAATTTCATTTGATTTCATGAGGCTTTATATGTTTTTAATTCTATATATAAAGTCACTCAATATATATTGTACACATAACACATTAATTAGTACGCACAAAGGGGAGGATGGCCGGCCGTGAGCAAAGATCTGTTAAACGTATAAATTACTTAATCTGATAGAAGCCTTATGAATCTAATCGAATCTAATATATATAATATATCCATTAAACATATATATTATAAATTAAAAGAGAGATTTTTGGAGAGCATAGAGAGAGTTCATCATTTCAGAAATACTCAAAAAGTTTAGTGTATTGTGAAAGAACAATGGAGAGAGTCCATCATTTGAGAAATACTCAAAGAGTTTAGTGTGTTGTGAAAGAGCAAAATAGGGAGTCCAACATTTTAGAAATATTCAAATAGTTTAGTGTATGGTGAAAGAGCAAAAAATGATTTAATTATTAACAATTCACACAGAAATTCCCATTTTCGTGAAACTCTTACATAAAGCTATATTATAGAAACACGGTATGATTGATCATACAATTGATTATGTGTATCAGAAACTTTTGAAACATATATCATTTTATTTAATTCGAAATGTATTTCAATTTGAGATTCATTTATACATTTTCCGACATGCACCTTAATTTTTAAAGTCGACTTTATATACTATATTTTAAAAAAAATGGTTTTTTTGAAGAGTATAAATAAGAAATGTTGTTGTATAATTTAAACATGAACAGTCTAGACAACTTCGTGGTTTTTTTTTAATTGATCAAGATTTTAAAATACATGTAAGCAACATCACAACAATTGTGATAGATTATTTTAATTGAAATGATAGCATAATTGGTTATAAACATAAAAATAATTAAGAATGATATAATATTTGAACCGTGCAACGCACGAGCTAAAAACTAGTTATGTATAATCCGCAAATGGAATGATGGCTCATCCTATTTGTGAGCTCATCAATAATGAATTGTGAATGTGGAAATAGATTAGTATGCTCAGTTTATAGAATTTATACTCTCCTACTTCACTACTTCATAGTAAGATTTTTAGAATTACAGAAGGCGCGCCGAAGCCAAGCCGGCCTTGGCCTAGCTAGGGTAAATCACTACAAGAAAACAGACAAAATGCAAACGCCAAACACTACTACAAAAATGACCTAATGCAACACATCTAATGTAACGGTATATAGATAGGCGTTGCATTTGGTTACCTATAGCAACGCTTTGCTACGTTTTCCATTCAAAAAGTGTCTATTGCACTGCCTAATGTAACGGCCAACATATAAGCGTTACATTTGGAAATTACCGTTGCCTTACCTAAGCTAATGCAACGCTGGGCTTTAAAAAAAAAAAAAAAAAAAAAAAAAAAGAAAAAAAAAAAAAAGAATGAGGCTAATTAATTGAGCGCGACAACTAAAAGTCCCCCCTCCAAAATTTCTGTACTACTTCCAAACCCTATCCCCAAACTTCACTCTCTCAGCTCAATATCCACAAAAATCATGCCATACTCGATCTCAAATCCTGTCAATCCTTTGTCGTCCTTACTCTGTACTGTATTATTCTCGCGCATCAAGTTTTGATTTTCGAGCAACTGGAAGACGATTTTGGTCAAATTAATTTGGGCAAGAACTTGAAGAATTAGGCAAAATTAACAGTTCATATGGGCGAATTCGATTTTAATCTTTTGATTAAGTATTTATGAGTTCTCTTAGTCATCTGGGTTCATGTATTTATGAATTTTTAAGCACGAATTGGGTACTCATAATTTGCCCCAATTTCGGATACTCACTTTCCTTGGTGTTCGCTGGTGGAGGTCTGACTGAAGAGGAACAGGAGCTTATTTAAATCAATTGAATTCATTTCCAAATCCAGCGCTATCAAGAACAGGAGAACCGACGGATTCAGCGACGTCCTCTCGCCGCTTTATCGCCTTCATGACTTCTTTGTGCTTCTTCCTATCAGGTTCTTAACTTGGTACTTTATTCTAATTATGATTTTTGCAATTCGATTGGATGTAGAGTCTTAAGTTATACCTTTAATTGTTATTCTAAGTTTAACTTTTTTTCCCCTAAGAAATCTATTAAGTTAGATAGTGTTTGATTGTGATCTTGTTGTTCGATCTTCCCTAAAGTTATAAATTGTGCTGAATGGATGATTGATACTGCTAATGATAATATGTCTTTGGTTTTGCCCTAATTGATTGTCAAAATCTATGTCTAAGGTTAGTGTTTGATGTTGAACAAGAAATAGTATTGAATTTTGTGAGTTGCTTAGTGAAAATCAAAAATCAAAAGGATATTAAATTGCAAACCAAAACACAACAGGATAGGTTAATCTTGTTCCATGGACTTTTTTGTGCTCTCAAATCTGCATCACAATCTCTACTTTAAAGAGTTAACAAACTCTATGTTGAAAATAACTCCGAAATTGGCAGTAGAGGCTTAAACTTAAAACAACCACTTCACATGCATGTACCATCTTCTTGCACCAATCTGACTTTCAGGGGCTATAACTTTCAACCCAGAAACTTTTACGAAGCCCAAGACATATCAAAATGTAGATTGAGAACTTAGCTTTCCCACAAAACAAATTTCATCCCAAAATTCATTCGGACTCCAAAGATATGATTACTGGAGTGTTATTAGTCTGACCTCTAGCCGTGTAAACTGCGCAAATCAATTCAAAACCTCATAGCTTGGGCTTCAACTATAATTTTGACATGAAACCAAAACTAAAACTTAGTTAACATCCCAAATTACCCGGATTGATATTTTCCTTCTCTACTGGGGACCTGTGCTAGCTGCAGTACCCATAATAGCGAGACCTGCATTGTGCAAAATTTAAGAAAAATAAAATGCGGACTTTGAAAATGATATTCCCCTATTGCTGCTGTCGTTGTTCTCATTTGGTGCACCTCTAAGCATATTATTAACACTTAAAACGTCCACAATCAATCCCTCAAGGATCAAACACAACAAGAACCACAATCTTTGCACAATGGCTCATTGATCTCTAGCTTGAATTTTTGGCGGGTCAGAATCTTGATTGATTTCAAGTCATTAATTAGGTATATGGGCTAGGTACAGTCATACTATTTGTGGTCATTTTCAACAATATAGTTATGATGAACATATTTTTTTGCTAGTTTAGTGGATAAAATTCTATACGAGAAAGTAATAAGTTAGAGAACTACTTGTTCTGGTCTATAAAAAATCGTTGTAACTCGCTTGTACGTATTCTACGTAATGGGTTGTTATTGTTCTTTGAACTTGACATTCTCTACTCATGTGTTAACATGGTGTTGACAATAGGTAGATTTAGAGGATATTCTGGCAGAAATTTGCCATATGTGTAGCCATGTGTTTAAACTGTGTTGCCTTTTTAGCGTTCGACAGGTGAAATGAACTATAGGATAGGCCTCGTTTCACGGAAGATTCCGTCAAATGATTGTTTGGCATATCGGACTTAGTGTAGTATTTCTCGACATGTTTTAGGAGAGATACTGGTAGAAATTTGCCAGGTGTCTGGAAGTGTGTTGGTTCATGTGTTACAACTAAAATGAAGAATGGAATATGCCTCTTTTCCGGGGAGATGCTGGCCAAGCTTTGACTGATTGCTATGATTTTTTCCTAGATTGAAATGAGAGATGTAGGTTATAATCACCTAGCTTCCTGATTATAAATATAGTCCCCATACTTTCTGTAGAAACTCTTATTAATTAGGCTTGTGCAGTAAAGTCAGTGTATTAACTCATAGAACCTCCTTTTTGTTTAAACAAAGAACGAGTTTATTGGTATACTGCACTATATTTGGCATTCTGTTCTAACATATCTTTGTCAACTCAATGAAAATTCACTTCTTTGAATTTACCAAGTTACTCTGTATGTGAATTTACTAGTTTAATTTGGAATGTGAACTTGTATGATCAAACCTGATACATGCATTTGAAGTTAGGTTAACCTGAATCCATGATAAGCTGAATTGAGTTTGAACTGGAAAACATGTGATAAATGACCTAAATTTTTAAACCGAAAAACTCACATACAACTACAACAAAACATGCATGCATCTCAAGGTTGATTCTAGCTAGCTAATTCTGATCCTTGACCCTAATTACTGTTCACTATTGTGTGTCCTTATAGGATTCTCTTGCTTCTTAGTTACATGATGCTATATGACCCAAGGTGATACACGACAGCTCCTTGAAAACTCATTAGCTATCGTTGTTAACTGATCACTTCTATATGTGTTAAGTTAAAAAATTAGTCGTTTCAGGTTTAAAATAGCAGCAATGTCATTGATATTTGAATTCCTGAATTCAGATTCCGTTTTTTTTTTTTTTTTTTTTTTTTTGAATGGAAACTGTGCTAACAAACTTCTATTACGAGTACAAAGCATAGCTTTAGTATTTTTTGGAATTGTGCTAACAAACAACCTAGATGTAAGCTCAATTGCCCACATAAAAGTAGCATAGAAGACGTGTAGGGAGAAACTGCCATTGTTTTATTGTTGAAGATTTCTATTTCTTTTTTTGCCAAGGCATGCGATAAGTGTCGATGATATGCAAAAGGTGTTGTAAAACTAGTCACATGCATCTTATTTCTTTTTTTTTGTGTTACATACATGCATCTCTAATTTCTTAAATATATAAGTGTCTATTGTATCTCCAGGCTTGCTATTCTTTTAGACAACAAAGGAGAAAACGGTTCCACTTGATGTAGGTTTTTTTCCTCATACAGGTGACTAAGGTGAGTTGAGTCATATTGTATATATGTTGTGGAAGTTGAACTTGTCTAAGCAGCCCCTTGTGGTTAATGACAACGATGATTGTGATCTTTTTTTTTTTTTTTTTTTTTTTTTTTTTTTTTTAATAAGAATTTGAGAGGAATATCAAGCTCACCTTTTTTCTCCAAGAACTTTAGAGAGAGGGGATAATTTTGTACGAGTTTTGGTTATGTAAACCTGACTTAACAGGTTATATATCACCTCCTTATTAATTAGTATACTCTGCATTACTTTATATTTGCATTTGCAAGATTTGTTAATATATAGCTAATAATGTATTTAATGGTTATACTGTTAAGAGGCTATTAGCTTAATGGTAGAGCTATGTGCAACTTTGGCACAAAATGTGTGGGTTCGAATCCCACGTAGCCTAATGAATTTATTATTATTATAAATATTGCAAAACCGGCTCATATAAAGCGAATGGCGTTGCATTAGCTTGAAATGGCTGAATTTGAAAGGCAGAGTATTGTTGCCTTAGCTTCGTTACATATGGGGGTACATATTGCAACAGCGCCGTGAACTAAGGTAACGCCCATAAAACTCAAATGCATAGGCGTTACAATAGATACCGAAAGGCGTTACCTTAGATCTAAGGCAGCGGCGGCATTTGCAGCGCCTCTCAGCGTTACCTTAGGTCTATTGTAACGTTTTTTTGGGTCTAATGTAACGATTTATGAGGTGTTACAATATGTCATTAATGTAATAGTGAAAATCGGTCGCAAATTGGGGATAATCGGTCGCATTTTGGCATTTGCGACCGATTTGCGACTGATATGGGTGGTCGCAAAAACCTTGGTCGCATTTCCAAAAAATGCGACCGTTTTTAAGTCGGTCGTAACATTTGCGACCTATATGTGACCGATTTGCGTGCTCGCAAATATGCGACTGAAATTGCGACCGATTCGGTGGACGCAAACATGCGACCAAAATTGCGACCGATTCGGTGGTCGCAAATGTGTGACCACAAATGCGACTGACAAAATCGGTCACAAATATGCAACCGCCAAATGCGACTAACTTCGGTCACAAATTGGCGACTGATATGCGACTAACTTTGGTCAGGCGGGATATGCGACCAAAAATTGGTCGCAAATATGTGACTATGGTGGCACGTATAAAATAGAATAGCGACCGTCTAGCGGTCGCAAATTATGAGACAATTACGTTGTCACTATTTCTCATCTAACTTATCAAACCTGTGGTGCCGATCAACAAATAATAAAATGTACTCAAATTAATATAAAGAAGGATCTCAAATTGTACCGATCAACATAAAGGCTAGAACCTCAAATTGTGCCTTTATTAAAAAAGACTTAAAAAAATTTATCTAGTACTACAATATGCATGTTTAAAAACATGTCTTAAGCTAATAATAACTAAATCAAAGCATCCTCAAGTTGAAGAGTCATAATTCGGAGTCGTACGAGGATGTAGCACCAACAAATGAATCATCAGTGCCGATATCACTACTGTTAACATCTGGAACCGAAGGCTTGGATTTTTTCAAGTCTCGATGAGCATGAAGATTCTCTAGCATCTCCAAGACCTTTGTGATTTTACTGTCCACATGCACGACATAATTCTCTAGGTTGGTGATCCGAGTAAGAACAGGTGGAGAGCTAGACGTAGAAGCTTGTGATGCTCGTGTAGATCTCTTTGGGAAAAACAATTCTCCAGCACTCCCAAGACCCTGGACAACACCTTTTTTATGACCACCAACCACTTCGTAAAATATTTCATCTACGGATTTGTCAATTCCTCCTTCCGAACATTCATCCACAGCGTTGTTATAATTTTCCTAAACACAAGTAACATTTAAAATGATATTAAGAGCCACATCTACTTATAAAAGATATTATTATCTACAAAACATTCGGCAGCATTTCCCCTGTAATTGCAAAAACCAAATTTCAAAAAGATGCATGTAGATACATAGATAAATCCAACTCCACAAGTCTCATCCACACCATAACCAACTTCCATCATGTTCCACACAACCAACAAATCACCAGACGACCAAGTGTATAACTTACCATAATCGCTTTTACTTTTCTCTTCCCCAATAAAATCCGTTCATCACCTTCTTTGGCGGGCAAGCTATGAGCTCTTACATACACTTCTGGGGCAGAAGGTACAACACCATTCTTTTCCTTAGTCTGTTAAAACAATGTTTAGACACATAAATTCGAATAGTTAACGAAATCAGATTAAAAGGTGTGAAGTTCAATATGAAAAAGGAAAACATCATTATCAGTAATTTTGAACTTTTCGTCTCATTCATTATTTTTCTTTGTCGAATTGGAATTTATAATATAGTAGAGTTACGATGGAATACTATAATTTTAGGTTTCGTAACTTACCATACGTTCTATAAGCTCAATAGTAGATATGCAACCCTGGCGATGTCCTGGATCCACCTTCCCATCCTTCCTAATAGATCCGGAACTCTTGTTCTGCAATGCAATCTCCGACTTTAGCTTAAACTCCTCTGTCGACCTCTTCCGCATCAACTCTCTCCATACGTCATCGGACATCCAATTAGGACATTTAGGTGGTAGATCACGCGCTTTTGGGTGATCGACAATATTCTTTTGAGTGATAGGGAAATAAGTGAGCACTTTGTCCGGGAGAAGTTTCCCGCTCGAGCTCTTCTTATACCTTTCGGCACCACATTTCTTACATTTCTCCAAGTTAGCATCGCCTTTCCAGAATAGCATGCACCCATTAGGGCAAGCATGAATCTTCTCGTGAGGAAGTTCAAGAGCTTTAAGTACCTTCTTAGTGTCATATAAGGTCTTCGTCATCAAATTCTCATCGGGCATTACATCTTGAAGCATAGATGCATTTCCGTCTACACACCGATGAGGCAAATTATATTCTGACTTCAAGTTCATGACTCGTGATACCATTTTTAACAAAGATACCTTACTCCCTTCAAATAAAGGTTGTTAGGCTGCTTTCAACATCTCAAAAAACTCCTTCACCGCAGGGTTTGGCTCCTCCTCATTCGGCTCCTCCAAACCATCTAAAGCTGTCGCACCTAATGCATCCATCACCATATCACGATAAGGGTTATGGTGAACATGTGATGGTTGTTGTAGGTGATACTTTTTTATGACATATCCACCCATAATACTCATTATCAAAACCTTTCTTATAAAGGTGAAGCTTTACATCATCAACATTGTAATGCTTTATATTTTTGCATTTTATACAAGGGCATCTAATTTTCACTTGTTCACCTTTATGTCGCTTCGCAAAATTAATAAATTCCTCCACCCCGTCAACAAACTCCTTCCTAAGACCACCATTATCGCCTAATCTCTCATACATCCACTTTCGTTCTTTCCTCTTCAAACTCATAGCTAAAATTACAATAAAAGACCTATTTTCACAACATAAAACATGTAAATATCACAACTAAAAAAGACTCGTATTTAAAAGAGTGAGAACCTGGCAGAAAACAGGAAAAAGTAAAACAAGTGATCATAGAGTAACCAATTCAAGTAAAAAAGACTCGTATTTAGTTTTATTGCAATACTTCTGACTTGAATGCATATCATTAGTTTTCCCTCAGATCCTAATGCAAATTAAAAAAAAAATACAAGCTTCTTGAACTACTACTGACTTTCAGGTTCCGGAATAACTTTTATTGCCCTACTTCTGACTTTCAGGAGCTATAACTTTCAACTCCGATACTTTTAGAAAGTCTATGACATATCACTGCGTAGCTACAGATCTTAGATATCTGCCAGAACAAGATTCACCCAAAAATTTATTCGAGATCAAAAGTTATGCACATTTTTCTGTTATCAGGACAGAACTGACCTGTAGCTTGAGTCATTTGCGCACTCGGTTTTGAGAGCCTCTTAAGAGGTTCAAACGAAGGTCAATTTTTATGTGCCATACCTTTTCGGAAAGATAAGAGACTAATATAAATCATAGTTTTGGAATTAAGGCAAAAAGATTTCTGAGGAAGTTGCAGTTCATGTGTTAATCAGGCTGTCAGGGAGGAACTAATGAAGAATTTCAGGTTTAATTTGCGCACTCGGTTTTGAGAGCCTCTTAGGAGGTTCAAACGAAGGTCAAATTTTAAGTGCCATACCTTTTTGGAAAGCTAAGAGACTAATATAAATCATAGTTTTGGAATTAAGGCAAAAAGATTTCTGAGGAAGTTGCAGTTCATGTTTTAATCAGGCTGTCAGGGAGGAACTAATGAAGAATTTCAGGTTTCTGGTCTGAACTTTGAAGATTGGTATCTCTTTCTACAGATGACGGAATTGGGTGAAACTTGTGTTAAAATTCAAGTTCAGAAAACTAGCTATCCAATAAAATATACCATAGGATCAGATGATCAATGGTGATGATCAATGGTTCCAAAAATATACCAAATTCATCACTGTGTATTGCTGAACCTAACTGATTCAAAGATCACAACAAGGACTCCACTATAATTACAAACAACAACACTGATTCCTACTACATAATTGAAAATACCATTAGATGGGTTTTGTTCTTGCAATACATACACAAAATTCAATAGGTCTTTTGCAGTAACACAATTAACCTAATTGTCTACACAACAATATAAAATTCAGGAACCTAGGCAACAAATAGGGCTTACCTTTGACTTGTGATCACTTCCGGAATGAGGTGTGCGTCGGTATAGTGGCCGGAAAAGCTGTGATGGGTTGGTGGCAGTGAGAAACCCGGTCGCGCGAAGACTGATGTTGATCGAATATGAAGGGTTTCTATAATTCCCTTTTTCTTTTCTTTTTATACGGTCTTCATTTTTCTCTTTTCCTTTTTTTTCTTTTTTTTTTTCTGTTTGGTTATGGCATTTTTTTTTTATCGTTGCAACTACACAATTACCAGTCGCAAACTCGGTCGCAAAAATCGGGACTCTCTAAAGATTCCATTTATTAGAATAAATTTATATTTGGATCGATAATGAAAATTTATTCATTCTCTTTATATTTACTAATACAATTTGCGACTAATTATCGGTCGCAAATCAAGTTGACGGTCGCAAATTTGCGACTGATTTGCGATTGATTAAAGCCGGTCGTAAACATTGTGACCACCTTTATGTTGGTCGTAAAATCGGTCGCAAAAATGATTTATGCGACCAAAATTTAAACGGTCGCAAAAATCGATCGCATTTTGCCTGTTTTCTTGTAGTGAATTATAAACTAATTACCCGGTTATGCTGGTCACTTAATCTACTCCGTTGCATATATACGACTGTATGGGCTTGTGGTTGTAGGTCATCTGTTGGTGCGTCAATGCATGGTAGTAAAATTGAGTGAGTACTTAAGAATACACGCACATGAAATAGCCAAACTAATGCGTATGAGCGGGAACCAAAGTTGAAAATAGAAAAGAACAACCCCGGCCCGCTGCCTCCTTACATTACTGTTATATTGGTCTAGGCCTATGACAAATGATGTATAACCAAAATAGTTCGTACACAATATATGAATCGATATATAATGCACTATATATATTGAGCTAATGAGATACTAAATCCCAATAACACGCCGGGGAGTTTCATATATAAACAAAAATTGGCAAATTATCCGTATCTAGGAAGCTAAGTAGGAAGATTAATCTAACAAGAGTAGTGATTAGAACATTGTTGAGAAACTTACTTTCAGATTCGTCGACCTTGACCTCATCCGATCCCTAGTTCTTGAACTATGCAAATTGCAGGCCCTAATTAATAAACAAAGGTAGCCGTATTACTCCTTGATTAATTTAGGTTGTAGTAATTAATGAACGCCTCGATCAAGTCTTTAGTTTGTTTTGACTCCAAGTGGATCTTACTGACAGTGTCGATCGCAGCCTCCTAGCTCGATCTATATATAGTTTTGAATGTATACTTTCACATACAGGCATTATGTAAATTTGATCTACAAAATTATGTTCCGGCTAAATTTCATTACATACATACGCTGACATTATTTTTAATTGAATTGCTTTTTAGGGGAATAATCTACATATAACATTTCTTCGTCTCCGCTTTAGTGTGAGCAACCACCTGCTCTATTGTCTCTCAATGCGAGAGTGAAATAGAGTATGAATACACGATCTAATTATATGAATTCGCAAAATTCAATAATGATGATTAACTCACTCTTGTAGTCTCGTGCATTACCAGACATTTTTTTTTGTTCTGGTGATGAAATATATCAAGAAAGGGAGTTTTATGAAATTACGATTATTATACGAAAA
Organism: Spergularia marina; assembly: GCA_963680865.1. NCBI lineage: Eukaryota > Viridiplantae > Streptophyta > Magnoliopsida > Caryophyllales > Caryophyllaceae > Spergularia > Spergularia marina. The sequence continues at coordinate 15,681,523 of OY804553.1, read as the reverse complement.
AAGGAATTACAAGAGGTATCCAATCCAACCAGAGCAATTAGTCGGGTGTATGTTTAACGAGAGAAAAAAATCACTTAATTTGATTTGTATTGGACTTGTTTACGAAATGTATGTCCAAATTTTCAGTCAATAACATAAGGTATTAATGTCCATTTCTGCAGGCTAATTCGAATTTCACTAGTACAATAATAGTTGTAATAATGTTGAGTGTTGACGAGGAAGAAATGAGTGATTCCATGATTCCGTCAATAACAATTAACAGCATCTGATTGACATAATTAAGCGTAACTTAATCTCGATCTCTCGTACGTGTTTTATGGGATTTACGTGATGTCCCATGCATGTCTGGGTTGGATTTCCTTAAAACTTGGTTCTACTCAATTATTATTATTGAGTTTAAACTACATGCAATAATATGAAGCAGGAGACCGAGCTAGCTAGATCACGCAATGACAGCTATTTTTTATATATTCTTCCATGAATTCTTCACCAGGGTCGTCGTCCTATACATGTACTTCTTGATTACAATTATATGTATGTATATGGAACACTATGAAGTAGTACTGGAGTTTTGTACGTCTTAGTTCTTGCTAAACAATACTAATATATAACGGGATCATTAATTGAGACATAAGAAATGACGCCTTAGATGCTTTTGAACTTAAATGACTTTGTAATCACCCATGTGAAATCAACATCATATGCTTTGTTACCTCAAAAAAAAAAAAAAAAAAAAAAAAAAAGGTTATCATATGCTTTGGAAAACTAGCTAATTTTCTCATGTAATAATTAAGACGGCTTTATCATGACTTGGGTAAAGTATGTTAGTTTAGACTGCGAACTATTGTAAGTTTTGAGCTCTCTTGATTTAATATGGAGGAACGTTTTTTTTTTTTTTTTGAAGAACACAAATTAATCATCCATATATAAGTTACTGTATATCAGAATTATTACTAAGGATTTATCAAAATGCTATCCAGATCGATAAAATACTAATTTAATTTCCTCGTGAGTCTTAAAGTTTAAGCTCGATCGTCTATTCATGCATGCAATGGAAAATATTACCAATATAAAGTTAATTTTGTGTAGTAATTTTAAAATGGACAATTATAAATATCTACACATTAAATCTCTAACCTTTGAAATTTAATAGTTTTAGGAACAAAATTGCAACACACACACGATTGTGGAAAAGTGAATTCGCGTTGCCATTCTCGTGAGATTGCTCGTCCATAAATACAAGGAGTGAGTCCTAGGATTACAATGCATTCACACCTATACACACCTAATCACCAAGAATATAGAAGCCTAAAATGGAAACAAAATAAACTAATTATATACAAAATATATTTACCGAAAATATATCTAATAAAATTAGATACATTAGAACAAAGTCGGACAGCTCATGGTAAATTTCATGAATTACTTACCGATCATGTGGTTTCGTACGAGAGCCTTTGCATTCTGGAACATAAATAACTTGAGAGTACCATAGTAATTATTTAATTATCCAAACGAGTTGACCAATAATCATCCATGTGATGATTTGATGTCTACATAATAACTGTACTACTGTTCATGTGGCCTGTTATCAACTTGAAAAGCCCTTTCACTTATCAAAAATAGTTAGTCCTACTATACTCTTATAAATACTAAGAAGTCTTGCCTACTGAATCTTCAACAATCCCCAAATATGGCAAAGTCTCTTAACTCTAAGCTTTGCATCATTTTTTCTGCTTTCCTGCTCTTTTGCACAAAGCAAAATGCAGCTTATAGTGTTATCTCATTCGGAGCAAAGCCGGACGGGCGAACGGACTCAACACAGGCCTTCCGAAATGCATGGTCTTGGGCTTGTGTCTCAGACAAGCCTGAAACAATCACTGTACCAAAAGGATCATTTGTGGTTCGGCCCACTTCCTTCAACGGTCCATGTAGGAATCGGGTCACTATATCGATGACGGGTACAATCATTGCCCCATCTAACTATAGAGTGTTGGCTCAATCCAACTTCTGGTTCATGTTTTACAAGGTCAATGGGTTGAGTATCTATGGTGGCACCTTTGATGCTAGGGGCTCTGACTTTTGGTCATGTAGGCGCCATAATGGACAATGTTACAATGGGGCACAGGTATGATTTTGATTCAGTAAATCTGTAAATGTCTAGCTTCTAGCTAATTAGAGTATCGTGTTCGATAGACTTTATCATTCGACCTGACCGTCTCATCATGAGCTTATAGTCGTCATAGCATGTACGACGACTAGTCCTATGTGATTGTCTAACATTTAAAGGTCTATAGCTCAAAGGGGCTTACTCTCACAACAGTTCAAATAAAATTACAATACAAAGTAATACTAAACAAAAAAAAATGCAAGTCTTTACATAAACAAACTAGAAAGTGTCTATATGCATGCATTGTTTAATTTCCAACAAAATCAATCAAAGGTGCAACACATACACATAAACCATTATTTGGCTTAGTGGCTTTTAACGCCTAAAGATCAGTAGTGCTTCGAAATAAGCAAGCGCATGTTCCTACTAATTACTACACAATTTACTAACAATTGTATTTGGAATTTTGAATCATTTAAAAAAAAATTGTATTTGAAGGTGCTTAATTTTAAAAATAAAAGGTCAGAGCAGAAAAATATTCAAATGTATTGTAATAAATGAGAGATGATACACATACACTTAGTGTATGAAAAATGATTATACATAGCTAATTAAAACATGTCACCTAACAAAGTGAAAAAAAAAATGTTGGAGGGAAAATGAAAATATATCACGTCATAATGTGAGTTAGTTACTAAACCAATTTAGGAGTTTCATCCATTTTTAATCAATTTTCTTTTCCTTAAAACTACTTTTGACCCGTAAATCTATAAATGATTATAGCATATCATTGTAATGGCGGAGACCAACACTTTCAAATGAGTGCCCTGGCCTTATGTATATATTTTGATAATTTTTATTATATGAAATTTGTGATATATTTGCATTAGAATATACTCCATGCCCGTTAAAGAGATTTTATAAACAAATGAAAAATCAGTACAAAGAATGAACTGCCTGAAAATGACATGTTTCTGTTCGAGCAATTATGATCTATAGTTTATTTAGCACAAGCAAGGTAGTATATGAACATAAATCAGGCATTAATGGTGAAGAAAGAGAGAAATGAAAGAAGATAAGTGACGTGATACTATGATAGCAAAAAAAAAAAAAAAAATGGTACTCCCTCAATTCCAGTGGCGATAATAGACGATTCTATTTTGGAGTGTTTTAGTGGGATGTTGAATTGATCTATCTTTCTTTATATTGGGGGTTTTGTATTTGTAAAATTACTATATTGCCCTCACTTCTAGTCTTCTACCCCACATTTTGGACTCGTATATAATAATTTTATGGTACTTTGATTATTGCCATATAAACTAGACATGTTAATTTAGCTTAGCTAAAACAGTAGATCTGTTAATTTGCAGTCAATTACGTTCATGTGGAGCAACAACATAGTGGTTAATGGGCTAACCTTAAAGGATAGCCAAAAGTTTCACATGGGCATCAACAACTGCCGTAGCGTATCCCTCAAGCATATGAAAATAAGGGCACCAAGTGGAAGCCCTAACACTGATGGCATTCACATTTCGGCCTCTTCTGATATTTCCATTTACAATTCTGTAATCAAGACTGGAGATGATTGTATTTCCATGGGCACTGGTAGTAGAAATGTGATGATCGATCGGATCGTTTGCGGCCCTGGTCATGGTATCAGGTACGCTTACGCCCTCAAGCCCCTTGCTACATATACTTTCATATGAAGTGTATATATTATATTGCCATGTTACATAATTTTATCTCCGTAAATAACCTGATTCTTCTGTGGAATTTAGAGAACAAAACCTATTGTTTGTGTTTGCAGTATCGGTAGCTTGGCCAACAGCTTCAAAGAAGACGGAGTACAAAATATAACAGTGATGAACGTAGGGTTTTGGAAAACGGACAACGGGGTACGTATCAAGTCATGGGCGCGGCCTAGTACCAGCTTTGTTCGTGATGTCTCATTTCGAAATATCATGATGTACAATGTCTACAATCCCATTATCATTGATCAAGTCTATTGTCCAAATTATCAATGCCCACATGAGGTAATTTCATTTACAACACTACTTTCACAATGTACCTTTTGTACATGTTTCCTTGTTTTGAGGTGCTAGTCTTATGTACATACGTACCTTTATCTTAATTGTACCATCGATCGTAGAGTTAACTATACAAATGGGGCATAAAGTTTCCACTTTTTTATCAAATGGGGTGTGAGACGTTTTTGTTTATCAAATGGGGATTGAGATGGATGGCGTTAGTTAACTGCTGACGTGGCACTAATAATTATTAAAAATAAATAAAAACAAATGGGGAAAAAATATTTCCAGTTTACTTTTCCCTCTCCAAATTTTTCTCTCTCCTGGTTCACCTTCTATTCCTCTCTCCACCCTCCGACACAAACACCGCCGACGCCACCACCCAAATCCACCACTAAGGCCTTCTCAAGAATTCAAGTACCGACACCTAGAAAAACCGACACTCGAAACCCATAAAAAATCAATCAACATTTCGATCAATCAACAAACAAGAAGCGGTGGTGATGGATTCCGCTGTCCAATTCCATGACGTTGTCGTCGTTGTTTTCGGAGTAATTGAGTTGGGGCTTCGATCCCCGAGGATATGATGAACTTGATCGATTGGGGAAAAATTGTCAATTTGGGGGAAATTTGGGAGGAGGAAAGAGAGTGGGGAAATAAGCAACGATGATTTGGAGATTTAATTTCTTTGATTTCTGTGATTTTTGGAGCAAGTCTTTCTGATGGGTGGTGGTGATGGCCATGATTGGGGATTTGGATTTTGTGTCGAAGAGTGGGTGGAAACCTGGAATAGATGAGCAATGAGAGTGGAGTGAGCAGAGAGAAAAAAAAATTGGAAAAGGATAAGGTAAATAATTTTTTTGCATAATTTTTTTCAGTTAAAAGTGACACGTCAGCAGTTAACTAACGGCATCCATCTCAATCCCCATATGATAAACAAAAACGTCTCATACCCCGTTTGATAAAAAGTTGGAAAGTTTATGCCCCATGTGTATAGTTAACTCTCGATCGTATCATAATTTGTCGTTTCTCGATTTGGTTTTTGGGTGCAGACCTCAGGAGTGAAGATAACTAATGTCCACTATAGTAACATAAGAGGTACTTCAAGATCAAAAGAAGCAATTCAATTTGCTTGCAGTCCAAGTAATCCTTGTCAAGGCCTGAAATTAAAAAATATCAAGTTGACACATAAGGGCACTCCTGCAGTAACAACTTGTACTCATGCTCATGGAAAAAGTAGCAAGAACGTAATTCCTCGGAGTTGTTTCTAATACCCATAACTTGTTATTTTAACTTGATTTGTGATAAATCTGACTATAAATTATGGTTGGATCGTCTTAATGTCTTTATAATTTTCTGGACATTATATATCTAGCCACTCATTGCGTGGTCTCATGGAAAGAGGAAAATGGCATGGTTTTAATGGAATGAAATACTCCCTCCATTTCACTCATCAGTTCTTTACTTTTGGTTTAAATCTCTCTCATATATTCAAATTAAATCAAATTAAATATAAAGAAATGAATATGTAAAAGACTGGAGACTATTTAATAACGTTGTGGATTACTCCTTAATTCTCATTTTACCTACCTTGTTTTGAACTTTATTTATGAGGTACTTGTAAGTAAGGTACATACTTGTTTGTCAGAGTCATCGTAGGCCATTCGTAGAGGGAGTATCAAAATTACCTACTGATCACTCCCTAAGTATATAAAGTGATCAACTAACTACTTATTGTCAAGAGAAAATAAACTTAATTATTGAGCGTAATTAAAGTTGATAAACCCCTTCAAAATCCAAGGACAAGAATCAAATTTATGGAATCATGACATGCATCATCATAATAGTATTTGACTGATGTAATTCCACAATCAAAAATCATTTAAGAGAGCTTCGAAGCAGCTTCCTCATGTGGACGGTGGTGGGATGTCGCATTGTAGCTTTCTGTGGGGCCCACTTTCGCAGCCCATTCGTAACAGTCTCACTCTCACTTAGGGATGGCAATTTAGTGCAAATCCGAAACGAATCCGACTCGACCCGAAGGAAAGAAACCGATCCAAACCCGAGGTTATGGAACCCGAATCCAAACCCGATATCACATAACCCGAACCCAAATCCGAAACGCTAAGGCCCGATCCAAACCCTACACCGATCCGTAATGTACCCGAACCCGACCCGATCCAAGTCCGACCCGAATGTGACCCGATCCAAAGCTAACCCGAAATTAAAATTACGTCAAAAAGTTGTATATTTTTTTTATTTTAATTCTTTTTTGTATTATTTATGCTATGCCTTAAACTCCGTGTATATATAAATATATAATTTACATTTGTGTACCCGTTTGAATATTAATATAGGCAAATTCAATAAAAATAACTCAACGTCTGTCTTGTCTTATAAAAATAACCCAACCTTTTGATGTTAACAAAAATAACTCAACCTTTGACCTTAAGTTACAGAATTATCCCGAACCCCCTCCGAAAGAAAAATCCCCGGTGAACATAATATAACGTTGTTTATTCACCTTTCCCTTCTTCCCATATATCAATTACAAACAAAACCAAGCAAAATCCCTCAATTATTAGAGTTCAAACAACCACCAAATATTCGATTGAGACCGAAAATTGCACGACAATTTTGCGAGCAGAGCAGAGATGACAACTCCTTGATGATTATAACCTTTGTAATATTTCTTGCTTCGATATTTGATTGTCAGTTACATGGTTCATGATCGGAGGATGAGGAAGCAAGTTTTTAAACCAGAGGAGTTGCAGGATGAAGTAATAACGTTTCATGCCTGCTTTGTGGGGTATGAAGTAGGTATCTTAATCTTCTAACTTACTAGGAATAAGTTCAAATTTTAACGCTATTTTTAAAGCCACAACGGATTTTGTTAACCGGAGATTCTCGCTCTGGATGGGTTTTGGGATATTTTTGTAATTCAAGTTCAAATGTCGGGTTATTTTTATTAACGTCAAATAAAAGGTTAGGTTAATTTTGGAAGACAAGACATACTTTGAGTTATTTTTATTAAATTTTGTCATTAATATATTATACATGTACAACAATTATATTACATGCATGATTTTTACCAAAGACAATTTCAACAAATTTGTTTTCCAATCTATAGGTTCTAATTTTACTTAAATTTATAGTAGAGAAAATTAGACAGAAATCTACATGTTGAATGTAAACGAATCAGTTTGGGTTACGGATCAGGTCGTGTCGGAATTTGGATCGGGTTATGGATCGAATTTGGGTCGGGTTATGGATTGGGTTTGGTTCGGGTTATGGATTTGGATCATGCAAAAATGGCTTGGATAGGGTTTGGATCATGGGAGTTTGGATTTGGGTTGAATTTGGATTACAGTATGCGATCCAATAAGAACCTGGATCGGATTTGGATTGTGTATGATCCGATCGGACCCCGATCCATTGCCATCCCTACTAACAACTTGAGTCTCACTCTATTCAGTTAGGTACTGGACTCCTTGACCCGTTTACCATTTTTTTACTTCTACCCAAACAGAAAGTGATGCATTGATGCTACGGAGTACAAACTTGATAAATCTTTATACGACCGTATGTAGCTATCACTTATCAATTTATCATCAAGCATATAAATAGAGACAATTGAAGGGTCTGAAACTATGTCAATCGCTTGGCTTTACACGTAATTAATCAATGTTAGTTTTTGTTAGTTTTTATTTAGTGAATGGTTTTGGCTGATTTGGAGCACCGTTCATAGATTCGTAGTGTTTATATCTTTCAAAAACACATATTATTACCCCTAGGAGTTCCTACAAGAAATTGATCATTTTTGTTCCGCTACCATTTTGGCTGAAAACATGTATGACACACATAGATTAATCAAAAACTTAACATGGATATTCTTGAAATGTTATGTCATGTTGTACAAGTGAGGATCGTTTCTTTTATTTAAGTAGTACTTTACGCCCCCTTTTCCGTACTCTATGCGATGATGTTAGAATGTGCATTATGTTCATCTTGGGTACATACCATGCAGTTCTTGCTCTAATATTACCCCTAGGGTTGCCATGAAATTATATAAAAAACAAAATATTCATCTATATTTTTGCGCCTACAAATTAAATGTGGATTTTAGCTTTAGGTTTGTCCAACTTTGGTTATATTTCTATTAAAGATGATTATTTGCATTTATACATAAAGCGTCACTGCGTCAGTGTGGTACACGGGATGCAAATTACTTCGTCATATACATGTATAGAATATTAGTCCGAAAAGAACCTAAGATTTCAGAAACCCAAAATCATCCAACTCGACTCACATCAGACCCAAATAACCCATTTGCCAAGTCTAGTTTTTACCCTTAGAAGACTGGGTAACAAATAATGGGTCAATCGGGTTGGGTTCCAATCGGGTCGGGTCACATCTCGGGTCAATTTTGGGTTTGGGTCGGGTCGGGTCTAGTTCGGGTGTGTCAAATTCGGATTGGTTCGAGTCAATACAAATCGAATCATTTTAAATTATTCAATTTTTATCATATTTATATCGAATTTCTTGAAAAAAAAAATCCCATATTATCTTAATTTTTTGAGTGATTGAAATTGTGATGGGACTGATCCAAGTCATTTTTGTTCAACTGATTCATTTAAAATGTCTGATTATTCAGGTTCGGGTCAATGTAAATCAGTCTCTTTTATTCGAGTCAATATTGGGTCAAGTAGAATTTGGGTCATTTCAGGTTTTGTTCGGGTCAATATAGGTTTCAGGTTAAGATCGGATTACGAAATTCGAACAAGTTCGAATGTTGGGGTCAAGTAATTCGGATCGGATATTTGGGTCCGGGTCAACTTTGCTTGGTCTACTTAGATATGTACCATTTTGACTGTTTAGATCATCTTCATCGGGGGGTCTCAAAGATATGAGTGAGGCTTTTTTCCCAATGGAGAGAAAATGAAAATGTCTTAATTTTAGAGACGGTCTCCGTTTTCATTGTTTGGTCTACTCAGATCATCTTTGTTGGAACTATTTCTTAAAAATAGTTTAAGTGTAAAGGCTACATGCAAAAAGGATTGCAACAACGATTTGGTGACTTGGGGATACAATCTTCTAGGCGTGTTTCACTATCCTAAAAGTAGTATTTCGACCCTTACAAAAGCAGCGGGTATCACGAAGTCCACTTTTGAGATACAAAGAAGATTCAACAATTACTATATTTGCTCTTAGTATAATAATCTATAGAAACAAATTGTGATTTTCCTTTTGATGTTTTTGGTGTTTTCCTATAGACAAAAGTTTGCAAGACTTTGTCGATAGAATGTGTTTCCTATATGAAAAATCTCATTTTTCATCTTGTTTTTTCATGTTATCCATGATAGGAGAAACTCTTATTTATAGAGAAAGATTCACCCCCTTAGTGAGTCACATGTCACTTGCTTGAAAACAACACATATCTCACTTGGAGAACAAAACGTGTCTTACTTGGAGAATAACACATGTCAAACTTGGAATGTCATGCCTCTAAAGAAGACACATGTCCCTTGGTTCATATGTAGGAAATAACTTCCAAATAACCAGCAAGTGTAACTTCCAAATAACCATCACCAAGTGAAATCAATACAAATGGCTATATTCGTTGTATTATTTCTCTTACTTATTCTCATTGTGTCAACATACATCATACCCAAATGTTGACTACCTATGGATCTAGCTGCCTTATTACTTTAAAATCCACCTATCTTAACTAGAAGTCTCACCAATAAGGAAAATTTGCCACATAGTACCTTTTATGTTTCCGAATTTAACAGCTAGCACCTTTTATGTTCAATTCGACCACATGACACCTTTAAGTTACTCTTTTTTAATACATCACACCAATTTGCTAATTTCCGGCCAAATCTTGATTGACCCCGGCGTTGACCGAGTGCGGCGGTCACGTGAGCTCTCTCTCCCTCTTTTCTTTTCATTTTCCCCCAATTCTAACCCGACACCCTTCTCCTCACTTCATTTCTTCTGTTCTTCTGTTCTTCTTTCTTTTCTCCTTCTTTCTCCCTCTTCCTCTCTTCATCTTGATAGCTAGAAAGAAAACAAGTTTTCTAGTTTTCCCCTTCCCTTTTTCCTGAGCTGCTTTCATTTCACTTAGCTTCATCTTCAATTCATCGACTTCGTTTGACAGCGGCATAACAATGTACTCTTCTATTCGGTCTTTTTCATCACGTAGAGAATTGATGACATCTCTTTGCCAATCGGTGCTCACCTTATCACACCAATCAAAAAAATCACACATACCCCTTTTCTTCACATGGTCGTAGAAGTGGCATCCCCAAAACCGCCACCCCGGATTTGCCCTCGTCGTAGCAGTTTGGAGCAACGCAGCCCTACCACAATGACAATTAGGCCAAGTATTTGTCATTGGACCTGATTCAAGACAAACCCAACCCTAATTTAAAAATCCCCAATTTAATTGAAATTATTGAAAAACCCAGAAATTTCGATTACAATGAATGAAAGTAAAGCTCAACAAAGAACTTACCTGATTGTTACCTGATTGAAGTCGAAAGAGAAGAAACAAGGACAAAAGAAGAGAAGAACAAGGAGAAAGAAGGAGAACAGAAGAGAAGAAGAGAAGAAATGAAGTGAGGAGAAGGGTGTCGGGTTAGAATTGGGGGAAAATGAAAAGAAAAGAGGGAGAGAGAGCTCACGTGACCGGCACACTCGGTCAACGCCGGGGTCAATTAAGATTTGGCCGGAAATTAGCAAATTGGTGTGATGTATTAAAAAAGAGTAACTTAAAGGTGTCATGTGGTCGAATTGAACATAAAAGGTGCTAGCTGTTAAATTCGGAAACATAAAAGGTGCTATGTGGCAAATTTTCCCACCAATAAAGATGCTTTTATGTCACACCGTTTGGATAGATGATCTTATTAGTGGTAAAGTTCGGGTCAACTTTGCCAGACCTTCTTTAAATCCGCAACATTTTAACGTATTCCGTAAAACCGTTTGGATAGATGGTCTAGTAGAATAGTAGTGGCTACTGGCTAGGCAGACAATCCAAATCCAAGTGAATACCAAGTAGAGAAATTAATAATGGGGTATTAACAGAAAGACCCATTATTAAAACCAGAGAATAACAAAAGAAAAAAAACATGTGCAGCCGAGTAGCCAACACTAGACTACAAAACTGATGTAATCTCTCACAATCAGTGAGTTTAGCAATTTCATCATTTCTGCTTTTTTTTTCTCCCATTATGTTCTTCATTCCTTAATAATCCCATCTTTTTTTTTTTTTGAGCTTTTTGGTATTAAAACCTTGAATTTTCAGGTCCAAGAAGAAGCAGGTATGAGCTTTTTGATTATGTTCTTTGTTTGACTGGGAATTCTGTGGTTGATGACACTTGTTGGAACTGTACAAAGTGAGATATTTTTCCAATAATCTATTAGTTTTGACTAGTTTTGATTGTATTATTGAAGTCTCTTGCTTTAGAATAATTGACTAAAGTTTTTAATCTGGTTTTTCTTTGTTAATCATGCTTTGTTAGTGTTTATGTTTATGATATCTGATTTGGGTAGTTTTTATTTTGGCTAAAGATGAGAAATTTGGATGTGAATTTGGGTTGTTTTTGAGCTGATATAAAGTGGGTTTTCAGGGATTTGAGAGTTGGGTGGTTTGATTGCATAATACTTGGGGTTGATCATGGAGAAATTGGAAAATAATGGGGGTAAAACAATGGAAAAACAATCAAGTTTTCGGAAAGTAATGGAGAAGCAAGTGAGTTTTCGGAATGGGGTTGATAAGATTGAGAGTTCTGGCAAAACAATGGAGAAACTAGGAAGTTTTCGAGGCGGGGTTCGAGGATTATTGGAGAAACAGAAGAGCCTTCATTTGGTAATGGAGAGGCAGTTCAGCTTTGTTGGTAGTGAGAGGAGAAAAAGCAAGGAATCCCCTGGGAAACGGGGTGATTCGCCACTCCATTTGTTTGCTAGAGCTGGTCATCTGAGCAAAATCAAGGAGATTTTTCAGAATCGTGATAGCGATGCTTGTAGGCAATTGCTTTGTATCCAAAATTCGGAAGAAGAAACTCCTCTTTATGTCGCTGCTGAAAACGGGCATGCTTTGGTAGTAGCCGAGTTCTTGAAGTATTTGGACTTGCACACTGCATCAATTGGGGCAAGGAGTGGTATTGATCCATTTCACATTGCTGCTAGGCAAGGTCATGTTGGTAAGAATTATCTTCATTTGTTTTTGTTCTGGTATGCAATCTGAACTAATTTGTGTGACTAATGCTTTGTTGTGGCCGTTGTGGTAGATATACATTATTTCATATTTGCATATTTTGTATGAATATTGTGACTGCCTCATGTGTTTGCTCTACATGAAATAACCATTTTTGGATGTAAAAATTGGTTTGTATGCGGGTAATAACACTGGTCGAACAAGGGCGGGAAAATACCATTACAATAGAGGCAAAGTGTTGGGGAGGCGGAAGACTTTATTGAAAGTTAATTGCTCGGGTAACAAATGTATAGGGTCATCAAAGGGTGGTAAGAGAATTAAGAGATGTTGATTTCCCTACATGAGAAAACTATGTTAGAGTAGTGTACTCCGTATCTATTTGTTTCCGAAAAAGGTTTTGAATAGTAAAATTGAAGGGAAAGGGATGGGAGGGAATTGGAGTGGAAGATAGAAAATAATTTTCTAATAGAGGAAAGGGCAGGGAGGGGGAGAGCGGTAACCAAAATTGGTTGTGTGGATAATGAATGTTTAGGCTTGAGATAATGAGGGAGGATATCTCTTTTGATAAAACCATATATCTTCCGAAGATGGATAGATTTGGAAGATAAAGGATCCTAAAAGACTTGAGACTTTTGAGCTTCAATCAGTTCAATGAAGATGATGAGCAGGCCGCACACCCTTATATTTTACAATTCGCACTTATTAGCTGCAAAACTTGACAGTAATCATAAAGTGTGTTACAAAAAGGTATTGCGAGCAAGTCCCTAACCAAGAAGTGGTCATTTAATATATGATGAGAATAGAAAGAATAGATTTTCACCTATAAGGTGAAAAATTGAACTTGAATTGTCAACGTATTACACATTTCAATGACAAACAATCCTGTCCCAAGAGATCTGCAATCCAAATTTTTTTTTCGGAATGTTGGGGAGGGAATATGAATTGAAGTTGCACAGTTTCCCTCCCTCTCCTTTGTCTATCCATTTTTTCATTGAAACAAAGGATTTTGAACCTCTCCATTTCCCTCCTTTTTTTAATATACGACCGTGTTAAGCTTTATGCTGCCTCGTTTAAGGTTCTTAGAATGTTCATTTGGCACCATCTTGAAATACTAAAATTCTTTGACCATGATTTGGCACCATCATGAGATGCTCAGATTTTTAGTCCAATATTTGTCACCATCTTGTGATTCTCAGGTTCTTAGTCCATCAAGTTGCATTTAGGGTGGATTTTTAACTGAAGGAAATAGACGAGCCTTATTTGGGGGCAGGGGTCACTATAAAAGTAGTTAAAATGTTGCTATTAAAATAAGCAGACTAGGTAAAGAAGAGATGCCCATCATCCAAAAGAAACAAAAGATCAATATCCTAGTTCAGCCTTCTACTTGGCCAAATGTTTTTGATTTGGCTTGCTGCACTAGTACAACGTTTCCAGCCTCCAGAAAGAGAGGACAACCATTTGTTTAAATGTGACATTAATCATGATGATGTTTTTGAAGTTCCAAATCCTGTTATAAAAATCAAAACAGAATATAAAATGTGACCCATATGAGTATATGACTTATTTCAAGCTCACACCCAGTCACCCACACAAGGAAATGAAATATATGACCTATTTCAAGCTCACCTTGATTTCTCATCGAACAAAGAGTTTCTTGGTGTTGACTTGGGACTTTGGGAGTATTCCTATCAAAAGCCTGATCAATTGCTTCACAACTTAGAATTCTGTATTTCAAATGGAAACTTCATGACATCCATTTCCTGAGTTCTTTCAGCTTCTTGCAGCAACACTGGGGATCATGTAAACATCTAAGTTATTGTGGGTGCCTTAAGCCCTTGACTGATAATTTCTCCAGTCTCATTAATCTAGTTTATACTATTAAGTATTCTTGTGCTAAAGCATTTCTTTCTTCTTTGATCGTGCAGAGGTGCTGAAGGAACTTCTCCGAACTTTCCCTAACTTGGCCATGACAACTGATCCATCTAATACAACTGCACTTCATACTGCTGCTACTCAAGGCAACCTCGACGTTGTTAATCTCCTTCTAGAAACTGACTCAAACCTTGCTAAGATCGCCAGAAATAATGGTAAGACTGTACTTCATTCTGCGGCAAGAATGGGTCACTTAGAAGTGGTTAAGGCCTTGTTACAAAAGGATCCAAGTATTGGCTTTCGGACAGATAGAAAGGGCCAAGTGGCACTGCACATGGCTGTCAAAGGGCAAAATCAAGACATTGTCATTGAGCTGCTGAAACCTGATCCATCGATCTTAAGTCTAGAAGATAACAAGGGAAACACAGCATTGCATATTGCAGCAAAGAAGGGCCGTACACAGGTCATTTTCTGAATCTATTACTCCTCACATATGGTAAATTGACCCAATCTAATCCTAACCTCACACGGTGTCATATCCATGAACATGTGCGCACATATACATTCAGGGTGGAGGTTAAAAACTAAAAAGCAAGATGCAGCAAATAATGATATAGTTGTCCCTTCTTTGGAAAATGGCGTACGGGAAATGCTGCACCTTGCCTGGGGGCTGGGGTTGCTACCCCTGCTGCTAACTTTGTCGATGCCTTTTTTGAATTATAGACGTATAGTGTCCTCTGGAATAGGTCATTTAGTGAGCTAAATTACTTGTTGAATCTGCAGATTGTCAGCTGCCTCCGATCTGTCGAGGGCATAAACCTCAATACAATCAATAAGGCAGGTGAGACTGCATTTGATATTGCTGAGAAAATTGGACCTCCAGAACTTGCAACTATCTTAAGAGATGCTGGAGCCCTCAGTTCCAAAGAACTTGGGAAGCCCCCAAGCACAGAAAAGCAGCTTAAACAAAGTGTTAGCGACATTAAACATAACATCAAAAGCCAGCTGCAGCAAACACATCGAACTGATATGAGAGTTCAAAGGATCGCAAAGAAGGTCAAAAAGCTGCATAAAAATGGTCTGAACAATGCGATAAACTCTGCCACAGTTGTTGCTGTGCTCATAGCCACTGTTGCTTTCGCAGCTATTTTCCAAGTTCCTGGTCAGTATGTGGAACAGAAGCAGAAGGGAGCTACTATTGGGCAAGCTGAAATTGCAAATTCGGTGGCATTCATCATCTTTTTTGTGTTTGACAGTGTGTCATTGTTCATTTCCCTGGCTGTTGTTGTTGTCCAGACATCTGTAGTTGTTATAGAGCAGAAAGCGAAGAAGCAGCTCATGTTTGTGATAAACAAACTCATGTGGATGGCTTGTCTTTGCATCTCAGTTTCCTTCATTGCTCTGTCTTACGTGGTAGTGGGTCGGCATGGGAAATGGCTGGCAATTTGGGCTACGGTCATCGGGGCTGTGATAATGATCCCTACTATCGGTTCCATGTGCTACTGTGTGGTCAGGCATCGGTTGGAAGACTCAAAATCGAGAAGAATAAGGAAATCAGAGAGTAAATCCCATTCCTATTCTATGTCTGTCGATGCATCCGATCCAGAGTACTTGAGCACTGAATATAAGAGGATGTATGTACTGTGATGAAGCAAAAGGAGCAGAATACAAGGATGGCGAGACTAAATTTGCTCTACATATCTGTATAATATATTTTGTATTTTTGTGGTAGCCTGGTAAGGACCATTTCACAGGCTTATGTAGAAAAGCTGATATGCATAATGTAGAGTTAATGATCCATTTCTGTGGGCTGGCAAGGAGCATTTGCCAGGCTAACTTAGGATCACTATTTTAGAATGTAATATAATTGGTTAATGCATGTGAACCATATATGCTCAACATTGCATCCGTTTTGTGAAAGTGGCATTCATGTAACTTTGATATAATGAAATGAAGCAATATGGCTCACAAAAATGTCTACACATTGCGTATTGTGAGGTAATGGCGTATTGCTGTGTCAGTCAGGTGCCCGTCAGTTGGTGGGATTTTTGTACCTGTCTTCATTATGGGATGTCTGAAAATAACTTCTTCATGCCTTCAACAGAAGGACTGACACCTGACCGCCCGTAACCTTGCTAAATGGTGTAGTGTTGTTGATGTGTTACATTGTGCTTTACCACATTTCAGTAACTTGGTCGTTGGCAGAAATGTATCTGCAGTTTCTCTTTCAGATGAAATGAGACTATAAGAGCACCTGCAACGGCTATTCTTGATGTATTGGATTTGTATATAATCTAAGGACTCCACAAAGTAAGTAAGAACCACGAGAAAATTGAATCTCAATGACTGCACAAAATTCAGATTTCAGAATTCGCACGGCTTTCATCTGTTTGTGTACCACTCTTGTTCAAAGTTCAGACCAATAAGAATTAGATCTCTGATAACTAATTACACTGTATTTCCAGGTAACAAGACCAAAGGACAAAAAAATGGAGCAAAGTGTGTTAAAGTAATCTTCCTACAGTGCTATAACTGATACAAAGAGCATGTAAGCTCTTCGAAATAGGGTATTTACAGACTGATGTTATGTAAACAAAAGAGATGCTTCACTTTGATTGAATTGCGAATGCACTCTCAGGACAGCAACTTCCAAAATTCTAATTTTTACCATGAACAATTAGCAAGCATTAACCGCGATCAACAGTGTCAGAATTATTATCACGCCGCTGACTGTCAGACCGGTACTGGCCTCCGTTATCTCCCTTCCTGGAGCTATTGGTTCTTGACTCAATACGAAATGTCTTTGTGGAGTAGCAATGCCGGACATAGACTTGATAAGTCCGAGTCTCCATCGAGCAACTACCTTGAACTTGAACTGCCAATGTCACGGCCTTATCTCGGGTGTCCTCAGACCACCAGTTTTGTGGAATGCCTTCCACTAAATCTCCCAGCGTGTGAAACTCTGTGTGCCGCACCATAACTTCCATGGATTGTTCGGGATTGAGAACCCCACATGCTGGTGTAACCTGCATCAATTGAAGATGTACATTTGATTATTCTCTTTAGATTAGGCTAAAACAATAACATATAAGATCATTCTCCTGTAATTACAGAAACTCAAATTTTGGAAGAACCCATTTCACAAGAACAGTTCTGTCAAACAGCCTATTGCTGACAAAATTTGGGTCTACTGGAGACAATGAAAATTAAAATCATTAGGCAACAATTCATCCTAATGTACGCGGTATGCCAAGACTAAAAACCAAACGGTTAGCAGAGTCAGATTTTTACCTCAAGCCAACTAGGAAAACCGAAAGAAGCTCTAGGACGAAGTTCACATGCTTCTCCATCATCATTCACAGGAGCTTGGCCTTCACATATAATACGAATTGCTGCTTTCTCGTTAGTGCTCTTGTTAGTAATCTGGAGACTGCAAGTCTCCTGGTTTTGGAGAATTATACGGTCTGAGCTAACTGCTATTTCAGGTACCACTGAGAACTCCCTAAGCAAATGTTGCACTTCTTGGCTAGTATTCATAATGTCTCCAAAGTCTTTCCTCCTAACTGATCTATCTACACGAGATAAACGAACACTGAATTTACATCGGACAGGTTTGTGGTCACTGTCTGTGACATCCATGCAGGCCTCGTACCTGTAAAGGGGGCAGACAGTGTTAATAAAGAAGGAAAAATCCAATTTGTTTCATTAAAAACTTCATTAAAAACATAATGTTCTATCATACATTTGAATTGAACTGAGAATAGGGCAGTTCAAGCTGCACTCTGACACTGGGCCTGATCGACAGTCTCGATATATAACCCTATCACACCAAGCTGGAATTCGCTTCTTCTCCCCAGAATCATAGCCTGCAGATTTCAGATATCAGTAAGGATTTGAATTTTCGGTATCACTCAAACATTCACAAGTTAAACCACATGAATTCCCTCAGCCCTAAACTGACAGGAAATTTCTAAGGTATGTACCACAAACTGCACTCAGATGAAGCTATTATTTCAAGCAATTGGCTTCACAAACATTGTCTGAGGGTAACCATCTCTGATTTGCTTGGATAGTAAAGCAACAACATATTCAAAAACTGAGACAACTCTCCCAATCATTTTCACAATGGCCAAAGCCACGGAACAAAATAAAGTTAAATCTAGAACATATGACCCCTATGAACTATGCACAGTGTTAAGTAGCATTATGTTACTTTCTGAACGAGGGTGGAGAACAGGAATAATGAGATTACCTCCTAAACCAGGTGCATGTCTTTCAAATTTGTATGTTGGAGGAAATTTAATCACAGCCTCACGCATTCCCTGGAAAACTTTCCCAGCCTTCATTTCTGCTCTTAGTTGATCCTTTTCTCTAAGCCAATCGAAACTTCGTTGAGAAACAAAATCTCTTGCTTCGTCATAAGATATTCCAAAGAGCCGATAATTAAAATCCCCGCAAAAGACAACCATGTCTGCTTCAGATAAATCAGTTCTTCCGTCATCAGAGTTTCCATTAGGACCCTAAAAGATTGGCAGCAACAGGTACTTAATGTCTCAAAAAATGTAGGAGGAATTAAGGGCATATAAGCTATTTAAAGTACTAGTTAGATCAAAGAAGTAAGAGCAGATCAGATCACATACATTTGCACGAAGTACTTGGGATGCAGAAGCTGCTCCAGCTGCAAGAGAGAGGACCAATGGGAAGCCAGAAGAATAAAGCAGCCAAAATAAATATATGCACAAGGCAAGAGAGCAATACAAAAGCAGACATCGCATACCAGCAGCAACATTTAGCAAGTGAGACTGCCGAGAAAAGACCATTGTCCGGTAGATGTGATCAAAATCTGCATTTCGTCTGTTAACTGCCTCCAAATGTGCAGCCAAATGACAGTTCACAAAACAAATGATTCTATCATGGACTCTCAGCCTTAAGCCTACACCTCCCTGCATAAGCATTTTCACCAATGTGTTAATAGTACGAGTGAGTCAGATAAAACTGATGGGTAGAAAGCAAACAAGGGGCTGCATGCATGTTTACACATTTGTGAAGCAGGAAAATAGGAAAACAATGCCGTTTACATAATTGGTAAAATTGCGATAATGAGATCAACAGAAGCTAGTACCTTGTTACCAATTGTTCGACCAAAACCACAAGCAATGGCTGCAACATCAAGGTCTCCAACATGCATTCTCAAATTCTTTCTCACCCTGTAAGATGTAGATTGTGAATGTTACAGGGCAATAAGTATCAAAGCAACAGTGAGACGACAATTAAGCTACAGAAGCCATAGATGAAACAATTGGTAAGTTGCTGATCTAGAAGGTTAGATGCAACTATGGAGGACATAAGGTTACCAGATAGCTATCAGCAAGCCTGCTAGCTGTCTTGAACCTACACGTTCGAAGATTGGACCTTCCTCTAAAACCTTCCCAATAGCATCTTGCCAAATTTGCCCAATTGCACTCCCTTCTAGTCCTACCTGTACATACATGACAGTTAAGAACGTGACAAAAGATGCAGCTACCATTCGTTCACAATTTACTCGAAGCTTCTCAAGGCAAGAAATCAGTACATAACAACTAACAATGTTGTTGTTATACCCATACATTCACAGCACACACATGGAAGCAAGCTTCCCAAGGCAAAATCAGTACATATTCTCATTTTATTTTATCAACCACGCTAAATTGTTTTGTAGGCCAGTGATCATTTAGAGCTTATCGATGAATGGCACAATTGTTCTTGCTTAGAAAAAAGAAATCCTATACATTATTAAAGGCTGCATACATGCCCCCTAGCTCCGCTGGACGCCTTTAAGGCAGAGGGTACTGTTGTTTGTGTTGTATTAAGGATATGAGATAAGACCAACTGAATTAAGGGCGGACTTGAGTACTTGACTGTAACAGGTTTATCTACATTGGGTCTGCTTAGTGTAAATCTAAGTAAGCCAATTAATTGCTTATGTCTAATAAGCTTCAGAATGAAGCCACAAGTTATCAAGTATTTAAAACAGTTTTATGAAAAGAAGCCTTGGCTAACAACGTCAACAAGCAGCAAGGAGCAAAATAAATCTTACAGTTTCTTTGGCTGCTGACATTGCAAGGAAGCCAGCTCCCATCTCCACTTCTTGCAACCCAACCACAACAATACCAACATCTGATACTGCAGAGCCCAGCCATGACTTAAGGCCCTCAGGATTCGGTTTTCCTTGACCTACATTCCACGTCCCAACTAACATCTTTAAACTCTCTTTTCTGGTGTACAAAAGTTCTTTAGCTGACAGCCCTGCGCGTAATATGTTGTCAACCGGCCCAGGGGATGTGAGGTGCCATCCACGAATGCCTCCATGAATAGCCATGCTAAAAACATAACCTCCACCAATCGCCATCTTTAAGACAGGACTACTATGAGCAACCCATCCTGATATAAGATTTCCATCAAGGTCCAACAGCTGCACTACACCACTAGCATAACCTACCCATAGTCGTGGACCATGTGCACAAAAGCACAGAACTGCAGCAGGATGGTGGTGATACTCTTGGACGCGATTTCCATTGAAATCCCATTGCACTAGTAAGCCATTTGAGTATCCACTCCACACTGTTCCATCTGCAGTTAGCACCATTGCCTCAGTTTTCTTGCCATCCTCATTGAAGGCCCCTGTACCTCTTGTAGCTACTCGGCGTACAGCATCTGCTGCACCCATAATAGCATTCCGTGACCTCTGCAGAAACCCCTGGGGCTTCTCCTTCTTTGATGAAGAAACAAATTTTACTTTCATCTCATCTGTTTCTACTGGTTGGTCCTGTGGTACTGGCATTTCAGCGCGATTTTCAATATGGCCATCGACATTAAACACTTTAATGAGTTCCTTGGTACGAGCATCCCTGTAGGAAAATCCATCAAATCAATGTACAAGAGAAGGAAGTATCGTGCAAAGGAGAAGGAGTTAGTAGAGAGTATGTACAAGGGTGAGAAAAGTACCACAATGAGAAGGAGAGAGAAGTGGCACACCAAACCCTGGCTCTTGCATGATCAGAGAGTATAACCTTGACATCTGAAGAAGAGATGTTACAGACACCATTCACAGTGACCTGACTCCTCAAGTCAATGTTCGCCCTCTCGACTAAAAGAGCAGCCATGTGTTTTTCTTCCGCTGATAGAGAAAGCGATTTCTCTATTGACTCCCATGGCCATATCTTGATCACACCACCTTCTGAGCCTGACCATATGTCACCTATAAAAACCACAAAAAAACCAAAGTCAATCCAAATGCATCATTTATCCAACCAAACCATATGCCATCATCGTTCCCTCAAATAATCAAATCCGAGAATTGGAGGCACACAAAGCATTACAATGTCAGGTACAATCAAAGATCATTTTCACACTTAAAGTGTTTCCCCCCCCCCCCTTCAAAAAAAAAAAAAAAAAAAAAAAAAGAAAAAAAGAAAGTTGATCTCCACTTCAATTAAGATGATCAAACCAATGCATCACATAATAATGCTACACCATAAACTAAATCAACAACCACATATCATACACTACCTTTGAACATATAATCTTAAAAACTCATCACCAATAGTAAAATTATTAGAAATGTAGTTGAAGATTGTAAAAAAAAAAAAAAAAAAAAAAAAGGTTGTACCATAACAAGACATGGCCAAGGAAAGAACAGGGCCCTTATGAGCCTGCCAAGCAAGGCCTTCCCTAAACGGGGTAGCGTCATCAGTACTATTCATTTGACAATTGGTCTGATCCATTTTCCACGACCTGATCTTCCCATCCTTATGCCCAGTCCACACCAACCTGTTCCCGTGATCAACCACCATACAATACGTCGGAGAGGCGTTGGCCGACTCGTAAAACGGGGCCGCGTCTTCATCACCTCTCCTGACCTTCCCACCGAACCCAGACCCGGCCTCGTACGCGTCCTTGAAGTTCCAAAATCTCACCCCGTTCTCCTGCCCTGCCCACAGCTGGCTCTCCGTGCACCCGATTGTACGCAAGAACTTCCCCACTTGCGTCTCCCGAAGCGGGTGCGGCCGGAGCTCCAGCGCCGGTGGCCGGGTCGGGTGGACGGCCGACCTGGTCGGGGCTTTGAATATCCCAACCCCTCCGCTGGCGGTAAACTCAGGCATTGCGAGGCGTTGGTCGTCCTCTTCCGACGTCATTGCGGTGGATGATCCGGGGGTGGGGAGAGAGACGGAGTGGTCGTAGCGGAGGCTGGTGGTGGAGGTGGTGGAGGCGGTGGCGGTGTTGGAGGAGTAAGGGTAGAAGTCTTCGTCGTCGTCAGAATCGTTAAAGAAAGGGGAGTGGTGGTGGGAGGGGTGTTGTTGGCCGCTGGAGATGATGGTTGGGATTCGGTCTTCGTCGAGGCTGTTGTGGTTGCGGTGCTGGCCGGACCGCTTTTGGCCGCCACTGGAGGGAATGTCGCCGTGCCGGATGTTGGTGCTTAAGGAGTAAGCCTTACGGCTCGTAGGCGCATTTGTTATCGCTGCTAAGGCATCCCTGTCGTCCTCGTCGAAGCGATCTTCCATCGCATTCGACTATTAATATTTTTCTCGATTAGATTGGATTAGATTAGATTGAATTTTGACGGCCAATCTCTAGTAATTGAGTTTTTTTGCAAGGGGGAATAGATGAAGATTAGTGAATTCTTGAGGAAGTTTGTGATTTTGACAAATTGTTTGAATTTTGAGGAGAGAGAGAAGAGGAAATGGGGAGGAGAGAGAGAGAGGGAAAAGGGAGAGTTTTGAGAGGGAAAGAAAGGGCGTGGAGAAGCGGGAAGAAAGGGGGTGGTTAACGGACAGGAACAATTTTAGTTATTGTTCGTTATTTTCCTGGGATCTGTGAGCAGAGTCGTTTCAACTCTTTTCTCTACTTCTATCATATTGATTAGGAGCGTAATTCTCACTGATTACACCAGCATTTCATCATTCAATAAAATCATACAATCCACATCCAAAACAACTAGTAGTAATGTACACTATGCATAACTTGTGTTCGATTTTTGTGGGACTACTACTCAAACGTTATGAAAATAATGTAGAACTAATTTTAAATCCGAGCAACGGTGATACTGAAACTTTCTATCATCGGGTGAACAAGTGGTATAAAAAGAACTACTCTTAAGAAGTACTCGTAATTATTTTGTATTTAGAGATTACAATAGAGGAACGGTAACTCTTGTGTGAGGCCATTCAAAATAATTACTATTTCTCCTATTAGACTATAACAGGAGCCATTTTATCATATCTGAATAGGCTTGAATATTATCTTGAAGTTTAAAATGTCAGTAATGATTCAGTTATGATGTACTATTGCTCGAACGTAGAATATATGTGGAACATAAACATGAAAAATAGTTGAAAGTTCAATAATGGAAAGTTGGCGGGGAGTCCTTAGCATCAAAGAGAGAATGATTGGGCAAGAATAATAAAATGAGTTTGACTTGTGTTTATGTTTTGTAAGTGTTGGCTTTGTGGGTGTCCATGAACTCATTTCCTTCTAAACAATATCTAGCGTCAACGTTGCATTTCTAGGATCTTGCACGACCTATTATTGTTTAAAATCAAGGTTTATAAAGGTGGTTTATAAGGATAGAATGAGCATTGCTTCTTTTCTCTGTTTGTTTTTGTTTGATAATGCTAGCATATGCATCTATTTACTCGCTCTTATGTCAAACCGAACGCTTGAATTGACTAGGATCTAGGTCAAATAATGATGATGAGTGCATTAAACTAGGATCTATGTTCAGGAGATGAGCTGTTACTTCATTAGCTTTGAATAATCAGTTAATTTTTATTTGTTTTGGGACAAAAGGTAATTTATTAGTTGTCGAGCTATAAATTTAGCTTTGAATATTTAGTTTAAGGTTCTAACACATGATAATCCTTGCTAATGAACTAGCTTTGAGTACCTGTAAGATTCTACCAGTTAAAAGTCACTCATGAAACTAAATAGGTTTTTAAGGAATTTTAACGGATAGAAGATGGACATCACAGTAGACTAAATAATAAAAAAAAAAAAATAACTACCAGCAACAACGTTTCAAAGGGCCTTGCATGGCAAGGTAATGGAGGATCGGATATATGGAGTATATTTCATGTGGCATTTTGGGCAGGGTACCAGGAATGAATGTCGTGACCATGATAATCAGGTAAATCATGTAGTACAGTTTAGATAGGTTCAGGGAATTGGTGAGTTCAACGTCGTTAAGGGTGTCTTTTTGACATTTGCAACTGTATAGGTGATGTTACCATCCTTAACCAATACTTGTAGTAATTGTTCACCAGAATCACCACTCAACCACGGTCATCCGCCACTTGAAAGCCCCTCCCTCAGCATCACTCTCTTCCCTTAGCCTGGAACTTCATTTTTCAGTGGATCTAAATCACAAGTAACAATTCCTGACACCATAGCACAGCTTCTAAAGGCACAATCACGAAATCAGCACACGATTCTACATTTCCACCCCATGTAGGTGACATTGGAAACTTTGGTGGTGGTTGCTGCCTGAACCAATCAAAATATGCACAGAATTGCAAAAAAATGCTAACCAGAAAGCTTTGCCGGAGAAAAAGAAAAGGCTAGTATTACTGACAGTGATTGAGCCGCTTGAAATCTGACGGAGCATGGTATTGCTCGCAGGAGGGTTAAATTGGTTTAATTTTCTACAAAGATATACTCCAAATATAAGGTCCTTCAGTACCAAGAGCGTTTACAAAATATATCAAACTTGATTATCAGTTTATCATTGTTCACTTTCTTTATAATGTCAATACCAATTACACAAGGAAGCAATTACATAGATTGTCTTAGATTGTAAGAGGCAAGATCTCTATTATTTTCAAACATAATGAATAGATCATATTCTGGAGTTCTGGTAATAGTAAAAGATGCAACATTTATGTCTGCGTACAATGAGCAATCATCCATATGCTCAAACCGGAGATACTTTGCTCACCCTTTTCCACCTTCCAACCTTCTCCATACCCTAAAATTGGAGGGGGGGGGGGGGGGAGGAATATAACGGCTCATAAACAAACTGAAGTCTCAATCAAAACATGGAGATGAAGAGAGCAAAAAGGTAAACCGATGACACGAATTTCACCGAATATATGAGCACAGTAAATGAAACAAAAAATGAGAGGAAGTAGAGTAAGCATAGTACAAAGAATGGTACAACAAGGTCAACAACTAGCACGTTAACACAGGCAAAGAGAGCTTACCATACGACTAGGTACTGCAAACTCATTGTCAACAATTGATATCGCTTGGAAACCTAATGGACGCAACACATCTTCGTAACTGCAAGGAAGCAATAGAATAGATCAGTGCACACAAGACACCTATAGGTGCATTTGCACCCAAAATGACATGTAGAAGGAAAGGATAAATTAGGTCGAAGCCAAAAGTTAAAGAACATGACAATGGCAAAGAAATTACCCCGCAACAGAGGTTTGATATGGGGGCCCACCATCATGGTCATGAATCTGGCAACAGACGACAAAATTCAAAAAATCACCACTTTTAGAAACCAGTTTGTAAATCTAAAACATCTGAAACTATAGCAGTGCAATTCAGTCAAGAATACAAACAGCAGAAACAAGTATCCGAAAGATGTAACAAAATATTACTGTTATAATTAAACTCCTTCCTCACATGGAAAAATTTTAGCATTGCAAATACAAAAAAAAAGGTGTCGAGAATAACCGGAAACATCAAGGTTATAAGCTCTCCATCAGGCTTCAAGAGTTCTGCCATGCGACTTGCCCAAGATGACCGCAATTTCGGTTCAATGGCACAAAAAAATCTGCATATTGAAGGCAAACTGGTTAAATAAATTGTAAGGAGTATTTCAGCACCAATAGTGTGTCACTCACGTGTAATCAAAGATGAGATCAAATGGTTCAGTAGGTTTCCAAGTGAAGAAATCTCCCTCAACGAAGGAAAAGCAGGTCGCATTTGGAGATGTTGAAGCCAGCTGATCAGGGAAGACAGCACAAATTAGTAAAGGAGCGCACAACAGTCCAAACGTTGAACATGAGTGCGATTATAAAGGGCCAAGATAAGCTTAGGTTGAGTATATTTCAGAAGCACAATTCAAATTTTCAATCATTATAAAGCTATGAAGCTTCTCATGGTTTGATCACAGAAAGATGTTTTCACAAAAAAAAAAATTAACTTCGGCTCAAACGAATAAAGCAAGCTAGGGTCCCCAATATTGTCAACAGTGCAATGTCAGGACTAGCAGTTGCAAAGCCTGTAAAGTAAAATAACATAGAAGTCTTGAGGCAAAGCTTTCAGGTCAAAATTGAAGGCCCTGATAGCTATAGGTTCACCAGACCACAACATAAGGTAGGAAAGTGTCGGGGAGAACATCGCAGGTCAATACAGACACTGGTAACAGAACGGTCTTGGCAAGTTATACAGTCAACTGCTGGTCTTTATTCTTTAACGAGGGGACTGATACACGACTAATTTCACCAGGTGTTTTATTGATTCCATTTTGACGCAAGTTACAGATATGGCTATTGATGATTATATCATAGAAACCAATGACAGTGTCTGACAATGAACCTTTCATGTCAGTGATTTGACTCCAGAGGTCGACCAAACGTCCATGGTCAGCAATATACAAACAATGTTGTGGATTACCACGATGAAAAAAAACAGAGAGCGAGAGAGAGAAGTAGCAGATTTGGTACAGCCATCAAAGGTAATGTGATCCTGAGTGAGCAAGTTTTGGTGCCCTCAGTTATAATATCATCATATTTTTTGGGGTAGGCAGCGTAATAAAGAACGAAAATGTGCAAAACACCCGCAAGAAATTTACCTGTTTGGCGTTCTTCAGGGCAAACTTTGACATATCCAATCCAATAACATAACGCTCAGGGGAAGCCAAAGTCATCACGTCATATCCCTGAAAATCTCCCAAACGCAGCTTTATGAAGCCGTATTGATTAGAAGAAATGACTAAAGACACCGATCCTTTTTTTTTTTTTTTTTGGGGGGGGGGGGGGGGGGGGGCGCACCCGTTAGATAACTAATATTGCTGCAGCATGGAAAGCAGCCATTTTCTAAATATTCTGTTAGACAGGATGTGCCAGCCCAAAAGAATTATATATTCAGGTTCATCAAAAAGGCTACTACGTAGTATGTACGTCTTTAACTGTCGGATGTGAAGAGGATACAAACACAACCAAGGGTCCTATATATTTCACTTATGGGGTTGTGGACACTAATTATGGTAACACTAAGCTTGTAATCTGGTGAAGCAAGCATATACGAGCACTGGAAATCACCGGAAAATATGAAATAAAAAACAAGGAACAAATACTTACACTGCCACATCCAGGAACAAGAGCCTTGCCCTTGGGAAGATTATCATTTTGAACAAGGTGCTGAATAATCGGTGTTGGTTGCCCCAAATCCCATGGTGACACTCCGTTTTCCCAGCATTTGTCCCACCCACCTAATCATCATTTACAATTCACACACCCCTTCATTTAGCATACAGTGAGACGCAAGTGCAAAAACAAAGTACAGAACAAGCGCATTGCAAATGAGCAACTTTTCTCAGTACAAATACTAATGCTCCACAAAAAAGACATAGCAAAGCATATTTTCCAAGGCAGTATGACTTGTTAGTTGTTACCATATCAACTTTACTGAGCGCGATAGAATCCGCAGAAGAATATCTATCAAATAAATTGGCATCGTGTAGAGTCACTGACAAGACTACTAGTTTCTAACATAGCGCAAAAGTCCATTAATTATGGAACGAGACACAGTGACCAACATGAGAGGATTTTATGACCTGAAGTCCTGACCCTTATACTCCAATTAGCTTCTTCAATCATAAATCATAGTAATTGTATATTCACTTGTACTGTAATATTATAACTAAAACATGGTGTAAAAATAATCAATTGAATGAGTTACATTGCCTCATACACATCAACGATATCCCATGCCAGTCAACCCAATGAATAAACTATAATGTTAGTTGCTGCTTTACGTGATCTTTATATGCAGTTCATAGATATATCAGATACTCCTTACGTTCATGGAGTATATTGCTTACAAAATACGCTACTCCCTCCGAGTCCGGTCCCAGATTAAACTGTCGTATTTCGACATTTTTCTATTTATCAAGAAAGTTAAACCAAAACTATTCAACCAATTTCTTTGTAAATGTTCCTCCGTCCCAAATCAAACGTCATATATAGACATTCTTTCGCTTTATCAACAACATTATACTGAAATTTTCAACTAATTTGTTTGTAGACACTCCTAATTGCCAAAATTGTTTGGCTGCATGTTGCTAATACGATTAATCTGAACATTCGTGAACAAAAAATCAACATCATCATTCAAACATAAATAAAAAAAAGAGCTAGAGTAAAAATCACGACAAAAGTTCAAAACAGGTAAGCAGAATTAGATAGGAAAGTTAGTACCAGAGGGATCAGAGTGAATGAACTCTTGCAGCTTGTCAAAAGCGGTACCCAATCCAACAGGGGGAGCTGAACTCGAATCGTGATTCGCGAGCGCTGCCATGATTGGTGGTGCTTGAAGGAGGAAGAGTGAGAATTCGGGAGGACGGTGGTGGTTTTAGAATGGTTTTAGAATTCGTATGCCAGAGAACAAGAGCAGGGACCAAATATTGTGCAACGAAGAACCGCAAATCCTCTTTGAGTGGACATAATAAACGGAGTACTCTGATCAATTAATATGGTCCATAATATATATGTGGAACGTAAACATGAGAAATGGTTGAAATTTGGCGGGAAGTCCTTTAGCATCAAAGAGACAATGATTGGGCAAGAATAATAACATGAGTTTGACTTGTGTTTATGTTTTGAAAGTGTTGGCTTTGTGGGTGTCTATGGAACTCTTTTTCTACTAAACAATATCAACGTTGCATTTCTAGGATCTTGCACGACAGATTACTGGTTAAAATCAAGGTTTATAAAGGTGGTTTAAGGAAAGAATGCATATGCATCTATTTACTCGCTCTTATGTCAAACCGAACCCTAGCATTCACATCCTCCTTTAGGTAGAGTTGGGTATAAAGCCATATTCTCTCCGTTCTCGTAAATTGTTAACGTCAGTACTCAGAATTTTCACAAATGTCAATGATAAAGGTAAACATTTTACTCTACTCCTACTAGGACAGACCCTATGTACAAAACTAGATTCAAAGGATCGAGGTTAAACGCTTGAGTTGACTAGAATATAGCTAGGTCATATAACGATGATGAGTTAATTAAACTAGGATATATGTTCAACAGATGAGCTATTACTTCATTAGCTTTGAATATCCAGTTTTTTTTTTTTTTTTTTTTTTTTTTGGACAAAAGGTAATTTATTAGTTGTAGAGCTATAATTATAGCTTTGAATATTTAGTTAAGGTTCTAACACATGATAATCCTTGCTAATGAACTACTCCTTCCATCCCAGCTGAAACGTCCCAATGCGTTTTTGTAGTGGAATAAGAAAAATTGATATAATAAATTAAATGGGGTAATATTAGCAAAAAGGAGGAGAGAGACTGTGAGGATTTATAAAAGTAGGAGAGATTTGTGAGAGATGTTGTAATAATTTAATAAAAGTAGGAGAGAGAAACATGTTCCAAAATAGATGGGGTGTTTGAAATGAGACGTCCCAAAATAGAATATGGGGCGTTTGAGCTGAGACGGAGGTTGTAGTTTTGTAAGCCAGTTAAAAGTCAATCATGAAACTAAAGAGTTTTTTAAGGAATTTTAACGAATAGAAAATAAACGAGTAGACTAAATAATAATAATAAAAAAATACCAGCAACAACATTTCAAAGGACCTTGCTAATGGCAAGGTAAGGAAGGATCAGATATACGGAGTATATTTCATGTGGCACTTTGGGCAAGGTACCAGGAATAAATGTCGTGACCATGATAATCAGGTAATTCATGTAGTACAGTTTAGATAGGTTCAACGTCGTTAAGGGTGTCTTTTTGACATTTGCAATTGTATAGATGATGTTACCATCCTTGCCAATTACTTGTAGTAATTGTTCACCACTCGACCACCGCCATCCGCCAATTGAAAAGCCCCTCCCTCAGGATCACTCTCTTCCCTTAGCCTGGAACTTCATTTTTCAGTGGATCTAAATCACAAGTAACGATTCCTGACACCATTGCACAGCCCCTAAAGGCACAATCACGAAATTAGCACATGATTCTATATTTCCACCCCATGTAGCTGACATTGGAAACTTTCGTGGTGGTTGCTGCCTGAACCAATCAAAATATGCACAGAATTGCAGAAAAACTAACCGCAAAGCTTTGCCGGAAAAAAAGGCCGATATTACTGAGTAATTGAGCTTGCAATCTGACGGAGCACGTTATTGCTCACAGGATGGTTAAATCAGTGATAACTTATGAGATGTGGAAGATAATTATCCATTCAAAAATTGGTTTGATTTTCTACCAAAGATATACTCCAAATATAAGGTTCTTCAGTACCAAGAACGTTTTCTATATCAAACTTGATTATCAGTATATCATTGTTCACCATCTTTATAATGTCAAAAGCAATTACACAATGAAGCAATTACAAAGATAGTCTTAGATTGTAAGAGGCAAGATCTCGATTATTTTCAAACATAATGAATAGATCATATTCTGGAGTTCTGGTATTAGTAAAAGATGCAACATTTTTGTCTGTGTACAATGAGCAATCAACCATATGCTCAAAGCGGAGATACTTTCCTCACCCTTCTCCACCTTCCAATCTTCTCCCTTCCCTAAAATTGGAGGGGGCAAATATATATTGGCTCATAACAAGCTGAAGTCTCCATCAAAACATGGAAATAAAGAGAGCAAAAAGGTAAAACGATGACGCAAATTTCACCAAATATACGAGCACATAAAATGACAGAGGATGTAGAGTAACCATGGTTCAATAAGGTCAATAACTAGCATGTTAACACAGGCAAAGAGAGCTTACCACACGACGAGGTACTGCAAGCTCATTTTCAACAATTGATGTCGCCTCGAAGCCCAATGGACACAACACATCTTCGTAACTGCAAGGAAGCAATAGGTCAGTGCTACCAAGAAACCTATAAGAGCACTTGCACCCCCAAAATGACATGTAGAAGACAAGTGCAAATTAGGTCATAGCCAAAAGTTGAAGAACATGACAATGGCAAAGAAATTACTCCGCAACAGATGTTCGATATGGGGGGCCATCATCATGGTCATCAAGCTGCCAACAGACGACAGAATCCAAAAATCAACACTTTTAGAAACCAGTTTAAATTATACCATGCTCCCGGGAGCACAAGGAGCATGGTGGTCCTTCTCACCATAGAGGAGAGGGACCACACTTAAATGAATTTTAAATTATTTTAAGTGTGTTCCCTACTCCTCTATTGTGAGAAGGACCACCATGCTCGTTGTGCTCCCGGGAGCATGGTATAAGCATTGGTAAATCTAAAACATCTGAAACTATAGCATTGCATTTCAGTCAAGAATACAAACAGCAGAAACAAGTATCCGAAAAAATGTAACAAAAAATTACTGCTATAAGCCTATAAACTCCTTCCTCACATAGAAAAAAAATTAGCATTGCAAATTCAAATAGAAGGTGTCGAGAAGAACCGGAAACATCAAGGTTATAAGCTCTCCATCGGGCTTCAAGAGTCCTGCCATGCGAGTTGCCCAAGATGATCGCAATTTTGGTTCAATGGCACAAAAGAATCTGCATATTGAAGACGAGCTGGCTAAATATATTGTAAGAGTAGTTCAGAACCAACAGTGTGTCACTCACGTGTAATCAAAGATGAGATCAAATGGTTCAGTTGGTTTCCAAGTGAAGAAATCTGCCTCTACGAAGGAAAAGCAGGTCGCATTTGGCGATGTTGAAGCCAGCTGATTAGGGAAGACAGCACAAATTAGTAAAGAAGCATACAATAGTCCAAAGGTTGAGCACGAGTGCGAATATAAGTGGCAAAGACAGGCTTGAGTTCTATAATTCAGAAGTACAATTCTAATTTTCAACCATTATAAAGCTAAGAAGCTTCTCATGGCTTGATCACAGAAAGATGCTTTCACGAACAAAAATTATACTTCAGCTCAAACGAATAAATCAACTTGAACCGCCAACATTATCTACAGAGAAACATAAGGAGTTGCATAGCCTGTAAAGTGAAATATCATAGAAGTGTTGAGCAAAACTTTCAGGTAAAAGTTTGAAGGCCTTAATAGCTATAGGCTCACCAGACCAGAACGTTGCAGGTCAATACAGACACTGATCACAGAACAGTCTTGGCTAATAATACAGTCGACTGCTGGTCTTTAATGGGGAAAAAAAACTTTCTTTAAAAGATTTTGCCCTTGCAAGGTAACTCAAATGGAGAACCTCCAGCAGGGTAGATATACCACCTCTTAGCCATAATGCCTCTAAAGAGCTCCCACCTAGCTCTTGCTACAACTACCATAACTAACAAACAAATGATCCACAACCAATATCACCAGGTGTTTTATTTATTCCATGTTGACGCGAGTTACAGATCTGCCTATTGATGACCATTTCAACTCGCCTAAAAGCCGAAAAGTTAAACTCCCTCCGAGTCACCATGTTCTTACCCTTTGGTTTGAAAACCTCTCACATATTCAAATTAACGGGGAAGGACCCAGTGAAAAGGAGTGACTATTAAATTTAAAGTATATAGTTCATACATCCCACCCAAAAAGTAGACCCCGCTGATTCTAGAACTCTTAGGTTCAGAAAAAATTCAGTCTATGTGAGATATGATTCAAAGTATGAACAACCAAGCAAGAGAGAGCCTCCACCTTCAACTCTGTTTTTTCAGATTAAATGGACTTATGGAGATTTCGAATCAGACAGAAGGGTTGGACTTTATTAAGTTTGGGGAAAACCCTACCAACATTGACTCAGTGTGGACCAGTCCATTATTTAAGGACACAAATGTGATCCTGTTTGAAGCAGATTACTTCGCCAAGGATGATACTGAACTTCTGAACAGACTAATCAGTCTCCTTGGCATCTACCCAACGTAGACTAACAATGCGGAAGAAGAAAATTTTAAAGACTAGAAAAGGTAATCTTCTTACCATTTAGATTCCTTCATCAGAGGAACTAAGCCACTAAGGTAAATAATGGAGTTTCAATCTCTAAAAAACATTAGCTATCAAAGTTTCTTTGCCTTTCCAATTCGTGACAGGTGATTTTCAGCTATTTCTATATCATACGAACCAATGACTGTCTCATAATGAACTCTTCATGTCAGTGATGAGACTACAGAGGTCGAGCAGATGTCCATGGTCAGCAATACACTAAGAATGTTGTAGATTGCCACGACGAAAAAAAGGAAAAAAAAAAAACAGGGAGAGAGAATCAGCAGATTTTGGTAGAGCCATCATAGGTGAAGTGATCCAGAGTGAGCAAGTTTTGGTTCCTTCAGATACGATATATTCAGATATTTCGGAGTAGGAAGCATAATAAAGAATGAAAATATGGAAAACACCAGCAAGGAACTTACCTGTCTGGCTTTCTTCAGGGCAAACTCTGATATATCCAATCCAATAACATGGTGCTCAGGAGAAGCCAAAGTCATCACGTCATATCCCTGAAAATCTGGTATAGGTCAGTGCAGTTTAGCAAAAGCAGCTTTACGAAGCCATATGTATTGATTGAAACTTGAAAGGACTAAAGACACCTTTCTCCCCGGGGGGGGGGGGGGGGTGACGCCCGTTAGGTAACTATGTTGCGGCAGCATGGAAAGCAAATCATTTTCAGGTTCATCAAACAGGCTACTACGTAGTACATACGTCTTTAACTGTAGGATGTGAAGATACCAACAACTTGAATCACATAATTTCAGAAGGCATTAATGCCCCCTGAAGCATCATCTCAAATTCTCAATAAAGAACAGGCAACACGAAATGAAGCTTGTCTTACAACATTCAAAGTAATTAAATGCTATTTACATGTAACTACAGCTGTTAGGGTCCTATCTCGATAGAACATATGCATCAATGGGAGACAGTAAGCAAGTTAATTACCGAAGCTCTCCACTTTAGATACTCTCCAAGGGTCTTGAATATTTCACTTTTAGGGTTGTGGCACAAATTTGACACTAATTATGGTAACACAAAGCTCGTAATCGGCGAAGCAAGCATACCAGATTTGAAAAACACCTGAAAATATTAAGGAGAAAAGAAGGAACAAATACTTACACTGCCACATCCAGGAACAAGAGCCTTGCCCTTCGGAAGATTATCATTTTGAACAAGGTGCTGAAGAATCGGTGTTGGTTGCCCCAAATCCCATGGTGATAATCCGTTCTCCCAGCATTTGTCCCACCCACCTAGTCATCATTTACGATTCACACAGCTCTTCAGTTAGCATACAGTGAGACTCAAGTGCTAAAAGAAAGCACAGAACAAGCATATTGCAAATGAGCCACTTTTCTCAGCACAGATATTAATGTGCCACAAAGAAGACATAGCAAAGCACATTCTCCAAGGCAGTATGACTTGTTACCATATCAAATTTACCGAGCATGATAGAATCCGCAGAAGAATATCTATCAAATCAACCATCGCGTAGATCCACTGACAAGGGATTACTAGTTTCTAACACAGCGCAAAACTTAAATATTATTGGAACGAGACACAAACACCAACATGAGAGGATTTGATGACCTGATCACCTTCGAACTAATAACAAGATCATCTTCTTCAATCATAAATCATAGTAACTTTATGTTCACTTGTACTGTAACATAACTAGTCACATGGTGTAAAAAAATTAGTTGAATCAGTTACATTGGCTTAAACACACCAACAATATCCCATGCCAGTCAACCCTATGGATAATCTATATCGTCAGTTGCTTGTTTGTGTGATCTTTATATCGCAGTTCATGGATATATATCACATACTACATGTCATAGAAACAAAATTTGTTTCCCCGATTAGTATTCTGGGCATATCATATATTCCTATTTTATGGTACAATTCAAACCTACCTGGCAATCTGGTATCACATAGACAAAAGTCAGTCGATTAATAACAAATTAAGTTCCGGCCTAAGTACATTGAAATGTCAGAAACTCTGTGATATTTTCTGGAAACTAATATGGAAGCTTTAAGAAGAAGAGAAAAAACCACAATTTGTTTCAAAAAATGTATTCAACTTAATAACATATCAAAATTTTAAGTTTCTCTGAGACAAAGTGTAAAAAGTCTGCAGAAATTTACTATTATTTCAGCAAAAAGTGACTTCAAAAACTTCTTCAAAATTAGTGATACTAGGATAAATAGTCAATTGACCTCAAAGGGAATTACAGACGGCCAAGGAGCATTTAGGATTTAGATTAAAACTGCTTATAAACGTGTACAAGACACTCTGGAAGTTCACGTTCAAAAACAGAAGTTGTCTATGATACAAATGAAATTTGAAGTAGATATTTACTGGAACGGTCTTTATCCACAATACATATCCTTAGCCCCTGGCGGGATCCTTGAATATGCAGCATATCAGGCCACATGCTGTTCTCCCAGCAATTCATATTATTTCCACTACTAGTGAGGTTGTTAATTCTGATGGGTGAAGTTGGACGATCATCAAACTATTGCACGTGTTTGTCATGAAACCAGTGTATGTAATTACTGTGTGACAAGGGCCAATAGTGACCCCAGAGTTTGACATCAAACATTAAGGCAGACTTGGCAACCAAATCCTGCCAAAGCACCTACAGTTTCTTGCTTAAGATGCATGCCTACATCAAGTCAGGTCTTGTTTGAAACAACACACTGAGGTGATTCGAGTTTGGTAGGTGTGACATTGTGACGATGTTGCCACCATACTCTAGGTCTAATTCAAGGGACTGAACACCATAACTCCTTGACCTTGGATGCAACTGTTATGTTGAAATCCTGATTAGTATTAGAAGAGAATACTGAGATGGAAGTCGTCTTGAAAAACTCATCCTGAAATTGGTATTTGTTGCCATCGTTTCCTAATGTAACCACAAAGAATAATGTGAGTGTTGTAAGAATGATTCCAGACCAAAAGTAGAACAATAGCCTCGCATATGTCATCCTCCCTGGCAGATAGGTTTTCTATGTGACAGATTGGTTTAAAGATGGAGTACACAGTATACAGGTAGGACAAAAGAAGGGGGAAGAGCCAATATCATAGAGAGCTGATCAAGAGTTCTCTAGTCTCAGGGTCCGATGATTACAACAAAATAAACCCTTCAATGTTCCAGGACACTTAGGTCATGTTTACTCACCACTTTTATCCTGACAACAACTTTCCCGTTTAGGCGCGGATCCTGTAGAGGTAATTTTCTGCAGAGTAGGTAGGAGTTCATAGCTCTATACGTGGCAACGTAATTAAACAGAAATAAAATAATAATTGTGTTAAATGAGTGATGTAAGTAATCATATTTCACTATAGGTAAACTCTATATGGCAGGGTTATCCTTCAACTCTACTAGATCCAAATCATGTGTCGCCACGAGATGTAAGTCTGAATGTGTTCTTGGCAGAATTTGGTGCTTTGGCGTAATTTAGGAGCTTACATTCTATTTCTGATTATCCTTATAACTATCTACCCTTGATCCCCACACTCCTAGTACCATGATCAAGTCTTGTGCAAGATCATCTTTGTCTTTATCGTAAAATTACCTTACTTTATTGTAATGTGACTCCGTTTTTTAATCACAACGCAGTATCAACTGGCACAAAGACAGTCTCAATGTCTCATATGAGACTTTATGTTGTCTACTTGTCTTATTGGCTATTGCTTGGCTGCTCTAATTCTGATCTATGTTACTTACAAAATGCACTAGTCCCTCCATCACAAAGTAAGTTTTCAGAGGATTTAGGTGGCTTAGTGGTTAAGATGGATTAAGGTTTCGACATTTAATTGCTTTATAAAGAAAGTAATACTGAAGTTTTCAATTAATTAGGTTGTACATGTTACTAGCTTTGCCAAATTCGCTTGTGCAAGTTGCAAGATCGATTGATCAAAGATTGAATTATTCATCGAGTCACTTTAAAACAAGAGAGGTGGTCTCAAAAATAACAATCTCTACTACTTGGCTTCCTAGTTCTAATCTACTCCCGCTATCTCTTTCAATTCCTTACATTTCATTTGAAAATGTACCACGTATTCAAACCAAACGTAGGAAATCCAACAGAATGGACGGAGTATATTGCTTGCAAAATACACTACTCCCTCCAGTCCAAGATTAAACTGTTGTATCTGGACATTTTTCTATTTATCAAGAAAGTTAAACCGAAACTATTCAATTAAACTCTTCGTACATGTTCCTCAGTACCAAATTTGGTTGTGCAAAGTACGCTACTCACTCCGTCCCAAATCAAACGTCATATATCAGACATTCTTTCGCTTTATCAAGAACATAATACTGAAAATTCAATTAATTTATCTGTACACGTTCCTAATTACGAAATTTGTTTGGCTGCATATTGCTAGTACGATTAAATTGAACATTCGTGAACAAAAAATCAACATCATTATCTAAACATACAAAAGCTGGAGTAAAAATCACGCTACAAATTAATCACGACACAAATTAAAAACGGGTAAGCAGAGAATAGATAGGAAAGTTAGTACCAGAGGGATCAGAGTGAATGAAGTCTTGCAGCTTGTCAACAGCGGTACCCAGTCGAACGGGGGGAGTTGAACTCGAACTCGAACTCGAATCGTGGTTCGCGCGCGCCGCCATAAGTGGTGGTGCTGGTAAGAAGAGTGGCCGAGGAAGGGTGATAATTCGGGAGGACGGTGGTGGTTTTAGAATGGTTTTGAGAGGAGAGACTTGTGGAAGAAATGATCGCATTTCCGGTTTTACAGTCTCTATGCCAGAGACTCGGGTACAAAGAGTCCCTTTTTTTTTTTTCTTGGTACAATTGTTCGATCATGGTGCCCCTTGATTGGGATGGAAAGTGTTTTTATTGTTTGTTAGGGTGTGTTTGGTAGTATATTAGTATAGTAGTAGATATTATTTTGTATTTTGACCAGGTTGATATACTAATCTATATGTTTGGTAGTCAAATTTTAAAGTAGGATTTACTTGGGACTTAGGAGCATTTGTGAAATGCTATTTTTATTACTAGCATTTCTTAGGTGGTATTAGCATTCCATATGTAGGTAATTTTGTCGAATAATTAACAACTACTTATTACTAAAAACGCTACCTGTTACTCAAACAGCTAATAGCTACCTCAACGGTTAGAACTATCAAACAGACGCTTATGACAAACTTGACGTATATGCTTGAAAAAAACCGGTGTCTTGTGTATATGGGCTTCATATTTGTCTAGCCCAGTCACAAGAAGAACTCCCACAACCTATATGGACCAACTGCTTTTTTTTTGTTTTTTTTTTTTCGAGAAGGGGGAGAAAAAAAGAAAAAAAAAGGGAGGAGAGAGAGGGGGGAGAGAAGGGAATTGGCGCGAATCCAACTAAACCGGTGCTCTCCGACTAGCCGCTGCCCACCGGAAAACAATAAGGTTAGTTTGCTCAATTTTTGTTGCTTTGGTCTTTTCTATGGGGAACGAAACTTGTAGGTTACAGTAGCTGTAGCAACTTATGAAATTTGAGGTTAATTATTATCTGTTGTTTGATTGGTAGCTTGTGTGACACAATTGACTTCTGTGTGACTGTGTGCTATGGAGTTTGTGTGAATTTATGCACTTAAAGAGCTAGAAATTGGACTTAACTAATTTCGTATACATGTTGGTTTCGTGACTTCCTGACATTTCGACGTGGTTGTTGTATTTAAAGTTTCAGACTACCTCTGATTCTATACGATCTTCTTGTTTGTTTTGCTGTTTTGACTCGTCGCGGTGAGTGGGAGTACTTTAATAGACCTAAGGATACATCAACTTGCCCATTAAATTGTCTTTCTACTTGAAAGTTTCGTAGATTAAATTGTGTTGTGCAGGCTCTTTCTGAATTTTAACTGGTATTGATTAAATAGGAAAAAAAGTAAAAGGTTTAATAAATATTCGCGTTGGAATTGGTGTGAATTTCAGCAAGGAAAAATGGGAGTAATTGAAGAGGGGGCTGTAAAAGGGAATTTGCCTAGCAATCAGGTGTTTGCGGTTCACTACCCTGGATATCCTTCCTCCATGTCGCGTGCTGTTGAAACTCTAGGCGGAATTGATGCCATTGCTAAGGTACATTATTGTGCATTGCAAGTTCTATTTGATTATCTTAGTGTGACTATTCGAGTTTAATGAAGTTAATTCATCTTAGCCCTAATTCTTTGGTCTATACGCTGTAAAAAGAGCTTGATATGTCCATGTGATACTAAGGAGAAATGATGGTATCGAAAATTAATGAACTGGTCAGAATTGTCCAACTTCGTAGAACTTGTACAAAGGCTGAGAAGAATGTTTTTCTATTAATATATGCAGGTTAGGAGCTCAAACGAAAATAAGTTGGAGCTTCGTTTTCGGCCTGAAGATCCATTTTCCCATCCGGCACATGGCCAAATTTATCCTTGTAATAGTTTGCTCTTGAGAATATCCAAAAGCAGTATTAGTAGCGACCAAAATGATGGTTGTTCAAGTAGGCAATCCGAGAATTGTGAGTCGTTGAATAG
Organism: Spergularia marina; assembly: GCA_963680865.1. Taxonomy (NCBI): domain Eukaryota; kingdom Viridiplantae; phylum Streptophyta; class Magnoliopsida; order Caryophyllales; family Caryophyllaceae; genus Spergularia; species Spergularia marina. The sequence continues at coordinate 15,641,636 of OY804553.1, read as the reverse complement.
CTCGGTGCAAACTGATAGTTCAAGTACTCTATCTGCAGATATTGTTTCCAGAGTCCAAGTAGCTTATCAATTTAAAGGTCAGATCTTGTGGTTCATTCACTGGTGCTTGAATCCTTCTCTTACGAATCATCTTTTTTTCTTATTGTTACATCCATTTGTTTGTAGTTTGTACTGTCACATATGACAATAAATTGTTTATATTGGGTTTTATACAATGTACAAAAAACAAGTTGATAAAAGCAGTGATTTATCATTGCACACATTTGAGACTGCTTCTTTGAAAATATGATGTGACAAGATCTAATGTTAATGTGAGGCAAAAAGAAGACTTCGTAGTAATATGCTTATGAGAACCTTCGAAGGCTTTGAATCAAGGGTAGTTAGGGCAACTCTCCAGCTCCATTAACTTTCTTAAACCGTTCAATTAGTTAAGAACTTAAGATGCTGTTTTTGTGACCCATCTGAGACGCATAATCCTCAGAAAGAGCTGGCTTTCCCTTAGCAGTGGCTCATCTTCAATGATGTTACATGTAGATCTCATGGAGCTTAAATTAATAATGCTGAATTAGTGCAACACCTGTTGCTCGTATAGATTTAGTGTCATCACCATCAGTTAATCCCTCTTGTTAGAAAGCCTTTTCACTAATAGTTAGGTATTTTGACATAGCTATATATTGGAGCAAAGGATGAGAGGGAGAGTAGGTAGACCGTAAAATTCTGGTCTTTCGTAAATTAGTTTTTTATAACTTTAGAAGCTTCTCTAGTGTTCTCTCTTACATTGCCACAATTTGTTCCTAACTTTAGTTATGATCAATCTTGGTTAATTCAAAGAAAGAAGTGCAGCCTGAAAGATGACCTATAATTTGTGCTTTGTTGTTGATATTGCAATTAAGTAATCAGGTATCATGTTGGTGTATAGGGATGGTGGATTATCAGTACGTCCTTCCAGTTCATGCTAATGTTGGCCGGAGAAAAGAAAGGGCGAGTGAAATAAAGAGACCTGCTGGTAAATCAATTTTCAATTATATAAGTGTTATGTTCCCAGTTTTCATCAGGCCTAGTGTATCACGTCGTTAATTTTATCTTTGCTAGACGAAGAAGATACATGCGATGCGGATGATGACAATTTGATGATCCTAGTCCCTGAACTTTTTTCAATCAAGGATGTCCCGAACAATATAGTGTAAGATACTCCTGTTTTTAAGAGCATGTATTCATTCAATAGAGTGGACGCTGCACAATATGTTTAAGCTTCTTGGTTTCATCTTTGTTGTTTGGAATTATTTAGCAGCTTCCCTGAATTTTTGCAAACCTTACTGCTATAGTTGTCCATGATTGCACTACTAACTAGATATGTAGATGTACATTTTCCTGTTTCATTCTGATTCTGGTGGTTTTGTTCTCTATCCTTTCCTTTTGTCTCAAGCTAAGAGATTCAAGTTGCATTGTTTACGAGGGAATTGGAGAACTTTCTGTATGATTATTGCTTTACGTGCACTACATCTTAGGATTAGGACTTAAAATAAAGTTGATGGTTTAGTGGGGGCATGTGTGGTCTTGGGAACTTAGCTGCTTACCCATTATCTGACTTGTCATGTTTGCTTGGTTGATAGGCTTACCTTTCACAATTTATGTTTTGCGACTCGTCAGCACCTGATATTCCTGCCATCCTATTGATAGACTTAAGTTAATGAATTATTGAATACTTACTACAACAGACATTGTTACATCTCAAATCTTATGCTGCCTATATGCTATTCAGGTTGAGACCATCTATCACATCGAGTTCAAGGAAAAAACAGGAGGCCGTTGTAGGTCATCGCTGGGAGGTATTCCATTTGTGTTACCTAAAAGTGATAAACCTTGATGAAGTATGAACCCTTGTTGGATGCAATTTGCCAAAGAATACATTTTCTGGGTTAGTGAAGTCTGGTTTATATAAGCAAATGAATATGACAAAAGCCTGAATAGTAGAAACATTAATAATCATCAAATTAAAACTGGGAAGGAGAAGCCAGTAATTATAGGGTATCTGACTCTGTGTTATTGAAGAATCTTTCACTGCTAGTCCAGAAGTTCTGAAAGAACAATACTGAATTCTTCAGTAGTCGCATGGAGTCAAGTGCGGAAAGGGATTGTCAAAACTAATGCAGAACGCTTGAGTATATTCTTTCTATATACGATGGTCCTTTTCTTTTGTTTACTGCTGTCATTAAGTGGTTAAGTGTACTTACATTAATGTTCACTGTCTACTTGGATCAGTAAACGCCCTCTAAACTCGATTAAAACCAATGTGTTTTTTTGTTTTGTTTTCTTGTAGTTATTTATTATCATCTATTCCCAGAGTGACTGGAGTTGAAATAGCATTACTTAAGTTGTAGTTGGTGTTTCTTTGATGCAGATGGAGATGGATTCATGTCTAGCTATTGATTTCAATATCGAGGATATCCTTGTTTGTGATGCTTTTCGAATTTACGTATCTGTATCAGAAATTGATTGGAAGAGGAGCCTTGGCTCACGGGTTAAGGTGTTACTGTGTTATCGATAGGTGGCTCACGTGTTAAGGTGTTACTGTGTTATCGATAGGTAATAGGCTCAAGTCCTGGGAGAAGCCTCTTGTCCAGAAAATGACAAGGGAAAGCTTGCCCTCTATACACCATTGTGCTGGGACCCTTCCCAGGACCCTCGCCTTGCGAGGACGCCAATGTGCACAGGGCTGCTAATGCACATGAGAATGCGATTATAAGTTTGTGAAGTCATTAGTTTGAGTTTAGAACACATTTTGCACTGGTTGTGTCTTAAGTTGTTCTTACCTGTGGGAAATTGTTAATTTAGTCTTTTGTTACGAGTTACTTATGACATCTTCGAGACGGTTACTTATGACGATTCATGTTAGCCGACCCCAAATTATTTTGGGAATAAGGCTTGGTTGTTGTAGTCTTTTGTCACGAGTTGGCACTCTTTGTAAGACGCCTTTGGCTTCTCGTTACAGATCCTATTGCTAATTGACACTTAAGTCACACATCATCATATCGTATCTGGAGCTTGATGTGGATTTCATGTAGGGGTGGGAGCTAGCTTAGAGATGGTTCTCCTAGGACCACTTGTTTGTTTTCATTGGTGAAAATAATTTTGTCGTACTAGAAATTGTTTTACTATTGCTGGTTTCTTCTGTACAAATTTCTTTGACTTCAAATTCTTTCTTTCTTTCTGATTTTTTTCTCTCTTTGTCATCACTTGTTTGGTCTCTACTCTCTAGCTGCTCTGAAGTACTTAACAATCACACATATACCTAAAAAGGTGAATTGGGAGAAATACATTGAGGAAGGATCGGATCAATGGAAATTGCAGATGGACGTGTCTAATCTGTTTGATGAACGTCCAATATGGCCTAAAAGCGCTATCTTTGAACGCTTGGGTAATATGGGTCATAAAGTTGGAGATTATACGCTGAAAAGGTACCATTCCTGAATATATTTTTCTAAAAGGTGTTGATTGACTCTTTTTTCTGTTGGCGTATGTTTGTTCTCTACATATCTTTTCTTCTTGGGTACAGGCTCCTTTCTCGATGTGCATACTACTTTGTTAGTGGACCATTTCAAAGATTTTGGATCAGGAATGGTTATGATCCTCGAAAAGATCCCGAATCTCGAATGTAAGAACTCATATTTCACATTCTCTATTAGTGAGTAAGTTACTGTCATTAAAACTGTTAGTTAAATGCTTAGAATTATGGAGTGCAATGGTAGAGGTTCTTCTTGCCTCGTTTATTCTGTACCTCTATCTACTTTTAAGTAGCTTTTTATCTTCCAGTTTTTGCTCAAGTTTTATGCATCTGAAGATTGGCTTTGTTGCTTTACTTAGAGCGGACACATGTTTGATGAAAAGAATAGGCTGTTTCTATACGCCATCTCTGCAGCCTGCTCCAAAGGTGCTTCCATCATTATTAGATACTTCTTTAAGCACAATTGGATATTTATGTACCTTTGTTTTACAGAGTTTCAGTTTCGACTAGCGATTCTGTTCCTGTAATTGCTATTTATTTGGAATGTATGTCGTTTACTCGGAAATGACCATGGCACTTCAACAGTTCAATTAAGGGCAAACACATGCAAGATTTTGGAATTGATAGGGAAGGGGAGCCTTGGCGCGCACCTGTAAAGGTGTTGCCGTGTGATCGATAGGTCACGGGTTCAAGTCTTGGGAGCAGCCTCTTGTCCAAAAAGTGACAAGGGAAGGCGTGCCCTCTATACATCCTTGTGGTGGGACCCTTCCCCGGACTCTCGCTTTGCGGGAACGCCAATGTGCATCGGGCTGCCCTTTTATAGGCTGTCACAAGTGGAGTTCACTCATGTTGACGTGTAATAAAATTCATTTATATAGCGTGTTCTTGGAATAAGTTGTCTTTGTAATTGTGTGTCTTTCATGTCTCTGTACTTTTCTCCTTTTGATTGATGTTATTATTCTAGCAGTCCAGCTTAAATTATAATCCGGGGACTACAAAGTGTAGAGTCCCTGTGTTGTTGTTTACATCTGAAGGTCCTTTTGCTGGGGATTTTCTTTCCGTAGCAATTAGATAGCTGCATTGTTTTACTTTTTATTTTTATTTTTTTCTTTTACTTATGGTAATGGACAAATCTTAAAGCGGAGCCTTGGCGCACTAGCAAAGGTTTTGCTATGTGATCGATCGGTCATGGGTTCAAGTCCTGGGAGAAGCCTCTTGTCCAAAAAAATGACAAGGGAAGGCTTGCCCCCTATACACCTTTGTGGTGGTACCCTTCCCTGGACCCTTGTTTTGTAGGGACGCCAATGTGCACGGGGCTCCCTCCCCCCCCCCCCCCTTTTATGCTAATGGACGCATCTTCAGTCTTAATCTCTTGCTTGTTTGCCCTGCCCTTAATTTTTGGTTTTGGTATTTACGATCTGCTCAAACAGTTGAACTCTAACCCTCACAAGTCTTGTATGTAAAAACCCATTGGAAAGAGTTCAGTTCTTTTGTATGATCTATGCCTTTAAAATTGTATCAACAAGACTTGCGCATGCGAAAATAGCTGTCTATCTACCCTATTCACATTGATATGGAGTTGTGCTGTAAAGCCTGTAATCATGGTGTGGTTGTGCAAGCGACTTCTCAAGGAGACACACAGCTTGAGAAATTCACTCTTAACGTGATGCTTTCCTTCAAGCTCCCTTGATGTTAGATTCGTGTTTGAGGTTATTGACCTCTCCATAGCTATCATCTCTTAACAGTCCTCTCTCTATTTGTGACATTATATGGACATCCAAATTCCAATTAACAGTCGCAGCTTTTACCAGCATTATACCCTAGGACAGGTTCAATTGCATTAGGGTGGAAGACCTGAAAAAAAAAATGATGCTTATTGGTGTAAGCGTCTTGTGTTCGGAGCCTTTTGACTTGCCTACTTTTGGCAAAGTCAATAGCAGTAGCACAAGGGGGCAATCGTGGACTTTTATTGCGTCATGGCAAAAGAGAACCATTCGTCCTATAGATGCCCCTCCAAATGCTGCGCCCCTTGGACTTTTGTGATTATCATATATCCTTCATGGGGCTAATAGGGGATCCAGGGTGATATTCGTGATAGATTCTAGGACTCCATTTTCTTCAAGGTTTTATCTATTCCCTCTCAGTTCTTTTGAAAATATTCTTTGAACTGTACATGAAAGAGATTCATTTTCTTTAGCTGGTTTAGCTTTGTCACCTCCCTTTGAATATAGAACTGTGCAAGTCATCCTTAAGTCACTGCAGCTTAAAATCCTTGATATACCAAGCTGGACTCATTCGATCATGACATGAACCTTTGTAGTCACCAGGGCTGGTTCTTTGACTTTTAACTTCTGTCACTTCTGGTGTCCTTTATGTAAAACAAGCAAATCTGTTCTAATGTCTGCCTTTCAAAATTTAACTTCCCACAGATATCAAAAAATGGATTTTAGGGTGCCTCCAGAGTTGAGAAGTTACTGTGATGCAGTTAGTGGGTAAGTAATTCTTTTTTTACTTTGCTTACATATATGCATAGTTCTTGATGTGTTTCAGACTTTCAGTCTTTCAGATGCCGTTTACCTAATAGAGGTAGTTTCTTTTGGTGACAACTGATGATATTGTGCCAATTTAATTTGGTGTTTCGTGTCGTCTTATGAGTGTGATATATGCACGTGTTGTGAGGTCAAGAAAGGAGTCCGATTCTACAAGTTTTGATCTTGCCATTAAAAATTTGTATATGCATGCTTGGAGCACCCCCCTTTAACACTCTATTCCCATGTACTGCAGTAATCTTAGAACTCGAAGAGATTTAACATGGTATTCCCTTAGAATATTTGTGTTTACTTGACAAGGAGTTTTTTTCTTGAAACTTTTTGAGGTTCACCCAAAAACCTTTTGATCCTTATCCGTTCTACCTTAGTAATTAGAATTTTAGCTGAGGCTTGAATGAGGAGCTTGAGGCCTGAATAAGTAGCTTGAAAAGGTCCCGGCATAGCAATTTAGCAGTTGGAGTATCTGTATTACTGTCCAGTACCAATTCTTAACATTCAGACTCTGTATGATTTTCTACATTTGTAATTGTTGATGTTACGGAATGAGACACTGGTGTGAGGACCTGTGTTCATTTCAAGTTGGCCCCTGGCATCATAGGTTATTGTTTTTACTCTGTCCCTGATAATGAATTTGGCAGTTGGAGTGTCTGTATATGGTGCAGTAGCAACTTTTAACGGTTTGGACTGTTATGATTTTGTTCATCTAGTGATTATTAATTTACAGAATGAAGCAGAAGTGGGAGGACCTGTGTGCATTTCGCGTTTTCCCAAACAAATGCCAGACACACTTACAGCTTTTTGAACTGGTTGATGATTACATTCAACAGGAGATCCAAAGATTCCCAAAGCAATCTGTTTGCTCTGTATGTTTCTAATCCCTAATTCTTGGAACTATTTGAAAAGTAAGTCATGGTGTGTAGGTGTTGCCACTTTAGAACACTAGTATTTAGAACTATGATATGCTCAGTCTGGGGGGGGGGGGGGGGAGATATGACTATCAAACTCGGACATGGATTTGAGAGCCCAACTCTTCAAAATTTCAAACCAAGGATATGGGGCCACAATTACGGTCGAAATATCCAAATTTCTATTTGGACATGGTCAGCAAGTAATAACATATTTATTCAGTAATTGTGTAACAGCATACACATATTAATACCTGTTTCAGAATCTTCAGATGTACACAGGACCCCTTGTACTAACATTGACAGTTTTGGTCAGTTCTTGCTTGAGGGTGTCTTTTATCTGAATTTGATTGAACCCTGGTTTTGTTAGTATTATGACTTTCTTGCTTGTAAAATTTAAACATATTGATTTGGATAGATAAAAAGTGTTCAGAACTTCATAAGAAAAAGGGGGAGTCCCATACGACAGCTAATAAAATAAACTGATCGATTATAACCACAGGGATGTGGTTTCAAGGCTAAGTGGATCTAGGTTTGTCATGTCCTCTCCATTGTTATTTGTGAAGACTTGTAATTTTTGTATCCCTTCTTCCCCAAAAAACTTCCATTGCTGTGAGTTTGTGCTACTAAGAACTTAAATATTACTATAATGTATATGCCTGATGAGTGATGACTTCCCCTGTTCTACATGTGCGTGTACAAGCAGCGTTCAACTGGATGGTTCTCATCATATGCCATTGACAATCTAAGACATCGTGTTGCACTGAGGTTTCTATCAGTGTATCCTCAAGGCGGTGCTGAAAGTTCCCTGAAACTCACTTCTGAAAAGTTTGAAAAGTCAAAAAAGATGCGGTTAGAGTTAAATGATTCCAAGCCTAGAGATGAGAGTGAATCCTTAGTCAATCAAGGTAAGAATTCTATCATCTAATTTTCTTGGGATGTATCTAGGATAATTTTGTTGGTGTTAAGAAGCAACTTTGTACTCAAATTTGTTACAAATTAAGGTGACATTAATCAGAGAGAAATACCTATTTATTGGGAGTTTCTTCTTGTCATATATAGATTCATTTTTTAGTGCAGAGCTTAGTCATGAAGAAGATAAAGCAAATACTAATGATGATGATGTGGAGGAAGAGGATGATGATGAGGAAGAACATGAACTTGAGGATGAAGGTGTTGATGAAATGGATCTGGATGATCCTGATTACCCGGTGAGAATGAAAGCTCAGTAGCTGTTCTACTCATGAATTTCCCATGCATTTGGCCACTTTTGGTTGAAGTGCTACTTCCTAGACCCTATTTGTATACTTCTCTGATGATAGAAATGTTATGTTTGTTTCTAGGGTGGAGAGGATGCTGATTTCTCCCTGCAGTCAGATTCCTGTATCCTTGTGATGTGCGTTCTAAAATATCGTATTAGACCATTTTCCAATAGCTCTTCTGAGACTTCTTTTTTCTTTTTCTTTTTTCTTTTTGGAGGTAGATTCTGAGACTTATCATGCCCTGAAAAATAACTGATGCTGGCTTTTGTTTCTGACTTAATATGGTCTGCCCCAACTGCCACTCTGATAATTCTGATTATGTTTAAGTGCTGAAATAATTACATACACCTTCTGTGTGAATCCTTGTTTCACGTCCAAATATCATGTTGTTGACAAATCATTGAGCATAAACAGTTTTTGTTTTTGTGTCTTTTCCCTTTTCTTCTATTTATGCTTTAAACTTTTGTTCTCTTCATTCCAACCCTTCAACTTTTGTGGTACTTTCTTCCCCCTTGCTTTCCCGTCAATCTTAATCCTCTTTAAATCTTTCTGTAGCTTTCATTTCAAAGGTTTTTCGATTTCTATCTGTATGATATTTTTGTTCTAGTTTCTTCATTCCCCATTGTGTTTCTTGCTTATCCACTTTTGTATTAGTTTGGGTTCATCTACATTTTCATTTCATGATGTTGTTGATGGGGGTGCTGAGTAGGTGAAATATGAACAAAAATGTAACTCCGTAGGATTAGTAGGTTAAGAAGACTCAATTTTTTTTTGTTTTTTTTTTTTTTTTTTTTTTTGGTTTTAATGTAAGTATATATTAATTCCAAAAAACTTGAGAGATGGCCCAAGTGGTACAAAACAGTTTTAGTTACCTGAACTAGCACTTGGTTATACGCCAAGTTGAGTACATTAGCAAAGTCCTACTAGTTTGAGCCATGTATTGTCCTTTGCTTTGAGTTCCGCTTTCTTGGACCTGATCCTTGTCCTAACCTGCTTAAGTGCTTTGTCCACTATTATTTTAGGTCTTGCTACGTTGTTTTCCAATCTGCACTTGTTTCTCTCCCACCATATCCTGTATATCAGGGCATATACTCATGCAGCTCTTGCCATTTTTTCAATTTTCGATCCCCTCCTGTGTTTTCTGCACCAGTTAAGTGTGTCACTGTGAGGGAAATTCATTTGTAACCTCTGCCCTAGTTTATCCATGCATTGCCTGCTGAAGGGGCATTCAAAAAACAGGTGATTATGATCCTCCCTGCCATTTTGACAAAAATACCATAGGTCATCTTGGCATACTCCATATTGCATCAGTCTCGTTTTAACCAGGAGTCTCTCATGTCCAGCCAGCCAGCAGATGAAACTGTTTTTGGGGGTAGTATATCTATTCCAGATCATTTTTGACCAGCTGACCTTCGGGAATTCACCCATTAGCCCATTTATAGCCTTCGTTCACTGTATATTCTTTATTTGTGTTTAACTATAGGCAAATTTCTTTTACAAGTCCTATTAATTAACAGTTCTTAGAGCTGCCCTATCTTATTGGGAAACCAATGTGAGTCCATTTCGTCTTATTAATATTTTGGCTTTTGGAGTCATGTGTGGTCTCACATTTGTCATCTTTAATATCAGCTGTTTTTCCTAAACATGGATAGATTTAGGCACAGATAACATTTCAAGGAATTACCTTCAAGAACTCTTTGAAAGTTTTCCAACATCAGGAGGAGCTGCTAATCAGTTGCATGGTGAAGATAGTGAAGCAGAATATCAGATCTATGAGCAAGATAGCGACGACAACAACTTAGATGATGATTACAATTGAGGTTATTTTTTTTTATTTTTTATTTTTTTTTTTTTTTTTTGGAAATCCAAAAGGCTTTCATTGTGAGGTATGGTTCCATATTCTTTTGTTCAGTACAGATCTGTTTGCTGAAACTTATAGGATATTCCTCAATGGAGCCTTTGGCGCACGAGTCATGGATTGTGGGAAAGACTGTAGTATGGTTCCAATCCAAGCCATGATGAAGGCAAATATACCTTTTTCCTTATGCAGCACTTCAAAGGCTTACAGAAGAGTATGTTACCTAGCTTGACTCGCCTCAACTCTCCAGTAGCCAAGTCGCTTTGCTGAGTACTCCATACTTCAACTTGGATATCGACAGTAAAACCGACGTAATTCAACAGCAGGACTAACCCATTGGAGACTTCTGGCGAAATATGATGAAGTGATCTTTTCTTTTTGTTTTTGCATTGCTAGGTTGCTACTATCTGACTTCTGAACGTCATTCTGAGTATTTAACTTATTAATAGAGAAGACTCGGCTTTTGAAATTGACAGTGTGATGTTGTCATCTATATGTAACTTGCAATCCGTATCAAGTATTGTCTTCTTAATTTTGATCCCCTCACATTTTATGTCTTGGTCTTTTTTTTTTTTTTTTTTTTTTTTTTTTTTTTTTTTTTTATGGTTAGAACATTCTGAGACACTGAATATCTTGACTGATTAAACGAACAGTAATAATGCGGTATTCACCACTTTGTTTTGCTTCTTGTTGGAAAGTATCACCCCGGAATTAATCATGCCCCCCCTTTGTTTGTTCTTTCTTTTTTATTTCCTCCTGTCAGTCTCAGGCAGCCGTTAATGAGCTGTCATATAATCCTAAGATTACATAACAAGCTCATGGGTTAAGAAACATAGTGGGGTTTTTTTTTTTTTGAGTCAGCCTCATTACATCGAGAAGATGCTTAATAAATTTAAGCATTTGAGTTTTAAGGAAACTAGTACCCCTTATAATGTTTCTGTTGGGGTGAGTTCGATTTGGGATAGACCGGGATCAACCTTAGTTTCCTGCGCGCACAAACAAACGGTCAAGGGGGGCGCCCGGCTTTCGCCAGGCGACGCCCCTCCGACGCTCAAGTCAGGATGGGGTAATCACAAAATAATATAATAGTATGAAGAGTAGAGAGAATGTATATATTGTGTGTGTAAAAGGTCCAAAAGTCCCCTGATTATGGCAAATGAGGGGGTATTTATAGGGAGTCCAAGGAATAACCAAGGTACCCCTAATCAATCCTGACCCTTCATTCAACCAAGATCTGATGGCTAGTACCCTTTGGGGCTTGAGAGTATCACATGGGCCTTTTCCAATGAGTACTTTCCTAAGGGCTGTGGCCCATTTACAAAATGTGTACCAACAGTTTCTTGTAAACTTGTTAAGAATGTAGGTAGAGCTGTTGCACAGCTTGAGTATGCTAGTGCTATAGGTAGCTTGATGTATGCTACTCATTGCATTAGGCCCGACATTGCTTTTGCGGTATGCAAACTTTCTGATTCACGAGTAACCCTAGTCAAGAACATTGGAAAGCCATTGGAAGGATTCTTGGTCAATTGAAAAGAACTAAGAATTACTTAGGATACTTGGATGCTAGTTGGAAACCTAGTGCTAGCGATTGTTCATCCATGAGTGGTTGGGTTTTTACGCTAGGTGGTGGAGCGGTTTCTTGGGCCTCAAAGAAACAAACATGCATTACTCATTCCACCATGAAAGCCGAGTTTTTAGCTTTGGCCGCTGCAGGTACAAAGGCTGAATGGCTGAGAAACATGTTATTAGACATACCGTTGTGGCCACAACCAATGTCAGCCATCTCTTTACATTGTGACAGTGAGGTAACGTTGTCTAGAGCTTATAATAAGATTAATAATGGAAAATCTAGACATATCAATTTACGACATGCCTGTAACAGCCCGAACCACCGTCCGTCGCAACACAACCTAATAAGATGGGTAGTCACTCCTTAGGCCCATATATCCTCTCCGGGCTCTAAAAGGTGAAGGCCTTGTTGTTAGTATGATGGTAGGAATCTATTATAAACTGATCATATGAGCCTTAGTTTCCCAATGGGGGACAAACCAACTCCATAAACCACTTTCCATATTCCGTAGTGTTACAAACTCCCCCACTTAGAGAACGCAACGTCCCCATTGCGCCTCGGCCAAACCATACCAACATCAACACAGGTCTAAGATCTCCCCCGCTAGACGACTGACCTGGGCCTCGCCCCAGCACCCAGCACGCGGTCGCAAGGTTGCTCGATACCATCTGTAACAGCCCGATCCATCATACGTTGCAACACAACCCAATAAGATGGGAAGTCACCAATAAGCCCATAAATCCTCGCTTGGGCTCTAAAGGGTGAAGGTCTTGTTGTTAGTATGATGGTAGGAATCTATTATGAACTGATCATATGAGCCTTAGTTTCCCAATGTGGGACAAACCAACTCCATAAACCACTTTCCATATTCCGTAGTGTTACAATGCCTATGTCAGACAATTGGTATTAAGTGGGATAATGATTGTTGTTTATGTTCGAACTTCCAACAATCTTGCAATCATTTCACCAAGGGACTTTCTAAAGACTTGGTCTTTGGAACGTCTAGTGAGATGGGGTTGAGAACTATGTGACAGAGTTGGCGACAACGGAAACCTAACCTTTTCTCTAGTACTACACTAGTTAAAAGGTTCAATGTGGTAATAACAAGTTGTTGATAACCAACTAGGCAACTAGGATGCTAGTTTAGGTTTTAAACTAGTTTTGACCTTGAGGGTGAGTGTATACTCTTAATGAAGCTTTCTTTGGAGAAACTTCGCCTGTATAGACATAAGAGGTGGTGCCGCCTCTAACAAGAGTTTTGGGGCTACTCTTGTATATGTCTATGAATAAGATTAGCACATGGCCATAATGGTGCTACCCGGTGGTGGACATTTTTTAATTAATTGGTAAATGTGTGTTAGTATTCCGATTCTAACGTTAAAATCTTGGCTCAATGCTTCAAACATCCATAAATTTGGTTAGAGTCTTGAGTATCTAGCACTAAGTGAAGGTCCAAATCGAAAGATACCTTCATTTATGCATTTGCTGATTGGATGTTTGAGACATATACTTACTTTGTATAAACTAAGTGGGGGATTGTTAGAGAGAGTCTTCCCAAAGTCTAGTTTTACTGTAACAGCCCAATCCACCGTCCGTCGCAACACAACCCAATAAGATGGGTAGTCATCTATTAGGCACATATATCCTCTCCGGGCTTTAAAAGGTGAAGGTCTTGTTGTTAGTATGATGGTAGGAGTCTATTATAAACTGATCATATGAGCCTTAATTTCCCAATGCGGGACAAACCAACTTCATAAACCACTTTCCATATTCCGTAGTGTTACAAACTCCCCCACTTAGAGAACGCAACGTCCCCATTGCGCCTAAACCAAACCATACCAACATCAACACAGGTCCAAGATCTCCCCCGCTAGACGGCTGGTCTAGGCCTTGCCCCAGCACCCAGCACGCGGTCGCAGGGTTGCTCTGATACCATCTGTAACAACCCGTACCACCGTCCGTCGCAACACAACCCAATAAGGTGGGTAGTCACCTATTAGGCCCATATATCCTCTCCGGGCTCTAAAAGGTGAAGGTCTTGTTGTTAGTATGATGGTAGGAGTCTATTATAAACTGATCATATGAGCCTACCATAAACCACTTTCCATATTCCGTATTGTTACATTTACAATGTTAGAGTTGTCTTAAATTGAAGAAGTGAACGGAGTTTGATAGCACTTTGTACAGTTTGTACGTGTGTGGTTCTAATTAAGAATTAACGTTTTAGTTACAATTTATATTTCTGTAATTGTGATTAATTAATTTATTAATTGATTATAATTATTGGATTGGATAAGGACGAATAACCGTCGATAACTTCCGGTAGTTATCTAGGGTCGTTATGTTGGTGCCTTTTGGATAAGGACAAATAACTACATATAACTTCCAGTAGTTATTTTCGGTAGTTATTTTGGTGTCCTTTGATTTCCTATATAAACCAAGGTGGTGATTATCAAATCCTCAATTCATATTCATTTTCACTCCTTCAATTTTTTTTCAATTGTCAATGTCCATAGAGATTACTTAATTGGTGTTCTTGTAATCTAGTTTAGGGATCAATCCTAGAAATAATTGATGAACAGAGCAAGGTCGTCTTTTATTGTGTCACAGTGGTGCTGATAAAAAAACATGTGAAACCCGTCAGGACCCGGTGCTTTATGGAGAGCAAGACCCTTGGCCGCATCAAAAATATCCTGAAGGGAGGGGGAAGAGGAGATGTTGATACGACCAGGGTCAGGAGGGGGGATCCGGGGGAGTCGGATGAGGGTCAGAAGCAAAAAGATTGCAAAAGTAGCTAAGAATGTGGTGATGGAGGGCAGTGGTATCAGAAATAGTGTCCCCCACATCCATATTCAAAGCGACAATTTTGTTATGGAACCTTCCAATGGTCACCGACTTGTGGAAAAAAGAGGTATTACAGTCACCATGAATGTACCAGTTGGCCTTGGATCGGAGGTGCCAAAAGAGCGCCTCCTTCGCCAGAACCGATGAAAAGTCAGAGTTGAGTTTCTGCTCAAGGTCCAAAAGAAAAGGGTTGGGGTGGGGGTTTCTATCATGGGCACGACTGATGCGCTCGAGTCTATTGAGGATGGTTTTTCTGTCTTTAGAGAAGTTTGTGATGTTGTCACGGACCCATTTTTTAATGGTAATAGCAAAGGTGTGAAGTTTAGGGCTCCAATCCTCTGTCAAAAGGTTCCATTTATGCTTGATCATGCTATCAAAGCCCGGCTCAAAGTACCACCAAGTCTCCATTTCGAAGCTAAAGGATGGGGGAGGCCGGGGTACAATGGAGGTGGGTTCGGTGTCAAGGAGAATAGGGTTGTGATCGGAGTTAAGCTTAGGGAGGCGTTTTACGTGGGTGTGCGGGTGTAGGTTAAGTGTAATATCCCGAAAATTCGGTATATTTTATAATAGTATTTTACAATTATTAATTTATTTATTTAAGCGAAAAAAAATGAATTTAATTATTATTTCGTGAGTTGTTTCGGAAATGGGTTACGGATATGAGTTTTAAATTCAGTTTCCTATTTGGTCATTCTATTTCGATTTGGACCAATTCTTAGCTACTACAAAATAAACTAATCCACTATCATATTGGCCCAAATCCCAAACAACAACCCAAACCAAAAAAAATAAAATAAAATAAAAGAGGAAGTTAGAAATTAAGAGAGAAGGAGAAAAGAAAAAGAAAAAAAAAAAACAATACACTCTTTTCTCTCTCCTCTTTCACGACCAAACACCCCCCTTCCTCTATAAAAACAAGTTCCCTCCCCTGCTTTCCTCTGTCTTCTCTCTCACGCCAACTACACACGCCGCCCTAGCGCACGCACCGACCGCCGCTCATGTAATATCCCGAAATTTTAAAGTATTTTATATTAATATTTTTAGATCTATTAATTAGATTATTGAAATGAAAATATTTTAATTATTAATTGTCGTTCTCAAAACCGAGTTCGAAAATGAATTTTGGAGTCGGATTTTCTACATAGGATTTTTAAATTTCTGAATTGGGCTATCTTCCAAACACTACAACGACTCAACCCCACACCAATTGGCCCAAACCCAATGTCAAACCCTAACGAAAAAGGAAAATCAGAAATAAGGAAAAGAAAAAAAATAAAAATAAAAATAAAAACAACTCTCTTCCTCTCTCCTATATCACGACACAAACCCCTCTTCCCCTTTAATTTTCTTTTTCCTTCTTCTTTCCCTTGTTCTCCCTCTCTTCTTCGTCCTTCTTCACGCACAACGCCGCGCAGCTCCTGCCCAGCCACCTCCAAGCTGCCGGTTTCTTGCCTTACTACCATCGCACCACCACTCCTTCTCTTCCCCTTCAACTGGGTAACCTCCCTCTTAATCTAATTCTCCCATGTTTTCGTTGTTCTTTAAAAACGGGATTATGAGGTTGATTTAGTGATTAAATTTGAGTTTAATTGGTGCTATTAGATGTTGTGGGTGATGGGTAATTTGAACAGAGTGATTTTGTTGATTAAAGTCTTGATCTTTGATTGGTTTTGAATCATTCTTGGGTCTATGAGTTTAATTGTAATTAAGGGTCAATTAAATCAATCTTATGAATTCGTTTTTGATGATTTTTGATTGATATAAATTGTTGGTGATTATTTCTTTTAATTAGGTCTCTTATAAATTTAGTTGGTTAATTAGATTGTAATTTGTTTATGTTTTGTATGAATTGATTTTTGGTTTTAATTATGAGATTAGTGTTGTAAATTAATTTAATTAGGTAAAATTATAGTAGGAATTAGGATTTCGAAAATTAGGGTAAACTATAAATTTATAAACTGATTTCCATGATTTATATAATTTAATTTGAATTGTTTTTAATTAATAAAACATAATATAAATTGGTATAATAATTTTATAATTAAATTATAATAATTAAGGGTTAATTTTTATGAGTTATATTCTGTTTTAAACTAATTTTAGGCCTCTGGGAATTTTTATAATAATTTTGGTGTTAATTGAGTTTTATTGGATAATTATTGAAATAGAATTATAATTATTGAATAATTGGTAATTGTTGTTTTGGATTTGGTATTGTCATAATCATGCATTGCATATAGGATCATACTGACATATAGGAATATATTTGGTTGGTTGGTTGGGAAAGATTGAGTGTTAATTTGAGAATGTCGTTTGTATAATTGTAGAGTCTGAGTTCGTAGACGAGGAGTACTAGTGATTGTTGTGCTATTGAGTTTTCGTTTGCTTGAAAAGGTAAGCTAGCATGCTCAACCCTTCTTAAACTTGTAGAGACCTTTCAAACTTACGTGCTAGATGTGAATGGTGTGATTGGATGAAAACATAGTATCATGATAGGTGGAGAACGATTCAGTTTATACGATTGTTGTATTTTGATTGGTTGGATTTATTGTATTGATATTGGTATATGAAATGGCTTGTGACAAATATGTTATTTTGAAAGGTAAGATTAAATGTATATTGAATTGGTTGATTTGGTTTGGTTTGGTTTGTGGGCGCATAGCCAATTTATATTGTGATGTTGATTTGGTATCGTTTTATATGAATTGTGATCATCAACTCTCTCTCAATAAGATACTGGTTACTTAGACGGAGCAAAAGAACTCCTAATTATTTGTTCGAGCCAAAAGAGCTCCTATTTATTTGTTTGAGTCAAAAGAACTCTTATTTACTGGATTGAGTCGCATCGACTCCTATTAATTACCCCACCGCATCGGTCTTTAAGAGGGTTAGGCTCTAGTCTACTCTACTTGGGTTAAAAACACCCAGTAGGGGGTGTGCACACTTAAGGTCTAGTTGTTTTGGATTATGGATTATGGATTATGGTTGATAGGGTGAATTGGCAAAAGATTCAGTTCATTTCTAAATAATAAGGATTATGGATTATGGATTATGGATTATGGATTATGGATTGTGGATTGTGTATTGTTAACTATGAATTGTGGATTATGGCTCATGACTTATGAATTTCTTATTTATCGTTAATCTTTGATTTGTCGGATATGGATTATGGAATGTTTCTTATACTATGAGTATGTGATGAATTGAATAGTGGATTCTGATATATGACTCTTAACTACTGGTTTGGAATTATTATTGGATGATTT
The DNA here is from genome assembly GCA_963680865.1 of Spergularia marina. Taxonomy (NCBI): domain Eukaryota; kingdom Viridiplantae; phylum Streptophyta; class Magnoliopsida; order Caryophyllales; family Caryophyllaceae; genus Spergularia; species Spergularia marina. The sequence goes on along the minus strand of OY804553.1, from coordinate 15,623,877 downwards.
TATGTTTATGTGCTAAGTGTGTTTTCGAAAGTAAAACTAAAAACGTTTTCAAAATCAAGGTAAGAGTTTTGGTTTTCTACACGTTGAGGTGTTAGCTTACTCAATTTAACTTACTTTTTCAACTGTGGTTTTTGTGCTTTAAATCCACCACAGGTTTGGAGTGATTGATGCATACGGGAACGACGACTCACTAGAATTAGTTGGATTCAATAATTAGACTAGTAGTTATTAAACGTGGACTATTTCATATTTCATATTTCATATTTTGGACTATTTTAATTTTAATTAATGGATTGTAATAGTTATTTTAGATCATTAGACATTGTAGTTCGGCTTCTGAAATCTCCTTGCATTCGGGTCTTTGACTCGAGTGCGGAGTGACACCTCTGAATTTCCTTATTGTGTTTTGGTTCTCGATAAAATGTTTTTGGAAAAGGAAAGGAAATTTTGGGGTGTTACAGCTCAAGACTTCTTCTGCCACCAGTTCCCACTCGTCTAACCACCCTGTTCTCCCTTCGCCGACGGGTAATGCCCACTGCCGCCCCTTCCTCTGTTTCTATCGCCCCTGTTTTCGCGTTCTTCAAAGAACACGTTTTAATCCATTTTTCTTGCTTTAAATTGTGTTAAATCGATACTAATAGATGTTATACTTGGTGGATAATTGATTTAAGTTAGTTTTATGCACAAATATTTTAGTTTGATGTTGGTTTTGGATTAATTATCACTAATTTCGAATTTTGAGACTAATTAGTTTAATTGTTCGAATTAGGTTCGATTAGTTTGGTAAATTATGACTTTAGTGTGTTTATAATCTGTTAATTAGGGTTCTTGAATTTAGTTTGAGATTTAATTCGGGATTTGTTCAAGTTTGTAGAAATTGTAAATTGGGGGAATTTTGATTAATTGTTTCTTAATTAGTTTAAATAGCCCAAATTAATTATGATAATCAATATTTCTAAATTTTGATAATTTAAGAAATTATAAACTGATTTTCGTATTTTAGTTAATTTAATTCGGTTTTATGTAATTTTATGTAATTTAAACATGTTTTTAATAATTAAAACATGATATAAATTGTATTAATAAATCCTAAATAAATTATAATAATGAAAGATTGATTTTTATGAATTAGATTCTGTTTTAAAAAAAGTGAATTTAAGTCTTGGGAATTTTTAAAATAAATTGAGTGTTATTTCAGTGTTGGTATTTCATTATTGAATTGGAATTATAATTATTGGCTAAATTGATAAATGTTGGTAGCCCTGAGTTCGTAGACGAATAATACTAGTGACCATTGTGCCGTCATGTTCTTGTGTGCATTGAAAAGGTAAGCTAGCATGCTCAACCTTTCTTAAACTTGTAGAAACCTTTCAAGAATTATACGCTAAGTGATTGGTGTGCTGGATGAAAACCTAGTATCATGTTAGGTGGAGAACAAATTATTGTTTTGATTATCATATCTTGATTTGATTGGATTGGATTAATGCGTTGATATATTGTTTGGTTTATGATTTAAAAGATGTTGTCGGAATTATGGTTAATGGGTGTGAAATTGATATTGGTATGGTTGAATTATGAATGATCGTATGATTGTTAGTATATAAACTTGTGTGAATGATCGATATTATAAACAAAATAAATAAATAAAGTATGAGAATACACGAATAATATTGGTTTGAGTCACATCGACTCCACTTTATTGCCCCACCGCATCGGTTTCTAAGTGGGCTTGGCTCTAGTACTACTCTATTGGGTTAGCAATACTTAATAGGGGGTGTGCACACTTAAGGTCTAATAGTCTTGTATGGTATGGTTTGGTGGGTCGGCAAGAACCGGCTCACCCACGTATATAATGGTATGGTTTGGTGCGTCGACAAAGAACCGACTCACCCACGTATATAATGGTATGGTTTGGTGACTCGGTAAAATCCGGCTCACCCACTTCTAAATATATGATTGGTATGTTTTAGATGAGTTGGAAACAAATTCGACTCATCCCACTTATAAAATTTGGCATGAATTTCTCATTAACGATATAAAAGAATGATTTGAATTATATTGATGAAGCGTTATACACTTGTTGAGCTACTGTGATATTTCTATTTTGGTGATGTAGTTTGTCTTGATGAATGGTTTATATGATAACATGCTAAGTGTGGTTTTCAAAAATAAAACTAAAACGTTTTCAAAATCCAGGTAAGGGTTTTGGTTTTCTACTAGTTGAGGTGTTAGCTTACTCAATTTCACTGACTTTTTCAACTGTGGTTTTTGTGTTTTAAATCCACCATAGGTTTGGAATATTTGATGCATGCAGGAATCGACGACTTATTAGTTATTAGTTGGACTAAACAAATTTAGACTTTCAGTTATTAGACCATCAATAATACTTAGACTATTTCATATTTCATATTTTGGATTGTTGTAATTTAATTAATGGATTGTAATAGATTATTTTAAATCATTAGACATTTGTAGTTCGGCTTCTGAAATCTCCTTGCATTCGAGTCTTAGACTCGAGTGCGAAGTGACACCTCTGAATTTCCTTAATTTGTGTTTTGGTTCGCGATAAAACGTTTTTAAAAGGAAAGGAAATTTGGGGGTGTTAAATTAAGCCAATCAAGATTAATCCAAGCACGGTCAAGACGCTCCCAAATGGGCATGACACGGTTGTTATTATGCCAAGTAAATTTGCTACCCGAAAACCCAGCATCCAAAAAGCCACAAGTATCCATAATATCCAACATGGCATTGACTCTATTCATTTTAATACTATTGCCTCCAAGTTTTTTGTGACGGGTGAGCGATTTGGATAAAGTCCCCAATGGCCAACCAAGGGCAAGTGATACTAGGGGCGATTTCAGCAAATTGTGACCAAAGTTCAAGACGACCCTTCTGTTTAGTACTAGCATATATAGCGGAAAGGAAAAAATGAAAAGACAAATAAATCAGCTGAACGTAACCATGGATAGCGTGGAGGTCGTGGCTCACCGCAATGAAGGTGATGTCACTAGACTTCTAGAGCACCATGACTCCACCAGTAGCACCCCGAGATTCCGCCAGCTCAAAGCTATCAAATGGGAGCTTCTCTATCATCTTTTCAGCAACAACACGACCAGCTCGTAGTTCAGTAATAACCAGAATGTTCGGGTCATAGGTTTGGACAATATGGAGAATATTACTCAGAAAACTAGGCATGCCTATACCTCGAGCGTTCGACGTAATGATCTTCATAAATTCATTGATGTCGGTTGGTAAGGTCTGATTTTCTCTCGCCCTCTGATTTCCGGAGCTTCCCCTAGCCCTTGTCCGGTCCTGGAACCTCTTGAACATTCCTGGTTGTATTGCCGACGGTGTTAGCAAGATTGTGGTCAGCCGCCCTGCTTCGTAAGGGTTTCGAGTCTACTTTGCCTTGATTTCGATGGTTTTGAAGGTCTGACCCATCCATATTTGGAAGAGTGCATTGTTGTAGCTCGCTATCAGAAGTGTAGTCTGCTTGTGTTCCATAAAGGTGCACTATCGAGCATGTGGCAGGAGAGGACACGGGTCTATCAGGAATAGCAAGTCTTAGGGAAGCAGGGGGTCGGTCAGAGCGCGACGACTTCTCAACCACCAAGTGACGAAGCTTGCTAGGACTTTTGAGCAACTCTCGAGGTCTGAGAGATCGGGAAGATGAAAAGGGGCTAATGAGCTTGAGCCGTCCCTTGGCTCCATGACCGTTTCTAGATAGGATGATGTCATTCTATCCGCGTCTAGAACAAATCTTCTCAGGTAACTCAGAGATATTTGGTGGAGATCCATTCTCAGTATCCCACCCACAAGTAATAATTCATCATGTTGAAGTTTGTCTCCGGGTAGGTAGGTATTGGTTGATCCATCACTTGCACAGTGGACGGGACTTAGAGTGCTACCTTGTACGCAATCGGGTTCAGCGGTGGAGCTATCGGTGGCGTCTGGAAGGGCCAATTGTAAGAAGGGTCGGGTTGAATTTGTATTTGCATAAAAGCTTGGAAGAATTCGTCGTCCCCATCCAGGTCCATTTGGTCGTACTCTGCTATTGGGCCATTGAAATCCCAAATCAAGCTTCTCATTCAGATCTTGTAAGCTGAGACATAGAAAAGGATTTTGTGTCTGTGGGTGAGGCGAATTTAGAATGGTGAGGGTGAGTGTGTTTATGATATTTTGTTTTGGTAGTGTGGGTTTGATAGTGGATAAGATTATAGATGGAGAACGAGTGGCTGGGGTTAATTCAGCAGGGTTGAATGTGGAGAGGACGTCAAAGGGGTTTGATGTATTTACTAAGGCTGGAGGCAAAATCATCTTTTTACGGACCCATTCTTGGCGTGGTTTAGTGGGCCCAAGGGTGGTGAGCGTGGCGGCTGCAAGGGTTGTGTTTGTGTTTTTTTGTCAACGACTGCCTGCAAACATGCCCAATCGTCCCACAGGATCGACAGGGCTTAAGGGTGTCCTGATACTCAATAATTTGTTGAATTTTACCAATCCAAATCACCCTCTTACATGGGATAGTGACATCCCTTTCAATTAGGACTCTAAAAGGTCTAATTTTCTGGGAATCGGGGGGCTTATATCCGCTTTCACAAATTTTCCAAGGGCATTCCCAATTTTTGAGAGGATGTCGTACCTGTGAAATTCAATGGGAAGTTCAGGTAGCTGGATCCATGTCGGGATAGTCGTGATGCGGTCCTCGGACGGCTTGAAGCCCATTCTCCAGTTGCGGACTGAGACGAAGTGTGGGCCTATGAACCAAGGTCCTCTTTCTAGAACCTTCACCTTGTCATTCCAATTGCTACAGCTTGCCATGTAATAGCTTTTCCCAAGGCTTGTGAATTTTGGCTTGGAGCTCAATTTCCAGAGTTCAGTGAGTTTGGCAAAGAGATAATTAGCTTCAAAAGACTCGCCCAAAACTTTAATAATAACGTTGTAATTCCAGGGGCTGCAGAGATCTAGGAGATCGGAGGGTAGGAGAGGGATAAGGCATCCGAGGTGTCGGAAAACTCATTGGGGGGGTGGTTGCGCAGAAGAGTGTGGCTGATTTGTGGGGTTGTTGACTGGGGGAGTGAGCGTAAGTTTTGGATTGGGGGTTGGAACGGGTTTGTGTTGTCGCTGAAGAAGATGAAGACGGAGCAGTTGTCGATGAAGAGCTGTGAGCAGGCGGATTCGCAACACTAATGGCGGAGGGAACGTTCGAGTCAGGTGGTTTAGGTGGAATAGGTGTTCGGGGGGGTCTCTCTCTCACTCTCTCTCTTTTGAACATATCTCTAACTTTTTTATCGTTATCTGATGAGTAAAATTTCACCAACATTTCTAATTGTGCATTTCAATATGCTTGATTGTGCATTTCAATATACTTGGTTGTGCATTCCGGTTTTGCATTATTGTCAGCCGGAAACTTCCATTGTTACCGGAGTGGAAGAAAAATGAGGATAGAGAAATGTGGAAGATGAAAATTTAAGGAAGATGGGAGGAATGAAGTGTTGCGAGGCGCACGGGTGATGGGTTCGCCGACGGTGGCGAGTCTGATGACCGGGCCTCCGGTGGCTGGTGACGGTGACGTTTAGGTGGTTTGCCTGTGGTCACGACTTGGGAAGGGAGGAGCAGCGACAATGTGACTAGGTTTGTTTTATGGGGTCTAATCTTGACCCATCATTCTTGTAATTTGATGGTATATAGTAGCTCTCATGGTTCTCATGGTTCTCATGGGAAAGGGTGTTCTCATGAGAACAAAACCCGGCTATAATAAGCTACTAAATTGATTGACAAGTTTAAACATTGTTCTTTGTTTTATAATAATTTTGGATTCAAATTCAACATAATAAATTTTTGTAGTAACCTAATAATTTAAGTAAAAATAAATAAATTAACAAGATGTCTTTTTTAAATTGACACACATTATTATATTTTACTTTAATAAAACGTAACGCCACTATTTCTCAAGCTCATGTACTAATTTGTCTACTAAAAAATTGTCTCACGTCGTTGAATCATGACCAAGTGAAATATATGTATGGACTAATAAACTCTTTTTTTAAGAACACAAGAACTAATCCCGTTAGGATTACAATACCAAGTGGTCGTTTGGTTGCATAAGAGAATTTGAAATTCTCATACAATTTCACTTCCTATGAATTTCTAATTCATGGGAATTTCTCAAAGTTGTTTGGTTAGATGTAGGAAGTAAATTCATGTAGGAATTGTCAATTACCAAGGAAGACTAGGTAAATGAATCTGTGTAAAAAGGCTCCTCCCAAACTTTTGGGGCTTAATTTGCCCCTGATTATGTGGTACCTCGAAAGAAAATTTTAAAACTCGTTTGTTATCATTGTCGTTTTTAGTTTTTTGGCATCCGAAATTTTTTGTTGAATAAATTAAGCTGGTTGTTTTCTGAAAGCATGATTTGGATGTAATTCTAGTTGTAGCGTCACGTCGTTTTGTCGTAGAATGAAATATGACTTGAACAGAGCTGGGAGACAAAAGTTCTTGTGGTTCTATTGTCGATTTGATCCAATAATCTAGACTACTTTTTTCAAATCGTTTACTGAGCTTAGAGCACACCTCTGAAGTTCTAAAGGGATCGAAAATTGCTTACTACAAAAAAAGGAAAATTTGGCACAAAGCACCTTTTATGTTTCCAAATTTAACAGCTAACACCTTTTATGTCCAATTCGACCACATGACACCTTTAAGTTACTCTTTTTTAATACATCACACCAATTTGCTTATTTCCGGCCAAATCTGAATTGACCCCGGCGTTGACCGAGTGTGCCGGTCACGTGATGCCTCACACCCTCTTTTCTTTTCATTTTCCCCCAATTCAACCCTGACCCTCTTCTCCTCTTCTTCTCTGCATCTTTTTTCTTTTTTCCCTCCAAAATACTTTCCCATCAGTCGTCACCATTATTCTTCAACAACCATCATCATTTATTTCGTCCTAACTCGCCATCGATGTGACGTGAATTGCATATCATAAAAGTACAGGTACCCAATTTTCTTTTTCTCTCTCCGTTTTTATCGCTTTTAGTAGATGTTGAAAACAATTAAAGCTTAATAAGTGGGTTTATTGTCCTTGGTTAGCCTGCTGGAATCAATTAAAGTTGGGTTAAGCCCTAATTTTTTAATTCATAGTGGCATTGTTTTGGGTTAAACCCTAATTTTTAATTACCAAAATTGTTCAATGACTTTGTATTGTGTGTTTGTATAGTAGTTAATTGATTAATTATTGATTATTGATTAATGAATTGATTGATTATTGATTAATTAATTGATTATTGATCTTTTTTGAATATTGGATTGAATTGAATTGTTATTGTTGTTGAAGATCGATGGCAAGTGGAATGAGTCGTGATGTGGGCGATACAAATCTGAGGGTATATCACGGTGGTGAATTTGTTACAAAAAAGTGTAAGACCGAGTATGTGGGGGGTCATATTCAATTGGTGATGAATGTGAATGATATGACATACGTCAATTTGGTGAAGATTCCGAAATATGAATTGCGTTTGTTTGAGCTTGGTGAAATTTGGTTTAAGAGGTATGGGTTGAGTTTGTTTTATGGTAGGAAACAAGCTACGGATGATAAGAGCGTTGGTGAGTTATTGAGTACAAAAGACATGTAACACTACGGAATATGGAAAATGGTTTATCACTACAAGAAAAAAGCCAATTAGCGACCGCAAAATCGGTTGCAAAACGGTCGCAAAACAGGGTTTGCGACCAATTTGCGACCGATTTTGGTCAGACGCTATACACCTGGTCGCAACTTTTAGGTGGTCGCAAATTTGCGACCAACTCATATCGGTTGCAAGTGGTTGCTAAGTAGCAACCAATTTAACGGATGCTATTTTGCAACCGAATATTGTGGTCGCTAATTTGCAACCAGTTATTAGTTGCTAGGGAGCTACCATTGAACAATTGGTCGCAAATTCGGTTGCAAAACTGCAAAAGGTAATATAAAAAAAAATACCAGAAATACACCTTTTATTTAGGATGTATTTCTGGTAAATCGATATACATATCATGCTTTGACAAAAATACAGAAAAAATTTTATCAACAAAACAATATAAAAAAAATATTGTATATATAAATCTTGAAGTACATACATACACCAATATCCTCATACAAGGATTTTTTTTACAAATTCGAATCAAAGTAGTCAAATTTATTAACCTACAAACAATGAACGACTTCTCATGTTCCAAGTTCATCAGATCTAAAATTGTGCCTACATCAAAACAAAAACAAGTGGTTAGATTTAAAATACCCAAATCGAAAAAAATACAAATAATACCAAAATGAAGGATATCAAACAGAAAATACAAAGAAATTGAAATATATTCGTTAAAAAATAATACTGACATTCGAAAAAAGAAAATCTGGAAACGAAAAGATGAATATAAGCATAAGAATAAATCTAGATTAAAAACGCTGGATGTGGAATAACAATAGGAAAATCAAACCCATCACATATTGTGTAAAAACAGTTGATCTATAACAATAACAAATAACAAAAATTAAAGCAAAACAAATGGATAAATCGAAAAACCATGAGATAGATCTAACCTTTTATATGTGATAAACATGGTGAAATTCTTAAGCCAACTTTCGAAATGGAGATGTGAGTGCTTGCCAAAGTTGTGATTTGGCTTTTGTAATTAGTAGAGGAACAAAGGAGAATATAGGAGATGAAGGAGGAAGAAATTGAAAGGAGAGAAAGGGAGGAAAAAAAGAGATCAGTGAGGAGGAGAGAGAAATATAATGAGGAGGAGAGGGAAGGGTGAGGATACTAAAAAAAAAAAAAACCCTAAGTTAGGTATATATTGGGTGGGTGAGGCGTGAAGCGTGCCCAATTAAAAAAAGAAATCAATATTATTGGATTGGTTGCAGATTGGTTGCTAAACTGCAACCAACTCACATCGGTTGCTAATTTGCGACTGATTATTGCGACCAAAATAAATTTGGTTGCTGATTTGAAACCAATTTGAGAAGGTTGCTAAGTAGAAACCGATTTTTGCGACTGAAAAATACTTGGTTGCAGTTTTGAAACCAATTTTAATTGGTTGCTACTTTAGCAACTAATTTAGCAACCAATATTCATTTGGTTGCTAATTTGCGACCTATTAATAATTGGTTGCAAGTTAGCAACCAATTTCAACTCAGTTGCTAGTATTGGTCGCTAAATGGCTTATTTCTTGTAGTGTATATGGAGTTGGTTTGTCCCACATTGGGAAAATAAGGCTCATATGATCGATTTATAATAGATTCCTACCATCATACTAACAACAAAGCCTTCACCTTTTAGAGCCCACGAGAGGATATTCGGGCCTAAGGGGTGACTACCCATCTTATTGGGTTGTGTTGCGACGGACGGTGGATCGGGCTGTTACAAGACAAGTTTGACTTTGTCAACTTGTACCTCATCAAAAATTCTACTAGGCCCTCTAAACTACCTATACAAAGAACCCAAAAAACCCTAACATCACAGCGTAACACTTCTACTGCCTCCCTTTCAAAAGAACCCTCCTCACACCAAGAAAACTCTTCAATAAAAATCAGATGCAAAAGGCCCTTAGTAAATACCTCAGACAAAGATTACTCTCGAGAGCCTTGTGAGGATGCTATTGGGGCTGAAAACACTGATTTAGAGGATGAAGAAGTTTTAAATGATGCAAATGATCAGATTCTTGAGGAGGTCTATGTGAATACTGATGCAAATGATGAGATTTTAAATGGTCTCCATAATAGCTTGAGAGTAGGAGAAGGATCAGTTAACTGTGAAGAAGATGCAGAGGGAGCTGGGAATCTTAGTACATTTGAAAATGATGTGCTTGTGCCTTCAGATGAATCTGATATAGAGAGTGAGTCTGATGGTGAGGGTGAAGCTAATCATTATCCAGTTTTCAACTCGCAAGTAGATTTCAAAAGGCCTATCAAATTGCAAATAGGGTTGAAGTTCCCCTCCACTACTTGTTTTAGAAAGGCTGTTAGACATCATGCCATTGAGAATGGTTACGAGTACTACAGTTTGCACAACACAAAGACTAGGATAAGCATCTATTGTAAGCATAGATGTCAATGTGAGTGGAAAACAGGTAGAGGGAGGTTGGTGAAGTGTGTGTGTCAGCAGAAAAATAAGTGCAAATTTAAGTTGCATGCTAGAAAAGTTAAGTTAGGGACACTTTTCAGCTTAAAACTCTTAGATTGGAGCACACTTGTGGGTGGAGGGACACAAATAGTATGTTGTCGTTTATATTGCTGAGAGGTACCTTGAAACTTGGAGGCTTAACCTTGGTTTGAAGTTGAGCGTATTTCTAAAGATGGTTCAGAAGGATATTGGAGTGGAACCTAAATATCACTTGGCTTACAAATGTAGAAAGAGAGCTTTGGATATTATAAAAGGTAGTGAGGGTGATCAGTATAAGAGAGTATGGGATTATGCTGCTACTTTGAAGAAATACAATCCGGGTTCTACTGTGGTTGTTAGTGTTGGTGAAGTTGAAGGTGAAGATGGAGGTGTAGTTGCAGCAACACAAGTACCACAACCAACTACCCATTTTAAGAGGATTTATGTGTGCCTTCAAGCATGTAAAGAAGGGTTGGTTAAAGGGTTTAGGCCACTGATAGGGGTTGATGGCTGTCACCTAAAAAGTCGAGCAACATGGGTTATTTTAACAGCCGTGGCTAAGGATGGGAATACCAATATCTTTCTAGTAGCATGGGCTGTTGTAGAAGTTGAGAATACTGACTCTTGGAGCTGGTTTTTGGAGCTGTTGGTTGCTGATTTAGGGAGTGATGTTGATGGTGTCACTTGGTTAAGGGAGAATGATGATGTTACATTCACGTCTGATAGACAAAAGGTATGTTGTCCATGTTTTTTTCTTCATTCACAATGGTTTCTTTTTTTAAGGGACAAGTACCTAATGCTTATGTGTATTTTTTTTTTTTTTACAATGGTGTAGGGGTTACTAGAGGCATGTAAGAGAGTGGTGCCTAATGCAGAGACTAGGTATTGTTGTAGGCACATATGGACCAATTTCAAGGCAACATACCCTGGAAAGTCATTTAAGCAATGCTTTTGGAGGGCTGCCAGAGCATTCACTAAGGTGCTGATTTCGACTCTTTTTTCTTTTTCTTTTTATGAATGCATCATATTTCAGTATATTTTTTATGTACCACACATTTTCAATACATGTTTTTCCAATACACATGTAGGTTGAATATAATGCTCACATGGAGGGTCTTAAATTTCTATCAGTTGATGCATTTAAGTATCTAGACAAGATAGGTACAAAACATTGGTGTAGGCATGCATTTAGTGGTAATGCCAAGTCTGCAATGCTACTAAACAACATTTGTGAATCATTTAATAATGTGTTGAGGCCGGCAAGAGACCAGCATTTGTTAATCCTTTTAGAATGGATAAGGAAATATGTCACGAGGACATTTTGTGCTAAAAGGGAGGGAGTAGAGAAATATGAGGGGAAAATCATGCCTAATGTTGTGAAGGCACTGGATGCTTGCCACAGTGATTCTAGGGGCTGTATTTTGACTCAAGCCAGGAAGGATGAGTTTGAAGTTGAGCATTTAGGAAGATCTTATATAGTTAACCTAGGAACTAGAACATGTGGGTGTTTCAAATGGAACTTGACTGGCATCCCTTGTATTCATGCATTTGCTTGCATACTAAAAAAAAGACTCGACCCTCAAGATTTTGTGGATGAAGCTTACTCGAAGGAAACATACATGAAAGCATATGCCCCTATAGTTCACCCCATTCCTGATATATCAGAGTGAGAAGTTACAGCTTATGACAAACCTGGTCCACCCCCTACTAGACCTAAGGCTGGCAGACCACTCTCAAAGAAAAGAAGAAAGGAGGTTGGAGAGATAGAAGAAGAGAAGTGGAAAAACCAAGTGAAAAGGAAGAAAAAACAGAACAATTGCAGCAAATGTGGTAAGTTAGGCCACAATAAAAGTTGTAAGGTTGCGGCAAATGAAGATGGAAATTCTGTCGAGGTACGTCTCCCTCCCATCCATATAAATTGAAAATTGTGGCCTGATTTTGATAATGTAAGTATTTATGTTGCTAACTAATTGTCATATATTATTCGTTTTTGCAAATTTAGGGTGGCAATGAAAGGCGAAGTGATGGGCAGCCTGGTGAAGCATCAACTAGCCAAGGGAGATCAACACCAACTGAAATGGAAGCCTCATCTACCCAGCCCGCTTCAAGTCAACAAGAATCTCAAGCTTAATTCAAGGATTGAAGCTTTCCGCCAGCTTTAGTTTAGTGTTTGTTCCTTCTTTTGGTCAGATTATATGTCATGTTCAATTTGATGGACAATTGCACCTTTCATATTGTATGTAATGAACAAGTGCCAATTTGGTGAATTGTGTATGTACCGAACAAGTGTCGATTGGCTTTGCAATTGAAATGGAACAAGGAACAATTTGCTTCAAAATCTTCCCAATTTTTTTCATTCAATTCAAAGAAGCTATTGCCAAAAGTGGCTACAAGAAACAACTCTAAGCCTTATTGTAAGCAATAAGCATGATGGCTAATGCTAGAAAGAAAACAAGTTTTCTAGTCTTCCCCTTCCCCTTTTCCTGAGCTGCCCTCATTTCACTTAACTTCATCTTCAATTCATCGACTTCCTTTGACAGCGGCACAACAATGTACTCTTCAATTCGATCTTTTTCATCACGCAGCGAATTGATGACATCTCTTTGCCAATCGGTGCTCACCTTATCACACCAATCAAAAAAATCACACATACCTCTTTTTTCCACATGGTCGTAGAAGTGACATCCCCAAAACCGCCTCCCCGGATTTGCCCTCGTCGTAGCAGTTTGGAGCAATACAGCCCTACCACAATGACAATTAAGCCAAGTATTTGCCATTCGACTTGATTAAAGACAAACCCAAACTCTAATTTAAAAAACCCCAATTTAATTGAAATGATTAAAAAAACCCAGAAATTTCAATTACAATGAATGAAATTAAAGCCCAATAAAGAACTTACCTGATTGTTACCCGATTGAAGTCGAAAGAGAAGAAACAAGGACGAGAAAGAGGGAGAAAGAAGGAGAAAGAAGGAGAAAAGAAGAGAAGCAGAGAAGTGAAATGAAGGGGGTCGGGGTTGAATTGGGGTAAAATGAAAAGAAAAGAGGGTGTGAGGCATCACGTGACCGGCACACTCGGTCAACGCCGGGGTCAATTCAAATTTGGCCGGAAATAAGCAAATTGGTGTGATGTATTAAAAAAGAGTAACTTAAAGGTGTCATGTGGTCGAATTGGACATAAAAGGTAATAGTTGTTAAATTCGAAAACATAAAAGGTGATATGTGGCAAATTTTCCACAAAAAAATGGCAAATTTGAGTCCCCATGGCCATGGCACAAGATTGACTAACAAGGATCCCACTACAAAAGCAACAGTGATGAAATGTTGAATACAATAGCTTTTCTAAAAAATAGAAGAGGAGCAAATGGGCTCCTAAAATATGACAAATTTTGGCAAAGACAATGTTTTAAAGTGCTTTGTATGGTACCTACTCTACAAACAATATTAAGCAGATCTCCCTCTTCCCAAAACTCTACATTATAACAGAAAGCCCTTTCCTTAAACCTTGTTCCTAATCAAAGGATCTTCCTTCCCATCTCTAAAACCAATCTATACAGACAAAACAATGTGCCATTCATCCCCCTTCAGTCCAAGTAGAAGAGAGTTACAATCTTCCGGAGGTTCTTTGCTTCTTGACACGTTTCCATGAGTAATTTGCTATCATGAAATGCGAAACAAATTACTTGTTGCACTTGTGAGATAATGTCCATGTTGCATAACCTGCGATTTAAGGTGTCCGAGGTTGTTAGGGCAAATGCAAAATACCTTAGCAAGAGAAGAAACGGTAAATTAATACAACTATGTCAGGATTTTCAGGCCAGCTTCCACATTACACATTAGAATTTACTCAACCGTGCCCCTAGAATGTCTGAATTAATAATCTCGCCACTTGTCTTAACGTCCAACAAAATCGTTTGTTATTATACGTGAAGAAGTCACAACGCACTCCCATCCTCCACCGCCCCCCTGCCACCCCGTTTTTATTTCCTCCTGCAATATTAGTAAAGATCTCTAGTCCCACTGTATGTACCCTGCTATGCGCACCTCCAATAAAATCTTGCCAAGTCACCAATTCTATCCAAAGAAGATATTACTGAAAAAGTTTTTAAGGTGAATTGGCAGGACGTCGTTGGAGTGGTACACAGAAGGGCGTGTACATAGTGCGACAGAAGATCTCCGTCACCTTCAATAGTGTTCTGGTACTCTAGTTTTAGGGGAATTCCAAATCAGCAGTATGCAGATCAGTTAAGATACTTGAGGATCGTGGAGAGCTACACACCTATGAGACCACAGACAAATAAACTTACAACTGCCACAAGGTCTCTCTCAAGAAAGATGAGAGCAGATCCCAAATGACTGGGCAAAGATGCATTGCCTTCTGATTAAGAGGAAACTCCCTCCCACCATTGACAAAATCAGAATTGATCGTCTAGCTGAGAATGTCACTTCTGAAGAAAAAGAGTTATACTAAAACTTCCCCCCCCCCCCCCCTCTCTAGGCTTGGCTGGGTACTTTCTTTTAAAAAATTAATACAGTAACTAAGGGTATGTTCTAGATTTGAGACTGCTTGCATCATTATGGTGAGTGTCCTAAAACTTCAATCTACATATGCTTGCATGACAACCTACTTGAGTTGGAGAAAGATACTGCATAAGTGTAACTACAAGGGAAAATTAGGACTTCTCCATACCTGCTAGCTTCTATCAAAGGCAAGTGATCATTATGAGGCTTCTCGACGACATTCCTCACCTGCAAATTCATGACAAGAAGGATACATGGTTCAGCTTCACAATATGAACTTGGAATCGCAAACAAATAAAGCAGAAAATTATCAATAGCTCAAGCGTTGGTAATACAACATAGCTGAGCATCCAAATAGCATAGTAATCTATTAATCCCTAAAGGTCGAGTTTCAAAAATTGAGATGGCCCATTAGGGAGGAGATCTCTCCTTTTGTGCCCGCCCACTGAATCAGGGCCACCTAACAGCAACCCATTGTACCGAGTGCAGGATATACTTCTGGAAGGAAAGATGGGTATTAAGTAAGTTAAAACCATAGCCAGAGTTGAAGAGGATTACACGTACTGCATGTAAAATTCCGCTACATACCAAAATGATTTTACTGCAACTGCAACCATATCAAATTGATTTACAAAAAGCCCTTATTAACTTGATCTAATTAGATGTTAGATATCAGTAGGACTCACAGAAGTAGGAATAGTAGAGTAACATTTTGATGTAGGCCACATCTGTTATGAATAATTTGTAAAAAAGACAAGTTAAATCAAACGGAAATGAGATTTCGGGTAGTGTTTTGCAAAGATTTTTTGTTTTAAGGTAGTCTTTCACAAAAAAATATTACAAAAGGTAGGGTTTCTCAAAGTCGGAACTTTTAAAGGTAGGGTTTCGCAAAAAAACCCATAAATGAATTATGCAACATATCCTATAACTTGCAGTCAGTAACAGCTTATGCTACAAAGTCGCATTTATTCCAAAGAGCACAGAATGAGTGTATGACCTATAAAATCGAAGACTACAACTCTAGAAAAGACATTATGATAGAAAGAATCTATTAAAATCCCACAAAACGCTCAGTAAGTCGATGAGATCTGGTTCATTCCAAATGAGATTCACATGAGTCGTGTTTTCATCTCTCCCAAAAAAAAAAAAAAAAAAAAACAAATATTACCAACTATAGTCTATAACTATCACCAAGCAATGTGAAATTATGAAGTCTTACTTTCGCTAACATCTCCTGGCTTTCTGGAGACTGCTTTTTCAAACTTTGAGGCAGAATCACAGTAAGAAGTTCAGGTTTCTCAGCTCTCAAAGCACCTCTAATGACAGCTGCATTGGTCCCTGAGGCACCAGAAGTATAAATGTGGTTGTTCTGCAGAAACAGTAAATTGTCATGATTGGAAAGAGATCAAAGTTTGCAAATGAAATGCAGAATATTATGCAGACATACAGTTATAACCATAGCATAGCTAAGAATTTCAATTAGCTCTTGATGCATGAAGCCCATATTCCTGGTTCCAAAGAACCCTATTGATCTTGGCCCTTGCTGCTGGATGGCCAACAATTCCTGTAGAATAATCCAAGAACGAAATGAGGATGATTTATGACTAATTTACTATAACTCATTAGATGCGTGAAATAACATAAAGTGAAATTAAGATGAATCACTAGCTGAATTGCTCAACAATCCTGCGTACACATCTCGAAGACATGTATACTGCAAACACAACCAGTGTTTATTTATAAATAGGATATGAAGTTCAGAGACCAATGGTAAGTTAAGTTAATTTAAAGCAAGTATTAAACCCAGAGGTCATAAGTTGCATGTTATACATGAATTATGTGGGTGGTTAACTGGTGATACTAAGCCTACTAGCATGCATTTAAACCACAGAGGGGTTGAGCCTAGTAGCTTTGCGCTTGTAGTGGTTGGGATAAGCGATAATATATTGGCACTAATGTTGCATAAGTTCATCCTTTTTTTTTTAGGTACTGATACATATAGGTGTTGGTGACAGACTGACAGCATCTTGATCTTCTTACAAATCCCTGTGTTGAGCACAGAGGTTATTACTGCCAGAGTGCCAGACACCCCCTCCCCCAGATAAAAGAAAAAGAAAAGAGTGAAAGGCTCACTCTGTGGACTCAACTTTCTTTCAAGTAGAGAAACTTCGTATTGGTGCATTTAAACTCCTATGTTGAAATGGGTCACATGAAAATGCTTTCAGATGATTATTTCAATGTCTACTACTATTACTGACTAGTTTTTCTAATAAGGATGCTCAAAAAACAGACAAGCTTCTTTTTCGACTTAATATGAAGCAATCACATATTCACATTAGTTTAATAACATTGTACAATCTACATAACGGTATTTCCTCCAAATTAGCTACATAAAGCTACGTAAACGGAGAAGGCAAGAGTTCAAAGAAAAGAAACTGTACCTGAATGTAATCAACATCACGAATAGGCTTATACTCGGACACCATTACTGAGCTTGATCCCTCTACAATAGATTGAGCTTGTGTTGGAATTTTAGTGCCAAACTCTTCATCAGATCCAAACACACCAGTGACATCCTCCATGCCTGTCCTTCCATTGTCCATGTTCTGAGGGTTCTTCAGATTTGCACCAACCCACTATACCAGATTATCATGTACATAAAAAACAGTCCCTGGTAGTAAATCATTAGTGAAAACCAAATGCCATAATGTAAGATGACACATGAGCTCAAGCAACCAAGAGCGTGACAACTAGGGATGACATCGTACAAAAACATAAGATTTCTTTATTGAGGTTCCCATTTTGCAAAAAAAGGAACCCTTTTGGTTAATCTCTCACCTTTCAAAAATTACTACCTTAAAGAGGCTTTGGAGTAAATTAACAAATAAGTTTCTGTATGGATTTAACATATTGCGAAAAAGGATACGAATCCTTTTGTTACAGCTGTCACCTTTTCAAAAACACTTCCTTCTGTGAAACGTTTCGATAACAACATCTTTAACCCCAATGCCTTAAAGGCTCCCGCCATAAGGCGGGATAAGCGGGGGTTGGATGCACGCAAGGCTTACCCTATTGAAACATAGAGAGGAAGCGCACGGATGACCCAAAATGAAAATTGCTTCTAGAATCGCACCCTGCTACTTCACAAAATAAGAAGTGCAGACAGTTTTATGAGCCATTTTGCTTTATTCCATTATATCCCAAAAAACAAAGAATAATTAGTCTTTGGCTCCATTGGAAATGGAAAATGTGAAACGTTTCAATAACCTATACCTTTAAAAGAGACTTCGGGGTAAAACCAACACCTTAAACAATCGGAAACACAAGTGTATTCTCCGCGACATAATTTAGCAGGCACTGAAAGGTAGCTAATTCAATTTTCTAACTGCTTATTATTCAAAAATTTCAGTAGGTGTTTATTGATTTATTATAGGAGGTTGATCGACGAAAGTTCATAAGATGAGTGTGACGGAGATGCGCATGCTACGGTGGATGTGTGGACATACAAGACATGATCGGTTAAGAAATGAAGTTATTAGGGAGAAAGTAGGGGTTGCGCCCATCGCGGACAAGATGATGGAGAACCGTTTAAGGTGGTATGGCCATGTGAGGAGGACGTCTAGTGACGCGCCGGTTAGAAGAGTAGAAGGGTGGGAAAGTGATAATATTAGTAGGGGTCGGGGAAGACCTAAGATGACTTGAATGAGGGTGATTAGAAGTGATGTGAGCTTCCAAGGGCTTGAAGAGAGTATGGTGTTGGATAGGGCGGTGTGGAGAGACGCTATCCATGCGGAGGACTTAAGTTGACTCTTTTTAGTTTCTTTGTTTTGTTTTCCTAACTTGTTCCAAAACTTTTCCTTACTTGGTGTTCAAAGTTCATATGTTTTTCACTAATTTTCAAACTTTTTATTTATTTTGAGAACTTTCTAAAACACTTATCGAAAGTGTTTCAACATTTCTAAATGGTTCACAACGTTTTTGAAATTTTATGGCGCGCATGAGACGGTTACTAGACAACGATTCATGTTAGGCGACCCCAAATCATTTTGGGAATAAGGCTTGGATGTTGTTGTTGTTGTTGATCGGCGAAAGGAGGCCACTGTAGACTCTGTTCGGACTCGAAAGGGCGGTTCAAGCCATCCCCTCAAACTAACCTTTCATTGAGAAGTAAGAGCAAACTCCGAAGTTATCTACCTAAGTGGACTTATATGAATCTACGCACCTAGCCACCTACTAATTGTTATTCCCATTAAGATTCGGGACATTTAAGAACATCTCAAACATCCCATAGTAGGAAAATTTTTGCAGCAGGTGTTGCATTATTGCTCAGTTCTACCACATCCATATACATGTACACATGCATTTTACTATAAAAAAAAAAAAAAAAAAAAAAAAAAAAAAAAAAAAAAAACACACCACATATTTCACAATCTAAAAACCGGAGAGACTGAAAAAAATTAGAAGTTGCATTCAGTGGTACTAGTACTGATATGTTTGTCTCGTGATATAATCATAAAAGCACAGTTCTGGATGAAGATATGGTTAAAAAAAAAAAAAAAAAAAGTAACCCCATAAATGCTTACAAAAATATGTTACTTTCAGTAAAGCATTATAAGTTGTTCTACCCAACATCAAACAAGCAGAATATTATTAGTCTTGAATACCATTGAAGTCCACTATGAACTAGAAGATTTATAGAGCCGATAAATAATTAGCTTTCCAAATATGTAATATTTCAGGGATGGAAAATATATCTTGCAAATTGTTGTACTCCCTCCGCGCCACATTAAACACCCATACCCAAAATGCCCTTGTATTGTGAAGGATATGCACACTAATCGGTTAATCAAAGTTCCAAAAAAATTTGCATAGCGAGTTAGATAAGAATCTCGGCTAACTTGGCATGCAACTTTTTTGGAACTTTAATTAACCGATTATTGTGACACCCTCCTCAATAAGAGTTTGTTTTTGGCATGGGGTATTTAATGGAGGACGGAGGGAGAATGCACTAATGCACATTCTCTTGGTAATCGAGAATGTTCAACTTCTAATTACTTGCTCTTTTCTATCATTTCTATGGATTTATCTTACATTATCAGAGAAAAAGAAGCTCCAAATACAAATCACTCAAAGTTGACTCAATCCAGCAGCACATGCAACGAAACGGCCCTACCCATAAAATTGGAAGAGAAACTTCAAACCTCCTTACCCTTTTACTGGTTCCACACTTCCACACAATGAAAAAGTATTTTAGCTAAAAGCCTTGAACACTGATTAGCAGGCATTGAAATAAAATCCATACTCTAGCTTACTTGACTAATTCTACAAAATGATAAAGTATCTCCAAACATCCAGCTGACACTATATATCTAACGAAGAAAGTTACAGCCCTAAGATCGATTTTCTATAAGAAACCTACATCCAAAATATAACATGTTAAGCCATCTTGATGGCTTCAGAGTATCAATCTACTGTAGCACAGAGCCACAAAGAGCATCCCCTAAGTTTGGCGTGAGACCCGTGGATGGAGTGACTCACTGCCTCATTATGATCCTGTGCATACACAATGATCATTTAAGTTATAGCATATGACAATATCTCAATTACCTTTCAAGAAACCATGTTACACGTAAGTACGTAACTACAAAAAACCCCGTCTTATTGAAGTTTGAAATTAGTAACCCTTAATGGGTGTTCCTCAAGCATCAGCTCCACCCAAAACTACAAAAATCCCCGTCTTACTGGAGTTCAAAATTAGTAACCCTTAATGGTTGTTCTTCAAGCATACGCTTCAGGCATTCACACAACACGAACACGGAACACTCCCACAATTCTTCCTACGATCCCTACCAGGCGATAAACGAATCGAATATACACAAGCATATCACTCAGACTCCCACGAAAAAGCATTGTTAAGTTATGGGTGCGAAACCGGGGATCCGACAAAGCCCCATTACATATTACTCCATGTTACCAAAGATTCTACTTATAACCCAATTCACAACCCCAAAATCCACATCCCTAATCAGGAAAACAGCTGATTCAGAACACATCCTACTTTCCACTTCCAGACAAACACCCAACAACAAAAATGACCCAATTCCCAAAATCAATAAAAAAAAAAAAAAAAAAAAAAAAAAAAAAAAAAAAATAATCTTAGAATTCACAATAATAAGTAACTAACATAGGAAAAATCAAAAATCAGATATACCTAAAAAAACTAACAGCATAAAGTGAGTAAATAAGTAAAGAAAATGGTACAAATTGAAGATGTAAGATAAAAAGAATATACCTTTGAAGTGAAAGATGATTTTTTTGGGAAAACCCATTTGCGCTGAAATGAAGAATAAGCAGAAGCTGATGATGATGGTGATGAAGGTGAAGAAGAAGGTTTAATGGGGGTGGACAACAGCAGCCGCAATGAAGTGGTGGTCGACATTTTTTCCCCTTTTTTTTTTTTACTCTGATTTGATTTGCTGATTATTATGAAGAGTATATAGGGTGGTACTAGTTTAGTGAGTGGTGATAAATAAATACAAAGTGAGTAACTTTTGCTTTTTACATTGAAAACTTTTGCTTTGTGAAAGTTTTTGGAAAGTTTTGATGATTGTTGTGAACTTGGATTGGAACCCCACGTTTATTGTAGAGAGTTTTGGGGTTTTGTGGGATGAGATTATTATGAAATCATGATTGTGTTTTTGGGTAGGATTGGATTGGATTGGATTAAGGAGAAGAGAGCTTTGATTGTATTCAAGGAGAGAGAGACAGAGAGTTGGGTTTGGAAAGGTTTGGGGAGGAATATGGTGAGAAAGGAGAATCTAATCTATGGGAGGCAAAAAGACATGTTTCTTTTGATCTTTGTTCTATTTGGTTTGTTTATGTTTCTTAATTCCAATTTAGGTGTGGTTTAAAATGTTGGGATCATTGCGAGTCTTAAAGTGGAGTATAGATTAGGTATTAAGATAAATTGACGATAACTATTAAGGGTTCGTTTGAAATGGTGTAATTGTGTATAGCAAGTAATAAATACTAAAATACGGAGGAAATTAGAGAAATTGTGGTTAGGGAGGTGCAAAAGGGTGGAGTCGTGGAGGTAGAATAATTACTCCCATATGGAAGTGAACCACTAATGCATTACCCTAGTGGGAAAGTGGATAACTATTACTCCAGTGCGAATCTTTTGTTCCGCTACACGTCTCATTCTGTGTCACATTCTGTTAAGAACTTAACAACCATCTATTTAGTAATAAAATAAATGAGATACCAAATGAAATATGGAATGAGGCGGATGGTCAGGACCCTCAATTCCCCCATCCCCCTTCATTTTTATGTGTTCAATTCCACGATTTCTCAATTTTCCCTTATTTTTTGTGAATTAATCCGAGCTCTTAAAGTAATGAGCAGGATTAAAATTAGCTTCCTATATTGGGATTATTGTGAAAATTTGTTTTATCTCCGATGGTAGAGAAATGTTATGTCCATCACTCGAACATTCAAAATTTTGTTGGCCAATATCGATTCATTTATTGTTAGGATTAGTAACAATAGTTTTTGTTATTTGACAATGGTAGCTAAGTGTTAAAGATGACCCTCCTTAACTGAATGACCTAACATTCTCTCGAAGTTTTAATGGATCATTTTCCTTAAAAAAAAAATACATTTCGGTCCTGTTCAATCCTGGATTGATAGTGGGAAAAAAAATACGATAAACCTTCATATATGTTTTGCGATTCATTTGGGGGTTTCGCCTAAAACCAAGAATCAAGAACCAATAAACAAGATGCGGTGAGAGTCGCATGTATGGTAACATAAGGCTTCGGGGCTAGCTCCAGAGGTATATTTTAACATGGGCAAGTTGGGGCGTCACCTGGGGACCAAAATTTTAGATAAAGGTCATATATGTAGTATAATATGACAAATGTGAGCATAGTAATAAATTATTTCAATTATGAGTTGATATAACGTGTGGAACTCGAGTTTTAATACTACTGAAAGTATGCATAGTGTTGGTTGCTATAATACTAGGGTTCCCGTCTTTAGTTTTCGCCCTGGCCTACAATTCCTTCAAACTTAAGTTTACCAAACTACGTACTTGTTTTTCCAAGTTGTTTATTTTGTGTTTAATCCTCAAATCCTTGATTTGGACAAGATAGATTGCAATCAATAGGTCTCGAGTTATTTACTTTTACAGCGGGATATTTTAATAAGAATAAGAGCGTATCAGTTATCATAGAACCACTAATAGACTCAATAACCAGAATCTAACCAATGCTCATAGGGCTCGATTTGCTAACTTTTACAGGCAGGGCCAATATTCTTATTAACTTTCCAACCATGTACTCAATGAGAATAGAATCAATTTCCGAGATCGTATGACGCATCTATTGTCCGAAAGATATGTTAGTTTAAAAGTTTAGTACTTAAAGGCTATTTGAGCTTTCTAGGGTTAACTGATTATTATGACACATCTATTGTCCAAAAGATACGTTAGCTTAAAAGTTTAGTACTTGAGGCTATTTCAGCGCCAGTGACGAGTTTTGGAGAACTCTGTAAGTTAATAAGCAAATAGACGTCGTGCTACATGTACATGTCAAGTATAAACGGGCAAGACGTAAACACATGTGATTCTCGGTTTTTCTTTCGTTAACTCGTAAAAACCTTCGGCGTTGACTACCGGGGCTACATTGTTCGGCGTGGAAGTTTTTATCCCTTTCCAGCATTAAAGGGAGAATCAGACTCAATATATACCTGGAATTCACAAAGATATCCCTCAAAAGAATCAGATTACATTTAAGAAAAGGACATCAATACTTTACAGCATACGAGTTGCATTAGCAGATACAAAAATGGCTACAGATCAACAGCTTTTCTAATTCCACTTCTCAAGCTAAGGCGGTGATAAGACTCGCTCTACAGCAAGGTCATATATCCCACCTCTTCTTCACTCGAAACATCAAAGCTGAAGACTTAATGTCATCTTGAGGAACTTGAAGCATGAACTGAACTTTCATTTTCATGGGCGCAGTTTTAGCTTTTCCAGTTTCATCTCCAACCTGAATACAAACCATGAAACGTTAAAGCATTTATGCTATCTTGACAAGAAAATGCCATGCGGATGGTCACATTTGAATTCCCACATATCATCCTAAACAGCTATCTTCCAGTAGAGACAAAACAGAATACCACTGCATGAGTAAAGCCAGAGCTTCTTCGTGATTGATGCCAAAGCTGGCCGCGCCAAGAGTTGCATGATCTTTTTTTTTTTTTTTTGAGGTAAAAAGATGCATGATTTTGAGAAACCTCATTCAGACTTTAGAAATAAAGGCTATCATCCCCTTTCCTAAGTATATGCCAGCAGCCAGCTAATGGCTTAGTGCTGAAAGCTATTACAATGATGACAAATGGTGGTGAATTGGTGATGGATGGAGGAGCAAAGGGGTGGAGGGGGAACTATAAATTACCCCCCCTTTATAGGGGTAGTTCTCACCCTCTCCCCCTCATTCTCCTCCATACACCACCAATCATTAGCTCATTTTTCCCTTTATTTTCAGTCCATTACCTAGTAATGGTTACGACACCTCTGGCATCAGACAACGCATGGCCTCCCCTCCTCAGTCCCGCCCCCGTTCTTCCACTCTCCTGGATCAGTTTCTCTCTCTTCATTTCCTCATCTATAGACCCACCTCCATAGCTTGCCCATTAAAATCCGTACTTTTATGGATTCATAGATTTTCAGTATGTAGTATCATAAGGTCTCATATGGTCTCAGATACAAAAATCAGTACTAAATTTACGCAGATTATCTTCTTCATGAACTTTCTTATTCAATGCTTTTACAATGTTTTGGTATGCCAAATATATCATCTGTGGAAAGCCATATGCTAAACAACAGAATTAGTTCATTGAACAAAACCTGAAACATTGTCTGAGAAGTGAAGTATTATTATTGGGTTTCAATTTCAGGATCTGGCACAGACACAGCTTTCAATTGAAGGTCTAATGAGAATAATTTTTCACAATGCTCCATCAAAATTCGTTGTAACTCTCTCTTCAAATTGCTGGGGGGCACAAGTATGGGGCGGCTAGAGGTGGGCTAGACATGAAGCCATGGGCCATGGAGAGACTGTTGAAGGGGAGAGGTGGGGGTAGGTAAACTAATCAATTTTTATCTTTTCTTTTAAGCTGTTTCAATGATCTATCTCTGTTAGTTTGGAAAATAGTTTGGCAAACTGATTAGTTTGGATTTTAATTTTGCCACAATGGTCATTTTGAGAAAGGACTGCTAACATGAATAGTCATATAAATCATCCAATGCTATGTGCGGAAAATCGAAGGGAAGACTACAAATAGCCAGCAATAATTGCATATCTCCAAATTTAGTATATCAAAACCCTCATCATACAAGCCCATGTGGAACATATGACCATATAGCACCGTCAGAAATCAAATTTTAATTTTGAGTGGAGTCAACTAGTCCCGCAAAAGATGTTGTCAGAGAATGAATCCATCCTAGACATTCTAAATTGATGCTATAAGGCGCAGACTAATTAAACAAGCATATGACTTTGTAGGTACCATACTCCACAGCAAACGAAGGGTCGGTAGGGGCACTCATCCACATGTTTAAATTTCACTATCTCACCATGTATGGAATCCACATATGGCTTTAGACTCATTATTCCTTAATTAATATTTCTGAAATTAAAGGTAACCTGTAACACAACTTCAAACTGAAGTATGCAGTATCCCGCAATTATATATCTGCTGCAGTTAATACTTTAGTCATTTAACTATGTCCTTTCCCTCTCCACTGTCACTAAAAAGCACTCGAGTCCACCCTCCGCCTTACCCTAGTGAAATGGAATAGCAGCTAATATGATAATAAAAAATAATAATAATAATAATAATAATAATAATAATAATAATAATAATAATAATAATAATGTGATCGAAAAATTATATGCTAATGCTGATTTTAGTAATGAAACAGATAGGACAAACATCGTTAGGTCACTTACCCAAAGCGATGCCCAGCCCAATCTGACCTCCGAGTCGTATCCAGCTTTGAACTTATAATCCTTGCTCGCTGTATGCTTGTATACAGTACTCCAATAGTTTGTATCGAAATTGTACCAATAACTGGAAACAGTAATTTCAGAGAAAACTTGAGGAGGGAGACTAATTTAGCCTTGAATACATATCTCTAAACAGGTTGAGAATGTCGATAGTTGCACAGTCATCCTAAGACTAGAGAGGGAAGTCAAGAATGAACCTTAATTTGTCTGAGGGACTCAAACGTCGTTTAAACGCAAGTGCCACTGCATTTGAAGGCAAAGAAATGCTTGGTATGAATGACATTTCATCATCCTGCATGCATTTAAAAAAAGAATCAGCACAAAACAAAAGGCTGAAAGCAAGAAACAAAAGGAACACAGCAACAAGCAGATGTGTGAACAGATTCGCTAGCCAGAACACAGCCCAATTCTGTCAACAAGGTGATTATTGTAGGAAAGAAACCCCCACATGGATACCAGAAAGGAGACACCAAAAGCACACCTTATAAGCATATCTCAGATTCAAGTTTTCATCTTTGTACAGAGCACAGCAAACTCCATTGAAAATTGAACCTTTCGCAATTCCAGTTAGTGACAAAATTCTCTTCACTTCTTCATCCTCCTTCTCCTCCACAGAAACTTCGCCACAAGGAAATTTTAGAGTTGCCTTCGGCTACAGAACAAAAACCAAGACAAAGTGGTCAGCATGGGGATATGCAATACAGCAATTGATGAAAGAGAAACAGAGTTTCTTATGGCTGCATTCACAGCAGTAATATCCTTCGTGATTTTCCCCGGCATTCAATTTTTTTTCTTTGCTTTTGTTTTCTTTTTTTTTAGGGGTGGGTGGGGGGGGGGGAATTGATTTTCCTTGTATACCAACAGCAACTCTAAAAACACTCATTCTACAGTTTACAAAACATTATTTCTTAAAAACCATGCATTTGAACAAAGGTCTTATTATCATGACAAATTATGCTCACCAAAAAGGGCAAGATGGAACAGCAAATGGCATTCATAATTTGGGTTTGGATCACTATTACCTAAACTAGGGAAACTAATCTGTCAAGGCGAGTACAAAATGACCAACTCACCAAACCAATAGATGGAACAGTAGATGCAAGCTCAACTTTGTATCCAGGATCCGAAAGATTCGCAACCAATGTAACTTCTCCTTGTTGTGCCTGGACCACCGGGATATATCAGAAAACAATTAACTCTTCGACAAGCGATCCTGAAGCAGATCTACGATTAATGACAATATCTCAAACAGAAATAGATGGTCACCACGAAATAACAATAAGAAAATATCCTTTTCAAACAATATCTATCTTCATCTGCAGTCGGAAAGAGAAGCAATGGTCTCTTTCCATGCTCCATGGATGTACCTAACTTTGGATGAAAGTTTTTTGTCAAATTTATCAAAACATGTGAATAAAAGGTTGATACTTGATACCACCATTAACATGATGGCCGAGGAGATAGTCTCTAAATTACCAATAATAGTTTGCATGAACTTTTTTTTTTCTTTTCTTTTTTTGAAGACTTGAGATCCAATGAACACTGTTACTTTTCATGTTTTTAGAGGGATCAAACGAAACAGAAAGATGGGAGAAACCTTCACATCATGGGCAGCTCTGAGCTGCAATCTTGAACCAACATGAACTGATCCTTTAACCACTGTACTCTGATCCTTCAAATAATAATGGACAGAGAACTTCCTTGTCGATAACCCAACCTGGGGTCTGTAGGTTTCACTCTCCTCATTCTGGTTTAATTAGCATAAGTGGCTGTCAAATGGGTGGTGAACTCAAAGGGAAAACTTACCACTGTACTTGCAGTACAATGTTGCATTAAAACCATCAGCTTTCTATACTATTACAACACATCCCATGAGTACTTCCCTTATAACCATCATCAACATCAGACACGTGCCACACAATTCGATTGGCATAGAGCATAATTTCAAAGATTCAACTCAAATATACCGAATGCAATCCTACATCAGAATAAGTTTTTCACCTCCAAATTAGCATATTGACAATTGATGCTACATGTATTTAACTTGATGATTGGATAAGGTCTTAAGACACAAATGCAGAATGGAGCAATTCAAGAGTAGGACCTAACTAGAATTTTTTTTATCGAACTATCCTTAACCTTTTCTAGACTTATTCTATTCATACTACAGTGTTCAAAAGAGAACATCATGTCTCATGTACATCAGTACACATTACGAACCACCTTTTTTCAACTAACTCAAGAAGAATACAAAAGACTGAGAGACGGCAACAAGAATGCACTCAGTGACCAAGTTTATTATTAACATCCCGGTAAATTGAGCAAACATCTATACTAGATTCATTTGTGTAATACTCCAAAGTCATATAGGTTAAAGACCGTACCAATGTTACAAGGTCTCGAGTAGAGAATTATTAAAACTCAATATCTTATACAGAATCTTCAGCAAACTTCATTTAACTAATTCAGTCCCTACCAAGTTCAAACACATTCTTCAACAACTTCCCAAAACCCCCACCACAGCGAGTAATCAGATTACCGATGCAGCAATACCATCCAAAACTCATTGGTTACAGCGCTAAATCTGCTGAAGGTAATCCACTAAAGAACAATGTTCTTTATATTCAATAAAAACATAATCCAAATCCGGATTCCAAAAGGATTAGAGTATTAGACTGAAGGATCAAGACTTAACGTAAGCTACACGGCAACAAACTTCATGTCATCAAATCATGCAACATTGGGAAATGAAACTACTCAGGAAACTTACCAAATTTTATCACACTCGAACGATGAAACTTCTATTAATCGCAGCAAATATCCCATGATTCCCATTTTTTTCTATTATCTCCAATCAAATTCTCAAATCAAGTCCAAAACACAGAAGGCAGCAAAGATAAAGTGAAGAACGGTGGTTTCCAACAATAAAAAAAAAAAAATGACGACAAGACATCAATTCTAAGAGATGAAACACATCATGTTTGGGACATGGAATTGGAATCGAAATTATTAGCCCAATTAAAGTGTTTGGGAAACAAAAGTATTTGGAATTAGAATCAGGCCAATTCTATGTGTAAAATTGTTGTTTATAAATACTCTCTGAAATCTAATCTCTGTATCACCTAAAACTGTTTATTTTCTCTCTCCCCTCCTCTCATCCCTTCTATTCATTCCCTCTCCTGTCACCTTCCATGCCTCCAAACTGCCACCATGACTCGTCAACCGCCGGTGCTGACAATCGGCCGGCGGTAGCACCATCGCCATTATAAGAGTCGGCCTCAAACTCTCAACCACAGTATCTATGATCTATCCATGTCTGTCTCGAACTCTCAACCACAATGATATAATCATCCCACACCTAAAGTTCAACCAAAAATATCCACCAACACCCACAGACAACAACAGCACATGACAAACATAATTTCGACATAACTCTGGCAATTTTTCCAACACTTGGTGTCTGCCACCGACGTCATCAGAAGCCTACAAGTCCTCCAAACCCTCCCTCCTAGACATCCCCACTCCACCGCCCTCCCACATTAGCAACCGCCATTCCGCCACCTTTACAAATTAATCCTCCTCTTATACTCCCTCACAACCCTAAAAACACAAAAACAAATCGAAATAGGCGGTTGAGGGTGGAGTTGGCCATAGGATGGTACCACAGGGGCGGCCGTGACATAGAGGTGGTGTATGTTCCAACAAAGGGTATCTAAACAAACAATTGAAATCGGAAACCCGAAACTGGAATCGAAATTCATGATTTTAAAACCTAGAACTGACTTCCAATTCAATTTTAAAAACAAACCCCTGCAACATTTGGAAACATAATCAAACAATTACCAGAAATGAACACAATCTATCTAAACAACATCCATTCCAAATATTCAACCTAAACAAATCCCCCGCACTCATAATTTCTACCGTCAATTAATAAAAAATTCAACGGAAAATTGCCACAAAAAAAAAAAAAAAAGAACCTTGAGATCATGAGCAGCGTTGAGCTTCAAATTCGGACCGACATCAAGGAATCCTTTAATAAGAGCGTTACGCTCTTCGACATCGTAGTGGATAGCGAGGTGTTTGGTGAGAAGGGAGAGCTGCGGGTCAGCGACTTCGCCTTTGTGAGTGTTGTGGAAGGAGAGCTTGAGCTTCGCGAGGCCATTGAAGACCTTCGAGGAAACCTTGTGGAAGAAGACTGAGCTGTCGCTGTCGAACTCGGTGGTCAGCCGCACACGTGGGCGGTTGCGGAGGGAGAAGAGGCCGAATGAGGGTGGTGGAGATGATGGCGAGGGTTTCGCATCGGGTGGTAGCGCCGTTGGGGGCGGCGGTGAGTGGGGTTGGAATGAGGATGGGCCCGGGAAAAGGATTAGTTGTGGAGAGGTTGAAGGTGGTGGTGGCGAGTCGGTGGTTGTTGACATGGTGGAGGAGAGTATGAGAGAGAGAGAGAGAGAGAGAGAGGATTTGTTTTCGTGGCAGGCAAATTTTGGATGTTGTCCAACTGAATGAGTATTACTGTATTAGTGTGTGTAATACCAAAATTTAAAAAAATTAATATGGCCTATGCAGGTTTCGAACCTGCGACCTTCGCGTTATTAGCACGACGCTCTAACCAACTGAGCTAACAGGCCTTTGTTGTGTAGTTATGGCTTTCAACTTATAAATTTGAGTGAGACAGAAATTATAATTTTCTCTAATGCTATCCTCTTTCTTACCTAGCTTAGCTAAAGGGAATTACTACCTACGTCTGTCTGGTGGAGAAATAAATCAATAATCTCAACTTTCCGCATTAAGTACTCCGTCAACCCAATCTCATTACTTGGGACATCTTACCTACAATACCTCTATCTATTTTAGCACAATGAAGTAAACAATCAATTGAACACGCATTAAATTAATGGGAAACTAGTCCCATAGTTCCCATAAGAGTAATGAACTCAATATCCTAAGTCAAACATTGGAAAAAAAAAAAAAAAAAAAAACCAATTTACATTTCTCATCTACAGCAGCCAGCGGGTCACGAAAAAAATGGAATTGTTTATCATTGTCTAGCTTGCCCTGCCTAAGTGCATAATAGGAAATGAATATACCTTCCGTCCCATCTCAAACGCACCATCCTCAAAATACGCATGTGTTGAGAATGGTGTACATTTTAATAGGTTTATCAAAGTTTCAAAAAAATTATATAGCAAATTAGAATAGAGTTTTCTCTAACTTGTCATGCAAATTTTTTGAACCTTTGATTGACCGAGTACTGTGTGTACACCCTTCCCAACATGGAATCATATCAAATGCTGTTTTTTTTTTATGAGACAAGTGTACGTAGGCTTTAATCGAAGGACTTACGCCCAGAGTTTGAATCTCGTTCCGTATTAGTACCACAATTCACAAGTATAAACATAACAATATAGATGGTCTATTCTCTTTAATTTTGATTTCCGGGTCCAGTCTTTGGTCTTTGATTTCGAAACTATCCGGGTCTGGTCCAAAACCCGGGGTTCTCGATCTTAGACCGAGGACCGGAATATCTATAGTTCTATATTAAAAAAAAAGTTGTTAGACCAAATTTATTCCGTTTCCATGTCTCGTGATTATTATTAGAAGACCCAAACGCATACATGTCTCTTTACCCTCTCTTTCTCTATCAATGCGGTCCACAAAAGTCTCTCCAAAATTTCGCCTGCAAAGTAGTCACCTTAATGGCTCTTGGCGATCTCCGGCTCCTCTTCTAATGGCTAATTTTTCTGGGTTGCTAGCTTTTCTTCATTTTGGCATATAGTACACCGGGGTTATCGGAAGAAGTAGGTACCAAAAATGGAGGAGAGAGAGAGACAGGGAAAATGAGTTTTAATGGAGAAAAAAAAAACCAACTTTTTTACATTATCGGTCCGGTCCGAGTTTGGACCGCTAATTCCGGTCTGGTCTTCCCTAATTAGGTCTTGTCTTCGGTCTTGAGGTTTCAATGAATTCAGTCTTCGGTCCTCCCCGGTCCACTCTGGGTCTGGACCGATGAACACCCCTACTTCACACACTTCAATTATACTTTGCTAATAGCTCGTAATAATCGTATGGCTGTTGACAGGGGAAAGGGGAGAGCACTTTGTATTTATACATATTTGCTTTTCAATGTGTAAAGTAGTTAATTCACATCTTTCTACATGTATCAAAACCCGAGTTTCTTGCATTCTACAATCTAACACCCCGCTCTCCCCCTTCTATTCTCCCAAAGAAGAGGGCGTTTCACCATAACAAATGAGTTTGATACATCTCGGACATCATTTTTTCCAGGAAACAAGTGACATGTGACAACATGGATTCAAAGCCAAACTACCAAGCATTCGACAATTTCCTGCAACGCCCTCTGTAGAAGCACACAAATAGAACGAGGTAAAATTTCCCTCTTGAAGTTGAAGCACTCCGCACACAGGCACACGATAACTCAGTAACCACACAACTTTTGGATCTGGGAAACCAAATGTGGGAACCTTGTCTTAATTTAAGCTGTACTAACTGTTAGCGGCTTTCCTCTGCCCATGGAAAATCCCCTTGTACCATCAGGCATTCGAGGGCCAGGAGGTTGCTGCTTGGCTACGACAGACTGCTCACCAATAACTGCATTGTAGCCGTTGCTCGAATGTGAACCTCCAACATTACTTCCCCTATTACTCTGATGGTGATGATTATGATTATTATTATGACCCCTTCCACGCCCTTTTCCCTTGGCCCGATTGCGGCTCTTTTTCTGACCGGCCTCTTTGTCCATGCTTTGCTCTTCTCCCTGTGCATTGAAAGCAAAGTTCAGTGATCAGTACCAACAAATTGACGCCAAAGTTATTGACTCACACATTGTGCTACTCATGCACGCACACAATTATAGTGGGGAAGTACGATGTAGTCAAAAGATCCCAGCAGTAGCACCAGGATAGTGGGAGAAATACATACAGATCAGACGTTAAAGCCGTCTGAATTTTGAGAAGCATGATCATTGAGTAAAAAGGAAACGACACGTAATATATTACATTGTGAACACCACAACACTTACATGTTCATGAACTTGGGTATCAGCCTCTGCTGCAATAGATTCCGATGGTTTCTCATTCTGATTCTGCTCTGAAGTGGAAACAGATACTTCTTCACAGTTTACTTCACCTTCATTACCAGATTTCTTTGCTCGTCCTGGGGACTTCATCTGAAAGAAGCCAAAAGAAAGAAATAAAAGTTATTTTTGAACAAAACCAACACAATATACCAAGCTCACCATATCCATATCAGTAACACAGCATACAAAAACATGAAAATTAGTAACGAATTGAGATTTCAAAGCACGGCACACAAATAAAAAGAATTCAGCAGAAAACACACAAGGCCATTAATTGTACAAGAGAAAAATATATCCCTTTATCATTCGTATTATAACAAGGCATACATACAAAGTTGAAAGTTGTAAAGGACATTAACCCCGTCCAACAAGACATCACACATTTTGAAGTTTTCAATCACATGGGTCCTCAGATGATGAACAAAAGAACCCGCCAAGATATCAAACAACTACAAGATGATGATCTATCAGTAGAAAGTGGTTCAACAAGATATGGCGAACAAGCATCCAACATTATATCAGCAAGAATGATTTCCACAGCCAAAAGTAGCTTCGCTTTATTTCTTACAACATAATAGCATGAGATACTGAGACGAAGTTGCAAAAGGTGTTATGTCCACATAAAGAAGACTTAAAAGCGTAGCATCTAAACAAAGGCCTTCTGAGAAATACATAAATCAATAGATATATTATACAAAATACATACCACTTGTTTCAGCAGTGGACGAACTCTGAGGCCATTCCTCCAGCTATCCTCATCATTCAGCTCTGCAATCTGTAAGAACAAAAATTTCAATGAATTCTACGATATTCTTTCATAAGCAACTGGAAAGATTTTTATTGTTCACCAGGAGAGGGAATACAAAGGGGAAACGAATTCCATACCGCCTTCTCAGCAAGCTCAACTGTATCATATTCTACAAATGCATGCAACTGCACAACAAATAAATACTTTTCTGTTAGGTTAAAAGCAATCACATTCAAAGAACAAGGTTCAAATTTCCACAGTTCCAAATGCTTCTACCCAAATTTATTTTGACAGGCTTCAAAGAGTAGCCGCGAGTTTGCAAGCAACATTTGCACATCCTTAACCACACCACTGAACACGTTACGATAAACAACCACAATGGCCAACCCAATAAGCAAGCAGGTGGAAAAGTAAAAAGGAGAGGGGGGCTATTTGCACTCCACATGACTCTTCCCGCACTCCAACTAACTCAATTTCCTGAGATGAAATATTATGAGTTGGAGTGATCGAAGATTCATGTGGAGTACCAATAGTCCACCTCAAAAGACTAAACCCTAAACCCCAAACAACCCAGGATCGGCATACAAGCAGCCATATTGCAGATAATAAACATGGAACCCTCCATTTACCTTATTATTGTATTGAAAATTGTCAACTTTTGATGACCTAGACGCTGAGGAACCTCCATTGTTGGCAGGTTGAGGCTGACAGGTCCGGATAGACTTCACACTGTAGGATGAGGACAAGAAAGCTCAATAATACATGAAAGAAATAGTATACCCAGATTAATGCCGAATAATTGATAAAGCTATTAGGAAATTGACTTTAGAACCCTCCACACACTTAATGCGCCTAAAGCGGGCCCTCCCCGTTGTGACTTTTCTTTTTCGCATGGTACTTTGGCAGGTCAGAAATAATACCACGAAAGGTAAGCAAATGATCCCAGAATCATCATTCATGGAATCTTTAGCAGCTTTGTAACACCCCAAATACAGACCCAGACTGCATTTACTCCGTATATATTAGTTAGACACTTAGACAAACCAGTACCTTCCAACAACTGAGAAAATCTTCATGAGATTCTGGTGGCAGTGATCCTCTGGCAAATTTTCAGCCACAACAATGCGAGCCTACACAGCAACGCAGAATTCAATGATACTAAGCATACACTCGTAATAGATGTGAACTGACATGTTAATCAAATAACAGGCTTGTATACAGAGGAAGCAATGTTTCTCAGTGTTTCCAGATACTAAGCATTTGGTATTTGTACTCATCAAGTTAATTAAATAACAGAAGTGTGTAAGCACAAGCAGAATATGGTAGCATACTTGAAGTTCTTCCATGTCAGAGCTAGTGAGAGGATGCAGGCGCTTCACTTTCTTCCCATCTTCACTAACTACCTGAGATGAAGGCCCAGAGAGATTGGTTGAGAGGGCCAGAAGCAATCTGAACTTACCAAAATAGTAATGCGGAACAAATAGAACCAGATGTCCACATAAGAGCTTAAGATATTTGCAAAGTTGCAATAAGAGAGTACTCATGAAGGACTTACAAGCTTCGTTGAGTTTCTCAGTACTGCTGCAAGCTGAGAATTACTGCTTATCAAGGCCTTGATCTTCTTAAAAGACGCAACTACTGATACCGGCACTGCATATAGACATGCAAAAGTCCCAATTGGAGGATAATTCATCTAATAAAGGATAAATTGATTTGATGCTTAGAAAGCAGAATCACACGACTGATAGTCATGGGTAATTCTCATTAAGGCTAAGTTTAGAAGCATTAGCAGATAAGCTCGCTGATAGTAGACATGCTGGGGGCAAGGTGAGATTTAAATAGCTGGTTAATTATATTGGAAGTGCTTGGTACAACTAGCTCAGAAGAAAGCTAGATAACTGTGAAATGATGTGAAGGGACATGATTGTTGCACCAATCCAAGGATGCTTAGTGTCATTACATAAAAATGTTGTAGGCAAAAATGGAAGGATTGTTGGTCCAATCCAAGCATGTTTCAAAGGACGATTCATGTTAGCCTACCCCAAATCATTTTAGGACTAAGGCTCGATTGTTGTTGTTGTTGTAACTAGTAAATATAGAAGGCAAAGTTAATAGGCTTATCTTATGTTTCTAAGATAAGAAAAAAGTACCAAAAAAGTGATGCATGGAAAATAGGACTCCTTCCAAAATTTAGTGCAAACTACAAATACCCCCAATTATGATTGTTAGGGAAATCCCTAAAAACCCAGTCGACTTCGCCCGTAAGGAGGTAAAATATAGAATCCATTTCCAAGGGCAATCAAGAGGTTTGGAAACTCCGCAAAACAAAATTGAGGAATTGCTTTATGACCAAAGGCACCATGAGATAGCCATACATGCATTCCAGAGAGACTTAAGTTCCATTTGACCCCCAACTCCAGCGTGGCTAGAAAGTTTTACTGAGCTACTTCAGAACTTACTAAATTAGAAGCTTATAGGATATCTTTTTTTTTTTTTTTTGTCGACTTGATCAAACAAGCTTACCTTGATCAGGGAGTTTACTTGTGGCCCACAAGATCATAAGCCGAATGGATGTAAAGGAACATAGCCTAAGCATCGTTTGATAAAGTATACAGGGTCACATGTTGTGCAAGAACGCTCTACGGACATGATTAATTTTAGATTACTGCCCCTGATATTGGAGAAGCCAACTCAACTAAAACAGGCTCAAAGTTTAATCCGATTCATACCATACACCCAATTATCCCTGATATATCTACCAAGATCCCAAGAGGCAACAGCCAAAGACAGACTATTATGCCTCAAAGTTACACTTGCATCCCGCACAGATACAATACCTCAAAAATATTTCATAAAACTACAAAAAAAAAAAAAAAAAAAAAAAAAATAAAAGAGAGAGAGAGATAAATCAGGAGATTGCAACATCATACCATATCCTTCAGAATCCTTGAAGATAAACTTAATAAGATGATCAGTAGTAGCCAAGTTCACATCACTGAAGTAGTATTCCACCTAAAGAAGTCATCAATTTTTCGGTCATGAAAACATAATCACCAAAAACATAATAATTTATCGTAATTCATATAATCTTATTGGAACTTCAAGGCTGCACAATGATAAAAGAACATATTTGGTATTCCCAAAAAGTACGATGATGTATAGGAAATCAAAAACTCAAAAGTCTGCAACATGCACATGAATTTCAGCTTCAGCCAATTTATACCTTCAAACTAGTGTAATTTTCATCAAAAATTGTCCTTCATGCATGGCTTATGGTGACAAATTGGACATTACAAATGATGATCGCAAATCCATATGTCTCCCCCCTCTGATTGCCATTCTTAATTAATGATCAAGTGTCATTTTACATGAAGCACTATTCACTTTAAGATGTCTTTCTAGAGTTTCTACCACACCCAGACAAAAACAAGTCGATGCAATTTATTCTCTTTTCTATCACTCTATGGGCACCGGTAAAGGTGTTGCCGTGTGAAAGGGATCCTTGGCGCACCGGTAAAGGTGTTGCCGTGTGATCGATTGGTCACGGGTTCAAGTCCTGTGGTGGGACCCTTCCCCGGACCCTCGCTTAGCGGGGACGCCAATGTGCACCGAGCTGCCCATTTTCTATCACTCTATGGGCTAAACATGATTTATCGCCCTTTTATAGTTACTACATATATCAAACAATCAATGGCCATGAAAGACAAGTTTGCTTCATATCTAGTCTTCAAAAACAGTCTCTTTAACAACCGAATAAAAATGGCTATCTGTTATAGAAAGATTATCGTAACTGTAGTCTGTAGTCCGCATGACAACATACAGCTTCTTGAGAGAAACTATTAGATTTCATCGGAATAGAAAACAAAAGCACTTCAAATATGCTTCGACAGAAAAAAGGTATTCACCTCAATATCAAAAAGCTTTTCCCCTTATTCACAGTTCAAAATTAAAACATGTTTGTTTGGTAATGTAAATAACTCTATAGCTACAACACACACAGCTAATTTGACAGCTACCCTCGCCAAACAAATCCTTAATGCATAATGCATAACTAGCAAAAGCCGCACAGTCCCTTAATATATATCTTGTTACACTAACGAGCTAATTATTACTACAAAAATGTTATTGCTAGAAACACTACCACTACAAAGGAAGCTACCCTTACCAAACAAACCCATTAATGCATAATCAGCACAATCCCTTAATACATGACTTGTTTCAGCACAACATGGCATAATCTTTTTTCTACAGAACAATAGCAGAAACAAAATAGAGGAAAAAATGGCTGGGGTGCCCAAAACAATGTTACTATTCCCCTCTTTTCACTGGTACCCAAATCAATGTCATTGTTCCTCTCTTTCCGTTGACCCAAAACACTGTCAGAGTTCCTCTCTTGTAAGTGCTGCCAAAAGGTCATCACTCATCAGAAACTAGAACCATAAGATGATCATTGTGTTACCTCGTAATTTCAATGGTATCGGAAACTCTACCACAAGTACACACCACTAACATCATTCAAGCTAACACACACACTTTCTTTTCTGTTCAGAGTTATGAGGTCCAAGTACACAACACCAAAATCATTTATCTCGGCTTCAATCAAATCACTTTCTGTTTCACTATTCTAACGTAATTATGTTACCAAATACCAAATACCCAAAGAATGCCCAGCGCCCCAGCTACTATTTATCAATTTTGATTATTCTAACCTCACTCATTTCAGAAGCCTTGAAAAGAAGATGAATTGGGGCTTAATCAAGAGCTACTAACAGGTTGCGCATAAGCTACATTTCACGGGAGCGGGAGGATCAGGAAGTAACGTTTTTCATTCCTTGGGCAGTACCTCTCAACAGGATTGATACGTTTGGATTCTCCTAAAGGCTTCCTACCTTG
Source organism: Spergularia marina (assembly GCA_963680865.1). Classification (NCBI taxonomy): domain Eukaryota; kingdom Viridiplantae; phylum Streptophyta; class Magnoliopsida; order Caryophyllales; family Caryophyllaceae; genus Spergularia; species Spergularia marina. Next base: position 15,585,406 of record OY804553.1, on the reverse strand, counting down.
CCCGTTCATTTGGTATTAGCTACCGATCTCAAGTATTGGAATGTCACCACTGTAAATTGCACCTAATAACTTCACAATCAAATCCACTACACCCAATTCGTTGACAGGAAATGACCTCAGGTTTACTCAAAATCATACCAAACGCAAATGCCAAGTCAATAGTGAATCACTAAATAGACCTAGTTTTTGATGTGTCAAGATCAAGGAAATATTCATATCGCCTCAAAGATCAAGGACACAAATTCGGCTGAAGACCAAGCCATTTGCGCCTGAGAGGTTAATCCAGATGGCACTAAGATGATTTAGGGCCAAGATTATGTCAATTGTGAAGCTCTAATATCTCCAATCACAGCGCTATCTGAATCGTCTTCACCATCTACACGGCTATCAATATTCATCGGAGAATCAATCAAACATAGTAGCCATTACAATCTATACATAGGCAGCAATCTACGGCGAACTCAAAAATCACAGTTCCAATCAACACAATAAAACCATACCAAAATCGAAGACGAAACCCGACACAGAGGAGAGAGGAGAGAGAAAACAGACCTGATTAATCAATTTCTGAGACGCCTCATCAGTTAATCCATTACTATTAACATTATTATTACTCCGAGACGGAGCACTTCCATGATCCTTATCCTTATCACTTTGTTTACCCTCCTGCTGCTGCTGCTCCTTGTTACTATGCTGTTTAGTAAGACGATTGTTATTATTATTATGCCGATGCGGGGGTTGCTCAAGGTGGTGGTGGTAATGGTGGTGGTGCGGGTGCATAGGGTGGAGATGAGGAGGACCGCGGACAGGAATCGGGACCGGCATGGGGGTAGGAGGGTAAACATGGACCATACCAGACGGTGGAGGCGACGGCGGGGGAACGATCAAGAGGCGGGGATCGGCGGCGGAAAGCGGTGGCGGAGAATGAGACGGCTTCATTGGTACGAACTCCGGCGCCTTTGCATTCAACTTGCTAAACGACGAGTTTCGCGTCAACGGGAGTTGATCGGAATTAGTCGTAGTACTCGTAGTAGTATTAGTATTGGAATTAGTGGTAGTAGAAGAATCTAGGGTTATATCGGAAGATTGATCGGTCATTTTTATTTTTATTTGTTTTATAAAAAATTAGGGTTTAATTGGGTTGACGGGGTAAAGAGTAATCCCGGGAAAAGGGGGGGAAATCTCGGAGTTGAGAGATCGTCGGGGGGGGGGGGGGGAGGGAGAAAAGGAGTGGAGTAGTGGGGGATATATAAGAGGAGAGAGAATTTTGAGAGAGTGGTGAACTGGTGATGGTGAATGGTGATGATTTGAAAGGGAAGGGTGGACGACGATGGGGAGGACGAAGGGAGTGACTCAGTGTGCTGTGGGGTCTACTACTAAACTTGGGTAGTTGGGTGCTTGGGTCTCATCTCATCTTCTGATCCAATAGGTGGGTCTGTTTGAGATCGTCCGGTTTCGACGTGTTTAGGTGTACATACCGCAAGAGCTAAAAACCTTGACCCGATCCGACTCACCTGAAAATACGATTAGGCAGGACCCAAAATTGTGAGCACTCCTAAACTTGGGTCTAATCTTCTGATCCAATGGTGGGTCTGTTTGTTATTATTTTATTTTGTTTCCATCCGCCAAAAAATAAACCCAATTGCTTTTTGTCGCCCGTATTCCCGTATTTCCACCTATGCCCTTCACTAATTACATTCATTAATTGTTAATCTTTTCTACCCTCCCTCCCCCATTACTTCTACTATACTTCCCCATTTCTATCCTCTCTCTTCATAATCCCCCATTTTTGTCCTCTCTCTTCCCCATTGTTGTCTCTCTGCTCCTCATTCCTTCTTTTCCATATCTTTCAACCCCATCTCGGTTCCCCAGTTCGTCGGATATTTTCTCCAAATATCCCCATCAGCTCATACGTTTTTTTTCGAGAATTTGAGGGAATCATTCCCAAATTACGCGGTTGTTTTGAGCATATTGAAATCCAGTTTTTATAAAAATTTACATATAGAATTAAAGATTTGAGGAAGACAAACATGAACTCATATACTTATAATTTCGATCATTAATAGTAATTACACAAACTTTTCATATATTGATTCAGAAATGAAAATTTTCATTCTAATCACACATATATTGATTCAGAAATGAAAATTTTCATTCAGATCACACTTGTACAAACTAATATTCCTACCCTAAAATCGACACATGTGGGCCACACCATGGTTTTTTACACGGCCAACTATGGTGTGGCCCACATGTGTCGATTTTACGGTAGGAATATTAGTTTGTACAAGTGTGTTCTAAATGGAAATTTTCATTTCTTGGTCAATATATGTGTGATGTGAATGAAAATTTTCATTTCTGAATCAATATAAGGAGTTTGTGTAATCATTTATAATGAAGTGTATCGAGACTAACACTCTGAATGGAAGATTTTAGTTTTGAATGTATATCATAAGCAAATTGTGTAGTTTTGTATGTACAAGAGTTACATTCTGAATGAAAGATTTCAATTCTGAATCAATATATAATGTGTAATTTCTTATAAAGAAATGTATTCGAGATTGCCAGTCTGAATGAAAGATTTTAATTTAAATGTATATAATAAGCAAATTGTGCAACTTCTTATAATGAAGTGTTTTAACAAGATTTACTTTGTGAATGAATTATTTATGTTGTGAATGGATGTAATAAGCAAATTGTGTAATTTCTTACAATGAAGTGTATACACAAGATTTACACTGTGAATGGATGATTATAGTTGTGAACTGATATAATAATCCATTTGTGAGTTTTCTTATGATGAATTAAGTGTATACCTAAGATTTCACTGTGAATTGATGATTTCATTTGTGAATCGATATAATGAAGTGTATGGACAAGATTACAATCTGAATAGATAGTTTCAATTGTTAATCGATTTAATAGACACTTTGTGTAATTTTTTATAATGAAGTATTTACACCTGGGACGATTGGATGATTACACTTGTGAAACGATATAATAAGAATTTGTGTAATTTCGTATAATGACGTGTATACATAAGTTCTGCTCGCCTTCATCTCTCTCTCTCTCTCTCTCTGGATAGACTAATAGGTTTGACAATATAATCAAATAGAATTGATGTATACTCTTGGATGGCTTACAAATGAGACGAGCAAGGTTTTATATGACTTATTAATTGTATAAGTTGGCAAAAGCAAGGCACTATATACAAATTAGTATCATTCTCTACATTCGATAGACTGTTAGGTTTAACGAAATGGTCAATTAGATTTGATTTATACTCTAAGCGTACAAATGAATTGAGAAAAGGTTTTATGTGGCTTTTCCATTGGATAAGTTAGCAACTGCACTGTAAATTAGGATCATTTTCTACATTCGATAGACCGATAGGTGTAACGATAACAATCAATTACAATTTATATATACTCTCGGCTTATGAATGACCCGTTTAAGATTGTATATGAGTTTTTAATTCAATAAGTTGGCTATAGGCACTATAAATTAGGACAATCCTCTACATTCGACAGACTGGTATGTTTGACGATATACTCATTTAGAGTTGATACTAACTCTTAGCATATACAAATGAGTCGAGTAAGGTTTATGTGGCATTTTCATTGTATAAGTTGGCAAGACGCACTATAAATAGAATCATTCTCTATTTCGACAGACTAATAGGTTTGACGACAACAGTCAATTAGAATTGATGTATACTCTTAGCGTACAATTGAACTGAGTAAGGTTTTATATGCATCTTTACTTGTATAAGTTGGCAAGAGACACCATAAATTAGGATCATTCTCTACATCTATACGAGTAATTGTAAACCATTAAATCCGATATACTATATACAAAGTAGGCAAAGTAAGTGTTGAATCCGATATACGAGTACTTGTAAACCGTTAAATCCGATATACTATATATTTAAGGTAGGCAAAAGTAAGCGTTCAATCCGATATACGAGTACTTGTAAACCGTTAAATCCGATATACTATATATATAAGGTAGGCAAAAGTAAGCGTTCAATCCGATATACGAGTACTTGTAAACCGTTAAATCCGATATACTATATATATAAGGTAGGCAAAAGTAAGCGTTCAATCCGATATACGAGTACTTGTAAACCGTTAAATCCGATATACTATATATATAACGTAGGCAAAAGTAAGCGTTCAATCCGATATACGAGTACTTGTAAACCGTTAAATCCGATATACTATATATATAAGGTAGACGAAAGTAATCGTTCAATCCGATATATGAGTACTTGTTTATACATATATTGTACAAATATGTATGTGAGTATTGAAATTAGATTGTATAGTGCAATTATTATGATTAATGACTCGTTGTATGACGATATATTACCAATTTCGCTATGTGCCAAACCAACTTATTTTTAAGGTCCTACGGTAATAAGGTTACCATTAATCACGTCACTATCTGTATATTATCATGCTTTGTACATCCGAACTAGTGGGAAGGGATTATCTATTATTGACAATAGAACTACGTGAGCTATCTAGTTAAATGATGACCGTTATATTATGTTATATTCAAATTTATTATCAGAAATTTATTATCACGTTATATCATGAATTTATCAACTTATTTTTAAAGTCCTACGGTAATAAGGTTACCATTAATCACGTCACTATCTGTATAGTATCATGCTTTGTACATCTGAACCAGTGGAAAGGGATTATCTATTATTGACGATAGAACTACGTGAGCTATCTAGTTAAATGATGACCGTTATATTATGTTATATTCAAATTTATTATCAGAAATTTATTATCACGTTATATCATGAATTTATTAAGTCATTTTGGTTTAAGAAAATGAAATATACTTCGGGGTTTATGCTAGATAGTACGTTTACGACACGGTTTATTATTCATACAAACTTTTGAAAGTCGTTCGAGAACCATCGTTCAATAACACAAATCAAATCACTCCTCATTCATTCAGTTACGGTTACAATGTCATTCAATATACATAATATTGATTCATTTGTCAAATTACGAGTCAGATACTATACACCAACATTACTCATCTGTACGATTAAAAATTGATTCAGAACACCATTTATTGATATGTCTTTTTATGACGGTTGCGTGTTTTGAAATTTGGTGGGAAATTTTAAAATATTATGCCACTCTCTCTCCTCTGCAAAACAACTTTTCATCGTCGCTGAACGCAACTTTCTGCCTATGACCCTCCGTGTACGACTCCAAACCATGCTTATGACAACCCCTATCGTCGTCCATAAGACATAATCGCCAAGTCAAGTGCTCCATCTCTACAACTTTAAGCGCAAAAGTACAACCTAACTTATGAGTAGTAGTCTTTCTCGGATTATCAGCCGATACCTTTCGACTCCGTTTTCTAGGGCCATTGTCGCAATGTAGGTACTGCCTCCATAAACCGTCAGTCTATTTGTTCCTTTTGTACGAAGATTTTACCAAGAAAAAACCCTTGCTCTTTGCTATTTCATTCGCCCAAACGAAGGCTTCGCCGAAAGACAGGAAATTTTGGTCCGTCACAAATAAATGATTATAATTGACTTTGTTTCCACCGTAATCTCGTGTATTCACCTACGTTATACATAAAATCAAATATTGTAAATCTAATTTAAATTCAACAATTAAATCAACTAAATTATAAGATATTACGAAGGTAACGATTTACGCATAGTCCATATAATATTGATTCAAAAGTTCAATTATTCATTCATAGTGTCAATGTCGAGGTCAATAGAAAACAAGGACTGGAATGCCATATATATTTTGCTTTATATGATCATTGAATAATAAAATTATTGATTCAATCCTTCATTTATTCATTCTAAAAGCCTATTTATTCATTCGGAATCAAAAGTATTCATCGACATGATGTATATTTATTCATTCTAAAAGCCTATTTATTCATTCAAAATCAAGATGATTCATCCACATGATGTATTAGATAACGAATATCAAGAGCTCGGGAAACTAAATTAAATTTTATTTGGAGGAGGGGTAGAAAATGGAGGAAATAAAAATGGAGGGAAATGAGGGGGGTGATAATAACGGAGTGAAAAACAGATTAGCAAAATTAAGTTAAGATTAGTCAAGGGCATCATTGGAAATACAAGAAAATTATACGAAATACGGGCGACGAATAGCGTTTTTTAGGGCGACGTATTGCAACTCCCGGGACTTGCTATTTGTCGCCCTAAAATACGCTATTCGTCGCCCTTATTTCGTATTATACTCCTGTATTTCCAAGTATACCCTTGACTAATCTTGGCTTAATTATGCTAATTTTTATTTATCTCCATAATCTTCCCCCTCATTTCCCTCCATTTCCCCCTTCCTTCTAGCTTGTTCTACCCTCCTCAAAAAAAAAAAAAAAAAAAAAAAAAAAAAAATTTCTCGTCATCACTCCAAGCATCATTCCATAGCTTCCCTCCATCACTCTAAAGCATCACTCCATAGCTTCCTTAGCTTCAATAGTCTCTTTCCTCATCACTCCATCATCCCGAATACGTGGAAGCTTTGAATTGACTTGTTGGAGAAGATTCGAAGAACGCAAAGGAGAAGACTCGAAAAAAGCAAAGATGACTTCAAATGAGAATGTAAGTTATTTTACAATGTTGGAATTCATTGTTAGAGTTCCATAATATTGCCATGAATGAATCCACGATTTAGCACAGAAAATATTGTGGCCGTGTAAAAAACACAGCTCAACCATGGTCGAGCCGTGTACAAAACACGGCCTGACCATTGTGGAGCCGTGTCTTTTACACGGCTCGACCATGGTTGAGCCGTCTTTTGTACGCGGCTCGACCATGGTGAGGCCGTCTTTTTTACGCGGCTGTGCAAGATCGTGACCCATATCTACTAAAGTAAACATTGAATAACATGCCCAAAAGTTGGTAGTAGTACTTCTTATGTAAACATAATGTGGATGAATAATATTGATTCTGAATGAATAAATAAGGTTACGAATGAATAAATGATGTGTCGATGGAATTGAGCGTCTGAATCAAGGATTTTATTATTGAATGATCATATAAAACAAAATATGTAATTTAAGTCATAGTTTTCTGTTGACCTCGTCATTGACACTGTGAATGAATAATTGAACTTTCGAATCAATATCATATTGAGTTTGCGTAAATTGTTAGTTTTGTAATATCTTATAATTCACTTGATTTAATTGTTGAATTTTTATTAGAATTAGAATTGATTTTATGTGTATATATGTAACGTAGGTGAGTACACGAGATTATGGTGGAATCAAAGTCGATTATAGTCATTTGTTTGTGACGAACCAAGTATTTCTGACTTTTGACGAAGCCTTTGTTTGGGCGAATGAAATAGCAAAGAGCAAAGGTTTTTTCTTGGTAAAAGTTTCGTATAAAAGGAACAAACACACTGATGGTCTATGGAGGCAATACTTACGTTGTGAGAATGGCGTTACAAAACGGTATTATAAGGCATCGCTTAATAATCCGAGAAAGACTAGTACCCATAAGTTAGGTTGTCCGTTTGCGCTAAAGGTCATTGAGATTGAGGACTCCACTTGGCGATTATGTCTTATGGACAGCGATAGGGGTTATCATAACCATGGGTTGGAATTCTACAGAGAGGGTCATAGGCAGAGAGTTGTGTTCACCGATGATGATAGAACAATGATCTGGAAATTGGACAGTGCAAACGTTCGGGTGATGCATATGAAACAGATAATCAATGATTCTAAAGAGCATGGTTGTCACAACTTGAAACAGTTTCACAATGAGAAGCAGAAGATGAGACGTGAAGCTATGGGAGATATGAATGCCATCCAATATCTATTCTATCTTGGTAAAAAACACAACTACATTACCTTTTCTAAGAGCGATATCGAAACTGGCCGGATGACGCATTGCTTCATGGCACATTCTGAGCATGTTCTGATGTTGGAAGTGTACTATGAAGTGATATTAATCGATGCTACGTATAACACCAACAAGTACATCTTTCCTCTGGTCGAGCTTGTTGGTTTAACCCCCGTCAACTCGAATTTCATGATAGCGTATTGTATGCTGATCGACGAAACATCTGAATCATACTCGTGAGTGTTAGATAAGTTGAAGAGTTTGTTGTCTGAACCACGAGTGCCAACACGTATCTGTATCGACAAGGAAGCGTCACTCCTTAAGCCTATAGTGACTATATTTCTTCAATCGAGACATTTGTTGTGTAGGTGGCATGTCGATAACAATGTTAGGGCAAAGGCGTTGATATTTGGCACCGATGAATTAGTTGAAGCAATTGTGCACGGGTCCTGGAAGAAGGTTGTCGAGGCTACGACAGTTGATAGTCTACAAACAACAATACAGTACCTGGAATCAACATGGGGTAGGACTGTTGCATTTCGTGATTATATCAATCAAGAATGGATTCCACATATTGAGAAGTTTGCGTTTTCACATATTACCAACGTACGCCATTACGGGAACGTTTGTACGAGCCATGTCGAAAGTGCTCATGCGGCTTTGAAGGTATGGTTATCCACATGTACGGGATCTGCCGATACCGTGTTTCGGAAAATCCACAGTCACCATCGTTCCAAATTGGACAGATTAAAAGGTTGCTTGAAGATTCTCGTAACAAGGTTCGCTCAACTGGGCTTGGTCGTCCTTTTAGGTTATTGAGTTGTCATATATCTCTATATTCCATTAGTTTGTTGGAAAAGGAGAAGAAGCGGTACGAAAGTCTCGGGTCGACTGTTGTGGAGAACTGTGGGTGTGTATTGTCTCGGACTCACAGCCTTCCGTGTGCTTGTATGATTCACAATGCAATCGAGGAAGGTTACGAGTTCTACCCGTACCACATATCTGCATTTTGGTCAAGACTTATCTATCAGCAAGCTTCTATGATGACAAATCATCCACGTGACGCTCGTACAACAGAGTTGGATGAGTTCGAGATGTTGATCAACCAGGGCCGCAACGCACAACCTTCCATCGTACGAGCTCTAAACATTAGAATTAATAGTATACTTCATCTCGAGGAGGAAGGTATGAAGGAGCCGCAAAGGAAAGACAACCTAATGTGTAGGCCTCGTAAAAAGAGCACGAAGGCTGACCCGTCTTGGTTTGAACATGTGTCTCGTCTCCCAAACTACAACTCTTCCTCAAAGCGAAGCCCGAAGTCGAAGCACTTCTGGGCAGTCTCAGCCGACGTCGACTTGTAATACAGGTGAATGAATTTCTATATTGATTTTGTTGATATTTAATTGTCGTAAACTGCTAAATAAATTGTATTGTCGTGTCGTATGTGTATGTAGTTCCCGTTGTTTCCGGAGCACCCTTGATGAGAAATTATCGCACAGACGTCGATGCCTTCCCATACAAGCGAATACTCCCACCTGGACTATTTGATTACCTCATCGGGTGGTATGATCCTGAAGGCGATGGGCATTGCGGTTTCCGGTGTATATCTCACGCCCTTCGTGGAGAGGAGGATCATTTTTTTACAAATGCGTGCATCCCTCATAGACGAAATTGGGAAACCTATTTATAGTGAGATTTTAAGGTGGAGCAGAAAGTAGAGGCGAAGCAACGATGCGCATTCATTGGGAAAACAATGGACCGTGCGAGAGGGCGAACTGGATGCACTGCCCAAATGATGAATATGGGTTCTCTTCTATGCACAATTGCACAGTTTTGGTGTATTATTGTCATTACCGAGGTAATGAGCTTGTTGAGTCCTCGGGCTACACCATTTTACTGATGCGTACTCCTATTGGCCTATCCGAACCTACCGGAACATTAGTTTTATTGAACTGGTGCCCATTGGATTCATTTGTTTCTTAAAGAAACTTTCCCAATGCCCCGTGTAGAACCTCAATGGTCCTATTTATGTGACCGTGATCTTATCTCGCGTTGGGGCAACCTATAATGAAGCACCCTGTGGGAGTCGATTACGAGTGTTTCTTAGTTTTGTAATAAAACTCCATGGAATAGTGGTTTATTTTGGTGAAATATATGAAACCTCATTTTTTGTGAATTATACTTGTCCATCCTACTGTTTTGAAGGATTAGGAATAATTTGTTTGCAATCCATTGATATGTACAACGTCATAGCGGTAGCTGATTATGAGTTTAGGAATGATTTTTGCAATTCATTAGAAGACATGTTACTCGATATACTGATAAAAGACACATATTTCATCGAACCAAGGAGCGGAAAACATGTATTGGAAAATAGGAGGAAAATATTACACGAGTTCCGCTAGTCTGATGACTAATAGTTACATGCATATAACACCAACAATAATGTTTAGAGTTGAGGGTGTTAGCACTGTCTAAGAAATACTGCACTGACGCTATTAAGGTGTTTGGCGTCGTAGCAATTACGATTACACGTCGACCTGCTCTTAATTTACAAAGCTTGATTCATGCCCACAAAATATAACGTAGTTTTATCAACCAATTGAAGCTGTAGGACGACCCTTTTTGATGCGCCTCTTCTCGTTCGCTTCAGTCCTACCCAGGTCCATGAGTTTTTCGGATGCCTCGTTGTACTCGTCTAGACATACAAGTGGCATGCAGACCTACCGACAAGATTTGAAATAACATGAAACCTGCACACATTGGATTACTGATTAGAACACATGGACAATTGCATTAGAACACATGGACACTTACAGCATACGAAACTGCATGTTTGAGGTTAAGTACAACATGTAAGACTCTCACCTCGGCAGTACTAGGCACTCCTCCGTCCCATAGGAAAATGCCAAGTAGCATCATGATTCCGCAGCTACTTCTGGAACAGAAAACATAGGTTGAAAATGTACCCAAGCATAACTGCCTATATGTTCACAATGGCCTATTTGGAAGGTCCGGAAAGACCCTCCCTCCCATTCATGCAAAGTGTTCAATATTGTAGACCTTTATATGAATGATAAAAGTTACCAATGTCATATGAATAAAGAAAATAAGCAAATGTTGTCTTACGTGTCATCTTGATTCGGAATACGGGTCAAATCTGTAGACCAACTCCGAAACCTTTCCCCGTGTCCATGTTGAAGAGAATTGATCAATGCGACGAACAAAGAAACCTATGTGACAATGTAAAATGACCCGGTTAGTTCCATAAGGTGATGTTAATAAGTGTCTATGCTAATATGTGTATGTCCAATAGAATATGACCAAGTTACTTTGGTTCCTCACCATTTCGCTTCTAATACGACTATAGTACTCACTGTCCATTGCACATATCGAGTCGAGCAAACAAATCTTTCCTTCACCAGCGTCAAAAACATAACAGAACTAGTGGTTGTCGAATACAATAGGGAAGAAAAGCTGCAAAAGTTGACAACATTCTGAGATATCATGCTAAATCCAAAATGCTAAATCCATCATGCTTGAATCCAAAATGCTTGAATGTGATAGGACAAAGAGAAGATCATATTATTTGAATTCTAAGTATTGAAATCAGTTGAATTTACATGTCATGTCAGATGGAGATCAAGGGCCAACAATCTTACCACTTTGTAGAGGTTCATGTCAAGATGACAAGCAAATGCTCGTAGCTTTCTAAATGATTCGACAAATGTTACAAATGCATAAACCTACACAATAATTGATTGAAAGTAAATATGGGTATAAAAAGTGCATTATTATGACATAAATTGTAGCGTAAATTTTTGTATGAGTTTAGAGTGCCAACCATGTGGTCTGGGCTAAACATGAAGCGCTGTCCAGCCCATTTTTTGTTGTACAGAATGGTGACGGTCCTCACCAAATTAGTCCGAACACGTTGTCTAGGGCAGAAGTTGTCTGGTATGTTATGTACATGCAGATACATTCCATCAACAACCACGGCGTTCAATTTGGGCTCCTTAGCCTCAGTAGCAATTTCGCGGGTCCTAGTAACGACAAAATTGGTTGATTAAATTTGTTTATGCAACAAAATAAGGATACAAACCTTTAAAAAAGAATAAATCATTATGTAGGGGCAATGGAAAGGGTATAGAAAACGTACCCCACTCTAGGATGCACTCTAGGATGGTGTTTGTAAGTCGTAATGTAATGAATCAATTCTTCAACCTCTTTCGTAGGTTTCCATCCAACGAAGTTCCTAGCCGGTGTTCTGACTTGTGAATCACTGGTGTAGCTCCCAATACGGTGTAAGGTGTCATTATGCTTTGGCTCTGCAATATTGTTTGGTGCTGTGTATGAATGCTCACCGACTTCACTCATTATCTTTCGAGACAACTTTGTAATGTCTGGGAGGTCTTCACAATGCAACTCCTGTGAAGCCAGCATGTCATTAATGTTCATCTCCGCCACATACTGATCTTCCTCTCTGTGTATCTCGGTCTCCTCCATGTCATCAACCTCGTGAACCAGCCAATCTGATGACTGTATCTGCATAGCCTCAACTACTTGTGCATTCACCATGTCTTCTGCCTCTCTGGCCTTCTCCACCTCATCGGCCAACCTCTCGGCCTTCTCCATCTCATCGGCCAACCTCTCAGCATCTTCCTCTAATCTGCGACTTTCGGCGGCTTCCCTCTCCGCTGCCAGCATATTTGCTTTCTCTTTCTCTGATCTCTCTTTCTCAGCTCTCTCCTTCTCAGCTTTAACCCTCGCCCTATCGGCCACAATCTGAGCTGCTCTTTTGGCCACTCTGCCTGCAATTGAAGTTTTGGTTACAACACTGTTACTCGTAATCGCCCCCTGGCTTTCGCCCTCCCTCAACAACACCCTTTGAGTTCCCACTTCATACTGGTATTGAGCAATCACCACACCATCACCGTCATTAAGACGAACGCCTATTTCCTCCGCCTCACTGTGTGTGTCAGAAAAATGACCCTTTGCACGAGCTTCCTTTAGAAAGTTCGTGGTGGAACATTCACCCACAGGCAGTGATTTAGATGAGTGCCTTTGAAATCCACATGCCGTTATGCCAACGACAACGGGTCTAGTGTCTGTATGTACACCACTCAGGGTCCTTCTTCTTCCCCTTTGAAGGCTTGGAAGATTTTGAAGCATTGACAAGAGCGTGAGTCATTGGTTTGGGTGCATTCTGGCCAATTTCAACAACCCCAATTTTTCGCTTACGGGGGAGCCTTCTATTTGGACTGTCATTGATGCTGGCATCTTTTGCACTAGTAGTTGATAACATGACTGGCATATGACTATCACCGTAACGTCTGTGCAGCTGCTCGGACGGGTGACCACTTCCATACCAAATGCTGTGAACAAACTAAAACGTAAGGCAAGCGTATGAGTCAATTGACATTGCGCTAATAACATAATATTTGGTTGAATTACCAACAATTAGAATTCAAGTCAGGGACGGAGCTAGAATGTAAAGTAGAATTACCAACTTAAAGAAAGTATGTTCCTTCATCAATCAAACTTATTCACCAAAAAATCTATGTTCGATAATTTGCTGGTATAATAGTTTAAGGTTACATTAGGAATTATTGCTGAACCTGATTGTAATGCCATGATCTCTGTTCTCTCTAGCTAATGCTCTTTTGATGTGTTAGATCAAGATTTATCGTTCTCTGTAGCTCTTTGGAGTGTTGGTTTCAAATTCTTTACTGCCGACTTTGTTATTTATTTTAGTATTAAAATGTGGTGTACCGATGTATATGGAGAGTGAGATGTGAGATTAATGCAGCTTTGGTGTGGCGGTGATGCGGTTCACACGTAGTGTATATATAATTGGGTTTCATCTCTTTCCAGCTGAGTTTTATAAATTTCCTTTCAAATTTTGCTTTCATTTTGCATCCATATTTCATGGCGTATAATTTATTATCTACTTGAGTTAGTGCAAACTTATATTTGTTGTGCTTTGGTGTTGTATGCCATGAATATGTTGTATCAGATATTGGAAATGTGGGTATTGACATCTAATTTGCTTAGTTTGAGGGTGGCATTCTACTGTCTCTTTAATAACTCATGTGAGTTCATCAATTCTTTTGATTCATCTGTTTGGATTGCCTTTCTGTTGATTTATGCTTTTTAGTTTGATCTATATTATTTCCTCAATTCTGATTATGTGTGGTTGCAGGGGGTAAAATGATTACAACTGAATTGAGGAAGCTTAGGGGCTGCTCTTCCCCAACAAATAAAGCGTCTGTGTTTTGTGTTGGTGAACCATGTTCCAGACATAAGTTAAAATATAGGACCATGTTTCTCAGTTTTTTGATGTTCCGTTGATCATTGCGAATTGGTGTTGCTCGAATACATCATATACTGCAATATGTAATGTGACTTTTAGATATATCTTTAAAATTATCAAAATTATCATGGGTATGTTCTCCTCGGGTATGCGTGGTGTAATTGTTTTGGGTCTGTAGACACACTAACCTGTTTGGGACTTTTGGTTGATGATCATGAATTTTTTGGAGCTTTGGAGATATTTGAGCAACTTGGTTTTGCATATTTAATCATCCATTATTGTTTGTTTGATTTTTATTATAGTGTGCTGCTAATCGTATGACTATTTGATTAACTGAGTGTCATTTTGATTCACGTTGACCGGATTTTTGTGATTGTTTGGTGGCTTACGGTTCAGGTTCATGTAGTTGCGGGTGCAGGGGACGTGGGTGGACCGCACGTGGGGAGGAATAGGATAAGTCAAGGTAAAATGGTCTGCTGATTCAATTAACTGGGTTCTTTTAGTATGTATACAAAATTTGTTAACTTATTTTAATTGACTTTTCTTTTGTTACCTTAGTTTCGAATTTTTGGGGCCTATTGTTCCCTTTATTATGCCTTTTCTGGTTATCTATTGGTAGTCTTGGCCTTCATGAGTATCAATAACCTCAAATCTCAAGCTTGAATACTTGATGAATAAAAAATTTCAACTACTCATATAAGTTTACGGTTTACCTATTCTAAAGACAACCCTTAATATTTTTTCTCATTTCTGGGCTCATTTTGGATTCTAAGATTACTTGAAATCTCTAGAGTTTTGGAAAGGTCTAAATTCGTTTCATATTGACAGTGGTAGGGTTGGAGAATGAGGACGACAATGGTGGCGAGAAGAGTAATGATGGCTCATTTTTTTTAGTTACTAAATTTTAGTCTTGCATCATTGCTGAACTTGATGGTAATGACATGATCTTTGTTGTCTCTAGCTAATGCTCTTTGTATAATTGTGTTAGAACAAGACTTACCATTCTCTAAAGCTATTTGATGTGTTGGTTTCAAATGCTTTTCATTCTCTAAAGCTATTTGATGTGCTGGTTTCAAATTCATTACTGCTCACTTTGTTATTATCAAAATGTGGTAATCTCTTATTGAGCCAGTGTATTGTTCTTTGAATGATAAAGTCATGCCATCTAAGAGTTCAGAAACAATGGAAACCTTGTAACAAACCTGTTGCTGCACAATTTAGTTAGGCTACCTTTTTTCAGCCTTCCCTTTTTCTTTCAACTTTTTTGGGGCCATGGGGAGGGTGTTAATGGTTTGTAGAGAAAGTCAGATGTTTACCACAATTTGACAGTGTCAGACCCCTTTGCAAATAGGTATCACGACTATCCATGGTTTAAGGCTTGATGTTTTCTGTTTCTGCCAATTTGTTATATGGTATTCTGCCTTTCTAATAAGGTATCAGTTCCCTGGGACTCTCTTCAATAAACTTACTACTTGAACAAAATTAACACCGGGTACCTCTACAGATGGGTATACTCCGCTGCTATGACGGTTTTGCTGGTGGTCTTCAGCCAGGTGTTAGTGGCAGGAATGAGAGATGTTCCGTCATAGTAAAGAATTTAAACCCTAACGTAAGTCAATTTGCTACCTAACTACTTACCTTAGAAAATTCTCAAGTGAAGTTGATAATCTATTCTCTCCTAAACTTGGTGGTCTATGAATGTTCTACCAGAAAATAGATGAAGACGAGCTTTTCAATTTGTTTTCTTTATATGGAAACATTGTAAGGATCAAGCTTCTCCGAAATAAACCAGACCATGCGCTTATAGAAATGTCCGATGGCTTTCAGGCTAAATTGTCGTCCACTTCGTAAAGGTATGATATCTATATCGTCTATTTAATGTAATTTTGTATATTGATTCCATGTTAATGTTTAACAAGGAGTAAGGATTCAGATTCAATGGTTAGATATATAGTGGCAATAAACTAACTGAAATATGCTTCCAGCGTGCTGAGAGATCCTTCAACAAAAATACATGCCTTTTTTCAAATCTTTGTTCTTTGTCTCTGCGATAGAATAGAAAGGGATAAATCAGGGAGGTAGATCGATATTGTCCCCTTACTTCTCCCTCTTTGCTTCTTCACATGCCAGTGGGTATCAGTTGATACTAATTTTCGTCGTCCACTTTAATTCATTACAGTATGTTACTCCCTAAGTCCTCTATCTACTTTCCTTCGAGTTATGCGTGCTCTACTGGCTTGAGGATATTGTTGCTATTCTTAAATTCACTTTTATTTAGTATTAGATTTAACTATGTTAGTTCAGATAAGATGTTGTTGAATTTCCAGGAGGTGGGAGATAGTGAGGGGAATGGAATGAGGTGTAAGGATCAGAGGAGGGAGGAGAGAATAAATGAGGATTAGCAGGGTGATTAAGAGCAGCAAGACGTTGTTGCTTTTGTTTCTGACGCTGACAAGCCTTGTGACTTTTGAAACCAAAAGAAAACATTATTTACCTCTATATGACCGTACACTTTTAGCCGGGCTGTGATCTGCAGTATCTGCTCTGCACTTGGTGTTCGTCTATGCTCATCATTATACATGATTTCCAACATTTCTATTTGTTCCTTCGTTGGATTCCACCTAGACCCTCCCACACCTGATCCCTCCTCCCGCATCTCACCATTGCAATCATTCCTGGCTTCTGTGTGAGTTGGACCGATTTTGAATTCTTTTGCCAAGGTTCTGCATCTTAGTGCTGTACAAAAGTTGGTTTCTGTTTTATTTTTGGTGTAAAGGTTTTTATGGCTTAGAGTTGGGTCTAGTTCTTCGAAAAAGGGCTCTATGTGGAGAGGGGGAGCGGGGGAGTTTGGTGACAATAAGAGAGAATAAGAGAGGGGGGAGGAGGGAGCGGGAAAGAAGGAGGATAGGACAACAGAAAATGCGTTGGGCAACAATTGGGGAAGAGTGAAGAAGATGGAGATATTGATAGAGAGTCAGAGAAAATAAAAGAGGAAATGAAACCAAGATGAGGAGGGAGATAACAGGGATATAGGGGAGGGGGTTAGAGAGTCAAAAGAAGTGGGTTAACAGAATATGAGAGTGAAAAAAGTTAATGAAAAGAATATAAGAAGGGGGAAAAGATGCTTTAACATATGAAAAGCAAGAAACAGTTGAAGACTTAAAAAAGACGGGGGGATAGGGAGGTCAAGTGTTTAGATTGGGAAAAGCAAAAAAGACACGGGCATGTATTGAGGAAGAACCTTAAGAAAGAGGAGGGAAGTAAGACCTAAGAGAAGATGGAATAAACGGAGATTGATGCTGTAGTGTGTAATCCGCATGTTTTAGGCATTTTAGGGGTTATTTGGGCATGGTTTTATCGTCAATCGTAGACCATTTTATTCGGAGTAATTTTGGAGCTTATTTGATGGTTTTACGGGATTTCGGTTCTCAAGACCCTTTGGCGGCCCTTGGATGTAAATAGAAGATCGAGCTATGACTTGGAGCGGGTTTCGAGGAGAAGTTAGCTCGTCTATTCATCGGGATTTACACTAGCTCGAGAGAAGAAGAAAAGAGAAGATGAATTCAATTTCCTCAACATGAGGGAGTGTGTCCTCGAGTCGAGGCTTTTCTCGCTCGACTCGAGGAGAGTGTTCCTCGAGTCGGGGATCCCGTCATTCGACTCGAGGATTCCTCTCCTCGAGTCGAGGAAGCTAGCTTCCGGGAAGTTTCCCATGGGCTTCCGACGGTTTCTTTTTGCTTAAGAAATATCTAATTCGTCTTTTAGTGCTATGTACTTAGACTTAATAAAGGGGCTTGAACCCCTTGAACCCCTCAATAATACTAATGAACTTTTCATTATATTTTTGCATCTTGTTCTTATTTTCTAGAGAGAGAAACTCAATGAGAGATTAGTGAGAATTAGTATTTTCATTATGATTCCATTTCAAATCTTGTTGTAATAATTAGTATGGGAGGCTAATCCCCTTCCTAGACTCTTGGTGTAATCAAATTCTTCATCCTTTGTATTAGTAAGTATTTTTCTCTCTAATTTGCCTTTAATTTCATTCTTATTAATTCCTTGTTCTTTAATGCATGATTTATCCTTGTTTTATCGACTTAGCTACTAGATTAGACTTAGGTATTTCATATGCTTGGTTGATAATTGGTGGTCATTGATTATTAACCCTAAAGGAAGCAACTTTCACATGATTAGTGTCGCGGTTGCGGCTAATTAGTGATTTGAGGCAACTAATAGATTAAATTTGATTAGTGTCACGGTTGCGGCTAATTAGATAATAATTTGGGTTGTTCTTAATCTTTTATTAGTCCTTTCTCTTCATGCCTTTGGTTGTGATTTGTTTGAGTGGTCACTAGACAAATTAGGACTATAAGGAGGGGAATTTGGTAGCGGTTGCTCAAATTCCCCATAAAAGAGGATTAATAGGTTAAAACCGGGATTATTAATAATTGGTAATATGAGAGAGAGATAAAACTTACTATACTAGGGTCTTAGAAGAGATTATCACCGAGAGTCGCTTTAATCAAATTGATAGTTAGTTTATTTCGCTTTTATTCAAAACTCAAACCAAAACCCCCTTTTTAATTGCTTTATTTCATTTATTTTGCTTATTCCGCACTTTAATTGCATGTTAGACTTCCCCTCTTCCTCATGGATACGATACCCACTTACCCTTGCTAGTTAGCTTGATTTAGTGGTAATTTGACTAGGAATAACGACTTTTTAGCTTGTCAAATTTGGCGCCGCTGCCGGGAAAGAGACGTTTTTAGTCTTTTTGCTATTTTTTGTGTGGCTTTTATATATCTTTGTTGTGTGCTTTTCTTTTTGTTTTTTTTTTTTTATTTTTTTTTCTTCTAATTGTGTTTGAGGCTTTTTCTTATTTGTTTCCTACGGTGTTTGGGCCACTAGCCTATGGTCCAAACTCGCTCTACTAATCACGATTCGAGTTATTTTGAGATAGATTGAGAACTTGAGAGAACAGTGAGGTAAAGAAAGAAGTTATCACTGGAGCAAGTGAATCAAGTGGTTGTTGAGGAAGAAGGGAACATGTTTGCCGAGTTTGATTTGTTTAGGGAGGACGGTTCTTACATTTCCGCAACCTCCGACTTTGTTGGCCTTAACACCATGAGTATTCGGGAACTCAGCGCCCCGGATCTCTCACAACAACCCTTATGCATTGTCTTCCCCGATGATGAGGCTACTTCAAGAATCGAGATCAAAGGAGCTCTACTACATCATCTACCCACCTTCTACGGCCTTAGCACGAAGGATGCTAATAAACACATTATGGGGGTTCACATGGTGTGCAACAATATGAAGCCGTCCGGGGTTGATTTAGACACTTTCTTCCTCAAGGTATTTCCGTTTTCCTTGAAGGATCGTGCCTTGAATTGGCTCTACACTCTCCCCCACAATAGTATCACATATTGGGAGTTGTTAAAGAAGGCTTTTATCATCAAATACTTCCCCAACACGAAAGCCTCCGCGTTGAAGAAGGAGATATCCACGATTGAGCAAAGGGGAGAGTCGCTCGCCTGCTATTGGGATCGCTTTTGAGAGTTAGTAGCTAGTTGCCCTTACCATGGCTCCAAGGAGCAAGATTTAATCCTATTCTTCTACCACGGGCTCAATGAACAAGACTATAGGCACGTGGTAGCTTCAAGCAATGGGGGGGTTGGACAAAATGACCCCGGCCGAGGTTTGGGATTTGCTTGAGGAGCTAGCAACGAACTCAAGGGATCGAGAATCCAAGAGGTGTGTGAAGAGGGTGAATGTGGTAGAAACCCTTCAAATGATTCACAAATCGGGGAGTTGGCTAGCATGATAAAGGAAATATTGAGGAATCAAGGTAAAAACTCACCCCCTAGAATTTGAGGAAGTTGATGCGATTAGTGGCTTCCAAACCAATCAAAGAAGGTTTGACGGTTTCCAAGATGGGAATAGAGGCTACAATCAAGGTAGTCAAAGCAATCGATATGATGGAAACCGATTTCAAGATCAGAGGAATTATGAAGCTAATGGAGGCCAAAGAAATCGAGAAAATCCGACCTATGGAGGTCATGGTGGGGTAACAACTCACAAAGAGGAATGTACCAAATGAAACCACCCTCTAATGACCAAAATCAAGCTCAAGGAGGAACTTGTCCACCGTCGCATATAGAGGAAATGATGAAGGCCCTCACGCAAAATGTTATGACAATGCAATCCTCAATGGTGAGTCATCAACAAGAAACAAAGGCAAGCATTCTAAATCTTGAGGATCAAATGAGCAAGTTAGCTACCGTGGTCAATCGACTCGAGTCTAGAGGCTCCAACAAATTTCCATCCCAAACCGAGCCAAATCCTACCAAAAGTGTGAGTTTCATTGGTCTACGAAGTGGTAGGAAACCTCACATCGAGTTTGAGGGTGGAAATCGAGATATGGGAATGGTTGAAGAAGAGTTTGGGCGACGGAAAGACCATAGAGAAGGTTTAGAGCAAGATTGGGCTGAGGAAGACCATCCTCGAGTCGCGAGGGAGATGTCTCGAGTCGAGAGCTCTGATAATCGAGTCGAGAGGACGGTTCCACGAGTCGGGGATTTGGCATTTGAAAACAACTTTACTAATTTTGACCCCCGACTCGAGAGAGATGTGCCTCGAGTCGAGGATTGTGCTCCTCGAGTAGAGGACATGGCGCCTCGAGTCGAGGAAATGGCCCTTAAAAATAACACTTCTGATCCGACCTCTCGACTCGAGGGACAGAAATCACGAGTCGAGGAAAGCTTCCCTCGAGTCGAGAAGAGATATCCTCGAGTCGAGAGCTCTGTGCCTCGACTCGAGACCTCTGTTTCTCCTTCATCCTTGATTGTTGAGTCTACTACTTCCCATGATAATGATGAGGATGATGATGTACCATTTCCCGTGGCACTAAAGGAAACTCGGAATTACGCCCGCGACTCCGACATGTACGCTTTTTTTCAAGATTGCAAAGTGAATGTACCATTTTTTGACTATGTGAAGAGCGTTCCAAAGCTGGCAAACTTAGTAAAAGACATATGCACGGTCAAGATCAGTGGAAACCGAAAGCTAAGGACAAAAAGAAAGTGGTGATGAGTGAGCAAGTTTCGGCCGTTTTTCAACTACGGCTACCAATGAAATGTGGTGATCCCGGTATATTTACCGTTCTGGCAACCATAGGTAACACCATTTTCCCTAAGTCCATGCTAGATTTAGGTGCATCTATTAAGGTATTGCCACTCTCATGCTATAATTCAATGAAACTCAAATTAATGCATGAAACCGATATTGTGATAGAACTAGCGGATCGTTCTAAGGTTTATCCCGAAGGAATTGTAAGGGACGTGCATGTTAGGATAGATAATCTTGTCTTTCCCGCGGATTTCTATGTCCTTGATACAAATCATAGTGAGCATGAACCCCCTCTCCTTCTAGGACGACCCTTCATGAAAACCGCAAGAATGAACATTGATATGCACACCGGTATTCTTGCACTAGAAGCTAATGGTTGTCAAATAGAGCGGCATGTTTATGATTCAAAGCATGATGTTGATAATGATCATTTGGTTCACTCTATTGATACATGTATTGCGAAATCCCTAAGGCATTTTCCCCCCGACCCCAAAATTGAAAATGTGAAATGCATATCTTTGAATTGCATGAAAAATGTAAAATGTAATGTGAAAAGAATGCATGCTTCGCTAACCAAGTCACCCATAGTATGTGGAAAGTCTTTGCCACCGGTTTTACAAGAATCGAGGCCCAAGAATATTATTTCGGATTGTTCAAAGAAGAAAAAAAGAAACACCGGAAAATTTGGGGTCAAAAACGTTCCTAGATGGAGGATCAAGGGTGACACGGCAAAGTGTGGGTCGGATGTGTTGGGACTTGGTTATGGTTGATCGGGGAGAGCATTCATGAGTCGAGCCAACGACGTTAAACAAAGGCGCTACTCGGGAGGCAACCCGAGCCATTTGTATATATTTGAGGTGTAGTGTGTTTTCGTGTGTTGGAAATCGGTTTTGAATTGAGTCTCAAGCAAGAAAAGAAGGAGGAAGAGCAAATAAGAGCATCCTCGACTCGAGAACGAAGTCCCTCGAGTTGAGGCAGAAGAACAGTAAAGTGCAACAAAGAGGTGAAATCCTCGACTCGAGCGAGTGTTGGCTCGAGTCGAGGGAGGAATACCTCTAGTCGAGAAGAATGTCCCTCGACTCGAGGACGTTCAACAGAGAGGTATTATATCAGGGGTAAATCCTCGACTCGAGGGATATCTATTCGAGTTGAGCGTAATTATCCTCGAGTCGAGGCATACTTTCTCGACTCGAGGATCTTGCATTTCCGGCTTCTTCAAAGTTTTTATACCCGACTCTCCTCTCTCTCTCCTCACTTCTCCTTCTTCATTTTCCCTTCCCCATTTTCGACCCCCTCACCCCAACCCTCACAAAAACCCTCAAATCTCCAATAAATCACACATAATCACTCCCAATCTTCTAATTTCTTCACAAAAATCATTCCACAAACAACAAATCAACCTTAAAAACTCTTATTTCATCAAAAATCACTCAAAAATCTCAATTTTTCTCAAGAACCCTAGAAATTAGGGGTTTTTTTTTTTGGAGCTTTTGGGTCGATTTCAAGGTTGGAATAGCATCTAGGGGCAGTAGTGAAGCTATTGGAAGCATGTTGGAGGATCGACTTTGCTCAAAATTTTCTTTTTGAGCCCATTTTATTAAGAAACATCCCCAAATTCGAAATTGGCCTTTGTAGGTGTTTTGGTTGTTTGTGGTTGGCTTGGTGGTAGTATTTTGGTTTGATTGATCTTTGTGAAGGATTATTGTGGTTTGAAACGAGTTGGGTGGTGTGAATTTTGAATTGTGTAGTGTGTATTTGGGTGTTGGTGAATTGTGGCCAATTGTGTTTTATTGGGTGTTTGGGTTTGGTTAGTGCATTGTCAAGGAGAATTTGATTGTGGTCATGTTGTGCTTGTGCGATAATGGGAAGAAATGATGGTGAAGCCGGCCCCTTCAAGAAGCAAATGAAAGTAAGGGATCCTAAACATTGGGAGACCATGGGTGTTGAGGCGTTGGATGATACGGAGAAGGCGCGCTTCAATGATTTTGTCGAGCCCAAGAAGCTCGTGGTCACTAAATTTTTCGATGCACCCACTTTAGAGCAATTAGGTTTTCTTGAGTCCGTGCGGGTTCGCTTGGCGATAAGGGGCATGCTCTACTTCTTGGGCAAGTCGGCCCCCACCTATGAGAGGTGGACTTACGAGTTCTTGTCCATGCTCAAGCATGAGCCGGACAATGAGAGGATCATTTTCCTCCTTGGTAACCGCTTAGGGAAGTGGAGTTACGCGGATTTGGATCGTTGCTTTGAGTGACAACCACGAGTGGATGAGCGAAAGCCGTACAATTTGTACGGGGGGTTTGAGGCGAAGGTCTTATGGACCAAGCTCACGAGGGAGCCGGTTATCCCTCCCTCGGGGAAGATTTCGATGGTCCCTCACCCGGCCATGAGGCTCATATACCGGGTGATCGGCATGTGTGTTTTTGGGCATGGGGAGCCCAATAACATACATTTTATGGAGATGGCACTACGTTAAAAATGGCCTTCAAGAACGGTTCCCCTAAAGTTAAGCAGAACGGTTGTAGAACCGTTCTCTAGACGACGGTACTTAAAGCCTAAGAGAACGGTTGCAACCGTTCTAAAAGGGTATAAGAACGGTTATGGACATAACCGTTCTAAAAGACCTTTTAGAACGGTTTTTAATAACACCGTTCTCTTTGGCACCTTACCTTTTAGAACGGTTTTGTTAAAAACCGTTCTCTTAGGCCCTTGCTCAAATTTTGAATTGCCTGCTAGCGCGCGTTTTTGGTGGGAACCTTTGAGAACGGTTTTTTATAGGTGTGTTTTTTTTTTTGGATGAATATACAGGCCTCCTATCCAGAAAAATTTGGACGTTCGTCATCAACATAACACGGACCGCGCCTACAACCTGCTAAGAAATGAGAAAAAACCATACCCATTCTTCTACCCCACAAATCATACCCATTCTTCTACTCCATTCTCATACTCCAAAGTACAATAGCAATGTCCAGCACCATTTTCATCTAACAACTACTATATATTCAACAAATCCAAGTTCCCCGGCCATCCTACAAAATCTAAGTTCTCTATCGACTACCATAAGCATGCAAGCTAAGGTAGTTAACTATTCGATACTACATATGACTAAATTACCTTATATACGCATGCTAAATGATGTCATCATCGTTTTGACCAACCCGAAAAACTATGTCGGCCAATATGTCTCGCACTTCATCAATTTCTTTATCAGATTAGTATTACGGACGGTCTTTGATAACATACTACAAAAGAACACAAAACTATAGTCAATAATCACCACCTATTGTGAGAGGATTCCAAATTCATTGTTGAGAAAAATCTAAATTTATGAAAGTTAGTAGTTTTTCATAATTACCGATTTGGGAATGAAATTTTTGCCCGTTTCAATTACTTCTTTCATATAGCGACACACATAGTAGCCACAATCCATTGATCCTAAAGGTTGTCGAGGACCTACATTAAATCACGAAATAAAGTTAATTACTCCATATAAACATGTTTTAGATAAAAAAATTAATTGAAAAATAAAAGACAACAAGTTATTATGATTGATTTACCGTCACCACTGTCCATCTTAACTTTGAGGATTTTTCAAGACTCGCAAGAGGATTAGCACTCTGGAATCTATTGTTGCTCCTACGTACACATTATAAGTTTATATACAAGTTCTTATCATATAACATAGTAGTAATAAATTCGAAATTAAAATAATAGATAAAAATAAAACTTACTCGGCTAGTAGATTAAATAAGAATTGTGGGGGTTCATCTCTTGTATTGGCGGAATCTAACCAATAAACAATCCGTGCTTCAGGATTCACCACCGCAAGCATCCAATGGGCACTATAATTATGAAACAATAATATCACATTCATGGCCGGAAATAGACAAATAATCAAAACGTGTTATAAGAATGCAAAAGATACCTTTCATTATAAGGAGCAAAGAACAATTTACCACCACTTAGACATGATGTACATTGAAATGCTTTTAAAATATAAGCCACACGTGTTTTGTTGCTTGCAACACTAATTGGGGATAACATACTTGGATCCAAAAACCCATAGCAATGAATTGTCCCATTTTGGGTGGCCATATTATGCAAGTAACTATATCATACAAATTGGGAATTTATGCATGTATAAAATGTGATGAATTTAGAAAAGTATAAAATGAAAAGATAAGAACTATTGTATGCAAATTCTTACCTCATGAATATGATCATATGAGTAGATTGAATTTCTTCTTGAAGACACCATTCTTGCATCTCTTCCCAACCAACATATGGTGTTTGCTCATTGTGGGTCACATGTTTAGGAATAAAAATCTCCTTCATTTCATTCTCCGCCTTCATTTTCAAAGACTATCTCCAAAGGTTTTTTTATCAAAACTGTTCTCACGACCTTCTTTTTCTGTTCAACAGTCAACTTTTGGATTTGATCATGAGTAGGTTTGGAGCTGGAGGACGGACAAGTTTTCTTGGATGGTTCTTCCGCGGCCTAATAACAAATAATGAAACAAAAAATCCATAATAATAATGACTTTAACCTATCAACAAATTTAAAAAATTTATAATCAAGACAAACATATAGAAAAAAGAATATAAAATTACCTTATAATATTCTTTGGGATAAATATATGCAATAGGCCATATAGTTCGGATGTTTACGGCTTGACTAACAAAAGCTAACTCTGAGTTGGGATATGGCAATGGTTCATGTGGCACGATATCTTTGAGTATGATCACTTCCTTACAGTTATCGGGTAGAGGCATGCAATGTACACGGATGGAAACCGTGCTTCTTGGATCATGATTCCTAGCCTTCCCCTCCGCCACTATGTCCCCCATTTTCGGCGATAAAAATAGACACTCCGTCCATTCCTAGAACACAATTAATATGTACATCTCAAATCAATATAAAACAAAATTTACTTTTCATACGATAATATATGAATAGATAAATGAAAATTTTACCGCATGCCCGGGATCTACAAAATTATGAGATGTCTTTGGAATAACAATCGGACTACTTTGTTGAAATTGCATATGAGGTGGAGTATGATAATCAGCTTCATCCTCTTGATTTTGAGGAGTTTTCTAGTTAATACCGGCTACTTCTTCCTCCATATCATCACGATTTCCAGAAAATTGAGAACTAACCGGAAAAACTTTAGATAACAATTCCATTTGCACTTGACTAAGCACACCATCACCCATAGACATAACAATTTGCCCTAATATATCGACCTTATTTAGAGTTGAATTAAGTTTATCTTGGGTAACATGAAGTTGTTCTTCCAACTTAAGTTCCGAACTCTGTTTTTTTTGTTTACCAAAGACATCGGAAATGGTGAGACTTGTAGGCATCCCTAGAACACGTCCCCGAGAACACGTCCCCGATGGTCACGCTTCTTAACCGCACTTGCCAAAATA
Organism: Spergularia marina; assembly: GCA_963680865.1. Classification (NCBI taxonomy): domain Eukaryota; kingdom Viridiplantae; phylum Streptophyta; class Magnoliopsida; order Caryophyllales; family Caryophyllaceae; genus Spergularia; species Spergularia marina. Next base: position 15,558,668 of record OY804553.1, on the reverse strand, counting down.
TCATTTCGGCCTTGAGGAATAAATTTTCCTTCCTTAGCCTCCTTTTCCAACCTTGCCTAATTACATGAAAAAAAAATATTATTATTATTAATGTGAAAAAATTTTAAGCTACAAAAAATTGGTTTAATTTATTGATCAAAAAATAAATGTTCGTTCTTACAATTTCTTTGGCAATTTCTCTGTCATAATCGGTCATTTCGCCTTTTTTTCTCGAATGTCCTTTTAGCCAAGTGAGATATCTAGGTACATCTTGTATCTCTATCCCTTGTTTTGCACAATCTTCGACCTTAATGAAATTGAAAAGAAATGATAGTTATAATTAAAAATAGCTAAAAAAATCATGTGATAATGAACATATAAGTTCACAACTAAAAATGATGATAAATTAAATTAAATAAAAGTAAACTACGTACATCTCTATGGACACGTTTATTAGATTGTGAAGTTGAACCTCTTTTTCCGTGAACGGAATCGACTTCTACCCAAGCTCCTTCAACATGATCGTCACGTACGTATTCCAATGAATCATTATTATTAGATTCATCAACGAGTATTGGAGAATCTAAACCCTTGAATATTGATTCATCTTCGTACTCATCAACCTTATATCTAGCTTTAGTAGATAAAACAACCGACCATATTTTATCACAAGGATCAGTGACATAAAACACTTGTACAGCTTGGGAAGCCAATATGAACTCTCCATCTCTATAACCGACTTTTTCACAGTTCACCAACGTCAATGGCCCATCTTTTTTTACACCATTATTATTGTCAACCCATTTGTATCTAAATATGGGAATCCGAATACATTGGTAAAATATTTCCTATATCTCTTCGATTCTCCCATAATAGAGCATAGAAACTTCTTTTGGATTCTTGTCTTTTGCACTAGCAAAGTGCAATGCCACTGATTCAAGAGATACACCACTATTTTGCATTGTACTTTTAGCGTCTTAAGCTACGGTATAGAATGTGTACCCATTAATTGCATAGCCAGAATATGATGACACTTGTGCACTTGGGCCAAAACACAGAGTAAAGAGATGATCGGAAACATAGTTAGGGTCTTCAATCAAAATTTCATTCTTGAACCAAGTACCAAACTTCCGATGGTGTTCTTGCTCTATCCACATTTCACTTTTGCTCGGATTGTTTTCCCTCACATACAATTTATGGTTCTCGAAATAAGCAAGAAGGTCCTCGTCAGGATCATTGTTTAGAACATAAGTATGGACCATATGTTTTTCTTCGGAAGTAAGCTGGATGTTCTTGTGACCACTGATCCCTTTACCTTCCATTATATCAATATGACGAGGCTTAGGTAAACCGATACGTTCATCATTCGACAAAAACTCATAGCAAAAAGAAAGCGCCTCCTCAATAATGTAACGCTCCGCAATACATCCTTCCGGATATGCTTTATTGGTTGTATAATCTTTGTAAATCTTCATGAGTCTCTCAAAAGGATATTGATATCTCAAATATATCGGACCACATTCTTTCACCTCTTTTACCAAGTGAACAGGCAAATGAACCATAATATCGAAAAAGGAAGGAGGAAAATACATTTCAAGTTGACACAAAATAAATATAACACCCTCTTTAAAGGCGTCCAATTCCTTAACAGAAATCTCTTTACTACAAATGGCATTAAAGAACAAACAAAGATTTGTTAGAGCACAACGAACTTTCTTGGGGAAAATAGAACGTATAGCCACCGGCAACAATTGTTGCATTAGCGTATGACAATCATGAGATTTCATACCTACAAGTTTCAAATCTTGCAAAGAAACTCGACTACTGATATTAGATGAATACCCTTTCGGAACTTTAACTCCCTTCAAGCACTCACAAAATGCTCTTTTCACTTTTTTTGAGAGAGTATGGGCAGCCGGAGGAAGAAAGTATTTCGACCCTTTCAATTGTGGTTTCAATTCAGTTCTTACCTCCCATAATGCAATCATGTCATTCCTTCCTTGAACGGTGTCTTTGGTTTTCGAAGGAATATTCAACAAAGTACTAACAAGAGCTTCACACATGTTCTTCTCTATGTGCATGAGATCAAGAGAATGTCTAACACACAAATCTTTCCAATATGGGAGTTCAAAGAACACGGATCGCTTCTTATACCCAATTGTGATTCTTTGCTGGTTTTTAGACTTTTTACCTTTCTTGCCATATGTGATTGGTAGGTCTTTGACTTTATCGTAGACTTCTGATCCAGACAACCTCCTAGGACGCGGCCTGTGCTCGGTCCGTCCATTGAAATCTTTCTTAAATCTACGATATCTATGATTTTCACATAAAAACCTACGATGATCGAGATAAACATTTTTGTTTGTTTCTTTGAGACGAATTATATCGGCATCGTCCTCACATATAGGGCAAGCCTTACCCCCTCTCACACAATATCCCGAGAGATTTCCATAAACAGGAAAATCTTGTAAAGTGTTGAACAATAATGTTCTTAACTTAAATGAATTGCCTGCATGAGCATTGAAAACCTGCACACCTTTATTCCACAACAATTTTAAGTCATCAAGAAGAGGGGCCAAGTTGTAACAACCCTAAATTTTCGAAAACTTTTAAATAAGAAAATATAAGGTCGTTATGCCACAATTGACCCACAAGGCCAATTGCTAGGCAATACAACTCAACCACAAAATTTGCAATTATCCAAAATCCGACAAAATAACAAAATTAGCGTAGCGGAAGACTTAAACCAAAGTTTACAAGTTCAAACAAAACCCAAATCCGAAATTAAATCAAATGTTCCAAAACGAAAGTTCGTTTATTATTCTCATATGAATGCAGGACTCCCAACACACGCGATCCTAGCAACCATCTTCAAACACACCTGTCAACTGCGCCGTCCAAGAACAACACAGGCCTCAGAATAGGGTAGGGAACAAACCCAAACAAAGAACGTCAGCAAACAGGCTGAGTAAGAAACAATAGAGAGACAAGAAGAAGATACAAGAATCAACAAACATGCATTATTATTTCAAATAATAAGATTATTAACAAATTCCGAATCCCATATATTAATGGTTGGGTCCTACCCCTAACCAAACCACAACTAGAGCATCCATCCATTACCATAACCATCCTATAAGACTCAAGTATGCGCACACTTCCCTACGAGGGCCAGTAGGATGAACCAACTTATAGGGGACGTCTATAGGCAACTAGGAGCTACCTAGCTGAACACCATTTATCATATTATTATATATATATATATATATATATATATATATATATATATATATATATATATATATATATAGACGTGCCACCCAACAATGTGGACAACGTCGCTCTAGTGGGTACACACAAGATAATGATTATTTGTTTAGTGAATTATATCAATCACATTATCAGAGGCTATAAAACCAAGTTATGGCCTTTGGCCGAAAGATAACAAGTAAAAAAAAAAAAACCTTGTGGCCGATGGTACGAACTAGAGCAAGAGGTTGGCAATTTATATATGTAAGTGTATAATTGCACATGGACAGGAGGTATAACCATTATGTTCATAAGGATAAGAAGTAAAATGGTTTATTACGTATGAACCAAGATGCAAGCTCAACTCAAGAGGGTCAACGTTCTTACTGAAATTGCTAATTTTTATTCGCTAACAACCGCTTCCAAAATTCGCGAATGGTACCTCCTTGAACCCGCAAGCTAAATAACACAAGAACAACCCCATCTCAATACCAAAGTATATCAAAACTCAACCAAATGATTCCATAAAGTCACAATACTCAAAACCGAGCTTAACCATTTACTAGCCACGACGATAATCATTATCACCACATTAATCACAAAAATCAGACCTTAAACCATCCTTAAAATCAGTCTAGCAACATACCCAAAACATTTTGAACGACCTTTAAACATTGCCAAATCAATACCATTTTATACTTGTAACATAAGACAACATTTGTACCACTTATACCCAAATCCCCGCATAAATTTGACACCATAAGTAATCGCAATTAGACCAGCCTATGCCCTCTAGAACATCCGCATCAGCCAAGACCAGCCCCCAAGCAAGCAATCAAGCGATTTGCCAAATTGCCGTAACTATGTACGTAAACAATGCAAAACTAGAAAGAAGTTAATGTCTCTACTAGCAAGGCACAACCAGGCTGTACACCCCTCCACAAAATTTACCTACCAAACAGTCGAAACAACATAAGCCCACGTAAAACAGTCAACACCACCCCAAATTATAATAGATAAGTACGTAAAACTCATGCCCCTAAATCTATATCATAAATTCTGAATTTGACCTCCACAAAAACCTCCTCCAACCATTTTCAAAACATGTCAATACATCAAACACAACTCTTCCCCAAACTCTACTACAACCTTATTCATAATCACACAAAATCACTATCACAATTGCTCAAAATCAATGATAACTTTAATCTAATCCTCCCCAATTATACAACCATCCAACATAGAATCCAAATCATCAAATCAACATGGCAAATCATTTAGAATCATAACACAACATGAGTTTTCAGAAATTAGATAGTAAAATCATGAACTCATAAAAATTGGGTTTTAACCAAATAAGAAGATAGAAAGGGAGAGTGAGTAGCACTCGACACAAGGGTTCAGGTTGGAGAGGAGGGGCGACGGCGACCAGGTCGCGGCAGCGGCAGCGGTAGAGGGCGGCGAACGGTGACCGGAGAGGCGGCGATGGTGGTCGGAGAAGCAGAAATCCGAGAAGGAGAGTGATGAGGGTGATATACGTGAATAGAAAATGGAAGAGGAGTGATAAGCGTTATATGTAAGAGGGAGGGGAGTTTATATATTTTTTTCCTGTATAACGTATAAGAGGGAATCAAGGGGAAAATTAAGTGGCTAATTAGTAGTGAGGAGAGATTTTAGGAAAACAATTATGGGATTTGAATTAAGGCTAAATTAATAATTTGATAATTAAATTTAAAACTTAAAAACAATTTCCAAATCAAATATAAATCCTTAATTTTGCTTTTGAAGTAAATCCAAAGTATAAACTCCAAAATTTAATATATTTCCGAAGATTATATTTCAAAGGTAACACCCGAATAATATAAAACCCTTAAAATTAAGGGGTGTTACAGACTTCCCCCCTTAAAACACAGCTTTGTCCCCGAAGCTCAAACTCAATCCCTAACGACAAAACCCATCAACATTCTCTTAAAAACTCCCACTCTGCTAAATGCCCACATGTAACAATCCTCTAACAATCGATTCTACTATTCTCATACCCTAAAGTAGTATCGCCAATTGAGCTTTTGAGCAAGGTTTTCATGAATAAGAATGAATTAATAGTAGTAATATAATTTGAAATACCATATGTAACCACATATTACCATATAAATATAACTAACCATAGAATCCAAATTGTGCACAATGCACCCAAAACCAAGTCAGCCAATTCCATGCGCAAGGCGCTCACAAGTGCACTTAACCACACAACTACTCAAGCCAAATCAATAACATACGATTAACACATAAAAGCATGCTTAGTACCACATAAATAGACAAGAAAGGAAAGGAAAATACGAACAATTCTCATCCCCCCTTAAAAGAGAGGTTCGTCCTCGAACCAAGAATACCTTAGCCAAACAAGCGAGGGTACTTTTCGCGCATCACAGATTCTACCTCCCAAGTCGCCTCTTCAACATTGTTGTTGCACCACAACACTTTCACCATATGAGTCTCAGCCCGTCTAGTTTTCCGTGTTTTTCTATCAAGGATTTTCAATGGTGCCTCCTCATAGGTCATGGTCTCATCCAACTCGATCGTCTCGGGATTGAGCACATGATACGGGTCGCTCACATAGCGTCGTAGTTGAGACACGTGGAAGACATTGTGAACCTTCTCTAGATTAGCAGGTAGATCGAGCTCATAAGCAACCTCACCAATGCGCTTAAGCACTTTGTACGGTCCTATAAACTTGGGGCTTAATTTACCTTTCTTACCAAAGCGCATAACACCCTTAGTTGGTGAAACTCGCAATAATACCATGTCCCCTTCTGCAAACTCGATGTGACTCCGGGTCTTATCAGCATAGCTCTTTTGACGATCCGAGCAGCTTTAAGTCTCTCCTGAATAATTTTAACTTGCTCGGTCATCTCCTGAATATAGTCAAGACCCACCACAACAGTCTCACTAATGTCGTTCCAACAAATCGGACTGCGACACTTCCCCCCATACAATGCTTCATAGGGCGCCATTTTTATCGAGGCTTGATGGCTGTTATTGTACGAAAATTCAACCAAGTCCAACTTATCCTCCCAGCCTCCCTAAAATTGCAATGCACAAGCCCGTAACATGTCCTCTAGTGTCTGATTGGTCCTCTCAGTCTGACCATCAGTGGTGGGGTGAAAAGCAGTACTCATTAACAAGTTCGTTCCCAAGGCTTCTTGTAACTTAGACCAAAATCGAGACACAAAACGTGCATCGCGATCTGACACTATCTCCTTTGGTACTCCATGTAATCTCATGACGTGATGCATGTAGGCAGCGGCCAATTGTTTCTTCTTCCAAGTGTCTTTCATAGGAATATAATGAGCACACTTAGTCAATCGGTCAACGATCACCCATATCATATTATTTCCTTTGGGAGTTCGAGGTAGGCCAGCAATAAAATCCATGGATATAGAACTCCATTTCCACTCGGGAACTGGCAACGGCCGCAATTTCCCTTGTGGTCTTTTATGTTCACTTTTAACTTTCTGGCACACCAAGCATCGAGCAACGAACTCCGCAACATCCTTTTTGAGCCCGGACCACCAAAAGACTTGTCTCAAATCCTGATACATTTTATCACCTCCGGGATGCACTGAGTACAATGTCGCATGAGCTTCAGTTAAAATCCTCTTCCTGATTTCCTCACTGTCGGGTACACACACTCGCTTCTGGAAGCGAATGATTCCATCGTCTCCCACCGTAAACAACTGGGGCTCCTTGCTCAATTTAGTCTGTAAAAACTCATCTCTCACTTGGAGCTCCTTAATCTCTCCCAATAGATCGTTTTGAACCGAAGTGACTCCCGCAGGAGCACCCGGTTCGGTTCAGCCAACTGAATAGAAAAGTTAAGAAATTCATCTCGTAATCTTTCTCTTTGAACCACCAATTTCACAATGTGAAGAGACTTCCGACTCAAGGCATCGGCGACAACATTTGCCTTGCCTTCATGATATTGGATCTCCATTTCATAATCTTTGATCAACTCTAGCCACCTCCTCTGACGCATATTCAATTCTTTTTGAGTGAAAATATATTTGAGACTCTTATGGTCAGAGAATACTTTAAAACTCACACCGTAGAGGTAGTGCCTCCAGATTTTCAAAGCATGAACCACGGCCGCTAACTCCAAGTCATGGGTCGGGTAGTTCTCCTCATAACTCTTGAGCTGCCTAGACGCATAAGCAATCACTCGTCGGTTCTGCATAAGGACACAACCCAAACCATTCTTCAAAGCATCCGTGTATACCTCGTACTCAGCCTTCTCATCAGGTAATGCCAAAAATGGTGCTGTAGTCAGCCTAGTCTTTAGAGTCTGAAATGCCTCCTCACAAGCATCATCCCACTTGAACTTGGTTGCCTTTTTCATCAATGTCGTCAAAGGTTTAGCTATTTTAGAGAAATCTTTGACAAATCTCCGATAATAGCCAGCAAGACCCAAGAAACTCCTAATCTCTGTCACACTCTTAGGGGTCGGCCATTTAGAGACGGCCTTAACCTTAGCTGGATCCACTGCCACTCCATCCTTAGATATGATATGACCTAGAAATGCAACTTTGTCTAACCAGAACTCGCACTTCGAAAACTTCCCATAGAGCTTATTCTCCCGCAAGGTCTGTAAAACAATTCTAAGATGCTCCTCGTGTTCTTCCTCACTCTTTGAATATACCAAAATGTCGTCTATAAACACAACAACAAACTTATCCAAATACGGTCTGAAGGTACGGTTCATCAAATCCATGAAGACTGCAGGGGCATTGGTTAACCCAAATGGCATAACTGTGAACTCGTAGTGTCCATAACGGGTAGAGAAAGCTGTTTTCGGAACATCTTCAGGAGCCACTTTAAGTTGGTAGTAACCGAACCTTAGGTCAATCTTTGAAAAGACGCTAGCTCCCTTCAACTGATCAAACAAGTAACCGATTCTTGGTAGAGGGTACCTATTCTTGATCGTCACATTGTTCAACTCACGGTAGTCTATACATAGCCTCAAACTACCATCCTTCTTCTTGACAAACAGAACAGGTGCTCCCCAAGGAGAAACACTAGGCCGAACATATCCCTTCTCTACCAATTCATCAAGTTGCTTCTTAAGCTCTTGCATTTCAAGAGGTGCCATCCTGTAAGGTGTCTTGGCTATCGGACCAGCTCCCGGAATCAAATCAATCTTAAACTCGACTTCTCTTGTAGGCGGCATCCCTGGAATCTCCTCTGGAAATACATCTTCAAATTCTTTCACAATAGGGACTTCACTCAAATCTAGATACGCGATTCTAGTATCTCTCACATGGCACAAGAGTAACTGAGCTTCCTTGGAAATGTGCTTTTTCAGTTTCAACACTGAGATCAATTTCACTCGAGATCCTTTGATATGCCCCTTGTACGACACTCTAACATTTTTGGGACCTCTAAGTGAGATTTTTCCCAACCAACAGTCTAGTCTAGCTTTGTGCTTGCCCATCCAGTCCATCCCCAGTATTACATCGAAATACGGGAGTGGAAATTCTATTAACTCTGCCTTAAAATCATGTCCAACAATAATCACCGATACATCATTAAACACAGTCTTACAATTCACACTATCACCGGTGGGCATAGAAAAATCATAATCTACATTTTCACCAGATTTCAAACCAGACAAGGTAACAAACTTTGATGCAATGAACGAATGAGACGCACCACTATCAAACAAAACATGAGCCAAAACTGTGTTAACAGGAAATTTACCGGACACAACGTCGGTGTTTTCTGCCTCCTCCTGGTTCATAACATAGAGCTGTCCAACCTTCTTCTTGTTGGTAGCAGCAGTCGCAACATTGACAGTGCCAGCCGCTTGCTTGCCAAAGTAGTAGCATTACCCTTGGTTGGAGCGGGGTTCCTGTAAGTACTGTTTGAAGCAGTATATGTGCTCTGAGCCCTCTGATTGGGAAATCTGCTAACATATGTAGCTGTGCTAGCTTCAGCTACTGGTGGAAGACCGGCCTTCTTCCTATTACACTCGTATTCGCGGTGTCCCAACTTCTTGCAGTATCGGCATGTAACTTTATCACCGTTGCAATCAACCCCTGGATGATTACCCTTACAACGCTTACAGATGTAGCGACGCTCACTTCCCTGACTTTGAGATTGAACAAAAGATTGACCCTTGCGGACATTACTCCCACCAGCACCAAATGAGTTGCCTTGCATCTTATAGTTAAAGAAGTTCCCTTTCTTACTAAAATTTTCAGTCAAGTTCGAGGGTCCCTCCTTCCTTTTGAGCCCCAACTCGGCTTCTTTCTCAGCAATAGTGTTCTCAATATTGGACGCACGAGCATACACGTCCCTTATATCCTTGAATACCTCACGTGCAAACCTGTCCTTGATTTTCCAGAGCAACTTCCTCTCAAATTGATTAGCTTTCACCTCTTTAGTAGGCACAAGTTCCTTGGCGAAACGACTAAGTTCCAAGAACTTAAGATGAAACTCTCTGACTGACATACCCTCTGTCTGCTTCAGCAATTCAAACTCCAATCTCTTCTGACGCTTGAGGTGCTCGGGGAAAAATTCATCTTCCATATATTCTCTGAAATGACCCCAACCTCGCTCATATTCAGCTACCCCTCCATCAGTGGTCTCTTCGACGTATGGCTCGAAAAATGTCTCCTTGATTTCTTGCCACCATCTGTCAGCCTCATCTCGTAGGTCGAAGGCTCCTATCCTGACCTTGTACTTCGCCGGACACCCCAAGGACAAGTAAATTCGGTCCATATCCCTGAACCAAGTATCCAATTCAGTAGGATCACCCTTACTCGTAAAGGTTGGCGGATTCTTCTGTTGAACTGCTTTCGACATAGTAGTCATTGCTGTGACCTGAGCAATTTGGGCATTCTGATGATTGTTTTGCTGATTGTTCTGCTGATTATTCTGCTGATTATTCACCATCTGAGTCACAGTAGCAGTCAAGGTATTCATCTGCTGCATGGTCAGCTGCATGGTCTGCAACATAGCCTGTTGCTGCTCAGCCATAGCTTGTTGTTGCTGAGCTGTGGCCTGATTTTGCACGGCCATTCGAGTTATCAAAGCAGCTATTTCTGGGCTAGTATTGTTCGAAGATGATGCTCCACGTACCATTTTCTATAAAGTAACAACTTATGTAAGTAAAAGAACACTATATGCACGATTGTATATATACCCTTCTTACTCATGGCTTCCAGAAAGCAACCGAACCATGTTGACAAATAATACTAAGTATTAACATACACCCTAATTCCATTTTTATTCCAATGTAATATATATATAAAGAGCTGATGACTATATCAGATACCACGCCACCCGAATCAAAACATAAGCACAAGAATTCAACCTAGAGTGGTATATAAAAAGTCGTACTAAAGTACTAGGACTACATATCAAGAAGTTGGCCAAATATGAAAAGTACATGTAAATAGAACAATAAATACAGTAGCAAATTAGCATATAGATTCAGCAGACTAAACTAACCCATTTTTTTTTTTTTTATTAATACCAAAAGTTGATATTTCGGGGGGGGGGGGTTGTTGTCCTAAGAAGTCAGAAGAAAAGAACGAAACATTACAATGTCCAAAATTTCTTAAATGTCCAACAGTCGGTTTCCTAAAACAAGCTTAGTCGGGTGGAAATTCTCAAAAGCAGGCCAAGAACCTCACTCTTCGATCCAACCTCCCACAACTCTTCCGACATTTTTCGAACTACCTTCTTCTGGTTCGTACTGAGAATGGCTCTCGCGACTAGGACGAACATGACCACCTAAGGATGGTTTTCGGGTGTGCATTCCCTTACTGTCATCGTCTTTATCACTCCTTTTACGGATGTAGGACTTTCCCTTAACTCTCTTATTATCTAATTGGGCTCTTGGCGTGTCCTCACCGTCATCTTTTCCTCTCCGCCTATAGTTACGGTAGGGATCGTATCGAAGAAAGGGTATCATTTTTGTCTCCGAATGGTTTGGTGGTGGATATATAAAGTCATGTGTGGAATTCCTACACTTAATCTTTTCAAAAATGAGCACGTTCTCCAAGAATTCAAGGTTTACGGCCATAATTCCATTAAGCTTCAGGTAGTGTAAATCCTCTGTATCACAAGCATAGTGTACCCAACTCTCCAAATTATGTCTCAGGCTCTCGAAACAACAATCATTCATATTTTTCATAGCAATAAAAACCTGAACCTCGGGTCGAGCAACAAAGGGAAACTCTTCCTTTCGCGCCTCTATCATAGCTCTCATTCTAGCAATAAATTCGGAAATCGTCTCCCCTGGCCTCTGACTATCAAAGAATGACTCTGTTTTCTCACCAATAATGTCAGTCACAGTCTTCTTTTCCCCGGGTTGCATTTCCCTAATAACTGGTCCCCATCTCCACTTAATTATAACCAAATGGTTCCATAACTGCCATAACACACATAACTCAAAGTGAGGTCGAAAACTAGTAATAAGAGAAAATGTCGATTCACAAAGTAATTAGCACATCGCATACACATGAATGCACCCCAAACCATCCCCATATTTTTTTTTTTTTTTAAACTTCAATTTTAATGATACCAACTGTAACAACCCTAAATTTTCGAAAACTTTTAAATAAGAAAATATAAGGTCGTTATGCCACAATTGACCCACAAGGCCAATTGCTAGGCAATACAACTCAACTGCAAAATTTGCAATTATCCAGAATCCGACAAAATAACAAAATTAGCGTAGAGGAAGACTTAAACCAAAGTTTACAAGTTCAAACAAAACCCAAATTCGAAATTAAATCAAATGTTCCAAAACGAAAGTTCGTTTATTATTCCCATATGAATGCAGGACTCCCAACACACGCGAACCTAGCAACCATCTTCAAACACACCTGTCAACTGCGCCGTCCAAGAACAACACAGGCCTCAGAATAGGGTAGGGAACAAACCCAAACAAAGAACGTCAGCAAACAGGCTGAGTAAGAAACAATAGAGAGACAAGAAGAAGATACAAGAATCAACAAACATGCATTATTATTTCAAATAATAAGATTATTAACAAATTCCGAATCCCATATATTAATGGTTGGGTCCTACCCCTAACCAAACCACAACTAGAGCATCCATCCATTACCATAACCATCCTATAAGACTCAAGTATGTGCACACTTCCCTACGAGGGCCAGTAGGATGAACCAACTCATAGGGGACGTCTATAGGCAACTAGGAGCTACCTAGCTGAACACCATTTATCATATTATTGGCCATATATATATATAGACGTGCCACCCAACAATGTGGACAACGTCACTCTAGTGGGTACACACAAGATAATGATTATTTGTTTAGTGAATTATATCAATCACATTATCAGAGGCTATAAAACCAAGTTATGGCCTTTGGCCGAAAGATAACAAGTAAAAAAAAAAAGAACCTTGTGGCCGATGGTACGAACTAGAGCAAGAGGTTGGCAATTTATATATGTAAGTGTATAATTGCACATGCACAGGAGGTATAACCATTATGTTCATAAGGATAAGAAGTAAAATGGTTTATTACGTATGAACCAAGACGCAAGCTCAACTCAAGAGGGTCAACGTTCTTACCGAAATTGCTAATTTTTATTCGCTAACAACCGCTTCCAAAATTCGCGAATGGTACCTCCTTGAACCCGCAAGCTAAATAACACAAGAACAACCCCATCTCAATACCAAAGTATATCAAAACTCAACCAAATGATTCCCTAAAGTCACAATACTCAAAACCGAGCTTAACCATTTACTAGCCACGACAATAATCATTATCACCACATTAATCACAAAAATCAGACCTTAAACCATCCTTAAAATCAGTCTAGCAACATACCCAAAACATTTTGAACGACCTTTAAACATTGCCAAATCAATACCATTTTATACTTGTAACATAAGACAACATTTGTACCACTTATACCCAAATCCCCGCATAAATTTGACACCATAAGTAATCACAATTAGACCAGCCTATGCCCTCTAGAACATCCGCATCAGCCAAGACCAGCCCCCAAGCAAGCAATCAAGCGATTTGCCAAATTGCCGTAACTATGTACGTAAACAATGCAAAACTAGAAAGAAGCTAATGTCTCTACTAGCAAGGCACAACCAGGCTGTACACCCCTCCACAAAATTTACCTACCAAACAGTCGAAACAACATAAGCCCACGTAAAACAGTCAACACCACCCCAAATTATAATAGATAAGTACGTAAAACTCATGCCCCTAAATCTATATCATAAATTCTGAATTTGACCTCCACAAAAACCTCCTCCAACCATTTTCAAAACATGTCAATACATCAAACACAACTCTTCCTCAAACTCTACTACAACCTTATTCATAATCACACAAAATCACTATCACAATTGCTCAAAATCAATGATAACTTTAATCTAATCCTCCCCAATTATACAACCATCCAACATAGAATCCAAATCATCAAATCAACATGGCAAACCATTTAGAATCATAACACAACATGAGTTTTCAGAAATTAGATAGTAAAATCATGAACTCATAAAAATTGGGTTTTAACCAAATAAGAAGATAGAGAGGGAGAGTGAGTACCACTCGACACAAGGGTTCGGGTTGGAGAGGAGGGGCGACGGCGACCAGGTCGCGGCAGCGGCAGCGGTAGAGGGCGGCGAACGGTGACCGGAGAGGCGGCGATGGTGGTCGGAGAAGCAGAAATCCGAGAAGGAGAGTGATGAGGGTGATATACGTGAATAGAAAATGGAAGAGGAGTGATAAGCGTTATATGTAAGAGGGATGGGAGTTTATATATTTTTTTCCTGTATAACGTATAAGAGGGAATCAAGGGGAAAATTAAGTGGCTAATTAGTAGTGAGGAGAGATTTTAGGAAAACAATTATGGGATTTGAATTAAGGTTAAATTAATAATTTGATAATTAAATTTAAAACTTAAAAACAATTTCCAAATCAAATATAAATCCTTAATTTTGCTTTTGAAGTAAATCCAAAGTATAAACTCCAAAATTTAATATATTTCCGAAGATTATATTTTAAAGGTAACACCCGAATAATATAAAACCCTTAAAATTATGGGGTGTTACACAAGTATACATCAATGTCATTTCCGGGTTGTTTAGGCCCGGATATCAACAAAGACAACATCATATACTTCGTTTCATGCATAGGTGTGGAGGCAAATTGTAAGTCACCAATATCACGGGCCAAGTGCTATGAGTACTACTCAAATTGCCAAACGGATTCATCCCATCGGTGGACAAAGCAAGGCGTAAGTTTCTTGGCTCTTTACTAAAATCAGAATATTTGGAGTCAATAAACTTCCACTGAGCTCCATCTGCCGGATGCATCAACTTACCATCATTTTCCCTATCCTTTCCTTATTTATGCCATGTCAACCACTTTGCATCCTCTCGATTTGCAAAAAGTCTTCTAAATCTTGGTATTATTGGAAATTACCACAATACTTTGGTCGGAACCCCATATCGATTCCCCTTATAGCGATAAGCACCGCAAATAGGACAATTTATCTCATTCTCGTAATCATTGCGATACAAGATGCAATCATTTGGACAAGCATGTATCTTTTTATAACCTAAACCCATTGAAGCGACAAATTTGAACAAAAATCCAAAAAACAAATACATATACAATAGTCATATATATGAGAACGTTTCTTCTAAGAACCGTTCTAAATCACTTAATAGTCATATATACACCAACTCAACATATGATGGGCAACCTACATAATCTAAAGTTCTTCTACTTAATTAACCTAAAACCTAACTAGCTACTTTAATTTATAAATTAAAGAACAAAAGCTAGATAAATCACTTACTTGCTATTAAATTAGAGATTGATAATTGCCCAAATCGTAGTCTAGTCGCTGGAAAACGGTTGCCCAAATCGAAGTCCGGTCGCCGGAGATGGTTGCCCCAATTTGTAGTAACAATCTTCAACTCAATTAGAGATAAAAATCGAGAACCTTGAGAAGAATAACTTTGAGAAGAATAACAATACTAATAATGAATTGGGTAATACATTATAGAAATTATTGATTGCAAATAATTGAGATTTTTTTTCTGGGTTGAAGTCAATCGTCGGCAACGCTGAGCTTTTTTTTTTTTTTCTAGGGTTGGAGACAATCGAAGCAGAATGACGATGAAGATAGAAGGGGTTTTTTTAACCCGGCCTTTTAGAACGGTTTTAAGTAAAACCATTCTAAAAGCCCACTCTTTAAGAACGGTTTTATCCAAAACCGTTCTAAAAGCTTTGGTCTTTTAATTGACACAGGCTTTTAGAACGATTTTTACCCACAACCGTTCTTAAAGATAGGTTTTTTTTTTCTCCTCGATTCGACTTTTAAGAACGGTTGTATTAGGACCCGTTCTGAAATAACTTTTGAGGACGGTTTAATAAAATTCCGTTCTCTTACGTAGGTTCTGGAAGGCCATTTTTGACGTAGTGTGGGTTGCCTCGCCTCATTCATCCCGAATGAGAATGGTCGACCACGGTGGCAGAACTCTTTGTGGATGCCAGATGTTTCCCGCGCGGTCTATCGGGTTGGTGGGCATGATCACCCTCATTGCCCGTCAATGTAGGGTAGAGAGGATAGATGAGGAGGTGGCTTTGGAGGGGCTCGCGACATTGAACATCCAAGCCCTCCGGAAGATCAGGTGGATCACCCCATTTTTGAGACTGAGAGAGTATGCCGGGCGATACCATTGGACGTTGGGGACAGATACGCAGAACTACTTGTTGCTCCCCAACACCGATCATTTGAGGATTGATGAGAGTCAGGATGCGGAGGAGTTTTTTATGGAGGGGCAGCGACTAGATGTCGCTCAGGGGCAGGCCGTGCTTGAGGCAGTACCGGGCCCTCTACGAGTCCAGGTGGGAGGACCCGGCTTTGCGCCCCAGATGGTGTTCCCTCCTGAGTTCGAGACGTGGAGGTCGGATATTGGCCATCGGCTAGATGACATGGACCACATGTTGATGGTTCAGGAGGCCTAGACTGAGCGCATGATGATGTTTCTGGAGGCTAGCCATAACCTCCACGTGAGGGCTTAGACGCCATACTACGTGGCCCCCGACTTCGCGGAGATCGATGAGCGTCTTCGCCTCCTCTACATTAGTGGGCAGCAGTTTCGCCCACGCGGAGCCCTTCAGTGAGTCACACCTTCCCCCTCTCTTTATGTTTTGTTTCGATGAGTATTCACATGTTTTAAGCATGGGCGAGGGGATATCTTGCTTGTATATATTTTGTTTGCCTAACCGATTTCCTAGTTTATTTGTTTTTTTTCTTGTTTTGTGTGTTTTTCTTTTATTGTTTGTTTGGATCGCGACATTTGCCAATCTTTCGGAGGAGTCAAGGTATGACAATCTCTATCTCTTACACTTTCTTTTCCTCTAATCTCTAGCCGACTCACTCTATCACCCTGTTTTATCCCATGTTTTGTATCATCTCTCTTCGTATTGACCCTTCCCGTTTGTTCCACATGCTTGTTCGTCCATAAACCGTTGATATTTGGCCCTAAACTCACAAAATATTCACAAAATGGCCTTCTACCGGTTTTTGGACAACTTTTGGTGTGGGGTCATTATGCTCCAACAAACACACGAGGGAGATGGGAGTTTGTAAGGTGATAGGAGGCGATGTATTTTGAGGATGACGGGGTTGTGAGGTGAGAGAGTGGCTCTTCTACCGGTCTTTTGACCATGAGCCACTTGTTTTGACAATAATTGAGGGAATGGAGCTCTCACGAGGTATGTATTTCTTTCCCTTTAACTTTTCTCTCTCTCATGATCCGATTCTAACCACTACTCCCCACCCGTTTCACTAGTTTGTTTCTATACCATCTCTCTTTGTGCCCCTCCGCGTTTGCTCCCCCACGTAATTCTTGTTCTACCCACCCCATTTTACCCCTTAAATCACTAAATAGGCTTGTTGGTTCATTTTGGTTTGGGTTGTTTTTGAATGGTTGGTAGTTTTAGGAGGAGGACGTGTTGTGCTGATTGTTCATGAGGGCGATGTAGTAATGAGACGGGGGTGGATACATTTCCAGGAGGGGGAATAGGGGAGTGAGTTAGAGTGGGTGTCTCTTGACCCGAGAGCCCGTGCTTCTTTGATGAGATGAGCCGGTTTGTGCTCCCATTAGTTCATTGTTGCCTATTTATATCGTTGTTGGTTTGTCATTGTGGGCAATGACGGGGTTTTAGCATGGAGGAGATGCTTGGCATTGTAATGTAATTCGATTTTGGCATTTGTCACGTTGTTTGTAATATAGGTGTGCTTTTCTTTTCCGTTAAAAAAAAAAAAAAAAAAAAAAAAGGTAATCCATGGCGGGCGACAAAGAAGAGGAGTTGGGGCGTAACAGGTTAGGAGATAGTAATTGGGGGTCCTAGGTTAGAAATCCTCTTGCATTGTGATGATTGGGGCGCCGGTGGATTGATAAGAGGTAAGTCGTGTTCGATAACTTCATTTCGGGCATGGCTTTGAGGGAGTCGTGAGCCAAGTGGGGGGAAACGTGATTTGTTAGTTCCCCTAACTTAGAGTGTGTGAGAAGGGAGGATAAGATGGTTAGAGTTGGGGTGTCGAGCATTTCATCCACTCCAACTCTAGCTAGCACCGTTTGAGAGTTTTGGTTGGCTTGCGGTTCCTTGTTTTGGAGGAGTTCGATAATTGTAACTCGCCCCGTGCTATACGGGAGACCTAGGTGTTAAGTGTGGAAAATTGGATAACTCGAGGACGAGTAATGGTCTAAGCATGGGGGAGTTTGATACGGTGTAAAATGTAGTGTGTAATCCGCATGTTTTAGGCATTATAGGGGTTCTTTAGGCGTGGTTTTATCGTCAATCGTAGACCATTTTATTCGGAGTAATTTTGGAGCTTATTTGATGGTTTTACGGGATTTCGGTGCTCAAGACCCTTTGGTGGCCCTTTGATGCAGATTCGGTTAGCATACATGATAGACGACTTCTAAAACGAAACATGACAGAATTTCTGAGTGAAATGCAGTAATGTTTTTGTGTTTTTTGTGTTTTATTGGTACATAAAATAAAGGATAGGTAGATGGTTAGCTAGAGATACAGAAACACCACTCAAGCTCACAATCTAGGGAGGATTCTTAGATTGAATGAGAGATACAGAGACACCACTCACACACAAGCTAAGTTGGAACACCTAACTCTGTTTTCCCAAACAAAGCTTACTGAAACCAAAGTGTTTTTGAGAATCCACTCAAAGGGTTTTTTCATATCACATAATCTGATTTTTACATTGCTAATAAGCCTCTGTATATAAAGAAAAAACTAGCTTACAACTTGTTACAATAATGTAAGAGAAAGTATTACAATAATTTAAGAAATTCATAAAGAAATACAAAGTAAATAAGCTGATGCCACTAGCTAAGTCTGCTGTTGTTCTTGTGATTTTTGCTGCTACATTAGGCATTTTGCAGTCCCTTTAACTTCTACTTGACTGATTACTTTGCTGCAGATAAGAAAGAAACAAAGAGCCACTTGTTATTTTATTTAACTTAAGCTAATATTGCAATTTGGTCTTGGAATTATAAGCTGCAAGTTGATGATTTCTTCTGAGCTTTTCTTTGCATCAAGGGCTGCTGCTTGCTTGCTTGGTTGATAAAAAACGTGTGAAATAGTCAAACTAAGCTGCTACCATAATAAACACTTGTTGATCTGATTTTCTTATGTAATTGGCGCTCTCTTTCTTCATTCTTTAATCAAGGGCTCTTAGGTGGGCTGATGTAGGATGCAATTTGAATGGATAAAAGAAAACACTTTTATATGGGTTTTCTTACGGACTTCTTTAGCACATAATTCAGCGAATTGCATACTTGCTTCTAATTGTATCACTTGCACATTGTAATGGATTGATCCCTGCATCATACTCTCTTTCTTCAAAGAAGATTTGACCTCAAATCTTAGCAGTTGATAATCAAAATTAAATGCTTCCCAAACTTCGCAGCGCTGACAAGACCTTCAAAATTACAGAAATATATGTGCTTGCAACTGTACAAACTTTAGGAGGACAGAGTTTCTATCCCGGAAACTTTTAACACACCCATGACATACCAAAATGTAGCTGCAGATTCTAGCTACCACCCAGAACAAATTTCACCCAAAAATACCATTGGAGTAAAAAGATATGCTTAATTTGGTGACATCAGGACAGAGCTGACCTGCAGGTCGAGCCAACTGCGCAACTGATTTGAATTCTATAACATCCGTTCTAGAAATAATTTTGACACGAAATCAAAACCAGAACTTAGTTTAGACCCTGAAATTTTCAGAAACATATCATCTCAAATCATTAGACACCTGAGCTAATTGCAGAACCCAAAAAAACAAGACCCAATTGCAGACTTCACCAAAACAGAACATTGATCTGCAAAAAACAATGCTCGACTCTTGACGCACCCCTATCCATACTAAAACTCATGAAACCAACTGAAATCAATCCCTCCTGGATCAAAAACAAACCAAGACCCCCTTTGGATGCAGAATAAATCACAACTCCAAAGCAATAACCTTAACAATTCAGGACATACACCAATATGCATTGCTTGAAAAAAACAGAATTTTAGCCTGAAAAAATTGTTGCAAAATGACAGAGAAGGCTTCTTGCTGGCTGCGTAATAGACAAAAGCCCGAGACTTTACCTCCACACAGGTTTCAGAAATCTGATATGGAATTTCCGAATTTGTGGGCTGCAAAAAATCAGCTTTAACTTTCATCTCCTTTTCTTCTTCTTCCTCTGTTTCTGCTGCTTCTTCGACTTCTTTGCTACTGTTTTCAGCCATCAGTTCTTCAAGTTGCAGCATCCTTTCCTCTGTTTCTTTTAGACTCTTTTCAAGTCTATCTATCTTAACTAGAAGAGCAATCTCACTTAATTTTCTGTCAATTTCTTCCAACACCCTCTTTTCTCGTTTTCTGATTTTTCTTTCATTTTCAGAATACTCCCACATCCTCACAGGTTTTTGTTTTAGGTGGGTTTTGAAGGCTGTTTGTTATATGGGTTTTTCAATAGGACACCCGAGCCAAAGCTCTGATACCACTTGATGCAGATTCGGTTAGCATACATGATAGACGACTTCTAAAACGAAACATGACATAATTTCTGAGTGAAGGCTTCTTGCTTATGGACTTCTTTAGCACATAATTCAGCGAATTGCATACTTGCTTCTAATTGTATCACTTGCCCATTGTAATGGATTGATCCATGCATCACCCTTGGATGTAAATAGAAGATCAAGCTATGACTTGGAGCGGGTTTCAGGAGAAGTTAGCTCGTCTATGCATCGGGATTTACACTAGCTCGAGAGAAGAAGAAAAGAGAAGAGGAATTCAATTTCCACGACTCGAGGGAGTGTGTCCTCGAGTCGAAGCTTTTCTCGCTCGACTCGAGGAGAGTGTTCCTCGAGTCGAGGATTCTGTCGCTCGACTCGAGGATTCCTCTCCTCGACTCGAGGAAGCTAGCTTCCGGGAAGTTTCCCATGGGCTTCCGACGGTTACTTTTTGTCTAAGAAATATCTAATTCGTCTTTTAGTGCTATGTACTTAGACTTAACAAAGGGGCTTGAACCCCTCAATAATACCAATGAACTTTTCATTGTATTTTTGCATCTTGTTTTTATTTTCTAGAGAGAGAAACTCAAATAGAGATTAGTGAGAATTAGTATTTTCATCATGATTTCCATTTCAAATCTTGTTGTAATAATTAGTATGGGAGGCTAATCCCCTTCCTAGACTCTTGGTGTAATCAAATTCTTCATCATATGTATTAGTAAGTATTTTTCTCTCTAATTTGCCTTTAATTTCATTATAATTAATTCTTTGTTCTTTAATGCATGATTTATCCTTGTTTTGTCTACTTAGCTACTAGATTAGACTTGGGTATTTCATATGCTTGGTTGATAATTGGTGGTCACTGATTATTAACCCTAAAGGAAGCAACTTTCACATGATTAGTGTCCGGTTGCTGCTAATTAGTGATTTGGGAATTAATTAGGCAACTAATAGATTAGATTTGATTAGTATCGCGACTGCAGCTAATTAGATACTAATTTGGGTTGTTCTTAATCTTTTATTAGTCCTTGCTCTTCATGCCTTTGATTGTGATTTGTTTGAGTGGTCACTAGACAAATTAAGACTATAAGGAGGGAAATTTGGTAGCGTTTGCACAAATTCCCCATAAAAAAGGATTAATTGGTTAAAACCGGGATTATTAATGAATTGGTAATATTAGAGAGAGGTAAAACTTACTATACTAGGGTGTTAGAAGAGATTATCACCGAGAGTCGCTTTAATCAAATTGATAGTTCTTTTATTTCGCTTTTATTCAAAACTCAAACCAAAACCCCCTTTTTAATTGCTTTATTTCATTTGTTTTGCTTTTTCCGCACTTTGATTGCATGTTAGACTTCCTCTCTTCCTCGTGGATACGATACCCACTTACCCTTGCTAGTTAGCTTAATTTAGTTGTAATTTGATTAGGAATAACGACTTTTTAGCCTGTCAGAGATGGGTTGGGAGAGCGGGCTTTGGGATGAGAAAGAAAGGGTAGAGAGCAGTGGGGAAGAAGTTAAGGGTGTTTTGAGGAAGGCATGGCAAGGGCAGTGAAGTAGAGATGGAGTGAGTAGAACGCAGATCATGAAGAGAGAAGGGGAGGGAGAGAGTGTTTCAGATAGAAAGTACAAAATAAAGCACGGGAAAGTGAACGAGAAAGAGGGCTGAAAGAGCTGGGGAATGAGGAAAAATATGTGGGGTGGAAGGTGAAGCAGGACGTTGAATTGAGGTTGGAAGGAAGGTGGACATGAGAGAGTAGTTTTGGATTCACTATCGAGTGAGAAATAATGAAATAGGACAGTTAATAGGCGGGTGGAGGGAGACAATTTTGTTCAGAGATAAGATTGATATGGTTTTTGGGGTTAGAGAATGTAAGTGAGAGGGACCTTGTGATGAAGTTCACTAAAGAAAGCATTGCATGATAAATTCAATCTCCTCTTGAGTTATGAGCAAAAGCTGCATAGGGAGTTCAGAATGACTTTATTAAGTTTATGTTGCATCGTTTTATAGGAATTATGCTCATGTAGGATCCATTATTGAGTTCGAGGCGCAAATTGACAATAATTCAGAATTAACAATAGTTTGTGGTGTGGGTTATCTGCATAGTATTGTAGTACCTTCTTACCTAATGCTTGTCATTTTGTGATGATTAATTGATTTGTTCCTTGCGGCAACCTAATAACACTGAAGTACACAGTTAGTTTTAGGTATTTTGCCAAGTTTTGGGTCTTTGATGTTGCTTTTTGAGGCTGGTGTTTTTAGACTAGCTCGAAAAATCGAACCTGACAATATCTATTGAGTAGTTTTAGTTGGATACCTCTAATACCAACTGACTGATTGAAAGAAAGGGGAATAATGAAAGAGTAAAAAAAGGGGAGGGGGGCAAGGGGGGAGGGGTCTTCGGATAGGAGAGGTGAAAAAGAACAAGGGGTAGAGACCAGGAGGATAAACGAGGGTGAAGGGTTTTTTGAGATGGGCTGGTAGGGGCAATGAGGAAGAGAGGAGTGAAGGAGGGGGTGTTTTGAGGTAGGCAGTGGAGGAGGGGGGAAGCCAGATTATAAAGTAGATAATGAAGTGAGAAGAGGAGGGAGAAAATGTTTTGGATAAGAAAGAAAATGCAAAAAAAAAAAGGGAAATACAAAACAGAAAAAGGGGTGATCGAAAGAGGTGGGGAGAGAGAAAAAATATATGGGAGAGAAGGCGAAGAAGGGTGTTGAGAGAGAAATATAGAGTTTGAGATTCGCTATCGAGTAAGAGATAGTGAATGAGGACATGTAAGAGGTGGGTGGAGGAGAAACATTGGTTCACAGAATAGAGTGCTATGGTGCTTGGGGGTAAGAGAATGTAACTGAGTGAGGGAGGCCTTGTGATGGGGTCTAGCAAAGACTCTCCTTCTGACCTCAACTGCTTATTTCTATATTTACTATTCCGGGTAAAGTTAAATGATTGTGGAATGCTAATTACCTTGCATGATGGTTCTATACTAGGGTCACTGGTTTATGTCCGCATTGATACAAGTCAAGTCCAAATGTAACGGTTGTCCTGGTGTTCAGAGGTACATCTTCCATTTCTCTTTCTGGAATTGTTTGTTCCAGAAGTTGTATGGGAAATCAGTTCAATATAATTATTCCTCAGGGCTGGAGAAGTACGGATCAAACTGCCTAATAATTTGTTTAATTTGCTATTGTGAGTTTATGGGTATTTCTTAGATTATTTATTCTTGTTGATGTTGTAGGCCTGAAATGGTATAGCACAGCTCATAACTCTTGAATTCCACAGCTGGTTATGTCGTAAGCACCAATTTTTAAAATTAAAATTAACCGGATGACAGAAGGACTTGGACATATGTGATCACTATGGCGTAAACTTTGTGCCTTTCTAGGAGGCTTGCAAGTTTCGAGAGTGAGACAGTTAATATTGTTATGAAAAGTTTCGAAAGTGGCCCAAAAGGAGATCTAAACGTTGGAGGGCCACCTTTATGAGAAGTCTACATACTAATAATGGTCACTTCAAGTTGGAATGCTTGATGTCTCATTTTTTTTCTAGTTTAAGCCAATTCATTGCTAATTTGGCTACTATATCTTGTAGGCTATAAGCTTTGTGGTTTAACTATGTGCAGTCTCGGGCATAGTTTTGGGTTCGAATCCCAAAGCCTATAAAGTTTTATGAATACACTTTAGGAGTATTGTTTTGTCGTTTGAGGTTGATCAGGACATCTTAGCCACCCCTATTTCTACCAGTTCACAAGATAAATTTATTATGACATTTTAGCAAGGATGAAAATTATAATGTCAAATCAGGCTATCATTCTTCAAGATAGAGTGAGGAGATTGATAGGGGAGGTGCTCCATAGAAACGATAAGCACCCTCGCCTCCCCTATCGATCTCCTTGCTTCATCCGAGAAGATGAATGATAGCCTAGTTTAACCATTTAGCTTTGCAGGTGGTAGGGCGTTCTAGAAGTGCTCCACCTATCTATTTTGTGCGTTTTTCATAGTAATTTGTTTGGTGCATGCCCACAAACATACATGTTCCATGATGTTGAAAGAAACTGCTTCTTTGTTTTGGGTTATATCTAACATTGGTTAATTATGGAGACTGGTAACTGGTTAATCTCTCTATGAAGAATGTATGATTTGCTTTCTCTGAATACGAGTTTTAAAGGTTTCTCATTTTCCTAATGAACATTTCTTCGCTTCTCTCTTAAATTGGTTCAGTTTCATGATTTGTACTGGGAATTTGGTTAATGTGATTTTGAGAGTGGAAATGTACGTATTTGAATTCGTTGTTATTGATTCTTTTTATGCCACTTGATAAGGTGAATTCCTACATAAATGGTTACACTCCTCAAAACAACAATGGAGTGCCCTCGACCAAGAATAAGGCTACTGCTCTTCCTTATTTCCCATCTGCTCTTACTTTGGAAACCAAATGAAATATGCTCTTCACTGAGCAGGGTAGTTCATAAGCAATAGTTCTATTATAATGTTTTCTGCGCTGAAAAAGTCGTACAAATCTCTGAACAAATCTTTGATGACACAGGAGCAATATCGAATTTTTGTAAAGATTAAAAAGGAGCTGAGGTTCTAGAAAATTTACCTTGAGCTGGGGCCGATCATGGCCCTCTCCATCAGCTACGTCTTAAGGCGGGATCTAAAGGGCGCGAGTAGGGTGGACTATGCGATTCACCGGCGAATACCTCATTTTGAACCTGCTCCGAACATATTCAGGCGCACCACCGAGAGTATTTGCTGTGCATTTCTACTGGGAGCGCACTCAGAATCTGATAGCTTGGGGCTACATCAATTTCAGTGAACTCTGGCCTGGAGTTGTGGTATTTTGCAATGACCCATTCATATCTACTCCTAATGTGTCTATGCTCATATTTACAACTAAATATGTAATAAGCTACCCCAATCCCATACTTAACATCTAAGACAAATCTTGTCTACTACTACTCGCTTTGGCCGTGAACAATTTATTGCTTTGTTTTGTTGAACATCTGTCTATGTAATTATTTTGGCCTAAGTTTTAGGTGCTTGAAACCAATGTGTGCTTGTGTGCTGACAAAAGTAACTACGTTCCACACAAAATCACCACACATTCGGAAGAATTGTGCAAAAGTTATTGCGATTAAACACGAAAAGCGAAAATGTTGGGGGGCGCGTATAGATAAAATCAAGCATGTTCTTATGTTAATAATGTTTGTTAGTAATGCTTATGTCGATCTCCATGTTCATATGTAGATGGAGAATATAGACATGAGTACTTTATCGGATATCTTAGTAGGAGGATGTATTGAAGAAAATTTGCTCACTAAAGTTC
This sequence comes from Spergularia marina, assembly GCA_963680865.1. Taxonomy (NCBI): domain Eukaryota; kingdom Viridiplantae; phylum Streptophyta; class Magnoliopsida; order Caryophyllales; family Caryophyllaceae; genus Spergularia; species Spergularia marina. The sequence goes on along the minus strand of OY804553.1, from coordinate 15,533,010 downwards.
TTAAATCTCGTAACAAATCTATGCTAAGATCTCACCAGCTTTCATGCATTGCGTGTTCTTAGTTCGACGGTGTAGAAGAATTTATTATCACCCAGATTTCCCATTTGCTCATCCGTTTATAATGGGTTCAGTTTCAAGGTTTCGTAAGGAAGCTTATTGCTTCATGTTTTACTTGGTTGAGTTGTACACCATTGTTGTTAGCTTTCACCTTGAACATTTGCAGAAGACATTGGGTAGGTGCTTGGAATTACCACATGAGTATCGTTATATAATCAAGTTTTTCGAATTGTTTGGTAGCATTCAGGAATGGCAAGCGAAGTGCGCAAGTGTCATGAATGGATAAGCGAATCGTACTTATGGGTTGATGTTATTAAGAAGACGTTTCCATGATGTTGGCGCTGGTAGTGTTGTGAGGGTTTTCGAATAGTTGAATTTCTTTAGTGAATTTGATTTGTATTATGACTTTAGGTACTTGAGAAATCCTCCATTGTATTCTGATTTGAAGTCCCTCGTGTTTGCTCATAATGGGTATGATGTGAGTAAGTACGTTGACATTATCAATAGCGGCCGTATTACACCAGATTCGTACCCTACCTATTATCGAGATCAAGTGGAGCATGCAGATGACCTGTTTATCGAGACAGTTTGTATCCGTAGGAGACGTGGTTCTTCTCTGGAGCCTAACTCGGACTGGGAAGATGAAAAGTATTGTCCGTCGATAATGCCTTGTGGTGATTCAAACAGCAACGGATTTGGTGAACATGCAATTTGGTCACCTGGATCAACAAAATCTGTTCGTTTTCTTGGTTCGAGTGGTGGTGAGAGTGACTAATGTTGTGTAAATTATGTAATTAGTACGTATTGTGATAGTACGTTTAAGATTGTCCGCAATTATATGCTCTTTCGCGTTTCAATCAAAAAACATTTTTTTGGTGTTTTTATATGCAATTGAATCAATAATCATTGGTCTGAATGAATGAATTTATATACGTATTGTCGATCCGTTGGAGTGAAGATGATATCCAATATATAAGGAAGGACGGACAATTAAATGTCCGTACATCGATTCACAAACAAAACCCTATTATTCCCGACTTTGAAACAACAAAGTAACAATTACAGCAACCTAGAAAAGGTGAAAAAATAAATACAATTATTGGTGAACATATGGTAATAAATTATTATAGAGTATATAATTAGTCAAATTATGGAATATAATAAATATGGTAATTTAGTTTACAATATGAGATCTACGAGATAATATTATCGTAGTTAACTAATTTATGGTAATAAATTTAAGTATAATGTGATATAACGGGTGACGGAATAGTAGAATGAAATAGTATAACATGTGACGAGATAGTGGAATTGGAATAGTGTAATGGGTGACGTAACAGTGGAAAAGTAATGATAATATGATGAGTGAGTAGAAATATATAATAATAGAATATGACAGGTGACAAAAGTTGAATATAGTGTTTTTCATAATAATATTATAACAAAAACAAAACATATACATTTATGAAAAGAGTATAAATATTATAAATAAATAAGTCCGGGCGTGGCACAGACATGCAAACTAGTATTATAAAATTCTCAAAACTCTCTAAAAATATCCGGTCATGTGAGAGCTACAAAAAAAGCCTTCTTTAATAATATACTAGTTTACTACCCGGGCTACGCCCAGAGTAGTCTTTACCATTTTATTTTCTAGTAAACGAATAATTTTAATATGTAATTATGTATGAGTTATCTATAAAAGTTTCATCTATAATATAATGATGTGATTGACACCAACGTAATGATTCACCCCTACTTTCATATGTTAATGTCACTTCTACTAACTCTACTCACAAATTGTATAAACTTTTTGTTATAACCCTTGTGAAATACCATATAATCTATAATGATTTCCGTTAATTTTCGAAAGGATGTCATTGTGATTATCTCTAAACTTTCATATGTAATTGATATGATTCGCCCAAAATTTTGACAAAATAAACTACATTATATTTAAATTTATTATCACATCTCTAAATTTATGATTCGCCCACCTTGCGCAGCCACCACAACCATCACAACCACCGGGTCACCTCCGCTACCAACTGGAGCGCAATGCTCCGACGACTCCAAGGGGAGGTCTGTCGTCACCCACGCCTTGTCCTCTCCACCTCTATATTCTCCTCCTTCCCACATTTTCTCACCTCTCCTCGACCCGTAGCAGACGCCTACCCCCACCCTAGTGCCACCAAAAATCGATCAAAGCCCAACTTGACGTCGTCGAAGCCACCATTATGTGGGGCCTAGCAATAAGGGATTGGGAAAAGAATGACAGAGGAGAGAGAAAGGGTGGATGAGTAGAGTTGAGGCTTCGTGGAGGAGGGACGCAAGGGGTAGATCAGGTCGCCGGCACCTGGACGACTTCGCCGGTCCCGGTATCTCCGGCGCTGGTGGAAGTCAGAGTGAGGGTGACGGTGGTTGTGAGGCAGCAGTGCTGGTGGGAAGGAGAAGGAAGGAGGGAGAAGATTGAGGGGTTTTTTTTTTTTTTTTTTATTAAGGGTCAATTTGTTTTAGAAAAGTCAAACTTAATAAAGGCTTAACGGTGTTAGACGCCGTTAGTGAAAAAGTTCAAAAAACGTGATTTTGCAAACCTCAGGGGCACGCTGGAGAGCTCGGTAACCTGAGGGGTAAACCTGAAAATTTCGGGAACCTCAGGGGTATATTGGAAAATTTCCCTTTAAAATTTGCCTTATCTTTTTTGCTAAAAGAGTTGTCAAAATTGCTCGTTGTATTGCTGAATTTCCCACAAATTAAACTATATAGGCCGACAATTTAATTGGTTTAGCAATTTTAGTGGTAAGTAGTGGAACATTCGAAAAATACATTAATGAATCTAACATTATAAAATTATGAAGATTACATATATGGGAAAATCAATGAACATCATCTTAGATTGATTCATATGTGGTTATGATCATATAAACATGGTAAATTTTTACGATTCTTACATAACCAAGGTTTCTATAAGTCAGTAATAGATACTTGCCAATAACTTATTCTTCTTTTTTGGAAATTTGTCAATTTTTAGATCTGAAAAATATTCCACTTACACTCCTTACCATAAAACATATTTTGGATGGTTTTTTTTACCTAAATTTAAAACAATTGTGCCATTAGTTTTGTCAAGTATGGACTTCTCCACTTTTTATCAAAGATTAATTTACTTTTCTTTTACTTTTTCTTACCATAAAACACAACTCCAAACATTTTGACATGATTTTTTAAGAATGAAATTTAGATAGACACGCCACGTGGCATGGGAGAAGGCGTGGTTGAAGCCGGTGAACGTGGTCGTTGCCTCAAACATGGCTTTTAATATATAGTATAAGATATAAAAGGATTATTATTTAAAATAATGGTATGATTTAATCTGGGCCAAAGAAATGTAATCTAACGGCGGATAAGGGGGTCTACCTGAAGTGGACCCTGGTATATAAACGCTTTTACCTGCAATAGGTTGTCTATCCACGCAAACCCTTTCGAGAGAAAACAAACCCTTCGAGGGAGAGAAAACAAACCCTAATTGCTTTTTCTGTTTTCGTTGAAATTGTGAACGCCGTCGAGCGCTAGATTTAGGTCTCTTCCACAGATCTGTGCGCCCGTCTTCAGGTAAGGCTTATTTCTGACTACTTATTAATATATGCGGCTGACAATCAGAGATTTTACAAGTTAAACTTTCAACTTTTTTTTTGTTTCCCCACTATTTGGTTGTGGTTTGATGTTGCATTAAATTTAAAGCTGATCAAATGGCCAAAGCTCGACCCGCCCCGGCTTGACTTTTTCCCGGGGTTGGGCCGACCAACTAGGCCCGAAAAGCCCGGCCCAAAAAAAGTCCGCAATGATATGGGCTGAGCTCGTGGCCCGAAAATTGGCCCGGCCCGACTCGCTTTTAAAAATAAACACATTTTTTTTTAATAAACCTAAGTTATGTAAACTAGTGTAAGTGATGTCGGATTATGACGATTTGGTAATTAAAGTACTCAATGTAGCAAAATTAGGCTAAATGTAGTGAATAAATCATATTAAAATAATAAAAATATTACTATTAATGAAATAAAATACTGTAAATAATATTGTCTTCTGTGATGAGCATTTGGTAGTTCACCTTGGTAGGTAATGTCATTGGAGGAAGGCCTAAGCTCCATGAAGTTAAGAGTTTTGTTAATAAGTTGTGGAATTATGTTGAGAAACCCAAGGTTCAATATTACAGGAAGGGATGGTTTATGTTTAGGTTTGAATCTCAAAATGATATGGATGTAATATTGAAGGGAGGACAGTGGAAAGTTGGAGGAAATTCTCTAGTTTTGAAACAGTGGAATCCACAATTCTCACAAGAGATTGATAGTGTCTCGAACATCCCAGTTTGGGTCTTATTCCCTAATTTGGATCCCTGTTATTGGTCTAAGGAGACCCTGAGTAAGCTTGCGAGTAAGATTGGTGTGCCTATGTATGCAGATCATACTACTACTAAGGACAGATTGGGATTTGCTCGGGTGATGATTGAGGTTGATGTATCCAAAGTATTACCTGAGCACATTGCTATCAAGTCACCCTACTGTGGGCAAGTTATGTAGCAAGTAGAGTACGAATGGGTACCTTACTACTGCCATGGTTGTGGCAAACTTGGGCATCAAACCCAGAATTGCAAATTACAGCAGAGGACTGTTAAAGAGCAGGCGCCTGCCAAAACTGTAAACAAGATTTACAGACCCAAACTAGCAGCTAAATGAAATGAAGAAACTGGTTTGTTCTAGGAAAAAGATGGGTTGATTGGAGGTCAGAACAAAGAGGCTGATTCTTCTGTTATCAAGGAAGGGACTGAGGAGGATAAAGAAGGAGTCAAAGCTCCTGTTGAGCCAGATTCCCCTATTTTGAATCCATCAACTCCTCCTCCCCCAACTGAACAAATGGATTAATTAGGCTTCAGGATTGTTCTCAGCAGAACACAAAGGAGGAGTTCTAAGAAGGGTATTAGTGGAAATATGACTGTTGGTAGGAAGTATGCTCAAATGCTTAGCCTTGGCATTCCATCTGTGATTCTTGACAATGCCTTTGTGGAGCTTGCTAAGGAGGGAATGGGGGAGAAGGTCAGACCATCTGACATCTCTTCCAAATGAGAATTGCAACCTGGAATATCAGAGGCCTAAATGATGGCCTCAAATAGCATGAGACTAAGAGTTTCATGCTGTCTAATAATATAGATATTTTAGTTGCTTTGGAAACTCATGTTAAGGAGAAGAATTTTCATCATATAGTTAGGAGGAATTTCAGCAGTTTTAGTGTAGCTAATAACTACTCACATCACTATAATGGTCGTATTTGGATTGTATGGAAGTCTGGAAATGTTAGGGTAAGTGTTGTGGAGAAGCAGGCTCAACTCATTCACTGTCAGGTTGAGAATTTGCTGAACCATGATATTTTCTTCCTCACTGTTGTTTATGCCAGCAATTCTAGGCAAGAGAGCTTGGAGCTATGGAAAGATCTAGTTGATATATCTAACAGCATGACTGAGGCTTGGGTTGTTATGGGTGATTTCAACATCACTAAATCATCTTAGGAGAGAATTAGCTCTCATTTGGCTAGCCCAGGAGGCATGGAGGAATTCACTGATTGCATGCTAGCTTGTGACTTGGATGATATTAGGTGTAATGGGGGTGACTATACTTGGACTAATTATCAGGATGGGAAGGACAGGGTTTGGTCAAGGCTTGATAGGGCTATTATTAACCCTTTATGGCTGAGCAAATTCCCCACATCTTATGCTGATGTCCTTAATCCAGGCATATATGATCACAGCCCTATTGCAGTGCAAATTATTGAGCAAGTTAAGGTGCACAGAAGCTTCAAATACCTGAAGTGTTGGGAGGATCAGGAAGACTATCATAATATTGTGCAGGATGCCTGGAATATACAAGTTAAAGGCACTCCAATGTTCAAACTTTTTGGAAAGCTTAGAAATGTTAGAAATGCTCTGAAAATCATGAACAAAAAGCATTTTTCTAAGCTCTCTGCTAGGGTGCAGGAAAGTAGAGACAAATTGTTGGATTGTCAGACAAAGATACAAGTGCAGCCTAATAACAGGGATCTCATGGAGGAGGAACATCTGTTAAGAGAGAAATACTATAAGCTTAAGAAAGCTGAATTGAGTATGCTAGCCCAAAGAGCTAAAATAACACATCTCAAGGAAGTTGATTGCAGTACTAGGTACTACTACTCCAAGATAGCAGAAAGGATCCACCACAACAACATTGGCACTATTACTGATGACAAGGGTGCGCTGCATAATGAGGAAGCTGGAATTTGCAGTGCTTTTGTTGAATTTTATAAAAGTCTTTTGGGCTCTCAGATTTCTGTTGAGGATATGAATAAATATGATCTAGGAGGTAACACTCTCACTGAGGATCAAAGGGCTATGCTTGCAGCTCCTTATATTGTTGCTGATGTTTAGAAGACACTTTTTAGCATTAATTCCAATAAGAGTCCTGGTTTGGATGGTTTCTCAGCAGGGTTTTTAAAGGCTACATGGGACATAATTGAGAAAGATTTTTGTGAAGCTATCCTAAACTTCATGAAAACTGGGAAAATGCTGAAGCAAGTTAATACAACTCTGGTAGCTTTAATTCCTAAAAAGGCAAATGCAGCTACTGTCATGGATTTCAGGAACATTTCATGTTGTACCACAGTCTATAAAACTATCAGTAAACTACTGGCTGACAGGCCGAAATTGATTCTCCCTTCAATTATTGGTGAAGAGCAGGCTGCTTTCACTCAGGGTAGAAATCTTTTTCAAAATGTAGCTCTATCTCAAGCTTTGGTGAAAGGGTATATGCAGAGGAATATATCTCAAAGGTGTTTGATTAAAGTGGATATAAGGAAAGCTTTTGATTCCTTGAGTTGGGATTTTATCAGTAGCTGTTTAGGTAAATTTGGTTTCCCTCCTGGGTTTTCAAATTTGATGAAGGCTTGTGTCACCTCCACCTGGTTTACTATAAAAGTTAATGGCAATATGAGTGGATTTTTCCCTGGTAAAAGTGGAGTTAGACAGGGTGACCCTATCTCACCCTATCTTTTTGTTATGAGTATGGAGATTCTCTCCAGAATGCTCAGAAATCTCCCCAACTTCCCTAACTTTTCTTTCCACCCTAAGTGTGCAAAGCTGAAATTAACCCACCTGACCTTTGCTGATGACCTGATGATATTTGCAAGGGCAGACACACCTTCAGTCTTGGCTGTAGTCAAATGTTTGGAGAACTTTGCAGAGATTTCAGGGCTTAAGGCAAATCCAAATAAGACTGATATCTACTTTGGAGGAGTTCAGGATGATTTGAGGAACCATATTTTACATGTCTCTGGGTTCTCTAAAGGTTCTTTTCCATTTAGATATTTGGGGGTGCCTTTAAATAATTCAAGGTTGGTTGTTGATATGTATGGAACTCTACTGCTGAAAATCAAAACAAAAATCAGGCATTGGTCAAATCAGTGGCTGTCATATGCAAGAAAATGTCTGCTCATTTATTCTGTAGTGTTTGGGATTCAGAATTTCTGGTGTTCTAGTATACTACTCCCAAAGGGCATTGCTAAGAGAATAAATAAAATCTGTAAAGATTTTGTTTGGTTTATTGCTGAAGGTGAAAGAAAACTGCTGTTTAAAAGCTGGTCTAGTTCCTGTACACCAAGAATTGAGGGAGGTTTTCATATAAAGGAAGTGCTTGGCTGTAACAAGGCTCTTATTGCCAAATGGATATGGTACTTGCAAGCTGAAAAGCATAGTATTTGGTGCCAATGGGTTAGAAGCTATGTTTTGAAGGGAAAATCAATGTGGGAAATCAATGCCAGAAGTCAGGATTCTGAACTGTGGAAAAGCATCATCAATATCAGAGATGAAATCCTGTATAAAGCTGGTAACCAGGTGAAGCTGGTGATAAATTTCATGTTGCCAGTGCTTATGATTTCTTCAGAACCAGGTTTAGAAGATACAAACAGCTCAAAGTGATCTGGGACAGTGTTAGTATGCCAAAGCATAGCTTTAATGCTAACTTAGCTATACAAGGAGCACTGTCTACTACAAACAACCTGATCAAAAGAGGGACGTATATTGTTAATAGATGTTGTTTATGCAAATCAGCAGCAGAATCCCATGAGCATCTCTTTTTCAGATGCCCTGCGGCTCATCAGCTTTGGAGGGAGGTTAAAAAATGGCTGAAAATAAGTGCTGAAACACTAGCATCAAAGGACGCTTGAAGTGGATAGCTAGGCATACCAACAGGAAACATTGGAGAAGCAAATGGGTGAAATGCAGCTTTACCTCTCTGATTTATATGATCTGGTATGAACGGAATTGTTAATTGTTTAGGGAGGAAGAGCATAATATGGAGTGGATGTTGTTTAGAATTAAGTTTCTAGTTAGTGTAAGAGTACTTAGCTTATTTAATGGTGATGACAATGAGGAAATTGTAGAATTCCTCAATGCATAACTTTCCCTTTTTTTCGTAAGCTCTTGTTTTTCTTCCCTTTTTGGATGAATAAAAGCCCTAATTTTGCTTGTGAAAAAAAATAAAATAAAAAAATAACATCAAAAACCTCTTAAAAATGTATAATAATTTTTTTTTAAACTAAATATGCAAGTACTGGATAATATTAATGTGTAAAGTGATCGGAAGCGTATTAATTAGGTGATACGTAATTTTTTTTTAAAAAGCCCGAACGAGCCCGAAACGGCCCAAAAGCCCGCTTTGGGCCAAATTAGCCGGGCTCGGGCCGATCGATTAGGGCCGAAAGAAAAGTCCAGTCCGGCCCGCACATCGGGTCTACTTTTTACCCTAACCCGGCCTAAACACGGCCAGGCCCGGCCCATTATCACCTCTAATTAAATTGTACATCTTCATTTGATTCAGTTAGAGAGATATAAGAATTTACGTTTATGCTATTTGTCACTATTAGGTCAATCTATCGGTATCAATTTAAAAGATGGCATTCGAAATCAACTCCATCGACTTTGTATTGGATACATCTAAAAAGGAGGCCTTGCCTGGCTATGGAGGTAAAGGGAGGACAGATTTTATAAATTGAATTGAATTGATTTGTTTTTTTTTTTTTCCTCAGTTTGATGTTGTTCTAAATTCTATCAGACATGTCTGATTTGTAATACCATTTGATTTGATTTGATTCGATATGTTATACTTTATATGCTAAATAGATTGGAACTTTGCGGTTGGGGAGTTGGCAAGGGTTTTATATCATGAATTGGATCGCCAATCCCAGGATAATAAAATATATAAGGTGAACATTTCGATCAAGGTCAAGGTCTGCGATGCTTCTGAGCAAGAACAGACCCAAAAAGTATTCGATCACCAGCCTGGTGAGCCGTCCAAGACCAAGCCCCTTGATGATTGTCAGCAAAAACATACAAAAAAATTAAGTCTACATGAAGAACCCAAACAAGTAGACTATATGAATCAGTATAGCAGTCAGTATGCTAAGCTTTTGGTTAAAAAGCCGACGGAACCCCTTAATATTGTAGACTTCTTAACCACTGAACGTGTGAGGTCTTTGGTCCGATTCAACAATGGTAAGCCTACGGAGCCTCTGTTTTTCCCTTTACTGATGACAGGTTGATTGCCCTTAGTTGTGTGACGCAGTCATTGTATTCTAGATTAGATGGTTTCAAAAGATCTGTGTCCCTTACGGATCTTTTAAGCTACGACCCCTGTATGAAACTCGAAAAACTGGGAGGAGGCTGTGATGAGATTTCTGTTAGTGACCTGAGCAAAGTGGATTGCGTGGGAGTGTATCTTTGCGTCAATGGAAACTTCATGTCGGAACTGCCTTCAATGTACCAGCAATGTAAATATGGTATGCCTATGGTTCCCTGACACACCGTCATCAAAAGACATCCAGGGCATTATATCTTGGTGGTCTGCGAAATATGAATGCTCAAACTCTTTGTGGCTCTTCCCCTGCAGTTATGAGAGCAAATGCCGGCTCATGATCCTCCATGACCAGCAAATCATTGTGAGGCCTGATGATAATTCCTGGGAGCGCAACGGTAAATCAATCTATTTGAGCGTATGATCTCACTTACTCTTAGTCTCGACTCACTTCTCGACGGTTGTGGTGTGCTCAAACTCGTTGAGAAAAAGAATGTCCACGTTTACTTTGACGACCCTGACCGAAAGTGGAAGAGTTATGCGAAACTTTTTCGCGCAGCAGCTGATGACAGTTGTAGTGCACTAGATCTGGCATTGGTCTTTGTTCATGTGGAGAATAAATCTCCAGATTATCAAGACTATCGTTGCGATTAGGTGTTGCCGCAATGCTACTGGTTGGCGGGTGAACAGGCTCTTGTGGTGGCCCAGAGAGTTTTCACAAAGACTGATCTCAACAACGGTAGCATGCCGATGATCATTGCATTTGGGAAAGATGGCCGCCTGCGTTCCCAATTAATTGATTCTGAAATCGATACGGCGTATGATGATGATGATGACGACGATGATTCTGTGCTGAAAAAGAAAGCTGCCAAACCGCGTTCACGTACAATTGCGAATTATTTTGATGATGATGATGACAGTACTGTGCTGGAAAAGAAAGCTGTAATTGCAAGTCTATTTGATGATGTTGATGATGATACTCTGCTTAAAAAGGTAGCTGCCAAAGTGCGACCAAGGCTCATGGATCACATGCAAATCCTTTACTGAAAATTAGAGCAATTTGGATGACATGCAAATCGTTCATTGAATATTAGAGCGACTTGAATCCGTACGTATGATATGTAGTTAGCTTTTCATCATAATTTATTTATGCTCACCTGGCTGTGTCATTATGTTTGGTTTATCCCCTTCCCCTGGCCTGCTACTCTTTATTTTGGTATTTCTTGCACGATGTTAGTATTTGGATATTTCAGTATTTCTGTCCTATGCTGCTGTCTATTTTTTTTTACCACTGTTGTTTAGATGTTACTAGTTTTAAGCCTGTGCGTTGCACGGTTCAAATATTATATCATTCTTAATAATTTTTATGTTTATAACCAACTATGCTATTATTTGAATTAAAATAATCCATAACAATTGTTGTGATGTTGCTTACTTGTGTTTTAAATTATACAACAATATTTCTCATCTATATTCATTGCATATTGGAAAATGTATAAATGGATCTCAAATTGAAATACATTTCGAATCAAATAAAATAATATATGTTTCAAAAGTTTCTGATACACATTACCAATTGTATGATCAATTACACCGTGTTTCAATTATATAATATAGCTTTATGTAAGAAATTCACGAAAATGAGAATATCCGTGTGAATTTTTAATGATTAACTGTGGAATTTATCTTCTACTTTTTTGGACTCTATCTTATCTTAAATGATAAATCTGTATTACCTTGTATACTCTTTCACCATACACTAAACTCTTTGGACTCTCTCCCCATTTCTGTTATTTTAGACTCTCTCTAAACTTTTCAAAAAGACCAAATCTCTACTAAATGTATACGGGGTAACTAAATTGTTCTGCATATCGGAAAAGTATGTAAATGGGTCTCAAATTGAGATACATTTCGAAACAAATCTAATGATATATGTTTTGAAATTTTCTGATACACGTAACCAATGTTATGAGTGATTATATCGTAAATCTATTAGATACATTTATGAAAGAGTTTAACGAAAATAAAGATTCTATATGTGGATTGTGAGTTGTTAATAATAAAATGTGGGTATTTCCCATTTTTTAAACTCTCTTAGTATTTATTATTTATTTTTAATGATAAAGGTAAACTCTTTCACCATACACTAAACTCTCCTACATACTCTTTCACTATACACTAAACTCTCTGAGTATTTCTCAAATGATGGACTCTCTCTATGCTCTTCAAAAATCCCTCTTTTATATATATACATTAGATTATATTATGGACGTATAACTATTAAGAAGACGGGAATGTTGCAAGATCGTCGAGGGAATAGGTCAAGGGCCTAAATTGCCTACTTTTATGTAAAACTAGTGTGAGGCCTATGCGTTGCACAGTTTGAATAATATACCCTTTATATGTGATGTCTGGTACGTGTTGTCTATTGCCCGGGCCGAGAGTATGTCACCCACTCACTCGTATTCTTAAATGATATCGTAAATTATACAATTTCGAAATATAACAAATAGAAAATGTTGATACTCGCGGGATATATGTTTAAATATTGTAATCCATGACAAATATATGAAAATGTTATCTGTCGCCCGTTATTGGAGTTAATTCCTCGTTTTTATCTCTCATCTAACTGCAAGTATTTCTAAAAATAAAAATTGTTTAGCTTTTTCTGTTTTAGATAAACCCGTGACTTAAATCCTTTGAATACCCTATGTCATAAGCAAATTATGGTTGATGATGTTACTCTGCTTGAAAAGGTAGCTGCCAAAGTGCGACCAAGGCTCATGGATCACATGCAAATTCTACACTGAACATTAGAGCGATTTGAATCCGTACGTATAATGGACTGATTTTAGACTTTTTAAACTGATTTTAGACTTTTAGACTCATTTTAGACTTTTAGTTAAATATCTTAAGTGAGGTTCATTAAAAGTAGAGTTGCATAAAATTATTTGATGTGTATGATTGTTTTCATGATGTTACTATATGATATACGAAATAATGAAATAAATTCGTACATAAAAACGAAATTAACTTCATAATAATGATTGATGTCCTTTTCTGTAATTTTGGTTACTCAACAGGTGGTTGTACCGAACATGTCACACATATTTTAGTTATGTCTGCAATAGCTGACACCTATCACCTATTAGAACCGCTACAACTACGAAAAACGCTACCAGTTACAGCTAATTTTACCGAACAAGTCCAAAATCTCATCCAAATCTCATACCATTAAGCCTGTTTGACCAACCTTCTAAAGTGCTTTTAGCCTTTTTTGGAAACTGACCAAACATATCAAATTGAGAAACTAAACTGTTTCTAGTTTTGGGAAGTAGAGTAAACTGTTTGGCCAAACTTCTCCAAGTGTTTTTGGGAGCCAGAAGGAGAAACTGAGCCAAACAACTCAATTTGAGAAATAACTTCTCTATTTCCAGAAGCACTTATGGGATAGAAATGCTCCCTAAAAACAGAAGGCCCAATTTGGAGCTCCCAACTTCTACTTCTGTTTCTCATTTGTTCATGCCAAATCCTCACAAATATTTTTCTCTCTTCTCCTCACATGGTCAACAACTTACCATTTTATCTTCCCAATAAGATTATGTCAAGCTCTAATATATAAGGTAATTCAAAGAAGTTATTGTAATTTTATTTTGTACAATTGATAAAACATAATCCCCAATTTTGTTGAATTGAACAAGAGGAAAATACATCCTCCACCACCGCAACCTACTTCTTCACCACAACTCCATACTTCAAGAAACTCAATTTAATGAATAGAAATGAAGACGAATTTTTGATTGAAGTATGTATTGTTTTACTGTGGGATTTTGGGTGGGATATTTTTTTTTTTTTGACAGAGATTTGGGTGGGAAATACAAGAACATGTTTCGATGTTTGCGGGAAAAGCCAACGATGATGTATTGATGATGAATTTTTTTGTTCTAATTGTTTGGTGTAGGCGAGGTTCATAAGTGGTTATGAATAATTAACAAAAATAGCTTTGATGATCATGAGTTGATGACACGTTTCAGTGAGCTTTTTTTTTTTTTTGTGGCAATTGGGAAATTTTGCATCTCTAATTTTGTATTATTAACAAAAACAATTTGAAGATTAGAAATAAATAAAATTCATTTATTTGATTTTTATCCTCTTACATAACAAATGTATAAAAGCTCATAAACAGAAAATTGGCCAAACAGTATCCAACAACTTCTGTTTCTCAGAAGTGATGCTCTAATGTGGTTGCCAAACACCTTATAATTTCTGCAGAAACTGTTTCCAGGAAGTACTTCTAGAGAAGTTAGAGCTAGCTTGGGCAAACAGGCACTAATTGTAGTGAGCTTGGCCCCCAACACTCTGCATGTAACAGTAGAGGAGTTTCCACTGTAATTCCAAGTACAGACTCAAGCTAATTGTTCATTAATGGTGGAAGCAAGAGTAAATTAAAGGAGAAGATACCGAAGAACAGAAGGAAGAAGAAGAAGAAGAAGACAACTGTGGAAGAAGACTTGAAGAAGAAGATTTAGAGAATTAGAGAGGAAATTGTTATTATTAATCATACCAAATGATTGTATCATACATGGGTATTTAACTATTTATACTATAGTTTGTAACAAAATTCCTACGGCATAACAGAATTCCAACAAACTTCTAATTGATTAATAACATAATTGAACTGCTTATTTAATTTGCATTCTGGTCCTTGCTTGTTCTTCGTTCTTCGATTGACCCTATATTCTTTATCACCATAACATCCCTTCCTCCTTCAAAAATGACTTGCCCTGAAGTCAATTCTGATTTATGAACTTAGCAGGGAATTCAGGAAACTGGATTTTGAATTCATCTGCATTTTCCCATGTTGCCTCGGCATCTGAAAAGCCCTTCCACTGAACTAGTACTTGAGTAGACTGGTTTTTGATCTTGACCACTCTTTGCTCCTGTGGAGCAGGGGTTAGAACATATTGGGCATCTTGATTCTGAAACCATGCTGGAATGTGAGTAGCAGCAGGGGTTTGCTCCAGTACTGCAGCAGGGGTTGGAACATATCCCAAATCTTCCTAGACCAAGGACAGTCCTTGAATATATGAAGCAACATTTCTAGCTCTCCACAAAACACACAACATCCACTAACCGAAATCCTCTTCTGGAGCAGGTTCTAGCCAGTTGGTAAGATATCACGACATGCCCTTCACAAAAAGGTCCTTGTTCTGGGTGGAATGCTCATACCCCAAACCCCCAACCACACCGAATCGCACCCCGTAGAGGATGACTCACCGCCCTTACCCTAAAAGGCAACATGATAAGCACTCTTTATAGAAAATTCGTCATCCTTGGTAAAAGCCAATAAAGTTTATCTTTTGGCTGGCAAATGCTGATAGGGATACTCCGAATACGATCAGCCTCAAAATCAACAAAGAAATCGTTATCCTCCCGCTAGGATTGGCTAATTGGATAAGCAGACTCACCTCTGCATTTTCGTCCGAGATATGGCAAAGCCTAATAACTTTGAAATTCGGGCCAGGAGGGAGCCACTTGTCCTTCCAAATCCGAGCCGATTCTCCATCACCTATTCTCCACACCGCCCTCATTTGGTGACAGCTCCCGAGCACCAACTATACTTCTCCAAGTGAAACTCGGAGCAGTACCAAGCTAGGCCTCCCAAACCGATGTGGAAGAGAAATTACGCGCTTTCAAAACCCTGCACAACAGAGAGTTAAGATATTTTTCCATACGCCATACCTTTTTAGCTAACAACGCCTTATTAAAACATGCTAGATCACGAAATCCTAACCCATCCACTTTCTTCGGTCGACACATTTTCTCCTTGCTAAGCTAGTGGATCTTCCTCTTCTCCGTACTCTGACCCCTCCAGAACTTCGATATGATGCTATGGAGTTCGTCACAGAGCGACACTGGAAGGCGGAAGCAGCTCATCGCATAAGTTGGGATAGACTGTGCGATTGCTTTTATTACAACTTCATTCCCTGCCGTAGAAAGGAGCCTCTCTTTCCACCCTTGGAGCTTCTTCCATAATTGCTCTTTAATCGCTGTAAAGATCACCTAATTAGATTTCCCAACCATAGTCGGGAGCCCAAGATATTTCTTCGGTTGCGCTACTTCATGGACATTCAGAATTTCCCTTAGCCACACCCTCGTCTCCTCATCTACATTCATCCCGAAGAACAACTTAGACTTATCCAAGTTAATTTGTAGCCCAGATTGATCTTCGCTCATCTTCAATATATCAGCAATTACATCGGCAAATAGTAAATGTGAAACTGTAGGCACGCCTGTGCAAATTATGACTCCATGCAATGCCCTACACTCCACAGCTCGATTAATCATAGCACATAGCCCCTCTGCACATAAAATAAAAAGGTACCCCCCTTCTCGGAATCACAAACCCAGCCGGTTTCCCGTTGATAAGAAAGGACAAGGAGACAATAGTCAAGCATTTCATCACATGTCTAATCCACTCATCCGGAAAACCCATCATCGTCATAATCCGCTCCAGGTAAACCCACTCCACTCGATCATAGGCTTTGCTCATGTCGAGCTTAAACGCCATCTCCTTACGGCCGTCTGTTTATGTTTTAGGTAATTAAAAACCTTAAAAGAGACCAGCACATTATCAGTAATAAGCCGCCTCGGGACAAAGACACTTTATTTCTGCTCCACAATCCCAGGGAGATTGGCCTTAAGCCGATTTGATATAACCTTCGAGATTAATTTATATACCACATTGCAGAAGCTAATCGGCCTAAGCTCTTTCAGCTAGTCGGCTCCTTTACCTTCGGGATCAAAGTTATGAATGTGTGATTGAGGTCGGAGGCATCTCGCCTCCATTTAGAACCCCCGGAACTCTCATAGTTACATTCTCTCCCACAATATGCCAAAACTTCTGGAAAAACAGCGTAGACATACCATCGAGGCCGGGTGACTTAGTTGGAGCCATCTGACTAAGTGCGTTTTCAACTTCCTCCCTCGTGTACTCCTTACACAACGCAGCCGCATGAGCTCCATCCACCCTCTGCCCTACCATGGGAGATGCCTGGCTATCCTCCACAGGAAACGTCGACTCGAAGAGATAGTCAAAATAACTCACATACAATTATGTCCTCGATTTCCTTCCTCTCCTTCTTAAAAACCCCATCAGTATTTTTCAACTTGAGAATGATATTTCTCTTCTCTCACTGTTTTGCTTTAGAATGGAAATAAGACGTATTCCTGTCACCATCTCGCAACAACACAGGTCTATACCTATTCCACTAGAAGGTCTCCTCCTATCAGCCAATGGAGCCAATCTCATCCGCCACCATGTCTTCAGCTCTTCCATCACTCCTGAAGTCGGGCTCATTTCCTTTAGATTCTTAAGCCTTTTATGTAACCATTTAATCCTTTTTCGCCAACCCTCAAAAGTTTTATTACTCCACCCAGTAAGAGCCTCACTACAATGTCCCATCCTTGATACATACGTCATCCCTCTGCCCCATGCCTCGCGCACAACCTCCTCATCATTGTCCCCGTGTAACCATAGCGCTTCGAAACGAAAAAAATTTCCTAGTCTCCTCGCACTCAGCAGCCAATTAGTCCCTCATGAAGACAAATAGTTAAATGGTTCCCAGATTATGTGATTGTTACTGGTAATCGGAAAAACTCTGTCCAATCTCTCGGAGTCAGAAATCTGTCGAGTCTTTTCTCCACATGGGCGTCCCCCTCCCTCCCGTTAGACCAGGTGAAGGTATGCCCCACGTAACTGAGATCACATAAGCCCGTCGCATTCATAGATTCACGAAACCCTTCCATCAGGTTTTGATCTCCTGATCCCCTGGTAGGACCCCCCTCTTCTTCGATTCACACAAAAGTCTCATTAAAATCCCCAACAACAAGCCATGGGAACGTAGATTGCGCATGCAACCACTTAATGAGACTCCATGTACGGTGTTTCTCCCCCGAGTCAGCCCACCTGTAAACCCCAGTAGCACGCCATACTACCCCATCATCTCCAGTGATATCAGCATCAATAAACCTCCTTGCCAACGCAACAAGATTTACATTTAAACTTCGCTTCTATAGCATTGCCAGACCCCTGACAACCCCACTCTTTCCACACAAACACCCCGTAACCGTAGTCTCTCCTTTAGCCTTTCGATATTCCATCTTAACGATTTGGTTTCCGACAAAAACACCAAATCAGGGTCCTCCTTCCTACTAAGGTCGTGTAGGGAGTTAACTGCCTCCGATGACCCCAACTCGCGGCAGTTCCAGCTTAGTACCCTCATTGTTGTTCGCGGAGTGGATCCTCATCCACTTCCGCTACTTTTCAATAGACCAATCTCCTAAAACCTTGGAATGATAATACAATCAATTTCTATTTCATCCTCTAAACCTTTCCATTTGGGTTCACGACTGGTTATCCCAGCTAGGCTGGGACTACCACTTATGGACCTCTGATAACGTTTAAACTTACCCGCACCTCGCTTCCCTGACTTTGTCCCCTTCTCCTCACTTTCCCCTTCCCTAATCATTGTAGAGACAACCCTGTTATCCACCTTATTTTCGCTCAGATTTACTTTGGGGATTTGGAAATTTTGGTGTTTCTCAATTTCTATGTGAATCATATATTCATCATATAAGGTGTTATATTCATGATTGTTATATTAGGTTGATTTTTTTTTTTTTTTCCGGATTCATTTTATGATATTCACCAATATAATCTTTGTAATCATCATATTGCGTCATATATTCATTACATTGGACGTTATATTCATCATATGTAGTGTATATACTTTGTGTATTCTATGTACCACTTTAATCTATATAATTTTTTATTTTTTTTCATTTTGAGTGCTATATTCTTCATGTTGAATGTTATAATCATCTTATTAAGTGTATATATTTGTTGTGTTATATTCGTCATTCTAATCATAAATGATTATGAGCATTAAAATTAAAAAAAAAAAAAAAAAATCTCGTTTGGGGAATCATGTTTTGATATTCATCATCAGTTTAATGCACATGTACATCATTTTGATGCTTATATTCATCGTACACAAGGTTATATTCTTGAATGTTAGTATTTTGATCTTGTCCCATTGAGTGCTTGTATTCATGATTTTCGATATTAATTAATATATCATTTTACTTTAATGCTCATATTCATCATTAAAATGCCCATATTCATCATTGTTTTGATATTCATCATCAGTTTAATGCACATGTACATCATTTTGATGCTTATATTCATCGTACACAGGGTTATATTCTTGAATGTTAGTATTTTGATCTTGTCCCATTGAGTGCTTGTATTCATGATTTTCGATATTAATTAATATATCATTTTACTTTTAATGCTCATATTCATCATTAAAATGCCCATATTCATCATTGTTATGCGCATATCCACCATTTTGTGGGGATCATGTATTATTCTTTCAATTATGTGGAGATTATATCTTATTCAATGCTGATATTCATTATAAAAAGCTCTATACTCATCATATAGAGCTCAATATTCATCACTTTAGAACCGATATTCATCATTTTAATATTTCAGGAGGTTGTATGGCATGATCTTCGGATTAGATATAAGGAACAAGTTCAAGCTTGGATTTCGCTTATGGCAAGAAATAAAGCAACAAGGCCGGATATTTATGTACATTTAGTGTATAGCGGTAGAATATAAATGTAATTCTATAGATGAACTGTTGATCAATATTAATAGTAGGTTGCTGATGAATATGCTAGTGTATATTGATGTATATGACATCTCTTTTGATGAATATTCGAGGGTTCCTCGTGACACTGTATGCACGTTAATAAGTGAGTATCTTGGCGTGGCTAATAGACCTATGGCCGGGTTGATTCTGGATCCAACCGGGCAACCGGAAAGGTTTTGCAGGTTGACCAATTTGCTTCTCATATCTCCTGCTATGGAGCCTCTCTTTTTGCCTTCAGTGATGAGAGGTTGATGGCCATTTTTCATATGGAGCAGTCATTGTCATGGAGATTAAGTGGTCGCGCGCAAAGAGTATGATGTACCTCCTGTGCCCCTTGCGGATCTTATAAGCTGCGAACCCGTATAAAACTCGAGAAATTGGGAGGAGGAGGCCGTGATGATCTCGCTTACTCTGGACTCACTTCTCGATGGTTGTCCTAATTTGCTAGAACGCCTTAGAGACACGAATGTCCTCATTTACTTTGACGATCCCAAGAGAATGGATGAGGGTTTCGCGACATGTTTTTGCGAAGCTGATAATTATGATAGTAGTAGTGGTCTAGATTTAGAATTTGTCTTTGCTTATGTGGATGATAATTGTCCGGAAAATTAGGGATATCGTTTTGCTTTGGAGTTACCGCGATGCCACTGGTTGATGGGTAAACCTGCTCTTATGGTGGCTCAGAGAGTTTTCACAAAGACCGAGATCAACAACGGCAACATCATGACAATCATTGCATTTGGGAAAGATGGCCGCCTGCGTTCCCATTTATTTGTTCCTGAAATATATCTATTTGATGAAGATTCAGATGATTTAGATGAAGATGATGAAGATCCACCCTCAATTGCTGGTCTATCTGATGATGGTGATGGTACTGTGGTGAAAAAGGAAGTTGACTTACCTCCCAGAATTGCTATTGCTAGTCTATTTGATGTTGATGATGATACTCTGCTGCAGAAGGAACCTGTCAATGTGCGAGGAAGGCTCAAAAGTCACATACAAACGCTTCGCTAAGCCATTGAGGAGTTCAATCAGTGTATGATATGTAGATCAGCCTTTAGTCATTCGGAGTATTTATGCTAGCCTGTGATTACAATCCTCTTATTATAGTACATGAGTTGAGTTGTCATTATTACAACAGCTTCTCCTGCCAAAATGGCTGCAACGAAATTCAGTTACTAGTAACTGCTTTTGCTGAAGAGTCCAGCTGACATGGCCGGCCTGGCCTCAAAGATTGTTTCCACCCATGAGTTCCCATATCACATCCGCAGAGGGGTGGGAGATTGGGGGTCTTTTCTAACTTGCTAATGAGCGGTTTCTGACCGTCGGCCCTCCCAATACTTGTTCTTTATAGCATCCCAAAATGCAGGAATTGCCAAATCATCTGGTACCTCCTTAAACGATGGGAGGTAGTTCACATCCACAATCACGTGATCGCCTGTGCCATCCTGAATCTATAAGGAGACCAGAACAATGTTGTTATAATGCCTGATGAAACACAAACACTTGTGAACATAAACGAGCAAATATAAGAGGTACTCACAACTACGTCAAAACCAAATATAGTCAGATCGAGTTTTCTTCTGAGCCAACTAGCAGCATCTTTCACTAGTTCAAGATCAGCAGCTTCCTCTCCAAATTGATTCCTCTCGGCAGTAGGAAGTGATTTTAAGCTGAAAAAGAAAACTAATTCGTAAGAAATGGGACGTAAAGTCATGAACTTCTCTTGAGTTGGAAAGTATGAAGATCACAACATATGATTTTTGTCTGTAAAATAGATACGAAGATATACATACCTATCAAACATTAGAGGCTTAAGTAAATATCCTTCATATGTTTTTGTCAAAACATTTATATTAGGTGTGGACTTCTTGACTGCATGGAAGACTTTCTCGCCCAAGACATAGATTTTAAAAAGGGTGGATGAGTGATCCACGTACTCCTGCAATTACAGAGCACAGACTTCACTTTTAAGATTGCAGTAAGAAGAACTAGCACATAACAACACAAATGTACCTAAGGCAAATAGCTTCTAACCAACAGAGGCGATTCCAAGATATAGGTTCAGAAAGTTTTTTTTTTTTTTTTTCTTACACATTAAGCGGTAACTAACCAAGGCTAAATCTGTATACACCACTTTGATATTCATCTCATGAAGAACATCATGAGATGTTCTGAATCTTCTGACTAGGCTAATTTTGCAGCCGCACCCCAGTTGTTGAGGAAACGAAATCCAACGACAAAGATAGATAAGGGGAGGCAATACAGGGAAAGCAAAGACATATATCTGCTACTAGGAATAAATACAAAAAAAGAAAGGCAAGCATGGCAAAAACTTGATGGAAGAGGTCAATGAGCACTAAAGAAACAAAACAAGACTATATTGGAGGGGATTCTTACAAACTAGGTGTTGCTTTATGGTCCTATACTCTTATGGAGAACCTCGTATTTTGCCTCCTCTAGCAGCCCCAGAGAAGTGGATTTAGTTTTATCCCTCTAATACTTTGTTTGGCGAATGCATCCGATGTTGGGGTCCAAACACGCGCAGTAGAAAACTCTTGCTAATATGACATTGAATTTGTCAACTATCAACTAAGTGAATAATCATCAAATTTTCTTTTCTGGTATTTGATGTCATATGAAGATCCAAACTCAAAGCTACAAAGTGCAGTCAGGGTTATTTAAGGATTTACACAACATATTGTCTTAGTAGTTAGGACGCAAAAAACAAAACATATGAATACCTCATTTGCTTAAGGGGACCAACCTCTAAATGCCCTCCCCAAACACAAAACTAATAAACGAAAAATGCAGCGATGGGAAAAAAAGGTTTATTATGGGCAAAAATAAAACAATGATATCCGAATTTCTAGGATTACCTGAATGATGGCTGGAACCGGCACCTGGAGGTCCTTGTAATCTTTCTGACTGAAGACAATGGCCTGCCAAGTTTGTAAAGCTCTAATGAACATTTGTAGCTCATGTCTACTAATTAAATAAACATTGCTAGTAGAGAGTTCCAATATCTGGTATCCTGTTCAAGTCAATATAAAGCAGAATCTTAGAGTGCCACTGCATAGGGACCAACTACTAAAACTCCTCTTAGAAGCCCACACACTCAAACAGTATGAAACTTTAACTGTTGTGCCAATAATTCTCAAACATACAACTAACGAGGCGCACACAGATATAAGAAACACTGAGGAAAACACATGACACGAGCATGCTATCATATACAGAGTACTGCGTAATTCCGTACATGCTAATGAGACAAACAAATTAAAGTTTGAAGTGTAACATCACCAACGCAACAAAAACCTTACTCCGAAAGTCTAAACACCACATACAATGTCTACATTAACCTAATGCTTCAAAGACTCCCACCTAGGGCAGGGAAAGGGGTTTAGATGAGCACAATCTCTTTCCTGTGTACTCCGTATTCAAATTGACTCAGAATGATCCGTGATGGAATATGATTTTTAGAATCTAGACCACCGAATGGTACTAAACTATATAAGAAGCAAACTCACATAATAAAGAGAAGTTAAACTAGGTAAAATAAACTTTCAGGAGCTATTTTGACGTTGCTATAGCTGAAAAACTTTCAGTAATCGACAATATTTGACATCATTTCTCATTGCCAGTCTGTTCCTACTTAGACAATGAGTATCATGATCACTTTATGAGAAGAACGAGCTATCTGGGCTAAAATAAAATAAAATTACTCTAGGCCCTCGAACCAGAATACAAGGCCTCAATGAAAACCTTGACTTTCTCCTAATACAAGTTTTACCCTCTCTCCATCTCAAGTAGCTACTTCCTTCAGAATGATCGGCAGCCACCTGTTGCTTAGGGACACAAGAAATGCTTCCCAAGTAACTTTCAACTGAATGACTGATGACCAATCTCAAACCTTCTACATAGTAAACCTTGTATAAAAATGTCATAAGTTACTCTTTACAGTCAAAGTAACTCCTTTTATCATAGGTAAGGGGTTTCTAGCCAAGCTTAAAAGGCCACCTAAGCGTATTGATGTAAATATTTTTGCTTACCCAACAAGTGAAATACTGAAACCTTTAGACTTTTAAGAGATTTTAAGCTCTAACCCATCCCTTTCCAGCCAGCAATTTTTTGACTATGATTCAGTGTCATGTATCTTCTGCAGACATCGACTTAGCGTCACAATTACCAACTTACCATTGTCTCTTATCAACATTATTGAAATATGTACTCCCCTATCAGCTATGTCATTTCATCCCCTCGTCTTCATAAAAAGAACAAGAGTCATAGGGCAGAACAAGAGTCTCAGTCAACAGCTAGTTTTAATTCAAAACGTTCAGGTGGGAAGCACAAGCCACGGTGGTACTGGTTTTTTTTTTTTTAATTAGAAAAAGAAGGCTAAAAATACAGTACTAAGTAGATATATGTGCATGCCTGCAATTTTATATATTTAAATAGGACACAAGAATAGATCAATACCATACTATGAGCATTAGATACACCACATGCAACTTGAGGTTTTACTATGCTCGGATGAGATAGCTTAGCTTCTACCAGCTTTTCTGTCAAATTAGGATCATCAAAACTTTCAACCTGCAAAATGAGTACTAAGAAGTCAGCATTTAGACAAGAAACCATAATGTCATAAAGTTGGCAAAATTAAACCCGACTTGTAATAGCACAAAATTAGTAATTTTATTTACCAGTGAAGAAGGAGCAAAAGGCCATTTATATAACAAACCGAAACTAAATAATATTACTGTGAATATCACAGGATCAAGGGCACTGCCACGCCAAGATAGGATTAGAGAGATTAGAGTGTAATGGCTGTAATCTCACTTGATTTTTATTTTTTTGCAGAGCTCCATCCTTAATTAAAGTTCACAATTTTAGGAGATTAATAAAAAAAAAATTATAAAGCTCAGGCAAAACAACAGCTACTATCTTAAAAGTAAGAACACTAGAACCTTAAAATAAAAGGATTGAATACTGCTAGAAACAAGCAATAGTTAACATTCTCAGAATCTTGGAGAATCACAAAGAGAATATATATAAGCCATGTTCCTCAGAGCAAATGAAAGGGGGGAAAAAGGGGAAGAAAGAGAGAGAAATGAAACACCATCATAAAATTGAACCTAACACCCTCTTGAAGGATATAACTATTTACATGGAACTGATTCATTTAGGTTTCGTTTGGTAGCATGTAATCAACCTTAATCTTTTGACTTCAACTTGGCTAGAGAATGAGGATCTATCTCTCTTAATTTTCCCTCTATTTTTGAGCTAAGTTGGTTTTAATGGTGATTACATGACATCTTCTCTACTAAACATGACCTTAGTTCTTCCGAGCTAACTAAATGTTACATCAATATGTTTGTCCTCTTATAATATTTGGTCAAATATGAACTTATACAAAATGGTACCTTGAGAAAATGAGCGCCTCGGATAATAGAGCGGCCTTCCTTGTTTAGATCCTCCAACCCAAGCAGAACATCTTGGATCCTAAGCCGGTCCATTACAGGATAGATGTTATTGAATGGGTCGATCACACAGCACCAAGGATGATCCTCCAAAGTCCTGATATTAGCATATGGTAGAGCACCACATACCAGAAACTTCAGTTGTTATAGATGCAAAACTTTGGCAAGTAATGTCCAAGTACGATATAACATCAATGTTTTGTAGGCTCTTGGGAACTAGCAATGAAAGGCAAATCATTTTTTATTTTATTGGATAAGTCGGCAAGTGAATAAATAGAAGCGGTACCAAGGGGTTGACACCTATATACAACAAAAAAGAATCTACCCGTACATACCCTTAGACTACTACAACATTACCGTGCCTCAAAGATAACTTCCTATGATGAACCAAGGGGCCTTATCCCTATGTTAAACACATAGAGAGGCTTTTTCAGGAGGATCCATAATGAAATTTGTCGTTACCAACCCATTGCTACTTCACAATACAGGAAGCGTAAATAATTTTGGGAGCCATTTTGCTTTGTCCAATAAATTCCAAAACCAATGGATAGAGAGTCGTTGGCAACATAGGAAATGCAAAATGATTATACCCTTAGACTTTCACATAATTTTATCCAAGAAAAGCACCGATACACGTAGCTTAGGACAGCAATCATACAATACCAAAATGGAAGATGTAACTTCCTGCAAATGCTCTTTGCCCACAAATCTTAGCCCACGTAAAATTCCTTCCTTCCAATTGCACCCCCAGATAGGCAAAGGAGCCACTCTCCCCACATCACTAATCCAAGACTTCTTCATCCTTCTTTTCAAAGCCAGAGTCACATTTTTAACTGGGGTAGGTTGAACCCAACACACCAAACAAAGACGGAGAATCCACAAAGAAATGGCTAAAGGACAAAGAGGAGGATGTGATCAATGGTCTCGACTACTGCCTTACACAAGCAAGATTAGGTCATATGCTTCAACAGAATGCACTATTCAAGGATCTGAAGTAATTCTAGCGATGCAAAATTAACATCTTTATTCTACAGCCAACCAGTTTCTTGAACCAGGGATAGTTTAATACTCGATTCTTTCCCTATACTTCTCTAGTCCATTAAATCAAAATATGAATTCAGATTTGAATGGGTTGTTACATTTCAAGGTTTGAAAGTTCTCCTTAACAAGCCCAGAAAAATCACTGAGCGTGTAGGTCTAAGACATGCCTCAGTTGTGAGATGCCTAACCTAAAGAAACTTAATTGTAGTGGGACTTGGGACAGCCTAAACTCGTCTATCAACTTCAGCCAAAGGTTTCTCCACTATAGTAAGAATCTATGAAGACATAAACCAAACAAGAACTTCTAGTACCATAAGGTTTTTGTTTGCTTCACAAACTGGTTTTGGTTTTAAGTGGAGTTGAGTTGGAATTGGGTTGAAACTTTAATCCGAATACTTTGTGTTTGTATTGAACAGCACAAAAAAGCGAAGCCACAAAGGAGGCTCAAATAGAAAATAAGAAAATAATTGGGAGGATACCAGTAAATGCAACCTAGAGGATCAACCTAAGAAAATAATAGAAAATAAGAAATCCTTTCCCAACTCTCAATCATTTCATTCACTGACCATGAACAATAGCACAACCTAGAGGATCAAGGTTAGCCTACTGGTTAATAATCTAACCTGCTCGGGGGTTGGCCCGGGCTCGAATCCTCATATCCCACCCCGCACTTTCGCAGCATAAGTTGCTTCTATGTGTTACCAACAAAAAAAACCAATAGCACAACCCAAAAAACCCAATTCTTACTATGCAGCGAAAAATCAAATCTAATAAGTAAGGTGCATTTTCTTCCCAATAATATACAAAAGTTCATATAATCAAAGATCTACCGGCAGTTGCTTCAGGCAAGCCGAAGGAGGTTACTGCACAAACAAGAATTTTCTGACAAAAAGTATGGGATGGTTGTGAAATTATAAGATAGTAGCAGGAAACAAGTATGGATTTTAATGAATCCGGTGGGCAGCGGACTCTGAACCGGATACCGGCTAGAGCCTTGTGGTTCACTTGCAAGCGATTTACTGTGCTTAACCAGAGCAAAAACACATCCATACATCAGATATAGGGTTAAGAAATCCAACCGTATTCCTTGAAACATTGATTTAACCATCCCTGAGCTAAAAATATCATCACAACACGGAAGGGTGCATGTCTAGTTAAAAAATTAAGGAATCCACTGAAGGGCAGCGCGGTGCACATTGGCATCCCCGCAAAGCGATAGTGGGAAAGGGTCCAAGTCTCCCACCACAAGTATTTATAGGAGGCAAGCCTTCCCTTGTCATTTTTTTGGACAAGAGACTGCTCCAAGGACTTGAACCCGTGACCTATCGATCACACAGGAACACCTTTACGGGTGCGCCAAGCCACCAAGGCACCTCTTCCAAAATAATTTAGGAATCCACTGACATGGAAAAAAACACTGCAGGGAGATATAAGAGGAAAACACTCACTATTGAATATCCTTTCATGATGAGATGCAGTAATGCAACCACATTGTGGAGTAAAGGAGGGATCGACCGGAATATTGACAAAAGGTTTAAGAATTAAGAAAAAACAAAAAGTGGTGTCTATGTTGGTTTAAAAATGCCTGCGGCGGCCACAGGTGATTAGGCCTCACGGAAGCGAGACATTCTCTTTTTCCAAAGAAATTTCTATTTTCCAGACAATATTCTGCAAAAGACGCCTTTTTGGTCTTTCAAGAGGGCAATGTCTAAAGAAGTAAAAGTTATGGATTAAGGGGTCAAGCAAAAAATAGAAGAAAGAAACAAGAAATCGCATAGTCGAACGTCTCCAGTACGCCTCATGTCAGCCAGGCACTATGCTTAGTAACCGAGGTGTTTAGGCGAGCTCCTCATGTGAGGAGTGCCCCAGGTACACTTTTTTTAACTAACTGTCATTAGACACAATACTAATTGCCACCAACAAAATCAGACTTCATATCATCTCAAATTTAAACAAGACCAGAGAACAAAAGACTGGAGAATTTTTTACCTTCTCAATTCCTCCATTCCATCAGTATAAGTAATTTTAGGGGCAGGTTTGGATGCGTTCAACTCTATAGAAACAATGTCATCTGTTGCTTTGTGGAGGACTACATCCATCTGTTGCAGTTGCAACGATATGGGCAACGCATACGTGATAGGCAGAAACATCAAGCCCTGATTGGAAGAATACAATGGAAATGCACCTCTCTGCCAAAGAGAACATATACGCTTCACTTAGTATTGTTGGAAAAAATCATCTGCAGAAGAAATAAGAGTAAAATTTTTAACTGTCAATGCTCGCAATATCACAATCAACAGCACAAGGTATATATTATCTCTACAGTTTTTTCCATCTCATGTCTGTACTAGACTCAAGACCGACCTAACTATACTGAAGTGTCTTCAAAAGTATATCACTTTTGGCTATGCAGTATTTCAGTTCCAGGCATCATATGACCATCTCCATTACTGAATGCCTAAGACTGGGTTAAGTATGGACAAGATTTGTAGCCAGTCTTTCAGGTAATAGAACAGTTAACCTACTTTTTTAAACCTGGTTTCTGGACAAACTTATGTTATCTACTCACACTGGTAAACTTAAAGTGGTCTTTCAATCAAAACATTAGCAATGTCATGACATCATGAACAGGAGAAAGTTAAAGGCTCTTTGCTTTGTATTTAAAAGTCAACAAGGATCATTCTTTAGGATAATGGGGAAGGACAAATCTCCAGTATAATTGCCTTTTAGCTTACCTTAGCAAAGTCCCGTTGGCGAGAAGGCTTCATATTGTAGCCCACTATGACGATCTCATTTCCAGCAACCTGTGGATCACGTCTTACCACCAGTTACTATAACTTATCATGCACCATAGTATACACAAAAATACTGATTTTCGACTAAGCAAGATATGCGTGAGTGATTAACAAACAAAGATGTATCACAAACGAATAGGGACCACTGTTCCTAATGGGCAAATTGATTTTGCATGTTTATCAAAGCAATATGCAGAATACATGCAGATCCAGGAGCTAATAAACAGTAACAAAGAACTGAACAACCATTTGTGGTATTTGTTAAAAGTATCACAGTGCTCAGGGAAAAAAAAAAAACTAAGTGGAGCCAGTGAACAAAGAGGGGAGAAGGCACAAAGCGGATAGATCACTGGTATCTGTTAAGCGACTATAGCACTGCCATGTTTGAGATTAGAGCTTGTAGAAGTTTCTGCAGAAGACTCAAAAGAATGGAATTGAAAACAGGTCTCAGTTCAAGCCCAGTAAAGAAGGGAATTAAGTTAAAGTGAGCTAACACAAAATGTTTCACAAAAACGAAGGAGTGCAGGATATTAATATGCTCTACGGAACCAAAGCCTGGATAATGAGCCTTTTTCTGATAGTATGGGAGTAATAGAATTAAGAGGACACCAAGGGGGTAATGACCATATACGAAAAGCACCAAGGGATTGGCATTTTGGTCAGATATACCATACTTCAAGGGTACGTTTCCAAGGTACTAAAGCTGCAGAATTTTTGGGGGGCGGGGGATTAAAACACATGAGAAACACTAGGCCTTCCTCCACAAATTTCCTAGAGATCCATAGGGAATTGAATTCATTATGGTTGAAGAGTTTCTTTAGGGTTTTTATGGATCAGGTAAGACAATCCCAGACAAAATACCCAAGCTATTTGCTAATCAAAAGATATTCAGGGTCTTCTGCTTTAGGTGAGTCAAGGCAAATAATCTCATAGGAGTAGAGGACACAAGGCTATGTCATTGTAGGGACAAAAGAATGAATGGATCGCATCAAAATGCATGTATAGAACTAATACAACAAAAATTATTGCAAAACCTTTCTATTTATAGAGCAGACAGTCAAAGGTAGCTCTTCCAATTTCTTGATATGCGTGATCCTTGGATCCTTGTTCGTGTTTTCATCGGAATCACCATCTGCAGATTGAAGTTTTAAACATCATGAGCACCTCAAGAAATCCCATTTCCACCCAACTATTGGTGATAAAGCTTACACCAATCTATTTGGTAAACCAAAAGGAGGGAAAAGAAACAAACTCAGCGCTCAACGATACTATCATTCATGAACTACCGATATCCATGCACAATGATTCAATTTGTCAAGTAAGATTTAAGAAACCTCCATAGATGATGCTTGCAGCACCAGAAGTGGAAATTTACGTCATTTATTAAAGAGAAGCTGCATACATTTGTCTCTAAACGAAACCATAAATATCTGGTTAGAAAAAAACCTCTCATTGTTCTCTCTCAAGAAATTCCATTTCTAATAAAGCCAAAGGCTAACCATTGTTTAGCTTTGGGATGTGATGGAACAAAGCAAAATGGCTCACAAACTTTCTGCAGTTCTTGTATTGTGAAGTAGCAGTCAGCTGGTACGATTCTTAAAGCTTAAGCACTTTTCATTATGGGTAATCTCTAAGCAGCCTCTCTTATTTTTTCAACGTAGGGGTAAGGCTTGCATACATCCCTCCCCCCCTTACCCCACCTTATGGCGCGAGCCTTTGAGGCACTGAGGTAATGTTGTTGTTTGTTGTTTGTTTTTTCTCTTTGAACAACTAGATTACTTTTATGACTTAAAAACTAACTATTGCATAAGGAAAAGTTCACATATACAACAACTACATATAAAGACCTTATGACTCTAAAAAAGCGATATACATACCGAGTACACATAGAAACAACCCATAGTCACTTAGCTTCAGATAAGGCTCCTTCTTGTCACAAGATACAACATACAAAGTTGTCAATCCACGAGCACCCCAAACTAGACCAATCTCAGTCATCAAACATTCCACTGGATTCTCATTGGAGTGAAAACAATCAAATGAGTATTCTTTTGACATTGCTTCTAGAAGATCAGCCTGTAAGTTATATTGATCAGTGAAGAGAGCTTTAGAAGCTGATATATCATAGTGTGAAATGAGAAATTTCACTGTCAAGGCGAAAGATCATGCACCAACATTACATGTCATCGTTTCAAAGAGTTCAACACATAATGTAAACAACGATAGACATCCATCAGAGATAGTATTAAGAGAGGTTAATTCAAATATGAGTATCAATGTTTTATCCACTTAAACTTCTACCAATTTTAAGTATGCTATTATGATAATGGTAACTGACAGAGATTTCACCTAAAGTAACCGGGCAAAGATATCAGGAGACAAGACTTGCCGCTATTTTATTAAGGAGCCACTAATGAAATATTTCAGAAGAGCCTTAAAATAAAAAATAAAAAAACCTCATCAGGTGAAAGGCCCTCTCCAAAAAGAATCCCCTGCAACAATGACACAGGAAACGAATCAAAATCACGACAAGAACATTCAAGTTTTATTTCAACATAGCAGATGACGTGAAGATCATTGAAAATCTCAATCAACAAAAGAACAAGACGATAAAACCAACCCGATTTCACCACCCATTCACTCAACCTCCATTACTCTACCGGAGGAAACAACCTAATTTTCCAATATCTCTTTCACCTCTTCACGGAATACATGCTTTTGCTATTGAATGAAATGTACTAGATAAAGAAAAAAAACCTACAAAATTCCTCACAGATGGTTGTACATACATGAAGACGAGTTTCAGACCCACGTTTCACTTACCAACTAATAGTTTCACAAACTAACTACTATAGTTGACATTGGTGCGATGGTTGCATTTTGTTACAGAAAAAAAAAGGTACATACAAAAACACATTGCCCATGAAACGAAAGAGAGATGTACAACACCCAAGAATTCAAAAGGCAATTAATCAATTCAACAAAATATCTTAGTAGAAAGAATAGTACAAGTAACGCCACCACAATTCCTCACAGATGCTGCTGGTACACGACAGGTTTCAGACCCGTGTTGAAATTACCAACTAAACTAGCTGTCATTCGCTCGATGATTGCTTTTCATTGCACACAAAAAGTGAGACGTACATGAAAAATTGAAAACATTACTTAAAGAAACATGCAATCTAACCTCTACACATTCAATACTTGCATGATTGGATTTCTATACATGAACACAGAGAAGTGGGACAAATGTTGAAACCAAATGGGGTTTGGAGCTCATCCCCCTCCCCCCCCCCCCCCTGCAGTGAGGAAGTTCCACGTTCATGTGAAACGCTCAGCACGAAATTTACAGGTACTTCAGTCTAGTAATTATTGCTGCACTTTAGCTTGTTTATGATTCAAGGTAATTTCATAATTTTGGCTTCATTTGTGCAGATATAGGGACATTTGAGGCTCTGCTTACAGCCAACGAAGGTACGGAAGTGAGAGGTAAATACGGCAAAGGAGAAGAAAAAAGTCTCCTTCTGATCCCCACCCCGCAAGAAAAGAAAACATCTAATGAAGAAAGGCAATTCGGTAGAGGCTTCTGAGGCCGCAACAGTGATCGTGAAGCCATGTGGTGAAGCAAGAGGCAACAACCGGTTACTTGACAGTTAAAAGACATAATTGCTTTCGATGAGGGAAATGGTGCCACAAGCGACACCGGAGTCCCGAATTTGGCTTTGTACAGGACAACAGGGTTATGGCTAATTTAGTGCCACAGCGAAAAGTTTCTTTTCTAATTAGTTCCTTCCATTGATTTCCAGTCTGCATACTCAACAGATACCGCGGACTGGGAATTAAATTCCCAGTTGGGGATGTATTTGGTTCTCAGGAACACCAAATAAGCACATTTACTAGTGTTTTTCTATTGATTTGGAGTACTTGAATGAGTCAATCACCTGATCATCAGACTCCATAATCATGTTTCAGCAGGCGAAATATTGATCTGATTCATTGTACTTTTTATATCAGCGGTACCAAAAGGTTCTTATTAAAGGGAGCAATTTTCACATGTTTCTCACATCAAATCGAACACGATTCCACCATCAGTTTCTACAGCTACATTCCGATGCAATTAAATACAATGCACAACCGAAAAGATTAGTAAAATGCTACCAGCATTCCTCACATACATGCGCAGACCGGTTTCAGACGCATGTCGACTTTACCAACTAAACTTACGATGATTGCATTTCGTTCTACATGAAGATAATTACTTAAAACAAACATGCAATTGAAGTTCTACTCACTCCAATACTAAAATGATCGGATTAATGTACATGATCATAAGGACAAAAAAAGGGAAGTAGACCTTGCGAAGTTGGGAAAATTGAAGGGCACGGAAGATGAAACCAGCAGCAGGAGTAAGTGTGGAAGTGGAATCACCATTGCGGTTGAGTACAACTGACGACTCCAATATCACTCCTTCAACTACACCCATCCCTCTCTCTCTCTCTCTCTTGTCTCACTGTACTTGGGAGTGCAAAAAGCTTTATGTTGACCAAACCGGAATCTGCTCTTTCTTGCACGGGGGTCGCTAAGGAGTAGACCTGGCAGACGGGTCATTCGGGTCGGGTTTATTTGGGTCGGGTTATCTTTCGGGTCCTGTTCGGTTTGGGTCGGATCTAGTTCGGGTGTGCCAATTAAGGATCAATTCGGGTCGGGTCGGGTCAGATTCGGGTGGGTCAAATGCGGATCGGGTCATTTCAAATTGTTTAACTTTAAATCTGATCATATTAATGATAGATTTCTTAAAATTTTGTCTAATATTATCTTAGTTTAAAGTTTTACTGGTAATTTGAGTGATTGAAAGTGTAATATATCTAATCTAAGTCATTTTTGCTCAACCGAATCATTAAAATGTCTGATTATTCGGGTCTGTGTAATTTCAGTTTGGGTCACGTTCGGGTTGGGTCAACCAGAATTCGGGTCATTTTCGGGTTCAGGTCGGACCAATTCGTGATTCGGGTTGAATTCATATTAGAAATTTGGGTCAAATTC
This sequence comes from Spergularia marina, assembly GCA_963680865.1. Classification (NCBI taxonomy): domain Eukaryota; kingdom Viridiplantae; phylum Streptophyta; class Magnoliopsida; order Caryophyllales; family Caryophyllaceae; genus Spergularia; species Spergularia marina. The sequence continues at coordinate 15,499,222 of OY804553.1, read as the reverse complement.
GGATGTTCGGGTTAAGTAATTTGGGTCGAATGTTCGGGTCTGGATCAGTTGTGCGAGTCTACTAAGGAGTAAGGAGTGAGAAATATAAGGTACTTGAGGGGCAGCGGAGCAAAAATGAGGCAAAACAGCAAATACTGAAGGGAAAGGGATCTAATCAAATAAATGAATCAAATTTTGCACCCGACTCCCTCCCTTGAGTCCCTCATTAACTTATACCTCCAGTTCTCCACCTTGACGGTTTCCTTTTCCTCATCCACTCAAAGCCGCAGTAGACTCACTTCCTTCTCTCTCCTTCGGCCTCCCACGACCGCCGCCGCAGACACCGCCGGCCACCCACGCAACCTCCGAGCAGGTATGTTTCTGTTTTTGTTTTTATTGAATTCTGTTACTTAGCTCAACTAATTCTGATTAAGATACCAGTTTTTAGTTTAGTTCTCTTCTGTTATATGGTTGTGAAACTGTGATACATACGTTTGTTAATTTGATTCAAATTAGTAATTACTCCAAATTATTCGAGTTAGACAAGTTTGTTTTTTGTGAGCTACACTGGTTTGTGGAGCAACATTGTGTTGAGTAAATATGAATTCAAAGGAAATTTCATGTAAAGTATTTATTTCTGTTCTAATTGAACTTTTACTCGGTACGATAATGCACTGTGCAAATGTTATCATTGTTATGTACCCAATAGTAGGGCTATAATATTCACAAGACGTAATACGACATGAAAACAGACTCGGGAGTATTTGGCAACCCTCTTTTCATGCTGTTCGGTATCCTACTCGATTCAAACAAAAGCCTCATCATTGGTAGCTTTTTTGTGTCACCGCATGCCCACCTGTTTGAATTTTAGGGTAAAGAGCTCGCGGTAGTCCCATCTAGGAGAAGTCAGCTTGCTTGCTTTCTTTCCTGGAAAGGGAATGAGACCTCCTCAGTCACGACGAATGCCCCGGAACTTGCCATGGTGGGTCCGGAGATTTGTTGGAACATGTTCATGTTGGCCTTGCACCGTTTGCTCCGTTTTTTAATTTCAATTGATTGCTCCATAATACTTGATCATGCTGTTGTGTGGTTCCATTCAAATTGGGCCCTTACTCGTGTAGCTTGTCGCAATTTCGAATTTTTATCTAGGGTTGTTATTTGTTACTTATTCATTCATTCTCCCCTTTTCTTGACTCGTGCCTTTGATCTTGCTTATGCATTTCTTAATGATTGTTTTTTTTTTTGCTGAAACTTGTTCTAATTACGTGTTCAAAAACTTTGAGGTTATGTTTAGTTGGATGTAATGTAATGCAATCAATTATAGTACAAAATGTAAGAATGGAGAGGGAGAAAAATGAGTCACAAGGGGGAGAGGAATAATTGGTTACATCAAATGATGTAATCACAATTACATGCATTTTGTTGAGTAATGGTGATTAACATTGATTCGATGGAGATTTAATTACATTGTAATGAAGATTGCAATCAAACCCCTCACTCTCCTCTATTTTTAGGCAAAATAGTTGGTGGTAATGGTGATTACATTACACCCAACCAAACAAGCCCATAAAGAAACAAGAGAAGATTGAATTGGCCCAAAGCGCACTTCAGGCACGACTGGGGCGGGTTTGCGCTGACCAATCTGAACATAACTGGTCGGGTCAGTTTGCCCCTTGGCCTGCCAAATGGTCATCTCTTGTGGTCACTCTGCTCAGTGTTCAGTTTAGACGTTCAGTCCCTACCCTTCGTCAATTCTAAAGCCCTAAACGGATAAACCCCAATCACGTTCACACCCTTTCTCTGTCTTCTCTCTCTTTCCGTTCCTGAAGTGTGTAAGCTTTGTTCATCCTTTGTTTAATCAATTTTAATTTCCATACTACTCTTTCTGATGCTCATTAACTTTGTCTTTCTTTTTATTTTTTTAGGATGAGTCGTGTCGATAATATAGTCATGCCCATTGGTGGAGTTGCATAATTTAAATTAAGGATTTAAACAAAATAATACTAGTGATTTCTACTTTCTTTCTTTCTGTGATTATATCATAACCGATTGAATGCACTAAGGCTTATTTCATGCCTTACCACAAGCCAAATCATACCTTTCTAGTTGCTGTAGATCATAGAATTTGAAAATTGTGCATGAACTAGAGGATTTATCTTTCAACATTGCGTTAGGTAAATTTTTCTAATTAATCTGTGGTGTAGCTGTTCATAATTCAGGAATTATTCTTTTTGTGAGATCATGTAGCACTTTGCTCAATTAGGTGCTGACTTGCTGCTATGACTTGGTACAATGTTGCATCGATTGCTAATGGGGTTTCTTGGCATCTGTGCTATGTACAGTGCACTATCATGGGTCTTTTTTGAAGCCTAGAAACCACGGTAGAATGATACCTGCAGATCCTTCCAAAACGCTCTCTCTCATACGCCGGATTCAAGATGGAGACCCAGTGATAGTCTATGAACGCCATGACCAAATGAAGGCCATCAAAGTGACTGATGGTTTTGTGCTCCAGAATCGATTCGGAGTATTCAAGCATTCGGATTGGATTGGTAAACCATTCGGGTCTAAAGTATTCAGCAACAAAAGGGGTTTGTTTACTTGTTAGCACCAACCCCGGAGTTGTGGACCTTGGTTTTGAGTCACAGGACCCAAATTTTGTACATAGCTGATATCAGCTTTGTCATAATGTACTTGGAGATAGTTCCAGGGTGTTTGGTTCTGGAGTCTGGTACTGGCAGTGGGTCACTCACCACCTCACTTGCGAGGGCTGTTGCTCCTACAGGTCATGTTTATACGTTCGATTTTCATGAGCAGAGGGCTGCTTCCGCAAGGTAAGCTTGCCTTTCAATGACATTGTTTATTTTGCCATGAGTGTGCTTATGTTTTCCTTTTGAACCATTAAATGTTGGGAGTAATATATTCAATTTAGTTCTTAAAGTTAAGCTGTAATCTTTTTTCTTTTTTTGGATTGCTTCCTGTCCAAGTACAATGTCCGAATATGTTTATTATAGGTGATCTGCTTTGTAGTTCAATTGATAACCGTATGAAGAGTTGAAGGATTGTACTTTTGGTTTGTTAAATTTATAACTGAAACACCTCTTAAGTTTCTATGCTAGGTATGTTGTATCTTATTATCAAATACTATAGTACAAGAACAAACAAAAAATAGTAGATTCGCAAACAAGGCTTGATCCTTTGCTGTGAAGTGGTCATTTGGTTCCTTTGTGTTTTTGGATAGGCTGCGCTCCAGTCATCAAATCGACCTAATGACTTAGTATGATAATAACTGGTGTTATATGTTAGTAAGCACTAAGCAATAGTGGGTTGGGAATTATGTTACGCGGACAATATATTATCATTCATACCTATTTTGTTCATTTAACACTTGAACATCGGTATGACACTTGGAAACTTCGTTTTAAACCAAGCACCTGAGGAGTTCAGTTGAGGTAGGCTGTCAAGACACATAACTCATTTCAAATTTGTTCTTGCAATGTGTTTTGGAATAAGGTTTGGTGGTTGTTTTTGTAATGTGGTTTGAAAAATAAAGAAGCATTAATTTTCGAAACATGTGTTTAGAAGATATTTTAGTAGTGACAAAGGTCTACATACGTTTTTACTTGTGCCCAATTATGATGATTGATATGTGTGGTACTGTGCTGGACAAGTCCTTTTGGCATTATGATTCTAGCCTTACCTATGTAATATTGGCATTATGATTCTAGCCTTACCTATGTAATATCCCGCTGAGTATTCGCAAGTCACATCTGATTTGCAAAGTTTCTATTGTCAATAGAGCCATATACTCGCTACAATTTGGCCTTGGAATATCATGGGATTAAGCAAATTGACTCACTAAACCGTTTGGGCTTTTTATATTATGCATAATTTTCATTATGGTCATCCAAAACGTTCTTTTTATGGTCTGAAGAATAGGGCAAGGCTGTATACATCAAACCCCTTTTACCTTGCCATAAGCTGGAGCCTCTAAGTCACCTGGATAATGTTTTCTTTTGTTGTTGTTGTTGTTGTTGTTGTGTAGAGAGGATTTTGAGACAACAGGAGTGAGCAGTTTAATTACAGTGGGGGTTCGGGATATTCAGGGCGAGGGATTTCCTGACGAATTAGTTGGGAAGGCAGATTCTGTATTCTTGGACTTGCCTCAGCCCTGGCTTGCCATCCCTTCAGTTGGAAAAATGTTGAAACCAGATGGCGTTTTGTGCTCATTCTCTCCCTGCATTGAGCAAGTTCAACGCTCATGTGAAATTCTCAGCCCAAAATTTACGGGTACTTACTCTTATGAAATTTGACGGTACTTCAGGTCTTGAGTCTTGTAATTTGTTTCTGCACTTTAGCTTGTTTATGATTCAAGGTTATTTCCTCACACTAATCTTGGCTCTTTTGTGTAGATATAAGAACATTTGAGGTTCTACTTAGAACATACGAAGTTGCAGAAGTGAGGGCTAAGTCAGGCGAAGGAGGTGAAAATGTCTTCCGATCCCCACCTCGCAAGAAAAGACAACATTCAACAGAGAAAGGTAGTTCAGTAGAGGCTTCTGAGCCTACGACAGTGATGGCAAAGCCATGTGCTGAAGCAAGAGGCCACACCGGTTACTTGACATTTGCAAGACTTAATTGCTTTTCATGAGGGGAAATTCTGCCATAAGGGATGCCACACACCAAAGTCCGGAATTTGGATTTACACGGGCTTATGGCTGGTTTAGTTCCACAGCAAGAAGTTTCTTTGCCAATTAGTTCCTGCTGTTGGTTACCAGAGTAAGCACAACGACTACTTGTGAAAGGTCGAGTAATCGTAGTGATTTGAAGTGCTTCGATAAGTCCACCTTATTCACTCTTATTGTAATCTTTCAGCAGGCGAAATATTGATATGCTTCATTGTACTGTGGTGTGGCTGGTGGCTGGTGGCTGGTGGCTGGTGTAAGGTCTTACCATAGGGAGTATTAATCAGAACTTGTATCCCTTAATGGGCAGTTAGGCAGAATACACATTACACATTTCTCGCAGCTATGATCTCTCTTTGGTCCTGTCAATCAGATTGGTTGTATTTCTTGTTTTATGAACTGATTCGCATCTATGATCCCTTCATGTTTGTCGCTTAAGTAACGTCATATCTTGTAAATTTGTCTTCAGGTTTTCTGCAGCACCGACTTCGTTTTTCTGATATGCGATTTATGAAAAAATAGTGGTTGATCCCTTTGTTACTTTACTAGTTTGATGGCCCGTGCAACGCCCGGGCTACTCAAGTTTAAATTTTAAAATTATGGAAACGAATTTTTTATCTAAAACTTAAAATCTCATTTTAAACACCCGTGTGATATTTGTAATATAGTTCGATGGAAACTCACCTTTAAAAACATAAAGTAATGTTTCGAACACCCGTGGGATATTTGTAATGTAATTAGATGGAAACTCACATTTAAAAACCTAAAATCTCATTTCGAACACCCGTGTGATATTTGTAATTTAATTAAAGAAAAAGCCACATTTCAAAACCAAAGTCCCATTTTGAAACACCCGTGGGATATTTGATCAAATTTCCATAAATATATTACATAGCTATTTTCCATAAATCAAGTACTAATGTTATTTTATTAGAATAATATTACCACTTACCATATCCTATTTTGGATAAATATTATTTATAATATAATAATATTATTATATGCCACGTATCAGCGTGGGAATTGAGTGGGTTCAGAATTACATATATATATATATTAGATATACTAGTATTAGATTTGACATCGTTCCTTATCCAACGTTCCGTACATGTTAGTGTTCATATATTCCCATTACGTCCCGGATCTTTTAAAATCGGAGAAAGGGTATTATCCTCCTATATGATTGTCTTGTTCGGATTTGAAATTGTTGGCTTTGACATTTTTTACCTAACAAGGAAATGACATACTACTCCGCAGATGCATGATCAAAATAGTTTGGTTTCATGTCGTTGCTTCACATTGTTCACACGTAGTTATAGAGTGGTACTAATAATCAGTATGCAACTCATATTTGGCGTAATTACAAATACCATGACTAAACTGTACCAAAAAAACAAATACCATGACTAAGGCTATGTTTGGTAAAACTAGCTGAAATAGTAGTTGAACGCTGAAATAGTAGATGAATGCTGAAATAGTAGCTGAAAGCTGAAATAATAGCTGCAATAATAGTTGAAACTTTTTAGCTGATAGTATTAGGAGCGTTTGGCAGAATTAGCTGATATAAGAGTTGGTATATATAAAATTACATAAAAATACATCATTTAATTTTAATCTCATTTTATTTTAGTAAATAATTGAGGGTAAATTAGGAATAAAATTATGATAAGCTAGCTTATTTAAAATAAGTTACATGGGGTAACTTGTTAAATAAGCTAGCTTATTATTTAAGTTAGTGGTGTTACCAAGCCAACTTATTTGGTCAAAGAGCTTAAAAAACTAGTCAAATGAGCTACTTTGGCCAATTAAGCTAGTTTATTGTGCATACCAAACATAACCTAAACTTTTGTAGTAAAAAAATATACATCACTAGTCTCCACTACACAAAAATTCAAAATTACATCTTGGAGATGAGACAAATGACTTTGCACGTACCACCATATTTTGTAAGAAGCTTCCAAGAGGCCAATTAGTGAGTGATAAGTTTGTGAAGGATGTGAAGTTTTAACTACTCCATCAAACTACTTCAAAAAACATAAGATAAAATAAATAAATAAATAAAACTACTCCCTCAAATATCAAACCACTTTATTTGAATACCAACAATTCTGTTAAAACAACCCATTTTCTCCTCTGAGGCGGTGATATGGTCTATCTTTCCTAACTCGCAAGTGTGTCTTTGGAGGATTTATCCAGTCTTATGTTTTCGCATAAAATAAACATTAAATTAAATCAAGTTACTAATAAGTCGTATATTTTTATTCAATTCCATGTGTTTTCACTCAGTATTCTGACATCACTTTTAGCTAGTATCAAAGTAAGCGGAACAAAATCACTCATAATCCAACTTTAACCGACGAAGGTCAAATATGTAGTAAACCGTAACCAAGTGATTCTGGATTGTTACCCGCCTATGCTCCTTATGAAGACGTGCCAACATGACCCATGACCTAATAGTGACTCAATCCAAGATTGATGACGTTTACTCTCCTTTCGTTAGTTTACGTTCTTTACGTTTTGTTTAAATTTTCTCTCACATATTCAAATGACAAAGGCGATTGTTAAGAAATATATTTAATCTAATCAACTTTTTGCCTAGAAATCAATTGATCAAAACTAGAAGTAAATCCATAGATAATCCATTATTTCATAATCAAAATTAAGTCAAATTGAAACCGACCCACCTGAGATAGCAGACATAGTTGACAACCTCAAAATATCTATTTTATTTATTAATATTTACTCCGTAATCATTAAAAAATAGAAGGAAGCAAGCAAGCAAGGGTCAAAATCATATATCCTAATTGGAATTTTTTGTTACCTGCCAATGCATATCATGATTGAGATTTGACTGTTTTGGAAAAGTCATGACTCATGACGTAAGGTTCCTTTTGAAAGGGATGATTGTATAAACTTTTAATAAATGGCTAATCATTGGAGCAGCTGGTCATACACCCTCCTACTCACTAAGATTTCTCCTTTTCGTTTTCAGTTTTTAAATAGCTATGTTCGGAGCTACTTTTAGATCAAATGAAAGACCCGTTTACCTTAAAATCAAGTGGAGTTGGTAGAATGCAATACAGATTAGAATATGTACTAATTTTTACAACAAGTGTATGACTCATTTGGTCTAAAAGTAGCTCCAAACATACCCACTCAAAAACTATTTTCGAAAGGAGGAGATCATTATGGGTAAAATGGAGTATACTCATATACCAAATGACTTTGACTCGGTCACACCCGCGCACCAGGAAACGTTTTCAAGTCGTCAATTAGTTCTCCGCTTAAAAATAAAAAATTAATAGTAGTGTGAGTATTATTTTCATTCTAGCTAGTTTCTAGCTGGCAAGTCCCTCTCCGAGTCCGACAAACCGATTATATATATAGATATAGATAAAATCAAATTCGATCATTTCGAGCTATATGTTGTGATAATATACAGAGTATATTATACTATTACGGAAAAGACACACTATGTATTCTCATATTTTAATCAAGTTGAATTTTATTTTTGAGTATCTTTATTAGTGAGATTCAACTTGAATCTCAATTATAAATTACTTTCAAAATTATATTGTCTTGAATATTGAGACTCACTTTGAGACTCTATCCTTCATTAGTAAGATTTTAAAATGAGACTCTATTGTTAAACTTAAAACATACTAGTATTAAATTAATTAAACATCTATTTTTTTGGCAAAAGTAGGGTCTCATTGACTATGGGACGGTTTCTGAGTCTCATAAAACGAAACCCGTCGAATTATTCTCCATTGGGAAAAGAACTCTCTCTCTCTCTCTCTCTCTCTGTGTGACTTATCTTGAGACCCCTATTGGAGATGGTCTTATATTTCTATTTCTATCACATGTTTAAAATTAAATCAAATGTTACCTTAGCTTCCTGAAAAAATGAAGGGAGAGTTTATGCAAGTATTTTGGGTAGAAAGCAAGAGTTTACATCAATAACATTATACTCGTATGGAGCTACGTGCGACATGAATTATAGGCGACGGTATGAGAATGGCGAGAAGTGAACAGTTCTCGACGATATTTAGGATAACTTTTTATCTTTTAGTATCAGGGGAAAATGTGGTTGTGTACCGTACATACATTAATAAATCATGAATAATAAATCCTCTGAATTTGATTATTGAAATCTTATACTATATATTAAAAGATGTGTTAGAGGAAACAACTACGTTCACCGGCTTCAGTTAGGCCATCTGACATGCCACATGACACGTCTCTTTAATTTTCACTTAAAAAATTCATTTAAAAATGTATTTTTATGGTAAAGAGTATAAATGGGCATTCCATCAATGGTTATATATAAGTAACGCTTCCATATAAAAAAAATCACAATATTTTAATGAAGTTAAATTTTAATGATACACTATGTATTCCCATATTTTAATGAAGTTAAATTTTAGTTTTGAATATCTTTATTGGTGAGATTCAACTTGAGTCTCAAATATAAATTACTTTAAAAATTTTGTCTTGAATTTTGAGACTCACTTTGAGTCCCTATACTTCATTAGTAAGATTTTAAAATGAGTCTCTATAGTTAAACTTAAAACATACTAAATTATTTAAACATCTATCTTTTGGCAGAAGTAGAGTCTCATTGACTATGGGACGGTCTCTGAGTCTCATAAAACGAGACCCGTCGAATTATTCTCCATTGGGAAAAGAACTCTCTCTCTCTCTCTCTCTCTCTCCTCTTTGAGACTTATCTTGAGACCCCTATTGGAGATGGTCTTATATTTCTATTTCTATCACGTGTTTAAAATTAAATTAAATGGTACCTTAGCTTCCTGAAAAAATGAAGGGAGTTTATGCAAGTAATAATTTTGGGTAAAAAGCACGAGTTTACCTCAATAACATTATACTCGTATGGAGCTACGTGCGACATGAATTATTATAGGCGACGGTATGAGAATGACGAGAAGTGAACAGTTCTCGACGATATTTAGGATAAAACTTTATTTTAATTCAGACCGTATTAAACTAGCTGAAACTTAACTTATACAAATCCCAATTGAGGATTGTTTTGATTTTGGAAGTGTGCTAGTGAAACTCATTTTCCAAGTGTGCTATATTATATTGGATAATTAATTATTTTGGCTCACTTGAGGATCGGATTGTTTTGGAGTGTGCCAACAAAACTCATTATTCCAATTTCCAAGTGTGCCATATTATACTGAAGAAATAATTTTAGGATGGAGGCAAAAGTTAGAGATCTGACTAAATTTGAGGGTTTATCACAATGAATGTGATGGCCCTGATGGGTTGATGACTACCCACAGTTATACCTTTGCAAAAATGTTCAAGTCAAAAATGATGGACCTATAAAAGGGAGGACTTATCACCAACCCCAAAGAATAAAAACAAGAATAAACAAGCCAAGCAAAAACAATCTCAAACTCCTCGTTAACTTAGAAGCTTAGCTTATCCCTCCCTTTACTTGCATTATTATTCTCTCCTTCATGAAACCACAAGAAAAATCTCCACCATTTTCTACAAAAAATTGAAAATTCTTTCATTTTTATTTCATACAATTATATACCAAAAAAAATGGAGGGTTTAATTCCTATGATTTTCAAGGCCATAAAGAGAAACAATACTCGTAGACACTACAGATGTCTTTCAACAGGAGTTGCACAATCTTATGATGAATTGTTATACGATGATCACGTAAATGATGACGGTCGTCGTCACAGCGTTGATGATCGAGGCAATCCGTTGGAGAAGCGTGGTGGCTACGCTGGAGGAGGAAAGGGGCATCGACGGTTCGGATCGACCGGAGACTTTGAGATGAGAAGTGATGGGTATAACAATAACTTCAACTATTGGCCATATGAGGAAAATGGAGTTGTTGGTAGGTATCCAAGTAGTCCTCCTAAGGAACTCAAGCGTTACAGGAGTCATAGGATTTTTTCATGCATTAGTGGCAAAGCCTAATTATGTACTAATAACGTATAGTCGTATACATACTGACATACATACATAAATACATGTGTTGGTGGATACGAGAAGATTTATTGTATTTGATTCGCAATTGTACAAAGCTGTGTCTTTCTTGATGAATAACTTTCTATCTTTTAGTATCGGGGGAAAATGTGGTTGTGTACTGTACATACATTAATAAAGTGTAGGGATTCTCTAGAGTTTTTTGTTGGTGGAGTTTGTAGAGTTTACTATTAATGGTAATAAAACAAAATAAGCTGGTTACTTCAATGCACAAATAAAATATTAAATATTTAATTTTTTCCTTACTTGGTAAATTCTACCATATAGAGTTTGTTTTAAACTCTAGAGGATCCACACTCATTAATAAATCATGAATAATAAATCCTCTGAATTTGATTATTGAAATCTTATACTATATATTAAAAGATGTGTTAGAGGCAACTACCACGTTCACCGGCTTTAGTTAGGCCATTTGACATGCCACGTGACATGTCTCTTTAATTTTCACTTAAAAAATTCATTTAAAAATGTATTTTTATGGTAAAGAGTATAAATGGGCATTCCATCCATGGTTATATATAAGTAACGTTTCCATATCAAAAAATTCACAATATTTATTATTATTATAATAAATTAATATTTACTATTAATTGATTTCATCTTTACCTTATTAGTTTGTACCTTCCTTATTACTTATTTAAAATGGAATCAAATCATCTATATTGAAAGTGAAAGTTTTGTAAATGATAAAAATTATTGATAATATAAAATTATTTGTTTACAAAGAAATAAAATGATAAAATTTATTTCGGGCGTAGCGCGAGTAGTAAACTAGTTGTTATGAAATCAAAAGTTTGATGAACGTGGTCATAAAACATGATTCCAATGGCGGACTCAGAAACTTAACTAAGTGGGATCAATAACTAACTAAGTGGGGTCAATAATTATACCAAAATCGTCCAAACTAAATTATAACAATTTTTTTAACAAAAAAACCGTTCTCGTTCCGAGATGATTCTCCTCGGCACGCGACAGTGTCTTCTCGGTCCGAGACACATGTCTGCAGTGCGATCTTCAGACGCACGTAACTTTCACCTTCAAACTTTATTTTGAGCTCATAATTTATCGTTGGAAAGATACGACCATGAACTTTCCTTTCCAAGTGAAGGCTTCTTGGTCGACAATAGAACTGCGTGCTTTCTTTGATCGGAGTAACCCCGACCCCTAGAGCAATTGAAGAGCGTCTCGAATTCGTTACATTGCAATCGGTTCCAGGCTTTTTGGCAAAGATCCCCGTCCTTAGTTTCAGTTTACAAATATATTATTCAAAGACATTCGCCTGGTTCCTAGTTATTGGCCGGCCTTTAGCTTCCCCTCCTGCCGCCCATGGAAAAGAATTCGCTTTAAAATAGTAATACAAAAAATACGGATTTTAATGATAACTAGTTTGCATGTTCGGTCCGCGCCCGTATTGTATTTATATTTTTATACTCATTTTATGAAATTGTCAATTTATTTTTGTTATAACATTATTAACAATACTATTATTTTTCATAAATTAGTTTACCATCATAATCCCCATAAATTATACTCCGTATTAGTTTTCATAAATTAGCTTACCATCATAATCACCATAAATTATACTAGTATTAGTTTTCATAAATTAGCTAATAATTTCCATATTATGTAATTACTTAGTGCTATCCAATTAATGAATGTCAAGTGTTCTTATAGGAAATGCTTGGTTTCAAGTTTTAAAATATAGTATTAGATTAGATAATGACTGAGAATAAAAGACGCGAGCATGTATTTTTGACCCGTTGGTCAACCCATAACCCGACCTGAACCCGTATTAACCCGCGTATAGTTGATCAGCATTTGACCTGACCCATATATAACCTGACCCGCATTCGACCCAACCCATAGTTACCCGAACTCAAAATCCGCCCGAACCGTTTGACAGGTCTAGCGGAGAAGAGGTTGGGTATGTAGAGGCAGGAGAGACGCATTTTTTGGTGAGAAAAATTCTAGAGAAGGGAGAGGTCCTCTAGAAAGGGAAAAAAATTATTTTTGTTTCATGCTTAATATGAAACTCTTTCAACGCGTCTTATATGCATCCACATAACCACATCATGTACAAAATTGTTTCGATTTTCAACAATACTGGTTTGCATGCCAGACCCACGCCCGGGCTGCATATTTATATTGTATATTCGTTTTATAAAAATGTCGGTTCATTCCTACTATAATATTATTAGCAACAATATTATTATATTATCTATCTATGCTTACTTATCATATATCTAAAATTATATCTAAAATCATTACCATAAATTAGTTTACCACCATATACCATAAATTATATTATTTTCCATAAATTAGCTAATAATTACCATATTGTATGATTGCTTAGTGGTCGTTTGGTTGCATAAGGAAATTTGGAATTCCCATACAATTTCACTTCATATGAATTTTGAATTCTTGAGAATTTCTCAAAGTTGTTCGGTTACATGTGGGAAGTAAATTCATATAGGAATTTTCAATTACCAAGGGAGCTATGTAAGCCAATTTCTCCATTTTGTACAAATTGGAAATTCTCATGAATTCCCATGAATTCCCATGAATTCTCAATTCGTATGAATTTGGCTAACCAAACAACTCTATTTTTTTCAATTCATGTGAATTCTAAATTCCCATGGCAACCAAATGACCACTTAATGCTATCCAATTAATAAGTGCCAAGTGTCTTCATAGAAAAAATTTGGTTTCAAATTTAAACTAGCTTATTACTTGAACTACGCCCAAAATCATGAATGATTATGTAGTAAATGTGCAATATTAACTTACTAAATCTTCACAAAAGGCAACAAATTTACAATCTTGAGTAAATTTTGCAATGGTTTCATTAGACAAAAGGCAACAAATAACTATAATAAAGATAAGTATATAATAAGGTAAAGAGCAAATGGATTGATAGCAAGTATATATTTTTTTTTTTTTTTTTTTTTTTGTATGTGGACAATTTTAGGTATGGGAAAAGCCACTTTGTTTATCACCATGGATGTAATATCCATTTACACTATTTACCATAATAATGTTTTAATTTTTTTTAAGTGATTTTTAAAGAGAGCAATGCTTATACCATGCTCTCAGAAGCACAAGGAGCATGGTGGCGTTTCTCACAATAAAGAAGTAAGGACCACACTTAAAATAATTTAAAATTTATTCAAGTGTGGTCCCTACTCTTCTATTGTGAGAAGGATCACCATGTTCTTTGTGCTTTCGGGAGCATGATATAATTTGCGTAAAGAAACATGTCACGCGACGTGGTAGATGATCTAATTGAAGCCGGTGAACATAGTTATTGCCTCTAGCACAACTTTTAATATATGGTATAATATAAAAACAATAACTAGGATAAATACTAAAAATCAAAAATAATTTACAAAAAGTTGGTGGGGAGCCGAAATACGATCTGAGCCCCCACAACCTTTGCTATGAAAAACCAATCCTAGTAAAAATATGAGTTGCACCCTGCGAACTGATATCCTGAGTCCTGAAGAACTGCTGGATCCGCTCCCCAAAGAGGAGAACGAGAAGGGAAGGAAGCTATAACCCAAAGCAGCGCACCTCGCCTCATACTTAGCACGCTTACGATCGGCCGCTTCCCGCACCACCTTACCTGGTTCAAAATCAATCAATCCCGTCTGAGTCAAGGGACGACCCTGTCAAATCGACGCAAACGTCGCGCCCTCCATCGACACCAATCATACCAATGTCAAACTCCTTTCCAGCTGAGATCTCTGACCGATAACAGATATCAAATGGAGCATCCATCTCCCCCCCGGGGGGCGTCTAGAGTTATATCCTCTTACAACCTTACCAATTATAAGTCTCATATGAGACTTTGCATTCCAATTATACTCCATTTGTTTATACTCCTAATCAAGCAGGACATGTAATTTCTCAAATACTTGCGTATGGAAAAACATAACTCTATACGAGCAATTTACCAACGCAATGGTACAATGTTTCCAAGTATGGACAAAGTATTATTCCCGAAATTGGAAGTTGAAGGCGATCATAAAGGGAGAACGAAAGTAGATCTAAGAGGAAATACTGATGAACACCGAATGACAACTCAAAAAGCTCAAGAAAACTCACTCATATTGAATCGAGCACTATTGTCAAATGGTTATTCTATTTACAAGTGGGAAGGAAATTGGAACAAAATGATGATAGTGAGAAGGTTCGATACCCGATGAAGATCCCGCATTGATACAACCTCATTACTGATACAATGTTGGAACCAGCCATGGAAGGAAACCATGCTTTGTCTCGCCTTTTGCCCTTTTGGAACAGTAATCAGCTAGCATGTTCCACAGGTCACCAACTGTCCAATTATGGGACATAATCCATTTACACACCTGCACTCAATGTCAAGTTTTGTGTGTCACAAGCTACTTACAATTGCCAGGTTTGCTCAGCAGACAAAACCAATTAGGCAAGCGACTATAACAGAATCTGATGGTTCCTTTTAGTGACATTGTGAGAACAAGATGAATCTTTTAGAGAACTGACAAAGCCATTCACCGCTAAGAATCCTAGTTGCTCACCAAAGTACTGATTTTGTTATTCGAGATGTGTTTAAAAATCATCAGACTCGGTTCTGTTCTTAAAAATCCAATGATCAATATGGACCAAGACCAAGCAGAGCAAGTCAGACTCACGGAGTAAAATAAAATTACTAAGAAGTAGCAGAAAAGAGAGTGGAAAAATAATACCTGGTCCAATTTTCTTAACTCCTTCAATTCAAATGTATGATACGAAATGAAAGGTCTTAATGCCTGAGAATTTTGACATCAATGACAATGCATTAGACACAAGTTCCATGCATATATCTTTATTAAAAGAGAAACAACATTAGATAATAAAAAGAAAAATGGAGACAGAGTGCATCTAAGCTTAAAATGAACACTACATCCTTAAGTATACTCCACCGACATTGTACAACAATAAAGCAACAAGAACAATGTCAGCTACTTCAACTGATGAGAGGGTGGGAGTGAATTGTAGACAATCTGACGAAATTTGTGGTTATTTTAACACAACTATTTTTTAAGCAATGTCATTTTCTTTGAGAATATTCCGTATTTGGAACGAAAAAACAGTACAATTTGAGCCAAGATATTAACATCCCAATACACCCTGAAATCCGTGAGAATTGTTATGAACGAAAAATCTACTAATCTTCCCCTCAAAAAAAAAAAAAAAAAAAAAAAAATCCCTAAGCTAGATTTTACCTAACTTGACAATTAATCTTGTGTTATTATTGAAGTCTGCTGAAAGGAAATGTAAAATATTAAGCCTAAGATCATTCTAAAACTTAGAAAGATACATTCAGATTTGGTGAGCAAAGGAAATCCTTTGTTCGAGTTTCTCTTATTTTTGAAGTCTACTGAAAAGTCATTAAGCTTACGACTGCAAATGATAAAAAATAAAGGCGTAGGAAACAGGAAAATAGCACCTGTTGTGCCTCTCAATACACCAATTAGAGGGCTTGTTCTCAAAAAAAAAAAAAAAGTTGACTAAGTGAGCTACTTGCTTAGGTGGCTTAGGAGCTTACTTTAGGATTATGAAACGGTTAATATGTACAAAACACACGTCCAAATACGCATATCTTTAGCTGATCATCAGCTAGGCCGTCAGGCAGGTACTTGAAGAGGGTGATACCTAGTCAAACTAAAAGCAGCTCTAGACTTTAGAAAGCTATGAAGGCATCATATACTTCGTTAGGTCTTATTTATCAGCAAATAGTGTAATACAACTGTGCGGTAAGCAGGACGGCTAGTAGAACGATTAATTGACACATTGAAGTAAGAATTTGGAAGGACAGTTTTTCAAGAAACCCACTTAATGTGGAGTTGCTATGACATCTGTTAGTAAGGCAATCACTGCACAATGTACATTGATTAAAAGGATTCTAAGATATTATCTGTTGGAAGATAGAGACTGTTTATAAGCATACAACAGTATACAACAAAAAACATAATCAAGAACGGAAAGAACCAAAAGAAAACCAATTACATGGCAATTCCTAAAGGGAACTAGACTGTGCATGATTGCCTAGAACAAGAAAGCACCAAGAGTTGGATCAGCATAAGGAATGTCACAAGAATTACAATTGTTATAATTTGGTGAAGAAAAGACCGACTAAAAGATTAAAGTAGGCAATGAACACTATTCCTGAATCAATGATAGATGCGATTAGTGAGATTTATTATAAGGTTTTTTCAATTTCTTTACTTTTGCTTATTTATTTATTATGAGAAACAACCTTTTATACAAAAAAGTCTTACAGTTGACCAATTTGCTTGGTTATAAAGTGTCTCCTTTTACATAGTTTGTGATCAACGTATTAATCTTTGAAATTGTTTTTAGGATCAACTTATTATTCCTAGCGATAGTTTTAGTTTTATTGTTAGAATTTTTTTATGGTTTAAAACATTAAAGGATCACATGATATAAAATTAGCTACTCCTCCAGTTCTGAATGATATTCCCGTTTCCTTTTTGAGCTAGTTCTAAATGATCTTCTACTTTCCTTATTTGTAATGCTTTTTGTGGTCCTAATGGTTTGTGACCCACCCACTTTCATTTTCCACCACATCTTACTTCCTACAATAAATTCCGTGCTATTTCATTGTGGAACATCATATAGAACATGAGGGAGTATAATTTATAAAGACACTGTACAAATCCTAGATGAAGCTTTGAATCATTTTTTTTGATACGATCACCAAAAGTAGTACAATGGACGCTAACTACATAATAGTTTTCACTATATAAACAAATAGTGAGGTCTCTCAAGAGGCTATTGAAAGACCATCTCTCACAAGACTTGCTCGACTTGGTCTAGTTTTCCATCAAATTTGGTGTTTCAGCTCTTCCTCTAATTTCCCTCCATCTCCCCAACCTGCTCCTCTCTCTTAGCTATAATTGCTTAGCACTTTCTGATCAGTCCCTCTCGCTTTCTATTGTTGTTGATGCGCATGGTGTGGATTTTGGAGTCAATTTTGATTCCAAGCTCTTCAGCCTAAATTATTTTGTTTAGTGGTTTCCCTAATTTCATTAGACAATTAGTAATCCGCACAAATACCTAACATAAAACCCAATTAAAACACTGATGTTATCTATGAATTGTTAAACCCTACTTAAAGCTATGGGACTTTCTTGTAAATTACATAATCTTTCTGTTTGGCATTATCTGCTCGTTTTTATTGAATGTTGTTAAGATTGAAAATAATGTAAAAGGCTAAATTTAGGAGTTCTTATCATTGTTTGCGCTGGACATATATTCATTTATTTTGCAATTTACTTAGAAGCCACAACCACGTATTCCAGTCAAACTACAGCCCGGAGTGCATGACCTTTGCAGGGCAGCTGGAATAATGCAATTGCATCTGACAATGGTGGAGATTGAAGAAGATGAGCAGAAACTTGACATTGTGACAATAGTGGTAGTCCTTTTCTTTAGAAAAACACATAAAAGTAGTATTTCGTGAAAAGTGATATAAAAGGTGGTCTCTCCAATATTGACCATATAAAAGGTAGTTTTTGACCAAAAAATGAAAAATAAAAAAAAAATATTTCCTTTTATCATACGCGTTCTATCCAAAATAATTTAATAGAATACATCTTCATCATGAAGTGTAATGCCATACATGATATGTCACTTCAGACATACAGAGAACCCAGAGTATAAAACAAGGACGACAATGAGACTGACCTGAGAAGCAGCTAGCCACTGTAGCACGGTTTTCACTTCAGGATCTCCACCAAAAGCGCCACAACCCCAATTTCCAGTTACAATGCCAGCATCACTATGATCAACTTCCATGTTATCGTCCCTTGCTCCATTAGCTTTTGCTGACTGGGCCTCGAAGGTGTCAGTGGCATCCATGACATCAGTTCCAGACGGATATTCTTGAGAATTGTTACGTTCCAATAACTTGTGATATTGCAGGTGCTTGGATGGATCCAAGAAACCACAAAATGCCTTATTAACCTCCCTAAAAAAATCAAACAGTTTCTTGTGTCATTTTAACTGAAACAACATAGCATTTCACAAGAAAGCAAATGGACTTGGCCATAAACTCAAGGGTCTTAAACATTCATGAGAAAAGTCTGTTGTTGAATAACCGGGTTGACATTAGACATTTCAGAAGTTTAATACAGAGACCATGTGCCCCTCTTTTTCCTGAACCTTTCCCTTGCATCTGCTGACAAACAAAAGCATCCAGAAAGATAACGCCTAGAAGTGCTAATAAGAATGGCAGATATTTCAAGAGACAGCTAAGTCTCGCAAGTCCACATACGTAAGCAAAGAAAACGCGAAATGGACAATGTGAACTTATTGACCAGATATGAGAAACCATGCTTTGGTAAAAGTTCACTAAAAGACACAGCATGCACCGCAAGCACATAAAATCAAAGTCTCTCAGAGAAAAATTTCACTCAATTATCCTGACTACATCTGTCGTAATAAACCACATCAATTAAAGTTTTTCTAGAAAGGTGTACCGCTCAAAATGCATCTCAGAAGCATAAGATCTACTTCTAGTGATCTCTTCCAGTTAGTTCAATCATGGTAATGCTCATTAACTTCACAGAGAATGGAAATCAAAAATCCTAGCATAACAATATCAGAATCAGTTAAATTTATTCAAGTGCACAAGATATACGACCTCAAGAGCCCGTCAAGTCTGTACTGTCTCGACCCAGGGAAGCACAATGCATCTATTGCTATAATCCTTGTCACACGTCTTCCCAGGGAATCAACTTCCCTTCTATCCACATGATCGCCAGAATATCGAAATGTAGAAGCATACCTACAACAAATCAACAATATATTTACAGTATGCTCACTAAACTGTCACAAGTGAATGCTGCCTAGAAAATGATACTGTGTTATATTACAAGCCAGCTATTGACCAAATTAAGCTTATGTCCAATGATTAAGTAATTTCAACTGCGATTAATTGCACAGCTAAATGTCTAGACACATGTGAAATTAACATTAAAGATATAAAACTGGCAGGTCGTTAATGGATATAGGTAATTTGCTTTAGAGAAAATTACAAGAATATCTATTTTCTGATACCCATAACACTGGAACAACTAGAAAACTTTTTCTATACTGCTTGCTCATTAATCATTATGAAAGGTTTTAGCATCCCAATAGTACTAACCCAGAGTAATTTGAGAACCGCTCAGCACCGACAATTTCTATCGCCTCATTGTCTGACATGGAAGGTAAAAAAAGCATGCCAGCAATCAGTTCCGGGTTGATCATAAAACGGATTTCCTCCTACAAAATGTCTGGAAATGAACCATGATTCTTCCTCAAAATATCAATCAAGCATTATATAAAGGCATAGCACAGAATAGCTTCAAAAATCAACTAAGACAAGTTCCACATTACATAGACGGTTTAAAAGATTGGGTGGATTTTTCAAACCATCAGGTTGTTGGATTAGAATTCACTCCTGTCATATTCTCCCTAGAAGTTTCAAACAAGATTAGGGAGAAGCTGATTTAAAATATACACATATCCAAAGAAAATACTTTGATGAGCCAGGATGGTCCACTAGGGAATCAGCACATAGAGAAAAGCCCAACTCCATGCCTATGATATACAAGAAAAAAAAATGCAAGTCCATTGGTAAACACAAAGGAGCAAAAAAAAAAACAGATTAAGATGCAAAATATCAACTTTACAGGGGCCAGCCAGTTGCTAGGTTCAGGTCTCAATTCATAGACTAGATATCGATATCCACTATATTTTGAGATAATCAGCGTGTACTATACAATTTCCATTTCCAATGGAGCCAAAGACTAAATATTCTTTGGTTTTGGGATATAATGGAATAAAACAAAATGGCTCATTAATCTGTGTGTGCTTCTAATTTTGTGAAGTAGCTGTCAGTCAGTGCGATTCTTGAAGTAATTTTCATTTTGGGTCACCCGGGCGCAGCCTCTCTATGTTTCAATAGGAATAAGACTTGCGTGCATCCGCCCCCCCCCCCCCCCCTTTTACCTCGGCTCATGGCGGGAGCGTTTAAAGCACTGGAGTAAAGATGATGTTGTTGTTGTAATCAGCGTATACTATATACAATACATCACAACGAGCATTATAGTCAGACAGACATGCAACTATTAAACTTACAGTAAGTAATAGTTCAAGCAAAGTTAAGCACCCATATCTCAAAAGGATTTTATAATAATTTAGCTCACCTGAACACATCCTCTAGACAGCGCACCTCCCCCAAGATACTTGTTAGCAAAATCAACTTCCAGTGCTCCTTTAACCTGGTCCTCTATCAAGCCCGAAGTGCATACCTTTCATGGCATATAACATGTCACTCACAGATGAACAGCCTAAACTTCAGACATATCACTAAAAATTTGCACCAGATAAACATAATACCTCAAACGGACAGAGAGAAACTCGGGAATCGGCCCAGAGATTGGCGTCGGGGTAAGAAACAAGAGGAAAATTAGGTTCCAGAGGAAGTACTTTTCTCTCAAAGGAAACAAAACCCGTTGGAGAATGGGAACTAATCCTCTCAAAGTAATGTATTATGCACTTGATTTTGTTTTCCTGGTTTTCATGGTAGCTTTCATACAGGTTCCTGAAAATTAAAACAGAACACAAGGCCTTCAAGATAAAACCAATAGAAGAGGAGTGTGGCAGAACATTTATACGGAAGCAATAAGATACAAATAAAATGTCTACGCAATTTAAGAAGACTTATACATCCCAGACAACAGAAGTATTAATTCAGTGGCTAGAAATATATGCCCCTTCCAGTCTTCCACCACCACCACCACTACCCAAGAAAATAACTATTTATTGATAATACAGTCGATGGTCTTTGTATCTTGTTTCATTTTGAGCATCAAAATGTCTGCCAGTTATGTGTATCGACCACAAACACCAGCAAGATTTAGTCAACAGAAACAAAAGAATAGGTCAACCACAATACGACATGGATGTGAGGAGGCCTCCTACATGACGAAGCCATGACAAACAGTATATGTAAATTGGCCAGATCTGTGACTGGTGTACAACATGAACAATAGCCAATAGAAGGAACACCTACCTATCCAGAAACAAAACTTTTTAGAAGATTTTATTTGAACATTTTCCCCTAGTCATACACAAACTTACCTCCTCTGTTTTGCTTTTTCAAGCCTTAAATGTGATTTCTCTTTATCCTCCTCACTGGAGGGTGTGGCAAAAGAATGTCTAAAACCGACCTAGCTGTCAGAGGAACAAAAGAAGGTGTAGTTGGAAAGACTCCCTGTCAGCTCTTGATTATGATT
The DNA here is from genome assembly GCA_963680865.1 of Spergularia marina. Classification (NCBI taxonomy): domain Eukaryota; kingdom Viridiplantae; phylum Streptophyta; class Magnoliopsida; order Caryophyllales; family Caryophyllaceae; genus Spergularia; species Spergularia marina. The sequence goes on along the minus strand of OY804553.1, from coordinate 15,477,204 downwards.
GCAAAACTCCTCTTCTCCTCGCTGGAGTCAGGGAACTGGATGTTTTGGGCTTAAAGAGACCAGTTTAGATTCTCGAATCATCAAAGCCCCACTTCACACTTTGAAAGGAGGAAAATTACTTTCAGCTACTGAGCCTAATAGTAACAGTTTCTCGTGAAGTTCTCCACCATGTCAAGGTTGTAATATAAATAGAACCAGTTACTGTATAAAATTAAACAAGGGCAGACCCTTGTGGCCCAAGCGAGAGATTTTGGTTAGAGAGGCACAGCCTTTAGCCTCACAACACAAGTCTTTAGGAAGTTCAACAAGAAGGTTTTTGAGTTCAATGTAGTTTTGAAAAATAATTTATTCATCATAGGAGTTATTTACAAGGTGAGCCTTGGCGTACCAGTTAAGGTGTTGCTTTGTGATCGATAGGTCATGGGTCCAAGTCCTGGGAGCAGCCTCTTGTCCAAAAAAAAAAAAAGACAAGGGAAGGCTTGCCCTCTATACACCCTTGTGGTGGGAGTGTGGGACCCTTCCCTGGACCCTTGCCGTGCGGGTACGCCAATGTGCACCAGGCCGCCATTTATTTGTGGAGTTATTACCAGAGGAATAAAAGGGGCTAAGAAATACCAGAAATTAAAAAGAAATTAAAGAAGGCATGCAAGCATGGCAAATGCCGAGGCCAGTTAGTAATGATGTTGTCCTCAGACATCAAACTAATTAGGAAAGGTTATAACATACGCAAATAAATAATCAAAGTTGATCGTCGGTAGATGTTTGGAACCTCTATTAAAGGTCGGAAACAAGCAAAAGAAGGAGCATGACAGCAGAGCAGCAATAAGTTCCTACACAACAACATAAAAGAAAACATGCTGTAAGAAAACCTCAAAATTTACAATTACAAATTTACAATCACAGCAAGTCAAAAGACAAAATTATCCAGTCCAATTCCCAATGTTATTCTTACTCATATAACTTCAGGAACCCTAACTTCTATAACCATCATAAACCACTTGCCAAAAGTCAAAGGCTTATTCATTGATACATCAGATAATAGAAGTTGACAGGAACATTTGATGGTTTCTCACTGTTCTCAGGACATTTTCCATTTAAAAGCACTGGGGTAATGTTGTTGTTGATGGAAGACCATGTACGTTGTTCATAGATTCCGTTTATGTCAAAAATCCATAGCCAACTTATAGTTACCTTTTCTTTCTAATAATTTGGGATGAACGGGAATGTCAGAGTCAGACGAACAACTTAATAAAATATACTCACTATCATACTTCATTAGCAAAAGATACTTTTACACAGAATAAATATGAATTATACTTCTAAAAGCTGCATGTAATTTACAAATACCGCACTCAGTCAAAAAGTGGACTCCAGCAGTATTTTACACAAAAATTTAGCCTTTTGAGACACAATCAACGAAATATCTATGAGAATTTAAGAGATTTGCTCCATCCAAAATTACCAACAGTTAAAAAAAATAGCATACTTTTATTGAACTTTGATGTCCTTTATCTTCTGACATCCAAATAGCACAAGCTAAATATTATCAAGGGAAATGATCAAAACACATACAGAATAGACCATATCTATTGCTCCCATTTTATTTGTAAGCAACACAAAACGTCTGCCATTTTAATGAGCAGATTATAGTTATTAGCAAAGAGCTTTTAAAGGATTAGCCCACAAGATCTCATCGACACAACAAAAATTAAAGTATAGGAACCAATCGTCTAATTTAGCTGCAATTTTAAGGGCTTGTTTGGTATCGTTTTTTGCTTTAATTTTTTAGTTTCTTTTAGACCAAAAACTAACTTTTAAATTATCAGAATAAGTTGATTTCAGTTTTCATTTTGCGCACTGTAAGAGTAGTATAGAACCAAAAAAAAAAAAAAAAATTCAAACAAACAGTGATACCGAACAAGCCCTAGCAGGATTCAAATATAGCAGAGTTTGTCAAATCCAAAATCAGAAGTATTCTCTTAGGAAACATATAGGCCTGCCATTGTTCATGTTGCGGATATTAGTACGATGCATTGATAAAGTTCACAGGGCGCAACTCATACACTCTCCAAAGGAGAAAGTCTTGTGTGAGATGGTCTGACAATAATTTATTCTGAGACTATATCATTTATTTATACAGTGACCATTTTTAATATTTAGTGGACATTACATTACTTTTGGTTTATTTTTTTTAAACTCATGATTAACATCCCATATAGGACTCCTAAAGGCGTTACTTTATACATTATGACTAATTTCATACTCCCTCCAACCCAAAGAGAAATTCCTCTTTGAGTTGGACATAGAATGGTAAATAAATAATTATTTATTAAAGGGAATATACTTAACCTCACCAGTCAACTCATCTCCACCATCAAAACCACCGGCGATCCAACACCTTCAACCCCACCGGCGAAATCACCCCATCGGCGACTCTGTATACTCACTTTTCCGGTCAATCTCCTTCCCTCGTCACCCATCACGAAAAGGTTAGAAAAATCTCCCATCTCCCTCATCCTTTCCGCCAAATCACCAATCTCCCTTCCCCTGGCGATCGGCATCTTCATCTCTCCCTCTCTCTGCCACAGTCGGCCCTCTCTCTTCCCCTCCTTTAATCTCTCTCCTATGTCTTCCACTTCGTCTTGCCCTTAGGCCATCTCCTCGTCGGCATCGATCGATCTAGCGAAAATGACAACGAGATGGTGATGGTAGTCGATCATGGTGGGTCACCTTGGTTGAGAGATGAAAGGGATCGGGGTGATCGGAGCTACTCGTCACCGTCGTTAGGATGGGGAAGGTGGTGAGAGGAGGGAGATTGACTGTGGGAATTGGTTATTAATTAATGATTAAGCCCAAATCAGAAAATTAGTAAGGGTAGTTTAGTCCACAAATTTTGCCAAATGGGGTAAATTTTGAAAGAGGAAAATGTTAGTGAATCATCCCAAAAAGAAATACACGAAGATATCTTTGGGTCGGAGGGAGTATACTGTATCCTTCAAAATTACTACTAATATGGTTTAATCATAATCTAAAAGGATCACTAAAAACAATACAATGAACACAAATAATGTTACAATGGTCACTTTTTAACATCACCAATAATGCGGCTTAATCATAAACTAAAAGGATCGCTAAAATTAATACAATGATCACTAATCATATGGTTTAATAACTTTTTAATTATTGTGAAACCTTCTCATATGAAACTTTGCCTTTCCGGGCTGATTTTCGCATACATCCTATGGCTCTGACTCTCAGAGCCCAGATTGATTGGCATTTCAATAGTATTGGGACCTTCTCTAATCTTCCATCTAGGACAGTAGGACCCCAAATCCTAAATTACTTCTTCAATTTAATTACAAAAAAAAAAACCTTCTTGTCAGTTTGGAATTTATAGGCCAAGACAAAAGAATCTGAAACTAAGGGTGTATAGTTGCATGACTTGCATCAGATAAAGGGTAAGGGAACTCATAGAAAAATTAACTAACTTTCAGAAAAATTAAAGATAAGAAAGCATAGATACCTGGCTGAGGAAGACAATGCCTGCTTCTTGTGATTCCAACAAGCGAAGACCAGTCTCAACCCCAACAATGATCATGTCCGAATACTGATAGTGAGATTCTAACAGTGTAGGCAATGTTAGCAACATATTCGCCATAACGGGAACAACCTCCCCGAACCATTTAGCTGCTTCAGCCCTAGACAAAAACTGCAAAAAATGTGACAGTTCAAGTGTAAGACTCGGGTCAACAGGGACCATTCCACCCTCCCCCTACTGCATAACCATTACTCATTTAGACCAAATATCTATCAACAAATTATTTGGCTAATGGCTCATAAAAATGTTTGTGCTTCTTATTTTGTGAAGTAGCAGTCGGTGCAATTCTTGGAGCAATTTTCATTTTGGGTCATCCGTGCGCAGACTCTCTATGTTTCAATATGGGTAAGGCTTGCGTGCATCCGACCCCTCCTTACCCCGCCTTATGGCGGGAGCCCTTAAGGCGCTGGGGTAAAGATGTTGTTGTTGTGTATCAGTGTATCTATCAACAAATTAAGCAGTTCCACTTAGCCATAAGCCCATAACAGTACTTTATGAGTATTTTGCAGAGGTCCATCTAGCCAAGATAAAATTAAGTATGGTTCCAAGAAAAATGAGTAGTTTAGGACGTAATGATTTGATTTTGAATCAAATAAAAAATAAGGAAACAGAACTTCCCCACTAGGTAAGAAGCATCCCAACCAAAACTAGTATACTAGAACTGCGACTAAACAATGATAGCATAAACTAAGTTAATCTCAGCATCAAAGAACTAGGTTAAATTAGTCGATTACCATCAACGTCCTGAAGCGTATACTATGCACAATCAAATAGGAATTTATGCACTAAAAGTGTGTTTGGAAACAAGGATTAAAAGTGTGTTTGGAAACAAGGATTTGATTCTCAAATCCAAAATTGACACAAATCACATGTTTGGAAACTCAAGAATTTGAGAATTTGGATTTGTGTCAAATCCTTTGGAATTTGTTTCAAATCCAATTAGGCCAAAAACAAATGACACCTCAAGATGTGTCATTTTGAAATCCCACCATTCCCAAACATTTGATTTGTATCTCAATTCTTAATTTTCAAATGATGGAATTGAAATGATTACAAATTTTTAAATTATTGTTTCCAAACACTATCTAAGTGTTCAACCCTCTACCGGAGCTTATGCACTAGGCGCGCTTTTTTAAACTAAGCTAGAATTTTAATCAAATTCCAAAGAATTTGATACAAATCCAAATTCACAAATTTTAGAATCCCCAAACATAGGATTTGTATCAAATTTGGATTTGAGAATGAAATCCATGTTCCCAAACGCTAATCCGCATTCACAACTAAGATACTAGTTTCTCATTTCATATGGACTCTTTCACCTTCAGCAAAGTAGCATCAATTATAGCCTACATCCTTATTAGTTCTTAATTCCTTATTAACACCAACCAAATTAAGAACCAGACAACATGCACACAATTCAGGCAACCAGAGCTTACATCAGCCCAAACATCACCCCGAAGCTGGGCGTCAAATGTACGCGACTTCAATACACACCCTAGGTGAGATATACATTGCAATTTCACTCCTATAGCACCATACAAAATTAAGCACACTTAATTCAATCAACCCTATGAAACAATTCCACTATCATCCACGGCTCCACAGCTACATTATAATATTAAAAATTGCATGTGACGATCGACAGCAATAGACTTTCCAGAATCTCCATGAAAATTAAGAATTCCCAATTAAAACAACACCACCAACAACATTACAATAAATAATAAAACTTCATGCATAAGCCAATCAAGTCAACTGAAGAAGCACGGACCTCATCAAAGAAAAGGGCATATCCGTCAGCAGCCGAGGTAGCCAAGCGGTGAGAGGAGAGAGAAAGGGAGTTCCTGAGATCAGTAATGGCAAGGAACAAAACCTCTCCTGAGTCAACTCGGCTGTGACTCGGTCCTCTAGATAGAGCTTTAAGAGCTTCAATCACTGAGTTTGGCCATACTAGAGTTGACGATTCGAGCTTCAATGGCAGAAACTTTAGTATTGATCTCAAATCTCTTCGATTCTCCTCCATTGTTTTTGCTCAGTCTTTCTTCCGCCAAACTTGTTCAAGAATTCGAGTATTCTCTTTGAAGCTTTCTCGATACAGTTGAAATACCCAAAATACCCTTATCTCAAATACTTACTTTTCTGACTCTCTCCTCCAGCAGTCTCTCTCCCAAATTCTCCAAACTTTTGTTTTTTTGACGGTAAATTCTCCAAAGTTAAACAACTACAACTACTACTACTCTGAATCGAAAAAGAGGGAGAGAGAGAGGGGCAGACACATCTCACCAAAAATCGACAATGTCTTCAATTGCAGCTACTCACTCTTGTTTCATTGCTACTCCAAAATCATTGCCTCTCAAACCCACCTTACTTCACTCTTCTTCTTCACTCCAAATTTCTTCTTCATCATCTTTCTCTGGTATTTAACCTTTCCTACATTTTCAATTGTAATTTTTGAGTTTTCTACTTTTTTTGGGGGGTTCCCTTTTATGCTTAATGAAGCAATTTGAACATTATATGAGATTTCAAGAGTTGCCCACTTTGTAAATTTTGAATCATAATTTGAATTCATGTCCATCTTCTTATACTATCTGAATATGGGAACTTTAGAGTTGCGTGTTTTATATGTTATTTTGAAGAAATTGACTCAATATTATGTGGCTTTTTGTTTATATTATGCGGGAGTTTGGGAGTTGCCCATGTTATCATTTGGTGAAGTGATATTTATTGTACATTTTCTATGGAAATTAGGTGGGATTTAGAGAGTTGCCCACAAACATTTGATTTGTAATTTTTGTTTTTTTTTTTTTTTTTTTTTTTTTTTTTGGCATGAAAGTTGCTAACTTTATTGTTATGTAGGTGCTAGATTGGCTGTTTCATCCGAAAGGAAAAATGTAGCATCTTTTGCACAAACGGCCGCAGTTAGGGAGCTTGAAGGATATGTCACCAAAGCTCAGGGTTTTCGGTTTGCCATTGTCCGTCTCTCTCTTTTAACATCTGTTGATTATGATTCCGGGTTCTTGTTTTTCCCTAATGTTGGGAAGTTATTTTTATATTAGTGGTAGGTGAGCAGTGTGTTGAAATTGAAGTAGACACATAGGATTGATGTGATATTACCTGCATCAAAGAATCGAATTATCATTGATGTGTGTATGACTCGTAAAAAATGCAGTTCGGATGTCCTTGATCTCTCTCGCAAAAAGAACGAGGTTAAGGGCACTCTTATGGTTGGTTAGTTACTTAGGTCAGAGACTCTTGGGATTGTTGATCATGAGGCTCTTTCTCTTAGCTGGTGGTTTGGTGATGCTCGTGCTACGTGGACAAGAGTCATAATCTTTGTGTGCCCTCTTTATTTTTGAAAGTGTTGATTATAGGAAAAGTCAGTAAGCTAAAAGAAATCGGGTTGTTGTCAGCCTGAACTCGTTTCTGTGTTAGACAGATCTATATACTTGCTGAATCACGGTTTATACCCTCCGTTCGCTTTTAGTTTCTCTCTAAAAGCTTAAGTAACTTTCATGAAAGATTGCTCTTTGGACTTTTGAGAAGTTTAATTGTTGCCATTGTTTCTCTTTCCTTTCAAATTGCCTTAGGACTGTTAATGGATGGTCATTATTTACATAAGGCAGCTTATGTTTAATGGTGATGTACTTGATATTTACATTCATGAAAGATTGCTCCTTTGTACTTGTTATTTACACAAGGCAGCTTATTTTTAACGGTGATATACTTTTTTTGTTGCTTGTAGAATATTTCAGATATAGATATATAATTTGGGATTGGGTCATCCTAATTTAGTCGGAGTTGGTCTCGAAAATTTTCGCTTGACTGAGGGAGAGAGAGTCAGGAAAACTATAAGTTGAAGAAACATTGACATCTCTTACAATGATGGATTGATAAAGATATGAGTATAAGGAAGTAGATGAGAGCAGGGCACAGAAGTTGAAAAACACGAGCAGAGGAGAGAGATGAGAGCAGGGCAACAAAATTAGAAGTCAAATACTTGGTCAAAGTGATTATTTTGGGTTAATTATGGGTGGTGGGGAGTTGTTAAGTGGCAGCAATAGAGAGAAAGGTGGGAAAACCATGAGGAAAAGATGATATAAGGTGGTCCTTGACCAAAAAAATTTGTAAGATGGTTATTGACAAAAGTTGAAATGTATACGGTAGTTTTTGGCAAATTTTCTGAAGGTTGGTGATCCATTTTCCCTCAAAGTTTGTCTACCGATGGAGAGATGAAGTTTATTAAGAAGGGGTATTAATGAATCCTCCAATACCCCTCAGCTCTCTCCTCCAAACCTCGATTCGAAATTCCAAACTAGAGAATTTTGCATTCCCTCCCCACCTCACATATCTTTCCTTCCAAATTCCTTTACCCAGACAAGCTGTAGGTGCTATTGAAAGAAAGCTAGGAGTACAACTGTAATAGACATGATTTCGGAGGGGCAAGGTAGAGAGCTTGTAAAGTCTGTACCTGTCTCTCTTGTTCAAAACGATTAAATTATATTGAGATTTTGAACAACTGAAAAAGTTTCTATTATATTATTAAGCTATCTGGAAAATATTTTTGTCGGGATACGACTTAGGTGAAATGTGTGGTGATGTTGCTTGGATATGATTCCAGAGAGCTGCTGAGCTCCCTAGTGGTTAAGGGTATATGTTTTGTGACATTTTCTGTCATCAACTTGGAAACCAATATATTAATTGGCAGTTGGAATTTGTTTTTTATCCCTTCACAGGACTAACACAAATAAGTTGTTTAATTTAGAAAGGAAAAAAAAAAAAAAAAAAAAAGCTTACTGGATAAGTTGTCCTACACAATTTCTGGATTATTCGTCTACTTTTGGCATTGCTGATCGGTTATGTTTGTTACTTTTTCTCAAGGTTGTGGCTAGGTTCAATGAGTTTGTGACAAGGCGTCTAATGGAAGGTGCTCTTGACACTTTTAAAAAGTATTCAGTCAGTGAAGACATTGATGTAAGTTTCTTTGTTCCTGCCTTCACTTGTGTCATCTTGTCTTTACATTTAAAAGAACACACCAAAATGTAATGCTTTGCCCCAGTGAAGCTCCCTACTTTTAATTATCTTGCTTACTAATTATTGTTCTCCGATGACGAATCATGTAAGCGGACCCCTAATCATTTTGGAGCTAAGTGTAATCCTTTGCCCCAGTAGAGCTCCCTACTTTTAACTATGTTGCTCACTTATGACTGTTCTACGATGATGAATCATGTTAGCGGACCCCTAATTGTGTTGGAGCTAAGGCATTGTTGTTGTTGTTGTTGTTCGTAGACTGCGTGACTTATTACTTTAGTTTATTTGGACCTTTTCCTATGTTTTATCAATGAGTTAATGGAAAGGAACCATGATTTGCTTTTACCTCCTGATTTTTCCTTTTTCGCTGGAAGGATAGGATGCTTTGATAATTTATTCGGCTCTAAATAAGCTCTAGTGTATGTTTCATGATGAGTCTTGACTAGTGTGGATTTCAACTTTCTAATTCGTTACCAGCACTTGACACACAGAAATCATTATTAGAGTTGTAAAAATGGCTCATGGGATCAGTTGGTATGGTCCAATATCTCACTCTCAAATGCTTATTACCTGTGCGCGTGTATGGCTACTCTTTTGTATACATTTAATAATTTAGTGGGATGGCAAATACTTGGACGGAAGTCGAAAGATTAGGCCCTTTTTTTACAATGGTTTGAGTTTTTATGATGTATATTTGGAGGTGTGCTAATGAAGAGGCAGATCTGTAAACTATGTGGTTTAATGGAAAGAGGCTGTTGAGAGATTATGCTGAAACAAGGTTGTTGCCTCATTAACTGGGTCCGATATCACATCCTGATGGGGTTCTTGTATTTTTCATGTTTTTGGTTTAGTTGTAGGGATTTGTTAAGTGATTTGTTCTCTACCCGGAACATCTGGCTTAGGACAACAAACCAGCCTCCCCTATTTACCTCTATCAACTTCCTGCTTCTTTCATTTGCCTCTCTATGTCTTTTATTTCACTGCGGTGTTCAGAAACATCGATATTAATTTGGGTTCTCTAATAACTTTGTAGAAATTTGTGTTTTTAGGGTTTTTCTTATCGGTTGGTTGATCTAAATTTGATTTTTGTACTTAATGCACAATGGAGATGATGTATTGCTGGAAAACTGAACTACGATGATGATTTGTGCTGCTTAATGTAAGGAAATTCACTTCCTGGTCTCTCCTTTAACGTTTTGGTTCTGAAGGTTCTATCCCAAGCTGTCTTTTGCCTATGCTGCAGCTAAATAAACAGCCTGACTAGATTAGTTTAAAGAACATGGTCCATTACTTTAAGTCAGCTGAAATTATGGTAGCATGGGTTTCCTTCATTGCCTTTCTACGCTTGTTCTTGTTTGCTTACTTCATGGCACATCCATATAGTTCTATTTAACTGGGATTGTTTGCTACCCATAGCTCATTTGTGGCCCAGAAACTAAAGGATGTAAAAGGCTTTCATAATGCAAGCAATGGTCCTACAAACTATATGATAATGTACTTGGACAGTTGGAAGGAATAAATGGATATTGATAGAAACCTGTATTTTGAGAAGGGTGTACTTGATGTAGAGACTCTATTTGAATTATTTTTTGGGTTAGTGGTAACAATATTAGATGACTATTCATGTTAGCCGATCCCAGTCATTTTGGGAATAAGGCTTGGCTGTTGTTGTTGTTGTTTTTGTTAGTGGTTACAATATTAGTATTCAAGAGCTTTTTCTGGTTAATCTGACAATAGCATTACGAGCAGGATTGTTGTGATCAGGCTCTGCTTATCAAAATTTTAGAATATTGACTTCTACAAAAGATGATTTTGAAATTTTATGGCATACATAAGACGGTTACTAGATGACTATTCATATAGCCGACCCCAAATCATTTTGGGAATAAGGCTTGGCTGTTGTTGTTGAGTTCTACAAAAGCAAACAGCTACCAAACAGTGAAGTTAAAGCTTGTTGATTTCAGGGTATATTAGGTCCAAGGTTGCAATCCCCCTTCCCTTATTTTACCGTTATCTGCCCCTCATTGTGGACCAAAAATTCTTTGTCAAGGAATTACCAAGTATAATTGCATATTTCTATTCTATATTGAAGTACGTAGGAGTTTGCTAATCCGTCTTGCCAACCAAATACATTATGTGGCTGAAAAGAAATAGTAAATGGACTTGCTCGTAGCTTGATGAGCTAAATTATTCAAAATTGCATTTTAACACGTATATTTATAAGATTGGCTTGTCAGGCATCATGCTTGTGGCTTAATTTACATAAAACACTTCCGCTTTAATCAGGATTAAATCAATTCCTTGACTTTCCAAGATTGAAGTCCATAGATACATCTTTCATTCAATAGTTTCTTGTATGATGTATTATCATATCTCTGACTTATGGTGTAGGTTATTTGGGTTCCTGGCTGTTATGAGCTCGGCGTTACTGCACAGAGACTTGGAAAATCTGGAAAATATGACGCTATTGTGTGCATTGGAGCTGTGGTAGGTTTTCCATACAGTATACTGTATTTTTCTTTGTATCTTTTCCTTCTGTGACCATTCATGTCATGCTTATTGCGTTTATTTCCATTGTACCTTTTTCTGTAATAAGATTGGATTGTCTAATATCTTAATGTTTCGGTTTTGCTAGATAAGAGGTGACACTTCACACTATGACGCTGTTGTTAACTCTGCTTCCTCTGGGGTACTTTCAGCCGGGCTAAATTCAGGTAAAGAAGTCTATTTCATCATTTTCTCATGTAATTGTTCTTTTTTTATTGATCGAACAATTACTTGATTAATCAACTTCTAAAATATGCTTTTGTGGTTCATGGCTTGCTTCCATCAACATATCCCGTTCTGTAATTCATATAGCTCCCTCAAATTTCCCAAATGCTATCACTTTGAGTGTTCGTCAAAGAATGTGAAAGTGTTCGTTTTCATTTATTCTTCTACATGAATGAAACATGATAATCTAACATATAAAAGCGATTGTTATACTATATATGGCTCATTGTAAATGTAACTGGGGTTCAAACTTCAAAGAGTATAATTATGAAAGTCATGACTCTTGATCATGGAGTATGGAGAAGTACTATAAAATTTTGGATCTGAATGTAGATTAGGAGCAAGTACATGAGCTGTATGGGAATAAATGTGTGGTTTGTAACCTGCAATTTCTCTTTGTACCAAATTACATCCCTTGTACTCATAAAATCATCTATTCGTGAACTCTTGAAGTACTAAAGAATTTTGATTGGACAGTGTACTCATAGTCGAAATGGTCATTTCATGAGATCTAGTCGAAAATAGGAATTGTGTTAAAAGTAAAAAGTGGCTTGAGGAAGTTCAGTTAGCTTATATCGCAGCCATGAATCTCAGAGACAACTCTCTGATACTTGCACTTGTTCTATAAAGAGATAGAGATCATCAGACCAGAGTCCAGATGACTACTATTTTTGGAATTATTTCATATAGCTTATGATAGTTCTGTTCTGCTAGGCTAAGTAAGGAGAGAACCTGACAAACATGATCGACCACACTAGTGAAATTATTTTTCCAGACATGACAATGGCAAAAAAAACTAGTCTTCTCAATTTTATGCACATGCTCTTTTCTTTTCTTCTTTAAATTGTCAAGGCTTACTTGTCCGTATTTTGTTGTATCTATTTAATTGTTTGTTTTCTAAATATTATAGCTAACAGATGTTCATATGCAGGGCTGTGAGAGCTGTGTGGTAAGATGAACATTAGATTATAGTTTCGAAGCTTTAGTTTTGAACAAGGCTAGGAAATCTACTGTCTATAGGCAATGGAATAACTTTAGATGCTTAAAAGGGCATTGTGCAAATATATAAGAACAATTTTATCTTAATTGAAGGAAACAAATAATTTATGATGTCCAACATCTTGAAGCTAGCCTAGGGTGATGAAAACATGGTCCTGATCCGTCGGTTGGGTCTGTTGAGTGTGTCTTTTATGAATAATAAGGCCGGAATTAGCTAGTGCAAGCTTGAGAAAAGAGATAACGGTAGGTATACATCTATCCGAACACGTATAGTCTATTTGGCTTAGTATTTATGTTCGGAATTGTTAGAAGGGCGGGAGGTCCTTAATCCGTAACTGTCAAAGAAATCTCCCTGCCTATAAGTCGGTAAAAAAACTACAAGTAGACTATCAGTAGAAAAACTAGGCAAGAAGACCTAATAATAGGAGGAAATGGTGCCATTGGGGGAGTGAACATCGGGGGGGACTTTTTGAATTGACTGCGGGTCAGGAATGATAATAAAAATCCTTTCTTTTAGCTTTGCTTTCTTGTACCAATTGACTCATCCTACTAAGACCGACTAAAATAAGCTCAGGACTCTATTGTATGATTGTATCTATCTTGAGGGATCAGATATACAGTATATGTGAGTCAAAGACTTTTGGTCAAGAACCTCAGACTGTTATTGCTGCATTCTGAGTTGCAGTGTTTATACCCTACTACAACATTGGAAGTTTCTAATTTTGATGTTGTTGCTGCAGGTATACCCTGTGTATTTGGTGTTCTGACTTGCGATGACATGGATCAGGTGATGTGGTTTTCACTGGAATACTGTTCATGTTTTTTTCCAACTAAAACTTTTACCGTTACAAAAGATTGAATGTTACAACTGGCAACGTATTTGCAACCTGCAAGATGTCTTATATTTATTTCCTGTTTTCACTAAATAGATCTTTGCAGACTCGCATCCTTTTTGTTTTTGATTGCAAACTGATACCTTATCAAAAAAAGCTGAATGCCATTTCAACATGGTAACTCGTGAGAGAAAGTACAAGCAAAAACCCTTGGAAGTTGGAAAAGAGTTGAGGAATCAGTCTCATCTAGGAGTCCTACCCCCCTTGGGGGTCCGTTTGAAGTTCTAAGTTTCCTAAATAGGTGAGGAATCCAGATGCTCAATGATTGAGCTTGCTACGGATCTGATCAATGAGCTGGAAACTCACTATATCTGACCGAATAAGTAGCCTCCTGAAATGCACAGCTATTATTTGCCCCTTGATGGTGCTTAGAGCTCCCCCAAACAGAATGCTAATTTTTGCTTTGCAGTCAAAATGGGAGTGGAATGCATGTCATAATAAAAAAAGTCAGCTTTGGAGGAAAGTTTAAACCCTTTTAAGGCTTGTTGGAGGCAAGCCCAGATTACTGAATCAAAAGCCTTTCTTACGTCCACCTTTAATATAGCCGGAGGAGATATTTTCCTTCTGCCATAATGCTTCAACATTTTATTTATGAATATTCGACTATTCACAAAGCTGATAGCTCCTCCCATACAATGTCATGCACAACACATTGCAGCCTATTACTTTATTTGTTCGATAATTTGTACATTTGTAACTCTTTAAGTTGTCTTGTGATGAGAGAGAAACATTTTTGTTGGAATTCATTTAAAATCCTTCATTATTGCCAAAATATAACAACAACATTACCCCAATTTCAGTGTCTCTATGGCGAGGTACGGGTGTCCATGTACATTACCCCTATGTTGAAAACATAGAGAGGTTGTTTTGCAATGACCTTCCTGAGAGAATAGAATAAATTATGGAACCTTCAGATATCACGTGTCACTATATTTTTCATATCAATGGAGATCTAAATATGCTTTCAATTTCCTTGTACCTTATTGATGGTTTGGTTCTGAAGCAAAAAACACCAAGTTGTATCATAAATCGAATTTGTACCTGGAAGGTTAACCTTAAGAAGACTTGCATGATTAGATAGTTAGATACTTAGATAGTACTTGAAATTTGTGGATTTTTGTTCTTTCCGCTTTGTATGTGTGGTATATCCCAACAGTCCCACATACCTTGTAGCAGCCTCCAATTTTCTGTTATTCTAATGTAAATTGTGTATCCCCTGTTCATTTGTTACTGCAGGCAATAAATCGAGCTGGTGGAAAGGCCGGGAATAAAGGGGCTGAGGCAGCACTTGTCGCAGTAAGTTCTGACCTTTGCATGTTAGAAAGAAGCACAATTGATGTATTTTAATTTGTAATTACATTGTTGGGTGGCAGAGAAAATATGAAACCAAGGGAGGGAGGGGGTGTTCTTTTGGTGTATCAAGTGCATGTGTACTCACTTCATTTGAATCTGATATGAAAGGGCATACTGAGATGTTTAGACTTAAGACTCATAGTAGGAGATAAAACATGTCCAACTGTTATCATTGTTTATTGCAAACGCGTTTAAGCTTTGTTCAAATATTATGAGGCTTGTTTGTTCACTAGAATTTAAATTGTCTTTGAAATCTCTTTGGTTTGTTTTGCTCTTCTTTTTCTTATTTTAGTTGATTTAGACGTGATCGGTTAAGAAATGAAGTTATTAGGGAGAAAGTAGGGGTTGCACCCATTGAGGACAAGATGAGAGAGAACCGTCGAAGGTGGTATGGCCATGTGTGAAGGAGGCCTAGTGACGTGCTAGTTAGAAGAGTAGAAGGGTGGGGAAGAGATAAATTAGGAGTCGGAGAAGACCCAAGATGACCTGGATGAGGGTGATTAGAAGTGATATGAGTGTCCTAGGGCTTGAAGAGAGGATGGTGTTGAATAGGACGGTGTAAAGGGACTTTATCCATGCGGAGGACTTAATTTGACTCTTTTTTCTTTGTTGGGTTTTTCTAACTTAAAAAATAAAAAATAAAAATTAACTTCCTTTTGAAAGTATTTCAATATTTCTAAATGGTCCACAATGATTTTGAAATTTTATGGCATACACAAGACGGTTACTAGATGACTATTCATGTTAGCCGACCCCAAATCATTTTGGGAGTAAGGCTTGGTGGTTGTTGTTCAGTTGTACAAGTTGGGGCGTTTGTTTAGAGTTTAGAGGAGTGGAAAGGGTAAGGATTTAAGAAAGGAAGAAGGGAGAGAAGAATTAAACCCCTTTTAATTACCCCGTGTATATAAGCAGTGTAAAACATTTGAACCTCTTCTCTCTCCACAAACTTGTCTTGCCTGAACCCTCATCCACATCTACCCAACTTAGCTGCATTAACCACCCAACATCTCAGCTTCCTCTGTCGTGGGCGACTAGACCAGCAAACCAACATCCCCGCTCAAAGACCTTCATGTTCCTCCCTGTCTCCTTCTCCAACGCAAATATGCTCCAGATCTTTGTATTCTACACTGATGGTTGTGACATCATTATCGTGCTTGCTATAGCCCTTCTTATTTAACTGACCCCCCTTTCCTTCCTCGTCATAACTATGATTGTTGTATTAGGGATGAGAATTTTGGGGATGAGAGTCCCTATATTGTTTATTTCTTGGTATTTAGGCTTGAGAAGCATTGGGTCGGGTTGAGAATGAAAGGACTGTTGGTAGCGATGGTAGGTTAGTAGAAACAGTTTGGTGGTGGTATATGGAGGAGTGGCTGAGTTAAGGTGGCGACTATAGTCGGTTGGTGGTGCAGGTCACAGATGGGAATGTATGGTGATGCCTGATTGATAAATGATCAATCCGTGGTGGAGGATAGTAATCCGTGTTTGAGGTGAAACTCCGAAAGTGGGTGGGCTTCCAAACCCAAGAGGGGTGGGAATGGGAGTAGAGGGTTTCGGAGGAGTTAGATACAAGCAATCTAGGTCGAGGGGTTGTTAAATCTAGCATCCTAATACTCTAAAAGGAGTTGATGGGTCGAAGATCCCTTTCTCTTTCCTAAATCTCCGAAACCAAAGATGCTTTAGTAGCTAAAATGGCAGATCTGACATTGTCAATTGAAAATCTGTCTATTCTTTGACTGCTCCTCTTTGACATTTTTGGTATCTTCTCACAAGACAATCCATCCAATTAATCTGTAGGATTTGCAAACTGAAAAAACAAGCCTCAGATATCTGCTTTAAGCCACAAAACTGGCTGAGGTACTTGTTTTGTGAAGTAGCAGTCGCACCTGTAACCCGCGTTATCTACAGCCTCTCTATGTTTTCAGCTTGCGTAAGGCTACATAAATACGAGACCTCCCTCCTTGCCATTGGCAAAAGCCTTTTGAGGCACTGGGGAAATGATGATGTTGTTGTACCAGTTTTGAGCGAGTTGCCTAATAAAAGCTTGCCACTGATTTTGGCTTTTTGCTGTTACTGCTTTGTCTATAAGTTGAGATGCAATGGTTTCTCTTTTTTCCGTGGATCTTGAACTTGAGGCTTATTCCTTACTCCTTAGGATCAATGTTCTGCAGTCTAGTCGCACATTACTTACCTTGCATTTATGCTGTACAGATACAGATATTTCTATTTTGTTGTCCCTGTAGGCCAATCTGAAATGCCATGGGCTACCTTTGTTTTTGTTTTGACAGGTTGAGATGGCATCACTCTTTGAGCATCATTTGAAGTTTTAAAATCATCCGACTAATGTTGAAGATGAACCCCCTTGTGAACGAGCCATTCCAAGGTTAGCTCATTGATGGTGTGCTATAGAACCCAGCGTGCGAAGGTGACCTGGGGTCTACATGTTACGAGATGAATAATACTTCTCCCCTGAATGGCTGAATAAGGAAAGTGACAAGTTTTTGTGTGCCTTTTTTTTTTTTTTTTTTTTTGTGATTTTAGTTGGAAAATAGAATTTGTTGTAACGGACCGTATAGGTAGTTGTGTTCGAATCTTGAATCTGGAAATGTCGATCCAAGTACAAACATGTGAAAATTATTTAGGGGCCTGAGAAGTTGTCAATTTGTCATTCTTGAACGGAATTAAGATATCGTAAAGATCGTTACTGGAATACTTTATGGTGCCATCTATTCATTCGAACTTGGCCCGGTTTTAGATTTGAATGTTTGATGATTGTGTACATTTTTGAAGTTTCGGAAAATTCACGTGTTACCCTTGAACTTTGACCGATTGCACATGACACATACCTTCGCCAGTTTGTTCACATGGTACCCAAATAATAACTTCCGTTATATTTTTCCGTTAAGTAATGATATGTTGGTTAGTTTTTAGATAATTAGTTAATTAAATTATAGAATTAATATTTTAATAGAAAAATCAATAAATTTCTAGAAAAAATAATTTTTTTAAAAAAATATTTAAAATGCTATTTTTATTAAAAAAAAAAAAACTGATTTTTTTAGGGGCACCATGTGCAAAATGTTAAATTGTCAAGGGTATCGTGTGCACAAAGCGGTAACTTAAAGGGTACCATGTACATAAATTATGAATACTATTACAAAAATATTTTTTTTATGAGAAAAAAAAAAAAAGTTTTATTGAATTTTCATTCATGAAATTTTTTTTGGATTTGTTTCTAAAAGTCTAAAATTTGTTTTTTATTTTTTTTATTGAAAATCATTATATAATAACTCTATTAGTACTAACCTAACCTAGGCATCATCACTTAACGGAATATTCTAACGGAAGTTACTATTTGGGTCCCATGTGCTCAAAGTAGTAAGTTCAGGAGTACCATGTGCACAAACTTGCCAGATTGGACACCATGTGCAATCTGTCAAAGTTTGAGGGTACCACATTAATTTTCCGTTGAAGTTTTGAGGTTCTCAAAACTTCTCGAGTAAACTCATTTGTGAGAGAATCTGAGCTCATAGTTTTGGTCATCTCATATCTAATTGATATATCATGCCCAATTTGGGAACCCCTTTAACTACATTGAGCGCAATAATTACAATCATTATTCATGTCAAGTACCGTATAATTCTGCAGCAACACTAGAATATTACTACTCTTACCCGAACACTTCTACCCTTTTAAAATGTTGTTTTGACTGATCATATTGTGGTATATTCTAGAGCAAATGAAAGACCCAGTTGTCTTAAAATCAAGTAGAATTGGTAGAATGCAATGCAGAATAGATCAACTAGTATATGACCAAGTTCTATACAAATAATGATGTAGGCCTAAAGTAAAGGAAAGATCAAGTCATGTAAAAAGAATGATGTAGGCATCTAAAGGAATGACCAAGTTATATACAAGTAATGACTAAGTTTTGGATAAGGAATGATCAAGTTGATACAAGTAATGACCAAGTTTTATAAAAGTAATGACCAAGTTCTATACACGTAATGAATAAGTTCTAGACAAGAAATAACCAAGTTAATACAAGTAATGATCAAGCTCTACACAGGTAATGACAAAGTTATGGACAAGGAAACAAGTAATGACCAAGTTCTATAAAGGAATGACCAAGTTGTACACAAGTAATGACCAAATTCTGGACAAGCAATGACCAAGTTCAATCTAAAAAATTGGACGCAAGGGACCATGCTCATTGTACCATGGGAGTACAGTAGAATTTGTCAGAATATATCATGTACTGATTTTTACAACAAAGAACGATTCATTTGGTTTAGAAATACCTCCTTAAAGGATTCAGATCCTCTGGAGTTATTTTTCATAGAGTTGTTAGAGTATACTATAAACGAAAAATATAATTAAAAATGTATTTATTAAAATAAGAGATAAATGCACATAGTAGAGTTAATTTACTTTTTTTTTACTACCGGGGATCTCAATCCCTCCCTAAATGACCATCATTTTAGTATCCTCCCTTCATCTTTTTTTTTTACTAAAATGCCTGATATGTCCCGTACGAAATTTGCAAAAAGAAAAAGTTTTCGAGCATCCCGCATAAGGAAATAAATGTTCCAAGTTTCATGGATTGATGTTTTAACCAATTTTGCTAGTTTTTGCCTTGATTTTTCATTTTTACAACCCATTATCAAACTGAAACAAATCACAAATGTCGATTTTATTCACAACTTTAAATGTCAAATTCTAGATTCGTCTCTCTACTCTCTACTCATATAAGGGACTAAACTCGACACTTTAAACGTACTTCGTAACTCATCCGAACCAAAACAAAACCAAAGCAGCGTCTTCTCTTATCATCATCGGTTCATCAAACAAGCAAATGAGCAGCTAATTACTCTACTTGGAGTTGGAGCAAACCTTATCAAATTTCTGCTGCTATTCTCTTCACATGAAATTTGGTAAATTTCCGTTTTTCCCTCCCTCTTCTTCTTCATAGCTACCCTTGTTCCTTCTCCCATAAGCAGCTGAATAGTCTGTCATTCTTAGTCGTATTGGTTTTCATTTTAATTTAGTTTTCTCCTGAATCATTAGAACCCAGAAAGATAGGAAGAGTAGTAAAAACAAAAAACGAATGGAAACATTATCTAGTTCATTTTGCAGTGAAAGTTGCTTAAAACCCTCAATTCTTTGCCATAAATCTAGTTTACAGCATCAGATAGGTAAATTAACAATTGGGTTTTTGTCAAGAAAGGTGCAATTTGGTTGTTTAGGTAGAAGTAGTGAAAATTTTGGCAGAAATGGTGTTTTTGTTGTTAAGGGTAAACAAGAAGAAGCTCAAGTGGAGGATTGGGAACTGGAATTCTTAGGAAAGCGTCAACCTTTAGTTACGGAACCCCTCGAAAAGAAGAAGCTTGAGAAATCGCGGTTGTTGGCGGGTACAGATAGTATGGATTGGTGTGTGAGGGCAAGGAAAGTTGCATTGAAATCGATCGAGGATAGGGGGATGAGGCCAGGTTTAGAGAGTATGGTAAGTAAGAAGGTGAAACAAAAGAAGAAGAATAAGGAAAAGATGGTTGATAAGAAAGTTAGTAAGAAGAAATCAAAGGTTGACGATGATGAAGAGGATTCTGATTCGGATTCTGATGGTGAGTTAGAAGAGAATGATATGAGTGGTGTAGATGATAGGGAGCATCTTCGGCAGACTGTTCGTATGCTTAATGGTGGGATGTATGAGGAAAGGAAGAAAGAAGTGATGGAAACATTTGTTCAGAGGTTGTCACAATTTAGTGGCCCGTCTGATCGAAGTAAAGAAGTTAGCTTGAATAGAACGATAGTAGATGCCCAAACGGCTGAAGAAGTGTTGGAAGTGGTTTTTGAGATGATTGTTGCTGTGGGGAAAGGTTTGAGCCCCTCTCCTCTCTCGCCTTTGAATCTTGCTACTGCCATACACAGAATTGCAAAAAACATGGAAAAAGTGTCGATGACAGAAACACGAAGGCTGGCCTTTGCTCGCCAAAGGGAGATGTCTATGCTTGTTGGAATTGCTATGACCGCACTGCCAGAGTTCTCGGCTCAAGGAATTTCGAACGTTGCTTGGGCAATGTCCAAAATTGGAGGTGACCTTCTGTATCTGACAGAAATGGATAGGGTTGCAGAGGTTGCCATGACTAAAGTTAGTGAATTCAATTCTCAAAATGTTGCTAATGTTGCTGGTGCCTTTGCCTCAATGCGGCACTCTGCACCAGATCTCTTCTCAGAGTTGTCGAGGAGAGCCTCAGAGGTAATTCACACTTTTCGTGCGCAAGAGCTTGCTCAGTTATTATGGGCTTTTGCTTTCCTAAATGAGCCTGCTGGCCAATTGCTAGAAGCTTTAGACAATGTATACAAGGATCCTGAGCAGTTCCAATGCTCCTCAATTAGAGAGCCATTAAGTTATCGTGAAGCTGGAATTGCAGACATCTCAATGGCCACTGGTTCTGAAAGTTCAATTAGACCGTTGCTCAAATTCAATAGAGACCAACTTGGAAATATTGCATGGTCTTATGCTGCTCTTGGTCAGATGGATCGCAAATTTCTATTTAATGCATGGAAAACTCTGCAAAATTTCGTTGAAGGAAGACTTACGGATCAGTATAGAGAGGATGTGATGTTTGCATCTCAAGTGTTTTTGGCAAATCAGTGCCTGAAGGTTGAGTACCCGCATCTCAATTTGTCATTAAAAAGTGATGCTGAGGAGAAGATGGCTCGTGCAGGGAGAACTAGAAGGTTTAATCAAAAGGTCACATCATCATTTCAGAAGGAAGTTGGCCGTCTTCTTTACAGCACGGGGTTAGAGTGGGCGAAGGAGTATGACTTGGATGCGTACTCGTTGGATGCAGCCTTGGTTGACAAGAAAGTTGCCCTGGAAATCGATGGAGTTACTCATTTCTCCAGAAATACTGGTATTGATCCTCACCCTTGAATACTAGCATACATTTTTAACATGAGTGCTTCTTGTGAAGCATAATTGCTGTTCATATGGACATTCATCTTTATCCTTATCAATCTCACAATGCTGTCATGCAGGGGTTCCTCTTGGACACACGATGTTGAAACGGCGATATGTTGCGGCTTCTGGGTGGAATCTCGTGTCAGTTTCTCATCAAGAAGTAAGTTTTTCTTAGTGAATGCCTGACATGCTCCATTATGTTTATGATGATCGTATAGCCTCTATTATTCTTCTTTGTGGTGCAATGTGTTGCGTGCAATGCAGCTGCAGTAACTTCTCATTCATTATTGTGGTGGTAATGTTACATGAGTTCTGTTCCTGTAGTTGCAGTAACTTTTCATTCATCGTTGTGGCACTATGTGGCAGATAGACTTTGGTTTCTCATATCCAGAACTGCTTTTGAATTTCTGTTTCAATGTTTCTCACTTAGGCCTGTCAAAATTGCTCTAATGCTTAGATGCGTATCTAATCATAGCTCTTGTCCCTTTTCAATGAATGTCACTAACCTGGTGAAAAAATCACTTAAGTGAATCAGATCAGCATGAAGAAACAGAAGAGTTATATGTCATACTGTGATATCTAAGTCCATAATTCATTCTTGGTGGTGTCAACTCAATCCTTTGATAGCTGAAATTATCTTTCTCTAAATCGATCAACCTGATATCCTGTTAATATGTTTTGCTTTGTGGTAACAAAACAAAACAAAACAAAAAAAAAAAAAAAGAATTGGGTTAGATGCTTCTGCTTTGGACTGCATAGCACCGTATCAGAGTTAGTGACTTGTAAGTTACATAGATCTCGAATGTTCCCAGGTAATGGGGTGTGCACAAAGCTTGTTCTGATATTATCAGAGCATCACATGTCGTTCTCCTCTCACTTTCCGTCTTTTAAAGTGATCCAGAGCTTAGGTATTACTCTAGGACAATTTTTTTTAGAAAACCTCTAGGCCTTCCCACTTTGCGAACAAACTGGAGGTTTACTCAGAAGTCAGAAATGCTGGACCCTGGACTTGATTATGCTTGTAATGGATACATCCAGTTTTCAAAGGTCTCTCCCAGTTTCATACCCCGTATAGCATAGCTGCTTAGATATCATATGCTCGAACTTGAATCTTCGTCATTGAAGCCTATTGCGTTAAACTTGGAGTACTTTTGAATAACGACTAGAGCCGCCCACATTTTATAGAAATTTCATCAATCGTAAGTTTTGTATTTGTTGCAGTGGGAAGAACTTCACGGGAGTGTTGAGCAAGAAGAATACCTGAGAGAAATTTTGAAGGATAATATATAGAGGGATGAAGCAGATCTCGGCCGGCGACCAATATTTGCAGCCGGAAGTTCAGCGATCAATTATGTCTCTCATTTTGGGCATGAACAAAGCCAAATTTGTATGTATATTTCTTCTTGTTTACTGATTCTTGTAAAGCAGATGCTTACAAACATCC
The DNA here is from genome assembly GCA_963680865.1 of Spergularia marina. Lineage (NCBI taxonomy): Eukaryota > Viridiplantae > Streptophyta > Magnoliopsida > Caryophyllales > Caryophyllaceae > Spergularia > Spergularia marina. The sequence goes on along the minus strand of OY804553.1, from coordinate 15,454,153 downwards.
TTATTGTTATAGCCTTACAGGTTAGGTTAGGTGATACCCTGGCTAGGAGGGTCACCTGACCTTAGTGAGCTTGCGCACTTGTCTTACCATTGTGAAAAAAAAAACACCCGAGTGTTAAAGTCTGTTAACTCTTGATAGTCATGGCCTAACGAACACACCCAAATCCAAAATAAGCAACTATAGGTCTAGTCCAATTTAAGACATTGATTAAATCAACTAATGAAGAAAACACCATAACAGCATTACTTCAGTTTATTAAAGACTCGTTTATGGCTAGATAAGAAAAATCGGATGTACGCAAGTTTAATAGTCTATCCATATCGAAAGAAGTCGGCCAGGCCCCCGTCTTCTTTACAGCACTTGGTTCGAATGGGCAAAGGAGTATGACTTGGATGCGTACACATTGGATGCAGCTTTGGTTACAAGAAAGTCGCCCTGGAAATCGACCGAGTTACTCACTTCTCCAGAAATACACTGGTGCTGATTCTATTACTTCTAGTGAAGCATTAATAGCTGTCTATATGCACACTCATTCTACCCCCGATCAATCTCACAATGCTGTCTTGCATCAGGGGTTCCTCTTGGACATACTATGCTAAAACGGCGATATGTTACTGCCTCTGGGTGGAATCTCGCCTCAGTTTCTCATCAAGAAGTAAGTTCTTCTTAGTGAAATGGCTGACACGCTCCATTATGTCTGGTATCTTATGAAAAAAACTACATTGGTTACCATTGAAATGCTTTTACTTGACCAGAAACCCCTGCAAATGGGTGAGTGTAATGGGTATTATTGTCAGCTGCTTTTAGAATTACGTGGCTGAGTAGTTTAATTAGCGTGGAATACGGTTGAAAACAGTTACCATTTCGGATTTTTTTTTGTCAAAAAAAAAAAAAAAAAAAAAAGGAAATATAATTTTGAATTTTGATGGAGGAAAACTAGGGTTTTATCGCAGTCGGACATTTCCAAATTGTTTGTTGAATATTACTCCTAGTAGAAGAATTGGCATTTTCTATTACGAATTTTGTTTTTAATTTTTTGAATTATTAAAAACGAACAATACCCCCAATTTCTTCTATACAGATTTTCTTAGGGATGGCGGAGGAAGAGAATGTTTACCAGGTCTGTAATTTGTTTGCGTGCGAATATTTATTTTTTACTGAATTTTGTTATTTGTTAGTTGGATTCTCGTGGTAATTTTTGTGTTATTAATTGGCTGTACTATACCAGACTGATGATGAGAGCCTTGGGGAGCTACTGAAAGTCTGAAACCTTTCATTTACAAGGATGATGGAGATAGGTTTATAAACATTTTGAAAGAACAATATACTACTGGTGATACCAACCTATTCCCTTCTGATTTGTTTACCTTGATTTGCTTAACTGATGCGGTCCGTTGTGCCACGGCGTTACTCGAATTAAATACGCCATGGCGAGTCGATGTTAATGCCGCCTTGGAAGGTGGTTTGACCCCTCTGCAGATTGCTGCTCAGAGACTGTCGTATCCCATGATTCAGCTGTTTTTACTGCACGGAGCTGATCCGAATTATTTACCTAATCATGAGCTTGATGTTGAACAACTCCCTCTCTGTTTGGCTCTCGAAACGTTGAGGTTGTAGCTTAAATGACTCAATTTCTGATTTCATGCGACACTGACATTTTAATTGGAGTGTCCTGTGCATGTTTGGTTGCAGGTCTGAGTTTCTAAAGGACTGGAGTCCAGAAAAATCAGTCTTCAAGCTCTTTTACATCTTTTTTCTAAAGGAATTGGTGAGTGCATACCAAACAAAAGGGCTCTTCATTTCGGCATTTTTCAAATTAAGAGTAAAATTAGATTAGAGTGCGATTGGGCAAATCCAAATTTGATACAAATCCTATGTTTGGGGAAATAGAATTTGTGAATGAATTTGAATGAAATTCTAGCTATCTTAGTGTTGTTGGTATTAGCCACATATTGGCAATGGCCTGTCTATTATGCGTTTATAAAACAAGCTAACGTTCATATATATTGGTCATATGGTTGGCAGAGAGAACCAGTAGCTGCTGTGAAGTTATTGGCATCAAGAAGATGAACTGTAGGCTGTAAGTTACATAAATCTCAAATGTTCCCAGGAAATGGGCTCTGCACAGAGCTTGTTCTCTTATCTTCAGAGCATCACTTGTCACTCTGTGAAATTACTCCTCTCACTTTCGGTCTTTTTAAAGTGATCCAGAGCTTAGGTATTACTTCAGGACATTTTTTCTTAGAAAACCTCTAGGCCGCCTTCTCTCTTTGCAAACAAACCTAGTTTAGTTTACTCAGATATGCTCGACTTGATTATGCTTGTAACTGTGTAAGAATGCATCCAGTTTTCAAAGGTCTCTCCCAGTTTCATATATAGCATAACAACTTAGGTATCGTATATGCTCGAACTTTAATCTTCGTGTCAAACTGTGTTTAGGTTTGTAATTGCTTATCATTCTCATTGATAATCATTCGGTATTTATACCGCATACATTACAACGTCATGGTAAGTCTTGCTACGCAAGACAAGGCCCAAGGCCAGTCGTCTAACACTTCGTCACTGAAATCTATTGCGTTAAACTTGGAGTACTCATAAATAACGACTAGAGCCACCCATATTATTATGGGACAGAGTGGTATTTGTTGCAATGGGAAGAACTTCACGGGAGTCTTAAGCAGGAAGAATACCTGAGAGAAATTTTGAAGGATTATATATAGGGGGATGAAGCAGATTTCCGCCGGCGACTAATATTTGCAGGTGGAAGTTTAGTGATTAACTACGTCTCTCGTTTTGTGCATGAACAAAGCCAAATTTTTACTGTATGTGTATATCTTCTTGTTTGCTGATTCTCGTAGAGCAGATGTTTAATCATTAGCTTATCGAACTGAATATATCAAACATTGATCGGTCTACACAGCAAGATAACTATTTAGACAAAGAAAATATCATGTGTTATTCAAGAGTCAATTGTATTGTTTGATTCACTGAGTAGATGCAGGATGCTATGGTCACTCTCGCTACTCAACTTTTTATTGGTTGTTGTAATTTATGAGTGTTGCAACTAATGATCAAAGTAAATGATTTTTTTTTTTTTTTGTGCTAATAATCAGTGAAAGCTTGAATGTCTCTTATTATGGTCCCAAGGAGAGGTGACCATAGCATTATCTCATTCACTAATTTAACATTCACTTATAGTTGCCACAGTTTACAAAAGCGTTCACCATAGAGATTAGACCGGACCAAATCCATAGAATTATTTATTTTGCTATTTGAGTCATCCATCAATTTCGTTAAGACTGGTTGAACTTTATTTGTGGGATCGCCATTAATTTGGAGACGGGTGTCCACTACGAAAACTCCATGATGGCTTAAGTCTCATTCCCCCAAACAATAAAGAATACGAGACATTGGACCCCAAGACGGGGGTGGTGATTGTGCACTCCTTAAATTATTAATCTTTACATTCTTCCTTGTGAGATGAGCAAGGTGTCCCCACCTCGGGAAAATATGACTCACAATGAAAAGTGTAAGGATCAATATGAAAGTGTAAAAATCACCACCTTAGAACGGATAGTTTGAGGGAGATCATATGACCATATCATATCTATTTAATGATTCGTAATAAATTTGAACAACCCCAACCTACACAAAGAATGGATATTCCCATTAGTAAGCTTATGTCATAAAATTATGAAATGAGGTGGGCAAATGGGCAATCATGTTGCTGATAAATCGTGGTATAATCAACGCCTGTCCTTTCGTATATACTCACTCACTCGACACATCATATGTTATTAGTCTTTCGTTAGTCATCCTAAGCTTAAACAAAGTCAACGGACAAACCCATCTGCCGGAACTTCATTGTTGCTCGGTAAGTTTGCTCCACCTTAGCAAGATTTTTCCCGTTGTGAATTTATGGCCCTGTTTATCTAACATCGTAAAGGTTGCGTACATCCGACGCCCCTTTTTTTCGTCGTAGATTGTTGGGTAATGTCATTGTTGTTGACTTGTTGTCATTGTACTGATCTGGTATAGGAATTTATTCATGGTGATCTTCTGCTGATTTGCATTCTTATCTGCTTTTGTTGTCTTTGTGCTGCTTCATTTGTTTTACTTGCTCAGTTTTGTCTGGATCAACCTGATATTGCAGTATAATTCCAATAACCCTAGTAAAGATTTTAACTTTCTTGTATGTCCATAGAAGATGATTCTTGCTGTTAGTTTAGATGTGATTTGGTACAAACTACAAAGCGATTATCGATTGGGATGTTGTTTATCTTTTGATTGATCTGAAGACAGCTGATAGTCAAGCAATATAATTTCTTTGTGATGTTATTGTATAAAGACTTTAATTCCAATTTAGGCAAAGGTTTGGTCAAAAATGCAATTCCGGACCATTAGTTCACCCCTCAGGTATCCGCATCGGCATCGGATTGCCGAACATGGATGCGGGCATTGGAAAGCTCAAAACATGGATTGTAGCAGTAGATATCCAGCTGAAACCTCCAGCACGCGCCAGTGTCATATACCTGATGCGCAGTTCAAGTATCATGTAGTTTTACTTTACATAAAGTAGAACTAGAAGAATAATCTGTTATATTATGGGCCTAATTTGATTATTTGAACTACATTGTTTGAACTTTTGAGCTGCTAAACTGTGGTAAACAGTGTATGATGTCCAGTGCCATACTTTTAGCAAGTTGTTGTATAGATTTCCATTTCCATTGGACCCAAAGACTCGCTATTTTTTGGGTTTTTATTACGAGTATGATGAAATGAAGCAAAATGGCTCACAAGTCTGTGCGCCACTTGTATTGTGAGGTAGAAGGTGGTCGGTGTAATTCTCCACGCTATTTTCATTATGTATCATCCATAAGCAGCCTCTCCATGTTTTTAACATAAGGGTAAAGCATTACATCCGAACCTCCCCTCTCCCCTTGCCATAGACGGGAGCCTTTGAGGCAGTGAGAGAATGCTGTTGTAGTTGCTGTATAGTTTGGGTCAAGTGCTCCATACACGCCCTTCCCTTTCGTACTCTTTGTTGCTAAGATGACTCTTGAGTATAAGAACATACTAGTATCCATTTAGCGTTCTTTTTTTATATGGCATGAACCCCCTTGTTTTCCTTTTATTCATGGATGTTACCCTTTTGGTGCCGTTTGATCTATTCTCTCTTACATTTTAAAAAAGTTGCACCTTTTTTTTTTTTTTGACGGAAAAAAAAAAAAAAAGTTACACCTGACCCTAGAGTTTTAGGAAAACTTTTACGTTCGGAACTTAATCTCCTCTAAGCCCTATCTGACTCTTGTAGAGTTCTTGCTTCCTATGTCATGGGAAGCTGAAATTCAAAGTAACGAGTTCTTGCTTCCTATGTCTTTGGACCTTCCCAGTATGTTGACAAAAGCTTGTTTCTATAGTGGTAGGATTGAATACACCTGAGTGGTCTCTTTTCAGGATTATGGGGTGCATGGACCGAGGAACTGTGATTAACATGTGGGTTAGAACCTATGGCTGGCTGGCTAATTCTTCAGTCTTCACCATATTATTCTATTTAGTAAGCTAACAGAACCCATCCAAGTGACTGATATTTCCAATTTTGTTTCCAACCCATCTGAAAAGGCGAAGTTGCTGTTGCCTTTGACATATTCTCTGAATAGATAAAATGTATTGTTCCTTAGTCCTGGATTCCTTGTCTAAGTCATGATGCTGTTTTATGGGACAGATGTAACTCATGGTTTCTGTTTTGTGATAAGAAAGATTTTACTTGAAATTTTGTTCTATTCTTTGAAATTATTGTAAATTCTACCAATCAAAGACTTTTCTTTATAAGTCGCATGCCTGCCCTATACTTGGTTTTGTTAATATAAGCTGTAAAACATTTTCCGCATTCATAGCTCTGATGCCTGCTTAGTAGGAATTTCCCCTCTTTATTGTGGCTAATCATAATCTAGGATTTTGTTGATTGTTGGTTCTCATTTTGCAGTAACCCTTAACTTGTTCTCCAATGGCATCCTCTGATAACCCTGATATGATTGAAAGGGTTGTTATAGAGAAAGATCACGAGGGAAAAGAACCAGAAGAAGAAAATGGTGGCCTTCTAGGTAAGGTGAAAAATTTCTTTAGCGATGTTGGTGAAAAGATAGGCTTTGGTAAGCCTAGTGCTGATGTTAGTGGCATCCATATTCCTGAAATTAACCATCATAAGGCAGACATTGTTGTTGATGTCCTTGTTAAAAACCCGAACCCTGTACCGATTCCCCTTGTTGACATAAACTACTTGATTGAGAGTGATGGAAGGAAGCTGATTTCTGGATTGATTCCTGATGCTGGAACAATTCATGCCCATGGCTCGGAGACTGTCAAAATCCCAGTTACGCTGATTTTTGATGATATAAAGAATACTTATTCTGATATCAAACCAGGAAGCATCATTCCTTATAGAATTAAGGTTGATCTCATCATAGATGTTCCAGTGTTTGGTAGGATTACTATACCACTTCAGAAAACTGGTGAGATCCCTATACCCTACAAGCCTGACATTGATATTGAAAAGATAAAATTTGAGAGGTTCTCGATGGAACAAACTATTGCAACGCTTCATCTCAAGTTAGATAACAAGAATGACTTCGACTTGGGCCTTAAAGCTTTGGACTACGAAGTTTGGCTTGGTGACGTGAACATTGGAGGCACTGAACTCCAAAAATCTGCCAACCTTGAGAAAAATGGCATCAGCTATATTGACCTTCCAGTCAAATTCAGGCCCAAAGACTTTGGTTCTGCACTCTGGGATATGATTAGGGGAAGAGGTACTGGTTATTCCATGAAAGGAAATATAAATGTTGACACTCCGTTTGGAGCTATGAAACTTCCTATCAGCAAGGAGGGTGGTACAACTCGTCTTAAGAAGAAGAAGGAAGATGGCGGAAGTGACGAGGATGAGGTAAGCACCTCATTGTCTGGTTTTGCTGATTGTTAAGTCCTATTTGATTGTTTCCCATTTACTATGTTTGCATCTTGTTGTAGCTCTAATGGGTCATTATTGGTTGCTGTGTAAATCATAGTTCTTCGTACTTGCTTTCGGAATTCGTACTTGTGCATTCTATAATGTTATTGGTCTGGTGCTTTGTTCCGGAGTCTAGTTACAGTCAATCCTGTCCGTCGAAAGGGAGAGAATGATAATCCCAGACCTTGATAATAAGCTATTTTGCTTTTCTATCTGGATAGATGTAAGAATCAATAGGGAGGGACAAAAATTAAATGATGAATGCTGAGTAACCAACAGCACACAAGGTTGGACAGAATAGAGAATGCTTGAACCTCCCACAATATGAATTCATCACTGTGTCCTTGCTTCCTAGGTTATAAAATATCCTTCCATTGCATTTGTTACTTTCTCGCATAAAGAAGCAAGAAGTTGGGATAAATTCTGCTATGTGTAGGTCTTATGGCAGTAGAAAACAATCTAAGGCAAGAACGTCTTAGAAATTACTATGACTTAGTAGAGTCAGGATTGTAGTGTATCATATACATATACACTTGCAAATGTTGCATTCTTGTTCATCCTGCCTATCATAGTGAAGCCTGTCTTTTCCTTCATTTCTGAGCAATATGAGGGATTTTAATTTTTGAGCAATAAGCTTTTAGACTATCATATGCATTGTGGAATGTCTTGGGAGTCATGGTTGCTTGAGTTACGTCTATAGTAAGCCTAGCTGATAGTTTTGTTATTAACTTCAATTATGTTGTTGCTGTCTCTAGAGTGAGTTGGGTAATAAATAAGAAAGCGTTTAGCATTCTCTAATTGATTTGTGGTTTTATCGACAAAGGTATAACTACGTAACCTGCTTCTCTCCGGTATTTGCAGGATTAGACCCAAGTATCAGAATATGCCATCTCTTATGCAAGATAGTGAGCTTCATCTTGTTCTTAAATGGCGTAATAATACTTGATTAGCAAGTTTCCCCCGGTGTGGTAAGGCGCTTAGTATCGCTGTAATCTGTATTGTCTAGGTTACGCACTCTTGGTGTGTTTTCCATGAACTGCATTGCCTACATTGCATGATGAAGCTTGGTTTCTATAGCTTTTCGGCCATGCTGTACCGAATTTCCCTGTTGTTAAACTATGTTATATCCTATCATTGAGAATGAACATATGAACAGCAAGAACTGTCTTCTCTAGGTAGATAGTTGCTACCAATGACAGGAGGGATACAATAATCCCTAAATCAAAATGACGCACTAGGTACTTTGTTTGCCTTGATGAAACACTGTTTAAGCTCAAAACGTTTTAATCTCAAGGTGGGTGCAGAAAGCAGCGTGATTTGTGTTCTACTTAGAACAGAGATTAGGTCTCAAAAACTTATTAAGTATCGAACGATAGAGTTTCCAAAATCATTATCAAAAAATAGGATAAAATATTAGATATCATTATTACCAAAATCTTTGTGAGACAAAATCATGATCATAGTTTACTTGCGAAATCACGTTTAAAGTTTTTGTAAAATCTCAACGCTGGGAACAGTGTATGGAATAGAGACTATGAGTTTGTTCCATGATCTGTTCCCTGCTTCATTTCTTCAAGGCAAAGTTTGTTTTCATGCTTACCAAACAACCAAATGTTCTTGACGTATTTTGTAGTTGCACTACACTTGTTATTCCATTGAAATTCAACTCTCACCATCATTGGTGAAACATGTTCTTATAAAGAACGTGTTGGAAACCTTGTTGGAGTAGGGGTGTGATAGCTAGGATGTCGTTAATTCTAGTCAAATAATCAATAATTCCTCTTTTACTCAGGAAAAAAAAAAAAAAAAAAAAAAAACAATAATTACTACGAGGGGTAGTTGTAAAATGTGCTGGTAATCTTGGAGTTGTTGCTATCAGAAATAATACTGAAATATGATATCACATTAAGAAATAGAGATCACTTGCTTGCTTATTGCCATTTTGCTATCTGAATCAAGAACTTAAAGCTGTTCAATTACATGTTAGTGTTGATCGGCTGGCTGCAGCGTGGTGCTTATGTGAGCGTGCCTTTTTTTCTTTTAATGAAGAAACTCCCTAGTAAAAACTGAATAGTACTACTATTACTAATGAATTTCTAGGAGTTGCTTTCACCCCCTTGGGAAAAACTTGCCCTCCTGTAGTCCTGTGGCCTGTGGTTACTAACTTACTGGGTACTGTGGGTAGTCGCTTTTTTTTTTTTTTTCCTTTTTTTGACAGAGGTGGGTAGTCACTTTGTAATGCTCTACCAAGTGTAAAAATCATCTCTCGAGCATTTGATGCTACTTGTATTACACGAGTTTGAAATCTTATGGCGATTTTCTGGGCCGATTCATCTGGATTTCTATTTACTCCGTCGCATAATCGTCATGGAGGACCAAATGATCTTAACACCACACAAGGTGGTTATAAGTCATATATATGCTGTATATGATGAGATCTGTTTCTACTATAATCCTGCGTCTTGTCTTGATGTCTTTCGGCTTACGACGTCTACATACATGTGCATCAAATTGCCATAATATGTAGTAAAGAAAAAATTGTAGTCTGTGAGTTCAGAATACGAGTATCATTTCTGGATCTAACAAAAAACAACCGTTGCTCATGGACAATTTGTTGCGTTGGTTAAAATAGCGAAATTCTTTGTCGCTATTGTTATGAGGCAGAATTAAATGTTCTTTTGGTTTCTTTGAATTGTCGACGTTTTTGCGCAATTCCTATTTAACAGCATTGTTTTCAGTTCTCAAGTTATTTATATGCATAATACGTACCCGATGCCCTCCAAATTCAGTTTATCTTGCATGTACAAGCAAGCATCAAGATTCTAGACATAAAAGCAAGATGTGCAGAAGAGGATGTCTAGGGGACACAGGGGTCCTATATATATTTATCTTCAAACTATCATTTCTGGATCTTCATCTTCAAGTCACCTTCACAGAAATCATCTTCTTCAAGTTCAATGTAACAACCTGACAAGTTGCATATACTTGCATACTATCTAGAGTACTATCCACTAGACCACTGCACAAGAAAAAGGGAATGCACCTACTCAACAAGTCCCGCCCAAACTTAACCGATTAGATAGATTACTTGTACAATTATTAAGGATAGCTCCGATGTTTTTGGATGTGATAGTGAGTTCCTTTTTATATTATGAGTTTTATTCCCAAATAAACTTATTTATTATTTATGACAAATGCGTCCATGCTGATTGGCCGATTCGGTGATCTAAATCGAGTTTCTGCTTTTTTTTTTTTTAGAAAGGGTTTAAATATGACACATAAAAAGTCTAGATACAACCATTAAAAACGTCTTTTAAACGTGATTAATAATTTTTACAACACTATTATCTTCAAACAATATGTAATATTGACGTGAAAAGACAGTATTATCTTCAAACTTTCGACATGTGTGTGTCACGGATAGCTTTTTGACGATACTTGCTTGATGCCAATAAGTCCACAACACTTATAAAGAAGATAGCATGATCCCTAAATATATTTCCGTTACGGTGAAAACCCGCAAACAATGCAAGCAGAACACGGCTGGAGCACAGAGAACAAAAAGGACCCCAAACGATAGCAAATGACTAGTTTTGTTACAACGGGCTGATTTTAAAGTAAATTAGCACGATGAGCTACTAATCATGCATGTGTGATGTTGAAAGAGGGACATGCATGATGTTGGCTTGTCGATTATATAACGGTAACCCAAACTGATTAGTTTAATTATTGGCCGTCACCTTTGCCCAACTTAGAATACTGCGTATCATGTAATTTGCCCCCCATTAAGCTAGCTAACCATTATATGGCGATACTTAATTATGATTTATTATTTTTGTGTCTAAAACAAGATGCAATTAACATAATTAATGCAATCAACTTTTAATGCAATTATTTATTTTCAGTGTGGTGGTCTCATATGAGACTTGGAGTGCTATTTAATATTTGACCAAAGGAAAAGAATCTAATCTAATCTAATATATATATATATATATATATATATATATATATATATATTAGAATCTAATCTAATCTAATATATCTAATACTATGTATTAAAACCTGAAATCAAGTCTTTCCTAGAACGACACTTGGCATTTATTAATTGGATAGAACATAAAAATAGTATTAAATATAATTATCGGTTAAGATATGGTAATAAATTATCATAGAGTAGTATAATATAGTTAATTTATAGAAAATAATTATTAAGGTAATTTATTTGAACAAAGATAAGCCATAGTATAGTATAACTAATTTATGGAATATAATCATTATGGTAATTTATTAGAACAAAGATAAGCCAACATTTTTCTTATAGAGTGAGTATAAACAATATAAATATATAGCCCGGGCATGCAAATTAGTATATATAAAAGGGAGATTTTTGAAGAGCATAGAGAGAGTCCAACAAAAGAGAAATACTAAGAGAGTTTAAAAATTGAGAAATACCCACATTTTATTATTAACAACTCACACAATTATTAATAATCCACATATGGAATCCTTATTTTCGTGAGACTCTTCAATAAATGTATTTGATAGATTTGTGACATAATCACTTATAACATTGGTTACGTGTATCATAAAATTTCAAAACATATATCATTAGATTTGTTTCGAAATGTATCTCAATTTGAGATCCATTTGCACATTTTTACGATATGCAAAACAATTTAAGAGTCCATTATTTGAGAAATACTCAAAGAGTTTAGTGTATGGTGAAAGAGCAAAAAAGAAGAGTCAGTCATTTAAGAACTACTCAAAGAGTTTAGTGTATGGTGAAAGATCAAAAAGAAGAGTCCAACATTTAAGAATTAGAATTACTCAGAGAGTTTAGTGTATGATGAGAGAGCAAAAACGAAGAGTTTAGTGTATGGTGAAAGAGCAAAAAATGAGAGGATAAATTACACAGTTAATTATTAATCATTCACACTATATTATAGAAACACGGTATGATTAATCATACAATTGGTTATGTTTATCAGAAAATTTTGAAAAATATATCATTTTATTTGATTTAAAATGAATTTCAATTTGAGATCCGTTTATACATTTTCCGATAAGCAATGCTTAATGAGTACAATCAACTTTATATACTATATCTATTAAGAAAACGGTGTTTTTGAAGAGTATAGATAAGAAGTGTTGTTTGTATAATTTAAACATGAACAATCTAGACATCTTTGTATTTTTTTTTTTTAATTGATCAAGATTTTAAAATACATGTAAGTAACATCACAACAATTGCTATGAATTACTTTTATTGAAATGATAGCATAGTTGGTTATAAACATAAATATCATTAAGAATAATATAATATTTGAACTGAACGCACGGGCTTAAAACTAGTATATATATATATATAAAAGAGAGATTTTTGAAGAGCATAGAGAGAGTCCAACAAAAGGGAAATACTCAAAGAGTTTAGAAAATGATAAATACCCGCAGTTTATTATTAACAATTCACACGGACAATTATTAATAATGCACATATATAATCCTTATTTTAGTGAGACTCTTTCATAAATGTATGTAATAGATTTGCGACATAATCACTAATAACATTGGTTACGTGTTTCAGAAAATTTAAAAACATGTATCATTAGATTTGTTTCAAAATGTATCTCAATTTGAGATCCATTTACAAATTTTTCCGACATGCAAAACAAGTGAGTTACTCCGTATACGTTTAGTAGAGTTGTTTAAGGAGAGTCCAAAATAAAAGAAATGATGATAGAGTTCAAAGAATGGAAAATTCTCACAACATTTATTAGCCAAAGTCCATACTTTCATAAAATTGTGATTTAGACGTGACACGGCATAATTAGTCATAACTTTCATTTTGTATATTAGAAAATTAATACATATAACTCATTAAACCTATTTTTGAAATTTTAATCTAAAATGAGTTCCATTATACATATGTTTGATAGAAATGCATTAATCAGTAATCATCGGAAACATATATCATTATATTTGTTTCGAAATGTATCTCAATTTGAGATACGTTTACACATTTTTATGATATACAAAACAATTTAATTATTCCGCATACATATAGTAGAGATTTGTTTTTTAAAAAAAAAAAGAATAATGTTTAATGAGAGTCCAAAATAAGAGAAATGGTGAGAGAGTCCAAAGAATGAAAGATTCTCACAACATTTATTAGTCAGACTTCATACTTTCATAAAATTGCAATTTGCAAGTTATTTAAATGTGACACGACATAATTAGTCTTAACTTTCATTTTATATATCAGAAAATTAATACATATAACTCATTAAACCTATTTTAAATTTTAATCTAAAATGAGTTTCATTATACATATGTTTGATAAAAATGCATTAATCAGCAGTCATCTAGCGAAAATTGGAAAAATGATAGTGGCTATTCGTAAACTAAACTCAACAAACAAAATATAAACACTACATCTGACTATCGAATAAACATGTTAAACGTGGAACTTTTGTATAATAAGAATTATCATACACAATCTAATATGTGTACCGTGCAACGCACTTGTGAAAGATTTGAAATGAAATTTAAATATCTGTTTATTTTTTAATATAAAAAAAAATATTTTTGAAGAGCATAGAGAGAGTCCATCATTTGAGAAATACTCAAAGAGTTTAGTTTATGGTGAAAGAGCGAAAAAGAAGAGTCAATTATTTAAGAACTACTCAAAGAGTTTAGTGTATGGTGAAGGAGCAAAATGAAGAGTCCATCATTTAATAACTACTCAAAGAGTTTAGTATATGGTGAAAGAGCAAAGTGAAGAGTCCATCATTTAAGAATTACTCAAAAGAGCAAAATCATTAAGAATGAGATTTTTGAAGAGCATAGAGAGAGTCCAACAAAAGATAAATACTGAGAGAGTTTAAAAAAAGAGAAATACCCACATTTTATTATTAACAACTCACACGGACAATTATCAATAATCCACATATAGAATCCTTATTTTCGTGAAACTCTCTAATAAATGTATTGCGACATAATCACTTATAGCATTGGTTACGTGTATCAGAAAATTTCAAAACATATATCATTAGATTTGTTTCGAAATGTATCTCAATTTGAGATCCATTTACACATTTTTACGATATTCAAAACAATTTAAGAGTCCATTATTTGAGAAATACTCAAAGAGTTTAGTGTATGGTGAAAGAGAAAAAACTAAGAGTCGGTCATTTAAGAACTACTCAAAGAGTTTAGTGTATGATGAAAGATCAAAAAGAAGAGTCCGACATTTAAGAATTACTCAAAGACTTTAGTGTATGATGAGAAAGCAAAAACGAAGAGTTTAGTGTATGGTGAAATAGCAAAAAATGAGAGGATAAATTACAAAGTTAATTATTAACCATTCACACTATACTATAGGAACACGGTATGATTGATCATACACTTGGTTATGTGTATCAGAAACTTTTGAAACATATATCATTTTATTTGATTTGAAATGAATTTCAATTTGAGATCCATTTATACATTTTCCGATAAGCAATGCTTAATGATTACAATCGATTTTATATACTATATGTATTAAAAAAAAGGGTGTTTTTGAAGATTATAGATAAGAAATGTTGTTTGTATAATTTAAACATGAACAATCTAGATAGTTTTGTAATTTTTTTTTTTTTGAATTGATCAAGATTTTAAAATACATGTAAGCAACATCACAACAATTGCTATGAATTACTTTTATTGAAATGATAGCATAATAGGTTATAAACATAAAAACCATTAAGAATGATATAATATTTGAATCGTGCAACGTACGGGCTTAAAACTAGTCAAGTAGTATTACATAAAGAAAATCTTTTTGTTAAGGTTAACGACGACACGACACGAACCACATATGAAAATATCGGGTTAGTGTTTGAGGGCGTCTAAACCGTTTAATTAAACGGGTTAACACATCTATCATAGTTGAAAAAAATGGTATGAGTTAGTGTTGAAATGTTCAACACGAGAAATGTTCAACACGAGACAATGATACTCAAGAGTCCACGACAATATAGCCTTAAATCTACTCCCTGGAGTTAGGACATAGCAAAATCACAAGTCATTGTAGCCATTTGCCTCTATCTTTATTGCTAACAGAAATACTAAGAGTCTATATGTAGTAATAGAAAAAAAGTCTATGGTTAGTTTATAATAAAATTAATCAAAATGTGTTGTAATTTTTGTTGCATAATTTTGTAAATGTTGGATTATAAGGAAAGAGAGACAATCAATTTAATATTCTTTTTATTGATGGATTCGTAATATTATTGATTTTACTGTCAGTTTTAAAAATTTACTGCAAACATGCTAAATTTACTCCACAACCATATTATTTACTACTTGTAATCTTTAATTTACCACACTTGATTATATTATAGACAATTTTCCTATTGTCTACATATAGACTCCTAGAATCATCCGATTGCTAATGATAAGTTGAAGAGGTATAAATATGTAATAACTAACTTTAATTCTACGTTTTTTTTTAATAAAACTAATTTTTAATAACCACTCTATTAGGTGAATAAGGCAGGTTGTTAACGACTTAAACCTTGTTTGATAGGATTTAATAAAAGTAGCATTCAGATCGGTCCAAAATCATTCAAATTAGATTAGATCATATCAGAGTCATTCAAATTATTACAGACTAGATCAAAATAGCTCAAATATCAATCAATAAATCTGATCCATTATTGATACTAATTCGTTGAAATTCAATCAAATTTTCAACATATTCAGATCAGTTCAGAGTCATTCAAATCAATTCAGTTAAGGAGAAATCAAATCAAATCAGTCAATCATGGCCTTACTCGTTTAATAAATGTGTCAACTTAGAGTCAAAGGTTATCAACACATTCGATATTCTTGTCAGGTTAGTGTCAAAAGGTTTTACAATTCATTTATCTTTGACACGACATTAAACACAACACGAGCGGATTTTTTTTTACCACCTCTAGCTTATTATCTATCTAGCTTAAATGATTATATATCCCATGTAGTTTATTAACATTAAGCTATTTGCATAATTTCCATTCCTACGGTTAAAAAGTGAACCGTTTACCATTCATTGTTTGACCATTATCCTGCTTTTAGTAATCGTGTTAGTTTACGATTTAACCGTACCACATTATTTCTGATTTAAGAGGGTCACGATATGTAAAATTAGGCATAGTTTATAGAGTAACTCATTTGCTCATTCTATTTGGGGCGTTGTAATCATACATTAAATTAAATTAGTGACTAAAAACGTATAATGGTTACTAAAATCTAAAAGAGATCACTATATATATATATATATATATATATATATATATATATATATATATATATATAAAGAAAGATGTTCTCACAATAAATAGTATGAGACCGTCTCACACAAGACTTAGACCTTGTGCGATTGAACTGCATTTTTCTGATATGATTTGATTTGAATAAAACTAATCTGATTTGATTTGATTTGATTTGATCTGAACTGAATTAATTGATAAATTAAATGCAATTAGACCAATTAATAACTAGAAATGATCTACATTCATTGATTGTTATTTGGATAATTTTGATCTGATTTGATTTGATTTGAATAAAACTGATCTGAATTGATTTGATTTGATTTGAATAAATCTGATCTGAATTTATTTGATTTGAATAAATCTGATCTGATTTGAAAACATTGTTGAATAAGTTGAATTGCACAGGGTCTTATAATAAAGATCATTACTGTCACAGTGTTATGTAACAGTAAAAAAAAAAAAAAAGTTTACAAATATCAAAAACTATTAATCAAAGGGGAGCATGTTGTATATCAGGTCCAAATAATCGAATGTTCGGATTGTGTCACTCGGACTAATTCTACGAATATTAACAACTATTGATTGGGTCATCTAGTTTGGATAATTGGTGAGGCAAATAAAGTTGCAGACTTTATGGCCTTTGAGGCACTCATCCCCGTCTCTTACACGTTGGTTTGAGAGTCTGTCTGATTCTCTTACTTTCCTCATCCGAAAGGATAAGTTAGGTTGGTCTTACACTCGTGGATTAATCTAGGCTTTCTTACCTTTATAAAAAAAAAATCTAGTTTGGATAATTTACATGGGAACATCTAGTATTTCAAATCTATATAGCCGAATATTTAGGTTGTGTCATTCAGGTTAAATGTGCGTCAGATTTACAAGGTCGAGTAGAGTTCATTCTGTTGACGAACTTTTCTATTGAACCCATGTATTGTTATTTGCTAACTTATTAGCACATCTTATATTTTGAGGCCAAAGCGAATGTACAGACCACGTAATTTCAGACGATGTTAAGATATGAGCCGGTTTTAACATGTCTAGTGTACTATACTCCCTCCGTTCGTCTATAAAACGCGTAGGGTCGGAACTCAAGTTTTAAGAAAAAATAGAATAAAGATTGAGTTTTAGAGTCTACTTGGTGTAAAATTACAACATATGGGTATGACTCACTTGCATTATCAACAAACAAATTAATAAAGTAAGAGTGTTTTGGTATTTACAAGTACAAATAAGGAAAGATTCTAAGTAAGAAGTTTAAAGATGAACACCCCAAAATATAAAGTAAGAAGTTTATAGGCGAACGAAAGGAATACTACGTTGTAGTAGTAGGTCTGAGCATCGGTCCAGGACCAGACTGAATCGGACCGAGGACCGAGATTCAAAAAATTGTGGACCGAGGACCGGACCGAATTCCCCTCGGTCCGGTCCGGTCCCTTGGACCGAACAGAAATTTCCCAAAAAACCTGGACCGAGTACCTGACCGAGTTTCTGCTCTTCCCTATATAGTAGAGTAGTACTCCCTCCGTTCCAGCTCAAACGCCCTGGACGTTATTTGTAGTGGAATAAGAAAAATTGATATAATAAGTTGAGTGGGGTAATATTAGGAAAAAGGAGGAGAGAGAATGTGGGGATTAATAAAAGTAGAAGTGATAATGTGAGAGAGAATGTGATAATTTAATAAAAGTAGGAGAGAGAAATATATCTTAAAATAGATGGAGCGTTTGATGTGGGACGTCCTAAAAGGGAATATGGGGCGTTTGAGTTGGGACTGAGGGAGTAGTGTAATAGTGTTTTTCTATCTTGAATCCACCTCTTATGGAGTTATGGAGTTACGGAGTTAACCGCTAACCACAAGTCCAAGGCTACGCAGCAAAACGTGGAGTCAAGTATTCTCAATCATCAAGTAGCCCACACAAACAATAAACAAAGGAAAACCACAAAGATAAGATAAGAAAAGAGGAATAAAGTGGATATATTGATGCGTGACTGTCTCTATCGAATTTGATTAAAATTTGACTCATTTCGCAAATACCATAAAACTTTTCATTTTTTACGGTAAAAGTTAAGGAGTAGTAATAAATACAGAATCAGAGAAGAAATGTTATAGTCCAGGGGTGAAGAACCTTGGGGAAAACATACATCACCCCTTTTATAAATTTAATTTTTCATTCCAAATATAATTTTCCAAGTTCATCAACTTGTTATGTCAGCAAACCCCACTCGATAAGGAAATTCACTGTATCCAACTTCTCCATTTCTCTTTCTATTTCTCCTCTTTTGGCAACATTTCTTCCCAATTCAATTTCCCCCAAACCAAACCAAACCTATAACTCCCCCCACAACAAAAAAAAAAAAAAACCAAACCAATTTAACTCTCCCTTCTACTCTTCTTCTCCTTCCTTTCTGTTTTGCAAAGATCAAAACTTTATTCAATTTCTTGATTTGGGTTGGAGAGGTTGATATGCAATAGTTGAACTTTCAGAGAATTCTTCATCCTTCAATCACAAGTTTCTGTTTCAACGTCCCAGGTGATTATCTCACAATACCTCCCATTAATCTATTTTATTTTATTTTATTCTTATGTATTGATTTTATCCATTTTATTCTATGTTTTTGCTTCTTTTTTACTTTCAAGTTTGTGCTAAAACAAAGAAGCCTTGATGTTAATTTTAGTATAGTATTAGAATTGGCCAATTGGGTGTCAGTTGATATGATTTTGAGACAGTATGAGTTTAATTTATGTATTCTGTTTGGATTATTTAGGTTGTATTTGATTGGTAATATGTTAATTGTGATTAGTCGACCCATAATACACATTTAACACATCAAAGATTTGAGACTTGGAAGATGTGTATGAGGAATTTGGTATAATATTGTGTAAATTTTCACATCAATTTGATCAATTGCACTCTTTGGTCATTTCTTTGTTAATGCATTTTGTGATTATATTTTGTTATAATGCTGGTATTCATGATCATGGGGATTTTGTCTCACTCTTCCTTGTTAAAATGAAATTTACAGAGATCACCCACATTGTCTAATTTCTTGTTGAACAATTGACTTGAAGAAAGATTAGTAACTGAAGTTTCCGAGGTCGAACGCGTATTCACTTTGTATTTGAAGGAGGGGTCACATAGTTAAATCAAGCATTACACACTGTGTTTTGAGAATCATTGACATCAAAGCTTCAAAGAGAAGCAATACATTTTGCAGAGGATTATACATTTCACAACTGGTTAACAAGATTTGGTTGTTTTGGTGATCTTGGAACTATCGTTTGGGTCTTGTTTAAATGATCGTTGAACTCCAAGAAGCTGATTGGAAATCGCCAAAGAGTTTGTTCACAGTGCGAAGCCATTGCTCGGAAAACATAGTCATGGAACCAAGAATGAGGAAACCAGGCCCTTCCAACCTTGGAATGGCATGGAGAGATGGTAATGCTCCTAGAGTCGATGAAAGATCGAAGCGAGAACGAGAATATCATCGGTCATTCACCCAAGGCAATGCTAAGAAGTCTACGAGAGGGGGCTACTTCGGTTTAGAATCTGTAATGTTACTCGTCTGCCTGACCGCCTCGTTGTTGATCCTCCCGATTATACTTCCGCCATTGCCACCTCCACCATTCTTGCTACTCTTACTTCCTATAGGTATCCTTGGTCTACTTATGATCTTGGCTTTTATGCCTTATAATGTTAGAGACTTAACTTATACCTATATGTAAATGCCTTCCTAATTACACTACTCAATTACTTATGTCTAGCAATCTAGCATATTAATCTTTTTTGCTCGGTTTTTCGGCTACTAATTTAGGTTGGCTCTCAGTCTTTCAGCCGTAGTAAGTACGGTGTAACTACACAGAAGAAATAATTCATCTTCACTTTTGATTTTGGTGTAAAGATTGTTCATAATGAAGTTTTAAGATCATTTCTTTATTTCTCAGGAGACTTGACATATTGTCTTAGAAGTAGGAAGTATTTGGTGCATTTTTACGTCTTACAAATGAAAATGTTGTAATTAACTAATTAAGCAATGTTCGTGCTTAATATATATGCTCAATATCTAATGCAAACATGTTGGAAACTTTTGATAGGGGGACTAAAAATATATATTGCTCAATATCTAATTCAGTACTTAACAACTCAATTCTAACCACGACATGGATGTTAGCGTGTATGCTAAGGCCTTGTACTGTGTTCTCTATGTCTAAAAACCATAGCTTAGATGGTTAGACCAGTTAAATTAAGCATAGTTTATCGTTATCGCCTTTTAAATTCAGATCAGTTTGGATCTGTTGGTACCACTTTGGTATTGGGCCATAGCCCTTAGGTTAGTGTACCTTAATAAAGGCCCATATGATGCAACAAAGCCCAGTTAAAGGCAGTCCTCAGATAAAAGCATAATGAACGGTCAGGATGGGGTGGGAAAACCTAGGATGATTCCTAGGACCCCCATTCCTTCCTATAAATACCCCCTTCTTTATGAGCTACAGGATCCAGGTTCTTACACAAATTCTGTCATTGAGTTATTTCCCTGATTATTCACTTGATTATCGCATAAAAGACCCTTTTTGTCTTTAGTGCCACCCCTTCCCGAGCCATATACTGACTTAAGCGTCGGAGGGACGACGCCTGGCGAAAACCAGGCTCCCTTTTTGCAGGTACCCGACGAGGCATCCTAGCTCACTGTCCTTCGAAGAACCTCACGCCAACAGGATCCAACCGCGAACAATATGAACAAACAAAAAAAAGTCCAATGCAATGAATGTAGAAAGGTGGAATGAAACGATTTAGCTCAAAAAGGCAAGTGAAAAGCAGATCACAAGAAAAAAGGCACGTAACATGCTTGTTTCCTTTAATAATATTGGTAAGGGAGCTATTTGCTTCAAATATACACTAGTTTTATGGAGAAAAACTCGGTTTTGTTTTTCTTTTATTTTTTTGGGGAAGAAACTCGTTTTAAAAAGCTTGACTTGATTAGGGCGGCTACAAAACACATGGAATAAGTGTGCAATTAGACATTTTAAAAACAATTATTTTCTTAGAATTAGCTGCAGGAGATTTGGTCAAAGCTATTAGGTGCAATGGTCTTGAGGTTAATCTGTTTGAATACAGTGAACTTTTTGGTACCATTGATTTTGTTATCAAATCTAACATCATACAGTAATCAATATGTTTATATAAATCTTTAATTCAAAGAATCGATATTTTCTACTTGTTACACTTGAGAAAAACAATCAATGTTGCCATGTTGGTTGTGTGTACAAATTTGATCTGCACAACTTTGCTAGTACTTGAAGAGAAAAAGTCTGTCTAGCTTCACGGTTTCTCGTAGGATTGAGAAAATTGAAGGATGAGTTCCTGACCGTTACCCCGGATATTATTTTGGGTGAATCGGAAAAACTTCACGCCCCCAAACTCATGTGGCTGGAAACAACTATGTGGAAGTGTGGAACACTAGCACCCATAACCGACAATACTCGATATAACTTGACCGAAGCCCGACCACGGTGAAGAAAAGCCGGGACAACAACTCAACCGAAACAAACCCGTAAAAAAATTGAACCGAACCAACCGAGCTGGACCGGTTTGACCTCAAAAAAGTCTAGCCCACTCGATTGCCACCCTAAGTAAATCAAGACTTGTAAAATACATCAAGTGGAATGCACATAAGCACATTGATTAAGCAAATTGCAACTGGAATTGATAAACTCGAGATTTCGCTCACCATTTGCTAAAATCAAAGCTACCTCTTGACCGCACCTCCACCTTTTGGATTCAACGCAGTGAACATCCTCCCCTCAAAAATTTACAATCTCGTCATTTCCGAAATATTTGACTAGACCTCCATCCTCCCAAAAAAAAAAAAAAAAATATATACAGAAGCACTTATACGACCGTGTCATTTTCACTTTCGAACATGCAATGCAGGGTTCCAATCTTCTTGAGGGATCCCCTTACCTCGATCCTCTTCTACTGAGTAAAAATTTCCGATGACAAACACACGCTGACGCTGTACAAACCAGTATGCACTAATCGATTCGGACATCAGGGTTATCGGAGACAGATATGTTCTTTGAATTGACTAGCAATCAGTAAGAAATTTGCTCTAGACCTGTACAACAGATTGTGCTCATATCGACACTGGTTATCAAAGGTGCAGAATCATATGATAATATGGAATAAATCTGTACATTTCAGTGGTAAAGCATGAAAACCTTATAGAAGTAATTATAATCGAGATGTTACGAATTGGCAGAAACCGAGGGAGTACGCACAAACCAAGACCAACACTATCGACGTTAATAGTTCTCATATTTGCAAATAATACTAGGATTTCCCAATATTAGCGAAGGAGTGGGGATAAGCAAGTTGAGAGTTGACAGACTTATAGCTTCCAAATGCAACTTTTCGCAACCTCATTACAAAGCAAGGCCATGAATGGATTACAGGCTACAGGCACCAGCCTGTTAGCAAGTTGAACTAAAAGACATACAGGGGCAAGGCATATGATTAGCCAGTAATAATATACAATGCTATTATACCCCCTCAACTTGCGAATTTGCGACAGTCCAATCCCATCTACATGTGATTCTTCCCTCTCTATCATACATTATACATCCCAGCATATACATGCATATGCACCCAACATATTATGAGTGTGTGCATATACCCATCAGGCCACCACCTTCATTCACCTCAAGGTAAAGCTGACGGACCACGTCGATGTTGAAATCGGACTCTCAGAAGCAAGTATGTCAGCAGCCTCAAAACCTTGCTACAATGTGATTATTTTCCTCTATGGTATGAGTTAAAAGGGAAAGAAAGGTAAAGCAACGATCACGAACCCATGAGTTCATCCGGGTGCGGAGTGCTTATGCTAAGAAGTTGAATACATGCTGGGCAAAAATGGCCGGAGATGGTGCTCTAAAATGGCCAAAAGCTCCCCTGTTTGGGTTGGCTCGCCTAGGACCCCACCTCCTAGCCTTTTGACGGCTTCAACAAGCTGGCCTCTCAGCCTTTGGGACAACAAGCACCCACCTGCCAGGACACACTCTCTATACAGAGGCAGGTAAGCTATTGCCACCCTCAACGGTGCAGGGAGATCATGCAGACACAGAGGAGACTCTCCTCGCTTCACAACCCTAACCATGTTAACAAAATGTTCTTCGCCTTGTAATAAACCTTCAGAGAGAGCGGCCTCTGACCAATGCCCCTGAAGAAATAAACGAAGATCAGGGTCAACGGTATCATCATCTGACCGAGCAATGCTGTCAGCAACAGAATATGTGGCCGCAGGATCCCCTAAGAAATCTGAGCGGAGAAGAAAAGCAACTCCCTCGAGTGAACCGCCACTTCGCTCACCAGCAGCTTTCAGGATTTCTATGCTAAGGGCCGCAAGGACATGCTGAGGTACTTGTGGGAGAAGGTAAGCGGCAACCTCTACTTGGCTGCTCGATGTGGCAGCTGTAAGGGCAAGACACAGCTCCATGTCTTGGCAACCTCTTCCCACAAACCACTGGACGACAGGCAAGCATCCTCTCTCAGAAGCCCTCATTAGAGGTCCCAAGAACGCCATGGCATTACCTTCTTCAACTAAACACTCCATTGTCCCAATTTTGCAATAATGTGAAGCAAAACCCAAGGCCAGGTCAACATCAACATCCAAGCTATTTCTCTGGGCAATCTGGAATACACACAAGTATATAACAATATTAGCATTCAAACTTAATATTGCATCTGCTAGCAAAGGAGTCCAATGAGCACGTATCACAAACTGGTGACGACATTTTAATTGTTTGAACAATTTCAACAAGCAAAAAAAAAAAAAAAAAATAAGGGTAAAGAAAAAGAAAGTACAAATACTCAAGTACTCAACATCCATATATTCTTTTCCCGGTTATCCCAGAAGCTTAAAGCTAAGACTTATACCAGAAACTAATTAAAAAGTCACATCTCATGGTGAACGATATCTCCTTTGAGTGGAAGTTGGAACTTTGTAGATGTCCTCATGTCCATGATGTATCAGGTGCAGGACATTTCAGTATATCATACTCCCTCCATTTCACTTTTATTGCCCCCGTTCAACATTAGTAGTCAGTGTGTCAACTATGCTAACTTTCACCTATAGCTTGTAACACATATCACCTTACAACTGCAATTAGATACTAGTACTGCCTAGTGAATGATGTATACTTGGTCGAAGTTGGACAGCTTTGAGCACAAATGTCGTGCAGGGACAATACCACTCCCGACAGAAAATGATCCCTAGTATCACAAGTCTAGTACTGCCTAGTGAATGATGTATACTTGGTCGAAGTTGGACAACTTTGAGCACAAATGTCGTGCGGGGATAATAACAAGCGGACGGAGTAAGTAACTAGAGTTCTTCAGAAAGATATGCAACATATGTGCCCTTTAGAGCAGTATGCAAGGTACTAAGCATTAGGCAGCAAGCCAAACACAGCCTAAACTAGACTAAAATTCACAGCTCTGAATGAGCAGTTAATCTCAACATTAGTAGCAAAAGAATCCTGTTTCTCCCGACAGAAAATGATCCCTAGTATCACAAGTCTAGTACTGCCTAGTGAATGATGTATACTTGGTCGAAGTTGGACCACTTTGAGCACAAATGTCGTGCGGGGACAATAACAAGCGGACGGAGTAAGTAACTAGAGTTCTTCAGAAAGATATGCAACATATGTGCCCTTTAGAGCAGTATGCAAGGTACTAAGCATTAGGCAGCAAGCCAAACACAGCCTAAACTAGATTAAAATTCACAGCTCTGAATGAGCAGTTAATCTCAACATTAGTGGCAAAAGAATCCTGTTTCTCCCGACAGAAAATGATCTCTAGTATCACAAGTCTGTCTACTTTCCACATAAGACACTGTATAAGTATCCAGACACATTACGATCACCACCAAATGTTGCATTCGAAAGAAGCTTTGACAAAGGTTGTCCAGCAAAGGGCAATTGCAAAAACAGTGTGCACAGCAGCAGTACAATTTGTCATAGATAAAAAAATTCAGCTGAATTTACCAAGAATGTTCTTAAAAATAAAAAAGGAGAAAGAGAGAATCAGCTGATCGTGATGTTTCATCATACGTAATTTGCATCAGTCAAAAGGAGTTCATGGAACATTTTACAACAGCCACATGGACTTCAGTCTGTCTAGATCAACGCATGAGCAAGACACATCAAATTTTGGGGAATTTGAACTTTGCACCCATTAAAACCCCTATTCGGCAACCAGAAAACTATGAACTTTTGATTAATCCCTATCCCCTGACTCTTCATAGTTCCGTCCAGCAAAAGGGGGGAAAAAGGAGAGAGAGAGCTTCTATATGTGACACGCAGCAATTTTGATACTGAAGTTCAACTATCATAAAACAGTATAGTAACATCCCCTCACTTGAAAGCCTAAAGCCTGGAGGTCATGGACCACTAGATGAAGACCAACATTTATCTATGAAGCAGATATCAGGACATAATAAAATAACCACCCCTTAGACAGAAGCAATCGATTCTGCTCATCCCATGTTTACATATGTTAAAACAAGAATGAACCATAGTCGAGTAGTAAAGGGCATAAGAGAGGATGCATAAAGTCAAATCTTTTTTTCGAGGGGCAGGGGGTGATCTCAGGAAATCAAGCTCATACTGGTTTATATAGATCTTTTCAGATGGAAACAGCGAAGGCTTCAAGGGCAATACAGTCTCACCTGTATTAATTTCACTCGAGGTGAAGAGAAAGAAAGGTATTCCACCAAAGCTTTTCATTCAACCTTCTCTAAAAATGAAGCATTGTCTTCCCATTGTCCATCAAGTCTTATCAATTTCTCTTACCTCTCCTCCTGCTATTATAGCCTAGTGTCCTAGTACTCGTTACAGAAGATAAACTATAATCTTCAAATCCGCATTACACTTCCATGACAAACACCAGAATAAAAACAGAACCCGAAATAAAAACCACTTTCAATACTTCCGTGTACTTGAGGAACAGCATTCTCTGTCCTTTGTAACCATATACTAATTCATTAAACAGAATTATTTGCACCAAGATTCTGATCTTTTTGCTTCCCTCGCAGTCACCTAGCCCTATATTTCATAATCCATGGCATTTCATTATTGTTACACCATTACATTTTGCACTCAAGGCTATAGCGTCACCTCAATCTGTGGATTAATGTGTGTTTTCACTCGAAAACCTGTGATTCAGCATCATACAAAATAACCTATTGAAACTATCTGAACTTTGTATCAATGTGTTGTCAATGCATGCAAGTTTACTTTTTACACGTCTGTACTACCATCAGAATTGTGGACGACAAGTAAAAAGTAGAACAAGTTCTAGACTTCTAGATGAAGACTGAAAACTCTTGGAAAGATATTTACAGCAATACAGTTATTACAGTACATGTTATATAATTGAATTATATGAAAGCGCCAAGGTATAAAACCGTGATACAAAAATTACATTCATGTCTAAAGTAAACCTTATGACCAATATGTAGCCGTCTTTTATAGCCATGTTAAATCATAAATCTACACTCAAAACCTTACTTTGAAAGACCATAAGGCGCACGAGGCGGTGAGGGCTCGTGTCGACGAGGTGCTCTTTTCAAACAAAATTCTATTTTCCAGACAAAATATTGCTAAAGATTACCCCTCTTTGGTTTTAAAAGAGGGTCAACATATATTAAAAAAAAAAGTTATTGATTAAGGGGCAAAGAAGATGGCAGAAAGAAAAGAACTAGAAGAAATTAGTATGGAAATGCATAGTCGAATGCCTCAGGTGCACCTCCTTAGCAAGGCACTACGCGTTTTGGCTAGCGGCTCATGTGAGGAAAGCCTCAGGCGTGCCCAGGGCACGATGATTTGAACTAAGCTCAAAACATGTGAAGAACTAGTCTCATATTCCAGGAACCTTTAAAAATAGATAAAAACAGCAAAGAAAAACACACAAAAGTACTAAATGTCGAATTTAATTTAAGCATGCAATTTGACTCAAGAAGGAAAGCCTGGTATGTAATTGTACAGAGTTCAGGAAATGAGATTCAACGTTTCCCAGTTACAAGTGACTACCCTCCCATATAAACATATTACAGTTACACTCTGACCAGAATGCCTTCTCCTCCTCCCCCCTCCCCAGCATCAAAAAAGTCACAGGACATAGAGGGAATGTTGGTCTTCAAGATGTGAATAAGAGGAGTTTGGATCCTATGGAGTTGAAAATAAACTCGACAATGTAGAGTTTGCCCAACAAGTTTTATTTGGGTATTTAAAGATTTTCTTTATGTTGCTTTATTACTAAGAATAGCAAACTCAACCAACTCCACCAAATTTCAACTCCATGGGATCAAAACACGAATAAGAGTTCTACCAGTACTGGAAAATCACCTAGGGCCCACACTAGTGTATTACTGCATAAATTGGTTAGTTGTCACAATTCACAAAGTCTAGTAAGGAACTAAGGATTCACCAGGTCTTTGCACGATACGCATGTAGCTGCATTCCAAACTCGACAGAAATGGAGAAGTAACACGAGAAAGGAACACAGAAATAAAGGCAAAAAAGAGGCTTTTAAGATGAAGAGCATGTATTGCTCACAAAGCATGAGACAGACAACCAAGCTCAAACCAAAGAGCCTTTACAGATTGAGTTCTTTGTTAAACTTTTCAGCAACATTCCCTAGGACTTTCAAAGCTTATTGTCTAGTGTCATCCAGATCCTTTATTTTACCCTTCAGTTAACAAGGTAATCAATGCAAAATACAAGAAATTGGTTAACAAGGTAATCACAGCATTGCTACAAAATCAATATGCTACTTGCTACATGTATATTCACTCAATTTTTTCTGTTAATAATATATATCATCTCTGCTAGCCTACAAGTCTAGTTAGAAAGAAACAACGATAGGCAACAGGCCAGATGTGGTACCTGCAATAGGATGCGCACTAGCTCTGTGCTACCAAAACGAGAGGCTTCGAGGAAGCACTGGTTAACATTGTCAGCACCACCCTCAACAAGCATACCAAGAAGTCCTTGGATAGCAGAAGCTGAAGTTCCACAAGACCAACCAGGATCAAACGAACTACTAAATAGAGTAAGAGGGAAGCAAGCCGCATCAAAGGCCTCGGTGAAGTCCTTCCCAGTAAGATTATGTCCAGCAAGATCAAGAAATATTTTAAACGCAGACAACTGAAGCTGTATCTCAGCAGCAGAGTCACAGTGCACTTTATCAGTGTTTTCGTCACACCGAGAATGAAAACCAATGCATTTCAAAGCCCACTCGGTGAATTTCTGCACCTTAGCACTGGCTTCTGCTTTCAAGACATCATCACCATTGCATTCCTGGAGTCTCTCACGCAACCTTAACAGAACACATAGATCAAATTAAAGCACATGTTAGCTGCATGTTTAGGGGCCAAAACCATGCAAAATGTTATGCTAATGTGCAAAATAAGCCATCAATGTTGATACAGAGCTACCATAGGGGAGACTAGAATCTCATCGATAATACTGTGGCTATTGAACTAAAAAGAAGGTGCAGAGAAAAAAGAATATTCACAAGTAAATAAGCAAAGTATGCTCTAAAATCACTTTAATAACCAATGTACCTCTGTGCCATCAAAGTCACAGTATCTGCTAGGTTAGTTGTCCGGCTCTGACACGCGGACACACAAGATGCAAGAAATGAAGTTCGAAGTGCTGCTCTTGTGAAATCATAAGCTCCATTAGCTATTATCTTCTTAATAACTCCGACGATTCCAAGAAATTCCTCATGTGTGCAAATAAACCATATGGAATCCAACGAAATGCAAAGAAAATCATTGAGAGACTGGGCATCCGCCAACAATATTAAGCTTTCTGCCAGCTCCCACTCGGGAGAACTCAGGGCACTCTGGAAAATCTTTCCCAGATCAATCCTATCTTGTCTACTGAGGTTTCGCTCGTTCTCCACATTTCCCTTCTTCCCCACATGAGTACCCGTTGTAACCACTTTCGATTTTTGCTTCTTAGCACCAAAATGACCAACCCTGGGCATCCCTGACCCCTCATTACATAATGGACCTTCTCTTGCAAATACTACATTACTTCCCTCGCCTAGTTCCGGAAACCTGCTCTCAATTCCACTTTGATCAATTTCCATCTCAGAAGATATCTGCTCTCTATCATAAGGCTCAATCTTAAAATTAAACCTTTCCCTTTCCATATCGTTCTCCATCTTCTTTACACCCTCCCTTTACCGCCAATCGACCAACAGCTAGTCGTTATTAAACCGAACCCTCATACGACATACCAAAGCCAGATCAAATTCTCCAACCACAACCACAAATGTACACAAATCCTTATTTTCTCCTAAATTCGCCCGACAGCAAATCAAAGCACAAAACTTTATACTTCAACCCCAGTAAATGAAGAACTTAAACAGCACATGGACCAACCAAAATCAGCAGCAAAACCAATAAAACCCCAAAAAATACTTGAGAAAATAATGGGAATCTTCAATGCTCTTCACTTAATATAATCAGAAAAACTAGCTTGAACATCACACCACAAAAAGTACCAAAACCCCACCAAATCAAATCAAATCAAATCAAATCAAATAAGCTCAATTAACCCAGAAAT
Organism: Spergularia marina; assembly: GCA_963680865.1. Classification (NCBI taxonomy): domain Eukaryota; kingdom Viridiplantae; phylum Streptophyta; class Magnoliopsida; order Caryophyllales; family Caryophyllaceae; genus Spergularia; species Spergularia marina. Next base: position 15,424,221 of record OY804553.1, on the reverse strand, counting down.
AATACACCACATGATCTTAAGTTAACAGTGGACAATCAAGTAAACCCTAAGAGTAAGCATCACGCCATCAAACTCGTGCCATTATTAATCAATTCTCAGAGATCCAGCAGCACCCTAAAATACACAGAAATTAATTTCATCAGAACAAAAACAAATATCATCAATAATGCTCAGAAAAAAACAAAAACAAAAACAAAAAAAAAATCAGATAATTGATAAAATACCCAGAAATAATTAAGTTGATAAAATTAGAGGAATTAATAAAAAAAATGCAGAAATATTGAGTAGGAATTAACCCAGAAAGGGAAATGGGTATGATGTTACAGACCTGCGAATTTGCTTGGCAAGGAAGAGGAGAGAGGAGAGAGGAGAGAGAAAGAGGTTGGCTGAGGAAACCCCCAAAGAGACGCACTCAAATGGACGTTCCTCCTTTTATTCCCTTTATAAAAATCAGTATTAAACAACAAATTACAAATGGCTTTTTTACGAGTTACTGTCTCATGTTCATTTACAAATTTCAGATATTGGTACGTACGTTACTCTAATTTTTCACTTAGTTCTTTGCATTTTCCTCTTAAGCTAGTTTTTATTTCCTCTTCCTCATCCCATTTGTAATTTGTTGTTCTTCCCGTATTTAATCCAACTCTTCCTACTAAACATCTTACCCGTGTGAAACTGCGCGGACGATTCGATTACTATACACAATTACCTTAGGAAAAAAATTGTTGAAAGTTACCTTATAAGATGTCACTTTTGTGAACCACCTTATAAAACCTTTTTATTTTTGTGAAAAATCACCTTGTTTGTTACTTTTGCCTTATTGGTCACACCTTACTTCGTTTCCCTTCCAATTAAGGCCTAAGGGCGTTGACTGTGCTTAATTAAGTTTCTTTCGCTTTAATACATTTACCTCTAATTTCCCCTAATTAAATTAATATCTTTTTAATTACAATAACTTCTCCAATCAACTAAAATGGTTCATATTTAATGAAATTTTGAAAAAAAAAAAAAAAAATCAGGTTAGAAACCGCGGCCACCCAATTTCCGCAAACCCATTATTACACTTTAACCAACGTATCATCTTCCTCCATTGCTATACATACATTCCAAACCAACTCGAATAACCTTCACCGTGACATAGACTCATGGTTAGCTTTGGAGATGAAACATGAGTTTTGGAGGAGAGAGAATCGAGTTTTGTAGGGAATTTGGGGAGGGATGTAATTGTAAGGTTGTTTTTAAGGACCGGCAAATCATGTTTGTGGGCAATTTTAATTAGAGAAAATCATTTAGTCAATTTAGAGAAATGAATTAATTAACAAATTAGATTAATTAACTTAATTATGTTAGTTTAGTCTACAAAAGCAAAGTCAATAGTAGTCAAGCCTCTTAATTGGCCGGAAAACAAAGTAAGGTGTGACCAGTAAAACAAAAGTAACAAATAAGATGGTTCTTCAAAAAAAAAAAAAGTTTTTATAAGGTGGTTCTATACAAAAGTGACATTTTATAGGGTGGTTCCCGACAATTTTTCTTTTACCTTATTTTATTTTCGGAAAATTCACGTGGTACATTCGAACTTTGCTTGATTGTACATGATACCCAACTTACCAAATTTCTGCGCAAACTACCCTTCAAATTTACAAGTGTGCACGTGGTACCCTAAATTCTAACGGTCACTTAATGTAGTTAACTTACAATGATAAAAAAAAAAAAAAAAAAAAAAAAAAAAAAAAAAAAAAAAAAAAAATCAACCATCCCGACCTTCCTTCTCTTCCCTGCCCTTTTCCCAACCTTCAACTTTCAATGGATCCCTCATCCCGACCACCAGCAAGGCCATGCGGCCACTCCCCCGCTCAAACACCAACGAGACTCCACCATAACCACCTTAATGACCCCAAAGTCGACCACCTCACCTAGCCACCACCACTCACTCCCAATAGAACTTTCTCCTTATTTTAACCAACCTACTTGATGCAACAATAAATTTGTTCAAATTGAAACAAAAAATTCGTACAAAATCAACACAAATCTCGCATGAGTTGTGCCCCAATTTTACCAAAATGAATCGTCCAAATTAAACTCAAAAATCGCACAAATATTGAACCAAATACCTACTAATTTACCCAAATTAAACTACAAATTCGCCAAAAAATTGTTAGCAAACTCGAGTTTGGATTTGCCGTGGAGGTTGACGGCATCGAAGAAGATGAGGAGAGAGAATGGTCGTGGACGGGTGGTGTTGGTAGCTAGGGAGGTGATCTGGTTGAGGATGTGCGTTGTTGCGGATAAAATTGTTACCAAATTTGAGAAAGTGATGAGAAGGAGAACTTCACATGGAAGAAAAGAGAGATTGAAGAGGAATCTGGAGATGTCAATCAAAGTGATGTTAATGATGATGAGGAAAATGTATGAATATAGGTGATAGATGATGATGGCAGTAGGATTTTCAAGGAAGAAAATGACGGGCTGGGTGGGTTCATGTGACGGGCTGGGTGGGTTCATGTGAAGAAAGTGAGAGAGAGAGAGAGAGAGAGAGGGGGAATGAGGGGTGGTTTTATTTTATTAAAGGTAACGGTGGTTAAGGGCTGTTACTATTTTGGGTACCACGTGCATACTTACAAACTTGAAGGGTACCTTGTGCAGAAACTTGATAAGTTGGGTACCATGTGCAATCAAGCAAAGTTCGAGGGTACCACGTGAATTTTCCGTTTCATTTTATTAGAATTAATAACTCATCTGTATATTATATTCATATGCGTTATGACGTCCAGTAAATCGAATTATATTCATCTCAACTGTATTTGTCGTTAGATTCGTTTTAAGAGATGAAAGTAAGCACAAAAAAATGAATTAGAAGAATAAAGAGTTAATATAATAATAATTCAAAATCTAATTTTTGTCTTATAGTTGTTTAAATCTTGATCAAACTATTATACTATAAAATTAGGCTTCAATGTATATATTTACCCATATTAATTAATAAACGCGTCTTAAATTATGACAGGAACATGACGTCCGTCTTAGGTAAACGGGTAAAGCTAAGGTAAACTTTGCCAATAATTCGACCATACACTACCCACTTTTATGGTCATGCATGACCGCAATTTTATTTAGTGACCATAAACGGGTTTGGCCATCATAATTTTAGGTCAAATACTACGCCATCCGTTGACTCTTAGTTTCAGACAAAACTAGTTTAAAGCCCGTGCGTTGCGCCGTTACATTAAAAATATTATATAGTACATACTCATCATTCATTACCGAAATTATCATGTTATAGCTAAACAAAGTTTAATTTAAGGTCATAACTACTGTATATTGTAGATTATTGTATATTTCATTTTCAATATGAAGGCTATAGTTGTATCACTCTGTCAATATATAGACTATATTTATATTTTGAATTGTATATAATTTAGGACTATGCATAAACTTTTTCAAAACTCTAGGAGAATTTCATTTGCGTTGTGGGATTTTTTCTTCATTTCCAGACGCATTCAATAAAAAAATAGTTGAATTTCTAAGAAGATCACATTAAGGTGGCTGACCTAATAATTTTGGCTCATAGTAATAGTTTTAGTGCAAAGAGATCTACTCATACAAATCAATTTCTTCCATTAACGCATAACTTACCTAATTAAAATTCAGATTTTAAATTAGTTAAAACATTTGACATCTACTAACCAAGACATAATTAATTTTCATGCAAATAACCCCAAGCTAAGGTTCCCTAATTAATTACAATTCTTTTTTAGTTAATTTAAATCAATTGACATATGAAACATTCATATAAGATAAAATAACTTCTTATTTAATAAAATATCTTCATCAGATCATACAGAACGTAAATAACCAAGACATAATCAATTTTCATGCAAATAACCTCAAGCTAAGATGGATTTATGTTCTCTTAATTTTACCTTAAACTTACATATGGTAACTACCTATTCATAAGTAATAGCTTAATTCTTTATATTATTACCATAAACTTGCATATGCTGCTCAATTTTCATAACACTTAATTAATTCTTTATTCACCTAAAACTCTAACAAAATTCGTAGGGCTTTTAACCTATTTAATAGATTGACTTATAATTGTTAGAATTGAGAAATTCATTTGAATAAGTTAAACATGTACCCATTTATAGTAGGGTGACTTATAGTTATTAGTATTACTATCTCAAATTTAAAGGTCATCATTTGTTACTTATATGTACCAAATGTAGAAAGTGTCATATTAGACTTTTAATTTATGGAATATTATCTTACCATAACATATAAAATGATTTCATGATTATGAAAATGTCATATCTTCATGGTTACCATAAAGCTTATTTTTATGATCACTATCCCTTATGTATGGTATACTACGTTTCCATAACTGTTATATGAATTTTGTACATGATTACCATAAACTCACATATGGTATAACAACAATTCCATAACATAAATTAATTTCTTATTCACCAGAAGCTCTAAGAAAATTCGAAGGGCTCCATACCTCTTCAATGCCCACGAAAAAAGTTTCGTTTATAAATATACTAGGTGAAAGCCCGTGCGTTGCACGGGTCGCTTATTTATACTCTTGTTTTTAAAAATTATTATATTACACGTGAATCGTCGTATGTATACTATATACGTGTATTAGAGTCCTACAGTGCATGAGTTATACTACGAAATACATGTAGAATTTAATCATGAGGATTATGATATTTAGCTATTTAGCTATTTACGGTATAAGTAATTAATAAAATGGAAAGATAAAACCATTTTATATATTTGAGTTAGTAGATAATAACTTTATGTTAAAGTTTTAATGAATATTGACCTCCCTCCTTACAAAATATTTTAAATTTAATATTATATGAACATTATCAGATATAGTTCTTTATTCACTAATTTTAGACTTATTCATTATACTACAATTCTAATAAAAAATAGTTCATGATTTAACTACTACACTTTTGGCTTGGACAATAGTCACAATATAATGTCTTCAGTTGAATAGACGTGTGAATCTTAATAAATGATCTATGTTAATATGAAATTCAAAATGAAGAAAATGACATGTCGGCTTTTTTTTCACGTAATAAAATGTAAGTTTGATTTGTGAAATATTATATTAATGTAACTTATAAAGAAAACTTTTATATTGATTCATATTTTCAAAATTAACATGAACTTACATGAGGTAACTGCATATATTCATTAGTAATAAATGAATTCTTTATATGACTACCATAAACTTCTATATGCTAATTAATTACATTTTCATAACACTTAATTAATTCTTTATTTACCTGAAGCCTTAAGAAAGTTCCTAGGGCTTTTAACCTATTCAATAGAGTTGACTTATAATTATTAGTATTATGAAATTCATTTGAATAAGTTAAACGGCTACCCATTTATAGTAGGGTGGCTTATAATTATTAGTATTAGTATCTCAAAATTAAAGGTCATCATTTGGTGCTTATATGTACCAAAATGTAGAAAATGTCATATTACTTTTGACTTTTGACTTATGGAATATTATCTTAGCATAATATATAAAATAATTTCATGATTATAAAAATGTCATATGTTCATGGTTACCATAAGCTTCTTTTCATGATTGCACGGTGACATTAACAATATTTTATATTATATAGACACTTTCCATTATCCAAATCATTGTAATTATTGTAGTTAAATAAAGTTTTTTTTAAGGTAATAACGAAATAAAGTTACCATTTATCTAGAACTATTGATTAATTCATTTTTCAAAGTTCTCACACTGTATACCTACATGACATTAATATTTTAGCTAATTAATTAACTTTTTTCATAAAACCATTTTTTTTATATTACCTACTCTAACCAACCTTTATCGTTTTACGTGTTTATGTCTCATGACAAAAGTATAAAGATGTCAATAATAAATAAAACTGAACACAAATTATGCAAGATATATACAATTATTTCACATCAACAAACCTTAATAACAAATTGACAGATGTTGTGCTATATTGATTAAGATAGAGGTACCGAATACAATAAGTTTTAGTTTCGAATTTGTTCCCTATATTATATACCGATTTCTAAGCTTATTACACTTGATTTTAGTAAACATGTGGTTCTTATATTTTACCAAAATGTAGAAAATGTCGTACACTTCTCTCTTAATTATATTAAAATGTAGGTTTGACTTATTATCTTATCATAACTTAAAAAGGAAACTTTTATATTGATGATTTTTTTCCAAAATACCATAAACCTACATATGGTATACCACATTTCCATAAGTAAAATATATGAATTTTGTACATGATTACCATAAACTCACATTTGGTATAACAACAATTCCATAACATAAATTAATTCCTTATTCATCAGAAGCTCTAAGAAAATTCGAAAGCTCTAGACCTCTTCAATGCCCACGAAAAAAGCTTCGTTTATAAATATATAAGATATATATATATAGAGTGAGGATCATAAGAGTACCTCTCTTTAGGTGAGTACTGCGCACCCAATCTTGACCGTTAGATGATATAGATCCTACGGTCAGCAGATCACACACGTCATAAAGGGCAATTCAGTCATTCGCGATAATAAACAAAACCCTCCCTCCCACTCTCAGTTTCTCTCTCCTCTCATTTCTAATTCCCACTTTTTCGACCTCACCATTCTCTTCAATTTCTCTCTCCTCATTTCCTCCCTAATTCTTCGCCGCTACCGTCCTCCATCTTCGCCACCGTCGCCTCCATCGCCGCCAACGTCGCCTCCATCTCTCTTTAAATCTCGCGGCTTCTCACTCTCTCGTCGTCGCCCCTGCCATCGACGCCTCCATCTCTTTTTAAATCTCGCCTCCTCTCCCTCTCTTCTCAGTACCACTATCTCCTCGCCGCTGCCGTCGTTCTCCCTTTTCGCGCACCGCTGCGGTCAGTTTTGCTTCTCGCGCGCCGCCGTCTTCGGTTTTGCTTCTCGCCGCCATCGTCGATTCTCATCTTCCCGCTGCCGTCAATTCTCATTTTGTCGTCGCCGTCGATCTTGATGTATCCTCGATTTAGGTTTGCTATTATTTTTCGAATATATTGTTTCAATTGAAATTTCCTTTAATTTAAATCAGAGATTTACATTTTGATTTCTTCATGATTCGTCGTTTTGTCATCAATTATTGTTAGATTGAAATTTGAGATTTATATTTCGATTTCTTCATGATTAATCGATTCGATTGCATGGAAAAATTGATGTTTTATTTGATTTGTTGTGTAATTTTGTCGGTTAATCGATTTGATTAGCAAATGATATATGTTATTTGTTGTTTTTGCGGTGGTTGTTGTTGATGTTGTTTGTGGAGGCGGTGGTGGCGGTCACTGGTTGTGGTGGCGGTGGCTGTGGGTGTCCATACAATGACACATGATTGTGCATACAATGACACATGGTTGTGCATACAATGACACATGTTGTTGTTGTTGTTGTTGTTGTTGTTGTTTTTGTTGTTTTTGTTGCTGTTGTGGTGGTGGTGGCGGGTGCGGGTGGGGTAGCGGTAAAACGAGGACGACGAAAGCATTGTGGTGGTGGTGGTTGTTATTTGTTTGATTTTGCGATTGTTGTTATTTGTGGCTGCGGCGGCGGTCACTAGTTGTGGTGGTGGTGGTTGTGGTTGTCCATGGTTGTGGTTGTCCATAGAATGACAGACAATTGTCCATAGAATGACACATAGTTTGTGCATAGAATGACACATGATTGTGCGTAGAATGACACACGTTTGTGCGTAGTATGACACGTCTGTGCATAGAATGATTTACGGTTGTGCATATGAGATACGGTTGTGCATAGAATGACACAAGTTTGTCCATAGAATGACATAGGTTTGTCTATAGAATGACACTATGGACACTCGGTATTATTGTACGGTGTCATTGTATAAATTGTAGATGTGTCATTCTATGGACGCTATTTGTCATTATATGCACAGAATAGTGTCATTGGTTGTGGTTGTGGTTGTGGTGGTTGATTTGATAGCTCATTTGGTAAAACATTTGTGTACATACACAAATGTTGTAGGTTCAATTCCTACATGAGCTCTAAATTTTCATGTCATTGTATAGACTTTTCGGTGTCATTGTATGGAGGTGTCATTCTATGGATATTTTGTGTCATTGTATGTAAGTGTCATTCTATGTGACAATGTCTGTCACTCTATGGCGGTGCGCAGTTCTCACGCGAGCAGGAGTTCTCACCTGATCTCGACTGTATAAGATTTAGATGAAATTAAGCATAATAATGGCATAGAAGAATATAAACTTAAAAAAATAAAGTAAATACTCTGTATGAAGGAGTAGCAAACAAATTGTAGTGTTTAAAAAAAATTGAACTAAATTGTAGTGTTCAACCAAAACTATCAAACAAACTGGGGTGCACGTCAACCATATATAGAAACCACTTCGCGTGGCGGTTTTACGACATAAAAAATTTGGTGAATAATAAAACCGCTATGGGGTGTGTACGGTTTTACACTGTATGAAACCGGCATGCCCCATGGTGGTTTGACTATCCACCATATTTTTTACTATTAGCAAGTCATAAAACCACTATATATAGGTGGCCTTCACCTCATTTTGTCTGCTACATTTGGTTGAACCCCATTTTTGTCCAATTTTTTTTTTAAACACTACTTTAATTTTTTTTTTCAATAGTAACACTATTTCCCGAGCAATAATCGACCAACTCACGGAGCCACGTGCAACATAGGTTACGTTGGTCAATCATTGCTCTTGAAATATCTGCTCCAAATAAAGACATTCTAAAAATTTGTCTACTTTCATAATAGTAGTCAAAATAGGTATAAACCGAGTTCTATTTTCCACGATTTTGTTGCCATGTAGGAGCTCTTAGGGCCATTCTATCTGTTTTTTCAAAATGCAAAAACATTACGATAGGTGTCTTAAATCAGCCAAAGACACAGAGTAGCCTCCGCGCGTGATGGAAGGAGGATGAGCTTAAAAGACTTCTAAACGGTGGCATAGTCACCTCAACTTTATCTAGGGAAAGCTTAATGTGTGCAAGGTAACATCCCATAAACATCTATGGTAAGATTTTAACCTCAACTACGTACTTTTAAATAGGGGAACAAACCCTAATTTAAAACATTAATAACCTCCCATAAACATCTATGGTAAAAAATTTCATTTTCAGATTTTCGAAAAAGTGGTCCGATATAACGAAAACTAATATATATATTCCATCTTTTTTTGCCCAAAAAGAAATTAGACAAAAAAAGAGCTCATATTTTTTGTATGTTCTAGGGTCATACTCCGTATTATCTATTGTGGCTTATATTAGTGCCTCGAGAGACGACTAATAGTTTTACGTGCCTCTGTTACCTTATATTATGTGTTTGTGTGTTAGACAACACCCTAAAACTATAAAATGTTAATTCCATGCTTGTATGCCCTTCACATGTTTTTAATATGGTGATTTCTAGTAAACCACTAGATATGATTCTCATTATCTCGTAACTTGGCCGGCATGGGAAACCCAAGGTTGAGTTTAGGCGCTTGTGGTCGGGAAGTGGTGACCTAATATCATCGAAAGGGAATTAGGAGCCCATTTGAGGCATCGATTAATGCCTCGAAAGAGGTTTAACCGTTTTGCAGGCCTTCGTCTTGTTTGTTACCTGTTGTTATGTGTTAAATCACACCCCTGATAGCCAGACTCGATCTTTATGCATGACCCCCGTTTCGTCCCCCTAGTTGAGTTTTTTTTTTTTACAAAGTTTTGATCTCTACCAGTATTTGATTTAGTTGTTATTGAGCACTTGTTTAATCGTAACCTAGTCTTATTTTTGTTATTCTCGCATGATTAGTTTAGTTTAGACTTAAACACACCCCAACCATATTATTAATTAAGTGGATCAAAACGAACTTAGATTTGGGTACGCTTGACCTTGGCCTTCCCTGTGTTCGGCTCTTAGATATACTATGCACGACTAGCGTATCTTTGGTTATATAAATTGTACTTTTAACGTGACCATCAAAGAGCGCGTCACTATCCAATATAGCAAATACAAGGTTCACGTGTTCTCAAGTTAATGCTTCTAACTCAGGAACAAAATCAATCCAGCTACAACCTAATATTTTTCGGATCGATACAAATTTATTACCCTAATTGATTGTACAAGAGAATGCAAAAATGAAAGATACAAATTACGTTGAATTGATGACAAGGATAGAGAAAAGACCTCTATGCACTAGCTCCCACTTCTCAAGCTGATGAACGAGCTTGAAGCCAAAGTCCTCTGTCTCTCTGTGTTTTTCTCCGGAAGAGAACTCTTTGTATTTCTTCTCCTCACCCTCTCTGATTGTGTGTGTTTGTCTCGGTGCTGGGCAGCTCACTTTCCTCTCTATCAAAAGCCACAACAAGAAAAACAAGCCCCTGGCCAGTTTGGTATCATTTTCTGTTTTTTGGAAAACCAAAGTCCCGTTTTCGAAAACCAAAAAAAGTGGTTTCCAATTTTCAGTTGTCAGTTTTCATTTCAGTATGACTATTATGGAAACAAACAATTTAAAGTTAATTTTGTAACTCATTTTAACTAAAAATTGTTCACAAAAAAAAAAAAAAAAAAAAAAAAAAAAAAGAAACAGCCTAATTGGTCAATACAAATTACCACCTCAAAGAATAACACACAACACATTTCAACTTTTTTTTCTTTTTTATTCTTTCTTTTCTTTTTTTTTTTTCAAATTGGAAAAACTAATACAAATAAACAAAAGTAATAAAATGAAGGGTTGAACGCCACCTCACAATCTCCCCCACCAACCCGATTCGGAGAGACGACACGTCTCCTACAATTGATCATTTGGAGACGATCCCGGCTAACTTTCGAAAACTTGCAAACTTGTGGTCGACCTTAATCAACATATTAGCCCAATTGTCCTCAGTGACTTCTCTCAACTAATGATATGGACACCAATGTGTTTCGTTCGAGCATGATACATGGTATTGTTGCTCAAATTAATAGCAATCTAGAGCTAGACATGGGCCGGATTGTACCGTGCCTCGTGCCGGCACGGCGGGCCAAAGGGTTAAAATGGTAATGGTCCGGGCACGATAATCGTGCAACCGTGCCGTGCTCGGACCGTGCCGAAAATGTTGAATAGCACCGAGGCACTGCATTGGGCACGACATGCAGCACGGCGTCCCAGGGCCGTTTCATACCGAGCCAGTCGGCGGGCCAGCCCAGCAGGCCTGTTGAATTTCTATCGAGCAGGCCCACTTAGCAAACCATGCAGTAGCTAGCTAGTCCACTAATAAAACCAAACTCATCATATGCCAACCCCTTTTATAACACCTACTTTGCCCACATCTTCTTCCCCTAGTCGATGTGGGACAAAATTCTTCCTACTCAACTTATTTTTTTTTTTGGTTTTCTAAGAAACGAGTGCTTGTTCCTTTGTTAGCTCTTTTCTTTTTGGGCATCCTTATTACTTGTTAACTTTAATTTGTATTATTAACTTTATTAGCTAATAGTGTTAATAATAAGTTACGTTATCAACTCTATGAATGTACTTAGTCATATAATGTTATTGTATCCGAGGATCCTTAGAACTCATGTTAAGAAAAATAAGATGAGAGAGTGAGAAAGTGAAGACATAGTGTAGTACCAATTTTGCGCCACTCTCGCTTAAGTGACGAGCATTCGACTAAACTACTTGACCTATTCTTTAATGTATTGTGTTGGGATTCTCCATGCACTTATGCCTTATGACCTATTCTACTTGACCTACTTGACTAAACTACTTGACCTATTCTTCAATGTATCGTGATGAGCCAGACGAGTCGTCTGGATCCTAAACTCCGGACTGGTTTTGGTGACGTTTTTCAAACGATCATAACTTCTTCGTTATTTGGCCGGTGAGGACGTGTGACCACTTCCTGGAAAGCTGAGATCATGATCTTTAAAATGGCGTTGGTTCACTGCCAAATTCCAAGCGGTTTGAAAGTTATGAAGGTTCAAAGTTGACCTTCTGTGAATGGAATGAAATTCCTTCCAAACTTGTCCAAATCTTGTCGTATCGCTCCTTGGATCATCTTCCATCGCCTCATTGTCGTTCCACACAATTGCATATCAATATTGAGACTATAAATACACACAAAACAGCTAATTCTTATGTTAAACCACAAATACATAAATGATAGAATTAGCTAACAAATTGATCCAAAAGCAACAATTTGAATGCATGAAAACTCATCTTTTACCACTACTAAGTGGTGTTTATCATTCCACTTGACCGAAATCTTCAAAAGTCTGCAAAGATATCCGAGGAAGAGTCACTCTCGCTTCCCTCACCATATGATCCGCCACCACGTTGTGCTTTCTGTTGACAACGTCTATACTCGCATGAAGTTTCGTCCGCATTTCAAATAGATGTTAGTTAACGTATCCATGGGTTGGTTAGGTTTCCTAATCCCATGGACTACCAGCTCACAGTCACAAAAAATCGTAAAATCGCTCATATTAAGATTTTTCATCCAAATCAGCCCCATAAGAACCGCAAGACCTTCAGCTAGAGTAGCATCAGTCGCAAAGATATGGGCAACAACACCCTTACTCCATCGACCATTACAGTCCAGGACACAAGCAGCTAGCCCCGCGAACTTACTCCCATCCATGAAGGACGCATATGTAAAGAGAACCGGCTCGGACCAAGGACAAAGGAGGCAGGCTGTTTTTAAGAAGAATGAAGGATAGCTGTTGAGAACAACTGAGGGGTGAGAGTATTTGTAAACTAGTGTTTTGGCTAGTGGGATAATCGTATTTTTAGAGATGTTCTTTCTCTCAAAAATCCAGGAATTCCTCGTCTTCTAGAGGAGCCAAGAACTCACACTGAATATGGCCGGTTAATTCTCAATCGGTTTTGAGCCTTGACTTATATTACAAGCCATCCAGGGACCCTCATCCGCTTGATTCCAATCCGAATTCAAATGCAGGGGTTCCCAAATTTCTAATGCCCGAGGGCAATCCCGAAAGATATGAAGAATAGTTTTGTTGGACCATGGACAAAAAGGGCAGGAAGACGGAATTGGAATATTCCTCTGAGCTAGCATAGCCCTGGTGGGCAGTTTATTCAACTTCATAAGCCACATAAAAAATTTGACTCGTGGTGCACAATTTAAACTCCACAATTTATCCCAACTCTTGTCAACACAACTCACGTTTTTGGTTTCCCATAAAATCTATAGGGCAGTGGTGTTAAAAAAAATTCTCATAGCTAAATTAGTGCACATAAGGTCAAGACCAACTTTAGGCACAAACGTACCCAAAATAGCATTCTTCACATCAGCATCAAAATAGAAGTCCACATCAATCAGGTTAATATCCCTCTTGAAATCATTCACTGAAGTATCATAAAGACCAGACAACAAGGGAGCAACATATTTCTCTCTCAAAGGACCGATCGCACATCAATTATCATTCCAAAAATTAACCGATTCACCAGTGCCAATAGCCCAACCGGCATTTCCCTTAAATTGATCCCACACCTTAGCAAGACTCTGCCAGATATACGAACCCTTTACAAAAGCCAAAGACTCCTCACGACCTCTAATATATTTGTGATAAAAGAAGGATGAGGCCAAGTTCTTTTTAGAGTTAAGACCCCAACAAAACTTGGTCATAAGCACATAATTCATAAGACTAGTTGACCTAATACCAAGCCTCCCATATTGATAGGGGCCGTGACTCTATTCCAAGACACAAGATGCAACTTTTTATGCGTAGGAGTGGAGCTCCACAAAAAAAAAAAAGCAACTATTTTATAAGACTCATGTGCAGGCGAGTGAAAAAGTTACCATCTATTACGTTTACGTCATTTAAAAGTTTGAGTTGTTAAACGCATATACTTCTTTTGTACGTCATCCAGGGCCGTCTCGCTGATTTAGGGGGCCCTGTGCGAAACTAAAAATTGAGGCCCCTAAAAACTTTTGTGTATAAAAATTTCCTGCTCAATTTTGTAATACATACTTGTTTACCCTTCGGGCTACATACGACTGAACTCTTATTTGTAAATTTTTGCAAAGAGAATACAAAAGTGGTATAGGTGATTAAGTTAAGTGTAGCGCAAATTAAAGTGTTAATAATTGGATTTTTAAATAATACCAATTTATTTTATTGTGCTTTTTAACTAAAATGCCACGTGACATGGAGACGACCTAATTAAAGCTGGTGAACATGGTCATTGCTTCAAACACAATTTTTAATATATAGTGTGTTAGATTATCATACTCTAAATTTTTTATGCAAAAATTATTCAAAATATTTGACTGTTTCAATCTAGGGAAAATGAACTAATTTTTTTTTCTTTTGGGAAATGATTTGATAAGTTAGGAGAGAGATTTTGGGGGAATGGAATTTTTTTTTGATAAAATGTAAATATATTAGCAAAAGCTGATTATGAAAGAACCAACAACAGAGTATCTTACATAAAGCTTTCTATTCTCGAGTCAAACTCGATCCTTCAAGCTACAATTACTAACTACAAATCTGATTATTTGTCTAACCTCTATCATTACCATATTACAAATTCTACTAGGATGAATTAAAACTTGATCTATCCTACACTTATTTCTTGCCATCCAAATGTGATATTGAAGGCTGCATATGACTGATCCTGTGGCTTGCTTCAGCAGCTTGCTAGCCATCCTCTTACTTGCACACCATGCCACGGCATCAGCATCTGGTATCTCCAGTTTACTTGCTATCTTCACCATTTCCAAGCACTTCCTCGAATAAGGACATTGAAAGTAGATATGCTCATGAGTCTCCCTTGCATTCTGACATAATATACACTTATCATCTTGGCTTATCCCCAATCTGTACAGCTTATCCTTTAGCTGTAGCCTTTCATGCATTGACAACCAACCTATGAAAGCTATTTTAGGGATTATATGTCTGCACCATAAGAATTTACCCCATCCTATCTTAGTATAGTCTCCTTTCAACCATTTGTAGCCACTAGAGACTATGTATCTAGGTGCACTGCCCCTCCACATACCACTATCTAGTCATGGCTTCAACACTTTCTTAATAGCACAAATCTTCTTCCAGTACCAACTCGAGTCACTGGGAGGTTTGTACTCATTCCAAGACTTCCCTTTCAGATAAATGTTGCTCACCCACTTGATCCACAGGTTGTCAACTTCTTCAAACAACCAGATAGCATATTTTCCAATGCTAGCTTTGTTCCACATAACTATATCTCTGATTCCCAGCCCCCATGCTTCTTTAGGCCAACAAATTTTCTCCCAAGCAACTAAAGGACTTCTGATCATGTGCTCACTATTATCCCACAGAAAATTTCTGCAGATTGCATTAATTTTCCTCATCACCATCTTAGGTATGACAAATACCCTAGCCCAGAAATCATGTAAACTAAGTAAGACAGCCTTCACCAATGTCAATCTACCAGCATAGGAAAGCTTTTTGGCACCTAGGGCCCTTATTCTATGTACTATCTTTTCAGTAAGTATGCTACAATCCATCACACTCAACCTCCCTGCTGTGATCTGTATTCCCAAATACCTAAAAGGTATTGAGCCTTCTTTAAACCCTGAGTAAGCTAAAACGCTTTCTTTAACATTAAAGCCCATACCTGCACAATAGATATCTGACTTTTCTGAGTTTGTTTTGAGTCCAGAGGCCTCAGAAAAAGTAGCAAACCCCCTTAAGAGCAAAACTACTGAATTCAGTTCCCCTCTGCAAAACATCAAAAGGTCATCTGCAAAATAAAGATGGTTCAATCTTATCTTGCTACAAAGAGGATGAAACCTGAAACTCTATTTATCTGCCACTACTTTCAGGATTCTAGTTAGATACTCCATGCAGATAGTGAAAAGTAGAGGGGAGAGAGGATCACCTTGCCTCAAACCTCTCTTACCCTTAAAAAATCCAAAGCAACTACCATTCAGAGCAATAGAGTAGGTAGTAGTAGTCACACACTGCATAATCAGTTTAATCATTTTCTCTGGAAACTTCAATGCAATCAGCATTCCCTGTACAAAATCCCACTCTACAGAGTCATAAGCCTTTCTTAAGTCAATCTTCAAAAGGCATCTGGGTGACACACCATTTCTATGGTATTTCCTAACAAGATCCTGACAGATCATCACATTTTCAACTATATCTCTGTGCTTAACAAAAGCACCTTGATTTTTGCTGATTATGTGAGGCAACACCCCTCCAATTCTATCACACAACAACTTAGAAATGCACTTGTAGACTGTGTTGCAGCATGCAATAGGTCTAAACTCCTTCACACTTCTAGGATTCTGTCCTTTAGGAATCAAGGTCAGAATTGTAGCATTTAGCTGTTTTAACAAGCTACCATTCTCAAAGAACTCTAACACTGCATTCTCAATTGATTCCCCAATTATGTGCTAAGAGTCTTTGAAAAATTGGCTGGAATATCCATCAGGCCACAGACTTTTTGTTCCTTTAACAGCAAACATGGCTTGTTTGATCTCCTCTCTACTAATGGGTTTTAGCATTTGAGCCTGCAAGTTGGTATCCACTAAGGGCCCTTTCCTCACTGTTCCCACATGCACATGTGTTCTAGCGGAAGAGTGTCCAAGCAGATCCTGATAGAATTCAAGAAAAGCATTCTGAATTCCCACCTCATCATTATGTGTTACTTCTTTCATGTATGTGATTTGCATGACCTGATTCTTAGATCTCCTACTCTTAATGGATGCATGAAAATATGTTGTGTTCTCATCTCCCTCTGCTATCCAATGAGCCTTACATTTTTGTCTCAGAAAGTTCTCCTTTGCATTGTGGATAAATCTGTATTGCATAGCAGCTGCAGCTTTTTTTCCCCTGAGATCCATGTTATTAACATCAGCTTGAATAAGCTCCTGAATGTCAATGAGGTCCTGATAGGCTTTAGCATTAGCAATTTCAATATTTGAGAAACTTTCTTTGTTCAAAGTTTTCAGAGGTTTTTTCAAAGACTTCAACTTCTTCATCACTTTGAAAATTGCAGATCCAACAACTTGCATATTCCATGTACTTTTGACAATGTCTTCAAACCCAGCAGCTTTACTCCACATATTGAAGTATTTGAAATTAGTTTTCCCCACTTTTCTATCATCACTCAAGCTCACAATGCAGGGACAATGATCAAAAAGTCCTTCAGGGTAGAAAAAAGCTTGATTGTCTTGAAATAAAATTAACCACTCTCCATTGATAACAACTCTATCAATCCTGCTATACACCCTAGTGTTATCAGTATGCTTGTTGTTCCAGGTAAAGAAACTGCCACTAGATTTTAAATCTTGTAACCCACAACAATTTAAGCAGTTTTGAAATGCTTGGATCTCATAAAGTTGAACTTTAGATCCAATTCTCTCATTGGCATGGAGAACATTGTTGAAATCACCCAATATAATTCATGCATAACTGATCCATTGACTAAACTATATCAATTTTTGCCAAAACTCATTCCTCTCTGCTGCCTCATTCAATCCATAAATGAAAGTAGCAAAAAATTGCTTATTAGATCCAATATCATCCACTTTTACATGAATAAACTGAACCCCCATAGCTACCACTTGAACATTATACTTCCCTGGGTCCCGATGAACCCATATTCTACCTCCTTTGTGATGAGAATTATTAGTAGTGACACACCATCCCTGACAGATACTAAGATGAACCCTATCAACTACACTAGGCCTCACCTTAGTTTCCATGAGGCCAAATAACCCTACCTTATGATTAGACATGAATTTCTTCACCTCAGTTTGTTTGGCAGGGCTATTTAAGCCTCTTACATTCCAAAAACCAATACTAGCCATGGTCACATGTCCCATGGTTAGCATTACCAATTTCATCCAAAACTACACCAATTCCGCTCCTGAGCACTTCTCCATATGAACTTGTACCACCAGTGTTTTCCTGTGTTGAAGGCTGGCCTTGAAATAAGACTAACTGTCTATTAACATGCCTAACAACAGTCACAGGAGGTTGTGGGACAGTCACTGCAGGAGTAGTGAAACCAGTATTCATCTGTGTAGTCTCCCCTCTTTTCTCAACTTGCTTAGGTCTCCATTCTTGTCTAATCTTCCTTGGAGCAGGTTGCTTAGGTTTTTGAGTTTTCCTACAATGTTCTGCTTCATGCCCAAGGCCTTTACATTTCTTACAAACACATGGCTTCCACTCATATTCCACATTTAGCTCAACTTCTTTTCCTTTTTCATCTAAAAATCTAAGCAATTGTGGGAATTCCTGGTCTACTTCTACCTCAACCAACACCCTAGCATACCCAAGCATACTTTTCTCCATAGTTGCTCTGTCAGTCTTAATCATTCCACCAATCAAGCCAACTATTTTTCCAATGCAATTCATTGACCAAAATTTCAAATCCAGCCTTAGAAGTCTAACCCAAATTGGAACTTTTTTGATGAAATTCTTAGTCAATTCCATATCCTCAGACCAAGCTTGAATGATTAATGGTTTATTGTCAAACAAATGGTGTCCCGATTTCTAGACCATATTTTTGTTCTAGGGTTTTGAATCTAACCACATAAATTCCATTAGGCAGAAAAGCTACCTTATCCAAACCTTTGTGACCCCAAATTCTTGAAAAATAGCCATTCATAACATCAGGAGGGGGATTAGCACCCAGTACAAAACATACATCAACATTATTCCAATACTCTAATCCTTCAGCCACATCATCAGCAGATAAAGCTAACAAAGGCTTGTTCTTTGATAAATTAGAAGCATCAGAGTTCTTACCTTTTGTTGCCCTGCTAACAGTTTGCCATTCACCTCCTTCATCCTCTTCAGATTCCTCACCAATGGCGGCGAACCTATTTCCTTCCAAAACTGTCGGAACACCTTTATCCGCTTCATCCTCATCAAATTCATCATCTGACAGAACCAGCGGGGGGATTCCTTGAATATCAGCCACTGATGTATGCTTCCTCGCATCAGACGTCGTCGGAGCTTGTTTATCAAACTTATTATTTTTATTATTATTATTACCTTTGCTAAATTTCCGTTTTCCTCCAGATGATTTCGATCTTGCCATGGCAGAGATCCAAACCCACTAGATTCAGACAAAAAATTAGCTAAATTCCCAGATTTTCGATTGATTTTTCAGTAAAGTCTCTTCTTTCTCTCTCTTCTTTCTCTCTCTCTTCTTTCTCTCTCATCATTTTCTTTTCAATTTTCGATTTTGGGGGATTGGAATTAAGAAGGAGAGGAATTTTTTTTTTTTGAAATAAACGAAACTTGTATTAAAACATCAAGTCACTGCGGACATAAAATCCGCAGCCACCAAATCGAGTACAGCTGACGGACCACTTTCAATCCAAATAATCGATAGGGTTTAGATGAGCTACTTTATTCCCCTCAGAAGGAGAGGAATTAAGGCAAAACTAACTAAAAAACGAACGCAGATCTCTATCTAGCAAAAAAAAGAAGAAAAAAGGCCTCTATCTAGCAAAAAAAAGAAAAAGAAAAAAGGTCTCCGAAAGAGAAGCAAGGGGATTCGACCTCCAGTGGGCTAGCTGGACATTTCCATGATCAACCATTGGGCCAAACATCTATATATGATGTTTCATGAATGTAGTAGTATAAGTAACAATTTCTCTGATATGGGGCCCCATAAATTTGGGGGCCCTGTTCCGTCGCCCACCTTGAACATGCCCATAGACGAGACTGACGCCATCTTATGGTACAAACCTCTTTGTAAGATGTTTTTTAAAACGGAAAATTCACGTGGTACCCTCGAACTTTGACTGATTGCACATGGTACCCAACTTGACAAGTTTGTGCACATGGTACCCCTGAAGTTACTTCTTTGTGCACATGGTACCTTAATATTAACATCCGTTAGATTTTCCGTTAAGTGATGATGTGTCGGTTAGTCGTTATGTAATTAGTTAATTAAATTATAGAATTATTATTTTTTAATAAAAAAAATTCATTAAATTTTTAGAAAAATTGATATTTTTTTCACAACTATTTTTTTCAAATTAATTTTTTTTTTACAAAAAAGTTATTTAGTAAAAATTGATTTTTTTTAGGGGTACCATGTGCAAAATGTGGTGATCTCAAGGGTACCTTGTGCACAAAGTGATAACTTGAAGGGTACCATATGCACATAATATGAATATGTTTTAAGAAAAATATATTTTTTTTATGAACAAAACAACTTTTTTAGATTATTTTTGTTCATGAAAATATTTTTTGGATTTGTTTTAAAAGGTCTAAATTTTGAATTTTTATTTGTATTTTCTTGATTTTATTAAAATAGAAAATCATTACTAATTATTAATTAGTAACATTAATTAACTAATTTAGCTAACAACTAACTAACTAACACATCATCACTTAACAGAAAACTCTAACGAAAATTGCCATTTGGGTACCACGTGCACAAAGTAGTAACCTCAGGGGTACCATGTGCACAAACTTGTCAAGTTGGGTACCATGTGCAATCAATCGAAGTTCGAGGGTACCGCGTGAATTTTCCGTTTTTAAAATTTCTCCCAAGACTTGACCTTCCCTTTTACCGCCTTCTCTTATGCATCGGTTCTTAATATTTTTATACCAGAAAGAAGCATACTTTGTGAGTTTAAGAGTGACTGTAACACCCCCAAATTTCCTTTTCATTTTTTTAAAAACAATTTTATCGCGAATCAAAATCCAAATTAAGGAAATTCAGAGGTGTCACTCCGCACTCGAGTCAAGACCAGAATGCAAGGAGATTTCAAAAGCCACAGTATAATTGTCTAATGGTCTAAAATAGTCTATTACAATCCATTAATTAAAATTACAACAATCCAAAATATGAAATATGAAATAGTCTATGTTTAATAACTACTAGTCTAATTATTGAATCCAACTAATTCTAGTGAGTCGTCGTTCCCGCATGCGTCAATTACTCCAAACCTGTGGTGGATTTAAAGCACAAAAACCACAGTTGAAAAAGTCAGTGAAATTGAGTAAGCTAACACCTCAACGTGTAGAAAACCAAAATTCTTACCTTGATTTTGAAAACGTTTTTAGTTTTATTTTCGAAAACACACTTAGCACATAAACATATAATCATCCAATAATAATTTCAAACCAGTAGTTAAGAGTCATATATCAGAATCCACCATTCAATTCATCACATACTCATAGTATAAGAAACATTCCATAATCCATATCCAACAAATCAAATACTAACGATAAATAAGAAATTCATAAGTCACGAGCTATAATCCACAATTCCTAGTTAACAATCCACAATCCACAATCCATAATCCATAATCCATAATCCTTATTATTTAGAAATGAACTGAATCTTTTGCCAGTTCACCCTATCAACCATAATCCATAATCCATAATCCATAATCCAAGACAACTAGACCTTAAGTGTGCACACCCCCTACTGGGTGTTTTTAACCCAAGTAGAGTAGACTAGAGCCTAACCCTCTTAAAGACTGATGCGGTGGGGTAATTAATAGGAGTCGATGCGACTCAATCCAGTAAATAAGAGTTCTTTTGACTCAACGAATAATTGGGAGTTCTTTTGACTCAAACAAATAAATAGGAGCTCTTTTGGCTCGAATAAATAAATAGGAGTTCTTTTGCTCCGTCTAAGTAACCAATATCTTATTGAGAGAGAGAGAGTTGATGATCATAAATCATATAAAACGATACCAAACCAACATCACAATATAAATTGGCTATGCGCCCACCAACCAAACCAAATCAACCAATTCAATATACATTCAACCTTACCTTTAAAAATCACATTTATATCACAAGCCAAACCATGTACTAATATCAATACAATAATTCCAACTAATCATGATAATGAAATTATATAAATTGAATCGTTCTCCACCTATCATGATACTACGTTCTCATTCAATCACACCATTCACATCTAGCACGTAAGTTTGAAAGGTTTCCACAAGTTTAAGAAAGGTTGAGCATGCTAGCTTACCTTTTCAATGGACACAAGAACACGATAGCACAACGACCACTAGTATTCTTCATCTACGAACTCAGGGGCTACAATAATATAACCAATAATCCTAAATCAATACTAATCTCACTCAATCATTCATCTAATACTTATGTTGGCTCTATTCTTTATGCAATGCCCATGAGATAACCCAACAATCAACAATTAACCAACAATTATAATTCCAATTCAATAATTAGCAAATAATACTCAAATAACACTTAATTTATTTTGAAATTTCTCAAAGACTTAAAATCACTTTTAAAACAGAATCTAATTCCTAAAAATAAATTCTTAAAAAAAATTTATTTAGGATTTATTAAACCAATTTATATTATGTTTTAATTATCAAAAACATACTTAAATTACACAAAATTACATAAAAACGAATTAATTCAATTTAAATTCGAAAATCAGTTTATAATTCCCTCAATTATCATAATGTCGAAATATTAACCATTATCATTAATTTGAGCTAATTAACCTAATTAAGAAACAAGTTATCAAATTTTCCCCAATTTACAATTTCTACAAAACTTTAGCAAAAACTCAATTTAAATCTCTAATTAAATTCAAGAACCCTACTTAACAGATTATAAGCATACCAAAATCATAATTTTTGAAACTAATTGAACCAATTCGAATAATTAAGCTAATTAATCTCAAATTCGTGATTAGTGAAAATCAACTCAAAACAATTATCAAGATCAATTCTTTACTCATAAAACTAACCCAAATTGACTATCCACTAATCATAACATCTATTAGGACCAACTAAACACAATCAAAGCTTGAAAAACGAATTGAAATTCACGTTTAATTGAAAGAACGAAAACAGGGAAAGAAGAGGGGTGGTGGAGCGTTACCCACGGCAAAGGAAGGAGGAAGAAGAAGGAAGAGAAGTGGTCGGCTGGCCGGCGTGAAGAGGCGGCGAGTGTGGCGGTGAATGGTTGAGCATGGGCGGCGTTGTGCTTGGTGAGGCGTGAAGAAGGAGAAGACGAAGAAGTGGAAACCAGGGGAGGGGGTTCTCTGTTTTTTTACATGGGAAGGGGGGTTTGTCGGGTTCTTTTTTTTTTTTCGTTCGTTTTTTTTTTTTTTTTCTGATTTTTCTTTTGTATTTTGGTTTGGGTTTGAGTTGGAATTCTGGGCCAATTTTGTTTGGGCTTGAGTTGTTGTAGTGTTTGGAAGATAGCCCAATTCAGAAATTAGTAAATCCTTTATAGAAAATCCGACTCCAAAATCCATTTCCGAACTCGGTTTTAAAAACGACAATTAATAATTAAAATATTTTCATTTCAATAATCTAATTAATAGATCTAAAAATATTAATATAAAATACTTTAAAATTTCGGGATATTACAGTAACTACCTTGAAGCTATTCTGATCATCATGACCCTGGTGGTCAAAGATACGTTCATCAGCTCTAATCCAATGAAGAAATCCTTATGAGTCTGGCATATTACCATCAAAATCAGGAATATCAAGTTCATGTCCTCGATCACCATCATGCTTAGGCTTAGGCTTAGGCTTAGGCTTAGGCTTAGAATCAACTTTGTCTTCCGAATCGTTCTTAATTGCTCTAGTCTTTGATTTATCCACTCGTTTGTATATACAACATCCGAGCCATCATCTTTTGCAACTCCTCAATGCTCTCCGTCATCCTATCAAGCCTTATCCGACATATTGGCATGCGTGTCTTCATCACCAGCCATCCCAACGAATCACTTAAGACAAACACGCGCGCTAAGAAGCTTGTATAACCCAGCTTTTGAGCCACTTGATGCGTTTCTCAACAAATCAAGATACAAGTTAAGAGTTTTATTGCAGAGAGTTTATAGAGAGATATCAATTCAACGAGTTCATCTAGGCCACAAGCCACAAAACTCGAACTCTATGCTTAAACACGAATCACTAGGCTACTAGTCACTAATCCGTGAAAAAACAATCAAACTTAGATCAATTGCACAACGATGTGGTAAGAGAACACTCTCTTTTTGTGGCTTATTTCATTCTAGGAATTAAAATCTCCCTAGAACAAGCTATGAAACACACCGACTATTTCCTTCAAACAATAATAAAAACTAACCCCATTACAGTTTTGAAAGTGATACTCCTTCCTTAACCAAATAGGAAAACTAACTATAAGGAAAGTACTAAAGTGATCTAACAATAAGGATATGACATATCAAGGATTCGCCTTAGTGAAATGGTGATCTCATTTCACCCTACTTCTCTAGAGTCCATGCTCGTAAGTTCACTTCCCTTGGCTTGAGTTCAAGGTCCATCAAAATATCATTCTTGTTTGTTAGTGCTCCCTTTAACATGATTACTTCAGTAGTACTTGCTCGTGCATTAGAAGGGGCAAATTATTAGGTACCCCTGACAGGCTAAAGTCGTATGCCTAAATCAAATATAAAAACCACACAAACCTATAAACGTAATAAATGGGCAAGTGAGATCGTATCCACAGAGAACGGTAATTATCTAAGTATGTCAAGTAACAAATGGGGGTTTTTGTATTTGTAAATGATTAAGTGATCAAACGAAAAGAAGTAATTTGCGATTCAATTAAGGGGAAAGTCTTGGACAATCAACATCCACTACAGTTCATCCAATTGATCATTGTCCTCACTTAAATAACTTATGTTGAGCACCTAATTGTGAAAACGGAGTTTTCGATCGTTCCTAATTAATAGCTAACAAGAGAGATCATCCCTACCAACTAGACCTAATCGATGAATAACAAAGACGCGCGCCTAAATTCACTTCAACGAAAGCAATAGGCAATAGAACGATAACAACTAGGATAGATAAGATCTAGACACACGCGGTTTCGATCTTCAATCAATATATCAATTCTCTTCTAAACCTTAGATCTATGATCAGCACAGAATTAAGATTTAGTTTCTACTAGTGAATCAATTAAACAAACAATTAGTCCTTTGATTAATGATTCTAGCAATATGATTAAATCTAGGGCTAATTAGTTGTACACCTAATTAACGATAAATCAATCAATAGCAATTGAAACAAGAGAATGATAATACTCAACAATAATTGAAATAGTTAGAACTCACAATTGTACGGATGAATTTGTAGCTTCAATTAATAAATACGAGAAATAAAGTCTTTAGCCTTGCATAGTCTTGCGAATAATACCAATTAGGTCTTGAAAACTGAATCATTAAAACTACCGAAAGTTTAGAGTATTTATACTAAAAGATATTAAGACGGGATATGGAAACCCGTAATCAACCGACGCAGCGGTGAGACGAATCGTATTCCAGAGAGACGACTCGTCTGGGACTCGGGACGACTCGTCTGCCTGAGAGACGACTCGTCTTGAGCCTTCTGTTTCGGTCGCCGGACTGGTTCTGGCGACGTTTTTCAAATGGTCATAACTTCTTCGTTACTTGGCCTGTGAGGACGTATGACCACTTCCTGGAAAGCTAAGATCATGAACTTTAATCTCTCGTTGGTTTCACTGCAAAATTCTAAGCCATTTGAGAGTTATGAAGCTTCCAAATTGACCTTCTGTAAATGGATTGAAATCTCTTCCAAACTTGTCCAAAACTTGGCATCTCGCTCCTTGGATCATCTTTTATCATCTCATTGCCGTTCCACACAATTGTACATCAATATTGAGGCCATAAATACATACAAAATCGCTAATTCTTATGTTAAAGCACAAATACACGAATGATAGAATTAGCAAATAAACCGATCCAAAAGCTACCATTTGAATACATAAAAACCCATATTTTACCACCATTAAATGGTGTGTATCAAATTCCCCCATGCTTAAACCTTTACTCGTCCTCGAGTATCACAATCATCTCCAAAATATCTCCAAGGTCTTTTAACAAGCAGCACGAGAATAAGTGATATCTACCTATCTCCTCTACTCCATTTATGGTCTTCGTCTTCCTAGTTAGGGGCTGTTACGGATGTAATCTCAACGCAACGGTCCCCAACCATCTTATGCATCATAAAACAAAACCACAAACAATACCCAAATGGCAAAGGGACCTACAATTCCCTAAGTGTCCCTAAACAGCTCACACACAACACCCTCGTGAGTCTAGGTCCGGATTAATGTTATCGGATCAAAGACCACCTCGATGAAGCCACCAATCGCCCCTAAAAACCAAGGAAATCGAGAATTTTCTATTCTATCACCTATACTATACAATCTAACCAAACCTCCTTATGCCATCAAAGAGAGACCTACCCTGACACGACCTTCAAAACACCCTTCTTATGCATCGCCGGTACAGTAGCACACTCCACTCATTTTGCCTAGGCGCCCTTTCGGGTTTTCACCTAGCCTCTCGTTAACTTTTCCAATGCTCACCGACTTACTTTCTTCTCTCGTGTCTTTTCCTGACTTTCTTTTCACGCTCCTCTCTTTTCTGACTATCTTCTCTCTTCTTTTTTTCCTCTTTTTTCATTTTTTTTTTGTTGTAAAATCAAAACAATATACATATAATACCACAAAGATGATGCCATCTTCTCCCCCATGTTTAAACCGAACATTGTCCTCAATGTGAAACACTCCAACAATAAAAATGGACAACAATAGATAGGGGAAAAGATATACAAGCTCACAAAAGATGCACTCCTCCTTCATCACTCCAAAAGTATGCAAGAACGAACACCTCCTCCTCATCATAAAACTCAAGGCAATGGGCTCATAGAAAATGGAAACAGGGTGTAGAGCCACACTCAACTCACACAATATCCCAAACACCCACAAGAAAAAGTCGTCACCAATCTACCACACATCGCACAAAACCTCCATACTCCCTCAAATAGCAAGGTCCAAAACAAATAAAGGACCTATTCACCACTATCATGCAACACACATACACCAAATCACAGAGTAAACGTCAAATCCGCCCTCCAAGGACACCATTAATGGCATAAAATAAAAAAAATATTGGGTGAAAGAGTGCAAATGGTGATGGGAAAAGTAAAACAAAGTGGTGAATAATAGGTGGGAACAAAGAGAGATGGTTAACAAAACGGGTGAAGAAAATTCTGGTGGGAAAGAAAGGTGAGAATAAGTAGGAGGAAGAGAGAAAAGGGATAGAAAGAATGCATAACTGAGCACCATCTTTTTTTTTTTTTTCCTCAAACCTACCCAAGAAACAAACAAATCAAACGGAAAAAAAAATAAAAAAAAATAAGAAAATACTTGGGTTGCCTCCCAAGAAGCGCACTTGTTTAACGTCGTTGGCTCGACGCATATCATGACTCTCTTCTTGAATCACCTAGCATAGGTACAATGACCTGACTTGAGAGCGGAAGAACTCAATGCTTTCAGGAGTTTGTCGAATGAGCTGGCATATATCTCAAAAACTTGACAATAGAAAACGTTAGTTAAAAACAATGCATAAATAATAGAGGCCGCAATATCATGTAAATGAGGATTGTCTGGACCTCTACGATCAAAACTATCTCCTATGTCACTATTGATATGTTCACTATTCAGTAAGGTGGGAGTAGGGTGCAAAAGGGAATGGTGGTTTATAATCCATGGAGTTTTAGGAGCTAACACGAGACATACTCCAATCTTTGGCATGGGAGACTCTTCTATGATTGGGGAAGTCTCAGCGCCTTCATCTTCATTGTCACCAACTCCTAACACATTCTCACCTACATGAACAATATCTTCTCGATCAATCAACATTGCATCTTAGGGACCTCTAAGTAATGGTTCATCTCGTGAATTACCAATCAACGAAAAATCATCCTCAATTCCAACATGTTCAATCTTATGATCTATGGAATCTCGTGCCTCCAATCGTGCAACTGCTGTAGAAATGCTCCCTAATTGATTCTCCAAGTTTTGGATACTCACTTGGGTTTGCTGTTGGAACTGCATCATATAACTTTGCATAGTGGTCATATTGGAGGCCAACGCACGGATCATATCCTCAGTAGACATGGACTTAGATTGATCTGGCACGTTACCTCGTGGGGATTGATCAATTTCATGGTCATGACTGATGTGTAAGGGTTCCTCCATCTTATCTAACTCTTCAACATGTGAACTCTGATAAGCCATAAACTCAAAGAAATCCCAAATATCAACAGAATTCATAGAAAGAAGTGTTTTGTTGCTCATGTAATTAGCCAATGCACGAGTTTCAAGGTTCATGCCTACCTTAATGACAAGACTTAATCTCCAGTTAGAGAAAACACAACCACGAGATTTCAAATAAATACCATACTCCTTAAATCTAGACAAATAGTTATGAAAAGACTCATTCTCATATTGGCTAAATTTAAAGGGAATCATGATTCAACACAAAGACAAATTAAATCGTTCCCCGGCAACGGCGCCAAAATTTGACAGGCTAAAGTCGTATGCCTAAATCAAATATAAAAACCACACAAACCTATAAACGTAGTAAATGGGCAAGTGGGATCGTATCCACAGAGAACGGTAATTATCTAAGTATGTCAAGTAACAAATGGGGGGGTTTTGTATTTGTAAATGATTAAGTGATCAAACGAAAAGAAGTAATTTGCAATTCAATTAATGGGAAAGTCTCGGACAATCAACATCCACTACAGTTCATCCAATTGATCATTGTCCTCACTTAAATCAACTATGTTGAGCACCTAATTGTGAAAACGGAATTTTCGATCGTTCCTAATTAATAGCTAGCAAGAGAGATCAGCCCTACCAACTAGCCCTAATCGATGAATAACAAAGACGCGCGCCTAAATTCAATTCAACGAAAGCAATAAGCAATAGAACGATAACAACTAGGATAGATAAGATCTAGACACACGCGGTTTCGATCTTCAATCAATATATCAATTCTCTTCTAAACCTTAGATCTATGATCAGCACGGAATTAAGATTTAGTTTCTACTAGTGAATCAATTAAACAAACAATTAGTCCTTTGATTAATGATTCTAGCAATATGATTAAATCTAGGGCTAATTAGTTGTACACCTAATTAACGATAAATCAATCAATAGCAATTGAAACAAGAGATTGATAATACTCAACAATAATTGAAATAGTTAGAACTCACAATTGTCCGGATGAATTTGTAGCTTTAATTAATAAATCCGAGATTTAAAGTCTTTAGCCAGGCATAGTCTTGCGAATAATACCAATTAGGTCTTGAAAACTGAATCATTAAAACTACCGAAAGTTTAGAGTATTTATACTAAAAGATATTAAGACGGGATATAGAAACCCGTAATCAACCGACGCAGCGGTGAGACGACTCGTCTGGGACTCGGGACGACTCGTCTTGCTGAGAGACGACTCGTCTTGAGCCTTCTGTTTCGGTCGCCGGACTGGTTCTGGCGACGTTTTTCAAACGGTCATAACTTCTTCGTTACTTGGTCTGTGAGGACGCGTGACCACTTCCTGGAAAGCTAAGATCATGAAATTTAATCTCTCGTTGGTTTCACTGCAAAATTCTAAGCCATTTGAGGGTTATGAAGCTTCAAAATTGACCTTCTGTAAATGGACTGAAATCTCTTCCAAACTTGTCCAAAACTTGGCATCTCGCTCCTTGGATCACCTTTTATCACCTCATTGCCGTTCCACACAATTGTACATCAATCTTGAGGCCATAAATACATACAAAATCGCTAATTCTTATGTTAAAGCATAAATACACGAATGATAGTGTAATATCCCAAAATTTCAAAGTATTTTATATTAATAATTTAAAATTATTAATTAGATTATTGGAGTGCAAAAGATTTTAAATGTTAATTGTGAGTCGTTTTCAAAACGAGTTCGGAAATGATTTCTAAAATCGGGGTTTCTATTTTGGGGTCCTATTCCTAAACCGGGTCAGACATAGCCAATGGACCAATATCAACCCAAATCGACACCATTTGGGCCAAACACCAACTTATACCCCAACCCAACCCAAAAAGAAAAAAAAAAAAGGAAAAAGGAAAAAAAAAAAAAAAAACGAACGAAAGAAAAAAAAAAGAACCCGACACCCCTATAAAACACCCCTTCCCTTCCCCTGCCTTCCCCTTCCCTTCCCCTGCTTCCTGTCGATCGCACGCCGCCCAGAAGTCGCCGACCACCTCTTCTCCCACCTGCCCAGACGTCGCCGCCGCTCACCCTCGTCGGCCGACCACCGCACTGCTCCCTTTCCTCCTCTTTCACGCCGTGGGTAACGCGTTCTCCCCTAGCCTCCCCTGTTTTCGTCCTCCTTATTAAACATTGATTCCAACTCGTTTTTCTTGCTTTAAATCATGTTTAATTGATCCTAATGTATGTTATAAGTATTGGGTAATCGATTAGGGTTAGTTTTATGCATAAAGATTTGATTTTGATGATGGTTTTATGTTGATTTTTACTAATTACGAATTTGGGTTTAATTAGTGTAATTATTTGAATTAAGTTTAATTAGTTTCATGAATTATGATTCTAGCATGTTTGTAATCTGTTAAATAGGGTTCTTGAATTTAGTTGAGATTTAATTGGGGTTTTGTTCAAGTTTGAAGAAATTGTAATTTGGGAAAAATTTTGGGCTAATTGTTTCTTAATTAGGTCAATTAGCTTGAATCAATTAGGATGGTTAGTATTTCGACATTGTGATAATTTAGAGAGTTATAAACCGATTTTCGAAGTTTAATTGAATTAATTCGTTTTTGTATAATTTTGTGTAATTAAATCATGTTTTTCATGTTTAAAACATAAAATAAATTTTTTTAATAAATCCTAAATAAATCATAATATTTAAAAGTTTGTTTTCATGAATTAGATTCTGTTTTACAAGTAATTTTAAGCCTTTGAGAATTTTCAAAACAAATTGAGTGTTAATTAAGTAATAGTAGCTAACTATGGAATTAGAATTGCTTGGTTAATTGTTGATTGTTGGATTAGAAATTTAAGAGGTCATGAGCATTGCATATAGAATAAGATTTACATAAGTATTAGATGAATGATTGGAGGAGATTAATATTGATTTGGGATTTATTGATTATGTAATTGTAGACCTCGAGTTCGTAGACGAAGAATACTAGTGACCGTTGTGCTGTCGTGTCCTTGTGTGCATTGAAAAGGTAAGCTAGCATGCTCAACCTTTCTTAAACTTGTAGAAACCTTTTTTAAAATTATGTGCTATATGTGTGAATTGTGTGATGGATGAGAACTTAGTATCATGCTAAGTGGAGAACGATTCAATTTCTTTTATGATTATTATGTTATACTTGTGTGGTTTATTGCAATGTAAATGTAAGGTGGATTTGATGTGTGATATTGGTCGTGATTGGTTTATGAATGATTCAAATTGTGAATGTGAACTATGATGGTGATATGGAGATTTGACGGAGTATGGTGGTATAATAATGTGTCGGAGCCTCGGAGTTGCTCCTAATGATTGTGTCGAGGCCTCGGAGTTGCCCCTAATGTGTCGGAGCCTCGGAGTTGCTCCTAATTATTGTGACGGAATCACATCGATTCCTAATTACAGCCTCACCGCATCGGTTTTTAAGTGGGCTTGGCTCTAGTACTACTCTATTAAGGTTAAAAATACTTAATGGGGGGTGTGCACACTTAAGGTCTAGTAGTCTTTGGTTTGGTATGATACAATAAATTGACAAAGTTGTGAAGTAATACGTTGGATTGGATTGGAAGTTCGGAGTGGATTCTTTATTTAACTAAGCTTGGATTGATGATTGTGAATTTCGTAGAATTTGATCTTTTGTCGTTGAATTGAATTCATTTGGTTGATATGATTATGTGCTAAGTGCGTTTTCGAAAATAAAACTAAAACGTTTTCAAAATCCAGGTAAGGGTTTTGGTTTTCTACGAGTTGAGGTGTTAGCTTACTCAATTTCACTGACTTTTCAAACTGTGGTTTTTGTGTTTTAAATCCACCACAGGTATGGAGTAGATGATACATTGCGGGGACGACGACTCACTAGATAGTAGTTGAATCAAATAAAGCTTAGGCTTTAAGCTATAGACTATTGATAATACTTAGACCATTTATATTTTGTACTTTGGATTTCGGATTGTTGTAATTTTAATTTCGGATTGTAATAGATTAATTTAGACCATTAGACATTTATATTCTGGCTTTTGAAATCTCCTAGCATTCGGGTCTTTGACTTGAGTGCGGAGTGACACCTCTGGATTTCCTTAATTGTGTTTTGGCTCGCTGGAAAATGTTTTTAAAAAAGGAAGGAAATTTGGGGGTGTTACAGATAGAATTAGCAAATAAACCGATCCAAAAGCTACCATTTGAATACATAAAAACCCATATTTTACCACCATTAAATGGTGTGTATCAACCCCGGGGGTACCTAGAGCTACGTACCGCCTGGTTTACTCTTCACGTATGAACAGTAATGAACGAAAATAATGAGTGAAAATTGGGAAATAATGAGTGCAAATTGAGAAATAATGAGTGAAATTTGGGAAATAATGACTGAAATTTGGGAAATAATGAGTGAAAATTGGAAAATAATGAGTGAAAATTGAGAAATAATGAGCAAAACTGGTTAAAAATGACTGAAAATAAATAATGACTCCAAAATGATACATAATAATGAGTGAAAATTGAGATATAATGAGTGAAAATTAAACAATAATAATTACTGGAAATAAATAATGACTATAAAGTGGTACATAATGGGTGAAAATGGAAATAATGAGTGAAAATAAATAATGACTATAAAGTGTTATATAATGAGTGAAATTTTGAAAATTAATGAGTGAAAATTGGGAAATAATGAGTGAAAATATATAATGACTACAAAATGGTATATAATGAGTGAAAATTGAACCGGAGGTACGTAGATCTACGTACCCCCGGAGTAGCATATACCGATTAATTAGAAGGCGTAGCCTTTATTACTTTATGGATTTCGTTATACCTAACCCTTGCCGTTTAGTTTAAGCAATAGATATGTGAGAATCTTTTATAAGTCCCAACTATTTAATACTACCTCTGCCCGAGTTTAAGCACCACATACCTAAAATGCCCTTGTATCGAGGAGAGTGTACAAACTAATCCGTTAATCAAAATTAAAAAAAAAAATTACATAACAAGTTAGATAAGAGGCTTAGAAAAAATTCCATATAATTCTTTTGGAACTTTGGTTAACTGTTTAGTGTGCACACCTTCTTTAATAAGGGGTGTTTTGATATGGGGCGTTTAAACTCGGACAAATGGCGTATTAAAGACATAGAATTAAATAAAAAATACCATTTTTCTCCCCTCCCACCCAGCCTAAACCTAACATTGCCATTTCCTTTCTCACCTCATAGCGTTAACCCTTTTCCTGGGCACTTTAGGGTGTCATCTTATTTTGCGAAACACACATAATTCCAATCCTTATACCGTACCCCTGGTTATATGAAGTTTTTGTACCCTTGGACATTTTGGTGAGCAATTTACAAATATTTGATCAGTTAATATTTTGATGAGCAATCAAAGATTATACTCAGCATTCATCGTTATAAGTCAAAAACCTCATTAAAAATTATTCAATATAATAAATTGGAAAATATATGTTCATTGACTTATATGTTAGCAATGCTTATATCATGTTTTCGGGAGCACAATGAACATGGTGATCGCCCTCACAATAGAGGAATGAGTACTACACTTAAAATGATTTTTCATTTTTTTTTATTCATGGGTCGATTCCTCTATTGTGAAGAGGACCACCATACTCCTTTGTACTCCCGGGAACATGATATAATTTGCCATATGTCAGTGTTTAACATTAGTTGTGGGTTGCTCATCCAATTGCCCTGATTGCTCAGCAAATCTATTAGAGATTTAAAGGGGTATAATATAACTTTCCACAGAATTCAATACATACAACTCGGGTTCACTAAGATTATCCATTTTTGCTTAAGTGTTTTGACTCGCCATGTTGGGAACTAATTGTTAACCAAATGAAACATCGTTGCCAAACAAAAAAATACCTTTAGATCTGAGGAGTACTACGTATTTTTTATTTAAAAAAAATGTTATTATAATCACTAATTGAGATCCAAAAAGAACGTTAATTTGATGCATCCCTCAATGATCAAACAAGGCATCTTTGTTGCCCTTCGTTAATTATACTCTCTTACAATTCTTAGGGTCTGTTTGGCCAAACTCCAAATTCTACAGAAGTGCTCCTTAGAAACAGTTTCTCAGTTTTGTGTGTTTGGCCAGTTTCCAGTTTCCAGTTTCTAGGACCCAGAAACACTACAGAAACACTTCAGGAGCCTGGCCAAACACACCCTTAATTCCTAAGCATATTACTCGTACACATATAAATTGACGTGGAGCCCTAAATCTCTTTGTGTCTATCTCTCTCCTCATTTCACATTTTTTCTGTTGTCTTCTCCTCGATCTGAGTCTTCCCCAGCACTCTACCGGATTTGATCTGAGTTAACTCGGCGGCCATGGATGAAGAATATGATGTCATAGTTTTGGGTACTGGCCTCAAAGAATGCATCCTCAGTGGTCTTCTCTCTGTTGGTGGTCTCAAGGTCTTCTTTCTTTTCTTGCCCTTCAATTTATTTTATGTGGGTTTCATTTATTTCATGTTTTTCGGTATTAAATGATTGAATTTCGATCAATTTTAGTAGTTAATTGAAATGGGTTTCTGTTGTTTTTTCTGTTCTTTGTTGGGTTTGTATGATCTGCTTTGTATAAATTTTTTCGTGAGTTTTTTTTTTTTTGTTAGTTTAATCGTTTTCAGATTGATGTTTGTTGATGATTATGATATCTGCCTGCTGATTTTCTAGCTTTGATCATATCTGTTGATTTTGGAATGAGAAGATGTATTGGAGAATATAAGTCTTTTCTTGAAATTTAGGGTTTGATTTGGTGTATTCGATTGATTCATCCGCATTATTGTGATGCCTAGGGAAAACTATAGACGAAAGCGAAATTTCGTGTACATTGACTCTCGATATATATGGATGGGTTGTAGTATTGGTGATGACTGATGATGTTATAGTTTCGGTGTTGAGTCTGGCAAGAGAGATGAAGTGGAATGGTGACGATGTTGTTGATGCCTTTTGTGGGGAGACGGCTTATAGATTCTTGTAGGTCAGCGAGGGGGTGGATTTTGAAGAGGTGATGTTTAGACAGGCAGGATAGGTGCCTTTAATTTTTCGGTATGATACTGTTTGTAGAAAGGGTCGATTGACTTCCCTCTTCTCCTTATTTGTGCTGATGTTGACTAAAGCTTAAGTTCTATGTATGGGTCACTCCATTTATTTATTATTTCAAGATCAACATTATGACAATGTAGAAGAATTCTGGTATAGAGCATAAATCATGTGCTGTCCTATGATAAACCTGGTTTTGTATGAAGTATGATATCGTTGTTATTATGCAATCATGATCTTTTGTAATTATGCACGTTCAATGTTTATGTTAGTCTCATGTCAGTTTTATGAATGTGGTACTGGAGTAGTGATCTGATAGTAGATTAGATCATACATTGACTGATTGTGGTTAGTTTTTTTTATGTTTGTGTATACGTAGAGTTCTCAACTAAGTTTTTACTGGCAGATTTTTGTTGCTTTTTCGCAATGTGTTATGTAGCTTAGATTGCAATCTTATGTGGCTTGTCTGCGCTTTAGGTCCTACACATGGATAGAAATGACTACTATGGAGGAGAGTCAACCTCTCTTAATCTCAATCAGGTATTTAGAGTAATGTTTCATTTTGGTGAAATTTTTTATATTATAGTTTGAATCCTAAATCTGAAATCATTCGCTGCAATTGTAGCTGTGGAAGAAGTTTAGGGGTAATGAACAACCTCCTGCAAATTTGGGTCCTAGCAGAGACTACAACGTGGATATGATGCCAAAGGTTTGTTCATGATGTGACAGAATTTGTTTCATTCAGCTAGTTGTAGCTGTTTTTTGTTTGTGTTCCTAATCTGTGTTCTCCTGCTTGAATATCAGTTCATAATGGCAAATGGTGCTCTTGTCCGGGTTCTTATTCATACAGATGTCACAAAATATTTATCCTTTAAAGCTGTCGATGGTAGCTATGTGTTTAACAAAGGCAAGGTATGACCACTTAATCGATTGTTGTGGGTGTGGTTTAATTTGCTTTGACTCTCAACATAATAGGACTATCGTTTGATTGTACCTCTAATTGATTCATGCAACAGGTTCACAAAGTGCCAGCTACTGATATGGAGGCTCTAAAATCCCCACTGATGGGTTTGTTTGAAAAACGCCGAGCTCGAAAATTCTTTATTTACGTGCAAGATTATAATGAGTCTGATCCCAAAACACATGATGGGCTGGACTTGACTAGTATTACTACTAAAGCGCTCATTGCGTATGTCCTCTTCACTTCTCAATTCTTTGTTTCATTTACTTACAAAACTATCTATCAAGCCCTGTTGTGAGAGAACTTGTAGAATGTCATTCTATTATTTCTAGTATAGCTGTTCTGTTATATATCATAAAGAATTTGGAACTTGTCTAACCTTTCTTCGTCAATTTTTCTGCTAGTGTATAGAGTTGTCTAAATCATCCTGCCATGAAACTTGTTGCTCTGGTCCCTATAAGCTCTGTGTGTGTTTGAATTATTCTTTTCTCTGCCTTTCTGTGAGTGTATATCAGAATGCTTTTGTGTGTGTGTGTGTGTGTGTGTGTGTGAGATATCATGCTTTCTGCTGACTGCTTACATTGTGATTGCTTTGGCAGCAAGTTTGGGCTCGATGACAACACTATTGATTTCATTGGCCATGCGTTGGCACTTCAAACAGATGACTATTATCTGGATCAACCTGCCCTCGACACTGTGAAGAGGATGAAGGTAAAATGTAGCTTCCTATGTCTTACCAGGCATGTTAGATTTGGAGTAACTAGTAAGATTCAGGAGTTTTATACTATCTTTTATTTTGCAGTTGTATGCTGAATCACTGGCTCGCTTTCAAGGTGGATCTCCTTATATATATCCCCTGTATGGACTAGGAGAACTACCCCAGGTTGGTTTTTTTTTTTTTTTTTAAATTTAATGCTGGAGTGTCCTTGGTATATCTCCTTTTATTTTAGCTGCTTCTTTGGTTATGTCCAATTACCCTTCTCTCATTCCACTATCCATCTTTAGGAGGTGTTTTTCTTGTTTTTGAATTAATAAGCATATCTATTCAGGCATTTGCAAGGCTTAGTGCTGTTTATGGTGGAACTTACATGCTCAATAAGCCAGAGTGCAGGGTATTCCTCTGTTTCCTTTTAACTATGTTTTATTTGTCTTTGATCCTGCACATAAGTCGTACTAGTTCTGGCATTTTGATCAATCTCTAATGTTAGGTTGAGTATGATGATGAAGGCAAAGTTTGTGGTGTAACATCAGAAGGAGAAACTGCAAAGTGCAAGAAAGTTGTTTGTGATCCCTCTTATCTATCTAACAAGGTAAAATATTACTGTTGTCGTTTTCATATTTCACGTCACTTGATTTTCTTTGAATTCGATGGTGTTTGTGTGCGATAATTTTCTTTTACTTGTTCTGTCAACTCTCCCCACCACCTAACTTGAAGGGACAAGTAGTAAGAGTATGTGTGGTGAAGGACAGGTAGAAGTCTCTTCAGTTATTGGCCTTACTGTTGACCTTTTATGCTAACTTTTTGTAATGTTGCTGTATGCTTCTTACTTCATCTTTCTCTCTATTGACGCTAGTCGCTATGGCACTTCATGCAACTATTTTAATTATGATGAGTAGGTGAGGAAAGTGGGGAAGGTTGCAAGAGCTATCGCTATTATGAGCCACCCAATACCTAATGCAAGTGAATCGCACTCCGTTCAGATTATTCTGCCTCAAAAGCAATTAGGACGCAGATCAGACATGTAAGTCTTACAAGCTGCTTATGATAAATGTGCTTTGTGTATTCTCCTTGAACTTGAAAGGGTACAAAAGAAGAAGGATTTTGGTGTATAAATAGGCTAGCAGACTGTTCCTCGTGGCTTTGCTAATATTCGGTTTTGGTACATCCTTTTTCTGTTCT
This sequence comes from Spergularia marina, assembly GCA_963680865.1. NCBI lineage: Eukaryota > Viridiplantae > Streptophyta > Magnoliopsida > Caryophyllales > Caryophyllaceae > Spergularia > Spergularia marina. The sequence goes on along the minus strand of OY804553.1, from coordinate 15,386,231 downwards.
CTAAGCATTGCCTTACCTCATGGATTGATTAAATTAGACAGCAAATTGTTGAAACCAATCATGTTCTAAGTACACCGATAAATGTCAATTAAAATTGTGGTGTCAGGTTGGGTGAGCCTTATCCACGTCAGTGACAGGTAATCTGCGTGGTGATACAGTGCAATTCGGGTTCCCTTGTTCAATCTGCTTGTTATGTGAATCCTGATTTGAGGAATTTGTTGCAAGTCTAATGCCGTCTCCTATGCAACTGTGTGAGAAATATAGGCCAATTAGGCGCTCTTGCTTAATCCGCTTGTCTTCTCTCCAAAAGTTAAAGTCATATGGAAGAAAGTAGCATGGGGGGGGGGGGGGAATTAATTCTAATGATTTTGTTGCTATGTAGTTCATAAGTTGGAGTGTAAATATTAGTACCTATCTTTATCATCACCTACTTCTGCTGCTGATGCCTTGTTGAACTCGTTTGTTCTATGGTGTTACATATTCCTGCAGGTATGTCTTCTGTTGTTCGTACACCCACAATGTAGCTCCTAAGGGGAAATTTATAGCTTTTGTATCGACAGAGGCTGAGACTGACGATCCTCAAACTGAGTTGAAGGCTGGAATTGACCTTCTTGGTGCAGTGGATGAGTTGTTTTTTGATATGTATGATAGATATGAGCCAGTCAATGAACCTACTTTGGACAACTGTTTTATTTCGACGGTATGACCTTTCCCCCTTTCTTATCTTTGTCCTTGAGCCAGTCTAAGGATTCATGTTCTCCAATTTTGATTGTTTGCTTTATCTATGCAGAGTTATGATGCTACAACCCACTTTGAGTCCACTGTTACAGATGTTCTCAACATGTATACTTTGATAACTGGAAAGGTATTAGTTGGACACCCATCGGATTTTTTTTTTTTTTGAGAAACTTTTACTACCTCTGATTCACTTTGTTGTTCCCTTTGGCTTTAATACGGACTTTAAGGAAATTTATAAGGTTTGGATTAACACAAAAGTTGGGGAAAGATTTGTGTGCACAAAGCACAATTTCCACAAATGGCATACTAAAAGAGTAAAGGAGGAGATGGTTAGAATTTGACTCAGATGAGAAATGGGAACAACAAAGTGAATTGGAGGGAGTATTTAAATTTGGTTAATCTTTTTTATCATGCTTTCATGAGGTCGTGTCATGTATGTCCTTTGCTTTTAAACTCTTGCCTATAATAGCCCTTTGACCAGGAACATGCTTGTTTTTTCTTGAATCAATTAGATTCAGGTTGTTTCATAGCTTCTTAAGTGTAGGTTCTCCACTCATGGATTCTGAACTTAGATATCAAATTATCAACAGGCATCTTAATGTCATTTTTGGTCTCATGACTTGGTTAGGGATTGTTTTTTATATGTGAATATGTGATTGTATTCAAATGATCAGTCTGAATTTTTGGTCAGAGCGGCTCCTTAGACTTTAAACTGTAGGAGAAGGTTTTACAGTGTCATACCTGACACAGGCATGTTTATTTCATTCTCCACCTTCATCCTACATTTCTCTCCAGCCGTGTCTTAGTTAATATTTCCGAAGTCTATAGTACAAAGAGGTTTACCTTACAAATCAATATGTTCTTGAGGGTTCCGTGAAAGAAATCTGCAGATACCTTCTCAACTTGCAATGATTTTATCTTGATTTTTTTTATTATTCTAAAACAAATGCGTTCAAAGGTTTGCTATTACTTTGTCGCAATATTTTAATGGTATAACTGTTTCTGTAGGCTTTGGACCTGAATGTGGATCTGAGTGCTGCTAGTGCTGCTGAAGAATGAGAAGCAGTTTAGTCGATAATCTGATGATGATTTCTCAGTTACTTGGGAAACCTGTTTTCCTTGGCATCTGTTCCTGCTATGCAACCATCTTATGACTTGTAATAAGTCCGTCTTTTTCATGTCCTTGTGAATCTTTTTTTCTTTTCAGTTCACAATACGTTTGTTCTGCATCTGTTATTGGGTGTTGCAGAAATGTTCAGTGTTACGATGTGTTAAATTCCCGTTTTCTTTGGAAACGGTTTGGTGAATGTTATCTTCACTTTACTGTGCATCCTTTGTAAAAAGTTCCTTTTTCATGGAAGTTCTTATTTTGCCGTCTCTTAAGAAGAGAATCACTTGCAGCTGTACAAGGCGATTAAGAATGTTCCCATTTCCCACATTGTACGGATCGTTTCCAAAATCCTTGTGTCGGCGTGACCATTAGGGTTAAATGTGGCATGTTGGCTGCAATTAGGGTGGTTGATTTTGCGTTGCCAGGATTATAGGTGGTCTATCCCCTGGCTTATAGCAGCCAGCTTGCATGTATCCGACTAACCCGGACATGAATGTTGTGGTGTGCTATAATGCTACTAGTATATCTTTATTCTGCGGTGTTGGTCCCTAACTGGATTGCGTAGGGGACTGTGAACGACCTGGAAATAAAAATTTGCATTGAAATACCATCTTCTGTTGCGTTTAAGCAAGATGCGGGGGTTTGCACAATTGTAGCTAAAGGTACAAGTTTAGATGCAGGAGCTCCTGGATTACCAGGATGCTCACGGTAACCTTATTACATATTGTATGATAACTGGCGACCCTCGGCACTGGCAAATTAAACTTGGGGAGTTCGACACTACCGTGTCCTCAAGTAAGTTAACGCCTAACAAAACTTGGCGTTGACCGCCATGTCCCGCGTGTAATCTTTCAAGTCTTAAGTAGAAGTTGCGGGTTGTATATTATCTTCTCCGTCGGAACTTGATGCAGACATTTTGAGCATTTTGTTGGCGAATTTGGTAGGGGATTTGGAGGTGGATGCGTCGTGTGTAGACTTGCTCCTACTTTTCCCAATTTCCACACATTTACGCAGCGCGCCATGTACCGGTTCATCAAATATAGCCTTGTTCAAAGAACTACCCATCTGGTGTAAAACATTTCACATTTCAAAAAAGTGTCAATAATTCATCTACACACATGTATGATCGACTTAATTGACCATATTAAACATTGTGGTGAAAAAACGACTAAAGATTCTATTGTGAAACCCGCTCATAAGAAAGTTCACCTTTCGGTGTTCATGTTCGCTATGGTAATGTCAAAAAAGAAGTGCAAGAGAGAAAGAAACAATGAACACCTGTGTTACAATTGCATAGAGCGGCAAAGTGCTGTAACTGCATACGATCTCGACGAACACCCTACATTATTGTGCATAGTCTTCAAATTATTTACATAAATAAGATTAAGTCGAGGGTAACTAAAAAGAGAAGAGTGAAGTAATAATTACACTATGACGAGTCTTGGGATGATATAGACCAGTGTCCCGTTCTTGCACGAATAGAAACCAAATCGCACCTGCAAGTTAATCAAAATGCATTGACAATGTTATTACTAAGTTATAAGGGTTACCTAATTTGGTACGCTTTGCGTACATGTTCTTAGTTCTGTCAAAAAAAGAAAAGTGTAGTACACAGTATATTTGTACATCAAATGAAAGTTTTGTTCGAAAATCTTATAAACTTGAGGATATAGAGATAAGAGCCTACAAAGCCGAGAAATGACATTTCTCAGTTTAAACGGATCCGGAAGTGATCGTGAATACTTACCCAAATCCAAAAGAAAATTGCAATTTCAAAGGAAATTTGGAAAAGAGTAACGTGGATTAGGACAAGGAAGAATCTGGGAGTGTTGCACCAGAAATGTTCATCAGAAGGTTGGATTTCCAAATCTCCTATAAAAACACTGTGCTTGTCCGCCACTTCCTTCGCTAGTTGGTTTATTACATGCACTAGCTTGGTGCCGACTAGTAGTACTACCTGCGGAAATTTCCATTCGTGTCAAGTCGTGCACATCTCAACTTGTATAGCGGACGAGTTTTAAATCTTGATCACCTTCCTATAATTTAATTAGTTAATCATATTTGCTCTGATTTGAAAGAACAATGTTTGCTAGTAGCCAATTGCAAGCATGCTAGTTAAACAGTTTGACAACGCTAACGAAGTAATGACACATTGGCGATTTGGCATGCATGTAACATTTGATATATCCCGATATTCTACGTACTTATATACTAGATTACTAGTATGCGACAAAAAACTATGAGAAAGAGAAATTTTAATCATAGCGTAGATATTTTCAACAAACACTTACTCTACTAACAAGTATCGATGAGTCTTTTTTTTTCTTTTTCTTTTTAATGACTTACGAGTTACGACATACGGAGTATAAATTTTTCTTAATTTGAATCCTGAAATTGGTGCAATTTATCAATAAAATGGATATGGAGTACTTGATTTGAACTACTTACCACCAAGGGAGCAAAACATAGCCAAAAGTAGAAAGTCCAACCTACAACATCGTCACAGTGAAGTGTCTATGCATCAATTGTTTTGACCTAATAATTTGATTCAAAAAACTTTGTTTATCTGAGGTCGCAATGTTATCAATCTTACCAGCAACATTCAACAATAGAAAGGCGACCATGAATATCCACAGATACCAACTACAAAATTTGCGAGAGTAAACATTAAAATGTAATAAACAGATGAAATAATTTATTTCCCCTAATTTTATTTGTTCTACAAATAGGCTGGAAAAGTCCATCACAATTTGTATATTGCAGGTAGATACTTCATACTCCCTCCATTTTTTTAAATTGTTAAATTTACTAAATAAAAATAGTTCAGCTTACCTCAGTCCAACAACGTCCATGAAATCAGATTCATAAGCGCGCAATATAAATTTATGGAAGTCAAACTGTGGATTTCCTTCACAATGAGCCTACAAACACACGTACTTATTACTAGCTAGTAATTGTAATTAATGCGAACTTACACAAGACATATTGTTGTGAATTCACGAATATAATAACTCATGCATGACTAGTTTAAGGCTGTAAGGCAGCTGATCGAGTTTGCCATAATAACCAGGTTATGTAGTTGAGTGGCGCACGTACGCTACCTTAATGAAACCTGAGCGCATCACAGCATAATCTGATCGTGAAACTGGGTGGTAAATATGTTTCAAGTGTGATACCTAAGAAATGGAGGCATCAATTGTGATATAATATCAGCAACATTGAAAATGATGTATATCGATCTTCAATTAAGACTACTTAATAACGACAAACTTCTTTCGTTCTTTTGAAATGTTAGTGTTTAGTTAAACTAGTTAAACTATACGAGAAGAGTTCAATCCTAACGTTACGAATATTTAAATAAAAATGGAGAGACCAATGTATGAAATTGACAAATCTAATCCAAACTACTTCAAAAGTTCAAATGTTCTCATCACCGGAGTATTTTCATCAATTAACCAGAATTGTTCTATTTTATATGAGAAAATTCCAATTGCATATTCTATGCATGTGTAGGAGCATGCACATACCAGATATGATAAAATGAAATTATCACCACCATAAACGTGCTTTTTTATAAAGACACTCTCTTGAACATTGGTGACTTTCTCTTGGCGGTTCCAAATAATTATTTCATCACAAAGAACGAAAGATTTATTAAATATCCTGAGGCAATAATAAACCGAGAAAACCCCCATGCATTTTGAGTTTCTAACCACTAGACCAACGACCTTGATGCTCAAAGAAAGTATATTATAACCGATAATAACATACCTTCCTGCTCCTATCGACAAGTTCTTATGTATATATGTCTCCCAATTTCGCCATCGGTGTATCTACAGAAGAAATTCAAATAGAACATATAGATAGGTATTATGTTCACAAATTAATTAAAGTAATGTAAGCACCTTACTATGCTATTTTGTAATCTAGACATGCGTTATATATTGCAGTTTAAGAAATTAATATCTTCAACCTTCATTAACCTTTAATTTTTAATTTTGTTTTTTTGGAGGTCACCTTCATTAACGCTTTCATCTACCATAGTAAAGATGAATTAATTTAAATAATTAGTACAGTGATACATACATGCAAAATTAAGATAGTTTACTAATATTGAATTATTGAATGTTGATTGATTCACTATTAATTTTTTGATGTGATCGTCATTACAACTATATTATCTTAAGCATTATGGGATCGAATGATTAAGATTTTTTAATCAATTATCTTAATAAGCTTATATATATAATAAAAGAACTTTGTAAAGATTTGATTATTTCACTCTGTGAAAAAAAAATCAAAGTCTTACGGAGCGATCAACTAATCTCTCCCGGCCCCTTTGGGATGGAGTCCTCTTTCTTTCTCTTAGTTTTACATATATAATAATATATTTATACATACAACTTTATTTCATTTCATTGTAATGTTTAATTTATCTTACCGAACATAACTTAAAAAATTTGTACCCTAGTGTTGACTCTAGTTACCTGGATATAGAAAAGTAAATTAAAATTTGTACCCTCGTGCTTATAATGAACATGAGTAAATTTTCTAGAAACGAAATAATCATTTTAATTTAAAAATTAAATAAAATATCTTTTGATGTCAAAATATTTGGGCATATAAAATGTTATTTCAAAAAAAAAAAAAAAAAACTTACTAGCTAATGATAGAAATATTTATGCTCTTTCTCAACACCGTTTCTCCTTTTCACCTTTGTATATATGGTTTTGTAAGGTACCTTTAAATTATACATACATGATGATGACATGCACAAAATGTTGGTACAAAATATAGTACTAGAAACTAAATTTACCTACAACAATATTCACAATAAAAGAAATAAATTAATTATTCATTAATTCAAATGATATTGAGTTATATATGTAACTTTATACTTCCAAGTGTTACTGTGACAACATTCATAACCACGGTCACCACGGCTAATATGAAGATAAAGGTATGTAAGTCGTGTATGGCATGTAGAGATAAGAACGGAACTGTCCCCTAAACATACAAATGAATTCAAAGATCAATACTAATGCATTATGAAGTTATTAATTTGAAATGCAAATTAAATCCAAATAAAACATGGTAGATATAGTTCGAAATTTGATTTGCATATAGTCAATTATTATCTTATACGGAATATAATCTTTCTTATAAACTGTATTTCGTAAATCTATTTTCCCTTTATGTGGCCAAATGCATACGCTAAATGTTTAGTAATTATCAGCATTACTTATGATCATGAAATTTATTCAAGCACTCTTTTGCCTTTTGACATTGACTTCGTCAATTTTGGAATTGAGAATTATTACCTTCTAACTTGTTGTATAAAGGATTACATGTATTCCAGTTGACACAGTACAGTAGTTTGTTTGACTTGTCAAGGTAAAGAAATTAAAAGAAAACACACTTGGAGACTTGGACGTAGAGTTCAAAAAAAACAATTTGCTTGAAATAATTTTTCCCCCAAAATTAAAATGCATTTTGCTAAAGGTCTACATTGTAACCTTTGATAATAAATTTCAGTGTTCTTTTGAAAAAAATAAAACCATATTAGGTATACATTTTTTCATATATATGTGAAGAAGTGAACAAATTTAAATGACATTTTTTCTATCATCTATTGCATTTAAATACTAATGAAATATTCATCATGTGAATTGTATATATGTTTGTCGAATAATCCACAACTCAAACTCGATCACTTATTCACTAATATAAGATGGTTGAGTGTCGACGATGCCGATTTAAACTAAGCATATCATTAGGAATAAATAGAGAAATTGCATTGGTTTCGTATACATACTGGTTTACAATGTGACTTATTTCATCTTCAGCCAGGAGACGACGATGATATGGTGTGGTTTGGAAATGAGCAACCGTAGAAGCCTCTTCTTTCTTACAAGGGAGCCATTTATTGGCCAAATGTTGTGGCATGCATATTTCACTTAGTTTCGTTTGAAATACCGTCAGCAGCAATGATATAAAGTATAAACCCCAATAACATCAGTTCTGTATGTCAACACACACATATCAAAATTAGTTCTTATAATAATCATTAGTTTATCGATATTATTATTATTATATAACCAAAGACTTAGTAATGAATGATGATTTACAAGAAATTAGTGGGGAGTTGGGGTACTATCTTAATAATATAGAACTAAATTTCTAGCTTGTTTAATGTATGCTGTATACATATTTTCTGAGTGAGTTCTTCGTATGTAATTAACTCAGTAATCGTACTATATACTAGTATATCAGATCTTCGTGTTATAATGCTGTTTTCTAAAACGATTATTGTATGTTACTAGTTGGCATGTTAATTTCCAAGGGATCTCTTATACGATTTTCACACTACGACCAACAAAATGTTTTTTTTTTTAAAAACGACCAGTGGGAGTCTTAATTATACTCCCTATATCGTAATAATGGAGTAATATTTTTGTAGCATAATTTTAACTGTACTTGGTCAGATTAGTTGAAGGTTGTATAAGTTATTAATTAGAAGACCAAAAAGAAAAGAAAAGAAGGACAAAGTCTTTCCTCATTCTCACCTTCTTTGTACCTTTTCCAAGGCCTCTTTCTGATATCTTCTATGGTGGTTAGCTTTCAATTTCTGCAACGAATTCGATCATCATATACTTTCGGTAGTGTTAACGTTATATATTACCAAAAACATCAAATGTGTACTTCACTAAACATCTATCCTAAGGGATATTAGTTAATTAGAACGAACGACTATTTTCATTTTCAATTCGTAAGTTGAAATTAATATCATCCTACATATTTAGTTTTTACTACTTTTAATTGTGAGATAAGAATCCAAACATACAGTTTGAGAAAAACCACCAATAAGATCAGAGCGTGAAAAAAACCCAATATTATAATGTGGTAATAATAATAAAGCGCAGGGAGTTGAGGACTCACTACATACCTTGCCAACGAAATGGAGTAGTCTTTCAAAGATGAGAGAAATTGTGACAATGATCGTGCACACAACAGCCACCACCCATGTTGGGGTGGACTCTAGAGTTGTGTTTTCGCCTCCGCCTTCGCCACCGGCCATCCTTTTTATTCTCTTCTTCAAAAAAATTCCGGGACTTTCACGGTTATTGAATAGATTTCTTGCCGAAGTACTACTTGTGCTGTTAGTACATAAAATGCGTCTTCGAACATGTTGTGAATATATAGGTGGTTACTCAGGTTGTGAGGTCAATGCAATTAAAATAGTGCTAGTAGAAAATATTCACATTTTGTATATATTGTTGCACATTGTCTTTTTTTTTTTTTTTTTTTTTTTTTTTTTTTTTTGTTCCTATTCATTAATGTGCGACACGACATTTACCATGAATATTCAATTTATCAAATTACAATAAGAGAATGTAATCAAACAAAACATTTGTATATAATGAAAGAAGATGGTACACATACACAAACTAACCACATAGTAATTCAATAAGTTATTTAATGTTGTCTTTGTATTTTTATTTTTATTTAATAAATTGTATGAAGTCATATTAAAATCGATTGGTAATAAGAATCCTACTCATTTCCCTCAAAAAAAAAAAAAAAAAATCCTTGACGTCAGAAAAAACAAAGAATCCTACATTCCTACTCATTCCTTCATATCTAATCATTTGGAGTACTACATTATACATTTATACCAATAATATTCCATATCATTTAAGTATCAATCCATGCATCCGGCCTCCAAATCCTCCATATCCGTTCCCACCCACCTTTATTCCTTATAAACCATAAAATAGTGGTCGTTTGGTTGCCAAGAAAAATCATGGGAATTCAAAAATCACATGAATTGAAATTTTTGGAGTTGTTTGGTTGCCTAAAATCATGTAAATTGAGAATTCATGGGAATTTCCAATTCCTACAAAGTGGAGGAATTGGCTTACCTAGCCCCCCCTTGGTAATTAGAAATTCCTGTGGAATTACAATTCCTACATGTAACCAAACAATTTTGAAAAATTCATGTGATTTGGTACAACCTGTGAAGTGGGATTTCATGGGCATTCGAAATTCCCGTATGCAACCAAACGACCATTAAATCTAAGCTTTTTCATTTTTGTCCCTGCGTAGTCTACTAAAAATTCATGCCGGTTCTTATATTTCAACCAAAAAGGAAAAAGAAAAAAAAAATCATGCCGTTCAGAAGTTAAGTGTCGGGATAAAATCTAATTTCGCGAATGCAATCATATATACATTCAAGTACCTCTAAATTCGCCCCTGCCGTAAATCAAGTTTCATACATTTATGATATATGTCGTACATTGGCTTAAACATCGTGCACTTATTTAATAAGCGAGTCAAGGGAACCCCGGCGCAACTAAGATGTTATCGTTGGCTCGTTGCAAAGGATGGACAGCCAGTTGGCTTGTTAAGTCAAAGTATTGGCGTACGTAAACTGAAGTCTAATAAAAAATCCTCTCTCTTTCTCTCTTTTCCTCTCCCTTTCTCTCAAAAACTCTAGCCTCTAAATCTCAATCTAGGGGCTACCACCCATCAATTAGATGGTGGTAAGCCCCAAATTTCTTATTACTTTCACCCTAATCAATAGTTATCACTAGTTATTATCAATAATAACTCGTTACTACCTCCTCGAGAGGGTATCTCTACCACCATTAGGTGGTCTATACAATGGTGGTCTATACTGAGATTTGCGAGAACTCTACAAGGATTTGATGTTCATTAATTTTGTCATGACGTTGAGATGGATCGGATGCTGAATTCTCTTCTACTTGCTGGCGGATCTGCTCATCCTTTAACAAACTACAAGAGATCAATAGGCCCCCTCGGGTCAAGCTGTATCATGAAGCAGCATTATTATAGAGGGTTTTCGGATCATGAGTCACCTAACAGAATTATCATAGTTTTGTTGAGGTTTGAGTTTTATTTGATGTTAGCGATGTATTTTGATAATTTCAGTACTCGTTGTAGATGCCGTATGGCTAATTATTATGAATGAATTTCCTTCTATTTAAAAAAAAAAAAAAAAAAAAAAACTGAAGTCTAATAGATTTTTTTTTTTTTTTTTTTTTTTTTTTTTTTTTTTTTTTTTTTTTTTTGGTTACAAGTCTAATAGATTATTAGCAATGTGAAAAGTGCATTGTTGGTTCAAGGCCAGCTTTTGAGAATCTTCGTTTCTTTAGATTAATGGATTAATGTAGTGCAATACGAAATCGAAAATTAAGATTTCGTTCAAATTGTTCGTATTGAAACTCTTGTAAGGCTGGTCGTATTCTCGTAGTTTCTCCTGTCCATCGGAATAACATGGGATACAAATTCATCATACTTGCCATACTCCTACTTGTTACTAAACATGTTGAACATCAGATTATTGGCTCCAGTCTCGGCCGAGAGCGAAACCTACACTAAGAGGAGCTTGTTTATAGTTATGAAAGAGCTTCCATTGTGTGTGGAGCTAGGAGTAGGACCGTTGGACAGCCTTTGAATGTCGTTGTTGGCTTTTTGCTCCGATGAGCTTACTTGGTTAGCGACCTAGAGATAATCAGTAACAAGAAACTAATCCCGATAGATATACCTATTCCAACATAATTTATGGCCCTTTGAGAAAATCATTTTTCCAACAGTCGTCGCCACAGCGAACTTTGAATGTAAAAAAAACCCAGAATTCAAGAACAGTAGCACCTGATATCCCAGATTTTGGGATGTAAACGCAGGGCCAGCTATGAGGGTGTGCGCAAACAAGGCCTTATAAGTAACTCTAGGCCATTAGAACTTGGACAAAACTCCCCAAAACAACAACAAAAAAAAATGGTTAAATTCCGTTGGCAAATATGTCAAAAGTCTTGAAATGCACTTCAGGGATTATGCTGATACTTCCTGGCTAAGGTAGAAGATTCAGGAGAACTCGGGGTCACTTGTACAAGGGAAAGCAAAAAATTCACATTCACACCAGTATATTCGGTCTACCAATTAGTGAATAAAACAAAAGCTCGCTCATGTCTATGCATACTGGTACAGTCGTACGGACGCACAACAATGCCACAGAACCAATGATAAAAACCCTTTTGAAACAAGTAGTCAGCATAAATTGCAGTTCAGCAGATGGCAAAAAACCAACTAAGGAAGAACAGATTCTCAGTCCTACTGTACCAGTTTCCATAAGACAGGGCCATGTTAAAGATTGATTACAAAAAGTTGGCAGCATTGTAGCAGTCAATTAAGAGCTCAGTAACTGTAAGTAGAAATTTGTTAAGCATGAAAAACATAGGTTGACATATCTGAGCATTAAGCGCTAACTAACCCCTTGGGATGAATTATCCAGGTAAGCTACATTAAAAAATCCTCAGACTACCATACTTCAATTCTTCACGGATGTCTACAACAATAAGTAATGCACAGCAAGATTCACCAATACCACAATAACGCCAGTCATTCTCAAACAGGTGCTGTCACTACTTCTTCAAAGGAACACCTCTACACATACTACATCAGTAAGAAAGAGCCTTAGCAAGTGACATTCTGTCAGTCATTATACCTGTAGTACTCTTCTGCCATATGAACCCCATAGCGCTTAGCTAGACGCTTTGAGGTGCCATCAGCATATAGCATATCCATTAACTCAAATTTCTGGTAATGGGCTTTCAGGGTTTCATCTTGTTGCTTGGAGAGTTTCTCTTCCTCTTCTAGCCGCTTCTGCCAAACAAAAGTACATAGAAACAAGCAAAACGATGTAACTCACCAACAGACAATTAAGTAGCTAATCTTATTGTTAATCACTAAATGTTCCAAACCTTGAGCACGAAAGATTGTTCGGCAAGATGTTTCTTTGCAAGACTTTTCAGCTTCTTAGTCACCTCATAATCAGGGTCTTCAGGGTCCAACCAGCGTATTTCGATCTTTCTACCAGGCTTTGGAGGACGATCACCAAACATCTCTGGTTTAGCTGCAAGGCCTCTCACAGGTCTTGGCATTCCTGTCATCATAAAAGGATACGAAGACAGCATATCAATGATGACTTTTGCTTGTTTGTCGTTATCCAACTCCACCAGGGCGCACTTTGAATTGTAGTGGGGCTCATTGTAGTTTGGAATGAAGTCGATATTGTTTACATTCCCATACTGCTCAAATGCAGTCTTAATAACCGACTCAGTAACAAGGGGTGAGAGGTTGTCAAGGTACACAGTTCGCTTCACCTTTTCCCTGAATTTCGCATATTCCTCAGCTTCACTTCCCATGGCAGACAACTATCCTGCCAAGTACTCGGACTAATTAGATGTTGCAGCATAAGAGTACAAAACAAGAGCACACACGAACTAACAACTACTCAGGGACATCTTTGCACCAAATTCTTGGTGATCACTGATAAGCAACCTTCCCAACATGTAAATTGTTCCAACGATGATGCTTAAACCATAAAAGTTCAATTATAGAGTTCAATGACCGAGCGATTCTAACAAAATTTGCCCGAGTATACCCATAAACTTTCGCGAAATCATAGCAGATATACAGAAAATTCCTTTTGAATTCAAATGACCCAGGACATAACACTTGACTGCTATCATTTAAAGAGACGAAACAATCCAAAGCAACCCAATCATCCAAACCAAGACATCATAATGTATAGAACTATTAAACAAGGCTTCCTGAACAAGCCACCTCGTAGATTCAAGGGACCCTTCACAAAACCCTAATAACAAAACCTACGAAATGAAAATTATGGGAAATTGTTTCCCAATACAACAACTACAAAAATACAGTCAGAAGATTGCACGGACCAAACCCCCTCCATCTGATTGTGAATTAAACTTCGAAAAATTTGTTCTCATCCCCCAACAAAACCAGAAATTCACCATTTATAATGAACACAAATCAGAAAATTAATAAAATTAGAACAGAAAAGCAAACGAAAATAACAATAAGGAGAACGGATTGGCATTTTACCTGTAAAGTTACTAAATTGATTTGGTCGGAAATTGCACGATTGATTTGGGCGTAAAATTGCTCAAAAATGTGTTCAAACGAGATTGTGCTTGGCCTAGCTTAAGCCGATGTTTAATGTTGCTGGTTTAGGTTACATTTAATTCTTCATTTTTAGTTTTTCAGGAAAAATGATCATTTTTGAGGTAGCCAAGGTTTGGCGAAACTCTATGTTGAGTACCAAAATTTTGAGTTATATCACTCTGGGTATCCAAGGTCTGAATATAATCTAGGTTCGACTACTTCTACCTAAATTATGTAGTTATTTGTAGTCAATTGGTGCTTTTACAAAGGATTAAAGTTGGACTAGTGGTTAGAAAACTGATCTGCCTAGGAGATGTCCTGAGTTCAGATCCTCATATCCCCATCCCAATGCTGCTCCTATGTACCACAAAAAAAAAAAAAAAAAAAAGTGGTTGCTAAACGCAGCATAAAATAATAACATAAATAAATATACCTTTTTAACTTCCCTAAACTACCCTTTTCTATTTTATTTAGGAAACCAAAACTATTAAAAAAAAACCCAAATAAATACTACTCACCCAAAATAATATCAACTGTTCAATAATTCTATTGTAATTTATCGTGATTATGACAGACGAGATTCCTAACGATTTTTTTGAGATAAGAATGAATGTTTTTTGATTTCATAACATAGTGTCAACCGCCGCAATAGACACCTAGTGTAGGCTGTCGACTGCCATGATCAACGGCCTAAAAGAGACTGCCGACCAGAGTGTTCGACACCCTTTAGCTACTGTTGATAAGCATAGTCGACACCCTTTAAGAGGGTGTCGACTGTCGTGGTCGACACCTCATGCCCTTGTATTGGTAGTTTCAGTCGACACCCCTTCCATATGTGTCTATCACTTTGGTCGACACCCGCTACACAAGTGTTGATAACGTTGGTCGGCACCTCGTACAATAGTGTCGCTAGTTGATTCTTCCTTGGATATGTGTAGGTTGTTTTCGCTTACTCTTTCTCACGCGTGCTATATGTTGAATCAACATGAGCGGGATCATCAGTTGTCCATTTGCCATCTTCTTTAAAGACCTCTTTAGTCTTCGGTGAGTTGTAATCAGGATGAATACTCATGTCCACCCCCATCATTTATTTGACCTCATTAGTAATCATTTTAAACCTTAATTAATTAACCATATTAAACCCTAATTAATCCACTGATTTTATGATTATAGTACAAATTTAGTACCCAATCAACTGATTTTAGCACCAGCAAAACGGGAGGACTAGAAGGCAAGAGGTTCGGTTGGGCATCGTCGCTTGATAGTCTGTGTTGTTGATCAGAAAATTCAAGAATTTATGATCGGAGTATATGGTCGCCCTTGCCCTTCTCCATGGTTTTATCATTCATTTAAGGCAAATTTAATGGAAATAACCCAACGTTCATCTTATCTTCTACAAATAACACAACCTTTCAACGTTAATGAAAATAACCCGACATTTGCATTTGCGTCACAATTATGTCCATACGATCAATGTGATGAGAAACTCAGGCGTGCTAATTAATCTCTTGCATCCTATTAGACGGAAGAAATTAAAAATGAAAAAGACAAATTGTCCCTTATTCATTATCTTCCATGACATGTTACGGTGATGCTATGTCAAAAAGAGAATGAAGCAAAGGGGAAATTTCAAGAATTGCAGTTTACGATGAGCATGGCCATGAATTTACGATGATAGCTACCCTCGAAATTGTACGTAGATACCTCAAATTATGATGGTCTTGTTATTCCTGGAGGGCGAGCCCCATAGTGCCTTGATTTAATTTGGTTGATAATGTTATCGCCTTTGTAAAGATTTTCATGGAGACTAGAAAGCCAATTGCACCTATTTGCCACGACCAATGGTAGCCAGAGATTCTCATTCCGGTGAGGTTTAGGATATAATTGTAACACAAATAGAAATGTCAGGTTATTTTCATTAACACAAAAAGCTTGGATTATTTTCAGAAGATTAGACAAACATTGGGGTATTCTTGTTAAATTTGCCTTCATTTAATCGTATTGTGATAGAGTATAGGTTTTTCTTTTTTCCAAATAAAGGGTGATTTGGTAAAATGTAATTATTGATATTTATCTTTATTATTTAAAAATATTATTTTATTCTGCGTTTAGGTGGTTTTTTTGCTGCGTTTAGCGCTTTCGAAAAAAGATTGGTGCTTTTACATATCTATATGACTAAGGGTTCGTTTGGATGGTAAGATGGGAATTAGAGTGATAAGAGGTGGAATTGGGGAGGGATAAGGAGGTGGGAATTGAGAAAATAATCCCACTCCCTCATTTGGGTGAATGTGGGAATAGATGGTGGGTATTAAGGTGGGAACTATTTATTTGACAATCGTACCCTCCAATAAATTATCCTCTATCTCTCATTTTAGTGATAGTAATCATGTCATTTTACCCTATTTATTCTCTAATCCTAATACCACCCCCCATTAGGTAATAGAAATGTGGGAATGGAACTCTCAAATCTCAAATCCCCAAACCTAATCCCTAATGTTCTCTCTCTCCTCCCCCCATTTCCCCACCACTGCCGCCACCACCTCCCACCGCCGGCGTGCACCAACCACCACCTTATCCGCCGGCGTCACCACCACTGCCACCACAAGACGCCGGCGAGCACTTCCCCCTTAACCTTTCGACCACCACCGTAAGACCCCCAATTTTAGATATAGGTTTCCGAAAATAAAAATAAAAAGACTTCTTCCGCGATCTAAAAGGTGAATGCCTTGTTGGGAGTAAGATGTTAGGAATCTATTATAAACTGATCATATGAGCCTTAGTTTCCCAATGTGGGACAAACCAACTCCATAAACCACTTTCCAAATTCCGTAGTGTTACAAAATCCCCCACTCGACGTCCCCGTCGCGCCTCGACCATTCCATACCAACATCATCATAGGTCCAAGATCTCCCCCGCTAGACGGCTGACCTGGGCCTTGCCCCAGCACTTAGCACGCGGTCGCAGGGTTGCTCTGATGCCATCTGTAATAGCCCGATCTATCATCCATCGCAACACAACCCAATAAGATGAGTAGTCACCTCTTAGACCCATATATCCTCTCCGGGCTCTAAAAGGTGAAGGCCTTGTTGGTAGTAAGATGGTAGGAATCTATTATAAACCGATCATATGAGCCTTAGTTTCCCAATGTGGGACAAACCAACTCCATAAACCACTTTCACAATTCCGTAGTGTTACATTCGGTTGTTGCTTTGATTTAATTTGTATTTTTGTTACATTATTATTACTATTAGTTGATTTATTTTAATTTTTTGTTAATATTTTTTGGTACCATTTTCCTCTCATTTCTCTCTAATTCCTCACCTACCCAACAAGGTGTTTTGAATAAGTCCTCCATCCCCTTCCCTCCCCTCCTCTCCCTTTACCTCTCAAAATGTTATCCAAACAGACCAGAAGTGTCTCTTT
The DNA here is from genome assembly GCA_963680865.1 of Spergularia marina. Lineage (NCBI taxonomy): Eukaryota > Viridiplantae > Streptophyta > Magnoliopsida > Caryophyllales > Caryophyllaceae > Spergularia > Spergularia marina. The sequence continues at coordinate 15,368,965 of OY804553.1, read as the reverse complement.
GGCCAAATTTTTCTAAATCGTTTTCTATTTTTCATAATCAATTTCTTTGAAAAATGTTTTTTGGAAAAATAGTGGGTGTTTGGTTCAACATACTACAAAAGCACTTTATTTGTTATTGTAATCGATTTTTCTTTTTTTTTGGTCAAATTAAAAATATCTCACAAATATATGATTTTTAGAGAAACAGAAACAGAAACACCGATTTGGTGCTTCTGTTTTTTACGGTCAGTATTTAAGAAAGAGCTTTTTAAAATAGTTTATAACTTCTCAAAAACTCTATGTTTGGCCAAATTTATAGTTTTGGAGACTAAAAACACTTTGAAAAGCTAGGCCAAACACATACTAAATTTCTTTATTAAATGAAAACTTGATACAAACTAAGAAAAAAAATAGATGATATCATTTTGTTGTGATATTGATGATGTTCATATTATCTCTTTTTGGTGCAATTAATTTAGAATTTTTTTTTTTACAATTACTCCCTCTATAAAAGAATATAAGCCGTTCTCAATTTTCAAATAAGTGATTTGACTGCCTAATATATCTCAATCTATACGAGTAAAAATTATAAAAACATGTTCTTGTTATAGGATTTTTGGCTACGAGTCTAACACTATAAGTTTCATAATTTTTGGCTAATTTTTTTTCGTAAAATCTATGGTCAAATCGTCGTCTCGAAAAGTGAGAACGACTTATATAATTTTATAAAGGAGTAGAACATAAACACATAATTTTGTAACGCCAAATTTTGTACAAAGACAAAATAAGGAAACAAATGAATTTTATTAATATTACAAAGTTAAGTGTACAATCTCTATGTATTCTCTGAATTCTACAACGCAGTAGGGGTATTGTACAAAGACAAAATAAGGAAACAAATGAATTTTATTAACGCTGTAGGAGACAAAAAATTCACAACCTATCAAAATGCGCCACGTGGAGGTTGAAAAGTCTACGTTGACAAGTTGACCGGCCAATTATAAAAGGCCACGTGTCATTTTTATATTAGATGACTGTTGAATAAAATATCGTCACATGTCACCTACGAATCACAGTTGGAAACGAACTGCAAGAAGATGATTCCAAATTAAAATGGAATTAATTAACTCAGAAGATGAAGTTTCTCAGAAGACAATGACTTCCACCAGTTAACTTCCTCCTAAGATAGGGTCCTAGCTCAATCTTAACTCAATCTTTTGAGTTATCCTAACTTCCATCAAACTCTCACCTCCTCCACTATAAATAGAGGATGACCCCCACCTCACAATTGTCTTCCAGATTCCTGGAGATCAAGTCTTCCACATTCCTGAAGTCCAAGTCTAGAAAATCCCTGAAGACCATCTTGGAGAAAGCTCTCAAGCACCAAGATCAAATCAAGCAACCCTCAAGATCCAGAGAAGGCTCACAAGCACCAAAAAGTCGCCGACAACAATAAACCTACAACAATCAACTCACAAGATCCGGAGAAGGCTTCCAAGCACCGGAGATCCACAGAAGTTCAATAATCATCCACAAAAGTTCAACAATCAAATCTAATTCAAGATCAAGCCTAGGCCCTTGAACGCGAAATTCGAAGTACCATCAAGGAGACTCTCAAATCAAGATTGTCAAAACCCTAAATTCAAATCCAAGTATAGTTCGAGATCAAGTCATCACGACCCTCGAATTGAAGATCAAAGTGGAGATTAAGTCAGATGATTTATTTCTATTTTAATAGAAATCACAGAGATTGTACACGAAATTCTGATAAATATTAAATTCATTTGAAACTCATATTTTGTTGTGTTATTCAGATCTATACAAAATTTGTGTTTACAAATTTTTGGTGAACCCGACGTGAAGATCTCTGCCTCTCATCTTTTTCTCCGAAAGATTGATCGTGCCCTTGATGAAGAAAATTGTTGCCAACAAGGAGTGTCCTCAAGGTGCACGACATCCTCCACACTCTTGTCGATCCACAACAGTAGCGGTTATGGTGATTGAAGCAGAGACCATGGAGGAACAAATTGCCAACATGGAAATTCTTCTCGAAGATCTCATTAAGCAAAGGGAAGAGATCGATACAGAAATCAAGCACCGTGACGAGCAAATAGTCATCCTCACTGAAGAATTGGAGAAAAGTTCAAGAAACAAGTCCTCCAAGAACAAAGGCAAACAAAAGACAAAAGGGGGCGAAATTATCAAAGGATCTTCCTCCAACTCACTATCACGACAACAAATTCAAGACATGGTGGTGAATATGGTGGACGAAGGTTTCAAGACCAATCAACGATACGTCAAACCATACTGACGAGCTCCGAATGCCCTTCGGCTACAAACCTCCAAAATTTCAGCAATTTGGTGGAAGAGGCGATCCAAGACAACACATTGCTCACTTCATCGAGACATGCAGCAGCGCTGGAACTAAAGGAGACCTCATGGTGAAGCAGTTCGTTCGCACCCTAAAAGAAGTGGCCTTTGACTGGTACACAGATTTGGCGCCTGACTCAATCGACAGTTGGAAACAAATGGAAGAAGCTTTTCTCAATCGCTTTCACAGTACCCGTAGAGTCGTCAGCATGACCGAGTTGTCAAACACCAAACAACTTGATGGAGAACTAGTCATCGAATATATCAACCGTTGGCGAGCCTTAAGTCTTCAATTCAAAGATCACTTGTCTCAAGCCTCGGCCGTGGAGATGTGCATCAAGGGAATGCATGCAGAATTTTTCTACATACTCCATGGAATCAAGCCCAAAAATTTTCAAGATTTGGCAACAATGGCGTGCGACATGGAGCATACAATCTCCAATTGTAAAGATTTCAAATTTCCAAGCAAAGTGGAGGAAAAAGCTGCGTACGAGTTGCCGTCCAACAAATCTGGTGCTGAAGATTCTGATGATAGCAGTACCACCACGTCTGATGATGGAAGTTCGAAGTCGACAACTTTAAAATCTTCGGAAGATGATGATCAATAAAACGACGATTCAGTTGTGCCCGATGATGAATCATAACATAATGCAGAATCAAATTATACTGTAGTTTTGATGACAAACCAGTCATGAAGAAAGCTCCCCACAAATCGCGAATTGTAATCATCTCAAACCACGAACTGCAATTTGCCACCACGACTCGCAAAGTGCAATTCGCCACCACCACTTGCAAAGTGCAATTCCCCTCCACGAATCGCAAATTGCAATTCGTCTCCTCAAAGGGGGCAACTCCAGAATGGTAGGGCACATAGGAGTTGCAAACTCCTCGTCTTCGACAAAGCAACGAAGTCGACATTCAAGCCAGTCGTAGACGATTGTTCAAAGCCGGACCAAATGAAGGTATCCTGAACAAGAAATCAACAAAATCAAGGGCTTCTAAGCAAGAGCCTAAACTGCCAAGTTCAAATCCAAATCAAGCGCTCCTAAGAAAGAGCCTAAACTGCCAAGTTCAAATCCAAATCAAGCGCTCCTAAGAAAGAGCCTAAACTGCCAAGTTCAAATCCAAATCAAGCGCTCCTAAGAAAGATCCTAAACTGCCAAGTTCAAATCCCAATTAAGCGATCCTAAGAAAGAGCCTAAACTGCAAGTTCAAGTCCAAATCAATCGCTCCTAAGGAAGAGCTTAAACTGCAAGTTCAAATCCAAATAAAAACCTCTTCCTCAGTAAGAGATGAAACTGCAACAACAAATCAAGACCTCCTCCTCGGCGAGAGATTAAACTGCAACCAAAACAAACCAAAACCAAACGAAAAAAAAACCCACAAAAATCCCCAAATAAATGAATTACGTCATGACTTGATCTCACTCAAATTGTCAAGTGAGTACGTAGGCAGCTTGAAAAACCCCTCAAGTTCAGTCACACCACAACAACAAAAAAAAAACCTCAATCTTCACTTTGAAAAATGGAGGAAAATTCATCTTCAGTTCTTCCTATGGTGATCATGTCGGCTGAAGACAAAGAAGAAAAAGGTGGAATTAAGAGAAAGCATAAAGCACTTGATCCACGTCAACCATCACATCACCAAGATGTGAAGAAATCGCACTTGATCGAGAGAAAGCAAGGAGCCCTTGTTCAAGTAAATAACATACAAAGTGAATGACGATCGACAAAAGGTTCAATCAACTCTAAATCAAATTTTCAAAAAAACGGCGAGGATAAATATAAGGTGTTGTCAACTGCATGTTGGAAAGTCTCCAAGTTGATGTAGACAAAACAACTACTTCGATTGTTTACGCGATCCAACCCGCATCACAACAGAAGTAGTAATTCCACAATTCAAAGTTTGGGCAGTTCGTTAATTCACTTCTACAACGACTTGTCAATTCGTCTCTTTGCGACTCGCGATTCGTAGCTTTGCGGTTCGTCAGCTCGTCAACTCGCCAACTCATCATTCAGCGATTCGTCAACTCAACATTTGACGGTTCGTCAATTCGTCAAATGACAAGCCGCCTCAAACAACAGCTCAAAGTATCGAGCATTCCAAGACAAACTCAAGTTCAAATGCAAGGGCCGTCGAGTCAAAATCAAATTAATGTGCAACGATCGTAGACTTTCAAATCGAAGATGAAAATCGACTACAACGACCTTCAAGTCGAACCAAAAACCAAGTTCAAACTGAACTGGTCAACGACAACGACTCACTAGTCCAAATTACAACTGAGCTACAACACCCAGGTGAAAAGAAAGAAATGTTCAAGTGTCACTTTCACGTCGAATCTCAAAATCAAAATCAAATACAGACTTCAACTGAGCTGGCTTCTAATCTGACAACGGTTTCATGTCATGAACACTTTCAAGTCAAAGAAAATAGATTCAAATGACTACCAAGTCGAAGTTGAAGTTCATCCAAGGTGATATCAAAGTTCATTGGACACCTGTTCAACAAAATGACTCCCAAGTCGAAATCAAATAAATTCAAGTGACTTCCAAGTCAAAATCAAGGTGACTCTCAAGTCTAGAAAAAATTTCAAGTGACTCTCAAGTCGAAATCAAGCGAACTCAAATGACTTTCAAGTCAAAAATCAAGTTATTCGAGACCAGCCCACGTTTAAGCACTCCTAAGTCGTCCACGTAGCCTAGTCTCGAGGGGGCATTTGTAGGAGACAAAAAATTCACAACCTATCAAAATGCGCCACGTGGAGGTTGAAAAGTTTACGTTGACAAGTTGACCGGCCAATTATAAAAGGCCACGTGTCATTTTTATATTAGATGACTGTTGAATAAAATACCGTCACATGTCACCTACGAGTCACAGTTAGAAGCGAACTGCAAGAAGATGATTCCAAATTAAACTGGAATTAATTAACTCAGAAGATGAAGTTTCTCAGAAGACAATGACTTCCCCCAGTCAACTTCCTCCTAAGATAAGGTCCTAGCTCAATCTTAACTCAATCTTTTGAGTTATCCTAACTTCCATCAAACTCTCACCTCCTCCACTATAAATAGAGGATGACCCCCATCTCACAATTGCCTTCCAGATTCCTGGAGATCAAGTCTTCCACATTCCTGAAGTCCAAGTCTAGAAAATCCTTGAAGACTATCTTGGAGAAAGCTCTCAAGCACCAAGATCAAATCAAGCAACCCTCAAGATCCGGAGAAAGCTCACAAGCACCAAAAAGTCGCCGACAACAATCAACCTACAACAATCAATTCACAAGATCCGGAGAAGGCTTCCAAGCACCGGAGATCCACAGAAGTTCAACAATCATCCACAAAAGTTCAACAATCAAATCTAATTCAAGATCAAGCCTAGGCCCTTGAACGCGAAATTCGGAGTACCATCAAGGAGACTCTCAAATCAAGATTGTCAAAACCCTAAATTCAAATCCAAGTATAGTTCGAGATCAAGTCATCACGACCCTCGAATTGAAGATCAAAGTGGAGATTGAATCAGAGGATTTATTTCTATTTTAATAGAAATCACAGAGATTGTACACGAAATTCTGATAAATATTAAATTCATTTGAAACTCATATTTTGTTGTGTTATTCAGATCTATACAAAATTTGTGTTTACAAACGTAGTAGGGGTTGCGCCGTACAATACACTACACTAGTAGCGTACGTGATGCAGGAGGGTGCGCGCGTCGTCCGCGGGCGTTGTCTTTGTTCTTGAGAGGGTTGCAGGGGACTTGAAACTCTCCTTGAACGTTTGAATTTGATTGTTTGTTTGGGGGTTTGAAATTGCATTCGATTAGATTTGCAGGCGGCACGGTTGTGCTTGTTGACTGCGTGTGGATAAGGGTTTGTAGAGAATTTCTCTAGAGTTTTCTTCTCTACGATTTTTCAAACCTCCAAATGAATGAGTTTCACTGTATTTATATAGAGTGAAAACCCTAATTTCTGGTAGCTTTTTACTCACGGGCCCATTTCGTGGGCTTGGTATGTGATTTGGCCCAATTGTCTGATTTATCCGGACGGGGTTCCGTTTACTCAATTTGGAAACTGGATCAACCTAAATTTCCTTTAATGATCAAAAATTATAAAAAATTGAGCTAAAATTTGATATTAACTCAAAATAATTAATTAATTTATTTAGTTTTCGGTACATTAACAAATTTTTAGTGCCTACAAATTGTCCCCTCGTTACCTTGTCGTGTATACTGTACAAGTGTTTGACGAGGCGCGAAGTTCCGACGTATTTGATTTTGACTTGGATCGATGAACACTTAATTTGTCGTAAGAGTCTTCACACATTTTTCATTGTCACCCTGTCTTTTGCTAACTTGGCGTATGACAATTTTGCCCCCAGTACAGCTGCTGGCGTCGTCTCGGTCATTTTCACAACCTTATAGGATGACATTGGGACATTTTACGTTACCCTGGTAATGTTGTAACCTTGCGGATAACATAAAGGTTAGTGTTTCCTTTGCTACTCGTTTTGTTTTGTGTTTCCTATTGTGAATTTATTTTTGGCTTTGGTTGTCTGTAATTGATATATCAAAATAAACCTAAAATGGTTGATCATCAAATAATATGATTTGCCACCTAAAGTAACGGTGTTGTGGCATTGACCGATCATCGTCATATACCTCTGATGAAGGTACTGCTCGGCCGGAGTAGCTACCGACCTTCTAATAGGCTTCCTTCTAGAGGTGATCTCATTCTACTGGCCCTGTAATGAGGGGTGCGTGTGCGCACTAGAGTCGTTAGGAACTATAAGTTATACTCTAACTCGAATCAATTTGAAATTGTGGTGGCTGTGGGGTAGGGCCCTAGCCTTTTGTATACATTTATACATATATATGTAAAGATATACATATATTTTGATGATAGAAAGATTTTCGTAGCCTTGTGCTTAATGTTCTGAACTCCTGTGGAGTTGGCTATTGGCATTATTTGTTAGCTACGTGTCTTAAGGCGCGTATCTTATCTTAGTCATTAACTATTGTTTTATTGTTTTCTTACTCAGCTTGTGCTGACGTTCTATTTTTGGTTAGTTCCTTACCTTATTTGTTGGGCCTTTGTCATTTTCGATAGCATAGTTGACAGGTCTTGAGGTCGGTTCGTTGCTTGTGGGTGTCGCTCATGCTGGGACTTTACTTCGTAAACAGTCATTTGATTTTATTTTTTATTAAGTTGTAATTTGGATTTAGGTATTGGAAACTGTAGTTCAATTAGAAAGTCTTCCGCTGTCAATTTACTATATAGATTATTCTATTAACGAAATTTAAGCTTAACAGTTGACTTGGTAGTCAATTGTGGTATAACAGTTTAATATTATTCCTACTTTTGATTTAGCGAAAATTTAGGGTTATTACAGCGATGGCGACGTCGACGAGAAGGCGGGGACAGTGGTGGCGACGGCGTGTGCGGGATTCGGCCAAGGGATAGAGAGAAGTCTTCTCTATTTTTTTCTCTACTGCGTTGAGCTTGAAAATGAAGAGAGGGGAGGGTTTTTTTTTTATTCATAATTTTAGCAGTGGAGTGATGGAAGTGTTTGTAAGGGTATATATTTTGGTAAAATGCTAAGGAAATTGCCCGATTAGGAAGTGTAGTTACCTAAAAAGATAGTAGTCTACTGAATCCCAAAATAGGAACTAGTATACTCCAACGATATTAAAATGTAACACCCTAATTAATCAAGTCCTTAAAATTGTGGGGTGCTGCATCCCTCCCCCCTCCTCGTGACATCCATTTCCATTACTCTTCCTCATTTTCTCAGTGTCTTTCTCTCTAGTCAACCATTTTCCAATTCACTCTTACTCCTTGTCTCTCCTCCCACATAAAACTACCATGCCTCACCAAACTTAATTCGCCAACACTCGCCATCGTGCGGCACAAGGGTTATGTTGGCGAGGAGAGGGAGTGAGAAGGATGTGAATGGTTTTAGAGGGAGGAAAGCTAGAAAATGTAAAACGAGAAGAGAAAAGTTGTCGTAGGGGTAGTGGGAGATGTGGGCCTATGCTGGTAGACCGAAGTGGTGAGGTTGCGTGTGGAGTGATATTTGGTGGTGGTAGGTTGCGGTTGGGACATAGGGCTTAAGGGCTGTTCATGGACGTTTAGGACAAGGGGCAAGACAGAGAATTGGACTTTTTTTTTTTTTTTTTACATTTATTTATTTGAAAAGTTCTTAATAAACCTTTATTCGTTTGCCAATTGTATTAATAGAAGTCAAAGAAGAAAGAAAAAAATGTTGTGTTCGTATTCCGTTTTGAACAGGGGTAACACATAAAGATAGTCGAAACTTGAGGGGTTACGTGAATTGGTACTCTTACGACTTTTCGTACATGAATTTTATGTTCTTTGTTTTTAGTTTTATTTTCCAATATATAGTTATTTAGAGTGTTGAATCAAACGTTTATTTCTTTGTTGCATGAATTAAACCTTTTGTAATTCTAGAAAGTTTTGCAAGTGTATGGGACAAATCAGAGTTGCAGTGACAGAATTGTAAAATAGGTTCACTCAGCTTCATGAAGATATAAACACAATATGTGAAAGTACACATTATCACATCATATGTGGAGATGGATTATCCTTATTTGCACAACCTTCAAGACTTAATACATAAAATTAAAAGAAACACCGATCATCATTGGTTTCACCATCAGTCCATCAATAACCAATACGAAGCACAAAATATACTATATTGGGGTTGAAACATCGTCTCCATCAATTGGTCCCTGCATTTATACCAACAATGTTTTTGTTTGGAATATTAGGCTTAAAATATAGCTAATTTAACAAAAATATTGTATTTTAATTTATTAACATGGGTCTAATAGGCATAAAAATGAAACTTAACTCAATTCACCATAAAACTTATAAATAGTAAATAAGGGACAATGTTCCTACAACTGAAAATCATAAAAAAGAAAAAAAAAAAAAAAAAAAGAGAATGTTGAAACCTGGTTCGGTGGTACATATGGAAAAATAAAAGTCGGATTCAGAATGTTGAGAGAAATAGAGGCAGCCATTCTAACAAATCACAAATCTAATAATAATGATAGAGACTCGAATAAATACTTTGTTTAAATGTTTTGTTTTAGTAATTGGTGAACTCAACTTTTTTATGTATAGGTCTATTTATAGAGGCTAAGGCTAGCTAGGACTACATTTTTATGATTTGATGTTTTGATTTCATTTGATTTAAATACATTTGATTTTAATTTATCTAAGCAAATAAATCTAGATGCAATGTATTATTAATAAAAATAATAAATAACTAGATTCATTTAATAATAATAATAATAATAATAATAATAATAATAATAATAATAATAATAATAATAATAATAATAATAATAATAATAAATAACTAGATTAATTTATTATTATTTTCATAATCATATTTGATTTGATTTGATTTGATTTGGTGTATAATTGAATGAATCTAGACAAATAAAAATAATGAAATATATTTTCCACTACAAATATACTAAGGATTTAGGACTTAGTGATTATAAAAGGCAAGATTTAGAATTTTTTTCCCTCAATTTATTGGTGTAAAGATGACTTTGTCAATAATATCTTTTATTCGTGACAAACCGTTGCAATGTCAAGATTATCATGGGAGCACGAATGTGGGAATTATACGTGAGAAAGAACATGTTGAATGCGAGTTTTAATTAGGTCCTCTTTGATCCAACTTTAATTTAACACCATTGTATTCAAATCATATCAATTCAAATCAAATCACATTCATTTAAAACAAAATTAGAACAAAATTATCGAATTAATAATAAATGTGTCAACTAATAATAATATATCATTAATATTTTTTGTGTAGATTCATTCAACTATACATAAAATCAAATAAAATCAAATAATATGAATTATTTAAATAATAATAAATGTAGTTATTTATTATTATCAATAATACATTGCATCTAGATTTATTTATCTTAGATGAATTAAAATAAAAACAAATAAAAACAAATCAAATCTTAAAAATGTAGTCCTAGCCTTAGCCTCTATAAATAAACCTATACATAAAAAAGTTGAGCTCACCAATTACTAAAACAAAACATTCAAACAAAGTTTGTTCTTCGAGTCTCTATCATTATTATTAGATTTGTGATTTGTTGGAATGACTGCCTCTATTTCTCTCAACATTGGGAATCCGACTTTTTGGTTTCCATATTCACCGCCGAACCAGGTTTCAACACTTTTTTTTTTCTTTTTTTTTTTTTTATGATTTCAGTTGTAGGAACATTGTCCTTTATTTAATATTGATAAGTTTTATGGTGAATAGAGTTAAGCTTGATTTTTATGCCTATTAGACCCGTGTTAATAAATTAAAATACAATATTTTTGTTAAATTAGCTATATTTTAAGCCTAATATTTCAAACAAAAAAATTGTTGGTATAAATGCAGGGACCAATTGATGGCGACGATGTTTCAACCCCAATATAGTATACTTTGTGCTTCGTATTGGTTATTGATGGACTGATGGTGATACAATGATGATCGGTGTTTCTTTTAATTTTATGTAATCAGAAATAGTCTTGAAGTTTGTGCAAATAAGGATCATCCATCTCCACATATGATGGTGATAATGTGTAATTTCACATATTGTGTTTATATCTTCATGAAGGTGAGTTAGCCTATTTTACAATTATGTCACTACAACTTTGATTTGTCCCATACACTTGCAAAACTTTCTACAATTACATAAGGTTTAATTCATGTAACAAAAAATAAATGTTTGATTGAACACTCTAAATAACTATATATTGGATAATAAAACTAAAAACAAAGAAGAACATAAAATTCATGGACGTAAAGTCGTAAGTGTACCAATTCACGTAACCCCTCAAGTTTCGACTGTCTTTATGTGTTACCCCTGTTCAAAACGGAATACGAACACAACATTGTTTGTTTCTTCTTTGACTTCTATTAATACAATTGGCAGACGCAAAAAGGTTTATAAAGATTTTTTTTTTTGGGTTAATTCACATGGTGCCCTCGTGTTTTGCCGATTTGCATGTGATATCCAATGTTTTGCAAATATGTACATAATACCCTCGAGATTTGACTGCTTGCACACGGTACCCAAAACTTAACCCTTCCATTAACACCGTCAACTTTTTTTTTTTAAAAAAGAGGGTTAATTCACGTGGTACCCTCGTGTTTTACCGATTTGCACGTGGTACCCAAAGTTGTGCAAATTTGTTCCAAATATCGTCAAGATTTGACTGTTTTACATGGTACTCTTACCTTTAATCTTCCCCACCACCGTCATCAACATCTTCATCCTTTTCCACTACCACCATCATTTCCACCCATACTAAACACCATACCTACCATTTTCCCGTTCTCCATTGAAACCAACTTTTAAACAGCGTTAACGGAATTTTAAAAGGGTACCATGTAAAAGCAGTCAAATCTTCAAGAGATTTGGTACAAATTTGTAACACTGGGTACCACGCGCAAATCGGCAAAATACGAGGGTACCACGTGAATTAACCCTCTTTTTTAAAAAACAAAAGTTGACAGTGTTGATGAGAGGGTTAAGTTTTGGCTACCGTGTGCAAACAGTCAAATCTCAAGGGTATTTTGTACAAATTTGCAAAACATTGGGTATCACGTGCAAATCGGTAAAACACGAGGGTACCACGTGAATTAACCTTTTTTTTTTTTTTTTTTTTTTGTTGTTGTTGTTGTTGTTGTTGTTGAAAGGTAAGAATTCAATAAATGAAATGAATGAGTTACTGGTGCTCAGGGGTATACTCCAGGATTAACAATAAAACTAGCAAATAGCGCAAAGCTAAAAGCCCTACATAACATCTAAGACTAGATTACAGTAAATTCCTATCTTCTAGCCATAATTTGTCCTTACCGCCCAAGTTCTTGACAATATTCCTCAATCTAATTCTAATTTCAGCAAAGACCTTCTGAACTATGCATTCAGGCCTCCATATGAACATCTCATGCCTACTCTTATTTCTCGAAAACTATATGTAATAGATCAGATTGCAAATGAGAGCTCCATTGACCTGTTTTTGGATACGTGATCCAAATCTTTTTTTGGCACACCATATTACTGAGTCCGACTTCGGGATTGTGCTGCCAAGTCTTCCATTCATCAAATCAAGACACTTAGAGCTATAGATGCATGTGAAAATTAGATGTTCATGTGTCTCTTTATCATCATGACACAGCAAACATTCGTCTTCCACACACACTCCAATCCTGGACAATTTGTCTCTAACTTGTAACTTACCTTTGACAGCCATCCAAGCAACCAAACATGTTCTTGGAATGCAGCGTCTGCTCCAAATAGTTGGGTCCCATGCTACCCTGCTGCTGTCACCCTTAAGCCATCTATAGCCTTTTGCAACTGTATTTCATCTTGCTCCCAATCCCTAGTCGTATACAGCTGAAATAAGCTTTTGATTTTGCATATTCTTTTCCAATACCAGCTTGAATCTTCAGGAGGAGTGTAAGACACCCATGCTGCCCCTTTTATGTATACAATGCACCCATTTAATCCATAGGGTATCTGCCTTAGTGTAGATCCAGGAGACATACTTGCAAATGCTTGCCTTGTTCCATTCAAAGATATCTTTTATCCCCAGCCCTCCCTCTTTAATTTCTTCAATTTGCAGCAATTATCCCATGAGACTAGTGGGACTCTAAGCATTCCATCCCACAAAAAATTTTGACAAACACCAGCAATTTTCCTTAGCACAGTCTTGGGTAGAACAAAAACCCTAGCCCAATAGGCATGGAGATTAGAGAGAACAGCTTAAACTAATGTGAGCCTGCCTGCATATGTTAACTTCCTTGCTCCAATATCCCTAATCCTTTTTCAGTTAAAATATTGCAGTCCATGACAGACAACCTTCCAGCAGTTATTCTGATTCCTAAGTACTTAAAAGGATGCCTCCCTTCCCTGTAGCTTGCAAAATCAAGAATTTTCTGCTTAACCTGGCTATTCACCCCTGCAAAGTACATGTCTGACTTTGACTGATTTATATAGAGACCAGAAGCTTTAGAAAAGGTGGAAAAGGCCCTAAGCATAAGCCCAACAAATTTACTCTCTCCCTTGCAGAACAACAACAAATCATCAACAAAGCACAAATGGGTGAGTTTCATCTTATGGGAATGAGGGTGAAACCTGAACTCCCTTTTGTCTCCAATCACTGCCAATATTCTGGAGAGGTACTCCATACATATTGTGAATAGGAGGGGAGATAAGGGATCACCTTGTCTCAAACCTCTCTTCCCCTTAAAGAAACCAAAGTTTGATCCATTAAGAGCCATGGTAAATGAAGGTGTAGTTAGGCATTCTATTACCAGATTGATGATGATCTGAGGAAATTTTAGAGCATTCATCATCTCCTTCACGAATGTCCATTCAACAGTATCATACGCCTTCCTCAGATCAATTTTCATGAGACATCTAGGGGAAATGACTTTTCTATTGTATTTCCTCACCAAATCCTGACAAACCATGATATTCTCAACAATGTCTCTCCCCCTTACAAAGGCTCCTTGGTTCTCACTTATGATATCTGGCAGACTCTCCCCTAATCTGTTGCATATGAGCTTGGAAATACACTTATACAAGGTATTACAACAAGCAATTGGTCTGAATTCTATAACAGATGTGGGATGGGTAACTTTAGGTATTAGGGTAAGAATGGTATTATTAAGTTGTTTAAGTAGTTTGCCATTCTCAAAGAAATCAATTATGGGAGTGCATACCTCTTCCCCTACTATTGGCCAGGCATCTTTGTAAAATTGACTTGTAAAACCATCAAGGGCTGGACTCTTATTCCCAGGGATTTCAAACATAGTTTTCTTGATTTCCTCCCTAGTGACAGGTCTTCAATTCTGCCTTCTCTATATTAGCAAGCTTTTCCTTTTTTTAATTCTTTGAGAGGCTGCTTCATTTTCTGCTGCTTTTTAACGACTCTATACACTGGTGTACCATTGATCCCTACAGCCCAACAATTCCTAACAATCTTCTCAAAACCAGGAATCTTGCCCCACATATTGAATTTTTTGAAGCTTTTGTGTCCCATAACTCTCTCCCTCTGAAGCCTAATAATACATGGACAGTGATCATATAGGCCTTCCGGGAGAAAATGAGCATTACTATCTGGATAGAGCATCATCCAATCATCATTCCCCATAGCTCTATCAATCTTGCAAAAAACTCTTCTTTCATTCTCCTGCTTATTATTCCAGGTGTAGAAATTCCCAGTGAACTTGATATCATTTAATCCACATTGTTGCACACAGTTGTGAAAATTCCTTATTTCTGCATTAGGTAGCGTTTGGAAACATGAATTTGGAAATTTGTAATCATTTCAAATCCATCATTTGAGAATGTATAATTCAAACATAAATTCAATGCTTTGGGAGGGTGGGATTTCAAAATGACACCTCTTGAGGGTGGGATTTGACACAAATCCAAATTCTCAAATTCTTAAGTTCTCAAACATGTGATTTGTGTCAAATTTGGATTTGAAAATCAAATCCTTGTTCCCAAACACTCTCTTAATCACATGAGTACCTATCATTTGAATTAGAAATCGATTTAATTGGGTTACTAAAAAATGTGTACGGACAAGGAAAAACAGAATCTGAGGCGATTTTGAGGCGATCTTCTTCAGGAGTGTAGATCCAGCCATGGCGAGGTTGAAATCTTCTGGGAAATCTCGTTCACAATCGATTAAGAAGGCTAAGAAGAAGAAAAGCAAGCAAATAAGTAAGCTCAAACAAATCTTAAGTCAGAAAAATGGCCCGAATTCATCCGATGCGCAACGACATCGAAAGATATCAGAAATTCAAGGTATTCCACCTTTGAATTTATCTGATGAAAATGAGGGAAACTCAACACAGGGAGAGGATGCAGCTGAGGAGTTGCCAATCATTGAAGAAGCTGTGAAGAAATGGGAGGAAGTGGCAACGCTTGGCAATTGGTTGTGCGGAACAATAAAGGTAACAACTCAAATTTATCTCCTCCTGTGCATAATCATACTACTAGTAGTGCAAAGATGATAACTTTATCAAAGGAAGATGTGATGGAAGGCAAGCAATACTGGAATTCTGCTATTGTTGGTTTTGTATTGGGAGCCAACCCCCCAATAAATACTATGCAGGGATATTTTCAGAGAATTTGGGGGAATAGAGGGCTGGATAAGGTGTCATTTTTGCCAAATGGGGTCTTTGTCATTAGATTTAAATCTCTAGAGGAAAGAGACTTGGTCATTAACTCTGGGCACTACTTGTTTGACAATGAGCCTGTAATTGTTAAAGCTTGGAGGGAAGATTTGGAGCTGACCAAAGCCTCAGTTAAGACAGTACCTATCTGGGTCAAGCTTATGGGATTGGAACTAAAATTCAGGACCCAAAACTGGCATTCAGAAGATTTCTGGAATGATAGGGAAGTTTATAAGATGTGATAAAGCCACAGAAGAGAAGAGTAGACTCGGGTATGCAAGGGTATTATTAGAGGTTGAAATCAACCAAGAGTTTCCTTCTCTAGTCCAGTTTGGTGATGAAAATGGTAATGTGATACAGCAAATGATTTGAGTATGAATGGAAACCCACTCAGTGTAATGTATGTAAAAGGATTGGGCATGAGGGAGAGTAGTGCAGGAGGAAGCCTGATGCTAGGAAGGAACAGAGAGCAAACCAGAGGCCTAATAGGCAAACTAGAGCACCTGGGAGGCCTGTGAATCAGGTCCGATCAGAACCGGAGGCTCCACAGTCTGAAGTAAGCCTGGGCAACGGGCCGGGCTGGGCCGGGTCCGGGCCACTCTTAAACGGGTCGGGGCGGGCCCGGGTCATGCATATTCGAAACGGGTTGGGGCGGACCACGGATCAGTTTTAACCCGGCCCGGCCCGGCCCATGAGTCACACAATTAATTTTACTACCTAAATTTTTCATTACTATTAATTTTACTACTCCGATCTCAATTTTACTACTAGTAACTCAATTTTACATTACAATGAAAATTAGCACATTCTCCTACAACAACATTCTAAAACTAAAGAGTACCCTAACGACACAAACCAATATAATGATAAAGAGTCATCACATGATCGGAAAATAAAATTAAACAATAAAGAACCACCCGCCCGGGCTGGGCGGTCCCAGCATTACAATAAAACGATAAAGGTCATCGGGTGGTATGATAGTCGATCACGGACGAATGCATATCACAAGCTAATTAAGCATTGAAATTGAAGTAACGTAAACCAGAAGACGCAAGAATCGGCATCGAATGGCGAGGGAATTGCCACGGCTTCATCATTGGATCATCATCATAAAACAACACTTCATTTCCACCTCCTGATGATGATGATGATGATCCTCTGACAACCTTAGCAATGTCGACGATATTCTCCAACGCCTCCAACTTCGCCGCGAGTCGGTCTTTCTCTTCCTTCAACACCACGTTTTTACCTTCCATCGCCGCAAAAACCGCCGTAAGTTCGCCGATTTTCTTATCGTACACCTCATTCTCTCTCTTCAAGTTTCCTACTTGCTTAATCAATCGAAAGCCAGCAACTTTATCTTCTTCCCCAAAGATTAATGAAAATTAATGAATACCCACTTTGTAAATCAATCGAAAATACCCAAAGATTAAAACAAATTAAACGAATTAAAAACAAAAAACACCCAGAAATTAAACGAATTAAAAACAAAAAACACCCATAAATTAAACGAATTTAAAAAATTAAACCAACCTGAATATTCGAGAGGAAGGATCTGGGAAAATTGTTGAATTTGGGGATTGCAATTAGGGTTTGTTTGTGAAGTATTTGGGGGAAATTTGTCGGGGGAAATTGATTTGGGGGAAATGTGTCGGGGAAGGAAATTGAAGAAAGAAGAGAATGCTTCTGTTTTATCCTTTATTTCTTCAGTTTGTTTTGACACAAAACGTGTTCTTTTTGTTTTAAAAGGGTCAGGCCCGCGTCGGTTCTTAAAGGGCTTGATCCTTTCTCGACCCGCCCCTTTATTTGACAGGCCGGGCTTTGACCCTCTTTATGAGGGTCATTCGTGGGCTTTTAACGGGGGCCTGCCCTGTTGCCCAGGCCTAGTTTGAAGCTTATGTTACTCCTCCTAATAATGTTACCATACCTAGGCCAGCCTCGACTATGAGTATAGTATCAAGGAACACTAATAGGCAGTTGTTCCTCACTCCCCAGGAGTCTAATAGGCAAGATGACATGCCAAATCAGAGGACTTTTGCTGAAATTGTGAGAGGAGGAACTTGGAATGAAGGAGAAATTGGTAGTGGATGCTGTGGTCATGGTGACCAGGGCTAGTCTAGGGTTTTGGAATGTCAGGAGCCTAAATAATCCTACCAAACAATTGGATGTTAAGAGGTTTATATACAGACAAAATGTAGGATTATTTTATTTGGGCTCCTAGAAACGAAGGTGAAGTCTAGTATTAGAATTCACCCTAGTTTCTGTAATGGTTGGAGTATATGCACTAATCAGAATATAATAAACACCCAGGAGGTAGAATTTGGCTGCTATGGGAACTAACAAAATATGATATGCAGATTTTGATGGTGACTAGTCAAGTGATACATGGTGAGGCTACTCAATTGGGCAATCAGAATAAATTTTTCTTTACTTTAGTTTATGGTATGAATGATGCTAGAGAAAGGGATGAGCTGTGGGAGACCTTAATGCAAATTCAGAGTAACATTAACAATGCTTGGATTATTAAGAACTTTTCAAATAATTAAATGTAAAAAAAAAAAACTCCAATTCTCTGTGTTGTCTCTTCTCCCAATGGACCATGAACCAGCCCCTACTCAAAATTTAGACAAAACATAGTCTTAAGCCCAATCAAATAACAATTGTTGAAGATTTGGGTAAAGGTAGCCACAACAACTCACAGGATGCTAACAACTATTTCATTCACATGTTAATTAAGCATTTTAAAGATCCTGAGGTGGCCTCTTTTACTATCACCAAACTCAATACTTTTCACACAGAAACAAAACGAGATAAAATAACTTTCCAGCACTTAGATAAATAAAAAATTATCTCATTACAAACCATAACATATATTGTACCAAAGATTACGCATCTTAATTCTTATACGTGTATAACAACTAAGTAAATGGCCACCAAAAAGCATCAGAGCATGGTCAGTTGAAGCGAATACTGTACAAAATCTTGAGCAACAAATTCGTGAAGAGTAAATCATCAATTCTCACGCATTCTTAAGCTATATTTATTTATTCGAGGCAACCAATGCCAAAGCCAGGATATGCAAGCACCACATAAGTCATGTTAATCACACAACTGATACACATCCTATGAAATGCCAGTGCTAATGGATGCAAGGGCAATAAGAGTTTGGCTCATTCCAACTAAGATAATGTAGAATGAAATAGAGCTTTATCGAGTGAAAAATAATCCAATAAAATAGTGTACAGAGAAGACAATCCTCATGACACGCATAGAACAAGCCCACCTTGAAATCAAGGACATTAAGTTCGAAGACGATCACCAGTGGGCACCGAGAGCCAAAGTACTCTCTTAAAGATCATCGACATGTGTGCAAGATTATTCTACCAAAGTTTGGATCAATTCCCCCACCAACATCCACTAAAAGTCAAATCTTCCGCCCTCTATATTTCAACTCAATTAAATGAATTGTAAACCCACTTTCAAATTTCATTTGATTGGCATGCTGAGTATAGCTCACATGGGTAACTCGCATGGAAGTTTGTTTGCGCTTGCATATGCCAACCCTCATCCGAAATCAAAAGCTACCTGGAATATTAAGCGTAGTGTGATGTTCAGTGAAGTCAAAGTTCAAAGTCCATCAATTCCAAAATGATAATAATCTAATGAAAAGGTTCGAAAGTAAGGTCCACGGCTGAATGGAGAGGCAGACATCGCCTCCCATCTAAGACACAACCCCTGGCTTGCGCACCAAATGTAGGGCCACAAGTATTTATGCCAGAGCATTTTTGAAACAAATGGAATCGTCACAACAACCATCCCACAGGGCCATACCAGCCAACTCAAGGAAGAGCAGAGCCACGACAGCGACCACAAACGAACAAAAGAAATTAAAATGCCATGGGGGAGGTAGTGAATTATATATCACCAACAAAACAGACGACATCCCAAGCATGTCAAGCAAAGCAAAGGAGATAACGCACGGGAGGCCGGGCTAATCAAACAAATGTTTTCTTCAGTATTGAGTTTACGAGCAAGTATGTAAGCATGCAACACAAAGCACCGTTCTAAAACATTAGGTGATGTTTTGTTCCACTATTCAGTTTATTCAAAAAGCACACAAAACAGAGCATCACTTTACCACACAAATGATACCCTTGTTCTGTGTCAAGTTTAACCCCAATTATGTAAAACAAGCACACGACTATACGAGCGAGCCTTGTCGGGAAATAAAACCAATCTCCCACGCGTCGTGGAAGCAAACCAATCGACAATAATAAACAAAAGTAGAGAATACGCAAGTTAATAAGATGAGACACATATTTTAGAGACTAAACTCAGGGCAAAACCCTCCAAATCCGGAGGTAAAACCCACCAGCAAAACGCTGAATTCCTCTGTATAAAATAGCACCAGTAAAACCACCGTCTCAAACTACAACACCGAATTCGAAACACGCTACTAACCAGGAACAAGATCAACTACCCCTAACTTCCGAGTATAATTAATAATCACCAATTCATAATACTCCTAGAGATAAATCACACCTGAATAGATGTACTTACTAACAGTTCCTGTATTGTAGACGAACCTTGTACTGCCTTACGCTGCTGCCCAAATCAATCACCAGATTTGTTAACTTAGTTTAAGGAGGCGCAAGGCGCACCGAGGCGCTGGGGGGCCGTTGCGATGAGGCGCGAGGCGCAAGGCAAAGGCGCACGCCTCACGCACACGAGGCGCACTCATTTAGCAAATAAAATTATATTTTACGAAACCATATTTTGAAAAAAAAAACCCCTTTTTTTTGGTATTTAAAGAGGGACAATGGGTGAATAAGTATAAACAAGGGATTAAGGGGCAAAGGGAAGCGTATAAATAAGGTTACAAGAGAAAGAAATTGAAAATTGCACACTTGAGCGCCTCGCGTGCGCCTCAGTGCGCCTCGGTGCGCCTCATGCACACTAGTGCACCTCAAGCTTCTGAGGCGATTGCAGCTGCGCCTCAGTGCGCCTTGCGCCTAGGCGCGGTTTTTTAAACTAAGTTTGTTAATCCCGCGAACGTTCCACGATACAATATCCGATCGTCTGTTCGCACCAACACGTACACCACGTACTAGAACAGAGAGCCCTTAATATTTTCGCTCTACGTTATTGTGTACGTACCACTGCTCTCGCAAATTCCACGAAAACAATTAATTTTGCCAAAGGGATTTTGTTCCCTTTATATGCACGCAGTTGGCCGACTAAGCAAACTTACGCATGCATAGTCCTATAGCAAATTGGAAACTTATCCTTTCCAATTTCCACCAAATAATTACGTGGCCACCTAGCTTTTATTTACACAAAAGCAATCCCGTAAAAACTTGGTCTGGACGTGGGTTATTAACCCAACAAGCCTAATCTGCCCCTAATGCTCGTGTTTTTATTCTGTTACGACGTGATTGAATGTGCACCCACATAGAAAAAAAAGAACATTTATATAAATCAAACACAGATAAACTCACATGAGTAGCCAGCTGGTGGCGGCCGCCACCCCGGCCGGGAAATTTTTTTTTGAAGTTTTTTGGGCAGAATCCCTTTATATATATTTTAGAGCACCAATTTAGCACAAGATGTTGTTAGTACAGTGGTTAGAGTGCTATCATTGTAACCTGGAGGTTGTGGGTTCAAATCTTCTTAATAGCAAGTCTCATTGTTTTTTTTTTTTTTTAATTATTCCTATACTTTTTAAAAATAAGCATAACTTTAGTTAGTCGACGATGAGAGGATTTGAACTCTTGACTAAGGTCTGAGCAATTGTTTATACAAACCAGTAGGCTACAAACATTTCATGCTACCTAATGCATGTCTTTGATATATATTCTCATTTAGATTGTTCATTTCTCCACTTATGTTTTGTTCGCATTTACAATATATTTTTTCTTTCTTATTCTATAATTTGTTGAGCATGTACGTTTTATTCAAGTTCGAATTGAGGGGGTAGCCTGAGGTGCACCGGCTACCACAAATTTCTCGAAAACACCTAATTATTGACTTAAAAATTCCAAAAAATTAGGAAAAAAAAAACTTGTACTAAGATGGTTACCCCAAATTTTTGGGGTTAGGTTTGCCCCTGCCTCCGTTATGTTTCTTATTAAATAGGATCGTATAGTATCAGTTTTTATTAGAAATAATAAGCGATTTCTATATTATCCGTTAGGGATACCGCGTATACAGTAATAATCCGCCACCCCAAATTTTTAATCCTGGCTTCGCCCCTGTGAGTAGCCTATGAATTTCACTCTAGTATAGCTTCCCATTGGCCAACATCCCCGTATTATGGATTCAAATTCATCGAAGCTCAATGTATTGACCACTTGTTTAGCATTTGCACAGAGATCAAGAGTGAAGACAAGAAACACAACCAATTAACCAAAATGGAACCTAAACAACAACAAAATTGAGACAAACCGAATGATATTACGAATTCAGCGACTTTCCCTTGTTAACGCAACATCAGCAATCCAACGGCGATAAGTGGTGGATAGGAGATGGACGGCTAACAAAACAAACACAACCAGATTAGACGACTAACAACATCAGAAGGGGCCTCGTCATGCAACCCAAACACCCCAAAACAATGTATTGTACTTCTAATAACACCATAGATATTGGAAATGTGGTACCACTACAGCATTTCATCACTTGTGCCATTGTCAGTGGCACAAGTGTTAAATTCCCGTGGCTATGCTCTTTTGCCATGGGAATTTCGCGTTTTGGCACCCGTGGCACAAGTGGTCGTGGCCAGGAAATTGCAACAGGAAAAACTGTATTGTGGCATAAATAAGTGTTCTTTGCACGAAGTTTACCCACATAAAAAAATCGTGGCAAGAAATTATTCTCGTGGCTATCATATTCTCTAGCCACAAGAAAAATCGTGGCGAATACGTGGCTATTATCTTCACAACCTGAAAGAAATGTCCGTGGCAATGGACATATTCCCATGGCTATACATTTTAGTAGCCACAAGTAGGGGTGTTAACGAGTCGAGTCAATCACGAGCAGAGCCCTGCTCGACTCGAACTCGTGAACTCGCGAGCTCAAAATTTTTTAGCTCGACTCGAGCTCGAGAACAAAATACCTCAACTCGAACTCGAGATCAAGCTTGACAAGTACTCGAAATCAAGCTCGGCAAGCAACAACATAATCAAGAGTCAGATTTGTACCAAAAGAAATAAAAATAATCAAGAGTCCAACAAAAGTCATGATAAAACACACATAATCTCCACAGCACACAAAGAAAAGTTTTAGGCAAACAAAATCTGAGTAAAACGTCGTTGTTGAACTGGGCTCTAAATACAACAAAATCTGGGTATTTGTCATTGTTATTTTACAATTAATGAACAACAAAACATCGAAAAAATTAATTAAAAGGAAAAAAATGACGACATAGAAAGCGATCATGCAGCGATTACGACAAACTGGCGGTAGGATCTGACGAGCGGCGACGAAATGAAGGTCGTGCGGTTGTTGGAGGCTCAGAGTGCGGCAGTGAGTGTGTGTGACGGTGAGAGAATTTGAAAATTTAGGGCTAGTGTTAGATCTGTGTGTGAGAGTGAGAGTGAAAGTGTGAGACGGTGAGATTCGTGAGAAAATGAGTGGGGCACAATTTTTGTTTATTTTAAATTTATTAAATTTAAAATGAAAATGTTATTGTAAAAGTTTCAAAATGTGCCCTTGTAATTCACACATTTTACTATTTGATTTCAAAATATGCGCCTATAATTAAATTTCAAATAAGGAAAATTTGAAGATATATATATACTAGTATACTTTTCGAGTTGCTCGCGAGTTTTCAAGTCGAGTAGGGCCTTGCTCAAACTCGACTCGTTAACCTCTCGAGTCGATCACGAGCACGAGCACGAGTCGAGCTCACTCGAGCCTAGCTTTGACCGAGCTTTGACAGAGTCGAGCACGAGTTTAAACTGCTCATTAACACCCCTAGCCACAAGTAAAAATGTTGTGGCTAAATAGACAATTTTTCTTGGCATTGGTAGAAATAAATTTTATTGTACCAATTTGCACCATTCGTTTAATAAAGATAATAAACTACCAAGCCATCGATTGTGATAAAATCCAAATATTATTATTGAAAAAGAAGTGTGAATAATTACATGATAAGTACTTTCTTCAAAAAAAATGCAAAAGGAAAATTATTCCGAAGACATGCTAAACTTTTAGGCAATACGTACGAAAAAATAATTCATGATGCAAAGTACAATTTCAAGTCATTTAAATAAACATTGATGTGCTTCAAACTAGTGGCTCGGCTATACTTTGTTCAGATAATTCACCTACAAAGAGAAAATAACAATGATCATTTGGAAAGGAAATGAAAGACATATTAAATAAATACCTTCCCTAGCAAACCAACCCGGCCACTCTGATACGACAAAACTAACTAACGACAATACATGGTAGCCCAAACATAGAAACAACATTACAAGAGGTGTAAGCATTCTACCCATTCCCTATCCCTGACACTAAGACCATCAACAATACTTGAAATCAAACTTTAGGTCTAGCAAAAATCTGGCAGCACTTCTACTAAAAATTGATTATACCAAAATTTCACATAACCTGTAAATACCAAAACTAGCTGCTAGCAAGCAGATTCAATAATGTCCCAGCATGTAAATTAACACCAAAACAACATTCTCCATATGCTCAAGTTCATTGTCACTGAAGATGCGGTGACATGCTCCAATTATTTGAAAGAAAAATGACACAGTTAGTAGTATGAAATTAGTAAAAGTTACAAAAGAGGTCACGCTTATGAAAGATGACAGCAATTATAAGGATTAAGTAATATGAACACTAAAATATCTGTTTCCATCATCTCTCTTGTCATCATCTCATCAAAATCATCACTATTGATATCTAGTATATGAAAGGATGGAAACTATAATAACATGTTTATAAACAGCATTTCTGACGATAGTGCTATTCATAGCAAGATAAATTACGAATGAAAAAAATGAGAATAACATCCTGAATGAAATTTGTGTACCATCATCCAAATCATTATTGTAATCAAAATCAGCAATGCCTTGATTGGTATTTATATGCTCCTGAGTATTGACAGGTATGTAGAAAGAAGCAAATAATCTTAATATCACATATAGAGATTGAAAACATTATGTAATGAACTGTTGTTTCAATAAACAATTAAACAACCATGTCAATTCTTTCCGAGCTGAAGAAGCTGATCTTAATGCATTATGGCCCATCAGTTCTTTCCTCTGATTGTGCACCTTCAAAGAGTTAGCTAGCGATAAGGGTGCAATGAATTGGCTTCTTTTGGATTTGTATTTCATTAGGGCATGCTTCTTTCATGTTTCTGTTTTTCAAAAGGATGATTAATTGGATTAAACATGCAGAGCAATTTATAGATGTTATGCTATACCAAAAATATTTATTACCTCTCTAGTAAGTACAAGCTCTTGGTTCTCTAAAAGATCATCATCATCCTCGCCAAGGGTAGGTTCATAGTCTTCATCTTCGAGTGCACAAACTATGCAGGATGTCTCACTCATCTCTGCCCTAACTATGCAGGATGCCCTGCCCACTGTGAAAAGCCTGCAAAAAAAGAGGTATGATGATCCCAAATAGATGCATTCTCTGTAAAGTCCAAGCTGAAACCTGCAGACATCCTACTTCCAATGTAATTTTTCCTCTATGGTTTGGGGTGAAATTCTAATTAAGCTGGTTGGGTTTTAGAGGCAGAAAATGGAGCATTGAGCATGAAATGAACTGGTTCAAGCATAGATTGAGGGGCAATCAAGGGAGGAAGCATCTTCTTAGAAGTGCACTGACCTATACCATCTATTTGCTTTGAAGGGAAAGGAATAGTAGAATCTTTAGAAATGCTGAAAAGGAAACACATGTAATAGCTAATAGCATTGAGTTGTATGTTTGCATCCGAGGTATAAGTAGATATGCTACCGATATACCTGATAACTAGTTGAGTAGTTTTATTGGTTATCAAGGGTAGTTTTGTGCTCACCTTGGAATTGTTTATATTTGTTTTTCTTCTTTCCCTATATGGATGAATAAAAACAGCTAAACTTTTCCAAAAAAAAAAAAAAAAAATTCCATACATCTCAAGCATGTACCTCAAAGAAACAGCCTTCTTAATTTACCATTAAAAATGCCTATTGAATTCACATTACGTTCCAATGTGAACAATGCACTTGGGATGGAACTTTAATCCCAACAGAACCTACAACACTAAGGTGACTAGTTAACCATAAGTCAAAAATAGCTCGCAAGGTAGATTTTTGACCAAAATATAACTCCATTAAAAAAAATTATTAGTGTTTACATTGATTGAAAAAGAATTAACTAGTACATAACCAATATTCTCTGCCATCTTCATGGGGCATGTCATCTCTATCTGAACGTCAAAAGATACTTTAGATAGAAGGAGAGACCAAGCATACAACATAACAAAAATCTAGTCCATTTTGTAGGAGTATATATAGGTGATGAAAAGCTAGACTATGTTTCTTGTAACTTCTCCAATTCAATCCCCCCTGAATTCGAAACTTGATCGTGGTCATTATGAATGTTTGTACTCGGTTTCTCTGACAAAGTAGCGGATTTATCTTTTTGAAATGCATGAGAAGTCATAGCTTCTTGACTAAGGCCATTATCATTTAGTCTTATGGCAGGCATGGACCTAGTTCTTTTTGAAAACCCTCTAACAGTTGTCACAGTCGTGGCCGTTTTCTTCGCTTTATGTGCCCATTCAATGAGGCCTTCTTGGATGTGGTCTTCGAATATCGCTTTGTTGAAGGAACTTCCCATCTTTGATGCATTAAAAAGTTTTAGTTTCAAATCTTATACATATAATCATGTCATTAATTGGAATAGTTAGCATGATTAGGTATATACATACCTGTGTAACGATTGCATAGAGCGGTAATGTACTGTAACTGCATAAAAATTGAACAAATACCCTGTAGAATACACCATGGAAGAATCAAATATACACCCTTGTAACTTAGTATGTTGTCTTTCAATGTTTAATGAAAGGAATGAATTACGATAGTAATTTGGTGGATCATTACGCTATGACGAGTCTTGGAACACTATAGCCAATTGAGCCCATAATGCAAGAATCAAATCCATATTGTACCTAAAATGCAGATACACAGTTTAGTGTAAGAAGCATCAATAATGAGCTAAACATAATAGCGTGAATACGAGGGTTCAAATTTATGGATGAAGTTATGTAGTACGAGCCTTGAGGCCGTAGTTAGTTCCAATTGGCAAACGGATATATATAGAACTTATTAGTAAGCTTAACGAAGTTGATTTACTAACCCAAATCCAAAAGAAGAACGTGAGCTCAAAGGAGTTTTGGAAGAGGATTATATGGATCAACAAGAGTACAATACGTGGCTTGTGGAACCAAAAATGATCGTCTGATGGTCGAATTTCGACATTGCTCCCTACAACTACAGAATGTCTTTGAGCCACCTGTCTAGCAAGTTGGATGATGATATGTTCAAGTTTTGTTCCCACGCCCAAATTAAGCTGCATCAAACCCAAAAGGTCCTCAGTTGCCATGAACCTGGTTGCTTATTTGATAAAAGACCGGCTAACAAAAAAAGAAACTTCTCAAATAATTTTACACCAACATGAATTGAAATATAGTAAAATTATCGAAAGAGCTTACTATTAAGGGTATGAAAGCAATCCAAAAATAAGCATGATATCCTGCACTCTCAGTCAAATGAGTAGAAAATACGTTATATATAGATGATTGTCTTTTCCTGAATAATCCAATGGTTTTTCTACCATGTGTTCCAAGGGCACATGTAAACCCTTATTACCTTCCTTATTTAAGCAATAATCTCTTCAAATAATTATTGAGATCTCATTACTTATTTGAGGAGATTCTCAGTAAATAAGGATGTAAATGGGGTTTTAACATGTGCATTAGGGCACACGTTAGAAAAAATGATACTCCAAATACACGAAGTAGCTTACCATTGACGTTTAAAAACAAGAACACTACCACAAATAACCAGAGGAACCAACTGCATTAATCACAATTCAACAAGTTTTTGCTAGTAAGTAAGAATGACATGAGCTTAGTCAAATCTAATGAATATAAAATTAAAAGGATTAATGACCTTATTCCAACAACTTTCTTGAAATCGGATTCGAACGCACGAACCATGTATTTGTGGAAGTCAAAATTGGGATTTGTCTTACAATGTGTCTGCCAAAAAAGTAAATCGAAAAACCATCTTAGTTCTACTTTCAGTTCTAAAAAACAAAAGAATAAGTAATTAAGTCAATCTACTAATAGTTTGTAAACTTCTAATTAGATTTTTTACATAAATTCGTTTCATTTAAATTTTATGTGAAACTTGTCATTAAAAGTTTAAAATAGTTCATATGAAAAAGCTTAATACTATCACATTGATTTAAACTCTAAAAATTACTCTTAGAATATGAGGTAAACCTTAACGATGATATATCGCATGAACGGGAACGGAAATACATGAATCAGTTTCTTGGACCTTTAACAATGACAATATTGTAGTTATCATGACAATTACTATATATGCTTGGTTTACTTGAATGAAATGAGTTTGCCCAAAACCGGTATATATTTTTTTAGTGGAGAAGTGATATATTTTCCAATGATGTGAGTACCACTGAGGATAAGAGAGTGAGACTTACCATGATGAAACCTTTTCGCATAGTCATGTAATCTGATTCGGTTACCGAGCCATAAAATTGCTTGAAGAATGCTTGCTGATTCAAATGAGATTTTATGATCAGAGAACTGAACAAAACTTTCATCACTTGCTGAATCTGATAAAAATATATCATACGATTCTGAAAAACTCATTTGTTGGGATTTATGCAAGTGGATTTCAAGTGAGTTTTGACACTTGCAAGACACCCCCAAATGGTTTAGTCTTATGTGTGCTTGGTGCCATCATAGTTTTAGGGCGAACAAAACTTGATCACGTGATCTTTATTGTGGAGCGAGCAGAAGCGATATAAAAGAGATAATTAATAATGGCAAAAACAATAATAAAGAACTCGTCTCCTAACAAGCTACATCCGAGAGATATCACGAGTCGAAAAGTTGATCTGGGTTTTTCAAGAAGAGCTTTGTCAATCTCATATAATGTTAGGCTAGGGCTAATGAGGTTTTGCCTAAGTCCTTTACGAAGACCTAATAACAAAACAAGGAAAAAAGGATTAAGGAAACAAAATCCGAGCAAAGGAAAATGTAACACCCCGGCTCATCGCCTGAGCCGAGAGTAGTCACCTATGGCAGCTTGACAGACTGTGGGCTGACCTCACAGACCAACACGGGTCCTTCCGGCGCACTTTGACCTCACTCGTGCGCACCTTGAGAAACTTCCCAGGAGGTCACCCATCCTGAAATTACTCCCAGTTAAGCACGCTTAACTTTGGAGTTCTTATCACATGGGATTCCTAAAAGGAAAGTCGACTTTGTTGGTATGAGTAGCACTATCAATCCTCTTAAGCACCTCATATGAGCCCATAATATCTTAGGGATCTCCTCTGAAATCCGGGGTATTACATTCACCCCCTCTTAAGAAAGCAACGTCCTCGTTGCGACTGGCGGCCAACCATAGTCTAGCTTCAGGATCTTTCCCTCGCTAGGCTGTTGACCTGGGCACTCCTGACCACAGGATCAACACGCGGTCGCAGGGTTGCTCTGATACCATTTGTAACACCCCGGCTCATCGCCTGAGCCGAGAGTAGTCACCTATGGCAGCTTGACAGACTGTGGGCTGACCTCACAGACCAACACGGGTCCTTCCGGCGCACTTTGACCTCACTCGTGCGCACCTTGAGAAACTTCCCAGGAGGTACCTCCTGGGAAGTTTCTCAAGGTGCGCACGAGTGAGGTCAAAGTGCGCCGGAAGGACCCGTGTTGGTCTGTGAGGTCAGCCCACAGTCTGTCAAGCTGCCATAGGTGACTACTCTCGGCTCAGGCGATGAGCCGGGGTGTTACAAATGGTATCAGAGCAACCCTGCGACCGCGTGTTGATCCTGTGGTCAGGAGTGCCCAGGTCAACAGCCTAGCGAGGGAAAGATCCTGAAGCTAGACTATGGTTGGCCGCCAGTCGCAACGAGGACGTTGCTTTCTTAAGAGGGGGTGAATGTAATACCCCGGATTTCAGAGGAGATCCCTAAGATATTATGGGCTCATATGAGGTGCTTAAGAGGATTGATAGTGCTACTCATACCAACAAAGTCGACTTTCCTTTTAGGAATCCCATGTGATAAGAACTCCAAAGTTAAGCGTGCTTAACTGGGAGTAATTTCAGGATGGGTGACCTCCTGGGAAGTTTCTCAAGGTGCGCACGAGTGAGGTCAAAGTGCGCCGGAAGGACCCGTGTTGGTCTGTGAGGTCAGCCCACAGTCTGTCAAGCTGCCATAGGTGACTACTCTCGGCTCAGGCGATGAGCCGGGGTGTTACATTGACAGTGGTAGGGCTGGAGAAATTGAGGGCGGCAATGGTGGCGAAGAGTGATGGAGGCCAAATATTGCGTTACTCTTGTGTTGTTGTTTAACTTTCCTCTTACCTCCTGCTGGTCATAAAGAGTAAGTTTTCTTCTCTGTTCCCTCTCTATCTAACTGGCAGGTTGGAGTATGACATCTGAAGGTCATAGTTTCATTTTCTAATTCATTTTAATCCGAACTTGAATTATGTTTCATCTGGTTATTGTTCGGGACTTCATTTTCGTCATATCAAGAATCTCGAGCAACAATAGTCAAGTTAACATTTGCCTGAGACTTGTTCCTGTCTTCTAATGTTAATCTGGTTCGGTTCACGTTCATGTGGTTGCGGGTGCAAAGGAGGTGGGTGCACTGGCCCTACGGAGGAGTAGGAGAAGTCAAGGTAAAATGATGTGCTGCTGGTTTATTAACTGGGGTCTTTTAATCTCCTTACCTTTTAAGTTGGCAGTATTCCTCTTGAACATTGGCCTGATCCGCACTCTAAATTCGTCCACATCCCCCAGTTGATCCTCGCCGTCGGTGCTCATGCTTTAGCTTCCTCGATACACTTCTTTAGCTTTAAAATTCTTTAGTTCGAATCCCAGGAAAAAGTGGTATGAAATTATTTCTCTATTTTCATCATAATTTTTGCGTATTTGATTTGTTTATTGAAATTGTGTTTGATTTAGGTCAATTTAGCAGTTTTATTAGTGGTTTAAATATGTCTATTTATAATTCGTACCGAGTTCTGATTTTAGTGTACGTTTGTGTAATTAGGATTTGAGGAGAAAAGTAGCGAAAAGAGAATATAGAGCAGTAAGGGTAAAACCAAGAAGCCGAAAAGGCGCTGTGATTCGTGTGAAGAGCTGTATGTACTAATCATTCATAAAGTTTTCATCTTTGCTTCAATTTAGATTGAATTGGCGTCCTATTTGGTGGGGGTTTGTGTGAATTTTGCGGAATTGATTGTTTTATAGGGTCTGTGAACCGGAATCAGCTCATAATTTGGTGTATTGATAAGTTTATACAGAATATAGGTGCTTTTTGTTTTTTGGTACAAAGAAGACAATATGGGTGTTAGATTCTGCAAATTTTTCATCTTCTGTTGAGTGCATGTGGTGAATTTGCTAAATTCATGTATGTGTTTTGTCGGATCAATTAAGAACAAAATGAGCTGAAAGCAAGGACATGGCGATACTATTTCTCACTTTTTCAGCTCTTTTTACTCTCTCTTGGAATTGGTAAGCTATTGTTGTTGCTTTCATCTTCTTTTAGATTTGCGTATGCTATTTTGATCCTCCCTTTAGTTGTGTATGCATCGATTTGTATTCTGTATGTGTCTATGTGAATGTTGGGAAGGAGGGAAGGAGGGTGGGAGAGAGGGAAGGAGACCTTGGGAGAGGGAGAGGGAGAGGGAGCGGGAGAGAGAGGGAGGGAGGGAGGGAGGGAGAGAGAGAGAGAGGGAGGAAGGGTAAGAGAGAGAAAGGGAGGGAGGGTGACCTTGGTGAATGATCCCCGACTATGTTTAGATATCACAGGATTGCAAACATAGCACTTTTTATGGCTGCTCATGTTACTTGAAGATCACAAATGCTTTATTAGCACTAAGTAAATTACTGTATGCTTAGTAAAATGTTGTCTCTTTCATGGCACACTTTAACCTGCTTCGGAATGTTTTTTGTGATGCATTACTTCTAGAAAGAACATATGTGCTTCGATCAAATAACAAAGAGATCCAATCATTATGTTATGTCAATGATTAAACTTCTGCAGAATGAAAGATATGTGTTGCTATGTGCTACATTAATCTAATTACAGAACGAGAGTAGACCCAAAAAATGGAATACACCTTCAATCATAGTACCCTTAATACACCATTGCTTGGGACCCTTCCCGAACCCTCTCTTTGTGGGGACGCCAATGTGCACCGGGCTGCCCGTAATAGTACCCTTAGTCACTGATTCTTGGAGTATACATCATATAGACTAACTGATCCGAGCATGAGAAGTCACTCATCATTAGTAGCGAGATTGCTTTTTTTTTTCATGGATTTGCTATGGCGTTTATTAGATTAGCGGTAGACCTATTGTGTCGACCTCTGTTTTGAGGGAATTCCTTTGCTTTGTAACAAAGTGAGATACATCACGTGCTACCGCTCATATGATTTGTACTTTAGTTTGGATGTTACCTGGCCGTGTTTGGATTTGCGGTGAACTCTCATGGGACTAATGTGTCTTGGAACGTGACAATTATGAACATACAAAAGCCACGCTAAAACCCTGTGGCGTACACTTGAAATTAACCGTGCAATATTTGGACAGTAATGCCTTCTGTGTGTTTAGATCACCAAATGTATACCAAATATCGTTAAAACTATTAGACTTTACACTTAAAAGAACGATTTTGAGGTGGGGTGGAATAGAGGCGATTTTAAGAATTGAAAAAACAAGAAACATAGGAGGCAGGGTAAGAATAGAGTCGTAGAGGCAAGGGAAGTAGGGGAGAAGGTCGAGTTAAGAGAAAAAAAATTAATCGAAATTAGGGAGATAGGAACGGTGAGCGAGGGAGGGAAATGAGGATTGGACAAAGACAATGAGGGAGAGGGAGAGGGAGAGAGGGAGACCTTGGGAGAGGGAGGGTGAGAGAGAGAAAGGGAGGGAGGGAGGGAGACCTTGGTGAATGATCCTTGAGTATGTCACTGCATAGGATCATGGTTGTTCAATACAAAATCCCTGAGTATGTTCAGATATCATAGGATTGCAAACAGTTGCTATCTCGGATTTTTACAACCAACCCATCAAGGGTATGTCACTGTTTCCAAGTCTTGAGTTTTGTTTGACTCTCTGGTCAAGTATCTCATGTGGCTCTTAATCGAAATTTC
The DNA here is from genome assembly GCA_963680865.1 of Spergularia marina. NCBI lineage: Eukaryota > Viridiplantae > Streptophyta > Magnoliopsida > Caryophyllales > Caryophyllaceae > Spergularia > Spergularia marina. The sequence continues at coordinate 15,335,959 of OY804553.1, read as the reverse complement.
ATGAGGTTAATGTTTATAACGTTGTTGTCGAAAATGACTGATCATTGTTGATTGATGAATCTTCGACTTCTTTTTTTTGAAGTTCCCATCTGATTAGTTTGTAAAAATGTAATCATCGCATGGTCACTATTATTGATCATACACTGATCACTAAAAATTACATGCTTTGATCAGTTGATGAGTGGATTTATGTACTTGACTCTTGTTTCTGCACTTGTGTAGAGTCTGAGTGGCTCATTCATACAACTTTCATTAATTCTAACTTATCAAAAAAAAAAAAAAAACTAATTATAACTTACTTATGAGCATGTAAATAGGCTGAAGATTCGTGTTGTGTATGACTTCGTGCCTTTTCGATGCTATGTAAATGTGTTATAAATCGTTTTCCTTCTCCAATTGAATTGTTGATGCCTACTCCTGCCTATCCTGTATCAACCAAGTTTATGCCATTTAGAGGCTTGTTAGGACTTAGGACATTAAGTGACCTCATGAATGTGGAATTTACACGAAAGATGCACAATTTTTTTCTAAGATCCATGTGGGTGACATTATTCAGATTCGTTTTTGTGGAATGTCATATGTCACTGTGATACATTTAACTTTGCCCTTTGCTCGATACCTTTGTCCCTCTTGCAATGAGACGCGGTTTTGGACTTAGCCATTTAGTCGGCCTTGAGTTATGAGGTGATTAGATTTCCAGGATACTTTTTGGTAACTACTTTTTGGTTTATCATTACCAAGCCCCTTTTTTGGTCTTCATGTGTACTTGCTTTTTATTTGACTTTGCCTTTGCTGATTAGATTATGAAGCATGTAACTTCTATTGAGGGGGAGTTTATAAGGATGTGAAATCGGGATACTCATACACTTAATTGGATATGTTCTCTCTTATACCGAGTAGTTCTATTTGAAATCTTAGATATAGTTTGATAATGTGGGTGGAAAATCAGGAAATCCTATAGAATTGATTGTTCAAACTGTTGTATCCAGGCAAATAAAATGCGATATATGACTAATTTGAGCTGAAATCAGCAATTTATCTATTTGTGGGCAAATGTGATTTTCTAACTAAAGCGTATCCACTTGACAGTTGTTTGCTTTTCATTAGCTATGTATTTGAACATCAAGACACTATTGTCGAATGTCTCTGATATCTTGGAATGAACTACATAAAGTCTAATGTCAGAATAGAACTTCAAATCATAATGCTTTAGCAAAAGGCGGGCACTAAGACATACCTCAGGATTTTGATTCCCTTCGTCGCCCTTAATATAGTTGAAATCACCGAGGCTCTTTCATTAAGTATGTAGTTCAAGCAAGTTGAAACCATATTATACGTTAGTAAATCATTGAGCAAATAGATAGATGCCTGTGTTTGAAGAAGTTGAAAGTAGTTCAATCCTTGAGCAGTGAGCATGTTTATATTAGATTTTGGGGATGAACCATTGAGCAAAAGGAACCAGATTGGTTCAAGTAGTGAGGACCATGTTCCAGACGTAAGTTAAAATATAGAATGAGAACCTGGAAAGCTTCGTGCTTGTCGATAGCTCAGGTTACTCAGTTTTTCAATTAATTTTGATTTTAGTTTGCTGTTGTAATCTCATTTGATTTTAGACGATTTTTGGAATTCGTAACTAGAAATGTGATTGTGTTGTTTGATTTTGATTGTGTTTTTTCTCGGTTCTCAGGTTTTTCGTTAGTCATTGCGTTTTCCTCTTCAATCCGACAACTTCAGGGGTGGCTTTAACGATGCTTAATCTAGGAATTTATCTGGTATGTTTTCACTTCCATAGTTGATGTGAATTCCTTTTTTTAACTTCCCAGGCTAGATAGTTGGTAGAAATTAATGTTGATTCTTCCATGAGACCCCCTGATGGGTTTGCTTGAATTTGTTTATAGAATTATTGGTTTGAACTCACTTTAGATAGAAAGGAAAACACAACAGCTTGGTTGTCAATATTATGGCCAATGCCAATAATAGGGAACTAAAAAGGAATTGAGTTTTGTTTTCTTTCCTTTTCTTGGTGTTATATATAGTTTGTGATTGCTTACTTCGCTCTTAAGGTATTTAATGTTAGGCAGCCAGTGTTGTGATCGATTATTCTACTCTACATGGTTTTCTTTTATGCTATCATTACTCGTAAACATTACTACATTATCAGCATCATTTGTTCCCGCTAATAAATTCAGTAGTGGAATAAGAGGATATAGTGAGTAAAGGTTTTTAATTTTGTGAAAAGTGTTGGTGCCATCTAAATTATACCTATATGGGCTTGGGACTGTAAGATGTTCGGGTTTGGAGGTACATCTTTGTTATGTACGACTTGGCTGTATTTGAGCTGAAAGGGTAGGAAGAGATGTCCACAGATATGAAGGCTTCGAATTTTCTATGTTTCTGGTGCATCTATCCCAAGTTTAAACAATGGCAAAAAATTGTGACTCAGATTTGTGCCAGCGCCCCCCTCCCGTTCCAGGCATTGATACATTTTAGAGAGAAGTGATACCTGTTATTAATTTTATGTTTTTTCTTTAAGGAATACTGTGAGATGTGTAATGTTAAGTATTCTACTGGCTTGAGGATATTGTTGCTATTCTTAAATTCTCTTTTATTTAGTATTAGATTTAACTATGTTATTTCGGATAAGATGTTGTTGTATTTCCGGGAGCCGAGAGATAGTGAGGGGAATTGAATGAGGTGTAAGGATCTGAGGAGGGAGGAGAGAATAAATGAGGATTAGCAGGGTGATTAAGAACAGCAAGACGTTGTTGCTTTAGTTTCTGACGTTGACGAGCCTTGTGATTTTGAAACCAATAGAAAACATTGTTTGCCTCTATATGACCGTACACTTTTAGCCGGGCTGTGATCTGCTGTATCTGCTCTACACTTGGTGTTCGTATATGCTCATCATTATACATGATTTCCAACATTTATATTTGTTCCTTCGTTGGATTCCACCTAGACCCTCCCACACCTGATCCCTCCTCCCTCATCTCACCATTGCAATCATGCTTGCCTTCTGTGTGAGTGCACCGATTTTGAATTCTTTTGCTGAGGTTCTGCATCTTAGTGCTGTACAAAAGTTGGTTTCTGTTTTGTTTTTGGTGTCAAGTATTTTTGCCTTAGGGTTGGGTCTGGTTCTTCGAAAAAAAGGCTATATGTGGAGAGGGGGAGCGTGGGAGTTTGGTGACAATAAGAGAGAATAAGAGAGGGTGGAGTGGGGGATGGGGAAAGCAGGATATATAGGACAACTAAAATGCGTTGGGCAGCAATAGGGGGAGAGTGAAAAAGATGGAGATACTGATAGAAGGTCGGAGAAAATAAAAGAGGAAATGAAACCAAGATGAGGAGGGAGATAACAGGGATACAGGGGAGGGGGTTAGAGAGTCAAAAGAAGTGGATTAAGAGAATATGTGAGTGAAAAGAGTAAATAAAAAGAATATAAGAAGGGGGAGAAGATGCTTTAGCATATGAAAAGCAACACTTGAAGACTTAACAATGACAGGGGGATGGGGAGGTCAAGGGTTTGCTTTGGGAAAAGCAAAAAAGACACGGACATGTATTGAGGAAGAACCTTGAGGAAGAGGAGGGAATGAAGACCTAAGAGAAGATGGGATAAACGGGACTGGGTTGGGAGGGCGGGTCTTGGGATGAGAAAGAAGGGGTAGAGAGCAGTGAGGAAGAAGCTAAGGGTGTTTTGAGAAAGGCATGGCAAGGGCAGTGAAGGAGGGGGGGGAGTGAGTAGAAAGCAGATCATGAAGAGAGAAGGGGAGTGAGAGAGTGTTTTGGAGAGAAAGTACAAAAAAAATTGAGGAAAGTGAACGAGAAAGAGGGGTAAAAGAGCTGGGGGATGAGGAAAAATATGTGGGTTGGGAGGTGCAGCAGAACGTTGAATTGAGGGTGGAGGGAAGGTGGACATGAGAGAGTAGTTTTGGACTCGCTATCGAGTGAGAAATAATGAAGTAGGACAGTTAATAGGCTGGTGGAGGGAGACAAATTTGTTCAGAGATGACAGTGATATGGTCTTTAGGGTTAGAGAATGTAAGTGAGAGAGACCTTGTGATGAAGTTCACTAAAGAAAGCTTTGCATGATAAATTCAATCTCCTCTTGACTTATGAGCAAAAGCTGCATAGGGAGTTCAGAATGACTTTATTAATTTTATGTTGCATCGTTTTATAGGAATTATGTTCATGTAGGGATCCATTATTGAGTTCGAGCCGCAAATTGACAATAATTCAAAATTAACAATAGTTTGGGGTGTGGGTTATCTGCATAGTATTGTAGTACCTTCTTACCTAATGCTTGTCATTTTGTGATGATTAATTGATTTGTTAAGTACACAGTTAGTTTTACGTATTTTGCCAAGTTTTGGGTCTTTGATGTTGCTTTTTGAGGCTGGTGTCTGTAGACTACCTCGAAAAATCGAACCTGGCAATTTCTATTCAATAGTAACTAGCTGATTGAAAGAAAGGGGAATAGAGAAAGAGTAAAAAGAAGGGGAGATGGGCAGGGAGGGGGGGTCTTCGGATGGGAAGGGTGAAAAGAACAAGGGGTAGAGACCAGGAGGATGACGAGGGTGAAGGGTTATTATTTACTTCTGGATTTATTGTAAATATAACTTAAGTGGCAAGATGATTGCCGCAATGCATAAAGTTTAGGGCTTGATGTTAAGGATATGGCAGGAGAACCAGTTGGGGAATGGGCGATGCCAAACACGAGTTATGGCTTTTGGGATTATAAGTTTACATCTATGGTGTTACTGAACATATGAGTTCTCTGTTTTTATTTATTTTGAGGACTTTTTAAAACTTCTTTTAAAAGGGTTTTTAATATTTCTAAATGGTTCACAACGCTTTTAAAATTTTATGCCATACACAAGACGGTTACCGGATGATGATCATGTTAGCCGACCCCAAATCATTTTGGGAATAAGGCTTAGTTGTTGTTGATGTAGTTTGGAAATTGAGTATACCATTGCTTCGCTTTTGGTGGTTTATGTGCTTTGGTTTGAGGGATGGTTTTGTTGTTTAGCTCATAGAGTGGGCGCCATATCCGTTGTTTTCCATACTTGGAAGAGGGGGGTAGATCTTTGGTTGGTTTTGGTGTAGTTTGATGGAAGGTATTCTGTTTTGTGAAACGTAGGCAATGGTAAAAGTTATCGTTCTTATTTCTTAGAGGACATGTCAGGTATTGAGTCGAGTGCACTGTTAGTTTAACACTTTCATTGTTATTTTATGAGATTCCTGGTGAGAAAAAAAAAATGAGAGTTTCCACTCACAAGGTTCATTATATTTGCTATGTACCTTATTTTTTTAGCAATTAAATAAATGCTTGGGTGATTTGATTTCATCGTGAATTTTTGGGGCTTTTTTTTTCTTTGTTGGGGGTGATTTACATAGAATTTGTGTGCTAATTGGGTTATTGAATACTGCTATTGGCTTATTGTGTTCTTGTTCCATTTGGTGATTTCAGGTCATTAAATCTTAACATTGCTGGTCATCACGGGGATAAGGCTGTTCTCTTTTGTTTTCACACCGAGTTGTGAAGCTTCTATTAAGTGCTACAATCTTATCGAGAAGATCAACAGATCATGCACTTATAGATATATTGCACTTGTAATAAATTAGGACCCAACCAAACATATGTTACCTTCTTCCATTTGTAATGTTTTAACCTGTTAAAAACTGTGTTAAGAAACCATTAAAAAACGGTTTTCATACTTCCCTTCTTTACTGCTATGTATATGTTTTAATCCGGAATGGGCCTGTGGATCTTCCATATGCATAATCTTCTTCCAAAGGTGTTATTATGTCCTCCTAAGGCAAAGAACGGATTTGAGTTTTAGTACTCTGGCTTCCTCTCTTTCTTTTCGTTTGTTCTCGTGTTATAACTCTATAAGGTTGTGTGTTGTGACTTCTGCAAGGATATCTTGCTTCCAGCCACCCAGATGGCAAGACCATGCGGTCTATGGTCTCAAAGAAGCGAATGAGTCACAATCTAGATTCATACTTCATAGTAAAGTCATGAAAACTTTTCAGAATTGTGTATAATGCAAAATGAGATGCCACGTAATTGTACGATAACTTAGATTTTATGTACAATATTGTTGTATTACAAGTGTATTCATGTTCGTACAAGCGTAGTAACACTAGTATGATATAGCAATTATTAATAGCGAAACATATTTCCAACAATAATGTTTGGGGGGTGCGTGCATCGCGTGTGACCCAATGACCATCTATGTAAATAATGTTACAACTAAGTTTTGAGTTCTTGAAACAGAATGTACTTGTGCACTGGCGAAAGTGACTACAATTCACACAAACACACCATACATTCGAGGAATCATGCGAAAGTGATGGCGATTAAATACGAAAAGCGAAAATGTTGGGGGGCCGCGCGCGAACTAGTGGATGAATAAAAGAACCAAACTCCTTACAAAAAAAAAAAAAAGAACACCCCTTCCCTCCCGCCTTGTAACTCCTATGAACGAGCCTCTAATTTCGGTGAAGAGTTTTTTTTTTTTTTTTACCACGGGAAATCATAAGTTGTCATCGAAAGATAGACAAACGACACTTATAACAATTTAGATGAAATATACTAACATAAATTGAACAATCAAAGCGATTAAATAAATAAACAACGGGTCAAACACATCGCCTTGTACATGGATCTAAATCCACCTTAACCTTTAAATGTCATCACATATTTTGAGGCAGAGAAAAACACTTCGAGATGTGGTATGAATGCCTTGCTGTAGAAATTGGAGTAGAGAAGGTCTTAAAAACTTAAAAGTGTCATTGCGAGGGACAAAATTGAATACCCAACCTCAAATAAGGACTTGAGATCTCGAAACCAAAAGAAACAATTCGCAAAGTGAGAAAATAGAACTCCTATATGAGGAGAAGCACCTCTATTTTCATAACAAGAGTAGAAATTATTTATATTACACAATCCAGAGATTAACAAGCATAAAAACATATAAAAAACGAAAGAAACCATGCAAGGAATGACCAAATTAAATATGACCACTACTAGCGCCAGAACGAAGGTTGCTTTAAGGGTATTCTGGGGTAGAGAGAGAAGGATAGATGAGTTCTGGGGATATGGAGTGAAAAGTTTATAAGTATTAGTGACATACATATAACCTTGATGTATTAGACTTCTTGGACTGCTTAAAAATTAACCTTCGATTGTTGAACACGTGTGCCATCTTTGGACAAGTCTTCACTTGTACTATCATAAATCCAATAATTCGCCCATGGATTTAAGTGTCCAACAAATGTACTATCAAGATAATTAAATAGTGGTTTTGTCATATCTTTATTTAATCGTTTCTTGTCACAATCTTCGGAGTTCTTTTCGTTTAACTGATGAACATTAACCTTCTCATCCTGATTCATACCATTTTTAAAATTTTCCCCATCTTTAGATTCCACCTTCTTTGCATTGTCATAAATCCAATAATTAGCCCATGGGTTCAAGTGCCGAACGAAGGATGCATCGTCGTGTTTTAGGGCATCTTTGTTTGCTTCAATCTTGGATTGTTCCATATCTCCGTTTTTGGAATGCACCTTGTTTGCACTATCATAAACCCAATAATTTGCCCATGGATTTAAGTGTCGTACGAATGACCCATCTCCGTCGTTCACGCGAGTTTTTACAGGTTTGGACGGATCAATATCCTCATTTTCAGACTGCACCTTCTTTGCACTATCATAAACCCAATAATTTGCCCATGGATTTAAGTGCCCTACAAATGACTCATCCCCGTTCTTTACAAGGCTTTCTAGAGCATCACGTTTTGACTGATTAGTGTCCCCGTTTTCAGATTTCACCTTCTTTGCATCATCATAAACCCAATAATTTGCCCATGGATTAGAGTGAGAAATGAAATGTGTGTCACCTTGAATTTGAAGGTCTTTGACTGTCAATTGTCCTCCACGCCTATCTTCTAAGACTTTTCTTCCATCAATTGGGCTGCTATTGATAAGCTGTTCATTGTAATAAGTACTCAACGTAAGAATTCATAGCTTATAATAATAATGAAGGCTATCATTTCCTTACCTTTGTGTTTTGAACAAAGGCCAAGGACATGAGAGAAAAATAAATAAACAATGAAAAAGCACATGGGAAGTGGGATAAAATGGTCCTTTTGTTAGCCAACAAACACATGAGGGTGATTAAGTGAGGATAGAATGGTCATTTTACAAGAAAAAAAAGACCCAATAATAGAAAGACAAGGAATTCATTGAGACGGCTCGAAAAGGAAAGGGTAAGGAATTGACTGAGACGAAGGGAGTAATAACTACTCTTTTGTTGTTCCTACAAAAAAAAAAAAAGATATGCTCAAAATATGGTGACGATTTTCCTACTAAGGAAAATTCTAATACCCCCAATGAAATTAGCATTTTGATCTGAATAATTATGATCTGATCTGATTTGAATGACTCTGAACTGATCTGATCTGATCTAAATTTGTTGAAAATGTGATTGAATTTCAACGAATTAGTATCAACTAATGGACCAAATACATTGATAGTTATTTGACCATTTCTGATCTGATCTGATCTGTTTAAATGACTCTGATCTGATCTGATTTGAATGACTCTGGACTAATTTGAATACTTCTTTTATTAAGTCCTATCAAATAGGGCCTAAGTCTGTGACTCATAATAAGAAGGGTTAAAATTCAATTTATTTATTGAAAGTAAAATCACCACTCAAGAATACATTAAAGTGAAAATACGAGAACAAAAGAATATAAGGGGAATTTCTGAGGTGGCGCTTGTGCGGCTTACTATCAAGTTATTTGATCTGATCTGATCTGATCTAATCTGATTTGAATGATTCTGATCTGATCTGATGATTTGAATGATTCTGAACTGATCTGAATACTACTTTTAATAAGTCCTATCAAACAGAGCCTTAGTTGAGAACGAGATTTAATAGCCATAGTGTTGTACTCGGCACATATAACACATACTACACTCCGTTCGCCTATAAACTGCATGTAAGGTGGCTTGGGCTTTTCTTTAACCTGTCATCCAATTTTTTTGAACTTTTGATTGACCGATTAGTGGGTACAACTTTCTCAACATGTGTGTCGAGTAACCCTACGCAGTTTATAGGAGAACAGAGGGTAGTTTCATTCAGAACGATAACGTTTTAAACGAATTTTGGCTTTATGTGAAAATGCATCTCTTTTATCACATGTGCCAAATCAATTTGAGAACATCAAGAATGGACATGCACCTGATGTGTCTAGTGTTTTTAATATCCAATATTTATTGAACACTATAAAAGAAAGAAGCACAATTTGCTTGTCAATCACAAATAAAAAAATACACATAATCAATATGATTATAGCATTCAGTTGTAGTCGTTCAAATACAATTCTGTTATCTCAAATTATAACTACGAGTGGTACCAATCAATTTATAATACGAAAGTAAAACACAGACATAAGAGATTTACTACAATGCTTAGACATAATGAATATTCCCTCCGTCCCATTTCAAACGCCCCATATTTCTTTTCAGGACGTACCTACTAAAACACTCCATCTATTTTGGGACATCATTATCTCTCCTACTTTTTAATCATCCCACTTTTTCTCACATTCTCTCTCCTATTATGTTTGTTAATCCCCACATTTCTCTCCTATTTTCTCCTAATTTTCTTCCACTACCGTTACTTTATTTTCTTTACTAATTTTCCTTATTCCACTACAAATGGCCCACGGGGCATTTAAGCTAGGACGGAGGGAGTACACACTAAGACTCATCTAAATTAATCTATGGGGAAACCACTGACTACTCTTCCTATATCGGTTCCCTAGCTTATTCACTCTTTGATCTATTGATTGTATGTGTGTGAAATGATAAGTGTACTCCCTACGATTTTTTTTTTTCCCAGTTTAAAAATCAGTTTTTGAGTAGTCATGTTCAGGTCTACTCCTAGACCAAATGAAAGCCCCGATTAACTTAAAATCAAGTTAAGTAGTAGAATACAATGCAGAATAGAGTACATATGTACAAATTTTAACAAGTAAACGATTGATTTGGTGTAGAAATAACTCCCAACATGGCTACTCGAAAACAGAAATGAAAGGTGGAAAAAACAGTTAAGAGGAGGGAGTAGTATTTTTTTTTTTTTTTTACCAAAACCTAGCCAAAAACCACGCTATATATAGTATCCTTAACTAAGAAGTAAGTGCCATGTATAATTGGCAACCCAGTTTTCAAGAGACATCATGTTTAATACCGTTATTGAATAATAGACCTTCCAACTAACCATAAATTTTGATGCATATAACTCATAATAGGGGTAAGATCAGACGAAAAATTTGTTAAACTTATGACAGCCATAAAATCGATGTGGTTAAGAATAAATTAAGATAATGCAATTTGGAGCCAACACCCACGCAATGTGGTGGCTATTTTTTATACCTATGCCTAACGCCTAATGCTGGGCCACGTCATCCGTTAGGTTAGATAATTAAAATATGGATGCTCCTAGGAGTATATATATAAATAATAGAAAAAAATGTTTATTACATAATCAAGTGTGGTAATAAAAGGGACAAAAAAAAGTGTGGTAAATAAAAGATTGCAAGTAGAAAAAAATATGGTTGTTTAGTAAATTTAACATACTTGCAGTAAATTTATAACGACAATAGGCTGTAAAATCACCATTGTTACGAATCTATCAATAGAAAAAAATTAAATTGATTTATTTCCAAAATCAAAGACCCTTAATTGTCTCTCTTTTCTTATAATCCATTATTTCCAAAATTATGCAACAAAATTTACTACACTTTTAATTATTTTTACCATAGACACTTTCGTATTTGCCTCCATAAAGACTCCTACTATTTTCACTAAAATATATATATATATATATATATATATATATATATATACTACTCTTACTCAGAGAGATTTTCCTATTTCTTTTTGCAGTTTTGAGTTGTCATGTTAGGGAGTACTTGTAGACCAAATGAAAGACCCGCTTGCCTTAGAATCAAGTAGATTTGGTTAACTGCAATGCTGAGTGAAATATTTACTAATTTTTAAAGCAAGTGAACGATTCATTTGGTCTAAAAATAGCTCCCAACATGACACCTCAAAACTGTAAAAAGAAACATGAAAATCTCTTTGGATCAGATGGTGTATATTAGTATATATGTATAGAGTTCGACCATCCAGGCATTAATAATCAAAGTCATATATAGTTAACAGGTCTCTATAATTTTAACACCTAAGTGCATGCTAAGCTTGTTGAGATTTACTTAGCTCGAGATTTTATACATGCGGTTAATTTGAATAGAGAGTTCATCAGATGCCTATGTGATAGATATATAAGATTATTCTTTATGACGATAAATACGAACTTAAAATACGTGCAATATATAACATGGTGATATTTTAAAAATGACACATGTTGAAGTTTCGACGAGGAACCTTAATTAAGTTGGACAATGTTAGAGGTCTACAATGTAGACACTTGAAAGTGTCTACTATTAGCATTAATTTTACTACACTAGCAAAATTTTACTAACCACGCACACAGATAATTTTACTGCATGATTTTTTCATCACATATTAATTTTACTACTCCAATCTCAATTTTACTACTATTGACTTAAGTTTATATTGTAGACAAATTAATTGTGTCTACACTGTAGAGTTTAGGCTTTGGGGATAATATAATTAAGGCTAACCAGGAATGTTGTTCAACATGAAATTGTTAATTAAAGTATTGGAGAAATTAAATGGCTAAATGCTTACCAAGAAGACGGAGAGCATAGAAATTACTAGACACATGAAGTTGGAGTCCATTTCTCTTCTTAGCTGAAAAGGAATTTAATACAACATAAGTGTAGTGGTTTTTGTTTGTTTTGCTGAGAACATATATATATATACTCCGTATATCAAGTGTAGTATTGCAGTGTGCTCTACGCCGTATCTAATGATGCGGTATTTATAGAATCAAGCGCGGCCCCCACAACACTTGTCACAAACCTAATTACCAAAATAACCTCCAATCCAAACAAATCAGTTGTTATACCATGCTCCAAGAACCACAGTGTTCACTGTGCTCCGGGGACACGTGGCATATACCCACTGGATGCAGAAACATTACCCAGTTTATTCCATCAACATCACTAATCCCTCTCCTCGCCAGCCCCACCTTACCCAACCACAACCACGACCACCACCAACCCACCGCACCGCCAACGGTGACGGTGTCCACCCAACACCACCGTACGATCACCTACAATCTATGGATCTTACCATTAGTGATGCATGGGAGCAATGGGTCTATGCTAATAACAAGAAGTTGAAGACATTCACTATATTCCTAATTCGTAAGTTCAACTTCCAGCTTAAATATCTACTGGGTTATTCAATATTTCAAAGTGAAATCAATTGAATAATAAAGTTCATGATCTAAGCTTTCCAAAAAGTGGTCATATGCCTTAATCGGTTAAGTAACGAAGGAGATATGCCTGTTTTAAGTCGAGCTGTTCAGTTTCTACGCGGGTACACGAGGATGACCGAATATGCTATAATTCCCAAGCTATGCACGTCCAAGCTAAGGAAGTTCTTAGTAGATATAATTCTTATCATTATTTAGTTTCCAAATAATAAAGGAGCCTATGAGGTTTCCGAGTTGTTCTAGGTTAAGTAAGTCGGAATTAAGGAAAGTTCTATTAGAACCTTACCTTATTTCCTATGGTCTAGATGAGTCTATTTAGTATAAATAGAGAGTCTTATTGTATTATTTTACAGCTTACACACACGATATATTTTGATTTCTTCTAAGAAAACCCAGAAAGCGAGAGTATTCTCTCACCAATTCGTTTTGCAATTAGTCTAGGTTAGATTGATTGTTTAACACCCAATTCTTAGGCAAGGATTAGTGGCTGGTAGCCTAGTGATTCGTGTTTAAGCATTGAGTTCGAGTCTTGTGGCTTGTAGCCTAGAAGAGCTCGATCATATCCTTGGTTACTTCATTGATTCCGCTGCTTAAAACTCTAATCTGAGTTTCTTTGGTTAAAGATACGCATCAATTAGAGTCCATGAATTTTAACGGGTATTTATATGGATCTTACCACTACAAAGCATGGATCAATTTTCTCATCCAATCGCCACCGTCGATAAGCGCCGCCACCACCGCCGTCGAGATTAACGGTGCACCACCACTACCACCAATAAAAAAAAGGACGTTTCCGGCGAAAAAACCAGCGACCCATACCAAAAAATTCTTCATTTTTTTCCCTTTGAAATTCATTGATATTTTAAAGGATAACAATCATTTTTTTCAAAAAAAAAAAAAGAAGAAAATGATAATCTCATCACTCTTATACGTGGATCTTATGATATTCATGATGGAAATCAAAGATCCATGACACAAACCACAAATATCCATAACTTACTTGATCAAAATCCATGACACAAAGCATGAAAATCCATAAGGTGGCGGTGGGGTGGTAGATATGGCGACGGCGGAGGTGTGGCGGTAGGAAGGCGAGGCCAGTGGTGTCGTCGCCGGCGAAGTAGGTGGGGAAGGGGAGGAGAGAGAGAATGGGGGAGAAGATATGAGAGAAGTAAGAGAAAAATGTAAAAACACGGGGAGAGAGGGGAAGTTGATTTTTCAGTTTTTTTTTTTGGTAGCGAATCACAATTTGCCACGTGTCCCGGACCACGGTGCTATCTGTGGTCCGTGGACCACGATATAATTTGCGTAAACCAATACAACTTCTTCACTTTTTTAAACCCCTGGGAAGTGGAAACAATGATATGATACTGAATTACCTCATGCAAAATGCTAGGAGTCTATTTGTACCCAAATTAAATTGAGTCTACACTTAAACCTTGTGCGATTCAAATTATTAAACAGTATTTTCAAATCAGATCAAATCAAATTAGATCACTTTAATCCATATCAAATCAAATTAGATCAGAATTATCAAAATAATAATAAATGAATCTAGTCTACTTCTTGTTATTAATTCGTCTAAATGCAGTTAATTTATCAATAAATTCAGCTCAAATAAAATAAAATCAAATTCATTCAAATCAAATCAAATCAGATCAGTTCAATTCAAATCAAATAAATCAGATGAGAAAATTGCAGTCCAATCACACAAGGCCTTAGACTCTGTTTGATAGGATTGCATCTTTTTGAACTTATCTGATCTGATTTGATTGCTTCTGATCTAATCTGATTTGAATGACTCTGAACTGATCTGATCTGAACTGAATTTGTTGAAAAATTGATTGAATTTCAACGAATTAGCATCAATAATGGACCAAATTCATTGATCGTTATTTGAGCAATTCTGATCTGATCTGATTTGAATGATTTCGATAAGATCTGATCTGATTTGAATGACTTTGAAATGATATGAGAACTACTTTTATTAAGTCCTATCAAATAGAGCCTTAGGTCCTGTGCGATTGGACTGCATTTTTCTGATTTGATTTGAATAAATTTGATTTAATTTGTTCTGAACTAGATTAATTGATAAATTCACTACAATTAGACGAATTAATAACTAGAAATAGACTAGATTTATTTATTGTTATTTGGATAATTTTGATCAGATTTGATTTGATTTGAATAATACTAATATGATTTGATTTGATTTTAATAAATCTAATCTGATCTGAAAACACCGTTGAATAAGTTGATGAATCGCACAGGGCCTTAGTATACATTGTAATAATTTTGATTAGGGTTGTAGTAAATTTAATTCTATAATTTGGGAATTAATTTGAGAATAGGAAAGTGAGACAATCAAGGATTATTGATTTGGAAAGAAATCAACTTCAATTTTTTTTTTTCTACTGATAGATTTGGTATATACTTCATTTTACTACCGATGTCAAAAATTTATTGTAAAACATGAAAATTTAAAGTAAATGCTTTTTTTTACTATATATATGTACCCTACACTTGAGATTTATTGCCTATAATGTAGACAATTTTTCATGTGTCTATACGTAGACTCTTAGAATCACCCAAGAGAAGATGATAGTTGATAACAGGTATCCAAATTTCACAATGAGACAATGTAAGAGTATAATTATACGTGAAACTCAACTTGAGTCTCGAATACAAATTATTTACCAAAATATGTTGTCTTAGTTTTTGAGACTCATGTCGAGACCCTACACTTCATTCGTAAGACTTTAAGATGCATGTTTTTAATAAAAACTTACAAAATATTAATCAATTTATAGATTTTTTTTGGCAAAAATATGGTTTCATTGACAATGAAACGGTCTCTGAAAAAAGAGACCGTCTTTAATTACTAGACTCGCCAAATTTTTCTTCACTGGGAAAAGAATCTCTATCTGATCTCTCCACTTTGAGACCCGGCCTTTTTGAGACCCCAATGGAGAGGTCAAGAAATTGGTTATAATTAATTTGTCCAATATACATGGTTGGAAATTCAGTTAGCTGTTTCGAAATTTAGCTTGGAGTTTTGAAATTTAGTTAGGTTTTATTAGATACAACTTACTCCGTAATAAACAGTGTATCAGATTAGAATCACATGCATTTAGATTCGTTCATAGATAACATAAATTTTCAAAGAATGATCAATAAACTTAGTACATTTAATTTCTTGATATTGCTTCGTCCGTATTAGTTAAAATTTTAACAAATTCAGTGAGATCATATCAGCCGAGAATCTTGAGTCATGCGGATCAGATAAGGTCAGTTCATTTGCAGTAACATATATAACATCAGATCAGATGGTGTAGTCCTATCCACGGTGCTCGCTTTATTGTGCTACATTCGGTAAATTGGTGCATTAGTCTCTGCAGCATTAATGCTTTTTGCCGGTTGGTTTCATTATCACAAAGTTGCCCCAAATTGGCTTCCCAGATGTGGTTAACTAATTGGATTTAAGAATAAAATGATATTTTAATGTTAAAATTTATCGACAGAAAAGGCGCGAATATGTTATTTTGACCCGCTGGTGAACCCGTAACCCGACCCAAACCCGTATTGACCTTAACCCGAAATACAATCGACCCGTATTCTACCCAAACTCAAATCTACCCGAACCCGAAACCCGCCCGCCCGACCCGTTTTATAGTTCTAACAACAGGTTATCTCTCAGAGGGAGAAAGAAGGGCCTACTTGCCTAATTGTGTGCGTGCTTAATCAATTAGGCGAATAATGTATAATCTGGAGTGTGAACTCTACTCCATGGAGTATAGACTATGGAATTGTCTTTGCCGAAAATGGAAATAAGAACAAGATGGAAATCTTCATCCATTTTTATGACTCTTGATCGTAAATTCTCCATGTCTACTTATAAACATTATCACTTAAGCCCTGTATGATTGGACTTAATAAACGGAATATTCAGATCAGATCATATTTATTAAATTCAGATCAGAAGTATTCAAATCAAATTTGGTCAGATCAGAGACTTTCAAATCAGATCAGACATTCAAATCAGATCAGATTTAAGAAATTTGATCATATCATAATTAACACTAATCTCGAATTTTATTCAGATCAAATTATAACCATTGAAATCAGATCAGACGCTTTCAAATTAAATTTCATCAGATAAGAGCCAATAAAATCAGATCAGATTCATTAAAATCAAATCAAATCAAATCAGAAAGATGCAGTCCTATCATATAGGGCCTTACCGTACATGATTGAAGAGAGATATATACCTGTTGCGATAACGCAATTTGCTTACTTTCTCTTATTAATCATAATACTTCATTAATATGTGGGCACCTTCATGTTTATTAGGCATTTAATTAGTATCAAGGTATGGATTTAGTTCCAGCGTTCGACTGTACGTGTGTGATGCAGATTATTCAAAATCGATATTTCAATATTTCGAATTTATACCACATTGATATGGCGGGAGTGATGGTTGGTGCTAGCGATAAGGAAGTTATGCTGAGCGTTACGATACAAGAGCTAATCGATAGTCGAAATTAATATATAACTACAATAATTGTTAGTTTGCTTGATTGGCATTAGATATTTTTTTTTTGTTTTGGATGGTCCAAGTATTTGGATGGTCGTGATAAACAAAAGCTAGCGTAATCATGAAGACATGGCTGGCTATGGAGTGAAGGCCAGGCCTAACAATAATAAATGTTGCCAGCGCCGACTTGTATTTTGGTGATAATATCTTCTCTTCTACTCATTAATGTTTTGAAGTCATTCTAAATTATTGAGGTGGTAGATTGTGTGTTTATTAGCTTATTATTGCTTATGCGTTATGAGAAGAAGAGCAAGGCTGTTCACTTATTATTTGTTTGGACACATAGAAATTGGAGGCAAAAAGAAAGGGAGGAAAATTGTACATCCTAATAGTAGGAGATGAGTGAGAGGATTAAGATTGATTTAGTAATTAAAAAAACCAACTTGTTTTAGAATATTTCATGTTCAAATCTTCATATTCTCATCCCCTGCAACATTAAGTGCTCCTATGTGTGCCAAAAAAAATAAAAAAATAAAATATTTGGAGCTGGGAGGAAGGGTGGAGGATGCAAATTCCTTTGTTTAAATAAACAGCATCTTGCAGCCATGTTTAAAATTGATAATGGCGGAATATCTCTGTGTATTGGGGGCATTGGGGCATGATGTTAATGACATTACCATCACAATTACATAATTTCTTTCCTGAAGATTAGTGTTGATTATATATTTATATTATTTGTTTGTTGGCAGCAAAAGTAATCCATCTTGTATCCAAATTTTATTATTGTATGTCTATATTTCTTTCAATAACTTTGTCATCTTAATGTCAATAACTTTACTAGCTAATTTTAGTAGTACTTAATTTAGACAGAGTTTGGTATTCGGGTACCATTGGGTCATATACACTTGTTTGGTTTTTATACGAGCTGAGGTTGTTAATTCAGACGGGTTAAATCTCACTCTAGTCTATCTCGGGTTAAGCTATCTTCGTGACATTTCCAGATAAGAAGTGATACCGTGTTTCAAGTCAAATTGTGGTTGCCGATTTTATTTGAATAAGGTCCAAATCGAATGTTTGGGACATATCACTCATATCGAATGTTCGGGTTTTTATCAGTTTTATTTTGCATGTGTTACTCATTAGAGTCGCGTATATGCATATAATTAATGAGGTACACAAGGTCACAAGTAGATCGAGAGTGATCAAACTTATTAGAAGGTGTTGCAATTGCAATTACAATACTAACTTTCTATTACTCTTTCCGTCATACCTCATCAAACACCCCATCTATTTTGAATACAGAGTATCATTATTTCTACTACTTTTTTCCTAGTCTTCATACCCTCTCTGATTTCTTGTTGTTCCACTTACTTTTTGTTAATTTCTACATTTTATCTCCTACTTTTTCTTAATTTCCTTCTACTACACCACTTACATTTTTCTTACTAATAATATACTAGTATATCTTATGCCCTTACAAAGAGACCACAACGTGTTTGAAATGAGGAGAGAGTATATTTTATTAATTCCTCAACTCAGTCATCTCAATAACAATGTTAAGTCGATGTAAACTTGTAATTTCACCATAATTTGCAAATCTCAAATATCACTGTACTCCAGCTCAGTCGTAAGGTAATTATCGGTTAATCAAACTTCCAAAAAAATTACACATTAAGTTAGATATGAGGCTTAACAAAAAATCTATATAATTTTTTCCTAACTTTGATTAACCGTTTATTAGCATGTAAACCCTCTTTCGTGAAGGTGCGTTTTTGCTATGGGGTGTTTAAATAAACTCGGACGGAGGGAGTATTCTCGAAAGGCTTAGGTCCAAGTCCCATAAATACATATATATATTTATAAACGAAGCTTTTTTCGTGGGCATTGAAGAGGTTTAGAGCCCTTCGAATCTTCATAGACCTTCTGGTGAATAAGGAATTAATTTATGTTATGGAAGTGTTGTTATACCATATGTGAGTTTATGGTAATCATGCAAATATTGTATTTATTACCTATGAAATGTAGTTTACCATATGCAAGTTTATGATAATTTTGAAAAGATAAATTAATATAATACTTTTTTTTTCTATAAGTTATGGTAAGATAGTATATCTCTTTGCTCTAGAACTATTACTATGAACCAAAAGTATTGGGTTAACCACCTTTATGGAATCTTCTTTAAAAGTCCATTTTTTAAAATTATATTGAAAGCATTTGGAAATGAAAAAAAAAAATCCCATGACGCAAATGAATTTATTCTAGAGTTTTGAAAATTTTGGTGTACAGTCCTATAAAATATAATATTTCATTTATAAATATAGTCTATATATTGAAGAGACAAACAATTATAGAAACATTTAATGGAGGCCTAGACATTGGAAATGAGAATATAAGATCTTTATTATTAAACATTTGCAAGGTACAATATAAATATTTCAGCAGTCATAAAGCCATTTATCACAAACATAGAACTACGTTTTACTCCTAATAAGTAGTTTGAAACATGGCCCTATATGCAAAGGTATTGGAACGTAACACAATTTTAAAATAATTTTATAATGCTAATTTTAAAATAATGTAAAATAAACACAATTTTATAATTTTATAACACAATTTATCAAATAAAACATGGCCCTATATGCTAAATTTAGGAAAAATTTATAATGTATAACATGAAAGAATTATTGCAATTACAAGTTTTAAAACAACTAATGTATAATATTAAATCTGAGAAATTGATTTAACAAAAAAAAAAAGTAAGACGACATAAGAAAAAACCATACAAATTATTGAATTAAGATAAATAATTTCTTATTGCATTTATGACTAATCATATTTTTGAAGAATGATAGGCTACATTATTATTCACTTTCATTTGGAAAAGTGGTAAAATCAAGGTGAACATTAATTATTATTTTTTTTAATCCAATTTAATTATGTAATTCTTCATGATAATTGATTAATATGTCTTGATTGGTTGCTTAGGTTACGTAACTTATGATATAAAATTATTTGATTTTAATTTTTTTTTTTTAACTTGGACTGAACTTATTAGTTGTGAACAACTATAATTCATTTAAAATGCATGGAATTTTACAAGAATCATTGTAGCTACAACATCTTACTCACCTAATACGAATATGTTAGCAAGAATAAGCTAAATTATACAAAATCTTACTAACATCAGGTGAAATGTGATTAGACATCGGTATACAATAATGACAACGAATTCGAACCTGAAACCTATTGTATTTGATACTTCTATCTTAATCACCATGCTACAACATCTATCAATTAGCTATTTAAGTTTGGTGATGTGAAATAATTAAGTGTACATATCTTGCATAATTTGTGTTCGATATTGTATAGCCTTTACATCCTTATACTTTCGTCATGAGATATAGTCGCACGTAAGATAAAGGTTGGTTTGAGTAGCTAATGAAAGTAAAGGATTTTTATGAATATAGTTGATTAATAAGTTAGCTAATTAGTCTCATGTAAGTACGTAGGTATATAATGTGGGAATTTTGAAAAATGAACTAATTACTCGGTAGTTCTAGAGGAATTGTATTTCTGTTTGGTTAAGTTATTGCTTAAAAAAAACTTTATTTAGCTATACTCTTAATGATTTCGGTAATGGAAGGTGCGTATATAATATACAAGAATGTTTATGTGACCGTGCAACGCACGGGTTTTAAACTAGTACATATATATGTACCTCTATACTATTCTCATGAGCCAGTAAGCAGTGAAGACAGGAATACCTAAACTGCCAAATTAAACAATACATCAAGATGCATTCCAAATATGGTCATTGGACGATTATGCTAGCCATGTTTATGCTTCTTTCTCTGGTACTCATATCTGAATGATATACACAAAACTTTACTTTTTAGTTTCTACCCTAATTCTCAATAAGTAGCTCAGTTCTAAACTTCTAATAGATAACTTTTTTTTTTTTTTTCATTTGGCAGATGAGTGACTATATTTATGTAACAGAAGCCAACAAAGTTTCAAAGCAAAGCAGAATTCAGAGACATTATTCAACATCCACAGTAGCTCCTGATCATGTTGACCACTCCGAATTCGTCTTCTTCACCTTCAAAGACCTTAAACCAGGAAATGTCATGCCAATTTACCAACTAGGTATCGACCCTTCAACTTCTCCTCGTTTCATTCCTAAGGAGATAGCGGATTCGATACCCTTTTCTCTGTCCGCACTCCCGTATCTCCTTAAACTCTTCGGCTGGCCTCCGGGATCCCCCGAGGCCAGCACCATGGAGACAACTCTACGACAATGCGAGACGCCACCCCTCAAAGGGGAGACCAAATATTGCGCGACTTCCTTAGAGTCCATGCTACAATTCGTACGTAAAACATTCGGAAAAATGAAATACAAGCCGCTAAGTACTCAACAAGTCGCGCAATCTGGCAATTACTTGCAAAATTATACCATAGTCCATGAACCAAGACGGATTTTCACCCCGAAAATGATGGCATGTCATACAACTAGGTACCCTTATTTGGTGTACATTTGTCATTATTTTGTGGGTGATAACCAAGTGTTTAAGGTGAAGATAAAGAGTGAAGAAAACGGAACCGAATTGGAAGCTGTTGCTCTATGTCATATGGATACATCTCAATGGAGCCCTGATCAGCCATTTCTAAAAGCTTATGGAATTAAGCCGGGTACAATTCCAGTTTGCCATTTTTTTCCCACTGATAATGTTGTTTGGGTGGGGATAAGTGAAAATGGTGATCAAGATTCAGAAAATATGGTTTCGCAGATGTGAGATACTCCGTATATCTTTCCACGTGTGATTGATCAGATTACATGATCTGCTCATGTTCGTTTAAATTTGTCATTGTTTCTTTTTATTACTATTTTATTATTTATAATTATCACGAACAATAATTAATAATAATTTATCTGTAAGCGTGGTTTGGCTCTGGTGAACAGGTGTGTTTTGTGTAAAAGAGCAGCGGAAACAAGCCATCATCTCTTCTTTGAGTGTGCTTTCTCTAGAGAAATTTGGAGAAAATTACTAAACTGGATGAAGATTGGTAGGAAAGAATGGAGTTTGAAGAGGGAAATTAAGCATTTGAGGAAGGTCAAGAAGCTAGGAGTTTGGCGGAAAAAATGGCATATATGTAGCCTCATCACGGCTGTGTATATCTGTAGGCAATGAAAATTTGTTAATGTGCCGTAAATTAGATAAATTAATTATTTATGAGTTAATATCAAATTTTAACTCAATTTAATTAATTTTACCCCGTTAAATGAAATCCGGGTTGATTCGATTACTGATTTGGTTAATTGGATCATGATTCGGATAAAACAGGCAATTGGGCCAAGTCCACATAAAGCCTGAAGATAGGCCCGCGACTACAAGCCCGCCAGAAATTAAGTCTTCACTCTATATAAATAGAGTGAGACTCATTCATTTCCAGGTTGGAAAAATCAGAAATAAGAAAACCCTAGAGAAATTCTCTACAAACTCCCAACCACACGCAGTCAACAAGCACATCCGTGCCGCCTGCAAACCAAATCGAACACAAGTTCAAACGTTCTAGGAGAGATTCAAGTCCCGGCGACCCTCTCAGGAACAACAACAACGCACGCGGACAACGCGCGCACCCCCCTACACCACGTACGCTACCAGTGTAGTGTATTGTACGACGTACCCCCTACTGCGTAGTAGAACTCAGAGGATTATATTAGAGATTGTAAACACAACTATTCTGATATCAATATAAAATTACTTTGTTTCCTTATTTTGTCATAGTACGAAATTTGCGTTAACAAATTTGGTGAACCCGAAGTGAAATCTCTACCTCTCATCCCTACTACGTACGTATCAATCCTACTGTAACGACGATGTCTGCTGAACAGCATACCACTCGTTCTTCCAAGAAGACCTCCAGCAGAGCGACACATGGTTCTCAAATCGCTACTACCACGCAACCCACCGGCGTCTGCACAAGGGGGATAGCGAAGGAGGTCGTCGTCAACGCCGCCGCTGCTCGCCTACGTGCTGCAAAGGTTCCCAAACGACCGCGTAGAATCTCTGTTGCCTCCATCGCTGCAGCAGCTACTGCCATCATTGCTTCTGCTTCCCCTCAACGCAAGAAGCTCAAGGAGGTAAAGCCAATTAGCACGGAGAGGAAGCGAAAGCCACTCATGGTGTCTGTCATGACGGTAACACCGAAGACCGTTGAAGAGCAGCTAGCGGAATTGCAGAGTCTTCTCGACAAACTCAAACTCGAAAATGAGGAGAAGAACAAACTAATTGACGACCTCGAAAAAGATGTAGCTGCGCTTCGCGACACCAAGAAGCCTCATCTTTCCGAAAAGGAGGGTAGCAGCGATGAAGAGGACGAAGAAGATGACGAGGAGGAGTCTGAGCATGATGATATCATCAAAACCAAGGAGAGCTCCTACTCCCAAAACCAGATGCAGATGCTGATAGCAGATGCAGTTAAGAATCAGTTTAATGAAAGCTCTGCAAATAGCTTTCGCTACGTCAAGCCTTATACCAAGAGGATTGACAAACTAAAGATGTCTTCACGCTATCAACCGCCGAAATTCCAGCAGTTCAACGGGAAGGGCAATCCAAGACAGCATATTGCGCACTTCATGGAGACATGCAATAATGTTGGAACGGGAGGCGATCGACTGGTCAAGCAGTTCGTTAGGTCCCTCAAAGGTATCGCCTTCGACTGGTATACCGACTTGGATCCCGAGTCAATCGACAGTTGGGATGAAATGCAAGATGGGTTCCTCAATAGGTTTTACAACGCTAGACGCGTTGTTAGTATGAGCGAACTCACAAACACTGCGCAGTGGGATGATGAACCTGTTCTCGACTACATCAGTCGTTGGCGTGCGCTATGTCTTGAATGCAAGGATAAAATAAGTCAAAGTTCCGCCGTAGAGATGTGTGTTAACGGTATGCGGATGGAGATGTTGTACAATTTAAAAGGAAACAAACCTAAGGATTTCCAAGACCTTGCAACGCGAGCTCACGACATGGAGATTACAATTGCCAATGCACGCAGGAGAGTTACCTCTTTGTCTACGTCTACAAAGGATTCGGCAGAGACTATGACAATCACACCTCAAAGTACCTCAACTAATCCAAAATCTTCAAGCAGAAAAGCATCAAGTGTGGGTAGTTATGGGAAGGCACATCCTACTTCAAAGAGGTTTGATAAAAAGACGTATCCATTCGCAGACTCAGATCTTTCCACAATGCTTGATCAACTCCTGGAGCACAGACTGATTGAGCTTCCTCCACCAAAGTGTCCTCACGAGGTGGGACGAACAGCTGATCCGAACTACTGTAAGTATCATCGGCTTGTCAGCCACCCCATCGAGGAATGCGATACGTTGAAGAAACGCATCAAACACCTCGACGACGAAGGGAAAATATTATTGGATAACGACGATATGGTGGAGTCAAACTACACCACTGCCGCTACACTGCATGGCTATACAGCTCTCTCAAGAGAAATTTCACCTCTACAAACTGAGAATCCAAACTCCATCTAAACCCCAGCAAGGGGGCAAATGTGTACGATACAATATGGATGCTCGGGCCCTAAACTTGTATCGTCAACAATGCGACAAGTAGCGTTCCATAATTCATCTACTGAGGACGGCATACCCCTTGAAGCTACGATGTTACATGAAAGGAGCATGCTCAGCGAAAACGGTACTCCTCATAAGGATAACTTCTGTTGGAGAACGAAATTGTTGAAAAATGATATGCTGCGTAAGGACGACACGCCTTCCCGAACTAAAACTTCAAGTAAAGCTGATACGTTGTGCATGGATAACATGTTGCATAAAAATTGGAGGTCCTCCGGAACTACATGTCGAAAGTTAAATCTCACAAGAAAACACGAGTCTGGGAAGCAGCGCGCGACGTTTCGAGGGTCGACATGCTACAACAAGGAAGTCATAAAGGAAAACACGCCGCACCACTCTACTCAGGAGAAAACAGTGGACGTGCGAGCAACTCAACCTCTCCTCTAGTAAAGCAAAGAGAAATGCTCCATCTGCAAGAGCCTAAACTGCTAGACGACAACGCTCCACTCTGCAAGAGCCTAAACTGCTAGAAGAAGTGCTCCACCCGCAAGAGCCTAAACTGCTTGACAAATTGCTCCATCTGCAAGATCCTAAACTGCTAGACGACAACGCTCCACTCTGCAAGAGCCTAAACTGCTAGAAGAAGTGCTCCACCCGCAAGAGCCTAAACTGCTTGACAAATTGCTCCTACCGTGTAAGAGTCTAAATTGCACAACGAATGAATAGACAAAACGCTCCCTTCTACAAGAGCAACTGCTCCAACTGCAAGAGCCTAAACTGCAAGAGGAAGTGCTCCTGTAACGCAAGAGTCTAAATTGCGTATACCAAACTCCACTCCTACATAGCAAGTCTAAACTGCGTATACAAAACTGCACTCCTACACAGCAAGAGTCTAAACTACGTATACCAAACTCCACTCCTACACAGCAAGAGTCTAAACTGCGTATACCAAACTCCACTCCTACGCAGCAAGAGTCTAAACTGCGTATACCAAACTCCACTCCTACATAGCAAGAGTCTAAACTGCGTATACCAAATTTCACTCCTACACATCAAGAGTCTAAACTGCATACTCTCAATAAACTACGTTGGCTTGATCTTGCAAATTGAGTTTGCAGGTACGTAGGCAGCTTGGGTACACATACACTTTACTTGGGTGCAGCCACGTCACAAAAAAAATCACCTTCCCCACACAAAAAAAAATGATGATGGGAGTGAGCATCTTAGCGACCTTGGTGAAAGAATAGCGAAAATTACACATGTGCTGCCTGCGACAAGGATGAAAGATGTTTGGTTAGCATGTGGAGTCGCCGCATTAACTTTGGTCTGAGTACCATACTATCGCGCTGGGGTTCCACTGCTCGAAAGCAGCAAGGTTCCCAACGACATCGGTGCAGCGGTAACTATACACCTCTACCCATCCCGCATGCGTACCGATCGTGCAAGCTCCCATCAAACGATTTCGGTCTGAGTGTCAACACCATCGCACTGGGGTTCCGCTGCTCAAAAGCAGCAAGGTTCCCAACGTATCCAGGTGCGACCCTCGCCTCTTGTCGATGATGAGCCCCTACACATCGATAGCACTTTAATTGACCAGTAAGAATTTGTACGGTACCACAAGAATCTGAGGAAAGACGGTACGCAAGCGAAGGACGAATGCAAATAAACAGGCGTAAAGTGAATTTTATCGATCAATCTCCAAGTATTCCCCGAGTAGTGCTTGGTAATGAAATACATGCAAATCAAAGCCAATTGGAAACGTTGTGTCGTCAATTTGGGGACATCCATCAAATTAAAGTCAAGAGGCAGGGGTTTGTCTTGTTCATGGAGATTGGCCTGAAAAGATCAAGGAAACAAATAAAAGTGTAGGCCAAGATGAAGACAAGACTGATAAGCCATGGTGATGAGAAATCACCACGTACGAACAAAGTTAGGCAAAGAAATAGATATACAGCACATGAAGTTCATACGTAATAATCAACATGCACAAAAAGAAGCAAGAAGGTCAGATTACCTTAATGTTAAACAATAGTTGTCTCGTGCAATAAATTTCGACGTGCGGCGTGTGATTGACTTCACCTATATACATGCACGTAGAAGAGCAAATGCAAGTAAACCCTAGCCGTCAATGATCAAAAAAATTCCACAACGATACGGAAAAGGAGTCTTCCTTGCTTATTGCTACACCCGATTTCCATAATCTCTTTGGTTATAATTTCCAAAAGAAAGGAAAGAGAGAAGGGAAGTAATAAAATTCTCTGTACCCGCCAAGTCAGTTCAACAGGGTATACAAAAAAAAAATGCCAAACTGCAAATGATGGACGTCAACCTGCTACGGTACCAAAATGACGTTAATCAAATCCCACCATTATGTTATCCGCTAAGGTTACAAAATTACCAGGGTAACGTAAGTCACTGTAGTGTCATCCACCAAGTCCGACAAATGACAGGATGATGTCAACGATACTGGGGGCAAAATTGTCATCCGCCAAGTCGACTCATGATAGGGTGACGATAAAAAAATGTGACCACTTTTACGATGAGTAAAGTGTTCATTGACTTCCAAGTCAAAATCAAATGAGTCGGTACTTCACCGCGTTAAAACACTTGCATAGTGTACGCAACAAAGTACCGAGGGGGCAATTTGTAGGCACTGAAAATTTGTTAATGTGCCGTAAATTAGATAAATTAATTATTTATGAGTTAATATCAAATTTTAACTCAATTTAATTAATTTTACCCTGTTAAATGAAATTCGGGTTGATTCGATTACTGATTTGGTTAATTGGATCATGATTCGGATAAAACAGGCAATTGGGCCAAGTCCACATAAAGCCTGAAGATAGGCCCGCGAGTACAAGCCCGCCAGAAATTAGGTTTTCACTCTATATAAATAGAGTGAGACTCATTCATTTTCAGGTTGGAAAAATCAGAAATAAGAAAACCCTAGAGGAATTACAAACTCCCAACCACACGCAGTCAACAAGCACATCCGTGCTGCCTGCAAACCAAATCGAACACAAGTTCAAACCTCCAAACAAACAATCAAACTCAAACGTTCTAGGAGAGATTCAAGTCCCGGCGACCCTCTCAGGAACAACAACAACGCACGCGGATAACGCGCGCACCCCCCTACAACACGTACGCTACCAGTGTAGTGTATCGTACGGCGTACCCCCTACTGCGTAGTAGAATTCAGAGGATTATATTAGAGATTGTAAACACACAACTATTCTGATATCAATATAAAATTACTTTGTTTCCTTATTTTGTCATAGTACGAAATTTGCGTTAACAATATCATTTGGCAAGAGCGAAACAATAGGATCTTTCTGGAAATTGAAAGTACAATCCCGGAATTAGAAAGGAAAATTCATTTCATTGTTAGTGTCAAAATCTTTTCTTGGGTTAAAGATATTTGGTATAATGATGTAGTAGATAGTCTAGTTTCTTAGACTAGTGGCTTTATTTTTTGTAAGAGCTTTTCGACTTTTTTCCCCATTTGAGGATGAATAAAAGTCTCACTATTTTCTTGCAAAAAAAAAAATAATTAATAATAATTTATAAGAAATTGGTGGGGACTCGAGATACTATTTGAGTCCCCACATCCTTTGTTATGGTAAAACCAATTCAAGTAAAAATAAAAGCATGAATGTGTGGGAACAACCATCTATCTGAGGACATGTATTACCAGTATTAACTTTTTGAAAGCTTTCCGATTTGATGGACTTTTGTTTCGTGCGATATCAAAAAAAAAAAAAAAAAAATCAATAACCAAAAAAGAAAAACTTTGATTTCATGCGCGTTGTCAGTCAACACTTTGGAATCAAATTACGTACGCGGCGAATAACAAAAAGTTGGAGGGAAAGACCGAACAACCACCAAAAAAAAGATTAGAAGTAAACAATCAAATCTAACTTTGATTACCTTCGCTTGATTACGATTTATACTACATATAAATTAAAGCTAAGATAAGCTAGGCTGTACATGCTATGAGCATCAAACTCTCGTCATGTTATTGTTAAAATGCCTGTAACAATGTCTAACTTCAAACTTGTCATGTATATTAGAGGTCGCTAGCTATTTAGCTAACATATAGATCAATACTGTGAATTATCTAATTACGACATGAATTTGACTACTATATACTCCTACTCCGATCCGTATAACACGAGAGTGCTATATATACTAGTGCATGCAATTTGTCACCTAATTACTTAAGGATACATAATTAGCTTTCAGTGTTGGCCATTCTACCACTATCTATATCTACTCCATTTGTATATCATAGAAAATAAATTGAAATACCGAGTCATTTATCTTTTATTTTTCGAACATATGGTAAATGCAACAAAAACCACACTTAAACGCACCATTTGACGGGAATTAGGCTTTTATCAACAAGCTTCTGATTCATGGTTATTATTTTCCTTTTTTCCTGAATGCACTTTAATATTAAAATTATTTTAACACTAAATCTATGCAAAAAGGAAGTCAAATTATGACAAGATTAATTATTCCCATTTCATAATCGTTTGCTTTTTGCTCAAAAATGATTAATCAATACAATAAGTATATGTTGACACTTTGAGTTCTTTATATTCTATATACTACTCCGTATTAAGCTCCACTAAAAACCACATCAGCCTACACAGAGCAACAAATGACCACTTTCACATACTCTTCCTAGTACATTTTCTTTCTTTCCTTCGTTCTTTACTAGATTTTGCGGGGAAGAGAGAGAGAGAGGCACCAATGTCCGGTGGAGGAGCAGGGGAAACAACCGTGGAGTCGACACCGACATGGGTGGTTTCGATTGTATGCACAGTCATTGTCCTAATTTCTTTGGCCGCTGAAAGGCTCATACACTTCACTGGCAAGGCATGCATATATAATCTACTCTTTGTCTCTCTTCATATACATTTTTTTTCTTCTTATATTACTCATCTTCTATGTCTATAATTAAGCATAACAAAACCCCTTGTATCAGGCTATATATGAACCAACATTTAAGTACTTTTGTCAATTCTTTAGCACCGTACCGGCAATGCAAACTATATACTAGTATAACTTTTTATTTTTGTTTCTTTATTATTTTCTTAAATTACTTGGGCAATACTTACATGTCTTCTTCTTTGCCATTGTGTGTTCGATCAGTACTTAAAAAGGACAAACAAGAAACCTCTATTCCAGGCTCTTCAGAAGATCAAAGAAGGTAAGTTTGTTTTATTTTTCTGAAAATTAAATAAACAATAATAATGAGTAATGACATGTTCGATGAAACGACCTGATCATAACGATATCGGCTTAGTTAAGTGCGTAGATATATCAATATTAAGCTTTTTGAGCTTTTACCATTATTCTTGTGACGTACAATCGAATGGCAAAATTGTGCAGAATTGATGTTGGTGGGATTCATATCCTTGTTGTTGACGGTATGTCAAGGTAAAATTGGAAGATTGTGCATTTCCAGGAATTTAGCAAGCAAATGGCTTCCTTGTGCAAAGGAAGATGGAGGTGTTTCTAATAATACTCATAGTAGTCCAGCCACTGTGTTGGTTCATCAGACTTGGCGTCACCTTCTTTCCGAGGGTACTGATTCTGGTCATTGTCAGAAAATGGTACGTACATTGACATATTGTACATATTGTCAGAATTAGCGATAATATTTATAAAGTTTAATAAGTTAAGTTAACCGTTGCATTGTTACGTATAGTATGTTTCACATACACTTTGGCTTAAATAAGTTTAATTTAGTTTAGTTCAATTCAAACGATTTCAGTATAAGAAAATCGGATTAGTGAGTGAAAGGCTAATTTTGACATGCTAAAGGTATTAGCCGCTATGGCCATTGACAGATAGCTTACAAGTTAAGAAACGATCAAATGAACTAAAAAGCTTGCTTTGCATTATAATTAATTCCAAACCTAAACTTTGTGATTATTGTTTATCGTAAAGTTAAACGGCTAATCAATCATCCATATGCATTATAAAATTTATAATAGAGACAAAGAAACATGAACTAGCTTTTGCTTTCTGAAGGTAATAAAGCATTAAAGCAAAGTTAAGGATCACATTCGTCCTACGTACATCTGAGTATCTGACCGACAAAGATCAATTTCTTTTTTATTCGAATAGCTAACATATATAGTACCTCTTGTATATTGGATTATCGATCTTAAGTTTGAGTTCCTGATTGATTCCTTCTATACATATAAATTAATAATCTGAATAAAAAAAATGGAGAGATAATGATAATATGCATATTATGGTACGACTCTTGCGTGACACATGTCTATCACCATCCGATTTTCTAATTATTACTCGTTCATTATTAGTTAGCATAACCTGTTTAATAGTTTATACTCCGCAATATGTTATCAAATAATCACGAATGGTTTACACTGTCGTATAGAACATTTTCTTAATAAGTCTTAGAATATTTTTGTGCATATTTTTCATATTTTGTACTATGCGAATAGCTAGCCATGCATGCGCCATATGTAAAGTGAAACAAATTGTAGAGCCTAGAGACTACGTAATACTTGTATATCTTTTATACAACTTTCATCTTACGGAAAATAAACCTCCTTTTGCAATTGACAGGGAAAGGTTCCAGTGCTATCGGTCACAGCTTTGCATCATTTGCACATCTTCATCTTTGTGTTAGCTGCTGTCCATGTTACTACATGCGCTCTCACTATTCTTTTCGGGGGCATAAAGGTCAATCCCACTCCACCTTGTACATACTTTTCTTAATAGTAGTTTACCTAAATTTATAACTTCATCATATAGTATTGTAGTGCATGAGTTTATTTAAATTAAATTTGTCTTCTTGAATTATGTTAGAGATCATTATATGTTTAACCAAGCAAATTAATTTGCAAGAGGTTTCCAGTGTAGACATAATTAACTCATTTACTATACATTTATGTGGTGGTATTGATTTAGTAGCAAGTACTCTCGTCGTTCGCCTTTAAACTGCGTAGCCCAACGGGCACGCTTCTTAAGGTGGGCGTACACGTTAATCGGCTAATCAAAGTTCTAAAAAAATTGTATGACGGGTAAGATAAAATATTGATCTAACCCACTATGCAATTTTTTTGAAACGTAGATTAGCCAAAAAGCGTGTACACCCACCTTAATATGCGTGTCCACTGCCCCTACGCAGTTTAAAGGTGAACGGAGGGAGTACTCCCTCCGTCCCAGTTCAAACGCCCCGAGCGTTTTTTGTAGTGGAATAAGAAAAATTGATATAATAAGTTGAGTGGGGTAATATTAGGAAAAATGAGGAGAGAGAATGTGGGGATTAATAAAAGTAAAAGAGATAGTGTGAGAGATTATGTGATAATTTAATAAAAGTAGGAGAGAGAAATATGTCCCAAAATAGATGGGGTGTTTGAAGTGGGACGTCTCAAAATGGAATATGAGGCGTTTGAACTGAGACGGAGGGAGTATGTATTAACAATAATGTGATAGGAGTCGTAAAATTATTTTGTAATGAAATTTTACCTAGTAAGATTAATTGTGTTGATAGTGAAATTAGTGTGTGGGCAGTAAATTAAAATTTTGTAAGTGTAGTAAAATTATTGCTCATAGTAGTAGACAACTTTGATCGTCGATCTACACCGTAGACCTCTAACATTGTCCACCAAACAATCCTTTGAAACTTTGTCCCTGAATATTGGTAATCGATTCTTACACATAAACCGTGGAAAAATAGTACCGAAAGTTTTACCTCTAATTTCCATCTATATATAAGCTAAAATGTCACTCATTCATGTAGATAAGGCAATGGCAATATTGGGAAGAATCGATCAAGAGAAAAACGAGTGACCCAGAAAATGGTAAATTCACTACATCTTTTGTATTGTTATTTTTTTATATTATTATTGTTATTACTGGTTTTCTAACGTGTGCCCATAGACCACATGATAAAACTCTATTTATTTCCTAAATTAAGTGATATTCTTACTTGAAAAAACAAATTGTAAAATCTTTTTGATTAATTCATGAGAATATCACTTAATTAAGGATAGATATTAAGTAGTCTTATCTTGTGCCTCATGGGCACACGTTAGAAAAATCCTTATTATTATAATGATAAAGTGCCCAAAATCAGGTTATCGGATAGTCAACTGATGCTCATGAATTACAAACATTCTGAATTTTACACATAACAAGTTTATAGTTTGACTACTCCCACGCGTCACACTTCAAACACCCTTATTTTCATTTTAGGTCGTCATGTTTCTAAATTCTAATATGTCATTTATTTTGGGACATCTTTGCTCTCTTTTACCTTTTAATAATCTTCACAATCCTACTCACATATTTTCTCCTACTTTTTACTAATTCTTACATAGTTTATCTCTTTCATTTAAGTTACTTAATTATTTTACCACTACCTACCAATTAACTCATCACTTTAATAATTTATCTTACAAAAGGTATTTAAATTGGGACGAAAAGAATATTGAAGACTTAAAAAAAATTCAAAATATGGAAGCAAATGTGTAGAGGAAAATTAACAAAATCAATCCCACATTTCAAGAGTTCTTTTTAAAATAATTCCACCTTTTGACAAACATATCCCAAACCTGAACTTCTATTTATATCTTTTTTTTTTTAAATAACTTCTATTTATATCTTTGAGGAAAACATTACGTCATCTTCCCCCCCTCTTTTTCTCTCTTCTCTGTTCCTGGCTTTCCATTCCCCCTATCCTGCCACCGCCCAACTGCCGCCGACGCACACCACTGTTACCATCACCGGGCGCTGACATCCTCAGACAAAGCTCTTCCGGCTAAAACATGCTTCTCAACCTCAACCACCGATTACCACCCAACACCATCTGATTTAGGTTTGTCTTTGTGGAAAAAAACACCTTTTTTAAAGCATCCATAACATCTCTCACCACAGTTGATTATGTGAGGAGAGAAGGGAGGCGACCATGGGATGACGAAGTCAATCATGCGAGGGGGCGTGGGAAGCGGAACGGCAGAGCTGTAACACCCCATGATTATCAAAAGTGGTTTATGGAGAGTGATTGGTCCCACATTGAAAAATTAAAGCTCTTATGATATGTTTATTATAGATTCCTACCATCATACTGCAAGCAAGACCTTCACCTTTTAAATCGGAGAGAAGATATATGGGCATAGAGTAGCGAGGGTGATTTCCCATTTTATTGGGTTGTGTTGCGACGTATGATAAGTCGGGCAAAGGGAGAAGGTAAACCACGTGGAGACCAGCAAAGCGTGGGGATGGCGGCGTTCAGGGATTTGTCGGGGTAAGGCACGTGAGTTGGACAAAAAGGTTGCTAGGATCGTTTGGCGGGGTTGACAATGACCTCGGTCGTGCTAGTGTAGGGCTACAACAAGTGGGTAGGGGTGCAGGGGGGGAGGCGGGAGAAATAATGGATCGAAGCCTGGGGTTGGGTATGCTTTTTTTTTTTTTTTTTATTTCTTAAGGAGTTCTTATTTTTCTTTTATTGTTTATTAGGTTCAGGAATGGATAATAGTAGGTTCAGAAGTACATGAGACTGTTATTGTGACATCAACCTTAAATTAAGATTATTTTTGTTAATTGTACAAGGTGGGGTTGTTGTTGGAAAACTCATAAAATGTGAGATGTTGAATACCACTGATTATTTTGAAGAAACTTATAATCTAACCAAGCTAAATCTCTAGTAGTGACCTATATAAAACGAGACAATATTATTAATAAACGCAACGACTAATAACCAATTAAATACGTAAAGGTTAAGACGACAACTTACATCGCATTAATAATCGAAAGATCAGTGTTTCACAAAGATTCGAGAGAGTTTAGCTCCCCATGCAAAACAAGAACAAAAAACATGTGGGAAGTGAAGGAGAGGGGAGGTTGAAAATTAAGTTAAGAAAACAAGATAATGTTTTCTCTCGGCTTCTATTTATATTAAAACATAAATTTGAAATAAAAAAGTAAAATAAAATAAAAGAAACTAAAAAAAATATTAAGAAATACGCTCTTGACTCGAGTCCATCAAACATGAAAAGCAAAAGTCCCATGCAAAAATTCACGACTCGACGGAAAGGATTCTCGAGTTGAGCAAATCCATCTCGACCCGAGAGGCCAGGCCACCTTTCGAGTCGAGAGAAACAGACTTCTGAATCACTCCATGACTTATGGCGCTCCACTCGAGGAAATGCACTCTTGAGCAGAAGTCCTCTTGGCGAGAGTTGTTGCTCTAATCTTGAGTCGAGAAACTGCTCCGTACTCAGACCGAATTTCAAATGCACTTAACTTTCAACTCAGGACTTCAAGAGTTATCTATTATCTCATAAAATATCGTTGGATAGTTCAAAGCATGCACTTTACTCTTCAAGTGCAATTATTGCAAAAGCTCACTTAGATAAAAAGTTATGGCGGATCGAAAGTTGATATTGTGCTTCTTGCCCATCAAATCTTTAACTCTCCTACTCGAGTCATCTTATAGGTAGAACTTGTCTTTAGTGGTGTGTTTTTCGATATTGACTTGGTTATTCTGGTCGTCAACATGTGGTCATGTTTCCAAATTGCGTGATTATATCTCATCATTCGAAAACTAGTTTATATTCTCCAAATTAAACACTAATAAAAAAAACAAATAAGAGAATACTCGCAATCTTATATAATAAATTAAATTATACTATAATGACTACTAAAATGAGATAAAATCTACTCCCTCCTGTCCTATTTAAACTTCACAGTCCCTTTTGCGTAATTCGTACTGGAAAAGAATAAACAATTCTGATCTTAGTGATTCATTAACAAATAAATTTAATAGGTAATTATAACCATCAGCCTTGTCTTGCCTCTCTAATTATTCTCTCGACAAAAAACGTAATATTTTGAAAATGGAAAGAACAATGGCGTAACCCCAAAAAATGGGATGTGAAGTTTAAAAAGGAACAGATGAGTACTACTTAGCCACCATTAATACCGTCACATCACTAGCGTTTCTCTTTATCATATATGAAAGCATTCTCCGCTCCCCCAAGAGGAAAGCCACCTTAATCAGTCAAGCAAGTAGCAAAAAATGTCATGCATGCATGAATGATAATTACTAATTTGCTAGGAAGTATCTCGTGTTTCACACGATCAGTTTATATATTTAGGTCGAAAAACTTATATGTAAATTAGAATGATATATGTGTCTTTTATGACATTTGTGTGCAAATCATATAAGTTTCTTTCAAAATTATAGTGTGCTTTTTATAATATTAGATTAGCCTAGTGTTCATGTACTAATGGCTGTGTTCATGTACTAATGGCTTGGGTAATCGGGTTTTGCAGAACCTTGGGAATTAAGAGAAGAATGACGTTTGATAGTATCATAATGACCTTCATCTCTTAATCTACCATGTTCATATTTGGATACGTAATTATCAAAAAGTACAATGATTATGTACGTGACATTTCAAGATTCATGCACAAACGGAATGTACATGGCACTTGAACATTGATGTACGGAGTGTGCATCCGCATTCATGTGACCTCTTTTACTCTTTTTTTTTTTATATACTACACGCATGCTTACAACTTAATTTAGCTTTGACTTCATGCATATTCTACATGATGATTAGTACATGCACAATTTTCTATAAATATTGATGTGTATTGTGTGAACTCGACTTAGATTACTTGAACCTTTGTTTACTCGTTCTATAAGTTATCAATCCACAGTTGCCTAGCCCAATTTTATATAGAGATATAGGATTTGTTAGACTATTATTTCTGAACAAATAGTTGCATGTCTTAGAATTTTTGTCTATGGTTTAAATTTTCAGATGGAAACAACAATGTCACAATGATTGAACTACATGAGTTCATCAAGAATCGTTCTCGAGCTGTCCATTATAGGTCGTTGGGATGGTTGGTGAGTAAAACTTTGTTGCGTTCTTTATAAACTGTTTTGGAATTTATCCGAATATGTTAAAAATAATTGGAGGGTTCTTTTTCCTATAACGGTTATTTCTGCTTTATTAAGGCGAGCTGCTTAAAACTACCAAGCAGACCAAAAACAGTGCGGAGTCGCGACTTTCTCCGTTGTTTTCTGTAACACCCCGGCTCATCGCCTGAGCCGAGAGTAGTCACCTATGGCAGCTTGACAGACTGTGGGCTGACCTCACAGACCAACACGGGTCCTTCCGGCGCACTTTGACCTCACTCGTGCGCACCTTGAGAAACTTCCCAGGAGGTCACCCATCCTGAAATTACTCCCAGTTAAGCACGCTTAACTTTGGAGTTCTTATCACATGGGATTCCTAAAAGGAAAGTCGACTTTGTTGGTATGAGTAGCACTATCATTCCTTTTAAGCACCTCATATGAGCCCTTAATCTTTCAGGGATCTCCTCTGAAATCCGGGGTATTACATTCACCCCCTCTTAAGAAAGCAACGTCCTCGTTGCGTCTGGTAGCCAAACATAGTCTAGCTCCAGGATCTTTCCCCCGCTAGGCTGCTGACCTGGGCTCTCCTGACCACAAGATCAACACGCGGTCGCAGGGTTGCTCTGATGCCATTTGTAACACCCCGACTCATCGTCTGAGCCGAGAGTAGTCACCTATGGCAGCTTGCCAGGCTGTGGGCTGACCTCACAGACCAACACGGGTCCTTCCGGCGCACTTTGACCTCACTCGTGCGCACCTTGAGAAACTTCCCAGGAGGTATTTGTAACACCCCGGCTCATCGCCTGAGCCGAGAGTAGTCACCTATGGCAGCTTGACAGACTGTAGGCTGACCTCACAGACCAACACGGGTCCTTCCGGCGCACTTTGACCTCACTCGTGCGCACCTTGAGAAACTTCCCAGGAGGTCACCCATCCTGAAATTACTCCCAGTTAAGCACGCTTAACTTTGGAGTTCTTATCACATGGGATTCCTAAAAGGAAAGTCGACTTTGTTGGTATGAGTAGCACTATCATTCCTTTTAAGCACCTCATATGAGCCCTTAATCTTTCAGGGATCTCCTCTGAAATCCGGGGTATTACAGTCAATATGAAACGAATTTAGACCTTTCCAAAACTCTAGAGATTTCAAGTAATTAATCATAGAATCCAAAATGACCCCAGGTATGAGAAAAAAATATTAATGGTCGTCTTTAGAATAGGTAATTTGAGATTATCTATACTCATTAAGGTTAAGAATACAAATAGATAACAAGAAAATGCATAATCAAGGTGACAAAAGGCCCCAAAAATTCGAAACTAAGGTAACAAAAGGCTCGGATATTTCGACCTCCAAATATCCAACAAATTAATCTCAATTTTACAATTTTCTTTTAAAAAAAAGAGACAGAAATACTGAAATTATCACTTTGATCTTCAAAACCAAAAGAAAAGTCAATTAAAATAAAGTTAACAACTTTTGTATACATATTAAAAGAACCCAGTTAATTAATCGGCAGACCATTTTACCTTGACTTATCTTACTCCTCCAAACGTGTGGTGCACCCACGTCCCCTGCACCCCCAACTTCATGAACCTGAACCATAAGCCACCAAACAATCAAAAAAATTCGGTCAACTTGAATCAAAATGACACTCAGTTAATCAAATAGTAATACGATTAGCAGCACACTACACTAAAA
The DNA here is from genome assembly GCA_963680865.1 of Spergularia marina. NCBI lineage: Eukaryota > Viridiplantae > Streptophyta > Magnoliopsida > Caryophyllales > Caryophyllaceae > Spergularia > Spergularia marina. The sequence goes on along the minus strand of OY804553.1, from coordinate 15,297,776 downwards.
ATCAAACAAACAATAATGGATGATTAAATATGCAAAACCAAGTTGCTCAAATATCTCCAAAGCTCCAACAAATTCATGATCTTCAACCAAAAGTGCCATCAAACAGGTTAGTGTCTACAGACCCAAAACAATTACCACGCATACCCAAGGAGATCATACCCATGACAATTGTGAAGACATATGTAAAAGCCACGTTAAATACTACATCATATGATGTATTCGAGCAACACCAATTCGCAATGATCAACGGAACACCTAAAAACCGAGAAACACAATCTGAACCAATCAGACATACAATGAAAGTTCAAACTCATGCTGTCAGAATTTGATGTAACAATCAAACCAAGAATTGAACTAACTGATTAAAAGGGCTTGAAGTAAGCTTCCCAATTCGGATTTATAGTCGGTCCGTATTCTGTTATGGGAAACATACTATTACGTGTCCAGTGAAAAGAAAGTGATCAGAGAACCCGAAACCACCGCTCACAATCACTTTTTCAATCAAACTCGTTATCACCTTCAATTCCAAGTTAAACTAAAAGAACGAGAAAAAAACTCAAATTGATTAAATTCAAGTACAAATTAAGCTGCTTCCCACACCTTCTATCTAAATAAAATAAAAAAAAAGAATTCTGGATTGAACCAAAAAGCACTTAGAAATTCAGATTGAAGAGAGTTTAGTAAAAAAAAAAAAAAAAAAATCTAGGTTGGAGAGGAAGTTTAGGAAAAAATTCATATTGAAGAAAAAATCAAGCTGGACGAAAATCAATCAAAACCAAAAAAACGTACCAAATTAGGTCATAGAAGAAGGAGATGTAGAAGAAAAATCAGCGATCATCTGGAAAACAAGCAAAATAAAATCCAAATTAATCAAATTAAGAATAACAAAATTCAAAACCAATCAAACAAAATCAATCTAAAATCAAAGGCATATGCATTGTTACCCTACATCAACCGATCAAATCCATCAACCAACAACAAAACAAATGACCAATAGAATTGAATCCAAAAATTAGAGATCAACAAACCTGAGATCCGGTTTGAACCGAGTGAGGAGAGAGAAAGTAAAGCGGAGTGAGACCAAGAGTGAATGGAGGAACGCAGGAGAGAGGGTGAGAGAAGATAAGGAAGGTACGGTTAGGATGAACCAAGGAGATCGGCTTCACCTCAGCCCTTCGATCCTTCCTTTAATATTCATTTTCAACAGTAACTTGCTCTGCGTTTTGGCTGCGAAAGCCGCGTTTCAAGAAGAAATGGGTGCCGTTTTGGACGACACTGTTCACATGTGAACAGTAGCCGAATAAGGCGTTTTTAAAAGGTAAGGAGATAAAGGGAAATAGAAGAACATCTTACAAATGAACACCTCTAGATTGTTTAAGCATTCATGCTATCAACAACTTCCTCTAAATCACAATTCCTAATACAATAGTAAAGCCTTGCACTAACTATGAATTTAAGCTGTGTAATGAGCCTGTCTGAGGTGTGTTCCTGCTCCCCCAAACAGCCTGCTATTCCTTTCCTGCCAAAGGAGGTAGATTGCAGCATTAAAACTGCATAATGCCAATCTATACTTCCAATGTCTCTTATTATCCTTCTTAAACCAACTAACAGCTCTTATCATGTCATTGTGAGGATGACTTATTTTGTTCCAAGTCTTGACTGCATTCCATACTTCTGTCGAATAGGTGCATTTGAAAACAAGATGCTAATGTGTTTCTTCCGCTTTCTTGCACAGGCAGCATCTATTCACAACAACAAACCCCACTACTACAAAATCAATTATAGACATCAGTATATAGACGTCATACTTTTGGAAATATGATGTCTATTATGAACCGGTGACAAATTTTGTAATTAAGGCGAAATAATAGACATCAGTTTTTTTTTTTTTTCTAAAAGCTCATGTCTATTAATAGACGTCATGTCTATTGTCATCACATGCACATCAACTTTTGTAAAAATCTGATGTATATGCATCTCTGAGTGTTTTCTTTTTTCAGAAATTTTGATGTTTGTCCAGCTTAATTCCCACCTACCCCAAATCTAAGCTAGATACACCTCCTCTCTCCTCCCTCTTTTTTTTTTTTTTTGTACAGAGACTCTCCTCTCTCATTTATCCCTTATACTCTTCATTCTCTCTATCTCATTTTCTCTCTTCTCTCTCTTACTTCACTCCTAAATACAACCTACTTCCTCCATATCTCTCCTCATCCATCCATAATACATCTCCATTATTAATTAGTTTACTTTTAGGTTCACAGTAGAATCTTTCTTCTCCCTTTTAAAACTTTTGATTCATCTTTGATTTGCTTTTTTTCATTTTCTTCCGAATTCGATCTAATTCATTCAAGGTTTAATTTTATACTCAATTTCAAGATCCTTGATGGATCTAACTGAAATCACAGGATTAACAACAAACCTTGAAGATCTGACCATAATCAACAAACCTTGAAGATCTGACCATAATGAAGGTATGTCTTATGTATTTTGTATGAATTTGGGCATGTGATTTATAACAAAATTTTGATATGTATTTGGAGCAATACTATGTCGTTCTTATTGCAAGACTTGTTTATAATTCGTCCAAAGTAGGAACATGCAAGAATGAGCAAAATTGATAAGTCTAAATTTAATGGCTTTTGTGACTTTTGTGAGTTTGTGTTCAAATAATTATGTGCTAACTCATGTGAGCATTTTTTTTTTTTGAAGGCCCAGATCTGACAGTTTATAAAGTTTAGATCCATTTTCTAGATCTACTTTTTTTTTTTCTCCATAGGTACATGTTATTTTTTCTTATACTAGACCATCTTTTCCGTTTATTGAAGATATGTAATTTCTCCTTTGATCTTGTATTGTAACACCTTGATTTTTTTTAATAAAGCATAATATATTTCACCATCTTCCAATACTTCAATTATTTCTGCAGTACATAAATTTTGTGGCCAAATGACCAAATTGGTATAAAAAATACATGCTTTTACCAAATTGGTATAAAAAAAAACTCAAGAGGTCATATTGGTATAAAAAGATACAACGAGAGTCAAATAAGCCTAATTTTTCACCGAGTTGGAAAGTCGACAAAAAAACTTACTTATTTTTTTTCAAAAACTTGCAAAATAGAGCTTTCCTATTTTATAGGAAAATATTTATATACTCAAAACTTACTTTCAAAAATTAGTAAATGGATTATTTTGCATATTTTTGAATAAAACAAATAATTTTTTTTGTCGATTTTCTAACTACGACTTAAAAGTAGGCTATTTGACTCTCGTTGCATTTTCTTATACCAAATTGTCCTCTTGAGTTTTTTTTTTACCAATTTGGCACAGGCATGTATTTTTTTTTATACCAATTTGGCTATTTGCCTAAATTTTGTTAATGGAAACAAATTAGGCTGCGTATTTTTTTTCTTAATTACTTTGGACGAATAGACATGGGCTTTTGAAAAACTGATGTATAAGCTGAGTTATAGACATCAATTTTTTAAGAAGTTACATGTCTATTCAACCAATAGACATCAGATTTTTTTTTATAAAGCTGACGTCTATAATTTTGATGCACGTCGGACTGAAACCCGATGTCTATTGCTCTCCCAATAGACGTCACCCAACTCAACGTCTACCACGAATCTGATGTCTATTGGCAAAAAAGTCTGATGTCTATATGTGATTTTGTAGTAGTGCCCCCTCTTCATCATATTATCAACAGTGGCTAACTTTCTCTGCATAGCCAAGGCAGCTATCAAACTATGTTTGGGAAGATTGACACTCTGCCAAACAATCTTGTGCCAAGCCACCTGTGTATACTTGGTCCTAAAATGTTCATAAGCAGCCTGAACATTGAACTTCCCATATTTTGTCCACCTATCCAGCAACTACTCCAGAGAATCAGCTTCACCTAAACCAGACAGCAGCTCATTCTTTACCTTGACTACACTTCTCCAGTTTTCTGAGTCAGAACTTTTAGAAGTTATGCTTTCCAAAGTACAACTTCTCATCTTGTAAGCCCTTATCCATTTCTCCCAGATTCCATCATTGTTCCTGTGAATTCTCCAAAGCCATTTGCAAATCAATGCCTTATTCTAGGATAAGACTTCTTTTATTCTCATCCCTCCTTAAGTTTTTGGAGAATAGATGCTGATCCAGTTCTTATATTGCATCCTCCTTTGATCAAGGCCTATGTTCCAGACATAGTTCTTACAAATCTTGTGAATGCTCTTAATAACACTTATGGGAAGCAGGGCATTGTTACACCAAAAATTCTCAATTCCAAAGATAATGAACACTTCCCAGCATAAGAAAGGGTTAGGGCTGTCCAATGTTTCACAGAGATGTGAATTTTCTGCATAAGCTGATTATACATCTCATTCCTTAGTCTGGAGGAATTTAGAGGTATTCCAAGATATCTGAAGGGAAAGAGTCCTTCTGAAAACCTTATACAGTTGAGAATCTGCTGCTTTATCTCATTCTCCACCCCACCAAAGTATATGTCTGTTTTGGAATGGTTTGCCTGCAGACCAGATATTTCAGCAAAAATATTTAAGCAAGGCATAACAACAGAAACTGAAGGCACATCACCCCTGACAAAGATCATCAGATTTTCAGCAAATGTCAGATGAGTGAGCCTGATCCTAGCACATTGAGGGTGGTAAGAGAACTGTGCCTGCATATGCATTACCCTGAGATATCTTGAGAGTATCTCCATACTTTGAACAAATAAGTATGGAGAGAGAAGGTGTCCCTGCCGAATACCACTCTTCCCTTGGAAAAACCCTTCATAAACACCATTTATTTTGATAGAGAACCAAGCAGTTGTGATGCATGGGAGCAATGGGTCTATGCTAATAACAAGAAGTTGAAGACATTCACTATATTCCTAACTCGTAAGTTCAACTTCCAGCTTAAATATCTACTGGGTTATTCAATATTTCGAAGTGAAATCAATTGAATAATAAATTTCATGATCTAAGCTTTCCAAAAAGTGGTCATATGCCTTAATCGGTTGAGTAACGAAGGAGATATGCCTGTTTTAAGTTGAGTTGTTCAGTTTCTACGCGGGTGCACGAGGATGACCGAATATGCTATAATTTCCAAGCTATGCACGTCCAAGCTAAGGAAATTCTTAGTAGATATAATCTTTATTATTATTTAGTTTCTAAATAATAAAGGAGCCTATGAGGTTTCCGAGTTGTTCTAATTTAATCTGAATTAAGGAAATCATGAATCTTCTTGGAAAGTTAAGGGCTATGAGCATGCTTTTTGTGAAAGCCCAGTTTAGGGTGTCAAAGGCTTTCCTAATCTCTACTTTAATTAGACATCTAGGGAAGGTACCTTTTTGAGTGTAGCCCTTAACCAAAGCTTGAGAGAGTACAACATTGTCAAAGATGTTCCTGTCAGCAGCAATAGCAGCCTGTTCATCACCAATCAAACTAGGGAGAGTCTCTTTAAGCCTGTTTGCCAATATTTTGCTGATCACCTTATATATTGAGGAGCAACAAGCAATGGGTCTATAATCAGTGACTGCTTTAGCATTAGCGTTTTTGGGAATCAAGGTAATATGCATATTATTGAAAAAGTCCCTTACTGCAGCAATTCAATCCTTACTCACAGTATTCCAAGACCCTTGGAAAAACCCAGCATTGAACCCATCTTGTCCAAGGCTCTTATTGGGATGAATACTGAAGAGAGCTCCTTTAATTTCCTCAAGGGTTACATCTCTAGTTAGGAAATCGTGTGCATCATTTGATAGACAGCTGCCCTGTTTCACAAAATTTTAGTCCAAATCCTTAACTAGAGAATCAGTTCCAAGAAGACCTTCATAGAATTTGATGAAAACCTTGGCAATGTCCTCAAGCTGTGACCAGAGAACTCCATTTTGATCCTTGATCCTCACAATTGTACTCTGATGCTTAATTCCTTTCAGCAATTTTTGCATAAAAGTAGCTTGTACGGCTATCTGCCAATTGAATGTTATTTATTTTTGCCCTTTGGCTTAGCATGCTAATTTCTGCCCTCTTGAGCTTGTAGTGTTTCTCCTTAATTTCATCCACTTCCCTCTGCAAATCTGGGTTACTAGGGTCTTTGACTGAATCAGCTAGCTTGGAGAGAATCAAGTTGATTTTTGCAATCATTAACCCTTTGGGTGAGATTAGAGAGCTCCTTCTTATTAAGCATGACTAAAGCTTGCTTGGTATTCTTTAGCTTATCAAAGAGTCTGTCAATTGGACCTCCTGTGCATATCTTCCTCCAGGCCTGATCAATAGTGGAGACATAATCACCATGATCTCTCCAACAATTAAGAAATCTAAAATGTTTCCTGATTTTTGGAGCATCCGGGACAGTGATTAGGACAGGAGAATGATCGGATACCCCTTGAGGAGTGCGGAAGAAATTCTGCAAATGAATTAGGAAATTGATTAACCCAGATCTGATTTGCCAGGGCTCTGTCTAACTTTGCCTAGATTCTATCAGACCCAACTTGGTTATTGGTCCAGGTCAATTCACACCCACTGCTTCTCAAATCCACTATTTAGCATTCAGCATATCAATTGTTGATATCATCCATGTCATTTTGAGAAGTGTTATTTCCTCCCACTCTTTCAGAACTAATTCTAACCACATTAAAGTCGCCCACTGCAGTCCAAGGGACAGTGGTATTAGCCCATTTCTGCATATCATTCCATAGATCCTTCCTTTCCTTTATGTCATTACTAGCATAGACCATAGAGATTAACATTTCCTTATTTGTATCCAAATGAGTAATCTTACAGAGTTACAGTGTACAATCTGGTTGGTCATCATCAGAATGTCAATCTTAAGTCTGGAATTCCAAATAACCCATATTCTTCCATTATATATAGTGAGCAGTGTGATTAGTTATTACTGTGTAGCTGTTGAAGTATTTCTTAATAATATTCTCAACCTTCTTGCTTTTCACCCTAATCTCCATAATTCCTAACATATTCAATCTATGTTTCAACAGAAAGATCTTAGCTTCCCGCTGTTTGAGGACCTCATTAAGCCCTCTGACTTTCCATGCTCCTATTAACATGATAATGGTGGTGGGTTTGGGTTTTCTCCACCTTCTAAAAAATGCTTCAATCCCTTATCTACGTTATTCTCCACGCCTCCTGCCTCCAGAATAGCAAAGCTGTTATTCAGGATGGTTGGTACAATTCTTACCCCTAATTTCCAGTTAGCTTTCTTTTGGCTTTTGTGCTTCCTAAATCCCATATCATCCAGCATTAACCCTTCATTTTCCATAGGTGACACTGGGGGAGTAAAATCATGGCAACAACCATCTGATTCTGCTCAGTCTCCATTTATGATTGATTTGAAGCTTCATTCTCCTGCACAACCTTAGTCTGTGAAGAGTCTGCAACCTTAGCTTTAGGTTTGTACACCACTGCTGGCTTAGGCCTGTTGAGCTTGTAGTGTTGAGTTTGATGCCCTAGCTAGAAGGGGTGTTCTTTAATGAGATTAACCTCAATATATAAGATCAAATCAAGTTCACGTTCTATCGCTCCTAACCTCCTAACGCATAGTTTCGCCATCCTCTAATACCGTGTTCTATGAATTTCCATTTCAATAGCTATCACTCAAAATAGTGAGCTCCCAAAATTCATCACCTAGAGCCTCTGATGTTATCTCTACTATAATGATGGAAGGGGTAGGCGAAGTTAAATCAGGAAGTATGTTACAGTCCACCACAAGTTAAAGTCATCATCGCCATCAATAATTGTAACACCCTCTCTACCAGATCAAGATAGCCAAGTTGATCAATCAAGATTTTCCTTAGTCTCATCAACCACAATCGAATGCTTGACCTCAAACAAGGATTTATGACTAGAACCATGACCATTGCCTCAATAGTATAAACCCAAAAGGAATCCCAACCAAAGACTCTCCAAAAGATGAGTTACAATTATGCGGAAAATAGCCACTAATAATCTTCATCAGACTAACTATCCTCCGAGTTCGCGTCGGGTCTTTTGAGGTTGTGGGCCTGAACCGGCTTCGAGTCGGGTCATTTGTGGTTTCGGCTCGTTGCGATTAAATTAGTGTCCCATTTTTTTTATTCGAGTCATTGTGCTTCTTTTGTTAATATTGAAGGGAATGTACGTCTGATTGCTTAATGCGGGTTAGCACGGATCCTAAGGTAATAAGTTTGTGGTTGTCGATTAGATGAGGTGATCTAACGGTTGAGTTGTGATAAGAAATTACCAAAGACCACCGCTCCAGTACTTGTGTACTATTTAAATACGTGGTGATTTTAGTATGGTTGATGCTCCTTAGCCCGAATAGCTGACATGGCAAAATGAAATTTTGCTCATCAGAAAACTAAGGTCTCGTTCGTCATCATTGTGGTTTGTGGTTTAAAACTTGTTCGGTAAAATCTGTTGACAAAAACAAAATCCCCTAGATATGACAATGTGTTGTTTTTTGTTAGAATTTTGGTTAGATTTTTTTTTTTGACAATGTTTCAAATACAACTGAATTAAAAACAAGAACTTAGGAGGTATTACACAAAGCCGGCTTTGTCGGGCTTGTAAAGAACTTGCCAGGATCAAAACCGGAACCTCCTAAATTAAACAACGTAAAGGACAATTGGAAAACGCAAAGGCCTTGAGCTTCTTAAACGGGACCAAGGGGATTTGGTTGGGGCAGAAAAAGTTTCTTTTTGCAACAAAGAGGAAGGGTTTCAGAGTAGTCTTTCGACCGCTTACGGAATAATGAATTCCTGGTAAACTTCTGCGGCGCTGCACAAAAGGCAAACATTAAAGGGGAAGAGAATACTACCTTACACGTTGATGCAGGGGAGGATAGAACATCACTCATAGTGCACTCATAGTGTTATCACTCATAAGAGACCACTTTTTTTCAATTGTGAGAGTGTTATTAGAGTTTGATGTAATATCATTAGATGGATGGGATACAATAATAGAAGATAATGGAGCATGAAAAACGAGCGCAACTGGTTCAAACACAAAGTCAAAGGAAAGCAAGGGAAGCAATGTTCTCACAAAAAAAAAAAAAAAAAAAAAAAAAAAAAGGAAGCAACACCTCCTTCAAAGCAGCCTAACTTGTACCACTCCGTCCCAAATTAAACTTCCCATGAAATTTGAAATCCTCTCACATAACACTATTTCATGGGAAGTTTAATTTGGGACTATGAAATTTGGCGGGAAAGAAATGCTAGTATATTCACCAATAGAACTAGAACTATATAGAAAATAGCCCTATGTATTAAATTTAATGTTTATGTAAGGGTCATAAACCAATTTAGTGAGTTAATCCCTAGTGATTAGTCTTATAGTGGGTTTGAAGGGTAGTACTCTGCTATCCTTTTTTGGGGAGTGTTTTTGTATTTTTTTTTTCTTCTTTTACCCGATATGCAAGAATAAAAATACACTAATAATCTATACAAAAAAAAAAAGCGGGACATCAAGAGTTGGTGAAGTCGTATCTGCCATATTTGAGGCAGCTAGAGCACAAGGAGCCTCCTTCAAACCTAAAGGAGTCATGGGAGCCACTGTTTCCCCCGAGGCGTAGTCGTGGCCCCTCGTGGGGGTCTTCCGTCATGATTTGATTTTGGGTGGTAATAGCGCGGACACGCATCACTGACATCGAACTAGGATGAAAGAACTCTAATTTTTGACCTCGTTCCAGTTTGAACCAACCAAGCCGAGATAATTGCAACACGAATAAAGGTTTACTACGATTCACGAACGTGTAATTTTTTGGAGCCACTAAACCAAGAGGCCTGTCAGGCTGTCACCAACTTTCCTCCCAGTAGACTCATTAGTAGCACTAAGACAGTCAAGGTCAATGTCCGGTGTATCAGGATCATTAGCGAGGACATGGCTCTTGTGGTCAACATTCTCTGGAAGAACAGATGGTGACTACCTGATATTGGTGCTAAGCGCATAAATAACTCCCCTATATCTTTAAATAAACTCACGGCAACACTACTATGGTTACCACAACTGTCAATAACTGATGGAATATCAGCACCAACCTTAGTAAAATCAGCACAATCAACTGACATATTGTAACACTACGGAATTTGGAAAGTGGTTTATAGAGTTGGTTTGTCCCACATTGGGAAAATAAGGCTCATATGATCAGTTTATAATAGATTCCTACCATCATACTAACAACAAGGTCTTCACCTTTTAGAGCCCACGAGAGGATATTCGGGCCTAAAGGGTAGCTTCCCATCTTATTGGGTTGTGTTGCGACGTATGATGGATCGGGCTATTACACATATCACTTGAAAAAGACGCAACCAAGTTGCAAGCAACTAAACCAACATCTTCTAAACCAGCCAAATTGCCTAACTTTTGCCCATTAACGGATTGGGGAATTGCAGTAGGCGCTCAAGCGAGACTCATGATAAATTTTGCTTAGATGTTAGGCAGGAAAGAATTGAGCGCAGAGATATGAATCATTTCTTTTGATTTGAGAATGGAACTTTTACTAAAAGTTAGCTCGTTATAGGAATAAAGAATTCGAGTGCTCGATTAAAATTCATAATGAATGTTGCTTCGGGTGAGATAGTTGTAGGTTGAGTTGAGTTGGTTGGTCATATCAAATAACGATTAACCATCAAGTCGGATGAACCCCTAGTCAGTTTTTTTTTATTGATGAAGAAAATGGGACGTTTCTCGATCCTACCCACTATTGTGTGGCTTCCACTAATCAGATCATTTATATTTCAAAAGATTCATTTCCACTACATTTAAAAAGCGATGATTAATCCAAGGTATTTCAATAATTCTTAGGCCTTGCCAATAATGATTATTTCCTTAGCAAAATAATCACCCTATATGATTAGATTCATTTTCACTACACATAAAATGTGATGTATTTGTAATTAATAACTATTAGATGCACATGATTATACGTTTAAGAACTAGTTCGAAAACGTACATTGCAATCTTAGATTTGATATTTGTAAGATAATGAGGGATTAGTTGATAATGAGTGATCAATAAGATATACTCCGTATATACTTTCTCCTTGTCAAAATATATGATGTTTTCGATTTTCAATGTGAGCCATTAACTTTCAATTTAACAAAAAATTATTCGGAGTTATATGGGTAAAGTTATACTCATTAGGTTCGTATCGAAATAAAGTTTCACAATATTACAGTTTTATAATTTTTGGTTATGTCGTTTAATCTAGATTTATGTTTAGATATCTCACCTCGATAAATGAGCTAGAATTACATATATATTGTGAAGAGGAGAGAGTAGAACTTAAATTACTAATGACTAGTATAAATTGTTCGCTAAATACAAATAATTAATTAACTAAGTGTTAACGCGAATTTTGCACTGAGACAAAATAAGGAAACAAAGTAATTTATATTAGGAAATTTTGCGAGACCGCACCTTATAAAACCAATTTTTTGCGAGACCGCACCTTTTATGTTTAATTTTGCGAAACCGTACCTTTTAAGTTTATTTCTTTGCGAAGCTGCACCTTTTCTCATTTCCGACCACTTTTGACCACCCTCCGACGTTGACTTGACCAAAAAATTTAGGGGTTTTTTGGGGAGGGGGGAAAGGGGAAACATTTGAGGGAAATTGAAGGAGAAGAGTAAGGTCGGGTCAATGCCGGATAGTAGTCAAAATTCGGCAAAAATGAGAAAAGGTGCTGCTTCGCAAAGAAATAGGTTTAAAAGGTATAGTTTCGCAAAATTAAATATAAAAGGGGCAGTCTCGCAAAATATAAGGTGCGATTTCGCAAATTTTCCTTTATATTATATCAGAAATGTTGTGTGTGTACAATCTCTATGTATCCTCTGAATTCTACTACGCAGTAGGGGGTGCGACGTACGATACACTACACTGGTAGCGTATGTGCTGCAGGGGGGTGCGCGCGTCGTCCGTGTGCGTTGCTGTTGTTCTTGAGAGGGTCGCTCGGACTTGTATCTCTCCTTGAACTTCGTTGTTTGAACTGATGTTCGTTGATCGTTCGTTGATCATTCGTTGACTGTTCGTTGATCATTCCTTGACCGTTCATTGATTTGCTGGCGGCACAGATGTGCTTGTTGACTGCGTGTGGCTGGGAGTTTGTGGAGAATTCCTCTGGGGTTTTCTGCTCTCTGGATTTTCTAGCATGAAAATGAATGAGGGAGACTCTATTTATATAGAGTCAAAACCCTAATTTCTGGTGGGCTTGTAGTCACGGGCCTTTCTTTAGGCTTTATGTGGACTTGGCCCAATTACTTGTTTTATTTGGACCGCAATCCGTTTAACCCAAATTGGAAACTGGATCGACCCAAATTTCATTTGACGAGGCAAAATTAAATTGAATTAAAATTTGATATTAACTCAAAATAATTAATTTATTTAATATATGGCACATTAACCAATTTTTAGTGCCTACAAATTGCCCCTTTGGTACCTTTTCGCGTGCACTATGCAAGTGCTTTAACGAGGCCAGGTACCGACTCATTTGATTTTGACTTAAAAGTCGATGAACACTTAACTTGTCGTAAGAATGTTCACACATTTAACGTCACCCTGTCATTTGTCGACTTGGCGGATGACAATGTTGCCCCTAATACTGCTGATGGCGTCGTCTTAGTCATCTTCTCGACCTTGTTGGACGACACTGGGACATTTTACGCTACCCTGGTGATCTTGTAACCTTGTGGATAACATAAAGGTTGACGTGTGACTTACGTCATTTCGACACCTTAGGAGGTTGACGTTCTATTATTGTGAAGGTTTAACAATTCTTGTACCCTATCGAACTGATTTGGCGGGTGAAGGTAATTTCATTTTCCTTGATAGGTTGACGATTAGAGGCCCGACAATAGGACCGTTGGTTTTGTCTACCACTATGCCGTTATCGGGCAATGTGGGATAGTGGTATAATTGTACCAAGGTCAGTGTTATTGGACTTTTTCATCCGTGCATGGCTATACAAATTTGAGAAAATGCTAGCCCATTTGCTTTAATAACCAGCTGCTACACGTCAAACTTGGGTACCAAGTAATTGTATGGACACGGAATCCATGATTTGCCAAATAACAGACTAACAGTGCACTTGGTTCATGGTAAGAGTGGGCTATGGTAAATTTGCCTAACTTCCAATTAGCATTTTACCAAAACGGTGTGATCTTGGAAATTTTTGAGATCCATTTTCCTTTCTTTCTATGTCCGTTTTATGGAATGAGTTGGAAGGTTGTCTTCTGTTTCAGCACTATATAAAGTCTTCGTATCGTGCAATTGTTCAAAGAATGCGCCGTCTTGAAGCCTACTCAGCACAACCCTCGGCCTAACGTGAAACTAACTAAACGAAGGTACCAGCTTTGTTATTTCGTACGTAGTTTGTCTTCATTTGTTTTCACGTTTTTTTTTTTTTTTTTTTTGACATCAATTGCTGTGAATTTGCCACCTATGACCTTGCTTGTAGTTTTGTGGACAAAGATTGAGATATAGTTGCACACTTTGCCTCGTGCCTGTATGTTTTCTTTTCAGAATTTGGTTTGTTGTAGAAGTTGTTCTTGTAATGTTTGAGAGTTAGGCAGAGCATTAATCATTGCCTTTTTGTTTGTACAAGATTTTTGCCGACTCTTGTTTCTTTGTTTAATTTGGTTTTAGGTAGTGTTCTGATGCATGTCTTACGTTTCTTATGCATCCTTTGAATTTCAAGAACTGTCAGTCGAATCCTTGTTTGCACGCTGTTCTCTATTCTTATTTTGCACGTGGTCTTCATGTCTCGCAATTAACATGCTCTGCTTTCCTCTTTCGATTACTCTTTTTAATTGTATTCACGGGGAATGCAATATTTTGATCTGCCATGAATTCATAGCTGATGACATGTCGACAACCATGAATGTGTAATGATGAACTGGCGTCGCCCTTTTCTAAAATTGCGTAGATCACCGTGATATCGCTCGATAGAATTAGAGCTAAATCTGAATTTTTCGTGGCCTTTTGGATGATAACATCAATCCTGATACTCTTTTTTTAGTGCAGTTTGTGTAGTCACTGAATTGTCCTTGGCGCGCTTTGGATAATCGAAGGTACGTGACGGTTTTCCTTTCGTTCTACTCTTTTAATTTTTGGACGTATGTGTTTGAGTCTGCAGATATAGTAACGTTTGGAGGATGCGTGAGGCACATCGTCTACCTCCATAAAGGGAGTCATCTTCTTTGCTTTTAAAGCAAATCGCCGTTCATCATCGAAAGGCCGATCATCTTCTTTGTATCGTCGCACGGCAACATCTTTCATCGTCGTAAGGCCGTTTGCCGTCGTCGTCGACTTGTCTGGAGGTTCATCGCCGTAAGGCCGTCGTCGTCGATTTATCTAGCGGTTCATCGCCGTGAGGCCGTCTGACTCGTCTGGAGGTTCATCGCCGTAAGGCCGTCGTCGTCGACTCATCTGCATGTTCATCACCGTAAGGCCGTCTGGCGTCGTTGTCGACTCATCTGCATGTTCATTGCCGTAAGGCCGTATGCCGTTGTCGTCGACTCATTTGGAAGTTCATTCTCGTAAGGCAACATTATTCATCGCCGAAAGGTCGTTTGTCGTCATCGACTCATCTTAGTATTCGTCGCCGAAAGGCCGCCCGCCGTTGTCGACACTTGTAGACAACGCTTGAACAACGTGGTTCTCCAGGTACTCTACTTCTTGGTTTACACCCTTTTCTTTGTACTTGCAGGTTTGCAATGGTTCTTCTCAAGGAGTACAACGACGGTAATGCCACATGCCTTTACATTGTGAACGGAGAGGATGACGATCAAACCTCAGGAACTTGTTTGGTTGCTCGTGAGCCGTTATGGAGAGATGCGACGCCAGTGGCACTCGACCCCTCTAACTTTCCGAGTGAAATGTCAGACCCCATCGATCCTTCTCCAGATCAATACAGGACTTGTACCTTGAAGAGTACTCTGCCAACAAGGCAGAACCCCAATGGATTTCCCCTACTCGGGCGTCGTATCATCGATAAGTCAGTGAAATGGTCTACCCATCTGAGAGTTTTCGGGGAGGCAATTTATATCAAAAGGTACTGGGAGTGGACTGAGGACATCATTGCTCGCTTTCAGGCTATCCTTGAATCATCTTCAATTTTCAAGGCGGTATATGCTTCATTGTACTCGTATGATAAAGATATGAATATCATGCGCGCTTTCTTTGAAAGTTGCCCTACTACCAACACCCTTCATACTAGAGAAGGCGAGCTCTCCATCTCTTTGTGGGACCTCCACAAGCTCGGTGGTCTACCCATTTATGGCGAAATTTATGACCAAACGGTTCCCCTACTCGGTATGTTTAGGCAAACCAACGGATTACCACGGTGGTGTAAGTTTCTATTTGTCGCTTACCATCGTATCGCTAGGAGGCCAGAGTTACATGGCAAAGTAACTGCTGCACAGTGGATCCAATATTGGTGCAGTCGTCCCGTCGTTTATCCCCCTACTGAAATTGGCAAGGGAAAAAAGGCGAAAAAGACGCTGAATCCTCATAAATCCACTTGTGATCCAACTGGAGAAATCACAGCTAAGAAGCTAGAATGGACCTCAGAAGAGTTGTCTTTATTTGAGAAGCTTGGACTAATAGAGGACTCAGCAAGGCAGCGTGCCTATGTTGCCGCCTTCTTGTCTTGCTGGCTTTGTGCGTTCATTCTTCCAGAAACTAATGAGAGGTTAATACGTCCATCCACCTTCGATACCGCAAGTTGGATGGCGCAGGGGAAGACATTCAGCCTTGCTGTGCCTGTTTTAGGTAGGGTTTGAACAACTTGTCTTCCTCCGAGCGTCCTGGGTACTCAAAATCTTTCTTCCCGGCTCACTACCTATATGGTTGGATAGCGTATTACTTCCGGACTCATCATGCTTCGAAGTTTTCGCCCCCAGGTCCTATCATGACAACACACTCTGGAATTCGAGGCTCGAAGGCCTACAAAGATGATAGTGCCCGGGAACTCATTCATAAAGGAAATGAGGCGAAGGTGAATCATCTTATGCTGAATAGGAACAGAATTGATACTCTGTTTGATGATGGTCAATTAGACGTTGAAAAGTTTAGCTATCTGATGTCGCTACGATCAGCTTACTTGCCTACGCGCATGGGCTTTACGTTTCATTTTGAGGCGTACAACCCTCATCGATTCAGCCGACAATTTGGCTACCGACAAGAGAAGCCTGAAATTCTTATGCGTGATACCTCGCATCGTGATGTTAAGGTTTATGAGGCTTTGAGATATTGGCGTCTTCTACTCTTCAAGGGTAGTCAATCTAAAGTGTTTCTCCCTACCCTTTCAATTGACTGGCGGAAGGATGTCTCTAGCCTTTTCACCGAGTGGTGGGCTGTGGTAGGAGTAAAAGATCTTCGAGAGAACTGCACAGCTCTCCCACCTATCCGAGAGAAGCATCTAGAGATTAAGCGTGTGGATGGTCGTGTCCGGAACGAGCCGAGTGATAATGCAGGATCAGATGTAGACCCGAAACACCAGCGAGCCAATCAAAAGAGAAAGGCCCAGGATCTGGCTTCAGATGACTTTGATGATGAGATTGCTGACTTGCCAAGTCCGCTGAATACACCGTCTTACAAATTGGTGGGTTTACCCTTCTTACTTATGCGTCTTTTATGAGATTATGCTTTCTTACGATGAACTCATCATTTTTTTCCCTTTTTTTTTGGTAGGAAGGAGACGTCAATGCTGGCGCTGACCAGGAGTTTGTCAATACGACCATCCAACTTCCTCCGAATGTGAAGCATGGCAAGGGTAAGCAGATTCCGATACCAAGGGTCGCCGAACTACTGGATGATAATGAGAGCATTAGTGATAAAGCTGATAGCCATGCTGCCACTTTGAGCGCAGGTTCTGCTGTGGGCTCCTATTCTCAAAAGGGGTCTATGCATGACATTGGCACCATTGGGAGGATGTCTCCTGAGGCCTCGACTTCCACTTTTCAACCTCTTAAAGCGCCCGGTGTAATCTTTAACTCCGCTGTGCTTATGATGAAGAGAGAATTGCTCGTGCATATGCAGAATCTTCCGTATACCCAAGTGGGGAAGATTAAAGAGAGCGCTACTGAAATCTATAAGAAGATTGACATGCTGGGCGGCGATTTTTTCAGATCTTCAGTCAACGGTCGATGAATATGTGAGAGAGGTAAACGCTTACCTTATGGTGTCTCACAATTCGATTCAGCAGAAGAATAATGATCAAATTGCCCATGACGTTGCCAAGGCTCAAGAGTGTCTCAAATTTGCGGAGTCTGCGATTCTTCACCTCTCTCGTGCCAATGAGAGACGGTCAAAGGAACTAGACCAAGCGAAAAAGGATAAGGCTGCTTTGGAGGAGTCGCTTCGACAAGCTAGTGAGAAGGAGTCGCGACTGACTGAGGAATGCAGGCAAGAACTTGAAGAGATTTCAGCTGCGCGGGTGCAAGCAGATTCATCCAGACAAGAGCTGGACCGCTGTATGTCAGCTCGAGTTGCGCTGCAAGAGAAGATGAAGGGCCTAGAGGAGTTGAGGGCCACACTGGAACCTTGTAATGATGTTAGCCCAGTAGCTTCGTTTCCTTGTTTCCTATTACTTTCACTTTGTTTCAATTTGTCCAGGACTCGTTTGTTATCGTTCCGTACTTTAATACAATGGCCAATTTGTTATCAATTCGACTTATTTGACAATGGTTGCCAACAAAGATGTATAAATTGCTTACACATTGCAGGTAACTGAACGTCTTATCAAAGAATGTTGAGATGTGGTGATGATTTTGCCGTTCACAGTTTAGGCTCATGCGGACCACAAGCGTTTTTTTTTTTTTTTTTAATTTTTTTGATGTGGCTGCACCCAAGTAAAGCGTTTACTCAATTGTTCTATAGTACCCCGGGGGTACCAATAGAATGGTACCCGCAGTCTTTTTTTAATAAATCAGCCCAACAACTATAATATGGGCCTTATAAATTTCAGCCCAAATAAAAATAAAAAACAGAAAAATCACATTCTCTTCTACCTTCCCCCTCCCCAAATCCAACCACCACACGAACCATCCTACGACAAAAATCAACCATTCTATAACAAAAACTAATCATCCTATGACAATTCCATTACAAAAACTAACATTCTAAAACAAAAACCATTCATTCTATAACAAAAACTAATCATTTCAAAACAAAAGCTATACATTCTAGAACAAAAAGTAACCATTTTGAAACAAAAAGCAACCATTCTAGAACAAAAACCAATACCATTCTAGTACAAAAATTAACCATTATATAACAAAATCCAACCATTCTAGGACAAAATGTAACCATTCTAGGACAAAAATTAACCATTATATAACAAAAGCCAACCATTCTAGGACAAAAACTAATCTTTCTAGAACAAAAATCATTCATTCCAGAACAAAAACCAATCATTCCAAAACAAAAGTTGTACATTCCAGAACAAAAAGTAATCATTTTGAAACAAAAAGCAACCATTCTAGAACAAAAAGCATCTATTCAGAACAAAATCCAACCATTCTAGGACAAAAGCTAACCATTCCAGAACAAAAGCCAACCATTCTAGGACAAAGAATAATCATTCTAGAACAAAAATCATTCATTCCAAAACAAAAACTAATCATTCCAAAACAAAAGTTATACATTCCAGAACAAAAAGTAACCATTCTACGACAAAAACTAACCATTCTAGAACAAAGAGTAACCATTCGACGACAAAAACTAACCATCCTAGGACAAAAACCAACCATCTCAAAACAAAACCTAACCATCCCGAAACAAAATCCATTAAATCTGTTCATCTCAACACAAAACCTAACCATTCCGAAACAAAAGTCGTTCATCGCGAAACAAAATGAATGGTTATGTAATGAATGATTTTTTGTTCTAAAATGAGAGGATGTTGTTTTAAAATGAACGGTTATGTAATGAATGAGTTTTTGTTCTGAAATGAATGATATTTGATTTGGAATGAATGTTTTTTGTTATAAAATGAATGATTATTGTTCTGAAATGAATTATATTTGTTTTAGAATGAATTCTTTTTGTCTATTTGTGTTAAAATGAACCATTTTTGTTTTAAAATGAATACTTTAGATCAATGGTCAAGATTAAATCAAATAAACAAAAAAAAACACCCCCTCCCTTCCTTTTTCTATCTCCTCCCCTAACCCCTCTTACCTCACCCGAAACCACCCCAGCCCCGCCGCGATCCGTCGCTGACCACCACCAACACCGGCCCCGACACATCCATTTTAACCGCCTCTCCCACGCGACCCTCCCCCCGCCACTCCACAACACCGCCGCCCCTTCCTTCTCCCCTATTATTTCCCTCCATTCTTTTCGATCTCCCTTTTTATCCCTTATTAGTGGCGATGATAGTGGTGCTTGGGGTCGGCGGCGTAGGGCCGGGGGAGGGTTTATGGGTGGTGGCGGTCGAGAATAGGGGCTGGAGAAGGGAGTGAAGGAGGAGAGAGAAAATGAGAAAAAGAGGAAGTGGAGGACGATGGGGGCGATGGCGTGGGCTCATGGGGTCCGCCATGGGGTCGCCGGAGCGGCGCCCACCGAATGGTGGTGGTCGCGTCGCGTGAGGTGGTGGTCGGTGAAGGTGGCCGGCGGTGGTTAGGTGGTTCGTGGTGGTGGTGGTGGATAGGTATGGGAGGAGAGAGAAAATAAAGGGGGAAGGGAGAGAATATGGGTTGGGTTTGAAACTTTTAATTGAAGTATTTGGTAAAGTCAGACTTTGGCCCAACTCAAATTGTAAATCCAACTAAATAAACAGAAGCCCAGGTATAAATGAGCCCAGAGGGTACCATTCTTTACGTACCCCGGGGGTACCATAGTATTTCCAAGCTGCCTACGTACCTGCAAACTCATTTTGCAAGATAAAGCCAACGTAGTTCATTTGGGGTATGCAGTTTTAGCTCGTGCTTAGGAGCGTGTTTGTTTGTGGTGTTTTAGGGATAGTATCGTTTCGGGAACTTCCCATTGATTGGGCCGACACGTAAGCCATCATGATCAACAATTTTGTACGTACCATTCGTATAGACTTCTTGCACCATGTAAGGTCCATCCCATTTGGGTTGGAATGTACCATTGGTTTTGCGGGTAATGATGATTGGTCTCCTGACCGCTAACACCAAGTCTCCCACTTGAAAGGAGCGAGGTCGCACCTATTTGTTGAACGCGCGAGCCATTCATGCTTGATAGCATTCAATTTTTTGCTGCGCTTACATTCTCTTTTCGTCGAGCGCTTCTCACTCGGCGAGACGCAACTTGTCATTTTCATCAGTTGTGAGTCCCTCTTGGATGGCGATCCGTAGTGATGGGAGTTGAAGTTCCAATGGTACCACTGCTTCTACTCCGTATACCAATGCGTATGGAGTTGCTTGAGTTGCTGTTTTGAAGGTTGTACGGTATGCCCATAGTGCTTCGCCTATCTTTTCATGCCAATCGTGCTTCGACTTAGCAACTACTTTTTTCCACAAATTGCACAGCGTTTTGTTGAATGCCTCAGCTAGGCCATTTGCGGGGGCATTGCACATCGACGACTTACATTGCTGGAACTTGAATTTCTCGCACAAGGCCGTCAACATACGATTGTCCAAGTTTTTACCATCGTCTGGCAACCTTTGGTGGTCCAAGTAGTCGATGATGGGTTGACGCCAGTCCTCCTTGTTGATTTGGTAGACACAAATCATGTTTGAGGATTGTATCTCCTCTGTCGCGTCTTCTTGTGGTACTACCCAACGATTGCATACAGGGACTGTTATCGATTCTTCTGCCCCCAGTGCCAGGTTGGCTGCAAGATTGGCAAGCGCGTCAGCTAACTTGTTGGCACTCCTTGGTACATGTCCCACTGTTGCGGAATCGAATTTGTTAAGGGTCTGTTCGGTATTGTTTTCTGTTTTCAGTTTTCAGTTTTTTTAAAAACCAAAGTCCCATTTTTAAAAACCAGAAAAAGTGGTTTTCAGTTTTCAGTTGTCAGTTTTCATTTTCAGTATGACTATAATGGAAACATACAATTAAATTTTTTTTTTTGCAACTTATTTAACTAAATTTTTTACACAAAAAAACCAAAAACTGAAAACGGCAGTATTCCGAACGCGCCCTAAGCAATTGAATTGCTTGTTAGTGGTAGGGACAAGATCATCCTTCCTCACTTCGTAATCGTCGAGTACTTGGTTTACGAAGAGTTGTGAATCACCGTAGATATTCATGTCGTTAATGCCGATTTCAAGTGCCATCTGTAAACCAAGTATGAGGGCTTGGTACTCGGCGACGTTGTTTGGGCACAACTCAGTCAAGACAAACGAGTATGGAAGGATGTGACTTTCTGGAGAGGCAAATACTACTCCAGCTTCAGCTCCATCACGTCGTGCTGCTCCATCAAAGTACATTTGTCATGGTGGGAGTACATCGATATAGAAGATTTCTTCTCCAGGAAGGTTGACGCATAGTTCCCAATCTCCAGGGATAGGGTGGTCGACGAAGAAATCAGCTATCGCTTGGCCTTTGACTGCTTTTTGAGCCACGTTCACGAGGTCGTATAGCTTGAGAAGTACCGCCCATTTGGCTAACCGACCAGATAGGATTGGTCTTGAAAGTATGTACTTGATGGGGTCGGCTTTGGAGACCACGTGTACAGTGTGTGCTTGCATATAGTGCCTCAACTTTTGGACTGCGAACACTAATGCAAGGCATATTTTCTCGATAGGGGAGTAATTCAACTCAGCCCCTACCAAGGTTCTACTCAGGTAGTAGAGAGCAACTTCTTTACGTTTGTCGTTTTCTTGGGCACACATTGCCCCGAACGAACTTTCTTCTGCTGCGATGTATAAGATGAGGGGTTTCCCTGGGATTGGTGCCCCTAGCACAGGCGGAGATGACAAGTATTTCTTCAGTTCGTCAAATGCTTTGCGACAACTGTCATCCCACTCGAATGGTGCACCTTTCTTCATGAGATGGCTGAATGGCCGGCAACGACCAGCAAGGTTGGATATGAATCGACGGATGTAGACTAGATGACCTTGCAGCCCGCGCAATTTCTTGAGGTTTTTGGGTTCAGGCATTTCTTGGATGACCTTGATTTTGTTTTGGTCGATCTTAATGCCTCGACGGGTGACCACGAACCCAAGGACTTTTCCTAACGTTACGCCGAACGCACACTTGAGAGGATTCATTTTGAGTTGACATTTGCGAAGTCTCTCAAAAACGGAGCGTAGATCATCGAGGTGGTCCTCCCTCTTCTTGGATTTGACGACCACCTCATCAACGTAGCATTCGATCGTCTTATGCAGCATGTCGTCGAAAATTTTCTGCATAGCTCGTTGATATGTAGCACATGCGTTCTTTAAACCAAAGGGCATAACCTTGTAGCAGAATATCCCTTTTGGAGTGCGGAAAGCCGTAGCTTCTTGATCCTCAGGCGCCATTAGAATTTGATTGTACCCTGCAGTACAATCCATAAAGGAGAGGGCTTCTGATGTGCTCAGTTTATACATTCTATATGGCCGGTTTTTATAAGGCTTTTACAGTCAAAATCATGTAATATACGTCTAATTTGTGCTAGGGTATCATGACAACATTTCTATGCGATTTTGGTTGTTTTGCCTATCTTTTGGAAGCGGTCATTCATTTGGAAGCGATTTGGAGCTGATTTGCAGAAAGATCAACTTTAGAGCTTCATATCTCTCAAACCGTTTGGAATTTTGCTGTGAAACCACTTGGAGATGATTCTTCATGTTATTAGCTTTCCAGGAAGTGGTTACACGCCTTCATCGGATAAGTAACGAAGAATCTACAGCCTTTTGAAAAACCGAAGCAGAAACTTACCGCGGCCCGCGGCCAGTACATGGCGGACCGCGGATCACGACTTGGTGATTTGCGTCAGGAACTTTTGGCGGTCCGGGGCTGGCTCATGGCGGACCGCGAAGGCCGGGTTTTCCTATTTTCTGTATATTTCTATTTTACGTTCTTTCCTAGACTATATAAATAAGAACCCCCGACCCTAGGTGTAACAGCCCGATCCATCATACGTCGCAACACAACCCAATAAGATGGGTAGTCACCTATTAGGCCCATATATCCTCTCCGGGCTCTAAAAGGTGAAGGCCTTGTTGGTATTATGATGGTAGGAATCTATTATAAACTGATCATATGAGTCTTAGTTTCCCAATGTGGGACAAATCAACTCCATAATCCACTTTTCATATTGCGTAGTGTTACACTAGGTATTATTTTATTCAGACTTTTTAGAAGAAAAGAAGGGTTTCTATGGATTGTATGAGGAGTTAATTCCTTTATTTCTTGATCTATTAATCGAAGCATCGCATCGACAATATCGTGAGTTAAATCTATTTGTTTTATTGCTTTCAATTATTGTCTTATCTTTGGTGTTTATTCTATACAATTGTCTTTTGTGATTGCTAGGTGCGCAACTAGTTTATTGCTTAGATTGATTGTTTGCTAGTTTTAATTGATCAAAGGAATCCATTGTTTGATTTATTTTTACATTGTAGCAATCCCAATTCATTGATTTGTATGTAATCATCGTTAGTGAATTAGGGCAAAGATTTGACTTACATGTTAAATACGAAACGTGCGTTAGTATTACATGTCTCTATCGATATCTCTCTAATTCTTATTGCTAGTATTAAATTGAACCTAATCGTGTGCTTAGGTTATTTGATAGTTTGGGTTATTAGGTAGTGCAGATCACGCCTTTTAGCTATAATTAAGGAGAGATTTGGGAATTCCGTTTCCACGTTAGAGTAATTGAGATTGGTAAACGAATAGTGATAACTAGGACCGATTAGTTAGTGCCTTGTGGGAATTAATTGATCAAGATCCGTTTTATTCCTGAATTACATTCATAGTTCGTGCTAGTTACTTTTAGATAGTTTGATAAACAACAATTTTCTATCCCCCATATTTGTTACTTTGGCACTTAAATTCATCACATTTGACAACCTATTTCCCTGTGGATACGATCCCTACTTCCCTACTACTGTTGTTAGGATTTAGGATTATTTTTGGTAGATAATCGCGACTTTAGTCTCACCAGCTTCATGTCTAGTCGTTACATCGATCAAAAGTTCAGTGACTGGCAAAGGGAAGTCATCCTTAGGACACGCGTCATTAAGATCACGAATGTCAACGCAAACACGCAGTTGTCCGTTCTTCTTCCTTACAGGGACAATGTTTGCTGTCCATGTAGGA
Source organism: Spergularia marina (assembly GCA_963680865.1). NCBI lineage: Eukaryota > Viridiplantae > Streptophyta > Magnoliopsida > Caryophyllales > Caryophyllaceae > Spergularia > Spergularia marina. Next base: position 15,273,577 of record OY804553.1, on the reverse strand, counting down.
TATTTCACCTTGCGAATGAAGTCGGCTTCGATGAGCTTGTTTACTTCTTTTTCAATTTCAGGGACTAACACTGGCCTGAAACGTCGTTGGGATTGTTTCTTGGGACTAACCCCCTTCTTGATCGCTAGGCGATGAACTGCAAATTTGGGACTAAGTCCAGGCATTTCTTTATAGCTTCAAGCAAAAACATCTTTATACTCAAACAGTAGCGCATAGTACTCTTTTTCTTCCTTTTTAGTTAGGAGAGCACTAACGTAAATAGGGCGTGGATCTACTGGAGTTCCGAGGTTCAACTCTTTCAATTCGGCCACTATTGACCGCACCCCATCTTCGAGTGGTGCTGGAGCTTCATCAGCTTCAACCTCCTCGTTAGGGTCAAGTAGTTCCTCCAAAGTAATGTGATAGGATGTTACTACCTCATCGTCTTGAGAGGTTTCTTCGCCATGAGAGGTTGATAGGATACCCTCGTTCTTCACTTGACATTTACAGTGAGAGCATGTAACGACCTCTTGTTTGTTGACCTTATTGTCATTGCTTGAGTACTTCGATTAGTTGGTCAACACTATCACGCGACTTTTTGCCACGAGAGGTTCGTTGTGGACGATGTCTACCTCTCGTGAGTGCTTCATGCGTGAGGGCACGTTACTTCTGAGATCCGCGGTGATTGGAGTCTCATCATCGTTAGGAGTCGTGGTAGAAGTCTCATCACTTAATCTTGTTGAGAGTTCCTAAACGATCGAAAATTGTAGGAGCTGCTAAATGATCGAACGCCGATTTCCTCTTAACTGGCGTGCTAGACGGCTCAATCTCACTTGTGGCTTGTTCACCTAATCTGTTGAAGACCGATGAACAGTTTCGGTAGGACGTCGTTGTTCCGCGCCTGAAGACCTTCTTCCAAGCCTTCGAAACACAGGAGGTACCCTCCATACGGGTGGATTCATCCTGTCGAAGACAGATGATGTGCGATGTGTGCTTTGTTCCACCTTTTTCTTTCCGTCGACGTCTTCCACAGTGATGTGTTGACAGGAGGATGAATCCTTGCATCGAGCGGAGATCTTTATGGGCGCGGGAGGCTCATAACCGAAACCAACTTTAGTGACTGCGAAGTCACCACCTTCCTTGAAAAGCTTCTTTTGGGTTGCATTGAGACCGTATGGTTCCACTTCCACGACATCACCTAGTGGAGTTGGATTTTGAAAGTCATACCCGGCCTTCTCCATCAACTTGCATGCATTGGAGCCGAACCTCCCTGCGTTTCTCTCTTCAGAGGCAGTTACTTCATTTGTCATTGTACCTTTGGTTGAGGGAGTGAATCCTGCGACTGAAGGCTTCACGATTGGCGATTGGCTGGTGCTAGGTAGAGGTGTGACAACTTCTTCACCCACTCTAGTTTGACGGATTTCTTTTGTTTATACACCTCTGTGGTCTTTGGCATCGAGCTTTCACACGCCTCAAAGGGATAATGTCCTTCCTTGCGCCGTGATTGTGGAATGTATCGTAGGACAGCATCAGTAGTCTTTGGCGTTGATTGCTGAACTTTGACGACTGGAGCTGCCGCTGTCTTGATAGCAACCTCCGAATGACTTTGTTGGTTGTCTTTTGGTGAAGGTTGGTTAACTGGCGCCTTGCCTTGAAACACGACCTTGTTCCTTTTTAGCCCTTTTTCAGTTGAGGAGATGGTAGATGGCAACAACTCAGATGAGCAAAGGTCTTCATCGAAAAACTTAGCGTCAGCGAAGTATGAATCTGCTTTGTCAAATGGCTTCGTGTCTCCATTGATTTTTCACTCACCTCTACGATAGTACTTCAGACATTGGTGAAGCGTTGATGGTACGACTCCGTTTTGATGCTGCCATGGTCGACCAAGTAATAACTTGTATGAGGCCTTGGTGTCTATCACGTGGAACAATGTATCTGAGGAGAGATCTCCTATCGTGAGGTTCACGCGAATAAGGCCGATAGCGCGTTCGACATTGGAGTTGAAACCGTGAACAGTCATACGACTACTGGAGAGTTCATCCATCATGATCCCTAGCTCTATCATGGTTGTCTTAGGCATGAGACTAACGCCAGAGCCTCCATCTACAAGGATTCGACAAACCTTCTATCCTCTAATGTAGCCAGACACGTAGAGTGGCTTGTTGTGTGGTTTAGACCCCAATAGAAGATCCTCATCAGAAAATGTCACAGGTGTGATGCATGAAGCGCACTTGAATGATTCTTCTTCAAAATCTGTAGCATCTTTGGTCTCTTCTACGTACAGATTCGGGTTCTGGAGAGCTTGGATTAATTGTTGCCGCGTCTCTTCTGACAGACCGAATATTTGTTTCCACCCCATGCGCGCAGGAAGGCCGCGTAAGGTGGCTGACACTTTCTCGTCCTTTTGAGGGCTCGACAGTTCAGATGTCAAAACTTCCTCTGCCAAGACTTCTTCCTCTTCATCCTCGCTTGAAGCTGACACTGTGCATGCAGTGACTTTGTCGAGGTAGCCTCCAGGGAAGAATTCTTCCAGGATCACGTGCGCCGATTGAGTTTGTTCCAAGGGATCGATTGGTAGCACCTGTGGCTTTACAACCTTCTTTGGCTTCTTCTTTCCCTTCGGTCGACGTGGACCCTTCTTCTTTGATTGTGCCTTTTTGTGTGGCACAGGTTGTTGCTGAGGGTTCGCTTGCCTCCTTGATTTCCTTCTTGTCACCAACGTCCACGTTCATCGTCATCGACATCTAGGGTGCGTGGTGTGATGTTTGATTTTCCTTGCGCCTCTAACTCTGATGACACAAGATTCGGTTGTGGGTTCGATCTTGGTAGCCATAAAAGAAAAGGTTCGAGACTACCAAACCGTATGGAGTGGGCATGCCACTCAACTTTACTGTCACATGGACACGATGGGGGTGAGTACTCCATTACTGTAGTACAATTTGTTTCCACGACGTCGTCGTAGTCCCATGTTACCACCCCTCTTTTCTCGAGGTCCATCATCTTCTCTTTCGCGTCGACACACTTTCCAGTGGGATGACTGATCATCCTGTGATACGTACAATACCTGGGATGATCGGTTCTGCCTACCTCCTCAGGACGCTTTGGTTCAGGTAGCTCGATGAGCTTGTTCTTCAACAGTTGTTCCAACATCTCTGGCACGTCAGAGTCAGGAAAAGGGTACTTTTTAGCCATCAATTCTTTCAAAGAAGGCCTATCACGGTTGTACTCCTTTGTAGGCGTATCTTTCTTCTTCTCATGCTTTGGTTTTGCAGAGATCTTGATGGGACCACTGCTGGTGGTGATGGCCATAGCCTCCTTTGTCGTGCTCTTGGAAGTCCTGTCACTTTTCTTGTACTCCTTCTTTTCAAACAGCGTTTTCGTAAAAAAGGAGGTACGCTCCTTCTTGCGTGCCTTCAATGTAACCTCCATGTCATGGGCACGTGTCGCGAGGTCTTGGAAGTCCTCAGGCCTATTTGACTTTAAACTGTACAAAAAAATCCATGTGCATACCACTGATGCACATCTCTACAGATGAACCTTGGGTTAGTCTATCTTTGCATTCAAGGCACAGCACACGCCAACGATTGATATAGTCAAGAACATGCTCATCGTCCCATTGTACGGTATTTGTGCGCTCGCTCATGCTAACGATGCGCCTGGCATTGTAGAACCTGTTCAGGAACTCGTCCTGCATTTGATCCCAACTTTCGATAGGCTCAGGATCAAAGTCGGTATACCAGTCGAATGCGATACCTTTGAGGGACCTCACGAACTGTTTGACCAGTCGGTCGCCTCCTGTTCCAGCATTGTTGCACATTTCCACAAAATGTGCGATATGCTGTCTTGGATTGCCCTTTCCGTCAAACTGCTGGAACTTGGGCGGCTTTTAACCTGACGGCATCTTCAACTTGTCAATCCGCTGAGTATAAGGCTTGACGTAGCGAAAGCTATTCGCATAGCTTTCACCCAACTGATTCTTCACAGCGTTTGCTATTAGCATTTGCAGCTGAGTCTGGGTGTAGGAGCCCTCCTTGCTTTTGATGGCTTCATCATGCTTAGGCTCTTCATCATCAGCTTCCTCTTCTTCTTCGTCGCTGTTGTTCCCCTTTTCAGAGTCATGTGGCTTATCAGCCTTACGCAGCTCAGCTACCTCACTCTGGAGGTCCTCAATCTTCTTATTATTCTCTTCGTTCTCGAGCCTGAGCTTTTCGAGGTGAGCTTGCATCTCCGCCAACTGTTCCTTGATAGTCTTCGATGTTATCGTCATGACAGAGGCGATGATTGGCTTATACTTCTTTTCGCGGCTATTGTGCTTTACATCCTTGACCTACTTGCGCTGAGGAGAAGCAGAAGCAATGATGGCAGTAGCTGCTGTAGCGATGGAGGCAGCAGAAATTCTGCGTGGTCGTTTAGGAACCTCGGCAGCACGCATGCGAGCAGCAGCAGCATTGACGGCGGCCTTCTTTGCCATCCCTCTTGTGCAGATGCCGGTAGGTTGCGCTGTAGCAGCGCTAGGGGAACTATGCATTGTCCTGCTGGAGGTCTTCCTGGAGAAACGAGGAATGTGCTGTGCGGAAGACATCGTCGTTGCGGTGTGATTAATGCGTACGTAGTAGGGATGAGAGGTAGAGATTTCACGTCGGGTTCACCTAATTTGTTAACGCGAATTTTGCACTGAGACAAAATAAGGAAACAAAGTAATTTATATTATATCAGAAATGTTGTGTGTGTACAATCTCTATGTATCCTCTGAATTCTACTACGTAGTAGGGGGTGCGACGTACGATACACTACACTGGTAGCGTATGTGCTGCATGGGGGTGCGTGCGTCGTCTGCGTGCGTTGTTGTTGTTCTTGAGAGGGTCGGTCGGACTTGTATCTCTCTTTGAACTTCGTTTTATGGACTGATGTTCGTTGATCGTTCGTTGACCGTTCGTTGATTTGCAGGCGACACAGATGTGCTTCTTGACTGCGTGTGGCTGGTAGTTTGTGGAGAATTCCTCTGGGGTTTTCTTCTCTCTGATTTTTCCAACCTGAAAATGAATAAGGGGGACTCTATTTATATAGAGTCAAAACCCTAATTTCTGGTGGGCTTGTAGTCACGGGTCTTTATTTAGGCTTTATGTGGACTTGGCCCAATTACTTGTTTTATTTGGACCGCAATCCGTTTAACCCAATTTGGAAACTGGATCGACCAAAATTTCATTTGACGAGGCAAAATTATTAAATTGAATTAAAATTTGATATCAACTCAAAATAATTAATTTATTTAATTTCTGACACATTAACCAATTTTGAGTGCCTACACTAAGTATGAGTGACAACTTTATATATAGACTAGACTACTAAAGAAACGATCACTATAGGTCACTAGTTCTTTTACCCGTGCAAAAATTGCACGGGGTGTTATAACACAATTTCATTGGATGTGTTTTATAAGATGTTGTTATGTTAAATTTAACAACAATAATGACAGTTAGAGTTTAGAGTAGGTTTGAATGTTTGACACACTGGAGGATACGGGATATGTAGTGGACAGATCAATCGTGTTGACCGGGCGAAAATATAACCAACGAAGAGTAGATGTCTTAGTTGTTGGATAATTGCACCAGATGTTGGAATTTTTTTTTAGAGAAACACGTGATCACATCATCAAATATCGTGATCATATCGAATTAAATAAATAATTAGCATATAAACAACTGATGTCAGTTATGATTACCCGTAATTAAGGCAACTGAATCATGAGAAACTCAAATCTCAAAGTTAAAAACACTATTTATTTTTTTTTGGTAAAATGTAAGTGTATTGAATCAAAGGTCAAAAATTACTGGGAGATTGCCCAGCTTTACAGATATTAGTTACAACAAAAGAAAACTAAATTCTCCTTCATGCTAGATTGGTATCCACTAGCCATTTCCTGTCACATTCTTTTAGGTTTTTCTGACATTTACGAATTCTAATCCTAATGTCTCCGATCATTCTCTCCATAATTGCTCGCGGCTGACTGATGACATTCCGAATTCTGCAGTTATTTCTCTCTATCTAGATAGCATATATCATGCCATAAACACAAGCAGCTACTACTTGTTTCTGAAATCTGGAATTAGTTCTCCTGTGTGCACACCACTTCAGGGCATCCCTGTCAGGGATCTTCATCTTAATATGCTCACAAACCACTTCTCGGCATCTCCTGCTAAACTCACACTGGAAAAACACATGAGAGTTTGTTTCCATTTCATTCCCACACAAGATGCAGGTATCGTCCTGGCTTATGCCCAGCTTGCTCAACTTATCCTTCATCTGTAATCTTTCCAGACTTGCCATCCAAGCAATGAAGCTATGCTTGGGTATAGTGTATCTACACCAGACAAGCTTACACCACCTTACCTTGGGGACATCGCCACATAACCACTTATAGCCCTCCTTTTTGTGTACTCTTTACTTGTCATGAGCCACTGAGAGTTTAGAAACCCTGCCTCCATCGTCTTGTTTATTTTGCACAGCATTCTCCAATGCCAACTACTATCCAAGGAAGGATTATAGTTAGCCCAGCTCTGGCCTTTCAAATATACAGCATTCACCCACTTAACCCATAGATGATCTTTTTTGCAGTGAATCCACCAACTGTACTTAGCTACACAAGCTATATTCCGTAGAATACTGTTATTGAACCCTAATCCCCCACATTCTTTAGGTCTACAAACATCAACCCAAGCAATTAGAGGCACTCTAGTATAATTTTCAGTCCCACTCCAGAGGTAATTCCTGCAAATGGCCATTACTCTCTTAATAACAATTTTTGGGATTATAAAGATGTTAGCCCAAAAAGAGTGAAGTTGAGAAAGCACAGCATTGACCAAAACTGTTCTCCCAGTATAAGAAAGTTTTCTTGCTCCCCATGATCTTATTTTGCTCACAACTTTCTCCACCAAAATATGACAGTCTCTATTACTCAGCTTTTTTTAGGCAATTGGCAATCCAAGATATTTGAAAGGGAGAGTTCCCTGTCTAAATCCTGAAACTTGTAATATATCATCCTTCACCTCATCTTGTACACCAGAAAATAATATTTCTGACTTGGAATTGTTGAGAAAGTAGCAAAACCCCTCAGCATAAGCATTATGGATGCTCTGTCTCCTTTGCAAAACATTAGAAGATCATCTGCAAAGCACAGATGATTTAGTCTAATTGTTTTACATATAGGGTGAAAGCTGAACTGCCTCTTCTGAGTCACCCTGCATAAGATTCTAGATAGATAATCCATACACAGGGTAAACAGCAAAGGGGAGATAGGATCCCCTTGCCTTAGGCCTCTCTTCCCCTTAAAGAAACCAAACATTTCCCCATTGAGTGCCAAAGAATATGCTGGAGTTCCAATGCACTCCATTATCCAACTGATGAATCTATCAGGAAATTGTAGTGCTGACAGCATTTCAAAAACAAACTCCCACTCTATTGAGTCATAGGCCTTTTTCAAGTCCACTTTCATCATGCATCTAGGAGAATTATGAGCTCTCTCATATTTCCTTATCAGATCCTGACATATCATTATGTTTTCTACTATATTTCTTCCTTGAATGAAGGCACCCTGATTTTCATTCACCAGTTGTGGCAATACCTCTCATAGCCTGTTGCAAATGACCTTTGAAATGCATTTGTAAACTATATTGCAGCAGGCTATTGGTCTAAATTCAGTGACCATACTAGGGTTTGTGATCTTAGGAATAAGGGTAAGAGTAGTTGCATTCAGTTGCTTGAGTAGCTTACCAGACCTGAAAAAATCTTTCACTGTATGTATCACATCTTCCCCTATAATCTCCCATGTGTCCTTAAAGAAGGCACTTGAGTACCCATCAGGCCCTGGGGCTTTGTTGTTAGGAATTGAGTACATGGCTTGCTTGATTTCATAAGATGAAACAGGTTTCAGCAGGGTTGCAGCCATTTGTTCATTGACTGGCTTAAGCAAATCCAAGAGAAGCGCTCAAAGGAATTCAGCAAATCTGGTTACACAGGTAGCAAGGATATCTCAGGGTATAGGCCTAACAATCCCAGTTGCTATTCTTGAAAGGAGTTTTGAGGAACAAGCTAAAAAGGATCAGTTAGGGGCTAATGAACCCCCTGACATTCCTTCAAATGATAGTTGCTAGCTGGAATATTAGGGGTTTAAATGAATCCCTAAAAGAGCAGGAGGCGAGGGACCAGGGGCGAAGCCAGGATTGAAAACTTGGGGTGGCGGATTATAACTATATACGCGATATCTCTAACGTACAATTTAGGAATCGTTCATTATTTTTAATAAAACCTGATACTATACAATCGTATTTAATAAGAAACATCACGAAGGCAGGGGCGAATCTGAACCAAGAAATTTGGGGTAACATTTTAGTACAAATTCCTATTTTTTTAGGCAATATTTAGGTGTTTCCGGGGAATTTGTGGCAGCCGTTGCACCCCAGGCTACACCATAGTTTGATCTTGAATGAAGTGTACATGCTCAACAAATTATGAAACAAGAAAAAAAATTATACTGTAAACGCGAACAAACATAAGGATTGTGGCAAAAGAGAAATGAATAATCTAAATGAGAATATATATTAAAAACATGCTTAAAGTAGCATCAAATGTCTGTAGGCTACTGGTTGGTAGGAATAGTTGATCCGTCCTTATGTCATGAGTTCAAATCCTCTTATCTACTATCCAAAGTTATATTTTAAAAAAGTATAAGAATTGCTATTAAGAAGAATTGAACACACAACCTCCAAGTTACAAGGACAACACTCCAACTACTATACCATCAAAAATCTTAGGCTAAAAAGGTGCTCTAAGAAATATATAAAGAGATTCGACCTATAAAACTTCAAAATTTTCTTCCCCTGCCGGGGTGGCGGCCGCCACCCCTCGCCACTTACTAGCTTCGCCCCTGCGAGGGACCTTCTGCTGTCTAAAAAGGTGGATTTGGTGGGTATTTTGGAGACTAGGGTGAAAGAAAACATTGCTCCAAAGATAGTTAGATCTAAATTTCATGATTATAATGTGGCTCACAACTACAGCTGCCATTATAATGGGAGGATTTGGCTTATTTGGAAGCCACAGAACATTATAGTTGGCATTTTGGAAACTCACATGCAGTTTATACACTGCCAGGTCAAGAATATTCTCTCAAATGTCATTTTCGTGCTATTGGTTTATATTGGTTTTTCATGCTATTTTCGGATCATTTGTGGCATTATTTTATTTATTATGTTTTTGAGCTTATTTGAAGAATACATGCAAGTTTGATAATTTCTCCAAGTTCAGGAATACAATGATGATGGTTACAACGAATCCCGAGAAGCGTAGAAGATCCGGAGACTTGAAGAACGGAGGTACGAAGATTTGCTGCCAGACGACTCGTCTAGCTCTGGACGAGTCGTCCCAAGCCAGGCGACTTCCAGACGACTCGTGCAGAAACTTTAGCAAATTGGACAAAAGAGCCAGACGAGTCGTCCCAGGGTAGACGAGTCGTCCAGATCCAGACGACTCGTCCCTGCTGTGTCGACGTATGGACGGGTTTCCTAAACCCGTTTTGTAATCTTTTTCTATTTAAACCTAAGTTTCGTTTTATTTTTATTCATTCAGTTTTCTCAAGACAAAAGTATTATTTTGAAGAATTATGCAAGGCTAAGACCTTTTTATTCTCGGATTATTAATCGAAGCTATTATTCACCGACAATTGTGAGTTTGATTTCTAATTCTTAATTTCGTTTGAGCATTGTTTATTCTATTGATTTCATTGTTATTATCGATTGATTTGCTGTTAATTAGGTGGCCACTAATTAACCTTAGATTAATCTATATTGCTAGATTCTCAATTAAAGGATTAATTGTTTGATTGTTGAATCGATTAGTAGAAACTAGGTCTAATTGCATGCTGAACATCGTGATTAAATTTAGGGGAGAATAAACATATTAATTGAACATCGAAACCGCGTGTGTCTAGATCTTGTTAATCTTAGTTGATATCGTTTAATTGCTTTATGCTTTCGCTGGATTGAATTTAGGCGCGCGTCTTTGTTATCCACCGATTAGGACTATTAGGTAGGGCTGATCTCTCCTCTTAGTTAGAATTAAGAAACGATTAGAAATTGTAGTTCTACAACTAAGTGCTCAACGAATTAGGATTAGATTGATAACTAGGATCAATTAGGTGAATGATAGTGGGTATTAATTGTCCGAGATCTTTCCTCAATTGATTTACAAATTACGCTTTTGTGTTTTGATTACTTGATCATTTATACTCTAAAACCCGCCATTTGGTTACTTTACATACATTGATAGTTACCGTTCTCTGTGGATACGATCCCACTTACCTATTACTACGTTTTAGGTTTGTGTGGAAATATATTTGATTTTAGGCATACGACTTTAGCCTGTCAAATTTTGGCGCGGTTGGCGGGGAACGGTTTAATTTGTCTTTGTGTGTTTGTTGTGGATCATTTATGGTCCACACCCGTGCTACTAATAAGTCTCTTATTCCTTTTGATTCATAAATTGAACGAACCTTACGAGCTGTGAGGAAAGCATTTCGAGAGTTACCATTCACTCAATCAGATTCTGAGTCCGAGTTAGATAAAGCTGCAGATATGAGTATACGGTCACTCACAGCCCCAAATCTCTCCAAGCAACCATCATGCATCAAGTGCCCAGAGGAAGAAGCGGGTAAAGGTGTAGAGATAAAGGGGGCACTATTACATCAACTCCCACACTTTCTTGGGGGCCAGTTTGAGGATCCGAGATGTGTTCTTTTATTGTAACGGCATGAAGCCAGCTGCGGTCAAGATTGAAGACTACCTGTTGAAAGCATTTCCTTTTACACTAAAGGAGAAGGCGAGAGATTGGCTCTACACTCTTCCTGAGAACAGTATCACTTATTGGGATGATATGAAGAAGACTTTCATTCAAAAGTACTTTCCGGTCACCAAATCCTCATCTTTGAAGAAGAGTATTAGTAATGTTATGCAAGAAGATGATGAGCGATTTTCCACGTATTGGGAGATATTCAAACAGTTATGCTCGAGTTGCCCATATCATGGATTCACTGATCAAGATCTTATACTCTACTTCTACAATGGTCTCAAGCATGATGATCAACGCTATGTGGTAGCTGCAAGTCAATGTGGTATTGATAAGTTGACTCCACCTCAGGCATTGGTGTTGCTCAATGAGTTGTCAGATCAAGACCAATCTCGTGCTAGTGATCGACGTTATACGAGGAAGGTGAATGCTATTGGTACCGACGCTCCATTGGAAAAGAAGGTAGATAGATTGACATCTATGATGGAAGCGTTTATGATGGGAAGCAACCCACCACCAGTGAAACCTTGCGGGCTATGCTATGCTGAGGGACATCCAACTGATGCTTGTCCCACCATTGTTGAAGAGGATAAAGTTGAGGACGTGAATGCGGTTGGCTATCAAGGTGGATTCCAAAGTAAGTATGATCCTTTCTCCGAGACCTACAATGAAGGATGGAGGGATAATCCCAAGTTCAAGTGGTCCACTCCCACCAACAACTTCCAAGGAGGGTCAAATTTTGGTCCTCAAGGTGGGCGAACATTCCAACCTAGACCGCAAGGGCCGCCTCAAGATTCCGCCCGAAAGCAAATGTCTAAGGAAGATATGATTCGCGCTATGGCCACTAATATGACTCAATTCCAACAACAATCCCAACAATTTCAACAACAAACCCAATCGAGTATCCAAAATTTGGAAAATCAATTTGGGCAACTTTCTACCGCCATTGCAAGGTTAGAATCCAAGGATTCGACTCGATAACCCTCCAACACGGAAGTTGTGAAGAAAAATGTGAGTGCCGTGACACTGAGGAGTGGTAAAGTGTTGGGTGAGAAAGAAAACGTGGTAGCTAGTGAAGGAAATGACGGAGGAGAAAAAGCATCGGGGATGACTCGTCCCAGCATAGACGAGTCATCTGCTACCCGTCAGACGAGTCGTCTGGCCTCAGACGAGTCGTCTACGGGGCCGTTTACAGCTTCTTCGCCCGAGATTGTGGTGGAGACGGAACTCACCCCTAATTCTTCCAGGGGGAAGATAGATGCAACTGTGAAACCTGACCTTCCTTCATACAAGCCAGTTGCTCCTTTTCCCGATGCATTGAAGGATACTCGTAAGTATGAGAGTAACAAGGAGATGTATGAGACTTTCAGTCGCTGTATGGTGAAAATTTTGTTGCTTAAGCTGTGCCAATTGTTTCCCAAGTGGGGAAAGGTGTACAAGGACTTGACCAAAGTCCAAAAGAGCTACAAGTTGAAAGGTAAGCAACGAGTTCAAGTAAGTGAACAAGTCTCCGCTGTTTTTCAACGTAAGATGCCTATCAAGTGCGGTGATCCAGGTATGTTCACTATCCCTATTACTTTTGGTGAGTCTACATTTGATGGTGCCATGTTAGACTTAGGAGTGTCAATTAACGTGGTACCTTATTCTGCATATAAGTCTTTGAAACTTGGTCCATTGGTTGAAACTGATGTAGTAGTGCAACTAGATGATAGATCACTTGTTTATCCTAAGAGTCTAGTGGAAGATGTGTTTGTCCTAGTTGATAGTTTGATCTTTCCTGCTGATTTTTATGTTTTGGAAATGGATCATGATAAAGACACAACACCAATTTTACTTGGTAGACCGTTTTTGAAAACAACTAAGACAAAGATAGATGTGTTTAGTGGGTCACTAACTATGGAATTTGATGGTCACATAGTTAAATACAATTTGAATGATGCTTTGAAATACCCATCTGACCATCAGTCTTTGTGTGCTATGAATGTGCTTGATGATGTTGTGCAAGATGTTTTTGATGCACATGTTGTTAATGATGATTTGATCAATGCTTTGAATGGTGAAATAGTAGATAATACAATATATTTTGAGTTGTCTACTTGCTTACAGGAGATGATTGCTAGCTTGAATGCATATGATGGCCTCCCTATGAGGCCTTCTAACTCTAGGGTCATCCCTTTGGATGTGCCGAAAGAAAAGTCGGTCCCTTCTGTTGTGCAGGCACCTAAGATTGAGTTGAAGCCATTGCCAGATCATCTCAAGTATGTGTTCCTTGGAGAGGGAGATACATTGCCAGTCATTGTCTCTAATGAGTTGACCAAGGAACAAGAGAGCCAGCTGATTGATGTGTTGAAGGAGAGGAAGTTAGCTATTGGATGGACGATTGCCGACATCTGTGGTATCCTTTCAACTACATGCATGCATAAGATACTACTGGAGGACGATGCTAAACCGGTAAGGCAACCCTAGAGGCGTCTAAATCCGCCAATGATGGAGGTTGTAAAGAAGGAGGTGATCAAGCTATTTCAGATAGGGATCATCTACTCAGTACCACACAGCATGTGGGTAAGTCCTACACAGGTAGTACCCAAAAAGGGAGGCATTACTGTTGTGCCTAACCAGAGTGGTGAATTGGTCCCAACTCGAACACAAACGGGTTGGAGGGTATGTATAGATTATCGTAGATTGAATGCGGTAACAAAGAAAGACCACTTCCCCCTCCCCTTTATTGACCAAATGCTTGAGCGACTTGCAAGTCGCGCTTATTATTGCTTCTTGGATGGATACTCAGGATATTTTCAGATTGAGATTGCACCTAAGGATCGCGAGAAGACCACCTTCACATGTCTTTTTGGCACATTTGCGTACAGGCGCATGCCTTTTGGACTTTGCAATGCACCCGCAACCTTTCAGCGGTGTATGATGAGCATTTTTACTGAGTATATTGAGCATTGCATGGAGGTGTTTATGGATGACTTTACAGTACATGGTGACTCTTTTTCTGCTTGTTTACATCATCTAACTTTGGTTTTAGATAGGTGTATTGAGTCCCACCTTGTGTTAAATTCTGAAAAATGTCATTTTATGGTTAAACAAGGTATTGTGCTAGGTCATGTAGTTTCTGCTAGGGGTATTGAAGTTGATAAGGCTAAGATTGATGTTATTGAGTCACTCCCCTACCCCACTAATGTGCGAGAAGTGCGATCTTTCCTTGGTCATGCAGGATTTTATCGCAGGTTTATCAAGGATTTTTCCAAGATTTTCTCGCCATTATGTAAGTTGCTGCAGAAGGAGATTAGCTTTGAGTTCGATGAGGAGTGCAAGAGAGCTTTTGATGACTTGAAAGGAAGGCTCACTAGTGCTCCAATCATCCAAGCCCCGGATTGGTCTCTTCCATTTGAGATCATGTGCAACGCTAATGATTATGCTGTGGGGGCTGAGAGAGCATCTCATGTAATCCACTACGCTTCTATGACATTGAATGAGGCCCAACAGAACTACACTGCCACTGAGAAGGAGATGCTAGCTGTGATGTTCGCCTTGGAGAAGTTCCGTTCTTACTTGCTTGGTACCAAGGTGATAGTATACTCCGATCATGCTGCCATTCGTTATTTGATGACGAAGAAGGAGGCTAAGCCGCGGTTGATTCGATGGGTTTTGCTTCTCAGTGAGTTTGATGTGGAGGTAAAGGACAAGAAAGGAGCTGAGAACTTGGTTGCTGATCACTTGAGTAGGTTGGTTCGTGATGAAGATAAGCCTCACACTCAAGTGCCTGTTCTAGGACTATTCCCGGATGAGACTCTGTGTGCAATCCGTGTCACACGACCATGGTATGCTAATATTGTTAACTATCTTGTTTCTGGTGAATTTCCTCCACAGATGACAAAGGCTCAGTGAGACAAGCTAAGGAGTGACGCCAAGCACTATTGCTGGGATGACCCCTACTTATGGAAGCATTGCGCGGATCAAGTCATTCGTCGTTATGTATCCGAGATTGAGGTACCTTCTATTCTTGAATTTTGTCATGTTGGTGCTTGTGGTGGTCATTTTGGTTCTAAGAGAACGGTTAGGAAAGTCTTGGATAGTGGATTTTACTGGCTAAGTCTGTTTAAGGACTCTTATAAATTTTGTCAACGCTGTGATAGATGTCAAAGAGTCGGCTCGATTTCCCGGCGGAATGAGATGCCACAACAATCCCTCATCTATTGTGAAATATTTGATGTGTGGGGGATTGATTTCATGGGACCATTTCCCATGTCCCATGGTAATTTGTATATTTTGCTTGCGGTGGACTATGTCTCTAAGTGGGTAGAGGCAAAAGCCACCAGGACTAATGATACTCTTGTGGTTTCAGCGTTCCTTAAGAGTAACATTTTCACCAGATTTGGGGTACCCCGTGCCCTCATTAGTGATCAAGGGACGCACTTCTGCAATAGGACCGTGAGTGCTTTACTGAAGAAGTACTCGGTCACCCACAAGGTGTCCACGGCTTATCATCCACAGACCAATGGACAGGCTGAGGTGTCCAATAGAGAGATCAAATCTACCCTAGAGAAGACGGTGAATCCGAATAGGAAGGATTGGAGCTTGAGATTGGATGATTCGCTATGGGCGTACCGCACTGCGTACAAGACCCTATCGGTATGTCACCCTATAGACTTGCGTTTGGCAAAACTTGTCATCTTCCAATTGAGTTGGAACACAAGGCTTATTGGGCGGTGAATAACCTTAATATGAATATCGATGAGGCGGGTGTACACCGGAAGCTGCAGTTGCAAGAGGTGGATGAAATCCGACTAGATTCATATGATAATGCGGCTATCTACAAGCAAAAGAGTAAGGCATTGCACGACAAGATGATATTGAGAAAGGATTTCAAGGTTGGTGATAAAGTCCTTCTCCATCAATCGCGCCTTAAGCTCTTTCCGGGCAAGCTACGGTCTAGGTGGATTGAACCGTTCATTGTGATGAAGGTATTCTCTCATGGAGCTGTGGAAATTCGAGGTCCTACTTCGGGTAAGGTCAATGGTCAAAGACTCAAGCCATATTATGAGGGACTTACGCAAACCAAGGTGGAGAATGTTGATTTGAGCGATCCGGTGATTGAGGATTGATCATACTCTACCTCTTGCGTCGAGCCAACGACGTTAAACAAGTGCGCTTCTCGGGAGGCAACCCGAGCATTTCTCTTTTTCTTATTTCTAGTTAATTTTGATTTTACGTGTGTTTTTGTATTTTTGTGTGTATTTTTAGGTTCATGACGATGGAGAAATCAGGAAATTGGCGAATCAAGTCGTCTTCAAATTGATATATGGTGAAACTGGGAAGAGACGACTCGTCTAGACGGAGACGAGTCGTCCATGCCAAGACGATACCAAGACGACACCTGCAGAGCCGAAAGGAAAAATTCGAGACGACTCGTCCATCTGGAGACGAGTCGTCCAGACGACTCGTCTGCTTCCAGATGAGTCGTCTCCTGTGTTTTTCGGTAAGTTTTCGAAAGCTTAAAACCCGACTCCCCCTCCTTTATTCTCACTTTCTTCGACCCTCTTCTACCTCCTCACCCCAAAATCCCCCATTGTTATTCATTCAAACTCCTCTATTCCTCCTACCCACCTCACAACAACATCAAATCTCCATATTTCTTCCACTCTACTTCTACTTACACCCCAAATTAAACCACAAATCACCCTTTCATCCCCAAATTCCTCACTTGCACCAAAACCCTAACTTTTGGGGGTTTTCATACCTTAATCAATTGGACGCATTTGAAGCTTGGGGGAGTTCATGGGAGGCTCAATTAAGGGGTTTTCATCATCCTAGCACACTTTTGTTGCACTTAAGAGGTAATTTTCGGATTTTCTCTCTCATAGTTGCATATTGCTATTGTGGGTTTGATGCTTGGATTGATTGGTAGAAGTAGCTTTGTTGGGAGGATTGTTGTTGGTTTTTAGTATGTTTTGAGTAGCTCTTGTTGTTGTTGCTTGGATTGGTGGGTTGTTGGATGTTTGTTTTGTTAGAAATTGGGGTTTTGTTGGTTGGGCTGGACGAATTGGTATTGTTGGAGTAGCTAGTGTTTGTTGCTAGTGTTTGTTGGTAGAGTTGGTTGCTTGCTTGATTGAGGGAGAAGTGTGGTTAGTGGTGTATTAGAGCTACCCTTAGTGAGCTAGAGGGAGTGAAGATGCCGCCTAGGAAGAGAGTAAATCGTGGTGATGATGGAGCCGGCACGAGTGCGGCTGGGGCTAGGACTCGTGGTGGTTGTAGGACTCAAGGGGGGCGTGGTAGAGCACCACCGGTGGATACTCTTGGTTTGGAGCGTATGAGGGGGTCTAAAGCATGGGCTCATGTGAACTTGCCTATACGTACCGCTCAACACACACGGTATTTAAACCCTTCCACTTTGCGCGCACTTGGTATCGAGGATCTTGTCCTCGATTTGCTTAGGAGTGGTGGTATAGAAGGGTTATATACTTATCCTAGGGGCATTAGCAACCGCTATACGCGAGAGTTTGTTGCTTCTCTTGTGGCTCATGCGGGTGATGAGGATTCGGACCCATACATAGAGTTCCGGATTAATGACGAGGAGCATGAGCTATCTTACTCGGAGCTTAGGGAGATTTTAGAAGTTTGGGCTCCCACAGAGCCGTGGCAAATTCCTACTGATGCGGAGGTTAATGGGTTTTGGTATAACCTCACGTGTCGTGCTTGTCTTATTCCGCGGTTGACCCATATTCGTCATCCCGCATTTCGCTTGGTTTCCCGTTTGTTGGCGGTCATCTTCTTGTGTAAAGGTAAGCCGACCAAGCTTTCTTACCCTGACCTTCAACACCTTATAGCTCTTCTTCCCGGGTATGAGACGATACCAGATTAGATACAGATTTTTATTAGTCGGTGTGAGACTCTTCGAGACCAGGATAGTGGGCATTTCAGCTTTGGTGGTTTGATTACGCGGATTGTGGAGCATGTCAAGGGTGAGGGCTATGAGCACCCGGATACGACGGAGTGTGATGTACAGGATGTTGAGTTTTGTCGTATTCCATGGCTGCTCCAGTATGACCGTCTATCGGTGCTTAGGGGTAATGGTCGTTATAAATGGATGTATGGGAACAACCACTTTATCATTGTTCCTCCTGTTGAGGATGACCCACTTTCTCACGGCCCTAATACGGAGGATTGGGCTTTGGGTCCTATGGAGATGGAGGTCGATGAGCCGGCACCCCGGATCCCACGAGTTGTTGATGATGGTGCCGCGTGGCGAGCTTCTATGGAGGCTCAGATGGGTGAGGATATTACGGATCGTTTGGATCTTAGCTTTGTTTTTCAGCAGAGTTTTGCTACATTCTTCTCTCAGCCTGAGTCTCAGACATATGTGCCTCTTCCGCAAGAGATGTTTGATACGGCTACCGTTCGGAGGTTGGCGCGTGAGGAGCGCCGTGCAGCTAGACGTGGAGGTGCATCCCAGGGGTCGGGCGACCCCCTCTTCCTCCACAGCTCATGAGCGAGTTTCTCCATTCCCTTTTCTATGCTTGTTTTTCATTAGACTTATGCACAACGCGGACATTGTTTGGTTTAAGCATGGGGGAGGGTTATATATCATTGTGTATATGGGTTTGCATTTGTACAACTTGTTTTTCGTTTCATTTGTTTTTCGTATGGATAAACCCAAAAAAAAAAAAAAAAAATCGGAAATTGAAAAAAAGAGGAAAAAAAAAGAGAGAAGAAAGTCAGAAAAGAGAGAAGAGCGTGAAAAGAAAGTCAGGAAAAGACACGAGAGAAGAAAGTGAGTCGGTGAGCATTGGAAAAGTTAACGAGAGGCTAGGTGAAAACCCGAAAGGGCGCCTAGGCAAAATGAGTGGAGTGTGCTACTGTACCGGCAGTGTATAAGAAGGGAGTTTTTAAGGTCGTGTCTGGGTAGGTCTCTCTTGGATGATATAAGGAGGTTCGGTTGGATTGTATAGTATGGGTGATAGGATAGAAAATCCTCGATTCCCTTGGTTGTTAGGGGATGTTGGTGGCTTTATCGAGGTGGTCTTTGATCCGATTACATTAATCCGGACCTAGGCTCACGATGGTGATGTGTGTGAGCGGCTTAGGGACACTTAGGGCATTTTTAGGTCCCTTTGCCATTTGGTTACTCTTTGTGGTTGTGTTTTGTGGAGCATAAGATGGTTAGGAACCATTACGTTGAGGATACATCAGTGACGGTCCCTAACTAGGAAGACGAAGACCATAATTGGAGTAGAGGACATAGGTAGATGTCATTTCTTCCCGTGCTGCTTGTCAAAAGACCTTGGAAACATTTTGGCGATGATTGTGATACTCGAGGACGAGTAAAGGCCTAAGCATGGGGGAATTTGATACAACCCACTTTAGAGTGGGTTTAGTGGCGTTTATATTGGTTTTTCATGCTATTTTCGGATCATCTGTGGCATTATTCTATTTATTATGTTTTTGAGCTTATTTGAAGAGTACATGCAAGTTTGATAATTTCTCCAAGTTCGGGAATACATTGATGATGGTTACAACGAATCCCGAGAAGCGTAGAAGATCCGGAGACTTGAAGAACGGAGGTACAAAGATTTGTTGCCAGACGACTCGTCCAGAGCTAGACGAGTCGTCCCAAGCCAGACGACTTCCAGACGACTCGTGCAGAAACTTCAGCAAATTGGAAAAAATAGCCAGACGACTCGTCCCAGGGCAGACGAGTCGTCCAGATCCAAACGACTCGTCCCCGCTGTGTCGGCGTATGGACGGGTTTCCTAAACCCGTTTTATAATCTTTTTCTATTTAAACCTAAGTTTAGTTTTATTTTTATTCATTCAGTTTTCTCAAGACAAAAGTATTATTTTGAAGAATTATGCAATGCTAAGATCTTTTTATTCTCGGATTATTAATCGAAGCTATTATTCATCGACAATTGTGAGTTTGATTTCTAATTCTTAATTTCGTTTGAGCATCGTTTATTCTCTTGATTTCATTGTTATTATCGATTGATTTGCTGTTAATTAGGTGGCCACTAATTAACCTTAGATTAATCTATATTGCTAGATTCTCAATTAAAGGATTAATTGTTTGATTGTTGAATCGATTAGTAGAAACTAGGTCTAATTGCATGCTGAACATCGTGATTAAATTTAGGGGAGAATAAACATATTATTTGAAGATCGAAACCGCGTGTGTCTAGATCTTGTTAATCTTAGTTGATATCGTTTAATTGCTTTATGCTTTCGCTGGATTGAATTTAGGCGCGCGTCTTTGTTATCCACCGATTAGGAGTATTAGGTAGGGCTGATCTCTCCTCTTAGTTACAATTAAGAAACGTTAGAAATTGTATTTCTACAACTAAGTGCTCAACGAATTAGGATTAGATTGATAACTAGGATGAAATAGGTGAATGATAGTGGGTATTAATTGTCCGAGATCTTTCCTCAATTGATTTACAAACTACGCTTTTGTGTTTTGATTACTTGATCATTTATACTCTAAAACCCCCCATTTGGTTACTTTACATACATTGATAATTACCGTTCTCTGTGGATACGATCCCACTTACCCATTACTACGTTTTAGGTTTGTGTGGAAATATATTTGATTTTAGGCATACGACTTTAGCATGTCAGATATTAGACTGGATTTGTGGGATCATCTAAGGTGTCTGAGCAGCAGCATCAATATGCCTTGGATGATCATGGGAGATTTCAATATTATCAGAAATATGGAGGAAAGAATCAGTACTCATCCTCCAAGTATTAATGAAATGGAAGAATTCAATGATTGTCTATTAGATTGTGGGTTGGATGACATTAACACAAGTGGGGGTAGCTTCACTTGGACAAATGGGCAGGATGGTAGCCATAGAGTCTGGTCAAAATTGGATAGAGCTCTGTGCAATGCAGACTGGATTCATACTTTTCCTGATTCAGCAGCTGAAGTGCATAACCCTGGCATTTCAGATCATTTCTCAGTGGCAGTGCAAATATTTCAAGACAGGATTATTCATAAAAGCTTTAAATTTATGAATTGCTGGATGGAGAATTGTGAGTATGAGGCTGTTGTCAAAGATGCTTGGAGCATAACTGTGGTTGGTACTCCTATGTTCAAAATATTTGCCAGACTAAAAAATGTGAAGCATGCCCTGAAAAAGTTTCACAAAACTCACTTTTCCTCCCTTCAAGAGAGAGTTAGGTGCAATAAGGAGGAGCTTTACCATTGCCAGCAGAGCCTTCAAAGTGACCCTTTGAATGAGGAGCTTTTTATGAACGTTAGAGAGGCTAAGGAGAATTATTGTAAGCTGTAAAAAGCTGAGCTTTTCCTGCTCAGTCAGAGGGCAAAACTCACTCATCTTAAAGAAGCTGATTGTAGCTCTAAATATTTTTACTTCAAAATAGCTGAAAGACAACATCACAGCTATATTGGGGCAATTACAGATGCAAATGGAGAGACTCATACTACCCGGGAAGGGATTATCCAAGTTTTCACTAATTTCTATATAAGCTTACTTAGGAATGACTCTACTGTGGAACCAATTCCTACTGATATGGAGGGGCCTGGGATAACTCTGGAACCGCAAAATCTGCTTGTCAAGCAAGTTACTAATGAGGAAATCAAGGCTGCCATGTTTGGTATTGGATCTAACAAGAGCCCGGGCCCTGATGGATTCTCTTCTGGATTCTTCAAAGGTTGCTAGCATATTGTAGGTGAAGATGTATGCAATGTTATTCGGAATTTCTTCAGACCAAATAAGCTTCTAAAACAGGTCAATACTACCACTATTGCCCTGATTCCAAAGAAACCAAATGCTGCATCTGTCACTGAGTATCGACCTATAGCCTCCTGCACTACAATTTACAAGGTCATCACCAAGATTCTAGCCAATAGAATCAAAATCATTCTTCCTGACATTATTGGTAGAGAGCAAGCTGCATTCACTACTGGTAGAAGCATTTTTGATAACATTTCTATGTGTCAGAACCTAGTCAAGGGCTACAGTCAGCAACATATCTCTAAGAGATGCTTGATCAAAATGGACATTAAGAAGGCCTTCGATTCTTTAAACTGGAACTTCCTTAGGCAAGCTCTTATCACTCTTAACTCAATTTGTTGACTGGATTTGGGCTTGTGTTACTACTCCTTGGTATTCTTTGAAGATCAATGGAGGACTTCATGGTTTTTTTAAGGGTAAGCGTGGCATAAGGCAAGGAAACCCCATATCTCCCTACCTTTTTGTCATCAACATGGAATTTTTGGCTATGTTGCTCAGAAGAATGCCAAGTATGCCAGGTTTCTCCTATCACCCAAAGTGTAGAAGATTGAGGCTCACTCACCTTGTATTTGCAGATGACTTAATGATCTTTACAAGAGGTGATCTTCCATCTATCAACACTGCTAAGGGATGTTTAGATAGATTTGCTAAGGTTTCTGGGTCTTTTTCTTTCGACCATATTTCGATTGTTAATACGATATAGAAGGATCACTACTACAAAGAGTAGTACACCCTTGATCGTGAAATATCGATTGCTTGTTGAACCCTTTGAATTGCTTGTTTAAGGAGGGTGCTTTTCCTTTTAGGTACCTAGGCATGCCTCTTAATTTTGCTAGTCTTTATGCAGATATGTATGGGCCTCTCCTGAGTAAAATCAAATGCAAAATGCAACACTGGTCGACAAAAATGCTCTCATTTGCAGGAAAACTGCAGCTCACTAATGCAGTTGTGTTTGGCATTGAGAATTTCTGGTGCAGTTGTATCTTGCTTCCTGTGGGGATTGTGAAGATGATTAACAGACTCTGCAAAAACTTTGTGTGGGCTGTAGAGCCAAATCACAGGAAAATGATCTTCAAAGGCTGGAAAAAATGCTGTGCTCCAAAGAAGGAAGGAGGGTTTCAGGTCAAAGACCCTAAAGCCTGGAACTATGCCCTCATTTCAAAATGGATTACGAAAATTCAAAACAAGGAAGAGGGACTATGGACAGCTTGGGTTAATTCTTACCTGATCAAAAAAGGGGATATCTGGAGTATCACAAGCAGAAGTCAGGACTCTGAGAATTGGAAAGCCATCATCAAAGTCAGGAATGAAATCATTGACAGAACAGGCTCCTGTCAAGCTGCTGTAAATGCTCTGAAAACTTGGACTACAGGTGGAAAATTCAGTGTGAGTAAAGCCTATGAGTTCTTCAGGCAAAAATTCCCAAAGTTGAATGGTTATAGGATCATTTGGCACACTGGTAATATGCCAAAACACTGCATCACTGCAAGTATGGCTCTGCAAGGGCTCCTGCCAACAGTTGATAATCTTTGCAGGAGAGGAATGATCATCATAAACAGATGTTGTCTCTGTTGTGCTGCAGCTGAATATCATTCCCATATTTTCTTCAAGTGTAGCTACTCCAGGGATGTTTGGACTCAAGTTCAAAATTGGCTGCACATCACTCAGAAATCTACTGTCTTAGCTGGTGTAATGAAGTGGTTCAACAAGCACATCCATCGAAGACATCGGAAGTCCAAAATGGCAATTTGCAGCCTCACTACTACAGTGTATATGCTATGGGTGGAGAGAAACAACAGAATCTTTAGAGATGAAAGTCGGTGCGTGGATAAGCTAGTGAAACAAATTAAATTTCTTGTAAGTGTTAGACTCCTTGGTAATTCACATGCTAATGACCATGAGGAGATCATAGATTGTCTCAATGGCTAATTAGGGGTTCTATTTTTTTGTAAGATTTGCTTTGTTCCCCACAATGGGATGAATAAAAGCTCTAATTTTCTTGCAAAAAAAAAAAAAAAAAAAAAATTGAAATGGCGCGAATTGTCATCGGTAAGTAGATCTGATGATGACTCAACTCTAAATCGACTTGGCGCAAAAAAAAAAAAAAAAAAAAAAAGAACGATAGAACCCAATTCGATAGCGACCCGAACCAAACACTGCACCACCATAGCCTTTCGAAAAAACGCGACCCGTGTTGCCCCAACCCAAAGCCGATTCATGCAGCATGATAGCAAGCTCTAGATACAAATCAAGAGAAAACATTTCATTAATATAATCTTTGCAAATTAGGAAAAGTGATAAGATGTATATTGACGCCTTTTTCATTTATCGATAGAGGAGACATGATATATAACCTAGGAAGCACGGACACGCCTATCCAGTGCCGTGTCTGTGTCCGACACCGTGTCGGACACCGACACGCGTCGGACACGGTACGACACGTGTCCGACACGCCCAAAAACCGTGTCCGGTTTTTTTATTTAATTTTAGGACACAGACACGGTTTTTTTTAATTGGACACGAACCGGACACCGACCAGACACCAACCAGACACCCGACACGACACAAAACTACGTCGTTTTGACAAGTTTTTTAAAAAAAAAAACTTTTTTTTCTCTCTCCTATTCTAATTACACTAGGAGATAGTTCAACTACATGTCTTACTTCTTTGTCTCTTTTTGTTTCCCATCTTCTTACTCCGGCTGACTCTTCTACCTTCGATCGACGCTGCCTCAGGAGACCTCCTCCGACCGACGTCCACTAGCGGCCCCATTGTTACAGCCCAACCTGCACCCGACCGCACTAGTCCTACCTCTACCTACCCGCGAACAGTACGTGTAATTGAAAAAATATGCATTCAAAATACATATTAATTTTTGTTTTTTGCCGTGTCCGTGTCCGTTATTTTTCAAAGTGCCATGTCACGTATCCGTGTCCGTGTCCGTGTCCGTGTCCGAGTCCGTATCGGTGCTACCTAGTATATAACTCCAGTAGGGAAAAAGAAAAACAATAGACGTGACTAAATCCATGAGCAACGATATTTGGACCCCGACTTCTTGATGAAGACCAATATGCAAATCATTACCGTCTTGTACTCTTGGACAAGTTAATCCTATTAATCGAACGTTTATCTGGAACACGTTCGCTAATGCTACAAAATTTCCAAGGTCGACTAGTACCGAGCCAAACCAAAACCTGAGCACAAAAACCTTTCGTGAGATTCACAAAAGGGTTTAAGTGGGGTTTTTGAAACACATGTTCTAAACATTCTAATCCCCCAAACAACCCAATTACTCATGTCACTGATCATCATACAACTAAACCCAAAATAATATTTCTTACAAAAAATAAAAAAACCAGGATGGGTAAAGCTTCAAGGGACAAAAGGGTTCGAACTCCATTTTTAATCCATTTATTTTGCACAGAAATGAGCTTTTCTCTATGAATTTTGATGATTATTGAAGTTGGGTAAATTTAATTTTGCAGGATATTTACTATAGGAAAGCTAAGGAAGAAGGATGGCGAGCTCGGAGCGCCTTCAAGCTGCTTCAAATTGACGAGGAATTCAATATCTTTCAAGGTAAAATTAGTTACCTCCTTTAGTAAATTTTGGTTTCATAATGTATGCTAATTTGGGTTGATTTTTATTGGGTGAAACTCTTGATTTTGTGTTGTTGGGTCAATTACAGGTGTGAAAAGGGTTGTTGATCTTTGTGCTGCACCTGGTAGTTGGAGTCAGGTAATGTCTATCTGCTCAACTTTTTGATACTATTAGACATTTAGTTACTGTACTTTTTTTTTTTTTTTTTTGGAAATTACAGCCTCTATATGCTAGTTTGTTCGCTCGAGCTTTTAACTTGTTTGCAATACCCTGAGTTTGTTGAATCTATACTTGAAGTCTTTCTCGGTTTAGTAAAGCGGTTATGACTGTCATTTTGAACGAATTTGTGTGGCCTAAACTGAAGTGGGTTCGGTTGATTTTTGGCTTAGTAGGAGTTTCGAGTGGTTTGGCTTTACATGTGTGAAATTGTTCTTGGTACGTTAAATATATCAGTGCTTATCCACTCGCTGCCAGTCTGCCATAGACCTCGAAATAGTGATTAGTTTTGCACTTCTGCTCAAGGGTGTAAAATTCATTGATTGGTGTCGATTCACTAATGTACATTGTGCATAATCAAGATAGATGATTATGTAGTTCTGTTGTTAATGATGCTAGTGAATGAGTTTCGTGAAATCTGATCTTTTCGTGTACACAAGGCTGTGTGATTTTTGTGCTGAAACTGAGAGAGTGAGTGTATCTTGCATTGCGTTTTTTTGCAGGTTTTGAGTCGACAGTTGTATCTCCCAGCAAAACTTTCACCTGATTCGAGGTGTGTTTTCTTTCTTCTTTTCTTGTTACGTGTGGTATGTGATGTGAGCTTGTTTCTGACATGTTAACCGTTATACACACAATGTTACACCCCAGTGTTTCATTGGCTCCCGAGAACATATGACAAGGTAAGAGGGGGGGAGGGAGGGTGGAAAAACCACAGAGAGGAGGTTAGATGACCACAATGAGAAGTCCATCGAGAATTGCATCAGCAGACTTTACAATTGAAGCGCAAAAGTCAGAACATTAATTTGTATGTTGATCCAATGCTCCTAAGCGAAATATGTTATTACGTTACACGTGCCTGGGTGTTACATAGCATGTCTCCGTATATGTTTGGCTAGGAAATGCTAGGTTTGCGTCCTAACAATTTGAGGGCTTACGAGAACACAGGCAAACTGTGCTGAAGCTATAGTTTCAGCAGGGCTAATTTTGTGATGATTTTTTTTCCTATATAAGTAAAATTTATTCATGTGAGGCAAGTATAAAGGCATCAATTTTCTTGCTCTCAAAAATTGCAATCTACCTCCTAATCAGCGTTTAATGCTTCTCCTATTGATAGTCTCATAATTCACTTATCAACTAGGACCTTCTCGACTAATAATATGTGATTTAGCCTCCTACATCTGAATATATAAGGTTAGAGTACAATCTTTTGAGACAACAAGTTATTGAGTCCATTTCCATCAAAGTAGGTTGCACCTTAGACTTGTTCGACTTTTCTGATGATAACACTTGTTACAACAATACAACATCAATTGGACATATGATAACTAGCGAAGACAAGTTTATCAGATACCAAGAATCATTATTTGTCCTAGTAATCCAAGTCTTGATCAATCTATACTGGAGTGGTACTATTCTTTCTTAGTCTAAACTATATGTGCCAAGTTCTGCTCGTTGCTGCTGCTGTTCAATTCTTATTCTCGTATCAACCAGCTGGGTAGCGACATTTTTTAACCCATCAGAGTGTTAAAGTCATAGGTCGAGTATTCCGAGGCACTGTGCGAGGATCGAAATGCCTCATCAACAATAGCATCAGAGCCATCTCCTCAAACAAAAGAAAAAAGAAAAAAAAAAAAAAAAAACACAATAGCTTCAGAGCCTTAGTATCGATTTTTGGCTAACCTAGCATACCGATCTGTGTCTGTGGGACGAGGAGAAGAGTTTCAGACTTGCAGGACGTTTCAAAATGAACATACATGTGCTTATAACATCTTTAAAAATGTGAGCCCTTCTAGATCACATGTGATGCACTAATTAAATCCCTACGTTCTTGCATTTTCCATGCACGCTTTTGACCACTGATTGTGTGTACTATTCAGGATTCAACTATTGTAATCGGCGCTGTAATGATATTATCTTTTTAGAATTTACTACATATTTTTTTTTTAAAGGAAAAGATTTCCTATATGTCATGTACTCGCATGATTTTATGTTTCTGGGGTCTTATTATATAGCAATGAGGAGCGAAGGCAATCACAGGGCTGTATGTAAAACCGAATATTGCGAAATATCTTGTTTTGAGAGAGTCGCTTCATCCTTTGATTTTCTCCAATTTACATGGAAACGGAGGATGAAACAGCTTCTGATTTGTATGTTTATTGTCTGCAGGGATACTGACCCCCCTCTTATAGTGGGTGTTGATTTGCAGCCTATGGCCCCTATTGAAGGAGTGATTCAAGTGCAAGGTGACATAACAAATGCACGAACTGCTGAAGTGGTAAGGTTGAACTTTGCTCTTAGTTATAGCTATAGTTTCTATCTTTTTTTCTTTAATGAAAAAATGTCATTAAAACCCTGGAAAAAGGTACAAATTACGATAATTTGTCCACGCCTGTGGATGAGCTGGCATTTTTCACAAATTTTATGAACAGAAGCTTATATCATATTTCTCATTCGTTATTTTAATTCTGAATTTAGTTCTTGGAAGAAAATAAGTTTCCTTACGTGCGGAGTTAAAAGTGAGATAAAGGGCCTATGGTTCAATAATAAAGGCTTACTTCAATCCCCTTGGTAGGAATGGTATAGAACTATGTCGTATTTTTTATGAACTAAAATCTAGAATCAGACCTTCAGTATCCAAACGAATCTTTAACATGCTCAGAGATAGATACAAACATGGAGAAAAATACCATACAAGGGCTCTCTCCTTAAGACAATCTCTGGCTCTTGTTGACATAGTTCGAAGGTATCATACGGACAGACCTCTATTTTGACCAACTTTTTCACCTGAAGCCTCTTTTGTGTACCTATCCAGCCAATGAACGCTGCTTTAGCCTTAAGGGACCATATGTTTGCACCAGATGAAATTCCCACCATGCCACGTTAGGGTGGTCATTTTCTGCCATCTATATCCATCCTTAACTGCATAGTTTTTATTTGAATTGAGCCATTTTCCATTATTAAAAACTGAGGCCATCTGGTTCTTGATCTTAGATATTTTTTTTCCGGTACCAACTGGAGTCACAATCGGCTGATATGAACCAATCTTTATTTTTCAGATAAATACTGTGGATCCACCTTGTCCACAAGGTGTCTGCTTTCTTGTAAACCCAGGCAACATATTTACCAATCTAGTAGTATTCCATTTGATCAATCTCTATCCCCAGCTGCCTGCTTCTTTATGACTACAGACAATTTACAAAGTCATCAGAGGACTTCTAACGTGATGTTCAAATCCATTCCACAAAAGATTCTGCGGATAGCTATAATCTTTTTCATGACCATCTTAGGTAGTACAAGAATACGAGCCCAATACGAGTGTAAACTAATTCGAATAATTCACCAAAGTAACTCGCTCTGCATAGGAGAGCTTTCTCACCAGAAGAGTTCTAATTCTTGCCGCTATTATCTCTGTTAATGTATTGTAGTTCATAACAGAGAATCTGCCTGCTGTGGTGGCTACCCTAAGGTACCTAAAAGGCAGCTCACCTTGCTTAAAACCAGAGAAAGTGAGAACATCTTGCACCAGAGAGAAATTAACACCAGCAAATTACACTTCAGATTTAGCAGGGCTAGAACTAAGACCTGATGCGCTTGAAAAAGCAGAGAGACCTTTAAGTATAAGAGAAATAGATAGAAAATCTATTTTACTGAAAAGCAGCAAATCATCAGCAAAGCAGAGGTGATTGAGCTTTATCCTACCACACTTCGGATGAAACCTGCTCAGCTACTACATTTAAAATCCTTGTCAGTGTAAAGAGTAATGGGAAAAGGGATCTCCTTGTCTTAGACCCCCCCCCTCTGGCTTTGAAAAGGCCAAACCTCCAAACCATTAAGGGTAATAGTGTCGAAGGGAGTTCCCACACACTCCATATTGTATAAGAGCCGCTTCCATTTCCTTGGTAATTCGCAGCTGTAAGGCGAGCATCTTCTCGTGGCCTTTGGCGGCTCGACCAACCACTACCGACCGGTCAATTCCGCTTCGGGGCCACTGTTTTGTGCCCCCACTTATTGTTTTATGGTTGTAATCTTTGAGGCGGTTACTCTCCTTTGTTTGTTGTTTTGCTTCTTGTTGGAAGCTAAAGTTTTGTTCTTCTGTGCATCTTTGTGATGGGTAAATTCCCCTTAAGGAGGCCTTGCCATAGTTGGGTGCTCTGCCTGAACCTACAATCGCTGACTAAGTATGGACCTTTCCCCTCTCTTTTTGATACGATTCT
The DNA here is from genome assembly GCA_963680865.1 of Spergularia marina. NCBI lineage: Eukaryota > Viridiplantae > Streptophyta > Magnoliopsida > Caryophyllales > Caryophyllaceae > Spergularia > Spergularia marina. Next base: position 15,243,972 of record OY804553.1, on the reverse strand, counting down.
CTTCGGATCGGGCGCCCCCGTTTTTTTGTTCTTGAATAGTAACCATTAGTATGTTCACCAAATGAGAAGGGAATTTCTAGGTAACCAACATTTCCTTCACAAATTCCCATTGAACTGTGGCATAGGCTTTCCTGAGATCAATCTTCATCATACATCTATGAGACACCCTTTTCCTATTGTATTTTCTAGCTAAGTCTGGGCAAATCATAATATCGTCAACAATATCTCTATCTTTCACAAAAGCACCTTGATTTTGAGTGTCAGGCAAAATCTCGCCACTTCTATCACACAGGGCTCTAGAGATACATTTATACGATGTATTGCAACAGCAATTGGTCGAAGTTAAATGACAAGTTGAGGTTGAGCAGTCGCTGGGGTTAAAGTGAGAATAGTACTATTTACCTGCTTCAACAGATTTCCAGTCTTGAGAAAATCAAGTACAGCTTACTCTCTCCTATAATATGCCTTGAGTCTCTAAAACTTGGCTTGGAAACCCCATCAAGTCCTGGGTTTTTTAGTTCCTTGTACCTTACAGCGGAACTTTATGAAATTGTGATCAGAGGTATCGAGAAGTGGTTTTGCATATCTTTTTGATAATTACGTTGGTCATGCAATAACTAAGCTCCCATATCCTTGGGGTGGGGGGGGGTCCGACTGCTGTTCGGGCATTTTCTTTCCAATTCTAATTCTGTCTCACTCTCTGCAAGAAGAGAAGGCAACCTATCCTTGAGAGGGAACTATAAGCAGGCATTTTGTCTGTTAACTCTCCAGTTTTTATGCGTAGGGCTTTGAGTTTGATCAGATCTGCTGTCTGTAAATGCCAGTATGCCTTGTAGGGCATTTTCTATGCTTGCCTTTCCTCTTATCATTTATTGATCTTGGAAGTCAAACTTCAAAGGAAAAAAAAAGTTGTGATGATTGGTTGGTTGCAATTTATTCTTCTGTAACTTTTTGCTGTCTAGGGTTGGTATCTTACCAACGTATTGGTCAATATGTTGTCATTTATTCAACTGTTGCTAGCTTTTTGTGTGATGCACATAAGAATATACAGGGAAGTATTGTGACTTCTTGGTTTGGTTTGGATCTTTTCTTTTTGCCATTTGTCCTGCCAAGGCTATCTGGGGAAAGTTTACTGTAATTTATGAACGTAAACTTTTTTACCTAACAGTTAACACTGTTAGTTGTCTAGTAGATGTATTTTTGTGCTGTGTTTTGTTTTGCTTCTTTGTGTTGTAATTGGTGGTGACTTTTTGTATACATCTAATTCTGTACCACTTCCAGGTCATCCGGCATTTCGATGGATGTCAAGCTGACTTGGTCGTATGTGATGGTGCACCTGATGGTTAGACTACTATGTCATTTCAATTTGCTTTAAGATTATTTAGAACCTAATAGTATATGTTGATATGGTTTTTTTAATATAAAATCTGTTACTACATATCCTGTGATGAACAGTTACTGGACTCCATGATATGGACGAGTTTGTTCAATCTCAGCTCATTCTAGCGGTGAGTTTCATCAGCTGGCAACTGCTCTATGACTATTTCTGCTGTGTATATGCTCTGATTTCCGCAACATGCTTTACAATGTCCAGCCTTGTTAATCATGTAGCCTCAATTTCGGACTATGGGTATAACTAAGTGCAGATTACGAAGATGAACTTGAATAGTGGCACTGCTCTATTTGAATTTACTTTCAAGAAAAGGACCAGCTTCTTCATGAACGGGCCTTGATAGGACACAAGTACATTTAGTCACGTGTTAACTTTATATGAAGTGAATATTTCACGTGTTGAACATCTGTAAACAAACTTGTTCATGAAAATATAGCGGGAGTTTCATCTAAGCTAGCTGCATTCAGCTGATAGGCTATACTAAAAAGCGATTGTTAATCCAAGTAGTTTTCTCTTTCAAGTTAACTTTTTGTCAAACGAAGTTCATCTTCAATGTTGAGTCTAATGATGAGGATTTGTTTCTCCATTTGAATGTTTTAGTGTTATTTATTTTCATATAATGACTCATGAGTGTTTACCTAGATGTCATGTGAGGCGTGAGCTGCTGCTACATTTAGCATATCTGAACTACGTTTCTGTTTATTTTTGTTTCTAATTGGTCAGGGGCCCTTTTGCCTTGAAAAATCAATGAATTACCTTAAGTATGAGCTTTATCTAACTGTACTGAGCTGCTGGAAGTGTTTCTCTAATATCTTATCATCCTTTAGAGATACTATCGGATATTAGGCAGATTTTGAACTGTTACCAAAGCCTTGTGTTGATTAGTCATCAGCTGTGAGCTTTTTAGTGGAAAATAACTGGAAAATCTGTAAAAAACTACTAATTTTTTTGTAATTTCCTGGTACAGTGATTTTAGAAAATATATTAGTTTAGTTGGTATTGAAACGTTCTAAAATCCGATGCATAATATGGTCTGATGGTCCCAAAATCATTTGAATATATGTTAAACACTTGGTGCAACTCATGATTCTAGGGTTTGACGATTGTTACTCATGTACTGAGGAAGGGAGGAAAGTTCATTGCAAAGATATTCCGTGGCAAAGATACAAGCCTCCTTTATTGTCAGGTGAATGCTCCAACAGTTTATTTTTTGTATCATTAATGATAGTCCCTGGTCTATTACCTTTGAATATAGTTTTTCCCAGCTTTATCACATATGTAGATGTAGTTGTAGATGTAGCCTTTGATTATTCTGCAACATTCTGGCAACCACATTATCTGGCTCTGACTTCCCATGCCTTCCTACTTTACATTAACTTGATCTGTTTATGAGTCGGTAGTTCCATATTGCTCTCAGTTTATAGACACGGCTACTTAGAAGAATTTTGGGTGATTGAAGTTCAGTCACTCAGATGTCATTCATAAACCCTCAGTTGTCAGTGACTTTCATCCCACAGCTATTAGGTTCAAGAGTCTATGATTAGCCAGATCTTGCATAAAAAACTTATGAATTACGGTATACTAGTATGTCTTAATCTATAGACATTAAGCATATCTAACAAGAAACTTCCAATTTTCTATGATAATATATGTGATTTGTTGATCCTATCCTTTGTTTAGGGATTGGTGGATTCGTTCTTTCTTTATGGGAAATGGCATCCTTGGTAATTAAGTCTAATTCTCATCCCCCATATAGTATGTTTGTATGGAAAGAAGTTGAAGGGAGGGGAGTAGAAAAGGGATCGTGTCAAAGAAGGAGAGCTAGAAAAGGAAAGGACCGTGTTGCACTTCATTGTGAAATTGGGCGAGGACCCTGCATGATCCTTTGTATGAAAATCATTGAATTCATAAGCAATGTAAAAGTATCCACATACACCTACTCATGCATTTATAGAACTGGATTAGTAGCAATGATTCCTTGTATCTGCAATGTAGGCTTTGGTAGGATTTGATTTGTTCAATGGGGATGACAAATGAGCCCTCTCAGTTCTCCCTCTAATTTTGTTACCACAAACATCTTTAGAATCATCTCCCTTCTTTTATGACCATCTCCTTTATATTTTAAGGTACTTTTCTCTCCGTTTCTCTCCCTTCTTGTTGCCTCACTGCCAGCCCCTTCCTTTGCAAGTTTGCTATCCAAACAAAGTGTTTCAGAGATGAAAGGTCTGTAAAAACAGAGCAAGAATATTCACTGAACATGTTATTCAGTGTTTGATCTCCTATTAGGATCAAAAGAGAAAGAGAGAGGGGTTTGGGGAGTTGGCAGAGCAAGCCAGTGTGACAGAATTCGCTCAGCCCACTAATTGTTAAATAACCAACTCAACCAAAGTCTATACTGATGGTTGGAGAACACAGAATGGTTTTATACCTTCGACACTTATGAATTGCCAATTGGTTTGATCAAACTAATTCACTGCTCGTTTCTGAATTAGATCAGTGGGTGAAGCGAATTGCTATTCGCTACAGGTGTACACAAACGAGGAAGTGGTTATGGTTACAGTGGGCATTGATTTGCTTATTTCATTAAATGTGTGGATTACTGAATTTCAGTGTTGTGCTGTCTTCCAGTTTGTGGCTGTACCTGAAGGCTGCACTTTTTGTATTTTTCTTTGCTTATTTAAAAAAAAAAAAAAAAATAAACCACAAAGAAAAGGGAAACTTAAAGAGAGACTGGTGAAGATGTATTATTGTTGATTTGGGTTTTTGGATAATGTTGATGTTCACTTTGGCCTGCCTGTTGATTCAATATTGCTAATAAGTAGTCATAGGATTCATAGCTGTATTAGAAACTGTGTATTGCATTATGTGCCCAAGTTTTTATTTATTTGTTTGTAAATTAGTGCATTGTCTCCCCGCCCTCTCAACAAATCATAGTTGATGCTTGACTGTGCCCTCTTCTTGATGAAATCTATTCAAGATAATTGTAAGTTGAACTTATTTGACGATTAATTACCAATACTAATGTCGTTCTTAGGGTCCCTCCCTCTGTTGGGGTTGGCCTTTTCCCTTTCTTTGTTTAGTTTCACCATTCAGATATTATACCCACTGTAAAAATTCATTTCATACTTTTTTTTAGCAATCTCTGACATGGTAATGCCCCTTCAATGCCACTCTCTTGCTGCAGCTGAAGCTATTTTTCCCGAAAGTGACATTCGCGAAACCTAAAAGCAGTCGCAATTCTAGTATTGGTGAGGGACATTTATCCAATTGCTAATATTTGGTTCGCCTCTTTTCTACGTCATTGCAAACTTGCATTATTTTCTTAAATGGTTGTTTTGCAGAGGCTTTTGCAGTTTGCGAGGATTACTCTCCTCCTGCAGGATTCAGTGAGAAGGATTTATATCGCCTGCTGAAGGAAGTTGGGAGCCCCTCTGGAGCAGATGATCTGGGTGAGCTATTTTCATTTCCATGTGTCCCTTTCTTCTTGTCTTTTGCAATGATTTATTTCCTTAAATTAAGCAAATATACGAAATTTAGACAAATTCATTTGCCTTCCTTAAGATGATGTTAACTGTTAGCTTGAACATGATTTTTTCTTTACCGAAATTACAAAGCGTTTTTGTATTTCACATGAAATTTTTTATATTAATCTATTACGTAATGTTTTGAGTAATTAGACGAGGAGGTTGGTCAATAACTTATGATTATTCTGCATCTCTATTGCAACAATAATAAGAAGCAAAATTCTTCGCTAGAAGCGACTGTAAAGGGTATACTCTCTCCGCTCTTTTCAATTTGTTAACGTTCGATTTGAATTCCTCTCACATATCCGAACCAAACTTTAACAAATGAAAAAGAACAGAGGGAGTACAGACAACTCATATTGTTGCCCCATGAGTTTCTTTCTAGAAGATTCATTGCCCTGGTCTGCATTCTAGGAGACCTTCACTGCTCCTTGACCCTGACTGAATAACTTGTGTAATCTGATGACGTCGATACCAAACCATCTTTACTTGGTCTATGAAGGTCTGAAAGATGAGCTAAGGGGGTGGTGGTCTGAGATATTTTGCAGGTTAGGGATGAACTGGGAAAGTTGGGCCCACTAATTAGGACTATCTCTAAATGATTAGCATCTAGAAGAACACCTATTTGATCCTATCCCACCACTCTTGCATGGAGCTTTTTGGAGAAAAAGTAGGTTCATGGGCTATGTGGTGATGGACAAAATAAGTAAATAACTTATGTTAAACTTATGACGTTCTATTCCATTTTCCTCTAGAATAGAATGATGTCACATTCCATATGGAAAATATCCGGGTGGCATTTGAAGAAATGGGGGAGTACGTTGTAATTATGATTGATAGCATGGGAGGACATGTTTTCTTCGTCTATGCATTTATATGCTTCATTGAATCTCTTTTCATGGATTCATGCACATATTCATTGACAGAAACTTCCTGTCCTCATCAATCCATGTGTGTATCGGCTTTTGAGTTATCCGTTGTCAAGGGAGACCTGTATGAGACCGTCCTAATCATAGATACAGTCACAAGTTTTTTTAACTCTAGGGTTGCTATCAAAAATTGAACTAATTCTTCCTATCTGAACTCACCTCAAAACTTCTAGAGCGTATATGGTCGGAGACTAAACTAATGATAAGGCGATCTCATTCAGGCTCTACTGCCATCCATTCGACATAGGATTCTTTCCATGACCCATTCTATCCACCTGGTATATAAGCAAATTTAGGAGATCTGGCTCAACAACGGGGAGAGTTTATTTATTTCATCTTTTGTGCGACTGTCAAAACCTGATGGTTGGTGAAGAACTGAAGACGCTGGCCCCTTGCGCTTAGCACATTACATTTGGTAAAAGTTAGCATTATTGCAAACGATTCCCAGTCCCGCTTTTATATGAGACTTACAGCCTTGTCTAGCGTACAACCCGTGTATCGTTTTGAGTTTTACGTTATTTTACGCATCGATGAAATTTTAACCAAATCTGACTGCAGCGAGGCAATTCTCCAGTGACCAAATCAAGATATGTAGTAACTACTACTCGTACAACTGTACAATAGTGGGCCTTGTCACCTAATTAGAACATCTAGAGTCTAGACGCATAAAAGTTGAAACAACGTTTAGTTACTCAGATTGGCCTGGTTTTTATTATGCTAGTGCTTGCTTATGTTTTGATACATTCGTGTACAGATTGCAGCAGTGGCTGGTTAGAGGGCCCGAATAAGGTATACATTCCATTTTTGGCTTGTGGTGATCTTTCTGGATATGACTCAGATCGCTCTTATCCCTTGCCTCAAGTTGCACAAGGGACGACTTACAAGAGCCTTGACCCTGTACAACCTCCTATTGCTCCTCCTTACAAAAGGGCTCTCGAGCTCAAGAAAGCTGCGAATCAAGGTATTCAAGAACTCGAGAATCTCTCCCTCGATCCTGAATGCTGAAAGGGGATTTTTGTGAAACGGCTAACGTTCTTCCCATCCTACCGTAATTTTTCCATTATCATTGAAATTATAACATTGAAGATAGTATCTCGATTATCCATCTCTAGCTCCTCTACAATCTCATATCTTTGGGGCTAAATCTTATCTCTGTTGGGGGTTTTCACTTTTCCTAATTACCAGTGATGGAGTACTTATTAGTTGCGAGTATTACACATTGGTTTGTATAACATGCTACATACTTGTGACTGTGAGTGATTGGGAAAAGTAGATATACATACTCGTATTATACAAGTGTAGTCGGATCCATACAACGTGAACAATTGCTATCTTGAAGACTTGAACCAGAGTGTGGCCTAAGTCATTTCAATTATATGGCCGGGTACTGCTCTCGTACCGACCACAGTACATTGCCATTTGCATGATTGTGGTGTAAATCTTGTAGGATAACAAAGATGTTTTAGACGTATGTGATATAAATGGCAAATTTCAGACGTCTTAACCAAGCTATATCTCACATGTTATTCGTGAAAATAGTCCCTCTAGTGTCCTACTACACAAATCACATGACACATCGAAGTAGAAAGAGTCATATTCATTACGTCCTACCAAAGTGAACATGATCGAACCCCTGTTAATCTGTTAATCCTCATTCCTGCATATATGGCGCGACAAAGCCGTTGGAGTGTCGTTGAACCCCTGTATTCGTTTTTAAGACATTTCCACTAAATAGCATATGAAACTGATGATAAAATACTACAAAGCTGCATTTTGTTACTCTTCCATGTCGTTTTCACTTTAAATAATGTACGATTGCTCAGCACCAAACAAGGGGGGCTCGTGGAATATTATCAAGCTGGAATGCTATTTATCGCCCCAAATGGTGGGGTTATTTATCGCCCCAAATATGGCATGACAAAAATAACCCTACTTTGTTTTATCTTGTTCGGCAAATTCCTGTGGCGCCCCCGAACTATGTCAAAATGTTCGTGGTGCCCCTATGTTTGAAATTTGTACATCGCGGTGCCCTCGAACTATGCACCTATAGGTGCCCCTAACCCCCCATATTTTCTAACGGTGTTAGTTTTTGCATGTTAAACGATGATGTGGAATATAATTAGTGAATTGATTAAAAAAATTTGTAACTAATAAACAAACAAATAAATAAATAAATGAAAAAAAAAATAATTTTTTTCTCTCCATTTTTTCAAGCAACCCCCTACCCATCGGACCAACCTCCCCGGCGCCCCCAACCCCACCGTCGACCACCGCAACCGCCCCCACTCTTCCCACCTTCACCACCAATGGGCCGCCCATGGCGGCGCATACCTAGCAAGACCCCTCATCGGGTCCGTCGTGAATCACAACCACCCAAAAAAACCACTTAAACTAATTTTCTCTCTCCTCAACTTTAAACATCCACCCCGAAAAGACCCCCTCCAATAGCCGCGACCCTCTCTTGTCGGTCGCCGCCAACAGCCAGCCCCGATGGCGGGTTACGTTGGGCTCGCGCCGCCTCGGTAGCGAAAAAGAGAAAATTAAGTGGATGGGTTTTTGGGGTGGTTGCGATGCACGGCGGCCCTAATGACGGGTTGTACTGGGTTCGCGCCGTCATGGGCGGCCCATTGGTGGTGAAGGTGGGAAGAGTGGAGGCAGTTGGGTTGGTCGACGGTGGGGTTGGGGGCGGCGGGGAGGGTGGGCCGATGGGGTGGGGGGTTGTTGGAAAAATTGGAGAGAGTTTTTTTTTTTCATTTATTTATTTACTTATTTGTTTATTAGTTACAATTTTGTCTAATTAATTCACTAATTTATTCCTCATCATCATTTAACATCCAAAAACTAACACCGTTAGGAAATATAGGGGGTTAGGGGCACCACGTGCCTATAGGTGCATAGTTCGGGGGCACCACGATGTACAAGTTTCAAACATAGGGGCACCACGAGCATTTTGACATAGTTCGGGGGCACCACGGGAATTTGCCGTATCTTATTTTGTCCTTCATTCTTATGTATTTCCCATTTCACCCTCACCCACTCTCTTTCCCTCCCTTTAATTTCCCCATTAAAACTGTCGTTCATGGATCTTTGTTGAGCCACCACGAGCACCGCTCGCGCCACCACTTTTCACAGCCGCCGAGGTTACTTTCCGGTGCCTATTCAAAGTAATTTCAACGAAAAAAAGTTAAATCTCCAAACATCAAACCAATTTTTGAGTAAAAAATATTCATGGATTTTGCCCTACTAATTCATGGATATTAAAATTGATGTTCATGGACCTTGAAATTAACCAAGATCCATAACAAAATACTTAAAACGTTTTGATCTCAAAAAATTAGAAACAATTTTTAATTACAGCCATTGTACACCATTAAAATCCATACCTTATTCAATTAAAAACCATAAATTAACCCTGGGCAGCGGCGAAAATGGCGTCGACGGTGGCGGAGAAATGCTGGGCCGCGGAGATGGAGAAGGCATGTTATGGACAGCAATTAGTTGAAGCAGATGTCAAAGGAAGATCGAAAATGGAGGAGAGAGAAAGGATGAAGGTAGGATTGTAGGAAATACAGGGAGAAAGAAGGAGGAAGAGAGAAAAAGATGATTAGGTTTCATGAGGGTAATTACATACGGAAACATGTTGAACATGGCTTCACGCATGTGGAGCCGTATTGGTTATACGGTTGGACGTGGTTCAAACCATATTTTGAACCCGGTTGAATGCTTATATATGATCACTTATCCATTTTGAGTGTGTTATGTGTGAGTGTGAGTGTAATTTCAATTTGGTGGGTGTTTACTTATGTACGTCTCCAATATCGGTCTGAGTACTCTTAATTAGGGGTGAGCAAAAAAAGCGGGTACCCATACCCGGACCCTCTAAGGACCCGGCGGGTCCAAACCCGGACCCGTTGACAACGGGTACGGGTACGGGTCCAAATTTTTTGGACCCGTTGCCAACGGGTACGGGTACGGAACCTGAAATTTTGGACCCATTACCCGCCGGGTACCCGTCAAACTACGGTTTCAAACGGGTACCCGTTGTTCAACGGGTCCGAGCGGGTACCCGGAACCGGGAAATCATGCTACGCCATATCAAGCCCAATTGATAAATTAGCCAAATAGCCTAACATTGAAGCCCAGCCGATAAGAAAGCAAAAGAGCCCAACTTAGTAACACTGTGGACCATGCAGAATTGCTAATGCAAGCCCACTTGCTAATTCAAGCACACGTGATTTTCCACACCAAAGACTTCCTCACCCTTTTTATACATGAGTTTTGCCCACATCTTCCTTCATTTGGTCGATGTGGGACAAATTTATTTGTACAAATTTCTTCTTTTTTTTTTTCAAATGAATTTCTTGGTTTCAACTTGAAGTAGTAACTTAATATGTATTCATGTTAGCTAAGTTTAGTAATCAATTGTGATCAATGTTGTTATTATTTCATTATGCTATCTAATTGCTTAGAATTCATGTAGACAAAAACAATGCGAGATAGTGATCAAGAGCAAACCTAGTATACTACTCCGTATCATTTACATTGTTGAATATATAGCATATTAGTACCATATGATGTAGAAAATTGAGTATGAATACATTACATTAGTAGCTATAGTTTAGAATTGTATCTAGGTTAATGTGTTACATTAGACAAGTATTAATATAATCATCTTTACATATCAATACAACATATATATGGTTGTGAAACTTGCTCAAACCTATTATTTACATGTCAGCCGTTCCAAAATGGCGTTAGTTACAGATAAGTTGGATTGGAATCTGTCACTTGAGGAGCTGAGGTTAATAAGTGGGGTTGATGAATAAAAACGATTAAAAAAACTAATGAACTCACCCTAAGGGGTAAGAAAAATTGTATATTATTAATATATTCCAATGCAATTGTTTGGCATATCCAATAAATTATGTCTATAACTATGAGTGAGGAAGGACGATCTCTTAGAAATGAAGTGTCAAAACAAACACACCAAAGAAGGTAAGGAAGTAAATTAGTAATGTAGTATCATGAAAGTGTTTGTTGATCATCTCACAGAAGAGTATGTTGATCAATGATTACAAATGTGCACTACTATTGTATCATAAAAGGGATTACTATGTGGATGACTAAATGGGTGATGACATATTTAAGTATAAGATTGCAAAAAAGAAAAAGAAAAAATTAAATAAATTAAGAGTTAGTTTAATGAAGAAATTTTGAAAAAAAAAAAAGAACAAAAATTGTCCCACATCGACCAGAAATGGAGGATGTGGGGAATCCTTGCCCTATATATATACCATGTCATGTTGCATTTTATCACAACGCTGGGCCTACAGACTTAGCTAATTACATTGGCTATTCTTGGGCCTGTTTCTGTGAGCTTTGGCCTGCAGAATTGGGCATTTGGGCCTGGTTTTAGGTGATGCATAGCACAACTTTAGCATAGCCCAATTGCTCTTTTTTTTTAACTTTCGAGTTCAGATTAAGCGGGTACCCGGGAACCCGTTGTGCTTTTGACGGGTCCGGGTACGGGTCTTGTTTTTTAGGACCCGTTACTAGCGGGTACGGGTACGGGTACGGGTGGTGATTTCTAGTACCCGTTTGAAACGGGTCCGGGTCCGGGTACCTGATTTTGGAGCAGGTACCCGCTTATGCTCACCCCTACTCTTAATGGGAGTCTGAGTGTATGCTTCTCTATGTTCATTATTTTTCATACGACGTCCAGTCTGAGTATGGTTAATCCGAGTGTACGTGTATCCGATTAAAATGTAAATTTATTGTATAATTTAGAGGTTAAAGTTAAAGGTTTTGGTGGAGATAAGTGGGAATAAATATTTTTTAAGAGATTAACATTTAATTTGGTCAATATATGTCAGAGTATTATTACTCTAATTGTTTGTATCAAAACCCGAACCCGGCTCGAAACAATCCAAATGACAATTGAACACGTTCACAAGAAATTACGAAAAACTCATTGTAAGACTAAAGTATAATTTGTATAAGACCAAATTATGGGTGAAGATTGATTAATAACGGTTTCAATTCGTAGCATTTGACACCCATATACATCTCAAATATGAAACACCCCATACATCTCAAATATGAAACAACACATGTGTATGTGAACCTCTTTGAGATTATTTTTTGTTATTATAACACTTCATTGTTGTACAATCAAGTAAATTATTTATTCTAATTTCCAAAAAATGAGTATCATACATGTTACACTTATAAATCTTGTGTGAGGGTGCCCTTACTTTTATACGATTCCATGTGTTGCCCGTACTTTTGAAACTTCTACTTCATGTTAGAGTGGATATATCATGGCGATATGATTTTATCACACTGAATATGTTCTATAGTAATCTGAATTTGTAAACGTTTGGGTTGAAGTTGTTGAAATATGATTACCTGATATTCACCATGGCAATCTAAAATTTGATTGTGATGCAATGTCAAGCTTTTTGTTATTCTGAGTAGGACATATGCTCATGTCAATGTGTCTATGACCGCATGAATATGTGGTCACCTCGAATATCTAATTAACGTTATTGAACAAAATTAATTTGTTAAATTTAGTTTGAATTATCTATGTGCGTGTAAGTAGTTAAGTACGATGACCCCTATCCGTTAATCTTTATATATGCAACATGAAGTCCTCCATTTTTGAAAATTTAAAACCAACATACATTATAATTTAGAGATATTTGTCTTATGTTTCATCACTTTGTTCGGTTGCACACTTGCAATCCTATACGCCCCTATGTAAAACATACATGTCCTCCTTCTCCGAAATCTATTCGATCTAAATTTAATTGGTTTTGCCCCTTAATATATATAAACAACCAAACAATTATGAAATGTAAGTACAAAAGACGTAATCAATTCGATATATAACACATGTATATATGAATATATGATACTCATTTTTCAGAAATGAGAAAAAATACTTTATCTTTCTAAAAAATATAATCTTTAAAAGATAAAATAATAAAACGGTGGCACGTGATTGGAGGGGTACACGGAGTGGGACACGAAAGTGGGACGGGTGATCCGCACTGCATAATGAAGTGTTATAAAACAAAAGGTAGTCTTAAAGAGGTTCTAATTCACACGTGTTGTTTCATATTTAAGATGTACTAGTTTTTACACCGTACGTATTCGTTGATTAGCGTGTTTGATTTCATACGTAAATTAGTAAAACAGAGATTCGTTGATTAGCGTGTTTGATCAACCTTCGCCCATAATTTAGTCTTATATTGAGTTTTTATAAGTTATTGTGAATGTGTTCAATTGCCATCTGGATGTGCGCGCGCTCATATGAAAGTTGTTGAACTATAGTAATCCGAATATGTTTTATGGTAATCTGAATATGTGCTACACTACCTATAAATTGTTGAACTGTGTAATCTGAGTATGTTTTATGGTAATCTGAATGTGTGCGATGCGTAGTACCCAGAAATCGTTGAACTGGTAATCTAGGTATGTTTTGTGGTAATCTGAATGTGTGCACGTTCAAATTACGACAAGCCATTATTGAGCCGTATTGTGAATACGGTTTGACCTGGGTTGAGTCGTGTTGGGAATACGGTTTGACCTGGGTTGGGCCGTATAGTCAACACGGTCAACCATTTTTTTGGGTCTATATTTTCACATATATTGCCCGGAAAAAATGAAAATAAAAAAAAATTTCGTTAATCTTGGTCATGTTCACGCATTCCGACTGTAATCCTCCAAATCCCAACCTTTAATCATGTGCCAAATCTCAATTCTTCATATGCTCGATGATGCGCTAAGTTCAATAAATTTAATAATTATTGTTAATTACTGTGTAAATAGTTTTAATCTTGTGTTTTTAAAAGTTTGTAATTATATAGTTAGATTTTGTTAGGTAATTTTTATTTTTTTTTTGAAATGAAAGATTTGTTGGGTATTGTAAATGAGGTGAGAGAGTATACGAGTATATATCAATGAAGGTGAAAGATTAAGTGAAGATGATAATGGATTAATGGAGATGGGAGACTGATTGAAGATGGAGATGGATCGGAGGTGAAAGAGGGAGTGGTGATGAGGGTAAAATGGAGATAAGGTGAGAGATTAAATATGTCAATGGAGGTGAAAGATTGAGTGAAGATAGTAATGGAGATGAGAGAGTAAGTGAAGATGGTAATGGAGGTGAGAGTGAGTGGAGATGACAGTGGAGGTGAGAGATGGAGTGAAGATGAGGGTAAAATGGATATTTCAAATTGGAAGGAGTTTAGTGAGAGGGGTAGAGTGGGTATCTCATGAGGATAATTGGGGCGATGAATAGCATATTTTGGGGCGATGAATAGCAACACCCATAATTAAAGCAACCCTTTTTAATTTAAAATAAATAAATAAACTAGAGAAGAAGAGAGGAACCTTGAGAGTTAAGCCGGTAATTTGATAGATATTCTCCGCCGGCAAAAGGAGCAGCAACTCTCTTTCTCTGGATTTGGGAATAATTTGGGATTCCAAAAGTCAAATTGTTAAATCAGTCGCCAGTCAATTTGTATTTCTGGCCACCTTTTGTTTTGAGTTTCCGATTTTGTTAGTTAGCACAATTATATTGATTTATGCTCAATGACACCTTTAACTCTTGAAGTTACAAAACTTTAACACATCACACCAAATCACCAATTTTCAGCCAATTTCCCATCGACTCCAAGATTGACCATCCATACTTCTCACATGATTTATTTTTCCTCCAATTTTACCCCCGAAATTGTAGTCGCTTCACCATTTCTCCTACTTCTTCATCTTTTTCTATTTCCCTCCAAAAATCGATTTTTTTTCGAAATAGGGCTCAAAAAATAAATGTTAAACAAAATGGGTCAAATAAAAACTTATTCAACCTTATGAGGGGCACGTTACCCCATTTCAGTTTCGGGACAAAACCTTATGGCGGTTTTAAGGGTGTCAAATAGTACCGATGAGGCTTCAGGTAAGACGCAATGACCACCTAAAATTGACATGGTCCACAACGGTTTTAATGTTATAAAACCTCTGCGGTGGATGGCGGTTACTAAGCAGAACCAGGCACAAAACTCAAAAAAAAAAAAAAAGTTAAAACCGCCATGCTCCACAGTGGTTTCACCTTAGCCAAATAATTGGCCCCAAACTAGAGCAGTCGGTTCTGTCTTCAAATTACCCAAGCTTGACATGGGGCGTGGCGGTTTCAGTGGGATGTGGATTTTCAGCGCACGATTTGATACTCTTAATCCCGAAGCTGAAAGTGGGTGATGTCATGACGTGCACCCCATAAAGTTGAATAAGTTTTTATTCAACCCAATTTGTTTAACATGTAGTTTTGAGCCCTATTTCGAAAACAAATTCCCAAAAATCTCATCCAATTTTCTTTTTTTTCCCCTTTCCCATTTTTGAGCTGGCCTTATTTCACTCAACTTCATCTTCAATTCAACGACTTCATCTGACAACGGTACAACAATGTATTATTTAACCACCAAAAAAATAAAAAAATAATAATAATAATTACTGAGAAGGTATGTAATTAAAAAAACTATCCATCCAACTACCCAGTTCACAACAAATAGAGATCTAATAATGATGATGGTGGAAAAAAAATTAATAATAGCAGCACCGAAGAAAAGTCCGAATTCTATTGTTGAGTACGACGATAAACAAAAACAATTAATAACAACAATAATAAGGATGATAATAATAATCAAAAGATCATTAAAGGACAATCAATAAACATAATAAATCTCAACTTGAAAACTATAGCTAATAAAACATATACTGCCTCTAGTTAACTTTGATTTTCTTGTTTCCTTTTTGAGCCAGTTCTAAATGATCTTCTATTTTCCATATTTGTTATATTATTTGTGGTCCTAATGGATTGTGAACCACCCACATTCATTTTCCACCACATCATCCTACCTACAAAAACATCCGTGTCACTTCCATTGTGGAAGATCAAACTGAACTGAAATAAGTAAATGAAATTTATTTCCAACACTCCCCTACACAATGTTACACTAAAAAATATAGGTAACAAAAAATGAGCAAGATTAGAACAAAATAATTTTTTAAAAACTCCAACAAACAGTTAAGATTAGAACTCTAACAAAGATTGCAAGTGAGGAGAAGAAAATACCTTTAATTATTTGAGGGCAAAGTAGTTGTGAGAATTCTGTGTGAGTAGTAAATAACTTTAATTTGCTGTGAAATTTACCCTAGTATTTTTATTGTCGTCCTTTTAGGTGTTTTTTTTTTAAATTTATTCTAGTATTTTATTATTATTATTATATTTAATATCATGTACTCCCTCCGTTCCACCTCAAACACCCCATCTATTTTGGGACATATTTATTTCTCCTACTTTTATTAAATTATTACATCATCTCTCACATTATCTCTCCTACTTTTATTAATCCTCACATTTACTCTCCTCCTTTTTCCTAATATTACCCCACTCAACTTACTATATCAATTTTTTCTTATTCCACTACAAAAACGGGTCGGGGTGTTTGAGCTGGGATGAAGGGAGTATATCATAATAATTAACATGTTTATTATTATTGTTGTTATTGTTATTATTGGTTTTCATAGTTTGTTTTCCATCATTGACACGGGATCGGAACGCAATGCAACACAATGTCTACAACTGGTATTTTATTTTGTACTTACGAGATTGGGACGAGACGCATTGGGTATTACCAACGTGTAATGTGCGTTGAACTTTACACTAAAAAAACCGACGGACTTGGGCACCGGAATTACTCACATAATGTTTGTGGTGGTCCAGAACCTAGCATCGAAGGCTATCACCCCGTTGAATGAGTTCAACGGCGGTAAATGGAAGCTACGTTGAATGGGTTCAACAGTGGTAAATGCAAGCGATCTCGATTATATAATGTATATCATAATAATTATCATGTTTAATTAATTCCTTATTCCCCAGAAGCTCTAAGAAAATTCGAAGGGCTCTAGACCTCTTCAATGCCCACGAAAAAAGCTTCGTTTATAAATATAAAAGATTGATTGACTGATTGATTCTAGTATTGACTACCTTAACGTTTTCTTCTAAACATAAAATATTACAAATAATAGATAAATGTTGTTTAAACTTGCATAGACTACCAAATGAGTATTTTGTTCAGAAACTAACCTAGGTCATAAGAAGAGTTTAGACATGGTTTCGATACATTAATTTCATGTGTGATCACTAATTGCAAATAATGCTTAAAACGAAGGTTCACACGGGTTAAATAAAATACAAGTAATAATTGTTTACCCGGGTTAAATAAAATGAAAGTAATAGATCCTATAGAAAGGTTTAGATATTCATCGGTTCAATTTTATCTTCATAAATTAAACATCATTATTCATCCACTTCTCTAATAAATCTCCTAATGTACGATTTTTTAGTAGAGGAATTATATATTCCACTTTGTCATGTTTAATAATGTGGGACGATGTTTTAGTACTCTTATTTTTTTTGCCAAGATTAGAGATTGTCCCACATCGTCCAAGAAATAAGATTATAATATTTTGGCACACTATAGATTAGGTTAGGTTTGTCCCACATCGTTGCATTAGAAGAAAATAGTTTAATTCTATTTGGTATTGTAATCCTAACGGGATTATTTCCTGTGTTCTTAAAAAAAAAAATTTATTAGTCCATACACATATTTCACTTGGTCATGGTTCAACAACGTGGGACAGTTTTTAGTAGAGGAATTAGTGCACGCGCCTGAGACATAGTTTCGTGGAGCAGATCATCAAGGTCATTGATAAAACAACTTAATTCAAAGACGTTTAAAATATAATAATGTGTGTCAATTTAAAAAAACATCTTGTCAATTTATTTATTTCTACTTAAATTATATATTAGGTTACTACAAACATTTATTATGTTGAATTTGTATCCAAAATTCTAATAAAACAAACAACAATTCTTAAACTTGCCAATCAATAGTTTAGCAGTTAATTATAGTCAGCCGAATGTATATGATCAGGCATTATGATTGTGAATGTTGATTTGGGATTCCAACTATTTATAGCTAGCTGATTGTTTAACTTCGATTAGGATTATACTATAATATTGATTGATATGGAGTTTCTAGAATGTTTCATTCTTATAATTATTTTTTAATTACCATATCATGTGCAATTCACATGAAATTCTTTGGTCAATTACCATATATGAGATTTAAATAAATTTTTTAATAAAGAATAAGGAAATTTGGACATTTTAGAATGTTCCAATCGTTGTGGAGCTAAAAAAAAAACCTGCTTTAATAATACATATTGATAGTGATATTGATATTGATTGATTGATTCTTTATTGCGTGCTTTCATAAGTGGTGACGTACATGCTTTAGAAAATCTTGTCTTGGGAGAAAAATCCAACCAAAGTACCAACTATTCTTCAATGCAAGGACCTACTATAAAAGGATAATTATCTTATCCCACTAATTATTTTGATCATATCACAATCACACAATAAACTTTAACACAAAACTCAAAAAAATGGAGGGTGTGCGACTCCCCTGCTCTCCTAGGCGAAAACCCTAGGCGATCACGGTGAGGCTTTCCGACCACAAAAATTACTAATTTTTGGGGGCTTTTTGTGTTGTGACCTCTGCGAGCACATCTAGCATACGTAGAGGGATCAAATCTGTGTGTTTTCCGGTGCGATTGAGAAATATGGCGGACAATTTGGCGGAGAGTTATTAAAACCTGAAGTTGACAGAGATGGAGGAGGAGGTAATCGATTGTGGCGAAGTGATTGAAGATGCGATGGTGAAAAAGTTGTCCCTATGTATTGTGGGGAAGCTATATACCACGAGTTATTTTGATGCTAATTCCTTCATGAACGCGATGAAGAAGGTGTGGCGGCCATCGGGAAGGGTGGTGATCAAGGAATGGGTGGAGAACGTGTTCCAGTTTCAATTCTTTGTTATGTCAAAGAAGCTACGCATTTTGAATGAGGGTCCGTGGTCGTTTGATGATCATTTGTTGATCTTGCGAGACATGAAAGGGGATGAGGGTCCATACGATTTCAAGTTTGATTCGGCCGCGTTTTGGGCGAAATGCTACGACCTACCTTTACTGATGAGGACGGAGGCGATGGCGCAACTCATAGCCAAATCAATGGGAAGTTTTATTCAGTTTGATGATTCTGATCCTTCTCGTCTGTCGAGATCAATCAAATTCAAGGTGGATGTCGATTTATCGAAGCCATTGCGAAGGGGAATAAATCTCAAAATTGGAGGTAAGACAAAATGGTTTGTTATAAAGTATGCAAAATTACCTGAAATATGCTTTTATTGCGGTTGTTTGGGTCATGTTGTGGCGGAATGCAAGCGAGTGGGGGGGGGGGGGTGTTGGGGAGGAGTCTTACCAGTATGGGACATGGATGAAGGCGTCTCCAATGAAATTTAGGAGAACGGAAACAGAGGCAGGGAGAGCTGAGGAGAGACAATTTAAGGCGTTAAGGGGGGAGAGCGACTGTGTGAAATCGAAGATGAAACTGAACCTAGGGGGAATCAGAGGGTAGTATGTCGAGTGGTGACATCGGGGACAGGAGGAAGGCGATGCAATTGGATGATGAAGAGGAGATTGAAAGCACTAGTGAGTCTATGAAACGTAAGTTTATCAGAATCATCAGTGGGGAGGCAGGGAAGTTGTTTAGACAGGCTAAGAATACTCATGTTAACACAATATCGGTGGAGATTGCTACGGAGCAATCCCGCCGGGTCCAATGAGTCTGTTATGCTACAACTGTCGGGGTTTGGGCAACTCCCCGGCAGTGGTGGGCTTGAAAAAGCTGCTAAGAAGGGTGAATCCGGATGTAGTGGTGCTAGTGGAGACGAAATTGAGTGGGCTGGAGATGTGTAAAGTGAAAGATAAGTTGGGACAGCTTGAGGGGGTTTATGCGGATGTTGTAGGCAGAAGTGGTGGGCTTGCAGTGTTATGGCGGGAAGAGTTGGAAGTGAAGTTCCTCTCGTCGACAACTCGCCATCTAGACGTGGAGGTGAAGGGCTTATTCTCGGAGGAGAAGTGGCACCTAACTGCGTTTTATGGCTGGTCACGGCGAGAGGAGAAGGAGAAATCGTGGAGCCTGATGCGTGATCTGATACATGTCTCTGACCTTCCGTGGCTCGTAGTGGGCGACTTTAATCAGATTCTGTACGATGAGGAGAAGAGGGGGGGACCTCCAAGAGATCCTAGGGAGATTGAGGAATTCAGGGAAGCTCTGGATGACTGCGCTCTTAAGGATTTGGGCTATATCGGGGATCCTTTTACGTGGTGGAATAAGCAAGCGGAGCTGGATCATGTCTTTGAGAGATTGGATCGAGCTACGGCTTCTGTTGAGTGGATTATACCACCTTGAGAGAGAAAGGTCGGATCATTGTTTAATCCTCCTAAAACCGTTTACCAGTGTTGCGAGGAGGAGGAAGAAAATGTTCCGGTTTGAAGACATGTGGGCGACGTCAGAAGAGTGTGCTCGGGTGGTGGAGTATGCGTGGAAAAATCGGGATGCTATCATTAATGCGGCGGATGTTCTGGTGAAGATCAAGGAGGTGAGTGAGGAGTTGTGGAAGTGGAGTAGGGAGGAGTTTGGTGCCCTGTCAAAACAAATTGAGGAGGGACGAAAGCGGCTCATGTTTCTGAATGGCCATCAGAATCTGTTGTGACGGAGAGGAGGGCCCTTTGTGAGAAATTGGATGAGCTGATGGTTAGGGAGGAGGTTTATTGGAAACAGAGGTCGAGAGTCACAAGTTTAGTGGATGGGGACCGTAACACGAAGTATTTTCACATGAAGGCCACGCTACGAAGACGCAAGAATGTGTTAGCTAAACTTGAGATAGGAGATGGAGAGTGGGCAGAGTGAGATGTGCAGGTGGGAGAGGCTGCTGTAAACTATTTTAGAGAGCTGTTCGCGGCATCCGAAGTGGAGGGGATCGAGGAGGCTTTGGAGGGGGTTGAGAGGTGTGTAACAGAGGAGATGAACAGGAATCTTACTGTGCCAGTTGGTAGGGAGGAGGTTCTGGAGGCCCTTAAACAAATGCATCCCAGTAGGCTCCGGGTCCGGACGGTATGAACGCTAATTTTTACCAAAAACACTGGGATATTGTAGGTGATGATGTGACTCGGTACGTGGCAGCCTTATTTGTCGGAGAGTGCAGCCTAGCAGAGATTAACAAGACGAATATTGTTTTGATACCAAAAGTGAATAAACCTACGAGGATGAGCGAGTTTCGTCCAATTAGCCTTTGTAATGTGTTATATAAATTGGTGTCTAAGGTTGTAGCGAATCGTTTGAAGGTGTATTTGCCGGGGGTTATTTCAAACTATCAGAGTGCTTTTACTCCGGGTAGGTTAATTACTGATAATGTGTTGATTGCGTTCGAAATTTTCCATTACATGAAGACGCATAACAATGGCGATGCTGGATATTTAGGCTATAAATTAGACATGAGCAAGGCTTATGATCGGGTTGAATGGTGTTTTTTGAGAGAGGTGATGGAAAAGATGGGTTTCTGTGCGAGGTGGCGTAGTGTGATTATGCGATGTATTTCGTCAGTGAGCTCGGCCGTGTTGATCAATGGTGAGCCTACCGAGTACTTCACTCCGTCT
Organism: Spergularia marina; assembly: GCA_963680865.1. Lineage (NCBI taxonomy): Eukaryota > Viridiplantae > Streptophyta > Magnoliopsida > Caryophyllales > Caryophyllaceae > Spergularia > Spergularia marina. The sequence goes on along the minus strand of OY804553.1, from coordinate 15,222,499 downwards.
CAGGGATTGAGGCAGGGTGACCCGTTATCCCCGTATCTTTTTATTATGTGCGCGGAAGCTCTATCGGGGTTAATTGAGAAGGCTGTTGGGACCTTTTCTTTGCAGACGACTCGATTATTTTTTGTCGGGCACGCGATACAGATGTCAACGTGATCCGAAATATTATCAGGGTGTATGAACTTGCGTCGGGTCAGAGGGTCAATTTGCAAAAATCGAATGTTTCGTTTAGTGCAGTGGGCTTGGAGGAGAGGGCTAGATTGGCAGGCTTATTAGATGCAAGATTAGTCGATTGTCATCAACGGTATCTTGGGCTTCCTGGTACCGTGGGTCGCAATCGTCGCGCAGCTTTCAGTATTATCAAGTTGAGAATCTAGAAGAAGCTCCAGGGATGGAAGCGGAGTTTGGTGTCCTTTGCAGGTAGAGAAATCCTAATCAAGGCGGTGGCCCAGGCGATTCCTACCTACCATATGGGATTAATCAAGCTACCCGAAAATCTCTGTAAGGAGATTAATTCTTTGATCGCTCGATTTTGATGGGGTGCGAAAGATGGTTAGCGGAAAATTCACTGGGTCGCGTGGGAGAAATTGTGCCAGGCGAAGGAGGACGGTGGTATGGGTTTCCGACACATTGAAGCGTTCAATGATGCTATGTTAATGAAGCAAGCTTGGCGAATTGTCTCAAACCCAGAGTCACTGGTATGTCAACTTCTTAAAGCGCGATATTTCCCGAATTGTTCGTTTTTCGAAGCTAAAGTAGGTTACCATCCAAGTTTTGCTTGGAGAAGTATAGTGGGGGTGGGAGATATGCTAGAAGAGGGTTGTCGTTGGCTCATTAGTGATGGAAGGTTTGTCCGTGTGTGGTGGGACAGATGGACGACGACTGGTCCGTCGTATAAGTTGATTTCACCACGTCGAGGAGAGCAGAACCTATGAGTGGGGGAGTGGATCGATCAGGACCTCTGTAGGTGGAAGGAGAGTGAAGTGCGGGGGAACCTCCTTGACTTTGAGGCTGAGGAAATTCTGAAAATTCCTCTTTCGGGGCAGGTAGGGGGTGATAGACGGGTGTGGAGTTATAGTAGGGACGGGGAATACTCGGTGAAAACCGGGTACCATTTTGCCCGAGATAGGTGTCGGCTATCAGGGGGTGGAGAGGGGAGTAGTGATACCGGGGGGAGCAGTAGGTGGTGGAAGGGCTTATGGCGTCTGAAGCTTCCACCAAAAGTGAAAACTTTCGCTTGGAGGCTTTGTCGAGGGGCTCTACCGACTAGAGTGAATATTCAGCGTCGCATTAAGGAAGCAGACATATCTTGTTCGAGATACGGGGTGGGTATTGAGACTGAGGGACATGCTGTGATTTTCTGTCCTATGGTCCGGGGAGTTTGGGAAAGAGTGGGAGTGGACGTTAGTGAATGGGAAGGGTGTAGGTCGGGAAGAGAGCTGGTAGAGAAGTGGATGCGGGAGAAAGGGGGTAGGGAAATGCTGATTAGTTTCATGATTGCGTGGTCTATTTGGTTTTGGCGTAATGAGTGGGTTCACGGGGCGAAGGTAGTGGAGGAGTATAGCGTTGCGGAGAGAGCTATTAGCTACTTTGTTGCATATTCGGATGCAGTGTTGGCTTCGCGAGGGAAGTGTGTCGGTGGCCAGAGTGCTTGCGGCGAGACAAAATGGAGACCGTCGCCGCATGGAGTAGTGAAGGTGAATGTAGACGGGGGAGTTTTGGGGGAGTGCGGGTCGGGTATGGGAGTAGTTATAAGAGGCGACGAAGGGGAGGTCTTACGTGTGGGGTGTAGACAGGTGAGGGAGAGGTGGGAGCCGGAGGTAGTGGAGGCTAAAGCTGCGGAGTTCGGTTTGCAGATAGCATGGCAACAAGGAGCGGAGGATGTAGTCCTGGAATCTGACTCGCTTAAGCTGATCCAAGCGCTTAAGGGGGAGAAGTTCGAGTCTAATTATTTTGGTCTAATAGTTCTAGATGTTTTTCTTTTGTCTCGTAAGTTTAGGTCTATTTCGTTTAATCATGTTCGTCGTGGTGGTAACATGGCCGCTCATACGGCCGCCCACTTAGGTCCAGTGAACTTTCATCTCGTGTCTGGGTCGATAATGGCCCGCCATCTATACTCGATTTAGCAGCCGCGGATTTTGTGACTGCAATTACGTAATATAGTTTTAGCAGTGTTCTCTCTCAAAAAAAATGGAGGGTGAAGACGTAAAGAACAAGCTAATATTGCTAGAATTTTGGCCAAGTATGTTCGCAATGAGAGTGAAAATAGCACTAGATGAGAAGGGCATAACTGACTATGAGTGCAGAGAAGAGAATATTGTGGTTGGAAAAAGCCCACTATTGTTGGAGATGAACCCGGTTCACAAAAAATTCCCGATTCTTATTCACAATGGGAAACCGGTTTGTGAGAGCATGATCATTGCGGAGTATATTGATGAGGTTTGGAGTAGTGATAATAAGTCTCCTTTGTTGCCTACTGATCCTTACCAGAAATCTCAAGCTAAGTTTTGGGCTGATTATGTTGATAAAAAGGTAACTTTTTGTTCCTTATTTCTATGCTTAAGTTGATTCAATATGAATATGATTACGCAATATATAAGGAGCAGTTGAGATACTAAGGCGTTTTAAATTGTCGAAAAATTATTAGTTGTTGATTACTCCCTCTTTCCTATATTAAACTTCTTACTTCATTTAAAAATGTGAGGAGGTTTATCCTAGGATGACGGAGGCAGTATCGACTATTGAGTAACATTTGAATTACCAATCCAATGCAAATTGTCTTAATCTTAGAGCTCGTTCTAGTGTTTGACATTATTCCTATAGTCATGGGCCCTAACATGGGCATAACATTAGAGCTCGTTCTAGTGTTGGGGCTAGCATAACTATCATTTACATACCATATGTAAATCGTCCATAAAATCTCACTGCGAAATTATTCGTGTGTACGTACAGTTTTATCCGGCTTCTCACAAATCGTGGACAACGGAAGGGGAAGTACAAGAGAAGGCGAAGAAAGAGATCATCGAAATCTTAAAGACATTAGAGCAAGAACTTGGGGACAAATGTTTCTTTGGAGGTGATAATTTTGGGTTTGTCGACATTGCCCTTATATCATTCCACAGTTGGTTCCACACCTATGAGTTTCACTGCAATGTCAGCTTTGAGGCAGAGTGCCCTAACATCATGGCTTGGGCTAATCGATGTCTCGAACGAGACACCGTCTCGAGTTCTCTGGCGGACGCAGATAAGATCTTCGAAGCAGCTATGGAGTTTAAGAGTATTAGGAAGAAAAGAGGGATGGACTGATGATGAGACTTTTTTGAACGAACTTCTAGCATTTTGGCTTAGCATCTCTGAGTTAAACATTCTTATTAAACTTTAATAAACCGATATATATATATATATATATATATATATATATATATATATATATATATATATATATATATATATATATATATATATATATATATATAGACATTTTAAATATGGTGTATTCCATAACTCTTCTAACTCTTCAGCCATTTCTGTAACAACCCTAAAATTTGCTCAAAGAAATATATAGAATTGTCACGCCGCAATTGACTATTGAGTCAATTGCTAGGCTATAAATTCAGACACAACAAACTAAACGAGAAAGATACAGCGGAAGTCTTAAAACTATCGAACTACAATTCTCAAAACCAAACTCAAATTACATAATCCAAAAGAAATAAAGTTTCAATAAATGTTTGTGAATCCCCAACATACAAATCGACTCTTCAAGCAAGCATCCAAAGCATCAAGACCTGTCAACTACGCCATCGAGAATGACGTAGGCCCCAGAATAAGGTAGGGAACAAACCAGAAAACAGAACGTCAGCACAGGCTGAGTAAGAAACATAAAGCAGATAAACAAAGATACGCGCCTTGAGGCGCGTAGCTAACAAATAATAAGCATTGGATATAATAATGAATACAGAGTACCATCGGGACACGGCAGTGCGATAGTCACGTATCGCTGACGAGACAAACGGTCTTGTCTATCATACACGGCTGGGCTCCTACTCCGCAGCCACCACAATCTCGAACCGGCGCGAGCTAGAGTACATATAAACGATTCCTAAAGACTTAAAATGTGCACACCCCTTGCTAGAGATCCAGTAGGATGCGTACCTCTAGGAGGAAAGCCTAATAGGCAGTCGGTAGCTACTCCGACCGAAACAGTACCTTGATCAGAGGTATAAACAGTGATCGGTCCTTGCCGCACCACATTCACTCGAGGTGGTAATCATATAGTTCTTTTCTTTCATCCGTTATATATTCATTATTTGATGGTACGTTATTCGATAATACAATTTATAAACGGTCGTAGCCGGAGTCAACGATTCAATACAAACGAATAACAATACTATCAAAGAAACACACCACTCGGTCGAGAAGCCGAGTAACAACAAGGGCCGAAGGGCCTTAGGGGAGGTGAGGTCAAGCAGGTGTGTTATGTCAGAAACGAATAATGGTAAATAGGGAAATCAAATGAAATTAACATGGTAATAAGGGTGTAAGAATCGAATCACCATTGGTACGATAATAGTAGGTGGAGTTCAAGCGTTTGATCAACGTTCTTACCTTTCAATGCTAATTCTTAAATTAAACTCTTATAACCAAGTCAATGAACTACACCTCCTCGAATCCACAATCTAGACGCTCAATCAATCACAAACTCAATCGATGATCCCCTAATTCACAAAGTATAACCATAAGCCATAATCTCACAAATTAACTAATATATCAAGAATGTAAAAGAAGACAGTGGTATTGAAACATAGATAACTCCTACCTCCAATATCGTATGTCCACCAAAATTTAGTATGACATAAAGGGTAATGTCAGAAACGTTTCCTCCAAATTTTGTCCACAAACTCCAAGTGGATCAACAGGAATCGATCTCACACTGATCCATAAACACGAATTAGGGTTACCCACGAAATATAATATAACTTTTTATCCACAGGTCTAGATATTACCAATTTTTGATATATTGTCAATTCTATAGTAAGGAACATCTCCACAAAATATTGTTCTCAAATTCCTTAGTAGTCGACATAAATCCTTAAAATACCGAGGGGCGGAACAGATTCTCGGGTAGATAGACACAGCTCCACTAAAACAGCTCCACATGTAGCATCCTATGGAATCTTGGCACGATCTACATGTTCCCGAATTCGTATCGAAATAATGGTTCTAACGCCACCAACCACGCTCCAATTAGAGATCGTATGAGATAATTATGTGTGTTTTAAGTTGACACAGTGATGTTGGGAATTTTCTGCGGGTGGAGGCTTCGAAAAGGAGAGAAGAGGCCGACTATTTATGAAAGAAGTTAGGGTTTCCTTTTATTTATGTCAATGGGTAAGGGGTTAGACTCGGGTTCGGCTTTAGTAGTCGGGTGAGATGAGTGATCCATAAACCCGATCCAAGTCCAATAATCCAATTATAGAACTTCCCAAAATAGAATTACCCAATTAGTAACATAGTCTATAATTCACCAAATTCCCAAAATAACTCTTATTAATTCCCTCAAAATGATTAATAAACGTAACACCCTAATTAATTAAAGTCCCAAAATTGTGGGTTGTTACAGTCTTCCCTCCTTAAAACAAAGATTCATCCCGAATCTTTAAACCCATTCCTCAAAAGTTTCGCTCTTCACTAGTAACGTTGATCACAAGATAGAATGAAGATTTTGAAATGGTAGTGCAAGGGCATGCCCATGGCATAAGCAAAAAGGGTATTTGAATGAAAATTGGAGTAAGTTGTGACAAAGCACACAAAGCACCTCACAATAGTGCACATAAGAGTAAGTTGAAATCACATCAATCACATAACACAAGAGTTCGAGCGAGAAAAAACAAGGTGTGCAGGGCTCTCGTCCCCCTTAAAATAAAGGTTCGTCCCGAACCGAAAATATATTAATCGAACAGGTGATGGTACTTCTCACGCATAACTGACTCCACTTCCCAAATTGCTTGTTCAACATTGTTATTACACCACAAAACCTTTACCATACGTGTTTCAGTTCGTCTAGTTTTCCGTACCTTGGTGTCCAAAATTTTCAATGGCGCTTCCTCATATGTCATGGTTTCATCCAACTCGATAGTTTTCGGATTTAACACATGGGACGGATCACTGATGTATGGTCTGAGTTGTGAAACATGGAACACATTGTGTACCTTATCGTGGTTTGTAGGCAAGTCTAACTTATAAGCGACTTCTCCAATCCTTTTTGTCACTTTGTAGGGTCCAATGAATTTTGGGTTTAGTTTTCTTTTCTTTCCACCCCACCACACCTCTAGTAGGTGACACCCACATGAGCACCATGTGTCTTTCATGGATGTGCGCACTTTGTCAGTCTATTTACAATGACCCAAATTATTCTTCTCCTTGGGTGTCCTAGGTAATCCTGCAATGAAATCCATGGGTATGCATCTCCATTTCCATTTCGGTACAGTAGTGGTTATATTTTGCCTTGAGATCTATTATGCTCACTCTTAACCTTTCGACAAACCAAACACCTAGACGCAAAGTCACAAACATCCTTCTTCATTCCAGACCACCAGAACAATTTTCCCAAATCTTGGTACGTCTTAACGCATCCTGGGTGTACCGAATATTCGCGGGCGTAGGCTTCGGTTATAGTTTTGTTCCTTAGCAAAGTGTCATCAGGTATGCAGATCCGGTCCTGAAATCGAATGATTCCATCTTCACTCTTTTTGAACAATTCAGGCTCCTTTACCATCTTGTCCGTTATTATCTTATCAGTCACCTATAACTCCTTAATTTCCCCCAAGATATCATTCTCAATTTATGTCGTTCCTGAAGTCACTTCTGGTTCAGTCAACTGGACTCCGAAATTGAGGAATTCGTCTCTTAGTTTCTCCCTTAGATCAACTAATTAAACCGAATGTAGAGACTTTCTGCTCCGTGCGTCAGCTACGGCGTTGGCTTTTCCCTTCATGATACCGTCTCTCCATGTCATAGTCTTTGATCGACTCCAACTATCCCCTCTGGCGCATTTACAGCTCCCTTTGTGTGAATATTATACTTTAGATTCTCATAGTCAGAAAAGATTTCGAACGCAACCTCAAATAAATAGTATCTCCTTGCCTTTTAATTTAACTAGTATGATCTTAATCCCAGTTCCACTTATCTACACGTTTTGTGTTTGATTGTCCAACATTGCCGAATTCCTTCACGACAGCTTCGACTTACGATTCTGCACCTTTAAACAAAATTTGGCCTCAATCACTTCATACACCTTTAAGCGAGATCGTTACAAGAACCATATCTTAAATTGATGGTAAAATCAGATTCTCCAACTATTAAAACTTCAAGATACGACACGTACTACCAGTATTGGAGTCTCAAAATGGGGCACTTACAGTGCTACTACATACCATGATGCGTTTACATTCGACCATATTGCTCAGAAAATAACTTTATCAACCCAAGCCAACTTTCCAGTGCGTTCGTATGAAGCCACTTACCAAATGACCAAACCTCTATAATTTAAGATTCTTAACAACTTTAACCCAAAAGTATTTGCCACCGAAATAGATGTTATTTAAGTTTTCCTCCTAAAGATCCGCCACTACAGTCGAGAGGGCATTAGCAACTTGTTTGGAAGACTTAGTCTTTCATTCTCCATGAATACACTACCCTTTCGCTTTGTTCATTGCACATCTTTTGTCGTTATCAACCCAATACTATACAAAACGATGGTTGCTAATGTCACCCTATTTCCACATTAGCTCATCCATAATCAACTATGATTAACAATTACCTTAAGGGGGTGTCACCTGAGCATAATATATAAGCTTCATTAATGATTTGTAGCGTCTCATAATCACGTAAGGCGTCAAATTACGTCCAATTGTCCATAAATTATCCAACTGGTTGTATTCAGAATTAGGGCCCCTGTTCATAAATTATCCCACTTTATTCACACAATAGACACGTCACAATGTCAAATCCATAATTCTCTTCGCTTCCTTAACTTGCAAAGTTAAACTTCAAAATCTTATAGATTACCTCAAGATCAAGTCGTTCTCCATAGCCAAATTTCATAGCCATACACCACGGAATGTAGCTCAACTTCCCGATTCGTAAAGCATTTCCTTATGCGCACATACCACTTACCACATCTCTAATGGTTTACAACTTTATCATCTGATGACACCTCACTTGATCCCATACCTTGATATGTAACAATTTTCCTTTACTCGAGCTTATGACCTATTAATTCAACTCAGGATATCAAGTCCAAAGATGGTAGGAAATCTTTTTGCGCATAACTCACATGTCCAACAGTTTACCCCTAAATGGTATAGTAGTCTTTTAAACTCAAAATTTCATTGTTACAGCATAGTGGATAGTTGTTTTCTTCTTACACTTGCACCTTTGTGCTATGAGTCCCAAAACAATTCTTATTTCGATCCCCAATTATTTAAATTGTACCAAAATTTCATCATATGGACACCCAACTAGTGTAGAAACAATCGGCATATCGATCTAACCCTATAGTTGATGCCAAAGTTATAACCATTTATTATACTATATACCGAGTCATATCCATGAGTGAGTAAGTTTCCTTAACAATTTATATGGCCGAGAAATCCTTAATGCATTTTTCTTTCACCTTCTTCACACTACAAACCAGGTCAAGTACTTACGAGAAGATACATGTTATCTCTTAGAGCTAGATCTTCCTCTAGTCAGTCTGCCGTTCCTTTGGGATTAAATTCTCCGTACATATAATTACTCAATATGTATTCAAGCATCTCTCCTCCTCGTCTATCAGACGTCCAACACTTTGATCATGTGACCCCCAAAACAAGATCATGTAGCAAGGTTCAAAAGCCCGTCATTTTCTCCATTACCAACATTATTATTTCCCGGGCCATTGTTGTTTCCATTACCCCCATTATTACCAGCGTTGTTCTGCGCTGCGTTGGCCATCCGGGTCACAGCCTGAACCATTACCTCCTGATGTTGTGCCATTTGAGCCAGGGTAGCTGTCAAATCGGGACCGTTGTTTCGCACCATTGTCTATAAAGCAATATCGTTTGTATCAGTTGTAACCAACTCAATTAGATTCCATACTAGATCTTGACATATGTAAGCATGAATTAGCACAAATCAATCAATAAACGAATAATTATTCACCAAATAATTTTTCTTAGTAGGGGTGATCCGTTGGACATAGAGCCAATTTGTCAAATTTGTTGATTTCTGGTAATTTATCTTTCCGGGTGGTATCAAAATGCCACTGTGTCGGGATATTGTATCTGTCTCCCCAGGAAAATGGATATCTCCAGACAAAATTTTAACTTCAATCTTTTTTTTTTTCCTCTCCACCCGAACCATTCCGCCGACTTGGCTTCTTGTATTTAAAGTGATTTGCGTATCTAGCAAATATGTCATGTTAGGAATCCGACTCAGGGATACAAATACAAGATAAACGTTTTTCGTCTATACGTCTCGTCCGAGTTTAACTTTTCGGAATTTTAGATTTTTTTTTTTTTTTTGGGAACCACGACTCGTGTCCACAGTTGCACGAGTCATGTCCGGATCAGCAGCAAAACAGACGAACAAAATTTCGGGGACGGGTCGTGTCCTTATGGGCACGAGTCGTGCAGCTCTCGATTGAGCTCTACAACGTAATTTCAATTGACAAAAACAATACTCAATCAATAATGACACTCAAATAGCAAATAATCGAATCAATATCAGTGAATAATCATAATATCGTAATAGTATTGGGGTATTGTCCCCACTTAGAAGTATGCATTGGCAAGACTCCAACTAAAATTATAAATTGATAAAACATACAATCTTCAAATCCGACTTATCGGTACCATATGTTCACACAATTATAAGGATAATAAACCAATCACACCCTCAATAATCTCCACTAGAAGAGCGATCCTCAATATTTCAACAAACGATACTATGATCAAGGATATATAGAGTTTCCTACGCTACCAACCCCATCATTCATACAAATACTTCATTGACGCTTTAATATATCGATCCCTCTTACTCATTCCTAAATTTCAAAATTCACAGTAGTGTACTTGCATGCACATAGTCCTTTTCATCTAACCCAAATAATAAATTGAACAATATACACGAAACTCTCAAATTCCTCATGCTCAACTCCCTTATAGACTCACCCTTACTAGTCCCTTCTTCAACTTTTCACATTTCACCTAAAGTAATCAAGGTTCCTCACCTATGGGCGTGTGATCAAGTTAGATGGAGTAGCGCGGGGTATTCTAAAAGGGATAAGCATAAGTTTTGTCAATTGATTTCTCCCAATTTTCTCATTAACATGAATAGGGTATCGTGGTTAGAAAAAGAACCAAATGGGTGTGTTGAAAATTGTGGTTTAACACCATCTCACTTAAACCAATCCAACATCATGTTCCAAATCGTAACTCATCTTCAAGGACAAAAGAATTTGACAACGGCGACATTAAGTAAGCAAGGCCTAAACCATCCTCACACTCATTCTCAATATATCCCAAATATCTTTCACGTCCTTATATAACTTAAAATAGCTTCAAGTCCTTCTAACATAACCTCTAGTCGCCCTTAGTACTTTCACATCACACTCCACGTAATAAATAACCGCAATATGTTGAACTAATTACCCTTGGGGTTATAACTCAAAGAATCATAATTTCTATTAGTATCAAAGAAAACCTACAATGAGATGCTTCCCAATAATGACATTCGGTCTCAAATCAAAAGTCTCAAAAGTCGGCTTTAAAACTCCGTAGTAAATGAAGGGGAAACACATAGCACTTAGCAATCAACATGCGTATGAATGCACCCATCCCGTTCCCAGTTTGCAAATTTCTTAAAACAAGTTTTGAAAACTTTTGTAGACTCGACGAATCAGAACCTATAGCTCGGATACCAACTGTAACAACCCTAAAATTTGCTCAAAGAAATATATAGAATTGTCACGCCACAATTGACTATCGAGTCAATTGTTAGGCTATAAATTCAGACACAACAAACTAAACGAGAAAGATACAGCGGAAGTCTTAAAACTGTCGAACTACAATTCTCAAAACCAAACTCAAATTACATAATCCAAAAGAAATAAAGTTTCAATAAATGTTTGTGAATCCCCAACATGCAAATCGACTTCTCAAGCAAGCATCCAAAGCATCAAGACCTGTCAACTACGCCATCGAGAATGACGTAGGCCCCAGAATAAGGTAGGGAACAAACCAGAAAACAGAACGTCAGCACAGGCTGAGTAAGAAACATAAAGCAAAGAAACAAAGATACGCGCCTTGAGGCGCGTAGCTAACAAATAATAAGCATTGGATATAATAATGAATACAGAGTACCATCGGGACACGGCAGTGCGATAGTCACGTATCGCTGACGAGACAAACGGTCTTGTCTATCATACACGGCCATTTCTTTAGGACACAATCTGATAGTGTGATGTTAGAGGGTGAGAGAATGATATGAGTTGATTAGGGACCATGACTTTGAACTCTACATACTTATATCTTAATCAGTTATCACTCCATCATTGAATAAGAGATAACCGATTAATCTCAACACATACTCCTTCTATAAAAAAAATATAAGTTGTTCTCACTTTTCGAGAAAGTGATTTGACCGCCCTATATCTCTCAATATATATATATACGGGTGAAACTTATAAAAACATGTATTCTTGTGATAGATTTTTGGATACAAATCTAGTAATACACGTCTCATAATTTTTGGCCAACTATTTTTTCGTTAAATTGATGGTTAAACCGTCATCTCAAAAAGTGAGGTTTTATGGAGGGAGTATATAATAGTACACCAGATCACTTTTATGGTCTCGCCTTAAAATGGCCTTAAAATGACCTAGTTAACACACATTATAACAGCTGTTTATAGCAACGTACGTAAACATTATTTGTGAACTACGTAAATCTGTCTCACTGTGTGTCATTCTCGAATTTGCAACAACATAGACACATAGTCATTCACGATTTTGACAATGTGCAGTTCTTCAAAGCTCTTGGCAAAGTATGGCATCAGAAAGGTGGACATGGCGAGAAAGACAAGCAGGAGTTCATGGACATCCTAAGGGTACTCGAAGCAGAGTTGGGAGACAAACCATACTTTGGAGGCGACACATTCGGGTTTTTGGACATTGCGCTGATACCGAATTATAGCTGGTTTTACGCCTATGAGAAATGCTCTGAAGTAAGTATAGAGGCCGAGTGCCCAACGCTGGTGGCGTAGCCGAAAAGATGCATGGAGAGGGACACCGTGAAACGTTGCTTACCTGATCCGCAGAAAATGTACGAGTATGTTTTATGGCTGAAGAATAGGTATTGCAAGGAATGATTAAAATAGCTAGCCAAAGAGGTCGAACGTTTTCTTTTGAGTTCAAAAATGCTTGTGTTTCTACCCAAAATAAGTTGGGAAAACTTGCTTGGTGAAATCAAACAATGTTGCATACATTTCAATTTTAATGGCGAAAGCTAAACAATATTACTCCGTACTCCTTACCAACATTGGTTTGGTATTAATTAGATTGAGTCAAAACTCAAAATTGAAGTAACCGTAAGACAAGCTTAAAAGTTACTAACCTCCTACCCAAAAATTTCTCCCCTTTTTGTTTTGCTATTTTGAGTGGTCATGTAAAAAGTTATTCCTAAACCATATGAATTGTTTTGTTGTAAAAATCAGAACATTATCTATTTTGCGCTGCATTGCATTCTAAATTTCTACCCGTTCCACTTAAATTTAAGGCAAATGGATTTTTCATTTGCTCTAACCGTAGATCCCAACATGGAATAGAGTATTAGACCATTTCAATGACCAAGGGTGCAAATCATTCAATCTACGGTTGATTTTATCAAATATATTTGAGTATAAGATAGCCCGTCCACCTCAGATTACCCTCAGATTACCCTCAGAATACGTCCATGTTGTCGTGCCCCAAATATTTGTTGATCCAATATGTCTCATTATCATTTGCCTAATACTATACTAGAGTGTATAATGGACCTAGAAAGTTGATGAAACCACGTGGTGTCAAAAAGAGGTTGGTCATTAGGAATTGAAAATATAGTCACTTAAGTCAGGACTAGGGTACTGACTTTGGGTTTAAAAAATGGTTAAACTTTCAGTGACTAAAACGAAAGCGGTGACATCAGATTACAATTTTGGAGCAACCTATTTAGAACGAAATCCCACTATAAAACCAAACAAATTACATTTTCCCCATTTCAAATCAATAGTAGTTCATTACTCTCTTCCTCGAAGCGCAAAAGTCAGTACAAATCGTCGAGTATAAGGCTAGTGGTCATAATGTCGAATGATCTAGTGTTGTTGGGGTTTTGGTCTAGTCCCTTCTCTACTAGGGTCGAAATTGCCCTGGAAGAAAAGGGTATCACATACTAGTATGAGTCTAGGGAAGAGGACTTGTACAATGCGAAAAGCCCACTTCTTTTAGAAATGAACCCGATTCACAAGAAAATCCCGGTTTTGATACACAAGGGAAAACCAATATGCGAGTCTGGGGTGATAATGGAGTATATAGATGAGATGTGGCAGCACAAGTCTCCGGCATTGATGCCTTCTGATCCTTACGAGAGAGCTCGAGCTCGTTTCTGGACTGATTATAATGATAAGACGGTATGCCTTTTTCCGTTCTTTTTCTTGCATTGTTAGTGAACTACGTAATTTGGGTGTTAATCTTGATTGTTGTTTATAAACGTATCCTTCACCACATAATTGTTCAAATTTCACAATGCTGCAGTTCCTTTTTGCTCTGCGCAAGGTGTGGAGGCAGAAAGCCGGACATGATGAGAAAGACAAGCAGGAGTTCTTGGACATCCTGAGACTCCTAGAAGCAGAGCTAGGAGACAAGCCCTACTTTGGAGGGGACACATTAGGATTTCTAGACATCACGCTGATCCCGGATTATAGCTGGTTTTACGCCTACGAGACATGCTCCGATGTAAGCATTGAGGCCGAGTGCCCAACGCTGGTGGCGTGGGCGAAGAGATGCTTGGAGAGAGACAGCGTGAAACGCTGCTTACCTGATCAGTTCAAAATGCATGAGTATGTAATATGGCTGAAGAAGAGGTTTGGGAATGATGAAGAAGCAAACCACAAAGATTCACGGTTTTTCGAGTTTTCAAGTTGCAAATAAACTGCTAAAACTTGTTTGGTGTAATCAGTAAATTGTAGTACTAATGGAGATTGTATTGCATGTACTGTAGTTCTTCTTGGAGGTTTTAAGGAAGAAGAAAAATAAAGTTCCTAGTTCTTCTGAACTTTCTATCCAGTCGAATTTCGGGCTCAACCCTAGACACAGGTTTCAACCCTGGTCATGGGTACCACACTCGATGATCCAACCAACTTAAAAGTTCAACTAGCCGGGCATCTTACAGTTTTTTCTAGACAATGACATTTCGGATGGCTCCTGTGGACCGAATCAGAAAGTAATACTGTATATGACAAGCTTAAAGTGTGTAATACTTTGATTATTCGAGTATCAATACGCTATAGCTTACATATCTCACAACTTAAGAAAAATAGAAAATACAAAAAGTGGCTCAGGTAAAGACCTTCAGGCCAAGAACCAAATAGCTCAAACATGGATAAGGCATACAGACTTACAGAGGTATAACATTGCAGCTTTCCAACAGCGATTTTAGAAAGTGCTAAGCAGATCTTCCAACTGGCAGCATAGCCACAACAGCCTGGAGGTACCATTTCACAGTGCAAGGACACAAAGCAGTCCTATTGCTCTACCAACCGCCGGACTGCTTCAATAACTTAGAGCTGTTTGACGACTTGCCACCTTTATCTTTGTAGGAATTTCTGGACGTATAGTTGGGCCTTCTTCCACGCGCGGATGCTATGGCCCTCTCTCTTTGCCTGCTGAGGCTTTTCATTAGCTCGGGGTTTTCATCATCACTTTCTTCCTGCAAAGGTGAGAACTAGTTTTAGTATTACACATACCTCCACAACAAATAACCCTTAGATTGAAAGGTCCGGAACATCCAGATAGAACTGAGGTACTTGGATGTGATATGAGGATTTGTCGAAGTGAAATGAACTATAGCATGGATGGTGTTAAATGAGTCCTTTCTGAGATCATAAGTTCCAACCTAGCAATGCGTTTTCAGGAATTTAAGTTCCTTATCCGTCCTCCCTCAAAAGGGTTTGACCCAACCTGACTCCGACATACGCCGTATGAACAGAGGGCAAAATATTCGAGATCATTCCTCACCCATATGATAAATCAATGCCACCCGCCCTCCTATGCCCCATGTTTATACATTGCAAACTATCACCAGAGGCATCAAAGAGTACGGCCGTTATGGTTATGTGCTTTTGTGAAGAAAGTACAAACCTCGTCATCTGTATCCTCTGCCTCTTCTCTGCCGCTTGGATCTGAAGATAAAATCACAGGACTGTTGACCGCATGACAATCTTGTTCTTGATGTCCCTAAGTAAGCAAAGGATATGAGACAAGCTTTAGTCTGCAAACTAAATAAGGCCAAACAAGGAATACAGAATATCCCTACAAGATCGTATATAGAAGAGTTGAAAGGGGGGATGTGCGTAAACCCCCAGAAAATTAAAATATATACACCCGGGCGTATTTTATCCACTTTGTCCCCTCCCTGAAAGCTCTCCTATATAACCCCACCCTTATTTCTTAAAAACATGGACGATTTCTCAACCCCCCCTATTTCCTCATTTAGCCGAGGACTGAGAATATTTGAAAATACCCAGGGTGTATCATGTATGGTAGTCACATAATTGGCTTCTCAAACATCTAAAAGTACAAATGATTCACGCCTTTTTAATGATATATTGGTTCAACCTTTGTGTACATACAAGGCTACAAGCCATATTTTGCACATATGACGAAACAAAACATAAGAAAACATAACAGAGCTAGAGATTAACGAATGATTTCACCATATACGGTTCATTTTTGCCACTACCCAAGCCGAGTGTTGACAAATAACCAAAACATCATTGCCTATCCATAGTTTCTGGACTCACTACGTATTGTGGTCGCGAATGGTTGATACAATCATTGATCATTCACAAACGATACACGAGAAAGGATAAAGGTGAGGACAGAAATGCACAATTGCCGTTTCACAGTAGAAACAAGAATACTGGGAAAAAAATTCACGAAAACAAGGAACTTAACCCCCTCAGCAACAAAATACCTGCTCTGTCAACTCAAGAGAATCATCATCCGTCAATTCTTCATCAATGCCTTCAGAACGCCTTTCAATGAACTGCAGGTTCAAAAATATAAGACATCCAGACAAATTGTTGACATGCAGCACAATATTCTGCTGTCTGCCACAGGCGCAATGAAGAAAAACAAGCTGGCCAATACAGTCAGTCAGCACATTTCCTTACTCTCCCTATTTGGAAGGGAAATTAAGATAGTCTGCTATTGCTAACTCGCAAAAGAAATAAGAGAAGCCTTCCAGAAGCAAACACAAGAGGTATATTATTTACCCTATCAAAATCATCCTGTTGCTCTTGGACGTATCCACTGGCAGAAAGTTCCTTATCCAACGAAACATCAGCCTTTGTAATAAAGGATAAGTTTGGCCTGCTATTATCTTCTCCAGCTGCCACTTGCTTATCAACTTCATCAGATTCCAGTTCAAAAGTCAGCTTAAATCTGCAGAAAGAAGATAAACGCATTCAGTTGTGAAAATACACAAACTAGGAGTTAAAAATAAAAAAAATAAAAAAAAAATAAAAAATAAAAAAAAAGAACCTACATAGTGAAATGTTGTTACATAAGATATTATAAAAAATTTGCAAACGACCACCTTATAGTTACAAATGTTTGCGAACAAACACCTAGCAGAACTGCAGAAATTACGTGACACCTCAGAAAAAGCTTAGCTGTAGTAATACCACATTGCTCACACTTTTGTCGAGAACTACGCAACCTACCCTCACTTGAGCTTCACGTTAAATGAAATGTATCATTTCCCTCAACTTAATTGTCCTAGCTCTTTGCCAATCCTATTATTTTAGCCATGTTGAATGTACTCATATTCAGACTTCGCCCCAAACAATGATATCTATAGAGACCTCTCTCCGTTTTCTCACTTTTTTCATTTTTATGTAAAAAATGAATTCGACCCCCTCTAAGACTTCCCCTTCCTTACCCTCTACTTCTCTCTATACAGTCAAAGTATGAGCTTGTATGAGAGAAATAATGCAATGGGAGTAGATAGAAGAAAACTGCCTTTGATAACTTGAAAGGTCGTGTGGACATCATGTGAGGGTAGTTTACTAGGTTAAGTGAACCCTGGCGACATGTTAAGTGAGATGGTATTTCCTATAGGTACGGTTTTCATAAGATGGTTGCTCGAATGTGCTTTTAAGTGTTTGTTCACAAAAGTGGCCATCTTGCCCATCCATAAGGAAGTTGTTCGTACTTTGTCTAACATATTAACTAGAAATAACAGAGCAATAGAGGTGCACCTTAAATGAGGTGCAAGGTAACAAGCCCCATGCCAGTTAAAACTAAGAATGTAACAAACAATGGTACAAAATTGGCATGGGACCACAGCAAGCTAGTTGCAGTAGTAGCCCTAGTAGGTGTGCTGCTATTTAAGAAATGAAATTGGTCTACAAAACCTATGATTCTTTGGAGAGGGGCAGAGTACACTAATGAAAAACTGATACATCCATTTATTAACTACATCATTATCCAATCAAATTACCCTAGGACAGGATAATAATACCATACGATGGAAAACACATAACACCAAAGCAGTTCAAACATGCTCAGTACCTTTTACGGAAGAATTTGAAGATGCATTCAACGTCACGATCAAAATACCTGCAAACGGAACAAACTTGCATGAAATCTAACGAGTGTTTCCAAAATAATGGACAATTACAAAGTTTGCAAGTAAGCATCAGCACTTTTAAATCTTAATAAGCAAAATCAGACCAACAAGGAAAGCTTGAAAGACCAGATAAATGTTACACACATTTTGGCATTCCTATGATTCACTGACACCATCTGCGGGAAATCAATCATTGTAATATTCTCTTCCTCATCAATCTACATACCAAGAGGAATAAAAAACAAAAGGTGGTCAGAGCTCCAACTCATCACATCAGAATTGACAAAGTTAAACAAGATAAATAAGATGAGTAAATTTGAATGCAAATAACGGATAGCATATCGATATCGTCTTTATACTATCTTATCTTCTAGAATGCAAATAATGCATAGCATATTGTGACGATTCAACCATTAATAACTCAAAAGGCAATCTCACGAACTACGATCAAGATGAAAAAATTGTGATGTTTAGGCTTTACAAGTTTGTAGAAATACATGTAATATATAAGTGACCACGTAGATTTAGATACAGAAGTCAAAGTGCATCATTAAAAAATCCAAAAGGCAAAGGATACAGAAAACTCAGTTCATCACTAATTGTTCATTGCACGGCAAGCTCTTAACCAATCAAGATCAAGATGAGATAATGAAAACAATAGCAATGATACATACCATGATGTTAAATTCATTAAAGTCGCAATGGATAAGCCCATGCTCTGCAAGCCGAACAATTAAACATACTATAGTTTCAAAGACAACATCTGGATTCTGTACATGCTTGACCTGCACCCTGATAAGAAAAATATTGGAATATGAGGATCAGCTTAACTTCTACATTTACACAGATTTTTCATTAATGCCAAGATACAACATGCAGAACAACATAAAAATGGGAGGTCCTACCTCAGAAAGGACTAGTATTCTTCTGAGGTCAAAACAATACACGAGTAGTATTTTGTATAAAGTCAAGAGAAAAAAAAGGCTTAATCTTCTTCTTTCCTAAATAAAAATTGTGTGAAGCTCACAATATATGTAAATCCTTCACCCTAGCATTGGAAAAGCTACATGGAAGAGCTCTAGAGTACTGCCCATAAAAACTCTTTCTCCCCATTCCGAAAACATGATCCTCAAGTGACACAGATACCGTTCACAGAATTTAGAATATCAAATGACATGTCTCACAAACAAGAAAGACGAGTACTCATATCAAACACAAAATCAAAGCAATCTGACAAGCAAGAATCTGCGAAGGACGAGCACTCACAGCGGATAGCCTTGGACAAGAGACATAACAACACAATGTCGATTACAATCAACCGCCTTTGGTACCGGAAAGCCATGGTCTTCCAGGGCCTGCCAAAAAATAACGTGTGAGATTCATGCAAAAGCCAGTAGGAAGTGTCAGATCCATCGGCAAGAGGTGCAATAGATAGAACCTTCATAAAACCAAACTCCTTAAGCGCCGCAAGACGAGACAAGTATAGCCAATTGAAACTGCTTCTGTGCTTCAAGTAATCACGTTTAGACTTGACAGCCCTAAAGGATACTCTACCAAGCCTGTGCAGCTTCATTGCCATAATAGTACCTTCTTCATTGACAACCTCGAATATATCTGGACGCCACAACAAAATCACAACCATTATAAAAGATTTCTTTTACTTAACCTAGACAAAGTACAGAAAAGAAGTTAAATATATTTACCAGATTCCTTTCCAACTCCAATTTGACGACCAACAGCAGTGATGACACCACTCTTTACCAAAGCACTGATGGCAAGAAAGTCATACCCAAGGTATGTTAACCGGAATCCATCATCTGATTAAAATGAAATATGTTATTAAAGTTCGGTCATACACAAGAAGATATAGAGTTCTAAGCTCTAATAATATCTAAGAAGTAAACATGCCGTGATCAGAGTAAAAAGGTTACTAACAATCAGAGGAGTCATGGTGAAGGAGCTTGTGCTTGAGCAAATTTTTCAAAACCTTATAAGTTCCCCCGTGCCTAAATTCAATCCGAGAAGGGAAGAACAAAAAGCAATTAGCTTTAACAAAATTACAAATGAAAGACAAAAACTTGGAGATACAATGATTAGTAAGAAAATTACTTGAGGCGGGCAATGCGATCAATGAGGGCAGAAGGCACAATCTCATGCTGCAATAGTCGAAAACAAACAAAACCCGAATAAACAAAATCAGAAAAACAACAACAAAATCAACAGCCTCGTATTAAGATTAACGAGGATGACCGATAAGCAAAAGGAACAGTAAGTAAGATCAGTACATTGCGCATGCCCAACTCGACTGCAACGAGAACCCGAAAATCATCTTTAGAAAGATATCTCAACACATTGACATCCAACTTCATAGGTGCTGCTCCTGCTGCTGCTGGGTTCCTCTCTCTTTCGGTTTAGTTATCAACCTAACAATTGGCCAATAAACCCCAATTAATGACCAAAACCCCTATAAATTTCCATTTCAAATGCCCAAAAAAACCCCTCTACCTTCTTAATCACTCTTCTAAAAACCCCTTTTCAATTGGAAAAGCAGATCAACCTAACAATTGGCCAATAAACCCAATTAATGACCAAAAACCCCTACGAATTTCCATTTCAAATACACCAGAAAAACCACTCTAGTCTCTAGCTTCTTAATCACTGTTCTAAAACCCCCTATTCAATTGAATAAAAAATCTCAAAAATAACAATTGAATTGAGAAAACATATCAAATAATTAACTGGAATGCTATTTATCGCCCCAAATGGTGGGCTTATTTATCGCCCCAAATATGGCATGACGAAAATAACCCTGCTTTGTTTTATCTTGTTTTGTCCTTCATTCTTATGTATTTCCCATTTCACCTTCACCCACTCTCTTTGCCTCCCTTTAATTTCCCCATTAATACTGCCGTTCATGGATCTTTGTTGAGCCACCACGAGCACCGCTCGCGCCACCACTTTTCACCGCCGCCGAGGTTACTTTTCGGTGCCGATTCAAAGTAATTTCAACGGAAAAAAAAAAAAAGTTAAATCTCCAAACATCAAACCAATTTTTGAGTAAAAAAATTCATGGATTTTGCCCTACTAATTCATGGATATTAAAATTGATGTTCATGGACCTAATTAACCAAGATCCATAACAAAATACTTAAAACGTTTTGATCTCAAAAAATTAGAAACAATTTTTAATTAGAACCATTGTACACCATTAAAATCCATACCTTATTCAATTAAAAACCATAAATTAACCCTGGGCGGCGGCGAAAATGGCGTCGACGGTGGCCGGAGAAATGGTGGGCCGCGGAGATGGAGAAGGCCTGTTATGGACGGCAATTAGTTGAAGCAGATGTCAAAGGAAGATCGAAAATGGAGGAGAGAGAAAGGATGGAGGTAGGATTGTAGGAAATACAGGGAGAAAGAAGGAGGAAGAGAGAAAAAGATGATTATCATCACGGGAAACAGGGTTGTGGTTTCATGAGGGTAATTACATACAAAAACATGTTGAACATGGCTTCACGCATGTGGAGCCGTATTGGTTATACGGTTGGACGTGGTTCAAACCGTATTTTGAACCCGGTTGAATGCTTATATATGATCACTTATCCATTTTGAGTGTGTTATGTGTGAGTGTGAGTGTAATTTTAATTTGGTGGGTGTTTACTTATGTACGTCTCCAATATTGATCTGAGTACGCTTAATGGGAGTCTGAGTGTATGCTTCTCTATGTTCATTATTTTTCATACGACGTCAAGTCTGAGTATGGTTAATCCGAGTGTACGTGTATCCGATTAAAATGCAAATTTATTGTATAATTTAGAGGTTAAAGTTAAAGGTTTTGGTGGAGATAAGTGGGAATAAATATTTCTTAAGAGACTAACATTTAATTTGGTCAATTTAGAGTATTATTACTCTAATTGTTTGTTTCAAAACCCGAACCCGGCTCGAAACAATCCAAATGACAATTGAACACGTTCACAAGAAATTACGAAAACTCATTGTAAGACTAAAGTATAATTTGTATAAGACTAAATTATGGGTGAAGATTGATTAATAACGGTTTCATTTCGTAGCATTTGACACCCATACACATCTCAAATATGAAACACCCCATACATCTCAAATATGAAACAAGACGCTTATAAATTTCATGCTTTTCTATAGTGTCTAACTACTATATTAATACAAAAGTTTTGTTTAGCAAAAAGTCCCCTTGTACAAATTGACAGCTCACTATGTAAATCAATGTGATCACTAATTTTTCACTGATTTTTTCAAACCTAAAATCTAAATGATGCCAAGCCTCAATCATTAATTACTAATTCAAGAATTAAGGCTACTAATCAGGAAATTAGTGAAGCAATGCATTTAATAGCCAGCCTTAAAACTGAAGTGCAGCACAGAGGAGCATCACTGATCACTCGGGTCAGTCATGCCTATTGTCTAAGCCAAAATGATCAGAGTTTTATCCATATAAACTTTGATCATCTAGCTTAGGTAATTAGATGTTATTTTGTCCTAAGACACTTGACATGTTGTGATTAAATAAAGAGCTCAAGTGGGAAGATCAACCGACAGATGCATGAGCATGCTTTGCCCTTTCAAGCATAAAAAATGTGAAGATATTTTGGGTTATCAAGGCTGAAGCAAGTAGGCAAGCAAGGAGGTCAATTAAGTAGCATTCTTAAAGCAAAACCTTTGCTCTAAGTTACTTGGCTAGGAATTAAGACTGGTCAACTTTCTTTATTTTCTGTAAATATGTTATCCTAACAGCCTAAGGGCTACGTAGCTCTGCTTTGTAAGAAAGTTGCCTTGTAAGAAAGCTTATAAATAGCTTTCCTTTCAGTTAAGCAAATCAGAATGCAGTTACAATAAAACCCAGAGTAAGAGAGAGTCTTATTTAGATTTGTATGAACATTCAGGTCGAGGAAACTGAATGAGTGAAGTACAGATTGCTTGCTGATTCTTGAGTGTGTACATCTCAGGAGGAAGTGAGTTCTTTCCTACCATTGGTCAAGAAAGTCGAGGGGAGAACAACCGTGTTTTCGAAGCCCGAGTTCTTTCTCAATAGTTGAGAGAATCGACTAGGCAGCAGGTTCATATCTTATAGGTTATCAACTACAAAAATCATATAAACTAAATATAATTTTCATATCCTCAAAAATAGCTAAAATTCCAAATAATTTGATAGTAATCCAGTTAACCAATTCGAGTATAATTATCAATATTATTGTTAAGTATAGTCTCGACTAAAATGGTCTGGTAGTACATCACTAAACCTGCACCAAAATTGAGTTTTTCATATATGAAACATTAGCGGCAAAATTTCTCCTCTTCGAAACAAAACTGAATCTGCTGACCTCCACCCCACCCCCTCTCAACTCACTCATTCTCTTCAACTCCTAAAATTAAACTATGTAAGAAATTAGGAATACCAAGCTTAGAAGAGTGTACAAAAACTGCAATTAAATCAATAAAAAAACCAATTACTTTAGGAATTAAACTACCAAACACTAAAAAGAACAAAGAGATAACTAAAGACGAAGAATCAGGGAAGAAGTGAGGTCTAGAGGAAGACATAAAGTATTAGTAATCAGGAATTCGAATCAGAAGTCTAATCCCCCTTTTCAAAACCCTAGAAATTTCATTTTATAACCAATATCAAATTGAACCAAAAAAACCGATTGCTAGAGTTGCTGTAAGATTACAACACCAAAAAATAAAGCAAAATCTAAATTCATAAACTAAGAAAATGTATAGAATCGAGCCCCAGATTAAAGAATCCAAAATGTGAGATTACAATCACTTACCTTACTATTGCAACCCGAATTCAAGCTTGGAGGAGAAGAGGAAGAATTTGAAGAACAACGGCGCGGCGAGGAGCAGACGAAAGATGGCAATCGGAGAGAGAAACTGAAGGGTGAGAGTTGGGTAGGAGCAGATGAGACACACGAGGAGAGAAAGAGAGAGTGTGTGTGATAAGGTGTTTTCGTGCTGAGAAGGATTGTGATTTGGATCCCACCTTTTAAGTTTATAAAAAAATAATCCAAAGTTTAGGTTCGTGTCACAAAAACAGTCTCATATATTTACAAACCTAGTTTAATACATTTCCGATCCTAAAATTATTATTTTACTTTTTACTTTTTTCTTTCTCCTTTACTGCTCCCACCTCCCCTTACTTTCCCTCTCCTCCAACTTGACACTACATACCACCACCGCCACCGGCTTGAGACACCAACCATCTACCCTCTGCCCGCCATCACCAACTTTGTGCTGCTAGTAGCGGCGCAACCCATTCCGCACACCCCCATGCCACCCCAACACCTCATCTCCGCAGTTTATAGCCATTTAACTTCCACCACCCTTCCCCTTGCACCAACAACCATCTGTATTACCATGTCGGGGAAGGAGAAATGTAATGTATATTAGAGATTTTTTTATTTTATGTATTGTTAATGTCAAGCACCCATTATTATTTGATGTAATGGTTTACTGTATAATCATGCCATTGATAGTTAGTTTTTTTTTTCTGAAAAAAAAAATCATTTTTTAGTGTGAAAAAAAAAAAAAATTAGGCTCGGAAATGCATAAGGGTGAGTTGGGATTATTTTTGTGACACAAGGCAAAACTTGGGATTATTTTTGTTGAAGTTAAAAGGTGGGATTATTTTTGGAAGATCCATCAAACGTAAGATTATTTTTGTAAAATTTTCCACTTATAGTGTATTCTTTTCTTAAGCCATTACAATAACCTATCAAACGCAACGGTTGTTTCAGGTATCGTTGCATTAGGACAACTTGTAGTGTTACATTTGCTCATTTTTGTTGTAGTGGTATTTGAACCTCTTTAAGATTATTTTTTGTTATTATAACACTTCATTGTTGTACAATCAAGTAAATTATTTATTCTAATTTCCAAAAAATGAGTATCATACATGTTACACTTATAAATCTTGTGTGAGGGTGCCCTTACTTTTATACGATTCCATGTGTTGCCCGTACTTTTGAAACTTCTACTTCATGTTAGAGTGGATATATTATGGCGATATGATTTTATCACGCTGAATATGTTCTATAGTAATCTGAATTTGTAAACGTTTGGGTTGAAGTTGTTGAAATATTATTATCTGATATTCACCATAGCAATCTAAAATTTGATTGTGCGATATCAAGTTTTTTGTTATTCTGAGTAGGATATATGCTCATGTCAATGTGTCTATGACCGCATGAATATGTGGTCACCTCGAATATCTAATTAACTTTATTGAACAAAATTAATTTGTTAAATTTCGTTTGAATTATCTATGTGCGTGTAAGTAGTTAAGTACGATGACCCCTATCCGTTAATCTGTATATATGCAACATGAAGTCCTCCATTTTTGAAAATTTAAAACAAACACACATTATAATTTAGAGATATTTGTCTTATGTTTCATCACTTTGTTCGGTTGCAAACTTGCAATCCTATACGCCCCTATGTAAAACATACATGTCCTCCTTCTCCGAAATCTATTCGATCTAAATTTAATTGGTTTTGCCCCTTAATATATATAAACAACCAAACAATTATGAAATGTAATTACAAAAGGCGTAATCAATTCGATATATAACACATGTATATATGAATATATGATACTCATTTTTCATAAATTAGAAGAAATACTTTATCTTTCCAAAAAATATAATATTTAAAAGATAAAATAATAAAATGGTGGCACGTGATTGGAGGGGTACACGGAGTGGGACACGAAAGTGGGACGGGTGATCCGCACTGCATAATGAAGTGTTATAAAACAAAAGGTAGTCTTAAAGAGGTTCTAATTCACACGTGTTGTTTCATATTTAAGATGTACTAGTTTTTACACCGTACGTATTCGTTGATTAGCGTGTTTGATTTCATACGTAAATTAGTAAAACAGAGATTCGTTGATTAGCGTGTTTGATCAACCTTCGCCCATAATTTAGTCTTATATTGAGTTTTTATAAGTTATTGTGAATGTGTTCAATTGCCATTTGGATATGCGCGCGCTCATATGAAAGTTGTTGAACTATAGTAATCCGAATATGTTTTATGGTAATCTGAATATGTGCTACACTACCTATAAATTGTTGAACTGTGTAATCTGAGTATGTTTTATAATAATCTGAATGTGTGTGATGCGTAGTACCCAGAAATCGTTGAACTGGGTAATCTATGTATGTTTTGTGGTAATCTGAATGTGTGCACGTTTAAATTACGACAAGCCATTATTGAGCTGTATTTTGAATACGGTTTGACCTGGGTTGAGTCGTGTTGGGAATACGGTTTGACCTGGGTTGGGCCGTATAGTCAACACGGTCAACCATTTTTTGGGTCTATATTTTCACATATATTGCCCGGAAAAAATGAAAATAAAAGAAATTTTCGTTAATCTTGGTCATGTTCACGCATTCCGACTGTAATCCTCCAAATCCCAACCTTTAATCATGTGGCAAATCTCAATTCTTCATATGCTCGATGATGCGCTAAGTTCAATAGATTTAATAATTATTGTTAATTACTGTGTAAATAGTTTTAATCTTGTGTTTTTAAAAGTTTGTAATTATATAGTTAGATTTTGTTAGGTAATTTTTTTTTTTTTTTTTTTTTGAGTGAAAGATTTGTTGGGTATTGTAAATGAGGTGAGAGAGTATACGAGTATATGTCAATGGAGGTGAAAGATTGAGTGAAGATGATAATGGATTAATGGAGATGGGGGAGTGATTGAAGATGAAGATGGATCGGAGGTGAAAGAGGAAGTGGTGATGAGGGTAAAATGAAGATAAGGTGAGAGATTAAAGATGTCAATGGAGGTGAAAGATTGTGTGAAGATAGTAATGGAGATGAGAGAGTAAGTGAAGATGGTAATGGAGGTGAGAGTGAGTGGAGATGACAGTGGAGGTGAGAGATGGAGTGAAGATGAGGGTAAAATGGATATTTCAAATTGGAAGGAGTTTAGTGAGAGGGGTAGAGTGGGTATCTCATGAGAATAATTGGGGCGATGAATAGCATATTTTGGGGCGATGAATAGCAACACCCTTATCAAGCTATCAACAATCAATATGACGATTCCCAAGTGTTTACTTTGACTTGTGAATATAGTAGTATAGTATTGCTACTAGTACCAGTTTGATGACACATTTTGCTCGACTTTATCCTTTTGTCACTCTTAAGAAAAGAAAAAACTATAGTAGAATTTTTTGGACGATAAGTGTTTTCTTTGAATATAGTTTATGTTATTTGATCTTCTATGATTCTTTAATTCAAAAAATTAGATTAAATTAATTCAATCAACTTTAATTCGATTTTAGTAGAATTATCGATTTTATGCATAGAATTATCTAAGGGAACGGAAAAAATATACTCTGACTTTGTCTTACACTCCACCCATATCTTGATATGCCCCAACCTCCCAAGGATACTTTGTGCGTTAAACAATCTTATCTCTCAAAATGTAACATATGTCCATTTGACTAAACATATGCACTATATTAGGACTGTAGCTATTATCTTACCAATGCGTATATCACGTTCAAGGAGCATGGTGGTGCTTGATTATCACAATAGAGAAGTAAGGACCACACTTAAAATTATAATTTCAATTTTCAAAATCTATCTAAGTTGACGAACTCAGTTCTTATTTGCGAACTCGGTTCGTTTAAGAATAATTCACAAACTGCAAAATGCAATGAATGAACGTCCTTTTTACAATTCTTGTAAAAACTCGAGTCGAGGCGGCGATATACCACTGCGTTTGCTCTGGAGACTGAGGTGTTTCCACTTACAAAAGAGTAAAAATGTAATGTACCCCGGGCAAAAGAGACGGAGCCCGGGAGGGGTGGGGGAAGAAAATTAAAACCGTGTAAAGGGAGTTACTAATTACTCCGTATATGGATCGAGGATCCAAGTGTGTAGGAGGTATAGGACATTAGGACCCCACCCATGTGTCTGCTTGAATAGAATGCTTGCCACACAAAGGTTCCTGTCGGAACAAGACTTCGTACATTGGACCTTCGCAGAGAAATGCTACACCAATCACGGTGATTAGAGCCCAAATTCTAATCACCGATTTTGGTGAATCTGGGCCGTTCATCTTGATTTGTAAGAAACCCCACCAACCCCACTTGTGAAATTTCTCTCTCCCCTTCATTGTCTATTGAATTTCTCTTTCCTCTTCCAAAACACACCTGACATCTCCCTCCCTCACCCGTCCACCACCTCATTCACCTCACACAACCCTGTGCTACCACCACCAGAAATCGATAAAAAAATCCACCGGAATATTATAGATCTAATTTCCAAATTATAGCATATTTATTCCTCTTATAAATTGGAGGCCAGGTGGTTTAACCACCTTGTCCTCTCCCCTATGAAATCAAAGCAGCAAATCGGAAACATGTGATCACCGGCACAATCCTGGTCTTCGTCGTCGGTTGTTGGTCGCCGGTCATATGTGGTGTATATTTTTATTTAAATGGTATATAGGAAGGAAGAAATGGTATATTAAGGAAATAAAATGGTATATTGGGGGTTGTGTTGTGATTGTGTTGTGATTTTGAGGTAGTGGGGGTCGCCGGTGTGCGGCTATTGGTGTTGGGTTGGGTTGGGTTGGGTGGTGTTTTTCTGGGTTTGGGTTGTTGGTGGTCCAACACTTGAATTGTTGTGGTGGAGAGAGAGGTCTAGTAGTGGTGTGGAGGAGAGCGGAGTGAGAGTGAGAGGTGGGAGGCGGCGAACTTGTGGTGCAATTGTATATTGCAAGTTTGAAATGGTATATAGTAGACGTAGAACTGTATATATGAATTTTTGGGATGATGGTTTTATATATTAAAGTGGTATTATGTAGTGGTTTGGTTGCCTGGGTGTGGGGTTGCCGTTGTCGTTCCTTGACGGAGCTTTTATTGGTGTGAGGATTGTTGCTTGATTGTGTTGTTCGAGATTGTGTGGGGGACGTCGCTGGTGTCGTCGGCCGGTGGATTCCGGTAGTTGGTAAGGAGGAGTGGGGGTATGTGTGGTGGTGAGTTGGTGACGGTAAGGAGAAGGAGAGTTATGGTCAGCTGGTGTTAGACTTGGGTTGGGAGGAGAGAGAAATGTTTTCTTTTTATAAACAACCCCACCTTTGGGAAATGCTACACCAATCACCGTGATTGGCATTCCCTTGCCAATCACCGCAGTTGTGGCACACGCTCCCCAGCTTCCCATCGAAAGTAGCATAAAGGGTAAGAAAGTGGGGCTCCCCAGTTTGATAAAATATGTAATTAATTTATGGAAAATGGAAAATAAATGAAACAAATATCTGGATAATTTCTCTCATCTCCCTCAAATACATCATTTCTCTCTCCTCTTCAAATTCTTGGCCTTATTTTTCATCATCAATTTCCAAATCTTCTAAATTGAAATATAAATAAATAAATTGAATAAATAAATGGGCAAACTATTCTGGGCAAACTATTCAGGGCAAACTATTGAGATCTATCTGGGTTTTAGGGTGCTTGGGTTGTATAGAAGAGAGAAGGGAATTAGGGTTTTCTGGGTTTGGGTTATTGTTTATGGTGGTGATAGGATTGGAGGGTCATGGTGGTGTGTTGTTGTTGTAATTAACTCAAACCACCACATCCTTTTCCAATTGTATACTCAAAATTAAAATGGTATATGTGAAACTTGTAATTGTACATGAATTATTAGGATTTTAATCAG
This sequence comes from Spergularia marina, assembly GCA_963680865.1. NCBI lineage: Eukaryota > Viridiplantae > Streptophyta > Magnoliopsida > Caryophyllales > Caryophyllaceae > Spergularia > Spergularia marina. The sequence goes on along the minus strand of OY804553.1, from coordinate 15,192,863 downwards.
TTTATCGATGACGGTGGGGAATAGTGGACGAAATGGTGGTTGGTATTTAAGGATGTGATGCGGCTTGGGGCTTCAAGTGGCTGTCGTCAAGGTTGCCCCCATCTTCTCCTACCAATCGTTGGTGTCGGTGTAATTTTGCTTGGCCTGGTGAATTTAACTAGTATACTCCGTGATAAACAAGTGTATGATAAAATTGTATATGGTAAATTTGAAATGGTATACGGGGAATATGAAATTGTATATGTTGGTTTGAGAATTGGATGGTTGGTGGTGTATGGTCACCGGTGATGGGTGTCGCTGGAAGATGGCCCTTGGGTTTCCGTAAAGTACACTACAGTCGGGCTGGGGATTGTGGTGGTGGTGCGGGATGAAGGAATGATGTGACAGGATGTGTTTCCGGTGGTTGTTGGGTTAGTGTTAGGGTGTGGTGAATTGGGGATTTCAATTTTCGTGGTGAGAGGATAAAATAATAAATGTTGATGGTTGTGTAAAATGAAACGATTGACAGAAAATAGAAATTGGAAAATCATAATTTTTTTTTTTTTTTTTTTTTTTTTTTTTTTTTTGCATTTTAGGAAATATATTCCTTTTATTACAACAATATAGAGAACTGATAGAGGGAGCACTGTGCTCCGCAAATTCTCGTACAACACACAAAACGACAAGCAAGTAGGAGGGCACCGGAGCAAATTGTGGCAAATTGTGGAAATTCGGGGAGGGACTTCTAATAAAAAAAAATTGTACCCAATACTCAGAAATGCCCCTCATTTTCTGATTATCAATTTCTCTTTCTAGTTTCTACCATCTCCTTCTCTCTCCTCAACTCAGATAATCTAAACCCCACCCCAAATTACTCTTCGATCCGATTTCTCCTACTGTTAATTCATTATGCTAATTGATTGTTTTTAGCAATTTCTGATCTTCTCTTTTTTTTCTTCTCAATCAAACTCCACTCACCTTATTCTCAACACAAAGCTATCTGCAATAGACATTGAAGAGGATGATAGTTGGCGACATAGTTCCTGAGATACATGAGATGAAGGTATCTTATTCATGCTTGTTGATTTCTTTAATATGATTTGATTAAAAGAAATTAGGTTTTGATCTGGTCATTGGTTAAGGTGTTTCATCTAAAGATTTTTTTTATTTTTATTTTTATATATTGGGTGAAATTAGGTTTAGAATGTGAAATGATTGGTAAATTTATTTAGTTATACTATGATTGGTAAATTTTTTTAGTTATACTATGATCGGTGTATTTAATATTGAGTTAGTAATTGAAAATTTTTGGGGAAAATTCATGCATGTTATTAGCATGTTCAAGGAGGTTTTGTTAATTAGTTTTTGACAATTCAGATTAAATTTAAAAGACTTGAGGCTTTTGATTGTAGGATTTTATAAGAGGATGTATGTGAGGTATTATCTCCAAATTCATTAGATGGAGGTAGAGGTGTATAGGTTTATTTGAATAGAACTAGAGGAACTAGTATAGTATGAAAACAACCCCTGGTGTAAGTGTAACAACCCTAAATTTTGACAAACTATAAATAGAAATAAATTTAGAATTGTCACGCCGCAATTGACTACCAAGTCAATTGCTAGACTAGAAATTCAACTGCAATTAACCAACGAAAAATAAAACAGCGGAAGTCTTTAAATGTCGAGCTATGGTTCTCAAAACGAAATCCAAATTACAAAATCAGAACGAAATGAAGTCTGAGATAAAACAAAGTCTTTCGAAAACCCCAACATGATCAGCTTCGTAAGCATGCAGCCATATCATCAAGACCTGTCAACTATGCCATCGAAGATTGACATAGGCCCCAGAACACGGTAGGGACGAACCAGAAAACAGAACGTCAGCACAGGCTGAGTAAGAAATAACAAGCATAAAGAACAAATAAGATACGCGCCTTAAGGCGCGTAGCTAACAAGAATGAATTGACGTTATAACATAGGATTAACAATAGCAACAGAGTGCATTATCAAAAGAGCATCGTCGCTCAGTTTATATATATTGTTTAATTATTCGGCCAGGGTCCTACCCCATAGCCCCACTTAACGAACTTTGTTCGAGCTAGAGTTGTAATTATCGCCCTAATAATCCCGAGTGTGCACACCCCTCACAAGACAGGCCGGTAGGACGAGCTCCTATCTAGGAGGAAGACTATTAGGAAGTCGGCAGCTAACCCGACCCTACGTACCTTGATCAGAGGTATATCAACGATGATCGGCCGAGCCGAATACATCGTACTCTAGGTGGAGTCATTTATATTCTTTCATCCGTTTTATATACGTTATTCAAAGATGCATTATTCGACGATACAAATTATAATGATCATAATCGATAGATATTTGAAGCGAAACAAAAACACAAGCAATAAGCAAACACACCACTCGACCGAGTGGCCGAGTGGTGGTCTCGGCTAGAGGCCGAAGAACGGCAAGAGGCCGAAGGGCCGTGGGGAGCATGTGGTCGAAAGACCGCAAACGAACATTGATAAGATGGAAGGAAAATATGCTCAATGATATAATTAAGCACAAGCGAAACGGGTAACAAGAATGAATGTGTAAAGCAAGAACATGCGATGATCAAGCAATGTGTATCAAACAAGATAATGGTTAGTGAGAGATTTGTGATCAACGTTCTTACCTTACTAGCAAGTCACAAAATCAACACAAGACTTTAGAATGGTACTTCCTCGAACACACAACCTAAAAACCAAATAACAAATCACCAATTATCAACCATCACACTACCAACACCAATAAGACACCTCTAGACTCGTATTCCAACACTCAAACGATCTCCAAACGTAACCAAATTCGCACAGCACCTTACTAAACATACCAACAATATAAACCCATCATAAACTCATCAAAACCATGATGATAATACTCAAATTAAGGTGAGACCAGATCTGGGCAGCATGTCTTTTCCACCATTAAAACATCATAAAACATCTCTAAACCCTAATCACGAATTCTACAAATCATATCAAACAATCCCTCCAATTACTACACAATTCTAATCATAAAATCATCATTAAATCATTATAACTTCAATCACGAGAACCCTAATTCACAACTTTAATATTTCATGCATCAAAACACAATTAATCACAACTAAGAACCCACCAATAACTAATCATCACTTAATTCATGCTTAAACTTCAATTAACATGAATAATAGAAAAGCCCTAATCTGAAAATCATACTAAAGGGGTTTAAAACTTACAACTTTTGGTTACAAAACCAAAAGAAAGAGCAAAGAGACGCGGTGGAGGCGCTAGGGCGGTCGGCGGCGGCGAAGGGTGCGGCGGCGGCCTCGGTCGTGCGCTCTTCTTCTTCTTCTCCTCTCTTTTTTTTTTTTTTTTTTCTTTCTTTTTGCTGCTGCTGCCGTGAGGGGGAGTGGGGAGGGTTTGGTGTTTGTTTTATTCCTTTGTAGAAAATAGGAAGGGTTTAGTAAGGGTATTTTGGTAATTTTGCCAAACAGTTGCCCAATTAGGAAAGCGTCTCTAAACGGAAGGTATACCTTAATTCCCAAAATAGATTTTCACGCCCTTAAAACGAGATTCTCCCAATACTTTGTACAATTCAAGTAACCCAAAAATATGGGGTGTTACAATCTTCCCCCCTTAAACAAAGATTCATCCCGAATCTTTAAACCCATCCTTCAAAAAGGCACGCTCTTAACTAGTGACATTGATCACAGGGTAAAACAAGTACTTGGAAATGTAATATAAGATCATAAGATCATGCTCGAGAGAAAAGCAATAGAAGAATATTTGAATGAGAGTTAAAATGAGTTGGAAATACTGTACTCGAGGTACGAAGCAACAAATCACATAAAAGAAGAATCGGCAAACATATGAATCAAAACACATACATAAATCGCATCAAACAAACGCTTAGAAACAAAGCGCGTGAGGCTCTCATCCCCCTTAAAATAAAGGTTCGACCCGAACCGAATATACCTTAAGGAAACAGATAAGGGTACTTCTCACGCATAACCGACTCCACTTCCTAGGTTGCTTCCTCAACGTTGTTATTACACCACAGAACTTTCACCATTTGTGTCTCAGCTCGTCGAGTTTTACGCACCTTAGTGTCCAAAATCTTCAATGGTGCCTCTTCATAAGTCATGGTTTCATCTAACTCAATGGTTTCTGGATTGAGTACATGTGACGGGTCACTAACGTATCGTCTGAGTTGCGAAACGTGAAACACGTTGTGAACCTTTTCGAGATCTGCTGGTAACTCTAACTCATAAGCGACTTCACCAACTCGCTTGGTCACCTTGTAAGGTCCAATGAACTTAGGACTCAGTTTTCCTTTCTTCCCGAACCTCATTACACCCCTGGTAGGTGACACTCGGAGTAGCACCACGTCGCCCTCATTAAACTAAACTCAATTTGGCTGCGAGTTTTGTCTGCATAGCTCTTTTGTCTGTCCTGCGCAGCCTTTAGTCTCTCTTGAATTAGTTTGACTTGGTCGGTCATCTCTTGGATGTAATCTAGACCCAAAACCATCGTTTCACTGATGTCATTCCAACAGATTGGACTCCTGCACTTTCTACCATAAAGTGCCTCGTATGGGGCCATCTTGATTGAGGCTTGATAGCTGTTATTGTAGGAGAATTCTATCAAATCCAGCTTGTCCTCCCAGCCACCTTGGTACTGAAAAGCGCAGGCTCTTAGCATATCTTCCAAGGTCTGATTTGTCCTCTCTGTCTGACCATCAGTTGCGAGGTGGAATGCGGTACTCATTAGGAGTCTTGTTCCCAAGGCTTCTTGTAACTTTTTCCAGAAACGAGAGACAAAACGTGCATCGCAATCGGAGACGATCTCCTTTGGAGTACCATGAAGTCTCAACACATTATGTATATAGGCATCGGCTAACTGTTTCTTTTTCCACGTGTCTTTCATTGGTATAAAATGTGCACATTTCGTCAATCTGTCCACAATTACCCAAATCATGTTATTGCCCTTGGGTGACCTAGGTAATCCAGCAATGAAATCCATGGATATGGAACTCCATTTCCACTCTGGCACTGGTAAGGGTTGTAATTTACCTTGAGGTCTCTTGTGTTCGCTTTTAACCTTTTGGCAGACTAAACACCTAGACACAAACTCACCCACATCCTTTTTCATTCCTGACCACCAGAACACCTTCCTCAAATCCTGGTACATCTTGTCTCCACCTGGATGTACCGAGTATTTGCTTGCATGAGCCTCAGTTAAGATTTTATCCCTCAATGTGGCGTTGTTAGGTAAGCAGACCCGATCCTGAAATCGAATTACCCCATCTTCACATCTTTTGAACAATGCAGGTTCTTTTGCTACTTTATCCATCAGCAGCTTGTCAGCCTCCTGCGATTCTTTGATCTCCTCAAAGACATCATTTTCAATCGTGGTTGTCCCCGTGGTTGCTCCTGGTTCTGTCAACTGAACTCCGAAAGTGAGAAACTCGTTCCTTAGTCTTTGTCTTTGAACAACCAATTGGACCGAATGTAGAGACTTCCTACTCAATGCATCTGCTACAACATTTGCTTTCCCTTCATGATATTGTATCTCCATGTCGTAGTCTTTGATTAACTCCAACCACCTCCTTTGACGCATGTTTAACTCTCTCTGGGTGAAAATGTACTTTAAACTCTTATGGTCAGAGAAAATCTTGAATGTAACCACAAACAGATAGTGCCTCCACAGTTTTAGTGCAAAAATCACGGCTGCTAGCTCCAAATCATGGGTCGGATAATTTTCCTCATAACTTTTGAGTTGCCTAGACGCATAGGCGATTACTCTCCTGTTCTGCATTAGGACACATCCTAAACCATTCTTTGAAGCATCGGTGTACACCTCGTAAGGTATGTTCTCGTCAGATAGTGCTAACACTGGCGCTGTGGTTAACCGTTCCTTTAGAGTCTGAAAGGCTTTCTCACAAGTCTCATCCCATTTATACTTTGTAGTCTTCTTCATCAAAGTCGTCATTGGTTTAGCAATCTTAGAGAAACCCTTCACAAATCTCCTGTAGTAACCTGCTAGGCCCAAAAAGCTTCTAACCTCTGTTACATTCTTTGGGGCCGGCCAATCCTTTACCGCCTTAACCTTAGCTGGGTCTACTGCAACTCCGTCCTTGGATATTACGTGTCCCAAAAAGGCTACCTTATTCAACCAGAACTCGCACTTCGAGAATTTACCGTATAATTGCTTTTCTCTCAGAATCTCCAATACGATCCTCAAGTGGTTCACATGCTCCTCTTCAGTCTTGGAGTAAATTAGAATGTCATCAATAAACACTACCACAAATTTATCCAAGTAAGGCCTGAAGGTGCGATTCATGAGATCCATGAACACTGCAGGCGCGTTTGTCAACCCAAATGGCATTACTGTGAACTCATAGTGTCCATATCTAGTTGAAAATGCGGTCTTTGGTACGTCCTCTTCAGCTACTTGCAATTGATAATACCCAGACCTCAAGTCGATCTTTGAGAACACACTTGCGCCCTTAAGCTGGTCAAACAGGTCATCGATCCTGGGTAAGGGATATCTGTTTTTGATGGTGACATTATTCAGCTCTCGGTAGTCGATACATAGCCTCATTGTTCCATCCTTCTTCCTTACAAATAAGACCGGTGCTCCCCAAGGTGACACATTTGGTCTAACATATCCCTTTTCCACCAATTCATCTAGTTGTTTCTTCAGCTCTTGCATTTCCACCGGTGCCATCCGGTAAGGTGACTTAGCAATCGGACCCGTTCCAGGTACTAACTCAATTTTAAACTCCACTTCTCTTCTGGGTGGCATCCCCGGAATCTCCTCAGGGAAAACATCAGGATAGTCACTCACAAGAGGGATATCGCCCAACGCTGGGTATTCTACCCTAGTGTCTCGCACATGACATAAGAATAGAGGCTCTCCCTTAGCTATCTGCTTCTTCAGATTCACGGCAGACACAAACTTTATTCTTGGTCTTTTGGGAGGTATGCGATAAGTCACATGGGTATTTTTCTGTCCCGAAGTGAAATCTTCCCTATCCAACAATCTATTCTCGCTTTATATCTACCCATCCAATCCATTCCCAATATTACATCAAAATGGGTTAAGGGAAAAGCTATTAAATCAGATTTGAACTCATGTCCACAAATCACTACAGGCACATTTTTAAACTGACTCTTGCATGTAATACTAGACCCATCAGGCATTGAAAACTCAAAGTTTACTGCTGAACTACCACTAAGTCCACATTTCTCAACAATCTTATCAGCAATAAACGAGTGGGATGCACCACTATCAAATAGAACATTTGCAAGTACTGAGTTAACAGGAAATTTACCCGATACGACATCAGTGTTTTCATTCTCTTCTGGATTCATGACATACAGCTGTCCAGTGCCCTTCTTAGCTGGAGTGGCCACACTGGCCGATCCCGCTTGCCTAGCTGGTGCTGTATAGGTTGTTCCCCTAGTAGGTGCCGGATTCTTGTAAGTGTTATTCGAACCCGCATAGCCACTTTGGGCCTTGAAGTTCTGAAATCGATTGGGTGCCACTGAATAGCTCCCAGACGCTACAGGCGCTCTTCCAGCCATCTTGGAGTAGCACACATTAGCCTTATGCCCAAGCTTACCACAATGGAAGCATGTGACCCTATCACCATTGCACGTCTTCCCGGGATGCTTATTGCCACATTTGTTGCAAGGCCTCTCGATCTCAAAGCTCTGGCTATGAGCTCTGTTGTGGAAAACACTCTTGTAGTTCGACTTCCCAGTCCCAGCAGACTGCGCTTTTCCTTTGAAATCCCCAAAATTTCCTTTCTTATTGGGTATGTTCACAAAATCAAAGGGCGTCTCCTTTCTCTTCCCCTCGAGTTCCATGCTCATTGTTTCCATATTCTGCTCTGCTGTTGTGGCTCTTTCATAAATATCCTTTACAGTATGGAATCGCTCAGAGGCAAACCATCCCTTAATACTCCAAAGTAGTTTCTTTCTAAAGCTGGCGGCTCTAGAAGACTCAGTAGGCGTGACACTCTCAGCAAACCTATTCAAGTCCTCAAACTTATCATGGAATTCCTTCACAGACATGCCCTCAGTTTGTTGAAATGCCTCAAATTCCGCCACCTTCTGTTCCTTCAAGTGCTCCGGAAAGAACTCTTTCTCTAAGAGGTATTTGAAAACTTTCCAATCTCTAAACCTCTCAATAACAGACCCATCAGCTTTCTCCTCCAGCACCGGTTTGTAAAATTCCTCCTGAATTTTCATCCACCATCTTCCAGCTACCTCCTTAAGGTAAAATGCAGCAACTTTTACCTTCAGATTGTCAGGAACTCCAACAGCAGAGAAGATTCTCTCCATATCCTCGATCCAGTCAAGTAGGATACTCGGTTCTCCTCTCCCAGTGAAATTGTCAGGCCGTTTCTTCTGCACAGCATCCGACATCTTAGCTAACAACATTTCATTATCTCCACCTCCATTACCGGCATTAATCCCATTGCCGTCGTTTGCAGCATTGTTTGCAGCATTGTTGGCAGCATTATTAGCAGCATTATTGGCTGCATTATTGGCAGCAATATTAGCAGCATTAATTTGTGCTATCTGCTGCATAGTTTCAACCATTACTTGCTGCTGGTGTGCCATTTGTGCTAGAATAGCTGTCACATCTGGACTGTTGTTTCGCACCATTTTCTATAAGGTACTAACGGTTGAATCAGGCGTAACCAACTCTATAACATACTCATTCAGGCATTATCAAACATGAATCAATACATTTCAATTTATACATAAACAATAAATCACATAGCCGGCGAATCATGAAGGCAATTCAGCTCAGAAGTGTAAGTATATCGAAATCAACATTCGTCTATTCGTCTCGCCCGAGTTTAACTTTTCGGAGTTTTTTTTTTTTTTTTTTTTTTTTTTTTTTTTTTTTTTTGGAAACACGTCTCGTGTTACTGTAGCACGAGTCGTGCTAGGGTCGGAAACGTCAGACATGCGAATATTCGAGGGCAGAACCATCAACACACAGTAGAAAATCAAATAGCATTTAATTCGCAACGTCCCTATGAAATAACTGAAATAACATAATAGTATTGGGGTATTGTCCCCGATCTAAAGCGTTTGAACAATGAAAGTTTGACAAAAATATAACATGACGTTTAATGCTAAAGTTTAATAAGAAAACACAATCGGCGTCTAATTAATAACTAGGCCTTATGCCTTTATTTTATAAGTCTCTATATTAATCCCTTAAGCTTCGCCACTCGGATCATAATCCTCATCATTAGGGACTTCCCCTCCATCATCTTGATCCGAGTCGCTCAACTCCTCATCCGAACTAATCACAATGACCTCCGTGTCACTAGTTTCAATAATATCGTCCTCCTCTTCACTTGTGGGGACTTCCTCAGGCTCTTCCTCCGTGTCCACTGGTGCATCCTCTCCAATAGGCGAAGACGGAGGGTTAGGAGGATGGTGATGTTCCTCAATTTTAACTCTCTTCTGATTCGACTGATCAGGTGTTTCGTGTTCCTGTAGCTGAACCTTCCTTCCTTTCATCACATAAGCTTCACGAGGTTCCGGGGTAGGGTTTCCGTTATCAGGGTTCGAGGATACAGGAGGTATGTAGATTTGGTAATTCTCAGGTATTTGCACAGGGCTAAGGGATATCTCATATTCCCACTCCAGAATTACCTCCAACCTGTCAAGATCTATCACTCTGCCTGATCTGTCCCTCAAGTATTGTGAACTCCCTGTGAGACAAGCATAATAGGCATTCCTTTCTAGTCTCGCTCGAACCTCCTCCCAACGGGGATGTATCCTTAGATTGACCAAAGTCACAAAGACTTGGACCTCAGGTCTATTTGCCCATGGAAATCTTTTGGCTGCCTCAGTCAGTTTTGCCCTCATTCTGGTGACGAACTCCTCTACAGACTCACCAATTCTCATACGGTCCTAGAAGGTCTCAGACGAAAAAGCTATATGATCCGGTATCGTCCATGGACCAGTAATTGACCTTACACCAGATGGTCCGAACTCCCAAACATATGTTCTCGTGCCTGCCATTCTGTCAGTATACCAGAGAGAACTCCAAGTGCATTAGTACCCAAATCGTATACGCACACCACATAATTAGCAGGTCAAAACCATTAGGGTAAACTCCTTCTCTAGTTTCACATAGCAGTTAGCACATAGCATGCGAATGAATGCACCCATCCCCTGCCCGGTTTGTAAATCATTTAAAACGAGTTTTGAAAACCTTTATAGACTCGGCGAATCAGAACCTATAGCTCTGATACCAACTGTAACAACCCTAAATTTTGACCAACTATAAATAGAAATAAATTTAGAATTGTCACGCCGCAATTGACTACCAAGTCAATTGCTAGGCTAGAAATTCAACTGCAATTAACCAACGAAAAATAAAACAGCGGAAGTCTTTAAATGTCGAGCTATGGTTCTCAAAACGAAATCCAAATTACAAAATCAGAACGAAATGAAGTCTGAGATAAAACAAAGTCTTTCGAAAACCCCAACATGATCAGCTTCGTAAGCATGCAGCCATATCATCAAGACCTGTCAACTATGCCATCGAAGATTGACATAGGCCCCAGAACACGGTAGGGACGAACCAGAAAACAGAACGTCAGCACAGGCTGAGTAAGAAATAACAAGCATAAAGAACAAATAAGATAGTAATGGAGATGAGAGAGTAAGTGAAGATGGTAATGGAGGTGAGAGTGAGTGGAGATGACAGTGGAGGTGAGAGATGGAGTGAAGATGAGGGTAAAATGGATATTTCAAATTGGAAGGAGTTTAGTGAGAGGGGTAGAGTGGGTATCTCATGAGAATAATTGGGGCGATGAATAGCATATTTTGGGGCGATGAATAGCAACACCCTTATCAAGCTATCAACAATCAATATGACGATTCCCAAGTGTTTACTTTGACTTGTGAATATAGTAGTATAGTATTGCTACTAGTACCAGTTTGATGACACATTTTGCTCGACTTTATCCTTTTGTCACTCTTAAGAAAAGAAAAAACTATAGTAGAATTTTTTGGACGATAAGTGTTTTCTTTGAATATAGTTTATGTTATTTGATCTTCTATGATTCTTTAATTCAAAAAATTAGATTAAATTAATTCAATCAACTTTAATTCGATTTTAGTAGAATTATCGATTTTATGCATAGAATTATCTAAGGGAACGGAAAAAATATACTCTGACTTTGTCTTACACTCCACCCATATCTTGATATGCCCCAACCTCCCAAGGATACTTTGTGCGTTAAACAATCTTATCTCTCAAAATGTAACATATGTCCATTTGACTAAACATATGCACTATATTAGGACTGTAGCTATTATCTTACCAATGCGTATATCACGTTCAAGGAGCATGGTGGTGCTTGATTATCACAATAGAGAAGTAAGGACCACACTTAAAATTATAATTTCAATTTTCAAAATCTATCTAAGTTGACGAACTCAGTTCTTATTTGCGAACTCGGTTCGTTTAAGAATAATTCACAAACTGCAAAATGCAATGAATGAACGTCCTTTTTACAATTCTTGTAAAAACTCGAGTCGAGGCGGCGATATACCACTGCGTTTGCTCTGGAGACTGAGGTGTTTCCACTTACAAAAGAGTAAAAATGTAATGTACCCCGGGCAAAAGAGACGGAGCCCGGGAGGGGTGGGGGAAGAAAATTAAAACCGTGTAAAGGGAGTTACTAATTACTCCGTATATGGATCGAGGATCCAAGTGTGTAGGAGGTATAGGACATTAGGACCCCACCCATGTGTCTGCTTGAATAGAATGCTTGCCACACAAAGGTTCCTGTCGGAACAAGACTTCGTACATTGGACCTTCGCAGAGAAATGCTACACCAATCACGGTGATTAGAGCCCAAATTCTAATCACCGATTTTGGTGAATCTGGGCCGTTCATCTTGATTTGTAAGAAACCCCACCAACCCCACTTGTGAAATTTCTCTCTCCCCTTCATTGTCTATTGAATTTCTCTTTCCTCTTCCAAAACACACCTGACATCTCCCTCCCTCACCCGTCCACCACCTCATTCACCTCACACAACCCTGTGCTACCACCACCAGAAATCGATAAAAAAATCCACCGGAATATTATAGATCTAATTTCCAAATTATAGCATATTTATTCCTCTTATAAATTGGAGGCCAGGTGGTTTAACCACCTTGTCCTCTCCCCTATGAAATCAAAGCAGCAAATCGGAAACATGTGATCACCGGCACAATCCTGGTCTTCGTCGTCGGTTGTTGGTCGCCGGTCATATGTGGTGTATATTTTTATTTAAATGGTATATAGGAAGGAAGAAATGGTATATTAAGGAAATAAAATGGTATATTGGGGGTTGTGTTGTGATTGTGTTGTGATTTTGAGGTAGTGGGGGTCGCCGGTGTGCGGCTATTGGTGTTGGGTTGGGTTGGGTTGGGTGGTGTTTTTCTGGGTTTGGGTTGTTGGTGGTCCAACACTTGAATTGTTGTGGTGGAGAGAGAGGTCTAGTAGTGGTGTGGAGGAGAGCGGAGTGAGAGTGAGAGGTGGGAGGCGGCGAACTTGTGGTGCAATTGTATATTGCAAGTTTGAAATGGTATATAGTAGACGTAGAACTGTATATATGAATTTTTGGGATGATGGTTTTATATATTAAAGTGGTATTATGTAGTGGTTTGGTTGCCTGGGTGTGGGGTTGCCGTTGTCGTTCCTTGACGGAGCTTTTATTGGTGTGCGGATTGTTGCTTGATTGTGTTGTTCGAGATTGTGTGGGGGACGTCGCTGGTGTCGTCGGCCGGTGGATTCCGGTAGTTGGTAAGGAGGAGTGGGGGTATGTGTGGTGGTGAGTTGGTGACGGTAAGGAGAAGGAGAGTTATGGTCAGCTGGTGTTAGACTTGGGTTGGGAGGAGAGAGAAATGTTTTCTTTTTATAAACAACCCCACCTTTGGGAAATGCTACACCAATCACCGTGATTGGCATTCCCTTGCCAATCACCGCAGTTGTGGCACACGCTCCCCAGCTTCCCATCGAAAGTAGCATAAAGGGTAAGAAAGTGGGGCTCCCCAGTTTGATAAAATATGTAATTAATTTATGGAAAATGGAAAATAAATGAAACAAATATCTGGATAATTTCTCTCATCTCCCTCAAATACATCATTTCTCTCTCCTCTTCAAATTCTTGGCCTTATTTTTCATCATCAATTTCCAAATCTTCTAAATTGAAATATAAATAAATAAATTGAATAAATAAATGGGCAAACTATTCTGGGCAAACTATTCAGGGCAAACTATTGAGATCTATCTGGGTTTTAGGGTGCTTGGGTTGTATAGAAGAGAGAAGGGAATTAGGGTTTTCTGGGTTTGGGTTATTGTTTATGGTGGTGATAGGATTGGAGGGTCATGGTGGTGTGTTGTTGTTGTAATTAACTCAAACCACCACATCCTTTTCCAATTGTATACTCAAAATTAAAATGGTATATGTGAAACTTGTAATTGTACATGAATTATTAGGATTTTAATCAGTTTATCGATGACGGTGGGGAATAGTGGACGAAATGGTGGTTGGTATTTAAGGATGTGATGCGGCTTGGGGCTTCAAGTGGCTGTCGTCAAGGTTGCCCCCATCTTCTCCTACCAATCGTTGGTGTCGGTGTAATTTTGCTTGGCCTGGTGAATTTAACTAGTATACTCCGTGATAAACAAGTGTATGATAAAATTGTATATGGTAAATTTGAAATGGTATACGGGGAATATGAAATTGTATATGTTGGTTTGAGAATTGGATGGTTGGTGGTGTATGGTCACCGGTGATGGGTGTCGCTGGAAGATGGCCCTTGGGTTTCCGTAAAGTACACTACAGTCGGGCTGGGGATTGTGGTGGTGGTGCGGGATGAAGGAATGATGTGACAGGATGTGTTTCCGGTGGTTGTTGGGTTAGTGTTAGGGTGTGGTGAATTGGGGATTTCAATTTTCGTGGTGAGAGGATAAAATAATAAATGTTGATGGTTGTGTAAAATGAAACGATTGACAGAAAATAGAAATTGGAAAATCATAATTTTTTTTTTTTTTTTTTTTTTTTTTTTTTTTTTTTTTGCATTTTAGGAAATATATTCCTTTTATTACAACAATATAGAGAACTGATAGAGGGAGCACTGTGCTCCGCAAATTCTCGTACAACACACAAAACGACAAGCAAGTAGGAGGGCACCGGAGCAAATTGTGGAAATTCGGGGAGGGACTTCTAATAAAAAAAAATTGTACCCAATACTCAGAAATGCCCCTCATTTTCTGATTATCAATTTCTCTTTCTAGTTTCTACCATCTCCTTCTCTCTCCTCAACTCAGATAATCTAAACCCCACCCCAAATTACTCTTCGATCCGATTTCTCCTACTGTTAATTCATTATGCTAATTGATTGTTTTTAGCAATTTCTGATCTTCTCTTTTTTTTCTTCTCAATCAAACTTCACTCACCTTATTCTCAACACAAAGCTATCTGCAATAGACATTGAAGAGGATGATAGTTGGCGACATAGTTCCTGAGATACATGAGATGAAGGTATCTTATTCATGCTTGTTGATTTCTTTAATATGATTTGATTAAAAGAAATTAGGTTTTGATCTGGTCATTGGTTAAGGTGTTTCATCTAAAGATTTTTTTTATTTTTATTTTTATATATTGGGTGAAATTAGGTTTAGAATGTGAAATGATTGGTAAATTTATTTAGTTATACTATGATTGGTAAATTTTTTTAGTTATACTATGATCGGTGTATTTAATATTGAGTTAGTAATTGAAAATTTTTGGGGAAAATTCATGCATGTTATTAGCATGTTCAAGGAGGTTTTGTTAATTAGTTTTTGACAATTCAGATTAAATTTAAAAGACTTGAGGCTTTTGATTGTAGGATTTTATAAGAGGATGTATGTGAGGTATTATCTCCAAATTCATTAGATGGAGGTAGAGGTGTATAGGTTTATTTGAATAGAACTAGAGGAACTAGTATAGTATGAAAACAACCCCTGGTGTAAGTGTAACAACCCTAAATTTTGACAAACTATAAATAGAAATAAATTTAGAATTGTCACGCCGCAATTGACTACCAAGTCAATTGCTAGACTAGAAATTCAACTGCAATTAACCAACGAAAAATAAAACAGCGGAAGTCTTTAAATGTCGAGCTATGGTTCTCAAAACGAAATCCAAATTACAAAATCAGAACGAAATGAAGTCTGAGATAAAACAAAGTCTTTCGAAAACCCCAACATGATCAGCTTCGTAAGCATGCAGCCATATCATCAAGACCTGTCAACTATGCCATCGAAGATTGACATAGGCCCCAGAACACGGTAGGGACGAACCAGAAAACAGAACGTCAGCACAGGCTGAGTAAGAAATAACAAGCATAAAGAACAAATAAGATACGCGCCTTAAGGCGCGTAGCTAACAAGAATGAATTGACGTTATAACATAGGATTAACAATAGCAACAGAGTGCATTATCAAAAGAGCATCGTCGCTCAGTTTATATATATTGTTTAATTATTCGGCCAGGGTCCTACCCCATAGCCCCACTTAACGAACTTTGTTCGAGCTAGAGTTGTAATTATCGCCCTAATAATCCCGAGTGTGCACACCCCTCACAAGACAGGCCGGTAGGACGAGCTCCTATCTAGGAGGAAGACTATTAGGAAGTCGGCAGCTAACCCGACCCTACGTACCTTGATCAGAGGTATATCAACGATGATCGGCCGAGCCGAATACATCGTACTCTAGGTGGAGTCATTTATATTCTTTCATCCGTTTTATATACGTTATTCAAAGATGCATTATTCGACGATACAAATTATAATGATCATAATCGATAGATATTTGAAGCGAAACAAAAACACAAGCAATAAGCAAACACACCACTCGACCGAGTGGCCGAGTGGTGGTCTCGGCTAGAGGCCGAAGAACGGCAAGAGGCCGAAGGGCCGTGGGGAGCATGTGGTCGAAAGACCGCAAACGAACATTGATAAGATGGAAGGAAAATATGCTCAATGATATAATTAAGCACAAGCGAAACGGGTAACAAGAATGAATGTGTAAAGCAAGAACATGCGATGATCAAGCAATGTGTATCAAACAAGATAATGGTTAGTGAGAGATTTGTGATCAACGTTCTTACCTTACTAGCAAGTCACAAAATCAACACAAGACTTTAGAATGGTACTTCCTCGAACACACAACCTAAAAACCAAATAACAAATCACCAATTATCAACCATCACACTACCAACACCAATAAGACACCTCTAGACTCGTATTCCAACACTCAAACGATCTCCAAACGTAACCAAATTCGCACAGCACCTTACTAAACATACCAACAATATAAACCCATCATAAACTCATCAAAACCATGATGATAATACTCAAATTAAGGTGAGACCAGATCTGGGCAGCATGTCTTTTCCACCATTAAAACATCATAAAACATCTCTAAACCCTAATCACGAATTCTACAAATCATATCAAACAATCCCTCCAATTACTACACAATTCTAATCATAAAATCATCATTAAATCATTATAACTTCAATCACGAGAACCCTAATTCACAACTTTAATATTTCATGCATCAAAACACAATTAATCACAACTAAGAACCCACCAATAACTAATCATCACTTAATTCATGCTTAAACTTCAATTAACATGAATAATAGAAAAGCCCTAATCTGAAAATCATACTAAAGGGGTTTAAAACTTACAACTTTTGGTTACAAAACCAAAAGAAAGAGCAAAGAGACGCGGTGGAGGCGCTAGGGCGGTCGGCGGCGGCGAAGGGTGCGGCGGCGGCCTCGGTCGTGCGCTCTTCTTCTTCTTCTCCTCTCTCTTTTTTTTTTTTTTTCTTTCTTTTTGCTGCTGCTGCCGTGAGGGGGAGTGGGGAGGGTTTGGTGTTTGTTTTATTCCTTTGTAGAAAATAGGAAGGGTTTAGTAAGGGTATTTTGGTAATTTTGCCAAACAGTTGCCCAATTAGGAAAGCGTCTCTAAACGGAAGGTATACCTTAATTCCCAAAATAGATTTTCACGCCCTTAAAACGAGATTCTCCCAATACTTTGTACAATTCAAGTAACCCAAAAATATGGGGTGTTACAGTAAGAGATAAGTTAGATGATCAAGTAAAGAAATGGACAATTTTGTGATACAATTGGGACATTAAAGTGTGTATATGTGAGAATAATGACAGAGAGATGGCTATATAAGAGGGTTCTTATAATTAGTACTCCGTATCTTTTACTATTTAGTAATAATGTGGTGATTTTCAATTAACTGGTGAAGGGGAGCATAAGGTTATGTCATTTATACGCAGCTTGCATTCTATTCCGGGATAAGGCATTGTCTATATGGACTGGTGTATATATATATGAACTAACTCAACTAAGCTTTGTCTCACCTTGTTCATGTTTTCTAATGATTTGATTCTGAATGGCAATATACTGAACACAGGATGCTTATCCGATTATGCTTGCACTGGCAACGCACGAGATACATTTTTCGATATTACGAGAGGTTAATTTTGTCTTCGTCTCCTAAGAAACTTGATAGCATATACCCCGTGTTACTCGGGCTCTTCAATTTCTGATGTATCCCTAGGCCTAACACTAAAATTATTATTGCCCTGATGGAAAATTATCTTGTTGCAACTATCATGTTTTTCACCTAGTCTTTTGTTAATAGGATGTAATCACCGTGCCACACCAAAAATCTGCTCCTGAATCAGCACTCGAGACCACCATAAGCAAGATCGCGGACATCAGGGGCGGATTCAGGGGGGTGCACGGGGGGCAAGTGCCCCTCAATTAATTCTGACAAATTTGGTTACATATATTAAAGACTTGCACTAATTATCACAAACTTTGAGTAGCTGAGATGGTACTGAGTAGGGGTGAGCAAAAAAAGCGGGTACCCGTACCCGGACCCGGACCCTCTAAGGACCCGGCGGGTCCAAACCCGGACCCGTTGACAACGGGTACGGGTACGGGTCCAAATTTTTTGGACCCGTTGCCAACGGGTACGAGTACGGGTCCTGAAATTTTGGACCCATTACCCGCCGGGTACCCGTCAAACTACGGTTCCAAACGGGTACCCGTTGTTCAACGGGTCCGAGCGGGTACCCGGAACCGGGAAATCATGCTACGCCATATCAAGCCCAATTGATAAATTAGCCAAATAGCCTAACATTGAAGCCCAGCCGATAAGAAAGCAAAAGAGCCCAACATAGTAACACTGTGGACCATGCAGAATTGCTAATGCAAGCCCACTTGCTAATTCAAGCACACGTGATTTTCCACACCAAAGGCTTCCTCACCCTTTTTATACATGAGTTTTGCCCACATCTTCCTTCATTTGGTCGATGTGGGACAAATTTATTTGTACAAATTTCTTTTTTTTTTTTTTTCAAATGAATTTCTTGGTTTCAACTTGAAGTAGTAACTTAACATGTATTCATGTTAGCTAAGTTTAGTAATCAATTGTGATCTATGTTGTTATTATTTCATTATGCTATCTAATTGCTTAGAATTCATGTAGACAAAAGCAATGCGAGATAGTGATCAAGAGCAAACCTATTATACTACTCCGTATCATTTACATTGTTGAATATATACCATATTAGTAGGGCTGAGCAAAATATCCGATTATCCGATTATTTGATCCGATATTTGATCCGAAATTTTGGATATCCGAACCGAAAATTCGTTCGGACCGAATAACCGTATCCGAAATTTTCGGATATCGGATATAGTTCGGATAGCCACTGAAAAATCTTTGGATATCCGATATCCGAAAATATATCGGATACGGATATCGGATATCATCGGATATCCGATATCCGATCCGAATATCCATAAATCCGATCCGAACATCCATACTATCCGATCCGATCCATAGTTTCAGAAAAAAAAATGCTATTTTTTATTATAAACTCAACATCCAATCGTGAACTCGTTAAGGCTTAACAAATTTTTTACACTCCACCATAACTTGCTCCAAAGTCCAAACATTACAATCCCCCAATTCAAGGTACGATATTACAATAGTATTACACATCTTGACGTTTTCACCTAAAAAAAATTGCGATATTAAAAATACAACATAACATTACATGATTACAATATAATCAATGTTTTTGAAACATTGACGACCAGTGAAACCCTCCCTTGTGCCATGTCCGTTATCGGAACCACATACTAGGCTTCTCATTAGAAGGAATATCCGCACAATGCTCTACATGGTAGCGAACCACGGATGTGCCACGGTGAGCAACGGCCCTAATAATAGCTTTCTTGCAATGAAAACAAAGAGCAAAAATATTTCCAATTTCGCACTTATAGAACTTATAGTATTTCCAAATATCACTCCTTCGTTTTCTTCCATTATGAGAAGCCTCCTGTTCACTTCTTGGAAGAAAGTGTTTACCGGTGGATGGATGAATAAAAGGCTCGACTGGTTCTTGTAGTGGCACTTGAGCCATCAAGATGTACACTAAGAACCCTAACAAACTCACGTTTAGAAAATATAAGAAGTGAAGACGAACCCAAAATTTTAATTTTGAAGAAAAGAAAAAACGAATACAAAATTGAAAATCATAGTGTATAATCTAATCATCTATGGCTTCTTATGTGACATGAGATTGTTGAGATTGAAAATTGGAGCGTGTAGGTGAAGAAAGGAGTTTGTTTAGTGCACAGAACATCAACAGAGAGGGATCATTTTAGTATATAAATGTGGATTTTCGAGAGAATCCTATCTCATGTCACATAAGAAGTAAGCCATAAATTAGACGAAACTCAACACATTTTCGAGAGAATCCCATCTCCAAATCCAAATTTATATACTAAAATAATCAAAATTATACACTAAACAATCACATACCAAACATTACACACTAACCTATAGAATCACACGCAATAATCAATAAAATCACACACACCAACTAGTAGAATCACTCTTACTAACTAATAGAATCACATATTATAACCAATAGAATCACACAATAGAAAATACAATTACACCCACTAACAAGTAACGAATAGAATCACACAACCCAACAAAGAGAATCACTCTTACTAGCACATTGAATCACACACTAACTAATAGAATTACCATGTAATTAATTTATCTTAGGACCAATTACATTCTTTACCATGAAATTTTCACCATGTAATTAACCCAAATGTTCATAGACGATCAATTAATCAAAATTAGGGCTCTTAAGACAACGAATTACTGGAGAAAATAAGTGAATAATTGAAAAAATAAAATAAGAAAGATGATGAAATTAGACTAGACTTACAATGGGGAGGAAGGAGATGGAGAGCAACTGAGCAACGGCGTACGATCGAGCAAGAAAAATGAATGAGAAAATGAGAAATTGGAGTATTAATGATATGATTGTTGATGAGGAAATTTTTCTGAGAAAGTGAGAAATGAAACGTGAGGAGGGAGGGGTTAAAGATGAGGATAAGTTTTATTTTACTTTTTTTTGGGGGGGGAAGGAATAGATATTAGATAAGGTTGGTAAAAAAAGTGAGATATTTTCATTCTTTTGCTTTTAATTTTTTGTTTCTTTCTTTGAGTTTTTGTGGTTTAAAATTGTCCAATTTTTAATAGAGGCAAGACGAAAATTGAAACTTTTTGGTTTTGGCGCAAATGAGAAAATGGTTTGGCGCCTTTGGAATCGGCTATTCATTATTCGAGTTATGATTATTGTTATATATACTTACGTTTACCTGGATCTTTTAACTCATGACAATTAAACGATTCAAAACTTGAAACTTTTAGGAAACTTTTTATATATTGAATTTATCATACTATAAGAGTATAAGTCTATAAATCTGTCGGAGAATAACAAGTCATTGTAAAATAATCTCATTTGAGAGTACAATAGGCCAATAGCTGCTCAGTTGGGACTTAACTAGATTCCCAACATCTAACGTATACTCATACGCCATACGATCATATATATTATCTAATAAGATTACATAATTAAAAACTCGAACGAAATTATCCGGTACAACCATAAGACTTGATTAGTTTCCCAACTCTGAACGACTGAAACTTTGACCTTTAACGTTTAAGCAAACCTTCTAATATTAAAAATCAAAAGGTATAATCATATTATCTTACAAATTATAATAAGTTATTGCAAGACAAATGTATATGAGAATACGACAATAAGATTTAAGCAGATTGCCAACTCTAGAACTCCGACATTTGACATTGACCCTTTACTTAAGATCAAATGGTTCAAGATTTGAAGGTAAATTAATTTCGTCTTACAATAAGTTATCGCAACACGAGTTTATATGAGAATACGACAATAAGACATAAGTAGATGACCAACTCTAAGACTCCGACCTTTAACGTTCACCCTTTATAGACCCGAGACCTACTAAGATCAAATGATTCAAGATTTGAAGGTAATCACTAGATCGACTTTATCTTACAATAAGTTATTGCGAAACAGGTACTCCGTATTCTTTAACTCCGACGTTAACTCTTTAACTTTTACCGATATGGCGATACGTTCGAGATTAAACGTGATTAGACATTTAGACTTATTACTTAACTTTTGACTTCAAAAAAAAAAGGTGACTTAACTCTCATAGTATTTTTTTATTACATTAAAAAATTAAAATAACTTCATTTAAAAAAAATAACAATTAAAAACTTATATCCCTTAAAAAAATACTTATAAGTTATAACAATAAAAAATTATCTCACAAAAAAATATAACAATTAAAAATAAAAAATAAAAAAAGTAAAAGAAACTAAACAATAACAACTTTACTTTCTCAGATATCTCAATCTTATCCTCATTTGGTCTTCGACACTCAAATCGCAATCTCATTCTCACTCTCTTATATCTCTCACTGTCAATTCGAATCTTCGCCGTCTCATTCGCCATCGGGTTCTCAATCGTCGATTCGTCGTCGGTTTCAATCTTCTCAACCGTCGGCGTTCTCAATCGTCGCCGTCGCCTTGGGATTTTCAATCGTCGTCGAGTTCAATATTCCTGGTCGCCGTCGGGGTCTCAATCGCCGTGCGTTCTAAATCGTCGTTGTTCTATACTTATTTTTGAAGGTAAATCAATTGTAAGTGCTTAATTAATTTCTGTCCAATTCCTGAATTTGGGTTTAAGGGTTTGTGATCGGGATTTAGGGTTTAATTTGGGTTCCTTTGAAATTGGAAATGTCGTCATTCAATCTAGTGAATTAGCAGGATATCAATTAAGGGTATGATTGGCAGGATATCAATTAAGGGTATGAGCATGTATGTCTTTATTGTGATTGGATGCTTCAAAGATTTGATCTTGGCTACTTATATAGGAGAACAAGAGCAACTTGCGAGTAGTTTGATAATGGACATGTAGTTGGCAACTTGGCAATATAGTTGTTATATTCTACTCAATATATGACGGAAAAGGCAGAAGATTTTGAGACCTTATTATATAATTTGCACTTGTAAAATGTTGAAATGTTGTTTGATGCCAAAGGCAGAAGAATCTTTGATATGTCAAAAAGTTTCCATTTTAAGCTGCAATATCTATGATTTATTTTCCAGTTTAGATAATTTTATGCTCATTTGATTTCGCAGGATATGGAGGACTCGTCAAGTGCTAGCGCAAGCGTTACTCCGAATGCGCCAAGTGATGAGCCACATCTAACTGGTGATGCACTTGTTGGTGATGGACTCAGTGGTGATGAGCTCGGTGGTGATGGGTCTGATCAAGGTGATAAAGAAACTCTGTTGACTTCAAATGCCTCGGGACGAGGTAAAAAAAGGAGTTGCACAACTGGCGTCACTGATGGTCCATTGCCTAAGAAAGGTACGAAAAGATCCTGGGTTTGGTTACACTTTAGATTGATAAAAATAAACGGGGAGGATAGAGCTGAGTGTCATTATTGTGGTAACACTGTTGTTGGTAATTCTAAAAAAGGAACTAGTGTGATGAGCAACCACCTCAATAGGTGTTCTGTCTACCCACCTAATGTTGATAAGACTCAGAAACTTATTGCTTTGAACAAAACTAATGCTGGGGATGCTAGTGGTGTTGATGTAGGTGATGATGCATTGGGAAGAAGAAGAGGTAAGCTTGAATTTTGGAAGTTTAACCAACAAGACACTAGAAAAGCTTTGTGCAAAATGATAATAAAGGATGAGATGCCTTTTAGGGTGGTTGATCGTGAGGGTTTTCGTTCATTTATGGATGTCGCTTGCCCACATTTTCATATCCCCTCTCGTTGGACAGTAGCTAGAGATTGTATTGGTACATACAATGAGGAAAGGTCAAAACTAAAGAACTACTTTAGCACTTGTTCATCTCGTATTTGTCTAACTACAGACACTTGGACATCATGTCAAAACTTGGGGTATATGTGTCTTACTGCACATTGGATTGGCGAGAATTGAAGGCTGTATAAGAAAATTATCAACTTCTGTCCAATAGTTGGTCATACGGGTGAGGCTATTGGCAAAGCAGTTGAGTCATGTCTAATTGAGTGGGGCATTACCAAGAAAGTGATGACAGTGACAGTAGACAATGCTAGTGCTAATGATGTGGGAATTGAGTATTTGAGAGAAAGGTTTGTTACTTGGAGAGGAGCTGTTTTAGAGGGCAAATTTTTACATATGAGGTGTGTTGCTCACATTCTAAATTTAACTGTGAGGGAGGGTTTGAAAGAGTCTGATGAATCTATTGATAGAATCCGCCATGTTGTTAGGTTTGTTAGGTCTTCTCCGGCTAGAAAGCTTAAGTTCAAGAATTGTGTAAAACAGGAGCAAATTGATTCTAAGCGGCATCTTTGTTTAGATGTTGAGACTAGGTGGAATTCCACCTATTTGATGTTGGAGGGTGCTGTGATTTATCTCAAAGCTTTTAAGAAACTTGAAAAAAGTGATAATGGAAAGTTCAAATCAGACTTGGAGAAAGGTAAAGGTGTTCCGGATGATTCTGATTGGGAACGAGTTGAATCTCTTTTACCTTTTCTTAAAATCTTCTATGATGCTACTATGAGACTTTTTGGCTCTTTATATGTTACCTCTAATATGTATTTGCAAGAGCTTGTTGCTATTGGTATTGTAACACTACGGAATATGGAAAGTGGATTATAGAGTTGGTTTGTCCCACATTGGGAAAATAAGGCTCATATGATCAGTTTATAATAGATTCCTACCATCATACTAACAACAAGGCCTTCACCTTTTAGAGCCCAAGCGAGGATTTATGGGTTTATTGGTGACTTCCCATCTTATTGGGTTGTGTTGCGACGTATGGTGGATCGGGCTGTTACAATTGGTATTAGAGCAACCCTGCGACCGCGTGCTGAGTGCTGGGGTTAGGCCCAGGTCAGCTGTCTAGCGGGGGAGATCTTGGACCTGTGCTGATGTTGGTATGGTTTGGTTTAGGCGCAACGGGGACGTTGCGTTCTCTAAGTGGGGGAGTTTGTAACACTACGGAATATGGAAAGTGGATTATGGAGTTGGTTTGTCCCACATTGGGAAAATAAGTCTCATATGATCAGTTTATAATAGATTCCTACCATCATACTAACAACAAGGACTTCACCTTTTAGAGCCCGGAGAGGATATATGGGCCTAAGGGGTGACTACCCATCTTATTGGGTTGTGTTGCGACGTATGATGGATCGGGCTGTTACAGATGGTATCAGAGCAACCCTGCGACCGCGTCTAGCGGGGGAGATCTTGGACCTGTGTTAATGTTGGTATGATTTGGTCGAGGCGCAACGGGGACGTTGCGGTCTCTAAGTGGGGGAGTTTGTAACACTACGGAATATGGAAAGTGGTTTATGGAATTGGTTTGTCCCACATTGGGAAATTAAGGCTCATATGATTAGTTTATAATAGATTCCTACCATCATACTACCAACAAGGCCTTCATCTTTTAAAGCCCACGTGAGGATATTCGGGCTTAAGGGGTGACTTCCCACCTTATTGGGTTGTGTTGCGACGTATGATGGATCAGGCTGTTACAGGTATGATGATTAAGAACAAATGTAAAAGTGATGACCTTGGTGTGAAGTTAATGGCACATGGGATGCTTAAGAAACATCAAAAGTATTGGGATAATGTGGAGAATTTTCGGATATCCGATCCGAATTTGACATTCGGATCGTATATCCGAATCCGAAAACCGATATTTGTTTACCTTTCTTCTGCATAGTTGTGCTGGAATGATCTGGGATTACATAGAACAACATACAGAAAAGACAGAGGAAGTTAATCTTGCTGTGGATAAAGAAGATATCATGTGAGTCGAAAAAGATAGTAAGCTTGTTTACTCTAATTATTCATAAGTTGCACTTACAATTGAAGTTGTGTTTCAGTAGATGCCGCTGTTTTAAGTTGCCTGCAACAAATTTGCAATTGCCGCGCCTACTGGAAGGTGTTCAACTTCCTGAAAAGGTACATAAATCATGGTATCTCTGCTACGTACCTTGTTGCTTGTTTGTGTAACAAGATTCAGAATTGTAGCTAGGACAATTGGATCATATGCAGACTATGTTTGAACATGAAATTGAGGAGACTCCACTTTGGCATGAGTGCTTCGACCACAAGCGACCTGTCACAAGGTATGAGTCATTCAAACGTAATTTTAAGAAGAAAATCGATGATTTGTATTTAGTTGACAGATACCTAACTCGGATGTTAATGTTACATCTTACGAAACTAACAGTTACATATGACGATTCTTGTTAGCCGACCCAAATAGTTTTTACTAAGCCTTCTGTTGTTGTTGTTGTCGTGTTGCAATGTAGAATGTCACCACATCAATACTGTAGGAAAGCAGCAGCTACTGATGAGCCTGTTACACACAATGACACAAATACGCCGGTATAGGCTGGACATGAGGAGCAGCTCCAGTCTGTCTGAACACCACAATAATTGGTCTTTTTGTAGACTTGAGGAGTGGAAATGGTTGGTTGTATGAATATTTGACTGAATGTTTTTCAGTGTGTAGCCTTCTGTTCACTATCTCTAATCATACCTTATTTATCCGCAAGCTTGTCCATTTAGCATTTATGTGAGTTCTCAATGTTATGTGATGTCAATAGCTGTTGCCACTCTTTAGAGGCTATTAGCTCAACTGTGGAAGAGCATGTGCATTTGCACAAAGACATGGGTTCGAATCCCATATAGCCTATGGAAAAGAAAATGTATTTGTTTATACTGAAGTGAAGAGTTAATATGGCCTAGAATTACAAAAATTGGGTAGAGCGATGCTTGGAAATTCCATCTAAACAAAATTTTAGACATGGTTAATTGATCTCGGAAAATTATTTAGACTACTTTCAGATTATTTAAATAGGGTCAATTCATCTATTTATTCCATCTCTAATTTCAGATTATGCACAAATTTGAGTATCCATATACATTTAGACAACTTAGTCATATATGATGTACATAACCTCTAAGATTATACTTAATTTATACAACTTTCTGTTATTTTCTAAATATTGTTGTTGGCCTTCATACTTTGGTAGTGTGGTTAGTGGTACGGAATTCTTTATTTATCATGTTAAATATATTGTCGGTTGATGAACTTATATGGTCGTATAAGTCAAATATGTTGTTTTACTTGTTTTGTTACATGTGTTGATGTGTTGATTCAAGCTTATCCATTTCTCTTCTATTAAACCTAAATTTACTTCTAAAACATATAAAAAGTAATTCAAATTTACTAAAGCTCTGTTTGATAGGACTTAATAAAGGTAGTTCTCAAATCAGTTCAGAGTCATTCAAATAAGATCACATCAAATCAGAGTCATTAAAATCAGACCAGATCAGATTGGAATTGCTTAAATAACTATCAACGAATTTGTTCCATTATTATTGATACTAATTCGTTGAAATTCAATCAAATTTTCAGCTAATTCAGATCAGAGCCATTCAGACCAGTTTAGAGTCATTCAAATCAGATCAAATCAGATCAGGAGCAATCAAATCAAATCAGATCAGATCATAAAGATACAGTCCTATCAAACATAGCCTAAACCTAAGATGATCTACTTCTAAATTATGACACTAACCTAGAAGACATAATAAGACTATTACTAAGGCCCTGTGCGATTGTATTGTCTTTTTCTGATCTAATTTGATTTTATTTGAATTGAACTGATTTGAATTTCCTTAATTTGATATGATCTGAACTGAATTTATTAATAAATTACTGCATTTGGACGAACTACTAACTAGAAGTAGACTAGATTTATTGATTATTAAAACACTGTTTAATAAGTTGAATTGCACGGGACCTAAAACACATATACAAGGCTAGTTGTAAAGAACATAACTTGCATAATCCAAATACTCTAAAACCTAAATATAACAAAATAAAATAAAAATAGTTAACGTCAATAAGAGTTCCGCAAAAATATATTAACATCATTAAGAACATGTATGAGGGATCTAGCACGAGTGTACGGACTAGTGTAGGGAAGTCAGAAGAGTTCCCTATTACAATTGGAGTGCACCTAGGGTCCGCACTTATTCCGTTTCTCTTTGCTATAGTCATGGAGGAATTGACGAGGTCAATCCAGGATGATATACCATGGTGCATGATGTTTGCAGATGATATTGTGTTGATTTCAGAGACAAAAGAAGATTTGGAGAGAAGGTTGGAATTATGGAGGCACACTTTGGAGTCTAGAGGGTTTCGGTTGAGCCAAAACAAGACGGAGTATTTGGAGTGTAAGTTCAGCTGCAGTAGGCGAACGGAGACAGGGACGATCAGGTTGGATGGAAAGATTGTTCAAGGATCAGATTTCTTTTGATATTTGGGATCGATTCTTCAAAAGGATGGAGAATTAGATGGAGATGTGACCCACATGATCAAATCAGGTTGGGTGAAGTGGAAGAATGCCGCAGGGCTCCTGTGTGATTGAGGAAATGCCCAATAAGTTGAAGGGTAAGTTTTATCGTACGGCAATTAGGCCGGCACTGTTATATGGAACGGAATGTTGGGCCGTGAAACAGTGTCACGTTCATAAGATGAGTGTGACGGAGATGCGCATGCTATGGTGGATGTGCGGACATACAAGACATGATCGGTTAAGAAATGAAGTTATTAGGGAGAATGTAGGTGTTGCGCCCATCGCGGATAAGATGATGGAGAACCGCCTAAGGTGGTATGGCCATGTGAGGAGGAGGCGTAGTGACGCGCCGGTTAGAAGAGTAGAAGGGTGGGGAAGTGATAATATTAGAGGGGTCGGGGAAGACGCAAGATGACTTGGATGAGGGTGATTAGAAGTGATATGAGCTTCCTAGGGCTTGAAGAGAGTATGACGTTAGAAAGGGCGGTGTGGAGAGACCCTATCCATGCGGAGAACTTAATTTGACTCTTTTTAGTTTCTTTGTTTGGTTTTTCTAACTTGTTCCAAAACTTTCCTTACTTGGTGTTCAAAGTTTATATGTTTCTCACTAATTTTCAAACTTTTTATTTATTTTGAGGACTTTCTAAAACTTTTGTCTAAAGTGTTTCAACATTTCTAATGGTTCACAACGTTTCTGAAATTTTATGGCGTGCATAAGACGGTTACTAGACGACGATTCATGTTAGCCGACCCAAAATTATTTTGGGATTAAGGCTTGGATGTTGTATGTTGTTGTAACGTCAATAGGTTCATGAACAAGACGGATCTTGTGGATTCACAAGCGGATCCATGTTGAATTCACATTCTAAAAGGATGCTCCAATTAGGATCTTTTAATTTGGATTCCTAATTTGGGTCCAATTCGGATCATTCATATGGAGTTTTGTGAGTTCGAGTCGATAATTCGAATTCCGTTTTATACACTTCCATCATATATATTATCGGCATCGAAGATCTAGTCACAATAGCTTTCATCCTGTCTTAAATGTGTCTTATGTGTCTTTGGTCTAATTATGTGATTTAGAAATAGATTTAAAGTTTGAACTTGGTTTATCAAATGCTATAATACACCTATTTTTATATCGGCGAGGCATGTATGGGTTATCACTTATCTGTATAACGAAACTTGTTATTGAACAATCCCAAAGTATCATAGATGTCGTCAAAAATATAAAAGCATCGATGAACCCATAAACGACAATTCAAACTAGAACAATCAACAAGTTTATTTGTCGGAAAAATTCATTGACAACCATATACACAAAGTCACACATCAGTATGTCATTATACTTTACTAAACATGCCATAACTATGTTATCCCTGTGAGACCTTATATTATTGCTTGGTATTATTATGTTGTCTTAATTAGTTTTAAAATTTCAAATTTCCCTAAATTATTATATATCTTGTCACCCATTGTCATCGACCATTAGACTAGCTAACTTGTAATCCTTTAGCCGACCTACATCATTTTTACCTCCCTAAGATCGACCAACGACAATTACTACGCTTGCAATAAACTTGTAACTATACCACTACAACACATATTGCCAGATAACATAATAACACCATTAAATAATCGAATTTAATGACATAACAATAATACTACAAAGAAAATAAAGCTAGTTTAAGACAATATAAATTTAACAACACAACCTATCTAGCAATAGTTTTCATCACGTTACTTGTTTTGTATAGAAACCCAAACAAGTACATTAGCATAAGCCATATTCTAAAACTAGTATAACCGATAATTCGAAGTTCAGTCATCATAAGTTACATAAAATTATGGTTTTACCGAGTGTTCCTACAATAATGCTACCTTTTAATCCAAATGCCACTTAAAAGATAGACTACGTACCAAACAAGTACATTATTTGAACTTAATATTATTTCAAAAAAAAAAAAACATTTGAACTTAATAAAAACGCTATGCTACCTACTATTCTACTAATGCTAACATACTAAAGTCTAGGGTGGAAACATCACACATCACTATACTAACATGTATGTTAAGCACTGCCATACATATATTATCCACGACATACTCTATATTATTGATTAGTAATATTATATTGCCGTAAAAAACTTATATAAAAAAAATTAATTCATCAATTCATAAGCAATATGCTAGAATTAGTATAACTATTTTAATTATGCGAGCTTGAGAGATCCCTTGTTGGATACTATAACCAAATTCCCAAACACATATTTTTGTACAAATGCATATTGCTCCATCAGTTTTGAGCTAATAGCATATCATGAAAAATTACATGTTAGTAAAACAAATTGGCTGACCCTCTTGTATCGTACTATTATGTGGTCCGAATTAGCTTTATAATTTCTATTTTGCCTATATTATCCATCTTGGGGTCACCCATTGTCATCGACCATTAGCGTAGCTAAATTGTAATCCTTTAGATGACCTAATTATAATTTTTACCTCCTAAAAATCGACCAGCGGCAATCACTAAGCTTGCAATAAACTCATAACAATACCACTACAACACATATTGTCAGATAACATAATAGTACTTAGTTCAAAATTATCTTATCTAATCTAATTGAATATGATGCGATCAAGATTCACTGATTATTAAGTGAATCATATAAGACCATCTTATTGTGTTGTGTTGCAACGTATGATGAGTCGGGCTGTTACAAATGGTATCAGAGCCATGGATCGGGCTGTTACATTTACTTTTCGTAGAGATGCAATTTTTCAACATTTCGTCTTAATTAGAGACGATTATTGTATAATTTCATCGCAATACAAACCTAATTTTGGCATATGTCTTATCTATTGATGAATAAAAATTACATGTTTTTAATTAATAAATTTCTTAAGGCAATATAATAATACTAACCAATAACATAAGATTAATTGTAGACAATATATTTTTGGCATGCTCAATATAGTGATGTGTAACTTTGTGTTTAGTGATCAATGAACTAGCGCTCCGACGAAGCTTGAATTTTTAATAAATTTCTTAAGGCAATATAATCATACTAACCAATAACATAAGATTAAGTGTAGATAATATATTTTTGGCATGCTCAATATAGTGATGTGTAACTTTGTGTTTAGTGATCAATGAACTAGCGCTCCGACGAAGCTTGGATTTTGAGTTCATTAATCATCAATAATGCTCGAACTATCGATTTTTAAGTTCATCAATCATCAAGCTTGTTCAACTTCGTCTTTTGTTTTCTCTTTTTACGAGATCTAAGCCTCGTTGTATTCAACAATTAGCCTGAATATATACAAAGAATAATGATTTTTTTATACATTGAAATTTATTAGGACATACTCTACGTTTCTTTGATAAGGACGTTGTAATATACGAGTATAAGGTTTTGGATTGAATTCTATAACTTGGTTATATATAAATTAATAGAGGAGTATCAAACTTATTATGGCAACTATAATGTAACAAATGACGTTAGACATATTCAATCTACAAATGGCGTAGTGCTCAACACATTGATCCAATAGGTTTTTGTCACTCGTATATTTAATACCAATGAAATCATAAGTTATGATCAACTTTAGGTAGACCATAAAATAACAATGAAAGAAAATGATAAAACCACTACCTTGTGCGTACATACTGATTTTGTACTAAAAAATGTTAGTTATTTGTAGGAGGTAACTTATATTTTCGTAATCTCGTTTTATATGTCTTAGTTGACGTATCATATTATCGGGTCTAATTATGTGATTTGGAAATAGGTTTTGAGTTTGAACTTGGTTTATAAATACAAAGAAGTGAAAGAACCATAGATCTTGTAAAAAGAGAAGAAAGAAAAACAAAGTTGAACGAGCTTGATGATGGTTGAACTCAAAATCGATAGTACAAACTGTAACAACCCTAAATTTTCGCAATGATAAATGAGGAAATATTATAGAATTGTTACGCCGCAGTTGACTATCGAGTCAACTGCTAGGCTTGAAATTCAATTAGAACTTAATAAATTCGAACAAACGAAAAGACGACAGCGGAAGACTTAGAATGTCGAGCTACAGTTCTCAAAACTGAAATTAAATTACAAAAACAAATATAATCCACGTCTAAATAATGTTTATGAAAAGTTCCCGGCATGCAAATGAGATCCTCTAGCAAGCATCCACAACATGAAGACCTGTTAACTATGCCATCGAAGAATGACATAGGCCCCAGAACACGGTAGGGAACAAACCAGAAAACAGAACGTCAGCACAGGCTGAGTAAGAAACATAAAGCAGAGAAACAAAGATACGCGCCTTGAGGCGCGTAGCTAACAAATAATAAGCATTGGATATAACAATGAAT
Source organism: Spergularia marina (assembly GCA_963680865.1). NCBI lineage: Eukaryota > Viridiplantae > Streptophyta > Magnoliopsida > Caryophyllales > Caryophyllaceae > Spergularia > Spergularia marina. Next base: position 15,160,582 of record OY804553.1, on the reverse strand, counting down.
ACAGAGTACCATCGGAAAACAACAGTGCGATAGTCACGTATCGCTGACAAGACAAACGGTCTTGTCTATCATACACGGCTGGGCTCCTACCCCGCAGCCACCACAATCTCGAACCGGCGCGAGCTAGAGTACATATAAACGATTCCTAAAGACTTAAAATGTGCACACCCCTCGCTAGAGATCCAGTAGGATGCGTACCTCTAGGAGGAAAGCCTAATAGGCAGTCGGTAGCTACTTCGACCGAAACAGTACCTTGATCAGAGGTATAAACGGTGATCGGTCAGGGCCGCATCACAATCACTCTAGGTGGTAAACATTTGTCGTTCTTTTCTTTCATCCGTTTTACATTCATTATTCGATGGTACGTTATTCGATAATACAATTTATAAACGGCCACAGCCGGATTCAATAATTCAACACAATCGAAAACGCAAGCCAAGATCAACAAAAGCATACCACTCGGCCGAGAAGCCGACTGGCCGAATGGTCGAGAGGCTCGGATCACAAAAGACCGAGGCCGAGTAAGGAAGCCGAGAGGCCGAGGTCGAGTAAACTCAAACGGGTTATGAACGAATATATACATATATATTGAAACAAGCGTAGGCAAATTGAATAAGTGTATGGTTATGAATCAAATGTAGGAATAATGAGCAAGTGAACATGTGAATCAAGTGAGAGAATAGAATAGTCCAAAGATGAATGATCAAACGTTCTTACCTTTCAACGGTAATTCTTAAATTAAACTCTTATAACCAAGTCAATGAACTACACCTCCTCGAATCCACAATCTAGACGCTCAATCAATCACAAACTCAATCGTTGATCCCCTAATTCACAAAGTATAACCATAAGCCATAATCTCACAAATTAACTAATATATCATGAATCTAAAAGAAGACAGTGGTATTGAAACATAGATAACTCCTACCTCCGACATCGTATGACCACCAAAATTAGTATGACATAAAGGGTAATGTCAGGAACGTTTCCTCCAAATTTTGTTCATAAACTCCAAGTGGATCAACGGAAATCGATCTCACACTGAACCATAAACACGAATTAGGGTTACCCACGAAATATAATATAACTTTTTATACACAGATCTAGATCTTACCAATTTTTTATATATTGTCAATGCTAGAGTAAGGAAAATCTCCACAAAATATCGTTCTCAAATTCCTTAGGAGTCGACGGGAAATCTTAAAATACCGAGGGGCGGAACAGATTCTCGGGTAGATAGACACATCTCCACTAAAATAGCTGCACAAGTAGCATCCTATGGAATCTTGGTACGATCTACATCTTCCCGAATTCTTATCGAAAGTACGGTTCTAACGCTACCAACCACGCTCCAATTAGAGATCGTATGAGAGAATTATGTGTGTTTTAAGTTGACATAGTGATGCTGGGAATTTTATGCGGGTGGAGGCTACGAAAAGAAGAGAGAGGGAGAGAAGGAGGCCGAATGGTTATGAAATAAAGCAAGGGTTTTCTTTATTATGTGTATATATAGGTATGAGGGTATACTCGGGTTTGGGCTTTATTCGTTGGGTGAGATGAGTGATCCATAAACCCGACCCAAACTCAATTATAGGAACTCATTTTATCTTCCAATAATCGATTTAAAAAGTAACACCTTTATTAAATAATTACCCAAAAATACGGGGTATTACACAAACATCGATGATTGATGAACTCATAGTCGATAGTTCGAACTATAGCAATTAACCAACATTCGTCGTAGCGCTAGTTCATTGAGCATTAAACACAAAGTTACATATCACTATAGTGAGCATGCCATAAATATATTATCTGGGATTGATATTATGTTATTGATTAGTATTATTCTACTACCTTAAAAAGTTCATCAAAAACATAAATTTTATTCATTAATAGATAAGGCATATGCCAAAATTAGGTTTGTTTTGAAATGAAATTATACAATAATCGTCTAGTGTTAGATACGACTTACATATCTCTAGATGGGTCCTTTAGATACGACTTACATAAGTCTACTTATAAATTTCTAGTGTTATTTATTCACATGAGGACTAGGGGTGTGCAAAAAAACCGTCAAACCGAAACCCGAACCGAAAACCGATTTACCCGAACAGAAAAAGCGGGTAACCGAACCGATAAAATGCGGGTTAGGGTCGCAACTTTGTGTGTATGCGGTTAACCGAACCCGAACCGAAAGTGGACATAATGCTTATTTTCAATAAATTAGGTTATAAGTCAACTAATTCACAAGTCTAAAATAAGATAATTAATCCAATATGTTGTTAAAATTCACTTGTTTGAGGGAAATAATACATAAATTAATTAAAGTATCGACGTATAGTGGAATCTTAATATTTTATCCATCAATTTTACTTAATTTGTTAGGTCAAATAGTGTCCCCGTACCAAAACATTACCCGATTAAACCGAACCGACCAATCCGGTTAACCGATGTGCGGTTAACCGAACTAACGGTTACGGTTTAGGGTCGGCCAAAAAGTGACGAACGGTTAACCGAACCCGCATTTGCACACCCCTAATGAGGACCATTTTCTCATGTGAATCAAAGTAAGCCTATGTAGGACTCGAACCTACATCTTCTATGCAATACAACCATAGCGCTCTCCCGGTTGAGCTTATAGGCTTTGGGCATCAGTCATCAACAAATTTTTTTTTTTTTCATGTTCACCCTATTATCATACGGAGTATCATCTTACCATACACAATCAATCTACTATGTGATACAAAGAAAACTCTCAAAAGACAATAATATACCGATTAAATGCAAAAAAGAGAGAGACTGAAGTTTCAGGAATAATGAAAAAATAACCATACTGCACTTCGACAATAGTAGAAATATAGAAATGATTTTACACATCACATATAGAGTCAAAAAATTATGAACCACATTAGTACCACACTGCTGGACTACGACAATGCATAGTGGACCTGCTTACCAGATGAGCAATGTGAAACCATCAGATTAAATTTAGTGATTGGAGTAAACTAAGAGATCGATGACAAATTGGAAGTTCACCAAGGTCAAGAGGATAGATGACAGGAGTATCTGAAGGTTGAGCTTCACGAAAGGTGCCTACATATGTAGCTGAAACTTTTGCAACAACGGAAGCTTTAATTTGTGATACCGTAAATCCGTAACCCAAAATTGTATTCAGTGAGCAACAAGCATTCATGCAGCTACAAAATGCCTCCCAAGGACTGCAACTCATGATCTCTCTACTATATGATTCACGCCTCAGAAGAACAAAGCAGCATGAGCGAGAGAATTTACGAAAAATAGACTACACAAGTAGGTGTACCAAATTTGACTAAAGTTCAACTATTTCAGAGGGGGGGGGGACCTGGTAAGCCAGTAAATTACCTATTACAGGAAACAAAACATGACTCTTTAGGTAGACCAACAAACAGGAGCACCCCCAACACAGACCAAGACCAACACACAGTTGCGCCAACAAATAAAATGAAACTTTTAGTTCTTTATGTGTCCTATGACTACATCCATGGTTCCTTTCATCTGATACACACTATTGGCTACAAGTCGACAAGATACTTCAGAGTAACATCCAATGCTTAATAACTGAAATGGAAGCTCTGTCCATCCTTTAGGATAACATTGATCAAAAGTTCTTAATCATGATTGGAGCAAGATCAAATATCCAAATTAAAGAAATGAACATAAAGCCAAACTTCAAAGGAAACAAGAGGATTAAGCCTGACTAGCAAAGGCGAGAACCATAGACATTAAGCAGTGCAACACCCATCACTAACTGGAAGTTACAGGGGCAGCAAAACAAACACCAAGTTTTAGTTTCCAACAACATACACTGTCCCCACTCCCTAATGCTTTATGCCAATAACCCCAAAAGCCAATTGATATGCATAAGGTTTTATCCGGGTTCCTATAAGTAGTTAACGAGGCCTGGGCAGCTAACTTAAAATCTAAGATCAACAACTGCATGTTCCTAAATTTGATTAGAAACTAAGATCAGTATCATCTTATCACTAGAATGACCCTATGGAGCAAGAATCTTAAAACGAATAAGCATGGTGACTATCATATGGAATTCGCAAATACATGCTAATCTCAAAGGCAATACAACATGATATTATCATTTTACAGTAGATAGCTAGCATAGTATAGACCAAAAAGGCATCTTATGATAGGAAATAGGACTTGCCATGTTATTATGTTTATAAGCAACAAATAAAGTGCTTCCGAATGCATAAAATCATGTGAAAGACCAATTCATTACCAGTTTCACACACAAAGTTCACGACATTCAGTTAAAACAGAAACATTCATGAGCCAAGACAATAGCGATAAGATGAGGTGAAATTTAACCCGAAACCTAAACAACCCCCGTGTGTCTCAAAATGCGACTGCCCATCTTAAATTGCTCACATTACAACAAAATCGTACATCAGAAAATACTGTTTGAATCTGCCACAAGTTTCTACAGAAAATAACAATTGAAATTCACAACTTCACAAGGTGATTACAGAAGGAACATTATTTGCTTATTGTAGCAACTAAAATTATAGCTGCTAAAATGGCGTAAAATTTTGAATCTCAAAGCCTGCTTCATACATTTGCTTTTATGCCAACCAGAAGTGACATCTTAAACACAGTGAGTAGAGATGTAAAGAGGATAGAAACTAGCTAACTCTAGACAAATTATCAACTTCAAACTTGAAACACTCACTGGTTATAAGTTACATAATGTGCTTCAAACAAACAAACGCATGTGGGCAAATACAAGGCGATAAGCACAGCACTTGGAAGTTGCCAGCTTAACAAATGAAATTAGTGAGAACACAAACTCAAAGCACATGAGACTATGAGAGCCCATCTTAGACCATATGCGCACAACATGGAACAACAAAAGACAAGACAAAAAATAAAAAATATCCATGGCGGAACTCACCATGTCGCTCACCTTTGTATTAGCTGAAATCCTGTGAAAAGAAGGTACACTTGTCATTACAAAGCCAGTTTGACATCATTATTAATAAATAGGAAGTTTGTCTTTTGCGTAGTAAGGTGGTGTTTTCTTGTAATATATAACAAAGCATCTGACCATGTCTTAACTTGTAATCTTGTATAGTCATATTCTAATATTTCGATTAAAAGCTCAATAGGGTAAATGTACCAAGATTGAAGTAGAGAGCTTTTCTCTCTCACCCCCTTTTTTTGGTGACAGTAGAAAATTTCATGAGGTAATCACCAACACCATAATTCTATTTTGCAATAACATAATTAGTTCGTAAGACAACACGACCATCTATCTTAGCGACGAAATACAAGAGAAACAACGTAAGATATTTTTCTCAGCACCTAGTCTGTACCCAGGAGGTACACATCAGACAAGCAATGAACATAATTCTAAACACTCACGTAGCGTAAATTTTGATTACAAAGGTGGATTCGAACAAATGCTAGAAATTTGAAAGTGAACAAATCACAAACCTAACCTTTCCAAACTATACCAAGAAGTTGAACATACATAAGAGTGCAATTCAACATACGAGTACATTTCCCCATCAAATTAATTAGCCTATCCTACCCATATATATAAATCCCTAATACTACCAACAAAAAAAAAAAGACCTTTGTTTACTTTAAGAAACCTAGTAAAATTAATAGGTCTAGAATAATTGAATCCCAATCACAAACCGTAATTAACAATCCCCAAATAAAAAACTCCTAATTAAGAATCTCCAAATCAAAAACCCTAATTAAGAATCCCCAAATCAAAACCCTTATTAACAATCCGCAAAAAATAGCATGTAAATCTGAGCATTAAAACATGAGGATGATCGAATCTCAACAAACAATCATAAATACAAATTATGTGAGAAATAAAAAAAAATTAATTTAACTTACGTGAATCGGAGAATCACTCCATTAACCTTCTTTCTGTGGATAACAGTAAGATTGATTGAGGTTATAGAAATGATCGATTGAGATGGAAAATTTTAGGAAGGAATTTTCCGATTGAGTGAGTAACTGAGTATTGAGAATGAGAGAGGGAGAGTGCAGGAAAGAGAGAATGAGTTTGCAGAGAAAGAGAGGGACGGGAAGAAGGGAGGGGGTTTGGGTGAAAATTTTGACAACTTTATTTGCTTAGAAGCCCTTCCTCCCTTCATTTGCAGATTTTCCTTATTTTTACTCCGCCACCCCTCAAGTTTCTTGTCTTATGCGTGCTGCGCGGAGAAAGAGCACAGCACAATGCTCCCTCTATCAGTTCTCAACAATATAACAAATATGGGGGCCCAGCTTCTGTTTTCTTTTATTCCCCAGTGGCCCATGCTGCCCACGTGCTGTTGTTGATTTCTGTCCAGTTTTGTCATCTTGTACGGTGATTGGCAAGGGAGGGCTAATCACCGTGATTGGTGTAGCCTCCCTCCCCCACCTTCCAATTTTTTTTTAGGAATGAATTTTTTTGTCATTTTGTGCGGTGATTAGAGTTGGGGCTCTAATCACCGTGATTGGTGTAGACTCCCTCGACCTTCGCACTATCCACTTCCTCATCTTATTACCTCCATCTCTCCGTTTTTTTAGGTTTCACCATGTACGGATAGATTTTGGTTCATACGAGAACACCTTATTAGACAAGAATCATTAAAAGAATTTTAACCCTTAGATTAAATAGACCTAAGTTGTTATTTTCATTTGTCTTCCAACATTTAAGTATTTAACATTTACAATTATCATTGTAATTAAAAAAAGAGAAGGCACTAACATTTAAATCCCAAGTATGATTGTAAACTTCACGTCTTCATCACTACAGTAATCAAGAGACGGAGATTTACGTTTTGTTGTACGAAGTATCTCAAATTCACTCAAAGTCTCGAACACTACTCAAATTTTACTGTTATCTATATTTACCCTCGTTGATGCGATCATGCGAAAACCAATTTCATTGGTACTCCGTATCTTATTAACAATTTGACAAGACAAGTTTCAAACATCCAACCTCACACATATCATATGTCAATCCTAATATCACACTACTATAAACATTGTAAATTGAGCTTAGATGACATTCACGTACACATGCCAAATAGCGTGTACACACGTGTAATGCTAAGACCGATCGGTTGTCAATTTGATGTGAGAGTTAGTGCGAGGAAGTGAGGGCTTTAATGATACATGCAGATAAGTGGCAAACTGACAATTACCGCGCTCACAAGGTATGTACATTGACAACATTGTGTTAACTCGAGTTAAGGGTGAGTTGAGGGATCAACGTTTCCATTTTTTTTCAGTTCAGGGTCTAACTTTTTTTTTGTTCATTTCAGGACCTCACATCCATTTCAGTTAGAATTTCCGTTACAATCCTATATTTTCTTTTATTTTACTTTCTTTTAACCCAGTTTCTCAGTTTTCTCTCTCTTCTCTCCTCACGCCATTTTCATCTTCATGTATCTGACCATATCTTCATCATCATGTATCTGACCATATCTTCATCATCATCCATAGTAATACACACCAACCTTCATATTTTTCTCCCCCGTGATTCTACTATTGCCATCATCAAACAAACCAAACAAAAAATCACCCAAAAATAAAATAAAAAAGTTACGGAGGTTCACCAAAATTAAAATCCCATCAAAAGAATCAAATTAATTTCTGGGTTCATTGGGGAAGAAGGTTTCCACCTTTTTTAATCAAATTAATTCATTAAAAAAGGTGGAGAAGCTCCAAACCCAGAAAATCAATTTTTCACAATAAAATGGGGAAATTTAGGACGAAATCCAGATTAATTTCTGGGTTCATTAAGGAAGACGATTTTGTGGGTTTGATGGGAAAATGAAGGACGATTAAATAGTGATTTGAGGAGAGGGATGAAGATGGCAAATTTATTGCTTCAAAATTTGCTATTGAGAAGAAGACGTGCTTAATGGAAGAACACTACCAGAAGACCAAATTTGATATTCGATCTGATTCTCTTTATCTATTAAATCGTGATTTGAGAATAGATTTTTGCTATTTTGTGATGTTTGGAGGTACCCCGAATTGATTCCAATGCGTTATTGATTTGGGCTTTTATAGAAAGAAATTGAATTTCGAAATTTGTATACAAGTTTTGTTTTGATGTAGAACAAGTCAGGAGTAGAGTTGTTTTAGTTAATAAAAAGTTGCAGAATGAAGATGGATGAAGATGAAGATTGTCAGAACTCAGGTTCATGAAGATGAAGATGCAGTGTGAGGAGAGAAGAGAGAGAGTTTTGATTGGCAGTGTGTAACGAAAATTCTAACTGAAATGGATATGAGGTCCTGAAATGAACCAAAAAAAAACGTTAGACCCTGAACTGAAAAAAAATGGAAACGTTGATTCCTCAACTCACAATTAACTCGTGTTAACTCGCATTGCAACATTGGTCACAATTCTTCCACAATCATTAAGTATTTATGTAGTATGGGTCCACGTAGGATTGGCATTCTCCAAACTAGCTTCGGTTTTTTTTTTTTTTGGCGAAACAAACCAAAACCGTCACGGCGCGTGACGGTTTTACCATAACCGCTGAGAATTGGGGCGGTTATGGACCAAAACCGCTGCAAATTGGGGCGGTTATGGACCAAAACCGCTGCAAAATTGAGCGGTTATGGTCATAACCGTCACGCGCCATAGCGGTTTTGGTACAAATTTGGTTCGGGGGTATCCGATCCTACGTGGACCCATTCTACGTAAATATTTTTGTTCCGCACCCAAAACTTGAATTATTTTAATTTAGAGCATTATTTAAAAAAAACGTTCCATTAATAACATATTGGGACCTTGTAACTAAATAGTAATTCATTCAAAATAGTGGACAAACCAATTACATGAAATATCTTCATAATCATCACAACTTTGGTATGTCTAAAATTTCATCTCCAAAACTACTGTATCTTACAAGTGACAAGGTAATAGTAATAATACTACCTCCATTCAAATCCAATCGATACTATTTCAACTTTCAGATGAAGAGATGTGAAGCGGAAAATGGGAATCCTAAATATCTAGAAGGAGCATGAACATGTTGCCAACTCCAATTAATTTCACCTTTTTTCTTGTTGTTATTTTGGATTGTTTTTTCCAACATGAATACTCCTTCTCCACCACACCATTCTTCCTTGCATTCTTCGCCACATCTTTCCCCATTTCCCATCACCATTACCCGATCATCTCCCACGTCCACCAGAGATATCGACGACGACCCCGTTACGCTCTTCGGGATCGAACCTAGGTTCAACGCTTTCCACGCCATCTCCTCGAAATTGAATTCTTTCGCTTCCCCGCCGATCATACAAATCCACCGCCGTTGCCGTGTCCCCAACGGGGCAACCGCGGTGGATTTCGGGGTGTGTCCGGGATACGGCCACACCCCGTCGTGATGACTCCAAGTGTTTGTTACCGGGTCGTAAATCTCAGCGTCGGACCTGAATCTCCCCTGAGATTCAGTTCCGTATCCGCTGATGACCCAGAACTTGAAGTCATCACATAATATTTGACCGTGAGATTCGTCTCTTTCCTCAGCCATATCCGGTAGTTTCCGCCACTGATCGGCCTCCACATCGTAGGCCTCCGCCGTCCGGAGGGCGTTTTTCTGTCCATCGTGTCCTCCGGCGACGTAGACAGTGGCGGAACCTACCGCGGCACAAGCGAAAAACGACCTCGCCGTGGGCATTTGGGAACCCTCTTTCCAGGTGCCCGTGGCGATGTCAATAACTAGGACTCTGGGAACCGGCTCCAGCGTCGCCGGGTCCCAGCCGCCAAGTACGATCACCTTCCCAACCTTGGGCAGCGCCACGCACTGTGCAAAGGTTGGGATGGTGATATTAGCCAGATTGCGCCACTCTTGAGTCGTCAAGTTAAAGATACTTAGATGGTAACGCAGAGGACTCTGGGAATCGTTGCTCCCTTTAGAACCCGCCTCTTCAACAACAAATTTGTCCTGCTGCGTTGCCCGCGGCGGCGGAGGAGGAGGGGACGAGGGCTGGATAAGAAACACCAGATGCTCAGCGGCCGCAGCGCGGCGGCGAAGAGAGAAGAAAGAAGGTTGTGAAAGGGTGGTTTTCCAGTGATTAGAGACTAATCGGAGGGTAGGATGGGAAGTGATAGGCACTCTTAAAAGACATTCAAAGGCCATATCATTTGGTAATCCAGGGATTAATTCCTTTTCAGAGAAGCAAAACTTAGAAAACTTGTTAATGATATTGGTATTCATATCAAAATTAGTAGTGATAATTGCAGTATTATGTGCCATGATTTGGAATGATTTTGATAAACAGAGAAATGTAATTTCTTCAGATCTCTTTTGCGACTTTGTGAGTGGAGTGGGGAAATGTATATATAGTAGTACAAATGTACAATGGAAGCAAAGGAAAAGGAAAGGTTTAACCGTGTAACGTATAAGTGGTGAAAGTGTGATAATATTGGGATAGAATATTAGAGTGGTGTTATTCGACGCTCATTAAACGTATCTCTAAAATATTAGAGTGGTGTTATTCGACGCCTATTAAACCTATCTGTAGACTATTGTGTTGTTTCAGAATTCAGAAAAGGATTGTGATTATCACAAATAGTGAACATTGATTTGCTGTTGGGTTGTGTTTTGTCTTGGTTAGATTCATGTGTGCTTTTGTTTGCATAGAAATTTAAGATTTGCCTTGGTTTAAATTAAGTGCAATAATTCAACAAAGTCGTATCTCTAAACTAATATAATTAATGATCAATTGACCCATATATGGATGGGTGGGGCTCCTAAGTGATGGAGTGATAACGACTGGTAAGGAAGATGGCCCTAAGAATTATCCACAAGGGTATCACACCATTCATTTGTTGAAATTATTTCCATTTTTTTATTTTGATTTTTTTGCTTTGGAAATAGACCGATCCTCAATTTATTATTCTAGAAATCAAGGTGAAAATTTTATACATTGATGTTGATTGTTGTTATATCAATTTTGTGGAATCGTTGGTTTTTAAATTTAGTTTGAATCTCTTTCATATACAAATCAAATGTACAAAATCAAAACTTGGCTTTTTTTTTTTTCATTGAGTTTGTACAATCTCTTTTTTAGTTTGGTTTTATACAATTTACTACTCTATCTAGTTGAGAGGCAGAAATTGAAATTGAACTTATCTAAAAATTGAAAGAATAACTTCAGTTGTGTAATTTTTTCTTTTTTTTCTTTTTAATTAGTACTCACTTTCCAAACACAAATTCAACAATTATATTTTCAATATCCGGATCGTGTCAAAAAAATTAATCACAACTGATAATTATGCATTTTCGAACCTAAACTTTTTTTTTCATTTTAACTAATAATTTCTATAAATTAATTATCTTTATGAATTAGTAAAAAAAAAAAATTGTCATTTATTCATGAATATAAGTAAAAAAAAATGTTAATGATTTGAGAGTAGAAGTTAAAAATACATACATGTTGAAATTTAATTAACAAAAATAAATAGATGCAAAGAAATACTTTGGTTTGGATGGATCAAGATCCTCTAGAGTTATTTATCATAGAATTCCATGGAGTTTACCTGAAATGGAAAAATAAATTTATAAATGTCTTTTTTTAAATTAGAGAAAACACTACTTGGTAGAGTGATGTTTCCATTTCAAGTAAACTTCAGAGAACTCCAGGAAAAATAACTTCAGAGGATCCGAATCCGGTTTGGAATGTACAAAAGTAAGTTCGTAAATACATGGGGCTGTTTTTGTGACATAACCCTAAATTTAGGATTATTTTTATCAACTTTACAACGGGAGATTTTTTGGTAGGCCCATCAAATTTGAGATTATTTTTGCTAATTTTTGGCTAAACTCCAACTTTTTCAAAATTATTGATCATAATCAGTTTCTGGAGGAACAGTTTCAAATTGGAGTTTTCACTCATGATGAACAAATTTGCACTAGAAGTGCTTCTCAAAAACTAGAAACAATTTCTCAGTTTTGGTTGTTTGACCACTTTTTAGTTTCTAGATTCTATAAACAGTCCAGAAAACTTAAGTAGCTTGCCCAAACATTCTCCCTCTAGTATTTAAATTCCTTCAACCATACTCGCACATTTCTGTTCATTTTTAAAAACCAAATTATCCGTTATTTTGTTTGTTCAACAATTCGACTATATTTTTATTAGTTAGGGATGGAAAACATGCGGCATATTTAAAGGTACAAAAAAAAGGTCAATTAATGTAGTGCCAAATGTTAAATTTACGATCGAGTTTGGGTCGCACCCGTACGGAGGAGAGAGATCCCACATCATAAATCCAAGAAGGTTCCATCCTAAAATCAATTGACAATAGATGAAGTAACTCCTTGGTTTATTAAGGTATCAATTCTCTCCTCTTTTTTCAGTATGGGACACTCACAACTTCACAAGTGGAGCTCACTTTAATACCAAACAATTAAACAAGCCGTTCTAAAGAAAGACTAAAGTGCAATTTGACACCTATTTTTATATATATAAGGAGTTAGGAGTACTTCAAAACTCTACATTTTCAAGAAAAAAAAAAAAAAAACAAAATTTATAAGACCTGGAGAAAGAGAAAGTGAAGTACTATAAAACTTCTACTCCCTCTATTTCATTCATTTATTTACGTTGAGCTTGAGTTGCCCTCACAAAATCCGACCCGACGTAAACAAATGAATGAAATGAAGGGAATAGTTGCCGTTGTTACGCGGTATCACTTATCACTTCCAAAAGAAGCTTAATTTGGCCCCAAGAAAGAGGAGACCATTCCATAGTTCTTCTAGATGGAACGTAGGAGATAAGCTTTGTACTAGTAGTGACTCACTTTGGTACAGACAAAAGCTGCCACTTTCATAATCCAAACAAATTAAACTAGTTGCAATCAAAATTCGTATTCGACGTGATGATAAATATTTTTTCACTAAATATATAGGCAGGTTATTAAAAGTATTCGGTTTATATTTCCTGAAAATTAAACAAGCCTATTGATTCATTCGCAATGCTTATACTATGCTCCCGAGATTACAAGGAGCATGGTGATCATTCTCACAATAGAGGAGTAGGACCACACTTTAAATAATATAAAATCTATTTAAGTGTGGTCCCTACTCCTCTATTGTGAGAAGGACCACCATCCTCTTTGTGTTCGCGGGAGCATGGTATAATTTGCGATTCACTCGATCAACCTATGTTTGAGTATATGAGTATTAGTGTGCGACTGTTTGTACTATCGACACGGGAAATTTTGTAGCTTGTAACAGTCCGTGAGGACAAACAAGTTCGAAATTTAAATGAACGAAAGAAAACGAAGATGCATAATTGCATAGGTAATGTGTTCTAGAAGACTTTGGAACAAGTAGGCACAAACCGCGCGCAGAATATCATGTTTAATGACAAATGGTGTGGTCCACTCGTGTCACCCTAAATGCAATCAAAATCACCACTCGAGCCACACATCGCAAAGCTCCAAACTATAAAAGAATTCTAGAAAGCAATTTAATTAATAATTATGGAAAGATAACATATGATTATTAATAATATCACATGCACAAGCTCGTCTTAGCTTCTTTCTTGGGTTCCCTACGAAGACATCGAAAACGAAAACAACTGGTAGTGTATGTATGAGCGAGTAATGGCGACCTGTGAGTGACACTGTGGGCTAGTGCACATGACTATGCATGGCCTATACAATTGGCTACCATATCATTGTCTTTATCCAATCAGTCAATCACAAACAATAAGAAAGTAATAAATTCAATATAGCTATGCAATTTGCTGGTTAGATAACCTTGAGTTCAATCTGGTTTACTCGAGTAGTTCGAGTTACATTAGAATTGTGTCGGCTCAGGTTGATTCACATCTAATATTATCGGTTATGAGAACTTACTAGATTAGAATTGAGTCTTTATTATAACTAGTTTATTTTCAGTGATAATTTCATGTAAATTTTCCCGAATCAAGCATAATTTTGTCGGCCGCATGAATATAATAAACTCTTATCTACGACACTCATTATTCTTCAATTTCAACCAATAATTTCAATTGGTATTTGATATGATAAATTGTAGTTAGGGATTTGAGTTTCGAACGTTGCCTATCTCATAAACTTAAAGTACGAGTTGAATGAATTAGGAACTTGTGTACCCTAAATCGAGATATTTACTTCCGTATAACTTAGTTATATATCGGTAAATAATGACGTATTTCATTTCTGATCCTCACAATATCTTATCGAAATTCAATTTTATGAAACCTCGATAATGTTTACTAGATTTTTTAAAGCATTCATAACATACATATAAAGATACTACCTTGTTTTCACATAACCATAATCACACACCTTGATGTATTAATTGAGCTCAAAATGAATACTTAAATCATAAGTCAAGTACTCATCTTCTATCATTTTTGGTTTTCAATTTTTATTTAAAACAAGAATCCGGTTTCTAAGAATCAGAACAAAAAAAATTAATTTTCAATTTTCAGTTTCAGCGTCCATTTCTCCCAAAATGTTAAACCACGATCGTAGGCCGCACCCTTAGGAGGAGAAAGATTACACTCCATAAACCCAAGGAGGTTGTATCCTAAAACCAGTTGGCAAAAGAAGAAATAACTCCTTGGATTGTATACGCGTATTAACTATTTCCTGTTTTTAGAATGTGAGACACTTGTAGATGTAGCTCACTTTAACACAAAATGACATAAACATTCAGTTTGAACCTAATTCATCGCTTGTTTAACTAAACTTATTGGAATGCAAAAACAAAGAACTTTAAACAAGAATAACATCAAACAAGCCTAAATTATTGGAAGTGAAGGTGTGGGAATGGCCATACACTCGATCCGCATAACAACTTCATACTCTAAATTATCTTTCAATTCACTCAATTAGTCAAGAATGAGTCATACATTTTATTTAATGAATGTAATGTTAAGTAGGGAGACAATTTTAAAGGTTTTGGGGGCTCTCTCATTGCCAAATGACAAAGTAAATGCCGTGAGGGAATGAAATTTCGGCCTCAAATGGATTAGTACGAGACATGACTTATTAAACTATTATATGTGTATTAACTAATTTAGGCTTATCTTCTAACAAATCGGTTTTTGTACGCTGCGCTCTGATTAAGAAATGAACAAGTGACTGTAGATGACTTTTGTTGCAGTTGCTTCTAAGGAAAACACATGCTTCATTATCATTATTTATAAAAGCCCTCTTGAAAAATTATACTCTGTAATTGTATGTCTTTCTATGTGCCTAATGGATGGATACCGTGCAAAATATGAATGTTTTGAGCCATATAAACACTTTAAATAAAACTCGGAACTCAAGAAAACTACAATTGAAACGAGTAATAGTATTATCCCAACTCAATTTCGCGTCTTTAACAATTTTAAGATAAAATAGTTTTCGTGCAGACGATACCCAAGGACAGGGAATCTTCCTGATGCATACATACAATTCACAAGTCACAACTATCGTTAACAAGATACACTCGACATCAACACTACACCCTTGTGGGTCTGGGAGTGTCTATGGCTCTATGCTTGTAATCGGCTAATCGCTATCATTGGTATTACCCACCCTTTTCCGTCAACCCAAGAGACAAGGCAAGCCAAGAGAGGACAACGAGGTCATATTCGGACGTCACTGTCTCCACATCATTCCCAATTTACAAGTATGTTAATATCGTTCCAAGTTAAATCACTTTCTTCTTGAATCAGAAAGCCAAATGATCAGACCTTCAAATGAATGTTTCCAGAAAAAAAAAAATACTAATCTTCGGATAGATGAGGCGTGTTCGTCCTCCACGATGTTGAATCCATAAGTAGTTCACGGAATATACAGGACAGACTTCTGATACAGCCTAGTCTCATTAAATAAAAGAATTTGTAACGCAAAGACAGATCATGAATCAACTACAAAGGCTCTAAATTTTTCCTACCTGACTTCGATTTGCTAAGTTTGATTTAATTCACACTAAGAAAAGTTTACGTGGACGAATACCAGAACAATGGAAGGATAAATAGAGCAGCATCATGTACAAGTTTCAAACTTCATTCCCTTGTGTTGTATCATTGCAACCCCGATTAAAATAAAAAACATCACCCACCATCAGAGCAACTGCCAATCGTCCTCCTGTGCACCTTCTGTGTTGACGGAATGGAGCATATCGTAAGTGTCTTCAACTCCAACATCGCCGACACCACCAGCCATATCCCCTTGACTGGTTGCCCTAGGAGAGTTGCGGCTATGAGCAACAGTGAAGAGCGGAGCACCATTCGATTCATCAGCAAGCTTAGAAGCTCGAGAGCAGAAATCATCAAAGTCATCTGTCAGTAAACACACCACAAGTATTAGCCTGCATTTGATTTGATGTATCTCTGATTTTCAACATCCGATTGCAAAACGCCAACAACAAATTACATACTCCCTACATATATACTTCCAAGATAGATTGACAAATCTGGAACTACGAACACTATATTTGGATAGGGTGTGATGTGAACAAATTTTAAACTGATGCAAGAGGCTCCAAAATCTACAGCAAACAGATACAACTCTAAAATGTAGGCCACGACTATTAGTACACCCGATTTTTCCAGCACTTCAATCCACTCACAAAATTTAGTTGCTAGACATTACATTATCGGAGTGCTGAAAGAATTGGTGCCACATTAGTATTGACCAGAATGTATACCAAACTAAACCCAACAAAATCACAGGTGTTCGCATATTTGGACAGCCACATGATCATCTGCTGGGATATGCCACCTAGAAATCACTAGAAATAGGAGTAACAAAGAAAGCCCAGGTCATTAAAAAAAAAAAAAAAAAAAAAACACTCAATCTTAGCTTCTTGTATATCCAAGCATGCTACATTGTAAACTCAATTTTGTACTTCCTTAAGTAAAAGCCCTAATTACTACGTCGTCAAATCAGACTGCAGCTTCGTTCACGTGAGAGTACACAGGCCACAGCCAAGCCCACATCTCAAATTCCTTTTCAGTAATTATGATGACTGCAACAGATATAATTACAACAGAGAAATAAAGTGAAGTACCTTTGTCTCGGCAGTAAAATCCAATTGCCAAAGAAGGATCAATAGTCTCCAATGGCATGTGCCGGACCACACTGATAGACATTCATACAGTCAATGAGGAACATGAAAGAGATGAAAGAGCAGAAGTTAATTATTTACAGTAAAGTCTTACTTGCTGTGGTAGGATGATGTATCAGCCTCTAGGTCACCATTTTTTATATCAACCACCTGAAATATAAGTCAAAAGCATAAAAAAACTTCCTTTCGTTAACAACAATAGACACGAGAACAATCGCACAATCCATGTTCTCATTACAACTAAAATAGCCACAGCAACAGCAATTAGAAGCCAATTCCTTTAAATCAAACTAAATTAAGACCTTATATCATGACAATTATATTTCTACGCACTAAAACTACATATACAATTCAGAGATGCTCGGCATTCAAACTTTTTCTAAATCATCATTAATGACGCTATCAGGAATATATAATTGTTTCTCCAATCTGTGCGACAAGAAAAAAAAACTAATTTATGACTAATCACAAATCATTAAGTAGAGAAGCTGACTAATCAAACCAACTATTCATGGTCAGCTCCAGCTAAAAGACCAAGAGAAGTAGAGAACCATAATTTAAAATTAATTTATTAACAAGACTGCAAAAATTTACAGATCATAAAAATTCACCAGCATAACAAATGAGACATTTGCTATCGTGAAGTCACATAGCATAGAAATGCAAGTCCACAATTGAGAGCCTTCTTAGGAGGTCCTTTCCTTTTCTTCTTTTTTGTTCACCCATTAACTCAATATAGAATGGCTGTCAAAGGGCACCAAGCGCGGGACTCCCAAGTACAAACGGACACCATGTGTGTGACACCCGTATACAAAAGGGATAGAAGGGTAAGCTCTCAAGCTATCTTGAGTGATCTTATCTACAAAGAGAAGAGTCAAGTGCCGATGAGAGTGGAGCACTTGATGCCAAAATTAAGACAATTTCAAAAAAGGAAACTTGAACGGCCGAGGCAAACAAGCGCAGGCAAAATCAGCTATTCAAACACGCCACCAAGTAGCCAAAGGAACCATCTTCCATACCCCTTGATACAACTATACTTCCTCCTTTTCCAAAAAAGAGAACATCTTTAGCCTTACGAGGGTGAACCCAACATAAGCTGAAAAGAAATATGGATCCGTGCCGGAATACTGGAACCCAAGGTCAAAAGAGCAAAAGATGATCGATGGATTCCTCGTCCTCAGCCATATTAGAACCTCTCCTCTTAAGTGTGCCTTATGTTGGGATTTTTTCTTATGCTACGACCCAAGCAAAAGAACAAGCTTATGGAGGAGCCTTGCACTTCCAAATTGCACGGCCTGGGAAATCGATATAAATAGTATCTGGTAGATTCCAAAAGGCTACACAATTCTCACACCCAAATTGGAGCATAAAAGAAACGTTTCTCTCTCAAATATTCTGAGTCACCAATTCAGATTGATCTACAGAAGTTCTTTTTTATATTTGGTATATTCATGGGTCCCCCCAATTACTTAAACCTCCACAGCTCTCAAAGTGTAGTGGTGCATAAAAGACGAAAATGTCCAGCCACAAAACATAAAATCCCCCACATAACATGGTTTAAAGACGTTAGACGAAGCCTTGTTAGACGTAGTCAACTCAAGGCTTTCAAATTGATCTCCAAACCCTAAAGCCTAAATGACATCTCATTGTTTCTAAATGTGAAGTTGGTATCTCAGCCTCTTCAATGTCCCCATAAAAATAAAAACAATAGACAGAATTCTCTAGGTCAGCCTCCTTGACTATTGCCAAAAGCACCTAAAAAGGTTTTAATGCAGTCATGTTTCAGGTGACTCAAAGAAAGCAAATAATGAGATACACTGCAACAACAACAAAAGGATTCGAAGTCTGCCAACATGAACCAGCCTATGTCGCAGTCAATGTGAGTTAGAATATTGAAATAAAAGTGAGAGAAGGAAAAACAAGATAGGCGAGGAAAAAGGTCAAAGATAAGATGTGGAAAACTTATTTAAGAATAACTGAGAAACAATTTGTGTGAGAGCTAAGAGAGATTTTGAATAAGCCTGGACTCTCAATCCTTTGTTTTTCTAGCAACAAGTAGAAATCAAACCTTGAATGTTACCTTCTGAAAAGTTGGAATGACAAAAAAAAATAAAAAATAAAAAATAAAAATAAAAAAATCACATCACATTACAACATCTTAGCCCCAGTGCCTTAAAGGCTCCCGCCATAAGGCGGGGTAAGGGGGGTCGGATGCACGCAAGCCTTACCCCTATTGAAACATAGAGAGGCTGCGCACAGATGACCCAAAATGAAAATCACATCACATTATCTTCTTAAATTCTCTCTCTACTCCCAACAGCCAAACCGCACTCATATAGCTTCCAGTCACCCTCATCTAAGTAGGTAACAATTCCTAAACTCCCCAATCACCCAGTCTGACATTTACCAGAGGCAGCATGTGTTTGCAAACTCAAGAACCTTCCTTCGCCCAGTGAGCAGAACTTATCCGGCATACACTTCACTCATTAAAGTAGTTATCAATTTACTCTATTGTGATGTCTACCTTATACATGAGACATTTACAAGACCTCACCACTAAAAATAAAAATCTAACGGTTTGGGTACGATGTGCACAAGATGATAACCTCAAGGTACCATATGCACAAACACTTGTTGAGTCCGTGTACCATGTACAAACTGGCAAATTTCTGTACTACCACGTAAATTATTAGTTTTATTTTTAAAAAACGGTAATTTGTAAAAAAAAAAAAAAAAACAAAAGTTCCAGCCAAACATCATTAACAAAATAATTCTTGTTTCGCCATGTTACTTTAATTCGGCAAGAAGGTTACCATTGCCTACTAAAATACTTGGAAAGACATAGTATTAGCTGATGAATCTAACCCACATTGCGCATTCAAAGTCCTGTCAAACTACTTTGATTCACATGAGTTAAGTTAAGTTTACTCAACAACAATATACTTGCGTTTACTCATTCGTTTTTCCTTTTTTTTTTTGGGGGGGGGGGCATCTACTTCTCTCTCTCTCTCTCTCTCTCTCTCTTCTCCCTCCCTTACCACCGTGGCAACTACCACCGCCGTCAATGCCGCCGCACTTTGACCCCTTTCCGACTCGATCGCCATAAAAAAAACCTAGTTCGTTCTCTCTCCCAATTCCCCCATACCGACTTGATAAATTTGACACATCAGATATTATATCGCAGTTACTTTTACTTTAGAAAAATGTAGGACAGCTGCTTGTTAACACTCATACTGGAGCGAAATGTTCCTACATTTTTCTAAAGTAAAAGTAACTGCAAAATAATTCTGATGTGTCAAAAATATCGACTAGCATAATACAAAAGGAAAAGTAAAAATTCGATGACCTGACTCTGAAAACACAGTAACGATCAAAAACTTACTGGCTGAGCTTCATGAGGATCCAGGTAGAAGGCGCTGTCATCTTGAACGCCAATTATATACGTTGAAACACCAGGCTTCCCACCCAAGATGCCAAGACTCTGAGGAAACGCAAACATAGCCCTCAGTAGAGGAACATACCTGGAATGGACATACAACACTATAAGACAACTGCAAGACATAAAGGCATGCATCTTCAGAAGCATGTCAAAAAGAAAACTAAACATGTCAACAATATGCTGGAGAAAGTGTTACTTCAAAGGGGTTTGATAATAAATAACTGACACCAAAAGACGCAATATAAAGGACAGACTATAGGTATAGGGAAAGAAGATGTAAGATATGATCAGGCATCAGATGGTGAGAAAAGAAACAAAGTGATCTGTATCAGACCACGTCTTAAGCCAATTATAACAGCATGGGGTCATACCCAACCCTTCCGTATATTTCAAAAATATCTGAACTATATATTTGCCATACCCTAATTCATCCTCATCTTTCTTACTTTCAGGTAGAAAAATAGATACCCAAGACATCTAAACCATATCTTTGCAATGTCCTATCTATAATCATCTTTTTCATTAGTCCATATTAGATAATTGGTAGATATTGACAAGGTGAATGAAAAAGGTCCTCAAAAGCAGACAGTTACAAAGAAGTCCAATCTCGTCGAATGAAGCACCCATGGATAACAGAGAAGCTTAAAACAAATTCTATCCACAAAATGTTATCAAAATTAAGCCTATTAACCTGAGAAAAGATGAGAATTTCGTTCCAACCCAAGTGCACCAAAAGATAGCTAAAACCACACACCTCCATAACATATTCCTTTATAATAACCCAAACCTCAAACCTTGAACCCCACTGGTGGCTAACCACTCAGACAGATGTATCATACATTCATACTCCTCAATATTTTTGATAAGACAAATACAGCCACATTATAAATAAACGATACACTTCACATCTGATTAATCACTCTGGTACAAGAGCATTTGAGGAGCAAGAACCTGTATGTAAATCACAGAAATATAAAGGCATCCTCAATTGATTACACAGAAACACACATCTTAGGGCATAAACTTCCATAAAGCTGGTTTATACCAGATAAGCTTTTGTATAGTAACACAAATAAGGACGTCACAATCTTGTATATCTTTTTGGGGAGGGACCTTTACCTCACTTCCCTTTGGGATTAGGCTGGTTTTGCGGAATCCACCATCACCATTTTGCAGCATATTTGTTATAAACAGTAACTAAATTTTCGAAGGATTCCATATCTTTAATCATGTTTCATTCTTTTGATCATTGCTATATTTTAAAAAAGAAGTGCATGCAAAAGAGAACAGAACTTGGCGAGAATATTTACAGCATCAAGCCAAATTTCTATCACCAAGCCAACCAAAATTTCAGACCTATGCAATCTTAATCCAAATGTCAATAAGCCTTTATTGACACTCAGCCAAATACGAGTACACAAAGTCTTATTATTCCTATAGGTGAAACTTGGGCCATATCAGCAAATCCAATTTAATCCTTCCAAGACTTTACTTTCTTAGCAGGGTAATTTGAACAAGATTAGGCCGAGAAGTTAGGGCAGAAGTCAAAAAGTAAAGGGTATGTCTAAACCGCAAACAAAAGTATTGTTCTTGATAAGCCTCATTCAAACGCCAAAGTCTCAGTCTAAAACAGGAAGCACTAAGCAGAGCAATGACCCGGACAAATAATTTTTTACGACTTAGGTCACACGTTAACTTTTTTCCAGATTATGGCTCACAGCTATGCAACAACCAAATCCAATGACTTCAGCATCTAATAATAAGTAGGCTTTGAAAGCTTTGCATAAAAAATCTCGACTGCATGCAGCTACAGTCATTAGTCCAAGTGCCTCGAGATTTTACGGTAAATATTCAGATATGATACCCAATACCCAATGCCCAATACCCAACCAGAGGGGAAGTACCTTAACACCAGTGGGTATATTTTGAAATCAGATATATGCCTACAAACCAATGAATCAATGATCATGGAAAGGAAACTCTGATTTACTTAAAAGAGAGAAGGAAATACCTAGCTCCTTTTTAAAATAAATAAAAAAAAAAAAAAAAAAAAAAAAAGCAAAGAGCATGGGGAAATATTTCACAATACTACAGCAGCAACCATTTTCAGGTGTTTCTATTGTTAACCATACTTTTTCCTCATATTTTGGCAATAGAATACAACTACACAAGTGCAATCCACATAGATTGCTGATCCATTCAACGAAGGCAATTAACGCTAAAGATGTAGGCACAACACATTCACATGACCTACATTTCCACTTGTTTAAGTAAACATGGGAGGCAAATCTTTACAGATTGAATAAAACACGAGTCCTTCACACTTTCATTATGGAAATCTTAATGTAGAAAAGAAACAGTTAAATATGCAAAGTGTTTCAAATTCAAAACTTGAAAGCATAACAGACCTGGGATTAAGTTTATCGAGACCAAGAACCAAAGGAACCAGCAAAAGAACAGCTGTCCAATCAGTCTGGCCACCTGAATACTCAAGGCAGCAGCCCAACATATCTTCTACACAAACAACAGGAGCCCCACCTCTTTCCCCATCTTCATCACCAGACACAATGTAAACCGCCATTGGCAATGATTTGCTGACTTTTTCTTTCTCACCCCGTGCCAGAGTTTCCCAAGCACGACACATTGCATAGGGACCTACCCACGACCCAGCTGCTAGGCCATAACTCTTTCCAACTTCTAAAAGTTGGTGGATAGAGAATGCTGATTCCTCGGAATCACCAAAGTCGTTCAATATCTCAGTGTAGCCTTCGTCAAGTTGCTGTATCATACGAACCTTATTGTTGTAAGCATATTGTCAAACCATTCCCTAAAACAACCAATCTACAAATGAATTCTCCGATTTAAACAGGGGTGGGGGGGTCTATGGCAGCTCAGTCTCACCTTATTTACAGTCTTCCTCCAGGACCTTCCGAATCGATGGGTAATCAAAGCCTGTCGAATCAACTATTTAAGTCCACAATCCAATTCAACTAATCTAACATGGCAATCAAACAACAAAACCGCGAAAACAAACACAACAGACCCACCTGAGCGACAAGCATTTGACTACTCCGAAGCATACAACCCCAATTAACATCACTCGTATATTTCGAATCCCCAATCGGATTAAAACCTGCAGCACCAATCAACACAATCACAATTCACAACCCGCAAAAAAACTTAAAAAAGAAGCTAAATTTAAAACACAATCACCGAATATAGTCAAACCTTTCCTATACGTCATTAAAATCCTGGACGAGAAATCGTCAACGAAGGCAGCAAACCCAGCACTAGTAGCAGGATCACCAGCAGCAGCGTAATCGTCAAGCTTATAACAAACCCCCAATAGCCATATATCGCTACCAGAAGTAACAACGCTTGATTTGCAATACCCAAGCATATGCTCCTTAATTCTCCTAATTGACCCGCTCGCCATAATTCTCTTCACAGTAGCTGTCCAACCATTACTATTATTACTCCTCAACACTAGCTTTTTTCGGCTTTTGAACAGCGAAAAAGCCGAAACTACTACCCCGGAAAATAACGATGAAGATTTACGATCGGAAGAATCGGAGGAATTGCGCTTGAATTTCGGCGAACAATTGGAAGATGAACAACTAGTACTAGTACTATTTGATTTCGAAGTAGTACCAGCTTTATCAAGCGAATTCTTCATCACCTATAAATTCTCTCTCCTCGATCATCTCTGATCATTACTATTCTGCCCTAATTCGCCAAAATTTTGCTAATTGAATTCTCTACAACTGCGAAAATTGACAATTTTACGCAATCGAATTGGGGAAATTTGGAGAGAGAACGAACTAGGTTTAATTAAAGGCGAACGAGTCGGAAAAGGGTCAAAGTGCGGAGGCGTTGACGGCGGTGGGAGTTCCCGACGGTAGTTTGGGAAAGAGGGAGAGGAGAGAGAGAAGAAGTAGATGTAAGTTGTCCCCTCCAAAAGTAAAAAAGAAAGAGTAAACGCAAGTATATTGTTGTTGAGTAAACTTAACTCAACTCATGTGAATCAAAGTAGTTTGACAGGACTTTGAATGCGCAATGTGGGATAGATTCATCATCTAAACTTACACGGAGTATTCCGTATATACTCCGTATTTCCAAGTAGTTTAGTAGGCAATGGTAACCTTCTTGTCGAATTAAATAACAGGGCGAAACAATAACTAATTTGTTAATGATGTTTGGCCCAAACTTTTTTTATTTTTATAACCAAATTACCGTTGTTAAAAATAAAATTTGATAATTTACGGGGTATTATTAATGCGATTGGCCACTTTGCACATGGTATACAAACTCAACAAGAAGTGTTTGTGCATATGGTAACTAGACCTGGCAAAATTAGCCCAGGTCTGAACATCCGACCCGAACATCCGAATTTGAGCCGAATTTATAATCTCAGTTCAACCCGAAACTCAAAATGACCCGATCGGAACCCGAAATAGACCCAAATACTGTTTGACTCGATATTGACCCAACCCAAATAGACCCGAACTGAAGCCGGACCCGAATAGTCAAACATTTAAATGAGTCATGCATTGCATTCATACATTTGCATCATATGAGTTTGGTTTGTGTTGGGTGGTTGTGTCATGAGTTCACCTAGTTACTTTGCGCTTCAGGGACGAAGCGTTTTCTTAAGGGGGGGAAGGATGTAATATCCCAAAATTTTAAAGTATTTTATATTAATATTTTTAGATCTATTAATTAGATTATTGAAATAAAAATATTTTAATTATTAATTGTCGTTCTCAAAACCGAGTTCGGAAATGAATTTTGGAGTCGGATTTTCTATATAAGATTTTCTAATTTCTGAATTGGGCTATCTTCCAAACACTACAACAACTCAAGCCCACACCAATTGGCCCAAACATCAACTTATACCCCAACCCAACCCAAAAAGAAATCAGAAAAAGGAAAAAGGAAAAAGGAAAAAAAAAAAAAAAAAACAAAAAAGAGAAAAGAAAAAAAAAAACGAACAACCCCCCCTTCCCTGTATAAAACAGAGCCACCCCTGCCCTTCCTCTTCTTCGCACGCCCGCTCTTCTTCGCCGCACGCCAAGCACGCACGAGCGTCGTCCAGCTCGGGTTTCTGCCGCCCACACCGCCGCTGGTTCACGTCGTCTGTTCGACCACCTTCCCACTGCTTCTCTTTTCTCTCTCCTCACCGTGAGTCACGCCCAAGCTTCCCCTGTTTTCGCGTTTCTTCAAAATCATGATTCTTGCGTTGATTTTAATGCTTTAATTTGTGTTTAATTGATACTAATAGATGCTATGATTAGTGGGTAATCGATATAGGATAGTTTTATGCATAAAAGAATTGATTTTGATGATTGTTTTTAGTTAATTTCCACTAATTATGAATTTGGGATTAATAAGCTTAATTATTCGAATTAGGGTCAATTAGTTTCGAAACTTATGATTTTAGTATGTTTTTAATATCTTAATTAGGGTTCTTGATGTTAGTTTGATATTTAAATTGGGGTTTGTTCAAGTTTGTAGAAATTGCAAATTGGGGGAATTTTGATTAATTGTTTCTTAATTAGTTTAATTAGCCCAAATTAATTATGATAATCAAACTTTTGAAATTTTGATAATTTAAGAAATTATAAACTGATTTTCGTATTTTAATTAATTTAATTCGTTTTTATGTAATTTTATGTAATTTAAACATGTTTTTGATAATTAAAACATAATACAAATTATATTAATAAATGCTAAATAAATTATAATAATTAAGAAGTGATTATTATGCATTAGATTCTGTTTTAAAACTTATTTTAAGTCTTTGGGAATTTTTTTAAAATTAATTGAGTGTTATTTGAGTGTTGGTATTTAATTATTGAATTAGAATTATAATTATTGGTTAAATTGATAATTGTTGGTTTAGAAATTTCATTGTGATGGGCATTGCATATAGAATAGAGCTAACATAAGTATTAGATGAATGATTGGGTGAGATTAGTATTAACTTGGGATTATTGATTGTAATATTGTAGCCCCTGAGTTCATAGACGAAGAATACTAGTGACAGTTGTGCTGACGTGTTCTTGTGTGCATTGAAAAGGTAAGCTAGCATGCTCAACCCTTCCTAAACTTGTAGAAACCTTTCAAACTTATGTGCTATATGTGAATGGTGTGATTGGATGAAAACATAGTATCATGATAGGTGGAGAACGATTCAGTTTATACGATTGTTGTATTTTGATTTGGTTGGATTTATTGTATTGATATTGGTATATGGTATGGCTTGTGACAAATATGTTATTTTGAAAGGTAAGATTAAATGTATATTGAATTGGTTGATTTGGTTTGGTTTGTGGGCGCATAGCCAATTTATATTATGATGTTGGTTTGGTATCGTTATATGAACTGTGATCATCAACTCTCTCTCAATAAGATACTGGTTACTTAGACGGAGCAAAAGAACTCCTATTTATTTGTTTGAGCCAAAAGAGCTCCTATTTATTTGTTTGAGTCAAAAGAACTCCTATTCAAATGTTTGAGTCGCATCGACTCCTATTAATTACCCCACCGCATCGGTCTTTAAGAGGGTTAGGCTCTAGTCTACTCTACTTGGGTTAAAAACACCCAGTAGGGGGTGTGCACACTTAAGGTCTAGTTGTCTTGGATTATGGATTATGGATTATGGTTGATAGGGTGAACTGACAAAAGATTCAGTTCATTTCTAAATAGTAAGGATTATGGATTATGGATTATGGATTATGGATTGTGGACTATGAATTGTGACTTATAACTTCTTACTCATTAGCAAACTAATGTTCGATGGATTGTGGTTTGTGGATTGTTAACTAGGAATTGTGGATTATGGCTCGTGACTTATGAATTTCTTATTTATCGTTAGTATTTGATTTGTTGGGTGTGGATTATGGAATATTTCTTATACTATGAGTATGTGATGAATTGAATGGTGGCTTCTGATATATGACTCTTAACTACTGGTTTGGAATTATTTTTGGATGATTATATGTTTATGTGCTAAGTGTGTTTTCGAAAATAAAACTAAAAACGTTTTCAAAATCAAGGTAAGAGTTTTGGTTTTCTACACGTTGAGGTGTTAGCTTACTCAATTTCACTGACTTTTTCAACTGTGGTTTTTGTGCTTTAAATCCACCACAGGTTTAGAGTGATTGATGCATACGGGAACGACGACTCACTAGAATTAGTTGGATTCAATAATTAGACTAGTAGTTATTAGACATAGACTATTTCATAATTCATATTTTGGACTGTTGTAATTTTATTTAATGGGTTGTAATAGACTATTTTAGACCATTAGACAATTATACTGTGTCTTTTGAAATCTCCTTGCATTCGGGTCTTGACTCGAGTGCGGAATGACACCTCTGAATTTCCATATTTGTGTTTTGAATCTCGATAAAATGTTTTTGAAAAGGAAAGGAAATTTGGGGGTGTTACAGAAATATTATAGAATTGTTACGCCGCAGTTGACTTCTGAGTCAACTGATAGACTTGAAATTCAAATAACAACTTAACAAATCCAAACGAATGAAAAGACGACATCGGAAGACTTAGAATGTCGAACTACAGTTCTCAAAACTGAAATTAAATTACAAAATCAAATAAAGTTCATGTCTATATAACGTTTATTAAAAGTCCCCAACATGCAAGTGAATCCCCCTAACAAGCATCTACATCATCAAGACCTGTCAACTATGTCATCGAGGAATGACATAGGCCCCAAAACACGGTAGGGAAGAGAACCAGAAAACAGGACGTCAGCACAGGCTGAGTAAAAAAACACAAAGCAGAGAAACAAAAGATACGCGCCTTGAGGCGCGTAGCTAACAAATAACAAGCTTTAGATATAACAATAATTTCAGTGTATCAACAGGTTAAGACATTGCGATAGTCGCTATATCGCTGACGAGACAATCGGTCTCGTCATTCATTCATGGCTTGGCTCCTACCCCGCAGCCACCACAATCTCGATCCGACGCGAGCTAGAGTACGAATAAACAGATCCTAAGGACTTGAAGTTTGCACACCCCTCTCTGGAGGGCCAGTAGGATGCGAAGCCTCTAGGAGGAAAGCATATTAGGAAGTCGGTAGCTACTCCGACCCAAACATTACCTTGATCAGAGGTATACACAGTGATCGGTCAGGGCCGTATCACAACACTCTAGGTGGTACGCATATCTCAGATTTTTCTTTTCACCGTTTTAGGTACATAATTCGATGGAACGTTATTTGATACACTATTTATAAACAGTCGTAGCCGGATTCAATTCTCATCAACAAGAACACAAGCAAAGTCAACAACAACTATGATAGACCACTCGGCTGAGAAGCCAAGTGGCCGAGAGGCCAAATGAGACCGGGGCCGAGAGGCCGGTTATAAAGGAAGCCGAAGGGCATTGATGGGCGCATAAGACGGATTAGATACGACATGTGAAACGATTCCAATTGACAGAAACAAGTGAACAATGAATACAAGACAGAGATATTTAAGGTTAGGAATCCAATCATTGAAATAGAACATGATATTTACGAGGCTCAAAGGCTTGATCAACGTTCTTACCTCAACCGCTTAACCTTTTGTAAGTTATATTTCTCAAAGTCGACATTTGAACTCCCTTTTACTCGTAAGCTACAAATAACATCAAACGGTAATCAAAATTAATAACACGAGCTTACTAGACGTAACCCAGAATATATCGACCAACTCCAAGTGATATATAACTAAATACTTTAACACATAAATCCCCAATTAAGCACACATAAATAAACAAACCCATCCCCCATACGGCTTGGTTCATTTTAAATTCTATATTATTATTTTGTCTTGTTCATTCTTTCATTCTATTTCCTAATCTCATTAATTCATTTTAAGTTTTTTTTTACCTAACCTGGCTCTGATACCAACTGTAACACCCCCAAATTGAAATTTCTACAAACTTGAACAAAACCCCAATTAAATCTCAACTAAATTCAAGAACCCTATTTAACAGATTATAAACATGCTAGAATCATAATTTACGAAACTAATTAAACCCAATTCGAATAATTACACTAATTAAACCAAATTCGTAATTAGTGAAAATCAACTCAAAACCATCATCAAAATCAAATCTTTATGCATAAAACTAACTCTAATCGATTACCCAATACTTATAACATATACTAGGACTGATTAATCATGATTTAAAGCAAGAAAACGGATTGAAAACGATGGTAATTGAAAGAGACGAAAAACAGGGGAAGAAGGAGGGGCGGTATTGCTCACGCGATTGAACGAGGAAGAGAGAGAACACGGTGGTTGGGAGGTAGGCACGGCGGCGAGCAGCTGGGCAGGAAGAGGGTGGCCGCGATCGACGTTGGCGATGGGTGAGGAGGACAAGCGAAGAAGAGAAACAGGGGGTCGATCCCCTGTTTTTATAGAGAAGAAAGAGGGAGGGGGGTTTCGGCTTTTTTTTTTTTTTTCGTGTGTTTTTTTTTTTTCCTTTTTTTTTTCTTTCCTTTTTTTCCTTTTGTTTTTTCTGATCTGCATATGACTTCTGACGATCTTGTGCTGATTTCATTCTTTCATGTATCAAACGAACTTGGTTCATTGTATCTTCGATCAACTCTGGTCCTAGAACCACTGTCTCACTTATGTCGCTCCAACACAAAGGTGTCCTACATTTTCTACCATAAAGTGCTTCGTACGGTGCCATCCCTATGCTTGCATGGTAGCTATTGTTGTAGGAGAATTCAATCAATGTCAATCTATCAATCCACGACCCTTGGTAATCCATAGCACAAGCTCTCAACATATCCTCTAAGGTCTGAATCGTGCGCTCAGTCTGACCGTCTGTGGCTGGGTGAAACGCAGTGCTGAAGTTCAATTTAGTTCCCAAGGCCTTCTGAAATTCTTTCCAAAAATGAGCTAAGTAGTTGGGATCTCTATCAGAAACAATCGTACTAGGTACCCCGTGATATCTCACAACATTGTTGATATACGCATGCGCCCTTTGCTCCATGTTCCAAGTGTCCTTCATGGGAATAAATCGAGCAGTCTTAGTCAGTCTATCTACAACCACCCAAATTTGATTCATACCATTCTTTGTAACTGGCAATGCTGTCACGAAATCCATGGATATTGAATCCCATTTCCAAGTAGGTACATCTAATGGTTGCACTAGTCCTCCCATTCTTTTGTGCTCAAACTTTACCTTCTGACAAGTAAGGCACCTAGAAACAAATTCTGCAACCTCGTTCTTCATCCTTGGCCACCAAAATAACTTCTTCAAATCCTTGTACAACTTATCACCCCCAGGATGAACTGAGTATGGAGTATTATGTGCCTCAGTCATCAATCTTTCTTTCACATCACTACACTTCTGAGGTACACACCATCTACCTTTGAATCTAATACTACCATCACCGAAAATCTGAAACTCATTGGTCAAACCACTCTCAATCTTCTTTCTGACTCTTTCCAACTTGACATCACCAGATTGTCCTTGACGAATCTCACTAAATATGTCCGAAGTGGCAGTCATACTAAACAAATGGTTCTCCAAGGCCCCATGTTCTACCACCTCTAGATTCATTTTCTGAAACTCCACGCACAGTTCATTAGGGACAACCCACATAGAGTTCAAGGTATGACTCGATTTCCTACTCAAAGCATCTGCAACAACATTAGCTTTCCCTTCATGATACTGAATCTCCAAATCATAATCCTTGATGAGTTCTAACCATCTCCTTTGTCTCATGTTCAGTTCTTTCTGTGTGAAGATATACTTAAGGCTTTTATGGTCAGTAAAGATTTTACAAGTCTTGCCATATAAGTAATGTCTCCATATCTTCAATGCAAACACAACAGCAGCTAATTCTAAGTCATGGGTGGGATAATTTTCTTCATGAGGTTTTAGTTGTCTAGACGCATAAGCAATAACTTTCCCTTTCTGCATCAACACAAAACCTAAACCCTTTTTCGAAGCATCACTATACACCTCAAATCCCTCAGATTCTGACGGTAAGGTTAAAACAGGTGCCGTAGTCAACAATTCTTTCAATTTCTGAAATGCTTCCTCACAACGGTCATCCCACTCATACTTTGTAGTCTTTTTCATTAAATTAGTGAGGGGCCTAGCAATGGTCGAGAAATCCTTCACAAATTTCCTATAGTAGCCAGCCAAACCCAAGAAACTCCTGATATCAGTAACTGATTTAGGTGTAGGCCAATCTTTCACAGCTTCAATCTTTCCTGGATCAACGGAAATCCCTTCACTACTAATGACATGTCCCAAGAAGGCTACCTTATTAATCCAAAACTCACATTTAGACAATTTCGCATACAACTTATGATCTCTCAATGTTTGCAAGACTAGCCTAAGATGCTTTTCATGTTCTTCCTCACCCTTTGAATACACCAAAATATCATCAATGAAAACCACGACAAAACGATCAAGATAAGTTCTGAAGATTCTATTCATCGCGTCCATGAACACAGCAGGAGCATTAGTCAATCCAAAAGGCATCACAGTGAACTCATAATGACCATAACGTGTCCGAAAGGCAGTTTTAGGGATATCTTGTTCAGCAATCCTAAGTTGATGATACCCAGATCGCAAGTCAATCTTAGAAAAAGTGTCAGCACCTCTTAACTGGTCAAACAAATCATCTATTCTCGGCAATGGGTACTTGTTCTTAATGGTCACATTATTCAGCTCTCGATAGTCAATACACAACCTTAACCCACCATCCTTCTTCTTAACAAATAAGACAGGAGCTCCCCATGGCGATACACTCGGTCTTATGTATCCCTTCTCTATCAACTCTTGTATCTGATCTTTCAATTCTTTCATCTCAGCTGGTGCCATCCTATATGGTGCTTTGGAAATTGGTGCAGTTCCTGGCACTAAGTCAATGGTAAACTCTACTTCTCTATTAGGAGGCATTCCTGGTATTTCATCTGGAAACACATCTGGAAACTCATTTACCACGGCAATTTCATCAAGTCCTTTTTCTTCCACACTCGTGTCCTGGATAAAGCAGAGATAGGCTAGGTGGCCCTTCCTAATTTTGGTGAAGATAGACATGGCAGACACAATTTTGATAGCTGGTTTATGAACTACCCCCCTATAAGAAATTCTTTGCCCCTTGGGTCCTTTCATACTAACTTTTTGTTCAAAACAGTCAATATTGGCCTTATACCTACCCAACCAGTCCATCCCTAGGATAACATCTATATTTAGAAGGTCGAATTGGATAAGGTCTGCAGGTAGTTTGGTTCCCATTATTTCTAATCTACCCCTTCAAAGATTTTATCACATGTAACGACTTTACCAGATGGAACAGCTATAGGTGTAGAAATTTGAGAACTAGGTTCAAGACACAACTTATGAACAAATGAAGATGAAATGAAAGAATAAGAGGCTCCAGAATCAAATAAGACAAAAGCAGGAGTATTATGGACTAGGAAAGTACCGGTCACCACATTGGTCGTAGTATCAGCCTGAGCTCTATTCATGACAAAGATTTGGCCTGGATTGCGCTGGTTGTTCCCTCCTTGAGCATTAATGTTGGCATTCCCACCAGCGTTCCCATTGGCATTCCTAACAGCAGCTCCATTGTTGTTACCATTACCAGCTTGAGCATTGTTGTTGTTACCTTGGAATCTAGCATTGTTCCCATTATAGTTGCCCCTGAACTGGTTCTGGTTTTGGTTGTTGCCTTGGTAGTTGGGGCGAGTGTTATTGTTGTAGGAATTTTGGTTGTTGTTTTGGTAAGTAGAACGAGGATTGTTATTGTATGAATTTTGGTTGAAGTTTTGGTTTCCCCTATTGTTTCCCACATAACCATTTCCCATTTGATTTTGGGGTTTAGACCTACACTCAAATGCTCTATGTCCTCTTTTCCCACAGCTATTGCAGTTAATCAATCTTCCAGCACAATCAACTCCAGGGTGATCTCCATTGCACGACTTACAATAATAATGACGCTCAAGCTTCTTGTCCTGATTACGGTTTTGGAAATTGTTCCCTGTAGAGTTTCTGTTGAACCCTTGGTTACCCCCAAAGTTGTTTGGCTTTCCCCTCTTATCATTCCCATGGTTGTGGTTCTTGCCAGTTTCATAAGTGTTGGATGTTTGGGGTTCAAACTTTCTTTTGTTGTTGCGGGTTTCCTCCCTGAGCTCATGCACTCTCCACCCACTAGCAGCTTTTCTATAAGCCTCATGCACATCAGCAAAGGTCATCATGACCATGGTTTCCTGGAGGCTGTAGTCAAGTCCCTCAATGAATCTAGTGATCTTTGAGGCATCATCAGGTAAAATAGTGGTTGCAAAACGAGAAAGTTCAAGGAATTTGGCATAGTAATCACTCACACTTCCCCGGTTTTGTTTCAGTGCTAGGAATTCAGAGAGTTTCCTTTGCCTAACATGCTCGGGGTAGAATCTCTGTCTTAGGGCATCCTTAAGGCTATCCCAATTGAAGTTTGGTTGAGCTTGGAAGGCTGCTCCAGTGGCTGACCACCAAATATCAGCTTCTCCTTTAAAGTAGAAGACAGCTCCATCTACCTTTTGGTTTGCTGGACAGTTAATGGTGTTGAAGATTTTCTCCATATCTCTTATCCAATTCTCAAGGTCAGTAGGATCTTCACGCCCATAATAAAACTCAGGTTTCCTTTGGGATATCTTCTTAGCCCAGTCAATCACAGGTGGTTGGTTATTGTTTTGCAGCAATTGGACCACAGCAGCTGCAAACTGGTGAAATCCATCGTTTTGTTGTTGTTGGTTCATGTTTCTGTTAATTCGTCTTGTGTAGTAGCGATGAATGGGGTGCATATAACCTACACTAACGAGTTATTTATGATTACATTTCTACTTTACTTAATAGTTCAATATATAATGCAATTAGCACAAAATAACATTTCAAGTATTTAATAAAAGAAGTCATATAAATTTCATTAATATTAAAGCTTGAAGCATCCATAAATAATAAAGCATATAAATCATCGACGCAGCGATGTCCAAACAATAATCTAAGATGCTACTATAGAGCATTTTTATTATAGTTATTATGCTAGTCACTAACTCCCATTACTAAGGGTAGGGTGGGAGGGTACTATCCATGTTTTATTATGCTTCCTCTATAGTCGAGTCAACTACTTCTCCATCCTCTAGCCATTCCTTGTGTGCTTCTAGGAGTCTCGTAGCTAGGATCTCTGGTGTGATCAACCATCTACCTTGATGGGTGTACTTCTCTACATTGGGTAATGCTACTTTCTTAATAAGATCTTTATATTTACCCTTGAAATACGCCCAGGGCGCTCTATTTGGTAGAGTCCTTAGAATAAATCTGGCTTGAGCAAGAGGGTGGAAATAGTAGCCATCCTTATATTTTCGCCCATAATAATCACATTGATTAGCTACCCTTTGACAATATGCCACGATCTCTTCATCGTCTCCCATCCTAAGCCTCAATGGGTTGTCGGCTTTTATTTCAGCTTTGGTTGGTGTCCTAATTAAACGAACCATCCTATAAAAGGTACACATTAACTTAGCACTTATCCCCAATGAAGCAATTATGAGTACAATAATCAACATATAAATGAATTAACTTGAAATTCCTAATATTTCAATCTCCACCAGCTCAAATGTGGATTATTCCAATCATCACAAGAGATTATGACATTCACACCTTAGTTACAGTACATTAACCAACCATAGACATTTCATAGCATGCTTGTAAAATTCATAATTTCGTAACGTGATCCATATCGTTCCAAGCAATTAAGGTAACTTTTGATCTTCCGGAATTCTATCAATCTCATTCATTGCATTCCAATCATTTAAATTTTCAAATCATCGCATTCATTTATCAGAACTCCACCACCATAATTTGAATTCAATCAAGAGTAATCATACATAACCTCACATGCAGTATTAATACAAGTAGTAAGTAAGGAGAAATTAAGCACACATAAATAAACAAACCCATCCCCCATACGGCTTGGTTCATTTTAAATTCTATATTATTATTTTGTCTTGTTCATTTTTTCATTCTATTTCCTAATCTCATTAATTCATTTTAAGTTTTTTTTTACCTAACCTGGCTCTGATACCAACTGTAACACCCCCAAATTGAAATTTCTACAAACTTGAACAAAACCCCAATTAAATCTCAACTAAATTCAAGAACCCTATTTAACAGATTATAAACATGCTAGAATCATAATTTACGAAACTAATTAAACCCAATTCGAATAATTACACTAATTAAACCAAATTCGTAATTAGTGAAAATCAACTCAAAACCATCATCAAAATCAAATCTTTATGCATAAAACTAACCCTAATCGATTACCCAATACTTATAACATATACTAGGACTGATTAATCATGATTTAAAGCAAGAAAACGGATTGAAAACGATGGTAATTGAAAGAGACGAAAAACAGGGGAAGAAGGAGGGGCGGTATTGCTCACGCGATTGAACGAGGAAGAGAGAGAACACGGTGGTTGGGAGGTAGGCACGGCGGCGAGCAGCTGGGCAGGAAGAGGGTGGCCGCGATCGACGTTGGCGATGGGTGAGGAGGACAAGCGAAGAAGAGAAACAGGGGGTCGATCCCCTGTTTTTATAGAGAAGAAAGAGGGAGGGGGGTTTCGGCTTTTTTTTTTTTTCGTGTGTTTTTTTTTTTTTCCTTTTTTTTTTCTTTCCTTTTTTTCCTTTTGTTTTTCTGATTTCTTTTTTTTTTTTTTTCTTTTAGGTTGGGTTGGGGTATGATTTGTGTATGGGCCAATAGTGTTGGTTTTGGGTTGGTGTTAGTCCATTTGCTAAAATTGACCCAATTTAGGAATAGATGCCCACATAGAAATTCCGATTTTAGAAACCATTTTCGAACTCATTTTGAAAACGACTCACAATTAACATTTAAAATCTTTTGCACTTCAATAATCTAGTTAATAAATTAAAATTATTAATATAAAATACTTTGAAATTTCGGGATATTACACCTCATACATCAATTAGTGGCAACGCCACAATAGCTAGGAACTTCCACAACAATAAAACTGGTAAAACCGAATGTGAGTGAAACGCTGAAGCCACAACCACATTTGAGGAGTTGCTTTCTCTCTCCGTGCTTCTTTGTCCACGTGATAGGGGAGGGCGGTCCTTGTTTATAATAGCCTAGTGGACTTAGTATATTGTTTCTTTTACATAATTCTTTTTGTTAGTTGGATTTTAGAATCTTTTCTTTTGATCTAGGGAAGCACCAAAACCTTGTAGGCCCCGTTTGAGCTAAGATGGTAGTTAGAGTTTGACACGTGTCGTGTCGTGCTTTGTGCCGGCACGGCATGCCAGATGGCCAACTTGGCACGACCCGGGCACGGTCCTCGTGCCAGCGTGTTTGTGTCGTGTCGTGCTGGAAATTCAAAACCTCACCATGGCACGGCCCGTGGCACGCTGACACTGTAAGTTATTTAGCCTCTAATTAGACTCCTCTAATTAGTACTTAATTACTCCTAATTAAGTTTAGCTAAGAATCTTTAGTTGCATGTAAGATTAAAGCATAAATAAGGTAATAAAACATGTTTTTCTACCTTAATCAAGAGGAGTTTTGACCTTCCTTCAAATGAAGGATCTTGAGCTGCAAATTAATGGGGATCCTCCTCCTTAATCTTGAGTTTCCAAGTTAGGAAACCTCCTCCCTTGATCCACCAAAGAAGCTCTCCAAAAATCTCACAAAATGGACTAGTTTTATGAGAGTTTAACCCTAAAACCATATATATAATTAGCCAACAAATTAGCTAATGATGTACTAGGCTTAGGTAAGTGTTTTGATCAAGTTTTTATGTGCATGCAAAAGGAGGAAATCAAACTTGATTTCTTATCAAAGTAGCTAAAAAGATGAAGAAAAACAAGGGGATTATTCCTTATATTCCTCTCTAATTAGGATCTAGATTTTTGTGTAAAATGATGTTGTATGTTGTTTGACCATCAAAACAAGGTATATATAGTATAGGTAATTCAAATTATCATTTTACCCTTACAAATTATACCCTTTAACATCTTATGTTACAATTTGGGTATAATTTGTACACTTATTTCTTTAAGCGTTAGTTAATTATTATATCACTATATAATAATTACTAATTACATCATTTTAAGCTAAAATTAAAAATCTTTATAATTTAAATAGCTAATTGTCAATTATGACAATTTACACAAAAACCATAATTTATTCGACCTGAGTTCCGAACTACAAATGTCTAATGATTTAAAATAATCTATTACAATTCATTAATTAAATTACAACAATCTGAAATATGAAATATGAAATAGTCTAAGTATTATTAATGATCTATAGCTTAAAGTCAAACTTTATTTGATTCAACTAATATCTAGTGTGTCGTCGTCCCCGCAATGCATCAAACACTCCAAACCTGTGGTGGATTTAAAACACAAAAACCATAGTTGAAAAAGTCAGTGAAATTGAGTAAGCTAACACCTCAACTCGTAGAAAACCAAAACCCTTACCTGGATTTTGAAAACGTTGTAGTTTTATTTTCGAAAACCACACTTAGCACGTTACCATATAAATTATTCATCGAGACAAATTACATCACCAAAATAGAAATATCACAGTAGCTTCAACAAGTGTATAATGTTTCATTAATATAATTCAGTCCATTCTTTTATATCTTTAATGAGGAATCCATACAAATTTTATAAGTTGGATGAACCGAATTTGTTTCCAACTCATCCAAACCATACCAATCATATATTTATAAGTGGGTGAGCCGGTTTTTACCGAGTCACCAAACCATACCATTATATACGTGGGTGAGCCGAATCTATGTCGACTCACCAAACCATATCATTATATACGTGGGTGAATCGGTTCTTTGCCGACCCACCAAACCATACCATACAAGACTACTAGACCTTAAGTGTGCACACCCCCTATTAAGTATTGTTAACCCAATAGAGTAGTACTAGAGCCAAGCCCACTTAAAAACCGATGCGGTGGGGCAATAAAGTGGAGTCGATGTGACTCAAACCAATAAAGTGGAGTCGATGCGACTCAAACCAATAATTATCGTGTATCATCATACTTTATTTATTTATTTTGTTTATAATATCGATCCTTTACACAAGCTTATATTCCAATAATCATACAATCATTCATAATTCAGTCATATCAATATCAATTTCACACCCATCAACCATTATTCCAACAACATCATTTGAATCATAAACCAAACAATATATCAATGCAATATTTCAATCCAATCCAAGATATGATAATCAAAACAATAAATCGTTCTCCCCCTAGCATGATACTAAGTTTTCATCCATCACACCAATCACTTAGCATATAAGTTTGAAAGGTTTCTACAAGTTTAAGAAAGGTTGAGCATGCATGCTAGCTTACCTTTTCAAGCAAACGGGAACTCATTAGCACAATAATTACTAGTACTCCTCGTCTACGAACTCAGGCTCTACAATTACACAAACGACATTCCCGAATTAACACCCAAACTTATTCAACTAACCTAACTCTATGTTAGTAGATCCTATATACAATTTATGAACATGATAATACCAAGTCCAAACCAACAATTACCAATTATCCAATAATTATAATTCTATTTCAATAATTATCCAATAAAACTTAAAGAACATCCAAGTTAATTATAAAAATTCCCAAAGGCCTAGAATTTGTTTTAAAAACAGAATTTAACAAATAAAAATAAATACTTAATTATTATAATTTATTTAGGATTTATTAATACAATTTATATTATGTTTTAATTATCAAAAACATGTATAAATTACATAAATTTACATAAAAACGAATTAATTCAATCTAAATTCGAAAATCAGTTTATAATTCCTTAAATTATCATAATTTCGATTTATTGATCATTAAAATTAATTTGGGATAATTAACTAATTAAGAAACAATTAACCAAAATTTCCCCTAAATTGCAATTTCTATAAACTTGAACAAAACCCCAATTAAATCTCAAAATAAATTCTAGAACCCTAATTAACATATTAAAAACATACTAAAATCATAAGTTTCGAAATAAATTGACCCTAATTCAAATAATTAAGCTAATTAATCCCATATTCATAATTAGTGGAAATTAACTCAAAACAATCATCAAACTGAATTCTTTATCCATATAACTAACTCAAATCGATTACCCACTAATCATAACATCTATTAGTGTCAATTGAACAAAAATTAAAGCATAAAAATTGGTTCAATAACCGTGTTTCTTAAAGAACACGAAAACATGGGTGAATGGAGGGCGTTACTCGCGGCGAAGAGAGAGGGAAAAGCAATGGAAAGGCGACCAGGAGGCCGGAGATAAGAGGAACAGAGTGTGGTCGTCAAAGTTCTGAGCTGGGCGGTGTGATGAGCGGCGAAGGCGAGGTGTGCGTCGCGTGTGGACGTGAAGAACAGAGGAAAAACAGAGAAGGGGCAGGGGAAGGGGGTTGTACGTGTTTTAGGAGAGAGAATTTGTGAGGTTTGTTTGTTTTTTTTTTCCTTTTCTTTCCTTTCTTATATATATATATATATTTTTTTTTTTCAGATTTCTTTTTCTATTGCTTTTGGTTTGTGTTTGGCCTTTCTTATTTGGGCCAATATAGTAATGGGTTGATGTAGTTGTAGTAGCTAAAGATGGTCCAACTCAAATTGAGAGACCCTTATAGAAATCCGAATCCAAACCCATTCCCGAACCCATTTACGAAAACAACTCACAACATAACAATTAAGTTCATTTTTCGTTAATCTAATCTAATTAATAATTTCAAACTATTAATATAAAATATTCCGAAATTTCGGGATATTACAGGCAGCCCGCGTTCTGCACGCGGCACGTGGCACGAATTGCCAACTCTAATGTTAGACATTCTTTGTGGAGAGTGACTCATTCATCCACCTATCTTTCTTGAATGTGATTTTTGCTACGAGTGTTTCCCAATTTGCTCGCAAGACCCTCCTTACCTTTCAAGGAATACCCCTCTTCATGGGTACCCATGAGTGAAAGTTGAACGCCCGCGTGGAGCACACTTAAGATCATTCGAAATTAATAATGTTGATGTTGCATGTATGTAAGTCTAATATATTTAGACAATCAAGTAGGTATCTCTTTCGGAAGTCTCTAATATCTTTGAACAATCAAGTACGTAACATGAGCTTATAACATACAAATGGTAAGACCAAAATTGGACAAACCTTACCTCAACCAAACTCGATTTAACTTGAAAATCACACAATTTAATAAATGGCCAAACCCAAAACGAATCAGCACTAGACGACCTGAACTCGATTTAACCCGAAATTACACAATTCAATAAATAACCCGTACCCGAAATAAATAGGCACTTTAAGGAATCAAACTCGATTTAACCCGTAATCGCCAATGATCCGTCCCAACCCAATTATGAGTTATGCCTCGACCAAAACCGGACAGATGACGCGATCGAAGTCGACGAGAACCCGAAATGCCTCGCCCTAAACGGACCCAAACTCGATAAAACCCAATAATAAACCGACCCGGTGGTGATAAGAACCAAACTCGAATTGACCCGAGTAAAACCCAACCCTTAACTAACTCGATCTTAAACAAACCAGCGTTACAATTTGACCCCAATCTAATCCACGTGATACAAACCCGATAAAAAACCGACCCGACTCATTTGGCACCGTTTCCGGGGTACCATATATAATACGACTAGATGTAAACCCGTGCGTTACACGGGTCTCTTAATGACGATATACAATTATGGTGAAAAGTTGAACCGATAAATATTCGACCATTATCATATAGGAACTATTACTTGTATTTTATTTAATTTATGTAGGTAATTATTTTCATTTTATTATCCTCAATTTACCCAAAAAAAAAAAAAAAACTTACACTCTCAAACCAGCACGTTGTAATGTCACTACAATTCAAATTTTATTCAAAAACACTAACTTGAATATTGTTGTATTACTTAACCTCTTTAAATAAAAGATATCATTACTTATTTATTGAAATATTCACATAATATCTTTGTGTTTCTATCTTTCCGTAGAGTTTCACATTTCCAATTCATGTACAATATGTACCATAATTTTTGCCCTTTCGGATACATAATTGAAAAAAAAAAAAAAACAAATACGATAATCCAAAATAAAATATTTGTCTTTTATTATAAAACTTTAAATTGGCACCCCCCAATAATAAATTAGAACCAAATTAAAGTTTTACTCAAAAACACTATCTTAAATTAATAATTAGAAACATTCACACGATACCCTTGTGGTTTAAATTTTCTCAGGAGTTCTACGTTTTCGTTTCAATATCTTTGATGTTTCATTTTTGTGAACCATGATACTAAGTATATAATTAACTCTTAATGCTAATAGTTCTTATAAGAATTTAGCAAATGAGCATTATGATCACAAAAATCGAACATTGTGGGTAACATGTACACAAATATGTGAATACAAATACCTTTTAAAATGGGTCAAAGAGATAGTAAATTTCATTCTCGTGAATAAAAAGACTATTTTTTGAATAAAATTTTCTTATAATATACTACCTTTATATGTTTTTCCCAACAAAACACCATCTTTGACCTTGTTTTTATAACTAATATTGTCGTATTATTTTTGTTTCAATTATTCGAACATTGACTACCCTAACCTTTCTTTTATGTTTTTGTCGTCCCTTCTCCTCTCCACATTTTCCTAAAGTAATATATTACAAATAGATAATTGTTATTCTAAATTGACATTTTATGATACGTATACCATATGTGTAACAGCCCGATCCATCATACGTCGCAACACAACCCAATAAGATGGGAAGTCACCCCTTAAACCCATATATCCTCTCGGGGCTCTAAAAGGTGAAGGCCTTGTTGGTAGTATGATGGTAGGAATCTATTATAAACCGATCATATGAGCCTTATTTTCCCAATGTGGGACAAACCAACTCCATAAACCACTTTCCATATTCCGTAGTGTTACAAACTCCCCCACTTAGAGAACGCAACGTCCCCATTGCGCCTAAACCAAATCATACCAACATCAGCACAAGTCCAAGATCACCCCGTCCGTCGCAACACAACCCAATAAGATGAGAAGTCACCTCTTTGGCCCATATATCCTCTCCGGGCTCTAAAAGGTGAAGGTCTTGTTGGTAGTATGATAGTAGGAATCTATTATAAACCGATCATATGAGCCTTATTTT
The DNA here is from genome assembly GCA_963680865.1 of Spergularia marina. Classification (NCBI taxonomy): domain Eukaryota; kingdom Viridiplantae; phylum Streptophyta; class Magnoliopsida; order Caryophyllales; family Caryophyllaceae; genus Spergularia; species Spergularia marina. The sequence goes on along the minus strand of OY804553.1, from coordinate 15,117,783 downwards.
CCCAATGTGGGACAAACCAACTCCATAAACTACTTTGCATATTCCGTAGTGTTACAATATGAGTATTTTAGTTATGAAACCTGAGTTATAAGAAGAGTTAAGACATAGGAAATTTGAAATTTAAAAACGTACAAACATAGAATCTTTCAATCGTCGTGGAAACTAAAAAAAAAAACGGATTGAAATTAAGAAAATTAGGAACATATAATATTAGGAAAATGCATCTCCTTTCACCTATTTACCCACTTCTCTAATAAATATCCTAATGTACGATTTTTAGTAGAAGAATTATATATTCCACTTTTTCATGTTTCAATAATGTGGGACTATTTTTTAGTACTTTTTTTTTTTTTTGGCTATTAGAGATTGTCCCACATCGTCCAAGAAGGTTATCGTAATTTGGCACAATATAGGTTAGGTTCTTTTAATTTTTTTCCCACACTCAGTACGACGCATGTAAAAGTGTTATCAGTATGATTATTATAATGGTATTACATGCCTAATTGACCGATTAGCCAATCACCATTCAGAATAATGGCGTATTATGCTGAGTTAAGGTTAGCATTCAGTATAATAGAGAGGTGAATGAAATGTTGAAGTTTGGAACATGTATATTAAGAGGGGGCAGGCAATAGTGGCCTTTTCATTGTAGTGGACTTAATATGAGACAACTTATATATCTCGTTAATTCTAGGTTAGCTAGTATTTAGTTAGATCCGTTTAAAAAATAAACATAGTCTAATTAGATATGTGATTATGAGATGTTGTATATAATTTTTTAATCGTCGCACGAGGTCTCTTAATAATGATGTCTAATCATGACGATAAAATTGAACAAATGAATATCTAAATTTTTATATTACTTGCATTTTATTTAACCCGTGTAGACGATTATTTTCAATATAAACTTCTTTTCACAAAATTGAGAACTTATACTCTCTTACTCAGCCCCAATAATTAGATATGTGATTATGAGATATTGTATATGTTAGTATTTCTCTAAAGGTAAAAAAAATCTCTGTTATTGCGATAAACATGTGCTTAACAAAAATGTAGGTGAAAATTTGGCATGTGCTTGCTTTTGATCAAGGTAGAACCAATCGTTGACATTAATTAGTGTGAAGGCAGACCACTATAGGAAATTAGAAAGTTTAAGTAACTTAGCCAATTTTTAATCAAAAGATCAAGTACTTGCTTGGAGTAAGTATGCATGTAACTCTAATAGCGTATATATACAATGTGAATTTCGTTTACAGACCAAGGTTATGCACTCTAAAATTTCGTTCTAGGGTTTGGGTTGTTGTATGGGTATACAATCTATACATGTAATATTGTTCCACATCGTTTTGTTACATGGAGATGAACTAAAATAGGAGTAAGATCATAAAGGTGTTATGCTTCTATAGTTCAGTTTTTCAATAATTTAACCACAACAAATAAAAGAGAGGAAAAAAAAAAAAACAAAAAACAAAAACAAAAACAAAGAAACAAACTAAATGTGTGATATAATATAGAGTACTATACTCCTATACTCTCCTACTATATTATGATTTATTATTACTTATACCACTTATACTCCTCATATGTCTTACACATCATCAAGGGGATTGATAAAACATTTTAATTCAAAAAAGACGTTTTTTTAAACTAAGATATAATAATGTGTGTTAATTTAAAAAAACGTCTTGTGATATATATATATATATATATATACTGAAATTATGAGGTTACTACAAAAACTTATTATGTTTAATTTGCATCCAAAATTCTAATAAAACAAAGAACAATGTTTAAACTTGTCAATCAATACTTTAGCAGCTTATTATAGCCAGTCGAGTATATATGATCAGACATTATAATTGTGAATGCTAATCTAGGATTTCAACTATTTATAACTAGTTGATTGTTTAACTTCGATTAGGATTAGGAATATGATAGATCAGGATTAGGAAAATATACCAAAAACATTGCTAAGGAAGAAATAACTTTATTAGTTGTTTGACATCATTCTGTGTTGTGAGAGACCCGTGATTCTACTCATCATTTTAGCAAAATTGATCGGATGAAATTTGACTACTAACTATTCTAGGAGTGTCCAACTACAGTTGTATATGTGACTAATTAGTATAATTATTAATCCACCTTGTCTAACGTAAGTTGTTGCTTTTCACCTCGAGATCATGATGATTGATAAACTATAATGCAACTGTACTTAATTGTTAATAAAAATTATAATAATTGTTTGTCCTACATTATCAACTAATTATAATACAAAATTATCATCCACTTCTCTAATAAATCTCCTAATGTACGATTTTGTAGTACATATTATATATTCCACTTGGATATGTTTCAATAATGTGGGACGATTTTTTAGTACCATTTTTTTTGTTGCCAATATTAGAGATTCTCCCACATCGTCCAAGAAGTAAGATTACAATATTTTGGCACACTATAAGTTAAGTTATTTTTGTCCCACATCATTGCATCATAAGATTATAGTTTAATTTTACTCGGTATTGTAATCCTAACGGGATTAGTTTTTTTTGTATTCTTAAAAAAAGAGTTTATTAATCCATACATATATTTCACTGGGTCATGTTTCAACAACGTGTGATAATTTTTTAGTAGAATAATGATATATTCCACTGACCATGATTAAACAATGTGGGACGATTTTTAAGTACTCTTCTTTGTTTGCTAAGATTAGAGATTTTCTCACATCCTCCAAGAAGTAAGATTATAATATTTTGGCACACTTTAGGTTAGATTATTTTAATATTATCCCACATCGTCACATTAGAAGAAGATAGATTAATTCTACTCGGTATTGTAATTCTAGCGGGATAAGTTCTTATGTTCTGAAAAAAAAAAAAAACAAAGTTTATTAGTCCATACATATTTTTCACTTAGTCATGGTTCACAATGTGGGGTAATTTTTAGTAGAGCAATTAGTACACGCGCCTGAGACATAGTGACGTGAAGCTCTGACAATATCAATGGCCGAGAATTATATATTCCACTTGGTCATGATTTGACAATGTGGGATGACTTGTTAAATTTGTAGTACTCGTCTTATTTGCCAAGATTGCAGATTGTCCCATATCGTTCATTAAGTAAGATTACAGGATTTTGGCACACTATACGTGGCTAGGATTGGAGACCACGCCGTATAATGTCTCAAGTTACCTAAAACGGTAGATTAGAAATAAAATGGTAGATTAATGCTCTCATGATTAACTGATTATACATAAAAAAAAAAAAGGCGAAAGTGGCGATTTGCCCCCTACACTTTCACCAATTGTGCAATTGAACACCCTAACTTCTAATTGAACAATTTACCACCTCAACTTTTCAATTCGTGCAATTTCACTGCTACTTCTATTTTCAACTAATTTTGTAATATAAATATTTTTCTAAATTCACAAAATATATTTTAAAAAAACTTTGGGATATTGGAACAAGGATTTGATTTTAAATCCAAATTTGACACAAATCACATGTTTGGGAACTCAAGAAATTGAGAATTTGGATTTGTGTCAAATCCTTTGGAATTTGTATCAAATCCAATTAGGCCAAAAACAAATGACACATCAAGATGTGTCATTTTGAAATCCCACTCTCCCCTAACATTGAATTTATATTTGAATTCTACATTCTCAAATGATGGATTTGAAATGATTACAAATTTCCAAATTCATGTTTCCAAACGCTACCTAAGTAAAATATATGAATTTTATAAATGATTACCATAAACTCACATATGGTATAACAATAATTCCATAACATAAATTAATTCCTTGTTCACTAGAAGCTCTAAGAAAATTTAAAAGGCTTTAGACCTCTTCAATGCCCACGAAAAAAACTACGTTTATAAATATATATATATAATATATAATAATAATAATAATAATAATAATAATAATAATACATAATATATATATTGATATTGATATTGATTGTTTCACCACTAGACAGGACAAAGAAAGTTCAAACGAAGAGAGATAGAGAGAGAGTGTGATTGACTAGTGAGAAACTGACAAATTTCAAGAGGGAGCAGATTTAACTGTTGCCGGTGTCGTTATTTTCTTCCGGCGACGTTAGCCAATCCCCACCGGAAAATCTGTTCGTCTACCAAGAAACATGCCCTTGAAGGTTCCTCTCTCTCTCTCTCTAAGTTTCCTGTGAGTTAGTAAGATTTGGGGAGTTTTCACTAATTTTATAAAAGATTTATAATTCAGATATTATAGAGTTTGTGTAGCCCCTAATTTGATTGCATTTCTTATGTCTTTTGTACTTGCAATTGAGGTTTACGACTTCAATCTTGGATTCTTTGGAATTTGGGAGTGATTTTTTGTTTTGGGTTAGATTCTTATATCTTCACACTGTGTACGTATTAATGTATGTGCTTATCAATCATTAGGTTTGCTGAGTAGTTATACGAACGGGATTCGGGTTTTATTAGCGTGAAGATGGAAATGCTGTCTCAATTGTCCAAGGTAATGTCTATTCGTTTCTTTCGATTTTTCTGTGTCATTGATATATTACGGGATAAGAACTTGTTTTGGGACATGGGACTTGAGTTTGCTGAGAAAAAGATTTGAACACATACTGTACTTATGTTTTCTATGTTTCTCGTCGGAAGCTTAGACATTTATCGACCCCTTCTCATATCGAGGCTAAGCCCTTTTCGGGCTATGGTGTATTTTTTGATAGGTAAGGTGTTGTGTCACATCTAAATAGGATGTGCCTTGAGGGTATAACGTTTTAGTGATTCACGCCCTAGATAGGCTAAACCTATGCTTGCACATTCGTCCATAGGTCAAATCGGATATGTAATTTGTTGGAATAATTGTTGTAGACTCAAATGATGGTAGATTGGCCTCTTTAGGTAGTGTCTCTATGAATTAGTGTAGCAAGAATAAAGGTAGCAGATGAACCTATCTAAGGTACCCTTAGGAAAATGTGGTTTCTTAGAGGGTTTAGTTAGTGGTTGCAGAGTTTGCCACTAGCAGTGGTGTAGCTCTGATAACATTATTGGAGGCCTACAACTCTATTAGTTTCTTAGTTAGGGGGTAGGGCTGTAGGGTTTCGTATCGATCTACACATGACATTGTTTCCTATGCGCTTAACCCAGTTTGGATTTTACGAGGTGGAAGGTGAAGGCTCGCCTACTTTAGCATAGTGTTCATCAGGTATAGAATCTATTGGTGGGTAATTTAACTCCAAGATACATGAACCCAATGTATACTTGTGATTTGTCTATGTATGTAGGATTGATCCTTAGGAAATTACATCAAACCCATTATTCATTTTGGTGTTCTCCCACACGGCAGAATGCTGCACACTGAACAATGGCTAGTAGCAACAGTCTTATAAGCAGTTTGCTCTTCCTGGATTGAATAGTTTATCGTGACCAGGGCTTGAGTAAGTAACTAAGTTGCTATAATACAGCAGGCATTTCTTGTTTCTACTCATAGTTTAGCCACATAGAATATAGTTGAGTTTTTATTAGTTGGCGTGTATGACATGGCTGGACATAAGCCAAGCATGCTTTCAGGAGTTGCCTTAACATCTTGTCTCATGCATCACCTTAATTTTTTTATACACTGAATCTTTTAATTTTTAAGCTTATATTTGTTTTAACTTTGAAGAATTGTATGAATTGGATTTGGAATCCCAATTAATGGAGATGTAGTTCATTTAATCACTAACCACTTGAAGCTAGTAACAGTGTAACACCATTGAGCCCCGTACATAGCCAGATAATCCTCAGGATGTTAACATTCAGTAAATAGGATAGTGTTCCACTACCTTAAACTGATGACTGAGGCACTGCCGCCCTAGTGAAGTCCGTGAAGGTATAAATACAGCAATTCGCATTGTGGTAGCTCGAAAAGATCTTTTCGCTGTTGACGAGTTCTTTTCTAAAGCAATAGTAAAAAAAAGGGTAATGTTCTGGACAGCATGATGCTATTGCTCCCTTCTTAGTTCTTTAAGTGATTTGCTTTTTTTAATTTGATTTACAGTGCTTTGTCCCTTTCCCTCATTGCTTATGTAGGTTCAACTCATTTGTCTTTTCCGCGTCCGTTTCAGCCTTGTGATTCTTTTGTCATTACGTACTCTGACAATATTTTCTTGTAAATCAGTCTGTGGAACAGGATGGGATTGGGAATGTATTCAATAAGTTGGTGAAGCAGTTGGGAAATCCTGTAGAGTTCGAGCTTCCTGATTGGTTTAATAAATGGCAGCCTGCTCCTTATACTTTCATAAAGCGCAGTATCCTTTGAAATATGTTAGATAGTCCATAGATGCATGATCGTTGTTATTTGCACATTCTTGAGTTAATACTTTGAAAGAGATGTGAAACAATTCTCTCTGGTTCCAGAGATACTTGCTGTAAATATCTGCTGGTCTTTACATTGCATGTACACTTATCTATAAGTGGAATATAATCTCACTGGCATATGTTTTCAGATTTATGTGTGTGTGACTGGGTGTGTGTGTGGGGGGGGGGGGGGGGGAGGGTCAATGTCTGCCTTGATTTGTCACGTATCTTCATTCCCATTAAATATTGCTGCCTTGATTGCCTTCCTATTTCGCTTAACTAACCAAGATATATATATAACAAAGAAGCTGAAGAGGCGCTATGAGGATGATGGCATATTTTGCTCTTGCAATGAATCCCCTGGATCCAATGCTTTGTGTGGTAGAGATTGCCACTGTGGGTAAGTATTCAAATTGAAAAGCCATCTGTTTAGTTGTATCGTGTGAGCATTATGGGTTCAAGCAGGTATTATCAAGTCCTTATTTTTGGCGATTAGTTTAGATTCTGCGAGCAATCAAAAACCTTTTAGAGTGATTTTTAGCAATCTTGAAGTGTGCATATAAAGGCCTATAGATGTTTTATTTATTATAGCATTCTGCCGACTGCTGTATATCCCAGGTTAGAAATGGTTTCGGTTCACCATAGTTATTTACTCCATTCTCTAGAAATAATGTGGTTGTCCCATTGTTGAGATATGATCAAAATTTGCTGAACAAGGAATGACATATAGTTACACATGCTATCTTTTACTTTGTTTTACGTTTATTTTTCCTTCTGTTTCTACTCAAGAGAACCGTTCTTTTTGTTGCTCTCTCATTTCCGCCATCAAGTAGCGTTTATGGGTTTAATCTGGTGGTGTCAGTTACATTCTACTATTTCTTCAGGTTACTCTTGTTGCTGTCTGAAAGTTAATATGCCGGCTGATATATGTATATGCATTGTTTCATGTTTGTTTGTGTTTTTATTTTTTCTTCACTATCATTTTCTCACACATATTTCCAGGATGCTGCTATCTAGCTGCTCTTCAGGCTGTAAATGTGCAAGTCATTGCATCAATAAACCATTTCAGCATCGACCTGTAAAAAAGATGAAATTAGTGCAAGTACGTCTCTCTAGCACATGTTATATTATTTCCTTTGTTTTTATCTTTAGGCAGTTCTCTGTTAGAAGAGCAATGTTTTGGGATATGTTATTGTGTTGATCTAACAACAGTTATTCTTTGAGCATTTTTGGGTTAGTTCTATTAATGAGGCATATTATGGGTTCACAAGCTGTTTGCGTTAATTTTGGGGCTGAAGAGCCAGTTTTAGTCGCCTCTTCTATACCTTGGATGTCTGTGCTTACTAGTTGGCTAACGAAATGATTGCGATCATACATAGAAGGGATTAACATACTCTCACGGGGACAAGTTAGCAGTTTGGTATGAGTTATACAAAAATTGTTACATGAGAAAGAAAATTCATTCCTTTGGTTTGGTACCTATTGTGGCACTTCAACAAGGAGCCTGGTAGAGATGTAGAGTTACTTAGGTATTGTAAGGACTGGTGGAATGTTGAGAACTAATTATGGATACTTAATTAAAATATACTTGCCAATTTAGTTCGTACTTTTTTGACCTTTTAGATTTTACAAGAGTCGTGCATTATCGCAAGATAACGGACCTGAAATATACATAGTGACTCTCTAAGTCTACTTTATTGGAAATGCACAGCCTTATTATAGTAAATTGGGTGTTTGAGGACTTCTGTGGAGACGAGAGTCGGGGTGTAGCGATTTGACTGGGGTATGTATTTGATAGGTATGACTGGAAATACTTATTTGATGAGTTAGGTAGGTGTGGAAGAAAATTGGACCTTGGTAACTGAAGCGACTTCTGTGTTCTTTCCAGTAGAATAGTATCATCATTCTAAAAAAAAATTCATCAAGGTGCATCATTGAATCATCCATGGTCATTCGTTCCATAGCCCTTGTAAACAATATTGGTTTTTATGTCTAAGACTCTTTTCATGTTTTAGGTTCATTCTACATCATTTCTCCAAATCTGTATGCTGCCTTCATGTTGGAATTTTAGCTTTGGCCAATCAGTATCCCCTGCTTCTCATTTACCTTAATGGAAGGTCTCTTGTCATCTTGTTTATATTCGTAGCTTGACTGTAAAGAGTGTTTCTCTTGAGCTATCTATGTATGGAAAATCCAGAAGTTAATTAAAGACCACGTCCTATTTGCTCATGAGCAGATTCTATTTGTTTGGTTGGAGTTGTTTGCTAATCATTTTTCTATTTTTATCAATTTGTGTTGGTGAATGTCTTGCATGGAGTTGGAGACACTGGGTTGGTTTTGCCTCCCCCATGATGATACTACCAGATGATATTAGGTTGGGATTGAAGTAATGGGTACAATTGGTTTCCTGTATGAAGGACTAAGAACACCAGCTCATTTGGTAAACTTGTTTGTCTTTGAAAAGCAATAATGGTGTAGAAGGGCAATTAATTATTATCAACATATGTCAATTAAAACTAAGCGCCCCTACTATCAACTAAACACCGTACAAAACTCATCACACTTATTCCACCAGTGATACACCACCGGCGCTACACCTCAAGCCACCACCAGATCTGCCACCACCACGTCCACACCATTGTCAGACCAACCAGAGGCCAAATTTCCAGAGACGGAGAGTAGGGAAGAGACTTGAAGAGAGATAAAGAGGGAGAGGGGGTGGTTGAACTCGTAGAGGACGTCCTAGGATACGAGAAAGGGAGGTTGGCGAGGGCGAGGACAAGGAGCGACATTGCCAATGGTTGGGGGTCGGCAGTGGAGAGATCCGACCGGGGTTTATTGTGAGATAAGATGTGGGAGATCGAGATGTGAACCTATATGGTGGTTTAGCCCGAGGGGAATGGTCGGAGATGGGTGTGAGGAGCCGATCCGTGCTATGTCGGGACCCGCGGCCGGAGATCTGTGGTGGGGAATCATCGGCAACAGGGGAAGAATAGCTTGGAGGGCGGTTGGGGTGGGGGTGGTGGCTTAAGCCTCAAAGAAGGAGAGAAGGGAAGGAATAGTTAGGTCGATTAGGGTGGTTTAGAGTTAATGAGATTTTAATTAGTTTGTAGTTAAAAGAACCCACTTTTGGACATGGGTCATTTGGATGCGAATTGCCGAAAAAGAAAGTATAGAAGGTACTTTCTTATAGTATTCTTTTAATTTGGACTTTTGCTACCCTACCCTTTAATCTTGATCACCTGTGCACAGGTTCGGGTATCATAGGCTGTAGCTATTCATTTGCAACTATTATTATTTGTTAGCAGTCTTAGCACTACCTCCGCTTGTTAGTCACCTTTCACCATAAATTAAGTGTGTGATCACCGTCTTCCATGCTACTCTGATGGACAACTCATATGTCCTTGCTTCAAATTGTACCTTTTTCATGTTGAATTTTTTCTTCATTCTTTAACGTTCTCTATTCAATGTGCAAAGGTCAATTTGATTGTAATGATGTATGGTAAATCTGTTAGTTAAATTACCTGGTTTCCTGTTAGATAATGGGCTTTTGAGTCGCAATGGCCATTGCCTAGTAATGTTCTTTGGTTCTCATCCTTCCTATCTTCTGGGTCTATATGATGCAAAATAGTTTTTCTTCTAATTTGGCACGTGTTTTCTTAAAATTACGTGTCTTTGTGCAGTTCTTCATGTTTGGGGATCATATTCAGTGGATGCAATTTTGTAACTCAAGCTGATTTATTCCACGAGTTTTGGTTATATTCTCTCATAGTAATTTGCCAACTTGGATTTATGTGGTGCTTGCTAGACTGAGAAATGCGGCTCTGGCATTGTGGCAGATGAAGATATAAAGCAAGGAGAATTTGTCATTGAATATGTAGGAGAAGGTACTTATTTTGTGGTTTTAATGGTGGCGCAATTCAATTTGCACTTCCTATTTTTCGATGTTGATTTCAAATGTTGTTTATCTTGATAACAGTTATTGATGATAAAGAATGCGAGGAAAGGTTATGGAAGATGAAGCATCGCGGCGAAACAAATTTTTATCTTTGTGAGATTAACAGAGATATGGTTATTGATGCGACATACAAGGGCAATAAATCAAGATACATCAACCACTGTTGCTGCCCGAACACAGAGATGCAGAAATGGTTTGAATTTTTCTCAAGCTCCTTTCTTAATCCCTGATGCTATATTACTTACAGTGTTGGTTAGCCATTGAAATTATTTGAATACCTCTACTAGGAGTATTGATGGCGAAACAAGAATTGGCATATTTGCTACCCGTGATATAAACAAGGGCGAGCATCTGACTTACGATTACCAGTGAGTGCCGTATAACTTATGTCAATTTTGTGGTATCAGCTTATAATTGCTTGAATCTTAAGCATTACTTCAGCGATTTTGAGGATTTGAAGGGTGTGATAAGGTCATACTAAACCAGGCTAACAAATCTGGCAGGTTTGTTCAGTTTGGTGCAGACCAGGATTGTCATTGTGGTGCTGCTGGTTGTAGACGTAAACTAGGTGTTAAACCTAGTAAAACATCATCTGATGCTGCGCTGAAACTAGTTGCACGCCAGGTAGGAGCATTATCTCCAAAAATAAACCCAAGGTTCTAAGGGAATGGCTCATATTACACTATGGTGGTGCAGTTTGTTGTCAATCTGTTTTCCGCCATCTCTGCCTTATACCTATGATTCACTTGTGAATTTATTCCTTTTATATGATGTTCCTCAAAAGATGTATTAATTTTCCTGTAAGCTGTGCACACTGCACAGTAATTGAATCAGTATATGAAAAACTTATTCGAAGGTATCTGCGTGAGCTTGACAAATGAAATATGATCAGTTTCGCGTTCTTATCTAAATTTTAATTCTACTTGGAAATTTACATTGAACGATGCCTCTTCTTAAGAGATCTATTTGCTTCCTGTAGATAATTTTCACTTTCTGTCATGCAAGAATTATTTTTGTCAAAGAATATATATCTTGGAATATTGGTTGATTTTACTTTCGCCACAAATTGTGAAGGATATTTGGATTAATATTGGTTTTCTCTTGCTTGTAGGTTTGTCAGAATGGAGGTTTATATGGAGGTAGGGATATGTGATTTATTGAACTAACTCTGTTTGGTTGCTTTCTTGAACTTGAATGAGTTGGGTGTTTGATGGTCTTTAAGAAACTTATATCTTGAACTTTGTTCAACTAAAATCATTCAGGAATGATCAATAAGCCAAGGAGGACCTCTAACAATTGCATTGGTGAAGTTGTTATGTTTTTCCGTCCGGGGAATAAAAGGTACAGTCTTACTGCCGTCTCTATCTTGGTTTCTTTTTTCTGACTACTGATGGGATAGTTGGATAATGGAGACTGAGAAGATGTGCTTTATTGTTTTGAACGTTCCTTACTTTCTCTGTACGCCTATTGTTTTAATAGGTGGATTGAGCAAGGTTACTGGATTACAATGTCTTAGCCAATTATGCTTGTGTCTTGGTCATTAGTTTAGTGGGTCAACTTCTTGTTGGTTATCTACCAAAAAAAAATAAAAATTAAGAATTGGATATGAAATATAAGGCTCAAGTTGTCCCCCTCTTGTCCAAGTATGTATTGTTCTCCAATTTGATTTAGCCAACAACCTTCAGCTTATGCTTTTTGGCGTTTATGAAAGTTCGAGGATAATCTGTTTTTGTCCTGGTTCCATTATGAATGCATTTTATACTTAAATTGTGTCTAGAATTTGGCAACTCTGAGTAGGGTAAGTTGTTGTGGAGTTGCATAATTATGGCTGTCAATTGGTGTTTATGTTTGAAGGGAACTACTCCCTCCGTCCCAGTTCAAACGCCCCGGGCATTATTTGTAGTGGAATAAGAAAAATTGATATAATAAGTTGAGTGGGGTAATATTAGGAAAAGAGAGGAGAGAGAAGATGGGGATTAATAAAAGTAGGAGAGATAATGTGAGAGAATGTGATAATTTAATAAAAGTAGGAGAGAGAAATATGTCCCAAAATAGATGGGGTGTTTGAGGTGGGACGTCCCAAAATGGAATATGGGGCGTTTGAACTGGGACAAAGGGAGTATACTTGTCCAACCTCGTGTACATTCGAGAATGGGCTCTCTCTTTAGCTCCGTAATGGGCCAACTATCAAGGCAGCAGGCGTCCCTTGAAGAATTCCTTATTAAATGTTTGATAATAACCTTAATTATATTATCTTGACAAACTTGATTCCTTTTATAAATTTCTAGCTATGAGTACGCCTTCTACCAAAAGATACAGTATTTATTTACTCTCGTCATGAGGATTGATCAGTCTTAATGAGGGCCCCTGTTTCAAAAAAAGGAATGAGTATCCCTTTAATTACCTACCTTTACCAAAAACAAATTTATTCACATTTCAATTTGCTCATCAAGAGAGTAAGGTGGGAAATTTATATAGTATAGAAAATTATTAATTTTCTTTTTCTGATAAGTGACAGATATCAACGAAATGACCTTCCCATGTACAAAAGACATAAAAAGCAATCAATTATCTGGGACAAACTAAAATGGAATAGTGATCATTCTTTTTTAAGCTAGGGATTGTTTTGACTCTTCCCTTCAGTTGAATTCTTTAAGAGGGTAGTTCTTTGTCCAAGTTTAAGCTGGTCATTGAAGTTTTCCTGGTTTCTTTCACTAGGCATGAGGATGTGTATAGAGTATAGACTATGTTTGGTATCTCTCGCTAGCCATGAGAATGTTTACAGACTGTTTAAACTGATTATGCTACTTTCAGTAGAATGGTCACTGCCTTGTCATTTCAGGTTACTTGTCAATCTAGTTAGGCATTATTCACAATGTTTTGGCTACCCAAGTTTCTGTTGTTATGTCCAAAGATCTTACTCATCTCCCTCTCTTCCCTTTGTGTTGGCTTGTAATTTTGCCTCTTACTTTGACGGTCCTGTTTCTTAGTCGCCAAAAAAGCCCATTCTTCTTCCACATTATCCATATGTTTGCTGCCATTTTATGTTCGTAATGTCTTTAACAATGAATCACTCTTAATTCATAACTAGTTTTGGTGCCCTGTTTTGTTGGATGAGAGATGAATCTCTTAACCGGATCTGTAGAAGTTGATTAGTTTCTTTATGGAAACGTCATAGAAATTGTTGTGGCTTCTTTGTACTCCAAATTAGACGAACTTTTCCTTGAAAGTAAGCAAAGATCTTCCCGTAATTTTGTGAACTATGTGGAAATTTATATGGTGAGGCACTTGAATTGGAATTTTAAGCATGATTATTAGTCATTGTGCAAATGTTCTCAAAGTTGGGGATGGGTAAAATGCAAAACCCTCTTATAGACTGTTGGTGGACCTTACAGAGAATTTTTATGACCAGATTTCGGATTGAAAATATCATGTACTCTACTCAACGAGAGGATTGTCATAATTGTTAGTTGGTGTCTAGCCTCCTAAGCCCTTATGTAACCCCTTCCACCTTCTCATTCTGAAGCACCTGCTCTTTTACAACTGGGTCATTTAGTGGTCTCTCTCATCTCCCCAACTTATTTCCGCATTCATTTCATTTATGGCTATGTTTGGTAAAACTAGCTGAAATAGTAGCTGGAAGCTAAAATAATAGCTGCAAAGTTTTTAGGTAATAGTATTAGGAGTGTTTGGCAGAATTAGCTGACATAGGAGCTGATATATATAAAAGTACATAAAAATGCATTATTTATTTTTAATCTCATTTTATTTTAGTAAATAATTAAGGGTAAATTAGGAATAAAATTATGATAAGCTAGCTTATTTTAAATAAGTTACATGGGGTAACTTCTTAAATAAGCTAGCTTATTATTTAAGCTAGTGGTGTTACCAAACCAACTTATTTGGTCAACGAGCTTAAAAAACTAGTCAAATAAGCTAGCTTATTGTGCATACCAAACAGCTAATGCGCCGGGTCCTGCCGCAATCAGCTTATCGTTGTGCGAGGGTGTTGGTCCCTTTTTAGGTGCTATGGTAGGTGTTGATTGTCTATTTGTTTGGGCCTTTGTCAATTGTCGCAACTCGCAAGTGTGGTTTACTGTGCGTGTGTCAAGTTCGTGCTTCTTTGGTGATATGTTGTTCATCTGGTTTGTAACTCTGGCTTGAACTGTGTCGAGGGTCCATACAAACAACAACATCCAACTATCCAAGCCTTATCCCCAAAATAACTGTGTCGAGGGTTCACGTTTACCTAATTCTGGATGAGGCGTTTCGCAAAGTTGGCTATTTTTTGCCAAAATATGCATTTTGGTATTGTCTTAGCATACTTGCTGCCTAAAGTGACAAGGGAAGACTTGCCCCCCTGTGGTGGGACCCATCCCCGGACCCTCGCCTTGCGGGGACGCCAATGTGCACTGAGTTTCCCCTTTTGTACTCGCTGACTAAAACAAGATGGGGGTTACTGGGTTTTTTTTTCTTGTTTCTTTCTTTAATTTGAAAATTTCCTTCCTCTATACTGGTGCAGGTTATTTGGTATCATAAAGCGGTTTGATAACTGTTCAAAGAAGCATTTGGTGAGAATTTCTCTACTGGCCATATTTGTCTCATATATTGTTACTGAACTTACAGGTTAGATAAGTACCTGACAAACAACTCTTGTTCCGCAGATAATGTTTGAAGATGGAGTAGTTGAATTTATTGACATGTCCAAAGAGGATTGGGAAGTTTGCAATCTGTTATCGTAGTTCAAGCCTCAGGGTGAGTTCAAATTTGTTGCTAACTTGTATTTTCAGTTTCAGATTATCATATATGTGATGTACTTTCATGCCTCTTAAATTTCCTTGTGGTCTTAGTTGTCTCTAATGTTTTGCTTAAAGCGTTCTCTATTATCAGGTTTTTCCACTCTTCAAGCTTGAAGCTTCAACTAATGGAAGCAGAAAACCTGTTTTACAAGTTTTTATTTTTCTGAGTATAGTGTGATGTTTTATCTATTTAAACTTTTTACTGAACGGTTTCGAACTGACCATTTATTTCATAACAATTTGGCATGAGTCCTTTGACATAGGATGGAATATTATTATTCAAGAAAGGTCTTAGCTTTCTTACTAACCAGATAAGTACGTCGAATGGAATATTTTGTATTGTTACATATTGCCAAGATTTTTGGCTTGCAGGCTCCCATGAGATGTCAACTTGGGAATATATTATCTTTTTTTTTTTTTGGGCTTGAATTAAGTGAAGAGATTAGTCATCCCTTCCAACCCATACTTTTCTGAGACTGAAAATCTTCTTTGCAATGATGATCTTCTGCCTGTTAGAGGAGGCTAATTCGTGTTGTTTTAGTAGATAATAGATATCACACGTCTTAATGTTTTTTTAGATATTGGTAACAATACAAAGGATGTAGCTGGTAAGCTGGGGAATAGTATCTTAAACCGAAAGATAATGTCCTTTTATTTCCTCTTTTCTGCAGTGTAGCTTGAAGTGGTTAGAATACCTTTGTGTAACTAGTTACATCTGCGACATCATTTAGGACTTGAGTTAATTATCTAACTCTCTCCCAGTTTGAAGACGACTGCATCTTTATGAGATTGTGCAAAATTATTTTGGGATGACCTACCATAGAAGGGCATTGTCATTTTGGGAGAAGATAATTTTGAATTCGTTTGTTTGTTTTAAGTACAGAGCTTCTGAAATAAAAGAGAGACAGAAATGTAATCTTGTTTTCATTTTACGCTTTCTCCCAACGTTGTGGCATGCGATGAGGATATCACGAGGTTCAACAGATATGTTTACTTGCTTTAATTTACGATGTTAGTTCTCTCATCAGGTGGAACAATACTGGAGAAATCTAAGTCCATTTATGCCATGCCCTGAAGACGAAGATCAGCTGGTAACACCATCACATTCAGATCGAGCATTACAATCAATAATACCAATTCTTTTGTTGGCGTTACCCATGTGTCTTTATATTTTAATTCTTTTAGTGTGTTGTATTAGTAATGTTGTAATAGGTGCATCGTAGACTCATAGTTACGCAACTTTATACAGATCAAGCCTTCAAAGTTGGCTTATGCTGAATACGGAGTATTAGTTATCTCAATGGAATCAATTTGTGGAAGAAATGAAATGGTTTTCGAATTTTCCTTTTGTCTTTGAGAATGGCGTAAGTAGCAATTTGACCCTAAAACTTTACCCAGTTGTGTAATTCATCACCTTAACTTTCATTAGTAGCAATTTGCCCCCTTAACTTTTCACTCATGTGCAATCTAATATATATATGTAATTCTGAACTCACTCAATTTTCACGCTGACACGTGACATATAATAATATTATTATATTGTAAATAAAGTTTATCCAAAATAGGATATTGTAAGTATTACTATATGGTGATATTATTCTAATAAAATAACATTATTACTTGATTTATGAAAAATACTTATGTAATATAGTAATTAATTGATTTATGGCAATTTGACCATATATCCCACGGGTGTTTCAAAATGGGATTTTAGCTTTTGAAATGTGATTTTCCTCTAATTATATTACAAATATCTCACGGGTGTTCGAAATGTGGTTTTAGGTTTTGAAAGGTGATTTTCCATGTAATTACATTACGGATATCCTACGGGTATTTGAAATGAGATTTTAGATTTTGAAAGGTAACTTTTCATCTTATTACATTACAAATATCCTACGGGTGTTCGAAACATGATTTTAGGATTTTAAAGGTGACTTTCTATCTAATTACATTACAAATATCCCACGGGTATTCGAAATATGACTTTAGGTTTTTAATGACGACTTTCATCTAATTGCATTACAAATATCCCACGGGTGTTTGAAATGAGATTAAAAGTCTTAGATAAAAATTTTGTTTATACAATTTTAACATTTAAACATAAATAGCCCGGCCGTTGCACGAGCCATCAAACTAGTTCAATTAATTCTACTAATTATTAATCAAACTGTCTATTAAAAATAATCTATCACAATTAAAAACTATATAAAATCATTTGTAATAAAAAAATAGTTTCCATCTAAACAATCAATAAACAATACCAAAAATAATCACTTTTTGAAACAAAATCCACTTTTTGATTTTTAATATTTTACGATTTGTTAGGTGCTATTAATTTTTTTTAAACAAAATATTTTTTTGGATTTTTTTGTAAGGTTCTTATCTAATATTTTAGATATTTTACTTTGAATTTAGCAAATAAAAAAGTATATTTTTATTTTTTTAATTAACACATTTGATTTATCAAAGAGTTAATTGAGGATTAGAGAAAATGTTTGAATTACACGTAAGTGAAAAGGAAAGGGGGCAAATTTCTACCAATGAAAGTTAAGGTGTCACAATTGAGTAAAGTCTTGGGGTCAAATTGTCCACTTTCACCATTTGAGAATTAGCAATGGTACTTAGAGAAGAGAAAATGGTTGAAATTATAAAATCCGTCGTTTTTTTTTTTTTTTTATTATTAATATACTTTAGAAAATAGACTACATCTTTAAAAATTGAAATGGCGCATAAGATATTCAAGTAAGCGCAAATCATAAATTTCCTTGAACCTTGAAGTTGACGATGACCGTGATTCATAAAACCGAAACAACCATGATAAGTCTATTGGCGGAATTGTCATTTTACGTTGGTCTTAAAAAATAGTAGACTAGTACAGCCGATTGGATTTAGACCTGCATCTTTAAATTAATTTGTGTGTCATAGGCTCGTAGCAAACAATGTTGTAAACCAATGAAGTCATTACACTACAAACTCTAAACAAATTGCTCCGTATAAGAGGGATGCTATGGTCACTCACCTAAAGAAGAGTGATCTTGAACACTCCATCTTCCATTGGCTATTAAGGAAAAAAAAATCATTTACTTAGTGTATTAATTGCAATATTTATACCTTACAACCAATGGAAGATGGAGTGTCCATGAACACTGACCATAGCATCTCTCTATTCTATTATCAAGTAGTAGCTAACTATCTAGGGTCTAACACAGATTAGCTGATTAGGTCGTTTCAAAATTCAAAGCAACTAGTTTACGTGTCGGGGTTCACGCTAGCTCGTGCTGCTTTTACGTACTTTTGGTATTCGAAATATAGAAATTGGTACATTCGTCTTTTCCGGACAATCCAACTATACACGTAGTTGTTATGTATTTGTGAAAAAAAGTAGAGTATATACTTGTAAGAATATAAAAAGATTAATTTGAAACTTATCACAGGTTTTGGAACTAATATTTTGCTAAAACTCGTAATATGAGCCTTAGGGGCTTCCCCAGAATAATGAGTTGTTTTTGTTCACGAGTCATTTTATGAAATAAACTGTGGATTCTATACTTCGGTTTTAACAAATTTTAACCAGATTTTTTAAAACACAACAAATGTTATGTTGTCAAAAAATTACCATGAGACGGTCTTTGAAAATGAGACCCGTCTTCAAAATTCTCAAGAAGGAATTATGTTGGGTGCACTATCACTTAGAATTAATTTTGTATAATTTTGGCCACAAATAATATTAGAAATTAAATTTCTCAGACCTAAAATGTAGCTTTCACGATTTAAGAGTACAGTATAGTCTCAAAGTGAGTTCTCAAGACTCCCAACCTCCATTTAATGTCACCATTATTCACCATGTAATTGCGACATCATGTTTGATGCCCAATAAGCTGACAAAAATTGACATGATTTGACACAACACGAAAATAGTGCAGCGGGTTAGTGTTGAGGGTATTAACCCGTTTAATTAAACAAGTTAACACATCTAAATAATTGGTCGTCGGGGTAGGATTGATAATTTCAACATGAAATAAACACGACTCTAGCCGTTTACGTATAGAAGTTATGGTAAAACTAAAAACAGTTGTAATGTAGCCATAAACATATCCAGCCATAAAGTTAGATGGAAATCGTGTGGGCGCGACACGTCATCCTCCACCTCACGTGCCACATAGGTGACATGCAAACGTGCATGCCACACAAGCAATTTCACCTCATCGCCTGACGTAGTCAAATCCGAAAAAATGAGCATAGTCAAATCCTCAAAAAAGAGACTATGAACGAATGCTTAAATCCGTGACCTCAAAGTTTCATTTTAACATTTGAACCACTAAGCCAATTGATTTTTGTTGATTTTTTTATAAACACAATTATATATAAAGGCCATTAATGTTTAGGTTATAAATATACACATGAAATGAAATATCAAATTAATTTATTAGGGGAGTGACAAATCGTCGTGTATGATTAATTAATAATCGTGATGAGAATGAATAAATATTAAAATAACAAAAACATGGAGAGGAAAACACGAGAATTGGTATTATGCAGTTTGGAGAAAGACGAAGACATGGATGAGTAATATTGTAATCTCTCTATTTCACCAATTTACGTATAAAATCTAACACACTAATTGTTCTAGGTGACACTTTTATCCACACTACTCAAGGAACACGGGAATGGGACAATGATATTGATCACTTATACTAATCTATCTATTTTTGCAATTTAGAGGTGATTGATATAAATCGTGGTATATGAAATTGTTCATAATTGTGGTCATAATAAATATACAAATAACAAAAAAATGGAGAGAGAAATACAAGAATTAGTATTATGCGGTTTGGCGAAAGTTGAAGAAGTCGATGACTAATGTTGTAAGAACTCTTTCACTAATTTGCGTATAATATCAAACACACGCTAATCAAGGAAGACCGTGCGTAGCATGGTGTAAAAACTAGTTATCGTATAATTTACTAAAAAGTGTGAAGCTGTTACAAGCCTAAATTTGCATTTATGTCATCATGTTTTAATTCTTTGACTGTCTCTTTTGAAACAAAATTAGGTGGGTTGAAGGGGTTTTTGATGTATTACCACATTTAATAAATGTATCGGGTAGGTGTTTAGGGTTAACAACACGTTAATTAAATGGGTAGGGTTCATGTTAAGTGATTTCCTACCAATATGACAAAAACAAGAACACGACATTTTGCTAGATATAATACTCAAAGTGAATCGTTATTTTTCCCCATTGTGGAGGAATAAAACAAAAATTCTTACAAAAAAATACTCAAAGTGAATCTCACCAATAAAAATGTTTTTACTTAAATGATACTCCGTATAATTTATTATTGTATTGTCGATCCACTTTATTCTAATAATCACACCCATTGACCTCAGCAAAAAAAAAAAAAAAGAACAAAAAAAAAAAAAAAAAAAATACTACCATTGGAGATGTTGTAAAGCCCTTTATTAACTAGCTCTAGTGCAAGAATACAAGAATTATGTATTTTAATTTTAATGTTCGAGTACCCTTTTTACTTATTATGTGTTTTTTTAGACACACCACTTTCCTTTTAAGGACGTGTTTAAACACTACCTCTAAATTTTCTAAATGAACAAAGTTTTCACCCTATGCACCATCTCAAAAATGATAAACTAACCACCATTATCTCCCAACACATAGTAAATAACCCCCTATTATCTCAAAAAATATATAATAAACAAATGATTTACAATCTTCAACAATAGTAAATAAAACTTTCCACATCTCCAATCATTATACTCCATCTGTCCCAGGTCAAACGCCCCATATTCCATTTCGGGAAGTCCCACCTCAAACACCCCATCTAATTTGGAATCTATGTCTCTCCTACTTTTATTAAATTATCACATCCTCTCCCACATTACCTCTCATACTTTTATCAATGCTTATACCATTCTCCCGGGTGCACAATGAGCATGATAGTCTTTCTCACAATAGAAGAGTAGGGACCACACTTAAGTAAGTTTTAAATTATTTGAAGTGTGGTCCTTACTCTCCTATTGTGAGAAAGACTGTCATGCTTCTTTGTGCGGAAGGTAGTCACATACAATTGGTGTATGTGGAATCTGATACACTGGCCAATAGTAAAGTGCCACCTAGGTAAATGAAAAAAAAAAGAGGAGGGAAAACCAAATAAATTAGGCGCAATTACTTTTTAGGGATGGCGCAATTATGAGGATGGGTAGGAGGGAAAAAAAAGTGGTATGGAAAATTTTAGAGCATGAGAGAGAAGCTTATTTATTCATCTTTTTGATCTAATCTTATTTCTTGTATAATTTACTTTTCGTAAGTCCATTAATAATATAAAATATATTATCGTAAAACTCTTTTCGAGTACTTTCAAATGAGTAGCATATTAAATATGTTTTGGTAAAATCCAAAAATTGTATTCAAATCGTTCAATCTCGTATATCCAATTAATCTGATACTACGATACATAAATAAAGAGATCGATACATTGAAAATTAAACTTACCATGAATTATCATACGAATAAATAAAAATATTATATCTCCCACGTAAATATTTTATAATAAATCTATTACTTTGTAATAAGGAGTTGATTTATATATAAACAAAAGAATGATATAGTGTCATTCAATTTAAATTGAGTTTTTCTTATTACAAAAACAAATGAATGTTTGTAAATAGATGTGTACAATATTTTAAGTAGTGAGACTTTGATGTACGACTTTGACGTAGAGAATGTGAAGCAACGCATATAGTAGTAACCAATAAGTTGAGGTTATACCGATCCACCAATTACAAATTAAAATATATGGCTTTTACACTTTTTTAGTAGTCTTGCATCCTAGCTACATTAATAATCATCTTGACATAATTTAAGAACAAATACATTTAGACAAATAAATTTAAACTTTTTAGAAAAACTGTAGATCAAAACTTTATAGGTCACCTCAACGTTCCCTACTTGCTCAGCATTTTTTATAATCATGAATTAGTTTTCCATATTATACGAATCCTAAAAAAACTAGTTGAAAAAAAAATATACTTTCTAATTTATATAGGTTAGTTGGCGAATAGTATAACATTGCGAGCAATAAGAATTGAACAAGTGATGTAGCTACAAGTGTTAATCATAGCAAGAAATAACCATTAGGCCAGGTGGTATTAGAACACAAGATGTACAAAAATAAATATACTTATAACCAAAAGGCCATGAAATAAGAATAGAAATAAAATCTCGAACCTACAATCAAGATATATTAAAATGTGCAATAGTACATTATTTAAAAGCACGCCACTGGAACCCTTGAAATTTTTTACATGAAAGTTATGATTTCCTAATAAGAATTTATTTTAACAGTCGAAGTATTATTAGTAAAATAAATAAAAAAACCATTATATTTTAAGTGGGCAAAAGTGTATATACACCGAGTAATCAAACACGCGACACTAGCGTAATAAAAGTAAAGCATATCAAGTAATAAGATATAGACTATCAAATATAAGCACAACCCATGTACGAATATAAATGACTTGTAATTAACATTTTGTAATATGTAGACAAAAGGTTTGATTTTGGGGGCTAATAAGTTGTCGTTTTAATTTTATTTTACAACCATCACGATATTTACTAATATATAATTATAATTTGTGAAGGGTATTAAGACATCATTACCCCATGTATCAAAGGCAGCATAAGTAATGATTGTGTTGTTTTAGTAGCAATTATATTATTTTAGTAGAGTATATGTATAATGATAGATTGAAAATATGTTTTTTGTAGAGCTAACCATTTTTAGTAGAAGAGTTACACATCATTAAATAAACGTCAACTTAATACATGATATAGCATAACAAATATGACTAAATCATTTACAATGTTTGTGTGACCAATGTTAATACTAACTTTTACACGTTCACAAAATACTAATTACAAAAAAAAAAAAAAAAAAAAAAAAAAAAAGACTTTTTTCACATTTGGGTTCCGTATCTTAAAAACAACACTCATTTTGTTATTCATTGAAAGTTACTAATGATCTGTAGCATTTTAAGCATACTAATAATGGAGGTTGTGGGGTTATTGCAATTGTGTTTGAATGCTAATTTCACTTTAATAACTTTGATATTTTCTTATCATTATGGATATAATAATTGCTCTTCAGATACTAGAATGCAAAACAGGAGAGGAAAAGAAAGAGTCAGAGAGAGTGGAAGAAGAAAAATATCCAGTAAATGAGAAAAACTTATAAAGTGGACCAGAAAAATATGGTCATTTCAATGAAATGGTCAACAATAAAGTGGATTAGATTATGAGTTTCTTTTCTAAAGAAAGTAATAACATATGTACGATAAAAACATTAATCATCTTAAATTTGAATGGTAATGTATTGAAGATGTAAGTTTAATATTTGAATTTCATTTTTCAATTCCATGTTGATTAATTATTAAGATTATATATCTTTCATTTGATTGAAAAATGATTGACTGGATTAATAAACTCTATCTTATAATATACGGAGTATTTTTGTAGGCCTAAGCTACGGTTTAATGTTAACGACCATCTTGTATAAATCTTTTATTTTTCAAACATTTGACCTGCTATTTGTTCATAGTCAATTCTTATATGGCATGTTCTTTCATATACTTTAATTGTATTGGATTTACTATTCATATCGACCAATAAACATTTGTATAAGGCAATGCCAATAGTGTTGATCTTCATATTTTTTGTGTTATTCATATTGTTCATCTTCATATTCATGTTCATTTTCGAATCCAATTATTTGGACGACCTTGAATAGACAATAGCATATCAATCCAATTACTTTGTGAGACTAATGTCAATAAAAAATTTACATGTTCACTAGGTATGGAAACATTGCAACTCTTGTCTTACAAATTAAATTTGCTCAGTGAATTACATGCATTATACTCACAAATGTGTTTTATGATCTTAAAAAATTTATTACTCATTTTGTGATTCTTTACAAGATACAAAGAATATTGTACACAAACACGGATTATGAAGATTGCTAGGATTATTTGGGTCATTATGGCTATTGGGGTTATTGGTGTTACTAGCTAGTGCTAGTAGGGTTTATAGGACTGATCTGGATTAATTACAGGTTGACTTATTATTTGAAACTAGGAAATATTATTATACAAAAGTACTTCAGGTTATGTAATGGCAACTTCATTACAATAATAATGTGTCGTTCAATTCTAGTCAGTATCAGTGATATATTTATTGTTTCTTACATACTGAACGTGTTCATAAAGTGGGGAAGCGTGAGGAAGAGACAATTGAGTGAATGCAGATTTATTCTGTCTAGATTAATAAGTAAAACCTACAGTCTTGGAAAAGAAACGAAGATTAATTAATAGTATTGTCTGATACAATATTGTATCAAAGCGGGGACAACTATTCATCTTCCGATTCGTGTTCATCTTCAACATGTTCATCTTCAAATCCATTTTCATATTCAACCCTTGTCTACTATGCAAATTTCTTAATATAGATTCAAATACAAACAATCAAAATTAAAAGTAAACTAACTACTCTCATGTAAATTGAACTTAAATAATTAACTAGTTTCCATGTAAATTTAACCCAAAATCATAGCTTTCTTCATCTTATTAATCTCCATCTTCTTCACCTCATAATCATCTTATTCTTCATCTTTAATGTTTGTATAAAACCCAATTTAAAAAAAGCTACCTAGATTTAATGCTATACCAAATACAATTGCAGTAAAATTAATTCCTTGGATATCATCGACTAATTTCAACTCATAAATAAATACATTAACAACATGTAGAAGATTCATTTGGGTGTTGGATTTTGAAATTTTTATGTTCATTTTGGGTAGAGGATAAGATAAAAAGTAGGGAAAATATTAGTGAAGAGAGAGGTTGAATCTAAAAAAAAAGAAGTAGAGAGAGAAAGTGAATTTTTTTTTGGGGTTTTGTAACAATTTACAATAAAAGAAAAGGTAAAAGAAAAACAGAATTTGAATTAATATTTCTGAAAATTTTGAATGAAATGTGTGAAAATTTGGGAATATTCTTTTTTTGAAATGGGCCAATGAGTGATTGACACATATTAGTATATGAGATTCTTCATACACCCATTTTATGTGTACCCTTTTCTTTCTTGTGCTCCCGGGAGCATGGTATAATTTGCGTACTTTTATTAATCCTCACATTCTCTCTCCTCATTTTTCCTAATATCATTCCACTTAACTTATTATATCAATTTTTCTTATTTCACTACAAATATCGCCCAGGCCCGAGACATTTGAGGTGGGACGAATTGAGTAAACAAGTAAACAAACCACAATACTCATACTTTAATACAAGTGAAAAAGGGCAACGAGGCGTGACTAAGGAAGTACTGGTACATTACTTCATTTAAAGAAAAAAAAGAGTACATTATTTTACCTCAAAAAGAGAAAAAAAGGTACCCCTCCATTTCATTCATTCGTTTACATTGGACTTGGCTTCCCCTCACAAGATCCGGTCCAAAGTAAACAAATAAATGAAATGAAGGGAGTACTTTACTAGTAGAGGCGTCAAAATGCAAAAATGCCACTAACTAAAAGTTTAATTTGCATGCTGAGCTCATTTTCAGGGGGTAACACTTGGCTGGATTTCCAATCAATTTACAATTTTACTAACAAGGTTCTTGACTGAGGATGTAATTTGGCGGTTGTGCATTTCATTTTTTTTTTTTTTTTTTTTTTTTTTTTTTTTTTTTTTAAACGGCTCTTCAGTGTTCAACCTTCAAGCTTGATCATCACAGTAGACAACACAACCAATCAGTGAGTCTTCTCTTGCTTCTTCAACATATATGCGGTTCGTTCATTATTATTTCTGTTTTTAGTCCGATTAAATCACAAAATGAAAAAAATGAGGTTTTTGAATGTGCCATTTCTTTTCATATTTTTAGTTTCAGTAGGCGGCTGCGTTCGAGATTTCGGAAATACTACATAAGGTGGTCGATTTCGAGGGAGGGTCGTCGGAGGGCAAATTAAAATGTCAAGTTGGATGGAATTGATTTCGTCACAAACAGGTATCGTCGCGTATACGATGAAATGCTCCTGCCGGTTCATTTTTTAGCTAGCTTGTTCGTTCTCATTTGCTTTAGCTAGGACTCTAGGAGTTAGGTTGGGGTATACACTATACAGTAAATCGAAAAGTTTAAGGCTTAAGAATTGCTAACAAATAGTTTAAGGATAAAGAGACATTCTAATACACATGTATTCCCTCCTATTCAAAGAGATTTTCCTATTTCATTTGTCTAAAATTAATCCCTAAAATGGCAACTCAAAACTGTAAAAAGAAACAGGAAAATGTCTTTGAATCGGAGGGAGTATATAATTTAATTCCTTATCATGAATTATTTATTTTGAGATAAACAAATAGTTTAAGAATAAGAATGTAATTACCTGCCATTTGCAAAAGCCAATTTTCTGAGTTACTAACCAATGTACGGTGCCCGCTCCTGTCAGCTTCTTGATACAATCTTTTGGTTGTATGCGCCATGAAGTTCCACTTTCTAGGTTGTAGAAATTCCCATGAAGTTCCACTTTCTAGGTTGTAGAAATTCACATGAATTTCTCGAGATTTTTTGGTTACATGGAGGAAGTGAATTCCCACAGGAATTTCCAATTACGAAGGGGGCTAGGTAAGCCTTCCTCCATTTTGTAGGATGTGGAAAGTCATTCAATTCCCATAATTTTGGGCAACCAAACAACTCCAAATTCTCATGATTTTGTGGGGCAACCAAATAACGACTACTTTGGGGGGAAATGAAGTTTGGAATGTAAAGTATGGAATGAAACAATTTTTGGTGGTTAAGGGGTAGCAAAAGGAACCACAATGATTGACAAAAGAGAATTTTTTTTTTTGAAATGCTGTTTAGAATTTAAAACTTCAAAATAATAGGTAAGGAAAAAAGATGTTCAATAATATGGGGCGCACCGTGCACTTATGCATATTTTTAGGCTACGTTGGTGGCTCTATAGTGTAGTGTGCAGTAACTTGGGAACTTAAGTAATTTTTTTATTGTAATAAGTTTAAAGCTGACTCTTTAGTTATAGAGCTGGCATTTAGGGTGGTGGCTCTATAATTAAAGAGCCGCTACGCTAGGTGGCGGCTACAGTTTTTTTTGTTTTTTTTTTTTTTTTGTTTTGAATAATAGCTACTGTTCATGATTCTTTTTGAGCCGTCATGCGAACTGGCGGCTTTATTTACGAACTAATAACCTAGGCTAAGTGCACCCCGTTTTGTTCAACATTGTTTTTCCGACCCATTTTGTTAAAGTTTCCTTTCTAAAAACCATTTCGGAAATAAATGCCGACTAATAAAGAGGGTTGGAAATGGACTTCAGGTATAGTCTGACCAAAATGTGAGTAATAGGTGTAGTTTGGCAAAATCTGGTTTTAAGGTGTAGTCAGATTTAATTTTTCTTTTTTGTGTAGTCCGACAAAAAGCCCTATTTATTTATTTTACGGATAACATTTTTCGGATGCGATATCTTTTCTTTCTAAATATACATTACGTTGGTTGCTGTAAGTGACTAACTTACATAACCTGTAATCAAATCTTTTACAGAAATAATTTGTTAAATTTGTGCGGTTATTATAATGTGCACAATGTATAACTGAGGATGTTAAGGTTGAAATAGATACTATAAGGACCACACTAATGAAAAGGGAAGAAAATAGAGAATTAGAGTGAGCACCACGTTAAAGTGGTATGATATACATTTGAAGAGGTATGTAAGTCTCATGTCAAAAACTTTGAAAATTATCAATATTCAATAATGTAAGCAAAATTGTTGGGGTTTCCCAAGTGTGTTCATAAAAATATTGTCCCACATCGGTAGAAGTAAGTTGAGGAGATTGGTTTATAAGCTAGTGGGTTACACCTCCTATTGCCAATTGGTTTTAGGATGGACCCTCAATGGGTTTGGGGTTTGTGGCCTGTCTTCCTAATCTACTCCTACGAGCCTCCTGCCTTGGACCGAACAAGTGGTATCAGAGCCGATGGTCTGCTGCCCTGGACCTAACAAGTGGTATCAGAGTCGATGGGCAACCCAGGTGTGATGTGGGGCTCGTGCGGAGGAGCACTGGTGCATAGTTGCATTGGGTCACACACATGGTGCGGAGAAGCACTAGTCGAGGGGGAGTGTGATGATTGTACTCTAGAGCCTGGGCTGACCATTCATGGTGCGGAGAGGGGCACTGGTGTGAAGCGTTGGCTGACCATTCATGGTGCAGAGTAGTACTGGTCATTCATGGTGCGGAGGGGCACTAGTCAGAGGGGGAGTTGCAACCACACACATGGGGAAATTGTTGGGATTTTCCAAGTGTGTTCATAAAAGTATTGTCCCACATCGGTAGAAGTAAGTTGAGGAGATTGATTTATAAGCTAGTGGGTTACTCCTCCTATTGCCAATGGGTTTTAGGATAGAAGCTCACTGGGCTTGTGGGCTTGTGGCCTGTCTTCTTAATCTACTCCTACAAACCCGCTGCCCTGGACCCAACAAAAATGTTAATGAACCGTGTCTACAATGTATTACAATTAAAATAAAACTTCATATGGTAGGTAACTTCATATGCTGCAGGATACAAGTGGATGTCTCAAGACTGGCCTAAAATGGATTGGGGCAAATTCATTTGGGGAAGATACTCTGTTCCTAAATCAGCTTTCATAAGCTGGTTAGCCACTCTTCAGAAGCTACAAATGAGAGATAAGTTGGCTAGGATAGGGGTATGTGATGATGAGTTGTGTCTTTTATGCAACCAGGAGCCTGAAACACATCAGCATGGTGCTTGAAAAAGAGGATGGGATCTAAGCTAAGGAAGCAGGTGACAGGAGCAGTTTTGAGCAATATCATTTTTCACATTTGGAATATGCGAAACAAATGCAGATTAGAGTATATGTTGATACTCCCAAAAATCTTAACTCAGCAAGCATACGAGGAGGTTAAAATCAGAGTTAGACGAATATGTAAATTTTTTACAGAAAAGGATAGGCAATGGTTGTATGATAAGAGGTTTGATGTAATTTAGGCCCTGGTTAATCCAGGTTGTGTTGTCTTGGCCTTCGGCTGGGAATACTGGTTTTGTTTTTTGGTTTTTGAGCTATTAATATAGTACTTACCATTTTCCAAAAAAAGGTTAATTCTATATAGATGGGTAGTGTACTAATATATCTCAGTGTTGACATTCATGTGATGCTCCCCTGATTGCTATCTACAGGTACTTTGTTAGATGGCTTACAAGAATGGGTAAATAAGTGGAATGGCTCTTGCAGTGGAAAAGAGGACGATGGGAAGTTGATTTATTATGAGGAGCTGTTGGAAGACCTAGAGCTGTTGGAAATGGAATTCGAGAATTTGACTCCAAGTTTAAAGGATAAAATCAAAACCTTGAAGCTCGAGGTCAGGTACATCTTGCCCTATATGACATGTGGTCTTTTAACAAAAGACAAGACTTATGAGGAAACCCAAAGGCCGCATTTTAGAATCAAATGTTGTCCTAAGGCCTTGGTTGAATTCGTACAGTACATGATGGAGCAGATTCTGCTTGTCAAGCCAGATGCTACAGAATTCTATCTTGGAGCTTCTGAAGGCGAGTGTGATTGGCTTATATTCTCTGAGTTTGTCATGGACAACTTGAACTATGTCCAGGGCCTGGATGATAATCAAGCTGTTTTCTCAAAGGAACAGCTAAAAGCTGTGGAAAAGAGACTAAGGTTTGTCGTAACTTTTGTTAAGCTGGCAGCAAAGAGGAATTATGCAAAGTTAGATGACACTGAGGCAAACATAAATGACATTTACGATAGTATGGGATCTGTGTCTCGCGATGCTGCTCATATCTTTCTGTTATTTACGATGGAGAATTTTGATAGAAGCAAAACTGAAGCACATAATTTGAGACTTTCTGAGCTTCAGGAGAAGATCCACGGTGTTCAACTGCTTGCTAAGGAGGCTTACTTTGACATCTTAGCAGTATTGAAGTTGTGTATTCCGGACACTTGCCCTTTGAAGTGTGAAACTCTTTACGAATTGATTGACTCCCTACAGAACAGCCTCAAGGAAGTATGCACCTACCTTCATATTGTAAGATATTCTGGAGAAGAGGAAATACAAGCAATGATCATGGAGATAGAATTCCTCAAAAGTATTCTCATGGTTTCTTTGGATGATTTGTCTGACCACGGGATATTAGATGCCATCGCTACACATATTGATGTCTTGGCCAGCGAAGCTGAATGTGCTGTAAGTTCCTATTCAGCTGATTTAGATGATCAGCACAACCATGAGACAACGGTCAAGATTACGGGTTTTAATAAAAATATTGCTAGAACAAAACAGGAACTTAGACAGACAAACATAAAAGATGAGATGATCGTTGACTGCTTGATTGAAGATTTCATGAGTAGTTTGGGCCCCCTGCTTACAGAGAGCATTATGTTGGAGTTAGGATTTTGGCAAGTATTTCTCAGATGCACAAGAAAATGGTACATCAACCATCAACAGTTGCAAGCTATGCGAAGCCACACTGAAATTGTGGTACGCCACGCTTGGTGGGACATTCGGTGTCTCTCATTCAGAAAACGAACTATTGGTGAAGAAATTGCAAGAGAAGAGATCACGTTCCTTCATTCTGACTTGGTAAAGAAACTTATACTTTACAGACCAGATGTTAAAGAAGTATGCGCTAAGATTAGAGATTCAAAGCCTTCATCACCAAGCCGATTGTGCAAGAAGTTTGGGCTGGACTTTGCTGATGTTCAATGTAAACTTTTAAGTCCTATGCAAACTTGTAATTCTGAGTCAAATTCTCCAAACGGGACATTTGCTGCTGAGATGGCAATGTTCTTTGGATGTTTACATCAAATAGCTGCTCATCTGTTCATTGAAGGTAGGAGGCCAAATGGTCTCTTTACATTTCTGGAAGATTTGATTGACAGGGCAGCATGTCTCTCCTATTTAGAGCTGGTGGACAATGCAAGTCAAACTATGTCTCTTAAGGAGTTGCTGATGCAGGTTGATGAATCAGAAGTCCGCTCGAGTATTTGTACATTGATTGCACCTGCCATTTGGAAAAGGCAGTTTTTGAAGCTACCAACGGAAGTAAAGACACTTGCTCCTGTCAGCTTTTTGGTACGATTTTTAGAGGGACTTATAAGAACTGATGCCAGTGTTATTAGTTTTATGAAGGATCATATCAAAACAGTTCTGAGGGAGCTCATTGTATTGAGATGTATTCTCACAGATCCGCTGATGCAGTTCTTCGAGCAGGATGAAACGGATGAGCTTCTTAATGATATTGGAGCAGCGGTCTGTGAAGCTGGCTTATTTTACTTCTTCAGTCGTGTCAATGAAACAAAAGTTAATATCTTCTTCAAAGCAAAGGATGTAGTCCGGTGCTTGAGCGCGACAGTCAGACAAGTTTACTCAAAATTTTCAAATTTGTCGCCATCCAAGCTACACACGCATGAAGTGAGATCCTTAAATATCCTTCTCGCAAATTTGATTAAGCTGAGTAAGTCTAAGGCTGATTCTGCTGGATTTCCTGCTAGACAACTCTATGAGATGCAGAATGATTTACAGTCCTGTAATTCGTTTCTTGGAGATACTGTATTCGCGCAAGATGAACTTGGAACGATAAAGCGCCTCAAGACCCGGATTTTAAATGTAGGCTGCAAAGTTGAAAGTTCAATTGACACATTTGATGAGGTTCCTGACTGTTATTTCATAATGCGCTTATCAACTATTACAGAAGAGATTAAGATCATCAGAGAAGATATGAAGGAGATAGGACTGATAACCGATGCTGGTAGTTCGAGTGGGATGGCCCAAAAATATGAAGTTGCAGATTGTTCTAAAGGTGAAGCCATACCTCCAGAAATACAAGATGAAGTTATAGGTTTTGAGAATGAGGAAACAGAACTGACAAAACATCTTAGAACAGGCTCAAAATCGCTCGAAATTATGTCAATAGTAGGCATGTCTGGCGTGGGCAAGACAACTCTAGCCATGAAAGTGTATGAAGCCATTGCTCCCCTCTTCCATGGTAGTGCTTGGTGTTATGTTTCTCAACACTACCGAAAGAAAGGATTGCTCCAACAAATTCTAAATGAAATAGATGGGCCAAATGATGGAATGAATGAACTAAGTGAAGATTGTTTAGCTTATATGCTATATCAAAGTCTGATGAAAAAGAAGGATTATTTAATTGTCCTCGATGATATATGGGATATTTCAGCATGGAATGAGTTGAAAATGTGTTTTCCACAAGGAAATAATCGGAATAGAATCTTGGTAACAAGCAGGTCTAAGGTTGTTGGTCTGCAAGCTGCTAGCTGTGGTGACTTTTGTATAGCCCTCGAACTCCTTTCTACGGACAAAAGTTGGCTTCTATTGAAGAAGAGTGTATTTGGCTCGAGAAGCTGCCCTCGGGAATTACATGAAGTTGGGTTAAAAGTAGCAGACAGATGCGGAGGGCTGCCACTTTCCATTGTTCTCATAGCTGGAGTTCTTAAGAATAAAGCAGAAAAAGAAGAAGAGTGGGAGCAAGTAGCAGAGAATCTAAATTCTCTGGTTCAACTCCAAGATGGTGTTTCAAATAAACTGGAACTAAGTTACAAACATCTATCCATCCATCAGAAACAATGTTTTCTTTACTGTGGATCACTCAATTCCACACCCTTGTCCAAACTCATGCGTAAAGGGAAAGTTCGTAGGTCAAAATTGGTGCAGTTGTTGGTTGCTGAAAAATTGGTAGAAGAAACTGATCAGCAACGCAGTCTCGAGGCTGCAGCAGAGTATTGCCTGATGGACTTAATCAGTCGAAATTTGCTAATAGCTGCCAAAAAAGGGAGCGATGGCCAGATCAAAACATGCAGAATCCATGATCTCCTGCGAGATTTCTGCATAAGGAAAGCACACGAGGAAAAATTTCTACACATAATCCCAAGGTATACCAAACAACTTTATCCCCTAAACCTTATATAGCTGACTTTCTAGCATTTTCTTTTATACTAGTATGCTCAGTAAGAGGTTCTCTTTGTTTTAACATTGCAGCACTAGCATACATATCTCACTATAATAACTAAGACTGACTGATTTAAGTTTCACATCTTTCTCATCTGTCTCCAATATTATACAGGTCTGAAATTGTGGGACCCTTTCCAAATTGGCAGCAGCGTGTTCACGTTTGCTTACACATGCTCGCTAAATTCAAGTATTCTATATGGTCCAAACCACGCACACGCTCCTTGACATTTACTGAATGTGATCTTATATGTATGGTCATGGATTATGACTATATGTTCCACATTTTTGAACAGTTTCCTTTACTCAATGTGCTGAACCTGGGAGGCACCAATTTGGGTTCATTCCCGGAAAGTGTAACAGAGTTGACTTCGTTGAGTTACTTGGCAGTTGGGTGTCGGATGGCTCACATCCCATCCTCAATCAGTAAGCTACTTAACCTTGAAACACTTATTGTCAACGGTAATAGTGAAGGAGTTCAAGTTCCAGACACTATCTTTGGTTTGAGGATGTTGCGACATCTGGTGGTCAGTCCCCATACCCACTTCACCAGTAAGAGCTCGAGTTCATCAGATTGCATGGAATTAGAAACTCTATCCACCGCTATTTTTTGCTGCTGTAACTCATGTAAGGAGACCATACGTAGGTTACCAGGACTCCGGAAGCTAAAATGCATACTTCGCGGATCCATTAGGTATGGCAGATTTCCTGATTTGGATTCCCTCAGTCATCTCGAATCTCTTAAGGCATCTTACTCTGGCATGGCACCCTGTCTTTGCAAGTTCCGCTTGCCCATCTTGCCCGTCAGTCTTAAAAGGGTATCATTATCTAAGTTTGAGCTTCCTTGGTCCGAAATGGAAACAATCGCGACACTGCCTCACCTAGAGTATCTCAAACTGCAGAATGCCGCCTTCAGAGGAAAGAAATGGGACACATGCTGCGAGTTTCCAAGTCTAAAATACTTGATACTGGATAGTCTTGATGTTGAAGAATGGGAAGCGTCGGACGATCACTTTCCCTGTCTGTTGCGGTTGGTTGTACGAGGATGCAAGTACCTCAAATCGGACAAATGTGGTCGCTCTGTTGCGGATTCAGCTGAAAAAATCGAGTACGACCAAAGGAAATGTATGGGTAACATGAAGTTCAAGACCGTTACCAGCTGTATCGAAGAGATGGTACCCATTGACATACAAGCAAACAAGGAGAAGTTGTGTTCTAGTTTAGGTGTTATATTGGCTTATGAATGTTTGCTTGCGGTCTGGAGGCAAAACGGAAATAATTAATAGACGATCCACTGCAATATCATGTTTTTGATTCAAGTCAGCAAGTAATGGACTTCACTACTTCAACCTGGAGGACGTATGATGCTCTAGATTAAATTCTCTGAGATATTTTTGGTGAAATTTTCGACACTTGGTTCATCCGTACGCACCCTCTAGAAGTTTCAACAAACCCGACCTTTACGGCTTTACCCTGTGGAGACCATGCGTGCCCCAAAAGATTGAGGTCTTTGGAGTTTTGGGAGCCTTGAAGGCCAGTCCAAGTGCACGGTAAACTTCTCTCCTCTTGATAAACCTAATTTAACTACTTCCATAAATTTCTCTCTTTCTATTTACATCAATTAATCTGTCAAGAATTTATCTCATTTCTAAATTTCATTCTACTCTCAATTTAATCAATCACTTCCTAAAGGGAGCACCAATTTAATTAACACCAATCTCCCATGCGTAAAGGGAGCACTAATTACTTGTAGGAACTAACTACCTAAGGGGAAACCCACCGAATTCGGCCATGATGAGACACAATATTTAGGGACTAGCTCTACCTAAGGGAAAACCACCGAATCCGGCCAACACCACTCAAATTGGACTAAAAAAAAAGTGCCAGTATAATGACGGCCTTCACGAGTTATAAACCAACTAGAGGCCCTCGCAAAAACTACATACTAGCCAATTATGGAGTCAACTATTTAACCCTCCATATTGTCCTAGATTCTCTCGGTCCGTGTTTGGCAATGACACCCCTGGTATTTTCCCTCTTGTGATGGCAGTCATGGCACCTTATATTCTCTCCGTGTAATTGTGATAATCTCCACCAAGAAGATGTAAGCCATTTATAATTTTATATAGGCTCCTTAGTTAACTTGGTACATCCACACCACCATGGAATAAACACGTAAGTACACGAATTAGACAAATTACAACTTATACTAGGTATGTGTAATACCCCAAATTTCAGAGGAGGTTCCTGAGAAACTAAGGCTCATATGATCAGTTTATAATAGATTCCTACCATCATACTACCAACAAGGCCTTCACCTTTTAGAGCCCGGATAGGATATATGAGCCTAAAAGGTGATGTAATAGCCCGATCCATCATACGTCGCAACACAACCCAATAAGATGGGAAGTCACCAATAAGCCCATAAATCCTCGCTTGGGCTCTAAAAGGTGAAGGCCTTGTTGGTAGTATGATGGTAGGAATTTATTATAAACTGATCATATGAGCCTTATTTTCCCAATGTGGGACAAATCAACTCCATAATCCACTTTCCAAATTTCGTAGTGTTACAAACTCCCCCACTTAAAGACCGCAACGTCCCCGTTGCGCCTCGACCAAACCATACCAACATTAACACAGGTCCAAGATCTCCCCCGCTAGACGGCTGGTCTGGGCCTCGCCCCAGCACCCAGCACGCGGTCGCAGGGTTGCTCTGATACCATCTGTAATAGCCCGATCCATCATACGTCGCAACACAACCCAATAAGATGGGAAGTCACCAATAAGCCCATAAATCCTCGCTTGGGCTCTAAAAGGTGAAGGCCTTGTTGGTAGTATGATGGTAGGAATCTATTATAAACTGATCATATGAGCCTTATTTTTCCAATGTGGGACAAATCAACTCCATAATCCACTTTCCAAATTTCGTAGTGTTACAGGTGACTACCCATCTAATTGGGTTGCGTTGTGACGGACGGTGGATCGGGCTGTTACAGATGGTATCAGAGCAGCCCCAGCACCCAACACGCGGTCGCAGGGTTGCTCTGATATCATCTGTAACAGCCCGATCCATCATACGTCGCAACACAACCCAATAAGATGGGAAGTCATCTCTTAGGCCCATATATCCTCTCCGAGATCTAAAAGGTGAATGCTTTATTAGTAGTATGATGGTAGGAATCTATTATAAACTGATCATATGAGCCTTAGTTTCCCAATGTGGGACAAACCAACTTCATAAACCACTTTCCATATTCCGTAGTGTTACAAACTCCTCCACTTAAAGAACGCAACGTCTCCGTTGCGCCTCGGCCAAACCATACCAACATCAACACAGGTCAAAGATCTCCCCCGCTAGACGGCTGGTCTGAGCCTCGCCCCTACAGCCCGATCCATCGTCCGTCACAACACAACCCAATAAAATGGGTAGTCACCTCTTAGTCCCATATATCCTCTCCGGGATCTAAAATGTGAAGGACTTGTTGGTAGTATGATGGTAGGAATCTATTATAAACTGATCATATGAGGCTTAGTTTCCCAATGTGGGACAAACCAACTCTATAAACCACTTTCCATATTCCGTAGTGTTACAAACTCCCCCACTTAGAGAACGCAACGTCCCCGTTGCGGCTCGACCAAACCATACCAAAATCAACACAGGTCCAAGATCCCCCCCGCTAGACGGCTGGTCTGGGCCTCACCCCAACACACAACACGCGGTCGCAGGGTTGCTCTGATACCATTTGTAACACTCCGGCTCATCGCCTGAGCCGAGATTAGTCACCTATGGCAGCTTGCCAGGCTGTGGGCTGACCTCATAGACCAACACGGGTCCTTCCGGCGCATTTTGACCTCACTCATGCGCACCCTGGGAAACTTCACAGGAGGTCACCCATCCTGAAATTGCTCTCAGTCAAGTCAAGCACGCTTAACTGTGGAGTTCTTATTACATGGGATTTCTAAAAGGAAAGTCGACTTTGTTGGTATGAGTAACACTGTCAATCCTTTTAAGCACCTCATATGAGCCCTTAATTTCTCAGGAACCTCCTCTGAAATTTGGGGTATTACATTCACCCCCTCTTAAGAAATAAACGTTCTCGTTGCGACTGGCAGCCAACCATAGTCTAGCTCCAGAATCTTTCCCCCGCTAGGCTGCTGACCTGGGCTCTCCTGACCACAGGATCAACACGCGGTCGCAGCTCTGATACCATTTGTAACAGCTCGATCCACCGTCCGTCACAACACAACCCAATAAGATGGGTATTCACCTCTTAGACCCATATATCCTCTCCGGGCACTAAAAGGTGAAGACCTTGTTGGTAGTATGATGGTAGGAATCTATTATAAACTGATCATATGAGGCTTAGTTTCCCAATGTGGGACAAACCAACTCCATAAACCACTTTTCATATTACGTAGTGTTACAAACTCCCCCACTTAGAGAACGCAACGTCCCCATTGCGCCTCGGCCAAACCATACCAACATCAACACAGGTCCAAGATCCCCCCGCTAGACGGCTGGTCTGGGCCTCGCCCCAGCACCCAGCACGCCGTCGCAAGGTTGCTCTGATACCACGTGTAACAACCCGATCCACCGTCCGTCATAACACAACCCAATAAGATGGGTCGTCACCTCTTAAGCCCATATATCCTCTCCGGGCTCTAAAAGGTGAAGACCTAGTTGGTAGTATGATGGTAGGAATCTATTATAAACTGATCATATGAGTCTTAGTTTTCCAATGTGGGACAAACCAACTGCATAAACCACTTTCCATATTCCGTAGTGTTACAGTATGCATTAGACAAAATACTTATGTACAGACTTTAGATCTCTAACATTGTTCTAAATAAAATCGACCGTGTTTTAAAAATATAAACATATTTATTGTAGGCACGTACCAGTGAACCAAATGTAAACAATATCAATTTTATACTCCCTCCGATTCAAAGAAAATTTTCTCTTTCTTTTTGCAGTATTAAGGTGTCATAAGATCTACTTTTAGACCAAATGAATTGTTGACTTGTTACAAAAATTAGTACATATTTTATCTTGTAATGCAGTCTACCAACTTCACTTGAATCTAAGACAAACAAGTGTTTCATTTGGTCTACAAATAGTTCCAAACATGACAACTCAAAACATCAAAAAGAAAGAGGAATTTTTTTTTTTTTGATT
The DNA here is from genome assembly GCA_963680865.1 of Spergularia marina. Lineage (NCBI taxonomy): Eukaryota > Viridiplantae > Streptophyta > Magnoliopsida > Caryophyllales > Caryophyllaceae > Spergularia > Spergularia marina. Next base: position 15,079,452 of record OY804553.1, on the reverse strand, counting down.
TGGAGGGAGTATATAAATAATTCAATATTAAATGTTCAATTTGTAGTTGTTTACCTTAGTATAAAAATCAAACTAGTTGATGTATTGTGAACCCTATCTGCAAATAAAGTACTCTTGAGCAAGTATTCAAATATGCCAAGCTAGGAATTGTTTTTAGAGCGGCCTATCTCTATAATGCCCCCTAATATCACGACTTATTTTGGCGTGTCTTTACCTTCACGGTTTCACTCCATCTTGCATATGCTCCTCCAACTCCACAGTTTATTCATCACAATTAGAGCCGACCTCAGGTTGATTCTATTATCATTCGTTTCGTAATGTTATTTGGTCGTTGATGTTATATATATTGAGTATTTGTAAATTGTATTGACCCATTTGTTTTTACTTTGCACTTCCTAATTCAGTAGTGTAGAGTCCTTGCTGACCTGAGCGATTTCGGTCACCTAGCAGGCGTTACGAGCGATGAGTCAAATAGTATCATATATATAACTGCAAACTAGTACTCGTATATATATTGTGGGGATTAATTAAGACTGACTTAGTGATTAGGAACTCAACTTGCTTGGGGTTGTCTTGGGTTCGATCCTAATTTCTTACCGTTATATTGAGACAAAGAAAATATTAACTTGGGTTGGTTTTTAAATGTTTCCTCTGATCTTTAGATGGCGGATGCTGCGGTGGGTGTATTCCTTGGGTTGGCGAAGGATCTTATCAATAACAACTACAAATTAATCAGTGGTGTGAAGGGTGATTTTGACATCATCCACGAGGACATAAAAGACTTCAAAGCCTTCCTCAATGATGCGGCCGGGTGGCGGGATTTTGAAAGCATGGCAAACCTCACTACACGGATGAGAGATGTGACGTATGAGGCCGAAGACGCCCTCGAAACCTATGTCATCCTCAAGTACGGTAAGGGAACGTTGGAGAGACTGTGGGACTTCAAAAAGATCCACAATGCTGCCGGTGATTTCAAAAGCATCATGGAGCGGATCCAGCGGATCAAGACGGCCAAGATCGATGTTGTCAACACACTACAACGTCTTGATGATACCAGGAGAATAGCTACTACCTCAACGGTAACATTCCAATCCCGTCTTGATTAATTTTTTAATTTTAATTTGATTGCGAGAGCTAAGCTGATGGTTGAGAACTTGAGATATACTTATTATGATGTACTCCAAACGTACAAAACTCTATTTTGTGTTAATCACGTCGTTTTTTTAATTTATTTACCGTAACGTTTTATGTACAAAAGTTTTAGAAGCCGGTTTTGTATAATGAAGGGAGCTTTGGGATTGGCACAAGGAGACGAAGTAGTAGGGCTAGAAACGGAGACTAGAGAACTTGTTAAGCTCCTGACCAGCGATTCCGAGGAGAGGAAAGTGGTAGCAATTGCAGGAATGCCTGGGCTCGGGAAGACAACCTTGGCGAACAAAGTATTCAGCGATCCAGACATCGAGTTCAACTTCATGTACCGTGTCTGGGTTCGTGTTTCACAGCAATACAACAGAGGTGAAGTCCTCCGCACCATCTGGAACAAGGTCGGTGACAATTCCGACTTGAGCAATATATCTGAGGACGAGTTGTCGGATAAAGTCCGCAACCACCTGGCACAAAAGCACTGTCTTATTGTGTTGGACGATATCTGGACTGAGAATGCGTGGTATGAGCTGCTGAATGCTTTTCCAAGAGAAAACTCTAAGCTCCGTATATTGGTCACTACTCGAGAGAACACACTCGCCTTCCTTGCGCAAGAAGGTAATTACTGCTAATTACTTGTGTCGTTCTTCAAAAAAACGGTTACGATCTAATAATCACTTTGGATTAGGTCGAATTCAGGTCGCGTCATTATTCTAAGTTCTGGTTGGATTTCAGTCATATTTGGGTCGGTTTCGAAAGAATAATTTGGGGCGGCCCTGTTTCGGATTGGGTCATATTGTGAGAGTTCAAGTATTTTTAGCTAAATCCGGATTATAGTTTGCTGATCAAAATTGAGTCTTCCGCCAATGTTGGTCAGTTTTACGAGTTCTAGAATCTATAAACCTCATCGGTCTCTTGTATTTGACATCATTGTAATAGTTGTTTTTTTTTGTTTTTCTTGTTTTAGTGCGTTTTGCGGAAAAAAAAAAAGACAACAAAAAAGGGTCCAGTAGTCCAATGTGGAACTGCGTGACATTTGCTAACGTGCAGTGGGTGTGTGAATAATGCTTTCCAGGCAAATCGTTTCCGCTGAAGTTATTAGATGACAAGAAGAGTTTCGAGCTGTTGGAAAAGAGAGTTTTCCGCAAGGAAAAGTGTCCGAGCCAACTCCGGGACCTTGCGCAAGAAATCGCAACCAAATGCCGCGGGCTTCCACTGGCTCTAGTGATCATTGCTGGTATCCTTTTGCAGTCTCGGATGGAGAAGAGGTGGTGGGATAGTATCTCTAAGAGGGTTACAGAGAATGTAGCACAGGAGGAGAATTGCCGTAAGATAGTTAGGCTTAGCTATGATAACTTGCCTTATCATCTAAGAGCCTGTTTTCTCTACTTTGGGATCTTCCCCCAGAGTTTCCAAGTCCCCGTTTCGAAACTGTTTTGTCTGTGGATTGCAGAGGGCTTGGTTAACCCGGATGAGGGGATTGAATTCGAGGAACAGGCCGAAAAGTATCTTCGAGAGCTCGTGGACAGGAACTTAGTGCTGGTGGAGAAGACAGATTGTAGAAACAGAATCAAACTGTGTCGTGTCCATGACGTGCTTCATGATTTATGCATTAATGAAGCTGGACAAGAGAACATGTTTAACCAAATCAGGGACCTCGATAGTTTTACTCGGTCTTCCCGTGATTGGGATACGTATCGTCGCCTATCCATTCACTCTCGTGTGCTAGAATACCTTTGTCTCAAGTCTTCAGGTGCACGCGTACGTTCATTTCTATCGCTGGGCCTTGAAGCTGTCTTGCCTGTCCCTGATATCAAAAACTTCCCCGGCGCATTTCAGCTGGTCAGGGTGTTAGACGTTACATCAATTCTACTACAGCGTTTTCCCAAACTGTTGCCTAAACTAGTTCATCTGAGGTATGTGGCTTTGTACATCGATTTCGACGTGCTTTCCCCTGATATTGCCAAGCTATCAAAGATGCAGGTCCTTATAGTCAGAGTGAAAAAGGGAGATAGTCTTGAAATTGCTGCTAATATATGGGAGATGTACCAACTACGGCATCTGCAGAGCAATGTACCAGCTCGTTTCTCTTTCCCTTTGACAAAACTTCGGCAAGGCACTACCTCTCCTATCAGAACGCTGTCTGTCATATCCCCAGAAACCTGCACATCAGAGTTCTTGGCCACGACTCCGAGACTCAAGAAGCTTGGTATCCGCGGTGATTTACTAACGCTGCCAATCGCATCTGATGAATTTTCGGCATTACTGCATTGCCTTGAGGTTTTGAAGATTAAGAATGAATTCAGTGAACCTACTTCAACAATAAGTTTCTTCACGAGACAACCGTGTTTTCCTCGAAGCCTCAGCCAACTGACTCTATCAAAAACGTACCTGGATTGGCAGAAGCATATGGAGACCCTTGAAAAGTTGCCGCATCTTGTGGTGCTCAAACTCAAAGATAATGCTTTTGTAGGCAAGTACTGGAAGCCGAGAAGAGAAGGATTTATGAATCTCGAAGTCCTCCATGTCGCGGGCACAGACTTGGAGGATTGGGATGCGTCTAGTGATCACTTCCCCTCTGTCACCACTATTGTTCTCAAATACTGTGACGCGCTCAAAGGCCTTCCTTCTCAGCTCGCGCACCTGCCTAACCTGCAGAAGATTGATCTGTACTGCACCAACCCTGATGTTGCTGCTTCCGCCTGGAAAATTCAGCAAAAGAAACAAGATGAGAGACCTGATGTTATGTTCAGGCTCTCTGTTTTTCCTTCTAGTCATTTGCCAATTTCGTGAACTTTGTCCAGGCTCTCTGTTCTGTCAACTTTCACGTCTGATGTTGCGTCCATGATGTTTTAATTGACTATCAAATTCCCTATGAATTTTGTTCAGGCTCTCTACTTCCTGTAATCATCAACCTATCGTCTTGAATCGAGTTCTAAACTTGCATACTTGCATAGTTGCATACATGGTCGAAATTGCTTGAAACTAAAAAGTATACTAGAAGGGACAATGCTAGAGGTCTACAGTGTAGACACCCAAAAGTGTCTACAATCAGCAATAATTTTACTACATCAAAATTTTACTACTCATACAGTTAATTTACTACCTGAATTTTTCATTGTAATTAATTTTACTGCTCCGATCTCAATTTTACTACTACTAACTCAATTTTACATTGTAGACAAATTAATTGTGTCTACACTGTAGACCTCTAGCAATTTGCTACTAGAATACTACATAGAGCAAAAAGCAATTACAAATTCCTCAGAAAGTACGATTATACGATCATGAAAAACAAACATACGGTGTAGTATGTGCTTACAAGTATGTTAATCATATCATTAATTCACAATTATTGATTTGGTTCATTTCAGATTGTTAATGCAATAATACTTACAAATTAATTTCGAAACTCAGTTTGGTCATATCGTTTTGGGTCTAGCCGTCTAGTACGGGTTAGCTATTAATGTTGCATCTGTCATGGACTACCCATAAATCGATTTTTTTTTTTTGTGGTATCAACAGTTCGGCTAATAACTTAGCTTGGGGATAGAGTCATGTCCAAATCATCTGGATCGTCGATATCTTCTGTTATTTGCCTAAACAATATGCTAAGTTGAACTAATTATGCCCAGTTTAAAACCGTTGCTGAAAATCACACATATCCATATTTTCAAGTCTTCAACGTACATGCTTTAATTTACCCCTTCTTTTTTAATGACAAACTGACAACTGCGTGCGACCACCCAGTCTAAGTCACATGCAATTCAGATTTGATCCATCATGAGCCTAGAAATTCACACTATAAACTGATACGAGGATCACTTCCTCCGAAATTTAAAAAAAAAAAAAAAAAAAAAAAAGAGGTTGATTTAGCTTCAAACAAAGCGTCTGTAAGCTGTTTACTAATTATTTACACCCAATTATTGTAGTATTAGATTTGCTACTTGCTAGATAAATATTGCTACATTTGCTAGGGAACTGTAAATAACAATTCATGCGAGTGTTGGTTAGTGTATAAAACTTTGTTACATGTGAGTACTTGACTATGTGAGAAATCGAAAGCGGACGATGATGATGTCTCTGAACCTTAACTTTATTATCCTCAAGATAAGCACACTGCTCAAAAAATGTTACGTAGTTTAATTTACATTTTACAAGACTTTGTCGCTAATAATACAACATTGTTTAATTCATATGACACAATAATCAGTATAGACAGTAGTCCACTTGGACGGTGTCCATATTTTCACACCTGCCACAAAATGACAATTCCGCCACTAGAATTATTTATCCTGGTTCCGGTTTTGTGCCAGAAGACGTATTCTACGAGAATGATCAACCATAATCATCGTAAATTTCGGGGCTTTTTATTTTTCAAATTAAAACATAAATTAATAGCAGTCTAGAAGTGGCATTAATTTGGCCCGCGAGCGGCACATCAGTTAGCCCCGTCACAAGCACGGCCAGCAGGGGCGGAGTAGCTAGGATTTTACGTATGGGGGTTCGAAAAAAAAGTTACTAATATGATGTACTAATATGGTAAATATTTTAACAATTATTTTTCTTTTTCAGAAAAGATTTTTGCAAATTTATCTATACACTACCCAGGCTTTTTATATAGCAGAATTTCATAAATTAAGTCAAAGATGAAGAATTTTTTTAGGTATTTGTGTTGTATTTTTCGTGAAAACAATGATCTCTCATTAAAAATACAGTAGGTATTGTGGGAACCCGTCTCTCCATAATTAATTAAGAGATGAATCACATTATTTACCCTGTTTGTCTAATTAGTGAACGTTATATTACTTTTGGTAATGGTTTTAGTTAAATACCTTACACTTAATCTAAGATTTGCAAATGAGTTACTTTATAAATTTTAGCTACTTTTATATGATTTAATCTTCCAAAATCATAGATAATGTGATTTATTATATTTAATTAATACGATCACTAAAAATACTATCATGGTTACAAGAAATATCAAAAGACTCAACTTTGTAACACAATATAATGGTTTCTCAATAAATATATAATGGTCTCTCAATAAATTATTGAGAGACCATCTTTTATGAGACTTTGTCAGACAAAAGAATAACCTCCTTTTATATTTGTTTGAAAGAACTAAGGCAGCAACTAGAACTTGGAAGCCGCTGTTGGAACATGTGTGAGTTTGTCTCACATTGAAAAATAAGTACTCCCTCCGTCCCAGTTCAAACGCCCCGGGCGTTTTTTGTAGTGGAATAAGAAAAATTGATATAATAAGTTGAGTGGGGTAATATTAGGAAAAATGAGGAGAGAGAATGTGGGGATTAATAAAAGTAAGAGAGATAGTGTGAGAGATTATGTGATAATTTAATAAAAGTAGGAGAGAGAAATATGTCCCAAAATAGATGGGGTGTTTGAAGTGGGACGTCCAAAAATGGAATATAGGGCGTTTGAACTGGGACGGAGGGAGTAGGATGTTGCTAGCCATATACTCCCTCCGGTTCAGATTAAACTTCCTATTGGAGTTTGACACAAAAACAAATACAATACTTTAATACAAAAGTAGTGCAAGTGGGTAAGATTAGCAACACTAATTTTTTTTCCCCAAGACTCAACATTTTTATATGCACCCGGCCCCTCCCCTTCCCCAACCACCCCGATCCACCACCAACCGCCGTTGCCATATGTACCGGCCACCACTATTGCCAGCGACGACTACACCTGACTGACCAGGGGTCACCGGCGACCCTCCCCCACCACTTCCACGACACGAGCACCACCTATACCTCCACCAATATCTCCTTTTCCTTTTTTTCATTTTTTCTCTCTCCTCAAATTTATGTCGTTCCGGCAATGCGTACACGCGCACGGGGTCGGCGGCGAGAGGCGAGGGGCGGGGGAGCGATTTTGGGTGAAGGCGAAGCCTTTGGTTTACGTTAGCCGGGGATATGGTTTGGGGGAGGCTGTGAGTAAAGAGATAGAGAGAAGTATAAAAGGTGATGCGCAGGACGATGGAGGCGGTGGCGGGGGAAAGGGGTGGCGGAGATGAGGTTGTCGTATCTGGCCGCCTCTTTTGGTGGGTGTTGATAGGTGATAGGTAGTAGTGGGTGTTGGTCGGTGGTGGTTGTTTTGTCGGCGGTGGGTGTGGTTGGCCATTAGTTAGCTGTTGATTAGATTATGTTTAGGGTTAATTAGTTTATTAGTTGATGAATTATATAATATTTAATTGTTAAAACTTTCCATTTTGGGTATGAGAAGAATAAACTGGACCAACCCAAAGTGGTAAGTGGGAAGTTTAATCTGGACCGGAGGGAGCAAACAAGAGGGTTACTCCTCCTACCCACTTGGATGTATGGGCTAGCATTTGCCTCCCCCGTTTGGTCTCTCCTCCCCCAACAGCCGCCACAAGCAGCTTGAACCAGGTGATTAATACTTGGGAACTTATAAGTTGACGGTTAACTTAACTTGTGATATTCAACTATCACTCTCTATTATAGATAACTGTAATACTCCCTCCAGTTCTGAATGATCTTCTTGTTTCCTTTTTGACCCAGTTCTAAATGATCTTTTACTTTCCTTATTTGTTATGTAATTTGTGGTTATAATGGATTGAGACCCATCCACATTAATTTTCCACCACATCTTACTGCCTACAAAAAGCGCCGTGCCACTTTCGGTGTGGAACATCGAAGTGAAATTGAGAGAGTATCAATATATGCCCAACTTCTTGAATTTGCAGCTTTCTATGTCTCAGGTTTCAAAGTGGATGATTAAGATTTAAGATCGAGGGTGTTTTTTCATCACTAGCTAAGCTCTTCTGATTCGAAGTACTGCAAGAATGTCACGGTTGCTTCGTTGGGTTAAAGGTACGTGATTCTTAATTGAAGCATTATTGTTAGTTAACCTTTAACCCCCTTCCCTTTTCGATTTGTTAGTGTAGAATGTTTGGGCTTTGCGAATCAAGTCCCTGTCTTATGTATCATTCCTCCACATTTTATCTTAAGAAGCTGGGATTTGCGAACAGAGTTGGCTTGGTTTAGCAAACTTAAAATAAAAGATGACTGGATGACGGAAATGGGCAAAATGTAGTCTGAAGTCTGAATCCTATTCTGTACATGCTTTGGATGGTAAGAAATGTCACGACATTTGAGAGAGTTAGCAATGGATTATAGCAATGTAACCCCTAGCTGACATAATGTACAAGCTCAAAACTTGATCCGGGTGTATTATTAGTGGTTATCTTTTGGTTACTTTGGCTTGAGTGGTAAAGAAAGAAATGTGTTGGGAGTTATGGAATAAATTGGCAATATAACGAAAATGTCACTCAGAAATATCTGATACTAACGGTTCTTTTGTCCCTCGCTTCAACCCAGGGGAAGACATTGACGCGGAGGTATTAGTAGGACATAAATACATAATACACATTGTTACTTATCTCCTTTCATTATGCCACTGCTTTCAATTCAAAAAAAAAAAAAAAATGTCTGATGGTGTCTATTTACTTCATGGATCCTACCAAAAAAAGTTGGGAGTTCATTATATCGGAACAATCTAATAATTCTAGTATATATTAGGGTGCTTGTACGTTGTAAATTTGTGATGGTGGTAGCTTTGAATCTTCACTATATCTTAAAATTCCGCCCTAATCCAAATATAAGTCTCACAACACAGTACCTTATTTTTATGTAGAATTGAGACTAACAATTATCTCAAAAAGTGAGAACATGTATATCAACTGGATCTTGGTTGTGACATATATCAATTTACGAGTATAGTATCAGTTCTTATGCCAAGATGTCATGTTTTTCCACAAGTTTTGTATGAGTTTTTCAGGTTTGATCGCTTCTGAACAATTTTAATGACTAAAAGCCGTTTCACAATTTCGATATTCGCAGGGACATCTGATGAATTATTGCAGGAGTGGCTTCTCCCTGAAAAAAAGGTGGATAACCAATGGGGTTATTACGGCGAACTTTTGGATGATTTAAATCATGCACATCTGAATTTGGGGAGTTCAAGTTTAGCAGAAAAAGTCCAAACCTTGAAGCTTGAGGTCCGGTACATCTTGCCATATGCGACTGCGTCTGGTTTTGTAACAGTTGAAGAACATTATGATAAAACAAAGAAGCGTTTCTCAGGATCAAAAGTAAAAAGGATCAAACAACGTTTCAGAATGGGAGAGTGCAATGAGGGATTGGATGATTTTGTGGATCATATGACAGAACGGATATTGCTCGTCAAACCAGATGCTTCAGTCTTTTATCAGAGTGCTTCTGTATCTGAATATGATTGGCGAAAATTCGCTGATTGTGTCATGGACAATTTAAAGTATGTTCAGAGTCTGGATGCTAAGCAAACTGTTGTGAGTGAAATTCTCAAAGCCATTGAGGAACGACTAAGGTTCTTAACGACTTTTCGTGTATTAGTGAGGAAATGGAAGTTTGAGGATCATAGCACCAAGGCAGAGCTAGATACTGCTTATCAACAGACCAACTCTGTGTTCCGTGAGGCTGCATATGTGTTCCGATTACTTGTTCAGGGATGTGTGGATCCAAGAGGAGCTCAAGCTGTGCATTTAGAGCTCTGTGTTCTGCAGCAGAAGGCTGATCATTGTCAGCAACAAGCAAAGTTAGTTTACTTTGATATACTGAAGGAGTTGGGCCTTAGTTCATCAGAGACTTACCATGTGAAGGCTGAAAGTGTCTGCCGCTTCATCGGCCACCTACAAGACATCCTAACAGAGGTATTGATGTGTTCCCATCCTTTGATAGAATCAGAAGAGCGGGAATTAAATGCAATTTGTTCAGAAATGGAATTTCTGAGGATTATTCTCTTGGATGCCGAAGAAAAGCCTCTGGAGGATGGAAAATTAGATGACATCTTCACACACATTGATGCCTTATTTCATGAGACTGAATCTGTTGTTAGTTCTTCGGCAAAAGAACTAGAAAATCAGGACTGCCATGAAACTTTGCTCAATGTATTGGAACTGATTGAAAAGGTTAAGGAGTCAAGACTTGAAATTAGAGAGTTGAATAGACAAAATGTGATGCCTGTTTACTACTCCATCGATGATTTATTAAGATGTTTCGGGAGTCTTCTCTCTCAAGAAATTTGGACGGAGTTGCTATTTCTTCAAATTGTTCTCAGATGCACAGGAAGGTGGTGCATCGCTCATCCACTATTAGGAAGCATCAGGGTCCATATTGAAAAAGGGGTCTGTGATGCATGGTGGGAATTACGGTGCTTTGTGTTCATGAAACCTCGCATTGGCAAAGCAGATAAGGTATTGGAGTCTCTTTGTTCTCAGATGCTGGAGTGTATTGTCATTAACAATTCTAGTATTAAGGAGGTGTGCACTCAGGTCAAGGATTTGAAACCTTCAACGTTGTCTAGTCCAATGAGCCAGAAATTTGGGCTGGACAATGCTGATGCTCTTTCGACTAATCTAAGAAATCTGGATGCTTGTAATCTAGACTCATTTGCTCTCATGAAGAGTCAGCTTGATGATGAGATTACGTTCTTGGGTCTGTTACGTGTAGTATCTGGAATGCTGTATACTAATGACAAAAGCCGAATTGAGCTCTTGACCCATCTCGAAGACTTGACTGAGAGGGCAGCATGTCTTTCTTATTTGCAATTAGTTGAGGAAGAAACTGAGCAAACCATGTCAATTCATGAGTTGCTGTTGCAGATCAGGGAGCCAGGTATGAGAAAAATCTATGATCAGTTCATTAATTCTGCTGTTTGGGAACTGGCAGATTTTAAGCGGCCGGCAGATGAACTAATGCTTCCTGCTGTGCTTTTTCTGATACGGAACCTGATGGAACTTGGATACTCTGATAGTAATACGAGAGTTCTGAATGATTTTGAAGCTGAAACAGTACAGAAGGAACTCACTGTACTGAAGTGTATCCTCTCCGACGCTCTTCTGCAGTACTCTGAGCAGGAGGAACTGGATGTTCTCCTCATGTACATCGGCACAGGAATCTATGAAGCAGGAATTCTTTTTTTCTGCTTCTCCTCTAAAACATTACAAGGGAATAGTGTTCCTTTTAACGTTGTGGAAATAGTCGACCGCCTCAAAAAAGCAGTCAGACAAGCCTATTTCAAGTTCGTGAAGTTGTCACCATCCAAGCTACCTAAGTGTGAGTTAGGATACTTGGATATTCTTCTAGCAAATCTGAAGGAAAAATTCAAAGATAGACTTGACTGCCCAGCGTTTACTATGCATGATATCACCCTACTGAGTGATGAACTATGCAAATGTGGTTTGGTTCTTGAAAATAATGAATTCAAGGATTTGAAAGCACGAATTTTGAACGTAGCTTACAAAGTTGAAAATGTCATTGACACATACGCTGTCGTTCCTGACTGGTATTTCAAAATGCTGCTATGTGATGTCACGAAAGAGCTTAAGCTTACAACAGAAGAGAGTACGATGACACAGTTGATCCAGAATGTAGTGGTTTCAGATGCAGATGGCTTAATAGAAGAGGCCCACAAATGGAAAGACAAAGAAGTCGCAGAGTGTTTCAAATACGAGGCCACAACACCAAAACAAGAAGATCCAGTGATGATAGGTTTTGAGGATGAGGAACAAGAATTGTTGAAGCAACTTTGTAGAGCATCAAAGCAGTTGGAGGTTGTCGCGATAGTTGGCATGCCTGGTTTGGGGAAGACAACTCTAGCCATGAAAGTGTATAAAGGTTTGGAACGCTCTTTACATACTCGTGCTTGGTGCTACGTTTCTGAAAACTTTCAACCAAAAGAGCTGCTCCAAGACATTCTAAATCAGATCAGTGGGACTAATAGAATCAATGATATGAATATAGAAGATTTAGGTCAAAACCTGTATCAGAGTTTACTGAAAAAGAAGGATTATCTTATTGTTTTGGATGATGTATGGGATATTAAAGCATGGAACATACTGAAGAGGTGTTTTCCACTTTCGAATAACAAAGGTGGTAAAATTTTACTTACCAGCAGAAATGCAAGTATTGGACAGGAAGCTAGTGGTGATGGCACTTGTGTTGAGCTCAAACCCCTTCCCATAGAGAAAAGCTGGCATCTGTTAGAGCAAAGGGTATTTGGTGCGAGGACCTATCCCGAGCGATTTAAAATTTTGGGGGAGAGAATAGCACGAAAAATGGGGGGCATGCCATTTTCAGTTGTAGTCACAGCTGGAGTTCTTAAGAATATAGAAGAAGATGTAGATAAGTGGAAGCAAGTTGAAAAAAGTCTAGATTCATTTGTCGAAAACCAAGATGGTTTTTTGAGTAAACTAGAGCTGAGCTATGATCATCTACCTGTTCGCCTGAAACAGTGCTTCCTCTACTGTGGAACATTCTTGAGAGGAAAGCAGATATCGCGGCAAAAGTTGGTGGACCTGTGGGTTGCAGAAAGATTTGTAGACAAAACGCACCAGCAACAGTGTCTCGAAGACGTAGCAGAATCTTACCTAAGGGATCTAGTCGATAGAAGCTTGCTAATGGTCACGAAGACAAGTTCAGGTAAACGTATTCAGAGTTGCAGGATGAACGATTACCTGCGAGATTTCTGCTTACGAAAAGCAGAGGAGGAGAAGTTTCTACATGTAGCCCACAGGTATGACCAAATACTCAAATTATTTCAATATTGTTACATTTAGCATTGTGGAATTGTGAAATATTGCTAACTTTTATATTATACAGTTACCTCCATGTGATTTATATCCTTATGAACGCAATTGTCATATTCATCAAGTAATTTTAAATACTCATCGAAAAAATGGTGTGTAATTATAACCATTGGTCATTTGGTACTACTGTTCTCATCTTGTTTCTTATCTCCAGATGGGACTCTGTTCCTCCTTGGCATCGGCGGCTCTGCTTTCGTCGTGCAGCCCTGTATCGTATCTTCACTGAATCCTTACCATCCACAGCACACACTCGTTCTCTGTCGTTCCATCCCTACTTGGTTGATCTAGAACCCCATATCGTAATTGAGTTTAAAATCTCTTTCGATTTCGAGAAGTATAAGTTTCTCAAAATGCTGGACATGGAAGGCATCAATATGGGCGACAAATTTCCCGAAAGTATAACAGAGCTTACTTTGTTAACATACTTGGCAGTGCAAGGTAGAGTTGATCATATTCCAACGTCGATTGGTAAGCTTTCGAACCTTGAAACATTCATCTTCATATGCAAAACTGGCAGTTCAGTCGGTGTTCCGAGTACTATTTTCAATTTAAAGAAGCTGAGGCATCTGAGAGTGGATGATTCTGCGGACATGATAACCAATGAGACCTCCAGTTCAATGGATTGTCTGCAAAGCATTACGAACCCAGTCCTACAAAGTGGTGACGTGTGCGAGAAGGTCATTGCAAGGTTACCAAATCTTCAAAAGTTAAGATGCATTTTCCGCGAATGTTGGACCGAGGTTACCAACTGCAACGTATTCCCTGATATGATCAGTCTCAGCCATCTTGAAAAATTAAGGGTAATGTATTCTGGTGTGCCGCGACACCCATGCAGGTTTAGCTTCCCCTCGACTCTAAAGAAGCTGACACTATCAAAGTTTCAGCTTCCCTGGTCTGAAATGGACACAATTGCGGAACTACCCCAGCTTGAGACTCTGAAACTTAAAGATGAAGCTTTTAAAGGACAGAAATGGGTCACAAACGCTGAGTACCCGAACCTCAAGTACTTGAGATTGGAGGCGCTTGATTTGGAAGAATGGGAGACATCAGATGATTGTTTCCCGAGCCTGGAGCGGTTAGTTGTAAAATGTTGCCAGCAACTAACATCACTCCCATCAGATTTGAGCTTAGTTGATACACTGCTTTGCATCGAGGTTCACCAGTGCAGCCTTTCGGTAGCTGAGAAAACGAACGAGATTGAGAAATGCCAAAGGAACTCGGGGAACAAGGAATTCAAGTGCAAAAACAGCTCCATTGGCCTTGATTTAACAGAAGAGGTGTCAGGTGCTAGTACCAAATTTGAAGAAATAAAATTAATTGATCTTGTGAGTGTAGTTTTTGATCCGTTTGGGAGGGGCTCTGACATTGGTCCGTAGGTAATGGTATACTGGTAATCTCCTCCATGCATCAGTTGCTTTGCATTTCAGATTATTTCCAGGTTTAGTTAGTTTATTTTGATTTCCTTTTACCAAGTTCATATAGACTCCTACTCCGCAGTATTTTTCAAGTTAGGGTCTTTTTCATGGCCTCCTTAAGCTCAAAATTGAGTGATTCCTTAGCTTGTTATTGTGACTTTTTTTAGAGCCATAATTATGGCAGAATTTCTCCGTTGTTGCTTCGTGTTTTGGGCGATTAGAAATAAGCAAAGAACCCGTTTGGGTTGTTGGTTGATCACAAGAGTGTTTGTCTCTCCACTCTCCTATAATTTGGTGAGTTATTTTCAGTATTTGTTGTTCTTACTAGTGAGGCCAATATTTGCTTGTTGGTGAACTTTGATAAACAGCTAATAGGAGTAGCATTTCTCTTACTCCCTTTGTCCCAGTTTGGGATACCACTGTATACTCCGTATTATCACTTCTCGCAACTACTATCAAATAAAATTGGATATGCGGCGATGTCTCTATCATAACATGACCAACAATCCTAAGTATTTAAAATACTGTATCTATATAAGGAAATATATATTTCCATAATACCCTTATCCCGAATCGTTTTTTTTAGGGTAACAGCTAAAATGCATTAATGAAAGGCCGACAAGTAGTCGTTTAGGATTACATCAAAGAGACCGTCAGGGCGGTCCCGAGCTAGAGTCTAACAGAAAAAACTACGGGATTTAGGTGAGCCATGAAGTGGGCTGCCTAGTTCCCACCCCTACAAACATGTGAAAACAAAAGAGAAGTAAAAGAACTAACAAGAAGGTCTAACTCTCTACACCTAAATACGTATTAGGAAAGACACGGGATTTCATCATTATGACTACTTGGAGGCAATCCGTCTCGAACATCACGGTTTGTAAGCCATGTTCTATAGCAATTTTAGCACCAAAACCATGGCTTAGCCTCAACTATGACGGGTTTCCAGAGCTCTCAGGTTTGATCGCAAGCCGCACAGATGAGCTCGCCCTCACTGCCCCTAATAACCACACCCATACCTCTACCAGAAGTGCCCAGCTCTGCCCCGGCCGAATTTCTTTTCCAAACATGAGCTGCATGAGCCATCCATTTTGTCATCCACACAGTATTTGAATCGGCCTCAGCCTGGAATATGGACCTACAAGCTTGCAGGTACGAGTGCACTCCATCTACAGCAGTGTTTACGTCTTGGATCACTTTCCCATGGAAACTAGCATTCCTCATATTCTGGCAGCACCACAACAACATAACTAGGTCCTCAACATCCCAAGCTTTGTCCGCCCTACACAGAAAATCAAACAAGTCCACAGGGCTATTAAAACAGCCCCACTCCTCATCGACCTCCACCTTAGCGTACCTCCATAGATTCACAACTTCCGGGCAGAAAAGAAGCGCATGAAGCTCTGTTTCAATGTCGAAATGACAACGACAATATGTAGGGTCAGCCTTATGTACACGGTTGTGGATATTAGCACCACAAGGAAGAGCCCCATTGCAAGCACGCCACACAAAATATTTAACTTTAGGTGGAATTTTTAAGCGCCATAAACCAGTCCAAACAGAGTTCCGCACACTACATTGGATAAGGCCTGACACGATGCCTTTTCTCCATTTGATGAAATAGTATCCTGAACGCCTGAGTAACTACCATCTTTTGCGTAGTGCCACACTAGGCTGTCTTTAAATTCCAGGGAGTAAAGAGGGATCTTTAAGATTTCAACAGCTTCAAACGGTAACACATTCTCCCAGGCAACATTATATCTCCATTTTCGTAAGTCCCGATCGACCTAATTAACTAGTTTTGCATTTTCATCTCCCCTCACAGGAGACACCAGGTGGAACGAAGGCGGGATCATAGTCCACGGATCATTCCAAATACGAATCAAGTTGCCATCTCCCACAAGCCATCTGCAACCCTCTTTGAGGACCTCCTGTCCTTCCATATTACTACCCCAGACAAAACTCGGGTAGTGACCGATACGAGCTTCGAGGAAGCTGTTGACAGAAAAGTACCGGGCTTTTATCCAATGCCCAGCAAGGGTATCAGGATGGGTGAGAAGCATCCATCCTTGTTTAGCTAACATAGCTAAATTGATATCTGACAAGCTCCGAAAACCCAAACCTCCATCACTTTTGTACTCACAAAGTTTCTTCCAGGCAACCCAAAATATCCGTCTCTTATCATCGTCAAAACCCCACCAAAATCTAGTCATACCAATTCGTGACAAAGAGTGTCCGAGAGCTTAAAAAGTCTCATGTGATAGGTAGGGATCGATTGGGCAACTGCCTTAATAAGGACCTCTCTACCCGCAAAGGACAATAATTTCTCTTTCCACTCTTTCATCTTCTTCCAAAAGCGTTCACGGACCACGGCAAAAGTTGCACTCTTGTTCGCCCAACAACAGCTAGGAGGCCAAGGTACTTACCAGGTAGTATTTCAGCATACTTGGCTCCAATTTTTGCAGTGAGATCACGTTTTTCAAAATCACTCACATTTGCACTAAAAGATAGCTCGGATTTTTTAAGGTTGAGACGCTGACCTTCGGCCATTGGGTAGCTATCCAGAGTCGAAATCACAGTAGCAGCATTCGCATCATTTGCCTTGTAGAATATTATGGAATCGTCAGCGAAAAGTAAATGTGAGACCATAGGGGCTCGACGACACACTTTAATTCCAGTCAAAGACTTCCTCTCCACAGCTCGTGTAATTAACCGAGAAAAAGCATACGCACACAAAATGAACAAATAAGGGGAAATAGGGTCGCCTTGACGTAAGCCGCGTTGAGGAAACAGTGGGCGAGAAAGGATGCCATTGATTAGGATTGAAGACGAAACTATTGAAATGCATCTCGTGATCATCTCGATCCAATCCTGACCAAACCCCATACGCCTCAAAACAAGCTCCGGAAACTCCATTCAACACGGTCATAAGCCTTGCTCATATCTAACTTAAGTGCCATGTACCCTATTTCAGCTGTTGTATGAGACATCATGAAATGAAAATTCTCAAAAGCCACCATACCATTGTCTGAGATAAGTCGATCGGGATAAAAGCACTTTGTTCCAGAGCTATAATCACGTCTAACACTAGTTTGAACAGGTTTGCCAAAACCTTGGAAACAAGTTTGTAAATGACATTACATAAAGAGATAGGTCGAAATTATGTCATACTCTTCGGGTTTTGAGTTTTTGGAATCAGAACAATGTGGGTTTTATTGATCTCCCGCATGTCCACACGACCATGGATGCAATCAATGACAAAAAGAGCAACATTGACAAGCTAGAAAGTCGTTATTCCTAGTCAAATTACCACTATTCCTACTAAACTAGCAAGGGTAAGTGGGTATCGTATCCACAAGGAAGAGGGATAGCCTAATATGCAATTCTAATGCGGAAATGAAATAAACAAAAGAAATAAACAATTAAAAAGGGGGGTTTTTGGTTTGAGTTTTGAGTAAAAGCGAAATAAACGAAATATCAATTTGATTAAAGCGACTCTCGGTGATAATCTCTTCTAACACCCTAGTATAGTAAGTTTTACCTCTCTCTAATATTACCAATTCATAATAATCCCGGTTTTAACCAATTAATCCTCTTTTATGAGGAAGTTGAGCAAGCGCTACCAAATTCCCCTCCTTTTAGTCCTAATTTGTCTAGTGACCACTCAAACAAATCACAACCAAAGGCATGAAGAGCAAGGATTAATAAAGGATTAAAAACAACCCAAATTAGTATCTAATTAGCCGCAACCGCGACACTAATCATGTGAAAGTTGCTTCCTTTAGGGTTAATAATCAAGGACCATCAAGAATTAACCAAGCATATGAAATACCCAATTCAATCCAATCAACCAATTAGATAAAATAAAGGTAAATCAAGCAATTAAAGAACAAGGAATTAATTATAATGAAATTAAAGGCAAATTAGAGAGAAAAATACTTACTAATACATAAGATGAAGAATTTGATTACACCAAGAGTCTAGGAAGGGGATTAGCCTCCCATATTAATTATTACAACAAGATTTGAGATGAAAATCATAATGAAAATACTAATCCTCACTAATCTCTCCTTGATTTCCTCTCTCTAAAGCTAAGAACAAGATGCAAAAATATAATGAAAAGTGATTAGGATTATTGAGGGGTTCATGCCCCTTTATTACATCTAAGTACAAAGCACTAAAAGAAGAATTAGATATTTTGGCCAAAAAGAAACCGTCAAAAGCCCAAAGGAAGCTTCCCGGAAGCTGGCTTCCTCGACTCGAAGAAAGAAAACCTTGAATCGAGCGAGGGAAATATCGACCCGAGGGGATACCCCTCGACTCGAGGATCTTGTCCTTCTAAATGCCCGTCCTGTCAACTCTCCTCGACTCGAGGGAAGTAATCCTCGAGTCGAGATTATTGTCCTCGAGTCGAGGTTAATTCTACTCGAGTCGAGGGACTGTGCGCAGGGCAATATTTGAACGGGCATAACTCTCACCTCCGAACTTCATTTTGAGCTCATAATATATCGTTGGAAAGGTAAGACGACGATGAAAATTTCTCTGCACTTAGAATTTATGAAAAATATCTTTTGGTTGGAGAGTTATGATCCAATGAAGTCGGAGGTGATGGTGTGTGGTTCTCAGAATGTGGTCAAGCTATTTTCTCCTCGAATGTTTCTCTAACTCGTAGCTTGATCCCCTAGTATCGTGCAAGGCTCACCAAAAGGGTCTAAGGCCACCAAAACTCGTAAAACCAATGATTAAGATCCAATAATACTCCGAGTGGTGTGGTCTACGAATCACGATAAAATCATGCCCAAATAGACACTAAGCCGCCTAAACCATGCGGATTAACACACTACATTTACACCCTATCAAACATCCCCTCCTAGATTATGCCAATATTGTTGCAAGAACTTGGCACAAAGCCCATCTGGTCCCGGAGACTTTGATGGGTGCATTTACATCACAGATGCGTACACTTCCTCGCTCGAGAAAGGACTTAGCAACTCCTCATTCATCTGATTAGTAACACAAGGATGCACACATTGAATGACCTCAGCCACATTATGTTGTGGAGCTCTAGCAAAAATATTGGTGAAATAGTTGTGGCCAACCTGCTTCCTGCTCAGTGACTCACTGACCTTGGTCATCCAAATTTTTGGCTATCCAATTGCATTTCCACCTGCTAGATGTCTTGAGATGGAAGTACCTTGTGTTTTTGTCCCCCTTTGTCATGTTTAGAATCATGGCTCTCTGCCTCCAGTAAGCCTCTTCCTGCATCACCAACCTGTCAAGTCTGCTACACACCTCCTTTCGTTCATCCATAACCTCGCGTGAAGGCGCAGAACTGTCAAGGAAAATCAGTCGTCTCCTCGTAGCATCAACCTGCTTTGTAATGTTGCCAAACTCGTTTTTACTCCATAACCAAAGGGGAGTACAACAACGTTTCACTTTTACTAGAACATTAGGAGCATTAACCAGGTCAACACCAGTACTCCATGCTTCTTTAACTACCCCTTCGCAGTTTGAGGAGAGGGTCCACATGTTTTCAAAGCGAAACTGACGTTTTCTATTCTTTAGTTTAATTGGATAAGGGGTTAGAAAAATTAGCAAGTGGTATGACTTATCACGATCGAGGTGTTTTAAGCAGACTAAAGGATGCAACTCAACCCAACTCGACAATGCTAAAGCCCGGTCTAAGCGCTCCTGCACACTGAGATCATCCGCTTGCTTATTCCACCAAGTGAAGGTTCCCCCAAAAAAACAATATTGATGAGTTCGCAAAAATCTACAGCCTCTCTGAACTCGTCCATAAGCCGATGCTCACGAGGGGGGCCCAAAGTTTTCGTGCTTGTTGAAGATCTAATTAAAGTCCCTGATC
This sequence comes from Spergularia marina, assembly GCA_963680865.1. Taxonomy (NCBI): domain Eukaryota; kingdom Viridiplantae; phylum Streptophyta; class Magnoliopsida; order Caryophyllales; family Caryophyllaceae; genus Spergularia; species Spergularia marina. The sequence continues at coordinate 15,059,363 of OY804553.1, read as the reverse complement.
ACTAGCCATGAAAGTGGGGAAACCGCCTTCAAGTATCTAAGTAATTCCCAATTCAAGACTTGAAACTTTTCTTCAGTCCTAGACCAACCATAAAAACCCGTAAGACGCCATCTAGCAACACCCATCAACTTCCACATCAAGGTGATGATCTGATGTTGAGAGGAAAAAAACCTGAACTGGTTCCTTCCATAAGATCGCAATACCGCTCGAACGACCAACATAGTCCACTGATAACACACCTAAGTCACCTAAATGACCACTAACAGTACGCATTTCTTCCCTACTCAGTTTAGTTTCTGTAAGGACCGCAACACTCGCCTGAACCCTAAAAACAACTTTTAAAGTCGAACACCTGTCGGGTCGTTGCCTAACCCTCGGCAGTTGTAACATAAAAGATTCATGGTGAACGACGGAGATTACCGGTAATCTCCGCCTAAACGCGAGCAACGCTTAAATCATGCACACAAAAGCCACACAGGCCTACACCTACACAGGACCCAACAAGACTAATAGCACAATCCTTAGGAACAAGGCCTATGACGTTTGCGAAGGGGCGGGGTCGAAAGTCCATTCCCGAGCTCCCCCCGATGACGTTTTGCAGGAAACAGAGAAAGGGTGCGCAAATCAGAGGCCCCTCTCTTAAAACCGAAGCACGAACAGTGAACAACTGATGAACTGAGGACTGAGAATTATGAGACAAACCGTCATTTTGTAGAGGAGAAGAAGAGCTACTAAGAGTCGACTCCGATGAACTTCGAAGGGATGACGATACACAGATAGAAAGGGTACAGTCATTCGTCGATTGGCTGAATAAAATTGTTTCGCCTTGGAGAAGTTTTGAGTAAGAGGAACGAGAGAGAACCAGTTTAGTTCCCTGTCTTAGGGGTTTAACAAATTGATGGGCATGAGGTTGAGTTTTTTTGGTGATCATCGGAATAATAATTCGGGATTTACTGTATGTAATTTAGGGTTTTCCCCATGAATTGGAGATTTTTTTTCGGGAAGCTTGTTTTATTTTTGTCCTTCGTTATTCTTTCTTGTATACTCCCCCCCCCCCCGTTCGCCTATAAAACATATAGGGTCGGAACACAGTTTTTAAGAAAAATGGAATAAATAATGAGTTTTAGGGTTGGTGTAAAATTACACATAGGGGTATGTCACACATGCATTTTTAATAAACAAGTAAGGGTGTTTTGGTATTTATATATACAAATAAGGAAAAAATCTAAGGGTGTGTTTGGTTCGTGATTTTTGGGGGGATTGGAAATGGATTTGATTACAACTCCGTTACATTGTGTTTGTTTTCATATTTTTTGGTTTTTTTTATCTTTTCCCACTCCCTTTCCAATCCCTCAAAATGAATCCCACCAAAAAGCTAAGTTTACAAAATTGAATCTCTTCTAATCATTTTCTCTCTCCTCCATTCCTCTCTCTCCTCCCACACACCAACCCCCTACCGCCAATCCCTTACCGGACCACCACAAGCCGCCGCCGGAGAACACGAGCCGCCACCCATCCCGCCGGAGACGCCACCCTCCGGTCGCCCTTGCTCCGGCGACTTCACCGGCCACATCTCCGGCCGTCCATATCCTTCCCCCACCACGTTTTCCACCATGAAAAAAAAAAAACGAAAACAAATTCCTAGATCTACATCATTTGGAGTAATATTAAAAAAAATCATATAGGCTTGTTAGTTACACCCTCCTACCCACTATAATTTCCCCCTTTTGAAAACAGTTTTGAGTAGCCATCTTTGGAGCTATTTCTCGACCAAATGAAATACCCGTTGGCCTTAAAATCAAATGGGCTTGGTAGAATGCACTGCAGAATAGAATATGTTCTAATTTTTTCAACAAGTAAACGATTCATTTGGTCTAAAAGTAGTTCCGAACATGACTACTCAAAAACTGTTTTTGAAAGGGGGAGATAATTTTGGGTAGGAGTAGTATGTAATTAAGGTTGAAATGATGATATTGTTTGTCGCACCCGTCGCGATTGGTGGTGGTCAATGGCGGCGGCGGGTGGTCAACTGTGGCGGCCGAGGGAGGAGAAAGAATAGTTGAGGTGTTGGTGGTTATTTTGATTTAAAAAAAAATTATAAATTTGCCCTTACTTATGGAATCAATCCACCATATATTTAACCAAACAACATTTATAAAGAATGAAACTTGTTTCCACTCCCTTTCCATTCTTGTTTCCAATCCGTTTTCTTTCCGAAGTTTGAACCAAACGGGCCCTAAGTAGGAAGTTTAAAGATGAACACCCCTAAATAAAAAGTTGGAAGTTTATAGGCGAACGGAGGGATTAACTGTATAATTAGTTATTGTCTCCCTTATCCCGAATCTTGGGGTACCCATTTTACAAAGTAAAGTCAAGTTCGCTCCTACCTCCTTAAATTGTTTATTTTTCGAATGAATACGCAAATTTCTTTGATATAATAGTTATCCAACCCTTATATTAACGATGATTCTATGGTGATTGTCAGTTTTCGATAATTAGGATAAGATTTAACTATGATTAATAATTAAATAATAATATAAATAATACATAATCTTTTAAAAATATTGTTTTGGATTTATTAAAATATATATCACCCATTACAAATATCTCTACCTCTTTAAAAAAAAAACACAAATATCTCATCATCTCACCTTCACGTATTCAGGGGTTCACTATTAAACTGATTTGGGGAAAAAATCAGTACGGAAAAAAAAAACTAAAAAAGAAGGCAATAAAAATGGCGTAACAAGCCCACAGTCGGACCTACCCTCAGATCTCGTCGGAGTACTAGCTCGCCGCCTCGAAACTCGATTTGACCTCTGCCATTTCCGACAAGTCACTCCACTCCACTCCACTCCACTCCACTCCCTCTCCTCCATCACACAGCCACTCTTCATCCGCTCCTCCCCTTCTCCATTCCCGACGGTGAAAATGTGTTTCACTCCACTAGCTCCTCCCCCTCACAAAATACAGTAGAAGTTTCCATTGAAGTTGTCCAATCTCCAATTACCTGTTGCGTTGACGGTAGTCGACGATGTTAATTTTGATGTGGGGAGCCATGGTCGACGGCGATCATTTCGAAGACGGAGGTGGTGATGTGAAATAGAAAGGGAGGGAAGCAAATGCGGTAGAAATGAATGGGGGGAGACGGCGTCGCCGACGGGCATCAACTGAGGTGGTGCTTTCACCGGCGTGAAGGTGGTGGTGGGTGGGAAGGCCGGTGACGGCTGGGCAAGGGAGGAGAGAGATAGTGGTGAGAAAATGGGGAATTACGTGATGATAAAGAAATGGTGTGGAGGGAATTGTTTTTGCTTTTTTTTTTTTTTTGTTCTTTTCATAGCTATTTATTAGCGCCATTAGATCTGGATGAATAGAGGGTTGAGATTGGTTTTTAAAATTCCTACATACATAAAGTTCATATAATAATAGATAAACAAAATCAAATTAATTAAGGAAATAATATTTTGAGTACATAAATATATATTATATTTTGTAATCCTGTGTGGTAATGTGTTTTATAGGAACTTTTATTAACCATAGTCAAGAAAAATCAAATGGTTGAAATTTATCTTATCCTAATCTAATGGTCCCGATTTCATTTCTTATCCTAATTGTCAAATTCTGACAATTATAATAATTTTTTTATTATATTAATGGTAATGATGATACAAATACCATTATTTAAGACCTTAAATTGACGTATGTTTAGCGAATTAACATATAATTGATCCCGTATACCGTATACGTGTTTTCCTTAATTAGTTTCTCGTCGTTTCTCGTCGTTCCTGCTTACTTCGTTAGCGTTTCCTTTCTATCAAATAGAACTTATTCTCCGCTTATCTAGCAGTAACAATGGAAATCATATACTCGAACCCAATATCAATTATCAAGCACGTTTGATGCCAGCAACACTAAATTAAAAAAAGAAAGTGTAAGGTGGAGTTGTGGATAGATTCTCCACAATAAGATTCTTGATAAGCTTAGCTTGATTCGAGATAAAGAAAGAAAGAAACCGTTTATATTCGTAGTAATAAACAGGCATGTTTGATAATTGATATATTCCGATTATATAGTATATATATAAACGCAACCAAACTTAGATTTACGCACTTGACAGATTTCTGCATAGTTTTTCAGGTATGACAAAGTGACACTTTAACATTTCATCTTTTATTTTCTAAATGTGCTAGTACTCTAGTACTGTAACTATAACTATAACTCTTACAAGCTAATTAAGCTAACATTATTGTCAATTATCATATTATTTTAGGTTTAAGTTGAATCTAAAAATATAGGGAGTATTATTCTAGAATTTTTGTTGCTAGTGTAGTAGGGAGTAGTGATGTGTAATCAATAATTGTCTAGATTCACGTTTAATTTTCTGGGTTCAATAATATTATTTGGGTTCAACGAAAATTACGTGTTTGATCATTGTGGCATTTCATGAACTAGAGTCCTACAGCAAAACCCGGTCCTGATATTTATAATCATTATCTACCAAGCTCAGGTATGGCTTCAGTACAACAGTTGGAGAGCGTACAGAATGGTGTAAATGCCAGCATGTCGAACCTGACGCAGACCGCGATGACGCTCGGTAGATCTCACAGCTGGAACGGGAGTCCCATAATTGGCACATTTCCTCCTGGCATTCCGGCCAATGGCAACATAAATTTCATGCATTTCCTAGATAATGATCCTAGCTCCAAGGCAGTGGTGCAATATAATGGGTTGAATGCTAAAGGAGAAGCATGTGCCTGGGTTATGGCTTGGGAGGTACCCGATATTGTGACCCCTACCAAACCAAACAAGGTACTCGCTCGTACATTACTAATTTTCATTTGAGTCTTTCTTCTTCGGACAATGCTATAGATCTATAGAAAAATAATACTCTTAAAATTGTCTATTATCAACAATAATTTTACTACGCCAAAATTACTTTGCTACTAGCCTATCAGTAGACGATTAATTTTACTACCTTTATAAATTTTTCATTACAAATAGATTTTACTACGATCTCAATTTTACTATGACTAACTCAATACCACCACATGTATAGTAGAGAAATTAATTGTATCTACATTGTAAATCTCTAGTTAATTATTTGGTTTTTTTTTTATGCTAATAAGAGAACTCGAAAACTAAATTCCAACACTCTAAAAAGCCCAATGATACTAATTCAATGCCTTCGTCACCCACAACCGAGCAAATTAATCTACCAGGGGCGTGTTTGGTATTGTTTTCTATTTTGTGATTTTAATTTTTTGAAAAAATAAAAATCCCGTTTTTAAAAACTAGGAAAACAAAGTTGTTTCTGCAGATTTCCGTTGTTAGTTTTCTGTATTACTATTATAGAAACAAACAAGTATTGGTGTATAGACTTCATTATTTATCATTTTGAACTTTATTAGGTATATATATATATAGTTGGATGAAAACCGTGTGGGTGCGACACGTCATCCTCCACCTCACGTGCCACACAGGTGACAGGCAAACGTGCATGTCACACAAGCAATTCCACCTCATCACCTATCGCACAGTTAAATCTGCAAAAATGAGACTATGAAGGCTTGAACCTGTGACCTCAATGTTGCATTTTAACACTTCAACCACTAAGCCAATTGATGTTTGTTGATTCTTTTATTAACCTAATTATGTATAAAGGTCTTTAATGTTGAGATCATAAATATATACATGAAATGAATGTCAAAGTAATTGATAAGGGAATTGATATAAATCGTCGTATATGATATTATTCATAATCGTGATGAGAATAAATATTAAAATAACAAAAAAATGGAGAGGAAAACGAAAATTAGTATTATGCGGTTTTGAGAAAAACGAAGATAAGGATGAGTAATATTGTAATCTCTCTATTTCACTGATTTACGTATAAAATCAGACACTAATTGTTTTAGGTGGTACTTTTATCCACACTACTCAATGAATGAAGACGGAAAGGGGACAATGATATTGATCACTAATATACTAATCTATCTATTTTTGTAATTTAAGGGTGATTGATATAAATCGTGGTATATGATATTGTTCATAGATATTCGAATAACAAAAATGTGGAGAGAGAAATACAAGAATTAGTATTAAGCGGTTTGGCAAAGATTAAAGAAGTTGCTGACTAATACTGTATCTCTATTTCACTAATTTACGTATAAGATCAACCTCACTAATCAACGAAAATCGTGCGTAGCACGGTGTAAAGACTAGTCTAATATATATATAAAAGAGAGATTTTTGAAGAGCCGAGAGAGAGTCCAACAAAAGATAAATACCGAGAGAGTTTATAAATGAGAAATACTCACATTTTATTATTAACAACTCAAATAGACAATTATTAATAATCCACATAGAGAATCCTTATTTTCGTGAGACTCTTTAATAAATGTATCTTACACAATCTAATCTAATCCTTCTAGACCGATTGTTTTTAGAGCGTTTTTAGAGAGTTTAAGCAATTAAATATTCTTAATCGAAATAATATTAATGAAATATAGGTATTTTTGTGGTAACCAAAGAGTAAATAAATAAATAGTGACAACTTTGGTTTTAGCATAATCTACTTTTTATTGTCATAGTATTCCTTTTTTTGGAGTCAACTCACTCTTATCATGGTATTACATACGGAGTATTGGTTTTAAATTAAATTAATATAATTCACTGATGAACTTCTTCTAAGTATATGATGAACTTCTTCTAATTATATGGCCCTATTGCAATCCTACTTAAATTAAATTTCTAACTCTTATAGTCCTATCTAAATTAAATTTGTATCACAGTTTTACCAATCTGATCAGTTTTACCAACCTTAGGACCCATCGATGTTAAGTATTTAAGCAATTTTGTAAAACACATAATAATCAAATCATAGAACATAATAATTATATCACTGCATATAGTAGAATCATCATGTCACCACGGTAACAAGAGATAATCATTAATCTATTTTTCATTGTTAATTAAATAGTTTGAATTGTAAGTAATATGACTTTGAATTTTAGAAAGACGCCATAAATATCAACATTGCATGGTACAATATTGAAAATATCAAGATTTAACAAAGTGGATTCTTCATGGATGAGTACATTAGAATTTTTCATGCACAATATAGTCTATCTATATTGTTGATTTTCATCCAACATAAAGATAGGAGTATAATTCAGATTTATTACATCTACCACAACAACAAGAACAATCAAGTCTTAATCCCAAAATAATTTGGGATCGGCTAACAATAGATAACATTATTAAGAAACCCGTGCAATGCACGGGCATTCATCCTAGTATATATATAAAGTTGGATGGAAACAGTGTGGTCGCGACACGTCATCCTCCACCTCACGTGCCACATAGGTGATAGGCAAACGTGCATGTCACACATACGAATCCACCTCATCAGCCACATAAACAAATCCATCGCAAAAATGAGACTACAAAGACTTGAACCCGTGACCTCCAAGTGAAATTGAAACACATCAACCACTATGCCAATTGTTTTTGTTGATGCTTTTATTAACATAATTATATATAAAAGGCATTAATGTTGTGGTTATAAATAAATATACATACATAAAAATCAAAATAATTTAGGCGTGATTGATATAAATAGTGGTATATGATATCGTTCAAAATTGTGGTGAGAATAAATATTGAAATAATGATAAAGTGGATAGGGAAGTTAGAGGCTTAGAATTATGCGGTTTGGAGAATATTGAAGGCGTCGATGACTAATATTGTAAATTCTCTATTTTACTATTTTACGAATAAAATCAAACATGCTAATCAATGAAGACCGTGCGTAGCACGGTGTAAAGACTAGTAACTAATATAAATGATGATAATGCATAATGATAAGATTGTGTATGTAGGCATATGCAGTATGTGGATTTAAGAATGTCATCGACGCTATGACATTTAATCAAATCCTGAAGAAGCTTGACGAAAACGGCACCCCGAGACCTCTTTATAATGACCCCAACTCAAATACCAGTTCGGGTGGCGTCTTCGCCAACGCTATGCCCTCGTTGGCTAGCCTTGGGACAAATTTCAGCCTCATCTCCTAAATCGATATCAGAACCATGCATGCATGGTGATATTAATAATGATCATCAAGCATCTTCTCGTGGCTGCTGCTGCTACTAGCCTACTACTACTACATACTGATAAGAATAATGGTATAACAATGACCATGGTCATCTATATATCTATGTACTTCACTTCTCCATTGTATTGAAAAAATAAATGATATATATTGAGTATCTATTTGGCATACTAATGCATGCAAATCATTGTCGTTACGCAAATTATTGTTAGAGATTATTGATGTTCTCTTAATCAACTCGCGCTGGCACCAAATAAATTATGACTTGCCGAACTCACATTACTAGATGTTCTAAATTTCTAATCACCACATCTTGATCATGAGATCTCGATCTATACGGCTAACACTAACATCATAATGCATGCATATTCCAATTAAAGTGCTACATACTCTTTGATTGAGAACTACTACGACGTACATACAAGTGCTATATTGGTTTATGGCTATGTTTGGTATGCACAATAAGCTAGCTTATTTAGTCAAAATAACCTATTTGACTAGTTTTTTAAGCTCTTTGACCAAATAAGTTGGTTTGGTAACACCACTAGCTTAAATAATAAGCTAGCTTATTTAATAAGTTACCCCATGTAACTTATTTAAAATAAGCTAGCTTATTATAATTTTATTCCTAATTTATCCTCAAATATTTACTAAAATAAAATGAAATTAAAAATAAATAATGCATTATTATGTAATTTTAAATATATCAGCTCCTATATCAGCTAATTTTGCCAAACAGTCTTGATACTTTTAGCTAAAAACTTTCAGCTATTATTGCAGCTATTATTTCAGCTTTCAGCTACTATTTCAGCATTCAGCTACTATTTCAACGTTCAGCTATTATTTCAGCTAGTTTTACCAAACATAGCCTATAACTCAGATTCACCCAAAAGCTAAACGTGGAACTACTAACACACAATCACTACTAATACTTCTAGAGTTCTAGCTAGCTAGTGACTATCATTAACCGTTGCCTAGATCTTTACCTAATTAATCACTTCCCCACAGATCTTCTCTAGCAAAATGCACATACTAATTACTCTTACGTACGTCTGATTCCAGCATGTAGAACGACCCTAATAACTTCCTTCAAAATCACTATTAACCACTTTTACCATCTAATTCTTGAGCTTGTACTTAGCCCAGGCAATCTGGTTCTGACCAGGGCACCTAACCAGCTTAAACTGAAACTGTTTGTTCCCACAAGCTCCGATAATCTCCTTGCAATCAACCACCCTATACAGCCCATCATACACGAAAACCGGCCTATTGTTCTTGCCACCCTTTACACCTCGAACCACCCTCACTTCAGTCCTAGCTATCATACTGTTCTTGAGTGCCAAATTACCTCCCTTGAGCACCTGATCTTTGATCACCTTCTTCCCCGACGACTTAGAACAACTGCCTTCGAAGGTGCCTCCTCCCTCACCAGTGTACATCACCACATCCGACTCAATCATATTATCCTCGTACCCCTCTGTCGCGACAACCGACGTAGCACGCAATTCCTTACTTGGACACATTTGAAGATAATCAATCCCATTCATTTGCTGAAAATGTATCCCCATTATCACAAGCTCTAACCTGAAATCAAACACCTCGCCAACCTCAACACCCGGAACTTTCCCAATTTGCTTAACTGGTTCGAGTATCCCTCCATATCTCTTTTCCATCTCTTTCCAAGCCAACATGTCTGTCCTAATCGATTGCTTCGGCACCTTCGTCGCCTCGACTTTTCGATACACCTTCCCAAACATCTCAAGCAGCCACCTTTTGGTCTCAATTTCGTCCATCATAACTCTTTCGTCATCACCCTTATAGTAACCCACATTATTATTCTCCTTGTACCCTTTTCTTGATACAACCAATTTCTTACTCTGCTCAGCTCCATTTCTCTTGGGAATTTCATCGAACACTTGGCGTGCATAGCGATCTCCGCATTTCAAACCCAGAGAAATTGTACCCATTTCATGAACATGTGAATTCGGGTTGCTCATATTGATGGGTTTCTCATCAAGAACTCGACGATTCCGAACCTGGTTCGAGTTCGAGTTCGAGAGCCCGATTACTGGTTTGGACCTGACTGCAGATTTCCGAAACTTGCCGCAATACATCTGATATACATTATTCTTCTTGTTATGTTCAATCGAAAGATCAGCTTCTTGAACACGACAAGGGTAGTTTGGGAAACCAAGGGTTTTGTCTTTCTTCATGGGATTCGCATTTGCTCCTCCAGAAGAACTGCCATTTCCACAGTCTGTCCGCCATTGTTGTTGGTGCTTTGTTCTCGAGAAAGAAGAAAACGAATGCATTTTGTAAAAAAAACCCCAAAAAAAAAAAAACCGATGCAATAAAAAGTACTAGGGTTTTGAGTCGTTTAAGTAGAGAGTAGTGGGTGAAATGTCAACAAGAAAATGTGTCTGAGAAAGGGAAACAGAGGAAAGTAGTAATGTGTTTTGTGATCATGTTGAACAGAGAAGTGCAGTCGAGGGAGTAATGGGGATTGTTACTGATCTGTTTTGTTTTTAATCCATTGGAGTAGTGGGAGTAGTGCCCCTTCAAATTCGAATTTATGGAAATCAGTTACTACAAGTAGAATTTTATACGTCATTTCAATTTGAAATTGAATACTGAATGATTTTTCGGCCCTCTAATTATTTGCCTAGGTAGCACGGACACTTCCATGATCTAGCGTGTCCGTATCCGACATCGTGTCGGACACTGACACCGACACGACACCTGACAATAGGTGTCCGAAACTCTTGAATCGATGTCCATTATTATATTGATATTTTTGCTTATTGGGAAACTCTAGGACACTTTTATACACTTCAAAAATCTAAAATTAATAGAACATTGATAATAAAGGTGTGAATTGAAGAGTATTTATCATCAAAAATGAATTATACTATCGATGTTTCTTTGAATATCGTAATATATGTAATTCTTAATCTAAGTTTTATAATATATTCAGTATAAATATAATATTAAAGTAATATTTCAATTAGTTATATACTTTTTCAAACATAAAATATGTATTTTATATAATTTAAATTATGCGTGTCCGTGTCCTACAATTTTCGGACTGCCGTTTCCCGTGTTCGTGTCCGTTTCCGTGTCGGTGTTCGACACGGTGTCTGACTAGTTTGAATCTTTGTTTCTCAAAATGTACAAAACAATAAGGTAAAGATGAAATTAACATTGATTTTTTATAATAAAAAGATATTGTGAATTATTTGATATGCAAAACTTAAGTTATATATCACCATGCATAGAATGTCCATTTATACTCTTTACAATAAAAAAAAATTTAAATAAATTTTTTAAGTGAAAATTAAAGAGACATATCACGCGGCATGATAGATGGCATAACTGAAGCCGGTGAAAGTGGTCGTTGCCTCTAACACAACTTTTAGTGTATAGTATAATATTTTCAAATCATTACAACGAGTTCCTAATAAATCACTCCCCATTTTTGACTCTAGCATTGACTCCGACATCAGCTAGACATCTACCGGGAAATCGATTTTTTTTTTTTTTTTTTTTTTTTTTTTTTTTTTTTTACCGTTTTCTTCTGCTTTTGGCTCATATTCTATTAATTTTCCTCAATTCCATCTCCATTTTACCTCTATTATTCTCAATCTTTTTAGTGGATAGATCTAACAAAATTGAACTGAGGCTATCACTACGCCAGAAATAAGATTTAACACCGGGTACAAAATTCAATAGACACCGGTTGCACCCGGTGTCTGGACTGCCGGTGTCTTATCCTAAGACACCGGTTGACATGTGGAGACCCGGTGTTAAAAGTTAAAACATAAGACACCGGTTACGGCCAAAACCGGTGTCTTATGTCCTGATAAACTCAAATTATACTCACACTTTAGACACCGGTGTTTGTTAAAACCGGTGTCTTATGTATACCCAAAAAAAAAAAAAAACGAATAATGATTCAAAACTGAATCATATTAAAAAAAAAACTGAATGTTAGGGTTTTGGGTTGAATTGCCAGAAATTCGTCTACAACATAATTAAAACCAAACAAAATCTAGAAATTCATCTACAATGTTTCCGCAACAATCGAAGACAAAGAATCCAACAACAATCAAGTAGCAGTATAACTATTTGTGGATGTTACGATAATCGAGTAGAACTATTACGATTGCAGCTAAATTAATTACGATAGATCAGACACATTTATACATAGATCCGAAATTGGACAAAAAAAAAATAGATCTCAATGTCGAAAAATTTGTAGATCAATCCAAAATTAGACCACAATTTTTCTGCAACAACTATGAACAATCGAAATCTAAAAAACCAACATTAACTAATCAAAGTATCTTACATCTGATACATATCAATTTAACAAAAGGAAATCCTAAATTAAAGGAATCACAAACGGCAACAAATCTACAAAAATATTGTATACAAAAAGAAATCCACAATTAATTTCAATATCACAAATTTACAAAGGTTTACAAAAATAAAACTAGATCTACAAAAAAAACTAACAAAATTCACAAAACTTACACAGAATAATAAACTTCTAACACATCGAATTATACATCTTCGATTCGAAACCTTGTGTTCATAAAAAATTAGCCGTTCATCGAAGAAACTGATCGACATGTAAAAAATTTGTTTTTTGGGAAAGGATTAGCTTTTGAAAGAAATTATTTGAAAATTTTAGAGAAAGAATGAAGGATAGAGTGTGAATGTATATGGAGGATGGATGGAGTAAGAGGAGAGCAGTTGATAGAGGGGGGAAATTGGAAAGCAATGAAGAAGGGAGAAGGAGCGTCGTGCGTCAGTATTGTGAATGTGAAATTAAAGAGAGGGAGTAGGGAGCAGCGGAGAAAACAATGACTTAAAATTAAAGATTTTTTTTTTTTTTAAAGATAAGACACCGGTTTTATGCATAACCGGTGTCTTATGTGTTCTTCAATTTTTTTTTATCTTTTCTTTATTTTTGGAAACGCATACAACACCGGTTTCCTTGATAACCGGTGTCTTATATTTTTTTCAGCGAATTTATTTTTTTCATTTTTATTGTTTTTAACACCGGGTGACAGACAACCAGTGTCGTACTCTTTTGTAACACCGCTTTTTAAGATTCCGGTGTTATATAATCCGGTGTTATTTCCGATTTTTGGCGTAGTGAAGACACCGGTTGTGTCTAAAACCGGTGTCATATGTGTGCAATAATAATTTTTTTATATTTTTATTTTATTTTTGAATACACATAAGACACCGGTTGTGTCTAAATCCGGTGTCATATGTGTGCAATAATAATTTTTTTATTTTTTATTTTATATTTGAGTACACATAAGACACCGATTATCTAGAGAACCGGTGTTATATTTTCCCAAGAATATTCTTTTTAATTTTTATTGCTTTTAACACCGGTTGCTCCCAAACCGGTGTCTTTATAAATTCTAACACCGGTTATTAGCGTTCCGGTGTCATATGTGCCGGTGTTATATATGATTTTTGGCGTAGTGTATGTTTGGTAAAACTAGCTGAAATAGTATCTAAACACTGAAATACTAAATGCTGAAATGGAAGCTCAAAGCTGAAATAGTAGCAAAAGTTTTCAGCCGATAGATATAGAAGTGTTTCGCAAATTTAGCGAATGATTTAACGAAATGGTGCTCGAAAAAAAATTAAAACAAAATAGGTTGAGGAAAAACTTGTTTAACAATATGGGGTACACGTCACCCATATATAAAGGGTTGCTATTTGTCGCCCTAAAAACTGCTATTCGTCGCCCGTATTTCGTATTATTTCCTTGTATTCACAATTATGCCCTTGACTAATCTTAACTTAATTTTGCTAATCTTTTTTTCCCTCCATAACTATCACCCCCCTCATTTCCCTCCATAACTAAATTTAGTTTCTGGATTATACAACCCGATTGCAAAGAAATGGTACTTGTGTGAGGAAATTCCCGAGCTCTGCAAATTTCCGAACTTCAATAACTACATCATCTCGAGCTATGAAGTGACGTGTTGGAGAATATTTGAAGAATGCAAAAATGAGTTCAAATGAGAATGTAAGTTATGTTGGAAATCTTGTAATTCATTGTATTATTTCCAGAAAATTTCATAATATTCATTGTATTATTTACAGTAAATTTCGATCACTTACGCCATGATTGGCCCATAAAACCCCGTGGTCGTGTAGAAAAGACGGCTCGACCATGGTGAGGCCGTTTTTTTCACACGGCCGTGCATGGTAGTGGCGCACATTTACTTAAGTAAACATTGAATATCGTGTCCAAAAGTTGGCATTAATATTCGTTATCTAATACATCATGTGGATGAATCATCTTGATTTTGAATGAATAAATAGGCTTTTAGAATGAATAATTTAATGATTGGGTGGAATTGAGAGTCTAAATCAATGATTTTATTATTCAATGATCATATAAAGCAAAATATGTAATTTCAGTCCTTGTTTTCTATTGACCTCGACATTGACACTGTGAATGAATAATTGAACTTTTGAATCAATATCATATGGACTATGCGTAAATCGTTAGTTTCGTAATATCTTATAATTTAGCTGATTTAATTGTTGAATTTAAATTAGATTTACAATATATTGATTTATGTATATGTAACGTAGGGGAATACACGAGATTACGGTGGAGCCAAAGTCAATTATAATCATTTGTTTGTGACGGACCAAGAATTTCCGTCTTTCGACGAAGCCTTCATTTGGGCGAATGAAATAGCAAAGAGCAAGGGTTTTTTCTTGGTAAAATCTTCGTATAAAAGGAACAAATACACTGATGGATTATGGAGGCAGTACCTACATTGCGAGAATGGCCCTAGAAAACGAAGTAGTAAGGTATCGGTTGATAATCCGAGAAAGGCTAGTACTCATAAGTTAGGTTGTACTTTTGCGCTCAAAGTTGTAGAGATGGAGGACTCGACTTGGCGATTATGTCTTATGGGCGACAAAAGGGGTTGTCATAACCATGGTTTGGAGCCGTACTCGGAGGGTCATAGGCAGAGAGTTGCGTTCAACGATGATGATAGAGCAACAATTCGGAAATTGGACGCCGCAAACGTTCGGGTAATGCATATGGAACAGATAATCAATGACTCAAAAGCGCATGGTTGCCACAACTCTAAACAGTTTCACAATGAGAAGCAGAAGATTAGACGTGAAGCTATGGGAGATATGGATGTCATCAATATCTATTTCATCCTGCCCAAAAACACAACTACATTACCTTTTCTAAGAGCTATGTCGAAACCGGCGAGATGACGCATTGCTTCATGGCACATCCCACGCATGTTCTAATGTTGCAAGTGTACTATGAAGTCATTTTAATCGATGCTACGTATAACACCTGTAACACCCCATATTTTTGGGTTATTTGAATTGTACAAAGTATTGGGAGAATCTCGTTTTAAGGGCGTGAAAATCTATTTTGGGAATTAGGGTATACCTCCCGTTTAGAGACGTTTTCCTAATTGGGCAACTGTTTGGCGAAATTACCGAAATACCCTTACTAAACCCTTCCTATTTTCTACAAAGGAATAAAACAAACACTCAAACCCTCCCCATCACCCTCACGGCAGCAGCAAAAGAAAAAAAAAAAGAAGAAGAAGAAGAGGTACGTGAAAGAGGAGAGGAGAAGAAGAGAAGAAGGAGAAGAAGGAGAAGAGAAGGAGAACCGCCGCCGGCCGCCCGTCGTCGCCACCCGCGCACCACCGCCGACCCCCTTTGCCCTCTCTCTTGGTTTTTACACCAAGAGTTGTAAGTTTAACCCCTTTCTCTCATAATTTTCAGATTAGGGCTTCTAATTTATCATGTTAATTGAAGTTAAAACATGATTGTAGTATTGGGTGTTGTTTGTTTAGATTATAATCATGCTTAATTGTGGTTTTGATGCATGAATAATTGCTAATTTAGGGTTTTTGAATTAGGGCTTCCTTAATCTTATGCCTTTTGTAGTATGATCATAATTATAATTGTGGGAATGACTTTGATTAATCCTATCCATGCTTAATTGTAGTTTTGGTGCATGAAATATTGGTTTCTATATTAGGGCTTTTGAAATTAGGGTTCATGGTTGTTTGGGGGTGATTTCATGGGTGGAATTATGTGAAATTTGGAGGGGATGCTTGTTATGAGATGGGTAAACCATGGTTTTGATTTGAGAATGTTTCATGAGGTTTTAATTGATGAGACTGTATTCTGCCCATTTCTGAATTTTGCCTAATTTGGATGTTTAAGTTGTTATTATGGTGATTTATAGATGGATTAATGTTGTTAGTATACTTGGGAGGGTGTTGTGCGAATTTGGTGTTGTTTAGAGGTCGTTTGAATGTTGAAATCCAAAGTTAGAGTGCCTTGGATGCACTAGTAGGGTGATGGTTAGTAATTGGTGTATTGTTGGTTGATTTTAGGTTGTGTGTTCGAGGAAGTACCGTTCTAAAGTCTTGAGTTGATCTTGTGATTTCGCTAGTAAGGTAAGAACGTTGATCACAAATCTCTCACTAACCATTATCTTGTTTGATACGCTTGCTTGATCATCGTATGTTCTTGCTTTACACAATCATTCTGGTTACCCGTTTCGCTTGTACCTAACTATATCATTGAGCATGATTTTCCCTTCCATCTTATCAATGTTCGTTTGCGGTCTTTCGACCACCATACTCCCCACGGCCTTCGGCCCTCTTGCCTTCCTCGGCCCTTCGGCCTCTAGCCGAGACCACCACTCGGCCACTCGGTCGAGTGGTGTGTGTCCTTGTTGCTTGTGTTTTTGTTTCGCTTCAAGTATCTATCAATTATGATCATTATAATTTGTATCGTCAAATAATGCACCTTTGAATAACGTATATAAAACGGATGAAAGAAAATAAATGACTCCACCTAGAGTACGATGGATTCGGCTCGGCCGATCATCGTTTGATATACCTCTGATCAATGTACGTAGGGTCGGATTAGCTACCGACTTCCTAATAGTCTTCCTCCTAGATGGGAGCTCGTCCTACCGGCCTGTCTTGTGAGGGGTGTGCACACTCGGGATTATTAGGGCGATAATTACAACTCTAGATCGAACAAAGTTCGTTAAGTGGGGCTATGGGGTAGGACCCTGGCCGAATAATTAAACAATATGTATATATTGAGCGACGATACTATTTTGATAATGCACTCTGTTGCTATTGTTAATCCTATGTTATAACGTCAATTCGTTCTTGTTAGCTACGCGCCTCAAGGCGCGTATCTTATTTGTTCTTTACATTTGTTAATTCTTACTCAGCCTGTGCTGACGTTCTGTTTTCTGGTTCGTCCCTACCGTGTTCTGGGGCCTATGTCAATCTTCGATGGCATAGTTGACAGGTCTTGATGATATGGCTGCATGCTTACGAAACTGATCATGTTGGGGTTTTCGAAAGACTTTGTTTTATCTCAGACTTCATTTCGTTTTAATTATGTAATTTGGATTTCGTTTTGAGAACTATAAGCTCGACATTTAAAGACTTCCGCTATTTTATTTCCCGTTGGTTAGTTGATGTTGAATTTCTAGCCTAGCAATTGACTTTGAGTTTTCAATGCCCGATGGGTCTAGTATTGCATGTAAGAGTCAGTTTAAAGATGTGCCTGTATTGATTTGTGGACATGAGTTCAAATATGATTTAATAGCTTTTCCCTTAACCCATTTTGATGTAATATTGGGAATGGATTGGATGGGTAGGTATAAAGCGAGAATAGATTGTTGGATAGGAAAGATTTCACTTCGGGGACAAAAAAATACCCATGTGACTTATCGCATACTTCCCAAAAGACCAAGAATAAAGTTTGTGTCTGCCATGAATCTGAAGAAGCAGATAGCTAAGGGAGAACCTCTATTCTTATGTCATGTGCGAGACACTAGGGTAGAATACCCAGAGTTGAACGATGTCCCTATTGTGAGTGACTATCCTGATGTTTTCCCTGAGGAGATCCCGGGGATGCCACCCAAAAGAGAAGTTGAGTTCAAAATTGAGTTAGTACCTGGAACGGGTCCGATTGCTAAGTCACCTTACCGGATGGCACCGATGGAAATGCAAGAGCTGAAGAAACAACTAGATGAATTGGTGGAAAAGGGATATGTTAGACCAAGTGTGTCACCTTGGGGAGCACCGGTCTTATTTGTAAGGAAGAAGGATGGAAGAAGGATGGAACAATGAGACTATGTATCGACTATCGCGAACTGAATAATGTCACCATCAAAAACAGATATCCCTTACCTAGGATAGACGACCTGTTTGACCAGCTTAAGGGTGCAAGTGTGTTCTCAAAGATAGACTTGAGGTCTGGGTATTATCAATTGAAAGTAGCTGAAGAAGATGTACCAAAGACCGCATTTTCAACTAGATATGGACACTATGAGTTCACGGTAATGCCATTTGGGTTAACAAACGCGCCTGCAGTGTTCATGGATCTCATGAATCGCACCTTCAGACCTTACTTGGATAAGTTTGTGGTAGTGTTTATTGATGATATTCTAATTTACTCCAAGACTGCAGAGGAGCATAAGAGCCACTTGAGGATCGTATTGGAAATTTTGAGAGAAAAGCAATTATACGGTAAATTCTCGAAGTGTGAGTTCTGGTTGAATAAGGTAGCCTTTTTGGGACACGTAATATCCAAGGACAGAGTTGCAGTAGATTCGGCTAAGGTCAAGGCAGTAAAGGATTGGCCGACCCCAAAGAATGTAACAGAAATTAGAAGCTTTTTGGTACTAGCAGGTTACTACAGGAGATTTGTGAAGGATTTGTCTAAGATTTCTAAACCAATGACGACTTTGATGAAGAAGACTACAAAGTATAAATGGGAGGAGACTTGTGAGAAAGCCTTTCAGACACTAAAGGAACGGTTAACCACGGCGCCAGTGTTAGCACTACCTGATGAGAACATACCTTACGAGGTGTACACCGATGCTTCAAAGAATGGTTTAGGATGTGTCCTAATGCAGAACAGGAGAGTAATCGCCTATGCGTCTAGGCAACTCAAAAGTTATGAGGAAAACTATCCGACCCATGATTTGGAGCTAGCAGCCGTGATTTTTGCACTAAAACTGTGGAGACACTATCTGTTTGGGGTTACATTCAAGATTTTCTCTGACCATAAGAGTTTAAAGTACATTTTCACCCAGAAGAGTTAAACATGCGTCAAAGGAGGTGGTTAGAGTTGATCAAAGACTACGACATGGAGATACAGTATCATGAAGGGAAAGCAAATGTTGTAGCAGATGCATTGAGCAGGAAGTCGCTACATTCGGTCCAATTGGTTGTTCAAAGACAAAGACTAAGGAATGAGTTTCTCAATTTCGGAGTTCAGTTGATAGAACCAGGAGCAACCACGGGGACAACCGCGATTGAAAATGATGTCTTTGAGGAGATCAAAGAATTGCAGGAGACTGACAAGCTGCTGATGGATAAAGTAGCGAAAGAACCTGCATTGTTCAAAAGATGTGAAGATGGGATAATTCGATTTCAGGATCGGGTCTGCTTACCTAACAACGCCACCTTGAGGGACAGAATCTTAATAGAGGCTCATGCAAGCAAATACTCAGTACATCCAGGTGGAGATAAGATGTACCAGGATTTGAGGAGGGTGTCCTGGTGGTCAGGAATGAAGAAGGATGTGGCTGATTTCGTGTCTAGGTGTTTAGTTTGCCAAAAGGTTAAAAGCGAATACAAGAGACCTCAAGGAAAATTGCAACCCTTACCAGTACCAGAGTGGAAATGGGGTTCCATATCCATGGACTTCATTGCTGGATTACCTAGGACACCTAAAGGCAACAACATGATTTGGGTGATAGTGGACAGGTTGACGAAATGTGCACATTTTATACCAATGAAGGACACGTGGAAAAAGAAACAGTTAGCCGATGCCTATATACATCATGTGTTGAGACTTCATGGTACTCCAAAGGAGATCGTCTCCGATCGCGATGCACGTTTTGTCTCCCGTTTCTGGAAAAGGTTACAAGAAGCCTTGGGAACAAAACTCTTAATGAGTACCGCATTCCACCCCGCAACTGATGGTCAGACAGAGAGGACAAATCAGAAATTGGAAGATATGCTAAGAGCCTGTGCTTTACAATACCAAGGTGGCTGGGAGGATAAGCTGGATCTGATAGAATTCTCCTACAACAACAGCTATCAAGCCTCAATCAAGATGGACCCATACGAGGCACTATATGGTAGAAAGTGCAGGAGTCCAATATGTTGGAATGACATCAGTGAAACGATGGTTTTGGCTCTAGATTACATCCAGGAGATGACCGACCAAGTCAAACTAATTCAGGAGAGACTAAAGGCTGCGCAGGACAGACAAAAGAGCTATGCCGATAAGACTCGCAGTCAAATTGAGTTTAATGAGGGCGACATGGTGCTACTCCGAGTGTCACCTACCAGGGGTGTAATGAGGTTCGGGAAGAAAGGGAAACTGAGTCCTAAGTTCATTGGACCCTACAAGGTGACCAAACGGATTGGTGAAGTCGCTTATGAGTTAGACTTGCCAGCAAATTTCGAAAAGGTTCACAACGTGTTTCACGTTTCCCAACTCAGACGATACGTTAGTGATCCGTCACATGTACTCAATCCAGAAACAATCGAGTTAGATGAAACCATGACTTATGAAGAGGCACCATTGAAAATTTTGGACACTAAGGTGCGCAAAACCCGACGAGCTGAGACACAGATGGTGAAAGTTCTGTGGTGTAATAACAACGTTGAGGAAGCAACCTGGGAAGTGGAGTCGGTTATGCGTGAGAAGTACCCTCATCTGTTTACTTAAGGTATATTCGGTTCGGGTCGAACCTTTATTTTAAGGGGGATGAGAGCCTCGCGCGCTTTGTTTCTAAGTGTTTGTTTGATGTGATTATGTGTGTTTTGATTCTACGTTTGCCGATTCTTCTTTTATGTGATTTGTTGCTCGTACCTTGAGTACAGTATTTCCAACTCATTTTTCTCATTCAAATACCCTTCTATTGTCTTTCCCTCGAGCATGTTCTTATGATCTTATACTACCTTTTCAAGTACTCATTTTACCCTGTGATCAATGTTGCTAGTTAAGAGCGTGTCTTTTGAAGGATGGGTTTAAAGATTCGAGACGAATCTTTGTTTAAGGGGGGAAGATTGTAACACCCCATATTTTTAGGTTACTTGAATTGTACAAAGTATTGGGAGAATCTCGTTTTAAGGGCGTGAAAATCTATTTTGGGAATTAGGGTATACCTCCCGTTTAGATACGTTTTCCTAATTGGGCAACTGTTTGGCGAAATTACCGAAATACCCTTACTAAACCCTTCCTATTTTCTACAAAGGAATAAAACAAACACTCAAACCCTCCCCATCACCCTCACGGCAGCAGCAAAAGAAAAAAAAAAAAAAAAGAGGTACGTGAAAGAGGAGAGGAGAAGAAGAGGAGAAGAAGAGAAGAAGGAGAAGAGAAGGAGAACCGCCGCCGGCCGCCCGTCGTCGCCACCCGCGCACCACCGCCGACCCCCTTTGCCCTCTCTCTTGGTTTTTACACCAAGAGTTGTAAGTTTAACCCCTTTCTCTCATAATTTTCAGATTAGGGCTTCTAATTTATCATGTTAATTGAAGTTAAAACATGATTGTTGTATTGGGTGTTGTTTGTTTAGATTATAATCATGCTTAATTGTGGTTTTGATGCATGAATAATTGAATGCTAATTTAGGGTTTTTGAATTAGGGCTTCCTTAATCTTATGCCTTTTGTAGTATGATCATGATTATAATTGTGGGAATGACTTTGATTAATCCTATCCATGCTTAATTGTAGTTTTGGTGCATGAAATATTGGTTTCTATATTAGGGCTTTTGAAATTAGGGTTCATGGTTGTTTGGGGGTGATTTCATGGGTGGAATTATGTGAAATTTGGAGGGGATGCTTGTTATGAGATGGGTAAACCATGATTTTGATTTGAGAATGTTTCATGAGGTTTTAATTGATGAGACTGTATTCTGCCCATTTCTGAATTTTGCCTAATTTGGATGTTTAAGTTGTTATTATGGTGATTTATAGATGGATTAATGTTGTTAGTATACTTGGGAGGGTGTTGTGCGAATTTGGTGTTGTTTAGAGGTCGTTTGAATGTTGAAATCCAAAGTTAGAGTGCCTTGGATGCACTAGTAGGGTGATGGTTAGTAATTGGTGTATTGTTGGTTGATTTTAGGTTGTGTGTTTGAGGAAGTACCGTTCTAAAGTCTTGAGTTGATCTTGTGATTTCGCTAGTAAGGTAAGAACGTTGATCACAAATCTCTCACTAACCATTATCTTGTTTGATACGCTTGCTTGATCATCGTATGTTCTTGCTTTACACAATCATTCTGGTTACCCGTTTCGCTTGTACCTAACTATATCATTGAGCATGATTTTCCCTTCCATCTTATCAATGTTCGTTTGCGGTCTTTCGACCACCATACTCCCCACGGCCTTCGGCCCTCTTGCCTTCCTCGGCCCTTCGGCCTCTAGCCGAGACCACCACTCGGCCACTCGGTCGAGTGGTGTGTGTCCTTGTTGCTTGTGTTTTTGTTTCGCTTCAAGTATCTATCAATTATGATCATTATAATTTGTATCGTCAAATAATGCACCTTTGAATAACGTATATAAAACGGATGAAAGAAAATAAATGACTCCACCTAGAGTACGATGGATTCGGCTCGGCCGATCATCGTTTGATATACCTCTGATCAATGTACGTAGGGTCGGATTAGCTACCGACTTCCTAATAGTCTTCCTCCTAGATGGGAGCTCGTCCTACCGGCCTGTCTTGTGAGGGGTGTGCACACTCGGGATTATTAGGGCGATAATTACAACTCTAGCTCGAACAAAGTTCGTTAAGTGGGGCTATGGGGTAGGACCCTGGCCGAATAATTAAACAATATGTATATATTGAGCGACGATACTATTTTGATAATGCACTCTGTTGCTATTGTTAATCCTATGTTATAACGTCAATTCGTTCTTGTTAGCTACGCGCCTCAAGGCGCGTATCTTATTTGTTCTTTACATTTGTTAATTCTTACTCAGCCTGTGCTGACGTTCTGTTTTCTGGTTCGTCCCTACCGTGTTCTGGGGCCTATGTCAATCTTCGATGGCATAGTTGACAGGTCTTAATGAAATACTCAATGTGAAACATATTTCGAGAGAAAAACACAAAACGAAATAAAAGGTTTGTATATAATTGTTGAAAAATTAATTTACAATGGTTCATCTATATTTATACAAGTCTAATGTGAGCTGTACAGAAAGCTTATTTACAATTCTGTTGTAACTGTCAACCTCGACTATTGTGTAGGCGGTTATCTCTTGTCGGAAGGCTGACATCACCAAGTAACCAACTTTCTTTCTGTGGTTGCACTTGAACAAGCAGAGAAGAAGTAGTGATGCAGCAGTAGCTCAGCAATACTCTCTACATCCCCTCCTCAAGTGCAACTTGCCAAATTACTGCAGCAGACCAAGCTTGTTAACAAGATAGGAATGTTGTGCTGATCCTAAAGCTTTGGTCATAATGTCAGCAATTTGATTCTGACTTGAAATGTGCTGAGTGACAATCAAGCCATCTTGAATCTTTTCCCGAATGAAGTGACAGTCTAGTCTTAGGTGCTTAATTCTCTCGTGGAACACCGGGTTAGCCGCGATATGTTGGGCGGCTTTATTGTCGCAGTATAAAGGAATTGGCAGTGGAACTTGTATAAGAAAATCCTTCAACAAACCCTCCAACCAAACCAATTCTGCGGCTGTCTGGGACATACTTCTATATTCAGCTTCGGCAGAGGATCTGCTTACAGTAGTCTGCTTCTTTGTCTTCCAGGAAATGAGAGACTCTCCAAGAAAGACACAGTAACCAGTTAAAGACTTTCCAGTAAACATGCAAGTACCCCAATCTGCATCACAGTAGCTAGTCAACTTCATTTCAGATACTGTAGGATAGAACAAACCAGTATTGACAGTCTGTTTGAGGTATCTGACAAGGTATAAAGCTGCCTGCAGATGTGGTAAACGGGGCTCCTTCAGGAATTGACTGAGCTGCTGGACCGAATAGGAGATATCAGGTCGAGACAGATTCAAGTACAGCAATTTCCCGATCAACCTTCTGTAATTTTCAGGCTCAGACAAAATTTCCCCTTCATCCACTGACAGTCTGAGGCCAGTTGGCAAGGGAAAAGAATTTGATTTGCAGTCCACCATGCCATTGTCTTTTAATATGTCTAGGATGTATTTCCTTTGATTCAAGGAGATGCCCTTTTCAGTTCTGTTGACTTCAATTCCCAGGAAATATCTGAGTTCTCCTAGATCTTTAATAGTGAAAGCAGTGTCAAGGGAGCTTTTGATGGCTGCAATATCATGCTCATTACTCCCTGTAATGAGTAGATCATCTACATACACTAATATGGCAGTGTATAGATCTCCTGATGTTTTGGTAAAAAGAGAATAGTCATTCTTGCTTTGTGTATATCCATGAAGTAGCAAGAACTTAGTCAGTTCCAAGTTCCATTGCCTTGAAGCCTGCTTCAGCCCATACAATGACCTTTTGAGCAAACAAACTTCTCCAGATTTAGCTTTAGTATACCCTTCAGGAACTTTCATATATACCTCTTCATCTAGGAACCCATGCAGGAAAGCATTATTGATATCCAATTGGTGAAGTTTCCAATTCTGTGCAGCTGCAACAGCAATAAGGGATCTAACAGTGGTAAACTTTGCAACTGGACTGAAAGTATGTTTGTAATCCTTCCCTTCTATTTGATTGTATCCTTTGGCAACCAAGCGTGCCTTATGTCTTTCTATGCTCCCATCAGGCTTGAACTTAATTTTGAATACCCACTTAGCTCCAATAGCTTTCTTTCCAGCTGGTAATTGAACCAACTCCCAAGTCTGATTCTGTTCCAGGGCTTGTAGTTCTTTGTTCGTAGCTTCTACCCAATTTGAATCAGTTTTGGCTTCTTTGTATGTATTAGGCTCCTTGGTTTGTAGCACAGAATTGAGTGAAGCAACATACTCAGGACTAAAAGCATCAGAATCCAGACTACACAATTGCAGGATCTTACTTTCATTGTGAATCAAAGTTTCAGCATTATTGGAGGCATGCTGTAAGGATGATGGCAGACCTTTACAAATGAAGTCCTGCAGCTTCACAGATTGATGTCTGGTTCTTGTAGATCTTCTGTTATCATTGTTGGCTACAGGAAGCTGCTGAATTTCCTCACTTTCATATTCTGGATTATGGGAAGATGCTGCAGATTCTGATGATGCTGGCAGATCACTTACAGGTCCATCAGATGGAATGTCATCAGGAAATGTTGCAGGTGGTAAAGAATAGTGAACAGGGCTATCAGGACACATAGGAATGTAGGTTGTGGTAGACCATTCTTGTAAAGCAGACTTGTTTAGAAAAGGGAAAATATCTTCCCTGAATATTACATCTCTGCTTGTAAACAACTGTTGCTTATCAATGTCATAAAGCTTGTATCCTTTCTGCCCAAAAGGGTAGCCCACAAATATACACTTTCTGGATCTCGGCTCAAACTTGTCACCAGTGTTAATTGCAGCAAAACATAAGCATCCTAATACTCTCAGATTAGAGTAATCAGGTGTCTTTTTAAGCAAGATTTCAGTTGGAGTTTTCCAATCAAGAACTGATGATGGCATGAGATTTATCAGGTGTGTGGCAGCTAATATAGTTTCTCCCCAAAATTTCTTGGGTAAACCAGCCTGAAACCTCATTGCCCTAGCTGTTTCAAGCAAATGTCGATGTTTCCTTTCAACCCTACCATTTTGCTGAGGCACCCCTGCAATACTTCTTTGGTATAAAATTCCCTTAGCAGCAATCAGTTTCAACACTTCTCCTTGAAAAATTTCATTCCCATTGTCACTTCTCATCCTTTTTACAGTAGTATTAAACTGATTTTCTACATATGCCAGGAAACTTTTCAGAGTGTGGAAAACCTGAGTTTTGTCCTTCAAAAGAGTTGTCCATGTGACTCTTGAATTGTCATCAACAATAGTAAAAAAATATGACTCTCCTGTCATAGTCTTGGTTCTATATTTTCCCCATAGGTCGACATGGATTAACTCAAATAAACTTCCAGCAATAGAGGTACTACCAGGAAAAGGCAGCTTGTGCTGTTTTGCAAGAATACAGATATCACATTTCAAAGCTGTCATTTTATTTCCTTGAAAATCAGATACATGTCTCATCTTAGATAGAGATGTGTGCCCTAGTCTAGCATGTAGCAGCAAAAGATCACCCTTGGGTGTACTACAACTTTTAGAAGCATTACATGAACTGATTAAAGTACTGTCCTTATTTATATACACATGAGTAGATCCAAAGTGGTAGACTCCTCCCTTCTTGTATCCAATTCCAAGTATCCGCTTAGTTTCCAGGTCCTGGAAAGTGCATGCAGTAGCACTGAAATTAGCACTCATCTTTGAGTCTGCTAATAATCTCCCAACAGACAGTAATTGGTGCTTAAAACCAGGTAAAAACAACACATTTTGCAAAACAATGTCTTCTGTCAAACTCACATTTCCAGCCATATCAACCTTCTTCAAACTCCCATCAGGTAAGGTTACTAATATAGGCTTAGATAACTTCTTTAGGTCTCTAAAGACACTGACATTATAAGACATATGGTCGGAAGCACCAGAGTCCACAATCCAGGAACCAGAATTTGACACTATATGCTTTACTTCAACATTAGAGGCATAAGCAAGTGCCATACCTGCGACACTCATGTCTGAGGAGTGTAAAAATGGAGCATTAGTTGCAGGTGAATAAGAGTTAGAGGAGGCATTCTGCATATGCTGCATGAATTTGCTGAATAAAGCATTCACCATCTTGTCATCCAGTTGAGGTTCAGCAGCACAGTCAAATGGTGTATCATCTGCATATTGGTTGACATTCTCAACATTTGCTGCCAGTTTCTTTTGGTGTGGCATTTGTTTGTTACCTCCCTTTGATCCTGGGTAGAGATTTGGATGTAATTTCCAGCAAAAATCTCTGGTATGCCCGACCTTATTGCAGTATGAACACCTGAAGGATGGTCTGTCTTCTGTCTCATGTCTAGGCTTCTTCTGTTCACTAGAACTTCCCCTGTAGTTACTAGATGAAACACCACCTCCTCCATTATACCCTTTCTGTGTGCCTTTGTTGTAATGCTGAGCTGCCATAGCTGAGGAGCTGCCTTGCTCAAAATTGGGTCCATTGCTTACTGTCTGACCAGATTCAATGTTCTGAATCTTAAAGTAAATCTCATTGACAGTTGGAAGAGGCTCAATAGAAAGGATTTGACCTCTGACAGTGTCATGCTTGCTGTGTAATCCCATCAGAAACTCCAAAGATCTGTCCCTTTTGCTCCTATCCACCATTTTCTCCAGGAGATTGCAAGTACAGGGATTGATGACACCACATTCACAGGTTGGATATGGATCCAAACTCTGCAGCTCCTCAGAGACATTTTTCTGCCTGCAGTAGTAAGAGGCGACTGACTCTCCATCTTCTTGAGAAATTTGCAGTAAATCTCTTCGGAGCTGGTACAGGTAAGGTGCTGTTGTCTGGTTGTATCTCTCCTTCAATTCCTCCCATAAAGCTTGAGAAGATGTGGCATACAACAAACCTCAGCCAGCTTTGGGTCAATAGAGCTCAAAATCCAGCCAAGAATTGTGTAATCAATTCTTAACCAATCTTGAAACTTCTCATCATCCTCAAGAGGTCTCTCAACAGCACCAGACACAAAACCATATTTGTTGCGAGAAATCAGTGCCATCCTCACTGCCCTGGCCCATTTCTGATAATTTTTACCAGTAAACTGAGTGTTCACCAGGCGAACATTGCTCAAATCTCCATTTGGTAAAAAATAGGGATCTCGAAAAGCAGCAGCAGTAGAATAACTGCCATTGGTCTGAGAATTGGTACTATTCATCATTTTGTGATTTCTGAATGAATGTCACCAAAATTTCAGGAACAACAAAAAAATAATAGTCAACTGTAATCGGAATCCTGCAAAAGATTCACTAACCAACCAAATACCAAAAAAAACTCCAAACTTGCAGTAAAATCAAGCGAATTTCTGTAGCAAACCAGTCGTTATGTAGCGAAATCTTTTCCAACAAGATTCAGCCACAACGAGGTAAAACCAGCACAAAACACAAATGAGATGAAGTCTGAACTTCAAACAACCAAGATGAACTGATTCACAACTATCCGAAGGTGTGAATCCTGTAGATTTACTGAGAAATCAGTAAAATCAACCAAAAACTCGAAAACTGAGTAATTTCCAGTGGAATTTCGATGATTGGAAAGGCGTTATGTAGTGGAAGCTTCTCCGAGAAGATTCTACTACAATTGAGCAAGTAATGTTGACTGTGAAGAAAAAGAAAAAGAAAAACAATGGCGCGAAATTTTCTGATTTCTTCCACAATGTGTAGAGAATCAGAAGAAGGGGAGTGAAAATGTGAGAGAATGATATGATTTGTGTGAAAATCTGAGGTGAAAAACAGGTAAATTTTGTGAATTTGGTGTGGAAAAAGGATCAAAATATGGAAAAATTGGGGGAAAAATATGAACAGACAGATTTCGGATGAAAATTGGGGTGAAAATCGGATCAAAATGCGGAATTTGTGGCTTTAGATCGTAACCTATTGACTGATACCATGATGAAATACTCAATGTGAAACAT
Source organism: Spergularia marina (assembly GCA_963680865.1). NCBI lineage: Eukaryota > Viridiplantae > Streptophyta > Magnoliopsida > Caryophyllales > Caryophyllaceae > Spergularia > Spergularia marina. The sequence goes on along the minus strand of OY804553.1, from coordinate 15,030,526 downwards.
ATTTCGAGAGAAAAACACAAAACGAAATAAAAGGTTTGTATATAATTGTTGAAAAATTAATTTACAATGGTTCATCTATATTTATACAAGTCTAATGTGAGCTGTACAGAAAGCTTATTTACAATTCTGTTGTAACTGTCAACCTCGACTATTGTGTAGGCGGTTATCTCTTGTCGGAAGGCTGACATCACCAAGTAACCAACTTTCTTTCTGTGGTTGCACTTGAACAAGCAGAGAAGAAGTAGTGATGCAGCAGTAGCTCAGCAATACTCTCTACAGGTCTTGATGATATGGCTGCATGCTTACGAAGCTAATCATGTTGGGGTTTTCGAAAGACTTTGTTTTATCTCAGACTTCATTTCGTTTTAATTATGTAATTTGGATTTCGTTTTGAGAACTATAAGCTCGACATTTAAAGACTTCCGCTGTTTTATTTCCCGTTGGTTAGTTGATGTAGGTGGCATGTCGATAACAATGTTAGGGCAAAGGCGAAGTTGATATTTGGCACCAAGGCATTAGCGAACGCAATTGTGAACAGCTCCTGGAAGAAGGTTGTGGAGGCTACGACAGTGGATAGTCTGCAATTAGCAATACAGAACCTAATCTCAACATGGGGTAGGACTGGTGAGTTTCGGGATTATATCAATCAGAAGTGGCTTCCACATATCGAGAAGTTTACGTTTGCACACACGAACGACGTACGCCATTACGGGAACGTTTGTACGAGCCGTGTGGAAAGTGCTCATGCGGCTTTGAAGATATGGTTATCGACATGTACGGGGTCTGTCGATTCTGTGTTTCGGAAAATCCACAGTCACCATTGTGCCCAAATTGGACAGATTAAGAGGTTGCTTGAAGATTCTCGTAACAATGTTCGCTCAACCAGGCTTGGTCGTCCTTTTAGGTTATTGTGTTGTCATATATCTCTATATTCCATTAGTTTGTTGGAAGTGGAGAAGAAGCGGTACGAGAGCCTCGGGTCGACTGTTGTGGAAAACTGCGGTTGTGTATTGTCTCGGACTCACAGCCCTCCGTGTGCTTGTATGATTAACAATGCAATCGAGGAAGGGTATGAGTTCTACCCGTACCATGTAGCTGAATTTTGGTCAAGGCTTATCTATCAGGAAGGTTCGATAAACGATCATCCTCGTGACGCCCGGACAGCAGAGCTAGATGAGTTTGAGATGTTGGTCAACCAGGGCCGCAACGCACAACCTGCCACGGTACGAGCTCTAAACATTAGAATTAATAGTGTACTCCATCCCGAGGAGGAAGGTATGAAGGAGCCGCAAAGGAAAGAGAATCCAAGGGGTAGGCCTCGTAAAAAGAGCACGAGGGCAGACCCATCTTGGTTTGAACATGTTGCTCGTATGCCCGACCGCAATTCTAGTTCTAAGCAAAGCGAAAGTCGGAGCACTCGTAGGCAGTCTCAACCGAGGCCAAGCAATACAGGTGAAAAAATGTGTACTTTGATTTTTGGGATATTTAATTATATTGTTTTTGTTGAGTTTTGTAAATGAATTTATTTAAATTGTTTTTGTTGAGTTTTATAAATGAATTTATCGAAATTGTTTTTATAAAAATTTATAAATGAATTTATCGAAATTGTTTTTATTGAGTTTTATAAATGAATTTAGGTAAATTGTTTTTCTTGAGTTTTATAAATGAATTTAGGTAAATTGTTTTTCTTGAGTTTTATAAATGAATTTTGGTAAATGAATTTCTATACACATAGAACTTGTAAAAAATAATTTGATAATTAATTATCGTAAATTGCTAAATTAATTGTATTTTCGTATGTGTATGTAGTTCCCGTTGTTCCCGGAGCACCCTTGATGAGAAATTATTGCACTGACGTCGATGCCTTCCCTTACAAGTGTCAACTCGCACCCGGAATATTTGATTACCTCATCGGGTGGTTCGATCCTTGAGGAGATGGGCATTGCGGTTCCGGTGTATATCTCACGTCCTTCGTGGAGAGGATGATCATTTTGTACAGATGCGTGTAGCCCTCATGGCCGAAATTCGGAAACCTATTTATAATGAGATTTACGGTGGAGCAGAAAGAAGAGATGTTGCAACGATGCACATTAGTTCGGAAAACAATGGATCGTGCGGGAGGCCAAACTGGATGCACTGCCCAAATGATGGATATGGTTTCTCTTCGATGCACAACTGGACAGTTGTGGTGTATTATTGTCGTTACCAAGGGGACGAGCTGGTTGAGCAATCGGGCTACACCATTTTACCGATGCGTACTCCTATTGGCACATCCGAACCTGCCGGAATATTAGTTTTGTTGAACACGGGTGGCCATTGGATTCGCTTGTTTCTTAAAGAAACATTCCCAATGCCCCGTGTTGAACCTCAGTGGTCCTATTTGTGTGACCGTGAACTTATCTCGCAATGGGCAAACCTATATGGAGCACATCACGCCTTGTGGGAGTCGATCATTAGTTGTTCTTAGTTATGTGATAAAACTCCATGTAATAGGGGTTGATTTTGGTGAATTATATGAAAGGTCCTTTTTAGTGTATTATAGTTGTCCATTCCAGTGACTTCTTGCACTTTGAGTGACTCCTCGGATCATTTGAGTGAGTTGAGTGACTCCTCGGATTAGTAGTTGACATTTGCTGTAAATGATTTATTTGCAATTCATTCCACACATGTTTATGCTCTGTCGATATGGTGAGCAAATAAACCGGAAAACATGTATTGGAAAAGAGATGAAAATAGTACATGAGTTCCGGTAGTGTTGTGTGTACTACTACTACTTACATACACGCCTAAGCCTAAGGCTAAGGCAGTGCAAATGCCTTGGGGCCTGCTATCATTATCTTTTACAATTAACTGGCATTGACACTATTAAGGTGTTCAGCGTCGTAGCGGTAGTTGCGATCACGTCAACCTGATCTTAATTTACAAAGCATGATCAGGAAATTCATGCCCACACAACCAAAATATAATGTAGTGTAGTTTGTTACAGTCATCCAACAGAAATAGATCAGATAATTTCATCCAACAGAAGTTGACGCACGTCCTCTTTTGCTGTTCTTCTTCTCCATTGCCTTAGTCCTAGCCAGCTCCATGAGTGTGACCGCTGCCTCATTGTACTCGTCAAGACATAGCAGTGCCATGAACACTGGCCGACATGACTTAAAGTAACATGAAACCTGCACATATTGGATTAGTGGTGATTAGAACACATCTCGACAATTACTTGTGTTTCACCGCACTTTCGAGTGTAAGTAGAGAACATGTAAGCGTAGTTGTACCTCGGCAGTACTTGGCACTCCTTTGTCCCATAGGTAAATGGCAAGAAGCATCATGATTCCGCAACTAATTCTGGAAGAAAGTATAGAAGCATAAAATTGTAGACTAATATATGATTAAACAAGTGACCAAAGAAAGGAAATAAGGCAATGAATTGTTTTCTTACGTGTCACGATGATTTGGAATGCGAGTCAAGTCGGTACGCCAACTTCGAACCCTATCCCCATATCCATCTCCTCGAAGAGAATTTCGCAATGCCACGAACATGGAGATCTATGTAAGAGTACAATATGTCCCGTTTACATAAGGTAATACAATTATATGGTGATATAAGAAAATGACATAAGAATTTAGCAATGAGCTCACCATTTGGTCTTTAATAACAGGGGTATGGTAGTCACTGTCCACTGCATGTATTAAGTCCAGCAAAGTAACAGTTTCTTCACCAGCGTCAAAGACGTAACAGAACCAGTAGGTCTCCCATAAAATAGGGAAGAAGAACTGCAACACATTGTGAAATAATTCTGTAATGGTAAATGGTTTTGGTATTTATAATGTAGTGCGAGGAGTACAAGGGCCAAGAATTTTACCACTTTGCATATGTCCATGTCAAGATGAGCAGCAGACGCTCGAAGCTTTGCAAATGAATCGTGGAACGTCAGATGATTAGTGCTAAACACCTTCTTGTCCTCTAAATTATACACAAATGCAGAAGCCTACACAATAATTTCATTATATTAAGTACGAGTATATAATAAAAGTGCATTGTGAAAATTATGAAAGCGTAAACCGTAGTATGGGTGTAGAGCGCCAACCATGTGGTCCGGGTTAAACATGAAGCGCTGTCCACCCCATTTCTTGTTGTACAGGATGTTGACGGTCCGAACCAAATCAGTCCGAGCTCATCGTTGTCTTAGGGCGAAGTTGTCACGTACGTCGTGTACATACAAAAACATCTCATCAACAACTACGGCGTCCAAATTTGGGGAGTCAACTACGACAGCAGGAACAGCTCCTCGGGTCCTACTATTAAAATCAGAAAATGTGTAAAACAATAAAAAGGTCTAACCAAAAACATCCTTTAGGCAGTTGAATCGGAGTGTTAGCAAACATACCTAACCCGAGGATGGTCTTTGTAAGTTGTATGTATTGAATCAGTTCTTCAATGTCTTCAATAGGTTTCTAGCCAACCAAGGTCCCGCCCGGTGCTATTGCTTGTGACTCGCTAGTGTAGGCAGCGATACATTGCAACGTGTCATTCACCATCTTCTCAACAAGTGTGCTTGTTGTTGTGTTTGGAGGTCGGTATGGAGGCTGACCTACATCCGTCATTATTCTGGCAGACAACTTGGTGATGTCTGCCAGGTCATCCCACCCCAGCAGGTCGTCGAAGTTCCCCATGGTCTCCTCAGCCCTTCCAATGTCATTCTCTGACCTTTCCGGGGACTGTATCTCCTCATGAACTGGTGAGCTCTCCGTGCTTTTGCCATCTGTCTGGGCCCTCTCCATCTCGTCAGCCAATTTCTCCGCCTCTTGCTCTAAGGCCAGCATCTGAGCAGCCCTCTTCTTTCCAAGCTCGACAGCTCTCTTAGCAGACATGATGGCTGCTGCCTTATCCTTTTCAGCCTTTTCCTTCTCAGCCTTTTCCTTCTCGGCTGCTTCTTTCTCAGCCTTTTCTTTCTCGCCTGCCTCCTTTTCGGCGGCAAACTTGGCCAGAGCCTGAGCGCGTCTCTCGGCCACAATCTTAGTTGCCCTTCGACTGAGGTATTCCTCAACTGTAATGGAACGCCTGGGTGGACCACTGATACTCGTTATCACCTCCTCACTGTTAGTCTGTTTGTAACGGGCCCTCTTATTAGCAGTCCTGCTTTGAGCATTCCTTTCAGCTCCTCTCATTAACAACCTTTGCATTTGCAGATTATACTCATATCGACCACTGAGGTCATTGTCATTGTCATTGCAACCGTCACCAACAATCAGAATCTCCTCTGCCTTAATGTTTTTGTCCGAAATATCACCCGTTGTACAACCTTCTCCGAAGTTGTTTGTGTTGGAACTCTCACCAACGTGCATTCTTTTAGATGACCGCTTATGAAGCTCTAATGCCGTGATGCCAACGACAACGGGTCTACTGTCGTTTTCCTTTCTCTTCAACACTGAAGGCCTCGAAGATGTAGGTGGTTGAGTGAGTGGTTTTGGCGCATTGCGTCCAATCTCAACAACGCCCTTTCTTCGCTTACGAGGCAGCCTATCACTTGGAATGTCGCTGATGGTGGCGTCCCTTGCACTAGTACGTGAGAGCAAGACTCTCATACGATTATCACCATAAGGCATGTGCAGCTGCTCGGACGGGTGACCAGTTCCATAAGGGACGTTGTCAACAAACTGTCACATAAGCCAAGCATACAATCAGTTAACAATATAAGTTAGCAGATTATTTGGTTGAAAAACTAATAACTAGAATCCAACTTACATTCATCGCTCCGTACTGCCCCCCTCTTTTGTAATCTCGCGCAATGCTAGTGGTCAGAGACGCTTCGTTCCAAGCTAGGATTCTAGGAGAGCGATACCAGTCCACTCGGTTTGCCAAAGGCTTGTTGTCAAGGTATAGTATCTGCACAAAATTTGAATTTTAGCTTTAGGTTATAAATCCGTGAAACATGAAAATTAATGAACAAACAAACAACTTATTCAAAACATAACTTAACACTTATTGAAAACATCACTTACCATCAATACAAGTGCACATCCGCCGGCATTGTTAACAACACCAACCTTGTTCGTACCCCGTCTGATCTTCGTTTTCTGGTCATGGAAACGACGACCGGCTTCAACCAACCAATCATACACAAACTGCGACCACGAAAAGTCTTTGAAGTTTCTAAAGGTGCCTATGGAGGCACAGAGTAGCAAACCAGATATTTTCTGTGCTTGCGTAGGGCATAACACAGTCCCTAGCACATAGTGTAGAAATACGAGACGAAATTCATCATCACCCATATTGCCTTTCACTAAGGCCTCTATCAGAACAGCCGGCAAAATACCATAGTTGAACTTGTACTTGATGTTGAACCTATCATACATTTTATGCTGATCCTCGGAAAGCAGTTGATCAACACTCGTTGGCACAACACGACCATCCCTTGGCAATCCAAGGATTGTACTAACGTGGTTTGGACGAACCCGTAACTCTGTCCCGTCATCAAACACCAACGAGTATTGACTAGGATCCCACTTCTTGTACAACCACATGCAGAAGCGGCGGTCCAAAGTCCCTAACACACTCAAGTCCAAGAAGACCCCAAGTCCTATGTCTCTGATAAGGGCATGACATTGTGGTGGAAGAAGTACGAGCATCTTGTACAACATCGTAAGCCTTGTGTTAACCAAGTTTTTATCATCAGAAGGGATATCTTCATCTTCTTCCTCACCAGATTCTGATTCTTCACCGTCTTCTTCCGATTCAGGAATCTCTACACATGGTTGTTCATGAACAATACTTGTCCTTCGTTGTGAATGCGGTATCTTTTTTGCAGCAGACTTAACCGGCATTATGGCTTTCCTGCGATAATGAAATCAGATTATTCGTATATTCATTGTTAATCAGAAACGGTCTCAAACACACCATAAACTATATGAAGTCATAAATTCAAAATCACCAACACCACATTTTTTGAAATCAGAAAAAGTCTTACGACAAAGTTTTTCATTAACATGTGCACTATTGATTCACGAATTAACAATTTCACGGATTTAATAAAATTACCAAATGGTCTCGAAAAAGCAATACACCATATGAACTCATCTATTGGGAAATTTGAAGTTTGTATCACGAATACAAATACTCATCCGCTTTCACATAAACTCATATTGAGTACAATTTCTTAACATTGTAAACAATATATTGTGACCAAAAAGAATAACTTGTGTTACTAGCTGAATTAATGTCAATCAAACGCAAGATCATCAATCAATCTAATAAATGTATAGGTTTACTAACTTTATGCGGGTATGCCTCAATTTCACCGACTAATTCCCACAACAAAATAATAAATGTACAAAATAAATCAAGCTAATCTATAACTCTGTTTTTTTTTTTTTTTTTCTTGATCACACATGCAATACGAAATCTATGTTTTTTTACTACAAAATATATCAAGCTAATCTAAAACTCTGTTTTTTTTTTTCCTTTCTTGATCACACATGCAATACGAAATCTATGTTTTTTTCTAAAAAATAAATCAAGGTAAATTTTTTTCAAACTTCATCACTCTTTCATTAATCAAAATTATTCAAATCAACTATGTTTGAGCTAAAAAATGAAATAAAATCCTCGATCTATTTACATGAACAATATTCACACCTACTTGTTTGAAATGACTACAAATAAAGATAACGGTGCGAAATCAAGAGGAATCGGGTTGATTTAAACTCACCTTTTGGTTGAAAGAAGTAAACCTTCGAGGAGATAACGATCTTCGATCCGATTAACCGTCGGCTTGTGCTGTTGAACGGCGAGATTCCGGGAAGTGCTTAAAGATTTGAAAGAAAATAATTGAGACGTATGAGAGTGGGAAGTTTTGGAGTGAGAGGGATAAGGAGTAAATTATGGAGAGAAAGAAAATAAAGAGAGACGGAGAGAGAGAGAGAGAGTGAGTGAGAGAGAGATAATAATTTCGTCAATCGAGGGGATTATGGTTGTGGAAGTGATCTCCATGTGTGCGACATGGAGTTAGGGAAGGGGATTGGATGGGACGTTACAGTAAAGGTAGAGTGTAGAGGAGGCATAATGTGTTAATATTTGAACATTTTCCACCAAATTTCAAAATATGTAACCGTCAAAAGAGAGATATCGAAATTGGAATCAATCAATAAATGGTGTTCTAAATGAATTTATAAACATACAGATGAAACACTTGTAAATTGACATCTAAATCAATATAGACTATGTGGAATGATAATGTAATATTAATTGAATGAATATGGGTGATTTTTGTGACCTTTGTATTATTATAGATTTGTACTCGTGGAGGCGGCAATGGGGTGGGTCGAGTCGGGTTCGGATTGGATAACTTAGGGTTTGGGGTTATAATCCATTCAGGTTGATTCGGATCGGGTTGGGTTGGTTCATGCTGGGTTGAGACTATTATCGGAACTCAGGCAATGTCGCGTCGGGTCAGGATTAGGTGTCATAAAACTTTACAAATACGAGTCCGGTTTTTAATGAGATCGGGTGTTGGCGGGTACAGTATAATATTTGAATACAATTAGTTACAATCAGGTCAGCATAGGTGGGGTAATTGGTTAGTGAATATCATTCATATCATATTAGTTGACGAAAATGATATTCTTTATTTTGAATATTTTGAATATTTTAATTCATAACTTTATTTTTATTTATTATATAACTTTATTCTGGTCTAATTTATTTCTTATTTTGGTATAGCTATTTTATGAGCTTCTTCTATGTGGTAAATTGCTCCAAGTGAACAATCTTCCTTTATAAGTGTGTACTCTCGTTTCTCAGGTTGTGTACTTTTAACATACAAATTAACATACTTTTACTAATGCTACATATCGAAAATGATAATAATAACTAATGGTACATTGTATTTCTTAAAGGATTGTCGAACATAGCCTACTAGTTGTCTGCGTGTTTATATTGTTATACTCGTTATATAAGAATGTCGGCTTATATTTCTTATAATATTATTATGTTATCTATTTCTATCCGTTACTATATTATCTCCTTTCAACTTATACCTATTGTGTACTTTAACAAAGAAATTGATGTACTTTTATATATAAAATTTACCATAATTACCTTACCATCATATTGTACGAACATAAATCACCATAATTAGCTAACTTACGACCATAAATTATATTATTTTCCATAAATTAGCTAATTATTACCATATTATATAATTTCCAACTGCTATCGAATTAATAAGTGGCAACTGTGCTAATGGAAAAGACTTGGTTTCATGTTTTGCTATATAGTATTAGATTCGATATGTAAAAAGAGTTGATGAATCATATTATATGTGAACACGAGTGGAAATATGGAGACAATAACAAAGTTGTGATTTACACAAATCAATCTACATAACAACAATGATAGTTAAAGTAAAACCTATATGATCAAATGGAAAGACTTAATATGATTGAACATGAATACCAATTTACCATCAACAAAATATGTCGAGATATAGTTTATCGGGAATTTATATTGGTTACTGAGACTATGTTTGATAGGACTGCATCTTTCTGATCTGATCTAATCTGAATTTGATTGCTCCTGATCTGATTTGAATGACTCTTAACTGATTTGAGTTGAAAAATTGATTGAATTTCAACGAATTAGTATAAAAAATGGACCATATTCATTGATCGTTATTTGAGCAATTCTGATCTGATCTGATCTGATTTGAATGACTCTGATCTGATCTGATCTGAATGACTCTGAACTGATCTGAATACTACTTTTATTAAGTCCTATCAAACAGAGCCTAAATACGATATAGTATTTAAATACAACTACTTATAATCCTACACGTGTCCGAGTGGTGTCTGACACCACTCCGTGCTTCATATGTTATAATACATGGTGGACATGAAACCGGTACAACACGATAGATGTTAATAAACTCACTTGTGATGGAACATTAACACGATAGGCAGTTCATTTTGTTGATTCTATATATTATTAACAAAATTATGTGTGAAAGACATGAATCCCAAAAATTATATATAAAATACCAAATATTTTGGTCAATAATTGTCTTATATTAACGGTCAACTGGGTCTATAGTTCGTGTGTAAGATTTCACAAGCATAGAAGAGATAACTAAAAGTAAACATACAAGATTCAATAGCGGTCATGTGTAATAAACATATGAGAGTTAAAACGAGTGTGAGTCAATATGAAATAAAGGTTTGATTCGAGTAGTATTTATCATTAACCCTGAACTATGCTCTTCATGTTTCCTTCAATAACATAGATCATTCTTAATCTAAGTTTTATTTTATAATAAGTTTCAATACAGTAAAATATTAATATATGGTATTACGGCGAGAGCATGGACTTCACTTGATATGGTAAGTACGTTTTTTTGTTATTCGAGTTATGCAAGACATCCTTGGTTTCGTGCGTAGTTACTCTGGACATTTACTTAATTGTCCTTATATAGAGTATATCGGATCTAACGGTTACTTTTGCCTACTTTTGCCTACCTTATATATAGTATATCTGATTTAACGGTTTGCAAGTAATTTTGCCTACGTATGCCTATCTTTTTGCATTTTTTGATTCCATTACCACATCCACGATTTTGAGTGTTAACAATCTTATGATCTAGAATTACAAATGTTGATCTACAGTGGAATTTATTTACTAACACTTAATGATCTATTTTTACAAATATTCATTCAGAATGGATTGTATTGAGTTTACATTGAAATTGAGATTTATCTCAACAACCTGTGAAATAATGCAAGTGAATCAAAAATCCGAAATCCGAATTGACAAATTGTGCAAGTGAATCAAAATCCGAAAGCCGACATGTCAAAATGTGTAAGTCAATCAAAAATCCGAAAATCTTATTGTTGCAATGTCAATCAGTTTTTTTTTAAAACAAACTCTTCTTAAACAGAAACAAACAACTTCACACCTTAAATAGCAACTCCGCACATCACACCAAGAACAAATACAAGGGTTTCTTACATACTCCGAAAATTAAAATAAATATAAACGTACGTCTACATAATTATCCTTGAAATTAAACAATACTTAATGTATCGCAATTGTCTTTAAATGAATGGAAACAAACTTTCCAAGTCGAAGACGGTGGCTTATTCTCCTTGTCATGCATGGCCTCATACTTGATGTCCTCAATTAGCATGTCTAGTGTAATAGTCGACCTCTTCGTCTTCTTTGAGATTTTTTTTCTTCTTCAACAGCGATTGCGTCAATCTCTTCTTCGAGTGTCCAAACCTTCTCCATGCTCTCGTAAATCATTAATATAGATGAAGTCCGATATCCACTTAAATCAATTCTCACCTACAACAAAACATACGTTTTCTCAAACATTTACAATTATCACTTAACAATGTGTACCTCTAAGTAAATTACAAACAAAAACAATTACAACGAAAATTCTAACCTTTGTTGAACCATATAGTTCACGTAGCTTGTGCAAGAAACACTCCAGTTCAACCCTTAATGCATGACTCTGATGGAGGATGGACGGGAGTATGGATGTCCAACTACGGCCACGTTCAAATTGTCTAGTGATCACCGATGTTCCACCATCCACAAACAAAGAGTATAGTAGCGGAGTTTTTTCCGGTACATAGCATAGAATCCAAGAGTTTGTTGTGTTGTATACCTAAGCTCCCTTTTAAAACACTTAGAAGTTGAACATACTCTTGTTCATACACTAACATGTTGTGAACTCTAAGTTTGCAGGCCTACGAGGCGTCGATGTCATCTAACATAGTAACGAAAACGATTTACAACATAAATCGACTACAAAATTTATTATAATTCACATAAAATAATTAATGTATATTCTACACTTACCACGGTTCGTCGTCGTGATCGAAAATTATGCTATTCCTGAACACCATAATTTCTTTTTTTCTTGCGTTTTAATATGCTTATTCTTTGTACCGGCTCATACAATTTATAGACTAAGACTAACATCACCTAACTTAACTAGCAATTAATTGTTTGGGTAGGTAATTTTAATAAATTTTACGAAAAGAGGTACAACTTTTTAAGCAATTTTGTCGATATCCTCATTTCGTCAAACATGGATGTCGTGGTTTTGATTTACCTTTGAAATTATTCATTCAGATTGCGAACATTATATTGCGAAAAATATCATCTTTGTATACCACTAATGTGCTATGTACTCAATAAAAACAACCATCTGAATGATATTCTCAAGTCTAAACTAAATGCATTATCTAAATGAAAATTATAAAACTACGCCTAAATATATACATCACCATCTCAATGAAAATTTGGGTGTTTCGAAATAAAATTATAAACAAACAAACAAACACATCTCTTCTCAATATTTTCATTTGGGCCGACATAAGCAATCTTCCAATTGGGCCGCCGAACTGCATTGGGCTTGAAACAGAACATACTCAATTCAATGATAAGAAAGAACAAAGCATGCTCGACTACATCACTTCGGGGCAACTCTGTTTGGCCCATCTCGCTTGTACGCAACGTACAACGGCCGAACATCTTCATCAATTATCCTCATATACTCATCAATATTGGCCGATCTTTCAGAAGGCGATGCCTCAAGTAATGGACTCAGTCTTCGAATAATCTCCTTCGCTTGCTACAAGTTAAATTACTCAAACTAATAAGCTACAATTCAAAAACAAACTATAATCGAATACAATGGGCTACTATAAAAAATTTGAAATTGATTAGGAGCTTACCGAGTTAGAGTCAACACATTTCTCTTTCCCTTTAGGCATCAACAATGAGGATGTTGCCGCCGGGTTCACAATAACCGGGTGAGAGACATTAAGGTACCAACGAACGTAGCCGTCTTCCACGGAATGCATAGGCTCTGCCGCCTTTGAAATAGCATCTAAGGACATCATATGACACTCTAGCCTACCCCACAAATCATCAAACAATTCCGGAAAACTCACCTCGTACCCTACCCCAAACGCTAGACGGTACGCACTACTAGGGGTTGTGGGGGATTTGGGTATAACCTGTACATACCCAAATTGTCTAAGGCTTCGAGTTGGGTCATAAGACTCACCAACATCCCCAAACCGAATAATCCCACTGAATAAGGAACGTGGCACCCTTTTGCCAAGCCCCTTACTGTATGGAAGCCACATAACCTCAGTGGGTTTCAAATTATCCAAAACAAACCTGTAGTGCCTTTAGCGTTCACCACTTTGAAGGGCAGGTACACCCCGAGTGTCCCACAGGAGTGAGCGTGGCTCATTGTCCCTAACTAACCGACCCTCGCATCTAGTGGGTCGTAAAGGAGGGAAGTACTCGTAAACCCACGCTTGCAGTAGTGTAAGACAACCTGATATGCCCTTCGCATTAGCTCGCGATGCTATACCAAGTTGCCTGTACAAATATGCAAGCGTCCCAGCACCCCCAAGCATATTTCTTAACTTGCTCATAATCATTCAAAAAAAAGTTATACGGCAGCCCGCACACGGTCTCTGCTTTTATTAACAAACAATGTTGAACTGAGCAAATAAAGCAAGTAACTCTGCACCTCAACCTCGGGATCATGACCCTTCCTCAACATACCCATCATATGCTCCACGAGAACACCCCCAGACTTGTACCAAGGAGCCTTCCTCCCGCTATCTCGATCAACCGACTCTTTCAACTCATATGGCATCCTACCAAGAAGGTCACACATGTCAGCCTTGTATTGATCTGACGATGCACTACCCCTAAGTACATCACCCTCAACAGGAATGCGAAGGATATATAAACATCGTGCAAGAGTATGCTCATCTCTCCAAAAGGCATGTGGAAGGTGTTCGTGTCAGGCTGTCATCGCTCAACAAAAGCTGATATCAAAGGAATGTCCAAATGCCGTATCATGCAACTTTGCAAGTGAGACAAACCACAAGCAGACACCTTCTCCTTTGGTACCTTATGGAAAAACTCATATTGACGAAGCATCTCTAGATGTCTCTCACGGGTGCAGCAATGAATAACACCGCGGTCTTTGCAAGTCTCATTCCAAATATGATGAGCAACATGACCCCCGAAGCTATGGATCACATTCACTTGCATTGGACCTCCCGCGGCACTTTCACTTAGGACCCATGACATATCTCTATCCTTCCTTTTTCTCTTCCTAGGTAATGCTAAAGAGTCTGATGATTCTTCACCTCTACTAAAATGACCACGAGCTCCTCGTGCAAGGTAAGCACGAGAAGACGCAGTCGAAGAACCTCCTTCACCAACTGTACTTCTAATTTTGTCATTATCAAACTCATCCTCACCCTCACTTGACTAACTAAATTCCTCCGACGACGTATCATCTTCCTTCTCAGCTACACGCCTACTAAACTTATGACCACCTAAATCCTTGGTCAATCCATGACCACGACCATTTCCGCGACCATTACCTCGACCATTTCCTCGACCATTTACTCGACCATTTCCTCGACCATTTACTCGACCACCACCACGTCCACCAACACGACCACCAGCTCCCCCACCGATACAAATATAAACATCGCCTTCCATCTACAGCAATTCAAACAAATTCACTAAACAAAACACCAATTTCCAGTTTCCTAATCCTAAATAACTACATCTACCAATACCATCTACAACAATTCAAATTCTTCACTACACAAATCACCAATTTCCGAATTTCCTAATCAAAACACACATTCGCGATTTTGGGCACAATTATTAGGCTTTTCCTACAACACCCATGAATTCAATAACATCTAAATTTCTCCAATTTACGATATTCCTAATCAAAACACACAATTCACTAATTCACTATTTTGGGCACAATTTCTCCACTCAATTCAATTATCAATGCTTTTCAAACTAATAATTGAAAACCTTGCCATATTATGAGTTTAAATTGGAACATAAAAACATACCTTATCTGGATAAGCTCCACAAATCTGGATTTCGATTTCTGGGATTGATTAGCTCAAATTCTCTAAATAAAAGTTATGAGCTCATATGAGTTAGGATTTACTGATTAAATTGATGACATTTAATCAATTAAATCAGGGAAAGGAAAATGAAATTGTATTCTGTTAGCAAAATTTGGGGATTTTTGGGGAAAATATGAGACGAACAATATACGAAGGAGATAGATATGGAAAAAGAGAAATGGAGAAATGAGGTTCAAAGATATGGAGAAGGAGAGTGGAGAAGGAGAGAAGAGTAGTAATGAGGGAGAAATGGGGAACAGAGAGGAGAAGAGAGAAGAGTAGTAATGAGGGAGGGTGAAATACGGGGAAGTCATTAGTGAAGTTAATTAGTGAGGGCACAAGCGGAAAAGTGAAAATACGGGCGACAAAATACGGGCGACAAAAAGCAATCGGGTATATAAAACCACTAAGGGCCTTAGCGATTTTATATATGGGTGACGTGCACCCCATCTTGTTGAACAAGTATTTTTCCGACCCATTTTGTTTTTAGCATTAGTTCAAAAAATCGTTCAAAATTAGTTGATTTAGTTGCTGATGTATGTAAAATTACATAAAAATGCATGATATATTTTTAACCTTATTTTATTTTAGAAATAAATGAGGGTAAATTAGGAATAAAATAATCATAAATAGCTTAAATTTTAATAAGTTACATAAGGTAACTTATTAAACAAAAAAAAAATATTTTTTAGCCACCAAAGTCGGATGGGTGGGATTGGAAGGTCACCAATGTCAAAACGTGGATCTGAACAGTGAAGTAACCAAAATATTTTTATAGACCACTGAATTCACTTGGGGGATTTAAAAACCACCAAATTACAAAAAATTAGTGTCTAAATAATAGTAGATTATAAAAATAAAATATATAGAACAAACTACAAAAAAAACAGATGCCAATAAAAGTACCTACTTGCATTTCATCTCTACTTGAATATTTTCATATTTAATTAATAAACGCCTGCCCCGTAAAAGTTCCTCTATGGCGAATAAACATGGACCTATGAAAATAGCGTTATCATTTCAGTCCTAGGTGCAATTTGAAAATTACTCTGAACAATTCAAAAACTGTTAAGAGCATCTCCAATGCTGAGTTTTTTGTTGTAGTTTGGTTTTGTGAGCAGATTACATCAGCAGCTCATGCATTGTATTTTTTTCATACTTGTAGCCTAGCAAGCAGTGTTGCTTGGTGGAGCTACACTGCTTAAAATTTTAGGAAATTTAAAAAAAAAAAAAAAAAAAAAAAAAAAAAAAAAAAAAAAAAAAAAAGTGAAAAATCATTTTATTTATATTTTTTTTCTAAAATATGTTTAACGAATTTATCTACCAGCTAAGTCAAGGGAAGAGTTTGTTTTGGTGTTGGATGTTTACACGTATATTAGAGAATTCTATGCTAGTTTTATCACTCACAACAACATCTCTGAAATATCTAACAGATTTGAAGTTTTTCAGTACTATAAATTGATTGCAAATGCTCAGACTACCAAACATTCATCTCCTTCTCCATGGATGATATCAACAATCCTTATCGTCAATATTATACAATTTTAAGAAATGATTCTAGTAGTCGAAATCCAAACGTGCAGAACAATGACACACTAGATTTCGACAATCCCTTTCAATACGAACAAAATTATTCACATCTATTTGACCCTCGAGTTGCATCATTTAGCCCCGCCAACTATAGATCGCCATTAATACAGCCAAATAATCATCCGCACATTCCTAATTGTTACAGTTCTTCGAATTTGCTTTCGAGTGATAGTCATAGTACTCATATTGGTCAGCAACACTCAGAAAATACCAATATGTGTGCCACTAGCAAAGCTGAAAAGTGTAAGTGGAATGTCGAAAGGGACGAACATCTTTGCAAGGCATGGTTGACTATAGCTAGCGACAAGATCACGGGGACTGATCAAAGAAAGAATGACTTCTGGGAAAAGGTTGTAGACTATTACAATAAATGGAGGAATGAAAATGAGCCGCCTGTGACAATTGAGCAAGCATCGAACCATTGGTACAAGATGAGTGCGGATGTTAACAAATTTAATGGGTGCTTTATCCGAATTCAAAGAGATCATCCAAGCGGTCACGATGAAGAACAAGTTAAAGGTAAGGCAAATAAAATTTTTAAGCAAGAAGAAAAGCATAACAGAGACTTCAAGTATCTCTATTCATGGAAACTTCTTAGAAATGAACCAAAATGGAAAGACTATTGCCAAATTGGACCTTCAAAGCGGGCAAAAAGTTCTAAGTCAGGGGATGTTGGAGCATCATCTCATGATAAGGATGTTACAATTATCGACTAAATCATAGAGGAAAGACCAATGGGGAAAAAGGCTGCAAAAGAGGAAGTGGCAGCAAAGTCCAAGGGCAAGTCAAAGAAAACTCAAGATGATGAGCATCGAAATAAACAAGAACATTATCAAACAAAAAAGTTAGAGGTAATGGAGGATTTCGTTAGGAATCAAGACTTCAAGCTTCTCTGTAAGGATACATCAAAGATGAATGAGGAAGCTAAGAAAATTCATGAAACAGTGGTCAAATTATTAAAGCCAAGTATGGTATCTCATCATAGGGATTGTTTTATCGTTCAGGCCAATTTTTTAGCTATTGTTTGATTGCATTCATGTAATTTTTTAGCTACTGTTTGATTTCTATCTTCATGTAACCCAAATAATTCATGTTAATTTTACTCTTTGAAGTATGAGAACATTGTATAAAAAAAATGTAGTCTTTAAATTCATAATTTATTAAATTGACATCTCTTGTAAATGTCCTTCTATCCCTTAAGCAAGTTTAACCATGCCATATTTTGTTAAAACGAATTCAAACTGAAGAAGTCAAGTCTTTCTTGTCCACTTATTTTTGCTACAAGTTCTCACTTAATAAACAAATGAACTCTATTAACATGATATAGGATACACTAATACTCGTTTAATAGTCAAAGAGTCCACTAACTTTTGGGAAAAAGGAGATTTTTTTATAAAAACTAGCCATTAAACGTACAAGTTGTTATATATATATATCTATGCAATCAGCCTGAACACTCCCGAATCACAAATCAAACGAATGGGATTAAGTACTAAATGCTATTTTTGTCCCAAAAATGTCTTCGAACTCTAGCTCATCTGACGAGAAAGAGTGGGAAGATTTTTTAGCAAATCAATTATTCAATGAAAGTGAGGATGAGTTTGAGCATATATCACCTCAACCTCATTTACATAAACGTACATGCGTTCATCGGGATCTTATAGGTGGGGCTGAGCGCTTATTTAAAGACTATTTTTCTCCACAACCCGTTTATAATTCTCACTTGTTTCGGCGAAGATTTAGAATGAATCAACATTTGTTTCTTCGTATTGTCGATAATCTTGGAAATCATACAGCTTACTTTCGACAACGATCTGATGCGGTTGGCAGACTAGGCTTGTCTCCATTACAAAATTTCACCGCGGCACTGCGCATACTAGCTTATGGATGACCAGCTGATGCAGTTGATGAGTATGTGCGCATAGTTGAAACTACGGCAATAGAATGTTTATTTAATTTTTGTCGAGCAATTATTGAGGTCTTTGGTAGTGTATACCTTCGAAAGCCCAATAGCAATGATACACAACGCTTACTTAAAATGCACGAGGAAATCCATGGTTTCCCACGTATGCTCGGTAGCCTTGATTGTATGCATTGGCCATGGACAAATTGTCCAACTTCTTGGAAAGGGCAGTTCACTAGAGGTGATTACGGGTATCCGACAATCATGTTGGATGCTGTTGCTTCTTATGATCTATGGATATGGCATACATACTTTGGTGTTGCCTGTTCAAATAATGATCTTAATGATTTGTGCCGATCTAATTTATATCAAGATGAAATACAAGGAAAAGCTCCACCAGTTCAATTTACGGTGAATGGTACACAATACAACATGGGTTACTATTTAGTAGATGGAATATATCCAGAGGGGGCGGCATTTGTGAAAAGTTTTCCACATCCTCAAGACCCGAAGAGAAAGAAATTTAAACAAAAGCAAGCAAGTGCAAGGAAAGACGTGGAGCGAGCATTCGGTGTACTACAAAAACGTTTTGCAATTGTACGTGGACCAGCACGCCATTGGAAAAAACATAAGCTCCACGATATAATGTATGCATGCATAATATTGCATAATATGATCGTTGAAGATGAACGAGACACTTACATGAGAAACTTGCCACCCGATACATTCTTATTAGGCGATTCAAGTGTGCGTCAAGGCCATGTTATTGATTTTGAAGAATATCTTAACAAAAATGCAAGTATCCGAGATAGAGAAATTCATCATCAACTTAGGGCAGACCTAGAGGATCATATTTGGCAACATTTTGGAGGAGACTGAGAGACCAAAAATTAAATTTTTATTTTTATTTTTATAATTGCTTACTTTGTTTTGTACATTATTGTGTTACTTTTTTAATAATAAGTAGAAGAAATCATATGTGAAATGTTTGATTTTTTTAGGTTTGCTTGTTACTAGTACTTTGGTAGAATATGCCTAGAACTCTTTTTTGGGGAAGACTAGCTACTAGCTACTCCGTATATGTTAAGTCTAGATATCCAAATTGAGTGATTAAGAAAATAAAATAAAAATAAAAAGTATATTAATATTAAAATGAAAAATAAAATTATTTTAGTTTTCACTTGAAACTACACTACTTATAGTTTGCATTGCAAAGCAAATAGTGTAGTTTGGTCAGGCTGCTTATTCATCACTTCTCTCCTACATGGATCCTACATGTCAACTACAAACTACAGTGCTTGTAGTTTAGCATTGGAGATGCTCTAATAACCATTAAAACACTATGAAACATAATAATTTGTTGCAAGATCAGACTACTTGTATCATTAGAGTATATGTCAAAGGGATTCATTATATCCCTCAAACTCATGTATAATAGTGATATGAAGCGAAATTCGTCAATTAAATGACATATAACAAAATCATGGCCATTAATTATTTACAAAAGAAGAATTAAAAACAAATAATTTATATAGTTTTCATTCTATATATCTAAAGAACAGATCATACCGGAGAATTTTTGGTAAGTCTAATCATCAATAGCAGCAATTAGTAGTGCTTTCCCGACAAACAGAACAAAGAGTTTTGATATTAATGGGAATAGAGTTGATTATCAAACTTATTTTCAATTAAATAATTTATATAATAATTTGATAAATTAATTCATAATATTTGTTGGTTTTTAAATCCCCAAAGTAGATTAAAGGGTTTGTATATTTATTTTGCCAACTTTAGGGTTCAAAAAATGCAAGTTTTAACATTGGTGGTTTTCAAGTCCCAACCAACCTACTTTGGTGGCTAAAAAATACTTCTTTGCTTATCAAATAAGCTAGCTTATTATTTAAACTAGTAGTGTTACTGATGTGCTCAGTTTATACGTTATATATGGCCCATTTTTATATTGCTTTTACAGCCAAAATGATGTAATATACTTCTAATTTGTGTTAGAGTATCATGGACAACATTTCTATGTGATTTTGGTTGTTTTGGCTATCTTTTCGAAGTGGCCATTCATTTGGAAGCGATTTGGAGCTGATTTGCAGAAAGATCAAATTTCGAGCTTCATATCTCTCAAACCGTTTGGAATTTTTCTGTGAAACCACTTGGAGATGATTCTTCATGTTCTTAGCTTTACAGTAAGTGGTTACACGCCTTCACCGGATAAGTAACGAAGAATCTGCAGCCTTGTGAAAATTCGAGGCAGAGACTTACCGCGGCCCGCGGCCAGTATATGGCGGACCGCGGCTCATAGTTTGGCGATTTGCGCCAGTAACTTTTGGCGGTCCTCGAGGAGTCCATGGCGGACCGCGGTAGTCAGCTTAGCGCACCGCGATAGATGGCCGGATTTTCCTATTTCCTTATTTTCCTATTTTACGTGTTCCTAGACTATATAAATTAAAACCCCGACTCTAGCACTACGCCAGAAATAAGATTTAACACCGGGTATAAATTTTAATAGACACCGATTACACGCGGTGTCTGGATTGCCGGTGTCGTATCCTAAGACACCGGTTGACATGTGGAGACCCGGTGTTAAAAGTTAAAACATAAGACACCTGTTACGGTCAAAACCGGTGTCTTATGTCCTGGTCAACCCAAATCATATTCACACCATAGACACCGGTGTTTGTTAAAACCAGTGTCTTATGTATACCGGAAAAAAAAAAAAACGAATAATGATTCAAAACTGAATCATATTCGAAAAAATTTGAATGTTATAGTTCTGGGTTGAATTGCCATAAATTCGTCTACAACATATTTAAAACCGAACAAAAACTAGAAATTCATCTAGAATGTTTCCGCAACAATCGAAGACAACGAATCCAACAATAATCGAGTAGCAGTAGTACTATTTGTCGATGTTATCTTATAGAGCCAATTAATAAACAACTAATGCATAAGTGATATATATAATTACGATTGCAGCTAAATTGATTACGATAGATCAGACACATTTGTACAATCCGAAATTGAACAAAAAAAAATTAGATCTCAATGTCGAAAAATTTGTAGACCAATCCAAAACTAAACCACAAATTTTTTCTGCAACAACTATGAACAATCGAAATCTAAAAAACCAACATTAATCAATCAAAGTATCGTTCACATCATACATATCAATCAAAATGATTGAAAATAAACCCAAATTAAAGGAATTACAAACAAAAGCAGATCTACAAATAATATTGTATACAAAAAGAAATCCACAATTAATTGAAGGTCAAGAAGGAATTTCAATATCACAAATTTACAAAGGTTTACAAAAAAATAAAACTAGATCTACAAAAAAAACCTAACAAAATTCACAAACTTACATAGATTAATAAACATCGAAATAAATTATACATCTTCCATTCGAAACCTTGTGTTCATCAAAGATTAGCCTCTCATCGAAGAAACTGATTGACATGTAAAGAATTTGTTTTTTGGGGAAGGATTAGCTTTTGAAAGAAATTATGCAAAAATTTTGGAGAAAGAGGGATAGAGTGTGGTTGTTTATGGAGAAGGGATGGAGTGAGAGGAGAGAATTTGATAGTTGGGGAACATTGAAAAGCAACGAAGGAGAGAGAGGGAGCGTCGTGTGTTACATCAATATTATGAATGTGAAATTAAAGAGAGGGAGTAGGGAGCAGCGGAGAAAATAATAACATAAAATTTCAGTTTTTTTTTTTTTTTTGGTTTTGGAGATAAGACACCGGTTTTAAGCATAACCGGTGTCTTATGTGTTCTTCATTTTTTTTTATCTTTTCTTTATTTTTGGAAACGCATATAACACCAGTTTCCTTGATAACCGGTGTCTTATATTTTTCCAGCGAATTTATTTTTAATTTTTCTTGTTTTCAACACCGGGTGACAGACAACCGGTGTCATACTCTTTTATAACACCGGTTTTTAAGATTCCGGTGTTATATAATCCGGTGTTATACCTGATTTTTGGCGTAGTGTAGGTTATTATATTCATACTTTTTAGAGAAAACAAGACTTTCTATGGATTGTATGAGGAGCTAATTCTTTTATTTCTTGATCGATTAATCGAAGCATCACATTGACAATATCGTGAGTTTGATCTATTATTTCTATTGTACTCAATTATTGTCGTATCTTTGGTTTTCAATTCATTCAATTATCTTTTGTGATTTCTAGGTGTACAACTAGTCTAATTGCTTAGATTGATTGTTAGTTTGGATTAGTCAAATGAATCTATTGTTTGATTGATCTTTACATTGTAGCAACCCGAATTCATTGATTTGTATGTAATCATCGTTAGTGAATTAGGGCAAAGATTTGACTCACATGTTAAATACGAAACGTGCGTTAGTATTGCATGTCTTTATCGATATTTCTCTAATCCATATTGCTATTATCAAATTGAATCTAATCGTGCGCTTAGGTTATTTGATAGTTAGGGTCATTGGGTAGTGTCGATCACGCCTTTTAGCTACTATTAAGGAGAGATTTGGGAATTCTGTTTCCACGACAGAGTAGTTGAGATTGATAGAGTAATAGTGATAAATAGGACCGATTAGTTAGTGCGTTGTGGAAATTAATTGATCAAGATCCGTTTTACTATTGAATACATTTCACGAATTGCTTTTGTTCACTCTAATTAGTTTGATAAACACAACTCTCAATCCCCCATTATTTGTTACTTAGGCACTTAATTCATTACATTTGACAACTTATTTCCCTGTGGATACGATCCCTACTTCCCTACTACTCTTGCAAGGATTTAGGATTTATTTTTGGTAGATAATCGCGACTTTAGTCTTACCAAATTTTGGCGCCGTTGGCGGGGAACTTGGGTTTTGTTTTTGTTGTGAGTTTTTGTGCTTGTTGTGATTTCTGGATTAACTTCTAGGAATTATGACTATTGTGGTGACCTTTGTTTATTGTCACCACCCGTGCTACTAATCAATCTCTTGTCCCTTTAGATATAGAAATTGAGAGAAGTTTACGGCATTTGCGCAAGGAGATTCGTGATAGTTTTCGAGAGCTGCCATTTGATACAGGTTTTGAGGCCGAACTACAAGTCGAGGTTCCAATGACTGCTCGAACACTGAGGGAGCTCACTGCTCCTTACCTTAATACTCAACCGTTGTGCATCACATTTCCGACTCCTACTGCTGGCCAGGAGGAGGAAAATATTGAGATTAAGGGTGCATTACTACATCATATTTCTTCTTTCCATGGGTTAGAAGGGGAGGATCCCAATCGTCACCTTATGGAGTTTTATTACGTAAGCAATGGAACGAAGCCGAAAGGTGTGAAGTTGGAGAACTTATTGCTGAAAGTCTTTCCTTTCACTTTGAAGGATAAGGCCAAGAATTGGTTATACACGTTGCCAGAGGGTAGCGTTTTTGAGTGGTCTAAAATGAAGCAGTTCTTTCTAGAGAAGTACTTTCCTGCCACACGATCTTCAAATCTCAAGAAGGCCATTAGCAATGTTGAGCAAACTGATGAGGAAAATTTACATGCCTATTGGGAACGTTTCAAGCAATTGTGTGCAAGCTGCCCGTATCATAGATATGAGGAGAAGGATCTCATCTTATTTTTCTACAATGGGTTGAGAGACGAAGACAAGAGGTATGTGACTGCTACTAGTGGTGGTGATCTTATGAACAAGATTCCGGCTCAAGCTAGAGCGTTGCTTGGAAGTTTAGCTGAGAATTCACAAAGCTACAGGAAAGATGAGAGTAAGAAGGTATATGCAGCTACCTCATCCAACAATGGGTCTATTGATGAGTTGACCAATCTTATGAGGACTTTCATGGCTTAACAACAACCTCAAGTTGCGAGGGTGTGTGGAATTTGTAATATGGGTGGACATCCCACTGATTCTTGTCCTACTTTGTTTGAGAACAACATTGAGGAGGTTAATGCGGCCGGGTTCCCTGGACCACCACAACGGAGGTATGAATCATTCTCCAATTCGTCTAATCAAGGATGGAGGGATCGACAGTTTTATCAAGGTATTCCAAACTACCAACAATCTTTCCCCAATCAATCACAAGGGCAAGGTTCAAATTCATCATTTATGTCAGCTGAGGACATGATTAACGACCTTACTCAAAATATGATGACCATGCAATCCACCATGCAATCTAGCATTCAAAACTTGGAGACTCAAATGAGTCAAGTGTCAAGTGCTATTACTAAATTGGAGTCACAATATTCCGGGAAGCTCCCATCTCAAATTGAGCTTAATCCTAAACAGAATGTGAGTGCGATGATGACTTTGAGAAGTGGGAAAGAGTTGCATAACCATATAGTTGTGAGGTCTAAAGTTGTTGATGGCAAAGAAGGAGACCAGAGGCTTTTGGCACCCCGCCACGACATTCGGCTGGGCGCCAAAGAAAGCGAACAAGTGAGATCAGAAATTTCTCGTAATCCGCGTGGAGAGGATGGCGGGCTGCGGCTGGATGATGGCGGACCGCCATAGGCCTCTGACTTGGTTTTTGATTCTTTTTCTTCGGCCGCTACGGAGAGGACCAAATTGAAAGAGGGGGAGATGATTTTCGATACTCCCTATGTTCCACCTGAATTTCAAATTTACGAGCCGGTCCCACCATTTCTTGAGGCATTCAAGGAGACTCGTAGATTCGACAAGGATAAGGACATCTACGACATTTTTAGGAAGTGTGCGGTAAACATTCCTCTCCTTAATCTGCTTAATGTTATTCCTCGTAGTGCTAAATTGTTGAGAGAGTTATGTATTATAAAGAATAATCAAAAGTCCAAAGCACAGAAGAAAGTTAAGGTGAAAGTTAGTGAATATGTGTCGGCTATAGTTCAAAAGAAGTTACCTCCCAAATGTAGCGACCCTGTCATGTTTACTATACCTTGCACTACAGGAGATACTAAGTTTCGTGAGGCCATGTTAGATTTAGGTGCATTCGTCACTGTCATTCCTTTATCTGTTTGTGAGATTTTGAAATGTGGTCCTTTGCATGAGACTAATGTTGTGATTCAGTTAACTTATAGGTCTCTTGTGTCTCCTAAGGGAGTGATTCGGGATGTGCTTGTGAAAGTAGATAGGTTGATATTTCCTGCTGATTTCTATGTTCTTGAGATGAATTGTGATAGAACTGTACCTCGTATACTGTTAGGGTGACCTTTTCTTAAGACTGCTAAGACCAAAATTGATGTGCATTGTGGCTCACTTACGATGGAGTTTGATGGAGAAGTTGTAGGTTTTAGTAATTATAACTTTAAAGAGGATCTTGTAGATCAGATAACTCTGTTTGTGCTATTGATGTGTCTGATTGTTTAGTGAACGAGCCCCCTACTTTAGCTGATCAGATTAGTTTGGAAGTGGCTATTGATAGCTGTCAGATGGGTCGTAATTTGAATGATAAAGTGCATGATATGAGCGCTGTAAACTAAACCCTTCCACCATGTAGTCTGGAAAGTCTTTGCCATCTGTTTTGCAGGATTCACGGCGTAAGAAGGCGGTTCATAATACAACCTGCTGGAACAACTTGAAAAGTGTTGCGAAGTCCAAGGGTAAGAACATTCTTAGATGGAGGGTGAAGAAGGAAAATTCTCCGACTGGTTTTCAGGACTTAGCAGTTGGGCTTGATTGACGGAATCCCCATGTGATGCGTCGAGCAACGACGTTAAACGAGTGTGCTTCTCGGGAGGCAACCCGAGTATTTATGTTGTTTTATTTTCTTTTATCTTTTTATGTGTGTGTTTCTTGTGTAGGTAATTAAAAAAAAAACAACTTGATACCAGTGCTAGTACGCAAGAAGGTTTGTTCTTCTCTTCCCTTTTCTCTCTCCCATCTTATTATTCTCACCATTCTTTTCCAACCCAATTTTTCTTCACCATGTTTCTTAGACCATCTCTTTTTGTTTTCCTAGCCCCGATTCACCACCTTTGTTTGTTGTATACCACCCCAAAATTTTGTCCTTTACACCCATTTTATAGCCTTGTTGATTGTTTTCTTGGTGTATTTGGAGGATGCGTGGTTGTTTTATTTGATGGTGGTGAGGAGGTAGTTCATTTTATGCACATTATCATGTGAGGGAGATGGGTGTTTTGTGAGGAAATTGTGGTAGTTTGGTGCCGACTTCTCATTGAGGGTGATTGGGATATGTGTGAGTTGAGAATGGCTCTACACCTTGTTTCTCTATTCGATGATCCAACTGCTTTGAGGAGAATGAGGAGGAGAAATTGAGATCTTGCTTTTGTGAGATGAACTTTGGTGTTATACATGAGGAGTGCATCCTTCAGGATATGTGAACCTGATGCGTCTACTGGTGCAATTTTGTGAGTTCATCCCTCTTCTATTTCATTGTTGTCCTACTTATCTTGTTGGTGTGCATAACATTAAGGACAATGTCTATTTCAAGCATGGGGGAGTGGATTCTCATTGTAAATTTGTTTATGTATTGTAATTTGACAACAAAAACAAAAACAAAAACAAAACAAAAAAAAAAGAAAAAGACAAAAAACAGAGAAGAAAGCCTGAAAAGAGAGAGGAACGAAAAAGAAAGTAAGGAAAAGACACGAGAGAATAATGTAAGCCGATGAGGTGGAAAAGTTAACGAGAGGCTAGGTGAAAACCCATTGGGCGCCTAGGCAAAATGAGCGGAGTGTGTCACTTACCGGTGCATAAGTAGGGTGTTTGAAGGTCGTGTCTGGGTAGGTCTCTCTTCGATGGTATAAGGAGGTTTGGTTGGAACTCCTTAGTGGTGTTTAGGCTAGAAAATTCTCGGTACGTTTGTAGATATAAGTGGCGTGGGTGTTGAATCCGAGGTAGTCGTGGCTCCGACGACGCTATTCCAGACCATGGCCGATGAGGGAGTTGGAGGTGAGCTAGCTTGGGAGTGATTTAGTAAATTTTAGCCTCCCTTGCTTCTTGGTTATGTTGCGGCACGATGATATAAGAAGATTTGGTCCGTTGAGTAAGATTACATGCATCTGTGACGGACCTTACTAGCAAGATGAAGACTCACCATCTTTGATTGGAGTAGAGGAGATAGGTTACTAATCGAACTTCGTCTGTGCTACTGTCAATAGACCTTGGAGAAATCTTAGAGGGGAGCTAGGTTGCTCGAGCGCGAGCGAAGGTCTAAGGGGAATTTGATGTGCTCAGTTTATACGTTATATATGGCCGGTTTTTATATTGCTTTTACAGTCAAAATGATGTAATATACTTCTAATTTGTGTTAGAGTATCATGGACAACATTTCTATGTGATTTTGGTTGTTTTAGCTATCTTTTAGAAGCGGCCATTCATTTGGAAGCGATTTGGAGCTGATTTGCAGAAAGATCAACTTTGGAGCTTCATATCTCTCAAACCGTTTGGAATTTTTCTGTGAAACCACTTGGAGATGATTCTTCATGTTCTTAGCTTTACAGGAAGTGGTTACATACCTTCACCGGATAAGTAACGAAGAATATGCAGCCTTTGGAAAATTCGAGGCAGAGACTTACCGCGGCCCGCGGCCAGTATATGGCAGACCACGACTCATAGTTTGGCGATTTGCGACAGTAACTTTTGGCGGTCCGTGAGGAGTTCATGGTGTGTAACAACCCTAAATTTTGACCAACTATAAATAGTAATAAATTTAGAATTGTCACGCCGCAATTGACTACCAAGTCAATTGCTAGGCTAGAAATTCAACAACAATTAACAAACGGGAAATAAAACAGCGGAAGTCTTTAAATGTCGAGCTATAGTTCTCAAAACGAAATCCAAATTACATAATTAAAACGAAATGAAGTCCGAGATAAAACAAAGTCTTTCGAAAACCCCCAACATGATCAGCTTCGTAAGCATGCAGCCATATCATCAAGACCTGTCAACTATGCCATCGAAGATTGACATAGGCCCCAGAACACGGTAGGGACGAACCAGAAAACAGAACGTCAGCACAGGCTGAGTAAGAAATAACAAGTATGAAGAGCAAATAAGATACGCGCCTTGAGGCGCGTAGCTAACAAGAACGAATTGACGTTATAGCATAGGAATATCAATAGCAACAGAGTGCATTATCAAGAGAGCATCGTCGCTCAATATATATATATCGCTTAATCATATTTTCGGCCAGGGTCCTACCCCATAGCCCCACTTAACGAACTTTGTCCGAGCTAGAGTTGTAATTATCGCCCTAATAATCCCGAGTGTGCACACCCCTCACAAGACAGGCCGGTAGGACGAGCTCCCATCTAGGAGGAAGACTATTAGGAAGTCGGTAGCTAATCCGACCCTACGTACCTTGATCAGAGGTATATCAAACGATGATCGGCCGAGCCGAATCCATCGTACTCTAGGTGGAGTCATTTATTTTCTTTCATCCATTTTATATACGTTATTCAAAGATGCATTATTTGACGATTCAAATTATAATGATCATAATCAATAGATACTTTAAGCAAAACAAAAACACAAGCAACAAGCAAACACACCACTCGACCGAGTGGCCGAGTGGTGGTCTCGGCTAGAGGCCGAAGGGCCGAGGAAGGCAAGAGGGCCGAAGGGCCGTGGGGAGTGTGGTGGTCGAAAGACCGCAACGAACATTGATAAGATGAACGGAAAAATATGCTCAATGATATAATTAGGTACGAGCGAAACGGATAATGAGAATGAACGTATAAAACAAGAATATATGATGATCAAGCAAGCGTATCAAACAAGATAATGGTTAGTGAGAGATTTGTGATCAACGTTCTTACCTTACTAGCGAAGTCACAAGATCAACTCAAGGCTTTAGAACGGTACTTCCTCGAACACACAACCTAAAATCAACCAACAATACACCAATTACTAACCATCACCCTACTAGTGCATCCAAGGCACTCTAACTTTGGATTTCAACATTCAAACGACCTCTAAACAACACCAAATTCGCACAACACCCTCCCAAGTATACTAACAACATTAATCCATCTATAAATCACCATAATAACAACTTAAACATCCAAATTAGGCAAAATTCAGAAATGGGCAGAAAACAGTCTCATCAATTAAAACCTCATGAAACATTCCCAAATCAAAACCATGGTTTACCCATCTCATAACAAGCATCCCCTCCAAATTTCACATAATTCCACCCATGAAATCACCCCCGAACAACCATGAACCCTAATTTCAAAAGCCCTAATATAGAAACCAATATTTCATGCACCAAAACCACAATCAAGCATGGATAGGATTAATCAAAGTCATTCCCACAATTAAAATCATGATCATACTACAAAAGGCATAAGATTAAGGAAGCCCTAATCTGAAAATTATGAGAGAGAGAGGTTAAACTTACAACTCTTGGTGTAAAAACCAAGAGAGAGGGCAAAAGGGGGGGTCGGCGGTGGTGCGTAGGTGGCGGCGACGGGCGGTCGGCGGCTAGGGCAGCGGCGCTCTCCTTCTCTCTTCTCCTTCTTCTCTTCTTCTCTTCACGTCGCTCTCTTTTTTTTTTTTCTTCTCTTTCTTGCTGCAGCCGTGAGTGAGTGAGGGGAGGGTTTTGGGTTTTTATTTTATTTTTTGTAGAAAATAGGAAGGGTTTAGTAAGGGTATTTCGGTAATTTCGTCCAACAGTTGCCCAATTAGGAAAGCGTCTCTAAACGGAAGGTATACCCTAATTTCCAAAATAGATTTTCACGCCCTTAAAACGAGATTCTCCCAATACTTTGCACAATTCAAGTAACCCAAAAATATGGGGTGTTACAATCTTCCCCCCCTTAAACAAAGATTCGTCCCGAATCTTTAAACCCATCCTTCAAAAGACACGCTCTTAACTAATAACATTGATCACAGGGTAGAATGAGTGCTTGGAAAATGTAATATAAGATCATAAGATCATGCTCGGAAAACAATAGAAGGGTAATTGAATGAGAATTAAAATGAGTTGGAAATACTGTACTCGAGGTACGAAGCAACAAATCACATGAAAGAAGAATCGGCGAACATATGAATCAAAACACACATAAATCACATCAAACAAACGCTTAGAAACAAAACAAAGCGCGCGAGGCTCTCATCCCCCTTAAAATAAAGGTTCGACCCGAACCGAATATACCTTAAGTAAACAGATGAGGGTACTTCTCACGCATAACCGACTCCACTTCCCAGGTTGCTTCCTCAACGTTGTTATTACACCACAGAACTTTCACCATCTGTGTCTCAGCTCGTCGGGTTTTGCGCACCTTAGTGTCCAAGATTTTCAATGGTGCTTCTTCATAAGTCATGGTTTCATCCAACTCAATGGTTTCTGGATTGAGTACATGTGACGGATCACTAACGTATCGTCTGAGTTGGGAAACGTGAAACACGTTGTGAACCTTTTCGAGATTTGCTGGCAAGTCTAACTCATAAGCGACCTCACCAATCCGTTTGGTCACCTTGTAGGGTCCAATGAACTTAGGACTCAGTTTCCCTTTCTTCCCGAACCTCATTACACCCTTGGTAGGTGATACTCGGAGTAGTACCATGTCGCCCTTATTAAATTCAATTTGGCTGCGAGTTTTGTCTGCGTAGCTCTTTTGTTTGTCCTGCGCAGCCTTTAGTCGCTCCTGAATTAGTTTGACTTGGTCGGTCATCTCTTGGATGTAATCTAGACCCAAAACCATCGTTTCACTGATGTCATTCCAACAGATTGGACTCCTGCACTTTCTACCATAAAGTGCCTCGTATGGGGCCATCTTGATTGAGGCTTGATAGCTGTTATTGTAGGAGAATTCTATCAAATCCAGCTTGTCCTCCCAGCCACCTTGGTACTGTAAAGCGCAGGCTCTTAGCATATCTTCCAAGGTCTGATTTGTCCTCTCTGTCTGACCATCAGTTGCGGGGTGGAATGCGGTACTCATTAGGAGTCTTGTTCCCAAGGCTTCTTGTAACTTTTTCCAGAAACGAGAGACAAAACGTGCATCGCGGTCGGAGACGATCTCCTTTGGAGTACCATGAAGTCTCAACACATTATGTATATAGGCATCGGCTAACTGTTTCTTTTTCCACGTGTCTTTCATTGGTATAAAATGTGCACATTTCGTCAATCTGTCCACAATTACCCAAATCATGTTATTGCCCTTGAGTGACCTAGGTAATCCAGCAATGAAATCCATGGATATGGAACTCCATTTCCACTCTGGCACTGGTAAGGGTTGTAATTTACCTTGAGGTCTCTTGTGTTCGCTTTTAACCTTTTGGCAGACTAAACACCTAGACACAAACTCAGCCACATCCTTTTTCATTCCTGACCACCAGAACACTTTCCTCAAATCCTGGTACATCTTATCTCCACCTGGATGTACTGAGTATTTGCTTGCATGAGCCTCTATTAAGATTCTATCTCTCAATGTTGCGTTGTTAGGTAAGCAGACCCGATCCTGAAATCGAATTACCCCATCTTCACATCTTTTGAACAATGCAGGTTCTTTTGCTACTTTATCCATCAGCAGCTTGTCAGCCTCCTGCAATTCTTTGATCTCCTCAAAGACATCATTTTCAATCGTGGTTGTCCCCGTGGTTGCTCCTGGTTCTATCAACTGAACTCCGAAATTGAGAAACTCATTCCTTAGTCTTTGTCTTTGAACAACCAATTGGACCGAATGTAGAGACTTCCTGCTCAGTGCATCTGCTACAACATTTGCTTTCCCTTCATGATACTGTATTTCCATGTCGTAATCTTTGATCAACTCTAACCACCTCCTTTGACGCATGTTTAACTCTTTCTGGGTGAAAATGTACTTTAAACTCTTATGGTCAGAGAAAATCTTGAATGTAACCCCAAACAGATAGTGTCTCCACAGTTTTAGTGCAAAAATCACGGCTGCTAGTTCCAAATCATGGGTCGGATAGTTTTCCTCATAACTTTTGAGTTGCCTAGACGCATAGGCGATTACTCTCCTGTTCTGCATTAGGACACATCCTAAACCATTCTTTGAAGCATCGGTGTACACCTCGTAAGGTATGTTCTCGTCAGGTAGTGCTAACACTGGCGCCGTGGTTAACCGTTCCTTTAGAGTCTGAAAGGCTTTCTCACAAGTCTCCTCCCATTTATACTTTGTTGTCTTCTTCATCAAAGTCGTCATTGGTTTAGCAATCTTAGAGAAATCCTTCACAAATCTCCTGTAGTAACCTGCTAGTCCCAAAAAGCTTCTAACCTCTGTTACATTCTTTGGGGTCGGCCAATCCTTTACTGCCTTGACCTTAGCCGGGTCTACTGCAACTCCGTCCTTGGATATTACGTGTCCCAAAAAGGCTACCTTATTCAACCAGAACTCGCACTTCGAGAATTTACCGTATAATTGCTTTTCTCTCAGAATTTCCAATACGATCCTCAAGTGGCTCTTATGCTCCTCTGCAGTCTTGGAGTAAATTAGAATATCATCAATAAACACTACCACAAACTTATCCAAGTAAGGTCTGAAGGTGCGATTCATGAGATCCATGAACACTGCAGGCGCGTTTGTTAGCCCAAATGGCATTACCGTGAACTCATAGTGTCCATATCTAGTTGAAAATGCGGTCTTTGGTACATCTTCTTCAGCTACTTTCAATTGATAATACCCAGACCTCAAGTCGATCTTTGAGAACACACTTGCGTCCTTAAGCTGGTCAAATAGGTCATCTATCCTGGGTAAGGGGTATCTGTTTTTGATGGTGACATTATTCAGTTCTCGATAATCGATACATAGCCTCATTGTGCCATCCTTCTTCCTTACAAATAAGACCGGTGCTCCCCAAGGTGACACACTTGGCCTAACATAACCCTTTTCCACCAATTCATCTAGTTGCTTCTTCAGCTCTTGCATTTCCACCGGGGCCATCCGGTAAGGTGACTTAGCAATCGGACCCGTTCCAGGTACTAACTCAATTTTGAACTCAACTTCTCTTTTGGGTGGCATCCCCGGGATCTCCTCAGGGAAAACATCAGGATAGTCACTCACAATAGGGACATCGTTCAACTCTGGGTATTCTACCCTAGTGTCTCGCACATGACATAAGAATAGAGGTTCTCCCTTAGCTATCTGCTTCTTCAGATTCATGGCAGACACAAACTTTATTCTTGGTCTTTTTGGAAGTATACGATAAGTCACATGGGTGTTTTTCTGTCCCCGAAGTGAAATCTTTCCTATCCAGCAATCTATTCTCGCTTTATACCTACCCATCCAATCCATTCCCAATATTACATCAAAATGGGTTAGGGGAAAAGTTATTAAATCAGATTTGAACTCATGTCCACAAATCACTACAGGCACATCTTTAAACTGACTCTTACATGCAATACTAGACCCATCAGGCATTGAAAACTCAAAGTTTACCGCTGAACTATCACTAAGTTCACATTTCTCAACAATCTTATCAGCAATAAACGAGTGGGATGCACCACTATCAAATAGAACATTTGCAAGTACTGAGTTAACAGGAAATTTACCCGATACGACATCAGCGTTTTCATTCTCTTCTGGATTCATGACATACATCTGTCCAGTGGCTTTCTTAGTTGGGGCGGCCACACTGGCCGATCCCGCTTGCTTAGCTGGTGTTGTATAGGATGTTCCCCTAGTTGGTGCCGGATTCTTGTAAGTGTTATTCGAACCCGCATAGCCACTTTGGGCCTTGAAATTCTGGAATCGATTGGGCGCCACTGAGTAGCTCCCAGACGCTACAGGCACTTTTCCAGCCATCTTGGAGTAGCACACATTAGCCTTATGCCCAAGCTTTCCGCAATGGAAGCATGTGACCCTATCGCCATTGCACGTCTTCCCGGGATGTTTATTGTCACACTTGTTGCAAGGCCTCTCGATCTCAAAGCTCTGGCTATGAGCTATGTTGTGGAAAACATTTTTGTAGTTCGACTTCCCCGTCCCAGCAGACTGTGTCTTACCTTTGAAATCCCCAAAATTCCCTTTCTTATTGGGTATGTTCGCCAAATCGAAGGGCGTCTCCTTTCTCTTCCCCCCGAGTTCCATGCTCATTGTTTCCATATTCTGCTCTGCTGTTGTGGCTCTTTCATAAACATCCTTTACAGTATGGAATCGCTCAGAGGCAAACCATCCCTTAATACTCCAAAGTAGCTTTTTACGAAAGCTGGCGGCTCTAGAAGACTCAGTAGGCGTTACACTCTCAGCAAACCTATTCAAGTCCTCAAACTTATCATGGAATTCCTTCACAGACATGCCCTCAGTTTGTTGAAAAGCCTCAAATTCAGCCACCTTTTGTTCCTTCAAGTGCTCCGGAAAGAACTCTTTCTCTAAGAGGTATTTGAAAACTTTCCAATCTCTAAACCTCTCAATAACAGACCCATCAGCTTTCTCCTCCAGCACCGGTTTGTAAAATTCCTCCTGAATTTTCATCCACCATCTTCCAGCAACCTCCTTAAGGTAAAATGCAGCAACTTTTACCTTCAGATTGTCAGGAACTCCAACAGCAGAGAAGATTCTCTCCATATCCTCGATCCAGTCAAGTAGGATACTCGGTTCTCCTCTCCCAGTAAAATTGTCGGGCCGTTTCTTCTGTACAGCATCCGACATCTTAGCTAACAGCATTTCATTATCTCCACCTCCATTACCGGCATTAATCCCATTGCCGTCGTTTGCAGCATTGTTTGCAGCATTATTGGCTGCATTATTAGCAGCATTATTGGCAGCATTATGGGCAGCAATATTAGCAGCGTTAATCTGTGCTATCTGCTGCATAGTTTCAACCATCACTTGCTGCTGCTGTGCCATTTGTGCCAGAATAGCTGTCACATCTGGACTGTTGTTTCGCACCATTTTCTATAAGGTAATAACGGTTGAATCAGGCGTAACCAACTCCATAACAGATTCATTCAGGCATTATCAAGCATAAATCACTACATTTCAATCTAAACATAAACAATAAATCGCATAACCAGCGAATCATGATGGCAACTCAGTTCAGAAGAGTAAGTATATCGAAATCAACATTCGTCTATTCGTCTCGCCCGAGTTTAACTTTTCGGAGTTTTTTTTTTTTTTTTTTTTTTGAAACTCGTCTCGTGTTACTGTAGCACGCGTCGTGCTAGGATCAGAAACGTCGGACACATGAATGTTCGAGAACAGCAATATCAACACACAGTAGAAAATCAACTAGCATTTAATTTGCAACGTGCTTTTGAAACAATCAAAATAACATAATGGTGTTGGGGTATTGTCCCCGATCTTAAGCACTTGAACAATGAAAACTTGACAAAGTATGATATGATGTTTAATGCTAAAGTTTAATAATAAAACATAATCGACGTCTAATTAATAACCAGGGCTTATGCCTTTATTTTATAAGTCTCTATACTAATCCTTCAAGCTTCACCACTCGGGTCATAATCCTCATCATTAGG
Organism: Spergularia marina; assembly: GCA_963680865.1. Taxonomy (NCBI): domain Eukaryota; kingdom Viridiplantae; phylum Streptophyta; class Magnoliopsida; order Caryophyllales; family Caryophyllaceae; genus Spergularia; species Spergularia marina. The sequence continues at coordinate 14,994,694 of OY804553.1, read as the reverse complement.
GACTTCCCCTCCATCATCTTGATCTGAGTCGCTCAACTCCTCATCTGAACTAATCACAATGACCTCCGTGTCACTAGTTCCAATAGTATCGTCCTCCTCTTCACTCGTGGGAACTTCCTCGGGCTCCTCCTCCGGGTCCACTGGTGCATCCTCTCCAATAGGCGAGGACGGGGGATTAGGAGAATGGTGATATTCCTCAACTTTAACTCTCTTCTGACTCGATTGGCCAGGTGTTTCGTGTTCCTGTAGCTGAACCTTCCTCCCTTTCATCACATAAGCTTCACGAGGTTCCGGGGTAGGGTTACCATTATCAGGGTTTGAGGGTACAGGAGGTATGTAGATTTGGAAATTTTCAGGTATTTGCACAGGGCTAAGGGATATCTCATACTCCCACTCCAGAATTACCTCCAACCTGTCAAGATCTATCACTCTGCCTGATCTGTCCCTCAAGTATTGTGAACTCCCTGTGAGACAAGCATAATAGGCATTCCTTTCTAGTCTCGCTCGAACCTCCTCCCAACGGGGATGTATCCTCAGGTTGACCAAAGTCACAAAGACTTGGACCTCAGGTCTAATTGCCCATGGAAATCTTTTGGCTGCCTCAGTCAGTTTTGCCCTCATTCTGGTGACGAACTCCTCTACAGACTCACCAATTCTCATACGGTCCTGGAAGGTCTCAGACGAAAAAGGTATATGATCCGGTATCGTCCATGGACCAACAATTGACCTTACACCAGATGGTCCGAACTCCCAAACATATGTTCTCGTGCCTGCCATTCTGTCAGTATACCAGAGAGAACTCCAAGTGCATTAGTACCCAAATCGTATACGCACACCACATAATTAGCAGGTCAAAACCATTAGTGTAAACTCCTTCTCTAGTTTCACATAGCAGTTAGCACATAGCATGCGAATGAATGCACCCATCCCCTGCCCAGTTTGTAAATCATTTAAAACAAGTTTTGAAAACCTTTATAGACTCGACGAATCAGAACCTGGCTCTGATACCAACTGTAACAACCCTAAATTTTGACCAACTATAAATAGTAATAAATTTAGAATTGTCACGCCGCAATTGACTACCAAGTCAATTGCTAGGCTAGAAATTCAACAACAATTAACAAACGGGAAATAAAACAGCGGAAGTCTTTAAATGTCGAGCTATAGTTCTCAAAACGAAATCCAAATTACATAATTAAAACGAAATGAAGTCCGAGATAAAACAAAGTCTTTCGAAAACCCCCAACATGATCAGCTTCGTAAGCATGCAGCCATATCATCAAGACCTGTCAACTATGCCATCGAAGATTGACATAGGCCCCAGAACACGGTAGGGACGAACCAGAAAACAGAACGTCAGCACAGGCTGAGTAAGAAATAACAAGTATGAAGAGCAAATAAGATACGCGCCTTGAGGCGCGTAGCTAACAAGAACGAATTGACGTTATAGCATAGGAATATCAATAGCAACAGAGTGCATTATCAAGAGAGCATCGTCGCTCAATATATATATATATCGCTTAATCATATTTTCGGCCAGGGTCCTACCCCATAGCCCCACTTAACGAACTTTGTTCGAGCTAGAGTTGTAATTATCGCCCTAATAATCCCGAGTGTGCACACCCCTCACAAGACAGGCCGGTAGGACGAGCTCCCATCTAGGAGGAAGACTATTAGGAAGTCGGTAGCTAATCCGACCCTACGTACCTTGATCAGAGGTATATCAAACGATGATCGGCCGAGCCGAATCCATCGTACTCTAGGTGGAGTCATTTATTTTCTTTCATCCATTTTATATACGTTATTCAAAGATGCATTATTTGACGATTCAAATTATAATGATCATAATCAATAGATACTTTAAGCAAAACAAAAACACAAGCAACAAGCAAACACACCACTCGACCGAGTGGCCGAGTGGTGGTCTCGGCTAGAGGCCGAAGGGCCGAGGAAGGCAAGAGGGCCGAAGGGCCGAGGAAGGCAAGAGGGCCGAAGGGCCGAGGAAGGCAAGAGGGCCGAAGGGCCGTGGGGAGTGTGGTGGTCGAAAGACCGCAACGAACATTGATAAGATGAACGGAAAAATATGCTCAATGATATAATTAGGTACGAGCGAAACGGATAATGAGAATGAACGTATAAAACAAGAATATATGATGATCAAGCAAGCGTATCAAACAAGATAATGGTTAGTGAGAGATTTGTGATCAACGTTCTTACCTTACGAGCGAAGTCACAAGATCAACTCAAGGCTTTAGAACGGTACTTCCTCGAACACACAACCTAAAATCAACCAACAATACACCAATTACTAACCATCACCCTACTAGTGCATCCAAGGCACTCTAACTTTGGATTTCAACATTCAAACGACCTCTAAACAACACCAAATTCGCACAACACCCTCCCAAGTATACTAACAACATTAATCCATCTATAAATCACCATAATAACAACTTAAACATCCAAATTAGGCAAAATTCAGAAATGGGCAGAAAACAGTCTCATCAATTAAAACCTCATGAAACATTCCCAAATCAAAACCATGGTTTACCCATCTCATAACAAGCATCCCCTCCAAATTTCACATAATTCCACCCATGAAATCACCCCCGAACAACCATGAACCCTAATTTCAAAAGCCCTAATATAGAAACCAATATTTCATGCACCAAAACCACAATCAAGCATGGATAGGATTAATCAAAGTCATTCCCACAATTAAAATCATGATCATACTACAAAAGGCATAAGATTAAGGAAGCCCTAATCTGAAAATTATGAGAGAGAGAGGTTAAACTTATAACTCTTGGTGTAAAAACCAAGAGAGAGGGCAAAAGGGGGGGTCGGCGGTGGTGCGTAGGTGGCGGCGACGGGCGGTCGGCGGCTAGGGCAGCGGCGCTCTCCTTCCTCTCTTCTCCTTCTTCTCTTCTTCTCTTCACGTCGCTCTCTTTTTTTTTTTTTCTTCTCTTTCTTGCTGCAGCCGTGAGTGAGTGAGGGGAGGGTTTTGGGTTTTTATTTTATTTTTTGTAGAAAATAGGAAGGGTTTAGTAAGGGTATTTCGGTAATTTCGTCCAACAGTTGCCCAATTAGGAAAGCGTCTCTAAACGGAAGGTATACCCTAATTTCCAAAATAGATTTTCACGCCCTTAAAACGAGATTCTCCCAATACTTTGCACAATTCAAGTAACCCAAAAATATGGGGTGTTACATGGTGAACCGCGGTGATGCTTGGCGGCCCGCGGTAGTCAGCTTGGCGGACCGCGATAAATGGCCGGATTTTCCTATTTCCGTATTTTCCTATTTTACGTGTTCCTAGACTATATAAATTAAAACCCCGACTCTAGGTTATTATATTCAGACTTTTTATAGAAAACAAGACTTTCTATTGATTGTATGAGGAGCTAATTCCTTTATTTCTTGATCGATTAATCGAAGCATCACATTGACAATATCGTGAGTTTGATCTATTATTTCTATTGTATTCAATTATTGTCTTATCTTTGGTTTTCAATTCATTCAATTATCTTTTGTGATTGCTAGGTGTACAACTAGTCTAATTGCTTAGATTGATTGCTAGTTTGGATTAGTCAAATGAATCTATTATTTGATTGATCTTTACATTGTAGCAACCCGAATTCATTGATTTGTATGTAATCATCGTTAGTGAATTAGGGCAAAGATTTGACTCACATGTTAAATACGAAACGTGCATTAGTATTGCATGTCTTTATCGATATTTCTCTAATCTGTATTGCTATTATCAAATTGAATCTAATCGTACGCTTAGGTTATTTGATAGTTAGGGTCATTGGGTAGTGTCGATCACACATTTTAGCTACTATTAAGGAGAAATTTGGGAATTCTGTTTCCACAATAGAGTAGTTGAAATTGATAGAGTAATAGTGATAACTAGGACCGATTAGTTAGTGCGTTGTGGGAATTAATTGATCAAGATCCGTTTTACTATTGAATACATTTCACGAATTGCTTTTGTTCACTCTAATTAGTTTGATAAACACAACTCTCAATCCCCCATTATTTGTTACTTAGGCACTTAATTCATTACAATTGACAACCTATTTTCCTGTGGATATATACGATCCCTACTTCCCTACTACTGTTGCAAGGATTTAGAATTTATTTTTGGTAGATAATCGCGACTTTAGTCTCACCAGTTACCAAACCAATTTATTTGGTTAAAAAGATTAAAACTCTAGTCAAATTAGCTACTTTGGTCAAATAAGCTAGCTTATTGTACACACCAAACATAAGGCGAGATTAAAAATTAATAATAAAGGGATTAATATCAACTATAGTATCTAACAGAGTATAAAGCACATATAATTGATTTCGCACCTCTTATTTAAAAAAAAAAACAATAAATTTATTTCGCATCTTAAAAGTGATACGAAAAGCTTGAAAATAAGTGAAGACGGTCTATAGATAAGTAAGATAACACAGTCAGAGTATTGGAGTCTTCATGTCAGAGGGACGCCTTTCTTTCGATTAGTGTACAAGCTGAAACGCTTTAAATCAGCTTTTAAAGGTTGGAACAAGCAAAAATAAAGAAATATTTCTAAACAATTCATGGAAAATGCTCTTAAGATTCTTATTGTTGAAATTAATTTCAGAGTGCAACCATTTAACCCCTCTATTAAGAATCATTTGAAACGTCTAGTCGTTCAACGTGAATGTCTTCTTTTATTTAATCTAAAGTTATGGGGTAAGTATAATTGCTAGTAGTGGTTAACTCAAGGCGATCATAACAGTCGCTTTTTTCATGAGAAATTTAAAGCGAGGAAAAAACTAAACGCTATTTTTAGGATTAAAGATCTCACTGGCGCTTTGGATTTTGATCAAGGTAACATTCAGTCCATTCTTCGTGTTGATTTTATTTCTACGTTTAAAGCGGAGGCTCCTCGCAATAGAAACATTAGTATTGACGTTTTTCCTTCAAAAATTAGTTCTCACGATAATGTCTTGCTAATCGCTCCCGTCTCTGAAAAGGAAATCCATGATGCAATTAATCAAATGTGTGCCTACAAGGCTCTTGGCCCTGACGACTTTGGGTCCAAGTTTTTTCAATCGTATTGGCATATCATTAAGTTTGATGATATTTTGGCGGTACAAAGTTTCTTTAGATCTGGCCAATTGTTAAAAGAGGTTAATCACTCCTTAATTCACCTTATTCCTAAAATTGACAAGCCTGAGCATTCGGGGCATTATAGACCAACAAGTTTATGTACAACCGTGTATAAAATTATTGCCAAAATCCTCGTTAACAGACTAAGGTCAGTTCTCCGGCTTCTCCCTAAAATGGTTAGTCCACTTCAGGGAACATTTAAGTCAGAGCGTATGATACAAGATAATATCCTTATTGTTCAATAAATTCTATATGCCTTCAACACTTCAAAAAATAAAACAGGGTGGTTCAATTCACTCTTAAGTTAGACATGGAAAAGGCTAACGATAGAGTTGAGTGAGATTCTCTTTGGAGATGCTTACAAGAAATGGGTTTTTGCGAAACGTGGATAAAATCAATTCATGGATGTGTTACTTTTGTTTCATACTCCCTTATAGTGAATCAACAAACTAGTGAGGTCTTCCAACCTTCTCGGGGTCTTAGACAAGGGTTCCCTTATCCCCATATTTATTCATCATATGTATGGAAGTGTTTTACCGACTTATGTCTATCCAAAATGAGCAAGCCAACTCGGGTATTGGATTTAAGATTACTCAGAGGACACCTAAAATTAATGCTTAGTTTTTGCCGATGATAGTTTTGTTTTCTGTAGAGCCACTTCCGCGGCATGTCGGAATCTTAAAAGTACTCTCTCTCATTTTTGTCAAGTATCGGGTCAATTGATTAACTTTGATAAATTTTCGATTATTTTTTCGAAACGTTTCCAGCGACAGAAGGTCGTCTTAAGTCTTAAGCTGCCCATTATGGTATGACTTCTAAAAGTGTCTTAGGTCGTTATTTAGGGGTCTTTTTTTAATGGTCATCGGCCAATGAAAATTGATTTTCAACATATCACAAAGGCTACGGATCAAAAGTTGAATTCTTGAGCCTCGTTATTTCTTTCTAAAGCGGGTCGTTGTGTACTTACCCAAAGCAACCTGGAAGCCCTTTCGACTTTTGCCATGTCCACAACTGCACTTCCTAGTACTGTTTTAAAAACGTTAGATAAATCCAGTAGACAATTTTTTTTTTTTTTTTGGAAATTTGACACTTCAAAGGATGGTCTTCCAATGATTGCTTGAAAAAAATTCTATCGCCCTAAACAATACGGTGGTCTAGGTCTTAGTAAAGCTAAAGCGACTAATGAAGCGTATTTGTGTAAGTTAGGTTGGAAAGTCCTTAAAGACAGTGAAAATCTTTGGGTGAATATTATTAGGAAAAAATATCTTTCGAAACAAATTTCTTCGATTATAAAACGAAAGGCACATATTCATGGATTTGGCGACAAATTCTCAAAAATAGAGAACTTCTTAGAAAGGGGTAATTATCATCGGACGCGTTCCCTGCCTCCCGATCTGCTCCCGGGTGCTGCTTCGATTGGGTGGGCGCCTTATTGGGCTCTTCCGCCGTACCCCTTCCCTGCATCACCGTACTCGTGGGGCGTGGTGTTCAGGCTCTTTTAGCCCTAACCACTGAGTCTTTACAGCCTGATGAAATTGCTGATGCTTATAATTCTCTAAGCCTTAATACCCCGGATGATACATGGTATATGGATACGGGGGCCACCTCTCACATCACATCCGATCCAAATATGCTTCGTACTATAAATTCATCTTTTTAATTTCTAATCAATCGAGTTTTGTTGAGAATGGCAGTTCGCTTCCAGTGCTCGCTACCGGGTCTCACACTTTTAGTAACACATGTCGATCCCTTCATCTTAACCATACTTTAGTCGTCCCTGATATTATAAAAAAATCTCGTTTCCGTTCGCAAATTTACTTCTGATAATAATGTTTCAGTTGAATCTGACTCGTTTGCCTTTTCTGTAAAGGACTTGAATACGGGGAGGACCATTATGAGATGCAATAGCTCTGGCGAGCTCTACCCCGTCACTTCCTCCACCGATCTCCCCGCCACTCCATCGTCTCTCGTCTGTGTCGTTCTTCCATCTTCTATTTGGCACAGTCGTCTTGGTTACTATTATTAGATAGGGCACCATGTACAAAAGCCCAAACCTTAAGGGCATCGTGTGCGAAAAGTTGAAAATGTGGGCACCATGTGCAAAATGGAAAACCACAGGGGCTCCACGTGAATTTTCTGTACTAATTATATTTGGATTTTTCCTCTTCGCCTCAAATCTCAAACTTTCGGCAAATTTTTTGCTTTTTGCAATCCGTTCGTACACAATTTGAGCGAGAAATCAAATGTTTTCAATGTGACCTCGGGGTGAATTTGATAATTCTTCTTACACTAAATCCTCTGATCACGGCCTTGTGTTTTGTTTTTCGTGCCTCCAAACTTCCCCTCAAAATGGCAAAGCCGAAAGGATGATCCGTCGTCTTGATGACATTTTCCGCACTCTTCTCACTCATGCTTCCCTTCCTCTTAAATTCTGGGTCGATGCCCTCCTTATGGCGGCCTACCTTCACAACATCCTTCCCTCCAAAACACTAAATTTTCGCTCTCCTGTCTATGCTCTATATCTCCGCCAACCCACGTATCACCATCTTCGCACCTTCGGCTGTCTATGTTATCCAAACAATTCTGCAAAAGCCCGCCACAAACTTTCCCGACGGTCCACTCGGTGTATTTTTCTTGGGTATCCCTCTCACCATCGTGGATATTGTTGTCTCGAACTCTCCACTGCCAAAATTATTGTCTCTCGTCATGTCACCTTTGACGAGAGTGTTTTTCCTTTCTTGTCACTGAAGTCTCCCTCCACCGACTCAGACTCTACCTCTGACGACCCACCACCCCTCTCCCTCACCATCTACACTTATCCTCTTTCTCCCGTCGATCTGACGTCCTCTTCACCATCACTCCCCTCCTCGACTCCGTCTCCTTCTTCTCCGCCCTCTACTTCTACCCCTCCATCTTCTCCACCTCGCTACACTCCGCCCCATCGTCACATCCCCCCGGCTGCCCCACCTATTTCTCCACAAATGCGCACCCGATCTAGTCACGACATTTTTAAACCCCGTATCCCCCTTTCTCTTCTTGCCCAGAATCCCTCCTCCATATCACCTCTTCCTCGCTCCCACCTTTTTGCCCTTAAGGACCCTCACTGAAATGCTGCCATGCGTGACGAGTACGACGCACTTATTAAGACTGGGACGTGGGAGTTGGTACCTCGTCCTCCTGCTACCCATATCGTTTAGTCTATATGGCTCTTCCATCACAAGTTTAACTCTAACGGGTCCCTCTAGAGATATAAAGCTCGGCTTGTGGCTAACGGTAAATCCCAACAGGTTGGTATTGACTGTGATGAGATGTTTAGTCTCGTGGTAAAACCAGCTACTATTCGCACAGTTCTCACCATTGCTGCCTCTCGTTCTTGGCCCATCCATCAGCTTGATGTCAAGAATGCGTTTCTCCATGCTGGCCTCTCGGAAACTGTATACATGTTCCAGCCACCTGGTTTTGTCAGAGATATCAGAACGATGCTTGAACCCTCTGATCAAGCGGCATGTATATCATACTCTCGGCCTCTCGGGACTATGTACTCCTGAATTTGTTTTTATGTACTTTAGTGGGTTTTTCATGTACTTTTGCAAGTTTTTCATGTACTTTAATGGATACTTTATGTATTTTTGAGTATTTTTGTATAGTTTTAGTCATTTGCAACCAAGATAGATTAATAAAACTTTGAATTGATATTTTAAGGTCCTAACCTATTTAAGTAAGTATTTTTCATCCATTAAGAGACTCCAATGAATTGATAATCGATATTTTCATCTTTGTACTTCAAGATCGTGTACATGTTTGTATTATTCTACACATTTATACTTCCAAATACAATAAATGTTAGCAAAACTATACGAAAAATGGTTTGATAAGTAAATTTACACCATTTTAACAAAGAATACACAAAAATGTACTTAAAGTACATTAAATTAGTGTAATAGTACATCAATCTCTATGTTAAAGTACACAACCAGAGAAACTAGAGTCTGTACTCTCGGGTAGACCTTGCAAACGGGTCATTCGGGTCGGGTCTATTCGGGTCGGGTCATCTTTCGGGTCATGTATTTCGGATCTGGTCGGGTTCGGTTTGGGTCGGCTCTAGTTCTGATGTGACAACTACGGGTCAATTTCGGGTCTGGTCAATTTCGGATCAGGTCATTTTCAATTGTTCAAATTTGATCATATTAATGTCAGATTTCTTAAAATTTTGTCTAATACTATCTTAATTTGAAGTTTTACTGGTAATTTGAGTGAATAAGGATGTGATATATTGAATCTAAGTCATTTCTTCTCAATCGAATCATTAAAACGTCTGGTTATTCGGGTCAGGGTCATTTCAATTAGGGTCATGTTGGGTCGGGTCAATATCGGGTCAAGCAGGATTCGGGTCATTTTCGGTTAGGGTCGGGTCAATTCGGATTTCGGGTTGAATTCAGAATAGAAATTCGGGTCAAGTTCGGATGTTCGGGTCTGGGTCAGTTTTGTCAGGTCTACTCTCGGGTGTATATAATAATTTGAGTAAGTCTTGTGTGAGACGGTCTCAAACTAATTTAATGTGAGACGTACCATCTTTTTTTATATAAATAGTGACCTCTTTTACATTTCTAGTAGCTATTATACTTCATATAGTGATTGCTTTGATTTAATGTAAGAATATAACGCCCTATATAAAACGAGTATATGTGTTACTCTATAAATTATGCATAATTTTATATTTTGTTACCATTTGAAATCACGGCTAAGGTGGTTAAATCTTAAACTAGCATGGTCACTAAAAGCAATATAATGGTCACAATAAATGTTAACTTGTCAACTTTTTAACCAAATAAAGTGGTCTCACAATAAGTTGTTGTGAGACCGTCTCATATGAGACTTTGCCTATTATTGGTCTTTGGCGCATATTTTTCGCGAGGCGAATCGTGCTGCTGATTGGTTGGCTTATTTGGGGCACCGCATCCTTAATTTCTCGAGATGGTGTCCCGTCCACTTGGTTTAATAATAGAGAATATTGGGAATATTCGGGTTAAGGAATATTACCATATTACGAGTATGTAATTTAGAAATATGATATGTTAGGAATATATTGTGTGTTAGGATTTCGTAAGGGTCAAGTTATGTATTAGTATAAATAGGGTTTACCGAAGTTCATTGTAAGCAAGTTATTCACGAGTTATATTGCGTTTATGAGATTCCCAAATAGTGTGCGTTATATTTCTTATATGGTATCAGAGCCTATTTCCTAGAGGACTCTAAAAGGTGTTTCCGCTGCCTGCCGGTGGGCATGGGATCAATAATGCCTGCCGGCGGGATTTCGTAGTTCGACGGGAATTTGGTGTTCGTCAGAGTTTGAATGTTTGTCATATAATGTTTTAAGGTTTTGTTATTCGATTTAGGAGTATTACTATTTTTATTTTAAGAGTCTTGTGTTTGGTTATATTTGAATAAAGCCCCCCTCTCGCTTGTTATTTGGGCTGTTTATTATGTCGAGATAGTAGTGTTTGATTGATCGAAATCATGAAGATGAGTTGTCGGTGAGGATGTTGTTGTCGTTGCGTCGAGATGGTGGTGATCGATCGAAAATTTCGGAGTACGATTTCGAGTTAGTAGTGTTTGGTGCGGGCTGCTACGTGTAACACGTATGCTTGCTCATGAGATTTTTCGGTGAGTTTGGATAAGTTCACGGCAGATTGGATTTAAGTTTGGAGATGTCATTTGTGATTTGGTGGTTTGCTAGTTTGGTTTGCTCAAGTATCGTTGTGGTGCGTGGGTCGTCCTCGTTCGTTTTTCTTAGATTTTGAGTGAGAACACTGTTTTGAGATTTCGGGTATTGTGTGATTATTTTGGGCCGATCAAGGAATGGGGGAGTGCCCCTACCTCTCATGTCTGGTAGTTTTAAGGTGAAATTGGTAATGACCGTTTCACATTGTGAGACCATGTTGATCGCTTCATGGTATTTCGTTTTCGGTGTTTTATTAGGGAGTGTCCTACCAGTCATGTTTGGTTCTTTTTAAATGAAGCTGATAATGGTCGCTTCATGATTTGTGAGACCATGGTGATTCATGGTTCCCTTGTATCTGCCGTTTAGTGGTGAAGTTGATTATGGGCGATTTGTGGTGACCGTGTCAATTTACGGTAGTTTTTTAGTGTTCTTTGGGTGACGATCAAGGGGTTTCGGAAAGAATGGTGTTTTGCGACGACGACTATCAACATGCCAGATTTGAAGTTTCGAAAATCTCGACGGAGCTATTTTATTTCCTTATCGTTTTGGCAAACTCATTGTAATTTTAGTCAAATTACCATGAGTTTGAGGGGGGTAATAGAGAATATTGGGAATATTCGGGTTAAGGAATATTACCATATTACGAGTATGTAATTTAGGAATATGATATGTTAGGAATATATTGTGTGTTAGGATTTCGTAAGGGTCAAGTTATGTATTAGTATAAATAGGGTTTACCTAAGTTCATTGTAAGCAAGTTATTCACGAGTTATATTGCGTTTATGAGATTCTCAAATAGTGTGCGTTATATTTCTTATATTTAGTGATCCGTATTCTTGATTGTATGTGTGCTGATAAGTTAGGTGATACTCTGGAGAGAATGGTTACCTAACTTTCTTCCTTCGTTGTACGGCTTATAAAAGACGAAACATGTTTCTTGCGGCACCTATACTTATAAATGTTGTAATACGATCGACATTATGGTTTTGAACTTTTAATCATTATAACAGAAAATCAAGGCCGGTTTAAGGGGTGGTCCTATAAAAAAGACACTCCAAAAAAGTTATGGCTTTGAGGGTGAGAACAATTATTTTGTAGTCCCCAGGGTTTTTGATAGATTTTATAGTGTTGGATCAAGAAAAATCTGCCAAATACGGAGTATGAGTGTCGGTTGAATGATCCTTGAATATTGGGGGAGATGCTGCTGATGAATAATGTATACCCAAGGCTCGTGTGGTCGCGGGGGTGGAGATGTGGTAGCCTGGTAGGTGACGTGGGTCCCTCGTTACCTAGGCTATTGTGTTCAAGTGTTCAACGTTCAAACACTTCAATAAAAAAAAAAAAAAAAAAAAAAAAAAAAAAAAAAAAAAAAAAAAAAAGTTAGTAAAAACTCTAGTGACATGAGTAAGTACCGTATCTAGGCTCTCACTCAGGTTGGACTTATATTCATCTCAAGCTAATTAACCATCAACATCATAGATTCATGGCGTATAGCGTATTATTATATTGGTAATTTGGTATCCTCTGAATTTGGTTGGTGTGCTTTTTCTAGTTGGTTGATCTATCGGATTTCATTCTTTGCTCTTTTGTCAACTTAGATGACTTATGTGAAATACGGTTTAATTTATTAACCTACGAACGTGGTGTATATGAGTTGTGGTCAAGTTAGAGTAAACCTATACTTATTCCGTTCCAAAATACATAACCCTTATTATTGAGGATGGTGTATATATTAATCGATGAATTAAAGTTACATTAAAATTGCATGGCGAGTTAGCTAATATTGTCATTTACGTAACTCGCTATGTAATTTTTTTGAAACTTTGATTAAACGATTAGTATATACCCCCTCCTCAATGTAGGGGTAGTTTGGGTGTGAGGTGTTAGAAGACGGACGGAGTATGTCGCATTCTCACATCTTAGACCAATAACCAAAAATATTCATAAAAATTTTAAATGACACGATACACAATTACACAATAGCAATAAGGCCACTCAAAACCCTATCACCACAACACACAAATACACAATTAACTCAATAAGGTATACGGAACGTCACGGTGTGAATGAACTGATCCACGCTCTTTTGTACCCGACAAGTCATAGATCCGCGATAGTTCATAGTATGTCACGCACAAAAGAATATGGACCAATCCATTCACGCCGTGGACGCGTTACCATCACCCTTACATAGTTACAGTAACGTGAGTCAAAACTAACCCAACCAGTAGACCACCAGTGGAGCTAAACTATGAACACACCCACACAACTAAAAAGTAGAAACACTAGAAAAAAATGTGGTAGGTGTACGAAGTATCAAAGCTGTATATCGGTATGGTATACTGTATATATCAATAATAAAAGAATAACCCAAAATGAATGAATTCCAAATCCAATCAAATCCATCAATCTCTTTCACACAACCACCAACCTTATTATTTCCCTCCCTATATTTAGCTCCACTCCTCTCCCTCTTCTCTCCCCCTGTGTTCCTTCCTTCCCACTCTCTCTCTCTATTTTCTCTCTCCTCTCAGATTCAACAACCCAAACAAACACCCAGATTACGATGAAGGTGATAGAGAAGATAAGAGCAGCAGAAGCAGAGAACAAAATCCTGTTCTCATTCGAGTATTTCCCACCAAAAACAGAAGATGGCGTCGAAAATCTGTTCGAAAGGATGGAGAGAATGGTGTCACACAGCCCTTCATTTTGCGACATTACGTGGGGTGCTGGTGGATCAACTGCAGATCTCACCCTCGATATCGCTAATCGTATGCAAAACATTGTGTGCGTTGAGACTATGATGCATCTTACTTGTACTAATATGCCAGTCGAAAAGATTGATCATGCTCTCGATGCTATTAAAGCTAATGGCTTGCAGAATGTTCTCGCCCTCCGCGGCGATCCGCCTCATGGTCAGGATAAGTTTGTTCAAGTTGATGGAGGATTTGCTTGCGCTCTTGATCTTGTATGTTTTTTTTCATCTTATTTTTTTTATGTTTATTGTTTGGTTGCGTATATCTGATTCGGACCCGTTTTGGGGTTAATAGGCAATGGGGTTGGGGTACTGTTTTTGATTATTTGTCATTTATTTGGTGGGTGGATTTCAGGTGAATCATATGAGGAAAAAGTATGGAGATTACTTTGGGATTACTGTTGCTGGTTATCCAGGTGTGTTGGGAGAAATTTTTATTTATACATCTTTGGTTTTGTATATGTATATTTGTAGTTGTTATTTGGGAATGTAGATTAACTTATGCACATTGTTTGTTGCATTGTTTATATAATATAGTTTGCAATTGTCACTCTTGTGTATGGCTTGCTTAGGTTCGATTCGAAACAAAAGTTGGCTATGACAATTCATCTAAGATTACGTCTTGGTTTTGTGAATGTATACTTGAAGCTGTCATAGATTTGGGAATGTACTGTGTTTTTCTATTATAGTTTTCAATTGTCACTCATGTATAGTCTGCTTATGTTCGATTTCTTGCGGAAATTTGGTTAGGACAAACCTTCTTTGACTGTTTGCTTATTAGTGTTACTTACATCAGTTCTCTTGAGTGTAAAGCTGACCATTGAAAACTGAAAACTTCTCTTTTTCTTAGACATTTTCATCATGTTTATCTTTAATCTGAAAAATGGCAACCTTTTTAAAATGATTGTGAAGTTGTGAGATAAAGAAGGAACTGCCCGAAGCTGCTTTCCGTGTTTAGTTTGCAAGAGGTTTCTAGATTGATAGTTCCATCGAGTTCAATCCTTCCAACTCTTTTGTCTGTGAATACTGTTTCTTTCATGCAGTCTCGCTTTCGATAATTAACCACAAAATTTTTGTCAGAGTGTTAGCTTCTTCATTGACATTGAGTTACATATGCAGAGTTGTATTACAATTGTCCATGGGTTAGTGTTAAAATGGTGTTTTTTCCCTTTGTGATTTGTAGAGGCTCATCCTGATGCTATTGAGGCTAATGGTTTGGCTACCCCTGAATCATATGCTAGTGATCTTGCTTACTTGAAGCGGAAGGTACGATCTGTGTTCCTGTCTCACCCTCCATTATTGTTCCAAAAGTTTTACCATGGTGGACCGATACTACTGTATCAATTTTATGATGACTCTTTGGCCATTACTTATATATTCTGTCTCTATAATGTTTCAGGTTGATGCTGGTGCGGATCTTATTGTCACCCAACTGTTTTATGATACTGATAATTTCCTCAAGTTTGTAAATGATTGCCGTCAAATTGGAATCCAATGTCCCATTGTTCCTGGTATTATGCCTATCAACAACTACAAGGGTTTCCTAAGGATGACTGGTTTCTGTAAAACAAAGGTGTGTGATCTGTTGGATATTTGCTGAATAGATATGCTGTCCCTTTATCATTTTTCATCACATTGTGGTTTTTAATTGTCAGTGCAGTTGAATTTATGCTGTTTTTTTGCCCTTTACCACACTGACCAAAGTTTTCGTTATTACGAATGAAATTCTGTAGATACCTCAAGAGGTCACTGATGCATTGGAACCCATTAAGGACAATGAAGAAGCTGTGAAAGCTTATGGTATTCACCTCGGAACTGAGATGTGCAAGAAGATTTTGGCTAGTGGAATTAAACAGCTGCATCTGTATACTTTGAATATGGAGAAGTCTGCATTAGCCATACTGCTGGTAGCTTCTCTAGTCCCTTCGTATTTATGATCCATATTGCATTTGGTAAGTTACGTCTAATCTATGTCCTTATTGTTACAGAATCTTGGATTAATAGAAGAGTCCAAAATTGCAAGGCCATTGCCTTGGAAACGCCCTGCAAGTGTGAATCGTGTTAAGGAAGATGTTCGCCCCATATTTTGGTTTGTACTACTACTCTTATCGTAGTTCTTGCGGATCAGTAATGCAATCAGCTAGTATTCTGGTCTCACAACTCCTACTTATCTCCTTCTTGCTGATTGGGCACAGGGCTAATCGTCCAAAAAGCTACCTTCTACGAACGAAGGGTTGGGATCAGTACCCACATGGGAGATGGGGTGATGCTAGCAATGCTTCTTATGGAGCACTAAGTGACCATCAGGTACATAATAAGCCTGCTTACATTTTTTGGTCTTTGGCGAATTTCTATGGCTAGAGTGAGTTCAAATGACTGGTGCTGTTTTAGTATATATATTTTGCTTGTATCATCCTGGAGTTGAAACTGGAGATGGTGTGGAAATCTTATTTATGGCTTTGATACTCCCAACAATTGGTAAAGTAATGTGTCTGTGTGACAGTTTATGAGGCCACGTGCACGTGATAAGAAGCTTCAAGAAGAGTGGGTTGTTCCATTGAAAAGCGTTGAAGATATAAATGAGGTACACTTCTATCTGTGCCATCACTATTGGTACCTTAGACGGAATGGCGACAGATTCTGTGGTTTACTGATTTTTTTTCTTTTTCTTATTATTATTTCAGATGTTCAAGAACTTCTGTCTTGGTAAGCTGAAAAGCAATCCTTGGTCGGAACTTGATGGTCTTCAGCCAGAAACAAAAATCATTGATGAAAAACTGGGAGACATCAACACAAGGGGCTTTCTCACCATCAATAGCCAACCAGCTGTTAATGGAGAAAGATCTGACTCCCCCTCTGTTGGTAAAGTCTTGAGATACCTGTAGATTTATAGTTTTGGGTGATTAGCTTCTTATCTTACTGCGTGCAACCTGTAAAACAGAACTGGAATGTGGTCTTAAGTAGTGGAATGTGTAGTGTCCTGTAGGAGATATAAATAATTTATCTGCGATTGTGTTTAGTTAATTGTTAGAAAGATCAATACGTACTGAAACTCCGATGGGTATGCACATACTTAAGTTAGTACAATTGGAATAGAATCCGTTAATTTGCTTTCTGGAAGTCATTGTTTTTTAGACAGTAGAGACATTTTAAAATCAATTTTAACTGCGTAGTGTTCACTGTTCAAGGACAGGGATTGAGGTATCTAGTTAGTATTATGCCATTTACTGGCTTATCTATTAGGCTTTCCCTAGTTTATGTTAGAAACAAAATGCCATAGGAAAAGAACCGGGATCTTTCCTGTTGCCTTGCATCTTCGGGGAACTAACAAGGAACATGATTGATGTATATATGTAGGCTGTAGCCGATTGCAAATTTGCCAAGAGGCATGCAAACATCGCCTTCTTAATTGGATTCTATATTGTTTTCCACCAGAATTTCGTACTGACTGTCATATTGTTTATTTCTGCCTTACTTCTGGACATATTGCACTTTTGCCCAATAATCTCATGTTTATTCTAAGTACTAAAAACAAATGAACCCTCTTCTTCAGGCTGGGGTGGTGCTGGAGGATATGTGTATCAGAAGGCATATGTAGAGTTGTTTTGCTCAAAAGAGAAGTTGAACTCCCTTGTTGAGAAATGCAAAGCTTTCACATCCATCACCTATATGGCAATTAACAAGGCAGGGGATTGGATCTCAAATGTCGGCCAAACTGATGTGAACGCCGTGACATGGGGTGTTTTCCCTGCAAAGGAGATCATCCAACCAACTGTTGTGGACCCTGTTAGTTTTACAGTCTGGAAAGACGAAGCTTTTGAGATTTGGTCCAGATCATGGGCTAAGCTATACCCAGAGGGTGATTCATCAAAGAATCTGCTTGAAGAGGTTTGTTTATTGTTTGTTCTCTCACCTTAAGCTTGCTCGATTTGCTCATTGTTGTGTCCTGCTCCGAAACACACCAACCCAATGTACAAAGAGGCAAATATTTGTTGCAGTTTACTGACTAAAGCTCCATTTATGCAGGTACAAGGCAGCTACTACTTGGTCAGCTTGGTCGATAATGATTATGCTAATGGCGATTTGTTCTCAGTTTTCTCAGAACTTTGAGATGAGTGTACGCTAACCCTATACGTTCATTTCTTCCATTGCCCCTGGTGATGCATTGTATCGGAACATCGTCGTTTTGTTATTTAAGCTCCATTTTTATTAGATTGAGTATGCTGTCATGGTTGTAATACCATATAAACTCTTGGGATTTTGGCATCTTCCCAGCCTCCCAATGCAAATTGCATGGTGAGTTGCTTATGATATTATCAAATGTACCACTTGGTTTGATCTACATGTCAATCTGTGATTTGCTTATCAATCAGTACAGTGTTCAATTTCATTTCTCTCTCAATTGATATGATTAAATTAGCTTCGACTTTTTTTTTTTTTGGATGTTAAAAGAATCGCCCAAAATCTTCATTTTCTCGCCCTGTTTTACCGTATAAACTTCTTGATGAACTTGTTTACATAGCCCTTTTGTAAAAGTGGTTACTACTACACTCATACAGTATCAATTTCCTAAAAACTACTACCGTGAAACACCGAACACCTACATTTGGAAAATTTGCGCAAAAAAAGGTTTTTCACTCTTCCATACATGAACTTGGAACATGAAAACAAAGTCCCATCTTTCAGATGACCTCGACACAATTCATGTCGATGAACGACCTAGAATATCGAATCTTAGGACGACCCAATTTTGTAAATGTTTCTGACAAGTGAGCAAGTATATATAAATTCACCATTTATTTCAATAAGAAAATCGACTTTGCGCTGTACGAGAGAATGTGTCAGACAAGACAGGTAATCAGAACTTGCAATTTGAGTGCCGGAAAATTTGTGCGACTCTGAAAGGAAGCAGAAAATACGTATACAAATGAAAGGTTGATGTGTTTTATTTACAATTTAAGCTATATTTGCATTAACAAGTGATGCAGAAACCACAGGACCTGCAGAAGTCATCATGCTATGCCCGTCGAGCATAGCCACACAAGCACCATCAGTCTTGAGATGAGGTTGAACTGATTCCCACACCTTTTTCTTCTGAATCTGCAGATAGAGGAGCAGTTAAATTGGATGTGCGACTGATAAGGAGTTCGGTTTAGATACAATGATCACAAACATAAAATAGGCGTTTACTAAGTCACTAAGATGCTACAGACGTCACACCTGGAACAAACATTGTCACTACTATTTACACACACATCAAATTGCGGAAACACTGTTGTATGTACACCTTCAAAACTACAGATCATTACCTTAGGCGGTTTGGCCTCTCTCTTCAAACTCTCGTTTACCTGTGTATCCGATTATTGTTTCTTTCATAAGAATCCTCGGCTGGAATTAGTGGTGGGACTCATGGCAGTATAAATCGTGCCATTTCTATGATGATGGGGTATGTCACTGCTATGAACGCACAAAAATATTGAGATTGGTTGGGGGGAGGGGCTCTTGTATGGCTGGCTGATTCTCTCACTACAACTCTACAATAATGGTTATCCAACATAATGAGTGTCATAACTGTAAAAACAAACATTCAAATAACAGCAGAAGTGATGCGATGTATAAAATTTGGCATAATTGACCCCAATAATGGTGATCACAAGACAAAGCACTGGTATAAGAGAACTGGAAAATGAGCATTTCGCTGCTATAAGAAGGGTTAACCAAATAAAGGACAAAGGAAGTGAAGTTGACTTAGTTGGTACACGTCGTCAACCCTCGAACCTTGAAGTTGGGGTTTTAGTTCCTATCCAGAGACGAGGGGTTTGTTGTGGTTGTTAGGGTTCCTTGATATATGCCTAGCTTTCAGGCTGCTTACATGCTGAGTTCTCCTTGTAGGTTAAGTTCCTCTTATTCTCTTAATAACTCACCCAGTTGTACAGAGCTAAGCCTTGATGAGCCAGTTATTTCCCAAAACAAGGATAATAAAACAAGAAGAGCCCTCGGGATTAAGCCCTTCAACTATGTAATGGCCCGTGCCAGATAATTTTGATTTAGATGGGACAATAGAAGGTATGTTCGACCACATAATCATTCTGAGACAACGATGAATTACGGACAGGCTGAACCACTATATTTTATGCAGAGCTAGAACCGAGTCATTTACACAATCTTTTTAGGTTCAAATCAAAACTGATACTAAATTTAGATTGTGATCAAGATACAAATGCAATTTTTTCAAAATTAACAGTCAAAAGTTTGGCATGATAAATGATCTGGAATGATGAAATGAGCAAGAGGGATCAATGGATCACAATATTTCACCTTCAAATAAAAAAGAGAAAAAAAAAAAAAAGAGGAACAACGCAATCAGGATACACCCATTGGCAGCTATTCCCCTTTATCTAGTTCGGTCAAATTTAAGATTCTGCCTTGCCCTTGGATGGGCATAATCTAAATAACTACGAGTAATGGATATTCAGTTCAGAAAAAGGATACAGATAATTTTGCAAGAATCAGTTTTTTTAACAGTGTATACCTCTCTAATTCAACTAGGTCATAGCTCATGTTGTCATGTGCATAATTTCCAGAAGGGAAATAGAGAAGAACTATGGAGTAGACTTCATACCTGATTAGCAGATGCTGCATCAGGTTGATTTTGCTTTTCATCTTCTGAGCCAAACCAGATTCTTTCACCAGGGACTGAACTCTCCGGAGGTACAAGAAGCTCAACATTCTCATGAGATGCATCAGAAGCAGCCATAAGCATGCCTGAGGACTTGACACCCCGCATATTCCTTGGTTTAAGATTCGCAAGAACGACTACCTTTTTATCCTGCAGTGTATACAATACCAACCAAAACATTTTTTAGATTTTAAACAAAAAAAATGGACAGGGAAGGTTGCAATTTCACACTACATAGAGAGATCATATAAAGTCAGCGGTAGATAGTGAAAAAAGTAACCTCAGGCCTTAAAAACTGTGAATATAGTTGTTCAAGGTCCCATAATCATCAAAGACAGGAAAACTAGCAATAGTCAATTGTTGAGCATGTACTTCTCCAGATGGCCGTGTAAGTGTAACAGCCAGAAATAGGCAGCTTTTTTTTTCTCTCTTAACATATTCTACTTACAAGAAGTATCCATGTGGAGTAGAACCGCAGTGGAACAAATTCAGGATGTAGGACAAAGCATACAATATTACTCAGTGAATTCTGAAAATTTGAGGACACCGACCCAGAAACACAAAGGAGAAAAACCTTTAAAATTTTATCAGACAAGTAACTCGTCAGCACAAAGAACATCTATTTCCAGCCAAGGACCCCATAACTTAGTTTAAGTAGTCAGTCACCAAAGCCTGACTGGCTGACTCCACAAAAGGTACATTATGCACCTTCTCTCTTCAAACATTTATTGTAACGAGCCAGCACCTTAAACTTCGAACTTGATCGATGGAAAGCATACCAAAGGCCTGCTGATATATATTTATTTGTCGACAACTCTGGCAATCTATATCTTAGCCAACTCAAAGTAACAGGCTTCATACAGGCCAATTTTTAATCAGCACCAGTGAAAAGAGACCACGTTACAAAGTTAAACCGATCATTTGCATAATATAAAGGCGCCCAATACTCACTTCTATGAGTTCTATCCAGTCCTTTGCCACCATAAGCTAAATATACTCCCATGTTTAAAGAACAAACATGAAGGGTCCTAAGTGAAAAAGCCATCAATCAAGAGTCAGGACAACATATGACAAATTCAGCCTCCTAACGGCTAACGGACTACATCCCCATCACGAATCCTGTTCAAACTGAGGTCCTAGTGGGCATTGTACTTCTAAGCAATTCTTTTTTTTTTTTTTTTGCTCTTATGACACGTGCTTCTTTCATAGCCAGGACCATCACCTCTGAGCGTAAGCATATGATTGATAATTAACCAAAGAACAATGACTGACCAAAGAAGACCGTAAGCCTCCAGTTTGAGTATGTGTTGAACAAAGTATATCCCTCCTCCTTTCCCTTGTATTGAGTTCTAACCTTTCTCCTACTAACACAGAATGCCAAAAAAGAATATCCTAAAAAGTACAACTAGTTGTATGTTCTCGATCAACTGGAGGACTTCAACACCTGCAGGCTCAAAAGGAAGGTCAAAGTTATGTATCCGCTCTCAGATTCGCATGAGCTACTGCCCTCGTCCTGACCGAGATCTATTCTCATCTTGTGGGGAATCCCCCCTCTTACTCTCCACTTTCATGTCCACGCCACAACTCCAAGACCTCAACAGAGAGGGCTCGCTTTGACTGTTAAGAGTAGGTAAGTAGGTAACCCTTCCCTATCTTTTTTTCTATCTCGTCGTACGAGTATCACATTATCATTTTGTTCTATACCGAATTTCCTAAGATATTATAACCAGTTCATAGATGATACACTTAGGTCAAATGGGGAAACAACATTCCTGCTAACTTGCTAAGTATTCGATAATCACTTCAATTGTTTTTCTTCTACCTGCAATGTAAATGATATACTCTACATTTGCACTACCAACCAAGCTCCTGTCAATATAAAAGGCCTAACTCCATACGCAAGCATTTGGCAACTAATAAAAGGCCTAACTGTTTACACTACCAATCACCTATTCTAATAATTAGCCTACAAAATCGCAATGAGCACGCTCCTCCCTAATAAAAGGCCTAACTGTATAGGCAAGCATTTGGAAACTAAACCCTCTACAGTTTTACAATGATTAGGGATCGGCTAACATGAATCGTCATATATAATCGTCAAATAATGCAAGCATACAATCGAATTAACATTAGAATAAAAATGATCCAAAAAAAAGAGGTACAGATAAACCTGAAGAATGTCAATAGGTATATACTTAACAAGGCCACTACAAATAGTACGAGGCTCATCCTCCCCAATATCAACCTCCTCCACATACAACGTGTCCGCATCCGGGTGCCGCCACGCCTTCAACACCTTCCCTACCCTTATGTCCAACAACCCCGCCGCCTCCCTCACTCCTCCCGCGGCGTCCGCCGCCGTGGGAGGAGCTGCTTCGGCAGATATTGAAACTTCCGACGCGGTACAATGTGGACGGGAATGGCGGCGGACAGCGGGAAGGAGAGAAAGGGAAAGGGAAGGAAGAGGGTTGATGGATTTTGGAGAGGCGGAGGAAGGGAGGAGAGAGAGTGGGAGTAATCGTCTGGCAGCGGTGGGTGTAGCGGCAGTGATGGTGCGGTTGCAGGAGGAGAGGAGAAGGGTTGTCCCTCCTTTTAGCAGATGGTTCGCTGCCATTTTTCTGCGTTTGTATTTGACACGCTTTACTTTGCTTTCTCTATCTGGGTTCGCTTCACATTTCCGGATAGACAGAGGAGAGACTTGGTAGACGGGGCATTTGGATCGGATTCAAAAGTCGGCTCGGCTTGAGTTGAGTTGAGTCGAGTCAAGTCGAGTTAATTTAGAATTTTAAAAAAAGGATATTAAATTTAAGTCCGACACTAAAAAAATACATTGTTAACTCGACAAAACCAAAGACAAAGATGAAGAAGCTTATGTAAGTATGCAAGTATGTAACCTATAGGCTATAGCTCCCCAACTCGAAAAATGAAAAGAGACATAGAGCCAAGTCGACCTCAAAGGTAACATGGACAAAAGCATAGTATTCTAGGAGCTTTACGTGAAGCAAATCTATTTAGAGAGAATTAAACCATATGATTGCCGGCTTAATGATTGGGAGGAATCGTTAAGGAGGTAACAGGGGCTACAACATTGGAAAAATGACGAAAGCGGTGGTGGTAGAGGGAGGAAAATATGATACAACTAGCGTAAAACCCGTGCGTTGCACGAAGATATGTAGCAATATATTCGATAAAATTATATATTATTTGTTGTTGAGAACTTATTGACTAACTCAAGTTCAAATTATCTCATGTTCAAAAAATTGAATAGCTCGAGTACAAACTAAACATACACCATTGTCTAAAACATACGTCCAAATTCATGTAATGGTAATTAAATGTGAAACATACACCACCTAAAAAAAAAAAAACTTACACCACCAAAAAAAAAAACTAAGTGTGAAACATAGGAGTTGTGGGCTTAATTTTGAAGTGAGTAATAGTATAAAATTGTATAATGGCTAAAAAAGCGCAAAAGGATTTTTGAGGAACGGTTTAGCAACTCAATACTGTATCTCGTAAAAGAAGAAAATGCTAATGATGCAATCAACATAAGCCATAAATCTAGTATGACAGACCTACAACCTATATTATTGCTTGAAGATAGACTCAAAAAACATCCCATGACTTTAAAATGGAGACGAAAGTTGCATTAGATGATTACACAAGGAAATAATAACATAAAAAAAAAAAAAATTGTGACCTTTAGTTACCTCTATTTGAGAGGGTCTTTAGCCATTGAAATGGTTAATCACTCCATTAAGTGATCATCACTGCGTAGGAGGACAAAATTTTGATTGAAAAGTAGATATATTAGAGAAATTTTGGCATATATATTTGGTTGGAGTTGTTAAGCAAGAGTATATTCTCATAAATAACGTAGAAATAGGAGGCCTAATTAACTATCAGCTTTTTTTGCTAGTTGTTAAAATTTGGAGCAAATTAGTAGGAACAAAATAATTGGGAACCACGTTAATAGGAACAAAATTATGAGCGGGAAAATTTGTAACCATAGAACGTCACGTGTTCTAGTGGCTTCTGTTTTAGTAGAACTAGATAGATGAATATTTCATTCTGATATCCTGAATTGTAGAAGGTATCAAAGTTTCGGTCCTAGTAGAGAGCATGTTCAAACAAAAAATAAATCAGCATTATATACGTAGTACGACTTACAAAGAAAGAACTTTCGTTACTACAAAATTTCATTTGGGAAGAGATTTAAGTGCCAATTCAACTCTAAGCTCAAACATTGATCTCATTCCGTATGTTCATGCTACTCTAAATGCAAAGAAGGTAAAATTGCCGTAGCCTCGCCATCGAGAGCAAGCAGACTGTCTTGTTTGAGGCACTTTGTGGAAAACTTTACCCTGATCAAACAACAAAATAAACAACCAACCAAATCAGGATTCGGAAAGGCCATTAAAGGAAAGAAAACATCCATGAAGAGTTGCTTTACAGGTGACCTAAAAAAAGAGTTGCTTACAGGTATTTCTTTCTGAAATCTCGCATACTGATTGCTTGTACCTCAACGGCAACCTCCTCTCCGATGTACACTGGTTCTTTGAACTGTAGACTTTGTGAAACATACACAGCTCCAGGCTACAAAGAAGCGAAAATAGAATTAGGAACCACATGCATTGAATAACACAAAGCCAGCATTCAGATTCCAAAAGACTCAACCTTTTAGAAGATAATTTAACATAACAGTGTTAGCTACAACAAAACTTTGTCCCAAAATGATTGGAGGCTATCCAAGCCCTAACTGGTCTACTGAAGCATTAGCCTTGGACGCATGTTACAGTTAAATCACTGCATAAATCCCAGTGTAAGAAAAAGCTGAAACCTCTTTTTTACTAACATATCAACAACACAACAAGTCGGCCTTTTCGCAAAGCTGCATTCTGACAGGTCTATTTCATGTCACATTCAGAAAGGGAGAAGCAAAGAACTATATACTTTTTTAGAGAAAAATATTAGTTGCTGAGCATCAAGACAAACTTCTGATGTAGGTAGAAGGCGTTTCACTCTAAGGGGAATCAAAAGGCTTTTCAAGCATATCACATCAAATGTACGTTTATGGGTAACATGTTTGGTTGCTTTCTAGATCAAATCTGAATTCACAACTCCAATATGTACGACAAGATTAATGAGAGAGACCCTTCTCACCCTAGTCTGATGTCCTTTTATAAATAAATTTAGGAACATAGCTTGCATGACAAGTGAGTTTGAACAAGTTGTGAAGTACATATATGACCACATTTCCAGGGTGAAATACGGTGACACTTGCAAAAGTGCAAATCTAAGGGCAGAGCTCATTACTTGAGTGTGTTTCAGGCTTCACGCACAAACACTAAATGCACCTTAGCTTTCTTCGCACAACCTGTTTTGTGCACACTTGTATTTATTCCAAGCACAACACATACAACAACAACAGTAAAAACAATTACATTAGCCCAAATGCCCAAATGCCTCAAAGATTCCCACATCTGGCGAGATAAGGACTCGGCCTTACCCGTGAGTTAAAAACACAAACAAATTGTTTCTGAATGACCCAAAATGAAAATTGTGCGAGCATTCCAAGGAAGTTAGCATGTGCAGCCCAGATACAACACAGAAACTGTACAAAACCCAACTTCTTAACAGCTATTAGGAACACCGACACCTTCTCTTAAAGAAGGCTAACATTACAATCAACCCCCCTCCCCCCCCCCCCAAAAAAAAAAAAAAAAAACTTCAACATCTGATCTTGTGCGGAAAACCTACTTATAAACACTTTGGGTGACAAGGATTCTGATATAGCTGAAGCCTACATCCTCATTAAGCCTATGAGACAGCTCGGCTTCGAATGTGGCAATGTTATGGGAGGAAAGGAAAGAAATGATGATGGTGGATAGATGAGAGCGAAAGGGTAATTATTACCTCCCCCATTAGGGTAATGCAGTACCCCCAAATGGCGGTAATAGTCCCCCCCCCCTCCCTACCCCTTTGCTCCTCCCTCCACCACCATCACTTCTACCTATTTTCCTATGTTTTGGCCTCTATTACTCTAGTACAAGCCTATAAATTAAGCAATTACCTAGCCATCGTCGCATCAACTACAATGTAGCAAAACAGCTAGTTGAGTCCACAATCATTTGGGGCCGGCTAACATAAACAGTCATATAGAATCGCCATACGTAGAGGAAAATGCCTGACCGCTTATAGCTTGACTACACCTATAGGAATAAGGATTCGTCTTAGATGTTTCTAAGAAAAGGACTGTTCTGGTGGTTCAATAACTGCAAGTCAATAGCAGTTAATCCCTTTTGAGTTTTGACAACAGTTAATGTTCACTAAACCCATGAGCTAAGGAACATATACAACAGACTAATAACTAATAAGGTGATCACACATTAATATTATCAATGCCAGAATACAAAATATCCTTACAAGTTACAAGTAGTGAAATAAAATGATCCATTTCCATATGACAATTTAACACAATAATCACGTGATGTTGCACAATTGTCCTAAACGACATATAAATGTTACGAAACCGCAAATTAACTTAAAAGGATGCAACTTACAAAATGAGTAGAGATGATGCGAGGAAACATGGAAGCAACCAGCATTCCATGAACAAGCGGGCCATCAAAACCTGCTTTTCGGGCACAATCGGCATCAAAATGAACTGGGTTCAAGTCACAACTGACATTGGAATAATCAAGAACGTCAGCATTTGTAAAAGCTCCAGACAATTTCAGCGTGTCCCCTAATTTGAGGACTCTAGGGTCAACATTAGTACAGAATTTGAGTGATGAGATAAGGGTTGATGCCAGCCTCTTCGACATTGTTAGACCACCATTACCAATTGATTATCAATTGAGATTTTAGGGATTTGCCAAATTCAGAGAACGCGGAAAATTTAGAGGGATGAAAGGAAGCTTCAGGTTTTTGGATTCTTTCGAAGACAGAAAAGATCCGGCTGTGAAATGCCCTTTGAAGCTTTGAAATCAATGATTCCCAAAAACACTAGTGTGTAATGCTTGATTTAACAAAGTGACTCCTCCTTCCAATACAAAGTGAATACGATTCGCGTTCGACCCGGGAAACAAGAACTTAGACAAAGTGAGTGATCTCTGCAAATTTCATTGTTGAAAGAAAGAGTGAGACAAAATCCCCATGATCATGAGTACTAGCATTGTAGAAATTTACAGGCTAATTGAACATTAAAATACAACCACAAACTGCATTAACAAACTGCAATTGATAGATTCAAGTGAAAATTTAAACATTATCATGCCAAATTCCTCATACGCATTTACCAAACCTCAAATCTTTAGTGTGTTTAAACTGCTATAATGCGTAGACTAATTACAATTCACACAACCTAAATAATCCAAACAGAATATAAAATTAAAATCATACTGTCTCAAAATCACCAAATAAAATCAACAAATAAAATAAAATACAGTGATGGGGCTGAATGATAATCACCTGGGATACTGAAACAGAAACTTCTGATTGAAGAATGAGGAAACTGTCCGAGGAAGACGAGGAGATCACTGATTTCTGAAGGAAGAAGATGAAGGAGAGAAGGAGGGAAGAAAACAATCACATTAGAAAAGCGAAGGGGCATTATTGTCCTTTTAATCCTTAAATTTGTTGCAGACAAAAAAAAAAAATGAAGGGAAGCCAGTTCTTACTTGTTGAGTGTCTTTGCCGCTCTGTCTCTCTCTGTCTGACCCCAAAAATACGCTTCTTCTGTTCAATCTATCTTTCTCTCTCCTGAGGGTTTAGGGTTTTTGTTGATTTGAATTTGTAACCAGTTAGATAAAATCACTATTCTCCGAAATTCGTCTTCTCCACCAAAAAGAACTCACACACTTTAATCTCCAAATGATTCAACGGCTTGTTTCCAGGTCATTGGCAACTTGCAAAAACTCCGACCCGTTAACCCGGATCAATTCCATCCTATCAACATACCACCCTTTCGAACCCAAACTCGACCGGGTCCGCCACCTTGTCAATCCCCAAATCTTGTCGTCCGTCTTCCTCCACCCGCCCAACCTCCAATCGGGTCTCCGGTTCTTCATTTGGGCCATCAAGTACAGGTCCCTTCGAACTTGGGAGATTAATGATTTGGTCATTGACGTGTTGTTGAAGCAGACTGATGGGTTTGATCTTTATTGGAAGACTCTTGAGGAGCTGCGCCAATGTGGAGTTGCCATCCCATCTGACGCTTTTACCGTTCTTATTTCGGCTTATTATAAAGCCGGCAACGCTGAAAAGGCGGTCGAATCGTTTGGTAAGATGAGTGATTTTGATTGCAAGCCTAATGTTTTGACTTATAATGCGCTTTTGTATGTTATGGTGCAACAAAATGTGCTTTTGTTAGCGTTAGCTGTTTATACCCAAATGTTGAAGTTTAATTGCTCTCCTAATGTAGCTACTTATAGCATTTTGATTGATGGTTTGTGTAAAAACGGTATGCTCGAGGACGCCCTCGCTTTGTTTGATGAAATGACTGAGAGGAGTGTGTTACCGAATACTATAACGTATACGATTGTGTTGTTGGGTTTGTGTCATGCTAAGAGGCCTTATGAGGCCAAAGAGTTGCTGAATAAGATGACGAGTGAGAGGTGTCGTCCTGATACGATTACCTGGGATGGTCTTCTTGCTGGGTTTTGTAAACTCGGTAAGGTTGATGAGGCGTTCCTGCTTTTGACATCCTTTGAGAATCAAGGATATGTTTTAGGGCTTCACGGTTATAGCTGTTTAATTGACGGCTTGTTTAAAGTTGGAAGGGTCGAGGAAGCTAAGAAGTGGTACCGTAAGCTGGTTGAGGAGAATATCAGGCCCGATGTTGTGTTGTATACGATTATGATTCAAGGTTTGTCTGAGGCGGGTAGGGTTAAGGATGCTTGGGAATTGTTTCAAGAGATGACGGCCAAGGGTGTTACCCCTGATACACAATGCTATAATATGTTAATTAAAGGGTTTTGTGATGCGGGTCTGTTGGAGGAAGCTGAGTCTCTTAAGCTTGAGATTTCAAAGAACGATTGCTTTCCTGACACAAACACCCATACCATTCTCATTTGTGGCATGTGTAAAAATGGGATGGTTGGGGAGGCGAAACACATTTTTGAAGAAATGGAGAAACTTGGATGCCTTCCTTCCGCTATAACTTTCAATGTGCTCATTGATGGCTTGTGCAAAGTTGGTCAACTTGAGGAAGCCCGTTTCTTTTTCTACAAGATGGAAATAGGAAGAAATCCCTCTGTGTTTCTTCGACTTTCTCAAGGTACGAACCGTGTTTTAGATAAAGCAAGTCTACAGACTTTAGTTGCTCAGTTATGTGACTCGGGATTGTATCTCAAGGCGTATAGGCTTCTTTCAAAGCTGACCGATACAGGGGTCTTACCTACCCTTGTTACTTATAATATCCTTATTAATGGCATGTGTAGAAGTGGGAACTTGGATGGTGCTTTTAAGATCTTCAAAGAAATTCAACTGAAGGGAGAATCTCCCGATACAGTGACATATGGGACACTTATTAACGGACTCTGCAAAGCTAATAGAGAAGAGGAGGCCATGGGAATGTTTGAAGGCATGATCAAGAATGGCATTTCGCCCAGCTCTGCTGTCTATAAGACACTGATGACATGGTTATGTCGCAGGGGAAAGGTTTCGATGTCTTTTAGTCTTTGGTTGAATTACCTTAGGAGACTTGAAAATCGAGATGCCAACGCTATCAGATTGATTGAGGAACATTTCGAGAAGGGAGAAGTGGAAGAAGCAGTCAGAAGCTTGCTCAAGATAGACTTTAAGACGAAGGAAGTTGGTTTGGGCCCATACACAATTTGGCTTATCGGGCTGTGTCAAGCTAGAAGAGTTGACGAAGCTTTGAAGATTTTTCACGTGCTTCAGGAATTTGAAGTTACCATTACCCCCCCGAGTTGCGCAAAGCTTATAGAAGCTTGCCTCTCAGAACAGAAACTGGATCTGGCCGCAAGTGTTTTTCTCTATGCCCTTGACAAGGGATTCTTTTTAAGTCGACGAAAATGCAATGAGCTTCTTTACGCTATGTTTCGTTCCGAAACTTATGTGAATTATGCCATCAGGCTTCTTAGTAAAATGGATGCTATGGGTTTTAACTTAGATACCCATCTTTGTGAGAAAACAAAATCACTTTGGCGATATCATATAATGATGCAGCAGTCAGTGCAGTAGCAACGCAAAATAGTGAATGGTTGGAGGGTTTCAAGGAAACTTGTGGGTGTTGGAGAACGAAGAGAGTTGAGTGGTTAAAGTTACCTTAAATCTTCAGTCATGCCAGTGGAAGGATTCCATGGGGGAATTCAAGGCTAGAGGACTTTGAAATGGTAATATTCTCAGTCTCGTCTTTCTCTTTCCTTGCTTTTGCTCTGCCTTCTTCATTCTGTTATTCGACAGGCCTGAATGACTTTTATTGGTGGTATATCTATGTGTAGAACTCGATTATCTGTATTATCGGTGTTGGTTTTTCCATCCGTCGTCATGCATGAACTTCAAGTTATCGTCGTGCTGCTTGAGGGATCCCCTATGAAATATTGACCAGATGCATGATTAATGTTGTGTATACACCAGTTATATCACTGATATGGACAGAATATAACCAAAACTCTTGTTTATTCAATGTTTTGGCTCTATACTTGTAAATCTTAATATCTTGCTTGGCTTATCTTATATGCCATGTCTAGCCTGATCTTTCTTAATTCGACTTTTCTGCTCATCCTGATCATTTCAGTTGTCATCTGTGATTGTAACCATGATGCTTTAGGTCCTATTTTTGAATTAATTGTTGATAGACTGTGAAATAATGGTGTAGTGTCTATTCTGGTTCAATCTAGTAATTGCTGTGTGCACGTATTGAATTGCTTGTACAGAGGCTTGCAGCCAACGCTGATGATCTCTATTTGAAGTTTTCTGTCTAAAGCATTGATGTCTTATACTTCCTTGGTGATGGTAGAACTAATATCTTCCAACCCCATCGTAGAAGAAGCAACTGCACTTAAGACGCGGTAAGGAGGAAAAGACATCTTCCATTTATTTTACACTTACAATTACTAGAAGTAACAATTTTTTGTGTTGTAGGGCTTTACAAATTGGAGAATCCTGGGCTTGTACCAATAAAAGATGCCTGAACCATTACTCAAATGACATTCTGGACTTTAAGGATAATGAGCCCTGAGTTGCTATATGGATGTTAAGAGAGGTCAGTTTTATCATCTTTGCCAACTTCAAGAGTCTGACTCAGAAATTGATTGCTTCTACTTGTTGGAATTGGTTTATTGCTGTACACGAGGAGCAGTGGCTTTGCCCTGCCTTTGTACTTGATTTTCTCTGGATAGAGTCTGTGGTTTAGAGGGTAAATAAAGAGAAGAAGTTGCTTTGGAATTGTGTCGTCTTTAGCCAAACCCAAATCATTTTGAGAATAACCCGTGGTTATTATTGTGGTATTTGGAATGAGTGGAAATCTTGGATATTTTTCGGGGCAACGGCATTCTCTTGACTATGTTTGAGGGAGGGTTGTTTTCTTGGTTGTTTTTGGGCTAAGGGAGTTGGTGCTTTTAAGCGATCCCTTTACCTCTTTTGCAAAAGAATTGGACAGATGAGTAACTATTATCAATCAATGAGAACACCTTGCCCTCATTTGCTTTGTTAGTTCTATTAATGAATTTTTTTCATATAAAAAAAAGAATCAGAAATTGATTTCTTATGGGCTTGTCAGGCTATTACTTCTACATTGAGGGCCCAATTGTTTCTATCTCACTTTAGTGAGATTTTCTCAGCTATGCATACCAGAAGTCCTTCGCGACAGACAGATATCCATGTAGCATTGTAGCCTACCTGACCTTCGATATTTGTGATCAGTTCCATCTTTACTTGAGCAGTTTTTTTTTTTTTTTAATTTTAATTTTAATTTTATTTTTTCATTCAGATGTAAACTCTGGTTATATTGACATTCACTGCCTTTGGTAAGACTTTTCAGTACATTATATAAGCTTATACAAGTTCGGTCTATCTATGTATCTTATCTAAGCAAGGCAGGTAGGGAAGTAGGGTGGTAGTACAAATCTGTAGAAACACTCCATTACGCTTCTAAAACTTTTAGGTTCTCAATTTCGCCCCAAAATTCTTGGCCGCTGTTAATCTTTCCGTATATTGACTTGTTCTTGACTCTGATTGCCTGTATTATCTCCCACTATTATACATCCATATTTGTTTCTATCTCCTTCTATTTTGGGCCTGGAGTGAAACAAGATGTATAATGGTGGTGCTAAGACTGAAGTGGTTTGTTTGGTGATGTTTTGGGTTGGAGGCTTTGTGGTGTAACTAAGGGCTGTGGTGGTGTTTTCTTGGTGGTGTTGGTGGTGCTTTTACTTCTACATGGGAGTTAGTGGCTAACTGGTGATGGTGACGACGGTGGTGGTCGGGTGGAAAGTAATGGCAGAGTGGTGGAGATAAGGTGGTTGCAGTATTTGGGTAGTGGTTGGAAAGGCTAAAGCTCGTCATACTGTTAAATCCCAAAGGGATAAATCTCAAAACCTTCAAGGTAGGAAATCAAAGGTAGAGGATTGTGTGATATTTCGGATAATGGGGAAAGGGGATGATTAAGAAACACAATCAAACACCGGCAAAGGGAATTGTGTTCTCTAAGGCCCTGTGCGATTGGACTGCATTTTTCTGATTTGATTTGAATTGAGCTTATCTGATTTGATTTGATTTGAATAAACTTGATTTGATTTGATCTGAACTGATTTATTGATAAATTAACTGTATTTAGACGAATTAATAACTATAACTCTAGAATTAGACTAGATTCATTAATTGTTATTTGGATAATTCAGATTTGATTTGAATAAAACTGATATGTTTTGATTTGATTTAAATAAATCTGATCTGATTTGAAAACACTGTTTAATAAGTTGAATCGCACATGGCCTCTTTCTTTCCCTTTCTATTACCTCCCAACCAAACATAGCGTGTCTGCATTCCATATTTGCGAATTACGATCCATTTTCTTATCATTCTTTGACCTCAAAAAAATTTCCCATTCACAAGAAAGGGCTGTTTTATAGTTGACATTTACTTCCCCTGTTTTCTAGGTTCTTCAATATGTGACCTGCACATAAAAGATATAGGTCCATGTACCTTACTTATAATTTTATAGCAGGCAAGTATTGCAATACCACGAACGTATGTAAGATCTCCAATATGATTCTAATGCTTTAGGTTTATGTTTTTCAACCCAAAACTCTCATAATTGTTTAATATGAATGAAACCGTGTCCTGTATGTGCTGGCCATTTTAATCTTGTTAATAGAGGCTGCTTACAATTCTGCTTTCAACAATCTTATGTTCTTATAGTGAGCAATTTCTTTTTCTTTTTTTTGTAATTTGGAGTCGTATCTTTTATATGTATTTAATTTGGTCATAGCACACCTTTTGAAACATTTTTTTCTTGCAAAACACTACCTACCTTCGTTTTTTCCGGCCATCGAAGTCAATCTCCGGTCATTGACCATCATTATTATCGGATTCCGGCCTTTTAAAGTCTTAATTCCGCAGCATTCATGCTAACATAAAAACATCGTGGTTTTTCAGACGACATCCAAAAATGACTTTTTTTTTTAAGTGACAACATTCATTATTTGAAAGAAAGACGAAAATTTTCCCATAGTGTTCAATATGGGATCTACAACAAATTTTGAGTGAGTTAGGCCCTTTTAATGGATAAGTAGATTTTTATTGGGCTGGTCAACAGTTATCAAACTGAGGTTGACACCTGAGTTTTACTTTTCTTGCCGGAAATCATATCTTAGGTAGTGAGGTGCAAAACAATCGAAAGGTATAATTTGTCAATAATATTAAAGGTATGTCTTCACAATTTTTTTGAGTTTTATAATAATAGTAGTATATTATAAAAGGTATGATTTTGCATAATCCTATCAACTATGCCAAAGGTAAACTAATTACTGCACTTTTCATTACAGGATATGACATTTAAAACTCCAACATTGTGTTTATTGTCAATATACAAATATAGGATGGCTGCCCAACCAAGTACTTTTCCCTGACACAACATTGCTATGAGGCCGTTGGACATTTAACTGACACATCCAAATCCACTTTCCAGTTCAACTACATGACAAACTATATCCTTTCGTGCCACAATATATGGGAAGAACACGGAAAAGGTTTTCCCGTTTCCTACACTCGCCTTGATCCACTAAGGCTCGTGAGGTAAACCTTGTCTACAGCTCATGTTGCAAAACTTTGCTTCTAATAGATGATTTGTGTATTCAGATTCCAAATAGATTTATGGTTGGGATGATGCTTTAAGAAATGATAATGATTTAATTTTGGGCTTATAGAAAAAGAATGTAGAATTGTGAACGTTCCAAACCAACTTTAATTTTTTTTTTTTTTTTTTTTTTTTTTTTTTTGGTGTTTGCTGTTTTATCTGCATGAGTGCATGACTATTGCATGTGTATATGATGTCAGTAATTGCAGCAGCGGATTGGTGTTGGCCTTTATGACTAATGGTTGCCTGGCAGACTAACCTAGCTGAAGATTCATTTTTTGTATTACATTATAGGAAGCATATTGTTTTTTTTTTTTTTTTTGAGGTCAGGAATCATATTGTTTTGATCATTGTTACCTCCATTTTGCATCATATAGCTTCACTCCTTTTCAAGTGCCCAGTCTGCGGCTAGCATACATTACGGTATCTATCTCAACTGCCAGTTTGTGGGAAAACATTGGCAGTGATAAAAAAATGTGTCCACTTTTTTTTTCCCGGGAACCTATGGACCCATTGGATGTACACAATAGCCTGTAACCACACAGTTCAGGTTTGCTACACTAGAAAGTATACATGCTCTTGAATCAAGATGCTACTCATCATTTGATTTCCATGGGAATTAAACGTGAGAACAACCTCTTTCGGGTAATGAGTCCCCCCCCCCCCCTTAAATTTTAACAACTGCTTTTCATTCTCCTTATTGAGTTAGCAGCCGTTTTGTTTAGTCATAGCTCATAGACACTCATAGCTAAAACGTAGTTTCTGGCTGAATTGTGAGGATTTGGCATCAATATTGCCATTGCCCTTGTACTATCCCTAGGGACTACTGTATCAGGGAGTGGTTATCTTCTCCACTGAATCTACATATTTTAAATGTTTTCAATAGTCATGTGTGAGATTGGAGATTTCTTGTCTCCTAGTTGTGATTGAGCTATTTCACCGTATCCGCAATAATTTTGTGAAGGTGTCCGCTATGGTTTAATTTTTCTAACATCACTCTTCATTAAATGAACAAGCTGTCTGCATTGTCTAGAAGCTTGATGCCAAAAAGTGGTCTGCTCTGTCAAATGGATTTTTTGTCCAACACTAAACTGCCTTTTGAAGCTATTTGTTTATAAACCCCTGCCTTTGACAGTATTTTTCCTTTTTTTTTTTTTTTTTTGGGACACACTATCAAGCTTTATATTCCGATCAAAGAAGTCAATTCTCGGGTCGTGGATCATCGGCTCATATAGTTTTTGTTCTTTTTCTTTTCATTTTTTTTGTTCACGTCATCGCTCCAATTTCATCTTTTTTCCGTTTTATTTTGTAATGTCCCCACTTTCTCTCCACTCTTTTCTACATCTATTTTGGGTACATTAATTTCTTCTTTTTCGTTGGTACTTCATTTTCTGATTTTGTGGATGAGGAATCTTGAGGAATCTTGAGGAAAGATGTTAACCAAACGTCTATAACCCTAGATTTTAAGCTCACGAAGTGAAATGTTATTTCTTGAATTTTCGTTTCATTTACTGGATTGCGATTGCGATGTGATCGTGTCTTGTGTAGGATAAATATTGTGTGGTTTTTGTATGGGAGTGGATTATATAGGAAAGGACGAATTTGATTATCGTTGTGTCGTGATAGGATATCACTGAATGAGAAACAAAATTTGCATTGACCATGGCACAATTGCATGGACGTCTCTCAAGGTCTCACAGCTCTCCCATAGGTCATGTGCTCAACCACGGAGAGATGGAACTCTCAAGGGATGCCCAGATTTAGAGAGAAATATAGAGGGATGTGAGGTGTCTCAAATGTTTCGCCAACACCCTACGGAGGGTTAAATCGTCTTAATGACTCATAATGGTGTTTATGAGGGTGGGGGGAATATTAAGAGGAAATTAAAACCCGTCTTAAACACCCATAACCCCAACTAATCTAATCACTCATACCCCCACTAACTTTGCATTATTTCTGATTGTACCAATGAGGTTTCATGGGCTTTATTTCATAAAGAAAATGAAGGGATTGAGGGAAAATTGAAGAAAATGGGGATTATACATCCATTAGTTTTGGTGATTAGCTAATTATCTTATCCATTTACTTGCTTTGTTTATTGCAGATCTAGGCATGCCAAAGGTCGAGAATGCCTTCAGTTGTCTTGATAGAAACGAAGACCAACTACGACTGTCATTTGTTGTTGTGCTGGAACAAGAAACAGGGCTTGCAAATGTGGAGGAGTTGCTCAATTTAGCTTCTAGATTGCTCCTAGTTCGTTTGCACTAACAGGTTCGTAAACTAAAGCTGTACTTGATATTGTCTATTCCCAAGTGTTGCATATGTTACTTGGGATTAACATTAACTCGGCGAAAGAAATGATATGTCTGTCAGTGTTTGGAATCTTGTTCATGGCCTATACTGAAGCGTCAAACTCATATAAGACATGGGTCCATTTTTGCTTTTAACCGTTACAGAGCTTCTCAGGACCTTCCTAATGTGGAGAATCATTAACCCAGTGTGTCAAGGCTGCCGCCTTTGGCAAAGTAGGGGGGTCGAGAATCTCACCGACCATCTTGTATTTCCTTGTACAAAACCAAAGATTAGTGAGTCTTCGACTTACATCATAATCCAAGTGAATACTGGATATGAGATCGAAAGAACAGCCAGAGCTGCTGAGGGTAAAAGGCGGGGATTGTTGATGAAAGATGGTTGGTACGGATTAGAATCATGTGCCAGATGCTGTTGGTGTCATCTCCTGATCTAGAATTTTCGACATGCAGTAGTTGTGAGGCCTATGTGCCTGACTCTAGGAGTTCTATTGAATGGCTGACGACTCCAAAGGTCTGCTTCCGTAGAAACTTCAGTGTTGAGAAGCAGGGGGGATGTATTAAAAATTTATTTGCGGCATCTTGGAGTATATGTTATTCGCGTTGTTCCTTGGCAGTTCTTTTTAGTGTCAAGAGTTTACCCGTAACACTGGAAAGTAATACAATCCAAAGGTATACGGAGTGTGTTTTTCTCCTAGAATATATATGTTTTGGGTCCGTAATCTATTCTTCTATT
Organism: Spergularia marina; assembly: GCA_963680865.1. Classification (NCBI taxonomy): domain Eukaryota; kingdom Viridiplantae; phylum Streptophyta; class Magnoliopsida; order Caryophyllales; family Caryophyllaceae; genus Spergularia; species Spergularia marina. The sequence continues at coordinate 14,957,024 of OY804553.1, read as the reverse complement.
TGCATGTATTTTCGTGATTTGGCTAAGAAACACGTTAAAATTTCAACCCGACTCACTGAGCCAACCGACATATCTGGTTGGCGTAACAAAGAAGCCATTACAGTGAGTCAGCGATAGGTATAAGTGCAAATCAATAGGAGAGACCCCGGTAGCTCGTTTTCCTTGATGGAACCCTCACTTCTCCCTCTCAACCCTTTGTATCAAAGTTTTAATTAGGTTTGTATCTGATCATCAGTAATAGTACAATCTTGTTCATTTGCTGAATTGAGTTGATCGAATGAAGTTTGTTGTTTCAAGTTACAAGAAAGGAGATTGGGAAACATGGAATGGTGCCAAATTACTTGTCTTAGAGTTACAACTTACAAACTTCGAATTTCCAAGGACCAGCATCCACAAATTACACTTCGGATAAACTAGACAAATTCCATTCAAACAGAGGCGGAAACAACATATGAATCCCGGTGAACAGATATACGAGAGCAACAATGCTGGTCAAGCAAGATCGACAAATGCTAGTCTTTTTTACAGCCTGCTGCCTCAGCAGGAGTTAAGTCTGCAGGAGCTTTCTTCAAGGTTGCAGTCTCTGCTGGCTGATCTAAGTCGCATGGCAGCATAGCAGGGGTTGCAGTCTCCGCTGTCTGAATCAATTCACAGGGACTGACAAGCCTCTCCACAGGGATTTTCATTACATCACGTCTAACTCCAATGTCTGAGACCAACCTGCTAACGCAGTACATACCACAACCCACAGCGCCCAAACCACTAAAACTGGTGGTCAGGAATCTAAGTGGGGAAGACACGACTGCACTAACAGCAGCTACAATAGAGGTCATTTGCCCACTTCTTCCTACACTAATATCTGTAACCACAAGCAAGCCAGTTTTGCAATAAATGGCAAAATCTTCACAGTTGTTCTTGAAGATGTTGTACCCACCAAAGCCTTTCTCCAGGAGGAAAGAAGAACGGCAGAGTACATCTTCTGCTGGGTCTGAGGGGGCAAGTGTGCATGTCCCACCACGTGCCTTAGCAAGGAAGAAAGCTGCAGAGACATCGTACTCAAAACGGTAGAGCTCACCTTCCCAGAGGAAACAATCAAGACAGGATGAGATGACTCCAGTAAGATCTGATTGGTCACCACATACTGGGCATGGAGCTCGTAACTGATCAGAGGAGGCAGAGGAGCTAAAGATGACACGGTCCAAAACAGTGCCTGTACCAACTTCCTGTCCCGGTCCTCTTGTGAAGTGAATTACTTTTCCCTCACCAGCATATATTCCTGTCAACAATTATATCAGAAACTAGGTAAGACAACCATCATTTTCCAGTGAATGCTGGCTATAAATAAAGCCAAACATTGCAACAAGTTTCATACCAGCAAACAAATGACATCACAGTGCCCAAATTTAACAGCTGTAGTTCTTAGAAAAATCCTGAATATTCCCAGAAATTTTGATCTACGACTTGCAGAGTACAGCCTGCTTCTTAATTTCTTATCGATCTCATTTAGGTTTAAAGCAATCGTCTTCTAATATGCAGTCATGTGTTAAAAGTAACTAACCGTCTAAAGGGATCATAGAAGACTCGAATCATGAAAGAATCGTGTGGTATTTAAAAACAATTTAATGCTTCAATTTCATGAGATGCCGCCCCAACACCTCACTTGTTGATCAAGAATTGAGCACAGTCATGCACTCGTAAGTTCATAACCCAGAATCCCAGATACAGACATGGCTTAAAAGTGAAACAGAATGAAGAACGTCAAGTATGACTTTATCAAGGGAACAGAGTCATAAAATAGTCCTATTGTAGCCCTGGGGCGTTGGGACAAAGGAAAAAGAAAGAAGGATAAGAAAGGCTAGACTATATCGGTGCTGTATCCACCATAACTGTCATGGTCAATTTACTAATCTAACAGAGTCCTCAAGAGAAAACAAAGTCGCAATTTTAAAATGCTAAAGTTCATTCAGACATTCTAAAATGCTATACTACCATGATATTTGCAAAAGACTGATCTGCTTATGCTTCAACTGTAATCAATTGCCATCCAATAAAGCGTCTCTAGGGGGAGGGAAATGATTTTGCCAGGGTATAAAGGCAAACTCAAGGCAAGATTTTGAAAGTTCCCATAATCTGTAACATATTTTGAAATGTAATTGATAGTCCTCGCACACAAATGGCTCAAAGAACACCACTATGTACTGCTAATATAGATTATTAACTTTCAGGGAGTACATTTTATCAGCTCTAGCACATTCCAAGTCCAAGTAAAAATTAATCACATTTGAAAGTTTCTTAAAAGAAAATGACTCTAGATTACCCACAAAATGCTATTTTCTAATGAACTAATGAAGAAAGTCTTTCACTTATGTTTCTCCCTTTGAAGCAAATAATTAAAAGTTAAACCCCTTATGGATGACTATGGTGAAATCATAACTGTTAACAAATCCTTAGGAATTTGACTCTAAGCCCTTTGAATGTCTACATGTACTAGTGAGAGGAATCAACACAGATCCTTCAGATGCATGAGGCACACAACCTCAAAATTTGCAGTTCTTTAGTGCGGAAGTCGTATCAGTACAGTACAAACTAAAACAGTATTTTCCTTTGTTTTCTTATTCTACACTTACCTCTGTTCCTTTATGACACTACATTAGGTTATTGCCTCTGTAAATTTTGGCCTTACTAAAAGGCCTAAAGAAGGTTCTTGACACAGAACAGTTTTGAAAATCCCAAACATACATTTTCAAAAGTGGGCCTCATGCCTAGGGAGCATGTGCCTTTGCCTAGCACAGTGCAGTTGACTGCCTCGGCTACTCATTGTCTAGGTGCGGGTCGCTGCCTAGGGTCCTCATGGCCTCTGTGCATCTTGCACCTTTTGATATTAAGCGGCTAAGTACAAATAATTCAAGGAAAAACTCTCAAGGAAGGCATTAGGAAATAAAAGGTGCACACATTTTTTAAAGGCTTGATTTGACTACAGGATATATGTTCCTCAAATGACAAACAAAACTGAGACAAAATTTCAAAGGAAAGTTATGTCTCCATTCCATCTAAGGGGCGAGAATTTATGTTAATTCCTTCGATGATTTGACCCTAACTTATAGTCTAATACACCACACGAACTAAAAGGGCTACCGGACAACTCCAAACAAAAATACAAGATATTTGATTCATTCACACAAGCAATGAAGATTTTTAAATCCATTCTCCAAAGGGATATACATATTTGTTAATTTGTTTTGAAGGGAGCAAGTTGCATATCACATTGTTAGAGCTTGCTAGGAAATTAAGAAGAAGCCCCACCTCTGAAAGTAAAATTGATAAATTCATATTCAGGGTTTCGCCTGCAGAAGGCAGATAAATGTAGAACATGTAATCGGCTATATCACTTTAGCAAGTAATCTATCATGCTTCCAGGTAAATTAAGCATAAGTTCTCTCAAGAATATAAATTCTACAAGAACATAATGACATCCACACCAATTGTTTCCCTTAATAGCACACTATGATTCGCGTAGCAGCAAATAACAATAGTGAGCTCTGGGGAGAGATTGTACACTCCCATGAGTAATTGGTACCCTACATCATGGTGAATACCATTTCCAATGCTCCTCTCCACAACAAGAGCAACCTTCAATTTGGGGAGTGTAGAGATTAGTCCCCAGGAGCTCACACCACACTCAGCAATGGTTGCATCACACTCAAGTAATGCAGTCCGCAATCAAAGCACAAAAACCCCAGCCTTCAGCCGACACAGAAAATTCTACGCAGCAAAATGCTTAGGAAAAATTTCTTATATAGTTTACCAGTATCTCTTTCAATAGTAAGAGATCACGACCTAACAACTGCTGGAAGTAGGTTAAAAGACAACAATATTCCAACACAATTGAGGATTGCACGATTGGCACCCTAAAAAATGCGACCATATGTACACCGGAAATGCTAACCAAATCAACCATGTCGATCACCTCAATGGAGCTTTTAATTCAACAGATGTATTCATTTCGATCAAAAAGATGTATGTGTTTCGAGGATGACAAGCAATCATGTACTTAGACTTATCACCATCAAAAGCGACATATTCCAACGATAACTTCATGAACAAACACCTTAAGTAGAAATTAATCACCAAAGTTTCTATCTTTGAAGCCTACAAGAAAATTCTGGTATAAGACATCGGTTGTGTCCCAAAATTTCAGTCACATAATATGATGATCATTGATCAAACTAGCCAGAAAAACTCGAAAACCCACAAACCCAATCTCTCTCTATATCACTCTTATGCATCCACATACCACAAACAACATTAACTATAAATACCCATATCAGATTTCTCTAGATTCAATCAAGTTAAATCACCCCCAAATGAGGGCACATTGCTTTTATTAGTAAACAAAACAACCATTTCTCCAAAATTAGATATACGTGTATGATACACGTTATATGGACCAAATTCGATGAACCTGACTAGGCAAAATCATCATCACCCAAACAATATATATTTATTTATAATTAAAAAAAAAAAAAAAAAAAAAAAAAAAAGGGAGAAGAATGATACCGTGATGAGAGTAGAGGTAAGCATTCCTCCAAGAATAAATATGGTCTCCTGGCTTAAGTTCATCCCTCAAGATTTTGTTGGAGAGCACCCCCTTTATTTCTTTGGCAATTTTGTTGGAGAGCACCCCCTCTATTTCTTTCGAAATTTTCTTGGAGAGCACCTCCATTACTTCTTTGGCAGTTTTGTTGGAGAGCACCCCCTCTATTTCTTTCGAAATTTTCTTGGAGAGCACCTCCATTTTTTCTGTTGGAAGTTTTGATCCCTGTGTTTTTCTCTCTCTTGTGCTCTTCAAATCGATGGGGACCCAAAAAGCCAAAATGACAGCAAAGTTTTGATTAGATTAAATTTTAAAAAACCTACTTTCCTTCTCTATTAAGACAGACACAAATAACAACCAGCATTTGGAAGTTAACCCGGGAGTTTATAGATGTTGACAATTATATTATTATTATTATTATTATTATTATTATTATCTCTGTAGTATGGATAATGAAGGAATTAAACCATGGAAATGGCATAATCTTTCTGCTACGCTTACCACACGCATTGATATCTCAAGATGTCTTTTCAATGTTTGACCAATGGAATTAATTCAGAGGATCGTTTTAAATTATTATATATAGAGTTATTGTACTAACATGTTAGAGCAATACTAATGGATGATCCCTACCTCATATTTTGTCAATTCCAATGCAAATGACACCCAAATGATTTTTTGAACTGCAATGGACAACCTATATCATAAAGGGACCTACTTTGTACTACCAATTCTATTTAATCAAACATTTATCATTTTCTAACTTTAATTTTCATTGTGATTTTTTTTTATTTACACAATTCCAATTCGTTAAATTTTATGTTTCATATGTCGTTACAATTTTCGGTTTTATAAAAAAATTTGGATTATTTGGGTAATTTTGAAAAATTGGATAGTTTTGGGAATTTGGATTAATTGGGAAATTTGGATTATTTTGGAAGTTGGTGTTATTTCGGGCATTTGGATTTGAGGAATTTTGTGGATTTTGATTATTTGGTGAAGTATTCAAATTAAAAATTTCTCTTCTATTTTCTGACATAGTAATAAGGTGGGTAATTTTTTTTTTAAAATTTTTCAGAATTTTGAGAGTAAAAGAAAAAGAAGTGATGATGGGTAGATTGTTAATTAAAAAATATGTCTATTTATAGGCACAAAAAACCGTAAATTGTCTCAAATGAAAAAAAAAAAAAAAAATGACAACAGTAATTTTCAGATTTTTAGTGATTTTTAAAAAAATTTATTAATTTTTTTTACCGTTATACTGATTTTACCGTTGCCGTATAATCTAGCCCTTTGATTTGGAAGACGAAATAATATCAATCATTGGATTAAAGCTAAAAACATCAGAACAACTCTTTTTTTTTGGGTCAGAAATGCGGGCCCCATAGTTTTCTCCCTCCTGAATAAATGCAGTCTTGTTTTCCTTCTTTTATTCTTCGCGTGACCCCCACTTACAGCTGGCAGCGAGCCAGGCCGTGTCGTGCCTCGTGCCGGCCCGTCGTGCCCAACCATCCCGGAGGCCCGGCACGGGCTTCGTGCCTTCGGGCCGGGCTCGTGCCGTGCCGAAATTTTAAATGTCATCCCGAGCACGGCACGTCGTGCTCAGGCCGGGCCGGGCTCGTGCCAAATATCGGGCTTTGCTTCGGGCCTTTAGAAATATAGTATAATTTCAATATTTTTTTTCAAAAATAGTATAAAAAAATGGTAATTCGGGCTTGGGCGGGCCGACTTCCTCGTGCCTTGAGCGGGCCGGCCCATCGTGCCTCGTGCCGGGCCGTGCCAAGGCACGACAGTTTCAACCAATCGAAGGTCGCGGCCCGGGTCACGCCCGTCCTGCTTCGTGCCGGGCCGGCCCGGGAGTCGATCGGACCTGGCTCGTGCCCGTGCCGGGCCGGGCCGGCGAGCGGGCCACCCGTGGCCCGAATTGCCAGCTCTACCCCCACCCCTTCTTTTATTGTCCTGCGTGAAAGCCACCCCACTTTCTTCCTCTTTTTTTTCTTTGCTTTTTCTTTTCTTCCCCACGAACTGGGTATCGTCTTTCGGAATCCAGATTGTTGACGAACGAACGAACACAGTCTTTCAATGGATGATCTTCATTTCAAGGATCATATTTTGACAACCCCAATGCATGCTTTTTTTTTTAATTGGTAAGCGGGGCCCCTCGGCGTGGGCTTCCTACTGCCAGGAATAAGCCCACTCGAGGTTCAGGCCCAACCCATGGGAGAGGGGGGGAGGAAAGGGGATCCCTCTTCCCATGGAAACGAGAATCGAACCCTGGTATCCTGGGTGGAAGGACGAAGCCTTCACCACTGGAGCACCAGGGGATCCTCAACCCCAGTGCATGTTACTCCCATTGCTATTGCTCTTAAATACATCGAAAATGAAAATAAAGTTGTCAATCATAATATCGAAAATTAACATGATCGAGATGATCATATCTTGAATAACAATAAAAAAGTTGTTGTACAATATAACTATTTGTAGTTACAATATCGATTCGCAATTTGCCATCATATTTTGATTATAAAAAACATAAAAAGTCTTTCAATTCTATGAAGAATATATAAAAATACACTCTAAATATATACATTCCCCTACCTAAAATCTCTCTTTGATGAACTCAATGTATAGGAAATGATAGTTTTCTCACCAAAATCAAACAAAAGCTTTAGCTATATATATAAATGGGTGAGGATCTCATGGAGTTCATATGTTATAGAGTTGGTTGAGTTTTACCAAAACGGGTAATAAGACAAAATAAAGAGGATCTCAAAAGCACAAATAAATTAATAAATATATTTATTCTTACCTTTTTTGGTAAACTCTACCACATAGAGTTTATTTTCAACTCCACTGGATCTAAATACATATATAAGTATCTCCATCATATTGATAACGTTGTTGTGAAAACATCTCGCAGTGACACGTGTCTTTTCCATGCGGACAACCCCCTAAAACTTCTAAGAGAACGCGACGTAGGACGAATGTTAGCCTGTTATTAGTTATGTATAGATATGGCAACACAGAAAAGGCCTTCCAACTTCTAACCGCCACATTTGACGTCGCCATTAAAACGAAAGAGTAGAAAAGTTACGAACGGAAGTGGAAGGAGAAGAGACTTTTTGGTTTTTCATGACGCATGCGCACAAAGAGGCATCACTGTTAAGATAGTTTTTTTTTTTTTTTTGCCCACATAGATATTAAAGCATATTTGACGTGGAAGAGAAAGAAGAGACCCCCGATGGGCCGACACCTCACATATGATGTGGCTTTTTTTTTGTAAGAACGTATTCATGCACCGCCACGTGGTTGTTAAAGTTAGCCTATTAAAGGTAGAACTAGCTTTTGTTCCCGTGAAATCACGGGTCCTATTATAACCTATTTAAAAATGAAAAATTATTTCCTTGATAAAAATTTAGGAAATTCGGAGTTTAGATCATTTAAGACTTCATGATTAAGATTTTTGTTGGATGAATTTGTAAAAATTGAAACGTTTAGAGGTTCTTACGATATTGAAAACATAATACCAAAAAAATTAAAAGTACAATATACTCATTAATTCAAAATCCAAAATGTACATAATTAACCAACAATTGTATAATTCGCTCATAACCACGACGATCATATTCCATGATACTAATTAAAATACAATATAGTTATATCAAACTACCACAACCAATTTATGAATCAATAGCCAAAAGACACTATCTTAATAGTTAATATCATTATTTAATAACATTCTTTCCAAGTAACCACATATTTTATTGCAAATAACTTATATTAGAAGGAAGATTAAAGACCTATTGAAAATTTTATTGAAATCACGTGAGATCACTTTTTAATAAATTTGGAGAATTGAGTTGAGTATATAAAACTTCATTTTTTTTTTTTTTTTTGTATAGTAGTATAAATCACAAACCAAATATTGTGATCTATATTTTTTAAAGAATGCCTTGAGCAAATTTTTTTATTGTATGTACTTGATATGTTGAATTTTTACAATGTTGAAAATTGAAAACCAAAGATAAACATCAAAATGAACTTGTAAATCACAAAATCGAAAATATACATTACCAAAACTATTGTATTTCATTATATCAGTTTAAGTACAATAACTATTTAAAATTACAATAACAAATTGCCATCGATCATAATTTGATGGTAAAACATAGTTGTATACTTTAAAAAGTAACACTACGATAGATACATACAACTAATATATGTACTAAGACATACTATATATAGTACTAAGACATATGTAGACTATTGTGTTTGAATACAACGTAAAGAACCAAAAAAAGTGGAGGGAGTATATATTATTTCTCTGACCTAAGTTTCTCTCTTTATATACTACTTAAAATTAAGACGTTACCGATGCAATTGGACAACCAAGAGTCAAGAGACACAATGTTTAATATCATTATTAAATAAAAAACCTTCCAATTGCCACACTTTAATATAATCAATTAATATTTCCATTGAATTACTAAGTGACGTGGAAGAGAGAGAGAGAGGGCAAACTCACGCTAGGCTGACAACTCAAGTATGACGTGGCTTTTTTTTCCTGAGAACACCTTCATGGAGTGACATATAGGCGTTGAATTTAGTCTATTAAAGTAGTAGTATAGATATAGATTAGATTAAATATTTGGAGTCACACTATTATCGAGTAACTAGTAAACTCGGTCCGACCTGAGAAAATTGTACCAAGAATCTAATTCGCAAGACCAAGGAACAAGGGCATAAGTCTAATCATACTCGAGTTGATCTGGGCCTATTTGCCATACCAGATGAGCCTTGTATTTGATCCGACCTGAATTTGACTCGACTTATATTCAATTCGATTCCATCAACCCATCTCATGGCTAACCGAAATGCTTAAAATGTAAATGGTTTGATTTTTACATAACCAATTATTGCCACAAAGTGTAATGATTGAATGATTTGAGAGTTAAAACAAATCATTATAGTGATACACATGTTTTAGCAAGGTTAATTATCGGCAAGATAAAACCCGATAACAAAACTACTCGAATCCAATCCGATTTCACATGAATAAAATCCGACAATAACTCGATAGGAAAGAAACCAAACAGAAATCTATATAACCCGTCCGAGCAGTAAGGAGACTCCTGGCTCTACCTATATGACACAACTTGACATAACTTGACCTGCAATAGAGCCGACCTAACCACTTGTCACTTCTTTATATATCTTATATATAGGAAACGAATGAGATGAGACATGCCAATACCGTGAGAAGTCAGAAGTTATCATAGAGGACAATAAGAGCACTTATGACTTGAAGTAATTCATACTCTAATATATATCCTTACATTTTTTTTTAGAAGAGGAAACTCGTTTATATATAAAAACATACGGCATCTACAATGGAAACTGATAAATTTAGAAAACAAGCCTAACAAAGTTACATTTTAAGTCCACGCATCTTACATCTACATCTCGTAATTCGCGCAAAGCTGACGGCCTTTGTCAAATCCAAAAAGTCAGCTACCATTGTGTATCGGAAGCTACTGTTGGGTTCCCTCCCAAATTAATGACTCAACATTAATAATACTAGTAGAAGTTAAGGAACTTCTCCATAAACATGGAATTATGGGGAAAAAGGGTGTTCATGTAATATCCCGAAATTTCGGAATATTTTATATTAATAGTTTGGAATTATTAATTAGATTATTTTAGCAAAAAAATGAATTTAGTTGTTGTGTTGTGAGTCGTTTTCGAAAATGGGTTCGGAGATGGTTTCTAATACATGTTGGCCCAAATATAAGATCCAAATACCCAACCCAAACCCAAAGTAAGAAATCAGAAAAAAAAAAAAAAAAAAAAAAAGAAAAAAAAAAAGGAAAGAAAAGAAAAAAAAAGAAAGAGAAAACCCGAACACCCCCCTATAAAAACAGAGTTTCCTCTGTTTCTCGCCTCTTTTCCTATCGTCTTCTTCCTCGCACGCACACGCATGCCCAGCTTCACGCCGCCACCAGGGGCGAAGCCAGGATTTAAATTCCGGGGTGGCGGATTCAAATCGCATTTTTCGGTCATAATTTTGGTTTGGTTAGGGTCTCAAATAGAATCCGAACGTCGCGGTTATATGTATCGGCCGAATGTTAACATAGTAGATATATCAGACGACATGCCAAAATATCGGCTTTTTTTTAACAAATCATGTTACTCGAACCTTTTTTTTCTTAAACAAATCATGTTACTCGTGCTCAGAGACACAAATGTAATTATTGAATTTGGGTATATAAATTTATTAACAAATAAACTACCCAATAGATAATTTTAGCGTGAACCAAGAAGGTACAGTTTTTTTTTTTTACTACGTATATAAATACATTAAACGCACAAAAATGATCAAATGATCATTTGTTGTATTGGTGGCCTTATGGATTGGTGTTTAAGGTTTATTAGGTCATGTGTTCAAATCCCAATCTCGTCAATGGTATAAAGACATTAATTTTTAAGTTTTAAAAAATAAGAGCAAGAAACTAATAAAAAATTAAATGACACTTGCTATAGCTAGGATTTGAGCCCACAACCTCTAAGAGGTTACACTTCCATTCTCACCACTACACCATATAACAACATTCTGATGTTATTACTCACTAATAATTATATGTATCAAATATTAGCCTAAAAAAACAGAAAAAAAATTTCATCGACGGGGTGCCGGGGTGGCGGCCGCCACCCCTCGCCACAAAGTAGCTTCGCCCATGGCCGCCACCGTCGATCATCCTCTTCTTCTTCTGCCGCCAAGTTCCCGCTGACGGACCACCTTCCTTCCTCTTCTCCTTGCCGCGGGTATCACGCCTCTATCACCTCCTCCCCCTGTTTTGTCCCTTCAATTCAAACGTGAAATTCACTTCGTTTTTCAAGCTTAAATCTATGTTTAATTGATTCTAATAGAGGTTATAGTTAGTGGGTAATCGATTTGGGTTAGTTTTATGCACAAGGAATTAGATTTTGATGCTTATTTTGAGTTAATTGTGACTAATTACGAATTTGGGGTTAATTAGTTTAATTGCTCAAATTAGGTTTAATTAGTTTCGTAAATTATGACTTTAGTAGTTTATAATCTGTTAATTAGGGTTCTTGAATTTAGTTTGAGATTTAATTGGGGTTTTGTTCAAGTTTGTAGGAATTGCAATTTGGGGGAAATTTTGGGTTAATTGTTTCTTAATTTGATTAATTAGCTCAAATTAATTATGATGATTAGTATTTCGACATTGTGATAATTTAGAAAGTTATAAACTGATTTTCAAAATTAAGTTGAAATAATTCGTTTTTATATAATTTGTGTAATTTAAAGCATGTTTTTCATAATTAAAACATAATATAAATTGTATTAATAAATCCTAAATAAATCATAATAATTAAAAGTTTGTTTTTTATGAAATTAGATTTTGTTTTAAAAGTAATAAGTCTTTGAGGATTTTCAAAACAAATTTAGTGTTTTTTTAGTAATAGTGGCTAACTACGGAATTAGAATTGTAATTGTTGGTTAATTGTTGATTGTTGGATTAGAAATTTAAGTGGTCATGAGCATTGCATAAAGAATAGAATAAACATAAGTGTTAGATGAATGATTGGAGGAGATTAGTATTGATTTGGGATTTTTGGTTGTAATTGTAGCCCCTGAGTTCGTAGACGAAGAATACTAGTGACCGTTGTGCTGTCGTGTTCTTGTGTGCATTGAAAAGGTAAGCTGGCATGCTCAACCTTTCTTAAACTTGTAGAAACCTTTTAAAATTATGTGCTATATGTGAATGGTGTGTTTGGATGAAAACTTAGTATCATGTTAGGTGGAGAACGATTCAATTTTCTTTGTGCTTATTAAATGGTACTTGTGTGGTTATTTGCAATGAAAATATAAGTGGTTTTATGTGTGATATTGGTTGTGATTGGTTCATGAATGATTCAAATTGTGATGAATGTGAACGATGATGGTGATATGGAGATTTGACGGAGTATGGTGGTATAATGATTGTGTCGGAGCCTCGGAGTTGCTCCTAATGATTGTGTCGGGGCCTCGGAGTTGCCCCTAATGTGTCGGAGCCTCGGAGTTGCTCCTAATTATTGTGACGGAATCGCATCGATTCCTAATTATAGCCTCACCGCATCGGTCTTTAAGAGGTTTTGGCTCTAGTACTACTCTATTAGGTGAAAAATACTTAATAGGGGGTGTGCACACTTAAGGTCTAGAAGTCTTTGGTTTGATATGATACAATGAATTGACGAAGTTGTGAAGTAATACGTTGGATTGGATTGGAAGTTCGGAGTGGATTCTTTATTTAATTAAGCTTGGATTGATGATTGTGAAAGTTTGTGAAATTTGACCTTTTGTTGTTGAATTGAATTCATTTGGTTGATATGATTATGTGCTAAGTGTGTTTTCGAAAATAAAATTTAAAACGTTTTCAAATCTAGGTAAGGGTTTTGGTTTTCTACGAGTTGAGGTGTTAGCTTACTCAATTTCACTGACTTTTTCAACTGTGGTTTTTGTGCTTTAAATCTACCACAGGTTTGGAGTGATTGATGCATGCGGGAACGACGACTCACTAGAAATTAGTTGGATTCAATAAGCTCAGACTTTCGTTTATAAAACAATATATTGGACTTAGACTATTTCATATTTCAATCTCAGAATTTGAACTATTGTAATTTTAATTAATGGATTGTAATACACTATTTTAGACCATTAGACATTTGTAGTTCGGCTTCTGAAATCTCCTTGCATTCGGGTATTTGAATCGAGTGCGGAGTGATACCTCTGAATTTCCTTATTTGTATTTTGGTTCGTGATAAAAATATTTTTAAAAAGGAAAGGAAATTTGGGGGTGTTACAGTTCATACGTTTACATGAAAATGTGAATGCATATGAATGATTCATGCATGCATTTACAAGGTGAAGTGCATGTGACAACAAAACCTCCAACCATTAAATAGTGTACACTTGTTGTTAGGTGTTACCTATTCATTTTGAGGAGTTTCTAAGGGTTGGGGTTTGCTTGGAGAGGATTATTCATTTAAGTCACACACAAAACACAAGTGTGTGAGAGAGAGAGAGAAAAAGTTCCTCCAAGAGAAAAAGAGAGAAAACCACTTTTGAGTGAGAGTATACCACCACAAGTTAGTGAGTAATACATATTGTAATCCATCCCTAGAGAGGTGAGATTAATCCTCAAGTGCGTTAGAGACGACAAATCCTTGTAATCCTACTTGTTTGTATAGTGGAAGTTTTCGGGCTTTGGTCGGTGGTCATAGGGGTGAGCATGAGCGGGCACCCGCCGGTAAGTTATGGACCCGGACCCGGACCCGTCAACAACGGGTCTTAGAAATCCAAACCCGTACCCGGACCCGCCGGGTCCTAAGCGGGTCCGGGTACCCGTTCAATAAAATGTCGATACTCGATTAAAACCTGTTTTTATACAATCCGAAACTCGGAATTTTTAATTTCAAATGCGATAAATTACAAACCAACAATGTACAATTGCAATCCATACACAAATAAAACAATGCTCTCAATACTGTGATTATCGGCCTCTCTTGCTCCCTCTTTTCTTTGTTGATTGCATATTCACTTCACTCATCCCTTCCAAATCAATCGACTCCATTTTACTATCAAATACAAAATATCAATCAAATAATAAATCAAAAATGAAATCCAAAATCATCAATAAAAATGAGCCCCAAAATTATACGGACAAAAACAAAATCATCAATGAAAATAAGCCCAGATCATACGATCAGAAAATATTAATTAAAATTAAACCCATATCAAAAATTAAAAACAGAAAATTAAACACAAAACTGAAATTAAAAAGGGACGCAGGAGAATGGAGACGACTTACTTGAATACCCGATTTGCTGTTGAACTTCGAGTAATAGCAGGATGTTGGAGTGTTGGTGAGAATCAGAGAAGTGCAGAGAAGAGTGAGAAAATCAAAAAATCAGAGAAGAAGTGGAGGAAGGGTTGTTGCAGAGAAGTGCTAAGTGAGAAAGAGAAGTGAGAGAAGATCAAGAGAAGAGTGAGAATAAGAGAAGAGTGAGAGAATCAGAGAAGAGAAGTGAGAGAAGCAGAGAAGAGGGAGGGGGTGTGTTTGTCGACTGAGAGAAACAGAGAAGAGTGAGAAGGGGGGGTGTTTGTCGGCTAGGGTTAGATGTTAGAAGGTAGATAAGGTTTTATTTAATTAATATTTTTTTTCATTTTTTTTTTTTTTGTGTGTGAAGACACACAGTTACGGGTACCCGCACATACCCGTTAAATAACGGGTACCCGACGGGTAACGGGTCTAAATTTTTTGGACCCGGACCCGTTGTCAACGGGTCCTAAAATTTTGGACCCGTACCCGTTGTCAACGGGTCTGGGTCCGGACCCGATGGGTCTTTAGCGGGTCCGGGTCCGGGTACTCGCTTTTTTTGCTCACCCCTACCGGTGGATGTTTCCCCACATTGGGGTTTTACCACCTAAAAATTCTGGTGTCTCTATATTATTGTTTTTCGCATACAAAATTTATCTTAGCCCATTTTAATCATACAAAGGGGGAAAAGTAAATACGCTTCCACCACCCGTCTTTTCCAAACAGCTACCAACCATGCAGCCATCAAATCGGTTGACGCGGCTGATCAACCTCAGCGAAACAGGAAAAGGGCAAAAAAAGAAGAAAAAAGGTGGCAGATTGCAAACAGCTCTCATGATTCAGCAACCAGGAGTAAGTTGTGATCAAAGCCTGCAACAGCTTGAACAATTCGATGACAACCAAAATCGACGAGGGCTGGCTCTGGTTCATCAAAGGAGCTCCCTAAACCAAGCCTGCCATTTTTACCACAACCCCAAGCCCACAAATCCCCACTGTCAGTAACAGCAAGTGAATGTACACGGCCACAGGAAAGCATTACTGGGACCTCCTCCAGCAAACCTTCCACAACCATGGGTTGGCTGTCTGGACCTGGCCTGCCAAGCTGAGACATCCCATTCCATCCCCAAGAAACGATTATATTTATACTGTCTTTTCCATCCTTAGCTGTTGGCATTTCACAGACTGCTACGGAATGTCCAAGCCCACAAGCAACTGCTTGGGGACGATAGCATAGGTCAACCGGAAGAAGTCCAACACCTTGATTTTCTCTCCCCAGCTGACCGTAGATGTTACTCCCGCCGCTTAGCATGTTGCCGTCACCTGTTTCAAATTTGTAAAACTTGAGATAAGGTTCTGGATTTCTGGTACTCATAAACAATGCGAATATGAGATATACGGAGCATAACAATACCTTACCACATAGGACAATGGAGTGATCTAGACCACAGGAAACATCGATAATTCTTTCTGGCAGCAGTTCTTCAATCAATTGAGGTTCCCAAATTATTGGCATGTCCTTTTCCTTCTCCATGCTTCCCATGACAACTTTCTCAGCAACGACAAGGGCTTCGGAAGAGTTCATTGTTTCTCTACCAGATAACTTTGAGTTGGAGTCCAGTAGTGATGTCTGGACAGTCTCTCCCAGCCTGCCTAGTCTTCCATCTGTTGAGTAACCCCAACCGAACAACTTTCCATCACCAGTTTGTGCTAGTGCATGTCCCCATCCAAGTGCCAGCTGTTTTATAAGTTATGACCAAGGAACAAGAAGGGTGAGACTAAAAATGTAGCATAAAAAAAGAGGCATTCAATAGAACAAAAACACAACAGCAGGTCAAAAGTAAATAAATACGAGTACAATACTTATACGTAGCTAACTCACTAAAATAAAATCACAGTAGCCAGCATTCATGTCTATATAGAAGCATGAGGAAAAATGATTACCTTCAAAATATTTTCCTCAGCCAGTGCCTTCACTCTAGATGGATGAACGGCCTCCATAACTTCTTTCCCATGCCCAAGCTGCCCACGCTTGGACCTCCCCCATGTCCACACAGAGCCATCATCACCCAATGCAGCAGAAATGACACCGGATGCAAATGCAGCTCGAACTTTCACATTTGTTAGTCCTTCCACTGGCTTCGGTTCATTCCATAGATGTCTGCAGACAAAGTACAATTACTAGTTTGAAATGGGGAAAGGTGTTTTAAAACCAAGCGCATGTAGTAGCCCTCTATACAATACTATAGTAATGACAGGTTTACACATTATTTTACTGAACATAACAAGTTAGGATAGCATCATCATATAACTCGTCAGTAGCTGCTAAAGAAGAAAATAAACATGTGACAAGAAATAATAAGACATTTAAAGCATGCTGTGATAAACACAGTTCCACAACCTAGCAGCAACTACAAGGGACAATGAACATAATAGTTTTCACATTCAGGTTAGAGACATTCAAAGCAACAGTTCCAAACTTCCAACAACTGTGATGAGCTTTTAACAAAGAAGCAACTGACAAAGTTCAAGGCCTATGAAATATGAAACAAATCTCCAGCATATTCGACTGAGATAGCCAGTGAAAAAAGCAAAAGGTAAGGTTCTCTCTTCTCTAGATTGACAAAAGGCAAAGTTGTAACTTATGCAAAGTTTAGTTAAGGCCTCTACATTCTTCCTAATGAAAAACAGAATATGATCCTATATGAAGTAAATAAGCACACAGTGGAAATGCACAAGAACCCCCAGAGAAACACTTGCAAAGTATAGACGCCTAATTAAGTTACCACAACTTAGTTCGCCAATCTTCCCTTGGAACCAGGGTGAATATATTGGCTGCTACGTCGATATCTGCAGCAGTATCGGCCGCTGCTGATACGATATTAAGGCTGATCTCGGACACTTTAGACAACAGAGAATCGCCGGAGATGACCGATACGATCTGTAGGTTCTCTACCTAGTTGCTTTGCCTGAGAATCATATCAGTTCCAACTACGAAGAGAGTAATCCCTACTTCACAGTGCCCGAAGAGAGGTAATGGTATCCTTGCTAATGAAAAAGCGTAAAGGATGTAGTTAGATTATCCACTATCCAGGATACAGAATCCCCATGCATGCCTGACAGAAACACATCCACCACATTCATACTGGGAGTGGACCCATCCCAACTCACCAAATGAACATATGTCTCCAATGGCCAAGCCAAAATTTGAAATGCTAGAGGTTTTTATTGACCTCATAACTATTCACGAAATACGAAGCTAAGTGGACATGGATTGGTAAAGACAACTTAGCCAAGAATAAAAATAATCATCTGCTTTAAAAGATATTCCGTATACATAATTGAGACATACAAGAGGAGCGAGTTGCATACATTCCTGGCCAGTGACGTTGGACTTTTGCTCAAGTTTCTAATAAAATGACTAAGGGAGTGCATGGGGAAAAGAAAAGAAAATTATAATATGGGATTGACAAAACACTTAGGTACTTAATGGTGCCTCTTTCACCGCAAACTTTGTGATGCAGTTCTCAGAAATTATTAGATAATTTGTAGTGGATTTGTGAGTGTGTTTATGTAACCAGGAATATCAGTCAGATTCTTGTGGCATTCATCTAGATTGGTTATGAAAATAGAATGAAAGAACTTAGAACTGATAGGCAGTAACACACAAAGTTTACAGTTAACACCAACTGCCAAATTCGGATCCAATGCTAACATAAGAGTTCCAAATACACCTCTCAAATGCTAAGGTGGTACATCAAACTAAGCTCTTCCCAAAAGCAAATCTTAATGAACCAGAAAAGAGACGAGAGTAAACTTACTCACAAAGTGTTTATAACATATTCTGCCTAGGTGAGTAGTGAAGATAACTTCTTATACAACTTGTTCCCAACTCACCCGAGTAGTAGCTGACAATTAGGAGACAGAAGTTACAAAAGAAAGAGCTAAAGCAAAAGAAAACGTAGTGAAAAAACTAACCTATTTACATCTCTTTACTAATTTAGCCTTTCCTCCCTAAGAAGTAGGCTTCCTTTGTTTCTAGCATTGAGATTTGAGCAGTTTGCAAAAAGAAGCCATATACTAAGCAGCTATGTCTTCAATTTTAAACATACAAAAAAGGCAACTCAATAGAATAAGCAACGTGATAACTGAAAAAAGTTTACACTTAGCCTGATGAAATCGTAGCGAGTAGGCTTGTGTGTGTACTGTGTAACATGCAAACCTTGATCTGATTCTTCACCCTTGATCATCTGAGCAACAAATTTAGTGACTCCATAGTTTGTTTCTTGCCTGATCCTAGACAGACTATCCTGTCCTTTAGACACACTATCCAATGTTTCAGACTGTAGTTCTGGAGTTCTGCATCACTTTATATGACTGCTCAATGACAAGAGCCACCTACTTAGTAACAAAAATCCCGAGTAGAATCCGAGTTTCTATCATGTACTGGGAGGTTAACTATTGGTCAGAACTATATTGCTCTATTTCTTGACAAGAAACGCTTAAAACAATTGAGAGCATAGAGTAGCCTTTTTTCTTTTAAATGAGAGACATAATAGTTTATGAAGTATATGTGAAAAGTAATGACTATACTAATCACCTTATCCATATGGGGTTTAATGCAAGGTTGCACCAGTAAAGAGGAGATCCAACTTTTAACCCGGAAAAAAAGAAAGAAAATATGCACTTGGTACTCATCACTTTTACGAACTTTCTTCTTCATTTGTCCTAGACTCATATGTCACATAGTCTAAGAGCGAATAAAAAAACCTAAAAAGGGAACTAGAACGGCAATGGGCTACGAAGAACCAAAAGACTAGGATAAAAGGGCAACCCGGTGCACATTGGCTTCCCCGCAAGGCGAGGGTCCGGGGAAGGGTCCCACCACAGGGGTGTATACTGTATAGGGGACAAGCCTTCCCTTGTCATTTCTGGACAAGAGGCTGCTCCCAGGACTTGAATCCGTGACCTATCAATCACAAAGCAACACCTTCCGGTGGGCTAAGGCTCCCCTTTGATAGTAGTACACAGGCGAATTGGCACAAAACTAGGAAGTTAGAATCTGGTTGGGAAATGTGTAACACATGCTTGCTACTCAGTCATATGACATTCCTAATTTATTATGGTGAGCTTGATGTCCTGCACTGCTTTGGGTCAGCAGCTTAAATGCTTCTGTATCATGTTTGATAGAAGTTGCCAGTTAACTGAATAAAGTAGCTGTCTTCAGAACAACAACAAATTAAAAAAATAAATACCACGCTATTATCATACTGTGTTCTGCCTAACGCTGCCATAAGTCATAACACATCTGCATTACTTGTATGAGTGCTGAGAAAGGTCTCCTACTGCTCATGATCAGGAGTTCCTATGGGGTAGAAATTCAAGTAACCTTGTTTATTAGTTCAATAGCAAATGGACTATCTGTTTTTGCAAAATTCTTTCTATAAATAAATATGAAAGTTTATTAGGTGGTTAAAATTTGAGTTTAGCAAATTGCTTATGCCTTCGGTTTGGGATGTAGGGTGCATAAAGATGATATCATAATTAAGGCCCTTTTATGCCCATACATTGTTAAGCTTAGGCTAGATATTGGGTTATAAAGTAATGATCTATTTCTTTGTAATCTAGACAAGTTCTCTTGGTTTTGATATAGAGTAACAAACAATCTCACCTCCAAAAAGATAGGACAGAAAAATCACGTAAACATACAAAGAATGCTTAATAATGACAGGCATAAAAGTCGAAGACTGACATTACAGAAAGCATAATTATGGAGTACACAGAAGAAAACAAGGACGAATAATAGAGACAAACCTGGGTTCAAGAAGACCTCTACCAAGTTGGCATTCCTCGTTCCTGCCCCAAGCCCACAACTCCCCTTTAGCTGTCACAGCAAGGGAGTGGTAATGCCCGGCACTCACACTGACAATGTCATCTGGGAGCCCCGGCACTAACATCGGCTCAAAAGCATCACCCCCCACACCAATCAAGGAAGACGGCAACCCCAAAGCTCCCTGGCTACCGTCACCAAAGCTCATGACAGAAAATGATAAGCTTCCCTTCCACCGAACAGCTCCACCACTAAAATATCTACATCTCGAAAACAAAGCAGTTTCTCCACCTTTCTTGCAAAAAAATCTCAACATATCTGGAATTAATGTGCCGAAATCCTCTCTCTAGTGTAAATTAGACACAACATTGGATATTCCATTCATCTTATTGTTTGCGGCAATGCGGGGACTCGATAATATCAAAGTGATCAACCTGTACCACACAAATTAAAACATTGTCTCAAACACGAGACAAAGATAACGCTCCCTCGCTAATTGGATACCAATTATTATACACTACAAAGTACAAAGCAGTGCAATCGGTGGGTACTGTTATTCCAAGGACTAATGATGATCAACTAAAACGAGATGCATTCCACTTAAATTCATTTACAAAAGAAACAAAATTTGCCAACCAAACAAAGTTACTCCTAATCTGAATACCCGAAAACTTGACAAACCCAATTACACTTTTTATGCTACTATAAAGATTGGTAACAGAATTCTCCTAGTTCTTTCTTCACACCCATTCCATATACAAGGTCACAGTTCTTAAACAGGAAGATAATTGCGGATGAGAGCAAGTACCAATCGTCAATTTTATACCAATACATTAGCATTTAGGTGACTTCTCTGACATTTATACAGACATTGACCAAAAAAGATGGATTTAGCACAAGTTTATAGAATTCGAAATGCAGAGGTTTATTTAAGAGGGTTCAATTGCAATTACATACTCCATAATATTACCAGGACAATGTAAATAAAACCGATAATAAGTACATCTGATCAATAATTATCAATACGCGCATCAAAATTGTAGGGTAAAAGGTTCTGAGAGAAAGGATACCTGAGTAGCTTGGTAGAGGAAGAGGTGGATGGGTCTGTGACTCTGTATACTAAATCAACTCGCCGGGAACGAAACAGTTAACATAACTCATGTTGCCTGGTAACTCAGAGACTTGTCAAACGGCCTAGGTCTTAATTCATAGCCTTAACTCGAGTCTTACTTTTCTACAAAACTAGTTTGATGGCACGTGCAACGCCCGGGCTACTTATGTTTAAGTTTTAAAATTATGCAAACGAATTTTTTATCTAAAATCTAAAATCTCATTTCAAACGCTCGTGTGATATTTGTAATTTAGTTAGATGGAAACTCACCTTTAAAAACCTAAAGTCATGTTTCGAACACCCGTTGGACATTTGTAATGTAATTAGATGGAAACTCACCCTTAAAAACCTTAAATCTCATTTCGAACACTCGTGTGATATTTGTAATTTAATTAGAGGAAAATGCACATTTCATAAGCCAAAGTCCCGTTTTAAAACACCCGTGGGATATTTGATCAAATTGCCATAAATCAATTAATTACTATATTACATAACTATTTTCCATAAATCAGGTAATAATGTTATTTTATTAGAATAATATTACCATATTTTTGAAACACCCGTGGGATATTTGATCAAATTGCCATAAATCAAGCAATTACTATATTACATATCTATTTTCCATAAGTCAAGTAATAATGTTAATTTATTAGAATAATATTACCATGTGCTTACCATATCCTATCTTGGATAAACATTATTTACAATAAAATAATATTATTATATGTCACGTGTCAGCGTGGGAATTGAGCGGGTTCAAGATTACATATATATATATTAGAAAACACGTTCAGTCGTTAATTATCTTAGTGCTAGCGGGGGCGGTTCACTACGCGGCGCGCACCGCCTAACTCCACCCCTGTCGGAATAGGTTTGAGTTAAGTCTAGTCGATATGGAGTATGCCTGAGTAAACTCATCTTTTTATTTTCCATTTTTCATCTTTCAATCTCATATAAGTCCACTCTAGCAGTTGGGATTGACTTTTTTCTTTTCATTCGTGTGTTTTCCACTATGCAGAATGTTGAGTCTTACCTTAGCGGCCTAACGCTCAAAATTTGAGAAATGATGAATTTCCAAGAAAGAAAAGTATTATGACCAATGACCTTTAAACGTTCAAAGAAATTTGCAACAACTCGGCCAAGACACCTTGGATCGGATATGTACTTGAATTGGATACACGCCATAGAGGATGAAAGCATATTCATAAAATTAAGGTAACAATCAATTCTAGTAAGTTGAGGTAAAATATTTTCAAAGATGTGACGAAAGTTCAGGTTGAAAATTTAACTACAAACCATCTATACATTATAGACACATTTAACAAAAGTAACCCAACGTTTCTCATATCTTATGAAACTAACTTGATCTTTCGACTTTAACAATAACTAGTCTTTACACCGTGCACGGTCTTCATTGATTAGCATGTTTAATTTTATTCGTAAAATAGTAAAATATAGAATTTACAATATTAGTCATCGACGTCTTCAATATTCTTCAAACCGCATAATTCTAAGCCTCTAACTTCCCTCTCCACTTTATTGTTATTTCAATATTTATTCTCACCACAATTTTGAACGATATCATATACCACTTTCTATACTATACCTTTAATAGGCTAGCATAAAAGCCACATGATAGGTTCATAGCATTGTTTTAAGAAAAAAAATCCATGTCATCGCTTATGTGTCGCCATTAGGTTAGCTCTTTTAATTTTTTATTTCATTTTCTTATTTCTACTAACATATGTCTTTTGTATTAAATTGTGGCCAGTTATATGGACATGTATTCAATGAAAATATTAATTGATTGTATTAAACTGTGGGCAATTGGAAGGTTTTTTTATTTAATAATGATATTAAACATTGTGTCTCTTGGCTCTTGGTTTGCCAATTGCATCGGTAACGTCTTAATTTCAAGTAGTATATAAAGAGAGAAACTTAACTAAGGGAAATAATATATATTCCCTCCACTTTTATTGGTTCTTTACGTTCTATTCAAACACAATAGTCTACATATTTCTTAATACTTATATTAGTTGTATGTATCTATCGTAGTGTTACTTTTTAAAGTATACAAGTACATTTTACTATCAAATTATGATTGATGGCAATATGCAATTGTAATTTCAAATAGTAATTGTACTTAAACTAATATAATGATAGTCTACGTAATGTATATTTTCGATTTTGTGATACACAAGTTTAATTTGATGTTTATCTTTGGTTTTCAAATTTCAACATTGTAAAAATTCAACATATCAAGGACAAACAATAAAAATTCCGCTTAAGACATTCTTTAAAAAAATATAAATCACAATATTTGGTTTGTGATTTATAATACTATGCGAACAAAAGAAATAATTTTAAGTTTTTATATACTCAACTCAATTCTCCAAATAAATCAAAATTTGTCCCATGATTTCAATAAAATTTTCAATTGGTCTTTAATCTTTCTTCTAATATAAGTTATTAGCATTAAAATATGTGGTTACTTGAAAAGCATTTTATTAAATAATGATCTTAACTATTAAGATAGTGTCTTATGGCTATTGGTTTATGAATTGGTTGTGGTAGTTTGATATAACTATATTGTATTTTTATTAGTATCATGGAATATGATCGTCGTGGTTATGAGCGAATTATACAATTGTTGGTTAATTATGTACATTTTGGATTTTGAATTTAGTCAGTGTAATGTACTTTTAATTTTTTTGGTATTATGTTTTCAATATTGTAAGAACCTCTAAACGTTTCAATTTTATAAATTCATCCAACAAATATATTTATCATGTAGTTTAAAATGATTTAAACTCTGGATTTTTAGAATTTTTATCAAGGAAATAATTTTACATTTTTAAATAGGTTATTCTTTAAAATGAAGCATAAATAGGACCCATGATTTCATGGGCACAAAAGCTAGTTTATATCAATCACCCCTAAATTATTTTGATTTTTATGTATGTATATTTATTTATAACTACAATATTAGTGCCCTTTATATATAATTATGTTAATAAAAGCATCAACAAAAACAATTGGCATAGTGGTTAATGTGTTCCAATTTCATATGGAGGTTACATGTTCAAGTCTTTGTAGTCTCAATATATATATGATAACCCAACCTTTTAGATTGTGCCACAAAAATGTCACACCCTGGTTGATCGTGAATTCAAACCTGAGACAACTTCCAGAGTGGGTGATTTATTAACCGTTTGGCCAACTTTGATGCTCAGAGATGACCTAAAATGATTAGTCTTAGGGATTTATATCAATTAAGCGCTATCCAAGCTAAGTGAGCACATGAGATTGGGGAAGCAAATTTTCGTCATAGTTGTTACCCAACTAAGGTCTACGATATTTTTATGACACAATCTAATGGTCAAATTATTCATGCTAAATATCAAAAGGACGGGTTAAACTCGAAAGATATGACAAAGGTCTTACCCAATATGTCTTCTAGAGTATATGAGTCAAAAGAGTATATATGGAGCCATGGCTCAAGCCAGACCGTGAACTCGTAAAGGCGTAAACACTACTCCAATTCGTCGCATCTCCCAGCAATTGACTTTCGTGGCTGTTGCTGCTAATTGCTAAAGCGCACCTTGACGCTGTTCATTAAACCCTTGGGAAGGAAACTTCAAATACGACCATCTCTCCACACCACCGTTTCTCCGCCGCACCTTTACACCGTCGCCGCTGCCACCGTAAGCTCTCTTTATTTTTTCTAAGCTCTCGTATTTTTAATCGATTTAATTAATTAGGTCTTCAGATATCGGTAGCCTACAATTTCATTCGAATTTATATTATGATTACTCAGCGTGTTTTACATACGTAATTAATGGATGATTATCTTAATTAAAACGGCAGGAATCGATTGAGTGTAAAATTATGGAGAAGGAAAATTCAGTACAAGGTAAACTTGTTTCGGAATCAAATGTTAGCATCAATGAAGTGACAGCGAAGCTTGCTGATGCCAGTGTTAGTGTTGAGACTTCTGAGGCTGTTGATGATAATGAGGATGCGGCCGAACCGTCGTCGGAGGCCAAAGGAGGTGAGGACAACTCGTTGTTTTTCTTGCTGCTGATTTTATCCGTTATGCTGCTGATGATATTGTGTGTTATTCCTGTATGTTTAGGGTTGGATGGTTTTTCGGACTTGCTTTTGTTGCGTAAACATTTTAGATTTTAAAGATGATATGATATATATTAGTTGTTTGGAAAGGGTGTCGTAATTAGTGTTGCAGAAGGATTTTTAATTGACATACGTATAGTCGACCTAGTTTATGATGTTGTATGAACGGGGAATTCTGTATCAAAGTCTCCCCTTTTGCTTGTGCCATGCTGCCACTTATATATGCAGTACTTCATCTGCCTTCTGTATCTGTGTCAAATAGATTAAGGTGCATATTGACACTGCCTTGGAAAAACAAGAGGAGAACTATGAAAGCTTGTTGTTTTGCTGTATCTTTCATGAATACTTTTAATGAGAATACATGCCTTTGGGTTTCATAAGGTCAAGTTCTCTAGCAAGCTAGCCAAATCACCTGTTACTCTGGATCTTCTAATAATGAGTGGATTTGATCTACCAGAGTCGTAGTCAGATGTGATATGGAAATATTGCATCCGTGAATGTTTTTTATTTTTTATTTTTATTTTTATTTTTTTATTTTTAAGCTTCTACATTAGGTACCAATACCAAGTGCATATATAATTGGTGGGATCCCCATTGCTGTGTAATGGAATCTCGTTTAGTACAGATAAAGTGCAAAGTGAAAGGGTTCACAAGGGGGAGAATGTACTTAGTCCTATCTAATGGTTTAATGGTGTTAACATGAGTGGAGATCCCTTTACATCGTAATGGGGTTCACGTGTGAGCAACCATCTCCCTTCTTTTCCCCACGTATTTTTTGTAGTAAAATCCAATCACACTGCAATAGGGTCCGCAGCTACTACCTATCAAGCCCTAAGTAATTGATGGTGACATATTTGTGTAGGCTTTATCTAGTTATCTTTGGCTCTCTTCTACATAAGGTCCTCACTGTTGAAATAGTAACATTAGTATTGATGTATTGTTCTGATCTCTGTGATTACTGTAGTTATTCATTTACGTGCTCATGTTTTTCAAGGTTTGAGGAATGGGCTATACGGAAGTTGTTAGGCCGTGTTCGTTACACTTGGAATATATTTTGTCCAATAAGAGTATATTTGAGTGAAACAAAATTGAATTGAATATTGTGGGCTATACCAAATTGATATAAATGAAAATGAATAGATTTATTTAGGTTAACCAGTTGCAATATCTAACTTGTTTGAGCTCTTTAATTTTGGAGACATAGATTTTTAGACAAGATCCATCTATTGACGCATAAGGGCTTAGTTGCATTGAGGGTTATTGGTATGGAGGAAGAAACTGATGGTGGTGAAGGGTGGAGGAAAAGGTGATGAGGGGACTAGTAGCCCCATTTTGCAGATTATGCACCCAAAGGGGGAGATAGATAATGTATTACTCCGTATATCCTTTTCACCTTCTCCTCTATCCACCACTACCTCTGCCTCATTGATATCTTAATGTTTTGTGTCCATTACCCCATTATATATTACCTGACATTCCAAGCATCCTGTATAATGGTTTTGGAATTCTAAGTTACGGGCTGAAATAAATCAATGTGAATTGTGAATTGAACTGAGATGCTTCCTACAGGGCTGAAAGAAATCAATGTGATGTGATTGAAGGAGTGATATTTTTCTTAAGGTTGTGCTTTACAAATGAATTCCTTGCCTTCTGTGATTCTGGATTTTGTTATTAATTCAATATAAAACATATACCCAAGTTTGCATGCTTCCTACCACATCATGTGTTTTAATGTCTTACATGTGCAGCCATTGTGAATGATACTAATTCTATGGTTTTGTTGTTTTGGGTTTGTTTGGCCAGAAGTTGCAAAGAAGAAGAAAAAGAAAAATAAAAGCAAGTGAGGACCTTTTTTCTTAGTCTCTTGTTTCCTTTAGTGGCTAGTCTGATTTTTAATTTCTCACATTAATTGGATGATTGACTTTCTGCCTGTTGCTATCTTCAGAAAAAAGAAGGAACCTCCCCAGCAGACAGATCCGCCATCCATTCCTGTGGTTGAGATTTTTCCATCGGGCGAATTTCCTGAGGGTGAAATTCAGCAGTACAAAGATGAGTAAGTTACCTTTCGCTCTTCCACACATCACACCGTGCAACTTGCTACTTCACCAAATTAGGGCTCAAAACTCACACCTGGTTATCGTTACACTGTTTGAATCGTTTACGAGTTGTGGGTGAGAACTAGCTATAGTCGTCTGTGTTATAGTGAAGAGAGTCCCATGACTTTCCCCGGAGATGCATTAAGTTTTTTTTTTTTTGGGCAACGTTTGGCGCACTTCCAACGACTATATTCTCAGTGCTTGCTGAGTTCTTTTACTGTTATGTGCTTCTACCCTATGCTATAACTGATGACCAAAACCGTATATGATCTTATTTCTTTAAATGTTTTATCATCAGCGTCATTGAATAAGTACAAGTGATCGACTTGATTTCCACAGTACTTTAAGGGTTCATTCACCTTGTCAGTTAACGACTGTCCTCAATTTATGCTTTAGGTCTTGAAGTTCTGCTAGTCACACTTTGGCATGAACACAGGGTTTCTCGTCATTTTTTGAAACTTAATATCTGGCGGTTGCCTGTTAGTCTTAGGGTCAATATAACAATCATGATATGGAAGCATCCACTCTCCAAGCTTCAGTCTTCATCCAATAGCAACTGTGATAATTTGAGGAGAAATTTAGTTATTTCTATATTTTCACATGAATATATGGATTGATGATATTTCTGCGAGTAACTGACTTTGCCTGTAAAAATGACTTAGCCTGTCGTCCATCCTTTGTCACCTGACTTCTCTTTACATTTGAAGTTTTAAACTGACATCCATGTAGGTTTCTCCTTGCTACCCATACTGTAGCAGGACTTGTGTTTCTGCATTTATTGCATCTTACATGGATATTTGTTATTGTTAGTCACTACTATTCTGGATAAGTATAGAACTGTATTTTGGTTGGTATTGCAGTAATTTATGGAGGGTGACATCTGAAGAGAAGCGAAATCTGGATCGTTTACAAAAGCCTATTTATAACTCAGTTCGCCAAGCTGCTGAAGTTCATCGACAGGTTTGTGTCGTTTGTCCTTTAGACAAAGACTATTGCTTGGTTATGTGATGCATTAAAAGTAATTACTATGTGTGGTTAGGTTCGGAAATACATCAGAAGCATTGTGAAGCCAGGGATGTTGATGACTGACTTATGCGAGACTTTGGAGAACACCGTTCGGAAATTAATATCTGAAAATGGGCTACAAGCTGGCATTGCCTTCCCTACTGGTTGCTCTTTGAATTGGTAATACTTTCGATAACATGTTCTATCTTTGTTATTACGCGTTATTCTGTTTTATGATATAAATATTTGCTTATTTTGATGATCAGGGTTGCTGCTCACTGGACACCCAATTCAGGAGATAAAACTGTGCTAGATTATAATGATGTGATGAAGCTGGATTTTGGAACTCACATCGATGGTAATATATCTTGGAAGATCCTATCTCTATGAGCGTGTGCTGGCATTGCTACAATTGACCATTAATTTTGCGCATGCAAACTACATCCTTAATGTGAAATTTGTGTTGGATATTCACATGGTTCTCTTTATTCTCCACTTTGCAGGCAATATTGTAGATTGTGCTTTCACGGTTGCCTTTAATCCTATGTTTGATCCACTATTAGAAGCTTCACGTGAAGCAACAAATACCGGGATCAAGGTATTTCTTTGCTAACATGCATGGACACTGTTTATTAAACTTGTATCTGTTTAACATTTGGAAATCACTTTGCTTCCTATCTATTAGATATTCATCATCTAGAAGTGATGAAAGTGTCCAATATCGCCGGTGTCTTCTCCAATACCAAAAGATTTTAGCTGTTTATTGTTACAGAGATTTTAATTTATGTGCAAGGATGTCACCATACACATTATAAGAGCTGGAAAAAAAGGCCAAGGGGGCAGTTTGGTTTGGAGGTCTCAGGAATGGGGGGACGATCATTGGTTCTATTCCCTTTTGTATGTGTTAGGCTGACAATGCTAAGTCATCCTTTTTCTCTTTTCTTCACGATTAGATGTTAGATCCCTGATGCCTCCCTTTGAGGGATACCCACTTTGAGTTTTCACCTCCCACCCATATAACCATGGTCCACCCCCTGGATTGGCCATGCCACCATATCAACAACTCACATTAGGCCATCTTAGATGTTAGATCCCCCATGCCTTCCTTTGAGGAATACCCACATTGATTTTTCACCTCTCGCCACCATGGTCCACCCCCTGGATTGGCCATGCCACCATATCAATGACTCACATAAGGCCATCTTAGATGTTAGATTCCCCATGCCTTCCTTTTGAGGATTACTTACTTTGGAGTTTTCACTATTGGAAGCTTCACGTGAAGCAACAAATACCGGGATCAAGGTATTTCTTCGCTAACATGCATGGACACTGTTTATTAAACTTGTATCTGTTTAACACTTGGAAATCACTTTGCTTCCTATCTATTAGATATTCATCATCTAGAAGTGATGAAAGTGTCCAATATCGCCGGTGTCTTCTCCAGTACCAAAAGATTTTAGCTGTTTATTGTTACAGAGATTTTAATTTATGTGCAAGGATGTCACCATACACATTATAAGAGCTGGAAAAAAAGGCCAAGGGGGCAGTTTGGTTTGGAGGTCTCAGGAATGGGGGGACAATCATTGGTTCTATTCCCTTTTGTATGTGTTAGGCTGACAATGCTAAGTCATCCTTTTTCTCTTTTCTTCACGATTAGATGTTAGATCCCTGATGCCTCCCTTTGAGGGAT
Source organism: Spergularia marina (assembly GCA_963680865.1). Classification (NCBI taxonomy): domain Eukaryota; kingdom Viridiplantae; phylum Streptophyta; class Magnoliopsida; order Caryophyllales; family Caryophyllaceae; genus Spergularia; species Spergularia marina. The sequence goes on along the minus strand of OY804553.1, from coordinate 14,926,689 downwards.
ACCCACTTTGAGTTTTCACCTCCCACCCATATAACCATGGTCCACCCCCTGGATTGGCCATGCCACCATATCAACAACTCATATTAGGCCATCTTAGATGTTAGATCCCCCATGCCTTCCTTTGAGGAATACCCACATTGATTTTTCACCTCTCGCCACCATGGTCCACCCCCTGGATTGGCCATGCCACCATATTAATGACTCACATAAGGCCATCTTAGATGTTAGATTCCCCATGCCTTCCTTTTGAGGATTACTTACTTTGGAGTTTTCACCTCCCACCTATACAACCATGATCCATCCCCTTGATTGCCCATGCCACCATATCAACGACTCAGATAAGGCCATCTTTAGCTTTCTACCACTGTTCAGGCTAAGGTACAAGGGTGCTTTCACCGCCACCCTCATACATACTTTTTTATAGGAGATGGTACAACACACCACCGGCCAACCACTATTACCTCACAGACAACTAGACCCTATATTCCACTTTGAGAGCGTGATATAGAGGAGCAGAACTAGGATGGGTTAGAAATAGACTTAGGTCTTTTTATGTCGTAATTGTATTGCGATTTATAGCACTTTGATGGCGATTGCTAGGTGATGAGGGACGCGGGGAAGTGATCAACAGCAATTCGAACGAAGACTGCAAAGAAATCTGATCAGTCAATGTAGCATTACGTTGTGGTGGGGAGGGGTGAGATTGTCGTGGTGGATGAAAGTGGTTGAGACAATCCATGCAATGGGGGAGCTTATCAGGAGGTGGAGATGAGAATGCCGTGATGTTCTGAGAAAGGGGGGATGGAGGAGGGGTATGCTCATTGTATTTAGAATCCAATCTGAACCATAAACATTAAGTCAAAACTGATCAATATGCTATATTACCTCACCTTATTGAGGCATTGGAGGGTATGCTCTGACCATTCTCATGCTACTAGTCCATATTCGTTGGCTTATGGTCTTCTTAGTCTAATTCGTATTCTTCCTCTGGCTTCAAGTTTTAACTGTTGACTGCTGATTAGGTGATGTATACTACCCTTCTGATTTCTTAGGGGTGTTTCTGCTTTGTTATAATTGATTTAATGCCTTCTTTTTTCGGCATGTTGTATAAAATTTTAACGTATCTATATGCTACATATTAGGAGGCTGGCATTGATGTACGTCTCTGTGATGTTGGTGCTGCTATACAAGAAGTCATGGAGTCATATGAGGTTGAAATCAATGGAAAAGTCTTTCAAGGTAACTTTTGAGTTAACCTTCTTTCTGTCTATATTGTTAAGTTACTCTTTCAGAACTCCGTTTATGCGCTATTATGTTGGCAATCTTCATTTTTGTAACACATTGCTTGTGTGGTGTGTACTTGTGTGGCATATGTACTTAATGTGAAGAAGCTTCTGCTAGTAAATTTCTGAGCACGAGAGGACTGTGTCTGGGTGAACGTTTTCTGCATGAAAGTTGTTAAGAAAAGAAATGTTGATTTTCAAGTCAGTGAACTTGTATTGCTAGTTATTATGTCCAGTTCGTAACTTCTTGTCGCACGAACTGTTACATTTGATTCTAGTCAGTGAACTTGTATTGCGAATAATTATTTCAAGTTCACAGCCGTTTCTCTTATGGCACCTCTTCATTTCTTTTCTTTGTAGTTTTTATTTTTTTTATGCTTAAACGTAATCACATAACATTTGTATTATGGTTCTTGTCAATAAGGGCAGGTCTCTACACTTTTCTTGGTGAATGCTAGCCTATGCTACTTTAGCTTTATGTAGTAATATGGTGGGATCATCAAATTCCAATAACAATGGAATTTTTGCTGCAGGGCCTTGACGGTTCTTCTTATATTGGCCTGTGATGTTTTGTAGGTTCAAATATTGTGTCTACCTGTTAGGAATCTTTTGCGGGTCAATTCATGTGAATTTCTTAGGGTCATTTCTGAAGTAGTGTAGCTCTATTAGGAATGTGCTGTCCATTGTGCTTGTGATTTATTAGTATTATTCCAGATGTTTGACCTGGTTGTGAGGGCTTCAGCATATGTCCTTCAGAATTCTAATTTCTTGTTTTATGGCAGTTAAAAGCATCCGGAATCTTAATGGACACAGCATTGGGCCATACCAGATACATGCTGGAAAATCTGTACCTATTGTGAAGGGTGGCGAGCAGACGAAGATGGAAGAGGGTGAATTTTATGCCATTGAAACTTTTGGTTCAACAGGTAGGGATTCTTGTAGCTACAGCGCCTAGTTGCTAGTGAACAGATGCTATTGGGCTATAGGTAAGTAGGACAAGGTTGAACCTGTTTTAATGTTTGCGCGTATACTGCATGCAGGTAAAGGATATGTCAGAGAAGATCTGGAGTGCAGTCATTACATGAAAAACTTTGATGTTGGACATGTACCACTGCGGTTACCTAGAGCGAAGCAACTTTTGGCTACTATCAATAAAAACTTTTCAAGTCTAGCTTTCTGCAGGCGATACTTAGATCGTCTTGGGGAGTCTAAATATCTTATGGCACTGAAGAATTTGTGTGACGCTGGCATTGTTCAGGTATTACCCTCTTAATCCTTGATGATATTATGTCATTCTTCACTATTAATGATGCTCAGAGCATCTGGTAAATTGGTAAGTTGCCAAATGCTTACCTAAAGACTGGGTCACTGGAATTAAACGAGTCTTCTATAGTTGAGTAACAACTTCATGGCATACTTAGAGAAGCCGAGCTATTGCCTGTGGTAGGCAATTGTCACGGCAGCTACCACATTTTGACGTCTGGTTGTATGACCTTAGGCATAGATAATTAATGTAGGTGACTTTTCAGGCAAATCCTAAACGTATTTTTGCCCCTTTTTGGGTGGATCATCAATGATTTGGAAAGTCATACAATCTTCTTCCTTTGTTCTGACATTGCCGGCAGTTGCACTTCTTGAGCCCTTTGCCTCTTAGAGATTTTTATTGAGACGTGTTGTTAATCCATAGTTGTAAAATGGAAGAAGCAAGGCCACACACTGTCGCTTGAGCGGAAGCTTGTACACTTGTTTGAGCTGAAGCTTGTTGACCTGTTGGGCAGAAGCTCATACATTAATCTGACTGGATTTGCCCCAGGAAATTTGCAAATAAACCTTTTCCAATATGGTGTCTATTTTAGATCCGCGCAGGAATTGCTTGCAAGTACTGATAAACGTATCAAATCTTAAGTCGGATTATGATTTGAAGGAGTAGATTTGTTTTAGTTGGCACAGTGTCTCTGTTACTGCATGATACGGAGTAGTAATTTCAGCAGTTTAAGTTTTCAATTTTGACCTCTTTTTTTTTTTTTTTTTTTTTGGCAGGTAGTGAAAAACACCTCTTTCAGTAACATGACAAATCTGCTGTTTTTGAGAAAATCATGATTGTTTTTCATGAGCTTGATTAATATGTTTATGGGTGTTTTTCGGTAGTGTATGAAATCAAGATGTGCATACTTTGTAGTCACGAGCAGTAATGAAATTCTTTACCACTTGCAGCCATACCCGCCTCTATGTGACGTGAAGGGCAGTTATGTGTCTCAGTTTGAGCACACAATCTTACTCCGGCCTACTTGCAAAGAAGTTGTTTCCAGAGGCGACGATTATTGATGCTAGAAAAATGTTCAGGTTCAGCAGTTTTCTTTCTAATACACATTTGCAAAGCACTTATTTATGAAGTATGTTTACGACAGTAAGATTATTGTACTATTTTCACCTGCTTTTTATATATTCCCATAATTTTATATTCAGTTCGACATTTGAGGTAAAATGTTCTGCATTTCTTCTTAGACTGATAATCCCGTCATGACTTGGCGAACTGAAACATTTGAGTAGTTTAACGGAAGGGAAACATTTATTTCTAGAGAGAAGGATTTCCAGTTTTAGAAGAAAAATCCAATTGCGCCAATCTGTTTTCTTTTTTCTCTAATAAGGAATTCCTAAAAGGGTTTCAACACCTTCCTAAAAGGCTAATTTGGTTCATTTTTTTGCGAGTTGGCCTTGCCATTTTTCCTGAAACCAATCGGAATCCCAATTAGAGGAGTATTCTTATTTTAAGCTCCACATCGCAGCACCTTCCTTGTATATATACAAAATTGGAGCTACAGCATTCTTATTTGTTAGCATTAGTAAGCCAAGACTAACTGAAGATGTTTGGAGGTGTGACGATTACAGAGTTGGGTTCCAGCCTAGCAGGAATAATGTTCATCGTTGCGAGCATACAACAATTTTGCCCAAACATGGTCCATGATCTCGTTAGACGACTCCTTGAAGGTATTGCCAGCTTGTTCCAGTCCAAGAAAATTCACATAACCTTCTATGCGTTCGATGGTTATTACAGAACTAGTGATGCCTACCTTGCTGTGGAAGCCTACGTGGGTGCACTTTGCATGAACAATCTTAGCAAGAAGGCGTGGCGGCTCAAGGCAAACAAAGCTGACAAAAGATCATTCACAGAAAAGTCTCTTTATTTCCTTGTCCAAGACTTTGAAGAGATCAATGACGAATTTGAAGGCGCCCAGTTCAGTTGGCTTGCGGGGAAACTCCTCCCCGACAATAAAGTAATCTCTTACACTCCATGGAGCGAGGAAAGGAGGTACTTTGAGGTAAGTTGCAAGTCCAAGTATCGCAGCTTAATAACGGGAAAGTACTTAGACTATGTGATTGAGGAAGGGGAAAGGATCCTTCGGAAGAGGAGGACAAAGATGTTGTACACCAACAACCCGAGTGAGGAGTGGGACAACTATGACAAAGGCATCTGGCGTAAATATGTGTTTGAGCATCCTGCTACTTTCGACAACTTAGCTATGGACCCGGCTGTTAAGGAGGATATTATTCAAGACCTTATCTCCTTCACAGAGGCCCGGGACTATTATGTTAGCATTGGAAGAGCCTGGAAGCGTGGCTACCTTCTTTATGGCCCTCCGGGAACTGGAAAAACAACTATGATTGCGTGTATGGCTAATTTGTTGGGCTATGATGTTTATGACCTTGAACTCACAGTCATTCAGAACAACAGTGAGCTCAGGAATTTGCTTATCAGTACTAGTGGAAAGTCTATTATTTTGATAGAAGATATCGACTGCACTCTCCCCATTACTGGCAAGAGGAAGACAGGCCGCACCAAAGGGTCAGATGATTCTGATTCTGATTCTGACTCTGATTCTGATTCTGAATCTGATAGTGGTAACACGACCAACGATAACGGAAAAAGGAAAAAGAGTGATAAGAAGAAGAGCAAGGTTACCCTTTCTGGATTGCTTAACACCATCGACGGCCTGTGGTCACCCTGCTCACAAGATAGGATCATTGTGTTCACTACTAATCATATCGACAAGCTTGATCCGGCATTGATCAGGGCTGGACGCATGGATAAGCATATTGAGATGTCCTACTGTACTTTCGAGGCATTCAAGATTTTTGCTAAGAAATACCTGAACGTTGAGACTCACCCTTTGTTTCCTAGGATTCACGATTTACTGACTCAAATCGATATCTGTCCCTCTGATGTTGCCGAGAATCTATTGCCAAAAAGCGGGAATGCAAACCAAGAGAAGCGATTGGAATCACTCATACGGGCTATAGAAGCCAAGGCCAAGGGATAATATAGATGCATTGATGCTGCAGGCAACACTCGCGGGAAAAAAATAGGACATCATTCGTAGAAACGGCAATGCACTCAAGATTTTCTATGAGAAACGTAAACCATACGAGTCGAACAGGGGAACAGGTTTGCTGAGTTCATCAGCCTTGCGGCCTTACCAACTTTCCTTGTAAACAAGATCCAAACCTCGTCTTTAATTAGACCGTCCTAATCGTTTCTGTCTTTGCCGTTGTAAATTCTTTCTTGGAACTGATATTCGTTGCTTGGACAATGTACTACAAAGATTATGATTTTTAGTTTAAAAGAATAATATCCAAATCCAAAATAAAGAAGGAATTTTTATCTTTTGAGGTTTTGCTAGCTTCTTTACCTACAACCAGTCTTAGTCGGCATTCCCTTCATAATGGTTTGTTTCTTAAATTAGACCAATCCTATCCTAATCACAAGTGAATAAGTTGCTCTTAGTTAGCCCCAAACTAAAACAGATTGTCTGTATATAAGTTCAACCAACAGGTCAAAGTCACTTAAATTAGTAGTAAGTTAATACGTACTAGTATGTTATTAACTGTTCGAGCATTAGTCAGGCTAATCTATCAAAGATGTTTGGAGGAGGTGTGACGATTACAGAGCTGGGCTCGAGCCTAGCAGGACTAATGTTCATCATCGGAAGCATACATCAGTTTTGCCCGAACACGGTCCAAGATCTCGTTAGACGAGTCCTAGAAGGTATTGCGGCCTTGCTCAAGTCTAAGAGAATTCGCATAACCATCTACGCGTTTGACAACGATTATAAAAGGAGTGAGACATACCTTGCCGTGGATGCCTACGTGGGTGCGCTTTGTATGAACAATCTTACCAAGAAGGCATGGCGGCTCAGGGCAAACAAATCTGACAAAAGATCGACCTCGACAAAGTCTCTTGTTTACCTCCTTCAAGACTTTGAGGAGATCAGTGACGAGTTTGAGGGCGGCCAGTTTAGTTGGTTTGCAGGGAAGGACCTTCCTGACGCTAAAATCATCTCTTACACTCCATGGAACGAGGAAAGGAGGTACTTTGAGGTAAGTTGCAAGTCCAAATATCGCAGCTTACTTACGGGAAAGTACTTGGACTATGTGATCGCGGAAGGGAAAAGTATCATTCGCAAGAGGAGGACCAAAATGTTGTACACCAATAACCCGAGTAAGGACTGGGACGACTACGACAAGGGCATCTGGCGTAAATATGTGTTTGAGCATCCTGCTACCTTCTACAACTTAGTTATGGACCCGTCCGTTAAGGAGGATATTATTCAAGACCTTATCTCGTTCACTAAGACCCAGGACTATTATGTTAATATCGGAAAAGCTTGGAAACGCGGATACCTCCTTTATGGCCCTCCGGGAACTGGAAAAACAACTCTGGTTGCGTGTATGGCAAATTTGTTGGACTACGATGTTTATGACCTTGAACTAACAGTGATTAAGAACAATATCGAGCTAAGGAATTTGCTCATCAGTACTAGGGGAAAATCAATTATTTTGATAGAAAACATCGACTGCACTCTCCCTATCACTGGCAAGAGGAAGAAAGGATGCAATAATAAAGAGTCGGATGATTCTGATTTCGACTACCATTCTAATCATTCTGATTGTCATAACAGAAAAAGAAACAAGAGTAGTCCTGACAGGAAGAAGTGCAAGGTTACCCTTTCCGGGTTGCTCAACACCATCGACGGCTTGTAGTCACCGCGCTCACAAGAGAGGATTATTGTGTAAACCACTAATCATATCGACAAGCTTGATCCGGCATTGATCAGGGCTGGACGTATGGATAAACATATCAACATGTCGTATTGCACTTTTGAGGCTTTTAAGGTTTTTGCTAAGAATTACCTGAATGTCGAGTCTCACCCTTTGTTTCCTAGGATTGAATACTTACTAACTAAAACCAATATTTGTCCCTCTGATGTGGCCGAGAATCTGTTGCCAAACAGAGGGAACGAGGACCCTGACGATAGATTAGAAGCGCTCATACGGGTTATAGAAGCCAAGGGGCAGTCCAAGGGATAATAACTTGTCACGTTAAAATCAGATATTGTACTACTTAGAATGAGAAGAACAACTACTAATGTAGTACGAAGCCAATTAATGTAATTAACGTCCATTTAATAAAAGGATTTTTTTTAAATAATGCTCTAAAATAAATTAATTTAAGATTTGGGTGTGGAATCAAATTATTTACGCATAATGGATCCATGTAGGATCGGCATTCCCGAAGCTAGTTTCATTATTTTTTTTTGAAACAAAACAAAATCGTCACAGCGTGTGACGGTTTTATCCATAACCGCTGAGAATTGGGGTGGTTTTGGTCAATCTTACAATTTTGACGCAAAAAAGAACTCATCATAACTGTGGCCATAACCGTCACGCGCCATAGCGGTTTTGGTACAAATTTTGTTCGGGGGTATCCGATCCTACGTGGACCCATTCTGTGTAAATACTTTCGTTTCACACTCAAAAGTTGAATTATTTTAATTTAGAGCATTATTTAAAAAAAAAGTTCCATTTAATAAATCTATTTTATTTTTTCTTTGTCCCACATCGTTTGGGTAAATGAGGTTTTGTGAGTATATAAACAGTCCCTTACTTATAGTGAGTAGTGAGCAAAGACCATGGATTGCCCTCGCGCGTGCCACCGCCGCCGTCGTTCATTTCGTGACGTGCGTGGTGTGCTGTATCAATTGACGAGTCTTTGCTTTGTCTTTTAATCAGTCTTCCGATTTTATCGTTTTGACTAATTCTTCATCCTATCCCACGATTCTCTCAACTGAGCTGATTTTTTGCTCCATCATTTCCACGGTTTTTGCAACCGGAGAACTGCTTCTCCAGGGTATATATTTTCCCCTTTTCTCATTCATTTATACACAGAAATTTCCCAATTAATCTCTTAATCGCTACTTAGCAATATTATGAGTTTCAAATCCATTATTAACCATGGGGGCGTCGTCTGAGAGTGGTTGCACCGTAGCCACATGCGAAATTCGCTTCTAAGGTAGTGGATCACCACGCCACAGCAACATCAATTCAACCTGGCCAACATTCAGATTAGTTCTTTCTTTATTGTCAAGTTATTTTTCTTGTTCTAATTTCATTGTATTTCAATTTCAATTAAGTACCCGTAGCAATTTTACCAACATTAATGTAATTAACGTCCATTTAATAAATCTCTTTTATTTCCGGTTCACCTCACATAAGTTGGTTCACTACAATCGCGTATACAACGACATTCATGCTCACGTTGAGCTTACTTTTGTTACCCAGACTACACACTATTATCTTAGAAACTCCAAAAGTCTACATGTTGACATCATTGATTGTAACTTAGTCTCATCCTCTACTAGTGGTTATATCTTTGTAAGGATTTTCCTTGATTCTTACCCCTCGGTGGATGGCTAAGAGGGCACGAACTTTAGTATGCTTGGCATAAACTCGACTCATATTCTGGACAATAATACTAAATGTAGAATATTATCGCAATATTAAGAGACGCCACTCCGGGGCAAAGCCAGGATTTAAAATCCGGGGTGGCGGATTCAAATCTCATTTTTCGGTCACAATTTTGGTTTGGTCACGGTCTAGGAAAGAATTCGAACGTCATGACTATATGTATTATCCGAATGTTAACATATTAGATATATATATATATATATATATATATATATATATATAGAATTAGGATCTGGAGAGGTCTCCTACTTTAGGTGAGGCGTGAGGTCCAATATGAGCCATTAGATTAGATGATCTGATGGTTCGTGATTATACACGTCATAAGGGCATTTTAGTCACTTCAAATAATTAACGACCCCCCCTCCCATCTCAGTTTCTCTCTCTTCTCATTTCCTAGATCAAGTTTTTTTCTCCCAAATTTTCTCCTCTCTCATGCTCTCCAACGATTTTATTCTTCCGTTGCCGCTCTCGCTCCGCCTTGCCGTCTCACCGCCGATCTCGCCTCCGACGTGCCGCCGATCTATCCTCCGCCGTGTCGCGCTGCTATCTGATGTGTTTTTAAAGGTAATCATCGGTTTTTTAGAAGTTTATGCGTGTTACTCCAGCTGTTATTTGTTCGATTCTATGTGTTGTAATGCTTATTAAGTTTGATTTACGTTGATTAGATGCTCGATTTGGTGTTTTCGAAAGTTTTGCTGCATTTTTTGGTCTGATTCAAGCTGTTATTTGTTCGATTTTAATTGTTTACATTCTTATTAGGGTTGATTTAATTGTTTGTAGAGTAAGGATGAAGCAGCGTGCTGTTGTATTGCATAAAAGCAACAAGAGGTTGCGTGAGGAGGATTTCAGCGACGAAGACAGTGGACTTGAAATTGACGATATCAAGTTTGAACAAGAAGACGATGATGAACCTGTGTATGTTCCTTTTAATGCGATTTTATTCAATATGTTGTGCGATTTTGTGGAATGTCTTGTGTGATTTTTGTTCACTGTGATTTTGTGTTGATATTCTGTATGATTCTGTTTGTTAATTAGAGTGATTGAGTTTGCTAGTATGTGCGATTTTATTTGATTTCGTGTATGATTTTATTTGTCAGTTTGAATGATTTTATGAGTTTGCTAGTATGTGCGATTCAGCGATTCTATTTGATGTCGTGTATGATTCTATTTGTCAGTTTGAATGATTCTATGAGTTTGCTAGTATGTGCGTTTCTATTTGATGTCGTGTATGATTTTATTTGTCAGTTTGAATGATTCTATGAGTTTGCTAGTATGTGCTATTCTATTTGATGTCGTTTATGATTCAATTTGTCAGTGTGAATGATTCTATTTGTCGAATTTGAATTTTCAAGATTTGGGGCTGTTGTTCAAGAAGAAAAGAGAAAACAACGAAGCAAAGAGAAAAAAAATCAGCTTTGGGTCACGTGTGTTCCCTCTGTATGATGATAAATTCTGCACCAATATTTTTTACTCTTTGATTTCCACACAAATCGTATTTTTGTTGCACTTCTCTTTATCTCGAGATATTCTTTTTTTTTTTTTTTAATTTATTTGAGTGGTGGTAGAGTGTGAAAACAGAGGATTTCTAGTTGTTCGTGAGTTTGAGTTGCTGGAGTATTGAAAATCATTGCAAGTTTTGAGCCAGTTAGATGTATAATTATGTTGGTTTTCTGTTTCGTATAGGCCTCTGGTCATCGTAAACTAATCAATATTTCGAAATCCAGTTATAGTACAGAGGCTTACCATGGATGGCTGGATGCAGTAAAAGAGGAAGACATTTTCGTTGTGAGTCCCTTTCTTTTTTTCTGGGTCGACCTCCATATGCGTTGTAAGAACATTATTGTGATTGGGTTACTTCTTTGGTTGTGCATCAGTGAAGGGATTCGACAGTAAAATGGAGTGTCCTGAGTTAGTTTCTAATGAGCTTTTTTTTTTTTATACTTGGGCTAGCTGGTGCGTGACGTGCCTGACGTTTGGTTATTAGTGGCTAGCTTGTGATGTGCCTTGAGTTTGGAGGTTACATGGGGTGGTCAGTGGGTATGATACGCCTAGCACATTGTGAGCCTGTGATTTTCTGGCTGATCGAATTCATGCATATTGTCGAAATGCCTTCTCCAAACTGTGTAGCATTCTGAAATGTTCTGTTTCTGTTTGTTCTTTGGTTATTTAAACATGACTATTTATATGGTAGTAGTTATATAAATGACTAGTATAGTTGAATTGTGAAGTTGGCTTTGCTGATGCTATAATGTTACAACCCACGATTTTTATCTGTACCTGCTGCCTTTTTTGATGCCACTTCAGGTACGAATGTACTGCAGTTTACTATTTAATTATTTTTCCTCTCCAACTATATATGGTTGAATAATCCTGTGCCTTGATTGTTTTTATCTCCCACCAGAACAGTTTTGTTTTCGCTCGTTTGTCTTTTAAGAGGTATAGATTATCAAGGACCTCTATTGAGTTGGTATCGAGACTGAAAGCACCAGTCTGCACGCCCTAATCTTCAGCCCTGCATTTCTTCATGGTAAACTCGGTAGCTTTAAATCAGAAAGATTAGATCTGTTTATGTTTCTATGCAGCTGCTTTGTCTTCTGGCAGATTGGTGCCTGACTGTGGGCAGTATATAGGTGACTGTAACTAGGCGAGCTAGGACTATATACAGGTGAAGTGGGACTGTATACATGTGAAGAGGGACTGTAAACAGGGGAAGAAATGCTGTATGAAGGAGGGGTCGGGCTGTAGTCGGGCGATGAAATCAAGTTATATTGTGGCTTTATCATGGATGCAGTGAAGGAGGGAGACATTTTCATTGTAAGTGCCATTCGTTTTTGTTGCGTCGACCTCCATCTGCTTTGTCCAGTAGCTTCATGACACTATATCCTTGCCTTATCTGCTCTTATTGCTATTAAATCCTGACGTGTTTGTTCTTCATTTTGGCGCAACAAGAAAGTGGGGGAATATTAGTCTTTAAAGATGTGAAATTTTCCTTTATTTGCATTACCGATTTGTCTATCGGGCTGAATGAGTTTCATTTCATCTAAACAAGATGTGTTATCATGAGTTGCTCTGTTACTATATCAGGTTTACTTTGAGTTTGTAGGAATGGGCTTTGTCAATCGTTGTGAATCCCCATTCTCCCCTACTACTCTGATACGTGAAATTATTGGTAAGCATGAATTAATGCTCTTATTATGTTCTATGCAATTCAATATAGCAGTTGTCCCCGAGAGATTGTCAAATGGCTATTTGCTTATAGCACCAGTGGAGGACTCTATCAACAGAGGACTGGGAGATTAATGACTAGTAGGCAGTAGCAATGTTATTTCATTAGTACTATGACGTCTATTAGCTCAAAGTGGTAGAGCATTGTGCTATTGGCACAAGGTGTGGGTTCAATTCCCACATAGGCGAAGAAACAACAAGCTTCAATTTATATTAACAATAAAAGAACTAGCTAGAGAAAAGACCAAGACTTTATTTTCTTTGAAGACGTTACAAACGTCTGTACACTTCACCTACACTGCATGACGTAAAACATATTTAGGATTGTCAGACCTTAGTCAGTTTACTTTAATGTTTAGCGAAGTTAAATGCATACTATAGCAGATAGGTACTCTCAAACTAGCTCGCTCTTATCTGTGAAATCCGATAATCAGTTGGATACATACAACCTGATTAGGGCCCTCAGGTTTGATGAATAGCAATAGTACCCAAAACTCGATTTCGAATGATAAGACAACCTATGACCATTTTATTTCAAATCAGAAGAATTGACTAAATAGCCTATGTGGGATTTGAACCCACATCTTCCGCATTTTGGCACGGTGCTCTGCCAATTGAGCTAGTAGGCTACAAGAGGGGAAATGGTCATAACTGACAGTCGACACAATCAAATGTACCATGCCGACACACCTCTATCCTACCCACCAAGTCACATCCGCCATACAACAATTAGTGATTTAGTGTCACCAACCAAGTCAGCTTACCACTGTAAGTATTCCACAAGTAGAAATAGTTGGCCAATCAAAAATCCAAGACGTTGCGCGAAGACCAATATACCATGTACAGATGAAAATCTCAAAATCATATTGTTGTCATAATAGAAGCACACAAGTCTACAAATTTACATGAATTAAAGTTAGTGTTTGTGACACTAGGAAGGGGGACTGGATTCACTACCATGTGGTGAATTAAAGTTTAAAGAGTTTAGATCTTCGAATAATGTACATAACAGATATTTATGATCTTTGCCACAGAGCGTTCACGAGGTGGTCCAATAGAATCATGAACTTATCTTAATCCGACAATGCTCTATCTTGAGTGAAGTGAAAACAACAAACCGACTTCATGATTAGCATATATTAACTTACTTTCGACAATAAGGTCAGACTTATTAGAATCATACACACTATTGAATAAAATCACACACATGAACAAGTAGAATCATACACACTATCGAATAAAATCACACACGTTATCAAAAGGAATCACACACTATTCAATTAACTAATCGCATTACACGCACTAACAAATAGAATCACATACACTGACGGATACAATCACACACTCCATCCGATAGACTCACACATACCAACGGATAGAATCACACACACCATCCAATAGAATCACACACTAACACACATACTAACAAATAGAATCACTCCTACTAGCAAATCGGATCACACACTATCCAATTAACTAATCCAATCACACGTACTAACAAATAGAATCACATACACCAACGGATAGAATCACACCCTTCATCCGATCGATCACACAAACCAACGTATAGAATAACACACTCCATCTGATGGAATCACACACACCATCGAATAAAATCACACACTCCATTCGATAGAATCATATGCACCATTGAATAAAATCACACGCACCATCATATAAGAGAGAAGACACACGGTTGTGATACTATGATTCCAAACACTATCAAAATCAAAAGAGCAGTGCCACACACAAACGAATCGAATGCGAAACTTGTATGACTCTATGCTAAGACCTTTGTGATTCCATCAGAAACTTTTTATAGTTCTATGTGAGGACCTTCATTTTATTGAAACTGTTTATGATTCTATTCAAGACGAAGTGTGATTCTATTTTCCATGAAATTCCAGTACAAAAAAATTGAACCACAATGACGAAGTCATAAAGAAAATCACAAAAAATCATCATAAAATCATGCAAAAAAATTAAATAGAATCACAAAATTATATCATTGTAACTCTTTATAATTCTATTCAAGACGAAGTATGATTCTAATTTCCATGAAATTCATATGCATTAAAAACTAAAAACTTACATTCACCCAACTCTATCACCCTATGTTATGATTCAATTTTCAGTAGTGTAATTCTAATTTCTAATAACACGACATCAAAAAACTCAATTAATTGCGTTCGAAAATTAATTTCTTAGAATTTGAGAGCACATACCAGATTGATTTGTTGCAATTGGGATAGAGCTTTGATTATTAGATCGATCTGTCGCCATTGTTGCTGGACATTGAAACTTCGATTGATCCGTCTCCATTGTTGTTGAACTTTGATCACTCGAATTATCAGTCGACAACGTTGCTGGAATTAGAGCCTTCGAATTATCCATGGCCATTGAAGCCCAGAGAATTTTTTTAAGTTTTGAAGAGAGAGAAGGTGGGGGAAAGAGTCGTGTGATGAGGAAAGACAAAGGCCTTCACTTTCTTTTTTTTTTTTTTTTTTTTTTTTTTTTTTTTTTCAGTCAGTATTAAGTGGATTAATCTCGGCCATCCATGCTTGTAGATCTGACGGTCCTTAGAAGACCTCACGCCTCACGGGAAGGGAGGACCTCACCAGAACCCGCCTGTATATATATATATATATATATATATATATATATATATATATATTAGACGACATGCCAAAAATATCGACTTTTTTTAACAAATCATGTTACTCGTGTACAGAGACACAAATGTAATTATTTAATTTGGGTTTATAAATCTATTAACAAAAATAAGGGGGTAAACCCAATAGATAATTTTAGCTGAACCAAGAAGGTAAATATATTTTTTACTATATAAATACATTAAAGGCACAAAATGATCAAATGATCATTTGTTGTTTTGGTCAATGCCTTATGGATTGGTGTTTAAGGATAGTATAAAGACATTTAAGTTTTAAAAATTAAAATTAAGAACCTACAGGAGGATATAATCTCATTCTCACCTCCACACCACACCACACATATATTACTGATAACTTTACTCGCTAATGTACATATGTATCAAATAATTAGCCTAAAAAAACAGAGAAAAAAATTCATCGGCGGGTATCAGGGTGGCGGCCGCCACCCCTCGCCACCAGCTAGCTTCGCCCCTGACGCCACTCGTTTATTTGGTACATAAATATCGAGATTAATAAGGAGGCACAAATTTGTAGAACTAGGGTAAATGAGGAGACCTCAAATGAAAATACGAAGCGCAAGTATAATCCCGACATAAGAAAGATTGCTAAGTTTGTACATAAAGTATTTCAAAATTCTGAAGATTATCATAAACATAATATTAATAACTAACAAATTAAACATGAAAAAACAATATCTAATTAACCAAAAAAACATGCATTTAGCTAAGTGATCTTGTAATCTTGACTAAAATGGTAGGAACTAAATAAAGGGAAATTTTTCAATATACCCCTGAGGTTTTCGAAATTTTCAGGTATACTCCTCAGGTTACCGAGCTCTCCAGCATACCCCTGAGATTTGTAAAATCACGTTTTTTTGTGTTTTTCACTAACGGAGTCTAACACCGTTAGTGTAATACCCCGGATTTCAGAGGAGATCCTTGAGAGATTAAGGGCTCATATGAGGTGCTTAAGAGGATTCATAGTGCTACTCATACCAACAAAGTCGACTTTCCTTTTAGAAGCCCATGTGATAAGAACTCCAAAGTTAAGCGTGCTTGACTGGGAGTAATTTCAGGATGGGTGACCTCCTGGGAAGTTTCCCAGGGTGCGCACGAGTGAGGTCAAAGTGCGCCGGAAGGACCCGTGTTGGTCTGTGAGGTCAGCCCACGACCTGGCAAGCTGCCATAGGTGACTACTCTCGGCTCAGGCGATGAGCCGGGGTGTTACAGTTAGATGGCGTTCGACGGAGTTCGACGGCGCAAAGATGGCGTTGTGGAGGGAGGTGATCACTTTTGTGGGAGAAGAAATTATAAAAGGAGGAGAACCCAGGAGGCGTTAGGTTTCGGGTTTGTTCAGTCAGGAGGTAGGCCTTAGGTTTCTAAACCCGATTCCTGGGGTTTCATGGGGCACGGAAATTCCTGGGTTTATCGGGCTAAATTATGTAACCAAACACAAGGAATCGGGTTCAGTGAGTCAAAACCCATTCCTGAAACCTACAACCCGTGAACCAAACGACGCCTTAGTGTATTTGACTACTTTTAACAGATTTGACCCTAAACACGTCAAATGAAAATAAAATAAAGCACCCTATTTTAATTTCTCTCTCCTCTCCCCCCTCCCCACCCCAAACCGACCACCACCCACGGCAGCCCCCCCCCATGCCGGGTACAACCACATCGGGCACCACCGTACCACCACCAATTCGACGGCCTTCATCCGGTAACCCCTTCCGCCACCACCGCAAAACCTATTCCCGCTTCAGTTTCTTCTTCTTCCATCTTTCTCTCTCCTCGAATGGGGCGGCGACCATGGCGGTAATGAGGGAGGGGTGACAATTATGGGGAAGGGGCGGCGAAGGTGGGGAAGGGAGCGGCGACTGTGGGAAAGGGAGCGGCGGTGGAGCACGGGAGGGAGGAGTCGCATGAATTGGGGGAGAGAGAATGAGATAGATGATCGTGGGGGACCAACGGAGGGGCAGTCGGTGATCGGAGGTGGCCCATGTGGGGGTTACCGGTCGTTTTTTTGGTGTTTGACGGACCACTGTGGTGGTGCGAGTTGGAGGTGGTGGTGGATGAGGTGGTTGGGAGTTTTCGAATATGAACAATGTAAATGCAGGGGAAGTGATTGGAGACGGTGCCGTTCTCAGGCAGTGATGGTGGCGCCTCTGGTGGTGGTGGTGGAGATGGGCGAGGGTGGGGGAGGGGCGGAGCAAGGGTGGCTCGTGGGTGGGGGAGTGGGAGGAGAGAGAATAGGTGTCGGGGAGTTGGTGGGAAGGGGTTGCCGTGGTCGAAATGGTGGTGGTTCACGGTGAACTGATGCCCGGCGTGGTGGGGGCTGGCCGTGGTGGTGCGTGGTCAGGTTTGGGTGTGGGTGAGAGGATGAGAGAAAATGGGTTGCCCTTTGTTTTAATCTTCTTTGTTTTTTTTTTTTTTTTTTTGTTTCCTGAACTAATTTGATTAAGGTTAATTTTTATTAAAATAGGTCATACTAGTATAAACTAACTAAGCTAACGACGTTAAACTCTGTTAGTCAAAACCCCTAAAAAAATCCATTTTACAAATTTTAGGGGTACACTGGATAGCTCGGAAAACAGAGAAGTATACCTGAAAATTTCGGAAATTTCAGGGATATTGAAAATTTTTCCAAAAATAAAAGGGAAATTATCCAATATACCCCTGAGGTTACCGAAATTTTCAGGTATACCCCCGAGGTTACCGAGCTATCCAATATACCCCCGAGGTTTGCGTTTTCGCGTTTTTCCAGAATTTCGCTAACGGACTCTAACACCGTTAGTTCATTTGACTTATTTAAGAAAAATAAACATAATTAAAAAAAAAAACTAACCGCCTGCCAAACCCTCACATTTTCTCTCTCCTCTCCCTCTCTCCTCCCACTCATGCCGCCCGCCTGCCACCGCCTGCCACCGCAGTCGTACGCCGACAACAACGACGGCCGGATCGAAGACCACCAGACGACTCCACCGTCGACGGCGAGGCTTCGTCGAACATCCCCAGCCTCCGTCGACCTTTACCACGCGGCGTACAACGCGTTCTCCCTCCTCATTTTCGCTCACATTTTCGCTAGATCTGGCCACCGCGGTTGCACTTGGCCGTCGATATACACCTTTGCAAACCTCCTCCCTCCTTTGACGCACCTATTGCCATTGCCACGCTCCGATTCCTATGTCATAGAGCGATTGTAAACGTGTGAGAGGGGATGTGAGCGAGGAAATGAGGGGGCGGAGATGGTGGATTCGGTGGTCGAAGGTTGGGGCGTGGTTCGCGAGCAGTGGCGGGCCAAGTTTCGCCGGTCGTATGGTGGTCCTCGCCGGAGCGCTGATGGTGGTTCATGTTGGAGGCAGTGGTGGTTGGGGGTTTTGGAGGTGGTAGTGCAGGTGGTAGGGAGGAGGGAGGAGAGAGGAGATGGATGACTTTTTATTTTGGGAAATTGATGGTATTATTAAGGGTTAATTGTTTTAAAAAAGTCAAACACAATAAGGACCTAACGGTGTTAAAGTCCGTTAGTGAAAAAACACAAAAATTCCCCATTTAGGGGTACGCTGGAGGGATTTTGCAAAACTCGGGGGTATATTGGATAGCTCGTTAACCTCGGGGGTATACCTGAAAATTTCGGTAACCTCAGGGGTATATTGGATAATTTCCCAAAATAAAACCAACAAGTAAAAACGTCACTTTTTTTACAAAACCAACAAGTGAGCTAAGTGATCTTGCCTTAAATAGTTAAATGCATTAAGCTAAGTGACCTACTTTCCAAGTCCCACGAGGCCCAAAGAATGATGTGATTTTTTCTTTCTTTCTTTGCCTATGTATAAACGATATATATAAATTGAGGTTGCATCCGGTAAGAAGTTAATTTATTGCTAGAAATAAGAAATAATCTGAGCCACACATCCACACAAAATCATTGGATGAGATTAAACCAAATAAACCAAATTCTAAAAACATAAAAAACTCACCCTCTCCCATTTTCTCTCTCCGCCCCAACACTCCCCAACCCGCACCCCCCCGACCACCCCATCGCCGTCGAACGCCGTCCCCGTTCACCACCATCACCGGCTCCGACCCAGCCAACCTGAGCGCCTCACTCACGCTACACTGCCGCCGCCACTCCACGATACTTCCGCCTCTTCCTTCTCCCCCATTTTCTCCATTTTTCACGTCTAAAATCGGGGAAGAGGCGGAAACTACGGCAGGAGGGGCGGCAAGCGTCGGTGTATAAGCGGTGAACGACGGGTAAAGGGTGTCGACCTGTGTGAGGGACGTCGAAGCACCGGGGAGGGCGGAAATTGGGGGTGATTGAAGAGAAGTTTGGAGAGAGAGAATGGGTCGATTGGGGCTAGAGCGTGGTCGACGGTTGGAGGGAACACCACCATTGAACTGGAGGAACGACAGCGATCCTGGTGGTGGTGGGTGATTGGATCGAGGTGGTGGTTTGTGCAAGTGGCCGGTGGTGGGACGGAGGTGCGTGGTAGTTGTGGTGGGTGGGGGAGGAGAGAGAAAATTAGAGGAGTTTTTTTTTTTTTTTTTTTAAAATTAAAGTTATTATAGTTACGTGTTATAGTTAGTTGAGTTATTATAGTTATGTGTTTTAATGAATGAAGTTATATTATGTAACAACCCTAAAATTTGCTCAAAGAAATATATAGAATTGTCACGCCGCAATTGACTATCGAGTCAATTGCTAGGCTATAAATTCAGACACAACAAACTAAACAAGAAAGATACAGCGGAAGTCTTAAAACTGTCGAACTACAATTCTCAAAACCAAACTCAAATTACATAATCCAAAAGAAATAAAGTTTCAATAAATGTTTGTGAATCTCCAACATGCAAATCGACTCCTCAAGCAAGCATCCAAAGCATCAAGACCTGTCAACTACGCCATCGAGAATGACGTAGGCCCCAGAATAAGGTAGGGAACAAACCAGAAAACAGAACGTCAGCACAGGCTGAGTAAGAAACATAAAGCAGAGAAACAAAGATACGCGCCTTGAGGCGCGTAGCTAACAAATAATAAGCGAGACACCACAATCTCGAACCATCGGCTGGATATAATAATGAATACAGAGTACCATCGGGACACGGCAGTGCGATAGTCACGTATCGCTGACGAGACAAACGGTCTTGTCTATCATACACGGCTGGGCTCCTACCCCGCAGCCACCACAATCTCGAACCGGCGCGAGCTAGAGTACATATAAACGATTCCTAAAGACTTAAAATGTGCACACCGCTCGCTAGAGATCCAGTAGGATGCGTACCTCTAGGAGGAAAGCCTAATAGGCAGTCGGTAGCTACTCCGACCGAAACAGTACCTTTATCAGAGGTATAAAAAGTGATCGGTCCGTGTCGCATCACATTCACTCTAGGTGGTAATCATATCGTCATTTTCTTTCATCCGTTTTATGTTCATTATTTGATGGTACGTTATTCGATAATACAATTTATAAATGGCCACTGCCGGATTCAATAATTCAACACAATCGAAAAACACAAGCCAAGATCAACAAAAGCATACCACTCGGCCGAGAAGCCGACTGGCCGAATGGTCGAGAGGCTCGGATCACAAAAGACCGAGGCCGAGTAAGGAAGCCGAGAGGCCGAGGTCGAGCAAACTCAAACGGGTTATGAACGAATATATATACATTGAAACAAGCGTAGGAAAATTGAATTAAGTGTATGGTTATGAATCAAACGTAGGAACAATGAGCAAGTGAACATGTGAATCAAGTGAGAGGATAGAATAGTCCAAAGATGAATGATCAAACGTTCTTACCTTTCAACGCTAATTCTTAAATTAAACTCTTATAACCAAGTCAATGAACTACACCTCCTCGAATCCACAATCTAGACGCCCAATAAATCACAAAATCAATCGATGATCCCCTAATTCACAAGGTATAATCATAAGCCATAATCTCACAACTTTACAAATATACCATGAATCTAAAAGAAGACAGTGGTATTTAAACATAGATAACTCCTACCTCCGACATCGTATGACCACCAAAATTTAGTATGACATAAAGGGTAATGTCAGGAACGTTTCCTCCAAATTTTGTCCACAAACTCCAAGTGTATCAACGGGAATCGATCTCACACTGAACCATAAACACGAATTAGGGTTACCCACGAAATATAATATAACTTTTTATCCACAGATCTAGACCTTACCAATTTTTTATATATTGTCAATGCTAGAGTAAGGAACATCTCCACAAAATCTCGTTCTCAAATTACTTAGGAGTCGACGGGAATCCTTAAAATACCGAGGGGCGGAACAGATTCTCGGGTAGATAGACACATCTCCACTAAAAAAGCTCCACATGTAGAATCCTGTAGAATCTTGGCACGATCTACATCTTCCCGAATTCGTTTCGAAAGCACGGTTCTAACTCCACCAACCACGCTCCAATTAGAGATCGTATGAGAGAATTATGTGTGTTTTAAGTTGACACAGTGATGCTGGGAATTTTATGCGGGTAGAGGCTACGAAAAGAAGAGAGAGGGAGAGAAGGAGGCCGAATGGTTATGAAATAAAGCAAGGGTTTTCTTTATTATATGTATATATAGGTATGAGGGTAGACTCGGGTTTGGGCTTTATTCGTTGGGTGAGATAAGTGATCCATAAACCCGACCCAAACTCAATTATAGGAACTCATTTTATCTTCCAATAATCGATTTAAAAAGTAACACCTTTATTAAATAATTACCCAAAAATACGGGGTGTTACAGTCTTCCCCCCTTAAAACAAAGATTCGTCCCGAATCTTAAATTCATTCTCCAAAGTGTCCTCAATTACCGTCCTTCCAAGTTTATAGTTCTCCAAACACTTGTTCAGTCACACAACTCCATTTACAACTGCTTGAGCATTCGAGCAAAGAGAGGGAGATGAAAGTAAATAGGCTTATATGTATTTGATAATATACATGGTACTAGGACACCATATACGATGAGAATAAGTAGTGACTCAACAACATAATTGCATGTATGAAAGGAAAGGAGTGAGAAATGGTATGTCAATACGTGTGCATCGTCAGTGCACAAAACGAGTACGTGTGCATCATTAGTGCACAGAATAGGTATACATGCATCGTCAGTGCATGTAGTAAGTATGTCAATTTATCAGAATAATTCGATAAGATGCAACACGATTCATATAATAACAAGTGAAATCACGTAATTCACATAATTCAGAGCCAAGGACGAACATGCGACGTTCTCATCCCCCTTAAAGAAAAGGTTCGTCCTCGAACCAATGTACTTTATGTATCATGCGGGGAAATTATCTGACCATCGATAAATGCCACTTTTCACTTGTGTTTCCCAAATTAATATTTCATTGTCTCTTTCTCATCCCCAGGTCGACCATGCTTTGTCGTATTTCCTCGTGATTGTCGTTGATAGACGTGGAACACATTACTATAATAGAACCTTTCCTGAAGCCGGCCGGCAACTCAAACTTGTACCATATCTCGATCCTTAGAAGTTTTACTGAAATATTTATGTCCATTTGAATCTCATCGTTGCCACTTCCATGTCAAACCTTTATTGGAGTGTTCCCATCTACACAAGGTATTGTCATTTAAACCTCAGAGTACTATTTAGTATCAAGACCACCGTCGTAGAACTTGTATCTAAAATCTCAACTTACATGTAAGTTGAACTTCCACAGTCATATTTCTTAATGCATATAGGCAGCTGGCTAAACAATATCTTAACATTCCATGTATCCTTCACATTCTTGTTCGACAAAGTGAATTGACATCGATCGTCCCTCTATTGTGAGCCACTCAAGTCGTCATCCTCGTTATATTGTTGTGAGCTCATAAAAGACGTTGTAACCTTTTAAGCTAAACTTTCATCTCCATAATTGTTGTCATCTAGTGTCGTTTTACCCCGGCAAGATATTGTCGTCATCTAATAACTGTTTTATCGCACTGAGTAGACTCATTTTTTTTTTTTTTGCTAATGACTTTACATAGACCTTTATGCTTGCTTGGTGTGTCCGGGATTTTTATACTCTATGCCATTCACGATGGTTCCATAAATCCTTAAGTTGTTGACCACAACTTTTGAGTTTCCACCTCATCGTTAACTTGTCGTCTCATACTACTCATTAAGTTTCAGTAATCTCGCTGAATGTCTGATGTTAGATCCTTGAATTATACACCTATTTCACCCTTTTCGTGATGGCCTAAACTCGAATGTCTCTAAAGTTTAAGACTATAATCATCACTTTAACCTCAATTCAAGTAGGTCATTCTCCTCATACTCATTGGGTTTCCTGAACACGCCCGCTGAAGTTCTCCAAATTTTATCCGTTCATGACTCACATCAACCCTTAAGTAATACTTAGAGTCAACTTCTTTGGTTGTGCGAACGAGTTTAATCATATAATCATATGACCTTAATTTGTTAAGAGTATCACCCGTTAGCTAGAAGTTTTCCTTCCATATCTAGTTCTCATTTGATCCTCAAAACATATTGTACAGCCCTTGGAGTCACTTTTCTCTGTTTCTTGCACATTGGAGTCTTCTTGAATCCATGTCTCACAGGTGTAGACCTTAAAGCAATACACAAGCTTTATGTAACTGCAAGGAAACCCTTTCGGGACTTGATCAAACACATATTCGTATCCAAAGTTCCCAAGTGTTGACGCACTTTTTAGCCTTAGTCATTAAGACCATCATCCTAAATTGACTTGAAGAAACTTCGTCCTTGTAAACATGTAGCCTCAAGTCTCAAACTTGTCAAGCTAAAACTGATATGATTATCCTTAGTTCTCTTTTGTTGTCTTCTCATCTGTTTCATAACACCATAGCCGCCTGAACTAATGCAATACAACTGTAACTTCTCAAAAAGGGGTTTAATTTTATTTTCAGTAACTCAATACCATAGGCGTTATGTAGGTAGTATCAACTCTGATCATAATAACAATCGCTAGATCCTCTATGCATAGTCCTATTCGATTATCTAACACTTTTAAATTTCTTCCACGACAATTCCAATCCCATAACTCTACATCTTCGAAGTTCTCATTCCTTTCCTAGTTATTTAAACCAAAATGTACTAGGAGTCATCCTTTAACTTGAAATTAAAATCAAAGCCTCCAACGACTTCAAATCTCGAGATATGATGCTCAAAGTGCCTTGAACTCAAAGGGCGCAACAACGCTACCACCTCGAAATTACTTCACATTCCATTAACTTGTTTGTCAGGGTAAACACTATCAATCCATATCGACTAAGTTCATTTGTCGCAAGCCACAACGTCAAGAATGTAAATTTAACCAAATTAGATATAGCGCCCCATACGTTATCTTTTCCATTAGACTTGGGTGTCAATCACTAAGCACGCCCCATCTCAATCTTAATTTATCCACCAAAACATGATCTAAAATGCCTTTAGAAAGACCGATGCCAAGGGCATAGTGTACAAACACCACTCGTGAATAATAGCATTCCATGCATATGAAGTCTCAAAATTAACCTTGGATTCAAACAATATCTTTATGTCGACTTTGCCCTACACATTATATGGTACATCAGTCCTACTAACTTATGTCCTCGATATTGTTGTAGCACAGCGACGTTCCTTTTCTACTTACGTCTACACTCCCTTGTTGAAAGTCCAGAAGCAACTTATGAAACAGATATTGTCCTAGTGGTTCTGTTGTGTTATGTTTGACTTGTAGGTTGGAGGTTCAAACCTTGTAACAAACAAATGTGTCTCATTTCCTTCGAGTCTTGCATGTACGCGACTAGTTGAATCTCCTTCACCACTTCGGTTTTCGAACAATTGTTGAAGTCATAACCATGTTATCTCTTCCATTTTATTAATTATACCAATCACGTACCAATAGATGTAACTGACCTTGAACGTTGAATCTTTGTCCCCAAACCATCTAATTGTACCTCTAAAATTTTAATACCCAATTTTAATTGATCAATCCTCATGATAACCTCAAAATTTCACTTCCCATTATATATTAGGCGCCCAACACTTCTATCATATGATTTACCGAAAGAAAACTCATACAGATATATCGATGATTTGAGAACTCATGAATGTGTCCCTTTGCTCATTTATATTCCATAATACTACAATCATGCATAGGCAGTAATTACCAACGCTAGCCGTAATTCATACAATATAGTCCCAAATCAAATTTGATTACTCACTTAAAACCCATAAGCACCAACCTTTACCCAAACGGCCCTAACTTGAAGAATCTTGTTATGGGTCCCGAGGTAAATAATTTACCTTTATGGTACGACTTTCAAATGAACCAAGTATGAAATCCCATGTAATACTAATAATCAACCAACCGTATTATTCGAGTGTTTTATTTGATCATACGAAATTAGAGTAGTGCTTTCCTGTTTAACTCGTCCATATGATTTATCAATTACTGATTCGATTCAAATTCTGTAAGGAGAAAGACGGAAAGTAGTGCAGGCTGCGCCTTGGCCAAGACCGGTGGACACTCTCCCTGGTGCCAACGTGAGCCATCGGTCAAACCGAGTCCGGCCATTTAGAACGGGTGAGTCGAGGACACAAAACACACAGACATATAAGTTTTCAGATAGCACGTGATCTCAATCAAATAACATTGACCTGAACATATTTATAGGGGCATTGTCTCCTTTTTCTAAAATGATTACAAGACACATAGTCTAAATGCAAAGAAAACAAAGCAAGGGAAATCACAGAAATCCTCAATTTTAAAGTATCGAACCCAAAATCGTGTCACTTCTAGCTTGCACTACTTTAAAACCTCACAACTATTGCAGAAATATATATTGACCTTCAATTTGTCCCAACAGAATTTGATTCATTTCGAGAGTTCCTTCAAAATTTAGGTGCTTCCAGTACCGTAAATTGCATAACAAATCCTTGTCATCTAACCCCAAAATGTCGAAAACAATCATATGCCTGATATCCTCAATAAAATTTCTCAGTTCTCTTAAAGTTACTTGGCATTCCCAATTTCTCAGTTCTCTTAACGTTACTTAAAATCCGCGTCGATGACATTTGAATGACGTAAGGTCGAGTATACAAGAACCTACCACGCATAAGCTTAGCTCCTTCATAGACTCACCATTACTAGTCCCTTCTTCGACTTTTCACTTTCTCTTAAAATAATCGTTGTACTAGATTCAATTGGTGGAGCAAAGTTAGATTGAGTAGTGTCGGCTGTTTCTACAGGAATAAGCATAGGTTCGTCTCGATTCATTTTTCCCAACGATCTTATTTTTTTTAATACCATGAATAGAGTTTTATGGTTAGGAAAAGAGGAAGTAGACGATTGCTTCCAAATTTGTGGTTTACCACCATCTCACATACACAAACCCAAGGGTATGTTCTGTCTCATATCTCACCTAAAATGGCCAAATCCTCGATAACTATAAACATTCAGTGCTCAAATACAATCATACTATCATCATCTTCAACTCATCCCTAATATAAACCCAAAAGGTGCTTAATGCTTCTATTTAACTTGCAATACTGTCGATCTATTCCAATACCCTAGTCGCCTTAAGCATTTCAATATCACATTCGAAACAATAAACTAAATTTCGAAACTCATAAATCAATAGATCATCAATAACTGTTAGCACCAAAGATAATCTCCAAAGTGGGTCGGTGTAAAATATTCACTTTTAGAACACCCAAAAATCAATCCAAGAACTCCATGGCGTAGTACAAGAAACAAGTAGCACGTAGCAACTAGCATGCGAATGAATGCACCCGACTCGCCCCCATTTTAAAACTTTCAAAATTTGTTTTGAAAACTTTTGTAGACTCGACGAATCAGAACCTAACGCTCTGATACCAACTGTAACAACCCTAAAATTTGCTCAAAGAAATATATAGAATTGTCACGCCGCAATTGACTATCGAGTCAATTGCTAGGCTATAAATTCAGACACAACAAACTAAACAAGAAAGATACAGCGGATGTCTTAAAACTGTCGAACTACAATTCTCAAAACCAAACTCAAATTACATAATCCAAAAGAAATAAAGTTTCAATAAATGTTTGTGAATCCCCAACATGCAAATCGACTCCTCAAGCAAGCATCCAAAGCATCAAGACCTGTCAACTACGCCATCGAGAATGACGTAGGCCCCAGAATAAGGTAGGGAACAAACCAGAAAACAGAACGTCAGCACAGGCTGAGTAAGAAACATAAAGCAGAGAAACAAAGATACGCGCCTTGAGGCGCGTAGCTAACAAATAATAAGCATTGGATATAATAATGAATACAGAGTACCATCGGGACACGGCAGTGCGATAGTCACGTATCGCTGACGAGACAAACGGTCTTGTCTATCATACACGACAGGGCTCCTACCCCGCAGCCACCACAATCTCGAACCGGCGCGAGCTAGAGTACATATAAACGATTCCTAAAGACTTAAAATGTGCACACCCCTCGCTAGAGATCCAGTAGGATGCGTACCTCTAGGAGGAAAGCCTAATAGGCAGTCGGTAGCTACTCCGACCGAAACAGTACCTTGATCAGAGGTATAAACAGTGATCGGTCCGTGTCGCATCACATTTACTCTAGGTGGTAATCATATCGTCATTTTCTTTCATCCGTTTTATGTTCATTATTTGATGGTACGTTATTCGATAATACAATTTATAAATGGCCACTGCCGGATTCAATAATTCAACACAATCGAAAAACACAAGCCAATATCAACAAAAGCATACCACTCGGCCGAGAAGCAGACTGGCCGAATGGTCGAGAGGCTCGGATCACAAAAGACCGAGGCCGAGTAAGGAAGCCGAGAGGCCGAGGTCGAGCAAACTCAAACGGGTTATGAACGAATATATATACATTGAAACAAGCGTAGGAAAATTGAATTAAGTGTATGGTTATGAATCAAACGTAGGAACAATGAGCAAGTGAACATGTGAATCAAGTGAGATGATAGAATAGTCCAAAGATGAATGATCAAACGTTCTTACCTTTCAACGCTAATTCTTAAATTAAACTCTTATAACCAAGTCAATGAACTACACCTCCTCGAATCCACAATCTAGACGCCCAATAAATCACAAAATCAATCGATGATCCCCTAATTCACAAGGTATAATCATAAGCCATAATCTCACAACTTTACAAATATACCATGAATCTAAAAGAAGACAGTGGTATTGAAACATAGATAACTCCTACCTCCGACATTGTATGACCACCAAAATTTAGTATGACATAAAGGGTAATGTCAGGAACGTTTCCTCCAAATTTTGTCCACAAAATCCAAGTGTATCAACGGGAATCGATCTCACACTGAACCATAAACACGAATTAGGGTTACCCACGAAATATAATATAACTTTTTATCCACAGATCTAGACCTTACCAATTTTTGATATATTGTCAATGATAGAGTAAGGAACATCTCCACAAAATCTCGTTCTCAAATTCCTTAGGAGTCGACGGGAATACTTAAAATAGCGAGGGGCGGAACAGATTCTCGGGTAGATAGACACATCTCCACTAAAACAGCTCCACAAGTAGCATCCTATGGAATCTTGGCACGATATACATCTTCCCGAATTTGTATTGAAAGCACGGTTCTAACGCCACCAACCACGCTCCAATTAGAGATCGTATGAGAGAATTATGTGTGTTTTAAGTTGACACAGTGATGCTGGGAATTTTATGCGGGTAGAGGCTACGAAAAGAAGAGAGAGGGAGAGAAGGAGGCCGAATGGTTATGAAATAAAGCAAGGGTTTTCTTTATTATATGTATATATAGGTATGAGGGTAGACTCGGGTTTGGGCTTTATTCGTTGGGTGAGATAAGTGATCCATAAACCCGACCCAAACTCAATTATAGGAACTCATTTTATCTTCCAATAATCGATTTAAAAAGTAACACCTTTATTAAATAATTACCCAAAAATACGGGGTGTTACATATTAAAATACGTCTTTTTAGTTGTTGAAGTTAAGTTAAAGTTATTAGAGTTAGTTAAAGTTACTAAAGTTAAGTTGGAGTTACGGTAGTGTTAAGTTAAAGTTACGAAGTTATTGGAGTTATCTAATACTATATACTAGTATTAAAACCTGAAACCAAGTCTATCCTAGAACGACACTTGACATTTATTAATTGGATAGAACATAAAAATAACATTAAATATAATTATCGGTTAAAATATGGTAATAAATTATCATATAGTAGTATAACATAGCTAATTTATGGAAAATAATTATTATGGTAATTTGTTTGAACAAAGATAAGCCGTAGTATAGTATAACTAATTTATGCAATATAATCATTATGTTAATTTATTAGATTATTAAAGATAAGCCAACATTTTTCTTATAGAGTGAGTATAAACAATATAAATATATAGCCCTGGCATGTCACGGGCATGCAAACTAGTGTGACATAGTTACTGAAACTACAGAGAAACTGAAGTTATGAGAGTTAGTGAAGTATCATGATGTGTGGTCCAAATTGTTTCTTATTTCTGACTTTAAGAGCATTTCTTACTTGATCTAATTTCTATACTCATTTCTTACTTCTTAAAATACGTCTTCTGAGTATAAATTAATAAGTTATATATTAAGTGGTTTGCTTGATTTACCCATTTCTTTAATTAGATTTTGATTAGAATAGATTCAACCTCTTGGTTAGTGATTTCCTAACCAAAATACATAATCCCAACCTAATCTCTAGCCAAATATAAACGATCCCACATTCTTAGTTTAAGGAGGCGTGAGGCGCTGGGGGGGCCGTTGCAATGAGGCGCGATGCGCGAGGCGAAGGCGCGCGCCTCATGCACACAAGGCACACTCATTTAGCGAACAAAATTATATTTTACGAAACCATATTTAAAAAAAAAAAACTTTTTTTTTTGGTATTTAAAGAGGGACAATGGGTAAATAAGTATAAACAAGGGATTAAGGGGCAAATGGAAGTGTATAAATAAGGTTACAAGAGAAAGAAATTGGAAATTGCACACTTGTGCGCCTCGCGTGCGCTTCAATGCGCCTCAAGTGCGGCTTATGCACACTTGTGCGCCTCAAGCTTCTGAGGCGATGGCAGCTACGCCTCAGGCGTGCTTTTTTAAACTAAGCCCACATTTTTTTTTTTTTTTTGGAAATTCGCAAGCCCACATTTATATGTAATAGCACACATCACCGCCACATTAATTGTAGACAACTTTTTGTTGTCTACGTGTACACCTCTAGCAAAATGCTACTCGTATTCGTTAAAGTAGTGTTAGTCAAATAAACTAATGAAAGATTTTTGCGAAAATGCTTAAAGACATAGGAAAATGAAATGGTTGAGAGTCGTGGGGAGGAGGTGGATCTTTCGATGTTATTGGTAGATTTTCGGAATGCCTTTAACATGGTGGATCGCGCCGCTATGCTTCAGGAAGTTCGTCTTCGCTGCCCCGCTCTCGCTCGTTGGGCAGAGTTCTGTTACTCCAACCCTGCTCGATTATATTATGGAGAGCACACTCTTTTGTCGTGTCAGGGGGTGCAACAGGGTGACCCCCTAGGCCCGCTGCTTTTTTCTGTGGTGTTGCACCCTTTGGCATGTAAGATTAGAGACGCTTTTGACTTGTGTTTGCAGACATGGTATTTGGATGATGGCACGATTGTCGGTGATACCTTGGTTGTAGGCCAGGTCTTGGAGCTGATTCAGGCAAAGGGTCCTCGTTTGGGTCTCCACCTTAATGTTGATAAAACTGAGGTTTTTTGGCCTGCGTAAGATCCGCGGAGCCGACTTGTTGGTGTCTTCCCTCCTAATATTGCTAGGCCTCTCCTCGGTGTCAAGTTATTAGGTGGGTCTGTTTGTGTCGATTTTGAGTTTTGTAGTTCTATGATTTTGCAGAGGGTGGCTAAGACCATTGAACTCATGGACGCGGTTGCTCAGCTTAACGATCCTCAGAGTGAGTTATTACTTCTTCGGGCTTGCACTGGGGTCTCTAAGCTATATTTCGCCCTGCATACTTGTGCGCCGCGCATTTTTGAGTCGGCCCGGCTAGGTTTTGATGCGGCCCTACGCTCTTCCTTGGAGCGTATCGTTGTTGCTTCAGGTCCGGGTTTCGGTGATTGGCAGTGGAGGCTCGCTACTTTGCTTTTTTCATTCGGAGGGCTTGGTGTCTATTCGGCCGGGGATGCTGTCCATTATGCTTTTTTAGCGTCGCGACTTCAGTCTGCTGACCTGCAATCTAAGCTTCTCCGTAATGCTGGTGTTGTCTCTTTGGGGTTTGCGTTTGCTGACGCTGTTGGTGTTTTTAATCGGACTTTAGAGGTTGATATCTTGGGTAATCTTGGCGAGATCACTGCCCCCCGACTTATGAAACGATTGGCAGATATGTATTTCGCTCGGGTAGCTAGGGATGCCGCTTCTGTTTATTCCTTGACACCACGTCAGTTGGCTTTGTGGAAGTTTCAGCAGGGTGCACACAGTTCTGATTGGCTTAGGGTGGTCCCTATTTCGGGGTTGGGTCAGACCATGAATGGTCGTACTTATCGTTGCGTGCTTTGTTACCGTCTTGGGGTGTCTCTATTCACCATTGATCGCCCGTGCTCTGCTTGCTCGCGGGTCTTCGTGGGTGATATTTTCGGAGATCATGCTGTATCGTGTACGGGGTTGGTTGGCGTCAAACATCGGCATAATGTTGTTAGTGACACGCTGGTTGACATCTGTTATCGTTCAGGGATCTCAGCTGGAAAGGAGATTGACATTGGTATGATTGGTGCTGATGGCCGACCTCTTCGCCCAGCAGACATGCTGCTTTATTCTTGGGATCGAGGGCGCGACGTTTGCGTCGATTTGACTGGGTCGTCGCCCATTACTCAGATGGGATTGATGGATTTTGAGCCAGGTAAGGCGGTACGGGATCCGGCCAATCGTAAGCGTGCTAAGTATGAGGCTAGGTGCGCTGCTTTGGGTTATGGCTTCCTCCCCTTCTCTTTCTCCTCTTTGGGGGAGTTGGAGCATTCAGTTGTTGCTCTGCTAAAGCGGATCCAGCAGTTCTCCAGGACGCATGATATCGGGGCGCAGGCTGCAGCTTTTATTTTTAGTAGGATTGGTTTTTCCATAGCAAAGGGTGTGGGGGGCTCAGATCGTATTTCGGCTCCCCACCAATTTCTTGTAAATTATTATGGATTTTTAGGTAATATATGACAATATATAATTATTGTTCGTTCACTACAAATATTCTTCATACTCTAACAATAAAACAACTATCTATTACACGCAAACTCATCCTAACGAATAACAACCATTAGCTAAACACAATTACGAAACCCTTATTGTAGATTGATAAATTGAACATAAAAATGACTAAAAACCAACTAAACCAGCTAATGCTTGATTATTTTTGCTAATCACTACTTTGATTTATTCTTACTATCTTTGCCTTTCCCTTTTGATGGTGATGGCGATCCTTCCTTTTTGTTGTCATCGGAGGTGGATGCGTCTTTCCCTTTGGATGGTGGTGGTGATGTTGATGAAGAGGAACCCTTACAAAGGTTCTTGTGCTTTAGCCAATAATCAGCATCATCAGTGCTACATTTGCTGCATTTTGAGCAATTATATTTTGCCATGAGAAAGTGGGAGAGAAGTTTCAGTGTTAAAAAAGAGCTGATCAGCTGATGTTGAAGAATGAAGAATGAGAGTGTGCGTTAAATTGTTCATGTATGATTTATAGCAGGAATTGTGGAAGCAAGTTAGCCATAATGAGTATGAGCAACCTAACTAAGCTATGAATATCATGCTTAACGACCAGCTTAATCGAAACATGAAAAAAAGACTGAAGCCAGACATGCTGTCACAAAACACACATTCTGCATTTATGGAACAAAAATACACTGGATCATCTAGTGTCATATTTTGTCATTAACATCTTCACACATTCGACTACAATTGAATTTGATACTTCATGGTCACGATGAAATGTTCTTCCGCTGAATATGATTAACAAGGCAGAGAAAAGAGTGTTTAAGAAAAATTCTCAAAAAAAAAAGTTATACAATAGGATTAGAATTCAAGGCCATGTTCTCGAGCTGCCTCAGCAAGTGCTTTAACACGTCCATGGTAAGGATATCCTCCTCGATCAAAGGCCACCTTTGTTATACCTTTCTCCAAACAATTTTTGGCAATCAGTTCACCTACCTTCTGCGCGACTTCCTGCAGTCAAAATTTGCAGCAATCAGCACTCTCACAAAGAAAAAAGGGAGGAAATAATTTGTACTAAGAAGCTGATAGGCTAAACATCCAACTGTGAGTTAACTAAAACTACTTTGGCTGCAAATATATTGTTGTAACAACACCTAATTTTGACAAAGCCATGGGACATTGGGATGCGCAGATGGCTTCTGCACTTCTGCAGCATTAACACATTCAAGTTTTGAGCATTTAAACCTGTTGCTACCATGATTGGCATATAACAACTGCACGCACATTCGTTTTCAGCTCAAACTGCAGCAGTAGATGAAAACTTCTCTTTACCAATTCTATCACTCACCAATGTACATAAATCGAGTTTTCCATTAACAAGAGATGCATGTGTACAGATTTTAGATTTGTTTGACCCAAGTTACTAGAGTGATGAGATAAAATCGATTGAGCAATGGTTAGACGCATTAAGTACATTAATGAAGGACATCCATATATACTTACAATTGTGGGGCTAGCTGAAAAGCTAATTTGCTCTGAGATCAGTTTCTGCATTGTAGAAGCTGCGGCAAGAGTGTGCATCTTGGTATCATCGATCACTTGGACATGTAGATGCTTGTTGGAGCGGAAAACACAGAGCCTAGGCCTCTCTGGTGTCCCTTCAACCTGGGGAATTATAATTACTTATCATTAGTGACAAAGAGTGATGTCATTGTCCACAAGGGGAGAAAAGAACAAACCTGGGGGGTGGAAGGGAGGGGGGAGGGGTGGTGGAAGCAATTTAGGCCAACATGTCACAGACAAATTAAGAGAAAAGCGTAACTGTACGATTTGCGCCAAGCATATTACCTACTGAAATATTCATTATTGGTCATGCCTCATGCGGAAAGAAAGCCTTTTGCTTTGTCAACATAACACTGAGGCTGGGTATATCCCACACTTACCTCGCTAATGGCAGGAGCCAGTGCGACAATTGGGGTAAATTTTCTTGTATGGGGTATTAACTATGGAAACATAGGAAACATCTCTCAAGTGTCCCGTCTCCAGAATAACAGTAATAGTGATAATAGAGTCTGATAAAATAGGGGAGGAAAATGCTCATGAACACAATAGTAGGGGTGTTCCTCGTTGTTATAAGTTCGCCATTAAAATGGGGTAACCTTCTTGTCCACCTTACAGCCTTTGTTGACACGAGAATTGATGGTGCAAAGCTAACCTTTACTACTTTGATTCAACCATAGGTGAAAGTACAATACATATTACATCTTCCATAATCAAAGTGACTCATATACATATCCTATGGCTCCAGCAGACAACATGGCTTCAAATAATCAAGTGGCCTAGAGTTTCAAGTTTTGAGGTTGAACTAAGCAAGTTAAGATTCATCCAGCTCTCTATAGATATACAGCAATTGAAAACATCCTAATCAGCCAAAGTCACAAAAATCAGGCCTCTTTCACAGTTTATCTTTGTGGACAACATTCACAGAGTAGCCGATGACATTCAAATAGGAAGCAAAGTAGACAAAAGCAGCAAAAGGAACCAAGAGGACTGCTTGTCATTTACAGCCAAAGAAAGGAAATGACACTACACCAGTCCATCTACAAACATTCTCGGATTCTACAACTTTGTTTGTACAAAATTAAGAAAACTTAGTCCATAATGGTTCCGCAACATCCTCATTCTTTGTTTACAAAATGTGCAGGATACCAAAAAAAAAAAAAAAAAAAAAGGCAAGCCCAGTTTCACTCTGCCTACATGCTAATTTCCCCATTATAGACTCTTCATGTGAGCTGCATCAATCACCCAGCTCTCCAAATTCTATCCCCATATACAAGTTGCCAATCATTAACAGTATAGCGAATCGACTTTACCTTCCTATAAGTCCTACATTGTTCTTCCATATTCAACATAATAAACTTCATCAAGAAGCCGAGAAAATTACATAATATCTCAAGTTCCTTCCTCCATACTAGTAGTTTCAAGAATTCAACCAACCTTTCTCCATAAATAATTAAAATAGCTCCAAAGTTGACACAACATAACTTTACCAAATTTCACCACATAACGTCCTAAATTATAATTAAACCTTGTACGGAAGAGGATCAAGCAACTCTCAACAAACCATAAAACAAAAATTCCAAAACCCAGTACATATTAGTTTCAAATAGCGACATTTCCATAAGCAAACTACACTAAAATCAGCAAAATTCACCAATAATTTAGTAAAACAATCAAAAATTATGGAGAGTACCCATTAGAGACAAAAGCACTACGAAGCAAACCCAGAAATTAAAATTACCAAAATTAGAATGAAAATTGAAAAAAATTGAGGAAAGATTAAAGATACCTTCTTTCTAATGCGAGTATGGCGAGCAGTGCGGTCTTCGCGCCGAGTGTGAGCTTTGGCGTGGACAATTGGGAGAGTTGGAGAGCGCAAAGAGAGGGAAGTTGGTGGAGGAGAGAGAAAGAGTTGTTGGGAATGTGAGTATGAAGATGAAGATGAAGTCAGAGTTCCATGGAACAAGGAAGCCATTGAAGCTCACTCTATCTCTTTTGCTTGTTTTTTTTTGGCAGTCTAATGTAAATGTATAATGTCCCCGCTCTTTTCTATCTTTCTGCTGCACCTTATCCTGATCCCAACTCGAATGGGCTTTGCAAAGGATTTTAGTTAACTGAACCAACACAAACACAAACACAAACATGGACACGAAAAACGAGTTTCTTTCCCGATACAAAGGTGGTATCCCTCGTTCATTTGACTTTGAAAACAAGACCATGTGTAGCTATTCTCACGTGTATTCATTACAAAGTATGATTCCAATTCCAATTAAACGCGTTCAACGAACCAAGGCAGTGGTTTAACTATGGTTTTTGTTACGGAGTACTAAAGTTTAAATATGGTATCCTGATCAAGTTTAAACTCCATTACGAGTGTGGGACTGTGGGAATTGTATCAAACGAGCAAAACTTAAGATATCAAAGGACTTGAACATCCGAGCTAGGGATGGGCATGGGTCGGGTCCGCTAAGACCCAGACCCAGACCCGTAGAAATTTGTGTAGACCCGGACCCGATCCGGACCCGTCGGGTCCTAATTTTCTAGACCCGGATCCGGACCCGTCGGGTTTGGGTCTCGTGCGGGTCCCTGAAACAAATGGTATAACGCTTCCAACGAACAATATTTTCTAGTTAAGAATTTTATTTGCTCGATATTCCGCCACATACAATAAGCAAAAAGAAATTATCATATGTTCACATCTAAAATATATGAAAGACAATTAGACCAAGACAAGAGAGGTGATGAATTTAGATCTTTGTAGATGAAATAAGGACTCGGGGAGTAGAAATACATGTAAAACTCATGCTAGGTTAGGAAGATACGCAAATCTTAGATAGAACTTTTAGAATTTTTCATTTTTTTTAAAACTTAGGCGGGTCTGGGTCTCAAATCTTGGACCCAAACCCGACCCGTAATTAATGTGTGCGGGTCTGGGTCGGGTCCTAATTTTTAAGACCCAAACCCGACCCGGGCGGGTCGGGTCCAACGGGTCTGGGTCGGGTCCTGGGTCTATGCCCATCCCTAATCCGAGCCTTTTCGGCTAAAATGAGAAGAGCACACTAATTACCAAAAGCCAAAGTACGAAAAGAGAAGATTAAGGACTATTAGGTGAACCTAAGTTGACCTGGTTACGTGACATAAACCCATAGACTAGTGTGGGATGCAAGATGTCGTTTATGGCAGCCCCAGTACAGTGTTAGGGCACAACGTTAGAGAGCAAACTAACGGGAGTGGTAGTGTTTTCACCTGGGATCCACCATTATTAGATGCACTTTATTACATCCTAACAAGTTACAATAATCGAGTTATATTCATAAGTACAGAAATTCATATCGGTATGAAAATTTCCAATGGTAGGGTTGGCAAATTGGAGGAAAGAGCTGGAGATCATGAAAAGGCCTATTGTACATTAAAAATTACGTACATGCTAGTATTTTTTTTTTTTTTTTACATAGGAAATGCCGTCAAAAGCTAAGGCTCGACGCAAACGATACATTTCCTTTGCTTCTTACTATTTGTAAATATTTTCAACACCACGGCTTCTACAATGGCTCTAAGACAGACATTGATGTCTCATGTCTCTATAGTCTAGTCTTTTCTGCTTGACTGCTTCGCAAGGGAAGAAGTGAGCTCTAGATATCTAACTTTTGGATTTCTACAACCAACAAGACACAACAGAATTCGTAAACTAGAACATCACCGTACAAGTTCATAGAATGAGGGGACTTCATGTAGAGGATGACCCTTGAGGTTTCTTTCAATGATCCTCCTTGCCAAAGACACTTGCTTACCGACTACAAACACGAAAGCTTTACCTTTACCCC
The DNA here is from genome assembly GCA_963680865.1 of Spergularia marina. NCBI lineage: Eukaryota > Viridiplantae > Streptophyta > Magnoliopsida > Caryophyllales > Caryophyllaceae > Spergularia > Spergularia marina. The sequence goes on along the minus strand of OY804553.1, from coordinate 14,889,134 downwards.
CAGCGCCTCTGGCTGTTCTTCCAACGCGACGCACATATTCACTTGGATCACGAGGGAAGTCAAAGAGCACGACATGATCCACACTAGGAAAGTCGATTCCTCGAGAAGCTCTGAAGCCATAAAAACCCAACATTAGTAAACTCGAGTTGACATCTGAATATGGCCACCAACCCTATGAAACCAAAAGAAAAAATAAACAAAAGCAAACACAAAGATGATTCAAGAGACCAAGTGCAACATCTCTGGTGGAGTTGTAACTTGTCCAAGTAACATAGCATTTATCTAACGAGAAGCAATATCAAGATCCATTATTGTTCAAAAGTACATGTCATGAACCTGTCTGTGCAAACTAGGAACTGGGAACGATTTTCTGAAACCGAATTGAGGAACTCCTTCATATTTGCAAGCCTTGTGTCTTGTTCCAAAGCAGCATGAAATGGCATAACACGTACTTGGTTTTCGTTTCTATCAAGGCGTTTCAAGGCATTCTCAACCTTTCGGCATGTCTCAATCTGAAATAAACAGAGGGTAAAATGAGAAAGCAAATCAAATGACATTTGAATCCCAGAAGGGATTTATGGTCCAAAGTACCTTATTGCAGAAGACAATAGTCCTACAAACTCTACTCTCCTCTGCAAGCTTCAACAAAGCAGACTTCTTATTTGCAAATGCTGTTTCAGGGGTCTTCTCTGCACCATCCGCACCACTGCAATCTACAAGAACCTGCTCAGCAAATACAATGCATTAAGCACATGTGATGGACGTCCCAAGCATCTGTACTATAGAAGGCTTGTGTGCACAGCATGAGAGAATCATTTAAAAAGTTCATCAAAGGTAGAGTCACTAGCCCAACTCATTTAAAAGATCGTCTCCCAATATGCACTGATCAGTGACACAGTCATTAAGAGCAACAATGAAGCGAACTACAGATCTACATGCCACAAAGAAAGAGCCGCGTAAGATCCTTAATACTATACATTTGCACCAGAAAAAGTTATCATTGGCAATAGTGTGATAGCAATGCACCTCTTCAAGGCCGGAACTTGTCCGGTGCATTCCAGGTCCCATGATTACTTCACAATCCGGGAAGATTGTTACCAACTTGTTGTAAATGTCCACAGGTAAAGTTGCAGTGACAAAAAGGTACTGTGTAGTAACAGGCGATAAATTCATTAAACTCTGCAAAGCTTGCTCAAAGTCATCATCACTGAAGAGTATATCGACTTCATCCAACACAGCACTGCAACACAAATCCAGCAAATACAATGGTGAAACTTACAAACAAGCACCAGACCAAAATAAAAAAACAAGGCGACTTATGTGTCACGGAGTCGAAACAAATAAAAATAAAGATAATAAATAGAAAGCACTTAAACAAGCCCTTATTCTAATCAGCCAAAAAAAAAAAAAAAAACAAGCCCTTATTCAGCCAAATTCAATCCTCCACCCAACCAAATCGACAACCAACAGGAGAAACGTTGACATGAATACAAATAGAACAAACTTTAAAAAATAACATAGAATGAAATCATCAGCGAGAATAAGCTCATGTCCTACTCCATGAATGAATCTTGCCTATACCAGTACTGTGGTTCTCATGACATTTAGAATAAATTTGAGTAATGTGGAGTTTTTTAATAGATTAATGCTTGTACCAATAATAAGTGTCAGCCAACCTCCAGATAGTAGTGCAAGGAATTTTAAGGATATTTCCCTCATGATGTTTGTTGCTCTTAGCTTAGCCCAAAAGACAAGATAAGTATGATGAAATGAAGAAATGTTTGGCAGCTAAACGAAAAATGAACCGGCCATTGTCAATGGAGCAAAAAAGAAAATAATTCTTTGGCTTTTGGGATATAGAGCAGTTTCCAAAAAAAAAAAATTGAGTTTTCAGACTACCTAATAAAACAGATTTTGCAAAACTACACCTACTAACTCATTTATTTTGTCAGACTACACCTAAATTCGTTTTCCAGTCTGCTTTTGCCAAACATGGTGGTTTGACCACCACCTGCCACCCCTTCCTATATTGGTTTCCCTCCCTCCCCCCCCCCCCCCGAAATTTGATTATTTCCTCCAGATTTCTCCTTCCAAAATGATTTTTCGTCATTGATGGATGATGGTGGGTGATGGAAGAGAGAAAAAAAGGGAGGAAAGAGATGAAGAAATTGGAGGCCCAAGTGAGGGGAAAGAGTTAGATAGGGGAGGGGGTGTCAAGAGTCGTGCAAAGTGGTGGCTATGGGTGGCAAATAGGTGGTCAAACCACCTTATTTTACAAAAAGGGACGGAAAATGAGTTGAGGTATAGTCTGACAAAAAAATTATTTATTAGGTGTAGTTTGACAAGAACCATTATAATAGATGTAGTTTGGCACCATCATTGATGGATGATGGTGGGTGATGGAAGAGAAAAAAAAAGGGAGGAAAGAGATGAAGAAATTGGAGGCCCAAGTGAGGGGAAAGAGTTAGATAGGGGAGGGGGTGTCAAGAGTCGTGCAAAGTGGTGGCTATGGGTGGCAAATAGGTGGTCAAACCACCTTATTTTACAAAAAGGGACGGAAAATGAGTTGAGGTATAGTCTGACAAAAAAATTATTTATTAGGTGTAGTTTGACAAGAACCATTATAATAGATGTAGTGTGGCACCAAAAAAATAAAATAAAACTTTTTAATTGGTGGTCTGGCAAAAACTGTTTCGGATATAATGAACTAAATCAATTGCCACATAAGACTCTTCAAGAAGTAGCAGATGGAAATCCTGATTTCCATTTCAGTTAAGAGACACTAAATTACCCACCTCTAATACTGTAGGGGAAAGGCTCCATAGGTCCAATGCTCCCTCACCTGGCTTTTGGAGCCTCTAAAAGAAGAAGACTCCCTAAATCAAATTGGCACATAAAACTCTCATGGAATTGCAAAAGGTGGTCCTGATTTCGAATTCAGTTAAGCGTCTCTCTAAAATCCCCTTTCCATTACTGTAGCCTATGTTAATCCGACACTTCATTTACCTGCCGTGTCGCGTGTTGGACCTAGACACTCCATTTTAGGCAGAAAAAATCAAGTTTTTTCGTAAGATAGCCGTGTCAGACACCCTGACACGTATCCACCTCCGACACTTCCAGCCGTGTCTGAGTAACATAGACTGTAGCAGAAAGGCTCCGTACCCCCCGTGCTTCCTCGTCCGGCTTTGGGAGACTCTAAAAGATACTAATCTTGCCAAGTGCACTACCAGGACCACCTCTTTCCAATGGGGCAATGCTCTCGATAGGCATATTCTAAAGGTTACATAGCCGTCCACTTTCAATTCCTCTTTCTACCAACTCTTAAGGACTATCGTGTTTCAGAATTTTCCACCAATCCTTGCTTAAGCATTCCTGGTCATCTTCAGCAACACTCACACTCGACACTTTGACTATAGATCTCCTTTTACATTTGTGTTCTTGTTTGTACATTGTGCTATTCTTGTTTGGTATTGTTTGGTTTTGTTTGATGTCTTGGTTTTCTTTTTTTATGCTCTTCCTTTGGTTTGTTTTCTACCTCATCCTGCTGAATGTATTGGTACATTTTATAGCTACTCCGTATACCTTTTCATTTGTAAAAACAACTTATTTTATCCTTTAATAAACAAATAAAGAAAAAAAAAGGAAAATAAAACCTCTAACCTCATCAGTAAAATAAATGACCATCATCAAAACATTTAGAGTAGGCAATTTTCGTGACAAATTTAGATTCATTCGAGGAATTTTCATCAAACAGGGAGAATATCCACACTACTACAGAAGAAGCATACAGAACAAGAAGTACAAAACCATAAACGACAGAGGGAATAAAAACCTATACCATGTAAGGTTTGTCAATTGCAAGAACCCTTCTTTTATCAGGTACATGAATCGGCCAGGTGTTACAATGAGCACATCCAAATCCTGCTCAAGAGTTTCCAGCTGTGTTCGCTGACGGAAACCGCCTGTCGCAACCATAGAACGGAATGGGACACCATGTTTTGAAATGGAACGGCAATTGCGCAAAACCTGAGTGAGTTTCACTTGTAAAAATCAAAACAGAATGAAAGTACATGTAATTCATGTAACTTTACGTCCATAGATATACGAGGATAACCATCACTCATACAGCTGGTATCTGACCCTGTTACAACTTTCAGCAAGCATTTTGACCACAGGCATAATGTATTCAATCAAAGTGATTGTTTGGCCAATGAATTAGGAAGAACATAGTAGGCTTGTGCACCATGCGAGGTTTTCAGTTGTATATAATCAGAACATAATGTTTAAATGACAGAGACAGAAGAAAGTCAATTACATACGAAAACCATGTGTTTCAATAATCTCATCCATGTAGTATGAGGAATAATACTAGGAGGTCTTTCTTCAGGGCTATTTACAGAAAATGAGCATGCAAATGTCTTTTGAGTTCTGACCCAAACCAATGTGACAGATAAGCAACAGTGACAGGCAAAAAGAAAAAGAAAAACAAAAGCAGAGTAGACAACTAGACATAAAGAAATCTGAAGTATTCTAGATAACAGCACACTGTCAGCTCACCTGAGAACCCAGCTCAGCAGTTGGCACCAATACTACAGCTCGTGGGCTTCGTGGTGCTGATTTGCTAAGTCCATTAATCTCTTCTTGCCTAAGGCGTTGTATGACTGGGGCCAGATATGCCAGTGTTTTTCCTGATCCACTTTGATCAGCTATGATGCAACTCTTCCCCACAGAAACAGGTTCATATGCCATTGCCTGCACATTGTAAAGTAGCTGAATGTCTTACAAAGTAGAAAAGAATGACAGCTAATGCAAAATGATCTTTAAGACAAACATTTGCAATCTATCATGGGAATGGGCCACTTGCCATTGATTTTAGGACCCGAACATTAAAAAATTTATAAGCCAACGAGTAACTGAGTTCACTATATGTAAGCTACAGAATTTCATATGGAAAAGCCTTTATACAATACCAAACACAGAACTAGAAAAAGTTACTGAAGAAGTGACGTGGATCAAGTTCCAACAGTGTCCTCATCCTTCAGAAATCAAGTTTCAGTTATCACATGTTCCATAAGATACGGAAAAGCATGGGTATGATCCCAGAGCATGGCCCAAACAGTGACTAAGAGATTACTCTCTACACAGAGAATATTAGAGTAAATTTTTCCTGCATTTTGCATATTAATGTAATCAATCACGGAAACAGTCCGACAAACGTATTACTTTAGAAAATAGATATGCAAGTATAGAAAAATGTGTGAACTGAAGAATGAACTGAAATTGCGCCAAAGCCACAACAGAGGAAAGTCTTAGAAGAGAAAAATTGATGAGAAATATCCTTTGTGCTACGATTTAAGCGCTCTTTGGAGAGAGGTACAGTCGAGCAGAGAATTATAGAACTTACAGCCAGTTTTTAGATTTTTTTTTATTGAGTTCAAAGTTATTAGATTATATTTACACCATCCGTCTCTTTTTAAACACCCCATAACTAAAATACCGCAGTGTTGAGGAGGGTGTATACACTAATCAATTAATCAAAGCTTCAAAAAAATACCATCCTAGGGTCTACGTTTCCATCTTTCAAGTAAGTTATTAAAGGAGAAGTTTACAATAGGCATTTGAGTGTGGTGAGAGACCCAAATTCGGGCTCAAGCACTTGGAAGTCAGGTAAATTGCTAGGAACTCAGAATTGTTACGATTCCTACTTACAGGGTGTATACAAGATCTATAAAAGTTCGAACTCAAAAAAAAAGTTATATAAAAGCTCCTCCAAAAGAAAGAAATAAAAAATGAACTATGAGTTGGTTGTCAACATGTAGCAGTGTAACTAATAAGCATGAACTGTTTCCTAAGGAAGAATCTAGTCTAGAAATATGGGCTTCATGGTGGAGTTTAAGTATCACTGCCGTTTTCTGTTTTTGGTTTTTTTACACCATAAATTTTAGTTAAATACGAGTAAGTTAAAAAATTAACTTCAGATTGATTGTCTTTATATCAGTCATATAAAAAAACTGAAATATGAAAACTGAAAACAGACAACTACCTTTTCTGTTTTCAAAAACGAAACTTTGGTTTTCCAAAAACCAGAAAACTGAAAACCAAAATTGATACCAAACGACTGACTACTCTAACTATTATTCTAACTATTATGTACAGATAACAAAAATGTGGTCTATTAGAACCTAATTTCATGGGTTAATGAGTAGCTATGTGAGGGTAATGGAGGAAAGAGTATAAGTCGCAGCTTTACAGTGCGAAGCCATACCATGAGGGTGAAATATGGGAGTTGTTTAAATGGAACCTAATGCATCACGTGAACGCTCTACTAGAAAAGCCCAACTCTGTCTCATTGTGTAAACCCTAGTTCTAGATTAGTCTAAGAATAATTTTGTTTACACAAATATTCAGATATATTCCTAATAATATAATTCAGTACCATAATTATAATATATGGTCATTATTCCCTAATAAGACTGTCATTTGCTAGTTGCTACTGTTCCATTTCCCCTCTTAAGAAACTGTCTTAATAAGTTTATTCAAAGCCACCTCTTATCAGAATCAAGTTTGAAAGACAACTCTGTGTTGTTCTTTTCTTTGAAACTAGATAAATGCAAATAGAAAAAGAATAAGATAATACAAGCTATCAGACAAGTAAACACAAGCTCCACATCTTCTTTTTCTTTCAAGTTAGCTAGCAGTAGAATTACTTGAAGCATCAATAACATGCTTCAGTCTATGAGAGGAATTCAATATCATGGATATCATGCATCAGATTAAGTATGCAATAAACAGGACAAGCAAGCATGTTTGGTCACTCAGAAAGATAAAACATACACAATCAAGACAATACCTGAATGTTTGATGGACGAACAAAATCCTGTGCTCTCAAAGATTCAATCATGTCGTCACTGCAGCCTAAATCCCTGAAGGATTTTCGGCTGAAGAATTCGCCCCCAACAGAATACTTGGAATTGTATTTCAGGTCTCTAGGCTCACTCCTGAAACTGCGCGAGCCTTCTCTGTCGTTCCATCCTTTTGAGTGAGGGGAAACGCTTCTAGCTGACTTGTCGCCATTTGAGTCAAAAGAATTGACAGACTTCTGGTTGTCGAGGAACTGATCACTGCCACTCATACCACTAATCTTTTGTTTTCTCATCTTAGACATGTCTTCAGAATCAAATGACACAGCAAGATCATCATCTTTGTATTCTGTTTCTTCTCTCTTATATCTCTCCTTGCTGGTCTCAACCTTCTCTAATGAACTATCTCTGACACGGCTTTTGATCTTCAGAGGTCTCAACCTCCCAAAGCTGCTAGCTAACTTCTGCTTAGTCACACTAGAAGCAGCATCCTCATGACGACTCGATGGTGGTTCACTGCCTATAATGAGATGTCACACATCGGAGAGTCAGATAATCTTAAATTTGTGTATAATAAATTTATCCAATATCCAAACCTTTAATTCATCTCCAAACGTTACTATGATCCAATAAACTGATCAACAAGCGGAAGCAGCAAATTAATGGAATCCCAGTATAATATTATATTTTTCATATATATACAAATGGATTTAGATACCGTAGAGTTCTAGAATAAATTGACAAGGGAAGGTTTGCCCTCATTACATCCTTGTGGTGGGACCCTTCCCCGGACCCTCGCTTAGCGGGGACGCCAATGTGCACCGGGCTGCTCTTTTTTGAGTTTTAGAATAACTCTACCACATAGAATTCACTTAAAATGGAAATATAACTCGACCGTGGAGTTAACTTTTCAAAAATGCATTTTCATTTCTATTTCCAGTTATTGCAAACTCTACCAACTCCATGGAAAAAAACCTCTAGGGGATCCTCACCCTATCCCTATATATATAAATTGAAAATAAAGGATCCGCGGTATAATGATCCAATAAAGACTCACAATTATTTGGTTTTGAATTATGATGGTAATGCAATTCCATAAAGTACGACTAGAAAAGAAGTGGCTCTTGCTCTTTAGTGAATCAGCAGCCCTAAGTGCTTACAAGTTCCATGACAAGCATCAGCCTGCTTAATAACTACGTATCAGATAGGAGTAACTAGTAAGATAGTTATAAGTGAAGTAATCATGCACTCTACCTAAATAGTTGTAATTAGGACCAGTCCTAGTGATGAATTAAGGTCCAGGTCGTCTAAGTTAGCAGCTCAAGGAAGCTGCTCCCTCAGTCAATCATTTCTTGTGCTCAAACCTTAGCCCCTATAAGTACAAGACTCCTGTTGTGTTCCTTTCTTTCGCAAGTAGGATGTCTTAGACTTTCCTTTTTGTTTCTCTATGGCTCAGCTATGCAATTTGAAGGCTATATTAGCCAGCTTAAGCCTTGTAAGAAACCAAGACTTGAAATACAAACACTTTGAGCAAGGATTTTCCTTTGTATTCTTCAGAAATCTGAATTTAACTCTCTAGGTCTTTAGGAACTCAATTCAGTTTGTGACACTTGCAGTGCAATATCCATAGGAAGTGTCCTTTGGTGACTTGGCTTGAAGTAACCCCTAAACCAATTGATGTCTACTTAGGGAAAGTCTAGCCAGGGAGTAGGCAGTTCATTGCAGTGTATCCTGTTCTAAGGTTCAAGGTAGTGATCATGTCCTGTTGCAGGTTTCTCTAAACTCATTCCACTTAATCCTATTTAGGGGACGTTTGGTTCACCTAACTGGAATGGAAACGGAATGGAAACAAAAAAGGAGTGGAATGGATTCTAATTTCATTCCTTTTAAAACTTGTTTGGATCAATATTATAAAGGAGTCAATCCATAACTAAGGGGTACAATTGTAAATTTATATTTTTATTAGGCTTTCCACACATTTCCCTCATCTTTCTTTCTCTTCTCTTGTAGCCACCCTTGACCACCAACCGACCACCAACCTCCGCCGTTGACCACCACCAACATCGACATTTCCGACCGCCACCACTACCATTTCAACCCTAACAAGATAATTAAGATGTGTATGCAATTATTTTTCCTTAATATTACTCCATTATTCGTAGATCTAGAAAAATCAAAATTGTTTTTCGTTTTTTTTTTTAATATTTCGATACGTGATGGTGGGAGATGGGGGGGGAGGTGGGGCATTTGGGGTTGGGGTGGCTGAAGGGGCGGCGTCGTCAGGAGCCACATCTGGAAGAGAGGAGAAGTTAGGAAGAAGGGAGAAGAGAGAGATAGGAAGAAAAGACACGTGTGGTGGTGGAATTGGAGGCCGGCGACAACGCCGGCGAAGTCACCGGATCAAGGGCGACCGGAGGGTGGTGTCATCAGAGGAAGGGGTGGCAGCGGGTGTATCTCCGACGGTGGCTCGTGGTGGTCCGGTGAGGGGTGGGGTTGTTGTGTGGGAGGAGAGAGAGAGGAATGGAGGAGAGAGAAATTGATTAGGGGGGATTTAATTTTGTAACCTTAGGTTTTTTGTGAGATTCATTTTGAGGGATTGGAAAGGGAGTGGGAAAGGATTAAAAAATAAAAAATATGAAAACAATCACAATGTAACGGAGTGGTAATCCAATCCGTTTCCAATCCCCCCAAAAATGATGAACCAAACACACCCTTAAAATATACTGCTCCTATACATAATTCTTCTGATTGACTGAATTTCTATTTCGGATCTTTATTACTTGATCCGTTGTTTGGCATGTGAGGGAATTGGGTTATGGAATAGGCGTGAAAGTGTCAATAAGTAGTTGTTTGACAATTTTGACCTTTATCAATTCATGTATAGTCTCTCACGCTAGTAATGGCGAAAAAATGTCATTTTATTTATCTTTATTCCCAACTTGTAATACCTGACACCCCCAGGGAATAACAATGAGGGAATAGAAATCACTTATTTCATATCCTGCCTTTTTCCCACCTATCATTCCCTTGATCCCCTCTACCAAACATGGGATTCAATCCAATTGGGATTATGATTCCATCCCCACGCCTATTTTCTAAATCAAACGAGCTGTGAGGTATCTATCATCAAATGGAATAAAGCAAAATGGCTCACAAAACTGTATGCGCTTTTTGTATTGTGAAGTAGCAGTTGGTCAGTACAATTCTCAAAGCAATTTTCATTATGGGTAAGCAGCCTCTCTATGTTCTCAACATAGGGGTGAGGCTTGCGTACATCCGACCCGACCCTTAGCTCGCCATAGCTTAGGAGCACTTGAGACACTATTGGGTTGGGACGCTGTGGTGAAGTTGCTCTTGCTAAGAAAACCAGTAATTCCATGTTCAATTATCTAAGTTACGTTCACAAAATGAGTATCAATTAATATAGGAAATCGTGCATATTCTAATTACCTTAGAGAATATGCATGAACTTGAGTCAAATCAAACTAATAAACATGGACTATAATAGATGAAATTATTTAATATTCAATTTAATATGTATGCACTCTTATGGGGATGTTTATAATATATTATTATTGAGTATTTATAGTACACAATGGCTTGAAGAATACTCTAACTTTCCTAGATCTAGAATATTCTATAATCTAGAATATTCCAAGATACAACCTAAATAATATCTATTATATTATTATCTATTACACCCCCGCAGTCGTAGCGGTCTGGTAAGGACGCTTCGACTGGAGCCAATAGTCGTAGACGCTTCGGCAGGAGCTAGTAGGTAACTTCACGTCGCCAGGAACCAATAGGGGAATATGCTTCGACCTGAGCCATTGGGTGAAGACAATGAAGCAGAGCATGACAAGATTCAACAAGGATCCAAGGTTGCAGCAAGCATCATCGCACAGATAAGAAAAGAGACCCCAACACAAGGACCAGGACCAGTAGATGGACCAGCAGACGGAACAATCACACGAGTCTCGAGAAGGGGGGCGAATCATGAGAAAGGGGTGGCGAGACGCAAGAAAGGGATGCGAGTCGCGACACCCCGCTGGTGCTGAGAGGTTGAGGACGCTAGCAAACCAGGTAGAGAAGAGGTCATGCCGATGAACGGTGACCATAGTGGGTGAACCACAAAGAGAGATGGGAAGAAGAGAAGAAGTCAAACTGGCGAATAGGACAGAGAAAGAGAGGAGGAGAAGAGGGGGAGACAGAAGAAAAAGAATCCACGTGGGTGTCATAGCTACACGCCGACGTCAAACCACGGCTCAATCAAAATCATCAACTTTTATTTTTGTGAGGAATAAAAACTTAACATAATACGTGTGAGGCTAACATAATAGGGAAAGTCGAAGGCTGAAGTATGGCCAACTGGAGATGGGAGAGATGGAAGTCATCTCCGGCCGAAAACGAATGCACAAAAGGAGATCAAGAGTTAGGGCAGCGGAAGAAAACCTAACTCTCTGATACCATATAAGAATACGAATACCCACATAATATAATCGCTTGTCTATTATTAATAATAATATGAGTATTTATAGTACACAATGACTTGGATAATACTCTAACTTTCCTAGATTTAGAATATTCTAGATTATAGAATATTCTAAGATACAATCTAAATAATATCTATTATATTATTATCTATTAGTTTACAGGTCTTAACTAAGTACTAAATTTTATATGCAAAAAAAAAAAAAAAAAAAAAAAAAAAGTGTTGATTAGCTTATCATAATTCAAATCTGAGTTAAAAATTACAAATGCATATATGGTTGCTCAACATAATTGGAAGCACAAGGGTAAAAGTACACGAGTTATATACACGTTGTGCTCTTGGTAATCATATGCACTCCACGATTATAATTGAGTTTATAGTCTTAAAAGATAAAGACAATACATACATATTCGAATTGTGACAACCCATTATCACTATTGTAATTCTGAATGAGTTTTCACACTATGTTTGTAGTTAAGTGTATGCACAAGGTCATGAACAAATAAATAAGTGAGCTTTTAATTTCCTCATTTATACAAATTAAGGAAATACACCATGTTTGAGCGAAGCACGAGATACTTCCTAGTACTGAATATAAAGGATCCATGGTATAGGACAAGTCCTAAATTAGCTTCACTTTTAACATCTCGTTTTAGGTATCTTCACTTTAAAAACTTGTTACAATTAAAAGAACTTCATATTCATGCAGCGGACAATCGATAAAGAAACCAGTACTTTTCTAGCTAGATTCTTTTATAGGTAGTCAAGATGGCACTAAAGCACCCTTCACCTTGAGGTGAATATTCTTCAAGTAGTTTTGCTCGATCATCTGGTTTACATTAAATTTTGTACAAAATCAAGAACTGCTTCATGATCATTACTTAATGATGCAGGCAAAAGAAGTTTAGAGACCCAGGTTTGTGCACTCGGTGTTGAGAGACTCTTTGAAGGTTCAAATGTATGTGCCATACCATTTTGGAAACCTAAGATACTAAACGAAGTCATGATTACTGAATCAACAGAAAAAGATTTTTAGATTGCTTGCATTATTGTTTTGAAACAAGACTAAGTGCAGGAGTTCATCAGAAACTTCAGATTACTGATCTGAACTTTGAGGCGTTGTAAGCTGTATATCCTTCTACAGATAATGGAATTGGGTGAAAATTACAAGCAGTTTGAAGTTCATGACGACAGCTTTCCAAGGGTACCAATTAGGACATCATCCAATCACATTTGCTATGTCTGAATGCCATTTCCGCACTGTGTCATCTGAATGTTTTCTGGTTTTAGGCATGGTAGATGGTTAACCAAAGACACGACTTTTGGAAGGAAAAATATGTCCATGGGAGGAAACCCTCTAAAGAGAAACACTAGCAAACTTCAGATTAAAGACTTTTAAGGATACCTCACCCTTAGGAAAGCCTCTCATTGTCTATAGCCTTGGCTAGTCCATGTACTATTGCTACTTTCTATTTCTTTTCTGTTTTTGTATCAGTTATTGGAGAGGAGTTGAGAGAATAAAACAACCTTCAAGTTCATATCCTTCATTTGTTGCCAAAAAATCAGAAATACACAAAAATAAAATTATAATTTCTAATTTTGAATTGAGATGGTATTTAGGAGTGCATCACTTAAAAGTTAAACTAAGTGCCATTTAGCATCCATTACGGCATTCTTAACCAAAGTACCCACAAACCATGAGCTGAAAATTCCTCTAGTAGTTTTGATCGATAATAAGGTTTACTTTAGAAGTCTGAACTAAAAACACTGACACTAGAATCGCTTCATGATCATTACTTAACAGCTAAACTAATCCCCATTTAACATCCATTCTTAATCAAAGTCGGCCCTGATACAGCACAGATTACATCAGTTCTCGACTTCTGGTTATCAACAAGCATCATTTCCAATGTCAATTCAAAATAACATCACTAAAAAAGAGTATCATAGCATTCATAATTTCCATAATTCAAACACAAATAAGTAGAGGCGAACAACTACCTCGGCTTTTGTTGGAGTTAACCGGCGATTTCTTACTCGGCTTGTTCGAGTTCCAGGAAAGCACCTCCTTGGAAGGGAGCGCAGACTCTTCATCATCTCCACCCCAAACAATCACTCTCTCTCCACTTTCCTCATCAATAAGCTCATACGCCCCTGGCGTCTCCATCGGCCGCTTCGTATACCCCGCGCTAACCCTAAAACTAACCCTAGCATTTCCAGCAACTCGAATAACATCATTGGACCGGCTTAACTACACCAATCCACGCCACACGTACCAAAATTAATTACCGAAAAAACTGAAAAAAGACACTGAAATACAAAATTGATGATAAAATTAAAGTAATAACATATCATTTTTATCAGGAAAAATAGAAAGAAATGAAATGGAAGTCGGACCTTCTTACCGGGGAGAAAACAGCGGGAAAAGTGGTGGTTTTAGACAAGAAGGAGGTTCGAGGGAAGAAAGAGATGAATTGCTGGTGAGGAGAAGTGAAGCCGGCGTAGAAGGGTTTCGTCGACGGTGACGCTGCTGCCATGGCTGAAATTTGGGAACTGGAATTATCTCTCCCCTCTCTTTCACTTAACTTTGGCAGTGAAACTGAAGAAGGAACTTATGTCCCGCGCTGCTTCATTCCTATGGGCCTTAATGCCTTATCGCTCTGCTTATTTAATTTTGGCAAATTGTTGTATGAGACGGTCTCACATGTGAGACAGATCCAATAATAAAAACCCAATAAATGACACACTATTCTCTCAATTATTTTATCTCACCGTAATTCTCATATATTTTGTGCATTTTTATGGTGATTACTACATTAAATTGACTCAAATATTTACATTAAGTATTCGAGAATTTATATTATGAGTTTAAAGATTTATATAAATATAAAACTCAAAAAAATTTATAACGAAAATTCAAGGTTTAAAGTTAAATTAGAAATTTACATTAAAAACTCAAGCTTTTAAGTTCAAAACTCAAATATTAGCATAAACATTTATAACGTGTAGTTTTGATTACAAAACTCAAGGTTATAACTTCTTAACTCCTTTTTTTTTCCTTTTTCTTTTTTTCATTAATGGGCTATCTCCTTTTGGGCCTGTTTCATAGGTGAGACGGTCTCACAGGAGACTTGTTGTTTAATTTTTACATTCGTGCACTTGAGCCCTTTTTTCATTTTTTTTTTTTTAGAAAACACAAACTTTCATTACGGTATAGCAGCAACAAAATCCGTAGCTGCAACTATCCATTGTGTCATAATCTCCAGGAGACAGATGACCATCTCTTTTCGAGTTGTCAAGCTAGTATGGACCCTACCTAACATTGTTAAGTGGCTTCGTAGACCGATGCTTTGCTCTTCTCTTCATCAGTTATTTGCATCTCTTGGTCTGTTCACTAGAGATCAACTCAGCCAAATAACGTACATACTTTGGTGTAACACTACGGAATATGGAAAGTGGTTTATGGAGTTGGTTTGTCTCACATTGGGAAATTAAGGCTCATATAATTAGTTTATAATAGATTCCTACTATTATACTACCAATAAGGGCTTAACCTTTTAGAACCCACGAGAGGATATTCGGGCCTAAGGGGTGACTTCCCATCTTATTAGGTTGTGTTGCGACGAACGATGAATCGGGCTATTACACTTTGGTATCTTTGGAAGGAGCGCAATGCGTGCGTTTTTAGGGGGCTCTGTTCAATGTCCTGCATGTTTTCTTTAATAGTTTCCGAGCTCTTACGGAGTGGGATGAGGAGGAACAGATTGTTGGTTCTACTCTCAATCTAACTCCTACACAGTTCCTCTAACCACCCCCTTTCCCTTGTGCCCTATGTCCAGGGTACAAGGCGCAGTAGGCAGGATCCCTGGGAACCTCCGCCTCGCCATAGTTGCAAACTCAATTTTGATGGGGGCTATGTCATTCGTGATGCGCAAGGCGAACTCATTCATGCTTCAGCCGCAAAATCTTGGGAGTTTCTTCGGTTTTGGTGGCGGAGGCTGTTGCATTACGTGATTGTTTCTGCCCGCGGTCAAGGCAAGGATTACGTCTCTTTGTATCGAAGGTGATAACCGTGTAGTCATTGGCATCTTAAGTCAAAAAATACAAGCTGCGTGGTCTATTGACTTGCTGATGTGCGAAGCCATTTCCCTTGTGGACAAATTTGGGAACATTACCATTCAACATGTATATCGTGAGGCTAATTAGGCGGCGGACTGGGTCGCTAATTGGCGTTATAATATCCTTAGTACTTAGGATGTCCCCTCCCCTATCCCTCATCCCCTTCAATGTATTTTGTCTGCTGATTGGTTCGGTGATACCCTGACTAAAAGGGTAACCTAACCGACACCATGTTGGTGTCTTGTTCTTACCTCTTTAAAAAATAAAAAATAAATAAATAAAAAACTATTTGCAGCTGAATATCCAATACATAACTAGGACCATTATCCACCCACACACGGATTGAGTACTCTAATGGCTCTAGGTGCTACCACATGGGCAGCTTTATTCCCTACTCTATGAATATGGTTAAAACTACAAGATTGAAATCTACGTGAAAATTTAAAAACATCTGACACTACAAAACCAAAATACGAGGAAGTAAAGGATATATTTCTAAGAGCATTAATCAAAAGAAGAGAGTCGGACTTGAAGATAACGTCTCGGACACCATGTTGCCACGCCATGAGTAAACCAAGTTTCGCACCTTTCGCCTCAACCACCTCCGGCTCCCATCGGTCTCTCACCTGACTCACCGCGATACGTGACACCTCCCACTCAGCCCCCCTGATTACCACGCCTAAATTCAACCCTCTCTCCCCCAAAATAGCCCCATCATTATTCACTTTTAAGGATCCCACCGATGGCGGCCTCCACACCTTTGACCCTATTCCTCCATCACCAGACACCACCAAGTGTCCAAGTCTTTACACCCTACCACAGCTCTATACGCCTCCAAGTAACTCGTAGCCCGATGAACAATGTTCACCTGCCTACCCTCATCTCCCTCGTGGACAAGCTCATTTCTCGCATTCCAAGCGGCCTAGGCCGCCACCAAGCACAGCCCGCTCTCAACCACCAATCGGGTCATTTTGGCTCTAGCTATTGTGAGATACTGAGTGTAAGGTAGGAGGGGAATTGCTCTTAGTCTCTTACTAGGGAGCATCTCGTGGTTTGCTATTAGTCTCTTACTAGGGAGCATCACGATGACTATTGTGTGAATACTTATCAATATTATAAGTGATCGATGATGGTTTATTAGTTATTACTGTAACACTCCGACTCATCACCTGAACCGAAAGTAGTCACTTATAACATCTTGCCATGCTGTGTAATGTCCCCTCAGACCAACACGGGTCCTTTCGGAGGAGCACTTTAACCCCACTTGAGCGCACCCTGGGAACTTCTTAGGACGTCACCCATCCTGAAATTACTCCCAATTAAGCACGTTTAACTGTGCTGTTCTTATCACATGGATTTTTCAAAAAAAAAGTCAACTTTGTTGTTATGAGTAGCACTATCAATCCATTTAATCACTTATATGAGCCTCTTACGTCTCTTTAACCTTCTCATAAATGTGGGGTATTACATTCACCCCCTCTTAAGAAAGCAACGTTCTCGTTGCGCCTGACAGCCAACCGTAGTCCAACTCCAAGATCTTTCCCCCTGCTAGGCTGATGACCTGGGCACTCTTGACCACAGGATGAACATGTGGTCGCAGGGTTGTCTAATACCATTTGCAACACCCCGACTCATTACTTGAACCGGAAGTAGTCACTTATGGCAACTTGCCAGGCTATGTACTGACCCCACAGACCAACACGGGTCCTTTCGTCGCACTTTGACCTCACTCGTGCACATCCTGGGAAAGGAGGTCACCTACCCTGAAATTACTCCCAATCAAGCACGCTTAAACTGTTGACTTCTTATCACATGAGTTTCTTAAAAGTAAAGTCAACTTAATTTGTATGAGTAGCACTATTAATCTATGTAAGCACTCATTCGAGCCTTTTATATCTGGTTAAACCTTCTCATATATCAAGGGTATTACATTGGTATTAGAGCAACCCTACGACCGTATGATGGGTGCTAGGATTAGGGTCAGACTAGCTGTCTAGCAGGGGAGATATTCGGCTTGTAACTATTGGTATGATATGGTCTAGGTGCAACGGGGACGTTGAGTTCTTTAAGCGGGGGAGTTTGTAACACTAAGGGATTTGGAAAGGGGATAATGGAATTTCGTTTGTCTCACATTGGAAAATTAAGACTCATATGATCAGTTTATAATAAATTCCTAGCATCATAAGACCAACAAGATCTTCACCTTTTTAGAGCCTAAGTGAGAATTTATGGGACTAAAGGGTGAGTTCCTATCTTATTGGTTTGTGTTGCGGCGTATGATGGATCAGGCTGTTACAATCACATTTTGAATAAGTATTGTCTTTATATAATTTAAAGTGTACAACCTCAAATGCAAGTTTAGAGAGCACATGACCACATTGGGTGTGTGACATGCATGCATTTTTACCCATAATTTTTCAACTCATTGTGAGATATTGTACCGGCCTGGGGGTGGACCGATTGGGTCTCACTATTTTTTATTGGAGTTGCCAGCATGATTTTTTATAGGATCCTACGAACCTAGGATGAGTCCTTTGCAAGGTACGATTCGGAAAAGTCTTAAGCACCCAAAACATCCGTCCTAAGACGGCCTCTGCTAATTGATCCAAAATAAATATGAAGTTCATAATCGACCACGGAATCATATAGCAAATAGCATGCAATTATATGTACGATAATATAATTATGTGATACGAGAACATGCAATAGGCGCATAAGCGATTAACCACCACATGGAACGAATTATATTATTATAATTATTATGAAATGAAAAGGATTAGTTGATTGCATGCTACGGGGAATTTAATAATACTAGTTGTTGGCCCGCGCGCCCCTGCGCACGGTCCCCCAACATGAGGTGTCAATGGGTAAGATTTAATAGACGTCTTTTTTCAGCAAAGTCATATAAACGAAAACGAATGCATGTATAATATGATTGTTCTATTGCACGGTCTCCCAACATTAGGCGTCTACGGGCAATGTTCCGTAGACGTGTTGTTTTTCAAATCCATACAAAATAAGAACACGGCATGTACACAACGCCTTGAACTGGTAGCAAAATGGTAGCTTTGTGGCGCAAGGCTTAGAAGAAAGCCACATTGTTACATAACTTATGAGGCTTAGAAGAGTGTATCCTTGTTACATAACTTGTTGGTACTGTTTGAAGCCTAATGAAAAGAAAACACAAGGAGAGTGCATGTTCTAGGTAATATTACATGTCCAACAAGCAATATGAATGCCTCGAGAGTAGCAAGGCAAGCTATCTCCTAACCCAAGGCGCAAGCGATCCTTTCATGCGTCTCAGTATGAACCCGAAGCATCAATAGCACCTTGTCGTCTCCACTCTGCAATGGTGGACATCGCAACAACCTTGCCGTTCATTAAAAAAGCAATTAGAACAACCGATAGCTTTATTAGCTTGCACAATAAGTAACAATATTTACAACATTATAAGAACATATATCTTCGTCTCTAGAAGCCAGCTAGCAGACGTGGAACGGTACAAGTCTTAAAACGGGCAAGCTCCTTCAAGTCTCGACTACGACTCTTAATGCACTATATCCTAACCTCAATAGGATCCTCATTAGAGAAACTATGGCCATGGGGATGGTAGTAATGGGAATTCACAACATCATACACAGGCACACAGCTACAACCCCCCTCCCAAAAAAAAACAAAAAAAAAAAAAGAAAAAAGAAAAAGCATTCTAAGTTATCGCCCTTTGCAATCCGAATATTAAATCCACCTTCATTACCAACACAATATCCATGAAACCATGATCACGACCTCTGTCTATCTCAACCACGAAAAAGGGTTCTGTCAGGACCACAGACTTATACACTAGTAACCTAATTTCGCCAAAATAAGCCATCCATGTTGACGACAAATGACACCATATTTTATGAATGATAAAAAGATACTCTTACATGTCACTCCACTACAGGTGACAATAATAAGAATTTGCAAGCAAAGATGCCATCATAGAGCAAATAAATTAAGTAGTTAAAAAAAAGTCTCTGAAGGTACCTGGACTGACGAGCAATGGCTTGGTATTCTTTAAGGGCATGGTCGCTGTGAAGCTTCACTCTTCTCATAGAAGTCGGGAAAACCAAGGTAACTAAGAAGAGAAGTGTAATTTTAGTACAAATAAGATATGGCTTAATATGGCACAAAACAGGCATATTTTAATCTGTTTTGTTTTATAATATATGACTTTGGCAGGGATGAAATATAGCAAGCTTTGCCACATTTTACGTCTAAAACACCAAATGTTGGCGCATAAATGGCGACACATCAGGAGAGTTGCACCGAATGGTGGCGGCGCATTGAACTACCGACCTAGGCACAACTCACATGAAGTCCGCCAACTATGCAGCATAGCTTTTGTGTTCTAGAAAGCAAACTGCTAGTTTTTATTCAAGAGGGTCTCTTATTTTCATTGTTATGCGTGCAAATGTCAATTGTATTGATGTATAACAACAAATAAGTTAGACCCAACCTTGTAGGACAATACAGATGAATCTGTTTGGGATGAAATATAGCAAGCTGGGTTTTATATGTTATTCCTAAAACACGAATTTATGGCGCATAAGTGGCGATACATCAGGGGAATTGCACAAAATAGTAGCGGCACACTGAATCACCGACTCCTGCATAACTCTCCTGAAGCACCACCACCTATGTACCTTCAGATTTGTGCTTTAGAAAGCAAATTGGTGTTTTTTTATCAAGTGTTTCTTCTTTTCAATTGTTATGTTATGCAAATGTGAAGTCTGTTGATGCACAGAAGCAAATAAGCTCAGATTTAACCCCTTAGGATGGCTTGATTTTAACAATTGGTAAATCTCTCCCCTTTATAACAATGCGAACGTGATATTTAGAAAAGGAAATGCTTTTATGCGAACATCTGGCATGGCATTATTACTTAGTATATAGGGTTTGCACACTAATAACTTAATTTGCACTGAATAAGCGATCCATGTCTATGACAGAGCATATCATATTATATTAACGATAAAGAGATACCTAAACATAGCATTTAAACTAAGTTACGTCACACATGTGAAACCAAAGGGCTTACTTGGTAGTTCGGCCATGGACGTTGAGCCTTTTGGGACATTATCAAAGGAATCTACTGTAATCGCGCTGCACAAGTTTTCCACACTTGGATAGATCCATTAACAAAAAAAAAAAAAAAAAAAGAGACTGCAACTTTGGAAGTGGATGTAAAGCCTAGTGTTCAGCTCATGGCAACAAAATAATGCTCTAACTTGCTTAGGTGAGACAAATTCTGTCAGCTTCTTAAATTCTAAACAATAAAGAAGATGCAAACAGAGACATGTGAGCATACAAAAGCCAGCAGTGGCAAAGGTACACAACAGACATTGCTTTCATCCATGTTGACTGCTAAGACACACCTAACGCACAATAGCAAAATAGTTTATGGAAGTAATAAAACAGAGTTTAAGCCACTAAGGCTCAGCGATGGCAAAGCCAGACACAGTAAGAATAGGAAAGCTCAACAAAACAAAACCTGCTAAACAAGTCAGTAAAAGCCTCTTCTCAAGAATTTGATATAACTTTGCGGCAACCGAACAAGCCCTCTGTATGTCCAGGATAATAATATGCGTTATAATACCCCCCCAAAAAAAAAACAGAATCGAATTCCATGAAATCAAGTTAGTGTAAAATCAAGTTAGGTTTACAATATCAAGGTTCTGGCTAACCCTTAAAAGTCTCGTGTAATGTTAACAATAGGATGTAGCTCTATATATGCGACTTTGATGGTACTAAATGGCCTCGTGAATGTTGATTCTAGCTAGGATGTTGAAATGGGGAAGAAGGCAAGTCATATAAATGGCCTCACTAAGTACTCAATCGGCAAAAAATATTCAGATATATAGCTGCAATAACTGATTTTATGAATGTTCGTATTGCATAGGATATCGACAATTCGACATCGCCTCTCCCACAAGCAAATCACCCAACTTTCGAAATTGGAGACACACTCGTAGACTCGAAAGGCTCGAGTCGATCATTGGAGCTGCTGTGAACGGATTGGAGGTAAACCAATCCGGGTTAGCCGATCTCTGAAATGAAGGATCGGATGGGCTCTCTCGAACAATCACTACCATAAAAGCAACTGAAAACAATCGAATTGCAAATCAATAACAAAGAAAAAGAGAGTAAATAGGATCATAATCAAAGTCCCAAATCCCTCATCCTCTCCGCTCCCCTAGTAATTCAAATCCAACCAAATCTCACCTTTATTTGATATCATCAACACACAGGCGGCAACAACGAAATCGGTACCTCATTCTACTAAAATGTCCTATCCTTCAGAACCCATCTTGGCCGGATTACGTTGAGTATAATTAAGGCAAGCCGAAGCCTTCAAACTCCCTCATAGTCTCATAGAAGATAATAATTAGCTCTCCTTTATTCAGAAAGCTAAAACAATCAATCTTTAATGCTGCAAATGATTAAGAGAGAATAAATGTGGGAAATTTAAAATCAAAGGCATATATAGATAGAGGGTGTTCCAATAGCCAACATCCAAATAAGTCCATCGAGTGACGATGGATAACATAAAATTCAAAATTACTCATAGGATGATATCCCAAAAATCTTAAAACATTAGTCGAGACTCCTAGTTTCACCTTTCCATTTATTTTAAGGAGAACATCTTATCCTACGAGCTATGCATTGCATAATAACTCCAAAGTCAGCCAGACATTACTTCCTCGGTCCTATAAGTTGGGCAGTACATGAACATCTAACAATCCATTATCTCTTATCTGTTACTAAGTGCATTATTGCAATCTTGCTTACAGAGCTAGTCTTATACCATGCTAGTTTCATAAGTCATTGCTAAATATTATCCAGGGCAGTTAAATTATAATGGTGAACACAAACCTAGATCCACAAAGCAATGGAAAAAAACTATTAGAAAAAAAAACCAATAAATCCACCAAAAGCAATGTTATATTAGGAAAAGTGTTGCCGCAACACGTTTAATTGTTCAGATGCCAGACCTTGATCGATATCCCTCAAGTACAGTGAATTCCATCATTCGTCTCGTCCAAATTAAGGTGAGTTTTCAAGAGGCAAGAACAGATGACTTGTAGAAGGATTTTCAACAGCAATACAGGTGTGAACTGCATAATTAGTAAAGCAAACCACTTTTTGAAACAATTTTAATGACCGACCAACCAAAGTGAGAGCAGTCGGCCTATATAGCAGTACATCCGCAGTTCCAAATTATAGCATGTCATCAAGCCATGTCTAACACCCAGAATCCAATGGCCATAGCAATTAACCACAAGGTTTCTAAAACTGATGAATTCCATCTACAGAAATTTCATGCGACAACAAAGGACCAAGCACAATGGCCTCAGGTTCTAATTTAGAAATCCATAGTTGGCAAGCATTCGGTATTGAGCATGAACAATGGACAATAAATCCGTATAACATGACACATTCGTAGGGCTTAGGAATTCCATTTTGGTAATTTTTTGAAGACCAAATCAAAGCACTCACAATATTAGTCAAGTTTGATACATGATAGGCTGTTGTTTGGGGCTCTAGTTTGATTTTCGTCCGTAGCCAAGGCGAGTATTCACATTAGTTAACAAAGCCAAATTATAGACAAATTTTATATTCATTAGAACTATTAAAAGAGAATGAAAACGCAACCAATCAAATCCTAATGAAAGCCAAAACAGTAGATACAAAAAACTGCGTCAAATACAAAGGCTTCAATCGATAATCAAACGACACCAAAAGGTGGAAAGAAACAGAGATGGGAATTACCATTCCGACGATGCAGACAGGTTGAGTTCGATAATTGATGAGGCTGCACATCAGGTGAGCTATAATTGCCAAGAAAGAAAACAACCATAAAAATCATAAATTACTATCGGAATAAACAGAACACTAATCCACAAATTACAAAATTGCGAAAAAAAGGAGCTGAACAATCTAATTCACTTGACCATTGAAACAAGTATGTTACTTTATTTTATTACCTGTATCCAGGCCCAAACCTTTGAGCAGCTGTCTCGCTCCGATCCACATTCCATCTAGCCTTCACACATTGAACAGCTGCAGGATAGTTTTGTTACACCCTCAGAGGCCCAAGAAGTCGTAAAACTCAAGCAGAAACAGTGCACGGAATTATTTGAAAAAACCAAAGACAAAGAAAGTTAAGGAACTGACCTTACCTGATGCTTCCTCTCTCCCTCTCACCCCTCCTAAAACCAAACTACTCAAAGTCGGATTCTCTAATGAATCCCACTACTTCATTGGAATTAAAAGGTAACCTTTGAACAGAACACCACCCCAAAAAAACAAAAAATCTAAACAAAAACAA
Organism: Spergularia marina; assembly: GCA_963680865.1. Lineage (NCBI taxonomy): Eukaryota > Viridiplantae > Streptophyta > Magnoliopsida > Caryophyllales > Caryophyllaceae > Spergularia > Spergularia marina. Next base: position 14,865,292 of record OY804553.1, on the reverse strand, counting down.
AAAATGAGAGTCTCTCACTCCGACAAGAGTACGATTTTTTTTTTTCTAACAGAACCGTCACCCCGATCTTACAAAGTAAAGGAAGTTCTAGCCTTGATCGTAACTGATAATAGCCTAGCAGGCAACAAGTAGTACACAGAAAATATCACGGATCAGGAAAGGGAAGTAAATCATACGAACGAAGCGCTTAAAATGTTCACAAATGAAGAAGTTTCACATTACGCATCATGGACATGTAAATAGAAAAACATGGCTATTATTACCTCTCAGCAGTATACAATAATGGAGAACGTTTCAGGCTACGCCCATCCCCATCCTGCGTCGCCATTTTTGTATAAACCAGCAAGCTCCCACCGAAATACTCTAGAGGGGGTTTATAATCGAATTTATGTTAAAACCAATAGGATGGTTCATCTACGATTGTGTCCGGTCCTTGAGCAGTCGATTGCAAATTGATTTTGCCAAGCACCTTCCTAAAAAAATTAGAAATACTTTAACAAATCCATAACGAATTTGATTCCAGAAGAATTTTTGAACAAAATGAAACTCATTGCAAAGTTGTAATACCATGTGTGAGCAAAGAAACAAAAACAACCATAAGACACCCAAAACATGACCTAGGCACAAGGCCATACATTCCCAAGCTTCAAACAACACTACATATTGAACCTAATGACCATACACAACAATACTAAAAAGTAACCTCACCATCCCTGAAACACCCCTGGGAAAACCTCTAATTCACCCATAGTCAGTTGTAATACTTGTAATGATTCGTCACAAACAATATCCATATATTACAAAACAAAGAGCTACTCCTACATTTCTAATATTATTTTTTTAATCAAGAAGAACCCAGAAGAAAACATGGCATTAGATTGCCAACCAATTTACAATGTGTGAAGGTTGCCGTTATATTAGATAAGATTTTGCTAATGACCAATAGCCTGAAAAAAATACCTTGTTGCACTTCAAAAAGTGATCTGACGATAAGAGGGATGCGCTTATCAGACTGCACTACAATCATTTAACCCACAAAGAGAAATAAAGCACATACTAAAAACCAACGAAATCACAATCGTAGCAACCACCAGGAATTACAGACCCAATATTAATTAACCGAAAAAAGCAATACCCAACAAAAACAATGACAAAAAAAAAAAAACCCAGTAAAAACAAAAGTCCATAGAATCTACAAAATAGAAATCACAATTCTAACGTACTCAAAATAGTAAATTCATCTTTCTTCAAAATCACTATACCATTCTTTTCTGAATCATCATATATTGTCATTGGCTCACTTCTTTTAATTTCCAGTTTTGATTACTCGTTTTTTCATCTACGGGGAACTATTTTTTGTACACTAAAGTGATATACAAAGCTCAGTGAATTCCAAGATGCTAAAAATATAGGTCAACTTTGAAAAGACAAATGTTACATTGTTTGATGTACTGGAAAAAGCTTCTGTATTGAAGAATGTTTAACCATTAATCAAAAGTGGTCTAGGGTGCGCACTTGTTCTTCATATTTATGTATGCAAATAAAAACAATAATAAGAATAAGTCAATGTTATGAACATACTGGAAGGCAAATTCGGTTGCCACTTGGTAGTTTCACATATCAGCAGCTCGATACGTTGATAATTCGGATGATAGGACTATGCCTTAGAAATGAAATAAAAGCGAAAATCAATTAAAGAAACATGGGCAAACAAAGTGGGATTAATATTTGGTCATAAAAAAAAAATCCATCATTGAAACGTCAAAACCTTCTGACAAATAAACACCACCATTCAAACATAAACTCAGCATAGATCAACATCGAAAACCTTAAATCGGCTAAGAGGCAGTCCAATCAGATTTGAATCACAAGAAACTGAAATTTACCTTTTCCTGAATGACCGTAATGTATCTAATCACTCAACATCCATGGCAGCACTATAAAATTTACATGAAATCAAATGGCTTAACAAGTTCAATTCAAAGAGAAATTGATCAAATTCGTTAGGTCAAATTAAACCACAATCAAAATCAAAGCAAAGCCCATAATCGTATCAAGAGTCAAAGACAAACAAACATAAAGATGAAATTTTTTGTAACATCAACAACAAAATTTCACCAATTTACTCGGGAATCTTTTGAAATAAAGAAGAAGAATGACTTACAATATGAATGGAGAGATTTCTGTATTGCGGAGGGCTCAACAACCCTAGAAATGAAATCAAGAATAAAAATCAAAACAAAAAATGTGGGCATACGAAACCCTAGAAATGAAATCGAGACAGGAAATCAGAATCAAAATGTGGAGAAAATAAAAAAGTCAACAATTATAATTCCACAACATAATACTACAGAAAACCAATCATATAAAGAGGGAAATGCAATAAAATTAAAAAAGGATTCTCCACAAACAAATTTACAATCAACCCAAAACAATCCTAATATTGAAACCAAAACGCAAACCCTAATCCACGGCTCACAAATTTGCAGAAAAAACTAATTTTTGCAACCAAATTACCCAGAACTTGAAAACCAAACCTTGTATCAAGAGAGAGCTCCAAAACGGCGAGGTTTAAGGGATGAACCAAACTACAAAATTGAATATAAAAAACAATTAAACAATAATACAGATTATAATCAAATAAATGAGGTATAAAATTCCAGAAATTGAACAAAATAAGCTAATTTACGAAAGCGTTAATTACCAGGATGATACAACTGTTCCTTGATAAACAAGGATAGGCCGACTCGGAGTCCAATATTATAGATTAATCACAGAGATTACACCAAAATATGAGACATTAAGATTAACAACTGAAGGATTGAGATGGACGGAAGAAGGATTAAGAAAAAGGAGAGATTTTCATGTCATAAATTCATGAAGATCCTCTTTACAATGTAACTGCTTAAATACTACTGGATAGTGATGCTAGATGCCAAGGTGTAACGACTAGTTCTCTGACTCAGGTGGATTGGTGTCGTCTTCTGTTGCTGTGTAATCCTCTGCACATGGAATTGTACTGCTCCCCGCTCCTGCACATGATGTTGTACTGTCAGTGGTGAGCTGTAATGGACTGGAGTGAGCTCCCTTCTTATGATTAGCAGCAGGTTGGGCCTGAATTCCTTGGTTGGTGGCTGTCTCTTGGGCTGGATTGGCTAATGCTGCATCATTTCCTCCCTCTTGAATTGATCCTTGACCCCAAGGATCAGTGCCTGGAAATTTCTCCTGGATGTCATAAAGAAATTCCTAGGTTGCATCCTCAATAGGTAGATTCTGCCACTTGACCAGTACCTTAGTAGCAGAAGTGCGTCCTCTTTTGACAGTCTTCCTTGCTAGTATGTGTTCAGGAGCCTTAGCAAGTTGTGCATCTTCGATGGTGGGATCAGTAGGAGAGCTGGGTGGCTCACCGTGGTGTAGCTTGAGCTGAGACACATGGAATGTGTGGTGAATCTTGGCATGCTGGGGTAGTGCTAACTTGTATGCCACAGGTCCGATCTTTTTGATGATCTTATAAGGCCCATAATATCTCTTAGATAACTTCTGGTTGCTTCTCTTGGCCACTGATCCTTGCCTGTAAGGTTGGATCTTAAGATAGACATAGCTGTCCACATCAAACTCCCTGTCACTTCTCTTCTTGTCAGCCTGTTGTCTCATCCTGTTCTGAGCCCTTGCTAAGTTCAGTTTAATGCTAGCCAGTGCTTCCTCCCTTTCTAGTAGCGCCCTGTCTACATCTTTAACCCTACTCTCTCCTGGTAGGTAAGGTAGATGAATTGGTGGTGCTTGCCCATAGAGCACTTCATATGGTGTACATTTTAGTGCACTATGGAATGAAGTATTGTACCAAAATTCAGCTGCGGGTAAGTACTTGCACCACTCAGTTGGATTTTCATGGCAAAAACATCTTAGATAGGTCTCCAAGCACCAGTTCAACACCTCCGTTTGGCCATCTGTCTGTGGATGATAAGAGGAAGACATGTTCAGATCCACTCCTTGCACTGAGAACAGCTCAGTCCAGAAATTGCTCATAAAAATGGAGTCTCTGTCTGAGACTATACTCACTGGCATACCATGGTGTTTGTAAACATTATCAAAGTAGGCCTGAGCAACCACTGTGGAAGAGTAAGGGTGGGTTAAAGGAATGAAGTGTGCAGATTTATTGAGTCTGTCCACTACCACTAGAATGGAGTCCATGCCCATTGATTTAGGGAGACCATCAATAAAATCCATGCTGACCTCAGTCCATACTGCAGTGGGGATATTCAGAGGTTGTAGTTTCCCTGGAGATGCTGCCACATCATATTTACACTGCTGGCATGTTGGACATTTTTGCACAAAATCCTGAATATCCAGCCTCATCCTTTTCCAGTAGAACTGCAGCTTAATTCTCCGATAGGTGGCTTCAACTCCTGAGTGCCCTCCTTGGATTGTATCATGCATAATGGAGATTAGCTTGTGATGCAGATCTCCCACATTCCCAATCACCAGTTTTCCCTTCCTTTTCAACTGATTTCCCACCCAAGAATAATACTTATGAGTTACAACTCCATGCTACAAATCCCGAATGATTTTCTTAAGCTCCTCATCATTTTGCCAAGCATTGACAATAAGATCAAACAATTCAGTGTTGAGATTACTGACACTGATCTGTAATAGTTCAGAACTGTTGATTCTAGACAGAGCATCAGCTGCCACATTCTCTTTTCCCTTCTTATATACAATCTCATAATCATACCCCAGCAACTTAGCCAACCATTTCTGTTGCAAGGGGGTGGTGATTCTCTGTTCTAGGAGGTATTTCAAGCTTTGATGATCAGTTTTGATGACAAAGTGTCGATCAGCCAAGTATTGTCCCCATTTGTTTACTGCATGTATAATAGCCAACAGCTCCTTCTCCTAAATAGACATGGCTTGGTGTCTACTGGAGAGTGCCTTGCTAATGTAGGCAATGGGGTGATGATCCTGCATCAGCACAGCTCCAATCCCCTCACCAGAGGCATCTGTTTCAAGGACAAATGGCTTGGAGAAGTTTGGTAATGCTAAGACAGGGGCAGTAACCATGGCATGTTTGAGTTTCTCAAAAGCCTCCTGTGCATTACACTGCCATTCAAATGAGTTTTTCCTTAGGAGATTAGTGAGGGGTTTGCTTATAATTCCATAATTCTTGATAAACCTCTTGTAATAGCCTGTCAACCCTAGAAAACCTCGAAGTTGCTTGATATTCTTAGGCACAGGCCACTCGGATACAACTGATATCTTAGTCGGCTCAGTTGCTACCCCATCTCTGGTGATCAGATGTCCAAGATACTCCAGTTGTGTGGCTCCAAAGCAACACTTATTAGGCTTAGCAAATAACTTGTGTTGTCCTATCAACTGCAAGACCTTGTCTAGATGCTGTAAATGTAGCTCCCAACTCGAGCTGTATACTAGAATGTCATCAAAGAAAACCAAGGCAAATTTTCTCAGAAATGGTTGGAATGCCTTATTCATAAGACTCTGGAAAGTAGAAGGAGCATTAGTCAAGCCAAAAGGCATGACTAGATACTCAAAATGCCCATGGTGTGTCCTAAAAGCTGTTTTGTGGACATCATCAGGTTCCATTCGGAGCTGGTGAAACCCTGATCTCAAATCTATCTTAGAGAAGAATGTAGAGCCATGTAATTCATCAAGTAGCTCCTCAATGAGTGGTATTGGGAACTTGTCCTTGACAGTTTGCTTATTGAGCTCCCTATAATCCACACATAGCCTCCATGACCCATCCTTCTTCTTAACCAGCACCACTGGTGATGCATAAGGACTGGTGCTGTGTCTAATTAACCCCTCTCCCAACATTTCTTGTGTCATGGACTCTATAACATCCTTTTGAACCATGGGATATCTGTATGGCCTGATATTGATAGGTTCTGAGCCACCTTTGAGAGTAATTTTATGGTTCTGACCTGGCCTGAAGGGGGTAATTCCTTTGGCTTCTCGAACACAGCTCTGTGCTTGCTCAAGAGTTGCTGCAGCCCTTCTTTTCCATCATTCCCATCTTGTACGTCAAGGTGAATAGCAAAGAATTCCACCTGATCATCTGATTGTTGTTGTAAAATAGCTAACTGAGCACTATTCTCCACTGCCTTATGCATGTTTTTCAGAGATGGCAGTTTGAGTTTGACAGATTGGGTGCCCTTCAACACATTCCTTTTCCCCTTATACATAAACTCCATGGTCAGCTTTTCAAAATCCCACGTGATAGCTCCCAAAGTCTTGAGCCATTGTATACCCAAGACAACATCACACCCTCCAAGAGGTATTACATAAAAATCAGCCACATAATCAGTGTTCCTGATTCTCCACTGTAAATCAGGTAACTTGTGAGAGCAGGTAAGCTTTCCCCCGTTAGCAACTGAAATACTGAAGGTAGGCACAGACTCTGGTAGGAGCCCTAATTGTGTTGCTACTCCCATATCTAGGAAGTTATGAGAACTTCCACTGTCCACCAGTATGCTCAGAGAATTTTTCCCAATCTTGCCAGGAATTCTCATAGTCTGACAGTGGGGTTGTCCTGCTAAGGCATGGACAGATATCTGTGCAATCTGCCCTTCATCATGCTCCTCTTCTTCAGACAAACATTCCTCCTCTTCCACCAAATCCTCCTCAGTCTCAATCATGAACAACTGTCTCTTATTCTTACACACATGGCCTGGGGTATATTTCTCATCACAGTAAAAACATAACCCCTTTGCCCTCCTGTTTTCTATCTCAGCATTGGCAGGCCTGAACCTAGGCGTGGGCGGTGTGCTTATAGGTGAAGGATTGTATGTCCTGTTAAAGTTAGGTTTTCCCAGAGTGGTTCTTGGTGGTGTGGGTAACAGGGGTGGTTTATAACCACCATTGGTGAAGACAGATTTTGCTGTATTTTTAGCACTAAGACCCAAGGCTGTCTCCTGCAATTTGGCTAAGCCATAGGCTTCTTGTATGGTTTTTGGTTTGAGCATCCTTACCATAACAGAAATTTTCTCATTCAACCCAGATAAGAAACAGCTCAAAGCATAGTTTGGCTGCAAACTTAGCTTGCTAAGCAACACATCAAAACTGTCATGATAGTTTTGCACAGAGTTTGTTTGTTTAAGCATTAACAACTCAGACATGGGGTCTTCCTGTGTGTCACCAAACCTAGCCCTAACAGCCATCTTATACTCCACCCATCCTAATGGAACCTCTGTACCCCTTACCTTCTCAAAAGCTTGGTGCCAAGCCAGAGCTTTCGACTCCAAATGCATAGCAGCATACACAACCTTCATAACATCATCTACTTTATCCACAGAAAAGTATTGCTCACATTTAAACAACCAACTTTCAACATCATTACCATCAAAGGAAGGAAACTTGATTTTGGGGTGTCTAAAAACAGGATTATTGTTAGGATTTGGAGATTCATTACCATTTCCCGCTGTGTTGCCATCTATTCGGGTCGCCATGGCTGCCACTGTTTGTGAGAGAACCGTAATCTGTTCCCTGAGGTTCTGAATTTCAGTTGTCCCTGCCATCTTCCTTCTCCTAGTATAAGTCCTGAGAGTGACGTTTTGGTGATTTTCTGGATTAAAGTTTGTGTCTTTTTGTAAGTTTTCTGAAATTTTGGTGATTTGTGGGTTAAAGGTGGTGTCTTTTTATGGATTTAGATGAAAAAAAAAAAAAAAAAAAAAAAAAAAAAAAAAAAAAAAAAAAAGGAAACACAGGTCAAGAGGATAACAACTTTGATACCAAATGATACAACTGTTCCTTGATAAACAAGGATAGGCCGACTCGGAGTCCAATATTATAGATTAATCACAGAGATTACACCAAAATATGGGACATTAAGATTAACAACTGAAGGATTGAGATGGACGGAAGAAGGATTCTCCATGATCGGACGGCTATTATGAGGTGCGCAGTACTCACCTAAGGATGGGTACTCTTATGATCCTCACTCTACATATATATATATATATATATATATATATATATATATATATATATATATATATATATATGTAATCCTGAACCCGCTCAATTCTCACGCTGACACGTGGCTTATAATAATATTATTACTCCCTCCGTCCCAGCTCAAACGCCCCAAGGCGTTTTTGTAGTGGAATAAGAAAAACTGATATAATAAGTTGAGTGGAGTAATATTATGAAAAAGGAGGAGTGAGAATGTGAGAGAGGATGTGAGAGAGGATGTAATAATTTAATAAAAGTAGGAGAGATAATGTGAGAGAGGATGTAATAATTTAATAAAAGTAGGAGAGAGAAATATGTCCCAAAATAGATGGGGTGTTTGAGGTGGGACGTCCCGAAATAGAATATGGGGCGTTTGAGCTGGGATGGAGGGAGTATATTGTAAATAATATTAAGTATATGATAATATTATTCTAATAAAATAACATTATTACTTGATTTATGGAAAATAGTTATGTAATATAGTAATTACTTGATTTATGGCAATTTGATCAAATATCCCACGGGTTTTTCCAAATGGGACTTTTGCTTTTGAAAGGTGACTTTTCCTCTAATTAAATTACAAATAACACACGGGTGTTCGAGATGAGATTTTAGGTTTTTAAAGGTGAGTTTCCATCTAATTACATTACAAGTATACCATGGGTGTTCGAAACATGACTTTAAGTTTTAAATGTGACATTCCATCTAATTACATTACAAATATCCAACGGGTGTTTGAAACGAGATTTTAGATTTTAGATAAAAAATCCGTTTATAAAATTTTAACATTTAAACATAAGTAGCCCGGGCATTGCACGAGCCATCAAACTAGTTTATGTTATATTGCACTACTTTAGGATTGAGTTAATATACAAGTTAGTCTTGCCTAAATTATTATTAACCGGCTAAATATTTTAGGCCCTAAATCACAACTAATTATAATAATTTTAGAAATTCTTTCCTAAATCATTGATAACTAGTTCATATTAGTATATATCAAGGCGAAAAATAATTTAATTTAATTTAATATTAGTTATATTAGTAGGATATTTACTTACTGGTGTAAGAATTCTTGGTCTTTAGACGATGCATAGTGTCTACTGTTTTCTGATGATGCCTTCTTTTTATGACTGCCACTCTGTGTTTGGACTTTAAAGATCTCTGCTTACATGACTAGAAGTCTAGTTTTGAGCTGTGCAAATTACTATTGTTTTGAGCTAGCTGCTGAGATATTGAGTTAGATTTGACTAGAAGAATCTTTGATCACACAATATTGCAGGTTTGGAGTGTTAATCAACTCCACAAACTATTCAGTTGCACCTTAGCATAAAGGAACTGATAGGAAAGGAGCGCATTAGGCTTGCTTTCTTTAAGAAATAGTTCTAGTACTTGATGATCGTTAAATTCTTCTTAACAAGTCATCTAGTCAACGTAATCATGTTAATATACTCTGAATGTCTTATCCTCCTATCGCGTCTATTAGCTCAAAATGGTAAAGCATTGTGCTATTGTTATTGCACAAGGTGTGGGTTCGATTCCCACATAGACGAATGTATTTATGAGCTGAGCAACTGTTTCAAAAATCAAAAATAGAAACCAGTACCAATGACACATTTTTCCTTCTTCTTTGGCCTATTGGTACTCTTGGACAAGCTACTCTTAGTAGACGATAATCAAAACGACAACAACATTTAAACGACAACAAGAATCTAACCTCTCATGACACACATCGGAATACATTCAAAACCCAAAGTCAGAAAAAAATTGGGAATTGATTGGTTTGTTGAATCGTAAACTCCCCCAAAATAATCATTGTTATATTACAACCGATGTGGGAGTTGAACCCACACTCTTGTGCATCGCACAAGGCTCTTACAATTGAGCTAATCGGCTTTGGCAAGAAACAAAACATTACCTAATACCTATAATACAAACAGGCGACACATGTTACTTCATAGAATGACACAAGTGTGTCCACAGAATGACACAAGATTGTTCATGGATTTAAACAGCCATAGAATGACACACGTTTGTACATACAATGACACACGTTGTCCATACAGTGACACAAGATTGTTCATAGAATTACACAGCTAGCCATCGAATGACACACGTTTGTACATACAGTGACACAGGTTTGTCCATAGAGTGACACAAGATTGTTCATCGAATTGCACAACCATAGAATGACACACGTTTGTACATACTGTGACACACGTTTGTACATGCAGTGACACTGAACTACCATAGAATGACACAGGCGATTTTCACTCTAGAATTACTCAAGCATCATACAGTGACAAGACACCTAACATCCAGTGACACTTAACTACCATAGAATGACACACGTTTGTACATACAATGACACACGTTGTTCATACAGTGACACAAGATTGTTCATAGAATTACACAGCTAGCCATAGAATGACACACGTTTGTACATACAGTGACACAAGTTTGTCCATAGAGTGACACAAGATTGTTCATCAAATTGCACAACCATAGAATGACACACGTTTGTACATACTGTGACACACGTTTGTACATCCAGTGACACTTAACTACCATAGAATGACACAGGCGATTTTCACTCTAGAATTACTCAAGCATCATACAGTGACAAGACACCTAACATCCAGTGACACTTAATTACCATAGAATGACACAAACGATTTTCACTCTAAAATTACTCAAGCATCACATACAGTGACAAGAGATCCAACATCCAGTGACACTGAACTAGCATAGAATGACACATGATGTTTTCACTCTAAAAATTAATGTCAAACCTAGTGTCATTTTATTGTTCAGTAAGTTTCATTGTATTTTCCACGAAATCTAAAAATCTCAAACCTACAAATTTAATTTTAAAATTAGATCGTTCAACTCATATTCAAAACATAGTGTCATTATCTTGTTTTGTAGGTGTCATTGTATTTTCCACTAAATTATAAATCCAAAAACTAGAACAAATGAATGAACAAACAATAACAAATTATAAATCAAAGACGTCACACATATAGATGAACAAAATCAAAATTCCGCAAAGATTACATGAAATCGAAAAAAGTAAGATTCGAAATGTAAAGAAATCTGACCTAGAATTTTGACCTCATTAGCATGCAATCAAATTTAATGTTCGCCGCGATCCACTTCTTTGATGATTTCATGATGCATAATCTCGTCTCAATCTTTTACACAATAGCCGTTACTAAATCCGATCGAATCGAAAAAATCGAGATCGCGATTTTGCTTGATTTTACCATCATCTTCTCGTTTCAAGAACCTGATTTTAGGCGTTCTTCATCATTGATCTAAATTCGCAGTGATTCTATGTAAATTCGAAACCCAGATTTGAGAAATTTGATGAATTTTTGTAAAGTTTTTGGGGATTTTGGATGAGAGAGAAAGAGGAGGAGATGGGAGGAAGAGGAGAGAGAAAGTGAATGACGGGAAGAGGGAAGGCTGCTTATCTTTTTTCTTTTTTTTTTTCTTTTTTTTTTTTTTTAAATTTTTGCGTATAATACGCGCGTGTCATTGTATGTGTCATTCCGTGTCACTCTATGGGAGTGCGCAGTTCTCACGCGAGCATGAGTTCGCACCTGATCTCGTCTGTATATATATATATAAGGGTTTTAAAAAAAGTCACCGATTGCGGCAATTATGTTACTTCATTAGGGTTATTTAGACAAAACCTCATCTACATAAATAGGGCGTCGACCAATGTAACATTTATCAACCGGTTTGTTCAAATCATTCTACGGACTATAGAGTATATATTTTCCATGAATGTAGCATGAAAAGTTGGAAAATGTTTTCTTAGGACGGATTATTCATGTACGGGAGCCACCATGATGCCAAAGGATCTTCCTTTGAAGCTGTTACAACACCAAGTTACATAATCCCCTCCTTTTTGGCCTTAAATGGCTCTAGAGCAAAAATGACTCAAATATTAATATTAGCTCATAGGAGACATATTATGTGTTGTGACAAATTATAAGAGCAGGTTAACCTATACTAAGTGGTTAAATCAACAAAAAAACACGCGTTAGGCTTAATGTGTGATGGAAGACAAAGGGTTTTAAAGGACCCCTAAACAGGATAATCAACCTTTTAAATTTATAGATGACACTCCCATGGTTCTCATGGTAATTTTTTGAGAACAATTGAAATACGTTGAAGAAATTGGCACAGTATCGATAAGTGCAATTTCTGAGAACAATTTAACCTTCCCCCTCCCCCCTTTTCGTCAAGGTAGCGCGGCGGACGACGGTTGATGGTAGCGAGATATGAAATCATTTGGCTACTTTAATCTTAGTTGGCCAACTGACCAAAATTGAAGATTGTCCAAAATGACATTGAAACAAAACAACCTGAACTATCCCACATTTTATTGTAGGAAAAGACTATTGACACCCATTCTAGCACTCCCACTAAGGCGTTGTTTGATAGGACTATTCGGATCAGATCAAAGTCATTAAAACCAGATCTGATAAGATCAGAATTGTTGAAATAACAATCAATGAATTTGGTCCATCATTGATACTAATTCGTTGAAATTCAATAAATTTTTCAACACATTTAGATTAGCTCACATTAGATCACCACCGGCAACCCTTTCCCACTCCACCACCGTGTCCATATTAACCCCTCTTGATCTCTCCCTTTTCGAGCCCACCGCCACCCTTTCCCCGACCCCACACCCTTCACAACCATTCCCCGTCGTCACACGAAGGTGAAGACGGGGATAAATTAGAGAGGAAAAGGGGTGAGATTAAAGAGAGCCAAGAGAAGAAAATCGGGTGGGGGGGCCGGGGGGGTGGTGGTTTCAAGTCACATGGTAGTGCTACGTGCTGGTGGAAGGAGATGAGGGTGGTGGTGCTTGGTTGTGGAGTGGGCAGGGGAGGAGAGAGAAAAATATTTGGGATGAATTGATGTTTGTGTTTTCATTTATTTTTTTGAAGCTTTAATTGTAAACCATTGATTGTAAAAAATGAATGGCTCCGAATAATTCATTTATATATCATTGCAATTATTGCTAATTAAAAACCTTAAACATGACACATGCTAACAGAGTTACCTTTTCTGTTAAAATTAGAGCAAAATTAATGCAAACCTCGGGGGTACCGTGGATATAACGAAAACCACGGGGGTACCACAGAGAATTACGTAAACCTCAGGGGTGCCGTACCGTGGATAATATCCCTATATTTTATAGAGATATTATCTATAATACCCCTAAACCTTCAGCTTTTATCAGGTGTACCTCCGAACTTTTCGGATTGCCCAGAATGCCCCTGAACTTCCCGTTTCCTCTAATTGCACCCAAATTTCTGTTTTTCCTCTAACGCCACCCAAACCCTTTCTAACTCTGTTAACTCCCACCCAACTCCGTTTCACCCCTTTTAACTTCCATCCCATTCCCTTCCCTCTTTGCAATTCTAAAAAAAAAAGGACAGATTAGTGAGAGCATTCAATGTAACTGTCAGATGGAAAAAAAAACCTCAGAGATTCAACGCCAGATTGAGGGTGAATCTACCATTGATTCGTACCAGATTAGGGCGTAAAGAAGACAATCTCCCAGTTAAGGTATTTTTGTCTTCTTTTACATGCAAAGTTCTAATTTTTTTCACGATTTTTTAGGGTTTGAAGTTTAAATTTTGAATTTTAAATTTCGTAGTTGTTGTTGGATTTTTTGGTGTTGGTTTAACGATTTGTTGGTGTTGGTTTTGTTAGTGTTGTTGTGCTATTGTTGATGAAGTTGTTGTTGTTGTTGTTGATGTTGTTGATGTTGTTGATGAAGTTGTTGCTGCTGCTTCCTTTGTTGTTGATGCTTCCCTTGTTGTTGTAACAATGGAGGAGAGAGAAGAAGAAGAAAACAAGAGAGTGTAACAATGGAGGAGAGAGAAAAGAAGAAAACAATGGAGGAGAGAGGGAATGAAGGAGAGATGAAGAAAAATTTGTTAGAAGTAGATGTGTTTAATAAAGAATGCAAAGAGGGAAGAGAATATGATGGAAGTTAAAAGGGGTGAAACAGAGTTAGGTGAGAGTTAACGGAGTTAGAAGGGGTTTGGGTGGCGTTAGAGGAAAACCAGAAATTTGGGTGCAATTAGAGGAAGCGGGAAGTTTAGGGGCATTTTAGGAAATGCGAAAAGTTCGGGAATCTAATATATATATATAAAAGAGGGATTTTTGAAGAGCCGAGAGAGAGTCCAACAAAAGATAAATACTGAGAGAGTTTAAAAATGAGAAACACCCCCCATTTTATTATTAACAACTCAAATGGAAATCCACATAGAGAATCCTTATTTTCGTGAGACTCTTTAATAAATGTATTGCGACATAATCACTTATAACATTACTTATGTGTATCGGAAAATTTCAAAACATATATCATTAGATTTGTTTCGAAATGTATCTCAATTTGAGATCCTTTTACACATTTTTACGATATGCAAAACAATTAAGTTACTCCGTATACATTTAGTAGAGATTTGTTTTTTGAAAAAAATAAAAAAGCTTAAAGAGAGTCCAAAATAAGAGAAATGGTGAGAGTGTCCAAAGAATGAAAGATTCTCCCAACATTTATTAGCCAGACTCCATACTTTCATAAAATTGCAATTTGAAAGATATTTAAATATGACGTGACATAATTAGTCGTAACTTTCATTTTATATATAAAAAAAATTAATACATATAACTCATTAAACCTGTTTTGAAATTTAATCTAAAATGAGTTTCATTATACATATGTTTGATAGAAATGCATTAATCAGCAGTCATGTAGCGAAAATTGCAAAAATGACTATTCCTAAACTAAACTCAACAAACAAAATATAAACACTACATCTGACTATCGAGGAAACATGTTCAACGTGGAACTTTTGTATAATAAGAATTATCATACACAATATAATATGTGTACCGTGCAACGCACTCATGAAAGATTAAAATGGAATTTAAACATCTGTTCTTTTTTTGTATAAAAGAGGGATTTTTGAAGAGCATAAAGAGAGTCCATCATTTGAGAAATACTCAAAGAGTTTAGTGTATGGTGAAAGAGCGCAAAAGAAGAGTCAATCATTTAAGAACTAATCAAAGAGTTTAGTGTACGGTAAAAGAGCAAAATGAAGAGTCCATCATTTAAGAATTACTCAAAGAGTTTAGTGTATGGTGAAGGAGCAAAACATGAGATGATAGATTACACAGTTAATTATTAATCATTTACACTATATTATAGAAATACGGTATGATTGATCATACAATTGGTTAGTGTATCAGAAACTTTTGAAACATATATCATTTTATTTGATTTGAAATGAATTTCAATTTGAGATCCATCTATACATTTTCCGATAAGCAATGCATAATGATTACAATCGACTTTATATACTATATCTATTAAAAAAAGGTGTTTTTCAAGAGTATAGATAAAAAATGTTGTTTGTATAATTTAAACATGAACAATCTAGACAACTTTGTATTTTTTTTTTAATTGATCAAGATTTTAAAATACATGTAAGCAGCATCACAACAATTGTTATGAATTATTTATATTGAAATGATAGCATAATTTGTTATAAACAAAAAAATTATTAAGAATGATATAATATTTGAACCGTGCAACGCACGGGCTTAAAACTAGTACACCTAATAAAAGCGAAAAGTACAGAGGTACCATAGATAATATCTATATTTTATATCTATACATTGTCATGACCCTTGTCAAAACCATAGATACTACGTAGAAAGTACTCCCGCTACCCCGCTAAAATATAGTCCGGTAGTTAAATGCCTTCTAGTTCCACCCAGTTGACGATCCATTTCAGCGTCAGACGCTTGAACAGTTGAAGTCGTGCAGACAAAGCCAACACACACAAACACAAACACAAACTGAAAAGAAGGAAATGAGAATGGGAGCAAAAGTATCGAAATTCCAAATAATATGGCCCTTCTTCTTCATCCTCATCGTCCACATACTCGGCATTTTGCTCTTTACTCGAGGTTTCCTCCTCACTCGCACTGAACTCCCTCATTTCAGCAACTGCTCCGACATCTCTAATTCTCCTTGTTCTTCTTCCGGCGGCGGCGGCAATGGAACTTGCTGGACTAAGCCGGCGATCGATCGCCTCGTCATCATCGTTTTCGACGCCCTTAGGTACTCTCCAATTACGCCAATTCACTTGCATTTTCTTGAGTGTTTCTTTTTTTCTTCCTAATTATTAAATTTATATTTGTTTTTCAGATTTGATTTTGTGGCGCCGAGTAGCTTTTTTCCAGGTTAGTTAGTCATATGCGATTTTCAATTGTTTATTAGGTTAATAATAATGCCGTCTTATTGATCATCGAAGCGAATCGGTGTTTATACTATCTTCTTGTCGATTGTTTGCTGGATTTTATATTGCTAGTGAACTTGTTCCTGTTTGTTGATCTTAACTGAATATTTGCATAAGTTTGGTGTGTTAAAGAGGACAATATGTCAGAAAATAATGCTGAGACAATGTGATATTGAACTCATTTGCTTTAAGAATTTTCGGATTAAGTCGACGTATATAGTGCTCCGTTGATGTTTGAAGGCGTTATTTTTGAATTCTCGATGCATTGTGTTTGTCGATCGTGAATCTGCAGCAGTAGAGACCGTTGCCTCTCTATAGCTGTATTATTTGTCTTCATACACCCTCAAGTGGGATTGTGGGAGAATGTTCGCCAAGCCTAACTTGGCAGTGAGGGTCTTTTGTTGTGACTAAGAGAATGTCTTTGGTAAGAAGATTAGCTAAGTGGTGTGGATGTAGCCTTCAAACATCTTATCTCGAACATAATGGCAGTCCAAGCGCAAATGCTTGGTCCTTTCGTAAAACAGAGGGTTCGTGCTATATGCTGTGCGTCCTTGTTATCACAAAATAGGGTCATAGGGAAGTAACCACAACTTGTAAGTCATGTTGCAAACCAGTGCTCCATTCTAGTTCGATAATTGTATCAGACATAGCTTGACATTCACTTTCTGTAGAAACGTACCGTAACCTGTCTATGATCTACCACTGTAAGAGCAATTGCTCCCGTCTGTAATTCTGTATCAGTGAATGCTTCCACTGTTAGATTGAGTTTTAAAAAATAACTCTAGGTCAGCACTCAGCAGTGCTTTTGAGATACCTGAGGACAGGCATAGCAACTTGTAGGTGAGGATTTCAAGGTTGACTTAAAAACTGACGTCATTTCTGCAAAGAGTAATCACAAAAAAGTTTGATGTTGCTAGGGAAGGGATCAGAGCAGTCTTTGCAATCTTGTAGATGAGCATCCTTGAGTAGATCAAGGATATACTTTCAGAGATTGAGGAGAATCCTCTCAAAAGTTCTGGAAATCTCAAGCCCTAGGATATATCTCAGTTCTCCCAAATTATTGTAACTTGAGAGTCTCTGTGTTATTTTAGCAAAAGTTATAGGGTACCTTACTCTGATAAGTTCTTTCCGTGCTTTTAACTGAAAGTTCCTTCATTTTGTCTTAAGGAAACAATCTGTCTGTTGTTGCAGAGAAGAAACCTTGGATGGATAAGTTGCCAGTACTACAAAAACTAGCAGCTCAGGCTGGATCATCAGCTAGGATTTTCAAAGCCATTGCCGATCCACCTACAACAAGTTTACAGCGTTTAAAGGTGCACTGTTCATCCTCTATTGTTATAATTTTAGTTATTCTATCTAATTCCATTGTTTGCGAATGGTTTTGTCTCATGGTTGTCTGCTTTTCTTTCTTTTATCTAGGGCTTGACAACTGGTGGATTGCCAACTTTTGTAGATGTGGGGAACAGTTTCGGCGCTCCTGCAATCGTTGAAGATAACTTTCTCCAACAGGTTTCATTCTCCTCTTCTGGCCGATTAATCATTCACATTATCCTTCCAATAATCAAAGCAGTTACTTCAATGCAATAATGGGGAAGATGGGATCCGCACATGGTGCTCATGTAGCGGTGTGTTGGAATTACTGGCATGCAATGTGGTTTATATGCTTCATTTGTTATTGCAGCTTGTGGAAAATGGCAAGCAAGTAGTGATGATGGGTGATGATACATGGTTGCAGCTGTTCCCTAAACATTTTGAGAAATCTTTCCCATATCCCTCTTTCAATGTGAAAGATTTGGATACGGTATTTGTTGAATTGTGTCTGATCATTCCTATTTTATTTCAAGATTATGGTAGTAGTGAAGACGTGGCTTTCAAAACTTGCAACTTCTTTATATTTCTTGCTAGGTCGACAATGGATGTGTGGAGCACTTGGTTCCATCCCTGAATGAAGGAAATTGGGATGTGCTGATTGCGCACTTCCTTGGAGTGGTATGTCAGTCTACTTTATGCTAAATACTTATATTGTATTCGAACTTGAATGGTCTATTGTTCCTTAACATAGTTTTTGGCCTGCAAATGTATTTAAAAAAAAAAATATTTATCTATTATAGTATGTCAAATTAGTGGTGATACATTCTACTTGTTATGGTTTACATTATTACTTTGTATGGTTTTTCTATCTAATTGTACCACCTTCCACTCCAGTAAAGAGATTTGATCTTTCAACGGAATAGCTTTCACAGATTTAAAATGATCCGTCTATGACATCACTATAAATGAACTTGAGCTGTGTTTATCCTGGAACAGGATTAAGATACCAGATGTCTGGGGTTGAAGGCATGGCTGTATAATGGATAATTTTGGAGCACTTAATAGTGTTGTCAAATATACCATGTTCGGATTGGTCTTGAACATATTCTGTCAGAAATCTTTGGAGTTTTTGTTTTAGGCGACATTTGTTCTGATTGGTACGCTATTTTGTCTGCTATGGAAAAAGCTAACATGGGGGGGCATGCTTAGAAAATACCAACAATGTGAAGGAGTTTTAGACTTTTAGATGGGTATGTTCACTGTTGGTCAGCAAAGTGTTTTTTTCACACTGGTGCTATGATGAGTTCTCTAAATTACACCAATTACAGTTGTTAGGCTGCTGTGATGGAGCGTGCATCAACCTCTTATTATATTAGTGAACCAAATTTTAATGTCTGGCTTGAATTTTTTGGCACTTACTGATGGAAAGAAGAAAGAGAAGCGGGAATAGAGGATAAAGTATAAATTTCAGCGCTGTAGGCCTACTACCACCTTGTGTCCGAATATTTGCTTCATGTGGTGGAAAAAAGTAGTGGATGTTATTATCATCTCTTCCTTCATTGTGAGTTTTGCTTATATGCTTTGGCATGGTTGACTGGTGTACACGAGGATCAATCTGTTCTCGATCTTCTCCGGATGACATTTGTGGGTTAAGGGTGAGAAAGTGAAGAAGTTGCTTTCAAATTTTGCTGTGTGTACTTGTTTCTGGTGCATTTGGAATTACCAGAAATCACGAATATTTCTGGGCAAAGTCATTCTTTTGGATATGTTTTGGAGAGGGTTGGTTTTCTTGCTTCTTTTTTGGCTTTGGAGCGTGGTATCCCTTTAATCCTTTTAAATTGGGCTTTTTTGTAACTATTTTGGATCAATGAGGCCACCTTTTCCTCCTTTGCCTCTCTATTCTATTAATCTCTCCATTTGTTTCATTTCTTTATGTTGCGCTTGTGTTCCCCTCACATACCCAAGTCCAGCGTAAAGGAAGGAAATGGAGGGAATGATGAATTTTTCCTTATCAAAAACAGAAAAAGAAGCTGCTTTAGAGATATCAATTTGAAAGTGAGTAAGGATCTTTCAAGCGTTCAGATAAGTGTAGGACCAATGTTGAAATTAATGGGAGGAGAAGTTATAACAAGAATGTGGGAAATGTGGCATAGTGGAAGGTGATGTTTCTTGTGATGGTGCCTCTGCTCATGGGGATCTGATTTCTAAGCCATGATGGACAAAATTTTCCTGGCTGGTTTAAATTCTGAAAAGAAAAGGGATATGTGTCTCCTCTTTGTTTCCTCGCATGTATGGTCTATCTGTCTATCTGACTTTTTTAATTCTCCCGTGTGTGTTTTTTTATTTTCCTGAGGGAGATTCATGGGATCATCATTTGATAAGAGCTCCTTCTGAGGGGGAGATTTCGAAAGCTGTGAATTTGTGTGGCAACAAGAAGATGCGAAATTGAGGGATTGACTCCTCAGAGAGTTTTAGCTGTATATCAGTCTTCTTGATACTAGCTAATATGGCAGCCTCTCCTTAAGAAGTTTAAAGTTCCTGTCAGGGTGCTAGCTTTACTGATGGAGTATGATTTTTGGCAGGTTTAAATACTTCAGATATTTTACAATGGTGTCGGCCTACTGTCGCTTATGTCTGAATCTGCTTCATGTATTGGTAAAATAGTGAATGAATACTTTCTTACTTTACTGTGAGTTTAGCCCTAAGCTTTGGCATTGCTTGACTGCCGTATGAGAAGACCAATGACTTTGTCTTATCACTCCTTCCTCTGTGGTTGAGTTCCCCCAAGTGAGATTGTGAGTTCGGGGGCAAATGAATAGAAGTCCCTCTTTATGTTTGGGATGTTAATTCTTAATAGTTGGTGTTAAAAGATGATGTTAAGGTTACATGAAGTCATGGATTTCAATTAGCATCCCAAATGCAACAAAATAGTTCTTAATCACCTATTATTTGCAGATGACTTGCTCATTTTCTGAAAGGGTGATCTCAATTCAGTCTATGCAGTGGCAAACACCTTCAGAAAGTGTCAGGATTGGCTGTTAAGCCTCTGAAATCAATATCTACATGGAGCTGTAAAGAATAAAGTAATGGAGGAATTTGTGAGAGCAACCGGCTATGTCATTGGCAAATTCCCTTTCAGATACTTAGGAGTCCCCCTCCACTCTTCCAGATGAAAGCAGCAATGTACTTCCCACTCATACAGAAAATCAAAGCGAAACTAAATCACTGGGCAAATATTTACATATTCTATGCTGGAAAACTGCAGCTCTTAAAGTCTGGTTTTAGGGCTTCAGTCTTACTGGATTGTACTGAAGAAAATAAGCAGATTGTGCAGGAAGTACTTTTGGGGAATAAATGATAAGAGGGAAAATACACTTTTATAAGCTGGAAACAAATCTGCAAATCCAGAAAAGAGGGAGGTTTGGGGATTAAAGAGGTCTTAAACTGGAATAAGACTCTTTACTCCATATGGCTGATAAAGTCGAATCACTGCCAAGAAAATTTATGTACAAAATGGATGAGGGCCTACTATGTTGAGCAAAACTCTATGTGGGATATTGGTATTAAAAATGACTGCTCAAGCAATTGGAGACAGTTAACTTACCTCATGGATGAAATAATCGAGAAAGCAGGAGGTAAAGGGGAAGCAGAAAAAAATCATAGAGTGGAGCAAAAGTGGCAGCAACGGTAAAAAGATATACCAATCCTTCTGCAGCAGGTAAAACAATGTCAATTGGTTCCAAACAGTCTGGAATTTGTAAAATATGCCAAAGAGCATCATATAATTGTCCTAGCTATCCACAATGCCCTTCCCACTGTGGATAAGTTAAAGAAAAGAGGATTGAGCATTCCGAACAGATGTGTGCTCTGCAAATCTGAAGAAAGTGCAAGCCATCTGTACTTTGAGTGTCATTCTTCAAAGGAATCTGGAACTCTATACTAGCTTGGATGGGATTTACTCAAAGGAATTGGATTCTGATGCAAGAATTGAACTGGTTCAGGCATATTCTGAAGGGGAAGCTGGCAAAACACCACATGCTAAGAGCACCTTTCACAAGGACTATGTATGAAATATGGATGGAAAGGAACAACAGAAATTTTCAGGACAAACCAAGGCCAAACAAGAGAATTGTAATGAGGAACATGTATTACACTTGGGTTAGAGTGAAGGAGAACATGTGTAATGCTAGCTAGCCTGTTTGGCCAAGCTGCAAATTCTGTAGAAGTACTTCTGGAGAAACTTCTTCTGCAGAAATTTTCGGGTGTTTGGCAACCCCATTTTAGAAGTGCTTCTAGGAATCAGAAACAGTTTGATATCCGTTTGGCCCATTTTTCTTAATTTCGATTTTTCCTACTTAAAAATTTATGTTCGCGTTTTCAAAGTTTAGGTCGAAGGGAAAATTAAAGAAAATAATTTCTTTTTTAATAACATCAACATTAATCTTAGGTGAAATTAACGAAACGAAAAATCGGGAAGAAAAACGAGTTGATTAAACTGTAAAAGGAGTTTTGGAAAAATCAATGAACCTAACAAAAGCAATTGACCTGGGAATTTTAGCCATCAATGCCATTGTTCATTATACTACTGCTATATATTTGTCATAAAGAAGACAGTGTTGTGTTGCCCAAAAAATCCCAAAGCCGAGCATCAGGGGAGAGGAGAGCTTGAAAATATAGCCACTGGCCAAAAATGGTGGAGAGCAAAGTCATTTTTGTTAAAAGAAGAGAGAGAGAGAGAGATGAAGAGAGTGAAGAGAGATGGAGCAGCAATCGTGCCAAGAGGAGAAGTAGAAACAGAAATTCTAATTTGGGGCTTCTCCTTTAGGCCCTCAAAAAGCTGTTTTGGGCTTCTCGAAAAGGTAGAAGTGCTTCTAGTTTTACCCCTGTTTGGCCCAGTTTCTACTTCTCACCCCTAGAAACACTTGTAGAAGCTTGGCCAAACAGGTAGAAGCTAGTGGCTACTTTTTAGGTGAGCACTCTGCTCCCCTTTTGAAGAACATATATTTGCAACACTCATTCTGGTAATACAAATGCTAAGTTCTTTCCAAGGAAAAGAGTCATGGATTTCGATTGCCAGCAGGCAGCAATATCTGAGCAGTCATGTTCTATCTTTATATTCCCTAGTGTATAGATATACAACAACAACAACAACAACATCCAAGCCTTATTCCCAAAATGATTTGGGGTCGGCTAACATGAATCGTCGTCTAGTAACCGTCTTATGCGCGCCATAAAATTTCAAAAACGTTGTGAACCATTTAAAAATGTTGACATACTTTCGACAAGAGTTTTAGAAAGTCCTCAAAATAAATAAAAAGTTTGAAAATTAGTGAAAAACATATGAACTTTGAACACCAAGTAAGGAAAAGTTTTGGATCAAGTTAGGAAAACAAAACAAAGAAACTAAAAAGAGTCAACTTAAGTCCTCCGCATGGATAGCGTCTCTCCACACCGCCCTATCCAACACCATACTCTCTTCAAGCCCTAGGAAGCTCATATCACTTCTAATCACCCTCATGCAAACTAATCACCCTCATATGTTCCTAGTGTATAGATATGTATGTGAAAATATGTAAGGGCCTGTTCTATACACCATACTATTTTGGAATTTCATTTTTTTTTTTTTTTTTTTTTTGTGATTTTGCGAATTTTCTTTCTTGCAACTTTTTGTAGTAAATGCTAGGTTTTTTTTTTCAAATATGTTTACCGGATTTCGTATTTTTCAGGACTTGTATGAAACTTCTTCATCTTTGTGAACTTTTTCTTACAATATGTTAAAAACTGCTCATATGACAGAGCCTAGACTTTAGTTACTCTTGTCAAAGCAGTAAAGCACAAGCAAGCTGAATTTTTAATGGTGTAGTGTGTAGATGACTTCATCAGTAAATTGGACATCAGGCTGTGGTAATTGTTCTGGACTTTTTAGTTTGATTTAGATCTTTTAAGAAATGATGACAATCATGACATGAAATGAATCAAGGAGGTAAAAACAATTTGGTGACTGGCGGTGCTAGTGCATCAAGGCAGTGGATAAAAAGAGTAGTGCTTTTATTAATACTTATCATGTCTTCTATGTACTCTGCTTCTGTTTCTCTTGTTATGATTTGGAGGAGGGGGAGGGCTGAGTACTTGATAGGAGCAATGAAAATCCCTGTTAACTTTCTTACACTGGTCAGTTATTTGAACTTGTGAGCTGTGTTGGAATTGCATGTAACTAGGTCTTCTTTTTGTACTGCAGACTATTCTGTATTCTTTCTTTTCCTTTTTACACTTATTTACACTGTCAATACAGCTTATGATTTTCTAAGTTTTACTTTTTCTTTAATATATCAGGATCACGCTGGGCATATTTTTGGCGTCAATACAGATCCAATGATTCAAAAGTTGGAACAGTATAACAAGATAGTGGAGGTAATTTACCGAGCTTGAGCTAACATGGAATAGTGTTCTCATCAATGATGTACATCAATGTCGATAGTTTGGCTTTTTTCTGGCTGGTAAAGGAGCTACTAAAATAGTGGACTTATTAAGGCTGCATTCTCTAAACATATGCAGTATAGTGTTTTGGGTAAGGGAAAGCAATTTAACTAATGAAAAAGGTCCGACTTTTTTATTTGAGCATGAGCAGTCCTCATGTCCAATAAGACGAGTAACCTCAGATCTACTCAAGTATCCCCCCCCCCCCAATTTCCAATAACAAGGGTGGTTGGTGGTAGCCATGATACAATGAAAGAGTTTGATAGGGTTTTTTAAAGAGGAGAAAAGAGGTGGAGGAATTGAAAGGAAAGTTTTTGATTGAATGATACAGATTTGTATTTCAAGCTCTCCTTCTAGAATAAACTTGAGCTAAAGGCCTTATCTCTCTTATTTGGTAGATGGAGTCTTATTTTTACAGTTCAAAGGACTTCATGCAGCATCATGTGATGCATTCACATAGGTAGACCAGAGGAGACGACACAGTAGGACAGTCATGGTAGTAGAGAGGAGGCGAAAAGCCGAAAACACCAGTTTAATGACTAAAATATAGGTGACGATAGTACGATGACCTTGAGTGGCCTCGGACTCCCAATGTGTATTTCACCACAAGTAAACACTGAAATGATGATTGATTGCCTTCTTATTTCTCTTAGTGACTCCCTATCTATAACCTCCTAGATAGATTGCTCCCCAAATAAAACTCATAAGTAAATGACAACACTGCTCTTTCCATTGCCTTCTAGAAGGCTGGTTAGTTAAGGGGCTGCTCTATTACACATCATCAGTCTCAGAACAGTTGCAAGCCATTCAGCGACCTGATTGTCCAAGTCTGAATTGATATTACTGATTCACTCGACACCCTGAGATAATCGAAGCTTTTAAGTTATCCTCATTGGAAGTGGAATTATCACTGTACATAAAAAACCCTTCTTCACCCTGGAAAGACACATGATATAGATAGCAGTTACATAGTACGCCGTGATAGGAAACGGTCTAAATCACCTTGAATAGCATTGTTCACTGCATCCTGCAGAATAGCGAATACTGAATCACTCCGTGTGTTTCATTTTCCTGCTGCTTTAGCCTCTTCATTTGCAGTCTGGATAACCCCCTCTTGTAACTCTACACTCAAAACAAGATTCACTCCACGCCCCTAAAGGGTTCGAGAACAACCAGGATTTTCTGCCTCAACCTAGAACACTGTGATTCATTGTCATTAGATCCTCTGATTCGCTGAAGTTGCTTCTGTGTAACACATTGACTGACAACTCTCAGTCATCTGATCCCTTCTGGTATTTTATTAACCATTAAATTGTGAAACCACAATCTACAGCCAGCACCATGTGTTCAACATATGTAAGCTCTTTTCTAATTCATTTTATTCTATCCAGTGTCCTGGATAAAAATGCCGAACTGATCTTCCTTTGAACAACGCCCCAATATTAGAAACCTCTGTTGGCTGTTGAACTCTGCCCTTGTCATCTGCCTCCCAATTCTTTTTTCCTTCTTCATCTACTCCCTTAAAAAGGAGAAAAGGAAAACCAATTGTCTCGTACATTTCTATTTTGAGAGATTGTCCTTCGAGCTGCACAGTAGTGAGGTATAGTGAGTCTTGTTGGCCCCATATAGGGGCAACAAACTAAAAAATATATATGTGGAGAGAAGATCTAAAGTTTATTTAAGTTGTAAAAAAGGTTGATGTATTAGAACTATACTCAACAAAGTGCCCATGCCTGATTGAAGCTGTGAAGTCCCAAATGCCATCCATAATTGGACTCAGACCAGAGGGTCGCCGAAGACATTAGAGAAGACTTGCAATCTACAGCCAACTTCCCGAGAAGTGATGGCTTTGCATACGCATGTCTCATCCTCTATCAAATACATAGAGGCCTAGACTGAAATCAATTTCGTGCGCTTCCATCTCTCTTTAACGAGGTGCTCTTCCATCTCTATCTAATGAGATGGTCTTAGCAAGTTAGTATCCTAAAATTTTGCTTATTGGGAACAAGAAGCAGAAACATCATCATTGTTAATATTGGACTTTGATATGCGTAGAAAAAGCCCTGCAGACTACAAGTTTATGTTTGAATTCTTTTTCTTTTTTTTGTTTGTTTTGGGAAGTGTTAAACATGTTAGGGGTCGAGGAAGACCCAAGATGACTTGGATGAGGGTGATTGAAAGTGGTATGAGCATCTTAGGGCTTGAAGAGAGTATGGTGGCGGAGAGGGCGGTGTGGAAAGATTCGATACATGGACGCAATATGATTCGTTTTGATTTCTTTGTTTGTTTTTCTAAACCCCTTTTCTTTCGCCTCCTACTCTTTTTATCTTCTCTCAAACCTTTTCTTTCAATTATTTGTTTAAAGTTCATATGTTTTCCACTTATTTCACAACTTTTTTAATCTTCGGTTTTCCTTTCTTTGGATAGCTTTTTTTTTTAAAAAAAAAAAAGAAAAAAAACTCCTTTTAAACGTGTTTTATTATTTTCTAACTTATTCACAGTGATCTTTAACTTATACGACATCCCCGAGACGGTTACTTATGACGATTCATGTTAGCCGACCCCAAATCATTTTGGGAATAAGGCTTGGTTGTTGTTTTGTTTTGTTATTTAGCTGAGGCCATAAATTTGTGATTGATGAGAATTGAGAAGTAACCTTTTTTTTTTAATCTAATCCTAAAACCCTTTAATCTAGAGATTAATTTATTGAAGCGATGCTACTAACGTGCGTGAATCTATTTTTCACCCGCAAAATGACAGGAAAACAAAACCAACATGTTCAATTGTGGCAACTGCTTGTTCAATACCTTATGAAAAACTACATGCTCACCGTTTCTTGTTACATGCTCAACAGTTTAAATTTTGTGATCAATATGATCTTAACTGCATCCTTAGTGGTTTTAACTATGTACTCAACGCTAAGCTAAACACATGCTTGTTGGTTTCATGTAGATGCTCAATAACTTTAACTATATGCTCAAATCTTTTCTACACCATTATTTAGCGGTGAAAGAAGGATTCACCCAGGGGTGTATGTAATTATTTGCCGTAGCAAGGTATGTCGAGAGAACACGGAGTGTCCATAGGCTAATGTAATAAAGTTGTTTATCGTCATTCAGAGATTATCCGAAGGCATTCCACAAAGTGATTTAAGGCAATCAACTCTATTCAAAATGCTATATGATTAGCTGATCCACTCTGGGATATGCCTTCAAGTTGTGGAATAATCATGCGATTATTATCTTATATTGTCATCTGGGAGGATAAGACGGTTACTAGACGACGATTCATGTTAGCCGACCCCAAATCATTTTGGGATTAAGGCTTGGATGTTGTTGTTGTTGTTGTTGTATTGTCATCTGGGAGGATCTTTTTACACATCAGGGTGTTAATATTGAGATGCTGAGAGATAATCAGTGAAGAAAGGTGGCAAAAAGTTACATCTGCGATGATAGAAATCATGGTGTGAGCAAGGTTGAGTTATCAGTAAATATCATTGAGCACTTAGTTGAGATTATTGAGATCATATATATTTTAGAAATTCATTGTGCATGTGCTGTACTAAATCGTTGAGCACATGGTTAATGCCATTGAGTTTGTAATTGAAATTGATAAGAAATTAATTAAAATCATTGAGGATGTTTTTATGAAAGGTTTGGGGTGAAAAAGTTGACTTGCCTCCTATATTGCTATTGAGAAATGGTGTCTTGGTAGTTCAGGATCTATATGAGGATTTTCTGGTTTCTCAAATCTGTAGTCTTTATAAGAATATGATTCTCCCACACAATATAATAGATATTAGTCTTCGCTCTTCAGTGCATGAATCATTCAAGGTTATCAGTACTCTAGCTCTATTCTGCTTCTTAATTTACTGAAGATTCATGTCTATTTTGTATTGTCTTACATTTTTTTCGTTTTTGAGATGATGTTATCTATCACATACAATGTTAACCCTTGCTGCTTAACTGCGTGTGCTTTTTCTATCAGGAAGTTGTTGAGGCAATGAAGAAACAGTCAGGGCCAGGTGGCCTCCACAAAAATACTTTTTTGGTCGTGATGGGTGATCATGGCCAGACATTGAATGGGGATCATGGTGGCGGTAGCCCTGAGGAGGTGTGATATGAGCATTTTTCTTTCATAAGTCAACTAGATTTGGCTTATCTAGAATTAGCAAAAAGGGGAATTGCTATATTTGAATTCTATTGTAACCCATGTGCAACCATCATGGTTCCATATTCTAGTGTTCAACAACTGATGTGTGCTTTCCAATGCAGGTTGAGACATCAATTTTTGCAATGAGTTTGAAGAGTGCCCAACCTTTTCTACCACCTGAGCTCGATTTGGTATCCTGTGGATTGAACGTGGTATATCTCTTTTCTCATTCATAATCTTGAGTGTTGTTACATGGCCAAAAAAGTTCCACCCTTGGATATGTGGACCAATGAGTCTGCCTTTCTTTGTATTTAAAAATGTGGATATTGGCTCATAAATCCTGATTCATGGTGTGTATGCAAAAGGTTCTTACTGATTTAGTCATTTTTAATGTTTGTTTATGCACTTACCGTTTGATAAAGGACTTAACTCTTATTCTAGGACAGAATGCTCTCATGTTCTTGTCTTGGCTATTATCGAACTTTACACTCTTGGTGAAATAAAAGTCAAATATTCATACAAGATCTTGGAGGTTTGTGCACAGACAACACTGCCAAATAGTGCCTCTTGCAAACCTTTGTTTTACTGATTGTATCTGTTATGGGAATGGGTGTGCTTCCATTCTGAAATCTAACCTTCATGTATTAGTGGCTTATTTAGTGTGAGGTCTTAGATTGAGTTTGCCAATGAATTTTATGGAGGGTATTCCTTTTGTAATTCTCTGATAGTGAAGATTCACCATCAAGTAGGCGTCTTTGCTCATTGCATTACATATGACATTTCATTCCTCACCTATGGTTCGTAATATATATGAAACTGAAACATATTAGCATTGTGACGTAGAAGCACTAGTGGACTATGCCACTACACCACTACCACACATCCCATCTGGGCTCCATCTAGAAAAGTCAAATACCTACTTCTTAGCTTGTCTACCGAAGCAAGTAGGTTAGTGAATTCGATCAGTAGCTATTAGATTGATGAATAAATCTTTTTCCTGGCTAACTATGACTTGAATAATATATGACCATTAAATTGCTGGTAAACATTGGTATGCACCTAACTTGACCCCTTCATGTGTTTGGAGTAAGGGATGAGAGGTTTTGCTGTAATGCTTGAGTCATATTAATGTTTGTTACTTGATATTTCTCAGGATGCTCAGGAACTATGCATTGGCACTGTTGAACAGGTTGGTTTAATTAAGTGGTCATACCATGCATTTGAGCTATATTTTTCTTATTGAATTTTCCTGATTGTTCCCTCTTCAAGTGTCTGCCTGTGTGACCATATAGTTAATTATTTCATTTACTATATGCAGCTTGATTTTGCAGTGACCATGTCAGCAATGCTTGGTGTTCCTTTTCCTTTTGGAAGGTGCTGTGTAAGCAATTTCTCAGTATTTTCATTGAGCATCTTCTTGTGTGAATATGTTTGGTTTGTATCGTAGTTCCTATTTTGGCTGACCCAAGAAAATTCTGTTTTTTCCTCTTCCTTTTTCTTTATTTTGCTTTTTTTTTTTTTTTTTTTTTTAAGGAATCTTGCATAATTTTGCATTTTGACCCCTTTCTATTCGAACATTAGTTTTGTTGACGTGAGATCGGGGTATTTCAGGGATATATGTAAACACTGAATACATTCCTTAATATGTTGGTTTTTCTTCACTTCAATAACACAATGAGACAAAAGGAGTAAAACCACTATCAGAAATAAAACTTGTACAAGAGGCAGAGTTTCAAACTATAAAGAAGACACTGGATTATTGTCGGACATTGAAATGTGATAGTGGTGTATGGAGATTGGATGATTGCCTATGGAAAGAAGTGCTGCAGATTTCATAGTATGCTTGTTGGAAATCAGCTTTCTAGGATAGGACATAGACGCCTTTCGTTATTGCTTTGTTGGGGCACGTTTTTTGTGGGAACACCCCTTCTCCTTTATAGCACCAAAAGAAGAGTCAAATTTTCAATATAAAGCAAAAATTCATCTGTGAGAAGCTATATGCTCGTATAATTGTGAAAGACTATTAAGCGATACTAGTTAGTGGGACATGGAAAGTGTGATTGCCACTACGTTTTGGTGGCTACCAAAATACCAAAGTACTAGCATAAATTTTTAATGTTATACATTGTTTAAAGGGTCTCTAAATTATCTTCGTCAACCCTCTTTATTTTTTTCTCACCTATGATCTATGTTACCTTGACTCGGATCCGAGAATTGGACACAAACACAAATCCCCTTGCCCGATCCTCAATTCTTAAAATTTAAGGACACTGGGACATTGTCCGATTTGTGGACACGGGTGCGGGGACCTTTTAAAAAATAAAATACTATAATATCTTTTTGGGAGGTTGGAGTGTTTTTTCAGTTCTATAATGATTTTTAAATATGAAAATATACTTATTATTTATGTCATGGGAAGGTAAATTATACCATGCTTCCGGGAGCATAAGGAGTCAAGGAGCATGGTGGTCCTTCTTACAATAGAGGAGTAGGGACCACACTTGAATGGATTTTAAATTATTTTAAGTGTGGTCTCTACTCCTCTATTGTGAGAAGGACCACAATGCTCCTTGTGCTCCCGGGAGCATGGTATAAGCATTGGCATGGGAACTCTCACTACCTTTTAATTAATGGAAT
This sequence comes from Spergularia marina, assembly GCA_963680865.1. Classification (NCBI taxonomy): domain Eukaryota; kingdom Viridiplantae; phylum Streptophyta; class Magnoliopsida; order Caryophyllales; family Caryophyllaceae; genus Spergularia; species Spergularia marina. The sequence goes on along the minus strand of OY804553.1, from coordinate 14,834,414 downwards.
GGATTGTGGTGGTCCACGTGACCCTCCATTGACCCACCAATCACCTTTGTTTTTTTTTTCTTTCAAAACAAAAGTTAATGATGTCTGCCCACTGACCCCTCAACACTTCGTTTTTCAATAAACATAATTGTATTTCTCCCTCTTCTTCTTCGTCCTCTCTTCCTCTTCCTCCTACAATGGTGACTGCCTCACTAGACCTTCCCTTGCCGTGTCCATTTGTCAAATGAAGAGTCGGACCCGGATTTTGTACCCGGATCCGTGTCGTGTCGTGTCAACACGGGTACAGGGCTAAATATGCTTAACAGAGCCTATGACAAATTGTCAATCCTAATCTCTCTTCTCTAATGACAACACCAAAACCATCTTTACCATCCTTTCGAGCAACAATTACAATTACTCTAATAGCAAAGATGCACACAATACCCTGTCCCAACTACTAAACCCTTTTGTGATGTGATTGAAAGAGAAAATTTGATTTAGGGTTGCTGGAAAAGGGTTTAGGGCCAACTTTTCTGGTGAGTGGTTTTGGACTGGATGGTGGTTGATATGGCACTTTGCCAATAGCTGTTATTGGGCAACTATTACACCCAAAAAAATGGCATCGAGTTTTTACGGAAATATAAAAGTAATAAGTGAATTGTTGTTATCGACACTATAGAAAAACCCTTGTTAAATACCAACAATATAAAAATAAATCATGTTAATCTCGTGATTTGGAATCAACAAATTTATTGAAAAACGCGTGAATAAATTAATTTAATAGTAAAAAAATAGGAATTATGTCATAGAATTTCATTTACAAATGAAACTTTTAATCGCTTTTACTATAGAGAGAATAGTTTATTTCGAGTTTGTTCTTTTTTTTACAACGAAAAATTATGTATGTTTCGTGTTTATTTTTGAGGTTTTTATAAAGTGCGGCACTCTATGCAGCAACAACAACAACAACAACGCAACCTTATTCCCAAAATGTTTTGAGATCGGATAACATGAATCGTCCTCTATAACCATCATGTGCGGGGGACATAAAGATCGGCGCAAACAAGTTTTAACAAAGTAGTGAAAATACGTTTAGCAATAGTTTAAAAAAAAAAACCATCTAAAGAGAAGGAACACAAATAAATTACAAAGATATTTTAAAACAAGTGAAAAATGTATGAACGTCTACAAATAAGAAGAAAATGTTTAAGAATAGAAGAAAATAGGAAAATCATTAAAAAACCATTTTCAAAACAAACAAACGAAGAAACCATAACAACTCAAATTATATCCTCCATGTCAATCATGTCTCTTCACCCGGACCTATCTAACGCCTTACTCTCTTCTAGCCGTAAGATACTCATATCACTTCGGACCACCCTCACCCATGTCATTTTGGGTCTTCTCTGGCCCTTATGGTGTTATATCTTCCCCACACTTCAATTCTTTTATCTGGCGCATTTGTTGGCCTCCTCACATGGCCATACCATCTCCATCATATCATCCTCAATGGATGTAACCCCTACTTCTTCTAACCACTTCATTTCTTAACTGTTCCTTTTTTATATGACCATACATCCATACAATCATCTTATGATAGTGACACTGTTTCGCGGCCTAACACTCGATGTCATATAACGGCCTAATTTTGTGTGGTATAACTTCCCTTACAACCTATGGGGCATGCCCGGATCAGATAGAACCCATGCACACACTATAAAAACAATTTATTATAACTGCTTTTTATATTTTCCATAAAAAACTAAAGGCCATTTTTTAGGTGCAATAGGTGCCCAATAACAGCTAGTGGCAAAGCCGCATATCAACCACTATCCAATCTAAAAGCACACCTCTTTCAATCACAACCCAAAAGGGTTTGATAGTTGAGCTATAAGGTGTGGTAGATTTCGGCAGCGAAGTCGCCCTAAGGGATGGGGGGTTGTGTGTAATTTCACCTTCAGATAATTGTTGCCGGAAAGGATGGTAAAGGAGGTTTGGTGATGATCGTTGGGGAGGAGAGATTGGGGATTGACATAGGTGAGAAAATCTTATACTATATATTAAAAGCCGTGTTGGAGGTAACGATCATGTTAATCGGATTCAATTAGGCCATCTAGCATGCCACGTGGCATGTCCCATTAAATTTTACTTAAAATAATCATTTAAGATGACTTTTATGGTAAAGAGTGTAGATGGACATTCCATCTATGGTGATATATAATTGACTTTTTCCATATATTTAATTGTCAAAATTCAAAATTTACAGAAAAAAAAAAACAAATACCTTGCAATCAATTGACGATAAAATTTATTTTGGGCGTAGCCCGAGTAGTAAACTAGTTAAAGAATAGATGACGTGTTTTGGCTATTTTATTATGGGAATATCAAACTTTTGTTGGGAAGTGGTCAAATCATTTAAATGTTTTGGGCACCCTATAGAAAGACCCTTTGTTTTTTAGTGAATATCAATATCTTAGTACTTCAGAACATTTGATGGTCAACCAATGGTTGTTCAAGATCTTTTTGAATTCAAAATCAAAGTTTAAGCTCGGGTATATTTTTGGTGGTCACCACTCAGTTGTTGCTATTGAAAATTATTTCTTTGTTTAGATTGTGCACACTAAGACTAATGGAGTATGTTCTCTACAAATATGGTGTCGGAGTTGCATAGGATGAATGCTACAGCGGTGACAATATGATTGCAAGTGACATTTCTTCTTGTGGTTGTGGGGCATTTATATTGTATAATGTATTAATGAAGGAGACATGCATATGCTTTTATTAGGGTTTCCAATTATGTTGTGTTAAGAACAAAAATGTTAAATCTATTACATAAATTTGCACCAAAAATCCATGATCATGTGAAGCCCAAGATACTTGCTAGTAATTGACCAAGTTGAGCGTTACTGTACATTTATGGGAAACAAAACAAAGCAGGTGGAGATTCTAATACAAGTGAAAGTTGCATGCATATAAGTGAACAATGTAGAAAGTCATTGGGCTTGAAACAGACCAATTGGGGTCGATGGTGTTTAATCATTCTCCTACCATCATTTATACTTAATGATTCTGATGTCTTACTGTTTCACCTCACTCAGTGGAGACCTTCTAAAGATCTATGCACAGAAGCAGTTGTTACCAGTCAACTAGTTTATTTTGATTTCGTTTGTGGAGACTTCTAAGATATATTATTTAAATCCACAATTTATGTATTATGTAGAGTTGATCGTCTTATTTTAATGTTTAATGCACCAAGAAAATGTTGTTAATCTGACATCAGTGAGTTAGTACCAAAATGGTATGTCTTTCCAGCATATAGGAGATGCATGTATGATTTTCCTGTTATTATTCCTATGCATCTGACGAGTTTTTCCTGTGATGAATTGTTCCTTTAGCATTGGACGCATAAATCCACAACTATATGCTCTTGGTTCTGGGATTCTTTTTCCTGGGGCTGTTGAGGGTGAAAGTCACGGAGGTCCTTCGGATGTTGTAAGATGGATGCAGCATTATGTTAATGCGCTCTGCATCAATGCTTGGCAGGTAACCGGTTTTAGCTTGACTCTTCTTGCCATTTACCTTTCTGGATATGTTAGAGTATTGGGGCTAAGGGATGGTGCTGCCCTACCAATGCACAGCTGTTGGTTTGATATAATTATATCCATTCAGAGTTTGTATTGACTGGTTCATCTGTCTCTTTTTTATGGAAGTGATGAGAGTTATAAGTTCTTTTTTTTTTTCTTTTTTGGAAAGCTTTTAGCATTTTATTCTTCCTCAAAGGGGCAAAGAAGAACAAAATAATACAACTTCCCAAAGGACGACAATGAGCCACCCTGAGAAAACCACTACAGGCAATCTAATTACTCGGAATAGAGCTAGAGTATATATAAGTTCTTTTTTGTATGTGACATCACTTCGAATTTTCTTGAAAAATTTTCAACTTGTACTTAAGGCATTTCTGTGACCCCCAATTCTATTCACTGTCTTTTTCAAACTTAAAATTTGGTGCATTTGTTCAACCATCTGCCAAAGGTTGCTCGATCACTTAAATGTATAGCTGCAGTTGGGTAAACTGGAATTAGAGTTTTAATTCATCTTTGTAGGTCAAGAGATATATTGATGTGTACTCAGCTTCATCGGTGATTGGATTTCCTTCTGAAGACTTGTTGCATGTCGCAGACATCTATTCTCAAGCACAAGAGAACTGGTTGCGTGTTATGAAAGCCTCTTTGCCCTGCATGGATGGAAATTGTGCTTCCTCATTACCTGCACTGAAGGGGCAAATTGATGTATATTTACACTTTCTTGACAGTGTTATTGAGCTTGCACGCTCTAAGTGGACAGAGTTTAACATCAAGCTCATGGTTGTTGGGTTATGCATTATATTTCTTTCTCTTCCTTTACAAGTGATTGCCGTCAATATAGTGGGCCAATTTCGCCATTCTTCTCGATATCCTCAGGGATCTGTTGGGCTACTTTTTGCAACTTTTGTCATTGTGATGCGAGCGTGCAGCGTTCTTTCAAATAGTTATATATGTAAGCTCTTTAATATGTTTTAAAGTTCTTGCATTTCAAGTCATGTAATTGTTTCTTACAATTTCTTGGTGTTATTATTCAGTAGAGGAAGGAAGAGTTGCCATATTTTTCTTGGGGACATTGGTGGTCGTTGGGTTGCGTTATTCATTTATGAAGACAAAGATGCTATTAGAAGTATGTCCTTGCATTTGTCTATTTATTGGCATCTTATTTCCCAATTAAAATTACTTATTTGGCTGAACTCGTCTAGGTTCTGTCTTGCTATGTCATCGCTGAAATTTATCGTTACGCATCTGCAGGCGACATTTTTGTTACTGCTGGTCTGTGCACTGAGATTTATTATGGAATTTGGGCTATCAAAGCAGGCCTCAACCTCTCTAAATGTTGCATCGTTGTTTGGGATTGCTCAGGATCATTCATTTTGGTTATTTCTATCTCTAAGTGTGCCTATAATAGCTCTTCTTTTCTTAGCTTACCTGTTGCAGAGCTACATTTCTAGCAATGTTTGTGATAGGGTCCAAAAGTTTGTAATTGTGGGAACAATCTTCTGTTTCGTACTCATTGCATCACACTGGATCCTGGAAAGTGAGTTTCTTAACCTTCCACCCGTACTTACATACATTGGAAGAACCTGCATCCCTCGGTTTATATATGCTATTGGGATTACCCAATTGATGTCTTTGGTGATGGGTCAGCTACTGTTTAAGAAAAGGGATCTGCATGATCTAAACGCTCTTACTAGTAGGACAGTTGCCATGTTATGTACGTGGAGTTCTGCAATTATACTGTTATCAGGGAAACAAGGCTCAGTGGTTGCTTTAGCAGCAGTTGGTGCAGGTAGTTACCTTATGTCCTTGAAGCTGGTTTGCTAATACAGTTCTATTACTTTCTGATAACTATTTTGTGCTTCCAAGTTGTTCTAATAAATTGAACATACTTTTCGCGCTTTCCTCTTGCCAGCTTGGTGCATTATAAGATTAGAAAACCTGGAGGAAGTTCATAAAGATGGTGCTTTGGGCTGTGTTAAGAACCATTCTCTTCCAGTAACTCAGTGGAGCCTTCTGGCAGTTGTTCTGTTTTTCAGCACTGGTCACTGGTATGCTTCATTAGTTCAGTTTTACATTCTAAATAATAAAATCATTAAGGAATTCCAAAAGCGCTAGAGTATGTCTGTCCACATGAGAAAATGTTTGCTCTTGTGTCTCGATTCTATTGTAGGTGTGCATTTGATGGCCTTCGATATGGTGCAGCATTTGTAGGGTGAGTAAACTTACTTTCCAATTGTATATATTTTGTAGGAGATTCTGGGTGTCAGTTACATTTATCTCATTCTTTCTCCTTTCTATTTTTTGCGTTTTACAATAACTATAGGACTAAGGCTGTCTTGTTGGAATAGTGGAGAAAATTATTGAGCTAGTTACACCATCTTTCATTTTGGCTTTCAGGAGTCTCCTTTTATTCGGCCCAGCAGTCTTATTATTGAGATCATTGAAGGGAAGCCTTGGCGCACTGGTAAAGGTGTTGCTATGTGATCGATTGGTCACGGCTTCAAGTCCTGGGAGCAGCCTCTTGTCCAAAACGTGACAAGGGACGGCTTGCCCTCTATACAGCCTTGTGGTGGGACCCTTCCCCGGACCCTCGCTTTGCGGGGACGCCAATGTGCGATCGGGCTGCCCTTTTATCCACTTTAGAACAGAACCTTCTGCATGAGTTCAACTCATAGCAAATATAACTTTGCCTCAATTACGCAGGTTCGATGAGTTCATGCTTGTACGGCAGGCAATTCTTTTAGTGATCGATACGTTTGGTTTCTCTCTCTTGATACCGATTTTTGGCCTTCCGTTGCTGGTTTCAAATAGGCATTCTCGTAAGATACCCCAAGACAAAATCTCCCACTCTGTACAGCTATCTCAGGTTAATTTAAATGACTGATAATGTTCAATCTGTTTTTTTTTTTTTTTTTTTTTTTTTTTTTTTATCTTTATGCTAATTATCAGTCTTCCTTGATTTCTGATTATATTAACCCACCACAATATTCAGGTATTTTTGATGTATGAATTCATCACAACTATCGCTGTTGCTTTTACTATATTATGTGTTATGATACAAAGGCGGCACTTGATGGTAATGGCAACATCTTTCTCTTTCATATTGAGTGTATTCATGTTTACATTTTATGTTTCTTCATAATCTTTTCTCAGCTTGGTATGCTGAAAACTGGATTTGCTTACTTTCAGGTATGGGGTCTATTTGCCCCAAAATACGTTTTTGATGTGGTAGGCCTTATCCTCACTGATGTCCTTATTTGTCTCGCATCACTCTACTATATTGATCCGGTAGAAGACGACTCTAAGCAGAAATGATGTTTCCAGAAATTCCTCCTATACTACGAGGCAAGTCACATTTACTAACCAAAGTTTTGTTCTTCCTGTAATCATAATGGAGTCTATGAACTATTGATGTAGTCACATAGATATTAATTAGGATATAGGGAAGATTTCTCTTCTGTAGTTTCACAGCGAAGGGGCTCGCTCATTTATGTCTTTCACGAGCCCCTCTCATAGTATCATACTTTCATGTAGTTGAGGTGGCTGGATGGTTTTGAAAATAGTGTGATTAGAAGGGGTATTTGAATTTTGAACCAAGCTTTCAATCTGAATTTTTTGTTGTACTTTCTTCGCTGTGGACTTGATTTCACTGAAAATTCACAATGCTTCTTCAGTAGTAAGAGGCCAATGTTTCTGTTACAAACTCATACGGAGTATATAGGATTGCTGCTTTGTGGAAAGAAATGCACGATATATGCAGACACGTTTGTTCATCTCGAATTCAACTAAAGCTCCTTAGTTTATGTGATGCATCACATTTGGTAGAACAAAACAAGTTCCTTCACTGTTCTGACCCGTTCATCGATCTATTCTACGATGATGGCAGAAATTGAGATTTAGCGAGGCCAAATCGTATTCAAAGACTGAACTGAAATTGAAGTAAAAGCAGCTAGAACTAGAATGAAATGCAATGAATTTTCTAAATCAAAATGTGTGACTGTTTGTAACATATTAAATCCAACAGAAAGTATCTTGTGAGCTTTTTAAACCTTCAAAAATTCATGAATAGAAGGTGAAAAATATTATTTTGCTAGGAGAAACAGGTATGGTTGTGCCAATAGCTCAGTACAGTATTTAACCTCATCACACTGTATGCTGTAAATGCTATCATATGAAGAAATGTAGATGATTCATATCGTGTAAACTATGATATGATGCGCCAATATACTTCCTATTGGCGTTCTTTCAAAGATGTGAAAACACCAGATTGTGGCAAGTTCTGTCACAAGGGTAGGGGCAGTCGATGATTTTGGTCTCTGCTCGATCGAAAAACCAGTTGCCGACTGATTCTGCAATACCCTGCATAATGTACAAATTATGAAATTAATACATCAGGCTCATGTGCCACGACCACTGCCACCACATATAGGAGAAAGCCTTATTTTTTCCTTTTTTTGTGTGCCATTTGACAGAGGTGAACTCAGTGCTCCTTTAGATAACGTGGGAACTTAATGCCTACGGGAAGTTCTATTGCATTGTCAATCAATTCCTATGTCAAACTTGGGGGGTGCAAGGCCAAATTCCTATGTCAACTTGGGGCTAGTAGCGTTTGGAACTTGAATTCCCGGGGAATTGGCTAGGAACTTTTAACTGGAACTTGGGGTATCCAAACGACACCTTAATCTGGGTACTGTTAGTCTAGCAGCTAAACTAAGGAGCTTTAGAGAGGACAGAAGCAAAGCATCTTATCATCCGTTTGGAGAACTAAGGACATTAGTAGTAGTGCATGTTTTCCATCAATGATCATAAACATAACTGGAATTTCTGGTTAGAAGTGAAGACACACCTTATTTCCTATATTAGGTGAGCCAGGGGCAAACCATGTATCTTGCCTCTCAATTTGTCCATGCGCGAAACAGGAATTGATAAAATATCCGTTCTTTCTGGACTTCGCGAAGATTCTAATGGAACTCAGCATTTGTCTTCTGAAACCTGTTTATATTTGGGCCATTTCTGGTTATTGATTTATTTATATATAAACCAGGGGCCTGCTTTCTATAGGAAAAGGGCATGACAACATAGAACCAGGATGTAGCATTTCACCTTGGAGAAACTGGATCTGTGGTGCACTGCAGCGTTCGTTATCCAATTTGCATCCGTACCAGTTTCCATGAGGATCAGCAGTTTTAGGTGCTAAACTTACCTGAATCTGGTAAGGAGTTTAGGTTTGTCAGAGACTTTTCTTGTTCTTGCCAGTTTAAGACATATGCATTGAGTATGCTCATTGACAATTGCCATAAAAAACATTTGTAGATTGGTTAAAAATTACCTGCCAAGAATCATATGCTGCATTAACTAGAAATATCGGAGTCCTGATCCGCGATACAATACGATGGGGGAAGAAACACTGTTAACAAGACACAGATAACAAAAAGTTAAGCCTATGCCAGAACAATTACGTAAATTTATCACAAAAGAAAATAGAGAAGGCTCCGCCAAAAAAAAAAAAAAAAATGGAAAGAAAGAGAAAGAAAAGGAGAATAGAGAATGGCTACCATGGTTGGATTAAGACGCTTTGTGCAACTTTCTGGAAGGTTTGAACCCACTCCCTGTTATATTTCGCAAAAGCATATGGTCAAGTTCAAGTGTTGGCACCTAGCCTTACTCAACACCACCACCAAAGGGTTCGTTCCAAAATAACTGGGTTACAGACCTTACAGGTTGAGACACTAGCACAATAAAATCACAAAAAGACCACCAAAATGGTGTCCAGAGTCACTGGATCTGGTACTTAGGTTATGACAAATTCTATCTATATCAAGTTTAAATTATGTAAGAGGGTTACAACAAAACACTTGAATGAAAATTAACATATGGTGATCAATGATTGAGAACATTATGATAGTAAGGCGGAACAAGGAACCTATGAATCTTGGAAGTCCTAAGTTAGTAAATGATTCTGAAGGAGGCTTGTTGGACTTGAAATCCCTATGTCTTAGAACGAACCGAAGAGGATAACATGAATACCTGTAAGCTAACAACGCCCCCAAACAGTTTTCTCATAGTCCGGTGACCTGCCACATCGATTCTGAAAGACCGGATACAGTCAAATATAACGCCATGAAGTAATCGTTTTTGAGGAAACAAAATATGAAGGGGATAGGTGTTTACGCATCAAGGAATAAGCCAGCATCACTTAGGCACTTGACTCTTATATTCCTTGGAAACAGTGCTCCGAACTCGTCACAATGCAGAATCGAAGACATGCCCCCAGCTGAGCTTCCAGAAAGAAGAGCCTACATCATTCCACGATGAGACGATATAAAAAAAATTAAGTCTCTGAAATTAAAGATGAATTTCAGACACATTCGTATGCTATACCTGATGGGCGTGCCTCATTCCTTGTGACTTCAGCTCATCCATAGCAGTTGAGAATATACGCTGTCCTCTGAAGAACAATCCTGCTTCCTAAGAGTTATAGGCCAAACGTAAGATCTTGGAAAAACATGATAAAGTAGGCAAAGAACAATCCTAGTTTTTTTCTTTGACTGAACCACATAATCGTATAAGACGTCTAGACCTCATTCTGACTGTCCCCACTGAATGAGCCACCATCACAGTACCGAACTTTCACTCTATTCCAGTTGTAGAAATCTGCAGAAATCGTTGATGCATTGTTGAATTTACATCAGTAGACTGATATAACAGAAAGAGCTAAGGGAGACCAAAAAGGATTGAGAAATAAACAACAAAAAAATTTATTCATCTAAATGACCATCACATGTGATGAATGCAACCATATTACCAGGATTTTCAGAATACTTATTGCTAAGTATTCCAGTGAATGGAACAAACTTCTCCATATATTTCGACGAACCATGTCGTGTTTTTTTCCTGTAAGCGCAACTTCTTACTGTTTCACACCATGCTCCCCCCTGTTATAATCTCAAGTGATGTCAGTTAGCAGCCAGTGAGGGCGGATCCCCATTTACAGCAGATGATGCCAGCAGAGCGGATTAATTCGGCAACTGTCATCTCATTCTGTACATTCAGGTTTTCACGCACCTCAAGTTGAATGAGCCAGCTGTTTGCTCCTGATCCGTATCCCCGGTGAAGATGATAAGCAGGCAATGATCCATCTAAGCACACTGTATGTGAAATCAATAGATATCAGACATATGTGGTTATATTTTAGCAATGTCCAACTACACAAGGATCAAATAATCTAAGAGGCTTAATTTGAATAACACACCCACACCGCCTGTTTTAAGCATGTTGACAGTTGACCTACAGTGTACTGTTGTAAATTGTAATTCAGATGAAAACCACACCTCAGCTCTTACACCAATAAACATGAGCACCGACACGACACGACATGACACGGACACGTAATTGCAGACACTTAGTGCTTGATTGGTAGCATTAATCCCAATACTAAACTAAAAAAAGTAAATTGAGAGGAAAAATTGTTCTCAACTAAGTAAATCATCACTGCTCAAGTCCTCAGCTCCAAATAACCCGTCTAAACACCATTACAATTTACATGCACCATTAGAATTAGATATTTAGATATAATCTATCACAGTTTCCCTCCAATTTATCTGCATAATTTGTACAGTATTATACCATTAGATTCTATTACATTGGAAAGATGATCCCTGGCTCCCTCCTACCAAAACATGCAGTTACGCAAGGCATGTCAAAGATGGATTTTAATGTACCTGACAATTTACTATCCACCATTTAACAGATGACCTATTACAAAATAGTCAGCAAACGAGTCATGCATGACCATGATAAACAAGCTCATGAACTAATGATTTAAAGTAACAAAAAAAATATCATATGACGATTCATGTTAGCCGACCTCAAATCACTTTGGAACTAAGACTTGATTGTCGTTGTTGAAATCAGCAATATAATGCAAATGGAAATGAATACAGAAGAGTAGTGTGTACTATACCAGCTCCTCTAGATGCAGCCCACGGGATGAGAGTAAGCTCCACCATCAGTGGTTTACTACTGTGCTCTCCATTTTTCTGTCCATCATACACATCTGTCACATTTACTCCCTCAAAACCTTCAACTTTTACCCAGGAGAAAAGCACCAAAATTACCCTAAAACCCCATACTAGATTGTAAGATTTTACCATAGTGGGCAATTTCAATTACTCTGACAGATTAACCAAAAATCAGCTTTTTCTCTCTTTACCAAAGATCAGGATGATTGTTGAGGAAACTACAAGACTTTAAGAGTAAGATTTACTTCGAAAAAAACACATACAAAAAAGTGGGGAAGGATGATTGATGAAGTTTAGAGAATGTGAAAGGTATGGGCCACCAAGAAAGAGACAACAAAAGAAAGAGAGGTGAGTGAGTGACTGGTGAAGAATGTGATAGTGGCAGGCTTTACAGTTGTATATAGCTGATCACGGAAAATATAATGTTGGTTTACGAGTAAACTTTAGTCTCTCACTAATATCTATGTCTCTTTGTCGGACGAATGTATGTCCTCAACTCTTCAAGTTTGAAGTGTAAATGTTAAACATCTTAAGTTATTTTGAGTACTCAGTAACCTAGGAGTACGAGGAGAAAAAGAACAAAAAGTATGGAGTATTACATTGGCAACAATGGTAGAGGTTTACAGTGTTCTATTTACTAGTAAAATTTACGGTATAGTTCACAATAGTACACTATTTGGATGTACCCTAGTCCAATTGACTTAAACGAGAACAACGCAAATTCAAACCAGACTTGAGCTGAATCTTGAATTCAAAATTGAGCTAAAGGTATAAGTGATTCAAAGGTAACAGATGTGATTGATTTAAATCTATCCGAACGACCTATTGTTATACCATGCTCTCGGAAGCATAAGGAGCATGGTGGTCCTTCTTACAATAAAGGGGTAGGGATGTCACTTACACAACTTTTTTTTTTTTTTTTCTTAAATGGCAATAAAATGTACATAAATCGGTATAAGTCTCCTTGTAGTCAGTTCTTTTGTTATACTATGGGCTTGGTAATGTCCATACATAAGTTGCGTAGGCAAAGTCGACAAAATAGAGTTCTATATAAATTGAACATTAGCAAGCATTTCTCTTCAAATCACCCTTGTTTCGATTCTTCGCTGTCATCGACCTTTGCTCTAGTGTTCATGAGTATCTGCGAATACAATAGTTGAAGAAATCAAACAAATGCACACGTACAATAGCTCTAGTATCTGTAAAATGTACGAAATGCTCCCTCTGAATTATTTAGATTTTAGACCTACTACCACACAACTTAATTAATTATTACCTTCAATCATGTCATTTGCTACGGTATAACTTTGACACTAAAATATAGTTTTGCTATGGATCGAAAATGAAAATGTATAATTAATCAAATATATGACACACCCTCACAATATAGCACTCTATGAGTTCTCAAATTTTGACGTTTTGACATTTAGACATGGCGATATCAAGCTTTGATTGTCAATAATTCCAAAGATTTAACTAAGTGACAAGTTATAAAATGCAAGTTATTATTATTACGAACATAACCATTAATCAAATTAAACGGAGTATGAATTTTGTATCATACTACCGTATATGTCTTATTGAGGTCAAGATGTGAACACGAAATGTCAAAGTCAATGTCTTACATACCTTGCGGAGCATGTTATTTTCGTTACTGAGAGTGGAAATTTTCTCTTCCAATTTGAAGTTATTCTCTTGTAATTCTTTAGCTCTGGACTCCAAATCATTTACATAAACCTTCTTCCTTTCACGAGCTTGTTGGGCTGAAACTCTGTTCCTCAGTAGCCTGCATTTTCATTTTCACAAATATAATTCATAAGACCCAAACTTATTACATGACTACTACTGTATCATCTTATACTTTTGTGAGTTACAAGTCCACGAGTAAAGAACAGTATTTTGTAAATTCGGAGTTCTTACTGCCTCAAGTTTTATAAGGGAATGTAGGAATTTTTTTCGATTGAATTTATACGCATTGAGGTTTTTTTTTTCCTTAGAAGGAGAATTTATATGCATTAATTTATCGTATGTGTTAGAGAATACAACAACTCAATTGCAAGTTTTGTGAAAAAAAAAAAAAACATTTGTAAGTCTTGGAAAAGACTCTCATTGATGAATTGAAACGTAAGATAAATGATTTTTTATAAGTTGGTGTATTACTTTATCGGCACTTGGTTTTGAATAAAACCAAAATAGGCTTGTGAACTGGTTTTCTTTTATGTTACACATAGGTCTATAACTAGGACATTGACGTTTTTAACAAGTAGTGTTTGAAATAGTAACCAAAAGATCATTTCATAATAACAAATTAGACAATTAAATTGTGTAAACTCTTATATAAACCCTTACCAATGCACATTGGTGAATATTAAGAAACAATAAAAGTTAACCATTCTTCAGCTAATTAAATATTTTCAGATTGGCATAGGTAAGGGTTTATATATGACCGAGTTATAGAAATTGTCATTAAGAAGTAATCTTTACATTACCAGCTGGTAGCATTTTGCTATTAAACTTGAGATGATCCATGAACCAAAACATAAATTTCACAACGAGATCATAACTAATAGGTAAAATGTTATAATTGACAATTATATTTTTATAAGAACCACCATATGCAGCCAGTCTTTTAGCCATGATCTTGATCAATGACATTAGAAACAAGGTTAAAAAAAAAAAAAAATCTAAAAGAAGAAATTTTTATAGATAGGGAGCCATACATATGGCATCTACGACACCGAAAGCATATAAATTCATAATGCTAAGCTTAACAAAATAAATTTGCAGTGAAGTTCAAACACATAAAAAAAAAAAGTTAATTAACACTTGGTAGTGATCATTAACTAGCTAGATCAATAATTCACTCCTAAGCTTTAGGATGATTAGGGTTAATTAGAATGCTAGTAGCGTAGCCTAGTATATCATATATGATATATAGCATTATTATTATTGCATCTACATCATCAATATTGCAACTCCTTAATTCCTTATTATGATCAATCTAATTACTCTCTCACTAGACTCATTTTCATTAACTATGGATCATGAGGAAGGATGGTTAATTTAAGAAAATTAATAAAACTTGAGACGGAAGAGTTAATGAAAATTACACTAGGTAGCTAATTGAAGCTAAGTGATGTGCAAACCTCTTGAGTCTCCTATACTCTTTATCAACAGGATTACGACCCCTTCTTCGCTTAGTTGGAGCAACCTCTCCACCATTATTATTGTTATTGTTTTTGTTACAGCTTTGTAAGCTCTCTTGGCTTGTGATCTTTGTCGACTCTTCCCCTCCTTCTTCCATTTCTGGCACCGTAAACATATCTTCATCACTATCGTCTGCAAAATCACTTAGTAATCTTTACTCTACAAAACCAAAAATGACAATTCAGATATTTCATCAATTCACCGGCCGGTAATAAAAAGTAACTGACCTGACTTTTCTTCCATTATGGTATTGGCAGAAGCAGGCAAAGCCGTGGGACGCGACATGGTACAATCGTTGGATTATACGTACGATAGTTGGTCAATACGTAAAAATTAAACTAATACGATAATATCTGAATTATGACAGATTTTCTCAAACTGTGTTTTTGCTTTTTGATGGAAAATGAGCAAAGCAGCAGAATAGCTAGAGTACATGAAATACACACGTAGGCACGTAGTATGTAACTTGTTATCAACTTTTCAGGATAACGTGGATTTGTTGTGAGCAATAACAACGAGTATGTATATTTAATGGTGGCATACACTAATGTACGTAGATTTAAATTTTAATGGAATAGTAGTACGAACTACATTATTCGTACGATAAAAGAAGAAGCTAAAAGAATCAGAATATGACAAGACGTAGATATACAAAGTGATGAGGAGATTTTGAGGAGAATATAAGTATGAAAAATGGGGGAGCTGTGGTAGAAGATAGGGAAAGAGCCAAAGGGGAGAAGATATAGATTGGTGGATGAAGAAACACGTTGATACATGAATAGCCATGTTTTGTTGCATGTTTTGTCCAAGTCAATAAACATAATACTTGCCTTTTTTTGTTTCTTTTTATTCACTCTAGTAGTAATTGTTTGGCCATGAAATAGACCTACCCAAAGATACACATGACTCCATGAGGCCACTACAAATCCCATCCCGCACGACCCTTTGTTTTCTTTAGCTACTAGGATCTCAAATTTTCTTGAACTAGTTAGCTAGTTGGATGACGGACATCTTATGTGTTAAGTGTAAATACCGTTTCTAATAATTACGACACAATTTAATTAGATGAAGTCATGAAACGTAAGGCTATAACACCAGTTATTTGGCACAAAATTAAAACAAAACAAAAATCGAATAAAAATTTAGGGCATTCCCTAAGGGTAATATTATAGGTTTGTAAAATAAAAAATAGAGCTAGAAATGTATAGTAGGTTCTCAAAATTATCAAGATGCGCTCTATTATGGACAATGTATGTAGAAGAGACTTCAAGAACTATATGATCAAATAGGTCGGGATATCTAACACACATTGAAAATAAAAGTGCTCCAAGGGAACCCAAGTCAATTTGTTTTGGAAAATTTGCATAAAATCATGTTATACTCCCTTTGTTTCAGTGGGATCTTGTACTTTGCTTTTGGACCGAAAACCAAGAAATGGAACAATTAGAGAAGCAAGTGGGGATGGTGAGTCTTAAGCTTATTAATCAAAAAAATAAAATATATGTATAATCCCTCTCCCTAATATTCTCTCTTCTCCCCTCGATCTCAACCCATAGCCACCTCTCGTCCCCACCCTACCCCGGCCGCACCACCACCTCAACCACCCTATCGACACCATTGGCCACTGCTTGAGTAATTGGCGTGCTTCGACGATCACTTCGCATAGCCCACGACCTTCGCATCACTGCCCTCCACCTTCTCTCCCTCCTTTTCAAATTTCAATCCACGATTTCGTTTTCTCTCTCTCCTCCCCCACCCTCCACCACTGACGACGATCCCTCCCCTCCCCCGCCTCAGCCAAGCCTTCTTCCTTGATGTGATAGTATTAACAGTGTCTAAGTAGTGTATTTTATCTCATTTTGGTGGTCATTTAAGTGTAATTTATATAAGATAGCGAGTATTCTCCTAATTGTTGGTTTGTGTTGTAATTCGGAAAATATAAGCTACTTTTGTACTGACGAGATATAATCACTCCATTTGGATTAGTGATCACATGTTGAAGAGAATGACCAAGTTACGACCATGGAAGATACCACCAAAGATCAATTCTACCTATAAGATGACTCGAGTTGAAGAGTTGAACCATTTTTTTTTTTTTTTTTTTTTTTTTTTTTTTTTTTTTTTTTTTTTTTTTTTGTGAAAATGTAAAAATTTTATTGCTTGAACTAAAACCGGATACAAATTACATCAACTCCAAACTTTCTAACCATTTCTTATCCCTATTGGATATAATAGCTATTATGCTTCTCAATCTAGCCTTTACCTCATTTTTAACATCATTACAAAGTCTCAAAGGGTGAATCAGAGCTCGATCTATTCTACATCTATTCCTCGCTATCCATATATGATATTGTAGGCTGCATATAACAGCCCCTGTAGTTTGTTGCATTAGACGAGACTTCATTCTCTTCCTCGCACACCAGATCAGTGTATCACAGTCAGGAAAGTCGATTAAAGACCACTTCTTCATTTCCCCCAAACAGAACCTCGAGTATGCACATCGAAAAAAACATATGTCCATGAGTTTCAGCATGTTCTTCACAAAGCAGGCACTTATCTTCACTGCAAATGCCAAGTTTCTTCAACTTATCCCTCATTTGTAGCCTTTGCTTGATAGCCAACCAACCAATAAAAGAAGCCTTCAAAGTAAAGTGTCTACTCCAAATGAACTTCTCCCAACTCACCTAGATCTGCTCCCCTTTTAACCATTTGTATCCAGCATAAACACCATAGCCATTATCAGTCATCAACCAATTCTCATTTTGGAATCCTTGTTTCATCTTATTCCTCACTCCACACAGTTTTTTCCAGAACCAACTAACATCATTAGGAGAGGTATAGTCCTCCCAATTACAACCCTTAAGGTAGATGCTATTGATCCATTTTATCCAGAGTTTGTCTGCTTTCTTGTAAATCCAAAATGCATATTTCCCCAAGCAAGCAATGTTCCAGTTTTCAGCATCTCTAGGCCCTAAGCCACCTGCATCCTTAGGTTTACAGACATTCTCCCAAGACACCAGTGGACTCCTTATCATGTGTTCACTACTATCCCACAAGAAATTACGACAGATTGCATTAATTTTCTTAATGACATTCTTTGGAATCACAAAAATTCTAGCCCAGTAATCATGTAAGCTCATCAAGACAGTCTTTACCAAGACTAATCTCCCTGCATAAGACAATTTTCTAGCACCAAGAGCTCTAATTCTGCTTACCACCTTCTCACTCAGAACATGACAATCAATAGAAGTGATTCTTCCAGCTGTGATTTGAATCCCCAAGTATCTGAATGGGATTTCTCCCTCCCTAAATCTAGAGTATCCCACCACTTCTTGCATTGCATTGAATCCCATTCCAGCACAATAGATTTCTGATTTAGAGGTGTTTGCCTTAAGGCCAGAAGCTTCAGAAAAAGTAGTAAATCCTCTAAGTAGTAAACTCACTGATTGGATGTTCCCTTTGCAAAATAACAAGAGATCATCTGCAAAACACACTACTACAAAAACCGCAATAGACATCACTATATAGACATCGGATTTTAGGAAATTCGATGTCTATTAGGAACCGGTGGCATTTTTGCAATTTTGACCAATTAATAGACATGGGTTGTTACACGAAAAACCCATGTGTATTAATAGACATGGGATTTTTTGTAAAATCCAACGTGTATTGCATCTATATAGACGTCATACTTTTATTAAAATCCCATGTCTATTCATTTTCGACGTTTTGCTTAAAATATTATAAATTAATAAGAGAAAAAGGCTGACGTCTTTTGCAAGTTGTAATTTGTGGGTACATCAACCCTAAGAGCCGCTTACCTACCTTCACAAAAACAAAAATTAGTTTTTCCTCTATCATTTGTCCCCTCTCTCTCCATATTTCAGATCTCCATTACCACACTTCTTCTCTCTCCATCTCTCTTTCCCCTTCATATGATTTATCTATATTTATGTATTCATCTTTATTCTTCAATCAAAATCAACCATTCATTTCAACAATGTTAAGCTTCAATAATCGGAAATAGTTGATTAATTTGAAGAAATTTTGGGCATCTTAAAGGGCGGTGGTGCAGTGGTGATTCAATTCGAATCTTTGACTCAAGTTTTTTAGATCAAAATATGGTTGCATGTTTGATCTTGAGAAGACCGGTTTGTTTAAGGTATTGACATACTTTTATTTTACTTTATACTTTTACTTTTTTTTTTTTTTTTTCTAATTTCCTGCAAGAAACAAATATCTCAATTTCTCCTTCTTCATAATTTGAGGCCGCTTTAGATTCGAAATTGGGTTTTGGTTATAATTGCTCTAACTTAGAATCTCTATTAGAAATTGGTTTTTTTTTGTTTAAATTATATGTCAAAAACCTGTATCAATTTTTTTTTTTTTTTTTTGAAGTGAATCTGTGTCAAAATTAAGTTAGGTTTTTTTTTCTTTGTTCTTTGATTTGTGTTTGATGACCTTACATGCTAAAATTAAGTTGTTGTTTGTGTTTCTCCTTTCTCAGATATAACGTGTTCTTGGTACCGCAACAAGAAGACTGGACTTCGAAGAGAAAGAAATTTTTCGTTTCCAGATCTAGTCCCTCTTTTTTTGGGGTTTTTTTTTTTTAATTTTTTTTTTTTGTATTAGTGTTCTAGATCTGGAATTAGATATCTGGATTTTCTGTTTATCAATACTTATGGTATTATGTAAACTTGTACATTTTGATTGATTATTTGATTGCTGTCAAAATTTGATTACCTCATTTTCTCTCCAATGCCAATAACGTTTGCCTAACGACGTTTACCTAACGTGTATGTTGGGTCCAAATTTTTTTTTTTAAATTTAGTTGAAGAATAGACATGGGATTAATTATAAAGCTGATGTCTAAAGTACCATATAGACATGGGTTTTCCCAGGAAGTCCGACATCTTTATACTATATAGACATGGGTTTTTCGAAAATTACCCATGTGTATAAAAGTGAAGCACATGAGATTTAAAACCGACGTCTATCTCATTGTAATAGATGTCACTCAACTTAACGTCGAAACGAAAACCGACGTTTATGCATTAAAAAGACCCATGTCTATATGGCGTTTTGTAGTAGTGACATAAGTGGTTTAGTTTTGTTCTTCCACAATGAGGATGATACCTGAACTCCTTTTTATCAACCACTACCCCCAAAATCCTTGAGAGATATTCCATGCATATAGTAAAGAGGAGTGGGGATAAGGGGACTCCCTGTCTCAATACTCTCTTCTCTTGAAAGAAACCAAAACAATCCCCATTGAGAGAGATAGAATAAGATGGGGTAGTTACACATTGCATAATAATCTGGACAAACTTATCAGGGAAATTAAGAGCTAACATCACTTCCCTCACAAATTCCCACTCTATAGAGTCATAGGCCTTCTTGAGATCTATTTTCATTAGGCACCTTGAGATCTATTTTCATTAGGCACCTTGAGATCTATTTTCATTAGGCACCTAGGAGACACCCCTCTCCTATTGTATTTTCTCACAAGGTCTTGGCAAATCATGATATTTTCCACAATATCCCTTTGTTTAATAAAAGCTCCTTGACACTGGTTTATGATATGAGGTAAAACTTCACCCACTCTGTCACATAAGATCTTGGAAATGCATTTGTAGATAGAGTTGCAGCAAGCAATCGGTCTGAACTCAAGGGCACTTGTAGGCTGCTTTACTTTTGGAACCATTGTCAAGATGGTGCAATTCAGCTGTTTAAGCATCTTTCTAGAGGAAAAGAACTCCAGAACTACATCTGAAACCAGCTCCCCCACAATATCCCATGAATCCTTAAAGAACTGACTTGAATATCCATCAAGACCTGGGCTTTTGGTGCCTTTGATTGCAAACATAGCATTTCTGACCTCTTCCCTAGATACAGGTTGCATTATATTGCTCTACATCTCCTCAGTCAAGACATTTCCTTTTCTCACAGTGTTTGTGTGTACTCTACTTCTAGAAGCTGACTGGCCTAGTAAGCTTTGATAGTATTTCAAAAAAGCTTCCTGAATCCCTGTAATGGGCGATGCAGATGATGCCTCGAACTGGCCTCGCTTTCCGAAGCGGACTCTAAGTCACCGCTCGTGGAGTCCGAGCTGATCTCACGAGTCGCGCTCCAGGGCGGCTTGGACGTTTGAGGCGAAAGCTTTGAATGTTTGGACGTTCTTCGCGGAGAGTGGGATCTCTTCCGGCTTCGAGAGTGGCTGGCGTGAGGCCTGGATCGTCCCCGTGTGGGATTCTCCTCTATCAGGACGCCTTTCCCCTTGTCCTTCGCCTCACTCGCCGTATGCTTCTTTTGCGAGGCTTATGTCGCCTCCTTTTTCTCTCTCTTTCTTCTTAGGGAGTTGATGGTCTCCCTCAGCTCAGTAGGCCAGTTCTTGTCGTATATCTCCTTTATCCTGCGGACGGCCGCCGCTGTTCGTTGAGAGGGGGTCTTTCGGGGGCCTCGCTTATGCTTGCTCTTGGAGGGAGCTGCTTCGGCCATTGGAGCCTTGGTCTGGGAGGCGACCCGTTTCTCCAGCTCCGCCATCCGCTCATTCATTTGTTGCTGCAAGTCGGCCTAGACTTCGAGCCTCGCGTGGGCTTCGGCTAGCTCCTTCATCAGGGCAACATCCCTCGGTCGTGGTTTGCTCTCTGTCTCCTCGTCGTCCGTCTGCTCATATTCCTCCTCCAAATCTACCTGCTCCTCCATGTCCTCCCCTGGAGTGTGCTGGGCTCCCCCCGCGGGAGCTGACCGCTCCACCTAGAGCACTCTCGACGTTCCCTCACCGGGGTTATCGAGGCGCGAGGGATCCGGGTCAGCTCGACCGAGGATGGGGTTATCGTCCGCCCTAGCTCCCTTGAGTCGTGTGGCCTTTCCTCTCGGAGCCATCTTCGCAGCGTATGGTATTCTCGACCGACTTTCCTTTCAGACTGTCCCCACAGACGGCGCCACTTGTTGGAGTGGGTTTCTTCGATGGACAGTGAGCTAGGATGCCTCGCCGAATACCTGCAAAAAAGGGAGCCCGGTTTTCACCAGGCGTTGCCCCTCCGACGCTTAAGTTAGAATATGGCTCGGGAGGGGTGGCGCTAAAGACAAAAAAGGGTCTTTTGAGCGTAAACTGAGGGAATAATCAGAGGAATGATTGAATGTCAGAGAATGTGTAAGAACCTGGATTTGATAGCTCATAAAGGGGGGGGTATTTATAGGAAATGATGGGGGTCCTAGGAATCATCCTAGTTTTCCCCATTCAATCCTGACCCTTTATTTTCTTTCATCTAAGGGCTGGGTTCTGTTGCATCATATGGGCCTTTATTAAGGTACACTGACCTAAGGGCTGTGGCCCAATACCAAAGTGGTACCAACACCATCATATTGCACAATCACGAGCTATCACAATTCTAGGCAAGAGCAACAAGAAACACCAAACTAAATCTCCCCCACACTTGAATCCGACATTGTCCTCAATGTTTAAATAAAAGGGAGTGAGCAAAGTGTATTACCTATGATTTTTCGAGGTGGATGCTCCATGTTACGTTCTACTCGTGGCTTGTGGTGGTGAGAGGTGGCTTAAGTCATGTCGATCTCATCATTAACATGCCCATTAAAGCACGTAACAACTTGTCAAAGGAGGAAGAGAAATTGTTTGATGGGACCCAAGGTGATGAATATGACATGATCTTCGGTAGTATTCGATCCAAATAAGTGAAGCATGACTTAGATCTCTTGTGCAACGCTTTATACTCAACGAAAACATGATCATCTTCATGAGTATCCTTGTAATTTTGGTGGGGAATAGAGAAGTATAAAAGGTTTGGATCAACGCAAATCTCACTCGAACCCTTTTATCTAGAACTCCCCAAAAGAACAAGTTTGTCTTTAGGACAAGATGTAATCTCAAAAGCTTCTTCTTCACTCAAGAACTCCTCAAGTTCCCTTTTTGAGACTTGCCTTCCGCCTTCATTTATAAGCTCCTTCATAGATTCATCAAATACGAGATCCTCACTACCAATCTCAAAAAGCGGATTATCATGCAACGGGCAATCAATTTCATAAAGGGAATTTTCATTGAATGATGCACCTTGAGGTTCATCCACAACAAATTTGCTCTCATCATCAAGTTCCACATCAACCATAGTCTCTACTATAATAGAATCACCACTTTCCTCACCTACTTGCTCCTCCTCCTCTTCTTCATCCTTCTCATCATCATCATCATCATCATCATCATCTTCAAAAGCATTAGGGAGATGGTCACCTTCCTTATAGATACACATCAAATCATTTACCTCATGATATTCTTTTAGTGAGTTGATCATCTCCTTAAATGTAGGTCGTTGGATTGAAGAAAAAGTAACCTCATGCTCACTATTATCTCCTACTCTATCAAGTGAAATTGAATAATGTGTGTTCGTTCTAGCAATTCTCTCCAACAACATCTCACATTCTTCTACTTCCAACTCCACAAATGAGCATCCGGAACTAGCATTAACCAAATCAATGTATTTTGCTTGAACCCCTTGATAAAATTGGTTAAACAATAACCACTTGGGAATGCCATGATGGGGGCAAGACCTTTAGAGGTCTTTGAAGTGTTCCCATGCGTTAGCAAAACTCTCATGGTCTTCTTGTGCAAATTGGAGGAGAGCATTTCGTATTTTAACGGTTTTTGAAGGAGGGAAAAATTTGTCTAGAAATGCTTTTGATAAGTCATGAAAATTGTGAAAGCTGTTTGGAGGATGAGAGTGTAACCATTTCTTGGCTTTGTCTTTAAGTGAGAAAGGGAATAGAATAAGTTGAATTGTTTCGTTTGATACCCCCTCACACTTGAAAGTATTGCAATATAGACCAAAAGTTGAGAGGTGGTCATATGGACATTCGTGAAATGCACCCCCAAAAGCATCTTGTTGAATTAAGAGTATAAGCTCGGGGTCAATTTGAAAATTGGTTGCTTCGATAGTGCCATGATTAATTGGAGGATCGGTAGCCGAAATATTGGGAAGCATATGATCAATGAGCCTCATTGTTGGCAAAGGCCTTCACACCATCAAACAACCACAAGCATAAAATGCAAGAGCACTATTGCTAGTGCACTTGAGATGAGAATGAAATACATGTGAAAGTAGCGCTATTCCCAAAATTTAACAAAAATAAACACATAACAATTAACAAAGATTAGTCCTAAAACTAAACAAAAATCAATATCAATCACAAAACACCACCGTCCCCGGCAACGGCGCCAAATTTGACACGCCTAAATCTAGGTTCAAGCGAGTTTAATCATCCTAACATAGCTTAGGGTCGAATCCACGAGGACGGGGGTGATTGTCTATTAATTTCAATCCAATTTTAGTCTAATCCAATTAATATGAGTGAATATATCTAATTACTACCACTAATTGACTATTAAGCAAATAAAGTTGGAAGCTATAAATTTAAAACCGTTAATTAGGGAGTTAGGGGGCATAAGTGGGGTTCATGCAACAAAGACGAATTCTTTAATTAGGGGAATTAACAACAACTCTCAACGAGATTGATTCATGTCAATTGAGGGACAACAAATGATTAAAACCCTCTCAAGTACTTAATCTACTTCCCAATTAATCGATTAAATCATTCTCATGCAGTTAACCAATCAATCCTACCTTCTTGTGCTTAATTGGGCCTCAAATCTCTTATATTGGCCTAATTAGTAAAAGATACAACTACCCAAGTGTACATCCTAGGCAATCATGCAATTAAAATCATAAGGGTAGCAATTGGGCACAAACCATATGATATACATAACAATAACCTAATTCCCCTCATAAAGATACCACCTTTTTCATATTTCCCACACCCCCTAACAATAAAACTACTCAAACATCACTAAATCAACACTAATCTCAATTATTAGAGTCCTAATCATAATACTATACATGACAAATTGATAAAGATTCAAACTTGAAAGGCTAGACTAATTAATCAACTACTAAACATGAATTAACAATAAATAAAACAAGATAAATGACAATAAATAAAAGGGAAAAAATTGTTACCCAAAGAAAGGAAATAAAGAGGAGATGGATGAATAAAGACTTGAATTATATTAATAATAAACCTTAACAATTGTTGTAATAATCTTTTGAACAAAATTAAAGATGAAAAAATGAAAGAAAAATGAGGGTGGAGAAACCAAAGCTCAAACTACGAGAGAGAGGGGTTTTGGATCCCCTTTTGAATTAGTCTAAAAAAATCAAAGAAAATGAAAAGGTGGCTATCAAATTAGGGTAGGTGGGTATTTATAGTGGGAAGAGGAAAAGACGAAAAAAATGGGTAGAAAAGGCGAGTTCGGGGCTTCGCTCAGCCAAATGCTCGCCGACCGTATATTTGCGTTCGGCGAGCGGAGCTTTACACTCGGCCGAGCTGACATTGGCTCAGCGAGCAGTGGCCTGCTCCTCGTACGCTCGGCGACACACTCGGCGAGCGGCCAAAACTGACGCGCGCACTTGACTTTGGAAGGCTATATCTCACTCGTTTCTTGGTCAAATGGAGCTTATAATATATCATTAGAAAGCTAACAGGATGAACTTTCATCTCCAGCTTGAATCATCCCTATATCTATCTAAAACTTGAGATATGACCGTTTGAAGTTGCCCCTTTGCGTGAAGAGTCTTCAAATTGTGTGTTTGCCCTCTCTTTGCTTCCAAACTTGTATTATCGTCCCTTACTCTTGATTCCCATGCCTAGTGCAGCATAAACAGGCGGGGACCCTTCGATTTGGTGATTCTGAAGAGATCACATGAAGTGAGAGCTGTAAAGTCTGAAACTTTGCAGAAGAAAAGTTGAAGTTTCACCAAAATAGCAACAATATTAATCAAGGCAACAATGAACAGTATGCAATTTAATTAAGAAGGTTGATTGAATTTGGGCATAAACGGAACAATTAGATTGAAAACTGATCGATAATTAACAAAAGATATGATCCGTAGACCTTGGAATTGTCTTAATCCACAAAGGTATTAAGAACTCCCTATTAATCTCCACAAAGGAAAATTAAGTTACTATTCTTTTTCTGATTCTTCTCTAATCTCCTCACTTTCTATTACAAGCTGCTTTTATACTAATTGCCTCACTATCTCTTCCCTTGGATCAGCTAATCCCACATCCGACGGCTGTGACTGAAACTAAATTACATGGGTTTAATTGTTAAGGATGCTTAGTACGGACTCTCCTAAACCCGAAGTAAATGCTGCGAACTGAATCGGGTCCTGACTTGGTTCGTTGTCCTCGACTTTCGTCCCACCCTTGTTCCCAACTCCCGTTGCACCTAGGGTCCCGCTCCAAGCTCTATTAACGCTCTTTGGCTCGTTCGTGCTTCGGGTGCCGCTCCAACGTGCTCCGTAGGTGTTCCTACAAAAGCCAAAAGCAAACCGCAGAACCCGATTCTCGTACACAATTGGAAATGTACTAAATTACGCAAAATAGCATCGAATTGAGCCAAGATAAACATATATATACATGAAAATGGCGGAAAATTGGCTATACAAACATTAAAATTAGGGGACGGGATGCATAAATCACACGGAAAAAGGGGCCAAAATAGTTGTATATCACCAATTCAGTGAATCTACCAATGATTGGCTAATCATTGGATCCTAGGTAGATGGGGGTAGCTGTCAGACGCTCCTTCCAAAAGTGACAGGTGATGTGCTGGTCTAGAACCTTCTGAAAGCATTGAGCTGGCACAGTGACTCTGAATATTTCCCTATCCTGCAACATAATCCTTTCCTTGCAAATTCAAATGTTTCTCTCCCTTTTCAGTTTGCGCGCCAAGTTTCTGCTGATCAAGAATTTGATGTATTGTTGCATTGCTGATTGTATCAGAAAGGAGAAGATTGAAGAGGGAGTTAACGAGAAAAAGGAGGTGGAGTCACCTATGTGAACAATATTGAGCAACATCAAGATTGTGGGGGTTTTATACAAGGGTAAAATGGGAACTCATAATTATTGTGCATGTTTTTGTGGTGTAAAAAGAAACATGAGTTGCTAAAAGTAACTCTTTTTTAGTTATGTAACCTTTCCAAATGCATGTACTATCCTCAAATCTCCCAAAATTACAAATTATACCCGATCATTATTTCATCTCCTTCATTAGTTATCTCCCTCTATCATGTCATAGCGATATTATTCTTCATCATCCTCTATTCATCATCATGTGCATCATGATACCCAAATAGTAAAGTCGGTTAGATTTTTCTGTTAAGTGATGATCTGTCGGTTAGTTGTTAGGTAATTAGTTAATTAAATTATACAATTGATACTTTTAACAAAAATTTAATAAATTTTTAGAAAATTTGATTTTTTTTTTCACAATTTAAAAAAAAAACCTGAAATTTTTAGGGGTACCATGTGCAAAATGTTGTGATTTCAAGGGTACCGTGTGCACAAAGTGGTAAGCTAAAGGGTATCATGTCTACAAACTATGAATACTTTTTAAGAAAAATAATATTTTTATGAAAAAAAACAAAGTTTTTTGGATTTTTTTTCTCATGAAAATATTCTTTGGATTTGTTTTAAAAAGTCTAAAATTTTGATTTTTTTATTTTGATTTTTTGATTTTATTAAATTGAAAATCATCATTAATTAGTAACTTTAATCAACTAATTTATGTAACAACTAACTAACACATTATCACTTAACAGATTAATCTAACGGAAGTTAGTATTTGGGTACCATCACCATGTGCACAAAATAGTAACCCCAGGGGCACCATGTGCACAAACTTACTAAGTTGGGTACCATGTGCAATCAGTCAAAATTCGAAGGTACCACGTGAATTTTTTGGGATTTCTTTCTTTAACCCAAATTTCATTCTGACCCAATCCATCGTGTCCATAAGTCCCATGATTTTTTTATTTTTTTTTATTTTTTGTTGTGTTTTAGAATCTAATGTTAAGCTTTGTAAAATTGATTAGGCTAAGTTATCTTAAAGTTATAGGTAAAAGATATCATTAAGGGCAAAGTAGGAAATTTTTTAGAAAAAATAGGTTACAGTATTATTTTTTAGGTTGCATTTAGCAATACCCAAAAGAAATTATGTTTAGAAAAAAAAAAAAGAAAAAAAAAAAAAAGAAAAGAAAAGGGAAAACTCTGTCGGGTGCGGCTTAAAACGACACGAAACGGAAAGAGCTAATCAGTTGAGCGCGAAGAACAGCGACCTAGAAAATCTTTGTAAGAGAAGAGGAAAAGCATGAAGTCCCAGCATGCAACAACATTCAGGGCTCCTGTCAAATTCAGGATGTAAGTCCCCCAATTTTCTTTCCTTATTTTATTACTCCGTATAATAATTCATATAATTCCCATTCTTTTTAAATTGGTTACCTTTAATTTTTTAATCTTATTGGCAGGCCAACTGCAGATAATTTGGTTCCAATTCGATTGGATATCGAATTGGATGGTCAGCGTTATAAAGATGCTTTTACCTGGAACCCTTCAGGTTCTTTCTTCTCTGATGGGTTTATTTGTTTATCTTTTTTTTTTTTTTTTTTTTTTTTTTTTTTTTTTTTTTGTGTTCATTATTGTTTTGCGTCATTGTTTTCTGTTATTATCTTAATTTTTCTGTTAAAGAGGTGTTTGGTGAGAGAATGTGGATATTTTCGGATAAATTAGGCGATTTCCTATCGAATCCCCACTTGTAAGAGTGTGGTAACCTAAGCATTGTTTGTGATTGAACTACAAGATTCTACCCCAAGCTTTCAAAGCATTAATATTCGGGATGAAATTTGAATTTTTCGCTGTGTTCCGGAGGTTTAAAGAATCGATTTCCGTGGTCTGCAGTTCAAAAAATGGTTGTCTGTGCACTGCTTTATTGGAGAGTTGAGTGCAAAGGTTGCATGGAAGGGGGGGTTCTTTCCAATCTGGGCAGTAGAAGATGTGTTACCGAATTATGTAGCTTGGCTCACTCTCCAATTTACTAGTAGACTTTGAGTTTATTATTTAAAAAATTGACGTAGATGTGAATTGAGGGATTGTGGCCCATGGTTACATTTGAGTTCAGCTGGCTTGCTTGAATTGGGAGTAATTGAGGCTAAAAAAAGGGGGAAATGAGAGGAATGATGCGGTCGAGGGAGGACCAAAGGGGTGGGTAATTATTATTCCCATATGGGGTTGATGCAGCACTCAAAGAGGAAGGTAGGTAACCCTTACCCCCCTTTGTTTTCGGCCCATTACCTTAGTAAATAAATTTCCCCATTTCAAGCGACTGAGACTTAATGACCTCTATTGAATTTTCTGAGACTTGCTCAACTGTTGTAGGGGATGCGAATTTCTGTCTTGGTAGTTGGTTGGCTAACCTAACTGATTAGTTCAGGTTATGTAAGCGATCTCATTGGTGATTAAACCATTCTCCCTGGTGCAATGTTTCCTACTTATGACGTCAATATCCATCGTGATTGTTTAGTACGACTGGTAGGCCTGTATCATGTAGTCCTTGTGAAAAAAAGTGAATAAGCGTTGAAGCCTTGAAGGTATAGACTACAGCCTTACCAACAAGAGCTACTAGAGTTTCGCTTCCCCATGCCTATGGGCTATGAAAAGTGTTATTTATATACCCCTTAGCTATGATCTCAGGGTTGTGATATCTACAACAAAGAGCAACAACAATATCACTCTAGTCCCCCATAGGCTCCCCCTGAGGCTGCTATGTCTATATAAATCTTAATCAAGAGGCTCATTTGTGTTGCAGATTCTGATTCCGAGATTGTGGTGTTCGCAAAACGAACTGTGAAGGACCTGAAGCTTCCACCTGGATTTGCTTCTCAGATTGCTCAGTCTATTCAAGTAAGAAAACTTTAAAATATTACCGTTTTTCAGAAAGACGCAGGCCATGAAATACATATTATGCGTACTTTTGTTGTTATTTAATATTAAACACTACCGAGTTGTTATGGTGATTTTTAATATTTTTTTAGGATAGAACCCTTGATGGGGATAAAGTGATAAACTAAATTTGCATGGAAGGCCAGCCTACCATATAGCAGTTAACACGCTTTGCTTGTGAGTCTGTGACTCTTTGTTTTAATTTGAAGCTTCTCCCTGGGCTACCTGCTGTATGAAGCAAAAGCCTCTCCGGCAACTCCCTTTATGAACTTTTTTTGGACCTCAGATTGTATTTTGCTGTTGGGTTAAGGCCTCCGTGACTCCTCCAGCGAGCAAATTTTTGGAAGCTCTTCTATAAATAGTTGCAAAATTATAGAGTTGTAGACTTCCAAGTCCAATGTTATTTGTTCGAAAAGGATTTCAACGGTACATGTTCTCTGATTTCTTCTTAAGTACGAGTATTTTTTTGAAGGAGGAGAACCATTTATAATAATTCGCCATACAAGATCTACAACTACCAGAATTATCAAAATACAAGACTAGTATCATTTAAAACTCAAACCTCCAAAAAACTAAGATAATTATGTAAGAGATCTTTTCCCAATACCCTTTATTATAATGCTACTTCTTGATACCGCTTGAAACGAGGGGGCCTATTGATCTCTTACAGTTTATCAAAGGATGAGTATCAAGAAAATTTGCCATCCATCTCAATGCTATAGCAAAATTATTGATCATCAGATCTCGACTTAGATCTTGTAACTCAGCATAACCATCTATATGGTGGTAGAGTCCCTTGAAGGGAGAGAAATGAGTTATTGTAGAATTAACTTGTGAGAAAAGAATAATTAGAGCACAAAAGAAGATTTGGGGCTCACCACTGTCTAATTGTCTGGTGGCAGCCCCCAAAATAGAAGAGAGAGGTTAGAGTTTTTCAGAGAGAGAGAGAGAGAGAGAGAGAGGGGGCCGGGGGGGGGGGGGGAGGGGTGGAGAGATAATAATAATAGTTTATTGTTTTTCGACTCAAACAAGTATAAAGCATAAAGATTGGCTCCCAAAAGAATCATGTATCTTAAATGGCAATGGCATGAGATTGAATAGCGGAGTAGTTTATAGTATGTGTAAAGTATGTCTTAAGTGCGAGATTTACTTAAATAAATATCACTGGGGTACAGGCTACAAAAAGCCATCACATTACTTGGTGGCTGTTATGTAATGGTCTTCATCTTCATGCAGTGGATTTAGAGGTGACTGGTTTTAAAATCTCGTTAGTTGTCTACACTCCATTAAAAGTTTCCGTTTATTGTCCAATACTTGGTTATTGCAAAAGTTCACTGATATTGCTTGATAGTTCCATGGAACCAAAAATAAATATTTCATAAATTATATCGGCTATTCTGCATGCCATGACTTGTTAAGTTACAAATGTGAGTATGCAACATCCCAGTATCTCGACTTAAGTACTTTTACCACTCTTGTGACTGATACTATATTTTTGCATCCTGATTAGTAGTTCTTTTCTTAATGGAGATTTATGTTGAACTGAAATTATCTGGTTGTGGTTTGACTTGCAAATATTTCATATAGTATGCTAATCAGGTTTAGTTTGTATGTTTTAAGTCTTAACTAAGTAGATACTGCTTTACTTTCTGGTATTTTAATCTGGTTGCATTGTATTGCTACAGACACAGCTGACAGAATTCCGATCTTATGAGGGCCAAGATATGTTCGTTGGAGAGAAAGTGGTTCCTATCAAGGTTTCTCAATATAGCCTCAGTGCAATTTATGGAGTAGCTGGGGTTTTTTTTTTAGTTTTTTATTTTTTATTTTTTTTTTATATCTTTTGGCTTCTGATATCGTGTGCTCATTTGTTATATTGCAGTTAGATCTTCGAGTAAACCATACTCTTATCCGAGACCACTTTCTGTGGGTAAGATATGATTGGGGCTTCTTCTTGTTGACAGTTCTTTTAAGTAATTTATAAGTGTTCCATATTGTACTACGTATTATCTACATATACTTAATTGCATCAGGACTTGACCAATATGGAAAGTGATCCTGAGGAGTTTGCTAGGAGTTTCTGCGTTGACATGAATATTGAAGATCCAGAAGTTGCGGTAAGCAAGTTCACACCCTAATTCAGTTATATGATTGTTTTTAGCTCTATCATTTGAGTTACCACTTTCATTCACTCATATGTACAAGCTTCCAGTTTATAAATAGCAGTAGGCTTCATGACGATCTGACTTTGTCCCATCACTTTGTCTATAAAGGTGTACAAGCTAGCTCTGATTAGTGAGGTTCATAAAGGTCTACAAGCTAACAAGGACTAGTCTGAGGTAGTAGAGAGGCTATTACCTACTCCGCCTGTCCCAATTCAAGCACTCCGTGGGGTATTTGTAATGGAATAGAAAAAATTTATAAAGCAAGTTGAGTGGGGGAATATTAGGAGAGAAGGACCTTTTATTAATTTACTGCAATTTTGGACATTAATAATTACTGTGCTTGGACTGGGAAGCCATTTAACATCTTTTTCCAACTTCTATGTTTAGAATCTTAGCACAACATTCTCAAAGACACAAAGGTTGAAAAGTTAGAATGATGGAAACTTAAACAGGCGGTTTGCAGACTTTCCGAGAGTACTATAATGTGGAAATATTGTTATTTTATCACCTATAATTATAAACAATGAATCGTACGGGGTTAATGGGATGGGCTTTAAGGTTATCAGCAATGAAGGAAGATGATTGCAACAAAGAACTTGTATCATCCTGAAATGGCCAGTTGATCTCCTACATCTACAAATGCTTGCTGGGAAGAATGAGTTTGAGGGAACTATGAAGAAGTATGAGCCAAAATGGGTAAGAAAATCATCCAGGCTGAAGCCATGCCTGGAGTACATATAAAAGATATACTTCACCTGGTAAATTGAGTTTGTGGTCAAATACTTGAAGAGATGATTATGATGTTTGGAAGTCAGCAATTTGCAATGCAACCTTGTTTATCTACGTTGCTTTCCTATGTTATATTTGGGGTGATATAACTCCTTTTTCCACCCTCCTAATTCGTGTCTCGTATATTGTGCAGCCTGCAATTGCCTTTGCCATAAGAGAGCAACTTTATGAGGTAGGTGCTAATGTTACCCTGCATTTCGAGTTCCTTGTTAATAGCTGATAAATAAAAGTTGTGTGGCCAGTAGTGTGAGTTACTTCAATTATGGTTGTAGATTGCAGTGCAAAATGTAACATCTGCCAAGGAAATAAAATTCAGCAAGAAGAGCCGCCGTGGAATTGAATATGTCCCAATTAGGTATGACCATCGGTAAGATAGAATGAGATTGCGAGTCTCAGCTCTTCTATTTTGGCCTGACACATGATTTTGATTGCAGCAAAGCTGGTGTTACTGCAGTTGACTTAATGAAGTTGTTTGGCAGCAAATCAAGTGTCATCCGGTAAATCTTTGATCCTAATAGTTCTTTATTCTTTTGTCCATTAATCCAGACTTACTGATGTTATAAAAGTACTTTGCTGATTTGTTGGATCGTCTGTCCTCAGTCGCGTCCTCTTCAGCCTCTAGCATCATATGCGTTTCCATTCTCCTCATAATTAAACATTGTCCTGACTTGCTTATTTCATTTTCTAATTGTTGGTAGTTGAACATGCATATTTTCTTAGCACCCGCTACTTGCAACTAGTAAGTATCTAGATTGTTAGTATGTAAAAAAAAATTGCGGGGATGCCTTATATGAAAGACCTTTGCACGACGAATTAATGTCATATTTCGGCTGCTCCATATTCCCCTTCTGTGCTTAGGTAGTTGGTGACACTTGGTGCTGTGATATGACAACTGTAAAAGTCACTCTTTCAGGCATTCTTGAACTTTAAATTTCTCAGGTTACCTCTGTTTGGCCTGGCAGTCCAAACACATCTCAACTCGGATTCTCTATAAGAAGTTATTGCATTGAATTTGCCAAATATTTATACAAAACCATGGTTTCTAGTATGTTCCACAGATAGGTTAAATTGGCTTCAACATAAGGGTTTAAAGCTTATAGCGAGTTTGTCTGTTACGATATGGATGGCTTATTTGTGTAAACTGAGCCCAAACTAGGTGGCATTGATGCTCAGGTTGGTAAACTTTTTTATGACTTAGACTTTGCTCCAGAGCACGCCTTGGCTCGTACTAAGCTCATAATATAATGGTGGAAACCCCTTAAAAACTAAGTCGTGAAAGCCAACTAAAATGATTCGTAGCTCACAAGAAAGAGGAAAACAATAACTTAAGGACTCCTGCCACCTAGAACAGATAGTGTTTCCATCCATTCTGCATGAACTCAGTACTGGGTCTGTTTTGGACACCGTTTATCATCCTAATAAAATATGAAAGTATAGAATTCCTTCTTGATTTGTGAAAAATGTGAATCAGCAAAAAAAAACATGTTGGGATCCTCTAGAGTTGCAAATCAACTCTATTTGGTAAAGTTTGCCTAAAAAGGCAAGAAGAAATTTTTTAACAATTTATTTGTGACCCTCAAAATTCTTTTTATTTTGTCTTATTACTTGTTTTGGTAAACTCTACCAACTCTACCAAATTCAAACTCTAGAGGATCCTCACCCAAAAAAAACTGAATGAGGCTAAACATTATAGGAACCAAAAGTGGGTGAGACCCCGTGGGAGTACTTGACCTATCTGAATGCTCAAGCCTGTTGAGTAGATTTTTGGTAGCTGAAATAGTGTCTTGAAACCTTTGCCAAGCGTATGGCAAAAGATGTCCAAATAGGGCGCTTGATGTATTACACGCTTATGCCTAGAGTTAGATTGCAGATTTAATAGTAGGGATGTCTTAATTGATGCTACTGGCTTGATCAGAATATGAACTTGAAACTAGTAGGTGGACTTGAAACTTAAAACAAGCTTATCTTTGATATAGATGGGATTTTGGCTTACGATAATAATTTATTGATGAAATGAATTACTTTGGCCCTTGCCTTCCATCTTGCATTTTGTTGGATTGGTTGTTTAGGTTATTGGGAGTAGAATAACTGTTCCATTTATGATATAAATGGTTAGGAAAGGTAAACGTAATGACTCAAACTGGTGCTTGGTCTATGTGGGCCTTCCATAGTCTATATTTAATCTAGTTAGTTACTATGCAGATATAGAATCAGCTTCTAAGTTCTGTTTTGCTTGAGATTTTTCTTTGATGCAACTTTTTGACAAGTCGTTTATTTTTCTCAATATTAAAGCCATCTTGCTTGTCCCTTCTCAATTCTCATAGTTCAAGCATTTTCATAACATGTCACCTAACTTAAGATGGTAGCATCAATGGGGCATGGAATTGAGGCTTGCACTTAAAATGTGTCCTCCTTTTCTCTTTTGTTTCCATATGAACATAGAAGTGACTTGCTCTATCGTAGGGGTACTCTTTTTCACTTTTTGATGCATGAAAGTAATACTGGCATAAATCTTTGAACTCCTGATGACTTCAGGAAAAGGAAAGATTGGGATGTCTTTGAACCAATTGTTGATATCCTTTCAAATGAGGAAGTTGAACTTCTTGAAGCAAGAGAAGATAGGATTGCAAGGTAAATTGTATGTTTTTATTTTAAATTTGTGATTATATTAGTGACTTGTCGATGCAGTCCATCCATCTAATGCTGGATGCCAATTTCCATTTTCCAGATGATGAGGTGCTGGGGACTTGTTCTCGGGTGTCAGAGCAATGTATGTATGTATATACTCCGTATCAATCTTAAGTTATGCATTCTTAATTTATGGGATTAGGAAAAAGAGGTACTAGCATTTCACTGGATTTGTTGCTGATAGTACTGTGTCAAACTGTCAATGGGAAACTTCAATAGACAGTTTACAACCCTAAAGTGGTGAAAACATAATGCTCGAGAGCTCCTCTCCCTCTTTCCTTTGGATATTAGCCCCCCTCACATTGGAAACAATGAAGAGAAATAGCATTTCATTTCAAATCGTGCAACATTTCTTTAACCGTCAATGCAACGTAATTACAGACATACTTCTATGTTCAATACTAAACACAGGGTGATACTGTTGATGCGGAAACTAGAGACGGCAGACCGAGTACAATGACTGGGTGACTCATGGTGGTTGACTCGT
Organism: Spergularia marina; assembly: GCA_963680865.1. Classification (NCBI taxonomy): domain Eukaryota; kingdom Viridiplantae; phylum Streptophyta; class Magnoliopsida; order Caryophyllales; family Caryophyllaceae; genus Spergularia; species Spergularia marina. Next base: position 14,798,641 of record OY804553.1, on the reverse strand, counting down.
AGCAGTTAGGGCAGAGATCGGTTGATTTTAAGTCTGATTACCGAACAGTAGGTCATTAACTGATTATGCCGTACTTTGTTTCTCTCTGTTATGTGTCATACCTTCTCAATTAATTTATTCTCACATACTTAATTTGTGAGAATGAGATTAAGGTGCGAAACAAGAGTTTTATAAATATTTATTCTCAAGATTGCTGTCAAACTTGAAGTACACTGAACTAGTGAACTGTAATAGAGGTGGTCTTGCATAAACCAAGGAAATAATTTTAGCCTTATCACATTGATTGCTTCATCACATGATGAATGCCCCAATGTTAGGGGTGTGCAAAAAAACCGCCAAACCGAAACCCGAACCGAAAACCGATTTACCCGAACCGAAAAAGCGGGTAACCGAACCGATAAAATGCGGGTTAGGGTCGCAACTTTGTGTGTATGCGGTTAACCGAACCCGAACCGAAAGTGGACATAATGCTTATTTTCAATAAATTAGGTTATAAGTCAACTAATTCACAAGTTTAAAATAAGATAATTAATCCAATATGTTGTTAAAATTCACTTGTTTGAGGGAAATAATACATAAATTAATTGAAGTATCGACGTATAGTGGAATCTTAATATTTTATCCATCAATTTTACTTAATTTGGTAGGTCAAATAGTGTCCCCGTACTAAAACATTACCCGATTAAACCGAAACGACAAATCCGTTTAACCGATGTGCGGTTAACCGAACTAACGGTTACGGTTTAGGGTCGGCCAAAAAGTGACAAACGGTTAACCGAACCCGCATTTGCACACCCCTACCCAATGTGCAGCATTTTTAGGCTTTCATTAGGGAATGGTCGGTCGTAATTGTTCTCCGATTTGTCACCCCCGTTTACTATTAGTCTTATGCCCTGAAATAATTTAGTACAGACATTTGGACGTATAGATAACTCCAATAAAGTCCAAATTTCGAAATCTAGCAAGCGTCTGTTGTACGTACTTTGGCAATTTGAAATTGTGGAAATATTCCTTTGGTTTAGGCTTAATTTCTAGATTGAGGCGTGGTTAACTTATTAAACAGTATTTTCAAATTATATCAGAATTATTTAAATCAAATTAAATTAAATCAGTTTCAATAAAATCAAATCAAATTGGAATTATGCAAATAACAATCAATGAATCTAGTCTTTTTCTACTTATTAATTCGTCTAAATACAGTTAATTTATCATTAAATTCAGTTCAGATCAAATCAAGTTCATTCAAATAAAATTAGTTTAATTCAAATCCAATTAAATTAGATAAAAAAAATGCAGTCCAATTGCAAAGGGTCTTAGTAAGGTTTTATCACCCCTTTAGTTAGGAGAGTGCTACCATAACCTTACTGGCACATCACGTTCCGCTAATGAACAGTGATAGTTCACTTAAAGTGTAATTTTGAATCAAGATTAAATATTTGTATCATAAATTGGATCGAAAAGCAAAATGTGACGCCATATGTAGGTGCGTGAGAATAAACACTCAGATTACCGAAGAAATGTTTGTTGGGTTCAATTCACCAAATCGTTTGGTGTAGTTTCACTGAACTCTTATCGTTGTAAGGAAACCTTCTTTAGATGGAAATGCTGAAGGTCTAAAGTTTAATTTAGACATGTTTAAATTGTCCGATGCACATTGAATCAATGATACTAAAATTGAGTTGATGGTAATAAAATTGAATCAACACGCCTATGATTTGGCTATTTGGATTCGGGAGTTTAAGAAATTCAGTTAACCACTCATGAATACAAAGTGCACTATTACAAAATAAATTCTCATGATCAATTAGATGTTAGCATGATAACATCGTGACATCATTACGAGCTTTGATATTTTATACGAGTCTTACCAATAAAGTCTCTTTTCAATTAGTCACTTTAGTTTTCCATTCAACCAAAGTTATTCTAGGTTCCATGGAGTGATGAGTAAAATCACCAAACTAATAACTGTAAACACAAAACTGCTTCAAACGATTAACCTAGTCATCCATGCACACCCTGAACTTATCTACCCATGCATGCACGATGGATGCATAAGTAACTGAGATGAGATACCGGGTGTATCGGATCTGAGGCACGTGAGAAGATCACTCAGAAAGTTAGTTGTGTGTTGCAAAAGGTAAAGCAAAAGCTAGAAGAACCAAACCACTCTGGCTTTGCTTTGCTTTGCTGATTAGTAGTCTGTAAAGCAGACATCGCTCGTTGTACAGTTTCCACCAATGATAGCCTGTTAAATCCGAATCATATGATCTGTCTTATGGAATGGAATCGCCAGCTCTGACAAATTCCCTACTCATTCTTTTCTTGGTGCTTCAATTTTAATCATCTCTGGCATTTATTCAGGTTATGGATCTATCTGAGAGTTGATATACTATCTACTATGTAATCCAATGCTGAGCTGATCTGACAGTGTTGTGGTAATGTTTGTACGAGTAACTACTTTCGTAGAGACCGGTAGGACGTGGTGAGATTTTAAAACATTAGAATGACCAATTGCGTTTTCAAATGTGAACTTTAAATGCAAAACTTTTTATTTTGTTATACTTTATACTCCACTGAACTTGTTCTAATTAAACAAGCATTTTGTCTATGATGTCAAATAAACTTGAATTCAAATTACTCCACATGATAATAATTATGTCAAAATAAAACTCAATGCATATGTCAAAGTTTGTCAAATGCCCTATACATTCATTTATATCTCCAATACAAATGTCTTCATGTTTTTTAGACTAACCTATGATCCATACATTGAACTAAATTCTATTGTTTGGAAATGCGATTTCCATGTAATTAAGAAGACATGAAATAGTTGCATGCATGGGTCACTCCACCTCCACATATGAGCTAAAGCAAAAGCTAAAATCGTGCATGCCCTGTAATCGAATCATTTCTATCTCGAACCTAAAGTAATTTCATCATTAACTTGTTCAACCTTTCTCAAAAAAGAAAAAAAAAACACTCCACATATGAGATAAAAACTCACTTACTGTTGTAGCTATTATTTGAACTTTCAGTTCTCAAATCAGCATTCAGTTACTATTTCAACTATTTTTAACAATTACCAATACCAAAGGCCTAGCATTTTTTTTTTTCTCTCTCTTATTTCTTCGCGGCCAACAAGAAAAGAAAGTAAAGACAAGAATGTCGGACTCTACAGCAACCTGCGTTGACATCTTGCTTGCCATCATCCTGCCTCCTCTTGGAGTTTTCCTCAAATATGGCTGTCAGGTAATAACCATTACACCCCTTATTATTATTTGATCAGTCGTCTTACTATATTAGTTTACGTAGGAGATCCAGATGTATGCAACCTTGTTGTTGTTTGATTTACGAAACTAGTCAGTCGTAGGAGATCCGTAATTTTACCACATTGTAGTCTTTGCAGATAATTGTGTGTGCATATGGTTGATCAGTCTGGCTACGATAGTTTTAGTAACAGCTTTTTTTTTTTTGGTTCTTTTCTGGGAGTTTCACGTGTACGCAACCTTGTTGTATTTCAATTTTACGAGAACAGTACCAACTACCAAGCCCGTTTTTCATGGAGTATAAGATTTGCAGAAGGAATTTTTTGTAAGAATAATACAGTGGTAGGTAGGCATTCATTTCAAATTGGCAATGTTGGGATAATATGATCGATGAGGGTCATAAAATGGATTTTGAGTTTGGGGTATGTTGGTTGGTAGTTATTTATTCAGGTTTTTCGAAAGTGATACGGAGTATTTAACAGAGAGTTTTGGTGTGAGGCCAAAGATTTCACACACACACACACACAGACAAAAGTGGTTATTTTTGACCTGGTTTAGCTAGCCTAATGTTGTAGTTGCCCTCCACCAACTTCACAGTCTCATAGAGCCAATGATACATAAGGTCTTTCAGAATTGGTATTGAACACGACTTTGAAACCGTCAGTATCAATGTCACTTAACACCAGCAGCTGAATAATAAGATAAATCTGCAAGTACTGCGTTTTACCATTTCTACTACAATTCTACTAGCAGTTGCAGGCCAAAGATTTTGATGATGCAAACATACGTTTTGTTATGGGTTATAAATTAGGATGGTAGCTACCCGTTTAACTTTCATTAAGTGTCATCTAAGATTTCATCAGGACACTCAGTAATGAACGATTACTGAAATTCGTTACGGTATACTAGTGATTGGACCCCAACCATAAGCTTAGACTTTTGGTTGAGTTGGTTCTTTCACAAAACTCGTCTTGATATATTGAGAACAAAATTGCATCTTATTAGAATAAAGAATTAAGTTTAAGTTGAATGTTTCCATTCTAAAGCACTATTAGTATTACACAAGAAGTAACGACTAAACCGGATTACCAGTGAGCAAAACTTTTAGAAGTACATGATTTGAATACTTTTCTTTATTGCCTCATATCATGTTGGTGTCTACAAATGACTTTCAGTTGTACTAATGAATAGATTCATATTTAATCAACTTTTGATCACTAGCAAATTCTCAACTAGTGGGGAATAATGTGTTTTGTGATCTTTATGTATGTTTTAATTGTCTTAATCAACTTCTGTGTTCTTGTTCTAGTTTGAAGGAAGCATAATACAATTATGAGTACTCAGTATTTGATGTTTCGTGCTGCAATGCAAGATGAACTGTTGTCTGTCTTTTCGTTGTGGACATTGATCCTTTCATTGATGGTTATAAATCATAAATGTGAAAATTTATCCAAACTCTTGTTTGTCGAATGCTAAATATGGCGATTTAATCTTTTGCAGGTAGAGTTCTGGATCTGCCTCATTTTGACATTCTTTGGCTACCTCCCTGGGATCATCTACGCTGTCTATGCCATAACCAAGTGATAATGTAAACCCTCCTTCCCTGTATAATGTAGACATTGACAAACAACTAACTGAACCATCCGTTTTGTTGGGATTTTCTTTTTCCTTCTTTTGTCCAGTTGTGTCTTACACTTGAACTGTCTTATGCCTACAGGTGTGATGCTGGGTCACTCTGACTGTTTAAAGATGTGAAGTTTAGGTGCTCATTCTTAATGATTTAGTGATCACTGATTGCTTGCAGCATTCTTCATTCGTTTGTCTATGGTATCGCTACTTTAAGGCTTCATTTCATCTTGTGTAATAGCACCTCATCTAAATTGGTTTGTGCTGATGTGGTCTTGTTAATCCTCTCAATAATATGGAAATTCGACCTCAATGGACCTTTGTTTCCCGAGTTCTTCAATTATCAATTTTAACCTTGTATTTCAGCTTATCGTATGAGAAGGCATGCTAGAATTGTGTAAATTTCAAACTGAATAATGCAAGACCGGCTACTGCTGCTAAAAATCTGAAAATTTAAAGTTACAATTTACGCGGGAAAACTGAAATTTTGAGTGTTCTCATATCGAATTTTAATGATTCCGAATCATGATACTCCTGGTCAAATATTGGGAGCATTATTTGGTTTCCTTTTTCTCCATTTATCAGCAATCTTTGAACTTACAATGTACCGAATTATTCGGTATCATGCACATTCTGATCACTGATCCTGTAATGTGACATTCAGGAATATTGATAGTACTACAATGATATGAAGAGAACATTCAGTGTCAAATGTATAAAAAATCCTGAAATCCATTGCCTCAGAGGATCTGGTGACCCAATTTCAAAATACACATTATTTTGACAATAACCTTAGCAGAAATTTGCAATTTACATTTTGAATGAACTCATTAGAGCTACACTGCAAGTAGTGGATATAGGTGAAGTAGTATTTGTTCCCTAGGGACCCTGATGTCCTTAGAAGGAAATTTTCGAACACCTCTATCCTAGATTACTTACCCCAAACTCTGTACATTGTATCTTTACTAAGGCTCCTTCTTAAAAATCTATATTTTGTTATTATTCCTGAAGTTATTTGCTGTCATACAATATCAGCCAAGATATGCTGCTATCAAATGGATTTTGCAGAATCTCACTTTCTGAAAATGTCCAGAGGTGATTTCTTGCCAGATTTCAGGTAACCCTATATATAACAAGCTATAGGCTTTTTCAGCATCATTCGAGCAAGAGAGTTCACTGCTACCTGACCATTTGGAAACTACGAAAAATGGCCAGGAAGAAAGTGAAGCTGCAGTTTGTCGAAAATGATACTGCCAGGAAAGTGACTTACAATAAAAGAGTGAAAGGCATATCGAAAAAAGCAGAAGAACTCAGTGTGCTGTGTGGTGTTGATGCTTGTGCAATTGTCTATGGGCCGTATGAGAAAGCTCCTGTGGTCTGGCCCTCAATTGAGGCTGAAGCAAGCCGTATCCTGATGAATTACAAGCGCAAGCCTGACATTGATCAGTCCCAAAGGAAGCTGAACCAGACGACTTTTCTGAGGCAAAGGGTGACCAAGTCTCAAGAAAAGCTGCTGAGGCTGCAGAGGAGGAACCGCGAGATAGATATGGAGAACACGATGAGTGAAATCCTCTGTGGAAAGCCAATTCAGCAGGTTCCATTTGGCGATTTGGGAGACCTGATTTGGGTGATGGACGATAAGATGAGGAGTGTCCAGCACCGCATCAGAACTCTAGAGGGACCTGATGATCATGCTCAGAATGCTCTTGCTATTGTTGTTGCAAATCCTGATCTGAATCTCAACAGTCCTGTTGGGAATGAGATCAATGGGGGAGAGATGAACGCCCTGGTGGTCGCGACTGTTCCATCAGAGATGCAGGCTGGTCCTTCTCACTATCAGCCCTGACGAATGAACGTCTAGCAGCAACCGCCCTGCGCCACAATGTGTCTTCTTTCTGTTTGTTTGTTGTTTCTCGTTTGTTGTTTGTTGTTGTTGGTTGTTTGTATCAAGTTCATTTCGTAGTTTCTTTTAAGGTTGTTTTGTTATTGTAAACGCAGTGGCTAGAACTGGTTGTGATTTATGTTTTGTAGTATTACTTTTCAATAAACGGATTGCATCTCCAAATTCTGAGTGTCGTTAATCGCCTCTGCTATCTTCCTCAGTCTAACAAGCTTAATTTCGAGGTTTGGATCTATATCACTATATATACTACTCAGACTCGTCAAGCGAAGTAAAAAAATGCAAGCGCTTGTCAAGTGTCACATTCACATATATTCACACGGCTACTTCGGGAAAAAATTCACAACTTTCGCTTAACGAAGTGTCCACGGCTCCGCGTGTCATCACTCATACAGTCATACTCCTGTGCGAGTATCTTGAGTGTCCAACATGGACACTAGAAGTAATATATACTCCCTCCGTCCCAGTTCAAACGCCCTATATTCCATTTTGGGACATCCCACTTCAAACACCCCATCTATTTTGGGACATATTTCTCTCTCCTACTTTTATTAAATTATCACATAATCTCTCACACTATCTCTCCTACTTTTATTAATCCCCACATTCTCTCTTCTCATTTTTCTTAATATTACCCCACTCAACTTATTATATCAATTTTTCTTATTCCACTACAAAAAACGTCTGGGGCGTTTGAACTGGGACGGAGGGAGTACAAGTTTGCATAATATGTGAATTATAGAGCCAGTTCAACATGAGACCCTTACATATCACGGACTTGAGCCGAAAACCTTCTATCTTACATACTCCCTCCATTTTATTAGGTTCTTTGCATTTGGTTTGAATCTCTCATGTTGAGGGATTCAAACCAAATACAAAGAACCTAATGAAATAATGGAGGGAGTATATACATTAGCCAATTTAAAAATTTCATCCTTAAAGGAAATGTGTATAATCTTCGACTTTGCTTAAAAGAGTCTAAATTGTTGTTATGATAGCTCTTTCATAACGTTGCTGATGACAGCCTCACCCTTACCACCTTAATTGAATCGATATGATATGATGATGGATTTTGATTTCAATTTAACTTGGGTCATATGATATGATAAATGAAGGGTGGGAAATTATATATCAGACGATACAGTTATGGTATGAATACTCGGTTACGATATTATTACGGTAATCTGGTTTAAATACCACATTAATATAATACATGGCCGGGCCAGGGTTATGATCACAATATTCCATCATCAATTCCTCATTATTAGCGGCAATTGTAATCAATCATCCCCGTTAATTGCTCCACTCTTCAGTCTTCAAGCGTATATTCCCTCCTAGGTCATATGTCAGCCGCTGTCTCTATAGCCCACACAACTCTTCAAACATGGGCCGGCCCAACTTACCTGACACAAGATCCAGGTCCCCAACAACAGATACCATTAGCGCATATCCTTATCTGATCAACTTCAAACGAATCATGGTCCGCGTCTTATGCCATCAGCTAGACTTTTAGCCGGTATGGCTGTTTCATTAATTCACGTGGTATATATAAACATCACAAATAAAGGGAATTCTCTAGAATGGGTGTGTCAATGTAATTTGTTTACACTTTGTTATGAGCAATATATGAACATCTATAGGTTATTGTCGAAGTATAACGAGCGGATAATCAAATCATATCGTTGAAGTATATATAGATAGAATTTCAAAATCTACCGAGTTTGTTGTTAAATCCAAATTATTACTTTACTAATGTTGGAGTGACAACGATCCACCATGTGAGTTATGGGATAATATCCAATATTGGAGAAATAGAAGATTGGGGACTAGTTTATAAGATGTGGGTTACTCCTCCTATTTGCTGTGGACTGCCAATTCAAACCACCGGCTCCACGATTAGTATGATACTGTCCGCTTTTGGTTTTAGGATGGAACCACAACAGCTTGTGGGATAGTCTTCCACGAGGGGGCCGATATTGGCTCATGATGACTCTAGCATGGTATTAGAGCCCAAGGTTGGTCTTGGATTCGAGGTTCTGGTCAATTGATTTACCCAGTTTGGGAGCCGGCGAATTTGATTGAGGTTTGACCCCAGGTAGGGGCTTTGCGAATTAACCTGGCCTCGGCAAGGGGCGTTTGAAGAATTTGAGTGTGACGAATTTAATGAACTCTCACATGTTGGAGTGACAACGACCCACATGTGAGTTGTGGGATAATATCACACATCGGAGAAACAGAATATTTGGAACTAGTTTATAAGCTCCTATTGCCAATTGGTTTTAGGAGGTCAGTCTGCTTTAAAACAAAAACAAAAATTAAGGTTCTTGCAAACGTCCTTTGAGATGTACGTAACTTGCCTGTGTACTTCATATCATGATCGACATAGTGGTCATAAAGCATATGTACGACACTCATGCACATGTAGAGAACCAAATCATTGGTTGCACATTTCCAACTGATACTGAAGATTCTTCCAGCTAACCCTCCTTGAATCATTACTGCATTCATCATAATTAAACATTTGTTTAGCCCAATAGAATGAGCTAGACTCGAATCTGAAGTTCCCTCAAGGGGGAAAAAAAATCCCACAGCAAAGTCAGAATTTGAAGAATAATCAAGTTTATGATTTCACTTCCGGTAAAAAGGAAGTTAATAGTTTTATGATATATAGCTGGGTTAAAGAATCATTTCAATTGCTTTATATATTTAGTGTGGATCACCTGTCCACACTGTTATAAACCAACCTTAAAATGTGAAACATGGGGTCATGCATGATACACAGTTCATAGACTTCCTATCTATTTTCGTGTTGAAGTTGTTAAGTTTTCATGTAAAATATGCTTGGGGTTAACATAACTTGAGTTTTATATACCGATATTATATAATTTTGAGTATCATTTAAACCAAAACTTCAAAGGCTAGGTTGAATTGAAATTGAAACCAATTCATAACATTAAATCTTAACAAACTTTAGAATGAATAAGTCTCATTCCTTTAATTTGTTGGGCGGATTGGAGTGACACTGCCTAAGTATCCAAGTTTCTTTGCATTCAAAAAAAAAAAAAAGTAACGAGCTACTCGGTAGCATCGGCCACGGCGTTAGCTACCATAAAATTCTTAATTTCTTTTCGTTTTGGTCGACGTGGTAAATTCATAACAACGTACTACCTTTGATATGTTTTTTTTTTTTTTTTTTTTGACGGGAAACCTTTGATATGTTAACATAGGAGTACGTACTTGTTAAACAAAGTAAAATAGCAATTAACTTGCACTTCGCAAAATTTAGTTTCCAAAACGAATTAATGGCTCAGTATCAATTATTCTAAACACTAGAGATTGTAATGTATTCATTCTTTTTTTTCGAAAGAGTGATTTAATTCCTTGGAATAATACTTTCTCCATTTCATTTTAGTGTTAACGTCCGGTTAAAATCCTCAAATTAGAATTGAAATAAGATGTTATGAAATGGGTGATGTACGATATAATGAACTTCTCGAAACAAATGATTTGGTAAGGGAGAGATTTTTGATACTCTATGCAATTAGAAGACAAAAAAAATGAAAATATGAAACTTTCATTAATAAAATCACACCGTGATGACTACTAATCCATCACAGGGATTGGAGGTGACCCAACAAAAATCCTAAGCTCCAAAGAAATGGTGAAGCCACTGGGCATGGCAAATAACCATACTCCTACGCTACACAATTTTTTTTTTTTTTTTTCTTTTCCTTTGCAATTTTTTGTTCATTTTTTATATCATAATCTATCTCCTCCAACGGCATTATCCAAAATATCGTATTATCTACATGGACACAAATACCGAGGCGGATAAACCGACTGGGTCGGGCTGAACCGGACCAATGCGAGGAGTCCTGTGGGGCCTTGGGTGTGGATAACCCAACCCAAATTCCAAAGAGCTCAGGAGTCAGGAAGTCATAGTGCAGGCATTGGCTTTGGACTTATCCAGCATGGACCACATGACCTGGACATCCTCGTATCCGCAGGCCATCACGTCTCCTTGAAGTGCCATCACTGTATTTTCGTTTCCTGTTCATTCAACTCACAATAGTTAGCCACTAACTCTCACAAGTTTGCTTTTAAAAAAAAATAAAAAAATAGACAACTATAATGATAATATATATACGAGTATTATCCAAGAACGCGTATTTAGCATTGTCGTCAAAAAACGCGACTCCTATCCAATAAGCTCACGCTGATTTGAATTGTAGGTCTGTCAATTCCATATACGAACGTGTTGGTAAACTGATGACTCATATTGAAACCGGGGCAACTCTAACTTAACTGCTTGTACTCCCTCCGTTTCATTCATTTGTTTACGTCGGCTCGGGTTTTGTGAGGGGAACCCAAACCCAACGTAAACAAATGAATGGAATGAAAGGAGTATTTTTTTTAGGGAGATTGTCTTACATATTCATCAGGCAACTAATTACGGAGTATTTATAATTCATAAGGGGGTGACATTTAATAAAGTCCATTTAGATCACCACCCATACAGTAGGCCCTTAAACAAAGCATAATCATTTTTCCGTCAAAGTGAATGCAAAGAATTGAGATTTGATCAATTGAGACCTCAAAAAAAGAAAAAAGAAAAAAAAGAAAAAAAAAAGAGAGAGAGAGATTTGAGATCAAATCTCATGAGGTCTATATGGACCTCTCATTGTTAGAGATTTAAGCATTTTGTAATGATTGTATTCCTATGTTCACATTGTATGGTGAGATGTTACCATGATAAAGCTCTATTTTCATGACAAATTTTGTTCCATGAAAATGAAGGACCTCCATGAACTGAAACAAAAATAAATTAAAGAACTCCCCCCAAAAAAAAAAAAAAAGCAATTGGAGATGCTATTATCTATAAAACGACGGACTGCTGAGTACTGTATATGTTATGTACAAACAAAGTCCAAATCATCCCTAAATATTCTAATTTCATTGTATCGACTTCTGCGCCTTATGTTAGACCCTGAAAACTATAACGAACTAAACTATAGTACTATACACAAATAAAAGTTCTGTGGGGAGCGAGTGAAAGATGTGTTAAGTACCTTGCTTAGACTTCTTATCTCTTGGAGGTTGATGATTGAGAAATGTGCAAGCTTTTTTGAATGGAGATGTGATGGTTTTAACCCAAGATGCTGCCATGGATACTTTTATTCTTATTTCTGAGAAGGCCTTAGCTTTTTGTATGTATATGAAAATGAATGTGTGCTGCCTAGAATCCCCCCTCTTACTTGTTGATAGATGATGTTGATGATATTGATATCTTTATTTTTTATTTTTATTTTGAACCAATGGCCTGACCTCTCATTAGATCTTCAACGTGGTCTATATATATGCACAACAACTAGGAAATACCTTTATGCAAATTAAAGAAAATTCAAAATTATATTGCATTGAATAGTATCGTTTAATTGAAAAAATAAGTGTAGAATGAAAGATAAGGGTGTGGAGGGGAGGGCAAGATCCGTGAGATGAGCCAAAGAGGGAGGGAAGCAAGCAAATGGATGACATCTTTTATTTTAATTTAAATTTAACATTAACGTAAGTCATTATTATATTTCTCGTCGCGGTTAGTATAAACAATTTTAATTCTCTCGGGTATTGATCAAGTCAATTTAATATGGGGAATAGCTTCCTCTAAAATTAGGCTGGTCTATTTGTAACAGTTACATTAGAAATGTGATAACAAGTATGAACCATTTTATTCGAAAGACTAGTTTTTTGACCGTGCAAATGCACGGGTATAAATACGGTTTTTTTAAATATCATTATCAATGGCATATAATATAGGCAAATTCAATGAAAATAACTCAATGTTTGCAATATTTTCGTGGAATAACCCAACATTTCCACGTTAATAAAAATAACCCAACGTTTTACTTCGCGTCACACTAATATCCCTAACCGCCTAAAATAAAATTTCCCGCAACTCCAAATCTCAAGGGGCTATTTTTTTTTTCTTTGCACAAATTTTTATGATTTTTAGTTTTCTTTACCTAGCTACACCACTTTAAGTATTTACCTTTAATTTTTTGATATTTAAATTTTGTCTTCTTCATTGGTTAAATAGTCAAACATATAACATTCTTAAATGCACGAACATTTTTATCATGCAAATGAATGTTTGAATGAAAACAAAATAGATTATTATTTGAAGTTAGTTATGATGTTGATATAAGTTCATTTCGATTGAGGTTGAATAGATATGTTGTAGAGAATACGGAGAAGATAATTATTATAAATTATTTATTATAAAATGGGGGGTTAGGAAACAAACTGGAAAAAAATCGTCAATAGAAGAATCACATAAGTTTGTGCAAAATATTTTTTTCCCCTTATTATTTAGCCTTTTGAGATTTGGAGTGGGCAAAATTTCTACTTTAGCATCTTAGGGATATTAATATGACGAGATATAAAACGTCGGGTCATTTTTGTTAAAGTGGAAACGTTGGGTTATTCCATGAACATGTTGCAAACGTTGGGTTATTTTCATTAAATTTGTCTATAATATATTATCGTTATACAAATAATTAAAATGAAGCTATCTTAAAAAATTTAAAGCTTCTTGGAGGGTCGCTGTGGGGGGATTAGCGAGAAGGACAGTGAGCGCGGTGACGACCAGTGGAGGCCACCAGTAGATGGGATTTTAAAGGTGAATGTCATGGAGCGACGCTGGGGAAGCAGGTACGGGATTCGGGGTAGTGATCCCGGGCTCGGAGGGAGGAGTAACGAGAGTGGCGTGTAGATAGATCAAAGAGCGCTGGGAGCCGGATGTGGCGCAACGGAATTAGGTCTTTAAATGGCGCTCTAGAGCGGGTCGAGGAAAGTGGTCCTGGAATCCGACTCGCACAAGCTTGTTTCCATGTTGCAATCAGGGAATTTTTGCTTGAGTTATTTTGGTTTAGCTGTTTTTGACGTTTTTTTGTCTAACTCGTAATATTAGCTCGTGTAGTTTTGCCCATATTAGGAGAGTAGGAAATAAAGCCGACCACGAGGTGGCTCACATTCGTCCGGTGGATTACTCTACTCGGGTTTGGGTTGATGGAGGTCCGGCTTGTATTTTGGATATTGCGGCCACGGATTTCGTGACCGCGGTTACTTGATTTAATATAAATTTCGTATTTCCCACTCAAAAACAAAATGAAAAAAAGATATTTAAACCTGAAAATTAAAATTACGGATATAAACTTGTAATTTATTGACATAATAACATATAAGAATGTGAGTTGAAAGTAAAAATTGTGTTTGAAAATAAGAATTTAAGAATTTAAGAGTTTCGTGTCCTCTGTCTCATGAGTCTGACCACATTCTAACCTAATGAGTCCACTCCTCCACCCCTCAACCACACGTTGACTCTTGTATGTATTCGACAACCCTTATCAATATTCTTACCCGACCCCTTTCTGTGTCAACATTTTTAGGCAAAACCAACTCCCCATATTAAATCGTCTACACGACCCCCAATCCAACAATCATCAAACCATCAACTTTTCTACCTCACACCCCCACCCATATGGTCCTATCCCTTTTCCTAACCATTGCCCACCACCTGACAATATGTTTGAAGACATCTTCTCACCCCCGGTCAATTTTTATTGCCAATCGAGTACCCATTCCGCTTCGACTTCTTACATGACCTCTATAATCAACAACCTTATACCCAACAAATTTTTTAAGCGGAAGCCACACACTCATTTTACTCGATCGGCTTATGACCGACCCCACATGAACTCCTCTATCTGACCTCCCTTACCCATGTAAATGTCTACTTTAACCGCTCCACACCCGTTGTTCCTATACCCGAGTCCTCTAACATCCCTATCAAGTCATGTAAGTGACACCGCATCAACTCCCCTATGCGCCCCTCCCACCATTGTCTTTGAAGGCCTCCTAAAAGGCTAAACGTATAATTTTCTTCAGATTCAGATGTATATGTTAACCAAATTGTTTATAACTTTATTTCTATTTTTGTACCCTTCAAATTAATTTATTTGTAATAGTAACCCTAATTGGTACCGGTCACAAGTACAGGGACAAAAACAATTTCCTAGATAGTAGCCTCCAAGTCATTAAACATAAAATATTCCATTTAAATTAAGAAAATATAATCTAAAGCAAATTAAATTCTGACATTACAAAAAATTACATTCATTATGATAATAACTGCCTAGTGGCGCGCCGGTTAGAAGAGTAGAAGGGTGGGGAAGTGATAATATTATTAAAGGTCGGGGAAGACCCAAAATTAATTGGATGAGGGTGATTAGAAAGGATATGAGCTTCATAGGACTTGAAAAGAGTATGGTGTTGGATAGAGCGTTGTGGAGAGACTCTATCCATGCGGAGAACTTAATTTGACTCTTTTTGGTTTTCCTAACTTTTTTCCCAAAACTTTTCCTTACTATGTGTTCAAAGTTCTTATGTTTTTCACTATTTTTCAAACTTTTTTTATTTATTTTAATGACTTTCTAAAACTCCTTTTGAAAGTGTTTCAATATCGCTAAATAGTTCACAACGTTTGAAATTTTATGGCACACACAAGACGGTTACTGGATGACGATTCATGTTAGCCGACCCCAAATCATTTTAGGAATAAGGCTTGGTTGTTGTTGTTGTTGTTGTTGTAGTCGTATTATCATAATAACTACTTCCCCCGTCAACTCGTGTACATACTTGAATCCCAACCGGCGACCCTTATCCCAGAGTCAACTTTTCTAGCCAACCCATATAATGAATTTCTAGTCGACAACTCTATTATTACCTGTCGTCTTTATTTTTAGGCGGCACCTCTCTTAGCCCATGTCAAATTTCTAGCCGACTTCTAATCCCGCTTACTTGTCAACCTCATCTCTATATTCAAGACTTGAACTTTCGTCAAACTATCGAGCCGACCCTCAACCCTCGTCAACCGCTCCTCTTCCTAACCATCCATACGATCATATATACAGTATATACCCTACACTCCCACCCTTATCAAATTATTTAGTTGATACCCCACCCATGTCAAGATTTATGACATGCAGTTTTATTATATATCCTAAGTTTAGCTTACTTGTCACGTTTTTACTACAACTTTCACAAATAAAAATGGAGATTGTTGGGCGTTTGTGAAAGTTTGCTACCGTAGCTAGGGGCTTATCTAAAATAAAAATTACTGCATAAAAAAAAAACCTAGCTGAATACTGTTTATTTATGATTTATTCTGTAAAGTAATATCTTCGATTCTCCATTTTTATTATAGAGTTTACACACTATTATGCACATACTTTTCTATTTGTTTATTTACATACTTTTTTATTTTATTTTGCAAAGTAATATATTTATCATGTTATATAATGAATGTCTATTATTTTCATAATAACTAGTTTGCATGCCCAGCCCGCGCCCGGGTTGTATATCTATATTGTTATACTCATTTTATAAAATTGTCAATTTATCTTTGTTATAATATTATAAGCAACACTATTATTTTCCATAAATTATCTTACTACCATAATCACCATAAATTATATTATTTTTCATAAATTAACTAATAGTTTGCATATTATGTAATTACTTAGTGTTATCCAATCAATGAATGTCAAGTGTCCTTGTGGGAAAGACTTGGTTTCAAGTTTTTAATATATAGTAATAGATGGAAGACTGTTTATAAAGCATAATTCATAGGTTGATTTATTTCCCTTTTTTATATATAAAATAATATATTTCATTGATCTCGAAAATCTTTGTGGCCTTTGATAAGGATCCAATCAAAATCTTTTCATCCAATCATTTGTATTGCTATTGCTGACATCACTACAAGAAACACGTTTATTTGCGACGGATCAAACTTGTCGCAAATCAGCCAAAACTCGTCGTAAATGGTCTTTTACGACGAGAATCTCATCCGGTCGCGAGTCTTTTGGCGACCCTTGTAATAAGTCTTTTGGCGACAAGGTGTTTTTCTGTCTTAAAAGCTCTTTTGCGACGATTTTCCTCGTCGTAATTCTTTTTCCTGACAACACATAATAACATAATTTAATCCTTTTCCCCTCACGTGGACCGGAAGTACTTCGTTTTTCCCCTCGTGTGGACCAGAAGTACTTCGTTCTGGTGCAATATGATCTCACTCGTACAGATCTTGGAAAGGTTCCCCAGGAGGTCACCCATCCTAAGACAAGTCCCCATTAAGCATGCTTAACTTTGGAGTTCTTAGCACATGAGTTTCCTACATGGATAGCTAACTTTGTTTGTATGATTAGCACTATCAATCATTTAAAAACTTATAGGAGCCCTTAAATCTCTCAAAAACCTAATTAACCCTTAAGCTTGTTGCTGTGATTTTTTTTTTTTCAACCTTATTATCACACAACTATTCCATAGTGGTTTCAAATGGTTCAACAAATTAAGCAAATCTTTTATAATCAATGCACTCAATTGTATTATAAATTGATCAAAATAATTCTTGTTTATTTTCTCTACAACATCTTAACTCTAATTTTGAGTTCTTTTAGTTTTTTTTTTTTCGACAAGAATCGGGTGTCATCATAAATAACTTGATGATCTACATTGAGAAACAGATTCTCATCACAACTAATCTATTATTTACGACGAGAAACAGATTCTCGTCGTAGCTAATCTATTATCTAGGACGAGATTGTTTCTCACCATAGCTAATCTATTATCTACGACTAGAAATCGAATCTTGCCATAGCTAATCTATTATCTACAACGGGAAACTGAATCTCGTTGTAATATATATTTTTTGCAACGAGAAATTTAAACTTCGTATATGATACTATATTTTACGACGAGATCAAAAAACTCGTTGTAAAAGATACATCTTTTGCGATGAGAATCCCGTCCGGTCGTAATTTTGGTCGCAAATGAACGTTTTTCTTATAGTGCACATGTCGGCATTTTATTAAAGTCTTACCAAATCATCTTTTCATGCAAACAATTATTAAAAGTAATAGATAAGTGGTATGTCCTCTAATCCGTTAAACAAGTACTCATGTGTTCTTTTCTAGACTTTAACGTATGGAACTATGGATGGACCAATTGTAGGGATGGTCTAACTTTTGAAATTAACCTATGTACCACATGCAAGAATGCAAGATGGACCAATATATACAGTCAATGTAAAAGACTCGTATTCAAATAAGCAACTAAGCAACTAACACTAACTAACTTTAGTCGTTATTATTAATTTGATTTGATAATAATGTGTATATGTCCGTAACGTCCTAAGTAAATGAGTATTGGGGGACTACAAACAATTTCTGAAAGAAGCACATGCAGCACGCTCTCTACAGAACCCTACACGTGAACTTCCTTTACTTTTTTGGAATGTGACGCCTAACAAAATTTCCGCCTCCCTACACTAGTTTTTTGACCGGGAATTACAAATGTTTTTTTAAATATAATTATTTATGTCATGTAATATAAAATTAATACGAAAATATTTAAAATAAAAACATTTTATATAGCGTTTGGAAACTGTAACTTGAAATTTTTGGTAACCATCTTTAGCGTTTGGTAAAGTAGAATGCAGTTCGAGGTTGTATTTGGTATACACATGGAAATTTTGCTTCAAATTAAGAAATCCAAATTCTCAAATAAGTTTTAAGATTGCCAATCATATGATTTGGGTAAATTTTTGATTTGAGAATAACATTTCCAAAACACCTTAAATAATTTTAACTTAAAAATCATGTTCAAAAATAAGAATTTAGAACCCGTCTGAAAAGTCCGACCTCATACCAACGGACCACCTAATAAGTCTGCTTCACCCCTCAATAACTACCCGTCGACTCTTGTATGTATTCAACAACTTTTATCAACTTTCTTAGGCAGCTCCCTCATGCGCCAAGTTTCCTAGACGACCTCAACTTCTCATGCATTAAATCGTCTACGCAAACACCCACCACTTCCATCCCCATTCCTAATCATCAACACCCAACATCCAACAAAATTTTGGAAGACATCTTCTCACCCTTGGTCACATTTTTTAGTCGACCCATTCCTAGTCGATTTCTTACATGACCTCCCTTACCGACACCTTTACACCCATCAAATTATCTAACCGGTAGTCGCACCCGCCTCCTACTCAGTTTATTCCCCACCTCACGCTCTACTTTACATGAACTCCCTTACCAAGTCAATTACTATTGTAACCCCTTCACACCCGCTGATTCCTAGAATCAAGTCATTTATATTAACATCTCCTATAAACTCATGACAACACATCGACTCTTTTGCGCGACCCTCCCACCACTAACCTTGAAACTCGACCCCTAAATGAATATTTTCCTTTATATGTATATATATATATGTTAACCAAATTGTTTATATCTTTATCTTTATTTTTGTACCCTTCAAAGTAATTTATATGTAATTGGTACACGTGCACATATATGGGGATTAATAACATTTTTTTTAGATAGTCTGCACCCCTCTTACCCATGTCAAAAATTTTAGTCAACTCCTAACCTTGTCGATTTCTCTACCCGATCTCCATAATTAAAACTTACCCTCGTCAAAATATCTTGCTGACCCTCATCCCCTATCAACTACCCGCCTTCCTAACATCCATACGATCATACCTAACACTCCCACCCCCTCAAATTATCTAGCCCGTACCCCAACCCTGTCAAAATTTAGTCGACGCGTAGCTTTACTAAAACATGTCCTACTTTGACGTAAGATTGATACATGTCATAAATAGATTAAGTAAAATCATAAAAACTTAGATGAGCCTAATTAACACCAACGTATTAGTTTTATCACATCATTTGTTAATATCATTATGGGTCCCCACTTTTATATTAAAAATGATAATATATAAAAACAAAAAGTACCTTGCGACCATTAGCATATAAGAATAAATAGGTAAGGTATAAAACTATAAATTTCTTTCGTTGTGTTATTGTCCTTATTGAAAATGTTTTTTTTTTTTTTTGTTTTTTGTAAATGTTTTAAAAACGTTGTTGAATTCACTAACCCAAAACATCTTCCCTCCCGTTATCGCCTACCCAATAGTTCGTGACCATTAACCACGGAGGCTTAGGAATCTAGGATACCATGTCATCATCAATCACTAAGTCATCATCATTGATTTTTTCATCTAAAATTGCGAAACACTACGGTCGATTCCATTATAACTTACTCCTATTCTGAAAATGTTAATTTTTTTTAACTATAGTCCGTCATACAAATCATTCATGATTTGAGATGTTGGGGCTCGAAATTTCGAATGCTTTGTGTTAATGTCTTGGAAACATTAATCGGTCAATGTTAATTTGATAATAAATTACGACATTTTTCTTTTTCTAAAGTTGGATATGAATTTCTTGCATTAATCAGTATAATTGTCCATTTATGTTGATAGTTGTAGTATGGTGTAATTATTTTGTTTCCATATTTGAGAGTGAGTAGAATTTTTTTTTTTTTTTTTCATATTATTTTTAAGATTTCACAGTAAATCAGCATCTTGTACTCGATCTTTCCTTTTTATAGAATGAATTGTAATAATGTGCATGAAGTAGTAGACAACACATTTAATGTGATGAATAAGCAATTGAGAGGTCAATGGTTCAAATCTTGGCGCAGACATTTTTTGCCAAGTTTCGCCAATGAACATAATGACGTGTTAAATGATTGCTGACATGTCAGTTGTACGATGAAGCTCGCCAAGTCAGCTTTTGTTACACCCAATTATTAAAAGTAATAGAAGATTGCCTTTTTTTTTTTTTGGTACAATTCTACATTGCCCTTTGTAAGGTTTAATTTTTTTGCCCATCAATCATCATCTTGGAATCTTAGACTCTTGGGTTAACTCTCCAAGAGAGTTTTGCTCCCTTTGTATGAAAACAATACACCCTCTGCCTTGCTCAAATAACACATGTCGAAAATAACTCATACTCCCTCCATCTCAGCCCAAACACCCCATGTGATTTTTGTAGTGGAGTAAAAAAAATTGATATAGTAAATTGAGTGGGGTAATATTAAGAAAAAAGAAAGAGAGAGGATGTGAGGATTAATAAAAGTAGGAGAGGTAAGACTATCCTCATCCCAAGTCCCAAGCTCCAAGTCTCAAGTTGAGACTTTGGTAATTTTGTACAAGACTTGCATTGAGGTGGGGGGAAGTTTTAACAAGTTTGGAGTGAGTCTTGAGATTCCAAGACTTGCTTGAGACTCCACTTAACAAAATAAGTGGGCCCAATCTTGTTGTTTTGTTTGCTAATTTTTGCTAATTTGATACAATGTTGTTGTTTTGTTTGCTAATTATGTTTTTTAGTAAAATGTTTACTTTAGTTATATATGTTTATGAAAGTTTGAAATGAGTCTTGGAATAAGGTGGATGGTTTAAGTGAGTCTGAAACTGTTTAGAATCTGAGTCTGAAATATAAAAGTAAGTGGAAAGCGATGTGGCAAAGTCTGAAATCTGATATAAGTTTGAGGGATGAGGATAGCCTAATGTGAGAGAGGATATAATAATTTAATAAAAGTAGGAGAGAGAAATATGTCCCAAAATAGATGGGGTGTTTGAGGTGGGACGTCATAAAATGGAATATGGGGCGTTTGAGCTGGGATGGAGGTAGCGAAAGGTGCGCGAATCATTTAATCAAAGTTTAAAAAGAATTATATAGCAAGAAAGATAAGTATTGTAGTCCATTCGTCATGCAAATTTTTTTTTTTTTTAAACTTTGATCAACATATTAGTGTGTACAACCTCCTCAATAAAGATTCATTTTTATATGGGTAGTTTTTTAAGCTGGGGCTGAGGGAGTATATATTTTGTATGAACAATTGTCATTTAGTCTTTTAGATACCATAATTTTATAATTATTGTAAACCTAGTGTTAATTATCTATTTTATCTATTGAGTGATTTAAGCAAGAAGATTTCATGTCGGCCTCTAGTAAGGATCGTCGAGGCTCGATCCGAGCCAATTTCTTAAGGCCTAGGACATATTAAACTAGGGTGTTAAGATAGAATCAATTATTGTGCCTCGACCATAAGTCTAGACTATTAGTTGAGTGACCCTGAGATCACAGTTCAAATCTCGGGAGCCTCTCTCCTTTTTTTTCAAGTGGAATTTGTATCAGCACTAGGTTTGGACCGCTTGTGCATTTATTATCCAAGTTTCTAGCTCAATGGGCTTTCACGTGACGGGGAGTGTTATTATATAACCAATTATTGGGTCTCAACCATAAGTTTAGACTTTTAGTTGAGTTGACTCTTTAAAATGCTTTAAATTAAACTATATTTCCACTTCTTAATTATTAGAGATTTCATTCTAAAACTAAACTATTAGATCATATTGATATGGACATTTGGACATATAGTGGTTCCCGGGCAAATTATACCATGCTCGCGGGAGATTAAGGAGTTTGGTGATCCTTCTCACAATAGAGGAGTTGAGACCACACTTAAATTAATTTAATATCGATTTAAGTGGGATGCCTACTCCTCTATTACGAGAAGGACCATAATGCTCCTTGTACTCCCGGGAGTATGGTATAAGCAGTTCATATCGGAAGTACATAAATTTCTTTGAAATCTTCATTTATGCGGAATAAATTAGTTTGGATGCCCGGTGCACGTCCAAGCTACCTATTTATATTGTTTATACACGTTTCATAAAAATGTAGATCTATTTTTATTGTAGTATTATTTGGAACAATATTTTACATTATTTTTTTATTTCAACTTTTGTCACCCGTCTTATTATATTATAATTTATATCTACTAACTCATCGTATTTCTATTTCCTTTCCACTAGTACGTCGCCCGTTATATTATTCCATCCATTCCATATCTCATCACCTATTATACTATTTCATTTTCATTCCACTATCACGTCACCCGTTAGACCATTTCAATTTTTGTTTCACTATCCCATCACCCTTTATATCACATAATATTTCAATTTATTACCGTAAATTAGTTAACTTATCAATAACATAAATTATCATGTTTTCCATAATTTAGCTGATAACTACCATATTATTTAATATTTTATATAGTATTTTCATATCATAAGATTTGATATTAATGATTATTTTCATCCAATATGTTTGTGCCAAGTGTCCATAAATGAATGCATGTACTTGGCTTTTATAAAATACTAGTTGAAAATCCGTGCGTTGCATGGAATCTTGACTTAAACTCATTTACGATTTATTTTTAAACTCATATAATCCTTCATTTTTTTTATTTTTTTTGTAATGATCAAAATTTTATAGAAAAATGGGGAAAGAAACCCCAAACCATTACAAAAAGCTGCTAGTCTATACTTAGAGAAGCACAAGACACCTTTCAAAGCATAGTAGCAAGATAATCCTCCGTCAAGCCAGAGTTTGGGTACATCATTCTAATTGCAACTATGTAGCTAATCTTATGAACAATCTCCTCTATGCTCCTCTTTTTATCTCTGAAAACTCTACTATTTCTTTCAATCCAAAGCTCGTAGATTGTACCAGCCAGGGCGCATCTATTTCTTCTCTGTGTCTATCCCTTTCCCTTGTTTTTACTTGCATACCAGTTTGCTTCCTGCTTTAGGGAGGAAATGCCATGAGTTATCTGATACTTTGCCAGCATTTTCCCCCAGACTCTTCTTGAGAAACTACGGTTGAAGAACAGGTGGTTTCCAGACTCAATATCCTTACAACATAGCACACACCTGTTAGCAAGATGAAAACCCCTTTTACAGATATTGTCCAATGTCGCCAGATTCCTCTGAATAGCAAGTGAGCAAATGAAGGCATGGTTGGGGACAATTGCTGAATCACAGAGGGTTTTATGCCAGTACATTTATTTCTCTTTATCCCTGAAGAAATTGTAGAACACCAGCGTTTTCCTGCTTGAATGAATCATCTGCTTTGCATTCTCAATGTTTCCTGCCCTCATTATCAGCTCACTTCGAATGTGCAAAATGTTTTTCCAGTTGCAGGACCAATTGTTGTTGATATTCATGCTCCAAAAACCTGCTCTCTTGATAATGTAAGACTGAGCCCATCTCACCCATATGCTGCATGTCAGTATTTTGCTCAATCTTATATACCCATTTTAGCAATACTGCCTTATTCCAACTTAAAACTTCCTTTATATCCATACCTCCTTCCTTCCTAGGCTTACAGAAGCTTTTCCAGGCTTTAAAGACCATCCTCCTCTCTCCTTCTTTTATACCCCAAAGGAAATCTTTGCAGACTTTATTTATCCCCTTAATGACCCCTTTTGGCAGCAAAATACTGGCCCCCCAAAAATTCTGCAAACCAAAGACTACTGAATTTATCAGCTCGATTTTCCCTGCATAGGAGAGATATTGATTAGCCCAGTGTGAGTGTTTTTTCCTTATCTTGCTCAGCAGGGGTTGAAACATATCGATAGTGAGCCTGGCATGATAGAGGGGAACCCCCAGGTATCTAAAAGGGAAGAAGCCCTCTGAGAAACCTGTTTGTTTGGCTATTAAAGCTCTGACATCAGTTGAGACCCCCCATAGTACACATCAGTCTTTAGAGGATTTGGATGAAGACTAGAATACTCTGCAAAATTATTCGGACAAATTGCAATGGCTTTCACTGAAGGAATATCCCTCCTTGTGAACACTAGCAAATCATCAGCAAAAACCAGATGAGTGAGGTTCACCCTCACACATTTAGGATGGAATGAGAAATTGAGGCTTCTAGGGGCTTCCCTAAGCATTCTAGAGAGCATTTCCATACACATGACAAATATATAGGGGGATAAGGGATCCCCCTCCCTAAGCCCTTTTTTCCCTTTGAATAAACCCTCCACAACACCATTAATGCTCAGAGAAAAGTAGGTAGAGGTGATACAAGAGATGACCCATTTTGAAAATTGCTCAGGAAAACCAAAATCTTTAAGAATGCTTCTGACAAATTCCCATGAGACTGAGTCAAAAGCCTTCTTAAATCCACCTTTATGATGCATCTAGGAGAAATATTCTTCCTCCCATAGTGCCTAGCAAGTTCATGTGCTAGCATTGTGTTGTCAAACAAATGTCTGTGCTTGACAAAAGCTGCTTGCTCCATGCCTATGATATCAGGGAGAACCTCCTTCATTCTGGTTGCTAGGATTTTGCTGATAGTTTTATATATAGTATTACAGCAGGAAATGGGTCTAAAATCAGCCACTGTGCTTGGAGTGGGGCTTTTTGGGATTAAAGAGATCAGTGTAGAGTTGGCTTGCTTCAGCAATTTGCCTGTTTTGAAAAACTCGTGCACTGCAGCACAAAATAAGTCTCCAATAATATCCCAGGCATCTATAAAAAATCCTGAAGAGAAACCATCAGGGCCCGGACTCTTGTTGATGTCAATATTCTTAAGGGCTGCTTTGATTTCAGGGATAGAGAAGGGAGTACAGCCTGCTTTTCTGGCTATCAGTTAGAGTAGCTCCTGATGTGATGATTTCAGCAGGATAGGCAGTCGTATTATCCTTCATTAGTTAGCCAATATTGACAAAAATTGTTTCATAATAAAACTTACATTAAATTTTAGTAGATAGTTTTTAAATTAAATTTGAAGAATTGTATTTTGATCTATTCATTCATAAAACTTCTATGTGACATTAACCAAAAAAAAAATAATCTAGGAAGTGGAAGTTGAAGCTTATGTCTAAATAGTCAAGGAAGGGTAGTAAACTAGCAACATTAGATTAGATATCAGATTAGATGGTTGTTAACAAACAATTTTATAAGGTAGTTGTTTAATTTGAAAAAGTTGAATTGTATAAAGCGACATTTGACAAAAAAAAAAAAAAATTGACAATTTTTCAAATGTCAAATAAAATACAACAAACCACAATAAAAATTTAAGCCAAACTAGCAGTTTGCCACCTGGGCGTCCCTCACCATAATGTAAATGATACTGTTGTGATTTCTGCAGAAATTATTTGAGTAATGGTTGTGATTTTAATTTCCTCCAAAATATCATCAACTTTAACCTTAGCAAAAAATAAAAATAAAATTAACAATCCCCATAATGTTATTGATATATAGTTGTGATTCCTCCTAAAATTCAGTGTAACTGTTTTTCAATACTTCTAAGGTTATCTCTAGATTTTAAAGATTTATCATTGTGATTCCCCTCCCACCCAATTTCTACGAAATGAATTAAGAAAGAAAATTGCTGCGATTCTCGCTAATTTTTCGTAATATATTGTAGCGATCCCCGTCAAACATTATTGAGTTATGGTTAGGAGTGATGACGAGCCGAGCTGAGCGCTAGCCTTGTTGAGTTCGGCTCGAGCTCGACATGCTCGTAGTGCAGCTCTGCTCGAGCTCGGCGAGCTTCAAAATTTAAGGCTCGAGCTAGAGTTCCGATATCTATAGCGAGTTCGAGTTTGGCTCGCGAGCTCAAAAAAGCTGGTCTGCAGAGTCTATTTTTGCAAGATTCATATGCTAGTTTGATAGCATCACTTGACAAAATCATGAAATATCCAATATACAAACTCCATCTGTTTACAAACTTCCTATTTATTATAAACTAGTTTAAAGCCTGTGCGTTGCACGATTACTTTAAAAATATTATATATTATATACGCACCATCCATTACCGAAATCATTATGGTATAGCTAACCAAAGTTTAATTTAAGGTCATAACTATATTTTAGATTTTATATTCTCATTTTCAATATGATGGCTATAGTTGTATCCCTCTGTTAATAGATAGAATATATTTATAATTTGATTATTATATATTTTTGGACCGTGCATAATTTTTTTTCAAAGCTCTAGGAGAATTCCATTTGCGTTGTGGGATTTTCCCCATTTCTAGACGCATTAAATACCAAAAAAATAGTTGAATTTCTAAGAATATTACATTAAGGTGGTTGAAATATAATTTCTGTTGATAGTAATAGTTTTAGTGCAAAGAGACCTACTAATACAAATTTATTTCTTCCATTAAGGCATAACTCACCTAATTAAATTCAGTTATTTTCTAATTAAAAAAATAATAATTGGACAACTAAAATATGCAAATCAGATCAAATAACTTCTGATTTAATCATATAGCTTCATACCAGATCGTACAAAATCTAAATAACCAAGAGATAATCAATTTTCATGCAAATAACCTCAAGCTAAGGTTCCCTAATTAATTACAATTCTTTTAATTAATTTAGATCAATGAACATCGGAAATGTTCGTATCAGATCAAATAACATCTCATTTATACAAATATCTTTATCTGGTCATACATGACCAAATGACCAAGACATAATCAATTTTCATGCAAATAATCTCAAGCTAAGGTGGTTGATGTTCTCTTAATTTTACCATATTTACAACAAATTGTTTTAGAAAGTAATCTATCAAGATGCGTTGATGTAAAATGCTATAAAAAAAATACAAACGATGACAATTATAAAAAAAAATCAAAAATAATAACATGCAAAAAAAAAAAAATGGTAATGTTGATGACAATATATATATATATATATATATATATATATATATATATATATATATATATATATATATATAACATTCTGTCTTCAAAAATATGTTTCAATGTCATTTCATTTTTGAGGTGAGACATTAAAATGAAAAAAAAAATGTATATATTAAATACAAAGCCAAAAACTACAAAACTATAATATTGTGAAAGTAGCTACCAACCAAATGAGTATAACTTTAAGTATATAAGTCAGAATTTTTGTTTTTGTTTTTGTTTTTTTTTTTTTTTTTTTTTTTTTAACGAAATCAATAGCCAATACCTTATCTCGCAAAATGAAATCGTCATACATTTTGGAAAGAAGTCAAAGGAGGGAATATATATTTTTATGGTTACAAACTTACAATAAACTCAAATTTGAATTTTAATCTTTCCTTAACCCTTAAGAAAATTCTTTTGTATTATCTTACCATTTCATAATTACCATATACTTGAATATATAGAATTACTACCTTCCCTTACTTATAAATAATTTTTTTTTATTCACAAATGGAACATTTATATTGATTCATCTTTTCAAAATTAGCATAAACTTACATATGGTAACTACATATTAATAAGTAATAAAAGAATTCTTTATATGATTACCATAAAGTTACATATGCTAACTACATTTTCATAACAATTAATTAATTTTTTTTTCAGCCTAAAACTCAAATAAATTTCGTAGGGCATTTAACCTATTCAATAGAGTTGACTTATAATTTGTTAGTATTGAGAAATCCATTTGAATAAGTTAAACGGGCGGCTACCCATTTATAGTAGGGCGACTTATAGTTATAAGTATTAGTATCTCAAATTTAAAGGTCGCAATTGTAGTAAATCACTCAACAAACTAAACTAAAAAGCAGAAGTTAAAAAGCTAGGTAGAGTATGCTCTGGGAACTCGCGTTTCTTCTAGCTTAAGTAACAATGAACAAGGAGAATCAGCCAAAGAGGAGGGGACGGCCGCCCAAATCAGCTGGTGTTTCAACATCAGTGCATCCACCCGATCCTTCTGATACAGGTTTCAATGGTAACCTGCCAGAAACTGAAGATGAAGAAGGCGTTGACTCGGTAAGAACAACTGAACCCTTGGTACTGAATGATTACATGAATGCAGTGTTATCCTCGAATTCACCTAGGAAGGATAGTGCTAGTGTACCTAGTAATCAATCCGGGGGGAAATTGGATCAAATATCAGGAGAAATGATGGAGAAAATATTGGAACATGTTCGGTAGAAATTAATCCCAAATTAGGGAAATCTAGTGCTAAAAAGAGTTATCAGGGGATGTTGCTTGAATTTGTGGAAAGTAACGAGGAGGAGGATGTGGTAATTGATGAAGATGATGTTCAGGAGGAAGTTAATTTCTGGAAGAACACCCTAGTAGGTACGGTAGTGGGGAAAAAAATCACTCTGGCCCAATTAAACAACTTTGCTGTGAAGAATTGGGCAGAAGTGAAGACGCCTCAAATCCTATACTTTGCTAAGGGTTGGTATTACATTCGATTTAATTCGGAAGAGGACATGAATGCCATTATTAGAAGAGGACCATGGAGTGTTAATGGTGGATCTTTGGTGATGAAGAAATGGACCCCTCTGATATCTCAGGAACTGGACTCCATGACCATAGTCCCGGTATGGGTTCTCTTCCCCAATTTGGACCCATGCCTTTGGTCTAGTTCCTCCCTGAGTAAGATTGCTAGCCGAGTAGGAAAGCCAATCTGTGCTGATCACTATACTACAAATAAGACTAAGATTTCGTTTGCTCAAGTTCTGATAGAGGTGGATGTAACAAAATAGCTTCCGGAGAGTATGATCATCAATACCCCATTTGGTGGTCAAATTCAGTAGAGAATTGATTGCGAATGGGTCCCTTTCTTCTGTTCTAATTGCAAAAAGCTAGGTCATACCAGTGGAAATTGCAAGAAAGGAAAAACAAAACCTGTGGCTAAGCCAAAGCAAGTGTATGTTCCTGTCAAGACTGTGGCTGAAAAGGAGATTGAGACTGAAAAAGAGAAAGATCCAGCTGCTCAGAAGCCAGACATAGTGGTCACCACACCTTCTTCTTCATATATGGATGCGGATGGTTTCACTGTGGTGGCAAAAAGGAAGAGTATCTCACAAAAGTCAGCTCAGAAGTATGCCAGAATGCAGGGTTTTCAGACAATACTAGTGGAACCAGTGGAACTATTTCTGGATCAAAATGAAAATGGGAATGGGGTGGAGATGGAGGACCCAGGTGGAGGAGGGGATTCCCTCACAACATCATGATCATCTCAGCATGGAATATTAGGGGGCTCAATGACCCCCTAAAGCAGCAAGAAGTTAGGAACTTCTTGTATGCAAATAAAGTGGATTGTGGTGCTATACTGGAGACAAGAATCAAGCCACACAAAGCTTCCCAAATTGCTAAGAGAGTCTTTAGTCAATACCTAATTGAGAACAACTATGAGTATCATAATAATGGTAGGATTTGGGTTTTATGGAAACCAAATCAGGTTCAGGTGCAAATGTTCCTGAAAACAGGCCAATTGATTCATTGCAAAATCACTCAGCATAGCTCTCAAAGGACTTTTCTGGTCACCTTTATTTATGCAGCTAATAGAGGTGATGTTAGAAGAGAACTTTGGAGAGATATTTCTAATCTGGCTCAGCAACAGGACCCTTGGATTATATTAGGAGATTTCAATGTGACACTGAATTTAGAGGACAGAATTAGCTTAACTGACCCTGTTATG
Organism: Spergularia marina; assembly: GCA_963680865.1. Taxonomy (NCBI): domain Eukaryota; kingdom Viridiplantae; phylum Streptophyta; class Magnoliopsida; order Caryophyllales; family Caryophyllaceae; genus Spergularia; species Spergularia marina. The sequence continues at coordinate 14,768,643 of OY804553.1, read as the reverse complement.
AAGGATATTGAGGAATTTGGTGATTGTATTTCTCAGAATGGTCTAATGGATCTCCCTGCTCAGGGTCATCACTTTACTTGGACTAATAAGCAAGACCCCCCGGATAGAGTCTGGTGTAAACTCGACAGAGTAATGGTGAATAATGCTTGGATTGGTATGTACCCGGGGACTAATACCCAGTTCTTATCTCCAGGGATTAGTGATCATTCTCTAGGTTTGGTTAGTGTTCCTGATAACTCTGAGCACTTAATCAGGCCATTTAGATATCTAAATTGCTGGGGACATTCGGATCAGTTTAAGAAGAAAATAAAGGAAGCCTGGGATCAGGAGATTGTGGGATGCAAGATGTTTTGTCTGATGAACAAATTGAAAGGAGTAAAAAGCAGGCTGAAAAAGATGAATAAAGAAGAGTACTCTGACCTCCCAGGTAGAGTCAAAGCTAGTAAGGAAAAGTTAATCAGATGCAAGAAAGATATTGAGATGGATCCTATGAATAAGGAGAAAATTGAGGAGGAAAGAGATTTGAACAGCAAATATACTCATCTTAGGAAAGCAGAAATCAGCATGATGCGTCAGAGAGCTAAGGTAAATGATATAAAATACGCTGACATTAGCTCAAGGTATTTTTATGCGAAGATTGCAGAGAAGAAGATGAGAAATGCAATTGGCTCTATTCAAAATCAGGATGGAATTCTAGTGTAGGGCCACAGGGAAGTCGCTGATGCTTTTGTGGATTACTATACTTCCTTACTGGGGAATGAGTCTGATATAAATGAGTGCCCAAAGGATATTATCACAGGAGGATCTACCCTCTCAGATAACCAGAGAAATCGTCTGATCTCCCCATTCACTACTTCTGAAATTAAGAATGCTCTAAAGTCCATAGATATCAATAAATCACCTGGACCTGATGGTTTCTCCTCAGGTTTTTTTATTGATGCCTGGGTTATTACTTGAGATTTATTTTGTGAAGCAGTGCAAGAATTTTTCAGCACTGGCAAAATGCTGAAACAGGCCAATTCGACACTGATCTCTCTTATTCCCAAGAGTCCAACTCCTTGCACAGTTGCAGATTTTAGGCTAATCTCTTGTTGTAACACAGTTTACAAAACCATCAGCAAAATTCTAGCAAATAGAATGAAAGAGATGCTTCCTGATATCATTGGAATTGAACAAGCGGCATTTGTTAAAGACATGTATCTCTTTGACAACACAATGCTGGCTCATGAGCTTGCTAGAAATTATGGAAGAAAGAATATCTCTCCAAGATGCATTATAAAGGTGGACATTAAGAAGGCTTTCGACTCAGTATCTTGGGATTTTGTTAGAAGCTTTCTTAATGCCTTTGGTTTTCCTGAGAAGTTCTCAAATTGGGTTATCTCTTGCATCACAACTACCTACTTCTCACTGAGCATCAATGGAGCTGTGGAGCGTTACTTTAAAGGGAAGAAAGGGTTAAGACAGGGTGATCCCCTTTCTCCCTATATCTTTGTTTTGTGCATGGAGGTGCTTTCAAGGATGCTTCGACAAGTCCCTAGGTAGTACAATTTTTCTTATCACCCTAAATGTGTGAGGGTGAACCTTACTCATTTAATTTTTGCTGATGACTTGCCAGTTTTTACGAGGGGGGATGTTCCCTTAGTGAAAGCTATAGCTACAATCTTGGAGAAGTTTGATGGGTTCTCAGGGCTTAAAGCAAATCCCCTTAAGACTGATGTGTACTATGGGGGAGTGTCAGCTGGAGTCAAAGAGCTCATTGCAAAAGAAACAGGATTTTCTGAGGGCACTTTTCCATTCAGATACCTAGGTGTTCCTCTATACCATGCCAGGCTAACTAGAGACATGTTTCAGCCCCTGCTCAACAAGATCAAGCAAAAATTATCCCATTGGGCAAATCAGTTTCTATCCTATGCAGTAAGATAGAACTGATTAACTCAGTTGTGTTTGGATTGCAAAACTTCTGGGGGACAAGCATTTTGCTCCCAAAGGGTGTCATTAAAGGGATAAACAGGCTTTGTAAGGATTTTCTGTGGGGGATTAAGGAAGGAGAGAGAAAAATGATCTTTAAAGCCTGGTCCAGCATCTGTAAGCTTAGGAAAGAGGGGGGTATGGATATCAAGGAGGTTTTAAGCTGGAATAAACCTATGCTGATTAAATGGATAAACAAGATCATGGAGAATGCTGATAGCATTTGGGTGAGATGGGCTAAAGCTTACATAATCAGAAACTCAGATTTTTGGAGCATGAGCATTAGAAGCAATTGGTCTTGCAGTTGGAAGAATATTCTTCATATCAGGGATGAGTTGCTGAGCAGAGCAGGAGGAATTGAAAAGGCCAAACAACTGATAAGCAACAACAGGAATACTCTGACTCTATATGACTTCTTTAGAGAAAAGGAAAACAAGAAGTTCTGGTACAAGACTCTTTGTGAGGCTGCAATTATTCCAAAACATGCCTTCATAAGCTCTCTTGCCATTCAGAAGAGCTTGGCGACCTTGGACAATCTAAGTAAAAGAGGGATTCAGCTAGCTAGCAGGTGCGTGTTGTGTTGCAAAGATATAGAAAATGGTAATCACCTTTTCTTTGGATGCAACTACTCTAGGAGAGTATGGGGGACAGTGTTGGCAAAATACCATATTTCACATGGTATTTTCTCATTGAAGCAAGAAATCAACTGGTTTGAGAGAAATAATAAGGGGAAAGGATGGAAACAGAGAAGAAACAGATGTGCGCTGGCCTGTACCATTTACGAGATTTGGATGGAAAGAAATAGTAGGATTTTTCGAGACAAAAAGAGAAGTATAGACGAGATTGTTCATAAGATTAGATATCTAGTTGCAGTTAGGATGATGTACTTGAACTCGGGTATGTCTGAGGATACATTTGCTACTATGCTATGAAAGGTGCGCTTGCCCTTCTAAGTATAGATTAGCAGCTTTTTGTAATGGTTTAGGGGGTTTTTCCCCTTTTATTTTATAAAATTTGATCATTACAAAAGAATTTTTTTTTTTAAAGGTCATCATTTATTACTTATATGTACCAAAATGTAGAAATGTCATATTAGACATTTAACTTATGAAATATTATTTTACCATAACATATAAATAAATTCATGATTATGAAATTGTCATATCTACATGGTTACCGTAAGCTTATGTGTGGTATGCTACATTTGTATATATAATATATGAATTTCGTACATGATTACCATAAACTCACATATGATATAACAACAATTCCATAACATAAATTAATTCCTTATTCATCAGAACCTCTAGGAAAATTTGAAGGGCTCTAGAACTCTTTAACGGTCACGAAAAAAGATTCAATTATAAATATAATATAATATTAAGATTAAAATTTAAAATATTTCTAATTTTGAGCTGCTCACGAGTTTTTCGAGCCGAGTCGAGCCGGTTTTGTTCAGCTTGGCTCATATAAACCTCGAGCCGACCTCGAGCTCGAGTCAAGCTCATATGAGTCGAGCTTTGACCGAGCCGATCTCGAGCTTCTCGCTAGTCGGCTCAGCTCATTGTCACCCCTAGTTATGGTTGTGATTGTCTCCCAAAATTTCACTACTTTGACATTATAAAACAACAAAAATAAGAGTTTCTCACTAACCCTATTAGAATGCAGTTGTAATTTCCCGTAATATTCCACTACTAATATCGTGAGTTGTTGTTGTGATTCCGCTACCAAATTTGTATAAAATAAATTAACTTAGAAAATTATTGATATCTCACTAAGAGTTTGGGACCTTGTTATAACCCGACGATACAGAGTTTACGGGTGTGGGTTGGAAGCTGGACCCATTACAATTCCTAATAAGTTTACGGGTGTGGGATAAATCGAGGAAGTTGTAAGCCTGTAAGTATGTGTATGCTAAGTACTGAGCAAAGGAAACCTATGCCTATAAATAAGCGCGCGTAACAAGAGAAATGGAGGTCCAAAATCACGAGTGTGGGATATGATTTTAAGTAGCTACGAGTTCCTGGTTATTAAATTGGGGATGGCAACCCCAAAAAGACCTGATCGATAGATGGATCGGGGGGTTATAAGATGAGGCAGGCTCCATGTGATAGTCACATGGGAGGATCACTGGCGACAACCAAATCGAAGGGATGGATAATGTCTTGTGCTCTTTCTACATTCGCTATTCGCTAATCATAAAAAAAAAAAAAAAAAAAAAAATCATGAACTATCAACTCATCGATCAATTACTTTAGTTTACTTTTAATCTTTCCACTAGTATTTCATCAACTCTTCTATTCCAAAAGAAGAATAGTATATATCAATCTAGAGTTAGAAATTGGATGAGTCAATTAGGTTTCGAATCGTATCATACTAGTTTTAAGCCCGTGCGTTGCACGGTTCAAATATTATATAATTCTTAATGATTTTTATGTTTATAGGAAACTATGCTATCATTTCAATAAAAATAATTCATAGCAATTGTTGTGATGTTGCTTACATGTATTTTAAAATCTTGATCAATTAAAAAATAAAAATAAAAATACAAAATTGTTTAAATTGTTCATGTTTAAATTATACAAATAATATTCCTTATTTATACTCTTCAAAAACACCCTTTTTTTTTAATAAATATAGTATATAAAGTCGATTGTAATCATTAAGCATTGCTTATTGGAAAATGTATAAATGAATCTCAAATTGAAATTCATTTCAAATCAAATCAAATGATATATGTTTCAAAAGTTTCTGATACACTAACCAATTGTATGATCAATCATACCGTGTTTATATAATATAGTGTGAATGGTTAATAATTAACTATGTAATTTATCCTCTCATTTTTTGCTCTCTTTCACCATACACTAAACTCTTTGAGCAATTCTTAAATGATGGACTCTTCATTTAGCTCTTTCACCATACGTTAAACTCTTTGAGTAGTTCTTAAATGACTGACTCTTCTTTTTCGCTCTTTGACCATGCACTAAACTCTTTGAGTATTTCTCAAATGATGGACTCTCTCTATGCTCTTCAAAAATCCCTCTTTTATATAAAAAAATGAACAGGTATTTAAATTCCATTTCAAATCTTTAACGAGTGCGTTGCACGGTACATAGTATGATAATTCTTTTTATACAAAAGTTCCACGTTGAACATGTTTCTTTGATAGTCAGATGTAGTGTTTATATTTTGTTTGTTGAGTTTAGTTTAGGAATAGCCACTGTCATTTTTGCAATTTTCGCTAGATGGCTGCTGATTAATGCATTTCTATCAAACATATGTATAATGAAACTCATTTTAGATTAAATTTCAAAATAGGTTTAATGAGTTATATGTATTGATTTTCTGATATATAAAAATAAAAGTTAGGACTAATTATGTCGTGTCACGTATAAATAACTTTCAAATTGCAATTTTATGAGAGTATGAAGTTTGGCTAATAAATGTTGTGAGAATCTTTCATTGTTTGGACTCTCTCACCATTTCTCTTATTTTGGACTCTCTTTATCCTTTTTTATTAATTATTTTTTAAAAAAAATCTCTGCTAAATTTATACGGAGTAATTGAATTGTTTTGCATATCGTAAAAATGTGTAAATGGATCTCAAATTGAGATACATTTCGAAACAAATATAATGATATATGTTTTCGATGACTACTGATTAATGCATTTTTATCAAACATATGTATAATGGAACTCATTTTAGATTAAAATTTTAAAATAGGCTTAATGAGTTATATGTATTAATTTTCTGATATACAAAATGAAAGTTAGGACTAATTATGTCGTGTCACATTTAAATAACTTTCAAATTGTAATTTTATGAAAGTATGGACTATGGCTAATAAATGTTGTGAGAATCTTTCACTCTTTGGACTCTCTCACCATTTATCTTATTTTGGACTTTTTTTTTTTTTTTTTTTTTTTTTTTGCATATCGTAAATGTATAAGGAGTAACTGAATTGTTTTGCATATCGTAAAAATGTGTAAATAGATCTCAAATTGAGATACATTTCGAAACAAATCTAATCATATATGTTTTTAAATTTTTTGATACACGTAACCAATGTTATGAGTGATTATGCCACTGTTGAGATAGATCAAGTACGATGTAAATATAATATATACTACTCTGTACCAAATAATACGGTAAATTATACCATGAGATCAGAGTATGGTGGTCATCCTTTTCACAATTGAGGAGTAGAGACCACACTTAATAAATTTTAAATTATTTTAAATGTGGTCCCTACTCCTCCATTGTGAGAAATATCATCATGCTGCTTGTGATTCCGAGAGCATGATATTAGCATTGATATAATACTTCGTATTAAAATTAGTTCAACATTAAAAATTTGTTACCTCTACAACTGTACCTTCCGCTCGTGACCAATTTGCACATAGTAGTATATGATATATCAAGTTGCTAGTGGTTAAAAGTCTAATAACAACAACAACAGCAAAATTAACTTTATCATCTTTGTCGTTCCTCCAACCTTACTTTGCCTAGATGCCTCTAATACAAACAAACATGTCGCAGAGGAATTTTGGGAATTTAAAGTGGTTTCGAATTAAACAAAGACAAAGAGCACAATCAACTGAACAGTCTAATATGACATGACATATATATGGGTATTTTTCATTTTTAAAACTCTCTCATTTTTTCTCTTTTGTTGGACTCTCTCTATGCTCTTCGAAAATCTCTTTATATATATATATATATATATATATATATAGAGAGAGAGAGAGAGAGTGAGGATCATAAGAGTACCCCTTCTTAGGTGAGTACTGTGCACCAAATCCTGGCCGTTGGCTCTTACATTTTGGACGATCCAGATTAGACCACCTCTCACAAATTAAAAAAAAAAAATCGACTATCTCTCACGCCTCTCAGCCTCCCACAATCTCAGATTCTCCTCATTCTCTCTCTCTCCATTTTCCTCGTCATTTTCTCTCTCCTCTAACCGTCGGTTTCTTTCTCCTCACTCTTTCCTCATTTTTCTCTCCATCTTCTCTGCTTCTCCGTCGCCACTTCCTCCAACCGCCGCCATCGCCGGATCTCTCCTCGCTGTGTTGATGTCGCGTGGTATTTTCTCTCTCCTCTCTCTTTCTTCTCAGCGTCACTCTCTCTCTCCTCTTTCACTTTCTCCGATACCTCGCCGCCTCCTTCGCAGTCGTCGCCATCACCTTTTCGTCGTCGCTGTCGCATCCTCGCCGTTTCATGGCCGATTTTCATGTATCATCGATATAGAATTTTTAATCGATGTTTTTTGATTATTTTTGGTTAGATTCAGTTTTTCTCAGTGCACCTCTTGATTTGAATGAAATTTTATGGCAGCGCTTTACCGGAGAAGGAGAACACGAGAGAGAAATAGCTGCAGTCTTTCCTGCCGGTGCCGGCGATGCTGGCCACAACAACGGTGAAATTCCCGATCGCTCATACGACATCGACGGCGATCTATCTAGATTCAAGCAATTAGCAGGTATTAATTTTTCAATCTTGAATCTCTGTCAATCGATAATTTTTCATGTTATTTGATCTGATTATTTTAGGTTTAATTTTATTTTTGTTTGATGTTGAATCTTATACATCGCAAATCTGATTATTTTAGGTTCAATCGGTAATTTTATTCATCGCAAATTTTCGTGTTGTGTTTTGGACCTGATTGTATTTTTTAGGATTTTTATTTGTAGATCTTATGATCTGATTGATTTGATTTTTCGGTGGTGGTGGTTGGTTGCGGTTGCGGTGGTGGCGGTGGCTGTGGCTGTTCCAATTGGTGTTTGTTATTGTATGGATAATTGGTGTCATTGTATGGATAATTGGTGTCATTGTATCGACACTAGGTGTCGTTGTATGTATAGTCATTGTCATTGTATGGACACTCTAGTGTCATTGTATGGACACTCTCGTGTCATTGTATGATGGTTTCACTGTATGGACAATCTTGTGTCATTGTATGGGTAGTCGGTGTCATTGGATGGACAATCTTGTGTGATTGTGGTTGCCGGTGCGGGTGCGGGTGCCATAGAATGACACGGGTTTGTCAATAGAATGACACGAGTTTGTCAATAGAATGACACTATGGCACTTCGGTGTAATTGGTGGTTTGTCCATAGAATGACAAAGGTTTGTCAATAGAATGACACTGTGGATACGCGGTGTTATTGTTCGGTGTCATTGTATGAATTGTGGTTTTGATAGCTCATTTGGTAAAGCATTTGTGTACACCAATGTCGTAGGTTCGATTCCTACATGAGTTCTAAATTTTCATGTCATTGTATAGTCCTTTCTCTGTCATTGCATGTAGGTGTCATTCTATAGACAATTTGTGTCAGTGTACGCGGGTGTCACTCTATGTGACACTCAGTGTCACTCTATGGTGGTGCGCAGTTATATATACACATAGGGGCTGCATCCGGTCAGAAGTAGTCTTAAAGTCAGAACTCATAAGTAATCTGAGCCACACATTTATCTTAGATCAATGGATGAGATTAAACCAAATAAACAAAAAAAAAAAAAAAAATAACTAAGACCCACCCCCTCCCCTTTTCTCTCTCCTCCCCCAACCCCCCCTCCAACCACCCGACACCACCCCAGCCCCGCCCGGTGGCCTTCGTCGACCACCACAAAAACCGGCCCCGACCCAGCCATTGTGATCTGCCGGCCACCCCGACCTCACCTCCGCCATTCCCACATGCCGCCGCCCCTTCCTTCTCCCCCATTTCCTCCCTTTTCCATTTCGAAAATTGGGGGAGAAGTGGCAACGAAGCTAGGAGGGGCGGCGACAACGGAGGAGGGGCGGCGAACGTCGGGGGAGGGGCGACGAATTTCAGGGAGGGGCAGGGGTTGAGGATAGGGGCTGGGGAAGGGAGTGAAAGAGGGGAGAGAAAATAAGGAAAAGAGGACGATAGAGGCGGCGGCGAGAAGAGAAGGCTGCCGACGTGGGGTCGCCGGAGTGGGGCGCGTCATTGGTGGTGGTAGCGTCGCATGAGGTGGTGGTTGGCACATGGAGGCGGCGGTGGCCGGCTGGTGTATGTGTGGTGGTGGTTGTGGTTGTGGGAGGGTGGAGGAGGAGAGAGAATAAAATGGGGTTCATTTTTTCTGATTTTTTTTAATTTTTTATTATTATTAAAGTTACGTATTTTAATATGTGGAGTTATTTGAGTTATTAAAGTTATTGGAGTTAAGTCGGGGTTACTTGTTTTATATTTATTGGAGTTATTATAGTTACGTGTTGTAGTTAATGGAGTTATATTAAGACACGTGTTTTAGTTATTGAAGTTATTGAAGTTATTAAAGTTATCGGGGTTACGTGTTTTATAGTTATTGGAGTTATTATAGTTACGTGTTGTAGTTAATGGAGTTATATTAAAACACGTGTTGTAGTTATTGAAGTTATTAAAGTTATCGGAGTTAAGTCGGGGTTACGTGTTTCCGTTATCGGAGTTAAGTTGTAGTTACGTATTTTAGTTAATATTGTTAAGTTAGAGTTGTAAAGTTATCGTAGTTATATGGTATAGTTACTGGAGTTATAGAAAAACTGAAGTTATAAGAGTTAGTGGAGTACCAAGATGTGTGGCTCAAATTACTTCTGACTTCTGACTTTAAGATTACTTCTGACCTGATTCAATTCCTACATACACATACACACACACACATATATATATATATATATATATATATATATATATATATATATATATATAGGGGGCCTATCCAGTGAGAAGTGATAATTTGGTGAGAAGTGAGAAGTAATCTCAGCCATTGATTTCGCATAACTGCAGTAACTAAACTGCATAACTCCAGTCGTAACTCCACTAACTAAAACTCTTAACTCCAGTCAGTTAACTCTACTAACTAAATTGCCTAACTCCAGTAAACTAACTCCATAAAGTAAATTGTTTAACTCGAGTGTTATTATTAACTCCACCAAATTTAACGAAAATTCATTAACTCTAACATAAATCACGTAACTCCGACTTAACTCCATCAACTAAAAGAAATAACTCCAACTTAATTTCATTAAATAAAACACGTAAATCTAATAACTCCACTACCTAAATCACGTTACTCCGACTTAACTCCATTAACTATATCACATAACTCCAACTTAATTTCATTAAATAAAACACGTAACTCTAATAACTCTACTACCTAAATCACGTAACTCCGACTTAACTCCACTAACTAAATCGCATAACTCTAACTTAACTCCACTAACTAAAACATGTAACTCCAATTTAACTCCATTAACCAAAACATGTAACTCCAACTTAACTCCACTAACTAAAACACGTAACTCTAACTTAACTCTACTAAACAAAATACGTAACTCCAACTTAACTTTACTAACTCAAACACGTAACTCCAACTTTAACTCCAATAACTATGACATGTAACTCCAATAACTTCATAACTAAAAGACGTAACTCCAATAACTAAAAGACGTAACCCCAATAACTCTACTAACTACAATACGTAACTTTAAAGCTAATTTCGCCAATTAATTACGTAACTAAAAAAAATAAACAGAAAATCAAAGAAAATTAAAAACGAAATTAACAAAAATCCCCAATCTTCCACTATTTTCTCTCTCCTCCCATACCACCAACCTCCACCCTCCCCCTGCCACTCCCTGCCCTACCCCCGGCCCCACCTGCTCCTCAATCATCTCGGTCACAGCTAACCAGACCGGTCTCCTCAGTCGAACGAGACACGACCGTCGAATACCAGACACCACCATCTCCGCCCCGTTATTTTCCCTCTTTCCTCACGTTTCATGCGTTTCATTTCCCTAAAAACCGTCGAAAGTACGAGGATGGGAGGGCATTAGATGCGGCAAGGTGAGAGGAGACCAACGACGTTGCAGCTCGACGTCGGAGGCTAATCAAGGCGGCGGGATCTGACAAAAAGAGTGCGAAAAATGGGAGAGAGAACACGGTTTTCGCGACCAAGCGATGCTCGACGGAGGAGACTGATGTCGGTCGAAGCCTCGCGGTGGTCCGACGAGTGTTCCGGTGATGTCGTAACCGGAGACGGTTGTTACCGGTGCACGCAGCGGTGGTGGTGGGCGGCGCGGGGGTAGGTCTGTGGAGAGAGAAGAGAGGAAATGGGAGCCCATTAGATTTAGGTGGAGTGGATGGCTGTGATCACTTCTCACTTCTCACGAAACTAACACTTCTCATTTGATAGATTTCCTATATATATATATATATATATATATATATATATATATATATATATATATATATATATAAATATTTATATATATATAGGAAATCTATCAAATGAGAAGTGTTAATTTCGTGAGAAGTGAGAAGTAATCCCAACCCTCCATCTTACCTTAATCTAGTGGTCCAAATTAAAACTGAAATAAAAAGAAAATAAAAATAAAAAGACCCACTCCCTTTTCATTTTCTCTCTCCTCCCCAACCCCCCCACCCACCTGAGACCACCCCATTCGCGCCGGAGGCTGTCGTCGACCACCACGACCATTGGCCACGACTAAGCCACCGTGATCGTCGAAATACTCCGACCTCCCCTCCCCCGTTCCCACACGTCGCCGCCACTTCCTTCTCCCCCATTTCCTCCTTTTCCACTTCGAAAATTGGGGGAGGGGCGACGAACGTCGGGGGAGAGGCGGAGAACGTCGGGGGAGGGGCGGATAACGTCGGGGAGGGGCGGCGGATCATCGGGGAGGGCGGAATTCGTGGTGGTTTGAAATGAGTTTGAGGAGAGAGAATTGGTCGATTGGGGATGTCAAGTGGTTGGGGGGGGGGAGGGACCACCACCGGTGGGCTGGCGGCAGGACAGCGAGTATGTTGGTGCAGGCCGGCTTGATCGGAGTGGTGGTTGGTGAAGGTGGCCGGTGGTGGGAGGGAGGTGTCTGGTGGTGGTGGGTGGAAAGGGGAGGAGAGAGAAAAAAATTGTGGGTTGATTTTTCAGTTTTATTTTTTTATTTTTTTTTAATTAATGTTGGAGTTACGTATTTTGGTTAGTGTGGTTAAGTTGGAATTACGTGTTTTAATTAGTAGTGTTAAGTTGGAGTTACGTATTTTTGTTAGTGGAGTTACGGGTTTAATTATGGAGTTAAATTGAATTATGAGTTTTAATTAGTGGAGTTACGTTGTAGTTACGTGTTTTAGTAAGTAGAGTTAAGTTAGAGTTACGTGTTTTAGTTAATAGAGTTACGTGTTTTAGTTAGTGGAGTTACGTTTATTTGTTATTGGAGTTACATGCTTTCATTAGTGAAGTAAAGTTAGAGTTATGTGTTTTAGTTAGTGGAGTTAAGTTGGAGTTATGTGATTTAGTTAGTGGAGTTATGATGTAGTTATGTGTTTTAGTTAGTGGAGTTAAGTTGGAGTTATGTGTTTTAGTTAGTATAGTTACGTATTTTAGTTAGTTGAGTTACGTTGGCGTGTTTTAGTTAATCTCAGCCATTGATTTCGAGTAACTCCACTACCTAACCTGCATAACTCCAGTCCTATAACTCCTGTAACTAAACTGTTTAACTGCAATGATTTAACTCCATTAATTTAACAGAAATTATCTAACTCTAGTAATATTAATAATTCCAATAATTTAACAAAATTATCTAACTCTCGTAATTCTAACATAATTCCACTAACTAAAACACGTAACTCTTACATAACTCCACCAACAAAACCTCGTAACTCCAACTCAACTCCACTAAGTAAAACACGTAACTCCAACTTAATTTCATCAAATAAAACACGTAACTTTAATAACTCTACTACCTAAATCACGTAACTCCGACTTAACTCCATCAACTAAAACACATAACTCCAACTTAATTTCATCAAATAAAACATGTAACTCTAATAACTCCACTAACTAAAACACGTAACTCCGATTTAACTCCACTAACTAAAACACGTAACTCCAACTTAACTCCACTAACTAAAACACGTAACTCCAACTTAACTCCACTAACTAAAACACGTAACTCCAACTTAATTTCATCAAATAAAACACGTAACTCCGACTTAAATCCACTAACCAAAACACGTAACTCCACCGTAACTCCACTAACTAAAACACGTAACTCCACCTTAACTCCACTAACTAAAAGACGTAACTCCAAGTTAACTCTACCAACTAAAACACGTAACTCCAACTTAACTCTATCAACTAAAATACGTAACTCCAACTTAACTCTATCAACTAAAACACGTAACTCCAACTTAACTCTACTAACTAAAACACGTAACTCCAACTTAACTCTATCAACTAAAAGACGTAACTCCAATAAGTCTATTAGCTAAAACACGCAACTTCAAGCTAACTCTACCAATTAAATTACGTAACAAAAAAAGAAAAAGGAAAAAAAAGAAAAAAGAAATGAACAAAAAAAACCCGATCATCCACCATTTTCTCTCTCCTCCCACACCACCAACCTCCCCCCGCCACTGCCCTGCCTTCCCCCCGCCGTCCACCACCTCCACCACCCCTGCAGTCGCCCCCAAAATAGTCTAGCTACCACCGCCAAGTCAGCCCCTCCCTCCAACAACTTTTTCCACCACCTCCACCCTCTTATTCCAACAACTTATTCCACCACCTCCGCCCTCTCATTTCCGTCCACGGAGGCGAAAACGAGAAGTTGCGAAGTCAATCTGTGCGCAAAAGAGAGGCGACGCTGGTGGATGTGTTGATCGACGGTGGTTATCAATGTCGGCGGCCAGATTTGGAATAAAGAGAGCGAAAAGAAGGAGAGAGAAGGCGTTGTACGTCGCGTAGTGAAGGCCGACGGAGGTCGACGATGGCCGACAAAGACTCGCCATGATTAGTGCGGTCGGCCGGCCGCATCAAAGCCGGCGATCAACCACCACGGCCGGATCTGGAAAATTTTGCGTGGAAAAGAGGGAGGGAGAAGGTGTTTTTCGCGGCCAAAAGATGCTCGACGGTGGAGGATAATGTTCGAGGATGCCTCGCGGTGGTCCGTCGATTCGGCTGGTGGTATTTTCGCTGGAGACGGGTGGTGATAGTATAGGAAGGCGGCGGTGGTGGGCGGCGCTGGGGTAGGCCGTGGAGAGAGGCTGGGGGAATGGGAGGAGAGAGAAAATGTGAGTGATTTTTGGGGTTTGGGTTTGTTTTTATTTTTCCTTTTATTTAAGTTTTAATCTACACCTTTGATCTAGATAAGATGGAGGGTTGAGATTACTCTCACTTCTCACGAAATTAACACTTCTCATTTGATAGATTTCCTATATATATATATATATATATTAGATTGAGTTTGGCTCTTGCCGAGCAAAACGACTATTCAGGTGGACTCGAGTCTATTTCGAGACAATGCAGCTAATGTTATGCGGTATGGATATGAGAATTCAAATTCGGGACAAATCTTCGAACATGCTAATTTCTTAGGGCCCGTTTTCAGTTTTTGGTTTTTTTTTTTTTAAATAAGTTACAAAAATAATTTTAAATGGTTTGGTTCTATAAAAGTCACATAGAAAATGAAAGCTGAAAACTGAAAACCACTTTTTCTGGTTTTCCAAAACAGGACTTTAGCATTCAAAAAAATAGAAAACTGAAAACTGAAAACGATACCAAACAGACCCTTAGTAATTAGGAAAATTTTGATCCTCCAAGTCAATATGTTATCGAGGCAATGTTCAAATTTTTTCATGGTAAGGTAATATATAATGTCATTCATAAGTTAATTCTCTCTGAAGTACTTTAAACACAAATGATGTTCAACCCTCTGTTAGTGTAAGTCAATTTATTACGGATTCAGATCAATGGGACATTCACCGACTTAGCCAAATTCTCCCTAAGAATGTTATAGACAATATTTTGGGGATTATCAACGGATGGATCATTTTCGACAAAATCGGTGATTTGGTTAGTTATTCAAGGTCTCTTAAACCAGGATCAAACTAAATGTAGTTTCCATTGGATTTGAATATATGATGTCTCAAATAGAGTTAAAAACTTTATTTGGAAAGCATGTTCTGATGGTCTCCCCACTCGAGATAGACTATTGCGTAGTCATGTATCAGTCTCAACTAACTGTGCTTTTGGTAATCACCTAATGGAGGACTCTTACCATCTATTTTTCTCTTGCCCGTTTATAATAGATATTGCAAAAAAGTATGACATAAATTTAATTCAATTTCACAATAATAATGATATTGTAAATCATTCGTTTAGCCATAATCTAGACCTCTTTAAAAAGTCAATGAGCCACAAGACTGTTCAAGTTCTTCTTTTTATTTGGTCGAATGTGTGGTTTGTCAAAAATAGTTTGATCTTTAAAAATGAGACATATTCAGTTGATGAAGTTACCTGTTTGACAAACTCATCGTTGCAAGATTGGCTATTTCTTAGTAAAATGGATATAGATAACCTTGATCATGGTGCTCAAAGTCAAGTCCCCCATGATCTTAATCCGTATAACGAAACCATTTTTTTTTTTTTGGCATCAACCCCCTCTAGAACACTTCAAATTAATTTTTGATGGATCTAAGGTGAATAATGGAAAGTCTTCAATTAGGGTATCTTATTAGAGATTCAGATGGAACCCCGATAATATTTGGGGCGAAATCTTGTAATTATATGAGCATCCTTTCTACAGAAGCGTTAGCTCTAAAAGAAGGAATCAAACCTGCAATATTCTTAAATATCAAAAATATTGTAGTTGAGGGAGATAATCTTTGTGTGATCAGATCAACTCTATTCGTCTTAATTGGAAGGTGCCTTGGGAAATACCCAACATTATCGAAGATGCTCTGGTGGACCTTAATTATTTTCACAAAGTGGAGTTTATTCACTGCTTTCGTGAGACTAGAAAAGTCGCAGAGTTTATGGCCAATATTGTAGCAAGTCTTGCGTTTTGATGTCATCTTGGCCTCTTAGCTAATCGCTTTCTTTATATCACCCTCTTAGGTAAAACTATATCAAGGGGTTTTCACTTGTATTTAAAATAAGGGTAATGCTAAGAGTCTACATATTGACACATAAACATTTTAATTAAATTAGCGCGGGTCTGGCAATTTTTCATCAAAGTTTAAGGGAGAATTCAAACAATATCCCAAGAGACTTAATACTAACATTAGGGGTAATCGCAATCATATCTCGGAAAATTGTCGGGAATAACTACAATAACCATTATTTGCTAGGGTTCTAATTGAAGTAGATGTCTCTGAAGATCTAGAATCAAAACCCCATTTGGTGAAAGTGTTCAGCCTATTAATTACGAGTGGGTTCCCTACTTCTGCAAGTGTTGTAATAAGCTGGGACATACGACTCAGAGATGCAAATTCTTAAAGAAAAATGCTGATGCAAATGTGAAAGAGAAGCCTACCTATGTGAGGAAGGTCATGGAAACTACTCGAAAAACTGTTACTCATCCAAATGAGGGAACTAATACGCAGAAGGAAAAGCAGATCACCCCTATAGCAAGTAGTCCCCAAAAGGCAAGAAAAACAAATGATGGAGATGGGTTTACACCAGGGGTTAGCAGGAAGGCAAAACAGTCCTCAAACAAGAAGCTTGCTGCAACATCCCGGTCCATCGTCCGTCGCAACATAACCCAATAAGATGGAAAGTCACCCCTTAGGCCCATAAATCCTCTCGTGGACACTAAAAGGTGAAGATCTTGTTGGTAGTATGATGGTAGGAATATATTATAAACTGATCATATGAGCCTTAGTTTCCCAATGTGGGACAAACCAACTCTATAAACGACTTTCCATAATCCGTACTGTTACACTTGCTCTAGCAGAAAACAGATTTCTAGCACTGCAGATATTAGAGTTTGAGCCATTGAACATTACAAAGGACACTAAAATTGAAATGTTGGCTCAGTTTATGATAGAGAAAGGGGAAGATCCTGGTAGGGGATGTACTTTCACTTGGAGTAATCTGTAGGAACGAGTAGACTCAGTGTGAGCTAAGCTAGATCAAGCTCTGGTTAATGCTACTTGGCTTGCCAGAAATGTGAATACTAATGTTCAGCTTCTGCAGCCAGGTCTCTCAAACCACTCTCTAGTGTTAATTGATATTAATATGGGAATTATTCTGCTGCCAAAGAGTTTTCAGTTCCTCAATGCATGGTGCCTTAGCTTCGGATACAAGGAAATCATAGAAACTTATTGGAACCAAAGAATTAAGGGGACTATGGTGTTCATAATTGTGGAAAAACAGAAGAGAATCAGATCAGCTCTCAAAGCCCTCCATAAGAACAACTATTCTAATATTTCTAAGAGAGTGGATAAACGTACAGAAGAGTTGTTCAACATTCAGGAAAAGCTCCATACTTCTCATTAATTTCTTGCAGAAATGAAATCAAACCAAGGTGAACTCATCAAACTGCAAAAGGTTGAGCTCTGCTTCTTATATCAAAGACCAAAATTAGAGATATACAAATGGGAAATGCTAGAACCAGATACTTTCATGCTAAAGTGAATGAGAGAAAACCCCATTCTTACATTGGTAAAATTCATGACACTAATAACATCCTGTATACGAATCCTGAAGGAGTTAATAATGCCTTCCTTGAATATTACAAAAACTTGCTGGGCACTGAGCATGAAGTTCAAGAATTCAACAAGAACTATGTGACTGGCAACTGCATATCTGAGCTTAATCAAGTTCGCCTGATGCAGCATTTCACCAAGGAGAATGTCAGGCAGGCTTGATTTCTATTGATGAAACTAAAAGCCCGGGGCTAGATGGGTTTACATCAACATTTTATAAAAACTATTGGGATCTTATAGGAGATGAGCTAAACAATGTAGTGCTTGATTTCTTCAGGAGTGGCAAAATGATTAAACAGGTGAATTCAACATCAATTTCCTTGGTGCCAAAAATTCCAACTCCTTTCTCAGTGGTAGACTACAGGCCAATCAGCTGCTGCAATACAATTCACAAAATTATCAGTAAAATGCCGGTGAGCAGAATTCAGCTTGTACTGTCGGATATGATTGGTGAAGAACAACCAGCTTTTGTGGCAGACATAAATATCGACATAAATAGTGTCTCACATAGAGCTACAATCAAAGTGGATATAAGGAAAGCTTTCGACTCAGTTACCTGTAATTATTTGAAGAATTTACTAGATTCTTTTAAATTTCCTGAGAAATTTGTTAGCTAGATCATGGTGTGCCTTAAATCAGCCCATATGTCTCTCAATCAGGTTGGATTCTTGGAAGCAAAGAGAGGATTAAGGCAGGGAGACCCTCTATCTCCCTACTTGTTTGTCATATGTATGGAGGGTCTTTCTAGAATACTCAGAAGGCTCATACACTGCAAACAATTCCATCAACATGCAAAATGCAATAGGATTAATCTCAATCACCTCCTATTTGCTGATGACTTCCTCATTTTTGCAAAAGGGGATGTGAACTCAATAGTTGCAGTTGCTAATAATACACTCAAAATATTGGAGGAACCACTACGCCAAAAATGACATTTAACACCGGTACATATGACACCGGTAGGCTTAGAACCGGTGTCTGAAAAACATACGACACCGGTTTTCAATCAACCGGTGTCAAATGCTTCCCCAGTCTATTTGCGCGCAATTCCTAACTTAGCTAAAAATAATAAAAAAAAAAAGTTGGACATAAGACACCGGTTTTAAGTATAACCGGTGTCATATGTTACCCCAGAAAAGGGTATTTAAGCGCAATTCCTCACTTAGCTTAAAAAAAAAAAAAAAAAAAAAAAGTTGGACATAAGACACCGGTTTTGAGTATAACCGGTGTCATATGTTACCCCAGAAAATAGTATTTAAGCGCAATTCCTCACTTAGCTTAAAAAAAAAAAAAAAAAAAAAGTTGAACATAAGACACCGGTTTTAAGTATAACCGGTGTCATATGTTACCCAGGGAAGGATCATTTTCTCCCACAGCGAAAAAAACATTAAAACTTTATCTTATAACACGAAAAAAAAAAATATAAAAAAAAAAAAAAAAAACAAAAGGACATAAGACACCGGTTTTAAGAATAACCGGTGTCATATATCTACCGAAAAAAAAAAAAAAAATATGGACATAAGACACCGGTTTTAAGAATAACCGGTGTCTTATGGTACCCCAGAAAAGGGTATTTTGCCTTTGTCATTTGCCATTCTAAAAAAAACTATAACCCCCAAAAACCCGAAACCCAGAAAAAGAAAATTTGAATTCGCCGTCGCCGTTCTTTCTCCGTTGTCGCCGCTCGCCCCTCGCCCGCCGCTCGCCGCTCGCCCCTCGCCGCTCGTTGTTCGCCTTCGCCGCTCGTTGTTCAGCCCTCGCCAGGCGTTGCTCGGTGCTCGCCGCTCCCTCGCCGCTCTGTGTCGCCGCCGCTATTGTGCCGCCCCTCCGTTGTCGCCGCTCGCCGCGTGTTTTGGTGTCTCTTTCATTCAATTAGGTTTGTCGCCAATTACTGTTTTTTCATTCAATTTTGTATATTTTTGTTTTTTCGTTCAATTATTGTTCTCCAAAATTGAATGTTTAATCGCCAAAATAATGAATTCTTCGCTCTGTGTCGCCGCTATTGTTTTTTGATGTGTTAGTTAGTGAATTGTCGTTAGTTGAATGGAATTATGTGTTAGTTAGTGAAATGCCGTACGTTCGTTGAGTAGAATAGAGTACAACTTTAGATTGTAGTGGACAAAGACACCGGTTATACATTTGACCGTTGTCTTATCTATAATAATGTTTTGTTTAGGTATTATGAATATAGTATGATAGTAGTGCGTTTAGTGGTATCAAAACAAAATTAAAGCATTATAGATTAGTGGACAAAGACACCGGTTATACATTTGACCGTTTTTTTATGTTTGATTTTTTTTAGGTTGAATTTAGACTAATTGGTTAATAATTCTAATAGTGAGTTTAGTTTGATTAAAACAATAAAATTTAGATTATTGAATTGGTAGTTTTAATTAGTTATGTTTAGGTGTTTACTTTTTTTAGGTTGAGCTTAGGATAATTGGTTACTAATTTTGGTTTATATAGACATGGATCGAAAATGGATAAAAAAACGTTCTAGGACTAACGTAAGTTCTCTAACTAGTTGGGAAATTTGGTTTTACATTTACGTAATTATAATTTTCATTAATTGCACAAACTCCTCTTTATCTTATTTGTGTTACTTATGTTTATTATTTACTTAGACTTATTATAGTTATTTTATTTTATTTAGCTTTCTCTTATGTCTTTTAATACTTATAATCATGTTTATATTTTGTGAATATAGGTTGGATAATGTCGACTCGAAGAAGAAGAAAGCCTAGTGATAATTCCGATTCCGATTCTGATCATGAAAGAGGTCAAACTTTACTACGCGCTTGTGCAAAAGCATTACAAGATGGTTCTCCTTTTCAGCTACAATGGAGTACGGACGGGTTGTTAAATCCGATTGGCGAACATCGCCAAAAGTTTAGTAGTTGGATAGGCGCAATCGCACGTGCACATGTGCCTATTACTTTGAGAGAGTGGAAGAAGCTTGACGAAGCCACAAGAGAACGTGTCTTACACGATATTGAGGTTAGATATAATATTCAATTTATTTCATATGTCTTGTCTATAAAAGTTATCTAAATTCTTATTTTTTTTTTTAATGTGTTTTTTGTTTTTTTTTTGTGTGTTTTGCAAGGGTGCATTTTATGTTCCTCCCGAACGTAGAGGACGTTGGGTGTTGAAGATAGCCGGTGAAAGATGGAGAAATTGGAAGACCAAACTTCATCTTAAGTATATGTATGTAATTGACAAGAAGACCAAGGAAAGGGAACTTGTAACGAAACCACCGGGAAAGTATCCACAAATCACACAAGAGCAATGGGATGCTTTCATTGAATATCATTTGAAAGATCAAAAGTTTCTTGTAAGTTTACATATAATTTTATAATTTTATTGAAATCTTAGCTTTAATGAATATTCTAATTTTTGTTTGTTTTTTTCACGGTAACTAGTCGCTTAGCAAAGATGGTAAAGAAAATGCTGCAAAAAAGAAGACTAAATACTTTGGCTCTCGGAAAGGATATATTGGGATCAACGAAGAAATTGTAAGTAAATATACACCTTTTTTATTTTTTCCGTTATTATTAACAAATTAGTAATCGTTTATTTTTACTAACACAAAAATGTAATCGATTGAGGAATATGCCACTAAAGGGTTGCAAATCAAAGAAGTACCACGTCATGTGACTTGGTTGAGAGGTCATAAATCCAAGAAAGGGGCAATGTCCGAGTATGACGAGGAAGTGGTGAAAGAAATTGTAAGTTATTTTTTTTAAGGGTAGAAATTGTACTTATTTTAAAATCGTTTCACATATTAATTCTAATTAAATTGTTATTGTCACTTAGGGTGAGTTGGAAGAAGCCGTGAAAGAAGGAAAGTTTGTTCCCCAAGGTCGAGATGATATATTGTCTCGTGCAATCGGCAAAGAGGAGCACCCGGGTCGTGTTCGTGGTGTAACCAACATGAGCAATTTGTCAAATGTTTTTGGTAGATCCACGAAAAAGATGTCCGAGGTAAAGTTAGAGAATACGGTGCGAACAATGCAATCCCAAATGTTCAAGATGAGTCAAATACTTTGCAATTTCGTAGCCGGAGAAACTCCGAGTCAAGCTGATATGAAAGAATTGATGAGTGCGATGATGAGTAACGATTCGCAAGCAATAGAAAACAATGAAGAGGATAGAGTGTGTAAGGATTCTAATGTTCTAAGAAAGGGAAAAGAAGTGAGTTTAAATGATGATCGTGAGCCTCCTGTTTCCCATTCATCTCCGAGACAAGCTCGTAATATCCCTCAAACGTCGATCTCATCAATTCAAGATACGTGTGAAGGGCCGGTTCAGGTATCTAATATAATTGTTATATTACTTTACTTTATTAATCAATTCAACATACTTTATCTCAAATGAATGATATTTTCTAATTGTGATAGTTGCACCAACAATTTACATTACTTTATAAATAATGCAGGGTTGGCATAAGTGTCAAATGTCACTTCCTAGCAATTCACAAGAGATGGTAGCTTTAGGAGAAGTGTATGTGCCAGGCGCTTCGGAGGTACTTACTCTACACAATAACATCGTACCTTCCGGTTATAGTAGAGTGAGTATCTCTAAATATTTGGTGCCAAATGCCGAATTGCCAGTTCCAACCCCGGAAGCTTGTTTTCTCTCTTCGGCCCTTGGTGGTTATGTGTTGTGGCCTTCTCCTTTCATATATATATTGTCTGATACGGTAATGTATACTTCATTATTGAAATTCTTATATTATCTTTAATTTATATTTAAATTCTAACAAGTGTTTTATTTTGTTTGATCATTTAGAATGAAACGGATAACTCTACGAATAAGAAAAACACACCACCAATCAACAATTCGGCACCTACTTCCATTTCAATATTCCATTCGGAATTAATAACACCGGAAGATAAAATGAATATGAGAAGAACTGTGTTGATGAAGTGGCTTTGTAAGAAAGCTCGAAGCATGAAGAAAACCGGAGATGAGGGAAAATTTTTGCATGTACCCGAGCATGTGCTTCATAATATGCAAGACTTGTTTGTGACACCAGAAGAGATGGAGCAATGGTGTTATCAATAGCAAATTCAATCTACTCACATTACGACATTTATCTTGTAAGTCACTTTTTATACATTTGTTTAAGAAAAATAATAATTAGTTTAGATACTCATATATATTGGTAAATGGATTCATGTGACACTTTCTTTTTGTGGTTTTTTGTCATAGGTATTTGAAAAAGTTCTGTGAAAGGACACGTGTAGATGGTTTGTATGGTTTTTTATGCCCGGCATTTTTGTCACCTATAACACCGGTTGATGATGAGGATGATCGTGCGAATTATATTTTTAGTGCGTTTGCTTGTACAACATGTGCACACGGGCAAAAGATATTTTTCGCACCTTATAATGAGAGGTAACTAGTTTTACAAATTCTAGATGATTTTTTTATTTTATATTTTATAACTTATATTATTTTGATAATTTGTAGTTCACATTGGATGTTAGCTGTGATTCATCCACCGTCAGGAACGGGGTATTGGTTAGATCCATCCAGAGGGAGTAAGAAACCACCCGAATTTCTTCGTAATCTAATACAAGAGTATGTATATATTATATATTATTAAACTCCATTGTTCTTTAAACTCCACTGTTATTTAATTATATCTTTTAATTATATTGGAATACCATGTTATTTAACTAGCGCCGTAACGAGAATCATGACTTTGGATCCCCTAAACAAGTTGAATATGAAGTCGACGCTTATGAGATGGCATACTATAATGGTACGTTTGAATTTTTTGTGTTTATTAACTATACTTTTCATATCCTATTTATGCGTTCGAATTTGGGCTTATTTATTTTTTATTTTGTTTTGTAGTGTCCCCGTCAACCCTTAGGAAGTAACGATTGTGGATATTATATTTGTCGTTACATGTTCGAGATAATCCAAAATAAAGCCACAACTATTCCAATTACGGTAAATATCAAAACATATATCTATCACCCTATAGTAATTTATAAATGTTTAAGTTTTGGATATCTAAATTCATCAATTTGTCGTTTTAGTATGTTGTGAAGGGATGCAAGCAATTTACGAATGAACAAGTGGATGAAATAAGAGATCTTTGGGCTACATATGTCTTTGTGGATGGAGATGAAGAAGGAGACGATGATGATCTCTAACTACCTAGCGAGTTTTGCTTGTAAGTGCTCAAATCTACTTTGATTTCTTGAAACACTTAGATTCTCATTAAGTTAGAAATGTTAGTAAATTTTAGTTAGGAAATTAGAAACTAGGAAAAGCAAAAGATCTCCATTGTTGTATTTTGGAGAAATGTTGTGGATGGAGTAATTGAGATTGGATGGATGCTTATTATATATAGAGTGAATTTGAAGCTCCATTGTTGTATAGCAAAGAATCGACTTGGTTTCTTGTAGTCGAGGTTTTGGGAATTGGTGTCGTTGAAACGGCATAATCGTAATGTATGTTTATTTGTAATGTGGGAATTGGCGACTAATTGTTGTAGTCGCCAATTCCCTGGCAGAAGCAGAAGCAAGCAAACTAAAAAAAAAAAAGTCTACCCTATGACACCGGTTTTTTAAACAACCGGTGTCAAATGTCCTACTGGAAGGAAAAAAAACAAAAAAAAGAACAACATATGACACCGGTTATTTAAAAAAACCGGTGTCTAAAGCCCAACTGAAAAAAAAAAAAAAAAAAAACAATATATGACACCGGTTTTTTGTAAAAACCGGTGTCAAATGTCCACCAGAGAAAAAAAAAAAAAAAAAAAACAACATATGACACCGGTTTTACACAAAACCGGTGTCATATGTATACCAGTGTTGACTTTCTGGATATATATTTGACACCGGTTATTTTCAGAATAACCGGTGTCTTAACATAAGACACCGGCAGTCCAGACACCGGTTGCAACCGGTGTCTGTTTTGTTTTACACCCGGTGTCTTATGTATTATTTGGCGTAGTGAACAGTCTGGGCTAGCTACTAACCCACTAAAAAAAAATGTCTACCTGGGAGGTGTTGGTGAAATGACTGCTCAGTAAATCACTGAGAAAACTGGATATGTGATTGTTAGATTTCTCTTTAAGTACCTGGGGGTTTCGATCCCTTGCACTCATCAAGACTTACTGCAGCACTGTATGACTGTACTACCCTCTGTTGGATAAGATGAAGGCAAAGTTAATGCGTTGGGCTAATTCATTCATCTCCTATGATGGCAAAATTCAGTTGATCAACTTAGTCATGTTGGGGATTCAAACATATTGAGGCTTAGTACTTTTTCTTCCCATGGTGGTGCTAAGAAGATCAGCAGACTCTGCAGGGAGTTTTTCCGGGGAATAAATGACCAGAAAGGAAGATTAACTTTCATAAAGCGGAAGGAAATCTTCTCTCCTAAAAGAGAAGGCGGGGTAGGTTTAAAAGAGGTGTTAAGCTGGAACAAAACCATCTACTCTAAGTGGATTGTAAAGTTGTTGAGCTGCAGTAACAATGTCTGGTGTAGATGGGTTAGAGAATATTACCTAAAGAAGCAAGACTTTTGGAATGATGAGCCAGCTCAAGACTGTTCAGCCTCATGGAAGTTTCTCCTTTCACTCAGAGGAGAGATTATAGAAAAAGCTGGCCCAGTTGCTGATGTCAAGCTTATTATCAACGACTGAAGTTGCAAGGTGTTGGTACCACTTTGGTATTGAGCCATAGCCCTTAGGTCAGTGTACCTTAATAAAGGCCCATATGATGCAACAAAACCCAGTTAAGGGCAGCCCTTAGATGAAAGCAAAATGAAGGGTCAGGATTGAGTGGGAAAACCTAGGATGATTCCTAGGACCCCCATTCTTTCCAATAAATACCCCCCTCTTTATGAGCTACAGGATCCAGGTTCTTACACAAATTTTGTCATTCAGTCATTTCCCTGATTATTCCCCTTAATTTACGCATAAAAGACCCATTCTGTCTTTAGTGCCACCCCTCCCCGAGCCATATTCTGACTTGAGCGTCGGAAGGGCGACACTTGGCGAAAACCAGGCTCCCTTTTTGCAGGTACTCGGCGAGGCGTCTTAGCTCACTGTCCTTCGAAGAAACTCACTCCAACAAGTGGCGCCGTCTGTGGGGACAGTTTGAAAGGAAAGTCGATCGAGAGTACTATACGCTTCGAAGATGGCTCCGAGAGGAAAGGCCGCGCGACCCAAGGGAGCTGTGGCAGACCATAACCCCATCCTTGGGCGAGCTGACCCGGAACCCTCGCGCCTCGATAATCCCGGTGAGGGGACGTCGAGAGTGCTCGAGGTCGAGCGGTCAGGGTTGAAGAAGAGATTTACCGGGCATTTCGTTACAAGTAAACCAACGAAAAAAGACTTCGATCCACCTGGCTGCGGTGAAGCAGGGAGAACGCGGATCCCTGGACGATTACATCCAAAGGTTCCGCTTGACTCCAACTCACGTTGCCAACTTATCTGATGAGATCGGAGTGACTGCACTAGTTAATGGAATGGCCGAGGGAAAGTGTAAGTATGATCTTACGAAGCGCGAGCCCAAGACGCTCGAGCGAGCATATAAGCGAGCCGCTGCCCATATCAACGCCTCGCTGGTGAATAGAGCCGGGCACGTGTCAAAGGAGGCCTCTGCCCCACGAACCAAGCCACAACAACGCCTCGGCCCTCCCATGGTGCACAGCAAGAAGTCATACCGGTTCAATACTTCTCTCAGGACTGTGTTCATGGCGATCAAGGAGTCAGACCTGCTAAGGCCTCCCAGACCCATGACACAGGACGATCGAAGAAACCTGAACCTATTTTGTGAATATCACATGGAAAATGGCCATGGGACGGCGAGCTGCAAGGATCTCGAAGAAGTGCTCGAAAGGTTGGCTGATAACGGAATGCTAAATAGATACTTGAAGCGTCTGAAAGGACAAACGGACCGGTACCGGCAAAACAATACCCAGAGAGGCCCTCGAGGCGGCGGTCAAGCGAAGAACGGTGGAAGGGCTCGAAGCCCGGGAGTAATCGCCACCATCTCGGGAGGTCTCGCGAGTGAAGGACCGAGCCATCGAGGACGCAAAACCAACATGAGACATTTCGTCAACTCGATCTCCACCACTCTCCCGGAAATTGTGATCCCTAAGATGACGATTCAGCAATCAGATATCAAGAATGTACGGACACCTCATGACGATCCGGTAGTGATATTCAGGTGGCCAATAAGATGGTTCGAAAATCACTAGTAGACACAGGCTCGTCAGTTGATATAATAACGTTTGAATGCCTCCAGAAGCTGAAATACACTATGAAGGACATCACTCCGCTCCGAGAACCCATAGTCGCCTTCGGCGGACAGACACTCTATCCCATGGGGACGATTCGCCTGCCAGGCGTTTTGGGCGAGGGAGAAGATATGAGGCGGGCCTACATCGAGTTTGTAGTCATTGACATCCCGTGTGCTTATAACATCGTTATAGGCAGGCCATTGATGAATGATATTGTTGGGCTAGTTTTTCCCCTGGGTCTGCTGATATTGTACGTCACAGATGATGGCCGAGCCGCGATCATCCGAGCCGATCAAAAGGTCGCTCGAGAGTGTTATCATGTGGGACTCAGGCCTCCCATGGTAAATTCTAACGAGGCGCAAGGAGAGGAGTCGCCCTCAAAGAAGAGAAAAGCAGCAAGCACGGCAAGGGCCACGGCCAAATCGTTTTGTTTAGAAACGATAGACGCCCGACACGGCCACAAAGGGCCCACCCAGCCCTTTGAGGAAACAGAAGAAATTGCTCTGGAAGAAGAAAGAGCCGACCGGACTGTTCGAATAGGCAAGTCCCTCGAACCTGAGGTCAAAGCCCCCCTGACATCATTGTTAAAAGAGTTCAAAGATGTGTTCGCGTTCGCGGTTGAGGAGATGCCAGGGCTCGATCCCTCGATCATCACTCACAAGCTGAACGCCGTCCCCACAAAGAAGCCAGTTCATCAGAAGCAGCGTCACTTTGGGACTGAGCGAGCCCGTGCTATCAAAGAAGAAGTCGACCGATTGCTCGGAGCCCGGTACATTGAAAGATGCACGTATCCAGTGTGGCTATCTAATGTAGTGCTGGTGAAGAAGCCAAACGGGTCGTGGAGAATGTGCGTCGACTTCAAGAATTTAAACAAGGCCTGCCCTTAGGACGGTCAGCCATTGCCTCGAATGGATCGGTTGGTGGATTCCACCTCGGGGCACGAGTTGCTAAGCTTCATGGATGCTTATGCCGGATACCACCAGGTCCCCATGGAGGAGGCAGCCAGGCCGAAGACCGCCTTTATCACACCCTTGGGGGTATACATGTATCGAGTGATGCCGTTCGGCTTGAAGAATGCTGGAGCCACGTTCCAAAGGCTGGTGAACCAATTGTTCAAGGAGCAAATTGGGAGGAACATGAAAGCATACGTGGACGACCTGATCGTCAAAAGCGTTCGAGCCAACGACCACCAAAAGGACCTCAGGGAGACCATTGAGACGTTGAGAAAGTATGGAATGAAGCTCAACCCAAAAAAGTGCGCATTCGGGGTGAGGTCTGGAAAATGCTTGGGTTTCCTCATCAGTCAAAGAGGAATCGATGCAAACCCAGAAAAGATCAAGGCTATCTTGGAGATGCCATCGCGCAGAAGTGTGAAGGATGTGCAACGGTTGACAGGGTGCGTCGCTACCCTAGGACGCTTCATTGCGAAGTCGGCCGACCGTTGCCTGCCATTCTTTGCCTCCCTCAAAAAGAAAAAGAACTTCGAATGCGATGCGAAAGCGGAGAAGTCGTTCCAAGAACTGAAGGAGTATTTGACAAAAATCCCAAAGATATCGGTACCTCGAGAAAAGGAGGACTTGTACTTGTACTTATCTGCAAATGAACATGCGGTCGGTGCTGTACTGGTAGTCGAGCGTGAGGGGGCCCAAAGCCCTGTGTATTACGTGAGCCATGCTCTCGCAGGGGCTGAGCTACGATACCCTCCGCTCGAGATGAGCAACTCGAGAAGCTTGCCTTGGCGTTGCTCATCTCGAGCCGACGCCTCCTACCCTATTTTCAGAGTCACAAGATCATAGTGAGAACCAACTATCCCTTGGAAAAAATATTGAACCATTTGGACGGAAATGGACGATTGCCTCGATGGGCCTGCGAGCTGAAAAGCCAAGGCATCGAGTACGAGTCGAGACGCCGCCTCCAGGGGTAGGCCTTGTCCGACTTCGTGGTCGAGGCAGTATTCACCGAACCGGAGGGACCCCTAAAAGAACAGTGGACGCGGTATGTTGACGGCTCGTCCAACTCAGCTGGAAGCGGAGCAGGCATGATTGTCATCCTCCCAGGAGGGGAGAGGATGGAGTATGCGCTTCGCTTCGGCTTCGAGGCAACCAACAACGAGGAAGAATATGAAGCCCATATTGTCGGAATTCATATGTGCCTGGCGGCGGGAGCCACGGACGTGAGAGCCTTCTCAGATTCAGCCATCGTGGTGAACCAAATCAACGACAAATTCGAGGCGAAAGAACACATGGCTCAATATAGGGATAAGGTGCGAACCCTTACCAAGAAACTCACACATTTCCAAATTGAGCAGATCCCCCGATCAGAAAATCAGCAAGCGGACGCTTTGGCTCGATTGGCCAGCTCATCCATCAATGACAACCCAAGGGTCGTCAAGTGGGAGTTGTTGCCATTTCGGAGTATTGATCCCATGGCTCGCGTTTTGGTACTCGACCGAAGCCCTGATTGGATGAGACCGTTAATAGCCTATCTCAAGGAAGAATAGCTTCCGGATGACCCAAAGCAAGCCAAGGCTATCGAAAAAAGAGCAGAATGGTTCACTTTGATCGAGGGGGAGCTGTACAAGAAAGGATATTCCCAGCCGTTTATAAAGTGTGTTGACCCGGTGGAGGGTGATTATATTCTGAGGGAAATCCACTTTGGAGAGTGCGGAGCGCATATCGGAGCTCGCGCGTCGGCATCAAAAGCCCTGCGAGCAGGATTCTTTTGGCCGACCATGCAGGCCGATGCAGCCGCGATGGTGAAAAACTGTGACAAATGCCAGCGCTTTGGTCCAGTTAGTAAGAGGCCTCCCACTCAGCTCCAGCCAATCTCGACACCTCTCTTTTTCGCAAGATGGGGCTTGGATATCTTAGGGCCGTTCCCCAAGAGCCCCACTCGGAAGAAGTTCATAATCGTGGTCGTCGACTATTTCACGAAATGGGTCGAGGCTGAGGCGCTAGAAAGAATTACCGACCGAGACACCACCAACTTTATCTGGAGGTGTATACTTACCAAGTTTGGAGTCCCTCGAACGTTCACATTTGACAATGGAACCCAATTTGACAGTAAATACTTCAAAGAATATTGTGCCCAGTTCAGCGTCAAGGCTTGTTACACATCTGTGGCCTACCCTCAAGCAAACGGACAGGTCGAGTCGTCGAACAAAGTGATCTTAAACGGGCTAAGGACCATGGTTGAAGGAGCCAAGGGGAAATGGGTCGATGAGCTGCCTGGTATTTTATGGAGCATTCGCACCACGATGAAGTGAGCCACGGGAGAGATCCCTTTCCAGCTCGTGTATGGCTCGGACGCGGTCCTTCCAATTGAATGGGGAGATAAATCTGTCCGCATAAGCACCTACGAGCCCGAGGAGAATGAAGTTGAGCCGCGAGCCGCGCTCGACCTTCTCCCCGAGTGCCGAGGCAATGCGCTGCTAAAGGCTGAAAAGCAAAAGCAACAGATGACCAAAGCATTCAGCCGAATGGTCCGACCAAGAACGCTGGAAGTTGGAGACATGGTCCTCAGAAATGCTAAGGCGATAGGAAAGAAGCTTCGAGGACGAAAGTTGAAGGAGAAGTGGGAAGCGCCCTATCTAGTGGTCGAGCAAGTGAAAGAAGGAACGTTCCGACTTAGTACCTTAGAGGGTGAGATGGTACAGAGGCCGTGGAACCTTTACAATCTCAAGAAGTATTATGCTTAGTCATTAGTCAAATCAAGGTCAAGTATTATCTTTGTAGTCCCAATCAAAGCTCGCAGTGGAGAGCCGTAGTTTGTAATATGTCCGAACAAGTTTCTGGCCACGAGCCATAGTATGTACTTCGTTTTTAAGTAATGAAAGGCCAAAAGCCGCGATGTTGTGTAATATTGTCACTGTTAAAACCCCCAAGCCTGCTCCCTCCCGGAGCCGTAAAAGGCGTCAGCAAAGCAAGCGTGAAGCAAGTCAACGCTTCAACCTCCTCTTTGAATAAGGGCCCAAGTGCAATCACCCAAATGGGGAGCCACTCGAGACGTACAAAAGTACGCGCTATGCCCCTCTTCGGAGGCGAGCCGAATGCAATCACCCATACGGGGAGTCATTCGAGACGTTTCGCCAAGACAAGAGTCTATAAATTGCCCTACTAAGGTCGAGGGCATTGTTACAACTAACAATTGCCTGGAGCGGGTTAGAAGTTGCCCCACCTTAAAAGCGACACGCGTTCCCAACTAGGGCTCGCGTCGAATAAAAAGTTCAGCTGAGAACAAATTCGCCTACGATGGATAAAATTCCATAGCTCCCTAAACTTCGACTTGGAAAAAGGGAGGCCAATGGGAAGCCTCCCCTCGAATTGCTTACCGCTAGTAGACGGGCTTCGACCAAGTATTTTTACTGAAACCCCTCGCAAGTATACCACAACCCATGGTAGAACTGAGGCACCCCGAGCATAAATGTCCGATGAATAATCGAACTAAGACAGGGGCTAAACGGGACGCAATTCAGTCAACCGTCCCCCAACGAAGGGATGGGGATGAGCTAATCAAGCCTATATGATATTCGAGCCGAGAGTGCTCAAACCATTATGTGCATGGCACAGAACGGTCACCCTATACAAGGAGTCGAATGTCGTCATAGCTCAATGGCAATGAGCCGTTCAGCCCCGAACGACATTCGCCTCGAGGGCAAAACAGTATACAGGTGACGGAAATAAGTTCGAAGGGCGCAAAGGGGTTGACAAACATAAGCACTCAATGGTGCACTGCGTAAAAATGCAAAACGGGTCGAGGCCAAACACCCTGAAATATGGGCGGCCTCGACAATAATGTTAATGGCCAAACACCCTCGAGAGGGCGGCCTACATACACAATATTTAAAGTATATTTTTTTTATGGCACATCACCAAATTAACGTCTATGGGGGAGAAATGGATGCAGGATCTTCAACCGGCTTGGTGAAGTCGAAAGCTGCAGGCAGGTCACACAACTCCTTCTTGGCTGCTGCCTCCGCCGCTGCCGCCTCTGCCTCGAGATCGGCGTCCTCATCCTCGGCCTCACCTGCCTCGGGGACCTCACCAACCCCTTCCCGGTTATGCTTGTCCAGCTCGGCACGGTAAGCAGCCTCGAATTCCTCCTCAGACAGCTCGAGAGTACTGAGATTGAAGTTTTCAAGAGCCGACCATGCGAGCCGAAGACCCAACTCGATCCCCTCTTGCTTAGATGAGGCCTTTGCAAGATCGGTTAGGAAAGCATAGCCAGGCGAGGCAAGGAAAGTGGCGACAGCCGAGCAAGCCCGATTTGCCAATAAAGTCACCTGGCTCGAGGCGTTGACCAGCTTGAGACTCAGTTGGTCCGCGTCTGCCTTAGCCTGCGATAGCTCTCTCACCAACGAGATGGCCTTCGCGTCCGCCTCCGACATAGCAGCCATCGCCTTCTGGTTTTGCTCGTGGCATTCAGGGATATTCTTTTTGGCTTCAGCCAACTCACCCTCAGCTACCTCCTTCGCCGCTTCCGCTTCCCTCAGCTTCGACTCCAACGCCGAACACTTCTCCCTCCATTCAGCCGCCTCGCTCCGGGCCCTCGCCAGCTCCCCCTCGCGAGTGTACTCGTCAAGGATCTGTTCGGCGTCACGCCTCTCGCCTTGGCTAACCAGTACAACAACCTGCAAATAGGGAAACTCTTAGCAGTGGATGAGACATAAGGAGGAGATAGGAACGGTTGTTAGAAGTACCTGAAGAGCGAGCGCTACCGCCTGCTGGGCCCAGTTGTCAGGTCGAGGGGTATTGCGAGCAAACTCGCACAACGGCTCGGCGGCCCTCCATATGTCAGGAGTCCCAGGCAAAGCCCCAAGGCACGCTGAGAAGCTGAATGATCGAGGCGTAAAAGTTAGAAAAAAGCAACACCAAATATAGATGCAAGGAAACAGTTTGAGGAAATAACCCGTCAAAGGGTCCGAACCGCCTACATCCGTCCTCTTGGCAGCCGACGTCTCGCCCCCCTCGAGCGGCCTCTTACCTCGACGTCGAGCAGTGAGAGCGCCCTGCGATGGTCGAGTCGTCAGTATCGAGAAGTCACCGTTACAAAAGGAAGTGTTAAGCACAAGAAACGGGACAGGGTTACCTCTTCATCCTCGTCCTTGGAGCCATCCGAGGCCAAGACAGGAATCACCCTAGGGGTCGACGCTCCGGGTCCGATCACGACACCTGAAACCCCCTGTCTCGGAGCCATTCCCGGTGAACCCTGCATGATCACCCTGTGAGGGATCATAGAGTCGAGGGGAGTGGCAGCTTCAGCCATCGAAGGGGTGGTGGCTCGGGCCATAGTAAGGGGTGTAGCTTGGATGGGAGTGGTCGACACTCCTAAATCCAATGCGACCCTTTGAGATGGTCGAGGCTGAGGCCGAGATGATGGAGAGGCCCTCGCTGTGGTCGGTCGGTCCCCCGTCGGTTGAGCCTCACCTCCTCGCAGAGTCGGTCGGGCAGCGTTTCGAGCGCTCCTCGAACTCTCTCTCCTAGCCCTTTGAGCCATGAGCCGATTCAGGTTCGGCATAGTGGAACTCCAACGGTCGAGGTTCGCTTTTACTTGAGCGTGAGCAGAACCTGAAAAGAAGACAACAACGAGTTAAGCAAAGAGCAATGTGTATAAGGGAAGCATACATTAGATCGAGGCATACTTTCCTCGGCGTCGCTCTCGGGTAGAACAAGGCCCGAATATATCAACCAGACTGGATCCTTCAGCATGGATAAGGTGGGCACCCATGTCTCGTCCCCCGGTCCGCCACCGAGCCGTTGGAAAAAATATTCTTTACACCGATCCTCGGCGTTAGAGAGCCTCGGAACAGTATCCCGAAGCACTCGACGACCAGGGGATCGGTACGGTCACTACTACAGAATCACATATAGACATCGGACTTTTTTGGCAATAGACATCAGATTCTTGGTGGACGTTGAGTTGGGTGACGTCTATAAGGAGAGCAATAGACATCAGATTTCAGTCCGTCGTGCATCCAAATTATAGACGTTAGCTTTATAAAAAAATCTGATGTCTATTTGTTGAATAGACATGAGACTTCCAAAAAAAACTGATGTCTATTTGTTAAATAGACAGGTAAGTTCTTAAAAAACGGATGTCTATAAGTCAGCTTATACATCAGTTTTTCAAAAGCCCATGTCTATTCGTCCAAAGTAATTTAAAAAAAAATACGCAACCTAATTTGTTTTCATTAACAAAACTCATGTATTGCAGAAATAATTGAAGTATTGGAAGATGATAAAATATATTATGCCTTACTAAAACATTCAAAGTGTTACATTACAAGATCAAAGGAGAAATTACATATCTTCAAGAAACGAAAAAGCTGTACTTGACAAAGACACAGTACATACTTGGATACTTGGATGCCTGATCGTAACTAAAAAACTTGACTGCTGAATTTGGTTCAATCTGGGCGCAATTTGTCCCATTGCCTTTGAATAGACCACGAACCCCTTCCGTCTGCCAGATATATTTCAAACCCTGAATAGTTCCATTGTATTTGATGCTGTGAGGATTATGAACCTGAGAATCATAAAACAACCATACTTTAACAAATGATATACTATTCAGCCAAAATGAAGCCCGATGTTGATACAAAGAAAGACATAAACTCTATAAGAAGTAACTCGTCAAACACCAAATGACACCACACCACTTCAGTTACAATTTCCCAGTCTACCTTTTCCGGCTAATACACTAAGTAGCACATAGGAATCCAGCCATGAATGTAGTTCAGTGATGATACAAACAAAGATGTAAACTTTTGAAAAATAATTCATCAGACACCAAATGGCTATCCATCAGTTCACATTTCCTAAGCTAATACACTTAATAGAAAGATTTAGCAGTATCATCAAAATTTACTCTGCATGCTCTCAAACATAGTAATTTCAAAATAAACAGTATTTACCTGATTTCCGAAAGTAACTACGCAACTGAACCACAACAATTTTATCATAGGATGAAATGCATTGTGGCGGACTATGAGTTTATCAAAGTAGCATGAACTGGACCAAAAAAAAAAAACACTTAACAGTTCCTATCAGCTCTATATATATACATTCTAAGACGACAATGCAAGCTGCTATATGTTCTATATAGTTCTGAATGGCAGCAATCTGTAAATTATCCCCTACCAAGAAAAGCAACAATTAGTGATAGTGGCCTACCTGCAGCAACATCTTCAATCGTTCTAGAGGAGCAGCCGCCGTACGGGACCTGCAAACATATACGTATTAATGTTTGTGAACTACTAGATAAAAGCATGAAGTATGTCAAACGTCAAAATAGACCTGAAGGTCACATAGAATCAGATAAGCTCTAAAAAGGAAGAACAGATCAAAAACCGCAGTAGTTGTACTGTAACTCTTCTAAAATCAGGCACACCCACGTCAAGCAAGATTTCATGATAATAAAGAAAACAGATCTCAGGGATCAACTTGACTCAATTTCAAAGCTTCTCGACCGGGTTCAATTTCAACCTATTCTCCCACCCTAACAGTCTAACACTGCCCCAAGGCCCCCAACCATTCAAAAAAAAAAAAAAAAAGGGATCCTACTGCAGGACAGACAAGTGTTGAAGTACCATCTGATCCATTCAAATTAACATCACCCTCACCAAGAAACATTCCAAACAATTATGAAACTATGAACCATTATGGTTATTGATGCAACTCAATGACTCTTGCCTAAAAAAAGACCTTAGCTCCCACAATCATACATCTGCGACATGAGAAAATGCATATTGAATACAGTTCACAGCCACAAGCTCAACTGAGATTTGAAGGACAAGGGAAAAATGTCTTGAAGAATGCAACAAAGCTCAAAGCATCCTCGCAAAACCCTCATTTAATGTTCAGGTTGTGCTACTTTAGCCTTTTGGTCTCTGCACTCTTTTGGCGCATTCATGTGGTGATGCGTATGGTAGTCTAGAATTAACAAACTAAGAGTTTTTGCAGCGGAATTAAAATTAAAAGACTTATTTTTGTGTTTTTGTGTTTATATGGAACGAAAAATAAACTAAGATATGAATGGCGCCCCTAGTTACCAACTAAGAACCCAAACTACAATGTCAAAGCTTGATTCTAATTTACCAACTTGTACGAATCTCGGCTATCTATTGGTTGTCTAATCCCCTAGTCAATCTTTAGACTAGTGATAAACGTGTTTGTGAACGCATCCACTCAAATCCCCGCAAGGAAACAAGATTGAAGGAAACACCCTTCGACTCTTTGATATTAATTCTCAAATTCTGAATGTTCTATAAAACAATACAATAAGACTCTATTTATACTAAATAGACACATCTAGACCATAGAGAATAAGGTAAGTGTCTAATAGAACTTTCCTTAATTCCGACTTACTTTACCTAGAACAACTCGGAAACCTCATAGGCTCCTTTATTTTTTGGAAACTAAATAATGATAAGAATTATATCTACTAAGAACTTCCTTAGCTTTGGACGAGCATAGCTTGGGAATTATAGCATATTTGGTCATCCTCGTGTACCCGCGTAGAAACTGAACAACTCGACTTAAAACGGGCATATCTCCTTCGTTACTTAACCGATTAAGGCATATGACCACTTTTCGGAAAGCTTAGATCATGAACTCTATTATCCAATTGATTTCACTCCGAAATATTGAATAATACAGTAGATATTTAAGCTGGAAGTTGAACTTACGAATTAGGAATATAGTGAATGTCTTCAACTTCTTGTTATTAGCATAGACCCATTGCTCCCATGCATCATGTGGCCACTAGCTTTTCGCATTCATTTATCCTGTGAAACCTACCCCCCCCCCCCTCTAAAAAAACACCTTACCAGTTCCCACAATCCCACCTATGCATTTTTCTTTGCTCCAGAAGCGTTACTCTGGAGTCACATTTGAAAAACCGAAGTAAACCAATCTAATAAGTACTCAAGCCAATAAACGGCTCAGTGAGTAACTATCCAATAAGTTTACTAGTGCCGATACCACAAGTCCACAACCCCACCTGATGACGTGAATATGCAAGCGAGTTAAGAAAAAGGGGAAATAAAAAAGCTTCCCAGTTCCCAGCATAATTATTCAGATCAAGCAACAAAAATTCACTTCCACGTCGCCGCTCCCTTCTCCTCTCCATTTCATTCATCAAAAATTCTCACACTAACTACAATACACAAACATCCAGATACAATCATTTTCACAACGAAAGTACACGCTGCTTCCGATCTTCTCTGTTACGCAACAATCAACTAATCATATATACACTCGCAGTAACAGAATAACAAAACAAAACAAAATCATAATATTTCAACAAATTTCGAAACGAATACAATCAATTCAAAAGCAAATCAATTATCACGAAGAGGAGAGAGAAAGAGAGAGAGATGAACATACACAACACCGGCGATGCCGGCGGCTGCGAGAGACTTAGAAATGCTAACAAGCGCGTATTTAGGAGATTTAACGCCTTCAGTCGCAGCCTTAGCTTCCTCCGCAAGATTAACGATCGTCGAAACCGCACCTTCGCCTCTTTGCTTCACATCTTCCGACGCCATTTCTTTCGCTTTCTCTCTCTCCACTCTCGATAAACCCTAGAAATCGCCGACGATCGCCGCAAAATCAATCAAACAAAAATCAAATAAAAAAAAATACAAAAATACATAAGATATACCTTCATTATGGTCGAATCTCTAAGGTTTGTTGTTAACCCCGTGATTTCAGTTCAATTCATCAAGGTTCTTGAAGTTGAGTATAAAATTAAACCTTGAATTAATCAGATCGATTTTGGAAGGAAAAAAAATCAAATCAAAGATGAATTAAAAGTTTTTAAAGGCAAAAGGAAGATTCTACTATGAACATAAAATTAAACTAATTAATGGAGATGTATTATGGATGGATGAGAAGAGATATGGAGGAAGTAGGTTGTATTTAGGAGTGGAGTAAGAGAGAGAGGAAAGAGAAAATGAGATAGAGAGAATGAAGAGTAAGGGATAAACGAGGGAGGCGAGAGAAGATACTGGGCCAACATCCAAAAAAAAAAAAAAACAATCGAGATGCATATACATCAGATTTTTACAAAACATGATGTGTATGTGATGACAATAGACATCAGTTTTTGAGAAAAAACTGACGTCTATTAATAGACTTGAGCTTTTAGAAAAAAACTGATGTCTATTATTTCGTCTTAATTGCAAAAATGCCACCAGTTCATAATAGACATCATATTTCCGAAAGTATGACGTCTATTTACTGATGTCTATTATTGATTTTGTAGTAGTGGGTACATCGAGGTGGCTACTCAAGGGAGTGCCATCGCTCGTAGTGAGCCAGTAAAACATATTTTTCCAATCGAGCCCTCGCCCGGGCTTCCCGGGGTGGGTAACGACCTGATGGGTCGCCGTCTTGCCTCGAACGGCGAAATTTTTAAAACCCCACTGGTCGCTGGTAGCAGTGTGAAGGTACCGAAAAAGGTTAACAGACAGTGGGATCCTTGCAGCTAGGCAAGTCATGATAAAGCCGTTCAAGGTGATGAAGGCGTTGACGGAGAGCTCAGAGGGGCAAATGTCATAGTAATTTAGGACATGCCGAGAGAAGGAGCACAAGGGTACGCGAAACCCATAAGAAAAGGCCAACGCATACACCCCGAGGCAATTGTCCGGGGGCGACGCGCATACCGAGCCCGCAGCAGGGACCCTTAGAGTGAAGGGAGCGTGAATGCGATTCTCCCTCTCGAAGGCTCGAACGGCGGCATCCGTCTGGGACATCCGCCACCGCTCATCGATCACCGCCGTGGTGAAGGTGTTTGCGTGAACCCTATTGGGAGGGGCTCAAGGCGCCATCGAATGGGGGAGCTCCTGCAAGGGGTCAACGCCCGAATTAGGATCGATTCGAATAGTTCAAGCCCGTCTCGGGTCTGTTAAACCCCCTGACCTCTCGCGAATCATTTGTTTAGTTCTCGCCATCTGAAAGAAAGAAAAAGGCGGTCACACACTCACCTCTGGCGAGCCATCGCCTTTCATTTCCCTTCCCCATGACGAGAGGGAACACCCCACACTCGATGGGTCGACTAGAAGTCGAGGAGAATCGAAGGGTCGAAGTGGGGAAAGCAAGACAGCCGCATGGCTTATCGCTTCCCACCACCGACCTCAAAAACCGAGCATGCCATCGGGCGTTATCAGGGTTCCCAGTCTCAGCACTCGGCCGGCATCC
This sequence comes from Spergularia marina, assembly GCA_963680865.1. Classification (NCBI taxonomy): domain Eukaryota; kingdom Viridiplantae; phylum Streptophyta; class Magnoliopsida; order Caryophyllales; family Caryophyllaceae; genus Spergularia; species Spergularia marina. The sequence continues at coordinate 14,729,695 of OY804553.1, read as the reverse complement.
CATTGCCGCCGGAATGAGACCGGGAACCCAGATTCGTCACCAGACAAGCGAAAACAAGACACAAAAAGTCGCGGAAGGAGTATAAAAACACGTACCGTAATTAAAGAAGGAAGTTAACGCAAGATCGGAAGGAAAATAGCGTCGCCGGAGTCGAGAGCTTCGCCGGAGAAGGAACACGGGTACAGCAAAAGTTGAGGAATTCTGGAGAAGAAAATTGAAAGAGAATCGAGAATGAAAACTGAACGAAACCCTCACCCTATTTATAGGGGTAAAAGGGGAAGGGCAAAAACGTAAAATTACAGGATTTTTACACAACTTCCCATAAGCCGTCAGTCATCATCACGGTGCAGGATTCGAAAGGATTTCGCGTTTTCCCGAGGTTACTTTATGCGGGAATCGAGGAGACGGTTGGCGTGGAAAACCGCCGAAATTTCCGCCGAATCCCAAGGAAACTAATGAGTGCAAATGTTAAATTTTCGAACCATTATCGGTTCGAGCCATCAATCCCACGCCTAAGTGGCGAACTTTCGAGCTCTCCCAGGCGAGGGATCGAGGACTCGAAAGGGGTGAAATTTTCGAACCATTATCGGTTCGAGCCATCAATCCCACGCCTAACGGGAGAAATTTTCGAGCTCTCCCAGGCGAGGGATTAAGGACTCAAAAGGGGTGAAATTTTCGAACCATTATCGGTTCGAGCCATCAATCCCACGCCTAAGGGCAAAATTTTCAAGCTCTCCCAGTCGAGGGATCGAGGACTCGAAAGGGGTGAAATTTTCGAACCATTATCGGTTCGAGCCATCAATCCCACGCCTAAGGGGCGAAATTTTCGAGCCCTCCCAGGCGAGGGATTGAGGACTCGAAAAGGGCGAAATTTTCGAACCATTATCGGTTCGAGCCATCAATCCCACGCCTAAGGGGCGAATTTTTCGAGCTCTGCCTGGCGAGGGATCGAGAACTCGAAAGGGGTGAAATTTTCGAACCATTATCGGTTCGAGCCATCAATCCCACGCCTAAGCGGCGAAATTTTCGAGCTCTCCTAAGCGAGGGATCGAGGACTCGAAAGGGGTGAAATTTTCGAACCATTATCGGTTCGAGCCATCGATCCCACGCCTAAGGGGCGAAATTTTAGAGCTCTGCTAGGCGAGGGATTGAGGACTCGAAAGGGGTGAAATTTTCGAACCATTATCGGTTCGAGCCATCAATCCCACGCCTAAGGGGCGAAATTTTCGAGCTCTCCCAGGCGAGGGATTGAGGACGCGAAAGGGGTGAAATTTTCGAACCATTATCGGTTCGAGCCATCAATCCCACGGCTAAGGGGCGAAATTTTCGAGCTCTCCTAGGCGAGGGATCGAGGATTCGAAAGAGGTGAAATTTTCGAACCATTATCGGTTCGAGCCATCGATCCCACGCCTAAGGGGCAAAATTTTCGTGCTCTCCCAGGCGAGGGATCGAGGACTTGAAAGGGGCGAAATTTTCGAACCATTATGGATTCGAGCCATCGATCCCACGCCTAAGGGGCGAAATTTTCGAGCTCTCCCAGGCGAGGGGTCGAGGACTCGAAAGGGGCGAAATTTTCGAGCCCTCCCAGGCGAGGGATTGAAGACTCGAAAAGGGCGAAATTTTCGAACCATTATCGGTTCGAGCCATCAATCCCACGCCTAAGGGGCGAATTTTTCGAGCTCTGCCTGGCGAGGGATCGAGAACTCGAAAGGGGTGAAATTTTCGAACCATTATCGGTTCTAGCCATCAATCCCACGCCTAAGCGGCGAAATTTTCGAGCTCTCCTAAGCGAGGGATCGAGGACTCGAAAGGGGTGAAATTTTCGAACCATTATCGGTTCGAGCCATCGATCCCACGCCTAAGGGGCGAAATTTTCGAGCTCTGCTAGGCGAGGGATTGAGGACTCGAAAGGGGTGAAATTTTCGAACCATTATCGGTTCGAGCCATCAATCCCACGCCTAAGGGGCGAAATTTTCGAGCTCTCCCAGGCGAGGGATTGAGGACGCGAAAGGGGTGAAATTTTCGAACCATTATCGGTTCGAGCCATCAATCCCACTCCTAAGGGGCGAAATTTTCGAGCTCTCCTAGGCGAGGGATCGAGGATTCGAAAGAGGTGAAATTTTCGAACCATTATCGGTTCGAGCCATCGATCCCACGCCTAAGGGGCAAAATTTTCGTGCTCTCCTAGGCGAGGGATCGAGGACTTGAAAGGGGCGAAATTTTCGAACCATTATCGATTCGAGCCATCGATCCCACGCCTAAGGGGCGAAATTTTCGAGCTCTCCCAGGCGAGGGGTCGAGGACTCGAAAGGGGCGAAATTTTCAACGCAGTTTAAACTGCACAGAAGTGTACGAGAACCTCAATAGGGTACGTTGCATCACACGGCTATACCAAGGTCTACCTAGTACACCTCGATAAAGGGCGGCCAGGGGTCGTACCCTAGTCGCTGCTAATGAGTCCACCCATGTCGACAATGAAGGGCGCGACAAGGCTTCGAGGGGCTCTGTTGGTACCACTTTGGTATTGGGCCATAGCCCTTAGGTCAGTGTACCTTAATAAAGGTCCATATGATGCAACAAAACCCAGTTAAGGGCAGCCATTAGATGAAAGCAAAATGAAGGGTCAAGATTGAGTGGGAAAACCTAGGATGATTCCTAGGACCCCCATTCTTTCCTATAAATACCCCCCTCTTTATGAGCTACAGGATCCAGGTTCTTACACAAATTCTGTTATTTAGTCATTTCCCTGATTATTCCCCTTAATTTACGCATAAAAGACCATTTCTGTCTTTAGTGCCACCCCTTCCCGAGCCATATTCTGACTAGAGCGTCGGAGGGGCAACGCCTGGCGAAAACCAGGCTCCCTTCTTGCAGGAACTCGGCGAGGCGTCCTAGCTCACTGTCATTCGAAGAAACTCACTCCAGCACAAGGGCAGTAGCAAACATGTCTACACATTCTTCAGGGAAGGAAAAGCTGCTGTCAAATGGTTTAACATAGTCTAGGATGCCTGCAGTGTTCCTAAATGCTCTATCATTACAATGCTGGCAATATTAAATGGCCTTTGAATTGTGGACAACCTGAAAACGAAGGGCTTTTACATTCCTAATAGGTGTTGTTTGTGCAAAATGCTGGAGGAAAGAAAAGAGCATTTGTTCTATGAATGCCAACTTTCAAATGTTGTTTGGAGCAATGTCCTGAAATGGCTGGGGTACTGCAGAAAAATTGGTAGCTTTAACCATGAACTTAATTGGTTTAGGTTCAAGATAAAGGGGAAGACAGGAAAATAACATATCCTGAGGAGTGCTTTCACAACTACTATATATGAAATCTGGTAGGAGAGGAATGCTAGGTTGTTTAGAGAGGTTGAGAGAAATATTGATCAAATTTCTCTAGGTATTAAGTTCATTGTTAGTGTTCGATTATTGGATAAAAATAGTGATATGATACCTAGTGATTAGATAACTTGTGGGTATTGTGGGGCAGGTCATTGCTATCCATTGGTTTGAGTTGTAAATTTTATTCTTTCTACCCTATAAGGAGGAATAAAATGCTAATTAATACCAAAAAAAAAAAAAAAAAAAAAAAAAAAAATTAGTAAGAGGCTCGACAATTTTTAATCAAAGAACACGAGAGAATTTAGATAATACCACATAGAGTCACAATATGTAATTTAGTTCATCCAGGGTACGTTTGTGGGAATCACAACAATAACATACGAAAGTTTATAGATAACCATAATAAATTTTAACTAGTTTGATGGCCCGTGCAACGTCCGGGCTACTTATGTATAAATTTTAAAATTATGTAAATAAATTTTTTATCTAAAACCTAAAATCTCATTTCAAACACCCGTGTGATATTTGTAATGTAGTTAGATGGAAATTCACCTTTAAAAACCTAAAGTCATGTTTCGAACACCCGTGGGATATTTGTAATGTAATTAGATGGAAACTCACCTTTAAAAATCTAAAATCTCATTTCGAACACCCGTGTGATATTTGTAATTTAATTAGAGGAAAATTCACATTTCAATTTCAAAAGCCAAAGTCCCATTTTGAAACACCCGTGGGATATTTGATCAAATTGTCATAAATCAAATAATTACTATATTACATAACTATTTTCCATAAATCAAGTAATAATGTTATTTTATAGGAATAATATTACCATGATTTTGAAACACCCGTTGGATATTTGATCAAATTGACATAAATCAAGTAATTACTATATTGCATAACTATTTTCCATAAATCAAGTAATAATGTTATTTTATTAGAATAATATTACCATGTACTTACCATATCCTATTTTAGACAAACATTATTTATAATATAATAATATTATTATATGCCACGTGTCAGCGTGGGAATTGAGCGGGTTCAGGATTACATATATATATTAGATTGTGACCACTTGAGTTATTGTCTACGTTTTCCTTTGATGAAAAATGACGGTGAATCATATATTCTATATTAAAGGTGAATTGTTTATATTAATAATAAAATTATAGGCTTTGGGAAACTGCATCTTTTAAATTATGCGAGACTGCACCATTCATGTTAAATTATGCGAAACTGCATCTTTTAAATTTTATTCTTTGCGAAACTGCACCTTTATTGTTAAATTTTGCGAAACTACACCTTTTAAGTTCTATTCCTTTGGGAAACTGCACCTCTTTTCATTTCCGACTAATTTTGACCAGTCTCCGGCGGTGACCCGACCTTACTCTCTCCTACTTCAATTTCCCTCCAATTTTTCCCCATTTTCCCCCAAAAAAATCAATTTTGACCAATCTCCGTCATTGACCCGACCCGGCAAAAAAGTTGAACTTTTGGGGAAATTTTTGTTTTAGGGAAAATCGAAAGAGAAAAGAGTAAAGGCGGGTCAACGCCGGAGATTGGTCAAAATTGGCCGGAAATGAAAACAGGTGCAAGTTCGCAAAGAATAGAACTTAAAAGGTATAGTTTCGCAAATTTTAACATAAAAGATGCGGTCTGGCAAAAAAATGCTTTTATAAGGTGCGGTCTCGCAAATTTGCCTAAGTGAAATGGTAAAAGTTAATTTGGATGTCAGCCGGCCGGGTATTAAACTAGTCTGGTAATAGATGGTCGTACTTGGAGATGTTCCCCTTTTGTTTATAAAATGCAAGCGTAACTTGCTAGATATCTTGGAAAATTGTTTAGCATTAGAGAAATTTTTTCTTCCTACTTATTTGGTTTACTCAAAAACTTTATTGGCATGACAAGTCGGAAGAGAGTAGTAAATCAAATGCCATAGAGTTGCTTTAATTATAGCTGCTGATAAGCGGCCTTGAATATATATAAGTCGGAGCAAAATTTCTATTAAGTTGTCGATTAGCTAGAACTAAATTCATTGTATGAACACTGCATTGTTCATGGGTTTAAAATTGCGAGAGGATGACTCTCAATTGAAGCTATGGAAAAGTCAAGTATTGAACTGAGTATTTTATAGAGGAAGTGTCAAGTACGAGTATATTTTTATTGAAAACCATTGTAGTCCGTACTGTAAGTTATACTATACTACATGAAAGTCATCAAACAAATGCCTTGGATTTCAATCATAGATAGGCCCGTAGTTTCAAAGTTAAACGTTTCCAAGTAAAACACACAAGTTGTTGTTCCGATTTAGCTCAATTGCTTTTTAAAACACAAATTTTAACCATCCAAATGCAGCATCTCTAGGTCTATTTTGGTCTCATAAAAAGATACCCTTCCTCTAATTGGGTGATTTTTGGGAAACATAAGACTGCACATTTTGCTGACATAGTAAGGAATGACAACAACTTATAATAATTAGTCAATGGTCCTTTTCCTTGATCTTGTAAAAGAATTCGACATTGAATTGTAAGTGGTTTGCGCACTTAATCGTGGCTTATAATAATTCCTATATTCCTCAAGCAATGCAAATTGATACTCCCAAACTTCAGCAATAACATCATTTCAGTGATAAGCTACTAGCTAGCCATCAACCCAATTGGATGCATGATGTTTGGACATATAACCCTTGAACAAAAATAACAACAATGAATGTACGCAAGACTATATAATGTATATGTTCTTTCAATTATCCAGTAAACAATGTAAGAAATAATCAGGACAGTCGACAAAAAATAAATCAGACAAATCATTAATTTCTAAAAAGCTTGCTATAATAGTTATAAAAATAATATATTACATACTCTCTCCGTCCCAGCTCAAACGCCCCATATTCCATTTTGGGACGTCCCACCTCAAACACTCCATCTATTTTGGGACATATTTCTCTCTCCTACTTTTATTAAATTATTACATCTTCTCTCACATTACTCTCCTACTTTTATTAATTCTCACATTCTCTCTCCCCCTTTTTCCTAATATTACCCCACTTAACTTATTATATCAATTTTTCTTTTCTGTAGAGGGGAGTCAGAAAAGTGGGTACCCGGAACCGTACCCGGACCCGCTTATGACCCGGCGGGTCCGAAACCGGACCCGTTGTAGACGGGTACGGGTCCGGGTCCAAAACTTTAGGACCTGTTGGCAACGGGTCCGGGTACGGGTCCTATAATTGGACCCTTAACCTGTCGGGTACCCGTTAAGCTACGGGTCCAAACGGGTACCCGTTGTTTAAGGGGTCTAAACGGGTACCCGGAACCCCACAAAGCTTTTTTTTTTAAAAAAAGATTGAAGTTTTAAGTAAAATAACCCACTTTAAGGATAATCATGGTTACCCATTAGCATGGTTAGATTTGAAAGTAATAATTTTTGGATAACCTTTTGGCTCGTGCATCTACAAAACTCGTTGCTCAAAAATCAAACGGGTACCCGTTACCCGTTTGGCAATTAACGGGTCCAGGTCCGGGTCTTAAATTCTAGGACCCGTTGACAACGGGTCCGGGTACGGGTCCGGGTTCGGGTCCATGATATAGTAGCGGGTACCCGTTCATGCTCACCCCTAATCTGGCCATTCCAACTTGAGTGAACTGTGAACATATTATAGGTATCTTCCTTCCGTTGCTAACGCCATAGAGTCAAAAGTATTTTTTTTTTTTTTTAAGTAAGAAGCTGCAGTGTACTGTACAGCCCCCCTTAATGTTCTCTGCCCGAGTTAATTATTGGTTGTTTTACTTTGATTACACATTTGTTCTTCCACATACTACTGAAATTCTGACATTTTTGTCAGTCTTTTCTATAATAGCTTTTTAATTTCGTAGAACATGCAAATGTGGGCTTGATGTACCTACGAAGCTCACACCCCTTAGATGGTGGCTTACACATGCAACTTGGACTAATTATTAATTATCACAGAAATCAATTGTGCTTGATGGTCGGTTTAGTGTCTTTGTTATTAGTTTTCGATACTGAGTGCGGTACAGTGTTGAGTTCTGCAAATATATAGTTAGGTGACCAAGGTCTCTTTGGAGTTTTTCTTCAGTTTTGTGTAATTAGTTTTCATCAACAACATCTAGGATTTCTTAAATATATGCTTAAAGTTTCAGAGTGGCATTCTTTGTGTCCCTACGCTCCACCCTCGATTTATCTCAAAGAAAATTGAGACAGTGGAAGAGATTTGTTTTTTGGTTTTGGTTATTGTTTTTTGTGTTGTGTGCGTGTGTACATGTGTTCTTTTGGTAGAACTGGTCACACTATCTGATACATGGTCATGTGCCAGAGAGAACAGATCCAACATCTGTACTCTCAGTTTTTAGAAACTTGCTAAAGAAAGACATAACCGAGTTCTGTCCTTTGCCTCTGCGCCTACGTGAATTAATTAGCATAGGGACGTGATCTTTAGCAAAATATCCTCTTCCATATTATTAGTTAGTTGATGTGGCGTAAATGTAGTGTGTTAATCCGCACGATTTAGGCGCCTTAGGGTTTATTTGGGCATGTTTTTATCGTGATTCATACCCCACACCACTCGGAGTAGTTTTGGAGATTATAAGTGGGTTTTACGATGGTTCGATTGCTCAAGACTCTTTGGTGAGCTGTGGACGGGATTGGAGGACCGAGCTTTGATTCAGATCGTGATTCGAGGAGGAGTAACTCGGTTGCGGGTAGGGCTTCACACTAGCTCAAGAGAAGAAGCGAAGAGAAGACGAATTCAATTTCCTCGACTCGAGGGAGTGTGTCCCCGAGTCGAGGATTTCCTTGCTCGACTCGAAGAGGGTGTTCCTCGAGTCGAGGATTCCGCCGCTCGACTTGAGGATTTCTTTCCTCGTGTCGAGGAAGCTAGCTTCCGGGAAGCTTCCTATGGACTTTTGACGGTTTCTTTTTGCTCTAGAGAAATTTTGGCCACATCTCTTGGGGACAATTGTCATTGTATATAGTGACCATGCCGCCATACGTTACTTAATGTCAAAGAAGGAGGCTGAGCCACGACTCATCCAATGGTGTTGCTTATGAGTGAGTTCGATGTTGAGATACGAGACAAGAAGGGTGCGGAAAACCTCGTAGGGGATCATCTAAGCCGGCTCGTGCATGACAAAGATACCTCTTATGCCAAGGATAGAATCCAAGAGAGGTTTCCGGACGAGGCGTTGTATTCTTTGAGCACCAAAAAGATCGTGCGACCGTGGTTTGCAAACATCGTCAATTTCCTAGCATCTAACAAATTCCTTCCCGCTTTCAATAAGGATCAAAGGGAGAAGTTTCGGAGTGTTGCAAGGTTTTACATTTGGGATAACCCGTACCTATGGAAACATGGATCCGACGGTATTATATGTCGATGCATTCCCGAAGATGAGGTACGTTCCATCTTAACCTTTTGTCATTCCTATGCATGTGGTGGCCATTTCGTTTCAAAGAGAACCGCATTGAAAGTGCTTCAGTGCGGATTTTATTGGCCTTCACTCTTTAAAGAAGCTCACGAGTTTTGTCAAACTTGTGACAAGTGTCAAAGGGTAGGAAATAATTCGCAAAGAAATGAAATGCCTCAAACTCTTATTATCTTTTGCGAAATTTTTGACGTCTGGGGCATTGATTTCATGGGTCCTTTCCCAAATTCCCACGGCCATTTCTATATTTTATTTTCGGTGGATTACGTCTCCAAGTGGGTGGAGGCGAAAGCCACTAGAACTGATGACTCCAAAGTTGTTTCAGATTTCCTCCGATCCTGCATCTTCTCCCGTTTCGGTGTTCCAAAGGCATTGATAAGTGACAAGGGAACGCATTTTTGTAACCGGACGGTGAATGCACTTTTGAGGAAGTTCTATGTAGTTCACAAGGTCTCCACGTCATATCATCCCCAAACTAATGGGCAAGCCTAGGTGTCAAATCGGGAGATTAAGTCTATACTTGAGAAAACGGTGAATCTGAACCGCAAAGATTGGAGTTTGATATTGGATGATGTGGTTTGGGCTTATCGGACGGTCTACAAGACACCAATTGGTATGTGTCTGTACTGATTGGTGTTCGGTAAAGCATGCCACCTCCCCGTTGAGTTAGAACACCGAGCATATTAGGCCATCAAGAATCTTCATATGGGAATGAGTAAAGTGGGAGAGCACAGAAAGCTTCAATTGCATAATATGGAGGAAATCCGGTTGGAGTCCTACGATAATGCGGCAATCTGCAAGGAAAAGACCAAACCATGGCATGACAGATTGGTTGCGAGGAAGAGTTTCGAGGTGGGAGACAAGGTGTTGCTCTATCAATCAAGGTTGAAACTCTTCCCGGGGAAATTGAGGTTTAGATGGATTGGACCATTCATCGTCTTTAAGGTTTATCCTGATGGTTCGATAGAAATTTTTGAAAAAGAGGAGGAAAAAGCCTTTAAGGTGAATGATCATACATTGAAGCCGTACTACGAAGGATCCAAAGTGGAAACCGGGGAGAAGTTGACCCTTTTTGAGCCAACTATCGAGAAGTGAGAATTTGGAGTTCATGAGTCGAGCCAACGACGTTAAACAAAAGCGCTACTTGGGAGGCAACCCAAGCCGTAGTATGTCGTTTTTTTATTTGTGTGGCGTGTTTTGTTTTTGAGGAAATCGTTTTTGATTTGAGTTTCAAGCAAGAAGTCAAGAAAGGCGAGAAAAAGGGACATCCTCGACTTGAGGAAATAATCTCTCGAGTCGAGGCACTGAAACAGTAAGGTTGAAAATAAGGGTGAAATCCTCGACTCGAGCGAGTGATGGCTCGAGTCGAGGGAGAACTTCCTCGAGTCGAGAAGGATGCCTCTCGAGTCGAGGAGCCGCAGCAGTAATGTGTTATTTCAGGGGTAAATCCTCGAGTCGAGGGAGAGCCATTCGAGTCGAGCGAGATGATTCTCGAGTCGAAGCGCCCTTTATCTACTCGAGGATTTTGCAAATTCTGTTTTCCTCAGATTTTAAACCCGACCCCCTCCTTCTCTCTCCGCACTTCTCCATTTTACATTTCCCCCAAATTCTTCATCTTCATTTTCGACCCACCTCTTCCACTCACACAAATTCCTCAAATCTTCACCATTTCACACAAAATCACTCCCAAACTTCTAATTGCTTCACAAAATCACTCCACAAACAACAAATCAACCCCAAAAACACTTACTCCCTCCGTTTCTTTTGTTTCTTTACGTTTCGTTTGAATATGTGAGAGGAATTGAAACGAAACGTAAAGAAACAAAAGAAACGGAGGGAGTATTTCATCAAATTCACCAAAAATTTCTATTTTTTTCAAGAACCCGAGAAATTAGGGGTTTTGTTTTTTGGAGCTTTTGGGCCGATTTTAAGGGTGAAATAGCACTTAAGGACGTTGGTAAGGCTATTGCTAACGATTTGGAGGATCAATTTCGCTCAAAATTTTCAATTTGAGCCCATTTCGGTAAGAACATCCCCAAATTCAAAATTTACCATTGTTGGTGTTTTTGTTGCTTGTTGTTGGTTTTGTGGATGTATTTTGGCTTGCTTAAGCTCAGTGAAGATTTGTTGTGGCTTGAATCAAATTAGGTAGTGTGGAATTTGAGTTTTGTAGTGTGTATTTGGTGTTTGTGAGCCATATCTTTGGTTGTGGTTACTTGAGGGTTGTTGAGCATTGTTCTAGTGGTGTTGGTGTTTGAATTTCTGACTGTTAAGCATGGGGAGAAATGATGGTGAAGCCGGCCCCTCAAAGAAGCAAAAGAAGGTGAGGGATCCCAAGCATTGGGAAACCATGGGCGTAGAGCGGTTGGATGATACGGAGAAGGCGCAATTTAATGATTTCTTCGAGCGCAAGAAGCTCTTGGTCACTAAATTCTTCGATGCACCCACTTTAGAGCAATTGAGTTTCCTTGAGTCCGTGCGATTTCACTTGGCAATAGGGGGCATGCTCGACTTCTTGGGCAAGTCGGCCCCCACCTATGAGAGATGGACTTACGAGTTCTTGTCCACGCTCAAGCATGAGCCGGGCAACGAGAGGATCCTTTTCCGCCTTGGTAATCGCATAGGGAAGTTGTAACAACCCTAAATTTTGACCAACTATAAATAGAAATAAATTTAGAATTGTCACGCCGCAATTGACTACCAAGTCAATTGCTAGGCTAGAAATTCAACAACAATTAACAAACGGAAACAAAACAGCGGAAGTCTTAAAAATGTCGAGCTATAGTTCTCAAAACGAAATCCAAATTACATAATTAAAACGAAATGAAGTCTGAGATAAAACAAAGTCTTTCGAAAACCCCCAACATGATCAGCTTTGTAAGCATGCAGCCATATCATCAAGACCTGTCAACTATGCCATCGAAGATTGGCATAGGCCCCAGAACACGGTAGGGACGAACCAGAAAACAGAACGTCAGCACAGGCTGAGTAAGAAATAACAAGTATAAAGAACAAATAAGATACGCGCCTTGAGGCGCGTAGCTAACAAGAACGAATTGACGTTATAGCATAGGAATATCAATAGCAACAGAGTGCATTATCAAAAGAGCATCGCCGCTCAATAAATATGTATATATATATATATATATCGTTTTGTCATATTTTCGGCCAGGGTCCTACCCCATAGCCCCACTTAACGAACTTTGTTCGAGCTAGAGTTGTAATTATCGCCCTAATAATCCCGAGTGTGCACACCCCTCACAAGACAGGCCGGTAGGACGAGCTCCCATCTAGGAGGAAGACTATTAGGAAGTCGGCAGCTAACCCGACCCTACGTACCTTGATCAGAGGTATATCAACGATGATCGGCCGAGCCGAATACATCGTACTCTAGGTGGAGTCATTTATATTCTTTCATCCGTTTTATATACGTTATTCAAAAACGCATTATTTGACGATTCAAATTATAATGATCATAATCAATAGATACTTTAAGCAAAACAAAAACACAAGCAACAAGCAAAACACACCACTCGACCGAGTGGCCGAGTGGTGGTCTCGGCTAGAGGCCGAAGGGCCGAGGAAGGCAAGAGGGCCGAAGGGCCGTGGGGAGTGTGGTGGTCGAAAGACCGCAAACGAACATTGATAAGATGAACGGAAAAATATGCTCAATGATATAATTAGGTACAAGCGAAACGGATAATGAGAATGAACGTATAAAACAAGAATATATGATGATCAAGCAAGCGTATCAAACACGATAATGGTTAATGAGAGATTTGTGATCAACGTTCTTACCTTACTAGCGAAATCACAAGATCAACCCAAGACTTTAGAACGGTACTTCCTCGAACACACAACCTAAAATCAACCAACAATACACCAATTACTAACCATCACCCTACTAGTGCATCCAAGGCACTTCTAACTTTGGATTTTAACATTCAAACGACCTCTAAACAACACCAAATTCGCACAACACCCTCCCAAGTATACTAACAACATTAATCCATCTATAAATCACCATAATAACAACTTAAACATCCAAATTAAGCAAAATTCAGAAATGGGCAGAAAACAGTCTCATCAATTAAAACCTCATGAAACATTCCCAAATCAAAACCATGGTTTACCCATCTCATAACAAGCATCCCCTCCAAATCTCACATAATTCCACCCATGAAATCACCCCCAAACAACCATGAACCCTAATTTCAAAAGCCCTAATATAGAAACCGATATTTCATGCACCAAAACCACAATTAAGCATGGATAGGATTAATCAAAGTCATTCCCACAATTAAAATCATAATCATACTACAAAAGGCATAAGATTAAGGAAGCCCTAATCTGAAAATTATGAGAGAGAGAGGTTAAACTTACAACTCTTGGTGTAAAAACCAAGAGAGAGGGCAAAGGGGGGGTCGGCGGTGGTGCGCAGGTGGCGGCGACGGCGGTCGGCGGCTAGGGCAGCGGCGCTCTCCTTCTTCTCTTCTCCTTCTTCTCTTCTTCTCTTCACGTCTCTCTGTTTTTTTTTCTTTTCTTTCTTGCTGCAGCCGTGAGTGAGTGAGGGGGAGGGTTTTGGGTTTTTATTTTATTTTTTTGTAGAAAATAGGAAGGGTTTAGTAAGGGTATTTCGGTAATTTCGTCCAACAGTTGCCCAATTAGGAAAGCGTCTCTAAACGGAAGGTATACCCTAATTTCCAAAATAGATTTTCACGCCCTTAAAACGAGATTCTCCCAATACTTTGCACAATTCAAGTAACCCAAAAATTTGGGGTGTTACAATCTTCCCCCCTTAAACAAAGATTCGTCCCGAATCTTTAAACCCATCCTTCAAAAGACACGCTCTTAACTAATAACATTGATCACAGGGTAGAATGAGTACTTGGAAAATGTAATATAAGATCATAAGATCATGCTCGAGGGAAAACAATAGAAGGGTAATTGAATGAGAATTAAAATGAGTTGGAAATACTGTACTCGAGGTACGAAGCAACAAAGCACATGAAAGAAGAATCGGCAAACATATGAATCAAAACACACATAAATCACATCAAACAAACGCTTAGAAACAAAACAAAGCGCGCGAGGCTCTCATCCCCCTTAAAATAAAGGTTCGACCCGAACCGAATATACCTTAAGTAAACAGATGAGGGTACTTCTCACGCATAACCGACTCCACTTCCCAGGTTGCTTCCTCAACGTTGTTATTACACCACAGAACTTTCACCATCTGTGTCTCAGCTCGTCGGGTTTTGCGCACCTTAGTGTCCAAGATTTTCAATGGTGCTTCTTCATAAGTCATGGTTTCATCTAATTCGATGGTTTCTGGATTGAGTACATGTGACGGATCACTAACGTATCGTCTGAGTTGGGAAACGTGAAACACGTTGTGAACCTTTTCGAGGTTTGCTGGCAAGTCTAACTCATAAGCGACCTCACCAATCCGTTTAGTCACCCTGTAGGGTCCAATGAACTTAGGACTCAGTTTCCCTTTCTTCCCGAACCTCATTACACCCCTGGTAGGTGACACTCGGAGTAGCACCATGTCGCCCTCATTAAACTCAATTTGACTGCGAGTCTTATCGGCATAGCTCTTTTGTCTGTCCTGCGCAGCCTTTAGTCTCTCCTGGATTAGTTTGACTTGGTCGGTCATCTGCTGGATGTAATCTAGACCCAAAACCATCGTTTCACTGATGTCATTCCAACAGATTGGACTCCTGCACTTCCTACCATATAGTGCCTCGTATGGGGCCATCTTGATTGAGGCTTGATAGCTGTTGTTGTAGGAGAATTCTACCAGATCCAGCTTATCCTCCCAACCACCTTGGTATTGTAAAGCACAGGCTCTTAACATATCTTCCAAGGTCTGATTTGTCCTCTCTGTTTGACCATCAGTTGCGGGGTGGAATGCGGTACTCATTAAGAGTTTTGTTCCCAAGGCTTCTTGTAACTTTTTCCAGAAACGGGAGACAAAACGTGCATCGCGATCGGAGACGATCTCCTTTGGAGTACCATGAATTCTCAACACATGATGTATATAGGCATCAGCTAACTGTTTCTTTTTCCACGTGTCTTTCATTGGTATAAAATGTGCACATTTCGTCAACCTGTCCACTATTACCCAAATCATGTTGTTGCCTTTAGGTGTTCGAGGTAATCCAGCAATGAAGTCCATGGATATGGAACTCCATTTCCACTCTGGTACTGGTAAGGGTTGCAATTTTCCTTGAGGTCTCTTGTGTTCACTTTTAACCTTTTGGCAAACTAAACACCTAGACACAAAATTAGCCACATCCTTCTTCATTCCTGACCACCAGAATACTCTCCTCAAATCCTGGTACATCTTATCTCCACCTGGATGTACTGAGTATTTGCTTGCATGAGCCTCTATTAGGATTCTATCCCTCAATGTGGCGTTGTTTGGTAAGCAGACCCGATCCTGAAATCGAATTATCCCATCTTCACATCTTCTGAACAATGCAGGTTCTTTCGTTACCTTTTCTATCAGCAGCTTGTCAGTCTCCTGCAATTCTTTGATCTCCTCAAAGACATCATTTTCAATCGCGGTTGTCCCCGTGGTTGCTCCTGGTTCTATCAACTGAACTCCGAAATTGAGAAACTCATTCCTTAGTCTTTGTCTTTGAACAACCAATTGGACCGAATGTAGAGACTTCCTGCTCAGTGCATCTGCTACAACATTTGCTTTCCCTTCATGATACTGTATCTCCATGTCGTAATCTTTGATCAGTTCTAACCACCTCCTTTGACGCATGTTTAACTCTTTCTGGGTGAAAATGTACTTTAAACTCTTATGGTCAGAGAAAATCTTGAATGTAACCCCAAACAGATAGTGTCTCCACAGTTTTAGTGCAAAAATCACGGCTGCTAGCTCCAAATCATGGGTCGGGTAGTTTTCCTCATAATTTTTGAGTTGCCTAGACGCATAGGCGATTACTCTCCTGTTCTGCATTAGTACACATCCTAAACCATTCTTTGAAGCATCGGTGTACACCTCGTAGGGTATGTTCTCATCAGGTAGAGCTAACACTGGCGCCGTGGTTAACCGTTCCTTTAGAGTTTGAAAGGCTTTCTCACAAGTCTCATCCCATTTATACTTTGTAGTCTTCTTCATCAACGTCGTCATTGGTTTAGCAATCTTAGAGAAATCCTTCACAAATCTCCTGTAGTAACCTGCTAGTCCCAAAAAGCTTCTAATCTCTGTTACGTTCTTTGGGGTAGGCCAATCCTTTACCGCTTTGACCTTAGCTGGGTCTACTGCAACTCCGTCCTTGGATATTACGTGTCCCAAAAAGGCTACCTTATTCAACCAGAATTCACACTTCGAGAATTTACCGTATAGTTGCTTTTCTCTCAAAATCTCCAATACGATCCTCAAGTGATTCTTATGCTCCTCTTCAGTCTTGGAGTAAATCAGAATATCGTCAATAAACACTACCACAAACTTATCCAAGTAAGGTCTGAAGGTGCGATTCATGAGATCCATGAACACTGCAGGCGCGTTTGTTAACCCAAATGGCATTACCGTGAACTCATAGTGTCCATATCTAGTTGAAAATGCGGTCTTTGGTACATCTTCTTCAGCTACCTTCAATTGATAATACCCCGACCTCAAGTCGATCTTTGAGAACACACTTGCGTCCTTAAGCTGGTCAAATAAGTCATCTATCCTGGGTAAGGGGTATCTGTTTTTGATGGTGACATTATTCAGTTCTCGATAATCGATACATAGCCTCATTGTGCCATCCTTCTTCCTTACAAATAAGACCGGGGCTCCCCAAGGTGACACACTTGGCCTAACATATCCCTTTTCCACCAATTCATCTAGTTGCTTTTTCAGCTCCTGCATTTCCACCGGGGCCATCCGGTAAGGTGACTTAGCAATCGGACCCGTTCCAGGTACTAACTCAATTTTGAACTCAACTTCTCTTTTGGGTGGCATCCCCGGGATCTCCTCAGGGAAAACATCAGAATAGTCACTCACAACAGGGACATCGTCCAACTCTGGGTATTCTACCCTAGTGTCTCGCACATGACATAAGAATAGAGGTTCTCCCTTATTTATCTGCTTCTTCAGATTCATGGCAGACACAAACTTTATTCTTGGTCTTTTTGGAAGTATGCGATAAGTCACATGGGTGTTTTTCTGTCCCCGAAGTGAAATCTTTCCTATCCAACAATCTATTCTCGCTTTATACCTACCCATCCAATCCATTCCCAATATTACATCAAAATGGGTTAGGGGAAAAGTTATTAAATCAGATTTGAACTCATGTCCACAAATCACTACAGGCACGTCTTTAAACTGACTCTTACATGCAATACTAGACCCATCAGGCATTGAAAACTCAAAGTTTACCGCTGAACTATCATTAAGTCCACATTTCTCAACAATCTTATCAGCAATAAACGAGTGGGATGCACCACTATCAAATAGAACATTTGCAAGTACTAAGTTAACAGGGAATTTACCCGATACGACATCAGCGTTTTCATTCTCTTCTGGATTCATGACATACAGCTGTCCAGTGGCTTTCTTAGTTGGGGCGGCCACACTGGCCGATCCCGCTTGCTTAGCTGGTGCTGTATAGGTTGTTCCCCTAGTTGGTGCCGGATTCTTGTAAGTGTTATTCGAACCCGCATAGCCACTTTGGGCCTTGAAATTCTGGAATCGATTGGGCGCCACTGAGTAGCTGCCAGACGCTACAGGCGCTTTTCCAGCCATCTTGGAGTAGCACACATTAGCCTTATGCCCAAGCTTTCCGCAATGGAAGCATGTGACCCTATCACCATTGCACGTCTTCCCGGGATGCTTATTGCCACACTTGTTGCAAGGCCTCTCGATCTCAAAGCTCTGGCTTTGAGCTCTGTTGTGGAAAACATTCTTGTAGTTCGACTTCCCAGTCCCAGCAGACTGCGCTTTTCCTTTGAAATCCCCAAAATTTCCCTTCTTATTGTGTATGTTCACCAAATCAAAGGGCGTCTCCTTTCTCTTTCCCCCGAGTTCCATGCTCATTGTTTCCATATTCTGCTCTGCTGTTGTGGCTCTTTCATAAACATCCTTTACAGTATGGAATCGCTCAGAGGCAAACCATCCCTTAATACTCCAAAGTAGTTTCTTTCTAAAGCTGGCGGCTCTAGAAGACTCAGTAGGCGTGACACTCTCAGCAAACCTATTCAAGTCCTCAAACTTATCATGGAATTCCTTCACAGACATGCCCTCAGTTTGTTGAAATGCCTCAAATTCCGCCACCTTCTGTTCCTTCAAGTGCTCCGGAAAGAACTCTTTCTCTAAGAGGTATTTGAAAACCTTCCAATCTCTAAACCTCTCAATAACAGACCCATCAGCTTTCTCTTCCAGCACCGGTTTGTAAAATTCCTCCTGAATTTTCATCCACCATCTTCCAGCTACCTCCTTAAGGTAAAATGCAGCAACTTTTACCTTCAGATTGTCAGGAACTCCAACAGCAGAGAAGATTCTCTCCATATCCTCGATCCAGTCAAGTAGGATACTCGGTTCTCCTCTCCCAGTAAAATTGTCGGGCCGTTTCTTCTGTACAGCATCCGACATCTTAGCTAACAGCATTTCATTATCTCCGCCTCCATTAGCGGCATTAATCCCATTGCCGTCGTTTGCAGCATTGTTTGCAGCATTATTGGCAGCATTATTAGCAGCATTATTGGCAGCAATATTAGCAGCGTTAATCTGTGCTATCTGCTGCATAGTTTCAACCATCACTTGCTGCTGCTGTGCCATTTGTGCCAGAATAGCTGTCACATCTGGACTGTTGTTTCGCACCATTTTCTATAAGGCAATAACGGTTGAATCAGGCGTAACCAACTCCATAACAGATTCATCCAGGCATTATCAAGCATAAGTCACTACATTTCAGTCTAGACATAAACAATAAATCGCATAGCCAGCGAATCATGATGGCAACTCAGTTCAGAAGTGTAAGTATATCGAAATCAACATTCGTCTATTCGTCTCGCCCGAGTTTAACTTTTCGGAGTTTTTTTTTTTTTTCGTTTTTTTTTTTTTTGAAACTCGTCTTGTTTTACTGTAGCACGCGTCGTGCTAGGATCAGAAACGTCGGACACATGAATGTTCGAGAACAGTGATATCAACACACAGTATAAAATCAACTAGCATTTAATTTGCAACGTGCTTTTGAAACAATCGAAATAACATAATGGTATTGGGGTATTGTCCCCGATCTAAAGCACTTGAACAATGAAAACTTGACAAAGTATGATATGATGTTTAATGCTAACATTTAATAATAAAACATAATCGACGTCTAATTAATAACCAGGCCTTATGCCTTTATTTATAAGTCTCTATACTAATTCTTCAAGCTTAGCCACTCGGGTCATAATCCTCATCATTAGGGACTTCCCCTCCATCATCTTGATCCGAGTCGCTCAACTCCTCATCCGAACTAATCACAATGACCTCCGTGTCACTAGTCCCAATGGTATCGTCCTCCTCTTCACTCGTGGGAACTTCCTCGGGCTCCTCCTCCGTGTCCACTGGTGCATCCACTCCAATAGGTGAGGACGGGGGATTAGGAGAATGGTTATATTCCTCAACTTTAACTCTCTTCTGACTCGATTGGCCAGGCGTTTCGTGTCCCTGTAGCTGAACCTTCCTCCCTTTCATCACATAAGCTGCACGAGGTTCCGGGGTAGGGTTACCATTATCAGGGTTCGAGGGTACAGGGGGTATGTATATTTGGAAATTTTCAGGTATTTGCACAGGGCTAAGGGATATCTCATACTCCCACTCCAGAATTACCTCCAACCTGTCAAGATCTATCACTCTGCCTGATTTGTCCCTTAAGTATTGTGAACTCCCTGTGAGACAAGCATAGTAGGCATTCCTTTCTAGCCTCGCTCGAACCTCCTCCCAACGAGGATGTATCCTCAGGTTGACCAATGTCACAAAGACTTGGACCTCGGGTCTAATTGCCCATGGAAATCTTTCGGCTGCCTCAGTCAGTTTTGCCCTCATCCTGGTGACGAACTCTTCTACAGACTCACCAATTCTCATACGGTCCTGGAAGGTCTCAGATGAAAAAGCTATATGATCCGGTATCGTCCATGGACCAACAATTGACCTTACACCAGATGGTCCGAACTCCCAAACATATGTTCCCGTGCCTGCCATTCTGTCAGTATACCAGAGAGAACTCCAAGTGCATTAGTACCCAATTCGTATACGCATACCACAAAATTCGCAGGTCAAAACCATTAGTGTAAACTCCTTCTCTAGTTTCACATAGCAGTTAGCACATAACATGCGAATGAATGCACCCATCCCCTGTCCAGTTTGTAAATCATTTAAAACAAGTTTTGAAAACCTTTATAGACTCGACGAATCAGAACCTATCGCTCTGATACCAACTGTAACAACCCTAAATTTTGACCAACTATAAATAGAAATAAATTTAGAATTGTCACGCCGCAATTGACTACCAAGTCAATTGCTAGGCTAGAAATTCAACAACAATTAACAAACGGAAACAAAACAGCGGAAGTCTTAAAAATGTCGAGCTATAGTTCTCAAAACGAAATCCAAATTACATAATTAAAACGAAATGAAGTCTGAGATAAAACAAAGTCTTTCGAAAACCCCCAACATGATCAGCTTTGTAAGCATGCAGCCATATCATCAAGACCTGTCAACTATGCCATCGAAGATTGGCATAGGCCCCAGAACACGGTAGGGACGAACCAGAAAACAGAACGTCAGCACAGGCTGAGTAAGAAATAACAAGTATAAAGAACAAATAAGATACGCGCCTTGAGGCGCGTAGCTAACAAGAACGAATTGACGTTATAGCATAGGAATATCAATAGCAACAGAGTGCATTATCAAAAGAGCATCGCCGCTCAATAAATATGTATATATATATATATATCGTTTTGTCATATTTTCGGCCAGGGTCCTACCCCATAGCCCCACTTAACGAACTTTGTTCGAGCTAGAGTTGTAATTATCGCCCTAATAATCCCGAGTGTGCACACCCCTCACAAGACAGGCCGGTAGGACGAGCTCCCATCTAGGAGGAAGACTATTAGGAAGTCGGCAGCTAACCCGACCCTACGTACCTTGATCAGAGGTATATCAACGATGATCGGCCGAGCCGAATACATCGTACTCTAGGTGGAGTCATTTATATTCTTTCATCCGTTTTATATACGTTATTCAAAAACGCATTATTTGACGATTCAAATTATAATGATCATAATCAATAGATACTTTAAGCAAAACAAAAACACAAGCAACAAGCAAAACACACCACTCGACCGAGTGGCCGAGTGGTGGTCTCGGCTAGAGGCCGAAGGGCCGAGGAAGGCAAGAGGGCCGAAGGGCCGTGGGGAGTGTGGTGGTCGAAAGACCGCAAACGAACATTGATAAGATGAACGGAAAAATATGCTCAATGATATAATTAGGTACAAGCGAAACGGATAATGAGAATGAACGTATAAAACAAGAATATATGATGATCAAGCAAGCGTATCAAACACGATAATGGTTAATGAGAGATTTGTGATCAAGAGAGAGGGCAAAGAGGGGGTCGGCGGTGGTGCGCAGGTGGCGGCGACGGCGGTCGGCGGCTAGGGCAGCGGCGCTCTCCTTCTTCTCTTCTCCTTCTTCTCTTCTTCTCTTCACGTCTCTTTTTTTTTTCTTTTCTTTCTTGCTGCAGCCGTGAGTGAGTGAGGGGGAGGGTTTTGGGTTTTTATTTTATTTTTTTTGTAGAAAATAGGAAGGGTTTAGTAAGGGTATTTCGGTAATTTCGTCCAACAGTTGCCCAATTAGGAAAGCGTCTCTAAACGGAAGGTATACCCTAATTTCCAAAATAGATTTTCACGCCCTTAAAACGAGATTCTCCCAATACTTTGCACAATTCAAGTAACCCAAAAATTTGGGGTGTTACAGAAGTGTAGTTATATGGATTTGGACCATTGCTTTGGGTGGCAACCACGAGTGGATGAGCGAAAACCGTACAATTTGTACAATGGGTTCGAGGCGAAGGTCTTATGGACCAAGCTCACAAGGGAGCCGGTGATCCCTCCCTCGGGGAAGATTTCGATGGTTCCTCACCCGGCTATGAGGCTCATATACCGGGTGATCGACATGTGTGTTTTTGGGCATGGAGAGCCCAACAACATACAGTTTATGGAGATGGGTTGACTCGCCTCATTCATTCTGAATGAGAATGGTAGACCACGGTGGGCCGAGCTCTTTGTTGAGGCCTGCATGGCATGCCAGATGTTTCCCGCGCGGTCTATCGGGTTGGGGGGCATGATTACCCTCATTGCCCGTCAATGTAGGGTAGAGAGGGTGGATGAGGAGGTAGCTTTGGAGGGGCTTGCGACTCTCAACATTCAAGCCCTCCGGAAGATTAGGTGGATCACCCCGGTTCTGAGGTTGAGGGAGTATGCGGGGCGCTAGCATTAGATGTTGGCGACGGATGCGCAAAACTATTTGTTGCTCCCCAACGCCGATCATCTGAGGATTGATGAGAGCCAGGATGCTGAGGAGTTATTCATGGAGGGGCAGCAGCTGAATATCGCTCAGGGCCAGGCTGTACTAGAGGTAGTTCCGGGCCCTCCTCGAGTCTAGGTGGGAGGACCCGGCTTTGGGCCCCAGATGGCGTTCCCTCCCGAATTCGAGACGTGGAGGACGGATATTGGCCATCGGCTAGATGGCATGGACGACAGGTTGATGGTCCAGGAGGCCCAGACAAAGCGTATGATGATGTTTTTGGAGGCTAGCCATAGCCTCCACATGAGGGCTCAAACGCCGTACTACGAGGCCCCTGACTTTGCGGAGATCGATGAGCGTCTTCGCCTCCTCTAAATTAGTGGGCAGCAGTTCCGCCCACGCGGCCCCCCACAGTGAGTCACACTTTCCCTCTCTCTTTATGCTTTGTTCCGATGAGTATTCTTATGTTTTAAGCATGGGGGAGGGGATTCAATCTTGCTTGTATATATATTTTGTTTGCCTATCCGATTTCCTAGCTTGTTTGTTTTTTCTTGTTTTGTGTGTTTTTATTGTTTGTTTGGATCATGACATTTGCCAATCTTTCGGAGAAGCCAAGGTATGAATACACTCTACCCTACACTTTCCCCTCATCTCAATTCTAACCAAGTCACTCCATCATCCCGTTTGTCCCATGTTTTTACACCATCCCTTTTCATTTTGACCCTCCCGTCTGTTACACATGCTTGATTATCCTAAACCATATAAATTTGGCCCCAAACTCACAAAATTATTACAGAGTGACCTATTTTGTTTGGTTCTTGGACAACTTTTGGCGTGTGGTGATTATGCTCCAACAAACACACGAGGGAGATGGGAGTTTTGTAAGGTAATAGGAGGCGACGTATTTTGAGGAAGCCGGGGTTGTGAGGTGAGAAAGTGGCTCATTTACCGGTCTTTTGACCATGAGCCATTTGCTTTAACAGTGATGAGATAAATAGAGTTTCCACGAGGTATGTATTTCTTTCTCTTTAACTTTTCTCTCTCTCACAATTCTAACCACTACTCCCTACCCGTTTCACTAGCTTGTTTCTATACCATCTCTCTTTGTGCCTCTCCGCGTTTGCTCCCCCTTGTTATTCTTGTTATACTCACCCCATTTTACCCTTTACACCACTAAATTAGCCTTGCTTGGTTCATTTGGGTTGGGTTGTTTTTGGATGGTTGGTTATTGTAAAAGGACGACGTATTGTGCATATTGTTTATGAGGGAGATGTAGTGGTGAGACGAGGGTGGATTATTTTTCCAAGAGGGAGAATAGAGGAGTGAGTTAGAGTGGGTGTCTCTTGACCCGAGAGCCCGTGCTTCGTTGAGATGAGTCGATTTGATCTCTGTTCGTAGTTGTATGGGATAGTGGATGGTTTGATGGTACTCTCCCTACATAGTTCGTTGTCGCCCAATCTTGTGATTATTGTTGGTTTGTCATTGTGGGCAATGACGGGATTTAAGCATGGGCGAGAGGCTTGGCTTGACATTGTAATTCTATATTGGCATTTGTCACGTAGGTTGTAATATATGTGTGCTTTTATTTTCTGTTTGAAAAAAAAAAAAAAAGATGATCACTACATGAAATGAGGAGTTCGGGGCGTAACGGGTTAGGATCACTACGGGAGTAATAAGGAGGTTCGGTGATATGAATTGTTGGCCCTAGGTTAAAAAATCCTCTTGCATTGTGATGATAGGGCCGTCGGTGGATGGATAACAGGTGAGTCGTGTTCGATGGTTTCATTTCGAGCACGACTTTGAGGGAGTCGTTGAGCCGAGTAGGGGGAACGCGGTTTGTTTTAGTTCCCCTAATTTAGAGTGTGTGAGAAGGGAGGATAAGATGGTTAGAGTTGGGGTGTTGAGCATTTCATCCACTCCAATTCTAACTAGCACCTTTTGAGTGTTTTTGATGGCTTGCGGTTCTTTGTTTTGGAGGAATTCGATTGTTGTAACTCACCTCGTGCTATAAGCATGGAGGAGTTTGATGTAGCGTAAATGTAGTGTGTTAATCCGCACGATTTAGGCGTAATTTGTGCATGTTTTTATCGTGATTCGTTGACCACACCACTCGGAGTAGTTTTGGAGATTATACATGGGTTTTATGAGGGTTCGATTGCTCAAGACTCTTTGGTGAGCCGTGGACGAGATTGGAAAACCGAGCTTTGATTCGGATAGTGATTCGAGGTGGAGTAGCTCGGCTGCGCATAGGGATTCACACTAGCCCAAGAGAAGAAGCAAAGAGAAGAGGAATTCAATTTCCTCGACTCGAGGGAGTGTGTCCTCGAGTCGAAGATTTCCTCGCTCGACTCGAGGAGGGTGTTCCTCGAGTCGAGGATTCCGTCGCTCGACTCGAGGATTTCTTTCCTCGAGTCGAGGAAGCCAGCTTCTGGGAAGCTTCCTATGGACTTTTGACGGTTTCTTTTTGGCCAAGATATCTACTTAGATTTAATAAAGGGGTATGAACCCCTCAATAATACTTATCACTTTTCATTATATTGTTCATCTTGTTCTTAGTTTTAGAGTGAGAAACTCAAGGAGAATTAGTATTTTATTATGATTTCCATCTCAAATATTAGTGTAATAATTAGTATGAGAGGCTAATCCCCTTCGTAGATTCTTGGTGTAATCAAATCTTTCATCCTATGTATGAGTAAGTATTTTTCTCTTTAATTTGCCTTTAATTTCATTATAATTAATTCCTTGTTCTTCAATTGCTTGATTTGCCTTTATTTTCTCTAATTAATTGGTGGTCATTCATTATTAACCCTAAAGGAAACAACTTTCACATAATTAGTGTCGCGGTTGCGGCTAATTAGTGATTGGGAAATTAATTAGGCAACTAATAGATTAGATTTGATTGGTGTCGCGGTTGCGACTAGTTAGATACTAATTTAGGTTGTTCTTAATCCTTTATTAATCATTGCTCTTCATGCCTTTGGTTGTGTTTTGTTTGAGTGGTCACTATCCTTCCATATTATTAAAGGAGGCTTTTTTGAATCTCCCACAGCGACCGATTGTTTTTAGAATGTTTGTAGGAGTTTTAGCAATTAAATATTATTAATTGAAATAATATTAATTAAATATAGGTATTTTTGTGGTAACCAAAGAGTAAATAAATAAATAGTGACAACTTTGGTTTTAGCACAATCTACTTTTCATTGTCATACGATTTATTTTTTTGGAGTCAACTCACTCTTATCAAGGTATTACATATTGGTTTTAAATTAAATTATTATAATTCACTGATGAACTTCTTTTAATTATATGGCCCTATGACAATCCTACTTAAATTAAATTTGTAACTCTTATAGTCCTATCTAAATTAAATTTGTATCATAGTTTTACCAACCTTAGGACCCATCGATGTTAAGTTTTTATTGTAAAACACGTAATAATCAAAACATAGCACATAATAATTATATCGCAATCTTTTACTTTGATTTATTTACCATATTTATTTGGTTTGTCCAACTTGCAAAACCATTGTGTGTTCTCTAATGAGTGCCGATTATTAGAGAACGACTATTGACACTCCATCCGTGTATCCCTACACTCCCACTAACAATATTATATCTCAAAGAAAATTCATGTAGAGGGAGTATTGGAATGCTATTGAGTGCCAATAATCGTTCCCTAAAATTATCCTCGCGTTAATTTTCTCTCCTGGCATATTGTCTGTTAAATTTGTCATGACTTCCTGTCATATACATAAGGTTATTTATGTTGTTGATGATCCATTGGTAACAAGAGATAATCTTTAATTAAATAGTTTGAATTGTAAATAATATGATTTTGAATTTTAGAAAGACGCCATAAATATCCACATTGCATGGTAAAATATTAAAAATATCAAGACTTAGCAAAGTGGATTCTTCATGGATGAGTACACTAGAATTTTTCACAATTAAGTCATTCTATACTGTTGATTTTCATCCAACATAACTACAGGAGTATAATTCAAATTTATTACATCTACAACAACAACAACAACAACAACAACAACAATCAAGCCTTATTCCCAAAAAAGACCAGTGCAATGCACGGGCATTCATCCTAGTTAGGACTAAAAGGAGGGGGAATTTGGTAGCGGTTGCTCAACTTTCCCATAAAAGAGGATTAATTGGTTAAAACCGGGATTATTAATGAATTGGTAATATTAGAGAGAGGTAAAACTTGCTATATTAGGGTGTTAGAATAGATTATCATCGAGAGTCGCTTTAATCAAATTGATATTTCGTTTATTTCGCTTTTATTCAAAACTCAAACCAAAAACCCCCTCTTTTTAATTGCTTTATTTAATTTGTTTTGCTTTTTCCGCACTTTAATTGCATGTTAGACTACCCCTATTCCTCGTGGATACGATACCCACTTACCCTTGCTAGCTAGCTTGCTTTGGTGGTAATTTGACTAGGAATAACGACTTTCTAGTTGTCATTAGTATTACTTCATTATTGTTGAACTAAGTTAAGGACTACACTAGTTTTTCCTTAAAAGCTTAGGAGTCTTATTTTTCATATCGTATTAGGTTAGTTTAAAGAATATTCTAGAGTTTATGTTTACTATTTAAACAAGTCTAGGACGTTTATTATGATGTATCGTTGAATTCAGATAAGTAACAAAAAGAGTCTGAGAAAAGTTTTCACACCCCTTTGCATTCGTTTTAAGTTCTAAAGGTAATTTAACTCAAGACAAAGAACGGAAGGCACTCGTTCTATCGTTGATCGGCTAGATATACTAGAGGTCAAAGGCTAAAACTAAACGACCATACTGTTTAGGGATTAGCTTAGCTCGATTGGATCTCTAAGTTAAGGATTACACTAGTTTTTCCTTAATAGCTTAGGAGTCTTATTTTCCATATCGTATTAGGTTAGTTTAAGGAATATTCTAGAGTTTATGTTTACTATTTAAACAAGTGTAGGACGTTTATTGTGATGTATCGTTGAATTCAAATAAGTACTAAAAAAAGTCTGAAAAAAGTTTTCTCACCCCTTTTGCATTCGTTTAAGTTCTAAAGGTAATTTAACTCAAGACAGGGAATGAAAGGCACTCGTTCTATCGCTGATCGGCTCGAGGTACTAGAGGTCAAAGGCTAAAACTAAACGACCATACTGTTTAGGGATTAGCTTAGCTCGATTGGATCTGTAAGGGCTGAGATTCATCCGTTCATATCTTTTATTTTCGTCCTTTAAAACACAAAAACACCAAAATTCGTCCCCATAGAACAGAGCCACGGTGTATACTATCCTTCTGTCAGAACTGTTTTCCAAAATAGGGAACATAACCCAATTCCGTTCCACCTGTTTGTGATTTCCGCTGCGTACTCGTACATTAGTGGTATGAGAGCTTCGGCTCTTGAATTCTCAAATCATATAGGATCATGGCCGGAGACGAGTTACAGACACCACCCGGTAGCGTGTCAATCGATGTAATTCTGCGAGAGATGAAAAATCAGATGGCTGAATTTACTGATAAACTCGCAAAGGAGTTCGGGGAGAATTGAAGTTCTCGGCGACACAGCAACATGCCTAACATCAGTTGACTGAGCTTCATCTATAGATGCAACAAGCCCCTCCAAGACACCCTATATATGCCCTTCGCGAGGATAATCCCCCACCCAAACATGAGGAGGAATTTAATATGAATGAGTTGCCAGATTTTGTTGGGTGTACGAATCCTGAGGTATATCTTGAGCGGGAGAGATCAATTGAGAGGATGTTCGAGTTTAAGGATATGTCTGATGATAAAAGGTGTTGGCACGCAATTCTTAAGCTAAAGAAGCAGGCATCGCTGTGGTATGAAAATTTCAAGGCTGCTCGTGCAAGGAACGACAAAGAAAAGGTTAGGTCTTGGAATACACTCAAGGTCAAATTGAGGAAAAGGTACGTTCCAGCTACTTACAAAGTTGTTATTTTTCGAAAGGCGGCTGATTTTGTGCAAGGTAACATGGATGTGGTGACCTATATCTCTCAGTTTGAAAGGATCACATTGATGTGTGATGTAGCCGAGTTGCCTGAACAGAAAATAGCACGTTTTTTCTGTGGCTTGCGAAAAGATTTGTTCAATTGGGTTGATGTGCAGCAATTCAAGACATTTGATGAGCTTTGTGTTGTGGCTCTTAAGTTTGAGAAGCTGATGAAAGGCTCCAAAGACGCAAGTTATTCATCCAAGTCCATGGGTTTTACCCCAAAGCTAGAGAACGTGGGTGAGTTAAGTACTAGTGAGCATCAACCTACTTACGCAACAGGGGCTCAAACGAAGGTTTCTCCAACAACTCCAATCGATCATGTTACGTCTAAACCAAACGAGAGAAGACTTGATAAACTGAAGTGCTACAAGTGCCAAGGGCTTGGTTGTAATGTGATGCAGAATCAAGGTCTAAACATACGCCAAGATGAAATAGAGCAATAATTCAGGTTCAAGAACTTCAGGTTTGCGCACTCGGTTTAGAGAGCCTCTTAGATGGATCAAATGAAGATCATTTAAGGCGAGTCATACCTTTCTGGAAAGCTAAGACATTAATCTAAACCATGGAACTTGAAATATAAGAAAAAAAAACCTTGGGAATTCGTTTCTCTTCTTGGTCTTCAGTAAACTTGTGTTTAAGGAGCACTTGTTGGTGAGCCAACTAAACTCCGAACTCAGTAGGTGTCTCTGTTAACTGAGGGAAGTGTTTAGCTTATCCTTAGTGTTTAGTTAAGCAAAGGGTGTCTCTGTATTTGCTCTAAACCATTCTCATTTCAAAGCTGGTGTTGTTGTAGGCTGAGATTGAGTCATATCGTTGCATTTTCATTTTCCATAAAACCCCAAAACAACAAAAACAAAACTTTTATTTGCTCATAAATTCTGTCATGGGTTATTGTAGGATTCATTTGTCATATATTGTAACCGAATCTGCATCAAGTGGTATCAGAGCTTTGGCTCAGGTCCATAACTCTTTCGAGCAGCCTAAACACGAGCAAGAGGTGAGGGAATGCTCTGTTCGTATGTCAAAAACAGAGGAATGCAGCAACCCTAGCAAAAACGAAGCTTTGTGCAGCAACACGATGCCCTTACATCAAGGGTACTGTTCAGCCACGACAATGTCTCTCATTACCAGGTATGAGCATGGTTTTGACTTCAATCTACCTAGCTTCGATGGTAAAGGAGATGAGAATGCATTCATTTGTTGGTTATACAATGTGGAAGTGATTTTCAGTCATTTTGAGGTTAATGAGATTCATAAGGTTAAGCTGATTGTTTCTTGTTTAAATAAGCAAGCTTTGAAATGGTGGACTGATCTGAAACTCCATAGGAAGATAAAAGGGAAAGAAAAGATTAAAACATGGAGTAAGATGAAGCTAAAGCTTAAGAGAAAATTTATGTCTAAGGAATACATGAAACAAGCATATGATGAGTTGATTGAACTGAGGCAAGGGAAGAAAGGAGTCTCCGAATACATTGAAGATTTTGAGTTTTTGATGCGTAGGTGTGATGAGAGTGTTTCTTTGGATACTTTCGTGTTGAATTTCTATGAGGGGTTAAACTCAAGTATTGCTAGTAAACTAGATTTGGAGTCTTGTTTTTCTTTTAAGGATCTCCGTCTGAAGTCAATTAGCATTGAGGAGAAAATTTTCTGTGCTAAAACTGGGATTAACGTAGTAGAGGAGGTCTGTGAGTTCTTAGAACAAACCGCACCATGTGTAGCAGCCTTGGTTGAAGTTTTAGACATACATGTGAGTGACTTCTCCGAAAACTTTCAGCAAATTTCACCTGTCAACTTTAGTGAAAGAGTGGAGCAAAGAAAAGATGAAATTTCTGAGGGTGTGTTTATATACAGAGAAGAAATGCCCATATTTGATTATGGTGATATATTTGTCATGCTCAATAACTGTTTTTCTCAAGCACAGTGTTATGGTGAATGTTCTGTCTCGTTCAAGTTGTTGCTCAAGGGCTATGAATCAATTTGTCATCAGCGGGTGTCTCATTTTGTGTTTGATCCTGGTGGGGTTGAATTCAATTGGTTTCATCTGTTAATAGTATGGCAGTGCATCATGAATGTGGCATTACAGTTTTCAGGTTTCTATTCTGTTTTTGTGAAGCCTGCAGACAGGTCTGGGTATTTCTTGTACTGCAGCTAACTCCGGTGTCCAATGGCTGATCATCATATTTTTCTGGAAAATTTGGGATCTTAGCTAAGTTCTGGTTTTTGTTTCAAGTCTAAATTAATTCTAGAACTCAAGTTATAGCCATTTTAATCCAGTTGCGCAGATTGCACGACCTACAGGGTTCTCGGTGAAAGTTGCTCTGTTCTAACTTCCAGCTACTACTGCAAAGTGGCGTATTTTTGTCATTCAGAATTTAGTTAATCTTTTCATATGATTTTCTAAGATTTGAGGACAAATATTTTTGAAGAAAGAGAGCTTGATGCAGAATCAAGGTCTAAACATACGCCAAGATGAAATAGAGCAATAATTCAGGTTCAAGAACTTCAGGTTTGCGCACTCGGTTTAGAGAGACTCTTAGATGGATCAAATGAAGATCATTTAAGGCGAGTCATACCTTTCTGGAAAGCTAAGACATTAATCTAAACCATGGAACTTGAAATATAAGAAAAAAAAACCTTGGGAATTCGTTTCTCTTCTTGGTCTTCAGTAAACTTGTGTTTAAGGAGCACTTGTTGGTGAGCCAACTAAACTCCGAACTCAGTAGGTGTCTCTGTTAACTGAGGAAAGTGTTTAGCTTATCCTTAGTGTTTAGTTAAGCAAAGGGTGTCTCTGTATTTGCTCTAAACCATTCTCATTTCAAAGCTGGTGTTGCTGTAGGCTGAGATTGAGTCATATCGTTGCATTTTTATTATCCATAAAACCCCAAAACAACAAAAACAAAACTTTTATTTGCTCATAAATTCTGTCATGGGTTATTGTAGGATTCGTTTGTCTGTAACCGAATCTGCATCATAATGCCCCACATTTTCGGGACTTTTAAATTGGTTAGAGTGTCAGGAGATATTCATTTTGAGGATATTAAATTTTATTTTTGGAATTTAGGGTATACCTTACTTTTTGGGGCGCTTTCCTAATTGGGCAACTATTTGGCAAATTACCAATATACCCTTACTAAACCCTCATCCTATTTCTACATTAAATAAAACAAACCCCAAACCCTTCCCCCCATCATACGTACGCTAGAAAGAGATAAGAGAAGAGAAGAGAAAGAGAAGAGAAGAGAAGAGAGAGAGAAGAAAAGGTCGCGCAACCCCCCCGTGAACCACCGCGAGCCGCCCCGTCGGCCGGCCGACCACCACCGCACTCCCCTTGTTCTCCCCTCTTGATTTCATATCAAGAGTTGTAATATTTTGAACCCTCCTTGCATAAATTTCTATTTAGAGCTTCCTTAAATTTATGTCATTTGTAGTTTGATTTTGTTGGTGATGGTGGGAATTCCTTTGTTAAACTCTATTCATGCTTAATTATGGTTTTGATGCATGAAATGTTGGTTTTTAATTTAGGCCTTTTGTAATTAGGTTATATGCTTGCCTAGTGATGATGTAGTGAATGAAATGGGATGAATTTTGGAAGGGAGATTGGTTTTGACTTGGGTAAACTATGATTTTAATTTGAGAACGACTATTATGTTTTGGAGGGTGTGTTCATATTTTGCCGGGTCTGATTTTTAGCTATTTTGGATGTTTATGTGGTTGTTTTGATGTTTAAATGATGGATTATTGTTGTTGGTATACTTGGGAAGGTGTTGTGCGAGTTTGGTGTAGTTTGGAAATCGTTTGGAGGTTGAAATGTAACGTTTAAAGGATTGTTGTAGAGCCTATTTAATGTTTAAGTGATTTGAAAATGTTTGATGTTGAGTGTAGGGGGTGTTTTGTTATCGGTCAATTGTAGTATAAGAGTCGATTGGTGGAATAGCTAAGTGATTCGATCTTGCTATCTGTGTTTTTAGGGTGTGTATTCGAGGAACTACCCTTCTAAGATTGATTCACCCTTGTGCTAGCGTAGGTAAGGTAAGAAACATTGATCATGATCCTCTCAACTAATCAACCTTCTTGTCTAATTCATACTTATAATTGTTCGTCACTCTTACATTCAATTTATGCTTATATCCTCGCTTATCGCTTAACTTATGCTTGATTAATCATATGAGCGTACCCTCAGCTTGAGCTTGTTATATGTTCTCTGCCATACGGCCATTTCGCTTCACTCTCAGCCTCTCGGCTGCTTGCTTGGCTCTCGGCCTCTCGTCTCTTGGGCCGTGCTCGCCACTCGGCCGAGCCACTCGGCCTCTCGGCCGAGTGGTTTCTTGTTGTGTCGTTTAAGTTCGCGCTTGCTTCAAGTATCTTAATCGGCTAAGATCATTTCAATTTGGATTATCAAATATTATACTCTCGAATAATGTATTAATATTGGATTGAATTATGAAATAATGGAGTCGATATCACCTAGAGTACGATGTTGCGGCTTGACTGATCATCGTTTTATTTACCTCTGATCAAGGTACTTTTTAGGTCGGATTAGCTACCGGCTTCCTAGTAGTCTTCCTTCTAGATGGGATCTCGTCCCACCGGTCTGTCTTGCGAGGGTTCTGCACACTCGGGGTTATTAGGGGTTATACTTACAACTCTAACTCGAACTAAGTTCGATAGTGTGGTGGCTGTGGGGTAGGATCCTGGCCGTTCGTATGCTTATATACTCACAATTTGTTGGCTTGTACTTATGCACATTTTTATATATATATATATATATATACACACACATAGGGGTCGCATCCGTTTAGAAGTAAATATATGTCAGAAGGTCAGAAGTAATATAAGCCGTTAGATTGCTTCATCTTGACGGCTGAGAACGCGCGCGATTTTTTGATGCTGAGGGTAATTTGGACAATTTCCAGCGCGGGGAAGGGGGGTCGAGTTGGACCAAAAATTTCAGATTCATTCCAAATTTCAACTTTCTCTCTCTAACTCTATACTTTCCCCCCCTCTCTCTCATTTCAAATAAAAAAAATCAGTTCTCAAACCTTGTACGCAAATCAAATTACACAAAATTTATCAATTTCGAACAAATCTAACCTGAAAATTCGAATATGACCTGCAAATTCCAAATAAAATCACACGAATTTCATGCATTAGATCATATTTTCTCTGAAATTCATTGATTTCCCCATATCGTTTCAATTTGAATCTAGGGTTCGATTTCCCCCAAATGGTTCGAATTCGAATCGATCGAAAAATCATCAAATCAATTTCCCCCAAATCGTTCGATTTCCCCCAAAAATCATTCAATCGATTTCCCCCAAAATATTCAATCGATTGCACAAAAAAATCGTTCGAAGGTTTTGAATCACCTAACTTGCAGTGAATCAAAGGAAAAAAAATGAATCAGGAAGTAGCTTCAATCAATTGAATCAGATATTCGATTCTATATCTTCAATCAATTGAAAAATAAATTGTTTTTTACGTTTTTTTTTTCTTTTTTGTGCGGCTTTTGTTCTTGTAATCAAAGTTCTTTTATCAAATCTGTCGGGGTTCAATTTATAAATGAGGCCACAACCCTTAGGAATAGAGGCACAGGTCCTTGAAAAGCCCATATGATGCTCATAAAATTCAGAATAATCTCAACCATCGGATGATAACGAGAATGAAGGGTCAAGATGAAAGGAGGACCCCTAGGATTCCTCCTTGGGAGTACCCACTTCACTATAAATACCCCTCCCATTTATTACAACGAAAGGTTCATTCATATTCTATCTATTTTTCTAACAAACTTATTCCTATATTGGTGCTAAGTGAGTTCCGATACCCCATCTTCGACCGCACCCTATACTTACTTGACCGTCGGAAGGGCGTCGCCTGGGTAAAACCGGGCCCCCTTGATAGTGTGTTATCTGCGCAGGTTTGAGACACATCCCTCAATCTATCATGAAGTCGAACTCACCCAAACATTTGGCGCTGTCTGTAGGGATAGATTGAAAAGGTCTGACTCGGACTTGCGAGGTGAAAGAGTAGTAGAAGGGTAGTGAAGATGGTAGCCGGAACTAGGAAGAAAGTCGACAAGTCGGCCGCGATCCCGATACATTCGGGTGCACCGCCGCAAGTAGACAACAACCCCCTCATCGGGCGGTGCGAGCCTGGGACAGGCGAGCTGTTGGAACAAGCACCCTCAGCCGCGGCCGGGCAATCCCGACCCTAAGAGCAATTGCGACCCGGTAACGTCATCTGACCTCGGAGCCGGAGCGCGTGCACCTCGAAGAGTACGAGGAAGAGGACGAAGCCGAGTACACGGAGGATGAAGAGACGGAGATGGATAGCCATAGCTCTGTGGCCTTCGAGGCTAGGATTTCATAGGTAAGAGAGGAGCTCCATACGGATTGGCGCAGCTCGACTTTCGGATGGCGGCGTTGCAGAAGGAGGTCCAAGCCCAGATTCCGGTAGTAACCGAGGTGACGGCCCGAACGGCCTCGGGTGCAAAGAAAAAGAAGAAGAGGCTGACCCAGGAGCAACGTGTCCATAGAGCAGTGGAGCGCGGTAACGAGGCGCAGACGCAAGCAAACCTAAAATTCTTAGATGCTCGTCTCATTCTCAACGCGGGGAATGCGTGGCGAGAAGAGGAGAGAAAGAAGAAAGAGGAAGCGGAGAAGTTGAAAAAGGAAAAGGAGGTCGGATGGCCTCAGATGTCTTACAGGAAGTTCACGGAAGCGGAAAAAGGAAAGGGTGCGCTCGCGGAAGATCGAGTGTCGGTGTTCGACTGGGTGAGTTTGAACCCGGCTCGGAACAAGGAAATCATTCGGATCCGGTCTCAGACTCCGAGGTCTAGAAGCCCGCGACATCAGGGAGGGCGCCACCACCGCAGTGGGAGATCTAGAGCTTCAACTCGTCGCGATAAGTCACACAGAGACGAGGAAAGCTCTGGGACGCGAAGCCAAAGTGAGTCTGAGTCAGAAACCGAAGGAGAGGCGAGCTCAAAGTATCGCAGTCAGAGACATCACGGACACTGCACCCTAATGTGCGATTCCCCTTTCACAAACTGGATCCTTACCGCTGATAAACCACCCGGCGTGAAGAAGTCAAAGATGACAGAGTATGATGGAGTGGGTGATCCGCATGACCACATTTCGTCATATCTGCATAACATTAGTTACCTGACTATTGACGAACCAACCATTTGCAAGCTGTTCCCATCTACCCTGTGCGGAATAGCGCAACGGTGGTTCGACCAATTACCACCCAATAGTATAGATTTGTGGAGAGACCTGCGGAAGAAGTTTGCTGGCCACTAACCAGCAAGACTAGGAAGAAAACATCTATCCACCTTGTCACTGTGAAGCAGAGAGATAACGAATCCTTGGATGAGTATATCCAAAGGTTTTGGATAAATGCCACCCATGTAACCAACCTCACTGATGAGGCCGGGGTAGCTGCGTTAATCATGGGGATGGCAGAAGGAAGGTGTAAATACGATCTTGGTGCGAAAGTGCCCAGGACGATGGTGAGCGCATATCAGCAGGTTGTAGCGCATGTCAACTCTTCTTTAGTAAACAGTGCTTGCCGCAAAGATAATTCGTTGGCTGCGCAGAGCAAGGCCCTGAGGTATCTGTTCGTGCGTCGGACAAATGACGGGCTGCGCAACCCAGGAAGGTTTAATACCTCCATCAGGACTATCTTCATGGCAATCAAGAATGATGAGATGCTGCGAGCTCCAAGACCGATAACCGACGCAGATAAGACCAATCCAAGTCAGTTCAGTGAGTACCATATGGAGAATCGGCACAACACGAAGAAATGTCCTGATCTAGAGGATGTGTGTCACAATTTGGCTGACAACGGCAGGTTGGACAGGTACCTGGCTTGGTTCCGCAGACAGAGAGATAGGTATAAGCAGCGGTTCCAGGGCCGCGGCAACTACAATAACCAGGGCAGGTGTGAATCATAGCCCGTGTGCAATCAACACCATTTCCGGAGGGTTCGCAAGCGGAGGCCCTAGCCACCGCGGTCTCAAGGAGAATTTGAGGAAGTTTATCAATTCGATTGCGCAACCATCCACGAAACTGGTGAAAATTCCGGACATTACTCTCAAGCGGGCTGATGTTACCGAGGTTCGCACACCTCATGATGACCCGGTGGTGGTCACCATGAAGGTGGTGAACAAAGATATAAGGAGATGCCTTGTTGCCTTGTTGATACAGGATCATCGGTTGATATTATGACCTTGGAATGCTTGTTAAAATTGAAATATTCGAGGAAAGATATCAAACCCCTTCATGAGCCGATTGTCGCGTTCGGGGGGCAGACTATTTACCCGTAGAGCTCGATCCGGCTGCCCGGCGCTATTGGAACCAGCAACGCGATCAGAACCGCAGTCGTGGAGTTCATTATCATCGATATACACCGCGCGTACAATGTGGTGATTGGAAGGCTGATGTTGCATGAAGTTGTAGGGTTGGTGTTTACTCTGGGTCTGCTCATGTTGTACATGACCGATGAGGGGAAGCTGGCCATAATAAGGGCAGACCAGAAGACGACACGAGAATGTTACCATACGGGGTTGCGACCGCCGATGGTCAACATAGACGATGTTGCGCCCGTGGACCGACCCTCCAAGAAGAGGAAAAAAAGTGAACTGCGAGGTCGAACCAACCGCAATGACGTATAGCATCAAAACCTTAGATGCACGTCATGGATTGGAAGGACCCACCCAACCCTTTGAGGAAACGGAAGCAGTGCCCCTACATGAGGGAAATACGGAGAGGGTAGTGCGCGTAGGAAGGTCTCTCGCAGCCGAGGTTCGAGAACCATTGGTCGCGCTGTTGAGAGAATATAAGAACGTGTTTGCGTTCGCTGTTGAGGAAATGCCCAGGCTCGACCCCGCAGTAATTACTCATAAGTTGAATGCGGACTCAAATGTTAAACCAGTTCACCAGAAGAGAAGGCATTTTGGGACAGAGAGGTCCGATGCGATTAAGGAGGAGGTCAACAAATTGCTCAAGGCTGGTTATGTTGAGGAGTGTATGTACCCAATTTGGCTCTCGAATATCGTGCTTGTCAAGAAGCCAAATGGCTCATGGCGCATGTGTGTTGATTTTACCGACCTGAACAAAGCCTTTCCAAAGGATGGCCAACCCCTGCCACGCATGGGCAGGTTAGTTGATTCGACCTCGGGGCATGGTTTATAGAGCTTTATTAATGCGTATGCAGGATACTATCAAGTGCCTCTCGAAGAGGAAGACAGACCTAAAACAGCATTCGTGACTTCGTTGGGAGTTTACATGTATCGAGTGATGCCCTTTGGGTTGAAGAACGCGGGCACAACTTTTCAAAGGTTGGTCAACAAAGTCTTCGAGGGACAGATTGGGCGCAATATGGAAGCATATGTTGATGACCTGATAGTGAAGAGCGTGCTGGCCGAGAGGCACACGCAAGACTTGAGAGAAACATTCACCACTCTGCAGAAGTACAACATGAAGTTGAACCCGAAGAAGTGCGTGTTTGGGGTGCGATTCGGAAAGTGTCTAGGGTTTTTGGTCAGCGAGCACGGTATTGATGCAAACTCGGAGAAGATCAAAGCTATTCTAGATATGCCTTCCCATAGATGTGTAAAGGATGTGCAACGATTAACTGGTTGCGTGGCGGCACTTACCCGTTTCATCGCGAAATCAGCAGATCGCTGCCTACCTTTCTTTGGCGCTCTTCGGAAGCGGAAGAGTTTTGAGTGGAATGACGAAGCTGAAAAATCTTTCCTTGCACTGAAAGAATATCTGACTAAGGTACCAAAGATTGTGGTGCCGAAAGAGGGAGAGGAGATAATGTTGTATCTTTCTGCGGGTGAGCAAGCAGTGGGAGCTGCCCTGGTGGTCAAGCGCGATGGCTCACAATGCCTGGTGTATTATGTGAGCCACGCCCTCGCAGGGGCCGAGTTGCAGGACCCACCTCTCGAAAAGCCTGCGCTGAGTTTGTTAGTTGCAAGTAGAAGGCTGAGACCTTATTTCCAAAGTCACAAAATTGTTGTTATGACCAATTATCCGCTCCAAAAAATCCTGGCCAGCCTTGATGGGAATGGTAGGCTGTAGCGCTGGGGTTGCGAACTGATAGGGTTCAGAGTGGAGTACAAGTCCAGGAAAGCCTATAAAGGACAGGTGCTAGCGGATTTTGTGACCGAGTGCCTATTCAGCGAGGAGTTTGAGTTTCCGAATACGCAATGGTCGTTATATGTCGATGGGTCCTCGAATTCTGGGGGCAGCGGAGCCGGTATTGTTTTTGTTCTCCCCAGTGGAGACAAGACTGAATATGTTCTGCGTTTCGGTTTCGAGAAGTTGATTACGAGGCGTTGATTGCGGGACTGCAAATGTGTGCGGCTGCGGGAGCGCAGAAAGTGAAAGCGTTTTCGGACTCGGCTGTTGGGGTCAATGTGATAACTAGTATGTTCGAGGCTAAAGACCACATGGCCAGATACCGGGACGCAGTCAAGTACATTGTCAAGAGCTTTGAGGAGTTTGAGGTCGAACAAATCCCGAGATCGGAAAACCAACAGGCTGACGCGCTTGGCTACTTCATCAGTGAACGACCACCCAAGGATGGAGCAGTGGAAGGTTTGCCGTTGCGCAGTATTGACTTGACCCTAAATGTAGCGGCTCTTGCCTGAAGTCCGGAAGAGATGACTCCCCTATTCGCCTATCTGACAAATGGTAAATTGCCTGAGGATGAAAAATAGGCAGAGAAGGTGCGAAAGCGCGCTGAATGGTTCACGCTCCTGAACGGGGAATTCTACAAGAAGGGGTATACTCACCCGTTCTTAAAATGCGTGGACCCAAATAAGGGTGATTACATACTGAGAGAAATCCATCATGGTGAGTGCGGTGGGCACATTGGGGCGCGGGCTATGGCTTGTAAGGCACTGCGGTTGGGGTTTTACTAGCCCACAATGTAGGCTGATGCAGCCGAGATAAAGCAGAAGTGCGATCGGTGTCAGAGATTTAGCCCTACATCGAAGCGTCCTGCAACCCCTCTCAAGCCAATCACTGAGTCGCTCCCTTTTGCGCGATGGGGGCTTGATATTGTAGGCCCACTACCCCGAATTCAGTGCCAAAAGGAATACCTCATCGTGGGAGTGGACTACTTCACTAAATGGATAGAAGCTCAGCCAGCATCCCGCATCAGGGATGTCGAGACCAGGGATTTTCTTTGGAAGTGCATCTTCACCAAGTTCGGCTTACCTCGATGCCTGACCCTTGACAACGGATCACAATTTGACAGCGACCTATTTCATGAGCATTGCGCAGTGTATGGTGTTAAGACTTGCTACGCCGCGGTTGCTTATCCACAGGCAAACGGCCAAGTGGAGTCTTCAAACAAGTTCATTATGGGTGCGCTGCGCAAAATGGTCTAAGGAGAAAAGGGAAAATGGGTTGATCAGTTGCCAGGCATTTTGTGGACATTGCGCACCACCACTAAGCGCGCCACCGGAGAGACTTCTTTCCAGCTTGTGTACGGTTCAGATGTGGTATTGCCAGTTGAATGGGATGCGAAATCTTTCAAGATTAGCACCTACGAGCCTGAACAGAATGAGCAAGGGTTACGCATAGCCTTGGACCTACTACCTCAATTGAGGGGTAATGCCCTGTTCGTGTGGAGAGACAGAAGTAGGACATGGCCAGCGCGTATAACAAGAAGGTTCACCCAAGAAGTATCGTGGTGGGTGACTACGTCTTGAGGAATTTCGCAGCTACAGGCAAGGAGGTTCCAGGAGGAAAGTTGAAAGCTAAGTGGGAAGGACCGTTCCTTGTTACAGAAAAGGTTCGGGATGGGACCTTTCGCTTGGCTGAGCTCACCGGTGAACCTGTCAAAAGGCCATGGAACGTCATCCATTTGAAGAAGTACTATTCTTAGGTTGTCAATTGATTTGTAATAAGTTCAGTTATTTTGTATTAACTTTCATGTTAGCAAGTGTATCGCACTACGTCTTTCTTTATCTATGAAATGCCCTGCGGCCAAGTTAATTGCTTTCAAAAGTTGTTCATTTAGGTAGAATAGTGTAAGTCCGATGAGGGAAGCTTTAATGGCAAGCCCAATCTCAGTTCAGTAACCAAGGCCCAACTAAGCCCAAAATCTCGCCGGGCTCGGAGGGTGAATACTTGTTGAAAAGGCGAGGTGGAATCTCGCCACCCTGGCATTAGCCTGCCGCGATTCGCCGACACTATAAATCAGCACTCGGATGCCTCCAACATCCGGTTACGGTCGGTCGAACATGAGTTCTAAAATTGCTTGGGTATGTGTTGAAGAGGGTTAGAGATCACCCGGCCCGCGACCGAGACCGATTGCCAGGGATTGGCCTTCGGTGAACAAGTCTCCAGCTCGGATTCGTTCGCCTACGCATCTCGCTCCCAGTAATCAGTGAACACCCCCTGGGAGTCGAACTGCGATGCTGTGTAGACGGGGTGTAGAACACCAGATTTCTCGGGCCCGGACGATTGAACCGGCTCAATTGGTTACGTAAAGTCAACGTCTTAGGCTCGACCCTCGTTAATCTCCAGTTCAGATTGAACAAGGGGCGGGCTATAACCCACAAAAAACGAGCTGAGCCTTAAAATTCCACCCTTAGGCTAATACCCCGAGGGGCGTACCTGTGTAGAAAGTTAGTGTTTGTTATTGTTTTGCAGGTACATAAAATTATTGTGAGAAATACATGACAAGTTAAGCCACTATGAACGCCAAGTTGGAGCTCGCATTTCGATAGCACGAAATCGCACCCAATTCCAGGGGTGATTTTCGGTTGCGATCAACAGTTGAGGGGGGCACCCAGCTCCAGGGGCGAGCCTCGACTACGTGCATTTTCCCTACGTGTGAGGGGCGAAGTTTGACCATGCCGGGACCGCTCCCAGTTCAAGGAGCTGGTCTCGGCTTCGTCTACTGACCCTACGCACAAGGGGCGAGGTGTTAAGGGGGGATGGTTTTTGGTTCGCGTGGTATCGCACCTAGGTCTAAGACAAGGGAATTACTCACAAGAAAACAATAAAGGACGAAGCAAAGGAGACAAATTAGGCATTCAAGATAAAGAAATAGGTAAAATGCCGCAACCGAGACCAAACACACTACTTACGGCGGTTTCGGTGGGCTGAAATTGGTAAACAAGTAAATAAAATACAAACAGTTTAATACAAAGATTTAAGTGGCAGCATGCCCTGCCGTCTCCTCCTCGCCTTAGGCCGCCTTCATCATCGTCGACATCTTCCTCATTGTCATCAAGATCAATGGTGAAGGGACTGAAAACAGGCTCCGGCATGGGCTCAGGCGCGGGGGGCGCTTCATCAAGGTTGGTTTCGGGCAATTCCCCGAATTCTGCTCACTCCTTATTGACAGCTGTGTTGTGCTTCTGCGACAAAGCCTCCACATCCATCTCCATATCCGCGGGGTCCTTGAAGGCGGCGAGGTACTCATCCGCCATCCCGTGCAAGGCTTGTTCGAAGGTAGCCACTTCGATCGGAGCGAAGGTAGTGGGGTTCTTCTCCGACACAGCATGGACCCTCCTCAACGCGTCCAGGGAAGCCTTCTCCATTGCCCTCACCGCCTTGTAGCAGACGTCGCTGAATTTGTCATTTAACAGCACCTCATAGCTCTCCGAGGCCAAGAACTTGGACTTGGCACTGCAAGTTCGACGCGATCAAAGGTCGATATAACCTTTGGCGTTCGCAAGCTGATGCGACAGTGCTTTCTCCCTTTCGAGGGAAGCGAGCAAGTCCGCCTTCAGTTCCGCGTTGGCACCGCTCAGAGAATTTTTGGTCTCAGCAAGGCGTGATGAGCGGGCCTTAGCATCGGTTGCAGACTTCTCCGCGGCAGCGGCTTTCTTTTGGCAGCGTCCACCACAGTAGCGCTCTCCGTCTTGAGGTTTTTTGGCCCGCGCATCCCAGTTCTTCAGCTCCTCGTCGCGGGATGCGACAGCCTCTGAAAGCTCCACGATGCGGTCCGACTGCTCGCGGAGGAGATCAGATGGGTCACCCATCACGTCAAACGCATTGCAGATGATGCCAGCAAGCTGCGGAGAAAAAAGCCACATAAAGACACACGGCGCGGGAAAATGATAAAGGGGAAATAGAAAGTAAACTTACACTCATGTAGTGAGCCGCAGCGCGCTCCAACCAGGTGCCTGCCGGGTCTTGCAATCGAGCCCAACGGCGGAAGGGGAGGAGAGCTCGGTTGAGGGGGTCGATCACCCCCCTCACTGCGAGCATACCCTCGCTGTCGGCCGAGGGTTGATTCGCGGTATCGTCAGAATAGATCATCTGCTGCGGAACCCCGTCCAAGCCTAAACGCGAAGGGAAGTCAGTCCACGAAAAGGCAAAGGGCCTAGGAATGCGCAACACCAAACACATACCTGGACCGAATGAGGAGTTAGAGTGGAGGAAGGAAGAGGTGTTCATAGTCTGCTCGCTCCCTCCTCGCGAGCCTCCTTCGCGCTCTCCGGCTCAACGTAGCTGCGGAGATATTTGCCCGCGCGATGATTTTCGGGAGCTGCACGAAAAATGAAGAATCAATACTAAAAAATCTAGACCACCAGAACTAAAAGGCACGTGAGCAAATTATTTACCGGAGACAACATCTCCGTAGAAGCCTCAGCCTCAGGCTCGGTAGGGGCTTTTCCCTTGGACTTCGGAGCTGCAAAGGACGAGGCTGTTTGAGGAGCCCTTTGGCGAGGGGGCCCTGCGCTGACCGGGGTCACAGTCGATGGCCGTGGCGCGCTCACAGGTTTCGGCGTTGGGGTGGCAGACGCGGGCGTGGAAGGTTCCGCCCGTCTGCGCTTCTTACTCTGACCGCGCTTCTCGGCTTGAGCTTTCTTCTCAGCCGTCTCGTCCCTTGTCAGCTGCATGTTTTCGTCGGAGTTGGCAACCTTCTCCCTATGGTCGCGAACGCGAAACATATCGTCGTTGGGAAGAATGGAGGCAATGTAAGCTTCGACTTAGTTGATTGCGTTCGCTGCACAAGAAACACTGGATTAGGTGAGACAAAATACAGGGAAAAAAAATAAACATAGATACAAAGGCAGAAGCCCTACAGCGTTCGACCTCCTTGCGGGTGGTCATGAGACCCGTAGCCAAAAGCCACCGATTCTCCATAGATTGGTCGAAGGAGGGAGTCCAGACGCAATGGCCTTTTGCCCGCTGCTCGTCCTGGACAAAGTAGTTGCGCACCCTGCCCAGTGAGGGAGGAAGGTTACCTTGTTCTCGAGTATGAGCAGGGGGGTCGCCTCTCACCAAAGGGAATTTAAGAACATCCGCTTCGGTGGCCGTGTCATTCAAGCTGACCCAG
Organism: Spergularia marina; assembly: GCA_963680865.1. NCBI lineage: Eukaryota > Viridiplantae > Streptophyta > Magnoliopsida > Caryophyllales > Caryophyllaceae > Spergularia > Spergularia marina. The sequence continues at coordinate 14,686,077 of OY804553.1, read as the reverse complement.
AAAAAACTGTTTTTCCAAACAACTTCTTTTTTGCGGGGCTTCGCCGGGTGCGTGTTGATACACTTCCCTTTTCCCGTTGTGCGAGGGCTGAGAGTGTAGAACCCGTACAGGTTCATAGACACGCGGTATAAAGGTTGGAATAGTCTGATGGAGACCGAGATCATCGCGGCCAGGCAAGTCATGACGACTCCATTAATCGCCAAGAAGGAGTTGGGGGTAATCTGTCCCGGGGACAAGTTGTAGTGCGATAGGAGGCGAGCGGTGAATTTGGATATCGGTAGCCGCAACCGATTCAATATCGCCAACTCGTGCACGGTAAAGGAGCCCAGAGGCGGATTGGATGCGATAGACCAGCAGGCCGGAACGGTTAGCACGTAGGGAGGCCTAATGCCGTAAGACCTGCAAAACTTCGCTAGCTTCACAGGGGTAAAGAATTGGATAAGTTGCTTTAAAATCGGAGCTGTATCGTATCGATTAAGCAACTCAAGTGTAGGATTCTGCACAGCCATGGCATACTGGACAGCCTGGGCTTCCGTAAAAGGCGCATCTGAGGGTAAGATTGTTGTGCGCGCACGAGACCAAGAAGATGAGGAAGCATCTGATTGCGTCTTCTGCGCGGAGGGCAAATAAGCAACGGTTACATTGTATCGACATTGCCAACGACGGTTGTTGATTTCGGAATCGATGCCAGAATCAGACAATTCCGAATCCGAGTCCAAATCAATAAACGTAGCTGTTTGACGGGGTCGAGGAGGATTTCCAAGGGAATCCGCCTTCCGTCCCACGTGCCCGGTCGTGATAACCATACTTTCCCCTCCCAACCCAGATCGGCCGGTGGGCGTTGCCCGAACTTGTAATTCTTCTCAAGCCACGGGCAATCTACGCACACATTGGCCACATGACGTGTATCTGGTTTCAAACCTCGGATCATCATCTTGGAATGCGAAAGGAGGGCTAAAACGGGAAAGAGGAAAAAGTGGTTAGGGCAAACCAGCGGTTACCCTAGGAAAAAGTGCAAAAATGGCAGAAGTCAGAGGAAAAGTACCTTTTTTCGTCGGAAAAGTTAGTAGAAGCGCTGAAATCTTCAAACACAGGCCGTCAATAAGCAGAAACGAAGGATCGCATAGTTAATCGCAAAAATCGACAGCAATAAGGGAAATAAAACCCTAATTTGTGCGAATTTTAGGGAACTAAAACCCTAATTTGTGCGAATTTTGGGGAAATAATTTATAAACTTCAAATACCGGTGAAAGAAAAGGAGAAACCTGTCAAGAGTGGGGTGAGTTTGGAGGATTGGCAACCAAAAGCGGATGATCTAGGTAGAAAAATCTTTGAGAATTGGAAAGTTTGACGGAAAGTGAAAAGAAGAGGGGGGACGAATTTTTTCAGCAAGAAATCAAAATGATTTCTTGAAGGGGGTCACCTCCTATTTATGGGAAGAAAACGCAGGGGTAAATTGGTAAAACCCAAAGGGCTTTACACAATATCCCGTAAGAAAAATCATCATTACCTGTCATAATGAACAGTTAAAGGGAATCTGTCTTTTTACCTTCCCAAGGTGGATTTTGGACTTTTTGAGGGAGTGACGGTTGAATGAAATCTTTTCGAATCCTCCAAAAAATCTTTGAAGGAGAAGAACTCGAGGGCACGAGAGACACCACATTAACTACATAAATCGGACCCAATTCCAGGGGCGATGTTCGGCTACGATTTCGCCTCCTTTCCAAGGGTGAAGGTTTTTTACCAAGTCGAAATCGCACCCAATTACAGGGGCGATGTTCGGCAGCGATTTCGTGTATATTCCAGGGGCGAAGGTTTTTTGCCAAGTCAAAATCGCACCCAATCCCAAGGGCGATGTTCAGCTGCGATTTCGCCTCCATTCCAGGGGATAAGGTTTTTTGCCATGTCGAAATCGCACCAAATTCCAGGGGCGATGTTCAAAGGCTCCTCCTTTGTCCATTTCCCCATGTGAGTGTGGTGAGGTGTAGGAGGAGAGCAGCTCATAATTTCGTGCATATCTGTCCAAAAATGCAGGTGGTGGTTGTAGGAACAAGCTTGGACCACAAGAGTGTTAATGACAGGTGATGTCGCTTTCACAGCTTTGTTATCTCAACCAAAAGCAGTCACATGTTCCATTTCTCATATTCCATGACCTTAGAATATTCCTAGGATTATATGACAACTTCTGAGGGTGAGTGACAACCACGTGAAAAGACAAGAATGCCCCTTTCACGCATTGAGATGCATTTCGGACATTACATTATTTTCTCATGCGCTTGTTCCGGATTGCACAGGCCATAACTTTGTGCTCCAATATTTTTTGTGAACCCATCATATGTCAAATTAAAGCTCTGGATCTTAGCTTTCATATGCAAACAGTCCCATTTCTGCAGGTCTGGCATTCTAAGGCGACAGGAAAGAAGCTTCGAGGAGGAAAGTTGAAGGAGAAGTGGGAAAGGCCCTATCTAGTGGTCGAGCAAGTGAAAGAAGGAACGTTCCGACTGAGTACCTTAGAGGGTGAGACGGTACAGAGGCCGTGGAACCTTTACAATCTCACGAAGTATTATGATTAATCATTAGTCAAATCAAGGTCAAGTATTATCTTTGTAATCCCAATCAATGCTCGTAGTGGCGAGCCGTAGTTTGTAATATGTCCGAACAAGTTTCTGGCCACGAGCCATAGTATGTACTTCGTTTTTAAGTAATGAAAGACCAAAAGCCGCGATGTTGTGTAATATTGTCACTGTTAAAACCCCCAACCCCGCCTCCTCCCAGAGCCGTCAAAGGCGTCAGCAAAGCAAGCGTGAAGCAAGTCAACGCTTCAACCTCCTCTTTGAATAAGGGGCCGAGTGCAATCTCCCAAATGGGGAGCCACTCGAGACGTACAAAAGTACGCGTTATGCCCCTCTTCGGAGGCGAGCCGAATGCAATCACCCATATGGGGAGTCATTCGAGGCGTTTCGCCAAGACAAGAGTCTATAAATTGCCCTACTAAGGTCGAGGGCATTGTTACAACTAACAATTGCCTGGAGCAGGTTAGAAGTTGCCCCTCCTTCATAGCGACACGCGTTCCCAACTAGGGCTCGCGTCGAATAAAAAGTTCAGCTGAGAACAAATTCGCCTACGATGGATAAAATGTCGTAGCTCCCTAAACTTCGACTTGGAAAAAGGGAGGCCAATGGGAAGCCTCCCCTCGAATTGCTAACCGCTAGTAGACGGGCTTCGACCAAGTATTTTTACTGAAACCCCTCGCAAGTATACCACAACCCATGGTAGAACCGAGGCACCCCGAGCATAAATGTCCGATGAATAATCGAACTAAGGCAGGGGCTAAACGGGACGCAATTCAGTCAACCCTCCCCCAACGAAGGGATGGGGATGAGCTAATCGAGCCTATATGATATTCGAGCCGAGAGTGCTCGAACCATTATGTGCATTGCACCGAACGGTCACCCTGTACAAGGAGTCGAATGTCGTCGTAGCTCAAAGGCAATGAGCCATTTAGCCCCGAACGACATTCGCCTCGAGGGCAAAACAGTTTACGGGTGACGGAAATAAGTTCGAAGTTGCGCAAAGGAGTTGACAAACATAAGCACTCAATGGTGCACTGCGTAAAAATGCAAAACGGGTCGAGGCCAAACACCCTGAAATATGGGCGGCCTCGACAATAATGTTAATGGCCAAACACCCTCGAGAGGGCAGCCTACATACACAATATTTGAAGTATATTTTTTTATGGCACATCGCCAAATTAACGTCTATAGGGCAGAAATGGATGCAGGATCTTCAACCGGCTTGGTGAAGTCGAAAGCTGCAGGCAGGTCATACAACTCCTTCTTGGCTGCTGCCTCCGCCGCTACCGCTGCCGCTTCTGCCTCGAGATCGGCGTCCTCATCCTCGGCTTCACCTGCCTCAGGGACCTCACCAACCTCTTCCCGGTTATGCTTGTCCAGCTCGGCACGGTAAGCAGCCTCGAATTCCTCCTCAGACAGCTCGAGAGTACTGAGATTGAAGTTTTCAAGAGCCGACCATGATAGTCGAAGGCCCAACTCGATCCCCTCTTGCTTAGATGAGGCCTTTGCAAGATCGGTTAGGAAAGTGGCGACAGCCGAGCAAGCCCGATTCGCCCATAAAGTCACCTGGCTCGAGGCGTTGACTAGCTTGAGACTTAGTTGGTCCGCGTCTGCCTTAGCCTGCGACAGGTCTCTCGCCAACGAGATGGCCTTCACGTCCGCCTCCGACATAGCAGCCATCGCCTTCTCGTTTTGCTCGTGGCATTCGGCGATATTTTTTTTGGCTTCAGCCAACTCACCCTCAGCTGCCTCCTTCGCCGCTTCCGCTTCCCTCAGCTTCGACTCCATCACTGAACACTTCTCCCTCCATTCAGCCGCCTGAAGAGCGAGCGATACCGCTTCCTGGGCCCAGTTATCAGGCCGAGGGGTACTGCGAGCCAACTCGCACAACGGCTCAGCGGCCCTCCATAGGTCAGGAGTCCCAGGCAAAGCCCCCAAGGCACGCTGAGAAGCTGAATGATCGAGGCGTAAAAGTTCGAAAAAAGCAACACCTAATACAGATGCAAGGAAACAGTTCGAGGAAATTACCCGTCAAAGGGTCCGAACCGCCTACATCCGTCCTCTTGACAGCCGATGTCTCACCCCCCTCGAGCGGCCTCTTTCCTCGACGCCGAGCAGTGAGAGCGCCCTGCGATGGTCGAGTCGTCAATATCGAGAAGAAGTCACCATTACAAAAGGAAGTGTTAAGTACAAGAAGCGAAACAGAACTACCTCTTCGTCCTCATCCTCGGAGCCATCCGAGGCCAAGATAGGGATCACCCGAGGGGTCGACGCCCCGGGTCCGATCACGACACCCGAAACCCCATGTCTCGGAACCGCACCCGCTGAACCCTGCATGATCGCCCAGCGAGGGATCATAGAGTCAGGCGGGGTGGCGGCTTCGGCCGTCGAAGGGGTGGCAACTCGAGCCATAGTGAGTGGCGTGGCTTGAATGGGAGTGGTCGACACGGCCAAATCCAAAGCGCCCCTTTGAAATGGCCAAGGCTGAGTTGGCCCAGCTAACGGAAGATGAGGTCGAAACGATGGAGACGCCCTCGTTGTAGTTGGGCGATCCCCCGTCGGTCGAGCCTTGCCTCCTCGCGGAGTCGTTCGAGCCGTCTTAGCTCGGGCAGCGTTTCGAGCGCTCCTCGAACTCTCCCTCCTAGCCCTTTGAGCCATGAGTCGATTGAGGTTCGGTATAGTGGAACTCCAACGGTCGAGGTTCGCTTTTACTTGAGCGTGAGCGGCACCTGAAAAGCGGACAACAACGAATTAAGCAAAGAGCAATGTGTATATGGGAAGCATACATTAGATCGAGGCCCGAATATATCAACCAGACCGGATCCTTCAGCATGGATAAGATGGGCACCCATGTCTCGTCCCCCGGTCCGCCACCGAGCCGTTGGAAAAAATAGTCTTTACACCGATCCTCGGCGTTAGAGAGCCTCGAAACAGTATCCCGAAGCACTCGACGACCAGGGGATCGGTACGGTACATCGAGGTGGCTACTCAACGGAGTGCCATCGCCTGTAGTGATGCAGTAAAACATATTTTTCCAATCGAGCCCTCGCCCGGGCTTCCCGGGGTGGGTAACGATCTGATGGGTCGCCGTCTTGCCTCGAACGGCGAAGTTTTTAAACCCCCACTGGTCGCTGGTAGCAGTGTGAAGGTACCGAAATAGGTTGACAGACAGTGGGAACCTTGCCGCTCGGCAAGTCATGATAAAGCCGTTCAAGGTGATAAAGGCGTTGACGGAGAGCTCAGAGGGGCAAATGTCGTAGTAATTCAGGACATGCCGAGAAAAGGAGCACAAGGGTACGAGAAACCCATAAGAGAAGGCCAACGCGTGCACCCCGAGGCAGTTGTCTGGGGGCGACGCGCATACCGATCCCGCTGCAGGGACCACTAGAGTAAAGGGATCGCGAATGCGATTCTCCCTCTCGAAAGCCCAAACAACAGCATCGGTCTGAGACATCTGCCACTGTTCGTCGATCACTGCCGTGGTGAATGTGTTCGCATGAACCCTATATGGAGGGGCTCGAGGCGCCATTGAACGAGGGGGTTCCTGCGAGGGGTCAACGCCCGAGTTAGGATCGATACGAATGGTTCGAGCCCGTCTCGGGTCTATTGAACCCCCAGACCTCTCGCGAACCGTTTGTTTAGTTCTCGCCATCTGAAAGAAAGAAAGAGGCGGTCACACACTCACCTCATGCGAGCCATCGCCTTTCATTTCCCTTCCCCGATGACGAGACTGAACACCCCACACTCGATGGGTCGACTAGAAGTCGAGAAGAATCGAAGGGTCGAAGTGGGGAAAGCAAGACAGCCGCGTGGCGTTATCGCTTCCCACCGCCGACCTCGAAAGTCGAGTATGTCATCGAGCGTTATCTGGAATCCCAGTCTCAGCACTCGGCCGGCGTCCCATTGCCGCCGGAGTGAGACCGACATCCCGGATTCGTCACGGGACAAGCGAAAACAAGACATGAAAAGTCGTGGAAAGACGATAAAAATACGTACTGTAATCGGAGAAGAAAGCTACTGCGAGATTGGAGAAAAGAAATAGCGTCGCCGGAGTCGAGAGCTGCGCTGGAGAAGGAGCACGGGCAGAGTAAAAGGAGAGATTTTGAAGAAGAAAGTTGAAGAAGAATCAAGAATGAGGGTGAGTGAAACCCTCACCCTATTTATAGGGGTAAAAGACGAGGGGCAAAAACGTAAAAACGCATTTTTTACACAACTTCCCAAGTGCCGTCAGTCATCATTACGACGCAGGAGTCAAAAGATTTTTCGCGTTTTCCCGAGGTTACTTTATGCGGGATTCGAGGAGATAGTGGGCGTGCAAACCGCCAAAATTCCCGCCGAATCCCAAGGAGAACAATGAATGCGAAAAACGTAGCGAGCCGAAATTTGCAAGCTCTCCCAGGCGAGGGATCGAGGACTCGAAAGGGGTGAAATTTTCGAACCATTATCGGTTCGAGCCATCAATCCCACGCCTAAGGGGCGAAATTTTCGAGCTCTCCCAGGCGAGGGATCGAGGACTCGAAAGGGGTGAAATTTTCGAACCATTATCGTTTCGAGCCATCAATCCCACGCCTAAGGGGCGAAATTTTCAAGCTCTCCCAGGCGAGGGATCGAGGACTCGAAAGGGTTGAAATTTTCGAACCATTATCGGTTCGAGCCATCAATCCCACTCCTACGGGGCGAAATTTTCGAGCTCTCCCAGGCGAGGGATCGAGGACTCGAAAGGGGTGAAATTTTCGAACCAATATCAGTTCGAGCCATCAATCCCACGCCTAAGGGGCAAAATTTTCGAGCTCTCCCAGGCGAGGGACCGAGGACTCGAAAGGGGTGAAATTTTCGAACCATTATCAGTTCGAGCCATCAATCCCACGCCTAAGGGGCGAAATTTTCGACGCAGTTTAAACTGCACAGAAGTGCACAAGAGCCTCAATAGGGTACGTTGCATCACACGGCTTTACCAAGGTCCACCTAGTACACTTCGATAAAGGGCGACCAGGGCTCGTACCCTAGTCGCTGCTAATGAGTCCGCCCATGTCGACAATGAAGGGCGCGACCAAGCTTCGAGGGGCTCTGTTGGTACCACTTTGGTATTGGGTCATAGCCATTAGGTATAAAGGCCCATATGATGCAACAAAACCCAGTTAAGGGCAGCCCTTAGATGAAAGCAAAATGAAGGGTCAGGATTGAGTGGGAAAACCTAGGATGATTCCTAGGACTCCCATTCTTTCCTATAAATACCCCTTTTTTTATGAGCTACAGGAGGCAGATTCTTACACAAATTCTGTCATTCAGTCATTTCCCTGATTATTCCCCTTGATTTACGCATAAAAGACCCTTTCTGTCTTTAGTGCCACCCCTCCCCGAGCCATATTCTGACTTGAGCGTTGGAGGGGCGACGCCTGGCGAAAACCAGGCTCCCTTTTTGCAGGTACTCGGCGAGGCGTCCTAGCTCACTGTCCTTCGAAGAAACTCACTCCAACATATAGTGTCGGTGATAGGATAGAAAATCCTCGATTCCCTTGTTTGGTTGTTTGGGACGATTCGTGGTTATTTTGAGGTACTCTTTGATCCGATGGTGTTATTCGGGACCTAGGCTAAAGAGGGCGTTGTGTGTGAGCGGCTTAGGGACACTTAGGGCATTGTAGGTTCCTTAGCCATTTGGTTATTGTTTGTGGTTGTGTTTCATGATGCATTAGACGATGGTTGGGGACCGTTGCGTTGAAGTTACATCCGTGACGGCCCCTAACGAGGAAGACGAAGACCATAAAAGAAGTAGATGAGATAGGTAGATGTCATTTTCCGCCCGTGTTGCTTGTCAAAAGACCTTGGGCACAATTTGGAGATGTTGGTAACACCATTTTGTAGTGGTAAAAGTTGAGTTTTTATGCATTCAAATGGTTGCTTTTGGATAAATTTGTTATCTAATTCTGTCAATCGTGTATTTGTGCTTTAATATAAGAATTAGTGGTTTTTGAATGTATTTATGGCCTCAAGATTGATGTGCGATTGTGTGAAATGGCAACGAGGCCATAAAATATGATCCAAGGAGCGAGATGCCAAGTTTTGGGCAAGTTTGGAAGGAATTTCAGTTCATTTACGGATGATCGACTTTGAAACTTCATAACATTCAAATGGCTTATCATTTTTGAAGTGAAACTAACGGCATATTAAAGTTCATGATCTTAGCTTTCCAGGAAGTGGTCACACGTCCTCACAGACCAAGTAACGAAGAAGTTATGACCGTTTGAAAAATATCGCTAGAACCAGTCCGCCGACAGAAACAGAGGCCTTTAGACGACTCATCCCAAAGTCAGACGAGTCGTCCCGCTACTGTGTCGGCTTATTTGCAGATTTCCTTAATCCGTTTTTTAATCTTTTAGTATAAATACCTAAGCTTTGTTTTATATTTTTCATTCAGTTTTCTCAAGACCTAAAGTTGTATTCTGAAGAATTATGCAAGGCTAAAGGCTTTTTATTCTCAGACTTATTAATCGAAGCTATTATCACCGACAATTGTGAGTTTGATTTCTAATTCTTAATTTCGTTTGAGTATTGTTTATTCTCCTGCTTTCATTGTTATTATTGATTGATTTGTTGTTAATTAGGTGGCCACTAATTAGCCTTAGATTAATCAATATTGCTAGATTCTCAATTAAAGGATTAGTTGTTGAATCGATTAGTAGAAACTAGGTCTAATTGCGTGCTGATCTTTGTGATTAGATTTAGGGGAGAATAAACATATTAATTGATGATCGAAACCGCGTGTGTATAGATCATGTTAATCTAAATTGATATCGTTTAATTACTTTATGCTTTCGCTGGATTGAATTTAGGCACGCGTCTTTGTTATCCACCGATTAGAGCTATTAGGTAAGGCTGATCTCTCCTCTTAGATACATTTAAGAAACGATAGGAAATTATGTTTCTACAACTTAGTACTCAACGGATTAGGATTAGTTGATAAGTAGGATCAATTAGGTGAACGATAGTGGGTATTAATTGTCCGAGACTCTTTCCCTCCATTTATTTACAAATTACTCTCTTTGCTTTTGATTATTTGATCACTTACACTCAAAAACCCCCCATTTACTTACTTTTCACACTTAGACGATTACTGATCTCTGTGGATACGATCTCACTTACCCATTACTACGTTTTAGGTTTGTGTGTTAATTAATATTTGAATTAGGCATACGACTTTAGCCAGTCAATTTTTGGTGCCGTTGCCGGGGAATGGTTTTAATTTGTCTTTGTGTGTTTTAGCTTAGATTTGCATGAGTTGTTTTCATTTGTTGTGATTCATGGCTATTATAAAATTTGAGCAATTTCCTTATGAATCTTTTCATGACTATTATGTTCGACTTATGGAACATGTAATTGATCTGGCTTATCGTGGTAGTGTTTTCGTTGAATGGGAATTAAATCTTATTATTCTTAGAGCCATAACCTCTGAAACTTGGGATTTGGCTCACTATATGAGTAATGGTAGTTTTGAATCCATGGATACTACTGAGATTTTTGAATTTTGGAAGAATATGGCACTTGAATCTTTTGAGGTACAATTGAAGGATAGTCATATGACTTTTCGTACTATGCCTCCAAATTTTGAAATTGATGTTGATTGTTTGAACATGTCGGAAATTAAGGTAACCGAAGAAGAAATTTTTGAAGTTAATCAACCTTCACGAGAGCATATTAAGGATTCTTTGGTTATGGCCTAGAGACTAATGTGAGCTAGTGTGGCACTCTTTCGGACGAGGATGTTATAGTTTTGGATGATAGTGTTGATTATGTTGATTCTTGTGATTTTTCCAAGGAGAATGGGATTAGGGAGACAGCGCATGAGCATATTGAGGTTCCCCCCACTAAGGGAGCTTCCCTCACATCTCCAATTAGCGAACCTATTACATTAATCCCCAAACCCCCATGGGTCAATTAATGTCATGCCGTTTTATCCTTGTTTTATGATGTGTTGCATCAACATTCTGAAGATTGTGATATAGAGAATAGATTTGAGCGTGGAGGTCTAGACAACCCACATCTACATGGTATCGCGACCTCTATTGATTATACATTGTTGTTTACTAACGTTTTCTATTGTCAATCTTTTGAGACTTATGCCAGCTCATTCGACAAACTTTTAAGAGCATTGAATTGTTCCGCTCTTGAGCCATGTCTTTTTATCTGTTCCAAGTGATCCAGGAAGAGAGTCATGATATGCGTCAAGCCAACGACACTAACCAAGTGCGCTTTTTGGTCGACAACCCAAGTATTGTTTTAGTTTTATTTTCTTTTTCCTTTTGATTTGTTTGTTTCTTGTGTAGGTTTAAAAAAAACACTAAAAATCCAAAAGAAAAAAAGAACATGTTCATCAGGTATGCATTCTTTCTATCTTTTTATCCTCCTAGTTTTTCTAACCTTTCTTTCCCACCTCAATTCATTTCACCAGTTTTCGATGTTATAGTTTTGGATGATAGTGTTGATTGGGGAGACATCACATGAGCATATTGAGGTTCCCCCCACTAAGGGAGCTTTCCTCACATTCCCAAATATAGAGCAAATCCATTATCCACACGTTGTGCGCCTGACCCAAGTCGAACCTTGGGCTCTAATACTACTTGTTCGGCCCCTGCGTCTGGCGACTACCTGTCCAATTAGTACGATATTGTCCGCTTTGGGCCACGCTCTCATGGAATTGTTTTTGGAATCTTTCCCAAAAGGTCTCATACTAATTAGTTTGGTAATCCTTTTTAAGGCAGTCTTTCACTCCTTTTTTCTCTTATGTGGGATTTGGGTTTGCCCTGCAACACATTACATAAAAACATTTTTACATTATAAAAAAAAACTTCCTGAAAAAAAAGTGCATGTACATGGAAAAAACATGTACTTACCTAGGTCATTACATCTAGAATACATGTAAGGACCACGGTGATTTCATCACTACGCCAAAAATAGCATATAACACCGGTATATATAACACCGGTTAACCTAAAACCGGTGTCAGAAATCAATAAGACACCGGTTGTTCATCACCCGGTGTTATAAGCCATCTAAAAAAAAAGAATTGCGTAAAGTATTGAAAATGAATTATAAAAATAAGTAAAATATCTAGGAGCATTTTTAACACCGGTTGTGTATAAAACCGGTGTCATATGTGGACACATAAGACACCGGTTGTATATAAAACCGGTGTCTTATGTGTAATAGAAAAAAAGAATTGCGTAAAGTATTGAAAACAAATTATAAAAATAAGTAAAATATCTAGGAGCATTTTTAACACCGGTTGTGTATAAAACCGGTGTCATATGTGGACACATAAGACACCGGTTGTATATAAAACCAGTGTCTTATGTGTAAGAAAAAAAAAAAAAAAAAAGAATCTAAAAAAGCTCCACATCGTTATTTCCTCTAGAGTCACGCACTGCACGTCTCTCCTTCCTCTCATTTTAACGTATTCTCTCCAAAAAAAAAACCCCTATCTTCCTTCTTCAATGAAACAAATTTTCTTCCTTAATTATCAACCCCATCTCCTCCCTCAATTATCAACCTTTCTTCCAACATCTTCATCCTTTGATTAGATCGTCTCTTTGTCATCTCTACTGTAACAACCCTAAATTTTGACCAACTATAAATAGAAATAAATTTAGAATTGTCACGCCGCAATTGACTATCAAGTCAATTGCTAGGCTAGAAGTTCAACTGCAACTAACCAACGGAAAATAAAACAGCGGAAGTCTTTAAATGTCGAGCTATAGTTCTCAAAACGAATTCCAAATTACATAATCAGAACGAAATGAAGTCTGAGACAAAAACAAAGTCTTTCGAAAATTCCCAACATGATCAACTTCGTAAGCATGCAGCCATATCATCAAGACCTGTCAACTATGCCATCGAAGATTGACATAGGCCCCAGAACACGGTAGGGACGAACCAGAAAACAGAACGTCAGCACAGGCTGAGTAAGAAATAACAAGCATAAAGAACAAATAAGATACGCGCCTTGAGGCGCGTAGCTAACAAGAACGAATTGACGTTATAGCATAGGAATATCAATAGAGCATCGTCGCCCAATATATATATACATTTCTTAATCATATTTTCGGCCAGGGTCCTACCCCATAGCCCCACTTAACGAACTTTGTTCGAGCTAGAGTTGTAATTAAAGCCCTAATAATCCCGACTGTGCACACCCCTCACAAGACAGGCCGGTAGGATGAGCTCCCATCTAGGAGGAAGACTATTAGGAAGTCGGTAGCTAATCCGACCCTACGTACCTTGATCAGAGGTATATCAAACGATGATCGGCCGAGCCGAATACATCGTACTCTAGGTGGAGTCATTTATTTTCTTTCATCCGTTTTATATACATTGTTCACGCGTGCATTATTTGACGATGCAAATTACAAAGATCATAATCGGTAGATACTTGAAGCTAAACAAAAACACAAGCAACAAGCAAACATACCACTCGACCGAGTGGCCGAGTGGTGGTCTCGGCTAGAGGCCGAAGGGCCAAGGAAGGCAAGAGGCCGAAGGCCGTGGGGAGTATGGTGGTCGAATGACCGCAACAAACATTGATAAGATGGAAAGAAAATATAATCAGTGCTACAATTAGGCACAAGCGAAGCGGGTAATAAGAATGATTGTGTAAAGCAAGAACATACGATGATCAAGCAAAGTGTATCAAACAAGATAATGGTTAGTGAGAGATTTGTGATCAACGTTCTTACCTTACAACGCTAATCCTTAATCATCCAATTATAAACTCAATCCACAATTCCCTAATCTAAAAGATGTAATCATAAGTCTTACAACTCACAACTATCACTAATATGAAACGGATCCACAAAGGGATAGTGGTAAAGAAACACGAATAACGTCTACCTCCGATATTGGATGACCACCAAATTTTAATATGTTGTATAAGGGTATGTCAGAAACCTCTCCTCAAACTTTCGTCCACAAAATCCAAGGGGATCAACGGGAATCAACTTCACAATGAGCCACCAATAACAATTAGGGTTTACTCACTAAAACCAATGTAACTTTTGATACAGAATTCTAGGCCTTACCAATTTTTTATATGTTTTCAAAGATATAGTTAGGAACACCCCTACAAAATATCGTCTTAAAATACCTTCTGAGTCGACGGGAATCATCAGAATACCGAGGCGGCGACACAGTTTCCGGGTAGATAGATACAGCTCTACTAAACCACCTCTACAGTGAGCATCCCATGGAATATTGGCATGATCTACATGTTGTTAGATTCGTATCGAAATCACGGTTCTAACGCCACCAACCACGACTTAAGAAAAGGTCGTATGAGAAAGTTATGTGTGTTTGGAGTTGACACAGTTGTGCTGAGATCTTGTGCGGGTGGAGGCTACGAAAAGAAGAGAGAGGGAGAGAAGGAGGCCGAATGGTTATGAAATAAAGCAAGGGTTTTCTTTATTATATGTATATATAGGTATGAGGGTAGACTCGGGTTTGGGCTTTATTCGTTGGGTGAGATGAGTGATCCATAAACCCGACCCAAACTCAATTATAGGAACTCATTTTATCTTCCAATAATCGATTTAAAAAAGTAACACCCTTATTAATTAATTACCCAAAAATACGGGGTGTTACAGTCTTCCCCCCTTAAAACAAAGATTTGTCCCGAATCTTAAATTCATTCTCCAAAGTGTCCTCAATTACAGTCCTTCCAAGTTTATAGTTCTCCAAACACTTGTTCAGTCACACAACTCCATTTACAACCGCTTGAGCATTCGAGCAAAGAGAGGGAGATGAAAGTAAATAGGCTTATATGTGTTTGATAATATACATGGTACTAGGACACCATATACGATGAGAATAAGTAGTGACTCAACAACATAATTGCATGTATGAAAGGAAAGGAGTGAGAAATGGTATGTCAATACGTGTGCATCGTCAGTGCACAAAACGAGTACGTTTGCATCATTAGTGCACAGAATAGGTATACATGCATCGTCAGTGCATGTAGTAAGTATGTCAATTTATCAGAATAATTCGATAAGATGCAACACGATTCATATAATAACAAGTGAAATCACGTAATTCACATAATTCAGAGCCAAGGACGAACATACGACGTTCTCATCCCCCTTAAAGAAAAGGTTCGTCCTCGAACCAATGTACTTTATGTATCATGCGAGGAAATTATCTGACCATCGATAAATGCCACTTTTCACTTGTGTTTCCCAAATTAATATTTCATTGTCTCTTTCTCATCCCCAGGTCGATCATGCTTTGTCGTATTTCCTCGTGATTGTCGTTGATAGACATGGAACACATTACTAAAATAGAACCTTTCCTGAAGCCGGCCGGCAACTCAAACTTGTACCATATCTCGATCCTTAGAAGTTTTACTGAAATATTTATGTCCATTTGAATCTCATCGTTGCCACTTCCATGTCAAACCTTTATTGGAGTGTTCCCATCTACACAAGGTATTGTCATTTAAACCTCAGAGTACTATTTAGTATCAAGACCACCGTCGTAGAACTTGTATCTAAAATCTCAACTCACATGTAAGTTGAACTTCCACAGTCATATTTCTTAATGCATATAGGCAGCTGGCTAAACAATATCTTAATATTCCATGTATCCTTCACATTCTTGTTCGACAAAGTGAATTGACATCGATCGTCCCTCTATTGTGAGCCACTCAAGTCGTCATCCTCTTTATATTGTTGTGAGCTCATAAAAGACGTTGTAAACTTTTAAGCTAAACTTTCATCTCCATAATTGTTGTCATCTAGTGTCGTTTTACCCCGGCAAGATATTGTCGTCATCTAATAATTGTTTTATCGCACTGAGGAGACTCATTTTTTTTTTTTTTTTTTTTTTGCTAATGACTTTACATAGACCTTTATGCTTGCTTGGTGTGTCCGGGATTTTTATATTCTCTATGCCATTCACGATGGTTCCATAACTCCTTAAGTTGTTGACCACAACTTTTGAGTTTCCACCTCATCGTTAACTTGTCATCTCATACTACTCATTAAGTTTCAGTAATCTCGCTGAATGTCTGATGTTAGATCCTTGAATTATACACCTATTTCACCCTTTTCGTGATGGCCTAAACTCGAATGTCTCTAAAGTTTAAGACTATAATCATCACTTTAACCTCAATTCAAGTAGGTCATTCTCCTCATACTCATTGGGTTTCCTGAACACGCTCGCTGTAGTTCTCCAAATTTTATCCATTCATGACTCACATCAACCCTTAAGTAATACTTAGAGTCAACTTCTTTGGTTGTGCGAACGAGTTTAATCATATAATCATATGACCTTAATGTGTTAAGAGTATCACCCGTCAGCTAGGAGTTTTCCTTCCATATCCAGTTCTCATTTGATCCTCAAAACATATTGTACAGGCCTCGGAGTCACTTTTCTCTGTTTCTTGCACATTGGAGTCTTCTTGAATCCATGTCTCACAGGTAGTGTAGACCTTAAAGCAATACACAAGCTTTATGTATCTGCAAGGAAACCCTTTCGGGACTTGATCAAACACATATTCGTATCCAAAGTTCCCAAGTGTTGACGCACTTTTTAGCCTTAGTCATTAAGACCATCATCCTAAATTGACTTGAAGAAACTTCGTCCTTGTAAACATGTAGCCTCAAGTCTCAAACTTGTCAAGCTAAAACTGATATGATTATCCTTAGTTCTCTTTTGTTGTCTTCTCATCTGTTTCATAACACCAAAGCCGCCTGAACTAATGCAATACAACTGTAACTTCTCAAAAAGGGGTTTAATTTTATTTTCAGTAACTCAATACCATAGGCGTTATGTAGGTAGTATCAACTCTGATCATAATAACAATCGCTAGATCCTCTATACAAAGTCCTTTTCGATTATCTAACACTTTTAAATTTCTTCTACGACAATTCCAATCCCATAACTCTACATCTTCGAAGTTCTCATTCCTTTCCTAGTTATTTAAACCAAAATGTATTAGGAGTCATCCTTTAACTTGAAATTAAAATCAAAGCCTCCAACGACTTCAAATCTCAAGATATGATGCTCAAAGTGCCTTGAACTCAAAGGGCGCAACAACGCTACCACCTCGAAATTACTTCACATTCCATTAACTTGTTTGTCAGGGTAAATACTATCAATCCATATCGACTAAGTTCATTTGTCGCAAGCCACAACGTCAAGAATGTAAATTTAACCAAATTAGATATAGCGCCCCATACGTTATCTTTTCCATTAGACTTGGGTGTCAATCACTAAGCACGCCCCATCTCAATCTTAATTTATCCACCAAAACATGATCTACAATGCCTTCAGAAAGACCGATGCCAAGGGCATAGTGTACAAACACCACTCATGAATAATAGCATTCCATGCATATGAAGTCTCAAAATTAACCTTGCAGTAGTGGATTCAAACAATATCTTTATGTCGACTTTGCCCTACACATTATATGGTACATCAGTCCTACTAACTTATGACCTCGATATTGTTGTAGCACAGCGACGTTCCTTTTCTACTTACGTCTACACTCCATTGTTGAAAGTCGAGAGGCAACTTATGAAACAAATATTGTCCTAGTGGTTCTGTTGTGTTATGTTTGACTTGTAGGTTGGAGGTTCAAACCTTGTAACAAACAAATGTGTCTCACTTCCTTCGAGTCTTGCATGTACGCGACTAGTTGAATCTCCTTCACCACTTCGGTTTTCGAACAATTGTTGAAGTCATAACCATGTTATCTCTTCCATTTTATTAATTATACCAATCACGTACCAATAGGTGTAACTAACCTTGAACGTTGAATCTTTGTCCCCAAACCATCTAATTGTACCTCTAAAATTTTAATACCCAAATTTAATTGATCAATCCTCATGATAACCTCAAAATTTCACTTCCCATTATATATTAGGCGCCCAACACTTCTATCATATGATTTACCGAAAGAAAACTCATACAGATATATCGATGATTCGAGAACTCATGAATGTGTCCCTTTGCTCATTTATATTCCATAATACTACAATCATGCATAGGCAGTAATTACCAACGCTAGCCGTAATTCATACAATATAGTCCCAAATCAAATTTGATTACTCACTTAAAACCCATAAGCACCAACCTTTACCCAAACGGCCCTAACTTGAAGAATCTTGTTATGGGTCCCGAGGTAAATAGTTTACCTTTATGGTACGACTTTCAAATGAACCAAGTATGAAATCCCATGTAATACTAATAATCAACCAACCGTATTATTCAAGTGTTTTATTTGATCATACGAAATTAGAGTAGTGCTTTCCTGTTTAACTCGTCCATATGATTTATCAATTACTGATTCAATTTAAATTATGTAAGGAGAAAGACGGAAAGTAGTGCAGGCTGCGCCTTGGCTAAGACCGGTGGACACTCTCCCTGGTGCCAACGTGAGCCATCGGTCAAACCGAGTCCGGCCATTTAGAACGGGTGAGTCGAGGACACAAAACACACAGACATATAAGTTTTCAGATAGCACGTGATCTCAATCAAATAACATTGACCTGAACATATTTATAGGGGCATTGTCTCCTTTTTCTAAAATGATTACAAGACACATAGTCTAAATGCAAAGGAAACAATGCAAGGGAAATCACAGAAATCCTCAATTTTAAAGTATCGAACCCAAAATCGTGTCACTTCTAGCTTGCACTACTTTAAAACCTCACAACTCTTGCAGAAATATATATTGACCTTTAATTTGTCCCAACAGAATTTGATTCATTTCGAGAGTTCCTTCAAAATTTAGGTGCTTCCAGTACCGTAAATTGCATAACAAATCCTTGTCATCTAACCCCAAAATGTCGAAAACAATCATATGCCTGATATCCTCAATAAAATTTCTCAGTTCTCTTAACGTTACTTGGCATTCCCAATTTCTCAGGTCTCTTAACGTTACTTAAAATCATGTCGATGGCATTTGAATGACGTAAGGTCGAGTATACAAGAACCTACCACGCATAAGCTTAGCTCCTTCATAGACTCACCATTACTACTCCCTTCTTCGACTTTTCACTTTCCCTTAAAATAATCGTTGTACTAGATTCAATTGGTGGAGCAAAGTTAGATTGAGTAGTGTCGGCTGTTTCTACAGGAATAAGCATAGGTTCGTCTCGATTCATTTTTCCCAACGATCTTATTTGATTCAATACCATGAATAGAGTTTTATGGTTAGGAAAAGAGGAAGTAGACGATTGCTTCCAAATTTGTGGTTTACCACCATCTCACATACACAAACCCAAAGGTATGTTTAGTCTCATATCTCACCTAAAATGGCCAAATCCTCGATAACTATAAACATTCAGTGCTCAAATACAATCATACTATCATCATCTTCAACTCATCCCTAATATAAACCCAAAAGGTACTTAATGCCTCTATTTAACTTGCAATACTGTCGATCTATTCCAATACCCTAGTCGCCTTAAGCATTTCAATATCACATTCGAAACAATAAACTAAATTTCGAAACTCATAAATCAATAGATCATCAATTACTGTTAGCACCAAAGATAATCTCCAAAGTGGGTCGGTGTAAAATATTCACTTTTAGAACACCCAAAAATCAATCCAAGAACTCCATGGTGTAGTACAAGAAACAAGTAGCACGTAGCAACTGGCATGCGAATGAATGCACCCGACTCGCCCCCATTTTAAAACTTCCAAAATTTGTTTTGAAAACTTTTGTAGACTCGACGAATCAGAACCTAACGCTCTGATACCAACTGTAACAACCCTAAATTTTGACCAACTATAAATAGAAATAAATTTAGAATTGTCACGCCGCAATTGACTATCAAGTCAATTGCTAGGCTAGAAGTTCAACTGCAACTAACCAACGGAAAATAAAACAGCGGAAGTCTTTAAATGTCAAGCTATAGTTCTCAAAACGAAATCCAAATTACATAATCAGAACGAAATGAAGTCTGAGACAAAAACAAAGTCTTTCGAAAATTCCCAACATGATCAACTTCGTAAGCATGCAGCCATATCATCAAGACCTGTCAACTATGCCATCGAAGATTGACATAGGCCCCAGAACACGGTAGGGACGAACCAGAAAACAGAACATCAGCACAGGCTGAGTAAGAAATAACAAGCATAAAGAACAAATAAGATACGCGCCTTGAGGCGCGTAGCTAACAAGAACGAATTGACGTTATAGCATAGGAATATCAATAGCAGCAGAGTGTATTATCAAAAGAGCATCGTCGCCCAATATATATATACATTTCTTAATCATATTTTCGGCCAGGGTCCTACCCCATAGCCCCACTTAACGAACTTTGTTCGAGCTAGAGTTGTAATTATCGCCCTAATAATCCCGAGTGTGCACACCCCTCACAAGACAGGCCGGTAGGACGAGCTCCCATCTAGGAGGAAGACTATTAGGAAGTCGGTAGCTAATCCGACCCTACGTACCTTGATCAGAGGTTATCAAACGATGATCGGCCGAGCCGAATACATCGTACTCTAGGTGGAGTCATTTATTTTCTTTCATCCGTTTTATATACATTGTTCACGCGTGCATTATTTGACGATGCAAATTACAAATATCATAATCGGTAGATACTTGAAGCTAAACAAAAACACAAGCAACAAGCAAACACACCACTCGACCGAGTGGCCGAGTGGTGGTCTCGGCTAGAGGCCGAAGGGCCAAGGAAGGCAAGAGGCCGAAGGCCGTGGGGAGTATGGTGGTCGAATGACCGCAACAAACATTGATAAGATGGAAGGAAAATATAATCAGTGCAACAATTAGGCACAAGCGAAGCGGGTAATAAGAATGATTGTGTAAAGCAAGAACATACGATGATCAAGCAAAGTGTATCAAACAAGATAATGGTTAGTGAGAGATTTGTGATCAACGTTCTTACCTTACAACGCTAATCCTTAATCATCCAATTATAAACTCAATCCACAATTCCCTAATCAAAAAGATGTAATCATAAGTCTTACAACTCACAACTATCACTAATATGAAACGGATCCACAAAGGGATAGTGGTAAAGAAACACGAATAACGTCTACCTCCGATATTGGATGACCACCAAATTTTAATATGTTGTATAAGGGTATGTCAGAAACCTCTCCTAAAACTTTCGTCCACAAAATCCAAGCGGATCAACGGGAATCAACTTCACAATGAGTCACGAATAACAATTAGGGTTTACTCACGAAAACCAATGTAACTTTTGATACAGAAGTCTAGGCCTTATAAATTTTGGATATGTTTTCAAAGATATAGTTAGGAACATCCCTACAAAATATCGTCTTAAAATACCTTCTGAGTCGACGGGAATCATCAGAATACCGAGGCGGCGACACAGTTTCCGGGTAGATAGATACAGCTCTACTAAAACACCTCTACAGTTAGAATCCCACGGAATATTGGCATGATCTACATGTTGTTAGATTTGTATCGAAATCACGGTTCTAACGCCACCAACCACGACTTAAGAAAAGGTCGTATGAGAAAGTTATGTGTGTTTGGAGTTGACACAGTTGTGCTGAGATCTTGTGCGGGTGGAGCCTACGAAAAGAAGAGAGAGGGAGAGAAGGAGGCCGAATGGTTATGAAATAAAGCAAGGGTTTTCTTTATTATATGTATATATAGGTATGAGGGTAGACTCGGGTTTGGGCTTTATTCGTTGGGTGAGATGAGTGATCCATAAACCCGACCCAAACTCAATTATAGGAACTCATTTTATCTTCCAATAATCGATTTAAAAAAGTAACACCCTTATTAATTAATTACCCAAAAATACGGGGTGTTACATCTACATTGCTACAAGTGATTTTATGTTAATTTGGTTGAATTTGGGGATTTATTTAGGGTTGAAATCGAGGGGAATGTGTATTTTGTGGTTTTTATAGATCTAGAATAATTCTTGTTTGATTTTTTTTTTTAAACTTGTGTTTTCATGATTTTGATCCTAGGTAAAATGATTATTTTTTTTTCGTTTTAATTAAGCTAAAATAGGTTTTGATTTTTTTTCTCTCACTTGTGTTGATGTTGTGTTGTTATTCCCAGATCTCAAGTTTGAATTCACTATCATGTTTCATGATTTTGATGATGATAGGTACGTTGATCTTAACTTTCTATTATTCAGTTGTTCGTTTTTTGCTTGATCTCTGATTTCTTCCTTATTTATTGTTTTTCCGTTTTAAATCTCCTCATAATTTTTTTAATTTGTGTCGAAAGCCCAGATTTTCTGGAGAACATAGTACCCTGTGCTTGCTTGCTTTTCGTTTTTAATTTTCCTTGTGATTTTTTTTTATGATCTTTGTCAATGGGTTTGATAATTTTTTGTTATTACATTATAGGTCAATCTTGTGGAGGAGATAGAGAGATTGATGGCAAGAGGAGATGCAGAAGAACAAGTTGATGGAGGTAGAAAAGTTGCAAGGAGAGGTTGATTTTAGTACAGAACACGATTCTAAAATTGTTGCAAATGCGGATTTTTTTTTTTTACAATGGTAACATAAGATACCGGTTGTTCACATACCCGGTGTCTTATGTGTACAACAACAACAACAACAACAACAACCAAGCCTTATTCCCAAAATGATTTGGGGTTGGCTAACATGAATCGTCGTCTAGTAACCGTCTTGTGTACGCCATGAAATTTCAAAACGTTGTAAACCTTTTCGGAGTATTTAAACACTTTCAAAGGGTCGTCAAAATAAATTAAAAGGGTAAAAAAAAAAACATATGAACTTGGAACACAAGATAAAATTTTTGGCAAAAGAGTTAGGGAAACCAAACAAATAAATCCAATGAGTCAGATTAAGTCATCCGCATGTATAGAGTCTCTTATGTGTGTACAAAGTTAATTCATATTTAACACATAAGACACCGGTTTTGGGCTCAACTGGTGTCTTACGTGTATCTTACAACACCGGTTATTTTTTTCGTAACCGGTGTTTTAGGATAAGACACCGGCAGTCCAGACACCGGGTATAACCGGTGTCTGATTGATTTAGGACCCGGTGTTATATCTTTTTTTTGGCGTAGTGCATGTAAGACACATGTGCCGACCTAGGGCCTTACATGCGCTTTGCATGGAACCACCTTGTTCCATACATGTGAAAAACATGCACTGACCTAGGTGGTTGCATGTAAAATACATGTGAGGTCCTTGGCCAGTACATTTGTTTTACATGTACTCTCCTAGGACTGTACATGGAAGATACATGTAATTATCTTAGGTCGTTACATTTTAAATACATGTACAACCTAGGATCGTACATATGTTTCTCGTGTACGAACATAGGACAAGACATGTATTCAACATGTACACTCCTAGGCATGTACATCTTTTTCACATGTCACCTTATTTTTTTTTTATTTTAATACATATATGATTCATATTTTCCAAATAATTTAAATGTCTAGGCTTCATTGAAGGATTTTGGTGGGGATGCCGTTGATTATAGTTATTTGTTCATCACCGATGTACGATTTCATACATTTGAAGATGTATTGAGATGGGCATATGATGTTGCACATGCGCACAAGTTTTTCTTGCATAAGTCATCCTACAAAACAGGCTCCGAGGAGTGGGGTCGACGTTATATTTGGTGCGATAGGGGAAAAAAGGAAGTATATAGTCAGTATAATTGTCCATATTAAGTGTGAGGAAGAATACAACTACATATAAGTGTGGATTTCTATTTTCAATTAGAATTCATGAGATGCATTATGATGGTCGTAATCAGATTTTTCCTAACAGGGAAAGCATAATGATCCATTACTAGTTTATGAACAAGGTCACCAGAGGCAAAAGAGTTTCAAAATGGACATTAAGAGAGTCGTTGAGGATTTGATTGCTACTCAAGTTTATTTAAATCAAATTCGGTAGGCACTTAGAATGAAGTACGCGGAGACCAACTCACCTACTTTAAAACAAATCAACAACATGAGGCAGATCCTATGACTTCAAAGAATGGGTGATCGGAACCCCATTCAACACATGTTTCACCTTGCAGAGAGGTCTAACTATACATTTTTCAATGGGATGAGATGGATAGGGGTAGCGGTGCCTAGATCTAACCCAAATGACAACTAGCCCAGGTGGAAGCGCGAAGCGAAGGCGGCGTGAAGACTCACCGACAACGAGGACATGTGAAAACTCGACGATGACTTGCCCAGGTCAAAGAGGAGTCTACCGGAGTCTTGGTAGAGAGAAAATCAGGGACGCCAGACCGGGGTGGAGGAGCCCAATAGCACAGGCGACTTGTAGAGGGTAGAGTAGGAGATAAAAGGCTCGACGGCACCGAACCTAGGTGGAGGACAGAAGATCTGACGGAGGCCGGAGCCGGCGGCTAGTGTAGGCGGGGTGTTGTTTATCTGAACCTTATTTTTGTTTGATTGAGTTTTTGATTATCTGTGTTTGTGTTGAGTTAAAGAAGCTAGGAAATTAGGAATAGGGAGTAGGAGAGGGAAAGATGATCAGGGCAAAGTTGGAAAACAAAAGACAAAAATAGAGCAACATCTAGTCTTTTTGGGGCGACATATTGTGTTCCACTTTACAAATTACTCTTATTGCATTTGAATATACTTGATCATTTACAATCACGAACCGCCACATTTGGTTACTTAGCATACATAGATGATCAGTATTCTATGTGGGTACGAACTTTACTTGCCTATTACTATGTTTTAGGTTAGTATTGATTACACTACTACATTATTGACATACCGCAACGCCCCAAAATTAGTCGCCTTAGGCTCACATGGCGTTGCAATAGATCAAAGGCAACACAGTTGAGGCATTGCATTTGCCCGGGCTGCCTTTGACCTATGGCAACGCACATATAGGCCTAAGGCAACCCATAGAGATGCAAAAGTATAGGCGTTGCATTAGAGTAAAAACTGTGTCGCCTATTGTATCCAAACGCAACAGTGAAAATGCAACACGATTTATCTCAAAAGCAATGTCTTTCTATTCTAATGCAACGCCCATAAAAAAAATATACTGGGTGCGTATTTGCGACAAATAATAATAATAATAATTAATATTGCAATAAAAGAAGATCAAACATTTATATAACAATTAGAGCCTTGATATAAATGTAATATATAATGTGGCTTACAAGATTTAACCCCCTTCATTCATCGTCTTTGACCAAAACAAGCTAAGGCTTTCACCATTCATTCCAACAATAATATAGACAATCAAACTCTCTATGTAATAGGAGCCCGGTGTCAAACTGTTTAAGCAATACATACATATATACCATGCCACACAAAATCTTATATCAAGTCTAGCAGTAGCTTGTCAATGAGCTCAACCCCGTGATTACGCATCCTCAGCACCGGGCTCCTCAACCACCTACGAATCATGAAAAGTGAACGACAATATTATTAGCTAACAAAAAATTATCCTTCACATCCAAACAGCGACAAGAGTTCAGCAATACATCGACAACAACATGGTAGCATAGTGTAGCTTACGACAATAATATGGCTGCATAGTGTAGCTTACGACAACAATGTACCGCTCACATCAGCATTTCAGCCACTTATAGCCGAATTTCAGCAGCTTATATCAGCATTTCAGCCGCTTATAACAGCATTGGCAGAAGGCAAGAGATAAATAGAGAGAAAGAAGGCGAGGAACTGAGATAGAGTAATAGAGAGAAAGTGGCAGTGCAAACCTGATTACTTGTTGTCCCCACGGAAGACTGCCCAGCTTGAGTACCATCTTCATGACTACTATGCCCAGCACTAGCTTCAACGCCCGTATGGAATTCCGGAATCACAAGATTTATACCAGGATTTGCTGCTTGTACTTGGCTTAGTATAGATTTAGCTACAACAGGTCCAATTTCTGACAGTAGATTTGATTTAATGCTTTGTAGAAATACTTCAGGGAATATGTAGTCCGACTTCGCTGAACGTTTTAAGCTTGCATGGGTTACACCTCTTCCACGAAGGCGTATACGTCCTGTATGCTCATCTCTGTTCATCGCCTCATAATACGGGTCCTTAGAGTGTCCATTTTCCTCATGCTCATATTCAGCTTCAAGTTCACTCATTTTGTCCTAATAATTAAGGACCGAACGTCAAAAAATAATTCAAAAGACAAGTCATTGCACCATTGATTCACTAGAGATCGAACAATGCTTATTTACTTACCAAATGTTTCTTTATAGTCACAAAACTTGTCTTGTACACACGTCCTGACACTCGTTTTCTGGATTCTTGGTAAACTTGGGCTTGAGATGGTGGTTGATTGTTAGGGTTCTTTTGTTGCTGAGAAAAGCAGAAATAATGTTTTCAACAGGCGCTTAGGGTACTAATGTACTATACCCAAACCACATGTTACTATTTAAATGCACAGTTTGTAAGGTAGCCAATATTCGTGATTTGCCACCATATCTCTAAGTTGAAGTTTAAAAGTATTACCAGTTCATGTCTCAGTAATGCTAGTGACTTGGGACCCAATGTGTGCATCTCCTTTTGTTTCTGACGACGGGCTTTATTGGCCCTACTTTTTTTCTGCGTATCAGATACAACAATTAGTACGAGAAGCCTAAACTAAACAGATATCATTCAAACCCAACCCATAAAGCTTACTTGAGTTACATTCAAGTCCCAGTAGTCTAAGAGCTCTAGGAAATGATCTTCACCAACTGAATCGGGGCGGTTTTCCCATCTTTCCTCGTGAGTATCATACCCGTAGTAGTGCTTTTTATTTATCCGGCTCTTGTGTTGACGCCATAGTCCATTCACGGCTGCATCCACCCATCGTTTCCCTTCTTCTGGTACTTTATAAGATCTCTGCGTAAACAATCATGATTTACATATTCAATCACAATTATCACCATTATCAATGATTCATTTACAGAAATATGTTTAGAAATATACCAAAACATAGTCCCATATTTTATTAGCTGTCCCATCAGGCATCCATTCCCAAGTCTCAACATTCAGCGGCGCTATATGAGAGTTCCTAGCCAAAGTCCCCAAAAAACGACCGAACTCCTTCACAATAGCAGCCGTAGGTCCTACAGGTTGGCCATGTGAATTCAAAACGATCATAGGGCGTTCTTCAGGCTTACGTGCATACACATGCGCCATTAATGTTGGACCTCGGCGTTTCTTTTTTGGTGGAATTACAACTGATAGTTCAGCTTGAGGTTCTTTTTCATTCTCGGCAGGAGTTGCATGTGAATGATGCATAGCATTATCCTCCATCGAATTTACCAAAGGATCATCTTCCCTTGGACTCACCAAAGCAGCGTCTTGCCTTACATTATCATCTACGACATTCTCTAGAGCAACCTCTCTTGACACATTAGTTTCCACAGAATTTAGGTTCTTTGTTGATTGTAAGTTGGTGGTGTGAACCCCCGAGTCCTGGTTTGGTTTTCTTTGCATTTGTCGTTGGCGAAGCTTTACGAAAGAGCCTATTGAACCTGGACGACAGAATGCTTTTTCTGGTTTTTTCATGCCACTACTTCGTCGTTGCTTCTGATTTGTAGCTGGAAGTTCAGTACTCTGCTCATCTCTCCCCTGAGTTCTCTGATCAACGCAATTCTTTCTTACTGGTTGTTCTTCTTCGGGTTGCTCTTTGGCAGATTGTTCTTGATTTGCTTTTTTCTGGGTCCTCAAAAGCTTGGATTCAGCCATAGACAGTCCTTGAAATTGAGCTTTCTTGAGTTGCTTGTGACACATAACTTTCTTTTTTATGTCAACCTGCTATGATATGATACCACTATGCCAAAAAATACATTTAACACCGGGTCTAAAATAAAAAAGACACCGGTTATACCCGGTGTCTGGACTGCCGGTGTCTTAGACAACGACACCGGTTGCGTCATCCATACCCGGTGTTAAATAGGTAACATATGACACCGGTTCTACCTAAAACCAGTGTTATATGTGTCACATAAGACACCGGTTATGTGGCCAACCGGTGTCTTATGTTACCATCTTAAAAAAAAAAAAATCTGGATTTCTCAGCTTCAATTTTCTGGCTTCTATCGTGATATCCGTCCTCGGCCACACGCAACTCTCCTTCCAAATCTTCTCCTTCTCTCTTGTTCTTGTTCTTGTTCTTCTACATCTCACCTCTATTAGATAGATCTGAAATTTAACAACAGAACCACAATTAAAAAATTATCATGAAATGACTTAAATCATTATACATCTAAATCTTGAAAAAATAAAATCATACAAGAAACTTAACCCCAAAAAATCTCCAAATCTCAACCCAAAAAACCACAAAAATTTCAACAAATTAAAAGCAACATAAAATAATTTAGCCACGAAAAACAACGCTTACCTAAAACGTTAATCAGTTGGCGAAATCGACAAATACGAAATGAATAATTTAGATCTTTATCACTTTGTGCTCCGTCCTCCATCCTCAATCGTCATTATTAGGGCAAAATCTTGAATTTTACTGTCGTTATTAGCTTATGACGGCATAATCTCGACACCAAAATTCAAGAGTAGCTCTATATATCGTTCTATAGTAAATCTGAGTTTTATTAAAAAGAAAAAAATGCAAGAAAATTGAATGGGTACTTTGATTCGAAACTGGAAGAGTTGAACAAATCCAAACGCACAGTTGAACAAAAAAATATAATTTTTGTTGTTGTATATACGATTGTTTTTTGGTTTTTGTGTTTTTTTTTTGGGTTTTTGCCAATTTGGATTTAATTTGTGGAAGTTGATCGAGGGTTTATTCTGGGTTGATTAAGGGAGATGAGCAAAAATATGTTAAGAGTTAGAGGGGAGAGAGAAATGAGAGAGATGAGAATGGAGGTGGGTGTGGCGGAGAAACCAAAGAGACAGGATAAGTAAACGTTTTTTTTTTCTTTTTCCTCTTTTTTTTTTTTTTTTTTTTTTTTTTTGTAACATAAGACACCGGTTTTGCATATAACCGGTGTCTTATGTGTTAAATAATTTTTTTTTTAATTTCTTGTTTAATTAGAAACACATAAGACACCGGTTTTTCAAATAACCGGTGTCTTATGTTGTTTTCAACACCGGTTCACCCTCAACCGGTGTCTTATGTTTTTATAACACCGGTTATTACCTTTCCGGTGTTATATATTCCGGTGTCTTATCCAATTTTTGGCGTAGTGTACTCATTACTACATTATTACACAGAGAGAGAAAGATTATCATCTTGGAGGACAAGAAGATTACTGCATTCTAGTATACAATAATAAATCACCAAATTCTGGGGTATTTAACAAGGGCTTTAATTCGTGCTGATCATCAGGTTGAGAAGCCTAAGCTAAAGTAGAAGATGGTTTGTTTATAAAATAAATAAAAAAGAAGAAGAATTTAAGTAATTTAATTACCATCCTCTTCTTAGATTCATTAGTCTTGTGCAATCGAGTTATCTTCGAGATGTTCTCTTCACCTTCCTCGCCAAATTGATCAAAGGGATCCTCATCTCCAGTAAAACTAGAATCATCATTTGCATCATTGTCATCAGACATAATACCCAATTCGTCTTCAGACATAATATCCAATAGTGACTGAGAAACAATTTCATGTCTTTTCTTCGTCCAGATATCATTAGCCAAGCTACCATGTCCCATGGCTGCCATCATTTCAGCATTAGACTTCAGTTTCTTTAGCCGTAGTTGCTCATAATGTGGTACATGTACTTCTGATGAATTAAAAGACTTGGTTTTGTACCCTTTTGCCACCTGTGAAAATGAAAATTCAAACCATACATCTTCACGTTAGCATAAATAATCATAAATTATTAAGAACGTTATTTGAGAACGCATTGGAAGTAGTTCTCTGCGGAAGTAGTAGCTATGAGCATGGACTAGTAAAGCAAATAAATACAATGGCGAAAACTATATGAAGAAAAAACAGAACTCCAAGACATTAATCATTAGACATCGACTTAAACAAAAAGAAGAAGAAAAGAAAAGAAAAGGAGAGCCAAAAACCAAACACAAGGGCTTTTAATTCGTTTCTGCAACTAAACATTGTAATAAAAACATGGGATTCAAAAGTAACTTGTACAGTTACGAGTCTAAAAGTCCATTTTCTTCTTCATTTAGTTCTTCATCTAAAAGACCTTTAGGAAGGACATCAACAACGAAATGCCAGCCATTCCTCATAGGATCTTCTATATAGAATGCTTGATGTGCTTGAGATGCTAAAATAAAAGGATCGTCTTTATAAATGAACTTGTTTTGATTGACGCAATTAAGACCATAATCGTCTTTTTCCGTATGGAACCATCTACATTTAAACAAGACAACTCCATTAGTAGCACCACGATAATAAACCTCCACAATATCTTCCAGGACACCATAGTATCTGACGTCACCCATGATTGGATTTTTATCCTTTCTACTAGCATAACTTGGTGTTAAGGCACTTAAAGTGACATCACTGTTCTGGGTCACACAATTAGCATCACGCCTCATTGTGTGAAATTTATAACCATTAACAAAGTACCCTGAATATCTTCTTGCGACATATGTAGGTCCAACAGATAACCACTTCACAGAGTCTGGTAATTTGAGACCTTCCTGGAGCTGAACTTCAACTTTTTGCCTAAACCAATCTGGGAACTCGTTATGGTTTTGAGCAGTGTCCCACTTTCGTTTCCTCTTGTTAGCAATCGAGGTTTCATGTTCTCTGCATTTTAAATATCGAATTTCATGACACTATATATTATAAGGAATAAATTAACGTGTAAGTTATGATATCTTACTTGATCTAATTATCAACTTCCGCGACACCACAATTTAAGAGAACATATCTATGCACTTGCCCCCAAGTCTCAAGGTCCATTCGATGTACATTACGGTTCTTCTTTGTTGTCCTTCCCTTCCCTTTTAGTGGATGACCAAGCTTTGGAAGAATTGAGTTTTTAGCATGTACATTCAAAGTATCCTCGTGCCTCTTCTTTTTCAAAAATCTAGCATAGAAAGCAACACATTCTTTGACTAGATGCACCTCGGCCATTGAACCCTCTGGTCGACTCTTGTTCTTCGTGTTCAATTTTAACTCTCGAAGATACCTTTCAATCCCACACATGGACCTTTGTGAAACAGGTCCACCCAACTTGATCTCTTCCACTAAATGTATAGGCAGGTGCTCACTTATGTCAAAAAATGAAGGAGGAAAAATTCTTTCTAGTTCACAAAGTGTTTCTGCAATCTCTACTTGTAAGCCTTCCAATTGACTTGGATTTAGCTCTTTACTATAGATACTCTTGAAAAAATTACTTAATCGTATTATAGGGAGCGCAACTTCTTTTGGTAATGTCAGCCTTACATCTATGGGTAGTAAGTTTTGCATCATAAAATGGGCATCATGACTCTTATACCCGATGATTTTCCTTTCTTCAATTTTGACACACGTTGCAATATTAGATGCACAACCTTGTGGCAATTTTGCATTCTTGATGACTTGGCAGAATTCACGTTTTTTGGCTGGAGACAACCAGAACCGTGATCTTGGCATCTCAAAACGACCATTTTCTCGCTGGATAGGTTGCAAATCAGGCATCACTTTAAGCACTTCAAGATCATGGCGTGCTTTTAAATGATCCTTAGTCTTCTTTGGTATATCTAATAATGTATTAAGAATATTGTCAAACACATTCTTTTCGATGTGCATAACATCGAGATTATGTGGACATTTATTATCCTTCCAATAAGGTAAGTCGAAAAAGATAGACTTCTTCTTCCATGGAATATCTGTATCTACATCTTTTTTCCGACCCTTGCCAAAATCATTCTGCCAACCACACAACAATTGCTCAATTTCAGTACCCGACAAGCGTTGTGGCGCCATTCTTTCCTCTATTTCCCCATTAAATTGCCTCTTATTACGCCTCCAAAGATGATTCTCATCTAAGAACCGACGATGTTGCATATAACAAGGTTTTTCGCTATTAGGCAAATGAGTACTACAAGTTTCATAATGGCAGCATGGACACGCCTTCAGTACTCCAACCAGACAACATTGCGTAAGCTGGAAAGTCGCTCACTGTCGACATCAAAGCCGCATGCAGATCAAAACGGGTACCACTTAAAGCATCATAGGTTTCTACCCCGACCTCCCATAAATCATTCAAATCTTTGATTAGAGGTTGCAAGTAAATGTCAATGTCTTGGCACGGCGAAGAGGGGCCTGGAATGAGCAACGCTAGCATAAGGAATTCTTGTTTCATGCACATAGTAGGAGGCAGGTTGTAATTAATGAGGATAACAGGCCATGTACTATGGACAATGCCCATGTTAAATGGACTAAATCCATCACTAGCTACACCCAACCTCACATTACGTGGATCACTGGCGAAGAAATCATGCTTTTTATCAAACTCTTTCCAAGCCTCTCCATCAGCTGGATGTCTCAAAACCCCGTCTTTTGATTGTCTTTTCGCATGCCATAACATGTGACTTGCCGTCTCAGAGGACATAAACATCCTCTGCAATCTCTTCTTTACCGGAAAGTATCTTAAAATCTTTGCTGGTATTTTATACGACTTGCTCGCTTCGTCATCCTTATCGACAGGTTTCCATCCCAATCAGAGGCGAAGCCAGCTGGTGGCTTGGGGTGGCGGCCGCCACCCCGGCCGGGGAAATTTGTTTTGAAGTTTTTTGGGCAGAATCCCTTTATATATATTTTAGAGCACCAATTTAGTATAAGATGTTGTTAGTACAGTGGTTAGAGTGCTATTATTGTAACCTGGAGGTTATGGGTTCAAATCTTCTTAATAGCAAGTCTCAATTGTTTTTTTAAATTATTCCTATACTTTTTAAAAATAAGCATAACTTTAGTTAGTTGACGATGAGAGGATTTGAACTCTTGACTAAGGTCTGAGCAATTGTTCATACAAACCAGTAGGCTACAAACATTTCATGCTACATAATGCATGTCTTTGATATATATTCTCATTTAGATTGTTCATTTTTCCACTTATGTTTTGTTCGCATTTACAATATATTTTTTCTTTCTTATTCCATAATGTGTTGAGCATGTACGTTTTATTCAAGATCGAATTTAGGGGGTAGCCTGAGGTGCACCGGCTACCACAAATTCCCCGAAAACACCTAATAATTGCCTTAAAATTTCCAAAAAAAAAGGAAAAAAAAAACTTGTACTAAGATGGTTACCCCAAATTTTTGGGGTTAGGTTCGCCCCTGCCTCAGTTATGTTTCTTATTAAATAGGATTGTATAGTATCAGTTTTTATTAGAAACAATAAACGATTCCTATATTATCCGTTAGAGATACCGCGTATACAGTTATAATCCGCCACCCCAAGTTTTTAATCCTGGCTTCGCCCCTGATCCCAATACAACATGCAGTCGTTTGGGCATGCATCTATCTTAGTATAATCAAGACCTAATGTCCTTATAGTACTCTTAGCCTCATAAAAAGAAGCTGGCAACTTAGCATTAGGTAAAATGTCTTTACCAAGCTCCAACAAATCATCAAATGCTGCATTGCTTAACTTGTGGTCACACTTAAAAAGAAACAAGCGCATCATGAAGGAAAGTTTAGATACATTCTTGCTGCCTGGATATAATTCTTGCTGCCCATCTTCTACCAGTTTAAAAAACTTGTTTGTCTCTTCATTTGGCCCCTCTCGCATATTACTAAATAGCTCTGAGAAGTTGTCATTATTTTCTAATCCACCACCATGATCAACTGAGACACTTCCTTTGTCTAAATCTACCACTGAATCTAAGCGTTTTTCTAAGAGTGTTTCTACTCTTGAACTCAAACCATTGCATATAACATGGTCTCTGACCACATTTCTATAAAACCAATAACGATTATCACATTTCTTACACGGACAAGTTATTTGATATCCTTGAGCTTCGGTTGCAAAATTTTTCTCTAGATATTCTTCTACTCCATTTTCATATTCAACAGACCATCGAGGACAATGATGCCAGTCATTACTCAAATTTTCCATAGCCTAAAGTAATTAAAAAAACATGAATTTACGCAATAGATATTTGAATAATTAACCAAAGTGACATGACAATTTATGTGTAATTTTATTGAGACCAACAATACTAATAATGTGATACTTACATGTCTAGGAACATTTCGAATAGGCTCTTGACTTGCCATCTAGAATCATAAGCACAAGGGAGAGTAGTTACAGCAACCAAGCAAAGTCGCAAATGAAACCTACAACACCAACAACCAAAATAAATGAAAGAGGAAGCAAAAATAAGCAGCATGGAATAAAATGAAAGAGGTCAGCCCACGAGGGATATGTATAGGAGTATAATTAAGCTCCTGGTACAAGGACTACAACAATTTGGTATTTTGACCATTCTCCAACTACACAACATTATCTCGGCATATTTTCATCATGGAAGCAGCACATATTCTCTTCTTCAACATTCAGCCTAGACAATTTACTCTATTCATGCACAACAACAAATTAGAATTTGCAATTCGTCTATGTTTTAGGATAAACATGACAGAGAAAGCTACATTTTGCCTCCAAATTTAAGACACAAGCCAAAACATTGTTTTTAGGTGATGAATTTTCTATGGTGCTAAAAACATTGTTTGATGAATTCTCTTTGGTGTTGTTACAGAAAACAAGACACAAGCCAAAACATTGTTTAGCGAAATCTAGACAGAAAGTAATGGTCAATTAAAGGCAAACACACATACAAAAAGAGCATTAATTAGATTAAAGCAGAACAATTATAATCCACAACAATGTCTTTTACACGGGCAAGAGCAGGATTCTTCAGACAAATTTAACTTTTGAGTGACATAAGTGGAAAAGGGATTGAAAGTGGGGGCAAAGCTAGAAAGTTCATCAAAAGCCAACACAGTAAGTAATTCATGGGAGTTTGGTGAAATTTCACTATACCATGTCCACCAAAAGCAAACAATTTCACAACTTTCGCATGGCTCTTACAGAGTACTAGTAAATAATCAGGTGAAGTTAAAATAAGTACTGTGATTAGTGTCGAGCTTCATTTGCTAAGCTAACGATACACTTGAAGGTGTACAAAAACAACAGTCGTATGTTCCTACTATTTCTAGGTGAAGATTCAAACAATGAAATTCATCATTATGAAGAAAATTCTAAGTAAAGAGTATCTCACCTTGATTTAAGATCTTCGGCAGTGGGACTGTGAAGACTTTGAAGTAGCCGCTACAGCACCAAGTGAAGTAGTCGATTTTATTCAAACAATACCAAATTTTATGAACTAAGAAGCATCTGAACAACACAGCTAATCTCGTTGCGGCACAACCATCGTATCAAACCCAGAAAAATGACCTAATTTTTCCCTAATAAACCCAGAAAACGACCTAATTTTTCCCTAATTAATTCCAGAAAAGAATGACAAAATAAAAACCTAATTAATTCCAGAAAAGAATTCAATTTCTGGGTTGAGAAGCATGACCAACGAATAAAAATAGAATGAATTCGATTTCTGGGTTGAGAAGAATGACCAACGAATAACAAACAAGGAAAACAAATACTTACACAAAAATTTCAGAACGAATTCGCCGAAAATTCTGGGTAAACAAATCTCCCCCAAATCAATTTAGCTCATTTCGCCCAAATCAATTTCTGGGTTGAGAGGGCTTGTTAATTTCATGTCAGGGAGTGAATTGAGAGTGGCGAGAAGTGGATTTCAGGTGAGACTAAGGGTGTGAGAGTGGCGAGAAGGAGGCCAGGTGAGAGCGAGAAGTGATTATGTTCGAGAAGCTTCTTCTGAAATCTGTTGTCGCGCGCACTCACGAAATTTTAGCGGGCTTTTTCCTTTCCTTTTTTTTTTTGTTTTTAGCCTGAGCGTTGCATTTGGTGAAGCAAAAGGCAACCACAGTTGTTAAATGCAACGCCCTACATATCTAGTGTTGCAATAGCTAGTAATAGATAGAATAATATTGTCATAGATAGGCAAATGCAACGCCTATTCATAACTGGTTGCATTAGACTCGTTGCATTAGTTCATTAATGTAATAGTGTTAATTATATTTGTAGGCATACGACTTAGGTCTTTCGGTACGTCAACAACAACGCGTCAACACGTGTACCCCGAGGCAGTTGAGCAACGGCTCCGCGCATATTGATACATTTGTTAGTAGTGAAACGAATAGACAATGAGTTATGTAGCGGAAATGAACTCTAAACAAACTAAGATGACAAATCTCTCCTACTGTGTTAACTAAACTCGACTTTGGCTCAAAACACACCAACAACTCCACACAACTTAAGCCCTAGAACGAATCTGAAAACAATAAGAAATATATGATCAACTTCTAAAGTTACCAACTCTAGAATTGAAATACAATACAAAAGCTTGATTCTAAGTTACCAACTTGTATGAATCTCGCCTATCTATTGGTTGTTCAACACCTAAGTTACCAACTTGAATGTAGAACGAATTGTATGTGAAAACTCACAATAAAACTGGTTTGCAACCGTGTGTTTATTCCTTGTGTAAAATCTGATTGTCTATTACAATCTATGGCTCCTTTATATAGGAAACACTATGGAAACTTTTACCATACGAAAGACTCTAAAACCTACCGAAATTCCACTACTTTCCTTATATGACTCTATTGAGTTAAGGAAACTTATTGCTGAAATCTGAAAACTCTAATTAGGAAAATAACGACTTAAGAGTCTCCTAAAGTCTTTTAGACACATCACACGATTGTGCTAAGGACCATGAAGGAATTGGACTACTCCTTAGCCCATGAGATCATAGTCACGTCTCTTGGAGATGAATTGAGTCCAATGAACAATGAACTTGGGCTTGCACGCTCAACTGGACTTAGAACGACTTCATGTTCTTCATGTGCTTCTGCATCACATATAGCCCCCCTTTCGGGGAAAACCAACATATTGATTTGAATATCGCGCTACGGACCAGTGTCTCTAACTGAGACGACACCTTCTCAAGCGGACGAGAGCCATCTCTCAGCGCGAACAGACTTTCTCGGACTGAGGAATGTCGTGAGGGAGCCAATTTCAAGGAACATTCGTCTCGGCCCGAGGAACACCTGTCTCGGCCAAAGGAGAAGACCTTTTGGGACCCGAGACACACCTCCTCGGTCCATAAAAGGCACATTCTGGGAAATTTCCAAAGTGCTAGAGGACTGTTTAATTATTTGGTTTCATTTCTTTTTTGTCTTCTAGTGTTTTGTGCATATACTATATAAAGTGGCATGAGAACCCCTCGAGATATTTTCTCATATTATCTTTCAATTTATTGTTATTTTGGAGATGTTGTTATTATTAGATAATTATTGAGAGTATGAATCTAAAAATTAGTATTTCTGGTATGAATTTCATTCCCAAAATTGGTGTAATAATTAATATGGAAGGCTAATCTCTCTCCAAGAGTCTTGGAGTAATCAAATCATTCATCCCATGTATTAATAAGGATTTATTTTCTCTATTTTGCTTGTAAATTCATAGTTATAATTCTTTGTTCTTATTTGCATGAGTAACCCCGGTCTTGTTCTTATTTGCCTCTATTTTGTCTGACCTTTGCAAAATAGCAACAGATCATTTGCAAAGCATATATGAGAAAACTTCATTTTACCACACTGTCGTTGATATCTAAACTCCTTTTCGTCTCCAACCACCTAAAAAATTCTTGTGAGATATTCCATATAAATTGTAAAGAACTTTGTCGTCTGGCGCACCTACTAGCTCTCATGCAGGAGCCGGCTCAAATCATGCACGTCAAGCATGTAACACCCCCACTCATCTTGTGAACCAAAGTAGTCAACTATGACAACATGTCAGGCTGTGTATTGACTCCACAAACGAACACGGGTTCTTCCGGCGCATTTTGACCTCACTCGTGCGTCACCTGGGAAACTTCCCAAGAGGTCACCTAGCCTAAGACTACTCTCCATTAAGCACGCTTAACTGTGAAGTTCATTCCACACGAGCTTTCTAAAAGCAAAGTTGATGTTGTTGCTATAAGTAGCTCTATCAATCCCTTTAACCACACATATAAGGGCCCTTTATCTCTTACAAACCTCCTCATAAATATGGGGGGTATTACAAAGCAACTTGGCCCAGCCCTCCTAAGGGTGAGTTTAAGTTAAACTTCGATGGCTCGGTCGTGCATGGGAATTCAGCAGCAGGATTGGAATTTGCAATAGTACATACAAGCACCCCTGTCCACATTTCAGCTACTAATCTTGGGTTGTGCTCTATAGTTGTAGCATAAGCAATGCACTGCGTAATGGTCTGCTCGAAGCACGACAGCTCAACATTGTCTACTTGCATATTGAAGGTGATAACCTGATTGTCATCAATAGCATTCGAGGAATTTTTAGTTGACCGGGGACTATTAATTTGATTATTCGGGACCGCGTTAAAACTCCTCTGACAATTTCAACACATTACCATCACACACATTTATTTCGTGAGGCCAATCGAGAGGCCAACTTAATGGACCAATGGGGTCATAATATCCTCCAGAATCAGGATATCCCACTCCCCTCTCTCTTGCATTTTATCATCAGAAGTGTTAGATGACACTTTGGCTAGAAGGGTCATTTAACTTTGTACGCTTACATACTTGTTCTTACCATTGTAAAAAAAAAAAAAAACCTATCATCAAAAGTGATTTAAGAAGGATATTATTCAAGATGTCTTAATTCTGAAGGTGACTTGAAAATGGCATGTGACATGTAGGTGTCAGCCTGTCTTCAAGTCCCCAACTGATCAATGACATGTGACATATAATATTATTATTATACATAGATAATGCTAATCCAAAATATGACATGGTAAGTGGATAACATATGGTAATATTATTCCAATAACATAGGATAATTATTATATTAATTATATATCAAACAATATACTCCCTCCGATTCAAATAGATTTTCTTCTTTCTTTTTGCATTTTTAAGTTGTCAGGTTTGAGACGACTTGTAGACCAAATGAAAGACCCGCTTGCCTTAAATTCAAGTGAAATTGGTAGACTACATTGCAGGATAAAATACGTACTAATTTTTGTAACAATTCAACGATTCATTTGGTCTTAGATCCCAATATGGCACCTCAAAACTGCAAAAGAAAGAGGAAAATCTCTTTGAATCGGAGGGAGTAAATGATATATATTACATAAACCTACCATACTTTTTTTTAGGTAAAACAAATGATTTGTTTCAGTTCTAGGGTCAGTTTGTCCCATACAGTGAAGTTGTAATCTTCTATTTTCCCCAATATTAATTATTTTGAACACTTTTTCTGAATTATCTAAGAGCTTTACAAACAATACTAGACATTTCGAGATTCTTCTGCATATATTTGAGGGACGATGCCCCCGTTTCAGGTATTTTAAGCTCCCGTGCAACCATATTACTGGATGATAAAATAAATTAAACTTTAAATAAATAAAAATTTATTTAATTTATGTAAAGTATTTATGTAATATATGGAGCAGTGATGAGTTTATAGTATGGTAAATTGGTGATATAATCGAATATCCCACAATTGTTCGAACTGATATTTTAGGATTTGGAATGTGACTTTCCATCTTACATTACAAATATCCATGGATGTTCGAAATGAGATTTTAGGTTTTGAAAGGAGAATTTCCATATAATTACATTACAAATATCACACGAGTGTTCGAAATGGGATTTTAGGATTTGACAGGCGAATTTCCATTTAATCACATTCCAAATATCCCACGGGTAAATAGGGTTTTATGTTTTGAAATGTGACTTTCCATCTAATTTCATTACAAATATCACACTGCCATTCGAAATGATATTTTAGGTTTTGAAAGAAGACGTTCCATCTGAAATGTGTGTTATTTTATTATTCGAATTGATACTTTCATTTATACATAAGGTGCACGTGCATCAAAAGGCGCCTACTATACATTAATATTATGATTATATTTGAATATTCCAGGGGGTGTTCGAAGTGAGATTTCAAATATCCCACGGGATATTCGAAATGAGATTTTATATTTTCTTATTACTTTAAAAATATTACACGGGGTTTTTGTAATGAGCTTTTTTAAATTTCTTAGTACTTTACAAATATTCGCTAGGGTAATTGAAATGGAATTTTAATTTTTTTTATTAAATTCACTACATCAAAAATAGGCTAAGAGAACGGGTCTTCTAAAGCTAAGCACAACGGTTGAGGAACCATTCTCTAGATAGACGACTGTAATTAAAGGTTAAGAGAACGGTTGCAACCGTTCTTAAAGGCTTAAAGAACGGTTCCGATAGAAACCATTCTGAAAGGTCTTTCAGAACGATTATGTTGAAAACCATTCTCAAAAGTGGAACCCTTTTAGAACGGTTTTCCTTCGAAGCGTTCTCGTATGTGCCCACCGTTTTTAAAATATAAAAAAAAAAAAAAACATTTTTTCCGTGATTTTCTAGGACTGATACGATAGCCCTAAACCTAGGGATGTTTTATGAACTAATGGGGTGGAGTGAGACCATTTCAGAATTTGTAGATAGGATTGGGGTCAAGCTGCAGACGGCCAGTGAGACTTATGATTGGGCACAGGACGAGGTAGTGAAAATGTTTGTGGTCATGGTCAATCTGAGGGACTAAGCTCGATGGGATCACATCCGAAACAGACTTGAGAGAATGACTTATTTTGCTTGTCATCATGGTGACATGCGTTGCTTACTCACTGATTCGGGAGTTACGCAGCCTATGGAGAAACTGCATACTATATTGGAATATGAGGATTTGCTTTATAGAAACCAAGAGCGTGATTTCAAAGAATTACCTGGGTACTTAGTGAATGCAACAATTACCCCACACTACCCTTACCCGATCTCCTACAAGATTTATAAGGATAGGGCTGAGGAGGGGGAAGCAAAAGAGTTGGTTGTACACCTCGGTAACAAAAGATTAAGGTTGGGAAACCCTACTATATCCCTACACCACCAGGCTCACCTATGACTTTGAGAGCTTACATCCATCGAACCACTAGGACAAAGAAGTGTCCACTGGCAAAGCGTAGGAAGATTTAGGTTAACGCTCCTAATAGAGATGAGGCACAAGACCAGAAGAATGCCCACCCGGCCATTGATGGTGGCGCAGAGGGTGAAGGACACGGTAACGAAAATGGGGGAGGAGAAGTTTCCATACCCGCACCAACCAAGTGGAAGAGGGAGTGAAGATGAGGATGGCAGTCAATATGAATCAATGTCCTATGGAGATGAGGCTACACAAGAGGAAAGTGAAGGGTCTAACGAGATCGGAGACCCCAAGGGAGACGATTGAGTTACTAACCCAAAGTATTGGGAGATTACTTGTCAGATTTAATAACATTAAATTCGTTTTCTCTAAATAAATTATAATTTGCAAACCTTAGACAAATAACTTGTTTCGTATGTTCAAAGTGGGGGCTATACCCCAACACTATTACGTTATATCGATTATTTATTAAGTTTGATTTGGTTTTATGCTAATTGGATGTTATCATTGCTTGAATGTCGCGCTTATCAATCGAAATGCATTAATTGCTCAAGCGAGAGCAGCAGACTCTCATACTCTTCGTACGCCAGAATCACATATGCTCTGGACACGACTCGTGCTACAGTAGACACGAGTTGTGCTCCTCAAAAAAAAAAACGTGAATCGCTTATTGTACGCGTTACTTTTCGGTTATTGTTTGATTTGATTCATGTTCATGTTTACTTAATTCATTGGTAACTAATTGAATTGGTTGGACGGATTCAATCATTATTGCCTTATAGACAATGGTGCGAAACAACGGACCCGATCTGACAGCTATTCTGGCACATATCGACAAAGAGCATTTTGTTAAATTAGAAGTGCATTTTACAAAACTAAGTGCATTTTGTTTCATTAGAAGTGCATTTTATAAAACTAAAACGACAAAGTGCATTTTCTTAAATTAGAAGTGCATTTTATAAGACAAAGTGCATTATGTTTGATTAGAAGTGCATTTTATAATACTAAAACGACAAAGTGCATTTTGTTTCATTAGAAGTGCATTTTATAAAAATAAGTGCATTTTATTAAATTAGAAGTGCATTTTATAAGATCAAGTGCATTTTGTTAAATTAGAAGTGCATTTTATAAGACAAAAGTGCATTTTGTTTGATTAGAAGTGCATTTTATAATACTAAAACGACAAAGTACATTTTGTTAAATTAGAAGTGCATTTTATAAGACAAAGTGCATTTTATTAAATTAGAAGTGCATTTTATAAGACCAAGTGCATTTTGTTAAATTAGAAGTGCATTTTATAAAACTAAAATGACAAAGTGCATTTTGTTAAATTAGAAGTGCATTTTATAAAAATAAGTGTATTTTATTAAATCTGAAGTTCATTTTATAAGAAAAGTGTATTTTGTAAAATTTAAATTGCATTTGACAAGAAAAATGCGTGTTGTTAAATTAGAAATGTATTTTGTAAGAATAAATTCATTTTTTTAAAAGTAGAAGTGCATTTTAGAACAATTAATATTTTGTAATTAAAATTGCATTTTTTAATAATATAAGTGACTTTTGTTGAATTAAAAACACAATTTATAAGAATAATGTCTTTTTGTTTAGATGTGTTATTGGTTTTGTAAGTTTCAATCAC
The DNA here is from genome assembly GCA_963680865.1 of Spergularia marina. NCBI lineage: Eukaryota > Viridiplantae > Streptophyta > Magnoliopsida > Caryophyllales > Caryophyllaceae > Spergularia > Spergularia marina. The sequence goes on along the minus strand of OY804553.1, from coordinate 14,643,909 downwards.
AGATATTGATATACTTTATATGTACTTCCTACCTTTCCTACCATATATAACTTTCTAGCGGAACGTGCCTATATATATATATATATATATATATATATATATATATATATATATATATATATATGTAATCCTGAACCCGCTCAATTCTCACCCTAACACGTGGCATATAATAATATTATTATATTGTAAATAGATTTTATCCAAAATAGGATATGGTAAGTAGATATTATATGGTAATATTATTCTAATAAAATACCATTTTTAATCACTTGATTTATGGAAAATAGTTATGTAATATAGTAATTATTTGATTTATGACAATTTGATCAGATATCCCACGGGTGCTTCAAAATGGGACTTTGGCTTTTGAAAGGTGATTTTTCCTCTAATTACATTGCAAATATCCCACGGGTGTTCGAAATGGGATTTTAGGTTTTGAAAGGTGATTTTTCGTGTAATTACATTACTAATATCATACGGGTGTTCAAAATGAGATTTTAAATTTTGAAAGGTAACTTTTTATCTAATTACATGACAATTATCCCATGGGTGTTCGAAACAGGATTTTAGATTTTGAAATGTAACATTCCATATAATTGCATAAAAAAAAATTTCACGGATGTTCGAAACATGATTTTAGGTTTTTAAAGGTGACTTTCCATCTAATTACATTACAAATATCCCACGGGTGTTTGAAATGATGTTTTAGGTTTTAGATAAAAATTCCATTTGCATAATTTTAACATTTAATATAAGTAGCCCGGGCATTGCACGGGCCATCAAACTAGTATATATGTAATCCTGAACCCGCTCAATTCCCACATTGACACGTGACATATAATAATATTATTATATTGTAAATAAATTTTATCCAAAATAGGATATGGTAAGTAGATACTATATGGTAATATTATTATAATAAATAACATTATTAATCCCTTGATTTATGGAAAATAGTTATGTAATATAGTAATGACTTGATTTATGACAATTTGATCAAATATCTCACGGGTGTTTCAAAATGGGACTTAGGCTATTGAAAGGTGACTTTCCCTCTAATTACATTACAAATATCCTGGGAATTTTAGGTTTTGAAAGGTGATTTTGCGTGTAATTACATTCCGAATATCATACGGGTGTTCGAAATGAGATTGTAATATCCATCTAATTACATGACAAATATCCCACGGGTGTTCGAAACATGATTTTAGATTTTGAAATGTAACTTTCCATCTAATTACATTAATAAAATCTCACGGGTGTTTAAAACATGATTTTAGATTTTTAAAGGTGACTTTCCATCTAATTACATTACAAATATCCCACTGGTGTTTGAAATGAGATTTTAGGTTTTAAATAAAAATTTTGTTTACATAATTCTAACATTTAAACATAAGTAGCCCGGGCGTTGCACGGACCATCAAACTAGTATATATAAACATTTAAACATTAGTAAAAGTAATTTAGTTTACAAAAATAGTAGGAGTCTATATGTAGACAAATATAAAAATGTCTATAGTTAGTTTATACTAAAATTAATCAAATGCACAATAAATTTTGTTACATAATTTTGTAAATGTTGGGTTAATAAGGAAAGAGAGACAATCAAGGGTCCTTGATTTGGGAATTAAATCAATTTAAATTTATTCCTATTGATAGATTCGTAACAATGTTGATTTTACTGTCATTTTCATAAATTTACTGCAAACATATTAAATTTATTACACAAACATATTATTTACTACTTCGTATGTTTAATTTACCACGCTTGATTATGTTATAGATAATTTTTTATTGTGTACATATAGACTCCTAAGATCATCAGTTAGTTTAAACATTGGTCCTCTATCAACTTTACTGTCATAATATACACTATTGCATGTCTAATTGTCTATACATCCTTTTAAAAAATTGTGAGTGTCAATGCCGCACCAAGCAAAGGAAGTAACTGGCTTCGTTCATGAACATTTACAAGGAGGTAATATTTGTACGTGTCTAATTAACTAACATCATTTAATTTTCTTAATTGTATCCGTCGAACTGAACTTTCAAACAAATGAAAGCTCACACAGTCCCACAATTGTATAAAACATGAAAAAAGTCATGGTTAACACCTACTCCATATATTTCTATCAACGTTAAATTTCGTCATATCATACAACAGAGAGAGATAGATAACAAAAAAGAAAAAGATAGCTAGAGACCAGAGATAGATTTTAGATAATTCAATAACATAGCTTGCACATTTAAAGAAAATAGCAAAGGAATGAATTGAAGGACAGCTTTATTTATCAACAATCTAGATCTATGAATGTTATGCATGATATGCACGTACAACAGCAGCGGCAGTAGGAATGTAGTACTAATCTAGTTCTACTAAAACAGAAGCCACTAGGACACGTGGCATCCAATGACTACACATTTTCACGCTAAAATTTTTGTTCCTAATAACATGGTTTTTAATAATTTTGTTCCTATTAATTTGCTGCAAATTCTAACAACTCTAAGTTAATAATGAAAAAGCAGCTAATAGCTAGGGCCTTCTATTAACAAAAAAAAAACAAAAACAAAAAAAAAAAAAAAAAAAAAAAAAAAAACTTTAATATGTTCCTAATAATTTTCTACGCTAAATTTATGAGACCATTTCAACCAAATATATATACGGAGTATATCCTAAAATTTTGCTCTTCTTTATCTACTTTACAATCAAAATTTGTCCTCTTACTCACTGATGTAGTGATTAACCATTTCAATGGCTAAAGACTCGCTCAAATAGAGGTAACTAAAGGTCACTATTCTTTTCTTTTTGTGTTCTTATTTATTTGTGTAATCTTCTAATGCAAATTTCATCTCCATTTCTAAGTCATGGGATTGTAAAGTCACTGAAATTTTGAGTTGGTAAATAAATTTGCCATAATACAAATGTTCCCTTACTAATATCCATACTTAGAGATACATTCACGCACACACACTTTGATGAGATTGCATTTTATCAAGTGCAAATTAAAGTCGTACGTATACATGATAGCTAAGCTATTCAATTTTTTTTTTTTTTAAAGAAGTCCTTGATATCTTGAGTTGGGAAATAGATTTGGGTATATAACTACGTTTCGAACGCCAACAATATAAATCCGTTTTACCAAAACAAAGTTAAGCTAGACGTGTTGCCGCACGTTACGATATTAAAACTTTTGGCTACACATTTCCGTGCATAGCACGGGTATTATACTAGTGAACAATAAAATAATTAACCAATGCTATAACAAAGAAATAAAAATGAAGAAATAATAAGCTAGCAAAATGCCTCTAGTATACAACAGCTTCTGGATCAGCACGACGACTCTCATAAAACCTGTTAATGAAAGCTGAAGCTCTATGATCGATCCCAGGCTCACCAACCCAGTATCCTCTATCTTCGTCGCTCGCATATATTCTTCTTCCATACACCGCCGGTTGTTCGTCCCATGCCCCCTCATCTCGACCACCCGAACAACATGACCTAAATAAGTCGAAGAACGACGACGATTTCCTGTGTCTCCCCATGTTGTAATTTTTTCTTAATAAGGTATAGATATAGCACACTCTCGGGACAAAATGATCAGTATTATGAGATAAGTAGTGTATCTTATTAGTAGCCTACGTAGGTAAGATGAAGATTATGAGTATATAGGTTTTGTGTTTCACTGTTTAATGTGGTAATGATACAAGGGTTATTGTGGTAGCAACTGATATTTATAGATGGGGAGGGATGCTTGTGAAATAGGAATTGGATGGACCAAGGAGAATGAAAAGACATGGTAAGAAAAAGGAGATTTATGGTGGTAAAAAATATATAGAGGTGAGCATAAGTGTTTTGGTCCCTTGCTTTCTGAATAATCGACCCACCTACTTGGAAAAGCAGGTCCATTTCTTGAATCAAAGTGTCCTTAGAAATTAGAATAGGGCTGTGAATTAGCTCTCTTTTTGTACATGCAAGTGCATTGTCATGCCCACTTTTTTTTGTTTTCTATACTAGTTTAAGGGCACTTTCTTGTAAGGAAGGTATCCTCAGCCTAACAACTTTGAAATTCGTAGTTTAATGTACTGCCCACGGGAATTTTTCTAGGTCTCGTCACAGCTTAGCTTTCATTCTATTATTTGGTTGTGAATCACTCTTTCTTTCTTTATTTTTTATAGTGTTTTGTTATATTATGCTGGAAGTGCTATTTTTATGTTGCATGATTACAGGGGAAGATATATAGAATATAACCGTAATTTATTAGAGCTACGCTTTGACTACATCAAAATTTGACTTGAGTCTATGAGTGAGACTCTCATTTCCCATTATGGATATTTGCATACCAGTCGGGCTCAAATTGGAGACTTACTAGTTACTACCTATATGAAATTAATTAACCTCTTATTATTATCGCCTCTCTTTAGCATCGCCTCTCGTAGCTAACGTAAACGACTCCAACACTTCAAAAAACACAAGCAAATTGCTAGAGGTCTACAGTGCAGACACAATTAATTTGTCTACAATGTAAAATTGAGTTAGTAGTAGTAAAATTTAGATCGGAGTAGCAAAATTAATTGTAATGAAAATTTCAACTAGTAAAATTAATTGTGTGGGTGGTAAAATTTCGAAAGTGTAGTAAAATTATTGCTGATTGTAGACATTTTTGGTGTCTACACTGTACACCTCTAGCATTGTCCAAAACACAAAACCACTAGGAAATGAAAATGTTTTAAAAAAGGTCAAGTAGTAGAAAAAGTTTTCAAATTTTTCATAGGCGCATATTTTGTTATTTTTTTTTATTTTTTTTTGGTACATGGAAACAGCTATTGTTGCGAAGATGTGGGTAGGAAGATTAAAACCGGTCGGGACAACCCCCATACAAATTGACTTCTAAGCTAATAAACCAATCTTGATCCTCTATATCGCACATTTGTAAGTAGGTACACAAGTCTTCTTAGGCTTGTAAATTGTAATGGTGTTTCGCTTTAATTAGACCCTGCAACGTAACAACAATAAGCAAGGCAAAAAATCTTTATACTCAGACTCTTATTTCGCAACTTATTTTCAAAAACCTCTTCGTTCGTTCCTTAGCCGGTTTGCTCGGAACTAAGTTCCCTGGCTGGCCACTTACTGAATTTGCTCAGAAAACAGAGAACAGGTGATAGACTAAAAGTGCAGGTACACCAAACTCAGAAGTTTACAGCTCTACATGATTACGAGTACATAAACTGGCCATGCATGACCATATACGTGCATGAGAGTATAATCTTGTACAATTATAACATAACTTTGTAGCTTTTCAAAAAAAGGTGTGAAAGCGTATACTTAATAACTAAGAGTTGTGTACGTTGGTACCTTCACAGGAAAATTCCAAACTAAGCTTTTTCCTTATTTACTTCCTCGGCAAACAGCTAGCAGATTAACATAAACCTCTTTCGATCTTCCACAATATAAAAAGGCACCTCTTTGAAACTTCTACGGTACACTTTGAGGATTATATATATCTAAGTATTGGGGAGTAATAATGTTGAATGTTCAGAGAAAGTTCCCTATCACTCTCTTGTCTTCCAAGAACAGTGCCCTCAAGCTGTCTACCTTTCAGGCATCTAAAAAGTGAAGAAGATGTGATATATCGTTATTTATTGTCTCTTAGGAAGTTAATTAATTCAGATTAACAATATTGTCACTGGATCCGTTTCCTAAGTGGTGAGTTCCAAATGTCAGTGTCGCACAATGAAGGAAGATGAGAGAGTTAATTAGTACCCCACCCGACGACATCCGTCCCAATAAATTCCTTGTATTTGTGTTACGTTGGGCACAAAGATGAAGGAGATGAGAGAGAAAAATAAAACGGCATAAAAGCAATGCATAAACACATGGGTAGTGAGACAAATTACGCAAATGCATGTTGGGTTGCATTCTCTTAGTGGTTTAACTAAGGGTAGGTTGCTCATTTTGCAAATCAAATACAATCCAAGAATAGAAGTGTAAAGAAATCATTGAGACACATCGAAATGGAAAGGGTAAATATTTCATTGGGAGGAAGGGAGTATATAAACCTAGTATTTATCCATCCTATTGCCAATTAATTAGTTTCTAGATGGAATCCGTTTGGGTTTATAATGTGGAATCTCCGATCCCTCCTCCGTGTGAGTGCGGCTCAAACCTGATCATGAACGTGATTTAACACTTGGTTTGTTAACTATTTACGGAGTACTTTATATTAATATTCTTATAGTGCATATATGAAGAAAAGAATCTCATACGTATTGATTTTTGCGACCTGATTTTTATATGCATTGTGTTCGATCTTGTGGTCATAAATCATAATGCATGCATGAAGCTACGCTAATCCAGACTCGTGATCTTCTTCTTTATTGGTACGATCATCAATATTGAGGAAATCCAATATCCCATTATATGATTGGGGTAATCATGATTCCAAAATGTCTTTTTCAACAAATAATAATGACCAATAATGTATTTTAGTGGACCAAATCAACAACTAGTCAAATATGTAGTAAAGAGCTTAAGAAAACACTAGTCAAATATGTTAAAGTGAGTTCCACCAGTGATTATTCCACATCGAAAAAAAAAGGAGAAAGTTTATACTAGTATATACATAATTGAAGCAGTGGTGGCTTTTAACCCGGCTGACATAGGTCGTCGCCTAGGGCTCCTAATTTTTGGGGCCCAATAATCGAACAAGTTAGTATAGATATAAATAAAATGTATTAGTAATCATGAACTTTTATCTACCCCAAAGGTAGCACATAAAAATCTCGTACCCTTCACTGAGGTTTGAATCACGATAGGTCCATCTTCATTTCTTTCTTTCATTTCTGTGTTTTCCTTTCATTTTAATATTTGATTTTTTGTTTTATATTGTCTTCTGGCGTAAAACGCTCTTTTCTTTTAATTTTCTTTGGGTCTTTCTCTATATTTCTTTTTATTTCTTTGTGGATGACGAGCCTCTATTTTTTGTTTTCAAGATTTCATATCGTAATTCACTTTATTCAAACAATACACTACTTTTATACCATTTCTGCTAGAGCGCCTAGAAATTCTAGTTATATTTTTTATTCATATTAACAAAACTTTAAGACAAACACCCGACTATGTGAACCAAAAAGTGTACTATTTTATGTTAAGACGCAAATGATAAATTTAGCAGAATTTAGGGACCCCGATTGAAATCTCGCTCAGGGGCCTCCATATATAATCTCCCAGCCGGCCCTGAAACCAAGGAGTTACTCCTATTGCCAATTAGTTATGAAGTGAACTCTCTCTCCTCTGTGTGGGTGCGGCCTAGGTCTGATCGTGCTTTAACATACTTAGGCCAAATAAGTTAACTTATTGCACATATCAAACATAGCCCTGGACTAGTTTATGGATCACTATTTGAACAGTTTTGTTCCTATTTAATCTGATTTGAATGACTCTCACTTGATCTTCTGTATACTCCCTTTGTTAACTGTGTCATACATCCATAAGTAATGCAATTGTGATAAATTTGAATGAGTATAGAAGTAGCAAAAATAATTTGCATTGTGAATTATTGACTCTAAAATTGATTTACGATATTAAAATTGAGTTTAATGGTAACAAAGTTTTGTTTTGCTAATCAAAGTCATCTCCAACATTTTTTTTATATGTCGTTTTTTACCTTCGGAAAAAAAAAAAGATCTCTAGCAGTTGGATGCATATACGTACAATAGAAATTAAAATATATTGATATGTTCACTCGATCTAAACTATTGTGCTTCACTAGTTATATATTCTTACACCTAAATTTACTCTGGAAAATTGGCCTCATAGATACAACTTTTTTCTAATAAAACGAAACTCCATTAATATAATCGTCAAACGGCACCTTACAGAGATTTTAAAAATACAAATACTATTGAAAATATATTGACATAGTTCTTTGCTAATGAAAAATTGATCCCTTATACGTTGTCCTCTCTTCCCCTTTCATCGACAGAGGAAATATGTGTATAACTTGACGTAGAAAGGCTAATCAATATTGTTGGTTATAGATTCAACTTTTAATATCTTGTCTAATCTGAGTTGAAGTATTTATATTTAAACTACTTTTAGAGCGGCACGCAATGAGTAAAATAAATAATTTTTTTTTTTTACCTTCCAAAAAAAAGTAAATAAAGTCTTTCATTACTCCCTCTTTTTTTGTTTCATTTCTTTACGTTGTATAATCATGATTCTCTAAAACTCGGCCCAACATAAAGAAATGAAAGACACAGAGGGAGTACTTTTACAGTGTGGATCACCCGTCCTATTTTCCTATCCCACTCCGTGTACCCCACCAATCACATGCTATCATTTCATAAATATTTCCAAAACAATATAATCTTTAAAAATAATATAATGGAATGCTAAAATATGATTGGTGGGGTATATGGAGTGGGATAGGAAAATGGGACAGGTGATCCGAATTGATCCGCACTGGTACTTTTATCCCCACAAAATTAAACCTTAATAAATACTTAATCTTAAGTACAAAGGTATTTGGTGGCCTAATTATTGTTGATTTTTTACTTCACGGAAAGAAACGTCCTATATAACTCCTACATTTACTTTTGTTGGTATGTTTCTTTAATCTCCATGTTGATTATTATTTAGTTACTAGGAAGGATCTCGTACTTCTCACGATTAGGATGTATATATTTACGTTGATGAAATGAGAGTAGTTTAGAAGTTTGTATGCCCTTCTCACGATTAGGATGCATCTCATAATCATTACTACATTGTGCATGCCCTTCTAAAGATCATAGGGTTGTCGGTATTTTAAGCGTAACTTAGTTAACTAATATTTTAGTGTGGATCTAGCTAATAGCGTAATCACGTTAAAGTGTGCAAATCATGTCTACTAATATATTTGATGAAAATGACCACACAGAATAATGTCTAAATTATTTAAAAAGGATTACCATTTTGTATACTTACTTTGTGAATTATTTTTATCAAGTAATAGGATTCACGATTTAACACTATTATTTTTTCATTTGACTAACAAAATCGTGGTTTATATTTATATTAAAATATATAAACTATTACGTGCAAATCTTATATATATATATATATATATATAAAGTTGGATGGAAACCGTGTAGGCGCGACACGTCATCCTCCACCTCACGTGCCACATAGGTGACAGGCAAACGTGCATGTCACACAATCAAATCCACCCCATCACCTGACACACAGTCAAATCCACAAAAATGCAACTATGAAGGCTAGAACTCGCAACCTCAAAGTTGCATTTTAACACTTTAACTACTAAGCCAATTGATTTTTGTTGATTCTTTTATTAACATAATTATATATAAAGGCCATTCATGCTGAAGTTATAAATATATACACGAAATGAAATATCAAAATAATTTATGGAGGGCTTGACATAAATCGTGGTATATGATGTTATTCAAAACCGTGATGAGAATAAATATTTTTTTTTTTTTTGCAAGCAAAAGTTAGTAATTTTTATTCATCCAAAAAGGGAATAAAAATTGATAGCTTACAAAAAACTTAAAACCACTAGATTACATAAGCCTTGCCAAATCATTCTCACTATCAACTCCTCTCATCCAATTAAACACTCTAACACATACATAGAATTTGATCTTCTTCACAATCCAATCCTCATTGTGTTCCAAGTCCCTAAAGATACGACAATTCCTCTCGAACCAAATCATGTATATCGTAGCTACAACACTACATCTCGTCCACTTTGTCTTCCAATGCTTTCTCTTATGCTTCTCCATCCATTTCATAATTCCTCTCAGGCTTTGAGCATCACTCTGTAAGTGCAGCCAGTCCTTTACTCGACTCCAAACTCTACTAGCAAAATCACATCTAAAGAAAAGATGTTGATGATTTTCAGCTTCTCTTTTGCAAAGATAGCATCTGTTTACTATAGGAATGCCTCTCCTGCCCAAATTATCCACTGTGGCCAGAGCTCCTTGCATTGCCAGATTCGAGATAAAGCTGTGCTTGGGAGCATTGACAGCATCCCAAATGATACTCTGACCAGTCATTTTCCTGCCCTTGATCCGATAGAAGTCATAAGCTCTTCGAACACTGAAATTGCCTCCATCAATCCAAGTTTGAATTACTCTACTGGCCTCAGATTCTGAACCAGTCTTAGATAAAATTTCATCCCTGACTTTCATCATGCTCCTCCAGAGTTCAGAGTCATGAGTTTTCACTTTCACCTTCCAGAATGAGGCTCCCTTCAGCACATAAGTATTAAGCCAATCATTCCAGATGCATTTCTTCTTAGTTTCAACCATCCAAATCCATTTTGAAATCAAGGCTTTATTCCAGCTTAAGACTTCCTTGATGTGAAAACCTCCCTCCTTTCTAGGAGAGCAAGAACTACTCCAACTTTTGAAGATCAATCTCTTCTGACCCTCCTTAATTCCCCACATAAAATCCTTACATTGTTTATTAATGCTCTTGATCACTCCCTTTGGAAGAAGAATACTCGAGCACCAAAAATTCTACAAACCAAACACTACTGAGTTAATAAGTAAACACTTCCCAGCATAAGACAGGAACAGATTTGCCCAATGTCTGACCTTAGACTTAATCTTTAGCAGTAGAGAGTTGTACATCTCATAGACTAACCTTGCATTATTCAATGGGACACCCAAATATCTAAAGGGAAAGAGTCCCTCTGAAAAACCAGAAACTTGCAGAATTTGGCCTTTAAGCATTTCTCCTACTCCCCCAAAGTATATATCTGTCTTTGCTGGGTTGGCAACTAACCCAGAAACTTCAGCAAACTTATTGAGGCAACTTACTACAGCTTCAACAGATGGGACATCACCTCTTGTGAAAATCATCAATTCATCTGCAAAGGTAAGATGTGTGAGCTTCATTTTCCCACACTTGGGGTGATAAGTGAAGTGAGGATAGTCTTCCAACTTCCTGAGCAATCTTGCCAGCATCTCCATGCTCAGGACAAAAATATAAGGGGAAATGGGATCCCCCTGTCTAACTCCACTTCTCCCAGGAAAAAATCCTTTGGACACTCCATTGATCTTCAAAGAAAACCAAGTAGTAGTGATGCAAGCCATGATCCAACCAGAGAATTTAGGAGGGAATTTCATAATTTGAAGCATTTTCCTTATGAAATCCCAATTCAAAGAGTCAAAAGCCTTTCGAATGTCGACTTTTATTAAGCACCTTTTAGAGATATTCTTATGAGCATAACCCTTTATAAGAGCTTGAGATAAAGCCACATTTTGAAACAGATTTCTCCCTGAAGTAAAACCAGCCTGTTCTTCTCCCACTAAATCAGGTAGCACCAATTTCATCCTATCAGCTAGCATTTTGCTGATAGTTTTATAAATAGTGGAGCAGCAGGAAATTGGACGATAGTCCATGACAGTTAAGGCATTGGACTTTTTGGGAATTAGGGTAATAATGGTTGAATTTAATTGCTTTGTGACCTTGCCCAATTTGAAAAAATTATGGATGGCATTACAGAAGTCTCCCTCAACTGTATCCCAGGCTTCCTTGAAAAAGCCTGCTGAAAACCCATCAGGGCCAGGGCTCTTATTTGAATCAATGCTAAAGAGGGCATTCTTTATATCATGATTATTGAAAGGCTTATCTAGCATGTCCTTCTGAAACTCTGACAAAACAGCACCCTCCATCTCTTTCTCATTCAAGTCCTTAACTTGCTTTTCACTTCCCAGCATGTGCTTATAGTAATTGATGAAAGCATCAGTGATATCAGCATCTCCTCTTTTTTCTACTCCATTCTCATCCTCAATTTTTCCAATATTGCTGTAGTGAACTCTTTCAGCCATCTTGGAGTAAAAATAGTTAGTGCTGCAATCAGACTCCTTAAGATGTGTAATTTTTGCTCTCTGACACAACATGCTTAGCTCAGCCTTCTTTAACTTACAGTACTCATCCCTAAGATCAATCTCTTCCTTAATAATGTCATTGTTCTCAGGATGAGCTTGCATCCTGCTCTGACAATCCATCAGCTTCTCTTTGCTTTCCTGAACTCTTTTAGACAAGCTATTGAAATGTCTTTTATTAAGACTTTTTAAGGAAGTTTTGACATTCTTAAGTTTTGAGAAAAGTCTATACATGGGAGTACCAGTAACTTCCTTTCCCTAAGCCTCTTTCACAATACTTTAAAAATCGCAATGCTGTGACCAACAGTTCAGGTATTTGAAACATCTCTGAATCTTCCTTTGATCAGTAATATTAATCTGAACTGGACTATGATCAAAAATCCCTGGGTTTAAAACTTCGGCAAAAGAATTTGGGAAAGAAGTTAACCAAATTGGATTCACCAAAGCTCTATCCAATTTCGACCATACTCTATCATTTGCTTCCTGGTGATTATTCCAAGTAAACTCTCCTCCATGATATCTCATGTCCTCAAGACCACAAGCTAGCAGACAATCATTAAATTCCATCATTTCACCAGCTCCTGTTACATTATCACTAATTCTCTCCTCAGGTGACCTGATGACATTGAAATCACCCATAGCCACCCATGGCTCAACTTGATGGCTAGCCAAGATTTCCAGATGCTCCCAAAGCTCCAGCCTACTCTGTCTTGAATTACTCCCATACACTACAGTCAAGTAGCAAATTAACTGTGACTGCAGATGCTCCACTTTACAGTGATGAGAATAAATATTAAAATAACAAAATAATGGAGAGGAAAACACGCGAATTAGTATTATATGCAGTTAGGAGAAAAACGAAGACATGGATGACTAATATTGTAATCACTCTGTTTCACCAATTTACGTATAAAATTAAACACACTATTGTTTTTTGTGACACTTTATCCACACTACTCAATGAAGACGGGAAGGGGACAATGATATTGATCACTAACCTACTAATCCATCTATTTTTATAATTTAGGGGTGATTGATATGCATCGTGGTATATAATATTGTTTATAATCGTGGTGAGAATAAATATTGAAATAACAAAAAGGTGGATAGAGAATACAAGAATTAGTATTATGCGGTTTGGCCAAGATTGAAGAAGTCGATAACTAATAGTGCAATATCTCTATTTACTAATTTACGCATAAGATTAAACACGCTAATCAACGAAAATCGTGCGTAGCACGGTGTAGAAACTAGTACTAGTAGTAAAAGATAATGAGAGTGGGTAATTTACTCAACTATAGCGTTCATCCCCCTATCATAAAAGACACTACAAATGAACACAATCACAAAATTAGATTATTATAATCACAATATCTAAGTACCATGAACTATTAATTCTATATTCTCAATTATGACCTTAGATTTCCTAAATTCAAAAAAATAGTATTTTATATCGTTGATGCATCTTTTTTCTTTTCACTTCCATTTATTATTTGTGTCTACCATACAAATTAAATCTTAGTAATTAATTGAGTTTTTTTTCCTATATTACATAATCAACAATAATTTAGAAAATTTAACGTAAACTAGTTTTTAGCCCCGTGAAATCACGGGATCTTTTTAATTTATTTGTAGAGTTTTTATAACATGTTAGCTAGCTATACCAAAAATCAAAATAAAATTGTCTATCATGTTCCCAGAAAAATAACATACTTAGATGATCATATTCGGAACTAAAATAATGATAATAGAAGTTCAAGTACAATAAGCATAAATTTGATAGATAAAAGGAAAGCGTTTTATCATTTTTGATTTATTTGTAGAGTTGTCGGAACATGTTAGCTATAGCTTAAATGAAAAAGAAATTGTCAATCCCTTTCAGATATCTTGGCAATCCCTTACATACTAAGAAACTGAACACTGACACCTACCAGGCGATGCTGAAGAAGCTTGAGAGTTCAATTCAACACTGGTCTTCTCAATTCCTCACTTATGCTGGTAAGATTCAGTTAATCAACTCAGTGATTTTTGGATTGGAGAATTACTGGAGTGCAAGCCTTCTTATTCCCATTGGAATAATGAAAAGAATCAGAAGAATGTGCAAGAATTTCTTGTGGGGAATCAGTGAAGGGAGCAGGAAAATGACTTACAAAAGTTGGGAAAGCATCTGTGTTCCAAGGGAGGAAGCTGGGATGGGAATTAAAGAGGTTTTGGCATGGAATAAAGCAATGTTGTCCAAATGGATATGGAAATTAATGAATAATCAGGGTAACATTTGGATCCGATGGACTAATGCCTATGTCCTGAAACATAGAAGCTGTTGGGAGGTGAATGTCAAGCCTGTAGATGCAGAATGTTGGAGAAGTATAATGAGTGTAAGAGAGAACATCATTCAGGGCTGCAGAAATCAGAATGAAGTAGAAAACTTGGTAAATTTCTGGAGCAGGGGAGATAAATTCTAGGTATCTAAAGCTTACGATCATTTCAGGAAGAAGTATGAGAAGAGAAATTGGACCAAAGCTGCCTGAGACAGTGTAGTGACTCCCAAGCATAGCTTTGTCATGGCCTTGGCAGCTCAAAGATGTCTGCCAACAGTGGACAATATGAAAAAACGAGGCATGCCAGTGGTGAATAGATGCATATTATGTAAAAGAGCAGAAGAGAATCACCCTCATTTGTTTTTCAAATGTGATTTCTCTAATGCAATTTGGCAGGAAATCCTCAAGTGGCTGGGAATCAGCAACAGAAACTGGGATTTAGTAAGAGAGTTAAATTGGATAAGCAAAAGAAAGAAGAAGAAGCATTGGACAGCAAAATGCTATAAGAGTAGCATTGCTGCAACAGTCTATCTACTCTGGATCGAGAGGAATGCAAGATTATTTCAAAATGAAGAGCATAATCAAGACTGGATAATTAGGAAAATCAAGTATTACAGTTGTGTTCGATTATACAGTTGGTTTGAGAATAGTGTTCCAAGCAATGTTTTGGATAGCCTAGTTAGCTAGGAGGTCGTTTAGCTTGTGTTATTCTTTAGTGGGTAGTTTTTTGTAAGATACTCTATTTTTCCCTCTATGGAAGAATAAATCACCATTTCTCACAAAAAAAAAAAAAAAAAACTCATTTCTCATCTCATTGTAGAGTACAATATCGATTTGCAACATACCATCATACTTTGATAGTAAAACTTCAACTTTAGAGAGTCGAACTACAATGAATACATATAACTAAAAATTTTGTCTTTGATAAACTCAATGTATATGTAGAAAATGATATTATTTTTCACACCAAAATCAAATGATAGCCTAACGTATATATACTAATTCGAAGTAGATGTAACTGACACAATTAGCAAACGAAAGGCCAAGAGTCATCATGTTTAAAGTCGTTATTAAGATGAATAATGGTGTGATTAATAATGATTAAGTTAAGGAATTTTAATAAGATTAATGTAAGAGAAGTTGAAGTGATTCATAACGTCAAAGTGGGCAATTCAGAAAATTAAATTTACACCGCATTAATAAGTCCCCTGATGAAGCTTTGATGCATGACTAGTGCAATATAGAGCTGACACGTAGGCATTGAGGTGGATTTAATTTTTTGCAAATGCTCTAATATTATGACACGTCATCCGTGATTTTAGGCTATTAAAGGCGTAGTATAAATTCACACAATTTCCTAGTAGAGTCTTAATTTTGAAAGTGTAAATATTCCCTTTTTTTTTCCCCAAGTTTGCACACAAATTCCACATTAATTTCTAAAGCACATATTTCCACACTTTATAACATTTAGGTGAGTTGAATAGTAGATTACTTGGTGTTTAAGCTATTTATCCACAATGATCCAACCCAACTTTATATAGAGATATAGGATAGGATATGTGTATATGATGGTGTTTGGGTTGCCGATGCGATATTCTTAATCAAGATTTTGATGATCATGGTGGACAATCACACATATGTAAAATTAGCTTTAGAGCATTCGCATGTTGGAGTGGACCCAATGATCAACTAATTTAGGCCGAAGGAACTAAGTTAGGTAACTAGTTTGCATGTTCGGCTCGCATCCGGGCTGCATATTTATATTGTTATATACTCAATTGATAAAAATTTCGATTTATCTATGATATAATTTTGTTAGCAACGATATTATTATATTATTTATTTATACTCAATTATCATATTATTATTTCCTTTCCACTTGCATATCACCTGTTATACCATCTCCTTTTCATTTGAGTACCTCGTCACCTGTTATATCACATTACATTTAAAATCGTTACCATATACTCCCTCCGTCCCAGTTCAAACGCCTCATATTCCATTTTGGGACGTCCCACTTCAAACACCTCATCTATTTTGGGACATATTTCTCTCTCGTACTTTTATTAAATTATCACATAATATCTCACACTATCTCTCCTACTTTTATTAATCCCCACATTCTCTCTCCTCATTTTTCCTAATATTACCGACTCAACTTATTATATCAATTTTTCTTATTCCACTACAAAAAACGCTCGGGGCGTTTGAACTGGGACGGAGGGAGTATTAGTTAACCACGATAATCACCATAAATTATATTATTTTCCATAAATTATCTAATAATTACCATATTATATTATTAATTAGTTTTATCCGATTAATAAGTGTCAAGTGTCCTCCTAGGAAAGACTTGGTTTGAGGTTTAAATATATAGTATTGGATTAGATAATGTAGGTAGTGCTAAGTGGCGTCGAGCTCATGTGGAGTTCTTATCTGGACCATTAATACAACGAAAACGCTAAATGTGTAATAACCCGACCCACCATACGTCACATCACAACCCCATAAGATGAAAAGTCGCCCCTCGAGCCCGTATATCCTCTCGTAGGTTTAAAAGGTGAATGACTTGTTGGTAGTATTATGGCCATTATTAATTTATCATAAGAGCCTTAGTTTCCCCATGTGGGACAAATCAATCCATAAAACACTTTGCATAATCTTGTAGTGTTGCAAAATGCATAAAAAAAATCTAAAACATAACATATAATCCTTATAAAGATAATATTATTTGTTTTAAGCCCGTGCTGTAACACCCCCAAATTTCCTTTCCTTTTTAAAAACATTTTATCGCGAACCAAAACACAAATTAAGGAAATTCAGAGGTGTCACTCCGCACTCAAGTCAAGGACCCGAATGCAAGGAGATTTTAAAAGACAGAATATAAATGTCTAATGGTCTAAAATAATCTATTACAATCCAATAATTAAATTACAACAATCCAAAATCCGAAATATGAAATACGAGATAGTTTAAGTATTATTAATGGTCTATAGCTTAAAGTTAAGCTTTATTTGATTCAACTAATATCTAGTGAGTCGTCGTCCCCGCAATGCATCAAACACTCCAAACCTGTGGTGGATTTAAAACACAAAAACCACAGTTGAAAAAGTCAGTGAAATTGAGTAAGCTAACACCTCAACTCGTAGAAAACCAAAACCCTTACCTGGATTTGAAAACGTTTTAAATTTTATTTTCGAAAACGCACTTAGTACATAATCATATCAACCAAATGAATTCAATTGAACAACAAAATGTCAAATTCCACAAACTTCCACAATCATCAATCCAAGCTTAATTAAATAAAGAATCCACTCCGAACTTCCAATCCAATCCAACGTATTACTTCACAACTTTGTCAATTCGTTGTATCATATCAAACCAAAGACTACTAGACCTTAATTGTGCACACCCCCTATTGAGTATTTTAACCTAATAGAGTAGTACTAGAGCCAAACCCTCTTAGACTACACTTAATGGTGCCCTTGGTTGCCCTAGGGCAAAGACACAAAAACTGATTTTTTATTGCTTTGCCCTAGGGCAAAAACATGGTTGGTCACAATGGTGTCTTAGGGCATTAGCAAAATATTATCATTTTAAATCTTGATATGTATTTAATATAATTTTACCATTTTTTTTTTTGTTATAATTTTTGTTTGCTCACAATAATTAATACTTTCATTGATACAAAAAAAAACACAATCTTATTAAAAATGAGAATAGTCCAAATACATGATTAACACAATTAAAAATACACAAATTTATTAAACAATAAAACTAAAATGCCTCATAATTGTACTTAAATTCGAATTAATTGCAAACCATGTCTTCTTCACTCTCCAATGTCGAACTTTTGCCATATATGCTCAATCAGATCATTTTTAAGGGCTTGATGGATATCTCTTCTGCGAAGTTCTGATCGAGTGTTCATATAACTTGTTAAGTTTGAAATTCGTTCCCTCGAAAATTCGGTTGGTACCCCATCGACAACAAATTCGGTTGGTTCAGAATAGTTTCTATATCTATCTCGCTCATCCTCCACTATCATATTGTGCATTATAACACATGCCATTAGAATTTTTCCCATTAAATGTTCATCCCAAATGAGACAAGGGCGGCGAATAAACGCAAATCGAGCTTGAAGAACTCCAAATGCACGTTCAACATCTTTTCTTGCACCTTCTTGTTTTTCACAAAATAACCTATGTTTTGCAATTTGTGGAGCAGTGATTGATTTCACAAAGGCAGACCATTGCGGATATATACCATCGGTGAGATAATAACCCATATTATATTGGTGACCATTGACAACAAAATTGACAGTAGGTGCCTTACCTGTTAATATATCATTGAATGCCGGTGATCGTTGAAGCACATTAATATCGTTGCATGTACCTGGTGTTCCAAAGAAAGCATGCCATATCCATAAGTCATATGATGCGACTGCTTCTAGTATAATGGTTGTCTTGCCATTTCTTCCAGCATATTGTCCAGCCCAAGCAGTTGGACAATTTTTCCATTCCCAGTGCATACAATCAATACTACCCATCATGCTAGGAAATCCACGTTGCTCCCCCACATGAAGTAATCTGTTCATATCTTATTGAGTAGGTCTTCGTAGTTACTCATCACCAAAGTTGAATATTACACCTTCTACAAACTTCGTAACAGATTCTCTAATAGTACTTTCGCTCATCCGCAAATATTCATCAAATACGTCTGGAGCTACTCCATAGGCCAACACTCGCATTACTCCAGTACATTTTTGCAATGCAGTAAAACCTCCTCTACCAGTGGCATCAGGTCTTTGTTGGAAATAAGGATCAGTGGTAGTAAGGGCATCTACAATACGTAAAAATACCTGTTTTCGCATGCGAAATCTTCGTCGAAATATATGTTGGGGATATACTGGGTTATCAGCAAAGTAGTCATTAAATAGACGTTGCTGACCTACTTCACGATTTCTTTCATAATAATTTCTCCCAGCCCTTGGAGTTGAGTTAGGTGGTTGTAGAAATTGACTGGGGTTAGAAATGATAGCATGCTCAGTCAAGGTATCAAATTCTTAATTTCGCTGAATAACTCGTTGTTCCCATTGTTTCCATACATTGGTATCGGATGAGTCAGAGTTAGAACTTGAATCACTAGAGCTATTTGTTTCGGACATTTTGAGATTCACAAGAAAGCAAAGAAGAAGATAAATAAGATGAAAAATATTATGATAAAGGTTGTGAATTTGATGTTCAGCTTTATAGCCACATATATAAACGAAATATGGCTCACTTCAATAATGAAATGGCATTATTAGATGCATGTAACTCTGACAAAGCTATCTTGTGAATTTACAGAGAAGTGATGTTGATTGAGACAACTCAAAATAATTGTGAATTGTATTGTGCATGAGATGAAAATACGAATCTTATCTAGTCAAAGATACACCAAAGATACATTGAATTGAAATAATATTACAATAATGGTAAAAAACAACAAATACAATAAGAAATTAATGAACATAAATAAATTACATTAAACAAATTTTTTCTTATCGTTTCAATGGCGGTCACATGAAATATTTCGCCATTAGCTTATCCCTAACTTGCTCTTCGGTGGGGGTTAAGCTCGATTTTCCTAATAATGTATTTAATATTTTTTTCTCCATCCTCGAATTGCGATCTTCTGCTTTCTTGTTCTCGGATTCTCTTTCAAAATCAAGTCTCTTTGTCATTAGTTCAATCTCTGCTTGTCTTCAGATTTGCATAGCATCAAGTTTCTCATTAAGATCTGGATTTATTGATGATTCAGAAGCTTTTCCCTTTCCTTTCCGTCTCTTACTTGCATCCCTACCTTCTGGACGAAAACGCGACTCACTAACACTACCACTAGTAGGGATTTCGGAGTTAGAAGGAATTGAAAACTCCCCACTTTCATTGAGTCTTGATTTTTGCGAACTTCCACCACTTTGCTCATTACTTTCCTCATCTTCTTCTTTCTCACGTTCTTGCACATCATTATTAGCTAAACTCCATTTTTTATGTTTACTAAAAACTTCATTAAAAACATAAATATCAGTATACTTACCTCCATTCGTTTCTCTCCAAATATCTTGAGCTAGAGATTCATAATCCTTATCACTAAACCCGCTTTTTTTATCCTATGTGCTTCTTTCAGGCAACTGTGCCATTTTTGTGCTTTCTCATTTAGAGTTCTGAAATGACTCTTGCATGATTCCATATTTCTTTCATTGAGCTCTCCAATTTTATCTCTACAAGATGCCTCATACAACTCCATTACCTTACCCCATCTTACGTTGGTGTTGATTTTTCCCTTCTACAATATTTTCACTCGCAATACACCAAGCAGAAACAAGTGCTTCATCTTCTTTAGCGGTCCATCGAACGTTTGGCCCTCGTTGGTTAGTTGAATTTTGTTTTGTTTGAGTCGGAACAAGAGATTGTTGAGTAGTGTTTGGGGAAAACTGAGGAGATGCAAGAAGTTGAGTGAAACCCGTTGGCGAATTAAGTGAAAATTGAGAATTTAGATGATATTGAGAATTTTGCGAGTTTGAATAATCTTGAGAGTTTGAATCATTTAAGTCATCATGAAAATTGGATAAGTTTATGAAATTATTATCCATAACTCAAATTTGTTTTTTGATATAATGGTAATTATTAGTAGTTTTTTTGAAATTAATATGAATTATAAATGATATATGTATAGAAAAAATAAGAAAATGACAATGTGCACAAAAGTATATCAAATGTGGTCTCTATTTATAGCTGTTGGTGTGATTATTTTTTTTTTTTTTGAAATTTTTATGATACGAAAATAGTCGTTGCAAAGCTACAACGGCAACAAATTTTTCAGCAAATAAAAAAATGCCAAGTGTCAAGTAATAAATGGGCAAAAAAAAAAAGTCACACACTCTCTCTCCTCCCTCACGTTTGCCCCACCAAACTTCCAAGGGCAAAGTTTGCCTCAGTTTTGCCTCAATGCCTCAACAATAATTATTTAGCTTTTTTTTCTTCTCACATTTCTCAATGCCTTTTGCCTCTTTGCCCCAACCATTAAGTGTAGTCTTAAAGACCGATGCGGTGGGGCTATAATTAGGAATCGATGCGACTCCGTCACAATAATTAGGAGCAACTCCGAGGCTCCGACACATTAGGGGCAACTCCGAGGCCCCGACACAATTATTAGGAGCAACTCCGAGGCTCCGACACAATCATTATACCATCATGCTCCGTCAAATCTCCATATCACCATCATAGTTCACATTCACAATTTGAATTATGCATGAACCAATCACAACCAATATCACACATAAAACCACTTATATTTTCATTGCAAATAACCACACAAGTACCATTTAATAATCACAAAGAAAATTGAATCGTTCTCCACCTAAAATGACACTAAGTTTTCGTCCAAACACACCATTCACATATAGCACATAATTTTAAAAGGTTTCTACAAGTTTAAGAAAGGTTGAGCATGCTGGCTTACCTTTTCAATGCACACAAGAACACGACAGCACAACGGTCACTAGTATTCTTCGTCTACGAACTCAGGGGCTACAATATTACAACCAAAAATCCCAAATCAATACTAATCTCCTCCAATCATTCATCTAACACTTATGTTTATTCTATTCTATATGCAATGCCCATGATAATTTAAATCTAACCCAACAATTAACAATTAACCAACAATTATAATTCTAATTCAATAATTAGTTTCTAATTCTCAAATAACACTGAATTTATTTTAAAAACTCTCAAAGACTATTACTTTTAAAACAGAATCTAATTCATAAAAACAAACTTTTAATTATTATGATTTATTTAGGATTTATTAATACAATTTCTATTATGTTTTAATTATGAAAAACATGCTTTAAATTACATAAAATTATATAAAAATGAATTAATTCAATCTAAATTCAAAAATCAGTTTATAATTCCCTAAATTATCATAATTTCGAGTTATTGATCATTAAAATTAATTTGGGTTAATTAACTAATTAAGAAACAACTAACCAAATTTCCCCCAAATTGAAATTTCTATAAACTCGAACAAAATCCCAATTAAGTCTCAAAATAAATTCAAGAACCCTAATTAACAGATTATAAACATGCTAGAATCATAATTCACGAAACTAATTGAACTTAATTCGAATAATTACACTAATTAAATCCAAATTCGTAATTAGTGAAAATCAACCCAAAATTAATTTTTGCATGTGAGTTTATGTATGATTACTCTTGATTGAATTCGAATTATGGTGGTGGAGTTTTGATAAATAAATTCGATGATTTGAAAATTGAAATGATTGGAATGAAATGAATGAGATCGATAGAATTTCAGAAGGTCAAAGTTACCGTAATTGGTTGGAATGATATGGATCACGTTATGAAATTATGAATTTTACAAGCATGCTATGATATGTATATGGTTGGTTAATGTGCTGTAACTAAGTTGGGAATGTCATAATCTCTTGTGATGATTGAAATAATTCACATTAGAAAATGGTGGAGGTTGCAAATATTAGGAATTTCAAGTTAATTCATTTATATGTTGATTATTGCATTCATAATTGCTTCTTTGGGGATAAATGCTAAGTTAATGTATACATTTTATAGGATGGTTCGTTTAATTAGGACACCAACTAAAGCTGAAATTAAAGCTGACAACCCATTGAGGCTTAGGATGGGAGATGATGAAGAGATCGTGACATACTGTCAAAGGGTAGCTAATCATTGTGTCTATTATGGGCGAAAGTATAAGGATGACTACTATTTCCACCCACTTGCTCAAGCCAGGGTTATTCTAAGGACTCTACCAAATAAAGCACCCCGGGCGTATTTCAAGGGTAAATATAGAGATCTTATCAAGAAAGGAGCATTACCCAATGTAGAGAAGTACACCCATCAAGGTAGATGGTTGATCACTCCAGAGATTTTAGCTACAAGACTCCTAGAGGCACACAAGGAATGGCTAGAGGATGGAGAAGTAGTTGACTCGACTATAGAGGAAGCATAATAAAATATAGATAGTGCCCTCCCACCCTACCCTTAGTAGTGGGGTTAGTGACTAGCATAATAACTGTAATAAAAATGCTCTATAGTTAGCATCTTAGACTATTGTTTGGACATCGCTGCGTCGATGATTTATATGTTTTATTACTTATGGATACTTTAAGCTTTATTATTAGTGAGATTTATATGACTTCTTTTATTATTCACTTGAAGTGTCACTGTGTGCCATTTGCATTATACTTTTGAACTATCAAGTAAAGTAGAAATGTAATCATAAATAGCTCGTTAGTGTAGGTTATATGCACCCCATTCATCGCTACTACACAAGACAAATTAACAGAAACATGAATCAACAACAACAAAACGATGGATTTCACCAGTTTGCAGCTGCTGTGGTCCAATTGCTGCAAAATAATAACCAACCACCTGTGATTGACTGGGCTAAGAAGATATCCCAAAGGAAACCTGAGTTTTACTATGGGCGTGAGGATCCTACTGAACTTGAGAATTGGATAAGAGATATGGAGAAAATCTTCAACATCATTAACTATCCAGCAAACCAAAAGGTAGATGGAGATGTCTTCTACTTTAAAGGAGAAGCTGATATTTGGTGGTCAGCCGCTGGAGCAGCCTTCCAAGCTCAACCAAACTTCAATTGGGATAGCCTTAAGGATGCCCTAAGACAGAGATTCTACCCCGAGCATGCTAGGCAAAGGTAACTCTCTGAATTCCTAGAACTGAAACAAAACTGGGGAAGTGTGAGTGATTACT
The DNA here is from genome assembly GCA_963680865.1 of Spergularia marina. Classification (NCBI taxonomy): domain Eukaryota; kingdom Viridiplantae; phylum Streptophyta; class Magnoliopsida; order Caryophyllales; family Caryophyllaceae; genus Spergularia; species Spergularia marina. The sequence continues at coordinate 14,619,893 of OY804553.1, read as the reverse complement.
ATGCCAAATTTCTTAAGCTTTCTCGTTTTGCAACCACTATTTTGCCAGATGATGCCTCAAAGATCTCTAGATTCATTGAGGGACTTGACTACAGCCTCCAGGAAACCATGGTCATGATGAGCTTTGCTAATGTGCATGAGGCTTATGGGAAAGCTGCCAATGGATGGAGAGTACATGAACTTAGGCAAGAAACCCAAAACAACAAGAGAAAGTTTGAACCCCAAACATCCAACCCAATTGAGACTGGCAAGAACCACAACCATGGGAATGACAAGAGGGGGAAACCAAATAACTTTGGGGGAAACCAAGGGTTCAACAGGAACTTTAATGGGAACAACTTCCAGAACCGTGGCCAAGACAAGAAAGTTGAGCGCCATTTTTACTGTAGGAGATGCAATGGGGACCATCCTGGTACTAACTGCTTTGGGAAGGCTATCAACTGTCTTAATTGTGGAAAGATGGGGCACAGAGCTTTTGAGTGTAGGTCTAAACCTCAAAATCAAATGGGAAATGGTTATGTGGGAAACAATAGAGGAAACCAAAACTTCAATTAGAACTCATACAATAACAATCCTCGTCCTACTTACCAAAACAACAACCAAAATTCCTACAACAACAACTCTCGTCCCAACTACCAAGGCAACAACCAAAACCAGAACCCGGGTAACTACCAAGGGAATAATGCTAGATTCCAAGGTAATAACAACAATGCTCAAGCTGCCAATGGTAACAACAATGGAATTGCTGCTAGGAATGCTAATGGGAACACTGCTGGGAATGCCAACACTAAAGCTCAAGGAGGGAACAACCAGCGCAATCCAGGTCAAATCTTTGTCATGAATAGAGCTCAGGCTGATACTGCGACCAATGTGGTGACCGGTACTTTCCTAGTCCATAATACTCCTGCTTTTGTCTTATTTGATTCTGGAGCCTCTTATTATTTCATTTCATCTTCATTTGTTCATAAGTTATGCCTTGAACCTAGTTCTCAAATATCTACACCTATAGCTGTTCCATCTGGTAAGGTTGATACTTGTGATAAAGTCTTTGAGGGAGTAGATGTAGAAATAATGGGAACCAAACTACCTACAGACCTTATCCAATTTGATCTTCTAAATGTAGATGTTATCCTAGGTATGGATTGGTTGGGTAGGTATAAGGCCAAGATTGACTGTTTTGAACAAAAAGTTACTATGAAGGGACCTAAGGGGCAAAGAATTTCTTATAGGGGGGTAGTACATAAACCACCTATCAAAATTGTATCTGCCATGTCCATTTTCACCAAAATTAGGAAGGGCCACCTAGCCTATCTCTGTTTTATCCAGGACACGAGTGTGGAAGGAAAAGGACTTGATGAAATTGATGTAGTAAACGAGTTTCCAGAGGTATTTCGAGATGAAATACCAGGAATGCCTCCTAATAGAGAAGTAGTGTTTACAATTGACTTAGTGCCAGGAACTGCACCAATCTCTAAAGCACCATATAGAGTGGCACCAGCTGAGATGAAAGAATTGAAAGATCAGTTACAAGAGCTGATAGAGAAGGGATACATAAGACCTAGTGTATCGCCATGGGGAGCCCCTGTGTTGTTTGTAAAGAAGAAAGATGGTGGGTTAAGGTTGTGTATTGACTATCGAGAGCTGAATAACGTGACCATTAAGAACAAGTATCCATTGCCGAGAATAGATGATTTGTTTGACTAGTTAAGACGTGCTGACACTTTTTCTAAGATTGACTTGCGATCTGGGTACCATCAACTTAGGATTGCTGAACAAGATATCCCTAAAACTGCTTTTAGGACACGTTATGGTCATTATGAGTTCACTGTTATGCCATTTGGATTGACTAATGCTCTTGCTGTGTTCATGGATGTGATGAATAGGATATTCAGAACTTACCTTGATTGTTTTGTCGTAGTTTTCATTGATGACATTTTGGTATATTCGAAGGATAAGGAAGAACATGAGAAACATCTTAGGCTAGTTTTACAAACTTTGAGGAATCACAAATTATATGCGAAACTGTCTAAGTGTAAGTTTTGGATTAACAAGGTAGCGTTTTTGGGACATGTCATTAGTAGTGAAGGAATTTCTGTTGATCCCGAAAAGATTGAGGCAGTGAAATATTGGCCTACACCTAAGACAGTTACTGACATTAGGAGTTTCTTAGGCTTGGCTGGTTACTACAGGAAATTTGTGAAAGATTTTTCGACCATTGCTAGGCCCTTGACTAATTTAATGAAGAAGACTACAAAGTATGAGTGGGATAACCATTGTGAGGAAGCATTTCAGAAGCTGAAAGAGTTGTTGACTACAGCACCGGTCTTGACCCTACTGTCAGAATCTGAGGGATTTGAGGTGTATAGTGTTGCATCGAAAAAGGGTTTGGGTTGTGTGTTGATGCAGAATGGGAAAGTTATTGCTTATGCGTCTAGACAACTAAAACCTCGTGAGGAAAACTATCCCACCCATGACTTAGAATTAGCTAATGTTGTGTTTGCTTTGAAAATATGGAGACATTACTTATATGGCACGACTTGTAAGATCTTCACTGACCACAAAAGCCTTAAGTATATCTTCACACAGAAGGAACTGAACATGAGACAAAGGAGATGGCTAGAACTCATTAAGGATTACGACTTGGAGATGCAGTATCATGAAGGGAAGGCTAATGTTGTTGCAGATGCTTTGAGTAGGAAATCGAGTCACACCTTGAACTCTATGTGGGTAATTCCTAATGAGTTGTGCGTCGAGTTTCAGAAGATAAATCTAGAGGTGGTGGAACATGGGGCTGTGGAGAATCAATTGTTTAGTATGACTGCCACTTCAGACATATTTGATGAGATTCGTCAAGGACAACCTGGTGATGTCAAATTGGAGAGAATCAAGAAGAAGATCGAGAGTGGTTTGACTAATGAATTCCAGATTTTTGGTGATGGTAGTATTAGATTCAAAGGTAGATGGTGTGTACCTCAGAGATGTAGTGATGTGAAAGAGAGATTGATGACTAAGGCGCATAATACTCCATACTCAGTTCACCCTGGGGGTGATAAGTTGTATAAGGATTTGAAGAAGTTCTATTGGTGGCCAAGGATGAAGAATGAGGTTGCAGAATTTGTTTCTAGGTGTCTTACTTGTCAGAAGGTAAAAATCGAACACAAAAGAATGGGAGGACTAGTACAACCATTAGATGTACCTACTTGGAAATGGGATTCAATATCCATGGATTTCGTGACAGCATTGCCTGCTACAAAGAATGGTATGAATCAAATTTGGGTGGTTGTAGATAGACTGACTAAGACTGCTCGATTTATCCCTATGAAAGACACCTGGAACATGGAACAAAGAGCGCATGCTTATATCAACAATGTTGTGAGATATCATGGTGTACCTAGTACGATTGTTTCTGATAGAGACCCTAATTACTTAGCTCATTTTTGGAAAGAATTTCAGAAAGCTTTGGGAACTAAATTGAACTTTAGCATTGCTTTTCACCCAGCCACAGACGGTCAGACTGAGCGCACGATTCAGACACTAGAGGATATGTTGAGAGATTGTGCAATGGATTACCAAGGATCCTGGATTGATAGATTGTCATTAATTGAATTCTCCTACAATAATAGCTACCATGCGAGTATAGGGATGGCACTATATGAAGCACTTTATGGTAGAAAATGTAGGACACCCTTGTGTTGGAGCGACATAAGTGAGACAGTGGTTCTAGGGCCAGAGATGACAGAAGATACAATGAATCAAGTTCGTTTGATACAGGAAAGAATGAAATCAGCACAAGATATATGCCGATCAGAAACGGCGTCCAGCTGAATTCGAAGTAGGGGAGAAAACATTTTTGAAAGTTTCACCAACAAAAGGGGTTATGCGATTTGGTCAGAAAGGGAAACTAAGTCCTAAGTTCATTGGTCCTTAAGATATTTTAGAGAAAATTGGAAAGGTGGCCTATAGATTAGATCTTCCTTCAGACCTCCATAGGGTTCATAAGGTTTTCCATGTGTCACAACTCAAGAAATACATTTCACACCCTTCTCATGTGTTAGAACCAGAAATAGTCGAATTAGATCCCTCTTTGACCTATGAGGAACATCCTGTGAAAATCTTAGACACAAAAACTAGGAATACCCGTACCAAGGTCACCAAGTTGGTCAAAGTGTTGTGGACTAACCATCAAACTGAAGAAGCTACATGGGAAGCATAGGATGAAATGAAACAAAAATACCCTCACCTCTTTGATCAGGTATAACTAGAGTTACGAGGACGTAACTCCCTTTTAAGGGGGGAAGAATGTGATACTAACTCCATTCATTTACTTTAAAGCATGCATTTCATTCATACATTTGCATAATATGAGTTGATATGTGTTGTGTGGTTGTATGAGTTACTTTGCGCTTCGAGGACGAAGCATTTTCTTAAGGGGGGAAGGATGTAATATCCCGAAATTTCAAAGTATTTTATATCAATAATTTAGATTTATTAATTACATTATTGGAGTGCAAAAAGATTTTTAATATTATTCGTGAGTCGTTTAAAAAAAAACGAGTTAGGAAATAATTTCTAAAATCGGAATTTGTATTTGGGTTCTATTCCTAAATTGGGTCAATCATAGCTGATGGACCAACATCAACCCCAACCAACTCTACATTGGCCCAAACATCAAACACATCCTAACCCAACACAAAAAGGAAATCAGAAAATAAAAGGAAAAAGGAAAAAAAAAAACGAAAAAAAAGAGAAAACCCCAGCATTCCCCCCTATAAAAACAGAGCTTCCCCTTCCTCTTTCCCCTGTTTTTCCACGCACGAACCCAGCCGCTGCACCCAGCTCGCCCCTGCCTTTCTTCCTCCTGCCCAGACGTCGCCGCCCCTTATCCTCGCCGGCCGACCACCTCACCGCCCTTCTCTTCCTCTTTTTGCGCCGTAGGTAACGCCCTTACCTACCCCTGTTTTCGGTTCTTCAATTAAACGTGATTATCAAGTCGTTTTATTTCTTTAATTTGTGTTTAATCGACTCTAATAGATGTTATAGTAAGTGTGTAATCAATTTGGGATAGTTTTACGCATAAATAATTGATTTTGATGATTGTTTTGGGTTGATTTTCACTAATTACGAATTTGAGTTTAATTAGTGTAATAATTCGAATTAAGTTCAATTAGTTTCGTGAATTATGATTCTAGCATGTTTATAATCTGTTAATTAGGGCTCCTGAATTTATTTTGAGACTTAATTGGGATTTTGTTCAAGTTTATAGAAATTTCAATTTGGGGGAAATTTGGTTAGTTGTTTCTTAATTAGTTAATTAACCCAAATTAATTTTAATGATCAATAACTCGAAATTATGATAATTTAGGGAATTGTAAACTGATTTTCAAATTTAGATTGAATTAATTCGTTTTTATATAATTTTATGTAATTTAAAGCATGTTTTTCATAATTAAAACATAATATAAATTGTATTAATAAATCCTAAATAAATCATAATAATTAAATGTTTTGTTTTTATGAATTAGATTCTGTTTTAAAAGTAATTGTAAGTCTTTGAGAATTTTTAAAATAAATTGAGTGTTATTTGAGAATTAGAAACTAATTATTGAATTAGAATTATAATTGTTAGTTAATTGTTAATTGTTGGGTTAGATTTAAATTATCATGGGCATTGCATATAGAATAGAATAAACATAAGTGTTAGATGAATGATTGGAGGAGATTAGTATTGATTTGGGATTTTTGGTTGTAATATTGTAGCCCCTGAGTTCGTAGACGAAGAATACTAGTGACCGTTGTGCTGTCGTGTTCTTGTGTGCATTGAAAAGGTAAGCTAGCATGCTCAACCTTTCTTAAACTTGTAGAAACCTTTTAAAATTATGTGCTATATGTGAATGGTGTGTTTGGATGAAAACTTAGTATCATGCTAGGTGAAGAACGATTCAATTTTCTTTGTGATTATTAAATGGTACTTGTGTGGTTATTTGCAATGAAAATATAAGTGGTTTTATGTGTGATATTGGTTGTGATTGGTTCATGCATAATTCAAATGGTGAATGTGAACTATGATGGTGATATGGAGATTTGACGGAGCATGGTGGTATAATGATTGTGTCGGAGCCTCGGAGTTGCTCCTAATGATTGTGTCGGGGCCTCGGAGTTGCCCCTAATTGTCGGAGCCTCGGAGTTGCTCCTAATTATTGTGACGGAGTCGCATCGATTCCTAATTATAGCCCCACCGCATCGGTCTTTAAGAGGGTTTGCCTCTAGTACTACTCTATTAGGTTAAAATACTTAATAGGGGGTGTGCACACTTAAGGTCTAGTAGTCTTTGGTTTGATATGATACAATGAATTGACAAAGTTGTGAACTAATACGTTGGATTGGATTGGAAGTTCGGAGTAGATTCTTTATTTAATTAAGCTTGGATTGATGATTGTGGAAGTTTGTGGAATTTGACCTCTTGTTGTTAAATTGAATTCATTTGGTTGATATGATTATGTGCTAAGTGCGTTTTCGAAAATAAAATTTAAAACGTTTTCAAATCCAGGTAAGGGTTTTGGTTTTCTACGAGTTGAGGTGTTAACTTACTCAATTTCACTGACTTTTTCAACTGTGGTTTTTGTGTTTTAAATCCACCACAGGTTTGGAGTGTTTGATGCATTGCGGGGACGACGACTCACTAGATATTAGTTGAATCAAATAAAGTTTAACTTTAAGCTATAGACCATTAATAATACTTAAACTATCTCGTATTTCATATTTCTGATTTTGGATTGTTGTAATTTAATTATTGGATTGTAATAGATTATTTTAGACCATTAGACATTTATATTCTGGCTTTTAAAATCTCCTTGCATTCGGGTCCTTGACTTGAGTGCGGAGTGACACCTCTAAATTTCCTTAATTTGTGTTTTGGTTCGCGATAAAATGTGTTGGGTTCCCGGTTTTGATGATAACAAATATAATAGTTGTCTAAGGTTAGAATTTTAGATATGTGTTCTTTGATTGAACTAACCTTATGCCTTCGAGATTGTTCTAGCTTAAGTGAGCAGATTCCGCACGTCAAGGGTATGGAACGAGTCAAGGCATGGAACAACTACAACTACAAGAGTGATTTCAATCATGTGGATGATTATGTGTTGTAATGGTTAGAACTCTTGTACGATCCTGTTTGACACACTTTAAGATTGTCTGCCTTGAGGAAACGTAGCAAGGAACAGCGTATGGAACAATCTCTTGTACTCTGTTCCATACATTGTTCCTATGCATTAGAATTTTGAAAACGTCTCTCTTCTGATCTTCCGAGAAAAATAATATTTTCACTAATTTTGGAAATCATGTTTACACTGACAATATCTCATATTTTCCTGTCCTTGGTTAATATTTTCAAAATTAGGTATTACTTCCTTAATTGATTTCATAAGATAATTTTTCCAGAATAAAATTTTTTTATTATGAAAACTGCATCTTCTGAAATATATCTTTCTTGATCAAATTAACCCTAATGCTTGATATTTAAGTTTGACGTTGTTTTTCTTGGAAGATACACACATTGAGCAAAATAGCGTTTTGAGCAAAACAGAGTATTTCTTCAAGGCAGAGAGTTTTTCATTTTAGTGTGTCATCTCGATCTAGGCTTAATAGTATCTCACCTGCTTTCAAGAAGCACATCGAGATATCGAATCTTTGTAATCTTTATTTTCTTAAGAGTTTACGGGTAGAGTCACAATATCCGTGGTGGATATTGGGGTAGAGTTCTTGTGGTAAGAACGTCAATTGGTTCTTGTGGTAAGAACGTGAATTGGTGCTTGTATTACTCTTTGAGAATAGTGAATTATTGAAGATTAGAGTAGGGGTGGACGTAGACCTTGTGTTAGAGGTCGAACCACGATAAATTCCTGTGTCTCTCTTCTTTGCGTTTGTTTTACTCTTCCAGGGAACAGTGTCTCATACATTGTTCTGCGCACTGGTCCTTGCACTGTTCCATTACTTGTATCTCCACGAAAAGAAAAGAAGTCAGTGTATTCGGGTTAATTGCTCGAATTACTCCAGCCACTCTATTCACCCCCCCTCTAGAGTGTCGGTCTGATACCATCATTTGGTATCAGAGCGGGTTTGCTCGAAAGGCTAATACCCTAGAGTAAACATGTCGTTGGGATCTGTGAAGATGGAGATGAAGGGAGCAACTATTCCTATGTTGACTCCCACAAATTACAAGACCTGGAAGGTACGCATGAGGAACTTTCTTCAAGGTTGTGATTATCAACTATGGGTGATTGTCACCAAAGGAAATATCAAGGTCACAAAGAAGGACACCGATGGCAATCTTGTTGTTAAGCCAGAGGAAGAATATAGCGCGCTTGATTATGGAATCCTAGAGAAGAATGCTAGAGCGGCGGCGATCTTACAATAAGCAATAGGTGAGGATTTGATCAAATCTCTTCAAATGACACTGCAAAGGGTCTCTGGGATGCCATTGAACTTATTTATGAAGGAACCACAAAGGTAAAAAGGTCTAGAATTGATTTACTTACTACCCAATATGAAATGTTTAAAATGGATAAAGATGAGACCATAAAAGAGATGTTCACTAGGTTCAACAAGATCACTAATGAACTCAAATCTTTCGGTAAGTCATTTACCTCAGAAGAATCGGTTAGAAAAATCCTCCGTAGTCTCACTAGGGATTGGTTGGCCAAGGTAATAGCTATCAAAGAAGCAAAAGACTTATCCGACATGCCTGTGGAAGAATTAATTGGTTCCTTAATGGCACATGAAATGGAACTAATGCCGAATGATGAAGATAAGTCTAGAAGCAGGAGTTTGGTCTTAAAAGTTGACACAAGTGATAGTGAAGATGAAATTGATGAACAAGAAAATGAACTTGCTATTATGACCAAACGCTTTGCTAGTGCGTACAAGAAACAGATGCTCAGTAGAAAAGGAAATCTTAATTCTAAGGGAAGAGCCTCATTCCCTGTGGATTATGCTAAGAAAAGCATTGCTAAACCAAGGTGTTTCAAGTGTAATTCTCTAGATCACAGGATTGCTGAATGTCCTTTGATGTAGAAAGAAAAGTTTAGGGAAAGGACAAGATACACACCCAAAGAGAACTACAAGAGAGCCATGATGGCTGCTGTATGGGGCGACTCCGATTCTGATGAAGAACAGTTGGAGGAACAAGTTCCTATTGCAAATTTATGTCTCACTACCCTGAACATGGAACCAAAGCCTGACTGTTCTCTCACTGTGTTAAGCATGGAACAAAGAACGGAACAGTTCCCTCCAGGGCCCGACGTGTGTCTCATGGCAATATATGAGGATGAAGATGATGAATGTCAGGTAAGTTTTCAATCCATTAAGTCTGACTTGCCTAATTTATCTAGGGAAAAGCTTGCTAGATTAATCATGATAATCATGGATGAATACATGGATATTGCTGTTACCTGTCAAGACTTAAAAGAACAACTTGATCATGAGATAACTAAAGGAAAGATGCATGAAAACAAAATTTGTTCTCTAGAAAAAGATTGTTTTGTGTTAAGTCAGGAAAATTCCTTGCTCTTAAAGGATCTAGAAGAAAAGAGTGTGAATCTGTCTGTTATGCAAAACAAACTCAATGAGAAGTCTGCTCCTGTCATTATTCCTGACACTGTCCCCATGGTCTGTGAATATGAAAACAAGATTAGAGAATTGGAGAAAGAAATTTCAAGTTTACACAACTCTGCTAACCCTAATGAAAATGTTTTGCAAAATATTGAAATGACTAAGCATCAGGTTAATTCTCTGACTTCAAAGAACAAAGGTTTAATGATCAAAATTGGAGCTCTTGAACATGAATTGAAAAACGCAAAAAGGCAAAATGAAAAATGGTTTTCTAGTCAAAAGTCTATAAATCTTCTCGGAAAACAATTTGTTAAGCGTTCTAAAGCAGGAATTGGTTACATTGGCCAAGAGACCAGTGGAGGGAACAGTTACAGGAACAATGCACAGAAGAGGGACAAAGTATGGTTTTTTGAGTATAAACGTCACAAGTATGTGTGCATGCCTGAGTTTACTGTGTGTTCTTTTTGTGGTAATAATGGTCATGATAAGTTTGAATGTATGAAGGGTGTAGGAAAACTCTAGCTTGTATATAATCACCTTGTGCTAGCTGCACAACGACTTTTGCTGATATGTCGCAAAAAGAGAATTCATAATCATCAACATAGAGAATATAGACATCAAAAGCCAATAATAGAAAATGTGTTGTTCTTCAGGAAGAAAGCTATAACGAGGAATGGTACAGTAGTCAAGCAAGTTTGGGTTCGCAAGGATTCAATTAAAGCTATGACTAAAACCAAGGGACCCAATCTTGTTTGGGTTCCGAAATAAAATAACTAACTTCCTTTGCAGGCTAGGGTGAGAGCGAGCAGTTTTTTGGTACTTGAACAGCGGCTGCTCAAGGCATATGACAGATAACCCCAATCAATTTCTCGCACTCACAACCTTTGATGAAGGGTGTGTGACATTCGGACAACAAAGTGCAATCACTGGTAAGGTTGGTAAGTCACTCACACCTGATGATATTTATCTTGTTAAGGGGTTGAAGCATGATTGGTTGAACATACTCTTTAAAAGGGGGATGAAACCAATGTATTTGATGAGAATGTGCAGAACTATAGAGAGTTTGATGTTCTAAATGCTAATGCGGAGGCTGGTCTCAACACTGTTCCCGGAGCTGTTCCTGAGACAGGTAGAAGTTTTGTTCGTACAGAGGATACAGATTCAGGGGGAACATCAATACATCTCAAGGAACACAGGACCAGTATATCATTCTGAGAATGGTGACATTGGAGGTGAGGTAGGTTATGTTCCCATCTTTGGTGATTTCTCGATGTATTGTCCATCTATCTAGAACTTAGCATATTGACATTCATCATCATTTCTTAAGGGACAATGTGGAATAGGACTTTAAAGCTTTTTATCAAATTGAAATACAACTTGCTGATATTTTTACTAAACCGTTACCTAGATATAGGTTTTAGAAAATTAGAACTGAACTTGGTTTACTTAGACTAAGGTGACAGTGTGCATTCATTGCCCCCCCAATGATTGACAAGAATTGGTTGTCACCACTTGAGTTCCACACATGTTTGTTGTATGTCGTCTGATTGATCTTGTTGAATGTGCTTAGTTGTACAAAGACTCATGTCGTGTTTGATAGCTATAATGACCATTAACCTAAGTTGCCTGGGAAACAGCGTTGAGAACAGTCATGAGAACAGTGTACTATACTTTGTTCCCATTCATTCCTTCATTTACCTTGTTCCCTTGCCTGCTCCCAAACTTGATTCTATCCCATAAGTGAATGTTCCTAGCAATGTTCGTATGAGCAACATATCTTTGTTGTGTGCAAGCTTTGAAAACTGGATGTGCAGAGGAGAATGGTTACTTGGATCACAAGAAGAAAATTTGTGGAGGATTTAGTTAGTTTATGGTGAAAATATCTCATATGAGTTGTTTGGAAAGTTTCATGGAGCAAGCTTATACAAGATCCGTCATAATTATTCTGTGCAAGGAAATGGTTACCAAAAAGAGTTTGTTTTCCAAAAACAAAAAAAAAAAAAAAAAAAAAAAGGGGAAAACAGAATCCTAACCAAAGGCGGACTACAAGAGGTTCAATCAAATGAAGCTACTACTGCTAGCTACTTCGCACAAGCTCCTTGTCATTTCATTCTCTTCACAATTACTCACAGAAATCATGGTGCATATGAAGGTCATAGGGAAGACATCGTGGAATTACCTATATCAAAGCCTTGATATACTAAGCAACAAATTCTGCAACTGGTCCTAGCAATGGTCCCAAACGGTCGCTCAAATCGATTAGTAGCTAGCTCTTTGCAGAAAAGGCAGAGCTCAACATGAGTGTGTGGCGGTTGAAAGTGAAAAGGGAGAAGATACCCATGGTGCTCATACTCAAAGTGAATCAAGCTATTGAGAAAACTTGTGAAAATAATTATTCTAGTGATGAGGAAGATGAGCCACATGATCCAACATCGAACAAGAATGACAGAGAATTTTTGGCTTGGTCTCAAGGGGAATGTCTTGAGTAAGATTTTAATGAGCGGTTCTGAAAGCTGCTTGCCGTTGATAAAGTGAAATGGATTGTTCGCTCCTCTAAATCTCTAATGATACTTCAACGTGGCTCAAAAGCTCAGCTGGTGAAATCGGTCATTGTCTCGGAATGCTTCTGCTCAGACTTCTGATGTTCTCTTCTAGTGTTCCATCTTTGAAATTGATTGTGCTACGATTGCCCATCAATTGTCCTAGTGCTGGTCTCTCCCTTGTTCCATCCTCTGTTCCCAGCACTATTTTATCACTTGTTCCCCTCATTGGTCCTCAAGACACCATATATATCTAAGCCTTAAACCACTGCGTAGTCTCACTATTCTCTGGTAATGGCTGTTTCGACACTACAATGCGTTTTGCTGTTATGTTTCCTAGGATTTAGTGACGTGGTGTTGGATTGCTATAGCTTGATTACATTTCATTCGAGATATTTGATTTCTTTTGCACACTAAACCTGGTTCAATTCACATTTGTGTAGTGGTCTTGGCATACTCTCTTGTGCAGTCTGGCCTTTTTGATGGTGTCAAAAGGGGGAAAATCTATGCAAACTTTCTATCTATAAGTCTATACTAACCAATGCTCCTTTCGTGTTTTCAGCGGTTTAGTTTGAATATCTTATGGTTGTGCTTTATGTTTGATATTAACCGTTGTCCACATCCTTCTGTTGTCTTTATGCCAAGCACTGGATTATTTGAGATTTTGCTTAAAGTTTGCACTAATATTTGTCATCATCAAAAAGGGGGAATTTGTTGGGTTCCCGGTTTTGATGATAACAAATATAACTGTTGTCTAAGGTTAGAATTTTAGATATGTGTTCTTTGATTGAACTAACCTTATGCCTTCGAGATTGTTCTAGCTTAAGTAAGCAGATTTCGCACGTCAAGGGTATGGAACGAGTCAAGGCATGGAACAACTACAACTACAAGAGTGATTTCAATCATGTGGATGATTATGTGTTGTAATGGTTAGAACTCTTGTACGATCCTGTTTGACACACTTTAAGATTGTCTGCCTTGAGGAAACGTAGCAAGGAACAGCGTATGGAACAGTCTCTTGTACTCTGTTCCATACATTGTTCCTATGCAACAGAATTTTGAAAACGTCTCTCTTCTGATCTTCCGAGAAAAATAATATTTTCACTAATTTTGGAAATCATGTTTACACTGACAATATCTCATATTTTCCTATACTTGGTTAATATTTTCAAAATTAGGTATTACTTCCTTAATTGATTTCATAAGATAATTTTTCCAGAATAAAATCTTTTTATTATGAAAATTGTATCTTCTGAAATATATCTTTCTTGATCAAATTAACCCTAATGCTTGATATTTAAGTTTGACATTGTTTTTCTTGGAAGATACACACATTGAGCAAAAGAGCGTTTTGAGCAAAACAGAGTATTTCTTCAAGGCAGAGAGTTTTTCATTTTAGTGTGTCATCTCGATCTAGGCTTAATCGTATCTCACTTGCTTTCAAGAAGCACATCGAGATATCGAATCTTTGTAATCTTTATTTTCTTAAGAGTTTACGGGTAGAGTCACAATATCTGTAACACCCCGTATTTTTGGGAAGTTAAATAATTAAGGGTGTTACGTTTTATAATGTAATTGAGGATTTTATTAAGGTTTAATTGGAATTCGATTGAGTTATTATGGGATTTCTGATTATAGAATTACACAAGAGGATTCGTTAGCCTTTCGGATTTGGATCGGGTTTGTGGATCACGCAACCCATCAAATTAGCTAGGTCCAAACCCGACTCTACCCTAATACCCTTTTATGCAAAAAATAAAGAAAACGCTAGCTCCCCTTGACAGTCATTCGGCCCCCCCTCTTCTCCATCTCTCTCATTCTCTTAGACTCCACCCGCATAAGATTTCAGCACAACTGTGTCAACTTCAAACACACACAACTCTCACATACAACCTTTGATTAAGACGTTGTTTATGGTGTTAGAACCGTGTTTTCGATAAGAATCCATCAACATGTAGGTTGTTCAAAGATTCCACCGGATGCTCTCTGTAGAGGTGTTTTAGTGGAGCTGTGTCTATCTACCGAGAACTGTTCCACCCTCTCGGTATTTTGATGATTCCCGTTGACTCATAAGGTATTTTGGGACAAGAACTTGTGGAGATGTTCCTAACCCTTGTTGTGACAAAATATACAAATTTGGTAAGGCCTAGACTTGTGTATCAAAGGTTATATCAGAATTCGTGGGTAAATCCTAATTCATGTTTATGGTTCAGTGTGAGATTGATTCCCGTTGATTCGCTTGGAGTTTGTGGACGAAATTTGGAGGGGACGTTCCTGACATAACCTTTTATGACATACTCAAATTTGGTGGTCATCCGATGCCAGAGGTAGACGTTATTCATGTTTATTTACTACTGTCTCCTTTTGGACTCATTATAGATTAGTGTTTATTGTGAAAATTATGACTTATGGATACATCTTGTGAATTAGGAGATTATCGTTTGAGTTTGTGATTGATTGGGTACCTAAGTTGTGGATTCAAAGAGGTGTAGTTCGTAATCTTGTCTGATAGCGTTGAGAGGTAAGAACGTTGACCCTCGTAAGCTTGAGCTTCATTTCACATCATGACAATCCTTCGCATTCATCTTTGCTTCAATTTATTGCTCATATTCTATAACTTGAATATCTATCGCCTATTGTCATTGTTTATCTATTTTGATCACCTCTTGAGCATCTATTGACCTCCTACATTGATTATTGTTATTGATCATCTATTGATATTCTTGTTCCGGCTTTGGCCGTTTATAAATCAAGCTACTATGCGCGAATAACGTACTTAAGACGGATTAAAGATGTATCTATTTATACATATATATCTATACGTGTTTTATGATGTTTAAACCACCTAAAGCGATTAACCTCTGATCAAGGTATATGTAGCTAGGCCGGAGATCAGCTACCGGTTTCCTAAATGACTTCCTCTTAGGAACTGTGCGTCCTACCGTCCCCCTAGGAGGGGTGTGCACACTCGGGTCTTTAGGATCGTTTTATTCTCGATGTTCTAGTGTTGGATCGGCTTGGGGTAGGACCCTTGCGCAAATAAATTACTTAAAGAAAGATGAACAAAGATTGCTGTGGTGATGAATACCACGTGCGCGCTCTACACGACTCGTGTCTTGGGTACACGAGCCGTGTCCGTTGTTACATTGTATTTTCGAGCTCACTGACTTGAGCACGACTCGTGCCAGGCCCCGTTTCAGGCTCTTGCCTCCTTTGCGTAGCTTTGTCTATTCTTTGTTAGCTACGCGCCAGTAAGGCGCGTATCTTAATTCTTTTGTGTCGCTCAAATGTCTTACTCAGCCTGTGCTGACGTTCTTTGTTTTGGGTTGTGTCCCTACCCTATTCTGGGGCCTGTGTCATCCTTTTGGTTGCGCAGTTGACAGGTTTGCAGATTGAGATGCATTGTATGGTTGAAGCGTCATTGCATGTTGGGCGTTTTGATGAGTCGTCACATATTTGCATTGGGGACGATTTATAGTTTATCTTTTGGTTTAATTCCCGATTTGTAGATTCAGCTAAAAGTCTTCCGCTGTCATTTGTTCTTCTTGTTTTAAATTAGCCTTGCCGTTGACTTGGCAGTCAATGGCGGCATAACAATCCTTTATTTTTGTATTTAAAGATAGCGAAAATTTAGGGTTGTTACAATATCCGTGGTGGATATTGGGGTAGAGTTCTTGTGGTAAGAACGTCAATTGGTTCTTGTGGTAAGAACGTGAATTGGTGCTTGTATTACTCTTTCAGAATAGTAAATTATTGAAGATTAGAGTAGGGGTGGACGTAGACCTTGTGTTAGAGGTCGAACCACAATAAATTCCTGTGTCTCTCTTCTTTGCGTTTGTTTTACTCTTCCAGAGAACAGTGTCTCATACATTGTTCTGCGCACTGCTCCTTGCACTGTTCCATTACTTGTATCTCCACGAAAAGAAAAGAAGTCAGTGTATTCGGGTTAATTGCTCGAATTACTCCAGCCACTCTATTCACCCTCCTCTAGAGTGTCGGTCTGATACCATCAAAATGTTTTTAAAAAAGAAATGAATTTGGGGGTGTTACACGTACGTTGCACGGTACACATATTATATCGTGTTTAATGTTTTTTATTATACAAATGTCCCAAATTGAGCATTTTTCTTAGATGACCAGATGTAGTGTTTATATTTTGTTTGTTTAGTTTGGTTTGGAAATAAACACAATATCCTTTTTGGAATTTTCGTTGGATGATAGTTGACTAATGCATTTCTATCAAACGTATGTAGAAATCGAACACATTTTAGATTAGATGTCAAAACAGATTTAATGAGATGTGCTATAATTTTCTGATATATAAAATGAAAGTTATAACTAATTATGCATTGTCACATTTAAATAATTTTAAAATCAAAATTTTATGAAAGTTTAGAGTTTGGACTCTGCCTAATAAATCTTGTGAGAATCCCTCATTTTTTGGTCTCTCTCACAATTTCAATTTTTTGCACTATCTCTATGCTCTTCAAGAAAGCAAAACTCTACTAAATATATAACTGAATCGATTTTGCAATTTTTGTTCGATGAGATATATGTTATAATTTTCAAATATACAAAATGAAAGTTATAACTAATCATGTTGTGTCACATTTAAGTAACTTTTAAATTACAGGTTTATGAGAGTATGAACATTGCCTAATAATTATTGTGAGAATCGCTCACCTTTTCGCACTCTCTCACCATTTTTCTTCTTCTTAGACTCTCTCTAAACTCTTCAAAAAACGCTTTTTTTTAGTGTATACCTTAGATTATCGATACTTATATTTTACCAAATTACCCTTCATTAAGCAAATAATGTTTAATTTGTTACCCATACAAAAAAAAAAAAAAATAGACAAATCCCAAAGCCCCCCATCAACAGTCAATTCAAGAGGTAGACGAACATATGAGACGAGGTGGCCGGACCATCGACTCCAATTAACGATCGCTTAAACATTGCGATCAACAATACAAGTTGTCCACTGGCGACATCCATTCGGTCCCCCACCCGCCTCTGCCATAACGCAGCTGGCTGTCACTAAGGTGCAGTAAAATGATTTATCATAATCTATATAGTCGCATTTGGACATTTGGTGTATTAGAATTAATAATACCATTGTAATAAATTATATATACAATGTTGTTGGAAATATAAAGGGAGTTATCACGACTTCACGTACGAATCGTTGTGGCGAGAATTGAAATTCTCTTAACTTAAGAATGATACCGCTGAGCCGATGTAACACCCCACATTTTTGGGTAATTACTAAAATTGAGTGTTACAGTTTATATATAATTTTGAAGAATTATATTTACTATAATAATTGGGGTTTAAGTAAATAAATCAGGATTTCCTTTAAGGATTGGGAATTTCTGAATTACTGGTACGCCCTTACTAGATTGAAAGGTTAAGGGGTTCTTTGGGAACTTCATAATTCGAGCTTTGTCTATATAAACCGGAATTGAGGTCAAAGCCTTATGCATAAGATAATACAACTCTACCCTATTTCTCTGTCCTTTGCTTTTTCTCTTTCGTATTCTCCACCCGTAAAAATTCCCAGCAGAACTGTGTCAACTTTAATGACTCACACCTATCACGTATAAACTCTGATGAATACATGGTTCATGGTGTTATAACCATGTTTTTGATACGAATCCAACGACATCTAGATTGTGTCCATATTCCAGTAGATGCTCCGTATATAGACGTTTTAGTATAACTGTAATTATCTACCCGGGATCCGATTATCTATCTCGGTCTTTGGATGATGCCCTTTGCCTCTCTTGGTGTCTTGCTACGAAATTGGTAGGAGATTTTAGTATACATATTGGTGACGACATATCTAAAATTGATAAGCGCCTTAGACTCCTAAATCGAAAGTTAAATTAGTTTTCGTGAGTAAACCCTAATTATTGATAATGATTCTTTGCGAGGTTTATTCTTATTGATTTTTCTTGGACTTTGTGGACAAAATTTTGAATAGATGTTCCGGATTTATCCTTTGTTAACATAATATAATATTTAAGGTAGTCGTTATTCCTATTTTTTTTAATGAAGTCCCTGTTTTGGTTCGTGCCGAATTAGTGTCAATTGTGGATTTTTGTGATGTTCTAATTGAATTAATATTGGTTTTAATTAAGGACGAGATCTAGTTGAGTGGCTTAAGTGACCTAAAATGATTATGGATTAACCTGGAACTAAAAGGGAATCATGTTTTTTATGTTGTAGCTAGCGTGGTTTTTGCGAATTTGGGACAATTTAGATGAGATTTGATAACCTTTAAATGGTTGAGTAATGTTTCCAATCCTGGCCCTATAGTTCAAAGTGTGATTTTAGTAGTATAAATGTTGAGATTGAGTTGGAGTTTATGGTTTAAGTGTATATTAATTGAGTGTTATTATTTTTGACAAATACTAGTGGTGTTAAATATTATATTGCTTTGGGACTTTGTTTACGGAGTATATTATTGTAGCATAAATTTTGAATTCTTAAACGAGGATTACTAGAGCTCGTTTTGGGTGTTGTTGTTCAGAGTGTTGTGAAGATAAGCTGACATGCTCGTTCTTTTGAAACTAGTAGAAACCTTTCAAACCTATATGCTATGTGTGACTGGCATAATTGATGAGAACTTAGGATCATGGTAGGTGGAGAACGATTTAACTTTTGTAATTATCATATCATGCTTGATTGGATGATTGATAGTTAAGAAGTCGATATTCCTAGTCAAATTACCGCTAAACGCACTAAATTAGTAAGAATAAGTGGGTATCGTAGCCACAATGAAGAGATATTAGTCTAGCATGCAATTCTAGTGTGGAAAATAAATAAAAAATAAAAGAAAATGCTTTTTGGTTTGAATATTGAAATGAACAAGTTGTAAACAATGATAATAGAGACGACTCAAGGTGTTGTCTCACAACCAATCATGCAATGAAATTCAGTCAATTGTCTAATTATGTCATTCTGCCAAATCCCGACTATTAGTCATTTGATCCGCTTTGATGGGGAATTTGAGTAATTGCTACCAAATTTCCCTTCTTTTAGTCCTAATTTGTCTAATGACCTCATATGTGAGAGGGGGGTGTTGAAGTGACACTCAAAATATTTCACATATGAGTTTCTCACATTAAAAAAGTAGAAGAGATTTATCTTACCTTATAAACCGGTCAATGAGTTACTCCTCCTGTTTTCAATTGGTTTTAGGGTGAAATATGTTTGGTTTTATTAAAGTGGATTCTCTCCGGCCAACATAATTTCACAGGGGAAGCATATGTTAGAGCAATAGAATCTAAGTCTAGCTAGCAACTCAAGCATAAAACATAGCCATCTAAAGGTCGGAGTCTCTTGCGAACTAGATCATCTACAGCAAAACTGAAATTACAAAAGTGAAAACGATCGATAATAGTTGCTGGCGTACGCCGCGCGGTGTATATATATCGATCATGGAAATGTATATCCACGCCGTGTATGATATGTACACACAACTTATGCTTAAAATCCAAAACTCAGCGAAACATTGGACAACTCTCACTCTCTCTTATGTTGGGAAATGTCAGCTCATGATATCCATTATTTTTGGAGTTGAAAATTTCTAGTGTAGTAGTGTTCTGCTGCCCAAGACAATCATCAAGAAAATCCACAGAATCTGCAAAGATTATGTGTGGAACATTGGACCGGATCAAAGGAGAATTCAGTACAAAAGTTGGCTGAGTGTCTGCTCTCTTATATCAGAAGGGGGATGAATATAAAGGAAGGGCTATCCTGGAATAAGGCCCTAATCTGCAAATGGTTGTGGAGACTACAAAGCAAGAAGGATGGTATATGGGAAAAGTGGGTCAGAGCCTACAAAATGAGAAACTGCAATCTCCACATATCACAGCAAAAGGCACATATTCAGAGAATTGGAAAAGCATGTTAAGGTTAAGAATGAGGTTTTTTCTAGCCTAGTAGATGCTGATTCAATTGAACAGCTGATTGGGAAGTGGAGCATAAATGAAAAATTTAATACTCAGGCTGCATATGATCACTTCAGGACAAAGTATCCAATGGTAGCATGGGACAAATTGGTTTGGAGAAGTGTAAACATGCCTAAGCACATCTTTATAACTGCCCTTCTTGCATTGCAAAAGAATTTGGCCATAGTGGATAAAATGGTGAAGAGAGGTTTCATATTGGCTAATAGATGCTGCCTCTGCAAAAATGCAGCAGAGACGCACAGACATCTGTTCTTCAGGTGCAGTTTCTCTACGGCAGTTTGGGGAGCAATCAGGACATGGATCATCATGAATCATTAGAGCTATGACATTCAAGATGTTGTAAGGTGGTACAGAAGGAAAACAAACAGGAGGCATTGGAAGTACAGTTGGGCTGTATGTAGCTTCAATACAGCAATCTATTTGATCTGGCAAAAGAGGAATGGAAGATTGTTTGGCAGTTAGGAACATACTCCAGAGTGGATAATTAGACAGATAAAATTCATTGTTACTGCTAGGCTTTATTATTGGATGAGGATTTGTAATTTAAAGGAAATTGTTGAGAAAATAAATGCTTAGGCTTTCATAGAGATGGCCATTTGTAAGACTGTCCTTTTATTTTTCCCCAATTGTGGATTAATAAAAGCACTAAATACCTTCCCAAAAAAAAAAAAAAAAAAAGTTAATTCGTGAGGTTGGAGTGATATGAATCATATGATCATCTAGGGTTCAACTTTTTTTTTTTTTTTTTTTTTTTTTTATGAAAGGAAGGGTTCAACTTTCAATAATAATTAAGTTCAAGTCCCGAATAGTGTAGGCCTTATCCTCTAAGGCTTAAAGCATTTTGCCGAGCCAAATTAAACGAACTTATATTGTTAACGCAAATTTTGTACTAAGACAAAATAAGGAAATAAATGAATATTTTATTATATCAGAAAGTTAAGTGTACAATCTCTAATGTAATCCTCTGAATTCTACTTCGCGGTAGGGGGTGCGCCGTACGATACACTACACTGGTAGCGTACGTGCTGTAGGGGGTGCGCACGTCGTCCGCGTGCGTGTTGTTGTTCTTGAGAGGGTCGCAGGGGACTTGAATCTCTCCTTGAACTTGGTTGTTTGAACTGACGTTCGTTCATCGTTTGATGATCGTTCGTTGATTTGAAGGTGGCACGTAAGTGCTTGTCGACTGCGTGTGGTTGAGAGTTTTTATAGAGAATTCCTCTGAGATTTTCTTCTCTCTGATTTTTTCAACCTGAAAATGAATGGGGGAGACTTTGTTTATATAGAGTCAAAACCCTAATTTCTGGTGGACTTGTAGTCACGGGCCTTCTTTTAGGCTTTATGTGGACTTGGCCCAATTGCTTGTTTTATCCGAAACGCGATCCGTTTTAACCCAATTTGGTAATTGGATCAATCCAGATATCATTTTGACTGGGCAGATTAATTAAATCGAGCTAAAATTTTATAGTCACTCAAATTAATTAATTAATTTAAATTACGGCACATTAACAAATTTTTAGTACCTACATATGTACGTAATAAGGTGCATGTAATCTAGCGGTAGGTATAGACGTTAAACAAAAGCAAATAGGATCGGAAACTAGGAGGAGCCTAGGAGACATATATCTAAGATACCAAAAAAATGAGCAATTTTTTAATTAACACAAGTGATAAATTAAACGTGCAAGCACAATACAACGTGCTAACTTTATCTCCACACAATCCTACGTACATTGTCGGCTTTTGGACTACAATTGCTTATTTGCTTGCATGTTAAACCATTACAAAGAATTGAGAAGAACATGCAACGATACGAATGCGATAACCCTCTACTACGGCTCTAGACCAACTTTTGCTTTTACTAATTTCTTCATTAGGGATGCTGTGACGCATGAAATCTCCTAATGAAGGCAGAGGCTTTCCAATCTATGCCGGGCTCGGTCACCCAATAGAACCCATGTTGATCATCATCTACCAACCTGGCTCGCCTCAAACTCATCGCCTCGTCCCCTGATTCATCCACGACGATATCAGGACCCCTCCAACGCCCTCTGAAAATGTCGAGAAAGAAAAACAAGCAGGAGTGCCTACTATGCCTGTTGTTGCCCATCAGATATAGTTACTTGTAGATCAAAATTGATTATAATTTCTTTCGCTCTCTCTTGTATATTTCTTACTATAGCACTTTTTAATCTCACTCTACAGCACTACGAATTGAAATTTTGAGAATGGTACAATGGTGTTAGTGTGTTACAAGGAGAGTTGATGTTGGTCACTATATATAGGAGAGGGCGCTGTTGCTAGCTTAAGAGGGTAAAGGAGTTAAAGGACATAAATTATTGTTGCCGCAAGAGTTTTGGTGTAGAATATTTTTCCTTGTTAACAAGGGGAGAATAATACGCGTACACGGAGCCCAATTCAAGTTTAAATGTTAAACTAGTTTGCTGGCTAGTCGTGCACTACGCGGACGTCTTACGTACGAGTGTAAAATATGCAATGGTTCTTAAAAAAAATAGAATGGACAAAATTAGAGGTTTACAGTGTAGACACTTAAAAATGTCTATTACGGAATAATCAATAATAATTTTACGACACTATTAAAATTTTACTACGCTCACAAATCATTTTACTGCCAACACAATTAAATTACTACTTGAATTTTTTTATACCAGTTAATTTTAGTACACCAATCTCAAATTTACTACCAATTAATTTTTAATCAATGAACGTGGGAGCAAGCTTGACAAAGGTAACTGCTCCAAAGACGGATATATAAGCCACAAGTGATCAAGGAGAAGGGCAGAGAATTCACGAGGCATACACTTACACAAAGTTATTATTGTTCCTTCATCTTGTATTAAAAACCGTCCCAAAAATATAGTGCAACACTCCTTAGGCGGGATCCAAACTCCCCCCCCCCCGGTGGTTTATCCCTTTCTCATAGGGTTTTCCACGTACAAATCTCTCGTGTTATTTACTTATTATCGCATTTAATTCATTATCTAAAGTACCAACTACGCACAAACGTTAGCATAAAACAGGGTTGGCAAGTAGAACCAGACTTGAAGGTCTGTCAGTCAGACGAGCAATTTTTCACCAAAACAATTTGGCGCCCACCGTGGGGCTACTTGTCTAAAACATCCCGTGTTTCATCTTCAAATCAAAGTCATCATGTCAGGATCAGGTTCCGAGACTCCATAGACCCCTCCACACAATCAGCCGGTATTACTCGGCCCAGAAATCGGGGCAAGCAGCTCCACTGGTCCCATCAGTGAAGTTGTCGCTCAACTGAAGCGATCTCGTGCCCAGTGCTCCCAACAGAGAGCCAATACAGAACAGCTGGAAACTGAACTGGCAAACATGAAGGCGGCATTGGAGTCCAGCAAATCCAATGCAACAGGATCAAAAACCTCCAACCGCAGGGAAACCGCAAAAATCCCTAGAATGGACCTTGAAGAGCTAGAGAACCAGCCAGCAGGAGGGGGTAGAGCAGCAAGACTCCACCAGGGCAACACCTCGAATGGAAGCTTGAACCGCAACAATATTGGGAGCAATCCAGGAGGAACTATGCTGAACTCCGCCTCTCATGAGGATCAGATCAACCTGAACAACACTGCAGATAATAGTAGTAAGTCCCTCATTTCGAATATCATGTCAGAAATTAATCTGTTGTTCACAACTATGAAGAGGGACATACTCAACATCCACCAACAAATCGTCAAAGTTCTCGGTGTAGCACCGCCGATCGAACCTACTTCACAAGGTTCTCATGAAGAGTCACCGTTCGAGAGGCATATCGCTACCTGAGTCATCACCAAAGTTCCTCGTCCTCAAGAGAAGGACATCTATGAAAGCATGGCCGATCCAGAAGAGCACATCAGGCGGTACAAAACGTCCATGGATATGCTCCCAATCCAGACAGCAGCGAGGGAGGCAACACTCTCCAAAGCCTTCGGACAAACCTTGAGAGGACCGGCACTAACGTGGTACGACAGCCTGCCAAATGGAAGAATAGGGAGTTGGTCAGAACTGGAAGATCTATTCCACCAACAATTCGCTAGCAGCCGCAAGATGATCAAAAGGACGAGCGACCTCTACCGGGTGATCCAGAGAACAAGAGAATCCTTGAGAGAATTCCTCTTTACGTTCAACAACGAGAAGATCTCAATCCCAAATTGTGATGCGCCAACGGTGATAGAAGCATTCAGACAAGGACTGGTAAGAGATATGGAGCTTTATAATGAGTTAACAAAATATCCTTGTTCTGCATTCAAAGACGCACATGCCAAAGCCCTAGCACAAATCCGCTTGGAAGAAGACAAGTCAAGCAGGCAGCTATACCTAGTGCATTCATCCAGTAGGCGAAACCAAGTCAGTCGACCACCGGCATACAGACCTGCACCCTACAACAGACCAGAAGTGAACGCAGTCAAGAAATCGGATTAGAAGAATGAACCAACCATTCAGGAGCAAGGGTTCACAGTATCCTACGCAGAATTGGTGGAATATCTCAAGGCATTGGGAGATCCGGTACGTTGGCCAAGAAAGAACCCTCCCAATCCAGAACGCGACCAGACCAGATGGTGTGATTTTCATGCTGACACTGGACACAACAATGAAGAATGCGTAGCCCTAATGAGAGAAGCGGCCAGACTCAAGAGGGCAGGATATTGCCAAGATATCCTGAAGCATGGCGTCAACACTGGATCTGCAACAGAAGACAGCCATACAACAAACCTGTTCACCGATTCAAAGGTAATCAACATAATTTCTGGTGGATCAGAGATTTGTGGCCTAACCTATTCCGCAGCAAAGAGAAACGCCCAAAAAGCCAGTGTGAAGCCGACCACGAACAAATCAAGGCCCAAAGATGTTCCAGCGATAACCTTTGACGAGTCCGACGCCAACGAAGTAGACGAAGAGCACCACGACTCCCTGGTCATAACCCTCGATGTTGGACCATGTGTGGTAAAACGAGCTCTGGTCGATGGAGGCAGTTCAGTCAACATCGCGATGAGGCACGCTTGGCAGGAGATGGGCATCCACGTGATGCACATAACCAAAAGAACAACTCCCCTTGTTCGGTTCAGTGGTGAAACCAAGACGTCAATCGGAGAGATCAGACTACCAAATCAAATTTTTGGAGTAAACTCTTATGAAATTTTTGTAGTCATAGACTGTGCTTCACCATACAATCTTCTCCTGGGCAGATCATGGATACACAACATCAAGGCAGTCCCGTCAACCTACCATCAATACATTAAGCTACCATCCGAGTAGGGAATAATCTGCGTACGCGGCGACCAGCGAGCTGCGAAAGAATGTTACAGAACAGCCCTGAAACCTTAGGCGCAAGTCACCCCGACAGCATAGCAATTAAAGAGCAATTGTGCGTCCATCTCATTGAACATGAATCAGTCAGATGAATACGAGCAAGTAAGTCTATGGGAGGACCAGCCCGATAAGAAGGTATAGATCGGAAGAGAACTACCAGAGCAAATCCGAGCCCAAATGATGGAATTTCTTAAAGCCAAAAGAGACTACTTCGCATGGATGCACAGAGACATGACCGGCATACCACCAGAGGTAATTGAAAGTTATTTAGCCTCTAATTAGACTCTTCTAATTAGTACTTAATTACACCTAATTAAGTTTAGCTAAAGATCTTTAGTTGCATGTTAGATAAAAGCATGAAAAAATGTATAAAACAAGTTTTTATACCTTAATTAGGAGGAAATTTGACCACACCTTCAAAGAAGGTTCTTGAGCTGCTATTAAATGGGGATCCTCCTCCTTAATCTTGAGTTTCCAAGTTAGGAAACCTCCTCTTTTAATCCACCAAAGAAGCTCTCCAAAATTCACCCAAAATAAGCTAGTATAAATAGGTGAATTAAACCTTAAAACCAAAATAAAATTAGCTAACACTTTAGCTAATGTTACTCTAGGTTTAGATAAGTGTTTTGATCAAGTTTTCATTGACATGCAATGAAGAAAACTTGATCTTGATTGTGTTGGAAGTCGGCTGAATTTTAGAGAGAAAAATGGAAAATTTCTCTTTCTCTCTCTCTAAAACAATTTGTTTGTAGAGAAATTATGTGTTATGTAGGAGAAAAAATCTGATTCTTATCTCACCACCATCCACTATATATAGTGGTTAGTAAGTTGGTAATAAAGTTACCAAAATCCCTTACTAACTTGTATCCATTAACTTTTAAAAGTTACAATTTAGTAATAATATATCCATATATAATAATTACTAATTATATCATTTTAGCTAAAATTACAACACTTTGTAATTTAATTAGCTAATTGTCAATCTCGACAATTAACACAAATAATCGTAATTTTGTACGACTTGAGTTCCAAACTCGTAAAACACCATCCAATATAATCAGTTAACTATTTAACTGAAACATTAAGGTTTATATTATATTGTATCCAGTACAAATATAATATCCTCTAAAGAAACTATCTTTACCGGTGTGACCGAGAATTATCAGTTGATTACCGCCGTCAAACGACAATAACGTCAAACTCTAGCCAGCCAAGCGTTATCGATTTACGTTAATCAACTGACTTAGTATATATAAAAATCCCAGGTTTATTCCTAATTAGATTTAATTAGTCAACGCATTATTGTCGGAGGACGCCTACTCCAACAATCTCCCACTTGTCCGAGACAAGTCATGCGTTACCGAGTCTCTTGTCCGTTATATCTCCCACTCAATGCGAAGTCTCTTTCAGGTCGAACTTGCATTGGATCTTTATCAAAAGTGGTTTTCTCGATCTGGATTATGACTGTTTGACCGAAATATCTATCATAGATCTCTTCCGAGCGTGGCCACGCATTTCCAGTCACAATTCCTCGAGTGGCCCAAAGATATTATACCCTAACGTGGGTGGACAATCCCTTCTTGCCTTATTTTCTTTGTTTCATACAGTCGGTAATGACCCAATAGATGCCCTTTTAGCCTCCTTTTACGGTACGACTTAGGACATAAATCAAAGTCACCGCCTACTGCATAAACTCAGACAAACAATCTCAGGTCGAAAGATTCGACTAATAGGAATAATATAGATTACCTTGTCACGACCAGACACAAAGGTTCTATAATTGGTCAAATGTCTGACAGAGTGTCATCTACAGTCTGTCTATGTAATCGGTTATTCATCTCTATGAATCCATGACCATTGAACTAGTTATCAACCGACTTACAATCTAGCCAATTGAGACGTCACCTCATTTTATGACTAGAGACAAAATACACTGTTAATCCTGTTCACTTAATAGGGTTCAAATCGTCTACACGACCTATTAGGAATCAACAGAGCATATATACAATTCAGAATTTTATTAAAACTGAATTTATTAAAGAGTTTAATAAGACTTCAAACGATAAATTTAATTATCATATATGTAAAAGGTAATACACTTATTAACTATTACAATATATAATCTAACACATGTCGGGCATACGCTTCAAACCCATCGAGGCAATATGACCATTGTGTTTAGCCTGTGATATTGGCTTGGTTAAAGGATCAGCGATATTATCGTCTGTCCTAACCTTACAAATCGATATATCTTCTCGTTCCACAAAGTCTCTAGTTACATGGAACTTCCTGAGTATATTTCTAGATTTGTCACTAGACTTAGGCGCTTTAGCCTGAACTATTGCTCCACTATTGTCGCAATAGACTACAATAGGATCTGCTGCTATAGGGACTACATTTAATCCTTCCAGGAACTGCCAGATCCATACTGCCTCTTTTGCAGCTTCTGATGCTGCAAGATACTCAGCCTCCGTTGTAGAATCTACAGTCACCGATTGCTTAGTGTTCTTCCAGCATATGGCTCCTCC
Organism: Spergularia marina; assembly: GCA_963680865.1. Classification (NCBI taxonomy): domain Eukaryota; kingdom Viridiplantae; phylum Streptophyta; class Magnoliopsida; order Caryophyllales; family Caryophyllaceae; genus Spergularia; species Spergularia marina. Next base: position 14,591,912 of record OY804553.1, on the reverse strand, counting down.
ATTCAGTATGAAAACATATCCTGATTGAGATTTTGAATCATCTCGATCTGTTTGGAAACTAGCATCCGCATAACCCTTTACACGAAGCTCAGAATCCCCTCCAAAAACTAAGAACGTGTCCTTAGTCCTTCTTAAGTATTTAAGGACGTTCTTAACGTCTATCCAGTGGCTCTTGCCTGGATTGGCTTGGTAACGACTTGTCATACTTAAAGCATATGACACGTCAGGACACGTACACATCATTGCATACATGATCGAACTGATTGCGGAAGCGTAAGGTATCAATATAAGTTTCTTGACTTAACGCTAGTATTCTTTTTGATCTATCTCTATACATCCGAATACCTAGGATGCGTTGCGCTTCTCCTAAATCCTTCATCTGGAAATGTTTCCCAAGCCAGTTCTTAACGGAGTTAAGCATGGGGATATCATTCCCAATGAGTAATATGTCATCTACATATAAGATTAGGAGAGTTACTCTACTCCCACTAAATTTCATGTATAAACAAGGTTTCTCGACACTTCGGGTGAAACCATTTTGTTTAATCACATGGTTGAACCGATGGTTCCAACTCCGAGATGCTTGCTTAAGACCATAAATGGATCTCTTAAGCTTGCAAACTTTCTTAGAATTGTTTGGATCTATAAAACCCTCAGGTTGTGCCATATACACTTCCTCTTCCAGAAACCCATTCAGGAAAGCGGTTTTAACGTCCATCTGCCATATCTCATAATCATGAAAAGCAGCAATCGCTAAAATTATCCGAATAGATCTGAGCATTGCAACTGGCGCAAAGGTCTCGTCATAGATTAAACCATGAACTTGCGTGAAACCTTTAGCTACCAATCTAGCTTTGAAAATATCTTGATTTCCATCCATGCCGGTCTTGATCTTAAAGATCCATTTGCACTGAAGAACCTTGGTTCCTTCAGGCAAGTTAACCAAGTCCCATACATGATTCTCGTACATGGAATCTATATCGGATTTCATTGCCTCTAGCCATTTAGAAGAATTCGGTCCAGTCATGGCTGCTCTGTAGGTTGCGGGCTCATTACTTTCTAGAAGTAAAAAATGATCACCATCATCCTCGATCATACCTAGGTATCGATCTGGTGGGTGGCTTGATTTGCCTGACCTTCTAGGAGTGGAAAAAGGAACCACAGAGTTAGGCGATTCAGGAATGTCTTTTGGCAAAACATCCTAAGCCTCATTTTGCAGTTGTGGCTCTTGAACTTCGCTAAGTTAAAATTTTCTCCCACTCTATCGTTTAGAAATAAATTCATTTTCTAAAAAGACAACATATCGAGACACAAAAACTTTGTTCTCTAGACGATTGTAGAAGTAATATCCTCGAGTCTGTATAGGATAACCTACAAAGATACATTTATCAGATCTTTGTGCAAGCTTATTATCAGTCTTGTTTTTAATATATGCTTCACAACCCTAGATCTTGATAAATGAGAGGTTAGGAACTTTTCCTCTCCATAACTCATATGAAGTTTTGGGAGCTGATTTAGTCGGACATCTATTGAGTGTGAAAATGGCAGTTTGGAGAGCAAAACCTCAGAATGAATCAGGAAGCTCGGTCTGACTCATCATTGATCTTACCATATCCAACAGGGTACGGTTTCTTCTTTCGGCTACACCATTTAATTGTGGTGTACTAGGAGGTGTAAGCTGTGATATGATTTCACAGTCTTTCAAATGAATATCAAAGTCATTACTGAGATATTCACCTCCCCGATCTGATCGTAAGGCCTTGATCTTCTTTCCTAATTGGTTTTCTACTTCCTTTTGAAATTCTATAAATTTCTCAAGTACCCCACCTTTGTATTTGATTAGGTAGATGTAGCTGTATCTACTAAAATCATCTGTAAAAGTGACAAAGTAGTCATAACCACCTCTGACAGTGATTGTCATTGGACCGCAAACATTTGTATGAATGAGGGCCAACAAATCACTAGCTCGTACTCCTTTTCCTGAAAAAGGTGATCGAGTCATCTTGCCTAAAAGACAAGATTCGCATTTTCCATATGATCTGAAATCAAATGGTTTGAGAACTCCATTGGCTACGAGTCTCTCAATGCGGTTTTCGTTTATATGCCCTAAACGAAAGTGCCAAAGGTAGGATTGATCGGGATCTCCTATTTTGAGCTTTTTATTTGCTACTTGATAGACCTCGTTTTTCAAATCTAAAATGTAAATATCGTTTATACATTTGGTTGTTCCGTACACCATATCATTAAACGAGAAGGTACAACTGTTGTTTCGTATTGAAAATTCAAAACATTCAGCGTCTAAAACAGAAACCGAAATTATATTCTTAATTAGAGTTGGTACAAAATAGCAGTTATTTAGATACAACTCTAGCCCTGAGGCAAGTGACAGAATATACGTTCCTACTGATACGGTGGCTACTTTAGCTCCATTCCCGACACGGAGGTCAACTTCACCTTTTGCCAGCCGACGTGCCTTCGTCAGCCCCTGCAAGTGATTACAAAGGTGAGATCCACATCCAGTGTGTAATACCCAGGACGTGGTACTTGCATAATTAATGTCTATAATATATATACCTGGTTTCGACTTCTTCTCCTCCAGATATTTTGGGCAATTTCGCTTCCAATGGCCGAAATTTCCACAATGGAAGCATTCCTGTTCAGGAGTCGCGCCTCTCTTAGCAATGGAATTGTTGCCCGAAGCAATTTTTCTTTTCCTTTGCCACGCGCGGGTTTCTTACCTTTCCCCACACCCTTCTTAAACTTCCCCTTTTGTTTTACCGCCATGGATAAAACATCTTTATTCCCACTCCCACTACACACCATATCCCTCTCATGTTCTACAAGCATGGCATGCAATTCATGAAGATTTTTCTTTAAATCATTCATGTTGTAATTCGTCCTAAAAGGACCGAATGTTGCAAGCAAAGAATTAAGCAGACGGTATACCGCAAAATGTTCAGAAATTGGGCAACCTAACATTTCAAGAGTTTCAACATTCTCAATAAATTTGAGAACATGAGTACCAACTGGTTGACCCTTTGAGAGCTTAGTCTTAAAGAAACTCGAAGCTGCTTCGTATTGAAGTATTCGCGGCTTTTGCGAGAAACTAGTCGTTAGCCGAGCGAATATTTGATATGCACTGAAATCAATCATGCGTTTCTGTAAACGCGGGTGCATAGCAAAAATCAATACATTCTTAATCTGGTCAGATTCATGCGCGTACTCTTGATACATTTGTATCATTTCAGGGGTGGCGTCAGGACCTGAAGCAGGAATCGGGGGTTCATATAGAAAACGTTGTTTTCCATCAGATTGAAGAGCTAATCGCAGGTTTAACTCCCAATCAGTTAAATTGCTTCCATCCTCCTTTAGATCATTCTTTTCCATAAAATTACGAAGCCAGGAGTCTTTGAATATTATTGAATTGGACGTTTGAACCATTTTCGAATTTTAAACTACAACATGGGAAAAACAATCGATTAAATTCACCGTCAAATTCACATTAAAATAATTATTTGTGAATTTAGACATTTATATAATGATCTCTCTTAATTATATAAATGATTCCGAGATCTGATCTTATATAAATTTAAGTACGCGGAGGGCGATACATTTATATAAGATCGGATCTCGGAATCATTTATATAATTAAGAGAGATCATTATATAAATGTCTAAATTCACAAATAATTATTTTAATGTGAATTTGACGATGAATTTAATCGATTGTTTTTCCCATGTTGTAGTTTAAAATTCGAAAATGGTTCAAACGTCCAATTCAATAATATTCAAAGACTCCTGGCTTCGTAATTTTATGGAAAAGAATGATCTAAAGGAGGATGGAAGCAATTTAACTGATTGGGAGTTAAACCTGCGATTAGCTCTTCAATCTGATGGAAAACAACGTTTTCTATATGAACCCCCGATTCCTGCTTCAGGTCCTGACGCCACCCCTGAAATGATACAAATGTATCAAGAGTACGTGCATGAATCTGACCAGATTAAGAATGTATTGATTTTTGCTATGCACCCGCGTTTACAGAAACGCATGATTGATTTCAGTGCATATCAAATATTCGCTCGGCTAACGACTAGTTTCTCGCAAAAGCCGCGAATACTTCAATACGAAGCAGCTTCGAGTTTCTTTATATATGGCGAGTTTCAGGCTCCTAGGTCAAACTCGCCACGCGCCATGGCGAGTTTCAGGTTCCCAGGTATCCGAGCCTACGTGCACCCCATTTCGATAAATAAGTTTTTTACAACCCCATTTTGATAAATTTTATTTTTTTGAGCATTATTTGAATTAATCGTTCCAAGAAAAATGCATCTTCAATATAAACAAATGTACATATGGACTATCCTATTATACATTTTTGAAAATTAAAAGAATTAAACTATTACAAACCGGCGATACGAGATCGCAATTATTACAAACCAATCGGATATCGTCCTTACATTTCGGTACAATACCGATCCTATAGTACTCTATGGCCATACTATACTTAGAATCATGCAAATAAGACCGAAAATCAGATTTTCAACTTTACAGTACAAGCAACCCGGTAAATTTAGAAATTTCTGATTCTAACTTATTAGACTCAATAACCAACACTTAAAACACCTTTTAAGTTTAAACTAACCACCAACTAATTAGTTACTCAATATTTAGTCTCCACCAAAAATTGATTTAATTAGTTTAATTTCACTATATTTGCTAGCAATTTGTCCCAAAAATCACATAATCAACCCGAAAATATCTAAACACATCATAACTAATTATGAAAAATTTAGAAATTATTTTATTATGTGATCTAAGCTCACAACCAGTAGCTAATAAGGACAAAAAATTTGCAAAATTATTTTGGTCATTTTGTCTTAAGAAATCAATTTTCCACCATTTATGTTATTACTAACTAATAACAAATGGCCAATAAAATTACGAAATAATTTCTGGAAATTATACTCATTATAATTCTGAAAATTTTTAAATTTCTTAAGTTAATAAAATCAACATGCATGTTAATCTAATTACCAATTAATTAGAAAATAGCATATATATTGTAAAACAACCAAAAATTAAGCAAAATTAGCAAATAAATTCCCAAAATTCCATAATTTCGGTGGGAGCATCCACATGCTCTAAACATCACAAGAAAATTTAATTTGTATGGTAAAACCAATTTTATCATCAAATTTTAATTAAGTTACCAATTAACTTAATTAATGCCCAAAATTAACATGCAACTTAAACCGAAGCTCTGATACCACATGAAAGTTATTTAGCCTCTAATTAGACTCTTCTAATTAGTACTTAATTACACCTAATTAAGTTTAGCTAAACATCTTTAGTTTCATGTTAGATAAAAGCATGAAAAAATGTATAAAACAAGTTTTTATACCTTAATTAGGAGGAAATTTGACCACACCTTCAAATAAGGTTCTTGAGCTGCTATTAAATGGGGATCCTCCTCCTTAATCTTGAGTTTCCAAGTTATGAAACCTCCTCTCTTAATCCACCAAAGAAGCTGTCCAAAATTCACCCAAAATAAGCTAGTATAAATAGGTGAATTAAACCTTAAAACCAAAATAAAATTAGCTAACACTTTAGCTATTGTTATTCTAGTTTTAGATAAGTGTTTTAATCAAGTTTTCATTGACATGCAATGAAGAAAACTTGATTTTCATGGTGTTGGAAGTAGGCTGAATTTTAGAGAGAAAAATGGAAAATTTCTTTCTCTCTCTCTAAAATAATTTGTTTGTGTAAAAATGATGTGTTATGTAGGAGAAAAAATCTGATTCTTATCTCACCACCATCCACTATATATAGTGGTTAGTAAGTTGGTAATAAAGTTACCAAAACCCTTACTAACTTGTATCCATTAACTCTTAAAAGTTACAATTTAGTAATAATATATCCATATACGGAGTATAATAATTACTAATTATATCATTTTAGCTAAAATTACAACACTTTGTAATTTAATTAGCCAATTGTCAATCTCGACAATTAACACAAATAATCGTAATTTAGTACGACTTGAGTTCCAAACTCGTAAAACACCATCCAATATAATCAGTTCTCTCTTTAACTAAAACATTAAGGTTTGTATTATATTGTATCCAGTACAAATATAATATCCTATAGAGAAACTATCTTTACCGGTGTGACCGAGAGGGATCAGTTGATTACCGCCGTCAAACGACAATAACGTCAAACTCTAGCCAACCAAGCGTTATCGATTTACGTTAATCAACTGACTTAGTATATATAAAATATCCCAGGTTTATTCCTAATTAGATTTAATTAGTCAACGCATTATTGTCGGAGGACACCTACTCCAACAGTAATAACCCACAAACTTAACATTAACCCTACATTCAAACCAATCCAGCAGAAAAGAAGAAAATTTGCACCAGAAAGAAATCAAGTTGTGAATGAAGAAGTTTAGAAGCTGCTAGACATGGAGATGATCAAGGAACTACTGTATCCAGAATGGCTAGCTAATGTGGCGGTAGTACAAAAGAAGAACGGGAAATGGAGAATGTGCGTAGATTATACCGACCTCAACAAAGCATGCCCCAAAGACCCCTTCCCACTGCCACACATCGACGCCATGGTAGACGCAACGGTCAGACATGGAAGTCCTGACTTACATGGATGCTTCAAGCGGTTTCCACCAGATCAAGATGGACCCGGCAGACCAGGAAAAGGTATTTACTGCTACACTTCCATGCCATTTGGATTGAAAAATGCAGGAGCTACCTACCAAAGACTGGTCAATATGATGTTCAAAGATCAAATCGGAAAATCTATGGAAGTGTACATTGATGATATGGTTGTCAAGTCAAGGAAGGCAGAAAACCATGTCGAAGACTTAAAAGAGGCGTTTGCCATCCTAGAAAAATTCAACATGAAGCTCAACCCCTCAAAATGCAACTTCGGTATGGTGTCAGGAAAGTTCCTAGGCTACGTGGTGACAGAAAGAGGAATAGAAGCCAGTCCAGAACAGATTAGAGCGATCATCGACCTCCAACCCCCAAGCAACAGCAAAGACATTCAGAGGTTAGCAGGTAGAGTCAGCCCTGAACAGATTCATATCAAGATCTTTAGACAAATGCAATCTCTTCTATGACACACTGAGAAAAAACAAGGAATTCAAATGGGAAGAAAAACATCAGGAAGCATTTGAGAACCTGAAAACCTACCTGTCATCTGCGCCCCCCCCCCCCCCCCCCCCCCCGGGCGGCAAAACCAACTCCAGGTGAACCTCTATACCTCTATACGTCGGTCACGAACTCCACAGTCAGTTTAGTATTGGTGAAGGAAGTAGAAAACAAACAAAGACCGATATACTATGTGAGCAAGTCACTCCTCGATGCTGAAACCAGGTACTCCTACTTAGAAAAACTTGTTCTTGCACTAGTAATGTCTTCCACAAAGTTTCGTCCTTATTTCCAAGCCCACACAATACATGTGATAACCAACTACCCGATTAGGTCGTAATGTCAAAACCAGAACTGTCAGGTAGAGTGGCCAAGTGGGCAGTACAACTAAGCACCTACGACATTGAGTACGAACCCAGATCAGCCTTAAAATCACAACCCCTAGCTGACTTTATGGCAGACTTCAGCCCACAAGCCAAAATCCAAGCCGACAAAGAAACCCATTCACTCAATCAAAATAATAGCTGGGGAAAGTGGGTCATGTACATAGACGGGGCTGCAAATGTGCGAGGCACAGGATTGGGAATCATACTGAAATCCCCCAGAGATGACATAGTCGCCAGGGCAATAAGTTGTGAATTCAGGACGACGAACAATGAAGCAGAGTACGAAGCCCTGATCGTCGGGCTAAAGCTAGCCCAGGATCTCAAGATCAGCTGCATCGAGGTAAAAAGCGACTCACTATTAATTGCGTTCTCTAAAATTTCCAAACAAACACAAAGACAACCAAGTCCCATTAGCTCAATCACGTTAAATTTCATCAACAATGCACCAATGTTGTTAAGGTGGTCCTGTTTGGACTGGTAGCCTTTGCATCTGCAAGCGACAAACATAAATATAAGAACTCCAAAAAAGCTCCTGTCAAATGAATTAGTTCGTCGACAGCTTATCAGTAGAAAGGTCAACAATGGGCATTGAAATCCCCAGAAACCTAACAATCATAAAACTAGGCGTGCTTGGCTACCCACTTAGCAGAATAATCGATTAAGCAACGCGCTGCTACCAATTTGCTAAAAACTTCAACCGAAAATCCAAATTTATTGGAACTAAAAGAACAAAGCACAAACAATGGTGATGCTACAGTTACAAAGAATCAGATTGTACAACCCAATATATTCGCGGGCAGCGATATTATTATTATTTTTTTTCTCTAAAAGAATAAGCAAATCAGGCTACACACACCTAGTTGCATGTTTAGGCCTGAACAAATAGAGATCCAATAAATTTCTTCACTTACGACCTGCGAAAAAAGATACACTATGAGTTAATCAGACCTATTGAAAGCAATTTGCGAAAGTGAGTAGTCGATTCAAGTTGCCCGACCGAATCATCATAACACATGCCGGCAAAGATCTGGAGGCAAACTCTCCATCTACAAAATCCAGCAAACAAAACCCAAATCGTCCTATAATCACAAACAAAACATCAAAATCGAATGCTGACAAAACAATCAGATAAAAAACATAGAAAAATCAAGGAAAGAGTAAAGAAAAACACAAACCTTATTGTCGGGAATCTGTTGAGAAGCAACGGCGGTGTAAATGTTTATGACCGATGATATTTATTTGATTTTGTGGTTGGAGGAGAATAGGGTTAAAGCAGGGAGAGACCTTTTTTTTTTAAAGGGAAAGATGGAAGGCCTGACAACCGTGAGTCTTATATTAGAAGGCATTTCATTTTCAGGCGTTTCATGGGAGTGAGAACTGAGAAGGCGACCGTTTGAAACTTTAAAGAGTTAGATGAAGTGGGAAGTTGGAGTGAACAGTCGGTCACCAGCTTGCTCGTAACAGATTTCGCGGAGAAGAAAATGGAAGTGAAATACTCCATAGGACTGACAAATAAGCGCTTACTTGCCTTTTATTATTTCATACTCTATACCCATCTACTATAGGCGTTTGGATCCTCTCCAGTACTAAAAATAACTGAAGAGTCCAGTTCCAATCAGCGGTCCAGATTTGTTGCCCCACAAGAAATCAATGGCCTAAAATCCCCTACATGAATCAGCAAAAAAAAAAAAAAAAAAAAAAAAAAAAGCGAGAAGCATGGCTTCGTCATTCCACCGGTTATGCAACACCAACCAACACATCATCTCCATCATCACACATTCACACCCACACAACAAACCCCTCCCAGATCCCCGAAAAAGATCATCGTGTTAGAAACCAATTTAATTAACAAAAATCAATAAAGTATTGACGAAAGATTGGTTTTATTGATCACAAGATTCAGCTACAAGATTGAGATACAGACATTAGGTGAAATGAGAGAGAGACTGAAGAACTGAAAGATTGAGAAGAGCAGGATTACAATATGACAAATGATGATTATTTCCCTAATGCTAACACCTTATTTATACTACAAGTACAATAATTCATGACCAATGGAAGCTCCCTTCCTCTGACAACGGCTCTTTCCATGACCAACTCATGATTGCACATGATCAGGTAGCAACCGCACCACAAACGACAAAAGACAGCTTTCTGCGATCCTCAAATAATATTCCCTCCCTCTACTGACACGTACCATGCTGCATTACCAATAGGATTTCCCATTTCTGCATTTCCTAACGTGTCGGCCTTGCCACTCTGGCCTACTGGATTAGCTGAGTCAGACAGTTGACCATTCACTTGAGTTGAGCTGGCAAACTTATTTGTATCAGTACCCCCTCCATCAGAATATCCTTGACCCCAAGGATCAAGTCCTGGAAATTTCCTGTTGAACTCGTCATCATACTCCTCCCAAGTCGCATCATCAATAGATTGTCCTCTCCATTTGACCAATATCATGGTTACAGCCTTATTCCTTCTCTTAGTCATCTTTCTATCCAATATCCCTTCTGGCACCTTCTTAATAGTATCATCGTCCATGTAGGAGGGGACACTACAAGGAAAACGTTCATTTGCGACGAAAATTACGACCGGACGGGATTCTCGTCGCAAAAAAAAGGGAAATTACGACGAGATTTTGGGTTTGGTTGTAGTTGATGTTAGTTATTTGCAACGAGACTTTATTCTCGTCGTAACAGATAAAATCTCGTCGCAAAATACACAATTCCCCATTGACCCTTTAGGCGGGTTATTTTCGCGCCTCACAATTATTCAGAACCTTTTTTTGGTTTTTTCATTCACACACACTGAAAGCATTCCTTTTCTTCTTTTTTTTTTTTTTTTTAATTTTTAAAATAAAAACAAAAATCAGATTAAAAAAAAAAAAACTCTTTAATTATTTGATGTCTCTCTCTTACTACACTCAAAATAACCTAGAAATCCTCATCACGAACACCATGAATTGAATCCTCCGCCACCGAAATCCGGTTGATTTTCCGACCGCAGGTTCTTTCGCCGGAAATTTCGTCTTTCCCTCTTTCTTTCTCCTCGCCGTCGCCACTCTTCTCTAATCTCTCACACCACCATCGTCTATTGTTCTCTCTCCTCGCCGCCGCTTCTACTGAGCCGCCTTCCACTATAGAGTCGAATTGGTTATCTAGTAGGTATTATGTTTATTACTTTTTGAAATTTACTTTTCCCGGCTAGAAACTCTGCTAAAACTGAAGAAAAGTTGGCCAATTTAGTTTATTTAGTCGTCATTTGTATTAATTTTTCTTAATTCGGGTAAAATTGAAGGAAAGTCGGCTGATTTAGGTTATTTAGTTGGCCATTTGTATTAATGTTTTTCTTAATTTGGCTTATTTATTTGGTCATTTTTGGAATTCTTGTGGGTTTTGTTTAATTTGTTGGTTTACTGCTAGTTTTGGTTTAAAAGTGTGAGCATGAATTTCATAGAATGTTAGGTTGGTTTTGATCAATTAGGGAAACAGGTTAGGGTAATATAATGAAAGGAGAAAACTTTTCCAAAGAATGGTAGAAATTGTTGGTGAGACAATTGTTTTTCGGGTGGTTATTAGGCATGATAGAGTCTGTACCTTAAGTATCCTAGAAGAAGGTATTGATTTGGGAACATAAAGAGAGTGAATGATTTGGGAGCATAGAGACAGTGAAATTAGTATGAACTTAATGTAGTGGACGGAACATTTTTTTTGTGAAAGTTGGCATCTTTTTTTGATTTATTTGCCTAATTTGTCATTTTTGGGTAATCCCCTCTCTTATGTGCCTTTTCATTTGGTATTTGTTATCTTTTCTTGCTGTGTAACTCACAGTGATTGCTGCTGCACTTGCGCCTGTCATTCGGGCTTTGCCTTTCCGCGATGTTGTTGTAACACCCCATATTTTTGAGTTACTTGAATTGTACAAAGTATTGGGAAAATCTCGTTTTAAGGGTATGAAAATCTGTTTTGGGAAATTAGGGTATATCTTCCGTTTAGTGACGCTTTCCTAATTGGGCAACTGTTTGGCGAAATTACCAAAATACCCTTACTAAACCCTTTCTACTTTCTACAAAAGAATAAGATAAAAACCCCAAAACCCTCCCCTCACTCACGGCGCAGAAGAAAAGAGAGAAAAGAGAAGAGAAGAGAGGAGAAGAAGAAGAAGAAGGGACCGTGCACCACCGTCGCCGACGCCGCCCAGCCGCACCACCACAACCCAATCTCCTTTTCCCTCTTGATTTTATATCAAGAGTAGTAAGTTTTCACCCCTTGATTCACAAATTTATGATTAGGGCTTGCATAAACTCATGTTGATTAGTGGGAATGACTTTGATTAATCCTATCCATGCTTAATTGTAGTTTTGGTGCATGAAATATTGGTTTCTAAATTAGGGCTTTTGAAATTAGGGTTCATAGTTGTTTGGGGGTGATTTTATGGGTGGAATTACGTGAAATTTGGAGGAGATGCTTGTTATGAGATGAGTAAACCATGGTTTTGATTTGAGAACGTTTCATGAGGTTTTAATTGATGAGACTGTATTCTGCCCATTTCCGAATTTTGCCTAATTTGGATGTTTAAGTTGTTGTTATGGTGATTTGTAGATGGATTAATGTTGTTAGTATACTTGGGAGGGTGTTGTGCAAATTTGGTGTTGTTTAGAGATCGTTTGAATGTTGAAATCCAAAGTTAGAGTGCCTTGGATGCACTAGTAGGGTGATGGTTAGTGATTAGTGTATTGTTGATTGATTTTAGGTTGTGTGTTCGAGGAAGTACCGTTCTAAAGTCTTGAGTTGATCTTGTGATTTCGCTAGTAAGGTAAGAACGTTGATCCCAAACCTCTCACTAGCCATTATCTTGTTTGATACACTTTGCTTGATCATCGTATGTTCTTGCTTTACACACTCATTCTTGTTACCCGTTTCGCTTGTGCCTAATTATATCATTGAGCATATTTTTCTTCCGTCTTATCAATGTTCGTTTGCGGTCTTTCGACCACCATACTCCCCACGGCCCTTCGGCCCTCTTGATCTTCTCGGCCCTTCGGCCTCTTAGCCATTTGGGTTAACAAACGCGCCTGCAGTGTTCATGGATCTTATGAATCGCACCTTCAGACCTTACTTGGATAAATTTGTGGTAGTGTTTATTGATGATATTCTAATTTACTCCAAGACTGAAGAGGAGCATGTGAACCACTTGAGGATCGTATTGGAGATTCTGAGAGAAAAGCAATTATACGGTAAATTCTCGAAGTGTGAGTTCTGGTTGAATAAGGTAGCCTTTTTGGGACACGTAATATCCAAGGACGGAGTTGCAGTAGACCCAGCTAAGGTCAAGGCGGTAAAGGATTGGCCGACCCCAAAGTATGTAACAGAGATTAGAAGCTTTTTGGGACTAGCCGGTTACTACAGGAGATTTGTGAAGGATTTCTCAAAGATTGCTAAACCAATGACGACTTTGATGAAGAAGACTAGAAAGTATAAATGGGATGAGACTTGTGAGAAAGCCTTTCAGACTCTAAAGGAACGGTTAGCCACGGCGCCAGTTTTATCACTACCTGATGAGAACATACCTTACGAGGTGTACACCGATGCTTCAAAGAATGGTTTAGGATGTGTCCTAATGCAGAATAGGAGAGTGATCGCCTATGCGTCTAGGCAACTCAAAAGTTATGAGGAAAACTATCCGACCCATGATTTGGAGCTAGCAGCCGTGATTTTTGTACTAAAACTGTGGAGACAGTTTCTGTTTGGGGTTACATTCAAGACTTTCTCTGACCATAAGAGTTTAAAGTACATTTTCACCCAGAAAGAGTTAAACATGCGTCAAAGGAGGTGGTTAGAGTTGATCAAAGACTACGACATGGAGATACAGTATCATGAAGGGAAAGCAAATGTTGTAGCAGATGCATTGAGCAGGAAGTCTCTACATTCGGTCCAATTGGTTGTTCAAAGACAAAAACTAAGGAATGAGTTTCTCAATTTCGGAGTTCAGTTGACAGAACCAGGAGTAACCACGGGGACAACCGCGATTGAGAATGATGTCTTTGAGGGGATCAAAGAATTACAGGAGACTGGCAAGCTGCAGATGGATAAAGTAGCAAAAGAACCTGCATTGTTCAAAAGAAGTGAAGATGGGATAATTCGATTTCAGGATCGAGTCTGCTTACCTAACAACGCCACATTGAGGGATAGAATCTTAACTGAGGCTCATGCAAGCAAATACTCGGTACATCCAGGTGGAGACAAGATGTACCAGGATTTGAGGAAGGTGTTTTGGTGGTCAGGAATGAAAAAGGATGTGGCTGATTTTGTGTCTAGGTGTTTAGTTTGCCAAAAGGTTAAAAGCGAACACAAGAGACCTCAAGGTAAATTACAACCCTTACCAGTACCAGAGTGGAAATGGAGTTCCATATCCATGGATTTCATTGATGGATTACCTAGGACACCTAAGGGCAACAGCATGATTTAGGTGATAGTGGACAGATTGACGAAATGTGCACATTTTATACCAATGAAGGACACGTGGAAAAAGAAACAGTTAGCCGATGCTATATACATCATGTTTTGAGACTTCATGGTACTCCAAAGGAGATCGTCTCCGACCGCGATGCACGTTTTGTCTCTCGTTTATGGAAAAAGTTACAAGAAGCCTTGGGAACAAAACTCTTAATGAGTACCGCATTCCACCCTGCAACTGATGGTCAAACAGAGAGGACAAATCAGACCTTGGAAGATATGCTAAGAGCCTGTGCTTTACAGTACCAAGGTGGCTGGGAGGACAAGCTGGATTTGATAGAATTCTCCTACAACAACAGCTACCAAGCCTCAATCAAGATGGCTCCATACGAGGCACTATATGGTAGGAAGTGAAGGAGTCCAATCTGTTGGAATGACATTAGTGAAACGATGGTTTTGGGTCTAGATTACATCCAAGAGATGATTGACCAAGTCAAACTAATTCAGGAGAGACTAAAGGCTGCGCAGGACAGACAAAATAGCTATGCAGATAAGACTCGCAGTCAAATTGAGTTTAATGAGGGCGACATGGTACTACTCCGAGTGTCACCTACGAGGGGTGTAATGAGGTTCGGGAAGAAAGGGAAACTGAGTCCTAAGTTCATTGGACCCTACAAGGTGACCAAGCGGGTTGGTGAAGTCGCTTATGAGTTAGATTTGCCAGCAAATCTCGAAAAGGCTCACAACGTGTTTCACGTTTCCCAACTCAGACGATACGTTAGTGATCCGTCACATGTACTCAATCCAGAAAACATTGAGTTAGATGAAACCATGACTTATGAAGAGGCACCATTGAAAATTTTGGACACTAAAGTGCGCAAAACTCGACGAGCTGAGACACAAATGGTGAAAGTTCTGTGGTGTAATAACAACGTTGAGGAAGCAACCTGGGAAGTGGAGTCTGTTATGCGTGAGAAGTACCCTCATCTGTTTATTTGAGGTATATTCGGTTCGGGTCGAACCTTTATTTTAAGGAGGATGAGAGCCTCGCGCGCTTTGTTTCTAAATGCTTGTTTGATGTGATCTATGTGTATTTTGATTCATATGTTTGCCGATTCTTCTTTTATGTGAATTGTTGCCTCGTACCTCGAGTACAATATTTCCAACTCATTTTAATTCTCATTCAAATACCCTTTTATTGTTTTTCCCTCGAGCATGTTCTTATGATCTTATACTACCTTTCCAAGTACTCATTTTACCCTGTGATCAATGTTACTAGTTAAGAGCGTGTCTTTTGAAGGATAGGTTTAAAGATTCGGGACGAATATTTGTTTAAGGGGGGAAGATTGTAACACCCCATATTTTTGGGTTACTTGAATTGTACAAAGTATTGGGAGAATCTCGTTTTAAGGGTATGCAAATCTGTTTTGGGAAATTAGGGTATATCTTCCGTTTAGAGACGCTTTCCTAATTGGGCAACTGTTTGGCGAAATTACCAAAATACCCTTACTAAACCCTTTCTACTTTCTACAAAAGAATAAAATAAAAACCCCAAAACCCTCCCCTCACTCACGGCGCAGAAGAAGAGAAGCAGGAAAAGAAAAGAGAGAAAAGAGAAGAGAAGAGAGGAGAAGAAGAAGAAGAAGAAGGGACCGTGCACCACCGTCGCCGACGCCGCCCAGCCGCACCACCACCATAGCCCAATCTCCTTTTCCCTCTTGATTTTATATCAAGAGTAGTAAGTTTTCACCCCTTGATTCACAAATTTATGATTAGGGCTTGCATAAACTCATGTTGATTATAGTTTAAACATGATTATAATTGTGGAATGACTTTGATTAATCCTATCCATGCTTAATTGTAGTTTTGGTGCATGAAATATTGGTTTCTAAATTAGGGCTTTTGAAATTAGGGTTCATAGTTGTTTGGGGGTGATTTTATGGGTGGAATTATGTGTAATTTGGAGGAGATGCTTGTTATGAGATGGGTAAACCATGGTTTTGATTTGGGAACGTTTCATGAGGTTTTAATTGATGAGACTGTATTCTGCCCATTTCTGAATTTTGCCTAATTTGGATGTTTAAGTTGTTGTTATGGTGATTTATAGATGGATTAATGTTGTTAGTATACTTGGGAGGGTGTTGTGCAAATTTGGTGTTGTTTAGAGGTCGTTTGAATGTTGAAATCCAAAGTTAGAGTGCCTTGGATGCACTAGTAGGGTGATGGTTAGTGATTAGTGTATTGTTGATTGATTTTAGGTTGTGTGTTCGAGGAAGTACCGTTCTAAAGTCTTGAGTTGATCTTGTGATTTCGCTAGTAAGGTAAGAACGTTGATCACAAACCTCTCACTAGCCATTATCTTGTTTGATACACTTTGCTTGATCATCGTATGTTCTTGCTTTACACACTCATTCTTGTTACCCGTTTCGCTTGTGCCTAATTATATCATTGAGCATATTTTCCTTCCGTTTTATCAATGTTCGTTTGCGGTCTTTCGACCACCATACTCCCCACGGCCCTTCGGCCCTCTTGATGTTCTCGGCCCTTCGGCCTCTTAACCGAGATCACCACTCGGCCACTCGGTCGAGTGGTGTGTTTGTTTGTCGTTTGGGTTTGTTTCGCTTCTAGTATCTCTCGATTATGATCATTATAATTTGTATCGTCAAATAATGCATCTTTGAATAACGTATATAAAATGGATGAAAGAAAATAAATGACTCCACCTAGAGTACGATGGATTCGGCTCGACCGATCATCATTTGATATACCTCTGATCAAGGTACGTAGGGTCGGATTAGCTACCGACTTCCTAATAGTCTTCCTCCTAGATGGGAACTCGTCCTACCAGTCTGTCTCGCGAGGGGTGTGCACACTCGGGATTATTAGGGCGATAATTACAACTCTAGCTCGAACAAAGTTCGTTAAGTGGGGGCTATGGGGTAGGACCCTGGCCGAAAATATGATTAAGTAACGTATATATTGAGCGACGATGCTCTTTTGATAATGCACTCTGTTGTTATTGATATTCCTGTGTTATAACGTCAATTCGTTCTTGTTAGCTACGCGCCTCAAGGCGCGTATCTTATATGTTCTTTATGCTTGTTAATTCTTACTCAGCTTGTGCTGACGTTCTGTTTTCTGGTTCGTCCCTACCGTGTTCTGGGGTCTATGTCAATCTTCGATGGCATAGTTGACAGGTCTTGATGATATGGCTGCATGCTTACGAAGCTGATCACGTTGGGGTTTTCGAAAGACTTTGTTTTATTTCAGACTTCATTTCGTTTTGATTATGTAATTTGGGTTTCGTTTTGAGAACTATAGTTCGACATTTAAAGACTTCCGCTGTTTTATTTTCCGTTGGTTTATTGTAGTTGAATTTCTAGCCTAGCAATTGACTTGGTAGTCAATTGCGGCGTGACAATTCTAAATTTATTTCTATTTATAGTTGGTCAAAATTTAGGGTTGTTACAGTTGTTGTGCATACCACAAGCATGAACTGGCAGTCGCCACAAGCAGCAATTGTTTGTTTTGAATTCTTGTGGGTGTGCCATGTGCGTGCTTCTGTACCCTGTCCCTTCACCCCTGTGATCTCTTCCAGTTGGCTCGATTGTCCTGGTTCTCTTAGTGTTTTTACCTCCGGTCTAGGCAATGAGTTATCTTTGGTCTTTACTCCGCTTTAGACGATGAGTATTGAGTAATGGTTTACCCAAGCAGGGAAGATAGATTTACTTGCCATCTATTTTCCAAGTTGTTCTCCAGTTCATGCAGTTTATCAAACTAGGCCTTACGTAGTTTCGGTTTTGTTTCCAATTTCGTTTTTTTTTCTTTTCCTCTCTGGATTGGTTGTGCCTGCTTGCTTCCGAATGTATTTTCCATGAGCCGTCGTCACACTCACACCCATGAGCTAAATAAAGGAATGAAAACGGTTAAAATTCACACTTACGACCATTATTTTCTGCCAGCTGTTAGATTTAAGTGCAGTTTCTGTGTTAAGTTGGATATAATAGTCTAGACTGAATATTATATAAGCTTATGTCATTAGCAGTCAGTTGACATGAGAATGTATAAAGGCGATGTGTTTAGCTTTAGCCTAATAGTGAGTAATAACTGCTAGAGCAAATTGACATAGTGGATTAAGAATCACGTTTTTTTTTCTTTTCTGACTTAAGTTGATCAGCTCTAGCATCACCCCTCTTCCTAAAGGCTTCCTGTTTTTTTCTTTTCTGACTTGAGCTGATCAGCTCTAGTATCATGTTTTTTATTTATTTTCTGACTTGACTTGTAGTGACAATAAGAGATTAATTAGCTTCTTATTGTAGATATATCTGCCTAACACCGTTTAATGCGGTTGAGAAACAGTCTAACTTAAGTTCTATGTTACCTTTTCTTTAATTTGTGCTGAAGATTCTGCAATCGTGCCCCTTATTTCCATTAGGGTGTGCTGGTGTCTGGGGATGAGTTGTACTAAATTTTAAATTGGAAGTCAAGCTTTTTGACTGATTACAAGGTCTTGTCTTTGGTACAATCTACACGGTGCAAGTAAATTCTGTTTCAAAGAAAGAACATTAGTCGGGAGCCAATGTGCCAATTCGGGTTTTTTTTTTTTTTTTTTTTTTTTTTTTTTTTTTTTGTGTGAATGTCAGGTAAATTAGTGTCATATCAGTAACTTTGTTATTTAGGAAAGAACGAAATAAATTTCATCTATTTGCATTGCTGCTAATTCTAAAGTTTTTAGCTTTTCCGATTTTGCCAGGATTGTCAGTTGAGGCACACTTCAAGTATCAAAGTCCCAGATTTCATCTTCAAGTTGAGGCACGCTTCAAGTATCAAAGTCCCAAATTTCATCTTCAATTTCGAGGTTTGTCGTCTTTCTCTTATGAATTTGCTCCCAAATTTTGAAGAATGCATGAATTTTTGTCTACTAACTTGTGTCTTAGCTTGTGCAAATGGTTCTTGTTGTCATATTGTAGTTTGTTTGAACGCCACTATTGTGTTGTTGTTTTGTTATAACCATGCTTCCTTGTAGTTTTGTGAGTGACTTTTTGATGTACATTGAACTGATAATTCTTAGTTCCTGTGAATTCTTTATGCATGCATGACATGTTAGTAGTTCCTGCCATGTGATTCTTTTTCTTACAAATTTGCGTATTTTCAAGATAATGGTACCATGTAAGCACGCACTGGATGAAATTTGTTAATGTTGATTGATAAGTAGTATTTTTACATGTTTTATACCCCTTAATTAATAATATTTTGTCCTTATTTTTATGGTTTAAACACATATTTTGTTATTATTATGCAGGTTCATGGCTTATACTCGTGAATTGGAAAGAAAGGCGGAAACGTATAAATTCGCTAATATTATACCAAACCCGCAGGACCTTGGACAGGGCTTCGTAAAATGATCATAACTTTCACTCTAGAGCTTTCTTTTGGGTGATTCAAGTTGCGTTGGATAGCTTGAAGACGGGGCTACAACTTTACTGAAGAAGTTAAGGCCAGATTCACTCGTTTGCTGTGTCGAAAATGGGCCAGAAAGTAGACAGTTCATTACTTGGTTCATTATGGTAATTGTAGCTTGGTCGTGGATTTGTACATTGTGGGCCAACGTCATTAAGGTTAGATCAGGCTGCTGGAGGTGTATTGTAGACTTTCTTTAATCTAAGTTGGATTAGAGGAAAAGAAATTGATCTTGGTCAAACAAGAAGAAAAGGAAAGAAAATTTTTCCTTTATGCCTTGAAATAGACAAGCCGACAATACTCTTGAGGACACATATATACACACACCCCATCATTGAAAGAGGAGCAGAAGACACTGACCGAAAATAGAACACACGGACAGAAATCAAAGAAAGGGATAGTACAGAACAAAAAGAAGAGAAGGCCGGGCGCGCGAAGACGATCAACGACGACAGTCCACCATAGTCTCATCTCACTCGGTTTATCTACTTCAATCTTTTGTATTAGTCTTTAAGTTGTTAATTTGTTATCAAAGATGATGAATTTCAGATTTTATACAATTGATTTCGTTTTTGTTCCAATTACTATGTCTAGCTAGTTTCTCTAACTCTAGGACAAGATGTAGTCGTTTGATTTTATTTTAATGAATTGATTTGATCTTATGGTTTGATTTTATATAATTGCAATTTGATAATCTTGTTGTTCATGCTTGTGATTATTCTGGCGAAGTAATTACATGTCTAAGGTATTGAATGATGGAACGAAAGTTGAAGTTCGTACTAGTTCGTAGGATTATCAAACTTCTCGTAGTATGATTTTAGAGATAGTTATACACTTGACGTGGTCCTTGTAATTGTGAATTTCATTGTTCTTAATGAGTCTATACTAATTGTTGTGATCACGAAAGTAGACATAAAATTATTATTGATATACGTAGTTTGCCTCGAGAGAGGAAATTATATACAATAGGAAATTCGACCATTGTAATTAGTAAATTTCAAACCTGAGATCGAGTTAATTTCATTGGAATAAGTCATCTGGCGAAGTCGTAGTCCTAGAGGCCTTCACCCTTATATCTGTTCGTTATCACGTTTCGAGTTCATTTAGTTTAGTAATTCATTTTATTTAAACTAGTTTCAAAATCACCATTTTTTCAATTGTCTAAATAATATTAAGAGTTTCTTAATTTGGTACTTGACTACCTTTCCTCGTGGGAACGATACCTTGTTCGCTTTGACCTATAGTAAACTGACCCGTACACTTGCGGTAGGTTTTTCACTGACCAAGTTTTTGGCGCCGTTGCCGGGGAAACGGTTTTGTTCAATATCATACCATAGGAATTCCCTTATTAATTTAGATTTTTCATTTGATTATTTTCTGTTTCCTGTTTTCAGAATTTAATTTACACCATTATTCACTATTTTTGATGTTCGTTGCTATTTTTATGCGAAATACTGATACTGCTCTCTTGCCTTTTGATCCAGAAATCGAGCACACATTAAGGCTCATCAGGAAGCAAAGGAGGATACACGAAGAAGTAGGATCATATTCTGAGACAGAGGACAAAATGTCAGGAGAAGACGATCCCCCGAAGAAGCTGAGAGAGTACGCTATGCCCGATTCCAGTAAGGCAACATCTAGTATTGCAAGACCTGCGGTAAACTCTAACAATTTTGAGCTTAAGGCGTCTCGTATTCATATTGTGCAGCAAGATCAGTTTGGTGGCTCTCCTACTGAGGATCCTAATGAACACTTAGCTAACTTTTTAGAAAAGTGTGACACGATTAAAATTAACGGAGCCACTGATGAAGCAATTAGACTTAGACTTTTTCCCTTTTCCTTTTTCACTAAGAGATAAAGCTAAGAAATGGTTGAATTCTAATCCGGCTAATTCTTTTACTTCTTGGAATGATTTAGCTCAGTCTTTTCTTAGTAAATTCTTTCCCCCCGGTAAAACTGCTAAATTACGTAATGATATTATTAGTTTTAAGCAATTTGATGGGGAGAGTTTATATGAGGCATGGGAAAGGTTTAAAGATTTACAACGTCAGTGTCCTCACCATGGTTTACCTAACTGGTTACTTGTTGAAACGTTTTACAATAATCTTACCAATGCGGTTAAAATTATTGTAGACGCTGCTGCAGGTGGTGCTTTAATGGGTAAGAATATGGATGAACCTATAGAGTTGTTGGAAGAAATGGCTTCTAATAATTATTATTGGTCTGGTGAAAGAAATTTTCCAAAGAAAAATCCTAATACTAATGATATGGATGCTATTAATTTGTTGAATGCTAAGATAGATAATCTTGCTAAAATGTTTGGAAAGTCTGCCAATGTTAATTTTGTTTCGAGTCCTCCTGTTTCTTGTGATTGGTGTGGGGGTGCGCATGTTAGTTCCGATTGTGTCCAAGTCGAACAAGCTCAATTTGTTTCTAACTTTAATAGGTCACAACAGAATAATCCCTACTCTAACACATATAACCCAGGTTGGAGGAACCATCCCAACTTTAGTTGGAGTAACCAGGGAGCTCAA
Source organism: Spergularia marina (assembly GCA_963680865.1). Taxonomy (NCBI): domain Eukaryota; kingdom Viridiplantae; phylum Streptophyta; class Magnoliopsida; order Caryophyllales; family Caryophyllaceae; genus Spergularia; species Spergularia marina. The sequence continues at coordinate 14,569,914 of OY804553.1, read as the reverse complement.
AGTAATAATGTTAGACCACAAAACCCACCTGGTTTCCCTGAGAAGCCTCAGGTAGTAGAAAGCAGACCTTCATGGGAATTGGCTATAGAAAAGCTTGTTAATGCTACTTCAACCAGAATTGAAAAACTAGAGTTTAAACTCGATGGGATGTGTAGTTCACAGAAAAATATGGAAGCTCGGCTAGGACAGATTGCTAATGCTGTAAACTCTAGGAATCAAGGAGCTTTACCTAGTAAAACTGTCGTGAATCCTAAAGAACAATGTCGGGCTGTAACTTTAAGAAGTGGTAAGAAACTAAACGACCCGACAAAGGTAGATACCCCTGAAAATGAGGTCGAAGAGGTGACTAATGAAAATGAAAACAACGTAGTGGTTGAAAAAGAGTCTGTTTTACCACCACCTGTCAAGCCTTATGTTCTACCTGTTCCTTTTCCTCAAAGGCTGAAACAAAGTAAATTAGATCACCAATTTGAGAAGTTCCTGAACATGTTCAAGCAGTTGCACATTAATATTCCTTTTGTTGATGCTTTGATGCAAATTCCTTCATATCCTAAGTTTCTTAAGGAGATAATGTCTAACACGAGAAAAATAGAAGAGTATGAAACTATTGCTTGAACTGAAGAGTGCAGTGCGGTGATTCAAAAGAAACTTCCACCCAAATTGAAAGATCCAGGGAGTTTTTCTATTCCTTGCACCATTGGTAACACCAGTTTTTCTAAAGCTCTATGTGATTTAGGTGCGAGTGTCTCTCTTATGCCTTTGTCAATTTGCAATAAGTTGGGATTAACTGTGATACGACCCACTACTGTGTCTTTGCAGCTTGCTGATCGATCTATGAAATATCCACTGGGAATAGTAGAGAATGTTTTGATGAAAGTTGATAAATTTATTATTCCTATTGATTTTATTGTTTTAGATATGGATGAAGATATAGAGGTACCCCTTATCTTAGGGAGACCTTTCTTAGCTACTGCTGGAGCTATTATAGATGTTAAAAATGGTAGATTAACGCTTAACATAGGTGAGGAAGAGGTGGAATTTAATCTGTTTCAATCTTGTAAATACCCTTCTTTCACTGATCATGTTTTCAGAGTTGATTCTACTGATATTGCAATCAAAGAAGCTACTGAAACTGAAATTATTAAAGATGCTCTTGAGGTTTGTTTAGTGAATGCAGGTTCTACCTTAGAAGAAAGGGAAGAGGTGGCTGAAGTCGCTCTTGCACTAGAAGCATGCCCACCATGGAATAGAAAAGGTAAGAAATTTGAGGAGCAAGGTAAAGGTAAGCCTCTGCCTCCCCCTTCTAGTGTGCAAGCACCTGTTTTGGAATTGAAACCATTGCCATCGCATCTGAAATATGCTTATCTTGGTGAGAACAATACATTGCCTGTGATTGTGAATGCTTCTTTGTCTGATGATCAACTTTCTAAGTTGTTACGTGTTTTAAGAGAAAGAAAGAAAGCAATAGGCTGGACACTTTCTGATCTCAAGGGAATTGACCCTTCTTTTTGCATGCATAGAATTTTAATGGAAGAAAGTTATAAGCCAACTATTGAACATCAAAGGAGATTGAATCCTAATATGCAAGAAGTAGTCAGGAATGAAATTCTTAAGTGGTTAGATGCTGGAATTATTTATCCTATATCTGATAGTCCTTGGACAAGCCCTGTGCATGTTGTACCAAAAAAAGGTGGAATGACAGTCGTTCATAATGATAAAAATGAATTAATTCCTACTAGAACAGTCACGGGATGGAGAGTTTGTATAGTTTATAGAAAACTTAATGCTGCCACACGAAAAGATCATTTCCCCTTACCTTTTTTGGATCAAATGTTGGAGAGGGTTGCTGGTTATGAGTTTTATTGTTTCCTCGATGGATATTCTGGTTTTAATCAAATTCCTGTTGCACCCAAGGATCAAGAAAAAACTACTTTTGTGTGTCCATATGGTGCTTATGCTTTTCGTAAAATGCCTTTTGGTTTGTGCAATGCCCCTGCTACCTTCCAACGTTGTATGATGGCTATATTTTCAGATTATATTGAGAAAATCATGGAAGTGTTCATGGATGATTTTTCTGTGTATGGATCTTCCTTTGATGCATGTTTGGCTAATCTTTCTTTAGTACTAAAGCGTTGTGAAGAGATTAATCTAGTACTTAACCGGGAAAAGTGTCACTTTATGGTGCAAGAAGGTATTGTACTAGGACATAAAGTTTCTGTTAAAGGCATTGAGGTGGATCGTGCTAAGATAGAAGTTATTGGAAAGCTGCCACCACCCATTAATGTAAAAGGAGTTAGGAGTTTTCTAGGACACGCGGGATTTTACCGTTGTTTCATCAAAGATTTTTCTAAAATATCTAAACCCCTGTGTGATTTGCTTAATAAAGATGCATCTTTTGACTTCAATTCAGATTGCTTAGATGCGTTTAACAAGTTAAAGAAAGATTTAGTTTCTGCACCTATTATTGTAACTCCAGATTGGAGTCTGCCATTTGAATTGATGTGTGATGCGAGTGATTTTGCTCTTGGTGCTATTTTAGGACAGAGGAAAGACAAGAAGTTGCATGCTGTTTATTATGCTAGTCGTTTGCTTAATGATGCTCAATTGAATTATGCAACTACTGAAAAAGAACTGCTTGCTGTTGTGTTTGCCATGGATAAATTTAGATCTTATCTTGTTGGGTCTAAAGTTATCGTCTACACTGATCACGCTGCTCTTAAATACTTGTTAACTAAAAAAGATGCAAAACCTAGACTGAATCGCTGGATACTTTTATTGCAAGAATTTGATTTGGAAATTAGGGACAGGAAAGGGATTGAGAATACAATTGCTGATCATTTGTCTAGATTACGAATTGAAACACCCGTAGACATTCCTATTAATGAAAGCTTTCCTGATGAACATTTGTTTGTTGTAACTAGTCTTCCTTGGTACGCTGACTTGGTAAATTTCTTAGTTAGCGGTGTTATCCCCCAAGATTTGAGTTATCATCAAAAGAAGAAATTTTTGTGGGATGTGAAACACTATTTTTGGGAAGAGCCTCTGTTGTTTAGATTTTGTGCTGATGGTATAATTAGACGATGTGTGCCTGAGGAGGATGTTAGTGCTATTTTGCATCATTGTCATACATTAGAATGTGGTGGTCATTTTAGTACAAACAAAACAGTAGCTAAAGTCTGGCAATCTGGTTTCTATTGGCTTTCAATGTATAAAGATGCTAAAGATTTTGTGAGTAAATGCGATAGATGTCAGAGAGTGGGTAATATATCGAGGAGAAATGATATGCCTTTGACAAATATTATTGAGGTTGAGTTATTTGATGTATGGGGTATCGACTTTATGGGTCCTTGACCCACCTCTTTCAATCAGAATTATATTTTAGTTGCTGTTGATTATGTATCTAAATGGATTGAAGCTATAGCTACTCCTACTAATGATGCAAAAGTGGTGTCAAACTTTATTAAGAAGTATATTTTCTCCAGATTTGGTGTTCCTAGAGCTATCATCAGTGATGGAGGATCTCATTTTGGTGAAAAATGTTTTGAAGCACTTCTGAAAAAGTATGGGGTCAGGCATAAGGTAGCGTTAGCATATCACCCTCAATCTAATGGTCAAGCTGAACTTGCAAATAAGGAAATTAAGCTGATTTTGGAGAAAAGAGTGAATACTTCTAGGAAAGATTGGGCTCATAAGTTAGATGACACTCTTTGGGCTATAAGGACAGCTTTCAAGACACCATTGGGTATGTCTCCTTACAGGCTTGTATTCGGAAAATCATGTCATCTACCAGTAGAGATCGAACATAAAGCTTATTGGGCAATTAAGGAGTTAAATATGGTTCTTAAGGCTGCTGGAGTTACAAGAATGCTCCAATTGAGTGAGCTGGAAGAGTTTAGGTTGGATGCTTATGAGAGTGCTAAGTTGTATAAGGAGAAAACTAAATATTAGCATGATAAGCACATTAACCCTAGGAAATTTGAGGAAGGACAGCAAGTTTTACTTTTTAACTCCCGCTTGAAACTTTTTCCAGGAAAGTTGCGTTCTAGGTGTTCTGGTCCTTTCACTGTGGTCAAAGTATATCCCTATGGTGCTGTAGAGATTAAGGGTGCAGATTCTGATTCTTTTAAGGTTAATGGTTCACGACTTAAACCTTATTTTGCAGGTGAGATAGTACCTAAGGGAGTCAGCTACCCCCTAGGTGAGCCAAAATCCTCATGAACTTATCCCAAGTCAGGCTCGTGACTTTAAACAAGCGCTATTTGGGAGGCAACCCAAAGTCTATGTCTTTTTCTGTTTCTTTTACTTTTGTTTTTTGTTTTTCAGTGTTGTTTTAGTTAAGTGAGTCGGCTTAAGTGCCTCCCCGAGTTTCGACCTTTGTAGGGGGATGTAAAAAGTGTCGGTCACCAAAAATATGTTTTACTTTTATTCTTACTTACTATTAATTTTCCCTTTTACCTCACTTTTGTTGGCCAAGATATCTAGTTTTGCAGATTGTGATATGATGAGTAAGGAAATTTCAATGATCAACCTGCACCAAGCCAACGTACATCACTGGTGCTCATCTGTTTCTGCTCCGCTTACATTCCAGAGCTGCTGATCTTCTTTGCTTGAAGACAAATACACCACACTGAGGCCACTTGCGACAAACCAGCTAAGTACCTTTTTCCCTCCCTAATTTATCTTATGCTTCCTTCTCCTTCAACATTGAGGACAATGTCAAATTCAAGTGTGGGGGAGAGGTCATTTTATGACTATTCTATAGGAGAAATCCAAGCTTATAGTGCCCAAAGGTTCTTTTTGCATATTCTTGGTTTATTGGTTGTATGTCGCTGTGGTATATTCTATGGTGTTAATGGGAATACTTTGTTGGAGGATTACTGAAATTAGACTACTGGTGTATTGTCGTTTTTACAGGAATTATATTTTTGGAAAATGGCCATTTTAAGCGAAGTGCTGCCGAATTTTTGTTAGGTTAGAGCCGTTATTAGACTGACTAGACTAGGGAATTAGACGATAAACTCTAACTTAACAGTTTTCTACTTGATTTCTTTCCTAACTTCAAAGAAAAGATGGTTTGAAGTCTGTGTATACTTTAATTCTCTTCTCCCTATTAGACTTGGGTTGATTAATTCCTTAACATATGTGTTTTAGGTTTCTTTTAAATTAAACTTAGAATTAGACTTTAAAGAGTCACACTTGTTTTGCTTATTTTTAATTGCTGGTCATTTGCTCTAGTTAGGTGGGTGTTAGCCAAACATGTCTCATCCATCATCCATGATTTACTATTTCCATCCTACTTTCGTGGTGACCTCTGGACCATAGGGAATCTGTTAGTTATTGTTTGTAATAAGTCGAGACTTAGCTACACTGGCAACTTGACAAGTTTGTTCTATTGTACCCCACATTCCAAGGTCTCTTGGTAGACCTGTAGATGACCAACCGAGTTTGGGAGTCACAGCGAGCCAAGGGTCTGGGGAAAGACAAAAAAAAACAAAAAAAACACAGAAGAAATGAAAAATAAAGGTTGTGCGTATGTTAATTCTCAATGTCGTTATACTATAAGTGTTCTTTTGTTGAAAGTACCTACGGAATCCAGAGGGACGATCCTTGTGCTTTATGTTCCGAAAGTAGATATCTCCATCTTCTACCCCGAGACTGTTTGGTAAGATCCATCATCTATGAGTTTATGTGCTAGTGTATGGGAGTAAGTAGAGTAATTGTGAAAGATGGGAGTTTGATTCCAACTTTGATTTAAAGATGCACTAAAATATCTTATGTTGTTCAATTAGTCGATTGGATAGTTTGTAGTGGAGGAGAGGAGATTCGTTGCCCATCACTTCCTAACATAACTTGTTGTTTTGCTATGACTTCGTTGGAAAGAAGAGGTTTCTCAAATGTGTTAGTTTGTCGTCGCTCCTAGCTAGTATAGTTAGTGTGTGTGCTGTCACTGATATATACCTTATTCCCTACTGATAGTTGTGAATTACCTTTGTCGAGGACGACAATAGCTCAAGTGTGGGGGAGTTGATAAGTAGTATTTTTACATGTTTTATACCCCTTAATTAATAATATTTTGTCCTTATTTTTATGGTTTAAACACATATTTTGTTATTATTATGCAGGTTCATGGTTTATACTCGTGAATTGGAAAGAAAGGCGGAAACGTATAAATTCGCTAATATTATACCAAACCCGCAGGACCTTGGACAAGGCTTCGTAAAATGATCATAACTTTCACTCTAGAGCTTTGTTTTGTGTGATTCAAGTTGCGTTGGATAGCTTGAAGACGGGGCTACAACTTTACTGCAGAAGTTAAGGCAAATTTGCTGTGTCGAAAATGGGCCAGAAAGTAGACAGTTCATTACTTGGTTCATTATGGTAATTGTAGCTTGGTCGTGGATTTGTACATTGTGGGCCAACGTCATTAAGGTTAGATCAGGCTGCTGGAGGTGTATTGTAGACTTTCCTTAATCTAAGTTGGATTAGAGGAAAAGAAATTGATCTTGGTCAAACAAGAAGAAAAGGAAAGGAAAATTTTCCTTATGCCTTGAAATAGACAAGCCGACAATACTCTTGAGGACACATATATACACACACCCCATCATTGAAAGAGGAGCAGAAGACACTGACCGAAAATAGAACACACGGACAGAAATCAAAGAAAGAGATAGTATAGAACAAAAAGAAGAGAAGGCCGGGCGCGCGAAGACGATCAACGACGACAGTCCACCATAGTCTCATCTCACTCGGTTTATCTACTTCAATCTTTTGTATTAGTCTTTAAGTTGTTAATTTGTTATCAAAGATGATGAATTTCAGATTTTATACAATTGATTTCGTTTTTGTTCCAATTACTATGTCTATCTAATTTCTCTAACTCTACGACAAGATGTAGTCGTTTGATTTTATTTCAATGAATTGATTTGATCTTATGGTTTGATTTTATATAATTGCAATTTGATAATCTTGTTGTTCATGCTTGTGATTATTCTGGCCAAGTAATTACATGTCTAAGGTATTGAATGATGGAACGAAAGTTGAAGTTCGTACTAGTTCGTAGGATTATCAAACTTCTCGTAGTATGATTTTAGAGATAGTTATACACTTGACGTGGTCCTTGTATTTGTGAATTTCATTGTTCTTAATGAGTCTATACTAATTGTTGTGATCACGAAAGTAGACATAAGATTAGTATAGATATACGTAGTTTGCCTCGAGAGAGGAAATTATATACAATAGAAAATTCGACCATTGTAATTAGTAAATTTCAAACCTGAGATCGAGTTAATTTCATTGGAATAAGTCATCTGGGGAAGTCGTAGTCCTAGAGGCCTTCACCCTTATATCTATTCGTTATCACGTTTCGAGTTCATTTAGTTTAGTAATTCATTTTATTTAAACTAGTTTCAAAATCACCCTTTTTTCGATTGTCTAAATAATATTAAGAGTTTCTTAATTTGGTACTTGACTACCTTTCCTCGTGGGAACGATACCTTGTTTGCTTTGACCTATAGTACACTGACCCGTACACTTGCGGTAGGTTTTTGACTGATCAATCGGCTTAGTGGTGAGTACCTGAGGGGGGTAGATGAGTTTGTGAGGTATGGTTTTGAAAGGACAGGCGAAAATTTAGAAATCAAATGTACATGTGTTAAATGTAAGAATGCAAGGTTTGGATCTTCAAAAATGGTCAAGGAACATTTAAAAGTATATGGTATCCTTTCTGGTTATACGTTTTGGTTATTTTCATGGGGAGAGGCTAGGGGAGCCTCATTCACAATGTGAAGTTTGTGAAAATTCTAAGAGCGAGTCGAGCATTAATGGAAATGAGGTTGGGGTGGCAGAAGGTTGTTTCAATGATGAAATGATGACAATGCTCACAGATATTTTCCACAATGAAGCCCTAGATGAGGAGAATGATGATGGTGTAGTTGGGAGTAGTTCACCAAGAGAATTGAATGAGAAACCTAATGATGACGCCCAAAAATTATTTACTCTCTTTGAGGACTTCCATAAGCCTTTGTATGAGGGTTCTAAGACTTCAAGGTTGTCGGCAATCGTAAACTTGCTTCACATTAAGACTCTTGGGAGATGGAGCAATGAGTCATTTGACTTGTTGTTGCAATTCTTGAAAACTCACTTGTTGCCGGAAGAGTCAACCTTACCTGATAATCATTATGGTGCAAAAAAAACCATTACTGATTTAGGTCTTTCATATGAAAAGATCGATGTTTGTGTTAATGATTGTATGCTATTTTGGAAAGAGGGCGAGTAGTTAGATTTGTGTAAGGTTTGTGGGGCCTGGAGGTGGAAAGAAGACATGCATAATGGGGAAACAGTATTGAAAAAGAATGGTAAGAGGATACCAGTCAAAGTTCTCAGATATTTTCCATTAAAGTCGAGGATTCAACGCTTGTTCATGTGTTCAAAAACTGCACCAAATATGACATGGCATTATGATAAACGTGTCAAAGATGGTGTATTGAGGCATCCAGCAGATGCTAAAGCATGGAAATTTTTTGATGAGAAGTTGAAAACCTTTTCTTTAGAGCCTCGAAATGTGCGACTAGGTCTCATTAGCGATGGCTTTCAACCATTTTCTTTCTCTGCAACTCCATACAGTATTTGGCCTGTTATGCTTGTTCCATACAATCTGCCTCTTGGGATTTGTATGAAACAATCGAGTTTGATCATGTCGATACTTATTCCTGGACCTACGGGACCCGGTGATGCAATTGACGTGTATTTGTAACCTTTGATAGAAGAGTTGAAGGACTTGTGGGAAGAGGGTGTTGAAACCTATGATGCGTCAAAGGGAGAAAATTTTAAGATGCGTGCAGCTTTGATTTCAACTATCAACGATTTTCCAGCTTATGGAATCTTATCTGGATGGAGCACAAAAGGAAAGCTAGTTTGTCCCTCTTGCCATAAGAAAACTCACCATAAGAGGCTACATAACTCTAGAAAATTTGTCTACATGCACCATAGACGTTTCCTTCCTATAGAGCATTCGTGGAGAAGGAAAAAAGATGTCTTTGGAAGAATTGAAAAAGCACCAAGACCGCTCCCTTTTGTCTGGAAAGCAAATTCTTGCGCAAGTTAAAGATCTAGAAGGTGTTTTTTTGTCAAAGGATCTGACTAAGAGGAGTAAGGTTTCACATAAACTTACAGGGGATAACTGGAACAAGAAGAGTGTATTTTTTGAGCTACCATATTGGAAGTCAGTGATGTTACGACACAACTTAGATGTCATGCATATCGAGAAAAATGTCTCTGACATTGTATGGGAACCATCATGAACATGACAGGAAAGACAAAAGACACGGCAAATGCTCGCCTCGATATGGAGGAAATGGGCATAATGAAAAATCTTCATCCTATAAAGAAAGGTAACAACAAGATGGAGCTGCCACCTGCACCTTACACTTTGTCGAAGAAACAAAAGGACATATTGTGTCGATTTTTGATGGATCTAAAAGTTCCAGATAGCTTCTCATCCAATATTTCTAGATGCGTTAATATAAAAGAGCGGAAAATATCTGGATTAAAAAGTCATGATTGTCATGTGCTTTTAGAAAACTTTCCTCCACTTGCTATACGTGGCCTTCTACCAAAAGAGATTTGTGAGCCTTTGATTGAATTAGCTTTATTTTTCAAAGTTCTCTGTGCTAAGGAGCTACGAGTTGCGGATCTAGAACAACTAAAGGCTCAAATTTTCTTTGACTTTTGTTAAGCTAGAAACATGGCTTCCACCTTCTTGTTTTGATGTCATGTTGCATTTAGTCGTCCACCTTGCTGATGAGGCGATTCTTGGTGGCCTTGTACACTATCGATGGATGTATCCTGGGGAGAGAAAACTTCATACAATAAAGACATATGTCCGTAATAAGGCTCGGCCAGAGGGTTCAATAGGAGAGGGCTATATTGTAGATGAATGTATGACTTTATGTTCAAGGTATTTGGATGGTGTTCAAACAGAATTTAATCGGATTGAGAGAAATGGTGATGGAGGTGTTGATGATAGCAAAACTCTTTCAATATTTTCACACCCGGGAAGACCTTTAGGATCTGGCAAGCTTTGTCACTTTGACGTAGATGAAAGAGAACAAGCTCACATATACGCTTTGAAGAATTGCAAGGAAGTGGAACCATTCTACAAGTACGTATATATAATATTAAGAATATGTCATTAGATATTTATTCCTTCAAAGATTCTACTTCTATTCTTAATTTAATGTTTCAGGGAATTTAACAAACTAGTAGAAAACGGAGCTTGGGAGCTGACACAATATGAAAAGGATATGAAAAGGAGAATATGTGGCAAGCTCTGCTGGTAATGCTAACTTAATGTCCATTTCAAGTGCATTCTTATGTTACATTTAAAGTGCAAAAATTCAGACCATCGATCTTTACTTGTTTTTAGAACAAGTTTGTAGGTAGGGAAGTTGAGCTGAATCGCAGAAGTAGCTTAGAGCGTATGAAAAGGCTTTGGCAGAACTGGAGAGGTATACTGACTCAAGAAGTCAAGAAAAAGGGAGGCGTAGAAGATGCAGTAAAGACTACCCCCAATGATTTGACTCTAAAGGATTGGCGCTGGCTGTTGTACAATCATTTTGCAAGTGATAGCTTTGAGGAAATGCCTCTAAAATATGATTTAAAGAGGATGAGATTATGCTTAGATGATTTAATTAGTGTACTGTACGGATGGATAATACAACATGTGTAAATTTCTCAGTTTGGTTGCTTGTATGTTGTAATGCAGAAAGTAAGTAAAAGGAATTCAAGTAACAGAGTAGATCGTACGATGCTGCAACGTACCGGTAGTAAACCATTTCGTCAAGTCACTACGCCAGAAATTGCATAAGACACCGGGTCTTAAATCAATCAGACACCGGTTATACCCGGTGTCTGGACTGCCGGTGTCTTAGGCTAAGACACCGGTTGTGTTAAAAATACCCGGTGTTAAATATAATACATATAACACCGGTTTTCAGAACAACCAGTGTTATATGTGCTATGTAGATCTGGTCAAAGGGCACACTTTTAACACCGGTTGCTCAAAGAACCGGTGTCTTATGCGTCATTAAAAAAATAAAAAAAAATTCCAAATCAATTTTTTGGGTCGGTATTGATTTTTTTTTTTTTTTTTTTTTTGAGGTTCGGTGTCCATTAATTCATCATTCACTTATTCATCAGTATAGTAATCACAAGATACACAAGAACCAGTAGCTTAATTTTACATGTACAAAACAAGAGGTAGAACCGTATAGAAGGGAGACCAAGGCGTTTAATTAAGATCAAAATCTGTGGTACCAATTCTAATGAACTTATTCATTCAAACAATGTGTATTTCGAGATTCATCGAGAAAAAAAATAACATAAATTACAAAATAATTTGAACAAATTAAATCATGTTACACAAGATCTAGAATACGATACGAGCAATGAAACAAGATCTAAAATTTTTAATATGAAACGATAGATCTTAAAATTCAAAATAAATCTGAACATATACATTTTGACCCAAAAAAATACACAAATTTCAAGGAAAAAAATACTTACTTCACGAAAATCAAACCCAGAATACAATTATAATTCCAGAAAATTAAACCTAGAAAACACTTCTTAATCCGCATCTTCTTCGTTGAAGAGGTCTTCATCTTTGCCAAAACAATTCTTCATTTATAGGCCACAATCTGGAATTATAGTGTTGTTATTAGCATATATATAACGCTTACCCCCATCACCAAAATTCAAGGTCAAGCCCATATAAAATTCTTTACAAGGTATGTAGATCTGTATTCTAAGAATGGAGAGAGAGCAAGATCGAGAGACGGAAAGAAGAGAATAGAGAAGGGAGGCGGCATACTAGGGATTTAAGATTTAAGTTGTAGAATTGGAGTACTCTGTATGTTAGATCGAGGGAGGTTATGGAGATATGAGTATACGAGGGGATGTTATTTTGGAGATGATGAGGTTGGGACTTGAGAGAGAAGAGAACAGAAAATGAAAAAGACATTAAATGAAGGGAAATAAAAGGCTGAGAGTGGGACTTGGGAAGTTGGGAGGCGGAGAGTCCAAGGTATGATGGCAACAAGGGAATATTTTTCTTTTCTTTTTTGAATTACACATTCAAGGCATCATATGTCAACATAAGACACCGGTTTTGGCTACAACCGGTGTCTTATGTGTTCAATAATATATAATTTATTTATTATTTATTTTTTAGAACACATTTAACACCGGTTTTCTAGAAAACCGGTGTCTTAAGTTGCTTTCGACAACGGTTCATGGGTAACCGGTGTCTTATGTTTTTATGACACCGGTTATTACGTTTCCGGTGTTGTATGTTCCGGTGTCTTATCCAATTTTTGGCGTAGTGAGTCATTAGGGAAGACCTGGTATGCCATTTTTTTTTTTTTTGGCCATGAGACATATATAATCTGATACTCTGATGTATATTAGTGACATTATTGTTGTTGAATTCAAGTCTTGAATTTTTGTATAGGGTGGAAAAGAAGGAAAAACTCCCTCGATATCAGAAATCTTCAAGAAGACAAGGGAGACAAAGTCTGGAGTTTTAAACAAAGAAGAGGCAGAAAAATATGTGCGTTATACTCTCCACTTTGTTATCAATAACAAAGCATATAGCATATACTTCAATTATTAGCTATCGGTTCTTAATATTTTGTTCAATTTGCAGGAAGAGATATTGAGAGTTGAAAAAGAAAATCCATCTTTCTCACAATTTGAGGTGGTTGAAGAATGTTTTGGTGATCAAGACCGTGATCAAGTAGTGTGTTTTGGGCATGGATTGAGGCCTAAACATGTGTGGGGATCTTTACCTACTAGGAGTGATCTCACAGCAAGTCTTCGTCAGAAGGACAAAGAGAATGCTCAGAAAGACAAAGAGAATGCTGAACTTAGAAAGCGCTTTGAGGAAGTTGAAAGAAACAGTCAAATTGAGCGTGAGAAGAATGAGAAACAGCGTAGTGATATGGAAAAAAAGCTCAACATGGTCTTGAATGCTTGTATTCAACGTGGCATTGCTGGCTCGAGTCGATGTGGCACTGCTAGCTCCAGGCATTTTGCTACACAAAATTTAGGTATGTATGCAAAAAATTTGAAATCTCTATTGTTTTTGAAACGGTTTGAGGGCATGATTCCAGATGAGATTGGAAACCTATCCAGCCTCACATACTATGGCCTTGGAGTTGAATTTCTAGTGATATACAAAATCGAATCTCCTCTGTGTTAAGAAGACATTTAGATATGGCCAGAGGTGCTTTGTTGGTTGGTTTGCTTTGCTGGTTTTGACATTATGATGGAATATGAGTGTTAGATAATGATGATAGACTATGCTTGGTGATGTACTAGTTATATTTTCTGTTAATGCTTCCATTCAAGGTATAATAAGAATGGCACACACAACATATGAATCATAGACCAACATTTAGATATCGTCAGGTGCATTTAGATATGGTCAACCCGTTAAGGTGCATTTAGATATGGTTAGGGCTGTGTTATGACTGGATTTAGATATGGTCAGGGTTGCATTTAGATATTGTTATATTGGATTGGGACTCTATGTTTAGTGTGCTGGTTTTGACATGATGATGGAATATGAGTATTTTGGTTTTAGTGATGTTGCAGGCCATATATTAGATACCATTATTCCGAGTTAGCCTCTCCCATGTTTGTATATTATCAATGAACTCTTTTTCATCCACTGCAGAGAATTGATTTGTTCATACGCATGAGATGTTGTGGTCTCTCATTTATTTTATTTTTTCTCCATCTTAATTAGACTGTCTATCGTCATGGACGAATGAGCAGCTAGGACTCGAGGACGATGACGACGATATCGTAATGTAATGTTATTGAAGACAAGCAAGATAAGAATCCTTTTGGTGGAAGAAATGAGACTTAACTTACTATCAAAGATTGAGAGACGGAACTACATACTACTCTTTTTGCGGAGACGCGTCTTTATTTGTAATATAATGTTGGAGTAGGTGTCCTCCGACAATAATGCGTTGACTAATTAAATCTAATTAGGAATAAACCTGGGATATATTATATATACTAAGTCAGTTGATTAACGTAAATCGATAACGCTTGGCTGGCTAGAGTTTGACGTTATTGTCGTTTGACGGCGGTAATCAACTGATCCCTCTCGGTCACACCGATAAAGATAGTTTCTCCAAAGGATATTATATTTGTATTTAATACAATATAATATAAACCCTAATGTATCAGTTAAAGAGTTAACTGATTATATCGGATAGTGTTTTATGAGTTCGGAACTCAGGTCGAATAAATTATGGTTTTTGTGTAAATTGTCAAAATTGACAATTAGCTATTTAAATTACAAAGAGTTGTAATTTTAGCTTAAAATGATGTAATTAGTAATTATTATATAGAGATATAATAATTAACTAACACTTAAAGAAATAAGTGTACAAATTATACCCAAATTGTAACATAAGATGTTAAGGGGCATATTTAGTAAGGGCAAAATAGTCATTTTGCCACCACCACTATATATAATGTGTTTTATGGTCAAAACACATAATTTTACATCATTTTTCAGAAATACAACTTGTTTTCGAGAGAGGATTTGAGAGAAAAACCTTCATTTTCTCTAAAAAAAAAAATCAGCCAAGTTACAACACCTTCTAAATCAAGTTTTCTTCATTGCAAGTCAATGAAAACTTGATCAAAACACTTATCTAAGTCTAATATATCATTATCTAATTTGTTGGCTAATTATATATAAGGTTTTAGGGTTAAAATCTCATAAAAACTACTCTTTTAGTGAGATTTTTTGGAGAGTTTCTTTGGTGGATCAAGGGAGGAAGTTTCCTAACTTGGAAACTCAAGATTAAGGAGGAGAATCCCCAATAATTTGCAGCTCAAGATTCTTCATTTGAAGGAAGGTCAAAATTCCTTTTGATTAAGGTATAAAAACATGTTTTATTACCTTATTTATGCTTTAATCTTACATGCAATTAAAGATTCCTAGCTAAACTTAATTAGGAGTAATTAAGTACTAATTAGAGGAGTCTAATTAGAGGCTAAAAAACTTTCACGTGGTATCAGAGGATCGGTTTAAGTTGCATGTTAATTTTAAGCTTTAATTAGTAATTAGTAACTTAATTAAATTTTAATGATAAAAATTGGTTTAATCATACAAACTAAAGTTGCATGTGATGTTTTGGGCATGTGGATGCTTCAACCGAAATTATGGTATTTTAGGAATTTATTTGCTAATTTTGCTTATTTTTGGTTGTTTTTACAAGAATTATGCTATTTTCTAATTAATTGTTAATTAGATTAACATACATGTTGATTTTGTTCATTTAAGAAATTTATAATTTTTTCCAGAATTATAATGAGTATAATTTCCAGAAATTATTTTATAATTTTATTGGCCATTTGTTATTAGTTAGTAATGATATAACAACAACAACATCCAAGCCTTATTCCCAAAATGATTCGGGGTAGGCTAACATGAATCGTCGTCTAAGAACCGTCTTATGCGCGCCATAAAATTTCAAAAACGTTGTGAACCATTTTGAAACATTGAAACACTTTCGGAAAGAGTTTTAGAAAGTCCTCAAAATAAGTAAAAAGTTTGAAAATGAGCGAAAACATATAACTTTGAACACCAAGTAAGGAAAAGTTTTAGAACAAGTTAGGAAAACCAAACAAAGAAACTAAAAATACTCCAATTTAGTCCTCCACATGGATAGCGTCTCTCCACGCCGCCCTATCCAATACCATACTCTCTTCAAGCCATAGGAAGCTCAAATCACTTCTAATCACCCTCATCCAAGTCATCTTGGGTCTTTCCCAACCTCTACTAATATTATCACTTCCCCACCCTTCTACTCTTCTAACCGGCGTGTCACTAGGCCTCCTCCTCACATGACCATACCACCTCTATCGGTTCTCCATCATCTTGTCCGCGATGGGCGCAACCCCTACTTTCTCCCTAATAACTTCATTTCTTAACCGATCATGTCTTGTATGTCCACACATCCACCGTAGCATGCGCATCTCCGTCACACTCATCTTATGAACGTGACACTGTTTCACGACCCAATATTCCGTGCCTGCCAACCTGATTACCGTACGATAAAACTTACCCTTCAACTTATTGGGCATTCCTCGATCACACAGGAGCCCTGTGGCATTCTTCCAGTTCACCCAACCTGATCTGATCCTATGGGCCACATTTCCATCTAATTCTCCATCCAGTTGAAGAATCGATCCCAAATATCGAAAGAAATCTGATCCCTGAACAATCTTCCCATCCAACCTGATCGTCTCTGTCTCCGTTCGCCTACTGCCGCTGAACTTACACTCCAAATATTCGGTCTTGTTTCGGCTCAACCGAAACCCTCTAGACTCCAAAGTGTGCCTCCATAGTTCCAACCGCCTCTCCAAATCCTCTTTCGTCTCTGAAATCAACACTAAATCATCTGCAAACATCATGCACCATGGTATATCATCCTGGATTGACCTCTTCAATTCGTCCATGACTATAGCAAAAAGAAACGGACTAAGTGCGGACCCTTGGTGCACTCCAATTGTAATAGGGAACTCTTCTGACTTCCCTACCCTAGTCCGTACACTCGTGCTAGCTCCCTCATACATGTCCTTAATGATGTTAATATATTTTTGCGGAACTTCTTTCTTAGTTAAAGCACACCAAAGCACTTCCCTCGGTACCTTATCATAGGCTTTATCCAAATCAATAAACACCATATGTAGGTCCTTCTTCCTATCCCGATACGTCTCCATAGTATGTCTTATGAGATGAATTGCCTCCATAGTAGACCTCCCCGGCATGAATCCAAATTGGTTCTCCGAAATATTCACACTTCTTCTTAATCTATGCTCAATCACCCGTTCCCAAAGTTTCATTGTATGACTCATCAACTTGATCCCGCGATAGTTGGCACACACCTGAACATCCCCTTTGTTCTTATACAAAGGGACTAAAGTGCTCTTCCTCCACTCCACCGGCATCTTATTACCACTCCAAATCATGTTGAAAAACGTCGTCAACCATTCCACACCTTTGTCTCCTAAACACCTCCAAACCTCAATAGGTAGGTCGTCTGGTCCCACTGCTTTCTTCTGTCCCATCTTCTTCAAAGCCATCCTCACCTCTCCCTTCTGAATTCTCCGCATGAACTCCCGATTAATAATACCCGGATGAATGTCCACATTTCCAATATCATTCACTCGATCGCCATTGAATAAGGTATCAAAGTACGATCTCTATCTTTCCGTAATCTCTTTATCATCAACAAGGACTATTTGATCGACATCCTTGACGCATTTCACCCTACCAATGTCCCGAGTCCTCATTTCCCTGATACGTTCAATTTTGTAGATATCATTCTCTCCTGCTTTGGTATTCAATCTTGTATAGAAGTCTTGGTTCACCTTTCCTCTTGTGTCTCATACAGCTTTCTTTGCTGCTCTTTTTGCCTCCTTATACTTCTCGTAGTTCTCCTCACTTCTATCTTTCCCCAAACTCTTGTAACATTTCCGCTTGTTCCTTATCGCTTGTTGCACCTCCTCATTCCACCAAGATGTATCCTTACTCGGTAGAGCTTTCCCCTTAGATTCACCGAGAACCTCTTTTGCTGCCTCTTTTACCTTATGCGACATAGTAACCCATACTGAGTCTACATCTCTTTCCACACTAGTTGACCACACATCCGTCCCATCCATCTTCTCCAAGAAAGCCTCCTTGTGCTCTCCTTCAAGTTTCCACCATTTGATCCTTGGTTCTACTTATGGCCGCCTCTTCCCAAAGAATCCCTTAACTCTGAAATCCAATACCACCAATCTATGTTGTGTAGCCGCACTCTCCCCAGGTATCACCTTGCAATCCGTAAAACTCTTGCGCCAAGCATTCCGCACCAAAAATAAATCAATCTGACTCGCATTATTTCTGCTGCTGTACGTCACCAAGTGAGACTCTCTCTTCTCAAACCACGTGTTCATTATACCCAAGTCATATGCTAATGCAAAATCCAAAATGGTCGTTCCTCCTTCATTTTTCGACCCATAGCCAAAACCTCCATGTACGCTTTCAAAACCGTGTCATGATGATCCCACATGCCCATCCAAGTCCCCACCAATAATCAACTTCTCCCCACTAGGAACCCCTTGCACCACCTCTTCTAGCTCCTCCCAGAAATCCTGACCAATAGATACATCCAATCCAATTTGTGGTGCATAAGCACTTACAATAGTCATAATCTCACTCCTAATCACCAACCTCACTGTCATAATGCGATCGCTCTTCCTCGAAACCTCCACCACATCATCTATGTAATCCTTATTAATAATGATACCAACTTCATTCCTACTCTTATCATTTCCATAGTACCAAAGCTTATAACCCCAAGGTGTGATCTCCTTAGCTTTCGCTCCAACCCATTTCGTCTCTTGTAAACACATAATGTGAATCCTTCTCCTCCTCATAACCTCCACAACCTCCGAAGATCTCCCCATCAAAGAGGCGATGTTCCACATTCCAAACCTAAGCCTACTACCCTTACCGTTATGAATAAGTTTCTTACCTCGCTCCCGTCCATGATTTGAGAACCTTTGCACATTTGACACCACCCGTGGGAGCCGGAGTGGCGCGTCGACGACCTAGCAACCCTTGCATATTTTTCACTACACCTAGGTCTAGGAAGTGTAGCGCGACCTTGCATATTTGACACCACCCCGGGCGTCGGGGTAGGGCGTCGCTTCGGGGCGACGACCTAGAGACCCTAGCATACTTATCACCACACCCGGGTCCAGGAAGTGTAGCGCGTAGCTGTGAAGGGGACGCCCCCACGGTTATTAAATTTCGATTCATGTCCATAAGATGTGGCTTGTTTTACGCTGGCCGCCACAAACCTACCGCAACTCTCCTCCTTTATCCGGGCTTGAGACTGGCAGTGAATGCCAAAAAACACTCACAGGCGGAGTTTTAGTAATGATATAAATGGTGGAAAATTGATTTCTTAAGAAAAAATGACCAAAATAATTTGCAAATTTTTGTCCTTAATTGGCTACTGGTTGTGAGCTTAAATAACTTAATGAAATAATTTCTAAATTTTTTCATAATTAGTTATGATTTATTTAGATATTTTCGGGTTTATTATGTGATTTTTGGACAAATAGTTAGCAAGCATAATCAAATTAAACTAATAAATTCAATTTTAGTGGAGACTAAATATTGAAAAACTAATTAGTTGGTGGTTAGTTTAAACATAAAAGGTGTTTTAAGTGTTGATTATTGATTCTAATAAGTTAGAATCAGAAATTCCTAAATTTACCGGGTTGCTTGTACTGTAAAGTTGAAAATCTGATTTTCGGTCTTATTTGCATGATTCTAAGTATAGTATGGCCATAGAGTACTATAGTATCGGTACTGTACCGAAATGTAAGGACGGTATCCGATTGGTTTGTAATAATTGCGATCTCGTATCGCCGGTTTGTAATACTTTAATTTTTTTTTTCAAAATGTATAATAGGATAGTCCATACGTACATTTGTTTATATTGAAGATCGGCATTTTCACGGAGCCAATGGTTGGCGGATCAAGACCGAAGTGAAGACGGAGCCTTTGAAGCTTTTGAAGCCTAGTTTAAGTTTAACTGCTTTTGTTATGTTCTAATCTTATGGCCATACTAGGACTTGGATTCATTTGATGCATGCTTGGTTTAATTTTTGCACAATTATAACCAAACGTAATCCCACATTGTCATATTCATTATCCGCGACTCGCTAGAATTAGTTCACTTAAAAGCGATAGATAAAATATGACAAGATCTCTCACTAAAATGTAAAATCGAGATTTATTCCTTCCAAAATTCACGCCTATGCAACCCTTGTTCATTAGGGGCATGCTCGCCCTAGCGGGATGTTTCCTTTTTACCTTGGGGGAGTAGGTTAATAAAGAGTTATTACGAGAGAATTTTGGTTTAATCTTGACATGATTTGCAATACAAGTCTTGCAATCCGGGATTAAATGATTGATTTAGTTGAAATCGATCAACCGAGAGTTCTAAGTGTAGAATCACTCATGAGTTGGTTCACCGAAATTACATAAATTTGGGATGTATCGCCCTCCGCGTACCTAAATTTATATAAGATCGGATCTCGGAATCATTTATATAATTAAGAGAGATCATTATATAAATGCCTAAATTCACAAATAATTATTTTAATGTGAATTTGACGATGAATTTAATCGATTGTTTTTCCCATGTTGTAGTTTAAAATTCGAAAATGGCTCAAACGTCCAATTCAGTAATATCCAAAGACTCCTGGCTTCGTAATTTTATGGAAAAGAATGAACTAAAGGAGGATGGAAGCAATTTTACTGATTGAGAGTTAAACCTGCGATTAGCCCTTCAATCTGATAGAAAACAACGTTTTCTATATGAACCCCCGATTCCTGCTCCAGGTCCTGACGCCACCCCTGAAATGATACAAATGTATCAAGAGTACGCGCATGAATCTGACCAGATTAAGAATGTATTGATTTTTGCTATGCACCCGCGTTTACAAAAACGCATGATTGATTTCAGTGCATATCAAATATTCTCTCGTCTAACGACTAGTTTCTCGCAAAAGCCGCGAATACTACAATACGAAGCAGCTTCGAGTTTCTTTGAGATTAAGCTCTCAAAAGGCCAGCCAGTTGGTCCTCATGTTCTCAAATTTATTGAGAATGTTGAAACTCTTGAAAAGTTAGGTTGCCCAATTTCTGAAGATTTTGCGGTATACCGTCTGCTTAATTCTTTGCCTGCAACATTCGGTTCTTTTAGGACGAATTACAACATGAATGATTGAAAGAAAAATCTTCATGAATTGCATGCCATGCTTGTACAACATGAGAGGGATTTGGTGTCAAGTGGGAGCGCGAATAGAGATGTTTTATCCATGGCGGTAAAACAAAAGGGGAAGTTCAAGAAGGGTGCGGGGAAGGGTAATAAACCCGCGCGTGGCAAAGGAAAAGGAAAAGTTGCTTCGGGCAACAATTCTATTGCTAAGAGAAGCGCGACACCTGAACAGAAATGCTTCCATTGTGGAAATTTCGGCCATTGGAAGCGAAATTGCCCAAAATATCTGGAGGAGAAGAAGTCGAAATCAGGTATATATATGATAGACATTAATTATGCAAGTACCACGTACTGGGTGTTAGACACTGGATGTGGATCTCACCTTTGTAATCACTTGCAGGGGCTGACGAAGGCAGGTCGGCTGGCAAAAGGTGAAGTTGACTTCCGTGTCGGGAATGGAGCTAAAGTAGCTGCCATATCAGTAGGAACGTATATTCTGTCACTTGCCTCAGGGCTAGAGTTGTATCTAAATAACTGCTATTTTGTACCAACTCTAAGTAAGAATATAATTTCAGTTTCTGTTTTAGACACTGAAGGTTTTGAATTTTCAATACGAAACAACAGTTGTACCTTCTTGTTTAATGATATGGTGTATGGAACAGCCAAATCTATAAACGGTATTTACGTTTTAGATTTGAAAAATGAGGTCTATCATGTAGCAAATAAAAAGCTCAAAATAGGAGATCCCGATCAATCCTACCTTTGGCACTGTCGTTCAGGGAATATAAACGAAAAACGCATTGAGAGACTCATAGCCAATGGAGTTCG
Organism: Spergularia marina; assembly: GCA_963680865.1. NCBI lineage: Eukaryota > Viridiplantae > Streptophyta > Magnoliopsida > Caryophyllales > Caryophyllaceae > Spergularia > Spergularia marina. The sequence continues at coordinate 14,548,216 of OY804553.1, read as the reverse complement.
CAAACCATTTGATTTTGGATCCTATGGAACATGCGAATCTTGTCTTTTAGGCAAGATGACTCGAGCACCTTTTTCAGGAAAAGGAGTACGAGCTAGTGATTTGTTGGCCCTCATTCATACAGATGTTTGCGGTCCAACGACAATCACTGCCAGAGGTGGTTATGACTACTTTGTCACTTTTACAGATGATTTTAGTAGATACGGCTACATCTACCTAATCAAATACAGAAGTGAGCTACTTGAGAAATTTATAGAATTTCAAAAGGAAGTAGAAAACCAATTAGGAAAGAAGATCAAGACCTTACGATCAGATCAGGGAGGTGAATATCTCAGTAATGACTTTGATATTCGTCTGAAAGACTGTGGAATCATATCACAGCTTACACCTCCTGGTACACCACAATTAAATGGTGTAGCCGAAAGAAGAAACCGTACCCTGTTGGATATGGTAAGATCAATGATGAGTCAGACCGAGCTTCCTGATTCATTCTGGGGTTTTGCTCTCCAAAATGTCATTTTCACACTCAATAGATTTCCGACTAAATCAGCTCTGAAAACTCCATATGAGTTATGGAGAGGAAAAGTTCCTAACCTCTCATGTATCAAGATCTGGGGTTGTGAAGCATATGTTAAAAACAAGACTGACAATAAGCTTACACAAAGATCTGATAAATGTATCTTTGTAGGTTATCTTGTACAGACTCGAGGATATTACTTCTACAATCGTCTAGAGAACAAAGTTTTTGTGTCTCGAGATGTTGTCTTTTTAGAAAATGAATTTATTTCTAAAAGACAGAGTGGGAGAAAATTTGAACTTAGCGAAGTTCAAGAGCCACAAATGCAAAATGAGGCTCAGGATGTTTTGCCAGAAGAATTCCTGAATCGTCTAACTCTGTGGTCCCATTCTTCACTCCTAGAAGGTCAGGCAGATCAAGCCACCCACCAGATCGATACCTAGGTGTGATCGAGGATGGTGGTGATCACTTTTTGCTTCTAGAAAGTAATGAGCCTGCAACCTACAGAGTAGCCATGACTGGACCAAATTATGCTAAATGGCTAGAGGCAATGAAATCCGAGATAGATTCCATGTACGAGAATCATGTATGGGATTTGGTTAACTTGCCTGAAGGAACCAAGGTTCTTCAGTGCAAATGGATCTTTAAGATCAAGACCGGCATGGATAGAAATCAAGATATTTTCAAAGCTAGATTGGTAGCTAAAGGTTTCACTCAAGTTCATGGTTTAAACTATGACGAGACCTTTGCGCCAGTTGCAATGCTTAGATCTATTCGGATAATCTTAGCGATTGCTGCTTTTCATGATTATGAGATATGGAAGATGGATGTTAAAACCGCCTTCCTAAATGGGTTTCTGGAAGAGGAAGTATATATGACACAACCTGAGGGTTTTATTGATCCAAACAATCCTAAGAAAGTTTGCAACCTTAAGAGATCCATTTATGGTCTTAAGCAAGCATCTCAGAGTTGGAACCATCGGTTCAACCATGTGATTAAACAAAATGGTTTCACCCGAAGTGTCGAGAAACCTTGTTTATACATGAAATTTAGTGGGAGTAAAGTAACTCTCCTAATCCTATATGTAGATGACATATTACTCATTGGGAATGATATCCCCATGCTTAACTCCGTTAAGGACTGGCTCGGGAAACATTTCCAGATGAAGGATTTAGGAGAAGCGCAACGCATCCTAGGTATTCGGATCTACAGAGATAGATGAAAAAGAATACTAGCGTTAAGTCAAGAAACTTATATTAATAAAATTCTTGACAGGTTCAATATGAAAGACTCTAAAAGAGGCTTTTTACCTATGGGAAGTGGGATAATTTTGAGTAAAGCTCAGTGCCTGACTGATCCTAAGGATATTGAACACATGAAGTCGATACCTTACGCTTCCGCAATCGGTTCGACCATGTATGCTATGATGTGTACGCGTCCTGACGTGTCATATGCTTTAAGTATGACAAGTCGTTACCAAGCCAATCCAGGCGAGAGCCACTGGATAGCCGTTAAGAACGTCCTTAAATACTTAAGAAGGACTAAGGACACGTTCTTAGTTTTTGGAGGGGATTCTGAGCTTCGTGTAAAGGGTTATGTGGATGCTAGTTTCCAAACAGATTGAGATGATTCAAAATCTCAATCCGGATATGTTTTCATACTAAATGGAGGAGCCATATGCTGGAAGAGCACCAAGCAATCGGTGACTGAAGATTCTACAACGGAGGCTGAGTATCTTGCAGCATCAGAAGCTGCAAAAGTGGCAGTTTGGATCCGGCAGGAAGGATTAAATGTAGTCCCTACAGCAGCGGATCCTATAACATTCTATTGCGACAATAGTGGAGCAATAGTTTAGGCTAAAGAGTCTAAATCTAGTGACAAATCTAGACATGTACTCAGGAAGTTCCATGTAATTAGAGACTTTGTGGAACGAGAAGATATATCGATTTGTAAGGTTAGGACAGACGATAACATCGCTGATCCTTTAACCAAGCCATTATCACAGGCTAAACACAATGGTCATATTGCCGCGATGGGTTTGAGGCGTATGCCTGACATGTGTTAGATTATATGTTGTAATAGTTAATAAGTGTATTACCTTTTACATATATGATAATTAAATTCATCGTTTTAAGTTTTATTAAACTCTTTTATTAAATCAGTTTTAATAAAATTCTGAATTATATAAATGCTCTGTTGATTCCTAATAGGTCGTGGAGACGATTTGAACCCTATTAAGTGAACAGGATTAACAGTGTATTTTGTCTCTAGTCATAAAATGAGGTGACGTCTTAATTGACTAGATTGTAAGTCGGTTGATGACTAGTTCAATGGTCATGGATTTATAGAGATGAATAACCGATTACATAGACAGATTGTAGATGACACTCTGTCAGACATTTGATCAATTATAGAACCTTTGTGTCTGGTCGTGACAAGGTAATCTATATTATTCCTATAAGTCGATTCTTTCGACCTGAGATTGTTTGTCTGAGTTTATGCTGTAGGCGGTGACTTTGATTTATGTCCTAAGTCGTGTCGTAAAAGGAGGCTAAAAGGACATCTATTGGGTCATTACCGACTGTATGAAATAAAGAAAATAAGTCAAGAAGGGATTGTCCACCCACGTCTGGGTATAGACCTGTCAACAACTGACCCGACCCGAAAAACCGCCCGAGACCCGACCCGAAAATAACCCGAAATGACCCGTTTTTTAGAACCCGAACCCGAAAAATACCCGAACCCGAAATGACCCGAAATACCCGGGTCGGGTCCGGGTTGACCCGTCGGGTCAGGTTTACCAAAAGGTAAGAAAACCAACTTAGTCATATTTCCAGCCGCACAACCCCATTTCCCATCTCAAAATATCCCAAATTGAAATTCCCCATTTCCCTTCGACTCTCTGAGCCTCCAAACTTACCGTCGCCGCCTTCATCAATATTATCCAACGACGGCGCCAATCTGTAGCCTTTGTGGATCTTATCGCAGCGTTCATCTTTCGTCTTCTTCGTCAAATAATCTCGTCGTCCCGCGCCCTTGTGTATGTGGGTCATTATTTGTTCGTTTTTTTCGTTATCCAAGGTAATATACTCTCTAAATCTCTAATACAGTAATACTTGCTTGTAGAGTTGTAGGTTGTATAGTTGTATACTTAATTCTTCGACATAAATGTCATTTGAATCCTTTTCAGACTTTCACCATTACTCCCTGCTCCCCTTTCTTTCGGCGAGTGTTACAGTTGTCTATTTGATTCTTGTTGATTTACTAACTAATTAACTTTAACTTGATTTAGTTAGTTGAACATAAAAATGGCGCCATCGGGAAGAGGACGAGGTCGGATACGAGGACGAGGGCGTGGACGAGGTGCTAGTCCAGCCTCCTCCTCTTCATCTATGTCTCCAGGTATATCATGTCTGCCATATACAAATTGTGCACTTATAATATACATGTGTTACATATACAGTTAATGTTCAAATGCTTCTTATTGAAAATTTGTACTTTTACACTTTGCAATCAGGTTTCTCTTCTACGCCTTTATCACCAATTGTGGAGAACATGGATGATTCTTCAGCCGTGTCAGAAGCTCGGAAAAGAAAATGGAATTCTTTAGTTTGGAGTCACTACAACATCTTTGAGGGCACACAATATGATGACGGCGTTCCTAGAGCACTTTGTAAGTACTGCAATGGAGGACTAGAGTTGGCAAATTCTAGTAATGGTACGTCTAATTTTAAACGCCATACATGCAGTTGTCATGCTCGTCCAAGTGGTATTGGTGGTGGAATGGTTAGAGGGAGGGATGGATTGTTGGTTAAGAAGATAAGTCATTTTTTTTTTCAAAGAGAAAGTGGCACTTGCAATTATAAGACATGGATATCCTTTTACTTATGCCGAACACGAGGGGAATGCTGATGTTTATACATATTTGAATGATAGTGTTAAACCCATTTCTAGAAATACCGCAAAGAGTCATTGTATGAAAATTCACAAAAGAGAGAAATTGCGGCTGATAACTGAGCTTGGAAAATTTGTACTTTTACACTTTGCAATCAGGTTTCTCTTCTACGCCTTTATCACCAATTGTGGAGAACATGGATGATTCTTCAGCCGTGTCAGAAGCTCGGAAAAGAAAATGGAATTCTTTAGTTTGGAGTCACTACAACATCTTTGAGGGCACACAATATGATGACGGCGTTCCTAGAGCACTTTGTAAGTACTGCAATGGAGGACCAGAGTTGGCAAATTCTAGTAATGGTACGTCTAATTTTAAACGCCATACATACAGTTGTCATGCTCGTCCAAGTGGTATTGGTGGTGGAATGGTTAAAGGGAGGGATGGATTGTTGGTTAAGAAGATAAGTCATTTTTTTTTTCAAAGAGAAAGTGGCACTTGCAATTATAAGACATGGATATCCTTTTACTTATGCCGAACACGAGGGGAATGCTGATGTTTATACATATTTGAATGATAGTGTTAAACCCATTTCTAGAAATACCGCAAAGAGTCATTGTATGAAAATTCACAAAAGAGAGAAATTGCGGCTGATAACTGAGCTTGGTAAAATAACCGGGAAAATTTGTTTGACTTGTGATATGTGGACCTCGTGTGTGGATCAAGGCTATCTTTCCTTGACTGCTCATTATATTGACGATGAGTGGAATTTGCATGCTAAGATTCTTAACTTTTATCATTTGGAACCACCTCACAATGCCGTACACATGCATGAGAAGCTCTTAGAGTTTATTAAAGAGTGGGACTTTCCAAATAAAGTGTTTACCGTGACCTTAGACAATGCTAGATGCAATGATAACATGCAAGACTTGTTAGCGGCTAGTTTGAAAGTTTATTCACCATTGCCTTGTGGAGGAAAATACTTTCATGTACGTTGTGGAGCTCATATACTTAACTTGATTGTGCAAGAGGGCTTAAAGTTAATTGATAATGGTGTTGCTAAACTTAAGAAATTAGTGACTCACATTGGTACATCTGAGTGTCGTACCTTGAAATTTAAGGAGAATGTTATTGCTTGTGGCCTTGATTGTTCTAAGGGCTTGTGTATGGATACTCCTACTAGATGGAATTCGACTTTCAAAATGCTTTCTAGGGCAAGTTACTTTCGTCCCGCCCTTGCAAGTATGAGCGAATCTTCACTATATGATGCTTCTTTCCCACCTTTGCCCACGGAAGAGGAATGGACTAGAATTTATAAGATTTGTGCTCTTTTGAAGCCCTTCGATGAGATCACTACTTTGATGTCAGGGAGAAAATACCCCACATCAAATTTGTATTTTCTTAGTGTGTGGGAAATTGAATGCTTGTTATTAGAATATGGAGCATGTGAAGATGAGTTTTTGAGTATTATGGCACAACAAATGAAGGTCAAATTTGACAAGTATTGGGATTCTTATAGTTATATTTTTGCTTTTGCTGCGATTTTGGATCCTCGATACAAGTTGCAACTTATAAAGTATTGCTTTAAGGATCTAAATGCTGCAACTTTTGAAGCTAAGGCCAATGTTGTGAAGACTGAGTTGTATAAATTGTTCAACGAGTATGTGAATTTGGTTCCTACGTCATCTGATACTCAAGATGTAAATCGTGTAACAAGAACAAATAATCTGCCGGTAAGTTGCACTGTTCTTTTGTTACTTTGTTAAATACTTTTGGCCTTGATATTTTGTAGCTAAATTCGTACAGAAACCGTAGTTGGTGGAGTGTGTATTTATTTAAGCTATTAATTGTTTTTTTTTTTTTATGTTTGTTACAAGGGATTTTCTACATTTGAAAATAGTATTATTCGAGGACGTAGAACGCAGTTGGACTTGTATTTGGATGAAGCTCGGGAGGACCATACTAAAGATATTGATGTGCTTGAGTGGTGGAAGGAGAATGAGAAGCGATTTCCTGCTGTTGCCCTTATGGCTAGAGATGTCTTGGCCATCCCGGTTACTACCGTAGCTTCCGAATCTGCTTTTAGTATGGGATGTAGAATCTTCTTCCTGAAACCGCAGATGCCTTACTCACTACTCGGACTTGGCTGTACAGGTTTAATGTTAAAGAAGGTATATAGGTTTGGTTGATTGTATTATTTCTTTTATTAACCCATGTTATGTTTTCATTTCGCATTTGGCCTTACACTGTCAACTTGTGATGTTTTGCAGCACACAATGAAAACATCGATCTTGATGGGTTTGAGTATTCATTTTCTAATATGCGAATTAGTGAAAATCAAGTCGACGAAGATGATGATGATGAGGAGGAGGAGGCAGCCGAGGAACTTTCGGTTATTCCTGTGTAGTGTTGTGATTTGTGAAGAATGTGATGCATGCAAATTAATTCAGATGTCCTACTGGCTACTGTGTATGGGATGTAGAATGTGTTTTAATGTCTTAAATTCTTAAAGCATTTGGACTTATCCAAAAGATCATTAATTTGTATAATTATGAATTCTATTACATTTCATTTGAAATATGAAATTTCTGGCTACTGGTACATGCACAAGAGAGATTTGTTTTGCATCTTTATGGCACTCAGCACCGCCAATTCGCCAAGCAACCCCAAACTCCAAAATTGCGATAGCCGAAACTTGTGGAGTACATCGATTTGGAAAATAACATACATCCTGATTCCTGGCATCCTGCACATTTAGAAAAAAAAAGAATTATATAATATAATACCAAAAAACACATGTCAAATATTAAAAAAATATTATTTTAATGATAAAAATTACCGAGAAAAAATGGAGTGAACATGTATTTCTGACCCGTTGGTCAACCTGTAACCCGACCCGAACCCGTATTGACCCGCGTATAGTCGACCCGTATTTGACCCGACCCGTATTCGACCCAACCTGTAGTGACCCGAAACCCGCCCGCCCGACCCGTTTGACAGGTCTATCTGGGTATAATATCTTTGGGCCACTCGAGGAATTGTGACTGGAAATGCGTGGCCACGCTCGGAAGAGATCTATGATAGATATTCCGGCCAGACAGTCATAATCCAGATTGAGAAAACCAATTTTGATAAAGATCCAATGCAAGTTCGACCTGAAAGATACTTCGCATTGAGTGGGAGATATAACGGACAAGAGAATCGGTTACGCATGACTTGTCTCGGACAAGTGGGAGATTGTTGGAGTAGGTGTCCTCCGACAATAATGCGTTGACTAATTAAAACTAATTAGGAATAAACCTGGGATATATTATATATACTAAGTCAGTTGATTAACGTAAATCGATAACGCTTGGCTGGCTAGAGTTTGACGTTATTGTCGTTTGATGGCGGTAATCAACTGATCCCTCTCGATCACACCGATAAAGATAGTTTCTCCAAATGATATTATATTTGTATTTAATACAATATAATATAAACCCTAATGTATCAGTTAAAGAGTTAACTGATTATATCGGATAGTGTTTTATGAGTTCGGAACTCAGGTCGAATAAATTATGGTTTTGTGTAAATTGTCAAAATTGACAATTAGCTATTTAAATTACAAAGAGTTGTAATTTTAACTTAAAATGATGTAATTAGTAATTATTATATAGAGATATAATAATTAACTAACACTTAAAGAAATAAGTGTACAAATTATACCCAAATTGTAACATAAGATGTTAAGGGGCATATTTAGTAAGGGCAAAATAGTCATTTTTCCACCACCACTATATATAATGTGTTTTATGGTCAAAACACATAATTTTACATCATTTTTCAGAAATACAACTTGTTTTAGAGAGAGGATTTGAGAGAAAAACCTTCATTTTCTCTAAAAAAAAATCAGCCAAGTTACAACACCTTCTAAATCAAGTTTTCTTCATTGCATGTCAATGAAAACTTGATCAAAACACTTATCTAAGCCGAATATATCATTAGCTAATTTGTTGGCTAATTATATATAAGGTTTTAGGGTTGAAATCTCATAAAAACTAGTCTTTTAGTGAGATTTTTTGGAGAGCTTCTTTGGTGGATCAAGGGAGAATGTTTCCTAACTTGGAACCTCAAGATTAAGGAGGAGGATCCCCAATAATTTGCAGCTCAAGATTCTTCATTTGAAGGAAGGTCAAAATTCTTTTTGATTAAGGTATAAAAACATGTTTTATTACCTTATTTATGCTTTAATCTAACATGCAACTAAAGATTTCTAGCTAAACTTAATTAGGAGTAATTAAGTACTAATTAGAGGAGTCTAATTAGAGGCTAAATAACTTTCATATAATACCTTTGTAACATAGGCTAGATATTAGTGGAATTCGTGTGTTACCGATTTTGCTCTCAATCTAAACAAATGGGTAAAGTATGTATATGTGTTGGTTAAGTCAATTAGATTTAATTACGTATAGTAGTAGGCATGAAACCTTCTTAATGTCATTGTAACACGTATGTTATTATAAATAGTTAATGAAAGGTGACGTTCTTTAAAGAAGTGTGCTAATACTACTATTAATTATAGTGTAATGCATTTTATATTTAATTTAATTAAATTTAATTTGGTACTAGTTGCGGCATTATTTACAAAAACATTTTACAACGAGTAAGTGGTCGCAAAAACATTCAATTTAACAGGGAAGCTAGTTGGAAGAATTTGTTTTGCAACGAGAATGGTCGCAAATAAATACTTTAAAAACGACGAGAGTGGTTGTGGAAAGTAGTTTTATAACGAGAGATATTGGTCGCTAAAAACTCATCTACAACGAAATTAGACCTCGTCGTAGCAAAAAAATTACAACGAGGCCACTCAAACTCGTTGTAAAGTATTTGCGACAGAGCCTTTTGCGACGACTCGCGACGGGAAGGAAATCTCGTCGTAAAAGGCCATTTACGACGAGATTTGGTTGATTTGCGACGAGTTAGCTCCGTCGCAAATCAGCGTGTTTGTTGTAGTGGGAGATGGGTGGAGATTGGCAGGTCTCCTACATGTTTTTTGAGTTGGGAAACATGGACAATATGATGAATCAGTGCACCTGGAGGTAGAGCTAGTCGATAAGCTACCGGACCCACCTTATCCAAAATCTTATAGGGACCAAAAAAACGCGGAGCAAGCTTCTGATTGGCCCTTAGTTGTACACTGCTCTGTCTGTAGGGCTGAAGTTTTAAGTAGACAAAGTCACCCTTCTGATAGTGCCTTTCACTTGTGTGTTTATCGGCAAACTACTTCATTCTATTATGAGCCTTGCATAAGTTATGTTTGAGCATTTGAACAGTTTCCTTTCTTGCAGCTCAACTCTAATCAATAACATCATTACTTGTTTCCCCAGGAATGTAGGGTAGATGTAATGGAGGAGGATGTCCATAGAGAACCTCGAAAGGAGTGGTGTTGATTGCAGAGAGGTAGTTAGTATTGTACCAGTATTCGGCGAGAGGCAGCCACTTGGCCCAATATTTGGGTTTCTCGCTTGTCATACACCTTAAATAGGTCTCTACACACCTATGGAGCACTTCACTCTGCCCATCGCTTTGGGGGTGGTAAGATGAAGACATATTAAGGGTAACCCCATGGACTTGGAACAGAGCTTGCCAAAATAAACTCAAGAATATCGGGTCTCTGTCGGATACAATGTCATCTGGCATGCCGTGAAGCTTGTACACATTGTCGAGAAATGCATGGGCCACTGTGGTGGCATTGTATGGGAGTGATTGTAACAACCCTGGATAAGCTGCAGTTTCTTATTTAGACCTTTGACAGATGTGACATGCTCTGATGTATCCCTTTATATCCTTCCTCATTCCCTTCCAATAAAACAAGGCTTGTAACCTCCTTGTAGTAGCCTCAGAACCTGAATGTCCCCCATTAGGAGTATCATGCCACATTCTAATAATCTCCTTTATCAAATTTGAAACCTGCCCTATCACCAATTTTCCCATTCTTCTAAGCTGGTTATACCACCAAGAATACGCTGGGTGTGAGTCGGAGTTGCCAGCCAGGTCAGACATGATAGCTGTTGTGGTAGGGTCTTGCTGCTAGGTGTCTTGAATAGACTGTAGTAGATCAGTGCTGTGAGAGAGCCATTAACAACATTCGTGAGCTATGCATTCGAGATAATGCATCAGCCACCTTGTTCTAACTACCCTTCTTGTACTGTATCACGAATTCAAAACCCAGGAGCTTGGTAAACCATTTTCGCTGGAAGGGAGTGCTCATCTTCCCCTCGAGAATGTACTTAAAACTCTGCTGGTCGGTTCTGATCACAAAGGGTCTAACCATCAGATAATGAGCCCATTTGGTAATAGCAAAGAGGATTGCAAGTAATCCTCTGTCATAGAAGTTGCTACATCCTCCGGGTTTTTAGGAAATGAGAGAGAAAATCTGGGGATTCAAAAACTAGGTCGTACGACACAAAAACTTGCGTGATTTGTCTTAAAATTCTTCATTCATCCCCAAAAATCTAGATTCCTGCCATGGCAACGTCTATATCTTCAGGGAAGAGTAGGAATTCAGGCAAGAGACAGAAAAATAAGAAAAAGAATACTAGTAATAAGAGGAATTATGCAACTAAAGATGGACCAACGACGACGGATGCGAGGAAGCACAAGTCGGTGGCTGAGATTCAGGGAATCCACTGATGACGAAGATAAGGAGGAAGAAATGGGTGAAGAGGAGGCTCCAATTGTCTTGAATGGAAATGGTGCTGCGACTATTGTGGATGGCAATGAAGATGACTCGAGAGCTGGTTGGCAGACCCGTAACTTCCCAAAACAGAGGTAATAACTCTTCTACTGCACATCTAAGCTCAAATAATAGGAGAAAGGAGCCAACTTTATTGACTCTTACTGAGGAAGATGTCCAGGAGGGTATTGAATATTGACAAAAGGTTGTTGTATGTTTTGTGCTGTGTTCTAATCCGCCACTAGATGTTATGAATGGCTTCTTTAATAGAATCTGGGGGCAAAAAGAGTTAGAAAAGATTTTTTTTCTTTACCGAATGGGATGTTTGTAGCCAGATTTGGAACATTGGAACAAAAAGAAAATGTCTCGAGGGCTGGACACCATTTGTTTGATGATAAACCCCTCATTGTGCAAGCCTGGACATAGGAATTGGAACTCACTAAGCAATTTGTTAAGAAAGTGCCTATTTGGATAAAGCTGTTAAAGTTGGATTTGAAATTTTGGACACCAAATTGTATTGGAAACATTGATGGAATAGTAGGGAAGGGTATAAAGGCAGATAGGGCCGCTAAGGAGAAGAGTATGCTTGGTTATGCCAGAGTGTTGGTTGAGGTAGAAGTGGATCAGGAATGTCCTTATGTGATTCATTTTATGGATCAAAAAGGGAAAAATATTGACCAATGTGTAGAGTATGAGTGGAACCCATCTGTTTGTAGTGTCTGCAAAGGAATTGGTCATGCGACGAGTATTGCAGGAAAAAAGAGAAACCTAAGCAGAGACCTGTGCAGACAACTGTAAGATAAGTTTGGAGACCAAAACCAGTTCAAAATTTTGATGCTGGTTAGGGAAATAGTAATGCTGGGACACAGGGAGGGGTACCAAATGGCTTTATTACACCTGTAGGTACAAATCCACAAGTTCCTGTCTCCACAGGCAGGCATGTCAGGCAACTTAAACTATCTCCTCTAGTTACTTATAATTCTGCAGCATCAGGTGCGCTTTCAATCTCCTATGCTCCAGTAGTGAGGAATGGATCAACAAGTGTTGGGGTTGGAAATGGTAGTGTTAACCATGGTTAAAATGACCATGGCTAATTTGGGTTTCTGGAATGTTAGGAGACTAAATAGCCCTACCAAACAAGGTGAAGTAAGAAGGTTTATGAATAAACATAAGGTAGGGTTATTTGGTCTCCTGGAGACTAAGTTGAAATCTAGTGCCTTGCATGGGATTCACCTTAGTATTTGCTCTAACTAGTCCACTACAACAAATAACAGTTACCACAGGGGTGGTAGGGTTTGGGTCCTTTGGGTCCCCTCAAGATATGGGGTTCAAATTATTTGTAGGAATATGCAATACATCCGTGTCAAAGTTGAGGAATTAGGTTCCAAGAATGTGTTTTTTGCTACTTTTGTGTATGGGTCTAACAGTGCTACAGAAAGAGAGCTTTTATGGCAAAAACTCATAAATTTAGCCAATGGATTAGTGAAGCCTGGATAATAATGGGAGATTTTAACAATGTCCTATATACAATTGAGAGAGTTGGTTCTAAAGTCACTCTACATGAGATAAAGGGCTTCCAAGAGTGCATTCATCGTATTGGTGTAGAGGATATCAAATCTAAAGGGAGCTTTCATACATGGAATAATAAGCATAATGACAATACTAGGGTCTTCAGTAGAATTGATAGGGTGTTGGTTAATGCAGAATGGGTAACTTATTATTCTGATAGCCAGGCCTATTTTTCTCCTGAGGGCTTGTTTGATTACTCTCCATGTGTGGTTTCTTTATACAGAGATAACAATTTGGGGAAAACTTGCTTTAAATATGACAATATGTGGAGTAAAGCAAGTAACTTTGGGAGTGTTGTTAAGGAGGAATGAGAGGTGAATACGCAAAGAAAATCAATTCATAAAATGTCGGAAGGCCGAGATCAAATACCCGCAAGGGGCGATCACGTCAATACAATTGAATAGAAAAATACAGGTATGGAAAAGAAAGCCTAGCTATCGACCTCCTCGTCGTCATCATCCCCCCACTTGATGTCGAGCGAGGACGATGCGGTGAAACACGGGTTCAGTTGCGGTTCTGGCGGCAGCGGTGCCTCTTCAAGGTTGACCTCGGGTAGAGACAAGAATTTGGTGCGCGCCTTGTTGATCGCGTGAGCCCTCTTCTTCTTCAACGCAGCCATGCCCAAAGTTAGGTCGTTAGTGTCCTCAAAGGTGGTCAGGTACTGGTCAATCAGCTCATCGCAGACCGCTTTGAGACGCGTCATGTCAAAGGCGGCTGTCACGGGGGTACCCTCCTGCGGCGCGGCACCCATCTGGTTCAACGCGTTCATGGCAATGTTTTTGCCCGCAACCACTGAGTTTTACTTGACTGAGCCCAGCTTATTATTCACCAGGACCTCGAAGTCATCCGAAGCCAGGAAACGAGTCTTCGCGTTGCAAGCGCGACCTGCCCAGAGCTTGATGTAGCCCTCGGCGTTCGCGAGCTTGGCCGCGAGGGCTTTCTTCTCCTCCTTGATCTTCATCGGCTCAGACCGAGCGCCAGTCATGTCCGCCACCGCTTGTTGCTCCTTCGACTTAGCTTCAGCAAGGTGGTTAGCCAGTCGGTCATTGGCACCACCGCGGTCAAGGTTGGTCTGAACAAGTTGATCAGAACGACGTTGTACCTCGGCCATTTCCTTCTTGATCGCTTCCACTTCCGCGACTCATTTGGAAGCATCGCGAGTGGCCTCAGACAGACGGGCGTCCTTATCCTTGATGGCCGCTTCGTGACTTTTACATTCCGCGTCCAGGTCACGGATTAGCCGCGACTGCTCCTGCATCCGCTCAGAGGTGTCGTGCGCCGTGTCAAGAGTTTGGCAGAGGAGCGCAGAAAGCTGAAACGGAAAAAGTTAGGTTAAAAGAATAAAGGGCGAAATCAAACTTCAAATGACGAGAGCAAAAAATAAATCTTACATTGAGTGAATGCGCGGTGGCGCGTTCCAGCCAGGCGGTTGGAGGATTCTGCGCGTACGCCCATTGATGAAAACCGAGCGCGGCGCGGTTGACATCGACTGACAAACCCGGCACAGAAAGCAACCCTGACGGTTGAGTGGTGGTGTCATCCGAGTAGATGTCCTCGTGCCGCGCACCTTCCAAACCTGGTGCACAGGAAAAGTCAAACTGAGAAAAGGAGAAGGGATTGCGCGAGCGCAGCGAAAGCGACATACCAAGGTCTGAGTTGACGCCCTGAAATTCCTTGTCGTCCATCGTGCGCTCGCTACCATCCATACGCGCACGCTTGGCCTCAGATGTCTCGACATAGTGCGCGGGCTTCTTACCGGCCCGAGTGTTCTCCACTACCTACAAGCAGAGAACGAAGGTCAAGAAAAGGCCGCACAGGTGCATCTGAGAAAAGAGGAAGGACGCTTACCGTTTCCAAGTTCCCCGTTGGCTGTGGCTGCGGCGTCACGGCCGGGGTCCTTATCATAGGCTTGGCGGCCGAAGATGAAGTAGCTTGCGGCGCCATAGCTCGGATTGGCGTCGCAACCAAAGCAGGAGCATCTGCCTGTGGCTGCGATGACGCGGTAGCCTACGGAGTCGAAACAGTCGCAGACTCCGGCTGCTTGCGTTTGGAGCTCTTCGATTGACCCGAGGACTTGTCGACCGCAGGCTTTTCCTTTGCGGCGGCCTTGGACTTGGCCGTGCTCTTGTTAGTTCCACCACCGATCTCGGGGAAGGCCGGCGATTGGATCGACATAGGCACCACTTCATCGTCACCCGCCCTCTGTTTGTTCAGCTTAAACATCTTTTGCTCCGATGCGATGGTTTCGATGTATGATTCCACGCGGTTCACTGCGCTCGCTGTGAAGGAAACAGAAAAAGATACTTAAGTGTTATAAAATAGGAACAAAAGCATTAATGGAATGAAAGCGTCCTATTGCGTTCGTCCTCATCGAGTGGTGCCATCAGCCTGGCCCAGATAAGCCACGCGTTGTGCGTCGCTTGATCAGAGGTGGGAAACCACACATTGTCCCCCACCGCGGGTGTCTTATCCTGAACGAAATATGCGCGGCGACCGCGCAAAAAATCAGGAAGGTTCCCCTAGTCTCTGGTATTTGGGGGCGGATCACCCCTAGCCAGCAAAAACGTAAAGGCGTCCGCGGCAGTGGAGGTATTGTCCAAACCGACCTAGAAAAACCTGTTCTTCTAGGTTACGTTGTTCTTCCGCGGCTTTTCAGGGCCGGTCGCAATGATTTTGTCTTCCCCCGCACTCCGAGCGGCGAAGGTCTAATACCCGAATTGGTTAATAGAGGCGCGGAAGAGCGAATGGAAAACTCTGATCGAAGTCGGAATCTTCACAGCTAGACAAGCCATCACGAACCCATTTATTGGGGATCAAACTGGGCCTTCCCAGGTTCTCCCCCACTTAGCTTTAATTTAACTAAGGCTGGACCAGGTAAAGCTAGCCCAGTTAGAAGGGCAGCTACCCTCTGAGAGCTCAGCCATATCTCGTAGGAAGCTCCACGCACGTGGGCCAGCCCGTGCACTTTTTAAGAAGACGACCACTGTAAGGGCGACACGTGTCGCACTCTTTACCACTACTTTACATGAAAAGTAGTATAAATACTACTTCCCTTTTGACTTGAAGGGTAAGTCATCTCCGGATACTTAGGCAATACACAATACATCATTCACTATTCCTAAAACACATCTCTGACTTAGTCATCGGAGGGGGTCCCCGACACCACCCCCCGGGGCTAGTAACCATTGCCCATCTCGCAGGTCAAGTGAAGGCAGACGTAAGGAGGCCTCCCCTTCTACAACAAATACTTGATTGTTTTACACCCGGAATAATTTGGCGCCGTCTGTGGGGAGCGCCGACTACAAGCTATGTCTGAACGACCACCGACGTCGACGCTTAACTTAGAGGCGTCACTTTTCAGCACTCCTTCTAGTGCGGGCAGAGAGACGGAAAGCAGTCCCGTCACTCCAACAACTTTCCTCCGGCCACCGGCGACGGCCATACGAGGAAACACCAATCCTGTGTTCAGCGCTCCGCTCACCACAACACCTCATCAAGCTCAACAAATGAAGTCTTTGGTGGTGAGGCCATCGCAGGAGGAAAATGAAGCGTGTCGTGCAAGAGGAGACCAGCTCCGGAACGACCAAAGAATCTGGTGACGAGCCAATAGAGGTTATGCTAGCACCTGGCAGACCTGTCCAAATCGGCACAGGCATGGACCAAGAGCAGAGGCACAACCTGATAACGCTACTAAGCGATAACCAGGATGTGTTCGCCTACTCAGCCGACGAAATGCCAGGGGCTGACCCGAGTCTGGCAGTACATAGGCTAAACGTGGATCACACCGCGAAGCCGACCAAGCAGAAGAAGAGAACCTTCTCGGCGGAAAAAGACTCAGCCATAAAGGAAGAAGTAGGCAAGCTCCTCAAACCAGGCTTTATAGAACCATGTAGCTACCCGGAGTGCCTAGCTAATGTGGTCATGGTCAAAAAAGCGTCCGGCGCATGGAGAATGTGCGTGGATTTTACTAGCCTCAACAAAGCCTGCCCAAAGGACTGCTACCCACTGCCGAGGATAGACCAGCTGGTGGACTCCACCAGTGGCCACTCGATGCTGTCCTTTCTTGACGCTTTCTCCGGGTACCACTAGGTATCTCTTTGGGAGCTAAACAGAAACAAAACGGCCTTTGTCACAAGCCACGGAGTTTTCAACTACAATATGATGCCGTTCGGATTAAAGAGTGTGGGGGCTACATACCAGAAGCTGGTAGACAATGTGTTCGAGCACCAGAAGGGGGGAACATTGAGGTGTATGTGGATGATGCCATCGTCAAAAGTCGGACTGATGAGGATCATCTCAGAGACCTGCAAGAAACCTTCGAGTCCCTTAGGAAATACCAGATGAAGCTGAACCCCAAGAAGTGTGTTTTCGGGGTGAGGAGCGGCAAATTCTTGGGATTCCTAGTTAGCCAGCGGGGAATAGACGCCAATCCAGAGAAAGTGCAAGCCATCCTCGACCTACCAGAGCCGAGAAACAGAAAGGAGGTCATGGGCCTGACAGGAAGGATGGTTGTTCTCTCAAGATTCATCTCTAGGTCAGCCGACAAATTAACTCCTTTCTTCGAGGTGCTATAAGGTAACAAGCAGTTCACATGGGGAGAAGAATAGAGATTGGCTTTCCATCAACTCAAGGAGCACCTCACCAAGCTGGACACATTGGCTAGGCCAGAGCCAAGGGAGCCTCTTTACCTCTCTATATAGCTGTGTTAGGATCGAGCGTCAGCGCGGTTTTGCTAACAGAGGATGGGAAGGCACAACAGGCTATCTACTATGTCAGCCATACCCTCCTCCTATCGGAGAAGAACTACAAGCTGGTCGAAAAGGCAGCCTATGCTGTGGTTATAGCCACGCGAAAGCTGAAGCCCTACTTCGAAGCTCATCAGGTCACAATGCGGACCGACCAGCCGCTAGAGAAAACCTTGGAGAAGATCGAGAAATCAGGGCGCCTCACCAAATGGGTCGTCGAGCTGTCACAGTTTGGTATCAAATACAAACTCAGGGGGCATGTCAAAGGACAAGTTGTAGCTGACTTCATCGCCGAGTGCTCCCACCACGAGTAAGCAACCGAGCATAGCATCTGGGTGGTATACACGGATGGATCCGCTACCTCAACTGGTTCTGGGGCTGGTATAGTCCTAATTACATCAGAGGGAAATAGATTCGAGCATGCATTAAGATTTATGTTCCAAGCTTCCAACAACGAGTCAGAATACGAAGCTGTGATAGCCGGTGTCGAACTTGGTGTAGCTGCCGGGGCCGAGCACGTTATCATCAAAACAGACTCTGAACTGGTTTACAACTAGATAAGGGGGGAATACGAGGCAAGAGACGACACCATGCTCAGCCAGAGAATAAAGGCGAAGGCTCGGAAGGATGGTTGCTCGGTTTATCGTCATAAGAGAAGAGCTATACAGAAGGTGATTCTCCGCTCCTCTCCTCAAGTGTGTCGGGCCCACTCACTCCGACTACGTGCTCAGAGAGATCCATGGGGGGCTATGCGGCCACCACATGGGAGCTAGAACGCTCGCTCACAAAGCTCTTCGATCGGGATACTACTGGCCGACCATGCTACAAGACGCAAAGGAGCTGGCCCGTCACTGTCACAACAGCCAAATACATGCTCCTCTCATCCACCTACCAGCAAATGAGCTGATGCCGGCACTCAACCCGCTACCTTTCACCCAGTGGGGGATGGACATAATTGGCCCATTCCCGAAGCAAGCTGGTCAGTGGATCATCGTAGATGTCGACTATTTCACCAAATGGGTGGAAGCTATGCCAGCAGCAAGCATAAGCACGGAGACTGTCAGGAAAATGGTGTGGAAGCACCTGTTCACTCGCTTCGAAATACCCAAAGTCGTTGTGATGGATCATGGCCAACAATTCGACTCAAACCCGCTGCAAGGATGAGCGAGTTTGGGGTCACATTCGCTTACTCAGCTGTCAGCCACCCACAAAGCAATGGACAGGCAGAAGCGGCAAATAAGAATATCATCAACGGCATGAAGAGAAGGCTGGACGACGCCAAGGGCGCCTGGGTCGAAGAGATGCCCATGGTCCTATGGTCCCTGCGCACTGCCGAGAAAGAGGCCACCGGCGAGTCCCCCTTCAGGCTGGTTTACGGCACAGAACCTGTCATGCCAGTAGAAGTAGGGTCGACCAGCCTACGGGTACAGACCTACGAACCTGAGAGCAATGAGGAGTCTCTAAGAACGTCTCTTGACCTGCTAGACGAAGTAAGAGACAGGGCCAGGCTCACTATGGCTGTCTACAAGGACAGAGTTAAGAGAACATACGACAAAAAGGTCAAGGTCAGGACTCTGAATGAAGGCGATCTGGTACTCAGGAAAGCCGTCTCGTGCAGCATGGCAAACATCGATGGTAAGCTCTCACCTAATTGGGTCGGCCCCTATAGGGTGACAAAGAAGGAAGGACCAGCCACTTTCAGACTGTCGGAAATGGACGGCAAGCAGCTCAAGTCAATCTGGAACCCCGACAACCTCAAAAAGTACTATCCGTAAAGGTAACAACACGTAAAAATTGTAGCTCCGATAAAGTATCCAAAATAAATTAAGAAGCTATTTAAACATAGCAACTTATGTATTTCTGGTTTACAAATATCTATAAAAGAGCAGCTCCTTTACAGTCCAAATATGCGGTTTTCTTTACAAGCCTTTTTCCTTTACAAGCATTTTTCTTTACAAGCATTTTTTACATACCTCCCTCCGGTAAGCATGTCAAAATTGGAGGCAAACGGGCAGGCTGTGACCGCGCAACCGGCAAGTCAACCTTACAGCAATGCAAGCTGCCAGGTGGTAAGGATAAACCACCTGGTAAGCCAGCCCAACCACATGACAAGCTGCCAGGTGGCAAAGATAACTCACTTGGTAAGTCAGCACAACCACATGACAAGCTGTCAGGTGGTAATGATAAGCCACTTGGTAAGTCAGCCCAACCACATGGCAATCTGGCAGGTGGATAAGACAAAGCACCGGGTAAGCCATCCCACCTCATGTAGCCTCATCAAAGGCTACCTATGGGAGGCAAATCAGCAAACCCGTACAGAGAATATGGGACATACGCCTGGTAACAACAAACTTTACATGGCCTGTCTAAAATACGTAGCTATCACAAGAAAGGAGTACCCTACCTAAGCTGGATGCGCTGGAACACATAGCTATACTCCTACCTCGGACACATAGCTATTCCCTGGCCTAGTCCTTAGCAGGACCCAAAAGAGAACAGAAAACTCAGAAAAACATGCCCAGTATGGCTTGAAGGTCCTTTGAAACATAAAGAAACCCGGCAACAGGCGACTAACGGTAAAAGGGAACGAGGAAAACTCTCTCCCTAAAGGAACTAAGTGTATCGCCTAGGGATGGGAATACCAGTGAGCTAGCACACACTTAGCCCGGGCTGTCATTCGAAGATAGCTCCGAACATGGGTCGTCATTTACACCATCAGGAGTCCACGCAAATGATAAATGTGAGGGGGATAGGAAACAAAGGAAGGAGCTTCCTCCTGATAACAAAACCCCGCAAAAGGCCAAGAGCCAGCTGCCCTCGCCCGTGAACAAGGAGACATGGTAGCAAGCCCACCCAGCTGTGCTACCTGTGTCGATCAGGCTGGTAGGAGACAATATTAGCTAGGCCAGGTATAGTTCCTTGCTACCTGAGCCACACAAGCTGGACCACTTAGGACAGCTAAAAAGCAAGCTCCTAAAGCTACCAGTCAAGGCGGAAAGCATGACAGCGAAATAAGTGCTACATGGAAAGACAAATTTCTAAGGATATCAACCAAAAGAAAGAAAAAAAAAGCGGCAAAGCTTCATTCATTAGTAAGAGGCCACAAGGGCCTCACAAGCTACATCAATGCCGAAAGAGCAAGGAAAAGATTAGAATTTGAGTACAAGGTACAGCTCACAAGCTCATCTAACCTCAAAGCAACAAAAAAGACTAGTACACATCGGTGGTCGTCCACCTGAGACCTACTACGGCCTACCTTACAAAAGAAGCAAAAGGACAAACTAAGATGAAAGTGTTAAGAGTACATGTCAAGGTTAGGTAGGCTAGATCAGGATGATGCACAGGACTCCGGACTGCGGATCAGCCACCAAGAGCCCTATTCCTGAGCGACCTGCCCTGAATTAGCCAGGACAGGAGAGGTCACCGCACTAACGCCATTGGCTTGGGTAGTCTCAGCAGCTTGGTTTGGCTGCAGAGGCGAAGCAGAAACAGCAGCGGCCCCCAGTGCAGGAGGAGGAGTCTTTAGGAGAGGCCAGGAGGGTTTCTGAGCTTGCTTCACCACCTCCATCTGCTCCCATTCGGCAGTACGAGTGGGGAACAAGTGGGCAAACACAGCGGCAGCAGCTCCCCAACCTCCCTCGAAGGATTTCCAGCGGCGCTCCTTCATCTCCGCCTTAGCCCGAGCCTTGTACTCGGAAAGAGCAGTCTCATGCTCTAGCTTATTGCTCTCGACCAGGGCTCTAAGTCTCGCAGCCTCCTCTGCAGCGGCATCGGACTTTCTACCAGCCTCTGCTAAGCTGGCCTCTAATGCAAACGCCCTACCAGCAGCGTCAGCAGCATCCTTCCTGGCATCCTGGGCGTCCTTCCTAAAACTGTCTGCCTGATCATTAGCCTTGGCCATAGTAGCCTCGAGCTCACCTTTGGCAAAGACAACCGTCTGAATCTCACCCCGAAGTTGGTCCAACTCCGCCGCTGTCCACTCCTTCAACTCGGTCAGCTTCACGGTGTCAGCCTGGTACGCAGCTCCCAGCTCACACGACATCAGAGCAGACTGAACAACCTACAAAGTCATAGGTAAAGAAGAGGGGAGGACGAACCAGAGCCAAGTTGTGCAGAGTCGAAGCGAAAGGCGCCCTAACGGAATGGTTCACCTGCGAAGGCCGGTCCAAGGGGAGCATACAACCCCTGAGAAGCCGCCAGGCACAGGTGTTGCCCTCCTCAAGGTCACCTGCAACTAAAGACTCATCGCAGCAAACGTCCACGACAGGGCGGAACCTGTTCTGATTAGCCCGAGGCTCCGGTATGCCGCCCAGGTTTTCGATAATGCAGCTGGGAATCTCCACGATAGGCTCCTATAAAAATTGCCTCCTGGCATTGAAGATGAAAGGAGGCTCGGATGTCATGGGCGAGCATGTGGGCTCCCCCAAATCCAGCATGGATGGTGTAAAGGACTCCAATCCCTTGAAGAAAGTGGAGCTACTGTCGCCCAGAAACTGGTTAGGCACCCCGCTAGAAGCCACACGGGGCTAGGGAGAAACCTTCTTACTTGTAGGAGAGCTCTCCAGGACAACAACAGGAATCTCTCCTGCTCTAGCACCCCTTGCAGCTGTCCTCCTCCTAACAAGGAGAGGAGGCAGCCCCTCTTCATCCTCGTCGCTAAACACACTAGCTGAAGGAGACATGAGAGCAGGACGCTTAGCACCAACCGTTGCCACCTGCTCCCCGACAGCAGCCGCTTCCGTCGCCTCGACAATAGCCGCAACGGGGACATTAGAGCCCATAGGAGGGAGACCAGCCTCCCAATCATCAAGAAAATCCATCAAGCTTTTCCGCTTCTCGCCGCGAGCCGGTGCAGCGGGAGGACAAGCAATCGGAATCCTATCCGGGTAGCAGTTCACTCTTCTCAACGCTCTCTCCGTCCACTGAAAGCTACATGAAAATGGGCAAAGAACGGGTCATACAAGAAAAAGTTAAGAGAAGAACAACAAAACAAGAAAGAGGGCCAACCGGCCCACGCACCTGGATCGCGGGCCGGCGAAAGCCGACGGCTTGCAGCATCTCCTCGTGAACGATGGAGTCAAAGTTAGGAAGCCAGGTGGACGCCGACGAATTTTTGCCGCCGCCAGAGGTAAAAAATTCGAAGGCCGCCTCTTATTCCGGGTTGAGAACCACGTCTTTCTGGGAAACGACCCCAAAGCTTTTCTCATGCGCTTCTGTCTGAAAAGACCGGCTCATCTCATCCACAAAGAAGCGGCTCACTTGGAAGCCAACAGGCACCTTCACCCAGAAAAACTGATCCATCCACGAGGGTAAGCTGTCGAGGCGGGGATACACGGTAGCCTTGTCGGGTAACTGGTGGAAGATATAGCAGCCTTTCCTCGAATGTCCAATTCTCTGAAGCCGGTGAAGCTTCTTGAAGAGAGGGACAGACAAGGGAAAACCTCTAAACAAACACACCCAGGAGAAAGACACCAAGGTGCGCACCGAGGTAGGCGACAGTTGGGCCATCGCACCTCGCATTCGGGTCAGGAGCGAGACGAAGAAGTCATGCAGAGGAAAGCGCAGCCCAAACTCTAACTGCTTCACAAAAACCGCAGCCCTTCCCGGGGGTGGATCAGTCACCACTACACCCGGGGCTGGCAGCTCGAGCAAATACTCACCCCCTACCCGGAAATACTGATTCACCTTCTCCATGACGCCAGGTTTAGACATCCTACTAATGAACTCATCGGAGATAGTGGTCGAGAGGGGGGCTGCATAAAATCTAAGGTCAATAGTCGGTTTGCGCGGTGTCATCGGAATAGCCGGATCCACTGATCGAGGAGGCCGAGTAGACACCGGCCTGGCCGCTGGTCGACTAGGGGTTAGCACTTCCTCCATCTCTGACAGATCTATGTTGATGGGTTTGAGAAACGACTGCCTAACGCTACGATGCACCACCAAGGTTGTATTCGAAGTATCAGGCAAAATTGAAGACATAAAAAAGGGAAAGAGCAGAAAAAGTTTACCTTATCCTCCCCAAAGAGCGACAGCAAGTACAGGAATTGACGTGTCGCCGCTGCCGGAAAATGAAGTAGAAGCAGAGATAGAAGTTTTGGGGAAAGGAAATAATAATGATAGAAGTTGTGGTGGGTATTTAAAAGACCCACACAAACGGTTCCCTGCATGAAGTGACGGTTGCAATACCCGAGGCACGGCCCGCTAATGACGCGTGTCAGCCCACTTGCACCCCCCACGTTCAAAATTCCCGCCTAAAGACAGTTTTGAACCAAAAACTGAAATCCTCTCCCCCGCGGCTCAAGAATTTTAGTTGGGGCTATTGTTGGGGATCAAACTGGGCCTGCCCAGGTTCTCCCCTACTTAGCTTTAATTAAACTAAGGCTGGACCAGGTAAAGCTGGCCCAGTTAGAAGGGTAGCTACCCTCTGAGAGCTCAGCGATATCTCCTAGGAAGCTCCACGGCCAACCCGTGCACCTTTTACGAAGACGACCACAGTAAGGGCGACACGTGTCGCGCTCTTTACCACTTCTTTACATGAAAAGTAGTATAAATGCTATTTCCTTTTTGACTTGAAGGGTAAGTCATCTGCGGATACTTAGGCAATACACAATACATCATTCACTATTCCTAAAACACATCTGTGACTTAGTCATCGGAGGGGGTCCCCGACACCACCCCCCTGGGCTAGTAACCATTGTCCATCTCGCACGTCGGGTGAAGGCAGACGTAAGGAGGCCTCCCCTTCTACAATAAATACTTGATTTTTTATACCCGGAACACCATTTATTCTGAGGTAGGAGTTAGGCGTTAACTGCGCAGGGCATAGGTTGTAGTGGTTCAGAACCCGCACCAAAAAACTACCAAGGGGCACGCGGAGTCCAAGCGTGATGGACAACTTGTGCACCGCAAAATGTTTAGGCGGTGGGTTCGAACAAACCGAGCCCGACAGGGGCACGGTCAATACGTGCGGAGATAGAATACCATACTCCCGGCAAAATTCCTTGAGTTTGGCGGGGGTCATTTTCTTGCTCCATGTCTCACCCCAACAGTACCGGCTCGAGATATGCGGTGACAGCTAAGGTCTTTGTTGTTGAAATCAAGGGACATAATCAGAGAAATTATTGGATATCAGAATTTGTGTAATAACGTGAGTTTTGATAGCTTATAAAAAGGAGGTATATACAGGAAATGATTGGGGTCCTAGGAATCATCATAGGTTTCTTCAATCCATCATGACCCTTTATTTTGCTTTAATCTGATGAGTGTCCTTTATTGAAAACTAATTCCTCATATGGGCCTTTATTAAGGAATAGTGACCCAAGGGATATGACCCAATACCAAAGTGGTACCAACAAAAAGTAATGAGAATATGATGAGTGAGTAAAAATAAATAATAATAGAATATGATCGAAAGGTGAAAAAAGTCGAGATAAAAGGAGAAATATATAGTGCGCTTCATAATAATATTAGAATAAGGATAAATCTACATTTTTATAAAACGACTATAAACAATATGAATAAAGTGGCACTGGCATGCAAACTACGGAGTAGAAGAAAATAAAAACTGACAATTGAAAACAAAAACACAAAACCACGTTTTTTTCTTTCAAAAATGGAACTTTAATTTGAAAAAATAAATGAAAAACGAAAAGCAAAAACAATACGAAATACCCCTAAAAAAAAATAAGAGACGTGTAACACCCCATATTTTTGGGACGTCTAAAGTATTAAAGTCGTCGTGAGATATTCATTTTTGAGTTACGAGTTTCCATTTTGTGAAATTTAGAGTCACTTTCCTTTTTGGGTCGTTTTCCTAATTGGGTAATTAACTGGCAAAATGACATAAATACCCTTACTAACCCTCCCTCACCTTTATTTAAAAACAAAAAAAAAAAAAAACACACACACACATCAACTCACGCACGCAGAAGGAAGGAAAAGAAGAAAAGAAAAAAAAAAGAGGAAGAAGAGGAGAACAGAGGAGAAGCGTGCGACCTCTTCCGCGAACCACGCCGCGCTGCCGCCTTCGCCGCCGCACAGCCGCCCGCGTCGCCGGCCCCCTACCGTCCTCTCTCTTGATTTTAATCAAGAGTAGTAAGTCCCTTAAACTTTTCTACAATTGAATTAATTGGGAGTTTTCGAAATTGTGTTCAATTGATGATTAAGAACACGATTGGTTGATTAGCTTGATTGTTTTAGGGCTTTGATCGTGTTTGCGTTGATTATGATTTATGGGTTATGATTTTCGAATTTAGGGGTTTTTCGATTTGGGGTTTATGTTGATTATGGCTGATTTTGTTTATGGAATTGCTTGAATTTTGGAGGAGGGCTTTGTTATGAATTAGGGATGTTGTAGTACCGTTTTAGGAGCGTTTGATAATGTTTTGAATGAGGTTTATTCCCACTGCCCACTTCTGATTTTTATGTATTTTGGGCGTTATTGTTGTTGAATTGGTGTTTAATTGATGAGATTGTATAGCTAGTAAGGTTAGGATGGTGTGGTGCGAATTTAGTGTAATTGCGAGTCCGTTTGGATGTCGAAAACGTGAGTTGTAGTGACCTTGTTGTTGTTGGTTGGCTGTTTTGTGATGGAGTTATGATGACGATTGATTAGTAATTCAATCTTGTTATTTTGTGATTAGGGGGTGTGTTTGAGGAGATTCCGTTTTAGCCTTGCAGCAGTTTAGTGTTTCGATCAGAGTAAGGTAAGAACGTTGATCAAACGCTTGAACTCCACCTACTATTATCGCACCAATGGTGATTCGATTCTTACACCCTTGTTACCATGTTTATTGTATTTGATTCCTCTACTTACCATTATTCGTTTCTGACATAACACACTTGTTTGACCTTGCCTCCCCTAAGGCCCTTCGGCCCTGTTGTTACTCGGCCACTCGGCTTCTCGATCGAGTGGTGTGTTTCCTTGATAATCTTGAATCGTTATTCGTTGTATTGAATCGTTGACTCCGGCTACGGCCGTTTATAGATTGTATCATCGAATAATGAATATAAAACGGATGAATGAAAAGGACGATATGATTACCACCTAGAGTGAATGTGATGCGGCACGGACCGATCACTGTTTATACCTCTGATCAAGGTACTGTTTCGGTCGGAGTAGCTACCGACTGCCTATTAGGCTTTCCTCCTAGAGGTACGCATCCTACTGGATCTCTAGCGAGGGGTGTGCACATTTTAAGTCTTTAGGAATCGTTTAAATGTACTCTAGCTCGCGCCGGTTCGAGATTGTGGTGGCTGCGGGGTAGGAGCCCAGCCGTGTATGATTGGCAAGACCGTTTGTCTCGTCAGCGATACGTGACTATCGCACTGCCGTGTCCTGATGGTACTCTGTATTCATTACTATATCCAATGCTTATTATTTGTTAGCTACGCGCCTCAAGGCGCGTATCTTTGTTTCTCTGCTTTATGTTTCTTACTCAGCCTGTGCTGACGTTCTGTTTTCTGGTTTGTTCCCTACCGTGTTCTGGGGCCTATGTCATTCTTCGATGGCATAGTTGACAGGTCTTGATGATGTGGATGCTTGCTAGAGGAATTCATTTGCATGCCGGGAACTTTTCATAAACATTATTTAGACATGGATTATATTTGGTTTTGTAATTTAAATTTCAGTTTTGAGAACAGTAGTTCGACATTCTAAGTCTTCCGCTGTCGCCTTTTCGTTTGTTCGAATTTATTAAGTTGTAATTGAATTTCAAGCCTAGTAGTTGACTCGGTAGTCAACTGCGGCGTAACAATTCTATAATATTTCCTCATTTATCATGGCGAAAATTTAGGGTTGTTACAGTTGGTATCAGAGCCATAGGTTCTGATTCGTCGTGTCTACAAAAGTTTTCAAAACTTGTTTTAAGAAATTGGTAAACTGGGAACGGGATGGGTGCATTCATACGCATGCTGATTGCTAAGTGCTATGTGTTTCCCCTTCATTTACTACGGAGTTTTAGAGCCGACTTTTGAGACTTTTGATTTGAGACCGAATGTCATTATTGGGAAGCATCTCATTGTAGGTTTTCTTTGATACTAATGGAAATTATGATTCTTTAAGTTATAACTCCAAGGGTAATTAGTTCAACATATTGTGGTTATTTATTACGTGGAGTGTAATGTGGAAGTACTAAGGGCGACTAGAGGTTATGTTAGAAGGACTTGAAGCTATTTTAAGATATATAAGGACGTGAAAGGTATTTGGGATATATTGAGGATAAGTGTGAGGATGGTTTAGGCCTTGCTTATTTAATGTCGCCGTTGTCAAATTCTTTGTCCTTGAAGATGAGTTACGATTTGGAACATGATGTTAGATTGGTTTAAGTGAGATGGTGTTAAACCACAAATTTCAAAACACTTATTGGGTTCTTCTTTTCTAACCACGATACCCTATTCATGTTAATGAGAAAATTGGGAGAAATCAATTGACAAAACTTATGCTTATCCCTTTTAGAATACCCCATGCTACTCCATCTAACTTGATCACACGCCCATAGGTGAGAAACCTTGATTACTTTAGGTGAAATGTGGAAAGTTGAAGAAGGGATTAGTAAGAGTGAGTATATATATGAGGGAGTTGAGCATGAGGAATGTGAGAGTTTCGTGTATATTGTTCAATTTATTATTTGGGTTAGATGAAAAGGACTATGTGCATGCAAGTACACTACTGTGAATTTTGAAATTTAGGAATGAGTTCGAGGGATCGATTTATTAAAGTGTCAATGAAGTATTTGTATGAATGATGGGGTTGGTAGCGAATGAAACTCTATATATCCTTGATCATAGTATCGTTTGTTGAAATATTGAGGATCGCTCTTCTAGTGGAGATTATTGAGGGAGTGATTGGTTTATTGTCCTTATAATTGTGTGAACATATGGTACCGATAAGTCGGATTTGAAGATTGTATGTTTTATCAATTTATAATTTTAGTCGGATGCCAGTGCATACGTCTAAGTGGGTACAATACCCCAATACTATTACGATATTATGATTATTCACTGATATTGATTCGATTATTTGCAATTTGAATGTCATTATTGATTGAGTAATGTTTTTGTCAATTGAAATTACGTTGTAGAGCTCAATCGAGAGCTGCACGACTCGTGCCCATAAGGACACGACCCGTCCCCGAAATTTTGTTCGTCTGTTGCTGCTGATCCGGACATGACCCGTGCAACTGTGGACACGAGTCGTGGTTCCCAAAAAAAAAAAAAAAAAAAAAAAAAAAAAAAAAAATCGAAAATTTCGAAAAGTTAAACTTGGACGAGACGTATAGACGAAAAACGTTTCTCTTGTATTTGTATCCCTGAGTCGGATTCCTAACATGACTTATTCGTTAGGTGAATAATTATTCGTTTATTGATTGATTTGTGCTAATTCATGCTTACATATGTCAAGATCTAGTATGGAATCTAATCGAATTGGTTACAACTGATTCCAAACGATATTGCTTTATAGACAATGGTGCGAAATAACGGTCCCGATTTGACAGCTACCCTGGCTCAAATGGCACAACATCAGGAGGTAATGGTGCAGGCTGTGACCCGGATGGCCAACGCAGCGCAGAACAACGCTGGTAATAATGGGGGAATGGAAACAACAATGGCCCGTGAAATAATAATGTTGGTAATGGAGAAAATGACGGGCTTTTGAACCTTGCTACATGATCTTGTTTTGGGGGTCACATGATCAAAGTGTTGGACATCTGATAGACGAGGAGGAGCGATGATTGAATACATCTTGAGTAATTATATGTATGGAGAATTTAATCCCAAAGGAACGACAGACTGACTAGAGGAAGATCTAGCTCTAGGAGATAACATGTATCTTCTTGTAAGTACTTGACCTGGTTTATAGTGTGAAGAAGGTGAAAGAAAAATGCATTAAGGGTTTCTCGGCCATATAAATTGTTAAGGAAACTTACTCACTCATGGTTATAACTTTGGCATCACCTATAGGATTAGATCGATATGTCGATTGTTTCTACACTAGTTGGGTGTCCATATGATGAAATTTTGGTACAATTTAAATAATTGGAGATCGAAATAATAATTGTTTTGGGACTCATAGCACAAATGTGCAAGTGTAAGAAGAAAACAACTATCCACTATGCTGCAACAATGAAATTTTGAGTTTGAAAGACTATTATACCATTTATGGGTAAACTGTTGGGGACATGTGAGTTATACGTAAAAAGATTTCCTACCATCTTTGGACTTGATATCCTGAGTTGAATTAATAGGTCATAAGCTCGAGTAAAGGAAAATCGTTACATATCAAGGTATGAGATCAAGTGAGGTGTCATCAGAGGATAAAGTTGTAAACCCATTAGAGATGTGGTAAGTGGTATGTGCGCATAAGGAAATGCTTTACGAATCGGGAAGTTGAGCTACATTCCGTGGTGTATGCCTATGAAATTTGGGTATGGAGAACGACTTGATCTTGAGGTAATTTATAAGATTTTGAAGTTTAACTTTGCAAGTTAAGGAAGCGAAGAGAATTATGGATTTGACAATGTGACGTGTCTATTGTGTGAATAAAGTGGGATAATTTATGAACAGAGGCCCTAATTCTGAATACAACCAGTTGGATAATTTATGGACAGTTGGACGTAATTTGACGCCTTACGTGATTATGAGACTCTACAAATTGTTAATGAAGCTTATATATTATGCTCAGGTGACACCCCCCCCCCCAAGGTAATTGTTAATCATAGTTGATTATGGATGAGCTAATGTGGAAATAGGGTGACATTAGCAACCATCGTTTTGTATAGTATTGGGTTGATAACGACAAAAGATGTGCAATGAACAAAGCGAAAGGGTAGTGTATTCATGGAGAATGAAAGACTAAGTCTTCTAATCAAGTTGCTAATGCCCTCTCGACTGTAGTGGCGGATCTTTATGAGGAAACCTTAAGTAACATCTATTCCGGTAGCAAATACTTTTGGGTTAAAGTTGTTAAGAATCTTAAATTATAGAGGTCTGGTCATTTGGTAAGTGGCTTCATACGAACGCACTGGAAAGGTGGCTTGGGTTGATAAAGTTTATTTTGTGAGAAGATGGTCGAATGTAAACGCATCGTGATATGTAGTAGCTCTGTGTGCCCCTTTTGAGACTCCAATACTAGTAGTACGTGTCGTATCTTGAAATTTTAATAGTTGGAGAATTTAATTTTACCATCAATTTAAGATATGGTTCTTGTAACGATCTCGCTTAAATGTGTATGAGGCCAAATTTTGTTTAAAGGTGCAGAATCGTAGGTCGAAGCTGTCGTGAAGGAATTCGACAATGTTGGACAATCAAACACAGAACATGTAGATAAGTGGAACTGGGATTAAGATCATACTAGTTAAATTAAAAGGCAAGGGGACACTACTTATTTGAGGTTGCGTTCGAAATCTTTTCCGACTATGAGAATCTAAAGTATAATATTCACACAAAGGGAGCTATAAATGTGCCAGAGGAGATGGTTGGAGTTGATCAAAGACTACGACATGGAAATACAGTATCATGAAGGAAAATCCAATGTCGTAGCTGACGCACTGAGCAGAAAGTCTCTACATCCGGCCCAGTTAGTTGATCAAAGGGAGAAACTAAGAGACGAATTCTTAATGTCGGAGTCCAATTGACTAAACCAGGAGTGACTTCAGGAACAACAACAATTGAGGATTATATCTTGGGTGAAATAAAGGGGTTGACTGATAAAACAACTTTGAACAAACTGGCAAAGGAGCCTGAAGTATTCAAAAGTGTGAAGATTGTATTGTTTGATTCCAGGGCCGAGTCTGCATAGCTGATGACACTACGCTAAGGAACAAAACTCTAACCGAAGCCTACGCCAACAAATATTCGGTACAACCAGGAGGAGATAAGATGTACCGAGATTGGAGAAAGGTGTTTTGTTGGCCTGGAGTAAAAAAAAAAGGATATGGCTGACTTTGTGTATAGGTGTTTGGTTATCGAATGTTAAGAGTGAACACAAGAGACCTCAAGTCAATTACAACTCCTACCAGTGTCGGAATGGAAATGGAGTTCCATATCCATGGATTTCTGCAAGGTTACCTAGGACACCCAAGGGGAACATTATGATTTGGGTGATTTTGGACGGACTGACAAAGTACGCACATTTTGTATCTATGAAAGACACGTGGAAGAAGAAGCCAATCAGCCGATGCCTACACACACCATGTGTTGAGCCACGGTACACCAAAAGAAACTGTTATTTGATTGTGATGCGCGTTTCGTTTGGAAGAAGTTACAAGAAACCTTAGGAACGAAACTTCTCATGAGTACCGCATTTCACCCGGCCACTGACGGCCAAACTGAGAGGACAAATCAGACTTTGGAGGATTTGTTGAGAGCTTGTACCTTACAGTATCAAGGCGGATGGGAGGATAAGTTGGATTTGATCGAGTTCTCCTACAACAACAGCCATCAAGTCTCAATAAAGATGGCACCATACGAGGCTTTATATGGCAGAAAGTGCAGGAGTCCAATCTGTTGGAATGATATAGGTGAAATAATGGTCTTGGGTCTAGACTATATTCAGGAAATGACAGATCAGGTCAAGCTAATTTAGGAAAGGCTCAAGGCTGCACAAGACAGACAAAAGAGCTATGCTGACAAGACACGCAGCCACATTGAGTTCAACATGGGTGATATGGTTCTCTTACGCGTGTCACCTACCAGAGGCGTGATGCGGTTCGGGAAGAAAGGAAAACTGAGTCCCAAATTCATTGGACCCTATAAGGTGACTAAACGGGTTGGGAAGTAGCTTACGAGTTAGACTTGCCTGCGAACCTTGATAAGGTCCACAATGTGTTTCACGTGTCACAACTCAGACGCTATGTCAGCGACCCGTCCCATGTATTGGACCCAGAAACCATCAAGTTGGATGAAACTATGACATATGAAGAGGCACCGTTGAAAACTAGGCGTACTGAGACTAACGTGGTCAAAGTTCAGTGGTGCAATAACAACGTTGAGGAAGAAACATGGGAAGTGGAATCAGTTATGCGTGAGAAGTACCCTCATCTTTTTGATTAAGGTACCCTCGGTTCGGGACGAACCTTTGTTTTAAGGGGGACGAGAGCCCGCGCGCCTCGTTTTCCCTCTTCCTGACGCAATGTCCTATGTTATTACTTGCTATTTAATCTTGATCTGTGCTGAATGTGTTGTGTGTTTGTTGTTCTTCGTTTCATCTTTCACTCAAAAAAAAAAAATCCTCTTACCTCGTGATACTTACTCTTCTTTTTTATCAACGTTGCTGGTTGAGGGTGAAATCTTGAGGAGTGGGTTTAAAGATTCGGGACGAATCTTTGTTTTAAGGGGGGAAGACTGTAACACCCCATATTTTTGGGACGTCTAAAGTATTAAAGTCGTCGTGAGATATTCATTTTTGAGTTACGAGTTTCCATTTTGTGAAATTTAGAGTCACTTTCCTTTTTGGGTCGTTTTCCTAATTGGGTAATTAACTGGCAAAATGACATAAATACCCTTACTAACCCTCCCTCACCTTTATTTAAAAACAAAAAAAAAAAAAACACACACACATCAACTCACGCACGCAGAAGGAAGGAAAAGAAGAAAAGAAAAAAAAAAAAAAGAGGAAGAAGAGGAGAACAGAGGAGAAGCGTGCGACCTCTTCCGCGAACCACGCCGCACAGCCGCCCGCGTCGCCGGCCCCCTACCGTCCTCTCTCTTGATTTTAATCAAGAGTAGTAAGTCCCTTAAACTTTTCTACAATTGAATTAATTGGGAGTTTTCGAAATTGTGTTCAATTGATGATTAAGAACACGATTGGTTGATTAGCTTGATTGTTTTAGGGCTTTGATCGTGTTTGCGTTGATTATGATTTATGGGTTATGATTTTCGAATTTAGGGGTTTTTCGATTTGGGGTTTATGTTGATTATGGCTGATTTTGTTTATGGAATTGCTTGAATTTTGGAGGAGGGCTTTGTTATGAATTAGGGATGTTGTAGTACCGTTTTAGGAGCGTTTAATAATGTTTTGAATGAGGTTTATTCCCACTGCCCACTTCTGATTTTTATGTATTTTGGGCGTTATTGTTGTTGAATTGGTGTTTAATTGATGAGATTGTATAGCTAGTAAGGTTAGGATGGTGTGGTGCGAATTTAGTGTAATTGCGAGTCCGTTTGGATGTCGAAAACGTGAGTTGTAGTGACCTTGTTGTTGTTGGTTGGCTGTTTTGTGATGGAGTTATGATGACGATTGATTAGTAATTCAATCTTGTTATTTTGTGATTAGGGGGTGTGTTTGAGGAGATTCCGTTTTAGCCTTGCAGCAGTTTAGTGTTTCGATCAGAGTAAGGTAAGAACGTTGATCAAACGCTTGAACTCCACCTACTATTATCGCACCAATGGTGATTCGATTCTTACACCCTTGTTACCATGTTTATTGTATTTGATTCCTCTACTTACCATTATTCGTTTCTGACATAACACACTTGTTTGACCTTGCCTCCCCTAAGGCCCTTCGGCCCTGTTGTTACTCGGCCACTCGGCTTCTCGATCGAGTGGTGTGTTTCCTTGATAATCTTGAATCGTTATTCGTTGTATTGAATCGTTGACTCCGGCTACGGCCGTTTATAGATTGTATCATCGAATAATGAATATAAAACGGATGAATGAAAAGGACGATATGATTACCACCTAGAGTGAATGTGATGCGGCACGGACCGATCACTGTTTATACCTCTGATCAAGGTACTGTTTCGGTCGGAGTAGCTACCGACTGCCTATTAGGCTTTCCTCCTAGAGGTACGCATCCTACTGGATCTCTAGCGAGGGGTGTGCACATTTTAAGTCTTTAGGAATCGTTTAAATGTACTCTAGCTCGCGCCGGTTCGAGATTGTGGTGGCTGCGGGGTAGGAGCCCAGCCGTGTATGATTGGCAAGACCGTTTGTCTCGTCAGCGATACGTGACTATCGCACTGCCGTGTCCTGATGGTACTCTGTATTCATTACTATATCCAATGCTTATTATTTGTTAGCTACGCGCCTCAAGGCGCGTATCTTTGTTTCTCTGCTTTATGTTTCTTACTCAGCCTGTGCTGACGTTCTGTTTTCTGGTTTGTTCCCTACCGTGTTCTGGGGCCTATGTCATTCTTCGATGGCATAGTTGACAGGTCTTGATGATGTGGATGCTTGCTAGAGGAATTCATTTGCATGCCGGGAACTTTTCATAAACATTATTTAGACATGGATTATATTTGGTTTTGTAATTTAAATTTCAGTTTTGAGAACTGTAGTTCGACATTCTAAGTCTTCCGCTGTCGCCTTTTCGTTTGTTCGAATTTATTAAGTTGTAATTGAATTTCAAGCCTAGTAGTTGACTCGGTAGTCAACTGCGGCGTAACAATTCTATAATATTTCCTCATTTATCATGGCGAAAATTTAGGGTTGTTACAAGACGATAATGGCAAAACAAGCGGTGAGAAGCCAAAAACAGCATCCCAACAAGGGTCAAAACCCAGAAAATTCATCAATTAAATCACAAAATCAAATCAAAAATCTCCCTCATCAATTCTTCAATCGTAATCGTCAGGGTTGTTTCTTGGCTCTTTGAAGCTCAAGCTATGAGAAAGTGCTCAGAGCTGAAAGAGTGTATTTTAATCAAACTTATCGTTTTATATATCCTTGTTGTATTCGCGAAACCTTAATCAACTATTGTTCGGAGCTGGATGGAGCTTCGACTCCTTTCAATCAACAACCCGATGACAAATCCAACACAAATCAGGTGGATCAAAAATTGCAAAAATTAGGCCAGAAGAGGAAAGTTGTTGATTTGGTCGTTTCTTGCTTGGTGCCTAAAAGACCTTCGAATTTTGGTTCTACTCTGCGAAAACGCAAAAGGAAGTACTGCTCCTCCATGGATACTTGCTTGGATGAGGGGATGTCTGTTACTTCACCAAGTTATCACAATCAGCGGAGAGCTACTGATTTGACTCATAAAACCTTGTCGGACGCATCACCGTCTTCTTGGCACAAGAGAAGTGCAGCTGATTCGGGAGTTTCCCTCCCCAATAATCGTAAAAGGGCCCGTTGTGAGCGTGCGGGATATCTAAGCTTGGTCTCCGATCAGAGTGAACTCACACAGGACTCCCACTCCGACGTTTTTAATCAAAAATCAAGTCGGCCTTGTTAGGAGGTATTTAGTTATTTGATATTGGATTTTAATCAGCGGAAACGCCATGCGTCTTCCATCTTTGAGGAGTTACCCACTACCTCGGGCCTTAAGAAGCAGAGGTATGATGAGTACGTGTTCTCCTCTGCTCAGCGTTCTAGTACATCGATACTTCGTCGTAAAAGAAAGTTTCACCCCTCTGTGGGTTTCTGTTCCAAGGAAAAGGCACAAGTTCCTTCCACAACTACAAGTCAGCTTTCATCAAGTAAGTTTCAAAGAAAATGTCTTTGTTGCTCTTCAACTTTGCGTCTACCTCCTCTTAATTGTGGAAGTGAGTTTCCAGTCGTTGCAGAATGTCCTCTTGGTGTGGTTACTTTCTCTTTCTTGGCGAAGGTTGTCTTGGGGCAGCCTCGCCGGTTGCCATGAATCTCCTTAGCTACAATTGTCGGGGTCTCGGCAACCCCTCGGCAGTTGTAAGGGTTCGGAAGTTGCTGCAAAAGGAGTGTCCAGATGTTGTGGTGTTAGTAGAAACTAAACTTAGCTGTACGGAGATGCATTCTGTAGTCGTGTGGGTGATTATAATGGTATGTTTGTTGATTCCATTGGAAGGTCATGTGGCCTTGCTTTACTTTGGAAGGAGGGGATTTCTATTGGCCACTTATCTTCTTCTTCCAGCATTTAGATGTTGAAATTGAACGTCTTTTCGGGGATGATAAATGGAGGCTGATAGGTTTTTACAGATGGTCCAGGGACGAGGATAAGTTCTGCTCGTGGGAGTTAATGCGTGACATTCAGGGTATCTCCTCCTTACCTTGGCTCGTTAATGGCGATTTCATCCAGATCCTCCATGAACATTAGAAGGAAGAGGGGATAACCGTGATCTTCGGCTGATGGATGATTTTAGGCGTGTTATTGATGACTGTGGTCTTATGGACCTTGGGTACTCTGGAGAAATCTTCACTTGGTGGAATGAGCAGTCCGAGGAAGGGAGTATCCAGGAGCGTCTCGACCGTGCCTTTGTCTCAGTGGCATGGGTTGGCAAGTATCTCATGGCTTTCCTTTGAGCGTGATAAGTCCGACCATAACCCTATTCAGCTCTCTATTCTTAGAGTTAAAAAACAGAGGGGTAGAAAACATTTTCGGTTTGAAAACATGTGGGCTATGTCAGCAAACTGTGAAGGGGTGGTCCAAGATTCTTGGGTTTCTTTGACTGCGTTAAGGAATGCTCCTGATGTTTTGTCTAGGATCCATTGTTATTCTGATGCATTATGGTAGTAGAGCAAGTCAGAATTCGGTGATGCAATGAAACAAGTCGAGAATGCCAGAAAGCATCTTATTTATCTTGACTCATGTGCTCATACTCAGGATATTGTTAATGCGAGGAAAACAATGTGCAAACATCTGGACGACCTATTATTAATGGAAGAAGCTTATTGGCATCAATGACCTCGTGTGTGCAATATGAAGGATGGAGATCGCAATACAAAATACTTCGACCTCCTAGCTTCAGGACGGAAAAGACGTAACTGGATTGGCAAGATTATGAAGGCAGATGGGTCCTTGGCAACTGACACTGATGATATTGGTCAAGAGGCTACTTCGTATTTCATAAATCTTTTTGCGACGGAGGCGACTAACGATTATGATAAGACTTTGTTCATCCAACGGCTACGGAGGAGATGAATTTGGAACTGATGCGTGAGTGTTCGAGGGAGGAAGTCTATAAGGCTTTGCTACAAATGCATCCTGACAAATCGTCAGGTCTTGACGGTTTGAGTGCCAAATTCTACCAGCTTTATTGGCATATTGTTGGGCCAGACGTGGCTGACTTTGTTGTTGATTGTATCCATGGGAAGGCTTACCTCCGTAATGTAAATCAGGCGCATATTGTCTTAATTCCTACGGTGTGTAATCCTTCCACCATGGCTGCTTTTCGACCTATTTTTCTGTGTAATGTTATCTACAAACTTGTGTCCAAAGTGCTAGCTAATAAATTAAAGCCCCTACTTGATAACATCATTTTCGGTGAACAAAGTGTGTTCATTAAAGGGACGACTTATCTCCGAAAATGCCACAATTGCCTTTGAGACTTTTCACTTTATGAAATCCTTAACTCGTGGTGAAAATGGATATTTCGAGCTAAAACTCGACATGAGCAAGGCGTATGACATGGTTGAATGGTTCTTTCTTGACCAGGCCATGAGGAAATTGGGTTTTGTGATGGTTGGATTGGTTGTGTCATAAGGTGTGTCACTACGGTGTCTTCGGTTGTTCTTATCAATGGCTCGCCTATGGGTAAATTTGTGCCTCAACGTGGATCCTATTAAACGTATCGCTTCATCATTTGTACTCAGGCCTTCTCTTCGATGATCCGAAGGGGGATTGATAGACGTATGCTTCACGGAATCAAAATTTGTAGGGGTGCCCCCTGTGATCTCATACCTTCCTTTTGCTGATGATTCAGTAATTTTCTGCAAGGCCAATGTTCCAAATGCTACTGCCGTTGAAGAAGTCTTGGATGGGTATCTACTGGGCAACGCATTAATTTCCAGAAAACTGAAAATTTCTACAATGCTAATACGCCTCTGTTGGTTCGAGGGGACATAACAGTTGTACTGGGTGCTAAAGAAGTTGCTTCCCCTAGTCGATATTTAGGCAGGCCGACAATGATTGGTAAGAGAAAAACTTCTCCGTTTTGAGCTTTACGTGATCGAATTTAAAAGAAGTTGAAGGGATGCAGGTCTAGATTTTTGTCCTTTGCAGGTAGAAAGGCCCTAATTAAGGTTGTTGCCCAAGCGATCCCTACCTTTCAAATGGGATTTTTTAAACTGATTTCGTCTCTTTGTCATGAAATTGATATGGGTATAACTCGGTCTTGGTCAGGTTTTAGGGAAGACAAGAAAGGTATCTATTGGGTAACATGAAGCAAGCTCTGCGATCCAAAACTGAATGGGGCCTTGGTTTTCGCGACTTAGAAGCTTTCAACCTAGCGATGTTGGCCAAACAAGGATTAAGACTTATGGAGAATCCGAATGCTCTGGTCTCACAGCTACTGAAAGCACGATACTTTCCTAGGTGCGAGTTTCTGGGTCATCGTCCCAGCTACGTTTTGAGGAGTATTCTTGAAGCACAAGTTAGTTTAAAGAAGGGGTGCCGATGGCTTGTGGGAGATGGGTGTAGCATAGAGTTTGTTGGAGGACAGGTGGATGATGACTCCGCCATCCTTCCGACTGATCTCTCCAATAAAAAGTAATAGCGGAACTTGGGTTTCAGACTGGATTGACAGCGAACTAAAGTGTTGGAAGCGGTATCTTGTATGTGACAATCTTTTGCCTTTCGAAGCGGAAACAGTCCTCAGCATCCCTCTTCCACAGACGGAGCTCTATGATCGGCGAGTTTGGTATTATGCAAAGGACGACCCCTATACTGTCAAGACGGGTTACCACTTCATTCGTTGGTGGAAGGAGCTGGGCCTAGGGTTGATGGGCTCCAACACTACTTCACCAATTTGGAGCAAAATATGGCAGCTAAATACTCCTCCAAAGGTGAAGGTTTTCCTATGGCGAGCGTGTAGAAGGTCTCTTCCTTGTGGAACAAACATCCAGACACGAATCTGCCAAGCTGACTCAACTGTTGTAGATGCTCTCATGTTGCGGAAATCGCTGCTCACGCTCTATTCACTTTCCCAGTGGCTAGGTTGGTTTGGGAAGCTAGTTCAGAGGGTTACCAAATTATGTGGGATAACTCTCTTTCTGTTACGGATTGGTTTGATTGTGTTATGAAGGATGGTGATGATGATTGTATTGCCAGGCATGTGATGGTTGCTTGGAGCATTTGGAATCACATAATTGCGGTCTATCATAATGGCGAAGGGCGTGACTGTATCGATATCGTAATAGGCGCAGAGAGCTATCTTTTTGCATTTGGTAATGCAATAACGAAGGCTTGTATTCCCGACGTAGAGCAGGTTGAGGATTGGAGAGCCCCTCCTAGGCATTTGCAAAATAAACTTTGATGCTGCAATCCTCAATGGGCAGGGGTGTGGCTTAGGAGTAGTAATTCGTGATTCTGATGGTCACGTGATTATATCAGGTTGTCAACAAGTTCGAGATGAATGGGAGCCCGTTATTGGTGAAACCAAAGCACTAGCTTTTGGGGTTCTACTTGCTTGTCAATGTGGCCTTCGCGGCGTTGTTTTGGAATCGGACTGCCTCCAGGTGATCAATATGATGCGTAGTGACTCGTTTCCGTCCAATTATCTAGGTAACGTTGGACGAGAGATTTCTAGTTTGTGTATTGATTTTGATTCCGTTTTCTTTTCTCATGTTTGTAGAGGTGCTAATCAGGCAGCCCACTTAATGGCCCATCTGACACCGCTTTCTTTTGATACTCGTGTTTGGATTGGTGGGGACCCTAGCGCGCTCCTGGATGTAACCATTACGGACTTCATGTCCTCGTTTTATCAATAGATCTTTAGTTCTTTAAAAAAAAAAAAAACACAATACGAAATAAGCCCTTAAAAAATGTTGGCTAACTCTGAGAAAAAAAAAAATGTTGGCTAACCAAAAATTGATAAAAAAAATTGTGAAATTGAAATTTCCTTTCCAATTTCCTAATAAGTCATGCGAATTTTAATGGGATATTATCCAAGGTACCCCTGAGGTTCCCGACTTTATCTGTGGTACCCTTGAAGTTTCCGAAATTCCTATGGTACCCCCGAGGTTTGCGATTTGCCAAAATGTGTAACGAAAAGTTGACACCGTTAGCTAATTGTGATATTTAGAGATTAATTAACACTTTTATCTATTTAATCTAAAAAAACAAAATAAAAAAGAAAACACCAAAAACAAACCTCAAACCTCCACACTTTTTCTCTCTCCTCTCTTTACCCCCACCTCTCCCTACCGCACCCACCACCACCACCCGCACCCACTACCACCAATCCAGCCTTCGACCGCACCACCATGACCCCCTTCGTCCGGCGACCAAAACCCCCATAATCACCCCTAACGCCTCCCTCTTCCCTGCCACAATTTCCTCATTCTTTATTTTTTCTCTCTCCTTTAAATTTACATTTGCACCCTCAATTTATCCAATAAAATCTTCTGCAAATTGCTATTTTTGTTTTTAATGGCAAGTGCCCGCTTCCTCAACAGCGAAATAAGGGGGGATACCATGACCCTAACTCGATTAGAATGAGAAAATTGTGAGGGAGGAGAGGAGGTCATTAAGGGTGATTATGGGGGTTTGGGTCGCCGGAGAAAGGGGGTCGTGGTGGTGGAGTCGGAGGTGGGATTAGCGGTGGTGGGTGCAGGTGGTGGTGGTGGTAAGTGGTAACGAATGGTGGTGGTGGCTCATGTAGGGATGAGTGGGGAGAGAGGGAGGAGAGAGAAGAGAGAGGTTTGAAGTTTGAAGTTTGTGGTTTGTTTTTTATTTTTAATTTTTTCATTATTAGATTAAATAGTTAATAGTGTCTATTAATCTTTAAATATCATAATTAGCCAACGATGTTAACTTTCTGTTACATATTTTGGCAAATCGCAAACCTCAGGGGTACCACAGGATTTTCGGAAACCTCAGGGGTACCCTAGATAATATCCAATTTTAATTCTCCATAAATAAAACGCTGTGGCCACTCGTCTCTCTCCTGTCGCCCCTCCTCAAAATCCCTGTCCTGAAGTCCTACACATTCAAGTCTCGTCAATTCCCAGGTAACTTTCTTCTACTCACTATCTCCTCATTCATTTCACAATCACTTCATTATTTCCGGATGAAATTGCCCAACTTTTACCAAAACTCTATTGATCGTATGATTGATCGAAAATTGTAGGGTTTTAGCGGACTAATTAAGAAGAAGAAGATATGAACGGAGAAGTGCCGAATATAAAGAAGTGGGTGGTGATTTACCCGATATACATCAATTCCAAGAAAACTATTGCTGAAGGCCGTCGAATTTGCGCTACCAAAGCTTGCGAAAACCCTAATGCTACTGAGATTGACGATTGCTGTAAACATCTCAAAATTCCCTCTGTTACCGAGGTTTACCCCGCCATCTAGCTTTCTTTCATTTGTTTAATTTATTTGGATTTTTATTTCGATTAAGATATGATTGGAAATATGAATGATTGGGTATATATATATTTTTTTTTTGTTTGGTCTGGGTAGCCTGATAAGGCGTATCCAAGAGATTTCATGCAAAGAGGGAGAGTAAGGGTGATGCTCAAAAGAGAAGATGGCAGTTTAACTAATCCTGAGATTTCATCAAGTAAGGGATCTCGATTTTTAAAGGCACTTCGCATTTTCGATTTTGAGTTCGTCGATTTTTTGGTGTTTCTGGATTGTGTATTGGTGTTGTTGTCTCTCTGACTGGATTATTGTAAATTTTCTTAGGATACAGAAATTCTTCAGGGGGAGGGGGGGCTATGCCCGGTATATTTGTTTCATATAGAGCGCTTTTGAGGATGTAGGTTGGTTGGTTTTGATAACATAAGACGGGACCTAAATATGGGAGGTTTGATTATTTTCTTAGGATACGGGGTGAGGTCAATGTACTTGGTGAGTGTTGCCTTGTAATTTGTATGTGCTCCCAATACCATCATCGATGATCATGCATTCAGCATTGTGCTTTTCGTTGTTTCAATTTAATTAGGATCTCGGTGCATGTTAAATCCTTCTATATTGTGTTGGATTCTTTGTAAAATTCTTGATTAATGGTGATGGGTTACATACTACACCCGCCCACTCTGAGGAATTAACTAATATCCTAGGCATGAATCTTGGCCTATCATTAGTTTAGTCACTACTTCATGTCTGTCACTTGGATTTTATCTTGTCAATTCTCAAAAATATGTAACAAATATTGACTTTTTATTTAACTAGAAGAGTTCCATGTTCCCAGGGTTCTGTGAATTTTTTCTCTTTATCCATGAATGTTATGTGACGGCTTGAATCTATCTCGTGGAAGGCCCTAATGCAGACTATGGATTTGTCTACCCTTCTTTTCTGTTTTTATTTTTATTTTATTTTTATTCTGATGTTGTAGTTCTTTGATTTCTTAGTACATTGCTGGTTTATGGTTACATAGATGATACTAGTTCCGTCAGACGGTATTCTAGGGCATGCATGATCTCTTTACATTTTAAGGTAGTCTTCTCATACACTGAGGTAAAATAAATTTTGTCTTTGCAATCCGTAGAAAATGATTTTGACTTCTCCTGGAGTACGTTGTGTTACCTCTGTAGTGGTTTGTACTTTGTGAAACGCTTTGATAAATTCAGAAGAGTCATTTCTGACTTTATACAGAACTCGAGGAACAAGTAATATTTTCTTTTGTGAGTAAGTTACCCTAAGCTATATGTTCTAGGATTTGAGCTAAAGCAATGCTTGGTTGCAAGGAGACTGTGATGTGTGTAATTTCCTAATTAATGTTGTTCAATTTCCTCTCTACAGCCACACAGACACTGATCTGTTGCCCACCTCAACGTTCATTGGTCAGAATTTATTGTTTGTGCCTATAACCCTTCCTTAAGTGGTGGTGGGTAGCAATTTGGGAGAGTAGTCAGGCAAAGACAAATTGGGAGATACGATGGTCAATGGTTGTCGTCTTCATGAGGGCAGTGGAAGGAGGGGGGTGTATCTTATGGCCTTAAAATGATCAGTGTTGGTCTTGGCGAGTGTGTTATGATAAGAATGCAGAGTGTGACTTCGTGAAATAATAACTGGGTTTTGGTTTGTATTTGGAAAATTAAAATAACAGCTAGAAACAGACTATTGTTTATACAGAATAGGAAAGTGGAAGCTACAAGACAAGACGAACAACTAGGCTACTTGGATAAGGAAATAAGGTGAATACGCACCATGTCCTGCAATTGGCATTGGGATCTGTTGTGGCTACTTTAATTAAGTGCTTGTTTTTTGCTCTATTGAGTTATAAGAGATAGAAGAATCAGGTGTTGATTGTGAAATTAGGACCGGTAAGACTTGTATGGACCAAAGAATATGTTTCGTTCTTTCTTTTTCTTTTTTTTCATATTGGAAGTTTGAGACTGTGATATGTTACTAGTACACTATATTCTCGATGACTCTGGCCAAAGTTTGTCTCTTGGCCCATATACTTTATGTTTTTTTTCCTACCTCTTTTACTAGCCTTATTAGAGTAGATAGAAAGGGAGGTAGGTTCACATTGAAAA
Organism: Spergularia marina; assembly: GCA_963680865.1. Classification (NCBI taxonomy): domain Eukaryota; kingdom Viridiplantae; phylum Streptophyta; class Magnoliopsida; order Caryophyllales; family Caryophyllaceae; genus Spergularia; species Spergularia marina. Next base: position 14,504,440 of record OY804553.1, on the reverse strand, counting down.
AGTAGAGGATAGGTCTATGCATTAAGTACTTCATATGATACTAATGGTTTTTATCCATGTGTTGGGGATAAGTGAATAACTATCACGAACTATTGGAATCTGATACTTGAATATTTTGCTCTGTATCCTCGTTTTTGGACATAGTCCTCGTGTCAAAATTTAAGTCGTATATGAATGGACAGTTCAGTAACTTGCCTGAGCAACATAGATGAATTGGATTAAACTTTACAGGTAGTTTGAGAAAACTCGAACTGTTGCTAGTGACTTGGCTGTTTGTGAAATTGCCCATTTACTATTTTTAACCTTTTTGATTGGCGAAAACATTTGTTTTATACTCCCTTCAATGCATCCAATTGTTCGTATCAGCTTTTGGAGCAAACTTTTAGCGAAGGGCAAAACGTGGGGAAAGAAGGGGTAGGTTATCATTTTATGAATGAAATCTTGTTTGATAATTCAATGGAAGAAATGAATGAACTTGATGTAAAAAGGAAATGGAAACACATGAAAGAATTGGATGGACTAATGTTTTTTTTTACAACTTGCAATTTTATAACCAGGATAATTGATGTGTGGAATCCCTATGTTATATTCATTGCTCTTTGTAGACCTTAGTTTAAAAAAGCGCGCCTGAGGCACAGCTGGGATCGCCTCAGAAGGTTGAGGCGCACCAAGGCGCAGGCTCTAAGGCGCACGGCTGTGCAATTTCTAATTTTCTTTCTCTTTTAACCTTATTTCTACCCTTCCCTTTGCCTATTAATCCTTTGTTTATACTTCTTTACCCATTGGCCCTCTTTAAATACCAAAAAACGGCTTATTTTTTGCAAAATATGGTTTTGATAAATAGAATTTTGTTCGCTAAATTAGTGCGCCTTCGCCTCGCGCCTCATCGCAACGGCCCCCAAGCGCCTCATTCCGCCTCGCGCCTCTTAAACTAAGTTGTAGACCAAAAGGTCTTTAAGAATTAGGTAAATTTATCCTGTTTGAAGTACCTCGCTAGTTGTTCTTCGATCACCTATAGGAATTCTAAGCTTCGACTTGTAAGAATCATCATGTTCACTCAGGGTACTAGTTAGTTGGTCTCTGTTCCGTTTACTTGTCACATTCTGACTGCTAAAGTGCTAACAAATCATGAGGTAAGATGTTTCATAATTTATTTGGTTGTAGGATTTCCAATTTGAAGTACCAGTGATGGATCATGGATGTTTATGTAGTTGGGATGTGACGCCCTTTTTACATTTTATCTTTGCCTATTGGTACTACTGTAATTGAGGATTTGTGACTATGCTATTTAAGGATTCAATTTATGTTTTTGAGATACCACAGAATGATAGAAGTATAGAAAATTATAGAGACGATGGAACATTGTGGGAGTTGGAAACGTTTTGGAGCACATCGTAGTGAGCTTTATTTTTTTGTGACATTTGTATATGGTGTATTTACCTTTGCAGTAATATAAGCATGCCAATTCTTTTGTACTCATCTCATAATCAAACATACTTTAGTTTGATATATGAAGTTAGCCAAGATGGTGCTGTTTTGCTATAAGACGATAGTAAATGGAAAGGATATGGAACTGGAGACATCTTGGAAGGACTTAGTAGACTACTAGTAATGAAATGGAGGGGATTGGGGGAGAGAAGGGAGTCAGTATAGTGCTATGGCCTTCATGTGGCAAAGCTGGTTTACTATCCTGTAATGTTCCTGAGTTTAGCTATGAAATTTCTCTAATCATTTAGCAGACGGAAGTATGGGTACTATTGATTAGTGCTTAGCAAACAGTTTATGTAAGCAGTTGTCTAGAGGATGTGTAGAAGTTGCTTCATATGCATCTGAGAAAAGTATTGGAGACTAGGTCAGTTATTTTTGTTTTCAGCATACATGTAAGAGTAGTAATCCAATGGACATGTAAATTAATGCAGACACTTTGTTTATCAGCAAATGGGGAGGCGGGAGGAGCTCTAGCGTTTTTTTATGTTTAAGGCACCCATATGCGGAGTCGTATAATCTCTATCCACTTGTTTGCCATTTTAACTTTTTTTATTTTTGCCTTTTTGCATTGAAATTCAGCGTTTGAAGTCATCTCGTTCTCATCTTGCAAGAAAATAAAATTCTCATTATATAGTTAAGAGAGTGGATATAAATGGTGGTAACCTTGGGGTATTGCGTTCTACCCTCAAATCCAGAGGTTTATGAGTTAGATTCTTATCACCACCATACCACCTGGTTTGTGTATACCTAGGGGCTAGTCTCATCTGCTCTCCTACAACTACCTCCTCGGCATCTTCAACCTCTGTCCACTGCTGGGATGCACCCTCATTTCTTCCCTTCCGCTCCCCAGCTCATTTCTACTCCCCCTTCCCCTATTCGTTTTCTCATTCCTCCCCCTTTCAGCCATTCCAGATCCAGATGACCCCTTAACTCTTGTAGTCTCTTTGATAATTTGTTGTGAAATCTTGGTAGCTTTCCATGGCGTAATGGTTCGATGATCTAAACGCTGTAGGTTTGTGTGGTGTCGGTCTCCTTTGGGGTCTTTTAGTGGTAGCTGGCAGCAGACTGAGGTGGCAGTGGTTACTGTGGGGTGTGGAGGAGAGATTGATATGGTGGGAGGCAACGACTTGGTGAAATTGTGTTTTATAAGGATCAGTTTTTTCTTTTTTGGATTGTGAATTGACTAATTTGTTATGTTGGTAGGTTTTGAAAAATCTGGACCATTGTCGAAGAAAGGACTTGAACATAATTTCGGATTGAATGTTAAATAAATCAGAAATTGAGATATCATGAAAAGACTGAGCAAAGTTACAATTATTCCCATTCATCTTCCCTTTTCTTGACCTTTTTTGTTTGTTTTTCGGTCTCCCAGCGCTACAATATACGCATTCTGGTTTATTTGCAAATGTGATTACTTGTCAACCCTCTCTGGTATGAGTTTGTTCTTGAAATCATTGTGAATTGTAACAAATTAGATCACAGAGTTGGCTTCCACTCTTAGCCTGACCAATAATGGTTTTAAACAAACATCCTCTTATAGATGCCTCCCATTTGTGTCTTTTCGTAATAATTTTGTGTTTAAACCTCTGCTTCCCATGCGTTGATTCTTTCATTTACAGCATCAAAGAAATGTTAGTTGTTCGCCGCATGATGGTATTTGGTTTGGACCCTGCGATATATAGCTTGTAGACCATAGTTCTCATCTGCCTATCTTTAAATGCAGGGAAGCAATTGTTATTACGGATTGCAGAATTGGTCCCTCGGCACCCTGGTAGAAAGAAGCCAGAAGCAACATCGAGCTCAAGCAACGCCCCTGCAAAAACTGGCAAGGGTGGCAAAAAGAAGAAATAGGCCTTCTGGTTTGTCATAGTATCTCATATTGGCTACTGAAACATTATTGTCAACGAAATTGTAAATTGCTGGTTCATGGAGTTTTCTGAAAATGAGGGAATGATATCCTTTTAATTTGGTAAAGATACTCAAGTGCAACCTGAGCATGGTTTTTGTGTGAGGAATGTTGGTGTTAGTCTTCCTTACCAGAAGTCTTTTCATATCTAGTTTTTAGTTAAGTAGGCATGCTCCCAGTGTTTGCTTCTATTACACGTTTATGCTACCTCCCCTTTAGCTGATGTGTTGCTTGTGATCCTGGTAGTTCTAGTGCTATGATCGTCACTTGTCCGCTCGAAGCAAAGACCTGTGCCCGTACTTATATTGATCGTGAGATTTCCATGATAAAGCTAATTTTTAATGGTTTTTGATGGTTTCTTCCCCCCTTTTTTTCTGAAGTCTGGTTGACAGTCCATCTGGATGATATTATTTTCTAAAATTTAGCTTTGCACAAACTCAAAAATTATGTTAACTGGAGGGAATAGTAATGCTCCTCCAAAGTTGAAGATTTTGTGTATGCCAACTTGCGATACATTTTACGGTAATTCTCTTCTCCTGTAGGCTATGCTCATAAGTCATACGGTGTAAGTCATAATTATGTGCAAGCATTGTGTTTGTTATTATTACGGAAGCTTAAGAACGCAGCAGCTTCAACATGTATCCAGGGCGATCTTCATCAAACACAACAGAGTTGAAATTTTTTGTTTTTAATTACAATTAACTTCCTTACCAATACAACCACTATTTGCTACAAGAATATAATTTACAGCCACAATTTATTCTTAGCATTCAATATATAGACGAAATCTCAAGAGTGATGTACACCAAAAGTCACAACTTAGCATATTTACGGAGAGTGTCGCCAGCAACCTTGGCGTTCTCTGGAACTGAAAGGTTGCAAAGCAGAGTTACCCTAGATGTTGATACCAATGATCTGCTATCTGAGTTGGGATTTGTCTTCCATAGCCGCACTTCCCAAACCTTGCTACATAGAATGCAACAGCGGAATTTGTATGAAACAATTTGCGCTAACTTCCCAGATATTCAGAGTACGCATACATAGCTAGAAACCTCAAAGATTGAATGGCTGATCGGACTCCTTAATGCTACATAAATTATCACCTAGATTTCATTTCGTGTTGTCAAAGTCCTGGTGTTTCTTAAAGTGAGTTAGTGACTCAAATGGTAATCACTTGTTCACCTGGGAGAGGCTGTAAAACATCCACATTACCCCTCGAAGCACGAGCACCCTTTTAATGAAGGAAAAAAAAAAGTCCAATTATGTATTTCACAGTGTCCCTCATAAGGCCTTATTTCGAAGGGTGCAACATGCCAATCACTCAATTTGAAGGGTGGTTCGCACTCGTGGATAAGTAGGTGCCACCGTTTTCTCAATTTCCTTTCATGTTTTCTCCGTGGTAGGTGGATATTAGAATATTGTTCTAACTTAGGGTGACCTGCTCATGCCGAGGGACATGATAATGATGTGTTTTTTTTTTTTCTTTTTGAGGCAGGATAACAAAGTTTTGGCCTTTTGGGCATAGTCTGAACTCTGAAGTCTGAACTATGAATATGTGATCTTGCAATTCCTTAAAAATACTCTGTCAAACTCAATGCGAAATTTTGTAGCGTAGATAGTTTACTCAGCTGCGAGGAATTAGGTGGCGGTAAAAAAATAAAACCTTATCGACTACCTCAACTGATAAAATTAGTTTCCGTAAAAAGAAAAAAGGTAAAATTAATTTGGTTGATCATATGAAAAAACACCTAAACAAGGGGGAGTGTAGAGAAAGACCTGAATGGTCCGGCCAACATTGAGAGGCATAGCCTCTGCTACGACAAGATCACCCATCTCAGCGGGCTTTATGTGGTCAATACTCAGGTGAACACCGGCCACCCGCTTCAACCCACTCGCCAAGTGCGCTCCCATACTCGCAAGAGACTCTGCTATCATTGCGGATACTCCTCCGTGTAACACCTTGAACGGCTGCCAACGAAGCATTATATATAATCATATAGACATATGACAATAATTCGTACATTCTTACCAGAATTACAATATAGTTTTAACTTTTAAGTTTCCTCCAAATTCATTTGTTTGAATATGATATGATTCCCACGTTTTCTTTTAGGGAGGTGTGTTACACACGGAATGAGCTTATCTGAATTGATTTCTGCCATTTTTGGTAAATTAGCAATTTAGCATATTATCTTTAATGCGTAATTGATTGGGTAGTAGTAATACCAATTTAGCTCAGTTCTATAATCTATTCTATTGATCATCATTTTTAACTTAATGATCTCGAAAATTTAGTTTATCATTTTCGGAATTTACATATACATTACCAGAATTACACATGCAAGATTAGTTGTTTTAATCGACAGATGAATAATAAAGATATCCAACATACAGGAACATGTGGTGGTTTGACGATTGGCAAACTTGAAAAAAACAAATGAAGCAATGGTATGGTTTGACCACTTTATACACTAATAATTCCCACATGCATGTATGATTCAATATACATATGTTTCGAACATTGATCAGCTAGTTTAACTGGTAAAATCATTGAAACGGTTACCAAGTTGAAGAAAAAAGAGAAGGAAATGAAACCTGACAACATTTGTAGGTGACAAGAAGACGACCAGTGATCTTAGTAGGAGAAATCTCCTCAATTTCAAAACCAATGGCATGAAGAGGGTAATCAAGATCTTTCGTCTTTGGTGAAGAAGATGATGATGGTGATGATGATGATGATGATGATGACGACGACGACGACGATGATGATAAGGTTGGTGGGGGTTGGTGTTCCATTTCTTGTTTATACTTTATAGTACTACAGTTTGGTCTGCCTTTAAATTGAACTTAACTCGGATTATTGAATTGGGATAATGTTGACATGTTTTATAGCGGGACGAGTAAAGCTTTGAGCGTAGTTGCCACTTGACAACGTTGACGCGTTCCACATTTTTTTTTCTTTTTTTTCTTTTTTTTCTTTCGCGAGTCTTTTGATTTTTTTTTTTTTTTTTTTTTTTTTTTTTTTTTTTTGGTATAGCTTAATACGGAGTAGGTAGATAAGCAGAATAATTTAGTGTAGACGTCTCGTCATCAATGTAAACCGTAATATGGGTTAACTAGCTATGAGAACAATTAACTTTTTCTATCTACCTTAATTCAAGTTTCATTTCCAGTAGCTTCAAGTTTGAATGCATTTCTAATGTTAGTGCTCGTATGGATAACGTATTAACGTAGGAATTAATATTTTTCGGAAACAACAAATTCTCAAAAATTTGGCTTAGAGCTCATGGTTACCATATCTAGGTATTTAGAATTCTTTTTACTTAGGTGTCATTTGGATACACTCGGGAAGTCGGAATTCCCATGAACTTGCAAATCCTAGGAATTAAGAAAGTCTGGAAATTGGAGAAATTGGTTTGGATGAACAAAGGAATTCAATTCTCATGGGAATTTCTACTTACCTAGCCCCCCAAGGTAATTCTTACACTTTGGAGGAATTGGAAATGTTTGGGAATTTCCAATTCCTAAACTTTATGGTAACCAAACAACTCATGGATAATACAATTTCTAAGAAAATAAAATTCCTATAGATTTTGAGGGTATCCAAACGACACCTTAGTTCATTTCCTACATGTTGGTTTACCCTATACAATTCCCATGTTAATCATCCAAATGACTTATATCATCCTCAATAAGTGTGTGATGTGTTGAATTTTAGGGGACTACATTTTGTTGTGATTAATATGAAACTTGATTGTTATTATTTTTCTTGAAATCTTGCATTACATATGAGGATAGGTGAAGTCTATTTATAGACTTCCATGTTATCTAATGAATATTCTAGAATGCTAGTTACTAGAATGTTCTACAACATTTCTCGGCATTCTAAACATTCAATGATGTTCTAGAGTTTTCTAGATTACTCCGTAATTTCTAGCACTCCACCTTAATCTGAAAAGTCTTGAGCTTTCTCTTCTTCCATGGTGCCCGTGTCACCGGAGATCTGCTCCTCTTCTTTTTTCCTTCTATTGGTGCCCTTATCACCATTTTCTTCTTCTTGTATGGGTGCCCTTGATCGTCACCGCTATTCTTCTGCTGCAGGTGCCCTTGTCACCCACCTTGCAGATTTTTTTTCTTTTTTTTTCCGTTGATGCCCATGTCACCAACATCATTTTTCTTGCGTAGGGTTTCTTGTCACCCTGACACAACTTTTTTTTTTTTCCGGTCGATGCCCGTGTTTTAAACCATCAAAGTTGTTTGTTTGTTTTTGTTGACGCCCGTGTCATCAACCATCGATCTTTTTGTCTTTTTTTTTTTTTTTTTTTTTTTTTTGCTTTTGTTTGTTTATTTTTGTTGATGCCCATGTCATCAACCATCGATCTTTTTGGGATTTTTTTTTTATTTTGAATATTGTTGTTGTTGTTGTTGTTGTTGTTACATCACAAAGCACACAAGTGTTTTTTATAGTGTTACAATGGACAAGTCTAGAACCATTGATCTTACATAATTATCCTACATTTTTCTAGACACCTATCTATTCTAGTTTGTAGGAGTTACTCTAGATCTTTCTAGGTTCTACTTATCTTTATCATTTAACATTTGACTAGATTTTTCTAGATTAGTTTTAACACTCCCCCCTAATCTGAAAAATCTTGAACTCCCAGTTACTGTCTAAATTTTAAGAACTTTTCTGCTGGGATTGCCTTTGTGAATATATCTGCTAGTTGCTCCCCCGTCTTGCAAAATTGCAACTCGATATCTTGCTTCTCTACGAGCTCTCGTATGAAGTGGTGTCGTATCTCAATATGCTTCGTACGGCTGTGGAATACCGGATTATTCGTCATTGCGATAGCTGACATGTTATCACAATATATGGTAGTTGGACCAGTAGAAGATTGATGTAGATCACCTAAAATTCTTCTTAGCCATATCTGTAACACCCCCAAATTTCCTTTCCTTTTCAAAAACATTTTATCGAGAATCAAAACACAAATAAGGAAATTCAGAGGTGTCACTCCGCACTCGAGTCAAAGACCCGAATGCAAGGAGCTTTCAAAAGCCACAGTGTAATTGTCTAATGGTCTAAAATAGTCTATTACAACCCATTATTTAAAATTACAACAGTCCAAAATACGAAATATGAAATAGTCTATGTCTAATAACTACTAGTCTAATTATTGAATCCAACTAATTCTAGTGAGTCGTCGTTCCCGCATGCATCAATCACTCCAAACCTGTGGTGGATTTAAAGCACAAAAACCACAGTTGAAAAAGTCAGTGAAATTGAGTAAGCTAACACCTCAACGTGTAGAAAGCCAAAATTCTTACCTTGATTTTGAAAACGTTTTTAGTTTTATTTTCGAAAACACACTTAGCACATAAACATATAATCATCCAATAATAATTCCAAACCAGTAGTTAAGAGTCATATATCAGAATCCACCATTCAATTCATCACATACTCATAGTATAAGAAACATTCCATAATCCATATCCAACAAATCAAAGATTAACGATAAATAAGAAATTCATAAGTCATGAGCCATAATCCACAATTCCTAGTTAACAATCCACAATCCATAATCCATAATCCATAATCCATAATCCTTATTATTTAGAAATGAACTAAATCTTTTGCCAGTTCACCCTATCAACCATAATCCATAATCCATAATCCAAGACTTCTAGACCTTAAGTGTGCACACCCCCTACTGGGTGTTTTTAACCCATGTAGAGTAGACTAGAGCCTAACCCTCTTAAAGACCGATGCGGTGGGGTAATTAATAGGAGTCGATGTGACTCAATCCAATAAATAAGAGTTCTTTTGACTCAAGTAAATAAATAGGAGCTCTTTTGGCTCGAACAAATAATTAGGAGTTCTTTCGACTCAAATAAATAAATAGGAGCTCTTTTGGCTCGAACAATTAAATAGGAGTTCTTTTGCTCCATCTAAGTAACCAATGTCTTATTGAGAGAGAGTTGATGATCACATAATCATATACAACAATACCAAACCAACATCATAATATAAATGGCTATGCGCCCACAAACCAAACCAAATCAACCAATTCAATATACATTCATACTTACCTTTCAAAATAACATATTTGTCACAAGCCATACCATATACCAATATCAATACAATAAATCAACCAAATCAAAAATACAACAATCGCATAAACTGAACCGTTCTCCACCTATCATGATACTATGTTTTCATCCAATCACGCCATTCACATATAGCACATAAGTTTGAAAGGTTTCCACAAGTTTAAGAAGGGTTGAGCATGCTAGCTTACCTTTTCAAGCAAACGAAAACTCAATAGCACAACAATCACTAGTACTCCTCGTCTACGAACTCATGCTCTACAATTATACAAACGACATTCTCAAATTAACACTCAATCTTCCTCAACCAACCAACCAAACTATATTCCTATATGTTAGTATGATCCTATGTGCAATGCATGATTATGACAATACCAAATCCAAACCAACAATTACCAATTTTCTAATAATTATCGTTCTATTTCAATAATTATCCAATAAAACTCAATTAACACCAAAATTATTATAAAAATTCCCAAAGGCCTAAAATTAGTTTAAAACAGAATATAACTCATAAAAATTAACCCTTAATTATTATAAATTAAATTATAAAATTATTATACCAATTTATATTATGTTTTATTAATTAAAAACAATGTTTTATTACATAAAATCCCAAAAATTCGAATTAAATTATATAAATCATGAAAATCAGTTTATAATTTGTTAAATTATCAGAATGTAGAAATATTGATTATCATAATTAATTTGGACTAATTAACCTAAATTAGAAACAATTAACCAAAATTCCCCAATTTACAAGTTTTACAACTTTGAACAAAACCCAATTTAAATCTCAAACTAAATTCAAGAACCCTAACAATTTAGATAGTAAGCATACCCAATTCAAGATTTCGAAATCAATTGAACAAATTCGACAATTAATCTAATAAATCCCCAAATTCGAAATTAATGAAAATCAACTTAAAACAACTATCAAGATCAATTCTTTATGCATAAAACTAACTCTAATCGATTACCCACTAATAATAACATCTATTAGAATCAATTAAACATGATTTAAAGCAAGAAAAACGAATTGAAATTCTCGTTCAATTGAAAGGGCGAAAACAGGGGAAGAAGGAGGCGTTACCCACGGCCGTGAAAGGAGGAAGAAGGAGGGGTTGTGGTGGCCGGCCGGCGAACTGGGTCGGCGTGCGCGAGCGGCAGGCGAGGTCGGCGTGAAGGAGGATGAACGAAGAAGGAAGGAGGAGCAGGGGCGGCGATGAAGGAAGAGAAAGAAAAAAACAGGGGGACTCTGTTTTATACAGAGTAAGGGGGGTCGTTCGTTTTTTTTTTTTTTTTTTTTTCTGATTTCTTTTTGGGTTGGGTTGGGGTATAAGTTGGTGTTTGGGCCAATTGGTGTGGGCTTGAGTCGTTGTAGTGTTTGGAAGATAACCCAATTCAGAAATTAGAAAATCCTATATAGAAAATCCGACTCCAAAATTCATTTCCGAACTCGGTTTTGAGAACGACAATTAATAATTAAAATATTTTCATTTCAATAATCTAATTAATAGATCTAAAAATATTAATATAAAATACTTTAAAATTTCGGGATATTACAATATCGCTTCACAAGCTGCACTTGTTGCTGCCACGTATTCAGCTTCAGTCGATGATAGTGCAATTGTTGATTGCTTTTTGGACGACCATGAGATTACTTTTGATCCTAACTTGAAAATGTATCCACTTGTACTCTTTCGGTCATCAATACTTCCAGCCCAATCGCTGTCTGTAAATCCTGTGAGGTTGTTGTCTTCTTCTGCCTCGTACATAATACCATAATTCTTCGTTCCTTTGATATATCTGAGAATTCTCTTTGCTACTGCCAAATGTGCCTTACTAGGTTCGCTCATGAACCTGGATACGATGCTGACTGCATTGACTATGTCTGGCTTCGTGTTGGTGTGGTATATCAATGACCCAACCAAACTTCGATATATGGACTAATCAACCTTCTCTTGACCATCGTTTTTGGATAATTTCTCACTCGTGGTCATAGGTGTGGTCACTGGCTTGCAATCGATCATGTTGAATTTCTTCAATTGATCTTCTGCATATTTCTCTTGTGATAGAAATATACGACCCGGACTTTACTTTACTTGCATGCCAAGAAAATATTTCATAGGTCCAAGGTCGGTCATCTCGAACTTTGACATCATCACTTTCTTGAAATCTTCGACCATCCTTGGATTTGTGCTTGTGTAGATGAGATCATCCACGTACAAGCATAAAATGAGAAAATCATGCTGGCCTTGGGTCTTGACATATAGTGATGGCTCACTTGGGCTTTTTATGAACCCATTTTATAAGAGATATTCATCAATCTTGTTGTTCCATGCTCGCGGGGCTTGTTTTAGCCCATATAATTCTTTCTTGAGGCGATAGACCTTATTTTCTTCGCCTTCAACTATGAAGCCTTCTGGTTGCTCCACATAGACTTCTTCCTCTAGCTCGCCGTTTAAAAATGCAGATTTCACATCTAATTGAAATATCGGTAATTTAAATTGAGTAGCAAGAGCTAGAACTAACCTGATTGTCTCCATGCGGACAACAGGAGCAAATGTCTCATTGAAATCGATGTCTGGTTGTTGTGAGTATCCCTTGGCTACTAAACGGGCCTTGTATTTTTGGATGGAGCCATCTTCGTTGTACTTGATCTTGTAGACCCACTTTAGGCCAATGATTTCTTTGTCTTCTGGTTTATCCACAAGCTCCCATGTCTTATTTTTCTCGATCATTTCAATCTCATTAGACATGGCCTCAATCCATTTTTATTCTTTTGCCGCCTCCTGAAAGTTTTGTGGCTCGCTGGCTAAAAGTGCCATGATTGCTTGGCCACAATGATAGTCCTTTGTCCAAACTGGAGGCCGTCGTTCTCGAACTGATTGTCGAACTGGAACTGGTTGAGGTGTAATTGGGCTTTGTGAACTTCTTTGGCTTATTGGAGAAGAGTTTTCTAGTCTTTGTGAGTTTGGAGTTTGTGGAGTTCTAGGAGTTGTTGGAGGTGTATAATCCTCTGTTTCTGGCTGAGTGTTTTGAACTGTTTCAGAATGGGTTAGGGGAAAGTAATCTGGTTCATGTTGGTGTTGTTGCTTATCTTCTTGACACCTCCATTTTGCAGCTTCATCAAAAAACACATCTCTTGATATGACAAGTTTTTTGGATACCGGATTATATAGACGGTAACCTTTTGATTCATCACTGTATCCGATGAAGATGCATTTTTCTCCTTTTTCATCTAACTTTTCCCGATTTTCTTTCGGGATGTGGGCATATGCGATGCACCCGAAAATTTTAAGGTGCTCAACATTTGGCTTTCTTTTGTGCCACATTTCGTATGGAGTAGAACCCCATACAGCTTTCGTGGGCGATCTGTTTAGGAGATATATAGTTGTGTGCACAGCTTTTGCCCAAAAATATTTAGGCAGGTTTTTGCCTTTCATCATACTACGGGCCATCTCCGCAATTGTTCTGTTTTTCCTTTCGGCAACACCATTTTGTTGAGGAGTGCACCGTACTGTCAATTCTCTTTTGATTCCATGCTTTTTGCAATAAGCATTGAATTCATTGCTTCTGCACGATCTGTTCTTAAAACCTTTATAGAATGCCCACTTTGTTTTTCTGTGAGGGCTTTGAATTGTTGAAAATGATAAAGTACTTCTGATTTTTGTCTCAGTAAATAGACCCACATCATGCGGGAGTAGTCATCGACAAATAACAGAAAGTATATTTTACCACCAAAGGATGGCTTTTTCGTTGGCCCCCATACATCTGCGTGAACCAACTCTAACGGGGCTTTTGCCCTCCATGTCGATGTTTTACATGGCAATCTATGCATTTTGCCATATATACAACCCTCACAAATTTTCTTTTGAGTTTTAATAGTAGGGTTACCAATAACCATTTCTTTTTGTTTTAACAGTTTCAAACTGTTAAAATTGAGATGCCCAAATCTCAGATGCCATAATGTAGATTCATCCTCAATACAATTGAGAGCCAAATTCTTCTCCAACATCATTCTTAATGGGAAGATTTTATTTTGGGCCATTTGTACCGAGGCGATCAATTGACCGTTTTTCTTGTCATAGATGAGGCATTTATCATTGTCAAATTTCATCAAATATCCTTTTTGGATTAATTGCCCAACACTTAGTAGATTTTGTGCTAGGCCAGGGACATAGAGAAAATCATGGATGTGTTTCGATGAACCATTTTTCGTTTTGACAGCAATAGTCCCTTTGCCTGCAACATCTTGGCTTCTCCCATCACCAAGAGTGATTTGAGATTTTACATTTTCATTTAGACTGACAAATGAATCTTTATTGCCAGTCATATGGTTTGAACATCCACTATCCAAATACCAAATATCAGTGGACTGGTGTTGGGTGTTTAGACAAGAATAAAATAATTGTCCCTCAGGTTCTTGTTTTTCAGTGAAATTTGCCTCATCTTTTTGTCGGAACCAACAATCTTTCTCAAAATGTGTATGTCTTTTACATCTTTTGCATTTAAACCGACAATTATTAGTATCATGACCACCTTTCTTACATAAGTTACAATCTAGCCCTGTTTGATTATTACCTTGGCTCCCATTGTTATTGTAAGTTTCTCCCCCCCTACCACGGTTACTTGAATTGTTTTTTCTTTGTTAGAAATTTTTACCGTGGTAATTTGAATTTTTACCGTTAAATTTTAATTTAGTCTGGAAAGCTTGTTCTAGTGGAGGCTCTTCAAATCTTTTCATTCTCTCTTCATGTGCTTGGAGAGAACTCATACGATCAGCTAAAGTTAGTTCTTTTAAATTTTTTGATTCTTCTATAGCAGCCACCACATGATCAAATTTTCTTGGAAGACTTCTCAATATTTTTGGTGAAATTTTTGCATCTTCAATCGTATCACCATATAAACGAATTTGGTTGATTATATTTGTGACACGGTTAAAGAATGCTTCACCTGTTTCGTCTTCCGACATTGAGATATTTTCAAATTCTTTTCAAAGAGTTTGAAGTTTAACGGTAATTACCTTTCCAGAGCCCTTGTAAGAATTTTGCAGGATCTTCCAAGCCTCCGTAGCTGTTGTAGCGGACATTACCCTTGGTAAGTACTGTCTCATGCAAGGCTCGATAAATCAAAGATAGAGCATAGTGATCCTTTCTTTGATTTTCGGCATAGAGGGTCTTCTTTGCATCACTCCATGACTTTTGTTCGACAACGTCATTGGGCATATCGTACCTGTTTTGTACTAAATCCCAAAGGCCTTGTTGAATGAATATCGATTTCATTTGAATACTCCAAAGGTCATATCTTTCACCTTTGAATGTTGGTACCCAATTAACTTGAGGGTAATTGGCCGTTATCATTTTGTGAGATTTGTTTTGGGATTTGGAATGATTTTTGGGGGTGGTGTTTGATTTTTAGTTGGAGGTCTTGGCTAACATTGGCTCTGATACCATGTTGAATTTTAGGGGGCTACAACTTGATTGTTATTATTTTTCTTGAAATCTTGCATTACATATGAGGATAGGTGATGTCTATTTATAGACTTTCCATGCTATCTAATGAATATACTAGAATGCTAGTTACTAGAATGTTATACAACATTTCTAGGCATTTTAAACATTCAATGATGCTCTAGAGTTTTCTAGATTACTCCGTAATTTCTAACATGCTGAAAACAAGAAAGGAGGTGACACTCCCGGAGTCCCGGGAGTACAATATTGCCATTGCTTTTCATATGGGGTGTCTAAACTAACTTGGATGAAGGGCTTAGTATTGATCTGCAAATCATGAAACCGACCAACACACTACTTGGATTTAAAAAAAAAAAAAAAAAAAAAAAAAAACAAAGACCACCAGTAACGTTAACGAACGAAGACTTTCTCTTTCAGGTAATTGATACTCGTAATTCGTAATTGTCACCGACCTACTTAATTCTTCACCCCACTGCGACGACAAAAAAGACCAGCAACCTCATCATCATTTTTTATATTTTAACTTGGTAGCCAATAATAGTATTTGACTGGAAATTATTCAAGTACATTGCATATATTTGATCCTTAAATACGAGAACTAGCTAAAATATTATCAATGTATGTGAATTGATCTTCTGAACAGCCATACGAACAAATCAATAACCAAGTTGAGTGAGCGCCTCCTCTACCTTGTTGCATTACAATGCGAACGTTGAGAGCAATAAAGTGTTGAGAGCAATAAAGTCACAAACTTTACCTCTTAACCACTTGCTTCAATCTATGTTCCGGCAACACTCTAGGTACCAGAGAAACTATAGTTTTGCATATTTACGGAGACGTTGAGGAACTTCCTTAGCATGGTCAGGAAGAGGGAGGTTACAAAGAAGGGTTACCCTCGACGAAGATATCAATTGTTTGCTTTTCTTGCTACTTGAGTCATCTTTCCATAGTCTGACCTCCCAAACCTGTTAATTATCCCACAAAGCAAGGGAACACAACCATCAAGTCCAAGAATAGCATTAACCTAATAATAACTCATCTACAAAACTGACTAATTCTGCAAAAATTGACCTCCCGAACTGTTGACTATCAAATAAACCGGCCCAAAATGTCCATATGGTGTATATAATAAGCTTCGACTAAAATAA
This sequence comes from Spergularia marina, assembly GCA_963680865.1. Classification (NCBI taxonomy): domain Eukaryota; kingdom Viridiplantae; phylum Streptophyta; class Magnoliopsida; order Caryophyllales; family Caryophyllaceae; genus Spergularia; species Spergularia marina. The sequence continues at coordinate 14,488,313 of OY804553.1, read as the reverse complement.
GCCAAATAACAAGATTCCCTGGTGTGTTGAATGTGTGATTAAACGCCAAAAAATGGTGTATATGAACCATCATTTTGATTTTTCTTCACTACTCGGTAATTGAAGTTCACCTAGCTAGAAGAGTTGTGTACTAGGGCGCCCTTCAAGACTTTTCATCTAGAAATTGAATCCCTTGTTTGATAAAATTTCATAAGAGGAGGGAAGACAAATTGGGGGATTTGGGAGGATGAATTTTCCTATCTTTTCTCTAATTTTCATCTCTCCAAAGTTGGGGAGGTTTGGAAAGAAAATGCACCATTACTCCATTCAAAATGCTTTAATTTAGATATTTGCCCCCAAACATTTATCATCAAATTGACTACTATCCTTCTTTCATCTTAACCCAAAAGTACTACAAGTCGTTAGATAAGATAAATTTTGTAAGACAAATAATCGACGATTAAATTTGGAAATCCATGTTGTGATTTCGAAAAAATTCATTACATATCTTTTAAAAGTACACTCTAAGTTTCATTTCTTTGCGTTTGGCTTGAATTTCTCTCGCATAAACCAAATGTAAATAATTGAATAGAATAGAGTAGTTTCTCAATGTTTTTAGCAAAGGGGTAATGTTCTCACCCCTATTATGTCCAAGGGGGAACCATCCAGACATTAGGGTAACGTTGTTGTTTGTCTAAAATCACAAGGAAAAATACCACTAACTGTTACCTTTTTTTTCCGCCAATTTCACATGGTGCCCTTAAAATATATCATAGTGCCGTTGAACTTTGCATTTTCGAAATTTGGTACCCTCAATTTCCCCCCGTTTCGTTGAACGCCCTTACCGTATGACCATTAAGCGATGATGTGAAACTATGGTTAAAGGGATTAACATCCCTTAATCACGAGGAAAATAAGCAATAGCTAGAAATGAATATATCACCTGGATGGTGCGACCAGAACTTAGGGGAGTGGCCTCAGCAAAAACAAGATCACCAAGCTGAGCACTCTTAACGTGGTCGATACTCAAATGTATTCCGGCGATTCTCTTCATCCCAGAAGCCATGTACGCTCCAATGCTCGCCAACGCCTCGGCTATCAACGCCGATACGCCGCCATGCAACACCTGGAACGGCTGCCAACCCAATTCAATTCATTAACAAACCAATATATTTTTAATAGAACAAATCAATAGAAATTAGTAAAACAAGGATTAGAAGAAAAAAGAACCTGGCAACATTTAGGGGTGACCAAGAGATGGCCGGAAACGAGAGTAGGCGACAACTCGTCAAATTCAAAGCCGAGGATGTGAAGCGGGGCGTCTAATTCCGCCGTCTTCGTGTTTGAGGTTGGCGGTGTAGTCATGATTTTTGGTGGTTGTCTTTTCGGTCTTTTTTTTTTTTTTTTTTTTTTTTTTGGTTTGGCTGAAATGCTGCTTGTCTCTGCTAACCTACAACGTTGTACTCCGTAATTATTAATTTATTATGTCCAAATGTTTTACGCCGATATAGTGTGGAACATTGGATCTAGGACTTTTCTTCTTTCGGCTGTGTGGATTGAAATGTCAATGCCGTGGGGGAATTTCGAGTTTTGATTGGGATGGTTAAATACTCAAATTATACACGTCGCTAGAAAGTTAATGTAATTTTCGAAAGAAAAATTAGATTAGAATAAGTTATTGGGCATCTTACAATGATCGATGATCTAAGTGATCTTATAAAGAGACGGCACTACGGCAGCATAATAGAATCACTCTATTAAAGTGAATACACTTGTTAAAAATAAAAAATAAAAAAGGTAGCTTGTGTAAAGACAAACGTCAAGACTAAGCAAGGGTGAAAAAAAAAAAAAAAAAAAAAAAACGTATGGCATACTGTATATTTCACATTGTGGGTGAATCATGGTGGAATTGAAAGCCGAAGAGCAACGAGTATCATGCATATGAACCTCGTATGTTTGGCCGGTTGTGAAATCCAATCCCTTACCACTTTAACATAAATATACATATATTGAGAACATTGTAGAGTATATGCCGTAACAACCCTGCCAAATATAGGAAGATGGTACACTACCGCAGTTTATTTACACATATATCAGTCTATATAGATATAGGAGACTGGGGAGAATAGCGATGGTTGCTTAAGCAGCTGTGGCAAATCCTACTCGGAGGTTCCCATAGTCGAAGATTGTGTGGTACGCGCCCAAGAAAATGTTCCCAAGAATCCTAGCACGATGAAAAGGGCAGATAGTCATCAGCAGCCACAAGCAATTAGAACTAGACTTGCCACAAAAGTATCCGAAAACATGGGTGACGGGGACTTACCAGAGTGGACCTTGTGGCGAAGGTACATCCACGGCAACAAATGCATTAAAGCACAGGTTGAATTGAATCGCATGTCCAGAGTAATCTGGTCCTTGAACTTGAAGCATGTACTGCCTCAAAGTGAAAGTAGGGTAGTGAGTTTCACCTAAGAAATTAGAAAAGACAGAGCACACAGTAATGACTCTTCTCATAAACACAGGGAGATGGGAAGTGCTCCTTTTATGAATGTTTTTACTTCTTACAGCCAAATCTGTTTCTCCTCTCTTTTTGGTCTAGAGATGATTCTAATTTCTAAGAACGTTTGTAGAAGCCCAAATAAATCTGTCTTTCCCTTTCAGTATGTAATTAAATTTCCAAGCTAGCATGAATGAGAAGAAAATCTAATCCCATAAGAAAACACATCCTCCATGCAGGAAATCACGGAATATATCGACCTGACAAAGGGCTGTAAGTTACTAATTTCCTCGCAAAGAGGAACAAACAGTTGATGGACTAGAAAAGACATCTCTTAAAACATCTCAGTTGCCATGATCAGGAGACCTTAATTACATTACATAGGACTTATACATTGAAAACGAAAAAGAAAATAAAAAAGCTGTGGTCGTACACATCAGAATAACTTTAGTTTACTAATCTGAGATGAAATAGTACGGAGTACGCAAAATCTCTAACTTACATTCTTGAAGGAAGAAAGTTCAGAATCACAAGGAATCAGTGAAGAAACTGACCTGCTCTGGCTTGAGAGGATAACTTTTGTTCCCAATGGTGAAAGAAATAGGAGGCAGTGTTCCAATCTTCTTACAGTCGACAAATGCCTTCTGCCCAGGGCTTGGAAGTTTCTCACAGAGCTTCAACAATCAACATAAAAAGAGCTTTAGGTTCACTTCCAAAAAAAGGCATATAGGGTTTTACAGACGTCAAGCAAATATTTTATAGTACCTTACTCAGGTAACTGAGCAACTTTGCTTCTGCTTTTTGTTCTTTAAGTTCCAATTGAATCCAACCAACAGTGATCTCACACAAACCACAAAATCCAGTCTGGTTGGCTGATGGTTTTTCATCTAAACCACCATGGGTGACTGTTTTCAATCTGCTCCTGCATAAGTTCCAGGGACTTTGCTAAACAAGCGAGTTCAAACAAATACACTAAAATAAGCATCACGGAAACAGAAACTCTAACCTCATGTACTCTGATTGGTTGTATGAACATAAGCCGATCTTCACGCAAACTTTTTCAGGTTCTAACTGATGATAAGTGAAAAGGATAAATTTAAAATTTCTTAAATACATATGACAGCAACAACAACGTAAGGTGGAATAGTGATCAAGAGTTAGACGCACCCCTGATAATAGAAGCTCCCATATACGAGCAGCATAATTTGACACAATAACTTTACATTCCAAATTGACTATTCCCTCGGCTCCAATGAAATGATTGATCTGTTCGACAACTTCCTGAGACCAAGAGAGAACCTGACTGGTTAAGCGGTTATTGTCCACTTAAAAAGCCATTACACAAAACAGTAAATAAGATATAATCCGGATGCATACAGGTGGACCAGCAAGCAAAGATGTCCCAGAATCAAGGATAGCAGAACAGCCATCCGAGCAAAGACCTGAACATAGGAAGGGAAGTATCTTAAATACCTTGAAAATGCAGTCTTCTATAAACTAGACTACAGGATGATAAACCAAACTGGCAACACATATCTTGTCTATACAAGCTCTGACAATTGATCTTTAATGGATGGTGTCATAACTGTCATTTATTTTGATGTGATGATTGGCCGCTTTTGAGCCTTTTAACTTGAGGAGCTTAGAATTAATCCATTTTCAGCAAATGCATAGTAGTGAGACAAGAAGTAACGCGAAATTTTAAACCAGGGAAACTCATTTTGAAGGCCGTCGCCCGTCACTGTACCTGTAGCTTCACTTGCTACATTTACGCCCTTTATTTCTATCTGCAATGACATCGGCAATACTATGATTCAAACTGATGAGAAAAGAAAAGCAAGAAAACACAATTCAAATCTGGAGTGTTAAGAACCTGCCAGTAACCGTTGTTAGCCACAGGGACATAAGAATGGTCACCCTTAAAATGTCTCCAGTCAACACCACCGAAGACAATCTCACCTCCGATTCCAGAATAAGGGTCCTGATTCAGCCAAAGAGAGAAAATTCTCTGACAAACAAGTCCTTGTTGCATCATGTTGTACCTGTTTGGAGAAATTTAAAGAATTGACAATCAATCATGAGATACAAATGGAGCATATGACATGTAAAGAAGATGAGCACCAATCAGATTGGTCATAGATGTGCCACTTTCTATAAAGTTAAAAGAAGTCCCTAACTAACAGATGTTTGAAAGTGCATTCTAGCATCTCGAAATTAGCATATCCAGGGTGATTTACTAGGAAAAGCACCTTTTCACTCGCTGTATCTACTGTAAGATGCAAGATGTAAGATGACTAAGATCTTTGGTTTCATTACTCTATGGCCTACGATTTACTCTGTACGCTACCAAGGGAGTTGATTTCAGATCAACCAAACAATAAAACACTAAATGTGTAATTTGAAATAAAAGAGAGGGGAAAAAAAACTATGTACCACACTGGGATGGCGTGCCCGACAGAGATTTCCTGAAATCCCAAGCCAAGTATCCCATCAAACTGTGTAAGTATGAGATCAAAAGATCTTTCTGCCCGTGTTTCAATAAACACCTGAAAAATATACTTGACAGTTCAGATGAAGACCATAAAATTTTATTACTATCTCACTGATCCATGGGCAAATAACAAACCTGATCATTTACAATAAGACCACCAATTCCTACATTATCTCGGCTAAAGAAACCAGATACAAAACCAGCACCATAGGGAATCTTCCAAGATTTTCCTGAAAACAAGAACAAGAAACCTTAGAAATGAAAGCTTCATTTCCAGTAAAGCTTTAGCTTCAACAGTACTCAATCATTATGTTCTTTTTTTTTTCTTGAGGTAGACTCAATTCTTTAAGGTATGTTTTACCGTCAAAAGAGAATCCCACACAACAAACACCTAGAGGTCCAAGACATTAAAAAAATTGAGTATAATACCACTGATGCTGGAATACGTGCTAGACAGCCTTGAGTTGTACCTGGAGTGAAAGTAGCAAGCAATCTGCTCGTAGTTACTATAAAGTACCATGGAAACATCTAAGTGCATTAGGCAAAATCATCGAGTAACAGTCTCTCTATGCAGTCAGCATTGGGGTAAGGCTGCATAAATCTGACCCCCACTCCCCCTACCCCGCCATAGGCAAGAGTGTTTGATGAACTACCTAGGAGGCTAGAATATTTTATTAAGCAAAATTAATCACAAAGAGAGGTGGCCACCAGCAAAAACTCACCGAAAAGAAGCATTTAGAAGAAGGGACCCAGAGGTTGGAGCTACCAGTATCAAAGATCACATTAAACTTCTGAGGAGGCGTGCCAATGCCAATCTCCCCATAATATTGCACATCCATATAATTCTTCAAATATATAATGGCTGATTCGGGATCATTATGCTTTGAACCGCGACTTATAACATTAGTCCCAGCAGCCCTGATTCTCTCAAAGTCCAAAGGCAGCTTCTTTAGCTCTATTCTCAACAAACCATCATTGATTACAGACAGAGCACAGGAAGAACAAGGCCATGCCAAAAACCATATGGCCATTATCACAGCATGCTTCCTCTCCATCCTTTTCTTACTCGATCTGTGTTACGAAAAGCATAACATTTGAATCAGTCTCAACTATACACCTCTTCTATTTCCCAATGCATCACCTACACTTATGTATTTCCAAACTAACTTTTCATCACAACAAAAACTCTTGTAAGTTCTGTCCATATCAAATCATACATCATATATTAGGGTCATTTTTAGTGATGTAATTCTATCAATTAGACCGTCTTTTACTCTTTATAGCATACGGTCATGTTAGTCTGAAGTCTAACAACAATTGAATTGAAATTCATAGATGAAGACTATAGGACTACATATAGAAGGTTCAAATTCATGCAGTTTTTTTTCGAGGCTATCTCTTTATAAACAGGACATGCACGTACACACGAGCGTGCATCATCAATTATTAAACATGATGCTCTTCACTGCACAGTTACATGCTATCAATAATACTCCTAACAACAACAACTTGTTATTAGAGAGTTGACATGAGTTGTTAAAAAGTTTTTACAATCAAACTGAAGTCTTAGCTTGTTCGAATTTCGAAAAAATAGCGAGGTCCGCTAATATGGAAGGTATTAAGGAAATATGAAATCGGTATGAAATTATGAGATGAATAGCAGTATTGCATACCTGAAAATGCGAAAGGGGTGTAGAGTTACAGAGGATGAGCCCATCAAAAGTAGTTAGTTGAATTTATAGTTTGATGTTGTGGCTAGTATTTCGATTCCATAACTGTGAAGGTGAGCAGTTGAGTGATCATGAATCAAGGTGAAGAGGAAACTGCCAGAAAAGGAAGGAAATAACAAGGCAATTTCCTGGAGAATTGTAGAACAAGGGAGTAGTACTTGACTACTTGTTCAATTACTGATTTCCCTTTGTGGAATTAGTTCTATTGTCATCTGGGTTCAAGCTCAATTTTCCTCCAAAAGTACTGTTGTCTCTTCCCCGTCTCTCTCATTTTCACCAATGGGTCTATGGTACACCGGGGGTACCATTCATTTCGTATCCCCCGGTCTAAAATGAAACACTGGGTCTAAAATGAAACGCGGCCCAAGTAACAAACGGAGCCCAAAAAGAAAAAAAAAAACTGTTTCCCTACTTTCTGTCTACAGGCCCAACGTCAATTATATAACCAAAAAAAAAAAAAAATCACAACTCTCATTCTCTCTCCTCCTCTCTGCGCAACCCACGACGGCCCTCCCCCCTTCCACGTTCCGTCCCCACCTGGCCGCCTCCGGCAGACCCAACCACCTCGGGATAACCCCACGCCCGCGAGGCCTCGACGTCACTACCCCGAGAGAACCCCAAACACCGCTCCTTCCCCCACGCGATTGTGGAGGAGGAACTACAAGGAAGGAGGTGACGACGGTGGTGATAGGAGCTCGCCGCCCTGCCGCCGTCGGTTTGTGGTGTTTGCCGGTTAGGTTCAGGCTTGTACTAGTGGTGGCCGGTGATCGTGTTTGACGGGTAGAGAAACTGTTTTTTTTTTTAATATAAAATCATTTTTATAGTACAAAATATCAAAACATAAATATATTATCACAAAACAAAAATCATTCATCCCAAAACAAAAATCATTCATCCCAGAACAAAAACTAATCATCCTGAAACAAAAGTCGTTCATTCCAGAACAAAAACTAATCATCCTATGACAAAAATCATTCATCCCAAAACAAAACTCATTCATCCTAGAACAAAAACTAATCCTGAAACAAAAGTCATTCATTCCAGAACAAAAACTAATCATCCTATGACAAAAATCATTCATCCCAAAACAAAAATTATTCATCCTAGGACAAAAACTGTTCATTACAGAACAAAAGTCAACCATCATAGGACAAAAACTAACCATCCTATGACAAAAATCATTCATCCCAGAATAAAAACTAATCATCCTGAAACAAAAGTCGTTCATTCCAGAACAAAAACTAATCATCATATGACAAAAATCATTCATCCCAAAACAAAAACTATCCATCCTAGGACAAAAACTAATCATCCTGAAACAAAAGTCGTTCATTCCAGAACAAAAACTAATCATCCTATGACAAAAATCATTCATCCCAAAACAAAAACCATTCATCCTAGGACAAAAACTAACTATATTAGAACAAAAATCAACCATTCCTAGTCAAAAACCACTTATCCCAAAACAAAAACTAATCATCCTGAAACAAAAGTCGTTCATTCCAGAACAAAAACTAATCATCATATGACAAAAATCATTCATCCCAAAACAAAAACTATCCATCCTAGGACAAAAACTGTTCATTCCAGAACAAAAGTCAACCATCATAAGACAAAAACTAATCATCCTATGACAAAAATCATTTATCCCAAAACAAAAATCATTCATCCCAGAACAAAAACTAATCATCCTGAAACAAAAGTCGTTCATTCCAGAACAAAAACTAATCATCCTATGACAAAAATCATTCATCTCAAAACAAAAATCATTCATCCCAAAACATAGACATTTTGAACAATAGACCATTTTCAACAAATACAAACTGATTATTATAGAACACAAATACATCATCATTCTACAACAAAATTAATTCATCCTAGAGCAAAAACATTCATTCCGAAACAGTAACCATTAATTTCAGAACAGTAACCTTTCATTCAGAACAAAAATCATTCATTTTATAACAAAAACAATTCATTATAAAACAAAAATCATTCATTCTATAACAAAACTCATCCATTCCAGAACAAAACTAACCATCCTAGGACAAAAACCAACCATCGTAGGACAAAAATCATTCATCCTAGAACAAAAACTAACCATCCTAGGACAAAAAACAACCATCTCAGAACAAAAACTAACAATTCCTAGACAAAAACCATTCATCCTAAAACAAAAACTAATCATCCTAAGACAAAACTAACCATTCCTAAACAAAAACCATTCATCCCAAAACAAAAACTAACCATTTTAGAACAAAATCTAATCATCCTAGGACAAAAACATTCATTTTTAAAAAATAATCATTCATATCATGACAAAACATTCATTCCTAAACAAAATTTATTCATTACATAACAAAAACCATTCATTTCACAACAATAAGTATTCACTCTAAAACAAAAATCATTCATTCCAGAACAAAAACTAACCATTTCAGAACAATAAGTATTCATCCCAAAACAAAAACTAACCATTCTAGAACAAACGTTTTATCATTCCAGACAAAAGTGTCAGTCATCCTAGGAGAAAAAACAACCATCTCAGAACAAAAATTAATCATCTTAGGACAAAAAACAACCATCTCAGAACAATAGTTAATCATCCTAGGGCAAAAACTAACCATTTCAGAACAAAAGCTAATCACCCTTTGACAAAAATCAATCATACTGAAACAAAAACTAACCATCCTAGGAAAAAAATCATTCATTCCAGAACAAAAAATAACCATTCTACGACAAAAACCATTTACTCCAAAACAAAAAGTAACCATTCTACGACAAAAACTAACCATTCCAGAACAAAAAGTAACCATTCTACGACAAAAACTAACCATTTCAGAACAAAAGGCAATCATTGTAGGACCAAAACCAACCACACTGAAACAAAAACTAACCATCCTAGGACAAAAACCAACCATCTCAGAACAAAATCTAACCATCCTGAATCAAAATCCATTCATCTCAAAACAAAACCTAACCATCCCGAAATAAAATCCGTTCATCTCAGAACAAAACCTAACCATCCCGAAACAAAAGCCGTTCATCGCGAAACAAAATGAATGGTTATATAATGAATGATTTTTTGTTCTAGAATGAATGATATTTGTTTTAAAAAGAATGGTTATGTAATGAATGTTTTTTTGTTATAAAATGAATGATTATTGTTCTAAAATGAATTCTATTTGTTTTAGAATGAAGTCTTTTTGTCTTGATTTATTTAATCTGAAATAGGTAGTTTTTGTTCTAAAATGAACAATATTTGTGTTAAAATGAACGATTTTTGTTTTAAAATGAATACTCCCATATTAAAACAAATTAGTAGTAACAAAAATATAAAAACAAAATAAAGAAGACCCACCCCTCCCATTTTCTCTCTCCATCCCCAACCACCCCCTCCCCCGACCACCCAGCCCCGCCGGAGGACGTCGCCGACCACCACCAACACCAGCCCCGTCCCAGCCACCGTGCTCGTCAGGCCACCGCGACCCCCCCTCCGCCGTTCCCACACGCAGCCTCCCCTTCCTTCTCCCCCAATTCCCCATTTTTCCACTTTGAAAGTTAGAGGAGATTTGGCAACAAGGCCAGGAGGGGCGGCGAACATCGAGGGAGGGGCGGCGACATTCAGGGGAGGGGCGGTGGTTGAGGATAGTGGCTGGGGAAGGGAGTGAGAGAGGAGAGAGAAAATGAGAAAAAAGGGACGTGGTGGACGATATAGGGGTTGGCGCGGGCTCAGGGGGTCTACCGTGGGGTCGCCGGAGCGGCGCCCACCAAATGGTGGTGGTGGCGTCGAGTGGGGTGGTGGTCGGCGCATGAGGGCGGTGGTGGTCAGGTGGTGCGTGGTGGTGGTTGTAGGTGGTTATGAGAGGAGAGAGAAAATAAATGGGGAAGGGGAGAGAATATGGGTTGGGTTGTAATTGAAGGCAAGTATTGAGCCATGTTTGAAATAAGCCAAGTTGATGTTATATTATCAAAACAAACGAAAACCTAACTGAAATTGTAACATAACCAAAACAGACAGAAGCCCAACTTGTAAAAGGCCCAGGGGGTAATTTTCACACTATTTCATCTGTTTTTTCTTGTTTTTGAGTTCTTCCATTCTAATCACTGCAAATAGTACTTGCTTTTGAGTCCTTCCTCACCAGTTTTCTTGCACTTTGGTCCTTCTGCTTTCCTTCTTCTTTACTTAGCTTTCTTACATCCTTAATTAGCTTTTTTAGCTAGCAATCAAAATAAATTGTCTTATTTAGCAAGTAATCAAATTGGTATCAGAGCCATTTGGCTCAAATTTAAGGATTAAACTGGCTACTCCGCCAGATTCTTGTCCTAATCCTGAATATATGCATATTCAGCATAGTCCTGACGGAAGTAAAACCTTAGGACCCGTTTTAAATTATTTAGTAGACGAAATAATTTCTATAAAAAATATTCTAGCAGAAACTATTAAACTTCAAGCGGCTCTTGGGGAACATATAGTTGAAATACAACATCTCATAAGAGCAAATCATCTCGTTTTGATAAACGAAATTAGACATTCAACTAACCCAGAAGCCAAAGGAGGAGCTTCTAAAAAGAACGAGTCTTTTAAGTATAAATATCCGTTTCAAAACCAAAACGAAAATAAAAAATTTACAGTTACTACACCAGCTAATAATCCCAAAAATCCTATTAAAATAGAAGAACAAAATGACAACAATTCTTAAAGATTGCACTATGGCAAACTTACAAGAACTGTTCCAAAAGGAAAAAGACCCAGAAAGACTTAATGAAATCATGAGCATGATATCAGAAAAAAAAAAACAAAACATAATAGACGATGGTAATCATGAAGATTATAATTATGCACAAATAGAAGAAGATCGATATCATCAAATGGGATTACTCAAAATGGATGATCTAGAAACTATTCCTATTGAAGAAATTAAGAAGCGTCTAGATAAGAAATTTGGAAAACTGATAATTAACAATAATGAAGTAGGAGAAGAAGTCATTCAAGATGAACTACCTACAGAAAATAATTTCTTCAACAATAATATCACTCATCAAAGAGGTTCAACAAGTTGTATGAGACCTAGAGAGGTTTTTGGCAGATCGACACGTTTTAATGCTAGGATTATGCCTAATCCAATGCCTAAACCCGAAGAAGTCGAACTCGAGAGTATTAGTCATACAGGTTATAAACTGAATCTAGATGAAATAAGAAATAGAGCGGACGTCTTAACCCAATGGAAGAAAAGCATGACTACTGTTTTAAACTTGAATTCAACTTGGGAAGCCGATCAATTTCTAAATTACATCGAACACAGTCTTTATGGTTCCATTGCTGATTGGTACGATGGTCTATTAGCTACAAAAAAAGCTGAATTAAAAGAATTAGCTTCTCCAGATATAATGTTCAGACAATTATGTGGCTACATAGAAGATGAATTTATTGGTATAATAACTGAACCTAGAGGTAAAATTAACGAGTGGCAAAGAAAAATCAACAACCTCACAATGGATAACATGAAATACTTGGACAGTTATATAACTGAATTCGAGCATTATTATTACAAGATTGGCGAGAACACTACAAATTTAGGAATGTTTTACGATAAATCCAGGAGCTATAAATGAGGAAATTAGCAAACAATTTGAAGAATGGAAATCAAAATACAACGCCGAAGAAACATTAGGAAGTAAAGTGTCTTTCCTAAGAAGATGGGTTGAGAAAAAATGTCGAGAAGTCATAGGAGCTCAACACATGAAAAAACAATTCCTTACTTGTTGGGATATGCCCAATAATTATGGAACAAAAAATTATGATATGAAAAAAAAAATATATTACAGAAAGAAAAGTTTAAATAAACAACGAGGTGAAAAATATAAGAAAAAATATTTCAAAAAACCCTGCTTCAAAAACAGGAGATTTTTCAGAAAAGCTTTGTATTGTCCCGAAAAGAAAAATAATTGCAAATGTTAGGCATGCGGTGAAATTGGTCACTATGCTAACGACTGCAAGAAAAAGAATAATAATAAATTGATAGAGGCTATAGGAAGCCTTGATTATTTCGAAATTTCTGAAGAAGAAGTTGTTAATCTGGCTTTAGGAAATAATAAGGGAATAATAGAAGTCATTGAGGATGAAGAAGAATTAGAAGAAATAGAATAAGAAGAGTTGAACAAAATGAATGAAGAGCTTGACGATCAAGAAGAGGAAATGTCAAGCTTAGCCCAATTACAAAGCGCACAAATGTCCATTGATGATGACCATTTAAATGAATTAGTTGATAGAGGGTTAGATTTCCCTAGTATTACTAAAAATAAAATATTTAAGACATCTTTTATAAAATTATCCATCAAGTATGTTTGTGAGGAAATGGAAGGAGATATTAAAGTAAAGAATTGCGATAAAAAAATTGCTGAAATAAATATTATAAATTGGAAAAATATTCAGAATCATAATAAAGATAAAAAATATAAATATATTTATATTGGAGCAATTCAAGTATACATAACTCCTTTACAAGATTTTGGTAAAAACGCTCAATGCATAAGTTTTATTTGTGACATTAGACACAAAGAACTTTATGATCCGATTGTAAGCGGAGCAAATTGCAATTTAAGCCAAGGAACGGTAACTTGGATAGGCGAACCAAAAATACTATGTAAGTCTTTACAATGCTTACGCTTCAAAATTTCTAGCAATTAAATTATTAACTGATGGAATAAATATGCATAAGGGAACGTGTCCTTTGCGTATTAAGTGGAAGGTAATATATAAGCTAGAAAATACAATAGATCCAAAAATGAAAAAAGGGATTGTAGATGCAGAAAAATATGAATCGGGAGGCCCAAGACAAAAGATTAGCCCTGAGAAAATAAGACCTGAAGACATTAGGTTAAAGAAAACTTGGGTAGAATCATTTATGAATACGACTACAATTAATAAAAATAAATTAACAATTGACGAAACAGGCAAAATATTTACTAATGATCGTATCCCGAGAGGTCCAATTATTACAAGAAGTCAGAGTTCTAGATTTAGCCTTTTTAAAAACAAAATTCCAAAAGAAGAGGAAGAAATAATTAAGTTATTAGCAAATCTAGGTCAAAAATATGATTTAACCCATATGATACAAGCTTCGAAACGCTATGAGATTGGATCAAGTAGCAACGAGTCAATAGAACCACCTAGAGCAAGCTTTGATCTTCAGGATCACCGAGATCGAGTTTTGATCTTAAAGAACCACCAAGGTCAAGTTTTGATCAAAGAAAGATAAAAAGCCACATAACTATCACAAAAAGCGAACCTGTTTATGAAGATGAGGTCGATGAAGTCAATATGACAATAGAAACACCTCAGGAAGTTGTTGGAACAAATCCAAATAGTATATACATTCCGATAAATATATGCTTGGAAGGATACAATAAATTTGAGTTGTGTGCTTACATAGATAGTGGTTGTTCGTGCTGTTTTGGAAAAAGAGATCTTTTCCCAGAATTTCTCTGGAAAAAGGCAATTAAGCCTATGCATGTTAAGATCGCTAACAATAGTCTAATGACTCATACCGAGATCATCATAGAAAATTTACCTATAGAAATTGGCGGGGTCCAATGCATCATACCCAAATTATGGGCAACAGACCAAACTTCTCATGATATGCTTATAGGGAATAATTTCCAAAAATTATATTCACCATGTACTCAAACAATTGATCATCTAATATTTACGGTAAATGGTCATTCTGTACCGATAAAAAAGATGAGTAAAGCCTATACTCATACTAAAATTGAGTTTACGAGCAACCAGCGTGATGATAAGGTTGTTCCAACACAAAGAGAGGTTGCTTTAAGAATCACTGTTCATGAATTATCATTAAAAGATAATATTATAAAGCAACAAGAAGATTTATACAAAGAACCCACTTAAATATTGGGATAAAGATAAATCAGTTGCTAAGATAGCTTTGTCGAACCCTACTACAATTATTAGGGTAAAACAAATGGTTTACACTTATCAAGATATTAAAGAATTCAAAATCCAGATTCAGGATTTATTGGATAAAAAATTAATCCGTAATAGCAACAGTTCTCACACTAGTCCTGCTTTCATGGTAAGAAATCATTCAGAAGAAAAACGAGGTAAAGCTAGGATGGTTATAAATTATAAAAAACTAAATGATAATACCATCTTTGATGGTTATTACATTCCTAATAAAACAGTCTTATTTAAGAGAATACAAGGAGCCACTTGGTTCTCGAAAATGGATTGTAAGAGTGGCTACTGGTAGATTAAGATGGAAGAAGAGAGCATTCCTTTAACTGCTTTTAGTGCACCTCAAGGTCATTATGAATGGATTGTTATGCCGTTCGGTTTAAAGAATGCCCCTCAAATATTTCAAAAAAGAATGGATAACATTTTCAAAGACCTTAATCATTGTTGCTTGGTTTACATAGATGATATGCTTATATTTTCAAAAACTCTTGAGCAACACATGGGCGATGTCAAAGCAGTCACTCAAAGATGTTTAGATCATGGTATTATTCTTGGTAAAAGTAAATGCAGTTATGCTGGACAAGAAATTGAGTTTCTTGGGTTAGAAATCAAGGCAGGCCAAGTAATCTTGCAGAAACACATCCTTGAGAAGATTGACAATTTCCCTGATAAAATCGAAAATAGAAAACACCTAGAAAGGTTTCTAGGATGTCTTACCTATGCCTCTGATTTTATACAGGACTTAGCTAAGTTCAGAAAACCTCTACACCAAAAACTTAAAAAAGAAGCTTCATGGAATTGGAATCAGTTGGATACATAATCGGTTATAAAATTCAAAAAACTATGTCGAAATCTTCCTGTTTTAAATCTACCTACTGACCAAAATGATCTAGTGCTTGAAACAGATGCAAGTGATGAACATTGGGGTGCAGTATTAAAAATAAAGGAAGGGGAAAAAGTGTGTAAATATTGTAGTGGAATCTTTAATAAAGCTGAATGCAATTATCCCACTATGGAGAAAGAAATCCTTGCAGTCATAAGAGGAATTGAAAAATTACTGATCTTTTTAGCTCCAAAACCATTTTTAGTCAGAACTGATTGCAAATGCATACTTGGATTTATTAAGAAAAAATTATCTAATATGCAAGCGCAAGGGAGGCTCCTGCGTTGGCAACTATGGCTTAACCAATTCTCATTTTCTGTTGAACATATGTAGGGGTCGAAGAATTCCTTAGCTGACAGTCTCACTAGAGAGTTAGCAAATGGCAAAGAGATCAAAGAACTACCAACTACCTTCTGCAGAACAAAAGATTCGAATATCTGCAGAAAGGAAGCAACTAGTGGATGAAACCAACATAGCAATGAAGAGGGTTTCCACCTCCAGTTAGGCTCTCACAGAGGCCCTGATTCTATCCTCAAAGACTAGATTGAGAGATGGTTTAGTTAAAAGTGCACATAGAGTTGTCCACAGGTTCTTAGTCCTGGAAATAATAACAAATATGTTGATGCTACCTCACGAGGTTCAACAAATGATAATAAATAAGATAAAAGATAATAATTTTCGATCTTGGTAGGAGGAAGCACTCCATACTATGACATATGGGAAGGATGGTGCAGTTGAATTTACTATGGTGCTAACAACTCAAGAGCAGTAGCTTTGTCCATACCACCAAATTTCATTAGAGAAGGTGATGATGTCGTAAAGGCATGGAAGTATGGTATGATAACCCATCTCAGAGAACCAGTAGATCCTAAAGGAACAATATTTCAGGAAATGACAAAGTTTCAAAAGTACATATTCCGTAGACTTCATAAAATGAAGAATTTGATTTTTGAACGCATCACATGCGCAAATATCGAAATGGTAAACGAAAAAGTCTACCCAGCGCATTATCTAATTATATTGGGATATGGAGATTTGATGAAAGATCCTATTTGTATCAAGCCTAGAAGGAGAATAAGGAATCCAACGGAAGCAAGGGCTATGGGATTTTTCTATATAATCCAAAAAATTGACTACTTTTTGATTAAGATGAAGGATAAATAACCAAACCATATAATACGTTATGGTAATACAACTCTGATATTTCTGAAGGATATGACATGCGCAAGTCTCTTTTCAGAAGCAATTGACAAGTCTGAATCGATTCCTGATTACATGTTTAACATGGAATCTGGAACATTTTTGTCTGATGAGGGAAAGGACTTTCTATTTGATACCCTAATGACATGGGATCAAGAATGTGCTGCTAAAATAGTCCAAGCTCTTTGCATTGATCAAGACGATGATGCAATCTGTCAACAATATGAAGAAGCTGAAGGATGGGAAAATAATATCGGAGATGAAGGCATGCAAAATCTGCTAATGGAATAAAATCCCTACCATCACATGTAAAATAGTTTTTTTTACAGTTGTAAACTTTATTTTGTGTGGTGTGAGTTTTTGCTTTTTCTGTTCACGTTTTTATGAGTGCTCTCCCAACAGCAAGAGCCAAAGTTCCTCTATAAAAGGAGAGCATGGCTTCAGATGAAGGACACAACAAATCAGAGCAACAAAGCCTCAAGCAAGAAAAAACTAAGAATTTAGAGAGAGAAAGTTTTAGATGAAACTTTCAATTAGAGTATTCAAGAACTGAGAGATCAATAGAGAACTCCCATATCTCTTAGATCAAGAATACTCTGTTGAGAATTTCATAGTTTGAGAGAGCATCAAATGTATTTCAATTTTCAGTCTGTAATCTTTCAGTAATTAATAAAAGTTTCTTTTTTAAGGGAAAACTATCTCTTCGAACCTTATGATGATTAATCAAATATAAATTATCCAACTTCGAAAACTGATATCTTAAAAGAAGACTAAGATTCGAGGTAGGAAACGAGACGAATCTGTGCTGTGCCTGATCTAAGGTTAGTCGTGGTTGGGATTAGCCACCCCTACAAAGCCGAAAGCTATATAATATCGGAGGATCCAGTTAACTAAGTTCAGGTATTGGTCGAAACTCTCCAATTAATCTATCTTAAATCACGGAGCATGGTGGGCTTATAAGTTTATCATAAGTAGTAGATGCATAATAGTGAGTACCATAAAAGTTATATAAAGAAAAAATCGTAATTTCGCTAATCACTCCTTAATTACGTTTATTAAACTAAATTGCACTTAAGTTTTGTAATTTATTTGTAAAAGTTTTGTGTTAATCTACTGTTGCATCTTTAATAACTAGTTGTATTATAACCTTAATTTTATTCTACAAGTGTTTAACAAACAAAAATAAGCAATAAAAATATCAGGGACTAAACTGCAAAGTTGAATCGGTGATTAGACACTATTCACCTAATCACGGTGATTGGCCTAGACAACCTGGTGAGCGGTTGTCCCATGTTAGAAAAGTTGAAATAGGTGGAACATGTTTGTGTGAACGGTTATTCCTTTTATTGTCAATTAGTTTTAGTATGTAAATTTACTGGAATTATAGACATGTACCGGTACTCCTCCTTGTTGACTCTTCCCAACAATAGTATCAGAAACCATGGTTCGACCTGAGCTTGGGCATGGTTGTACCAATGAATGGGCTGGAGGTCCCGTTGGGCCCATTGGTGGTACGGAAGGCGCTATGGAGTATGGACTGGAATAGACGGTACACTGGTTAGCACAAAGGTACTCTTGGAAAAAGGCTGTCAATTGCGGATTCTTATGGAGTGGGTGCGAGTGTGGTTAAAGAGTGGCGACACACACACATGTCTCGATGGCATGGTGTATCAGTTAAGGGCGGTGTCAAGGTCCAATAGTGCGGTGGTTTAACATACCCGGTTATTTGGTTCAAGGGGGAGTGGGTGAGCTCACACATAAGGGGGAGATTGTTGGGAAGATATGTGTGTGCGGTTGTCCCACATTGGAAAAATTGAAGTGGGGAGAACATGTTTTATAAGCTAGTGGGGAACTCCTCTTCTTACCAATCTAATCTAATACTATATATTAAAACATGAAACCAAGTCTAACCTAGGAGGACACTTGATATTTATTAATTGGATAACACTTATAATTATATAATAAGCTAATTATTAGCTAATTTATTGAAACTAATATATTTTATGGTGATTATAATAAAAAAAAAGTGATATAACATGTAATGGGATAGTAGAATGAAAATGAGATAGTATAACGGGTGACGTAAAAGTGGAAAAGAAATAATAATATGATAAGTGAGGAAAAATAGATAAACCGATATTTTTATAAATGAATATATAACAATATAAATATATAGTACGGCCGTGGGCCGGACATGCAAACTTGTTGATTTTAGAATGGAATCTCATTAGAATTATGGATATCGGCCCGTACTCCTCCTTGGTGGCTCTCCCCAACATTTTGCGCACACACACACACACAAAAAAAAAAAAAAAAAAAAAAAAAAAAGAATATGATGATGTACAATTAATAAAATTGGGATGGTAGGATGGACCAAATTAAAATGACCGGATAATCCAGTACCGATGACTTCATCTCTGAATTGATCTAATACAACCCAAAAGCCAAAAAAAGGGTTTGTTTGGTATTATTTTGATTTCCAATTTTTAGTTTTCTTTTTTCTTTTTTTCTAAACCAAAGTCCCATTTTTAAAAACAAAAGAAAGTGATTTTTCAGTTGTCAATTTTCATTTTCATATGATTAATATATAACACAGGACGCAGGACATTGGAGCGCATGCTGCGGCACATATTTTCACTCGTATTGGTTTTTTTTTTATAGCAAAGGGTGTGGGGGCCCAGATTGTTTCACGGCTCCCAACCAACTTCTTGTAATTTATTATTTATAATTAATATATCAAATTATGTATACGGTGTATAAACAATGAATCTAAAGTTGATCTTGTAATTTATTTCACTAAATTTTATGATAGGAAAAAACAAAAATAGAAAACGGCAGTGATATCGAACAATCTCTGCGCGCCCCACAATCCAAATTTGACTAAAATTTGGAAATCAAAAGTTGACTCTAAATTGAATTTTAATTCGAACCGAACCGATATACACTCGAATTCAAGTGACCCGAAGTTAACCCATCCCCGTATTGACCTGAAACGATCTCCATCCAAACCCAAATTATCTTGAATTGAATGCGACCCAAACTTACTCATCCAACTGACTCGAAGGTGACATGAATTTTTGCATATTCATATCGTGTTATTTCCGTTAAATGTAATCCTAAAGATAATTGGTTGTATCATTGTCTTCTCAATGAGTTTATGATGTTTCCAATCTTGTATATATGGTGTATTTTTAAATGGTGAAAAACCTTAAAAGATTACAAGATAATACACCACTAACAAATATCAAGGAGCTGAATAGCAAACCATTACTTAAAAAACACAAAAAAAAAAAAGGCAAGACCCTTGGATAGTTCTTAGCTTTTCGTGTTGGAGAGGAAATATAAATTTATAAAAACGACAGAAAGGAGTGGGACATATACCCGAATTAACCAATCCGAACTTGACAGAAAACCGAATTTAACCTGTATGTGGAACATATCAAAATCTAATAATCCAAACTTGACTGAGAAAGTTAGATCCAACTCCGAAATTGACCCGAGTCTATCAAACCAAAATTGACTCAAAGCCGTATCAAACACGACCCAATCTGAATATGACCCAAAGCGATCACACCGAAATTAACCCAACCCGGATCCGACCGACCTTGGTGCAGCGGTCCTGTACACTTTCATTTTACGTGTTGAAAGAGTTCAGTCTTGAAAGAGGAATTCGTAACAGAAGTTCAAATAGAGCTCTAAACTTCTTTGTACATCTTCGAAGTAGCACAGGAGAGAGAGAGAGGGGGAGAGAGAGAGAGAGATGGCGTTAGAGGACGATGAATGGGAGTTGCAATTGAGTGCGGAGGAACTTGATTCTCTTGAACAAGACGCTCTCCGTCAAATTTCTCAGCGCAATTCCTCTTATTCTGCAACTTCTTGCTCTTCTTCTTCCGCAACATTATGCCCTTCTCTCCCAGTTTCGCACCACCAACATCATTCTGATCATCACTCTACTCTTCGTCTGGTATTTTTCTCTCTCATTCTCTGGTTTTACTTTGATTCTTTTTGTTTCTTGTTATGTTGATTGAATGATAATCTTTCTTTCTTTCTTTCTCTCTCTTTTTTTTTTTTTTTTAAAGTTAATTTGCTGAATTCGTGGTATATCTTGGTTCTTTTAGTATGGCAAATTAAAATTGATTATGGGTTTGTGACCTGCATTATTATTGGAAGAAGTGTGTATGATACGATACAATGGGATGTTTGGAGGTGGAATTGAGGTATTACAAGTTTGGACAGTTGGAAATGGTGTTGTGCGCCGGTAGATGATAAATGTTAGACCATTGTTTTCGAGGCTCTGTAGCTTTATGCACGACTGATTGTTAATTAAAGATTGCGGTGTTGATTCATGTTGTTTTTCTAGAGCTTGTCGAACAATGCCAAAAATGTGAGATAAGAAATGTCGATTATTAAATTGGAGTCGGTGGGGTTTATGGGGGTGGAATTGAGATGGCAGAGTTTTTTCGGACAGGAAAAGGTTGTAACCCATACAAGAAATGATGAATGTCAGGGTGACTTATTTTGTAATGATTTGAGGTTTGCCCTGCAGAAATTCCCTGTCTTTAGATTTGGTCTAACTGATGCAATAAATTAAGGTAGTAGTGAACTTCTTTGTACTTGGTTGTGGCAAATGTTCTAGTGCTTCAAAGAAATATTAGGATGCCTTTGATGTGTTAAGGTTTGTGTTCGGGATTGATTTGGATAATGTACATACCACAAAGGAGAGGATTAAGAAAGTAACCAGCCCGGGGGTTGTGTTGGGTTCTAATCACCATATCCCCACACCTGTTTCTTCATGTTAGCTAAGTCCAAGAAATCGAGTAATACCGTAGTTGCCCTTTTCATCATTGGGTAATTGGGGTGTTACCATGTAGTCTTTGAGACATCCGAGTTCACCTCTAGTGCATTTAGATGATTAAAACGGTCAGCTATAGACTATAGTAGTAAGCGACCTTTTCTTAGTTAGAGGCTTTTGTGCAATAAGCAAACTTTATACTAAGATGTGTCTTGGTCAGAAAACGGAAGACATCATCAAAGTAATGCTAAACCTTAACCAATGTTCATAAAAAGTATGGACTTTTAAAAGCAGTAGTATTTAAGATGAGTGGGTTGTTATGTCATTATGCTGGACTTTTGTAGCATTGTGGTTTTACTTAGAATGTGCTTAGTGTTTGAGGATGCTACTCTATGAACATTGACCTGAGCGTGTGTTGTGGGAACCCCAATTGAGTGAGAGAAGTTGTATTTGGAGTGGCGAGGTTCCTTTTATTTATTCTTTTGAGGTTCTAACATAGAGATATCAAAGGACAACAATCAAGCTAATAGGGAGTACATACATGGTAGCACGTGTTTGGTTCTTGTCCCCTATTGGAGTATTGTAGTATTATTAATTATAAGTTTTCATATACCTTTTGTCTTTTTTTTTTTTTTTGTAAGGATCTTTGTACAAGGAGTATTCCTGTTCAGCATCTTTGGAATATTACCGCACTGAATCGATATAGCCTTCAATGCACTACTTTACGAGCTTGAAATTTATGTTCTATCCCAGTCTTACCACTAATCTTCTCTACCTATCCAAACACACCATAACATTTCTAGTCTGGGGTATTCAGAAAATATCATTCTCTCTTTGCTGCTTCATTTTCCCTTAAACTTCATTGGTAAAAACTCGCTAGTTAATCAGGATACACCCAGTGCTCTCCTTGCCAGTTAGCCTATGCGATGTGGAAGACACTTTTGGAAGGAGGTCAAGAGGAAGAGAAACGAGCACAGCTCTATTTTTCCTCATGCTGCAAATCTCATATGGGAAAGCTCCACCAGTTCGCAACTATCTTTAGTGCCTGCTATTCTATTTGTCTCAAATTATTTGTCTTTGTTGATGAGTCTTTACCTCCAGGTGGATACTCCTTTAGAGTCCAGAGTCTTGCCATCACCCGTCATGCCAAGAGTAGTAGGTGAGTCAATGTATATATCCTTTTTTATTTTCTTAAGATTTAGTAGAACGTCAATGTCATCAGATGTAGAATCCATAGTCTTTTTTCCCCTGTTAGAAATAGATGGCACTGAGTGCTTTCAAACAGATGATGCATATATTTCGTAGCACTTTAATGGCCTAAACTGCTCTAACTGTTCATTTTCTATTTTTGCATAGATGGTTCATTCAAGGAGGTCCCAAAGCTGACTCTGAAGTTCTTTCTTCATGCCAGCGGAAACATAGCTGCCAGATTTCCTTATGATCAGGTATTCTTTCATTCCTTGTGCATGCTTTCTGCTTGAGATTTTAATGTGTTCATTTCTGATAGTAGCAGTGCTCTCTGTTCATACAGGCTGTTGTCAATACTATCAAGAAGATCCCTAAGGCTACCTGGAATGCAAAAGAAAGGTTCACTGTTATTTTTGTATACTTGCTTTCGTTGCCACTGAACTAGCTGCTGCTTAGCTTTGTAATATGGTACTGGACTGGCAGGCTATGGATGTTCCCGCTGGCTTCTATGTCATCTGCTGAACATCTTCTCAAGGAAACTTGGGGGCCCAAAATTGAGGTGAAATATTTCTTCGCCGTTGGCTGATGTTTTTGTAGGATGCTTAGAAGTATCTGCAGCTTTTTTTGTCATTCAAATGCACGTAGAGAGGTAATCCAGGATTCAGTAAATTATATTATTTTCCTTTTGTTGTAATGTTTAGGTGGAAAATTTGGATCCCCTGGTTCGGCAAGCTATAGCTGCTGCTACAGCTGTTCCAGACCTCCGAGGTGAATATGAATAGCCATGGTTCCATTTGTGATATGCATTTTATCTCTGTTATTATTGTTATTGCAATTATCGCCACATGTACTTTTTTTTCTTTTTTTTATTTGTTGGGTGAAAATGTAAGAATCAAATAAATGAGAAAAGAAAAATCACACCCTAAACATGAGGAGACTACCACAAACTAAATCATCGACATTAGATAGAGTATGCTAGTTTATCTAACGAGGCCTGATCACCAGGTTTTAAGAATTCTTATAATACATCTCTTTACTCTGCCCAACAACAACAACATGCCTTATTTCCAAAATGATTCGGGGTCGGCTAACATGAATCCCCATGAGCAACCATCATGTGCAGGCCATAAAATTTAAAAATCATGGGTTTATAAAAACGTAGTTAAAAAACGTTTAGCAAGCTTTTTTTTTTTTTTTTTAAACCAATAAAAGAAACTATCCGCAAATAAAGAAAAAATATAGTTATAAAACAAGTAAAAATGTATGAATGGCTTTACAAATGTTAAGAAGAAAAGACGAAAAAAAGAAAAATCATAAGAAAACTGTTTGCGAAACAAACAAACAAAGAAATATATCCGCCATAAGAATTCCGTCTCTCCACCCCGCCCTATCCAACACCATATTCTCTTCAAGTCCCAAGATATCATTTTGGGTTTTCCCTGACCCTGACGGTGTTACCACTTCCCTACGCTTCATTGCTTCTAATTGGTGTGTCTGTCGGCCTCCTCACATGGGCATGCCACCTCAGACGGTTCTCCATCATCTTGTCCCCAATGGATGCAACACTTACTTTCTCTGTAATCACTTCATTTCCTAACCAATCCTTTCTTGTATTAGCACACATCCATCGTAGCATGTGCATCTCCGCTACACTCATCTTATGAATGTGACACTGTTTCATAGCCCAACACTCAGTGCCATATAACAATGTTGGTGTAATTGCCGTGTGGTCCAACTTCCCTTCAAGTTATGGGGCATGCCTGGATCACATAGAAACCCTGTGGCATTCTTCCATTTCAATCAACCTAATCTGATCCTATGCGCAACATCTCCATCTAATTCTCTATCATTTTGAAGAATCGATCCAAATATCGAAAGAAATCCGACCCTTCAACAATTATACTATTTAATGTAATCGTCCCTGTTTGAGTGCGCCAAAACCTCCTTGGACTTTTACGCTATTACTCCGTTCTAATCGGAAATACAGCCCCGAGTAACGTTCAAAAGTATTTGATTCGTGGAACTGTCGATCATACATGTTAGTGACATTGCCGTGAAAGATGAAAGTGTTCTTCCTTTCTCTTGCTCTAAAGACATGTTAATAATGAATATTGTAATTATGAATGAAGTATTTCACTTGAAGGATCGCAGAATGATGGAGTTGTGAGTGGCAAAAGGGAGGTCTAAGAAGACCTCCTGATTTGAAATGTTTTAACTTTTAAGTGCTTCTTGTGATCACAATCCTAAATTTTTGTGTGTATGTGAATATGTGTCATGGTGGTCTGGCTGTTATGCCATAGTCTATAGATGACTGTTAGACGTGCGAACTTGTTTGTACCATCTTGGGACCTTATCAAGATGATCTCTCTGTCTCCCTCTCTCTTCATATAGAGAATTGTTGCGTGTACTTTATTGCATTGTCTATCAAGGGTTCGGTTGTTTCTTTCTTTCTTTTAGCTCTTTTTGTTTCTATTAAATGTTAACAAATTTCATAAACAAAAAAAAAGAGAGTTTAAAAACTAAAGAGGACTAGAAGTTCTTTCAGCTTAGATATTATGATGTTTCCAATTCATTTGGAGGAAAATAATTCGGATCCCCTTAAACTACCCGCTATCTTATCCCAAACTGAAGCAAAACCCTCTTTCAAAGTTCAAATGCTTACTGCAGATCCTACAAACTGAACAATGCTACTTTAGATCCTACAAACTGAACAATGCTACTTTAGATCCTTTGTTGTTTCTCTTTACATGTACACCTAAGCAAATTTAATGTTCATTGCTATGTTCATTACCATCTGTTGCTGCTTTTCTGAATGCAAATGTAGTATATACTGAATTTAGTATCTTGAAGATCAATATGACAGGATTCCAAGTTATATCGAATCAAAACTTCTAGCATTCCAGCGTGATGGTGTCAGGTATTCCTACTTACACAATTTTAAAAAAAGCTTTTTGTTTTCTCCCAAAGGCTGAAGATGTTTGTGTAAGTTCTCCTCCTATGTCTTAAAAGGGCTTTCTATTGTGAGTCCGTGTTTTTCTTTCATTTAAACCATTGTTATGGGAAGGAGTTATATCTGTAATTATTGTCTCCATTATTAGGTTTGTGTTGCAGCATGGAGGGCGTGCCCTTGTAGCTGATGAAATGGGTTTGGGTAAGACTTTGCAGGTAATTTACTGGAGGTTGAAATTATCTTTTTGTAGGCTGATAAATTGGAGTATCGAGCAATGTCTATTTATTCTTGTGTTCACAGTTCAGATAGCTTGTCGCTTGCATTAAAGAATGGTTAATTGTGTTTAAAATATTTTGAACAATAACAAATTTTCATTTTGACAAGAGGGTTTCAGTCCCTTTCTAGTATCTAGAAGAGGCCTTGGAGCTAAAAAAACCCTGAAAATCAACTTCTAGTGAGTCAATCTATCCTTAGACATCATCCCGTATGATTAGTGATTAGGGAGAAAGTAGGGGTTGCATCCATTGGGGACAAGATGATGGAGAACTAACTAAGATGGTATGGCCATGTGAGAAGGAGGTCGATAGACGCGCCAGTTAGGAGAATTGAAGCATGGGGAAGTGATAACATCGCCAGGGGTCAACGAAGACCCAAAATGACTTGGGGCTTGAAGAGAGTATGAAGTTGGATAGGGTGGGATGGAGAGACATGATTAATTATGCATTAATTATTAATATGCCCTCAGCTCAATGAAAATGAGAGGCGCCCACCTAGAATCTTCGGGTCATGATTCTTGTCTTTCGCAGTTTAATCTTTATATGGGGCTTTGTTGGCCAAACAAATAATAGTGAATCAAAAATCTGCTATTTCATCTTTTCTCTAATTTTTTGTTTCCTTTTTTGAGTGGAGTGGAAGTCACAATTTGTTTTGTGGTTGTTAAATCATCTGTGGGGGCTATATAAAGAACAGCCCACCAGGCTGCGGGGTCATAAGTAGGGATATTAGGGTCTCAATGTAAACGTATTGCATGCATGTCTGTATTCATATATGCATCTGATCGTTCAACCAAGTCATTGTTTAAGACTCAGATTTGTACTTACCTAAGCTTTGAAGGTATTAACAGGTGAATTTTGATTTGTTGTGTCTTTACTAAATTGTGTGTAATGGAATTATTTGGGGGAGGGGGGGGGGGTCATATTTCTGGGTGGTTCCTTTCTAATAGAATGCAGCTCTTTGTTTGCACTACCAATGGTTCCAGCTGTCATACTTTTAACGAGTGTTTGATTAATTTATCCATGATTATCATCTTATTTGAGCAGGCGATTGCTGTAACCTCATGTGTTAGGGAAGCATGGCCAGTTTTGGTTCTTACGCCTTCTTCTCTGCGTTTGCATTGGGCTACTGTGAGTTTCTAACTGTATTTATCGTCTAAATGGACTATCCGGGTATGTGCACGATCTGAGCTCCTATTGTTTTAGCGTAACCTTGTGTTTTTCTCTGTATATCTGACAGATGATTCAAGAATGGCTAAAGATTCCACCATCAGATATTGTGGTATGTATGCCTCCTTATTATTGCTATATTATTGATCTTATAATCTCCGTGCGCAACCTCTCTATGTTTCAAAAGGGGTAAGGCTTGCGTGCATCCGACCCCACCTTATGGCGGGAGCCTTTAAGGCGTTGGGGTAAAGATGTTGTTGTGTGTTTGTATTTATCTTATAATCGTCAGGCTACCTTCAAGCTCTCTTGCTTCTTAATCTAGGGTATTGCACTTTGTACAAATCTTATTTTGAAGCTTTCTATGTTTCTTAAAATAGATAAAAAAGAAAAAAAAAAAGGAAGGTAGTGAGAGATTTCATCTTTAATTGGTATATTGTAGATTGCCCAACTCAGCTTCATGCACACTCTCCAGATAGGTGATTGTGTTGTTGAATGTAACTTGGATCTGTTTTCCAGATAGGTGACCATTATACTGTGTTACAAAGTGACTATTTTTACATTGCTTGTAACCATGATAACACTTTTAGTGATCGTATTAATTTACTATTATAAATCACTTTATCTATGATTTTGGAGGATCCCATCATATAAAATTAGCTATTTATAAAGTAACCCCTTTGCAAATTTTCGGTTAAACGTCAATCTTCTTAACTAAAACGATTACCAAAAGTAATATAATGGTCACGAATTATATAATCGGGGTCACGATGTAAATAATATGGTTGGTCTCTCAATAAATTATTGAGAGACAATCTCCCACAAGACCTACTGCTTTCTTTTTTAGTGCAAAGTCCTTATTGATTTAGTGTATCATTTTTGTTTCTACATAATATGTCCTTGTTTCAGTATGGAGGCAAGTTGCGTTTTTTACCGTCTTATTTGTATAATTTGCAGGTGGTATTATCACAGTGGGGTGGATCAAATAGAGCTGGGTTTTCCGTGGTATCATCAACCAAAGGGGCTGTTCGTCTTGATGGGGTCTTCAATATCATTTCCTATGATGCTGTAACTAAACTACAGGGGACTCTTAAGACATCAGAATTTAAGGTAACATATTCACTTTCATGACTGAACTTTTAGCATGCGTTGAAATGACTCATTACCACCACACTCCCCCCCTCCCCCCCCCTCCCCACCCCCAAAAATAAAAAAAGGATAGAGATATGGCCTCTTGTTGTTAACTCAACACTTTCTGACCTTAAATTGTTTATCAGAGTGGTAACTTGTAAAAATTAGTTGCCACTGGTTGCCGCTTGCGTCGTTGTATTATCTGCAGATCATCTTACATTTTCTAGTCTGCTACTATAGGTATGTGGCTATATGTTTGGCTTGGTATGTGGTCTTTTCTTGGCTCCTTTTCTATAGTAGCTTTGAAGACAAAAACTGATTTCTGGTGAATGTAAAATGACAAAGGAAGGGTTATCTTCATTTGTCCACTCTAAGGGTAAACCATGGTAAATTATGGAAGAAGCTCCATTAATGTCGAATATAATGTAAAACTCAGCTCAATAATGTTGCTCAACACACAAATATCGTAACAATCGGAAAGGGAGCCTCTAATGGCTCTTTAAAACAGTCTTAGGGGCCATTTGTTTCAAAGATTTCAATTCGGGGAAAGGGAATCTTGGGCCCCTATTCCCTTTGTGGGTGTTTGGTTGAAATTTTTTACCATTCCCTTTCCCTACTTCTCATGTTTCAGTTCCCCTAAATCCTCTAACCTTCATTTTCTACCCCCCTTTGGGTTTTGAGGAATACCCAGTTTTGGGTTTCATCTCTCACCCACACAACAACCCCCATTATCACTACATTGTTCTTCCATCCATAACCACCCACGACAACCCTCGGCCACCACTACTTACCACGTTAACCACCCCCAACACAGCCCTCCACCACCGCCACCACCACCACTAAACTTCCACTGTTACCAATAATCCGGCCTAATAGAACCCTCCACCGCCCCATTGGAAAATTCACCACCCCGTCTGACAGATGCACCACCCTCGAAAGCCGAAACCACCAACACCCTATACAACCCTCTTTATCAGTTGCTCAACACCCTCAAAACGATCACACCACACGTCATTGGATAAGAAGAGGGGGGAGAGAGAGAATATGATATGTAAACTAACCAGAATTCGCCTAAATTTTCAATGTTTTATTTACTAGTATCAACAGATTTGTGGTGGAATTTGGCCAACAAAGCTCCAGATCTGAGGCTTTCGTCAAGTTCGACCACAAAACGATCAAGACTAGGCACCTACCTAGTGCAACGGTGTGCCTGTAGCCAACGGACGATGAGTTGCTGTTGAGAGGGAAGGCTATTATGCAGGTGTAAGATGCATGATAGCCATGGAGTAGAGATGAAAGCCTTGAAAAGGAGGAGAAGGTGTTGTGGTCTTGGAAAAGGAGAAGGAGGGTTTGATTAATATTTTGCCAACCAAACACATCAGGGAATTAGAAGGGTTTTGATTTCTTCCCCCTCGTTTCCCTTTCTCATTCTCTTTCCCTTTCTTCCTCTCAAACCAAACAGCCCCTTATTGCACTAGCTCTAATAAGACTTCGGTCACTGTAAACTCGGATCCAATGTGTGAAACTAATGTGCGAAGCCTGAGCCAATGTGTCTGCCAAGAATTCACTTGAGACTTCCCAAACTCGGATCATTAACCAAAGGTATGAGCATTGAGGAAGACTCCTATCTGAAAACACAATCCTCCTTCAAGCATAATCCCTTGATTGACTACTATCCGAAAATATTTGCCGTTCAACCGAATTACACCAGAATACTGCCAAAACTGCACTTCTCGAAAGCAACTTCCTCTCTTTCCTGCCACCTGTACCAGAGAATTTTATCTACCAGGCTAAGTGGCTTA
The DNA here is from genome assembly GCA_963680865.1 of Spergularia marina. Lineage (NCBI taxonomy): Eukaryota > Viridiplantae > Streptophyta > Magnoliopsida > Caryophyllales > Caryophyllaceae > Spergularia > Spergularia marina. The sequence goes on along the minus strand of OY804553.1, from coordinate 14,458,253 downwards.
CCTGGTCGATAGTCCTGCAATACCCCATGACTCATGAGTAGTTTTACAAATAAGAAATTATTGTGTTAATGTTTATAACGGTAATACATGAAAGGAGGATAAGTGATCCTCTAAAGAATACAGACTCCCTCAATGATGTTCCAAAACCGTGGTAGGAAATTCCTTGCAAGACCCAACAGCCATAGCCTTTAAGGACACCAAGTAAAGACTGTCCACAAAGGTAGTCAAAAGGGTGAGAACTCCTCGAAAAATTTGGGGGTTCCTATCCAAGCAAAAGGCACCAAAAGATTGCCTTGGCACGCTTTTGAAGAACGTTATTATGTTCCTTTTATTCCATAGTCCAACATTGCAGGTTTGCAAGTGCTCCACTACCCCTTTAAGGGATAGTCAATCCTCTCCTCTTACACCAAAGAGACGTCTCCCCAAGTATTCAACAAACTCATAATGTAAAAATAACTGCCAACCTAAAACACACTTGCCCAGAGAGGCGTTCGTGTTAAGTCGTCTTCATTCAATTATGTCATTGGATTAGTCTTTCTAAGTGCCATGATGCATTTGCAAATGCATGAAGCTTCAAAACCTCCTGAGTATATCTTTTGTAAGAACATTACAAACTACATCTTTAACCCCAGTGCCTTAAAGGCTCCCGCCATAAGGCGGGGTAAGGGGGGGTCGGATGCACGCAAGTCTTACCCCTATTGAAACATAGAGAGGCTGCGCACGGATGACCCAAAATGAAAATTGCTTCGAGAATCGCACCTACTGACTGCTACTTCCCAAAATAAGAAGCACATACAGTTTTATGAGCCATTTTGCTTTATTCCATTATATCCCAAAAACCTAAGAATAAGTAGTCTTTGGCTCCATTGGAAATGGAAATAACATTAGTCCAGCAAACTACGCGGCCTTAAGAGGACCTTTGTTTCCCAAATACCATTCATTACTGAACCTTTTACTAGGGATTTGTCCTAATAAAGGAGGACATGAAGGACTTGCTATTGAAGTGACCTTAAGAATCTCCAATACCCTTTCATCTTCAGCAGCAGTCAAGTGCACCATATCCAGAACAGAAATCAAAGGAAGAAGTTATTCCAATCCCAATCTTGAATAGGCCTTCGCAAATGGGGTTCCCAAGAGCTATATGTGTCATAAAACAAAGTGGCAAAAAATTCCTCACCACTCCTCTGGTCTTCCCAAAATCTCATTCTTAGCTCATAATCTGAAACTAACGACCATATCTGCAGAATGCAGCTAAAGCGTGTTCGACTGATATGAGCCTGCATTCTGTAGATATGAGTAGCTCACTCATTCATGTATGTCTTAACACATAAACAGCACTTTTGGATTACTAGTGGCAGGCTTTTGGCCACAGAGTTGATGCCATAATGCTTCAACTCCTTCAAGTGATAAGCTTTGACCAGGTACTCCAGATATGCACATCATTAGTATTAAGCTTCCATAGCTGTTTCGAAGGTTGGATGTTTCATCCTAAATAAGTGACTTGTTCAACGCTCCAGGAATTAGGTTTGCTTAGACCCAAGCTAAAGAAGAAATTCTTTCTCTTCTCAGCTAAACCTTCCCTATAGTCTGTTAGGAAAGAAGCTTGGTGACTGACAACTTTTAGTAGAAGAAATAATAAACATGAATGAAGCTATCCAAAATGAAGATCTCAACAAATGAAATTTGCAGCAGTATACTGTATGTCTGATCTTTGCCAGCAATCCTTGCATTTGAGCGGAGATTAAAGTCAAAGATGTTGACTTTGAAAATGTTGTGGAATTTTTTTATCCACCTGGTGCTGAATTTCACTCACCAAGAACATAAACTGATATATATGATAATTACGTTTACTTTAGGTACCTCTTATTCTCTTTCATTTTTTTGAATATGAGAAATTGCCGTTACCAATTATTTAATCACAATACCTTTCAGTTTGCCATTAGGTAGCGTTCGGAAATAATAATTTGAAAATTTGTAATCATTTCAATTCCATCATTTGAGAATGTGAAATTCAAATATAAATCAAATGTTTGGGGAGGGTGGGATTTCAAAATGACACCTCTTGACTCTTGAGGTGTCATTTGTTTTTGGCCTAATTGGATTTGAAACAAATTTCAAAGGATTTGACACAAATCCAAATTCTCAAATTCTTGAGTTCCCAAACATGTGATTTGAGTCAAATTTGGATTTGAGAATCAAATCCTTCTATCCATACACTCTCTTAAGGAAATCTTTGTGAAATTGTGAATGGGTGTCTCTGATGCTCGCAATATCTGTGATTGAGGCTCAGGCTGGTATATAACTTGTTCTGTGTTTTCCTTAACAATTCTGTAAATATGTGATCTGAATTGGTGATAAAGTTTGGAGAAGTAGCTGTATTTGTCGCGGAACCCAGAACTCATGGAAATTACTTTGCCTGTGCAGGTTGTCATTGCGGATGAATCACATTATTTAAAGAATGCTCAAGCAAAGAGGACAGTCGCCGCACTACCTATTCTAGGGGTCCCCTCTCTCTCTCTCTCTCTCTCGCTCTCGCTCGCTCTCACTCTCCCTCTCCCTTTCCCTCTCCCTCTCCCTCTCCCTCTCCCTCTCCCTCTCCCGCTCCCCCTCCCGCTCCCCTTCCCCCTCCCCCTCCCGCTCCCGCTCCCCCTCCCCCTCCCCCTCCCCCTCCCTCTCTCTCTCTCCGTGCACATCGAAGTGTTGCCTGCATCTTTCGCTTGTTCAATTCTTTGTTCTTTGTTCTTTGTTTTTAGTTTGTGAAACTTGCTGTGTACATTTTCAGAAAGCCCAACATGTAATCCTTCTTAGCGGCACTCCTGCTCTATCAAGGCCTATTGAGCTATTCAAACAGGTAACTTCGTATGCTATTGACTTATGTTTTACTGTTAGTTTATCCATGTGTTCTGCTATTGTTGTTTTTTGTGCAGTTAGAAGCCCTGTATCCTGATGTATACAAGAGTGTACATGAATATGGCAGTCGATACTGTAGGGGTGTGAGTAATCTTATTTGTCACCAGTCTTTTTTGTTTTAGCATCCTTAATTAGTTTCCTCTGTTATTGATGAGCCACTTCATCAACCTTTTTACTTTCTAGGGTGTATTTGGACAATACCAAGGAGCGAGTAACCATGAAGAATTGCACAATCTAATGAAAGCAACACTGATGATACGCAGACTTAAGAAAGAAGTTCTTTCCGAGCTCCCTGTAAAACGTAGGCAACAGGTACTGCTGCAGCAGTCTTGAGTCTCTGTGCCATGTTTGCTTCTGATGGTTCTTTGGAATATGTGGACTACTACTTCTGTGTGGTTAAAATATCCTTTAAAAATATTTCGTGGAAAAAGCCAATCCTTTTGCTTTTTGACCTTTGGCCATTGCTGATATGATTTATAGAACTTAGAAACTGAAACAATTTAGTGCCAAATTTACTAGTTCGATGATATGAGTTTTTAGAGTGTAACACTGGACATTAGAAAGAGAAAGATAGGAAATGAAAGCAGAAGTAGATAAAATAGGGAGATGGATAATTCATGCAACTTCCAACTCATTATTCTGAATATGAAAACATCGTGCTATACTGCTATATAGTCCATTTTGGTGGTCTCCCCTGATGATTGGCTTTTGCTCCAATTACTCATCTAATGAAATTCATTGTTGATATCAGGTGTTTTTGGATCTAGCGGAGAAGGACCTTAGGCAAATAAAAGCACTGTTTCTTGAGGTAACTTCTGTTCTTGTATTGTAAGGTCAGTCCATTTCTTAATGTGCTTAGTTCTGCAGTCCCTAATTATGAAGATAATTAAAATAAACGGTTTTACTGAGTAGTTTATCTCACAATGCGTTCCAAACACATACAATGAGTGAGTTCTTACAACTACCTCATGTGTCTACCTTTCTTTCTGCTGGGAAATCAGTGCGCGCACACACACATAATAGAGGAAAATGCAAGAGAATGATTTTAGAGCGGTTCGGCATAAGCCTAACCACAACACAACTCCACTACAAAATTAATCTTACAGAAAGACCGACCTAAGAACCCGAGTACACCCTCTCACTGAAAGAAACTTTGATGGAATAAACCTCACACAACACTGCTCTTTTGTGGCTACTACTCTAACTCAATACAATTCAAGGTCCTTATTTATAGGACTAAACTAGGTCTCGAACCTTTTAGGAGTGCATCTACCAGAACTCTCCTTTCATGCATTTAGAACATGCCTTTAGACAACTGAATGCATGCCCTTTCAAAATCAACCTATTTGATTTTAATAAGGTATTCAAAGAGTTTTCAACACCATCTGTTTGCACTCTTTCCTTACATGCTGCTCTTTTCTTTCGTTGAGTCACCTTTTATGTTCTAAGATGCTGAACAATGGGTTCATTTCAGATCTTTTGGGAATTGAAACTAGGAGTAGTTTGGTAAATGGGGATGGTAATTGGGGTTCAAGTAAAAATTCATTTGTAAATTGGAGTTTATGTCTCGTATGCGGTACATGGGATTATGGTAGTGAGAATTACAAGTGATTGAAGTTCCTTTTAGTTTATACTCTCATCATCATGCAAAAAAGGAAAAAAATAAAAGAAATTAAAGTGAAACACATCCTTGCATGTTTCACTTTTCTTTCGTAAAGTATACTGTCATCTCGAAGTTACAAATTACAGCCCTTCTTCTCCTTCCATGTGTGATTGATGACTGCAATAACAATCTTTCATAACCAATTCCTCTCATTTCTTAATCTGATGTTTATGGAAAGCCCTTTTACACAGGAAATTTAATAAAGAAACAAAACAGCAAAACTTCGACGTATAGTAAATAATGAGCTCTGAGGCCTTGTTGTTACATGTTCTCGTTTTCTTCTGGACAAGTTTTATTCTTCCTGACTAAACCTCTACTTCTTGTCATGTCGAGTATATGCTACTATGCTGTTTCCAAGCGTCTATTGGCGATTAAAAGTCTTAGTAACCAAGAGCAGAAATTCACGGGTTTTTATTCTCTTAGTTAGGTGTGCTGAAAGACAGGATTAAGGCTAGCAAGTCAAAGGAGGAGCAAGAGTCTCTTAAGTTTTCTGAAAAGAGCCTCATTAATAAGGTACATTTGATCTCTATGTTTTTGCTTGTGTGTACGTCTAGCAGTATGGCAAGCTCATAGAACTACTTGTGGTTGTCCCTCTCTTTTGTTCTGTACTGCAGATCTATAACGATTCTGCAGAAGCTAAGATTCCGGCTGTTATGGAGTATCTGAGTACAGTCATTGAGGTATGTTGCAGATGCTTGTTTTCATAATATTAGTAGATAGAATGATTGGTCATAAAGAGTATTACCTAAACCAAGAAATACAGACATGCCTCCCATTCAGACCATAATTAATTGAGTTATCCGAAAATATTTTCTAGTGTAGGAAGACTTCCTTGTGGATACGAGACATAAAGCTAACTAGTAAGACAAACAAGGTTCTTACTAGAACAGTCGTACTTAATGTTGGATATGATCTATTTCAAAAAAAAAAAAAATGTTGGATATGTTCGATCATGCGTAGGCCTATATATGTGATGCAAACAAAAGTCCGATGCTAACTGGGATTTTGTCTTTCCATTCATATTTTCATTTAAATGGGCTTAAAACCAGCTAGAGTCCAACTTATCTCAATATCTAGTAGCTTTTGTTTTCACACTGTTCTAAATCAACTTGACTGTTCTAAATGAACTTGACTCCAATGTTTTCATTGTCTTTGGACTCATTGACTTCATTTGATCCAACCCTTTGGAAGAATGACCATTTCTGAGCCTCTAATATTCAAGCTATGCTAATCTATCATGCATCTCCTTTGGCTATATACTGTTTCCCTTCCTGTATTTCCACTAACAGATAAGCTTCTAATCATGGCTTTTAAACTCTTGTTAAACGTGTTTCAACACTTTATAAACTTATTCCCAATGATCTTTACCTTTTATGACCTACGTGAGACGGTTACATATGACGATTCATGTTAGCCGACCCCAAATCATTTTGGGATTAAGGCTTGGTTGTTGTTGTTGTTGTTGTTGTTGTTGTATTGCATTGTTCTTCCCACTTGTCATCGATAAGAATTTGTAAATTTTGCTGTATGATTATTTCTGTAAAGTTTTCTCCTTCTACTTTGATTGTACCTCTTAAGTTATTCTTTTATGTTACAGTTAATTTATTTTTAATTGGCATGTTGTAGGCTGGATGTAAGTTTCTAATATTTGCTCATCATCAACCCATGATTGAAGCCATACACCAATTCCTTCAGGTCAGCCTCATTAAATTACCATTATGTTTTCGAGTATAGCATATTGTGACTTTGGAGCCTCAAATAATTTTTCAGAAGAAAAAAGTTGGCTGCATCCGGATTGATGGCAGCACCCCTGCAGCATCAAGACAAGCTTTGGTGACAGATTTTCAGGAAAAAGAAGCTATTAAGGCTGCTGTTGTATGGCCATTATACATGTTATTGTTCCAGTTGTTTCTACATCCTTTTATATTAGGCTCATTATGGGTTCTTTTCTCTTAAATGCTTTTTTTCTTTTTTTCCGCATGTGGCCCCGGGGCTGGAATTGTCTCTATTGTAGTTGTCGATCAAAGCTGGAGGTGTGGGTTTAACATTAACTGCTGCAAGCACAGTTATCTTTGCAGAGTTGTCTTGGACCCCTGGTGACCTGGTACAGGCAGAGGATCGTGCTCACAGAATTGGTCAGGTAAACTTTGAACCATGAGGTTTTAAAACACTTTGGTATATGCCCTTGATGTAAGTGTAAAGCTAAGTGACCTTGACCTGTTTTTGTTTTAGGTCTCTTCTGTCAATGTCTATTACCTTATAGCAAATGACACGGTTGATGACATCATCTGGTATACTTTTTGGTGACCCAGCTTCTGGCTGTATAAATAATGCGACTCAAGAACTAGTTTTAGGTGATGAAATAATGTTGATGACTGCTAATTAATGAAATTTTCTTTCTATTATTTTCTTTGTGCAGGGATGTTGTTCATCGCAAATTAGAGAACTTGGGACAGGTTATCATTTTACTAGTTCTCATCTTCATTGGTATGATTGTTCATTTTGTTTGATGTTGCTCAACGGGTTTGTGACTGTTGTAACTTAGGTTCTTGATGGAGAAGAGAATACAATGGAAGTTTCTGACAGCCAACCAAGTTATAGCCCGATGAAGCGAAAAGCCACCGAAATTTCAGGTAGCCAGGCAAGTTTTAGCCCCGGAAAGCAGAAAACACTGGACTGCTTCCTGAAACGTTGCAGTAGCGCAGGCCATGCTGATGGTGAGTTAAGATCGAAATACCCCAGGAATTGACTTACAATATATAGATAGTATGTCTTTGTTCTTTGTGTTTGTACAGAATCTCAGATGCGTATGAACATGGTGGCTTTAACTAGTGTGTTGGGGTTCACCATTTTCAGTCTATATCCATAAAAGGAGCTTAGGTTTCTGTTCTTGTCATCTTTCTGACCTTTCGTCTATTTAGAATTTCACTCTCAGGACCACTCGGTGTCTGGATCTATGGTTCCATGCCATCGTCATGCGAAAATCGTTGGCCTGCAAATCTGCAGTAATTTTAAATGTCATACATTCAATCTCTCCAAACATCCAAAGAATGACAACCTAGTTTAGTGAGTAAACCTATCCTATATGAGACGAGAATTATACACATGAATGGAGCCTTTCCAATATAGCCAGTCTCATCCAAAACTTGTTCGTAGTGTACAACAACCATCATATAGCAATGAAGTATGACCATTCCTTTTCACATTCATAGCTCCGTATCAACAAAGAAATGACTTTCATATTATATTCAACAAGTTCTGAAACGCTCCTCTCAGAATTCAAATTGATGAATGTAGTCAAGGACTTCCTGTGTATTCCTTAGGACGTAGCACGAGCAGTAGACAAGCCTAAGTCCTTCAGTTCCTCACCGAAATAGTTTGCCACGATCAAAGACACATCTTCCAAACCAACACCAATATAGAGTGGGTTGCTAGGAGTCCTCAAAGAATCATCACCCATGTTCTCACCAATGCCACCATTGGAAAGCTTCACATTGGGCCCGCTCTTACATTTTCCCATACACTTGCACCCAACAACAGCTCCCTCGTTGCCTATCGCCTTTTGGAACTCCTCTATCAATGCAGGTGCACCCGATTTCTTACACTTTCCTCCCATACACACCTCAATCCTCTTCCCCTCTGATTTTACACCATTCAAGATACCAACACTCCCCCCATTGGATTGTTTCAAATCCCGTGTTTCAGGGATAAGTACTGCAATACCCGCATCTCTGTTCAAGGCCGTTTCAAGGATCATATTGCAGCAGTCTTGGTCGGAATTCAGGGACGTATGCTCATTTACGGAACCCTCTGGGGGTGGTGAGGTTGTCGAAGCTAATAACCGTGCCTCATTGGTCAAACGTGTGCCCTTTGTTTCAGCTGATTGAGCAACAGTGCTATCTCTCAAGCTCTTCATGTCGACCACCTCATCGCATTCGCTGTCACTAGACTCAGAGATGGAGGAGGAGGAGGACTCACAGTCTCCGTTTTTGCATCTCTTCTTCTCCTCTTTCTCCTTTCTCTTCTGCTGTTCTTCTTCCGCCCTAAGTTGGTTCAATTGAGCTAGCAAAACCTCTGCTGCTTGCTGCAGGAGATCACAAAAACAGAATTAATTTGATTAGTTCGCTGATAAAATCACATTAGAACATTGTTTCGTCAAACTAATACAAGAGCCTCCAACAAAATTGGGCAGTGCTGACTGATAAAATAAAAATTACTAATAGATTAAAATAAGACATGAGCCTACTTTCACAGTTATCATAATTGATTAGGTGAATTATCATGTATCACATTCGATTTTGAAAACTCGCCTCAAAACCTTAAAATGTTAAGACCCTAAAGAGGCGCCCGCTCTAGGCTAATCAACAACAAAATAAGACATAAAATCAAGAAACAAAAAATAAATTAAAAAAAAAAAAAAAAAAGAGGGAGAAAGTGAGCTTACAGAGATAGTCATGGAATCATTAGAAACCACCAAACCCTGATTATTAGTGTCGTTACAATCAAAGTTTAACCCGAAACCCAAGTCAGAAAAAGTAGACAAATCCTTGGTCAAACCTTTCAACAGCTTCATTCTTTTCTTTGTTGAAACTCCATTCCACCCTTTCTTTACCTTTCCCTTTCCCTTTTCCATTCCCTTACTTTCTCCGTAGTATTCCAAGTGTCCTTTATTCTCATACCCACAATTCACAACCAAATTCCTTGAATTGATCATCTTTCCATTCCCATTCTTTCCCGGGAAACAAACATTTGAGAAAGATAACTGGGTTTTTGAAGGAATTGCAAATGATGATGTTTTTATGTGGGTATTATTGAATTTGCAAGGAAGGGACTTTGAAACGACGCCGTTCAACACCTCCATTGTTGTTGGCTTCTTTGCTCTGATTTTCTCTCTCCTAAAGAATGGATTTTTGTGTCTCCTGAAGTTTGTATATGTTAAAGGATTTTCAAGGCTGAGGTGAATGGTATGGCAAGTTTTTGAATGGAAGTAGAAAGGAAAGAGGTTTTTGGGGTACGTGGTGGGATTTTGTTGGCTAGAGAAGAGGGAAAAATGACGTGTGAGTCAAGTTTGTGTAGCACCTGCTGGCTTTTGGCCGTTTTCTGTTAGACACGAGTACCTTCGTTCCCGCCATGCGTAAGGGAGAAATTTTGTCCATTGGATCCGTTTGGTGACATCCAACGGTTTAGATATTGCCGACATGGACGCCTCGTAGATGGATGTACACTTTTCTTTTGCAAGGGAAAAAAATTCAAACTTTTTTTATTTATTTTAAATTCAATTATCTACCATAGTCAATAAATTTAAAAATTAGTTACCTAATCCCTAAATCACACATTATCAATGAATCTCATGGGATACTACGTGAATCATCCGTAAAAACTTTAACAAAATGGATCGGAAAAAAATGTTGATGCAAATGGGGTGCTTGTAGGCTTGTACTTAGCCCAGTTTGCGTGGCGGTGTTATAATGTCTTGCACAATAACTTAAAATTGGAGAAAAAAAGAGTCAAAGAATACGGTCAACCCGCATGGCCGCTCCTATGAACACATTTTTTTTCTTTATCTCCGGGCGAGGCGTGTGGCAGCTTTAAGCTTTGATCTTTTTTCTCCTTTGATATTTAGTTACTGTTCATTATAATGTAGAGCCGCCAAGCGGGCTAGTGACTGTATTACAAACCAAAACTCGAGCTGACATACACCCCATTTTAATTTGTTGGAATTTCCTTCATTCCAATCCATTTTGAAAAAGTTTTTATTCTAAAACACCATTTTGACAAAATATTCTCCAATATATGATTGCTAAATTGAAGTGTGAAGTTCCAAGTGCTCAGCATTATAATTGAATTCCTATAGGAAGTAGAAATTTCCAGGAATTGAATTCTTATGGTAAACTCTCGGGAATTCGCCTTTGAGCGTTTGGTTACCCTACAACAATTCATTTACTAGTTATTAGAATGTCTAACTTACCCTCTACTTATGTAGCTAAGTAAATATAAAATAAACAATTCAAGGATAAAGTAGTAATTGTATACTAGTACATTTTTATAGGAATTGTGAATAACCATGGTGTGGGGGGGCTTGGTAATTGGATCAATGCTTAGGAATTAGAAATTCGTAAGGAATTTCCAATTCCTCCACTTGTACAAAAAATAGGTTATCCAAACAGCCCCACAAAAATTCAATTCCTAGAAAAATAAAATTTCTATGGATTTTGAAGGTACCCCAAGAGTCCAAGACACGGAAGATGATACACATACACTAGGTGTATATGAATCTTTTTTACACTACCAATTGTAAGATGTCACGTCATCAAATGAAAAAAGATTCTTTTATTTGGAGGGAAACCCATCATTAGAAAAATAATTTATGACTTTGGGAACCCCTCAAAATTAAAGTTACAAAAATACTTTTAATAAACCATCACTTACACGCTCTCCCTCCACCATTGTCATTTTCAACCTTTATTGTAACACCCCATATTTTTGGGTTACTTGAATTGTACGAAGTATTGGGAGACTCTCGTTTTAAGGGCGTGAAAATCTATTTTGGGAATTAGGTTATACCTTCCGTTTAGAGACGTTTTCCTAATTGGGCAACGGTTTGGCGAAATTACCGAAATACCCTTACTAAATCCTTCCTATTTTCTACAAAGGAATAATACAAACACCAAACCCTCCCCATCCCCCTCACGGCAGCAGCAGCAAAAGGAAAAAAAAGAGCAAGAGGAAGAGAGGAGAGCCGAGAAAGAGAGAGAAGAGAAGAAGGAGAAGAGCGGCCCCAAGAACCGCAGCCGACCGCCGCAGCCGCCACCCGAGCACCACCGCCGACCCCCCTTTGCCCTCTCTCTTGGTTTTACACCAAGAGTTGTAAGTTTAACCCCTTTCTCTCATAATTTTCAGATTAGGGTTTCTAAGTTATCATGTTAATTGAAGTTAAAACATGATTGTAGTATTGGGTGTTGTTTGTTTAGATTATAGTCATGCTTAATTGTGGTTTTGATGCATGAATAATTGAATGCTAATTTAGGGTTTTTGAATTAGGGCTTCCTTAATCTTATGCCTTTTGTAGTATGATCATGATTATAATTGTGGGAATGACTTTGATTAATCCTATCCATGCTTAATTGTAGTTTTGGTGCATGAAATATTGGTTTCTATATTAGGGCTTTTGAAATTAGGGTTCATGGTTGTTGGGGGTGATTTCATGGGTGGAATTATGTGAAATTTGGAGGAGATGCTTGTTATGAGATGGGTAAACCATGGTTTTGATTTGAGAATGTTTCATGAGGTTTTAATTGATGAGACTGTATTCTGCCCATTTCTGAATTTTGCCTAATTCGGATGTTTAAATTGTTATTATGGTGATTTATAGATGGATTAATGTTGTTAGTACACTTGGGAGGGTGTTGTGCGAATTTGGTATTGTTTAGAGGTCGTTTGAATGTTGAAATCCAAAGTTAGAGTGCCTTGGATGCATTAGTAGGGTGATGGTTAGTGATTGGTGTATTGTTGGTTGATTTTAGGTTGTGTGTTCGAGGAAGTACCGTTCTAAAGTCTTGAGTTGATCTTGTGATTTCGCTAGTAAGGTAAGAACGTTGATCACAAATCTCTCACTACCATACTCTTGTTTGATACACTTTGCTTGATCATCGCATATTCTTGTTTTACACCATCATTCTTGTTACCCGTTTCTCTTGTACCTAGCTATATCATTGAGCGTATTTTTCCTTCCGTCTTATCAATATTCGTTTGCGGTCTTTCGACCACCATACTCCCCACGGCCTTCGGCCCTCTTGCCCTCCTCGGCCCTTCGGCCTCTAGCCGAGACCACCACTCGGCCACTCGGTCGAGTGGTGTGTTTGCTTGTTGATTGTGTTTTGTTTCGCTTCAAATAGCTATCGATTATGATCATTATAACTTGTATCGTCAAATAATGCATCTTTGAATAAGTATATAAAACGGATGAAAGAATATAAATGACTCCACCTAGAGTACGATGTATTCGGCTCGGCCGATCATCGTTTGATATACCTCTGATCAAGGTACGTAGGGTCGGATTAGCTACCGACTTCCTAATAGTCTTCCTCCTAGATGGGAGCTCGTCCTACCGGCCTGTCTTGTGAGGGGTGTGCACACTCGGGATTATTAGGGCGATAATTACAACTCTAGCTCGAACAAAGTTCGTTAAGTGGGGCTATGGGGTAGGACCCTGGCCGAAAATATGATTAAGAAATGTATATATATATTGGGCGACGATGCTCTTTTGATAAAGCACTTGGCTGCTATTGATATTCCTATGCTATAACATCAATTCGTTCTTGTTAGCTACGCGCCTCAAGGCGCGTATCTTATTTGCTCTTTATGCTTGTTATTTCTTACTCAGCCTGTGCTGACGTTCTGTTTTCTGGTTCGTCCCTACCGTGTTCTGGGGCCTATGTCAATCTTCGATGGCATAGTTCACAGGTCTTGATGATATGGCTGCATGCTGACGAAGTTGATCATGTTGGGGATTTTCGAAAGACTTTGTTTTTGTCTCAGACTTCATTCGTTCTGTTTTTGTAATTTGGATTTTGTTTTGAGAACTGTAGCTCGACATTTAAAGACTTCCGCTGTTTTATTTTCCGTTGGTTAGCTGCAGTTGAATTTCTAGCCTAGCAATTTACTTGTTAGTCAATTGCGGCGTGACAATTCTAAATTTATTTCTATTTATAGTTGGTCAAAATTTAGGGTTGTTACAGTTGGTATCAGAGCTATAGGTTCTGATTCGCCGAGTCAATAAAGGTTTTCAAAACTTGATTTAAATGGTTTACAAACTGGGCATGGGATGGGTGCATTCATTCGCATGCTATGTGCTAACTGTTATGTGATACTAGAGAAGGAGTTTTCACTAATGGTTTTGACCTGCGAATTATGTGGTGTGCGTATACGATTTGGGTACTAATGCACTTGGAGTTCTCTCTGGTATACTGACAGAATGGCAGGCACGAGAACATATGTTTGGGAGTTCGGACCATCTGGTGTAAGGTCAATTGCTGGTCCATGGACGATACCGGATCATATAGCTTTTTCATCTGAGACCTTCCAGGACCGTATGAGAATTGGTGAGTCTGTAGAGGAGTTCGTCACCAGAATGAGGGCAAAACTGACTGAGGCAGCTGAAAGATTTCCATGGGCAAATAGACCTGAGGTCCAAGTCTTTGTGACTTTGGTCAACCTGAGGATACATCCCCGTTGGGAGGAGGTTCGAGCGAGACTAGAAAGGAATGCCTATTATGCTTGTCTCACAGGGAGTTCACAATACTTGAGGGACAGATCAGGCAGAGTGATAGATCTTGACAGGTTGGAGGTAATTCTGGAGTGGGAATATGAGATATCCCTTAGCCCTGTGCAAATACCTGAGAATTTCCAAATCTACATACCTCCTGTACCCTCGAACCCTGATAACGGTAACCCTACCCCGGAACCTCGTGAAGCTTATGTAATGAAAGGAAGGAAGGTTCAGCTACATGAACACGAAACACCTGGTCAGTCGAATCAGAAGAGAGTTAAAATTGAGGAACATCACCATTCTCCTAACCCCCCGTCCTCGCCTATTGGAGAGGATGCACCAGTGGACACGGAGGAGGAGCCTGAGGAAGTCCCCACAAGTGAAGAGGAGGACGATACTATTGAAACTAGTGACACGGAGGTCATTGTGATTAGTTCGGATGAGGAGTTGAGCGACTCGGATCAAGATGATGGAGGGGAAGTCCCTAATGATGAGGATTATGACCCGAGTGGCGAAGCTTAAGGGATTAATATTGAGACTTATAAAATAAAGGCATAAGGCCTAGTTATTAATTAGACGTCGATTGTGTTTTCTTATTAAACTTTAGCATTAAACGTCATGTTATACTTTTGTCAAGTTTTCATTGTTCAAGCGCTTTAGATCGGGGACAATACCCCAATACTATTATGTTATTTCGGTTATTTCATAGGGACGTTGCAAATTAAATGCTATTTGATTTTCTACTGTGTGTTGATGGTTCTGCCCTCGAATATTCGTGTGTCTGACGTTTCTGATCCTAGCACGACTCGTGCTACAGTAACACGAGACGTGTTTCCAAGAAAAAAAAAAAAAACTCCGAAAAGTTAAACTCGGGCGAGACGAATAGACGAATGTTGATTTCGATATACTTACACTTCTGAGCTGAATTGCCATCATGATTCGCTGGCTATGTGATTTATTGTTTATGTTTAAATTGAAATGTATTGATTAATGCTTGATAATGCCTGAATGAATATGTTATAGAGTTGGTTACGCCTGATTCAACCGTTATTACCTTATAGAAAATGGTGCGAAACAACAGTCCAGATGTGACAGCTATTCTAGCACAAATGGCACAGCAGCAGCAAGTGATGGTTGAAACTATGCAGCAGATAGCACAGATTAATGCTGCTAATATTGCTGCCAATAATGCTGCCAATAATGCTGCTAATAATGCTGCCAACAATGCTGCAAACAATGCTGCAAACGACGGCAATGGGATTAATGCCGGTAATGGAGGTGGAGATAATGAAATGCTGTTAGCTAAGATGTCGGATGCCGTACAGAAGAAACGGCCTGACAATTTCACTGGGAGAGGAGAACCGAGTATCCTACTTGACTGGATCGAGGATATGGAGAGAATCTTCTCTGCTGTTGGAGTTCCTGACAATCTGAAGGTAAAAGTTGCTGCATTTTACCTTAAGGAGGTAGCTGGAAGATGGTGGATGAAAATTCAGGAGGAATTTTACAAACCGGTGCTGGAGGAGAAAGGTGATGGGTCTGTTATTGAGAGGTTTAGAGATTGGAAAGTTTTCAAATACCTCTTAGAGAAAGAGTTCTTTCCGGAGCACTTGAAGGAACAAAAGGTGGCTGAATTTGAGGCATTTCAACAAACTGAGGGCATGTCTGTGAAGGAATTCCATGATAAGTTTGAGGACTTGAATAGGTTTGTTGAGAGTGTAACGCCTACTGAGTCTTCTAGAGCCGCCAGCTTTAGAAAGAAACTACTTTGGAGTATTAAGGGATGGTTTGCCTCTGAGCGATTCCATACTGTAAAGGATGTTTATGAAAGAGCCACAACAGCAGAGCAGAATATGGAAACAATGAGCATGGAACTCGGGGGGAAGAGAAAGGAGACGCCCTTCGATTTTGTGAACATACCCAATAAGAAAGGAAATTTTGGGGATTTCAAAGGAAATGCACAGTCTGATGGGACTGGGAAGTCGAACTACAAGAATGTTTTCCACAACAGAGCTCATAGCCAGAGCTTTGAGATCGAGAGGCCTTGCAACAAGTGTGGCAATAAACATCCCGGGAAGACGTGCAATGGTGATAGGGTCACATGCTTCCATTGTGGTAAGCTTGGGCATAAGGCTAATGTGTGCTACTCCAAGATGGCTGGAAAAGCGCCTGTAGCGTCTGGGAGCTATTCAGTGGCACCCAATCGATTTCAGAACTTCAAGGCCCAAAGTGGCTATGTGGGTTCGAATAACACATACAAGAATCCGGCACCAACTAGGGGAACAACCTATACAGTACCAGCTAAGCAAGCGGGATCGGCCAGTGTGGCCACTCCAGCTAAGAAGGGCACTGGACAGCTGTATGTCATGAATCCAGAAGAGAATGAAAACACTGATGTCGTATCGGGTAAATTTCCTGTTAACTCAGTACTTGCAAATGTTCTATTTGATAGTGGTGCATCCCGCTCGTTTATTGCTGATAAGATTGTTGAGAAATGTGGACTTAGTGATAGTTCAGCAGTAAACTTTGAGTTTTCAATGCCTGATGGGTCTAGTATTACATGCAAGAGTCAGTTTAAAAATGTGCCTGTAGTGATTTGTGGACATGAGTTCAAATCTGATTTAATAGCTTTTCCCTTAACCCATTTTGATGTAATATTGGGAATGGATTGGATGGGTAGATATAAAGCGAGAATAGATTGTTGGATAGGAAAGATTTCACTTCGGGGACAGAAAAATACCCATGTGACTTATCGCATACTTCCCAAAAGACCAAGAATAAAGTTTGTGTCTGCCGTGAATCTGAAGAAGCAGATAGCTAAGGGAGAACCTCTATTCTTATGTCATGTGCGAGACACTAGGGTAGAATACCCAGAGTTGGGCGATGTCCCTATTGTGAGTGACTATCCTGATGTTTTCCCTGAGGAGATTCCGGGGATGCCACCCAAAAGAGAAGTGGAGTTTAAAATTGAGTTAGTACCTGGAACGGGTCCGATTGCTAAGTCACCTTACCGGATGGCACCGGTGGAAATGCAAGAGCTGAAGAAACAACTAGATGAATTGGTGGAAAAGGGATATGTTAGACCAAGTGTGTCACCTTGGGAGCACCGGTCTTATTTGTAAGGAAGAAGGATGGAACAATGAGGCTATGTATCGACTATCGAGAGCTGAATAATGTCACCATCAAAAACAGATATCCCTTACTCAGGATCGATGACCTGTTTGACCAGCTTAAGGGCGCAAGTGTGTTCTCAAAGATCGACTTGAGGTCTGGGTATTATCAATTGAAAGTAGCTGAAGAGGATGTACCAAAGACCGCATTTTCAACTAGATATGGACACTATGAGTTCACAGTAATGCCATTTGGGTTGACAAACGCGCCTGCAGTGTTCATGGATCTTATGAATCGCACCTTCAGACCTTACTTGGATAAATTTGTGGTAGTGTTTATTGATGATATTCTAATTTACTCCAAGACTGAAGAGGAGCATGTGAACCACTTGAGGATCGTATTGGAGATTCTGAGAGAAAAGCAATTATACGGTAAATTCTCGAAGTGCGAGTTCTGGTTGAATAAGGTAGCCTTTTTGGGACACGTAATATCCAAGGACGGAGTTGCAGTAGACCCAACTAAGGTTAAGGCGGTAAAGGATTGTCCGGCCCCAAATAATGTAACAGAGGTTAGAAGCTTTTTGGGCCTAGCAGGTTACTACAGGAGATTTGTGAAGGATTTCTCTAAGATTGCTAAACCAATGACGACTTTGATGAAGAAGACTACAAAGTATAAATGGGATGAGACTTGTGAGAAAGCCTTTCAGACTCTAAAGGAACGGTTAACCACGGCGCCAGTGTTAGCACTACCTGATGAGAACATACCTTACGAGGTGTACACCGATGCTTCAAAGAATGGTTTAGGATGTGTCCTAATGCAGAATAGGAGAGTAATCGCCTATGCGTCTAGGCAACTCAAAAGTTATGAGGAAAACTATCCGACCCATGATTTGGAGCTAGCAGCCGTGATTTTTGCACTAAAACTTGTGGAGACACTATCTGTTTGGGGTTACGTTCAAGATTTTCTCTGACCATAAGAGTTTAAAGTACATTTTCACCCAGAAAGAGTTAAACATGCGTCCAAGGAGGTGGTTAGAGTTGATAAAAGACTACGACATGGAGATACAGTATCATGAAGGGAAAGCAAATGTTGTAGCAGATGCATTGAGCAGGAAGTCTCTACATTCGGTCCAATTGGTTGTTCAAAGACAACAGCTAAGGAATGAGTTTCTCAATTTCGGAGTTCAGTTGATAGAACCAGGAGCAACCACGGGGACAACCGCGATTGGGACAACCGCGATTGAGAATGATGTCTTTGAGGAGATCAAGGAACTACAAGAGACTGACAAGCTGCTGATGGATAAAGTAGCAAAAGAACCTGCATTGTTCAAAAGATGTGAAGATGGGGTAATTCGATTCCAGGATCGGGTCTGCTTGCCTAACAACGCCACATTGAGGGATATAATCTTAACTGAGGCTCATGCAAGCAAATACTCGGTACATCCAGGTGGAGACAAGATGTACCAAGATTTGAGGAAGGTGTTCTGGTGGTCAGGAATGAAAAAGGATGTGGCTGAGTTTGTGTCTAGGTGTTTAGTTTGCCAAAAGGTTAAAAGCGAACACAAGAGATCTCAAGGTAAATTACAACCCTTACCAGTGCCAGAGTGGAAATGGAGTTCCATATCCATGGATTTCATTGCTGGATTACCTAGGTCATCCAAGGGCAATAACATGATTTGGGTGATAGTGGATAGATTGACGAAATGTGCACATTTTATACCAATGAAAGACACGTGGAAAAAGAAACAGTTAGCCGATGCCTATATACATCATGTGTTGAGACTACATGGTACTCCAAAGGAGATCGTCTCCGACCGCGATGCACGTTTTGTCTCTCGTTTCTGGAAAAAGTTACAAGAAGCCTTGGGAACAAAACTCTTAATGAGTACCGCATTCCACCCCGCAACTGATGGTCAGACAGAGAGGACAAATCAGACCTTGGAAGATATGCTAAGAGCATGTGCCTTACAGTACCAAGGTGGCTGGGAGGATAAACTGGATCTGATAGAATTCTCCTACAATAACAGCTATCAAGCCTCAATCAAGATGGCCCCATACGAGGCACTTTATGGTAGAAAGTGCAGGAGTCCAATCTGTTGGAATGACATCAGTGAAACGATGGTTTTAGGTCTAGATTACATCCAAGAGATGACCGACCAAGTCAAACTAATTCAGGAGCGACTAAAGGCTGCGCAGGACAGACAAAAGAGCTACGCAGACAAAACTCGCAGCCAAATTGAATTTAATAAGGGCGACATTATACTACTCCGAGTATCACCTACCAAGAGTGTAATGAGGTTCGGGAAGAAAGGGAAACTGAGTCCTAAGTTCATTGGACCCTACAAGGTGACCAAGCGAGTTGGTGAAGTCGCTTATGAGTTAGAGTTGCCAGCAGATCTCGAAAAGGTTCACAACGTGTTTCACATTTCACAACTCAGACGATACGTTAGTGACCCGTCACATGTACTCAATCCAGAAACCATTGAGTTAGATGAAACCATGACTTATGAAGAGGCACCATTGAAGATTCTGGACACTAAGGTGCGCAAAACTCGACGAGCTGAGACACAAATGGTGAAAGTTCTGTGGTGTAATAACAACGTTGAGGAAGCAACCTGGGAAGTGGAGTCAGTTATGCGTGAGAAGTACCCTTATTTGTTTCCTTAAGGTATATTCGGTTCGGGTCGAACCTTTATTTTAAGGGGGATGAGAGCCTCGCGCGCTTTGTTTCTAAGCGTTTGTTTGATGTGATTTATGTGTGTTTTGCTTCATATGTTTGCCGATTCTTCTTTTATGTGATTTGTTGCTTCGTACCTCGAGTACAGTATTTCCAACTCATTTTAATTCTCATTCAAATACTCTTCTATTGTTTTTTCTCACGAGCATGATCTTATGATCTTATATTACATTTCCAAGTACTTGTTTTACCCTGTGATCAATGTTACTAGTTAAGAGCGTGCCTTTTGAAGGATGGGTTTAAAGATTCGAGACGAATCTTTGTTTAAGGGGGGAAGATTGTAACACCCCATATTTTTGGGTTACTTGAATTGTACGAAGTATTGGGAGAATCTCGTTTTAAGGGCGTGAAAATCTATTTTGGGAATTAGGTTATACCTTCCGTTTAGAGACGTTTTCCTAATTGGGCAACGGTTTGGCGAAATTACCGAAATACCCTTACTAAACCCTTCCTATTTTCTACAAAGGAATAAAACAAACACCAAACCCTCCCCATCCCCCTCACGGCAGCAGCAGCAAAAGGAAAAAAAAAAGAGCAAGAGGAAGAGAGGAGAGCCGAGAAAGAGAGAGAAGAGAAGAAGGAGAAGAGCGGCCCCGAGAACCGCCGCCGACCGCCGCAGCCGCCACCCGAGCACCACCGCCGACCCCCCTTTGCCCTCTCTCTTGGTTTTACACCAAGAGTTGTAAGTTTAACCCCTTTCTCTCATAATTTTCAGATTAGGGTTTCTAAGTTATCATGTTAATTGAGGTTAAAACATGATTGTAGTATTGGGTGTTGTTTGTTTAGATTATAGTCATGCTTAATTGTGGTTTTGATGCATGAATAATTGAATGCTAATTTAGGGTTTTTGAATTAGGGCTTCCTTAATCTTATGCCTTTTGTAGTATGATCATGATTATAATTGTGGGAATGACTTTGATTAATCCTATCCATGCTTAATTGTAGTTTTGGTGCATGAAATATTGGTTTCTATATTAGGGCTTTTGAAATTAGGGTTCATGGTTGTTGGGGGTGATTTCATGGGTGGAATTATGTGAAATTTGGAGGAGATGCTTGTTATGAGATGGGTAAACCATGGTTTTGATTTGAGAATGTTTCATGAGGTTTTAATTGATGAGACTGTATTCTGCCCATTTCTGAATTTTGCCTAATTCGGATGTTTAAATTGTTATTATGGTGATTTATAGATGGATTAATGTTGTTAGTACACTTGGGAGGGTGTTGTGCGAATTTGGTATTGTTTAGAGGTCGTTTGAATGTTGAAATCCAAAGTTAGAGTGCCTTGGATGCATTAGTAGGGTGATGGTTAGTGATTGGTGTATTGTTGGTTGATTTTAGGTTGTGTGTTCGAGGAAGTACCGTTCTAAAGTCTTGAGTTGATCTTGTGATTTCGCTAGTAAGGTAAGAACGTTGATCACAAATCTCTCACTACCATACTCTTGTTTGATACACTTTGCTTGATCATCGCATATTCTTGCTTTACACCATCATTCTTGTTACCCGTTTCTCTTGTACCTAGCTATATCATTGAGCGTATTTTTCCTTCCGTCTTATCAATATTCGTTTGCGGTCTTTCGACCACCATACTCCCCACGGCCTTCGGCCCTCTTGCCCTCCTCGGCCCTTCGGCCTCTAGCCGAGACCACCACTCGGCCACTCGGTCGAGTGGTGTGTTTGCTTGTTGCTTGTGTTTTGTTTCACTTCAAATAGCTATCGACTATGATCATTATAACTTGTATTGTCAAATAATGCATCTTTAAATAACGTATATAAAACGGATGAAAGAATATAAATGACTCCACCTAGAGTACGATGTATTCGGCTCGGCCGATCATCGTTTGATATACCTCTGATCAAGGTACGTAGGGTCGGATTAGCTACCGACTTCCTAATAGTCTTCCTCCTAGATGGGAGCTCGTCCTACCGGCCTGTCTTGTGAGGGGTGTGCACACTCGGGATTATTAGGGCGATAATTACAACTCTAACTCGAACAAAGTTCGTTAAGTGGGGCTATGGGGTAGGACCCTGGCCGAAAATATGATTAAGAAATGTATATATATATTGGGCGACGATGCTCTTTTGATAAAGCACTTGGCTGCTATTGATATTCCTATGCTATAACATCATTTCGTTCTTGTTAGCTACGCGCCTTGCCTCAAGGCGGCAAGGCGCGTATCTTATTTGCTCTTTATGCTTGTTATTTCTTACTCAGCCTGTGCTGACGTTCTGTTTTCTGGTTCGTCCCTACCGTGTTCTGGGGCCTATGTCAATCTTCGATGGCATAGTTGACAGGTCTTGATGATATGGCTGCATGCTTACGAAGTTGATCATGTTGGGGATTTTCGAAAGACTTTGTTTTTGTCTCAGACTTCATTCGTTCTGTTTTTGTAATTTGGATTTTGTTTTGAGAATTGTAGCTCGACATTTAAAGACTTCCGCTGTTTTATTTTCCGTTGGTTAGCTGCAGTTGAATTTCTAGCCTAGCAATTGACTTGGTAGTCAATTGCGGCGTGACAATTCTAAATTTATTTCTATTTATAGTTGGTCAAAATTTAGGGTTGTTACATTTATCTCCTCCATAAATATCATCTCCAAAGCTAAAAAAAAAAACTAGAAAATTAATAAACAAATAATAAATATCGTTTTATAGAATTTTTTTTCGAAATAAAGCTCAAAAAATAAATATTAAACAAAATGGGTTGGATTGAAAAATGTTCAATCCTATGGGGTGCACGTCACCCCATTTCAGGTCCAGGACAAAACCGCCAGTGCCCCTGGCGGTTTTAAGTAAAGATAAATCGCCACCCTCCATGGCGGTTTCTTCATAAAAATGAGTATACAAATCGAGTGGGTGATATTTTGGCCGGGGGTGAAATCGCCATGGGGGGTGGCGGTTTCACTTAAGTGAAACCGCCACCCCCCGTGGAGGTGTCACCCATATTTTGACCGAGCGTGAAACCTCCATGGGGGGTGGCGGTTTCACTTAAGTGAAACCGCCACCCCCCATGGAGGTTTCACTCTTGGCCAAAATATCACCCCGATATAACGTCAATAAAAAAAAAAAAAAAAAAAAGTTGAAACCGCCACCCCCCATGGCATTTTTACCCTCGCCAAAATATCACTTACAACCTCATAGCTATTGTTCAAGACACTTAAAACCGCCAGGGGCACTGGCGATTTTGTCCCGAACTTGAAATAGGGTGACGTGCACCCCATAAGATTGAACATTTTTCAATCCAACCCATTTTGTTCAATATTTATTTTTTGAGCCCTATTTCGAAAAAAAATTCCGTTTTATATGAAGTAATGTGATTTTTTAAAGAACAAATTTTTTTCTCTTTTGTCAATGCCTATTCCTACTAATTCATCTTTAACGTTTGACATCTTCAATGTCCCCAAACAAAATTTCTATTCGTTTATTTGAAAGTAGAGTGATTCTACAATGGCTACCAAGGTACGGTAGCCATGATAAGTTTGACTTTAAAATAATTTTAGGTTAATTAGAAAAATAAAATTTTAAATTGAGATATTATAAATCCACTGACAAAACCACCACCGCTGCCTTAGCGCCCACCTCCGGTCCACACCCAACACCACCAACGCACATCTGAACACCATCTTCGGCCGGCAAACAACGACAATTCGCCTACGCCATCGCCGGACACCGTCGTTTTGCTCTACATTTACACGCGTGATTCTCTCTACTCTCAACACTTTTCTTGCCCACCTCGCTTTGAATCCCGGCGACGCGGCCCCTCACTCCATGAAAACCCAATTCCGCCACTCCCACGACCCTCTACTCTCACATGTTGTGCCGACGCGGCCCATAAGCCATCACCATCCTCGCCGCCCAAGGGAAAGGACAAGAGAAAGAGAAAGCTGATGAACTAAAGAGCGGGCGTCGGTGACGCAAGGGGTGAGGGACGTGATAGCCGGTGACCGTAGGTTCCAATGGTGGTGTCGGGTGACGTTTTGGTGGTGGTTGGATGGAGCCGGCGGAGGTTGCTGAGTTTGGGGGAGAGGATGGCAGAGAAAATAAGGTTTTCTTATTTTAATAATTGATATTATTAATTTTAATAATTATAATATGGTCAAACAAATCAAAGGCTCAGATTTATTTAAGGTAATCAAACGGCTATTACTCTTTTCATCACAATGGCTACCAAGGGTTGGTAGCTATTGTAGAATTGGTATTGAAAGTACTTTATCCTTTGTTCATATATAATTATTTTTTACAAGGTTAAGATATAAAATTTGATTTTATAATTTGGGATTTGGTTTTGCAAATTGGGTATTTTTTTAATATGAACTATAGAAAAACATAATTTTTTTCGAAATAATGCTAAAAAAAAATGTTAAACAAAATGGGCCGGAAAAAAACTTGTTCAACAAAATGGGGTGCATGTCGTCACCTATATATAAAACCGCCAAGGAACATGGCGGTTTCATGACTTATGAACATTAGCCAAAAAACAAAATCGTGTGATCTGTAAAACCGCCAAGGACCTTGGCGGTTTTACTGTTCACGAAAAAAATAAAAAAAATTAGTCCTAAAACCGCCAAGAAACTCAGCGGTTTTACATATGGGTGACGTGCACCCCATATTGTTGAACAATTTAACGAAATAATGCTAAAAAAAATGTTAAACAAAGTGGGTCGAAAAAAAACTTGTTCAACAAAATATGGTGCACGTCACCTAAATATAAAACCGCCAAGGACCATGGCGGTTTCATGACTTATGAACAGTAACCAAAAAAAAAAAATTGTGATCTGTAAAGCCAAGCCCCATGGCGGTTTTACTGTTCACAAAAAAAAAAAAATTAGTCCTAAAACCGCCAAGGATCTCAGCGGTTTGACATATGGGTGACGTGCACCCCATATTGTTGAACAAGTTTTGTTTCCACCTATTTTGTTTAAATTTTTTTTTCCGAGCACTATTTCGTTTAATTGTTCCATATTGTTGAACAAGTTTTTTTTCCACCTATTTTGTTTAACATTTTTTTTCGAGCACTACTTCGTTAAATCGTTCAGAAAAACAAGGCTCATGTTGTTAATTCAATGGTGATATTGTCTTCGTTTCAATTTTGACGGAAATTATATAAGAGTGAAATACATTTTATTTAGTATCAACTGTGATTTTAACCTAATCCGAATATTTTGTTTGGTTTTAGTCTACCATATTTTTTTCATATATTATGTTTATTTAGCATCCGACTAGTGTCAAATGCTAGTGATAAAATAAATACTGAATTATTATATTTCAGAGATGTACAAACTCAATATATAATTTAATAATTACACTAGATAAAATTAGCAATCAAGAAGAATATTAGGCGAGTTGCAATACTCTAGGATAATTTGGGCAACAATCTAGACTTGAAGACGAATTTCATTCAAAAATAAATGGCAATACTAGTGGCCGAGTGGCATTAGCCATAATACCACGTAGATAGGCGATTAGCCAGACATGTATCTTTAGCCTGATTAATTAAAAAATCATCTAAGCTAATCAAACCCCATAAAATTAAATCATATTGTCCAATTTAGTTATCCAAGGTTAAACGTAGTAATTTGGGTCTACACTAATAAACAAAACTCATTAGTAAACAATATCTTTCAACACGTATCCACTATTTTGACATTGGGTGCCCCAAGTAAGGGGTCTACATAGCTATACATATAATTCCCAATACGATTGCTAACACAACGAATCAGTCTCGCTTGAAAGTAAGTTTGAAACTACTAATACTGTAAAACTACATACAATACGAACACAAACTATTTTATGTGTCACATATTTAATATTTAGTGTTTTTTTTTTTTTCAAATAAGAATGCTATATGAAAAAAGTCTATTATCCAAGGCCAACCACATACCATAACTACTCTACCCTTATAGCGAAAATTCTTACTTTTAATGCATATGGACTAGTAAATCTCATAAAAAAAATACTAGCGAATATAATTGACATAAGACTATTGCGGATTATATACAAGTTTAACAATGATTGTAAACACTTCATCATGCAAGTCCAATTGTTCACATTATGCATCCATACCCATAATTCTTTCTACTTGTTGCTAATAAACGGACATAATTTTTGGTTGAAATATCATTTGATACAATTCTTATTAAATTGAAACTGTGTAAATATTTTACATGAAACTATTACTATTAATTTGCTAACATTTTGAAATGTATACATTTTTTTCCCAAACTAGTACAACTATCCCATTAAGGGCAAGATAATTGGATGTCAATAGTTGTGTGTTATAAAGCCAAAATTGTCAAACGTCGTGATACTTTATAGTGTAATTGTCAAATGGCATGTGTTTCTAGTTACTAGTGTATAGTATCAATTCAAAAACTATTATTACTTGGCACTCCTTCCGAATATTTTAGTTTTCAGTAACATAGGGGTATATCTAGTGTCGAATGTCAAATCAAATTTTTACTACTTCAAATTAATCATAAACTTTAACTAACCTAAAAATTTCATCATGCAAGCACACTTGTTCACCTATATGATATCCAAACATATAAATTCTACACGGTGCTAGTAAAACAACTTAATTAATGGAACTTTATATAAAATTATTTACATTACAACACTACTAAAGTTATCGGATTTTTAAATGTATACTATACGATCACAAATTAAACTATTTTAGTATTATATGACATTTCTTTTTAGACATCTTAATTTTTTAGGAACATATATGTATTATTTAGTATATATTAGAAATTCATTTTATTAAAATGAATGTTAATTAACCTAGTTTTAATTTATTTGTTTTTTACTTATAACGTCTATTCCATAGTCTCGACATATTATAATTAGTATAAAAAATTCGAGTCAGTGTTATCAAACAAGTTGTCTCGAAAAATAGCAAACTTATGGAAATGTGTGCAAATTGATTGGAATTGACAATTTGTATTGCAATTTGTGTTGTCTCATATCAGAATACAAATTTTATTATATATTACTTTTTAGATTTAAATTTCAAATTTTATTGACAAAGGAATCTTCTTTTTTATTTATTAAAATGTTTTTAATGTTTATTGGCCAATGAGGTGATGATGTATGAAAGATTCACATACACTAGGTGTATGTGTAGCCTTTTCCCCAAGACACCTCTATTTAAATAACATTTCTTTCACTAATGTAGAGGTCCAAACACAAGACAACTCTATTATGAATAAGATTGGAATGTTAAAAATTGCTCGGAAATGGTGGAGTTGGGAGATTTTCAAGCAATGTATGAGGTCTAAGGAGGATGCTATAGTCACTCTCCTTAGAGAGTGATCATGGACACTCTATCTTTGATTGGTTATTGAGCAATAAAATAGTTATCTATTTATAACATTAATTGCAACAATCATAAATTACAACCAATGAAAGGTGGAATGTTCATTGTCCCCCGAGGTCTAATTGTCCCATATTGGTTAAGTGGTTAATAGAATGAAATTAATTAATTTGGATACTATTGGAGTTAGTAATTTAAACTAATGGAAGCTTAACCATTGATCAAATCTATAATCATGATTTAATGTGAAGTGACAACAATGAAAGGAGATAACTCCTCTATAAATATGTTATCACATTGTCATAGGAACATAAAGAAAACATGGAAAAACCGAAAGTATATGTTTTGATATTTGACTCCACAAAAACACCATCTCATGCTACTATAGGGCTTTAATGTTGTTAATTATAGTGGTTACGACGTTTGAGACTACTTAGTATTATCCTTGAGACTTTTGGTACTCCCTAGTGCACTCTATGTGGGTAAAATAGTTTTAAGGGAAAAGTTCGTACTTGCCGGTAAAAGTCGATTTTTCGTAATCTAATTCATATCCCCTAATATTTGCACCAACAATGTTGCATGAGAATGCCATAAGGAATGTGGGTTAATTTCATGTGTTGTATTGCAAGAATGCTTGTACAATTTAGGAGCTATAAGTACAACTGTTGGCTTGCATATGATAAGCTCCTCGAACTCGACATTGTCTAATTTTTATGCTTGCCATTCTATCATTTGTCTTAAGCATCTGGAGTTTTTTTTACTGCTTTTTGTTATTGTGTTGTTTATGTAAATTTTCCAATCAAATGATCGTGATACTATTATATTACACACTATAAATGTGAAATTTAGTGCAGATTGCAACAAGTCTATAAACTAAAAAAAAAAAACTGAAACCCCAAAAACGAAAACGAAAAGAAAAAGGACATTCCACTTGCACTTGAATTCTCATCATCATTCTTACCCAAAAAAAATCTCCCTCCAACGCCATCGCCAGCTATCGCCAATATTTAAGCAGCACTTTCACTTGAACATCCTCAAATTTCCCCATCAATTAGTATTATTTAATATTTAAAAAATGATGCTAACGAGAGAGATGCCACTCAGCAAGTTCTCCCCATTTTTACCAATGGCATCATCCTCACTCGGCCCCGCCTTTCCTCTGCTCGTCAAAATCAGCTCCAAACCGCCGCCAGCGCCGCCTCCATGCAGGTGCGTCGCAGGAGAAAACACGGCGGCGGCTGCAGCCGAGGCGTTTTCTGTCACGACACGAAGCATGTCGGAGGTTGATTATTTAGGGGAGAGTACCAAGGGAGACTTCAACCTTAATTTCGACCACCTTGATGCTTTTGGTAATCTCATTTTTTACTACTAATTAATCCTTGTTCAAATTAATTCCACATTAACCTGTATCTATTTAGGATTTTGTTTAAATATAAAGGTTATTAAGAAGGAATTACATTTGTGTAATTAGGTGGAGATTCAAGGCCAATTGAAGAGATTGCCTATGTAGAAGCTCAACAAGCTGAGGATTTGCTCTGCCACCTGGGAATTAAGGTCATTTGGCTTTTGCTTTTGATATTTTAATGCTATGTTCTGAATACTTTTGATAACCAGGCACTGTTACAGTAGGAATATATCCCTTGTAATTATGAATTTATGATGCACAATGGAGAAATGTATATGAATTTCAATGGAGGATTTGTGACAGAATTGAAGAATGAAATATTGAATGTTTATTGATTGAATGATACAATGGTTAAAGAATGAATTATCAAAGTACTCGACTTAGATTGGATAGCGGAAGGAGGAGCGAGCTTTAACTCTCAGACTCAAACTTACAAGAACAATTTGACAAAACTGATTGAGTGGATGTACTGATGACACGGTTCCTCTATTTATATCTATAACAAACTAATAACCACCTCAACTAATTTCTAACTGACTTGTAACTACTGTAACAGGCACATCAGCGGCGGGGTGGGGGGTGGGGGGGGGGAGGGGGTGTTAAGTTAAGATAATAGGAGATGTGCGAGTGAGGGTGATTTTTTGTTTTCCATGGTACACAATTATTTTTCGTATGACAGTGACACTTTGAACACACATCACACTTGGACATTCTTAAGCCCTCTTCATGTGGTGGAAGTAAAGAAGTGTGTGTGAAAACTATTTACCCATTCCCCCTCTCAAGGTAATAGCATACCAACAAATAAGTTCCATAAGGCCATAACCATTGGCACCACTTCCACTGCCTTCATATTTTATCCCTATCACCCCGTATCTCTTTAATCCTTATTACTCTATTGTCTACCTTTAACCCAAATTTAGTAGAGACTCCAAGCTCAAACGCCTACATGTCTCCAATGAACAAGATATTTTCTGCATGTTCCGAGATTAGATTAGTATGAACAAGAAACAGATTATACATTGTGTTAGCATTTCATGTAATATGTATGCTAGGATCTGTTTTTAATGGGTTTCAGTTGGTTGCTCAGTGGGACTGTTTAACTTTACATTCTTGTTTTTCACACAAGAGTGTGGGGCGCTTGTAGTGTTGGCAGTATTATTCATTAAAATTCACTATAAAATGATTTAGATAAGCCAACCTCCTCTTAATTTGGTCTGATCATGACAATCTGTCAAATAATAAAGAAAAATTGACGAGGAAGATGGTTTGTGGATTACTTCATACCCGGAAAACTAAAATAACTCGGGTATGATTTTTATCCTGCATCTCAGTTTTACAGTTTACTTGTAAGCTTTTAGAGATAGGAAAGAATAATTATGTTGAGTCCTCACTTCCCTTGATCTGCTTGGATTGTCATAAAACACATATACTAGTAAACAATCACTTAGGCTCTTTCCTACATGTTAGAATTTTCCTAGAGAAGTGCGGCCTTGAAATCAACAATGTTCGTAGGCTCTTTTTTTTTTTTTGTTTTTCAAAATACCATGGTTTTGCTCAATGACTTGTTTTCTTTTCTTTCGTTTTATTGCAGGCCCCCTTTTCTGCTATACATTCTCCTCGTGGCATATTCTGCACTCGTACATTGAATCTTCGATCAATAAGTGCAATTGGATATGATATGGACTACACACTGATACATTATAATGTCATGGTACTCAGTTTTCATCTATGCTTCACAGTGAAATTTGCATTGTTTTGGTGGTCTGTGATCTGGTGTGAGTCACGGTAGCTTAGTGAAGCCAATCTGAGTTACTTGGATTGTGACATGTTCAGTTCCAAGTATTATGTTTTCTCGTATCGATCTTCTTTGCAACCCAGGAGTAAGCATCCGAATATTTAATGGAAGGGTGTATAGATTGACATGAACAGAGAGCTTAGAGTTGCTTGCACTGGTTATAATTGTGATAAAAGGGGCTATGCTTTCTATTGGCAACTGAAAAATCACAAGTTACTCCACGTGGTGAATTTATGACAAGCTATTGGGTACTATCATTCTCATTTGAATGCACTGAGACTTGTCTTTAAACTTTAAACCATGCTTTGCCTATTTCTTAAGTCACTTTGCAAAGCTCATATTTTCTCTTTCTAGCTTCACTATATTAGTGTTTGACACTCGCATTTTTGAAGTACAGTGGACTATCATGAAGTGGTAATTTACTCGGTAGGTTTTTGTTAATTCACGTAAAATTGATAGGCATACTGATGTATGCAGCAGTTTCTTGTATCACGTGTAATGATCGATTTGACTAAAATGCAATCAGCTACTTTTTTTATTTTGAGGTATTGTGTTCTTTAACTTAGAATGAATGTTTTACTTCGTTTTGCTGAATCTACTATGTTATGTTGATATGTTGTGTTAACTGCCATAGACTTGCAATGGCTTTGATTATCCAGGCTTGGGAAGGGCGAGCTTATGATTATTGTATGGAAAACCTGAGGAGTGTGGGTTTTCCTGTTGATGGACTTTCTTTTGATCCAAATTTGGTACGATGCTATTATTTTCTTCAGTTGTGGTTTTCTGTAAGGTAGTAATGAATTTAACTGCAGTTTCTCATTGCTCCTTTTGGGATGCTGATTTCGTCATATCATCTTTTTAGGTCATCAGAGGCCTTGTTATAGATAAAGAAAAAGGCAACTTAGTAAAGGCAGATCGCTTTGGGTACATAAAGAGGGCTATGCATGGAACAACCATGCTATCAACAAGAGCTGTGAGGTAAGAGTCACTAAAACTGTAAGGCACTTTATTGTCATAGAACCTCCATTTTTATGTGAAGTGAAGCAAGCAGTAATGATAAGATTTGGTTGATTGCATATATAACTTGGGAGTAAAGGTTTATTTAGAGTTTTATTTGGAGTCAGTTTTTTGTATGTTCTACAAGTTTTAGCTACTTGGTTCCGTTTTTATCCTATACCCTCTATTTCTGGATGGGGAAGTGGAAAGGATGTCATGGGTAGTTCTGAAACTGAAATTGGACTCAGCTTAGGTTGCACGAGTGTTTTAGAATATGGCTTTCATAGTGCCTCGGAAGGGAAATGCCCCCTTCCCCCAACCAACTAACGGTAAGCACCTACTCCTAACAAAATGAGAAGCACTGAGCTCTGCAACAAAAGTGAAGAAGTTGTGCTAGTAGGGTGAATTCCTTTTCGGCTGCCTTGGAAGTCTATTGTGGTGTAGTTTTGGTATCTTTCTTAGAGCTGAAGTCTTTGTGACATCAGGTTATTTGGACGAGGATGGCGCATAATGATTGGGAAATGAAAATGCTTGTCTTGTGCTTCCAGCAATCATATTTCACCTTGGAAATTAGCTCTGAAACCTCACGACCGTCCTTTCCATGCTATCATGGTGGGGATAGTGAACAGATCACAATTTAGGAAGATTCGGGATAGGTCATTTCTGTTTCCAAACTTGGATGTATGATTTTTCTACTCTTTATGATACCATTATTTCCGCCTTTCGTCCCAGTGGAGGGAGTTCATGATTTCATGGATCTGTTTGTGAGTGAGATGAGCTTGCTACCCTCTTGGTGTCTTAGTTTAAGGAGGCGCGAGGGGCACTAAGGCGATGTGGGGCTGTTGCAATGAGGCGTGAGACGAAGGCGCACGCCTCATGCACACAAGGCACACTCGTTTAGCAAAGAAACTTCAATTTTTCAAAACCATATTTTGCAATAAAAATTACCCCTTTTTTGGTATTTAAAGAGGGCCAATGGGTAAAGAAGTATAAACTAGGGCTTAAGGCCATGTACAATGCTGAAGTGCACTCTCCATAAAGCACTAGCTCTTCAACACACTCTCTCTCCTTGGAGAGTAAATACCTTATTTCACCCCTACAATGCTATCACTCTCCCGTCTAACTCTCCACCTCACTTTTAGTGGGCCCAATTGCATTACTTTATCACATCTTCTCACTTTCCACTCATGTTTTACTATTTTTTTCGTAAATAATCGTTATAAGTTCGATATTTTTGAATATCGAATAAAATAAGTCGACATCAAAATTATATTATATAATAAAATTATTTTTTAAAAAATAAAAAAAATGATTTTTTCGAGTAAAAAGAGTTATTTTTGAAAATTAATTATTCTCGAACTTTATTAAGTTAATAAAATAGTTAAATCGTGATTGATTACCGTATTTTGGTAACATATTATATGAGACTGAGTGGGATATGTGAGAGGAGAAAGAGTTGTAACTAGCTACTTGTGTGCTGCAAATGGAGAGTTAGCTACATCAAATGTTGATGGAGAGTTAACTCTCCATTCTCTTGAAGCACACCACTATGAGGTTGAAGTTAAATTCTTCTCTCTCCTCCCTCCTCAAGAGTTAACTATCCATTTCGTTGAAGCACATCATTGTACGTGCTCTAACAGGCAAAGGGAAGAGTAGAAGTATGGATATACGAAAAAGAAATCGGAAATTGCACAGTCATGCGCCTCGTGTGAGCCCCAGGAGCGCTTTTTTGAACTGAGTTTGGTGTCTTCAATGCGTTATCTTTGTCACATGATGAGGAAGACGAAGCATGGAAGGGTGTTACTCCAGGTACCTAGACCCTCTGAGGGTTTTGACTAGGCTAGTGTCTACTCATCTAGGTCGGCTATAGATCAAGATCCTCTCAGTAAACACCCTTTTGGTTGGACCCTGTCATAAGAGTATATTATAACAAATGATGATATTTAATAGTTTATTCAAAAAGGAGGCCTTATAAGGCTCTCAGGAAATTTTGAATCTCATCTTTTCTTCGATTTTGTTCGTTTGTAGTTTGTGGCATAAGCTGTTTGTCATTTCTGAAGAATAGTGGGCGTGGTTTATACATCTGGTGGACGCCCTTTGATATTAAAGTTCTAGGATATTATAAAGATGGGAGACTGCTATGGAATTGTTGTGTTTTGATGGCGTGCTTTTATGTTTGGTTTGAGCTGAATCCCTCAAGTTTTCTGATGCACTCACTTGGCCATTTTGTGTTTAACTTATGATCAGAATAATATCTGACATATATACGAACTGGATAATTGAGTAACTGTTTTTGATAATTAGTCTTAAGCTGTTTTTGAGGACATATGAATTACTGAGATTAAGATTAAATCTGAAGAACTCTCCCTCCATTAACTCATACTCAGCTGCGATTGTCAAACAGAAACTAAGGATATTTTCCACCTGATATGAACCTGAAAGACTCCTGACGGAACCAAGTAGGATCAAATAGGTTATCGCTCCCCTAAATACTCCAACTCTTTTCAGAAAGAATGCCCACTTCTCTGAGATACAACTCGCTCACAGAAACTCAGACGCGAATGGTTCACCTCACTCAGCTCCTAACTGAATGTACAGACTAGCTAGTTATAAGACTCACTCTTACTGAAAAGCAATATATTCAACTTAGTTTTCTGGTTACAGAAGAGAGCTTATTAATAAGCCCTTAGGAAAGCCCAAGGCTTTTTCTTACAGGAAAAGAAATTACTAAACAATGTAAAGGGGAATAGCCATCATGAAGGAGTAGGCTGTAACTTCTAACCAGTGGGAGAGCTCCCTTTGCAGAAGATATTAACAGCTCTTGTTCTTATGAGCAGCCTACTAGTGTGTGTCCTTGGCGCCAAAATGGGAGAAATTCCTTTCCTAAGGGTTTACTCACTTCCTTGCTAAAAAAAGATGCTTACCCTTCCCTAAGGGTTTGCTGCAGCTGCTTGTTCACGTAAATAGGTGACATAATTCACCACCTTAATCTGAACATTAGCAGTAGTGTTTATTGTGGCTAATGACTGCATTACTAAGCTGTTGTCGTAATTTATTGCTGGTAATGGCTGCTCTTTATGGACTGCATCATATTCTCCACGTTGAGAGTGACATGAACTAAAGTCTGGCACCTCTTCAAGTTCAGGATGGAAAGGTTCTAAGTCTGCAACATTGAATGTAACCTCAGTATCTGGTTCTCCTGGAAACATCACTTTGTAAGCATTAGAACCCACTCTGGCAGCAATGTCATAAGGACCCTCAGCTTGAGGATGAAGTTTTTGCTCTGTATGGACTGCATCATATTCTCCACGTTGAGAGTGACATGAACTAAAGTCTGGCACCTCTTCAAGTTCAGGATGGAAAGGTTTTAAGTCTGCAACATTGAATGTAACCTCAGTATCTGGTTCTCCTGGAAACATCACTTTGTAAGCATTAGAACCCACTCTGGCAGCAATGTCATAAGGACCCTCAGCTTGAGGATGAAGTTTAGACTTCCTTTTTGCTGGGAACCTCTCCTTTCTGAGGTGAATTCAAACCAAGTCCCCCTAATGAAATTCAGCTGGCCTTTTGTGCTTGTTTTCAGCTTTCCTGTAAGCTTCATAGGATTTTAAAATGTTCTGCTGAATTTCCTGATGTAAGGTCTTGATTTGAGATGCTCTAAGATCCGCTTCAGAGCTAAAATGAGTACCACCACCTGGAGTAAGAGACAAATCAAGTGGGTTGAAAGGGTTGACACCATATAATGCTTCGCATGGGGTGTGACACTGTGACCTGTAGTCCTGGGTGAGGACCTGTTGTATACAAATTCAGCATGGGCTAGAACCAGAACCCAAGCTTTCTTAACTAATCCCCTCAACAATTCTCCCAAGCTTCTGTTGAGAGCTTCAGTCTGCCCATCAGTATGAGGATGGCAGGTTGTGCTGAAGAGCCATGTTCCCAATTTCTTCCGCAATGTTCTCCAAAAATGAGAGAAAAATTTGGAGTCTCTGTCTGACACCATAGACCTCGAAATGCCCTGTAGTCGAGCCATTTTTCTAAATACTAGTCTGCTGTTTTTGTTGCATCATTTGTTTTGTTGCAAGCCAAGAAATGTGCCATTTGATCAACTGCCACCGTTATGGAGTCTTTATTCCTCTGGGTTCGAGGCAGACCCTAAACAAAATCCATGCTCACATCTAGCCATGGACCCTCAGGTGCAGGTAATGGTGTCTTGGTGTGTAAAGGCCTTGTGATGGCGGGGATGGCTTTTTGAGACTTGACAGGTAGCACACCTCTTGATAAGGTCAGAAATGGATGCAACAAGCGTTGACCAAAAGAAATGCTCATACATTACTGCTTTTGTTTTATCAATCCCAAAATGACCAGCTAGACCCCCTGCACGAGCTTCCCGAATGATCAGCTCCCTTAGGGAAGTTCTTGGAACACACAGCCTATTGTTTTTGAACGAACCTTGATTGCAGGTGGAATTTGGCATTAGGACCCTGTTGTACCTTAAAAAATAGGTCAGAAAAATCAGCATCATGCTCATACTGTTCTTTGATAATCTCAAAACCCAACACTCTGGCATTAACTTCATTGATCAGTAAGGGCCTCTTAGATAAGGCATCTGCAACCTTGTTTAACTTGCCAGATTTATGCCTGTTGACAAAGGATTATGGTTGTAGTGCCTCGACCCTTTTTGAATGCCTGCTGCTCAATTTGCGTTGGCCATTCACATTTTTTAATGCTTCATGGTCTGAGTGCAGGATAAAGTCATTTGGCAATAAGTAATGGCGGCAGTGCTCCAGTGACCTGATAATAGCATAATACTCCTTGTCATATGTGGAGTATTTCCTCCTGCATCATTCAATTTCTCGCTAAAGTATGGTATTGCTCCAGCTCCAATACCTACTTCAGACTCATCATATTCAATTTCAAAGATCTTCTCAATTTTTGGCAATGACAGTACTGGTGGTGTGCCCAGCTTTTCCTTGATCAACTCGAAACTCTTCTCAGCAGTTGGATTCCAACGAAACACCCCTCCTTTCATACACTCAATCAGAGGAGCAATGAGTGTACTGAAATTTAGGATTAACCTCCTCTAAAAGGAGGCTAGACCATGAAAACTTCGCACATCATGAATGTTCCTGGGTGTTGGCCACTCCTGTATAGCCTTAATTTTGTCGGAATCTACTTGCACTCCATGATCAGACACCACATAACCAAGGAACACAAGGCTATTGGTAAGGAAATGACACTTCCCTAGATTGGCAAACAGATATTCTTGTTGCAGCAGAGAGAGAACTAACCACAAATGCTCCAGTTGATCAGACTTTGTCTTGCTGTACACTAAAATGTCGTACGACAAATTTGCTAGTGTATGACTTGAAAACTTGAGTCATTAATATCATAAATGTACGAGGGGCGGTAGTGAGGCCAAAAGGCATTACCAGATTCATAGAGCCCCCCCTTCCCCTCATCCCCTGCCCTGACACGAATTTGATAGTAGCCACTCCTCAGATCCACCTTTGGAAAGAACTTGGCTCCACAAAATTCATCCAACAGATCATCTACTTTAGGTATGGGGTACCTATACTTGATGGTACTGCGAGTTATGACCTGGCAGTCTATACACATCCTCATAGAACCATCCTTCTTGGGTACAAGCAAAGTTGGCACTGAACTAGGGCTTATACTCTCTCTGATTTGACCTTTTGACATCAAATCCTCCATTTGTCGATGTATTTCTGCAGTTTCTACTGGAATCATTCGACATGCAGCCCTATTTTGTAGAGATGACCCTAGAACCAGGTCAATGCAGTGTTGTATGTTCCTCTTTGGAGGTAACCAGCTGGTATCGCCCCCGGAAATACACTCATAAACTTCTGAATTATTACCTGAACTTCAGGAGGAATACTCATGCTTCTTTTTAGCCTATCTTGTGCTGTCTTCCCTGTAATATGACCCTCATCTACTGACTCTCTGAACTTTGAGCTTGATGTATCTCACTTGTGTTTCCCTCCTCTCCAGGCAATTTTGTGTGTTAAATCAGGGTTATTGTACTATATGGGTGTCCGTACATTGTTTTTTTTCCTTTTCTTAGGGAATAGGTCTTTGCTCTCCCTTTGTGATTAACATCAGTATTAAATTGCCAATGGAGAAAGGCAGAAGACATTTTCTTGAAACCTGCTACAGATTTCCTGAATGTAGCCATTGCAGCTAATATGGCTCATGATGTACCTTTGTGTTCAGCTTGAGTTTATCTATCAACTCTTGAGAGGCAACATTAGTACGGCTCCCACTATCAATGATGACCCTGCAGACCTTCCCTTTAATAATTC
This sequence comes from Spergularia marina, assembly GCA_963680865.1. Lineage (NCBI taxonomy): Eukaryota > Viridiplantae > Streptophyta > Magnoliopsida > Caryophyllales > Caryophyllaceae > Spergularia > Spergularia marina. The sequence continues at coordinate 14,420,742 of OY804553.1, read as the reverse complement.
CCCTTTTGTGAAAATCTCTCTCTCTGACTGTTTCCCTGTGCTGGTAGAGAACTCAGTGTTTTCCTGATCATTAGAGCTTTCCCAATGTCTGGCCCTTCTTCAATTATTTCTCCTTCATGTTCTTCCTCAGGAGGTACATCTATCCAGTTTTCAAATTCTACCAGGCTGATAATCCTTTGTAGGACATTCTTGAAAAAATGCATGAAATACTTTAAGCTTGTTTGGTAGAGAGGAATTAGATGGAAAAGGAAGGAAAGGAAACCGATTTTACAGCTTTCCTACGTTTAGTTTGTAAAAATGCATGAGAAGTGGAATGAAAGGAAAGGAAATGATGTCATTTTCTTTTCCTCCCCAAACAGGCGGAATCGGATGAAAAGACAATGTATAATATAAAAACACCCACTTTCCTTTTAATTCCTCCAAATTTCTAATATGTAAACCATAGGAAACAGTAGTTCCCTTTCCTTTCTCTTCCTTCCAATGCTTTCCATCTAATTCCTCTCTACCAAACAAGGCGTTAACCTCTATTTTGACAGCAGGAATAGACCCTTCAGGTTTGCTTTTATTGGTAAACACTCTTTGATTAGCAGTGATGCTTGTTTTAACAAGGAGGACGTGCGTGTTCCTTTTGCTTCCTTCATTTTATCTTTTAGTGAAAATTTACTTTCTGAGAAACTATATTTCACTTTATGACATTGAGGTGGTAGCTAATTCTTTGAAATCCTGCACCTCATAAGTCCTACCAGATTAATCATATCTGTAACTTATGGCCAAACGAATGTGCTTATGGCTTGGACCGAGTAACTGTGACAGCTATTACCTTGGTAGTGCCTCTTATGGCTAACTGATAGTTGTTTTCTTCATGTTTGTGTTTGAAGTCTGGTTAAGCATTGGGAGCTCTATCTCTTGAATTGGCCTTCTGCATGTTGACTTGATCTAGAGTTACCGAGAAATATTTGTTGGAAGATACATAAACATAATACTTTAAAGAGAGACAAATGTTTAACTGTATTTCAGTTGGCTTCACGGCCACCAATGCACTGTACAATATATGATTAATTTGATTTTCCCACCCGCTAACATGACCGGTCAAACATTAACTCGTTGGCACTTGTTTGGGTGCTATAATTTGGCCAAAGTGAGAGTTGCACGATGAAGCAAACCTGCAATTTTCGTTTCCATTAAAGCAGTAGCTACACTTTGTTTAATGGTCCAAATTCTTTAATGCAAGGAAGTGAGATATACGGGAGGGAGCTGGTGGATTTAAGGAAGGAGAGTCGATGGGAGTTCCTAAATACATTCTTCTCTGTCTCAGAAGCAGTAGCTTACATGCAGGTTCTGTTCTCTCTGAAACCATTACATTCTCCCTAATATATTTGTTTGTTCGAGTCATCTTTTTGTATCCTTTTTCCCTGAAAGATAATGAGTGTGAACCTGTTTCTTGTTGAGTATGTTATAGCATCCATGTATACTTTTCATCCGTCGATGACATAACAGAGAAATGAACTAGCTGCTAGTAAAATGACATGAGTATTTTGGTACTTGGTATTAGTAAATGTCTTTAATATTCATTTTGTGTTTTTTTGTTGCAGCTGGTTGACAGATTGGATGAAGGGGCAGTTGCAGCAGAAGTTGGCCCTCTTGATTATAAGGGTCTATACAAGGCATGAGATTCTATGTTCCTCACTATGATGGTTATGTGATTTGTACACTACTGTGATTTAGTTGTCAGTGGTTACATTTGACAATATTTTCAGGCTGTTGGAAAGGCCTTGTTTAGAGCGCACGTGGAAGGGCAGCTTAAGGTGTTTATATCTTTTTTTTTTTTTTTTTTTGTACGTCAAGTTTCGAATGTTACTTTGAAACTTTAAAAGTAAATTTAGAAATGTGACTGCAGAGTGAGATTATGTCAAAGCCTGAACTATTTGTAGAGCCAGATCCAGAGTTGCCCTTGGCTCTTCTAGATCAAAAAGAGGTATTGAATTCTGATGGTCGTGTCATTGACCTTAATGAAAGAGAGGGCTCTTCTATTATAACCTATTTTATCTCATCAGGCGGGTAAAAAGCTTGTGCTGATCACAAACTCAGATTACCATTACACAGACAAAATGATGAGACACTCCTTCAACAGATTCCTTCCTAATGACATGGGCTGGCGAGATCTTTTTGATATGGTAAGTTTATCTGGTGAACTGCTTAATAATAAGTTAAAATCGGTGCTGTTATAAAAATTATTAACCTTTTCTTATTCTTGCTGATTCTCTTCGATTTAGCCATATTCCGTGGTAAAATTAGAGCTCGTTGCTCCTCTTTCTCTCGCCATGTCAAGTGCATTCAAATCTGAACTTATTCTTCCCTTTAGTGATTGTCAAAAAATGCTTTTTTTGGCCAGCTGTACTGTAAGCTTATGCATATTCTGATGTATCATGGTCGCTATCGCTTTGAGTGATCAATTTTTTTTCTTACTTTCTTATATGCATATTCTGTCAAGGGGGTCGACTGTTGATATCTACTTTACTTCCTGAACATTGTTAAGTCTAGTGGTTGTTGTAATGCTACATTCATCACTTATGATAAAGTGATTCTAACAGTGTTGGTTGAAAATTTAGTCTGGTGCACCTTACTGTTTCATTTTGGGACTACGGCTTGTAATCACAACTGCTGCTGGTGCTGTGTTGCAGGTGATTGTCTCTGCCAGGAAGCCAGAGTTCTTTCAAATGTCTCAGCCCATGTATGAAGTTGTAACTGGGGAGGGTCTAATGCGCCCGTCCTTTAAGGGACGTACAGGTGACTGTCTTGTGATTTATACAGTTCTCTTTCTCTAAAAACCTTAAATATCTATCTTTATATTGTTTTCAATTTCCTGTTCTCTGCAACTTCTTCTTAGCTACTTGAATTTTATGCAGGAGGATTGTACTCTGGGGGAAGTGCCCAGATGGTTGAGAGCTCACTTGGTGTCCAGGGAGATGAGATATTATATGTTGGCGACCATATATATACTGATGTTAGCCAATCGAAAGTTCACTTGCGGTGGCGTACAGCTTTGATTTGCAGAGAACTGGAAGAAGAGGTCAATTTCTTGTTTTCTCTTTGCTCTATGACATAGGAGTAAGAGTTGAACTTAAGCAACTGCGTTAATATATTTTTGTTTTATTCTCTCCTTCTAAATGTGACTTTAGATTCTAGGTATGTATACACTAAACACCCATCAACCTTGAATTCCCAATTTTGTGGAGAAATACAAGTTTGGTGCTCTCTGGATTTTCTTTTGTTTGACGAAGACCTACCTATGTTCCATTTCCAATGAGGCCAAAGAAACACTATTCTTCAGCTCTGGAAAATGATGAATAAAGGAAATAGGCTCACTAAGTTGTTTGAGCTTCTTTAAAAATAAAGGTGTTTGGGCTTCTTATATTGTAAAGTAGCAATTACCCCAATGCAATTCTCGACACAATTTTTTTTTTTGAATAAACTCGAAACAGCCTCTGTATTTTTCTACATAGCCACATAGGATTAAGGCTGCTTACATTTGACCCCCTATCCTGCAATAGGCGGGACCCTTTGAGGCACTGAGGTATGTTATGTATGTTTGGTAATGACCATTCTCCTGTTGTTTCTTCTCCAGTAACCTTTTTCTGCTAGTCACGATTTCAGATTCCCTTGTTCTTTTGGTTGTATTGGTGCCTTGGTGGGATGAGGACATGAGGGTTGGGTTATGAGGAGATGTTTAAATGAATCTTCGGTCATTTTCTGCAGAAGGGCTTTATTTTACATTCTAAATAGGCTTGTGTGTTGGCTGACTCTGAATTGGTTACCCCAGAACCAAAAGGAATGATGTGAGACATGTGTGTGGGGAAGAGATATGGAACTTATAGTAGGCTGATCTAATATAAATGGAAGTGCACTTCGACTGCATGTAATAGCTGTTAAATGTTTGAGTTGAGGGAGAAAATTGCTGAGCTATTCATCTGGATCTATACTCAGGATGTGAATTCTGTTATAAGAAGTTTTTTTTAAAGTAAATTTGAAAATAAAAATTCAAATGTTATACTCTTTGAGCAATGTTGTTTTTGTTGTTTTCTTTCTCTCTTTTCTTGACATTAATCATGACAGGGTTTCATGTCTAAAATTTCTCAAAATTCAGTATACTGCTTTAATTCGTAGCCGAGCTCAAAGATCTTCTTTGATAGAATTGATAAATCAGAAGGAAGTTGTTGGAGATCTTTTCAACCAACTTCGCCTTGCTCTTCAAAGGCGTATGAAGGATCGACCTGCTCAGGTATTTTTTCATCTTATTGATACCCACTTTTGGTGTCATAAATTTTTTATTTATGGCTTTTGACAGCAAGTTCTTCTTGACATTTTTTGTTACTCGACTTGTGAGGAAAGCTCCTTTGAGTTGGTTGATACCACTGCTGCTCTTCTTTCCTGCTGTTTGAGTTTTTGGTTATGCACTTTCTTGAAGCTCTCTTCTGATGCTCGATCTATATATTGTCGTTGTGCACAAAGCTCTATTTTACTTCTACAGTATGTTTGGATGAAGGAATGCAGGGAAAGTGAGGGGAAGGAAGGGAGGAAAATCCTTATCTGGGTACCAAATAAATATGTAGAGAGAAAAGAGAGGGAGAGATTTGCAGGGAAGCATGTACATTTATTAGCAAAGACTCTATCTTTAGCAGGCCATGTCATATTGGATATATATGAAATAGTGGTATATGTGCTGCAGCTACTTTAGCTGCTTGTTATGGCTCATAATCCCAGCATCATGAATTGTCAATTGAGATGGCATGCTGTTTCGTGATGTCCTGCCTAACTAAAAATTAGGATCTGACACTAGCAATATATGTGTAAAACCCATGTCTAGATAGGCGGAAGTTTTCTTACCAAATACTTTCAACATTGGGATGATTTGGTTTGTTCAAAAGGGTTGGGAATAGTTCCGTTCATCTCCCTCCTTCCTTTTTCTTCCTTTCAGATTGGTTATCCAAAGAACAATTTATGAATCCTTGTCTCTCCCTGCCCTAAAATTTCCTCCATTTTTAGAACATCGTCTCTTCATTTTCCTCCAGTTTCCTCCCCTCCCTTTCCCTCTTATTCCCTTCCCCCCCTATCTCTCGTATTTCCATCCAAACAAGCAGCTAATGTTAATTCATATTTTGGCTCTATCAAGTAACTCTAGGTTACTGTCTTAAATCGAGGAAGTTTGATTGTTGAGATTCTTTTCCAAAACATCAAATTTTCTAATGTGCGAAGTATGCTCTTGTAGACGCTTGCTGCGACCAAACTAGATGATTTGGAACTCACAGAGAGCCTGCAGAAGCTACTTATTGTCATGCAAAGATTGGATGAAAAGATTGCTCCTATGTTGGATTCTGATGGAGAGCTGTTCAATAAAAGGTAAGAAATCTTAAACAATTGGTTCACTTGCTTTTATGAGGTTTTTTTTTATTTTTTTTTATTTTTTATTTTTTAATTGAAGCCAATAGCAAATGGCTGTGAGCCCTCTTTGTGAAAGTTGAAGAGGTTGCTCGTATCAAAATTGATAAAGCAACAGCGATGCTTTAGAGTATACATATACACAACGACTAACCATACCATGTCGCTATGTTAGTGTATAATCTGATAATTTTTGTGCAGAAAAATTCACATGAAACCCCTTTGATGCAGGTGGGGATTTCTTTCTCGTGCAGGTCTGTGGGATAAAAGTCATTTGATGAGGCAAATTGAAAAGTATGTTTTATGTCCTGTGTCGAAGTAATATTTGAGCAATCAGTCTTTATTGCTGTTTCACTATCTCCCTAGATTGATTCCGTACGTCATCCCCTTTCCAACTTCTGAATGCAGATATGCTGACATCTATACATCCAGAGTTTCAAATTTTCTGCATTATACCCCGTTCATGTATTTCCGTGCACAGGAACAGGTACTACTATCCTTACCATTTGTCGCGTATCTCCCGCATGTTTTACTATCACTTTTATGGTACAACTATTAAAAGAAAATCATGTGTGCAACGATGACATCTCTGTTCTGTTGATGTTTCATCATACATAAATGCTGCACTGCGTTCTAGGTTACTCTTAATCACTTTACTGGGTCATCAACTCATCATACGTATGATACGTCAACTTTGTCTTTGCTAGAGTACGGAGAGACCTAAGTTATTCTTGTGTGTTTAGAGGTTTAGAAAGAGCGAGGGGCTTTGGGCAGAAGTAAGATGCTCCCTGTACATCTGTTACGATTTTTCTGATTTTATGCTCTTTTGATGCAGAACCTAGCACATGACTCATACTCCTTTTACTGTGAGAACCCGGATGAGCAGTAGAGAAGCATCTTCTCTTCGATGGGAAATCCAGACATCGCTTAAATTTTGGTAGCATCGCACTTCCGAATTGTTACATGCGCTAGCCAAAAAGAACAAATAAATTGTTACACGCGAAGAATGTAGTCTTACTTAGATGCCGTACTTCAATTGTTGAACCCTATCCATAAATGAATACATGATATTGGGAAGCTGTAGAAAATTATGAAGATAAAAGTGATATAACTTTTGTAATGGCTAAGGTCATGTAATCATGTTTGATATGACTTAATAACACATCAGTTAAGAGTTATTCAAATCAGAACAGAAATGTTCAAATAATTATTAATGTAATTTGTTGAAATTTAATCAAATTTTCAACCAATTCAAATGAGATTAGTTCAGAATCATTCAAATCAGATCAGATCAGATTGGAGTCATTTAGATCAGTTCAGAAAGATGCAATATTATCAAACGGGGCCTAAGTTGCAATCATGTTTCTGGTTTCCCTGCAACTTTGTCCATAATTGTCGTGGTTACGTAAGTAGGGTGTCAAGCATGGAAGTTTTGCGTCACAGTGTAATATGATGAGGTAGATTCGAGGAATTAATCGAATAACATCTCCAACGACGAGTCACATAAGATGTGGAGGTATCTGATTAGCTACCTATTAATGACATAAGCCTGCTACGATTAGTTGGTCAAATAGTCAACTTTGACTTTTCAACTCCTGCACAACCCAGTGCCCCCTACACGGCCTTTGATACTAGTTTACACCGTAGTTGTAATACCCCAAATTTTTGAGGAGGTTTCAAGTTTCTAAGAGATTAATGGCATATATGAGGTGCTTAAAAGGATTGAGAGTGCTACTCATACAAAAAAAAAAAAAAAGTTGATATTTCTTTAGGAAGACCATGTGATAAAAACTCCACCATTAAGCGTGCTTCATTGAGAGTAGTTTCAATATGGGTGATCTCCTGTGAAGTTTTTTAGGGTGCGCACGAGTGAGGTTAAAGTGCGTCGGAAAGACCCGTGTTGTTCTGTGGGGTCAGTACAAAACCTGTCAAGTTTCCATAGGTGGTTACTTCCGGTTCAGGTACGAGGCGGGGTGTTGCAAATGGTATCAGAGCAACCATGCGACGACATATTGATTCTGTAGTCAGGGTGCTCAAGCCAGCAGCCTAGTGGGGGAAAGATCCTGGAGTGACTATAGTTGGTTATCAGGCGCAACGAGAACGTTCCTTTCTTAAGAGGGGTGAATATAATACCCCATATTTATAAGGAGATTTATAAAAGATTAAGGTCTGATACCAATTGTAACACCCCCAAATTTCCTTTCTTTTTTAAAAACATTTTATCGCTAACCAAAACACAAATTAAGGAAATTCAGAGGTGTCACTCCTCACTCGAGTCAAAGACCCGAATGCAAGGAGATTTCAGAAGTTGAAATACAAATGTCTAATGATTTAAAATAATCTATTACAATCCATTAATTAAATTACAACAGTCCTAGATATGAAATATGAAATAGTATAAGTATTATTGATGGTCTAACAACTGAAAGTCTAAATTTGTTTAGTCCAACTAATAACTAAATAGTCGTCAATTCCCGCATGCATCAAATACTCCAAACCTGTGGTGCATTTAAAGAACAAAAACCACAGTTGAAAAAGTCAGTGAAATTGAGTAAACTAACACCTCAACTCGTAGAAAACCAAAACACTTACCTGAATTTTAAAAATGTTTTAATTTTATTTTTTTGAAAACCACACTTAGCACGGTATCATATAAACCATTCATCAAGACAAACTACATCACCAAAATAGAAATATCACAGTAGCTTCAACAAGTGTATAACATTTCTGTAATATATTTCCAAACATTCTTTTACATCTATTACGAGGAATCCATACAAAATTTATAAGTGGGATGAGCCGAATTTGTTTCCAACTCATCCAAACCATACAAATCATATATTTATAAGTGGGTGAGCTGGGTTTTTACCGAGTCACCAAACTATACCATTATATACGTGGGTGAGCCGAATCTTTGCCGACTCACCAAACTATACCATTATATACGTGGGTGATCCGGTTCTTTACCAACCCACCAAACCATACCATACAAGACTCCTAGACCTTAAGTGTTCACACCCCTTATTAAGTATTGCTACCCCAATAGAGTAGTACTAGAGCCAAGCCCACTTAAAAACTGAAGCGGTGAGGCAATAAAGTGGAGTCGATGTGACTCAAATCAATAAAGTGGAGTCAATGTGACTCAAACCAATAATCATCGTGTATCCTCATACTTTATTTTTATTTTGTTTATAATATCGATCATTCACACAAGTTTATACTCTAACAATCATACAATCATTCATAATTCAACCATACCAATATCAATTTCACACCCATCAACCATAAATTCCAACAACATCTTTCGAATCATAAACCAAACAATATATCAACGCATTAATCCAATCCAATCAAATCATGATATGAATATCAAAACAATAAATCGTTCTCCACCTAACATGACACTAGGTTCTCATCCATCACACCATCACATATAGCACATAAGTTTGAAAGGTTCCATAAGTTTAAGAAAGGCTGAGCATGCTAGTTTACATTTTCAATGCACACAAGAACACGACAGCACAACTGTCACTAGTATTTTTCGTCTACGAACTCATGGGCTACAATAACACAATCAATAATCCCAAATTAATACTAATCTCACCCAATCATTCATCTAATACTTATGTTAGCTCTACTCTATATGCAATGCCCATCACAATGAAATTTCTAAACCAACAATTATCAATTTAGCCAATAATTATAATTCTAATTCAATAATTAAATATCAACACTCAAATAACACCCAATTTAATTTAAAAATTCCCAAAGACTTAAAATCACTTTTAAAACAGAATCTAATTCATAAAAATCAATCCTTAATTATTATAATTTATTTAGGATTAATACAATTTATATTATGTTTTAATTATCAAAAACATGTTTAAATTACATAAAATTACATAAAAACGAATTAATTCAATCTAAATTCGAAAATTAGTTTATAATTCCCTAAATTATCAGTATTTCGAATTATTGATCATTAAAATTAATTTGGGCTAATTAAACTAATTAAGAAACAATTAACCAAAATCCTCCAATTTGCAATTTCTACAAACTTGAACAAAACCTCAATTTAATTCTTAAACTAAATTCAAGAACCCTAATTAACAGATTATAAACTAACTAAAGTCATAAGTTTTGAAATTAATTGGACCAATTTGAGTAATTAAGCTAATTAACCCCAATTTCGTGATTAGTGAAAAATCAACTTAAAACAACATCAAAACCAATTCTTTGTGTATAGAACTAATTCTAATTGATTACCCACTAATCATAACATCTATTAGGATCAATTAAACACAAATTAAAGTTAGAAAAATACTTCATAATCACTTTTTAAAGAGGAAGCCGAAAACAGGGGAAGAAAGGGGTGGTAGAGGCGTTACCCACGACAACAGAAGGAGGAATAAGAGGGCAGATGAGAGGTCTGATGCAGGAAGAAGAAGTTGAGCCAAGATTTGAACGACAAACATTGATGATGTGGTTTAAGGGCTTATTTGATCATCAAATTAAAACAACATAGCCTCTTAAAGAAAGGTAAAGTCATAACCTATTGATTACTTATTCAGAGCTAACCAAAGACATGGGAGTTAATTAAATAAATATTAAGCATGTATAATGAAGCCCCTAACAATAAGCAAGTAGCTAAAAATATGTGAAGCATGTACAAGAGGAAACCCATAAGAGAGGGTTTAATTTCTCAATTTGGAGTCCAACCTGCAACAAAGTAGCAGCTCCTTTTTCAACAAGTTCCACGCCACTCTCAAGCTGACACAAATCAAGATATAAGCTGCATATTTTAGAGACAAAAGGCAGATATTATCAGCCCCAAATGAGAAGTAAAAAAATCAACTTATAGCAGCTGAAACGCAGAGGACAGCAGCTGCAATTCTGACGCACATCAAGCAGCCCTTTCCTCTTTATTTTTCTTATGTATTTTTCTTAAGATATTTTTTAAGAGTTGCATAATTTAATATAGTTATAGGCAGAGTCTTAAACTCTATAAATAGAGTTCAGTTTTCTTGTAAAAACGAGAAAATGATGAATGAAAAATTGAGAGTGTTTCTCTTACAAAAAAATCTGGAATTGCATATCATTAGAATTAAGGAGTCTATGTTGAATTATACCTTAGATCCGGAATAAAACCGAGAACCGTATTCATGTCAGATTATCAAGATGAGACAGTAGCGGAAGCGTACCTTGATCCATCGTGAAAGGTTGTGGTGGTGGGTATGGATCTTCTAACTCTTTAACCTTCTCCTAAGGCACCAACTGATGATGGGATGTCAGAGAGTGAGAGAAAGATATGAGTTAGGGACCATGACCCTGAACCCTAGATATATATATATATATATATAGGGTGTCTTATTCCTTAATCGGCCCATCATTGAATAAGGAATAACTGACTGGTCTCTACACATATTTAGTCCATATTCTTATTAGATGTCATAAGCCCAAATACTTATGGTAAACTTGATCACTTCTGTAGGCTAACCTTAAGACGGCCAAATACACACTCATATATGGAAAACATGTAGGCCCACACGATTGTAATTCTAACAATCTCCCACTTGGGCCACATGTGTTTCTGTATAATATGTGCATAACCTTATGAGCTCAAAACTGTTGCCATCATTAAAGACATCTTCGAACAATCTGGTCCATTGATTATGCCAACATAGGACCAAAGCGACTTTCGTCATCCAATGACTAAATCCTCAATGATCACATTCATCAAACAGAATCAAACGACATAGATCAAATATGGATGTGTAGCATGGAAAATTACATGAAATGTGATCTTTACATGTCTATTTCCAACTAGTCCAACTATATTCTTTAGTGAGATCTTATTAAAAGATAAGAGGGTAAAACCATAAACTTTATTCTAAAACTTTAAACAAAAAACCATAGTACAAAACTTAAATGTGTTTATCAATAGAACATAAGTACCAAAAACTCCCACTAGTCCTCCAAAACCTTAAACAAAATAACACCCATATGAGCAGTATGCTCATGAAAGACCTTGGGTGACAAAGCCTTAGTAAACGGATCCGCAATCATGGAGTTTGTACCAATATGCTCTATAAACACCTCTTCCCTCTGGATTCTTTCCTTTACAGCACGGAATTTGAGCCTAATGTGTTTGGACTTTGTTGCGCTCGTGTTGCTATTGGAATACAATACAGCCGCTCTATTGTCACAAAACAATTTAAGTGGTCTTTCAACTGTGTCCACAATTCGCAGCCCTGCAACCAAGTTCCGTAACCATATCGCATGGTTGGATGCCTCAAAACACGCAATGAATTCTGCTTCCATGGTAGAAGTGGCAATAAGTTCCTGTTTTGCGCTCTTCCACGAAATAGCTCCTCCAGCCAGCAGAAAAGCATAGCCTGAAGTGGATCGACTACTATCAGGACATCCATTGAAGTCGGAGTCAGAATACCCAATGATCTCAAGATGATCCGACCTTCTGAATGTGAGCATGTAGTGTTTCGTTCTCTGTAGATACCTCATGACTCTTTTGGCTGCTGTCCAGTGATCCACACCCGGATTGCTTAAGTATCTGCCTAACATGCCAACAATGTACGCTATATCCGGACGCGTACAAACGTGAGCATACATGAGACTTCCCACAGCTGATGCATAAGGAATTGTCTCCATTTCCTTCTTCTCGAAACTATTCTTGGGGCATTGACTTAGACTGAATTTGTCTCCTTTTGCCACAGGGGTATCCAGTGGTTTACATTCTTGCATGTTAAATCTCTGTAAAACCTTATCGATATAGTTCCTTTGTGATAATCCAAGGACACCTCGAGAACGATCTCGATGTATCTCAATTCCTAACACAAAGGCTGCTTCACCAAGATCTTTCATCTCAAAATGTTTTGATAGAAGTCTCTTGGTTTCATGCAGAAAACCTATATCATTGCTGGCAAGCAAGATGTCATCCACATATAAAACTAAAAAATATGCTTACTCCCACTAAACTTATGGTAAATGCAATCTTCCACAGAGTTCATCTCAAAACCAAATGAGAGTACAGTCTCGTGGAATTTGAAATACCATTGACGAGAAGCTTGCTTGAGTCCATAGATGGATTTCTTCAATTTGCAAACCATCTTCTTTGCATCTCCCGACACAAAGTTTTCAGGTTGCACCATATAGATTGTCTCGTCAATGTCACCATTGAGAAACGCAATCTTTACATCCATCTGATGTAACTCAAGATCAAAATGTGCCACTAATGCCATTATTATTCTAAAAGAGTCTTTCGAAGAAACTGGAGAGAAAGTCTCTTTATAATCAATGCCTTCCTTTTGAGTAAAGCCCTTTGCAACAAGACGAGCCTTATATCTCTCTACATTGCCATTTGAATCCCTCTTGGTTTTAAATATCCATTTGCAACCAATAGGTTTCGCACCTTCAGGCAACAGAACGAGATCCCAAACATCATTGTCTTTCATGAACTTAATCTCATCATTCATGGCATCAATCCACTTTTGAGAATTTGAACTTTGCATAGCTTGATGAAAGTTAATAGGGTCATCTTCCAATGAAACTACACTTTCCTCATGTTCTTGGAGATATATAAAATCATCTGAACAAGTACTTCTTCTCACTCTAGTGGATTTCTCCCTTAACGGCATTTGTTCTTGAGGTGTTTGAGTTTGCTGTACCCGAATGATCTGTTGATCCTCAGTAGGGAGGTTTTCAACAATGTCTTCCTCATTGTCACTATTAACAACTGGAGGAAGAGAAATAGATTCCTCTTCAAAGACAAAATCTCCAACCTTATCCTTCCCTCCAAACTCAATATCCTCAAAGAACTGGGCATTTCCCGTCTCAAAAATGTTTCTGGTAGTGGGATCATAAAATTTATACCCCCGAGACTTTTCAGAGTACCCAACAAAATAGCTACTAACTGTTCTTGAGTCCAATTTCTTTTCATGTGGTCTATAAGGCCTTGCCTCAGCTGGACATCCCCAAATGTGTAAATGTCTTATACTGGGTTGTTTTCCAGTCCATAACTCATAAGGGGTCTTAATAGTAGCCTTTGTTGGAACTCTGTTAAGGATATACGCTGCAGTCTTTAGTGCATCTCCCCAGAGTGATTCTGGTAAGGTAGTGTGACTAATCATACTCCTCACCATGTTCTTTAAGGTCCTGTTTCGTCTCTCCGCTACACCATTCATGCGAGGAGAACCTGGCATGGTGTATTGAGGGACGATTCCACACTCCTCTAGGAATTTGGCAAATGGGCCTGGACATTGTTCACCGGATCCATCATATCGACCATAGTATTCACCACCACGATCTGATCTGACAGATTTAACCTTTTTGCCAAGTTGGTTCTCCACCTCGGCCTTAAAAATTTTGAACATGTCCAGAGATTGAGACTTCTCATGTATGAGAAAAAGATAGCCATATCGAGAAAAATCGTCTATGAACGTGATAAAATATTGTTGGCCATTTCTACATGGAGTAGGAAATGGTCCACAAATGTCCGTATGTATCAGTTCTAAGACATCCGTAGCTCTATTGGCATCTAATCTCCTTTTGTTTGTTTGTTTCCCCTTAATACACTCAACACAAAGTCGGAAATCTGAAAAATCAAGGGGATCAAGAATTCCATTTGACACAAGTCTTTCAATTCTTTGTTTAGATATATGACCTAAACGTTTGTGCCAAATTGTAGCAGAATTCTCATTAGTTAATTTTCGTTTTATGCCTCTTGTAGTTGTATGCAAGGTTTCGTTATAGGAAGCAATTGTTTCAAGCAAGTAGAGCTTATCATAATGGGACAAAATACCAGTACCAATAATTTTTGAATTATGAAAAAGACTAAACTTATTGTCTCCAAATGAACAAGAATAACCAAATTTGTCCAAAGCAGAAACAGAAACTAAATTCCGTCTAAAAGACGGTACAACAAAAGTCTCTTTCAAATCCAAAAAAGAACCAGTCTTTAGTAATAATCTAAATGTCCCTATTGCTTCAACTTCAACCGATTTGCCATCACCCACAAAGATGCATCTTTCATCATCACTTGGTTTTCGGCAGCTCAGGCAACCCTGCATAGAAACACTTATGTGAGTAGTAGCACCGGAATCTACCCACCAAGTATCACTAGGCACTGAAGCTAAATTAACCTCAGAACAAACCATAGCAAGAAGTGTACCTTTCTTTGCACGCCAAGCATGATACTTGGTGCAATCCTTCTTGAAGTGTCCAGAGTTCTTGCAGAAGTAACAATCAGGTGCTACATCTGTATGGGATTGATGTTTCTTCTGTACTGGAACTGCAGCATCCTTATTGAGTTTCCTTTTCCTTGACTTAACCTTAGAGGTACTTGCCAAATGAGCACTTTCTGTTCTTTCTTGCTTCATTCTCTCTTCCTCTTGCACACAATGAGACATGAGCTCATTAAGAGTCCATTTCTCCTTCTGGCAGTTATAACTTATCTTAAACTGGTTAAACTGCAAGGAAGAGATAACATAACCAAATGCACGAGCAAATCATCAGATAGCTCTAACTTTAGTGCCTTAAGTTTTGAAGCAAGATAAGACATCTCCATGATGTACTCCCTTATATTGCCTTTGCCTTTATACTTTAAGGAAATCAAGTTCAACAGAGTTGTACCGATTTCCGCTTTATCATTTTTGACAAACCGTTTCTCAATTTCCTTGAGAAATTCTTTGGCAGTAACCTTTTCGTCAGAGTCACCCCTGAATGTTTCCGGAATTCCTCTCTTCATGATCATCAGACACAAGCGATCAGAGCGATCCCACTTCTCAAAGTACCGCTTTTCCTCTGCGGTGCTTTTATCCGTAAGAGCAGTGGGTTTATCATCTCTCAAAGCAAGGTCCAAATCCATGCAACCGAGGACAATACTCACATTTTCTTTCCATTCCTTAAAATTTGTCCCGTTAAGTACAGGAATAGAGCTAAGATTAGCAGATATCACAGAAGCTATATTGTTCACTGAAAATAACAAAAAAAAACGCTCACATAAGTTCTTTTATTTTAAGAGTTAAATCAGACATTGGTAGGGCCCATCACAAAGTACCATGCACAACATTAATAATCTAGTCTTTGGACAGAAATATCAACTTATAATTTGGCACCTCCTTTAGTCATAGTAAAATAAATATTGACTATAAAATCCTGTCAAATAACAACACAATCTTTGGATTGATTTATTATTCACATGGAAATAACCAAATATTCGTCACATATTTACTACTATACATGTATATACAACTCGGCCAAATATTAGCCTTCCTTTGGGCCGGGTAATATCCGCATGAATCATGTACACACCATCTTATGTCTAAATAAAATCAATCTCCACAAGAGAGGTCACTTTGGCGACATGTTGTTTTAATTAAATTTATTGTAGGAAATAAGACATCTTTAATTGATTTAAACCAAAACGTCCGATTATTTAACTTTGTAATCATGATGACCATGATCCGAATGTGTAATTATAAACCGACTTTGACAAAACCTAACGCCAAAGCTACATGGTCCAACCTTAACGTGTGTTAAGTCTTTTAACATGCTTGTCACAATAACATAGAAAATAACCAAATCATATCACAGTAACAAATCAATCAAACAATAAACCAAATTACAAGATCAACTGTAAAGCAAAAAAAACCACGACCATGCGACACACACGTATGTAGTTCATGGATAAAGATTGATCAGAGAAGAACCTTATACTAACATAGCATAAGCGTAAGACTTACCTTAAATCGATCGAACAAGCGGCAAGCTTAATTAAGTCAACAGTTAAGCATGAAAAAAACTTTAATCACCGATCTCGCACATAAACGAAACACACTAACACAGAACTTGACTTTAGGCGACAAACTTAATTACCGTACGTACATGCCTTAACCAACCAAACAAACAACTTTATCTTGATCGAAATTTCATGCGGCAAAACCTTAGTTTGATCATAAACTTTATTTTAAAACTTGATATAAAAATTAAAATCAAACCTCAAGAGGAAAGCACACAAAATTTTCCACCGCATAAACCATGTATCAAAAACATACCGCCGCAATCAACACTTATAATATAGCCTTGATTCATATAAAAACTAACCCACCGCTTATTAAAGCATCTTTGACCAAACTTATGCACGTACGTGAATTAACATACTTACCGAATTGCGATAAAAGGAAAAAAAAACAACTTGAAAAGCAATTCACTACCAAACTTCAAACGTAAATTGGTGTGTCGAAACGGATTGCTATAAAACTTAATCGCAACTCAACTAGTACAAGTTAAACATAGTCCGAAAAACACAAAAACCTTATACCCAATAATTTGACATGAATTGGCTCTGATACCAATTGTTGAATTATACCTTAGATCCGGAATAAAACCGAGAACCGTATTCATGTCAGATTATCAAGATGAGACAGTAGCGGAAGCGTACCTTGATCCATCGTGAAAGGTTGTGGTGGTGGGTATGGATCTTCTAACTCTTTAACCTTCTCCTAAGGCACCAACTGATGATGGGATGTCAGAGAGTGAGAGAAAGATATGAGTTAGGGACCATGACCCTGAACCCTAGATATATATATATAGGGTGTCTTATTCCTTAATCGGCCCATCATTGAATAAGGAATAACTGACTGGTCTCTACACATATTTAGTCCATATTCTTATTAGATGTTATAAGCCAAAATACTTATGGTAAACTTGATCACTTCTGTAGGCTAACCTTAAGACGGCCAAATACACACTCATATATGGAAAACATGTAGGCCCACACGATTGTAATTCTAATAGTCTAATGTGTGGAGCATCTAGTAGTCTAAATTCTGAGTGTGTCATATCGTTAGAGTGAGGGCTATCCTTTTAGTTGCTTAATTTGGTGAGTAATATCTAGATTAAGAAGCTAATTTTAGTTCTTAATTTGCTGAGTGTGTAAACACAGAGCTATTAAGTCCATATCCCTTGTTTTTACAGTTTTACAAAATCGAAAAACACAAAAAAGAGTCATTAGTTTTCATTTCTGTCGAGATGGTGTGTAGGAGTGCATCAGGGTCGACCGGCGAGGATGATCGGCGGCGACGATATGGGCAGGAGGAAGGAGCGCGCATGCGAGCTGGGTGTGCGGCGTGCGACAGGAAATAGAAGCAGAGGAAGAAAAGGGGAAGAGGTCGACTCTGTTTTTATAGGGAGGGTGTGTCGGTTTTTTTTTTTTTTTTTTTTTTTTTTTTTTTTTTTGTTTTCTTCTAATTTCCTTCTTTTGGGTTGGGTTTGATATGGTTGTGTTTTGGGCCAAGTTGTGTTGGTTTGGGTTAGTGTTGGTCCGATAGTTAGAATTGACCCAATTTAGAAATAGGACCCAAATAAAATTTTCGATTTTAGAATTCATTCCTGAATTCGTTTTTGAAATCGACTTACAAATAACATTTAAAATTATTTTCCACTACAATAATTTAATTAATAATTCTTAAATAATAATATAAAATATTTTTTAAAATTTTCGGGATATTACATAAGGTGCTTAAAATGATTGATAATGCTACTCATAACAAAAAAAAAGTCAACTTTCCTTTTACGGAAAATGTACGTAGTACCCCTGTGTACTTTGGGGGTTTACACGCGTGCATCTCAACTTTATGCACACGGTACCTCTCGTACTTTTGGAAACTGCACAGTGTGCGCTTTTTTTATAACTTTGTTAGTCAATCCGTTAACCCAAACCCCTCTCCCTTTCATTTTCTCCCTCCTCTCACCCGACGCACCACCACATATAGCTCACCACCGGCCACCTAGACATGCCACCACCATATTCGATCAGACCACCATCGGCCTAATTATCGTACGCCAGCGACTCCACCTCGACCACCGTCAACCACCACCGACTGGATTCTCTCGTTCTCACTAAATCATTTGCCCTCTATCGCGATTTCCCCCCTTCCCTTTGTACTGCGCCTCTTCTCTTCGCCGCCCTTCTACTACCCTCATTGCTATCCCCTCTCTTCGTGTCGCGCGAGGTGGTTTCTAGGCTCGCCGACGTTCGCTGGTGTGAGTGGCGCCAGTGGTTGGTGAATGCCAACGCCGGGAAGTGGGGGGAGGAGAGAGAGAGAGACTTGTGTTTTTGATTTGTATGAAAATGGGTTAATAGGTAATTAATGGGTAAACTAGCTTTTGGCCCCGTGAATACACGGGATCATTTTAATTTATTTGTAAAATTGTACTAACATATTAACTATATCGAAAATAGAATCAAACTTATCAATCACAATATCGATAATAAACATGACCAAGATGATCATATCTTGAAAAAAAAAGATGTACAATATAAACTATTAGCAATTACAATATCGATTCTCCACTTACCATCATACTTTGATAGTAAAATATAAATATTAGAAAGTCTTACAAAAAATACATAAAAATACACTCTAAATATAGATATATCTTCTCATGTCTAAAAATCTCTCTTTGATGAACTTTGTACATGAAATGATATTTTTTTCACCAAATTCAAATAAAATCATAACATATATATACTGATGTGAATTAAAACGTAACCGATACAATTGGCAAACGAAGAGCCAAGAGACACCATATTTAATGTCGTTTTTATGATTAATAATGGTGATGATTAATGATTAATTTATTAAACTTTAAAGAAATTTATGTTAAGAAGTCGAAGTGACTCGTAACGTTTAAATGGGCAGCCCAAAAGAATAATATTAACTGAAGCATCACCTAGTGACCCATGGCCTTTCCACGTGACCAAGCCCCCAAAACTCGTCAGAGAACGTCACGTAGGACGTTGATGCTAGACAATATGAATTATGATGTGAATATTGAAATTTATGAAAATTAATTTCAAATAAGTTGAAGTGTTTTCAAACGTTTATGAAGGCAACTCAACAGATTTTATTCACCTAAATTAATTTGGGATATTAAAGGATGTATGACATAGAGGAGAGAGAATGCAATTGAACATCGGGACGACACGTAGGAGATGAGGTGGAATTTTTTGGCTCTGGATGCCTTCAAAGGCTGCCACGTAGGCGTGGAAAGTAGCCTATTAAAGGTATAGTATTGATTAAGGTTTAATGGGTATCTAATTTTTTTTTTTTTGGAACAATAATGGGTTCTAATTAGATAGTTAATAGTGTCGAATTACTGCTAATTAAGGCATTAATATAGAATCCCTAACGCTGTTATAACGGAAGAAGCAAAAGCGGGTATGATGTGCAGTTTTCGAAAGTACAGGGGTACCGTGTACACATAGTTGAGGTATAGGGGTACCATGTGCAAACACCCAAAGTACAGGAGTACCATATGCATTTTCGGTCCCTTTTAAAAAGTTCATGTAATAAAAACTCTACAATTAAACCATGATTGATCGTGAATAGTTTTAAAATGGGTGACACTCGTACTCAGTAGCTAGGTATCACGGACACTTCAATGATCTAGCGTGTCCGTGTCCGACACCGTGTCGGACACCGACACCTACACGACACCTGACAATACGTGTCCAAAACTCTTAAATCGGTGTCCATTATTATATTGATCTTTTGTCAATTGGAAAACTTTAGGCCACCTCCAAGACACTTCTAGACACTTCAAGAATCTAAAATTAATAGAAAATTGACAATAAAGGTGTGAGTTGAGGAGTATTTATCATCAAAAATCTCTCTTATATATATATATTAGATTCTTTATCTAAGTTTTATTTTATAATCAGTGTTAATATAATATTAAATTAATATTTAAATTAGTAATATACTTTTTCAAACACAAAATATGTATTTTAGATAATTTAAATTAGACGTGTCCGTGTCCTATAATTTTTGGACTGACGTTTTCCGTGTCCGTTTCGTGTCCGTGTCCGTTTCTGTTTTCGTTTTGGTGCTACCTCAGTGGTAAAAACCACTCCCCGTAAATATGGATATGTGTCTCTCGGCTAAAGAAGATCATTATCTCTCACTCTCTGAATAACCTCTCCCCTCACAAACCTCATAAAAATGGCTTCCACAAATTAAACCCCTCACATCCGCCCACCATTAATGTTCCATTAAAGAAAAAAATGAACCGCTTAAGATGGGTAATGGACGGGTCTAGCTTCTGGGAGGTGGACGTATCAACAACCACAACCATGGACGGGGTGGCCCGGCCGCTGGCCCACGGTGGCCCGCTTCCACTTGGTCTCTCAAGGGGCACCAGGCTTTCAAGGCCCAAGCAGATTGACTTCTTTCAGAGGTTCATGGCTGCCCCCTTTGTCCCTTGTTTCTCTCACTCTCATGGTTTCTCTCTCCAGCGTGCTCTCGTCTTGCCTTTGGCCAATGACTGGTATATTTCACTTTTTTTTTCTTTTTCTTTTTGGTGTGTTTTTTTTTGTATAATGTATCTCTCTTCAATCTTCTTTTAATCTTGTTGGGGAATTTTGAGTTGTTTTTCCAGCATTTGTGACATCCTTTGCTTATCATATTTAGACACTGACTGTTTATAATAGTGGTGCTAGTCTGCTAGATTGAAAATGCTGAAGATTTTGTTATCTTTGAACCCACTTCGCCAAACCTCTCAATCTTGGTTTGATGTTCTGATGACTCTTTTCAGTTGGTTTGATCAAAGTGGGATGCGGGTTTGGGGAATTCTTGTGCTGTTGTAGTTTATATTTAGGCATATATTTCGATTTAGTCGACTTTCAGGGAGTGGTTATTCTGCTGTTTGGGGATGTGTGTCTGAATTCTAGGTGGTTGGACCCCGGGGCTATTTTTATTATTTGGAGTGCATACCTATTTAAGAGAACAATCATTGCTGCAGCATGAAAACAAGTAGAATGATTAATGGGAATGCCAACCAGGCTTATGGAGGACGTTCCAAGGAGGCAAAACAAGAGGCTTGGATATGGATTACACCTTTTTGTGTCAAAAGTAAAGCGGATACTACTTATGAGTGCTTGTTGCTGGTTGGTGTATGGTACACTACAGAGGAAGTGTTGTGCTTAACCAGACGAGAAGTGAATTTTGGTGGGGTGATTTATGTTTTTTGGCTACGGATGCTGTGCCACTTGATGTTTGAGGGGAAGGACTGATCGAAACCACTGAACTGTTTTCTTCAATACTCAAGAATTTTGGAGCCTTCCTGTTCATAATGAGTAATTAAATGTCGGTAAAAATTGGCAATACTGCCACTTTTTGGGTAGTTCAAAATGCAAGAATGATTTAATTTAGTGTGGTGCGTGATTGAATTTCTTTGTAAGGTGGTGTGGTTGAAAAATAGATCTATGATTTTGTGCTATTGAAACTACTCTTAAAAAATTACACGAGGTTGCTAATTGGTGTGGACCATAGAGTGTCTTTGTCATAATAGATAAAGAACACATCTATTGTAATTTAGGGTCTGCTAACATGATTGTCCTATGAAGCCATCATAATGTGAGAGCTATGAAGATGTGGAAAGTAGGGACAATGTCATACTAAAGTGAATGAGGGCAAGTTATAAAAAAAAGTTCCACAAAAAAATTAAAGGAAATACTAAGGCAATACATTGAGACAAACAAAGACAAATTCGTTAGGAAAAATGGAACAAAGTTTGAATATTAAACAAATGAAAAAGAAACTCGAAACAAAAATAAGTCAAACTCCAATCTAAATCGTGAATTTGTATCCCTTTCTCATGTTAGTTTAGACACTTTTACAGTCATACTACCTCCTTCGTACATTTTCGTGATGATGTTGATGCATTTCCTTGAAAGTGAAAGACGTTTCTCGGCTAAAACCCACCTAAATTAGTGAAAACCATAAAAAGTTCCTTGTTATCAGATAGTTGTTTGTTGCTCGTTTCATGAGATAGATCGCCTCCTCTACATGCGAATATACACATGTAAAAGTTTTCGTTAATAATGGAGTGATGTTCTATAAGGGCTATCATGTTAATATTTATTAACATTAGTTATGGTCTTTGAGAGAATGAATACTTCGAGTCTTTGAGAGAATGTTAAGTTGTTGGATGCAATTTACACATCTTCCTAATTATACTCCCATGTCCCCTCTTTTCAAGTTGGAACTATAACTGGGCAAAAAAAAAGTTGTGTAATGATGGAGGTATAAATGAGCCATTGCCTCCTGCAACAAACCTAGTTAACATCGTATTGCGATCATGATGCTTAAGGCGAGAGGCAAAGTTTATCTTCTCCCCCTTTTTTTCCCTTTTTTCTCTTCTTCTTGGAGATATATTTCCTGTAGCACCATAATTATTTGATAGTAGAATCTCAATTGTTAGATTGAGAGGTTACATTCATAGACATTACAGTTGAGAGTTGCGTCTTCATTAATCACAAGTTGTCACCTTAGCAATCCCAAGAATATTAGTTAGGTAGTGCGATTCTCGAAGCAATTTTCATTAGGGGTCATCCGTAAGTACCCTCTCTATGTTTTCATCATAGGGGTAAAGCTTGCATACAACCCACCCCCCTTATCCCGCCTCATGGCGGGAGCCTTTGAGGCACTGGAGTAATGTTGTTGTTGTTGCTGATACCGCAACGGTGAACCAAAACCGAGATTTAGAACCATATTGGAAACTTGGTTTTTGCCATTACTCATGGGGCTTTCCTAAATACTTCCTCATAGCGATACGTCTTCTCTGTGAGTTGAACTCCTATGTTGGAACTCTTTATAAATGCTTGCTACTGCAGTTTGATTGTGTGTCTTTCATCCATTGGATATGAGTAAACCAGTTGATAGCCTGCCAATTTTGTGTAAAACAGATGAAGTACCCTAGCTAGTGGCCTATTCCTTTTTTAATGAATGTTATATGCAGTTAATTATTGTTGATTCCACTTTATTAGTTATTTCTTCAATTTTTGTCACAGACAATAGTGATAGTGAACTGTGTTAGAATATTGCTGAGGAAGTAACATATTGGTTTTTGTCAGTTTTCTCTTTCTTTTCTTTTCCTTTTCAGTCAAATGAATGCATGTGTAATGTATTTAGATCGGAAATATCTAATGAGTATGCTAAATTAGATGGCCTCGGTTTCAATTGCAAGATGATTTAGTTATTGTAATTCGTTTAATAAAAAAAAAAGCTGCTGTAGCATGACGTTGTAGTGCTAAGGATGGGACTAAGGGTAATTTACTGGGGGAGAATAACACTAGATACTGTGAGAGGGTAATATACTGGGATTTTGGGAATATTTAAGACATATTCTGAGAGATTGAGGCGTGAGGAGGATATTAACTTGTTAAAGTTTGCTGTATTTGGGTTATTTAGCAGGAGGGACAGAAAGCTCTATTGAAAGATACCTAAGATTAAGTCTTGTAAGTATAGATAAATCTCCTTTTGTACTTTGGAACTGGGGGGTATTCTTGGTCCTTTGAGCTTGTAACTGGTAGTAATCCTTGTTGTTCGTTGAAATAGTGTATCTGCTCGATGAATTCCTTCATCCTTCGACCTTCGTACCAATGCATCCATGGTGTATTACTAGCTTTTGTCGAATGTTTCTCACTTGATTTTATTTATATTTGTTAAGATATATATTTGTTGTTTTCCACTCCCTTCACTTTATTTTATTTTTATTTTTTTGGAGGTCTGTTGTTTTCCATGTTTAGTATTTATAGGTTTACGAAAATGATTAAGAAAACCTCTTAGAACTTATGAATGCTGTGTTTTATGTCCTTTCTGAAATCTTAATTTGGTATCCCATGCTCTTGATTAAGGTGCCATATAATTTACCTTTAAGCTTTTTATTTAATTAAAATTACTGGCATGATTGTGGATTGGCTATGCAATCTAATTGATACTTATGTCAAAGGTGACGCAGGTTTACTTCGTTGCTGGGATGTTTCGACTTGCAAAAATTTGTCGCTTCTGTAAAAAATGCCCAACCATCAGATTCATCATTGCTGCAAGTCATGGGAAGGCATCTTTCTGATAAATCGCTTTATGCCTTTGGTTTTTGTTCAGAGTTCCTTATCACATCTGATGATACGCTGCTCCTTGCTTACGAAGCACGTGATGATATAAAGGCTGCTCGACAGAAGGCTGTTTTTCATCATAAGGCAAGTATTTTCAACGCAATTACAAGCTGTAATCGTACTCTGTAAAAAGGTTGTTGCTTGTGGTCACGTTTGTGTGACATTTGCTGCATATTTTAGTGTGATGAGGAGCTTGGGAATTTTAATTTCACAGTTATTATAAGGGATGTGGTCTCACGAAAGTTGTCTTGGGATGTCCTAAATTGCCTTTACTTCCTTTGGTACTTTGTACATTTCATGTCTGCATCTGGATTTTCCTTGTCAATTTTCTCTTTCCTTCGTGAGATTTCCTATTTCCTTTCTCTGGAGATTTATGATGGGTATCTATTACCGATTTTGCAGTTTTCCAATCATAATCTGACATTGGAGGCAGTTTGTCCTGGACTTTTCATCGACAAGGATGGAAAATACTGGGATGTACCAGTTTCAGTGGCGGGGGATGTGGCATCTGTTTCTTCTGACTCTGGTATTAGTTACCACTTGTGTTTACAGCATATCTCAGGGGCAGCGGAGCCTGTCAAGGGGAATGACTCCAGTGACGTTCCTGTCGGTCTACTACCTGGACTCAGTCTCAAAAGCGCCTGTTCTTTTAAGAAGTGTATGGACTTCTGGAGGAGTCAAGCGAACAAGATGAAACTGGTTCAACCATTTGATATCTTTCTGTCAAGCCCTCATGTATCTGCTTCAGCTGTTATTGGTGAGTCGTGCTCACAGATTTAATTTTATGCTGCGCCAAATCTTTACATGTATCTTTATGCGGATGGCTTTTGGTATCAGTCTACGGAAGAATCCCTCATCTTCCTGTGCTAATCTTGTTCTGACTTGGAAAGGAAGGTTATGCTGTGTATAACGACTCCACCCGCAAGAAACTCACAGGATTTCTCGTTACTCATGCCCTCCCCCCTCCCGCCTCTCCCAACATGCACTTTCTTTTCACCATACTTCGAAAACAATCTGTTAGAAGTGTGCTGTCTACCTGTCCTATCGATGACCATGACTTTCCCTGTGATTTCATGCTGGCTTCAATATCTTTTAAAAGTGGCCTACAGATGTATAATAACTCCAGCGTTTATTTTGGTTTTGTCGATGAACTGGCATTACTGTAACGCTCATCTTTCGTATCTCATGTGTATTGCTTATGCCTCCAGATGTACTTATGGTACCATACGTCCTCCTAGCTAATTCTCGTGTTTGTTTATTCCTGCAGGAGCAGTTGCAACTGCATTGCTTGGAGATAATGCATCAAGATCTCCATTGGATGATGAAGCAGAGGGTTACACGCGCTTCAATCTCTATGCATCTGGGATGAAATCAGCAATCTTGGGCGATTTGTTTGCAACTTTGTCACTTACTGCTCAGCATGGAAACTTTCAAAAGCTGTTTTTCGATCTTTCTAGGATCCATCTCCGTCTAGACATACCTTCAGGTTCCAAATTTCTTTCAGCTGCAGCATTTGTGGCCCAAAATGTTTACACTTCCAAACCACCACCCCTTCAAGCTGTTCATGCAATGTGCCCCAATGCTACTTTATCTCTTCAGCAACAGGTGCTCACTATACCGCCTTGTTGTTTATGTTGATTGTGTTGGATTGACAATGATAAATGTCAGCCTTAATGTTCTTAATGATGCTTTATGAAAACAGTAGGCACCTAGGTGGTGTTGCAATTTTCTAATACTTTGTATTAAGTATGTGTTTCCTTCTAGCCTTGTTTGCAAGCACAAATGCAAAGTGCACAAAATGTGCGACCTTTTGTTGTTTTTAGTTCTGTAATTGGCTTGACAATGGTGATGGCTTGAGTCAAAACCTTTGTTCTATATGCTTGATGCTTAGCAAGAACAGTGGGAGGCATTACTAGGGTGCAACTTCAACTGTTACTAGAGCTTTGGTTACACTGGACGTGTTGAACCCTTCTGACATATCTGCAACCATGTACTATTCGCATACTTGGGGTGCAGTTGTCCTACCATTCTCGTAGGCCCGTTGTTCCCATGTAGGCAGCTTTTTATGGATCATGGAAAAATAAGGCTATTATATAGACTAAGATAAACACACTTTTAGTCTGCATAAAGAGGCTTGTGACTGTCCACGATTCTTGAAGGAGGCGATACCTTTTTTTTCTTTGAAATAATGGAGGCAATTCCTATATAGGAGTAGATTACTTATTTTATGAGGAATTATGTAAATGGATTGGTATATTCATTTTCTTTTTGTGCTAAGATTAGGCACTGGTTCACATAATAAGTGTATAGAGCTCTATTGGGTGCTGATACATTTTCTTCTATTGCAGGTTGCTGGACCATTCAGTTTAAGAGTTGATTCAGCCATTGCCATCAACTTGAATAATCAAGAGTGGAAGTTAAACCTGGAAAATCCTGTTTTTGCAATTGAATATGCTTTGCAAGTCCTCGGCTCAGCAAAAGCCATCGCTTGGTATGCACCTAAGCAAAAGGAATTCATGGTGGAGCTTCGTTTTTTCGAGAGATAATTCTTTGTATTTTTTGCCTCTCTGTAAAGAAGCCTTACGAGAAACGGAGGTGTAATGGAAATTCCATCACCCAAACTCGGGCTTTGCTAAGGTACAGTCTTTGCAATGAAAGGCAACTTAGAGCTTTTCTCTTAGGCAGAATTGTTTCACCAAGTAGATTTACATTTTGGCTTGGGAAAAATGGGATGTGATAATTGAATTTGTATTTAATCTGTTTATTTGGGCAAAAAGAATTTACTCTGTAAGAAATTGGTATACAGCACAGGCCCCCTTTTTTTCTTCTCATTGTTGGCGGATAAGTAGCAGCTCGTGCTCAAGTGAAGAAAATGGTGAGCAGCCAATGTTGTCTATTTTCTGGCTTTGTTAGATGGCGCCGATGGAGAAATAAGCAGTAGCTCTCTAGTAGCATAAATTCTTGTAGTGTGGATGCATGTAACAAAATGGTGAGCAGAACTCGGATGTTTATCCAAAGAGTTGCCATTGATTTACACAAGTAATCCACGAAGTATTGTTCATATCTTCCATACATGAGCAGAGAAATCATAACCATTGAAAAAAACTCCGAAATAAAGACGCCACCCTGAATTTTACAGCAACACCTACAGAATTTAACCTTCAATGAGGTCTGCCCAACAAAATTGTAGCATTCTGAGTTCAACAAAAAATCATGTTATTCTTCTATCTAGCCTTGTTCTTCACATGTCGTACAACTTGCGTCTCACCGCCTCCTTGCTTTCTTCTTGAAGTTACTGCCTATACTCTGTCTGGATTCCTAGTGCTCCAACAGCTATATAATTAACACAAATGAATTCGTGTGTTCGGACATCAGCTATCACCAATAGTAAGGAAGTTTACACTTGCTGATGGTATAACGCCTCCCAAAACTGACTGCAGGACTTCCTAGGGGAAGGCCCATATGCGCTTCATCGTACTTCACCTCTACTAAGCAGAGGCCATGAGGAGGGGCAGCCAATGCATATTTGGCCAATTCCCTACGGTCTCGAGTTTCCAAAATCTTGGGAACAATATCAGGAGGAATCGCTTCCCTTCCAATTTGAAGCAACAAAGCAACCTACATAATGAAAAAGGTTTATAAAGATCTTTATTATAAATGTAAACAAGGGGCATGTAGACGAATGTGGTGATCAGTATCTCGCTTATGACAGACCTAAGAGTTCTTGAGATTGTTCAGGAACTGTGGTTATTAAACAGAAATATTGGATGATAACAGAATTAGTATATGAGGGGGGTACTCCACCATGTTTCGAACTTGTCTATACAAGAAACCAGACCCTTCAACTTCCAGCTCCACAACAGGCCCCTGTGACCAGCAAAACACATTTGATCAAGAAACCAACACTACTCATATGCTGAAGGAAATAGGTAAGAGTATCAAGGACTTCAACAGATTAAATGCGTGATAAGACACAACTTAAAACTAAAGAGAAACATGATGAGTTTAGCATTCTAAATTCAGACGAAAACTTCACTTCATAAAAAAAAATGTAATAATAAAAGAACTGTTAACAGAATTAAGCCCCAGTGTAAACTTACCTCTTCACTGACATCAAAGCGTGTTATAGTCTTCACAGGATTTCGTACTGTTCCATCATTGTGGATAGCATTGGCAAAAGCAGAGAAGTCATGCTTCCCAACAAAATGTGTCGCAGCCTCTGCCATGACAGCTGCATTGATCTCGTAAGTACTATGATATGCGTAAAGTCGGCGGAATGGGTCCATGACATAGTCATTATGTATGCTGTAACGATAAATCTTCCCCCTTGCAGAAAAACGGGCATGGAACTCCGGCAATGCTGGACTTACCTCTCTCACACGGATATCAGATGGCAAAAGACCATTCAGAGCCGCATGAACACCATCCAATGTATCAAAATTGAATGGTGTAAGAAAGTGTGCAACCTGGAAACTTCTACCAATGAAAGCTTTTTTTTTGGTGGATTTTTAATTCTTTCAAGCTCCATAAGAATGAGAAAGTCAGACCTGACCCCATGCATGGACTCCGGTATCTGTCCTGCCTGCACCAACAACTTTTAGAACGTTTCGGTCTAACTTCGTAGTCTTGATTAAAGCTTTCTCTATTGCACATTGGACTGTTGGTGGCGATGCTTGATATTGCCAACCTGAGTAGAAGAACATGTTTTTTTTTTTTTTTTTTTTTGAAGAATAGAAGAACATGTTGTTAGTCCAACCTTAGTGTACTACTTTCAAGCAACATCTGAAATGAATATTTGCTTTTGTAACGTAAACAAAATTCCTACAACTTGCACTTCACAAGTAGTTGCGAGATAAAATATGATCGGAAATAATAGCAATGCATAGAAAATATGATATCTACACCACAGGCAAACATGCAAAAAATGAAAGCACGGCATCAAAAATCATGCCTAATTAAAAAAGAATTCCCAAAAAGTAATCAAGAAAAATGTTAAAAGACATTTAGAACTCTCGAAAGAATGATCAAAATTCATTTAAACTCCTGAACTGCTTCCTCCCAGCAACCAAAACATTACTTTGAGCAAATAAGACTGCAAACGAAAAGCTACAAAAGCTATGAAGCCAATGAACAAGTCAATCACACTTGCAAATTCTTTCTGATGAAGATATCCTTCCCAATGAAGAAACGTGTGACCAAGAGAGAGAAACAGAAGTTACCAACTTGTGTAATTTGAGCTAAGGGACTTCCTGATTCGCAGACAATGACAAAATCAGTCACTCCTAAATGCGATTAGCTTTCCTTCATCCAACCAATTAATTAGTGAGAGATCATAAATTATTTGTTAATGTATTTTTTCGGCAATCAAGTTGTCTAGTAAGATGTTAGACAACTTTGTATTCACTTAAGCTTAGAACTCCTTTTTGAGTTGCTCAGTCATTGAAGTTGCCAGCCAAGGCCAATAGGAAGCTTTACTCCAGGGGAAGAATTGCTGTATGCTAACCTAGGACCTTTAATTTCTTTAATTTTTTTAATTTTTTAATTTTTTATTTTCCACAAGTAGCTGATCTTATTCCTTGGAGGGGCAGTCAATTGTTGTATAAAGTCGTGAGTAAAAACTCTCGTTTTAGGTTCAGTAAACTTGGCTATGGGAATTGCCACGTCTGGTGTGCCTTCCTGCTAAAGGGCACCTGGGAACATTCATTCCTAAATCCTAACCCCCATTCGAAATGGCCGTCTTACCCAAGTTTTTGCCAAGAAAGCGGAGTGGGGGTACCATGACCAATGCGAGTTTCAGCACAGTTTTTATTTATTCGGAATTGACAATGAAGTGTAATAAAGCAATTATCTGGTCAATTCACACTGCCATGTAAGATTCAAACTCTAATTGGTAACATGACAATAAGCATTGAAAGAAATAAAGGAATTATAGCATTCAGGTTACTGACCTGAATAACGGGCACCATCATATGCAATGAGAAGGCGCCATTTGTAGGTTGGATTTGTGGTATTCAGAAGCTGAAATTGGCCTTCTTCTACACCTGTTTTCTGGTCAAAAGACAAGGTTGTGGTTTGCAGTGTGTACGGAGGGAGAGAGAGAAAGAGAGAGAGAAAGAGAGAGAGATATTACCGTGGAAGAGAGAGTAGAGTTGAGGTTGAGAGGCAATGGCGTCGTCACTGCGCAGCTCATTCCTCCCGCTGCAGCCTAGCAGATACAATAACACCAAGAATTAAAAGTTCGGATACGAAGAACAGAACTTTCATCCCGAAAACACACTTTTTTAACTAGTTACTATTCAGACTATGCTCGGAATAGATTTTATCATTTATGTATCAAATAAGTATTTTTTAGCCATCAAACAAATAGGGATGAGATAAAAAACCACCAATGTTAAAATTGAGATTTATTAAACACTAAAGTAACTCGGGCCTGTTTGGTATCGTTTTCAGTTTTCAGTTTTTTTTTAAAACCAAAGTCATGTTTTTGAAAACCAGAAAAAGTGATTTTCAGTTTTCAGTTGTCAGTTTTCATTTTCTGTATGATTATTATAGAAACATACAATTTATATTAATTTTTGCAACTTATTTAGCTAAACTTTTTACGCAAAAAAAAAAAAAAAAACCAAAAACTGAAAACGACAGTGATACCGAACGGGCCGGCCTGTTTGGTATCGTTTTCTGTTTTCAGTTTTTTGTTTTTTTGAAAACCAAAGTCTCGTTTTTGAAAACCAGAAAAAGTGGTTTTCAGTTTTCAGTTGTCAGTTTTAATTTTCTATATGACTATTATAGAACCAAACAATTTAAAGTTAATTTTGTAACTTATTTAACTAAATTTTTTACGCAAAAAAACCAAAAACTGAAAACTGAAAACGATACCAAACCGGCAATGTGTTTATAAACCACTTTACCTACTCTTGGGATTCAAAAACCACCAAATATTATTGTCAAATAATTTTAAAATCAATTATATAAGTTTTAGTTGAAAAATTACTTTATGCAATGTTATTCTGACATTAAAAATCGAACACGGCGTAACAAATTCATTGAGTGAATGACTGATTGTTGATCGATCGTTTCCGTAAAGTGAAAGCAACAATGTCAATATAATAACAGTTTCGTAGGCATGCTAATATTTTCGTCCATCTTGAAATTTGACAATATTGCATATAAAGTATAAACACTATGACCTTAAGTCATTATGGGCTGACATGTATTAGAAATTTTTACTTATTAATCCTTTGGGATAAGAAATTTTTTGTCTTATTAATTCCGTACAACCTTGATGGTAAATTCATGGATTCGCGCATAGTCGTGAATAACATTTGATTAAAAAAAAAATCAACGAAAACTTTTATAATTGCTATTAAATGTTATTTCATAATATTTGGTGGTTTTTAAATCCCAAAATTAGGTAAAGTGGTTTATAAATTACATCTTTTTTTTTTTTTTTTTGTAAGAAATGGTTTTATTCATCCATAGAGGGAATAAAAGGATCTTACAAAAATATAACCACTAAACATCAATCCTACGACTTACACCCGACTGCTATTAGCTCGTGGTAATTAAGCTATCAATTATATCTGGGGTGATGTTTTTGTCTAACCAAGCATACAATCTAACGCAGATTTCAAACTGAATCTTCCCTATCTATAACCCAATTACTATTATGCTCAACACCTTTGAAAATCCTGTGATTTCTCTCTATCCAAATGGAGTAGATAGTAGCTGCCAAGCTGCATTTGGTCCATTTTGCTTTCCAATGTCTTCCTTTCTTCTTGCTGCTAAACCAGGTAAGCTCTTGCCGCAGATTAAATCTTTTGGGGTTAATTCCCAGCCATTTCAGGACATCCTGCCACATTTCCTTTGAAAAATCACATTTAAAGAATATGTGGCTGTGTGTTTCATTTGCTTTTTTTTTTTTTTTTTTTTTTTGCAAAGACTGCACCTGTTAACTATTATCATCACCCTTCTCTGCATATTATCAATGGTAGCTAGGCACTGCTGAGCAGCCAGAGCAGCTGTTACACTGTGTTTTGGCATGACTATCTTATCCCAGACTGATTTACTCCAGCTTATCTTTGCGTGCTTTTCTCTGAAGAATTCATATGCATCAGCTACCCTGAACTTCCCATTCTTAGTCCAGCTGTTTATCATCATATCTGCATTGTCTTTACTTCCCATTTTTGCAGGTAACTCATCTCTGACACTGAGTATACCTCTCCAACATTCTAAATCTGCTGGTGTTTGATTCACCTCCCAATAGCTCTTCCCCTTCAGTAGGTATACTTTCACCTATTTAGTCCATATAGAGCTCTGGTTGGTGCTCAGTTTCCACATTCATTTTGCTAGCATTGCTTTGTTCCAACATAGTGCTTCTTTTATGCTAAATCTAGCCTCATTTCTTGGAGCATATATTCCTCCTCATCTCTTATTTATAAATTACATTTTACTTACCTTAATGTTTAATAAATCTGAATTTTGACATTGATGGTTTTTAAATCCCATCCCGAACTACTTTGGTGGCTAAAAAAATACTTCTTTGTATTAGTTATTGTAAATCAATAAAGAATGGCTATGTTATAGATGTACACTTAACACCTATTAATTGGATAGCACAATGACATTATATAATATGGCAATTATTAGCTAATTTAGGGAAATTATTATTTCGTATAATTTTATGGTGATAAGTTAGCTAATTAAGGTAAAGCTAGTTTGTGGTAATAAATTGAAATATAATATAAAATGTGATGAGATAGTTGAATGGAAGTAAAACAATATAACAGGTGACATGATAGTTGAACGAAAATGAAATAGTATAACGGGTGCTGGAAGATGGATTGACAATTTATAGAAATAAATAATAATATAATATGACCGGTGACAAAAGTTGAAAGAAAAAATAATGTAAATATCGTTCCTAATAACTAGGTAGCTTGGGCGGGACCCGGGCATGCAAACTAGCACAGTAACAAGGTAAAGAGTAAATCAATTGACACAAATTGATCAATTATTGATAGCAACTTAGCAAGTATTTGTTTTTCAAAAAATTTTGAAAATTAAAGATGTGGAAAATTTCACTAATATATCACCATGAATGGAAAGTCCATCTACACTCTTTACCATAAAATACATTTTAGATGATTTTTTTTAAGTGTTTCAAAGGGGCATGCCACGTGGCACGGTAGATGGCTTAATTAACGTCGGTGAACGTGGTCATTATCTCTAACACAACTTTTAATACTCCCTCCGTTTTATTTGTTTCTTTACATAGAGAACCTACACAAAAACCAAGGAGGGGGAGAGAGAAAATAAGTAGAACAAGTTGGCTGTTTTTAGTGAATTTTTTTCCGAAATAGGACTCAAAAAATAATTATTAAACAAAATGGGTTGGATTGAAAAATGTTCAATCTTATAGGGTGCACGTCACCCCATTTAGGTTCAGGACAAAACCGCCAGTGCCACTGGCGGTTTTAAGCGTCTTGAACAGTAGCTTTGAGGCTGGGAAGAAATTTTGGCTAAGGTGAAACCGCCATGGGGGGTGGCGGTTTCACTTGAAGTGAAACCGCCACCCTCCATGGCGGTTTTTTCACAGAACTGAGGTACGAGGAAATTTTGGCTAGGGTGAAACCGCCACCCTCCATGGCGGTTTCACCTTAGCCAAAATTTCTTCTAAAAATTCCACACTCTCATTTCTGTGAAGAAACAGCCATGGAGACTGGCGGTTTCTGTGTTATTGAAACCGCTAGTCTCCATGGCGGTTTTACCCTTTTTTTTTAGGTTGTTTTCCCTTCTTTTCCCCTTCTTTTCTATTTACCTGCAACTCAAACAACCCAAACCAAAATGGCACGACCACAATCGTTCAATAACCTGAATAACAACCCAAGATGAGAACTCGAATGGCATGACATCTTATTTCATAACTTAAATCGTCTTTTACATACTTAATAGAGTCGAATACAACATAAACTTGACAAATTGTTCCCATACATTACAAACTACTATATTAATAGCTAATCTTCCATTAGGCGGCGACGGCGTGTAGCTCGACGTTGGCTTGAGGAAGCGGGTTGGCTTGAGGAAGAACCCGGAGTATTGCCTTCCATAATTGGTGTCAAAGGAGAACCACCTCTACGTCGACGCATATATTGTATGAGAGGAGAATGATCCTCCAAACTTGCACTTGGTTGTTCTTGGGATTGTTGGATAAGATGTGAAAATTCCACCTTCTCGAGACATTCGGAGCAATGTTTGCGAATGTCACTTAAAGTTTGAACAAAATTGACACTAGATGCGTCATTTAGTGCAGCTTGAAGGTCATGCTCGCACCTCATGTGTAGAGTTGCAAAACCTTGGGTCTACAACCACAAAAATCAAAAAGTTGCACTAATTATTTCCTAAACATGCTTACTATTCAATAAAAGTGAAATAATGATAAACGATACTTACAAGCAATTGAATTGAGGGAGAAGAAGGATGGTAGGAAACCGGGCCACCATGAGATTGTTTAATAGCTCCAATGATACGACGAGTATGGTTTCGATACCAAACCATGTACGGATCATTGTAATGCATCGTGCCATCATCTAAATCGGTAGTAGCCACCACCCTCTCTCGACGCCTACGCCATAAATCAATATAGACATTGTGGATTTCGCTCCAACTTATCTTACGATTTCCTCTCCTATCCAATTTATGAAGACTCTCCGAAGTATCACAATCCATGGGATTGTTTGCTTCCAACCAAATTGGCGTACTACCCGATCCGAACAATGCCACTCTACAATATCGAAGCAGATCATAGGAGCTAAAACACACCAATCTTCTTCATCCTTAGAACAAGTCGGAGAGAGAGCTGAGATGACATCCGCTGTATAAGGCTGCCAAATGAACTAAAATAAAACAAATAAATAAGTGAATTACCAAATTATTTTCATGCTTAAAAAGTCACAAAACAATGTGGATAAGTAAACTTACTTGATCATGAGTCATACAATCGAATGCATCTCTATAAGCGGTAAGAGAGAAAATCCCATCGGCTCTTCGTCGATTGATCATAAGCCACTTACGTCCTAATGCATCTCTCCCATAACTATGTTGTGACCCAAATGGACTAGCTATAATCTCATCCTCATCCTCATCGGAATCCTCATCATATTCTAATGGTCCCATGTTCATAGGACGTCCTATAGCAATACGTTCCCAAGACCATAACTGGAGTAGAATAAGAGGTCCGGCTATCTCTAATGCACCCTTACAACATGCTCGACACAAGTTACGATACAATGTTGCAAGTACCGCACTTCCCATTGAGTAATCATCCAATCTACTGACATCACTTAACAATGGGAAATAGATTACTTGAACTACATCCCCACTTTTATTAGGAAATAGAACGGTACCAAACAAAATGAGCAGATACACTCGAATATAGCAATGAAATGTGGCATCGTCCACACCGTTGGGCAAATAATTAAAATAAGTCATCAACCAAGAAATTTTCAAAGAAGTTCCCTTAGAATATGATGAGGATTCCGATGAGGATGAGGATGAGGATGAGGATGAGATTATAGCTAGTCCATTTGGGTCACAACATAGCTATGGGAGAGATGCATTAGGACGTAAGTAGCTTATGGTCGATCGACGAAGAGCCGATGGGATTTTCTCTCTTACCGCTTATAGAGATGCATTAGATTGTATGACTCATGATCAAGTAAGTTTACTTATCCACATTGTTTTGTGACTTTTTAAGCATGGAAATAATTTGGCAATTCACTTATTTATTTGTTTTATTTTAGCTCATTTGGCAGCCTTATACAGCGGATGTCATCTCAGCTCTCTCTCCGACTTGTTCTAAGGATGAAGAAGATTGGTGTGTTTTGGCTCCTATGGTCTGCTTCGATATTGTAGAGTGGCATTGTCCGGATCGGGTAGTACGCCAATTTGGTTTGAAGCAAACAATCCCGGTGGATTGTGATACCTTCAAGCTGCACTAAATGACGCATGGAGACTAGCGGGTTGTTTGAGTTGCAGGTAAATGGAAAAGAAGGGGAAAAGAAGGGAAAACAACCTAAAAAAAACCGCCATGGACACTAGCGGTTTCAATAACACGGAAACCGCCAGTCTCCATGGCTGTTTCTTCACAGAAATGAGAGTATGGAATTTTTAGAAGAAATTATGGTTAAGGTGAAACCGCCACCCCCCATGGCGGTTTCACCCTAGCCAAAATTTCCTCGTACCTCAGTTCTGTGAAAAAACCGCCATGGAGGGTGGCGGTTTCACTAAAGCGAAACCGCCACCCCCCATGGCGGTTTCACCTTAGCCAAAATTTCTTCCTAGCCTCAAAGCTACTGTTCAAGATGATTAAAACCGCCAGTGGCACTGGCGGTTTTGTCCCGAACCTAAATGGGGTGACGTGCACCCCATAAGATTGAACATTTTTCAATCCAACACATTTTGTTTAATATTTATTTTTTGAGCCCTATTTTGGAAAACAATTCAAGAATATCATGTTCTTCCTAAAAACATGTATTACATAATTCAACTAACTATATTGTTACCTGAAATAGAAAACATCTAGCTAATATCCCTAAATTATTATTATTAAAATGTTCAATATTTACCACATTTCATTCCATATTGCCATTTCTATAATAGTGCAATATCCGACGTACCAAACAATACTTGTAAGGAAACTCGCTTAAAATTACGCAAATCTTTTGCCATATTAAAATCGAAAAGAGATCTCACCATAATAAATCTCCAAAATTCTCCATAATTAAATTTACAATA
Source organism: Spergularia marina (assembly GCA_963680865.1). NCBI lineage: Eukaryota > Viridiplantae > Streptophyta > Magnoliopsida > Caryophyllales > Caryophyllaceae > Spergularia > Spergularia marina. Next base: position 14,383,541 of record OY804553.1, on the reverse strand, counting down.
TATTTTCCAGAATAATTAAAACTATAATATATCCTCCAAAATACTCTCACAAAGTTTTTTTGGCAATATCTTGAATTATAATCTGATTGAGGGTAAAATGAAACAATTTCAAAAAAAACAAAATGGATGTATGTTTAAAATTAAAAAAAAATCTGAGGAATTCAAAATATTATTCCATTTTACGTAAAAAAATGCTGCAAAATGAACGGATATTCCAAAAATGAAATGAAACAATTTTCAAAAATATGGATGTAGAATTAAAATAAAAAAATACTGTGAGAGAATCATATCTTTCTTAATGGTAAATACCGATAATTATGCCAAGGGGGATCGGATTTTTGATGATAATGGTAAATTCATATGCAAAATAACGGGGTATTCCTAAATTGAAAAAAAAAATGTTATATTTCCTTAATCTGCTTCAATTATCACGCTAATTACCAAATTGGTGTATCAATTTTTTTTATTATAGCAATAAATTAGGAAAGATATTAATTAGTCTATTGAAAAGAAGAAATTAATTATATCCCTAAATAATTGCTTTCAAAGCTACTGCCGTATGAATTATCAAATATTGCAATTGTGTGAACAAATTTAAATAATAAAAAAAAATTGCAAAAAAAAAAAAAAAACGTAAATCAATTTATACATCATTTCACGTGATTTTATTTTTTAGGGTTTTAACTTATGCCAAACCCTAATACTCTATATAGAGGCATGAACATCACATAGCATCCTCTTTTGTTGTCAAAATTCAGAAATACACAAATGCTTTCTAGAACAAGTTTATTCTCTTCTTACTAACGCCATCTTTGACATTTCCATTGTTCTTTTTTTTTTTTTTTTTTTTTTTTTTTTTTTTTTTTTTTCAGCCCATTTTTTGATCTTTAATGTTTTGGTTAGTTGTGATCTAATTTGATTGTTTTTTTTATACATATCTCTTTGTGTGACAGACTGATAGCACAATACATATTCTCCTCAACCTTCAGTTTTAGTTGCAACCCTACTGATAATTTGGGCTCGGTTATTATTTTCACTGTTTTCTTTGGTGGAATTTCAAGTTGATTGTGTGATAATTGATACCTTTAATTTGTCTATCGTTTGTTTGTTTGATTGATTTGTAACAAAAGCATTGTTAATTTTTTATTTCACTTCATTTCTCGATTATTTGATCAATCTTTATTAAAGGTCACATCGATGCGTCGATCATATACTCTTTGAATACGTAGGTATTGATTACTTCAGATTTTTTTTTTTGTTAGACTCCCATTCTCACTCCCATTAATTTTTTGTTAAATAAAAAATAAAACTCACCTAAAAAAATGTCACATATTTCTAGAATGAGTGAGTATATACATAGCACTATTAGAACTACTTCACATAAACATTTAAACCCCGTGCATGGCACGGATTCATAAGCTAGTTAGGTTGTTTAATTTTTTTTTTTTTTTTTGGTAAGCGGGGACAAAGGAGGGGGGGGGGGGGGAAGATTAGGTGACCCTTCTAGCCAGGGTATCACCCATCTTATCCGCATTAACGATAGTGGACAAATCACTATAGTCTACCCAAGAATGGCACTCTCCTTCCTGCGAATTAAGGATTGAGAGGCCCAGATTAGCTAACCAATCAGCAGCTCTATTTGCTTCTCTGTAGATGTGGTTGATCTCCCATTGTTCAAAATATGCCACGGGGCTCTGACCTTCCCTTGGACTGCTTCGATGACAATGCGGTTGTCACCTTTGATTTGGAGGTTTCTGTAACCCTTTGCTTTCGCCCGAAGTAAACCTGCTCTAAGGCCTTGCGCTTCCGCCAGTATCACCGAACATCTTCCCAGATTAATAGCTTGACCTTCCATGATTTCGCCATTCTTATCTCGAATAACAAAGCCTGCAGCCGCTTGACCGTCCTTCACCGATCCGTCAAAGTTGAGTTTAAGGAAATCTGTTATTGGGGGGAACCACCCAACTTCAATAAATGAAGGCTGGTGGTTCAGAGGAAATGTAGAATTGGAAGAAAGAGTGGGAGATGAAGAGTCAATACCGGTCCGAGCTTTCCACTCCTGGGAGTAACGGAAAGCACGGATAAAACACGCTAAAGGGCCATCCATGTGCCCTTGGAATACTAGCAGGTTCCTACTCTTCCATATGCTCCATAGGAGAAAGATCCTTTTGCATAAGATGACTTTATCTCGACTTTTGTAGAAGTTGAAGAGTTCCTGGATCGTCGAGAAATCCCGTTTCTGAATCCATCGACGAGTTCTGGGGTGATTCCACACGTTTAGATGTGTCGGGCAGCTAAGGAAGATGTGGTCTTTTGTTTCCTGGGCATTATTGCAGGACGGGCAGTGACTGTCCATTCCCGGTATCCGGTAGTGGAGGTTCCCTCTTGTCGGCAGTCTACCTTGGAGGAGTTGCCAGGCGAAGAGGAGGAGTTTGAGGGGCAAGTTGAGTTTCCAGATCCAATGGAAGCTCCATTCATTATTCTCCGGGGAGATGCCTTGGGCGAGCCAGGTCGCCGGGCTTACAGTATAATTCCCATCCGAATTTAAACCCCATACAACTTCATCTCTGACTCCTGTTGACGGGATGGGGATGGCTCGTATTAAGTCTAGAATATAAGGTGGAACTAGCGTTTTCAACAAATCAATGTTCCAATTCCCTCCTCTAATACAGTCCTTTACGCGGAGATTAGGATTTTGAATCTCATTTAGAGTCATGTTGAGCATCTCGGCGATACTACGGTTACTGCACCAATTGTCAATCCAGAAAAGGATTATATGGCCGTTTCCCATCTTCCATCTTATACCTTTTCTAATAAGTTCGCGTTGTTTTAAGATTTGCTTCCATATCCAGCAATCATTCGACTTCGGCTTATAATCGAAAAAATTTGTTCCTTTTAGATACTTTTCACTGATTAATCTCGTCCATGGGTTATTTGGCTCTTTTAAAATCTTCCAGGCTAGTTTTCCCAAGAACGCCTCGTTAAGGGGCTTCATTTTTCTTAGCCCTAATCCTCCGTACCTTATCGGCTTACATACCGTATTCCAAGCTATCATGGGGATTCCCGTTTTAGATCTATCTGTTTGCCAGAAAAAATGTCTGTTTATTTTATCCAGTCTATCCAGAATGCTGGCAGGAATCGCCGAGCAGTGTTGAGGGAGTAACAGTGTTGCATGCAGGAGGGAATACAAAGAATCCCTGCAGTGAAGATTGAACAGTAGCCCATGCAAAAGGAGGGTGACAGATTTCGCTCCCCCAGAGAGGCCTTGGGAAGCAAGAAATCAATACAAGAACCAGCTAAAGACACGTTGAGGTTATCAGACCAACCTTCCAACAGCCAAATCAGCTTGCAAGAGACGGAGAAGGAGAAGTGCCAAGTGTAGAAAAGGAGAAGATGTAAAGCGTACGAATCTAACCAAAAATCATACAAGGAGGGGAATAAAATCCAATGATTACATCTAGGGTTGAAATTGCTCAGAAGATCAAGGTAAGGACAAGAGGGGGAGATTACCCACGAAATAAGAGGAGCCCCAATGCCATAGACCAAATAGAAAATTGAAAAAATTGATTTGGGGAAGAGGGACTTACCTGGGAACCAGAAACAAGGGGCGTAGAAAATTGAGCCGTACCAAATTACGAAAGGGATGAGGATCGTCATGTTGTATAGAAACTAGGAGTCACGGTTGCGATGGTGGTTAGGTAGATCGGACTATGGAGTCTTGGAGGCGCACAGGGGACTTCGTAGGGTTTTCAGGGATGAGCTTCTCTCTCTCGTATAAAAGAACCGCACTCGTGTCGTAAGTTTTGGTTCCAGCTCTAAATTGCATAAAACAAGAATTCCACTTAGGTTGTTTAATTAAGAAAACAAGGGAAAGATTAATAATAATATGGTTGGGGTTTTGGGTTTAATAATATTAAGTGGCCCAATTATGAAATGTGTTAGTAGAGTAAGTGAGGGTACAATCGGAAGTGCATGGACTAAAATTGACCCAAAATAGAAACGTAAAGAAATGAATGAAATTGCCATAAAAGAAATAAGTAAAGAAACAAAAGAAATGGAGGGAGTATATAATATACGATAAGTTTTTTTTTTAGGCTCTTAATCGAGGGCCAGAATTTTCAAGACTGTCATTTTTCTAATAAAATGTTAAACTTATCGGAAATAGTATGATATTATTAAGGGTTTTGTTACCATTAGCCCTTAGGGTTAATTATAAGAATTAATTAGGGCCGTTAATTATGTAATTCCCCAAAAAATAATAAATTGGAAAATTAAATTCACTCCTCCTCCCATCTCCGAACCCGACACTCCTCCACCCCCGCCTCTACCAACACAGCCATCCACATATGCCCCCGCCTTATCCATGCTTGTAATTAGCCATAAGGGCTAATGGTGACAAAACTTTATTATTAATTACCAGAATTTAATGTATCTCGTGCTCCGCACGACCTGATTGTATTGTATGTACATAATGTTGTTTTTTATTTTACGTTTTTTTTTTTATCATGTATTATTCTGAAATGTTTGATACTCGACCATTATTTATTTATATATTCATTAAGTGTGCAAACCTCATCTTTTTTTCACAACATCTTTTATATAGCCACTCACAATAATTCCTATATTTTATAAAAGATTTAGGTTCACCACTTTTTGTATTGTCACTTTGTGAATCGCATGAGTCGTCATATTATTATTAATCGAGTTTCTTTTCTCTATATCACATAATCTACAATTTTCTATAAAACCTAACATAACATCTCTCAACCTAATTTTCTAGTGGCCGTGGATGTTTGATTTTGATTGTGTGAACATTGTTTCCATGATTGTATCTTCCTCTTTTCTTGTACAAAAATTTCACATTAATTTCAAGGGTGTAAATTCCCAAATTTTATAAAAATTGAGGTTAATTAGTGTGAATATCCATTTTTCAAAAGTGTGATTCAATGAATATGATATTACTTCTGTTTAAAATTATCTATCAACACTTGCCCAACCCACTTTATATAAAGATAAAGGATAAATAAGAAATTACATGAAGTTTGTAGGGAGCCGCGAAACAATTTACACCTCCACACGCTTGGCAATAGAAAAACGAATACAAGTGAAAATATGTGCTGCAACTTGCACACCAATGTTAGCGTCCTAGAATTTTGATCCGGTGTAGCAGAGCAACAACATCAGATCCTAACAAAGAGAAGGAGAAAAGTAGGAAGGCATAACCCAAAGAAGCGCATTGAGCCTCATACTTAATACGCTTGCGATGAGCGGCAGCACGAACAACCCCGCCTAGCTCGAAACCGCCCATATCAGACTCAGTTAAGGGCGATAAACTAGTCAAATCATCATACACGTCACGCTCACCATCCCACGAATATAAAAGCACACCTGCAGGGCAAAGAGGCCTACCATCAGTGTCGACAAGCCCAATATCGGCTTCCTTGCCAGCTGAAATTCCGGACCGAAAGCAGATGTCTACAAATGTGTCGCGAACAATATTGTGACGATGCTTGCTACTCTTATCACTTGCACATAGGCTTGTCAAAAACTGACCCGACCCAAAAAAGCGCCCTGGACCTAACCTGAAAATAACCCTAAAAAACCCATTTTTTTTTTTTCAATTCAGACCCGAAAATGACCTAAATGGCTGGGTCATAACCCGTCCTGACCCGTTGTGTCGAATTAATTGTGCAAAATATATATTATAATAATAATAAAAAAATTAGATAAATACTCCCTCCGTCCGCCTTTAAATAAACACCCCGGTCCTTTTTTTCACGTGGATTAAGGTGGTGTGGTTTGTTTTTTATTGTTGGAGATAATTGGTGGTTTATTTATTATTGTTAAAGATAGTGGGTGTTTTGTTTATTATTGTTGGAGATAATGGGTTATTTGTTTATTATTTTTGAAGAGAATGAGTTATTTGTTTATTGTTTTTGGAGATGGTGGAGGGTTGATGTGTGGTGAAAACTTCCCTGATTTAGAAAGTTTTGAAATGGGGTGTTTAAAGAAAGACACCCAGAAAAGGAAACTGGGTGTTTAAAGGGGGACGGAGGGAGTACTAATTAAATATTAAGAATTAATTAATTTAAGACATAAGGACACAACTATAATTAAACTATTATTATTAAATGATATAATACACAAAATGCTTGTAAAATAGTAATAAAATAATAATTTGATGATAATAATTAACGGAAAAAAGGCCCGAGCATGTGCTTTTGTCCCGTTGGTCAACACGTAACACGACCCGAACCCCTATTAACCCGCGTATAGTCAACCAGTATTTGACTTGACCCGTATTTGACCCGACCCATAGTGACACGAACCCGAAACCTGCCCGCCCGACCCGTTTGACTGGTCTACCTGCACACGATGTTGAACCCTAAACCCTTTTATGGCAACCCTTTATGAATCGTTTTTTTTTTTTTAGTTTTTCTTGGATTACGGGTTTACCCCACCCATCATAGGGTGTCATTTCGACGACGAAACCGTCGGAAAATATGGGTAAGTCGGTGATTTCCGGTGGTCAGGGGCGAAGCCAGGATTGAAAACTCGGGGTGACGGATTATAACTATATACGCGGTATCCCTAACGGACAATTTAGGAATCGTTCATTGTTTCTAATAAAAAAACTGATACTATACGATCCTATTTAATAAGAAATATAACGAAGACAAGGGCGAACCTAACCCCAGAAACTGGGGGTAGCCATTTTTGTACAAGTTTTTTTTTTTCATTTTTTGGAAATTTATAGGCAATAATTAGGTGTTTTCGGGAAATTTGTGGTGGCTTGTGCACCCCGGGCTACCCCCTAAATTCGATCTTGAATGAAGTGTACATGCTCAACAAATTATGCAACGAGAAAGAAAAAATACAATTCCTACATTCAAGTCCAATCTTTCTAACCTAAAATGCACAAAGTTTTCGGAATACATTTAAAACTAGTAAAAGAAAGTTAGAGTTGAATTGAGGGCGTATTGTAAATGAGAACAAAACATAAGGATTGTGGCAAAAGAGAAATGAATAATCTAAATGAGAATATATATTAAAGAATGCAATAAGTAGTATGAAATGTTTGTAACCTGCTGGTTAGTATAAACAATTGCTCCATCCTAATGTCAGGAGTTCGAATCCTCACATTGTCAACTAACTAAAGTTTTGCTGATTTTTAAAAAGTTGAGGAATAATTTAAAAAAACATGAGACTTGCTTTTTAAGGAGATTCGAACCCACGACCTCCAGATTACAAGGATAGCATTTCAACCACTGTACTAACATCTTGTGCTAAATTGGTGTAAAATATATATAAAGGGATTCTGCCTATAAAATTTAAAAAAAAAAAAAAATTCCTCCGCCGGGATGGTGACTGCCACCCCTCGCCACCAGCTGGCTTCGTCGCTGCCGGTGGTTTGAGTTGTTAACTGGTGGTACAAGAGGTGGAAGATTAGATGACTGGTTGGGGCAATTTTCTGGTATGAATTGACAAAATAATCCCCAAAAAGTGATATCTTTTAGCATGAAATGACCATATTGTCCCTGTTAGATGCACTGTTGGAAAAATGGTAGTTATGTAAAATGCGGCCCTCCTCTTAGTTTATTGTACATTGGTATGCTCCTGACTCTCACCACTTACTAAGGTAATCCACTGTTTTGCTTTCTCAGTTTGCATTTGTGATAACCCGAAAAACTAGAATAATATATTAATATTATTTTCGAATTAATTTCTCTACAATACGTATTGTCTAGTACAACATGTCGTCGATACAAATAGGTAACAAAACAGATAAACAAACAACTATCCGCTAACATGCCTACATTATTTTATCTAGGAGCAGAGATGCCTCAAGAGATCACATTAGAGGAGGAGACAACGAGCAGCAATCACCTTACCTTAATTGGTTTTGAACACCGACCTAGTGAGGTGAATTTGGTAACATGGATTCAGGAGGAATGAAATGACCATGTTACTTAGGCGTGTCCTAAATACGTCATATCTTTAGGTAGCTTTCCTTATTGCTATTTGCTGTTTAATTACTAGTTTGAGTTTAGGAAAGAGTCTAGTTTGTCTAGTTTTCCTTACTTGTTTTCGTATGAATAAAGGAGCCTTTTCCTTAAAGGTTTCCAAGTTGTTTTAGGTAGTTTTTAGGAGTCTAAACAGCCTATATAAGGTTGTTTCGTAGCTTTGTTTTGAACACGATATATTTTTGATTTCTATTAAGAAAACCCAGAAAACGAGAGTATTCTCTCACCAATTCGTTTTGCAATTAGTCTAGGTTAGATTGATTGTTTAACACCCAATTCTTAGGCAAGGATTAGTGGCTGGTAGCCTAGTGATTCGTGTTTAAGCATTGAGTTCGAGTCTTGTGGCTTGTAGCCTAGAAGAGCTCGATCATATCCTTGGTTACTTCATTGATTCCGTTGCATAAAACTCTAATCTGAGTTCTTTGGTTAAAGATACGCATCAAGTGGTATCAGAGCCACGTTAAACAAGTTTCTTAGCGTGTTTGTCTTGGGTGATTCGTTGAGATGGCGGGAGAGGATAAGACACACTCCAACAATGCTGACGAGAGGCTTGATAAGTTAAGTGAAAGCGTGGAAGAGTTGCAGAGGATGATGGCCCAGATGCTATACTTTCAACGAGTAGACAAGTCTAAGCATAAGACCCTCCTGCATAAGGAGAATCTCGAATCTGAAGGAGAAGAGGAGGAAGTTTCACCACCCAAAGCTAAGTACGACGATGATCGAGGACTCAAGCTGGATATTCCGGAGTTTGATGGTAAGTTAGACCCCGAAGGATTCCTTGATTGGGTTAGGGCTGCTGAACGGATTTTTGAGTACAAGGGCTATGATGATCGAAAAAGTTTCAAGGTAGCAACTCTGAAACTCACAAAGTATGCTTCTTTATGGTATGACAATCTTAAGAACCGACGTATAAGAGAGGGAAAAGGGAAGATCAAGACTTGGGTGAAACTCAAGAAGCATCTTACCAAGAGATTTGTACCATCAGATTACTTACAAGAGAAGTATAGACGCATGACGGCCCTCAAACAAGGTAACCTATCTATCGAAGATTATATCCTAGAATTTGAGAAGTTGTGTATGATTTGTGATGTGCAAGAGCGAGAAGAACAGAAGATGGCTCGTTTTATTGGTGGACTTGAAACCGACGTAGCTGACATGTTGGAATTGCAACCTATTGTTAACTTTGAGGAAGCTTGTAAATTGGCTTTAAAGTGTGACAAACAGTTGCAAAGGAAGAAGAGTACAATCAGACCCAAAGTGTATACTTCTAATACTTCTAGGTTTACTCAATTTAAACCTGAACAGCCTAGGGTTGAGGCAAGCAAGAGTGGTCAAAGCAGGGGTCCAGTTGTGCAAGACAGGAGCAAGACCGTAGCTCAAATTGACCCTAAGTCGAGGAAGCAATGTTTTAAGTGTAAGGGCTATGGACACTTCCAATCTGAATGCCCGAATGCTAGAGCTTTAACTCTTAGGGAGGTTCAAGAATTTGCTGCATGTGATGATGAGGAGGATGAAGAGGTTATTGTTGACGACGAAGAGGATGACATGGACATCATAACAGCAAATCCGGACACAGGAGGACCTTGTTTGGTCATGACACGAGTTCTACACTCTCAGGTATCACCTGTAGAGGAAGAACAACAAAGAGAGCAGATTTTTCACACCAATTGCACAGTTGGAGGTAAAATTTGCAAGTTTATTGTTGATGGTGGTAGTTGTGCGAATGCAGCAGCTAGTACCATGGTGGAGAAGCTAAAGATACCCACACACAAACATCCAAAACCGTATAAGCTCCAATCGCTTAAGGAGGGTAACATGGTGAAGGTAACAAAGCAAGCTCTTATCTCGTTTTCAATTGGTGATGTGTATAGGGATAAGATTGTGTGTGATGTTATTCCCATGGATGTATGTCATGTGTTATTGGGTAGGCCTTGGCAATTTGACAGATATGTGAAGCATGATGGTAGGAAGAATGTTCATATTGTCAATAAGGGAGGAAAGAAAATTGCTCTAACTCCGCTTCCACCTAGTACATTCACATCAAAACAAGATGATACTATGCCTAAAACTTTGTTCCTGAATGAGGCATGTATGAACAAGGAAATTGAGGATGGAGAACCAGTTTTTGTGCTATATTCTAAGGAAGTGACTGAAGTTGAAACAGAGGCTGTTAACCCTAAAGTTAAGCCTTTGTTAGAAGAGTTCGTAGATGTGTTTCCCGATGATGTACCACCTGGTTTACCTCCTATTAGGGGCATTGAACATCAAATTGATCTACTTCCTGGTGCTCCTCTGCCTAACAAGCCTGCGTATAGGAGTAATCCCGTAGAGACTAGAGAGATGCAACGTCAAATTGATGAACTGCTTCAAAGGGGTTATGTGCAAGAGAGTATCAGCCCGTGTGCAGTACTGGTGCTTTTAGTTCCAAAGAAAGAAGGTACATGGAGAATGTGTATTGACAGCCGTGCAGTTAATAACATTACTATCAAATACAGGTTTCCTATGCCACGTCTTGATGACATGCTTGATGAGTTGTGTGGATCCAAGGTGTTTTCGAAGATTGATTTGCGGAGTGGATACCATCAAGTGCGAATTAGAGAAGGGGATGAATGGAAGACAGAAAAGTGTTATTTCATGCTACCTAGTGTTACTTTTCTTGGTTATGTCGTTTCAGGAGATGGGATTTCAATGGATCAATCTAAGGTCGAAGCAATCAAGTCATGGCCTACGCCTACTTCTTTAACCGAAGTTCGCAGTTTTCATGGCCTAGCTTCCTTCTATAGAAGATTTATTAAGAATTTTAGTGCAATTACTAGTCCAATTACCGAGTGTATGAAGAAAGGTGAGTTTTTTTGGACAGAGGCAGCTCAGGAGGCATTCGAGTTGATCAAAAGACGTATGTGTGAGGCTCCTATCCTTGCCTTACCTGATTTTGATCAAGTGTTTGAAGTTGAGTGTGATGCTTGTGGAACGGGAATTGGTGCTGTACTTGTGCAAGGTAAGCGCCCAATTGCTTATTTTAGCGAGAAATTAGGAGGTGCCAGATTGAATTATTCCACGTATGATAAGGAGTTCTATGCTTTAGTCCGAGCTCTTGATCATTGGAGTCATTATCTTAGACCTAAGCCCTTTGTTCTACATTCTGATCATGAAGCATTAAAGTATATACATGGCCAACATAAACTCAATGCTAGGCATGCTAAATGGGTTGAGTTTTTGCAATCTTTTACCTTCAATTCCAGATATAAAGATGGGAAGAGCAACGTAGTTGCTGATGCTCTTTCTAGGAGATGGTCTTTACTTACAGTCCTTGGTTCTAGAGTTCTTGGATTCGAGTTGATACAAGATTACTACAAGGATGATGGTGATTTTGCTAACATTATTCGGGAGTGTAAAGGAAAAGCTAGTGGAGTCTATTCTGTCCAAGGGGGTTACTTATTCAAGGGTAACAAGCTATGTGTTCCAAAGTGTTCAACAAGGGAATTGCTGGTACGAGAGGCACATGGTGGTGGATTAGCTGGTCACTTTGGTATCAACAAGACATTGGAGGTGCTTCAAGAACACTTCTTTTGGCCCAAGATGGTGAGTGATGTACATGCTGTTATTAATCGTTGTGGAACTTGTCAAAAGGCGAAAAGTACATTCCATCAAGGTCTATATACACCTCTACCAGTTCCAACACAACCTTGGAATGATGTGAGTATGGACTTCATTGTAGGACTACCTCGTACACAAAGGGGTAAGGATTCCATCATGGTAGTTGTTGATCGATTTTCAAAGATGGCACACTTCATTGCTTGCCATAAAACTGATGATGCATCCAATGTGGCTGATCTTTACTTCAAAGAGATTACTCGTTTGCATGGTATTCCAAAGACTATTGTTTCAGATAGGGATACAAAGTTCCTAAGCTATTTTTGGAAGACCTTATGGCGTTTATTGGGTACAAAGTTGCTATTTAGTACATCTCACCACCCTCAAACAGATGGGCAAACTGAGGTTACAAATAGAACACTTGGTACTTTGTTAAGAGGCTTAGTGAGTAAAACCACAAAAGATTGGGATATACGGCTGCCTCACGCTGAATTTGCATACAATAGATCACCAACTTATGCAACTGCCAGTTCTCCTTTTGAAGTGGTCTATGGAATCAATCCATATATGCCTATTGACCTGATTCCTATACCAAAACAGGAGGTTGTGAACTTTGATGCTAAAGAGAGAGTAGTGCAAATGAAGAAGTTACATGAGCAAGTTCGAGCTAGAATTGAGAAGGTGAATGCTACATATAAGGCTCGTGCAAATAAGCATCGTAAGCAACCTGAGTTTAAGCGAGGAGATTTAGTGTGGTTACATTTGAGGAAGGCAAGATTTCCCAACAAACGTAAGAATAAGCTCATGCCAAGATCAGAAGGTCCCTTCAAAGTGATTGATCGAGTGGGAGATAGTGCTTATAAGCTGGAGCTGCCCGGGGACAACAATGTATCTGCTACATTCAATGTAGGTGACCTTTCCCCATACCTTGATGACAATCAAATTGAGGAATTGAGGGCAATTCCTTTTCAAGAAGAGGGGATTGATACAGGAGCAGAGATGCCTCAAGAGATCACATTAGAGGAGGAGACAACGAGCAGCAATCACCTTACCTTAATTGGTTTTGAACACCAACCTAGTGAGGTGAATTTGGTAACATGGATTCAGGAGGAATGAAATGACCATGTTACTTAGGCGTGTCCTAAATACGTCATATCTTTAGGTAGCTTTCCTTATTGCTATTTGCTGTTTAATTACTAGTTTGAGTTTAGGAAAGAGTCTAGTTTGTCTAGTTTTCCTTACTTGTTTTCGTATGAATAAAGGAGCCTTTTCCTTAAAGGTTTCCAAGTTGTTTTAGGTAGTTTTTAGGAGTCTAAACAACCTATATAAGGTTTGTTTCGTAGCTTTGTTTTGAACACGATATATTTTTGATTTCTATTAAGAAAACCCAGAAAACGAGAGTATTCTCTCACCAATTCGTTTTGCAATTAGTCTAGGTTAGATTGATTGTTTAACACCCAATTCTTAGGCAAGGATTAGTGGCTGGTAGCCTAGTGATTCGTGTTTAAGCATTGAGTTCGAGTCTTGTGGCTTGTAGCCTAGAAGAGCTCGATCATATCCTTGGTTACTTCATTGATTCCGCTGCATAAAACTCTAATCTGAGTTCTTTGGTTAAAGATACGCATCACTTGCTTTTTAAGGAGATTCGAACCCACGACCTCCAGATTACAAGGATAGCATTTCAACCACTGTACTAACATCTTGTGCTAAATTGGTGTAAAATATATATAAAGGGATTCTGCCTATAAAATTTCAAAAAAAAAAAATTCCCCCGCCGGGATGGTGACTGCCACCCCTCGCCACCAGCTGGCTTCGTCGCTGCCGGTGGTTTGAGTTGTTAACTGGTGGTACAAGAGGTGGAAGATTAGATGACTGGTTGGGGCAATTTTCTGGTATGAATTGACAAAATAATCCCCAAAAAGTGATATCTTTTAGCATGAAATGACCATATTGTCCCTGTTAGATGCACTGTTGGAAAAATGGTAGTTATGTAAAATGCGGCCCTCCTCTTAGTTTATTGTACATTGGTATGCTCCTGACTCTCACCACTTACTAAGGTAATCCACTGTTTTGCTTTCTCAGTTTGCATTTGTGATAACCCGAAAAACTAGAATAATATATTAATATTATTTTCGAATTAATTTCTCTACAATACGTATTGTCTAGTACAACATGTCGTCGATACAAATAGGTAACAAAACAGATAAACAAACAACTATCCGCTAACATGCCTACATTATTTTATCTACACCATTACCTAACTAAATTACTTTAATCCCTCTTACTAACAACAATTTCATCTTCCTCCTTACCTTCTACGTACAACCTAAAGATGGCCAACTCCATGCATGATAGCTTGTACTCTTCACTCAAAACACAAGATTTGACTACACCATTGCTCTTATCTTTATCTTGCAAAGCATGTTTCCCACCAAAGTGCAAGACTTGACAACACCGAAGTATTAGTGCGATCTTCATTGGAACACTATACATGACTCTCGTTTCTTCCATATCTTCATCCTACTACTATAGAAGACCGTCCTTGAACTTGCCTTATTCACAACTCAAAAGCTCTTGTACGTAGCATAAAAAAACTCTTACCTTCATCATTATTATCAACTTACAAACCTTTTCGTCCGCTCTTTTCGATTTGCGCCGAGGTCGTCCATTGCCATTTTACCACCAACAAACACTAAGTTTCCTCCTAATTAACGGGGTTATTATCATCCTGGGTAACGAAGTTCGGAGCCAAAAGAAGGATTGCCCCGTAAATTTACCGATTGAGAAGGTAATCTCTCGTACACCTTTTGTGATTAGTTATGCTAATTGAGAAGTTAATTAACTCTAATTAAGTTGTTTTACTATTTTATTATTTTATTATATAATATAATATTAATATTATTATTTTATGTTTAAGATACTACATTATAAAAAGAAGTCTTACCACTTCTTCAAACTCCCATGATGGAAGTTACGTATGGATTAAGAGCCACTTTATTATATTACCCCATAATATATTATATTATAACATTAAAATATTATTTAAACATTATATTATTTTATTATTGAAAATTATATGATAATAAAATATAGGATCCAATACATCTAAAAAGGAATCTAGGAGAAAATTGGAAATTCTTCTCCAAACTTCAATGACCGGATTATTGCAAGCTTGATTATGGCTAATACAAGGAGAAAAACAAAAAAAAAACAAAACACACAATCTTCATCATCGGGACAAGACGAATCGAATGGTACCAACAAAGATGGGAATGGATTAGAATCTGGCATGAAAAGTAAAACCCAGCTGGAAAAAACTAGTATGGAATTGTAGGGAATTGAAGAAGTTCATTCTTCACCAGGAAAAATCATGTTCTCGGATTTGTTTGCAGCGGCCACGAATCAGAGCAAGCTGAATGTAAGTAATCCTGCCCGTAAGGCTAATGTTCTTAATGACAGCTCTGTTTTACATGAGAATTCTGGGGTGAATAATTCTGACAATGGGAGTAATAAGCCTAAGTTTGTAGGAAAACAATCCTATAAGGCGACAATGATGAACAAAGTTGGAATGAATTTGGACTTTATTCCAACAAATGATATTATAGTCACTATTGATCTTGAGGATTTTGAGGATGAATTAAAATACTGGGAGAACACGTTAGAGGGTCATGTGATTGGTGCAAAACCAAATGAGAACAATCTAGCTGAGTTTGCCTAGAAGCATTGGAATTTTGCTGCTGCTCCTCTAATCCAATACTTCAAAAGAGGATGGTTTTTCATCAAATTTGGGGAAAAATCTGATATGGAAGAGGTATTGAAAGGGGGGCCGTGGTACTATGGGGAACACGCTTTCATTTTGAAGCAGTGGACGCCTAATTTTAACAAGGAGATGGACTGCACTTTTAAGGTGCCAGTATGGGTGTTATTCTCTGATTTGGAGCCTCGTTTCTGGTCACAGAAAGCGCTCAATAAGATAGCAAGTGTGATTGGGAAGCCACTGTTTGCAGATGTCAGGACCACTGTGAAAGCGAAGCTTGGATTTGCTAGAATGTTAATTGAGATTGTTGAAGCTGAGGAGCTTCCAGATACAATACCTATATGTACCCCATATGGAGAAAGTGTCCAATTTGTTAAGTATGACTGGGTGCCGTATTACTGCAAGCACTGCCAAAAACTGGGTCATATGCAACCGAGATGTAAGTTGACGAAAAGAGAGGTTGCGAAGAATGATCAAAGCAAGCCTGTCTATGTGCCAAAGGTCATTCCAAAGGTCCCAAAAGTTGAAAAGACTGACAAAGTTCAGGAGGTAGTATATACTACTCCTCCAGCAGTAAAATCTGGTACTCTGAAAACTGCTGTTACTGACAAAGATGGATTCACCCCTGTAATAGGCAGGAAAACAAAAAAGTCTTTGGCCAAGCAATTGGATTTTGTGGAAAACAAGTTCAGAACATTAAGTGAGAATGAGTTCAACCTCATACCAGTATTCACGGAGAAAGATACGAAGATGGATTTAGTGGCTCAGAGTGAGATAGACAGTGGAGTAGACCCAGGAGGGAGCCCTTCCCCACAATGATAATCTCTACATGGAACATTAGAGGCTGCAATCAGTCTCTAAAACAGCAGGAAGTCCTGCATTATCTAAAAATAAATAAAGTGGATCTTTTGGGATTATTGGAGACAAGGGTAAAGGAGAGGAAGGGGAATCAGATTCTAGAGAGGAAATTTAGGAATTATGGCACAATAAATAACTACAGCCATCATTATAATGGTAGAATTTGGCTCATTTGGAATAAATATAGCTGCTCAGTCAAATTACTCAAATCTGGAGCTCAATACCTCCACTGCAGATTAATTTGCTTGAAAACGCAGTTTGAATGTCTGGTAACAGTAGTTTATGGTTTCAATAAGGGCCAGGAGAGAATAGAGCTATGGAATTTTGTGGCTCAAGAGGCTCTCAATACTCAAGAACCATGGCTAATGCTGGGTGACTTCAATGTTGTGCTCACCACGAATGAAAAACTCAGCAAGGCTGCTCTAAATAAGAGGGATATGGAAGATTTTATTGATTGCAAATGGGGCTTGTCTGACTGATTTTCCTGGCACAGGTTGTCAGTTTACTTGGTCAAACTTACAAGAGGGTGATGACACTGTCAGGGCAAAACTGGACAGAGCACTAGTGAATAAATACTGGATGGAAAGGAAGATAAGGACAACGGCTCATTTCCACCAGCCAGGACCGTCAGATCACTCTCTTGTCTATGTGGAGATTGAGCTAGGTGTTAAGGAGGGGAAAAAACCATTTAGATTTCTCAATTATTGGTGTGAGGATCCATATTTCAGTCAGTTGATAAGCAACACTTGGGATATGAGAGTAAAAGGGTCGAAAATGTACCAGTTGTTGGAAAAACTGAAGGCTGTGAGAACTTGCCTGAGAAAGTTTCACAAAGGGAAATATGCTTTCATCTCCAAGAGAGTTGAAAGTAGCAGAGAGACTCTCTCTCAACTTCAAGACAATACTCAGGGTAAGTCATTCACCAAAGATGAGATTGCACAGATTAAAAGACAGAAGAATGAGCTGGAAAAATTGGAAAAGGCAGAGCTCTGCTTCCATTACCAGCGGGCAAATATAAGGGACATTTCCATGAGTGATGCGAGCACCAAGTACTTTCATGCCAAAGTTATGGAGAAGAGTTCTCTCTTATGTTGGTAAGATCTAAAATAGCCAAGGTAATCTCTGTACAAAGCCTGAAAAAGTTAATAATGCTTTTTTAAGCTACTACAAAGAGCTACTTGGCACAGCACATCAGACTGATGCATTTGATAGCTCATTGTACTCTGGGGCCAAACTGAATCTGGAGCAAAAAGAGTTATTAATAGCTGACTTTACTGTTGAAGAGGTCAAGAAAGCTCTATTCTCTATTGATGAAATAAAGAGTCCAAGGCCTGATGGCTACACATCAGCATTCTTCAAAAAGACATGGGATATAGTAGGAAATGATGTGTCAATGGCCATCCTAGATTTAAGGGGAAGCTTTTGAAACAAGTTAATTCAGCCTGAATTGCCTTGATTCCAAAGAAAATGGTTTCGGATTCAGTAATTGATGTTCGTCCAATCTCATGCTGCAACACAGTGTAGAAGATCATAAGTAAAATGTTGGTAGCTAGATTGCAGCCTATGTTAGATGGTATTATTGGAGTGGAGCAGTCTGCTTTTGTGAAGAACATGAATATCTTTGATAATATCCTGATTTTCCAAGAGTTAATAAGGAAATATGATAGGAAGATTATCTCCCCTAGGGCTGCAATCAAAGTGGATGTAAGGAAGGTCTTTGATTCAGTCTCATGGAGCTATCTGAGTCGTCTCTTGAGCTGCTTAAACTTTCGTGAGAAGTTTGTTGAATGGATTATGGCATGTTTGAGCTCTGCTCACTTCACCCTGAATATCAATGGCTCCCCTGTGGGTTTTTTTGCTGCTAAAAAAGGGTTAAGACAGGGAGACCCACTCTCCCCTTACCTTTTTGTCATATGCATGAAGGGATTATCTAGACAACTCAGACATCTAATTGGCAATCAAAGGTACTCTCAACATCTAAAATGCAATCAAATAGGCATAAATCACCTATTATTTGCAGATGACTTGCTTATTTTTGCAAGAGGTGATCTAAGTTCAGTCAATGCAGTGGCAGAAGCTTTAAAGAAATTTGAAGGGCAATTAGGCCTAGCTGTCAATCCTTTGAAAGACTAGCATCTATATGGGAGGTGTCAAGAAGAAAGTAATGGAGGACATAATGCTAGCAACTGGTTATGTCCTCGACCATTTCCCATTGGAAACAAGTTCACCCTTCTTTGTTTCATTGCATTCTTTTAGGAATATGCCAAATGTGTAACACCCCCGAATTTTGGCCTATTTTAAAACATTATTTTATTACAAAAATGCGCCAAAATCCGATAATATTACAATCGATATACAAAGCTGACAAAATACATTCTACACAGTTTATACAATTTGACAAGGCGATACAAAGTCTAAACAAAACTCCAATACAATGACGCACAGCGGAAGCTTTACAGTTCTTCAGGTAGGAGCCACACTAAAAGACGTATCCATCACAATTACCCGTGGTGGATTTAAAGTACAAAAACCACAGTTGAAAAAGTCAGGAAATTGAGTAAGCTAAAACCCCAACTTGTAAAACCAAAAACACTTACCTTGTTTTTCGAAAACATTTTTACTTTTCATTTGAAAACAACACTTAGCACATATTCACATACAAACAATCCACTAATGTTTCAACACAAACAAATATATTATCATCATTCCAATTGTGGCATTCAAGTAAGACCAATGAGTGGAAGTTCTGAATCATTTAAGGCGGTATAACCAGCCCTGCATAATTTGCAATCATTCAATCATTTAAGGCGGTATAACCAGCCCTACATAATCCAACCAAGACAATCTAGACCTTAATTGTGCACACCCCCTATCAAGTATTGCCAACCCAATAGAGTAGTACTAGACGCCTACAAACCCTCTTGAAGACCTATGCGGTGGGACAATTATATATGCGAGCAAAATAATATATGCGATCAATAATTTGCGGTCAATAATATGTGCGATCAATAATGTGCGGTCAATAGATCAATATTTGCTGTCAGTAATATATGCGATCAATATTCCCAACTCATTGTCTTAAATAACTTTCGATCATAAAGCATAAATCATCAATCATAAACCAAAGTAGCTTTCATTCAATCAAACCATCAACCATTTCATAAGTAATATGCGATCATTATCCAAATACAATCATCCAATAGCAGTAACCAACATAATAATTCATAGTTCTCTACCTAGCATGCAGCTATGTTCTCAACCAACAATCAAACCGCACTTAGCACCAAATTTTGAAAGGTTTTATATAAGTCATAGAAGGGTTGAACATGCTAGCTTACCTTCTCAACACAAGCAGCACAGAATTAGTCAAGATAGCACTTCCCGTTCACGATTCCAACATCTACAATAGCACATCCAACAACCCAAATTCAATCTCCCATCTTAGTCAATCATCCAACTTATTCTTATAACTCAAACTTTATATCCTCAACCTACATACCAATTATAATCACGACAACTAATTTAAAATTCACAATTAAAACACTAATAATATGAAAATTTCAAAAGACTCAAATAATCTTGTTAAAACAGAAAATAAACCTTCTAAAATCATACTTTCATTTACCCATATTAATCCCAATTTAAACCAACTAAATACATTATGTAAAAACCTTCAAAAACCCATGTTTTTGGCCTAATTATCCTTAAATCCGAAAATTAGTAATTTAATTTCGAAAAATCAGAAACTAATTCCACAAATAATGATAATTTCGAAAATAATTATAACATACTAATTTTGAGTTTTCAAAATAGATTTTAATTACAAAACTAATTTCTATTAACAATTTCAATTAAACAAAAACATGAACAAACCCAACATACTACTCCTACTCAAGTTTTCGAAAACCCTATATCATAAATCGTAACAATCTAACAACAATATCAAATTTATCATAAGAACAATCAACAATCGAATTATAATTTGCCCCAATTTTCATTATTTCATAATTACTCCCAATAATACAAAATTTGCTTAAAAATCAATCCTTTGATACTAAAATCAACCATACTCAATTACCCATCTCATATAACAACTAATCAAACATAACCAACACAAAAACAAATTAAAACGAACAAGAATCAAATTGGGTAGTATGATGTGCGAAAAACAGAGGAGAGAGAAAATAGGAGAAAGGGGTTTATGATACCCGAAATTGGCCGGAGAAGAAAGAGGAAGACCGGATAAGCGACGGAGAAGTTCTGAGCTGCGGCCGAGATGAGGTGGTTGTCGTGCGTGGGTGGTTGTTGCGCGGCAGAAACAGGGGAGAGCAGAGGGGGGCGGTTGTGTTGAGCGTGCGTGAGGAAGAATAGAAATTGAGGGGGGGTTTTTTTTTTTTTTTTTTTTTAATTTGGTTTTTCTATTGGTTGTGTTTTTGGGTTTAGTTTATTTGGGCTAGTATAGGAAAGGTGATGGATCATAATGGAAAGATACCCAAATAGCTAACCCAATATAGAGGCGCATCTAAAACCCATTTTATTTTATTTTTTAAAATCAAAACCCGATATTAAATCGTAACTCATTTCAATAAAATATAATTATAAAATATCACGAAATTTCGGGATATTACATCATTTCCCCCTTAAGACTAAGCTTCGTCCCCGAAGCTTAAAAGCACAAGAATTTAACTCAATCAGCACACATAAAAAGCATATCAATCAGTAAATGTAAAGTTAATAATGTATATACGCTATGCATGAACTGGAATTAAGTTAAAGGTTAGTATTACAGTCCACCCATCTTAAAAGAAGAGTTCGTTCCCGAACTCACAAGTCAAACAATCTTATAAGTAAGCAAACAGTTTTGATGTCTTGTTGCATAACTCTCACATCAGGAGACGCCAATATAATTAAGATCAACCCTTAACAAATATTGTTTGATAAATCAATACACTTAAGAAGGTACACCAAAATCTTAGTATTATAGTAACTCAAGCGTTTATAGTATCGATAAGATATGTAAATATCATCAACTGTCAAAGGCCCCAAAAAGTTGAAAATCAATGAATCCATGAACCACAAAAAAAAGTATTAATCTGCTATGCAACTATAAACATACTTTGAAACACCAAAGACAAGTCATCACTAATTAAACTCGAGTTCTAATTCATTCTCTCCAAACTCCAATTTACAACCAATTAATCTAACCAGTCCCCAACTAACTTTCATACACATCACCTAATCTCATATTCATACTCGTATAAAATCAATAATGACCGTACTCATCCATCTTATTCACCAAAACTCTTAGTATTACGTCTTACCAATTATCCCAACCATAAAGTAAGCTCATAATAATTTACACGCTACACCCTAGAGGACACCACAATATATTCCATAATGAGATATGTAAAACCTCTAAGAGCCCCCAAGTTCTTTACCGTTTTGCTACTATAAACTTCATACCAGAATATATATTCTCACCCCCTCTCTTTTGCTCACTCACCAAATTTTACTAAGTAATTCACAACTCTGAAACACTATGTAGATAATTATGACCATTGTGCTAAGTACTACTGTAATACCCCGTATTTTTGAGGTCCCAAAATTATATTGTTCTTGTTAATAACTTACTTTATAAAGAAGGATTTCAAATTTTACATTGAAACGACAATTTTCAGCTATTTCGGGAGGAGCTAAATTATTTATATTTTTTTTTTAAAAAAAAAAAACTTTAATATTACTAATTATTGGTCAAATTACCCCTTTGTTTCCCCACAAACCCTTTTCTATCCCTCGTAGAAAACCATCAGCCATCATCATCTACAATATATCATCATCATCATCATTTTCCATAGGAAAATCGCCGCCATCTTCGTGCCTTTGCCAACCCCGATTTCTGGCTCCGTTTTTGACGAAACCACTATCGTTATTCTTCTTGTTCTCTCCTCTACACAACGGTATAAGTTTCTATCTGTGTTTTTAAAGTTTTACCGCAGTCGAAATTCATGTTTCGTGTGGATACTTTTGATTTTTCATAGATTCATGGTTTTAATTGTTTTTTTTTTCTGAATTCGATTTGGGTAATTTATATTGACTGCGTGTATTATAGTAGGAGTTGGCAGTCGTTGTTTTTGTGCCGATGTCATGGTTGTTTGTATGGTGATATTGTAGGATGTTACTGAGGTATTGTGATAGTGACATCAGGGACTTGAAAAGATGTATGTTAGGCTATAAAAACCATGAATAATGTGGCTTAGAAGTTCACAGAAAGAGAGAGAGTTAGATGGATTGGCTTGATATAATTATGGCCGGTTTTGTAATTTGCTACTAGTTGATTAGGAATTGCCTTGTACTTATAATGGGATTGAGGTGGAGAGTGTTCCTATTTAAGGAACTTAGGCAAGGTCAGAGTTTAACTATTTGTGAATTTTAGTACATGTACAAATTTAGGTGGGTTGTTAGAAGCGTCAGAGTGCTAATGCTATGGCTACATATGGTTATAACTAATAAGAATGTTAATTCTGATGTCTATGCTAAAGGGAGATTAAATTGCTTTAAGGAGAAATTAAGTAAATTTAGGTATTGCGGCGAAGTCGGTATAAGAATAACTATGTTGGTGTATTATTTGAATGGTCTAAGTTCATAAAAACGAATCTTAGGGGCTGTTTTGAACAGAATTATGTATTAAAGTGAGGAGTACGTGATTAAGGGTCTTGTTAGTCGTTTTTGTATTCGTAAGTCAATGGAAAAGGAGGGGCGAAGTTATGGAGGTTTCTTGTTACTTTTGTATTAGTCCATAATAGCTAAGAAATGCATACAACATACATATCATACATTGTAGGTGCAAGAACTAATTAGTATATTTTGCATACTTATGTAGAGTCCGAGTTCGTAGAAGAACAGTTTTAGTACTTGCTGAGCTATTGTGAGACTTACTGCTAAACAAGGTAAGAAGAATTACTTATCTCCTTCAAAGGAACTTCTAAATGCGTTTTCAAAGTGGAGAAGTATTACATAAATTGTTTTATTTTATTTTATTTTTTAAAATCAAAACCCGATATTAAATCGTAACTCATTTCAATAAAATATAATTATAAAATATCACGAAATTTCGGGATATTACATCATTTCCCCCTTAAGACTAAGCTTCGTCCCCGAAGCTTAAAAGCACAAGAATTTAACTCAATCAGCACACATAAAAAGCATATCAATCAGTAAATGTAAAGTTAATAATGTATATACGCTATGCATGAACTGGAATTAAGTTAAAGGTTAGTATTACAGTCCACCCATCTTAAAAGAAGAGTTCGTTCCCGAACTCACAAGTCAAACAATCTTATAAGTAAGCAAACAGTTTTGATGTCTTGTTGCATAACTCTCACATCAGGAGACGCCAATATAATTAAGATCAACCCTTAACAAATATTGTTTGATAAATCAATACACTTAAGAAGGTACACCAAAATCTTAGTATTATAGTAACTCAAGCGTTTATAGTATCGATAAGATATGTAAATATCATCAACTGTCAAAGGCCCCAAAAAGTTGAAAATCAATGAATCCATGAACCACAAAAAAAAGTATTAATCTGCTATGCAACTATAAACATACTTTGAAACACCAAAGACAAGTCATCACTAATTAAACTCGAGTTCTAATTCATTCTCTCCAAACTCCAATTTACAACCAATTAATCTAACCAGTCCCCAACTAACTTTCATACACATCACCTAATCTCATATTCATACTCGTATAAAATCAATAATGACCGTACTCATCCATCTTATTCACCAAAACTCTTAGTATTACGTCTTACCAATTATCCCAACCATAAAGTAAGCTCATAATAATTTACACGCTACACCCTAGAGGACACCACAATATATTCCATAATGAGATATGTAAAACCTCTAAGAGCCCCCAAGTTCTTTACCGTTTTGCTACTATAAACTTCATACCAGAATATATATTCTCACCCCCTCTCTTTTGCTCACTCACCAAATTTTACTAAGTAATTCACAACTCTGAAACACTATGTAGATAATTATGACCATTGTGCTAAGTACTACTGTAATACCCCGTATTTTTGAGGTCCCAAAATTATATTGTTCTTGTTAATAACTTACTTTATAAAGAAGGATTTCAAATTTTACATTGAAACGACAATTTTCAGCTATTTCGGGAGGAGCTAAATTATTTATATTTTTTTTTTAAAAAAAAAAAACTTTAATATTACTAATTATTGGTCAAATTACCCCTTTGTTTCCCCACAAACCCTTTTCTATCCCTCGTAGAAAACCATCAGCCATCATCATCTACAATATATCATCATCATCATCATTTTCCATAGGAAAATCGCCGCCATCTTCGTGCCTTTGCCAACCCCGATTTCTGGCTCCGTTTTTGACGAAACCACTATCGTTATTCTTCTTGTTCTCTCCTCTACACAACGGTATAAGTTTCTATCTGTGTTTTTAAAGTTTTACCGCAGTCGAAATTCATGTTTCGTGTGGATACTTTTGATTTTTCATAGATTCATGGTTTTAATTGTTTTTTTTTTCTGAATTCGATTTGGGTAATTTATATTGACTGCGTGTATTATAGTAGGAGTTGGCAGTCGTTGTTTTTGTGCCGATGTCATGGTTGTTTGTATGGTGATATTGTAGGATGTTACTGAGGTATTGTGATAGTGACATCAGGGACTTGAAAAGATGTATGTTAGGCTATAAAAACCATGAATAATGTGGCTTAGAAGTTCACAGAAAGAGAGAGAGTTAGATGGATTGGCTTGATATAATTATGGCCGGTTTTGTAATTTGCTACTAGTTGATTAGGAATTGCCTTGTACTTATAATGGGATTGAGGTGGAGAGTGTTCCTATTTAAGGAACTTAGGCAAGGTCAGAGTTTAACTATTTGTGAATTTTAGTACATGTACAAATTTAGGTGGGTTGTTAGAAGCGTCAGAGTGCTAATGCTATGGCTACATATGGTTATAACTAATAAGAATGTTAATTCTGATGTCTATGCTAAAGGGAGATTAAATTGCTTTAAGGAGAAATTAAGTAAATTTAGGTATTGCGGCGAAGTCGGTATAAGAATAACTATGTTGGTGTATTATTTGAATGGTCTAAGTTCATAAAAACGAATCTTAGGGGCTGTTTTGAACAGAATTATGTATTAAAGTGAGGAGTACGTGATTAAGGGTCTTGTTAGTCGTTTTTGTATTCGTAAGTCAATGGAAAAGGAGGGGCGAAGTTATGGAGGTTTCTTGTTACTTTTGTATTAGTCCATAATAGCTAAGAAATGCATACAACATACATATCATACATTGTAGGTGCAAGAACTAATTAGTATATTTTGCATACTTATGTAGAGTCCGAGTTCGTAGAAGAACAGTTTTAGTACTTGCTGAGCTATTGTGAGACTTACTGCTAAACAAGGTAAGAAGAATTACTTATCTCCTTCAAAGGAACTTCTAAATGCGTTTTCAAAGTGGAGAAGTATTACATAAATTGTTTTACTATAAGGTTTATGATTTCGAAAGATAATTGCTATGTGTAAGGTTTAAATGCAAAGGTTTACCAGGTTTAATAATTTATACAAGTATGATTTCTTAAAGGTTTTTATATATGTTGTTAACTCTGGTAAGGGAGTTAACTTGAGTACAGGGTGACCATAATGGTCTAATTATATCGTGCACAAAGAATAGATAGGGTGGATTGATCCTCCACCTTGAACCTTTATATCCTCCCCTTGGGAACAGGACCCTAGGGGGATGCATGCATTCGAGATTATTGGTTGAAGGAAGTCAGCCCTGATACTGAAGGAAAAAGGAACAAAGGAGAATGATTTTTATCGTATCGTTTATTATATTTTCTATACTACTTAAATGTTATCGGTTCCGATGTTTTAAATTACTTAAAGTTTTTAGTCGTGCTATGTGTCTAAGAAAAATATATATTTTATTTTAAAACTGTTTTCTAGATAAGTTGCTTCTTACTCAACCCGTTTGGTTGACGATTTCTACGTTTTCATAGTCTTGCAGGTTAGTTATGAAGTGCTTGGGGATAGCCAAGGTTTCAGGGTGACGATCGCTTACCGTATTAAATAAAGTCCACACTTAGTTAATTTATCGCTTCCGCATTTCAATTAAGATTATTCGAGAATTGTATTTCATTCTTTTGGGATGTAACACATTTATATACTTTATATTTGGAGTTATTAGATAATTAGAATTGACCTTCTGCCTTAACGATTGAACTAGGATGTCAATCGTGGCGGTAACGCTCTCAATTGTCCTTGTTTTAAATTAAATGCATTTTCTAAAATCTCAGGAAATTGGGGGTGTTACAACTACAACCCTCAAACTGTAGTGTAACAAGTTCAAAACCCTTAGAAGTAAAAACTACATAACCCATGAAAAGGGACTGTAAAATCTTCGATTTACATCTCCATAAAACAATCTCCTTGTATCATAAGATCCTATACTTAGAACACATTATAAGATGATTCAAATAAATCAGATCCAACCTTTAATTATATCTTTCCACCTCTCTTATCCACACTTGTAACTTAACCATATAATAATATAGATCACACTCTCCCGTTTTAGAAATATTACTCAATCATGAAATATTTAGAATCTGATCTGGGGACACTTTATCGAATAACCTTAACTCTAACTCCAGCCTGTAATTCCTCATATAACCCATAATAGAATTTTAGACCCTCGAAATATAAAGACCACTAACAAATTGGTTCGACTCCCATCCGGTCTAAACTGCAAAACCTAACCCATCTCCTCACAATGACATTAGATCTACCTAATAATCCACCAATAATATTGACTCCCGTAAAAATGACAAACCTCTAACCATAGTTCTCTCTTCTCATGACAGTAAACTGATCTGAAAACAACATACTTAATTCTCATATATAAGTCAAGAAACTTTATTGATCAATCCCATCATTTTAATCAACAAAACTAATACATGAAGATCAAACAATGACTACTTATATATGAGAGCTCAAACACATCCCAAAGTTTGATCATTCTCTGAACAAATTTAGTAGTCATTACCGCACCTCTACTCAAAAGAATTAATTCTCAACACTAGTCAGGCAAATTGACAACCAAACTCCAATTCATATCTGATTTCCGATCATCACTGCCAAGAACCAATTTCCCTAGACCACCTCAACCCTATATAATATATCAAAACCAAACTAAACTATTAATATATCTCATCAAAATCTTACCGCCTGGAATGTTTTAGTAAAGCTGGTGTTTTCCTAATTCGACAAATCTCATGAAAACAACCTCAAAGAATTACGACACAATCATGGCATAACCCAATGTAATAAGATAAGTAGTCAAATTCACCAACAACACTTAGTCACATATACTTATCTCTTGAATCCTAAATTAATATATCATAGTAACAAAAATAGGGATTTGAATGCTTAAAAGTCAGAAACTTATAACCCAAGAAAATCTCCAAGTATAATCCAACTTTTACCAAAACACAACCTCTTTACATAATATAATGACACCGAAACGCTCCAATTAATACATCATACCATTTCTTAAGGTAAACCCATACGAAGAAAAATATCTAAGATCATAGGTCCAAAATCATCCAATCCAAAATACTTGTAACGTACCATGACAGTATTAACCGTTATATGACAACCCAAATCAATAAAAAAAAAAAAATCAAGTTATATAACCTAAGAGCGTCAAGTCCATAAATAAATCCAAATTTAAAACCAAGTTCCAACCCTAGGGCTCATCAAACACCAACTTTCAAGTTATGAACTTTCAACAAAGAACAATTGTCACACAACCTTATCACCAACTATTTATATATATGCTCCTCACTTAAAATAACCCACTACACTTACAGTCCCAAGACCACCCCCGCTATACGGTTAGGTGCTGAAACACCCAACACGTGGTCGCAGGGTTGCTCTGATACCAAATGTAACACCCCCGAATTTTGGCATATTTTAAAACATTATTTTATTACAAAAATGCGCCAAAATCAGATAATATTACAATCGATATACAAAGCTGACAAAATACATTCTACATAGTTTATACAATTTGACAAGGCGATACAAAGTCTAAACAAAACTCCAATACAATGACGCACAGCGGAAGCTTTACAGTTCTTCAGGTAGGAGCCACACTAAAAGACGTATTCATCACAATTACCTGTGGTGGATTTAAAGCACAAAAATCACAGTTGAAAAAGTCAGGAAATTGAGTAAGCTAACACCCCAACTTGTAAAACCAAAAACACTTACCTTGTTTTTCGAAAACATTTTTACTTTTCATTTGAAAACAACACTTAGCACATATTCACATGCAAACAATCCAATAATGTTTCAACACAAACAAATATATTATCATCATTCCAATTGTGGCATTCAAGTAAGACCAACGAGTGGAAGTTCTGAATCATTTAAGGCGGTATAACCAGCCCTGCATAATTTGCAATCATTCAATCATTTAAGGCGGTATAACCAGCCCAACATAATCCAACCAAGACAATCTAGACCTTAAGTGTGCACACCCCCTATCAAGTATTGCCAACCCAATAGAGTAGTACTAGACGCCTACAAACCCTCTTGAAGACCTATGCGGTGGGGCAATTATATATGCGAGCAAAATAATATATGCGATCAATAATTTGCGGTCAATAATATGTGCGATCAATAATGTGCGGTCAATAGATCAATATTTGCTGTCAGTAATATATGCGATCAATATTCCCAACTCATTGTCTTAAATAACTTTCGATCATAAAGCATAAATCATCAATCATAAACCAAAGTAGCTTTCATTCAATCAAACCATCAACCATTTCATAAGTAATATGCGATCATTATCCAAATACAATCATCCAATAGCAGTAACCAACATAATAATTCATAGTTCTCTACCTAGCATGCAGCTATGTTCTCAACCAACAATCAAGCCACACTTAGCACCAAATTTTGAAAGGTTTTATATATGTCATAGAAGGGTTGAGCATACTAGCTTACCTTCTCAACACAAGCAGCACAGAATTAGTCAAGATAGCACTTCCCGTTCACGATTCCAACATCTACAATAGCACATCCAACAACCCAAATTCAATCTCCCATCTTAGTCAATCATCCAACTTATTCTTATAACTCAAACTTTATATCCTCAACCTACATACCAATTATAATCACGACAACTAATTTAAAATTCACAATTAAAACACTAATAATATGAAAATTTCAAAAGACTCAAATAATCTTGTTAAAACAGAAAATAAACCTTCTAAAATCATACTTTCATTTACCCATATTAATCCCAATTTAAACCAACTAAATACATTATGTAAAAACCTTCAAAAACCCATGTTTTTGGCCTAATTATCCTTAAATCCGAAAACTAGTAATTTAATTTTGAAAAATCAGAAACTAATTCCACAAATAATGATAATTTCGAAAATAATTATAACATACTAATTTTGAGTTTTCAAAATAGATTTTAATTACAGAACTAATTTCTATTAACAATTTTAATTAAACAAAAACATGAACAAACCCAACATACTACTCCTACTCAAGTTTTCGAAAACCCTATATCATAATTCGTAACAATCTAACAACAATATCAAATTTATCATAAGAACAATCAACAATCGAATTATAATTTGCCCCAATTTTCATTATTTCATAATTACTCCCAATAATTCAAAATTTGCTTAAAAATCAATCCTTTGAAACTAAAATCAACCATACTCAATTACCCATCTCATATAACAACTAATCAAACATAACCAACACAAAAACAAATTAAAACGAACAAGAATCAAGTTGGGTAGTATGATGTGCGAAAAACAGAGGAGAGAGAAAATAGGAGAAAGGGGTTTATGATACCCGAAATTGGCCGGAGAAGAAAGAGGAAGACCGATAAGCGGCAGAGAAGTTCTGAGCTGCGGCCGAGATGGGGTGGTTGTCGTGCGTGGGTGGTTGTTGCGCGGCAGAAACAGGGGAGAGCAGAGGGGGGCGGTTGTGTTGAGCGTGCGTGAGGAAGAATAGAAATTGAGGTTTTTTTTTTTTTTTTTTTTAATTTGGTTTTTCTATTGGTTGTGTTTTTGGGTTTAGTTTATTTGGGCTAGTATAGGAAAGGTGATGGATCATAATGGAAAGATACCCAAATAGCTAACCTAATATAGAGACGCATCTAAAACCCATTTTATTTTATTTTTTAAAATCAAAACCCGATATTAAATCGTAACTCATTTCAATAAAATATAATTATAAAATATCACGAAAATTCGAGATATTACAAAATGCCCGAGCCTACAAATGAAAAATATAAATCAGAAGAGTGAATATGATTGCAATGAAAACATATTTGAACTAACAAAGAAGGCACGTTCATTAACCATTTTCCAAGGGATGTCGCCATATCTATTCTCTATCTTAGCCCTGCTGTAAAGTTGTTGATTATGAAAAAAAACCATATTTTTCAGATCAAACACGTATAAGGAGTAGTGTTGTTCCATTAAAATTGGCACAAAAACATGGAATCAAAAAAGCATGGCTTACCATAATAAGACCAAAATAATAATACGAAGAAGAAACGAGAAAAAAAAAAGACCAACTAATGGAAAGGAAGAATCTTTGAGAAGTAATACTCACTAGGTCGATATCTTTCAAAGGAATCCACTCATAATAACGTAGCTTAGTCTTCAAAATGATACAAAATGTCTCAAAACGTTGTTCTTCGTTACCCATCCTGTAATAAACTAGATAGCACAACTGCACGCGATAGTAATTATTAAGCAAAAGTAAATAAAAATGATAAATAAAAAAATTGATGATATAGAATCATTTGATCATAAAACTTATAAATAGAACTGTGGTGCAGATGAATCTCAATGGACTGCCAGGGTTCCTCTCTCTCTCTGCTATTTAAACAAGCAGCCCAAAAGTCGATGATACAATATGCAACATGTTCGCTTTTCCCCAGTGTCTTGAAATCATGACGGTACCCAACAAACTCCTTATAGTCGTACAATATCTCTCTACCGCATCAAAGAAAAAACAATGATTACTAGTCTTAAAAAAAAAAAACCAAGCTTAGACAAAAAAAACTGTATTTTAGATGTTAGTAAGAGAGGGGTCAATTACGAGTCAAATTCTGATTCTTCGTCATATGGCATCAGTGCATAGTCCGATACTACTTTTTGCATCTTTGAGATCTTGGTTGCAGGATGGGTTTGTCTCTTTGCATAAGGAGATCAAAGCTGCAATGGAAGTGGTGCAGTGCTCTTTGTCCTTTTTTCTCTTTGTAAAGCAACAACTGGCCCTTCACCTAAAACTTCCTTCCCTTTTGATTTGAGTTTAAGTTTGACACCATAGCTCCCATGTTTGGTGATTAACTCCATAAGAATAGGAGATGGTGTCCTTTCAGAATCGAAGATAGGGGACTCGGTTCTCTCATTGTGCTCCTCACCATCCAAGATAGGTGATTGTTTACCTGTACATGGGCCAGTGCCAAAATCACCCACCTTTGTGAATGTTCACAATGGGTGAAGCATTTGCTGCTCTAGTGAAAACATACCATCCTGTGTATCTTGTGACAAACCTAAGCTAAATGACGGTGAATCAATGGTCATTTTCATAGCATAAGCTCTTTCTGCTGTCCTTGTTACAGCTATTGCTTCAAGTAAGAAATCCTCATCGTCCTCCTCTATCTCTACAGAAGCAAGATCCTGCATGAAAGATGCTTCACCACCATTTCCATACACATGAAACAACCTTAACATTGCCCCACGCAACTTGCTAATCGATTTATTCTCTGGGAACCTAACAGACCCAATAGCCATCTTAGAATCAAGTTTTTTAATGTCCCCAACAATCTTTATAACACTTGAAGAAAGATCAAACATGAAAACCTACAAAAAAGATAAATAAAACAGCAGCCCATTGAGTGAAAAAACAAAAATAACAGATGTGAATTTTGTTTATTCAACAATTATTGAAGATCCTGATGAATCACATTAAATAGAAACCAAAAATTTAAGGTGAATTGCGGCATACCTTTGGATTCATTGCTTCATTATCACAGCTTTCAGATTTCTTGTTGAACTTCTCTGCTACTAACAATGTCGCATCAACTTCGGGCTCATAGAAATAATCAGCAGTAGGACTCAAAAAACATGGGTCAGGCTCCGTTGGTTCACTATTTAGCCCTGGAGGTTCTTCGGAAGGATTCTCATATTGTGAATTAAACTGTGTAATGCAACATTGTGTAGCTTCTTGACAGTTTCATTTTGGGGAAAAAGAGCAGCACCAACTTTAAATTTCTCTTCAAGAGTTGTTAAACACTCAGTTGACATTTTGGTTGTTGAAGCCAGATCAAGAGCGTAAGACTTCACATTCATATGGGGCATGGAATCTGAAATTCGATGAACAAGATATGAACAGGTTCGTCTTTGTTAGGCGAGAGCTCAACATGCTCTGTCATTCGTTCCTCAAGGGCACCATCACCATAACACCCATATTTCATCTCCTTCTTTTCTCTAGACTTTACCTTACATGTGGTCCATCCGCAAACTGTCTAGAAGTCTCGTTCCACGGTCCTTAGTCGAAGAACCACATGATCGACATAAAGCAACTACAAGTATATGCAAAAAAGTATAAGATCGATCAAATAAAAGAAGAGACAAAAATGGAAGTAATCGTTGATTAAAAATTAACAGAACATACCACCAAGAACAATAAGGGGCCGCCAAAGAAACTTGACTTCTTTTGAGCCCACTTGCGGTGGTTGAATATCAAGCTTTCAACAACAAACTTGCATCATTGAGGTTTTGAATCTTATCAACATCCATAATAGATTTGAGAATGTAATGATTCACAAAATCCTTTTGATTATTCTTCATCAGAAGGGAAACAACTAATATGACAAAATTGATCTTAAACAAATCTCCACCATCTTGTTGTGCATCAGAAACGATAAAATCTATAACATCTTTCACCATCACTTTTTCACTAGCTCTCCCAGTTGTAATTTCCAAGTCTCATAAAAATAGGCAAACTCTAAGCTATCAATGTTAGATTTTGCAAGGAGAACATCATTTTGTCCCATGGCAAGACCAAGAGTAGCATGCACATCTTCAGGTTTCACTAGAACTTCCACACCATCCGGAAGAACTATTGAGCATTTGTTTGAGTTAAAAATCTTAAGCAACCAATAGCCACGTTGTAAAGGCAACATCTGTACACGAACCCAAAAAAGACATCCAAAACCAATATCATGAATATCCCTCCATTGGGTGTATGATAATCGCTCAATAACATACAACAAACCCTTGGGAGACATTCTAGTTTTTTCACTAGGAAACAAAGGCATTTTCCTCTGTTTTAATCGTCCACCATTCTCTTCAGAGTTGTCTACCATTCTAGTTCTCTTAGCATTCTGCCTAACACTCATTTTATCCACACTTGTCTGTAATTTCCTCTTTAATTTCTTAGTTGGAGTAATATTAACAGTACCTTTGTTAGTAACCCCATTTTCTCTCGATCTCTTCCTAGAGATTGTCCTTACTAGCTTCACTAGTCATAGACCCAACTCTTACGCTACTCATCCCTTCAGAATACACTTGCAAAAGCTAAACACTCAACAAAGGCCTACATATCAATGTAAAAGAAATCATTTAAACTGTATTGTGGGACAAATGTACATTTTCATGAAAACAAATGCTCCTCTTGAAAACAAATGCACATTCTCATGAAACACAAAAATGCTCATTGTCTTGAAACAAAAGCACAGTCTATTGAAAACAAATGCATACTAGTATACACATAATAACAAATGCGCATTCACTTGAAAACAAATGCACAATCTCATGAAACTCAAAATGCACATTGTCTTGAAAACAAATGCACATACAAGTAAACACAAATGCACATACACAAATCCCCCAATGCAATTAAAATTTGAACAAGAACTAATCGAAATTCAGTAAACAAGAGCAATTCAAAGACGAAGAACATTCAAATTGGAGTTCAACTGCAGCGAAAGAATCAAACATCGCGACAAAGAACATTTCATATTAAAAGCAAACAAATCACCAATACAAAATCCAGAATAAGATCGAAATCCCGCAAAAAAAAAACGATTTAAAGACGAAGAACAAACTAATTGAAGAATAGCTCTAGCGGAACAATCAATGTTGAAGCATCCGGAAATTTATAACCCTAAAAATTGGGGAAAAAGCGCGTAACGATCAGAAAATGAAAATCGAAGCCACAAACCTAATTTTAGCGATCACAACAACAAAATCAACAGTACGAATCATGAAAAATTTAAATTCGGAAGAAAAACGTAGAAATCGGATTGAAATTGTTACCTTGAATTAAAATCGTGGTAATTAGACGAAGGAGACATTTCGAAGAATTCCAGCAACAAATCCATCTTCGTATTCCAGCAACAAATTCAATGCATATAATTGAGCTAATTTTTGAAGAATTTTTGAAGAATTTCGTTTTGTTTGTAGGAGAGAGAAAGTGAGCTGATTGAGCTGGAAGGAGAGGAGAGAGAAAATGAGCTGATTTAGCTGGGAGGAGAGAGAAAATGAGCGGGATTAACAATAGGATCTTTTTTTTGCTATATTATATATAATCTAATATCAGGCCTTGATCTACTTAATCCCTTACGAGTTCTCATGGTTCCCATGGTAAGAATAGTTCTCATATGAACTGTACTACATAAATCATAATAATAATATTATCGTACTTATAACTTTCAAATTTAATATTCAAACAATCAGAAGATTATAATTAGTATTTTAATTATTCTATTCTATTCTTCTAATGTCCTTTTTGTGCTGAAATCCATCTTGTTTTGTTTTAGTCACTAGTCATAAAAAAAAGTTCACGACAATGTTACATGACTCAAATGGGACGAGTTAACATATGGGTAGAAGTTCTTTTTCTAGGTCTAACATTATGTGTTCCTGATTTAAATTTAAGTAGACAATTATTAATCTAGATAAATTAAAAAAAAAAGTTATTAAGCATGTAATATAAAATACAGTTTTCACCGATATAATATAACATAGTTTTCTAGTCAAAATGATGTGGAAACTTTCCAAAAATAATGAAATTAGTGTCTGCCAACTTTTATCAATGAAATTGGTGCCTCCGTTGGCTTCCGTTGGGTTTACCGTGACTTGAGTTAGTAATAACGTGTTGCATGGAAAAGTCGGAGGTTGCATTATTGGAGGGGAAATTTTGCCAACATTTTCATCCCCAATTCAATTTTCAGCCTTATGATTAGGGATTTCTAACTACCCAAATCAATAAAGTTTTCGCAGCTCTCATCCCCCCTTAAAAAATTCAATTGATAGGGTACAATTGATTACAATGCCGCGATTTGTTACGACATTGAAGGCGAATGAGTGGAATATTTTGAAAATTTGGGAGTAAGATTGTTGGTTCAACCAGAGTTGGTGCTAATTGTAAATTGGGGGAAACTGAGATAAGAAAATAGTAAGAATAATTGTGATAATTATTATATATATTGAATGATGAACACAGAAATACCAAACCCAGAATACCCAGAAAAATCCCCCAATCACAACTTTCAAAAAAAGAAATGCATACAGAGTAGTAATGAGCCATATACAGGGGCGGTTGCATGCGAAGGTGGAGCAAGGTGATGTTGAGAAAGTAGACTAAGGCAGCGACGGCAGTGAAGATGGTGATGAATGATGAGCCTTGAAGATGATGAAGACCGATGAAGATGACGAATTTATGATGAAGTTGTGATGAAGATGAGCTATGAAGAGAATGATGAAGATGATGAATTTCTTTTTAAGATGGCAGTGATAAAAGAGGGATGAGAGAGTAAGGAGAGGGAAGAGAGTAAGGATAACGAGAGAGAAGAGCACAAGGTGTTAAACTGACGGATCAAGATAGAAACACCAATTTCTTTGATAAAAGTTAATAGACACCAATTTCATTTCTTTCTGAAAGTTCACACAAAAAAAAAAAAAAAAAAAAAAAAAAAAAAAAACTCTAATATAACAACATTTCACCGGTTAAAAAACTAGTTTGACTATATTGGTCAAAACTCTTATGGAGTATCAAGTTTCCTCACACCGCCTTTCGGCAGGATGTAGATAAAATGATATAATGAATGTCAAATAGTTCACTTTTTAAACAACTAAATTCGTCTCACGATACCTTATCGTGAGACCGTCTCATACGAGACTTTGCCAACAATGTATACCATGCATTGAAAGTTTGAAACTATTTACACCAAGCATTCTCAACGGAGTTTGGTATCACATCTTTCAAGTCCGGGGTCTGTTTCTAACCCCAAGGATCGCGTAGCTGTACAAGTTTCGCACTTAAAGATAAGACTCAGAACGGAATGAAGAGAGTCTCAATTTCAGATATCACAGAAGCTAATAGGCTGTCGAAACTCAACCTAAAAACCACCGAGACCAGCCATGTGTTTCTTCATAGCTCTGTCTTTCCTGTGGTGATTTCTTCCTCCGCTTCCACCTCTTCCACGACCCCTCCCCCTTCCAGCATTATCTCCACTATCCATGCCTGAAGGGTTCGATCCAACCCCAGCCGGTTCATAATGCTCCTCCAACTTTTTAACAGCATCAAGAGGACGGTTACCACCACGTCCAAGTCCATGTATTGTCTCTTTCTGGGCTTGCGTGACTATAGATGCCTGCCGTTCATCAGCGACTGCAACAGATCCTTCAACCTTGTAACTATAATTTTTACCATCCTTGACATAAAACTGAGGTTTCTTTCTTGAGCCCCATTTGGTTGTGGTGTGAGCAGAGCTTTGGCTTTCATCTCGAGAAGATGTACTCATACGCGATCTAACTCTATCCCCTAAACTTTCTGTCTCCTCTATACTAGACTCCACAATAGTCATGCCCAGGTCATCAAAAGAGTCATCATATTCATCGTCATACTCATACTGTGATAACAATGCCGCAGTCTTTTCCATATGCATCCCGTCTTTAGATTCGAGGGCATCGTCAACATGTTGGTCACCTTTAGATTTTCTTATGAATCGCCCAGCTGGAGAATAAGATACTGAAGATGAAACTGCTTCTTGGGTTGTTTTTTGAGGTACTGAGGTTGAAATTTTAGAGAGGAGCCCCGTAGATGATTCCACCAGTATCCCCTTTCCCTTATTGTTCTTGGTCACCGTTCTGGTTGACTTGGGGGGAACTGTTTCCATAGAGGTGTTCAAAGTCCTCAGATCTTCATGCAAAGTCCCCTCCAAAATCCTTTGGATCACTTCCTCCGGATTATGGTCGTAAACTTCGAGACAAGTTGATATGAAACCTTTCCCATAATCAGGGAAGAGGTCTTTCACTTGACTGATCTTTGATTCTGTGATTGCTTCATTTTCTTCCATCTGCAGGCCACCATTTAGGACAGAATTTGGAGTACTAGGTAACCTTTGAGGTACAGTAGTTGTTGGATGTGCCATGATCCCAGCCAAATACCGGTATTGCTCGTCATCTATAGAAAGCCATCCTGCATAAAGCGATAAAGTCATCAGTAACCTCAAAAAAATTATTGCTTCAGCTTCTCACTAGGACAGTTATCGCTTACCACCATCTATCCTTTATTTTTTGTTTCATTATATTTTTTTATTGTTTAGGCGAACCATCGAACACAGTGTTGAAGGAAAGTAGTGGTAATACATAATCATCTGATGCTTCCAAATAGTTGTGGTTAACAACTATACTATACACAAATTCCCCACTTAGCAATAATGCCTTCAGAGAATTTGTCTAGTTCAACGCCTTTTCTTTGTGTTAAGATCAAAAGCCCAGTCGATGAGAGTCAAACTCAATGAATTCACTAATGAAACAAAGACTACATGCTGGTGAAGGACAGAGCAAGTCATTTAGTCCAAGGCAGGCATAAAAGACTTCGGACTTAGGGATCAGAGAAAGGAGGGAATATGGAACTCCGTCCTGGTCAGGCACATATGGATTCTGATGACAGAATCAGGGAAATCACCCCCTACAAGCCCCATCCATGAACCCTACATAAATGAAAAGACCCTATTCATAGTGGTCACTGTGGGAAAGACCTACTCTCAAAATTGAAGACCCCAAAGACAATATACCCTTATTATCACCCAGACACCCACCATGGGTCCTCCGTCTAAAGATCTACCATATCGTAGCATCTTATGGAAGCACTGTGTCATCTCTTAAATTAAACAACCATGCTAGGGTCTTTCACCATTCATAAAGTCATAAATTTAGTTCTGAAATTTGTAACAATGAATCAGATGCCGATGCCGTGGCCAATTACTATACCCACCAAATTATTTGAGGCAAAAGCAAAGCCAATGAAGATGCAAATGACGAAAAAAGCATCAAGATCATAAAGGCCAAATTGTAAAAATGCTGCCTACGAAAAAATACTTACCAGCTTGCTGAAGGCCCCGAAGTCTGTGCAGGATTTGATATTTTTTGTTAACACTCAGAAGATATTTACCCTTTGCATCTTGAGAAACGGCAACTATCTCCCTGAAACATTGAATCAATATATCTGCCCTTATAAAAGGATCCTCAACACTGGCAGGAAACATCTTCATGGCAGCTGGCATGTGACGGTTATCTCTAAATAGCTCATCACCTAGATAACAATTTTCCAGCAATTTCCAACCAAGATCAACTATTCGTGCAGATAAAATTTTCAAACTAAGAGAAACTTCAGAAAGCATTGTAGAAGTCATCGTCACAGAAGCAAAAATGAATTGAAGTCCCTGTTGTAAAGACGGTAGCAGACAATCATGCAGTGTTGCAAGAATAACGATCAATTCTTCATTTCCGTCGCTGTAGAGACAGTACACAATTACTTATTAAAGAGAAGGAACTTCCAGAGAACGCTATTATTACCAGTAACTTTCAGCTTACATCATGCCGTTTTTTTTTTCTTCTCAATAATCAAATATAGAAAGCTACAAGAATATATAAAATACCTCGTATCAACAGGACATGATAAAAAGACGGCTGCAGGTTTGTATGAGGCAATAAATGTATCCATCGATGAAACAGAGTCATTCAAAAAATCCAGCACCTGCAAAGGTCATACAATTTACACCAAAAATAAATATTAACCTCTATCAACAAAATCAACTTTCAAGTGGTTAACAAAGACCTGTCATGAAGAAGAAAACGATTTTAGAAGACAACGTAAAGGCATTTGGTATACTCCAGAACACCCTATTTCCATGAAAAGTGTGGGTTAACTAATCAAGAAAGCAGGGAATAAGAGACCAGGTTTGATATGCAGATAAAAATCAACTAGGAGATAGACCAACTGTCATGTGGAGATGATGAACTGCAGGCAGATTTATTCCTACCTCAACAGCTTTGTATTCTACTTATCTACAACAATCGTAAAGAAGAGATAAAGGATTATATTAAACCAACCTCTACATAGTCTACATGTTGTCGACTGGGTCCACAGTCCTCAGAGTCACCAGCAGAAATCAAAACCTGAATGAAGCATTAATGAGAGTTTCAAGTCCACTGACATGAATAAGAAACCAGAGGAGTGATAGTATACACATATGTTATACTAGACATGCATCAGCACATAGGTCTCGTCCATAACATTCACTAGCACGGTGGCAGAAATTACCTAATAAAAGATATATACAGCCTCCAATTCGCTACCCTCCCCTTTCGATACACACAACTTTTATGGTATTTGATAGGAGTAAGATGTAGTGGAAAATGGAAGTTAGCAAAAGATGTGAGTTCACAAACTACAATGACCACAAATAAAGTACAAACTTGAGAAGGAGAATACCATTGTGAATTACATAATAAACAGGGAAGATCATTCACCACTGGAGGGAGTAGATAAATAAAAAAAATGACTAAATGGTAACCAATGAATGCACCGTTAGGGTAAATCCAAAGGATTGAAGCCTTACCCTATTAAGAGGCTTCTTAGAGATACTCCAATCAATTGGACTTCAAACAAATTGACTTGCTTATAATATGAACGTAATTATGTACACATGACAAACATTACAAAAGCAAAAATTTGCACGAAACCACCTCATAAAAATTCTACTTTGCAAACAACCACCTAACAAAAATTGTCTGTTAAGAACCACCTTATATACATTAGCCCACCTTATAAACATTGGCCATGCTAATACCACCTTATCTCATTTACATGCCACATAACCACCCTCTGCTGCCTTTAACCACCTCATATCAGTCACTACACTTGATTTTCTTTATTTTTATTAATTGAAGATCTAAAACTTGATTAATGAAATTAAGTAACAACAACATCTTTACCCCAATGCCTTAAAGGCTCCCGCCATAAGGCGGGGTAAGGGGGTGTCGGATGCACGCAAGTCTTACCCCTTTTGACACAGAGAGACTGCGCGCGGATGACCCAAAATGAAAATCGCTTCGAGATCCCACCGACAGACTGCTACTTCACAAAATAAGAAACACAAACAGTTTTATGAGCCATTTTGCTTTATTCCATTATATCCCAAAGCCAAAGAATAATAAGTCTTTGGCTCCATTGGAAATGGAAAAGAATGAAATTGAGTAACAAACTTAACTATTTCATATGGTTTTGAAGAAAAAGAAAAAAAACAAGGAAAAAAACGGACCAACCTTAAATTCAACCTTACCAACTTAATCCCACTGCAAATCCTTGCACTTGGGGAACCTTAACCAATTTGAACCTTTTCCCCTTATCATTTATCCAGGATCGAATAATAATTGACTATTATTAATCATGTTTTTCTCCTTCTCTTAATTAAATTAATCACTGAGACGAATGAGGAGAAAGGTAAGAAGAGGAAGGGCAGCACCGCAGCAACAAACTTATCTACACCTGGAAATTATGCCTTCTGAGGTGGTTGTGCCTTTATGCCTTTATGATCCACAACGATTACTCAGAGCTTGTTATTGAATTTATCATTCAATTTGAGATCGACAATATTATTAGGTGAAAAAAGTAAACAATTCACAAGATTGAGAAAACAGTCATAATCTGTGAACATTTCAGTATCTTAAAATCTTCTTCCTAGAAATAAAATTATTCCTACTCCCTCCATTCTTTTTGTTTCTATACAAAGAGAAAGTGGGGGAGTACCTAGGTGGGTAGAGAGAGAAGGGGTTTAGGAAATAATGAGGGCATTTGTTAGTGGAAGAAGATAGGATTAATTAACTATTAACTGCCCATTTCTATTTTCCTTCTCCCACCATTAAATAAAAAAAATCCACAGATCACGGTCAATCCTTTGTAAAAACCCCTAAAATGATGTCATAAGTTAACATAAAAATAACAAATATACTACAACAAAGCCAAAATCAACCACAGCATTCCGGTGAAGATGTCGTGCCGGCAACACCTCCGAAAACAAACACCCAATCTCAACCGCCGATCGCCACCACCTCCCTCCGTCAAACCCAATCCGAGCGCCGCCCATAGGCCGAACTGATCATCGATCGGACCACCTTCACTTGGCCGGAAGTTTTGATTGAAAATGCAAAAGAAAAGGAACCCCAGAAAACCCCCAATTGGGTTTTTTCATAAAAAAATGCAAAGGAAATCCAAAAAAAAAACCCCAAATTGATTTTTGGTTGATTGAAAATGAAAAAGGCAAGGATTGCCAGATAAAATCCCCAATTTGATTATTTTTCTATTGAAAATTCAAAAGAAAAGGAAATCCAAAAACCCCCCAATTTGAATTTTTTTTTTATCGAAAATGCAAAGGGAAAAGAGAAAAAAAAAAAAAAAAAAAAAAAAAAAAAAACCCAAATTGTTTCGTTTAAATGAAAATGCAAAAGAAAATAATTCCCAGGAAAACTCCCAATTTAATTTTTTTTATTGAAAATGCAAGAGAGATTATCAGAGGATAGAGAAGACATGAAGATGTGGGATTTGGGGATGAAAAAATGAATGTTAAAGTTGTAATTTGTAGATGAATGAATGATAAACATGAGCTTTGTAGATGAAGATGAGTGAATGAAGGTCGAAGATGAATGAGGACGTGGGGGCATTATAATTTTTGTGGTTGTGTTGTGTAGGTGGGGTAAAATGTTACGTTGTTGGATTAAAATCAGTGGGGGAAAGATTGAGAGTAATTGGGCTGGATTTTGGATCAATTAGATTAAGTGATCTAATTAGAAAATTTGTTAGAAGAGTTAGTAAGGGTAGTTGCGGAAGATCGTGTCACAAATATTGGCCAGAAAAATAAACGTAAAGCATCAAGAGAAATTGCCAAAAGAGGAATACGTAAAGAACCAAAAGAAATGGAGGGAGTATTAGAGATATTAACAAAAAAAAAATTAAAAAAACAATTGTAATGTAAAATGGTGAGCTTGAAGTTGTAACAAAGGGAGATCATGGACGCATTGACGAGATCATGAGAGTATGAGAGCCTAATTGTAGGGAAAGGAAGAGTGAGTAAACTGCAGGAGAGAGAAAGTATTAAATAATAGTAAAATAAAAAGTTGTTTGATTAAGTTCATTAATCAAGTTTTACATTTTTCAGTTAAAAAAAAAAAACAAGTGGAATGGATGATATGAGGTGGTTGGATGCGGCATAAGGTAGTGGGAAGCGGCAGAGGGTGGTTATGACTTATGAGGCGGCGAATGAGATAAGGTGGGATTACCATGGCCAATGTGATATATAAGGTGGTTTTTAATAAACACTTATTTATAATGGTTTCTTGCAAAATTTCCTTACAAAAGATTAGTGCACCATCTTCCATGTAGAAACTGTAAAAACTACCAAATACAAGTACACAACGCATACTTTGGCACACTTTGTAGTTTGCAAAGATCTTACACACAGAGACAATGACAGATAACTGTAAAGATCTTACATACTTTGGCTCAAAAGCTGACGCTGTAAGCCGGGGTAAGGGGCGGTTGGATATACGGGAGCCTTACCCCTTACGTTGAAAACATAGTGAGGCTGCTTACAAATGACCCATGATGAAAATTGCTTCGACAGCACTTACTAACTGCTACTTCACAATATAAGAAGCGCAGACAATTTTTACTAAATTGGTGTAAGAAGA
The DNA here is from genome assembly GCA_963680865.1 of Spergularia marina. NCBI lineage: Eukaryota > Viridiplantae > Streptophyta > Magnoliopsida > Caryophyllales > Caryophyllaceae > Spergularia > Spergularia marina. The sequence continues at coordinate 14,340,178 of OY804553.1, read as the reverse complement.
TGCTCATGCCACATACTGGTGTACTCCCTCCTCAACCTATTCTTTCCTTTTGCTTCTAGATCAATCCTTAGGTAAGGACTTCAATCAAGGTTGGTTGGTGTGAGTGGTAACTGCTTAGTGCTTTCATCGCACTCACAAACTGCAACTTCATAAGATAAGAAGGGCAGACATTTTTGACCAAATTGGTATAAGAAGATGCTCATGCCACATACTGGTGTACTCCCTCCTCAACCTATTATTTCTATTTGCATCTAGATCAATCTCTTAGGTAAGGATTTTGATTAAAGTTGGTTCATGTGAGTAGTAACTGCTTAGTAGCAGGGTTTAGATTCCCGACTCTTGCGAATGGAGCAACCTGAAATCCCATTTATGTGAATACTAATAATAGACTACAAATTACAAGGGGCAACTTTAATACAATATATCTACCAGCCCAGACATTTGATTTGTGTGTAGTTTAAAGGGGAAAGACTGAACTTTCATATGGAAGATGTTCATAACAGAGGATATAATAGGAATATTGTATTAGGAAGATAATAAGAATATTTTAGATCTACAATACAATATTCTTGTTGATTCCTCTAACAGTTCAACTGTAGGATCAGAAATGGTCTGGTCCTTGTTCTGCAAAAGGTGTCCTCACTCGTCTCAGAAGAGTAACATCAGTCTTGTTATGTTCAGAACATATGCCGTTTCTGCTCAAAGTCCAATGTTCTTAGAGTGGGTTGTATCTCTTGGTCTAAACCCGGTTAGTTTGCTTGGAGGTTTTCTGCCACAAGACGTGAAGTTTTATGTTTGAGTTAAGATGTTGTTTAGGAGTGCATCGCCTTCCATTCTCCCATTCTAGTACGCTTCGATTCGCAAGCAGAATTGGCTACCCCCGGTGAAACACCATTCTACCCTTTCGTTTTAATAAAAACCCTATTTTCTTTCCCACCCAGTCGCCTCTCTACACTCTACTTTCTTAATCACACGTCGCCATATGTCCCCATGTCTTTTCTGGTGATGATGCATGGCGGGTTGTGGATGCCAATCACCATCAAAAGACCGAGGCTAATTTTGGATCTCATAGGATCGAACTATCGAAGTAGAACATGAACCTGACCATTTCAACTCAGAAATAAATTGCGATTCAACTCGATCGAATGAATTTGAAATTCTATAGGCACCCAAGCAAATTCTGTAACACTGGGAGCATAATTTCTCCATTCATCATCCTCTAGTTTAAGTATGAAACAATCCTCTAGAAACAAGAGGGAATAGGTCTAGAAAAGATACCTCCAAAGATGATTTGCAGCGTTGATGCATAGTGTGAACGATACCCAAGAAATGAGACACCATGGCAGTAAAACTTCTGAGTATTTCAGGCTGGGCATTTATAACATTTAAAACCTGTACAGGAAAACAAATATATGATTAGATAAAGAATTATGGCTAATTGGCTATTATCTAAATGTACCAAACAGATCTATTATTTTCCCTGTGTTTATCATAGGAACATGTGGGATCTTATCCTTTTGCATATGGGCGTTAGAGGAATACAAATCACTGCAGAAATCATTGCCTCAAGTCAGCTATCAGAGGCATGTTTCATGCACAGTTTCAAGGTAGTTTCCATAACATACAACTCACTCCATTTTATTCATATGATATCTTTGCGTATTCCTTCTTTCGGTAATTTCAGTTAATTCTTTACGTTTCCATTTTGGGACAAATCAACCCATTTAAATTTCGCCAGTTACCCTTACTAATCCTCTAACCCCTATCTAATTGGACCACTTAGACTAAATAAACCAACCCAATTAACCTTAACCTTTCCCTCTTTTAATCCAACATCACATTTCAATCCCCAACCCAAAATGATTAATCATCCCCAACACAATTTGACCAACACCTTACTCCAGTTCATCATCTTCTCTGACTTTCTCTCTCTCTCTTTTGTTCTTCCCCAAAACATTCGTCCTCTTCTCCGAAAATGGAGAACTCTCCCACTCTCTCTCTCTCTCTTCTACACTCAGATATGGAGCACCTTAATTTACATTCATTTAAAAGCCTTTTCTTCTCCCAATTTTTTCTACTGGGTTTAATCAAATACTCCAATAATCTGGTTTTATGGTTGAAGAAAGATGGAATTTTTTGGGTACGAAAATCTGAGTTTTTCTTTCTTTTAATAAAAAAATATGGAGTTTTTGGTGGAAGAAAACTGATTGTTTGTGTTAGATGAACAACTAAAAACGAAAACAAAATAGATAATTCTGGTTTTTTTTTATTTGAATCAAAGAAATCTGGGTTAGTTTTAATGTTGGGAAGAACAAAGGATGATGGTGCCATGGTGGTCCGTGAAGGAAGAAAGATAGGGGAGGCCAGGAGAGAGAAATGAGTGGGAAACAAAATTAAGGCCTAATTTGCTATTAAGAATAGTCATTAACTCCCTTGGCACTTGTGCCAAACCCAAATGTAAAGAATTCATTAGTGTGGAGGGAGTAGCTTGATTCAATTAAGATAAACAGAAAAGAGCTTCATTTGGCTGTCAAGGTCTGATGCTCTCATATTTAACACTCACAGTGATATACTCAGAAATCCAAATATATATAAAAGAGTTTTCTTAAGAGCGCATTAAGAGCGTCTAAAAATGATAAAAGTCTCATCAAAGTTTAAAATTCTCACAAAAGATCTAACGAAATGGAATTTTGCTACAACTTTGGTTGAGATAATAGCTCGCATTTATCAACATATAAACTGTAAATTGATACTAACCAACATTACATCCTATAGATCTTAAATAAGGAAAATAGGGCAAGTCTTATCCTATGGTGAACATCTATGATAGAATCTCAAATAATAAGGAATAAAAAAAAAATATGTTAATAGCCGTGAAACATAGCTTTTTTGATATGATCTAAGCAATTGTTTGTGGTTAACATCAATCTGAGTGATTATACCGTGGGCCTTGGACCATGGTGAGGATCATGGTCCCTCTCTCAAAAAGAATGTGGATGACATTTTTAAACACATTATTTTCAAGCTATGGTCTCCACATTGTTTTGGTAAGAGGGACCACAAGCCTCACCATGGTCCAAGGACCATGGTATAATCAGTTGTTCTATGGCATCTTTAGACCTTAGTATGCATCAAGCAATCATGGGAAATGGGGATCATGGATAAGTAGCAGTATTAGGCTATCCGCAATGGTGCCCTTGCTTGCCCTAGGGCAATCTACCAAAAACTGATTTTTTATTACTTTGTCCTAGGGCAATGACATGGTAGGTCACATTGGTGCTCTACCTTACCCTAGGGCATTAGCACAATTTTATTAATATGAGATATGAATGAGAAATAGATGAAATGAAAATGTGTACCAAAGTATATCAAATGTGGTCTCTACTTATAGAGGACGAAAAAACATAGTTGTTGGTGTGATTGTTTATATTTAAAATTTTTATGATGCAGAAATAACCGTTGCAATGCGTGCTAAAGTATGAATTTTTTTCTCTCTCCCCCCTCTCACCCTATGCCCCAGGTTAATCCCAAAGGCAAGAAATGCCCCTTCCTTGCCCCAATTGCCTCCATTTTTTTTCTTTTCCCATTTATAAAATGCTCTTGCCCTTGCCCTTGGAGGCTATGCCACACCATTGTGGATAGTCTTAATGCTATTAAGGGAGCAGAGGGCATGGAGAAGGAGCGTAATATTGTGATTTCATGGATTAGCACTTACTGCCCTGAGAATGAGCACCAAGACTGACATTTTCTCCATCCAGAAAGCGGGAAACAAAGAACCACAGTCAGGTACGTCAGGCAAAAACTATAGAGCATCATAACTGATCGCTCCAAGGGTATCAGTTCAAGAATAATTCTTTTTTGTTTTGGAGAAGGAGAAATTAGAAAAGACAAAGAAGCTACCAACAGTAAAAGACACAGTGCCAATAATTAAGCAAACTTGTAAAAATGACAATACTCCATTTAATCAAGATAGCCTTACCAATGATTGAGTCAATAACTCATTTTCATGACAATATACCGCACATATATCCAACAGCTTAGGCAAATCCAGTAACCTTTTATCCTGCAAGAGAACTACAAATGGGACTAGTAAAGAATATGAAAGCGGACCAAGGAAGCTAGAGTAGTGCAGATTAAACACCTGATTACAAGACAAGAACTTTTTGACTGCCAATGACTAGCCGAAAGAACTTTTATTCACCATTTACAAACTCATACACAACATAGTTTTCCAGGTCGCAATTTACTCACTTATTTCCTCTTTAGATCTTACCTTTCATTTAAAGGTTTCTTTCTCTTTTTTTTTTTTTTTTTTTTTTTTTTTTTTGGTTCATTTATTCTCATCACACTTAGAACCCCATCCAGCTTCACTCACTATATTGTTTCCCTTGCTCTCCAAATTTTATCTTGATTTACCCACAGAATTTCCGCAAGCATAGCAACCAAGCCTTATTCCCAAAATCATTTGGGGTCGGCTAACATGAATCGTCAAATGTAACCGTCTCGCACTCTCGCATAGGTCACAAAAGTTAAAGATCAAACAGAAGCTAGTCAAGAATACACATAATGCCTTATCCAAACAGAATTTCTACAATTCCTTTTTGGTTTATCCCGTAGTTGATCACTTTCTTTGTTTAGTAAGACATTAGAGACTTCACAGTAGCATTTCCAAATTACTCTAGGAGGAGAAAGTAGCAAGTGCCAGATGAGAGAGTAACATTTGTCTTGTTTGTAAAGAGAAGAAAAGAAAGAAAAAAAGCACTGACCAATCTTTAGAGGACGGAGGAAGTATAAGGCAATAACAAAAGTAGACAATGTCTGATACTATGGACTTAGACACACTAATCGAGGAAAAACAATATTTCAAAATCAGTGCTCCGAGTCTATTGCTAGGAAGAAAACTTAAAATAGAAAAATAAAACCTTCTCGATCATGATCCATTGTACTGTCTAGTTTAATGCTTAGTCTACCCTCCACCCTCTATGGTTTTCAAGTTTAATGCTTCAATCTGGGAAGACATCTCATGATCCATTGTACTGTCTAGTTACTCTTTCTCTTGCATAAGCAAACATAGTCATCTAGTTCAAGAAGGAAAAGAAAAGAACATTTAACTAGTACTTGCAGTCCAAAACCCAATTAACAGTCATGTAACAGGAAATAATTGGCAGTTGTTCTCCCAAATTAAGAAGTGCTATTATATGCTTAATTGTAAGTTTTGACATTATTGCCGAGGACAGCTCAGACATCGATTGGACCAAATGGCCCTGTCTATTCCAAATTTGAGGATCATCTTTAGTATACACATTGAATATTTTCACATCAAAAGCCAGCCAAATATACACTTTAAGTTTAAACCAAGTGTATTGCAAGGACAGTTCAAATTGAGAATCCAGCTTCACACACTCTTGAAGAATTGCAACAATGGAGCACAATCTTTCTGCCCACTGAGATGGCAGAGGCACAATATAATGATATTCTATAAATTCACGTCATACCAGAATCATTTAGCAACTAGGTAACCTACCTTCGTGATCTTTCTTAGTCAAGTTCTCCGATGCACAGACGCCAGGATCTCTATGAGAAGAACTGCAAGAACATGTCTCATAGAGTCAACTAAGAGTCCAAATAGACCATGACGCAGCAAAACACTGACATGATCTTGAGATAAAATGACCAAAGCTATCGCTAACTAAAGTGATTAAATCTGAGGACTTACATCCGATACAAAACCATGAAAACACGCCGGCTCAACTCCAAATCACCAACAATAACACCAGCAACAGTTCCCTTGGCCCCATGAAAAGGGAAATCATACCATCTACTTCTAAATTGCAAGAAGCTGTCAAGAAACTCATGCAATGAAGCATCTGCTGCCACTGGGTAAAAACAAGACACAGCAATAAAGTTATCATCTGACACTGTAAAGTAAAATCAAAGCAAAACACTTGACCAAAATTCAACGGTAGGAAAACTTTTTCTAAACCCACAGAGAATTAGATTTCTTGCTGTCCCATTGATTCAACTTATCTAGACATGAAATAAAAATTGGTTTCATGCACACCGCTGATGATTGCAACGATTATTTTTTTTGGCTAATTGTCCTAACCCCCGAAGAGCTGTTGTAGAAACATAAAAAACCAGAGTATCCCATAAGAATGTTGGATATTATAATCAAGCAGAGATTTCACGATAAATGCAAAAGAGATGTTGAAAACTCAAATTCAAAACCATAGCCACAACTATTATCTCACAAGAATGAATTTCTGTAAACAATCAAAGTTCGTACGTACGGTTCCGAAACGACACATTGTCTAAGTTCTCTCCTAAGACATCACCTGATTGCTCCCGGCTATCTCCTCGTGGGGGGGGGGGGGGGGGGAACCTCTCTCATAATATATCACACTCTCCCGTCATGAAACAAGAAAATAAATCACAAACTCTTCAAACAAAAACAATTCTAATTTTAGTCAGTGGGGCAGAAACATGGGATTTTTGCATCAGAATAAAGCGAAAGGTGCTAGCTAAATAGATGGTAAGACGGCAACATGTTTGTAATTAGTGTCAAAAAATTAAACCTTGTCGCCAGAATTCACGGGGCTTCAACTTAAGCAACCGTGCCAACTCGCGGTTAAGAAGATCGACAACTCGTTGCGACTCGACCGCGTCCAACCCCCCTTGGTCAACACCAAGACCAATTGCAACAGCTTCATCTTGCGGCAAATAATTAACGAAATTGCCCTTATTGGAGACCCACTCGCCGTTTTCCGCCAAACGAACCCTACTAAGAGTGGTGCTGCTTTTCTGAGCTGTCGGGCCGTCTCGAAGATTGGAGGGGGCCTGTGCAACTCTCCGATAAGAGGCCCCTGAGAAGTGAAAAAATTGGAACTATTAATCAATAAAAAAATGCAAAATTTATATCTTAATTTTCAATTGTTTCCCAATGCAACAACCATCAAACAACATACTCCAACAATTGCACGCAGTAAATCCATCAATCAGATTAAGTTTTTCTTCCGACCACCAACTTAACTAAATTTACTATTAATAATGAACAAAAAATCATAAATTTGATCAAAAAAGGAAAAACAACGATCCAGTATTACGGGAAAGGGATTTAACTTTACCTGTGAAGTTGCTGGATTGATTTCGGCGGACTTTCCACGATTGATTTTGAGTCATATTCGTGAAAATCTCTTGACAGGAGATCGTGCGTCGTTCCTGAGCAGCTTAAGATGGTGGTCACTGTAACCGGGTTCAGGACGTCGGGGATAGATGGTGCTGACTGCTGAGTGTTACTGGGTTTAGGATTTTTCCTTTTGGGAATAGAGGGTGGAGAAGACACGAGTTTAACAGTTTGTTTGGTAGCGAGGAATTTAATGCAAAGAATTGGAAGGAAGAGAAATGAATGGAAAGGAAAAGAAGAGAAATGAAGGGAACTACGATTTCCTTTGTTTGGTTCACTTATTAAAATCTTGGAGGAATTGGAAGGAAAGTGAGTGTTCTTATGTTGTAATTGGCTTTCCGCCCAATTCCGTCCGATTTGGGAGGAAAATGAAATGACAGTTTAATGAAAGATCATTTCTTTCCATTTCCTTTCATTTCCTTCCACTTCCCATGTATCTTTATAAACCAAACATAGGAAAATCATAAAATCTGTTTCCTTTCCTTTCCGTCCATTTCAGTGCATGTTTGGTTGCACTTTTTTTTTAGACCAAGTAACGGAATTTCACTCCGATTACATTACTAATTGTTTGGTTTAAAATTATTTATACCCACTTCATTACCCTTCTTTAACCCACCCACCCACCCCCCCCCCAAACAAAACTCTACTCAAACTTCTGTTTTCTAATTGCATTCCCCCCTTTTATTTTCTCTCTCCGCCCTCACCTTCCCTCCCCACCCACAGCATTGTCAAGCCACCAAAAGTCATCGGCGATGGACGGCCGGCCACCAATTTCGCCGGGAATAACACCGTTCGGCCGACCTTATTCCGGCGACCACCGCTGGGGCCTTTGCTTCTTCTAATTCGTCTCTCATTTTCCTCCATCTTCTCCTTTTTTTATTCCATATTCTCTTCTACAACTTCCTTGACATCATCACCGACCACCAATTTCTCCACCGTCGCCACCTCCTATGGCGCCATACACGAGCCCTAGATCAACCTCCGCCGGTTAGATGTGGTGGCTAGCAAGGGAGGAGAGAGGAGAGAGATGGGGAAAGGGTGGCCGTGAATGCGCTTCTGGCTGGTTTGCGTGGGTTGGGCGAGGTGTTACCAGCGCCATGAAAGTCAGACAGTGATGTCCTTTGCCGGCTCTGGTGGTAGTAGTGCTCGGTGGCGGCGGTTTTGCGGCGGTAGTAGGGTGGGGAAGGGGAAGTTGAGGGGCCAGGAGAGAGAAAGAGAAGGGGTTGGGTAGTTTGTTTATTTACTATTTTGTCCTTATAAAATGATTTCATTCCATTTTTAAGTGAACCTGTAACAACCCTAAAATTTCGCAATAGTAAATAAGGAAATTTTATAGAATTGTCACGCCGCAGTTGACTACCGAGTCAACTGCTAGGCTTAAAATTCAAATAACAATTTAACAAAATCCAAACAAATGAAAAGACAGCGGAAGACTTAGAATGTCGAACTACAGTTCTCAAAACTGAAACTAAATTACAAACCCAAATAAAGTCCAAATCCAAATAACGTTTATGAAAAGTCTCCATCATGCAAGTGAATCCGCTAACAAGGATCCCCAGCATCAAGACCTGTCAACTATGGCATCAAAGAATGACATAGGCCCCGGAACATACATGGTAGGGAACGAACCAGAAAGCAGAACGTCAGCACAGGCTGAGTAAGAAACACAAAGCAAGGAAACAAAAGATACGCGCCTCAAGGCGCGTAGCTAACAAATAACAAACGTTAGTATATCAATTATTTCAAAGTATCAACAGAACAGTGCGATAATCGCCATATCGCGTACGAGACAGTCGGTCTCATCATACACATTCATTCAAGACTGGGCTCCTACCCCACAGCCACCACAATCTCGAACCAACGCGAGCTAGAGTACGAATAAATAGATCCTAACGACTTGAAATAGGATGCGAAGCCTCTAGGAGGAAAACCTATTAGGAAGTCGGTAGCTACTCCGACCCAAACATTACCTTGATCAGAGGTATACAACAGTGATCGGTCAGTGCCGCATCACATCACTTTAGGTGGTACGCATATCTCATATTTTACTTTTATCCGTTTTAGGTACATTATTCAATGGTATATTATTTGATAACATAATTTATAAACGGCCGTAGGCGGATTCAACGATACAACACAAACGAATACACAATTCAAGATGATGCACGACCAGGCCACTTGTGAATTCGAACTTAATTTTTAGATAACTGGATAACTGAATTATTGGTGGAATTTGGGATTAATGCTGTCTTTGAGGATATGGCAATTAATTTCAAAGAAAATTGTGAATTGATTCGAAAACGCAACCCAGAAATTGGGTTTTGCCCGATCACGAAAAACAGAGCAGAAAAATAGAGTTAACACAGGTATGGACTTGGATGAATGTCGAGTCTCTCGACTTTCACTCAAGAACTGGAAAATTGCTCTTGGGATAACCTCACCCTTAAACAATCTTCACTCTGGATTAACCCTCTTCCCCTGAGATAAAACTCACTCACAGAAATCAGGTTGATAATGCTTCGCGCATCAGAGAACGAGAATCCCTCTCCCTCAGGTTTCCTCTTATATTTGACGTGTGTTTCTTATTACAGGAGTAGAGCTACTTATAGCCTTGAAAGGTCAGACTATTTACAAAATATCTACCCAAAATAATCTAGAAAATTTTGATGAGAGCTTTTCCTCTGCCCTAAGTTTCCTTTTCTTTTCCTATCAGCAGGCTGATCACAAAAAAAACAGGCCATGTGCAGCATGACTTCTTAATCTAGTTTATTTACATAATTAAACAAGTTTAATTAATTATGCACATAAGCTTAGGACATTGTAAATATGTAATCACCTCCACTAAGCATCAGTTTTGTCGACGTCGTGTTATGCTGAAGTAAGGTAGGTGAGTACTACGCTACTTCCAATTCCGAACTTAATCTGGCTTCCTCCTTGATTAAGCATTAATACTTGGTGTTCGGCTTCACTAAGGTCGTCATCTATTTCTCCATCACTATGCTCCGCATCATGCCCCCCAGGTTCAAAAAGACTTGACCTCAAGTCTGGTTGCTCTTCAAACTCATCAGGAATAAAAGGTCGAAGGTCAGCGACATTGAATGTAACTTCAGCATTAGGTTCTCCAGGTAGGGAGACTTTATAGGCATTGGTCCCGACCCTGCAAGTTACTTGATAGGGTCCTTCAGCTCGTGGGTGAAGTTTTGACTTCCTTTTTGATGCGTACGTCGATCCCCTTGGCGCGTATGCTAATCTATACTTAACAAATTAAGAGTTATTTGCAGCAGAATTCAAACTAAAAGACTTATTTTTATGTTTTTTTGTGTTTATATGGAACGAAAAATGAACTAAAGATATGAATGGCGCCCCTAGTTACCAACTAAGAACCCAAACTACAATGTCAAAGCTTGATTCTAAGTGACCAACTTGTATGAATCTCGCCTATCTATTGGTTGTCTAATCCCCTAGTCAATCTTTAGACTAGTGATAAACGTGTTTGTGAACGCATCCACTCAAATCCCCGCAAGGACACAAGATTGAAGGAAACACCCTTCGACTCTTTGATATTAATTCTCAAATTCTGAATGTTCTATAAAATAATACAATAAGACTCTATATTTATACTAAATAGACACATCTAGACCATTAGGAATAAGGTAAGGTTCTAATAGAACTTTCCTTAATTCCGACTTACTTTACCTTGAACAACTCGGAAACCTCATAAGCTCCTTTATTATTTGGAAACTAAATAATGATAAGAATTATATCTACTAAGAACTTCCTTAGCTTGGACGTGCATAGCTTGGAAATTATAGCATATTCGGTCATCCTCGTGTACCCGCGTAGAAATTGAACAGCTCAACTTAAAACAGGCATATCTCATTCGTTACTTAACCGATTAAGGCATATGACCACTTTTTGGAAAGCTTAGATCATGAACTCTATTATCCAATTGATTTCACTTCAAAATATTGAATAATACAGTAGATATTTAAGCTGGAAGTTGAACTTACGAATTAGGAATATAATGAATGTCTTCAACTTGTTGTTATTAGCATAGACCCATTGCTCCCATGCATCACTTTTGGCCGGGAATCTTTCCTTTCGGAGATAAATCCAGACCAGATCACCTGGCTGAAATTCTGCAGGCCTCTTATGCTTGTTGGCTGCCTTCTTGTATGTTGCATTAGATTTCTCAATTTGTTGTTGAATTTGTTGGTGCAACTCCTTGATTTGATCAGCTCGGAGCTCAGCTTCAGCACTAAAATGCGTTTCTCCACCTGGAATGGCCACCAAATCTAGAGGAGTACAGGGATTGACTCCGTAGACAATTTCAAAGGGTGTGTGTTTGGTGGTTCTGGATGTGGATCTATTGTAGGCAAATTCTGCATGAGCAAGTACTAAATCCCATGACTTCAGATTTTTACTCACCAATATAATCCCCTTAGGAGTTCTCCCAAGCTCCTGTTAATAACTTCGGTCTGCCCGTCTGTCTGGGGGTGACAAGTAGTGCTGAAAAGTAACTTGGTTCCCACCTTTTTCCAGAGAGTTCTCCAGAAATGAGATAAAAACTTAGAATACCTATCAGATACAATGGTTTTTGGAATCCCATGGAGTCTAACAATCTCCCTAAAATAAAGTTCAGCTGTCTTTGATGCATCATTAGTCTTATTACATGCAATGAAGTGAGCCATTTTCGAAAATCTATCTACCACTACCATGATTGAGTCTTTTTGTCTCTGTGTCTTAGGGAAACCTAGCACAAAATCCGTGCTTACGTCTAACCAGGGTCCTGTAGGTGTGGGAAGAGGTGTGTACAACCCTTGTGAAGGTAGGGGATGGCTTTTTGCTATATGACAAGTAGCACATTTTTTGATAATGTCACTAATAGTAGATTGTAGTTTAGGCCAGTAAAAGTGTTCCGACACTAATTCAAGTGTTTTATCAATTCCAAAATGCCCAGCTATACTCCCTGCATTAGCTTCCCTAATAATCAGCTCTCTTAGAGACGTTTTGGGAACACATAGTTTATTGTTTTTGAACAGAAAACCATTCTGTATATGAAATTTACCTTTATGGCCTTACTGCGCTTGTTGGAATATCATTGAGAAATCAGCGTCATTTTCATACAGAGTTTTAATGACTTCAAATCCAAGAACGTTGGCGCTAACTTCGGTAATCAGCAGGTGTCTTCTCGACAACGCATCCACCTTATTAAGTTTTCCTGATTTGTGCTTGATGACAAAGGAGAATGGTTGTAAGCTCTCCACCCATTTTGCATGTCTGCTGCTCAGTTTATGCTGACCATTGATATATTTGAGAGCCTCATGATCCGAGTGCAGTATAAATTCATGTGGTAGCAGGTAATGTCTCCAATGCTCAAGAGCTTTGATAATGGCGTAAAATTCTTTATCATAAGTGGAATATTTTCTCCTGGCTTCATTGAGTTTTTCACTGAAATAAGCCACTGGCTTCTTCTCTTGTATCAATACTCCACCAACACCTACTCCAGACACATCACACTCAACTTCAAATACCCTCTCAAAGTTAGGCAGGGTTAACACTGGTGCTGAGGCTAATTTTTGTTTGATGTTGAAGAAGCTCGCATCAGCCGCAGGTGTCCATTTGAAAATTCCTCCTTTCATACATTCAGTCATAGGTGATATGATTGTGCTGAAATTGTAGATGAACCTCCTATAAAAAGAGGCTAACCCGTGAAAACTCCGGATGTCATGAATGCTTTTTGGTGTCGGCCATTCCTGAATAGCTTTGACCTTCTCGAGATCAACTTGTACCCCGTGCTCTGAAATGACATTGTAGGCACTGAAAATTTGTTAATGTGCCGTAAATTAAATAAATCAATTATTTATGAGTTAATATCAAATTTTAACTCGATTTAATTAATTTTGCCCTATTAAATGAAATCTGGGTTGATTCGATTACTAATTTGGGTTGATTGAATCATGATTCGGATAAAATAGGCAATTGGGCCAAGCCCACATAAAGCCTGAATATAGGCCCACGACTATAAGCCCGCCAGAAATTAGGTCTTCACTCTATATAAATAGGGTGAGACTCATTCAATAGAAGGTTGGAAAAATCAGAGAGAAGAAAACCCCCAGAGGAATTCTCAAACTCCCAGCCACACGCAGTCAACAAGCACCTCCGTGTCGCCTGCAAATCAAATCAAACACAAGTTCAAACAACCAAGTTCAAGGAGAGATTCAAGTCCCCTGCGACCCTCTCAAAAACAATAACAACGCACGCGGACGACGCGCGCACCCCCCTGCATCACGTACGCTACCACTGTAGTGTATCGTACGGCGCACCCCCTACTGCGTAGTAGAATTCAAAGGATTACATTAGAGATTTTACACTTAACTTTTCTGATATATAATAAAATATTATTTTGTTTCCTTATTTTGTCCAAGTACAAAATTTGCGTTAACAAATTTTGGTGAACCCAACGTGAAATCTCTACCTCTCATCCCTACTACGTACGTATCAACTATTGCAGCGACGATGTCTGCTGAACAGCACACTCCTCGTTCTTCCAAGAAGACCTCTCGCAAAGTGATAATGCAGAGTTCTCCAAGCGCTACTACAGCGCAACCCACCGGCATCTGCACCAGAGGGATGGCGAAGAAGGCTGTCGTCAACGCTGCCGCTGCTCGCCTTCGTGCTGCCGAGGTTCCTAAGCGGTCTCGCAGATTTTCTGCTGCCTCCATCACTGCAGCAGCTACTGCTATAATTGCGCCTGCTTCCCCTCAGCGTAAGAAGATTAAGGATGTGAAGACCTGTAGCCCTGAGAACAAGTATAAGCCGATCGTCGCATCTGTCATGACGATAACACCAAAGACTGTTGAAGAACAGTTGGCAGAAATGCAGGCTCACTTCGAGAAGCTCAGGTTTGATAACGAAGAGAAGAATAAGAAGATTGAGGATCTTCAGAAGGAGGTAGCTGAGCTGCGCAAGGCTGAGAAGCCACCTAACTCTGACAAGGAGGGTAGCAGCGACGAAGAGGAAGAGGAAGATGACGAGGAGGAGTCGGAGCATGATGAGATCATCAAAAACAAGGAGACCTCCTACTCCCGAAAGGAGTTGCAGATGCTGATAGCAGATGCAGTAAAAAATCAGTTTGGTGAAAGCTCTGCGAATAGCTTTCGCTACATCAAGCCTTATACTAAGAGAATTGACAAATTGAAGATGCCTTCACGCTATCAACCGCCCAAGTTCCAGCAGTTTGACGAGAAGGGCAATCCAAGACAGCATGTCGCGCACTTCATGGAGACGTGCAATAATGCTGGAACGAGAGGCGATCGAATTGTCAAGTAGTTCGTCAGGTCCCTCAAAGGTATCGCCTTTGACTGGTATACTGACTTGGAGCCTGAGTCTATCGATAGTTGGGAGCAAATGCAAGACAAGTTCCTGAACAGGTTCTATAACGCTAGACGCATCGTTAGTATGAGCGAGCTCACAAATACCGTGCAATGGGATGAGGAACCCGTTCTTGACTACATCAGCCGTTGGCGTGCACTGTGTCTTGAATGCAAAGATAGGCTATCCCAGAGTTCAGCTATAGAGATGTGTGTCAATGGTATGCACATGGACTTGCTGTATAGTTTGAAGTCAAATAAGCCTAAAGACTTCCAAGACCTTGCGACACGCGCCTATGACCTGGAGCTTACATTAAAGGCACGTAAGAAGGAACGTACCTCCTCTTTTACGAAAACTCTATTTGAAAAGAAGGAGTACAAGAAAAGTGACAAGGCGTCCAAGGGCACGACAAAGGAGGCTATGGCCGTCACCACCAACAGCGGTCCAATCAAGATCTTTGCAAAACCAAAGTATGAAAAGAAGGACACGCCGACAAGGGAGTACAACCGCTATAGGCCTTCTTTGAAAGAGCTCATGGCCAAAAAGTACCCTTTTCCCGATTCCGATGTGCCAGAAATGTTGGAACAACTGCTGAAAAACAAGCTCATCGAGCTACCTGAAGGAAAGCGTCCTGGGGAGGTAGGCAGAACCGATCATCCCAGGTATTGTGCGTACCACAAGCTGTCAGTCATCCCACGGGAAAGTGCGTTGATGCAAAAGAGAAAATGATGGACCTTGAGAAAAGGGGTGTGGTATCGTGGGACTACGACGACGTCGTGGAAACAAACTGTACTACAGTAATGGAGGATTCACTCCCATCTTGTCCATGTGATAGCAAAGCTGAGTGGTATGCCCACTCCATTCGGTTTAGTAGTCTTGAACCTACGCTAGTATGGCGTCCAAGACCGACCCCACAACCAAATCTTGTGTCATCAGAGGTAGAGGCGCAAGAGAAATCAAACATATCACCAGGCTCCTTAGATGTCGATGACGATGAGGGGTGGACATTGGTGACGAGAAGAAAGTCAAGGAGGCAAGCCTCAACCACAACTTGTGTCACACAAAAGGACACAACTAAAGAAGAAGGGTCCCCGTCGACCTAAAGGAAAGAAGAAGCCAAAGAAGGTCGTAAAGCCATATGTGCTGCCAATCGACCTCTTGGAACAAAATCCATCGGCGCCTGTCACCCTGAAGGAGTTCTTCCCAGCAGGTTACCTCGACAAAGTCACTGCATGCACAGTGTCAACTTCGGCAAGCGAAGATGAAGAGGAGGAAGTCCCAACTAATGAAGTTTTGGTGGTCCAACCACCCAACCCTGAAAAAGATAAGAGGGTCTCAGCCACCTTACGCACTCTCCCTGCGCGCATAGGGTGGAAACAAATCTTTGGTCTGTCAAAGGAGACGCGACAACAAATAATCCAAGCTCTCTAGAACCCAAAGTTGTACGTAGAGGAAACCAAAGATGCTACAGACTTTGAAGAAGAGTCATTCAAGTGCGCTTCATGCAGCGCAGCCGTGACATTTTCTGATGAGGATCTCCTACTGGGGTCTAAACCCCACAATAGGCCACTCTACGTGTCAGGCTACATAAGAGGGCATAAAGTTCGTCGAATCCTTGTCGATGGAGGCTCTGGCGTTAGTCTCATGCCCAAAACAACCATGGCAGAGTTGGGGATCACGATGGACGAACTCTAACAGTCGTATGACTGTTCACGGCTTCAACTCAAATGCTGAAAGTGCTATCGAACTTATTCGCGTGAACCTAACGATAGGAGATCTCTCTTCGGATACACTATTTCACGTGATAGATGCCAAGGCCTTATACAAGTTGTTACTAGGTCGACCATGGCAACATCAAAATGGAGTTGTACCGTCATGTACCGTCAACCCTTCACCAATGTATGAAGTACTATCGTGGAGGTGAGAGAAAAATCAATGGGGATGCGAAGCCATTCGACAAAGCAGATTCATACTTCGCTGACGCTAAGTTTTTTGACGAAGACCTTTGCTCATCTGAGTTGCTGCCATCTTCCATCTCTTCAACTGGCAAAGGGGCAAAAAGGAATAAGGTTGTGGTTCAAGCTAAGGCGCCACTCAATCACCTTTCATCAACAAATGACCAGCCAAGTCAACCGGAGGTTGTTATCAAGCCAACTACAGTTCCAACTGTCAAAGTTCAGCAACCAATACCAAACACTACGACTGCCGTCCTGCGATACATCCCACAATCACGTCGCAAGGAAGGACACAACCCTTTTGAGGCATGTCAGAGCTTGAAGCCAAAGACTATAGAGGTGTATAAAACCAAGAAGTCCATCAAACAAGAATGGGTGAAGAAAATTGTCACACCTCTACCTAGCAGCAACCAAACGTCAATTGTGAAACCACCAGTTGCAGGATTTACTCCCTCAACCAAAGGTACAATGGCGAATGAAGAAAACACCTCAAGCGAGAAGAACGTAGGGAGGTTTGACTCCAATGCATACAAGTTGATGGAGAAGGCCGGATACGACTTTCAAAATCCAACTCCACTAGGCGACGTTGTGGAGGTGGAACCATACGGTCTTAATGCAACCCAAAAGAACTATTCAAGGAAGGGGGTGATTTCGCAGTCACCAAAGCCGGTTTAGGTTATGCACCTCCCGTGCCCATAAAGATTTCTGTTCGACGCAAGGACGGTTCCTCCTGTCAGCACATCACTGTGGAAGAAGTCGACGAAGAGAAAAAGGTGGAACAGAGCTCACAGCGCACTTCATCCGTCTTCGATAGGATGAATCCACCAATAAGGAGGATGCCCCCTGTGTTTCGAAGACTGGGACAAACATATGCAGAACGTCAACTTCCCACGAGAGATCGTCCGTCTGTATTCGGCAGATTAGGTGAGCTGCGAGTTAACAATGAGGCTGAACCATCTCACACTGTACAGAGACGATCGGTGTTCGACCGTATAGCTCCTCCTACAATCTTCGATCGTTTGGGAACTCTTAACGATACAACTGGCAACATGGCTTCCTAACCTATCACACCGACTCAAGGTGATGAGGAGACTCCAATTAGCGCTGATCTCAGGAGTAGCGTGCCTTCACGCATGAAACGCACACGAGAGGTAGACATCGTCAATGACGAACCTCTTGTGGCAAAGAGTCGCGTAATAGTGTTGACCAACCAATCGAAGTCCCCAAGTCATGACGATAAGGTCAACAAAAAAGGAGTTGTTACATGTTCTCGTTGCAAATGTCAAGTGAGAAAGGAGGATGTTCCACCGAATGAAGAACCCTCAAAAGGCGACGAAGTAGTAGCATCCTATCACATCACCGTGGAGGAACTACCTGACCCTAACAAAGAGGTCGAAGCTGATGAAGCTCCAGCGCCACTTGAGGATGGGGTTAAATCAACAGTAGATGAATTGAAAGAACTAAACCTGGGCACCCCAGAAGATCCACGCCCTATCTACATTAGTGCTCTCCTAAATGAAAATGAAGAGAAAGAGTACTACAAGCTGCTCTCCGGATACAAAGACGTGTTCGCTTGGAGCTACAAAGAGATGCCTGGGCTTAGTCCCAAAATTGCAGTGCATCGTCTCGCGATAAAAAATGGGGTCAATCCTAAGAAACAGTCCCAACGACGTTTCAGGCTGGAGTTAGTCCCTGAAATTGAAAAAGAAGTCAACAAGCTCATTGAAGCCGACTTCATTCGCGAAGTAAAATATCCTACATGGATAGCAAACATTAATCCTGTAAGGAAGACGAACGGGCAATTGCGCGTCTGCGTTGACTTTCGTGATCTAAACGAGGCATGTCCTAAGGATGACTTCCCCTTGCCAGTCACTGAACTAATGATTGACGCAACGACTGGGCACGAAGCCCTTTCCTTCATGGATTGTACTGCAGGGTACAACCAAATCCTAATGGCGCCTGAAGATCAAGAAGCTACGGCCTTCCGCACTCCAAAAGGGATATTTTGTTACAAGGTTATGCCCTTTGGTCTGAAGAACGCAGGTGCTACATATCAACGAGCTATGCAGAAAATCTTCGATGACATGCTACATAAGACAATAGAGTGCTACGTTGATGACGTGGTCGTCAAATCCAAGAAGAAGGAAGACCACATCGATGATCTACGCTCTGTTTTCGAGAGGCTTCGCAAATGTCAACTCAAAATGAATCCTCTCAAGTGTGCGTTCGGCGTCACGTCAAGAAAATTTCTCAGGTTCGTGGTCACGCATCGAGGCATTGAGATCAATCAAAACAAGATCAAGGCCATCCAAGAAATGCCTGAACCCAAGAATCTCAAGCAACAGCGTGGACTGCAAGGTCGTCTAGCCTACATCCGTCGGTTCATATCCAACCTTGCTGGTCGTTGTGGACCATTCAGCCATCTCATGAAGAAAGGCGCACCATTCGAGTGGGATGACAATTGCCGCAAAGCATTTGATGATTTGAAGAAATACTTGTCATCACCACCTGTGGTGGGGGCACCAATTCCAGGGAAGCCCCTCATCTTATACATCGCAGCACAAGAAAGTTCGCTGGGGGCAATGTGCGCCCAAGAAAATGACGAACGTAAGGAAACTGCTCTTTACTACTTGAGTAGAACTTTGGTAGGGGCTGAGTTGAATTATTTCCCTATCGAGAAAATATGTCTTGCATTAGTATTCACGGTCCAAATGTTGCGACACTACATGCAAGCACACACTGTACACGTGGTCTCCAAAGCCGACCCTATCAAGTACATACTCTCAAGGCCAGTTCTATCTGGTAGGTTAGCCAAATGGGCAGTACTTCTTAAGCAATACGACCTCGTGTACGTGGCTCAAAAAGCAGTTAAAGGCCAAGCAATTGCTGATTTCTTCGCTGACCACCCCATCCCTGGAGACTGGGAGCTATGCGTGAACCTTCCTGGAGAAGAGATCTTCTATGTCGACGTGCTCCCACCATGGCAGATGTACATCGACGGAGCTGCACGACGTGACGGAGGTGGAGCTGGAGTAGTGTTAGCTTCTCCAGAAAGCCACATTCTTCCATACTCGTTCGTCTTGACTGAATTATGCTCAAACAATGTCGCCGAGTACCAAGCCCTCATTCTTGGTCTACAAATGGCACTTGAAATTGGTGTTAAGGACATGGACATTTACGGTGATTCACAACTCGTCATAAACCAAGTCCTCGACGAACGAAGTTAGGAAGGATGACCTTGTCCCCTACCATCAACAAGCGTTCCAATTGCTTAATAAATTCGATTCCATAACATTGGGACATGTTCCAAGGAGTGCCAATAAGCTGGCTAACGCGCTTGCCAATCTTGCAGCCAACTTGGCACTGGGGGTAGAATAATCAGTAACAGTCCCTGTATGCAATCGTTGGGTAGTACCACAAGAAGAAGCGATAGAGGTGGTACATTTTTCAAACATGATTTGTGTACACCAAGTTGACAAGGAGGACTGGCGTCAACCCATCATTTACTACTTGGACCACCAAAGGTTGCCAAACGATCTAAGGCACAAAGTTGAGATACGTCGACGAGCTCCAAAATTCTTCCACTACAAGGGAACGCTATATAGACGGAGTTTTGAAGGACAATGGTTGCGATGTCTTAGCGATGAAGAAGCAAGTGATGCAATGCAAGAGGCTCATGCTGGTGTGTGCGGCGCCCATCAGTCCGGTCCTAAGCTCTATGACCGAATCAAACACCTGGGCTACTATTGGCCGACCATGGTACGAGATTGCATGGAATTTGCTAAACGTTGTCAACCATGTCAATTTCACGCAAATTTTATTCATCAACAACCAGAGCATCTACATCCTACTATTTCTTCATGGCCCTTCGAAGCTTGGGGACTTGACGTTGTAGGGTCTATCACTCGAAAGGCATCGAACCAGCATGCTTACATCCTAGCAGCGACTGACTATTTCTCTAAGTGGGCAGAAGCCGTCACATTACGAGAAGTCAAGAAGCAAAATGTCGTCGACTTCATCAAAAACCACATCATTTATCGACACGGCATACCGCGATGGATCATAAGTGACAATGGTAAACCCTTAGACAATCGTATGATGACGGCCTTATGCGAAAAATTCAAGTTCCAGCAATGTAAGTCGTCGATGTACAATGCCCCCGCGAATGGCCTAGCTGAGGCATTCAACAAAACACTTTGCAACTTGTTGCGAAAAGTAGTTGCTAAGTCAAAGCCCGATTGGCATGAAAATATAGGCAAAGCATTGTGGGCATACTGTACTACATACAAAACATCGACTCAAGCAACCCCATACGCACTGGTATATGGAGTAGAAGCAGTGGTCCCATTGGAGCTTCAAATCCCATCCTTACGGATCGCCATCCAAGAAGGACTCACAACTGATGAGAATGACAAGTTCCGCCTCGCCGAGTTAGAAGCGCTCGACGAGAAGAGACTGCAAGCGCAAAAAAAGCTTGAGTGCTATCAAGCACGAATGGCTCGCGCATTCAACAAAAAGGTGCGACCGCGTTCCTTTCAAGTGGGAGACTTGGTGCTAACTGTCAGAAGACCAATCATCATTCCTCGCAAAATTGGAGGTAAATTCCAACCCAAATGGGATGGACCTTACGTGGTGCAAGAAGTCTACACTAACGGTGCATACAAAATTGTTGATCATGATGGCTTACATGTTGGCCCAATCAATGGGACGTTTCTGAAGCGATACTATCCCTGAACACCACAAACAAAGCTGCTCCTTAGCACGAGCTAAAACTTCATACCCCAAATGAACTACGTTGGCTTGATCTTGCAAATTGAATTTGCGGGTACGTAGGCAGCTTAAGTAAACACTTTACTTGGGTGCAGCCACACCAACAACAAAACAACCTCCACCCCTTCAAAAAAAAAAAAAAAAAAAAATGGCGCTCCAACTGCAAGAGCCTAAACTGCTAAACAACAAAGCTTCAACCGTGCAAGAGCCTAAACTGTACAACAAACGAAGAAAACAACACTCCAGAAACGCAAAGGTCTAAACTGTGTACCCCAAGTCACACTCCTACAACGCAAGAGTCTAAACTGTGAACCACAAGTTAACTCCAGCAACGCATGAGTCTAAACTGCGTATACCAAACTACACTCCCACACAGCAAGAGTTTAAACTGCGTATACCAAACTACACTCCTACACTGCAAGAGTCTAAACTGCCTATCCCAAATTACACTCCAGCAACGCAAGAGTCTAAACTGCGCTGCCCAAGTTACACTCCTACACGGCAAGAGTCTAAACTGCGTACCCTCAATCGAACTACGTTGGCTTGATCTTGCAAGTTGATACTCCTCTCACTCTGCAAGTACGTAGGCAGCTCAAGTAAACTTTACTTGGGTGCAGCCACACCTTAAAAAAAAAAAAAAAGGGCGAGTGAGCATCTCAGTGACCGTGGCAAAAGAACTGTGGAAACTTTGCAACGACAGTTGTGCTGTGACAAGGATGAAAGATGTTCAGTTAGCATGTGGCGTCGTCGTATTAACTTTGGTCTGAGTGCCATACCATCGCGCTGGGGTTCCGCTGTTCGAAAGCAACAAGGTTCCCAACGTATCCAAATATAGCCCTCGCCGCTGGTCAGTGACAGACGCGAGCTAGCTACACCACGGCGCTGGGGCGCCGCTACTCGAAAGCAGCAAGGCTCCCAACGACATCTGGCGCAGCAGTAACTATACACATCCATCCTGCTTGCGTACCGAACGTGCGAGATCCCGTCAAACGATTTCGGTCTGAGTGTCGGCACCATCGTGCTGGGGTTCCGCTGCTCGAAAGCAGCAAGGTTCCCGGCGTATCCAGGTGCGACCCTCACCTCATGTCGATGATGAGCCCCCACACGTCGACTACAGCTCGACTGACCTGCAAGTGTCTGTATGGTACAACAAAGAAATATGTGTAAAAAAAAAAAAAGTGTACAACACCGGATGAGTCAGCCATGAAGCTCTGATGGAACCTTTGATTCGATCTGTCAAAGCAAGAAAGCAAGAAAATCAAGAGTGAAACTATCATTGCTGTCAAAAAATCACTGTCATAAAGCAATTTACAGCCGCACGAATTTAGGAGCTAGAATTTGGTTCAGGCTAACGACCGTTAGTCTTTGGTCAAAAGGGTGCAACAAATTAAGACAAGCTACGTATGAGTATCTACACGATCATACACAAAAAAATTAGAAGACATACGTGAGAGGGCAGTACCTCATAATTTCAGTACTACGTCAACTAACACGACAAGTCAAGCGAGAAGAAAAAAAAAAACAAGGCTAGAGAGGGGTGCAAATTACCTTCCGATTTTGAAGAGATCAACAAAAAATAGTACTTGAGTGAGAATTGCTGCACAAAAAAAAAAAAAAGAATTGAAGGTTATTTTAAATGAATAAAAACATGCACTCATGGCGGCGAAATAATTGACAAAGAATGAAACTAATTCTCACTACAGAGACCAGCCATATCAAATATTGCATTCCCCATGAAAAACAATTAAAAAGAGTGATCAAGAGAGGCTGATTTGTTCACGAAACAAACAAACAAAGCAGAGCATGCTTTCAACAAAATCTCGAGAATCACGTATATACTGTCGAGCAAAATCATACGAACAAAGGAGATTACACATAGTCGCGATCGCGGAGAGACAATAAAAAAAATAATAAGATCACGAGATCAGAGGATAGTGAGCATGGTGATAATCAAAAAAAAAAAAATTGTACTGATGTCTTCCTATTCTCGAACAAAGAAGCAATGGTTAATGCTCTGCCTAACTCTCAAACATTACAAGAACAACTTCTACATGGGGCATACACAGGCATACAAACGAAATCTCAAACAAAAAGAAAAGGGAAAAAGAAGGCCAATTTTCTGTGTGAAACAGAGGCAAATCTAGACAAGCATATGCTAAGTAATTAATGAGTTGTCTGCCAATTCTCAAACAAGTGGAAAGAAAAAGCCAAAAGAAAGAAGACTTCTGCGTGCACAAGCTAAAAAAAAAAAAAAAAAAAAAAAAACCATGGTCAACGCATGAAATTGATAGTAGCTGATTCAAATCCATATGCTAAAAAAGGGTCATAATGGCACGAAGTTACCACGTACAAACAAGAACTTGCTACGTACCATTGAACAAAAAAAATCAAGAGCATGCATCAATTCGTAAATGGCGACATTGAAAATACAAAAGTAATGTTCTCGAATTACATACCTTCTGCCTAACACTTTGATGCTATGCGAATTCAACGTTGGGTACGTGTGTATATATAACTTTGTGCATACGGATGATGGTAACCAGCTCCTAAGCTTATTCCATATGGTGTTCTCTACCCGTTGGAAAGAAAGAAAAATCTGGTCTCAAGCTTTTCCAAATCTCAACATCTTCATACGCAAGGACGTGTAAAAAGTTGATACTTACCATGTCGCTTCATGGCCTACCAAAATTTTGGCTCTGTTTGCAATACTTGGAAAACGACCGTTTTCCAAATTTGCTATTAGCCGTAAAATAATAATAATAATAATAATAATTTTAGCTCAGCATAACATGACGCAATCGGTTCATAGGCGAATAGCCTATGCTACGACAAGCGTGACCCGATTACTTCGTCCACTAAGTCTGAGGAGTATAGAGTGATAAATAAAATCGACGGCCTTAATTAAGGTACAGAATCAAAACCTCAACCTACCAAGGTAAATGAAATGACATAAGGCTCGATCCTGCCTCACCTCTACCCACCGAGTCAGATCGACAGGGAAAATACTTGAGGTGAGGAAATGACATTTTTTGAGATTACCATACAACTGTTCTCGTTGCAGTAGGGAAAATACTTGTTGTAGGTGATGGATATGCTCTTGCTCAGTTTTGCTGTATACGAGAATATCATCAAAATACACCACTACAAACTTGCCCAAAAATGGCTTGAAAACTTGGTTCATTAATCTCATGAAGGTGCTGGGCGCATTGGTAAGCCCGAACGGTATTACCATCTACTCATATAGCCCTCCTTTTGTTTTGAAGGCCGTCTTCCACTCATCACCCTCTCTTATTCGAATTTGATAATAGCCACTCCTTAAATCTATCTTAGAAAAGAATTTGGAACCAAATAACTCATCCAATAGATCATCAAGTCTTGGAATTGGGTACCTGTACTTAACGGTG
Source organism: Spergularia marina (assembly GCA_963680865.1). Taxonomy (NCBI): domain Eukaryota; kingdom Viridiplantae; phylum Streptophyta; class Magnoliopsida; order Caryophyllales; family Caryophyllaceae; genus Spergularia; species Spergularia marina. Next base: position 14,315,492 of record OY804553.1, on the reverse strand, counting down.
ATCCGATTAATTGCTCTGCAATCGATACACATTCGCATAGTGCCATCTTTCTTGGGAACTAGAAGTGCAGGTACTGAACAGGGGCTCATGCTTTCTTTAATTTGCCCTTTTTTCATAAGTTCCTCTACTTGCCTCTGAACTTTCGCCGTCTCAACAGGATTCATCCTGTAAGCAGCCTTATTAGGCAAACTTGCTCCGGGAATCAAATCAATATAGTGTTGTATATCCCTGGTTGGTGGTAGCCCATCTAGTATTTCTTCAGGAAATAAGTTAGGAAACTTCTCCACCAATTTCTGAACTACAAGTGGAGGTGGTGGTGCAACACTGCCGCCTGTATCTTTACCTTCAGGATCTGACCCCTCTTGCCTGAGTGCACTCAGTGCTTGTTGTAGCTGGTCGGGGTCCTTTCTACTCCCTTCCCCAATGTTATCAAGTTGTTGAGGCTGCATAGGTGTCAGAACAATCAGTTTTGTTCCAACCTTGAGTGAATACGTATTGAGCTTTCCACTATGTTGGCATCCGTATCGAACTGCCAGGGCCGCCCCAATAGCAAGTGACAGGCATCCATGGGACTTACATCACACCAAGCTTTGTCACTCTCGGAATTCAGCCAATGTAGGCTGTATGGCTCGGGATGTGGTTCAGTGACTAATTCGAGCTTGGTAACTAACTCATGTGACGCAACATTGGTGCAGCTTCCCCCATCTATAATCACCTTACATACTTTACCCTTTATAGTGCACCGAGTGTGGAAAAGCTTCTGCCTCTGACTAGCTTCTTTAATGACAGGTAAGGAACTAAGAGTTCTCCACAGGATCAGAGCTTCCCCTGTGTCTGGCCCTTCCTCTATTACTTCATCAATTTCCTCTTCAGGTTCCTCAGGAGTATCTGTCCAAGATTCAAACTCTACTAGGCTAATTAACCTCTTTGTGGGGCAATCCATAGCATAATGCCCCAACCCCTGACATCGAAAACATTTAACTTCCTTCTTTGAGGGTACAGTTTCAGGCCTATTTCTCTCTACGATTCCCTTACTATTTGTGGTAGGTACTGTTGCTGGTTTTGAGTTTGGTTGGTAACCAGTATTTCTATAAACAGGTCGAGTATACCCCTTTCTCCTAACTTTCTGTTGTTGTTCCACTTTGTGAGCTAAATTACACACTTGATGCAGGGTATAATGAGGTTGTAATTCCATAGCATTCCCGATTTCAGAATTTAACCCATGGATGTACCTAATTATGGTCATTTCTTGTGGCTCCTCCAGTTCACATTTCAGCATCAACTATTCAAAATCTCTAGTAAATTCTTCCACACTTTTCTGATCTTGCTTTAGCTCCACAAAGTCAGAAAAACAATTCCTTTTATAATTTCCAGGCAAAAATCTCTGATTTAAAACCTTCTTCATCTTTTCCCAACTTTTAATTTTGGATTTATTTTGCCTAGACCTTTGAAACTTTAAATTTTCCCACCAATGGGAGGCATATTTTCTAAGTTTAAGTGCAACCAGTTTAACTTTTCTCTCATCAGAAAATTCCTTAAGGTCAAAGACCCTTTCTACTGCATGCAACCAATCTAGGTAATCATCTACATTCATTCTCCCAACAAACTCAGGAATATCAACCTTAACATCAGATTCAAACCTAGATGCGTACCTTTTTTTAGTCTCCTCCACAGTTCCAAGGACAGTAGCAGACGTTTCTCCTTGGCTAGACTCTTCTGATCCCCCCTTGCTCCTTCTCCTTACACTTTTGCATATACTTCAGGTTTTGTCTTCTAAGGTAATCCATCTGAGCTTCCATGGATTCCTTTTCTTTGAGTAGAGCTGCGTTCTCCTCAACTTGCTGTTTAAGCTGTTCCTCCATCGACTTGCCCTGAGTGACCATGGCTCCCGGTTTTACAACCTAGAGCTCTGATACCAGAATTGATGCACAACCAGGCCACTTGTGAATTCGAACTTAATTTTTAGATAACTGGATAACTGAATTATTGGTGGAATTTGGGATTAATGCTGTCTTTGAGGATATGGGAATTAATTTCAAAGAAACTTGTGAATTGATTCGAAAACGCAACCCAGAAATTGGGTTTTGCCCGATCACGAAAAACAAAGCAGAAAAACAGAGTTAACGCAGGTATGGACTTGGATGAATGTCGAGTCTCTCGACTTTCACTCAAGAACTGGAAAATTGCTCTTGGGATAACCTCACCCTTAAACAATCTTCACTCTCACTCACAGAAATCAGGTTGATGATGCTTCGCGCAGCAGAGAACGAGAATTCCTCTCCCTCAGGTTTCCTCTTATATTTGACGTGTGTTTCATATTACAGGAGGAGAGCTACTTATATCCTTGAAAGGTCAGGCTATTTACAAAATATCTACCCAAAATAATCTAGAAAATTCGCATAAAGAAATCTTTATGCTAGCCTATGTCGGCTGTTAGCTCTGATGAGAGCTTTTCCTCTGCCCTAAGTTTCCTTTTCTTTTCCTATCAGCAGGCTGCTCACAAAAAAAATAGGCCATGTGCAGCATGACTTCTTAATCTAGTCTATTTACATAATTAAACAAGTTTAATTAATTATGCACATAAGCTTAGGACATTGCAAATATGTAATCACCTCCACTAAGCATCAGTTTTGTCGATGTCGTGTTATGCTGAAGTAAGGCAGGTGAGTACTACGCTACCTCCAATTCCGAACTTAATCTGGCTTCCTCCTTGATTAAGCATTAATACTTGGTGTTCGGCTTGATTAAGGTCGTCATCTATTTCTCCATCACTATGCTCCGCATCACAAGATCATCAAAGAAACACACCACTCGGCCGAGAAGACGAGTGTCCGAATGACAAACAGAGGCCGAAAGGCCTTAGGGGAGGCAAGGATCAAAGGCGTGTATGATATGTCAAAAAATGATAAAGGACAAATAGGAAATCAAACGCAATAAACATGGTAACAATGGTAAGAATCGAATCGCCATCGATATGATATTAGCATGTGATGTTCAAGTGTTTGATCAACGTTCTTACCTTAAGCGTCAACCCCTTTCTTCACTTTACTCCAACATCATCTTGTCACAAGGCCAACAACACTCAAATCATCAAGCCACCAATTACAATCCTTTACCTCATCAAAGTCTAATTACAAATTGTACAATCACAAGCGATACTAGTTGAGCACGAATTCAAACTAGGGCAGTAGTAAAGAAATAAGCATAACTTGAGTTTGAGAAACTTGATGATTACAAAAATTTAGTATGTGGTAAAAGGTTGTGTCAGGAACGTCTCCTCCAAATTTCGTTCACAAACTCAAAGCGGATCAACGGGAATCAATCTCTCACTGAACCATAAACATGAATTAGGGTTTACCCACGAATACCAATATAACTTTTGATTCACAGATCTAGGTCTTACCAATTTTGGATATGTTGTCAATGCTGAAATTAAGAACATCTCCATATAATCTCGTCCTAAAATACCTTAAGAGTCAACGAGAATCATCAAAATATCGAGGGCGGAATAGTTCTCGGATAGATTAACACAGCTCCACTAAAACACCTACACAGGGAGCATCCGGTGGAATCTTGGCACGATCTACAGTTGATGGATTTGTATCGAAAGCACGGTTCTAAAGCCACCAACCACGTCCTAATCAGATATCGTATGTGAGAGTTGTGTGTGTTTGGAGTTGACAAAGTTGTGCTGCGATCTTATGCGGGTGGAGGCTACGAAAAGGAGAAAGATGGAGAGGAGGCCGAATGTTTATGAAAGAAGCAAGGGTTTTCTTTAATTTATGTAATGGGTATGAGGGTAGACTCGGGTTTGGGGTTTATTAGTTGGGTGAGAGCAGTGATCCATAAACCCGAACTAAATTTGAATAAGTACTTAATACTCCTGTGTAATTCTATAATTAGCAACCCATAACGATTCAATCAAATTCCAATAAAATTTTGATTAAATCCTCTAACATATATAAAAGGTAACACCCTTAATTAGTTTATATCCAAAAATTACGGGGTGTTACAGAACCAAACAACTTAGGCTAAGTAATGGAACTTGTTACCACTTCACCCCTAATCTTATTCCATTCCGTTATCATTCTAAATCTCAAACCAAACGCCCCCTAAGTATATCTACTAGCTCTAGGGATCATTTGGATTGTGGGATGCGAATAGGGGGAGAGGTGGGAATTGAGGGGGGGAAATGAGGTGAGAATTGAAGGGGGAAAGGAGGTGTGAATCGGAAGAATAATCCCATTCCCTTGTTTGGATAAAAGTGTGGGATTAGATCATGGGAATTGTTAATAAGTACTTGTTTGACAATTCTCACCCACCAAACATGGGAATAATATTTAAGTGTGAATTCTAATCTCATCCCACCCCCTATTCCCACAATCCAAACGAGACGTAAAACTATAAATTTGGGTTTGGAAAAACAAAGAGTTTTTCATAAGTTAAAAACTACTATTCGACAATTCTCACCCACCAAACATGGGAATAATATTTAAGTGTGAATTCTAATCTCATCCCACCCCCTATTCCCACAATCCAAACGAGACGTAAAACTATAAATTTGGGTTTGGAAAAACAAAGAGTTTTTCATAAGTTAAAAACTACTATTCAACACTAATCTAATTGACCCTCATAGCACCAAATTGGTGTTCTTTTTTAATTTGGCAAAAGAAAAATAGATGTAAATACCAAAATGATATGATTCTATAGTATGTTGATCCAAACCCTCATTAGTTTTTGATACGAAATATCAATGCATGCGGAAGCATACAGTAGTACAGACTACGACTCCGTACTCTAGTCAGAGTGTTGGAACAAAATAAGAATCTGACCTCTTGAAATTTGTGGGTATAGACCAGGGTTCCGTATTGTGCGCTGTTTTGGTAAACTTGTGTATATTAAACAAATAAAGAACAATGATACTTAATTTCAAGTTAGACCTATAACTTGGGATTAATGGGATGATTATACCTAGACTACCTTGCCTAAGTGATATTCTTATCAAGTCTAATTACGCAGATTTGAAACTTGACAAGGATGAATTGAAGTACGTCTCAACTTACAGATTGGTGATCAAGTGATCGTATTCTGGTTTATATTTCAAGCAAAGATAATCTGAAAATTAGATAGACATAAACTATTTATACTACCTAGCATGCAACACACAATCGGAAAGTAGAAAACTTCCTAAACAAATAAGGAAAAAACGATACTAGGAAAACTTACCTAAAACGACTTATGGAAACTTACCTAAAGACACTTTCCTAAACATTTAGGAAACTTTATTGAACTAGTAATAAAGAAAATAAAAATGCAGCTCCAATGCCTAGGTTTAAACTAGTATCTTGGTACACACTAGACATCTGTATTGTGCCAGTGCGACACAGACTAGCCATCTGTTCTGTGCCAGTGCGGTACAGATTAGTCATCTGCTCTGTGCCAGTGTCAATCTCCAACTCGTCCAACTTACCAATAGCATTGTCAACAACATGATCAAGTGTACTTGCATCATCCTCCCCCTCTTGAAAATGAATTGACCTCAATTCAGCTAGGTCATCATCATCAATATAAGGGGATAGATCTCCAACGTTAAATGTAGCATGTACACCATAATCACCCGAAAGCTCTACCTTGTAAGAATTGTCATTCACAAGTTCCTTCACCTTGTAAGGACCCAATGCTCGGGGCATGAGCTTATTCTTTCTCTTGCTTGGAAATCTCTCTTTATGTAGGTGTATCCAAGCCAAATCATCAACAATGAAAATTCTAGGTTTGCGGTGGTTGTTAGAACGCCTCTTGTAAGCTTCATTAACCACTTATATTCTCTTCTTGACTTGTTCATGTAACTTGGCCATAGATTTAAGCTTTGCTTCTGCATCTTCATGGACTAACTCATCCGAAGGCAAAGGAATCAAATCCAATGGTAGGAATGGATTGACGCCATATACAATCTCAAATGGAGAGTGCTTGGTAGCAAAAGTAGGTGATCGATTGTTAGCAAACTCAGCATGTGCCAACTTCAAATCTCAATCCTTTTGAGCCTTTCTCACTAAACCACGCAATATAATACCTAAGATCCGATTAGCCACCTCCATTGCCCATCAGTTTGTGGATGATGAGAAGTTTTACCAACTTTCCTCCCGAATGTAATCCAAAAATAACCTCAGAAATTTAGAGTCTCGATCCGACACAATTGTTTTAGGAACACCATGTAAACGAACAATCTCACGAAAGAACAAATCCGCAACATTAGATGCATCATCGATCTTATGACGAGCCACAAAATGAGCCATCTTGGAGAAACGATCAACAACAACCATAATAGCATCCTTACCTCGTTGAGTATGGGGCAAAGCAACAATAAAATCCATGGATATGTTTTCCCAAGGCCGATTTGGAATAGGCAAAGGCATGTATTCCCCTAGTAACACACCTACCCACAATAAATTGGACATCTCCTTACATCATCTTGGGCCTATGGAAGTGTTCATGTAACACACATCTATGGTTTTTTGAATGCCATAGTGTTCAACAATACCACCACCATGCGCTTCTCTTACAAGCAAGTAGCTCTCGAATAGGATGTTTAGCAACACACAAACGATTGCTCTTGAATAGAGTGACATCTAGTAGAGTGTAATCCTTGAAAGGACCAGCCTTACACACTAAACATCTCCTTGAAGTCTGGATCAGTCTCATAATATCCCTTAAGCATTTCAAACCCAAGCAAACGAACATCCAAAGTAGATAAGAGAGCATACCTACGAGATAGTGCATCGCTCACCACATTACTTTTACCATCTTTGTACTTGGAGGAAAAGTGGAAAGATTGTAAGAATTCCACCCACTTAGCATGTCTAAGATTGAGCTTTTGTTGGCCATTAATGTACTTCAAAGCCTCGATCCGAATGAAGTATAAAGTGATTAGGTCTCAAGTAATGACTCCAAGGATCAAGTGCTCTAACAATTGCATAAAACTCCTTGTCATAAGTTAAGTAATTGACCCAAGTTCCTCCTAATTTTTCTGAAAAATAAGTTATGGGACGTTTAGATTATTGGATTAAAACAGCCCCAATATCTACACCACTAGCATCATACTCTACCTCAAAAGGTTGAGTAAAATCTGGCAAAGCAAGAATAAGAGCTTCACAAAGGTTCTCTTTGATAAATTCAAATACCTTCTGTGCTTGTTCACCCCAAAAGAAAGCCCTTTCTTCAAGAATTCCGTTATCACTACTACATTAGTGACATATTATAACACCCCAAAATCGTTACATTAGACCCCAAAACCTGATACATTAGACCTAATGTGATGCTAGAGGACACTGCATTTACCCGCGCTGCCTTAGGCCTAAGGTAACAGGTTTTTGGGTCTAAGGTAACGCTTATGCATTTGAATGATATAAGCGTTACCTTAGCCCACACCACTGTTGCCATATGTATCTCCCAAATGTAACAAGGATAAGGCAACGCTATAGCTTTCAAATGCGGAGGAAATGCACACTAATAAAGCTAATGCAACGCGAGCTATACAATTCTGGTGGTAATAATTACACTACAACAAATAAGCACTTGTGCCACGTATAAATTCGTGGCATAAGTGCAAAATTTCCATGGCTAGACTACTTTGCCACGGGAATTTCACTTGGAGGTACCCGTGGCACAAGTAGCCGTGGCTACGAAATTGCCACGGGAAAAGTTATAACGTGGCATAAATTAGATTTTTTGCCACGTATTTTAGCCACATGTTAACTCGTGGCAAGATTGATATTCCCGTGGCTAACATCTACACTAGCCACATGCAAGATTATGTCCAATCTCGTGGCTATCACCTCTTTACACAAATAGATGTATACCCGTGGCTAGCATTTTTTGTTGTGGCAAAGCTAGCATTTTAAAGATTCTATACTAAAATATAATGTCGCGATGCACCATTAGGTTCACTAAGATCAATAAACTCAAGTAACAAATACCGGAGAATGGTAAAATGTGAAATTTATCATTTATAAGAAATGTTTGTACATAAATTTTACGATACAAGGGAAAAAATTCATGTCCCAAAGCTATTTCAAATCATCTAAGATACAAGATACAACTTCTCATGCTATTGTTATGAATATTGATCTGCCCCAAATATGTTGTTGTTCTCCGGTTGCTAAGTGAATTTAAGCAGATCTAAGCAATATACCTACAATAGAATGGAGAGAATAAAATTATTTGCAAATGACACCTACATTACATTTTACAAAGATTGCATTTCGATAATAGTTTGAACACAATATGCGCATACCATAGATGAAAAAACTAAGCAGACCACACATAATAATACAATATGTTCATGTGACATGTCGTGAGTGTTATCCAATTTTGCTCTTGTTTCTCAACTTCAAATAGTTGTTCATATTGCCTATTTCATCACTGTTCTATAGTGAATTCCTTTTGAAGTGCATTACTCAAAGCATGAGCAAAGAGAACTTGTACTAACCTTAATGAGAAGAATTGAATCCATGGCTCTTCAAGTACATCCACCAGGCCAGCCTTGATTCTTGCCTCTTTTTTAGAGGCCTCGACGTATTTTCGAGCTTACTTAATTTATGAGTTGAGAAAAGCATCAAACAATGTGGAGCAGTAAGTCAAAAACTTACTTTTGCATTCGTGTTGTTAGCTATGTTGGTCAGATTCACCGACGTCCTTGATAGTTTCTTTTTACGAATTTATAGTAACACATCAACTCTTGAACACTCCGTTTCCGGTCTTCTTCTTCTACACAAAAAACTCAATAAAATCTGATCTTATTAGCAATCATACAACCTGCAAAATTTAATACACTCTTTTCTGGTTTTCTTCTTCTACACACTATTCTAACAATACACTCTTCTGGTTATCATAACAAGGACAAAGTACAGTATTCCCATCCTCATCATCTATATCATTAACTGATGCATTATCAAGAATTAAACAAAAGCTAGTACGAAATAGAACAATTCAGTAGGTCCGAGAAATTTCAGGGTTGCGCACTCAGTTTCGAGAGCCTCTTATAAGGGTCAAACGAAGTTTATTTTTTATATGCCATACCTTTTTAGAAAGCTAAGGGATTAATCTAAATCATGGCTTTGGAATTAAGATAAAAAGATGTCTCAATAAGTCGCAGTTTAAGCTTGAAACAGGCTGTCAGAGACAAAGTCGGCAAGAACTTCAGTTCAATGGAATTGGGCAAACTATATGTTCAGATTAAAGTTCAGAAAGATAGCTTTCCAATGGTACCAATTACAACATCATACGATAACATTTGCTTTGTCTGAAAGCTATTTCCTCATTGTGACGTTCATGTGTTCATTTTTTTTCAAAATTGGTTGTTGTTGTAATACTATATTTCAGGGGTAATTTAAGGCTTGCAATTTGGAGTGAAAATAACCGTGAAGAAAATGACTTTCTCAAAGGAAAAAACTAAGCATGCACGTGAAATGAAGAAATGAGAGTAGATCATATAAACAACCCTTATTGCTACTAAAACGGATCTCATTACATTGTAATGGGGATGACCCGTAACCAAACCTGACCGTAGACTATACATCTTACAACAAAATGGCAGAATAACTCTTCAAAGGTCATCAGCACAGAATTACGAAGAAAACACTGGAGTATTCACTATAATACCCATAAAACTAATATATACTGGAGAAAATCTTGCAAATAATAATAATAATAATAATAATAATAATAATAAACTTGCTTTGGGTTATGACTTCCTTCCGTTCTCTTTCTCCTCTATGAGGGAGTTGGAGCCAGAAGTTGTTGCTCTGCTCAATCGGATCCAGCAGTTCTCCAGGATGCAGGATATCGGTGCGTAGGCTACAACTTTTATTTTCACTAGGATTGGTTTTTCCATAGCGAAAGGTGTGGGGGCTCAGATAGTATCTCGGCTCCCCACCAATTTCTTGTAATTATTCTTGAATTTTCATTCAATATAAGTAATGGTATATTGAATGAAAATTCAAGAATAATTACAAGAAATTGGTGGGGAGCCGAGATACTATCTGAGCCCCCACACCTTTCGCTATGGAAAAACCAATCCTAGTGAAAATAAAAGCTGTAGCCTGCGCACCGATATCCTGCATCCTGGAGAACTGCTGGATCCGCTTGAGCAGAGCAACAACTGCTGGCTCCAACTCCCTCATAGAGGAGAAAAAGAAGGGAAGGAAGCCATAACCCAAAGCGGCGCACTTAGCCTCATACTTAGCATGCTTACGATTGGCCGCTTCCCACACCACCTTACCGAGTTCAAAGTCAGTCAATCCCGTCTGTGTCAAGGGCGAATACCCAGTCAAATCGACGCAAACGTCACCCCCCTCAGCCCACGAGTATAGCAGCATGTCCGCTGGACGAAGAGGTCGACCATCAGCACCAACCATGCCAATGTCAACCTCCTTTCCCGCGGAGATCCCAGATCGGTAACAGATGTCAACCAGCGTGTCACAAACAGCGTTATGCCGATGCTTGACGCCCATAACACCCGTACACGAGACTGCATGATCCCCAAATATATCACCAACAAACACCCGCGAGCAAGCAGAGCACGAGTGTTCTACGGTGAACAAAGGTATCTCCAGACGATAGCAAAGAGCGCATCGATAGGTCCGACCATTCATAGTCTGACCTAACCCCGAAATGGGGACCACCCTAAGCCAATCAGAACTGTGCATACCTTGCTGAGACCTCCATAAAGCTAACTGACGCGGTGTCAAGAAATAAACAGAAGCGGCATCCCTAGCGACTCGTGCGAAATACAAATCTGCCAATCTCTTCATAAGTCTGGGGGCAGCGATCTCACCAGGATTACCCAAAATGTCGACCTCTATAGTCCTATTAAAAACACCAACGGCATCAGTAAATGCAGATCCCGAAGAAGTGATACCAGCATGGTGAAGAAGCGTAGTCTGCAAGTTAGCAGACTAAAGCCGCGACACCAAAAAAGCGTAATGGACAGCATCCCTGGCCGAATAGACACCAAGCCCCCCAAAAGAAAAAGGCAAAGTAGAAAGCCTCCACTGCCAATCACCAAAGCCCGAACCCGCAGCAACCACGATACGCTCCAAAGAAGAACGTAAAGCAAAATATAGCTTAGAGACCCCAGCGCAAGTCCGAAGTAACAACAACTCGCTCTGCGGATCATTAAGCCTAGCGACCGCGCCCATGAGCTCAATGGTATTAGTCACCCTCTTCATTACCAAAGAACTACAAAACCCAAAATCGACACTGACTGGCCCACCTCAAAACTTGACCCCAAGGAGAGGCCTAGCAATATTAGGGGGAAAAACTCCATCAAGCCGTCTCCGTGGATCCTACGAAGGCCAAAAAACCTCAGTCTTATCAACATTAAGATGGAGACCCACACGAGAACCATCGGCCTGAATTAACTCCAAAACCTGACCTACAACCAAGGTATCACCGATAATAGTGTCATCGTCCAAATACCAAGCCTGCAAACACAGGTCTAAAGAGTCCCTAATTTACACGCCAAAGGGTGCAACACTAGGGCAAAAAGCAGCGGGCTAAGGGGGTCACCTTGCTGCACCCCCTGACATGACAAAAGTGTGTGCTCCCCATAATATAAACGCGCTGGGCTAGAGTAACAGAACTCGACCCAACGAGCGAGAGCAGGACATCGAAGAAGGACCTCTTGAAACATAGCAGCGCGATCCACCATGTTAAAAACATTACGAAAGTCGACCAATAACATGGAGAGACCCACCTCATCTCCACGACCCTCAACCAAGCGGTCGACGGCATGCAAGACCGCCTCCCCCCCCCCCCCCCCCCCCCCGAACACACCAACACCAAACTAAAGGTCAGCGAAATAATCACCCAAGGATGGACCTACCAAGGAGGCGCCAACCTTGGAAACCAAACGCCGCCACACCGTACCCACAGCAATAGGGCGAATACCACCGCCTGGTTTAACAAGCAGGGTGAACGGTGCACTAGCAACAAAGGGACCTAACACAACAGGACACTTCCCCTCAAGGAAAAGGTTAACCACCCGTGTGTCAGAGGCAAGGAGGTCGTCGGAAACTGCCACAGCGGCCCCACTCAAACAATCCATAAGATGGTGAGCACGTAGACTGTCGCGCCCACAAGAGGTACCATGTGGGAGGCTCCTAATCCAATCAAGAACAACAGGGATAGGAGCGTTAAAGTGAGGCAGATCAGCAGAGTCAGCAGGCAAAGACGGGTCAGGTGCAACGTGATGTTTCGCCTTTAACTACCCCAAAGTGGCATCAGAGTAAGGGGCGATACTAGAGGAAGACAGAATGCGAACCGCCGTAGTAAAATGACCATCAGCGACCTTACGCCTACACTGCGTGACATTATGCTCACACAACTCTAGGGCCTCATCATCAACATCCAAGAAAGGAGGCGAATCCTCAGCCAAAGTATCCTGAACAAGCTGACACTTGCCCCCGGGCTCATCCCAAGTGCGAACGGCAGAGACAATAAACTCTTCCTGCAAACGGCGTCTAGTAGTAGATCGACGCTCACGGCAATTCCGCGGGGAAAAAGTCCTGAGTGTACACAGCGGCAACACAAACAATTGAACCCAACAAGAGATGTCATCAGGCCTACTAATAACCTTGTCAAGCGCCCCTCTAAGTACCCGCAAAAAACGCAAGCGACACTTCAAAGGAATAGACTTAACCGTACGTAACCGTTTAGAAAGCAAGCGGTCAAGTAGGTTAACATCGAAACCCAAAGACAGAGCTCGAGCAGTATCCTCCACAGGCGGCAAAGGTGAAGCAGCGGCTGGCGGTTTGTCCAAATTATAGAGAATAAAACGAACAATTCCGTCACCAATATCAGCGGGAGCCACAAAATTAAACCTGTTACCATGACGACATTTAGCACGAAATGCATGAGTTTTGAAACAATCACCGCAAAGCCGAAGACCCATACGCCTGAGAGTCGACTCAGTCTCATCAAATAGAGCCAAAGAAGACGAAAGAGCCCGTTTAATGACGTCAAGGGCACCACTAGTAAAATGACGATCAGTCAAATGAACGATCAACAAACTCTTAGTAAGGCCTCGCCCACCACCATGTTGGCAACCATTAAGGCCGACAAAAGGGCAGTGGAATCGTACAGGGTCAGGCATACGAACCGCAAAAGACAAAACCAAAGAATAAATCAAAGTACTAGAAAAAAACCCAAAAAAGGCAACAAAATCAAAAAAGAAACTCCGGCAGCCCCAAATCCGGGACCCATGCACCGGCAACTGCACACCGGCGAGACCTCTGATGCGACTGCAAGCCAGCGCTGACGAATGACCACTGTGGACAGCCGATGCAGGCAAACGCGAGCACTGCGGTGCAAGCGCGACAGCAACACCCACACCCGCCGATGACCACCGCAAAGGCTGGAACACGTCACCCCGATAGAACCCTTGCTCCGAAGACCCCTCGAAACCTCACCCTCTCCCTTCCCGTGTTTGAAACAAAACCCCTCCTCACACCCCGCATAAGTGGAAATTGGGTAATTGAAACCCCAAAATCCCGCCACCACCCCAAAAGAACCCGAAAACAGGGCCCGCTATCGCCGTCTGGGTCGTTGGTGTAATACCCCGTATTTTTGAAATCCTAAAATTGTATTATATTTGTTAATAAACTTATTTTTCAAGACGGATTTCAAAATGTTTTTAGTGGGACGACAATTTTCAGCGATTACTGGAAGTCATAAACTTTTATAATGTTCCATTTGAAAAAAAAAAAAAAACTTATTAAAAACATTTATTACAAATAACCTTTTTACCCCTAAAGTTTTCTAAGTAAAAAAAAAAAAAAAAGGTTACAAACACAAACCCTACTGTACATAAAGCCATCATCATCACTATCATAATCATATCGTGATTTTCGTTCGAGCCTTCGCCGCCACTTTTGAGTCTTTGCCGCCTCCAATTTCTAGCTCCGTTTTTGACGAAACCACCACCGTTATTCTTCTTGTTCTCTCTTCTATACAACGGTATAAGTTTCTACCTACATATTTAAAGTCTTACCGTTGTCGAAATGCATGTCTTACGTTCTTAAGTGAGTTGTTACGGACTGCTTTACTGCTTTGATGCTGCTGTTAGTACCATGTTAGGATACCTTTGGCTTGTGATTAAGCAAAGTTTGATTGAGTTCGAAGTTGGGTTCGAAGGCGTGAGTTCTTTGTGTAGTGATGAAGTAATTGAATTGATAACGTGTTGATGGTGCTAGCCGGGTGATGATTAGTTGATGATATAAGGAGTGAATCATGTGATAAAAAAAACAAGACAAAAAAAAAAGATGTGATGGTTTATAAGCTGAAATTGTCGGTGATGCACTTGCCTTGTATGATGTTTAATTTGATGGCAAATGTTGTAAAGTTAATCTAGAGGTTGATTAGAAGTTGGCACGTAGGAATGACAAAAGTCATATTGATGTAATGTAGTGACTTATATAGCCGTGAAGGGCAGTGACTATGGGAGACAGAGAGGGCTGCCCAGCATGTTAAAAGGCACGTAAGAAGTTGACATGTGATGTAATTAGGTATAGCTATGAGTTACGGGTAGAGTCGGTTTAACTGTGGTTGTGTTGGTATATCATTTCAATGGTTTAAATTCGTTAAAATGACCTTTAGAGGGCTGTATTGGGTGAGATTATGTTTTGAAACGAGGTGTATGGTGGTTAAGGGTTTTATAAGTCGTTTTGTATTTGTGAGTCCATGGAGAGGAAGGGGCGAGGTTATAGTGCGTTGTTGTGATCTTTGTATCGATCCATAATAGTTAACATGCATGTATCATACATATCATATATTGTAGGTGTATCAACTAATTAGTATATAATTTGTATATTCATGTAGAGTCCGATTTCGTAGAAGAACAATTCTAGTACTTGCTGAGCTACTGTGAGACTTACTACAGAATAAGGTAAGAAGGATTACTTATCTCCTTCAAAGGAACTTCTAAATGCGTTTTCAAAGTGAAGAAGTATTATATAAATTGTTTTAATATAAGGTTTGTGATTTCAAAAGGTAATTGCTATGTGTAAGGTTTAAATGCAAAGGTTTACCAAGTTTAATAATTTATACAATTATGATTTCTTAAAGGTTTTTATATATGTTGTTAACTATGGTAAGAGAGTTAACTTGTGTACAGGGTGACCATAATGGTCTAAATATATCGTGCACAAAGTATAGATAGGGTGGATTGATCCTCCACCTTGAGCCTTTATATCCTCCCCTTGGGAACAGGACCCTAGGGGGATGCATGCATTCGGGATTATTGGTTGAAGGAAGTCAGCCCTGATACTGAAGGAAAAAGGAACAAAGGAGAAGGATTTTTATCGTATCGTTTATTATATTTTCTATACTACTTAAATGTTATCGGTTCTAATGTTGTTAAATTACTCAAAGTTTTCAGCCGTGCTATGTGTCTAGGAAAAATATATATTTTATTTTAAAACTGTTTTCTAGATAAGTTGTTCTTACTCAACCTGTTTGGTTGACGATTTCTACGTTTTCATAGTCTTGCAGGTTAGTTACGAAGTGCTTGGGAATAGTCAAGGGTTCAGAGTGACGATCGCTTACCGTATTAAATAAAGTCCACACTTAGTTAATTTATCGCTTCCGCATTTCAATTAAGATTATTCGAGAATTGTATTTCATTCTTTTGGGATGTAACAAATTTATATACTTTATATTTGGAGTTAGTAGATCATTAGAATTGACCTTCTGCCTTAACGATTGAACTAGTATGTCAATCGTTAGTTCAATCGTGGCGGTAACACTCCCAATTGTCCTTGTTTTAAATCAAATGCATTTTCTAAAATCTCAGGAAATTGGGGGTGTTACAAAGTGGTATCAGAGCCCTTCTGGCTCACGACCTTAGGAATATGGAATAAATAGCAAGATTAAAAAAAAAAATTGTAAAATGTATCACGCCGAAGTAAGGAAGAGTGACGGGTTATTATGGGATTTGTCCTGGATGTGCTCTTATGAATGTGTTTTACATTTTATTATTGAAAATTGCTTTATTCTATTGTCTTTCTATTGACAACACTTGATTTAAATGTGACATTACCTTATTTATGTTTATGCCAAACACAGTTTTACATGATTTTACTATAATTTTGATATGGTATTAGAGTTATCTGTAGAAATACATATACAAGTAGATCAGTCTCAGCTCAGCAAGTTAGAAAAAGGAGGTATTATGTCCCAATCAAGAATCGGGTGCTATTGCATATAGTTAGAAAGTGTGAAAAGCATAGTATATAGATTGTTTGAGAAGGCATATACCTTGCATTATTAGAAATGTCCTCATAAGTGAAATTGTTTATATCTTAAAGGATACCTCCTAGAAGAAACTGAAATAATGATGATTCGGATGGCAGTGGTGAAAATCAGGTCACCATGGCTCAGCTGGAAGTCATAGGAGTAGTTTCAAGGGTTTCAATGCTAGCAACAAAGGTGACAGGTTCCACAAGTGTGTGAAGTGCCCTTTTAACCATCCTGGTAAGGACTGCGAGGGAAACTTGGTGCCTTGTGACTACTGTGGAAAGATGGGCCATAGGGCTTATGAGTGTTACTCCAACCCGAAAAACAAACCTGAAGGAAAGAATTTCTCTACTAGGTCTGCTCCGACTGCTAGTGTAGCAAGCGCTGCTAATAATAGTGGGTTTCAAAACCGTGGTAACTATGGAAATAACCAAGGAAACCGCAAGTTTGGGAGGAACGGGAGCAACAATAACCAGGGTGATAGTGCTGCCAAATCTTCAGGAAAGCTGAATGCTGCTCAATCTAATAGAGGAAACGGAGGACGAACAACTGGAAAACTATTTGCCTTGAACAGAGAGGAAGCAGAGAATTCGGCTCACGTGGTGACGGGTACTTTTCTTGTGAACTCCACTACTGCATATGTTTTATTTGATTCAGGAGCTTCACATTCATTTGTTGCTAGATCATTCATTGAAAATTTAGATCAAAATGCTTGTGTACCCATTAGTAGTGATTTTTCCCAACCGTCAGGGGAGGTAGTATCTTGTGGTGAGATGTATAAGGGTGTGAATATGATGATAGGGCTAGCTTCTTTACCAGCCAACTTAATTGTTTTTCCTTTGAACAACTTTGATGTCATTTTGGGTATGGATTGGTTGACTGATTACAAGGCTAGGATAGATTGTGGGCAGAAGAAAATTTACTTGAGAGGACCCAAGGGAGTTAGAGCTTCTTATAAAGGATTTGTAGTGAAACCTGGAGTGAAAATCATCTTATCGTTGACTTTGAAATCATATTTGCGGAAAGGTTGTCCGTTCATCCTTTCTCATGTTAGGGACGTTAGTGTTGATGACCCTGTAACTGGAGATATTCCTGTAGTAAGAGTTCACTGATGTTTTTCCTGATGATATACCTGGCATGCCACCAAGGAGGGATGTCGAGTTTAGTATTGATCTAGTGCCCGGGACTGGACCTATCTGTAAGGCCCCATATCGTATGGCTCCTAAGGAGTTAGAAGAGTTGAAGAAGCAATTAGAGGAGTTGTTAGATAAGGGCTATATTCGTCCTAGTGTATCACCTTGGGGAGCACCTGTTTTATTTGTCAAAAAGAAAGATGGGACGTTAAGGTTGTGCATTGATTATCGTGAACTGAACAATGTGACCGTTAAGAATAAGTATCCCCTACCCAGAATTGATGACTTATTTGATCAGCTTAAGGGGGCAGGTGTGTTCTCTAAGATCGATTTGAGGTCAGGATATCACCAATTACGGATTGTTGATGGAGATGTTCCTAAAACGGCGTTTAGGACGCGTTATGGTCACTATGAATTTACTGTGATGCCTTTTGGGTTAACTAATGCTCCAGCTGTTTTCATGGACCTGATGAACCGTGTTTTCCGACCTTATTTGGATAACTTCGTTGTGGTGTTCATTGATGACATCTTAGTGTTTTCCAAGGATAAGGAGTAACACGAGGGACATTTGAGGATTGTTATACAAACTCTTCGAGATAATCAGTTATATGCCAAATTGTCAAAGTGTGAGTTCTGGCTAGAAAAAGTTGCCTTTTTGGGACATATTGTATCCAACAATGGCGTTGCTGTGGATCCTGCGAAGATTGAGGCTGTTTCAAATTGGCCGACACCAAAGAATGTCACTGAGATTAGGAGTTTCTTGGGTCTTGCTGGTTACTATAGGAGTTTTCTGAAAGACTTTTCCAAGATAGCGAGGCCTATGACTTCTCTGATGAAAAAGACCGTGAAATTTCAGTGGGATGAAAAGTGTGAGAATGCATTCCAGACCTTGAAAGAGAGATTAACCACAGCTCCTGTGTTAGCTTTGTCAGACGGTAATGATGGGTACGAGGTGTATACTGATGCATCAAAAAATGGATTAGGGTGTGTTCTTATGCAGAACAGGAGAGTGATAGCATATGCTTCCAGACAATTGAAACCGTATGAGGAAAATTACCCTACACATGATTTGGAACTTGCAGCTGTCGTGTTTTCTTTAAAAATATGGAGGCATTACTTGTATGGTACTTCTTTTAAGGTGTTTTCTGATCACAAAAGTCTGAAATACATCTTCACCCAGAAGGAGTTGAATATGAGACAAAGAAGGTGGTTGGAGTTGATCAAGGACTATGACATGGAAATTCAATACCACGAAGGGAAGGCGAATGTAGTTGCCGATGCTCTGAGTAGGAAGTCGATTCACGGACTGTGTGCTGCAATGTCTAGAATGAAATTGAGAGAAGAGTTGTAAATCATGGGCATTGAATTAACAAAGGCAGGAGGTCCTATGGGAGAGTTGGTCGTTGAACTGTCCCTATTTGATGAAATTCGACAACTCCAAGAGAGTGACGCATTGTGCAAGGAAAAGAAGGCGAAAATGACCAACGAGGAAGAGAGTGATTTCAAAGTGTTTGCAGATGGAAGTTTGAGATATAGAGGTAGATGGTGTATACCGAACAAGCCTGAGTTGAAGAAGAAAATCTTAGAGGAAGCTCACCGTACACCTTACTCAATCCACCCAGGAGGCGGCAAGTTGTATAAGGACCTTAAAAAGCAATTCTGGTGGCCTAATATGAAGAAAGAGGTAGCGGAATTTGTAGCTAGATGTCTCACATGTCAGAAGGTGAAGAGCGAACATAAGAGACCACAAGGAAAACTTCAGCCATTAGATATACCTGAGTGGAAATGGGAGTCTATATCTATGGATTTCATTGTTGGATTGCCAAGGACACCTAAAGGGAACAATATGATTTGGGTGATAGTCGATCGTCTGACTAAGGCTGCTCACTTTATTCCTTTGAAAGACACTTGGGATAAACAGGAACTTGCCATGGCTTATAGGAAAAATGTGTTGAAATTACATGGCGTACCTAAGGATATTGTCTCAGATAGGGATGCTCGATTCATTTCTAAATTCTGGCAAAAACTCCAAGACTCTTTGGGTACCACATTGAAGATGAGCACAGCATTTCACCCCGCCACCGATGGTCAGATAGAGAGGACTATTCAGACACTTGAGGATATGTTGCGAGCCTGTGCAATGGAATTTCAAGGATCGTGGGAAGATAGACTGGATTTGATAGAGTTCTCCTACAATAACAATTATCATGCTAGTATTCAAATGGCTCCTTTTGAGGCTCTTTATGGTAGGAAGTGTAGAAGTCCAGTATGTTGGGATGACATGTCAGATGCCGTGGTTCTAGGTCCACCTATGATCCAGGAGATGATCGAGCAAGTGAAAGTTATCAGAGAGAAGATGAAGGCGGTTCAAGATAGACAGAAGAGCTATGCAGATCTTCATCGACGTTCGATTGAATTTCAAGTTGGCGATAAGGTACTTTTGAGAGTCTCCCCAACTAGAGGAGTAATGCCATTTGGGAAAAAGTTAAAGTTGAGCCCAAAATTCATCGGCCCGTATGAGGTCCTTGACAGAATTGGAGAAGTCGCCTATAGGTTGGCCTTACCTCCTTCGTTAGATAAGGTACACAATGTGTTTCATGTGTCACAACTAAGAAAGTATGTGAGTGACCCTTCTTATATCATTCAAACTGAGGTGATTGAATTAGATGAAACTCTTACATATGAGGAAGTACCAACCCAAATTCTAGACTCAAAGGTTCGGAAAACGAGGAGAGGGGAGACAAAGCTTTTGAAAGTCTTATGGACAAATCACAAAACCGAAGAGGCAACTTGGGAAACAGAAGAGTCCATGAGACAAAAATACCCCCACTTATTCACCGAGGTACTACATTCGTTACGAGGATGTAACTTTCTTTTTAAGGGGGGAAGAGGGCGATATAAATTCGCGCATTTTGCATAATATTAATTAGTTTGCATGCATTTCATACTAGAATAGATATTAAATTGACTTGCATTATACATTTCATGCATGTTGTTACATTGAGTCGTGGTGTTGTGGAGTAAAAGTGATAAGTTAGTAGTTAGTGTAGATGTTAATCGTTAATTTTGGAATTTAGGAAGGGAAACCTGTGAAAGATACATAAGAATTTAGAGTGTTTTTACTATTTGAGGTTGTAGGTTCGGGGACGAACCTTATTCTTAAGGGGGGAAGACTGTAATACCCCGTATTTTTGAGATCCTAAAATTGTATTATATTTGTTAATAAACTTATTTTCCAAGACGGATTTCAAAATGTTTTTAGTGGGACGACAATTTTCAGTGATTACTGGAAGTCATAAACTTTTATAATGTTCCATTTGAAAAAAAAAAAAAAAACTTATTAAAAACATTTATTTCAAATTACCTTTTTACCCCTAAAGTTTTCTAAGTAAAAAAAAAAAAAGGTTACAAAACAAACCCTACTGTACATAAGGCCATCATCATCACTATCATAATCATATCGTGATTTTCGTTCGAGCCTTCGCCGCCACTTTTGAGTCTTTGCCGCCTCCAATTTCTAGCTCCGTTTTTGACGAAACCACCACCGTTATTCTTCTTGTTCTCTCTTCTATACAACGGTATAAGTTTCTACCTACATATTTAAAGTCTTACCGTTGTCGAAATGCATGTCTTACGTTCTTAAGTGAGTTGTTACGGATTGCTTTACTGCTTTGATGCTGCTGTTAGTACCATGTTAGGATACCTTTGGCTTGTGATTAAGCAAAGTTTGATTGAGTTCGAAGTTGGGTTCGAAGGCGGGAGTTCTTTGTGTAGTGATGAAGTAATTGAATTGATAACGTGTTGATGGTGCTAGCCGGGTGATGATTAGTTGATGATATAAGGAGTGAATCATGTGATAAAAAAAACAAGACAAAAAAAAAGATGTGATGGTTTATATGCTGAAATTGTCGGTGATGCACTTGCCTTGTATGATGTTTAATTTGATGGCAAATGTTGTAAAGTTAATCTAGAGGTTGATTAGAAGTTGGCACGTAGGAATGACAAAAGTCATATTGATGTAATGTAGTGACTTATATAGCCGTGAAGGGCAGTGACTATGGGAGACAGAGAGGGCTGCCCAGCATGTTAAAAGGCACGTAAGAAGTTGACATGTGATGTAATTAGGTATAGCTATGAGTTACGGGTAGAGTCGGTTTAACTGTGGTTGTGTTGGTATATCATTTCAATGGTTTAAATTCATTAAAATGACCTTTAGAGGGCTGTTGTGTGTGAGATTATGTTTTGAAACGAGGTGTATGGTGGTTAAGGGTTTTATAAGTCGTTTTGTATTTGTGAGTCCATGGAGAGGAAGGGGCGAGGTTATAGTGCGTTGTTGTGATCTTTGTATCGATCCATAATAGTTAACATGCATGTATCATACATATCATATATTGTAGGTGTATCAACTAATTAGTATATAATTTGCATATTCATGTAGAGTCCGATTTCGTAGAAGAACAATTCTAGTACTTGCTGAGCTACTGTGAGACTTACTACAGAATAAGGTAAGAAGGATTACTTATCTCCTTCAAAGGAACTTCTAAATGCGTTTTCAAAGTGAAGAAGTATTATATAAATTGTTTTAATATAAGGTTTGTGATTTCAAAAGGTAATTGCTATGTGTAAGGTTTAAATGCAAAGGTTTACCAGGTTTAATAATTTATACAAGTATGATTTCTTAAAGGTTTTTATATATGTTGTTAACTCTGGTAAGAGAGTTAACTTGAGTACAGGGTGACCATAATGGTCTAAATATATCGTGCACAAAGTATAGATAGGGTGAATTGATCCTCCACCTTGAGCCTTTATATCCTCCCCTTGGGAACAGGACCCTAGGGGGATGCATGCATTCGGAATTATTGGTTGAAGGAAGTCAGCCCTGATACTGAAGGAAAAAGGAACAAAGGAGAAGGATTTTTATCGTATCGTTTATTATATTTTCTATACTACTTAAATGTTATCGGTTCTAATGTTTTTAAATTACTCAAAGTTTTCAGCCGTGCTATGTGTCTAGGAAAAATATATATTTTATTTTAAAACTGTTTTCTAGATAAGTTGTTCTTACTCAACCCGTTTGGTTGACGATTTCTACGTTTTCATAGTCTTGCAGGTTTGTTTCTTCGCGCGGCTTCGTTTCTTTGATTGACAGTTACGCGCCATCAAGGCGTGTATCTTATTTTATTTTGTCATATTTAATCCTAATTGCTTAAACTACTTACTCAGCCTGTGCTGACGTACTTTGTTTTGGGTTGTGTCCCTACCCTATTCTGGGGCCTGTGTCATTGTTGTAATGGCGCAGTTGACAGGTCTTGAAGGTGATTGATTGTCTGCATGAACGTCGTTGTATGGCATAGGATATTAGAATAATTCGTTAGACATTTGGGATTTTATGAACGATATTAATTTCCTTCATTTGGTTTGTTTTCGAATTGTAATCTTGGCTACAAGTCTTCCGCTGACACTTGTTATTTCTTTTCAGAAGTCTGTTTTAATAAGCCTTGCCGTTGACTTGATAGTCAATGGCGGCATAACAATCCTCTGTATTCGCATCATTTAAGTTGTCAAAATTAGGGTTGTTACATGAACAACATAATTTTGGATAGACTTTGAATCTAATAATTGGAGACTCATATTTTTGGATGCAACACTTGTAGTAAACTCTTCTATCCTAATTCCATGTGAACACATGAAATTCCATGGATTTTTTTCGTAAAACGAACACGATTGTAGGTGTTAGGATTGTCATATAAGTCAACCAAATGTCATTTTTAACCACACTCATTGCATAACATTCATACATTTCATTGAAACTTGTAAAACGAAGTGTGCATGATTTTGTTCTACTTTTAAGCTTATTTTCGAATTCTTATGAAACAATCACGATTATAGGTGTTAGGATTGTCATTTAAGTAAACCAAATGACATTTTTAACTACACTCATTGCATAACATTCATACATTTCATTCAAACATATGAAACAAACTGTCCAAGTTTCTTTTCTACTTTTAAGCCTATTCTTTGATTCTAAGCTTATTTTTGAATGCGAATAAAGCAAACGTGATTGTAGGTGTTAGGATTGTCATATAAGCCAACAAAATGTCATTTTTAACCACACACATTGCATAACATTCATACATTTCATTCAAACATGTGAAACGAACTGTGCATGCTTCTATTATACTTTTAAGCGTATTATTTGATTCTAAGCTTATTTTTTAATTCTAATGAAACGAACACGGTTGTAGGTGTTAGGATTGTCAATGTCATTTTAAACCACAATCATTACATAACATTCATACATTTCATTGAAACTTGTGAAACGAACTATGCATGCTTCTATTCTACTTTTAAGCTTATTCTTTGATTCTAAGCTTATTTTCGAATTTTAATGAAACGACCACGATTGTAGGTGTTACGATTATCATATAAGTAAACCAGATGTCATTTTTAACCACACACATTGAATAACATTCATACAATTCATTCAAACATTTGAAACGAACTGTGTATGCTTCTATTCTAGTTTTAAGCTTATTCTTTGATTCTAAGCTTATTTTTGAATTATAACGAAACGAACAGGATTGTAGGTGTTAGGATTGCATATAAGTCAACAAAATGTCATTTTTAACCACACACATTGCATAAGATTCATACATTTCATTCAAACATGTGAAACGAATTGTGCATGCTTCTATTCTACTTTTAAGCTTATTCTTTGATTCCAAGCTTATTTTTGAATTTTAATGAAACGAACACGATTATAGGTGTTAGGATTGTCATATAAGTCAACCAAATGTCATTTTTAACCACACTCATTGCATAACATTCATAAATTTTATTGAAACTTGTAAAACGAAGTGTGCATGATTTTGTTCTACTTTTAAGCTTATTTTCGAATTCTAATGAAACAAACATGATTGTAGGTGTTAGGATTGTCATATAAGTAAACCAAACGTCATTTTTAACCACAATCATTGCATAACATTAATACATTTCATTCAAACATGTAAAACAAACTGTCCAAGTTTCTTTTCTACTTTTAAGCCTATTCTTTGATTCTAAGCTTATTTTTGAATGCGAATAAAGCAAACGTGATTGTAGGTGTTAGGATTGTCATATAAGTCAACAAAATGTCATTTTTAACCACACACATTGCATAACATTCATACATTTCATTCAAACATGTGAAACGAACTGTGCATGCTTCTATTATACTTTTAAGCGTATTATTTGATTCTAAGCTTATTTTTTAATTCTAATGAAACGAACACGGTTGTAGGTGTTAGGATTGTCAATGTCATTTTAAACCACAATCATTACATAACATTCATACATTTCATTGAAACTTGTGAAACGAACTATGCATGCTTCTATTCTACTTTTAAGCTTATTCTTTGATTCTAAGCTTATTTTCGAATTTTAATGAAACGACCACGATTGTAGGTGTTACGATTATCATATAAGTAAACCAGATGTCATTTTTAACCACACACATTGAATAACATTCATACAATTCATTCAAACATTTGAAACGAACTGTGTATGCTTCTATTCTAGTTTTAAGCTTATTCTTTGATTCTAAGCTTATTTTTGAATTATAACGAAACGAACAGGATTGTAGGTGTTAGGATTGCATATAAGTCAACAAAATGTCATTTTTAACCACACACATTGCATAAGATTCATACATTTCATTCAAACATGTGAAACGAATTGTGCATGCTTCTATTCTACTTTTAAGCTTATTCTTTGATTCCAAGCTTATTTTTGAATTTTAATGAAACGAACACGATTATAGGTGTTAGGATTGTCATATAAGTCAACCAAATGTCATTTTTAACCACACTCATTGCATAACATTCATAAATTTTATTGAAACTTGTAAAACGAAGTGTGCATGATTTTGTTCTACTTTTAAGCTTATTTTCGAATTCTAATGAAACAAACATGATTGTAGGTGTTAGGATTGTCATATAAGTAAACCAAACGTCATTTTTAACCACAATCATTGCATAACATTAATACATTTCATTCAAACATGTAAAACGAATTGTGCATGCTTCTATTCTACTTTTAAGCTTATTTTTGAATTTTAATGAAACGACCACGATTGTAGGTGTTATGATTGTCATAAAGTAAACCAAATGACATTATTAACCACACTCATTGCATAACATTCACACATTTCATTCAAACATATGAAACAAACTGTCCATGTTTCTTTTCTACTTTTAAGCTTATTCTTTGATTCTGAGCTTATTTTTGTATGCGAATGAAGCAAACATGATTGTAGGTGTTAGAATTGTCATATAAGTCAACAAAATGTCATTTTTAACCACACACATTGCATAACATTCATACATTTCATTCAAATATGTGAAACGAACTGTGCATGCTGCTATTATACTTTTAAGCTTATTATTTGATTCTAAGTTTATTTTTGAATTCTAATGAAACGAACACGATTGTAGGGTTAGGATTGTCATATAAGTCAACGAAATGTCATTTTTAACCACACTCATTGCATAACATTCATACATTTCATTGAAACTTGTGAAACGAAGTGTACGTGATTTTGTTTTACTTTTAAGCTTATTTTCGAATTTTAATGAAACAAACACGATTGTAAGTGTTAGGATTGTCATATAAGTTAACCAAATGTCATTTTTAACCACAATCATTGCATAACATTCATACATTTCATTCGAACTTGTGAAACGAACTATGCATGTTTCAATTCTACTTTTAAGCTTATTCTTTGATTCTAAGCTTATTTTCGAATTTTAATGCAACGACCACGATTGTAGGTGTTACGATTGTCATATAAGTAAACCAAATGTCATTTTTAACCACACACATTGCATAACATTCATACATTTCATTCAAACATTTGAAACGAACTGTGCATGCTTCTATTCTACTTTTAAGCTTATTCTTTGATTCTAAGCTTATTTTTGAATTATAATGAAACGACCACGATTCTAGGTGTTACGATTGTCATATAAGTAAACCAAATGTCATTTTTAACCTGATCTGCCAAGTTTGTACGCATCAAATTGATGGTTTTTATATGGCTTTTACATTCAAAATGATGTAATATACGTCTAATTTGTGTTTGGGAATCATGACAACATTTCTATATGATTTTGGTTGTTTTGGCTATCTATTGGAAGCGGTCATTCATTTGGAAGCGACTTGGAGCTGATTTGCAGAATGGTCAACTTTGGAGCTTCATATCGCTCAAACTGTTTGTAATTTTGTTGTGAAACCACTTGGAGATGATTCTTCATGTTATTAGCTTTCCAGGAAGTGGTTATACGCGTTCATCGGATAAGTAACGAAGAATCTACAACCTTTTGAAAAACCGAGGCAGAAACTTACCGCGGCCCGCGGCCGGTATATGGCGGACCATGACACACATTTTGGCGATTTGCGCCAGTAACTTTTGGCGGTCCGCGAGGGGACCGTGGCGGGCCGCGAAGACCGTGTTTTCCTAATTCCGTATTTTCTATTTTGCCTTTTCTTTCTTACTCTATAAATAAGAACCCCGACCCTAGGTTTTATATTCAGACTTTTTAGAGAAGACAAGGATTTCTATGGATTGTATGAGGAGCTAATTCTTTTATTTCTTGATCGATTAATCGAAACATCGCATTGACAATATCATGAGTTTGATCTATTCTTTCTATTGTATTCAGTTATTGTCTTATCTTTGGTTTTCAATTCATCCAATTATCTTTTGTGATTGCTAGCTGTACAACTAGTCTAATTGCTTAGGATTGATTGATGGCTAGTTTGGATTAGTCAAAGGAATCTATTGTTTGATTGATCTTTACATTGTAGCAACCCAAATTCATTGATATGTATGTAATCATCGTTAGTGAATTAGGGCAAAGATTTGACTCACACGTTAAATACGAAACGTGCGTTAGTATTGCATGTCTTTATCGATATTTCTCGAATCCGTATTGCTATTATCAAATTGAATGTAATCGTGCGCTTAGGTTATTTGATAGTTAGGATTATGGGGTAGTGCCGATCACGCCTTTTAGCTACTATTAAGGAGAGATTTAGGAATTCTGTTTCCACGATAAAGTAGTTGAGATTGATAGAGGAATAGTGATGACTAGGACCGATTAGTTAGTGCGTTGTGGGAATTAATTGATCAAGATCCGTTTTATTATTGAATACATTTCACAAATTACTTTTGTTCACTCTACTTAGTTTCATAAACACAGCTCTCAATCCCCCATTATTTGTTACTTAGGCACTTAATTCATTACATTTGACAACTCATTTCCCGGTGGATACGATCCCTACTTCCCTACTACTGTTGGTAGGATTTAGGATTTACTTTTGGTAGATAATCGCGACTTTAGTCTCACCAAATTTTAGCGCCGTTGCCGGGGAACTGGGTTTTGTTTTTGTTGTGAATTTTTTTTTTTTTTGTGCTTGTTTTGATTCTTGGATTTATTTCTTGGGAGTAATATCTCTTGTGGTGGCCGCTGCTTATGGTCACCACCCGTGCTACTAATCAATCTCTTGTCCCTTTTGATTCAGAATTGAGAGAACTTTGTCGCGTTTGTGGAAGGAGATTCGTGATAATTTTCTAGAGTTGCCATTTGATACAAATTTGGACGAATTCGAATTTGCAGTTCCGATGTCTACTCAGACATTGCAGGAGCTCACAGCTCCTGATCTTACGACTCAACCGTTGTGCATTAAATTTTCAACTCCTGAATCTGGTCAGGAGTAGGAGAGTCTGGAGATAAAGGGTGCATTGCTACACCATATTCCTTCATTTCATGGTATGGACAGAGAGGACCCGAACCGTCATCTCACTGAGTTCTACTACATTTGCAGTGGGATGAAACCAAAAGGTGTGAAGTTGGAAATAGGAAGAACAGTGACTTTTCGCGGCCCGCTAGAGGAGCGTGGCGGACCGCGAAGTGACAATGGCGGCCCGCGCGAGGAGCTCGGCGGACCGCGGCCCTCTGTTGACCCGATTCTCGATTTTTCTTCCTCGACCTCGACGGAGACGGCCAATTTGGAGGGGGAGATAGCTGCTGATACTCCCTATGTTCCACCTGAGTTTCCAGTCAAAGAGCCGGTCCCACCATTTCCGGAAGCATTGAAAGACACTCGTAGATTTGATAAGGACAAAGATATCTACGACGTTTTTAGTAAGTGTGCGGTAAACATTCCTCTCCTTAATCTGCTTAATGTGATTCTTCGAAGTGCTAAATTGTTGAGAGAATTATATACCATAAAGAAGAATCAAAATTCCAAAGCCCAGAAGAAAGTTAAGGTGAAAGTTAGTGAATATGTGTCGGCTATAGTTCAAAAGAAGTTGCCTCCCAAATGTAGCGACCCTGTCATTTTTACAATACCTTGCACTATAGGAGATATTAAGTTTCGTGAGGCCATGTTAGATTTATGTGCATCCGTCAATGTGATACCTTTATCTGTTTGTGAGACTTTGAAATGTGGTGCTTTGCATGAGACTAATGTTGTTATTCAGTTAGCTGATAGGTCTCTTGTGTCTCCTAAGGGAGTAATTCGAGATGTTCTTGTGAAAGTAGATAAATTGATATTTCCTGTTGATTTCTATGTTCTTGAGATGGATTTTGATAGAACTGCACCTCGCATATTGTTAGGGAGACCTTTTCTAAAGACTGCTAAGACGAAAATTGATGTGCATTGTGGGTCACTTACAATGGAGTTTGATGGAGAAGTTGTAGGTTTTAATATCTATAATTTTAAGGAGAATCTTGTTGATAACTCTGTTTGTGCTATTGATGTGTCTGATTGTTCAGCAAATGAACCCCCTACTTCAGTTGATCAGATTAGTTTGGAAGTGGCCATTGATAGCGGTCAGAAGGGTCGTAATTTGAATGATAAAGTGCATGATTTGAGCTGTAAGCTAACCCCTTCCACCATGTCGTCTGGGAAGTCTTTGCCATTTGTTTTGCAGGATTCACGGCGTAAGAAGGCGATTCATAGTGCAACATGATGGAACAACTTGAAAAGTGTTGCCAAGTCCAAGGGTAAGAACATTCTTGGATGGAGGGTGAAGAAGGAAAATTCTCCGACTGGATTTCAGGACTTCGTAGTTGGACTTGATTGATGGAATTCCCATGTGATGCGTTGAGCCAACGACGTTAAACGAGTGCGCTTCTCGGGTGGTAACCCGAGCATTTTTGTTGTTTAATTTTCTTTTATCTTTTTATGTGTGTGTTTTTTGTGTAGGTAAATAAATAAAAAAAACTTGATGTTGGTGCTAGTACCCAAGAAGGTTTGTTTTTCTCTTCCCTTTTCTCTCTCCATTCTTATTATTCTCACCATTCTTTTCCAACCCAATTTTTCTTCACCATGTTTCTTAGACCATCTCTTTTTTTTTTCCTATCCACGATTCAACACCTTTGTTTGTTGTACCCCACCCCAAAATTTGTCCTTTACACCCATTTTATAAATTTATTGAATATGTGGTTGGTGTATTTGGAGGGTGCGTGGTTGTTTTATTTGATGGTGGTGAGGAGGTAGTTCATTTTATGCACATTATTATGTGAGGGAGATGGGCGTTTTGTGAGGAAATTGTGGTAGTTTGGTGCCGACTTTTCCTTGAGGGTGATTGGTATATATGTGAGTTGAGAGTGGCTCTACACCCTGTTTCTTTGTTGGATGAGCCCACTGCTTTGAGGAGAATTTGAGATCTTGCTTTTGTGAGATGAACTATGATATACATTTGGAGTGCATCCTTCGGGATATGAGAATCTGATGCGTCTACCGGTGCAATTTTGTGAGTTTATCCTTGTCCTATTTCATTGTTGTCCTACTTATCTTGTTGGTGTGCATAACATTGAGGACAATGTCTAGTTCAAGTATGGGGGAGTGAATTCTCATTGTAAATTTGTAATGTGTTTAATTATGTATTGTAATTCGCAAAAAAAAGATAAAAAAAAAAAAAAAACAAAAGCAAAAAAAAAAAATGAAAAAAGTGAAGAAAAAAAAAAGAGAAGAAAGCCAGAAAAGAGAGAGGAGCGAAAAAAGAAAGTAAGGAAAAGACACGAGAGAAGAAAGTAAGCCGGTGAGGTGGAAAAGTTAACGAAAGGTTAGGTGAAAACCCATTGGACGCCTAGGCAAAATGAGCGGAGTGTGTCACTTACCGGTGCATAAGTAGGGTGTTTGAAGGTCGTGTCTGGGTAGGTCTCTCTTGGATGGCATAAGGAGGTTTGGTTGGAACTCCTTAGTGGTGTTTAGGCTAGAAAATCCTCGGTACGTTTGAAGATATAAGTGGCGTTGGTGTTTAATCCGAGGTAGTTGTGGCTCCGACGGTATTATTCCGGACCATGGCTGATGAGGGTGTTGGAGGTGAGCTAGCTTGGGAGTGATTTAGGACATTTTAGCCTCCTTTGCTTCTTGGTTACGTTGCGGCATGATGATATAAGATGGTTTGGTCCGTTGCGTGAGATTACATCTGTGACGGACCTTACTAGCAAGATGACGACTCACCGTCCTTTGTTTGGAGTAGAGCAGATAGGCTTTTAGATGAACTTCGCCCGTGCTAACTGTCAACAGACCTTGGAGAAATCTTTGGGAGAATTAGGTTGCTCGAGGGCGAGCAAAGGTCTAAGCATGGGGGAGTTTGATCTGCTCAGTTTGTACACATCAAATTGCTGGTTTTTATATGGCTTTTACAGTCAAAATGATGTAATATACGTCTAATTTGTGTTAGGGAATCATGACAACATTTCTATATGATTTTAGTTGTTTTGGCTATCTTTTGGAAGCGATTTGGAGCTGATTTGCAAAATGGTCAACTTTGGAGCTTCATATCTCTCAAACCGTTTGGAATTTTGTTGTTAAACCACTTGGAGATGATTCTTCATGTTATTAGCTTTCCAGGAAGTGGTTATACGCCTTCATCGGATAAGTAACGAAGAATCTACAGTCTTTTGAAAAACCGAGGCAGAAACTTACCGCGGCCCGCGGCCAGTATATGGCGGACCGCGACACACATTTTGACGATTTGCTCCAGTAACTTTTGGCGGTCCGCGAGGGGACCGTGGAGGGCCGCGAAGACCGTGTTTTCCTAATTCCGTATTTTCTATTGTGCCTTTTCTTTCTTACTCTATAAATAAGAACCCCGACCCTAGGTTTTATATTTAGACTTTTTAGAGAAGACAAGGATTTCTATGGATTGTATGAGGAGCTAATTCTTTTATTTCTTGATCGATTAATCGAAACATCGCATTGACAATATCGTGAGTTTGATCTATTCTTTCTATTGTATTCAATTATTGTCTTATCTTTGGTTTTCAATTCATCCAATTATCTTTTGTGATTGCTAGGTGTACAACTAGTCTAATTGCTTAGGATTGATTGATTGCTACTTTGGATTAGTCAAATCAATCTATTGTTTGATTGATCTTTACATTGTAGCAACCCAAATTCATTAATTTGTATGTAATTATCGTTAGTCAATTAGGGCAAAAATTTGACTCACACGTTAAATACGAAACGTGCGTTAGTATTGCATGTCTTTATCGATCGATATTTCTCTAATCCGTATTGCTATTATCAAATTGAATCTAATCGTACGCTTAGTTTATTTGATAGTTAGGGTTATTGGGTAGTGCCGATCACGCCTTTAAGCTACTATTAAGGAGAGATTTAGGAATTCTGTTTCCAAGATAGAGTAGTTGAGATTGATAGAGGAATAGTGATGACTAGGACCGATTAGTTAGTGCGTTGTGGGAATTAATTGATCAAGATCCGTTTTATTATTGAATACATTTCACAAATTGCTTTTGTTCACTCTACTTAGTTTGATAAACACAGCTCTCAATCCCCCATTATTTGTTACTTAGGCACTTAATTCATTACATTTAACAACTCATTTCCCTGTGGATACGATCCCTACTTCCCTACTACTGTTGCTAGAATTTAGGATTTACTTTTGGTAGATAATCGCGACTTTAGTCTCACCATAACCATACACATTGCATAACATTCATACATTTCATTCAAACATTTGAAACGAACTGTGCATGCTTCTATTGTAGTTTTAAGCTTATTCTTTGATTCTAAGCTTATTTTTTAATTATAATGTAACGAACACGATTGTAGGTGTTAGGATTGCATATAAGTCAACCAAATGACATTTTTAACCGCACACATTGCATAACATTCGTACATTTCATTCAAACATGTGAAACGAATTGTGCATGCTTCTATTCTACTTTTAAGCTTATTCTTTGATTCTAAGCTTATTATTGAATTCTAATGAAACAAACACGATTATAGGTGTTAGGATTGTCATATAAGTCAACCAAATGTCCTTTTTAACCACACTCATTGCATAACATTCATACATTTCATTGAAACTTGTAAAAAGTAGTGTGCCTGATTTTGTTCTACTTTTAAGCTTATTTTCGAATTGTAATGAAACAAACACGATTGTAGGTGTTAGGATTGTCATATAAGTAAACCAAACGTCATTTTTAACCACACTCATTGCATAACATTAATACATTTCATTCAAACATGTAAAACGAATTGTGCATGCTTCTATTCTACTTTTAAACTTATTTTTAAATTTTAATGAAATGACCACGATTGTAGGTGTTATGATTGTCATAAGGTAAACCAAATGACATTTTTAACAACACTCATTGCATAACATTCATACATTTCATTCAAACTTGTGAAACGAAGTGTGCATGATTTTGTTCTACTTTTAAGGTTATTTTCGAATTCTAACGAAACAAACATGTGAAACGAACTGTGCATGCTTCTATTATACTTTTAGGATTGTCATATAAATCAACAAAATGTCATTTTTAACCACACACATTGCATAACATTCATACATTTCATTCAAACATGTGAAACGAACTGTGCATGTTTCTATTATACTTTTAAGCATATTCATTGATTCTAAGCTTATTTTTGAATTCTAATGAAACGAACACGATTGTAGGAGTTAGGATTGTCATATAAGTCAACCAAATGTCATTTTTAACCACAGTCATTCCATAACATTCATACATTTCATTGAAACTTGTGAAACGAAGTGTGCATGATTTTGTTTTACTTTTAAGCTTATTTTCGAATTCTAATGAAACAAACACGATTGTAAGTGTTAGGATTGTCATATAAGTCAACCAAATGTCATTTTTAACCACACTCATTGCATAACATCCATACATTTCATTCAAACTTGTGAAACGAACTATGCATGCTTCAATTCCACTTTTAAGCTTATTATTTGATTCTAAGCTTATTTTCGAATTTTAATGAAACGACCACAATTGTAGGTGTTACGATTGTCATATAAGTAAACCAAATGTCATTATTAACCACACACATTGCATAACATTCATACATTTTATTCAAACTTGTGAAACGAACTATGCATGCTTCAATTCTACTTTTAAGCTTATTCTTTGATTCTACGCTTATTTTTGAATTATAATGAAACGACCATGATTGTAGATGTTACGATTGTCATATAAGTAAACCAAATGTCATTTTTAACCACAAACATTGCATAACATTCATACATTTCATTCAAACATTTGAAACGAACTGTCCATGCTTCTATTCTAGTTTTAAACTTATTATTTGATTCTATGCTTATTTTTGAATTACAATGAAACGAACACGATTGTAGGTGTTAGGATTGCATATAAGTCAACCAAATGGCATTTTTAACCACACACATTGCATAACATTCATACATTTCCTTCAAACATGTGAAACGAATTGTGCATGCTTCTATTCTACTTTAAAGCTTATTCTTTGATTCTAAGCTTATTTTTGAATTCTAATAAAACGAACACGATTGTAGGTGTTAGGATTGTCATATAAGTCAACCAAATGTCATTTTTAACCACACTCATTGCATAACATTCATACATTTCATTGAAACTTATAAATCGAAGTATGCATGATTTTGTTCAACTTTTAAGCTTCTTTTCGAATTCTAAAGAAACAAACACGATTGTAGGTGTTAGGATTGTTATATAAGTAAGCCAAACGTCATTTTTAACCACACTCATTGCATAACATTAATACATTTCATTGAAACATGTAAAACGAATTGTGCATGCTTCTATTCTACTTTTAAGCTTATTTTTGAATTTTAAAGAAACGACCACGATTGTAGGTGTTATGGTTGTCATAAAGTAAACCAAATGACGTTTTTAACCACACTCATTGCATAACATTCATACATTTCATTTAAACATATGAAACATACTGTCTATGTTTGTTTTCTACTTGTAAGATTATTCTTTGATTCTCAGCTTATTTTTGTATGCGAATGAAGCAAACATTATGTTGGTGTTAGGATTGTCATATAAATCAACAAAATGTCATTTTTAACCGCACATATTGCATAACATTCATACATTTCATTCAAACATGTGAAACGAACTGTGCATGTTTCTATTATACTTTTAAGCTTATTCTTTGATTCTAAGCTTATTTTTGAATTCTAATGAAACGAACACGATTGTAGGTGTTTGGATTGTCATATAAGTCAACCAAATGTCATTTTTAACCACACTCATTGCATAACATTCATACATTTCATTGAAACTTGTGAAACGATGTGTGCATGATTTTGTTTTACTTTTAAGTTTATTTTCGAATTCTAATGAAACAAACACGATTGTAGGTGTTAGGATTGTCATATAAGTAAACCAAACGTCATTTTTAACCACACTCATTGCATAACATTAATACCTATCATTCAAACATGTAAAACGAATTGTGCATGCTTCTATTCTACTTTTAAGCTTATTTTTGAATTTTAATGAAACGACCACGATTGTAGGTGTTATGGTTGTCATAAAGTAAACCAAATGACGTTTTTAACCACACTCATTGCATAATATTCATACATTTCATTCAAACATATGAAACATACTGTCTATGTTTCTTTTTTACTTGTAACATTATTCTTTGATTCTCAGCTTATTTTTGTATGCGAATGAAGCAAACATGATTGTTGGAGTTAGGATTGTCATATAAATAAACAAAATGTCATTTTTAAGCACACACATTGCATAACATTCATACATTTCATTCAAACATGTGAAACGAACTGTGCATGTTTCTATTATACTTTTAAGCATATTCATTGATTCTAAGCTTATTTTTGAATTCTAATAAAACGAACACGATTGTAGGAGTTAGGATTGTCATATAAGTCAACCAAATGTGATTTTTAACCACACTCATTGCATAACATTCATACATTTCATTCAAACATATGAAACATACTGTCTATGTTTCTTTTCTACTTGTAAGATTATTCTTTGATTCTCAGCTTATTTTTGTATGCGAATGAAGCAAACATTATGTTGGTGTTAGGATTGTCATATAAATCAACAAAATGTCATTTTTAACCGCACACATTGCATAACATTCGTGTATTTCATTCAAACATGTGAAACGAACTGTGCATGTTTCTATTATACTTTTAAGCTTATTCTTTGATTCTAAGCTTATTTTTGAATTCTAATGAAACGAACACGATTGTAGGTGTTAGGATTGTCATATAAGTCAACCAAATGTCATTTTTAACCACACTTGTTGCATAACATTCATACATTTCATTGAAACTTGTGAAACGAAGTGTGCATGATTTTGTTTTACTTTTAAGCTTATTTTCGAATTCTAATGAAATAAACACGATTGTAGGTGTTAGGATTGTCATATAAGTAAACAAAACGTCATTTTTAACCACACTCATTGCATAACATTAATACATTTCATTCAAACATGTAAAACGAATTGTGCATGCTTCTATTCTACTTTTAAGCTTATTTTTAAATTTTAATGAAACGACCACGATTGTAGGTGTTATGATTGTCATAAAGTAAACCAAATGACATTTTTAACAACACTCATTGCATAACATTCATACATTTCATTCAAACTTGTGAAACGAAGTGTGCATGATTTTGTTCTACTTTTAAGGTTATTTTCGAATTCTAACGAAACAAACACGATGGTAGGTGTTAGGATTGTCATATAAGTAAACCAAACGTCATTTTTAACCACACTCATTGTATAACATTAATACATTTCATTCAAACATGTAAAACGAATTGTGCATGCTTCTATTCTACTTTTAAGCTTATTTTTGAATTTTAATGAAACGACCACGATTGTAGGTGTTATGGTTGTCATAAAGTAAACCAAATGACGTTTTTAACCACACTCATTGCATAACATTCATACATTTCATTCAAACATATGAAACATACTGTCTATGTTTCTGTTTTACTTGTAAGATTATTCTGTGATTCTCAGCTTATTTTTGTATGCGAATGAAGCAAACATGATTGTTGGTATTAGGATTGTCATATAAATCAACAATATGTCATTTTTAACCACACACTTTGCATAACATTCATACATTTCATTCAAACATGTGAAACGAACTGTGCATGTTTCTATTATACTTTTAAGCTTATTCATTGATTCTAAGCTTATTTTTGAATTCTAATGAAACGAACACGATTGTAGGAGTTAGGATTGTTATATAAGTCAACCAAATGTGATTTTTAACCACACTCATTGAATAACATTCATACATTTCATTGAAACTTGTGAAACGAAGTGTGCATGATTTTGTTTTACTTTTAAGCTTATTTTCGAATTCTAATGAAACAAACACGATTGAAAGTGTTAGGATTGTAATATAAGTCAACCAAATGTCATTTTTAACCACACTCATTGCATAACATTCATACAT
Source organism: Spergularia marina (assembly GCA_963680865.1). Lineage (NCBI taxonomy): Eukaryota > Viridiplantae > Streptophyta > Magnoliopsida > Caryophyllales > Caryophyllaceae > Spergularia > Spergularia marina. The sequence goes on along the minus strand of OY804553.1, from coordinate 14,278,298 downwards.
TTCATTCAAACTTGTGAAACGAACTATGCATGCTTCAATTCTACTTTTAAGCTTATTCTTTGATTCTAAGCTTATTTTCGAATTTTAATGAAACGACCACGGTTGTAGGTGTTACGATTGTCATATAAGTAAACCAAATGTCATTTTTAACCACACACATTGCATAACATTCTTACATTTTATTCAAACATTTGAAACGAACTGTGCATGCTTTTATTCTACTTTTAAGCTTATTCTTTGATTCTACGCTTATTTTTGAATTATAATGAAACGACCATGATTATAGATGTTACGATTGTCATATAAGTAAACCAAATGTCATTTTTAACCACACACATTGCATAACATTCATACATTTCTTTCAAACATTTGAAACGAACTGTGCATGCTTCTTTTCTAGTTTTAAACTTATTATTTGATTCTAAGCTTATTTTTGAATTATAATGAAACGAACATGATTGTAGGTGTTAGGATTGCATATAAGTCAACCAAATGGCATTTTTAACCACACACATTGCATAACATTCATACATTTCCTTCAAACATGTAAAACGAATTGTGCATGCTTCTATTCTACTTTAAAGCTTATTCTTTGATTCTAAGCTTATTTTTGAATTCTAATGAAACGAACACGATTGTAGGTGTTAGGATTGTCATATAAGTCAACCAAATGTCATTTTTAACCACACTCATTGCATAACATTTATACATTTCATTCAAACATGTAAAACGAATTGTGCATGCATGTATTACACTTTTAAGCTTATTCTTTGATTCTAAGTTTGTTTTTGAATTCTAATGAAACGAACACGATTGTAGGTGTTACGATTGTCATATTAGTCAACCAAATGTCATTTTTAACCACACTCATTGCATAACCTTCATACATTTCATTGAAACTTATAAATCGAAGTATGCATGATTTTGTTCTACTTTTAAGCTTCTTTTCGAATTCTAATGAAACAAACACGATTGTAGGTGTTAGGATTGTCATATAAGTAAACCAAACGTTATTTTTAACCTCACTCATTACATAACATTAATAAATTTCATTCAAACATGTAAAACGAATTGTGCATGCTTCTATTATACTTTTAAGCTTATTTTTAAATTTTAATGAAACGACCACGATTGTAGGTGTTATGATTGTCATAAAGTAAACCAAATGACATTTTTAACCACACTCATTGCATAACATTCATACATTTCCTTCAAACATGTAAAACGAATTGTGCATGCTTCTATTCTACTTTAAGGCTTATTCTTTGATTCTAAGCTTATTTTTGAATTCTAATGAAACGAACACGATTGTAGGTGTTAGGATTGTCATATAAGTCAACCAAATGTCATTTTTAACCACACTCATTGCATAACATTCATACATTTCATTCAAACATGTAAAACGAATTGTGCATGCATCTATTACACTTTTAAGCCCATTCTTTGATTCTAAGCTTGTTTTTGAATTCTAATGAAACGAACACGATTGTAGGTGTTACTATTGTCATATAAGTCAACCAAATGTCATTTTTAACCACACTCATTGCATAACATTCATACATTTCATTGAAACTTATAAATCGAAGTATGCATGATTTTGTTCTACTTTTAAGCTTCTTTTCGAATTCTAATGAAACAAACACGATTGTAGGTGTTAGGATTGTCAGATAAGTAAACCAAACGTCATTTTTAACCACACTCATTACATAACATTAATACATTTCATTCAAACATGTAAAACGAATTGTGCATGCTTCTATTCTACTTTTAAGCTTATTTTTAAATTTTAATGAAACGACCACGATTGTAGGTGTTATGATTGTCATAAAGTAAACCAAATGACATTTTTAACAACACTCGTTATTCATACATTTCATTCAAACTTGTGAAACGAAGTGTGCATGATTTTGTTCTACTTTTAAGGTTATTTTCGAATTCTAACGAAACAAACACGATTGTAGGTGTTAGGATTGTCATATAAGTAAACCAAACGTCATTTTTAACCACACTCATTGTATAACATTAATACATTTCATTCAAACATGTAAAACGAATTGTGCATGCTTCTATTCTACTTTTAAGCTTATTTTTGAATTTTAATGAAACGACCACGATTGTAGGTGTTATGGTTGTCATAAAGTAAACCAAATGACGTTTTTAACCACACTCATTGCATAACATTCATACATTTCATTCAAACATATGAAACATACTGTCTATGTTTCTGTTTTACTTGTAAGATTATTCTGTGATTCTCAGCTTATTTTTGTATGCGAATGAAGCAAACATGATTGTTGGTATTAGGATTGTCATATAAATCAACAATATGTCATTTTTAACCACACACTTTGCATAACATTCATACATTTCATTCAAACATGTGAAACGAACTGTGCATGTTTCTATTATACTTTTAAGCTTATTCATTGATTCTAAGCTTATTTTTGAATTCTAATGAAACGAACACGATTGTAGGAGTTAGGATTGTTATATAAGTCAACCAAATGTGATTTTTAACCACACTCATTGAATAACATTCATACATTTCATTGAAACTTGTGAAACGAAGTGTGCATGATTTTGTTTTACTTTTAAGCTTATTTTCGAATTCTAATGAAACAAACACGATTGAAAGTGTTAGGATTGTAATATAAGTCAACCAAATGTCATTTTTAACCACACTCATTGCATAACATTCATACATTTCATTGAAACTTATAAATCGAAGTATGCATGATTTTGTTCTACTTTTAAGCTTCTTTTCGAATTCTAATGAAACAAACACGATTGTAGGTGTTAGGATTGTCAGATAAGTAAACCAAACGTCATTTTTAACCACACTCATTACATAACATTAATACATTTCATTCAAACATGTAAAACGAATTGTGCATGCTTCTATTCTACTTTTAAGCTTATTTTTAAATTTTAATGAAACGACCACGATTGTAGGTGTTATGATTGTCATAAAGTAAACCAAATGACATTTTTAACAACACTCGTTATTCATACATTTCATTCAAACTTGTGAAACGAAGTGTGCATGATTTTGTTCTACTTTTAAGGTTATTTTCGAATTCTAACGAAACAAACACGATTGTAGGTGTTAGGATTGTCATATAAGTAAACCAAACGTCATTTTTAACCACACTCATTGCATAACATTAATACATTTCATTCAAACATGTAAAACGAATTGTGCATGCTTCTATTCTACTTTTAAGCTTATTTTTGAATTTTAATGAAACGACCACGATTGTAGGTGTTATGGTTGTCATAAAGTAAACCAAATGACGTTTTAAACCACACTCATTGCATAACATTCATACATTTCATTCAAACATATGAAACATACTGTCTATGTTTCTTTTTTACTTGTAAGATTATTCTTTGATTCTCAGCTTATTTTTGTATGCGAATGAAGCAAACATGATTGTTAGTGTTAGGATTGTCATATAAGTCAACAAAATGTCATTTTTAACCACACACATTGCATAACATTCATACATTTCATTCAAACATGTGAAAAGAACTGTGCATGTTTCTATTATACTTTTAAGCTTATTCATTGATTCTAAGCTTATTTTTGAATTCTAATGAAACGAACACGATTGTAGGAGTTAGGATTGTTATATAAGTCAACCAAATGTGATTTTTAACCACACTCATTGCATAACATTCATACATTTCATTGAAACTTGTGAAACGAAGTGTGCATGATTTTGTTTTACTTTTAAGCTTATTTTCGAATTCTAATGAACAAACACGATTGTAAGTGTTAGGATTGTAATATAAGTCAACCAAATGTCATTTTTAACCACACTCATTGCATAACATTCATACATTTCATTCAAACTTGTGAAACGAACTATGCATGCTTCAATTCTACTTTTAAGCTTATTCTTTGATTCTAAGCTTATTTTCGAATTTTAATGAAACGACCACGGTTGTAGGTGTTACGATTGTCATATAAGTAAACCAAATGTCATTTTTAACCACAAACATTGCATAACATTCATACATTTTATTCAAACATTTGAAACGAACTGTGCATGCTTCTATTCTACTTTTAAGCTTATTCTTTGATTCTACGCTTATTTTTGAATTATAATGGAACGACCATGATTGTAGATGTTACAATTGTCATATAAGTAAACCAAATGTCATTTTTAACCAAACACATTGCATAACATTCATACATTTCATTCAAACATTTGAAACGAACTGTACATGCTTCTATTCTAGTTTTAAACTTATTATTTGATTCTAAGCTTATTTTTGAATTATAATGAAACGAACACGATTGTAGGTGTTAGGATTGCATATAAGTCAACCAAATGCCATTTTTAGCCACACACAATGCATAACATTCATACATTTCCTTCAAACATGTAAAACGAATTGTGCACGCTTCTATTCTACTTTAAGGCTTATTCTTTGATTCTAAGCTTATTTTTGAATTCTAATGAAACGAACACGATTGTAGGTGTTAGGATTGTCATATAAGTCAACCAAATGTCATTTTTAACCACACTCATTGCATAACATTCATACATTTCATTCAAACATGTAAAACGAATTGTGCATGCATCTATTACACTTTTAAGCCCATTCTTTGATTCTAAGCTTGTTTTTGAATTCTAATGAAACGAACACGATTGTAGGTGTTACTATTGTCATATAAGTCAACCAAATGTCATTTTTAACCACACTCATTGCATAACATTCATACATTTCATTGAAACTTATAAATCGAAGTATGCATGATTTTGTTCTACTTTTAAGCTTCTTTTCGAATTCTAATGAAACAAACACGATTGTAGGTGTTAGGATTGTCAGATAAGTAAACCAAACGTCATTTTTAACCACACTCATTACATAACATTAATACATTTCATTCAAACATGTAAAACGAATTGTGCATGCTTCTATTCTACTTTTAAGCTTATTTTTAAATTTTAATGAAACGACCACGATTGTAGGTGTTATGATTGTCATAAAGTAAACCAAATGACATTTTTAACAACACTCGTTATTCATACATTTCATTCAAACTTGTGAAACGAAGTGTGCATGATTTTGTTCTACTTTTAAGGTTATTTTCGAATTCTAACGAAACAAACACGATTGTAGGTGTTAGGATTGTCATATAAGTAAACCAAACGTCATTTTTAACCACACTCATTGCATAACATTAATACATTTCATTCAAACATGTAAAACGAATTGTGCATGCTTCTATTCTACTTTTAAGCTTATTTTTGAATTTTAATGAAACGACCACGATTGTAGGTGTTATGGTTGTCATAAAGTAAACCAAATGACGTTTTAAACCACACTCATTGCATAACATTCATACATTTCATTCAAACATATGAAACATACTGTCTATGTTTCTTTTTTACTTGTAAGATTATTCTTTGATTCTCAGCTTATTTTTGTATGCGAATGAAGCAAACATGATTGTTAGTGTTAGGATTGTCATATAAGTCAACAAAATGTCATTTTTAACCACACACATTGCATAACATTCATACATTTCATTCAAACATGTGAAAAGAACTGTGCATGTTTCTATTATACTTTTAAGCTTATTCATTGATTCTAAGCTTATTTTTGAATTCTAATGAAACGAACACGATTGTAGGAGTTAGGATTGTTATATAAGTCAACCAAATGTGATTTTTAACCACACTCATTGCATAACATTCATACATTTCATTGAAACTTGTGAAACGAAGTGTGCATGATTTTGTTTTACTTTTAAGCTTATTTTCGAATTCTAATGAACAAACACGATTGTAAGTGTTAGGATTGTAATATAAGTCAACCAAATGTCATTTTTAACCACACTCATTGCATAACATTCATACATTTCATTCAAACTTGTGAAACGAACTATGCATGCTTCAATTCTACTTTTAAGCTTATTCTTTGATTCTAAGCTTATTTTCGAATTTTAATGAAACGACCACGGTTGTAGGTGTTACGATTGTCATATAAGTAAACCAAATGTCATTTTTAACCACAAACATTGCATAACATTCATACATTTTATTCAAACATTTGAAACGAACTGTGCATGCTTCTATTCTACTTTTAAGCTTATTCTTTGATTCTACGCTTATTTTTGAATTATAATGGAACGACCATGATTGTAGATGTTACAATTGTCATATAAGTAAACCAAATGTCATTTTTAACCAAACACATTGCATAACATTCATACATTTCATTCAAACATTTGAAACGAACTGTACATGCTTCTATTCTAGTTTTAAACTTATTATTTGATTCTAAGCTTATTTTTGAATTATAATGAAACGAACACGATTGTAGGTGTTAGGATTGCATATAAGTCAACCAAATGGCATTTTTAACCACACACAATGCATAACATTCATACATTTCCTTCAAACATGTAAAACGAATTGTGCACGCTTCTATTCTACTTTAAGGCTTATTCTTTGATTCTAAGCTTATTTTTGAATTCTAATGAAACGAACACGATTGTAGGTGTTAGGATTGTCATATAAGTCAACCAAATGTCATTTTTAACCACACTCATTGCATAACATTCATACATTTCATTCAAACATGTAAAACGAATTGTGCATGCATCTATTACACTTTTAAGCCCATTCTTTGATTCTAAGCTTGTTTTTGAATTCTAATGAAACGAACACGATTGTAGGTGTTACTATTGTCATATAAGTCAACCAAATGTCATTTTTAACCACACTCATTGCATAACATTCATACATTTCATTGAAACTTATAAATCGAAGTATGCATGATTTTGTTCTACTTTTAAGCTTCTTTTCGAATTCTAATGAAACAAACACGATTGTAGGTGTTAGGATTGTCAGATAAGTAAACCAAACGTCATTTTTAACCACACTCATTACATAACATTAATACATTTCATTCAAACATGTAAAACGAATTGTGCATGCTTCTATTCTACTTTTAAGCTTATTTTTAAATTTTAATGAAACGACCACGATTGTAGGTGTTATGATTGTCATAAAGTAAACCAAATGACATTTTTAACAACACTCATTGCATAACATTCATACATTTCATTCAAACTTGTGAAACGAAGTGTGCATGATTTTGTTCTACTTTTAAGGTTATTTTCGAATTCTAACGAAACAAACACGATTGTAGGTGTTAGGATTGTCATATAAGTAAACCAAACGTCATTTTTAACCACACTCATTGCATAACATTAATACATTTCATTCAAAGATGTAAAACGAATTGTGCATGCTTCTATTCTACTTTTAAGCTTATTTTTGAATTTTAATGAAACGACAACGATTGTAGGTGTTATGGTTGTCATAAAGTAAACCAAATGACGTTTTTAACCACACTCATTGCATAACATTCATACATTTCATTCAAACATATGAAACATACTGTCTATGTTTCTTTTTTACTTGTAAGATTATTCTTTGATTCTCAGCTTATTTTTGTATGCGAATGAAGCAAACATGATTGTTAGTGTTAGGATTGTCATATAAATCAACAAAATGTCATTTTTAACCACACACATTGCTTAACATTCATACATTTCATTCAAACATGTGAAACGAACTGTGCATGTTTCTATTATACTTTTAAGCTTATTCATTGATTCTAAGCTTATTTTTGAATTCTAATGAAACGAACACGATTGTAGGAGTTAGGATTGTTATATAAGTCAACCAAATGTGATTTTTAACCACACTCATTGCATAACATTCATACATTACATTGAAACTTGTGAAACGAAGTGTGTATGATTTTGTTTTACTTTTAAGCTTATTTTCGAATTCTAATGAAACAAACACGATTGTAAGTGTTAGGATTGTAATATAAGTCAACCAAATGTCATTTTTAACCACACTCATTGCATAACATTCATACATTTCATTCAAACTTTTGAAACGAACTATGCATGCTTCAATTCTACTTTTAAGCTTATTCTTTGATTCTAAGCTTATTTTCGAATTTTAATGAAACGACCACGGTTGTAGGTGTTACGATTGTCATATAAGTAAACCAAATGTCATTTTTAACCACACACATTGCATAACATTCATACATTTTATTCAAACATTTGAAACGAACTGTGCATGCTTCTATTCTACTTTTAAGCTTATTCTTTGATTCTACGCTTATTTTTGAATTATAATGGAACGACCATGATTGTAGATGTTACAATTGTCATATAAGTAAACCAAATGTCATTTTTAACCAAACACATTGCATAACATTCATACATTTCATTCAAACATTTGAAACGAACTGTACATGCTTCTATTCTAGTTTTAAACTTATTATTTGATTCTAAGCTTATTTTTGAATTATAATGAAACGAACACGATTGTAGGTGTTAGGATTGCATATAAGTCAACCAAATGGCATTTTTAACAACACACATTGCATAACATTCATACATTTCCTTCAAACATGTAAAACGAATTGTGCATGCTTCTATTCTACTTTAAGGCTTATTCTTTGATTCTAAGCTTATTTTTGAATTCTAATGAAACGAACACGATTGTAGGTGTTAGGATTGTCATATAAGTCAACCAAATGTCATTTTTAACCACACTCATTGCATAACATTCATACATTTCATTCAAACATGTAAAACGAATTGTGCATGCATCTATTACACTTTTAAGCCCATTCTTTGATTCTAAGCTTGTTTTTGAATTCTAATGAAACGAACACGATTGTAGGTGTTACTATTGTCATATAAGTCAACCAAATGTCATTTTTAACCACACTCATTGCATAACATTCATACATTTCATTGAAACTTATAAATCGAAGTATGCATGATTTTGTTCTACTTTTAAGCTTCTTTTCGAATTCTAATGAAACAAACACGATTGTAGGTGTTAGGATTGTCAGATAAGTAAACCAAACGTCATTTTTAACCACACTCATTACATAACATTAATACATTTCATTCAAACATGTAAAACGAATTGTGCATGCTTCTATTCTACTTTTAAGCTTATTTTTAAATTTTAATGAAACGACCACGATTGTAGGTGTTATGATTGTCATAAAGTAAACCAAATGACATTTTTAACAACACTCATTGCATAACATTCATACATTTCATTCAAACTTGTGAAACGAAGTGTGCATGATTTTGTTCTACTTTTAAGGTTATTTTCGAATTCTAACGAAACAAACACGATTGTAGGTGTTAGGATTGTCATATAAGTAAACCAAACGTCATTTTTAACCACACTCATTGCATAACATTAATACATTTCATTCAAAGATGTAAAACGAATTGTGCATGCTTCTATTCTACTTTTAAGCTTATTTTTGAATTTTAATGAAACGACCACGATTGTAGGTGTTATGGTTGTCATAAAGTAAACCAAATGACGTTTTTAACCACACTCATTGCATAACATTCATACATTTCATTCAAACATATGAAACATACTGTCTATGTTTCTTTTTTACTTGTAAGATTATTCTTTGATTCTCAGCTTATTTTTGTATGCGAATGAAGCAAACATGATTGTTAGTGTTAGGATTGTCATATAAATCAACAAAATATCATTTTTAACCACACACATTGCATAACATTCATACATTTCATTCAAACATGTGAAACGAACTGTGCATGTTTCTATTATACTTTTAAGCTTATTCATTGATTATAAGCTTATTTTTGAATTCTAATGAAACGAACACGATTGTAGGAGTTAGGATTGTTATATAAGTCAACCAAATGTGATTTTTAACCACACTCATTGCATAACATTCATACATTACATTGAAACTTGTGAAACGAAGTGTGTATGATTTTGTTTTACTTTTAAGCTTATTTTCGAACTCTAATGAAACAAACACGATTGTAAGTGTTAGGATTGTAATATAAGTCAACCAAATGTCATTTTTAACCACACTCATTGCATAACATTCATACATTTCATTCAAACTTGTGAAACGAACTATGCATGCTTCAATTCTACTTTTAAGCTTATTCTTTGATTCTAAGCTTATTTTCGAATTTTAATGAAACGACCACGGTTGTAGGTGTTACGATTGTCATATAAGTAAACCAAATGTCATTTTTAACCACACTCATTGCATAACATTTATACATTTCATTCAAACATGTAAAACGAATTGTGCATGCATGTATTACACTTTTAAGCTTATTCTTTGATTCTAAATTTGTTTTTGAATTCTAATGAAACGAACACGATTGTAGGTGTTACGATTGTCATATAAGTCAACCAAATGTCATTTTTAACCACACTCATTGCATAACCTTCATACATTTCATTAAAACTTATAAATCGAAGTATGCATGATTTTGTTCTACTTTTAAGCTTCTTTTCGAATTCTAATGAAACAAACACGATTGTAGGTGTTAGGATTGTCATATAAGTAAACCAAACGTCATTTTTAACCTCACTCATTACATAACATTAATACATTTCATTCAAACATGTAAAACGAATTGTGCATGCTTCTATTATACTTTTAAGCTTATTTTTAAATTTTAATGAAACGACCACGATTGTAGGTGTTATGATTGTCATAAAGTAAACCAAATGACATTTTTAACAACACTCATTGCATAACATTCATACATTTCATTGAAACTTATAAATCGAAGTATGCATGATTTTGTTCTACTTTTAAGCTTCTTTTCGAATTCTAATGAAACAAACACGATTGTAGGTGTTAGGATTGTCATATAAGTAAACCAAACGCCATTTTTAACCACACTCATTACATAACATTAATACATTTCATTCAAACATGTAAAACGAATTGTGCATGCTTCTATTCTACTTTTAAGCTTATTTTTAAATTTTAATGAAACGACCACGATTGTAGGTGTTATGATTGTCATAAAGTAAACCAAATGACATTTTTAACAACACTCGTTATTCATACATTTCATTCAAACATGTGAAACGAATTGTGCATGATTTTGTTCTACTTTTAAGGTTATTTTCGAATTCTAACGAAACAAACACGATTGTAGGTGTTAGGATTGTCATATAAGTAAACCAAACGTCATTTTTAACCACACTCATTGCATAACATTAATACATTTCATTCAAACATGTAAAACGAATTGTGCATGCTTCTATTCTACTTTTAAGCTTATTTTTGAATTTTAATGAAACGACCACGATTGTAGGTGTTATGGTTGTCATAAAGTAAACCAAATGACGTTTTTAACCACACTCATTGCATAACATTCATACATTTCATTCAAACATATGAAACATACTGTCTATGTTTCTTTTTTACTTGTAAGATTATTCTTTGATTCTCAGCTTATTTTTGTATGCGAATGAAGCAAACATGATTGTTAGTGTTAGGATTGTCATATAAGTCAACAAAATGTCATTTTTAACCACACACATTGCATAACATTCATACATTTCATTCAAACATGTGAAAAGAACTGTGCATGTTTCTATTATACTTTTAAGCTTATTCATTGATTCTAAGCTTATTTTTGAATTCTAATGAAACGAACACGATTGTAGGAGTTAGGATTGTTATATAAGTCAACCAAATGTGATTTTTAACCACACTCATTGCATAACATTCATACATTTCATTGAAACTTGTGAAACGAAGTGTGCATGATTTTGTTTTACTTTTAAGCTTATTTTCGAATTCTAATGAACAAACACGATTGTAAGTGTTAGGATTGTAATATAAGTCAACCAAATGTCATTTTTAACCACACTCATTGCATAACATTCATACATTTCATTCAAACTTGTGAAACGAACTATGCATGCTTCAATTCTACTTTTAAGCTTATTCTTTGATTCTAAGCTTATTTTCGAATTTTAATGAAACGACCACGGTTGTAGGTGTTACGATTGTCATATAAGTAAACCAAATGTCATTTTTAACCACACACATTGCATAACATTCATACATTTTATTCAAACATTTGAAACGAATTGTGCATGCTTCTATTCTACTTTTAAGCTTATTCTTTGATTCTACGCTTATTTTTGAATTATAATGGAACGACCATGATTGTAGATGTTACAATTGTCATATAAGTAAACCAAATGTCATTTTTAACCAAACACATTGCATAACATTCATACATTTCATTCAAACATTTGAAACGAACTGTACATGCTTCTATTCTAGTTTTAAACTTATTATTTGATTCTAAGCTTATTTTTGAATTATAATGAAACGAACACGATTGTAGGTGTTAGGATTGCATATAAGTCAACCAAATGGCATTTTTAACCACACACATTGCATAACATTCATACATTTCCTTCAAACATGTAAAACGAATTGTGCATGCTTCTATTCTACTTTAAGGCTTATTCTTTGATTCTAAGCTTATTTTTGAATTCTAATGAAACGAACACGACTGTAGGTGTTAGGATTGTCATATAAGTCAACCAAATGTCATTTTTAACCACACTCATTGCATAACATTCATACATTTCATTCAAACATGTAAAACGAATTGTGCATGCATCTATTACACTTTTAAGCCCATTCTTTGATTCTAAGCTTGTTTTTGAATTCTAATGAAACGAACACGATTGTAGGTGTTACTATTGTCATATAAGTCAACCAAATGTCATTTTTAACCACACTCATTGCATAACATTCATACATTTCATTGAAACTTATAAATCGAAGTATGCATGATTTTGTTCTACTTTTAAGCTTTTTTTCGAATTCTAATGAAACAAACACGATTGTAGGTGTTAGGATTGTCAGATAAGTAAACCAAACGTCATTTTTAACCACACTCATTACATAGCATTAATACATTTCATTCAAACATGTAAAACGAATTGTGCATGCTTCTATTCTACTTTTAAGCTTATTTTTAAATTTTAATGAAACGACCACGATTGTATGTGTTATGATTGTCATAAAGTAAACCAAATGACATTTTTAACAACACTCATTGCATAACATTCATACATTTCATTCAAACTTGTGAAACGAAGTGTGCATGATTTTGTTCTACTTTTAAGGTTATTTTCGAATTCTAACGAAACAAACACGATTGTAGGTGTTAGGATTGTCATATAAGTAAACCAAACGTCATTTTTAACCACACTCATTGCATAACATTAATACATTTCATTCAAAGATGTAAAACGAATTGTGCATGCTTCTATTCTACTTTTAAGCTTATTTTTGAATTTTAATGAAACGACCACGATTGTAGGTGTTATGGTTGTCATAAAGTAAACCAAATGACGTTTTTAACCACACTCATTGCATAACATTCATACATTTCATTCAAACATATGAAACATACTGTCTATGTTTCTTTTTTACTTGTAAGATTATTCTTTGATTCTCAGCTTATTTTTGTATGCGAATGAAGCAAACATGATTGTTAGTGTTAGGATTGTCATATAAATCAACAAAATATCATTTTTAACCACACACATTGCATAACATTCATACATTTCATTCAAACATGTGAAACGAACTGTGCATGTTTCTATTATACTTTTAAGCTTATTCATTGATTATAAGCTTATTTTTGAATTCTAATGAAACGAACACGATTGTAGGAGTTAGGATTGTTATATAAGTCAACCAAATGTGATTTTTAACCACACTCATTGCATAACATTCATACATTACATTGAAACTTGTGAAACGAAGTGTGTATGATTTTGTTTTACTTTTAAGCTTATTTTCGAACTCTAATGAAACAAACACGATTGTAAGTGTTAGGATTGTAATATAAGTCAACCAAATGTCATTTTTAACCACACTCATTGCATAACATTCATACATTTCATTCAAACTTGTGAAACGAACTATGCATGCTTCAATTCTACTTTTAAGCTTATTCTTTGATTCTAAGCTTATTTTCGAATTTTAATGAAACGACCACGGTTGTAGGTGTTACGATTGTCATATAAGTAAACCAAATGTCATTTTTAACCACACTCATTGCATAACATTTATACATTTCATTCAAACATGTAAAACGAATTGTGCATGCATGTATTACACTTTTAAGCTTATTCTTTGATTCTAAATTTGTTTTTGAATTCTAATGAAACGAACACGATTGTAGGTGTTACGATTGTCATATAAGTCAACCAAATGTCATTTTTAACCACACTCATTGCATAACCTTCATACATTTCATTAAAACTTATAAATCGAAGTATGCATGATTTTGTTCTACTTTTAAGCTTCTTTTCGAATTCTAATGAAACAAACACGATTGTAGGTGTTAGGATTGTCATATAAGTAAACCAAACGTCATTTTTAACCTCACTCATTACATAACATTAATACATTTCATTCAAACATGTAAAACGAATTGTGCATGCTTCTATTATACTTTTAAGCTTATTTTTAAATTTTAATGAAACGACCACGATTGTAGGTGTTATGATTGTCATAAAGTAAACCAAATGACATTTTTAACAACACTCATTGCATAACATTCATACATTTCATTGAAACTTATAAATCGAAGTATGCATGATTTTGTTCTACTTTTAAGCTTCTTTTCGAATTCTAATGAAACAAACACGATTGTAGGTGTTAGGATTGTCATATAAGTAAACCAAACGCCATTTTTAACCACACTCATTACATAACATTAATACATTTCATTCAAACATGTAAAACGAATTGTGCATGCTTCTATTCTACTTTTAAGCTTATTTTTAAATTTTAATGAAACGACCACGATTGTAGGTGTTATGATTGTCATAAAGTAAACCAAATGACATTTTTAACAACACTCGTTATTCATACATTTCATTCAAACATGTGAAACGAATTGTGCATGATTTTGTTCTACTTTTAAGGTTATTTTCGAATTCTAACGAAACAAACACGATTGTAGGTGTTAGGATTGTCATATAAGTAAACCAAACGTCATTTTTAACCACACTCATTGCATAACATTAATACATTTCATTCAAACATGTAAAACGAATTGTGCATGCTTCTATTCTACTTTTAAGCTTATTTTTGAATTTTAATGAAACGACCACGATTGTAGGTGTTATGGTTGTCATAAAGTAAACCAAATGACGTTTTTAACCACACTCATTGCATAACATTCATACATTTCATTCAAACATATGAAACATACTGTCTATGTTTCTTTTTTACTTGTAAGATTATTCTTTGATTCTCAGCTTATTTTTGTATGCGAATGAAGCAAACATGATTGTTAGTGTTAGGATTGTCATATAAGTCAACAAAATGTCATTTTTAACCACACACATTGCATAACATTCATACATTTCATTCAAACATGTGAAAAGAACTGTGCATGTTTCTATTATACTTTTAAGCTTATTCATTGATTCTAAGCTTATTTTTGAATTCTAATGAAACGAACACGATTGTAGGAGTTAGGATTGTTATATAAGTCAACCAAATGTGATTTTTAACCACACTCATTGCATAACATTCATACATTTCATTGAAACTTGTGAAACGAAGTGTGCATGATTTTGTTTTACTTTTAAGCTTATTTTCGAATTCTAATGAACAAACACGATTGTAAGTGTTAGGATTGTAATATAAGTCAACCAAATGTCATTTTTAACCACACTCATTGCATAACATTCATACATTTCATTCAAACTTGTGAAACGAACTATGCATGCTTCAATTCTACTTTTAAGCTTATTCTTTGATTCTAAGCTTATTTTCGAATTTTAATGAAACGACCACGGTTGTAGGTGTTACGATTGTCATATAAGTAAACCAAATGTCATTTTTAACCACACACATTGCATAACATTCATACATTTTATTCAAACATTTGAAACGAATTGTGCATGCTTCTATTCTACTTTTAAGCTTATTCTTTGATTCTACGCTTATTTTTGAATTATAATGGAACGACCATGATTGTAGATGTTACAATTGTCATATAAGTAAACCAAATGTCATTTTTAACCAAACACATTGCATAACATTCATACATTTCATTCAAACATTTGAAACGAACTGTACATGCTTCTATTCTAGTTTTAAACTTATTATTTGATTCTAAGCTTATTTTTGAATTATAATGAAACGAACACGATTGTAGGTGTTAGGATTGCATATAAGTCAACCAAATGGCATTTTTAACCACACACATTGCATAACATTCATACATTTCCTTCAAACATGTAAAACGAATTGTGCATGCTTCTATTCTACTTTAAGGCTTATTCTTTGATTCTAAGCTTATTTTTGAATTCTAATGAAACGAACACGATTGTAGGTGTTAGGATTGTCATATAAGTCAACCAAATGTCATTTTTAACCACACTCATTGCATAACATTCATACATTTCATTCAAACATGTAAAACGAATTGTGCATGCATCTATTACACTTTTAAGCCCATTCTTTGATTCTAAGCTTGTTTTTGAATTCTAATGAAACGAACACGATTGTAGGTGTTACTATTGTCATATAAGTCAACCAAATGTCATTTTTAACCACACTCATTGCATAACATTCATACATTTCATTGAAACTTATAAATCGAAGTATGCATGATTTTGTTCTACTTTTAAGCTTTTTTTCGAATTCTAATGAAACAAACACGATTGTAGGTGTTAGGATTGTCAGATAAGTAAACCAAACGTCATTTTTAACCACACTCATTACATAGCATTAATACATTTCATTCAAACATGTAAAACGAATTGTGCATGCTTCTATTCTACTTTTAAGCTTATTTTTAAATTTTAATGAAACGACCACGATTGTATGTGTTATGATTGTCATAAAGTAAACCAAATGACATTTTTAACAACACTCATTGCATAACATTCATACATTTCATTCAAACTTGTGAAACGAAGTGTGCATGATTTTGTTCTACTTTTAAGGTTATTTTCGAATTCTAACGAAACAAACACGATTGTAGGTGTTAGGATTGTCATATAAGTAAACCAAACGTCATTTTTAACCACACTCATTGCATAACATTAATACATTTCATTCAAAGATGTAAAACGAATTGTGCATGCTTCTATTCTACTTTTAAGCTTATTTTTGAATTTTAATGAAACGACCACGATTGTAGGTGTTATGGTTGTCATAAAGTAAACCAAATGACGTTTTTAACCACACTCATTGCATAACATTCATACATTTCATTCAAACATATGAAACATACTTCTATGTTTCTTTTTTATTTGTAAGATTATTCTTTGATTCTCAGCTTATTTTTGTATGCGAATGAAGCAAACATGATTGTTAGTGTTAGGATTGTCATATAAATCAACAAAATGTCATTTTTAACCACACACATTGCATAACATTCATACATTTCATTCAAACATGTGAAACGAACTGTGCATGTTTCTATTATACTTTTAAGCTTATTAATTGATTCTAAGCTTATTTTTGACTTCTAATGAAACGAACACGATTGTAGGAGTTAGGATTGTTATATAAGTCAACCAAATGTGATTTTTAACCACACTCATTGCATAACATTCATACATTACATTGAAACTTGTGAAACGAAGTGTGTATGATTTTGTTTTACTTTTAAGCTTATTTTCGAATTCTAATGAAACAAACACGATTGTAAGTGTTAGGATTGTAATATAAGTCAACCAAATGTCATTTTTAACCACACTCATTGCATAACATTCATACATTTCATTCAAACTTGTGAAACGAACTATGCATGCTTCAATTCTACTTTTAAGCTTATTCTTTGATTCTAAGCTTATTTTCGAATTTTAATGAAACGACCACGGTTGTAGGTGTTACGATTGTCATATAAGTAAACCAAATGTCATTTTTAACCACACACAATGCATAACATTCATACATTTTATTCAAACATTTGAAACGAACTGTGCATGCTTCTATTCTACTTTTAAGCTTATTCTTTGATTCTACGCTTATTTTTGAATTATAATGGAACGACCATGATTGTAGATGTTACAATTGTCATATAAGTAAACCAAATGTCATTTTTAACCAAACACATTGCACAACATTCATACATTTCATTCAAACATTTGAAACGAACTGTGCATGCTTCTATTCTAGTTTTAAACTTATTATTTGATTCTAAGCTTATTTTTGAATTCTAATGAAACGAACACGATTGTAGGTGTAAGGATTGTCATATAAGTCAACCAAATGGCATTTTTAACCACGCACATTGCATAACATTC
This sequence comes from Spergularia marina, assembly GCA_963680865.1. Classification (NCBI taxonomy): domain Eukaryota; kingdom Viridiplantae; phylum Streptophyta; class Magnoliopsida; order Caryophyllales; family Caryophyllaceae; genus Spergularia; species Spergularia marina. The sequence continues at coordinate 14,260,116 of OY804553.1, read as the reverse complement.
ATACATTTCCTTCAAACATGTAAAACGAATTGTGCATGCTTCTATTCTACTTTAAGGCTTATTCTTTGATTCTAAGTTTATTTTTGAATTCTAATGAAACGAACACGATTGTAGGTGTTAGGATTGTCATAAAAGTCAACCAAATGTCATTTTAAACCACACTCATTGCATAACATTCATACATTTCATTCAAACATGTAAAACGAATTGTGCATGCATCTATTACACTTTTAAGCTTATTCTTTGATTCTAAGCTTGTTTTTGAATTCTAATGAAACGAACACGATTGTAGGTGTTACGATTGTCATATAAGTCAACCAAATGTCATTTTTAACCACACTCATTGCATAACCTTCATATATTTCATTGAAAGTTATAAATCGAAGTATGCATGATTTTGTTCTACTTTTAAGCTTATGTTCGAATTCTAATGAAACAAACACGATTGTAGGTGTTAGGATTGTCATATAAGTAAACCAAACGTCATTTTTAACCTCACTCATTACATAACATTAATACATTTCATTCAAACATGTAAAACGAATTGTGCATGCTTCTATTCTACTTTTAAGCTTATTTTTAAATTTTAATGAAACGACCACGATTGTAGGTGTTATGATTGTCATAAAGTAAACCAAATGACATTTTTAACAACACTCATTGCATAACATTCATATATTTCATTGAAACTTATAAATCGAAGTATGCATGATTTTGTTCTACTTTTAAGCTTCTTTTCGAATTCTAATGAAACAAACACGATTGTAGGTGTTAGGATTGTCATATAAGTAAACCAAACGTCATTTTTAACCACACTCATTACATAACATTAATACATTTCATTCAAACATGTAAAACGAATTGTGCATGCTTTTATTCTACTTTTAAGCTTATTTTTAAATTTTAATGAAACGACCACGATTGTAGGTGTTATGATTGTCATAAAGTAAACCAAATGACATTTTTAACAACACTCGTTATTCATACATTTCATTCAAACTTGTGAAACGAAGTGTGCATGATTTTGTTCTACTTTTAAGGTTATTTTCGAATTCTAACGAAACAAACACGATTGTAGGTGTTAGGATTGTCATATAAGTAAACCAAACGTCATTTTTAACCACACTCATTGCATAACATTAATACATTTCATTCAAACATGTAAAACAAATTGTGCATGCTTCTATTCTACTTTTAAGCTTATTTTTGAATTTTAATGAAACGACCACGATTGTAGGTGTTATGGTTGTCATAAAGTAAACCAAATGACGTTTTTAACCACACTCATTGCATAACATTCATACATTTCATTCAAACATATGAAACATACTGTCTATGTTTCTTTTTTACTTGTAAGATTATTCTTTGATTCTCAGCTTATTTTTGTATGCGAATGAAGCAAACATGATTGTTAGTGTTAGGATTGTCATATAAATCAACAAAATGTCATTTTTAACCACACACATTGCATAACATTCATACATTTCATTCAAACATGTGAAACGAACTATGCATGTTTCTATTATACTTTTAAGCTTATTCATTGATTCTACGCTTATTTTTGAATTCTAATGAAACGAACACGATTGTAGGAGTTAGGATTGTTATATAAGTCAACCAAATGTGATTTTTAACCACACTCATTGCATAACATTCATACATTACATTGAAACTTGTGAAACGAAGTGTGTATGATTTTGTTTTACTTTTAAGCTTATTTTCGAATTCTATTGAAACAAACACGATTGCAAGTGTTAGGATTGTAATATAAGTCAACCAAATGTCATTTTTAACCACACTCATTGCATAACATTCATACATTTCATTCAAACTTGTGAAACGAACTATGCATGCTTCAATTCTACTTTTAAGCTTATTCTTTGATTCTAAGCTTATTTTCGAATATTAATGAAAGGACCATGGTTGTAGGTGTTACGATTGTCATATAAGTAAACCAAATGTCATTTTTAACCACACACATTGCATAACATTCATACATTTTATTCAAACATTTGAAACGAACTGTGCATGCTTCTATTCTAGTTTTAAAATTATTATTTGATTCTAAGCTTATTTTTGAATTATAATGAAACCAACACGATTGTAGGTGTTAGGATTGCATATAAGTCAACCAAATGGCATTTTTAACCACGCACATTGCATAACATTCATACATTTCCTTCAAACATGTAAAACGAATTGTGCATGCTTCTATTCTACTTTAAGGCTTATTCTTTGATTCTAAGTTTATTTTTGAATTCTAATGAAACGAACACGATTGTAGGTGTTAGGATTGTCATAAAAGTCAACCAAATGTCATTTTAAACCACACTCATTGCATAACATTCATACATTTCATTCAAACATGTAAAACGAATTGTGCATGCATCTATTACACTTTTAAGCCCATTCTTTGATTCTAAGCTTGTTTTTGAATTCTAATGAAACGAACACGATTGTAGGTGTTACTATTGTCATATAAGTCAACCAAATGTCATTTTTAACCACACTCATTGCATAACATTCATACATTTCATTGAAACTTATAAATCGAAGTATGCATGATTTTGTTCTACTTTTAAGCTTTTTTTCGAATTCTAATGAAACAAACACGATTGTAGGTGTTAGGATTGTCAGATAAGTAAACCAAACGTCATTTTTAACCACACTCATTACATAGCATTATTACATTTCATTCAAACATGTAAAACGAATTGTGCATGCTTCTATTCTACTTTTAAGCTTATTTTTAAATTTTAATGAAACGACCACGATTGTATGTGTTATGATTGTCATAAAGTAAACCAAATGACATTTTTAACAACACTCATTGCATAACATTCATACATTTCATTCAAACTTGTGAAAAGAAGTGTGCATGATTTTGTTCTACTTTTAAGGTTATTTTCGAATTCTAACGAAACAAACACGATTGTAGGTGTTAGGATTGTCATATAAGTAAACCAAACGTCATTTTTAACCACACTCATTGCATAACATTAATACATTTCATTCAAAGATGTAAAACGAATTGTGCATGCTTCTATTCTACTTTTAAGCTTATTTTTGAATTTTAATGAAACGACCACGATTGTAGGTGTTATGGTTGTCATAAAGTAAACCAAATGACGTTTTTAACCACACTCATTGCATAACATTCATACATTTCATTCAAACATATGAAACATACTTCTATGTTTCTTTTTTATTTGTAAGATTATTCTTTGATTCTCAGCTTATTTTTGTATGCGAATGAAGCAAACATGATTGTTAGTGTTAGGATTGTCATATAAGTCAACAAAATGTCATTTTTAACCACACACATTGCATAACATTCATACATTTCATTCAAACATGTGAAACGAACTGTGCATGTTTCTATTATACTTTTAAGCTTATTAATTGATTCTAAGCTTATTTTTGACTTCTAATGAAACGAACACGATTGTAGGAGTTAGGATTGTTATATAAGTCAACCAAATGTGATTTTTAACCACACTCATTGCATAACATTCATACATTACATTGAAACTTGTGAAACGAAGTGTGTATGATTTTGTTTTACTTTTAAGCTTATTTTCGAATTCTAATGAAACAAACACGATTGTAAGTGTTAGGATTGTAATATAAGTCAACCAAATGTCATTTTTAACCACACTCATTGCATAACATTCATACATTTCATTCAAACTTGTGAAACGAACTATGCATGCTTCAATTCTACTTTTAAGCTTATTCTTTGATTCTAAGCTTATTTTCGAATTTTAATGAAACGACCACGGTTGTAGGTGTTACGATTGTCATATAAGTAAACCAAATGTCATTTTTAACCACACACAATGCATAACATTCATACATTTTATTCAAACATTTGAAACGAACTGTGCATGCTTCTATTCTACTTTTAAGCTTATTCTTTGATTCTACGCTTATTTTTGAATTATAATGGAACGACCATGATTGTAGATGTTACAATTGTCATATAAGTAAACCAAATGTCATTTTTAACCAAACATATTGCATAACATTCATACATTTCATTCAAACATTTGAAACGAACTGTGCATGCTTCTATTCTAGTTTTAAACTTATTATTTGATTCTAAGCTTATTTTTGAATTCTAATGAAACGAACACGATTGTAGGTGTAAGGATTGTCATATAAGTCAACCAAATGTCATTTTTAACCACACTCATTGCATAACATTCATACATTTCATTCAAACATGTAAAACGAATTGTGCATGCATCTATTACACTTTTAAGCTTATTCTTTGATTCTAAGCTTGTTTTTGAATTCTAATGAAACGAACACGATTGTAGGTGTTACGATTGTCATATAAGTCAACCAAATGTCATTTTTAACCACACTCATTGCATAACCTTCATATATTTCATTGAAAGTTATAAATCGAAGTATGCATGATTTTGTTCTACTTTTAAGCTTATGTTCGAATTCTAATGAAACAAACACGATTGTAGGTGTTAGGATTGTCATATAAGTAAACCAAACGTCATTTTTAACCTCACTCATTACATAACATTAATACATTTCATTCAAACATGTAAAACGAATTGTGCATGCTTCTATTCTACTTTTAAGCTTATTTTTAAATTTTAATGAAACGACCACGATTGTAGGTGTTATGATTGTCATAAAGTAAACCAAATGACATTTTTAACAACACTCATTGCATAACATTCATATATTTCATTGAAACTTATAAATCGAAGTATGCATGATTTTGTTCTACTTTTAAGCTTCTTTTCGAATTCTAATGAAACAAACACGATTGTAGGTGTTAGGATTGTCATATAAGTAAACCAAACGTCATTTTTAACCACACTCATTACATAACATTAATACATTTCATTCAAACATGTAAAACGAATTGTGCATGCTTTTATTCTACTTTTAAGCTTATTTTTAAATTTTAATGAAACGACCACGATTGTAGGTGTTATGATTGTCATAAAGTAAACCAAATGACATTATTAACAACACTCGTTATTCATACATTTCATTCAAACTTGTGAAACGAAGTGTGCATGATTTTGTTCTACTTTTAAGGTTATTTTCGAATTCTAACGAAACAAACACGATTGTAGGTGTTAGGATTGTCATATAAGTAAACCAAACGTCATTTTTAACCACACTCATTGCATAACATTAATACATTTCATTCAAACATGTAAAACAAATTGTGCATGCTTCTATTCTACTTTTAAGCTTATTTTTGAATTTTAATGAAACGACCACGATTGTAGGTGTTATGGTTGTCATAAAGTAAACCAAATGACGTTTTTAACCACACTCATTGCATAACATTCATACATTTCATTGAAACTTATAAATCGAAGTATGCATGATTTTGTTCTACTTTTAAGCTTCTTTTCGAATTCTAATGTAACAAACACGATTGTAGGTGTTAGGATTGTCATATAAGTAAACCAAACGTCATTTTTAACCACACTCATTGCATAACATTAATACTTTTCATTCAAACAAGTAAAACGAATTGTGCATGCTTCTATTCTACTTTTAAGCTTATTTTTAAATTTTAATGAAACGACCACGATTGTAGGTGTTATGATTGTCATAAAGTAAACCAAATGACATTTTTAACAACACTCATTGCATAACATTCATACATTTCATTCAAACATGTGAAACGAAGTGTGCATGATTTTGTTCTACTTTTAAGGTTATTTTCGAGTTCTAACGAAACAAACACGATTGTAGGTGTTAGGATTGTCATATAAGTAAACCAAACGTCATTTTTAACCACACTCATTGCATAACATTAATATATTTCATTCAAATATGTAAAACGAATTGTGCATGCTTCTATTCTACTTTTAAGCTTATTTTTGAATTTTAATGAAACGACCACGATTGTAGGTGTTATGGTTGTCATAAAGTAAACCAAATGACGTTTTTAACCACACTCATTGCATAACATTCATACATTTCATTCAAACATATGAAACATACTGTCTATGTTTCTTTTTTACTTGTAAGATTATTCTTTGATTCTCAGCTTATTTTTGTATGCGAATGAAGCAAACATGATTGTTAGTGTTAGGATTGTCATATAAATCAACAAAATGTCATTTTTAACCACACACATTGCATAACATTCATACATTTCATTCAAACATGTGAAACGAACTATGCATGTTTCTATTATACTTTTAAGCTTATTCATTGATTCTAAGCTTATTTTTGAATTCTAATGAAACGAACACGATTGTAGGAGTTAGGATTGTTATATAAGTCAACCAAATGTGATTTTTAACCACACTCATTGCATAACATTCATACATTACATTGAAACTTGTGAAACGAAGTGTGTATTATTTTGTTTTACTTTTAAGCTTATTTTCGAATTCTATTGAACCAAACACGATTGCAAGTGTAAGGATTGTAATATAAGTCAACCAAATGTCATTTTTAACCACACTCATTGCATAACATTCATACATTTCATTCAAACTTGTGAAACGAACTATGCATGCTTCAATTCTACTTTTAAGCTTATTCTTTGATTCTAAGCTTATTTTCGAATTTTAATGAAAGGACCACGGTTGTAGGTGTTACGATTGTCATATAAGTAAACCAAATGTCATTTTTAACCACACACATTGCATAACATTCATACATTTTATTCAAACATTTGAAACGAACTGTGCATGCTTCTATTCTAGTTTTAAACTTATTATTTGATTCTAAGCTTATTTTTGAATTATAATGAAACCAACACGATTGTAGGTGTTAGGATTGCATATAAGTCAACCAAATGGCATTTTTAACCACGCACATTGCATAACATTCATACATTTCCTTCAAACATGTAAAACGAATTGTGCATGCTTCTATTCTACTTTAAGGCTTATTCTTTGATTCTAAGTTTATTTTTGAATTCTAATGAAACGAACACGTTTGTAGGTGTTAGGATTGTCATAAAAGTCAACCAAATGTCATTTTAAACCACACTCATTGCATAACATTCATACATTTCATTCAAACATGTAAAACGAATTGTGCATGCATCTATTACACTTTTAAGCTTATTCTTTGATTCTAAGCTTGTTTTTGAATTCTAATGAAACGAACACGATTGTAGGTGTTACGATTGTCATATAAGCCAACCAAATGTCATTTTTAACCACACTCATTGCATAACATTCATACATTTCACTGAAACTTATAAATCGAAGTATGCATGATTTTGTTCTACTTTTAAGCTTCTTTTCGAATTCTAATGTAACAAACACGATTGTAGGTGTTAGGATTGTCATATAAGTAAACCAAACGTCATTTTTAACCACACTCATTGCATAACATTAATACTTTTCATTTAAACAAGTAAAACGAATTGTGCATGCTTCTATTCTACTTTTAAGCTTATTTTTAAATTTTAATGAAACGACCACGATTGTAGGTGTTATGATTGTCATAAAGTAAACCAAATGACATTTTTAACAACACTCATTGCATAACATTCATACATTTCATTCAAACATGTGAAACGAAGTGTGCATGATTTTGTTCTACTTTTAAGGTTATTTTCGAGTTCTAACGAAACAAACACGATTGTAGGTGTTAGGATTGTCATATAAGTAAACCAAACGTCATTTTTAACCACACTCATTGCATAACATTAATACATTTCATTCAAACATGTAAAACGAATTGTGCATGCTTCTATTCTACTTTTAAGCTTATTTTTGAATTTTAATGAAACGACCACGATTGTAGGTGTTATGGTAGTCATAAAGTAAACCAAATGACGTTTTTAACCACACTCATTGCATAACATTCATACATTTCATTCAAACATATGAAACATACTGTCTATGTTTCTTTTTTACTTGTAAGATTATTCTTTGATTCTCAGCTTATTTTTGTATGCGAATGAAGCAAACATGATTGTTGGTGTTAGGATTGTCATATAAATCAACAAAATGTCATTTTTAACCACACACATTGCATAACATTCATACATTTCATTCAAAACATGTGAAACGAACTGTGCATGTTTCTATTATACTTTTAAGCTTATTCATTGATTCTAAGCTTATTTTTGAATTCTAATGAAACGAACACGATTGTAGGAGTTAGGATTGTTATATAAGTCAACCAAATGTGATTTTTAACCACACTCATTGATTAACATTCATACATTTCATTGAAACTTGTGAAACGAAGTGTGCATGATTTTGTTTTACTTTTAAGCTTATTTTCGAATTCTAATGAAACAAACATGATTGTAGGTGTTAGGATTGTAATATAAGTCAACCAAATGTCATTTTTAACCACACTCATTGCATAACATTCATACATTTTATTCAAACATTTGAAACGAACTGTGCATGCTTCTATTCTACTTTTAAGCTTATTCTTTGATTCTACGCTTATTTTTGAATTATAATGAAACGACCATGATTGTAGATGTTACGATTGTCATATAAGTAAACCAAATGTCATTTTTAACCACACACATTGCATAACATTCATACATTTCATTCAAACATTTGAAACGAACTGTGCATGCTTCTATTCTAGTTTTAAACTTATTATTTGATTCTAAGCTTATTTTTGAATTATAATGAAACGAACACGATTGTAGGTGTTAGGATTGCATATAAGTCAACCAAATGGTATTTTTAACCACACACATTGCATAACATTCATACATTTCCTTCAAACATGTAAAACGAATTGTGCATGCTTCTATTCTACTTTAAAGCTTATTCTTTGATTCTAAACTTATTTTTGAATTCTAATGAAACGAACACGATTGTAGGTGTTAGGATTGCCATATAAGTCAACCAAATGTCATTTTTAACCACACTCATTGCATAACATTCATACATTTCATTGAATCTTATAAATCGAAGTATGCATGATTTTGTTCTACTTTTAAGCTTCTTATCGAATTCTAATGAAACAAACACGATTGTAGGTGTTAGGATTGTCATATAAGTAAACCAAACGTCATTTTTAACCACACTCATTACATAACATTAATACATTTCATTCAAACATGTAAAACGAATTGTGCATGCTTCTATTCTACTTTTAAGCTTATTTTTAAATTTTAATGAAACGACGACGATTGTAGGTGTTATGATTGTCATAAAGTAAACCAAATGACATTTTTAACAACACTCATTGCATAACATTCATACATTTCATTCAAACTTGTGAAACGAAGTGTGCATGATTTTGTTCTACTTTTAAGGTTATTTTCGAATTCTAACGAAACAAACACGATTGTAGGTGTTAGGATTGTCATATAAGTAAACCAAACGTCATTTTTAACCACACTCCTTGCATAACATTAATACATTTCATTCAAACACGTAAAACGAATTGTGCATGCTTCTATTCTACTTTTAAGCTTATTTTTGAATTTTAATGAAACGACCACGATTGTAGGTGTTATGGTTGTCATAAAGTAAACCAAATGACGTTTTTAACTACACTCATTGCATAACATTCATACATTTCATTCAAACATATGAAACATACTGTCTATGTTTCTTTTTTACTTGTAAGATTATTCTTTGATTCTCAGCTTATTTTTGTTTCGAATGAAGCAAACATGATTGTTAGTGTTAGGATTGTCATATAAATCAACAAAATGTCATTTTTAACCACACACATTGCATAACATTCATACATTTCATTCAAACATGTGAAACGAACTGTGCATGTTTCTATTATACTTTTAAGCTTATTCATTGATTCTAAGCTTATTTTTGAATTCTAAGGAAACGAACACGATTGTAGGAGTTAGGATTGTTATATAAGTCAACCAAATGTGATTTTTAAACACACTCATTGCATAACATTCATACATTTCATTGAAACTTGTGAAACGAAGTGTGCATGATTTTGTTTTACTTTTAAGCTTATTTTCGAATTCTAATGAAAGAAACACGATTGTAAGTGTTAGGATTGTAATATAAGTCAACCAAATGTCATTTTTAACCACACTCATTGCATAACATTCATACATTTCATTCAAACTTGTGAAACGAACTTTGCATGCTTCAATTCTACTTTTAAGCTTATTCTTTGATTCTAAGCTTATTTTCGAATTTTAATGAAACAACCACGGTTGTAGGTGTTACGATTGTCATATAAGTAAACCAAATGTCATTTTTAACCACACACATTGCATAACATTCATACATTTTATTCAAACATTTGAAACGAACTGTGCATGCTTCCATTCTAGTTTTAAACTTATTCTTTGATTCTAAACTTATTTTTGAATTATAATGAAACGAACACGATTGTAGGTGTTAGGATTGCATATAAGTCAACCAAATGGCATTTTTAACCACACACATTGCATAACATTCATACATTTCCTTCAAACATGTAAAACGAATTGTGCATGCTTCTATTCTACTTTAAGGCTTATTCTTTGATTCTAAGCTTATTTTTGAATTCTAATGAAACGAACACGATTGTAGGTGTTAGGATTGTCATATAAGTCAACCAAATGTCATTTTTAACCACACTCATTGCATAACATTCATACATTTCATTCAAACATGTAAAACGAATTGTGCATGCATCTATTACACTTTTAAGCTTATTCTTTGATTCTAAGCTTGTTTTTGAATTCTAATGAAACGAACACGATTGTAGGTGTTACGATTGTCATATAAGTCAACCAAATGTCATTTTTAACCACACTCATTGCATAACATTCATACATTTCATTGAAACTTATAAATCGAAGTATGCATGATTTTGTTCTACTTTTAAGCTTCTTTTCGAATTCTAATGAAACAAACACGATTGTAGGTGTTAGGATTGTCATATAAGTAAACCAAACGTCATTTTTAACCACACTCATTGCATAACATTAATACTTTTCATTCAAACAATTAAAACGAATTGTGCATGCTTCTATTCTACTTTTAAGCTTATTTTTAAATTTTAATGAAACGACCACGATTGTAGGGGTTATGATTGTCATAAAGTAAACCAAATGACATTTTTAACAACACTCATTGCATAACATTCATACATTTCATTCAAACTTGTGAAACGAATTGTGCATGATTTTGTTCTACTTTTAAGGTTATTTTCGAATTCTAACGAAACAAACACGATTGTAGGTGTTAGGATTGTCATATAAGTAAAACAAACGTCATTTTTAACCACACTCATTGCATAACTTTAATACATTTCATTCAAACATGTAAAACGAATTGTGCATGCTTCTATTCTACTTTTAAGCTTATTTTTGAATTTTAATGAAACGACCACGATTGTAGGTGTTATGGTTGTCATAAAGTAAACCAAATGACGTTTTTAACCACACTCATTGCATAACATTCATACATTTCATTCAAACATATGAAACATACTGTCTATGTTTCTTTTTTACTTGTAAGATTATACTTTGATTCTCAGCTTATTTTTGTATGCGAATGAAGCAAACATGATTGTTGGTGTTAGGATTGTCATATAAATCAACAAAATGTCATTTTTAACCACACACATTGCATAACATTCATACATTTCATTCAAACATGTGAAACGAACTGTGCATGTTTCTATTATACTTTTAAGCTTATTCATTGATTCTAAGCTTATTTTTAAATTCAAATGAAACGAACACGATTGTAGGAGTTAGGATTGTTATATAAGTCAACCAAATGTGATTTTTAACCACACTCATTGCATAACATTCATACATTTCATTGAAACTTGTGAAACGAAGTGTGCATGATTTTGTTTTACTTTTAAGCTTATTTTTGAATTCTAATGAAACGAACACGATTGTAGGTGTTAGGATTGTAATATAAGTCAACCAAATGTCATTTTTAACCACACTCATTGCATAACATTCATACATTTCATTCAAACTTGTGAAACGAACTATGCATGCTTCAATTCTACTTTTAAGCTTATTCTTTGATTCTAAGCTTATTTTCGAATTTTAATGAAACGACCACGGTTGTAGTTGTTAAGATTGTCATATAAGTAAACCAAATGTCATTTTTAACCACACACATTGCATAACATTCATACATTTTATTCAAACATTTGAAACGAACTGTGCATACTTCTATTCTACTTTTAAGCTTATTCTTTGATTCTACGCTTATTTTTGAATTATAATGAAACAACCATGATTGTAGATGTTACGATTGTCATATAAGTAAACCAAATGTCATTTTTAACCATAGACATTGCATAACATTCATACATTTCATTCAAACATTTGAAACGAACTGTGCATGCTTCTATTCTAGTTTTAAACTTATTATTTGATTCTAAGCTTATTTTTAAATTATAATGAAACGAACACGATTGTAGGTAATAGGATTGCATATAAGTCACCCAAATGGCATTTTTAACCACACACATTGCATAACATTCATACATTTCCTTCAAACATGTGAAACGAATTGTGCATGCTTCTATTCTACTTTAAAGCTTATTCTTTGATTCTAAGCTTATTTTTGAATTCTAATGAAACGAACACGATTGTAGGTGCAACGGGAGTTGGGAACAAGGGTGGGACGAAAGTCGAGGACAACGAACCAAGTCAGGACCCGATTCAGTTCGCAGCATTTACTTCGGGTTTAGGAGTGTCTGTACTAAGCATCCTTAACAATTAAACCCATGTAATTTAGCTTCAGTCACAGCCGTCGGATGTGGGATTAGCTGATCCAAGGGAAGAGATAGTGAGGCAAATTAGTATAAAAGCAGCTTGTAATAGAAAGTGAGGAGATTAGAGAAGAATTAGAAAAGAATAGTAACTTAATTTTCCTTTGTGGAGATTATTAGGGAGTTTCTTAATACCTTTGTGGATTAAGACAATCCCAAGGTCTACGGATCATATCTTTTGTTAATCATCGATCAGTTTTCAATCTAATTGTTTCGTTTATTCCCAAATTCAGTCAAGCTTCTTAATTAAATTGCCTACTGTTCATTGTTGCTTTGATTAATATTGTTGCTATTTTGGTGAAACTTCAACTTTTCTTCTGCAAAGTTTCAGACTTTACAGCTCTCACTTCATGTGATCTCTTCAGAATCACCGAATCGAAGGGTCCCCGTCTGTTTATGCTGCAAATTGGTATCAGAGCGCAGGTTTTTAGACCACACAAATCTGAAGAATCGTACACACATATTCAATCACCTCAACCAATCCTTCGTCATTTCAAAACACCCAGAAACTCCTTCCTTTTTTCTCTTTTCTCCCTCATCACACAACTGCACCAAACCCTTCACAAATTCAAAAAAAAAAAAAAAAACAAACAATACCATGGATGACCAGCGGATTTCATCCCTGGAGTCCAAGATGGAAGCTTTAACGGGAAACATGAGTACCATGTTACAGGCGTTGGATGTGTTGGTCACGGAAAGTCGGGAAACTAGGCGAATCACCGGTGGTCAACCCAACTTCGGCGGCGAGGAAAACAGTCGTGGGAAGGAGGAGGAGCGTGGGTTCAAGGTGGACTTTCCGGAGTTCAAAGGAACTGTCGACCCCGAGGATTTTCTGGATTGGGTAAGATCTATGGAGCGGGGATTTGAGTTTAAAGGGTATGAAGATGGGAAAAAGTTCAAAGTTGCGATTTTGAAACTCAAAGGTTACGCATCTCTTTGGTATGAAACTCTGAAATCGCAACGGGTGAGATAAGGAAAGGAACCCATCAAGTCGTGGGAGAAATTGAAGAAGAAGATGAGGGGTAAGTTTGTGGGAAGAGACTACACACAGGAGCTGTTCATCAAACTAACCCATCTCAAGCAAGGTAACTGTTCTATTGAGTCCTATTTAAGAGATTTTGAGCAATTGATGCTTCAATGTGAAATTACTGAAAAGGAGGAACAGAAGATTGCTAGATTCTTAGAAGGACTTAATGCTGAAATCAGTAACAAATTAAAAATGCAGTCCTTGTGTTCATTCGACGATGTGGTGAATTTGGCTTTTAGGGTGGAAAAGATGAGTAAAGCAAAAAACTTTTCTCCTAAACCTGGTTTCAAGAGTAACAATTACCCGAGGGTCGATTCAATCCCAAAGTTTTCTGAAACCAGAAAGGAAGAGAAAGGGGAAACAGGGTCGGGAAAAGAGAGAGGGAAAACGACCACGGGAGAAATGAGGCGAAAGTGCTACCAATGTCAGGGTTATGGTCACTTTATGAGGGACTGTCCAACCAAGAAAGCCTTGAGCGCCCTCGATGTGAAGCAGCTAGAAGAAGAGGGAACGATTGGTCGTGGGGACAGTGATGAAGAGGAAACAATGGAGGAAAGTGATGAAGTGGTGGTGACACCTGATGTTGGTCGGTCTCTTGTCATGTGGAGAGTTATGCACTCGCAACAGGCGAGTTTGGAGGAGAACCAGAGGCATCTCATATTTCAGACTCGGTGCACTATCAGGGACCGTGTGTGTGACATGATTATAGATGGGGGAAGTTGCACGAACGTGGCCTCGACCACGCTGGTAGAAAAGCTAAGTCTACCCACCTATGATCATCCTGCACCATACACTTTAAGGTGGCTCAACCAGGGCATTGAAATTAAGGTGAGCAAGCAGTGTAAGGTGGCATTTTCCATTGGTAAAACCTACGAGGATGTTGCTATTTGTGATGTGTTGAGGATGGACGCATGTCACATTCTCCTAGGGCGACCATGGGAGTTCGATAAGGATGTCGAGCATAAAGGGAGGAGTAACACATACTCATTCATGGAGGGCAAGAGGAAGATTGTACTCACTCCTCTACCTCCTAATGTGCGGAGCGTGGGCACCCCTAGTGCTAAAGAAGTAACAAAAGAAGTATTATTCCTTCGAGAGGCCGAGATGGAATTGGAGGTGGCAAAAGAGGAGTCGTGTGTGCTGCTTTTAGCCAAGGAGGTTGGTGATGACAGGGCAGAACTACATCCGGAAGTTAAAAGTCTGATTGGAGAGTGGAGTGATGTATTTCCTGATGAGCTACCTGCAGGGCTTCCTCCTCTAAGGGGAATCGAGCACCATATCGACCTTTTACCTGGAGCTGTCCTTCCCAACAGACCCCATTATCGAGCTGACCCGAGAGCTACATTAGAACTACAACGACAAATCGAGGAGCTCATGTCCAAGGGATTCGTGAGAGAGTCGTTAAGCCCTTGTGCTTGTCCTGCTCTACTAGTACCAAAAAAAGACGGAACATGGAGGATGTGCGTAGACAGCCGAGCCATCAACAACATCACAGTAAAGTATCGGTTCCCAATACCGCGGCTTGATGATATGCTTGACGAGTTGAGTGGCGCACGGTGGTTCTCAAAGGTGGACTTAAGGCAGGGGTATCATCAAGTTAGGATCCGAGAAGGAGATGAGTGGAAAACCGCCTTCAAAACAAAACACGGATTGTATGAGTGGCTTGTGATGCCATTCGGGTTGTCTAACGCTCCAAGCACCTTCATGAGGCTCATGACCGAGATACTTCGACCATTTCTGGGAAGGTTCGTCGTAGTCTATTTCGACGACATCCTCATTTACAGTAAAACGAGGGAGGATCATTTGGTTCACCTACGACAGATCTTCGAGTCTCTGAGGCGTCACAAATTGTATGGAAAGCTGGAAAAGTGCTCATTTCTCACAGATGAGCTGGAGTTTCTTGGGTATATTGTTTCTAGCCGTGGCATTAGCATGGATAGCAAGAAAATTAAAGCCATTAAATCGTGGCCGAGTCCTACAAATATCACTGAAGTTAGGGGTTTCCACGGACTTGCATCTTTTTACCGTCGGTTCATCAAGAGTTTTAGTGCCATTATGGCCCCCATCACAGAGTGTATGAGGAAGGGCGAGTTCAATTGGACGAAAAGTGCGCAAACAGCCTTTGAATTGATCAAACAGAGGCTTTGTGAAGCGCCAGTCTTGTCACTACCCAACTTTGATAAACTGTTCGAGGTGGAGTGCGATGCGTGTGGGGTGGGAATCGGAGCTGTCTTGGTTCAGGAAAGTAAGCCCATTGCGTATTTCAGTGAGAAGCTTAATGGGGCGAAACTCAACTACTCCACTTACGATAAGGAATTCTACGCCATCGTGAGAGCCTTGGACCATTGGAGCCACTACTTGAAGCCTAAACCGTTTGTGTTGCACTCGGATCATGAGGCCCTCAAGTACATTAATGGCCAGCACAAGCTTAACTCACGCCACGCCAAATGGGTGGAGTTCATCCAATCGTTCTCTTTCACCAGCCAATACAAGGAAGGAAAACACAACATTGTTGCTGATGCCCTTTCGAGGAGGGGGCATACTCTCATTATCATGGAATCAAAAGTGCTGGGGTTTGCTTATATTAAGGAATTGTACAAGGATGACCCTGACTTTCTAGAAGAGTGGACACAATTGCAGGGTAGGCACGAGACAACCACAACTAACAAGAGGTATCGCCTGCAAGATGGGTACCTATTCTATGGTAACAAGCTTTGTGTGCCCCGAGGTACTTTTCGAGATCTGCTGGTCCGAGAGATACACAGTGGGGGACTAGCCGGACATTTCGGCATCCAGAAAACGTTGGAGATGCTTCAAGAGAAATTCTACTGGCCGAGAATGCTAGGGGAGGTGCAGCTAGCTATAAGGAGATGTGGATCATGCCAAAGAGCTAAGAGTAGTTTCCACAGTGGACCATACACACCTCTACCGGTTCCTAGGGCCCCATGGGAAGACATCAGTATGGACTTCATTGTCGCCCTACCACAGACTCAAAGGGGGAAAGACTCGATCATGGTGGTTGTAGATCGTTTTAGCAAAATGGCTCACTTCATAGCATGTAAGAAGACAGAGGATGCGAGCGGGGTTGGAGAACTCTACTTCCGGGAGGTGATGAAACTACATGGTGTTCCAAAGACGATTGTATCTGATCGAGACGTTAAATTTATGAGCTATTTTTGGAAAACTGTGTGGAGACTCCTGGGAACTAAACTACTTTTCAGCACATCCTATCACCCGCAAACGGATGGGCAAACGGAGGTGACCAACAAGACCTTGGGCAGAATTTTAAGAAATCTGGTGAGCAAGTCATTGAAGGATTGGGACCTTAAACTGCCACACGCTGAGTTCGCCTTCAACAGGGCGCCTTCTTCATCCACTGGCAAAAGCCCATTCGAGGTGGTCTATGGCCTTAACCCGCTACTGCCTCTCGAGTTGGCCAGTATTCCAACTGAAATATTGAACAAAGATGCTCAGGGGCGGGTTGAAGAGATGTACAAGGTTCATGCCCAGGTGCGCTCTCAAATTGAGAGGACAAATGAGATGTATAAGAAGAGGTCGAAACAGGGCAAGAGGAGTACCAAATTCAAGGTAGGCGATCTTGTGTGGGTGCACCTCAGGAAAGATCGATTCCCATTGAAAAGGAAAAATAAGCTTATGCCCCGAGCAGATGGACCTTATGAGGTTGCGAAGGTGATTGGAGATAATGCATATAAGCTCAATATAGAAGGGACAGCGTGCGAAGGGGTTCAGGGTACGTTTAATGTAGGAGATCTCACACCCTACTATGGTGAAGACGCAGCTGACGATTCTAATATCAGCCTGGAGGCAGAACTCTCTTCAGAAGGGGAGGATGCAACGGGAGTTGGGAACAAGGGTGGGACGAAAGTCGAGGACAACGAACCAAGTCAGGACCCGATTCAGTTCGCAGCATTTACTTCGGGTTTAGGAGTGTCTGTACTAAGCATCCTTAACAATTAAACCCATGTAATTTAGCTTCAGTCACAGCCGTCGGATGTGGGATTAGCTGATCCAAGGGAAGAGATAGTGAGGCAAATTAGTATAAAAGCAGCTTGTAATAGAAAGTGAGGAGATTAGAGAAGAATTAGAAAAGAATAGTAACTTAATTTTCCTTTGTGGAGATTATTAGGGAGTTTCTTAATACCTTTGTGGATTAAGACAATCCCAAGGTCTACGGATCATATCTTTTGTTAATCATCGATCAGTTTTCAATCTAATTGTTTCGTTTATTCCCAAATTCAGTCAAGCTTCTTAATTAAATTGCCTACTGTTCATTGTTGGTTTGATTAATATTATTGCTATTTTGGTGAAACTTCAACTTTTCTTCTGCAAAGTTTCAGACTTTACAGCTCTCACTTCATGTGATCTCTTCAGAATCACCGAATGGAAGGGTCCCCGTCTGTTTATGCTGCAGTAGGTGTTACGATTGTCATATAAGTAAACCAAACGTCATTTTTAACCACACTCATTGCATAACATTAATACTTTTCATTCAAACAAGTAAAACGAATTGTGCATGCTTCTATTCTACTTTTAAGCTTATTTTGAACGACCACGATTGTAGGTGTTATGATTGTCATAAAGTAAACCGAATGACATTTTTAACAACACTCATTGCATAACATTCATACATTTCATTCAAACTTGTGAAACGAAGTGTGCATGATTTTGTTCTACTTTTAAGGTTATTTTCGAATTCTAACGAAACAAACACGATTGTAGGTGTTAGGATTGTCATATAAGTAAACCAAACGTCATTTTTAACCACACTCATTGCATAACATTAATACATTTCATTCAAACATGTAAAACGAATTGTGCATGCTTCTATTCTACTTTTAAGCTTATTTTTGAATTTTAAAGAAACGACCACGATTGTAGGTGTTATGGTTGTCATAAAGTAAACCAAATGACGTTTTTAACCACACTCATTCCATAACATTCATACATTTCATTCAAACATATGAAACATACTGTCTATGTTTCTTTTTTACTTGTAATATTATTCTTTGATTCTCAGCTTATTTTTGTATGCGAATGAAACAAACATGATTCTTGGTGTTAGGATTGTCATATAAATCAACAAAATATCATTTTTAACCACACACATTGCATAACATTCATACATTTCATTCAAACATGTGAAACGAACTGTGCATGTTTCTATTATACTTTTAAGCTTATTCATTGATTCTAAGCTTATGTTTGAATTCTAATGAAACGAACACGATTGTAGGAGTTAGGATTGTCATATAAGTCAACCAAATGTCATTTTTAACCACACTCATTGCATAACATTCATACATATCATTGAAACTTGTGAAATGAAGTGTGCATGATTTTGTTTTACTTTTAAGCTTATTTTCGAATTCTAATGAAACAAACACGATTGTAAGTGTTAGGATTGTCATATAAGTCAACCAAATGTTATTTTTAACCACACTCATTGCATAACATTAATACATTTCATTCAAACTTGTGAAACGAACTATGCATGCTTCAATTCTACTTTTAAGCTTATTCTTTGATTCTAAGCTTATTTTCGAATTTTAATGAAAGACCACAGTTGTAGGTGTTACGATTGTCATATAAGTAAACCAAATGTCATTTTTAACCACACACATTGCATAACATTCATACATTTCATTCAAACATTTGAAACGAATTGTGCGTGTTTCTATTCTAGTTTTAAACTTATTATTTGATTCTAAGCTTATTTTTGAATTATAATGAAACGAACACGATTGTAGGTGTTAGGATTGCATATAAGTCAACCAAATGGCATTTTTAACCACACACATTGCATAACATTCATACATTTCCTTCAAACATGTGAAACGAATTGTGCATGCGTCTATTCTACTTTAAAGCTTATTCTTTGATTCTAAGCTTATTTTTGAATTCTAATGAAACAAACACGATTGTAGGTGTTAGGATTGTCATATAAGTAAACCAAACGTCATTTTTAACCACACTCATTGCATAACATTAATACATTTCATTCAAACATGTAAAAAGAATTGTGCATGCTTCTATTCTACTTTTAAGCTTATTTTTGAATTTTAATGAAACGATCACGATTGTAGGTGTTATGGTTGTCACAAAGTAAACCAAATGACGTTTTTAACCACACTCATTGCATAACATTCATACATTTCATTCAAACATATGAAACATACTGTCTATGTTTCTTTTCTACTTTTAAGATTATTCTTTGATTCTCAGCTTATATTTGTATGCGAATGAAACAAACATGATTGTTGGTGTTAGGATTGTCATATAAATCAACAAAATTTCATTTTTAACCACACACATTGCATAACTTTCATACATTTCATTCAAACATGTGAAACGAACTGTGCATGTTTCTATTATACTTTTAAGCTTATTCTTTGATTCTAAGCTTATTTTTAAATTATAATGAAACGAACACGATTGTAGGAGTTAGGATTGTCATATAAGTCAACCAAATGTCATTTTTAACCACACTCATTGCATAACATTCATACATTTCATTGAAACTTGTGAAACGAAGTGTGCATGATTTTGTTTTACTTTTAAGCTTATTTTCGAATTCTAATGAAACAAACACGATTGTAAGTGTTAGGATTGTAATATAAGTCAACCAAATGTCATTTTTAACCACACTCATTGCATAACATTCATACATTTCATTCAAACTTGTGAAACGAACTATGCATGCTTCAATTCTACTTTTAAGCTTATTCTTTGATTCTAAGCTTATTTTCGAATTTTAATGAAACGACCACGGTTGTAGGTGTTACGATTGTCATATAAGTAAACCAAATGTCATTTTTAACCACACACATTGCATAACATTCATACATTTTATTCAAACATTTGAAACGAACTGTGCATGCTTCTATTCTAGTTTTAAACTTATTATTTGATTCTAAACTTATTTTTGATTTATAATGAAACGAACACGATTGTAGGTGTTAGGATTGCATATAAGTCAACCAAATGTCATTTTTAACCACACACATTGCATAACATTCATACATTTCATTCAAACGTGTGAAACGAACTATGCATGCTTCAATTCTACTTTTAAGCTTATTCTTTGATTCTAAGCTTTTTTTTGAATTATAATGAAACGACCATGATTGTAGATGTTACGATTGTCATATAAGTAAACCAAATGTCATTTTTAACCATACACATTGCATAACATTCATACATTTCATTCAAACATTTGAAACGATTGTCATATTTTCGAATTTTACTTTTAAGATTATTCTTTGATTCTCAGCTTATTTTTGTATGCGAATGAAGCAAACATGATTGTTAGTGTTAGGATTGTCATATAAATCAACCAAATGTCATTTGTAACCACACTCATTGCATAACATTCATACATTTCATTCAAACGTGTGAAACGAACTATGCATGCTTCAATTCTACTTTTAAGCTTATTCTTTGATTCTAAGCATATTTTCGAATTTTAATGAAACGACCACGATTGTAGGTGTTACGATTGTCATATAAGTAAACGAAATGTCATTTTTAACCACACACATTGCATAATATTCATACATTTCATTCAAACATTTGAAACGAACTGTGCATGCTTCTATTCTACTTTTAAGCTTATTCATTGATTCTAAGCTTTTTTTTTAATTATAATGAAACGACCATGATTGTAGATGTTACGATTGTCATATAAGTAAACCAAATGTCATTTTTAACCATACACATTGCATAACATTCATACATTTCATTCAAACATTTGAAACGAACTGTGCATGCTTTTATTCTAGTTTTAAACTTATTATATGATTCTAAGCTTATTTTTGAATTATAATGAAACGAACACGATTGTAGGTGTTAGGATTGCTTATAAGTCAACCAAATGGCATTTTTAACCACACACATTGCATAACATTCATACATTTCCTTCATACATGTGAAACGAATTGTGCATGCTTCTATTCTTCTTTTAAGGTTATTCTTTGATTCTAAGCTTATTTTTGAATTCTAATGAAACGAACACGATTGCAGGTGTTAGGATTGTCATATAAGTCAACCTAATGTCATTTTTAACCACACTCATTGCATAACAATAATACATTTCATTGTAACTTATAAATCGAAGTATGCATGATTTTGTTCTACTTTTAAGCTTCTGTTCGAATTCTAATGAAACAAACACGATTGTAGGTGTTAGAATTGTCATATAAGTAAACCAAACGTCATTTTTAACCACACTCATTGCATAACATTAATACATTTCATTCAAACATGTAAAACGAATTTTGCATGCTTCTATTCCACTTTTAAGCTTATTTTTGAATTTTAATGAAACGACCACGATCGGAGGTGTTATGATTGTCATAAAGTAAACCAAATGACATTTTTAACAACACTCATTGCATAACATTCATACATATCATTCAAACTTGTGAAACGAAGTGTGCATGATTTTGTTCTACTTTTAAGGTTATTTTCGAATTCTCACGACACAAACACGTGTAACACCCCGTATTTTTGGGAAGTTAAATAATTAAGGGTGTTACGTTTTATAATATAATTGAGAGTTTTATTAAGGTTTATTTGGAATTCGATTGAATTATTATGGGATTTCTGATTATAGAATTACACAAGAGGATTTGCTAGTCATTCGGATTTGGATCGGGTTTGTGGATCACGCAACCCATCAAATTAGCTAGGTCCAAACCCGAGTCTACCCTAATACCCATTTATGAAAAATTAAGAAAACCCTAGCTCCCCTTTGACAGTCATTCGGCCCCCTTCTACTCCAACTCTCTCATTCTCTTAGCCTCCACCCGCATAAGATTTCAGCACAACTGTGTCAACTTCAAACACACACAACTCTCACATACGACCTTTGATTAAGACGTGGTTTAAGGCGTTAGAACCGTATTTTCGATACGAATCCATCAAAATGTAGATTGTTCAAAGATTCCACCGGATGCTCTCTGTAGAGGTGTTTTAGTGGAGCTGTATCTATCTACCGAGAATTGTTCCGCCCTCTCGGTATTTTGATGATTCCCGTTGACTCATAAGGTATTTTGGGACAATATTTTGTGGAGATGTTCCTAACTATAGTTGTGACAACATATACAAATTTGGTAAGGCTTAGATTTGTGTATAAAAAGTTATATCAGAATTTGTGGGTAAACCCTAATTCAAGTTTATGGTTCAGTGTGAGATTGATTCCCGTTGATCCGCTTGGATTTTGTGGACGAAATTTGGAGGGGACTTTCCTCACATAACCTTTTATTACATACTCAAATTTGGTGGTCATCCAATGCCGGAGGAGATTATCGTTTGAGTTTGTGATTGATTGGGTACCTAAGTTGTGGATTCAAGGAGGTGTAGTTCGTAATCTTGTCTGATAGCGTTGAAAGGTAAGAACGTTGATCATCCTAATGTTTAAGCATGATTTCCTATATCATTCTCTTGAGCTTTCGCTAATCATCTCCTATTGATTCATTGGTTTTCTAACCATTATCGCTTCACAATCAATTGTTTATATGATACATATGTTGTTTCATAACTATGTTGCTCATTCTCATTGAGTTTATTATATATTGTTTCCGGCTACGGCCGTTTATAAGTTGAAAAAGCGCTTGCACAAAAATAATGTACTTCAAAGATAAAGGAATGAAATAAATATTGTTACCCCATCTAGAGTGACGGACTTTGCGCCGTCACCATGTCCTATGGACATGTTTTGTTTACAACCTCTGATCAAGGTACATATTCTTGGTTGGAGATCAGCTACCAACCTCCTAATTGACTTCCTCCTAGATGGGAACTCGTCCTACCGGCCCGTCTAGCGAGTGGTGTGCACACTCGAGTCTTTAGGGTAGTTTTACATTAACTCTAGATGTGGGATGGCTTGGGGTAGGACCCTTGTCCATACTAGGGACCTGTCGAAGGCCCTACACGTTTACTACAAAAAGAATGCTCGAAAGCAAAATAATGAACATAGAAATAACGTGACCCGTGGTCGTGAAGTTCGGCCTCAGTGGTGGGCACGACTCGTGATCGGCGCCTCTTCGTTTCTTTGTTTCTTCGCGCGGTTGCGTTTCTTTGATTGACAGCTACGCGCCATCAAGGCGCGTATCTTATTTTATTCTGTTTTATTCTTTCCAACCTGTTTAAGCTACTTACTCAGCCTGAGCTGACGTTTCTGTTTGGGTTTGTCCCTACCCTATTCTGGGGCCTATGTCATTGTTGTAATGGCGCAATTGACAGGTCTTGAAGGTGATTGATTGTCTGCTTGAACGTCGTTGCATGGCATGGGATAGTAGAATAAATTCGTCAGACGTTTGGTTTTCATGAACGATTGTAATTTGTTTTATTTGGTTTGATTTCGAATTGTAATCTTGGCTACAAGTCTTCCACTGACACTTTTTATTACTTTTCAGAGGTCTGTTTTAATAAGCCTTGCCGTTGACTTGATAGTCAATGGCGGCATAACAATCCTTTATATTCGCTTTTTTAAGTTGTCAAAATTTAGGGTTGTTACAGTTGGTATCAGAGCCTTTGCTCTGGTTAGTTAAGTTTACAAAACGATTTCAAACCAAGATTTTCAATGTTTTAGAAACTTGGGGGTTTGGTTGGGTGCATTCATTCGCATGTTATGTGCTAACTGCTATGTGTTCTAGAGGATCAGTTCACACAAATTGAGTTAACTTGTGGGTTATGCGATGTGACTCGTTAATTTGGGTTACTAACGTGCTTGGAGATTCACTTTATTTTGGTATACTGGCAGAATGCCAGGCCCAAGTGCATATATTTGGGAGTTCGGACCATCTAGAGTAAGATCAACTTCCAGTCCAAGGATGATACCTGATCATATAGCTATGGCATCTGAGAATTTACAGGATATCATGAGAATTGACGAATCTGTGGGAAATTATGTCACCGGAATGAGAGCAAAGCTGAATGAGTCAACCGATAAGTTCCCATGAGTGGTTAGACCTGAGGTACAAGTCTTTGTGACTATAGTTAATCTGAGGAAGCACCCCCGTTGGGAAGGGGTTCGAGCTAAACTAGAGAGAGATCAGATGCTTATAATGCATGTCTCACAGGAAATCCACCCTATTTGAGGAACATATCATGTGGAATGATAGACCTTGATAAGATGGAAGTGATTCTAGAGTGAGAATTTGAGTTATCCTTTGGTCCTAATCAAATGTATGAGGATCCACCAAATCACTTGTTGCATGTACCCTCTAACCCTGGCAACCCCATCCCGGATCCTTATGAAGTTTATAGGATGAAGGGAAAGAAGGTCCAACTACAAGAACATGGGACATCTAGTCTGTTGCATCAAAAGAAAGCTAAGGTTGAGGAACATCACCATTCATCTAACCCACCACCCTCACCCATTGGAGAGGATGCACCAGTGGACACGGAGGAAGACAATGATGAGAATGGAGCTATTAATGATGATACTATTAATATGAATGGTGAAGGAGACTACAACTACAACGAGGGTAGTAGTGAGGATGAGGAACAACCAATAAGCCCAGAGGAAGAATAAGAAGAAGAGCCTATGGAGGTCCCTGCGAGTGAAGAAGAGAATGATGATAATGGAACTAGCGACACAGAGATAATTGTGATTAGCTCGAATGAGGAGGAGGAAGACTCAGACCCAGGGAATGGAGGAGAAGTTCCTAATGATGGAGATTATGATCCGAGTCATGATGCATGAAGGATCAAGTTAGAGATTAATAAACAAGGGGCATAAGGCCTAGTTATTATTTAGACCTTAATCGTGTTTTGTTCATTTAATTCTAGTGTTGAATGTTATATTACACTTTCGTTATGTTTTCATTCTTAAGAAACTTTAGATTGGGAACAAAACCTTAAAAGTACCTCTATTATATTAATAAAGTCTTATTATTAGGAAAAGTGCTATGTGTGTTGTTGATCTATGAACAAGTTGAATTACTTGCACTTGTGTCCTTTTTGCCTCTGCCGAGGACCCCCCTGATTTGTGCACAAGTCGTGCTCCGTACAGTAAAAAAAAAAAAAAAAAAAAAAAAAAAAAAAAAAAAACGAAAAGTCTCAAAACGTCAGAACTAAGCGAGACGAATAGATTGCTAGCATCTGTTTTAGTTATTTATTGTTCTTTATCTTATTAAAGCTCTATTGTTGCATCAAAAGGATGGAATGCCCTAAGATGTTGTTCTATACTACTAATTTGAGCTATTACTACCGCCAAGAACATGGCGTGCGGGAATAACTCTGTTACCCAAGGGAATAAGAAGTTTATAGGATTTTGAGCCCTGTTATATGAATTTCCGTTGGAAGTTATGTGATCGAACAAAGTGTTGGGACATTATTCGGTGTATAATGAGGAACGATGTTTGAATGTACCATGAGAAATTAAGCTTCCGGATATGGGTAAGATAATCCCAATTCAAGGATGGACTATTGGAGGAAAACTCCACTCTAAAAGATCAGACACACTTGATGTGCTTAAATTAGTGTGGTTTATACTGTGAATAAGAATAAAGGAAGATGAATTCAAGGATTTCTCGACAACGTTAGTGACCAAACAAGTTCACAAATTCATGGATATGACTCGATTATATGATGAATGGTTATGATTGAGTGTGAACTATTGAGTTGGGATGTTATGTCAAGTATTTCCATACTGGTTGGATATCTACATGAGAAAATTGCGGTATGACTTGAACGTTGGGAAGACAAAAAAATGATATGTTTTGGGATTCCTAGTACTGATGTAAAAATAAGAGGAAGAGGACAAAGTATTAGAGGTTACAATACCAATTATGAATAAACTGTTGGACATTGAAGCTATGCTTACTAGTTTCTTTTACAGCCACTAGACTTGGAGATTTCAAGATGAATTCATATATGAAGGACAAGTAAGTTGGGTATATGCACATTAATATTGGTCGGTTCATGGGGATGGAATTCAAGTCACTTGTTGGCTACAAGGAAAAGATATGGAGAACATACTGAACTTAAAGTACCATACAGGTATGCAATCTTGAACTTATAATGGTATTGAGGTAAATTATGGATTTGACATTGATCTGCATCTTCCGTGACTTATGAACTAAGGAGAATTATTTTGAGGACGATGATACCCTCACCGAATTTAGTTACCAAGAGTGCAATTTCTATGCTTCATACGAATATGAGTCAGTATGATTCGGTGACGGAGTTTATAGATTAAGCTCTTAGCATTGATCGTTTTATGGTATATATTTGTTAATTATAGTTGTGAGTGGATAAGTTGAGCTGGAGAATGGGATGGTATATCAATCAACTGGTTAAATGGTGTTGAGTTGATTACACTTGGAGTGCGATGTACGAAATGCAAAGAGTGTGCTAATAGTGATAAAAGTTTATGATTTTCGAAATAATCTTCAGATGGTTTTGTACGTTGTATTGGTGAATTCTTAAAGGACGTCTACTTTGATTGTAAATGATTTTGGGTCCAAAGTATTTATAAGCTCGAGTCGTGGATGGTTGTTGGTAGGTACAAAGCCTTAAATCTGTTTTATTTTAAAGTGTGATTATGGTCATGGTAAAGTTAAGAAAATTGATCTGGGTTGATAATGATCACTCAAGTGAGTAGGTTGGATGAATATAAGAGCCTCTCGTGGTAAAAATGTTGCTTTATTCATTAGAGCACCCGACATTTGTAGTATAATAACTTGGGATATGAATAGTATGACGTTGTGATTTTGCCATTGGGCTAAAAAATGGTTCTTGGAATGTAAAGAGGGTTGGCATGGAGACAACAAGGGAATACTAAGGATGCCTGGAAGACAATTAAGGGAACCAATCAAGACATAAAGTTAATATTAGTTCGCTTGACAAGATTAAATCGGGGTATACGTTTGTAATAATGGACTTCTTTGGATTAAAGAAAAGTAAAGGTTTCGCTCAATGGCTAAGGCAAGCGAGTTCGACTACATCTTGATGGCTGCTAAATGCGACTAAATGTCTTCGACATGACACTAAGGACTTCTTCTAGAGTAAGAAAACTTGTCGCCAAGTACTTCAAATAAGAAAGGGACTAAGTTCACACGGATCGACAGGTGCGTAGAAGGATTCTGGTTACAAAGTTATTACAGATCAGATAAATAAGGTCGATCTTCAAGTAACCCAGTGAGTAAGAGGAAAATGCTCTATTAGAGATATTGCTGTTGATATTTATAGTCATCGACCGTGGAAACCACAAGTTTAGTACGAGTTCAATCGAGGGAATTGAATATAAGACATCCGATAGGATTTGTTAAATGCATTGATAATTATGTGATGACAAACGTTAAGATCAAAGGTTCATATAAGGAGTTTGATAGAAAGTTGTTACGGCAGACAAGATTAGCTCGCTAACATGGAAGTTTAGATGTTTGACGTTTATGTCTCTAGTTCGACGAAATAAGTATGGAACTCTACAAGGCCTTATGTCTGATAAAAGAAGTGGCCCTACTAATTGAGAAGCGGTGATTTACCGGTAATGACCAAGTCTTATTATGGTAAACTGTTAGTGGTGGTCAATTATTATGGAGATGAAAATGGAGGCTATAGGTTTGCAGAATCTATGTATACTCGTAATGACACTAACGAGGATGATCACTTGGATGGTTGGGGGATCGTGGACAGGCTGACGAAGAGTGCTCACTTTATACCCATGAAGGACACATGGAAAAAAAAAAAAAAAAAAAAAAAGCAATTGGCTACCGCTTACATACATCACGTTTTGAGGTTACATGGAGTTCCTGATGAAATAGTTTCTGATCGTGATGCACGGTTTGTGTCTAGGTTTTGGGCAAAGTTGCAAGAAGCTTTGGGCACAAAACTTCTAAAGAGCACTGCCTTTAACCTGACTGCTGATGGCCCTACAAGAACAAATCAAACGATGGAAGACATGTTTCGAGCCTGTGCTTTACAGTTTCAAGGAGGTTGGAAAGACAAGTTGGACCTAATTGAGTTCTCTTATAACAATAGCTATCAAGCGATCAAGACGGCACCTTATGAAGCATTGTATGGGAGGAAATGTAGGAGTCCAATTTGTTGGAATGACATTAGTGAGACTGTAGTATTGGGTCTTGACTACATCCAGAAAATGACCGATCAAGTAAAATTGATTCAGGATAGACTCAAGGCAGCTCAGGATAGACAAAAGAGCTACGCCGACTAGACTCGAAGTCACATAGAGTTCGAGGAAGGTGACATGGTCTTGCTACGAGTGTCGCCTACCAAAGGTGTTATGAGGTTTGGTAAGAATGGTAACTGAGTTCCAAAGTCTATTGGACCATACAACTTTTTGAAACGCATTGGTGAAGTGGCTTACGAGCTAGATCTACCTGCAAGTTTAGAGCAAGTTCATAACGTGTTTCATGTGTCACAACTGAGAAAGTATGTTAGTGACCCGTCTCATGTGATTGACCTAGAAACGATCGAGCTAGATGAGACAACAACCTCTAAAGAGGCACCGTTAAAGATTCTAGACAGCAAAACGAGAAACACTCGACGCAACGAGACCAACATGGTCAAAGTGTTATAGTGTAACAACAACTTTGAAGAGGCAACTTGGGAGGTTGAGGCCACCATGCGCGAGAAATACCCCCACCCTTTTCAATTAAGGTACTTTCGGTTCGGGACGAACCTTTTCTTTAAGGGGGATGACAACCTCGTGTGCTCTTCCTGCGCCCTAATTGATAAGAACTTATGTTTCTTTTGTTATTATTCGATAAAGGTTGTTCACCTAATTGATGCACTTCGGTGCACATGTACTTGTTTTGTGCATTGCAGTTGCACACTTAATTTTGTTTGTGCATTAATGTTGCACAAGTAATATTACTTGGCATCATTTCGAGCCAATACTAAGCTATTGTAATTGCGCGCTGTTCCTTCCAGAAATGCATTAATGATGCATTTCTAGCTAAACACGACTCTCTCGTGAGGAGGTGCATTGATGATGCACTTTCTCATTCCCTTACTGCTATATCTTTGAATCCTTACTCCCCATTTCTTTTCTTGCGTTACTTTTCGCCTGTGTTGGAAGTTATGGATGTCGGTTGCGAAAAATCAGTTGAAAAAAAAAATTAAGTGTAAAGAGTTGTGAAATCTATTTACGGAGGAGATTAAATCTTCGGGACGAAGATTTGTTTTAAGGAGGGAAGCTTGTAACACCCCGTATTTTTGGGAAGTTAAATAATTAAGGGTGTTACGTTTTATAATGTAATTGAGAGTTTTATTAAGGTTTATTTGGAATTCGATTGAATTATTATGAGATTTCTGATTATAGAATTACACAAGAGGATTTGCTAGTCATTCGGATTTGGATCGGGTTTCTAGATCACGCAACCCATCAAATTAGCTACGTCCAAACCCGAGTCTACCCTAATACCCATTTATGAAAAATTAAGAAAACCCTAGCTCCCCTTTGACAGTCATTCGGCCCCCCTCTTCTCCATCTCTCTCATTCTCTTAGCCTCCACCCGCATAAGATTTCAGCACAACTGTGTCAACTTCAAACACACACAACTCTCACATACGACCTTTGATTAAGACGTGGTTTAAGGCGTTAAAACCGTATTTTCGATACAAATCCATAAACATGTAGATTGTTCAAAGATTCCACCGGATGCTCTCTGTAGAGGTGTTTTAGTGGAGCTGTATCTATCTACCGAGAACTGTTCCGCCCTCTCGGTATTTTGATGATTCCCGTTGACTCATAAGGTATTTTGGGACAATATTTTGTGGAGATGGTCCTAACTATAGTTGTGACAACATATACAAATTTGGTAAGGCTTAGATTTGTGTATAAAAAGTTATATCAGAATTCGTGGGTAAACCCTAATTCATGTTTATGGTTCAGTGTGAGATTGATTCCCGTTGATCCGCTTGGATTTTGTGGACGAAATTTGGAGGGGCCGTTCCTCACATAACCTTTTATTACATACTCAAATTTGGTGGTCATCCAATGCCGGAGGAGATTATCGTTTGAGTTTGTGATTGATTGGGTACCTAAGTTGTGGATTCAAGGAGGTGTAGTTCGTAATCTTGTCTGATAGCGTTGAAAGGTAAGAACGTTGATCATCCTAATATTTAAGCATGATTTCCTATATCATTCTCTTGATCTTTCGCTAATCATCTCCTATTGATTCATTGGTTTTCTAACCATTATCGCTTCACAATCAATTGTTTATATGATACATATGTTGTTTCATAACTATGTTGCTCATTCTCATTGAGTTTATTATATATTGTTTCCGGCTACGGCCGTTTATAAGTTGAAAAAGCGCTTGCACAAAAATAATGTACTTCAAAGATAAAGGAATGAAATAAATATTGTTACCCCATCTAGAGTGACGGACTTTGCGCCGTCACCATGTCCTATGGACATGTTTTGTTTACAACCTCTGATCAAGGTACATATTCTAGGTTGGAGATCAGCTACCAACCTCCTAATTGACTTCCTCCTAGATGGTAACTCGTCCTACCGGCCCGTCTAGCGAGGGGTGTGCACACTCGAGTCTTTAGGGTAGTTTTACATTAACTCTAGATGTGGGATGGCTTGGGGTAGGACCCTTGTCCATACTAGGGACCTGTCGAAGGCCCTACACGTTTACTACAAAAAGAATGCTCGAAAGCAAAATAATGAACATAGAAATAACGTGACCCGTGGTCGTGAAGTTCGGCCTCAGTGACGTTTCTGTTTGGGTTTGTCCCTACCCTATTCTGGGGCCTGTGTCATTGTTGTAATGGCGCAGTTGACAGGTCTTGAAGGTGATTGATTGTCTGCTTGAACGTCGTTGCATGGCATGGGATAGTAGAATAAATTCGTCAGACGTTTGGTTTTCATGAACGATTGTAATTTGTTTTATTTGGTTTGATTTCGAATTGTAATCTTGGCTACAAGTCTTCCGCTGACACTTTTTATTACTTTTCAGAAGTCTGTTTTAATAAGCCTTGTCGTTGACTTGATAGTCAATGGCGGCATAACAATCCTTTATATTCGCATTTTTAAGTTGTCAAAATTTAGGGTTGTTACAACACGATTGTAGGTGTTAGGATTGTCATATAAGTAAACCAAACGTCATTTTTAACCACACTCATTGCATAACATTAATACATTTCATTCAAACATGTAAAACGAATTGTGCATGCTTCTATTCTACTTTTATGCTTATTTTTGAATTTTAAAGAAACGACCACGATTGTAGGTGTTATGGTTGTCATAAAGTAAACCAAATGACGTTTTTAACCACACTCATTGCATAACATTCATACATTTCATTCAAACATATGAAGCATACTGTCTATGTTTCTTTTCTACTTTTAAGATTATTCTTTGATTCTCAGCTTATTTTTGTATGCGAATGAAGCAAACATGATTGTAGGTGTTAGGATTGTCATATAAATCAACAAAATGTCATTTTTAACCACACACATTGCATAACATCCATACATTTCATTGAAACTTGTGAAACGAAGTGTGCATGATTTTGTTTTACTTTTATACTTATTTTCGAATTCTAATGAAACAAACACGATTGTAAGTGTTAGGATTGTCATATAAGTCAACCAAATGTCATTTTGAACCACACTCATTGCATAACATTCATACATTTCATTCAAACTTGTGAAACGAACTATGCATGCTTCAATTCTACTTTTAAGCTTATTCTTTGATTCTAAGCTTATTTTTAAATTATAATGAAACGACCACGATTGTAGATGTTACGATTGTCATATAAGTCAACCAAATGTCATTTTTAACCACACACATTGCATAACATTCATACATTTCATTCAAACATTTGAAACGAACTGTGCATACTTCTATTCTAGTTTTAAACTTATTCTTTGATTCTAAGCTTATTTTTGAATTATAATGAAACGAACACGATTGTAGGTGTTAGGATTGCATATAAGTCAACCAAATGGCATTTTTAACCACACACATTGCATAACATTCATACATTTCATTGAAACTTATAAATTGAAGTATGCATGATTTTGTTCGACTTTTAAGCTTCTTTTCGAATTCTAATGAATCAAACACGATTGTAGGTGTTAGGATTGTCATATAAGTAAACCAAACGTCATTTTTAACCACACTCATTGTATAACATTAATACATTTCATTCAAACATTTAAAACGAATTGTGCATGCTTCTATTCTACATTTAAGCTTATTTTTGAATTTTAAAGAAACGACCACGATTGTAGGTGTTATGGTTGTCATAAAGTAAACCAAATGACGTTTTTAACCACACTCGTTGCATAACATTCAGACATTTCATTCAAACATATGAAACATACTGTCTATGTTTCTTTACTACTTTTAAGATTATTGTTTGATTCTCAGCTTATTTTTGTATGCGAATGAAGCAAACAAGATTGTTGGTGTTAGGATTGTCATATAAATCAACAAAATGTCATTTTTAACCACACACATTGCATAACATTCATACATTTCATTCAAACATGTGAAACGAACTGTGCATGTTTCTATTATACTTTTAAGCTTATTCTTTGATTCTAATGAAACGAACACGATTGTAGGAGTTAGGATTGTCTTATAAGTGAACCAAATGTCATTTTTAACCACACTCATTGCATAACATTCATACATTTCATTGAAACTTGTGAAACGAAGTGTGCATGATTATGTTTTACTTTTAAGCTTATTTTCGAATTCTAATGAAACAAACACGATTGTAAGTGTTAGGATTGTCATATTAGTTAACCAAATGTCATTTTTAACCACACTCATTGCATAACATTCATACATTTCATTCAAACTTGTGAAACGAACTATGCATGCTTCAATTCTACTTTTAAGCTTATTCTTTGATTCTAAGCTTATTTTTAAATTATAATGAAACGACCACGATTGTAGATGTTACGATTGTCATATAAGTCAACCAAATGTCATTTTTAACCACACATTGCATAACATTCATACATTTCATTCAAACATTTGAAACGAACTGTGCATACTTCTATTCTAGTTTTAAACTTATTCTTTGATTCTAAGCTTATTTTTGAATTATAATGAAACGAACACGATTGTAGGTGTTAGGATTGCATATAAGTCAACCAAATGGCATTTTTAACCACACACATTGCATAACATTCATACATTTCATTGAAACTTATAAATTGAAGTATGCATGATTTTGTTCGACTTTTAAGCTTCTTTTCGAATTCTAATGAATCAAACACGATTGTTGGTGTTAGGATTGTCATATAAGTAAACCAAACGTCATTTTTAACCACACTCATTGTATAACATTAATACATTTCATTCAAACATTTAAAACGAATTCTGCATGCTTCTATTCTACTTTTAAGCTTATTTTTGAATTTTAATGAAACGAGCACGATTGTAGGTGTTATGGTTGTCATAAAGTAAACCAAATGACGTTTTTAACCACACTCGTTGCATAACATTCATACATTTCATTCAAACATATGAAACATACTGTCTATGTTTCTTTACTACTTTTAAGATTATTCTTTGATTCTCAGCTTATTTTTGTATGCGAATGAAGCAAACATGATTGTTGGTGTTAGGATTGTCATATAAATCAACAAAATTTTATTTTTAACCACACACATTGCATACCATTCATACATTTCATTCAAACATGTGAAACGAACTGTGCATGTTTCTATTATACTTTTAAGCTTATTCTTTGATTCTAATGAAACGAACACGATTGTAGGAGTTAGGATTGTCTTTTAAGTCAACCAAATGTCATTTTTAACCACACTCATTGCATAACATTCATACATTTCATTGAAACTTGTGAAACGAAGTTTGCATGATTATGTTTTACTTTTAAGCTTATTTACGAATTCTAATGAAACAAACACGATTGTAAGTGATAGGATTGTCATATAAGTTAACCAAATGTCATTTTTAACCACACACATTGCATAACATTCATACATTACATTCAAACATTTGAAACGAACTGTGCATACTTCTATTCTACTTTTAAGCTTATTCTTTGATTCTAAGCTTATTTTTGAATTATAATGAAACGACAACGATTGTCGATGTTATGATTGTCATATAAGTAAACCAAATGTCATTTTTAACCACACTCATTGCATAACATTCATACATTTCATTCAAACATATAAAACAAACTGTGCACATTTCTTTTCTAATTTTAAGCTTATTCTTTGATTCTAATCTTATTTTTGAATGTGAACGAAGCAAACATGATTATAGGTGTTAAGATTGTAATATAAGTAAACCAAACGTCATTTTTAACCACACTCATTGCATAACATTAATACATTTCATTCAAACATGTAAAACGAATTGTGCAAGCTTCTATACTACTTTTAAGCTTATTTGAATTTTAATGAAACGACCACGATTGTAGGTGTTATGATTGTCATAAAGTAAACCAAATGACATTTTAAACCACACTCATTGCATAACATTCATACATTTCATTCAAACATATGAAACAAACTGTCCATGTTTCTTTTCTACTTTTAAGCTTATTCTTTTGAATGCGAATGAAGCAAACATGATTGTAGGTGTTAGGATTGTCATATAAGTCAACAAAATGTCATTTTTAACCACACACATTGCATAACATTCATACATTTCATTCAAACATGTGAAACGAACTATGCATGCATCTATTACACTTTTAAGCTTATTCTTTGATTCTAAGCTTATTTTTGAATTCTAATGAAACGAACACGAATGTAGGTGTTAGGATTGTCATATAAGTCAACCAAATGTCATTTTTAACCACACTCATTGCATAACATTCACACATTCATTAAAACTTGTAAAACGAAGTGTGCATGATTTTGTTCTACTTTTAAGCTTATTTTCGAATTCTAATGAAATAAACACGATTGCAGGTGTTAGGATTGTCATATAAGTAAACCAAACGTCATTTTTAACCACACTCATTGCATAACATTCATACATTTCATTCAAACATGTAAAACGAATTGTGCATATTCTACTTTTAAGCTAATTTTTGAGTTTTAATGAAACGACCACGATTGTAGGACTTATGATTGTTATATAAGTAAACCAAATGTCTTTTTTAACCACACTCATTGCATAACAGTCATACATTTCATTCAAACCTATGAAACAAACTTTGCATGTTTCTTTTCTAATTTTAAGCTTATTCTTTGATTCTAATCTTATTTTTTAATGCGAATGAAACAAACATGATTGTAGGTTTTAGGATTGTCATATAAGTAAACCAAACGTCATTTTTAACCACACTCATTGCATAACATTCATACATTTCATTCAAACTTGGAAAACGAAGTGTGCATGATTTTGTTGTACTTTTAAGGTTATTTTCGAATTCTAACGGAACAAACACGATTGTAGGTGTTAGGATTGTCATATAAGTAAACCAAACGTCATTTTTAACCACACTCATTGCATAACATTAATACATTTCATTCAAACATGTAAACGAATTGTGCATGCTTCTATTCTACTTTTAAGCTTATTTTTGAATTTTAATGAAACGACCACGATTGTAGGTGTTATGGTTGTCATAAAGTAAACCTAATGACGTTTTTAACCACACTCATTGCATAACATTCATACATTTCATTCAAACATATGAAACATACTGTCTATGTTTCTTTTCTACTTTTAAGATTATTCTTTAATTCTCAGCTTATTTTTGTATGCGAATGAAGCAAACATGATTGTTGGTGTTAGGATTGTCATATAAATCAACAAAATGTCATTTTTAACCACACACATTGCATAACATTCATACATTTCATTCAAACATGTGAAACGAACAGTGCATGTTTCTATTATACTTTTAAGCTTATTCTTTGATTCAAAGCTTATTTTTTTATTCTAATGAAACGAACACGATTGTAGGAGTTAGGATTGTCATATAAGTCAACCAAATGTCATGTTTAACCACACTCATTGCATAACATTAATACATTTCACTCAAACACTTGAAACGAACTGTGCATGCTTCTATTCTACTTTTAAGCTTATTCTTTGATTCTAATCTTATTTTTGAATTATAATGAAACGACCACGATTGTAGATGTTACGATTGTCATATAAGTAAACCAAATGTCATTTTTAACCACACACATTGCATAACATTCATACATTTCATTCAAACATTTGAAACGAACTGTGCATACTTCTATTCTAGTTTTAAACTTATTCTTTGATTCTAAGTTTATTTTTGAATTATAATGAAAAGAACACGATTGTAGGTGTTAGGATTGCATATCAGTCAACCAAATGGCATTTTTAACCACACACATTGCATAACATTCATACAATTCATTGAAACTTATAAATCGAAGTATGCATTATTTTTTACTACTTTTAAGCTTCTTTTTCGAATTCTAATGAAACAAACACGATTGTAGGTGTTAGGATTGTCATATGAGTAAACCAAATGTCATTTTTAACCACACTCATTGCATAACAATAATACATTTCATTCAAACATGTAAAATGAATTGTACATGCTTCTATTAAACTTTTATGCTTATTTTTGATTTTTAATGAAACGACCATGATTGTAGGTGTTATGATTGTCATAAAGTAAACCAAATGACATTTTTAACCACACTCATTGCATAACATTCATACATTTCATTCAAACATATGAAACAAACTGTCCATGTTTCTTTTCTACTTTTAAGCTTATTCTTTGATTCGAAGCTTATTTTTGAATGCGAATGAAGCAAACATGATTGTAGGTGTCAGGATTGTCATATAAGTCAACAAAATGTCATTTTTAACCACACACATTGCATAACATTCATACATTTCATTCAAACATGTGAAACGAACTGTGCATGCATCTATTACACTTTTAAGCTTATTCTTTGATTCTAAGCTTATTTTTGAATTATAATGAAACGAACACGATTGTAGGTGTTAGGATTGGGATATAAGTCAACCAAATATCATTTTTAACCACACTCATTGCATAACATTCATACATTTCATTGAAACTAGTGAAACTAAGTGTGCATGATTTTGTTTTACTTTTAAGCTTATTTTCGAATTCTAATGAAACAAACACAATTGTAAGTGTTAGGATTGTCATATAAGTCAACCAAATGTCATTTTTAACCACACTCATTGCATAACATTCATACATTTCATTCAAACTTGTGAAACGAACTATGCATGCTTCAATTCTACTATTAAGCTTATTCTTTGATTCTAAGCTTATTTTCAAATTTTCTTGAACGACCATGATTGTAGGTGTTACGATTGTCATATAAGTAAACCAAATGTCATTTTTAACCACACACATTGCATTCCATTCATACATTTCATTCAAACATTTGAAACGAACTGTGCATGTTTCTACTCTAATTTAAAGCTTATTCTTTGATTCTAAGCTTATTTTTGAATTATAATGAAACGAACACGATTGTAGGTGTTAGGATTGCATATAAGTCAACCAAATGGCATTTTTAACCACACACATTGCATAACAATCATACATTTCATTCAAACATGTGAAACGAATTGTGCATGCTTCTATTTTACTTTTAAACTTATTCTTTGATTCTAAGCTTATTTTTGAATTCAAATGAAACGAACACGATTGTAGGTGTTAAACTGTCATATAAGTCAACCAAATGTCATTTTTAACCACACTCATTGCATAACATTCACACATTCAATGAAACTTGTAAAACGAAGTGTGCATGATTTTGTTCTACTTTTAAGCTTATTTTCGAATTCTAATGAAACAAACACGATTCTAGGTGTTAGGATTGTCATATAAGTAAACCAAACGTCATTTTTAACCACACTCATTGCATAACATTCATACATTTCATTCAAACATGTAAAACGAATTGTGCATATTCTACTTTTAAGCTTATTTTTGAGTTTTAATGAAACGACCACGATTGTAGGTCTTATGATTGTCATATAAGTAAACCAAATGTCATTTTTAACCACACTCATTGCATAACATTCATACATTTCATTCAAACATGTAAAACGAATTGTGCATATTCTACTTTTAAGCTTATTTTTGAGTTTTAATGAAACGACCACGATTGTAGGTCTTATGATTGTCATATAAGTAAACCAAATGTCATTTTTAACCACACTCATTGCATAACATTCATACATTTCATTCAAACATATGAAACAAACTGTGCATATTTCTTTTCTAATTTTAAGCTTATTCTTTGATTCTAATCTTATTTTTGAATGCGAATGAAGCAAACATGATTGTAGGTGTTAGGATTGTCATATAAGTAAACCAAACGTCATTTTTAACCACACTCATTGCATAACATTCAAACATTTCATTCAAACATATGAAACATACTGTCTATGATGTAAAACTTACTCTAATTTTTATGTGTTTTTGAATTTGTAACGCAGCGGAATTAAAACAGAAAATATAGGATATGAATTAGTCTAGAATCCAAGAGCATGAAGAGAGTGAGATTAGTGACCAAGCCAAAACATTGGATCTTTGTTATACTTCTAAGGAGGAAACCATTGATTTTTCACGAATGTCTTTTGGGGAAGAGAAAGTAACGACTTCCAATGAACATGGGGTTATAATTGAAAATGAGATAGATCACAAGTTGGTTTACCAGAAAATGGATGATCGAAGTTCATACAAATCTTATGTTGATCTCTATATTAATAAGGGATTTCATGAAGATGTCAAAGGTAAATCCTGTTTGTCTTTCTTTCTTTATAACAATGGCATCGAAATGAAAGATGAACAATACAGCTCTAAACTTGATGTCCAAAACATGATGGACCATGAGAAGCTTAAAGAAAAGAGAACAGAGATTGAAGATCATGGTGTCGAAAAACTCATCAAGTACATTGAAGATGATGAGTTAAAGGACTTGTGCATATGTTTGGTGTTTGTACTTCTCTTTTTGATCCTTGTATATGATCCGGGTGGTTGTGAGAATGTGTTTCTCTACTATAGGACTTCAGATTCGAGGACGA
The DNA here is from genome assembly GCA_963680865.1 of Spergularia marina. NCBI lineage: Eukaryota > Viridiplantae > Streptophyta > Magnoliopsida > Caryophyllales > Caryophyllaceae > Spergularia > Spergularia marina. Next base: position 14,220,370 of record OY804553.1, on the reverse strand, counting down.
ATCTTTTCAAAGAAGGGGAGAATGATACATGGGAGCTATGGGTCAAAGCTTATAGTGGAAGTTCAAGACTATCACGTCACCTTCCAGTCTCAATATCTTCTGAAGTACTCAATATTTCGAAGAACAATCAATTGTAGAGGAAAGTTCATGATCTAAGCTTTCCGAAGAGTGGTCATATGCCTTAAATGGTTAAGTAACGAAGGAGATATGCTTGTTTTAAGTTGAGCTGTCCAGTTTCTACGCGGGTACACGAGAATGGCCGAAACTGCTATATTCCCCAAGCCATGCAGGTCCAAGGAAGTTCTTAGTAGATATAATACTTATTCTTATTTGTGTCTTTGTTTAAGTTTAGGAAAGTGTCTTATTTACAGTATTTTGTGGAATAAAGGAGCCTTAGAAGGTTTCCAAGTTGTTATAGAAGAGTTTAGGAAAGTTTCAGTAATAAGCTTGAAATTGGTTTAAGGGAAGACCTAAAACTGGTTCTTAACTTGACTTTAGGTAATTTTAGGAGTCTTAAGAGTAGTATAAATAGAGAGTCTTATTGTATTGTTTTTCATACAAGTTTGAGCATTAATATCGAAGAGTCGAAGGGAGTTTCCTTCAAAATCTTGGCCTTGCGAGGTATTCTTTTGGTTTGTACCTTGTTTCTATGTGATCTTGGTGCTTGCCGTTTGTTTGTGCTTATTTCTTTGTGATCTTAGTACAAATTAGTCTTAGTCGAGTATTCTTGCGAGGATTCTAGACTAATTCATATCCTTTATTTTCTGTTTTAATTCCGCTGCGTTACAAACTCAAAAACACATAAAAATTAGAGTAAGTTTTACATCAGTCTATGTTTCTTTTCTACTTTTAAGATTATTCTTTGATTCTCAGCTTATTTTTGTATGCGAATGAAGCAAACATGATTGTAGGTGTTAGGATTCTCATATAAATCAACAAAATGTCATTTTTAACCACACACATTGCATAACGTTCATACATTTCATTGAAACTTGTGAAACGAAGTGTGCATGATTTTGTTTTACTTTTAAGCTTATTTTCGAATTCTAATGAAACAAACACGATTGTAAGTGTTAGGATTGTCATATAAGTCAACCAAATGTCATTTTTAACCACACTCATTGCATAACATCCATACATTTCATTCAAACTTGTGAAACGAACTATGCATGCTTCAATTCCACTTTTAAGCTTATTATTTGATTCTAAGCTTATTTTCGAATTTTAATGAAACGACCACAATTGTAGGTGTTACGATTGTCATATAAGTAAACCAAATGTCATTATTAACCACACACATTGCATAACATTCATACAACTCATTCAAACATTTGAAACGAACTGTGCATGCTTCTATTCTACTTTTAAGCTTATTCTTTGATTCTAATTTTATTTTTGAATTATAATGAAACGACACGATTGTAGATGTTACGATTGTCATATAAGTAAACCAAATGTCATTTTTAACCACACTCATTGCATTACATTCATACATTTCATTCAAACATGTGAAACGAACTGTGCATGCATCTATTACACTTTTAAGCTTATTCTTTGATTCTAAGCTTATTTTTGAATTATAATGAAAAGAACACGATTGTAGGTGTTAGGCTTTGCATATAAGTCAACCAAATGGCATTTTTAACCACACACATTGCATAACATTCATACATTTCATTGAAACTTATAAATCGAAGTATGCATGATTTTGTACTACTTTTAAGCTTCTTTTCGAATTCTAATGAAACAAACACGATTGTAGGTGTTAAAATTGTCATATAAGTAAACCAAATGTCATTTTTAACCACACTCATTGCATAACAATAATACATTTCATTCAAACATGTAAAACGAATTGTACATGCTTCTATTTTACTTTTAAGCTTATTTTTGATTTTTAATGAAACGACCTGATGTAAAACCTACTCTAATTTTTATGTGTTTTTGAGTTTGTAACGCAACGGAATTAAAACAGAAAATAAAGGATATGAATTAGTCTAGAATCCTCGCAAGAATACTCGACTAAGACTAATTTGTACTAAGATCACAAAGAAACAAGCACAAACAAACGGCAAGCACCAAGATCACATAGAAACAAGGTACAAACCAAAAGAATACCTCGCAAGGCCAAGATTTTGAAGGAAACTCCCTTCGACTCTTCGATATTAATGCTCAAACTTGTATGAAAAACAATACAATAAGACTCTCTATTTATACTACTCTTAAGACTCCTAAACTTACCTAAAGTCAAGTTAAGAACCAGTTTTAGGTCTTCCCTTAAACCAACTTCAAGCTTATTACTGAAACTTTCCTAAACTCTTCTATAACAACTTGGAAACCTTCTAAGGCTCCTTTATTCCACAAAATACTGTAAATAAGACACTTTCCTAAACTTAAACAAAGACACAAATAAGAATAATTATTATATCTACTAAGAACTTCCTTGGACGTGCATGGCTTGGGGAATATAGCAGATTCGGCCATCCTTGTGTGCCCGCGTAGAAACTGGACAACTCAACTTAAAACAGGCATATCTCCTTCGTTACTTGACCAATTAAGGCATATGACCACTTTTCGGAAAGCTTAGATCAAGAACTTTACTTTCCAATTTATGGATCCTCTAAATACTGAATAGTTTAAAAGATATCTAGCCTGGAAGTTGACGTGATGGTCTTTAACTTCTATTATTAGCTTTGACCCATAGCTCCCATGCATCATTCTCCCCTTCTTTGAAAAGATTCGTCCTCGAATCTGAAGTCCTAAAGTAGAGAAACATATTCTCACAACCACCCGGATCATATACAAGGATCACAATGAGAAGTAGAACTAACACAAACACTAAACATATACAAGGATCACAATGAGAAGTAGAACTAACACAAACACTAAACATATGCACAAGTATTTGTCCTTTAACAAAAACTAAAATAGGGTATAAAAGCGGAAAATAAAAACAACTACGAAGTATATAGGGATTTCTGAATGTCATCCCACTTTGGATTACAACAGCAGTACGTGTACCAATGGTTCCAAGCACCACAAACATCATAAATAGCCTTTTTATCCTTGTCGAAATGCCAACCAACAAATCTTGGAAAGAGATGTTCATCCATCAGCTGACGGCACGATGCAACCTTGAAAGCTGAGGAATTCTCGTTTGTGGAAAACATTGGAGGGCCGCTTTCATGGAACCGAGTTTGATTAGGAGCATGAAGCCAGCATTTGCCCATTTTTATTAATCTGGAGATGGATACAAGGAATCTTGAAGATGGAGATGGAGAAGTATTACAATCTTGAAGATGAAGGGGATAAAGAAAGAAAATAATTTACAGAGATTTTTCTAAGGAAATATTCTATCGTAAGATGAATTCTGCCTTAGACTAATGGAAGCTGGACACATTTATAATAATATTGGACCAATGAAATTCTAACAGCTAAAAGTAGACTAACTGGAGTAATAATTTCTTTTCGGACAGATGGACGATGCAAAATACTTGGACAACAAAGTTTGGACAGCTGGAAAACACTTCACTGATTGCTTTCTGGAGAACGATCTCGAACAGCACACCTGTAAAGCATCTGAGTGCTTGCTTTTGACAATATTGCACCTGCTTTTTGACAAACTTGCACTACCTTTTCGAAAGTGGAAGCCAACTTTTGACAAACATGCACTACTTTATGAAAGTAGAAGCCAACTTTTGACAATGCTTGCTTGTCCCGTTTGTCAACTTTTTCAACTTTTTTTTTTTTTTTTTTCATATGGATCCTGCGAAAATGGGCCTAAAAAGGAAGAGCCCGCTGAACTGGAACTGGACTTTGAAGTAGCTTCAGCAGAGGACCGAGTTTTAACAAATTTTTTGAATTCTAAGAATTCTTCGAAAAGGGCCTCATCTGGAGCGGGAGTTGTAGCCTGTTTTGACTTGGATGAAGGATGCTTGCCTTGACCCTTAGAAGGAGTAGAAGGGCCTGCAGTATTAAAACTTGGATTGGGAAATTGAGGATAAACTGGAGCTGGAATTTGGGCCGAAGACGATTTCTTCTTCTCTTCTTGGTCTTTGGACCAATCAGAATACCTTTGAAGTACCTTTTCACCATTGGAGCAAAAATCTTGGACTAATTGGAAAAATCCAGGGAAAACAGTAAAGTTTTTCCACCATTTGACATTGAATTGTCTATGGAGCGTGAAAGGTTCATTTTGACATCGTTGGAACCAACAGAAGGACCAACAAGAGATCCATGCTAGACGGAAAATCTTGCAGAAATCCATAATATTGATCATTTCCCATTGGGAACTTCGAGCAGTTTTGGAACAAAATATTGATATGGTTTTTGTAATTCTTCTGGTAGTAAAGAAGGTTCGAGACCATACTTACGCCACCATTCGAGAAACCAAATTGGAAACTTGGGGTTATTCTTGAGGCAAACAGAATGAAAACTAATAAACCATGCATGGTTATACCTTTCAACAAGGAAGACTCTGTGCCAAGCTTGGATGTAATCATAGTAGTTATAGCTGGACAAACCATTGTAGGATTTGGATAAAGACTTGTAAGCCCATGGAGAACTTCCCCATTCGGAGGCTATAATAATTTGGAAAATAAGACACTTAGAGAAATTTGTTTCTTTGGAGATTTTGTCATCGATTTTACAGGAGTTTGAATCCAATAAAATTTGACGGTAAAATCCTAGGTCTTTCCTAGGATCTTCGGGAATCCAATTGAAATTTGGAGGTAAGGACTTTGAAAGAAAGGATTGGACATCATTTTTGGTAGGAATATTGGAGAGTGAGAGGAACATAAGAGGTTCCTCAAATTCCTTTTTCAAATATTCTGGATTTTTGGAGGAAGACCCTTGAGAAGGTTTTCCCGCAGTTTGAGCAAAAGTTAATGGAGGAAAATCTTGTAATTGTTGGAAGGGATTTTGAGCAACTGGAATGCCTGATTGATGAGGAACAATATGACTATCTGGAAGTGAAGATTTTGATTTGGACTTGTTCTTACCCATTTCTCCCCTGTAAAAATTCACGGGTGAGGAAATCTGGAAGTGAATTGTTTTCTCCTTTAATATATTCAATATCAAAATCGAAAACTGATAATATAGCTTGCCATCGGGCAAAGATCTGTTTGGAAACAATATTTTGAACATCTTTTTGTAAAACTTCTTTGGCAGATTTACAATCCACCCGTAATAAAAACTTTTTATTATACAAATCATCTTGAAATTTGGAAATACATAAAACTATTGATAAAATTTCTTTTTTGATAGTGGAATAATTTTTTTGTGGTCCGAGCCAGAGACCAGACGTAAACCTAACGACTTGTTCTTGGGAGGACGCATGCATTCTTTGTTTGAGTATGCCACCATATCCTATATCGGACGCATCTGTTTCTACTAACATGAATGCTTGAGGATTTGGTAGACCTATACATGGAAGGGACTTGACTCTTTGTTTTAACATTTGGACTAATGCAGTATGATCTGGACTCCATGCAGGGGGACTCTTTTGGAGACGCTTATACAACGGAGCACATAACTTACGCAAATTTGGAAAGAAGTCTGAGACGTAATTAAGACATCCCAAAAACCTTTGTAATTGAGTTCTGTCTTTGAGCTCATCAGGGAATTTATCAGAAAATTCTATAGCACGAGCTATAGGCTTAATAGTTCCTTGATAAATGTCATGGCCTAAAAACCTGACTTTGGTTTGAAAAAGTTTCATTTTTGGAGCAGAAACAACTAAACCATTTCTTTTGACAACATTATGGAATACGTTTAGATGTTTAATGTGTTGTTCTATCGAATTGGAATATACCAACACATCATCAATGTAAACAATAACAAAATTGGAGTACGGATTTAGAATATCGTTCATAATATTCATAAATTCTGATGGAGCGTTTTTTATTCCAAAGGGCATTACATTCCATTCGTAATGACCAAAGGGTACATTGAAAGCCGTTTTATATCTTTCTTTTTCGGCAATTTGAATTTGCCAGAAACCACTTTTCATATCAAATTTGGAAAAGATTTTAGCATCATATAATCTGCTTAATAAATCCTTTTTATTTGGAATTGGATAACGGATCCATTGGAGAGCTTTATTTAAAGGTTTATAATTAACAACTAACCTAGGAACTCCTCGTTCCTTTTCAGCTTGATTGTTGACATAAAAAGCAGAACAACTCCAAGGAGATTTGGAAGGACGAATTAATTTTAAGAAGAGTTTGAATTTCCTTTTTACAAAATTCTAAGAGTTCTTGGTTCATTTGGATAGGACGAGCTTTGGTTGGAATATCCTTTTCAGAAAAGTCTTTTTCGTAAGGAAGATAAACAATGTGTTTCTTTCTTTCCCAAAAGCATTTGGAATATCGGAACAAACTTCTTTTTGAAAGTGTTCTTGTATTTCTTTAATCTTAGACTGAACATTTTTACTTTGTAATTGTTCGTCTATGCGAAGGTGAGAAATCTCATCTTTCAGCATTTTGATTTGAGACTTTTTAGAAGAAATTTGATTTATCTGTTGCGAGATAGAGGAAGATTGAAGAAGATGGATATCTTTTTTATTAACAGACGTTACAAATTTGAATGTCATTTCTTTCCCCAAGACACTAGTGTGTATTCCTTCAGAGTTAACTTGAAAGGGATAGATTTGGGTTAAGAAAGGTGTTCCTAAGATCATTTCATTACTGATGTCTTTTACCAGAATAAAAGAATTTTTGAAACAATATCCGGAATTACAAACGTAAGCCTTTGGAAGTTTATATTTGATACGAAGCCTAGCACCATTGGCACTATGCAATTGTTCGGAAGTTTTTTCATAAAATTTTGAAGGTATTAATCCTTCACGTAAACAATTTTGATCAGCACCACTGTCTACCAAGGCAATGATATTTATTTGAAAGTTGTTTGCTATGGACAGGGTTATTAGACAATACCATTTTTGAAACGAGATTCGATCTATGACTTGGCAAAATTGATCATTGAGAAAATCAGTTGAAAACTGTTCGTCGTCTTCAGTGATAATTTCTTTTCCTTTAGACTTTTGATTGGAATCTAAAAGACTTAACTTAGTTTCAATACTTAGATCTTTGGTGTGAAGGTCTAGTATAGATTCTTGGATTTGTTTAATTTGAAACTTCAGCTGATTTATTTCAGTTTGAAGTTCTTTCGTGGTTATTGGAGTGATTGAACTTTTGGATGCCATTTTCAGAATTTGACTAAGAGGTTCTTTTTCAATGCTTTTGGAGGATATTGGTTTTTTAAGAACTATGTCTCTTAATCTTTTGAGATATTGTTCTTTGATAACGGGATCATTGATTTTATCTATGACATCTAAAATCAATTCTTTTTCTTTATCTGATTTGGAAAGAACGCAGATATTTTGAGTACAAAATTGAACTGAAGAATTACTGGAAGAGGTGGAGCTATCACTATCTGTGTATAGTTCATTTATTCCGTTTTCTTCGGATCCTATTTCCGCAGAATCTTGGTTGAGTTGGAAAAGAGTAAGGAGTTTATTTTGGAGATCAGGATTATCTGAAAATATTTCATTTATCTTTTTCTTGAAATTACATCTATTGGCCTTATGACCAAGTTTACCACATTTGTAACAGATGATAGGATTACTATCTATTTGCTTCTTTGGTCTTTCCTTTTTATTTCTCTTGTAATATGCTTCTTTGAAATATTTTGGTTTAGATTTATTGATGAGTTTTGATTTCTTTATTTTTACTTGTCGTTTTCTCGTAGATGGAGCTTGGATTCTTTCAAGACCAAAAGCTTCGCAAAAAGATCCTAATTCTTTTCGTTTTAAAGCCTTGTCATTCCCATATTTAGTTTGGATTTTTAATTCATTGCACAAGGACAATCCTTCACGCTTAATGAAAGCAAATAATTGTCCATAAGTGAATTCATTGTAAGGAATATCATCTTGACCTGTTGCCTCACGAAGTTTATTAAATATTCGTTGAGCAAAGAGAGTTGGAAGACCAGATATAAACCTCTCTTTCCAAAATGGAAAAGCACAATCTACTCTGGTTAAGACATTTGCATGGAAAACATCTTTGTACCATCGATAGTCACTCAAAGAGGGACAGCGAAGGTTACTCAGAATTAATTGACCAGTTTTGAGATGATCAGAGGCATTACCAATAAAATGCTCTACAATAGTGGACAATAAGTGGTGTAATCCTCTTTCAATTCTACGGACTTCTCGTTTGACTTCTACTTTCATAAAGTAGTGCATGATTGTCATATAAGTCAACCAAATGTCATTTTTAACCACACTCATTGCATAACATTCACACATTCATTGAAACTTGTAAAACGAAGTATGCATGACTCTTTTGGAGACGCTTATACAACGGAGCACATAACTTACGCAAATTTGGAAAGAAGTCTGAGACGTAATTAAGACATCCCAAAAACCTTTGTAATTGATCATTTCGTTACGAACTACGCATGCTTCAATTCCACTTTTAAGCTTATACTTTGATTCTAAGCTTATTTTCGAATTTTAATGAAACGACCACGATTGTAGGTGTTACGATTGTCATATAAGTAAACCAAATGTCATTTTTAACCACACACATTGCATAACATTCATACAACTCATTCAAACATTTGAAACGAACTGTGCAAGCTTCTATTCTACTTTTAAGCTTATTCTTTGATTCTAATCTTATTTTTGAATTATAATGAAACGACCACGATTGTAGATGTTACGATTGTCATATAAGTAAACCAAATGTCATTTTTAACCACACTCATTGCATTACATTCATACATTTCATTCAAACATTTGAAACGAACTGTGCATGCTTCTATTCTAGTTTTAAACTTATTCTTTGATTCTAAGCTTATTTTTGAATTATAATGAAAAGAACACGATTGTAGGTGTTAGGCTTTGCATATAAGTCAACCAAATGGCATTTTTAACCACACACATTGCATTACATTCATACATTTCATTGAAACTTATAAATCGAAGTATGCATGATTTTGTACTACTTTTAAGCTTCTTTTAGAATTCTAATGAAACAAACACAATTGTAGGTGTTAGGATTGTCATATAAGTAAACCAAATGTCATTTTTAACCACACTCATTGCATAACAATAATACATTTCATTCAAACATGTAAAACGAATTGTACATGCTTCTATTTTACTTTTAAGCTTATTTTTTATTTTTAATGAAACGACCACGATTGTAGGTGTTATGATTGTCATAAAGTAAACCAAATGACATTTTTAACGACACTCATTGCATAACATTCATACATTTCATTCAAACATATGAAATAAACTGTCCATGTTTCTTTTCTACTTTTAATCTTATTCTCTGATTCTAAGCTTATTTTTGAATGCGAATGAAGCAAACATGATTGTAGGTGTTAGGATTGTCATATAAGTCAACAAAATGTCATTTTTAACCACACACATTGCATAACATTCATACATTTCATTCAAACATGTGAAACGAACTGTGCATGCATCTATTACACTTTTAAGCTTATTCTTTGATTCTAAGCTTATTTTTGAATTCTAATGAAACGAACACGATTTTAGGTGTTAGGATTGGCATATAAGTCAACCAAATATCATTTTTAACCACACTCATTGCATAACATTCATACATTTCATTGAAACTAGTGAAACTAAGTGTGCATGATTTTGTTTTACTTTTAAGCTTATTTTCGAATTCTAATGAAACAAACACAATTGTAAGTGTTAGGATTGTCATATAAGTCAACCAAATGTCATTTTTAACCACACTCATTGCATAACATTCATACATTTCATTTAAACTTGTGAAACGAACTATGCATGCTTCAATTCTACTATTAAGCTTATTCTTTGATTCTAAGCTTATTTTCGAATTTTCATGAACGACCATGATTGTAGGTGTTACGATTGTCATATAAGTAAACCAAATGTCATTTTTAACCACACACATTGCATTCCATTCATACATTTCATTCAAACATTTGAAACGAACTGTGCATGTTTCTACTCTACTTTTACGCTTATTTTTGAATTATAATGAAACGAACACGATTGTAGGTTTAGGATTGCATATAAGTCAACCAAATGGCATTTTTAACCACACACATTGCATAACAATCATACATTTCATTCAAACATGTGAAACGAATTGTGCATGCTTCTATTTTACTTTTAAACTTATTCTTTGATTCTAAGCTTATTTTTGAATTCTAATGAAACGAACACGATTGTAGGTGTTAGGATTGTCATGTAAGTCAACCAAATGTCATTTTTAACCACACTCATTGCATAACATTCACACATTCAATGAAACTTGTAAAACGAAGTGTGCATGATTTTGTTCTACTTTTAAGCTTATTTTCGAATTCTAATGAAACAAACACGATTGTAGGTGTTAGGATTGTCATATAAGTAAACCAAACGTCATTTTTAACCACACTCATTGCATAACATTGATACATTTCATTCAAACATGTAAAACGAATTGTGCATATTCTACTTTTAAGCTTATTTTTGAGTTTTAATGAAACGACCACGATTGTAGGTCTTATGATTGTCATATAAGTAAACCAAATGTCATTTTTAACCACACTCAATGCATAACATTCATACATTTCATTCAAACATATGAAACAAACTGTGCATATTTCTTTTCTAATTTTAAGCTTATTCTTTGATTCTAATCTTATTTTTGAATGCGAATGAAGCAAACATGATTGTAGGTGTTAGGATTGTCATATAAGTAAACCAAACGTCATTTTTAACCACACTCATTGCATAACATTCATACATTTCATTCAAACATATGAAACATACTGTCCATGTTTCTTTTCTACTTTTAAGATTATTCTTTGATTCTCAGCTTATTTTTGTATGCGAATGAAGCAAACATGATTGTAGGTGTTAGGATTCTCATATAAATCAACAAAATGTCATTTTTAACCACACACATTGCATAACATTCATACATTTCATTCAAACTTGTGAAACGAAGTGTGCATGATTTTGTTTTACTTTTAAGCTTATTTTCGAATTCTAATGAAACAAACACGATTGTAAGTGTTAGGATTGTCATATAAGTCAACCAAATGTCATTTTTAACCACACTCATTGCATAACATTCACACATTCAATGAAACTTGTAAAACGAAGTGTGCATGATTTTGTTCTACTTTTAAGCTTATTTTCGAATTCTAATGAAACAAACACGATTGTAGGTGTTAGGATTGTCATATAAGTAAACCAAACGTCATTTTTAACCACACTCATTGCATAACATTGATACATTTCATTCAAACATTTAAAACGAATTGTGCATATTCTACTTTTAAGCTTATTTTTGAGTTTTAATGAAACGACCACGATTGTAGGTCTTATGATTGTCATATAAGTAAACCAAATGTCATTTTTAACCACACTCATTGCATAACATTCATACATTTCATTCAAACATATGAAACAAACTGTGCATATTTCTTTTCTAATTTTAAGCTTATTCTTTGATTCTAATCTTATTTTTGAATGCGAATGAAGCAAACATGATTGTAGGTGTTAGGATTGTCATATAAGTAAACCAAACGTCATTTTTAACCACACTCATTGCATAACATTCATACATTTCATTCAAACATATGAAACATACTGTCCATGTTTCTTTTCTACTTTTAAGATTATTCTTTGATTCTCAGCTTATTTTTGTATGCGAATGAAGCAAACATGATTGTAGGTGTTAGGATTCTCATATAAATCAACAAAATGTCATTTTTAACCACACACATTGCATAACATTCATACATTTCATTCAAACTTGTGAAACGAAGTGTGCATGATTTTGTTTTACTTTTAAGCTTATTTTCGAATTCTAATGAAACAAACACGATTGTAAGTGTTAGGATTGTCATATAAGTCAACCAAATGTCATTTTTAACCACACTTATTGCATAACATTCATACATTTCATTCAAACTTGTGAAACGAACTATGCATGCTTCAATTCCACTTTTAAGCTTATTCTTTGATTCTAAGCTTATTTTCGAATTTTAATGAATCGACCACGATTGTAGGTGTTACGATTGTCATATAAGTAAACCAAATGTCATTTTTAACCACACACATTGCATAACATTCATACAACTCATTCAAACATTTGAAACGAACTGTGCATGCTTCTATTCTACTTTTAAGCTTATTCTTTGATTCTAATCTTATTTCTGAATTATAATGAAACGACCACGATTGTAGATGTTACGATTGCCATATAAGTAAACCAAACGTCATTTTTAACCACACTCATTGCATTACATTCATACATTTCATTCAAACATTTGAAACGAACTGTGCATGCTTCTATTCTAGTTTTAAACTTATTCTTTGATTCTAAGCTTATTTTTGAATTATAATGAAAAGAAGACGATTGTAAGTGTTAGGCTTTGCATATAAGTCAACCAAATGGCATTTTTAACCACACACATTGCATAACATTCATACATTTCATTGAAACTTATAAATCAAAATATGCATGATTTTTTACTACTTTTAAGCTTCTTTTCGAATTCTAATGAAACAAACACGATTGTAGGTGTAAGGATTGTCATATAAGTAAACCAAACGTCATTTTTAACCACACTCATTGCATAACATTAATACATTTCATTCAAACATGTAAAACGAATTGTACATGCTTCTATTTTACTTTTAAGCTTATTTTTGAATTTTAATGAAACGACCACGATTGTAGATGTTATGATTGTCATAAAGTAAACCAAATGACATTTTTAACCACACTCATTGCATAACATTCATACATTTCATTCAAACATATGAAACAAACTGTCCATGTTTCTTTTCTACTTTTAAGCTTATTCTTTGATTCTAAGCTTATTTTTGAATGCGAATGAAGCAAACATGATTGTAGGTGTTATGATTGTCATATAAGTCAACAAAATGTCATTTTTAACCACACACATTGCATAACATTCATACATTTCATTCAAACATGTGAAACGAACTGTGCATGCATCTATTACACTTTTATGCTTATTCTTTGATTCTAAGCTTATTTTTGAATTCTAATGAAACGAACACGATTGTAGGTGTTAGGATTGGCATATAAGTCAACTAAATGTCATTTTTAACCACTCATTGCATAACATTCATACATTTCATTGAAACTAGTGAAACGAAGTGTGCATGATTTTGTTTTACTTTTAAGCTTATTTTCGAATTCTAATGAAACAAACACAATTGTAAGTGTTAGGATTGTCATATAAGTCAACCAAATGTCATTTTTAACCACACTCATTGCATAACATTCATACATTTCATTCAAATTTGTGAAACGAACTATGCATTGTTCAATTCTACTTTTAAGCTTATTCTTTGATTCTAAGCTTATTTTCGAATTTTAATGAAACGACCATGATTGTAGGTGTTACGATTGTCATATAAGTAAACCAAATGTCATTTTTAACCACACACATTGCATACCATTCATACATTTCATTCAAACATTTGAAACGAACTGTGCATGCTTCTACTCTACTTTTAAGCTTATTCTTTGATTCTAAGCTTATTTTTGAATTAGAATGAAACGAACACGATTGTAGGTGTTAGGATTGCATATATGTAAACCAAATGACATTTTTAACCACACACATTGCATAACAATCATACATTTCATTCAAACATGTGAAACGAATTGTGCATTCTTCTATTTTACTTTTAAACTTATTCTTTGATTCTAAGCTTATTTTTCAATTCTAATGAAACGAACACGATTGTAGGTGTTAGGATTGTCATATAAGTCAACCAAATGTCATTTTTAACCACACTCATTGCATAACAATCACACATTCATTGAAACTTGTAAAACGAAGTATGCATGATTTTGTTCTACTTTTAAGCTTATTTTTGAATTCTAATGAAACAAACACGATTGTAGGTGTTAGGATTGTCATATAAGTAAACCAAACGTCATTTTTAACCACACTCATTGCATAACATTCATACATTTCATTCAAACATGTAAAACGAACTGTGCATATTCTACTTTTAAGCTTATTCTTGAGTTTTAATGAAACGACCACGATTGTAGGTCTTATGATTGTCATATAAGTAAACCAAATGTCATTTTTAACCACACTCATTGCATAACATTCATACATTTCATTCAAACATATGAAACAAACTGTGCATATTTCTTTTCTAATTTTAAGCTTATTCTTTGACTCTAATCTTATTTTTGAATGCGAATGAAGCAAACATGATTGTAGGTGTTAGGATTATCGTATAAGTAAACCAAACGTCATTTTTAACCACACTCATTGCATAACATTAATACATTTCATTCAAACATGTAAAACGAATTGTGCAAGCTTCTATTCTACTTTTAAGCCTATTTTTGAATTTTAATGAAACCACCACGATTGTAGGTGTTATGATTGTCATAAAGTAAACCAAATGACATTTTTAACCACACTCATTGCATAACATTCATACATTTCATTCAAACATATGAAACATACTGTCTATGTTTCTTTTTTACTTGTAAGATTATTCTTTGATTCTCAGCTTATTTTTGTATGCGAATGAAGCAAACATGATTGTTAGTGTTAGGATTGTCATATAAATCAACAAAATATCATTTTTAACCACACACATTGCATAACATTCATACATTTCATTCAAACATATGAAACAAACTGTCCATGTTTCTTTTCTACTTTTAAGCTTATTCTGTGATTCTAAGCTTATTTTTGTATGCGAATGAAGCTAACATGATTGTACGTGTTAGAATTGTATATAAGTCAACAAAATGTCATTTTTAACCACACACATTGCATAACATTCATACATTTCATCCAAACATGTGAAACGAACTGTGCATGCTTCTATTATACTTTTAAGCTTATTCTTTGATTCTAAGCTTATTTTTGAATTCTAATGAAACGAACACGATTGTAGGTGTTAGGATTGTCATATAAGTCAACCAAATGTCATTTTTATCCACACTCATTGCATAACATTCATACATTTCATTGAAACTTGTGAAACGAAGTGTGCATGATTTTGTTTTACTTTTAAGCTTAGTTTCGAATTCTAATGAAACAAACACGATTGTAAGTGTTAGGATTGTCATATAAGTCAACCAAATGTCATTTTTAACCACTCATTGGATAACATTCATACATTTCATTCAAACTTGTGAAATGAACTATGCATGTTTCAATTCTACTTTTAAGCTTATTCTTTGATCACTACTACAGAATGCCTCATAGACATCAGACTTTTTTCATAATAGACATCAGATTCTCATTGGACGTTAAGTCGGTTGACGTCTATTGAAAATTAATAGACATTGGATTTTTGTCCGATGTGCATCTGTTTTTTAAAAAAATCTGACGTCTATTTGTTGAATAGACATCAAAGTTTTTGAAAAAACTGATGTCTATACTAAACTTTATACATCAGTTTTTTCGAAAGCCCGATGTCTATTCATCCAAACAAAATTAAAAAAAAAACCCATTAATATTATTCGAAAGAATAGAATCTTAGTAGACCAAAACTGAAGAATTTGCGCATGACCAAAATCACATTATTTCTTAAGATTGAATATGAAATTACAAATTTTCAAACAAACAAAACAAGATAGTCAAGGGAACAAAATTATAGATCTACAATGAGATACGAACAAACAAATATAATTACAAAAAATATCAATATTATTTTAGAAAAAGATGAAAATCTGGCACCCTTGAGACCAAAGCAAAGATCTTGAATTCCTGAAGAAAAAAAAAAAAAAAAAAAAAAAAAAAAAAAAAAAAAAAAAAAAAAAAAACATTGTATAAAATTACCATTAAAACAAGATGTAACAACAATAAGAAGATCTGCATCCAAGAAAGAAATGCATGCACCATTTTCGTTGGATCCAAACACAAAAGTGATACCATGATGAAGATGCAATATCATGAAACTAGAAAGGTAAACAATTGTTTTCTTAAAATCTCTTCACATATTATTTGCATGTGCCTAATTTTCTCAAGATCTGGAAAAAAAATACACCTAAAAAATTTCTTCAAGAGCGGATAAACGAGATTCAAACAAAAGTAAACAAGTGATACCTTCAAAATAATCAGATTTGAATAGAAGTAAACCGCAACATTAAAATCTTGATATGGTAGGGGTTATAAAAGCAATACCTGGATTGAAATAAACCACAACAAACGAAACTTTATATGAATGAAGTTAACCGCAACATTAGATTTGGATGGAATTAAACCGCAACATTAAAATCTAGTGTTTTTTAAAGTAAGAATTGAATGAAATTTATATATGTTCCAAGAGATGAGAGGGGAAGAATAGAACTTGTGATTGAGAGCACTACTACAAAAATGACCAAATGCAACACCTCTAATGTAACGGTATATACATAGGTGTTACATTTGCTTACCTATTGCAACACTTTCCTATCTATAGCTCTAAGGAAGTGTCTATTGCAACATCTAATGTAACGGTCTATAGATAGGCGTTGCATTTAATATTTTCCGTTGCCTTAACTAAGCTAATGCAACGCTACTTTAAAAATTAAAAAAAAAAACACTAAAAATTGGGCGCGACAATAGAAAATTTCCCCCCAAAATTTTCTGTACTGGACACATACACTCACACAAACCCTAACTCAAACTTCATTACTCCCACGCATACTCTCAGCTCAAAATTCGACAAAAATCAACAAAAATCATGCCATACTCTCAAATTTCTCAATCCCTTATCGTCCTTATTTGATCTCAACTGCACTAATCCCACGCATCAAGTTTTGAGTTTGAAGTATTTGGGTAAGAAATTGAAGTATTTGGGCGAAATTGAAGTATTTGGGCGAAATCGAAGTATTTATGAACGAAATCAATTTGAGTCTTTTGAGTAAGTATTTATGAGTTTTTTTAGTCATTCGAGGTTCATGTTTTTTATGTTTTGCCCAATTTTTATGAAATTTTTAGCACCAATTTAATTCAATATGAATTGGGTATTCATAATTTGTCCTATTTTCGAATTGGGTACTCATAATTTGATTCAATCAGAATTGGGTACCCCTAGAAGTTTTGAGTTTGAATGATTTTGGTCAAATTGATTTAGGCAAAAAATTGAAGTATTTAGGCGAAATCGACCCGAGTCTTTTGTGTAAGTATTCTGGGTTCATGATTTTGATGTTTTCCCCAATTTTTATGAATTTTTAGCCCCAATTTAATTCAATCTGAATTGGGTACTCATAATTTGTCCTATTTTCAACACTCGCTCTCCTTTGGTCTTTCGCACTGGTGCTGGTGGTGACAGATTCAGCCATCTTCATCTCGCTGCTTTATCGTCCTCGTCATGTCTTTGTGCTTCTTCCTATCATTAAAGGTCTAATAGCTTCCCCTGTATTAGGTAATTTTTTCCTGAATATTTCATCCCCTCTTCATTTTTAAACTTCATTTTTTTAATTAATATCTTGTTTATGATTCTGGGTTTGTATTTTTGTTGATTATACATTTTATTTGGATGGTATGTTGTATGAATTTGTGAGTATTGTGTTGTAAAGATCTTTAGTTTAGGAATTGAGCTGAGTTTATTAGCTACGGAGTTCAGTTGGCTCACCAACAAGTGCTCCTTAAGCACAAGTTTACTGAAGACCAAGAAGAGAAACGAATTCTCAACGTTTTGCTTATATTTCAAGTTGTTGTCTTAAGAAAACGATAGCAGCTTAAATATACAAGGCGTTCCTTCCTTATGAGGAAAGCTGGAACTTGACAAAATGAGTGTTCATACTCCTTTGCCATAAACAATAGTAAAACATGAAAATATCCTAGATTACAATAACAAAAGAAAGGAAAAAGGGCCTGAACAGCTGTGTCTTCCTGCATCTAGAAATTGCACGGATAATGATCCCCACTAGCAGCCTTGATACACACACATAAGATATTATTTAAGTAAATTATCAACTTAAAAGGAATTAAGTTTAGATAATTTAGGAATTGAAAGGCTGAGCATGAGCTTTTGCATTTGGATAGTCGGGACTTCTTCTTTAAAAACAACAGGCTGACAGTAGGCTAGTGTTCCACCACTTGGAGCTGATGATTTCTGAAATATTAGACAAATTAATCCACAATATGTGAGATGATCAATCATATATAATCAAGTTAATAATAACAAATTATTATTAAATAACTTGATCATTTATGACAGCTCTGAGTATAGGAAAACTTCTTAGATATGGACCCGTCGAGGGACCAATGTCGATATGGTGCATGGACCAGTCGAGGGAACAATGTGCATCTGTTAAACAAAGTACTTGTGGAGACCTATGCACCTGCATCAACAACATTACGTAGACCTTTTGTATATCAGTATGTCTCCCTAGGAATGTGTTTTGGCCTGCTTCCCTTCAGTAGTTTCCCTGTTAGAAAGTAGAAACTGCTCTTGTACAGTCTAGACCTACATATTTCTTACATTCTGAGAAAAATTGCTTCAAGAAGACAGACTTGGAAAACATTCAAATTATGAAAACATAATGTTGTCACTTTTTAAGTGTTTGATCTTTCACGCTACTTACTTCAGGTTAACTTGTTCTCGTATGCTGGTGGGCTATGAAAAGTGAAACAGTCACAGGACTTTGGTTCACTTTATTGCCTTGACATCTGCTTTTTAAATCCCTTGTCTGCAACACAAAATATCTCTTTCCTTTTCAAGTATTTTACCGGAATGACTCAAGAGTAGTTATACACATAGTACAAAAGTGTACACGACACTGTTCTAAACCAAAATCCATTCACCCTTTCACTGAGCACGGCTGCTCTATTAGAAGTCCACCTGCTGTTGACAATTTCTGATTTAGATGTGTAAGTAATGATCTTTCTGAATGCAATAGGCTTCGTATGGCAATACGGCAAGAATGACAAAGTAAATGCAAAAAGTTTACTCTCGTCTGATTTTCTGATTTCATAGCATACTCTTTTCTCCATGATTCTAACATTGTGAGCTACTAGTTATATTTTTGTTTTGACTAGTGCTTGCTGGTGTTTTTGGCTTCTCTCGCGGCTCTTCAATTGGTGTTTCTAAGACTACTCTCTTTTGTTGGTGGTTCTAGATGACAACTCAAGGGCCCCGTCTCAATGTTTCTAGACATGTGAGTATCAAAACATCATTGTTGTTAGTTCATGTTTGTGGTTAATAGCTAATACTTTAAATTTGTACTTTATTATTGTTGGTATTGTGCTTTATATGTGATGTTCTCATGTGCTTTATATATGTTGGTGACAATGAAACTATGAATCCGTTGTTTTGTCACTTTGGTTTATAAGTCTTATACAATATGTAAATTTCTTTTTTTTTCAACTACTTTAGGCAATGGGAAACTCAAGTAATGACTGGTTTCATTTTCCTAAATGGTCTGATGAATATGAAAACGGGTTAGATGTATATCTTGAGAAGAAATTTGCAACTGAAGCTCATGGAGATCAAATTGCATGCCCTTGTAGACAATGTGATAAGCGTTATTGGTTTTGTAGAAATATGGTCAGAGAGCATCTGATTTGTAAGGGCTTTGGTTTAAGAGAGGGAAGAACCTTAGAACATTGCTTAGATTCAATAGCAGATTTGGACAAAGAATGAGTCATAACTGATCATGATGGAGGTTTAGAAAATAATGACAACTTAACAGAGCTATTAGATAATATGCGAGAGGGACCAAATGACGAGGCAAAAAATTTCTTTAAACTAGTAGAGGATAGGCAGCAGGAATTATATCCTGGCTGCAAAAATGTATCTAAGCTCTCCTTCACGATACACTTTTTTCTTTTTAAGTGTGACCACAAGATAAGCAATGCAGCATTTGGTGAACTTCTAGAGCTTCTTAAAGACATTCTGCCTAATGCTAAGTTGCCAAATTCTTTCTATGAAAGTTGGATAGTTGTGCACATCTTGGATTTTTTTTGGACAATGTTATAAGTGAAACAAGAAAGAACAACATAATGGAAACTATGAGCAGAAGGGAGTTGTTTATTGTTGCTTAGCTTAAGTTTCATTTGTTAGTCTGGTCTAATCTCTTAGCTTTGGTTTGTTAGTATGGTATCAAGGCAGACACCAATTTAGATGGAGAAGTATTGGCTCTCATATTCGTGTATTCCCCTCTTTATTCTTCTTTGTCATCAGATGATTTCTTATAGAGGGTCAATCTTATGATATAAACTTGTCATTTTATATAAATTTTGTGAAGTAGTGTTGGCATGGATATGGTTGGTGAAGTGTACAACATGGTGGGAGTAGTGGTGGTTGTGGAGATTGCTATGCAGGTTTCTATGATATGGTGGTATGATTTTTTTGGATGTGTATTTTACGTGGAGGTCATGGCGAATTTTCTGTAGGAACGCAACATATATAGGGAGATTATATCCCTTAGTTTGAAATTTTAGGTTTGATAGTGTATCAATTCCCTCGTCATTATATATGTCATTCACAAAAGTAACATTATTTGTTTTGCAAGGAATTTGATATTGCCATTTTGCTTCTTAATGTTTGTAGATGATTGAGGATCGCAACGAAGATGGTGCTTTATTGGAGTAGTGCGGAAAGACTTTAAGCAAAGCTCAAGCTACTAGCTAGCCAATGAAATTTTGTAGATCTAATTTTTTGGATAAGAAACGATTATCTCATGTGCTAGCAATATGTTTTGGCTTATGAGCTGTAGGTGGTTATTATACGTCTCGGCACATACATTTTAGATAGCTTGATTGGATTTTGTAGTCAAAGCGCTATTAATTAATTAATTATAAGCTATCAAATTAATTAGTTTAATATTATTCGTACTTTTCTTATTATATACATACGGTAAATAATAATAATAATATTATTATTATTATTATTATTATTATTATTATTATTATAATTATTATTTCCGCCAAAATAATATTAATGTCGGCCACCCTAGTTAGCGTTGCATTAGATGCAATTAGAGTGCATATCATTGCAATTGAAAGCAAGAGCGTTGCCTTAGCTTCGTTAGCTTTACATTATGCCTGTTGTAATAGCACTATGAGCTAAGGTAACGCGTACATGATTCAAAGTAATAAGCGTTACATTAGACCCAAAATTGTGTTACCTTAGACCTAATGCAGCGCGGGTATTTGCAGCGCCTCCTGCCATTACCTTAGGTCTATTGTAACGTTTTTTTGGGTCTAAGGTAACGATTTTGGGGCGTTGCAATATGTCATTAATGTAGTAGTGGAGAGTTAGAAAAAAAAGAGAGAAAATAATAAACCAAGGGCTGAGAGTTGGGGACTAACAGGAGAGAGAAATAAACCTAAGGCTTTTAGCATTTTATTAGGCCACGACTCACGAGTACAAAACATCGAATTTCTAAAAAAAAAAAATAGTTGGAATACATATATACATCAGTTTTGCAAAAATATATGATGTCTAACTGACAATAAAGACATCAGTTTTCTTAAGAAGACTGGCGTCTATTATTAGACATCTGCTTTGTCAATAAAACTGATGTCTATTATTTGGCCTTAATTTCAAAACTGCCACCGGTCCCCTATATACATCAGTTTTTTAGTAGTGTGATGTCTATGCTGGTTTTTGTAGTAGTGGATTCAAAGCTTATTTTCGAATTTTAATGAAACGACCACGATTGTAGGAGTTACGATTGTCATATAAGTCAACCAAATGTCATTTTTAACCACACACATTGCATAACATTCATACATTTCATTCAAACATGTGAAACGAATTGTGCATGCTTCTATTCTAGTTTTAAGCTTATTCTTTGATTCTAAGCTTATTTTTGAATTCTAATGAAACGAACACGATTGTAGGTGTTAGGATTGTCATATAAGTCAACCAAATGTCATTTTTTACCACACTCGTTGCATAACATTCACAAATTTCATTGAAACTTGTAAAACGAAGTGTGCATGATTTTGTTCTACTTTTAAGCTTATTTTCGAATTCTAATGAAACAAACACGATTTTAGGTGTTAGGATTGTCATATAAGTAAAGCAAATGTCATTTTTAACCACACTCATTGCATAATATTCATACATTTCATTCAACAAGTAAAACGAACTTGCATATTCTACTTTTAAGCTTATTTTTGAGTTTTAACGAAACGACCACGATTGTAGGTCTTATGATTGTCATATAAGTAAACAAAATGTCATTTTTAACCACACTCATTGCATAACATTCATACATTTCATTCAAACATATGAAACAAACTGTGCATATTTCTTTTCTACTTTTAAGCTTATTCTTTAATTCTAATCTTATTTTTGAATGCGAATGAAGCAAACATGATTGTAGGTGTTAGGATTGTCATATAAGTCAACCAAATGTCATTTTTAACCACACACACTCATACATTTCATTCAAACATGTGAAACGAACTGTGGATGCTTATATTCTACTTTTAAGCTTAATCTTTGATTCTAAGCTTATTTTTGAATTCTAATGAAACGAACACGATTGTAGGTGTTAGGACTGTTATATAAGTCAACCAAATGGCATTTTTAACCACAAACATTGCATAACATTCACACATTTCATTGAAACTTGTAAAACGAAGTGTGCATGATTTTGTTCTACTTTTAAGCTTATTTTCGAATTCTAATGAAACAAACACGATTGTAGGTGTTAGGATTGTCATATAAGTAAACCAAACGTCATTTTTAACCACACTCATTGCATAACATTCATACATTTCATTCAAACACGTAAAACGAACTATGCATATTCTACTTTTAAGCTTATTTTTTAGTTTTAATGAAACGACCACGATTGTAGGTCTTATGATTGTCATATATGTAAACCAAATGACATTTTTAACCACACTCATTGCATAACATTTCATTCAAACATATGAAACAAACTGTGCAAATTTCTTTTCTACTTTTAAGCTTCTTTTCGAATTCTAATGAAACAAACACGATTGTAGGTGTTAGGATTGTCATATAAGAAAACGAAACGTCATTTTTAACCACACTCATTGCATAACATTAATACATTTCATTCAAACATGTAAAACGAACTATGCATGCTTCTATTTTACTTTTAAGCTTATTTTTGAATTTTAATGAAACGACCACGATTGTAGGTGTCATGATTGTCATAAAGTAAACCAAATGACATTTTTAACAACACTCATTGCATAACATTCATACATTTCATTCATACTTGTGAAACGAAGTGTGCATGATTTTGTGATACTTTTAAGGTTATTTTCGAATTCTAACGAACAAACACGATTATAGTTGTTTGGATTGTAATATAAGTAAACCAAACGTCATTTTTAACCACACTAAATGCATAACATTAATACATTTCATTCAAACATGTAAAACGAATTGTACATGCTTCTATTCTACTTTTAAGCTTATTTTTGAATTTTAATGAAACGACCACGATTGTAGGTGTTGTAGTTGACATAAAGTAAACCAAATGACGTTTTTAAGCACACTCATTGCATAACATTCATACATTTCATTCAAACATATGAAACATACTGTCTATGTTTCTTTTCTACTTTTAAGATTATTCTTTGATTCTCAGCTTATTTTTGTATGCGAATGAAGCAAACATGATTGTTGGTGTTAGGATTGTCATATAAATCAACAAAATGTCATTTTTACCCACACACATTGCATAACACTCATACATTTCATTCAAACATGTGAAACGAACTGTGCATGTTTCTATTATACTTTTAAGCTTATTCTTTGATTCTAAGCTTATTTTTAAATTCTAATGAAACGAACACGATTGTAGGAGTTAGAATTGTCATATAAGGAAACCAAATGTCATTTTTAACCACACTCATTGCATAACATTCATTCATTTCATTGAAACTTGTGAAACGAAGTGTGCATGATTTTGTTTTACTTTTAAGCTTATTTTCGAATTCTAATGAAAGAAACACGATTGTAAGTGTTAGGATTGTCATATAAGTCAACCAAATGTCATTTTTAACCACACTCATTGCATAAACATTCATACATTTCATTCAAACTTGTAAAACGAACTCTGCATGCTTCAATTCTACTTTTAAGCTTATTCTTGGATTCTAAGCTTATTTTTAAATTCTAATGAAACGACCACGATTGTAGGTGTTACGATTGTCATATAAGTAAACAAAATGTCATTTTTAACCACACACATTGCATAACATTCATACATTTCATTCAAACATTTGAAACGAACTGTGCATGCTTCTATTCTAGTTTAAAATTTATTCTTTGATTCTAAGCGTATTTTTGAATTCTAATCAAACGAACACGATTGTAGGTGTTAGGATTGTCATATAAGTCAACCAAATGTCATTTTTAACCACACTCATTGCATAACATTCATACATTTCATTGAAACTTATAAATCAAATTATGCATGATTTTGTACTACTTTTAAGCTTCTTTTCGAATTCTAATGAAACAAACACGATTGTAGGTGTTAGGATTGTCATATAAGTAAACCAAACGTCATTTTTAACCACACTCATTGCATAACATTAATACATTTCATTCAAACATGTAAAACGAATTGTACATGCTTCCATTTTACTTTTAAGCTTATTTTTGAATTTTAATGAAACGACCACGATTGTAGGTGTTATGATTGTCATAAAGTAAACCAAATGACATTTCATTCAAACATATGAAACAAACTGTCCATGATTCTTTTCTACTTTTAAGCTTATTCTTTGATTCTAAGCTTATTTTTGAATGCGAATGAAGCAAACATGATTGTAGGTGTTAGGATTGTCATATAAGTCAACAAAATGTCATTTTTAACCACACACATTGCATAACATTCATACATTTCATTCAAACATGTGAAACGAACTGTGCAAGCATCTATTACACTTTTAAGCTTATTCTTTGATTCTAAGCGTATTTTTGAATTCTAATGAAACGAACACGATTGTAGGTGTTAGGATTGTCATATAAGTCAACCAAATGTCATTTTTAACCACACTCATTGCATAATATTAACACATTCATTGAAACTTGTAAAACGAAGTGTGCATGATTTTGTTCTACGTTTAAGCTTATTTTCGAATTCTAATGAAACAAACACGATTGTAGGTCTTAGGATTGTCATATAAGTAAACCAAACGTCATTTTTAACCACACTCATTGCATAACATTCATACATTTCATTCAAACATGTAAAACGAATTGTCCATATTCTACTTTTAAGCTTATTTTTGAGTTTTAATGAAACGACCACGATTGTAGGTCTTATGATTGTCATATAAGTAAATCAACTGTCATTTTTAACCACACTCTTTGCATAACATTCATACATTTCATTCAAAAATATGAAACAAACTGTGCATATTTCTTTTCTAATTTTAAGCTTATTCTATGATTCTAATCTTATTTTTGAATGCGAATGAAGCAAACATGATTGTAGGTGTTAGGATTGTCATATAAGTAAACCAAACATCATTTTTAACCACACTCATTCCATAACATTAATACATTTCATTCAAACATGTAAAACGAATTGTGCAAGCTTCTATTCTACTTTTAAGCTTATTCTTTGATTCTAAGCTTATTTTTGAATTCTAATGAAACGAAAACGATTGTAGGTGTTAGGATTGTCATATAAGTCAACCAAATGTCATTTATAACCACACTCGTTGCATAACATTCACACATTTCATTGAAACTTGTAAAACGAAGTGTGCATGATTTTGTTCTACTTTTAAGCTTATTTTCGAATTCTAATGAAACAAACACGATTGTAGGTGTTAGGATTGTCATATAAGTAAACCAAATGTCATTTTTAACCACACACATTGCATAACATTCATACATTTCATTCAAACATTTGAAACGAACTGTGCATGCTTTTATTCTACTTTTAAACTTATTTTTTGATTCTAAGCTTATTTTTGAATTATAATGGAACGATCACGATTGTAGGTGTTACGATTAATGTCATTTTTAACCACACACATTGCATAACATTCACACATTTCATTTAAACAATTGAAACGAACTGTCCATGCTTCTATTCTACATTTAAGCTTATTCTATTATTCTAAACTTATTTTTAAATTCTAATGAAACAAACACGATTGTAGGTGTTAGGATTGTCATATAAGTAAACCAAACGTCATTTTTAACCACACTCATTGCATAACATTCATACATTTCATTCAAACATGTAAAACAAATTGTCCATATTCTACTTTTAAGCTTATTTTTGAGTTTTAATGAAACGACCAGGATTGTAGGTCTTATGATTGTCATATAAGTAAACCAAATGTCATTTTTAAAAACACTCATTGCATAACATTCATACATTTCATTCAAACATATGAGACAAACTGTGCATATTTCTTTTCTAATTTTAAGCTTATTCTATGATTCTAATCTTATTTTTGAATGCGAATGAAGCAAACATGATTGTAGGTGTTAGGATTGTCATATAAGTAAACCAAACGTCATTTTTAACCACACTCATTGCATAACATTAATACATTTCATTCAAACATGTAAAACGAATTGTGCAAGCTTCTATTCTACTTTTAAGCTTATTCTTTGATTCTAAGCTTATTTTTGAATTCTAATGAAACGAAAACGATTGTAGGTGTTAGGATTGTCATATAAGTCAACCAAATGTCATTTTTAACCACACTCGTTGCATAACATTCACACATTTAATTGAAACTTGTAAAACGAAGTGTGCATGATTTTGTTCTACTTTTAAGCTTATTTTCGAATTCTAATGAAACAAACACGTTTTTAGATGTTAGGATTGTCATATAAGTAAACCAAACGTCATTTTTAACCACACTCATTGCATAATATTCATACATTTCATTCAAACAAGTAAAACGAACTTGCATATTCTACATTTAAGCTTATTTTTGAGTTTTAATGAAACGACCACGATTGTAGGTCTTATGATTGTCATATAAGTAAACCAAATGTCATTTTTAACCACACTCATTGCATAACATTCATACATTTCATTCAAACATAAGAAACAAACTGTGCATATTTCTTTTCTACTTTTAAGCTTATTCTATAATTCTAATCTTATTTTTGAATGCGAATGAAGCAAACATGATTGTAGGTGTTATGATTGTCATATAAGTAAACCAAATGTCATTTTTAACCACACACATTGCATAACATTCATACATTTCATTCAAACAAGTAAAACGAACTTGCATATTCTACATTTAAGCTTATTTTTGAGTTTTAATGAAACGACCACGATTGTAGGTCTTATGATTGTCATATAAGTAAACCAAATGTCATTTTTAACCACACTCATTGCATAACATTCATACATTTCATTCAAACATAAGAAACAAAGTGTGCATATTTCTTTTCTACTTTTAAGCTTATTCTTTAATTCTAATCTTATTTTTGAATGCGAATGAAGCAAACATGATTGTAGGTGTTATGATTGTCATATAAGTAAACCAAATGTCATTTTTAACCACACACATTGCATAACATTCATACATTTCATTCAAACATTTGAAACGAACTGTGCATGCTTCTATTCTACTTTTAAGCTTATTTTTTTATTCTAAGCTTATTTTTGAATTATAATGGAACGACCACGATTGTAGGTGTTACGATTAATGTCATTTTTAACCACACACATTGCATAACATTCACACATTTCATTTAAACAATTGAAACGAACTGTCCATGCTTCTATTCTACATTTAAGCTTATTCTTTTATTCTAAACTTATTTTTGAATTCTAATGAAACGAACACGATTGTAGGTGTTAGGATTGTCATATAAGTCAACCAAATGTCATTTTTAACCACACTCGTTGCATAACATTCACACATTTCATTGAAACTTGTAAAACGAAGTGTGCATGCTTCTATTTCACTTTTAAGCTTATTATTTGATTCTAAGCTTATTTTTGAATTATAATGAAACGAACACGATTTTAGGTGTTAGGATTGCATATAAGTCAACCAAATGGCATTTTTAACCACACACATTGCATAACATTCATACATTTCCTTAAAACATGTGAAACAAATTGTGCATGCTTCAATTCTACTTTTAAGTTTATTTTTTGATTCTAACCTTATTTTTGAATTATAATGAAACAAAAACGATTGTAGGTGTTAGGATTGCATATAAGTCAACCAAATGGCATTTTCAACCACACATATTGCATAACAATCATACGTTTCATTCAAACATGTGAAACGAATTGTGTATGTTTCTATTCTACTTTTAAACTTATTCTTTGATTCTAAGCTTATTTTTGAATTCTAATGAAACGAACACGATTGTAGGTGTTAGGATTGTCATATAAGTCAACCAAACGTCATTTTTAACCACACTCATTGCATAATATTCATACATTTCATTCAAACAAGTAAAACGAACTTGCATGTTCTACATTTAAGCTTATTTTTGAGTTTTAATGAAACGACCACGATTGTAATTCTTATGATTGTCATATAAGTAAACCAAATGTCATTTTTAACCACACTCATTGCATAACATTCATACATTTCATTCAAACATAAGAAACAAACTGTGCATATTTCTTTTCTACTTTTAAGCTTATTCTTTAATTCTAATCTTATTTTTGAATGCGAATGAAGCAAACATGATTGTAGGTGTTAGGATTGTCATATAAGTCAACCAAATGTCATTTTTAACCACACACACTCATACATTTCATTCAAACATGTGTAACGAACTGTGGATGCTTATATTCTAATTTTAAGCTTAATCTTTGATTCTAAGCTTATTTTTGAATTCTTATGAAACAAACACGATTGTAGGTGTTAGGATTGTCGTATTAGTCATCCAATTGTCATTTTTAACCACACTCATTGCATAACATTCATACATTTCATTGAAACTTGTGAAACGAAGTGTGCATGATTTTGTTTTACTTTTAAGCTTATTTTCGAATTCTAATGAAACAAACACCATTTTAAGTGTTAGGATTGTCATATAAGTCAACCAAATGTCATTTTTAACCACATCATTGCATAACATTCATACATTTCATTCAAACATAAGAAACAAAGTGTGCATATTTCTTTTCTACTTTTAAGCTTATTCTATAATTCTAATCTTATTTTTGAATGCGAATGAAGCAAACATGATTGTAGGTGTTATGATTGTCATATAAGTAAACCAAATGTCATTTTTAACCACACACATTGCATAACATTCATACATTTAATTCAAACAAGTAAAACGAACTTGCATATTCTACATTTAAGCTTATTTTTGAGTTTTAATGAAACGACCACGATTGTAGGTCATATGATTGTCATATAAGTAAACCAAAAGTCATTTTTCACCACACTCATTGCATAACATTCATACATTTCATTCAAACATAAGAAACAAACTGTGCATATTTCTTTTCTACTTTTAAGCTTATTCTTTAACTCTAATCTTATTTTTGAATGCGAATGAAGCAAACATGATTGTAGGTGTTAGGATTGTCATATAAGTCAATCAAATGTCATTTTCAACCACACACACTCATACATTTCATTCAAACATGTGAAACGAACTGTGGATGCTTATATTCTACTTTTAAGCTTAATCTTTGATTCTAAGCTTATTTTTGAATTCTAATTAAAGAAACACGATTGTAGGTGTTAGGATTGTCATATAAGAAACCAAATGTCATTTTTAACCACACACATTGCATACCATTTATACATTTCATTCAAACATTTGAAACGAACTTTGCATGCTTCTATTCTACTTTTACGCTTATTCTTTGCTTCTAAGCTTATTTTTGAATTATAATGAAACAAACACGATTGTAGGTTTTAGGATTGCATATAAGTCAACCAAATGGCATTTTCAACCACATACATTGCATAACAATCATACATTTCATTCAAACATGTAAAACGAATTGTCCATATTCTACTTTTAAGCTTATTTTTGAGTTTTAATGAAACGACCACGATTGTAGGTCTTATGATTGTCATATAAGTAAACCAAATGTCATTTTTAAAAACACTCATTGAATAACATTCATACATTTCATTCAAACATATGAGACAAATTGTGCATATTTCTTTTCTAATTTTAAGCTTATTCTATGATTCTAATCTTATTTTTGAATGCGAATGAAGCAAACATGATTGTAGGTGTTAGGATTGTCATATAAGTAAACCAAACGTCATTTTTAACCACACTCATTGCATAACATTAATACATTTCATTCAAACATGTAAAACGAATTGTGCAAGCTTCTATTCTACTTTTAAGCTTATTCTTTGATTCTAAGCTTATTTTTGAATTCTAATGAAACGACCACGATTGTAGGTGTTAGGATTGTCATATAAGTCAACCAAATGTCATTTTTAACCACACTCGTTGCATAACATTCACACATTTAATTGAAACTTGTAAAACGAAGTGTGTATGATTTTGTTCTACTTTTAAGCTTGTTTTGAATTTTAATGAAACAAACACGATTTTAGATGTTAGGATTGTTATATAAGTAAACCAAACGTCATTTTTAACCACACTCATTGCATAATATTCATACATTTCATTCAAACAAGAATAACGAACTTGCATATTCTACATTTAAGCTTATTTTTGAGTTTTAATGAAACGACCACGATTGTAGGTCTTATGATTGTCATATAAGTAAACCAAATGTCATTTTTAACCACACTCATTGCATAACATTCATACATTTCATTCAAACATAAGAAACAAACTGTGCATACTTCTTTTCTACTTTTAAGCTTATTCTTTAATTCTAATCTTATTTTTGAATGCGAATGAAGCAAACATGATTGTAGGTGTTATGATTGTCATATAAGTAAACCAAATGTCATTTTTAACCACACACATTGCATAACATTCATACATTTCATTCAAACAAGTAAAACGAACTTGCATATTCTACATTTAAGCTTATTTTTGAGTTTTAATGAAACGACCACGATTGTAGGTCTTATGATTGTCATATAAGCAAACCAAATGTCATTTTTAACCACACTCATTGCATAACATTCATACATTTCATTCAAACATAAGAAACAAACTGTGCATACTTCTTTTCTACTTTTAAGCTTATTCTTTAATTCTAATCTTATTTTTGAATGCGAATGAAGCAAACATGATTGTAGGTGTTATGATTGTCATATAAGTAAACCAAATGTCATTTTTAACCACACACATTGCATAACATTCATACATTTCATTCAAACATTTGAAACGAACTGTGCATGCTTCTATTCTACTTTTAAGCTTATTTTTTGATTCTAAGCTTATTTTTGAATTATAATGGAACGACCACGATTGTAGGTGTTACGATTAATGTCATTTTTAACCACACACATTGCATAACATTCACACATTTCATTTAAACAATTGAAACGAACTGTCCATGCTTCTATTCTACATTTAAGCTTATTCTTTTATTCTAAACTTATTTTTGAATTCTAATGAAACGAACACGATTGTAGGTGTTCGGATTGTCATATAAGTCAACCAAATGTCATTTTTAACCACACTCGTTGCATAACATTCACACATTTCATTGAAACTTGTAAAACGAAGTGTGCATGCTTCTATTTCACTTTTAAGCTTATTCTTTGATTCTAAGCTTATTTTTGAATTATAATGAAACGAACACGATTGTAGGTGTTAGGATTGCATATAAGTCAACCAAATGGCATTTTTAACCACACACATTGCATAACATTCATACATTTCCTTAAAACATGTGAAACAAATTGTGCATGCTTCAATTCTACTTTTAAGTTTATTCTTTGATTCTAACCTTATTTTTGAATTATAATGAAACAAAAACGATTGTAGGTGTTAGGATTGCATATAAGTCAACCAAATGGCATTTTCAACCACACATATTGCATAACAATCATACGTTTCATTCAAACATGTGAAACGAATTGTGTATGTTTCTATTCTACTTTTAAACTTATTCTTTGATTCTAAGCTTATTTTTGAATTCTAATGAAACGAACACGATTGTAGGTGTTAGGATTGTCATATAAGTCAACCAAACGTCATTTTTAACCATACTCATTGCATAATATTCATACATTTCATTCAAACAAGTAAAACGAACTTGCATGTTCTACATTTAAGCTTATTTTTGAGTTTTAATGAAACGACCACGATTGTAATTCTTATGATTGTCATATAAGTAAACCAAATGTCATTTTTAACCACACTCATTGCATAACATTCATACATTTCATTCAAACATAAGAAACAAACTGTGCATATTTCTTTTCTACTTTTAAGCTTATTCTTTAATTCTAATCTTATTTTTGAATGCGAATGAAGCAAACATGATTGTAGGTGTTAGGATTGTCATATAAGTCAACCAAATGTCATTTTTAACCACACACACTCATACATTTCATTCAAACATGTGTAACGAACTGTGGATGCTTATATTCTAATTTTAAGCTTAATCTTTGATTCTAAGCTTATTTTTGAATTCTTATGAAACAAACACGATTGTAGGTGTTAGGATTGTCGTATTAGTCATCCAAATGTCATTTTTAACCACACTCATTGCATAACATTCATACATTTCATTGAAACTTGTGAAACGAAGTGTGCATGATTTTGTTTTACTTTTAAGCTTATTTTCGAATTCTAATGAAACAAACATCATTTTAAGTGTTAGGATTGTCATATAAGTCAACCAAATGTCATTTTTAACCACATCATTGCATAACATTCATACATTTCATTCAAACATAAGAAACAAACTGTGCATATTTCTTTTCTACTTTTAAGCTTATTCTATAATTCTAATCTTATTTTTGAATGCGAATGAAGCAAACATGATTGTAGGTTTTATGATTGTCATATAAGTAAACCAAATGTCATTTTTAACCACACACATTGCATAACATTCATACATTTCATTCAAACAAGTAAAACGAACTTGCATATTCTACATTTAAGCTTATTTTTGAGTTTTAATGAAACGACCACGATTGTAGGTCTTATGATTGTCATATAAGTACACCAAAAGTCATTTTTCACCACACTCATTGCATAACATTCATACATTTCATTCAAACATAAGAAACAAACTGTGCATATTTCTTTTCTACTTTTAAGCTTATTCTTTAACTCTAATCTTATTTTTGAATGCGAATGAAGCAAACATGATTGTAGGTGTTAGGATTGTCATATAAGTCAATCAAATGTCATTTTCAACCACACACACTCATCCATTTCATTCAAACATGTGAAACGAACTGTGGATGCTTATATTCTACTTTTAAGCTTAATCTTTGATTCTAAGCTTATTTTTGAATTCTAATTAAAGAAACACGATTGTAGGTGTTAGTATTGCATATAAGTCAACCAAATGGCATTTTTAACCACACACATTGCATAACATTTATACATTTCATTCAAACATGTGAAACGAATTGTGCATGCTTCAATTCTACTTTTAAGCTTATTCTTTGATTCTAAGCTTATTTTCGAATTTTAATGAAACGACCATGATTGTAGGTGTTACGATTGTCATATAAGAAACCAAATGTCATTTTTAACCACACACATTGCATACCATTTATACATTTCATTCAAACATTTGAAACGAACTTTGCATGCTTCTATTCTGCTTTTACGCTTATTCTTTGCTTCTAAGCTTATTTTTGAATTATAATGAAACAAACACGATTGTAGGTTTTAGGATTGCATATAAGTCAACCAAATGGCATTTTCAACCACACACATTGCATAACAATCATACATTTCATTCAAACATGTGAAACGAATTGTGTATGCTTCTATTCTACTTTTAAACTTATTCTTTGATTCTAAGCTTATTTTTGAATTCTAATGAAACGAACACGATTGTAGGTATTAGGATTGTCATATAAGTCAACCAAATGTCATTTTTAACCACACTCATTACATAACATTCATACATTTCATTGAAACTTGTAAATCGAAGTGTGCATGATTTTGTTCTACTGTTAAGCTTATTTTCGACTTCTAATAAAACAACCACGATTGTAGGTGTTAAGATTGTCATATGAGTCAACCAAATATCATTTTTAACCACACTCATTGCATAACATTCATACATTTTAGTCAAACTTATGAAACGAACTGTGCATGCTTCAATTCTACTTTTAAGTTTATTCTTTGATTCTAAGCTTATTTTCGAATTTTAATGAAACGAAAACGATGGTAGGTGTTATGATTGTCATATAAGTAAACCAAATGTCATTTTTAACCACACACATTACATAACATTCACACATTTCATTCAAACATGTGAAACGAATTGTGCATGCTTTTATTCTACTTTTAAACTTATTCTTTGATTCTAAGCTTATATTTGAATTCTAATGAAACGAACACGATTGTAGGTGTTAGGATTGTCATATAAGTCAACCAAATGTCATTTTTAACCACACTCGTTGCATAACATTCACACATTTCATTGAAACTTGTAAAACGAAGTGTGCATGGTTCTATTTCACTTTTAAGCTTATTCTTTGATTCTAAGTTTTTTTTTGAATTATAATGAAACGAACACGATTGTAGGTGTTAGGATTGCATATAAGTCAACCAAATGGCATTTTTAACCACACACATTGCATAACATTCATACATTTCCTTAAAACATGTGAAACAAATTGTGCATGCATCTATTCTACTTTTAAACTTATTCTTTGAATCTCAGCTTATTTTTGAATTCTAATGAAACGAACACGATTGTAGGTATTAGGATTGTCATATAAGTCAACCAAATTTCATTTTTAACCACACTCATTACATAACATTCATACATTTCATTGAAACTTGTAAATCAAGTCGCTTCGTAGTATAATTAAGCCTAACTTTGTATTACGGCGAAATCGGCATAAGGGTGGTTATGTTGGTGTATTATTTGAATGGTTTAAGTTCATAAAAACGAATCTTAGGGGCTGTTTTGAACAGAATTATGTATTAAAGTGAGGAGTACGTGATTAAGGGTCTTGTTAGTCGTTTTTGTATTCGTAAGTCAATGGAAAAGGAGGGGCGAAGTTATGGAGGTTTCTTGTTACTTTTGTATTAGTCCATAATAGCTAAGAAATGCATACAACATACATATCATACATTGTAGGTGCAAGAACTAATTAGTATATTTTGCATACTTATGTAGAGTCCGAGTTCGTAGAAGAACAGTTTTAGTACTTGCTGAGCTATTGTGAGACTTACTGCTAAACAAGGTAAGAAGAATTACTTATCTCCTACAAAGGAACTTCTAAATGCGTTTTCAAAGTGGAGAAGTATCACATAAATTGTTTTACTATAAGGTTTGTGATTTCGAAAGGTAATTGCTATGTGAAAGGTTTAAATGCAAAGGTTTACCAGGTTTAATAATTTATACAAGTAAGATTTCTTAAAGGTTTTTGTATATGTTGTTAACTCTGGTAAGGTTGTTAACTTGAGTACAGGGTGACCATAATGGTCTAAGTATATCGTGCACAAAGAATAGATAGGGTGGATTGATCCTCCACCTTGAACCTTTATATCCTCCCCTTGGGAACAGGACCCTAGTGGGATGCATGCATTCGAGATTATTGGTTGAAGGAAGTCAGCCCTAATACTGAAGGAAAAAGGAACAAAGGAGAATGATTTTTATCGTATCGTTTATTATATTTTCTATACTACTTAAATGTTATCGGTTCCGATGTTTTAAATTATTCAAAGTTTTTAGCCGTGCTATGTGCCTAAGAAAAATATATATTTTATTTTAAAACTGTTTTCTAGATAAGTTGCTTCTTACTCAACCCGTTTGGTTGACGATTTCTACGTTTTCATAGCCTTGCAGGTTAGTTATGAAGTGCTTGGGGATAGTCAAGGGTTCAGAGTGACGATCGCTTACCGTATTAAATAAAGTCCACACTTAGTTAATTTATCGCTTCCGCATTTCAATTAAGATTATTCGAGAATTGTATTTCATTCTTTTGGGATGTAACACATTTATATACTGTATATTTGGAGTTATTAGATCATTAGAATTGACCTTCTGCCTTAACGATTGAACTAGGATGTCAATCGTAGCGGTAACACTCCCAATTGTCCTTGTTATAAATTAAATGCATTTTCTAAAATCTCAGGAAATTGGTGGTGTTACACAATTGAAACGAACTGTGCATGATTCTATTCTACTTTTAAGCTTATTCTTTGATTCTAAGCTTATTTTTGAATTATAATGAAACGAACACGATTGTAGGTGTTAGTATTGCATATAAGTCAACCAAATGGCATTTTTAACCACACACATTGCATAACATTCATACATTTCATTCAAACATGTGAAACGAATTGTGCATGCTTCTATTCTACTTTTAAGCTTACTGTTTGATTCTAAGCGTATTTTTGAATTCTAATGAAACGAACACGATTGTAGATGTTAGTATTGTCATATAAGTCAACCAAATATCATTTTTAACCACACTCATTGCATAACATTCATACATTTCATTGAAACTTGTGAAACGAAGTGTGCATGATTTTGTTTTACTTTTAAGCTTATTTTCGAATTCTAATGAAACAAACGCGATTTTAAGTGTTAGGATTGTCATACAAGTCAACCAATGTCATTTTAACCACACTCATTGCATAACATTCATACATTTCATTCAAACTTGTGAAATGAACTATGCATGCTTCAATTCTACTTTTAAGCTTATTCTTTGATTCTAAGCTTATTTTGGAATTTTAATGAAACGACCACGATTGTAGGAGTTATGATTGTCATATAAGTAAACCAAATGTCATTTTTAACCACACACATTGCATAACATTCATACATTTCATTCAAACATTTGAAACGAACTGTGCATGCTTCTATTCTACTTTTAAGCTTATTCTTTGATTCTAAGCTTATTTTTGAATTATAATGGAACGACCACGATTGTAGGTGTTACGATTGTCATATAAGTAAACCAAATGTCAATTTTAACCACACACATTGCATAACATTCACACATTTCATTCAAACAATTGAAACGAACTGTGCATGCTTCTATTCTACATTTAAGCTTATTCTTTTATTCTAAGCTTATTTTTGAATTCTAATGAAACGAACACAATTGTAGGTGTTAGGATTGTTATATAAGTCAACCAAATGTCATTTTTAACCACACTCGTTGCATAACATTCGCACATTTCATTGAAACTTGTAAAACGAAGTGTGCATGCTTCTATTTCACTTTTAAGCTTATTCTTTGATTCTAAGCTTATTTTTGAATTATAATGAAACGAACACGATTGCAGGTGT
This sequence comes from Spergularia marina, assembly GCA_963680865.1. NCBI lineage: Eukaryota > Viridiplantae > Streptophyta > Magnoliopsida > Caryophyllales > Caryophyllaceae > Spergularia > Spergularia marina. The sequence continues at coordinate 14,183,057 of OY804553.1, read as the reverse complement.
TAGGATTGCATATAAGTCAACCAAATGGCATTTTTAACCACACACATTGCATAACATTCATACATTTCATTGAAACTTGTAAATCGAAGTATGCATGATTTTGTTCTACTTTTAAGCTTATTTTCGAATTCTAATGAAACAACCACGATTGTAGGTGTTAGGATTGTCATATGAGTCAACCAAATATCATTTTTAACCACACACATTGCATAACATTCATACATTTCATTCAAACATTTGAAACGAACTGTGCATGCTTCTACTCTACTTTTAAGCTTATTCTTTGATTCTAAGCTTATTTTCGAATTTTAATGAAACGACCACGATTGTAGGTCTTATGATTGTCATATAAGTAAACCAAATGTCATTTTTAACCACACACATTGCATAACATTCATACATTTCATTCAAACATTTGAAACGAACTGTGCATGCTTCTACTCTACTTTTAAGCTTATTCTTTGATTCTAAGCTTATTTTCGAATTTTAATGAAACGACCACGATTGTAGGTCTTAGGATTGTCATATAAGTAAACCAAACGTCATTTTTAACCACACTCATTGCATAACATTCATACATTTCATTCAAACATGTAAAACGAACTCTGCATATTCTACTTTTAAGTTTATTTTTGAGTTTTAATGAAACGACCACGATTTTAGGTCTTATGATTGTCATATAAGTAAACCAAATGTCATTTTTAACAACACTTATTGCATAACATTCATACATTTCATTCAAACATATGAAACAAACTGTGCATATTTCTTTTCTAATTTTAAGCTTATTCTTTGATTCCAATCTTATTTTTGAATGCGAATGAAGCAAACATGATTGTAGGTGTTAGGATTGTCATATAAGTAAACCAAACGTCATTTTTAACCACACTCATTGCATAACATTAATACATTTCATTCAAACATGTAAAACGAATTGTGCAAGCTTCTATTCTACTTTTAAGCTTATTTTTGAATTTTAATGAAACGACCACGATTGTAGGTGTTATGGTTGTCATATAGTAAATCAAATAACGTTTTTAACCACACTCATTGCATAACATTCATACATTTCATTCAAACATATGAAACAAATTGTCCATGTTTCTTTTCTACTTTTAAGCTTATTCTTTGATTCTAAGCTTATTTTCGAATTTTAATGAAACGACCACTATTGTAGGTGTTATGATTGTCATATAAGTAAACCAAATGTCATTTTTAACCACACACATTGCATACCATTCATACATTTCATTCAAACATTTGAAACGAACTGTGCATGCTTCTACTCTACTTTTAAGCTTATTTTTGAATTATAATCAAACGAACACGATTGTAGGTGTTAGGATTGCATATAAGTCAACCAAATGGCATTTTTAACCACACTCATTGCATAACATTCATACATTTCATTCAAACATGTGAAACGAATTGTGCATGCTTCTATTCTACTATTAAGCTTATTCTTTGATTCTAAGCTTATTTTTGAATTCTAATGAAACGAACACGATTGTACATGTTAGGATTGTCATATAAGTCAACCAAATGTCATTTTTAACCACACTCATTGCATAACATTCATACATTTCATTGAAACTTGTGAAACGAAGTGTGCATGATTTTGTTTTACATTTAAGCTTATTTTCGAATTCTAATGAAACAAACACGATTGTAAGTGTTAGGATTGTCATATAAGTCAACCAAATGTCATTTTTAACCACACTCATTGCATAACATTCATACATTTCCTTCAAACTTGTGAAACGAATTATGCATGCTTCAATTCTACTTTTCAGCTTATTCTTTGATTCTAAGCTTATTTTTGAATTATAATGAAACGACCACGATTGTAGGAGTTATGATTGTCATATAAGTAAACCAAATGTCATTTTTAACCACACACATTACATAACATTCATACATTTCATTCAAACATTTGAAACGAACTGTGCATGATTCTATTCTACTTTTAAGCTTATTCTTTGATTCTAAGCTTATTTTTGAATTATAATGAAACGAACACGATTGTAGGTGTTAGTATTGCATATAAGTCAACCAAATGGCATTTTTAACCACACACATTGCATAACATTCATACATTTCATTCAAACATGGGAAACGAATTGTGCATGCTTCTATTCTGCTTTTAAGCTTACTCTTTGATTCTAAGCTTATTTTTGAATTCTAATGAAACGAACACGATTGTAGATGTTAGGATTGTCATATAAATCAACCAAATGTCATTTTTAACCACACTCATTGCATAACATTCATAAATTTCATTGAAACTTGTGAAACGAAGTGTGCATGATTTTGTTTTACTTTTAAGCTTATTTTCGAATTCTAATGAAACAAACACGATTTTAAGTGTTAGGATTGTCATACAAGTCAACCAAATGTCATTTTAACCACACTCATTGCATAACATTCATACATTTCATTCAAACTTGTGAAATGAACTATGCATGCTTCAATTTTACTTTTAAGCTTATTCTTTGATTCTAAGCTTATTTTCGAATTTTAATGAAACGACCACGATTGTAGGAGTTATGATTGTCATATAAGTAAACCAAATGTCATTTTTAACCACACACATTGTATAACATTCATACATTTCATTCAAACATTTGAAACGAACTGTGCATGCTTCTCTTCTACTTTTAAGCTTATTCTTTGATTCTAAGCTTATTTTTGAATTATAATGGAACGACCACGATTGTAGGTGTTACGATTGTCATATAAGTAAACCAAATGTCATTTTTAACCACACACATTGCATAACATTCACACATTTCATTTAAACAATTGAAACGAACTGTGCATGCTTCTATTCTACATTTATGCTTATTCTTTTATTCTAAGCTTATTTTTGAATTCTAATGAAACGAACACGATTGTAGGTGTTAGGATTGTCATATAAGTCAACCAAATGTCATTTTTAACCACACTCGTTGCATAACATTCGCACATTTCATTGAAACTTGTAAAACGAAGTGTGCATGCTTCTATTTCACTTTTAAGCTTATTCTTTGATTCTAAGCTTATTTTTGAATTATAATGAAACGAACACGATTGTAGGTGGTAGGATTGCATATAAGTCAACCAAATGGCATTTTTAACCACACACATTGCATAACAGTCAAACATTTCCTTAAAACATGTGAAACGAATTGTGCATCCATCAATTCTACTTTTAAGCTTATTCTTAGATTCTAAGCTTATTTTCGAATTTTAATGAAACGACCACAATTGTAGGTGTTACGATTGTCATATAAGTAAACCAAATGTCATTTTTAACCACACGCATTGCATACCATTCATACATTTCATTCAAACATTTGAAACGAACAGTGCATGATTCTATTCTACTTTTAAGCTTATTCTTTGATTCTAAGCTTATTTTTGAATTATAACGAAACGAACACGATTGTAGGTGTTAGGATTGCATATAAGTCAACCAAATGGCATTTTTAACCACACACATTGCATAACATTCATACATTTCCTTAAAACATGTGAAACGAATTGTGCATGCATCTATTCTACTTTTAAGCTTATTATTTGATTCTAAGCTTATTTTTGAATTCTAATGAAACGAACACGATTGTAGGTATTAGGATTGTCATATAAGTCAATCAAATGTCATTTTTAACCACATTCATTGCATAACATTCATACATTTCATTGAAACTTGTAAATCGAAGTGTGCATGATTTTGTTCTACTTTTAAGGTTATTTTCGACTTCTAATGAAACAACGACGATTGTAGGTGTTAGGATTGTCATATGAGTCAACCAAATATCATTTTTAAGCTCACTCATTGCATAACATTCATAAACTTCATTCAAACTGGTGAAACGAACTGTGCATGCTTCAATTCTACTTTTAAGCTTATTCTTTGATTCTAATCTTATTTTCGAATTTTAATGGAACGACCACGATTGTAGGTGTTATGATTGTCATATAAGTAAACCAAATGTCATTTTTAACCACACACATTGCATACCATTCATACATTTCATTCAAACATTTGAAACGAACTGTGCATGCTTCTATTCTACTTTTAAGCTTATTCTTTGATTCTAAGCTTATTTTTGAATTATAATGAAACGAACACGATTGTAGGTGTTAGGATTGCATATAAGTCAACCAAATGGCATTTTTAACCACACACATTGCATAACATTCATACATTTCATTCAAACATGTGAAACGAATTATGCATGCTTCTAATCTACTTTTAAACTTAACCTTTGATTCTAAGCTCATATTTGAATTCTAATGAAACGAACACGATTTTAGGTGTTAGGATTGTCATATAAGTCAACCAAATGTCATTTTTAACCACACTCGTTGCATTACATTCACACATTTCATTGAAACTTGTAAAACGAAGTGTGCATAATTTTGTTTTACTTTTAAGGTTATTTTCGAATTCTAATGAAACAAACACGATTTTAAGTGTTAGGATTGTCATACAAGTCAACCAAATGTCATTTTATCCACACTCATTGCATAACATTCATACATTTCATTCAAACTTGTGAAATGAACTATGCATGCTTCAATTCTACTTTTAAGCTTATTCTTTGATTCTAAGCTTATTTTCGAATTTTAATGAAACGACCACGATTGTAGGAGTTATGATTGTCGTATAAGTAAACCAAATGTAATTTTTAACCACACACATTGCATAACATTCATACATTTCATTCAAACATTTGAAACGAACTGTGCATGCTTCTATTCTACTTTTAAGCTTATTCTTTGATTCTAAGCTTATTTTTGAATTATAATGGAACGACCACGATTGTAGGTGTTACGATTGTCATATAAGTAAACCAAATGTCATTTTTAACCACACACATTGCATAACATTCACACATTTCATTCAAACAATTGAAACGAACTGTACATGCTTCTATTCTACATTTAAGCTTATTCTTTTATTCTAAGCTTATTTTTGAATTCTAATAAAACGAACACGATTGTAGGTGTTAGGATTGTCATATAAGTCAACCAAATGTCATTTTTAACCACACTCGTTGCATAACATTCGCACATTTCAGTGAAACTTGTAAAACGAAGTGTGCATGCTTCTATTTCACTTTTAAGCTTATTCTTTGATTCTAAGCTTATTTTTGAATTATAATGAAACGAACACGATTGTAGGTGTTAGGATTGCATATAAGTTAACCAAATGGCATTTTTAACCACACACATTGCATAACATTCATACATTTCCTTAAAACATGTGAAACGAATTGTGCATGCATCTATTCTACTTTTAAGCTTATTCTTTGATTGTAAGCTTATTTTTGAATTCTAATGAAACGAACACGATTGTAGGTATTAGGATTGTCATATAAGTCAACCAAATATCATTTTTAACCACACTCATTGTATAACATTCATACATTTCATTGAAACTTGTAAATCGAAGTGTGCATGATTTTGTTCTACTTTTAATCTTATTTTCGAATTCTAATGAAACAACCACGATTGTAGGTGTTAGGATTGTCATATGAGTCAACTAAATATCATTTTTAACCACACTCATTGCATAACATTCATACATTTCCTTAAAACATGTGAAACGAATTGTGCATGCATCTATTCTACTTTTAAGCTTATTCTTTGATTCTAAGCTTATTTTTGAATTCTAATGAAACGAACACGATTGTAGGTGTTAGGATTGTCATATAAGTCAACCAAATGTCATTTTTCACCACAGTCGTTGCATAACATTCACACATTTCATTGAAACTTGTAAAACGAAGTGTGCATGCTTCTATTTCACTTTTAAGCTTATTCTTTGATTCTAAGCTTATTTTTTAATTATAATGAAACGAACACGATTGTAGGTGTTAGGATTGCATATAAGTCAACCAAATGGCATTTTTAACCACACAAATTGCATAACATTCATACATTTCATTGAAACTTGTAAATCGAAGTATGCATGATTTTGTTCTACTGTTAAGCTTATTTTCGAATTCTAATGAAACAACCACGATTGTAGGTGTTAGGATTGTCATATGAGTCAACCAAATATCATTTTTAACCACACACATTGCATAACATTCATACATTTCATTCAAACATTTGAAACGAACTGTGCATGCTTCTACTCTACTTTTAAGCTTATTCTTTGATTCTAAGCTTATTTTCGAATTTTAATGAAACGACCACGATTGTAGGTCTTATGATTGTCATATAAGTAAACCAAATGTCATTTTTAACCACACACATTGCATAACATTCATACATTTCATTCAAACATTTGAAACGAACTGTGCATGCTTCTACTCTACTTTTAAGCTTATTCTTTGATTCTAATCTTATTTTTGAATTATAATCAAACGAACACGATTGTAGGTATTAGGATTGTCATATAAGTCAACCAAATATCATTTTTAACCACACTCATTGCATAACATTCCTACATTTCATTGAAACTTGTAAATCGAAGTGTGCATGATTTTATTGTACTTTTAAGCTTACTCTTTGATTCTAAGCTTATTTTTGAATTCTAATGAAACGAACTGTGCATGATTCTATTGTACTTTTAAGCTTATTCTTTGATTCTAAGCTTATTTTTGAATTATAATAAAACGAACACGATTGTAGGTGTTAGTATTGCATATAAGTCAACCAAATGGCATTTTTAACCACACACATTGCATAACATTCATACATTTCATTCAAACATGTGAAACGAATTGTGCATGCTTCTATTCTGCTTTTAAGCTTACTCTTTGATTCTAAGCTTATTTTTGAATTCTAATGAAACGAACACGATTGTAGATGTTAGGATTGTCATATAAGTCAACCAAATGTCATTTTTAACCACACTCATTGCATAACATTCATACATTTCATTGAAACTTGTGAAACGAAGTGTGCATGATTTTGTTTTACATTTAAGCTTATTTTCGAATTCTAATGAAACAAACACGATTGTAAGTGTTAGGATTGTCATATAAGTCAACCAAATGTCATTTTTAACCACACTCATTGCATAACATTCATACATTTCCTTCAAACTTGTGAAACGAATTATGCATGCTTCAATTCTACTTTTAAGCTTATTCTTTGATTCTAAGCTTATTTTTGAATTATAATGAAACGACCACGATTGTAGGAGTTATGATTGTCATATAAGTAAACCAAATGTCATTTTTAACCACACACATTGCATAACATTCATACATTTCATTCAAACAATTGAAACGAACTGTGCATGATTCTATTCTACTTTTAAGCTTATTCTTTGATTCTAAGCTTATTTTTGAATTATAATGAAACGAACACGATTGTAGGTGTTAGTATTGCATATAAGTCAACCAAATGGCATTTTTAACCACACACATTGCATAACATTCATACATTTCATTCAAACATGTGAAACGAATTGTGCATGCTTCTATTCTGCTTTTAAGCTTACTCTTTGATTCTAAGCTTATTTTTGAATTCTAATGAAACGAACACGATTGTTGATGTTAGGATTGTCATATAAGTCAACCAAATGTCATTTTTAACCACACTCATTGCATAACATTCATACATTTCATTGAAACTTGTGAAACGAAGTGTGCATGATTTTGTTTTACTTTTAAGCTTATTTTCGAATTCTAATGAAACAAACACGATTTTAAGTGTTAGGATTGTCATACAAGTCAACCAAATGTCATTTTAACCACACTCATTGCATAACATTCATACATTTCATTCAAACTTGTGAAATGAACTATGCATGCTTCAATTCTACTTTTAAGCTTATTCTTTGATTCTAAGCTTATTTTCGAATTTTAATGAAACGACCACGATTGTAGGAGTTATGATTGTCATATAAGTAAACCAAATGTCATTTTTAACCACACACATTGCATAACATTCATACATTTCATTCAAACAATTGAAACGAACTGTGCATGCTTCTATTCTACATTTAAGCTTATTCTTTTATTCTACGCTTATTTTTGAATTCTAATGAAACGAACACGATTGTAGGTGTTAGGATTGTCCTATAAGACAACCAAATGTCATTTTTAACCACACTCGTTGCATAACATTCGCACATTTCATTGAAACTTGTAAAACGAAGTGTGCATGCTTCTATTTCACTTTTAAGCTTATTCTTTGATTCTAAGCTTATTTTTGAATTATAATGAAACGAACACGATTGTAGGTGTTAGGATTGCATATAAGTCAACCAAATGGCATTTTTAACCACACAAATTGCATAACATTCATACATTTCATTGAAACTTGTAAATCGAAGTATGCATGATTTTGTTCTACTTTTAAGCTTATTTTCGAATTCTAATGAAACAACCACGATTGTAGGTGTTAGGATTGTCATATGAGTCAACCAAATATCATTTTTAACCACACACATTGCATAACATTCATACATTTCATTCAAACATTTGAAACGAACTGTGCATGCTTCTACTCTACTTTTAAGCTTATTCTTTGATTCTAAGCTTATTTTCGAATTTTAATGAAACGACCACGATTGTAGGTCTTATGATTGTCATATAAGTAAACCAAATGTCATTTTTAACCACACACATTGCATAACATTCATACATTTCATTCAAACATTTGAAACGAACTGTGCATGCTTCTACTCTACTTTTAAGCTTATTCTTTGATTCTAATCTTATTTTTGAATTATAATCAAACGAACACGATTGTAGGTATTAGGATTGTCATATAAGTCAACCAAATATCATTTTTAACCACACTCATTGCATAACATTCATACATTTCATTGAAACTTGTAAATCGAAGTGTGCATGATTTTGTTCTACTTTTAATCTTATTTTCGAATTCTAAGGAAACAACCACGATTGTAGGTGTTAGGATTGTCATATGAGTCAACCAAATATCATTTTTAACCACACTCATTGCATAACATTCATACATTTCATTCAAACTTGTGAAACGAACTGTGCATGCTTCAAATCTACTTTTAAGCTTATTCTTTGATTATAAGCTTATTTTCGAATTTTAATGAAACGACCACGATTGTAGGTGTTATGATTGTCATATAAGTAAACCAAATGTCATTTTTAACCACACACATTGCATAACATTCATACATTTCCTTCAAACATTTGAAACGAACTGTGCATGCTTCTACTCTACTTTTAAGCTTATTCGTTGATTCTAATCTTATTTTTGAATTATAATCAAACGAACACGATTGTAGGTGTTAGGATTGCATATAAGTCAACCAAATGGCATTTTTAACCACACTCATTGCATAACATTCATACATTTCATTCAAACATGTGAAACGAATTGTGCATGCTTCTATTCTACTATTAAGCTTATTCTTTGATTCTAAGCTTATTTTTGAATTCTAATGAAACGAACACGATTGTAGATGTTAGGATTGTCATATAAGTCAACCAAATGTCATTTTTAACCACACTCTTTGCATAACATTCATACATTTCATTGAAACTTGTGAAACGAAGTGTGCATGATTTTGTTTTACATTTAAGCTTATTTTCGAATTCTAATGAAACAAACACGATTGTAAGTGTTAGGATTGTCATATAAGTCAACCAAATGTCATTTTTAACCACACTCATTGCATAACATTCATACATTTCCTTCAAACTTGTGAAACGAATTATGCATGCTTCAATTCTACTTTTAAGCTTATTCTTTGATTCTAAGCTTATTTTTGAATTATAATGAAACGACCACGATTGTAGGAGTTACGACTGTCATATAAGTAAACCAAATGTCATTTTTAACCACACACATTGCATAACATTCATACATTTCATTCAAACAATTGAAACGAACTGTGCATGATTCTATTGTACTTTTAAGCTTATTCTTTGATTCTAAGCTTATTTTTGAATTATAATGAAACGAACACGATTGTAGGTGTTAGTATTGCATATAAGTCAACCAAATGGCATTTTTAACCACACACATTGCATAACATTCATACATTTCATTCAAACATGTGAAACGAATTGTGCATGCTTCTATTCTGCTTTTAAGCTTACTCTTTGATTCTAAGCTTATTTTTGAATTCTAATGAAACGAACACGATTGTAGATGTTAGGATTGTCATATAAGTCAACCAAATGTCATTTTTAACCACACTCATTGCATAACATTCATACATTTCATTGAAACTTGTGAAACGAAGTGTGCATGATTTTGTTTTACATTTAAGCTTATTTTCGAATTCTAATGAAACAAACACGATTGTAAGTGTTAGGATTGTCATATAAGTCAACCAAATGTCATTTTTAACCACACTCATTGCATAACATTCATACATTTCCTTCAAACTTGTGAAACGAATTATGCATGCTTCAATTCTACTTTTAAGCTTATTCTTTGATTCTAAGCTTATTTTTGAATTATAATGAAACGACCACGATTGTAGGAGTTATGATTGTCATATAAGTAAACCAAATGTCATTTTTAACCACACACATTGCATAACATTCATACATTTCATTCAAACAATTGAAACGAACTGTGCATGATTCTATTCTACTTTTAAGCTTATTCTTTGATTCTAAGCTTATTTTTGAATTATAATGAAACGAACACGATTGTAGGTGTTAGTATTGCATATAAGTCAACCAAATGGCATTTTTAACCACACACATTGCATAACATTCATACATTTCATTCAAACATGTGAAACGAATTGTGCATGCTTCTATTCTGCTTTTAAGCTTACTCTTTGATTCTAAGCTTATTTTTGAATTCTAATGAAACGAACACGATTGTAGATGTTAGGATTGTCATATAAGTCAACCAAATGTCATTTTTAACCACACTCTTTGCATAACATTCATACATTTCATTGAAACTTGTGAAACGAAGTGTGCATGATTTTGTTTTACATTTAAGCTTATTTTCGAATTCTAATGAAACAAACACGATTGTAAGTGTTAGGATTGTCATATAAGTCAACCAAATGTCATTTTTAACCACACTCATTGCATAACATTCATACATTTCCTTCAAACTTGTGAAACGAATTATGCATGCTTCAATTCTACTTTTAAGCTTATTCTTTGATTCTAAGCTTATTTTTGAATTATAATGAAACGACCACGATTGTAGGAGTTACGACTGTCATATAAGTAAACCAAATGTCATTTTTAACCACACACATTGCATAACATTCATACATTTCATTCAAACAATTGAAACGAACTGTGCATGATTCTATTGTACTTTTAAGCTTATTCTTTGATTCTAAGCTTATTTTTGAATTATAATGAAACGAACACGATTGTAGGTGTTAGTATTGCATATAAGTCAACCAAATGGCATTTTTAACCACACACATTGCATAACATTCATACATTTCATTCAAACATGTGAAACGAATTGTGCATGCTTCTATTCTGCTTTTAAGCTTACTCTTTGATTCTAAGCTTATTTTTGAATTCTAATGAAACGAACACGATTGTAGATGTTAGGATTGTCATATAAGTCAACCAAATGTCATTTTTAACCACACTCATTGCATAACATTCATACATTTCATTGAAACATGTGAAACGAAGTGTGCATGATTTTGTTTTACATTTAAGCTTATTTTCGAATTCTAATGAAACAAACACGATTGTAAGTGTTAGGATTGTCATATAAGTCAACCAAATGTCATTTTTAACCACACTCATTGCATAACATTCATACATTTCCTTCAAACTTGTGAAACGAATTATGCATGCTTCAATTCTACTTTTAAGCTTATTCTTTGATTCTAAGCTTATTTTTGAATTATAATGAAACGACCACGATTGTAGGAGTTATGATTGTCATATAAGTAAACCAAATGTCATTTTTAACCACACACATTGCATAACATTCATACATTTCATTCAAACAATTGAAACGAACTGTGCATGATTCTATTCTACTTTTAAGCTTATTCTTTGATTCTAAGCTTATTTTTGAATTATAATGAAACGAACACGATTGTAGGTGTTAGTATTGCATATAAGTCAACCAAATGGCATTTTTAACCACACACATTGCATAACATTCATACATTTCATTCAAACATGTGAAACGAATTGTGCATGCTTCTATTCTGCTTTTAAGCTTACTCTTTGATTCTAAGCTTATTTTTGAATTCTAATGAAACGAACACGATTGTAGATGTTAGGATTGTCATATAAGTCAACCAAATGTCATTTTTAACCACACTCATTGCATAACATTCATACATTTCATTGAAACTTGTGAAACGAAGTGTGCATGATTTTGTTTTACTTTTAAGCTTATTTTCGAATTCTAATGAAACAAACACGATTTTAAGTGTTAGGATTGTCATACAAGTCAACCAAATGTCATTTTAACCACACTCATTGCATAACATTCATACATTTCATTCAAACTTGTGAAATGAACTATGCATGCTTCAATTCTACTTTTAAGCTTATTCTTTGATTCTAAGCTTATTTTCGAATTTTAATGAAACGACCACGATTGTAGGAGTTATGATTGTCATATAAGTAAACCAAATGTCATTTTTAACCACACACATTGCATAACATTCATACATTTCATTCAAACAATTGAAACGAACTGTGCATGCTTCTATTCTACATTTAAGCTTATTCTTTTATTCTACGCTTATTTTTGAATTCTAATGAAACGAACACGATTGTAGGTGTTAGGATTGTCCTATAAGACAACCAAATGTCATTTTTAACCACACTCGTTGCATAACATTCGCACATTTCATTGAAACTTGTAAAACGAAGTGTGCATGCTTCTATTTCACTTTTAAGCTTATTCTTTGATTCTAAGCTTATTTTTGAATTATAATGAAACGAACACGATTGTAGGTGTTAGGATTGCATATAAGTCAACCAAATGGCATTTTTAACCACACAAATTGCATAACATTCATACATTTCATTGAAACTTGTAAATCGAAGTATGCATGATTTTGTTCTACTTTTAAGCTTATTTTCGAATTCTAATGAAACAACCACGATTGTAGGTGTTAGGATTGTCATATGAGTCAACCAAATATCATTTTTAACCACACACATTGCATAACATTCATACATTTCATTCAAACATTTGAAACGAACTGTGCATGCTTCTACTCTACTTTTAAGCTTATTCTTTGATTCTAAGCTTATTTTCGAATTTTAATGAAACGACCACGATTGTAGGTCTTATGATTGTCATATAAGTAAACCAAATGTCATTTTTAACCACACACATTGCATAACATTCATACATTTCATTCAAACATTTGAAACGAACTGTGCATGCTTCTACTCTACTTTTAAGCTTATTCTTTGATTCTAATCTTATTTTTGAATTATAATCAAACGAACACGATTGTAGGTATTAGGATTGTCATATAAGTCAACCAAATATCATTTTTAACCACACTCATTGCATAACATTCATACATTTCATTGAAACTTGTAAATCGAAGTGTGCATGATTTTGTTCTACTTTTAATCTTATTTTCGAATTCTAAGGAAACAACCACGATTGTAGGTGTTAGGATTGTCATATGAGTCAACCAAATATCATTTTTAACCACACTCATTGCATAACATTCATACATTTCATTCAAACTTGTGAAACGAACTGTGCATGCTTCAAATCTACTTTTAAGCTTATTCTTTGATTATAAGCTTATTTTCGAATTTTAATGAAACGACCACGATTGTAGGTGTTATGATTGTCATATAAGTAAACCAAATGTCATTTTTAACCACACACATTGCATAACATTCATACATTTCCTTCAAACATTTGAAACGAACTGTGCATGCTTCTACTCTACTTTTAAGCTTATTCGTTGATTCTAATCTTATTTTTGAATTATAATCAAACGAACACGATTGTAGGTGTTAGGATTGCATATAAGTCAACCAAATGGCATTTTTAACCACACTCATTGCATAACATTCATACATTTCATTCAAACATGTGAAACGAATTGTGCATGCTTCTATTCTACTATTAAGCTTATTCTTTGATTCTAAGCTTATTTTTGAATTCTAATGAAACGAACACGATTGTAGATGTTAGGATTGTCATATAAGTCAACCAAATGTCATTTTTAACCACACTCTTTGCATAACATTCATACATTTCATTGAAACTTGTGAAACGAAGTGTGCATGATTTTGTTTTACATTTAAGCTTATTTTCGAATTCTAATGAAACAAACACGATTGTAAGTGTTAGGATTGTCATATAAGTCAACCAAATGTCATTTTTAACCACACTCATTGCATAACATTCATACATTTCCTTCAAACTTGTGAAACGAATTATGCATGCTTCAATTCTACTTTTAAGCTTATTCTTTGATTCTAAGCTTATTTTTGAATTATAATGAAACGACCACGATTGTAGGAGTTACGACTGTCATATAAGTAAACCAAATGTCATTTTTAACCACACACATTGCATAACATTCATACATTTCATTCAAACAATTGAAACGAACTGTGCATGATTCTATTGTACTTTTAAGCTTATTCTTTGATTCTAAGCTTATTTTTGAATTATAATGAAACGAACACGATTGTAGGTGTTAGTATTGCATATAAGTCAACCAAATGGCATTTTTAACCACACACATTGCATAACATTCATACATTTCATTCAAACATGTGAAACGAATTGTGCATGCTTCTATTCTGCTTTTAAGCTTACTCTTTGATTCTAAGCTTATTTTTGAATTCTAATGAAACGAACACGATTGTAGATGTTAGGATTGTCATATAAGTCAACCAAATGTCATTTTTAACCACACTCATTGCATAACATTCATACATTTCATTGAAACTTGTGAAACGAAGTGTGCATGATTTTGTTTTACATTTAAGCTTATTTTCGAATTCTAATGAAACAAACACGATTGTAAGTGTTAGGATTGTCATATAAGTCAACCAAATGTCATTTTTAACCACACTCATTGCATAACATTCATACATTTCCTTCAAACTTGTGAAACGAATTATGCATGCTTCAATTCTACTTTTAAGCTTATTCTTTGATTCTAAGCTTATTTTTGAATTATAATGAAACGACCACGATTGTAGGAGTTATGATTGTCATATAAGTAAACCAAATGTCATTTTTAACCACACACATTGCATAACATTCATACATTTCATTCAAACAATTGAAACGAACTGTGCATGATTCTATTCTACTTTTAAGCTTATTCTTTGATTCTAAGCTTATTTTTGAATTATAATGAAACGAACACGATTGTAGGTGTTAGTATTGCATATAAGTCAACCAAATGGCATTTTTAACCACACACATTGCATAACATTCATACATTTCATTCAAACATGTGAAACGAATTGTGCATGCTTCTATTCTGCTTTTAAGCTTACTCTTTGATTCTAAGCTTATTTTTGAATTCTAATGAAACGAACACGATTGTAGATGTTAGGATTGTCATATAAGTCAACCAAATGTCATTTTTAACCACACTCATTGCATAACATTCATACATTTCATTGAAACTTGTGAAACGAAGTGTGCATGATTTTGTTTTACTTTTAAGCTTATTTTCGAATTCTAATGAAACAAACACGATTTTAAGTGTTAGGATTGTCATACAAGTCAACCAAATGTCATTTTAACCACACTCATTGCATAACATTCATACATTTCATTCAAACTTGTGAAATGAACTATGCATGCTTCAATTCTACTTTTAAGCTTATTCTTTGATTCTAAGCTTATTTTCGAATTTTAATGAAACGACCACGATTGTAGGAGTTATGATTGTCATATAAGTAAACCAAATGTCATTTTTAACCACACACATTGCATAACATTCATACATTTCATTCAAACAATTGAAACGAACTGTGCATGCTTCTATTCTACATTTAAGCTTATTCTTTTATTCTACGCTTATTTTTGAATTCTAATGAAACGAACACGATTGTAGGTGTTAGGATTGTCCTATAAGACAACCAAATGTCATTTTTAACCACACTCGTTGCATAACATTCGCACATTTCATTGAAACTTGTAAAACGAAGTGTGCATGCTTCTATTTCACTTTTAAGCTTATTCTTTGATTCTAAGCTTATTTTTGAATTATAATGAAACGAACACGATTGTAGGTGTTAGGATTGCATATAAGTCAACCAAATGGCATTTTTAACCACACAAATTGCATAACATTCATACATTTCATTGAAACTTGTAAATCGAAGTATGCATGATTTTGTTCTACTTTTAAGCTTATTTTCGAATTCTAATGAAACAACCACGATTGTAGGTGTTAGGATTGTCATATGAGTCAACCAAATATCATTTTTAACCACACACATTGCATAACATTCATACATTTCATTCAAACATTTGAAACGAACTGTGCATGCTTCTACTCTACTTTTAAGCTTATTCTTTGATTCTAAGCTTATTTTCGAATTTTAATGAAACGACCACGATTGTAGGTCTTATGATTGTCATATAAGTAAACCAAATGTCATTTTTAACCACACACATTGCATAACATTCATACATTTCATTCAAACATTTGAAACGAACTGTGCATGCTTCTACTCTACTTTTAAGCTTATTCTTTGATTCTAATCTTATTTTTGAATTATAATCAAACGAACACGATTGTAGGTATTAGGATTGTCATATAAGTCAACCAAATATCATTTTTAACCACACTCATTGCATAACATTCATACATTTCATTGAAACTTGTAAATCGAAGTGTGCATGATTTTGTTCTACTTTTAATCTTATTTTCGAATTCTAAGGAAACAACCACGATTGTAGGTGTTAGGATTGTCATATGAGTCAACCAAATATCATTTTTAACCACACTCATTGCATAACATTCATACATTTCATTCAAACTTGTGAAACGAACTGTGCATGCTTCAAATCTACTTTTAAGCTTATTCTTTGATTATAAGCTTATTTTCGAATTTTAATGAAACGACCACGATTGTAGGTGTTATGATTGTCATATAAGTAAACCAAATGTCATTTTTAACCACACACATTGCATAACATTCATACATTTCCTTCAAACATTTGAAACGAACTGTGCATGCTTCTACTCTACTTTTAAGCTTATTCGTTGATTCTAATCTTATTTTTGAATTATAATCAAACGAACACGATTGTAGGTGTTAGGATTGCATATAAGTCAACCAAATGGCATTTTTAACCACACTCATTGCATAACATTCATACATTTCATTCAAACATGTGAAACGAATTGTGCATGCTTCTATTCTACTATTAAGCTTATTCTTTGATTCTAAGCTTATTTTTGAATTCTAATGAAACGAACACGATTGTAGATGTTAGGATTGTCATATAAGTCAACCAAATGTCATTTTTAACCACACTCTTTGCATAACATTCATACATTTCATTGAAACTTGTGAAACGAAGTGTGCATGATTTTGTTTTACATTTAAGCTTATTTTCGAATTCTAATGAAACAAACACGATTGTAAGTGTTAGGATTGTCATATAAGTCAACCAAATGTCATTTTTAACCACACTCATTGCATAACATTCATACATTTCCTTCAAACTTGTGAAACGAATTATGCATGCTTCAATTCTACTTTTAAGCTTATTCTTTGATTCTAAGCTTATTTTTGAATTATAATGAAACGACCACGATTGTAGGAGTTACGACTGTCATATAAGTAAACCAAATGTCATTTTTAACCACACACATTGCATAACATTCATACATTTCATTCAAACAATTGAAACGAACTGTGCATGATTCTATTGTACTTTTAAGCTTATTCTTTGATTCTAAGCTTATTTTTGAATTATAATGAAACGAACACGATTGTAGGTGTTAGTATTGCATATAAGTCAACCAAATGGCATTTTTAACCACACACATTGCATAACATTCATACATTTCATTCAAACATGTGAAACGAATTGTGCATGCTTCTATTCTGCTTTTAAGCTTACTCTTTGATTCTAAGCTTATTTTTGAATTCTAATGAAACGAACACGATTGTAGATGTTAGGATTGTCATATAAGTCAACCAAATGTCATTTTTAACCACACTCATTGCATAACATTCATACATTTCATTGAAACTTGTGAAACGAAGTGTGCATGATTTTGTTTTACATTTAAGCTTATTTTCGAATTCTAATGAAACAAACACGATTGTAAGTGTTAGGATTGTCATATAAGTCAACCAAATGTCATTTTTAACCACACTCATTGCATAACATTCATACATTTCCTTCAAACTTGTGAAACGAATTATGCATGCTTCAATTCTACTTTTAAGCTTATTCTTTGATTCTAAGCTTATTTTTGAATTATAATGAAACGACCACGATTGTAGGAGTTACGATTATCATATAAGTAAACCAAATGTCATTTTTAACCACACACATTGCATAACATTCATACATTTCATTCAAACAATTGATACGAACTGTGCATGATTCTATTCTACTTTTAAGCTTATTCTTTGATTCTAAGCTTATTTTTGAATTATAATGAAACGAACACGATTGTAGGTGTTAGGATTGCATATAAGTCAACCAAATGGCATTTTTAACCACACACATTGCATAACATTCATACATTTCCTTAAAACATGTGAAACGAATTGTGCATGCATCTATTCTACTTTTAAGCTTATTCTTTGATTCTAAGCTTATTTTTGAATTCTAATGAAACGAACACGATTGTAGATGTTAGGATTGTCATATAAGTCAACCAAATGTCATTTTTAACCACACTCATTGCATAACATTCATACATTTCATTGAAACTTGTGAAACGAAGTGTGCATGATTTTGTTTTACTTTTAAGCTTATTTTCGAATTCTAATGAAACAAACACGATTTTAAGTGTTAGGATTGTCATACAAGTCAACCAAATGTCATTTTAACCACACTCATTGCATAACATTCATACATTTCATTCAAACTTGTGAAATGAACTATGCATGCTTCAATTCTACTTTTAAGCTTATTCTTTGATTCTAAGCTTATTTTCGAATTTTAATGAAACGACCACGATTGTAGGAGTTATGATTGTCATATAAGTAAACCAAATGTCATTTTTAACCACACACATTGCATAACATTCATACATTTCATTCAAACATGTGAAACGAATTGTGCATGCTTCTATTCTGCTTTTAAGCTTACTCTTTGATTCTAAGCTTATTTTTGAATTCTAATGAAACGAACACGATTGTAGATGTTAGGATTGTCATATAAGTCAACCAAATGTCATTTTTAACCACACTCATTGCATAACATTCATACATTTCATTGAAACTTGTGAAACGAAGTCTGCATGATTTTGTTTTACTTTTAAGCTTATTTTCGAATTCTAATGAAACAAACACGATTTTAAGTGTTAGGATTGTCATACAAGTCAACCAAATGTCATTTTAACCACACTCATTGCATAACATTCATACATTTCATTCAAACTTGTGAAATGAACTATGCATGCTTCAATTCTACTTTTAAGCTTATTCTTTGATTCTAAGCTTATTTTCGAATTTTAATGAAACGACCACGATTGTAGGAGTTATGATTGTCATATAAGTAAACCAAATGTCATTTTTAACCACACTCGTTGCATAACATTCGCACATTTCATTGAAACTTGTAAAACGAAGTGTGCATGCTTCTATTTCACTTTTAAGCTTATTCTTTGATTCTAAGCTTATTTTTGAATTATAACGAAACGAACACGATTGTAGGTGTTAGGATTGCATATAAGTCAACCAAATGGCATTTTTAACCACACACATTGCATAACATTCAAACATTTCCTTAAAACATGTGAAACGAATTGTGCATCCATCAATTCTACTTTTAAGCTTATTCTTAGATTCTAAGCTTATTTTCGAATTTTAATGAAATGACCACAATTGTTGGTGTTACGATTGTCATATAAGTAAACCAAATGTCATTTTTAACCACACGCATTGCATACCATTCATACATTTCATTCAAACATTTGAAACGAACTGTGCATGATTCTATTCTACTTTTAAGCTTATTCTTTGATTCTAAGCTTATTTTTTAATTATAATGAAACGAACACGATTGTAGGTGTTAGGATTGCATATAAGTCAACCAAATGGCATTTTTAACCACACACATTGCATAACATTCATACATTTCCTTAAAACATGTGAAACGAATTGTGCATGCATCTATTCTACTTTTAAGCTTATTCTTTGATTCTAAGCTTATTTTTGAATTCTAATGAAACGAACACGATTGTAGGTATTAGGATTGTCATATAAGTCAACCAAATGTCATTTTTAACCACACTCATTGCATAACATTTATACATTTCATTGAAACTTGTAAATCGAAGTGTGCATGATTTTGTTCTACTTTTAAGGTTATTTTCGACTTCTAATGAAACAACCACGATTGTAGGTGTTAGGATTGTCATATGAGTCAACCAAATATCATTTTTAACCACACTCATTGCATAACATTGATGTAAAACTCACTCTAATTTTTTTGTGTTTTTGAGTTTATAACGCAGCGGAATTAAAACAGAAAATAAAGGATATGAATTAGTCTAGAATCCTCGCAAGAATACTCGACTAAGACTAATTTGTACTAAGATCACAAAGAAACAAGCACAAACAAACGGCAAGCACCAAGATCACATAGAAACAAGGTACAAACCAAAAGAATACCTCGCAAGGCCAAGATTTTGAAGGAAACTCCCTTCGACTCTTTGATATTAATGCTCAAACTTATATATAAAACATTACAATAAGACTCTCTATTTATACTACTCTTAAGACTCCTAAACTTACCTAAAGTCAAGTTAAGAACCAGATTTGGATCTTCCCTTAAACAGACTTCATGCTTATTGCTGAAACTTTCCTAAACTCTCCTATAACAACTTGGAAACCTTTTAAGGCTCCTTTATTCCACAAAATTACTGTAAATTAGACACTTTCCTAAACTTAAACAAACACACAAATAATATTAAGTATTATATCTACTAAGAACTTCCTTGGACGTGCATGGCTTGGGGAATATAGCAGATTCGGCCATCCTTGTGTGCCCGCGTAGAAACTGAACAACTCAACTTAAAACAGGCATATCTCCATCGTTACTTAACCAATTAAGGCATTTGACCACTTTTCGGAAAGCTTAGATCAAGAACTTTACTTTCCAATTTATGGATCCTCTAAATACTGAATAGTTTAAAAGATATCTAGCCTGGAAGTTGACGTGATGGTCTTTAACTTCTATTATTACCTTTGACCCATAGCTCCCATGCATCAATCTCCCCTTCTTTGAAAAGATTCGTCCTCGAATCTGAAGTCCTCAAGTAGAGAAACATATTCCCACAACCACCCGGATCATATACAAGGATCACAATGAGAAGTAGAACTAACACAAACACTAAACATATGCCCAAGTATTTGTCCTTTAACTCATCATCTTCAATGTACTTGATCAGTTTTGAAACACCATGATCTTCAATATCAATCCACTTCATACCAATCATTCCTTGATGCACAATCTTTCGACCATCGTGTTTGTATTCTTGTTCTTTACCTTTGAATTCGGTGCTATCTTTGTAGAGACACAACAACAATCTTGACTTACCTTTGACATCTTCATGAAATCCCTTATTAATATAGAGATCAACATAAGATTTGTATGAACTTCGATCATCCATTTTCTGGTAAACCAACTTGTGATCTATCTCATTTTCAATTATAACCCCATGTTCATTGGAAGTCGTTACTTTCTCTTCCCCAAAAGATTTTAGTGAAGAATCAATTCTTTCCTCCTTAGAAGAAGTATCATAAAGATCCAATGTTTTGGCTTGATCACTAATCTCAATGTCTTCATGCTCTTGGATTTGTATGAATTCGAGTTCTTGCAATTGTTCCTCCAAGTTTACTTCTTTGATTTCTTCTTTGTCTTCACAAGAATCATGCTTTTCAAGATGTGCACTCCTAACTTTCTTCAAGTCATCTTGCATACGGTCAAGTTTCTTCATCATGTCCAACAAAATCAGATCATTATTTGCTTGTTCATGCTCATAAGAAGACTTTTTGAACGACACATCTTCAATAAAGTTCCTTGGCATATATCGTTTACGTAGCTTGCACTTGAGTACTTCCCACGAATGAATCTTGCACTTACCTTCATGTTTGCGTCGCTTCTTCAAAATTTCAAACCAATGGAATGCGTCTCTTACCAAAATAAGTTTCACATGATCGAATCTTTCACGATCATCAAAACCAATTCGATTGAATTTACGCTCGATCTTTCTTTCCCAATTTAAATAATCTTCAGAATCACCACTCCCATCAAACTTAGGAAATTTATAATTCATTGATAAGCAACAATCAACCACAACCAAGACTAACAAAGCATAGAAGTTTGTTATAACCAAGCTCTGATACCAATTTGATGTAAAACTCACTCTAATTTTTTTGTGTTTTTGAGTTTATAACGCAGCGGAATTAAAACAGAAAATAAAGGATATGAATTAGTCTAGAATCCTCGCAAGAATACTCGACTAAGACTAATTTGTACTAAGATCACAAAGAAACAAGCACAAACAAACGGCAAGCACCAAGATCACATAGAAACAAGGTACAAACCAAAAGAATACCTCGCAAGGCCAAGATTTTGAAGGAAACTCCCTTCGACTCTTTGATATTAATGCTCAAACTTATATATAAAACATTACAATAAGACTCTCTATTTATACTACTCTTAAGACTCCTAAACTTACCTAAAGTCAAGTTAAGAACCAGATTTGGATCTTCCCTTAAACAGACTTCATGCTTATTGCTGAAACTTTCCTAAACTCTCCTATAACAACTTGGAAACCTTTTAAGGCTCCTTTATTCCACAAAATTACTGTAAATTAGACACTTTCCTAAACTTAAACAAACACACAAATAATATTAAGTATTATATCTACTAAGAACTTCCTTGGACGTGCATGGCTTGGGGAATATAGCAGATTCGGCCATCCTTGTGTGCCCGCGTAGAAACCGGACAACTCAACTTAAAACAGGCATATCTCCTTCGTTACTTAACCAATTAAGGCATATGACCACTTTTCGGAAAGCTTAGATCAAGAAATTTACTTTCCAATTTATGGATCCTCTAAATACTGAATAGTTTAAAAGATATCTAGCCTGGAAGTTGACGTGATGGTCTTTAACTTCTATTATTACCTTTGACCCATAGCTCCCATGCATCAAACATTCATAAATTTCATTCAAACTTGTGAAACGAACTGTGCATGCTTCAATTCTACTTTTAAGCTTATTCTTTGATTCTAATCTTATTTTCGAATTTTAATGAAACGACCACGATTGTAGGTGTTATGATTGTCATATAAGTAAACCAAATGTCATTTTTAACCACACACATTGCATACCATTCATACATTTCATTTAAACATTTGAAACGAACTGTGCATGCTTCTATTCTACTTTTAAGCTTATTCTTTGATTCTAAGCTTATTTTTGAATTATAATGAAACGAACACGATTGTTGGTGTTAGGATTCCATATAAGTCAACCAAATGGCATTTTTAACCACACACATTGCATAACATTCATACATTTCATTCAAACATGTGAAACGAATTGTGCATGCTTCTAATCTACTTTTAAACTTATTCTTTGATTCTAAGCTTATATTTGAATTCTAATGAAACGAACACGATTTTAGGTGTTAGGATTGTCATATAAGTCAACCAAATGTCATTTTTAACCACACTCGTTGCATTACATTCACACATTTCACTGAAACTTGTAAAATGAAGTGTGCATGATTTTGTTCTACTTTTAAGCTTTTTTTCGAATTCTAATGAAACAAACACGATTGTAGGTGTTAGGATTGTAATATAAGTAAACCAAACGTCATTTTTAACCACACTCATTGCATAACATTCATACATTTCATTCAAACATGTAAAACGAACTGTGTATATTCTACTTTTAAGCTTATTTTTGAGTTTTAATGAAACGACCACGATTGTAGGTCTTATGATTGTCATATAAGTAAACCAAATGTCATTTTTAACAAGACGCATTGCATAACATTCATACAATTTATTCAAACATGTAAAACGAATTGTGCAAGCTTCTATTCTACTTTTAAGCTTATTTTTGAATTTTAATGAAACGACCACGATTGTAGGTGTTATGGTTGTCATATAGTAAACCAAATGACGTTTTTAACCACACTCATTGCATAACATTCATCCATTTCATTCAAACATATGAAACAAACTGTCCATGTTTATTTTCTACTTTTAAGCTTATTCTTTGATTCTAAGCTTATTTTTGTATGCGAATGAAGCAAACATGATTGTAGGTATTAGGATTGTCATATAAGTCAACAAAATGTCATTTTTAACCACACACATTGCATACCATTCATACATTTCATTCAAACATGTGAAACGAACTGTGCATGCTTCTATTATACTTTTAAGCTTATTATTTCATTCTAAGCTTATTTTTGAATTCTCATGAAACGAACACAATTGCAGGTGTTAGGATTGTCATATAAGTCAACCAAATGTCATTTTTAACCACACTCATTGCATAACATTCATACATTTCATTTAAACTTGTGAAACGAAGTGTGCATGATTTCGTTTTACTTTTAAGCTTATTTTCGAATTCTAATGAAACAAACACGATTGTAAGTGTTAGGATTGTCATATAAGTCAACCAAATGTCATTTTTAACCACACTCATTGCAAACATTCATACATTTCATTCAAACTTGTGAAACGAACTATGCATGCTTCAATTCTACTTTTAAACTTATTCTTTGATTCGAAGCTTATTTTTGAATTTTAATGAAACGACCACGAATGTAGGAGTTACGATTGTCATATAAGTAAACCAAATGTCATTTTTAACCACACACATTGCATAACATTCATACATTTCATTCAAACAATTGAAACGAACTGTGCATGCTTCTATTATAAATTTAAGCTTATTCTTTGATTCTAAGCTTATTTTTGAATTATAATGAAACGAACACGATTGTAGGTGTTATGATTGTCATATAAGTAAACCAAATGTCATTTTTAACCACACACATTGCATAACATTCATACATTTCATTCAAACATTTGAAACGAACTGTGCATGCTTCTACTCTACTTTTAAGCTTATTCTTTGATTCTAATCTTATTTTTGAATTATAATCAAACGAACACGATTGTAGGTATTAGGATTGTCATATAAGTCAACCAAATATCATTTTTAACCACACTCATTGCATAACATTCATACATTTCATTGAAACTTGTAAATCGAAGTGTGCATGATTTTGTTCTACTTTTAATCTTATTTTCGAATTCTAAGGAAACAACCACGATTGTAGGTGTTAGGATTGTCATATGAGTCAACCAAATATCATTTTTAACCACACTCATTGCATAACATTCATACATTTCATTCAAACTTGTGAAACGAACTGTGCATGCTTCAAATCTACTTTTAAGCTTATTCTTTGATTATAAGCTTATTTTCGAATTTTAATGAAACAACCACGATTGTAGGTGTTAGGATTGTCATATGAGTCAACCAAATATCATTTTTAACCACACTCATTGCATAACATTCATACATTTCATTCAAACTTGTGAAACGAACTGTGCATGCTTCAAATCTACTTTTAAGCTTATTCTTTGATTATAAGCTTATTTTCGAATTTTAATGAAACGACCACGATTGTAGGTGTTATGATTGTCATATAAGTAAACCAAATGTCATTTTTAACCACACACATTGCATAACATTCATACATTTCCTTCAAACATTTGAAACGAACTGTGCATGCTTCTACTCTACTTTTAAGCTTATTCTTTGATTCTAATCTTATTTTTGAATTATAATCAAACGAACACGATTGTAGGTGTTAGGATTGCATATAAGTCAACCAAATGGCATTTTTAACCACACTCATTGCATAACTTTCATACATTTCTTTCAAACATGTGAAACGAATTGTGCATGCTTCTATTCTACTTTTAATCTTATTCTTTGATTCTAAGCTTATTTTTGAATTCTAATGAAACGAACACAATTGTAGGTATTAGGATTGTCATATAACTAAACCAAATGTCATTTTTAACCACACACATTGCATAACATTCATACATTTTATTCAAACATTTGAAACGAACTATGCATGCGTCTATTCCACTTTTAAGCTTATTCTTTTATTCTAAGCTTATTTTTGAATTATAATGGAACGACCACGATTGTAGGTGTTACGATTGTCATATAAGTAAACCAAATGTCATTTTTAACCACACACATTGCATAACATTCACACATTTCATTCAAACAATTGAAACGAACTGTGCATGCTTCTATTCTACATTTAAGCTTATTCTCTTATTCTAAGCTTATTTTTGAATTCTAACGAAACGAACACGATTGTAGGTGTTAGGTGTAACAACCCTAAATTTTGACCAACTATAAATAGAAATAAATTTAGAATTGTCACGCCGCAATTGACTACCAAGTCAATTGCTAGGCTAGAAATTCAACTGCAGCTAACCAACGGAAAATAAAACAGCGGAAGTCTTTAAATGTCGAGCTACAGTTCTCAAAACAAAATCCAAATTACAAAAACAGAACGAATGAAGTCTGAGACAAAAACAAAGTCTTTCGAAAATCCCCAACATGATCAACTTCGTAAGCATGCAGCCATATCATCAAGACCTGTCAACTATGCCATCAAAGATTGACATAGGCCCCAGAACACGGTAGGGACGAACCAGAAAACAGAACGTCAGCACAGGCTGAGTAAGAAATAACAAGCATAAAGAGCAAATAAGATACGCGCCTCAAGGCGCGTAGCTAACAAGAACGAATTGATGTTATAGCATAGGAATATCAATAGCAGCCAAGTGCATTATCAAAAGAGCATCGTCGCCCAATATATATATACATTTCTTAATCATATTTTCGGCCAGGGTCCTACCCCATAGCCCCACTTAACGAACTTTGTTCGAGCTAGAGTTGTAATTATCGCCCTAATAATCCCGAGTGTGCACACCCCTCACAAGACAGGCCAATAGGACGAGCTCCCATCTAGGAGGAAGACTATTAGGAAGTCGGTAGTTAATCCGACCCTACGTACCTTGATCAGAGGTATATCAAACGATGATCGGCCAAGCCGAATACATCGTACTCTAGGTGGAGTCATTTATATTCTTTCATCCGTTTTATATACGTTATTCAAAGATGCATTATTTGACGATACAAGTTATAATGATCATAATCGATAGCTATTTGAAGCGAAAGAAAACACAAGCAACAAGCAAACACACCACTCGACCGAGTGGCCGAGTGGTGGTCTCGGCTAGAGGCCGAAGGGCCGAGGAGGGCAAGAGGGCCGAAGGCCGTGGGGAGTATGGTGGTCGAAAGACCGCAAACGAATATTGATAAGACGGAAGGAAAAATACGCTCAATGATATAGCTTGGTACAAGCGAAACGGGTAACAGGAATGATGGTGTAAAGCAAGAACATGCGATGATCAAGCAAAGTGTATCAAACAAGAATATGGTAGTGAGAGATTTGTGATCAACGTTCTTACCTTACTAGCGAAATCACAAGATCAACTCAAGACTTTAGAACGGTACTTCCTCGAACACACAACCTAAAATCAACCAACAATACACCAATCACTAACCATCACCCTACTAATGCATCCAAGGCATTCTAACTTTGGATTTCAACATTCAAACGACCTCTAAACAATACCAAATTCGCACAACACCCTCCCAAGTGTACTAACAACATTAATCCATCTATAAATCATCATAATAACAATTTAAACATCCGAATTAGGCAAAATTCAGAAATGGGCAGAATACAGTCTCATCAATTAAAACCTCATGAAACATTCTCAAATCAAAACCATGGTTTACCCATCTCATAACAAGCATGTCCTCCAAATTTCACATAATTCCACCCATGAAATCACCCCCAACAACCATGAACCCTAATTTCAAAAGCCCTAATATAGAAACCAATATTTCATGCACCAAAACTACAATTAAGCATGGATAGGATTAATCAAAGTCATTCCCACAATTATAATCATGATCATACTACAAAAGGCATAAGATTAAGGAAGCCCTAATTCAAAAACCCTAAATTAGCATTCAATTATTCATGCATCAAAACCACAATTAAGCATGACTATAATCTAAACAAACAACACCCAACACTACAATCATGTTTTAACTTCAATTAACATGATAACTTAGAAACCCTAATCTGAAAATTATGAGAGAAAGGGGTTAAACTTACAACTCTTGGTGTAAAACCAAGAGAGAGGGCAAAGGCGGGGGGGGGGGGGGGGGGGTCGGCGGTGGTGCTCGGGTGGCGGCTGCGGCGGTCGGCGGCGGTTCTCGGGGCCGCTCTTCTCCTTCTTCTCTTCTCTCTCTTTCTCGGCTCTCCTCTCTTCCTCTTGCTCTTTTTTTTTTCTTTTTGCTGCTGCTGCCGTGAGGGGGATGGGGAGGGTTTGGTGTTTGTTTTATTCCTTTGTAGAAAATAGGAAGGGTTTAGTAAGGGTATTTCGGTAATTTTGCCAAACCGTTGCCCAATTAGGAAAACGTCTCTAAACGGAAGGTATAACCTAATTCCCAAAATAGATTTTCACGCCCTTAAAACGAGATTCTCCCAATACTTCGTAAAATTCAAGTAACCCAAAAATATGGGGTGTTACATTAGGATTGTCATATAAGTCAACCAAATGTCATTTTTCACCACACTCGTTGCATAACATTCACACATTTCATTGAAACTTGTACAACGAAGTGTGCATGCTTCTATTTCACTTTTAAGCTTATTCTTTGATTCTAAGCTTATTTTTGAATTATAATGAAACGAACACGATTGTAGGTGTTAGGATTGCATATAAGTCAACCAAATGGCATTTTTAACCACACACATTGCATAACATTCGTACATTTCCTTAAAACATGTGAAACGAATTGTGCATGCATCTATTCTACTTTTAAGCTTATTCTTTGATTCTAAGCTTATTTTTGAATTCTAATTGATGCGTATCTTTAACCAAAGAAACTCAGATTAGAGTTTTAAGCAGCGGAATCAATGAAGTGACCAAGGATATGATCGAGCTCTTCTAGGCTACAAGCCACAAGACTCGAACTCAATGCTTAAACACGAATCACTAGGCTACCAGCCACTAATCCTTGCCTAAGAATTGGGTGTTAAACAATCAATCTAACCTAGACTAATTGCAAAACGAATTGGTGAGAGAATACTCTCGTTTTCTGGGTTATCTTAAAAGAAATCAAAATATATCGTGTTCAAAACAAAGCTACGAAACAGACCTTATATAGGCTGTTTAGACTCCTAAAAACTACCTAAAACAACTTGGAAACCTTTAAGGAAAAGGCTCCTTTATTCATACGAAAACAAGTAAGGAAAACTAGACAAACTAGACTCTTTCCTAAACTCAAACTTGTAATTAAACAGCAAATAGCAATAAGGAAAGCTACCTAAAGATATGACGTATTTAGGACACGCCTAAGTACCATGGTCATTTCATTCCTCCTGAATCCATGTTACCAAATTCACCTCACTAGGTCGGTGTTCAAAACCAATTAAGGTAAGGTGATTGCTGCTCGTTGTCTCCTCCTCTAATGTGATCTCTTGAGGCATCCCTGCTCCTGTATCAATCCCCTCTTCTTGAAAAGGAATTGCCCTCAATTCCTCAATTTGATTGTCATCAAGGTATGGGGAAAGGTCACCTACATTGAATGTAGCAGATACATTGTTGTCCCCGGGCAGCTCCAGCTTATAAGCACTATCTCCCACTCGATCAATCACTTTGAAGGGACCTTCTGATCTTGGCATGAGCTTATTCTTACGTTTGTTGGGAAATCTTGCCTTCCTCAAATGTAACCACACTAAATCTCCTTGCTTAAACTCAGGTTGCTTACGATGCTTATTTGCACGAGCCTTATATGTAGCATTCACCTTCTCAATTCTAGCTCGAACTTGCTCATGTAACTTCTTCATTTGCACTACTCTCTCTTTAGCATCAAAGTTCACAACCTCCTGTTTTGGTATAGGAATCAGGTCAATAGGCATATATGGATTGATTCCATAGACCACTTCAAAAGGAGAACTGGCAGTTGCATAAGTTGGTGATCTATTGTATGCAAATTCAGCGTGAGGCAGCCGTATATCCCAATCTTTTGTGGTTTTACTCACTAAGCCTCTTAACAAAGTACCAAGTGTTCTATTTGTAACCTCAGTTTGCTCATCTGTTTGAGGGTGGTGAGATGTACTAAATAGCAACTTTGTACCCAATAAACGCCATAAGGTCTTCCAAAAATAGCTTAGGAACTTTGTATCCCTATCTGAAACAATAGTCTTTGGAATACCATGCAAACGAGTAATCTCTTTGAAGTAAAGATCAGCCACATTGGATGCATCATCAGTTTTATGGCAAGCAATGAAGTGTGCCATCTTTGAAAATCGATCAACAACTACCATGATGGAATCCTTACCCCTTTGTGTACGAGGTAGTCCTACAATGAAGTCCATACTCACATCATTCCAAGGTTGTGTTGGAACTGGTAGAGGTGTATATAGACCTTGATGGAATGTACTTTTCGCCTTTTGACAAGTTCCACAACGATTAATAACAGCATGTACATCACTCACCATCTTGGGCCAAAAGAAGTGTTCTTGAAGCACCTCCAATGTCTTGTTGATACCAAAGTGACCAGCTAATCCACCACCATGTGCCTCTCGTACCAGCAATTCCCTTGTTGAACACTTTGGAACACATAGCTTGTTACCCTTGAATAAGTAACCCCCTTGGACAGAATAGACTCCACTAGCTTTTCCTTTACACTCCCGAATAATGTTAGCAAAATCACCATCATCCTTGTAGTAATCTTGTATCAACTCGAATCCAAGAACTCTAGAACCAAGGACTGTAAGTAAAGACCATCTCCTAGAAAGAGCATCAGCAACTACGTTGCTCTTCCCATCTTTATATCTGGAATTGAAGGTAAAAGATTGCAAAAACTCAACCCATTTAGCATGCCTAGCATTGAGTTTATGTTGGCCATGTATATACTTTAATGCTTCATGATCAGAATGTAGAACAAAGGGCTTAGGTCTAAGATAATGACTCCAATGATCAAGAGCTCGGACTAAAGCATAGAACTCCTTATCATACGTGGAATAATTCAATCTGGCACCTCCCAATTTCTCGCTAAAATAAGCAATTGGGCGCTTACCTTGCACAAGTACAGCACCAATTCCCGTTCCACAAGCATCACACTCAACTTCAAACACTTGATCAAAATCAGGTAAGGCAAGGATAGGAGCCTCACACATACGTCTTTTGATCAACTCGAATGCCTCCTGAGCTGCCTCTGTCCAAAAAAACTCACCTTTCTTCATACACTCGGTAATTGGACTAGTAATTGCACTAAAATTCTTAATAAATCTTCTATAGAAGGAAGCTAGGCCATGAAAACTGCGAACTTCGGTTAAAGAAGTAGGCGTAGGCCATGACTTGATTGCTTCGACCTTAGACTGATCCATTGAAATCCCATCTCCTGAAACGACATAACCAAGAAAATTAACACTAGGTAGCATGAAATAACACTTTTCCATCTTACCATACAACTTCTGCTCCCTTAGCTTCTCAAAGACTTGTCGGAGATGCTCTACATGCTCTTGGTGGTTCTTGCTATATATAAATATGTCATCAAGATACACAACCACGAATTTGCCTAGAAACGACTTGAGAACCTCATTCATTAGGCGCATAAAAGTACTAGGAGCATTACAAAGACCAAATGGCATTACCAGCCACTCGTACAATCCATGTTTGGTCTTAAAAGCTGTCTTCCATTCATCCCCTTCTCTAATTCGCACTTGATGGTATCCACTCCGCAAATCAATCTTCGAAAACACCTTGGATCCACACAACTCATCAAGCATGTCATCAAGACGTGGCATAGGAAACCTGTATTTGATAGTAATGTTATTAGCTGCACGGCTGTCAATACACATTCTCCATGTACCTTCTTTCTTTGGAACTAAAAGCACCGGTACTGCACACGGGCTGATACTTTCTCGCACATAACCCCTTTGAAGCAGTTCACCAATTTGAAGTTGCATCTCTCTAGTCTCTACGGGATTACTCCTATACGCAGGCTTGTTAGGCAGAGGAGCACCAGGAAGTAGATCAATTTGATGTTCAACGCCCCCAATAGGAGGTAAACCAGGTGGTACATCATCGGGAAACACATCTACGAACTCTTCTAACAAAGGCTTAACTTTAGGGTTAACAGCCTCTGTTTCAACTTCAGTCACTTCCTTAGAATATAGCACAAAAACTGGTTCTCCATCCTCAATTTCCTTGTTCATACATGCCTCATTCAGGAACAAAGTTTTAGGCATAGTTTCATCTTGTTTTGATGTGAATGTACTAGGTGGAAGCGGAGTTAGAGCAATTTGCTTTCCTCCCTTATTGACAATATGAACATTCTTCCAACCATCATGCTTCACATATCTGTCAAATTGCCAAGGCCTACCCAATAACACATGACATACATCCATGGGAATAACATCACACACAATCTTATCCCTATACACATCACCAATTGAAAACGAGATAAGAGCTTGCTTTGTTACTTTCACCATGTTACCTTCCTTAAGCCATTGGAGCTTATATGGTTTTGGATGTTTGTGTGTGGGTATCTTTAGCTTCTCCACCATGGTACTAGCTGCTGCATTCGCACAACTACCACCATCAACAATAAGCTTGCAAATTTTACCTCCAACTGTGCAATTGGTGTGAAAAATCTGCTCTCTTTGTTGTTCTTCCTCTACAGGTGATACCTGAGAGTGTAGAACTCGTGTCATGACCAAACAAGGTCCTCCTGTGTCCGGATTTGCTGTTATGATGTCCATGTCATCCTCTTCGTCGTCAACAATAACCTCTTCATCCTCCTCATCATCACATGCAGCAAATTCTTGAACCTCCCTAAGAGTTAAAGCTCTAGCATTCGGGCATTCAGATTGGAAGTGTCCATAGCCCTTACACTTAAAACATTGCTTCCTCGACTTAGGGTCAATTTGAGCTACGGTCTTGCTCCTGTCTTGCACAACTGGACCCCTGCTTTGACCACTCTTGCTTGCCTCAACCCTAGGCTGTTCAGGTTTAAATTGAGTAAACCTAGAGGTATTAGAAGTATACACTTTGGGTCTGATTGTACTCTTCTTCCTTTGCAACTGTTTGTCACACTTTAAAGCCAATTTACAAGCTTCCTCAAAGTTAACAATAGGTTGCAATTCCAACATGTCAGCTACGTCGGTTTCAAGTCCACCAATAAAACGAGCCATCTTCTGTTCTTCTCGCTCTTGCACATCACAAATCATACACAGCTTCTCAAATTCTAGGATATAATCTTCGATAGATAGGTTACCTTGTTTGAGGGTCGTCATGCGTCTATACTTCTCTTGTAAGTAATCTGATGGTACAAATCTCTTGGTAAGATGCTTCTTGAGTTTCACCCAAGTCTTGATCTTCCCTTTTCCCTCTCTTATACGTCGGTTCTTAAGATTGTCATACCATAAAGAAGCATACTTTGTGAGTTTCAGAGTTGCTACCTTGAAACTTTTTCGATCATCATAGCCCTTGTACTCAAAAATCCGTTCAGCAGCCCTAACCCAATCAAGGAATCCTTCGGGGTCTAACTTACCATCAAACTCCGGAATATCCAGCTTGAGTCCTCGATCATCGTCGTACTTAGCTTTGGGTGGTGAAACTTCCTCCTCTTCTCCTTCAGATTCGAGATTCTCCTTATGCAGGAGGGTCTTATGCTTAGACTTGTCTACTCGTTGAAAGTATAGCATCTGAGCCATCATCCTCTGCAACTCTTCCACGCTTTCACTTAACTTATCAAGCCTCTCGTCAGCATTGTTGGAGTGTGTCTTATCCTCTCCCGCCATCTCAACGAATCACCCAAGACAAACACGCTAAGAAGCTTGTTTAACGTGGCTCTGATACCACTTGATGCGTATCTTTAACCAAAGAAACTCAGATTAGAGTTTTAAGCAGCGGAATCAATGAAGTGACCAAGGATATGATCGAGCTCTTCTAGGCTACAAGCCACAAGACTCGAACTCAATGCTTAAACACGAATCACTAGGCTACCAGCCACTAATCCTTGCCTAAGAATTGGGTGTTAAACAATCAATCTAACCTAGACTAATTGCAAAACGAATTGGTGAGAGAATACTCTCGTTTTCTTGGTTATCTTAAAAGAAATCAAAATATATCGTGTTCAAAACAAAGCTACGAAACAGACCTTATATAGGCTGTTTAGACTCCTAAAAACTACCTAAAACAACTTGGAAACCTTTAAGGAAAAGGCTCCTTTATTCATACGAAAACAAGTAAGGAAAACTAGACAAACTAGACTCTTTCCTAAACTCAAACTAGTAATTAAACAGCAAATAGCAATAAGGAAAGCTACCTAAAGATATGACGTATTTAGGACACGCCTAAGTAACATGGTCATTTCATTCCTCCTGAATCCATGTTACCAAATTCACCTCACTAGGTCGGTGTTCAAAACCAATTAAGGTAAGGTGATTGCTGCTCGTTGTCTCCTCCTCTAATGTGATCTCTTGAGGCATCTCTGCTCCTGTATCACTAATGAAACGAACACGATTGTAGGTGTTACGATTGTCATATAAGTCAACCAAATGTCATTTTTAACAACAGTCGTTGCATAACATTCACACATTTCATTGAAACTTGTAAAACGAAGTGTGCATGCTTCTATTTCACTTTTAAGCTTATTCTTTGATTCTAAGCATATTTTTGAATTATAATGAAACGAACACGATTGTAGGTGTTAGGATTGCATATAAGTCAACCAAATGGCATTTTTAACCACATACATTGCATAACATTCATACATTTCATTGAAACTTGTAAATCGAAGTGTGCATGATTTTGTTCTACTTTTAAGCTTATTTTCGAATTCTAATGAAACAACCACGATTGTAGGTGTTAGGGTTGTCATAGGAGTCAACCAAATATCATTTTTAACCACACTCATTGCATAACATTCATAAATTTCATTCAAACTTGTGAAACGAACTGTGCATGCTTCAATTCTACTTTTAAGCTTATTCTTTCATTCTAAGCTTATATTTTAATTCTAATGAAACGAACACGATTTGAGGTGTTAGGATTGTCATATAAGTCAACCAAATGTCATTTTTAACCACACTCGTTGCATTACATTCACACATTTCATTGAAACTTGTAAAACGAAGTGTGTATGATTTTGTTCTACTTTTAAGCTTATTTTCGAATTCTAATGAAACAAACACGATTGTAGGTGTTAGGATTGTAATATAAGTAAACCAAACGTCATTTTTAACCACACTCATTGCATAACATTCATACATTTCATTCAAACATGTAAAACGAACTGTGCATATTCTACATTTATGCTTATTTTTGAGTTTTAATGAAACGACCACGATTGTAGGTCTTCAGATTGTCATATAAGTAAACCAAATGTCATTTTTAACAACACTCATTGCATAACATTCATACATTTCATTCAAACATATGAAACAAACTGTGCATATTTCTTTTCTAAGTTTAAGCTTATTCTTTGATTCCAATCTTATTTTTGAATGCGAATGAAGCAAACATGATTGTAGGTGTTAGGATTGTCATATAAGTAAACCAAACGTCATTTTTAACCACACTCATTGCATAACATT
Organism: Spergularia marina; assembly: GCA_963680865.1. Taxonomy (NCBI): domain Eukaryota; kingdom Viridiplantae; phylum Streptophyta; class Magnoliopsida; order Caryophyllales; family Caryophyllaceae; genus Spergularia; species Spergularia marina. Next base: position 14,147,195 of record OY804553.1, on the reverse strand, counting down.
AATACATTTCATTCAAACATGTAAAACGAATTGTGCAAGCTTCTATTCTACTTTGAAGCTTATTTTTGAATTTTAATGAAACGACCACGATTGTAGGTGTTATGGTTGTCATATAGTAAACCAAATGACATTTTTAACCACACTCATTGCATAATATTCATCCATTTCATTCAAACATATGGAACAAACTGTCCATGTTTCTTTTCTACTTTTAAGCTTATTCTTTGATTCTAAGCTTATTTTTGTATGCGAATGAAGCAAACATGATTGTAGGTGTTAGGATTGTCATATAAGTCAACAAAATGTCATTTTTAACCACACACATTGCATACCATTACTACATTTCATTCAAACATGTGAAACGAACTGTGTATGCTTCTATTATACTTTTAAGCTTATTATTTCATTCTAAGCTTATTTTAGAATTCTAATAAAGCGAACACAATTGTAGGTGTTAGGATTGTCATATAAGTCAACCAAATGTCATTTTTAACCACACTCATTGCATAACATTCATACAATTCATTTAAACTTGTGAAACGAAGTGTGCATGATTTTGTTTTACTTTTAAGCTTATTTTCGAATTCTAATGAAACAAACACGATTGTAAGTGTTAGGATTGTCATATAAGTCAACCAAATGTCATTTTTACCCACAGTCATTGCAAAACATTCATACATTTCATTCAAACTTGTGAAACGAACTATGCATGTTTCAATTCTACTTTTAAGCTTATTCTTTGATTCTATGCTTATTTTTGAATTTTAATGAAACGACCACGATTGTAGGAGTTACGATTGTCATATAAGTAAGCCAAATGTCATTTTTAACCACACACATTGCATAACATTCATACATTTCATTCAAACAATTGAAACAAACTGTGCATGCTTCTATTCTACTTTTAAGCTTATTCTTTGATTCTAAGCTTATTTTTGAATTTTAATGAAACGACCACGATTGTAGGAGTTACGATTGTCATATAAGTAAGCCAAATGTCATTTTTAACCACACACATTGCATAACATTCATACATTTCATTCAAACAATTGAAACAAACTGTGCATGCTTCTATTATAAATTTAAGCTTATTCTTTGATTCTAAGCTTATTTTTGAATTATAATGAAATGAACACAATTGTAGGTATTAGGATTGTCATATAAGTAAACCAAATGTCATTTTTAACCACACACATTGCATAACATTCATACATTTCATTAAAACAATTGAAACGAACTGTGCATGCTTCTATTATAAATTTAAGCTTATTCTTTGATTCTAAGCTTATTTTTGAATTATAATGAAATGAACACGATTGTAGGTGTTAGGATTGCATATAAGTCAACCAAATGGGATTTTTAACCACACACATTGCATAATTTTCATACATTTCTTTCAAACATGTGAAACGAATTGTGCATGCTTCTGATGCATGGGAGCAATGGGTCTATGCTAATAACAAGAAGTTGAAGACATTCACTATATTCCTAATTCGTAAGTTCAACTTCCAGCTTAAATATCTACTTTATTATTCAATATTTCGGAGTGAAATCAATTGGATAATAGAATACATGATCTAAGCTTTCCGAAAAGTGGTCATATGCCTTAATCGGTTAAGTAACGAAGGAGATATGCCCGTTTTAAGTCGAGTTGTTCAGTTTCTACGCGGGTACACGAGGATGACCGAATATGCTATAATTCCCAAGCTATACACGTCCAAGCTAAGGAAGTTCTTAGTAGATATAGTTCTTATCAATATTCAGTTTCCAAATAATAAAGGAGCCTATGAGGTTTCCGAGTTGTTCTTGGTAAAGTAAGTCGGAATTAAGGAAAGTTCTATTAGAACCTTACCTTATTCCCTATGGTCTAGATGTGTCTATTTAGTATAAATAGAGAGTCTTATTGTATTGTTTTAGAGAACATTCAGAATTTGAGAATTAATATCAAAGAGTCGAAGGGTGTTTCCTTCAATCTTGTGTCCTTGCGAGGATTTGAGTGGATGCGTTCACAAACACGTTTATCACTAGTCTAAAGATTGACTAGGGGATTAGACAACCAATAGATAGGCGAGATTCGTACAAGTTGGTAACTTAGAATCAAGCTTTGACATTGTAGTTTGGGTTCTTAGTTGGTAACTAGGGGCGCCATTCATATCTTTAGTTTATTTTTCGTTCTATATAAACACAAAAACACAAAAATAAGTCTTTTAGTTTGAATTCCGCTGTCTAAACTGTTAGTATTTGTTAAGTATAGATTAGCATACGCATCAAGTGGATCGACGTACGCATCAAGTGGTATCAGAGCATTGGTTTTACAAGCTTCTTAGTTTGTTAATCCTAGGTTTGCAAGTATGTCTAAAGACAGAGAAGAGAAGACGGAATTGGAAGAGATGCGTGAGGGTATGCTCAACATGCAGAAGATGATGCAAGAACTCATGTACCTCAATCTGGAGGAGAAGAAAGCTAGAGCTTCCAAACACATCAGACTAAATCAAATTGCACAATCTGATGAAGAAGAGGCTGAACCGCGTCCACGACCAACCAAGGATGATGATCGTGGATTAAAGTTGGATTTCCCAGAATTCAATGGCAAACATGATCCGGAGGAGTTCCTAGATTGGGTAAGGGCTGCCGAAAGAGTCTTTGATTATAAAGACTATGACGATGCTAAAAGATTCAAAGTTGCTATTCTCAAACTTACTAAGCATGCAAGCTTATGGTATGAGAATTTAAAGAAGCAAAGAGCAAGAAAAGACAAAGCCAAGATCAAATCTTGGGAGAAACTCAAGAAACACATGACCAAGCGCTTTGTGCCTAAAGATTACAAGCAAGATAAGTATAAACGTCTAACTTCTCTTAAACAAGATAATTTGTCCGTTGAAGATTATGTTGTTGAGTTTGAGAAATTATTGATGCTATGTGATATAGAAGAGGATGAAGAGCAGAAAATTGCTAGGTTTATGAGTGGTCTTGATTCTGATATCCATGATAGACTAGAGCTACAACATGTTATTGATTTTGATGAGGCTTGTAAGATGGCTATCAAGATTGAGAAGCAGGTACAAAAGAAGAAGGGGACGGTGAAACCTAAGCCTTTTTCGTCCAAATTCACGCCTTTCAAGTCATATCAATCCAAAGAAGCTAGCAAAGTTGGGACATCTAAAGGTGATAATACCAAACTTACCATTTTCGACAAGAGTAAGGGTGTTACTCCATATGATTCCAAGCTCAAGAAACAATGTCATAAGTGTAAGGGTTTTGGTCACTTCCAAGCTGAATGCCCCACAAGTCGTGTGCTTACTATACAAGAAGTTATCGAATTCACTCAAAACACGGGTGATAGTGACGAGGAAAACGACGAGGAGGGTTCTAGCAACGACATGGAGATACTTGAGGTGGAAGCAAGTGAAGAAGGAGTCAATCTTGTGTGCACTCGCGCCTTACATACTCAAATTGCTCCAAAGGAAGATGAACTACAGAGGGAGCTGATTTTTAACACCAAGTGCTAGGTTAAAGACAAGATTTGTAGATTGATTGTTGATGGAGGATCGTGTGCTAATGTGGCTGCTACTACCTTAGTGGAGAAGCTCAAGATCCCTACAACAAAGCACCCTAAGCCTTATAACCTTCGATGGCTCAAGGAAGGTAATATGGTTAAGGTAACAAAGCAAGCTCTTGTCTCTTTCTCTATTGGTGAACTCTATAAAGATAAGATTTTGTGTGATGTGATTCCCATGGATGTGTGCCATATATTGTTGGGAAGACCATGGCAATTTGATAGGGATGTCGATCATAAGGGAAGAAAGAATGTTTATGTGGTAACCAAGGGCTCTAAGAAGTATGCATTACAACCATTGTCACCTAGTGAGATTGATTGTGAGAAGGTGGATGAACTTAGAGGATCTACATTGTTTGTTAATGAAGCATCTATGATTCGAGGGAATAGAATTGAGATTGATAGTCATAGTGTTGACAAGATGATCGAGTACATTGAAGACGATGAGTTGAAAGACTTGTCGATTGCATACCTAACTTTTGCAACATGTTCGTTAGTACTGATTTTATTTGTCATCATTGTATTTGATCCGGGTGGTTATGAGCATGATGATGTTCTACTCAAGAACTTCAGATTCGAGGACGAATCTTTCAAAGAAGGGGAGAATGATGCATGGGAGCAATGGGTCTATGCTAATAACAAGAAGTTGAAGACATTCACTATATTCCTAATTCGTAAGTTCAACTTCCAGCTTAAATATCTACTGTATTATTCAATATTTCGGAGTGAAATCAATTGGATAATAGAATACATGATCTAAGCTTTCCGAAAAGTGGTCATATGCCTTAATCGGTTAAGTAACGAAGGAGATATGCCCGTTTTAAGTCGAGTTGTTCAGTTTCTACGCGGGTACACGAGGATGACCGAATATGCTATAATTCCCAAGCTATACACGTCCAAGGTAAGGAAGTTCTTAGTAGATATAATTCTTATCAATATTCAGTTTCCAAATAATAAAGGAGCCTATGAGGTTTCCGAGTTGTTCTTGGTAAAGTAAGTCGGAATTAAGGAAAGTTCTATTAGAACCTTACCTTATTCCCTATGGTCTAGATGTGTCTATTTAGTATAAATAGAGAGTCTTATTGTATTGTTTTAGAGAACATTCAGAATTTGAGAATTAATATCAAAGAGTCGAAGGGTGTTTCCTTCAATCTTGTGTCCTTGCGAGGATTTGAGTGGATGCGTTCACAAACACGTTTATCACTAGTCTAAAGATTGACTAGGGGATTAGACAACCAATAGATAGGCGAGATTCGTACAAGTTGGTAACTTAGAATCAAGCTTTGACATTGTAGTTTGGGTTCTTAGTTGGTAACTAGGGGCGCCATTCATATCTTTAGTTTATTTTTCGTTCTATATAAACACAAAAACACAAAAATAAGTCTTTTAGTTTGAATTCCGCTGTCTAAACTGTTAGTATTTGTTAAGTATAGATTAGCATACGCATCAAGTGGATCGACGTACGCATCATCTAACCACACACATTGCACAACATTCACACATTTGAATCATACTTGTAAAACGAATTGTGCATGCTTCTATTCTACTTTTAAGCTTAATCTTCGATTCTAAGCTTATTTTTGAATTCTAATGACACGGAGATGATTATATGTGTTAGGGTTGTCATATAGTAAACCAAATATCATTTCTAACCACACTCATTCCACAAAATTCACACATTTGAATCGAACTTGTAAAACGAACTCTGCATGCTTTTATTCTACTTTTAAGCTTATTCTTTGATTCTAAGCTTATTTTTGAATTCTAATGACACGGAGACGATTATATGTGTTAGGGTTGTCATATAAGTAAACCAAATGTCATTTCTACTACCCTCACATTGCACAATATTCACACATTTGAATCAAACTTGTAAAACGAACCGTGCATGCTTCTATTCTACTTTTAAGCTTATTCTTTGATTCTAATCTTATTTTTGAATTCTAATGACACGGAGACGATTATATGTGTTAGGGTTGTCATATAAGTAAACCAAATGTCATTTCTAACCACACACATTGCACAACATTCACACATTTGAATCGAACTTGTAAAACGAACTATGCGTGCATCTATTCTACTTTTAAGCTTATTCTTTGATTCTAAGCTTATTTTTGAATTCTAATGACACGGAGACGATAATATGTGTTAGGGTTGTCATATAAGTAAACCAAATGTCATTTTTACCCACACACATTGCACACCATTCACACATTTGAATCATACTTGTAAAACGAACTGTGCATGCTTCTATTCTACTTTTAAGCTTATTCTTTGATTCTAAGCTTATTTTTGAATTCTAATGACACGGAGACGATTATATGTGTTAGGGTTGTCATATAAGTAAACCAAATGTCATTTCTAACCACACTCATTCCACAACATTCGCACATTTAAATCGAACTTGTAAAACGAACTGTGCATGCTTCTATTCTACTTTAAAGCTTATTCTTTGATTCTAAGCTTATTTTTGATTTCTAATGAAACGGAGACGATAATATGCGTTAGGGTTGTCATATAAGTAAACCAAATGTAATTTCTACCCACACACATTGCACAACATTCACACATTTGAATCATACTTGTAAAACGAACTGTGCATGCTTCTATTCTACTTTTAAGCTTATTCTTTGATTCTAAGCTTATTTTTGAATTCTAATGACACGGAGACGATTATATGTGTTAGGGTTGTCATATAAGTAAACCAAATGTCATTTCTAACCACACACATTGCACAACATTCACACATTTGAATCGAACTTGTAAAACGAACTATGCGTGCATCTATTCTACTTTTAAGCTTATTTTTGAATTCTAATGACACGGAGACGATAATATGTGTTAGGGTTGTCATATAAGTAAACCAAATGTCATTTTTACCCACACACATTGCACACCATTCACACATTTGAATCATACTTGTAAAACGAACTGTGCATGCTTCTATTCTACTTTTAAACTTATTCTTTGATTCTAATCTTATTTTTGAATTCTAATGACACGGAGACGATTATATGTGTTAGGGTTGTCATATAAGTAAACCAAATGTCATTTCTATCCACACACATTGCACAACATTCACACATTTGAATCGAACTTGTAAAACGAATTGTGCATGCTTTTATTCTACTTTTAAACTTATTCTTTGATTCTAATCTTATTTTTGAATTCTAATGACACGGAGACGATTATATGTGTTAGGGTTGTCATATAAGTAAACCAAATGTCATTTCTAACCACACTCATAATACAACATTCACACATTTGAATCGAACTTGTAAAACGAACTGTGTATGCTTCTATTCTACTTTTAAGCTTATTCTTTGATTCTAACCTTTTTTTTGAATTTTAAGGACACAGAGACGATTATATGTGTTAGGGTTGTCATATAAGTAAACCAAATGTCATTTCTACCCACACCCACTGCACAACATTCACACATTTGAATCCAACTTGTAAAACGAACTGTGCATGCATCTATTCTACTTTTAAGCTTATTCTTTGATTCTAAGCTTATTTTTGAATTCTAATGACACGGAGACGATTATAAGTGTCAGAGTTGTCATATAAGTAAACCAAATGTCATTTCTAACCACACTCATTCCACAACATTCACACATTTGAATTGAACTTGTAAAACGAATTGTGCATGCTTTTATTCTACTTTTAAACTTATTCTTTGATTCTAATCTTATTTTTGAATTCTAATGACACGGAGACGATTATATGTGTTAGGGTTGTCATATAAGTAAACCAAATGTCATTTCTAACCACACTCATTCCACAACATTCGCACATTTAAATCGAACTTGTAAAACGAATTGTGCATGCTTCTATTCTACTTTTAAGCTTATTCTTTGATTCTAAGCTTATTTTTGAATTCTAATGACACGGAGACGATTATATGTGTTAGGGTTGTCATATAAGTAAACCAAATGTCAATTCTAACCACACTCATTCCACAACATTCACACAATTGAATCAAACTTCTAAAACGAACTGTGCATGCTTCTATTCTAGTTTTAAGCTTATTCTTTGATTGTAAGCTTATTTTTGAATTCTAATGACACGGAGACGATTATATGTGTTAGGGTTGTCATATAAGTAAACCAAATGTCATTTCTAGCCACACTCATTCCACAACATTCGCACATTTAAATCGAACTTGTAAAACGAAATGTGCATGCTTCTATTCTACTTTAAAGCTTATTCTTTGATTCTAAGCTTATTTTTGATTTCTAATGAAACGGAGACGATAATATGCGTTAGGGTTGTCATATAAGTAAACCAAATGTAATTTCTACCCACACACATTGCACAACATTCACACATTTGAATCATACTTGTAAAACGAACTGTGCATGCTTCTATTCTACTTTTAAGCTTATTCTTTGATTCTAAGCTTATTTTTGAATTCTAATGACACGGAGACGATTATATGTGTTAGGGTTGTCATATAAGTAAACCAAATGTCATTTCTAACCACACACATTGCACAACATTCACACATTTGAATCGAACTTGTAAAACGAACTATGCGTGCATCTATTCTACTTTTAAGCTTATTCTTTGATTCTAAGCTTATTTTTGAATTCTAATGACACGGAGACGATAATATGTGTTAGGGTTGTCATATAAGTAAACCAAATGTCATTTTTACCCATACACATTGCACACCATTCACACATTTGAATCATACTTGTAAAACGAACTGTGCATGCTTCTATTCTACTTTTAAACTTATTCTTTGATTCTAAGCTGATTTTTGAATTCTAATGACACGGAGACGATTATATGTGTTAGGGTTGTCATATAAGTAAACCAAATGTCATTTCTATCCACACACATTGCAGAACATTCACACATTTGAATCGAACTTGTAAAACGAATTGTGCATGCTTTTATTCTACTTTTAAACTTATTCTTTGATTCTAATCTTATTTTTGAATTCTAATGACACGGAGACGATTATATGTGTTAGGGTTGTCATATAAGTAAACCAAATGTCATTTCTAACCACACTCATAATACAACATTCACACATTTGAATCGAACTTGTAAAACGAACTGTGTATGCTTCTATTCTACTTTTAAGCTTATTCTTTGATTCTAACCTTATTTTTGAATTTTAAGGACAGGGAGACGATTATATGTGTTAGGGTTGTCATATAAGTAAACCAAATGTCATTTCTACCCACACCCACTGCACAACATTCACACATTTGAATCCAACTTGTAAAACGAACTGTGCATGCTTCTATTATACTTTTAAGATTATTCTTTGATGCTAAGCTTATTTTTGAATTCTAATGACACGGAGACGATAATATGTGTTAGGGTTGTCATATAAGGAAACCAAATGTCATTTCTAACCACACTAATTCCATAACATTCGCACATTTGAATCAAACTTGTAAAATGAACTGTGCATGTTTCTATTCTACTTTTAAGCTTAATCTTCGATTCTAAGCTTATTTTTGAATTCTAATGACACGGAGATGATTATATGTGTTAGGGTTGTCATATAGTAAACCAAATATCATTTCTAACCACACTCATTCCACAAAATTCACACATTTGAATCGAACTTGTAAAACGAACTCTGCATGCTTTTATTCTACTTTTAAGCTTATTCTTTGATTCTAATCTTATTTTTGAATTCTAATGACACGGAGACGATAATATGTGTTAGGGTTGTCATATAAGTAAACCAAATGTCATTTTTACCCACACACATTGCACACCATTCACACATTTGAATCATACATGTAAAACGAACTGTGCATGCTTCTATTCTACTTTTAAACTTATTCTTTGATTCTAAGCTGATTTTTGAATTCTAATGACACGGAGACGATTATATGTGTTAGGGTTGTCATATAAGTAAACCAAATGTCATTTCTAACCACACACATTGCACAACATTCACACATTTGAATCATACTTGTAAAACGAACTGTGCATGCATCTATTCTACTTTTAAGCTTATTCTTTGATTCTAAGCTTATTTTTGAATTCTAATGACACGGAGACGATTATAAGTGTCAGAGTTGTCATATAAGTAAACCAAATGTCATTTCTAACCACACTCATTCCACAACATTCACACATTTGAATTGAACTTGTAAAACGAATTGTGCATGCTTTTATTCTACTTTTAAACTTATTCTTTGATTCTAATCTTATTTTTGAATTCTAATGACACGGAGACGATTATATGTGTTAGGGTTGTCATATAAGTAAACCAAATGTCATTTCTAACCACACTCATTCCACAACATTCGCACATTTAAATCGAACTTGTAAAACGAATTGTGCATGCTTCTATTCTACTTTTAAGCTTATTCTTTGATTCTAAGCTTATTTTTGAATTCTAATAACACGGAGACGATTATATGTGTTAGGGTTGTCATATAAGTAAACCAAATGTCATTTCTAACCACACTCATAATACAACATTCACACATTTGAATCGAACTTGTAAAACGAACTGTGTATGCTTCTATTCTACTTTTAAGCTTATTCTTTGATTCTAACCTTTTTTTTGAATTTTAAGGACACAGAGACGATTATATGTGTTAGGGTTGTCATATAAGTAAACCAAATGTCATTTCTACCCACACCCACTGCACAACATTCACACATTTGAATCCAACTTGTAAAACGAACTGTGCATGCTTCTATTATACTTTTAAGATTATTCTTTGATGCTAAGCTTATTTTTGAATTCTAATGACACGGAGACGATAATATGTGTTAGGGTTGTCATATAAGGAAACCAAATGTCATTTCTAACCACACTAATTCCATAACATTCGCACATTTGAATCAAACTTGTAAAATGAACTGTGCATGTTTCTATTCTACTTTTAAGCTTAATCTTCGATTCTAAGCTTATTTTTGAATTCTAATGACACGGAGATGATTATATGTGTTAGGGTTGTCATATAGTAAACCAAATATCATTTCTAACCACACTCATTCCACAAAATTCACACATTTGAATCGAACTTGTAAAACGAACTCTGCATGCTTTTATTCTACTTTTAAGCTTATTCTTTGATTCTAATCTTATTTTTGAATTCTAATGACACGGAGACGATAATATGTGTTAGGGTTGTCATATAAGTAAACCAAATGTCATTTTTACCCACACACATTGCACACCATTCACACATTTGAATCATACATGTAAAACGAACTGTGCATGCTTCTATTCTACTTTTAAACTTATTCTTTGATTCTAAGCTGATTTTTGAATTCTAATGACACGGAGACGATTATATGTGTTAGGGTTGTCATATAAGTAAACCAAATGTCATTTCTAACCACACACATTGCACAACATTCACACATTTGAATCATACTTGTAAAACGAACTGTGCATGCATCTATTCTACTTTTAAGCTTATTCTTTGATTCTAAGCTTATTTTTGAATTCTAATGACACGGAGACGATTATAAGTGTCAGAGTTGTCATATAAGTAAACCAAATGTCATTTCTAACCACACTCATTCCACAACATTCACACATTTGAATTGAACTTGTAAAACGAATTGTGCATGCTTTTATTCTACTTTTAAACTTATTCTTTGATTCTAATCTTATTTTTGAATTCTAATGACACGGAGACGATTATATGTGTTAGGGTTGTCATATAAGTAAACCAAATGTCATTTCTAACCACACTCATTCCACAACATTCGCACATTTAAATCGAACTTGTAAAACGAATTGTGCATGCTTCTATTCTACTTTTAAGCTTATTCTTTGATTCTAAGCTTATTTTTGAATTCTAATGACACGGAGACGATTATATGTGTTAGGGTTGTCATATAAGTAAACCAAATGTCAATTCTAACCACACTCATTCCACAACATTCACACAATTGAATCAAACTTCTAAAACGAACTGTGCATGCTTCTATTCTAGTTTTAAGCTTATTCTTTGATTGTAAGCTTATTTTTGAATTCTAATGACACGGAGACGATTATATGTGTTAGGGTTGTCATATAAGTAAACCAAATGTCATTTCTAACCACACTCATTCCACAACATTCGCACATTTAAATCGAACTTGTAAAACGAAATGTGCATGCTTCTATTCTACTTTAAAGCTTATTCTTTGATTCTAAGCTTATTTTTGATTTCTAATGAAACGGAGACGATAATATGCGTTAGGGTTGTCATATAAGTAAACCAAATGTAATTTCTACCCACACACATTGCACAACATTCACACATTTGAATCATACTTGTAAAACGAACTGTGCATGCTTCTATTCTACTTTTAAGCTTATTCTTTGATTCTAAGCTTATTTTTGAATTCTAATGACACGGAGACGATTATATGTGTTAGGGTTGTCATATAAGTAAACCAAATGTCATTTCTAACCACACACATTGCACAACATTCACACATTTGAATCGAACTTGTAAAACGAACTATGCGTGCATCTATTCTACTTTTAAGCTTATTCTTTGATTCTAAGCTTATTTTTGAATTCTAATGACACGGAGACGATAATATGTGTTAGGGTTGTCATATAAGTAAACCAAATATCATTTTTACCCATACACATTGCACACCATTCACACATTTGAATCATACTTGTAAAACGAACTGTGCATGCTTCTATTCTACTTTTAAACTTATTCTTTGATTCTAAGCTGATTTTTGAATTCTAATGACACGGAGACGATTATATGTGTTAGGGTTGTCATATAAGTAAACCAAATGTCATTTCTATCCACACACATTGCAGAACATTCACACATTTGAATCGAACTTGTAAAACGAATTGTGCATGCTTTTATTCTACTTTTAAACTTATTCTTTGATTCTAATCTTATTTTTGAATTCTAATGACACGGAGACGATTATATGTGTTAGGGTTGTCATATAAGTAAACCAAATGTCATTTCTAACCACACTCATAATACAACATTCACACATTTGAATCGAACTTGTAAAACGAACTGTGTATGCTTCTATTCTACTTTTAAGCTTATTCTTTGATTCTAACCTTATTTTTGAATTTTAAGGACACGGAGACGATTATATGTGTTAGGGTTGTCATATAAGTAAACCAAATGTCATTTCTACCCACACCCACTGCACAACATTCACACATTTGAATCCAACTTGTAAAACGAACTGTGCATGCTTCTATTATACTTTTAAGATTATTCTTTGATGCTAAGCTTATTTTTGAATTCTAATGACACGAAGACGATAATATGTGTTAGGGTTGTCATATAAGGAAACCAAATGTCATTTCTAACCACACTAATTTCATAACATTCACACATTTGAATCAAACTTGTAAAATGAACTGTGTATGTTTCTATTCTACTTTTAAGCTTAATCTTCGATTCTAAGCTTATTTTTGAATTCTAATGACATGGAGATGATTATATGTGTTAGGGTTGTCATATAGTAAACCAAATATCATTTCTAACCACACTCATTCCACAAAATTCACACATTTGAATCGAACTTGTAAAACGAACTCTGCATGCTTTTATTCTACTTTTAAGCTTATTCTTTGATTCTAAGCTTATTTTTGAATTCTAATGACACGGAGACGATTATATGTGTTAGGGTTGTCATATAAGTAAACCAAATGTCATTTCTACTACCCTCACATTGCACAATATTCACACATTTGAATCAAACTTGTAAAACGAACCGTGCATGCTTCTATTCTACTTTTAAGCTTATTCTTTGATTCTAATCTTATTTTTGAATTCTAATGACACGGAGACGATTATATGTGTTAGGGTTGTCTTATAAGTAAACCAAATGTCATTTCTAACCACACTCATTCCACAACATTCGCACATTTAAATCGAACTTGTAAAACGAATTGTGCATGCTTCTATTCTACTTTTAAGCTTATTCTTTGATTCTAAGCTTATTTTTGAATTCTAATGACACGGAGACGATTATATGTGTTAGGGTTGTCATATAAGTAAACCAAATGTCAATTCTAACCACACTCATTCCACAACATTCACACAATTGAATCAAACTTCTAAAACGAACTGTGCATGCTTCTATTCTAGTTTTAAGCTTATTCTTTGATTGTAAGCTTATTTTTGAATTCTAATGACACGGAGACGATAATATGTGTTAGGGTTGTCATATAAGTAAACCAAATGTAATTTCTACCCACACACATTGCACAACATTCACACATTTGAATCATACTTTTAAAACGAACTGTGCATGCTTCTATTCTTTTTTAAGCTTATTCTTTGATTCTAAGCTTATTTTTGAATTCTAATGACACGGAGACGATAATATGTGTTAGGGTTGTCATATAAGTAAACCAAATGTCATTTTTACCCACACACATTGCACACCATTCACACATTTGAATCATACTTGTAAAACGAACTGTACATGCTTCTATTCTACTTTTAAACTTATTCTTTGATTCTAAGCTTATTTTTGAATTCTAATGACACGGAGACGATTATATGTGTTAGGGTTGTCATATAAGTAAACCAAATGTCATTTCTATCCACACACATTGCACAACATTCACACATTTGAATCGAACTTGTAAAACGAATTGTGCATGCTTTTATTCTACTTTTAAACTTATTCTTTGATTCTAATCTTATTTTTGAATTCTAATGACACGGAGACGATTATATGTGTTAGGGTTGTCATATAAGTAAACCAAATGTCATTTCTAACCACACTCATAATACAACATTCACACATTTGAATCGAACTTGTAAAACGAACTGTGTATGCTTCTATTCTACTTTTAAGCTTATTCTTTGATTCTAACCTTTTTTTTGAATTTTAAGGACACAGAGACGATTATATGTGTTAGGGTTGTCATATAAGTAAACCAAATGTCATTTCTACCCACACCCACTGCACAACATTCACACATTTGAATCATACATGTAAAACGAACTGTGCATGCTTCTATTCTACTTTTAAACTTATTCTTTGATTCTAAGCTGATTTTTGAATTCTAATGACACGGAGACGATTATATGTGTTAGGGTTGTCATATAAGTAAACCAAATGTCATTTCTAACCACACACATTGCACAACATTCACACATTTGAATCATACTTGTAAAACGAACTGTGCATGCATCTATTCTACTTTTAAGCTTATTCTTTGATTCTAAGCTTATTTTTGAATTCTAATGACACGGAGACGATTATAAGTGTCAGAGTTGTCATATAAGTAAACCAAATGTCATTTCTAACCACACTCATTCCACAACATTCACACATTTGAATCGAACTTGTAAAACGAATTGTGCATGCTTTTATTCTACTTTTAAACTTATTCTTTGATTCTAATCTTATTTTTGAATTCTAATGACACGGAGACGATTATATGTGTTAGGGTTGTCATATAAGTAAACCAAATGTCATTTCTAACCACACTCATTCCACAACATTCGCACATTTAAATCGAACTTGTAAAACGAATTGTGCATGCTTCTATTCTACTTTTAAGCTTATTCTTTGATTCTAAGCTTATTTTTGAATTCTAATGACACGGAGACGATTATATGTGTTAGGGTTGTCATATAAGTAAACCAAATGTCAATTCTAACCACACTCATTCCACAACATTCACACAATTGAATCAAACTTCTAAAACGAACTGTGCATGCTTCTATTCTAGTTTTAAGCTTATTCTTTGATTGTAAGCTTATTTTTGAATTCTAATGACACGGAGACGATTATATGTGTAAGGGTTGTCATATAAGTAAACCAAATGTCATTTCTAACCACACTCATTCCACAACATTCGCACATTTAAATCGAACTTGTAAAACGAAATGTGCATGCTTCTATTCTACTTTAAAGCTTATTCTTTGATTCTAAGCTTATTTTTTATTTCTAATGAAACGGAGACGATAATATGCGTTAGGGTTGTCATATAAGTAAACCAAATGTAATTTCTACCCACACACATTGCACAACATTCACACATTTGAATCATACTTGTAAAACGAACTGTGCATGCTTCTATTCTACTTTTAAGCTTATTCTTTGATTCTAAGCTTATTTTTGAATTCTAATGACACGGAGACGATTATATGTGTTAGGGTTGTCATATAAGTAAACCAAATGTCATTTCTAACCACACACATTGCACAACATTCACACATTTGAATCGAACTTGTAAAACGAACTATGCGTGCATCTATTCTACTTTTAAGCTTATTCTTTGATTCTAAGCTTATTTTTGAATTCTAATGACACGGAGACGATAATATGTATTAGGGTTGTCATATAAGTAAACCAAATGTCATTTTTACCCATACACATTGCACACCATTCACACATTTGAATCATACTTGTAAAACGAACTGTGCATGCTTCTATTCTACTTTTAAACTTATTCTTTGATTCTAAGCTGATTTTTGAATTCTAATGACACGGAGACGATTATATGTGTTAGGGTTGTCATATAAGTAAACCAAATGTCATTTCTATCCACACACATTGCAGAACATTCACACATTTGAATCGAACTTGTAAAACGAATTGTGCATGCTTTTATTCTACTTTTAAACTTATTCTTTGATTCTAATCTTATTTTTGAATTCTAATGACACGGAGACGATTATATGTGTTAGGGTTGTCATATAAGTAAACCAAATGTCATTTCTAACCACACTCATAATACAACATTCACACATTTGAATCGAACTTGTAAAACGAACTGTGTATGCTTCTATTCTACTTTTAAGCTTATTCTTTGATTCTAACCTTATTTTTGAATTTTAAGGACACGGAGACGATTATATGTGTTAGGGTTGTCATATAAGTAAACCAAATGTCATTTCTACCCACACCCACTGCACAACATTCACACATTTGAATCCAACTTGTAAAACGAACTGTGCATGCTTCTATTATACTTTTAAGATTATTCTTTGATGCTAAGCTTATTTTTGAATTCTAATGACACGGAGACGATAATATGTGTTAGGGTTGTCATATAAGGAAACCAAATGTCATTTCTAACCACACTAATTTCATAACATTCACACATTTGAATCAAACTTGTAAAATGAACTGTGTATGTTTCTATTCTACTTTTAAGCTTAATCTTCGATTCTAAGCTTATTTTTGAATTCTAATGACACGGAGATGATTATATGTGTTAGGGTTGTCATATAGTAAACCAAATATCATTTCTAACCACACTCATTCCACAAAATTCACACATTTGAATCGAACTTGTAAAACGAACTCTGCATGCTTTTATTCTACTTTTAAGCTTATTCTTTGATTCTAAGCTTATTTTTGAATTCTAATGACACGGAGACGATTATATGTGTTAGGGTTGTCATATAAGTAAACCAAATGTCATTTCTACTACCCTCACATTGCACAATATTCACACATTTGAATCAAACTTGTAAAACGAACCGTGCATGCTTCTATTCTACTTTTAAGCTTATTCTTTGATTCTAATCTTATTTTTGAATTCTAATGACACGGAGACGATTATATGTGTTAGGGTTGTCTTATAAGTAAACCAAATGTCATTTCTAACCACACTCATTCCACAACATTCGCACATTTAAATCGAACTTGTAAAACGAATTGTGCATGCTTCTATTCTACTTTTAAGCTTATTCTTTGATTCTAAGCTTATTTTTGAATTCTAATGACACGGAGACGATTATATGTGTTAGGGTTGTCATATAAGTAAACCAAATGTCAATTCTAACCACACTCATTCCACAACATTCACACAATTGAATCAAACTTCTAAAACGAACTGTGCATGCTTCTATTCTAGTTTTAAGCTTATTCTTTGATTGTAAGCTTATTTTTGAATTCTAATGACACGGAGACGATAATATGTGTTAGGGTTGTCATATAAGTAAACCAAATGTAATTTCTACCCACACACATTGCACAACATTCACACATTTGAATCATACTTTTAAAACGAACTGTGCATGCTTCTATTCTTTTTTAAGCTTATTCTTTGATTCTAAGCTTATTTTTGAATTCTAATGACACGGAGACGATAATATGTGTTAGGGTTGTCATATAAGTAAACCAAATGTAATTTCTACCCACACACATTGCACAACATTCACACATTTGAATCATACTTGTAAAACGAACTGTGCATGCTTCTATTCTACTTTTAAGCTTATTCTTTGATTCTAAGCTTATTTTTGAATTCTAATGACACGGAGACGATAATATGTGTTAGGGTTGTCATATAAGTAAACCAAATGTCATTTCTAACCACACACATTGCACAACATTCACACATTTGAATCATACTTGTAAAACGAACTGTGCATGCATCTATTATACTTTTAAGCTTATTCTTTGATTCTAAGCTTATTTTTGAATTCTAATGACACGGAGACGATTATAAGTGTCAGAGTTGTCATATAAGTAAACCAAATGTCATTTCTAACCACACTCATTCCACAACATTCACACATTTGAATCGAACTTGTAAAACGAATTGTGCATGCTTTTATTCTACTTTTAAACTTATTCTTTGATTCTAATCTTATTTTTGAATTCTAATGACGCGGAGACGATTATATGTGTTAGGGTTGTCATATAAGTAAACCAAATGTAATTTCTACCCACACACATTGCACAACATTCACACATTTGAATCATACTTGTAAAACGAACTGTGCATGCTTCTATTCTACTTTTAAGCTTATTCTTTGATTCTAAGCTTATTTTTGAATTCTAATGACACGGAGACGATTATATGTGTTAGGGTTGTCATATAAGTAAACCAAATGTCATTTCTAACCACACACATTGCACAACATTCACACATTTGAATCGAACTTGTAAAACGAACTATGCGTGCATCTATTCTACTTTTAAGCTTATTCTTTGATTCTAAGCTTATTTTTGAATTCTAATGACACGGAGACGATAATATGTGTTAGGGTTGTCATATAAGTAAACCAAATGTCATTTTTACCCACACACATTGCACACCATTCACTGATGTAAAACTTGCTCTAATTTTTTTGTGTTTTTGAGTTTGTAACGCAGCGGAATTAAAACAGAAAATAAAGGATATGAATTAGTCTAGAATCCTCGCAAGAATACTCGACTAAGACTAATTTGTACTAAGATCACAAAGAAACAAGCACAAACAAACGGCAAGCACCAAGATCACATAGAAACAAGGTACAAACCAAAAGAATACCTCGCAAGGCCAAGATTTTGAAGGAAACTCCCTTCGACTCTTTGATATTAATGCTCAAACTTGTATGAAAAACAATACAATAAGACTCTCTATTTATACTACTCTTAAGACTCCTAAACTTACCTAAAGTCAAGTTAAGAACCAGTTTTAGGTCTTCCCTTAAACCAACTTCAAGCTTATTACTGAAACTTTCCTAAACTCTTCTATAACAACTTGGAAACCTTCTAAGGCTCCTTTATTCCACAAAATACTGTAAATAAGACACTTTCCTAAACTTAAACAAAGACACAAATAAGAATAAGTATTATATCTACTAAGAACTTCCTTGGACCTGCATGGCTTGGGGAATATAGCAGTTTCGGCCATTCTCGTGTACCCGCGTAGAAACTGGACAGCTCAACTTAAAACAAGCATATCTCCTTCGTTACTTAACCATTTAAGGCATATGACCACTTTTCGGAAAGCTTAGATCATGAACTTTCCTATACAATTGATTGTTCTTCGAAATATTGAGTACTTCAGAAGATATTGAGACTGGAAGGTGACGTGATAGTCTTGAACTTCCACTATAAGCTTTGACCCATAGCTCCCATGTATCATTCTCCCCTTCTTTGAAAAGATTCGTCCTCGAATCTGAAGTCCTATAGTAGAGAAACATATTCTCACAACCACCCGGATCATATACAAGGATCACAATGAGAAGTAGAACTAACACAAACACTAAACACATGCACAAGTATTTGTCCTTTAGCTCATCATCTTCAATGTACTTGATCAGTTTTGAAACACCATGATCTTCAATATCAATCCACTTCATACCAATCATTCCTTGATGCACAATCTTTCGACCATCGTGTTTGTATTCTTGTTCTTTACCTTTGAATTCGGTGCTATCTTTGTAGAGACACAACATTAATCTTGATTTACCTTTGACATCTTCATGAAATCCCTTATTAATATAGAGATCAACATAAGATTTGTATGAACTTTGATCATCCATTTTCTGGTAAACCAACTTGTGATCTATCTCATTTTCAATTATAACCCCATGTTCAATCGCACTCTTTATTTCGTTTTCCCCAAAAGACTTTAGTGAAGAATCAATGCTTTCCTCTTTAGAAGTATCATGAAGATCCAATGTTTTGTCTTGATCACTAATCTCAATCTCTTCATGCTCTTGGATTTGTATGAATTCATGTACTTGCGATTGTTCCTCCAAGATCACTTCTTTGATTTTTTCTTTGTCTTCACAAGAATCATGCTTTTCAAGATGTGCACTCCTAACTTTCTTCAAGTCATCTTGCATACGGTCAAGTTTCTTCATCATGTCCAACAAAATCAGATCATTATTTGCTTGTTCATGCTCATAAGACGACTTTTTGAACGACACATCTTCAATAAAGTTCCTTGGCATATATCGTTTACGTAGCTTGCACTTGAGTACTTCCCACGAATGAATCTTGCACTTACCTTCATGTTTGCGTCGCTTCTTCAAAATTTCAAACCAATGGAATGCGTCTCTTACCAAAATAAGTTTCACATGATCGAATCTTTCACGATCATCAAAACCAATTCGATCGAATTTACGCTCGATCTTTCTTTCCCAATTTAAATAATCTTCAGAATCACCACTCCCATCAAACTTAGGAAATTTATAATTCATTGATAAACCAAAATCAACCACACCAAGACTAACAAAGCATAGAAGTTTGTTACAACCAAGCTCTGATACCAATTTGATGTAAAACTTGCTCTAATTTTTTTGTGTTTTTGAGTTTGTAACGCAGCGGAATTAAAACAGAAAATAAAGGATATGAATTAGTCTAGAATCCTCGCAAGAATACTCGACTAAGACTAATTTGTACTAAGATCACAAAGAAACAAGCACAAACAAACGGCAAGCACCAAGATCACATAGAAACAAGGTACAAACCAAAAGAATACCTCGCAAGGCCAAGATTTTGAAGGAAACTCCCTTCGACTCTTTGATATTAATGCTCAAACTTGTATGAAAAACAATACAATAAGACTCTCTATTTATACTACTCTTAAGACTCCTAAACTTACCTAAAGTCAAGTTAAGAACCAGTTTTAGGTCTTCCCTTAAACCAACTTCAAGCTTATTCTTTCCTAAACTTAAACAAAGACACAAATAAGAATAAGTATTATATCTACTAAGAACTTCCTTGGACCTGCATGGCTTGGGGAATATAGCAGTTTCGGCCATTCTCGTGTACCCGCGTAGAAA
Source organism: Spergularia marina (assembly GCA_963680865.1). NCBI lineage: Eukaryota > Viridiplantae > Streptophyta > Magnoliopsida > Caryophyllales > Caryophyllaceae > Spergularia > Spergularia marina. Next base: position 14,126,180 of record OY804553.1, on the reverse strand, counting down.
CTGGACAGCTCAACTTAAAACAAGCATATCTCCTTCGTTACTTAACCATTTAAGGCATATGACCACTTTTCGGAAAGCTTAGATCATGAACTTTCCTATACAATTGATTGTTCTTCGAAATATTGAGTACTTCAGAAGATATTGAGACTGGAAGGTGACGTGATAGTCTTGAACTTCCACTATAAGCTTTGACCCATAGCTCCCATGTATCATTCACACATTTGAATCATACTTGTAAAACGAACTGTGCATGCTTCTATTCTACTTTTAAGCTTATTCTTTGATTCTAAGCTTATTTTTGAATTCTAATGACACGGAGACGATTATATGTGTTAGGGTTGTCATATAAGTAAACCAAATGTCATTTCTAACCACACTCATTCCACAACATTCGCACATTTAAATCGAACTTGTAAAACGAACTGTGCATGCTTCTATTCTAAGTTAAAGCTTATTCTTTGATTCTAAGCTTATTTTTGATTTCTAATGAAACGGAGACGATAATATGCGTTAGGGTTGTCATATAAGTAAACCAAATGTAATTTCTACCCACACACATTGCACAACATTCACACATTTGAATCATACTTGTAAAACGAACTGTGCATGCTTCTATTCTACTTTTAAGCTTATTCTTTGATTCTAAGCTTATTTTTGAATTCTAATGACACGGAGACGATTATATGTGTTAGGGTTGTCATATAAGTAAACCAAATGTCATTTCTAACCACACACATTGCACAACATTCACACATTTGAATCGAACTTGTAAAACGAACTATGCGTGCATCTATTCTACTTTTAAGCTTATTCTTTGATTCTAAGCTTATTTTTGAATTCTAATGACACGGAGACGATAATTTGTGTTAGGGTTGTCATATAAGTAAACCAAATGTCATTTTTACCCACACACATTGCACACCATTCACACATTTGAATCATACTTGTAAAACGAACTGTGCATGCTTCTATTCTACTTTTAAGCTTATTCTTTGATTCTAAGCTTATTTTTGAATTCTAATGACACGGAGACGATTATATGTGTTAGGGTTGTCATATAAGTAAACCAAATGTCATTTCTAACCACACTCATTCCACAACATTCGCACATTTAAATCGAACTTGTAAAACGAACTGTGCATGCTTCTATTCTACTTTAAAGCTTATTCTTTGATTCTAAGCTTATTTTTGATTTCTAATGAAACGGAGACGATAATATGCGTTAGGGTTGTCATATAAGTAAACCAAATGTAATTTCTACCCACACACATTGCACAACATTCACACATTTGAATCATACTTGTAAAACGAACTGTGCATGCTTCTATTCTACTTTTAAGCTTATTCTTTGATTCTAAGCTTATTTTTGAATTCTAATGACACGGAGACGATTATATGTGTTAGGGTTGTCATATAAGTAAACCAAATGTCATTTCTAACCACACACATTGCACAACATTCACACATTTGAATCGAACTTGTAAAACGAACTATGCGTGCATCTATTCTACTTTTAAGCTTATTCTTTGATTCTAAGCTTATTTTTGAATTCTAATGACACGGAGACGATAATATGTGTTAGGGTTGTCATATAAGTAAACCAAATGTCATTTTTACCCACACACATTGCACACCATTCACTGATGTAAAACTTGCTCTAATTTTTTTGTGTTTTTGAGTTTGTAACGCAGCGGAATTAAAACAGAAAATAAAGGATATGAATTAGTCTAGAATCCTCGCAAGAATACTCGACTAAGACTAATTTGTACTAAGATCACAAAGAAACAAGCACAAACAAACGGCAAGCACCAAGATCACATAGAAACAAGGTACAAACCAAAAGAATACCTCGCAAGGCCAAGATTTTGAAGGAAACTCCCTTCGACTCTTTGATATTAATGCTCAAACTTGTATGAAAAACAATACAATAAGACTCTCTATTTATACTACTCTTAAGACTCCTAAACTTACCTAAAGTCAAGTTAAGAACCAGTTTTAGGTCTTCCCTTAAACCAACTTCAAGCTTATTACTGAAACTTTCCTAAACTCTTCTATAACAACTTGGAAACCTTCTAAGGCTCCTTTATTCCACAAAATACTGTAAATAAGACACTTTCCTAAACTTAAACAAAGACACAAATAAGAATAAGTATTATATCTACTAAGAACTTCCTTGGACCTGCATGGCTTGGGGAATATAGCAGTTTCGGCCATTCTCGTGTACCCGCGTAGAAACTGGACAGCTCAACTTAAAACAAGCATATCTCCTTCGTTACTTAACCATTTAAGGCATATGACCACTTTTCGGAAAGCTTAGATCATGAACTTTCCTATACAATTGATTGTTCTTCGAAATATTGAGTACTTCAGAAGATATTGAGACTGGAAGGTGACGTGATAGTCTTGAACTTCCACTATAAGCTTTGACCCATAGCTCCCATGTATCATTCTCCCCTTCTTTGAAAAGATTCGTCCTCGAATCTGAAGTCCTATAGTAGAGAAACATATTCTCACAACCACCCGGATCATATACAAGGATCACAATGAGAAGTAGAACTAACACAAACACTAAACACATGCACAAGTATTTGTCCTTTAGCTCATCATCTTCAATGTACTTGATCAGTTTTGAAACACCATGATCTTCAATATCAATCCACTTCATACCAATCATTCCTTGATGCACAATCTTTCGACCATCGTGTTTGTATTCTTGTTCTTTACCTTTGAATTCGGTGCTATCTTTGTAGAGACACAACATTAATCTTGATTTACCTTTGACATCTTCATGAAATCCCTTATTAATATAGAGATCAACATAAGATTTGTATGAACTTTGATCATCCATTTTCTGGTAAACCAACTTGTGATCTATCTCATTTTCAATTATAACCCCATGTTCAATCGCACTCTTTATTTCGTTTTCCCCAAAAGACTTTAGTGAAGAATCAATGCTTTCCTCTTTAGAAGTATCATGAAGATCCAATGTTTTGTCTTGATCACTAATCTCAATCTCTTCATGCTCTTGGATTTGTATGAATTCATGTACTTGCGATTGTTCCTCCAAGATCACTTCTTTGATTTTTTCTTTGTCTTCACAAGAATCATGCTTTTCAAGATGTGCACTCCTAACTTTCTTCAAGTCATCTTGCATACGGTCAAGTTTCTTCATCATGTCCAACAAAATCAGATCATTATTTGCTTGTTCATGCTCATAAGACGACTTTTTGAACGACACATCTTCAATAAAGTTCCTTGGCATATATCGTTTACGTAGCTTGCACTTGAGTACTTCCCACGAATGAATCTTGCACTTACCTTCATGTTTGCGTCGCTTCTTCAAAATTTCAAACCAATGGAATGCGTCTCTTACCAAAATAAGTTTCACATGATCGAATCTTTCACGATCATCAAAACCAATTCGATCGAATTTACGCTCGATCTTTCTTTCCCAATTTAAATAATCTTCAGAATCACCACTCCCATCAAACTTAGGAAATTTATAATTCATTGATAAACCAAAATCAACCACACCAAGACTAACAAAGCATAGAAGTTTGTTACAACCAAGCTCTGATACCAATTTGATGTAAAACTTGCTCTAATTTTTTTGTGTTTTTGAGTTTGTAACGCAGCGGAATTAAAACAGAAAATAAAGGATATGAATTAGTCTAGAATCCTCGCAAGAATACTCGACTAAGACTAATTTGTACTAAGATCACAAAGAAACAAGCACAAACAAACGGCAAGCACCAAGATCACATAGAAACAAGGTACAAACCAAAAGAATACCTCGCAAGGCCAAGATTTTGAAGGAAACTCCCTTCGACTCTTTGATATTAATGCTCAAACTTGTATGAAAAACAATACAATAAGACTCTCTATTTATACTACTCTTAAGACTCCTAAACTTACCTAAAGTCAAGTTAAGAACCAGTTTTAGGTCTTCCCTTAAACCAACTTCAAGCTTATTCTTTCCTAAACTTAAACAAAGACACAAATAAGAATAAGTATTATATCTACTAAGAACTTCCTTGGACCTGCATGGCTTGGGGAATATAGCAGTTTCGGCCATTCTCGTGTACCCGCGTAGAAACTGGACAGCTCAACTTAAAACAAGCATATATATCTCCTTCGTTACTTAACCATTTAAGGCATATGACCACTTTTCGGAAAGCTTAGATCATGAACTTTCCTATACAATTGATTGTTCTTCGAAATATTGAGTACTTCAGAAGATATTGAGACTGGAAGGTGACGTGATAGTCTTGAACTTCCACTATAAGCTTTGACCCATAGCTCCCATGTATCATTCACACATTTGAATCATACTTGTAAAACGAACTGTGCATGCTTCTATTCTACTTTTAAGCTTATTCTTTGATTCTAAGCTTATTTTTGAATTCTAATGACACGGAGACGATTATATGTGTTAGGGTTGTCATATAAGTAAACCAAATGTCATTTCTAACCACACTCATTCCACAACATTCGCACATTTAAATCGAACTTGTAAAACGAACTGTGCATGCTTCTATTCTAAGTTAAAGCTTATTCTTTGATTCTAAGCTTATTTTTGATTTCTAATGAAACGGAGACGATAATATGCGTTAGGGTTGTCATATAAGTAAACCAAATGTAATTTCTACCCACACACATTGCACAACATTCACACATTTGAATCATACTTGTAAAACGAACTGTGCATGCTTCTATTATACTTTTAAGATTATTCTTTGATGCTAAGCTTATTTTTGAATTCTAATGACACGGAGACGATAATATGTGTTAGGGTTGTCATATAAGGAAACCAAATGTCATTTCTAACCACACTAATTCCATAACATTCACACATTTGAATCAAACTTGTAAAATGAACTGTGCATGTTTCTATTCTACTTTTAAGCTTATTCTTTGATTCTAAGCTTATTTTTGAATTCTAATGACACGGAGACGATTATATGTGTTAGGGTTGTCATATAAGTAAACCAAATGTCATTTCTAACCACACTCATTCCACAACATTCGCACATTTAAATCGAACATGTAAAACGAACTGTGCATGCTTCTATTCTACTTTAAAGCTTATTCTTTGATTCTAAGCTTATTTTTGATTTCTAATGAAACGGAGACGATAATATGCGTTAGGGTTGTCATATAAGTAAACCAAATGTAATTTCTACCCACACACATTGCACAACATTCACACATTTGAATCATACTTGTAAAACGAACTGTGCATGCTTCTATTCTACTTTTAAGCTTATTCTTTGATTCTAAGCTTATTTTTGAATTCTAATGACACGGAGACGATTATATGTGTTAGGGTTGTCATATAAGTAAACCAAATGTCATTTCTAACCACACTCATTCCACAACATTCGCACATTTAAATCGAACTTGTAAAACGAACTGTGCATGCTTCTATTCTACTTTAAAGCTTATTCTTTGATTCTAAGCTTATTTTTGATTTCTAAGGAAACGGAGACGATAATATGCGTTAGGGTTGTCATATAAGTAAACCAAATGTAATTTCTACCCACACACATTGCACAACATTCACACATTTGAATCATACTTGTAAACGAACTGTGCATGCTTCTATTCTACTTTTAAGCTTATTCTTTGATTCTAAGCTTATTTTTGAATTCTAATGACACGGAGACGATTATATGTGTTAGGGTTGTCATATAAGTAAACCAAATGTCATTTCTAACCACACACATTGCACAACATTCACACATTTGAATCGAACTTGTAAAACGAACTATGCGTGCATCTATTCTACTTTTAAGCTTATTCTTTGATTCTAAGCTTATTTTTGAATTCTAATGACACGGAGACGATAATATGTGTTAGGGTTGTCATATAAGTAAACCAAATGTCATTTTTACCCACACACATTGCACACCATTCACACATTTGAATCATACTTGTAAAACGAACTCTGCATGCTTCTATTCTACTTTTAAGCTTATTCTTTGATTCTAAGCTTATTTTTGAATTCTAATGACACGGAGACGATTATATGTGTTAGGGTTGTCATATAAGTAAACCAAATGTCATTTCTATCCACACACATTGCACAACATTCACACATTTGAATCGAACTTGTAAAACGAACTCTGCATGCTTTTATTCTACTTTTAAGCTTATTCTTTGATTCTAAGCTTATTTTTGAATTCTAATGACACGGAGACGATTATATGTGTTAGGGTTGTCATATAAGTAAACCAAATGTCATTTCTACTACCCTCACATTGCACAATATTCACACATTTGAATCAAACTTGTAAAACGAACCGTGCATGCTTCTATTCTACTTTTAAGCTTATTCTTTGATTCTAATCTTATTTTTGAATTCTAATGACACGGAGACGATTATATGTGTTAGGGTTGTCATATAAGTAAACCAAATGTCATTTCTAACCACACTCATTCCACAACATTCGCTCATTTAAATCGAACTTGTAAAACGAATTGTGCATGCTTCTATTCTACTTTTAAGCTTATTCTTTGATTCTAAGCTTATTTTTGAATTCTAATGACACGGAGACGATTATATGTGTTAGGGTTGTCATATAAGTAAACCAAATGTCAATTCTAACCACACACATTGCACAACATTCACACATTTGAATCATACTTGTAAAACGAACTGTGCATGCTTCTATTCTACTTTTAAGCTTATTCTTTGATTCTAAGCTTATTTTTGAATTCTAATGACACGGAGACGATAATATGTGTTAGGGTTGTCATATTAGTAAACCAAATGTCATTTCTAACCACACACATTGCACAACATTCACACATTTGAATCATACTTGTAAAACGAACTGTGCATGCATCTATTCTACTTTTAAGCTTATTCTTTGATTCTAAGCTTATTTTCGAATTCTAATGACACGGAGACGATTATAAGTGTCAGAGTTGTCATATAAGTAAACCAAATGTCATTTCTAACCACACTCATTCCACAACATTCACACATTTGAATCGAACTTGTAAAACGAATTGTGCATGCTTCAATTCTACTTTTAAGCTTATTCTTTGATTCTAAGCTTATTTTTGAATTCTAATGACACGGAGACGATAATATGTGTTAGGGTTGTCATATAAGTAAACCAAATGTCATTTTTACCCACACACATTGCACACCATTCACACATTTGAATCATACTTGTAAAACGAACTCTGCATGCTTCTATTATACTTTTAAGCTTATTCTTTGATTCTAAGCTTATTTTTGAATTCTAATGACACGGAGACGATTATATGTGTTAGGGTTGTCATATAAGTAAACCAAATGTCATTTCTATCCACACACATTGCACAACATTCACACATTTGAATCGAACTTGTAAAACGAATTGTGCATGCTTTTATTCTACTTTTAAACTTATTCTTTGATTCTAATCTTATTTTTGAATTGTAATGACACGGAGACGATTATATGTGTTAGGGTTGTCATATAAGTAAACCAAATGTCATTTCTAACCACACTCATACCACAACATTCACACATTTGAATCGAACTTGTAAAACGAACTGTGTATGCTTCTATTCTACTTTTAAGCTTATTCTTTGATTCTAACCTTATTTTTGAATTTTAAGGACACGGAGACGATTATATGTGTTAGGGTTGTCATATAAGTAAAACAAATGTCATTTCTAACCACACTAATTCCATAACATTCACACATTTGAATCAAACTTGTAAAATGAACTGTGCATGTTTCTATTCTACTTTTAAGCTTAATCTTCGATTCTAAGCTTATTTTTGAATTCTAATGACACGGAGATGATTATATGTGTTAGGGTTGTCATATAGTAAACCAAATATGATTTCTAACCACACTCATTCCACAAAATTCACACATTTGAATCGAACTTGTAAAACGAACTCTGCATGCTTTTATTCTACTTTTAAGCTTATTCTTTGATTCTAAGCTTATTTTTGAATTCTAATGACACGGAGACGATTATATGTGTTAGGGTTGTCATATAAGTAAACCAAATGTCATTTCTACTACCCTCACATTGCACAATATTCACACATTTGAATCAAACTTGTAAAACGAACCGTGCATGCTTCTATTCTACTTTTAAGCTTATTCTTTGATTCTAATCTTATTTTTGAATTCTAATGACACGGAGACGATTATATGTGTTAGGGTTGTCATATAAGTAAACCAAATGTCATTTCTAACCACACTCATTCCACAACATTCGTTCATTTAAATCGAACTTGTAAAACGAATTGTGCATGCTTCTATTCTACTTTTAAGCTTATTCTTTGATTCTAAGCTTATTTTTGAATTCTAATGACACGGAGACGATTATATGTGTTAGGGTTGTCATATAAGTAAACCAAATGTCAATTCTAACCACACACATTGCACAACATTCACACATTTGAATCATACTTGTAAAACGAACTGTGCATGCTTCTATTCTACTTTTAAGCTTATTCTTTGATTCTAAGCTTATTTTTGAATTCTAATGACACGGAGACGATTATATGTGTTAGGGTTGTCATATAAGTAAACCAAATGTCATTTCTAACCACACACATTGCACAACATTCACACATTTGAATCGAACTTGTAAAACGAACTATGCGTGCATCTATTCTACTTTTAAGCTTATTCTTTGATTCTAAGCTTATTTTTGAATTCTAATGACACGGAGACGATAATTTGTGTTAGGGTTGTCATATAAGTAAACCAAATGTCATTTTTACCCACACACATTGCACACCATTCACACATCTGAATCATACTTGTAAAACGAACTGTGCATGCTTCTATTCTACTTTTAAGCTTATTCTTTGATTCTAAGCTTATTTTTCAATTCTAATGACACGGAGACGATTATATGTGTTAGGGTTGTCATATAAGTAAACCAAATGTCATTTCTAACCACACTCATTCCACAACATTCGCACATTTAAATCGAACTTGTAAAACGAATTGTGCATGCTTCTATTCTACTTTTAAGCTTATTCTTTGATTCTAAGCTTATTTTTGAATTCTAATGACACGGAGACGATTATATGTGTTAGGGTTGTCATATAAGTAAACCAAATGTCAATTCTAACCACACTCATTGCACAACATTCACACAATTGAATCAAACTTCTAAAACGAACTATGCATGCTTCTATTCTAGTTTTAAGCTTATTCTTTGATTGTAAGCTTATTTTTGAATTCTAATGACACGGAGACGATAATATGTGTTAGGGTTGTCATATAAGTAAACCAAATGTCATTTTTACCCACACACATTGCACAACATTCACACATTTGAATCATACTTGTAAAACGAACTGTGCATGCTTCTATTCTACTTTTAAGCTTATTCTTTGATTTTAAGCTTATTTTTGAATTCTAATGACACGGAGACGATTATATGTGTTAGGGTTGTCTTATAAGTAAACCAAATGTCATTTCTAACCACACACATTGCACAACATTCACACATTTGAATCGAACTTGTAAAACGAACTATGCGTGCATCTATTCTACTTTTAAGCTTATTCTTTGATTCTAAGCTTATTTTTGAATTCTAATGACACGGAGACGATAATATGTGTTAGGGTTGTCATATAAGTAAACCAAATGTCATTTTTACCCACACACATTGCACACCATTCACACATTTGAATCATACTTGTAAAACGAACTGTGCATGCTTCTATTCTACTTTTAAGCTTATTCTTTGATTCTAAGCTTATTTTTGAATTCTAATGACACGGAGACGATTATATGTGTTAGTGTTTTCATATAAGTAAACCAAATGTCATTTCTATCCACACACATTGCACAACATTCACACATTTGAATCGAACTTGTAAAACGAATTGTGCATGCTTTTATTCTACTTTTAAACTTATTCTTTGATTCTAATCTTATTTTTGAATTCTAATGACACGGAGACGATTATATGTGTTAGGGTTGTCATATAAGTAAACCAAATGTCATTTCTAACCACACTCATACCACAACATTCACACATTTGAATCGAACTTGTAAAACGAACTGTGTATGCTTCTATTCTACTTTTAAGCTTATTCTTTGATTCTAACCTTATTTTTGAATTTTAAGGACACGGAGACGATTATATGTGTTAGGGTTGTCATATAAGTAAACCAAATGTCATTTCTACCCACACCCACTGCACAACATTCACACATTTGAATCCAACTTGTAAAACGAACTTTGCATGCTTCTATTATACTTTTAAGATTATTCTTTGATGCTAAGCTTATTTTTGAATTCTAATGACACGGAGACGATAATATGTGTTAGGGTTGTCATATAAGGAAACCAAATGTCATTTCTAACCACACTAATTCCATAACATTCACACATTTGAATCAAACTTGTAAAATGAACTGTGCATGTTTCTATTCTACTTTTAAGCTTATTCTTTGATTCTAAGCTTATTTTTGAATTCTAATGACACGGAGACGATTATATGTGTTAGGGTTGTCATATAAGTAAACCAAATGTCATTTCTAACCACACTCATTCCACAACATTCGCACATTTAAATCGAACTTGTAAAACGAACTGTGCATGCTTCTATTCTACTTTAAAGCTTATTCTTTGATTCTAAGCTTATTTTTGATTTCTAATGAAACGGAGACGATAATATGCGTTAGGGTTGTCATATAAGTAAACCAAATGTAATTTCTACCCACACACATTGCACAACATTCACACATTTGAATCATACTTGTAAAACGAACTGTGCATGCTTCTATTCTACTTTTAAGCTTATTCTTTGATTCTAAGCTTATTTTTGAATTCTAATGACACGGAGACGATTATATGTGTTAGGGTTGTCATATAAGTAAACCAAATGTCATTTCTAACCACACTCATTCCACAACATTCGCACATTTAAATCGATCTTGTAAAACGAACTGTGCATGCTTCTATTCTACTTTAAAGCTTATTCTTTGATTCTAAGCTTATTTTTGATTTCTAAGGAAACGGAGACGATAATATGCGTTAGGGTTGTCATATAAGTAAACCAAATGTAATTTCTACCCACACACATTGCACAACATTCACACATTTGAATCATACTTGTAAAACGAACTGTGCATGCTTCTATTCTACTTTTAAGCTTATTCTTTGATTCTAAGCTTATTTTTGAATTCTAATGACACGGAGACGATTATATGTGTTAGGGTTGTCATATAAGTAAACCAAATGTCATTTCTAACCACACACATTGCACAACATTCACACATTTGAATCGAACTTGTAAAACGAACTATGCGTGCATCTATTCTACTTTTAAGCTTATTCTTTGATTCTAAGCTTATTTTTGAATTCTAATGACACGGAGACGATAATATGTGTTAGGGTTGTCATATAAGTAAACCAAATGTCATTTTTACCCACACACATTGCACACCATTCACACATTTGAATCATACTTGTAAAACGAACTCTGCATGCTTCTATTCTACTTTTAAGCTTATTCTTTGATTCTAAGCTTATTTTTGAATTCTAATGACACGGAGACGATTATATGTGTTAGGGTTGTCATATAAGTAAACCAAATGTCATTTCTATCCACACACATTGCACAACATTCACACATTTGAATCGAACTTGTAAAACGAACTCTGCATGCTTTTATTCTACTTTTAAGCTTATTCTTTGATTCTAAGCTTATTTTTGAATTCTAATGACACGGAGACGATTATATGTGTTAGGGTTGTCATATAAGTAAACCAAATGTCATTTCTACTACCCTCACATTGCACAATATTCACACATTTGAATCAAACTTGTAAAACGAACCGTGCATGCTTCTATTCTACTTTTAAGCTTATTCTTTGATTCTAATCTTATTTTTGAATTCTAATGACACGGAGACGATTATATGTGTTAGGGTTGTCATATAAGTAAACCAAATGTCATTTCTAACCACACTCATTCCACAACATTCGCTCATTTAAATCGAACTTGTAAAACGAATTGTGCATGCTTCTATTCTACTTTTAAGCTTATTCTTTGATTCTAAGCTTATTTTTGAATTCTAATGACACGGAGACGATTATATGTGTTAGGGTTGTCATATAAGTAAAACAAATGTCAATTCTAACCACACACATTGCACAACATTCACACATTTGAATCATACTTGTAAAACGAACTGTGCATGCTTCTATTCTACTTTTAAGCTTATTCTTTGATTCTAAGCTTATTTTTGAATTCTAATGACACGGAGACGATAATATGTGTTAGGGTTGTCATATAAGTAAACCAAATGTCATTTTTACCCACACACATTGCACAACATTCACACATTTGAATCATACTTGTAAAACGAACTGTGCATGCTTCTATTCTACTTTTAAGCTTATTCTTTGATTCTAAGCTTATTTTTGAATTCTAATGACACGGAGACGATTATATGTGTTAGGGTTGTCATATAAGTAAACCAAATGTCATTTCTATCCACACACATTGCACAACATTCACACATTTGAATCGAACTTGTAAAACGAACTGTGTATGCTTCTATTCTACTTTTAAACTTATTCTTTGATTCTAACCTTATTTTTGAATTTTAAGGACACGGAGACGATTATATGTGTTAGGGTTGTCATATAAGTAAACCAAATGTCATTTCTAACCACACTAATTCCATAACATTTACACATTTGAATCAAACTTGTAAAATGAACGGTGCATGTTTCTATTCTACTTTTAAGCTTAATCTTCGATTCTAAGCTTATTTTTGAATTCTAATGACACGGAGATGATTATATGTGTTAGGGTTGTCATATAGTAAACCAAATATGATTTCTAACCACACTCATTCCACAAAATTCACACATTTGAATCGAACTTGTAAAACGAACTCTGCATGCTTTTATTCTACTTTTAAGCTTATTCTTTGATTCTAAGCTTATTTTTGAATTCTAATGACACGGAGACGATTATATGTGTTAGGGTTGTCATATAAGTAAACCAAATGTCATTTCTACTACCCTCACATTGCACAATATTCACACATTTGAATCAAACTTGTAAAACGAACCGTGCATGCTTCTATTCTACTTTTAAGCTTATTCTTTGATTCTAATCTTATTTTTGAATTCTAATGACACGGAGACGATTATATGTGTTAGGGTTGTCATATAAGTAAACCAAATGTCATTTCTAACCACACTCATTCCACAACATTCGTTCATTTAAATCGAACTTGTAAAACGAATTGTGCATGCTTCTATTCTACTTTTAAGCTTATTCTTTGATTCTAAGCTTATTTTTGAATTCTAATGACACGGAGACGATTATATGTGTTAGGGTTGTCATATAAGTAAACCAAATGTCAATTCTAACCACACACATTGCACAACATTCACACATTTGAATCATACTTGTAAAACGAACTGTGCATGCTTCTATTCTACTTTTAAGCTTATTCTTTGATTCTAAGCTTATTTTTGAATTCTAATGACACGGAGACGATTATATGTGTTAGGGTTGTCATATAAGTAAACCAAATGTCATTTCTAACCACACACATTGCACAACATTCACACATTTGAATCGAACTTGTAAAACAAACTATGCGTGCATCTATTCTACTTTTAAGCTTATTCTTTGATTCTAAGCTTATTTTTGAATTCTAATGACACGGAGACGATAATATGTGTTAGGGTTGTCATATAAGTAAACCAAATGTCATTTTTACCCACACACATTGCACACCATTCACACATTTGAATCATACTTGTAAAACGAACTGTGCATGCTTCTATTCTACTTTTAAGCTTATTCTTTGATTCTAAGCTTATTTTTGAATTCTAATGACACGGAGACGATTATATGTGTTAGGGTTGTCATATAAGTAAACCAAATGTCATTTCTATCCACACACATTGCACAACATTCACACATTTGAATCGAACTTGTAAAACGAATTGTGCATGCTTTTATTCTACTTTTAAACTTATTCTTTGATTCTAATCTTATTTTTGAATTCTAATGACACGGAGACGATTATATGTGTTAGGGTTGTCATATAAGTAAACCAAATGTCATTTCTAACCACACTCATACCACAACATTCACACATTTGAATCGAACTTGTAAAACGAACTGTGTATGCTTCTATTCTACTTTTAAACTTATTCTTTGATTCTAACCTTATTTTTGAATTTTAAGGACACGGAGACGATTATATGTGTTAGGGTTGTCATATAAGTAAACCAAATGTCATTTCTAACCACACTAATTCCATAACATTTACACATTTGAATCAAACTTGTAAAATGAACGGTGCATGTTTCTATTCTACTTTTAAGCTTAATCTTCGATTCTAAGCTTATTTTTGAATTCTAATGACACGGAGATGATTATATGTGTTAGGGTTGTCATATAGTAAACCAAATATGATTTCTAACCACACTCATTCCACAAAATTCACACATTTGAATCGAACTTGTAAAACGAACTCTGCATGCTTTTATTCTACTTTTAAGCTTATTCTTTGATTCTAAGCTTATTTTTGAATTCTAATGACACGGAGACGATTATATGTGTTAGGGTTGTCATATAAGTAAACCAAATGTCATTTCTACTACCCTCACATTGCACAATATTCACACATTTGAATCAAACTTGTAAAACGAACCGTGCATGCTTCTATTCTACTTTTAAGCTTATTCTTTGATTCTAATCTTATTTTTGAATTCTAATGACACGGAGACGATTATATGTGTTAGGGTTGTCATATAAGTAAACCAAATGTCATTTCTAACCACACTCATTCCACAACATTCGTTCATTTAAATCGAACTTGTAAAACGAATTGTGCATGCTTCTATTCTACTTTTAAGCTTATTCTTTGATTCTAAGCTTATTTTTGAATTCTAATGACACGGAGACGATTATATGTGTTAGGGTTGTCATATAAGTAAACCAAATGTCAATTCTAACCACACACATTGCACAACATTCACACATTTGAATCATACTTGTAAAACGAACTGTGCATGCTTCTATTCTACTTTTAAGCTTATTCTTTGATTCTAAGCTTATTTTTGAATTCTAATGACACGGAGACGATAATATGTGTTAGGGTTGTCATATTAGTAAACCAAATGTCATTTCTAACCACACACATTGCACAACATTCACACATTTGAATCATACTTGTAAAACGAACTGTGCATGCATCTATTCTACTTTTAAGCTTATTCTTTGATTCTAAGCTTATTTTTGAATTCTAATGACACGGAGACGATTATAAGTGTCAGAGTTGTCATATAAGTAAACCAAATGTCATTTCTAACCACACTCATTCCACAACATTCACACATTTGAATCGAACTTGTAAAACGAATTGTGCATGCTTCAATTCTACTTTTAAGCTTATTCTTTGATTCTAAGCTTATTTTTAAATTCTAATGACACGGAGACGATTATATGTGTTAGAGTTGTCATATAAGTAAACCAAATGTCATTTTTACCCACACACATTGCACAACATTCACACATTTGAATCATACTTGTAAAACGAACTGTGCATGCTTCTATTCTACTTTAAAGCTTATTCTTTGATTCTAAGCTTATTTTTGATTTCTAATGAAACGGAGACGATAATATGTGTTAGGGTTGTCATATAAGTAAACCAAATGTAATTTCTACCCACACACATTGCACAACATTCACACATTTGAATCATACTTGTAAAACGAACTGTGCATGCTTCTATTCTACTTTTAAGCTTATTCTTTGATTCTAAGCTTATTTTTGAATTCTAATGACACGGAGACGATTATATGTGTTAGGGTTGTCATATAAGTAAACCAAATGTCATTTCTAACCACACACATTGCACAACATTCACACATTTGAATCGAACTTGTAAAACGAACTATGCGTGCATCTATTCTACTTTTAAGCTTATTCTTTGATTCTAAGCTTATTTTTGAATTCTAATGACACGGAGACGATAATATGTGTTAGGGTTGTCATATAAGTAAACCAAATGTCATTTTTACCCACACACATTGCACACCATTCACACATTTGAATCATACTTGTAAAACGAACTGTGCATGCTTCTATTCTACTTTTAAGCTTATTCTTTGATTCTAAACTTATTTTTGAATTCTAATGACACGGAGACGATTATATGTGTTAGGGTTGTCATATAAGTAAACCAAATGTCATTTCTAACCACACGCATTCCACAACATTCGCACATTTAAATCGAACTTGTAAAACGAACTGTGCATGCTTCTATTCTACTTTAAAGCTTATTCTTTGATTCTAAGCTTATTTTTGATTTCTAATGAAACGGAGACGATAATATGTGTTAGGGTTGTCATATAAGTAAACCAAATGTAATTTCTACCCACACACATTGCACAACATTCACACATTTGAATCATACTTGTAAAACGAACTGTGCATGCTTCTATTCTACTTTTAAGCTTATTCTTTGATTCTAAGCTTATTTTTGAATTCTAATGACACGGAGACGATTATATGTGTTAGGGTTGTCATATAAGTAAACCAAATGTAATTTCTACCCACACACATTGCACAACATTCACACATTTGAATCATACTTGTAAAACGAACTGTGCATGCTTCTATTCTACTTTTAAGCTTATTCTTTGATTCTAAGCTTATTTTTGAATTCTAATGACACGGAGACGATTATATGTGTTAGGGTTGTCATATAAGTAAACCAAATGTCATTTCTAACCACACACATTGCACAACATTCACACATTTGAATCGAACTTGTAAAACAAACTATGCGTGCATCTATTCTACTTTTAAGCTTATTCTTTGATTCTAAGCTTATTTTTGAATTCTAATGACACGGAGACGATAATATGTGTTAGGGTTGTCATATAAGTAAACCAAATGTCATTTTTACCCACACACATTGCACACCATTCACACATTTGAATCATACTTGTAAAACGAACTGTGCATGCTTCTATTCTACTTTTAAGCTTATTCTTTGATTCTAAGCTTATTTTTGAATTCTAATGACACGGAGACGATTATATGTGTTAGGGTTGTCATATAAGTAAACCAAATGTCATTTCTATCCACACACATTGCACAACATTCACACATTTGAATCGAACTTGTAAAACGAATTGTGCATGCTTTTATTCTACTTTTAAACTTATTCTTTGATTCTAATCTTATTTTTGAATTGTAATGACACGGAGACGATTATATGTGTTAGGGTTGTCATATAAGTAAACCAAATGTCATTTCTAACCACACTCATACTACAACATTCACACATTTGAATCGAACTTGTAAAACGAACTGTGTATGCTTCTATTCTACTTTTAAGCTTATTCTTTGATTCTAACCTTATTTTTGAATTTTAAGGACACGGAGACGATTATATGTGTTAGGGTTGTCATATAAGTAAACCAAATGTCATTTCTAACCACACTAATTCCATAACATTCACACATTTGAATCAAACTTGTAAAATGAACTGTGCATGTTTCTATTCTACTTTTAAGCTTAATCTTCGATTCTAAGCTTATTTTTGAATTCTAATGACACGGAGATGATTATATGTGTTAGGGTTGTCATATAGTAAACCAAATATGATTTCTAACCACACTCATTCCACAAAATTCACACATTTGAATCGAACTTGTAAAACGAACTCTGCATGCTTTTATTCTACTTTTAAGCTTATTCTTTGATTCTAAGCTTATTTTTGAATTCTAATGACACGGAGACGATTATATGTGTTAGGGTTGTCATATAAGTAAACCAAATGTCATTTCTACTACCCTCACATTGCACAATA
Source organism: Spergularia marina (assembly GCA_963680865.1). Classification (NCBI taxonomy): domain Eukaryota; kingdom Viridiplantae; phylum Streptophyta; class Magnoliopsida; order Caryophyllales; family Caryophyllaceae; genus Spergularia; species Spergularia marina. The sequence goes on along the minus strand of OY804553.1, from coordinate 14,108,339 downwards.
TTCACACATTTGAATCAAACTTGTAAAACGAACCGTGCATGCTTCTATTCTACTTTTAAGCTTATTCTTTGATTCTAATCTTATTTTTGAATTCTAATGACACGGAGACGATTATATGTGTTAGGGTTGTCATATAAGTAAACCAAATGTCATTTCTAACCACACTCATTCCACAACATTCGTTCATTTAAATCGAACTTGTAAAACGAATTGTGCATGCTTCTATTCTACTTTTAAGCTTATTCTTTGATTCTAAGCTTATTTTTGAATTCTAATGACACGGAGACGATTATATGTGTTAGGGTTGTCATATAAGTAAACCAAATGTCAATTCTAACCACACACATTGCACAACATTCACACATTTGAATCATACTTGTAAAACGAACTGTGCATGCTTCTATTCTACTTTTAAGCTTATTCTTTGATTCTAAGCTTATTTTTGAATTCTAATGACACGGAGACGATAATATGTGTTAGGGTTGTCATAGTAGTAAACCAAATGTCATTTCTAACCACACACATTGCACAACATTCACACATTTGAATCATACTTGTAAAACGAACTGTGCATGCATCTATTCTACTTTTAAGCTTATTCTTTGATTCTAAGCTTATTTTTGAATTCTAATGACACGGAGACGATTATAAGTGTCAGAGTTGTCATATAAGTAAACCAAATGTCATTTCTAACCACACTCATTCCACAACATTCACACATTTGAATCGAACTTGTAAAACGAATTGTGCATGCTTCAATTCTACTTTTAAGCTTATTCTTTGATTCTAAGCTTATTTTTAAATTCTAATGACACGGAGACGATTATATGTGTTAGAGTTGTCATATAAGTAAACCAAATGTCATTTTTACCCACACACATTGCACAACATTCACACATTTGAATCATACTTGTAAAACGAATTGTGCATGCTTCTATTCTACTTTTAAGCTTAATCTTCGATTCTAAGCTTATTTTTGAATTCTAATGACACGGAGATGATTATATGTGTTAGGGTTGTCATATAGTAAACCAAATATCATTTCTAACCACACTCATTCCACAAAATTCACACATTTGAATCGAACTTGTAAAACGAACTCTGCATGCTTTTATTCTACTTTTAAGCTTATTCTTTGATTCTAAGCTTATTTTTGAATTCTAATGACACGGAGACGATTATATGTGTTAGGGTTGTCATATAAGTAAACCAAATGTCATTTCTACTACCCTCACATTGCACAATATTCACACATTTGAATCAAACTTGTAAAACGAACCGTGCATGCTTCTATTCTACTTTTAAGCTTATTCTTTGATTCTAATCTTATTTTTGAATTCTAATGACACGGAGACGATTATATGTGTTAGGGTTGTCATATAAGTAAACCAAATGTCAATTCTAACCACACACATTGCACAACATTCACACATTTGAATCATACTTGTAACACGAACTGTGCATGCTTCTATTCTACTTTTAAGCTTATTCTTTGATTCTAAGCTTATTTTTGAATTCTAATGACACGGAGACGATAATATGTGTTAGGGTTGTCATATTAGTAAACCAAATGTCATTTCTAACCACACACATTGCACAACATTCACACATTTGAATCATACTTGTAAAACGAACTGTGCATGCATCTATTCTACTTTTAAGCTTATTCTTTGATTCTAAGCTTATTTTTGAATTCTAATGACACGGAGACGATTATAAGTGTCAGAGTTGTCATATAAGTAAACCAAATGTCATTTCTAACCACACTCATTCCACAACATTCACACATTTGAATCATACTTGTAAAACGAACTGTGCATGCATCTATTCTACTTTTAAGCTTATTCTTTGATTCTAAGCTTATTTTTGAATTCTAATGACACGGAGACGATTATAAGTGTCAGAGTTGTCATATAAGTAAACCAAATGTCATTTCTAACCACACTCATTCCACAACATTCGCACATTTAAATCGAACTTGTAAAACGAATTGTGCATGCTTCTATTCTACTTTTAAGCTTATTCTTTGATTCTAAGCTTATTTTTGAATTCTAATGACACGGAGACGATTATATGTGTTAGGGTTGTCATATAAGTAAACCAAATGTCAATTCTAACCACACTCATTCCACAACATTCACACAATTGAATCAAACTTCTAAAACGAACTGTGCATGCTTCTATTCTAGTTTTAAGCTTATTCTTTGATTGTAAGCTTATTTTTGAATTCTAATGACACGGAGACGATAATATGTGTTAGGGTTGTCATATAAGTAAACCAAATGTAATTTCTACCCACACACATTGCACAACATTCACACATTTGAATCATACTTGTAAAACGAACTGTGCATGCTTCTATTCTACTTTTAAGCTTATTCTTTGATTCTAAGCTTATTTTTGAATTCTAATGACACGGAGACGATTATATGTGTTAGGGTTGTCATATAAGTAAACCAAATGTCATTTCTAACCACACACATTGCACAACATTCACACATTTGAATCGAACTTGTAAAACGAACTATGCGTGCATCTATTCTACTTTTAAGCTTATTCTTTGATTCTAAGCTTATTTTTGAATTCTAATGACACGGAGACGATAATAAGTGTTAGGGTTGTCATATAAGTAAACCAAATGTCATTTTTACCCACACACATTGCACACCATTCACACATTTGAATCATACTTGTAAAACGAACTGTGCATGCTTCTATTCTACTTTTAAGCTTATTCTTTGATTCTAAACTTATTTTTGAATTCTAATGACACGGAGACGATTATATGTGTTAGGGTTGTCATATAAGTAAACCAAATGTCATTTCTAACCACACGCATTCCACAACATTCGCACATTTAAATCGAACTTGTAAAACGAACTGTGCATGCTTCTATTCTACTTTAAAGCTTATTCTTTGATTCTAAGCTTATTTTTGATTTCTAATGAAACGGAGACGATAATATGTGTTAGGGTTGTCATATAAGTAAACCAAATGTAATTTCTACCCACACACATTGCACAACATTCACACATTTGAATCATACTTGTAAAACGAACTGTGCATGCTTCTATTCTACTTTTAAGCTTATTCTTTGATTCTAAGCTTATTTTTGAATTCTAATGACACGGAGACGATTATATGTGTTAGGGTTGTCATATAAGTAAACCAAATGTAATTTCTACCCACACACATTGCACAACATTCACACATTTGAATCATACTTGTAAAACGAACTGTGCATGCTTCTATTCTACTTTTAAGCTTATTCTTTGATTCTAAGCTTATTTTTGAATTCTAATGACACGGAGACGATTATATGTGTTAGGGTTGTCATATAAGTAAACCAAATGTCATTTCTAACCACACACATTGCACAACATTCACACATTTGAATCGAACTTGTAAAACAAACTATGCGTGCATCTATTCTACTTTTAAGCTTATTCTTTGATTCTAAGCTTATTTTTGAATTCTAATGACACGGAGACGATAATATGTGTTAGGGTTGTCATATAAGTAAACCAAATGTCATTTTTACCCACACACATTGCACACCATTCACACATTTGAATCATACTTGTAAAACGAACTGTGCATGCTTCTATTCTACTTTTAAGCTTATTCTTTGATTCTAAGCTTATTTTTGAATTCTAATGACACGGAGACGATTATATGTGTTAGGGTTGTCATATAAGTAAACCAAATGTCATTTCTATCCACACACATTGCACAACATTCACACATTTGAATCGAACTTGTAAAACGAATTGTGCATGCTTTTATTCTACTTTTAAACTTATTCTTTGATTCTAATCTTATTTTTGAATTCTAATGACACGGAGACGATTATATGTGTTAGGGTTGTCATATAAGTAAACCAAATGTCATTTCTAACCACACTCATACCACAACATTCACACATTTGAATCGAACTTGTAAAACGAACTGTGTATGCTTCTATTCTACTTTTAAACTTATTCTTTGATTCTAACCTTATTTTTGAATTTTAAGGACACGGAGACGATTATATGTGTTAGGGTTGTCATATAAGTAAACCAAATGTCATTTCTAACCACACTAATTCCATAACATTCACACATTTGAATCAAACTTGTAAAATGAACTGTGCATGTTTCTATTCTACTTTTAAGCTTAATCTTCGATTCTAAGCTTATTTTTGAATTCTAATGACACGGAGATGATTATATGTGTTAGGGTTGTCATATAGTAAACCAAATATGATTTCTAACCACACTCATTCCACAAAATTCACACATTTGAATCGAACTTGTAAAACGAACTCTGCATGCTTTTATTCTACTTTTAAGCTTATTCTTTGATTCTAAGCTTATTTTTGAATTCTAATGACACGGAGACGATTATATGTGTTAGGGTTGTCATATAAGTAAACCAAATGTCATTTCTACTACCCTCACATTGCACAATATTCACACATTTGAATCAAACTTGTAAAACGAACCGTGCATGCTTCTATTCTACTTTTAAGCTTATTCTTTGATTCTAATCTTATTTTTGAATTCTAATGACACGGAGACGATTATATGTGTTAGGGTTGTCATATAAGTAAACCAAATGTCATTTCTAACCACACTCATTCCACAACATTCGTTCATTTAAATCGAACTTGTAAAACGAATTGTGCATGCTTCTATTCTACTTTTAAGCTTATTCTTTGATTCTAAGCTTATTTTTGAATTCTAATGACACGGAGACGATTATATGTGTTAGGGTTGTCATATAAGTAAACCAAATGTCAATTCTAACCACACACATTGCACAACATTCACACATTTGAATCATACTTGTAAAACGAACTGTGCATGCTTCTATTCTACTTTTAAGCTTATTCTTTGATTCTAAGCTTATTTTTGAATTCTAATGACACGGAGACGATAATATGTGTTAGGGTTGTCATATTAGTAAACCAAATGTCATTTCTAACCACACACATTGCACAACATTCACACATTTGAATCATACTTGTAAAACGAACTGTGCATGCATCTATTCTACTTTTAAGCTTATTCTTTGATTCTAAGCTTATTTTTGAATTCTAATGACACGGAGACGATTATAAGTGTCAGAGTTGTCATATAAGTAAACCAAATGTCATTTCTAACCACACTCATTCCACAACATTCACACATTTGAATCGAACTTGTAAAACGAATTGTGCATGCTTCAATTCTACTTTTAAGCTTATTCTTTGATTCTAAGCTTATTTTTAAATTCTAATGACACGGAGACGATTATATGTGTTAGAGTTGTCATATAAGTAAACCAAATGTCATTTTTACCCACACACATTGCACAACATTCACACATTTGAATCATACTTGTAAAACGAATTGTGCATGCTTCTATTCTACTTTTAAGCTTAATCTTCGATTCTAAGCTTATTTTTGAATTCTAATGACACGGAGATGATTATATGTGTTAGGGCTGTCATATAGGAAACCAAATATCATTTCTAACCACACTCATTCCACAAAATTCACACATTTGAATCGAACTTGTAAAACGAACTCTACATGCTTTTATTCTACTTTTAAGCTTATTCTTTGATTCTAAGCTTATTTTTGAATTCTAATGACACGAAGACGATTATATGTGTTAGGGTTGTCATATAAGTAAACCAAATGTCATTTCTACTACCCTCACATTGCACAATATTCACACATTTGAATCAAACTTGTAAAACGAACCGTGCATGCTTCTATTCTACTTTTAAGCTTATTCTTTGATTCTAATCTTATTTTTGAATTCTAATGACACGGAGACGATTATATGTGTTAGGGTTGTCATATAAGTAAACCAAATGTCATTTCTAACCACACTCATTCCACAACATTCGCACATTTAAATCGAACTTGTAAAACGAATTGTGCATGCTTGTATTCTACTTTTAAGCTTATTCTTTGATTCTAAGCTTATTTTTGAATTCTAATGACACGGAGACGATTATATGTGTTAGGGTTGTCATATAAGTAAACCAAATGTAATTTCTACCCACACACATTGCACAACATTCACACATTTGAATCATACTTGTAAAACGAACTGTGCATGCTTCTATTCTACTTTTAAGCTTATTCTTTGATTCTAAGCTTATTTTTGAATTCTAATGACACGGAGACGATTATATGTGTTAGGGTTGTCATATAAGTAAACCAAATGTTAATTCTAACCACACTCATTCCACAACATTCACACAATTGAATCAAACTTCTAAAACGAACTGTGCATGCTTCTATTCTAGTTTTAAGCTTATTCTTTGATTGTAAGCTTATTTTTGAATTCTAATGACACGGAGACGATAATATGTGTTAGGGTTGTCATATAAGTAAACCAAATGTCATTTCTAACCACACTAATTCCATAACATTCACACATTTGAATCAAACTTGTAAAATGAACTGTGCATGTTTCTATTCTACTTTTAAGCTTAATCTTCGATTCTAAGCTTATTTTTGAATTCTAATGACACGGAGATGATTATATGTGTTAGGGTTGTCATATAGTAAACCAAATATCATTTCTAACCACACTCATTCCACAAAATTCACACATTTGAATCGAACTTGTAAAACGAACTCTGCATGCTTTTATTCTACTTTTAAGCTTATTCTTTGATTCTAAGCTTATTTTTGAATTCTAATGACACGGAGACGATTATATGTGTTAGGGTTGTCATATAAGTAAACCAAATGTCATTTCTACTACCCTCACATTGCACAATATTCACACATTTGAATCAAACTTGTAAAACGAACCGTGCATGCTTCTATTCTACTTTTAAGCTTATTCTTTGATTCTAATCTTATTTTTGAATTCTAATGACACGGAGACGATTATATGTGTTAGGGTTGTCATATAAGTAAACCAAATGTCATTTCTAACCACACTCATTCCACAACATTCGTTCATTTAAATCGAACTTGTAAAACGAATTGTGCATGCTTCTATTCTACTTTTAAGCTTATTCTTTGATTCTAAGCTTATTTTTGAATTCTAATGACACGGAGACGATTATATGTGTTAGGGTTGTCATATAAGTAAACCAAATGTCAATTCTAACGACACACATTGCACAACATTCACACATTTGAATCATACTTGTAAAACGAACTGTGCATGCTTCTATTCTACTTTTAAGCTTATTCTTTGATTCTAAGCTTATTTTTGAATTCTAATGACACGGAGACGATAATATGTGTTAGGGTTGTCATATTAGTAAACCAAATGTCATTTCTAACCACACACATTGCACAACATTCACACATTTGAATCATACTTGTAAAACGAACTGTGCATGCATCTATTCTACTTTTAAGCTTATTCTTTGATTCTAAGCTTATTTTTGAATTCTAATGACACGGAGACGATTATAAGTGTCAGAGTTGTCATATAAGTAAACCAAATGTCATTTCTAACCACACTCATTCCACAACATTCACACATTTGAATCGAACTTGTAAAACGAATTGTGCATGCTTCAATTCTACTTTTAAGCTTATTCTTTGATTCTAAGCTAATTTTTTAATTCTAATGACACGGAGACGATTATATGTGTTAGAGTTGTCATATAAGTAAACCAAATGTCATTTTTACCCACACACATTGCACAACATTCACACATTTGAATCATACTTGTAAAACGAATTGTGCATGCTTCTATTCTACTTTTAAGCTTAATCTTCGATTCTAAGCTTATTTTTGAATTCTAATGACACGGAGATGATTATATGTGTTAGGGCTGTCATATAGGAAACCAAATATCATTTCTAACCACACTCATTCCACAAAATTCACACATTTGAATCGAACTTGTAAAACGAACTCTACATGCTTTTATTCTACTTTTAAGCTTATTCTTTGATTCTAAGCTTATTTTTGAATTCTAATGACACGGAGACGATTATATGTGTTAGGGTTGTCATATAAGTAAACCAAATGTCATTTCTACTACCCTCACATTGCACAATATTCACACATTTGAATCAAACTTGTAAAACGAACCGTGCATGCTTCTATTCTACTTTTAAGCTTATTCTTTGATTCTAATCTTATTTTTGAATTCTAATGACACGGAGACGATTATATGTGTTAGGGTTGTCATATAAGTAAACCAAATGTCATTTCTAACCACACTCATTCCACAACATTCGCACATTTAAATCGAACTTGTAAAACGAATTGTGCATGCTTGTATTCTACTTTTAAGCTTATTCTTTGATTCTAAGCTTATTTTTGAATTCTAATGACACGGAGACGATTATATGTGTTAGGGTTGTCATATAAGTAAACCAAATGTAATTTCTACCCACACACATTGCACAACATTCACACATTTGAATCATACTTGTAAAACGAACTGTGCATGCTTCTATTCTACTTTTAAGCTTATTCTTTGATTCTAAGCTTATTTTTGAATTCTAATGACACGGAGACGATTATATGTGTTAGGGTTGTCATATAAGTAAACCAAATGTTAATTCTAACCACACTCATTCCACAACATTCACACAATTGAATCAAACTTCTAAAACGAACTGTGCATGCTTCTATTCTAGTTTTAAGCTTATTCTTTGATTGTAAGCTTATTTTTGAATTCTAATGACACGGAGACGATAATATGTGTTAGGGTTGTCATATAAGTAAACCAAATGTAATTTCTACCCACACACATTGCACAACATTCACACATTTGAATCATACTTGTAAAACGAACTGTGCATGCTTCTATTCTACTTTTAAGCTTATTCTTTGATTCTAAGCTTATTTTTGAATTCTAATGACACGGAGACGATTATATGTGTTAGGGTTGTCATATAAGTAAACCAAATGTCATTTCTAACCACACACATTGCACAACATTCACACATTTGAATCGAACTTGTAAAACGAACTATGCGTGCATCTATTCTACTTTTAAGCTTATTCTTTGATTCTAAGCTTATTTTTGAATTCTAATGACACGGAGACGATAATATGTGTTAGGGTTGTCATATAAGTAAACCAAATGTCATTTTTACCCACACACATTGCACACCATTCACACATTTGAATCATACTTGTAAAACGAACTGTGCATGCTTCTATTCTACTTTTAAGCTTATTCTTTGATTCTAAACTTATTTTTGAATTCTAATGACACGGAGACGATTATATGTGTTAGGGTTGTCATATAAGTAAACCAAATGTCATTTCTAACCACACTCATTCCACAACATTCGCACATTTAAATCGAACTTGTAAAACGAACTGTGCATGCTTCTATTCTACTTTAAAGCTTATTCTTTGATTCTAAGCTTATTTTTGATTTCTAATGAAACGGAGACGATAATATGTGTTAGGGTTGTCATATAAGTAAACCAAATGTAATTTCTACCCACACACATTGCACAACATTCACACATTTGAATCATACTTGTAAAACGAACTGTGCATGCTTCTATTCTACTTTTAAGCTTATTCTTTGATTCTAAGCTTATTTTTGAATTCTAATGACACGGAGACGATTATATGTGTTAGGGTTGTCATATAAGTAAACCAAATGTAATTTCTACCCACACACATTGCACAACATTCACACATTTGAATCATACTTGTAAAACGAACTGTGCATGCTTCTATTCTACTTTTAAGCTTATTCTTTGATTCTAAGCTTATTTTTGAATTCTAATGACACAGAGACGATTATATGTGTTAGGGTTGTCATATAAGTAAACCAAATGTCATTTCTAACCACACACATTGCACAACATTCACACATTTGAATCGAACTTGTAAAACGAACTATGCGTGCATCTGTTCTACTTTTAAGCTTATTCTTTGATTCTAAGCTTATTTTTGAATTCTAATGACACGGAGACGATTATATGTGTTAGGGTTGTCATATAAGTAAACCAAATGTCATTTCTATCCACACACATTGCACAACATTCACACATTTGAATCGAACTTGTAAAACGAATTGTGCATGCTTTTATTCTACTTTTAAACTTATTCTTTGATTCTAAGCTTATTTTTAAATTCTAATGACACGGAGACGATTATATGTGTTAGAGTTGTCATATAAGTAAACCAAATGTCATTTTTACCCACACACATTGCACAACATTCACACATTTGAATCATACTTGTAAAACGAATTGTGCATGCTTCTATTCTACTTTTAAGCTTAATCTTCGATTCTAAGCTTATTTTTGAATTCTAATGACACGGAGATGATTATATGTGTTAGGGCTGTCATATAGGAAACCAAATATCATTTCTAACCACACTCATTCCACAAAATTCACACATTTGAATCGAACTTGTAAAACGAACTCTACATGCTTTTATTCTACTTTTAAGCTTATTCTTTGATTCTAAGCTTATTTTTGAATTCTAATGACACGGAGACGATTATATGTGTTAGGGTTGTCATATAAGTAAACCAAATGTCATTTCTACTACCCTCACATTGCACAATATTCACACATTTGAATCAAACTTGTAAAACGAACCGTGCATGCTTCTATTCTACTTTTAAGCTTATTCTTTGATTCTAATCTTATTTTTGAATTCTAATGACACGGAGACGATTATATGTGTTAGGGTTGTCATATAAGTAAACCAAATGTCATTTCTAACCACACTCATTCCACAACATTCGCACATTTAAATCGAACTTGTAAAACGAATTGTGCATGCTTGTATTCTACTTTTAAGCTTATTCTTTGATTCTAAGCTTATTTTTGAATTCTAATGACACGGAGACGATTATATGTGTTAGGGTTGTCATATAAGTAAACCAAATGTAATTTCTACCCACACACATTGCACAACATTCACACATTTGAATCATACTTGTAAAACGAACTTTGCATGCTTCTATTCTACTTTTAAGCTTATTCTTTGATTCTAAGCTTATTTTTGAATTCTAATGACACGGAGACGATTATATGTGTTAGGGTTGTCATATAAGTAAACCAAATGTTAATTCTAACCACACTCATTCCACAACATTCACACAATTGAATCAAACTTCTAAAACGAACTGTGCATGCTTCTATTCTAGTTTTAAGCTTATTCTTTGATTGTAAGCTTATTTTTGAATTCTAATGACACGGAGACGATAATATGTGTTAGGGTTGTCATATAAGTAAACCAAATGTAATTTCTACCCACACACATTGCACAACATTCACACATTTGAATCATACTTGTAAAACGAACTGTGCATGCTTCTATTCTACTTTTAAGCTTATTCTTTGATTCTAAGCTTATTTTTGAATTCTAATGACACGGAGACGATTATATGTGTTAGGGTTGTCATATAAGTAAACCAAATGTCATTTCTAACCACACACATTGCACAACATTCACACATTTGAATCGAACTTGTAAAACGAACTATGCGTGCATCTATTCTACTTTTAAGCTTATTCTTTGATTCTAAGCTTATTTTTGAATTCTAATGACACGGAGACGATAATATGTGTTAGGGTTGTCATATAAGTAAACCAAATGTCATTTTTACCCACACACATTGCACACCATTCACACATTTGAATCATACTTGTAAAACGAACTGTGCATGCTTCTATTCTACTTTTAAGCTTATTCTTTGATTCTAAACTTATTTTTGAATTCTAATGACACGGAGACGATTATATGTGTTAGGGTTGTCATATAAGTAAACCAAATGTCATTTCTAACCACACTCATTCCACAACATTCGCACATTTAAATCGAACTTGTAAAACGAACTGTGCATGCTTCTATTCTACTTTAAAGCTTATTCTTTGATTCTAAGCTTATTTTTGATTTCTAATGAAACGGAGACGATAATATGTGTTAGGGTTGTCATATAAGTAAACCAAATGTAATTTCTACCCACACACATTGCACAACATTCACACATTTGAATCATACTTGTAAAACGAACTGTGCATGCTTCTATTCTACTTTTAAGCTTATTCTTTGATTCTAAGCTTATTTTTGAATTCTAATGACACAGAGACGATTATATGTGTTAGGGTTGTCATATAAGTAAACCAAATGTCATTTCTAACCACACACATTGCACAACATTCACACATTTGAATCGAACTTGTAAAACGAACTATGCGTGCATCTATTCTACTTTTAAGCTTATTCTTTGATTCTAAGCTTATTTTTGAATTCTAATGACACGGAGACGATTATATGTGTTAGGGTTGTCATATAAGTAAACCAAATGTCATTTCTATCCACACACATTGCACAACATTCACACATTTGAATCGAACTTGTAAAACGAATTGTGCATGCTTTTATTCTACTTTTAAACTTATTCTTTGATTCTAATCTTATTTTTGAATTCTAATGACACGGAGACGATTATATGTGTTAGGGTTGTCATATAAGTAAACCAAATGTCATTTCTAACCACACTCATACCACAACATTCACACATTTGAATCGAACTTGTAAAACGAACTGTGTATGCTTCTATTCTACTTTTAAACTTATTCTTTGATTCTAAGCTTATTTTTGAATTTTAAGGACACGGTGACGATTATATGTGTTAGGGTTGTCATATAAGTAAACCAAATGTCATTTCTAACCACACTAATTCCATAACATTCACACATTTGAATCAAACTTGTAAAATGAACTGTGCATGTTTCTATTCTACTTTTAAGCTTAATCTTCGATTCTAAGCTTATTTTTGAATTCTAATGACACGGAGATGATTATATGTGTTAGGGTTGTCATATAGTAAACCAAATATCATTTCTAACCACACTCATTCCACAAAATTCACACATTTGAATCGAACTTGTAAAACGAACTCTGCATGCTTTTATTCTACTTTTAAGCTTATTCTTTGATTCTAAGCTTATTTTTGAATTCTAATGACACGGAGACGATTATATGTGTTAGGGTTGTCATATAAGTAAACCAAATGTCATTTCTACTACCCTCACATTGCACAATATTCACACATTTGAATCAAACTTGTAAAACGAACCGTGCATGCTTCTATTCTACTTTTAAGCTTATTCTTTGATTCTAATCTTATTTTTGAATTCTAATGACACGGAGACGATTATATGTGTTAGGGTTGTCATATAAGTAAACCAAATGTCATTTCTAACCACACTCATTCCACAACATTCGCTCATTTAAATCGAACTTGTAAAACGAATTGTGCATGCTTCTATTCTACTTTTAAGCTTATTCTTTGATTCTAAGCTTATTTTTGAATTCTAATGACACGGAGACGATTATATGTGTTAGGGTTGTCATATAAGTAAACCAAATGTCAATTCTAACCACACACATTGCACAACATTCACACATTTGAATCATATTTGTATAACGAACTGTGCATGCTTCTATTCTACTTTTAAGCTTATTCTTTGATTCTAAGCTTATTTTTGAATTCTAATGACACGGAGACGATAATATGTGTTAGGGTTGTCATATAAGTAAACCAAATGTCATTTCTAACCACACACATTGCACAACATTCACACATTTGAATCATACTTGTAAAACGAACTGTGCATGCATCTATTCTACTTTTAAGCTTATTCTTTGATTCTAAGCTTATTTTTGAATTCTAATGACACGGAGACGATTATAAGTGTCAGAGTTGTCATATAAGTAAACCAAATGTCATTTCTAACCACACTCATTCCACAACATTCACACATTTGAATCGAACTTGTAAAACGAATTGTGCATGCTTCAATTCTACTTTTAAGTTTATTCTTTGATTCTAAGCTTATTTTTAAATTCTAATGACACGGAGACGATTATATGTGTTAGGGTTGTCATATAAGTAAACCAAATGTCATTTTTACCCACACACATTGCACAACATTCACACATTTGAATCATACTTGTAAAACGAATTGTGCATGCTTCTATTCTACTTTTAAGCTTAATCTTCGATTCTAAGCTTATTTTTGAATTCTAATGACACGGAGATGATTATATGTGTTAGGGTTGTCATATAGTAAACCAAATATCATTTCTAACCACACTCATTCCACAAAATTCACACATTTGAATCGAACTTGTAAAACAAACTCTGCATGCTTTTATTCTACTTTTAAGCTTATTCTTTGATTCTAAGCTTATTTTTGAATTCTAATGACACGGAAAAGATTATATGTGTTAGGGTTGTCATATAAGTAAACCAAATGTCATTTCTACTACCCTCACATTGCACAATATTCACACATTTGAATCAAACTTGTAAAACGAACCGTGCATGCTTCTATTCTACTTTTAAGCTTATTCTTTGATTCTAATCTTATTTTTGAATTCTAATGACACGGAGACGATTATATGTGTTAGGGTTGTCATATAAGTAAACCAAATGTCATTTCTAACCACACTCATTCCACAACATTCGCACATTTAAATCGAACTTGTAAAACGAATTGTGCATGCTTCTATTCTACTTTTAAGCTTATTCTTTGATTCTAAGCTTATTTTTGAATTCTAATGACACGGAGACGATTATATGTGTTAGGGTTGTCATATAAGTAAACCAAATGTCATTTCTAACCACACACATTGCACAACATTCACACATTTGAATCGAACTTGTAAAACGAACTATGCGTGCATCTATTCTACTTTTAAGCTTATTCTTTGATTCTAAGCTTATTTTTGAATTCTAATGACACGGAGACGATTATATGTGTTAGGGTTGTCATATAAGTAAACCAAATGTCATTTCTAATCACACTCATTCCACAACATTCGCACATTTAAATCGAACTTGTAAAACGAACTGTGCATGCTTCTATTCTACTTTAAAGCTTATTCTTTGATTCTAAGCTTATTTTTGATTTCTAATGAAACGGAGACGATAATATGTGTTAGGGTTGTCATATAAGTAAACCAAATGTAATTTCTACCCACACACATTGCACAACATTCACACATTTGAATCATACTTGTAAAACGAACTGTGCATGCTTCTATTCTACTTTTAAGCTTATTCTTTGATTCTAAGCTTATTTTTGAATTCTAATGACACGGAGACGATTATATGTGTTAGGGTTGTCATATAAGTAAACCAAATGTCATTTCTAACCACACACATTGCACAACATTCACACATTTGAATCGAACTTGTAAAACGAACTATGCGTGCATCTATTCTACTTTTAAGCTTATTCTTTGATTCTAAGCTTATTTTTGAATTCTAATGACACGGAGACGATTATAAGTGTCAGAGTTGTCATATAAGTAAACCAAATGTCATTTCTAACCACACTCATTCCACAACATTCACACATTTGAATCGAACTTGTAAAACGAATTGTGCATGCTTCAATTCTACTTTTAAGCTTATTCTTTGATTCTAAGCTTATTTTTAAATTCTAATGACACGGAGACGATTATATGTGTTAGGGTTGTCATATAAGTAAACCAAATGTCATTTCTAACCACACACATTGCACAACATTCACACATTTGAATCGAACTTGTAAAACGAACTATGCGTGCATCTATTCTACTTTTAAGCTTATTCTTTGATTCTAAGCTTATTTTTGAATTCTAATGACACGGAGACGATTATAAGTGTCAGAGTTGTCATATAAGTAAACCAAATGTCATTTCTAACCACACTCATTCCACAACATTCACACATTTGAATCGAACTTGTAAAACGAATTGTGCATGCTTCAATTCTACTTTTAAGCTTATTCTTTGATTCTAAGCTTATTTTTAAATTCTAATGACACGGAGACGATTATATGTGTTAGGGTTGTCATATAAGTAAACCAAATGTCATTTTTACCCACACACATTGCACACCATTCACACATTTGAATCATACTTGTAAAACGAACTGTGCATGCTTCTATTCTACTTTTAAGCTTATTCTTTGATTCTAAGCTTATTTTTGAATTCTAATGACACGGAGACGATTATATGTGTTAGGGTTGTCATATAAGTAAACCAAATGTCATTTCTATCCACACACATTGCACAACATTCACACATTTGAATCGAACTTGTAAAACGAATTGTGCATGCTTTTATTCTACTTTTAAACTTATTCTTTGATTCTAATCTTATTTTTGAATTCTAATGACACGGAGACGATTATATGTGTTAGGGTTGTCATATAAGTAAACCAAATGTCATTTCTAACCACACTCATACCACAACATTTACACATTTGAATCGAACTTGTAAAACGAACTGTGTATGCTTCTATTCTACTTTTAAGCTTATTCTTTGATTCTAACCTTATTTTTGAATTTTAAGGACACGGAGACGATTATATGTGTTAGGGTTGTCATATAAGTAAACCAAATGTCATTTCTACCCACACCCACTGCACAACATTCACACATTTGAATCCAACTTGTAAAACGAACTGTGCATGCTTCTATTATACTTTTAAGATTATTCTTTGATGCTAAGCTTATTTTTGAATTCTAATGACACGGAGACGATAATATGTGTTAGGGTTGTCATATAAGGAAACCAAATGTCATTTCTAACCACACTAATTCCATAACATTCACACATTTGAATCAAACTTGTAAAATGAACTGTGCATGTTTCTATTCTACTTTTAAGCTTAATCTTCGATTCTAAGCTTATTTTTGAATTCTAATGACACGGAGATGATTATATGTGTTAGGGTTGTCATATAGTAAACCAAATATCATTTCTAACCACACTCATTCCACAAAATTCACACATTTGAATCGAACTTGTAAAACGAACTCTGCATGCTTTTATTCTACTTTTAAGCTTATTCTTTGATTCTAAGCTTATTTTTGAATTCTAATGACACGGAGACGATTATATGTGTTAGGGTTGTCATATAAGTAAACCAAATGTCATTTCTACTACCCTCACATTGCACAATATTCACACATTTGAATCAAACTTGTAAAACGAACCGTGCATGCTTCTATTCTACTTTTAAGCTTATTCTTTGATTCTAATCTTATTTTTGAATTCTAATGACACGGAGACGATTATATGTGTTAGGGTTGTCATATAAGTAAACCAAATGTCATTTTTACCCACACACATTGCACACCATTCACACATTTGAATCATACTTGTAAAACGAACTGTGCATGCTTCTATTCTACTTTTAAGCTTATTCTTTGATTCTAAGCTTATTTTTGAATTCTAATGACACGGAGACGATTATATGTGTTAGGGTTGTCATATAAGTAAACCAAATGTCATTTCTATCCACACACATTGCACAACATTCACACATTTGAATCGAACTTGTAAAACGAATTGTGCATGCTTTTATTCTACTTTTAAACTTATTCTTTGATTCTAATCTTATTTTTGAATTCTAATGACACGGAGACGATTATATGTGTTAGGGTTGTCATATAAGTAAACCAAATGTCATTTCTAACCACACTCATACCACAACATTTACACATTTGAATCGAACTTGTAAAACGAACTGTGTATGCTTCTATTCTACTTTTAAGCTTATTCTTTGATTCTAACCTTATTTTTGAATTTTAAGGACACGGAGACGATTATATGTGTTAGGGTTGTCATATAAGTAAACCAAATGTCATTTCTACTACCCTCACATTGCACAATATTCACACATTTGAATCAAACTTGTAAAACGAACCGTGCATGCTTCTATTCTACTTTTAAGCTTATTCTTTGATTCTAATCTTATTTTTGAATTCTAATGACACGGAGACGATTATATGTGTTAGGGTTGTCATATAAGTAAACCAAATGTCATTTCTAACCACACTCATTCCACAACATTCGCACATTTAAATCGAACTTGTAAAACGAATTGTGCATGCTTCTATTCTACTTTTAAGCTTATTCTTTGATTCTAAGCTTATTTTTGAATTCTAATGACACGGAGACGATTATATGTGTTAGGGTTGTCATATAAGTAAACCAAATGTCAATTCTAACCACACTCATTCCACAACATTCACACAATTGAATCAAACTTCTAAAACGAACTGTGCATCCTTCTATTCTAGTTTTAAGCTTATTCTTTGATTGTAAGCTTATTTTTGAATTCTAATGACACGGAGACGATAATATGTGTTAGGGTTGTCATATAAGTAAACCAAATGTAATTTCTACCCACACACATTGCACAACATTCACACATTTGAATCATACTTGTAAAACGAACTGTGCATGCTTCTATTCTACTTTTAAGCTTATTCTTTGATTCTAAGCTTATTTTTGAATTCTAATGACACGGAGACGATTATATGTGTTAGGGTTGTCATATAAGTAAACCAAATGTCATTTCTAACCACACACATTGCACAGCATTCACACATTTGAATCGAACTTGTAAAACGAACTATGCGTGCATCTATTCTACTTTTAAGCTTATTCTTTGATTCTAAGCTTATTTTTGAATTCTAATGACACGGAGACGATAATATGTGTTAGGGTTTTCATATAAGTAAACCAAATGTCATTTTTACCCACACACATTGCACACCATTCACACATTTGAATCATACTTGTAAAACGAACTGTGCATGCTTCTATTCTACTTTTAAGCTTATTCTTTGATTCTAAGCTTATTTTTGAATTCTAATGACACGGAGACGATTATATGTGTTAGGGTTGTCATATAAGTAAACCAAATGTCATTTCTAATCACACTCATTCCACAACATTCGCACATTTAAATCGAACTTGTAAAACGAACTGTGCATGCTTCTATTCTACTTTAAAGCTTATTCTTTGATTCTAAGCTTATTTTTGATTTCTAATGAAACGGAGACGATAATATGTGTTAGGGTTGTCATATAAGTAAACCAAATGTAATTTCTACCCACACACATTGCACAACATTCACACATTTGAATCGAACTTGTAAAACGAATTGTGCATGCTTCAATTCTACTTTTAAGCTTATTCTTTGATTCTAAGCTTATTTTTAAATTCTAATGACACGGAGACGATTATATGTGTTAGGGTTGTCATATAAGTAAACCAAATGTCATTTTTACCCACACACATTGCACACCATTCACACATTTGAATCATACTTGTAAAACGAACTGTGCATGCTTCTATTCTACTTTTAAGCTTATTCTTTGATTCTAAGCTTATTTTTGAATTCTAATGACACGGAGACGATTATATGTGTTAGGGTTGTCATATAAGTAAACCAAATGTCATTTCTATCCACACACATTGCACAACATTCACACATTTGAATCGAACTTGTAAAACGAATTGTGCATGCTTTTATTCTACTTTTAAACTTATTCTTTGATTCTAATCTTATTTTTGAATTCTAATGACACGGAGACGATTATATGTGTTAGGGTTGTCATATAAGTAAACCAAATGTCATTTCTAACCACACTCATACCACAACATTTACACATTTGAATCGAACTTGTAAAACGAACTGTGTATGCTTCTATTCTACTTTTAAGCTTATTCTTTGATTCTAACCTTATTTTTGAATTTTAAGGACACGGAGACGATTATATGTGTTAGGGTTGTCATATAAGTAAACCAAATGTCATTTCTACCCACACCCACTGCACAACATTCACACATTTGAATCCAACTTGTAAAACGAACTGTGCATGCTTCTATTATACTTTTAAGATTATTCTTTGATGCTAAGCTTATTTTTGAATTCTAATGACACGGAGACGATAATATGTGTTAGGGTTGTCATATAAGGAAACCAAATGTCATTTCTAACCACACTAATTCCATAACATTCACACATTTGAATCAAACTTGTAAAATGAACTGTGCATGTTTCTATTCTACTTTTAAGCTTAATCTTCGATTCTAAGCTTATTTTTGAATTCTAATGACACGGAGATGATTATATGTGTTAGGGTTGTCATATAGTAAACCAAATATCATTTCTAACCACACTCATTCCACAAAATTCACACATTTGAATCGAACTTGTAAAACGAACTCTGCATGCTTTTATTCTACTTTTAAGCTTATTCTTTGATTCTAAGCTTATTTTTGAATTCTAATGACACGGAGACGATTATATGTGTTAGGGTTGTCATATAAGTAAACCAAATGTCATTTCTACTACCCTCACATTGCACAATATTCACACATTTGAATCAAACTTGTAAAACGAACCGTGCATGCTTCTATTCTACTTTTAAGCTTATTCTTTGATTCTAATCTTATTTTTGAATTCTAATGACACGGAGACGATTATATGTGTTAGGGTTGTCATATAAGTAAACCAAATGTCATTTTTACCCACACACATTGCACACCATTCACACATTTGAATCATACTTGTAAAACGAACTGTGCATGCTTCTATTCTACTTTTAAGCTTATTCTTTGATTCTAAGCTTATTTTTGAATTCTAATGACACGGAGACGATTATATGTGTTAGGGTTGTCATATAAGTAAACCAAATGTCATTTCTATCCACACACATTGCACAACATTCACACATTTGAATCGAACTTGTAAAACGAATTGTGCATGCTTTTATTCTACTTTTAAACTTATTCTTTGATTCTAATCTTATTTTTGAATTCTAATGACACGGAGACGATTATATGTGTTAGGGTTGTCATATAAGTAAACCAAATGTCATTTCTAACCACACTCATACCACAACATTTACACATTTGAATCGAACTTGTAAAACGAACTGTGTATGCTTCTATTCTACTTTTAAGCTTATTCTTTGATTCTAACCTTATTTTTGAATTTTAAGGACACGGAGACGATTATATGTGTTAGGGTTGTCATATAAGTAAACCAAATGTCATTTCTACTACCCTCACATTGCACAATATTCACACATTTGAATCAAACTTGTAAAACGAACCGTGCATGCTTCTATTCTACTTTTAAGCTTATTCTTTGATTCTAATCTTATTTTTGAATTCTAATGACACGGAGACGATTATATGTGTTAGGGTTGTCATATAAGTAAACCAAATGTCATTTCTAACCACACTCATTCCACAACATTCGCACATTTAAATCGAACTTGTAAAACGAATTGTGCATGCTTCTATTCTACTTTTAAGCTTATTCTTTGATTCTAAGCTTATTTTTGAATTCTAATGACACGGAGACGATTATATGTGTTAGGGTTGTCATATAAGTAAACCAAATGTCAATTCTAACCACACTCATTCCACAACATTCACACAATTGAATCAAACTTCTAAAACGAACTGTGCATGCTTCTATTCTAGTTTTAAGCTTATTCTTTGATTGTAAGCTTATTTTTGAATTCTAATGACACGGAGACGATAATATGTGTTAGGGTTGTCATATAAGTAAACCAAATGTAATTTCTACCCACACACATTGCACAACATTCACACATTTGAATCATACTTGTAAAACGAACTGTGCATGCTTCTATTCTACTTTTAAGCTTATTCTTTGATTCTAAGCTTATTTTTGAATTCTAATGACACGGAGACGATTATATGTGTTAGGGTTGTCATATAAGTAAACCAAATGTCATTTCTAACCACACACATTGCACAGCATTCACACATTTGAATCGAACTTGTAAAACGAACTATGCGTGCATCTATTCTACTTTTAAGCTTATTCTTTGATTCTAAGCTTATTTTTGAATTCTAATGACACGGAGACGATAATATGTGTTAGGGTTTTCATATAAGTAAACCAAATGTCATTTTTACCCACACACATTGCACACCATTCACACATTTGAATCATACTTGTAAAACGAACTGTGCATGCTTCTATTCTACTTTTAAGCTTATTCTTTGATTCTAAGCTTATTTTTGAATTCTAATGACACGGAGACGATTATATGTGTTAGGGTTGTCATATAAGTAAACCAAATGTCATTTCTAATCACACTCATTCCACAACATTCGCACATTTAAATCGAACTTGTAAAACGAACTGTGCATGCTTCTATTCTACTTTAAAGCTTATTCTTTGATTCTAAGCTTATTTTTGATTTCTAATGAAACGGAGACGATAATATGTGTTAGGGTTGTCATATAAGTAAACCAAATGTAATTTCTACCCACACACATTGCACAACATTCACACATTTGAATCATACTTGTAAAACGAACTGTGCATGCTTCTATTCTACTTTTAAGCTTATTCTTTGATTCTAAGCTTATTTTTGAATTCTAATGACACGGAGACGATTATATGTGTTAGGGTTGTCATATAAGTAAACCAAATGTCATTTCTAACCACACACATTGCACAACATTCACACATTTGAATCGAACTTGTAAAACGAACTATGCGTGCATCTATTCTACTTTTAAGCTTATTCTTTGATTCTAAGCTTATTTTTGAATTCTAATGACACGGAGACGATTATAAGTGTCAGAGTTGTCATATAAGTAAACCAAATGTCATTTCTAACCACACTCATTCCACAACATTCACACATTTGAATCGAACTTGTAAAACGAATTGTGCATGCTTCAATTCTACTTTTAAGCTTATTCTTTGATTCTAAGCTTATTTTTAAATTCTAATGACACGGAGACGATTATATGTGTTAGGGTTGTCATATAAGTAAACCAAATGTCATTTCTAACCACACACATTGCACAACATTCACACATTTGAATCGAACTTGTAAAACGAACTATGCGTGCATCTATTCTACTTTTAAGCTTATTCTTTGATTCTAAGCTTATTTTTGAATTCTAATGACACGGAGACGATTATAAGTGTCAGAGTTGTCATATAAGTAAACCAAATGTCATTTCTAACCACACTCATTCCACAACATTCACACATTTGAATCGAACTTGTAAAACGAATTGTGCATGCTTCAATTCTACTTTTAAGCTTATTCTTTGATTCTAAGCTTATTTTTAAATTCTAATGACACGGAGACGATTATATGTGTTAGGGTTGTCATATAAGTAAACCAAATGTCATTTTTACCCACACACATTGCACACCATTCACACATTTGAATCATACTTGTAAAACGAACTGTGCATGCTTCTATTCTACTTTTAAGCTTATTCTTTGATTCTAAGCTTATTTTTGAATTCTAATGACACGGAGACGATTATATGTGTTAGGGTTGTCATATAAGTAAACCAAATGTCATTTCTATCCACACACATTGCACAACATTCACACATTTGAATCGAACTTGTAAAACGAATTGTGCATGCTTTTATTCTACTTTTAAACTTATTCTTTGATTCTAATCTTATTTTTGAATTCTAATGACACGGAGACGATTATATGTGTTAGGGTTGTCATATAAGTAAACCAAATGTCATTTCTAACCACACTCATACCACAACATTTACACATTTGAATCGAACTTGTAAAACGAACTGTGTATGCTTCTATTCTACTTTTAAGCTTATTCTTTGATTCTAACCTTATTTTTGAATTTTAAGGACACGGAGACGATTATATGTGTTAGGGTTGTCATATAAGTAAACCAAATGTCATTTCTACCCACACCCACTGCACAACATTCACACATTTGAATCCAACTTGTAAAACGAACTGTGCATGCTTCTATTATACTTTTAAGATTATTCTTTGATGCTAAGCTTATTTTTGAATTCTAATGACACGGAGACGATAATATGTGTTAGGGTTGTCATATAAGGAAACCAAATGTCATTTCTAACCACACTAATTCCATAACATTCACACATTTGAATCAAACTTGTAAAATGAACTGTGCATGTTTCTATTCTACTTTTAAGCTTAATCTTCGATTCTAAGCTTATTTTTGAATTCTAATGACACGGAGATGATTATATGTGTTAGGGTTGTCATATAGTAAACCAAATATCATTTCTAACCACACTCAATCCACAAAATTCACACATTTGAATCGAACTTGTAAAACGAACTCTGCATGCTTTTATTCTACTTTTAAGCTTATTCTTTGATTCTAAGCTTATTTTTGAATTCTAATGACACGGAGACGATTATATGTGTTAGGGTTGTCATATAAGTAAACCAAATGTCATTTCTACTACCCTCACATTGCACAATATTCACACATTTGAATCAAACTTGTAAAACGAACCGTGCATGCTTCTATTCTACTTTTAAGCTTATTCTTTGATTCTAATCTTATTTTTGAATTCTAATGACACGGAGACGATTATATGTGTTAGGGTTGTCATATAAGTAAACCAAATGTCATTTTTACCCACACACATTGCACACCATTCACACATTTGAATCATACTTGTAAAACGAACTGTGCATGCTTCTATTCTACTTTTAAGCTTATTCTTTGATTCTAAGCTTATTTTTGAATTCTAATGACACGGAGACGATTATATGTGTTAGGGTTGTCATATAAGTAAACCAAATGTCATTTCTATCCACACACATTGCACAACATTCACACATTTGAATCGAACTTGTAAAACGAATAGTGCATGCTTTTATTCTACTTTTAAACTTATTCTTTGATTCTAATCTTATTTTTGAATTCTAATGACACGGAGACGATTATATGTGTTAGGGTTGTCATATAAGTAAACCAAATGTCATTTCTAACCACACTCATACCACAACATTTACACATTTGAATCGAACTTGTAAAACGAACTGTGTATGCTTCTATTCTACTTTTAAGCTTATTCTTTGATTCTAACCTTATTTTTGAATTTTAAGGACACGGAGACGATTATATGTGTTAGGGTTGTCATATAAGTAAACCAAATGTCATTTCTACCCACACCCACTGCACAACATTCACACATTTGAATCCAACTTGTAAAACGAACTGTGCATGCTTCTATTATACTTTTAAGATTATTCTTTGATGCTAAGCTTATTTTTGAATTCTAATGACACGGAGACGATAATATGTGTTAGGGTTGTCATATAAGGAAACCAAATGTCATTTCTAACCACACTAATTCCATAACATTCACACATTTGAATCAAACTTGTAAAATGAACTGTGCATGTTTCTATTCTACTTTTAAGCTTAATCTTCGATTCTAAGCTTATTTTTGAATTCTAATGACACGGAGATGATTATATGTGTTAGGGTTGTCATATAGTAAACCAAATATCATTTCTAACCACACTCAATCCACAAAATTCACACATTTGAATCGAACTTGTAAAACGAACTCTGCATGCTTTTATTCTACTTTTAAGCTTATTCTTTGATTCTAAGCTTATTTTTGAATTCTAATGACACGGAGACGATTATATGTGTTAGGGTTGTCATATAAGTAAACCAAATGTCATTTCTACTACCCTCACATTGCACAATATTCACACATTTGAATCAAACTTGTAAAACGAACCGTGCATGCTTCTATTCTACTTTTAAGCTTATTCTTTGATTCTAATCTTATTTTTGAATTCTAATGACACGGAGACGATTATATGTGTTAGGGTTGTCATATAAGTAAACCAAATGTCATTTTTACCCACACACATTGCACACCATTCACACATTTGAATCATACTTGTAAAACGAACTGTGCATGCTTCTATTCTACTTTTAAGCTTATTCTTTGATTCTAAGCTTATTTTTGAATTCTAATGACACGGAGACGATTATATGTGTTAGGGTTGTCATATAAGTAAACCAAATGTCATTTCTATCCACACACATTGCACAACATTCACACATTTGAATCGAACTTGTAAAACGAATTGTGCATGCTTTTATTCTACTTTTAAACTTATTCTTTGATTCTAATCTTATTTTTGAATTCTAATGACACGGAGACGATTATATGTGTTAGGGTTGTCATATAAGTAAACCAAATGTCATTTCTAACCACACTCATACCACAACATTTACACATTTGAATCGAACTTGTAAAACGAACTGTGTATGCTTCTATTCTACTTTTAAGCTTATTCTTTGATTCTAACCTTATTTTTGAATTTTAAGGACACGGAGACGATTATATGTGTTAGGGTTGTCATATAAGTAAACCAAATGTCATTTCTACCCACACCCACTGCACAACATTCACACATTTGAATCCAACTTGTAAAACGAACTGTGCATGCTTCTATTATACTTTTAAGATTATTCTTTGATGCTAAGCTTATTTTTGAATTCTAATGACACGGAGACGATAATATGTGTTAGGGTTGTCATATAAGGAAACCAAATGTCATTTCTAACCACACTAATTCCATAACATTCACACATTTGAATCAAACTTGTAAAATGAACTGTGCATGTTTCTATTCTACTTTTAAGCTTAATCTTCGATTCTAAGCTTATTTTTGAATTCTAATGACACGGAGATGATTATATGTGTTAGGGTTGTCATATAGTAAACCAAATATCATTTCTAACCACACTCATTCCACAAAATTCACACATTTGAATCGAACTTGTAAAACGAACTCTGCATGCTTTTATTCTACTTTTAAGCTTATTCTTTGATTCTAAGCTTATTTTTGAATTCTAATGACACGGAGACGATTATATGTGTTAGGGTTGTCATATAAGTAAACCAAATGTCATTTCTACTACCCTCACATTGCACAATATTCACACATTTGAATCAAACTTGTAAAACGAACCGTGCATGCTTCTATTCTACTTTTAAGCTTATTCTTTGATTCTAATCTTATTTTTGAATTCTAATGACACGGAGACGATTATATGTGTTAGGGTTGTCATATAAGTAAACCAAATGTCATTTCTAACCACACTCATTCCACAACATTCGCTCATTTAAATCGAACTTGTAAAACGAATTGTGCATGCTTCTATTCTACTTTTAAGCTTATTCTTTGATTCTAAGCTTATTTTTGAATTCTAATGACACGGAGACGATTATATGTGTTAGGGTTGTCATATAAGTAAACCAAATGTCAATTCTAACCACACACATTGCACAACATTCACACATTTGAATCATACTTGTATAACGAACTGTGCATGCTTCTATTCTACTTTTAAGCTTATTCTTTGATTCTAAGCTTATTTTTGAATTCTAATGACACGGAGACGATAATATGTGTTAGGGTTGTCATATAAGTAAACCAAATGTCATTTCTAACCACACACATTGCACACCATTCACACATTTGAATCATACTTGTAAAACGAACTGTGCATGCTTCTATTCTACTTTTAAGCTTATTCTTTGATTCTAAGCTTATTTTTGAATTCTAATGACACGGAGACGATTATAAGTGTCAGAGTTGTCATATAAGTAAACCAAATGTCATTTCTAACCACACTCATTCCACAACATTCACACATTTGAATCGAACTTGTAAAACGAATTGTGCATGCTTCTATTCTACTTTTAAACTTATTCTTTGATTCTAATCTTATTTTTGAATTCTAATGACACGGAGACGATTATATGTGTTAGGGTTGTCATATAAGTAAACCAAATGTCATTTTTACCCACACACATTGCACAACATTCACACATTTGAATCAAACTTGTAAAACGAACCGTGCATGCTTCTATTATACTTTTAAGCTTATTCTTTGATTCTAATCTTATTTTTGAATTCTAATGACACGGAGACGATTATATGTGTTAGGGTTGTCATATAAGTAAACCAAATGTCATTTTTACCCACACACATTGCACAACATTCACACATTTGAATCATACTTGTAAAACGAACTGTGCATGCTTCTATTCTACTTTTAAGCTTATTCTTTGATTCTAAGCTTATTTTTGAATTCTAATGACACGGAGACGATTATAAGTGTCAGAGTTGTCATATAAGTAAATCAAATGTCATTTCTAACCACACTCATTCCACAACATTCACACATTTGAATCGAACTTGTAAAACGAACTGTGCATGCATCTATTCTACTTTTAAGCTTATTCTTTGATTCTAAGCTTATTTTTGAATTCTAATGACACGGAGACGATTATAAGTGTCAGAGTTGTCATATAAGTAAACCAAATGTCATTTCTAACCACACTCATTCCACAACATTCACACATTTGAATCGAACTTGTAAAACGAATTGTGCATGCTTCAATTCTACTTTTAAGCTTATTCTTTGATTCTAAGCTTATTTTTAAATTCTAATGACACGGAGACGATTATATGTGTTAGGGTTGTCATATAAGTAAACCAAATGTCATTTTTACCCACACACATTGCACACCATTCACACATTTGAATCATACTTGTAAAACGAACTGTGCATGCTTCTATTCTACTTTTAAGCTTATTCTTTGATTCTAAGCTTATTTTTAAATTCTAATGACACGGAGACGATTATATGTGTTAGGGTTGTCATATAAGTAAACCAAATGTCATTTTTACCCACACACATTGCACAACATTCACACATTTGAATCATACTTGTAAAACGAACCGTGCATGCTTCTATTCTACTTTTAAGCTTATTCTTTGATTCTAAGCTTATTTTTGAATTCTAATGACACGGAGACGATTATATGTGTTAGGGTTGTCATATAAGTAAACCAAATGTCATTTCTAACCACACACATTGCACAACATTCACACATTTGAATCGAACTTGTAAAACGAACTATGCGTGCATCTATTCTACTTTTAAGCTTATTCTTTGATTCTAAGCTTATTTTTGAATTCTAATGACACGGAGACGATTATATGTGTTAGGGTTGTCATATAAGTAAACCAAATGTCATTTCTAACCACACTCATTCCACAACATTCGCACATTTAAATCGAACTTGTAAAACGAATTGTGCATGCTTCTATTCTACTTTTAAGCTTATTCTTTGATTCTAAGCTTATTTTTGAATTCTAATGACACGGAGACCATTATATGTGTTAGGGTTGTCATATAAGTAAACCAAATGTCAATTCTAACCACACTCATTCCACAACATTCACACAATTGAATCAAACTTCTAAAACGAACTGTGCATGCTTCTATTCTAGTTTTAAGCTTATTCTTTGATTGTAAGCTTATTTTTGAATTCTAATGACACGGAGACGATAATATGTGTTAGGGTTGTCATATAAGTAAACCAAATGTAATTTCTACCCACACACATTGCACAACATTCACACATTTGAATCATACTTGTAAAACGAACTGTGCATGCTTCTATTCTACTTTTAAGCTTATTCTTTGATTCTAAGCTTATTTTTGAATTCTAATGACACGGAGACGATTATATGTGTTAGGGTTGTCATATAAGTAAACCAAATGTCATTTCTAACCACACACATTGCACAGCATTCACACATTTGAATCGAACTTGTAAAACGAACTATGCGTGCATCTATTCTACTTTTAAGCTTATTCTTTGATTCTAAGCTTATTTTTGAATTCTAATGACACGGAGACGATAATATGTGTTAGGGTTTTCATATAAGTAAACCAAATGTCATTTTTACCCACACACATTGCACACCATTCACACATTTGAATCATACTTGTAAAACGAACTGTGCATGCTTCTATTCTACTTTTAAGCTTATTCTTTGATTCTAAGCTTATTTTTGAATTCTAATGACACGGAGACGATTATAAGTGTCAGAGTTGTCATATAAGTAAACCAAATGTCATTTCTAACCACACTCATTCCACAACATTCACACATTTGAATCGAACTTGTAAAACGAATTGTGCATGCTTCTATTCTACTTTTAAACTTATTCTTTGATTCTAATCTTATTTTTGAATTCTAATGACACGGAGACGATTATATGTGTTAGGGTTGTCATATAAGTAAACCAAATGTCATTTTTACCCACACACATTGCACAACATTCACACATTTGAATCAAACTTGTAAAACGAACCGTGCATGCTTCTATTATACTTTTAAGCTTATTCTTTGATTCTAATCTTATTTTTGAATTCTAATGACACGGAGACGATTATATGTGTTAGGGTTGTCATATAAGTAAACCAAATGTCATTTTTACCCACACACATTGCACAACATTCACACATTTGAATCATACTTGTAAAACGAACTGTGCATGCTTCTATTCTACTTTTAAGCTTATTCTTTGATTCTAAGCTTATTTTTGAATTCTAATGACACGGAGACGATTATAAGTGTCAGAGTTGTCATATAAGTAAATCAAATGTCATTTCTAACCACACTCATTCCACAACATTCACACATTTGAATCGAACTTGTAAAACGAACTGTGCATGCATCTATTCTACTTTTAAGCTTATTCTTTGATTCTAAGCTTATTTTTGAATTCTAATGACACGGAGACGATTATAAGTGTCAGAGTTGTCATATAAGTAAACCAAATGTCATTTCTAACCACACTCATTCCACAACATTCACACATTTGAATCGAACTTGTAAAACGAATTGTGCATGCTTCAATTCTACTTTTAAGCTTATTCTTTGATTCTAAGCTTATTTTTAAATTCTAATGACACGGAGACGATTATATGTGTTAGGGTTGTCATATAAGTAAACCAAATGTCATTTTTACCCACACACATTGCACACCATTCACACATTTGAATCATACTTGTAAAACGAACTGTGCATGCTTCTATTCTACTTTTAAGCTTATTCTTTGATTCTAAGCTTATTTTTAAATTCTAATGACACGGAGACGATTATATGTGTTAGGGTTGTCATATAAGTAAACCAAATGTCATTTTTACCCACACACATTGCACAACATTCACACATTTGAATCATACTTGTAAAACGAACCGTGCATGCTTCTATTCTACTTTTAAGCTTATTCTTTGATTCTAAGCTTATTTTTGAATTCTAATGACACGGAGACGATTATATGTGTTAGGGTTGTCATATAAGTAAACCAAATGTCATTTCTAACCACACACATTGCACAACATTCACACATTTGAATCGAACTTGTAAAACGAACTATGCGTGCATCTATTCTACTTTTAAGCTTATTCTTTGATTCTAAGCTTATTTTTGAATTCTAATGACACGGAGACGATTATATGTGTTAGGGTTGTCATATAAGTAAACCAAATGTCATTTCTAACCACACTCATTCCACAACATTCGCACATTTAAATCGAACTTGTAAAACGAATTGTGCATGCTTCTATTCTACTTTTAAGCTTATTCTTTGATTCTAAGCTTATTTTTGAATTCTAATGACACGGAGACCATTATATGTGTTAGGGTTGTCATATAAGTAAACCAAATGTCAATTCTAACCACACTCATTCCACAACATTCACACAATTGAATCAAACTTCTAAAACGAACTGTGCATGCTTCTATTCTAGTTTTAAGCTTATTCTTTGATTGTAAGCTTATTTTTGAATTCTAATGACACGGAGACGATAATATGTGTTAGGGTTGTCATATAAGTAAACCAAATGTAATTTCTACCCACACACATTGCACAACATTCACACATTTGAATCATACTTGTAAAACGAACTGTGCATGCTTCTATTCTACTTTTAAGCTTATTCTTTGATTCTAAGCTTATTTTTGAATTCTAATGACACGGAGACGATTATATGTGTTAGGGTTGTCATATAAGTAAACCAAATGTCATTTCTAACCACACACATTGCACAGCATTCACACATTTGAATCGAACTTGTAAAACGAACTATGCGTGCATCTATTCTACTTTTAAGCTTATTCTTTGATTCTAAGCTTATTTTTGAATTCTAATGACACGGAGACGATAATATGTGTTAGGGTTTGCATATAAGTAAACCAAATGTCATTTTTACCCACACACATTGCACACCATTCACACATTTGAATCATACTTGTAAAACGAACTGTGCATGCTTCTATTCTACTTTTAAGCTTATTCTTTGATTCTAAGCTTATTTTTGAATTCTAATGACACGGAGACGATTATATGTGTTAGGGTTGTCATATAAGTAAACCAAATGTCATTTCTAATCACACTCATTCCACAACATTCGCACATTTAAATCGAACTTGTAAAACGAACTGTGCATGCTTCTATTCTACTTTAAAGCTTATTCTTTGATTCTAAGCTTATTTTTGATTTCTAATGAAACGGAGACGATAATATGTGTTAGGGTTGTCATATAAGTAAACCAAATGTAATTTCTACCCACACACATTGCACAACATTCACACATTTGAATCATACTTGTAAAACGAACTGTGCATGCTTCTATTCTACTTTTAAGCTTATTCTTTGATTCTAAGCTTATTTTTGAATTCTAATGACACGGAGACGATTATATGTGTTAGGGTTTATATATAAGTAAACCAAATGTCATTTCTAACCACACACATTGCACAACATTCACACATTTGAATCGAACTTGTAAAACGAACTATGCGTGCATCTATTCTACTTTTAAGCTTATTCTTTGATTCTAAGCTTATTTTTGAATTCTAATGACACGGAGACGATTATAAGTGTCAGAGTTGTCATATAAGTAAACCAAATGTCATTTCTAACCACACTCATTCCACAACATTCACACATTTGAATCGAACTTGTAAAACGAATTGTGCATGCTTCAATTCTACTTTTAAGCTTATTCTTTGATTCTAAGCTTATTTTTAAATTCTAATGACACGGAGACGATTATATGTGTTAGGGTTGTCATATAAGTAAACCAAATGTCATTTTTACCCACACACATTGCACACCATTCACACATTTGAATCATACTTGTAAAACGAACTGTGCATGCTTCTATTCTACTTTTAAGCTTATTCTTTGATTCTAAGCTTATTTTTAAATTCTAATGACACGGAGACGATTATATGTGTTAGGGTTGTCATATAAGTAAACCAAATGTCATTTTTACCCACACACATTGCACAACATTCACACATTTGAATCATACTTGTAAAACGAACCGTGCATGCTTCTATTCTACTTTTAAGCTTATTCTTTGATTCTAAGCTTATTTTTGAATTCTAATGACACGGAGACGATTATATGTGTTAGGGTTGTCATATAAGTAAACCAAATGTCATTTCTAACCACACACATTGCACAACATTCACACATTTGAATCGAACTTGTAAAACGAACTATGCGTGCATCTATTCTACTTTTAAGCTTATTCTTTGATTCTAAGCTTATTTTTGAATTCTAATGACACGGAGACGATTATATGTGTTAGGGTTGTCATATAAGTAAACCAAATGTCATTTCTAACCACACTCATTCCACAACATTCGCACATTTAAATCGAACTTGTAAAACGAATTGTGCATGCTTCTATTCTACTTTTAAGCTTATTCTTTGATTCTAAGCTTATTTTTGAATTCTAATGACACGGAGACGATTATATGTGTTAGGGTTGTCATATAAGTAAACCAAATGTCAATTCTAACCACACTCATTCCACAACATTCACACAATTGAATCAAACTTCTAAAACGAACTGTGCATGCTTCTATTCTAGTTTTAAGCTTATTCTTTGATTGTAAGCTTATTTTTGAATTCTAATGACACGGAGACGATAATATGTGTTAGGGTTGTCATATAAGTAAACCAAATGTAATTTCTACCCACACACATTGCACAACATTCACACATTTGAATCATACTTGTAAAACGAACTGTGCATGCTTCTATTCTACTTTTAAGCTTATTCTTTGATTCTAAGCTTATTTTTGAATTCTAATGACACGGAGACGATTATATGTGTTAGGGTTGTCATATAAGTAAACCAAATGTCATTTCTAACCACACACATTGCACCGCATTCACACATTTGAATCGAACTTGTAAAACGAACTATGCGTGCATCTATTCTACTTTTAAGCTTATTCTTTGATTCTAAGCTTATTTTTGAATTCTAATGACACGGAGACGATAATATGTGTTAGGGTTTTCATATAAGTAAACCAAATGTCATTTTTACCCACACACATTGCACACCATTCACACATTTGAATCATACTTGTAAAACGAACTGTGCATGCTTCTATTCTACTTTTAAGCTTATTCTTTGATTCTAAGCTTATTTTTGAATTCTAATGACACGGAGACGATTATATGTGTTAGGGTTGTCATATAAGTAAACCAAATGTCATTTCTAATCACACTCATTCCACAACATTCGCACATTTAAATCGAACTTGTAAAACGAACTGTGCATGCTTCTATTCTACTTTAAAGCTTATTCTTTGATTCTAAGCTTATTTTTGATTTCTAATGAAACGGAGACGATAATATGTGTTAGGGTTGTCATATAAGTAAACCAAATGTAATTTCTACCCACACACATTGCACAACATTCACACATTTGAATCATACTTGTAAAACGAACTGTGCATGCTTCTATTCTACTTTTAAGCTTATTCTTTGATTCTAAGCTTATTTTTGAATTCTAATGACACGGAGACGATTATATGTGTTAGGGTTTATATATAAGTAAACCAAATGTCATTTCTAACCACACACATTGCACAACATTCACACATTTGAATCGAACTTGTAAAACGAACTATGCGTGCATCTATTCTACTTTTAAGCTTATTCTTTGATTCTAAGCTTATTTTTGAATTCTAATGACACGGAGACGATTATAAGTGTCAGAGTTGTCATATAAGTAAACCAAATGTCATTTCTAACCACACTCATTCCACAACATTCACACATTTGAATCGAACTTGTAAAACGAATTGTGCATGCTTCAATTCTACTTTTAAGCTTATTCTTTGATTCTAAGCTTATTTTTAAATTCTAATGACACGGAGACGATTATATGTGTTAGGGTTGTCATATAAGTAAACCAAATGTCATTTTTACCCACACACATTGCACACCATTCACACATTTGAATCATACTTGTAAAACGAACTGTGCATGCTTCTATTCTACTTTTAAGCTTATTCTTTGATTCTAAGCTTATTTTTAAATTCTAATGACACGGAGACGATTATATGTGTTAGGGTTGTCATATAAGTAAACCAAATGTCATTTTTACCCACACACATTGCACAACATTCACACATTTGAATCATACTTGTAAAACGAACTGTGCATGCTTCTATTCTACTTTTAAGCTTATTCTTTGATTCTAAGCTTATTTTTGAATTCTAATGACACGGAGACGATTATATGTGTTAGGGTTGTCATATAAGTAAACCAAATGTCATTTCTAATCACACTCATTCCACAACATTCGCACATTTAAATCGAACTTGTAAAACGAACTGTGCATGCTTCTATTCTACTTTAAAGCTTATTCTTTGATTCTAAGCTTATTTTTGATTTCTAATGAAACGGAGACGATAATATGTGTTAGGGTTGTCATATAAGTAAACCAAATGTAATTTCTACCCACACACATTGCACAACATTCACACATTTGAATCATACTTGTAAAACGAACTGTGCATGCTTCTATTCTACTTTTAAGCTTATTCTTTGATTCTAAGCTTATTTTTGAATTCTAATGACACGGAGACGATTATATGTGTTAGGGTTTATATATAAGTAAACCAAATGTCATTTCTAACCACACACATTGCACAACATTCACACATTTGAATCGAACTTGTAAAACGAACTATGCGTGCATCTATTCTACTTTTAAGCTTATTCTTTGATTCTAAGCTTATTTTTGAATTCTAATGACACGGAGACGATTATAAGTGTCAGAGTTGTCATATAAGTAAACCAAATGTCATTTCTAACCACACTCATTCCACAACATTCACACATTTGAATCGAACTTGTAAAACGAATTGTGCATGCTTCAATTCTACTTTTAAGCTTATTCTTTGATTCTAAGCTTATTTTTAAATTCTAATGACACGGAGACGATTATATGTGTTAGGGTTGTCATATAAGTAAACCAAATGTCATTTTTACCCACACACATTGCACACCATTCACACATTTGAATCATACTTGTAAAACGAACTGTGCATGCTTCTATTCTACTTTTAAGCTTATTCTTTGATTCTAAGCTTATTTTTAAATTCTAATGACACGGAGACGATTATATGTGTTAGGGTTGTCATATAAGTAAACCAAATGTCATTTTTACCCACACACATTGCACAACATTCACACATTTGAATCATACTTGTAAAACGAACTGTGCATGCTTCTATTCTACTTTTAAGCTTATTCTTTGATTCTAAGCTTATTTTTGAATTCTAATGACACGGAGACGATTATATGTGTTAGGGTTGTCATATAAGTAAACCAAATGTCATTTCTAACCACACACATTGCACAACATTCACACATTTGAATCGAACTTGTAAAACGAACTATGCGTGCATCTATTCTACTTTTAAGCTTATTCTTTGATTCTAAGCTTATTTTTGAATTCTAATGACACGGAGACGATTATAAGTGTCAGAGTTGTCATATAAGTAAACCAAATGTCATTTCTAACCACACTCATTCCACAACATTCACACATTTGAATCGAACTTGTAAAACGAATTGTGCATGCTTCAATTCTACTTTTAAGCTTATTCTTTGATTCTAAGCTTATTTTTAAATTCTAATGACACGGAGACGATTATATGTGTTAGGGTTGTCATATAAGTAAACCAAATGTCATTTTTACCCACACACATTGCACACCATTCACACATTTGAATCATACTTGTAAAACGAACTGTGCATGCTTCTATTCTACTTTTAAGCTTATTCTTTGATTCTAAGCTTATTTTTGAATTCTAATGACACGGAGACGATTATATGTGTTAGGGTTGTCATATAAGTAAACCAAATGTCATTTCTAACCACACTCATACCACAACATTTACACATTTGAATCGAACTTGTAAAACGAACTGTGTATGCTTCTATTCTACTTTTAAGCTTATTCTTTGATTCTAACCTTATTTTTGAATTTTAAGGACACGGAGACGATTATATGTGTTAGGGTTGTCATATAAGTAAACCAAATGTCATTTCTACCCACACCCACTGCACAACATTCACACATTTGAATCCAACTTGTAAAACGAACTGTGCATGCTTCTATTATATTTTTAAGATTATTCTTTGATGCTAAGCTTATTTTTGAATTCTAATGACACGGAGACGATAATATGTGTTAGGGTTGTCATATAAGGAAACCAAATGTCATTTCTAACCACACTAATTCCATAACATTCACACATTTGAATCAAACTTGTAAAATGAACTGTGCATGTTTCTATTCTACTTTTAAGCTTAATCTTCGATTCTAAGCTTATTTTTGAATTCTAATGACACGGAGATGATTATATGTGTTAGGGTTGTCATATAGTAAACCAAATATCATTTCTAACCACACTCATTCCACAAAATTCACACATTTGAATCGAACTTGTAAAACGAACTCTGCATGCTTTTATTCTACTTTTAAGCTTATTCTTTGATTCTAAGCTTATTTTTGAATTCTAATGACACGGAGACGATTATATATGTTAGGGTTGTCATATAAGTAACCCAAATGTCATTTCTACTACCCTCACATTGCACAATATTCACACATTTGAATCAAACTTGTAAAACGAACCGTGCATGCTTCTATTCTACTTTTAAGCTTATTCTTTGATTCTAATCTTATTTTTGAATTCTAATGACACGGAGACGATTATATGTGTTAGGGTTGTCATATAAGTAAACCAAATGTCATTTCTAACCACACTCATTCCACAACATTCGCACATTTAAATCGAACTTGTAAAACGAATTGTGCATGCTTCTATTCTACTTTTAAGCTTATTCTTTGATTCTAAGCTTATTTTTGAATTCTAATGACACGGAGACGATTATATGAGTTAGGGTTGTCATATAAGTAAACCAAATGTCAATTCTAACCACACTCATTCCACAACATTCACACATTTGAATCGAACTTGTAAAACGAATTGTGCATGCTTCAATTCTACTTTTAAGCTTATTCTTTGATTCTAAGCTTATTTTTAAATTCTAATGACACGGAGACGATTATATGTGTTAGGGTTGTCATATAAGTAAACCAAATGTCATTTTTACCCACACACATTGCACACCATTCACACATTTGAATCATACTTGTAAAACGAACTGTGCATGCTTCTATTCTACTTTTAAGCTTATTCTTTGATTCTAAGCTTATTTTTAAATTCTAATGACACGGAGACGATTATATGTGTTAGGGTTGTCATATAAGTAAACCAAATGTCATTTTTACCCACACACATTGCACAACATTCACACATTTGAATCATACTTGTAAAACGAACTGTGCATGCTTCTATTCTACTTTTAAGCTTATTCTTTGATTCTAAGCTTATTTTTGAATTCTAATGACACGGAGACGATTATATGTGTTAGGGTTGTCATATAAGTAAACCAAATGTCATTTCTAACCACACACATTGCACAACATTCACACATTTGAATCGAACTTGTAAAACGAACTATGCGTGCATCTATTCTACTTTTAAGCTTATTCTTTGATTCTAAGCTTATTTTTGAATTCTAATGACACGGAGACGATTATAAGTGTCAGAGTTGTCATATAAGTAAACCAAATGTCATTTCTAACCACACTCATTCCACAACATTCACACATTTGAATCGAACTTGTAAAACGAATTGTGCATGCTTCAATTCTACTTTTAAGCTTATTCTTTGATTCTAAGCTTATTTTTAAATTCTAATGACACGGAGACGATTATATGTGTTAGGGTTGTCATATAAGTAAACCAAATGTCATTTTTACCCACACACATTGCACACCATTCACACATTTGAATCATACTTGTAAAACGAACTGTGCATGCTTCTATTCTACTTTTAAGCTTATTCTTTGATTCTAAGCTTATTTTTGAATTCTAATGACACGGAGACGATTATATGTGTTAGGGTTGTCATATAAGTAAACCAAATGTCATTTCTAACCACACTCATACCACAACATTTACACATTTGAATCGAACTTGTAAAACGAACTGTGTATGCTTCTATTCTACTTTTAAGCTTATTCTTTGATTCTAACCTTATTTTTGAATTTTAAGGACACGGAGACGATTATATGTGTTAGGGTTGTCATATAAGTAAACCAAATGTCATTTCTACCCACACCCACTGCACAACATTCACACATTTGAATCCAACTTGTAAAACGAACTGTGCATGCTTCTATTATATTTTTAAGATTATTCTTTGATGCTAAGCTTATTTTTGAATTCTAATGACACGGAGACGATAATATGTGTTAGGGTTGTCATATAAGGAAACCAAATGTCATTTCTAACCACACTAATTCCATAACATTCACACATTTGAATCAAACTTGTAAAATGAACTGTGCATGTTTCTATTCTACTTTTAAGCTTAATCTTCGATTCTAAGCTTATTTTTGAATTCTAATGACACGGAGATGATTATATGTGTTAGGGTTGTCATATAGTAAACCAAATATCATTTCTAACCACACTCATTCCACAAAATTCACACATTTGAATCGAACTTGTAAAACGAACTCTGCATGCTTTTATTCTACTTTTAAGCTTATTCTTTGATTCTAAGCTTATTTTTGAATTCTAATGACACGGAGACGATTATATATGTTAGGGTTGTCATATAAGTAACCCAAATGTCATTTCTACTACCCTCACATTGCACAATATTCACACATTTGAATCAAACTTGTAAAACGAACCGTGCATGCTTCTATTCTACTTTTAAGCTTATTCTTTGATTCTAATCTTATTTTTGAATTCTAATGACACGGAGACGATTATATGTGTTAGGGTTGTCATATAAGTAAACCAAATGTCATTTCTAACCACACTCATTCCACAACATTCGCACATTTAAATCGAACTTGTAAAACGAATTGTGCATGCTTCTATTCTACTTTTAAGCTTATTCTTTGATTCTAAGCTTATTTTTGAATTCTAATGACACGGAGACGATTATATGAGTTAGGGTTGTCATATAAGTAAACCAAATGTCAATTCTAACCACACTCATTCCACAACATTCACACAATTGAATCAAACTTCTAAAACGAACTGTGCATGCTTCTATTCTAGTTTTAAGCTTATTCTTTGATTGTAAGCTTATTTTTGAATTCTAATGACACGGAGACGATAATATGTGTTAGGGTTGTCATATAAGTAAACCAAATGTAATTTCTACCCACACACATTGCACAACATTCACACATTTGAATCATACTTGTAAAACGAACTGTGCATGCTTCTATTCTACTTTTAAGCTTATTCTTTGATTCTAAGCTTATTTTTGAATTCTAATGACACGGAGACGATAATATGTGTTAGGGTTGTCATATAAGTAAACCAAATGTAATTTCTACCCACACACATTGCACAACATTCACACATTTGAATCATACTTGTAAAACGAACTGTGCATGCTTCTATTCTACTTTTAAGCTTATTCTTTGATTCTAAGCTTATTTTTGAATTCTAATGACACGGAGACGATTATATATGTTAGGGTTGTCATATAAGTAACCCAAATGTCATTTCTACTACCCTCACATTGCACAATATTCACACATTTGAATCAAACTTGTAAAACGAACCGTGCATGCTTCTATTCTACTTTTAAGCTTATTCTTTGATTCTAATCTTATTTTTGAATTCTAATGACACGGAGACGATTATATGTGTTAGGGTTGTCATATAAGTAAACCAAATGTCATTTCTAACCACACTCATTCCACAACATTCGCACATTTAAATCGAACTTGTAAAACGAATTGTGCATGCTTCTATTCTACTTTTAAGCTTATTCTTTGATTCTAAGCTTATTTTTGAATTCTAATGACACGGAGACGATTATATGTGTTAGGGTTGTCATATAAGTAAACCAAATGTCAATTCTAACCACACTCATTCCACAACATTCACACAATTGAATCAAACTTCTAAAACGAACTGTGCATGCTTCTATTCTAGTTTTAAGCTTATTCTTTGATTGTAAGCTTATTTTTGAATTCTAATGACACGGAGACGATAATATGTGTTAGGGTTGTCATATAAGTAAACCAAATGTAATTTCTACCCACACACATTGCACAACATTCACACATTTGAATCATACTTTTAAAACGAACTGTGCATGCTTCTATTCTACTTTTAAGCTTATTCTTTGATTCTAAGCTTATTTTTGAATTCTAATGACACGGAGACGATAATATGTGTTAGGGTTGTCATATAAGTAAACCAAATGTAATTTCTACCCACATACATTGCACAACATTCACACATTTGAATCATACTTGTAAAACGAACTGTGCATGCTTCTATTCTACTTTTAAGCTTATTCTTTGATTCTAAGCTTATTTTTGAATTCTAATGACACGGAGACGATAATATGTGTTAGGGTTGTCATATAAGTAAACCAAATGTCATTTCTAACCACACACATTGCACAACATTCACACATTTGAATCATACTTGTAAAACGAACTGTGCATGCATCTATTCTACTTTTAAGCTTATTCTTTGATTCTAAGCTTATTTTTGAATTCTAATGACACGGAGACGATAATATGTGTTAGGGTTGTCATATAAGTAAACCAAATGTCATTTCTAACCACACACATTGCACAACATTCACACATTTGAATCATACTTGTAAAACGAA
This sequence comes from Spergularia marina, assembly GCA_963680865.1. NCBI lineage: Eukaryota > Viridiplantae > Streptophyta > Magnoliopsida > Caryophyllales > Caryophyllaceae > Spergularia > Spergularia marina. The sequence continues at coordinate 14,066,830 of OY804553.1, read as the reverse complement.
CTGTGCATGCATCTATTCTACTTTTAAGCTTATTCTTTGATTCTAAGCTTATTTTTGAATTCTAATGACACGGAGACGATTATAAGTGTCAGAGTTGTCATATAAGTAAACCAAATGTCATTTCTAACCACACTCATTCCACAACATTCACAAATTTGAATCGAACTTGTAAAACGAATTGTGCATGCTTCAATTCTACTTTTAAGCTTATTCTTTGATTCTAAGCTTATTTTTAAATTCTAATGACACGGAGACGATTATATGTGTTAGGGTTGTCATATAAGTAAACCAAATGTCATTTTTACCCACACACATTGCACAACATTCCCACATTTGAATCATACTTGTAAAACGAATTATGCATGCTTCTATTCTACTTTTAAGCTTAATCTTCGATTCTAAGCTTATTTTTGAATTCTAATGACACGGAGATGATTATATGTGTTAGGGTTGTCATATAGTAAACCAAATATCATTTCTAGCCACACTCATTCCACAAAATTCACACATTTGAATCGAACTTGTAAAACGAACTCTGCATGCTTTTATTCTACTTTTAAGCTTATTCTTTGATTCTAAGCTTATTTTTGAATTCTAATGACACGGAGACGATTATATGTGTTAGGGTTGTCATATAAGTAAACCAAATGTCATTTCTACTACCCTCACATTGCACAATATTCACACATTTGAATCAAACTTGTAAAACGAACCGTGCATGCTTCTATTATACTTTTAAGCTTATTCTTTGATTCTAATCTTATTTTTGAATTCTAATGACACGGAGACGATTATATGTGTTAGGGTTGTCATATAAGTAAACCAAATGTCATTTTTACCCACACACATTGCACAACATTCACACATTTGAATCATACTTGTAAAACGAACTGTGCATGCTTCTATTCTACTTTTAAGCTTATTCTTTGATTCTAAGCTTATTTTTGAATTCTAATGACACGGAGACGATTATATGTGTTAGGGTTGTCATATAAGTAAACCAAATGTCATTTCTAACCACACACATTGCACAACATTCACACATTTGAATCATATTTGTAAAACGAAATGTGCATGCATCTATTCTACTTTTAAGCTTATTCTTTGATTCTAAGCTTATTTTTGAATTCTAATGACACGGAGACGATTATAAGTGTCAGAGTTGTCATATAAGTAAACCAAATGTCATTTCTAACCACACTCATTCCACAACATTCACACATTTGAATCGAACTTGTAAAACGAATTGTGCATGCTTCAATTCTACTTTTAAGCTTATTCTTTGATTCTAAGCTTATTTTTAAATTCTAATGACACGGAGACGATTATATGTGTTAGGGTTGTCATATAAGTAAACCAAATGTCATTTTTACCCACACACATTGCACACCATTCACACATTTGAATCATACTTGTAAAACGAACTGTGCATGCTTCTATTCTACTTTTAAGCTTATTCTTTGATTCTAAGCTTATTTTTAAATTCTAATGACACGGAGACGATTATATGTGTTAGGGTTGTCATATAAGTAAACCAAATGTCATTTTTACCCACACACATTGCACAACATTCACACATTTGAATCATACTTGTAAAACGAACTGTGCATGCTTCTATTCTACTTTTAAGCTTATTCTTTGATTCTAAGCTTATTTTTGAATTCTAATGACACGGAGACGATTATATGTGTTAGGGTTGTCATATAAGTAAACCAAATGTCATTTCTAACCACACACATTGCACAACATTCACACATTTGAATCGAACTTGTAAAACGAACTATGCGTGCATCTATTCTACTTTTAAGCTTATTCTTTGATTCTAAGCTTATTTTTGAATTCTAATGACACGGAGACGATTATAAGTGTCAGAGTTGTCATATAAGTAAACCAAATGTCATTTCTAACCACACTCATTCCACAACATTCACACATTTGAATCGAACTTGTAAAACGAATTGTGCATGCTTCAATTCTACTTTTAAGCTTATTCTTTGATTCTAAGCTTATTTTTAAATTCTAATGACACGGAGACGATTATATGTGTTAGGGTTGTCATATAAGTAAACCAAATGTCATTTTTACCCACACACATTGCACACCATTCACACATTTGAATCATACTTGTAAAACGAACTGTGCATGCTTCTATTCTACTTTTAAGCTTATTCTTTGATTCTAAGCTTATTTTTGAATTCTAATGACACGGAGACGATTATATGTGTTAGGGTTGTCATATAAGTAAACCAAATGTCATTTCTATCCACACACATTGCACAACATTCACACATTTGAATCGAACTTGTAAAACGAATTGTGCATGCTTCTATTCTACTTTTAAGCTTATTCTTTGATTCTAAGCTTATTTTTGAATTCTAATGACACGGAGACGATAATATGTGTTAGGGTTGTCATATAAGTAAACCAAATGTAATTTCTACCCACATACATTGCACAACATTCACACATTTGAATCATACTTGTAAAACGAACTGTGCATGCTTCTATTCTACTTTTAAGCTTATTCTTTGATTCTAAGCTTATTTTTGAATTCTAATGACACGGAGACGATAATATGTGTTAGGGTTGTCATATAAGTAAACCAAATGTCATTTCTAACCACACACATTGCACAACATTCACACATTTGAATCATACTTGTAAAACGAACTGTGCATGCATCTATTCTACTTTTAAGCTTATTCTTTGATTCTAAGCTTATTTTTGAATTCTAATGACACGGAGACGATTATATGTGTTAGGGTTGTCATATAAGTAAACCAAATGTCATTTCTAACCACACACATTGCACAACATTCACACATTTGAATCGAACTTGTAAAACGAACTATGCGTGCATCTATTCTACTTTTAAGCTTATTCTTTGATTCTAAGCTTATTTTTGAATTCTAATGACACGGAGACGATTATAAGTGTCAGAGTTGTCATATAAGTAAACCAAATGTCATTTCTAACCACACTCATTCCACAACATTCACACATTTGAATCGAACTTGTAAAACGAATTGTGCATGCTTCAATTCTACTTTTAAGCTTATTCTTTGATTCTAAGCTTATTTTTAAATTCTAATGACACGGAGACGATTATATGTGTTAGGGTTGTCATATAAGTAAACCAAATGTCATTTTTACCCACACACATTGCACACCATTCACACATTTGAATCATACTTGTAAAACGAACTGTGCATGCTTCTATTCTACTTTTAAGCTTATTCTTTGATTCTAAGCTTATTTTTGAATTCTAATGACACGGAGACGATTATATGTGTTAGGGTTGTCATATAAGTAAACCAAATGTCATTTCTATCCACACACATTGCACAACATTCACACATTTGAATCGAACTTGTAAAACGAATTGTGCATGCTTCTATTCTACTTTTAAGCTTATTCTTTGATTCTAAGCTTATTTTTGAATTCTAATGACACGGAGACGATAATATGTGTTAGGGTTGTCATATAAGTAAACCAAATGTAATTTCTACCCACATACATTGCACAACATTCACACATTTGAATCATACTTGTAAAACGAACTGTGCATGCTTCTATTCTACTTTTAAGCTTATTCTTTGATTCTAAGCTTATTTTTGAATTCTAATGACACGGAGACGATAATATGTGTTAGGGTTGTCATATAAGTAAACCAAATGTCATTTCTAACCACACACATTGCACAACATTCACACATTTGAATCATACTTGTAAAACGAACTGTGCATGCATCTATTCTACTTTTAAGCTTATTCTTTGATTCTAAGCTTATTTTTGAATTCTAATGACACGGAGACGATTATAAGTGTCAGAGTTGTCATATAAGTAAACCAAATGTCATTTCTAACCACACTCATTCCACAACATTCACAAATTTGAATCGAACTTGTAAAACGAATTGTGCATGCTTCAATTCTACTTTTAAGCTTATTCTTTGATTCTAAGCTTATTTTTAAATTCTAATGACACGGAGACGATTATATGTGTTAGGGTTGTCATATAAGTAAACCAAATGTCATTTTTACCCACACACATTGCACAACATTCCCACATTTGAATCATACTTGTAAAACGAATTATGCATGCTTCTATTCTACTTTTAAGCTTAATCTTCGATTCTAAGCTTATTTTTGAATTCTAATGACACGGAGATGATTATATGTGTTAGGGTTGTCATATAGTAAACCAAATATCATTTCTAGCCACACTCATTCCACAAAATTCACACATTTGAATCGAACTTGTAAAACGAACTCTGCATGCTTTTATTCTACTTTTAAGCTTATTCTTTGATTCTAAGCTTATTTTTGAATTCTAATGACACGGAGACGATTATATGTGTTAGGGTTGTCATATAAGTAAACCAAATGTCATTTCTACTACCCTCACATTGCACAATATTCACACATTTGAATCAAACTTGTAAAACGAACCGTGCATGCTTCTATTATACTTTTAAGCTTATTCTTTGATTCTAATCTTATTTTTGAATTCTAATGACACGGAGACGATTATATGTGTTAGGGTTGTCATATAAGTAAACCAAATGTCATTTTTACCCACACACATTGCACAACATTCACACATTTGAATCATACTTGTAAAACGAACTGTGCATGCTTCTATTCTACTTTTAAGCTTATTCTTTGATTCTAAGCTTATTTTTGAATTCTAATGACACGGAGACGATTATATGTGTTAGGGTTGTCATATAAGTAAACCAAATGTCATTTCTAACCACACACATTGCACAACATTCACACATTTGAATCATATTTGTAAAACGAAATGTGCATGCATCTATTCTACTTTTAAGCTTATTCTTTGATTCTAAGCTTATTTTTGAATTCTAATGACACGGAGACGATTATAAGTGTCAGAGTTGTCATATAAGTAAACCAAATGTCATTTCTAACCACACTCATTCCACAACATTCACACATTTGAATCGAACTTGTAAAACGAATTGTGCATGCTTCAATTCTACTTTTAAGCTTATTCTTTGATTCTAAGCTTATTTTTAAATTCTAATGACACGGAGACGATTATATGTGTTAGGGTTGTCATATAAGTAAACCAAATGTCATTTTTACCCACACACATTGCACACCATTCACACATTTGAATCATACTTGTAAAACGAATTGTGCATGCTTCTATTCTACTTTTAAGCTTATTCTTTGATTCTAAGCTTATTTTTAAATTCTAATGACACGGAGACGATTATATGTGTTAGGGTTGTCATATAAGTAAACCAAATGTCATTTTTACCCACACACATTGCACAACATTCACACATTTGAATCATACTTGTAAAACGAACTGTGCATGCTTCTATTCTACTTTTAAGCTTATTCTTTGATTCTAAGCTTATTTTTGAATTCTAATGACACGGAGACGATTATATGTGTTAGGGTTGTCATATAAGTAAACCAAATGTCATTTCTAACCACACACATTGCACAACATTCACACATTTGAATCGAACTTGTAAAACGAACTATGCGTGCATCTATTCTACTTTTAAGCTTATTCTTTGATTCTAAGCTTATTTTTGAATTCTAATGACACGGAGACGATTATAAGTGTCAGAGTTGTCATATAAGTAAACCAAATGTCATTTCTAACCACACTCATTCCACAACATTCACACATTTGAATCGAACTTGTAAAACGAATTGTGCATGCTTCAATTCTACTTTTAAGCTTATTCTTTGATTCTAAGCTTATTTTTAAATTCTAATGACACGGAGACGATTATATGTGTTAGGGTTGTCATATAAGTAAACCAAATGTCATTTTTACCCACACACATTGCACACCATTCACACATTTGAATCATACTTGTAAAACGAACTGTGCATGCTTCTATTCTACTTTTAAGCTTATTCTTTGATTCTAAGCTTATTTTTGAATTCTAATGACACGGAGACGATTATATGTGTTAGGGTTGTCATATAAGTAAACCAAATGTCATTTCTATCCACACACATTGCACAACATTCACACATTTGAATCGAACTTGTAAAACGAATTGTGCATGCTTCTATTCTACTTTTAAGCTTATTCTTTGATTCTAAGCTTATTTTTGAATTCTAATGACACGGAGACGATAATATGTGTTAGGGTTGTCATATAAGTAAACCAAATGTAATTTCTACCCACATACATTGCACAACATTCACACATTTGAATCATACTTGTAAAACGAACTGTGCATGCTTCTATTCTACTTTTAAGCTTATTCTTTGATTCTAAGCTTATTTTTGAATTCTAATGACACGGAGACGATAATATGTGTTAGGGTTGTCATATAAGTAAACCAAATGTCATTTCTAACCACACACATTGCACAACATTCACACATTTGAATCATACTTGTAAAACGAACTGTGCATGCATCTATTCTACTTTTAAGCTTATTCTTTGATTCTAAGCTTATTTTTGAATTCTAATGACACGGAGACGATTATAAGTGTCAGAGTTGTCATATAAGTAAACCAAATGTCATTTCTAACCACACTCATTCCACAACATTCACAAATTTGAATCGAACTTGTAAAACGAATTGTGCATGCTTCAATTCTACTTTTAAGCTTATTCTTTGATTCTAAGCTTATTTTTAAATTCTAATGACACGGAGACGATTATATGTGTTAGGGTTGTCATATAAGTAAACCAAATGTCATTTTTACCCACACACATTGCACAACATTCCCACATTTGAATCATACTTGTAAAACGAATTATGCATGCTTCTATTCTACTTTTAAGCTTAATCTTCGATTCTAAGCTTATTTTTGAATTCTAATGACACGGAGATGATTATATGTGTTAGGGTTGTCATATAGTAAACCAAATATCATTTCTAGCCACACTCATTCCACAAAATTCACACATTTGAATCGAACTTGTAAAACGAACTCTGCATGCTTTTATTCTACTTTTAAGCTTATTCTTTGATTCTAAGCTTATTTTTGAATTCTAATGACACGGAGACGATTATATGTGTTAGGGTTGTCATATAAGTAAACCAAATGTCATTTCTACTACCCTCACATTGCACAATATTCACACATTTGAATCAAACTTGTAAAACGAACCGTGCATGCTTCTATTATACTTTTAAGCTTATTCTTTGATTCTAATCTTATTTTTGAATTCTAATGACACGGAGACGATTATATGTGTTAGGGTTGTCATATAAGTAAACCAAATGTCATTTTTACCCACACACATTGCACAACATTCACACATTTGAATCATACTTGTAAAACGAACTGTGCATGCTTCTATTCTACTTTTAAGCTTATTCTTTGATTCTAAGCTTATTTTTGAATTCTAATGACACGGAGACGATTATATGTGTTAGGGTTGTCATATAAGTAAACCAAATGTCATTTCTAACCACACACATTGCACAACATTCACACATTTGAATCATATTTGTAAAACGAAATGTGCATGCATCTATTCTACTTTTAAGCTTATTCTTTGATTCTAAGCTTATTTTTGAATTCTAATGACACGGAGACGATTATAAGTGTCAGAGTTGTCATATAAGTAAACCAAATGTCATTTCTAACCACACTCATTCCACAACATTCACACATTTGAATCGAACTTGTAAAACGAATTGTGCATGCTTCAATTCTACTTTTAAGCTTATTCTTTGATTCTAAGCTTATTTTTAAATTCTAATGACACGGAGACGATTATATGTGTTAGGGTTGTCATATAAGTAAACCAAATGTCATTTTTCCCCACACACATTGCACACCATTCACACATTTGAATCATACTTGTAAAACGAACTGTGCATGCTTCTATTCTACTTTTAAGCTTATTCTTTGATTCTAAGCTTATTTTTAAATTCTAATGACACGGAGACGATTATATGTGTTAGGGTTGTCATATAAGTAAACCAAATGTCATTTTTACCCACACACATTGCACAACATTCACACATTTGAATCATACTTGTAAAACGAACTGTGCATGCTTCTATTCTACTTTTAAGCTTATTCTTTGATTCTAAGCTTATTTTTGAATTCTAATGACACGGAGACGATTATATGTGTTAGGGTTGTCATATAAGTAAACCAAATGTCATTTCTAACCACACACATTGCACAACATTCACACATTTGAATCGAACTTGTAAAACGAACTATGCGTGCATCTATTCTACTTTTAAGCTTATTCTTTGATTCTAAGCTTATTTTTGAATTCTAATGACACGGAGACGATTATAAGTGTCAGAGTTGTCATATAAGTAAACCAAATGTCATTTCTAACCACACTCATTCCACAACATTCACACATTTGAATCGAACTTGTAAAACGAATTGTGCATGCTTCAATTCTACTTTTAAGCTTATTCTTTGATTCTAAGCTTATTTTTAAATTCTAATGACACGGAGACGATTATATGTGTTAGGGTTGTCATATAAGTAAACCAAATGTCATTTTTACCCACACACATTGCACACCATTCACACATTTGAATCATACTTGTAAAACGAACTGTGCATGCTTCTATTCTACTTTTAAGCTTATTCTTTGATTCTAAGCTTATTTTTGAATTCTAATGACACGGAGACGATTATATGTGTTAGGGTTGTCATATAAGTAAACCAAATGTCATTTCTATCCACACACATTGCACAACATTCACACATTTGAATCGAACTTGTAAAACGAATTGTGCATGCTTTTATTCTACTTTTAAACTTATTCTTTGATTCTAATCTTATTTTTGAATTCTAATGACACGGAGACGATTATATGTGTTAGGGTTGTCATATAAGTAAACCAAATGTCATTTCTAACCACACTCATACCACAACATTTACACATTTGAATCGAACTTGTAAAACGAACTGTGTATGCTTCTATTCTACTTTTAAGCTTATTCTTTGATTCTAACCTTATTTTTGAATTTTAAGGACACGGAGACGATTATATGTGTTAGGGTTGTCATATAAGTAAACCAAATGTCATTTCTACCCACACCCACTGCACAACATTCACACATTTGAATCCAACTTGTAAAACGAACTGTGCATGCTTCTATTATATTTTTAAGATTATTCTTTGATGCTAAGCTTATTTTTGAATTCTAATGACACGGAGACGATAATATGTGTTAGGGTTGTCATATAAGGAAACCAAATGTCATTTCTAACCACACTAATTCCATAACATTCACACATTTGAATCAAACTTGTAAAATGAACTGTGCATGTTTCTATTCTACTTTTAAGCTTAATCTTCGATTCTAAGCTTATTTTTGAATTATAATGACACGGAGATGATTATATGTGTTAGGGTTGTCATATAGTAAACCAAATATCATTTCTAACCACACTCATTCCACAAAATTCACACATTTGAATCGAACTTGTAAAACGAACTCTGCATGCTTTTATTCTACTTTTAAGCTTATTCTTTGATTCTAAGCTTATTTTTGAATTCTAATGACACGGAGACGATTATATATGTTAGGGTTGTCATATAAGTAACCCAAATGTCATTTCTACTACCCTCACATTGCACAATATTCACACATTTGAATCAAACTTGTAAAACGAACCGTGCATGCTTCTATTCTACTTTTAAGCTTATTCTTTGATTCTAATCTTATTTTTGAATTCTAATGACACGGAGACGATTATATGTGTTAGGGTTGTCATATAAGTAAACCAAATGTCATTTCTAACCACACTCATTCCACAACATTCGCACATTTAAATCGAACTTGTAAAACGAATTGTGCATGCTTCTATTCTACTTTTAAGCTTATTCTTTGATTCTAAGCTTATTTTTGAATTCTAATGACACGGAGACGATTATATGAGTTAGGGTTGTCATATAAGTAAACCAAATGTCAATTCTAACCACACTCATTCCACAACATTCACACAATTGAATCAAACTTCTAAAACGAACTGTGCATGCTTCTATTCTAGTTTTAAGCTTATTCTTTGATTGTAAGCTTATTTTTGAATTCTAATGACACGGAGACGATAATATGTGTTAGGGTTGTCATATAAGTAAACCAAATGTAATTTCTACCCACACACATTGCACAACATTCACACATTTGAATCATACTTTTAAAACGAACTGTGCATGCTTCTATTCTACTTTTAAGCTTATTCTTTGATTCTAAGCTTATTTTTGAATTCTAATGACACGGAGACGATAATATGTGTTAGGGTTGTCATATAAGTAAACCAAATGTAATTTCTACCCACACACATTGCACAACATTCACACATTTGAATCATACTTGTAAAACGAACTGTGCATGCTTCTATTCTACTTTTAAGCTTATTCTTTGATTCTAAGCTTATTTTTGAATTCTAATGACACGGAGACGATAATATGTGTTAGGGTTGTCATATAAGTAAACCAAATGTCATTTCTAACCACACACATTGCACAACATTCACACATTTGAATCATACTTGTAAAACGAACTGTGCATGCATCTATTCTACTTTTAAGCTTATTCTTTGATTCTAAGCTTATTTTTGAATTCTAATGACACGGAGACGATTATAAGTGTCAGAGTTGTCATATAAGTAAACCAAATGTCATTTCTAACCACACTCATTCCACAACATTCACAAATTTGAATCGAACTTGTAAAACGAATTGTGCATGCTTCAATTCTACTTTTAAGCTTATTCTTTGATTCTAAGCTTATTTTTAAATTCTAATGACACGGAGACGATTATATGTGTTAGGGTTGTCATATAAGTAAACCAAATGTCATTTTTACCCACACACATTGCACAACATTCACACATTTGAATCATACTTGTAAAACGATTTATGCATGCTTCTATTCTACTTTTAAGCTTAATCTTCGATTCTAAGCTTATTTTTGAATTCTAATGACACGGAGATGATTATATGTGTTAGGGTTGTCATATAGTAAACCAAATATCATTTCTAGCCACACTCATTCCACAAAATTCACACATTTGAATCGAACTTGTAAAACGAACTCTGCATGCTTTTATTCTACTTTTAAGCTTATTCTTTGATTCTAAGCTTATTTTTGAATTCTAATGACACGGAGACGATTATATGTGTTAGGGTTGTCATATAAGTAAACCAAATGTCATTTCTACTACCCTCACATTGCACAATATTCACACATTTGAATCAAACTTGTAAAACGAACCGTGCATGCTTCTATTATACTTTTAAGCTTATTCTTTGATTCTAATCTTATTTTTGAATTCTAATGACACGGAGACGATTATATGTGTTAGGGTTGTCATATAAGTAAACCAAATGTCATTTTTACCCACACACATTGCACAACATTCAAACATTTGAATCATACTTGTAAAACGAACTGTGCATGCTTCTATTCTACTTTTAAGCTTATTCTTTGATTCTAAGCTTATTTTTGAATTCTAATGACACGGAGACGATTATATGTGTTAGGGTTGTCATATAAGTAAACCAAATGTCATTTCTAACCACACACATTGCACAACATTCACACATTTGAATCATATTTGTAAAACGAACTGTGCATGCATCTATTCTACTTTTAAGCTTATTCTTTGATTCTAAGCTTATTTTTGAATTCTAATGACACGGAGACGATTATAAGTGTCAGAGTTGTCATATAAGTAAACCAAATGTCATTTCTAACCACACTCATTCCACAACATTCACACATTTGAATCGAACTTGTAAAACGAATTGTGCATGCTTCAATTCTACTTTTAAGCTTATTCTTTGATTCTAAGCTTATTTTTAAATTCTAATGACACGGAAACGATTATATGTGTTAGGGTTGTCATATAAGTAAACCAAATGTCATTTTTACCCACACACATTGCACAACATTCACACATTTGAATCATACTTGTAAAACGAATTGTGCATGCTTCTATTCTACTTTTAAGCTTATTCTTTGATTCTAAGCTTATTTTTGAATTCTAATGACACGGAGACGATAATATGTGTTAGGGTTGTCATATAAGTAAACCAAATGTAATTTCTACCCACACACATTGCACAACATTCACACATTTGAATCATACTTGTAAAACGAACTGTGCATGCTTCTATTCTACTTTTAAGCTTATTCTTTGATTCTAAGCTTATTTTTGAATTCTAATGACACGGAGACGATTATATGTGTTAGGGTTGTCATATAAGTAAACCAAATGTCATTTCTAACCACACACATTGCACAACATTCACACATTTGAATCGAACTTGTAAAACGAACTATGCGTGCATCTATTCTACTTTTAAGCTTATTCTTTGATTCTAAGCTTATTTTTGAATTCTAATGACACGGAGACGATAATATGTGTTAGGGTTGTCATATAAGTAAACCAAATTTCATTTTTACCCACACACATTGCACACCATTCACACATTTGAATCATACTTGTAAAACGAACTGTGCATGCTTCTATTCTACTTTTAAGCTTATTCTTTGATTCTAAGCTTATTTTTGAATTCTAATGACACAGAGACGATTATATGTGTTAGGGTTGTCATATAAATAAACCAAATGTCATTTCTATCCACACACATTGCACAACATTCACACATTTGAATCGAACTTGTAAAACGAATTGTGCATGCTTTTATTCTACTTTTAAGCTTATTCTTTGATTCTAATCTTATTTTTGAATTCTAATGACACGGAGACGATTATATGTGTTAGGGTTGTCATATAAGTAAACCAAATGTCATTTCTAACCACACTCATACCACAACATTCACACATTTGAATCGAACTTGTAAAACGAACTGTGCATGCTTCTATTCTACTTTTAAGCTTATTCTTTGATTCTAACCTTATTTTTGAATTTTAAGGACACGGAGACGATTATATGTGTTAGGGTTGTCATATAAGTAAACCAAATGTCATTTCTACCCACACCCACTGCACAACATTCACACATTTGAATCCAACTTGTAAAACGAACTGTGCATGCTTCTATTATACTTTTAAGATTATTCTTTGATGCTAAGCTTATTTTTGAATTCTAATGACACGGAGACGATAATATGTGTTAGGGTTGTCATATAAGGAAACCAAATGTCATTTCTAACCACACTAATTCCATAACATTCGCACATTTGAATCAAACTTGTAAAATGAACTGTGCATGTTTCTATTCTACTTTTAAGCTTAATCTTCGATTCTAAGCTTATTTTTGAATTCTAATGACACGGAGATGATTATATGTGTTAGGGTTGTCGTATAGTAAACCAAATATCATTTCTAACCACACTCATTCCACAAAATTCACACATTTGAATCGAACTTGTAAAACGAACTCTGCATGCTTTTATTCTACTTTTAAGCTTATTCTTTGATTCTAAGCTTATTTTTGAATTCTAATGACATGGAGACGATTATATGTGTTAGGGTTGTCATATAAGTAAACCAAATGTCATTTCTACTACCCTCACATTGCACAATATTCACACATTTGAATCAAACTTGTAAAACGAACCGTGCATGCTTCTATTCTACTTTTAAGCTTATTCTTTGATTCTTATCTTATTTTTGAATTCTAATGACACGGAGACGATTATATGTGATAGGGTTGTCATATAAGTAAACCAAATGTCATTTCTAACCACACTCATTCCACAACATTCGCACATTTAAATCGAACTTGTAAAACGAATTGTGCATGCTTCTATTCTACTTTTAAGCTTATTCTTTGATTCTAAGCTTATTTTTGAATTCTAATGACACGGAGACGATTATATGTGTTAGGGTTGTCATATAAGTAAACCAAATGTCAATTCTAACCACACTCATTGCACAACATTCACACAATTGAATCAAACTTCTAAAACGAACTGTGCATGCTTCTATTCTAGTTTTAAGCTTATTCTTTGATTGTAAGCTTATTTTTGAATTCTAATGACACGGAGACGATAATATGTGTTAGGGTTGTCATATAAGTAAACCAAATGTAATTTCTACCCACACACATTGCACAACATTCACACATTTGAATCATACTTGTAAAACGAACTGTGCATGCTTCTATTCTACTTTTAAGCTTATTCTTTGATTCTAAGCTTATTTTTGAATTCTAATGACACGGAGACGATTATATGTGTTAGGGTTGTCATATAAGTAAACCAAATGTCATTTCTAACCACACTCATACCACAACATTCACACATTTGAATCGAACTTGTAAAACGAACTGTGCATGCTTCTATTCTACTTTTAAGCTTATTCTTTGATTCTAACCTTATTTTTGAATTTTAAGGACACGGAGACGATTATATGTGTTAGGGTTGTCATATAAGTAAACCAAATGTCATTTCTACCCACACCCACTGCACAACATTCACACATTTGAATCCAACTTGTAAAACAAACTGTGCATGCTTCTATTATACTTTTAAGATTATTCTTTGATGCTAAGCTTATTTTTGAATTCTAATGACACGGAGACGATAATATGTGTTAGGGTTGTCATATAAGGAAACCAAATGTCATTTCTAACCACACTAATTCCATAACATTCGCACATTTGAATCAAACTTGTAAAATGAACTGTCCATGTTTCTATTCTACTTTTAAGCTTAATCTTCGATTCTAAGCTTATTTTTGAATTCTAATGACACGGAGATGATTATATGTGTTAGGGTTGTCGTATAGTAAACCAAATATCATTTCTAACCACACTCATTCCACAAAATTCACACATTTGAATCGAACTTGTAAAACGAACTCTGCATGCTTTTATTCTACTTTTAAGCTTATTCTTTGATTCTAAGCTTATTTTTGAATTCTAATGACATGGAGACGATTATATGTGTTAGGGTTGTCATATAAGTAAACCAAATGTCATTTCTACTACCCTCACATTGCACAATATTCACACATTTGAATCAAACTTGTAAAACGAACTATGCGTGCATCTATTCTACTTTTCAGCTTATTCTTTGATTCTAAGCTTATTTTTGAATTCTAATGACACGGAGACGATAATATGTGTTAGGGTTGTCATATAAGTAAACCAAATGTCATTTTTACCCACACACATTGCACACCATTCACACATTTGAATCATACTTGTAAAACGAACTGTGCATGCTTCTATTCTACTTTTAAGCTTATTCTTTGATTCTAAGCTTATTTTTGAATTCTAATGACACGGAGACGATTATATGTGTTAGGGTTGTCATATAAGTAAACCAAATGTCATTTCTATCCACACACATTGCACAACATTCACACATTTGAATCGAACTTGTAAAACGAATTGTGCATGCTTTTATTCTACTTTTAAGCTTATTCTTTGATTCTAATCTTATTTTTGAATTCTAATGACACGGAGACGATTATATGTGTTAGGGTTGTCATATAAGTAAACCAAATGTCATTTCTAACCACACTCATTCCACAACATTCGCACATTTAAATCGAACTTGTAAAACGAATTGTGCATGCTTCTATTCTACTTTTAAGCTTATTCTTTGATTCTAAGCTTATTTTTGAATTCTAATGACACGGAGACGATTATATGTGTTAGGGTTGTCATATAAGTAAACCAAATGTCAATTCTAACCACACTCATTGCACAACATTCACACAATTGAATCAAACTTCTAAAACGAACTGTGCATGCTTCTATTCTAGTTTTAAGCTTATTCTTTGATGCTAAGCTTATTTTTGAATTCTAATGACACGGAGACGATAATATGTGTTAGGGTTGTCATATAAGGAAACCAAATGTCATTTCTAACCACACTAATTCCATAACATTCGCACATTTGAATCAAACTTGTAAAATGAACTGTGCATGTTTCTATTCTACTTTTAAGCTTAATCTTCGATTCTAAGCTTATTTTTGAATTCTAATGACACGGAGATGATTATATGTGTTAGGGTTGTCGTATAGTAAACCAAATATCATTTCTAACCACACTCATTCCACAAAATTCACACATTTGAATCGAACTTGTAAAACGAACTCTGCATGCTTTTATTCTACTTTTAAGCTTATTCTTTGATTCTAAGCTTATTTTTGAATTCTAATGACATGGAGACGATTATATGTGTTAGGGTTGTCATATAAGTAAACCAAATGTCATTTCTACTACCCTCACATTGCACAATATTCACACATTTGAATCAAACTTGTAAAACGAACCGTGCATGCTTCTATTCTACTTTTAAGCTTATTCTTTGATTCTTATCTTATTTTTGAATTCTAATGACACGGAGACGATTATATGTGATAGGGTTGTCATATAAGTAAACCAAATGTCATTTCTAACCACACTCATTCCACAACATTCGCACATTTAAATCGAACTTGTAAAACGAATTGTGCATGCTTCTATTCTACTTTTAAGCTTATTCTTTGATTCTAAGCTTATTTTTGAATTCTAATGACACGGAGACGATTATATGTGTTAGGGTTGTCATATAAGTAAACCAAATGTCAATTCTAACCACACTCATTGCACAACATTCACACAATTGAATCAAACTTCTAAAACGAACTGTGCATGCTTCTATTCTAGTTTTAAGCTTATTCTTTGATTGTAAGCTTATTTTTGAATTCTAATGACACGGAGACGATAATATGTGTTAGGGTTGTCATATAAGTAAACCAAATGTAATTTCTACCCACACACATTGCACAACATTCACACATTTGAATCATACTTGTAAAACGAACTGTGCATGCTTCTATTCTACTTTTAAGCTTATTCTTTGATTCTAAGCTTATTTTTGAATTCTAATGACATGGAGACGATTATATGTGTTAGGGTTGTCATATAAGTAAACCAAATGTCATTTCTACTACCCTCACATTGCACAATATTCACACATTTGAATCAAACTTGTAAAACGAACTATGCGTGCATCTATTCTACTTTTCAGCTTATTCTTTGATTCTAAGCTTATTTTTGAATTCTAATGACACGGAGACGATAATATGTGTTAGGGTTGTCATATAAGTAAACCAAATGTCATTTTTACCCACACACATTGCACACCATTCACACATTTGAATCATACTTGTAAAACGAACTGTGCATGCTTCTATTCTACTTTTAAGCTTATTCTTTGATTCTAAGCTTATTTTTGAATTCTAATGACACGGAGACGATTATATGTGTTAGGGTTGTCATATAAGTAAACCAAATGTCATTTCTATCCACACACATTGCACAACATTCACACATTTGAATCGAACTTGTAAAACGAATTGTGCATGCTTTTATTCTACTTTTAAGCTTATTCTTTGATTCTAATCTTATTTTTGAATTCTAATGACACGGAGACGATTATATGTGTTAGGGTTGTCATATAAGTAAACCAAATGTCATTTCTAACCACACTCATTCCACAACATTCGCACATTTAAATCGAACTTGTAAAACGAATTGTGCATGCTTCTATTCTACTTTTAAGCTTATTCTTTGATTCTAAGCTTATTTTTGAATTCTAATGACACGGAGACGATTATATGTGTTAGGGTTGTCATATAAGTAAACCAAATGTCAATTCTAACCACACTCATTGCACAACATTCACACAATTGAATCAAACTTCTAAAACGAACTGTGCATGCTTCTATTCTAGTTTTAAGCTTATTCTTTGATGCTAAGCTTATTTTTGAATTCTAATGACACGGAGACGATAATATGTGTTAGGGTTGTCATATAAGGAAACCAAATGTCATTTCTAACCACACTAATTCCATAACATTCGCACATTTGAATCAAACTTGTAAAATGAACTGTGCATGTTTCTATTCTACTTTTAAGCTTAATCTTCGATTCTAAGCTTATTTTTGAATTCTAATGACACGGAGATGATTATATGTGTTAGGGTTGTCGTATAGTAAACCAAATATCATTTCTAACCACACTCATTCCACAAAATTCACACATTTGAATCGAACTTGTAAAACGAACTCTGCATGCTTTTATTCTACTTTTAAGCTTATTCTTTGATTCTAAGCTTATTTTTGAATTCTAATGACATGGAGACGATTATATGTGTTAGGGTTGTCATATAAGTAAACCAAATGTCATTTCTACTACCCTCACATTGCACAATATTCACACATTTGAATCAAACTTGTAAAACGAACCGTGCATGCTTCTATTCTACTTTTAAGCTTATTCTTTGATTCTTATCTTATTTTTGAATTCTAATGACACGGAGACGATTATATGTGATAGGGTTGTCATATAAGTAAACCAAATGTCATTTCTAACCACACTCATTCCACAACATTCGCACATTTAAATCGAACTTGTAAAACGAATTGTGCATGCTTCTATTCTACTTTTAAGCTTATTCTTTGATTCTAAGCTTATTTTTGAATTCTAATGACACGGAGACGATTATATGTGTTAGGGTTGTCATATAAGTAAACCAAATGTCAATTCTAACCACACTCATTGCACAACATTCACACAATTGAATCAAACTTCTAAAACGAACTGTGCATGCTTCTATTCTAGTTTTAAGCTTATTCTTTGATTGTAAGCTTATTTTTGAATTCTAATGACACGGAGACGATAATATGTGTTAGGGTTGTCATATAAGTAAACCAAATGTAATTTCTACCCACACACATTGCACAACATTCACACATTTGAATCATACTTGTAAAACGAACTGTGCATGCTTCTATTCTACTTTTAAGCTTATTCTTTGATTCTAAGCTTATTTTTGAATTCTAATGACACGGAGACGATTATATGTGTTAGGGTTGTCATATAAGTAAACCAAATGTCATTTCTAACCACACACATTGCACAACATTCACACATTTGAATCGAACTTGTAAAACGAACTATGCGTGCATCTATTCTACTTTTCAGCTTATTCTTTGATTCTAAGCTTATTTTTGAATTCTAATGACACGGAGACGATAATATGTGTTAGGGTTGTCATATAAGTAAACCAAATGTCATTTTTACCCACACACATTGCACACCATTCACACATTTGAATCATACTTGTAAAACGAACTGTGCATGTTTCTATTCTACTTTTAAGCTTAATCTTCGATTCTAAGCTTATTTTTGAATTCTAATGACACGGAGATGATTATATGTGTTAGGGTTGTCGTATAGTAAACCAAATATCATTTCTAACCACACTCATTCCACAAAATTCACACATTTGAATCGAACTTGTAAAACGAACTCTGCATGCTTTTATTCTACTTTTAAGCTTATTCTTTGATTCTAAGCTTATTTTTGAATTCTAATGACACAGAGACGATTATATGTGTTAGGGTTGTCATATAAATAAACCAAATGTCATTTCTATCCACACACATTGCACAACATTCACACATTTGAATCGAACTTGTAAAACGAATTGTGCATGCTTTTATTCTACTTTTAAGCTTATTCTTTGATTCTAATCTTATTTTTGAATTCTAATGACACGGAGACGATTATATGTGTTAGGGTTGTCATATAAGTAAACCAAATGTCATTTCTAACCACACTCATACCACAACATTCACACATTTGAATCGAACTTGTAAAACGAACTGTGCATGCTTCTATTCTACTTTTAAGCTTATTCTTTGATTCTAACCTTATTTTTGAATTTTAAGGACACGGAGACGATTATATGTGTTAGGGTTGTCATATAAGTAAACCAAATGTCATTTCTACCCACACCCACTGCACAACATTCACACATTTGAATCCAACTTGTAAAACAAACTGTGCATGCTTCTATTATACTTTTAAGATTATTCTTTGATGCTAAGCTTATTTTTGAATTCTAATGACACGGAGACGATAATATGTGTTAGGGTTGTCATATAAGGAAACCAAATGTCATTTCTAACCACACTAATTCCATAACATTCGCACATTTGAATCAAACTTGTAAAATGAACTGTGCATGTTTCTATTCTACTTTTAAGCTTAATCTTCGATTCTAAGCTTATTTTTGAATTCTAATGACACGGAGATGATTATATGTGTTAGGGTTGTCGTATAGTAAACCAAATATCATTTCTAACCACACTCATTCCACAAAATTCACACATTTGAATCGAACTTGTAAAACGAACTCTGCATGCTTTTATTCTACTTTTAAGCTTATTCTTTGATTCTAAGCTTATTTTTGAATTCTAATGACATGGAGACGATTATATGTGTTAGGGTTGTCATATAAGTAAACCAAATGTCATTTCTACTACCCTCACATTGCACAATATTCACACATTTGAATCAAACTTGTAAAACGAACTATGCGTGCATCTATTCTACTTTTCAGCTTATTCTTTGATTCTAAGCTTATTTTTGAATTCTAATGACACGGAGACGATAATATGTGTTAGGGTTGTCATATAAGTAAACCAAATGTCATTTTTACCCACACACATTGCACACCATTCACACATTTGAATCATACTTGTAAAACGAACTGTGCATGCTTCTATTCTACTTTTAAGCTTATTCTTTGATTCTAAGCTTATTTTTGAATTCTAATGACACGGAGACGATTATATGTGTTAGGGTTGTCATATAAGTAAACCAAATGTCATTTCTATCCACACACATTGCACAACATTCACACATTTGAATCGAACTTGTAAAACGAATTGTGCATGCTTTTATTCTACTTTTAAGCTTATTCTTTGATTCTAATCTTATTTTTGAATTCTAATGACACGGAGACGATTATATGTGTTAGGGTTGTCATATAAGTAAACCAAATGTCATTTCTAACCACACTCATTCCACAACATTCGCACATTTAAATCGAACTTGTAAAACGAATTGTGCATGCTTCTATTCTACTTTTAAGCTTATTCTTTGATTCTAAGCTTATTTTTGAATTCTAATGACACGGAGACGATTATATGTGTTAGGGTTGTCATATAAGTAAACCAAATGTCAATTCTAACCACACTCATTGCACAACATTCACACAATTGAATCAAACTTCTAAAACGAACTGTGCATGCTTCTATTCTAGTTTTAAGCTTATTCTTTGATTGTAAGCTTATTTTTGAATTCTAATGACACGGAGACGATAATATGTGTTAGGGTTGTCATATAAGTAAACCAAATGTAATTTCTACCCACACACATTGCACAACATTCACACATTTGAATCATACTTGTAAAACGAACTGTGCATGCTTTTATTCTACTTTTAAGCTTATTCTTTGATTCTAAGCTTATTTTTGAATTCTAATGACACGGAGACGATTATATGTGTTAGGGTTGTCATATAAGTAAACCAAATGTCATTTCTAACCACACACATTGCACAACATTCACACATTTGAATCGAACTTGTAAAACGAACTATGCGTGCATCTATTCAACTTTTAAGCTTATTCTTTGATTCTAAGCTTATTTTTGAATTCTAATGACACGGAGACGATTATAAGTGTCAGAGTTGTCATATAAGTAAACCAAATGTCATTTCTAACCACACTCATTCCACAACATTCACACATTTGAATCGAACTTGTAAAACGAATTGTGCATGCTTCAATTCTACTTTTAAGCTTATTCTTTGATTCTAAGCTTATTTTTAAATTCTAATGACACGGAGACGATTATATGTGTTAGGGTTGTCATATAAGTAAACCAAATGTCATTTTTACCCACACACATTGGACAACATTCACACATTTGAATCATACTTGTAAAACGAATTGTGCATGCTTCTATTCTACTTTTAAGCTTATTCTTTGATTCTAAGCTTATTTTTGAATTCTAATGACACGGAGACGATTATATGTGTTAGGGTTGTCATATAAGTAAACCAAATGTCAATTCTAACCACACTCATTCCACAACATTTACACAATTGAATCAAACTTCTAAAACGAACTGTGCATGCTTCTATTCTAGTTTTAAGCTTATTCTTTGATTGTAAGCTTATTTTTGAATTCTAATGACACGGAGACGATAATATGTGTTAGGGTTGTCATATAAGTAAACCAAATGTAATTTCTACCCACACACATTGCACAACATTCACACATTTGAATCATACTTGTAAAACGAACTGTGCATGCTTCTATTCTACTTTTAAGCTTATTCTTTGATTCTAAGCTTATTTTTGAATTCTAATGACACGGAGACGATTATGTGTGTTAGGGTTGTCATATAAGTAAACCAAATGTCATTTCTAACCACACACATTGCACAACATTCACACATTTGAATCATATTTGTAAAACGAACTGTGCATGCATCTATTCAACTTTTAAGCTTATTCTTTGATTCTAAGCTTATTTTTGAATTCTAATGACACGGAGACGATTATAAGTGTCAGAGTTGTCATATAAGTAAACCAAATGTCATTTCTAACCACACTCATTCCACAACATTCACACATTTGAATCGAACTTGTAAAACGAATTGTGCATGCTTCAATTCTACTTTTAAGCTTATTCTTTGATTCTAAGCTTATTTTTAAATTCTAATGACACGGAGACGATTATATGTGTTAGGGTTGTCATATAAGTAAACCAAATGTCATTTTTACCCACACACATTGGACAACATTCACACATTTGAATCATACTTGTAAAACGAATTGTGCATGCTTCTATTCTACTTTTAAGCTTATTCTTTGATTCTAAGCTTATTTTTGAATTCTAATGACACGGAGACGATAATATGTGTTAGGGTTGTCATATAAGTAAACCAAATGTAATTTCTACCCACACACATTGCACAACATTCACACATTTGAATCATACTTGTAAAACGAACTGTGCATGCTTCTATTCTACTTTTAAGCTTATTCTTTGATTCTAAGCTTATTTTTGAATTCTAATGACACGGAGACGATTATATGTGTTAGGGTTGTCATATAAGTAAACCAAATGTCATTTCTAACCACACACATTGCACAACATTCACACATTTGAATCGAACTTGTAAAACGAACTATGCGTGCATCTATTCTACTTTTCAGCTTATTCTTTGATTCTAAGATTATTTTTGAATTCTAATGACACGGAGACGATAATATGTGTTAGGGTTGTCATATAAGTAAACAAAATGTCATTTTTACCCACACACATTGCACACCATTCACACATTTGAATCATACTTGTAAAACGAACTGTGCATGCTTCTATTCTACTTTTAAGCTTATTCTTTGATTCTAATCTTATTTTTGAATTCTAATGACACGGAGACGATTATATGTGTTAGGGTTGTCATATAAGTAAACCAAATGTCATTTCTAACCACACTCATACCACAACATTCACACATTTGAATCGAACTTGTAAAACGAACTGTGCATGCTTCCATTCTACTTTTAAGCTTATTCTTTGATTCTAAGCTTATTTTTGAATTCTAATGACACGGAGATGATTATATGTGTTAGGGTTGTCTTATAGTAAACCAAATATCATTTCTAACCACACTCATTCCACAAAATTCACACATTTGAATCGAACTTGTAAAACGAACTCTGCATGCTTTTATTCTACTTTTAAGCTTATTCTTTGATTCTAATCTTATTTTTGAATTCTAATGACACGGAGACGATTATATGTGTTAGGGTTGTCATATAAGTAAACCAAATGTCATTTCTACTACCCTCACATTGCACAATATTCACACATTTGAATCAAACTTGTAAAACGAACCGTGCATGCTTCTATTCTACTTTTAAGCTTATTCTTTGATTCTAATCTTATTTTTGAATTCTAATGACACGGAGACGATTATATGTGTTAGGGTTGTCATATAAGTAAAACAAATGTCATTTCTACCCACACCCACTGCACAACATTCACACATTTGAATCCAACTTGTAAAACGAACTGTGCATGCTTCTATTATACTTTTAAGCTTATTCTTTGATTCTAAGCTTATTTTTGAATTCTAATGACACGGAGACGATAATATGTGTTAGGGTTGTCATATAAGGAAACCAAATGTCATTTCTAAGCACACTAATTCCATAACATTCGCACATTTGAATCAAACTTGTAAAATGAACTGTGCATGTTTCTATTCTACTTTTAAGCTTAATCTTCGATTCTAAGCTTATTTTTGAATTCTAATGACACGGAGATGATTATATGTGTTAGGGTTGTCATATAGTAAACCAAATATCATTTCTAACCACACTCATTCCACAAAATTCACACATTTGAATCGAACTTGTAAAACGAACTCTGCATGCTTTTATTCTACTTTTAAGCTTATTCTTTGATTCTAATCTTATTTTTGAATTCTAATGACACGGAGACGATTATATGTGTTAGGGTTGTCATATAAGTAAACCAAATGTCATTTCTACTACCCTCACATTGCACAATATTCACACATTTGAATCAAACTTGTAAAACGAACCGTGCATGCTTCTATTCTACTTTTAAGCTTATTCTTTGATTCTAATCTTATTTTTGAATTCTAATGACACGGAGACGATTATATGTGTTAGGGTTGTCATATAAGTAAACCAAATGTCAATTCTAACCACACTCATTCCACAACATTCACACAATTGAATCAAACTTCTAAAACGAACTGTGCATGCTTCTATTCTAGTTTTAAGCTTATTCTTTGATTGAAAGCTTATTTTTGAATTCTAATGACACGGAGACGATAATATGTGTTAGGGTTGTCATATAAGTAAACCAAATGTAATTTTTACCCACACACATTGCACAACATTCACACATTTGAATCATACTTGTAAAACGAACTGTGCATGCTTCTATTCTACTTTTAAGCTTATTCTTTGATTCTAAGCTTATTTTTGAATTCTAATGACACGGAGACGATTATATGTGTTAGGGTTGTCATATAAGTAAACCAAATGTCATTTCTAACCACACTCATACCACAACATTCACACATTTGAATCGAACTTGTAAAACGAACTGTGCATGCTTCTATTCTACTTTTAAGCTTATTCTTTGATTCTAACCTTATTTTTGAATTTTAAGGACACGGAGACGATTATATGTGTTAGGGTTGTCATATAAGTAAACCAAATGTCATTTCTACCCACACCCACTGCACAACATTCACACATTTGAATCATACTTGTAAAACGAATTGTGCATGCTTCTATTCTACTTTTAAGCTTATTCTTTGATTCTAAGCTTATTTTTGAATTCTAATGACACGGAGACGATAATATGTGTTAGGGTTGTCATATAAGTAAACCAAATGTAATTTCTACCCACACACATTGCACACCATTCACACATTTGAATCATACTTGTAAAACGAACTGTGCATGCTTCTATTCTACTTTTAAGCTTATTCTTTGATTCTAACCTTATTTTTGAATTCTAATGACACGGAGACGATTATAAGTGTCAGAGTTGTCATATAAGTAAACCAAATGTCATTTCTAACCACACTCATTCCACAACATTCACACATTTGAATCGAACTTGTAAAACGAATTGTGCATGCTTCAATTCTACTTTTAAGCTTATTCTTTGATTCTAAGCTTATTTTTAAATTCTAATGACACGGAGACGATTATATGTGTTAGGGTTGTCATATAAGTAAACCAAATGTCATTTTTACCCACACACATTGCACAACATTCACACATTTGAATCATACTTGTAAAACGAATTGTGCATGCTTCTATTCTACTTTTAAGCTTATTCTTTGATTCTAAGCTTATTTTTGAATTCTAATGACACGGAGACGATAATATGTGTTAGGGTTGTCATATAAGTAAACCAAATGTAATTTCTACCCTCACACATTGCACAACATTCACACATTTGAATCATACTTGTAAAACGAACTGTGCATGCTTCTATTCTACTTTTAAGCTTATTCTTTGATTCTAAGCTTATTTTTGAATTCTAATGACACGGAGACGATTATATGTGTTAGGGTTGTCATATAAGGAAACCAAATGTCATTTCTAACCACACTAATTCCATAACATTCGCACATTTGAATCAAACTTGTAAAATGAACTGTGCATGTTTCTATTCTACTTTTAAGCTTATTCTTTGATTCTAAGCTTATTTTTGAATTCTAATGACACGGAGACGATTATAAGTGTCAGAGTTGTCATATAAGTAAACCAAATGTCATTTCTAACCACACTCATTCCACAACATTCACACATTTGAATCGAACTTGTAAAACGAATTGTGCATGCTTCAATTCTACTTTTAAGCTTATTCTTTGATTCTAAGCTTATTTTTAAATTCTAATGACACGGAGACGATTATATGTGTTAGGGTTGTCATATAAGTAAACCAAATGTAATTTCTACCCACACACATTGCACAACATTCACACATTTGAATCATACTTGTAAAACGAACTGTGCATGCTTCTATTCTACTTTTAAGCTTATTCTTTGATTCTAAGCTTATTTTTGAATTCTAATGACACGGAGACGATTATATGTGTTAGGGTTGTCATATAAGTAAACCAAATGTCATTTCTAACCACACACATTGCACAACATTCACACATTTGAATCGAACTTGTAAAACGAACTATGCGTGCATCTATTCTACTTTTAAGCTTATTCTTTGATTCTAAGCTTATTTTTGAATTCTAATGACACGGAGACGATAATATGTGTTAGGGTTGTCATATAAGTAAACCAAATGTCATTTTTACCCACACACATTGCCCACCATTCACACATTTGAATCATACTTGTAAAACGAACTGTGCATGCTTCTATTCTACTTTTAAGCTTATTCTTTGATTCTAAGCTTATTTTTGAATTCTAATGACACGGAGACGATTATATGTGTTAGGGTTGTCATATAAGTAAACCAAATGTCATTTCTAACCACACTCATACCACAACATTCACACATTTGAATCGAACTTGTAAAACGAACTGTGCATGCTTCCATTCTACTTTTAAGCTTATTCTTTGATTCTAACCTTATTTTTGAATTTTAAGGACACGGAGACGATTATATGTGTTAGGGTTGTCATATAAGTAAAACAAATGTCATTTCTACCCACACCCACTGCACAACATTCACACATTTGAATCCAACTTGTAAAACGAACTGTGCATGCTTCTATTATACTTTTAAAATTATTCTTTGATGCTAAGCTTATTTTTGAATTCTAATGACACGGAGACGATAATATGTGTTAGGGTTGTCATATAAGGAAACCAAATGTAATTTCTAACCACACTAATTCCATAACATTCGCACATTTGAATCAAACTTGTAAAATGAACTGTGCATGTTTCTATTCTACTTTTAAGCTTAATCTTCGATTCTAAGCTTATTTTTGAATTCTAATGACACGGAGATGATTATATGTGTTAGGGTTGTCATATAGTAAACCAAATATCATTTCTAACCACACTCATTCCACAAAATTCACACATTTGAATCGAACTTGTAAAACGAACTCTGCATGCTTTTATTCTACTTTTAAGCTTATTCTTTGATTCTAATCTTATTTTTGAATTCTAATGACACGGAGACGATTATATGTGTTAGGGTTGTCATATAAGTAAACCAAATGTCATTTCTACTACCCTCACATTGCACAATATTCACACATTTGAATCAAACTTGTAAAACGAACCGTGCATGCTTCTATTCTACTTTTAAGCTTATTCTTTGATTCTAATCTTATTTTTGAATTCTAATGACACGGAGACGATTATATGTGTTAGGGTTGTCATATAAGTAAACCAAATGTCATTTCTAACCACACTCATTCCACAACATTCGCACATTTAAATCGAACTTGTAAAACGAATTGTGCATGCTTCTATTCTACTTTTAAGCTTATTCTTTGATTCTAAGCTTATTTTTGAATTCTAATGACACGGAGACGATTATATGTGTTAGGGTTGTCATATAAGTAAACCAAATGTCAATTCTAACCACACTCATTCCACAACATTCACACAATTGAATCAAACTTCTAAAACGAACTGTGCATGCTTCTATTCTAGTTTTAAGCTTATTCTTTGATTGAAAGCTTATTTTTGAATTCTAATGACACGGAGACGATAATATGTGTTAGGGTTGTCATATAAGTAAACCAAATGTAATTTTTACCCACACACATTGCACAACATTCACACATTTGAATCATACTTGTAAAACGAACTGTGCATGCTTCTATTCTACTTTTAAGCTTATTCTTTGATTCTAAGCTTATTTTTGAATTCTAATGACACGGAGACGATTATATGTGTTAGGGTTGTCATATAAGTAAACCAAATGTCATTTCTAACCACACTCATACCACAACATTCACACATTTGAATCGAACTTGTAAAACGAACTGTGCATGCTTCTATTCTACTTTTAAGCTTATTCTTTGATTCTAACCTTATTTTTGAATTTTAAGGACACGGAGACGATTATATGTGTTAGGGTTGTCATATAAGTAAACCAAATGTCATTTCTACCCACACCCACTGCACAACATTCACACATTTGAATCCAACTTGTAAAACGAACTGTGCATGCTTCTATTCTACTTTTAAGCTTATTCTTTAATTCTAACCTTATTTTTGAATTCTAATGACACGGAGACGATTATAAGTGTCAGAGTTGTCATATAAGTAAACCAAATGTCATTTCTAACCACACTCATTCCACAACATTCACACATTTGAATCGAACTTGTAAAACGAATTGTGCATGCTTCAATTCTACTTTTAAGCTTATTCTTTGATTCTAAGCTTATTTTTAAATTCTAATGACACGGAGACGATTATATGTGTTAGGGTTGTCATATAAGTAAACCAAATGTCATTTTTACCCACACACATTGCACAACATTCACACATTTGAATCATACTTGTAAAACGAATTGTGCATGCTTCTATTCTACTTTTAAGCTTATTCTTTGATTCTAAGCTTATTTTTGAATTCTAATGACACGGAGACGATAATATGTGTTAGGGTTGTCATATAAGTAAACCAAATGTAATTTCTACCCTCACACATTGCACAACATTCACACATTTGAATCATACTTGTAAAACGAACTGTGCATGCTTCTATTCTACTTTTAAGCTTATTCTTTGATTCTAAGCTTATTTTTGAATTCT
Organism: Spergularia marina; assembly: GCA_963680865.1. Classification (NCBI taxonomy): domain Eukaryota; kingdom Viridiplantae; phylum Streptophyta; class Magnoliopsida; order Caryophyllales; family Caryophyllaceae; genus Spergularia; species Spergularia marina. The sequence continues at coordinate 14,037,753 of OY804553.1, read as the reverse complement.
AATGACACGGAGACGATTATATGTGTTAGGGTTGTCATATAAGGAAACCAAATGTCATTTCTAACCACACTAATTCCATAACATTCGCACATTTGAATCAAACTTGTAAAATGAACTGTGCATGTTTCTATTCTACTTTTAAGCTTATTCTTTGATTCTAAGCTTATTTTTGAATTCTAATGACACGGAGACGATTATAAGTGTCAGAGTTGTCATATAAGTAAACCAAATGTCATTTCTAACCACACTCATTCAACAACATTCACACATTTGAATCGAACTTGTAAAACGAATTGTGCATGCTTCTATTCTACTTTTAAGCTTATTCTTTGATTCTAAGCTTATTTTTGAATTCTAATGACACGGAGACGATTATATGTGTTAGGGTTGTCATATAAGTAAACCAAATGTCATTTCTAACCACACACATTGCACAACATTCACACATTTGAATCGAACTTGTAAAACGAACTATGCGTGCATCTATTCTACTTTTAAGCTTATTCTTTGATTCTAAGCTTATTTTTGAATTCTAATGACACGGAGACGATAATATGTGTTAGGGTTGTCATATAAGTAAACCAAATGTCATTTTTACCCACACACATTGCACACCATTCACACATTTGAATCATACTTGTAAAACGAACTGTGCATGCTTCTATTCTACTTTTAAGCTTATTCTTTGATTCTAAGCTTATTTTTGAATTCTAATGACACGGAGACGATTATATGTGTTAGGGTTGTCATATAAGTAAACCAAATGTCATTTCTAACCACACACATTGCACAACATTCACACATTTGAATCATATTTGTAAAACGAACTGTGCATGCATCTATTCTACTTTTAAGCTTATTCTTTGATTCTAAGCTTATTTTTGAATTCTAATGACACGGAGACGATTATAAGTGTCAGAGTTGTCATATAAGTAAACCAAATGTCATTTCTAACCACACTCATTCCACAACATTCACACATTTGAATCGAACTTGTAAAACGAATTGTGCATGCTTCAATTCTACTTTTAAGCTTATTCTTTGATTCTAAGCTTATTTTTAAATTCTAATGACACGGAGACGATTATATGTGTTAGGGTTGTCATATAAGTAAACCAAATGTCATTTTTACCCACACACATTGGACAACATTCACACATTTGAATCATACTTGTAAAACGAATTGTGCATGCTTCTATTCTACTTTTAAGCTTATTCTTTGATTCTAAGCTTATTTTTGAATTCTAATGACACGGAGACGATAATATGTGTTAGGGTTGTCATATAAGTAAACCAAATGTAATTTCTACCCACACACATTGCACACCATTCACACATTTGAATCATACTTGTAAAACGAACTGTGCATGCTTCTATTCTACTTTTAAGCTTATTCTTTGATTCTAATCTTATTTTTGAATTCTAATGACACGGAGACGATTATATGTGTTAGGGTTGTCATATAAGTAAACCAAATGTCATTTCTAACCACACTCATACCACAACATTCACACATTTGAATCGAACTTGTAAAACGAACTGTGCATGCTTCCATTCTACTTTTAAGCTTATTCTTTGATTCTAACCTTATTTTTGAATTTTAAGGACACGGAGACGATTATATGTGTTAGGGTTGTCATATAAGTAAAACAAATGTCATTTCTACCCACACCCACTGCACAACATTCACACATTTGAATCCAACTTGTAAAACGAACTGTGCATGCTTCTATTATACTTTTAAAATTATTCTTTGATGCTAAGCTTATTTTTGAATTCTAATGACACGGAGACGATAATATGTGTTAGGGTTGTCATATAAGGAAACCAAATGTCATTTTTAACCACACTAATTCCATAACATTCGCACATTTGAATCAAACTTGTAAAATGAACTGTGCATGTTTCTATTCTACTTTTAAGCTTAATCTTCGATTCTAAGCTTATTTTTGAATTCTAATGACACGGAGATGATTATATGTGTTAGGGTTGTCATATAGTAAACCAAATATCATTTCTAACCACACTCATTCCACAAAATTCACACATTTGAATCGAACTTGTAAAACGAACTCTGCATGCTTTTATTCTACTTTTAAGCTTATTCTTTGATTCTAATCTTATTTTTGAATTCTAATGACACGGAGACGATTATATGTGTTAGGGTTGTCATATAAGTAAACCAAATGTCATTTCTACTACCCTCACATTGCACAATATTCACACATTTGAATCAAACTTGTAAAACGAACCGTGCATGCTTCTATTCTACTTTTAAGCTTATTCTTTGATTCTAATCTTATTTTTGAATTCTAATGACACGGAGACGATTATATGTGTTAGGGTTGTCATATAAGTAAACCAAATGTCATTTCTAACCACACTCATTCCACAACATTCGCACATTTAAATCGAACTTGTAAAACGAATTGTGCATGCTTCTATTCTACTTTTAAGCTTATTCTTTGATTCTAAGCTTATTTTTGAATTCTAATGACACGGAGACGATTATATGTGTTAGGGTTGTCATATAAGTAAACCAAATGTCAATTCTAACCACACTCATTCCACAACATTCACACAATTGAATCAAACTTCTAAAACGAACTGTGCATGCTTCTATTCTAGTTTTAAGCTTAGTCTTTGATTGAAAGCTTATTTTTGAATTCTAATGACACGGAGACGATAATATGTGTTAGGGTTGTCATATAAGTAAACCAAATGTAATTTTTACCCACACACATTGCACAACATTCACACATTTGAATCATACTTGTAAAACGAACTGTGCATGCTTCTATTCTACTTTTAAGCTTATTCTTTGATTCTAAGCTTATTTTTGAATTCTAATGACACGGAGACGATTATATGTGTTAGGGTTGTCATATAAGGAAACCAAATGTCATTTCTAACCACACTAATTCCATAACATTCGCACATTTGAATCAAACTTGTAAAACGAATTGTGCATGCTTCAATTCTACTTTTAAGCTTATTCTTTGATTCTAAGCTTATTTTTAAATTCTAATGACACGGAGACGATTATATGTGTTAGGGTTGTCATATAAGTAAACCAAATGTCATTTTTACCCACACACATTGCACAACATTCACACATTTGAATCATACTTGTAAAACGAATTGTGCATGCTTCTATTCTACTTTTAAGCTTATTCTTTGATTCTAAGCTTATTTTTGAATTCTAATGACACGGAGACGATAATATGTGTTAGGGTTGTCATATAAGTAAACCAAATGTAATTTCTACCCTCACACATTGCACAACATTCACACATTTGAATCATACTTGTAAAACGAACTGTGCATGCTTCTATTCTAGTTTTAAGCTTATTCTTTGATTCTAAGCTTATTTTTGAATTCTAATGACACGGAGACGATTATATGTGTTAGGGTTGTCATATAAGGAAACCAAATGTCATTTCTAACCACACTAATTCCATAACATTCGCACATTTGAATCAAACTTGTAAAATGAACTGTGCATGTTTCTATTCTACTTTTAAGCTTATTCTTTGATTCTAAGCTTATTTTTGAATTCTAATGACACGGAGACGATTATAAGTGTCAGAGTTGTCATATAAGTAAACCAAATGTCATTTCTAACCACACTCATTCCACAACATTCACACATTTGAATCGAACTTGTAAAACGAATTGTGCATGCTTCAATTCTACTTTTAAGCTTATTCTTTGATTCTAAGCTTATTTTTAAATTCTAATGACACGGAGACGATTATATGTGTTAGGGTTGTCATATAAGTAAACCAAATGTCATTTTTACCCACACACATTGCACAACATTCACACATTTGAATCATACTTGTAAAACGAATTGTGCATGCTTCTATTCTACTTTTAAGCTTATTCTTTGATTCTAAGCTTATTTTTGAATTCTAATGACACGGAGACGATAATATGTGTTAGGGTTGTCATATAAGTAAACCAAATGTAATTTCTACCCACACACATTGCACAACATTCACACATTTGAATCATACTTGTAAAACGAACTGTGCATGCTTCTATTCTACTTTTAAGCTTATTCTTTGATTCTAAGCTTATTTTTGAATTCTAATGACACGGAGACGATTATATGTGTTAGGGTTGTCATATAAGTAAACCAAATGTCAATTCTAACCACACTCATTCCACAACATTCACACAATTGAATCAAACTTCTAAAACGAACTGTGCATGCTTCTATTCTACTTTTAAGCTTATTCTTTGATTCTAAGCTTATTTTTGAATTCTAATGACACGGAGACGATAATATGTGTTAGGGTTGTCATATAAGTAAACCAAATGTAATTTCTACCCTCACACATTGCACAACATTCACACATTTGAATCATACTTGTAAAACGAACTGTGCATGCTTCTATTCTACTTTTAAGCTTATTCTTTGATTCTAAGCTTATTTTTGAATTCTAATGACACGGAGACGATTATATGTGTTAGGGTTGTCATATAAGGAAACCAAATGTCATTTCTAACCACACTAATTCCATAACATTCGCACATTTGAATCAAACTTGTAAAATGAACTGTGCATGTTTCTATTCTACTTTTAAGCTTATTCTTTGATTCTAAGCTTATTTTTGAATTCTAATGACACGGAGACGATTATAAGTGTCAGAGTTGTCATATAAGTAAACCAAATGTCATTTCTAACCACACTCATTCCACAACATTCACACATTTGAATCGAACTTGTAAAACGAATTGTGCATGCTTCAATTCTACTTTTAAGCTTATTCTTTGATTCTAAGCTTATTTTTAAATTCTAATGACACGGAGACGATTATATGTGTTAGGGTTGTCATATAAGTAAACCAAATGTCATTTTTACCCACACACATTGCACAACATTCACACATTTGAATCATACTTGTAAAACGAATTGTGCATGCTTCTATTCTACTTTTAAGCTTATTCTTTGATTCTAAGCTTATTTTTGAATTCTAATGACACGGAGACGATAATATGTGTTAGGGTTGTCATATAAGTAAACCAAATGTAATTTCTACCCACACACATTGCACAACATTCACACATTTGAATCATACTTGTAAAACGAACTGTGCATGCTTCTATTCTACTTTTAAGCTTATTCTTTGATTCTAAGCTTATTTTTGAATTCTAATGACACGGAGACGATTATATGTGTTAGGGTTGTCATATAAGTAAACCAAATGTCATTTCTAACCACACACATTGCACAACATTCACACATTTGAATCGAATTTGTAAAACGAACTATGCGTGCATCTATTCTACTTTTAAGCTTATTCTTTGATTCTAAGCTTATTTTTGAATTCTAATGACACGGAGACGATAATATGTGTTAGGGTTGTCATATAAGTAAACCAAATGTCATTTTTACCCACACACATTGCACACCATTCACACATTTGAATCATACTTGTAAAACGAACTGTGCATGCTTCTATTCTACTTTTAAGCTTATTCTTTGATTCTAAGCTTATTTTTGAATTCTAATGATACGGAGACGATTATATGTGTTAGGGTTGTCATATAAGTAAACCAAATGTCATTTCTAACCACACACATTGCACAACATTCACACATTTGAATCATATTTGTAAAACGAACTGTGCATGCATCTATTCTACTTTTAAGCTTATTCTTTGATTCTAAGCTTATTTTTGAATTCTAATGACACGGAGACGATTATAAGTGTCAGAGTTGTCATATAAGTAAACCAAATGTCATTTCTAACCACACTCATTCCACAACATTCACACATTTGAATCGAACTTGTAAAACGAATTGTGTATGCTTCAATTCTACTTTTAAGCTTATTCTTTGATTCTAAGCTTATTTTTAAATTCTAATGACACGGAGACGATTATATGTGTTAGGGTTGTCATATAAGTAAACCAAATGTCATTTTTACCCACACACATTGGACAACATTCACACATTTGAATCATACTTGTAAAACGAATTGTGCATGCTTCTATTCTACTTTTAAGCTTATTCTTTGATTCTAAGCTTATTTTTGAATTCTAATGACACGGAGACGATAATATGTGTTAGGGTTGTCATATAAGTAAACCAAATGTAATTTCTACCCACACACATTGCACAACATTCACACATTTGAATCATACTTGTAAAACGAACTGTGCATGCTTCTATTCTACTTTTAAGCTTATTCTTTGATTCTAAGCTTATTTTTGAATTCTAATGACACGGAGACGATTATATGTGTTAGGGTTGTCATATAAGTAAACCAAATGTCATTTCTAACCACACACATTGCACAACATTCACACATTTGAATCGAACTTGTAAAACGAACTATGCGTGCATCTATTCTACTTTTCAGCTTATTCTTTGATTCTAAGATTATTTTTGAATTCTAATGACACGGAGACGATAATATGTGTTAGGGTTGTCATATAAGTAAACAAAATGTCATTTTTACCCACACACATTGCACACCATTCACACATTTGAATCATACTTGTAAAACGAACTGTGCATGCTTCTATTCTACTTTTAAGCTTATTCTTTGATTCTAACCTTATTTTTGAATTTTAAGGACACGGAGACGATTATATGTGTTAGGGTTGTCATATAAGTAAACCAAATGTCATTTCTAACCACACACATTGCACAACATTCACACATTTGAATCGAACTTGTAAAACGAACTATGCGTGCATCTATTCTACTTTTCAGCTTATTCTTTGATTCTAATCTTATTTTTGAATTCTAATGACACGGAGACGATTATATGTGTTAGGGTTGTCATATAAGTAAACCAAATGTCATTTCTAACCACACTCATACCACAACATTCACACATTTGAATCGAACTTGTAAAACGAACTGTGCATGCTTCCATTCTACTTTTAAGCTTATTCTTTGATTCTAACCTTATTTTTGAATTTTAAGGACACGGAGACGATTATATGTGTTAGGGTTGTCATATAAGTAAAACAAATGTCATTTCTACCCACACCCACTGCACAACATTCACACATTTGAATCCAACTTGTAAAACGAACTGTGCATGCTTCTATTATACTTTTAAAATTATTCTTTGATGCTAAGCTTATTTTTGAATTCTAATGACACGGAGACGATAATATGTGTTAGGGTTGTCATATAAGGAAACCAAATGTCATTTCTAACCACACTAATTCCATAACATTCGCACATTTGAATCAAACTTGTAAAATGAACTGTGCATGTTTCTATTCTACTTTTAAGCTTAATCTTCGATTCTAAGCTTATTTTTGAATTCTAGTGACACGGAGATGATTATATGTGTTAGGGTTGTCATATAGTAAACCAAATATCATTTCTAACCACACTCATTCCACAAAATTCACACATTTGAATCGAACTTGTAAAACGAACTCTGCATGCTTTTATTCTACTTTTAAGCTTATTCTTTGATTCTAATCTTATTTTTGAATTCTAATGACACGGAGACGATTATATGTGTTAGGGTTGTCATATAAGTAAACCAAATGTCATTTCTACTACCCTCACATTGCACAATATTCACACATTTGAATCAAACTTGTAAAACGAACCGTGCATGCTTCTATTCTACTTTTAAGCTTATTCTTTGATTCTAATCTTATTTTTGAATTCTAATGACACGGAGACGATTATATGTGTTAGGGTTGTCATATAAGTAAACCAAATGTCATTTCTAACCACACTCATTCCACAACATTCGCACATTTAAATCGAACTTGTAAAACGAATTGTGCATGCTTCTATTCTACTTTTAAGCTTATTCTTTGATTCTAAGCTTATTTTTGAATTCTAATGACACGGAGACGATTATATGTGTTAGGGTTGTCATATAAGTAAACCAAATGTCAATTCTAACCACACTCATTCCACAACATTCACACAATTGAATCAAACTTCTAAAACGAACTGTGCATGCTTCTATTCTAGTTTTAAGCTTATTCTTTGATTGAAAGCTTATTTTTGAATTCTAATGACACGGAGACGATAATATGTGTTAGGGTTGTCATATAAGTAAACCAAATGTAATTTTTACCCACACACATTGCACAACATTCACACATTTGAATCATACTTGTAAAACGAACTGTGCATGCTTCTATTCTACTTTTAAGCTTATTCTTTGATTCTAAGCTTATTTTTGAATTCTAATGACACGGAGACGATTATATGTGTTAGGGTTGTCATATAAGTAAACCAAATGTCATTTCTAACCACACTCATACCACAACATTCACACATTTGAATCGAACTTTTAAAACGAACTGTGCATGCTTCTATTCTACTTTTAAGCTTATTCTTTGATTCTAACCTTATTTTTGAATTTTAAGGACACGGAGACGATTATATGTGTTAGGGTTGTCATATAAGTAAACCAAATGTCATTTCTACCCACACCCACTGCACAACATTCACACATTTGAATCCAACTTGTAAAACGAACTGTGCATGCTTCTATTCTACTTTTAAGCTTATTCTTTGATTCTAACCTTATTTTTGAATTCTAATGACACGGAGACGATTATAAGTGTCAGAGTTGTCATATAAGTAAACCAAATGTCATTTCTAACCACACTCATTCCACAACATTCACACATTTGAATCGAACTTGTAAAACGAATTGTGCATGCTTCAATTCTACTTTTAAGCTTATTCTTTGATTCTAAGCTTATTTTTAAATTCTAATGACACGGAGACGATTATATGTGTTAGGGTTGTCATATAAGTAAACCAAATGTCATTTTTACCCACACACATTGCACAACATTCACACATTTGAATCATACTTGTAAAACGAATTGTGCATGCTTCTATTCTACTTTTAAGCTTATTCTTTGATTCTAAGCTTATTTTTGAATTCTAATGACACGGAGACGATCATATGTGTTAGGGTTGTCATATAAGTAAACCAAATGTAATTTCTACCCTCACACATTGCACAACATTCACACATTTGAATCATACTTGTAAAACGAACTGTGCATGCTTCTATTCTACTTTTAAGCTTGTTCTTTGATTCTAAGCTTATTTTTGAATTCTAATGACACGGAGACGATTATATGTGTTAGGGTTGTCATATAAGGAAACCAAATGTCATTTCTAACCACACTAATTCCATAACATTCGCACATTTGAATCAAACTTGTAAAATGAACTGTGCATGTTTCTATTCTACTTTTAAGCTTATTCTTTGATTCTAAGCTTATTTTTGAATTCTAATGACACGGAGACGATTATAAGTGTCAGAGTTGTCATATAAGTAAACCAAATGTCATTTCTAACCACACTCATTCCACAACATTCACACATTTGAATCGAACTTGTAAAACGAATTGTGCATGCTTCAATTCTACTTTTAAGCTTATTCTTTGATTCTAAGCTTATTTTTAAATTCTAATGACACGGAGACGATTATATGTGTTAGGGTTGTCATATAAGTAAACCAAATGTCATTTTTACCCACACACATTGCACAACATTCACACATTTGAATCATACTTGTAAAACGAATTGTGCATGCTTCTATTCTACTTTTAAGCTTATTCTTTGATTCTAAGCTTATTTTTGAATTCTAATGACACGGAGACGATAATATGTGTTAGGGTTGTCATATAAGTAAACCAAATGTAATTTCTACCCACACACATTGCACAACATTCACACATTTGAATCATACTTGTAAAACGAACTGTGCATGCTTCTATTCTACTTTTAAGCTTATTCTTTGATTCTAAGCTTATTTTTGAATTCTAATGACACGGAGACGATTATATGTGTTAGGGTTGTCATATAAGTAAACCAAATGTCATTTCTAACCACACACATTGCACAACATTCACACATTTGAATCGAACTTGTAAAACGAACTATGCGTGCATCTATTCTACTTTTAAGCTTATTCTTTGATTCTAAGCTTATTTTTGAATTCTAATGACACGGAGACGATAATATGTGTTAGGGTTGTCATATAAGTAAACCAAATGTCATTTTTACCCACACACATTGCACACCATTCACACATTTGAATCATACTTGTAAAACGAACTGTGCATGCTTCTATTCTACTTTTAAGCTTATTCTTTGATTCTAAGCTTATTTTTGAATTCTAATGACACGGAGACGATTATATGTGTTAGGGTTGTCATATAAGTAAACCAAATGTCATTTCTAACCACACACATTGCACAACATTCACACATTTGAATCATATTTGTAAAACGAACTGTGCATGCATCTATTCTACTTCTAAGCTTATTCTTTGATTCTAAGCTTATTTTTGAATTCTAATGACACGGAGACGATTATAAGTGTCAGAGTTGTCATATAAGTAAACCAAATGTCATTTCTAACCACACTCATTCCACAACATTCACACATTTGAATCGAACTTGTAAAACGAATTGTGCATGCTTCAATTCTACTTTTAAGCTTATTCTTTGATTCTAAGCTTATTTTTAAATTCTAATGACACGGAGACGATTATATGTGTTAGGGTTGTCATATAAGTAAACCAAATGTCATTTTTACCCACACACATTGGACAACATTCACACATTTGAATCATACTTGTAAAACGAATTGTGCATGCTTCTATTCTACTTTTAAGCTTATTCTTTGATTCTAAGCTTATTTTTGAATTCTAATGACACGGAGACGATAATATGTGTTAGGGTTGTCATATAAGTAAACCAAATGTAATTTCTACCCACACACATTGCACAACATTCACACATTTGAATCATACTTGTAAAACGAACTGTGCATGCTTCTATTCTACTTTTAAGCTTATTCTTTGATTCTAAGCTTATTTTTGAATTCTAATGACACGGAGACGATTATATGTGTTAGGGTTGTCATATAAGTAAACCAAATGTCATTTCTAACCACACACATTGCACAACATTCACACATTTGAATCGAACTTGTAAAACGAACTATGCGTGCATCTATTCTACTTTTCAGCTTATTCTTTGATTCTAAGATTATTTTTGAATTCTAATGACACGGAGACGATAATATGTGTTAGGGTTGTCATATAAGTAAACAAAATGTCATTTTTACCCACACACATTGCACACCATTCACACATTTGAATCATACTTGTAAAACGAACTGTGCATGCTTCTATTCTACTTTTAAGCTTATTCTTTGATTCTAATCTTATTTTTGAATTCTAATGACACGGAGACGATTATATGTGTTAGGGTTGTCATATAAGTAAACCAAATGTCATTTCTAACCACACTCATACCACAACATTCACACATTTGAATCGAACTTGTAAAACGAACTGTGCATGCTTCCATTCTACTTTTAAGCTTATTCTTTGATTCTAACCTTATTTTTGAATTTTAAGGACACGGAGACGATTATATGTGTTAGGGTTGTCATATAAGTAAAACAAATGTCATTTCTACCCACACCCACTGCACAACATTCACACATTTGAATCCAACTTGTAAAACGAACTGTGCATGCTTCTATTATACTTTTAAAATTATTCTTTGATGCTAAGCTTATTTTTGAATTCTAATGACACGGAGACGATAATATGTGTTAGGTTTGTCATATAAGGAAACCAAATGTCATTTCTAACCACACTAATTCCATAACATTCGCACATTTGAATCAAACTTGTAAAATGAACTGTGCATGTTTCTATTCTACTTTTAAGCTTAATCTTCGATTCTAAGCTTATTTTTGAATTCTAATGACACGGAGATGATTATATGTGTTAGGGTTGTCATATAGTAAACCAAATATCATTTCTAACCACACTCATTCCACAAAATTCACACATTTGAATCGAACTTGTAAAACGAACTCTGCATGCTTTTATTCTACTTTTAAGCTTATTCTTTGATTCTAATCTTATTTTTGAATTCTAATGACACGGAGACGATTATATGTGTTAGGGTTGTCATATAAGTAAACCAAATGTCATTTCTACTACCCTCACATTGCACAATATTCACACATTTGAATCAAACTTGTAAAACGAACCGTGCATGCTTCTATTCTACTTTTAAGCTTATTCTTTGATTCTAATCTTATTTTTGAATTCTAATGACACGGAGACGATTATATGTGTTAGGGTTGTCATATAAGTAAACCAAATGTCATTTCTAACCACACTCATTCCACAACATTCGCACATTTAAATCGAACTTGTAAAACGAATTGTGCATGCTTCTATTCTACTTTTAAGCTTATTCTTTGATTCTAAGCTTATTTTTGAATTCTAATGACACGGAGACGATTATATGTGTTAGGGTTGTCATATAAGTAAACCAAATGTCAATTCTAACTACACTCATTCCACAACATTCACACAATTGAATCAAACTTCTAAAACGAACTGTGCATGCTTCTATTCTAGTTTTAAGCTTATTCTTTGATTGAAAGCTTATTTTTGAATTCTAATGACACGGAGACGATAATATGTGTTAGGGTTGTCATATAAGTAAACCAAATGTAATTTTTACCCACACACATTGCACAACATTCACACATTTGAATCATACTTGTAAAACGAACTGTGCATGCTTCTATTCTACTTTTAAGCTTATTCTTTGATTCTAAGCTTATTTTTGAATTCTAATGACACGGAGACGATTATATGTGTTAGGGTTGTCATATAAGTAAACCAAATGTCATTTCTAACCACACTCATACCACAACATTCACACATTTGAATCCAACTTGTAAAACGAACTGTGCATGCTTCTATTCTACTTTTAAGCTTATTCTTTGATTCTAAGCTTATTTTTGAATTCTAATGACACGGAGACGATTATATGTGTTAGGGTTGTCATATAAGTAAACCAAATGTCATTTCTAACCACACACATTGCACAACATTCACACATTTGAATCGAACTTGTAAAACGAACTATGCGTGCATCTATTCTACTTTTCAGCTTATTCTTTGATTCTAAGATTATTTTTGAATTCTAATGACACGGAGACGATAATATGTGTTAGGGTTGTCATATAAGTAAACAAAATGTCATTTTTACCCACACACATTGCACACCATTCACACATTTGAATCATACTTGTAAAACGAACTGTGCATGCTTCTATTCTACTTTTAAGCTTATTCTTTGATTCTAATCTTATTTTTGAATTCTAATGACACGGAGACGATTATATGTGTTAGGGTTGTCATATAAGTAAACCAAATGTCATTTCTAACCACACTCATACCACAACATTCACACATTTGAATCGAACTTGTAAAACGAACTGTGCATGCTTCCATTCTACTTTTAAGCTTATTCTTTGATTCTAACCTTATTTTTGAATTTTAAGGACACGGAGACGATTATATGTGTTAGGGTTGTCATATAAGTAAAACAAATGTCATTTCTACCCACACCCACTGCACAACATTCACACATTTGAATCCAACTTGTAAAACGAACTGTGCATGCTTCTATTATACTTTTAAAATTATTCTTTGATGCTAAGCTTATTTTTGAATTCTAATGACACGGAGACGATAATATGTGTTAGGTTTGTCATATAAGGAAACCAAATGTCATTTCTAACCACACTAATTCCATAACATTCGCACATTTGAATCAAACTTGTAAAATGAACTGTGCATGTTTCTATTCTACTTTTAAGCTTAATCTTCGATTCTAAGCTTATTTTTGAATTCTAATGACACGGAGATGATTATATGTGTTAGGGTTGTCATATAGTAAACCAAATATCATTTCTAACCACACTCATTCCACAAAATTCACACATTTGAATCGAACTTGTAAAACGAACTCTGCATGCTTTTATTCTACTTTTAAGCTTATTCTTTGATTCTAATCTTATTTTTGAATTCTAATGACACGGAGACGATTATATGTGTTAGGGTTGTCATATAAGTAAACCAAATGTCATTTCTACTACCCTCACATTGCACAATATTCACACATTTGAATCAAACTTGTAAAACGAACCGTGCATGCTTCTATTCTACTTTTAAGCTTATTCTTTGATTCTAATCTTATTTTTGAATTCTAATGACACGGAGACGATTATATGTGTTAGGGTTGTCATATAAGTAAACCAAATGTCATTTCTAACCACACTCATTCCACAACATTCGCACATTTAAATCGAACTTGTAAAACGAATTGTGCATGCTTCTATTCTACTTTTAAGCTTATTCTTTGATTCTAAGCTTATTTTTGAATTCTAATGACACGGAGACGATTATATGTGTTAGGGTTGTCATATAAGTAAACCAAATGTCAATTCTAACTACACTCATTCCACAACATTCACACAATTGAATCAAACTTCTAAAACGAACTGTGCATGCTTCTATTCTAGTTTTAAGCTTATTCTTTGATTGAAAGCTTATTTTTGAATTCTAATGACACGGAGACGATAATATGTGTTAGGGTTGTCATATAAGTAAACCAAATGTAATTTTTACCCACACACATTGCACAACATTCACACATTTGAATCATACTTGTAAAACGAACTGTGCATGCTTCTATTCTACTTTTAAGCTTATTCTTTGATTCTAAGCTTATTTTTGAATTCTAATGACACGGAGACGATTATATGTGTTAGGGTTGTCATATAAGTAAACCAAATGTCATTTCTAACCACACTCATACCACAACATTCACACATTTGAATCCAACTTGTAAAACGAACTGTGCATGCTTCTATTCTACTTTTAAGCTTATTCTTTGATTCTAACCTTATTTTGGAATTCTAATGACACGGAGACGATTATAAGTGTCAGAGTTGTCATATAAGTAAACCAAATGTCATTTCTACCCACACTCATTCCACAACATTCACACATTTGAATCGAACTTGTAAAACGAATTGTGCATGCTTCAATTCTACTTTTAAGCTTATTCTTTGATTCTAAGCTTATTTTTAAATTCTAATGACACGGAGACGATTATATGTGTTAGGGTTGTCATATAAGTAAACCAAATGTCATTTTTACCCACACACATTGGACAACATTCACACATTTGAATCATACTTGTAAAACGAATTGTGCATGCTTCTATTCTACTTTTAAGCTTATTCTTTGATTCTAAGCTTATTTTTGAATTCTAATGACACGGAGACGATAATATGTGTTAGGGTTGTCATATAAGTAAACCAAATGTAATTTCTACCCACACACATTGCACAACATTCACACATTTGAATCATACTTGTAAAACGAACTGTGCATGCTTCTATTCTACTTTTAAGCTTATTCTTTGATTCTAAGCTTATTTTTGAATTCTAATGACACGGAGACGATTATATGTGTTAGGGTTGTCATATAAGGAAACCAAATGTCATTTCTAACCACACTAATTCCATAACATTCACACATTTGAATCATACTTGTAAAACGAATTGTGCATGCTTCTATTCTACTTTTAAGCTTATTCTTTGATTCTAAGCTTATTTTTGAATTCTAATGACACGGAGACGATAATATGTGTTAGGGTTGTCATATAAGTAAACCAAATGTAATTTCTACCCACACACATTGCACAACATTCACACATTTGAATCATACTTGTAAAACGAACTGTGCATGCTTCTATTCTACTTTTAAGCTTATTCTTTGATTCTAAGCTTATTTTTGAATTCTAATGACACGGAGACGATTATATGTGTTAGGGTTGTCATATAAGTAAACCAAATGTCATTTCTAACCACACACATTGCACAACATTCACACATTTGAATCATATTTGTAAAACGAACTGTGCATGCATCTATTCTACTTCTAAGCTTATTCTTTGATTCTAAGCTTATTTTTGAATTCTAATGACACGGAGACGATTATAAGTGTCAGAGTTGTCATATAAGTAAACCAAATGTCATTTCTAACCACACTCATTCCACAACATTCACACATTTGAATCGAACTTGTAAAACGAATTGTGCATGCTTCAATTCTACTTTTAAGCTTATTCTTTGATTCTAAGCTTATTTTTAAATTCTAATGACACGGAGACGATTATATGTGTTAGGGTTGTCATATAAGTAAACCAAATGTCATTTCTACTACCCTCACATTGCACAATATTCACACATTTGAATCAAACTTGTAAAACGAACCGTGCATGCTTCTATTCTACTTTTAAGCTTATTCTTTGATTCTAATCTTATTTTTGAATTCTAATGACACGGAGACGATTATATGTGTTAGGGTTGTCATATAAGTAAACCAAATGTCATTTCTAACCACACTCATTCCACAACATTCGCACATTTAAATCGAACTTGTAAAACGAATTGTGCATGCTTCTATTCTACTTTTAAGCTTATTCTTTGATTCTAAGCTTATTTTTGAATTCTAATGACACGGAGACGATTATATGTGTTAGGGTTGTCATATAAGTAAACCAAATGTCAATTCTAACTACACTCATTCCACAACATTCACACAATTGAATCAAACTTCTAAAACGAACTGTGCATGCTTCTATTCTAGTTTTAAGCTTATTCTTTGATTGAAAGCTTATTTTTGAATTCTAATGACACGGAGACGATAATATGTGTTAGGGTTGTCATATAAGTAAACCAAATGTAATTTTTACCCACACACATTGCACAACATTCACACATTTGAATCATACTTGTAAAACGAACTGTGCATGCTTCTATTCTACTTTTAAGCTTATTCTTTGATTCTAAGCTTATTTTTGAATTCTAATGACACGGAGACGATTATATGTGTTAGGGTTGTCATATAAGTAAACCAAATGTCATTTCTAACCACACTCATACCACAACATTCACACATTTGAATCCAACTTGTAAAACGAACTGTGCATGCTTCTATTCTACTTTTAAGCTTATTCTTTGATTCTAACCTTATTTTGGAATTCTAATGACACGGAGACGATTATAAGTGTCAGAGTTGTCATATAAGTAAACCAAATGTCATTTCTACCCACACTCATTCCACAACATTCACACATTTGAATCGAACTTGTAAAACGAATTGTGCATGCTTCAATTCTACTTTTAAGCTTATTCTTTGATTCTAAGCTTATTTTTAAATTCTAATGACACGGAGACGATTATATGTGTTAGGGTTGTCATATAAGTAAACCAAATGTCATTTTTACCCACACACATTGGACAACATTCACACATTTGAATCATACTTGTAAAACGAATTGTGCATGCTTCTATTCTACTTTTAAGCTTATCTTTGATTCTAAGCTTATTTTTGAATTCTAATGACACGGAGACGATAATATGTGTTAGGGTTGTCATATAAGTAAACCAAATGTAATTTCTACCCACACACATTGCACAACATTCACACATTTGAATCATACTTGTAAAACGAACTGTGCATGCTTCTATTCTACTTTTAAGCTTATTCTTTGATTCTAAGCTTATTTTTGAATTCTAATGACACGGAGACGATTATATGTGTTAGGGTTGTCATATAAGTAAACCAAATGTCATTTCTAACCACACACATTGCACAATATTCACACATTTGAATCATATTTGTAAAACGAACTGTGCATGCATCTATTCTACTTCTAAGCTTATTCTTTGATTCTAAGCTTATTTTTGAATTCTAATGACACGGAGACGATTATAAGTGTCAGAGTTGTCATATAAGTAAACCAAATGTCATTTCTAACCACACTCATTCCACAACATTCACACATTTGAATCGAACTTGTAAAACGAATTGTGCATGCTTCAATTCTACTTTTAAGCTTATTCTTTGATTCTAAGCTTATTTTTAAATTCTAATGACACGGAGACGATTATATGTGTTAGGGTTGTCATATAAGTAAACCAAATGTCATTTCTACTACCCTCACATTGCACAATATTCACACATTTGAATCAAACTTGTAAAACGAACCGTGCATGCTTCTATTCTACTTTTAAGCTTATTCTTTGATTCTAATCTTATTTTTGAATTCTAATGACACGGAGACGATTATATGTGTTAGGGTTGTCATATAAGTAAACCAAATGTCATTTCTAACCACACTCATTCCACAACATTCGCACATTTAAATCGAACTTGTAAAACGAATTGTGCATGCTTCTATTCTACTTTTAAGCTTATTCTTTGATTCTAAGCTTATTTTTGAATTCTAATGACACGGAGACGATTATATGTGTTAGGGTTGTCATATAAGTAAACCAAATGTCAATTCTAACTATACTCATTCCACAACATTCACACAATTGAATCAAACTTCTAAAACGAACTGTGCATGCTTCTATTCTAGTTTTAAGCTTATTCTTTGATTGAAAGCTTATTTTTGAATTCTAATGACACGGAGACGATAATATGTGTTAGGGTTGTCATATAAGTAAACCAAATGTAATTTTTACCCACACACATTGCACAACATTCACACATTTGAATCATACTTGTAAAACGAACTGTGCATGCTTCTATTCTACTTTTAAGCTTATTCTTTGATTCTAAGCTTATTTTTGAATTCTAATGACACGGAGACGATTATATGTGTTAGGGTTGTCATATAAGTAAACCAAATGTCATTTCTAACCACACTCATACCACAACATTCACACATTTGAATCCAACTTGTAAAACGAACTGTGCATGCTTCTATTCTACTTTTAAGCTTATTCTTTGATTCTAACCTTATTTTGGAATTCTAATGACACGGAGACGATTATAAGTGTCAGAGTTGTCATATAAGTAAACCAAATGTCATTTCTACCCACACTCATTCCACAACATTCACACATTTGAATCGAACTTGTAAAACGAATTGTGCATGCTTCAATTCTACTTTTAAGCTTATTCTTTGATTCTAAGCTTATTTTTAAATTCTAATGACACGGAGACGATTATATGTGTTAGGGTTGTCATATAAGTAAACCAAATGTCATTTTTACCCACACACATTGGACAACATTCACACATTTGAATCATACTTGTAAAACGAATTGTGCATGCTTCTATTCTACTTTTAAGCTTATTCTTTGATTCTAAGCTTATTTTTGAATTCTAATGACACGGAAACGATAATATGTGTTAGGGTTGTCATATAAGTAAACCAAATGTAATTTCTACCCACACACATTGCACAACATTCACACATTTGAATCATACTTGTAAAACGAACTGTGCATGCTTCTATTCTACTTTTAAGCTTATTCTTTGATTCTAAGCTTATTTTTGAATTCTAATGACACGGAGACGATTATATGTGTTAGGGTTGTCATATAAGGAAACCAAATGTCATTTCTAACCACACTAATTCCATAACATTCACACATTTGAATCATACTTGTAAAACGAATTGTGCATGCTTCTATTCTACTTTTAAGCTTATTCTTTGATTCTAAGCTTATTTTTGAATTCTAATGACACGGAGACGATAATATGTGTTAGGGTTGTCATATAAGTAAACCAAATGTAATTTCTACCCACACACATTGCACAACATTCACACATTTGAATCATACTTGTAAAACGAACTGTGCATGCTTCTATTCTACTTTTAAGCTTATTCTTTGATTCTAAGCTTATTTTTGAATTCTAATGACACGGAGACGATTATATGTGTTAGGGTTGTCATATAAGTAAACCAAATGTCATTTCTAACCACACTCATACCACAACATTCACACATTTGAATCCAACTTGTAAAACGAACTGTGCATGCTTCTATTCTACTTTTAAGCTTATTCTTTGATTCTAACCTTATTTTGGAATTCTAATGACACGGAGACGATTATAAGTGTCAGAGTTGTCATATAAGTAAACCAAATGTCATTTCTACCCACACTCATTCCACAACATTCACACATTTGAATCGAACTTGTAAAACGAATTGTGCATGCTTCAATTCTACTTTTAAGCTTATTCTTTGATTCTAAGCTTATTTTTAAATTCTAATGACACGGAGACGATTATATGTGTTAGGGTTGTCATATAAGTAAACCAAATGTCATTTTTACCCACACACATTGGACAACATTCACACATTTGAATCATACTTGTAAAACGAATTGTGCATGCTTCTATTCTACTTTTAAGCTTATCTTTGATTCTAAGCTTATTTTTGAATTCTAATGACACGGAGACGATAATATGTGTTAGGGTTGTCATATAAGTAAACCAAATGTAATTTCTACCCACACACATTGCACAACATTCACACATTTGAATCATACTTGTAAAACGAACTGTGCATGCTTCTATTCTACTTTTAAGCTTATTCTTTGATTCTAAGCTTATTTTTGAATTCTAATGACACGGAGACGATTATATGTGTTAGGGTTGTCATATAAGTAAACCAAATGTCATTTCTAACCACACACATTGCACAATATTCACACATTTGAATCATATTTGTAAAACGAACTGTGCATGCATCTATTCTACTTCTAAGCTTATTCTTTGATTCTAAGCTTATTTTTGAATTCTAATGACACGGAGACGATTATAAGTGTCAGAGTTGTCATATAAGTAAACCAAATGTCATTTCTAACCACACTCATTCCACAACATTCACACATTTGAATCGAACTTGTAAAACGAATTGTGCATGCTTCAATTCTACTTTTAAGCTTATTCTTTGATTCTAAGCTTATTTTTAAATTCTAATGACACGGAGACGATTATATGTGTTAGGGTTGTCATATAAGTAAACCAAATGTCATTTCTACTACCCTCACATTGCACAATATTCACACATTTGAATCAAACTTGTAAAACGAACCGTGCATGCTTCTATTCTACTTTTAAGCTTATTCTTTGATTCTAATCTTATTTTTGAATTCTAATGACACGGAGACGATTATATGTGTTAGGGTTGTCATATAAGTAAACCAAATGTCATTTCTAACCACACTCATTCCACAACATTCGCACATTTAAATCGAACTTGTAAAACGAATTGTGCATGCTTCTATTCTACTTTTAAGCTTATTCTTTGATTCTAAGCTTATTTTTGAATTCTAATGACACGGAGACGATTATATGTGTTAGGGTTGTCATATAAGTAAACCAAATGTCAATTCTAACTATACTCATTCCACAACATTCACACAATTGAATCAAACTTCTAAAACGAACTGTGCATGCTTCTATTCTAGTTTTAAGCTTATTCTTTGATTGAAAGCTTATTTTTGAATTCTAATGACACGGAGACGATAATATGTGTTAGGGTTGTCATATAAGTAAACCAAATGTAATTTTTACCCACACACATTGCACAACATTCACACATTTGAATCATACTTGTAAAACGAACTGTGCATGCTTCTATTCTACTTTTAAGCTTATTCTTTGATTCTAAGCTTATTTTTGAATTCTAATGACACGGAGACGATTATATGTGTTAGGGTTGTCATATAAGTAAACCAAATGTCATTTCTAACCACACTCATACCACAACATTCACACATTTGAATCCAACTTGTAAAACGAACTGTGCATGCTTCTATTCTACTTTTAAGCTTATTCTTTGATTCTAACCTTATTTTGGAATTCTAATGACACGGAGACGATTATAAGTGTCAGAGTTGTCATATAAGTAAACCAAATGTCATTTCTACCCACACTCATTCCACAACATTCACACATTTGAATCGAACTTGTAAAACGAATTGTGCATGCTTCAATTCTACTTTTAAGCTTATTCTTTGATTCTAAGCTTATTTTTAAATTCTAATGACACGGAGACGATTATATGTGTTAGGGTTGTCATATAAGTAAACCAAATGTCATTTTTACCCACACACATTGGACAACATTCACACATTTGAATCATACTTGTAAAACGAATTGTGCATGCTTCTATTCTACTTTTAAGCTTATTCTTTGATTCTAAGCTTATTTTTGAATTCTAATGACACGGAAACGATAATATGTGTTAGGGTTGTCATATAAGTAAACCAAATGTAATTTCTACCCACACACATTGCACAACATTCACACATTTGAATCATACTTGTAAAACGAACTGTGCATGCTTCTATTCTACTTTTAAGCTTATTCTTTGATTCTAAGCTTATTTTTGAATTCTAATGACACGGAGACGATTATATGTGTTAGGGTTGTCATATAAGGAAACCAAATGTCATTTCTAACCACACTAATTCCATAACATTCACACATTTGAATCATACTTGTAAAACGAATTGTGCATGCTTCTATTCTACTTTTAAGCTTATTCTTTGATTCTAAGCTTATTTTTGAATTCTAATGACACGGAGACGATAATATGTGTTAGGGTTGTCATATAAGTAAACCAAATGTAATTTCTACCCACACACATTGCACAACATTCACACATTTGAATCATACTTGTAAAACGAACTGTGCATGCTTCTATTCTACTTTTAAGCTTATTCTTTGATTCTAAGCTTATTTTTGAATTCTAATGACACGGAGACGATTATATGTGTTAGGGTTGTCATATAAGTAAACCAAATGTCATTTCTAACCACACTCATACCACAACATTCACACATTTGAATCCAACTTGTAAAACGAACTGTGCATGCTTCTATTCTACTTTTAAGCTTATTCTTTGATTCTAACCTTATTTTGGAATTCTAATGACACGGAGACGATTATAAGTGTCAGAGTTGTCATATAAGTAAACCAAATGTCATTTCTACCCACACTCATTCCACAACATTCACACATTTGAATCGAACTTGTAAAACGAATTGTGCATGCTTCAATTCTACTTTTAAGCTTATTCTTTGATTCTAAGCTTATTTTTAAATTCTAATGACACGGAGACGATTATATGTGTTAGGGTTGTCATATAAGTAAACCAAATGTCATTTTTACCCACACACATTGGACAACATTCACACATTTGAATCATACTTGTAAAACGAATTGTGCATGCTTCTATTCTACTTTTAAGCTTATTCTTTGATTCTAAGCTTATTTTTGAATTCTAATGACACGGAAACGATAATATGTGTTAGGGTTGTCATATAAGTAAACCAAATGTAATTTCTACCCACACACATTGCACAACATTCACACATTTGAATCATACTTGTAAAACGAACTGTGCATGCTTCTATTCTACTTTTAAGCTTATTCTTTGATTCTAAGCTTATTTTTGAATTCTAATGACACGGAGACGATTATATGTGTTAGGGTTGTCATATAAGGAAACCAAATGTCATTTCTAACCACACTAATTCCATAACATTCACACATTTGAATCATACTTGTAAAACGAATTGTGCATGCTTCTATTCTACTTTTAAGCTTATTCTTTGATTCTAAGCTTATTTTTGAATTCTAATGACACGGAGACGATAATATGTGTTAGGGTTGTCATATAAGTAAACCAAATGTAATTTCTACCCACACACATTGCACAACATTCACACATTTGAATCATACTTGTAAAACGAACTGTGCATGCTTCTATTCTACTTTTAAGCTTATTCTTTGATTCTAAGCTTATTTTTGAATTCTAATGACACGGAGACGATTATATGTGTTAGGGTTGTCATATAAGTAAACCAAATGTCATTTCTAACCACACTCATACCACAACATTCACACATTTGAATCCAACTTTTAAAACGAACTGTGCATGCTTCTATTCTACTTTTAAGCTTATTCTTTGATTCTAACCTTATTTTGGAATTCTAATGACACGGAGACGATTATAAGTGTCAGAGTTGTCATATAAGTAAACCAAATGTCATTTCTACCCACACTCATTCCACAACATTCACACATTTGAATCGAACTTGTAAAACGAATTGTGCATGCTTCAATTCTACTTTTAAGCTTATTCTTTGATTCTAAGCTTATTTTTAAATTCTAATGACACGGAGACGATTATATGTGTTAGGGTTGTCATATAAGTAAACCAAATGTCATTTTTACCCACACACATTGGACAACATTCACACATTTGAATCATACTTGTAAAACGAATTGTGCATGCTTCTATTCTACTTTTAAGCTTATTCTTTGATTCTAAGCTTATTTTTGAATTCTAATGACACGGAGACGATAATATGTGTTAGGGTTGTCATATAAGTAAACCAAATGTAATTTCTACCCACACACATTGCACAACATTCACACATTTGAATCATACTTGTAAAACGAACTGTGCATGCTTCTATTCTACTTTTAAGCTTATTCTTTGATTCTAAGCTTATTTTTGAATTCTAATGACACGGAGACGATTATATGTGTTAGGGTTGTCATATAAGTAAACCAAATGTCATTTCTAACCACACACATTGCACAACATTCACACATTTGAATCATATTTGTAAAACGAACTGTGCATGCATCTATTCTACTTCTAAGCTTATTCTTTGATTCTAAGCTTATTTTTGAATTCTAATGACACGGAGACGATTATAAGTGTCAGAGTTGTCATATAAGTAAACCAAATGTCATTTCTAACCACACTCATTCCACAACATTCACACATTTGAATCGAACTTGTAAAACGAATTGTGCATGCTTCAATTCTACTTTTAAGCTTATTCTTTGATTCTAAGCTTATTTTTAAATTCTAATGACACGGAGACGATTATATGTGTTAGGGTTGTCATATAAGTAAACCAAATGTCATTTCTACTACCCTCACATTGCACAATATTCACACATTTGAATCAAACTTGTAAAACGAACCGTGCATGCTTCTATTCTACTTTTAAGCTTATTCTTTGATTCTAATCTTATTTTTGAATTCTAATGACACGGAGACGATTATATGTGTTAGGGTTGTCATATAAGTAAACCAAATGTCATTTCTAACCACACTCATTCCACAACATTCGCACATTTAAATCGAACTTGTAAAACGAATTGTGCATGCTTCTATTCTACTTTTAAGCTTATTCTTTGATTCTAAGCTTATTTTTGAATTCTAATGACACGGAGACGATTATATGTGTTAGGGTTGTCATATAAGTAAACCAAATGTCAATTCTAACTATACTCATTCCACAACATTCACACAATTGAATCAAACTTCTAAAACGAACTGTGCATGCTTCTATTCTAGTTTTAAGCTTATTCTTTGATTGAAAGCTTATTTTTGAATTCTAATGACACGGAGACGATAATATGTGTTAGGGTTGTCATATAAGTAAACCAAATGTAATTTTTACCCACACACATTGCACAACATTCACACATTTGAATCATACTTGTAAAACGAACTGTGCATGCTTCTATTCTACTTTTAAGCTTATTCTTTGATTCTAAGCTTATTTTTGAATTCTAATGACACGGAGACGATTATATGTGTTAGGGTTGTCATATAAGTAAACCAAATGTCATTTCTAACCACACTCATACCACAACATTCACACATTTGAATCCAACTTGTAAAACGAACTGTGCATGCTTCTATTCTACTTTTAAGCTTATTCTTTGATTCTAACCTTATTTTGGAATTCTAATGACACGGAGACGATTATAAGTGTCAGAGTTGTCATATAAGTAAACCAAATGTCATTTCTACCCACACTCATTCCACAACATTCACACATTTGAATCGAACTTGTAAAACGAATTGTGCATGCTTCAATTCTACTTTTAAGCTTATTCTTTGATTCTAAGCTTATTTTTAAATTCTAATGACACGGAGACGATTATATGTGTTAGGGTTGTCATATAAGTAAACCAAATGTCATTTTTACCCACACACATTGGACAACATTCACACATTTGAATCATACTTGTAAAACGAATTGTGCATGCTTCTATTCTACTTTTAAGCTTATTCTTTGATTCTAAGCTTATTTTTGAATTCTAATGACACGGAGACGATAATATGTGTTAGGGTTGTCATATAAGTAAACCAAATGTAATTTCTACCCACACACATTGCACAACATTCACACATTTGAATCATACTTGTAAAACGAACTGTGCATGCTTCTATTCTACTTTTAAGCTTATTCTTTGATTCTAAGCTTATTTTTGAATTCTAATGACACGGAGACGATTATATGTGTTAGGGTTGTCATATAAGGAAACCAAATGTCATTTCTAACCACACTAATTCCATAACATTCACACATTTGAATCATACTTGTAAAACGAATTGTGCATGCTTCTATTCTACTTTTAAGCTTCTTCTTTGATTCTAAGCTTATTTTTGAATTCTAATGACACGGAGACGATAATATGTGTTAGGGTTGTCATATAAGTAAACCAAATGTAATTTCTACCCACGCACATTGCACAACATTCACACATTTGAATCATACTTGTAAAACGAACTGTGCATGCTTCTATTCTACTTTTAAGCTTATTCTTTGATTCTAAGCTTATTTTTGAATTCTAATGACACGGAGACGATTATATGTGTTAGGGTTGTCATATAAGGAAACCAAATGTCATTTCTAACCACACTAATTCCATAACATTCGCACATTTGAATCAAACTTGTAAAATGAACTGTGCATGTTTCTATTCTACTTTTAAGCTTATTCTTTGATTCTAAGCTTATTTTTGAATTCTAATGACACGGAGACGATTATAAGTGTCAGAGTTGTCATATAAGTAAACCAAATGTCATTTCTAACCACACTCATTCCACAACATTCACACATTTGAATCGAACTTGTAAAACGAATTGTGCATGCTTCAATTCTACTTTTAAGCTTATTCTTTGATTCTAAGCTTATTTTTAAATTCTAATGACACGGAGACGATTATATGTGTTAGGGTTGTCATATAAGTAAACCAAATGTCATTTTTACCCACACTAATTCCATAACATTCACACATTTGAATCATACTTGTAAAACGAATTGTGCATGCTTCTATTCTACTTTTAAGCTTATTCTTTGATTCTAAGCTTATTTTTGAATTCTAATGACACGGAGACGATAATATGTGTTAGGGTTGTCATATAAGTAAACCAAATGTAATTTCTACCCACACACATTGCACAACATTCACACATTTGAATCATACTTGTAAAACGAACTGTGCATGCTTCTATTCTACTTTTAAGCTTATTCTTTGATTCTAAGCTTATTTTTGAATTCTAATGACACGGAGACGATTATATGTGTTAGGGTTGTCATATAAGTAAACCAAATGTCATTTCTAACCACACTCATACCACAACATTCACACATTTGAATCCAACTTGTAAAACGAACTGTGCATGCTTCTATTCTACTTTTAAGCTTATTCTTTGATTCTAACCTTATTTTGGAATTCTAATGACACGGAGACGATTATAAGTGTCAGAGTTGTCATATAAGTAAACCAAATGTCATTTCTACCCACACTCATTCCACAACATTCACACATTTGAATCGAACTTGTAAAACGAATTGTGCATGCTTCAATTCTACTTTTAAGCTTATTCTTTGATTCTAAGCTTATTTTTAAATTCTAATGACACGGAGACGATTATATGTGTTAGGGTTGTCATATAAGTAAACCAAATGTCATTTTTACCCACACACATTGGACAACATTCACACATTTGAATCGAACTTGTAAAACGAATTGTGCATGCTTCAATTCTACTTTTAAGCTTATTCTTTGATTCTAAGCTTATTTTTAAATTCTAATGACACGGAGACGATTATATGTGTTAGGGTTGTCATATAAGTAAACCAAATGTCATTTTTACCCACACACATTGCACAACATTCACACATTTGAATCATACTTGTAAAACGAATTGTGCATGCTTCTATTCTACTTTTTAGCTTATTCTTTGATGCTAAGCTTATTTTTAAATTCTAATGACACGGAGACGATTATATGTGTTAGGGTTGTCATATAAGTAAACCAAATGTCATTTTTACCCACACACATTGGACAACATTCACACATTTGAATCATACTTGTAAAACGAATTGTGCATGCTTCTATTCTACTTTTAAGCTTATTCTTTGATTCTAAGCTTATTTTTGAATTCTAATGACACGGAGACGATAATATGTGTTAGGGTTGTCATATAAGTAAACCAAATGTAATTTCTACCCACACACATTGCACAACATTCACACATTTGAATCATACTTGTAAAACGAACTGTGCATGCTTCTATTCTACTTTTAAGCTTATTCTTTGATTCTAAGCTTATTTTTGAATTCTAATGACACGGAGACGATTATATGTGTTAGGGTTGTCATATAAGTAAACCAAATGTCATTTCTAACCACACACATTGCACAACATTCACACATTTGAATCGAACTTGTAAAACGAACTATGCGTGCATCTATTCTACTTTTCAGCTTATTCTTTGATTCTAAGATTATTTTTGAATTCTAATGACACGGAGACGATAATATGTGTTAGGGTTGTCATATAAGTAAACAAAATGTCATTTTTACCCACACACATTGCACACCATTCACACATTTGAATCATACTTGTAAAACGAACTGTGCATGCTTCTATTCTACTTTTAAGCTTATTCTTTGATTCTAATCTTATTTTTGAATTCTAATGACACGGAGACGATTATATGTGTTAGGGTTGTCATATAAGTAAACCAAATGTCATTTCTAACCACACTCATACCACAACATTCACACATTTGAATCGAACTTGTAAAACGAACTGTGCATGCTTCCATTCTACTTTTAAGCTTATTCTTTGATTCTAACCTTATTTTTGAATTTTAAGGACACGGAGACGATTATATGTGTTAGGGTTGTCATATAAGTAAAACAAATGTCATTTCTACCCACACCCACTGCACAACATTCACACATTTGAATCCAACTTGTAAAACGAACTGTGCATGCTTCTATTATACTTTTAAAATTATTCTTTGATGCTAAACTTATTTTTGAATTCTAATGACACGGAGACGATAATATGTGTTAGGGTTGTCATATAAGGAAACCAAATGTCATTTCTAACCACACACATTGCACAACATTCACACATTTGAATCGAACTTGTAAAACGAACTATGCGTGCATCTATTCTACTTTTCAGCTTATTCTTTGATTCTAAGATTATTTTTGAATTCTAATGACACGGAGACGATAATATGTGTTAGGGTTGTCATATAAGTAAACAAAATGTCATTTTTACCCACACACATTGCACACCATTCACACATTTGAATCATACTTGTAAAACGAACTGTGCATGCTTCTATTCTACTTTTAAGCTTATTCTTTGATTCTAATCTTATTTTTGAATTCTAATGACACGGAGACGATTATATGTGTTAGGGTTGTCATATAAGTAAACCAAATGTCATTTCTAACCACACTCATACCACAACATTCACACATTTGAATCGAACTTGTAAAACGAACTGTGCATGCTTCCATTCTACTTTTAAGCTTATTCTTTGATTCTAACCTTATTTTTGAATTTTAAGGACACGGAGACGATAATATGTGTTAGGGTTGTCATATAAGGAAACCAAATGTCATTTCTAACCACACACATTGCACAACATTCACACATTTGAATCGAACTTGTAAAACGAACTATGCGTGCATCTATTCTACTTTTCAGCTTATTCTTTGATTCTAAGATTATTTTTGAATTCTAATGACACGGAGACGATTATATGTGTTAGGGTTGTCATATAAGTAAAACAAATGTCATTTCTACCCACACCCACTGCACAACATTCACACATTTGAATCCAACTTGTAAAACGAACTGTGCATGCTTCTATTATACTTTTAAAATTATTCTTTGATGCTAAGCTTATTTTTGAATTCTAATGACACGGAGACGATAATATGTGTTAGGGTTGTCATATAAGGAAACCAAATGTCATTTCTAACCACACTAATTCCATAACATTCGCACATTTGGATCAAACTTGTAAAATGAACTGTGCATGTTTCTATTCTACTTTTAAGCTTAATCTTCGATTCTAAGCTTATTTTTGAATTCTAATGACACGGAGATGATTATATGTGTTAGGGTTGTCATATAGTAAACCAAATATCATTTCTAACCACACTCATTCCACAAAATTCACACATTTGAATCGAACTTGTAAAACGAACTCTGCATGCTTTTATTCTACTTTTAAGCTTATTCTTTGATTCTAATCTTATTTTTGAATTCTAATGACACGGAGACGATTATATGTGTTAGGGTTGTCATATAAGTAAACCAAATGTCATTTCTACTACCCTCACATTGCACAATATTCACACATTTGAATCAAACTTGTAAAACGAACCGTGCATGCTTCTATTCTACTTTTAAGCTTATTCTTTGATTCTAATCTTATTTTTGAATTCTAATGACACGGAGACGATTATATGTGTTAGGGTTGTCATATAAGTAAACCAAATGTCATTTCTAACCACACTCATTCCACAACATTCGCACATTTAAATCGAACTTGTAAAACGAATTGTGCATGCTTCTATTCTACTTTTAAGCTTATTCTTTGATTCTAATCTTATTTTTGAATTCTAATGACACGGAGACGATTATATGTGTTAGGGTTGTCATATAAGTAAACCAAATGTCAATTCTAACCACACTCATTCCACAACATTCACACAATTGAATCAAACTTCTAAAACGAACTGTGCATGCTTCTATTCTAGTTTTAAGCTTATTCTTTGATTGAAAGCTTATTTTTGAATTCTAATGAAACGGAGACGATAATATGTGTTAGGGTTGTCATATAAGTAAACCAAATGTAATTTTTACCCACACACATTGCACAACATTCACACATTTGAATCGAACTTGTAAAACGAATTGTGCATGCTTCAATTCTACTTTTAAGCTTATTCTTTGATTCTAAGCTTATTTTTAAATTCTAATGACACGGAGACGATTATATGTGTTAGGGTTGTCATATAAGTAAACCAAATGTCATTTTTACCCACACACATTGCACAACATTCACACATTTGAATCATACTTGTAAAACGAATTGTGCATGCTTCTATTCTACTTTTAAGCTTATTCTTTGATTCTAAGCTTATTTTTGAATTCTAATGACACGGAGACGATAATATGTGTTAGGGTTGTCATATAAGTAAACCAAATGTAATTTCTACCCTCACACATTGCACAACATTCACACATTTGAATCATACTTGTAAAACGAACTGTGCATGCTTCTATTCTACGTTTAAGCTTATTCTTTGATTCTAAGCTTATTTTTGAATTCTAATGACACGGAGACGATTATATGTGTTAGGGTTGTCATATAAGGAAACCAAATGTCATTTCTAACCACACTAATTCCATAACATTCGCACATTTGAATCAAACTTGTAAAATGAACTTTGCATGTTTCTATTCTACTTTTAAGCTTATTCTTTGATTCTAAGCTTATTTTTGAATTCTAATGACACGGAGACGATTATAAGTGTCAGAGTTGTCATATAAGTAAACCAAATGTCATTTCTAACCACACTCATTCCACAACATTCACACATTTGAATCGAACTTGTAAAACGAATTGTGCATGCTTCAATTCTACTTTTAAGCTTATTCTTTGATTCTAATCTTATTTTTGAATTCTAATGACACGGAGACGATTATATGTGTTAGGGTTGTCATATAAGTAAACCAAATGTCATTTCTAACCACACTCATACCACAACATTCACACATTTGAATCGAACTTGTAAAACGAACTGTGCATGCTTCTATTCTACTTTTAAGCTTATTCTTTGATTCTAACCTTATTTTTGAATTTTAAGGACACGGAGACGATTATATGTGTTAGGGTTGTCATATAAGTAAACCAAATGTCATTTCTACCCACACCCACTGCACAACATTCACACATTTGAATCCAACTTGTAAAACGAACTGTGCATGCTTCTATTCTACTTTTAAGCTTATTCTTTGATTCTAACCTTATTTTGGAATTCTAATGACACGGAGACGATTATAAGTGTCAGAGTTGTCATATAAGTAAACCAAATGTCATTTCTAACCACACTCATTCCACAACATTCACACATTTGAATCGAACTTGTAAAACGAATTGTGCATGCTTCAATTCTACTTTTAAGCTTATTCTTTGATTCTAAGCTTATTTTTAAATTCTAATGACACGGAGACGATTATATGTGTTAGGGTTGTCATATAAGTAAACCAAATGTCATTTTTACCCACACACATTGCACAACATTCACACATTTGAATCATACTTGTAAAACGAATTGTGCATGCTTCTATTCTACTTTTAAGCTTATTCTTTGATTCTAAGCTTATTTTTGAATTCTAATGACACGGAGACGATAATATGTGTTAGGGTTGTCATATAAGTAAACCAAATGTAATTTCTACCCTCACACATTGCACAACATTCACACATTTGAATCATACTTGTAAAACGAACTGTGCATGCTTCTATTCTACTTTTAAGCTTATTCTTTGATTCTAAGCTTATTTTTGAATTCTAATGACACGGAGACGATTATATGTGTTAGGGTTGTCATATAAGGAAACCAAATGTCATTTCTAACCACACTAATTCCATAACATTCGCACATTTGAATCAAACTTGTAAAATGAACTGTGCATGTTTCTATTCTACTTTTAAGCTTATTCTTTGATTCTAAGCTTATTTTTGAATTCTAATGACACGGAGACGATTATAAGTGTCAGAGTTGTCATATAAGTAAACCAAATGTCATTTCTAACCACACTCATTCCACAACATTCACACATTTGAATCGAACTTGTAAAACGAATTGTGCATGCTTCAATTCTACTTTTAAGCTTATTCTTTGATTCTAAGCTTATTTTTAAATTCTAATGACACGGAGACGATTATATGTGTTAGGGTTGTCATATAAGTAAACCAAATGTCATTTTTACCCACACACATTGCACAACATTCACACATTTGAATCATACTTGTAAAACGAATTGTGCATGCTTCTATTCTACTTTTAAGCTTATTCTTTGATTCTAAGCTTATTTTTGAATTCTAATGACACGGAGACGATAATATGTGTTAGGGTTGTCATATAAGTAAACCAAATGTAATTTCTACCCACACACATTGCACAACATTCACACATTTGAATCATACTTGTAAAACGAACTGTGCATGCTTCTATTCTACTTTTAAGCTTATTCTTTGATTCTAAGCTTATTTTTGAATTCTAATGACACGGAGACGATTATATGTGTTAGGGTTGTCATATAAGTAAACCAAATGTCATTTTTACCCACACACATTGCACAACATTCACACATTTGAATCATACTTGTAAAACGAACTGTGCATGCTTCTATTCTACTTTTAAGCTTATTCTTTGATTCTAAGCTTATTTTTGAATTCTAATGACACGGAGACGATAATATGTGTTAGGGTTGTCATATAAGTAAACCAAATGTCATTTTTACCCACACACATTGCACACCATTCACACATTTGAATCATACTTGTAAAACGAACTGTGCATGCTTCAATTCTACTTTTAAGCTTATTCTTTGATTCTAAGCTTATTTTTGAATTCTAATGACACGGAGACGATTATAAGTGTCAGAGTTGTCATATAAGTAAACCAAATGTCATTTCTAACCACACTCATTCCACAACATTCACACATTTGAATCGAACTTGTAAAACGAATTGTGCATGCTTCAATTCTACTTTTAAGCTTATTCTTTGATTCTAAGCTTATTTTTAAATTCTAATGACACGGAGACGATTATATGTGTTAGGGTTGTCATATAAGTAAACCAAATGTCATTTTTACCCACACACATTGCACAACATTCACACATTTGAATCATACTTGTAAAACGAATTGTGCATGCTTCTATTCTACTTTTTAGCTTATTCTTTGATGCTAAGCTTATTTTTAAATTCTAATGACACGGAGACGATTATATGTGTTAGGGTTGTCATATAAGTAAACCAAATGTCATTTTTACCCACACACATTGGACAACATTCACACATTTGAATCATACTTGTAAAACGAATTGTGCATGCTTCTATTCTACTTTTTAGCTTATTCTTTGATGCTAAGCTTATTTTTAAATTCTAATGACACGGAGACGATTATATGTGTTAGGGTTGTCATATAAGTAAACCAAATGTCATTTTTACCCACACACATTGGACAACATTCACACATTTGAATCATACTTGTAAAACGAACTGTGCATGCTTCTATTCTACTTTTAAGCTTATTCTTTGATTCTAACCTTATTTTTGAATTTTAAGGACACGGAGACGATTATATGTGTTAGGGTTGTCATATAAGTAAACCAAATGTCATTTCTACCCACACCCACTGCACAACATTCACACATTTGAATCCAACTTGTAAAACGAATTGTGCATGCTTCTATTCTACTTTTAAGCTTATTCTTTGATTCTAAGCTTATTTTTGAATTCTAATGACACGGAGACGATTATATGTGTTAGGGTTGTCATATAAGTAAACCAAATGTCAATTCTAACCACACTCATTCCACAACATTCACACAATTGAATCAAACTTCTAAAACGAACTGTGCATGCTTCTATTCTAGTTTTAAGCTTATTCTTTGATTGAAAGCTTATTTTTGAATTCTAATGAAACGGAGACGATAATATGTGTTAGGGTTGTCATATAAGTAAACCAAATGTAATTTTTACCCACACACATTGCACAACATTCACACATTTGAATCGAACTTGTAAAACGAATTGTGCATGCTTCAATTCTACTTTTAAGCTTATTCTTTGATTCTAAGCTTATTTTTAAATTCTAATGACACGGAGACGATTATATGTGTTAGGGTTGTCATATAAGTAAACCAAATGTCATTTTTACCCACACACATTGCACAACATTCACACATTTGAATCATACTTGTAAAACGAATTGTGCATGCTTCTATTCTACTTTTAAGCTTATTCTTTGATTCTAAGCTTATTTTTGAATTCTAATGACACGGAGACGATAATATGTGTTAGGGTTGTCATATAAGTAAACCAAATGTAATTTCTACCCTCACACATTGCACAACATTCACACATTTGAATCATACTTGTAAAACGAACTGTGCATGCTTCTATTCTACGTTTAAGCTTATTCTTTGATTCTAAGCTTATTTTTGAATTCTAATGACACGGAGACGATTATATGTGTTAGGGTTGTCATATAAGGAAACCAAATGTCATTTCTAACCACACTAATTCCATAACATTCGCACATTTGAATCAAACTTGTAAAATGAACTGTGCATGTTTCTATTCTACTTTTAAGCTTATTCTTTGATTCTAAGCTTATTTTTGAATTCTAATGACACGGAGACGATTATAAGTGTCAGAGTTGTCATATAAGTAAACCAAATGTCATTTCTAACCACACTCATTCCACAACATTCACACATTTGAATCGAACTTGTAAAACGAATTGTGCATGCTTCAATTCTACTTTTAAGCTTATTCTTTGATTCTAATCTTATTTTTGAATTCTAATGACACGGAGACGATTATATGTGTTAGGGTTGTCATATAAGTAAACCAAATGTCATTTCTA
Organism: Spergularia marina; assembly: GCA_963680865.1. Classification (NCBI taxonomy): domain Eukaryota; kingdom Viridiplantae; phylum Streptophyta; class Magnoliopsida; order Caryophyllales; family Caryophyllaceae; genus Spergularia; species Spergularia marina. The sequence continues at coordinate 14,002,266 of OY804553.1, read as the reverse complement.
ACCACACTCATACCACAACATTCACACATTTGAATCGAACTTGTAAAACGAACTGTGCATGCTTCTATTCTACTTTTAAGCTTATTCTTTGATTCTAACCTTATTTTTGAATTTTAAGGACACGGAGACGATTATATGTGTTAGGGTTGTCATATAAGTAAACCAAATGTCATTTCTACCCACACCCACTGCACAACATTCACACATTTGAATCCAACTTGTAAAACGAACTGTGCATGCTTCTATTCTACTTTTAAGCTTATTCTTTGATTCTAACCTTATTTTGGAATTCTAATGACACGGAGACGATTATAAGTGTCAGAGTTGTCATATAAGTAAACCAAATGTCATTTCTAACCACACTCATTCCACAACATTCACACATTTGAATCGAACTTGTAAAACGAATTGTGCATGCTTCAATTCTACTTTTAAGCTTATTCTTTGATTCTAAGCTTATTTTTAAATTCTAATGACACGGAGACGATTATATGTGTTAGGGTTGTCATATAAGTAAACCAAATGTCATTTTTACCCACACACATTGCACAACATTCACACATTTGAATCATACTTGTAAAACGAATTGTGCATGCTTCTATTCTACTTTTAAGCTTATTCTTTGATTCTAAGCTTATTTTTGAATTCTAATGACACGGAGACGATAATATGTGTTAGGGTTGTCATATAAGTAAACCAAATGTAATTTCTACCCTCACACATTGCACAACATTCACACATTTGAATCATACTTGTAAAACGAACTGTGCATGCTTCTATTCTACTTTTAAGCTTATTCTTTGATTCTAAGCTTATTTTTGAATTCTAATGACACGGAGACGATTATATGTGTTAGGGTTGTCATATAAGGAAACCAAATGTCATTTCTAACCACACTAATTCCATAACATTCGCACATTTGAATCAAACTTGTAAAATGAACTGTGCATGTTTCTATTCTACTTTTAAGCTTATTCTTTGATTCTAAGCTTATTTTTGAATTCTAATGACACGGAGACGATTATAAGTGTCAGAGTTGTCATATAAGTAAACCAAATGTCATTTCTAACCACACTCATTCCACAACATTCACACATTTGAATCGAACTTGTAAAACGAATTGTGCATGCTTCAATTCTACTTTTAAGCTTATTCTTTGATTCTAAGCTTATTTTTAAATTCTAATGACACGGAGACGATTATATGTGTTAGGGTTGTCATATAAGTAAACCAAATGTCATTTTTACCCACACACATTGCACAACATTCACACATTTGAATCATACTTGTAAAACGAATTGTGCATGCTTCTATTCTACTTTTAAGCTTATTCTTTGATTCTAAGCTTATTTTTGAATTCTAATGACACGGAGACGATAATATGTGTTAGGGTTGTCATATAAGTAAACCAAATGTAATTTCTACCCACACACATTGCACAACATTCACACATTTGAATCATACTTGTAAAACGAACTGTGCATGCTTCTATTCTACTTTTAAGCTTATTCTTTGATTCTAAGCTTATTTTTGAATTCTAATGACACGGAGACGATTATATGTGTTAGGGTTGTCATATAAGTAAACCAAATGTCATTTTTACCCACACACATTGCACAACATTCACACATTTGAATCATACTTGTAAAACGAACTGTGCATGCTTCTATTCTACTTTTAAGCTTATTCTTTGATTCTAAGCTTATTTTTGAATTCTAATGACACGGAGACGATAATATGTGTTAGGGTTGTCATATAAGTAAACCAAATGTCATTTTTACCCACACACATTGCACACCATTCACACATTTGAATCATACTTGTAAAACGAACTGTGCATGCTTCAATTCTACTTTTAAGCTTATTCTTTGATTCTAAGCTTATTTTTGAATTCTAATGACACGGAGACGATTATAAGTGTCAGAGTTGTCATATAAGTAAACCAAATGTCATTTCTAACCACACTCATTCCACAACATTCACACATTTGAATCGAACTTGTAAAACGAATTGTGCATGCTTCAATTCTACTTTTAAGCTTATTCTTTGATTCTAAGCTTATTTTTAAATTCTAATGACACGGAGACGATTATATGTGTTAGGGTTGTCATATAAGTAAACCAAATGTCATTTTTACCCACACACATTGCACAACATTCACACATTTGAATCATACTTGTAAAACGAATTGTGCATGCTTCTATTCTACTTTTTAGCTTATTCTTTGATGCTAAGCTTATTTTTAAATTCTAATGACACGGAGACGATTATATGTGTTAGGGTTGTCATATAAGTAAACCAAATGTCATTTTTACCCACACACATTGGACAACATTCACACATTTGAATCATACTTGTAAAACGAATTGTGCATGCTTCTATTCTACTTTTTAGCTTATTCTTTGATGCTAAGCTTATTTTTAAATTCTAATGACACGGAGACGATTATATGTGTTAGGGTTGTCATATAAGTAAACCAAATGTCATTTTTACCCACACACATTGGACAACATTCACACATTTGAATCATACTTGTAAAACGAACTGTGCATGCTTCTATTCTACTTTTAAGCTTATTCTTTGATTCTAACCTTATTTTTGAATTTTAAGGACACGGAGACGATTATATGTGTTAGGGTTGTCATATAAGTAAACCAAATGTCATTTCTACCCACACCCACTGCACAACATTCACACATTTGAATCCAACTTGTAAAACGAACTGTGCATGCTTCTATTCTACTTTTAAGCTTATTCTTTGATTCTAACCTTATTTTGGAATTCTAATGACACGGAGACGATTATAAGTGTCAGAGTTGTCATATAAGTAAACCAAATGTCATTTCTAACCACACTCATTCCACAACATTCACACATTTGAATCGAACTTGTAAAACGAATTGTGCATGCTTCAATTCTACTTTTAAGCTTATTCTTTGATTCTAAGCTTATTTTTAAATTCTAATGACACGGAGACGATTATATGTGTTAGGGTTGTCATATAAGTAAACCAAATGTCATTTTTACCCACACACATTGCACAACATTCACACATTTGAATCATACTTGTAAAACGAATTGTGCATGCTTCTATTCTACTTTTTAGCTTATTCTTTGATGCTAAGCTTATTTTTAAATTCTAATGACACGGAGACGATTATATGTGTTAGGGTTGTCATATAAGTAAACCAAATGTCATTTTTACCCACACACATTGCACACCATTCACACATTTGAATCATACTTGTAAAACGAACTGTGCATGCTTCTATTCTACTTTTAAGCTTATTCTTTGATTCTAAGCTTATTTTTGAATTCTAATGACACGGAGACGATTATATGTGTTAGGGTTGTCATATAAGTAAACCAAATGTAATTTCTACCCACACACATTGCACAACATTCACACATTTGAATCATACTTGTAAAACGAACTGTGCATGCTTCTATTCTACTTTTAAGCTTATTCTTTGATTCTAAGCTTATTTTTGAATTCTAATGACACGGAGACGATTATATGTGTTAGGGTTGTCATATAAGTAAACCAAATGTCATTTCTAACCACACACATTGCACAACATTCACACATTTGAATCGAACTTGTAAAACGAACTATGCGTGCATCTATTCTACTTTTCAGCTTATTCTTTGATTCTAAGATTATTTTTGAATTCTAATGACACGGAGACGATAATATGTGTTAGGGTTGTCATATAAGTAAACAAAATGTCATTTTTACCCACACACATTGCACACCATTCACACATTTGAATCATACTTGTAAAACGAACTGTGCATGCTTCTATTCTACTTTTAAGCTTATTCTTTGATTCTAATCTTATTTTTGAATTCTAATGACACGGAGACGATTATATGTGTTAGGGTTGTCATATAAGTAAACCAAATGTCATTTCTAACCACACTCATACCACAACATTCACACATTTGAATCGAACTTGTAAAACGAACTGTGCATGCTTCCATTCTACTTTTAAGCTTATTCTTTGATTCTAACCTTATTTTTGAATTTTAAGGACACGGAGACGATTATATGTGTTAGGGTTGTCATATAAGTAAAACAAATGTCATTTCTACCCACACCCACTGCACAACATTCACACATTTGAATCCAACTTGTAAAACGAACTGTGCATGCTTCTATTATACTTTTAAAATTATTCTTTGATGCTAAGCTTATTTTTGAATTCTAATGACACGGAGACGATAATATGTGTTAGGGTTGTCATATAAGGAAACCAAATGTCATTTCTAACCACACTAATTCCATAACATTCGCACATTTGAATCAAACTTGTAAAATGAACTGTGCATGTTTCTATTCTACTTTTAAGCTTAATCTTCGATTCTAAGCTTATTTTTGAATTCTAATGACACGAAGATGATTATATGTGTTAGGGTTGTCATATAGTAAACCAAATATCATTTCTAACCACACTCATTCCACAAAATTCACACATTTGAATCGAACTTGTAAAACGAACTCTGCATGCTTTTATTCTACTTTTAAGCTTATTCTTTGATTCTAATCTTATTTTTGAATTCTAATGACACGGAGACGATTATATGTGTTAGGGTTGTCATATAAGTAAACCAAATGTCATTTCTACTACCCTCACATTGCACAATATTCACACATTTGAATCAAACTTGTAAAACGAACCGTGCATGCTTCTATTCTACTTTTAAGCTTATTCTTTGATTCTAATCTTATTTTTGAATTCTAATGACACGGAGACGATTATATGTGTTAGGGTTGTCATATAAGTAAACCAAATGTCATTTCTAACCACACTCATTCCACAACATTCGCACATTTAAATCGAACTTGTAAAACGAATTGTGCATGCTTCTATTCTACTTTTAAGCTTATTCTTTGATTCTAAGCTTATTTTTGAATTCTAATGACACGGAGACGATTATATGTGTTAGGGTTGTCATATAAGTAAACCAAATGTCAATTCTAACCACACTCATTCCACAACATTCACACAATTGAATCAAACTTCTAAAACGAACTGTGCATGCTTCTATTCTAGTTTTAAGCTTATTCTTTGATTGAAAGCTTATTTTTGAATTCTAATGACACGGAGACGATAATATGTGTTAGGGTTGTCATATAAGTAAACCAAATGTCATTTTTACCCACACACATTGCACAACATTCACACATTTGAATCATACTTGTAAAACGAATTGTGCATGCTTCTATTCTACTTTTTAGCTTATTCTTTGATGCTAAGCTTATTTTTAAATTCTAATGACACGGAGACGATTATATGTGTTAGGGTTGTCATATAAGTAAACCAAATGTCATTTTTACCCACACACATTGGACAACATTCACACATTTGAATCATACTTGTAAAACGAATTGTGCATGCTTCTATTCTACTTTTTAGCTTATTCTTTGATGCTAAGCTTATTTTTAAATTCTAATGACACGGAGACGATTATATGTGTTAGGGTTGTCATATAAGTAAACCAAATGTCATTTTTACCCACACACATTGGACAACATTCACACATTTGAATCATACTTGTAAAACGAACTGTGCATGCTTCTATTCTACTTTTAAGCTTATTCTTTGATTCTAACCTTATTTTTGAATTTTAAGGACACGGAGACGATTATATGTGTTAGGGTTGTCATATAAGTAAACCAAATGTCATTTCTACCCACACCCACTGCACAACATTCACACATTTGAATCCAACTTGTAAAACGAACTGTGCATGCTTCTATTCTACTTTTAAGCTTATTCTTTGATTCTAACCTTATTTTGGAATTCTAATGACACGGAGACGATTATAAGTGTCAGAGTTGTCATATAAGTAAACCAAATGTCATTTCTAACCACACTCATTCCACAACATTCACACATTTGAATCGAACTTGTAAAACGAATTGTGCATGCTTCAATTCTACTTTTAAGCTTATTCTTTGATTCTAAGCTTATTTTTAAATTCTAATGACACGGAGACGATTATATGTGTTAGGGTTGTCATATAAGTAAACCAAATGTCATTTTTACCCACACACATTGCACAACATTCACACATTTGAATCATACTTGTAAAACGAATTGTGCATGCTTCTATTCTACTTTTTAGCTTATTCTTTGATGCTAAGCTTATTTTTAAATTCTAATGACACGGAGACGATTATATGTGTTAGGGTTGTCATATAAGTAAACCAAATGTCATTTTTACCCACACACATTGCACACCATTCACACATTTGAATCATACTTGTAAAACGAACTGTGCATGCTTCTATTCTACTTTTAAGCTTATTCTTTGATTCTAAGCTTATTTTTGAATTCTAATGACACGGAGACGATTATATGTGTTAGGGTTGTCATATAAGTAAACCAAATGTAATTTCTACCCACACACATTGCACAACATTCACACATTTGAATCATACTTGTAAAACGAACTGTGCATGCTTCTATTCTACTTTTAAGCTTATTCTTTGATTCTAAGCTTATTTTTGAATTCTAATGACACGGAGACGATTATATGTGTTAGGGTTGTCATATAAGTAAACCAAATGTCATTTCTAACCACACACATTGCACAACATTCACACATTTGAATCGAACTTGTAAAACGAACTATGCGTGCATCTATTCTACTTTTCAGCTTATTCTTTGATTCTAAGATTATTTTTGAATTCTAATGACACGGAGACGATAATATGTGTTAGGGTTGTCATATAAGTAAACAAAATGTCATTTTTACCCACACACATTGCACACCATTCACACATTTGAATCATACTTGTAAAACGAACTGTGCATGCTTCTATTCTACTTTTAAGCTTATTCTTTGATTCTAATCTTATTTTTGAATTCTAATGACACGGAGACGATTATATGTGTTAGGGTTGTCATATAAGTAAACCAAATGTCATTTCTAACCACACTCATACCACAACATTCACACATTTGAATCGAACTTGTAAAACGAACTGTGCATGCTTCCATTCTACTTTTAAGCTTATTCTTTGATTCTAACCTTATTTTTGAATTTTAAGGACACGGAGACGATTATATGTGTTAGGGTTGTCATATAAGTAAAACAAATGTCATTTCTACCCACACCCACTGCACAACATTCACACATTTGAATCCAACTTGTAAAACGAACTGTGCATGCTTCTATTATACTTTTAAAATTATTCTTTGATGCTAAGCTTATTTTTGAATTCTAATGACACGGAGACGATAATATGTGTTAGGGTTGTCATATAAGGAAACCAAATGTCATTTCTAACCACACTAATTCCATAACATTCGCACATTTGAATCAAACTTGTAAAATGAACTGTGCATGTTTCTATTCTACTTTTAAGCTTAATCTTCGATTCTAAGCTTATTTTTGAATTCTAATGACACGAAGATGATTATATGTGTTAGGGTTGTCATATAGTAAACCAAATATCATTTCTAACCACACTCATTCCACAAAATTCACACATTTGAATCGAACTTGTAAAACGAACTCTGCATGCTTTTATTCTACTTTTAAGCTTATTCTTTGATTCTAATCTTATTTTTGAATTCTAATGACACGGAGACGATTATATGTGTTAGGGTTGTCATATAAGTAAACCAAATGTCATTTCTACTACCCTCACATTGCACAATATTCACACATTTGAATCAAACTTGTAAAACGAACCGTGCATGCTTCTATTCTACTTTTAAGCTTATTCTTTGATTCTAATCTTATTTTTGAATTCTAATGACACGGAGACGATTATATGTGTTAGGGTTGTCATATAAGTAAACCAAATGTCATTTCTAACCACACTCATTCCACAACATTCGCACATTTAAATCGAACTTGTAAAACGAATTGTGCATGCTTCTATTCTACTTTTAAGCTTATTCTTTGATTCTAAGCTTATTTTTGAATTCTAATGACACGGAGACGATTATATGTGTTAGGGTTGTCATATAAGTAAACCAAATGTCAATTCTAACCACACTCATTCCACAACATTCACACAATTGAATCAAACTTCTAAAACGAACTGTGCATGCTTCTATTCTAGTTTTAAGCTTATTCTTTGATTGAAAGCTTATTTTTGAATTCTAATGACACGGAGACGATAATATGTGTTAGGGTTGTCATATAAGTAAACCAAATGTAATTTTTACCCACACACATTGCACAACATTCACACATTTGAATCATACTTGTAAAACGAACTGTGCATGCTTCTATTCTACTTTTAAGCTTATTCTTTGATTCTAAGCTTATTTTTGAATTCTAATGACACGGAGACGATTATATGTGTTAGGGTTGTCATATAAGTAAACCAAATGTCATTTCTAACCACACTCATACCACAACATTCACACATTTGAATCGAACTTGTAAAACGAACTGTGCATGCTTCTATTCTACTTTTAAGCTTATTCTTTGATTCTAATCTTATTTTTGAATTCTAATGACACGGAGACGATTATATGTGTTAGGGTTGTCATATAAGTAAACCAAATGTCATTTCTAACCACACTCATACCACAACATTCACACATTTGAATCGAACTTGTAAAACGAACTGTGCATGCTTCCATTCTACTTTTAAGCTTATTCTTTGATTCTAACCTTATTTTTGAATTTTAAGGACACGGAGACGATTATATGTGTTAGGGTTGTCATATAAGTAAAACAAATGTCATTTCTACCCACACCCACTGCACAACATTCACACATTTGAATCCAACTTGTAAAACGAACTGTGCATGCTTCTATTATACTTTTAAAATTATTCTTTGATGCTAAGCTTATTTTTGAATTCTAATGACACGGAGACGATAATATGTGTTAGGGTTGTCATATAAGGAAACCAAATGTCATTTCTAACCACACTAATTCCATAACATTCGCACATTTGAATCAAACTTGTAAAATGAACTGTGCATGTTTCTATTCTACTTTTAAGCTTAATCTTCGATTCTAAGCTTATTTTTGAATTCTAATGACACGGAGATGATTATATGTGTTAGGGTTGTCATATAGTAAACCAAATATCATTTCTAACCACACTCATTCCACAAAATTCACACATTTGAATCGAACTTGTAAAACGAACTCTGCATGCTTTTATTCTACTTTTAAGCTTATTCTTTGATTCTAATCTTATTTTTGAATTCTAATGACACGGAGACGATTATATGTGTTAGGGTTGTCATATAAGTAAACCAAATGTCATTTCTACTACCCTCACATTGCACAATATTCACACATTTGAATCAAACTTGTAAAACGAACCGTGCATGCTTCTATTCTACTTTTAAGCTTATTCTTTGATTCTAATCTTATTTTTGAATTCTAATGACACGGAGACGATTATATGTGTTAGGGTTGTCATATAAGTAAACCAAATGTCATTTCTAACCACACTCATTCCACAACATTCGCACATTTAAATCGAACTTGTAAAACGAATTGTGCATGCTTCTATTCTACTTTTAAGCTTATTCTTTGATTCTAAGCTTATTTTTGAATTCTAATGACACGGAGACGATTATATGTGTTAGGGTTGTCATATAAGTAAACCAAATGTCAATTCTAACCACACTCATTCCACAACATTCACACAATTGAATCAAACTTCTAAAACGAACTGTGCATGCTTCTATTCTAGTTTTAAGCTTATTCTTTGATTGAAAGCTTATTTTTGAATTCTAATGACACGGAGACGATAATATGTGTTAGGGTTGTCATATAAGTAAACCAAATGTAATTTTTACCCACACACATTGCACAACATTCACACATTTGAATCATACTTGTAAAACGAACTGTGCATGCTTCTATTCTACTTTTAAGCTTATTCTTTGATTCTAAGCTTATTTTTGAATTCTAATGACACGGAGACGATTATATGTGTTAGGGTTGTCATATAAGTAAACCAAATGTCATTTCTAACCACACTCATACCACAACATTCACACATTTGAATCGAACTTGTAAAACGAACTGTGCATGCTTCTATTATACTTTTAAGCTTATTCTTTGATTCTAACCTTATTTTTGAATTTTAAGGACACGGAGACGATTATATGTGTTAGGGTTGTCATATAAGTAAACCAAATGTCATTTCTACCCACACCCACTGCACAACATTCACACATTTGAATCCAACTTGTAAAACGAACTGTGCATGCTTCTATTCTACTTTTAAGCTTATTCTTTGATTCTAACCTTATTTTGGAATTCTAATGACACGGAGACGATTATAAGTGTCAGAGTTGTCATATAAGTAAACCAAATGTCATTTCTAACCACACTCATTCCACAACATTCACACATTTGAATCGAACTTGTAAAACGAATTGTGCATGCTTCAATTCTACTTTTAAGCTTATTCTTTGATTCTAAGCTTATTTTTAAATTCTAATGACACGGAGACGATTATATGTGTTAGGGTTGTCATATAAGTAAACCAAATGTCATTTTTACCCACACACATTGCACAACATTCACACATTTGAATCATACTTGTAAAACGAATTGTGCATGCTTCTATTCTACTTTTAAGCTTATTCTTTGATTCTAAGCTTATTTTTGAATTCTAATGACACGGAGACGATAATATGTGTTAGGGTTGTCATACAAGTAAACCAAATGTAATTTCTACCCTCACACATTGCACAACATTCACACATTTGAATCATACTTGTAAAACGAACTGTGCATGCTTCTATTCTACTTTTAAGCTTATTCTTTGATTCTAAGCTTATTTTTGAATTCTAATGACACGGAGACGATTATATGTGTTAGGGTTGTCATATAAGGAAACCAAATGTCATTTCTAACCACACTAATTCCATAACATTCGCACATTTGAATCAAACTTGTAAAATGAACTGTGCATGTTTCTATTCTACTTTTAAGCTTATTCTTTGATTCTAAGCTTATTTTTGAATTCTAATGACACGGAGACGATTATAAGTGTCAGAGTTGTCATATAAGTAAACCAAATGTCATTTCTAACCACACTCATTCCACAACATTCACACATTTGAATCGAACTTGTAAAACGAATTGTGCATGCTTCAATTCTACTTTTAAGCTTATTCTTTGATTCTAAGCTTATTTTTAAATTCTAATGACACGGAGACGATTATATGTGTTAGGGTTGTCATATAAGTAAACCAAATGTCATTTTTACCCACACACATTGCACAACATTCACACATTTGAATCATACTTGTAAAACGAATTGTGCATGCTTCTATTCTACTATTAAGCTTATTCTTTGATTCTAAGCTTATTTTTGAATTCTAATGACACGGAGACGATAATATGTGTTAGGGTTGTCATATAAGTAAACCAAATGTAATTTCTACCCTCACACATTGCACAACATTCACACATTTGAATCATACTTGTAAAACGAACTGTGCATGCTTCTATTCTACTTTTAAGCTTATTCTTTGATTCTAAGCTTATTTTTGAATTCTAATGACACGGAGACGATTATATGTGTTAGGGTTGTCATATAAGGAAACCAAATGTCATTTTTACCCACACACATTGCACAACATTCACACATTTGAATCATACTTGTAAAACGAACTGTGCATGCTTCTATTCTACTTTTAAGCTTATTCTTTGATTCTAAGCTTATTTTTGAATTCTAATGACACGGAGACGATAATATGTGTTAGGGTTGTCATATAAGTAAACCAAATGTCATTTTTACCCACACACATTGCACACCATTCACACATTTGAATCGAACTTGTAAAACGAACTCTGCATGCTTTTATTCTACTTTTAAGCTTATTCTTTGATTCTAATCTTATTTTTGAATTCTAATGACACGGAGACGATTATATGTGTTAGGGTTGTCATATAAGTAAACCAAATGTCATTTCTAACCACACTCATTCCACAACATTCGCACATTTAAATCGAACTTGTAAAACGAATTGTGCATGCTTCTATTCTACTTTTAAGCTTATTCTTTGATTCTAAGCTTATTTTTGAATTCTAATGACACGGAGACGATTATATGTGTTAGGGTTGTCATATAAGTAAACCAAATGTCAATTCTAACCACACTCATTCCACAACATTCACACAATTGAATCAAACTTCTAAAACGAACTGTGCATGCTTCTATTCTAGTTTTAAGCTTATTCTTTGATTGAAAGCTTATTTTTGAATTCTAATGACACGGAGACGATAATATGTGTTAGGGTTGTCATATAAGTAAACCAAATGTAATTTTTACCCACACACATTGCACAACATTCACACATTTGAATCATACTTGTAAAACGAACTGTGCATGCTTCTATTCTACTTTTAAGCTTATTCTTTGATTCTAAGCTTATTTTTGAATTCTAATGACACGGAGACGATAATATGTGTTAGGGTTGTCATATAAGTAAACCAAATGTCATTTTTACCCACACACATTGCACACCATTCACACATTTGAATCATACTTGTAAAACGAACTGTGCATGCTTCAATTCTACTTTTAAGCTTATTCTTTGATTCTAAGCTTATTTTTGAATTCTAATGACACGGAGACGATTATAAGTGTCAGAGTTGTCATATAAGTAAACCAAATGTCATTTCTAACCACACTCATTCCACAACATTCACACATTTGAATCGAACTTGTAAAACGAATTGTGCATGCTTCAATTCTACTTTTAAGCTTATTCTTTGATTCTAAGCTTATTTTTAAATTCTAATGACACGGAGACGATTATATGTGTTAGGGTTGTCATATAAGTAAACCAAATGTCATTTTTACCCACACACATTGCACAACATTCACACATTTGAATCATACTTGTAAAACGAATTGTGCATGCTTCTATTCTACTTTTTAGCTTATTCTTTGATGCTACGCTTATTTTTGAATTCTAATGACACGGAGACGATAATATGTGTTTGGGTTGTCATATAAGTAAACCAAATGTAATTTCTACCCACACACATTGCACAACATTCACACATTTGAATCAAACTTGTAAAATGAACTGTGCATGTTTCTATTCTACTTTTAAGCTTAATCTTCGATTCTAAGCTTATTTTTGAATTCTAATGACACGGAGATGATTATATGTGTTAGGGTTGTCATATAGTAAACCAAATATCATTTCTAACCACACTCATTCCACAAAATTCACACATTTGAATCGAACTTGTAAAACGAACTCTGCATGCTTTTATTCTACTTTTAAGCTTATTCTTTGATTCTAAGCTTATTTTTGAATTCTAATGACACGGAGACGATTATATGTGTTAGGGTTGTCATATAAGTAAACCAAATGTCATTTCTACTACCCTCACATTGCACAATATTCACACATTTGAATCAAACTTGTAAAACGAACCGTGCATGCTTCTATTCTACTTTTAAGCTTATTCTTTGATTCTAATCTTATTTTTGAATTCTAATGACACGGAGACGATTATATGTGTTAGGGTTGTCATATAAGTAAACCAAATGTCATTTCTAACCACACTCATTCCACAACATTCGCACATTTAAATCGAACTTGTAAAACAAATTGTGCATGCTTCTATTCTACTTTTAAGCTTATTCTTTGATTCGAAGCTTATTTTTGAATTCTAATGACACGGAGACGATTATATGTGTTAGGGTTGTCATATAAGTAAACCAAATGTCATTTTTACCCACACACATTGCACAACATTCACACATTTGAATCATACTTGTAAAACGAACAGTGCATGCTTCTATTCTACTTTTAAGCTTATTCTTTGATTCTAAGCTTATTTTTGAATTCTAATGACACGGAGACAATTATATGTGTAAGGGTTGTCATATAAGTAAACCAAATGTCATTTCTAACCACACTCATTCCACAACATTCGCACATTTAAATCGAACTTGTAAAACGAATTGTGCATGCTTCTATTCTACTTTTACGCTTATTCTTTGATTCGAAGCTTATTTTTGAATTCTAATGACACGGAGACGATTATATGTGTTAGGGTTGTCATATAAGTAAACCAAATGTCATTTTTACCCACACACATTGCACAACATTCACACATTTGAATCATATTTGTAAAACGAACTGTGCATGCATCTATTCTACTTTTAAGCTTATTCTTTGATTCTAAGCTTATTTTTGAATTCTAATGACACGGAGACGATTATAAGTGTCAGAGTTGTCATATAAGTAAACCAAATGTCATTTCTAACCACACTCATTCCACAACATTCACACATTTGAATCGAACTTGTAAAACGAATTGTGCATGCTTCAATTCTACTTTTAAGCTTATTCTTTGATTCTAAGCTTATTTTTAAATTCTAATGACACGGAGACGATTATATGTGTTAGGGTTGTCATATAAGTAAACCAAATGTCATTTTTACCCACACACATTGGACAACATTCACACATTTGAATCATACTTGTAAAACGAATTGTGCATGCTTCTATTCTACTTTTAAGCTTATTCTTTGATTCTAAGCTTATTTTTGAATTCTAATGACACGGAGACGATAATATGTGTTAGGGTTGTCATATAAGTAAACCAAATGTAATTTCTACCCACACACATTGCACAACATTCACACATTTGAATCATACTTGTAAAACGAACTGTGCATGCTTCTATTCTACTTTTAAGCTTATTCTTTGATTCTAAGCTTATTTTTGAATTCTAATGACACGGAGACGATTATATGTGTTAGGGTTGTCATATAAGTAAACCAAATGTCATTTCTAACCACACACATTGCACAACATTCACACATTTGAATCGAACTTGTAAAACGAACTATGCGTGCATCTATTCTACTTTTCAGCTTATTCTTTGATTCTAAGATTATTTTTGAATTCTAATGACACGGAGACGATAATATGTGTTAGGGTTGTCATATAAGTAAACAAAATGTCATTTTTACCCACACACATTGCACACCATTCACACATTTGAATCATACTTGTAAAACGAACTGTGCATGCTTCTATTCTACTTTTAAGCTTATTCTTTGATTCTAATCTTATTTTTGAATTCTAATGACACGGAGACGATTATATGTGTTAGGGTTGTCATATAAGTAAACCAAATGTCATTTCTAACCACACTCATACCACAACATTCACACATTTGAATCGAACTTGTAAAACGAACTGTGCATGCTTCCATTCTACTTTTAAGCTTATTCTTTGATTCTAACCTTATTTTTGAATTTTAAGGACACGGAGACGATTATATGTGTTAGGGTTGTCATATAAGTAAAACAAATGTCATTTCTACCCACACCCACTGCACAACATTCACACATTTGAATCCAACTTGTAAAACGAACTGTGCATGCTTCTATTATACTTTTAAAATTATTCTTTGATGCTAAGCTTATTTTTGAATTCTAATGACACGGAGACGATAATATGTGTTAGGGTTGTCATATAAGGAAACCAAATGTCATTTCTAACCACACTAATTCCATAACATTCGCACATTTGAATCAAACTTGTAAAATGAACTGTGCATGTTTCTATTCTACTTTTAAGCTTAATCTTCGATTCTAAGCTTATTTTTGAATTCTAATGACACGGAGATGATTATATGTGTTAGGGTTGTCATATAGTAAACCAAATATCATTTCTAACCACACTCATTCCACAAAATTCACACATTTGAATCGAACTTGTAAAACGAACTCTGCATGCTTTTATTCTACTTTTAAGCTTATTCTTTGATTCTAATCTTATTTTTGAATTCTAATGACACGGAGACGATTATATGTGTTAGGGTTGTCATATAAGTAAACCAAATGTCATTTCTAACCACACTCATTCCACAACATTCGCACATTTAAATCGAACTTGTAAAACAAATTGTGCATGCTTCTATTCTACTTTTAAGCTTATTCTTTGATTCGAAGCTTATTTTTGAATTCTAATGACACGGAGACGATTATATGTGTTAGGGTTGTCATATAAGTAAACCAAATGTCATTTTTACCCACACACATTGCACAACATTCACACATTTGAATCATACTTGTAAAACGAACAGTGCATGCTTCTATTCTACTTTTAAGCTTATTCTTTGATTCTAAGCTTATTTTTGAATTCTAATGACACGGAGACAATTATATGTGTAAGGGTTGTCATATAAGTAAACCAAATGTCATTTCTAACCACACTCATTCCACAACATTCGCACATTTAAATCGAACTTGTAAAACGAATTGTGCATGCTTCTATTCTACTTTTACGCTTATTCTTTGATTCGAAGCTTATTTTTGAATTCTAATGACACGGAGACGATTATATGTGTTAGGGTTGTCATATAAGTAAACCAAATGTCATTTTTACCCACACACATTGCACAACATTCACACATTTGAATCATATTTGTAAAACGAACTGTGCATGCATCTATTCTACTTTTAAGCTTATTCTTTGATTCTAAGCTTATTTTTGAATTCTAATGACACGGAGACGATTATAAGTGTCAGAGTTGTCATATAAGTAAACCAAATGTCATTTCTAACCACACTCATTCCACAACATTCACACATTTGAATCGAACTTGTAAAACGAATTGTGCATGCTTCAATTCTACTTTTAAGCTTATTCTTTGATTCTAAGCTTATTTTTAAATTCTAATGACACGGAGACGATTATATGTGTTAGGGTTGTCATATAAGTAAACCAAATGTCATTTTTACCCACACACATTGGACAACATTCACACATTTGAATCATACTTGTAAAACGAATTGTGCATGCTTCTATTCTACTTTTAAGCTTATTCTTTGATTCTAAGCTTATTTTTGAATTCTAATGACACGGAGACGATAATATGTGTTAGGGTTGTCATATAAGTAAACCAAATGTAATTTCTACCCACACACATTGCACAACATTCACACATTTGAATCATACTTGTAAAACGAACTGTGCATGCTTCTATTCTACTTTTAAGCTTATTCTTTGATTCTAAGCTTATTTTTGAATTCTAATGACACGGAGACGATTATATGTGTTAGGGTTGTCATATAAGTAAACCAAATGTCATTTCTAACCACACACATTGCACAACATTCACACATTTGAATCGAACTTGTAAAACGAACTATGCGTGCATCTATTCTACTTTTCAGCTTATTCTTTGATTCTAAGATTATTTTTGAATTCTAATGACACGGAGACGATAATATGTGTTAGGGTTGTCATATAAGTAAACAAAATGTCATTTTTACCCACACACATTGCACACCATTCACACATTTGAATCATACTTGTAAAACGAACTGTGCATGCTTCTATTCTACTTTTAAGCTTATTCTTTGATTCTAATCTTATTTTTGAATTCTAATGACACGGAGACGATTATATGTGTTAGGGTTGTCATATAAGTAAACCAAATGTCATTTCTAACCACACTCATACCACAACATTCACACATTTGAATCGAACTTGTAAAACGAACTGTGCATGCTTCCATTCTACTTTTAAGCTTATTCTTTGATTCTAACCTTATTTTTGAATTTTAAGGACACGGAGACGATTATATGTGTTAGGGTTGTCATATAAGTAAAACAAATGTCATTTCTACCCACACCCACTGCACAACATTCACACATTTGAATCCAACTTGTAAAACGAACTGTGCATGCTTCTATTATACTTTTAAAATTATTCTTTGATGCTAAGCTTATTTTTGAATTCTAATGACACGGAGACGATAATATGTGTTAGGGTTGTCATATAAGGAAACCAAATGTCATTTCTAACCACACTAATTCCATAACATTCGCACATTTGAATCAAACTTGTAAAATGAACTGTGCATGTTTCTATTCTACTTTTAAGCTTAATCTTCGATTCTAAGCTTATTTTTGAATTCTAATGACACGGAGATGATTATATGTGTTAGGGTTGTCATATAGTAAACCAAATATCATTTCTAACCACACTCATTCCACAAAATTCACACATTTGAATCGAACTTGTAAAACGAACTCTGCATGCTTTTATTCTACTTTTAAGCTTATTCTTTGATTCTAATCTTATTTTTGAATTCTAATGACACGGAGACGATTATATGTGTTAGGGTTGTCATATAAGTAAACCAAATGTCATTTCTAACCACACTCATTCCACAACATTCGCACATTTAAATCGAACTTGTAAAACAAATTGTGCATGCTTCTATTCTACTTTTAAGCTTATTCTTTGATTCGAAGCTTATTTTTGAATTCTAATGACACGGAGACGATTATATGTGTTAGGGTTGTCATATAAGTAAACCAAATGTCATTTTTACCCACACACATTGCACAACATTCACACATTTGAATCATACTTGTAAAACGAACAGTGCATGCTTCTATTCTACTTTTAAGCTTATTCTTTGATTCTAATCTTATTTTTGAATTCTAATGACACGGAGACGATTATATGTGTTAGGGTTGTCATATAAGTAAACCAAATGTCATTTCTAACCACACTCATTCCACAACATTCGCACATTTAAATCGAACTTGTAAAACGAATTGTGCATGCTTCTATTCTACTTTTAAGCTTATTCTTTGATTCTAAGCTTATTTTTGAATTCTAATGACACGGAGACGATTATATGTGTTAGGGTTGTCATATAAGTAAACCAAATGTCAATTCTAACCACACTCATTCCACAACATTCACACAATTGAATCAAACTTCTAAAACGAACTGTGCATGCTTCTATTCTAGTTTTAAGCTTATTCTTTGATTGAAAGCTTATTTTTGAATTCTAATGACACGGAGACGATAATATGTGTTAGGGTTGTCATATAAGTAAACCAAATGTAATTTTTACCCACACACATTGCACAACATTCACACATTTGAATCATACTTGTAAAACGAACTGTGCATGCTTCTATTCTACTTTTAAGCTTATTCTTTGATTCTAAGCTTATTTTTGAATTCTAATGACACGGAGACGATTATATGTGTTAGGGTTGTCATATAAGTAAACCAAATGTCATTTCTAACCACACTCATACCACAACATTCACACATTTGAATCGAACTTGTAAAACGAACTGTGCATGCTTCTATTCTACTTTTAAGCTTATTCTTTGATTCTAACCTTATTTTTGAATTTTAAGGACACGGAGACGATTATATGTGTTAGGGTTGTCATATAAGTAAACCAAATGTCATTTCTACCCACACCCACTGCACAACATTCACACATTTGAATCCAACTTGTAAAACGAACTGTGCATGCTTCTATTCTACTTTTAAGCTTATTCTTTGATTCTAACCTTATTTTGGAATTCTAATGACACGGAGACGATTATAAGTGTCAGAGTTGTCATATAAGTAAACCAAATGTCATTTCTAACCACACTCATTCCACAACATTCACACATTTGAATCGAACTTGTAAAACGAATTGTGCATGCTTCAATTCTACTTTTAAGCTTATTCTTTGATTCTAAGCTTATTTTTAAATTCTAATGACACGGAGACGATTATATGTGTTAGGGTTGTCATATAAGTAAACCAAATGTCATTTTTACCCACACACATTGCACAACATTCACACATTTGAATCATACTTGTAAAACGAATTGTGCATGCTTCTATTCTACTTTTAAGCTTATTCTTTGATTCTAAGCTTATTTTTGAATTCTAATGACACGGAGACGATAATATGTGTTAGGGTTGTCATATAAGTAAACCAAATGTAATTTCTACCCTCACACATTGCACAACATTCACACATTTGAATCATACTTGTAAAACGAACTGTGCATGCTTCTATTCTACTTTTAAGCTTATTCTTTGATTCTAAGCTTATTTTTGAATTCTAATGACACGGAGACGATTATAAGTGTCAGAGTTGTCATATAAGTAAACCAAATGTCATTTCTAACCACACTCATTCCACAACATTCACACATTTGAATCGAACTTGTAAAACGAATTGTGCATGCTTCAATTCTACTTTTAAGCTTATTTTTTGATTCTAAGCTTATTTTTAAATTCTAATGACACGGAGACGATTATATGTGTTAGGGTTGTCATATAAGTAAACCAAATGTCATTTTTACCCACACACATTGCACAACATTCACACATTAGAATCATACTTGTAAAACGAATTGTGCATGCTTCTATTCTACTTTTTAGCTTATTCTTTGATGCTAAGCTTATTTTTGAATTCTAATGACACGGAGACGATAATATGTGTTTGGGTTGTCATATAAGTAAACCAAATGTAATTTCTACCCACACACATTGCACAACATTCACACATTTGAATCAAACTTGTAAAATGAACTGTGCATGTTTCTATTCTACTTTTAAGCTTAATCTTCGATTCTAAGCTTATTTTTGAATTCTAATGACACGGAGATGATTATATGTGTTAGGGTTGTCATATAGTAAACCAAATATCATTTCTAACCACACTCATTCCACAAAATTCACACATTTGAATCGAACTTGTAAAACGAACTCTGCATGCTTTTATTCTACTTTTAAGCTTATTCTTTGATTCTAAGCTTATTTTTGAATTCTAATGACACGGAGACGATTATATGTGTTAGGGTTGTCATATAAGTAAACCAAATGTCATTTCTACTACCCTCACATTGCACAATATTCACACATTTGAATCAAACTTGTAAAACGAACCGTGCATGCTTCTATTCTACTTTTAAGCTTATTCTTTGATTCTAATCTTATTTTTGAATTCTAATGACACGGAGACGATTATATGTGTTAGGGTTGTCATATAAGTAAACCAAATGTCATTTCTAACCACACTCATTCCACAACATTCGCACATTTAAATCGAACTTGTAAAACAAATTGTGCATGCTTCTATTCTACTTTTAAGCTTATTCTTTGATTCGAAGCTTATTTTTGAATTCTAATGACACGGAGACGATTATATGTGTTAGGGTTGTCATATAAGTAAACCAAATGTCATTTTTACCCACACACATTGCACAACATTCACACATTTGAATCATACTTGTAAAACGAACAGTGCATGCTTCTATTCTACTTTTAAGCTTATTCTTTGATTCTAAGCTTATTTTTGAATTCTAATGACACGGAGACAATTATATGTGTAAGGGTTGTCATATAAGTAAACCAAATGTCATTTCTAACCACACTCATTCCACAACATTCGCACATTTAAATCGAACTTGTAAAACGAATTGTGCATGCTTCTATTCTACTTTTACGCTTATTCTTTGATTCGAAGCTTATTTTTGAATTCTAATGACACGGAGACGATTATATGTGTTAGGGTTGTCATATAAGTAAACCAAATGTCATTTTTACCCACACACATTGCACAACATTCACACATTTGAATCATATTTGTAAAACGAACTGTGCATGCATCTATTCTACTTTTAAGCTTATTCTTTGATTCTAAGCTTATTTTTGAATTCTAATGACACGGAGACGATTATAAGTGTCAGAGTTGTCATATAAGTAAACCAAATGTCATTTCTAACCACACTCATTCCACAACATTCACACATTTGAATCGAACTTGTAAAACGAATTGTGCATGCTTCAATTCTACTTTTAAGCTTATTCTTTGATTCTAAGCTTATTTTTAAATTCTAATGACACGGAGACGATTATATGTGTTAGGGTTGTCATATAAGTAAACCAAATGTCATTTTTACCCACACACATTGGACAACATTCACACATTTGAATCATACTTGTAAAACGAATTGTGCATGCTTCTATTCTACTTTTAAGCTTATTCTTTGATTCTAAGCTTATTTTTGAATTCTAATGACACGGAGACGATAATATGTGTTAGGGTTGTCATATAAGTAAACCAAATGTAATTTCTACCCACACACATTGCACAACATTCACACATTTGAATCATACTTGTAAAACGAACTGTGCATGCTTCTATTCTACTTTTAAGCTTATTCTTTGATTCTAAGCTTATTTTTGAATTCTAATGACACGGAGACGATTATATGTGTTAGGGTTGTCATATAAGTAAACCAAATGTCATTTCTAACCACACACATTGCACAACATTCACACATTTGAATCGAACTTGTAAAACGAACTATGCGTGCATCTATTCTACTTTTCAGCTTATTCTTTGATTCTAAGATTATTTTTGAATTCTAATGACACGGAGACGATAATATGTGTTAGGGTTGTCATATAAGTAAACAAAATGTCATTTTTACCCACACACATTGCACACCATTCACACATTTGAATCATACTTGTAAAACGAACTGTGCATGCTTCTATTCTACTTTTAAGCTTATTCTTTGATTCTAATCTTATTTTTGAATTCTAATGACACGGAGACGATTATATGTGTTAGGGTTGTCATATAAGTAAACCAAATGTCATTTCTAACCACACTCATACCACAACATTCACACATTTGAATCGAACTTGTAAAACGAACTGTGCATGCTTCCATTCTACTTTTAAGCTTATTCTTTGATTCTAACCTTATTTTTGAATTTTAAGGACACGGAGACGATTATATGTGTTAGGGTTGTCATATAAGTAAAACAAATGTCATTTCTACCCACACCCACTGCACAACATTCACACATTTGAATCCAACTTGTAAAACGAACTGTGCATGCTTCTATTATACTTTTAAAATTATTCTTTGATGCTAAGCTTATTTTTGAATTCTAATGACACGGAGACGATAATATGTGTTAGGGTTGTCATATAAGGAAACCAAATGTCATTTCTAACCACACTAATTCCATAACATTCGCACATTTGAATCAAACTTGTAAAATGAACTGTGCATGTTTCTATTCTACTTTTAAGCTTAATCTTCGATTCTAAGCTTATTTTTGAATTCTAATGACACGGAGATGATTATATGTGTTAGGGTTGTCATATAGTAAATCAAATATCATTTCTAACCACACTCATTCCACAAAATTCACACATTTGAATCGAACTTGTAAAACGAACTCTGCATGCTTTTATTCTACTTTTAAGCTTATTCTTTGATTCTAATCTTATTTTTGAATTCTAATGACACGGAGACGATTATATGTGTTAGGGTTGTCATATAAGTAAACCAAATGTCATTTCTACTACCCTCACATTGCACAATATTCACACATTTGAATCAAACTTGTAAAACGAACCGTGCATGCTTCTATTCTACTTTTAAGCTTATTCTTTGATTCTAATCTTATTTTTGAATTCTAATGACACGGAGACGATTATATGTGTTAGGGTTGTCATATAAGTAAACCAAATGTCATTTCTACTACCCTCACATTGCACAATATTCACACATTTGAATCAAACTTGTAAAACGAACCGTGCATGCTTCTATTCTACTTTTAAGCTTATTCTTTGATTCTAATCTTATTTTTGAATTCTAATGACACGGAGACGATTATATGTGTTAGGGTTGTCATATAAGTGAACCAAATGTCATTTCTAACCACACTCATTCCACAACATTCGCACATTTAAATCGAACTTGTAAAACGAATTGTGCATGCTTCTATTCTACTTTTAAGCTTATTCTTTGATTCTAAGCTTATTTTTGAATTCTAATGACACGGAGACGATTATATGTGTTAGGGTTGTCATATAAGTAAACCAAATGTCAATTCTAACCACACTCATTCCACAACATTCACACAATTGAATCAAACTTCTAAAACGAACTGTGCATGCTTCTATTCTAGTTTTAAGCTTATTCTTTGATTGAAAGCTTATTTTTGAATTCTAATGACACGGAGACGATTATATGTGTTAGGGTTGTCATATAAGTAAACCAAATGTCATTTTTACCCACACACATTGCACAACATTCACACATTTGAATCATATTTGTAAAACGAACTGTGCATGCATCTATTCTACTTTTAAGCTTATTCTTTGATTCTAAGCTTATTTTTGAATTCTAATGACACGGAGACGATTATAAGTGTCAGAGTTGTCATATAAGTAAACCAAATGTCATTTCTAACCACACTCATTCCACAACATTCACACATTTGAATCGAACTTGTAAAACGAATTGTGCATGCTTCAATTCTACTTTTAAGCTTATTCTTTGATTCTAAGCTTATTTTTAAATTCTAATGACACGGAGACGATTATATGTGTTAGGGTTGTCATATAAGTAAACCAAATGTCATTTTTACCCACACACATTGGACAACATTCACACATTTGAATCATACTTGTAAAACGAATTGTGCATGCTTCTATTCTACTTTTAAGCTTATTCTTTGATTCTAAGCTTATTTTTGAATTCTAATGACACGGAGACGATAATATGTGTTAGGGTTGTCATATAAGTAAACCAAATGTAATTTCTACCCACACACATTGCACAACATTCACACATTTGAATCATACTTGTAAAACGAACTGTGCATGCTTCTATTCTACTTTTAAGCTTATTCTTTGATTCTAAGCTTATTTTTGAATTCTAATGACACGGAGACGATTATATGTGTTAGGGTTGTCATATAAGTAAACCAAATGTCATTTCTAACCACACACATTGCACAACATTCACACATTTGAATCGAACTTGTAAAACGAACTATGCGTGCATCTATTCTACTTTTCAGCTTATTCTTTGATTCTAAGATTATTTTTGAATTCTAATGACACGGAGACGATAATATGTGTTAGGGTTGTCATATAAGTAAACAAAATGTCATTTTTACCCACACACATTGCACACCATTCACACATTTGAATCATACTTGTAAAACGAACTGTGCATGCTTCTATTATACTTTTAAAATTATTCTTTGATGCTAAGCTTATTTTTGAATTCTAATGACACGGAGACGATAATATGTGTTAGGGTTGTCATATAAGGAAACCAAATGTCATTTCTAACCACACTAATTCCATAACATTCGCACATTTGAATCAAACTTGTAAAATGAACTGTGCATGTTTCTATTCTACTTTTAAGCTTAATCTTCGATTCTAAGCTTATTTTTGAATTCTAATGACACGGAGATGATTATATGTGTTAGGGTTGTCATATAGTAAATCAAATATCATTTCTAACCACACTCATTCCACAAAATTCACACATTTGAATCGAACTTGTAAAACGAACTCTGCATGCTTTTATTCTACTTTTAAGCTTATTCTTTGATTCTAATCTTATTTTTGAATTCTAATGACACGGAGACGATTATATGTGTTAGGGTTGTCATATAAGTAAACCAAATGTCATTTCTACTACCCTCACATTGCACAATATTCACACATTTGAATCAAACTTGTAAAACGAACCGTGCATGCTTCTATTCTACTTTTAAGCTTATTCTTTGATTCTAATCTTATTTTTGAATTCTAATGACACGGAGACGATTATATGTGTTAGGGTTGTCATATAAGTAAACCAAATGTCATTTCTACTACCCTCACATTGCACAATATTCACACATTTGAATCAAACTTGTAAAACGAACCGTGCATGCTTCTATTCTACTTTTAAGCTTATTCTTTGATTCTAATCTTATTTTTGAATTCTAATGACACGGAGACGATTATATGTGTTAGGGTTGTCATATAAGTGAACCAAATGTCATTTCTAACCACACTCATTCCACAACATTCGCACATTTAAATCGAACTTGTAAAACGAATTGTGCATGCTTCTATTCTACTTTTAAGCTTATTCTTTGATTCTAAGCTTATTTTTGAATTCTAATGACACGGAGACGATTATATGTGTTAGGGTTGTCATATAAGTAAACCAAATGTCAATTCTAACCACACTCATTCCACAACATTCACACAATTGAATCAAACTTCTAAAACGAACTGTGCATGCTTCTATTCTAGTTTTAAGCTTATTCTTTGATTGAAAGCTTATTTTTGAATTCTAATGACACGGAGACGATTATATGTGTTAGGGTTGTCATATAAGTAAACCAAATGTCATTTTTACCCACACACATTGCACAACATTCACACATTTGAATCATATTTGTAAAACGAACTGTGCATGCATCTATTCTACTTTTAAGCTTATTCTTTGATTCTAAGCTTATTTTTGAATTCTAATGACACGGAGACGATTATAAGTGTCAGAGTTGTCATATAAGTAAACCAAATGTCATTTCTAACCACACTCATTCCACAACATTCACACATTTGAATCGAACTTGTAAAACGAATTGTGCATGCTTCAATTCTACTTTTAAGCTTATTCTTTGATTCTAAGCTTATTTTTAAATTCTAATGACACGGAGACGATTATATGTGTTAGGGTTGTCATATAAGTAAACCAAATGTCATTTTTACCCACACACATTGGACAACATTCACACATTTGAATCATACTTGTAAAACGAATTGTGCATGCTTCTATTCTACTTTTAAGCTTATTCTTTGATTCTAAGCTTATTTTTGAATTCTAATGACACGGAGACGATAATATGTGTTAGGGTTGTCATATAAGTAAACCAAATGTAATTTCTACCCACACACATTGCACAACATTCACACATTTGAATCATACTTGTAAAACGAACTGTGCATGCTTCTATTCTACTTTTAAGCTTATTCTTTGATTCTAAGCTTATTTTTGAATTCTAATGACACGGAGACGATTATATGTGTTAGGGTTGTCATATAAGTAAACCAAATGTCATTTCTAACCACACACATTGCACAACATTCACACATTTGAATCGAACTTGTAAAACGAACTATGCGTGCATCTATTCTACTTTTCAGCTTATTCTTTGATTCTAAGATTATTTTTGAATTCTAATGACACGGAGACGATAATATGTGTTAGGGTTGTCATATAAGTAAACAAAATGTCATTTTTACCCACACACATTGCACACCATTCACACATTTGAATCATACTTGTAAAACGAACTGTGCATGCTTCTATTCTACTTTTAAGCTTATTCTTTGATTCTAATCTTATTTTTGAATTCTAATGACACGGAGACGATTATATGTGTTAGGGTTGTCATATAAGTAAACCAAATGTCATTTCTAACCACACTCATACCACAACATTCACACATTTGAATCGAACTTGTAAAACGAACTGTGCATGCTTCCATTCTACTTTTAAGCTTATTCTTTGATTCTAACCTTATTTTTGAATTTTAAGGACACGGAGACGATTATATGTGTTAGGGTTGTCATATAAGTAAAACAAATGTCATTTCTACCCACACCCACTGCACAACATTCACACATTTGAATCCAACTTGTAAAACGAACTGTGCATGCTTCTATTATACTTTTAAAATTATTCTTTGATGCTAAGCTTATTTTTGAATTCTAATGACACGGAGACGATAATATGTGTTAGGGTTGTCATATAAGGAAACCAAATGTCATTTCTAACCACACTAATTCCATAACATTCGCACATTTGAATCAAACTTGTAAAATGAACTGTGCATGTTTCTATTCTACTTTTAAGCTTAATCTTCGATTCTAAGCTTATTTTTGAATTCTAATGACACGGAGATGATTATATGTGTTAGGGTTGTCATATAGTAAACCAAATATCATTTCTAACCACACTCATTCCACAAAATTCACACATTTGAATCGAACTTGTAAAACGAACTCTGCATGCTTTTATTCTACTTTTAAGCTTATTCTTTGATTCTAATCTTATTTTTGAATTCTAATGACACGGAGACGATTATATGTGTTAGGGTTGTCATATAAGTAAACCAAATGTCATTTCTACTACCCTCACATTGCACAATATTCACACATTTGAATCAAACTTGTAAAACGAACCGTGCATGCTTCTATTCTACTTTTAAGCTTATTCTTTGATTCTAATCTTATTTTTGAATTCTAATGACACGGAGACGATTATATGTGTTAGGGTTGTCATATAAGTAAACCAAATGTCATTTCTACTACCCTCACATTGCACAATATTCACACATTTGAATCAAACTTGTAAAACGAACCGTGCATGCTTCTATTCTACTTTTAAGCTTATTCTTTGATTCTAATCTTATTTTTGAATTCTAATGACACGGAGACGATTATATGTGTTAGGGTTGTCATATAAGTGAACCAAATGTCATTTCTAACCACACTCATTCCACAACATTCGCACATTTAAATCGAACTTGTAAAACGAATTGTGCATGCTTCTATTCTACTTTTAAGCTTATTCTTTGATTCTAAGCTTATTTTTGAATTCTAATGACACGGAGACGATTATATGTGTTAGGGTTGTCATATAAGTAAACCAAATGTCAATTCTAACCACACTCATTCCACAACATTCACACAATTGAATCAAACTTCTAAAACGAACTGTGCATGCTTCTATTCTAGTTTTAAGCTTATTCTTTGATTGAAAGCTTATTTTTGAATTCTAATGACACGGAGACGATAATATGTGTTAGGGTTGTCATATAAGTAAACCAAATGTAATTTTTACCCACACACATTGCACAACATTCACACATTTGAATCATACTTGTAAAACGAACTGTGCATGCTTCTATTCTACTTTTAAGCTTATTCTTTGATTCTAAGCTTATTTTTGAATTCTAATGACACGGAGACGATTATATGTGTTAGGGTTGTCATATAAGTAAACCAAATGTCATTTCTAACCACACTCATACCACAACATTCACACATTTGAATCGAACTTGTAAAACGAACTGTGCATGCTTCTATTCTACTTTTAAGCTTATTCTTTGATTCTAACCTTATTTTTGAATTTTAAGGACACGGAGACGATTATATGTGTTAGGGTTGTCATATAAGTAAACCAAATGTCATTTCTACCCACACCCACTGCACAACATTCACACATTTGAATCCAACTTGTAAAACGAACTGTGCATGCTTCTATTCTACTTTTAAGCTTATTCTTTGATTCTAACCTTATTTTGGAATTCTAATGACACGGAGACGATTATAAGTGTCAGAGTTGTCATATAAGTAAACCAAATGTCATTTCTAACCACACTCATTCCACAACATTCACACATTTGAATCGAACTTGTAAAACGAATTGTGCATGCTTCAATTCTACTTTTAAGCTTATTCTTTGATTCTAAGCTTATTTTTAAATTCTAATGACACGGAGACGATTATATGTGTTAGGGTTGTCATATAAGTAAACCAAATGTCATTTTTACCCACACACATTGCACAACATTCACACATTTGAATCATACTTGTAAAACGAATTGTGCATGCTTCTATTCTACTTTTAAGCTTATTCTTTGATTCTAAGCTTATTTTTGAATTCTAATGACACGGAGACGATAATATGTGTTAGGGTTGTCATATAAGTAAACCAAATGTAATTTCTACCCTCACACATTGCACAACATTCACACATTTGAATCATACTTGTAAAACGAACTGTGCATGCTTCTATTCTACTTTTAAGCTTATTCTTTGATTCTAAGCTTATTTTTGAATTCTAATGACACGGAGACGATTATAAGTGTCAGAGTTGTCATATAAGTAAACCAAATGTCATTTCTAACCACACTCATTCCACAACATTCACACATTTGAATCGAACTTGTAAAACGAATTGTGCATGCTTCAATTCTACTTTTAAGCTTATTCTTTGATTCTAAGCTTATTTTTAAATTCTAATGACACGGAGACGATTATATGTGTTAGGGTTGTCATATAAGTAAACCAAATGTCATTTTTACCCACACACATTGCACAACATTCACACATTTGAATCATACTTGTAAAACGAATTGTGCATGCTTCTATTCTACTTTTAAGCTTATTTTTTGATTCTAAGCTTATTTTTGAATTCTAATGACACGGAGACGATAATATGTGTTAGGGTTGTCATATAAGTAAACCAAATGTAATTTCTACCCTCACACATTGCACAACATTCACACATTTGAATCATACTTGTAAAACGAACTGTGCATGCTTCTATTCTACTTTTAAGCTTATTCTTTGATTCTAAGCTTATTTTTGAATTCTAATGACACGGAGACGATTATATGTGTTAGGGTTGTCATATAAGGAAACCAAATGTCATTTCTAACCACACTAATTCCATAACATTCGCACATTTGAATCAAACTTGTAAAATGAACTGTGCATGTTTCTATTCTACTTTTAAGCTTATTCTTTGATTCTAAGCTTATTTTTGAATTCTAATGACACGGAGACGATTATAAGTGTCAGTGTTGTCATATAAGTAAACCAAATGTCATTTCTAACCACACTCATTCCACAACATTCACACATTTGAATCGAACTTGTAAAACGAATTGTGCATGCTTCAATTCTACTTTTAAGCTTATTCTTTGATTCTAAGCTTATTTTTAAATTCTAATGACACGGAGACGATTATATGTGTTAGGGTTGTCATATAAGTAAACCAAATGTCATTTTTACCCACACACATTGCACAACATTCACACATTTGAATCATACTTGTAAAACGAATTGTGCATGCTTCTATTCTACTTTTAAGCTTATTCTTTGATTCTAAGCTTATTTTTGAATTCTAATGACACGGAGACGATAATATGTGTTAGGGTTGTCATATAAGTAAACCAAATGTAATTTCTACCCTCACACATTGCACAACATTCACACATTTGAATCATACTTGTAAAACGAACTGTGCATGCTTCTATTCTACTTTTAAGCTTATTCTTTGATTCTAAGCTTATTTTTGAATTCTAATGACACGGAGACGATTATATGTGTTAGGGTTGTCATATAAGGAAACCAAATGTCATTTCTAACCACACTAATTCCATAACATTCGCACATTTGAATCAAACTTGTAAAATGAACTGTGCATGTTTCTATTCTACTTTTAAGCTTATTCTTTGATTCTAAGCTTATTTTTGAATTCTAATGACACGGAGACGATTATAAGTGTCAGAGTTGTCATATAAGTAAACCAAATGTCATTTCTAACCACACTCATTCCACAACATTCACACATTTGAATCGAACTTGTAAAACGAATTGTGCATGCTTCAATTCTACTTTTAAGCTTATTCTTTGATTCTAAGCTTATTTTTAAATTCTAATGACACGGAGACGATTATATGTGTTAGGGTTGTCATATAAGTAAACCAAATGTCATTTTTACCCACACACATTGCACAACATTCACACATTTGAATCATACTTGTAAAACGAATTGTGCATGCTTCTATTCTACTTTTAAGCTTATTCTTTGATTCTAAGCTTATTTTTGAATTCTAATGACACGGAGACGATAATATGTGTTAGGGTTGTCATATAAGTAAACCAAATGTAATTTCTACCCACACACATTGCACAACATTCACACATTTGAATCATACTTGTAAAACGAACTGTGCATGCTTCTATTCTACTTTTAAGCTTATTCTTTGATTCTAAGCTTATTTTTGAATTCTAATGACACGGAGACGATTATATGTGTTAGGGTTGTCATATAAGTAAACCAAATGTCATTTTTACCCACACACATTGCACAACATTCACACATTTGAATCATACTTGTAAAACGAACTGTGCATGCTTCTATTCTACTTTTAAGCTTATTCTTTGATTCTAAGCTTATTTTTGAATTCTAATGACACGGAGACGATAATATGTGTTAGGGTTGTCATATAAGTAAACCAAATGTCATTTTTACCCACACACATTGCACACCATTCACACATTTGAATCATACTTGTAAAACGAACTGTGCATGCTTCAATTCTACTTTTAAGCTTATTCTTTGATTCTAAGCTTATTTTTGAATTCTAATGACACGGAGACGATTATAAGTGTCAGAGTTGTCATATAAGTAAACCAAATGTCATTTCTAACCACACTCATTCCACAACATTCACACATTTGAATCGAACTTGTAAAACGAATTGTGCATGCTTCAATTCTACTTTTAAGCTTATTCTTTGATTCTAAGCTTATTTTTAAATTCTAATGACACGGAGACGATTATATGTGTTAGGGTTGTCATATAAGTAAACCAAATGTCATTTTTACCCACACACATTGCACAACATTCACACATTTGAATCATACTTGTAAAACGAATTGTGCATGCTTCTATTCTACTTTTTAGCTTATTCTTTGATGCTAAGCTTATTTTTGAATTCTAATGACACGGAGACGATAATATGTGTTTGGGTTGTCATATAAGTAAACCAAATGTAATTTCTACCCACACACATTGCACAACATTCACACATTTGAATCAAACTTGTAAAATGAACTGTGCATGTTTCTATTCTACTTTTAAGCTTAATCTTCGATTCTAAGCTTATTTTTGAATTCTAATGACACGGAGATGATTATATGTGTTAGGGTTGTCATATAGTAAACCAAATATCATTTCTAACCACACTCATTCCACAAAATTCACACATTTGAATCGAACTTGTAAAACGAACTCTGCATGCTTTTATTCTACTTTTAAGCTTATTCTTTGATTCTAAGCTTATTTTTGAATTCTAATGACACGGAGACGATTATATGTGTTAGGGTTGTCATATAAGTAAACCAAATGTCATTTCTACTACCCTCACATTGCACAATATTCACACATTTGAATCAAACTTGTAAAACGAACCGTGCATGCTTCTATTCTACTTTTAAGCTTATTCTTTGATTCTAATCTTATTTTTGAATTCTAATGACACGGAGACGATTATATGTGTTAGGGTTGTCATATAAGTAAACCAAATGTCATTTCTAACCACACTCATTCCACAACATTCGCACATTTAAATCGAACTTGTAAAACAAATTGTGCATGCTTCTATTCTACTTTTAAGCTTATTCTTTGATTCGAAGCTTATTTTTGAATTCTAATGACACGGAGACGATTATATGTGTTAGGGTTGTCATATAAGTAAACCAAATGTCATTTTTACCCACACACATTGCACAACATTCACACATTTGAATCATACTTGTAAAACGAACAGTGCATGCTTCTATTCTACTTTTAAGCTTATTCTTTGATTCTAAGCTTATTTTTGAATTCTAATGACACGGAGACAATTATATGTGTAAGGGTTGTCATATAAGTAAACCAAATGTCATTTCTAACCACACTCATTCCACAACATTCGCACATTTAAATCGAACTTGTAAAACGAATTGTGCATGCTTCTATTCTACTTTTACGCTTATTCTTTGATTCGAAGCTTATTTTTGAATTCTAATGACACGGAGACGATTATATGTGTTAGGGTTGTCATATAAGTAAACCAAATGTCATTTTTACCCACACACATTGCACAACATTCACACATTTGAATCATATTTGTAAAACGAACTGTGCATGCATCTATTCTACTTTTAAGCTTATTCTTTGATTCTAAGCTTATTTTTGAATTCTAATGACACGGAGACGATTATAAGTGTCAGAGTTGTCATATAAGTAAACCAAATGTCATTTCTAACCACACTCATTCCACAACATTCACACATTTGAATCGAACTTGTAAAACGAATTGTGCATGCTTCAATTCTACTTTTAAGCTTATTCTTTGATTCTAAGCTTATTTTTAAATTCTAATGACACGGAGACGATTATATGTGTTAGGGTTGTCATATAAGTAAACCAAATGTCATTTTTACCCACACACATTGGACAACATTCACACATTTGAATCATACTTGTAAAACGAATTGTGCATGCTTCTATTCTACTTTTAAGCTTATTCTTTGATTCTAAGCTTATTTTTGAATTCTAATGACACGGAGACGATAATATGTGTTAGGG
Organism: Spergularia marina; assembly: GCA_963680865.1. Taxonomy (NCBI): domain Eukaryota; kingdom Viridiplantae; phylum Streptophyta; class Magnoliopsida; order Caryophyllales; family Caryophyllaceae; genus Spergularia; species Spergularia marina. The sequence continues at coordinate 13,968,477 of OY804553.1, read as the reverse complement.
TTGTCATATAAGTAAACCAAATGTAATTTCTACCCACACACATTGCACAACATTCACACATTTGAATCATACTTGTAAAACGAACTGTGCATGCTTCTATTCTACTTTTAAGCTTATTCTTTGATTCTAAGCTTATTTTTGAATTCTAATGACACGGAGACGATTATATGTGTTAGGGTTGTCATATAAGTAAACCAAATGTCATTTCTAACCACACACATTGCACAACATTCACACATTTGAATCGAACTTGTAAAACGAACTATGCGTGCATCTATTCTACTTTTCAGCTTATTCTTTGATTCTAAGATTATTTTTGAATTCTAATGACACGGAGACGATAATATGTGTTAGGGTTGTCATATAAGTAAACAAAATGTCATTTTTACCCACACACATTGCACACCATTCACACATTTGAATCATACTTGTAAAACGAACTGTGCATGCTTCTATTCTACTTTTAAGCTTATTCTTTGATTCTAATCTTATTTTTGAATTCTAATGACACGGAGACGATTATATGTGTTAGGGTTGTCATATAAGTAAACCAAATGTCATTTCTAACCACACTCATACCACAACATTCACACATTTGAATCGAACTTGTAAAACGAACTGTGCATGCTTCCATTCTACTTTTAAGCTTATTCTTTGATTCTAACCTTATTTTTGAATTTTAAGGACACGGAGACGATTATATGTGTTAGGGTTGTCATATAAGTAAAACAAATGTCATTTCTACCCACACCCACTGCACAACATTCACACATTTGAATCCAACTTGTAAAACGAACTGTGCATGCTTCTATTATACTTTTAAAATTATTCTTTGATGCTAAGCTTATTTTTGAATTCTAATGACACGGAGACGATAATATGTGTTAGGGTTGTCATATAAGGAAACCAAATGTCATTTCTAACCACACTAATTCCATAACATTCGCACATTTGAATCAAACTTGTAAAATGAACTGTGCATGTTTCTATTCTACTTTTAAGCTTAATCTTCGATTCTAAGCTTATTTTTGAATTCTAATGACACGGAGATGATTATATGTGTTAGGGTTGTCATATAGTAAACCAAATATCATTTCTAACCACACTCATTCCACAAAATTCACACATTTGAATCGAACTTGTAAAACGAACTCTGCATGCTTTTATTCTACTTTTAAGCTTATTCTTTGATTCTAATCTTATTTTTGAATTCTAATGACACGGAGACGATTATATGTGTTAGGGTTGTCATATAAGTAAACCAAATGTCATTTCTACTACCCTCACATTGCACAATATTCACACATTTGAATCAAACTTGTAAAACGAACCGTGCATGCTTCTATTCTACTTTTAAGCTTATTCTTTGATTCTAATCTTATTTTTGAATTCTAATGACACGGAGACGATTATATGTGTTAGGGTTGTCATATAAGTAAACCAAATGTCATTTCTAACCACACTCATTCCACAACATTCGCACATTTAAATCGAACTTGTAAAACGAATTGTGCATGCTTCTATTCTACTTTTAAGCTTATTCTTTGATTCTAAGCTTATTTTTGAATTCTAATGACACGGAGACGATTATATGTGTTAGGGTTGTCATATAAGTAAACCAAATGTCAATTCTAACCACACTCATTCCACAACATTCACACAATTGAATCAAACTTCTAAAACGAACTGTGCATGCTTCTATTCTAGTTTTAAGCTTATTCTTTGATTGAAAGCTTATTTTTGAATTCTAATGACACGGAGACGATAATATGTGTTAGGGTTGTCATATAAGTAAACCAAATGTAATTTTTACCCACACACATTGCACAACATTCACACATTTGAATCATACTTGTAAAACGAACTGTGCATGCTTCTATTCTACTTTTAAGCTTATTCTTTGATTCTAAGCTTATTTTTGAATTCTAATGACACGGAGACGATTATATGTGTTAGGGTTGTCATATAAGTAAACCAAATGTCATTTCTAACCACACTCATACCACAACATTCACACATTTGAATCCAACTTCTAAAACGAACTGTGCATGCTTCTATTCTACTTTTAAGCTTATTCTTTGATTCTAACCTTATTTTGGAATTCTAATGACACGGAGACGATTATAAGTGTCAGAGTTGTCATATAAGTAAACCAAATGTCATTTCTAACCACACTCATTCCACAACATTCACACATTTGAATCGAACTTGTAAAACGAATTGTGCATGCTTCAATTCTACTTTTAAGCTTATTCTTTGATTCTAAGCTTATTTTTAAATTCTAATGACACGGAGACGATTATATGTGTTAGGGTTGTCATATAAGTAAACCAAATGTCATTTTTACCCACACACATTGCACAACATTCACACATTTGAATCATACTTGTAAAACGAATTGTGCATGCTTCTATTCTACTTTTAAGCTTATTCTTTGATTCTAAGCTTATTTTTGAATTCTAATGACACGGAGACGATAATATGTGTTAGGGTTGTCATATAAGTAAACCAAATGTAATTTCTACCCTCACACATTGCACAACATTCACACATTTGAATCATACTTGTAAAACGAACTGTGCATGCTTCTATTCTACTTTTAAGCTTATTCTTTGATTCTAAGCTTATTTTTGAATTCTAATGACACGGAGACGATTATATGTGTTAGGGTTGTCATATAAGGAAACCAAATGTCATTTCTAACCACACTAATTCCATAACATTCGCACATTTGAATCAAACTTGTAAAATGAACTGTGCATGTTTCTATTCTACTTTTAAGCTTATTCTTTGATTCTAAGCTTATTTTTGAATTCTAATGACACGGAGACGATTATAAGTGTCAGAGTTGTCATATAAGTAAACCAAATGTCATTTCTAACCACACTCATTCCACAACATTCACACATTTGAATCGAACTTGTAAAACGAATTGTGCATGCTTCAATTCTACTTTTAAGCTTATTCTTTGATTCTAAGCTTATTTTTAAATTCTAATGACACGGAGACGATTATATGTGTTAGGGTTGTCATATAAGTAAACCAAATGTCATTTTTACCCACACACATTGCACAACATTCACACATTTGAATCATACTTGTAAAACGAATTGTGCATGCTTCTATTCTACTTTTAAGCTTATTCTTTGATTCTAAGCTTATTTTTGAATTCTAATGACACGGAGACGATAATATGTGTTAGGGTTGTCATATAAGTAAACCAAATGTAATTTCTACCCACACACATTGCACAACATTCACACATTTGAATCATACTTGTAAAACGAACTGTGCATGCTTCTATTCTACTTTTAAGCTTATTCTTTGATTCTAAGCTTATTTTTGAATTCTAATGACACGGAGACGATTATATGTGTTAGGGTTGTCATATAAGTAAACCAAATGTCATTTTTACCCACACACATTGCACAACATTCACACATTTGAATCATACTTGTAAAACGAACTGTGCATGCTTCTATTCTACTTTTAAGCTTATTCTTTGATTCTAAGCTTATTTTTGAATTCTAATGACACGGAGACGATAATATGTGTTAGGGTTGTCATATAAGTAAACCAAATGTCATTTTTACCCACACACATTGCACACCATTCACACATTTGAATCATACTTGTAAAACGAACTGTGCATGCTTCAATTCTACTTTTAAGCTTATTCTTTGATTCTAAGCTTATTTTTGAATTCTAATGACACGGAGACGATTATAAGTGTCAGAGTTGTCATATAAGTAAACCAAATGTCATTTCTAACCACACTCATTCCACAACATTCACACATTTGAATCGAACTTGTAAAACGAATTGTGCATGCTTCAATTCTACTTTTAAGCTTATTCTTTGATTCTAAGCTTATTTTTAAATTCTAATGACACGGAGACGATTATATGTGTTAGGGTTGTCATATAAGTAAACCAAATGTCATTTTTACCCACACACATTGCACAACATTCACACATTTGAATCATACTTGTAAAACGAATTGTGCATGCTTCTATTCTACTTTTTAGCTTATTCTTTGATGCTAAGCTTATTTTTAAATTCTAATGACACGGAGACGATTATATGTGTTAGGGTTGTCATATAAGTAAACCAAATGTCATTTTTACCCACACACATTGGACAACATTCACACATTTGAATCATACTTGTAAAACGAATTGTGCATGCTTCTATTCTACTTTTAAGCTTATTCTTTGATTCTAAGCTTATTTTTGAATTCTAATGACACGGAGACGATAATATGTGTTAGGGTTGTCATATAAGTAAACCAAATGTAATTTCTACCCACACACATTGCACAACATTCACACATTTGAATCATACTTGTAAAACGAACTGTGCATGCTTCTATTCTACTTTTAAGCTTATTCTTTGATTCTAAGCTTATTTTTGAATTCTAATGACACGGAGACGATTATATGTGTTAGGGTTGTCATATAAGTAAACCAAATGTCATTTCTAACCACACACATTGCACAACATTCACACATTTGAATCGAACTTGTAAAACGAACTATGCGTGCATCTATTCTACTTTTCAGCTTATTCTTTGATTCTAAGATTATTTTTGAATTCTAATGACACGGAGACGATAATATGTGTTAGGGTTGTCATATAAGTAAACAAAATGTCATTTTTACCCACACACATTGCACACCATTCACACATTTGAATCATACTTGTAAAACGAACTGTGCATGCTTCTATTCTACTTTTAAGCTTATTCTTTGATTCTAATCTTATTTTTGAATTCTAATGACACGGAGACGATTATATGTGTTAGGGTTGTCATATAAGTAAACCAAATGTCATTTCTAACCACACTCATACCACAACATTCACACATTTGAATCGAACTTGTAAAACGAACTGTGCATGCTTCCATTCTACTTTTAAGCTTATTCTTTGATTCTAACCTTATTTTTGAATTTTAAGGACACGGAGACGATTATATGTGTTAGGGTTGTCATATAAGTAAAACAAATGTCATTTCTACCCACACCCACTGCACAACATTCACACATTTGAATCCAACTTGTAAAACGAACTGTGCATGCTTCTATTATACTTTTAAAATTATTCTTTGATGCTAAGCTTATTTTTGAATTCTAATGACACGGAGACGATAATATGTGTTAGGGTTGTCATATAAGGAAACCAAATGTCATTTCTAACCACACTAATTCCATAACATTCGCACATTTGAATCAAACTTGTAAAATGAACTGTGCATGTTTCTATTCTACTTTTAAGCTTAATCTTCGATTCTAAGCTTATTTTTGAATTCTAATGACACGGAGATGATTATATGTGTTAGGGTTGTCATATAGTAAACCAAATATCATTTCTAACCACACTCATTCCACAAAATTCACACATTTGAATCGAACTTGTAAAACGAACTCTGCATGCTTTTATTCTACTTTTAAGCTTATTCTTTGATTCTAATCTTATTTTTGAATTCTAATGACACGGAGACGATTATATGTGTTAGGGTTGTCATATAAGTAAACCAAATGTCATTTCTACTACCCTCACATTGCACAATATTCACACATTTGAATCAAACTTGTAAAACGAACCGTGCATGCTTCTATTCTACTTTTAAGCTTATTCTTTGATTCTAATCTTATTTTTGAATTCTAATGACACGGAGACGATTATATGTGTTAGGGTTGTCATATAAGTAAACCAAATGTCATTTCTAACCACACTCATTCCACAACATTCGCACATTTAAATCGAACTTGTAAAACGAATTGTGCATGCTTCTATTCTACTTTTAAGCTTATTCTTTGATTCTAAGCTTATTTTTGAATTCTAATGACACGGAGACGATTATATGTGTTAGGGTTGTCATATAAGTAAACCAAATGTCAATTCTAACCACACTCATTCCACAACATTCACACAATTGAATCAAACTTCTAAAACGAACTGTGCATGCTTCTATTCTAGTTTTAAGCTTATTCTTTGATTGAAAGCTTATTTTTGAATTCTAATGACACGGAGACGATAATATGTGTTAGGGTTGTCATATAAGTAAACCAAATGTAATTTTTACCCACACACATTGCACAACATTCACACATTTGAATCATACTTGTAAAACGAACTGTGCATGCTTCTATTCTACTTTTAAGCTTATTCTTTGATTCTAAGCTTATTTTTGAATTCTAATGACACGGAGACGATTATATGTGTTAGGGTTGTCATATAAGTAAACCAAATGTCATTTCTAACCACACTCATACCACAACATTCACACATTTGAATCGAACTTGTAAAACGAACTGTGCATGCTTCTATTCTACTTTTAAGCTTATTCTTTGATTCTAACCTTATTTTTGAATTTTAAGGACACGGAGACGATTATATGTGTTAGGGTTGTCATATAAGTAAACCAAATGTCATTTCTACCCACACCCACTGCACAACATTCACACATTTGAATCCAACTTGTAAAACGAACTGTGCATGCTTCTATTCTACTTTTAAGCTTATTCTTTGATTCTAACCTTATTTTGGAATTCTAATGACACGGAGACGATTATAAGTGTCAGAGTTGTCATATAAGTAAACCAAATGTCATTTCTAACCACACTCATTCCACAACATTCACACATTTGAATCGAACTTGTAAAACGAATTGTGCATGCTTCAATTCTACTTTTAAGCTTATTCTTTGATTCTAAGCTTATTTTTAAATTCTAATGACACGGAGACGATTATATGTGTTAGGGTTGTCATATAAGTAAACCAAATGTCATTTTTACCCACACACATTGCACAACATTCACACATTTGAATCATACTTGTAAAAGGAATTGTGCATGCTTCTATTCTACTTTTAAGCTTATTCTTTGATTCTAAGCTTATTTTTGAATTCTAATGACACGGAGACGATAATATGTGTTAGGGTTGTCATATAAGTAAACCAAATGTAATTTCTACCCTCACACATTGCACAACATTCACACATTTGAATCATACTTGTAAAACGAACTGTGCATGCTTCTATTCTACTTTTAAGCTTATTCTTTGATTCTAAGCTTATTTTTGAATTCTAATGACACGGAGACGATTATATGTGTTAGGGTTGTCATATAAGGAAACCAAATGTCATTTCTAACCACACTAATTCCATAACATTCGCACATTTGAATCAAACTTGTAAAATGAACTGTGCATGTTTCTATTCTACTTTTAAGCTTATTCTTTGATTCTAAGCTTATTTTTGAATTCTAATGACACGGAGACGATTATAAGTGTCAGAGTTGTCATATAAGTAAACCAAATGTCATTTCTAACCACACTCATTCCACAACATTCACACATTTGAATCGAACTTGTAAAACGAATTGTGCATGCTTCAATTCTACTTTTAAGCTTATTCTTTGATTCTAAGCTTATTTTTAAATTCTAATGACACGGAGACGATTATATGTGTTAGGGTTGTCATATAAGTAAACCAAATGTCATTTTTACCCACACACATTGCACAACATTCACACATTTGAATCATACTTGTAAAACGAATTGTGCATGCTTCTATTATACTTTTAAGCTTATTCTTTGATTCTAAGCTTATTTTTGAATTCTAATGACACGGAGACGATAATATGTGTTAGGGTTGTCATATAAGTAAACCAAATGTAATTTCTACCCACACACATTGCACAACATTCACACATTTGAATCATACTTGTAAAACGAACTGTGCATGCTTCTATTCTACTTTTAAGCTTATTCTTTGATTCTAAGCTTATTTTTGAATTCTAATGACACGGAGACGATTATATGTGTTAGGGTTGTCATATAAGTAAACCAAATGTCATTTTTACCCACACACATTGCACAACATTCACACATTTGAATCATACTTGTAAAACGAACTGTGCATGCTTCTATTCTACTTTTAAGCTTATTCTTTGATTCTAAGCTTATTTTTGAATTCTAATGACACGGAGACGATAATATGTGTTAGGGTTGTCATATAAGTAAACCAAATGTCATTTTTACCCACACACATTGCACACCATTCACACATTTGAATCATACTTGTAAAACGAACTGTGCATGCTTCAATTCTACTTTTAAGCTTATTCTTTGATTCTAAGCTTATTTTTGAATTCTAATGACACGGAGACGATTATAAGTGTCAGAGTTGTCATATAAGTAAACCAAATGTCATTTCTAACCACACTCATTCCACAACATTCACACATTTGAATCGAACTTGTAAAACGAATTGTGCATGCTTCAATTCTACTTTTAAGCTTATTCTTTGATTCTAAGCTTATTTTTAAATTCTAATGACACGGAGACGATTATATGTGTTAGGGTTGTCATATAAGTAATCCAAATGTCATTTTTACCCACACACATTGCACAACATTCACACATTTGAATCATACTTGTAAAACGAATTGTGCATGCTTCTATTCTACTTTTTAGCTTATTCTTTGATGCTAAGCTTATTTTTGAATTCTAATGACACGGAGACGATAATATGTGTTAGGGTTGTCATATAAGTAAACCAAATGTAATTTCTACCCACACACATTGCACAACATTCACACATTTGAATCAAACTTGTAAAATGAACTGTGCATGTTTCTATTCTACTTTTAAGCTTAATCTTCGATTCTAAGCTTATTTTTGAATTCTAATGACACGGAGATGATTATATGTGTTAGGGTTGTCATATAGTAAACCAAATATCATTTCTAACCACACTCATTCCACAAAATTCACACATTTGAATCGAACTTGTAAAACGAACTCTGCATGCTTTTATTCTACTTTTAAGCTTATTCTTTGATTCTAAGCTTATTTTTGAATTCTAATGACACGGAGACGATTATATGTGTTAGGGTTGTCATATAAGTAAACCAAATGTCATTTCTACTACCCTCACATTGCACAATATTCACACATTTGAATCAAACTTGTAAAACGAACCGTGCATGCTTCTATTCTACTTTTAAGCTTATTCTTTGATTCTAATCTTATTTTTGAATTCTAATGACACGGAGACGATTATATGTGTTAGGGTTGTCATATAAGTAAACCAAATGTCATTTCTAACCACACTCATTCCACAACATTCGCACATTTAAATCGAACTTGTAAAACAAATTGTGCATGCTTCTATTCTACTTTTAAGCTTATTCTTTGATTCGAAGCTTATTTTTGAATTCTAATGACACGGAGACGATTATATGTGTTAGGGTTGTCATATAAGTAAACCAAATGTCATTTTTACCCACACACATTGCACAACATTCACACATTTGAATCATACTTGTAAAACGAACAGTGCATGCTTCTATTCTACTTTTAAGCTTATTCTTTGATTCTAAGCTTATTTTTGAATTCTAATGACACGGAGACAATTATATGTGTAAGGGTTGTCATATAAGTAAACCAAATGTCATTTCTAACCACACTCATTCCACAACATTCGCACATTTAAATCGAACTTGTAAAACGAATTGTGCATGCTTCTATTCTACTTTTACGCTTATTCTTTGATTCGAAGCTTATTTTTGAATTCTAATGACACGGAGACGATTATATGTGTTAGGGTTGTCATATAAGTAAACCAAATGTCATTTTTACCCACACACATTGCACAACATTCACACATTTGAATCATACTTGTAAAACGAACTGTGCATGCATCTATTCTACTTTTAAGCTTATTCTTTGATTCTAAGCTTATTTTTGAATTCTAATGACACGGAGACAATTATATGTGTAAGGGTTGTCATATAAGTAAACCAAATGTCATTTCTAACCACACTCATTCCACAACATTCACACATTTGAATCGAACTTGTAAAACGAACTATGCATGCTTCTATTCTACTTTTATGCTTATTCTTTGATTCTAAGCTTATTTTTGAATTCTAATGACACGGAGACGATTATATGTGTTAGGGTTGTCATATAAGTAAACCAAATGTCATTTCTATCCACACACATTGCACAACATTCACACATTTGAATCGAACTTGTAAAACGAATTGTGCATGCTTCTATTCTACTTTTAAGCTTATTCTTTGATTCTAATCTTATTTTTGAATTCTAATGACACGGAGACGATTATATGTGTTAGGGTTGTCATATAAGTAAACCAAATGTCATTTCTAACCACACTCATACCACAACATTCACACATTTGAATCGAACTTGTAAAACGAACTGTGCATGCTTCTATTCTACTTTTAAGCTTATTCTTTGATTCTAACCTTATTTTTGAATTTTAAGGACACGGAGACGATTATATGTGTTAGGGTTGTCATATAAGTAAACCAAATGTCATTTTACCCACACCCACTGCACAACATTCACACATTTGAATCAAACTTGTAAAACGAACTATGCATGCTTCTATTCTACTTTTATGCTTATTCTTTGATTCTAAGCTTATTTTTGAATTCTAATGACACGGAGACGATTATATGTGTTAGGGTTGTCATATAAGTAAACCAAATGTCATTTTTACCCACACACATTGCACAACATTCACACATTTGAATCATACTTGTAAAACGAACTGTGCATGCTTCTATTCTACTTTTAAGCTTATTCTTTGATTCTAAGCTTATTTTTGAATTCTAATGACACGGAGACGATAATATGTGTTAGGGTTGTCATATAAGTAAACCAAATGTCATTTTTACCCACACACATTGCACACCATTCACACATTTGAATCATACTTGTAAAACGAACTGTGCATGCTTCAATTCTACTTTTAAGCTTATTCTTTGATTCTAAGCTTATTTTTGAATTCTAATGACACGGAGACGATTATATGTGTTAGGGTTGTCATATAAGTAAACCAAATGTCATTTCTATCCACACACATTGCACAACATTCACACATTTGAATCGAACTTGTAAAACGAATTGTGCATGCTTTTATTCTACTTTTAAGCTTATTCTTTGATTCTAATCTTATTTTTGAATTCTAATGACACGGAGACGATTATATGTGTTAGGGTTGTCATATAAGTAAACCAAATGTCATTTCTACTACCCTCACATTGCACAATATTCACACATTTGAATCAAACTTGTAAAACGAACCGTGCATGCTTCTATTCTACTTTTAAGCTTATTCTTTGATTCTAATCTTATTTTTGAATTCTAATGACACGGAGACGATTATATGTGTTAGGGTTGTCATATAAGTAAACCAAATGTCATTTCTAACCACACTCATTCCACAACATTCGCACATTTAAATCGAACTTGTAAAACGAATTGTGCATGCTTCTATTCTACTTTTAAGCTTATTCTTTGATTCTAAGCTTATTTTTGAATTCTAATGACACGGAGACGATTATATGTGTTAGGGTTGTCATATAAGTAAACCAAATGTCAATTCTAACCACACTCATTCCACAACATTCACACAATTGAATCAAACTTCTAAAACGAACTGTGCATGCTTCTATTCTAGTTTTAAGCTTATTCTTTGATTGAAAGCTTATTTTTGAATTCTAATGACACGGAGACGATAATATGTGTTAGGGTTGTCATATAAGTAAACCAAATGTAATTTTTACCCACACACATTGCACAACATTCACATATTTGAATCATACTTGTAAAACGAACTGTGCATGCTTCTATTCTACTTTTAAGCTTATTCTTTGATTCTAAGCTTATTTTTGAATTCTAATGACACGGAGACGATTATATGTGTTAGGGTTGTCATATAAGTAAACCAAATGTCATTTCTAACCACACTCATACCACAACATTCACACATTTGAATCGAACTTGTAAAACGAACTGTGCATGCTTCTATTCTACTTTTAAGCTTATTCTTTGATTCTAACCTTATTTTTGAATTCTAATGACACGGAGACGATTATAAGTGTCAGAGTTGTCATATAAGTAAACCAAATGTCATTTCTAACCACACTCATTCCACAACATTCACACATTTGAATCGAACTTGTAAAACGAATTGTGCATGCTTCAATTCTACTTTTAAGCTTATTCTTTGATTCTAAGCTTATTTTTAAATTCTAATGACACGGAGACGATTATATGTGTTAGGGTTGTCATATAAGTAAACCAAATGTCATTTTTACCCACACACATTGCACAACATTCACACATTTGAATCATACTTGTAAAACGAATTGTGCATGCTTCTATTCTACTTTTAAGCTTATTCTTTGATTCTAAGCTTATTTTTGAATTCTAATGACACGGAGACAATAATATGTGTTAGGGTTGTCATATAAGTAAACCAAATGTAATTTCTACCCTCACACATTGCACAACATTCACACATTTGAATCATACTTGTAAAACGAACTGTGCATGCTTCTATTCTACTTTTAAGCTTATTCTTTGATTCTAAGCTTATTTTTGAATTCTAATGACACGGAGACGATTATATGTGTTAGGGTTGTCATATAAGGAAACCAAATGTCATTTCTAACCACACTAATTCCATAACATTCGCACATTTGAATCAAACTTGTAAAATGAACTGTGCATGTTTCTATTCTACTTTTAAGCTTATTCTTTGATTCTAAGCTTATTTTTGAATTCTAATGACACGGAGACGATTATAAGTGTCAGAGTTGTCATATAAGTAAACCAAATGTCATTTCTAACCACACTCATTCCACAACATTCACACATTTGAATCGAACTTGTAAAACGAATTGTGCATGCTTCTATTCTACTTTTAAGCTTATTCTTTGATTCTAATCTTATTTTTGAATTCTAATGACACGGAGACGATTATATGTGTTAGGGTTGTCATATAAGTAAACCAAATGTCATTTCTAACCACACACATTGCACAACATTCACACATTTGAATCGAACTTGTAAAACGAACTATGCGTGCATCTATTCTACTTTTAAGCTTATTCTTTGATTCTAAGCTTATTTTTGAATTCTAATGACACGGAGACGATAATATGTGTTAGGGTTGTCATATAAGTAAACCAAATGTCATTTTTACCCACACACATTGCACACCATTCACACATTTGAATCATACTTGTAAAACGAACTGTGCATGCTTCTATTCTACTTTTAAGCTTATTCTTTGATTCTAAGCTTATTTTTGAATTCTAATGACACGGAGACGATTATATGTGTTAGGGTTGTCATATAAGTAAACCAAATGTCATTTCTAACCACACACATTGCACAACATTCACACATTTGAATCATATTTGTAAAACGAACTGTGCATGCATCTATTCTACTTTTAAGCTTATTCTTTGATTCTAAGCTTATTTTTGAATTCTAATGACACGGAGACGATTATAAGTGTCAGAGTTGTCATATAAGTAAACCAAATGTCATTTCTAACCACACTCATTCCACAACATTCACACATTTGAATCGAACTTGTAAAACGAATTGTGCATGCTTCAATTCTACTTTTAAGCTTATTCTTTGATTCTAAGCTTATTTTTAAATTCTAATGACACGGAGACGATTATATGTGTTAGGGTTGTCATATAAGTAAACCAAATGTCAATTCTAACCACACTCATTCCACAACATTCACACAATTGAATCAAACTTCTAAAACGAACTGTGCATGCTTCTATTCTAGTTTTAAGCTTATTCTTTGATTGAAAGCTTATTTTTGAATTCTAATGACACGGAGACGATAATATGTGTTAGGGTTGTCATATAAGTAAACCAAATGTAATTTTTACCCACACACATTGCACAACATTCACATATTTGAATCATACTTGTAAAACGAACTGTGCATGCTTCTATTCTACTTTTAAGCTTATTCTTTGATTCTAAGCTTATTTTTGAATTCTAATGACACGGAGACGATTATATGTGTTAGGGTTGTCATATAAGTAAACCAAATGTCATTTCTAACCACACTCATACCACAACATTCACACATTTGAATCGAACTTGTAAAACGAACTGTGCATGCTTCTATTCTACTTTTAAGCTTATTCTTTGATTCTAACCTTATTTTTGAATTCTAATGACACGGAGACGATTATAAGTGTCAGAGTTGTCATATAAGTAAACCAAATGTCATTTCTAACCACACTCATTCCACAACATTCACACATTTGAATCGAACTTGTAAAACGAATTGTGCATGCTTCAATTCTACTTTTAAGCTTATTCTTTGATTCTAAGCTTATTTTTAAATTCTAATGACACGGAGACGATTATATGTGTTAGGGTTGTCATATAAGTAAACCAAATGTCATTTTTACCCACACACATTGCACAACATTCACACATTTGAATCATACTTGTAAAACGAATTGTGCATGCTTCTATTCTACTTTTAAGCTTATTCTTTGATTCTAAGCTTATTTTTGAATTCTAATGACACGGAGACAATAATATGTGTTAGGGTTGTCATATAAGTAAACCAAATGTAATTTCTACCCTCACACATTGCACAACATTCACACATTTGAATCATACTTGTAAAACGAACTGTGCATGCTTCTATTCTACTTTTAAGCTTATTCTTTGATTCTAAGCTTATTTTTGAATTCTAATGACACGGAGACGATTATATGTGTTAGGGTTGTCATATAAGGAAACCAAATGTCATTTCTAACCACACTAATTCCATAACATTCGCACATTTGAATCAAACTTGTAAAATGAACTGTGCATGTTTCTATTCTACTTTTAAGCTTATTCTTTGATTCTAAGCTTATTTTTGAATTCTAATGACACGGAGACGATTATATGTGTTAGGGTTGTCATATAAGGAAACCAAATGTCATTTCTAACCACACTAATTCCATAACATTCGCACATTTGAATCAAACTTGTAAAATGAACTGTGCATGTTTCTATTCTACTTTTAAGCTTATTCTTTGATTCTAAGCTTATTTTTGAATTCTAATGACACGGAGACGATTATAAGTGTCAGAGTTGTCATATAAGTAAACCAAATGTCATTTCTAACCACACTCATACCACAACATTCACACATTTGAATCGAACTTGTAAAACGAACTGTGCATGCTTCTATTCTACTTTTAAGCTTATTCTTTGATTCTAACCTTATTTTTGAATTCTAATGACACGGAGACAATAATATGTGTTAGGGTTGTCATATAAGTAAACCAAATGTAATTTCTACCCTCACACATTGCACAACATTCACACATTTGAATCATACTTGTAAAACGAACTGTGCATGCTTCTATTCTACTTTTAAGCTTATTCTTTGATTCTAAGCTTATTTTTGAATTCTAATGACACGGAGACGATTATATGTGTTAGGGTTGTCATATAAGGAAACCAAATGTCATTTCTAACCACACTAATTCCATAACATTCGCACATTTGAATCAAACTTGTAAAATGAACTGTGCATGTTTCTATTCTACTTTTAAGCTTATTCTTTGATTCTAAGCTTATTTTTGAATTCTAATGACACGGAGACGATTATAAGTGTCAGAGTTGTCATATAAGTAAACCAAATGTCATTTCTAACCACACTCATTCCACAACATTCACACATTTGAATCGAACTTGTAAAACGAATTGTGCATGCTTCTATTCTACTTTTAAGCTTATTCTTTGATTCTAATCTTATTTTTGAATTCTAATGACACGGAGACGATTATATGTGTTAGGGTTGTCATATAAGTAAACCAAATGTCATTTCTAACCACACACATTGCACAACATTCACACATTTGAATCGAACTTGTAAAACGAACTATGCGTGCATCTATTCTACTTTTAAGCTTATTCTTTGATTCTAAGCTTATTTTTGAATTCTAATGACACGGAGACGATAATATGTGTTAGGGTTGTCATATAAGTAAACCAAATGTCATTTTTACCCACACACATTGCACACCATTCACACATTTGAATCATACTTGTAAAACGAACTGTGCATGCTTCTATTCTACTTTTAAGCTTATTCTTTGATTCTAAGCTTATTTTTGAATTCTAATGACACGGAGACGATTATATGTGTTAGGGTTGTCATATAAGTAAACCAAATGTCATTTCTAACCACACACATTGCACAACATTCACACATTTGAATCATATTTGTAAAACGAACTGTGCATGCATCTATTCTACTTTTAAGCTTATTCTTTGATTCTAAGCTTATTTTTGAATTCTAATGACACGGAGACGATTATAAGTGTCAGAGTTGTCATATAAGTAAACCAAATGTCATTTCTAACCACACTCATTCCACAACATTCACACATTTGAATCGAACTTGTAAAACGAATTGTGCATGCTTCAATTCTACTTTTAAGCTTATTCTTTGATTCTAAGCTTATTTTTAAATTCTAATGACACGGAGACGATTATATGTGTTAGGGTTGTCATATAAGTAAACCAAATGTCAATTCTAACCACACTCATTCCACAACATTCACACAATTGAATCAAACTTCTAAAACGAACTGTGCATGCTTCTATTCTAGTTTTAAGCTTATTCTTTGATTGAAAGCTTATTTTTGAATTCTAATGACACGGAGACGATAATATGTGTTAGGGTTGTCATATAAGTAAACCAAATGTAATTTTTACCCACACACATTGCACAACATTCACATATTTGAATCATACTTGTAAAACGAACTGTGCATGCTTCTATTCTACTTTTAAGCTTATTCTTTGATTCTAAGCTTATTTTTGAATTCTAATGACACGGAGACGATTATATGTGTTAGGGTTGTCATATAAGTAAACCAAATGTCATTTCTAACCACACTCATACCACAACATTCACACATTTGAATCGAACTTGTAAAACGAACTGTGCATGCTTCTATTCTACTTTTAAGCTTATTCTTTGATTCTAACCTTATTTTTGAATTCTAATGACACGGAGACGATTATAAGTGTCAGAGTTGTCATATAAGTAAACCAAATGTCATTTCTAACCACACTCATTCCACAACATTCACACATTTGAATCGAACTTGTAAAACGAATTGTGCATGCTTCAATTCTACTTTTAAGCTTATTCTTTGATTCTAAGCTTATTTTTAAATTCTAATGACACGGAGACGATTATATGTGTTAGGGTTGTCATATAAGTAAACCAAATGTCATTTTTACCCACACACATTGCACAACATTCACACATTTGAATCATACTTGTAAAACGAATTGTGCATGCTTCTATTCTACTTTTAAGCTTATTCTTTGATTCTAAGCTTATTTTTGAATTCTAATGACACGGAGACAATAATATGTGTTAGGGTTGTCATATAAGTAAACCAAATGTAATTTCTACCCTCACACATTGCACAACATTCACACATTTGAATCATACTTGTAAAACGAACTGTGCATGCTTCTATTCTACTTTTAAGCTTATTCTTTGATTCTAAGCTTATTTTTGAATTCTAATGACACGGAGACGATTATATGTGTTAGGGTTGTCATATAAGGAAACCAAATGTCATTTCTAACCACACTAATTCCATAACATTCGCACATTTGAATCAAACTTGTAAAATGAACTGTGCATGTTTCTATTCTACTTTTAAGCTTATTCTTTGATTCTAAGCTTATTTTTGAATTCTAATGACACGGAGACGATTATATGTGTTAGGGTTGTCATATAAGGAAACCAAATGTCATTTCTAACCACACTAATTCCATAACATTCGCACATTTGAATCAAACTTGTAAAATGAACTGTGCATGTTTCTATTCTACTTTTAAGCTTATTCTTTGATTCTAAGCTTATTTTTGAATTCTAATGACACGGAGACGATTATAAGTGTCAGAGTTGTCATATAAGTAAACCAAATGTCATTTCTAACCACACTCATACCACAACATTCACACATTTGAATCGAACTTGTAAAACGAACTGTGCATGCTTCTATTCTACTTTTAAGCTTATTCTTTGATTCTAACCTTATTTTTGAATTCTAATGACACGGAGACAATAATATGTGTTAGGGTTGTCATATAAGTAAACCAAATGTAATTTCTACCCTCACACATTGCACAACATTCACACATTTGAATCATACTTGTAAAACGAACTGTGCATGCTTCTATTCTACTTTTAAGCTTATTCTTTGATTCTAAGCTTATTTTTGAATTCTAATGACACGGAGACGATTATATGTGTTAGGGTTGTCATATAAGGAAACCAAATGTCATTTCTAACCACACTAATTCCATAACATTCGCACATTTGAATCAAACTTGTAAAATGAACTGTGCATGTTTCTATTCTACTTTTAAGCTTATTCTTTGATTCTAAGCTTATTTTTGAATTCTAATGACACGGAGACGATTATAAGTGTCAGAGTTGTCATATAAGTAAACCAAATGTCATTTCTAACCACACTCATTCCACAACATTCACACATTTGAATCGAACTTGTAAAACGAATTGTGCATGCTTCTATTCTACTTTTAAGCTTATTCTTTGATTCTAATCTTATTTTTGAATTCTAATGACACGGAGACGATTATATGTGTTAGGGTTGTCATATAAGTAAACCAAATGTCATTTCTAACCACACACATTGCACAACATTCACACATTTGAATCGAACTTGTAAAACGAACTATGCGTGCATCTATTCTACTTTTAAGCTTATTCTTTGATTCTAAGCTTATTTTTGAATTCTAATGACACGGAGACGATAATATGTGTTAGGGTTGTCATATAAGTAAACCAAATGTCATTTTTACCCACACACATTGCACACCATTCACACATTTGAATCATACTTGTAAAACGAACTGTGCATGCTTCTATTCTACTTTTAAGCTTATTCTTTGATTCTAAGCTTATTTTTGAATTCTAATGACACGGAGACGATTATATGTGTTAGGGTTGTCATATAAGTAAACCAAATGTCATTTCTAACCACACACATTGCACAACATTCACACATTTGAATCATATTTGTAAAACGAACTGTGCATGCATCTATTCTACTTTTAAGCTTATTCTTTGATTCTAAGCTTATTTTTGAATTCTAATGACACGGAGACGATTATAAGTGTCAGAGTTGTCATATAAGTAAACCAAATGTCATTTCTAACCACACTCATTCCACAACATTCACACATTTGAATCGAACTTGTAAAACGAATTGTGCATGCTTCAATTCTACTTTTAAGCTTATTCTTTGATTCTAAGCTTATTTTTAAATTCTAATGACACGGAGACGATTATATGTGTTAGGGTTGTCATATAAGTAAACCAAATGTCATTTTTACCCACAGACATTGCACAACATTCACACATTTGAATCATACTTGTAAAACGAATTGTGCATGCTTCTATTCTACTTTTTAGCTTATTCTTTGATGCTAAGCTTATTTTTGAATTCTAATGACACGGAGACGATAATATGTGTTAGGGTTGTCATATAAGTAAACCAAATGTAATTTCTACCCACACACATTGCACAACATTCACACATTTGAATCAAACTTGTAAAATGAACTGTGCATGTTTCTATTCTACTTTTAAGCTTAATCTTCGATTCTAAGCTTATTTTTGAATTCTAATGACACGGAGATGATTATATGTGTTAGGGTTGTCATATAGTAAACCAAATATCATTTCTAACCACACTCATTCCACAAAATTCACACATTTGAATCGAACTTGTAAAACGAACTCTGCATGCTTTTATTCTACTTTTAAGCTTATTCTTTGATTCTAAGCTTATTTTTGAATTCTAATGACACGGAGACGATTATATGTGTTAGGGTTGTCATATAAGTAAACCAAATGTCATTTCTACTACCCTCACATTGCACAATATTCACACATTTGAATCAAACTTGTAAAACGAACCGTGCATGCTTCTATTCTACTTTTAAGCTTATTCTTTGATTCTAATCTTATTTTTGAATTCTAATGACACAGAGACGATTATATGTGTTAGGGTTGTCATATAAGTAAACCAAATGTCATTTCTAACCACACTCATTCCACAACATTCGCACATTTAAATCGAACTTGTAAAACAAATTGTGCATGCTTCTATTCTACTTTTAAGCTTATTCTTTGATTCGAAGCTTATTTTTGAATTCTAATGACACGGAGACGATTATATGTGTTAGGGTTGTCATATAAGTAAACCAAATGTCATTTTTACCCACACACATTGCACAACATTCACACATTTGAATCATACTTGTAAAACGAACTGTGCATGCTTCTATTCTACTTTTAAGCTTATTCTTTGATTCTAAGCTTATTTTTGAATTCTAATGACACGGAGACAATTATATGTGTAAGGGTTGTCATATAAGTAAACCAAATGTCATTTCTAACCACACTCATTCCACAACATTCGCACATTTAAATCGAACTTGTAAAACGAATTGTGCTTGCTTCTATTCTACTTTTACGCTTATTCTTTGATTCGAAGCTTATTTTTGAATTCTAATGACACGGAGACGATTATATGTGTTAGGGTTGTCATATAAGTAAACCAAATGTCATTTTTACCCACACACATTGCACAACATTCACACATTTGAATCATACTTGTAAAACGAACTGTGCATGCATCTATTCTACTTTTAAGCTTATTCTTTGATTCTAAGCTTATTTTTGAATTCTAATGACACGGAGACAATTATATGTGTAAGGGTTGTCATATAAGTAAACCAAATGTCATTTCTAACCACACTCATTCCACAACATTCACACATTTGAATCGAACTTGTAAAACGAACTATGCATGCTTCTATTCTACTTTTATGCTTATTCTTTGATTCTAAGCTTATTTTTGAATTCTAATGACACGGAGACGATTATATGTGTTAGGGTTGTCATATAAGTAAACCAAATGTCATTTCTAACCACACTCATACCACAACATTCACACATTTGAATCGAACTTGTAAAACGAACTGTGCATGCTTCTATTCTACTTTTAAGCTTATTCTTTGATTCTAACCTTATTTTTGAATTTTAAGGACACGGAGACGATTATATGTGTTAGGGTTGTCATATAAGTAAACCAAATGTCATTTCTACCCACACCCACTGCACAACATTCACACATTTGAATCAAACTTGTAAAACGAACTATGCATGCTTCTATTCTACTTTTATGCTTATTCTTTGATTCTAAGCTTATTTTTGAATTCTAATGACACGGAGACGATTATATGTGTTAGGGTTGTCATATAAGTAAACCAAATGTCATTTTTACCCACACACATTGCACAACATTCACACATTTGAATCATACTTGTAAAACGAACTGTGCATGCTTCTATTCTACTTTTAAGCTTATTCTTTGATTCTAAGCTTATTTTTGAATTCTAATGACACGGAGACGATAATATGTGTTAGGGTTGTCATATAAGTAAACCAAATGTCATTTTTACCCACACACATTGCACACCATTCACACATTTGAATCATACTTGTAAAACGAACTGTGCATGCTTCAATTCTACTTTTAAGCTTATTCTTTGATTCTAAGCTTATTTTTGAATTCTAATGACACGGAGACGATTATATGTGTTAGGGTTGTCATATAAGTAAACCAAATGTCATTTCTATCCACACACATTGCACAACATTCACACATTTGAATCGAACTTGTAAAACGAATTGTGCATGCTTTTATTCTACTTTTAAGCTTATTCTTTGATTCTAATCTTATTTTTGAATTCTAATGACACGGAGACGATTATATGTGTTAGGGTTGTCATATAAGTAAACCAAATGTCATTTCTACTACCCTCACATTGCACAATATTCACACATTTGAATCAAACTTGTAAAACGAACTGTGCATGCTTCTATTCTACTTTTAAGCTTATTCTTTGATTCTAATCTTATTTTTGAATTCTAATGACACGGAGACGATTATATGTGTTAGGGTTGTCATATAAGTAAACCAAATGTCATTTCTAACCACACACATTGCACAACATTCGCACATTTGAATCATACTTGTAAAACGAACTGTGCATGCTTCTATTCTACTTTTAAGCTTATTCTTTGATTCTAAGCTTATTTTTGAATTCTAATGACACGGAGACGATTATATGTGTTAGGGTTGTCATATAAGTAAACCAAATGTCATTTCTAACCACACACATTGCACAACATTCACACATTTGAATCGAACTTGTAAAACGAACTATGCGTGCATCTATTCTACTTTTAAGCTTATTCTTTGATTCTAAGCTTGTTTTTGAATTCTAATGACACGGAGACGATAATATGTGTTAGGGTTGTCATATAAGTAAACCAAATGTCATTTTTACCCACACACATTGCACACCATTCACACATTTGAATCATACTTGTAAAACGAACTGTGCATGCTTCTATTCTACTTTTAAGCTTATTCTTTGATTCTAAGCTTATTTTTGAATTCTAATGACACGGAGACGATTATATGTGTTAGGGTTGTCATATAAGTAAACCAAATGT
This sequence comes from Spergularia marina, assembly GCA_963680865.1. Lineage (NCBI taxonomy): Eukaryota > Viridiplantae > Streptophyta > Magnoliopsida > Caryophyllales > Caryophyllaceae > Spergularia > Spergularia marina. The sequence goes on along the minus strand of OY804553.1, from coordinate 13,946,024 downwards.
CATTTCTAACCACACACATTGCACAACATTCACACATTTGAATCATATTTGTAAAACGAACTGTGCATGCATCTATTCTACTTTTAAGCTTATTCTTTGATTCTAAGCTTATTTTTGAATTCTAATGACACGGAGACGATTATAAGTGTCAGAGTTGTCATATAAGTAAACCAAATGTCATTTCTAACCACACTCATTCCACAACATTCACACATTTGAATCGAACTTGTAAAACGAATTGTGCATGCTTCAATTCTACTTTTAAGCTTATTCTTTGATTCTAAGCTTATTTTTAAATTCTAATGACACGGAGACGATTATATGTGTTAGGGTTGTCATATAAGTAAACCAAATGTCATTTTTACCCACAGACATTGCACAACATTCACACATTTGAATCATACTTGTAAAACGAATTGTGCATGCTTCTATTCTACTTTTTAGCTTATTCTTTGATGCTAAGCTTATTTTTGAATTCTAATGACACGGAGACGATAATATGTGTTAGGGTTGTCATATAAGTAAACCAAATGTAATTTCTACCCACACACATTGCACAACATTCACACATTTGAATCAAACTTGTAAAATGAACTGTGCATGTTTCTATTCTACTTTTAAGCTTAATCTTCGATTCTAAGCTTATTTTTGAATTCTAATGACACGGAGATGATTATATGTGTTAGGGTTGTCATATAGTAAACCAAATATCATTTCTAACCACACTCATTCCACAAAATTCACACATTTGAATCGAACTTGTAAAACGAACTCTGCATGCTTTTATTCTACTTTTAAGCTTATTCTTTGATTCTAAGCTTATTTTTGAATTCTAATGACACGGAGACGATTATGTGTGTTAGGGTTGTCATATAAGTAAACCAAATGTCATTTCTACTACCCTCACATTGCACAATATTCACACATTTGAATCAAACTTGTAAAACGAACCGTGCATGCTTCTATTCTACTTTTAAGCTTATTCTTTGATTCTAATCTTATTTTTGAATTCTAATGACACAGAGACGATTATATGTGTTAGGGTTGTCATATAAGTAAACCAAATGTCATTTCTAACCACACTCATTCCACAACATTCGCACATTTAAATCGAACTTGTAAAACAAATTGTGCATGCTTCTATTCTACTTTTAAGCTTATTCTTTGATTCGAAGCTTATTTTTGAATTCTAATGACACGGAGACGATTATATGTGTTAGGGTTGTCATATAAGTAAACCAAATGTCATTTTTACCCACACACATTGCACAACATTCACACATTTGAATCATACTTGTAAAACGAACCGTGCATGCTTCTATTCTACTTTTAAGCTTATTCTTTGATTCTAAGCTTATTTTTGAATTCTAATGACACGGAGACGATTATATGTGTTAGGGTTGTCATATAAGTAAACCAAATGTCATTTCTAACCACACACATTGCACAACATTCACACATTTGAATCGAACTTGTAAAACGAACTATGCGTGCATCTATTCTACTTTTAAGCTTATTCTTTGATTCTAAGCTTATTTTTGAATTCTAATGACACGGAGACAATTATATGTGTAAGGGTTGTCATATAAGTAAACCAAATGTCATTTTTACCCACACACATTGCACAACATTCACACATTTGAATCATACTTGTAAAACGAACTGTGCATGCTTCTATTCTACTTTTAAGCTTATTCTTTGATTCTAAGCTTATTTTTGAATTCTAATGACACGGAGACAATTATATGTGTAAGGGTTGTCATATAAGTAAACCAAATGTCATTTCTAACCACACTCATTCCACAACATTCGCACATTTAAATCGAACTTGTAAAACGAATTGTGCTTGCTTCTATTCTACTTTTACGCTTATTCTTTGATTCGAAGCTTATTTTTGAATTCTAATGACACGGAGACGATTATATGTGTTAGGGTTGTCATATAAGTAAACCAAATGTCATTTTTACCCACACACATTGCACAACATTCACACATTTGAATCATACTTGTAAAACGAACTGTGCATGCATCTATTCTACTTTTAAGCTTATTCTTTGATTCTAAGCTTATTTTTGAATTCTAATGACACGGAGACAATTATATGTGTAAGGGTTGTCATATAAGTAAACCAAATGTCATTTCTAACCACACTCATTCCACAACATTCACACATTTGAATCGAACTTGTAAAACGAACTATGCATGCTTCTATTCTACTTTTACGCTTATTCTTTGATTCTAAGCTTATTTTTGAATTCTAATGACACGGAGACGATTATATGTGTTAGGGTTGTCATATAAGTAAACCAAATGTCATTTCTAACCACACTCATACCACAACATTCACACATTTGAATCGAACTTGTAAAACGAACTGTGCATGCTTCTATTCTACTTTTAAGCTTATTCTTTGATTCTAACCTTATTTTTGAATTTTAAGGACACGGAGACGATTATATGTGTTAGGGTTGTCATATAAGTAAACCAAATGTCATTTCTACCCACACCCACTGCACAACATTCACACATTTGAATCAAACTTGTAAAACGAACTATGCATGCTTCTATTCTACTTTTATGCTTATTCTTTGATTCTAAGCTTATTTTTGAATTCTAATGACACGGAGACGATTATATGTGTTAGGGTTGTCATATAAGTAAACCAAATGTCATTTTTACCCACACACATTGCACAACATTCACACATTTGAATCATACTTGTAAAACGAACTGTGCATGCTTCTATTCTACTTTTAAGCTTATTCTTTGATTCTAAGCTTATTTTTGAATTCTAATGACACGGAGACGATAATATGTGTTAGGGTTGTCATATAAGTAAACCAAATGTCATTTTTACCCACACACATTGCACACCATTCACACATTTGAATCATACTTGTAAAACGAACTGTGCATGCTTCAATTCTACTTTTAAGCTTATTCTTTGATTCTAAGCTTATTTTTGAATTCTAATGACACGGAGACGATTATATGTGTTAGGGTTGTCATATAAGTAAACCAAATGTCATTTCTATCCACACACATTGCACAACATTCACACATTTGAATCGAACTTGTAAAACGAATTGTGCATGCTTTTATTCTACTTTTAAGCTTAATCTTCGATTCTAAGCTTATTTTTGAATTCTAATGACACGGAGATGATTATATGTGTTAGGGTTGTCATATAGTAAACCAAATATCATTTCTAACCACACTCATTCCACAAAATTCACACATTTGAATCGAACTTGTAAAACGAACTCTGCATGCTTTTATTCTACTTTTAAGCTTATTCTTTGATTCTAATCTTATTTTTGAATTCTAATGACACGGAGACGATTATATGTGTTAGGGTTGTCATATAAGTAAACCAAATGTCATTTCTAACCACACTCATTCCACAACATTCGCACATTTAAATCGAACTTGTAAAACGAATTGTGCATGCTTCTATTCTACTTTTAAGCTTATTCTTTGATTCTAAGCTTATTTTTGAATTCTAATGACACGGAGACGATTATATGTGTTAGGGTTGTCATATAAGTAAACCAAATGTCATTTCTAACCACACTCATTCCACAACATTCGCACATTTAAATCGAACTTGTAAAACGAATTGTGCATGCTTCTATTCTACTTTTAAGCTTATTCTTTGATTCTAAGCTTATTTTTGAATTCTAATGACACGGAGACGATTATATGTGTTAGGGTTGTCATATAAGTAAACCAAATGTCAATTCTAACCACACTCATTCCACAACATTCACACAATTGAATCAAACTTCTAAAACGAACTGTGCATGCTTCTATTCTAGTTTTAAGCTTATTCTTTGATTGAAAGCTTATTTTTGAATTCTAATGACACGGAGACGATAATATGTGTTAGGGTTGTCATATAAGTAAACCAAATGTAATTTTTACCCACACACATTGCACAACATTCACACATTTGAATCATACTTGTAAAACGAACTGTGCATGCTTCTATTCTACTTTTAAGCTTATTCTTTGATTCTAAGCTTATTTTTGAATTCTAATGACACGGAGACGATTATATGTGTTAGGGTTGTCATATAAGGAAACCAAATGTCATTTCTAACCACACTAATTCCATAACATTCGCACATTTGAATCAAACTTGTAAAATGAACTGTGCATGTTTCTATTCTACTTTTAAGCTTATTCTTTGATTCTAAGCTTATTTTTGAATTCTAATGACACGGAGACGATTATAAGTGTCAGAGTTGTCATATAAGTAAACCAAATGTCATTTCTAACCACACTCATTCCACAACATTCACACATTTGAATCGAACTTGTAAAACGAATTGTGCATGCTTCAATTCTACTTTTAAGCTTATTCTTTGATTCTAAGCTTATTTTTAAATTCTAATGACACGGAGACGATTATATGTGTTAGGGTTGTCATATAAGTAAACCAAATGTCATTTTTACCCACACACATTGCACAACATTCACACATTTGAATCATACTTGTAAAACGAATTGTGCATGCTTCTATTCTACTTTTAAGCTTATTCTTTGATTCTAAGCTTATTTTTGAATTCTAATGACACGGAGACGATAATATGTGTTAGGGTTGTCATATAAGTAAACCAAATGTAATTTCTACCCACACACATTGCACAACATTCACACATTTGAATCAAACTTGTAAAACGAACTGTGCATGCTTCTATTCTACTTTTAAGCTTATTCTTTGATTCTAAGCTTATTTTTGAATTCTAATGACACGGAGACAATTATATGTGTAAGGGTTGTCATATAAGTAAACCAAATGTCATTTCTAACCACACTCATTCCACAACATTCGCACATTTAAATCGAACTTGTAAAACGAATTGTGCTTGCTTCTATTCTACTTTTACGCTTATTCTTTGATTCGAAGCTTATTTTTGAATTCTAATGACACGGAGACGATTATATGTGTTAGGGTTGTCATATAAGTAAACCAAATGTCATTTTTACCCACACACATTGCACAACATTCACACATTTGAATCATACTTGTAAAACGAACTGTGCATGCATCTATTCTACTTTTAAGCTTATTCTTTGATTCTAAGCTTATTTTTGAATTCTAATGACACGGAGACAATTATATGTGTAAGGGTTGTCATATAAGTAAACCAAATGTCATTTCTAACCACACTCATTCCACAACATTCACACATTTGAATCGAACTTGTAAAACGAACTATGCATGCTTCTATTCTACTTTTACGCTTATTCTTTGATTCTAAGCTTATTTTTGAATTCTAATGACACGGAGACGATTATATGTGTTAGGGTTGTCATATAAGTAAACCAAATGTCATTTCTAACCACACTCATACCACAACATTCACACATTTGAATCGAACTTGTAAAACGAACTGTGCATGCTTCTATTCTACTTTTAAGCTTATTCTTTGATTCTAACCTTATTTTTGAATTTTAAGGACACGGAGACGATTATATGTGTTAGGGTTGTCATATAAGTAAACCAAATGTCATTTCTACCCACACCCACTGCACAACATTCACACATTTGAATCAAACTTGTAAAACGAACTATGCATGCTTCTATTCTACTTTTATGCTTATTCTTTGATTCTAAGCTTATTTTTGAATTCTAATGACACGGAGACGATTATATGTGTTAGGGTTGTCATATAAGTAAACCAAATGTCATTTTTACCCACACACATTGCACAACATTCACACATTTGAATCATACTTGTAAAACGAACTGTGCATGCTTCTATTCTACTTTTAAGCTTATTCTTTGATTCTAAGCTTATTTTTGAATTCTAATGACACGGAGACGATAATATGTGTTAGGGTTGTCATATAAGTAAACCAAATGTCATTTTTACCCACACACATTGCACACCATTCACACATTTGAATCATACTTGTAAAACGAACTGTGCATGCTTCAATTCTACTTTTAAGCTTATTCTTTGATTCTAAGCTTATTTTTGAATTCTAATGACACGGAGACGATTATATGTGTTAGGGTTGTCATATAAGTAAACCAAATGTCATTTCTATCCACACACATTGCACAACATTCACACATTTGAATCGAACTTGTAAAACGAATTGTGCATGCTTTTATTCTACTTTTAAGCTTAATCTTCGATTCTAAGCTTATTTTTGAATTCTAAAGACACGGAGATGATTATATGTGTTAGGGTTGTCATATAGTAAACCAAATATCATTTCTAACCACACTCATTCCACAAAATTCACACATTTGAATCGAACTTGTAAAACGAACTCTGCATGCTTTTATTCTACTTTTAAGCTTATTCTTTGATTCTAATCTTATTTTTGAATTCTAATGACACGGAGACGATTATATGTGTTAGGGTTGTCATATAAGTAAACCAAATGTCATTTCTAACCACACTCATTCCACAACATTCGCACATTTAAATCGAACTTGTAAAACGAATTGTGCATGCTTCTATTCTACTTTTAAGCTTATTCTTTGATTCTAAGCTTATTTTTGAATTCTAATGACACGGAGACGATTATATGTGTTAGGGTTGTCATATAAGTAAACCAAATGTCATTTCTAACCACACTCATTCCACAACATTCGCACATTTAAATCGAACTTGTAAAACGAATTGTGCATGCTTCTATTCTACTTTTAAGCTTATTCTTTGATTCTAAGCTTATTTTTGAATTCTAATGACACGGAGACGATTATATGTGTTAGGGTTGTCATATAAGTAAACCAAATGTCAATTCTAACCACACTCATTCCACAACATTCACACAATTGAATCAAACTTCTAAAACGAACTGTGCATGCTTCTATTCTAGTTTTAAGCTTATTCTTTGATTGAAAGCTTATTTTTGAATTCTAATGACACGGAGACGATAATATGTGTTAGGGTTGTCATATAAGTAAACCAAATGTAATTTTTACCCACACACATTGCACAACATTCACACATTTGAATCATACTTGTAAAACGAACTGTGCATGCTTCTATTCTACTTTTAAGCTTATTCTTTGATTCTAAGCTTATTTTTGAATTCTAATGACACGGAGACGATTATATGTGTTAGGGTTGTCATATAAGGAAACCAAATGTCATTTCTAACCACACTAATTCCATAACATTCGCACATTTGAATCAAACTTGTAAAATGAACTGTGCATGTTTCTATTCTACTTTTAAGCTTATTCTTTGATTCTAAGCTTATTTTTGAATTCTAATGACACGGAGACGATTATAAGTGTCAGAGTTGTCATATAAGTAAACCAAATGTCATTTCTAACCACACTCATTCCACAACATTCACACATTTGAATCGAACTTGTAAAACGAATTGTGCATGCTTCAATTCTACTTTTAAGCTTATTCTTTGATTCTAAGCTTATTTTTAAATTCTAATGACACGGAGACGATTATATGTGTTAGGGTTGTCATATAAGTAAACCAAATGTCATTTTTACCCACACACATTGCACAACATTCACACATTTGAATCATACTTGTAAAACGAATTGTGCATGCTTCTATTCTACTTTTAAGCTTATTCTTTGATTCTAAGCTTATTTTTGAATTTTAAGGACACGGAGACGATTATATGTGTTAGGGTTGTCATATAAGTAAACCAAATGTCATTTCTACCCACACCCACTGCACAACATTCACACATTTGAATCAAACTTGTAAAACGAACTATGCATGCTTCTATTCTACTTTTACGCTTATTCTTTGATTCTAAGCTTATTTTTGAATTCTAATGACACGGAGACGATTATATGTGTTAGGGTTGTCATATAAGTAAACCAAATGTCATTTCTAACCACACTCATACCACAACATTCACACATTTGAATCGAACTTGTAAAACGAACTGTGCATGCTTCTATTCTACTTTTAAGCTTATTCTTTGATTCTAACCTTATTTTTGAATTTTAAGGACACGGAGACGATTATATGTGTTAGGGTTGTCATATAAGTAAACCAAATGTCATTTCTACCCACACCCACTGCACAACATTCACACATTTGAATCAAACTTGTAAAACGAACTATGCATGCTTCTATTCTACTTTTATGCTTATTCTTTGATTCTAAGCTTATTTTTGAATTCTAATGACACGGAGACGATTATATGTGTTAGGGTTGTCATATAAGTAAACCAAATGTCATTTTTACCCACACACATTGCACAACATTCACACATTTGAATCATACTTGTAAAACGAACTGTGCATGCTTCTATTCTACTTTTAAGCTTATTCTTTGATTCTAAGCTTATTTTTGAATTCTAATGACACGGAGACGATAATATGTGTTAGGGTTGTCATATAAGTAAACCAAATGTCATTTTTACCCACACACATTGCACACCATTCACACATTTGAATCATACTTGTAAAACGAACTGTGCATGCTTCAATTCTACTTTTAAGCTTATTCTTTGATTCTAAGCTTATTTTTGAATTCTAATGACACGGAGACGATTATATGTGTTAGGGTTGTCATATAAGTAAACCAAATGTCATTTCTATCCACACACATTGCACAACATTCACACATTTGAATCGAACTTGTAAAACGAATTGTGCATGCTTTTATTCTACTTTTAAGCTTAATCTTCGATTCTAAGCTTATTTTTGAATTCTAATGACACGGAGATGATTATATGTGTTAGGGTTGTCATATAGTAAACCAAATATCATTTCTAACCACACTCATTCCACAAAATTCACACATTTGAATCGAACTTGTAAAACGAACTCTGCATGCTTTTATTCTACTTTTAAGCTTATTCTTTGATTCTAATCTTATTTTTGAATTCTAATGACACGGAGACGATTATATGTGTTAGGGTTGTCATATAAGTAAACCAAATGTCATTTCTAACCACACTCATTCCACAACATTCGCACATTTAAATCGAACTTGTAAAACGAATTGTGCATGCTTCTATTCTACTTTTAAGCTTATTCTTTGATTCTAAGCTTATTTTTGAATTCTAATGACACGGAGACGATTATATGTGTTAGGGTTGTCATATAAGTAAACCAAATGTCATTTCTAACCACACTCATTCCACAACATTCGCACATTTAAATCGAACTTGTAAAACGAATTGTGCATGCTTCTATTCTACTTTTAAGCTTATTCTTTGATTCTAAGCTTATTTTTGAATTCTAATGACACGGAGACGATTATATGTGTTAGGGTTGTCATATAAGTAAACCAAATGTCAATTCTAACCACACTCATTCCACAACATTCACACAATTGAATCAAACTTCTAAAACGAACTGTGCATGCTTCTATTCTAGTTTTAAGCTTATTCTTTGATTGAAAGCTTATTTTTGAATTCTAATGACACGGAGACGATAATATGTGTTAGGGTTGTCATATAAGTAAACCAAATGTAATTTTTACCCACACACATTGCACAACATTCACACATTTGAATCATACTTGTAAAACGAACTGTGCATGCTTCTATTCTACTTTTAAGCTTATTCTTTGATTCTAAGCTTATTTTTGAATTCTAATGACACGGAGACGATTATATGTGTTAGGGTTGTCATATAAGGAAACCAAATGTCATTTCTAACCACACTAATTCCATAACATTCGCACATTTGAATCAAACTTGTAAAATGAACTGTGCATGTTTCTATTCTACTTTTAAGCTTATTCTTTGATTCTAAGCTTATTTTTGAATTCTAATGACACGGAGACGATTATAAGTGTCAGAGTTGTCATATAAGTAAACCAAATGTCATTTCTAACCACACTCATTCCACAACATTCACACATTTGAATCGAACTTGTAAAACGAATTGTGCATGCTTCAATTCTACTTTTAAGCTTATTCTTTGATTCTAAGCTTATTTTTAAATTCTAATGACACGGAGACGATTATATGTGTTAGGGTTGTCATATAAGTAAACCAAATGTCATTTTTACCCACACACATTGCACAACATTCACACATTTGAATCATACTTGTAAAACGAATTGTGCATGCTTCTATTCTACTTTTAAGCTTATTCTTTGATTCTAAGCTTATTTTTGAATTCTAATGACACGGAGACGATAATATGTGTTAGGGTTGTCATATAAGTAAACCAAATGTAATTTCTACCCACACACATTGCACAACATTCACACATTTGAATCATACTTGTAAAACGAACTGTGCATGCTTCTATTCTACTTTTAAGCTTATTCTTTGATTCTAAGCTTATTTTTGAATTCTAATGACACGGAGACGATTATATGTGTTAGGGTTGTCATATAAGTAAACCAAATGTCATTTTTACCCACACACATTGCACACCATTCACACATTTGAATCATACTTGTAAAACGAACTGTGCATGCTTCAATTCTACTTTTAAGCTTATTCTTTGATTCTAAGCTTATTTTTGAATTCTAATGACACGGAGACGATTATATGTGTTAGGGTTGTCATATAAGTAAACCAAATGTCATTTCTATCCACACACATTGCACAACATTCACACATTTGAATCGAACTTGTAAAACGAATTGTGCATGCTTTTATTCTACTTTTAAGCTTAATCTTCGATTCTAAGCTTATTTTTGAATTCTAATGACACGGAGATGATTATATGTGTTAGGGTTGTCATATAGTAAACCAAATATCATTTCTAACCACACTCATTCCACAAAATTCACACATTTGAATCGAACTTGTAAAACGAACTCTGCATGCTTTTATTCTACTTTTAAGCTTATTCTTTGATTCTAATCTTATTTTTGAATTCTAATGACACGGAGACGATTATATGTGTTAGGGTTGTCATATAAGTAAACCAAATGTCATTTCTAACCACACTCATTCCACAACATTCGCACATTTAAATCGAACTTGTAAAACGAATTGTGCATGCTTCTATTCTACTTTTAAGCTTATTCTTTGATTCTAAGCTTATTTTTGAATTCTAATGACACGGAGACGATTATATGTGTTAGGGTTGTCATATAAGTAAACCAAATGTCATTTCTAACCACACTCATTCCACAACATTCGCACATTTAAATCGAACTTGTAAAACGAATTGTGCATGCTTCTATTCTACTTTTAAGCTTATTCTTTGATTCTAAGCTTATTTTTGAATTCTAATGACACGGAGACGATTATATGTGTTAGGGTTGTCATATAAGTAAACCAAATGTCAATTCTAACCACACTCATTCCACAACATTCACACAATTGAATCAAACTTCTAAAACGAACTGTGCATGCTTCTATTCTAGTTTTAAGCTTATTCTTTGATTGAAAGCTTATTTTTGAATTCTAATGACACGGAGACGATAATATGTGTTAGGGTTGTCATATAAGTAAACCAAATGTAATTTTTACCCACACACATTGCACAACATTCACACATTTGAATCATACTTGTAAAACGAACTGTGCATGCTTCTATTCTACTTTTAAGCTTATTCTTTGATTCTAAGCTTATTTTTGAATTCTAATGACACGGAGACGATTATATGTGTTAGGGTTGTCATATAAGGAAACCAAATGTCATTTCTAACCACACTAATTCCATAACATTCGCACATTTGAATCAAACTTGTAAAATGAACTGTGCATGTTTCTATTCTACTTTTAAGCTTATTCTTTGATTCTAAGCTTATTTTTGAATTCTAATGACACGGAGACGATTATAAGTGTCAGAGTTGTCATATAAGTAAACCAAATGTCATTTCTAACCACACTCATTCCACAACATTCACACATTTGAATCGAACTTGTAAAACGAATTGTGCATGCTTCAATTCTACTTTTAAGCTTATTCTTTGATTCTAAGCTTATTTTTAAATTCTAATGACACGGAGACGATTATATGTGTTAGGGTTGTCATATAAGTAAACCAAATGTCATTTTTACCCACACACATTGCACAACATTCACACATTTGAATCATACTTGTAAAACGAATTGTGCATGCTTCTATTCTACTTTTAAGCTTATTCTTTGATTCTAAGCTTATTTTTGAATTCTAATGACACGGAGACGATAATATGTGTTAGGGTTGTCATATAAGTAAACCAAATGTAATTTCTACCCACACACATTGCACAACATTCACACATTTGAATCATACTTGTAAAACGAATTGTGCATGCTTCTATTCTACTTTTAAGCTTATTCTTTGATTCTAAGCTTATTTTTGAATTCTAATGACACGGAGACGATTATATGTGTTAGGGTTGTCATATAAGTAAACCAAATGTCATTTCTAACCACACACATTGCACAACATTCACACATTTGAATCGAACTTGTAAAACGAACTATGCGTGCATCTATTCTACTTTTAAGCTTATTCTTTGATTCTAAGCTTATTTTTGAATTCTAATGACACGGAGACGATAATATGTGTTAGGGTTGTCATATAAGTAAACCAAATGTCATTTTTACCCACACACATTGCACACCATTCACACATTTGAATCATACTTGTAAAACGAACTGTGCATGCTTCTATTCTACTTTTAAGCTTATTCTTTGATTCTAAGCTTATTTTTGAATTCTAATGACACGGAGACGATTATATGTGTTAGGGTTGTCATATAAGTAAACCAAATGTCATTTCTAACCACACACATTGCACAACATTCACACATTTGAATCATATTTGTAAAACGAACTGTGCATGCATCTATTCTACTTTTAAGCTTATTCTTTGATTCTAAGCTTATTTTTGAATTCTAATGACACGGAGACGATTATAAGTGTCAGAGTTGTCATATAAGTAAACCAAATGTCATTTCTAACCACACTCATTCCACAACATTCACACATTTGAATCGAACTTGTAAAACGAATTGTGCATGCTTCAATTCTACTTTTAAGCTTATTCTTTGATTCTAAGCTTATTTTTAAATTCTAATGACACGGAGACGATTATATGTGTTAGGGTTGTCATATAAGTAAACCAAATGTCATTTTTACCCACACACATTGCACAACATTCACACATTTGAATCATACTTGTAAAACGAATTGTGCATGCTTCTATTCTACTTTTTAGCTTATTCTTTGATGCTAAGCTTATTTTTGAATTCTAATGACACGGAGACGATAATATGTGTTAGGGTTGTCATATAAGTAAACCAAATGTAATTTCTACCCACACACATTGCACAACATTCACACATTTGAATCAAACTTGTAAAATGAACTGTGCATGTTTCTATTCTACTTTTAAGCTTAATCTTCGATTCTAAGCTTATTTTTGAATTCTAATGACACGGAGATGATTATATGTGTTAGGGTTGTCATATAGTAAACCAAATATCATTTCTAACCACACTCATTCCACAAAATTCACACATTTGAATCGAACTTGTAAAACGAACTTTGCATGCTTTTATTCTACTTTTAAGCTTATTCTTTGATTCTAAGCTTATTTTTGAATTCTAATGACACGGAGACGATTATATGTGTTAGGGTTGTCATATAAGTAAACCAAATGTCATTTCTACTACCCTCACATTGCACAATATTCACACATTTGAATCAAACTTGTAAAACGAACCGTGCATGCTTCTATTCTACTTTTAAGCTTATTCTTTGATTCTAATCTTATTTTTGAATTCTAATGACACGGAGACGATTATATGTGTTAGGGTTGTCATATAAGTAAACCAAATGTCATTTCTAACCACACTCATTCCACAACATTCGCACATTTAAATCGAACTTGTAAAACAAATTGTGCATGCTTCTATTCTACTTTTAAGCTTATTCTTTGATTCGAAGCTTATTTTTGAATTCTAATGACACGGAGACGATTATATGTGTTAGGGTTGTCATATAAGTAAACCAAATGTCATTTTTACCCACACACATTGCACAACATTCACACATTTGAATCATACTTGTAAAACGAATTGTGCATGCTTCTATTCTACTTTTAAGCTTATTCTTTGATTCTAAGCTTATTTTTGAATTCTAATGACACGGAGACAATTATATGTGTAAGGGTTGTCATATAAGTAAACCAAATGTCATTTCTAACCACACTCATTCCACAACATTCGCACATTTAAATCGAACTTGTAAAACGAATTGTGCTTGCTTCTATTCTACTTTTACGCTTATTCTTTGATTCGAAGCTTATTTTTGAATTCTAATGACACGGAGACGATTATATGTGTTAGGGTTGTCATATAAGTAAACCAAATGTCATTTTTACCCACACACATTGCACAACATTCACACATTTGAATCATACTTGTAAAACGAACTGTGCATGCATCTATTCTACTTTTAAGCTTATTCTTTGATTCTAAGCTTATTTTTGAATTCTAATGACACGGAGACAATTATATGTGTAAGGGTTGTCATATAAGTAAACCAAATGTCATTTCTAACCACACTCATACCACAACATTCACACATTTGAATCGAACTTGTAAAACGAACTGTGCATGCTTCTATTCTACTTTTAAGCTTATTCTTTGATTCTAACCTTATTTTTGAATTTTAAGGACACGGAGACGATTATATGTGTTAGGGTTGTCATATAAGTAAACCAAATGTCATTTCTACCCACACCCACTGCACAACATTCACACATTTGAATCAAACTTGTAAAACGAACTATGCATGCTTCTATTCTACTTTTATGCTTATTCTTTGATTCTAAGCTTATTTTTGAATTCTAATGACACGGAGACGATTATATGTGTTAGGGTTGTCATATAAGTAAACCAAATGTCATTTCTAACCACACACATTGCACAACATTCACACATTTGAATCATATTTGTAAAACGAACTGTGCATGCATCTATTCTACTTTTAAGCTTATTCTTTGATTCTAAGCTTATTTTTGAATTCTAATGACACGGAGACGATTATAAGTGTCAGAGTTGTCATATAAGTAAACCAAATGTCATTTCTAACCACACTCATTCCACAACATTCACACATTTGAATCGAACTTGTAAAACGAATTGTGCATGCTTCAATTCTACTTTTAAGCTTATTCTTTGATTCTAAGCTTATTTTTAAATTCTAATGACACGGAGACGATTATATGTGTTAGGGTTGTCATATAAGTAAACCAAATGTCATTTTTACCCACACACATTGCACAACATTCACACATTTGAATCATACTTGTAAAACGAACTGTGCATGCTTCTATTCTACTTTTAAGCTTATTCTTTGATTCTAAGCTTATTTTTGAATTCTAATGACACGGAGACGATAATATGTGTTAGGGTTGTCATATAAGTAAACCAAATGTCATTTTTACCCACACACATTGCACACCATTCACACATTTGAATCATACTTGTAAAACGAACTGTGCATGCTTCTATTCTACTTTTAAGCTTATTCTTTGATTCTAAGCTTATTTTTGAATTCTAATGACACGGAGACGATTATATGTGTTAGGGTTGTCATATAAGTAAACCAAATGTCATTTCTATCCACACACATTGCACAACATTCACACATTTGAATCGAACTTGTAAAACGAATTGTGCATGCTTTTATTCTACTTTTAAGCTTATTCTTTGATTCTAATCTTATTTTTGAATTCTAATGACACGGAGACGATTATATGTGTTAGGGTTGTCATATAAGTAAACCAAATGTCATTTCTAACCACACTCATACCACAACATTCACACATTTGAATCGAACTTGTAAAACGAACTATGCGTGCATCTATTCTACTTTTAAGCTTATTCTTTGATTCTAAGCTTATTTTTGAATTCTAATGACACGGAGACGATAATATGTGTTAGGGTTGTCATATAAGTAAACCAAATGTCATTTTTACCCACACACATTGCACACCATTCACACATTTGAATCATACTTGTAAAACGAACTGTGCATGCTTCTATTCTACTTTTAAGCTTATTCTTTGATTCTAAGCTTATTTTTGAATTCTAATGACACGGAGACGATTATATGTGTTAGGGTTGTCATATAAGTAAACCAAATGTCATTTCTAACCACACACATTGCACAACATTCACACATTTGAATCATATTTGTAAAACGAACTGTGCATGCATCTATTCTACTTTTAAGCTTATTCTTTGATTCTAAGCTTATTTTTGAATTCTAATGACACGGAGACAATTATATGTGTAAGGGTTGTCATATAAGTAAACCAAATGTCATTTCTAACCACACTCATTCCACAACATTCGCACATTTAAATCGAACTTGTAAAACGAATTGTGCTTGCTTCTATTCTACTTTTACGCTTATTCTTTGATTCGAAGCTTATTTTTGAATTCTAATGACACGGAGACGATTATATGTGTTAGGGTTGTCATATAAGTAAACCAAATGTCATTTTTACCCACACACATTGCACAACATTCACACATTTGAATCATACTTGTAAAACGAACTGTGCATGCATCTATTCTACTTTTAAGCTTATTCTTTGATTCTAAGCTTATTTTTGAATTCTAATGACACGGAGACAATTATATGTGTAAGGGTTGTCATATAAGTAAACCAAATGTCATTTCTAACCACACTCATACCACAACATTCACACATTTGAATCGAACTTGTAAAACGAACTGTGCATGCTTCTATTCTACTTTTAAGCTTATTCTTTGATTCTAACCTTATTTTTGAATTTTAAGGACACGGAGACGATTATATGTGTTAGGGTTGTCATATAAGTAAACCAAATGTCATTTCTACCCACACCCACTGCACAACATTCACACATTTGAATCAAACTTGTAAAACGAACTATGCATGCTTCTATTCTACTTTTATGCTTATTCTTTGATTCTAAGCTTATTTTTGAATTCTAATGACACGGAGACGATTATATGTGTTAGGGTTGTCATATAAGTAAACCAAATGTCATTTCTAACCACACACATTGCACAACATTCACACATTTGAATCATATTTGTAAAACGAACTGTGCATGCATCTATTCTACTTTTAAGCTTATTCTTTGATTCTAAGCTTATTTTTGAATTCTAATGACACGGAGACGATTATAAGTGTCAGAGTTGTCATATAAGTAAACCAAATGTCATTTCTAACCACACTCATTCCACAACATTCACACATTTGAATCGAACTTGTAAAACGAATTGTGCATGCTTCAATTCTACTTTTAAGCTTATTCTTTGATTCTAAGCTTATTTTTAAATTCTAATGACACGGAGACGATTATATGTGTTAGGGTTGTCATATAAGTAAACCAAATGTCATTTTTACCCACACACATTGCACAACATTCACACATTTGAATCATACTTGTAAAACGAACTGTGCATGCTTCTATTCTACTTTTAAGCTTATTCTTTGATTCTAAGCTTATTTTTGAATTCTAATGACACGGAGACGATAATATGTGTTAGGGTTGTCATATAAGTAAACCAAATGTCATTTTTACCCACACACATTGCACACCATTCACACATTTGAATCATACTTGTAAAACGAACTGTGCATGCTTCTATTCTACTTTTAAGCTTATTCTTTGATTCTAAGCTTATTTTTGAATTCTAATGACACGGAGACGATTATATGTGTTAGGGTTGTCATATAAGTAAACCAAATGTCATTTCTATCCACACACATTGCACAACATTCACACATTTGAATCGAACTTGTAAAACGAATTGTGCATGCTTTTATTCTACTTTTAAGCTTATTCTTTGATTCTAATCTTATTTTTGAATTCTAATGACACGGAGACGATTATATGTGTTAGGGTTGTCATATAAGTAAACCAAATGTCATTTCTAACCACACTCATACCACAACATTCACACATTTGAATCGAACTTGTAAAACGAACTATGCGTGCATCTATTCTACTTTTAAGCTTATTCTTTGATTCTAAGCTTATTTTTGAATTCTAATGACACGGAGACGATAATATGTGTTAGGGTTGTCATATAAGTAAACCAAATGTCATTTTTACCCACACACATTGCACAACATTCACACATTTGAATCATACTTGTAAAACGAATTGTGCATGCTTCTATTCTACTTTTTAGCTTATTCTTTGATGCTAAGCTTATTTTTGAATTCTAATGACACGGAGACGATAATATGTGTTAGGGTTGTCATATAAGTAAACCAAATGTCATTTTTACCCACACACATTGCACACCATTCACACATTTGAATCATACTTGTAAAACGAACTGTGCATGCTTCTATTCTACTTTTAAGCTTATTCTTTGATTCTAAGCTTATTTTTGAATTCTAATGACACGGAGACGATTATATGTGTTAGGGTTGTCATATAAGTAAACCAAATGTCATTTCTAACCACACACATTGCACAACATTCACACATTTGAATCATATTTGTAAAACGAACTGTGCATGCATCTATTCTACTTTTAAGCTTATTCTTTGATTCTAAGCTTATTTTTGAATTCTAATGACACGGAGACGATTATAAGTGTCAGAGTTGTCATATAAGTAAACCAAATGTCATTTCTAACCACACTCATTCCACAACATTCACACATTTGAATCGAACTTGTAAAACGAATTGTGCATGCTTCAATTCTACTTTTAAGCTTATTCTTTGATTCTAAGCTTATTTTTAAATTCTAATGACACGGAGACGATTATATGTGTTAGGGTTGTCATATAAGTAAACCAAATGTCATTTTTACCCACACACATTGCACAACATTCACACATTTGAATCATACTTGTAAAACGAATTGTGCATGCTTCTATTCTACTTTTTAGCTTATTCTTTGATGCTAAGCTTATTTTTGAATTCTAATGACACGGAGACGATAATATGTGTTAGGGTTGTCATATAAGTAAACCAAATGTAATTTCTACCCACACACATTGCACAACATTCACACATTTGAATCAAACTTGTAAAATGAACTGTGCATGTTTCTATTCTACTTTTAAGCTTATTCTTTGATTCTAAGCTTATTTTTGAATTCTAATGACACGGAGACGATTATATGTGTTAGGGTTGTCATATAAGTAAACCAAATGTCATTTCTACTACCCTCACATTGCACAATATTCACACATTTGAATCAAACTTGTAAAACGAACCGTGCATGCTTCTATTCTACTTTTAAGCTTATTCTTTGATTCTAATCTTATTTTTGAATTCTAATGACACGGAGACGATTATATGTGTTAGGGTTGTCATATAAGTAAACCAAATGTCATTTCTAACCACACTCATTCCACAACATTCGCACATTTAAATCGAACTTGTAAAACAAATTGTGCATGCTTCTATTCTACTTTTAAGCTTATTCTTTGATTCGAAGCTTATTTTTGAATTCTAATGACACGGAGACGATTATATGTGTTAGGGTTGTCATATAAGTAAACCAAATGTCATTTTTACCCACACACATTGCACAACATTCACACATTTGAATCATACTTGTAAAACGAACTGTGCATGCTTCTATTCTACTTTTAAGCTTATTCTTTGATTCTAAGCTTATTTTTGAATTCTAATGACACGGAGACAATTATATGTGTAAGGGTTGTCATATAAGTAAACCAAATGTCATTTCTAACCACACTCATTCCACAACATTCGCACATTTAAATCAAACTTGTAAAACGAATTGTGCTTGCTTCTATTCTACTTTTACGCTTATTCTTTGATTCGAAGCTTATTTTTGAATTCTAATGACACGGAGACGATTATATGTGTTAGGGTTGTCATATAAGTAAACCAAATGTCATTTTTACCCACACACATTGCACAACATTCACACATTTGAATCATACTTGTAAAACGAACTGTGCATGCATCTATTCTACTTTTAAGCTTATTCTTTGATTCTAAGCTTATTTTTGAATTCTAATGACACGGAGACAATTATATGTGTAAGGGTTGTCATATAAGTAAACCAAATGTCATTTCTAACCACACTCATTCCACAACATTCACACATTTGAATCGAACTTGTAAAACGAACTATGCATGCTTCTATTCTACTTTTATGCTTATTCTTTGATTCTAAGCTTATTTTTGAATTCTAATGACACGGAGACGATTATATGTGTTAGGGTTGTCATATAAGTAAACCAAATGTCATTTCTATCCACACACATTGCACAACATTCACACATTTGAATCGAACTTGTAAAACGAATTGTGCATGCTTCTATTCTACTTTTAAGCTTATTCTTTGATTCTAATCTTATTTTTGAATTCTAATGACACGGAGACGATTATATGTGTTAGGGTTGTCATATAAGTAAACCAAATGTCATTTCTAACCACACTCATACCACAACATTCACACATTTGAATCGAACTTGTAAAACGAACTGTGCATGCTTCTATTCTACTTTTAAGCTTATTCTTTGATTCTAACCTTATTTTTGAATTTTAAGGACACGGAGACGATTATATGTGTTAGGGTTGTCATATAAGTAAACCAAATGTCATTTCTACCCACACCCACTGCACAACATTCACACATTTGAATCAAACTTGTAAAACGAACTATGCATGCTTCTATTCTACTTTTATGCTTATTCTTTGATTCTAAGCTTATTTTTGAATTCTAATGACACGGAGACGATTATATGTGTTAGGGTTGTCATATAAGTAAACCAAATGTCATTTCTAACCACACACATTGCACAACATTCACACATTTGAATCATATTTGTAAAACGAACTGTGCATGCATCTATTCTACTTTTAAGCTTATTCTTTGAGTCTAAGCTTATTTTTGAATTCTAATGACACGGAGACGATTATAAGTGTCAGAGTTGTCATATAAGTAAACCAAATGTCATTTCTAACCACACTCATTCCACAACATTCACACATTTGAATCGAACTTGTAAAACGAATTGTGCATGCTTCAATTCTACTTTTAAGCTTATTCTTTGATTCTAAGCTTATTTTTAAATTCTAATGACACGGAGACGATTATATGTGTTAGGGTTGTCATATAAGTAAACCAAATGTCATTTTTACCCACACACATTGCACAACATTCACACATTTGAATCATACTTGTAAAACGAACTGTGCATGCTTCTATTCTACTTTTAAGCTTATTCTTTGATTCTAAGCTTATTTTTGAATTCTAATGACACGGAGACGATAATATGTGTTAGGGTTGTCATATAAGTAAACCAAATGTCATTTTTACCCACACACATTGCACACCATTCACACATTTGAATCATACTTGTAAAACGAACTGTGCATGCTTCTATTCTACTTTTAAGCTTATTCTTTGATTCTAAGCTTATTTTTGAATTCTAATGACACGGAGACGATTATATGTGTTAGGGTTGTCATATAAGTAAACCAAATGTCATTTCTATCCACACACATTGCACAACATTCACACATTTGAATCGAACTTGTAAAACGAATTGTGCATGCTTTTATTCTACTTTTAAGCTTATTCTTTGATTCTAATCTTATTTTTGAATTCTAATGACACGGAGACGATTATATGTGTTAGGGTTGTCATATAAGTAAACCAAATGTCATTTCTAACCACACTCATACCACAACATTCACACATTTGAATCGAACTTGTAAAACGAACTGTGCATGCTTCTATTCTACTTTTAAGCTTATTCTTTGATTCTAACCTTATTTTTGAATTTTAAGGACACGGAGACGATTATATGTGTTAGGGTTGTCATATAAGTAAACCAAATGTCATTTCTACCCACACCCACTGCACAACATTCACACATTTGAATCCAACTTGTAAAACGAACTGTGCATACTTCTATTATACTTTTAAGATTATTCTTTGATGCTAAGCTTATTTTTGAATTCTAATGACACGGAGACGATAATATGTGTTAGGGTTGTCATATAAGGAAACCAAATGTCATTTCTAACCACACTAATTCCATAACATTCGCACATTTGAATCAAACTTGTAAAATGAACTCTGCATGTTTCTATTCTACTTTTAAGCTTAATCTTCGACTCTAAGCTTATTTTTGAATTCTAATGACACGGAGATGATTATATGTGTTAGGGTTGTCATATAGTAAACCAAATATCATTTCTAACCACACTCATTCCACAAAATTCACACATTTGAATCGAATTTGTAAAACGAACTCTGGATGCTTTTATTCTACTTTTAAGCTTATTCTTTGATTCTAAGCTTATTTTTGAATTCTAATGACACGGAGACGATTATATGTGTTAGGGTTGTCACATAAGTAAATCAAATGTCATTTCTACTACCCTCACATTGCACAATATTCACACATTTGAATCAAACTTGTAAAACGAACCGTGCATGCTTCTATTCTACTTTTAAGCTTATTCTTTGATTCTAATCTTATTTTTGAATTCTAATGACACGGAGACGATTATATGTGTTAGGGTTGTCATATAAGTAAACCAAATGTCATTTCTAACCACACTCATTCCACAACATTCGCACATTTAAATCGAACTTGTAAAACGAATTGTGCATGCTTCTATTCTACTTTTAAGCTTATTCTTTGATTCGAAGCTTATTTTTGAATTCTAATGACACGGAGACGATTATATGTGTTAGGGTTGTCATATAAGTAAACCAAATGTCATTTTTACCCACACACATTGCACAACATTCACACATTTGAATCATACTTGTAAAACGAACTGTGCTTTTAAGCTTATTCTTTGATTCTAAGCTTATTTTTGAATTCTAATGACACGGAGACGATTATATGTGTTAGGGTTGTCATATAAGTAAACCAAATGTCATTTCTATCCACACACATTGCACAACATTCACACATTTGAATCGAACTTGTAAAACGAATTGTGCATGCTTTTATTCTACTTTTAAGCTTATTCTTTGATTCTAATCTTATTTTTGAATTCTAATGACACGGAGACGATTATATGTGTTAGGGTTGTCATATAAGTAAACCAAATGTCATTTCTAACCACACTCATACCACAACATTCACACATTTGAATCGAACTTGTAAAACGAACTGTGCATGCTTCTATTCTACTTTTAAGCTTATTCTTTGATTCTAACCTTATTTTTGAATTTTAAGGACACGGAGACGATTATATGTGTTAGGGTTGTCATATAAGTAAACCAAATGTCATTTCTACCCACACCCACTGCACAACATTCACACATTTGAATCCAACTTGTAAAACTAACTGTGCATGCTTCTATTATACTTTTAAGATTATTCTTTGATGCTAAGCTTATTTTTGAATTCTAATGACACGGAGACGATAATATGTGTTAGGGTTGTCATATAAGGAAACCAAATGTCATTTCTAACCACACTAATTCCATAACATTCGCACATTTGAATCAAACTTGTAAAATGAACTGTGCATGTTTCTATTCTACTTTTAAGCTTAATCTTCGATTCTAAGCTTATTTTTGAATTCTAATGACACGGAGATGATTATATGTGTTAGGGTTGTCATATAGTAAACCAAATATCATTTCTAACCACACTCATTCCACAAAATTCACACATTTGAATCGAACTTGTAAAACGAACTCTGCATGCTTTTATTCTACTTTTAAGCTTATTTTTTGATTTTAAGCTTATTTTTGAATTCTAATGACACGGAGACGATTATATGTGTTAGGGTTGTCATATAAGTAAACAAAATGTCATTTCTACTACCCTCACATTGCACAATATTCACACATTTGAATCAAACTTGTAAAACGAACCGTGCATGCTTCTATTCTACTTTTAAGCTTATTCTTTGATTCTAATCTTATTTTTGAATTCTAATGACACGGAGACGATTATATGTGTTAGGGTTGTCATATAAGTAAACCAAATGTCATTTCTAACCACACTCATTCCACAACATTCGCACATTTAAATCGAACTTGTAAAACAAATTGTGCATGCTTCTATTCTACTTTTAAGCTTATTCTTTGATTCGAAGCTTATTTTTGAATTCTAATGACACGGAGACGATTATATGTGTTAGGGTTGTCATATAAGTAAACCAAATGTCATTTTTACCCACACACATTGCACAACATTCACACATTTGAATCATACTTGTAAAACGAACTGTGCATGCATCTATTCTACTTTTAAGCTTATTCTTTGATGCTAAGCTTATTTTTGAATTCTAATGACACGGAGACGATTATATGTGTAAGGGTTGTCATATAAGTAAACCAAATGTCATTTCTAACCACACTCATTCCACAACATTCACACATTTGAATCGAACTTGTAAAACGAACTATGCATGCTTTTATTCTACTTTTATGCTTATTCTTTGATTCTAAGCTTATTTTTGAATTCTAATGACACGGAGACAATTATATGTGTAAGGGTTGTCATATAAGTAAACCAAATGTCATTTCTAACCACACTCATTCCACAACATTCGCACATTTAAATCGAACTTGTAAAACGAATTGTGCATGCTTCTATTCTACTTTTACGCTTATTCTTTGATTCGAAGCTTATTTTTGAATTCTAATGACACGGAGACGATTATATGTGTTAGGGTTGTCATATAAGTAAACCAAATGTCATTTTTACCCACACACATTGCACAACATTCACACATTTGAATCATACTTGTAAAACGAACTGTGCATGCTTCTATTCTACTTTTAAGCTTATTCTTTGATTCTAAGCTTATTTTTGAATTCTAATGACACGGAGACAATTATATGTGTAAGGGTTGTCATATAAGTAAACCAAATGTCATTTCTAACCACACTCATTCCACAACATTCGCACATTTAAATCGAACTTGTAAAACGAATTGTGCATGCTTCTATTCTACTTTTACGCTTATTCTTTGATTCGAAGCTTATTTTTGAATTCTAATGACACGGAGACGATTATATGTGTTAGGGTTGTCATATAAGTAAACCAAATGTCATTTTTACCCACACACATTGCACAACATTCACACATTTGAATCATACTTGTAAAACGAACTGTGCATGCATCTATTCTACTTTTAAGCTTATTCTTTGATTCTAAGCTTATTTTTGAATTCTAATGACACGGAGACAATTATATGTGTAAGGGTTGTCATATAAGTAAACCAAATGTCATTTCTAACCACACTCATTCCACAACATTCACACATTTGAATCGAACTTGTAAAACGAACTATGCATGCTTCTATTCTACTTTTATGCTTATTCTTTGATTCTAAGCTTATTTTTGAATTCTAATGACACGGAGACGATTATATGTGTTAGGGTTGTCATATAAGTAAACCAAATGTCATTTCTATCCACACACATTGCACAACATTCACACATTTGAATCGAACTTGTAAAACGAATTGTGCATGCTTCTATTCTACTTTTAAGCTTATTCTTTGATTCTAATCTTATTTTTGAATTCTAATGACACGGAGACGATTATATGTGTTAGGGTTGTCATATAAGTAAACCAAATGTCATTTCTAACCACACTCATACCACAACATTCACACATTTGAATCGAACTTGTAAAACGAACTGTGCATGCTTCTATTCTACTTTTAAGCTTATTCTTTGATTCTAACCTTATTTTTGAATTTTAAGGACACGGAGACGATTATATGTGTTAGGGTTGTCATATAAGTAAACCAAATGTCATTTCTACCCACACCCACTGCACAACATTCACACATTTGAATCCAACTTGTAAAACGAACTGTGCATGCTTCTATTATACTTTTAAGATTATTCTTTGATGCTAAGCTTGTTTTTGAATTCTAATGACACGGAGACGATAATATGTGTTAGGGTTGTCATATAAGGAAACCAAATGTCATTTCTAACCACACTAATTCCATAACATTCGCACATTTGAATCAAACTTGTAAAATGAACTCTGCATGTTTCTATTCTACTTTTAAGCTTAATCTTCGACTCTAAGCTTATTTTTGAATTTTAATGACACGGAGATGATTATATGTGTTAGGGTTGTCATATAGTAAACCAAATATCATTTCTAACCACACTCATTCCACAAAATTCACATATTTGAATCGAATTTGTAAAACGAACTCTGCATGCTTTTATTCTACTTTTAAGCTTATTCTTTGATTCTAAGCTTATTTTTGAATTCTAATGACACGGAGACGATTATATGTGTTAGGGTTGTCATATAAGTAAACCAAATGTCATTTCTAACCACACTCATTCCACAACATTCGCACATTTAAATCGAACTTGTAAAACGAATTGTGCATGCTTCTATTCTACTTTTAAGCTTATTCTTTGATTCGAAGCTTATTTTTGAATTCTAATGACACGGAGACGATTATATGTGTTAGGGTTGTCATATAAGTAAAACAAATGTCATTTTTACCCACACACATTGCACAACATTCACACATTTGAATCATACTTGTAAAACGAACTGTGCATGCTTCTATTCTACTTTTAAGCTTATTCTTTGATTCTAAGCTTATTTTTTAATTCTAATGACACGGAGACAATTATATGTGTAAGGGTTGTCATATAAGTAAACCAAATGTCATTTCTAACCACACTCATTCCACAACATTCGCACATTTAAATCGAACTTGTAAAACGAATTGTGCATGCTTCTATTCTACTTTTAAGCTTATTCTTTGATTCGAAGCTTATTTTTGAGTTCTAATGACACGGAGACGATTATATGTGTTAGGGTTGTCATATAAGTAAACCAAATGTCATTTTTACCCACACACATTGCACAACATTCACACATTTGAATCATACTTGTAAAACGAACTGTGCATGCATCTATTCTACTTTTAAGCTTATTCTTTGATTCTAAGCTTATTTTTGAATTCTAATGACACGGAGAGAATTATATGTGTAAGGGTTGTCATATAAGTAAACCAAATGTCATTTCTAACCGCACTCATTCCACAACATTCACACATTTGAATCGAACTTGTAAAACGAACTATGCATGCTTCTATTCTACTTTTAAGCTTATTCTTTGATTCTAACCTTATTTTTGAATTTTAAGGACACGGAGACGATTATATGTGTTAGGGTTGTCATATAAGTAAACCAAATGTCATTTCTACCCACACCCACTGCACAACATTCACACATTTGAATCAAACTTGTAAAACGAATTGTGCATGCTTCTATTCTACTTTTAAGCTTATTCTTTGATTCGAAGCTTATTTTTGAATTCTAATGACACGGAGACGATTATATGTGTTAGGGTTGTCATATAAGTAAACCAAATGTCATTTCTATCCACACACATTGCACAACATTCACACATTTGAATCGAACTTGTAAAACGAATTGTGCATGCTTCTATTCTACTTTTAAGCTTATTCTTTGATTGTAAGCTTATTTTTGAATTCTAATGACACGGAGACGATAATATGTGTTAGGGTTGTCATATAAGGAAACCAAATGTCATTTCTAACCACACTAATTCCATAACATTCGCACATTTGAATCAAACTTGTAAAATGAACTCTGCATGTTTCTATTCTACTTTTAAGCTTAATCTTCGACTCTAAGCTTATTTTTGAATTCTAATGACACGGAGATGATTATATGTGTTAGGGTTGTCATATAGTAAACCAAATATCATTTCTAACCACACTCATTCCACAAAATTCACATATTTGAATCGAATTTGTAAAACGAACTCTGCATGCTTTTATTCTACTTTTAAGCTTATTCTTTGATTCTAAGCTTATTTTTGAATTCTAATGACACGGAGACGATTATATGTGTTAGGGTTGTCATATAAGTAAACCAAATGTTATTTCTAACCACACTCATTCCACAACATTCGCACATTTAAATCGAACTTGTAAAACGAATTGTGCATGCTTCTATTCTACTTTTAAGCTTATTCTTTGATTCGAAGCTTATTTTTGAATTCTAATGACACGGAGACGATTATATGTGTTAGGGTTGTCATATAAGTAAAACAAATGTCATTTTTACCCACACACATTGCACAACATTCACACATTTGAATCATACTTGTAAAACGAACTGTGCATGCTTCTATTCTACTTTTAAGCTTATTCTTTGATTCTAAGCTTATTTTTTAATTCTAATGACACGGAGACAATTATATGTGTAAGGGTTGTCATATAAGTAAACCAAATGTCATTTCTAACCACACTCATTCCACAACATTCGCACATTTAAATCGAACTTGTAAAACGAATTGTGCATGCATCTATTCTACTTTTAAGCTTATTCTTTGATTCGAAGCTTATTTTTGAATTCTAATGACACGGAGACGATTATATGTGTTAGGGTTGTCATATAAGTAAACCAAATGTCATTTTTACCCACACACATTGCACAACATTCACACATTTGAATCATACTTGTAAAACGAACTGTGCATGCATCTATTCTACTTTTAAGCTTATTCTTTGATTCTAAGCTTATTTTTGAATTCTAATGACACGGAGAGAATTATATGTGTAAGGGTTGTCATATAAGTAAACCAAATGTCATTTCTAACCGCACTCATTCCACAACATTCACACATTTGAATCGAACTTGTAAAACGAACTATGCATGCTTCTATTCTACTTTTAAGCTTATTCTTTGATTCTAACCTTATTTTTGAATTTTAAGGACACGGAGACGATTATATGTGTTAGGGTTGTCATATAAGTAAACCAAATGTCATTTCTACCCACACCCACTGCACAACATTCACACATTTGAATCAAACTTGTAAAACGAATTGTGCATGCTTCTATTCTACTTTTAAGCTTATTCTTTGATTCGAAGCTTATTTTTGAATTCTAATGACACGGAGACGATTATATGTGTTAGGGTTGTCATATAAGTAAACCAAATGTCATTTTTACCCACACACATTGCACAACATTCACACATTTGAATCATACTTGTAAAACGAACTGTGCATGCTTCTATTCTACTTTTAAGCTTATTCTTTGATTCTAAGCTTATTTTTGAATTCTAATGACACGGAGACAATTATATGTGTAAGGGTTGTCATATAAGTAAACCAAATGTCATTTCTAACCACACTCATTCCACAACATTCACACATTTGAATCGAACTTGTAAAACGAACTATGCATGCTTCTATTCTACTTTTATGCTTATTCTTTGATTCTAAGCTTATTTTTGAATTCTAATGACACGGAGACGATTATATGTGTTAGGGTTGTCATATAAGTAAACCAAATGTCATTTCTAACCACACTCATACCACAACATTCACACATTTGAATCGAACTTGTAAAACGAACTGTGCATGCTTCTATTCTACTTTTAAGCTTATTCTTTGATTCTAATCTTATTTTTGAATTCTAATGACACGGAAACGATTATATGTGTTAGGGTTGTCATATAAGTAAACCAAATGTCATTTCTAACCACACTCATACCACAACATTCACACATTTGAATCGAACTTGTAAAACGAACTGTGCATGCTTCTATTCTACTTTTAAGCTTATTCTTTGATTCTAACCTTATTTTTGAATTTTAAGGACACGGAGACGATTATATGTGTTAGGGTTGTCATATAAGTAAACCAAATGTCATTTCTACCCACACCCACTGCACAACATTCACACATTTGAATCAAACTTGTAAAACGAACTATGCATGCTTCTATTCTACTTTTATGCTTATTCTTTGATTCTAAGCTTATTTTTGAATTCTAATGACACGGAGACGATTATATGTGTTAGGGTTGTCATATAAGTAAACCAAATGTCATTTCTATCCACACACATTGCACAACATTCACACATTTGAATCGAACTTGTAAAACGAATTGTGCATGCTTCTATTCTACTTTTAAGCTTATTCTTTGATTCTAATCTTATTTTTGAATTCTAATGACACGGAGACGATTATATGTGTTAGGGTTGTCATATAAGTAAACCAAATGTCATTTCTAACCACACTCATACCACAGCATTCACACATTTGAATCGAACTTGTAAAACGAACTGTGCATGCTTCTATTCTACTTTTAAGCTTATTCTTTGATTCTAACCTTATTTTTGAA
Organism: Spergularia marina; assembly: GCA_963680865.1. Taxonomy (NCBI): domain Eukaryota; kingdom Viridiplantae; phylum Streptophyta; class Magnoliopsida; order Caryophyllales; family Caryophyllaceae; genus Spergularia; species Spergularia marina. The sequence continues at coordinate 13,916,021 of OY804553.1, read as the reverse complement.
TTTTAAGGACACGGAGACGATTATATGTGTTAAGGTTGTCATATAATTAAACCAAATGTCATTTCTACCCACACCCACTGCACAACATTCACACATTTGAATCCAACTTGTAAAACGACCTGTGCATGCTTCTATTATACTTTTAAGATTATTCTTTGATGCTAAGCTTATTTTTGAATTCTAATGACACGGAGACGATAATATGTGTTAGGGTTGTCATATAAGGAAACCAAATGTCATATCTAACCACACTAATTCCATAACATTCGCACATTTGAATCAAACTTGTAAAATGAACTGTGCATGTTTCTATTCTACTTTAAAGCTTAATCTTCGATTCTAAGCTTATTTTTGAATTCTAATGACACGGAGATGATGATATGTGTTAGGGTTGTCATATAGTAAACCAAATATCATTTCTAACCACACTCATTCCACAAAATTCACACATTTGAATCGAACTTGTAAAACGAACTCTGCATGCTTTTATTCTACTTTTAAGCTTATTCTTTGATTCTAAGCTTGTTTTTGAATTCTAATGACACGGAGACGATTATATGTGTTAGGGTTGTCATATAAGTAAACCAAATGTCATTTCTACCCTCACATTGCACAATATTGACACATTTGAATCAAACTTGTAAAACGAACCGTGCATGCTTCTATTCTACTTTTAAGCTTATTCTTTGATTCTAATCTTATTTTTGAATTCTAATGACACGGAGACGATTATATGTGTTAGGGTTGTCATATAAGTAAACCAAATGTCATTTCTAACCACACTCAATCCACAACATTCGCACATTTAAATCGAACTTGTAAAACGAATTGTGCATGCTTCTATTCTACTTTTAAGCTTATTCTTTGATTCTAAGCTTATTTTTGAATTCTAATGACACGGAGACAATTATATGTGTAAGGGTTCATATAAGTAAACCAAATGTCATTTCTAACCACACTCATTCCACAACATTCACACATTTGAATCGAACTTGTAAAACGAACTATGCATGCTTCTATTCTACTTTTATGCTTATTCTTTGATTCTAAGCTTATTTTTTAATTCTAATGACACGGAGACGATAATATGTGTTAGGGCTGTCATATAAGTAAACCAAATGTAATTTCTACCCACACACATTGCACAACATTCACACATTTGAATCTTACTTGTAAAACGAACTGTGCATGCATATATTCTACTTTTAAGCTTATTCTTTGATTCTAAGCTTTTTTTTGAATTCTAATGACACGGAGACGATTATATGTGTTAGGGTTGTCATATAAGTAAACCAAATGTCAATACTAACCACACTCATTCCACAACATTCACACAATTGAATCAAACTTGTAAAACGAACTGTGCATGCTTCTATTCTAGTTTTAAGCTTATTCTTTGATTGTAAGCTTATTTTTGAATTCTAATGACACGGAGACGATTATATGTGTTAGGGTTGTCATATAAGTAAACCAAATGTCATTTCTAACCACACTCATACCACAACATTCACACATTTGAATCGAACTTGTAAAACGAACTGTGCATGCTTCTATTCTACTTTTAAGCTTATTCTTTGATTCTAACCTTATTTTTGAATTCTAATGACACGGAGACGATTATATGTGTTAGGGTTGTCATATAAGTAAACCAAATGTCAATACTAACCACACTCATTCCACAACATTCGCACATTTAAATCGAACTTGTAAAACGAATTGTGCATGCTTCTATTCTACTTTTAAGCTTATTCTTTGATTCGAAGCTTATTTTTGAATTCTAATGACACGGAGACGATTATATGTGTTAGGGTTGTCATATAAGTAAACCAAATGTCATTTTTACCCACACACATTGCACAACATTCACACATTTGAATCATACTTGTAAAACGAACTGTGCATGCATCTATTCTACTTTTAAGCTTATTCTTTGATTCTAAGCTTATTTTTGAATTCTAATGACACGGAGAGAATTATATGTGTAAGGGTTGTCATATAAGTAAACCAAATGTCATTTCTAACCGCACTCATTCCACAACATTCACACATTTGAATCGAACTTGTAAAACGAACTATGCATGCTTCTATTCTACTTTTAAGCTTATTCTTTGATTCTAACCTTATTTTTGAATTTTAAGGACACGGAGACGATTATATGTGTTAGGGTTGTCATATAAGTAAACCAAATGTCATTTCTACCCACACCCACTGCACAACATTCACACATTTGAATCAAACTTGTAAAACGAATTGTGCATGCTTCTATTCTACTTTTAAGCTTATTCTTTGATTCGAAGCTTATTTTTGAATTCTAATGACACGGAGACGATTATATGTGTTAGGGTTGTCATATAAGTAAACCAAATGTCATTTCTATCCACACACATTGCACAACATTCACACATTTGAATCGAACTTGTAAAACGAATTGTGCATGCTTCTATTCTACTTTTAAGCTTATTCTTTGATTGTAAGCTTATTTTTGAATTCTAATGACACGGAGACGATAATATGTGTTAGGGTTGTCATATAAGGAAACCAAATGTCATTTCTAACCACACTAATTCCATAACATTCGCACATTTGAATCAAACTTGTAAAATGAACTCTGCATGTTTCTATTCTACTTTTAAGCTTAATCTTCGACTCTAAGCTTATTTTTGAATTCTAATGACACGGAGATGATTATATGTGTTAGGGTTGTCATATAGTAAACCAAATATCATTTCTAACCACACTCATTCCACAAAATTCACATATTTGAATCGAATTTGTAAAACGAACTCTGCATGCTTTTATTCTACTTTTAAGCTTATTCTTTGATTCTAAGCTTATTTTTGAATTCTAATGACACGGAGACGATTATATGTGTTAGGGTTGTCATATAAGTAAACCAAATGTCATTTCTAACCACACTCATTCCACAACATTCGCACATTTAAATCGAACTTGTAAAACGAATTGTGCATGCTTCTATTCTACTTTTAAGCTTATTCTTTGATTCGAAGCTTATTTTTGAATTCTAATGACACGGAGACGATTATATGTGTTAGGGTTGTCATATAAGTAAAACAAATGTCATTTTTACCCACACACATTGCACAACATTCACACATTTGAATCATACTTGTAAAACGAACTGTGCATGCTTCTATTCTACTTTTAAGCTTATTCTTTGATTCTAAGCTTATTTTTTAATTCTAATGACACGGAGACAATTATATGTGTAAGGGTTGTCATATAAGTAAACCAAATGTCATTTCTAACCACACTCATTCCACAACATTCGCACATTTAAATCGAACTTGTAAAACGAATTGTGCATGCATCTATTCTACTTTTAAGCTTATTCTTTGATTCGAAGCTTATTTTTGAATTCTAATGACACGGAGACGATTATATGTGTTAGGGTTGTCATATAAGTAAACCAAATGTCATTTTTACCCACACACATTGCACAACATTCACACATTTGAATCATACTTGTAAAACGAACTGTGCATGCATCTATTCTACTTTTAAGCTTATTCTTTGATTCTAAGCTTATTTTTGAATTCTAATGACACGGAGAGAATTATATGTGTAAGGGTTGTCATATAAGTAAACCAAATGTCATTTCTAACCGCACTCATTCCACAACATTCACACATTTGAATCGAACTTGTAAAACGAACTATGCATGCTTCTATTCTACTTTTAAGCTTATTCTTTGATTCTAACCTTATTTTTGAATTTTAAGGACACGGAGACGATTATATGTGTTAGGGTTGTCATATAAGTAAACCAAATGTCATTTCTACCCACACCCACTGCACAACATTCACACATTTGAATCAAACTTGTAAAACGAATTGTGCATGCTTCTATTCTACTTTTAAGCTTATTCTTTGATTCGAAGCTTATTTTTGAATTCTAATGACACGGAGACGATTATATGTGTTAGGGTTGTCATATAAGTAAACCAAATGTCATTTTTACCCACACACATTGCACAACATTCACACATTTGAATCATACTTGTAAAACGAACTGTGCATGCTTCTATTCTACTTTTAAGCTTATTCTTTGATTCTAAGCTTATTTTTGAATTCTAATGACACGGAGACAATTATATGTGTAAGGGTTGTCATATAAGTAAACCAAATGTCATTTCTAACCACACTCATTCCACAACATTCACACATTTGAATCGAACTTGTAAAACGAACTATGCATGCTTCTATTCTACTTTTATGCTTATTCTTTGATTCTAAGCTTATTTTTGAATTCTAATGACACGGAGACGATTATATGTGTTAGGGTTGTCATATAAGTAAACCAAATGTCATTTCTATCCACACACATTGCACAACATTCACACATTTGAATCGAACTTGTAAAACGAATTGTGCATGCTTCTATTCTACTTTTAAGCTTATTCTTTGATTCTAATCTTATTTTTGAATTCTAATGACACGGAAACGATTATATGTGTTAGGGTTGTCATATAAGTAAACCAAATGTCATTTCTAACCACACTCATACCACAACATTCACACATTTGAATCGAACTTGTAAAACGAACTGTGCATGCTTCTATTCTACTTTTAAGCTTATTCTTTGATTCTAACCTTATTTTTGAATTTTAAGGACACGGAGACGATTATATGTGTTAGGGTTGTCATATAAGTAAACCAAATGTCATTTCTACCCACACCCACTGCACAACATTCACACATTTGAATCAAACTTGTAAAACGAACTATGCATGCTTCTATTCTACTTTTATGCTTATTCTTTGATTCTAAGCTTATTTTTGAATTCTAATGACACGGAGACGATTATATGTGTTAGGGTTGTCATATAAGTAAACCAAATGTCATTTCTATCCACACACATTGCACAACATTCACACATTTGAATCGAACTTGTAAAACGAATTGTGCATGCTTCTATTCTACTTTTAAGCTTATTCTTTGATTCTAATCTTATTTTTGAATTCTAATGACACGGAGACGATTATATGTGTTAGGGTTGTCATATAAGTAAACCAAATGTCATTTCTAACCACACTCATACCACAGCATTCACACATTTGAATCGAACTTGTAAAACGAACTGTGCATGCTTCTATTCTACTTTTAAGCTTATTCTTTGATTCTAACCTTATTTTTGAATTTTAAGGACACGGAGACGATTATATGTGTTAAGGTTGTCATATAATTAAACCAAATGTCATTTCTACCCACACCCACTGCACAACATTCACACATTTGAATCCAACTTGTAAAACGACCTGTGCATGCTTCTATTATACTTTTAAGATTATTCTTTGATGCTAAGCTTATTTTTGAATTCTAATGACACGGAGACGATAATATGTGTTAGGGTTGTCATATAAGGAAACCAAATGTCATATCTAACCACACTAATTCCATAACATTCGCACATTTGAATCAAACTTGTAAAATGAACTGTGCATGTTTCTATTCTACTTTAAAGCTTAATCTTCGATTCTAAGCTTATTTTTGAATTCTAATGACACGGAGATGATGATATGTGTTAGGGTTGTCATATAGTAAACCAAATATCATTTCTAACCACACTCATTCCACAAAATTCACACATTTGAATCGAACTTGTAAAACGAACTCTGCATGCTTTTATTCTACTTTTAAGCTTATTCTTTGATTCTAAGCTTGTTTTTGAATTCTAATGACACGGAGACGATTATATGTGTTAGGGTTGTCATATAAGTAAACCAAATGTCATTTCTACCCTCACATTGCACAATATTGACACATTTGAATCAAACTTGTAAAACGAACCGTGCATGCTTCTATTCTACTTTTAAGCTTATTCTTTGATTCTAATCTTATTTTTGAATTCTAATGACACGGAGACGATTATATGTGTTAGGGTTGTCATATAAGTAAACCAAATGTCATTTCTAACCACACTCAATCCACAACATTCGCACATTTAAATCGAACTTGTAAAACGAATTGTGCATGCTTCTATTCTACTTTTAAGCTTATTCTTTGATTCTAAGCTTATTTTTGAATTCTAATGACACGGAGACAATTATATGTGTAAGGGTTCATATAAGTAAACCAAATGTCATTTCTAACCACACTCATTCCACAACATTCACACATTTGAATCGAACTTGTAAAACGAACTATGCATGCTTCTATTCTACTTTTATGCTTATTCTTTGATTCTAAGCTTATTTTTTAATTCTAATGACACGGAGACGATAATATGTGTTAGGGCTGTCATATAAGTAAACCAAATGTAATTTCTACCCACACACATTGCACAACATTCACACATTTGAATCTTACTTGTAAAACGAACTGTGCATGCATATATTCTACTTTTAAGCTTATTCTTTGATTCTAAGCTTTTTTTTGAATTCTAATGACACGGAGACGATTATATGTGTTAGGGTTGTCATATAAGTAAACCAAATGTCAATACTAACCACACTCATTCCACAACATTCACACAATTGAATCAAACTTGTAAAACGAACTGTGCATGCTTCTATTCTAGTTTTAAGCTTATTCTTTGATTGTAAGCTTATTTTTGAATTCTAATGACACGGAGACGATTATATGTGTTAGGGTTGTCATATAAGTAAACCAAATGTCATTTCTAACCACACTCATACCACAACATTCACACATTTGAATCGAACTTGTAAAACGAACTGTGCATGCTTCTATTCTACTTTTAAGCTTATTCTTTGATTCTAACCTTATTTTTGAATTCTAATGACACGGAGACGATTATATGTGTTAGGGTTGTCATATAAGTAAACCAAATGTCAATACTAACCACACTCATTCCACAACATTCGCACATTTAAATCGAACTTGTAAAACGAATTGTGCATGCTTCTATTCTACTTTTAAGCTTATTCTTTGATTCGAAGCTTATTTTTGAATTCTAATGACACGGAGACGATTATATGTGTTAGGGTTGTCATATAAGTAAACCAAATGTCATTTTTACCCACACACATTGCACAACATTCACACATTTGAATCATACTTGTAAAACGAACTGTGCATGCATCTATTCTACTTTTAAGCTTATTCTTTGATTCTAAGCTTATTTTTGAATTCTAATGACACGGAGAGAATTATATGTGTAAGGGTTGTCATATAAGTAAACCAAATGTCATTTCTAACCGCACTCATTCCACAACATTCACACATTTGAATCGAACTTGTAAAACGAATTATGCATGCTTCTATTCTACTTTTAAGCTTATTCTTTGATTCTAAGCTTATTTTTGAATTCTAATGACACGGAGACGATTATATGTGTTAGGGTTGTCATATAAGTAAACCAAATGTCATTTCTATCCACACACATTGCACAACATTCACACATTTGAATCGAACTTGTAAAACGAATTGTGCATGCTTCTATTCTACTTTTAAGCTTATTCTTTGATTCTAATCTTATTTTTGAATTCTAATGACACGGAGACGATTATATGTGTTAGGGTTGTCATATAAGTAAACCAAATGTCATTTCTAACCACACTCATACCACAACATTCACACATTTGAATCGAACTTGTAAAACGAACTGTGCATGCTTCTATTCTACTTTTAAGCTTATTCTTTGATTCTAAGCTTATTTTTGAATTCTAATGACACGGTGACAATTATATGTGTAAGGGTTGTCATATAAGTAAACCAAATGTCATTTCTAACCACACTCATTCCACAACATTCACACATTTGAATCGAACTTGTAAAACGAACTATGCATGCTTCTATTCTACTTTTATGCTTATTCTTTGATTCTAAGCTTATTATTGAATTCTAATGACACGGAGACGATTATATGTGTTAGGGTTGTCATATAAGTAAACCAAATGTCATTTCTATCCACACACATTGCACAACATTCACACATTTGAATCGAACTTGTAAAACGAATTGTGCATGCTTCTATTCTACTTTTAAGCTTATTCTTTGATTCTAATCTTATTTTTGAATTCTAATGACACGGAAACGATTATATGTGTTAGGGTTGTCATATAAGTAAACCAAATGTCATTTCTAACCACACTCATACCACAACATTCACACATTTGAATCGAACTTGTAAAACGAACTGTGCATGCTTCTATTCTACTTTTAAGCTTATTCTTTGATTCTAACCTTATTTTTGAATTTTAAGGACACGGAGACGATTATATGTGTTAGGGTTGTCATATAAGTAAACCAAATGTCATTTCTACCCACACCCACTGCACAACATTCACACATTTGAATCAAACTTGTAAAACGAACTATGCATGCTTCTATTCTACTTTTATGCTTATTCTTTGATTCTAAGCTTATTTTTGAATTCTAATGACACGGAGACGATTATATGTGTTAGGGTTGTCATATAAGTAAACCAAATGTCATTTCTATCCACACACATTGCACAACATTCACACATTTGAATCGAACTTGTAAAACGAATTGTGCATGCTTCTATTCTACTTTTAAGCTTATTCTTTGATTGTAAGCTTATTTTTGAATTCTAATGACACGGAGACGATTATATGTGTTAGGGTTGTCATATAAGTAAACCAAATGTCATTTCTAACCACACTCATACCACAACATTCACACATTTGAATCGAACTTGTAAAACGAATTGTGCATGCTTCTATTCTACTTTTAAGCTTATTCTTTGATTCGAAGCTTATTTTTGAATTCTAATGACACGGAGACGATTATATGTGTTAGGGTTGTCATATAAGTAAACCAAATGTCATTTTTACCCACACACATTGCACAACATTCACACATTTGAATCATACTTGTAAAACGAACTGTGCATGCATCTATTCTACTTTTAAGCTTATTCTTTGATTCTAAGCTTATTTTTGAATTCTAATGACACGGAGAGAATTATATGTGTAAGGGTTGTCATATAAGTAAACCAAATGTCATTTCTAACCGCACTCATTCCACAACATTCACACATTTGAATCGAACTTGTAAAACGAATTATGCATGCTTCTATTCTACTTTTAAGCTTATTCTTTGATTCTAAGCTTATTTTTGAATTCTAATGACACGGAGACCATTATATGTGTTAGGGTTGTCATATAAGTAAACCAAATGTCATTTCTAACCACACTCATACCACAACATTCACACATTTGAATCGAACTTGTAAAACGAACTGTGCATGCTTCTATTCTACTTTTAAGCTTATTCTTTGATTCTAACCTTATTTTTGAATTTTAAGGACACGGAGACGATTATATGTGTTAGGGTTGTCATATAAGTAAACCAAATGTCATTTCTACCCACACCCACTGCACAACATTCACACATTTGAATCAAACTTGTAAAACGAACTATGCATGCTTCTATTCTACTTTTATGCTTATTCTTTGATTCTAAGCTTATTTTTGAATTCTAATGACACGGAGACGATTATATGTGTTAGGGTTGTCATATAAGTAAACCAAATGTCATTTCTATCCACACACATTGCACAACATTCACACATTTGAATCGAACTTGTAAAACGAATTGTGCATGCTTCTATTCTACTTTTAAGCTTATTCTTTGATTGTAAGCTTATTTTTGAATTCTAATGACACGGAGACGATTATATGTGTTAGGGTTGTCATATAAGTAAACCAAATGTCATTTCTAACCACACTCATACCACAACATTCACACATTTGAATCGAACTTGTAAAACGAATTGTGCATGCTTCTATTCTACTTTTAAGCTTATTCTTTGATTCGAAGCTTATTTTTGAATTCTAATGACACGGAGACGATTATATGTGTTAGGGTTGTCATATAAGTAAACCAAATGTCATTTTTACCCACACACATTGCACAACATTCACACATTTGAATCATACTTGTAAAACGAACTGTGCATGCATCTATTCTACTTTTAAGCTTATTCTTTGATTCTAAGCTTATTTTTGAATTCTAATGACACGGAGAGAATTATATGTGTAAGGGTTGTCATATAAGTAAACCAAATGTCATTTCTAACCGCACTCATTCCACAACATTCACACATTTGAATCGAACTTGTAAAACGAATTATGCATGCTTCTATTCTACTTTTAAGCTTATTCTTTGATTCTAAGCTTATTTTTGAATTCTAATGACACGGAGACGATTATATGTGTTAGGGTTGTCATATAAGTAAACCAAATGTCATTTCTATCCACACACATTGCACAACATTCACACATTTGAATCGAACTTGTAAAACGAATTGTGCATGCTTCTATTCTACTTTTAAGCTTATTCTTTGATTCTAATCTTATTTTTGAATTCTAATGACACGGAGACGATTATATGTGTTAGGGTTGTCATATAAGTAAACCAAATGTCATTTCTAACCACACTCATACCACAACATTCACACATTTGAATCGAACTTGTAAAACGAACTGTGCATGCTTCTATTCTACTTTTAAGCTTATTCTTTGATTCTAAGCTTATTTTTGAATTCTAATGACACGGAGACAATTATATGTGTAAGGGTTGTCATATAAGTAAACCAAATGTCATTTCTAACCACACTCATTCCACAACATTCACACATTTGAATCGAACTTGTAAAACGAACTATGCATGCTTCTATTCTACTTTTATGCTTATTCTTTGATTCTAAGCTTATTATTGAATTCTAATGACACGGAGACGATTATATGTGTTAGGGTTGTCATATAAGTAAACCAAATGTCATTTCTATCCACACACATTGCACAACATTCACACATTTGAATCGAACTTGTAAAACGAGTTGTGCATGCTTCTATTCTACTTTTAAGCTTATTCTTTGATTCGAAGCTTATTTTTGAATTCTAATGACACGGAAACGATTATATGTGTTAGGGTTGTCATATAAGTAAACCAAATGTCATTTTTACCCACACACATTGCACAACATTCACACATTTGAATCATACTTGTAAAACGAACTGTGCATGCATCTATTCTACTTTTAAGCTTATTCTTTGATTCTAAGCTTATTTTTGAATTCTAATGACACGGAGAGAATTATATGTGTAAGGGTTGTCATATAAGTAAACCAAATGTCATTTCTAACCGCACTCATTCCACAACATTCACACATTTGAATCGAACTTGTAAAACGAATTATGCATGCTTCTATTCTACTTTTAAGCTTATTCTTTGATTCTAAGCTTATTTTTGAATTCTAATGACACGGAGACGATTATATGTGTTAGGGTTGTCATATAAGTAAACCAAATGTCATTTCTATCCACACACATTGCACAACATTCACACATTTGAATCGAACTTGTAAAACGAATTGTGCATGCTTCTATTCTACTTTTAAGCTTATTCTTTGATTCTAATCTTATTTTTGAATTCTAATGACACGGAGACGATTATATGTGTTAGGGTTGTCATATAAGTAAACCAAATGTCATTTCTAACCACACTCATACCACAACATTCACACATTTGAATCGAACTTGTAAAACGAACTGTGCATGCTTCTATTCTACTTTTAAGCTTATTCTTTGATTCTAAGCTTATTTTTGAATTCTAATGACACGGAGACAATTATATGTGTAAGGGTTGTCATATAAGTAAACCAAATGTCATTTCTAACCACACTCATTCCACAACATTCACACATTTGAATCGAACTTGTAAAACGAACTATGCATGCTTCTATTCTACTTTTATGCTTATTCTTTGATTCTAAGCTTATTATTGAATTCTAATGACACGGAGACGATTATATGTGTTAGGGTTGTCATATAAGTAAACCAAATGTCATTTCTATCCACACACATTGCACAACATTCACACATTTGAATCGAACTTGTAAAACGAGTTGTGCATGCTTCTATTCTACTTTTAAGCTTATTCTTTGATTCTAATCTTATTTTTGAATTCTAATGACACGGAAACGATTATATGTGTTAGGGTTGTCATATAAGTAAACCAAATGTCATTTCTAACCACACTCATACCACAACATTCACACATTTGAATCGAACTTGTAAAACGAACTGTGCATGCTTCTATTCTACTTTTAAGCTTATTCTTTGATTCTAACCTTATTTTTGAATTTTAAGGACACGGAGACGATTATATGTGTTAGGGTTGTCATATAAGTAAACCAAATGTCATTTCTACCCACACCCACTGCACAACATTCACACATTTGAATCAAACTTGTAAAACGAACTATGCATGCTTCTATTCTACTTTTATGCTTATTCTTTGATTCTAAGCTTATTTTTGAATTCTAATGACACGGAGACGATTATATGTGTTAGGGTTGTCATATAAGTAAACCAAATGTCATTTCTATCCACACACATTGCACAACATTCACACATTTGAATCGAACTTGTAAAACGAATTGTGCATGCTTCTATTCTACTTTTAAGCTTATTCTTTGATTCTAATCTTATTTTTGAATTCTAATGACACGGAGACGATTATATGTGTTAGGGTTGTCATATAAGTAAACCAAATGTCATTTCTAACCACACTCATACCACAACATTCACACATTTGAATCGAACTTGTAAAACGAACTGTGCATGCTTCTATTCTACTTTTAAGCTTATTCTTTGATTCTAACCTTATTTTTGAATTTTAAGGACACGGAGACGATTATATGTGTTAAGGTTGTCATATAATTAAACCAAATGTCATTTCTACCCACACCCACTGCACAACATTCACACATTTGAATCCAACTTGTAAAACGACCTGTGCATGCTTATATTATACTTTTAAGATTATTCTTTGATGCTAAGCTTATTTTTGAATTCTAATGACACGGAGACGATAATATGTGTTAGGGTTGTCATATAAGGAAACCAAATGTCATATCTAACCACACTAATTCCATAACATTCGCACATTTGAATCAAACTTGTAAAATGAACTGTGCATGTTTCTATTCTACTTTAAAGCTTAATCTTCGATTCTAAGCTTATTTTTGAATTCTAATGACACGGAGATGATGATATGTGTTAGGGTTGTCATATAGTAAACCAAATATCATTTCTAACCACACTCATTCCACAAAATTCACACATTTGAATCGAACTTGTAAAACGAACTCTGCATGCTTTTATTCTACTTTTAAGCTTATTCTTTGATTCTAAGCTTGTTTTTGAATTCTAATGACACGGAGACGATTATATGTGTTAGGGTTGTCATATAAGTAAACCAAATGTCATTTCTACCCTCACATTGCACAATATTCACACATTTGAATCAAACTTGTAAAACGAACCGTGCATGCTTCTATTCTACTTTTAAGCTTATTCTTTGATTCTAATCTTATTTTTGAATTCTAATGACACGGAGACGATTATATGTGTTAGGGTTGTCATATAAGTAAACCAAATGTCATTTCTAACCACACTCAATCCACAACATTCGCACATTTAAATCGAACTTGTAAAACGAATTGTGCATGCTTCTATTCTACTTTTAAGCTTATTCTTTGATTCTAAGCTTATTTTTGAATTCTAATGACACGGAGACAATTATATGTGTAAGGGTTCATATAAGTAAACCAAATGTCATTTCTAACCACACTCATTCCACAACATTCACACATTTGAATCGAACTTGTAAAACGAACTATGCATGCTTCTATTCTACTTTTATGCTTATTCTTTGATTCTAAGCTTATTTTTTAATTCTAATGACACGGAGACGATAATATGTGTTAGGGCTGTCATATAAGTAAACCAAATGTAATTTCTACCCACACACATTGCACAACATTCACACATTTGAATCTTACTTGTAAAACGAACTGTGCATGCATATATTCTACTTTTAAGCTTATTCTTTGATTCTAAGCTTTTTTTTGAATTCTAATGACACGGAGACGATTATATGTGTTAGGGTTGTCATATAAGTAAACCAAATGTCAATACTAACCACACTCATTCCACAACATTCACACAATTGAATCAAACTTGTAAAACGAACTGTGCATGCTTCTATTCTAGTTTTAAGCTTATTCTTTGATTGTAAGCTTATTTTTGAATTCTAATGACACGGAGACGATTATATGTGTTAGGGTTGTCATATAAGTAAACCAAATGTCATTTCTAACCACACTCATACCACAACATTCACACATTTGAATCGAACTTGTAAAACGAACTGTGCATGCTTCTATTCTACTTTTAAGCTTATTCTTTGATTCTAACCTTATTTTTGAATTCTAATGACACGGAGACGATTATATGTGTTAGGGTTGTCATATAAGTAAACCAAATGTCAATACTAACCACACTCATTCCACAACATTCGCACATTTAAATCGAACTTGTAAAACGAATTGTGCATGCTTCTATTCTACTTTTAAGCTTATTCTTTGATTCGAAGCTTATTTTTGAATTCTAATGACACGGAGACGATTATATGTGTTAGGGTTGTCATATAAGTAAACCAAATGTCATTTTTACCCACACACATTGCACAACATTCACACATTTGAATCATACTTGTAAAACGAACTGTGCATGCATCTATTCTACTTTTAAGCTTATTCTTTGATTCTAAGCTTATTTTTGAATTCTAATGACACGGAGAGAATTATATGTGTAAGGGTTGTCATATAAGTAAACCAAATGTCATTTCTAACCGCACTCATTCCACAACATTCACACATTTGAATCGAACTTGTAAAACGAACTATGCATGCTTCTATTCTACTTTTAAGCTTATTCTTTGATTCTAAGCTTATTTTTGAATTCTAATGACACGGAGACGATTATATGTGTTAGGGTTGTCATATAAGTAAACCAAATGTCATTTCTAACCACACTCATACCACAACATTCACACATTTGAATCGAACTTGTAAAACGAACTGTGCATGCTTCTATTCTACTTTTAAGCTTATTCTTTGATTCTAAGCTTATTTTTGAATTCTAATGACACGGAGACAATTATATGTGTAAGGGTTGTCATATAAGTAAACCAAATGTCATTTCTAACCACACTCATACCACAACATTCACACATTTGAATCGAACTTGTAAAACGAACTGTGCATGCTTCTATTCTACTTTTAAGCTTATTCTTTGATTCTAACCTTATTTTTGAATTCTAATGACACGGAGACGATTATATGTGTTAGGGTTGTCATATAAGTAAACCAAATGTCATTTCTAACCACACTCATACCACAACATTCACACATTTGAATCGAACTTGTAAAACGAACTGTGCATGCTTCTATTCTACTTTTAAGCTTATTCTTTGATTCTAAGCTTATTTTTGAATTCTAATGACACGGAGACAATTATATGTGTAAGGGTTGTCATATAAGTAAACCAAATATCATTTCTAACCACACTCATTCCACAACATTCACACATTTGAATCGAACTTGTAAAACGAACTATGCATGCTTCTATTCTACTTTTATGCTTATTCTTTGATTCTAAGCTTATTAATGAATTCTAATGACACGGAGACGATTATATGTGTTAGGGTTGTCATATAAGTAAACCAAATGTCATTTCTATCCACACACATTGCACAACATTCACACATTTGAATCGAACTTGTAAAACGAATTGTGCATGCTTCTATTCTACTTTTAAGCTTATTCTTTGATTCTAATCTTATTTTTGAATTCTAATGACACGGAAACGATTATATGTGTTAGGGTTGTCATATAAGTAAACCAAATGTCATTTCTAACCACACTCATACCACAACATTCACACATTTGAATCGAACTTGTAAAACGAACTGTGCATGCTTCTATTCTACTTTTAAGCTTATTCTTTGATTCTAACCTTATTTTTGAATTTTAAGGACACGGAGACGATTATATGTGTTAGGGTTGTCATATAAGTAAACCAAATGTCATTTCTACCCACACCCACTGCACAACATTCACACATTTGAATCAAACTTGTAAAACGAACTATGCATGCTTCTATTCTACTTTTATGCTTATTCTTTGATTCTAAGCTTATTTTTGAATTCTAATGACACGGAGACGATTATATGTGTTAGGGTTGTCATATAAGTAAACCAAATGTCATTTCTATCCACACACATTGCACAACATTCACACATTTGAATCGAACTTGTAAAACGAATTGTGCATGCTTCTATTCTACTTTTAAGCTTATTCTTTGATTGTAAGCTTATTTTTGAATTCTAATGACACGGAGACGATTATATGTGTTAGGGTTGTCATATAAGTAAACCAAATGTCATTTCTAACCACACTCATACCACAACATTCACACATTTGAATCGAACTTGTAAAACGAACTGTGCATGCTTCTATTCTACTTTTAAGCTTATTCTTTGATTCTAACCTTATTTTTGAATTCTAATGACACGGAGACGATTATATGTGTTAGGGTTGTCATATAAGTAAACCAAATGTCAATACTAACCACACTCATTCCACAACATTCGCACATTTAAATCGAACTTGTAAAACGAATTGTGCATGCTTCTATTCTACTTTTAAGCTTATTCTTTGATTCGAAGCTTATTTTTGAATTCTAATGACACGGAGACGATTATATGTGTTAGGGTTGTCATATAAGTAAACCAAATGTCATTTTTACCCACACACATTGCACAACATTCACACATTTGAATCATACTTGTAAAACGAACTGTGCATGCATCTATTCTACTTTTAAGCTTATTCTTTGATTCTAAGCTTATTTTTGAATTCTAATGACACGGAGAGAATTATATGTGTAAGGGTTGTCATATAAGTAAACCAAATGTCATTTCTAACCGCACTCATTCCACAACATTCACACATTTGAATCGAACTTGTAAAACGAATTATGCATGCTTCTATTCTACTTTTAAGCTTATTCTTTGATTCTAAGCTTATTTTTGAATTCTAATGACACGGAGACGATTATATGTGTTAGGGTTGTCATATAAGTAAACCAAATGTCATTTCTATCCACACACATTGCACAACATTCACACATTTGAATCGAACTTGTAAAACGAATTGTGCATGCTTCTATTCTACTTTTAAGCTTATTCTTTGATTCTAATCTTATTTTTGAATTCTAATGACACGGAGACGATTATATGTGTTAGGGTTGTCATATAAGTAAACCAAATGTCATTTCTAACCACACTCATACCACAACATTCACACATTTGAATCGAACTTGTAAAACGAACTGTGCATGCTTCTATTCTACTTTTAAGCTTATTCTTTGATTCTAAGCTTATTTTTGAATTCTAATGACACGGAGACAATTATATGTGTAAGGGTTGTCATATAAGTAAACCAAATGTCATTTCTAACCACACTCATTCCACAACATTCACACATTTGAATCGAACTTGTAAAACGAACTATGCATGCTTCTATTCTACTTTTATGCTTATTCTTTGATTCTAAGCTTATTATTGAATTCTAATGACACGGAGACGATTATATGTGTTAGGGTTGTCATATAAGTAAACCAAATGTCATTTCTATCCACACACATTGCACAACATTCACACATTTGAATCGAACTTGTAAAACGAATTGTGCATGCTTCTATTCTACTTTTAAGCTTATTCTTTGATTCTAATCTTATTTTTGAATTCTAATGACACGGAAACGATTATATGTGTTAGGGTTGTCATATAAGTAAACCAAATGTCATTTCTAACCACACTCATACCACAACATTCACACATTTGAATCGAACTTGTAAAACGAACTGTGCATGCTTCTATTCTACTTTTAAGCTTATTCTTTGATTCTAACCTTATTTTTGAATTTTAAGGACACGGAGACGATTATATGTGTTAGGGTTGTCATATAAGTAAACCAAATGTCATTTCTACCCACACCCACTGCACAACATTCACACATTTGAATCAAACTTGTAAAACGAACTATGCATGCTTCTATTCTACTTTTATGCTTATTCTTTGATTCTAAGCTTATTTTTGAATTCTAATGACACGGAGACGATTATATGTGTTAGGGTTGTCATATAAGTAAACCAAATGTCATTTCTATCCACACACATTGCACAACATTCACACATTTGAATCGAACTTGTAAAACGAATTGTGCATGCTTCTATTCTACTTTTAAGCTTATTCTTTGATTCTAATCTTATTTTTGAATTCTAATGACACGGAGACGATTATATGTGTTAGGGTTGTCATATAAGTAAACCAAATGTCATTTCTAACCACACTCATACCACAACATTCACACATTTGAATCGAACTTGTAAAACGAACTGTGCATGCTTCTATTCTACTTTTAAGCTTATTCTTTGATTCTAACCTTATTTTTGAATTTTAAGGACACGGAGACGATTATATGTGTTAAGGTTGTCATATAATTAAACCAAATGTCATTTCTACCCACACCCACTGCACAACATTCACACATTTGAATCCAACTTGTAAAACGACCTGTGCATGCTTATATTATACTTTTAAGATTATTCTTTGATGCTAAGCTTATTTTTGAATTCTAATGACACGGAGACGATAATATGTGTTAGGGTTGTCATATAAGGAAACCAAATGTCATATCTAACCACACTAATTCCATAACATTCGCACATTTGAATCAAACTTGTAAAATGAACTGTGCATGTTTCTATTCTACTTTAAAGCTTAATCTTCGATTCTAAGCTTATTTTTGAATTCTAATGACACGGAGATGATGATATGTGTTAGGGTTGTCATATAGTAAACCAAATATCATTTCTAACCACACTCATTCCACAAAATTCACACATTTGAATCGAACTTGTAAAACGAACTCTGCATGCTTTTATTCTACTTTTAAGCTTATTCTTTGATTCTAAGCTTGTTTTTGAATTCTAATGACACGGAGACGATTATATGTGTTAGGGTTGTCATATAAGTAAACCAAATGTCATTTCTACCCTCACATTGCACAATATTCACACATTTGAATCAAACTTGTAAAACGAACCGTGCATGCTTCTATTCTACTTTTAAGCTTATTCTTTGATTCTAATCTTATTTTTGAATTCTAATGACACGGAGACGATTATATGTGTTAGGGTTGTCATATAAGTAAACCAAATGTCATTTCTAACCACACTCAATCCACAACATTCGCACATTTAAATCGAACTTGTAAAACGAATTGTGCATGCTTCTATTCTACTTTTAAGCTTATTCTTTGATTCTAAGCTTATTTTTGAATTCTAATGACACGGAGACAATTATATGTGTAAGGGTTCATATAAGTAAACCAAATGTCATTTCTAACCACACTCATTCCACAACATTCACACATTTGAATCGAACTTGTAAAACGAACTATGCATGCTTCTATTCTACTTTTATGCTTATTCTTTGATTCTAAGCTTATTTTTTAATTCTAATGACACGGAGACGATAATATGTGTTAGGGCTGTCATATAAGTAAACCAAATGTAATTTCTACCCACACACATTGCACAACATTCACACATTTGAATCTTACTTGTAAAACGAACTGTGCATGCATATATTCTACTTTTAAGCTTATTCTTTGATTCTAAGCTTTTTTTTGAATTCTAATGACACGGAGACGATTATATGTGTTAGGGTTGTCATATAAGTAAACCAAATGTCAATACTAACCACACTCATTCCACAACATTCACACAATTGAATCAAACTTGTAAAACGAACTGTGCATGCTTCTATTCTAGTTTTAAGCTTATTCTTTGATTGTAAGCTTATTTTTGAATTCTAATGACACGGAGACGATTATATGTGTTAGGGTTGTCATATAAGTAAACCAAATGTCATTTCTAACCACACTCATACCACAACATTCACACATTTGAATCGAACTTGTAAAACGAACTGTGCATGCTTCTATTCTACTTTTAAGCTTATTCTTTGATTCTAACCTTATTTTTGAATTCTAATGACACGGAGACGATTATATGTGTTAGGGTTGTCATATAAGTAAACCAAATGTCATTTTTACCCACACACATTGCACAACATTCACACATTTGAATCATACTTGTAAAACGAACTGTGCATGCATCTATTCTACTTTTAAGCTTATTCTTTGATTCTAAGCTTATTTTTGAATTCTAATGACACGGAGAGAATTATATGTGTAAGGGTTGTCATATAAGTAAACCAAATGTCATTTCTAACCGCACTCATTCCACAACATTCACACATTTGAATCGAACTTGTAAAACGAACTATGCATGCTTCTATTCTACTTTTAAGCTTATTCTTTGATTCTAAGCTTATTTTTGAATTCTAATGACACGGAGACGATTATATGTGTTAGGGTTGTCATATAAGTAAACCAAATGTCATTTCTATCCACACACATTGCACAACATTCACACATTTGAATCGAACTTGTAAAACGAATTGTGCATGCTTCTATTCTACTTTTAAGCTTATTCTTTGATTCTAATCTTATTTTTGAATTCTAATGACACGGAGACGATTATATGTGTTAGGGTTGTCATATAAGTAAACCAAATGTCATTTCTAACCACACTCATACCACAACATTCACACATTTGAATCGAACTTGTAAAACGAACTGTGCATGCTTCTATTCTACTTTTAAGCTTATTCTTTGATTCTAACCTTATTTTTGAATTTTAAGGACACGGAGACGATTATATGTGTTAAGGTTGTCATATAATTAAACCAAATGTCATTTCTACCCACACCCACTGCACAACATTCACACATTTGAATCCAACTTGTAAAACGACCTGTGCATGCTTCTATTATACTTTTAAAATTATTCTTTGATGCTAAGCTTATTTTTGAATTCTAATGACACGGAGACGATAATATGTGTTAGGGTTGTCATATAAGGAAACCAAATGTCATATCTAACCACACTAATTCCATAACATTCGCACATTTGAATCAAACTTGTAAAATGAACTGTGCATGTTTCTATTCTACTTTAAAGCTTAATCTTCGATTCTAAGCTTATTTTTGAATTCTAATGACACGGAGATGATGATATGTGTTAGGGTTGTCATATAGTAAACCAAATATCATTTCTAACCACACTCATTCCACAAAATTCACACATTTGTATCGAACTTGTAAAACGAACTCTGCATGCTTTTATTCTACTTTTAAGCTTATTCTTTGATTCTAAGCTTGTTTTTGAATTCTAATGACACGGAGACGATTATATGTGTTAGGGTTGTCATATAAGTAAACCAAATGTCATTTCTACCCTCACATTGCACAATATTCACACATTTGAATCAAACTTGTAAAACGAACTATGCATGCTTCTATTCTACTTTTATGCTTATTCTTTGATTCTAAGCTTATTTTTTAATTCTAATGCCACGGAGACGATAATATGTGTTAGGGCTGTCATATAAGTAAACCAAATGTAATTTCTACCCACACACATTGCACAACATTCACACATTTGAATCTTACTTGTAAAACGAACTGTGCATGCATATATTCTACTTTTAAGCTTATTCTTTGATTCTAAGCTTTTTTTTGAATTCTAATGACACGGAGACGATTATATGTGTTAGGGTTGTCATATAAGTAAACCAAATGTCAATACTAACCACACTCATTCCACAACATTCATACAATTGAATCAAACTTGTAAAACGAACTGTGCATGCTTCTATTCTAGTTTTAAGCTTATTCTTTGATTGTAAGCTTTTTTTTGAATTCTAATGACACGGAGACGATTATATGTGTTAGGGTTGTCATATAAGTAAACCAAATGTCATTTCTAACCACACTCATACCACAACATTCACACATTTGAATCGAACTTGTAAAACGAACTGTGCATGCTTCTATTCTACTTTTAAGCTTATTCTTTGATTCTAACCTTATTTTTGAATTCTAATGACACGGAGACGATTATATGTGTTAGGGTTGTCATATAAGTAAACCAAATGTCAATACTAACCACACTCATTCCACAACATTCACACAATTGAATCAAACTTGTAAAACGAACTGTGCATGCTTCTATTCTACTTTTATGCTTATTCTTTGATTCTAAGCTTATTTTTGAATTCTAATGACACGGAGACGATTATATGTGTTAGGGTTGTCATATAAGTAAACCAAATGTCATTTCTATCCACACACATTGCACAACATTCACACATTTGAATCGAACTTGTAAAACGAATTGTGCATGCTTCTATTCTACTTTTAAGCTTATTCTTTGATTCTAATCTTATTTTTGAATTCTAATGACACGGAGACGATTATATGTGTTAGGGTTGTCATATAAGTAAACCAAATGTCATTTCTAACCACACTCATACCACAACATTCACACATTTGAATCGAACTTGTAAAACGAACTGTGCATGCTTCTATTCTACTTTTAAGCTTATTCTTTGATTCTAACCTTATTTTTGAATTTTAAGGACACGGAGACGATTATATGTGTTAGGGTTGTCATATAAGTAAACCAAATGTCATTTTTACCCACACACATTGCACACCATTCACACATTTGAATCATACTTGTAAAACGAACTGTGCATGCTTCTATTCTACTTTTAAGCTTATTCTTTGATTCTAAGCTTATTTTTGAATTCTAATGACACGGAGACGATTATATGTGTTAGGGTTGTCATATAAGTAAACCAAATGTCATTTCTATCCACACACATTGCACAACATTCACACATTTGAATCGAACTTGTAAAACGAACCGTGCATGCTTCTATTCTACTTTTAAGCTTATTCTTTGATTCTATTCTTATTTTTGAATTCTAATGACACGGAGACGATTATATGTGTTAGGGTTGTCATATAAGTAAACCAAATGTCATTTCTATCCACACACATTGCACAACATTCACACATTTGAATCGAACTTGTAAAACGAATTGTGCATGCTTCTATTCTACTTTTAAGCTTATTCTTTGATTCTAATCTTATTTTTGAATTCTAATGACACGGAGACGATTATATGTGTTAGGGTTGTCATATAAGTAAACCAAATGTCATTTCTAACCACACTCATACCACAACATTCACACATTTGAATCGAACTTGTAAAACGAACTGTGCATGCTTCTATTCTACTTTTAAGCTTATTCTTTGATTCTAACCTTATTTTTGAATTTTAAGGACACGGAGACGATTATATGTGTTAGGGTTGTCATATAAGTAAACCAAATGTCATTTTTACCCACACACATTGCACACCATTCACACATTTGAATCATACTTGTAAAACGAACTGTGCATGCTTCTATTCTACTTTTAAGCTTATTCTTTGATTCTAAGCTTATTTTTGAATTCTAATGACACGGAGACGATTATATGTGTTAGGGTTGTCATATAAGTAAACCAAATGTCATTTCTAACCACACTCATACCACAACATTCACACATTTGAATCGAACTTGTAAAACGAACTGTGCATGCTTCTATTCTACTTTTAAGCTTATTCTTTGATTCTAACCTTATTTTTGAATTTTAAGGACACGGAGACGATTATATGTGTTAGGGTTGTCATATAAGTAAACCAAATGTCATTTCTACCCACACCCACTGCACAACATTCACACATTTGAATCCAACTTGTAAAACGAACTGTGCATGCTTCTATTATACTTTTAAGATTATTCTTTGATGCTAAGCTTATTTTTGAATTCTAATGACACGGAGACGATAATATGTGTTAGGGTTGTCATATAAGGAAACCAAATGTCATTTCTAACCACACTAATTCCATAACATTCGCACATTTGAATCAAACTTGTAAAATGAACTCTGCATGTTTCTATTCTACTTTTAAGCTTAATCTTCGACTCTAAGCTTATTTTTGAATTCTAATGACACGGAGATGATTATATGTGTTAGGGTTGTCATATAGTAAACCAAATGTCATTTCTAACCACACTCATACCACAACATTCACACATTTGAATCGAACTTGTAAAACGAACTGTGCATATATTCTACTTTTAAGCTTATTCTTTGATTCTAACCTTATTTTTGAATTCTAATGACACGGAGACGATTATATGTGTTAGGGTTGTCATATAAGTAAACCAAATGTCAATACTAACCACACTCATTCCACAACATTCACACAATTGAATCAAACTTGTAAAACGAACTGTGCATGCTTCTATTCTAGTTTTAAGCTTATTCTTTGATTGTAAGCTTATTTTTGAATTCTAATGACACGGAGACGATTATATGTGTTAGGGTTGTCATATAAGTAAACCAAATGTCATTTCTAACCACACTCATACCACAACATTCACACATTTGAATCGAACTTGTAAAACGAACTGTGCATGCTTCTATTCTACTTTTAAGCTTATTCTTTGATTCTAACCTTATTTTTGAATTCTAATGACACGGAGACGATTATATGTGTTAGGGTTGTCATATAAGTAAACCAAATGTCAATACTAACCACACTCATTCCACAACATTCACACAATTGAATCAAACTTGTAAAACGAACTGTGCATGCTTCTATTCTACTTTTATGCTTATTCTTTGATTCTAAGCTTATTTTTGAATTCTAATGACACGGAGACGATTATATGTGTTAGGGTTGTCATATAAGTAAACCAAATGTCATTTCTATCCACACACATTGCACAACATTCACACATTTGAATCGAACTTGTAAAACGAATTGTGCATGCTTCTATTCTACTTTTAAGCTTATTCTTTGATTCTAATCTTATTTTTGAATTCTAATGACACGGAGACGATTATATGTGTTAGGGTTGTCATATAAGTAAACCAAATGTCATTTCTAACCACACTCATACCACAACATTCACACATTTGAATCGAACTTGTAAAACGAACTGTGCATGCTTCTATTCTACTTTTAAGCTTATTCTTTGATTCTAACCTTATTTTTGAATTTTAAGGACACGGAGACGATTATATGTGTTAGGGTTGTCATATAAGTAAACCAAATGTCATTTTTACCCACACACATTGCACACCATTCACACATTTGAATCATACTTGTAAAACGAACTGTGCATGCTTCTATTCTACTTTTAAGCTTATTCTTTGATTCTAAGCTTATTTTTGAATTCTAATGACACGGAGACGATTATATGTGTTAGGGTTGTCATATAAGTAAACCAAATGTCATTTCTATCCACACACATTGCACAACATTCACACATTTGAATCGAACTTGTAAAACGAACCGTGCATGCTTCTATTCTACTTTTAAGCTTATTCTTTGATTCTAATCTTATTTTTGAATTCTAATGACACGGAGACGATTATATGTGTTAGGGTTGTCATATAAGTAAACCAAATGTCATTTCTATCCACACACATTGCACAACATTCACACATTTGAATCGAACTTGTAAAACGAATTGTGCATGCTTCTATTCTACTTTTAAGCTTATTCTTTGATTCTAATCTTATTTTTGAATTCTAATGACACGGAGACGATTATATGTGTTAGGGTTGTCATATAAGTAAACCAAATGTCATTTCTAACCACACTCATACCACAACATTCACACATTTGAATCGAACTTGTAAAACGAACTGTGCATGCTTCTATTCTACTTTTAAGCTTATTCTTTGATTCTAACCTTATTTTTGAATTTTAAGGACACGGAGACGATTATATGTGTTAGGGTTGTCATATAAGTAAACCAAATGTCATTTTTACCCACACACATTGCACACCATTCACACATTTGAATCATACTTGTAAAACGAACTGTGCATGCTT
Organism: Spergularia marina; assembly: GCA_963680865.1. NCBI lineage: Eukaryota > Viridiplantae > Streptophyta > Magnoliopsida > Caryophyllales > Caryophyllaceae > Spergularia > Spergularia marina. Next base: position 13,890,287 of record OY804553.1, on the reverse strand, counting down.
CTATTCTACTTTTAAGCTTATTCTTTGATTCTAAGCTTATTTTTGAATTCTAATGACACGGAGACGATTATATGTGTTAGGGTTGTCATATAAGTAAACCAAATGTCATTTCTAACCACACTCATACCACAACATTCACACATTTGAATCGAACTTGTAAAACGAACTGTGCATGCTTCTATTCTACTTTTAAGCTTATTCTTTGATTCTAACCTTATTTTTGAATTTTAAGGACACGGAGACGATTATATGTGTTAGGGTTGTCATATAAGTAAACCAAATGTCATTTCTACCCACACCCACTGCACAACATTCACACATTTGAATCCAACTTGTAAAACGAACTGTGCATGCTTCTATTATACTTTTAAGATTATTCTTTGATGCTAAGCTTATTTTTGAATTCTAATGACACGGAGACGATAATATGTGTTAGGGTTGTCATATAAGGAAACCAAATGTCATTTCTAACCACACTAATTCCATAACATTCGCACATTTGAATCAAACTTGTAAAATGAACTCTGCATGTTTCTATTCTACTTTTAAGCTTAATCTTCGACTCTAAGCTTATTTTTGAATTCTAATGACACGGAGATGATTATATGTGTTAGGGTTGTCATATAGTAAACCAAATGTCATTTCTAACCACACTCATACCACAACATTCACACATTTGAATCGAACTTGTAAAACGAACTGTGCATATATTCTACTTTTAAGCTTATTCTTTGATTCTAACCTTATTTTTGAATTCTAATGACACGGAGACGATTATATGTGTTAGGTATGTCATATAAGTAAACCAAATGTCAATACTAACCACACTCATTCCACAACATTCACACAATTGAATCAAACTTGTAAAACGAACTGTGCATGCTTCTATTCTAGTTTTAAGCTTATTCTTTGATTGTAAGCTTATTTTTGAATTCTAATGACACGGAGACGATTATATGTGTTAGGGTTGTCATATAAGTAAACCAAATGTCATTTCTAACCACACTCATACCACAACATTCACACATTTGAATCGAACTTGTAAAACGAACTGTGCATGCTTCTATTCTACTTTTAAGCTTATTCTTTGATTCTAACCTTATTTTTGAATTTTAAGGACACGGAGACGATTATATGTGTTAGGGTTGTCATATAAGTAAACCAAATGTCATTTTTACCCACACACATTGCACACCATTCACACATTTGAATCATACTTGTAAAACGAACTGTGCATGCTTCTATTCTACTTTTAAGCTTATTCTTTGATTCTAAGCTTATTTTTGAATTCTAATGACACGGAGACGATTATATGTGTTAGGGTTGTCATATAAGTAAACCAAATGTCATTTCTATCCACACACATTGCACAACATTCACACATTTGAATCGAACTTGTAAAACGAACCGTGCATGCTTCTATTCTACTTTTAAGCTTATTCTTTGATTCTAATCTTATTTTTGAATTCTAATGACACGGAGACGATTATATGTGTTAGGGTTGTCATATAAGTAAACCAAATGTCATTTCTATCCACACACATTGCACAACATTCACACATTTGAATCGAACTTGTAAAACGAATTGTGCATGCTTCTATTCTACTTTTAAGCTTATTCTTTGATTCTAATCTTATTTTTGAATTCTAATGACACGGAGACGATTATATGTGTTAGGGTTGTCATATAAGTAAACCAAATGTCATTTCTAACCACACTCATACCACAACATTCACACATTTGAATCGAACTTGTAAAACGAACTGTGCATGCTTCTATTCTACTTTTAAGCTTATTCTTTGATTCTAACCTTATTTTTGAATTTTAAGGACACGGAGACGATTATATGTGTTAGGGTTGTCATATAAGTAAACCAAATGTCATTTCTACCCACACCCACTGCACAACATTCACACATTTGAATCCAACTTGTAAAACGAACTATGCATGCTTCTATTAAACATGGAATTAGTGTGGTTAGAAATGACATTTGGTTTCCTTATATGACAACCCTAACACATATTATCGTCTCCGTGTCATTAGAATTCAAAAATAAGCTTAGCATCAAAGAACTTGTAAAACGAACTGTGCATGCTTCTATTCTACTTTTAAGCTTATTCTTTGATTCTAACCTTATTTTTGAATTTTAAGGACACGGAGACGATTATATGTGTTAGGGTTGTCATATAAGTAAACCAAATGTCATTTCTATCCACACACATTGCACAACATTCACACATTTGAATCGAACTTGTAAAACGAACCGTGCATGCTTCTATTCTACTTTTAAGCTTATTCTTTGATTCTAATCTTATTTTTGAATTCTAATGACACGGAGACGATTATATGTGTTAGGGTTGTCATATAAGTAAACCAAATGTCATTTCTATCCACACACATTGCACAACATTCACACATTTGAATCGAACTTGTAAAACGAATTGTGCATGCTTCTATTCTACTTTTAAGCTTATTCTTTGATTCTAATCTTATTTTTGAATTCTAATGACACGGAGACGATTATATGTGTTAGGGTTGTCATATAAGTAAACCAAATGTCATTTCTAACCACACTCATACCACAACATTCACACATTTGAATCGAACTTGTAAAACGAACTGTGCATGCTTCTATTCTACTTTTAAGCTTATTCTTTGATTCTAACCTTATTTTTGAATTTTAAGGACACGGAGACGATTATATGTGTTAGGGTTGTCATATAAGTAAACCAAATGTCATTTCTACCCACACCCACTGCACAACATTCACACATTTGAATCCAACTTGTAAAACGAACTGTGCATGCTTCTATTAAACATGGAATTAGTGTGGTTAGAAATGACATTTGGTTTCCTTATATGACAACCCTAACACATATTATCGTCTCCGTGTCATTAGAATTCAAAAATAAGCTTAGCATCAAAGAACTTGTAAAACGAACTGTGCATGCTTCTATTCTACTTTTAAGCTTATTCTTTGATTCTAACCTTATTTTTGAATTTTAAGGACACGGAGACGATTATATGTGTTAGGGTTGTCATATAAGTAAACCAAATGTCATTTTTACCCACACACATTGCACACCATTCACACATTTGAATCATACTTGTAAAACGAACTGTGCATGCTTCTATTCTACTTTTATGCTTATTCTTTGATTCTAAGCTTATTTTTGAATTCTAATGACACGGAGACGATTATATGTGTTAGGGTTGTCATATAAGTAAACCAAATGTCATTTCTAACCACACTCATACCACAACATTCACACATTTGAATCGAACTTGTAAAACGAACTGTGCATGCTTCTATTCTACTTTTAAGCTTATTCTTTGATTCTAACCTTATTTTTGAATTTTAAGGACACGGAGACGATTATATGTGTTAGGGTTGTCATATAAGTAAACCAAATGTCATTTCTACCCACACCCACTGCACAACATTCACACATTTGAATCCAACTTGTAAAACGAACTGTGCATGCTTCTATTATACTTTTAAGATTATTCTTTGATGCTAAGCTTATTTTTGAATTCTAATGACACGGAGACGATAATATGTGTTAGGGTTGTCATATAAGGAAACCAAATGTCATTTCTAACCACACTAATTCCATAACATTCGCACATTTGAATCAAACTTGTAAAATGAACTCTGCATGTTTCTATTCTACTTTTAAGCTTAATCTTCGACTCTAAGCTTATTTTTGAATTCTAATGACACGGAGATGATTATATGTGTTAGGGTTGTCATATAGTAAACCAAATGTCATTTCTAACCACACTCATACCACAACATTCACACATTTGAATCGAACTTGTAAAACGAACTGTGCATATATTCTACTTTTAAGCTTATTCTTTGATTCTAACCTTATTTTTGAATTCTAATGACACGGAGACGATTATATGTGTTAGGTATGTCATATAAGTAAACCAAATGTCAATACTAACCACACTCATTCCACAACATTCACACAATTGAATCAAACTTGTAAAACGAACTGTGCATGCTTCTATTCTAGTTTTAAGCTTATTCTTTGATTGTAAGCTTATTTTTGAATTCTAATGACACGGAGACGATTATATGTGTTAGGGTTGTCATATAAGTAAACCAAATGTCATTTCTAACCACACTCATACCACAACATTCACACATTTGAATCGAACTTGTAAAACGAACTGTGCATGCTTCTATTCTACTTTTAAGCTTATTCTTTGATTCTAACCTTATTTTTGAATTCTAATGACACGGAGACGATTATATGTGTTAGGGTTGTCATATAAGTAAACCAAATGTCAATACTAACCACACTCATTCCACAACATTCACACAATTGAATCAAACTTGTAAAACGAACTGTGCATGCTTCTATTCTACTTTTATGCTTATTCTTTGATTCTAAGCTTATTTTTGAATTCTAATGACACGGAGACGATTATATGTGTTAGGGTTGTCATATAAGTAAACCAAATGTCATTTCTATCCACACACATTGCACAACATTCACACATTTGAATCGAACTTGTAAAACGAATTGTGCATGCTTCTATTCTACTTTTAAGCTTATTCTTTGATTCTAATCTTATTTTTGAATTCTAATGACACGGAGACGATTATATGTGTTAGGGTTGTCATATAAGTAAACCAAATGTCATTTCTAACCACACTCATACCACAACATTCACACATTTGAATCGAACTTGTAAAAAGAACTGTGCATGCTTCTATTCTACTTTTAAGCTTATTCTTTGATTCTAACCTTATTTTTGAATTTTAAGGACACGGAGACGATTATATGTGTTAGGGTTGTCATATAAGTAAACCAAATGTCATTTTTACCCACACACATTGCACACCATTCACACATTTGAATCATACTTGTAAAACGAACTGTGCATGCTTCTATTCTACTTTTAAGCTTATTCTTTGATTCTAAGCTTATTTTTGAATTCTAATGACACGGAGACGATTATATGTGTTAGGGTTGTCATATAAGTAAACCAAATGTCATTTCTATCCACACACATTGCACAACATTCACACATTTGAATCGAACTTGTAAAACGAACCGTGCATGCTTCTATTCTACTTTTAAGCTTATTCTTTGATTCTAATCTTATTTTTGAATTCTAATGACACGGAGACGATTATATGTGTTAGGGTTGTCATATAAGTAAACCAAATGTCATTTCTATCCACACACATTGCACAACATTCACACATTTGAATAGAACTTGTAAAACGAATTGTGCATGCTTCTATTCTACTTTTAAGCTTATTCTTTGATTCTAATCTTATTTTTGAATTCTAATGACACGGAGACGATTATATGTGTTAGGGTTGTCATATAAGTAAACCAAATGTCATTTCTAACCACACTCATACCACAACATTCACACATTTGAATCGAACTTGTAAAACGAACTGTGCATGCTTCTATTCTACTTTTAAGCTTATTCTTTGATTCTAACCTTATTTTTGAATTTTAAGGACACGGAGACGATTATATGTGTTAGGGTTGTCATATAAGTAAACCAAATGTCATTTTTACCCACACACATTGCACACCATTCACACATTTGAATCATACTTGTAAAACGAACTGTGCATGCTTCTATTCTACTTTTAAGCTTATTCTTTGATTCTAAGCTTATTTTTGAATTCTAATGACACGGAGACGATTATATGTGTTACGGTTGTCATATAAGTAAACCAAATGTCATTTCTAACCACACTCATACCACAACATTCACACATTTGAATCGAACTTGTAAAACGAACTGTGCATATATTCTACTTTTAAGCTTATTCTTTGATTCTAACCTTATTTTTGAATTCTAATGACACGGAGACGATTATATGTGTTAGGGTTGTCATATAAGTAAACCAAATGTCATTTCTACCCACACCCACTGCACAACATTCACACATTTGAATCCAACTTGTAAAACGAACTGTGCATGCTTCTATTATACTTTTAAGATTATTCTTTGATGCTAAGCTTATTTTTGAATTCTAATGACACGGAGACGATAATATGTGTTAGGGTTGTCATATAAGGAAACCAAATGTCATTTCTAACCACACTAATTCCATAACATTCGCACATTTGAATCAAACTTGTAAAATGAACTCTGCATGTTTCTATTCTACTTTTAAGCTTAATCTTCGACTCTAAGCTTATTTTTGAATTCTAATGACACGGAGATGATTATATGTGTTAGGGTTGTCATATAGTAAACCAAATGTCATTTCTAACCACACTCATACCACAACATTCACACATTTGAATCGAACTTGTAAAACGAACTGTGCATATATTCTACTTTTAAGCTTATTCTTTGATTCTAACCTTATTTTTGAATTCTAATGACACGGAGACGATTATATGTGTTAGGGTTGTCATATAAGTAAACCAAATGTCAATACTAACCACACTCATTCCACAACATTCACACAATTGAATCAAACTTGTAAAACGAACTGTGCATGCTTCTATTCTAGTTTTAAGCTTATTCTTTGATTGTAAGCTTATTTTTGAATTCTAATGACACGGAGACGATTATATGTGTTAGGGTTGTCATATAAGTAAACCAAATGTCATTTCTAACCACACTCATACCACAACATTCACACATTTGAATCGAACTTGTAAAACGAACTGTGCATGCTTCTATTCTACTTTTAAGCTTATTCTTTGATTCTAACCTTATTTTTGAATTCTAATGACACGGAGACGATTATATGTGTTAGGGTTGTCATATAAGTAAACCAAATGTCAATACTAACCACACTCATTCCACAACATTCACACAATTGAATCAAACTTGTAAAACGAACTGTGCATGCTTCTATTCTACTTTTATGCTTATTCTTTGATTCTAAGCTTATTTTTGAATTCTAATGACACGGAGACGATTATATGTGTTAGGGTTGTCATATAAGTAAACCAAATGTCATTTCTATCCACACACATTGCACAACATTCACACATTTGAATCGAACTTGTAAAACGAATTGTGCATGCTTCTATTCTACTTTTAAGCTTATTCTTTGATTCTAATCTTATTTTTGAATTCTAATGACACGGAGACGATTATATGTGTTAGGGTTGTCATATAAGTAAACCAAATGTCATTTCTATCCACACACATTGCACAACATTCACACATTTGAATCGAACTTGTAAAACGAATTGTGCATGCTTCTATTCTACTTTTAAGCTTATTCTTTGATTCTAATCTTATTTTTGAATTCTAATGACACGGAGACGATTATATGTGTTAGGGTTGTCATATAAGTAAACCAAATGTCATTTCTAACCACACTCATACCACAACATTCACACATTTGAATCGAACTTGTAAAACGAACTGTGCATGCTTCTATTCTACTTTTAAGCTTATTCTTTGATTCTAACCTTATTTTTGAATTTTAAGGACACGGAGACGATTATATGTGTTAGGGTTGTCATATAAGTAAACCAAATGTCATTTTTACCCACACACATTGCACACCATTCACACATTTGAATCATACTTGTAAAACGAACTGTGCATGCTTCTATTCTACTTTTAAGCTTATTCTTTGATTCTAAGCTTATTTTTGAATTCTAATGACACGGAGACGATTATATGTGTTAGGGTTGTCATATAAGTAAACCAAATGTCATTTCTAACCACACTCATACCACAACATTCACACATTTGAATCGAACTTGTAAAACGAACTGTGCATATATTCTACTTTTAAGCTTATTCTTTGATTCTAACCTTATTTTTGAATTCTAATGACACGGAGACGATTATATGTGTTAGGGTTGTCATATAAGTAAACCAAATGTCAATACTAACCACACTCATTCCACAACATTCACACAATTGAATCAAACTTGTAAAACGAACTGTGCATGCTTCTATTCTAGTTTTAAGCTTATTCTTTGATTGTAAGCTTATTTTTGAATTCTAATGACACGGAGACGATTATATGTGTTAGGGTTGTCATATAAGTAAACCAAATGTCATTTCTAACCACACTCATACCACAACATTCACACATTTGAATCGAACTTGTAAAACGAACTGTGCATGCTTCTATTCTACTTTTAAGCTTATTCTTTGATTCTAACCTTATTTTTGAATTCTAATGACACGGAGACGATTATATGTGTTAGGGTTGTCATATAAGTAAACCAAATGTCAATACTAACCACACTCATTCCACAACATTCACACAATTGAATCAAACTTGTAAAACGAACTGTGCATGCTTCTATTCTACTTTTATGCTTATTCTTTGATTCTAAGCTTATTTTTGAATTCTAATGACACGGAGACGATTATATGTGTTAGGGTTGTCATATAAGTAAACCAAATGTCATTTCTATCCACACACATTGCACAACATTCACACATTTGAATCGAACTTGTAAAACGAATTGTGCATGCTTCTATTCTACTTTTAAGCTTATTCTTTGATTCTAATCTTATTTTTGAATTCTAATGACACGGAGACGATTATATGTGTTAGGGTTGTCATATAAGTAAACCAAATGTCATTTCTAACCACACTCACACCACAACATTCACACATTTGAATCGAACTTGTAAAACGAACTGTGCATGCTTCTATTCTACTTTTAAGCTTATTCTTTGATTCTAACCTTATTTTTGAATTTTAAGGACACGGAGACGATTATATGTGTTAGGGTTGTCATATAAGTAAACCAAATGTCATTTTTACCCACACACATTGCACACCATTCACACATTTGAATCATACTTGTAAAACGAACTGTGCATGCTTCTATTCTACTTTTAAGCTTATTCTTTGATTCTAAGCTTATTTTTGAATTCTAATGACACGGAGACGATTATATGTGTTAGGGTTGTCATATAAGTAAACCAAATGTCATTTCTATCCACACACATTGCACAACATTCACACATTTGAATCGAACTTGTAAAACGAACCGTGCATGCTTCTATTCTACTTTTAAGCTTATTCTTTGATTCTAATCTTATTTTTGAATTCTAATGACACGGAGACGATTATATGTGTTAGGGTTGTCATATAAGTAAACCAAATGTCATTTCTATCCACACACATTGCACAACATTCACACATTTGAATCGAACTTGTAAAACGAATTGTGCATGCTTCTATTCTACTTTTAAGCTTATTCTTTGATTCTAATCTTATTTTTGAATTCTAATGACACGGAGACGATTATATGTGTTAGGGTTGTCATATAAGTAAACCAAATGTCATTTCTAACCACACTCATACCACAACATTCACACATTTGAATCGAACTTGTAAAACGAACTGTGCATGCTTCTATTCTACTTTTAAGCTTATTCTTTGATTCTAACCTTATTTTTGAATTTTAAGGACACGGAGACGATTATATGTGTTAGGGTTGTCATATAAGTAAACCAAATGTCATTTTTACCCACACACATTGCACACCATTCACACATTTGAATCATACTTGTAAAACGAACTGTGCATGCTTCTATTCTACTTTTAAGCTTATTCTTTGATTCTAAGCTTATTTTTGAATTCTAATGACACGGAGACGATTATATGTGTTAGGGTTGTCATATAAGTAAACCAAATGTCATTTCTAACCACACTCATACCACAACATTCACACATTTGAATCGAACTTGTAAAACGAACTGTGCATGCTTCTATTCTACTTTTAAGCTTATTCTTTGATTCTAACCTTATTTTTGAATTTTAAGGACACGGAGACGATTATATGTGTTAGGGTTGTCATATAAGTAAACCAAATGTCATTTCTACCCACACCCACTGCACAACATTCACACATTTGAATCCAACTTGTAAAACGAACTGTGCATGCTTCTATTATACTTTTAAGATTATTCTTTGATGCTAAGCTTATTTTTGAATTCTAATGACACGGAGACGATAATATGTGTTAGGGTTGTCATATAAGGAAACCAAATGTCATTTCTAACCACACTAATTCCATAACATTCGCACATTTGAATCAAACTTGTAAAATGAACTCTGCATGTTTCTATTCTACTTTTAAGCTTAATCTTCGACTCTAAGCTTATTTTTGAATTCTAATGACACGGAGATGATTATATGTGTTAGGGTTGTCATATAGTAAACCAAATGTCATTTCTAACCACACTCATACCACAACATTCACACATTTGAATCGAACTTGTAAAACGAACTGTGCATATATTCTACTTTTAAGCTTATTCTTTGATTCTAACCTTATTTTTGAATTCTAATGACACGGAGACGATTATATGTGTTAGGGTTGTCATATAAGTAAACCAAATGTCAATACTAACCACACTCATTCCACAACATTCACACAATTGAATCAAACTTGTAAAACGAACTGTGCATGCTTCTATTCTAGTTTTAAGCTTATTCTTTGATTGTAAGCTTATTTTTGAATTCTAATGACACGGAGACGATTATATGTGTTAGGGTTGTCATATAAGTAAACCAAATGTCATTTCTAACCACACTCATACCACAACATTCACACATTTGAATCGAACTTGTAAAACGAACTATGCTTCTATTCTACTTTTAAGCTTATTCTTTGATTCTAACCTTATTTTTGAATTCTAATGACACGGAGACGATTATATGTGTTAGGGTTGTCATATAAGTAAACCAAATGTCAATACTAACCACACTCATTCCACAACATTCACACAATTGAATCAAACTTGTAAAACGAACTGTGCATGCTTCTATTCTACTTTTATGCTTATTCTTTGATTCTAAGCTTATTTTTGAATTCTAATGACACGGAGACGATTATATGTGTTAGGGTTGTCATATAAGTAAACCAAATGTCATTTCTAACCACACTCATACCACAACATTCACACATTTGAATCGAACTTGTAAAACGAACTGTGCATGCTTCTATTCTACTTTTAAGCTTATTCTTTGATTCTAACCTTATTTTTGAATTTTAAGGACACGGAGACGATTATATGTGTTAAGGTTGTCATATAATTAAACCAAATGTCATTTCTACCCACACCCACTGCACAACATTCACACATTTGAATCCAACTTGTAAAACGAACTGTGCATGCTTCTATTATACTTTTAAGATTATTCTTTGATGCTAAGCTTATTTTTGAATTCTAATGACACGGAGACGATAATATGTGTTAGGGTTGTCATATAAGGAAACCAAATGTCATTTCTAACCACACTAATTCCATAACATTCGCACATTTGAATCAAACTTGTAAAATGAACTGTGCATGTTTCTATTCTACTTTTAAGCTTAATCTTCGATTCTAAGCTTATTTTTGAATTCTAATGACACGGAGAAGATTATATGTGTTAGGGTTGTCATATAGTAAACCAAATATCATTTCTAACCACACTCATTCCACAAAATTCACACATTTGAATCGAACTTGTAAAACGAACTCTGCATGCTTTTATTCTACTTTTAAGCTTATTCTTTGATTCTAAGCTTGTTTTTGAATTCTAATGACACGGAGACGATTATATGTGTTAGGGTTGTCATATAAGTAAACCAAATGTCATTTCTACCCTCACATTGCACAATATTCACACATTTGAATCAAACTTGTAAAACGAACCGTGCATGCTTCTATTCTACTTTTAAGCTTATTCTTTGATTCTAATCTTATTTTTGAATTCTAATGACACGGAGACGATTATATGTGTTAGGGTTGTCATATAAGTAAACCAAATGTCATTTCTAACCACACTCATTCCACAACATTCGCACATTTAAATCGAACTTGTAAAAAGAATTGTGCATGCTTCTATTCTACTTTTAAGCTTATTCTTTGATTCTAAGCTTATTTTTGAATTCTAATGACACGGAGACGATTATATGTGTTAGGGTTGTCATATAAGTAAACCAAATGTCATTTTTACGCACACACATTGCACAACATTCACACATTTGAATCATACTTGTAAAACGAACTGTGCATGCTTCTATTCTACTTTTAAGCTTATTCTTTGATTCTAAGCTTATTTTTGAATTCTAATGACACGGAGACAATTATATATGTAAGGGTTGTCATATAAGTAAACCAAATGTCATTTCTAACCACACTCATTCCACAACATTCACACATTTGAATCGAACTTGTAAAACGAACTATGCATGCTTCTATTCTACTTTTATGCTTATTCTTTGATTCTAAGCTTATTTTTTAATTCTAATGACACGGAGACGATAATATGTGTTAGGGCTGTCATATAAGTAAACCAAATGTAATTTCTACCCACACACATTGCACAACATTCACACATTTGAATCTTACTTGTAAAACGAACTGTGCATGCATCTATTCTACTTTTAAGCTTATTCTTTGATTCTAAGCTTATTTTTGAATTCTAATGACACGGAGACGATTATATGTGTCAGAGTTGTCATATAAGTAAACCAAATGTCATTTCTAACCACACTCATTCCACAACATTCACACATTTGAATCGAACTTGTAAAACGAATTGTGCATGCTTCTATTCTACTTTTAAGCTTATTCTTTGATTCTAAGCTTATTTTTAAATTCTAATGACACGGAGACGATTATATGTGTTAGGGTTGTCATATAAGTAAACCAAATGTCATTTTTACCCACACACATTGCACAACATTCACACATTTGAATCATACTTGTAAAACGAATTGTGCATGCTTCTATTCCACTTTTAAGCTTATTCTTTGATTCTAAGCTTATTTTTGAATTCTAATGACACGGAGACGATTATATGTGTTAGGGTTGTCATATAAGTAAACCAAATGTCATTTCTAACCACACTCATACCACAACATTCACACATTTGAATCGAACTTGTAAAACGAACTGTGCATGCTTCTATTCTACTTTTAAGCTTATTCTTTGATTCTAACCTTATTTTTGAATTTTAAGGACACGGAGACGATTATATGTGTTAAGGTTGTCATATAATTAAACCAAATGTCATTTCTACCCACACCCACTGCACAACATTCACACATTTGAATCCAACTTGTAAAACGAACTGTGCATGCTTCTATTATACTTTTAAGATTATTCTTTGATGCTAAGCTTATTTTTGAATTCTAATGACACGGAGACGATAATATGTGTTAGGGTTGTCATATAAGGAAACCAAATGTCATTTCTAACCACACTAATTCCATAACATTCGCACATTTGAATCAAACTTGTAAAATGAACTGTGCATGTTTCTATTCTACTTTTAAGCTTAATCTTCGATTCTAAGCTTATTTTTGAATTCTAATGACACGGAGATGATTATTGTGTTAGGGTTGTCATATAGTAAACCAAATATCATTTCTAACCACACTCATTCCACAAAATTCACACATTTGAATCGAACTTGTAAAACGAACTCTGCATGCTTTTATTCTACTTTTAAGCTTATTCTTTGATTCTAAGCTTGTTTTTGAATTCTAATGACACGGAGACGATTATATGTGTTAGGGTTGTCATATAAGTAAACCAAATGTCATTTCTACCCTCACATTGCACAATATTCACACATTTGAATCAAACTTGTAAAACGAACCGTGCATGCTTCTATTCTACTTTTAAGCTTATTCTTTGATTCTAATCTTATTTTTGAATTCTAATGACACGGAGACGATTATATGTGTTAGGGTTGTCATATAAGTAAACCAAATGTCATTTTTACGCACACACATTGCACAACATTCACACATTTGAATCATACTTGTAAAACGAACTGTGCATGCTTCTATTCTACTTTTAAGCTTATTCTTTGATTCTAAGCTTATTTTTGAATTCTAATGACACGGAGACAATTATATGTGTAAGGGTTGTCATATAAGTAAACCAAATGTCATTTCTAACCACACTCATTCCACAACATTCACACATTTGAATCGAACTTGTAAAACGAACTATGCATGCTTCTATTCTACTTTTATGCTTATTCTTTGATTCTAAGCTTATTTTTTAATTCTAATGACACGGAAACGATAATATGTGTTAGGGCTGTCATATAAGTAAACCAAATGTAATTTCTACCCACACACATTGCACAACATTCACACATTTGAATCAAACTTGTAAAACGAACCGTGCATGCTTCTATTCTACTTTTAAGCTTATTCTTTGATTCTAATCTTATTTTTGAATTCTAATGACACGGAGACGATTATATGTGATAGGGTTGTCATATAAGTAAACCAAATGTCATTTCTAACCACACTCATTCCACAACATTCGCACATTTAAATCGAACTTGTAAAAAGAATTGTGCATGCTTCTATACTACTTTTAAGCTTATTCTTTGATTCTAAGCTTATTTTTGAATTCTAATGACACGGAGACGATTATATGTGTTAGGGTTGTCATATAAGTAAACCAAATGTCATTTTTACGCACACACATTGCACAACATTCACACATTTGAATCATACTTGTAAAACGAACTGTGCATGCTTCTATTCTACTTTTAAGCTTATTCTTTGATTCTAAGCTTATTTTTGAATTCTAATGACACGGAGACAATTATATGTGTAAGGGTTGTCATATAAGTAAACCAAATGTCATTTCTAACCACACTCATTCCACAACATTCACACATTTGAATCGAACTTGTAAAACGAACTATGCATGCTTCTATTCTACTTTTATGCTTATTCTTTGATTCTAAGCTTATTTTTTAATTCTAATGACACGGAGACGATAATATGTGTTAGGGCTGTCATATAAGTAAACCAAATGTAATTTCTACCCACACACATTGCACAACATTCACACATTTGAATCTTACTTGTAAAACGAACTGTGCATGCATCTATTCTACTTTTAAGCTTATTCTTTGATTCTAAGCTTATTTTTGAATTCTAATGACACGGAGACGATTATATGTGTCAGAGTTGTCATATAAGTAAACCAAATGTCATTTTTACCCACACATATTGCACAACATTCACACATTTGAATCATACTTGTAAAACGAATTGTGCATGCTTCTATTCTACTTTTAAGCTTATTCTTTGATTCTAAGCTTATTTTTGAATTCTAATGACACGGAGACGATTATATGTGTTAGGGTTGTCATATAAGTAAACCAAATGTCATTTCTACCCTCACATTGCACAATATTCACACATTTGAATCAAACTTGTAAAACGAACCGTGCATGCTTCTATTCTACTTTTAAGCTTATTCTTTGATTCTAATCTTATTTTTGAATTCTAATGACACGGAGACGATTATATGTGTTAGGGTTGTCATATAAGTAAACCAAATGTCATTTCTAACCACACTCATTCCACAACATTCGCACATTTAAATCGAACTTGTAAAACGAATTGTGCATGCTTCTATTCTACTTTTAAGCTTATTCTTTGAATTTAAGCTTATTTTTGAATTCTAATGACACGGAGACGATTATATGTGTTAGGGTTGTCATATAAGTAAACCAAATGTCATTTTTACCCACACACATTGCACAACATTCACACATTTGAATCATACTTGTAAAACGAATTGTGCATGCTTCTATTCTACTTTTAAGCTTATTCTTTGATTCTAAGCTTATTTTTGAATTCTAATGACACGGAGACGATTATATGTGTTAGGGTTGTCATATAAGTAAACCAAATGTCAATACTAACCACACTCATTCCACAACATTCACACAATTGAATCAAACTTGTAAAACGAACTGTGAATGCTTCTATTCTAGTTTTAAGCTTATTCTTTGAATTTAAGCTTATTTTTAAATTCTAATGACACGGAGACGATTATATGTGTTAGGGTTGTCATATAAGTAAACCAAATGTAATTTCTACCCACACACATTGCACAACATTCACACATTTGAATCATACTTGTAAAACGAACTGTGCATGCTTCTATTCTACTTTTAAGCTTATTCTTTGATTCTAAGCTTATTTTTGAATTCTAATGACACGGAGACGATTATATGTGTTAGGGTTGTCATATAAGTAAAACCAAATGTCATTTCTAACCACACACATTGCACAACACTCACACATTTGAATCATACTTGTAAAACGAATTGTGCATGCTTCTATTCTACTTTTAAGCTTATTCTTTGATTCTAAGCTTATTTTTGAATTCTAATGACACGGAGACGATTATATGTGTTAGGGTTGTCATATAAGTAAAACCAAATGTCATTTCTAACCACACACATTGCACAACACTCACACATTTGAATCATACTTGTAAAACGAACTGTGCATGCATCTATTCTACTTTTAAGCTTATTCTTTGATTCTAAGCTTATTTTTGAATTCTAATGACACGGAGACGATTATATGTGTCAGAGTTGTCATATAAGTAAACCAAATGTCATTTCTAACCACACTCATTCCACAACATTCACACATTTGAATCGAACTTGTAAAACGAATTGTGCATGCTTCAATTCTACTTTTCAGCTTATTCTTTGATTCTAAGCTTATTTTTAAATTCTTATGACACGGAGACGATTATATGTGTTAGGGTTGTCATATAAGTAAACCAAATGTCATTTTTACCCACACATATTGCACAACATTCACACATTTGAATCATACTTGTAAAACGAATTGTGCATGCTTCTATTCTACTTTTAAGCTTATTCTTTGATTCTAAGCTTATTTTTGAATTCTAATGACACGGAGATGATTATATGTGTTAGGGTTGTCATATAGTAAACCAAATATCATTTCTAACCACACTCATTGCACAAAATTCACACCTTTGAATCGAACTTGTAAAACGAACTCTGCATGCTTTTATTCTACTTTTAAGCTTATTCTTTGATTCTAAGCTTATTTTTGAATTCTAATGACACGGAGACGATTATATGTGTTAGGGTTGTCATATAAGTAAACCAAATGTCATTTCTACCCTCACATTGCACAATATTCACACATTTGAATCAAACTTGTAAAACGAACCGTGCATGCTTCTATTCTACTTTTAAGCTTATTCTTTGATTCTAATCTTATTTTTGAATTCTAATGACACGGAGACGATTATATGTGTTAGGGTTGTCATATAAGTAAACCAAATGTCATTTCTAACCACACTCATTCCACAACATTCGCACATTTAAATTGTAATACCCCGTATTTTTGAGGTCCAAAATTATATTATTCTTGTTAATAACTTACTTTGTAAAGAAGGATTTTAAATTTTACATTGAAAGTTCAATTTTCAGCTATTTCGGAAAGAGGTAAACTATTTATATTTGTTTAAAAAAAAAAAAAAAAAAAAAAAAACCCTGAATATTACTATTTAATGGTCAAATGACCAAACTACCCCCATTAACCCCCACAAACCCTTTTATGTAAGCCGTAACAATCCATCAGCCACCATCAACATTATATCATCATCTTCATCGTTATTTTCCATCAAAAATCGCCGCCATTTTCGAATCTTCGCCGCCTCCAATTCCTAGCTCCGTTTTTGACGAAACTACCACTGTTATTCTTCTTGTTCTCTCCTCTACACAACGGTATAAGTTTCTACCTATATATTTAAAGTTTTTACGTTGTCAAAATTCTTGTTTTGCGTCATGACTCTTGAGTTCTCATAAATTCATGATCTTAATTCTTGTACGTTTGTTCTTACCCATTCTCGTGAATTTTATGATTTGTATTGATGAATTTTTGGGTAATTTAAATTGGCTGTGGTGTTGTGGCGAAATTAAGGACTTTACAAAATGAATCCTTAGACCTTAACAACATGAAAAACGTTGGGCTAGTGGTGGTCAACTAACGAAGGAAGTTGTCGAATTTTGGCTATGGTCTTTATAGTTCTTACGGCATTACAGTGGCCTCTTTTCTTACTTGCTTTATGCAGTAATTTGAATGTATATGATGTGTTTTGAGGGCCTTTAAATTGATGAACTATTATGGGCTAGACGTAGAAGGGGATTCCTACGTATTTTCGTACGTAAGCATAGACTATTAGAGGTGATAGATAGTTAGGCAAGTCACTGTAAAGTTAGTGTGGAAATTAGTCTTGGACTAGGGTGGTATTTTAGAGGTTAAGGTTTATTTAAATCAGGTTAGCGTGGTTAAGAGGGGTATCAATTAAGTCAGTTTTGGGAAATTCAAGTCTAGTTATGAAGCATGATGTAGTCGGTTTAAAAGAAATGAATCTTAGGGGCTGTTTTGGGTAAAAGTATGTATTATGACGAGTGTAGTAATTAAGGGTCGTACGTGTATGGTGTTTTTGTATTTGAGAACCGATAGAAGGAAGGCGAAGTTATAGAGTCCTTGTCATTTAATTTATTATGTGTCATTCCATAATAGTTATCGTGCATACAACATACATATCATACCGTATAGGTGCATAAACTAATTAGCATATTTTACATACTCATGTAGAGTCTGAGTTCGTAGAAGAACAATTTTAGTACTTGCTGAGCTACTGTGAGACTTACTGCTGAACAAGGTAAGAAGAATTATTTATCTCCTTCAAAGGAACGTTTAAATGTGTTTAAAGTTGAGAAGTATTATATAAATTGTCTTACAATAAGGTTTGTGATTTCGAAAGGTAATTGCTAAGTGTAAGGTTTAAATGCAAAGGTTTTCCAGCTTTACTGATTTATACATGTATTATTACTTTAAGGTTTTTATATATGTTGTTAACTCTGGTAAGGGAGTTAACTTGAGTACAGGGTGACCGTAATGGTCTAAGTATATTGTGCACAAAGTATAGATAGGGTGGATTGATCCTCCACCTTGAGCCATTATATCCTCCCCTTGGGAACAGGACCCTAGGGGGATGCATGCATTCGAGATTATTGGTTGAAGGAAGTCAGCCCTGATACTGAAGGAAAAAGGAACAAAGGAGAATGATTTTTATCGTATCGTTTATTATATTTTCTATACTACTTAAATGTTATCGGTTCCGATGTTTTAAATTATTCAAAGTTTTTAGCCGTGCTATGTGCCTAAGAAAAATATATATTTTATTTTAAAACTGTTTTCTAGATAAGTTGCTTCTTACTCAACCCGTTTGGTTGACGATTTCTACGTTTTCATAGTCTTGCAGGTTAGTTATGAAGTGCTTGGGGATAGTCAAGGGTTCAGAGTGACGATCGCTTACCGTATTAAATAAAGTCCACACTTAGTTAATTTATCGCTTCCGCATTTCAATTAAGATTATTCGAGAATTGTATTTCATTCTTTTGGGATGTAACACATTTATATACTTTATATTTGGAGTTATTAGATCATTAGAATTGACCTTCTGCCTTAACGATTGAACTAGGATGTCAATCGTGGCGGTAACACTCCCAATTGTCCTTGTTTTAAATTAAATGCATTTTCTAAAATCTCAGGAAATTGGGGGTGTTACATAAATCGAACTTGTAAAACGAATTGTGCATGCTTCTATTCTACTTTTAAGCTTATTCTTTGAATTTAAGCTTATTTTTGAATTCTAATGACACGGAGACGATTATATGTGTTAGGGTTGTCATATAAGTAAACCAAATGTCATTTTTACCCACACACATTGCACAACATTCACACATTTGAATCATACTTGTAAAACGAATTGTGCATGCTTCTATTCTACTTTTAAGCTTATTCTTTGATTCTAAGCTTATTTTTGAATTCTAATGACACGGAGACGATTATATGTGTTAGGGTTGTCATATAAGTAAACCAAATGTCAATACTAACCACACTCATTCCACAACATTTACACAATTGAATCAAACTTGTAAAACGAACTGTGCATGCTTCTATTCTAGTTTTAAGCTTATTCTTTGAATTTAAGCTTATTTTTAAATTCTAATGACACGGAGACGATTATATGTGTTAGGGTTGTCATATAAGTAAACCAAATGTAATTTCTACCCACACACATTGCACAACATTCACACATTTGAATCATACTTGTAAAACGAACTGTGCATGCTTCTATTCTACTTTTAAGCTTATTCTTTGATTCTAAGCTTATTTTTGAATTCTAATGACACGGAGACGATTATATGTGTTAGGGTTGTCATATAAGTAAAACCAAATGTCATTTCTAACCACACACATTGCACAACATTCACACATTTGAATCATACTTGTAAAACGAACTGTGCATGCATCTATTCTACTTTTAAGCTTATTCTTTGATTCTAAGCTTATTTTTGAATTCTAATGACACGGAGACGATTATATGTGTCAGAGTTGTCATATAAGTAAACCAAATGTCATTTCTAACCACACTCATTCCACAACATTCACACATTTGAATCGAACTTGTAAAACGAATTGTGCATGCTTCTATTCTACTTTTAAGCTTATTCTTTGATTCTAAGCTTATTTTTAAATTCTAATGACACGGAGACGATTATATGTGTTAGGGTTGTCATATAAGTAAACCAAATGTCATTTTTACCCACACATATTGCACAACATTCACACATTTGAATCATACTTGTAAAACGAATTGTGCATGCTTCTATTCTACTTTTAAGCTTATTCTTTGATTCTAAGCTTATTTTTGAATTCTAATGAAACGGAGATGATTATATGTGTTAGGGTTGTCATATAGTAAACCAAATATCATTTCTAACCACACTCATTGCACAAAATTCACACATTTGAATCGAACTTGTAAAACGAACTCTGCATGCTTTTATTCTACTTTTAAGCTTATTCTTTGATTCTAAGCTTATTTTTGAATTCTAATGACACGGAGACGATTATATGTGTTAGGGTTGTCATATAAGTAAACCAAATGTCATTTCTACCCTCACATTGCACAATATTCACACATTTGAATCAAACTTGTAAAACGAACCGTGCATGCTTCTATTCTACTTTTAAGCTTATTCTTTGATTCTAATCTTATTTTTGAATTCTAATGACACGGAGACGATTATATGTGTTAGGGTTGTCATATAAGTAAACCAAATGTCATTTCTAACCACACTCATTCCACAACATTCGAACATTTAAATCGAACTTGTAAAACGAATTGTGCATGCTTCTATTCTACTTTTAAGCTTATTCTTTGATTTTAAGCTTATTTTTGAATTCTAATGACACGGAGACGATTATATGTGTTAGGGTTGTCATATAAGTAAACCAAATGTGATTTTTACCCACACACATTGCACAACATTCACACATTTGAATCATACTTGTAAAACGAATTGTGCATGCTTCTATTCTACTTTTAAGCTTATTCTTTGATTCTAAGCTTATTTTTGAATTCTAATGACACGGAGACGATTATATGTGTTAGGGTTGTCATATAAGTAAACCAAATGTCATTTTTACCCACACACATTGCACAACATTCACACATTTGAATCATACTTGTAAAACGAATTGTGCATGCTTCTATTCTACTTTTAAGCTTATTCTTTGATTCTAAGCTTATTTTTGAATTCTAATGACACGGAGACGATTATATGTGTTAGGGTTGTCATATAAGTAAACCAAATGTCAATACTAACCACACTCATTCCACAACAACATTCACACAATTGAATCAAACTTGTAAAACGAACTGTGCATGCTTCTATTCTAGTTTTAATTTATTATGTGTCATTCCATAATAGTTATCGTGCATACAACATACATATCATACCGTATAGGTGCATAAACTAATTAGCATATTTTACATACTCATGTAGAGTCTGAGTTCGTAGAAGAACAAATTTAGTACTTGCTGAGCTACTGTGAGACTTACTGCTGAACAAGGTAAGAAGAATTATTTATCTCCTTCAAAGGAACGTTTAAATGTGTTTAAAGTTGAGAAGTATTATATAAATTGTCTTACAATAAGGTTTGTGATTTCGAAAGGTAATTGCTAAGTGTAAGGTTTAAATGCAAAGGTTTTCCAGCTTTACTGATTTATACATGTATTATTACTTTAAGGTTTTTATATATGTTGTTAACTCTGGTAAGGGAGTTAACTTGAGTACAGGGTGACCGTAATGGTCTAATTATATTGTGCACAAAGTATAGATAGGGTGGATTGATCCTCCACCTTGAGCCATTATATCCTCCCCTTGGGAACAGGACCCTAGGAGGATGCATGCATTCGAGATTATTGGTTGAAGGAAGTCAGCCCTGATACTGAAGGAAAAAGGAACAAAGGAGAATGATTTTTATCGTATCGTTTATTATATTTTCTATACTACTTAAATGTTATCGGTTCCGATGTTTTAAATTATTCAAAGTTTTTAGCCGTGCTATGTGCCTAAGAAAAATATATATTTTATTTTAAAACTGTTTTCTAGATAAGTTGCTTCTTACTCAACCCGTTTGGTTGACGATTTCTACGTTTTCATAGTCTTGCAGGTTAGTTATGAAGTGCTTGGGGATAGTCAAGGGTTCAGAGTGACGATCGCTTACCGTATTAAATAAAGTCCACACTTAGTTAATTTATCGCTTCCGCATTTCAATTAAGATTATTCGAGAATTGTATTTCATTCTTTTGGGATGTAACACATTTATATACTTTATATTTGGAGTTATTAGATCATTAGAATTGACCTTCTGCCTTAACGATTGAACTAGGATGTCAATCGTGGCGGTAACACTCCCAATTGTCCTTGTTTTAAATTAAATGCATTTTCTAAAATCTCAGGAAATTGGGGGTGTTACATAAATCGAACTTGTAAAACGAATTGTGCATGCTTCTATTCTACTTTTAAGCTTATTCTTTGAATTTAAGCTTATTTTTGAATTCTAATGACACGGAGACGATTATATGTGTTAGGGTTGTCATATAAGTAAACCAAATGTCATTTTTACCCACACATATTGCACAACATTCACACATTTGAATCGAACTTGTAAAACGAACTCTGCATGCTTTTATTCTACTTTTAAGCTTATTCTTTGATTCTAAGCTTATTTTTGAATTCTAATGACACGGAGACGATTATATGTGTTAGGGTTGTCATATAAGTAAACCAAATGTCATTTCTACCCTCACATTGCACAATATTCACACATTTGAATCAAACTTGTAAAACGAACCGTGCATGCTTCTATTCTACTTTTAAGCTTATTCTTTGATTCTAATCTTATTTTTGAATTCTAATGACACGGAGACGATTATATGTGTTAGGGTTGTCATATAAGTAAACCAAATGTCATTTCTAACCACACTCATTCCACAACATTCGAACATTTAAATCGAACTTGTAAAACGAATTGTGCATGCTTCTATTCTACTTTTAAGCTTATTCTTTGATTTTAAGCTTATTTTTGAATTCTAATGACACGGAGACGATTATATGTGTTAGGGTTGTCATACAAGTAAACCAAATGTGATTTTTACCCACACACATTGCACAACGTTCACACATTTGAATCATACTTGTAAAACGAATTGTGCATGCTTCTATTCTACTTTTAAGCTTATTCTTTGATTCTAAGCTTATTTTTGAATTCTAATGACACGGAGACGATTATATGTGTTAGGGTTGTCATATAAGTAAACCAAATGTCATTTTTACCCACACACATTGCACAACATTCACACATTTGAATCATACTTGTAAAACGAATTGTGCATGCTTCTATTCTACTTTTAAGCTTATTCTTTGATTCTAAGCTTATTTTTGAATTCTAATGACACGGAGACGATTATATGTGTTAGGGTTGTCATATAAGTAAACCAAATGTCAATACTAACCACACTCATTCCACAACAACATTCACACAATTGAATCAAACTTGTAAAACGAACTGTGCATGCTTCTATTCTAGTTTTAAGCTTATTCTTTGATTGTAAGCTTATTTTTGAATAATAATGACACGGAGACGATAATATGTGTTAGGGTTGTCATATAAGTAAACCAAATGTAATTTCTACCCACACACATTGCACAACATTCACACATTTGAATCATACTTGTAAAACGAACTGTGCATGCTTCTATTCTACTTTTAAGCTTATTCTTTGATTCTAAACTTATTTTTGAATTCTAATGACACGGAGACGATTATATGTGTTAGGGTTGTCATATAAGAAAACCAAATGTCATTTCTAACCACACACATTGCACAACATTCACACATTTGAATCATACTTGTAAAATGAACTGTGCATGCATCTATTCTACTTTTAAGCTTATTCTTTGATTCTAAGCTTATTTTTGAATTCTAATGACACGGAGACGATTATATGTGTCAGAGTTGTCATATAAGTAAACCAAATGTCATTTCTAACCACACTCATTCCACAACATTCACACATTTGAATCGAACTTGTAAAACGAATTGTGCATGCTTCTATTCTACTTTTAAGCTTATTCTTTGATTCTAAGCTTATTTTTAAATTCTAATGACACGGAGACGATTATATGTGTTAGGGTTGTCATATAAGTAAACCAAATGTCATTTTTACCCACACATATTGCACAACATTCACACATTTGAATCATACTTGTAAAACGAATTGTGCATGCTTCTATTCTACTTTTAAGCTTATTCTTTGAATCTAAGCTTATTTTTGAATTCTAATGAAACGGAGATGATTATATGTGTTAGGGTTGTCATATAGTAAACCAAATATCATTTCTAACCACACTCATTGCACAAAATTCACACATTTGAATCGAACTTGTAAAACGAACTCTGCATGCTTTTATTCTACTTTTAAGCTTATTCTTTGATTCTAAGCTTATTTTTGAATTCTAATGACACGGAGACGATTATATGTGTTAGGGTTGTCATATAAGTAAACCAAATGTCATTTCTACCCTCACATTGCACAATATTCACACATTTGAATCAAACTTGTAAAACGAACCGTGCATGCTTCTATTCTACTTTTAAGCTTATTCTTTGATTCTAATCTTATTTTTGAATTCTAATGACACGGAGACGATTATATGTGTTAGGGTTGTCATATAAGTAAACCAAATGTCATTTCTAACCACACTCATTCCACAACATTCGCACATTTAAATCGAACTTGTAAAACGAATTGTGCATGCTTCTATTCTACTTTTAAGCTTATTCTTTGATTTTAAGCTTATTTTTGAATTCTAATGACACGGAGACGATTATATGTGTTAGGGTTGTCATATAAGTAAACCAAATGTGATTTTTACCCACACACATTGCACAACATTCACACATTTGAATCATACTTGTAAAACGAATTGTGCATGCTTCTATTCTACTTTTAAGCTTATTCTTTGATTCTAAGCTTATTTTTGAATTCTAATGACACGGAGACGATTATATGTGTTAGGGTTGTCATATAAGTAAACCAAATGTCATTTTTACCCACACACATTGCACAACATTCACACATTTGAATCATACTTGTAAAACGAATTGTGCATGCTTCTATTCTACTTTTAAGCTTATTCTTTGATTCTAAGCTTATTTTTGAATTCTAATGACACGGAGACGATTATATGTGTTAGGGTTGTCATATAAGTAAACCAAATGTCAATACTAACCACACTCATTCCACAACATTCACACAATTGAATTAAACTTGTAAAACGAACTGTGCATGCTTCTATTCTAGTTTTAAGCTTATTCTTTGATTGTAAGCTTATTTTTGAATAATAATGACACGGAGACGAAAATATGTGTTAGGGTTGTCATATAAGTAAACCAAATGTAATTTCTACCCACACACATTGCACAACATTCACACATTTGAATCATACTTGTAAAACGAACTGTGCATGCTTCTATTCTACTTTTAAGCTTATTCTTTGATTCTAAACTTATTTTTGAATTCTAATGACACGGAGACGATTATATGTGTTAGGGTTGTCATATAAGTAAACCAAATGTCATTTCTAACCACACACATTGCACAACATTCACACATTTGAATCATACTTGTAAAACGAACTGTGCATGCATTTATTCTACTTTTAAGCTTATTCTTTGATTCTAAGCTTTTTTTTGAATTCTAATGACACGGAGACGATTATATGTGTCAGAGTTGTCATATAAGTAAACCAAATGTCATTTCTAACCACACCCATTCCACAACATTCACACATTTGAATCGAACTTGTAAAACGAATTGTGCATGCTTCTATTCTACTTTTAAGCTTATTCTTTGATTCTAAGCTTATTTTTAAATTCTAATGACACGGAGACGATTATATGTGTTAGGGTTGTCATATAAGTAAACCAAATGTCATTTTTACCCACACATATTGCACAACATTCACACATTTGAATCATACTTGTAAAACGAATTGTGCATGCTTCTATTCTACTTTTAAGCTTATTCTTTGATTCTAAGCTTATTTTTAAATTCTAATGACACGGAGACGATTATATGTGTTAGGGTTGTCATATAAGTAAACCAAATGTCATTTCTACCCTCACATTGCACAATATTCACACATTTGAATCAAACTTGTAAAACGAACCGTGCATGCTTCTATTCTACTTTTAAGCTTATTCTTTGATTCTAATCTTATTTTTGAATTCTAATGACACGGAGACGATTATATGTGTTAGGGTTGTCATATAAGTAAACCAAATGTCATTTCTAACCACACTCATTCCACAACATTCGCACATTTAAATCGAACTTGTAAAACGAATTGTGCATGCTTCTATTCTACTTTTAAGCTTATTCTTTGATTTTAAGCTTATTTTTGAATTCTAATGACACGGAGACGATTATATGTGTTAGGGTTGTCATATAAGTAAACCAAATGTGATTTTTACCCACACACATTGCACAACATTCACACATTTTAATCATACTTGTAAAACGAATTGTGCATGCTTCTATTCTACTTTTAAGCTTATTCTTTGATTCTAAGCTTATTTTTGAATTCTAATGACACGGAGACGATTATATGTGTTAGGGTTGTCATATAAGTAAACCAAATGTCATTTTTACCCACACACATTGCACAACATTCACACATTTGAATCATACTTGTAAAACGAATTGTGCATGCTTCTATTCTACTTTTAAGCTTATTCTTTGATTCTAAGCTTATTTTTGAATTCTAATGACACGGAGACGATTATATGTGTTAGGGTTGTCATATAAGTAAACCAAATGTCAATACTAACCACACTCATTCCACAACATTCACACAATTGAATCAAACTTGTAAAACGAACTGTGCATGCTTCTATTCTAGTTTTAAGCTTATTCTTTGATTGTAAGCTTATTTTTGAATAATAATGACACGGAGACGATAATATGTGTTAGGGTTGTCATATAAGTAAACCAAATGTAATTTCTACCCACACACATTGCACAACATTCACACATTTGAATCATACTTGTAAAACGAACTGTGCATGCTTCTATTCTACTTTTAAGCTTATTCTTTGATTCTAAACTTATTTTTGAATTCTAATGACACAGAGACGATTATATGTGTTAGGGTTGTCATATAAGTAAACCAAATGTCATGTCTAACCACACACATTGCACAACATTCACACATTTGAATCATACTTGTAAAACGAACTGTGCATGCATTTATTCTACTTTTAAGCTTATTCTTTGATTCTAAGCTTTTTTTTGAATTCTAATGACACGGAGACGATTATATGTGTCAGAGTTGTCATATAAGTAAACCAAATGTCATTTCTAACCACACCCATTCCACAACATTCACACATTTGAATCGAACTTGTAAAACGAATTGTGCATGCTTCTATTCTACTTTTAAGCTTATTCTTTGATTCTAAGCTTATTTTTAAATTCTAATGACACAGAGACGATTATATGTGTTAGGGTTGTCATATAAGTAAACCAAATGTCATTTTTACCCACACATATTGCACAACATTCACACATTTGAATCATACTTGTAAAACGAATTGTGCATGCTTCTATTCTACTTTTAAGCTTATTCTTTGATTCTAAGCTTATTTTTGAATTCTAATGACACGGAGATGTTTATATGTGTTAGGGTTGTCATATAGTAAACCAAATATCATTTCTAACCACACTCATTGCACAAAATTCACACATTTGAATCGAACTTGTAAAACGAACTCTGCATGCTTTTATTCTACTTTTAAGCTTATTCTTTGATTCTAAGCTTATTTTTGAATTCTAATGACACGGAGACGATTATATGTGTTTGGGTTGTTGATGTAAAACTCACTCTAATTTTTTTGTGTTTTTGAGTTTATAACGCAGCGGAATTAAAACAGAAAATAAAGGATATGAATTAGTCTAGAATCCTCGCAAGAATACTCGACTAAGACTAATTTGTACTAAGATCACAAAGAAACAAGCACAAACAAACGGCAAGCACCAAGATCACATAGAAACAAGGTACAAACCAAAAGAATACCTCGCAAGGCCAAGATTTTGAAGGAAACTCCCTTCGACTCTTCGATATTAATGCTCAAACTTGTATGAAAAACAATACAATAAGACTCTCTATTTATACTACTCTTAAGACTCCTAAACTTACCTAAAGTCAAGTTAAGAACCAGTTTTAGGTCTTCCCTTAAACCAACTTCAAGCTTATTACTGAAACTTTCCTAAAATCTTCTATAACAACTTGGAAACCTTCTAAGGCTCCTTTATTCCACAAAATACTGTAAATAAGACACTTTCCTAAACTTAAACAAAGACACAAATAAGAATAAGTATTATATCTACTAAGAACTTCCTTGGACGTGCATGGCTTGGGGAATATAGCAGATTCGGCCATCCTTGTGTGCCCGCGTAGAAACTGGACAGCTCAACTTAAAACAAGCATATCTCCTTCGTTACTTAACCATTTAAGGCATATGACCACTTTTCGGAAAGCTTAGATCATGAACTTTCCTATACAATTGATTGTTCTTCGAAATATTGAGTACTTCAGAAGATATTGAGACTGGAAGGTGACGTGATAGTCTTGAACTTCCACTATAAGCTTTGACCCATAGCTCCCATGTATCAGTTGTCATATAAGTAAACCAAATGTCATTTCTACCCTCACATTGCACAATATTCACACATTTGAATCAAACTTGTAAAACGAACCGTGCATGCTTCTATTCTACTTTTAAGCTTATTCTTTGATTCTAATCTTATTTTTGAATTCTAATGACACGGAGACGATTATATGTGTTAGGGTTGTCATATAAGTAAACCAAATGTCATTTTTACCCACACACATTGCACAACATTCACACATTTGAATCATACTTGTAAAACGAATTGTGCATGCTTCTATTCTACTATTAAGCTTATTCTTTGATTCTAAGCTTATTTTTGAATTCTAATGACACGGAGACGATTATATGTGTCAGAGTTGTCATATAAGTAAACCAAATGTCATTTCTAACCACACTCATTCCACAACATTCACACATTTGAATCGAACTTGTAAAACGAATTGTGCATGCTTCTATTCTACTTTTAAGCTTATTCTTTGATTCTAAGCTTATTTTTAAATTCTAATGACACGGAGACGATTATATGTGTTAGGGTTGTCATATAAGTAAACCAAATGTCATTTTTACCCACACACATTGCACAACATTCACACATTTGAATCATACTTGAAAACGAAATGTGCATGCTTCTATTCTACTTTTAAGCTTATTCTTTGATTCTAAGCTTATTTTTGAATTCTAATGACACGGAGACGATTATATGTCTTAGGGTTGTCATATAAGTAAACCAAATGTCAATTCTAACCACACTCATTCCACAACATTCACACAATTGAATCAAACTTGTAAAACGAACTGTGCATGCTTCTATTCTAGTTTTAAGCTTATTCTTTGATTGTAAGCTTATTTTTGAATTCTAATGACACGGAGACGATAATATGTGTTAGGGTTGTCATATAAGTAAACCAAATGTAATTTCTACCCACACACATTGCACAACATTCACACATTTGAATCATACTTGTAAAACGAACTGTGCATGCTTCTATTCTACTTTTAAGCTTATTCTTTGATTCTAAGCTTATTTTTGAATTCTAATGACACGGAGACGATTATATGTGTTAGGGTTGTCATATAAGTAAAACCAAATGTCATTTCTAACCACACACATTGCACAACATTCACACATTTGAATCGAACTTGTAAAACGAACTATGCGTGCATCTATTCTACTTTTAAACTTATTCTTTGATTTTAAGCTTATTTTTGAATTCTAATGACACGGAGACGATTATATGTGTTAGGGTTGTCATATAAGTAAACCAAATGTCATTTTTACCCACACACATTGCACAACATTCACACATTTGAATCATACTTGTAAAACGAATTGTGCATGCTTCTATTCTACTTTTAAGCTTATTCTTTGATTCTAAGCTTATTTTTGAATTCTAATGACACGGAGACAATTATATGTGTTAGGGTTGTCATATATGTAAACCAAATGTCAATACTAACCACACTCATTCCACAACATTCACACAATTGAATCAAACTTGTAAAACGAACTGTGCATGCTTCTATTCTAGTTTTAAGCTTATTCTTTGATTGTAAGCTTATTTTTGAATAATAATGACACGGAGACGATAATATGTGTTAGGGTTGTCATATAAGTAAACCAAATGTAATTTCTACCCACACACATTGCACAACATTCACACATTTGAATCATACTTGTAAAACGAACGGTGCATGCATTTATTCTACTTTTAAGCTTATTCTTTGATTCTAAGCTTTTTTTTGAATTCTAATGACACGGAGACGATTATATGTGTCAGAGTTGTCATATAAGTAAACCAAATGTCATTTCTAACCACACCCATTCCACAACATTCACACATTTGAATCGAACTTGTAAAACGAATTGTGCATGCTTCTATTCTACTTTTAAGCTTATTCTTTGATTCTAAGCTTATTTTTAAATTCTAATGACACGGAGACGATTATATGTGTTAGGGTTGTCATATAAGTAAACCAAATGTCATTTTTACCCACACATATTGCACAACATTCACACATTTGAATCATACTTGTAAAACGAATTGTGCATGCTTCTATTCTACTTTTAAGCTTATTCTTTGATTCTAAGCTTATTTTTGAATTCTAAAGACACGGAGATGATTATATGTGTTAGGGTTGTCATATAGTAAACCAAATATAATTTCTAACCACACTCATTGCACAAAATTCACACATTTGAATCGAACTTGTAAAACGAACTCTGCATGCTTTTATTCTACTTTTAAGCTTATTCTTTGATTCTAAGCTTATTTTTGAATTCTAATGACACGGAGACGATTATATGTGTTTGGGTTGTCATATAAGTAAACCAAATGTCATTTTTACCCACACACATTGCACAACATTCACACATTTGAATCATACTTGTAAAACGAATTGTGCATGCTTCTATTCTACTTTTAAGCTTATTCTTTGATTCTAAGCTTATTTTTGAATTCTAATGACACGGAGACGATTATATGTGTTAGGGTTGTCATATAAGTAAACCAAATGTCAATACTAACCACACTCATTCCACAACATTCACACAATTGAATCAAACTTGTAAAACGAACTGTGCATGCTTCTATTCTAGTTTTAAGCTTATTCTTTGATTGTAAGCTTATTTTTGAATAATAATGACACGGAGACGATAATATGTGTTAGGGTTGTCATATAAGTAAACCAAATGTAATTTCTACCCACACACATTGCACAACATTCACACATTTGAATCATACTTGTAAAACGAACTGTGCATGCTTCTATTCTACTTTTAAGCTTATTCTTTGATTCTAAACTTATTTTTGAATTCTAATGACACGGAGACGATTATATGTGTTAGGGTTGTCATATAAGTAAACCAAATGTCATTTCTAACCACACACATTGCACAACATTCACACATTTGAATCATACTTGTAAAACGAACTGTGCATGCATTTATTCTACTTTTAAGCTTATTCTTTGATTCTAAGCTTTTTTTTGAATTCTAATGACACGGAGACGTTATATGTGTCAGAGTTGTCATATAAGTAAACCAAATGTCATTTCTAACCACACCCATTCCACAACATTCACACATTTGAATCGAACTTGTAAAACGAATTGTGCATGCTTCTATTCTACTTTTAAGCTTATTCTTTGATTCTAAGCTTATTTTTAAATTCTAATGACACGGAGACGATTATATGTGTTAGGGTTGTCATATAAGTAAACCAAATGTCATTTTTACCCACACATATTGCACAACATTCACACATTTGAATCATACTTGTAAAACGAATTGTGCATGCTTCTATTCTACTTTTAAGCTTATTCTTTGATTCTAAGCTTATTTTTGAATTCTAATGACACGGAGATGATTATATGTGTTAGGGTTGTCATATAGTAAACCAAATATCATTTCTAACCACACTCATTGCACAAAATTCACACATTTGAATCGAACTTGTAAAACGAACTCTGCATGCTTTTATTCTACTTTTAAGCTTATTCTTTGATTCTAAGCTTATTTTTGAATTCTAATGACACGGAGACGATTATATGTGTCAGAGTTGTCATATAAGTAAACCAAATGTCATTTCTAACCACACTCATTCCACAACATTCACACATTTGAATCGAACTTGTAAAACGAATTGTGCATGCTTCTATTCTACTTTTAAGCTTATTCTTTGATTCTAAGCTTATTTTTAATTCTAATGACACGGAGACGATTATATGTGTTAGGGTTGTCATATAAGTAAACCAAATGTCATTTTTACCCACACACATTGCACAACATTCACACATTTGAATCATACTTGAAAACGAATTGTGCATGCTTCTTTTCTACTTTTAAGCTTATTCTTTGATTCTAAGCTTATTTTTGAATTCTAATGACACGGAGACGATTATATGTCTTAGGGTTGTCATATAAGTAAACCAAATGTCAATACTAACCACACTCATTCCACAACATTCACACAATTGAATCAAACTTGTAAAACGAACTGTGCATGCTTCTATTCTAGTTTTAAGCTTATTCTTTGATTGTAAGCTTATTTTTGAATAATAATGACACGGAGACGATAATATGTGTTAGGGTTGTCATATAAGTAAACCAAATGTAATTTCTACCCACACACATTGCACAACATTCACACATTTGAATCATACTTGTAAAACGAACGGTGCATGCATTTATTCTACTTTTAAGCTTATTCTTTGATTCTAAGCTTTTTTTTGAATTCTAATGACACGGAGACGATTATATGTGTCAGAGTTGTCATATAAGTAAACCAAATGTCATTTCTAACCACACCCATTCCACAACATTCACACATTTGAATCGAACTTGTAAAACGAATTGTGCATGCTTCTATTCTACTTTTAAGCTTATTCTTTGATTCTAAGCTTATTTTTAAATTCTAATGACACGGAGACGATTATATGTGTTAGGGTTGTCATATAAGTAAACCAAATGTCATTTTTACCCACACATATTGCACAACATTCACACATTTGAATCATACTTGTAAAACGAATTGTGCATGCTTCTATTCTACTTTTAAGCTTATTCTTTGATTCTAAGCTTATTTTTGAATTCTAAAGACACGGAGATGATTATATGTGTTAGGGTTGTCATATAGTAAACCAAATATAATTTCTAACCACACTCATTGCACAAAATTCACACATTTGAATCGAACTTGTAAAACGAACTCTGCATGCTTTTATTCTACTTTTAAGCTTATTCTTTGATTCTAAGCTTATTTTTGAATTCTAATGACACGGAGACGATTATATGTGTTTGGGTTGTCATATAAGTAAACCAAATGTCATTTTTACCCACACACATTGCACAACATTCACACATTTGAATCATACTTGTAAAACGAATTGTGCATGCTTCTATTCTACTTTTAAGCTTATTCTTTGATTCTAAGCTTATTTTTGAATTCTAATGACACGGAGACGATTATATGTGTTAGGGTTGTCATATAAGTAAACCAAATGTCAATACTAACCACACTCATTCCACAACATTCACACAATTGAATCAAACTTGTAAAACGAACTGTGCATGCTTCTATTCTAGTTTTAAGCTTATTCTTTGATTGTAAGCTTATTTTTGAATAATAATGACACGGAGACGATAATATGTGTTAGGGTTGTCATATAAGTAAACCAAATGTAATTTCTACCCACACACATTGCACAACATTCACACATTTGAATCATACTTGTAAAACGAACTGTGCATGCTTCTATTCTACTTTTAAGCTTATTCTTTGATTCTAAACTTATTTTTGAATTCTAATGACACGGAGACGATTATATGTGTTAGGGTTGTCATATAAGTAAACCAAATGTCATTTCTAACCACACACATTGCACAACATTCACACATTTGAATCATACTTGTAAAACGAACTGTGCATGCATTTATTCTACTTTTAAGCTTATTCTTTGATTCTAAGCTTTTTTTTGAATTCTAATGACACGGAGACGTTATATGTGTCAGAGTTGTCATATAAGTAAACCAAATGTCATTTCTAACCACACCCATTCCACAACATTCACACATTTGAATCGAACTTGTAAAACGAATTGTGCATGCTTCTATTCTACTTTTAAGCTTATTCTTTGATTCTAAGCTTATTTTTAAATTCTAATGACACGGAGACGATTATATGTGTTAGGGTTGTCATATAAGTAAACCAAATGTCATTTTTACCCACACATATTGCACAACATTCACACATTTGAATCATACTTGTAAAACGAATTGTGCATGCTTCTATTCTACTTTTAAGCTTATTCTTTGATTCTAAGCTTATTTTTGAATTCTAATGACACGGAGATGATTATATGTGTTAGGGTTGTCATATAGTAAACCAAATATCATTTCTAACCACACTCATTGCACAAAATTCACACATTTGAATCGAACTTGTAAAACGAACTCTGCATGCTTTTATTCTACTTTTAAGCTTATTCTTTGATTCTAAGCTTATTTTTGAATTCTAATGACACGGAGACGATTATATGTGTCAGAGTTGTCATATAAGTAAACCAAATGTCATTTCTAACCACACTCATTCCACAACATTCACACATTTGAATCGAACTTGTAAAACGAATTGTGCATGCTTCTATTCTACTTTTAAGCTTATTCTTTGATTCTAAGCTTATTTTTAATTCTAATGACACGGAGACGATTATATGTGTTAGGGTTGTCATATAAGTAAACCAAATGTCATTTTTACCCACACACATTGCACAACATTCACACATTTGAATCATACTTGAAAACGAATTGTGCATGCTTCTTTTCTACTTTTAAGCTTATTCTTTGATTCTAAGCTTATTTTTGAATTCTAATGACACGGAGACGATTATATGTCTTAGGGTTGTCATATAAGTAAACCAAATGTCAATACTAACCACACTCATTCCACAACATTCACACAATTGAATCAAACTTGTAAAACGAACTGTGCATGCTTCTATTCTAGTTTTAAGCTTATTCTTTGATTGTAAGCTTATTTTTGAATAATAATGACACGGAGACGATAATATGTGTTAGGGTTGTCATATAAGTAAACCAAATGTAATTTCTACCCACACACATTGCACAACATTCACACATTTGAATCATACTTGTAAAACGAACTGTGCATGCTTCTATTCTACTTTTAAGCTTATTCTTTGATTCTAAACTTATTTTTGAATTCTAATGACACGGAGACGATTATATGTGTTAGGGTTGTCATATAAGTAAACCAAATGTCATTTCTAACCACACACATTGCACAACATTCACACATTTGAATCATACTTGTAAAACGAACGGTGCATGCATTTATTCTACTTTTAAGCTTATTCTTTGATTCTAAGCTTTTTTTTGAATTCTAATGACACGGAGACGATTATATGTGTCAGAGTTGTCATATAAGTAAACCAATTGTCATTTCTAACCACACCCATTCCACAACATTCACACATTTGAATCGAACTTGTAAAACGAATTGTGCATGCTTCTATTCTACTTTTAAGCTTATTCTTTGATTCTAAGCTTATTTTTAAATTCTAATGACACGGAGACGATTATATGTGTTAGGGTTGTCATATAAGTAAACCAAATGTCATTTTTACCCACACATATTGCACAACATTCACACATTTGAATCATACTTGTAAAACGAATTGTGCATGCTTCTATTCTACTTTTAAGCTTATTCTTTGATTCTAAGCTTATTTTTGAATTCTAAAGACACGGAGATGATTATATGTGTTAGGGTTGTCATATAGTAAACCAAATATAATTTCTAACCACACTCATTGCACAAAATTCACACATTTGAATCGAACTTGTAAAACGAACTCTGCATGCTTTTATTCTACTTTTAAGCTTATTCTTTGATTCTAAGCTTATTTTTGAATTCTAATGACACGGAGACGATTATATGTGTTTGGGTTGTCATATAAGTAAACCAAATGTCATTTTTACCCACACACATTGCACAACATTCACACATTTGAATCATACTTGTAAAACGAATTGTGCATGCTTCTATTCTACTTTTAAGCTTATTCTTTGATTCTAAGCTTATTTTTGAATTCTAATGACACGGAGACGATTATATGTGTTAGGGTTGTCATATAAGTAAACCAAATGTCAATACTAACCACACTCATTCCACAACATTCACACAATTGAATCAAACTTGTAAAACGAACTGTGCATGCTTCTATTCTAGTTTTAAGCTTATTCTTTGATTGTAAGCTTATTTTTGAATAATAATGACACGGAGACGATAATATGTGTTAGGGTTGTCATATAAGTAAACCAAATGTAATTTCTACCCACACACATTGCACAACATTCACACATTTGAATCATACTTGTAAAACGAACTGTGCATGCTTCTATTCTACTTTTAAGCTTATTCTTTGATTCTAAACTTATTTTTGAATTCTAATGACACGGAGACGATTATATGTGTTAGGGTTGTCATATAAGTAAACCAAATGTCATTTCTAACCACACACATTGCACAACATTCACACATTTGAATCATACTTGTAAAACGAACTGTGCATGCATTTATTCTACTTTTAAGCTTATTCTTTGATTCTAAGCTTTTTTTTGAATTCTAATGACACGGAGACGTTATATGTGTCAGAGTTGTCATATAAGTAAACCAAATGTCATTTCTAACCACACCCATTCCACAACATTCACACATTTGAATCGAACTTGTAAAACGAATTGTGCATGCTTCTATTCTACTTTTAAGCTTATTCTTTGATTCTAAGCTTATTTTTAAATTCTAATGACACGGAGACGATTATATGTGTTAGGGTTGTCATATAAGTAAACCAAATGTCATTTTTACCCACACATATTGCACAACATTCACACATTTGAATCATACTTGTAAAACGAATTGTGCATGCTTCTATTCTACTTTTAAGCTTATTCTTTGATTCTAAGCTTATTTTTGAATTCTAATGACACGGAGATGATTATATGTGTTAGGGTTGTCATATAGTAAACCAAATATCATTTCTAACCACACTCATTGCACAAAATTCACACATTTGAATCGAACTTGTAAAACGAACTCTGCATGCTTTTATTCTACTTTTAAGCTTATTCTTTGATTCTAAGCTTATTTTTGAATTCTAATGACACGGAGACGATTATATGTGTCAGAGTTGTCATATAAGTAAACCAAATGTCATTTCTAACCACACTCATTCCACAACATTCACACATTTGAATCGAACTTGTAAAACGAATTGTGCATGCTTCTATTCTACTTTTAAGCTTATTCTTTGATTCTAAGCTTATTTTTAAATTCTAATGACACGGAGACGATTATATGTGTTAGGGTTGTCATATAAGTAAACCAAATGTCATTTTTACCCACACACATTGCACAACATTCACACATTTGAATCATACTTGAAAACGAATTGTGCATGCTTCTTTTCTACTTTTAAGCTTATTCTTTGATTCTAAGCTTATTTTTGAATTCTAATGACACGGAGACGATTATATGTCTTAGGGTTGTCATATAAGTAAACCAAATGTCAATACTAACCACACTCATTGCACAACATTCACACAATTGAATCAAACTTGTAAAACGAACTGTGCATGCTTCTATTCTAGTTTTAAGCTTATTCTTTGATTGTAAGCTTATTTTTGAATAATAATGACACGGAGACGATAATATGTGTTAGGGTTGTCATATAAGTAAACCAAATGTAATTTCTACCCACACACATTGCACAACATTCACACATTTGAATCATACTTGTAAAACGAACTGTGCATGCTTCTATTCTACTTTTAAGCTTATTCTTTGATTCTAAACTTATTTTTGAATTCTAATGACACGGAGACGATTATATGTGTTAGGGTTGTCATATAAGTAAACCAAATGTCATTTCTAACCACACACATTGCACAACATTCACACATTTGAATCATACTTGTAAAACGAACGGTGCATGCATTTATTCTACTTTTAAGCTTATTCTTTGATTCTAAGCTTTTTTTTGAATTCTAATGACACGGAGACGATTATATGTGTCAGAGTTGTCATATAAGTAAACCAAATGTCATTTCTAACCACACCCATTCCACAACATTCACACATTTGAATCGAACTTGTAAAACGAATTGTGCATGCTTCTATTCTACTTTTAAGCTTATTCTTTGATTCTAAGCTTATTTTTAAATTCTAATGACACGGAGACGATTATATGTGTTAGGGTTGTCATATAAGTAAACCAAATGTCATTTTTACCCACACATATTGCACAACATTCACACATTTGAATCATACTTGTAAAACGAATTGTGCATGCTTCTATTCTACTTTTAAGCTTATTCTTTGATTCTAAGCTTATTTTTGAATTCTAAAGACACGGAGATGATTATATGTGTTAGGGTTGTCATATAGTAAACCAAATATAATTTCTAACCACACTCATTGCACAAAATTCACACATTTGAATCGAACTTGTAAAACGAACTCTGCATGCTTTTATTCTACTTTTAAGCTTATTCTTTGATTCTAAGCTTATTTTTGAATTCTAATGACACGGAGACGATTATATGTGTTTGGGTTGTCATATAAGTAAACCAAATGTCATTTTTACCCACACACATTGCACAACATTCACACATTTGAATCATACTTGTAAAACGAATTGTGCATGCTTCTATTCTACTTTTAAGCTTATTCTTTGATTCTAAGCTTATTTTTGAATTCTAATGACACGGAGACGATTATATGTGTTAGGGTTGTCATATAAGTAAACCAAATGTCAATACTAACCACACTCATTCCACAACATTCACACAATTGAATCAAACTTGTAAAACGAACTGTGCATGCTTCTATTCTAGTTTTAAGCTTATTCTTTGATTGTAAGCTTATTTTTGAATAATAATGACACGGAGACGATAATATGTGTTAGGGTTGTCATATAAGTAAACCAAATGTAATTTCTACCCACACACATTGCACAACATTCACACATTTGAATCATACTTGTAAAACGAACTGTGCATGCTTCTATTCTACTTTTAAGCTTATTCTTTGATTCTAAACTTATTTTTGAATTCTAATGACACGGAGACGATTATATGTGTTAGGGTTGTCATATAAGTAAACCAAATGTCATTTCTAACCACACACATTGCACAACATTCACACATTTGAATCATACTTGTAAAACGAACTGTGCATGCATTTATTCTACTTTTAAGCTTATTCTTTGATTCTAAGCTTTTTTTTGAATTCTAATGACACGGAGACGTTATATGTGTCAGAGTTGTCATATAAGTAAACCAAATGTCATTTCTAACCACACCCATTCCACAACATTCACACATTTGAATCGAACTTGTAAAACGAATTGTGCATGCTTCTATTCTACTTTTAAGCTTATTCTTTGATTCTAAGCTTATTTTTAAATTCTAATGACACGGAGACGATTATATGTGTTAGGGTTGTCATATAAGTAAACCAAATGTCATTTTTACCCACACATATTGCACAACATTCACACATTTGAATCATACTTGTAAAACGAATTGTGCATGCTTCTATTCTACTTTTAAGCTTATTCTTTGATTCTAAGCTTATTTTTGAATTCTAATGACACGGAGATGATTATATGTGTTAGGGTTGTCATATAGTAAACCAAATATCATTTCTAACCACACTCATTGCACAAAATTCACACATTTGAATCGAACTTGTAAAACGAACTCTGCATGCTTTTATTCTACTTTTAAGCTTATTCTTTGATTCTAAGCTTATTTTTGAATTCTAATGACACGGAGACGATTATATGTGTCAGAGTTGTCATATAAGTAAACCAAATGTCATTTCTAACCACACTCATTCCACAACATTCACACATTTGAATCGAACTTGTAAAACGAATTGTGCATGCTTCTATTCTACTTTTAAGCTTATTCTTTGATTCTAAGCTTATTTTTAAATTCTAATGACACGGAGACGATTATATGTGTTAGGGTTGTCATATAAGTAAACCAAATGTCATTTTTACCCACACACATTGCACAACATTCACACATTTGAATCATACTTGAAAACGAATTGTGCATGCTTCTTTTCTACTTTTAAGCTTATTCTTTGATTCTAAGCTTATTTTTGAATTCTAATGACACGGAGACGATTATATGTCTTAGGGTTGTCATATAAGTAAACCAAATGTCAATTCTAACCACACTCATTCCACAACATTCACACAATTGAATCAAACTTGTAAAACGAACTGTGCATGCTTCTATTCTAGTTTTAAGCTTATTCTTTGATTGTAAGCTTATTTTTGAATTCTAATGACACGGAGACGATAATATGTGTTAGGGTTGTCATATAAGTAAACCAAATGTAATTTCTACCCACACACATTGCACAACATTCACACATTTGAATCATACTTGTAAAACGAACTGTGCATGCTTCTATTCTACTTTTAAGCTTATTCTTTGATTCTAAGCTTATTTTTGAATTCTAATGACACGGAGACGATTATATGTGTTAGGGTTGTCATATAAGTAAAACCAAATGTCATTTCTAACCACACACATTGCACAACATTCACACATTTGAATCGAACTTGTAAAACGAACTATGCGTGCATCTATTCTACTTTTAAGCTTATTCTTTGATTTTAAGCTTATTTTTGAATTCTAATGACACGGAGACGATTATATGTGTTAGGGTTGTCATATAAGTAAACCAAATGTCATTTTTACCCACACACATTGCACAACATTCACACATTTGAATCATACTTGTAAAACGAATTGTGCATGCTTCTATTCTACTTTTAAGCTTATTCTTTGATTCTAAGCTTATTTTTGAATTCTAATGACACGGAGACGATTATATGTCTTAGGGTTGTCATATAAGTAAACCAAATGTCAATTCTAACCACACTCATTCCACAACATTCACACAATTGAATCAAACTTGTAAAACGAACTGTGCATGCTTCTATTCTAGTTTTAAGCTTATTCTTTGATTGTAAGCTTATTTTTGAATTCTAATGACACGGAGACGATAATATGTGTTAGGGTTGTCATATAAGTAAACCAAATGTAATTTCTACCCACACACATTGCACAACATTCACACATTTGAATCATACTTGTAAAACGAACTGTGCATGCTTCTATTCTACTTTTAAGCTTATTCTTTGATTCTAAGCTTATTTTTGAATTCTAATGACACGGAGACGATTATATGTGTTAGGGTTGTCATATAAGTAAAACCAAATGTCATTTCTAACCACACACATTGCACAACATTCACACATTTGAATCGAACTTGTAAAACGAACTATGCGTGCATCTATTCTACTTTTAAGCTTATTCTTTGATTTTAAGCTTATTTTTGAATTCTAATGACACGGAGACGATTATATGTGTTAGGGTTGTCATATAAGTAAACCAAATGTCATTTTTACCCACACACATTGCACAACATTCACACATTTGAATCATACTTGTAAAACGAATTGTGCATGCTTCTATTCTACTTTTAAGCTTATTCTTTGATTCTAAGCTTATTTTTGAATTCTAAAGACACGGAGATGATTATATGTGTTAGGGTTGTCATATAGTAAACCAAATATAATTTCTAACCACACTCATTGCACAAAATTCACACATTTGAATCGAACTTGTAAAACGAACTCTGCATGCTTTTATTCTACTTTTAAGCTTATTCTTTGATTCTAAGCTTATTTTTGAATTCTAATGACACGGAGACGATTATATGTGTTTGGGTTGTCATATAAGTAAACCAAATGTCATTTTTACCCACACACATTGCACAACATTCACACATTTGAATCATACTTGTAAAACGAATTGTGCATGCTTCTATTCTACTTTTAAGCTTATTCTTTGATTCTAAGCTTATTTTTGAATTCTAATGACACGGAGACGATTATATGTGTTAGGGTTGTCATATAAGTAAACCAAATGTCAATACTAACCACACTCATTCCACAACATTCACACAATTGAATCAAACTTGTAAAACGAACTGTGCATGCTTCTATTCTAGTTTTAAGCTTATTCTTTGATTGTAAGCTTATTTTTGAATAATAATGACACGGAGACGATAATATGTGTTAGGGTTGTCATATAAGTAAACCAAATGTAATTTCTACCCACACACATTGCACAACATTCACACATTTGAATCATACTTGTAAAACGAACTGTGCATGCTTCTATTCTACTTTTAAGCTTATTCTTTGATTCTAAACTTATTTTTGAATTCTAATGACACGGAGACGATTATATGTGTTAGGGTTGTCATATAAGTAAACCAAATGTCATTTCTAACCACACACATTGCACAACATTCACACATTTGAATCATACTTGTAAAACGAACTGTGCATGCATTTATTCTACTTTTAAGCTTATTCTTTGATTCTAAGCTTTTTTTTGAATTCTAATGACACGGAGACGTTATATGTGTCAGAGTTGTCATATAAGTAAACCAAATGTCATTTCTAACCACACCCATTCCACAACATTCACACATTTGAATCGAACTTGTAAAACGAATTGTGCATGCTTCTATTCTACTTTTAAGCTTATTCTTTGATTCTAAGCTTATTTTTAAATTCTAATGACACGGAGACGATTATATGTGTTAGGGTTGTCATATAAGTAAACCAAATGTCATTTTTACCCACACATATTGCACAACATTCACACATTTGAATCATACTTGTAAAACGAATTGTGCATGCTTCTATTCTACTTTTAAGCTTATTCTTTGATTCTAAGCTTATTTTTGAATTCTAATGACACGGAGATGATTATATGTGTTAGGGTTGTCATATAGTAAACCAAATATCATTTCTAACCACACTCATTGCACAAAATTCACACATTTGAATCGAACTTGTAAAACGAACTCTGCATGCTTTTATTCTACTTTTAAGCTTATTCTTTGATTCTAAGCTTATTTTTGAATTCTAATGACACGGAGACGATTATATGTGTCAGAGTTGTCATATAAGTAAACCAAATGTCATTTCTAACCACACTCATTCCACAACATTCACACATTTGAATCGAACTTGTAAAACGAATTGTGCATGCTTCTATTCTACTTTTAAGCTTATTCTTTGATTCTAAGCTTATTTTTAAATTCTAATGACACGGAGACGATTATATGTGTTAGGGTTGTCATATAAGTAAACCAAATGTCATTTTTACCCACACACATTGCACAACATTCACACATTTGAATCATACTTGAAAACGAATTGTGCATGCTTCTTTTCTACTTTTAAGCTTATTCTTTGATTCTAAGCTTATTTTTGAATTCTAATGACACGGAGACGATTATATGTCTTAGGGTTGTCATATAAGTAAACCAAATGTCAATTCTAACCACACTCATTCCACAACATTCACACAATTGAATCAAACTTGTAAAACGAACTGTGCATGCTTCTATTCTAGTTTTAAGCTTATTCTTTGATTGTAAGCTTATTTTTGAATTCTAATGACACGGAGACGATAATATGTGTTAGGGTTGTCATATAAGTAAACCAAATGTAATTTCTACCCACACACATTGCACAACATTCACACATTTGAATCATA
Source organism: Spergularia marina (assembly GCA_963680865.1). NCBI lineage: Eukaryota > Viridiplantae > Streptophyta > Magnoliopsida > Caryophyllales > Caryophyllaceae > Spergularia > Spergularia marina. The sequence goes on along the minus strand of OY804553.1, from coordinate 13,846,202 downwards.
CTTGTAAAACGAACTGTGCATGCTTCTATTCTACTTTTAAGCTTATTCTTTGATTCTAAGCTTATTTTTGAATTCTAATGACACGGAGACGATTATATGTGTTAGGGTTGTCATATAAGTAAAACCAAATGTCATTTCTAACCACACACATTGCACAACATTCACACATTTGAATCGAACTTGTAAAACGAACTATGCGTGCATCTATTCTACTTTTAAGCTTATTCTTTGATTTTAAGCTTATTTTTGAATTCTAATGACACGGAGACGATTATATGTGTTAGGGTTGTCATATAAGTAAACCAAATGTCATTTTTACCCACACACATTGCACAACATTCACACATTTGAATCATACTTGTAAAACGAATTGTGCATGCTTCTATTCTACTTTTAAGCTTATTCTTTGATTCTAAGCTTATTTTTGAATTCTAATGACACGGAGACGATTATATGTCTTAGGGTTGTCATATAAGTAAACCAAATGTCAATTCTAACCACACTCATTCCACAACATTCACACAATTGAATCAAACTTGTAAAACGAACTGTGCATGCTTCTATTCTAGTTTTAAGCTTATTCTTTGATTGTAAGCTTATTTTTGAATTCTAATGACACGGAGACGATAATATGTGTTAGGGTTGTCATATAAGTAAACCAAATGTAATTTCTACCCACACACATTGCACAACATTCACACATTTGAATCATACTTGTAAAACGAACTGTGCATGCTTCTATTCTACTTTTAAGCTTATTCTTTGATTCTAAGCTTATTTTTGAATTCTAATGACACGGAGACGATTATATGTGTTAGGGTTGTCATATAAGTAAAACCAAATGTCATTTCTAACCACACACATTGCACAACATTCACACATTTGAATCGAACTTGTAAAACGAACTATGCGTGCATCTATTCTACTTTTAAGCTTATTCTTTGATTTTAAGCTTATTTTTGAATTCTAATGACACGGAGACGATTATATGTGTTAGGGTTGTCATATAAGTAAACCAAATGTCATTTTTACCCACACACATTGCACAACATTCACACATTTGAATCATACTTGTAAAACGAATTGTGCATGCTTCTATTCTACTTTTAAGCTTTTTCTTTGATTCTAAGCTTATTTTTGAATTCTAATGACACGGAGACGATTATATGTGTTAGGGTTGTCATATAAGTAAACCAAATGTCAATACTAACCACACTCATTCCACAACATTCACACAATTGAATCAAACTTGTAAAACGAACTGTGCATGCTTCTATTCTAGTTTTAAGCTTATTCTTTGATTGTAAGCTTATTTTTGAATAATAATGACACGGAGACGATAATATGTGTTAGGGTTGTCATATAAGTAAACCAAATGTAATTTCTACCCACACACATTGCACAACATTCACACATTTGAATCATACTTGTAAAACGAACTGTGCATGCTTCTATTCTACTTTTAAGCTTATTCTTTGATTCTAAACTTATTTTTGAATTCTAATGACACGGAGACGATTATATGTGTTAGGGTTGTCATATAAGTAAACCAAATGTCATTTCTAACCACACATATTGCACAACATTCACACATTTGAATCATACTTGTAAAACGAACTGTGCATGCATTTATTCTACTTTTAAGCTTATTCTTTGATTCTAAGCTTTTTTTTGAATTCTAATGACACGGAGACGATTATATGTGTCAGAGTTGTCATATAAGTAAACCAAATGTCATTTCTAACCACACCCATTCCACAACATTCACACATTTGAATCGAACTTGTAAAACGAATTGTGCATGCTTCTATTCTACTTTTAAGCTTATTCTTTGATTCTAAGCTTATTTTTAAATTCTAATGACACGGAGACGATTATATGTGTTAGGGTTGTCATATAAGTAAACCAAATGTCATTTTTACCCACACATATTGCACAACATTCACACATTTGAATCATACTTGTAAAACGAATTGTGCATGCTTCTATTCTACTTTTAAGCTTATTCTTTGATTCTAAGCTTATTTTTGAATTCTAATGACACGGAGATGATTATATGTGTTAGGGTTGTCATATAGTAAACCAAATATAATTTCTAACCACACTCATTGCACAAAATTCACACATTTGAATCGAACTTGTAAAACGAACTCTGCATGCTTTTATTCTACTTTTAAGCTTATTCTTTGATTCTAAGCTTATTTTTGAATTCTAATGACACGGAGACGATTATATGTGTTTGGGTTGTCATATAAGTAAACCAAATGTCATTTTTACCCACACACATTGCACAACATTCACACATTTGAATCATACTTGTAAAACGAATTGTGCATGCTTCTATTCTACTTTTAAGCTTATTCTTTGATTCTAAGCTTATTTTTGAATTCTAATGACACGGAGACGATTATATGTGTTAGGGTTGTCATATAAGTAAACCAAATGTCAATACTAACCACACTCATTCCACAACATTCACACAATTGAATCAAACTTGTAAAACGAACTGTGCATGCTTCTATTCTAGTTTTAAGCTTATTCTTTGATTCTAAGCTTATTTTTAAATTCTAATGACACGGAGACGATTATATGTGTTAGGGTTGTCATATAAGTAAACCAAATGTCATTTTTACCCACACACATTGCACAACATTCACACATTTGAATCATACTTGAAAACGAATTGTGCATGTTTCTATTCTACTTTTAAGCTTATTCTTTGATTCTAAGCTTATTTTTGAATTCTAATGACACGGAGACGATTATATGTCTTAGGGTTGTCATATAAGTAAACCAAATGTCAATTCTAACCACACTCATTCCACAACATTCACACAATTGAATCAAACTTGTAAAACGAACTGTGCATGCTTCTATTCTAGTTTTAAGCTTATTCTTTGATTGTAAGCTTATTTTTGAATTCTAATGACACGGAGACGATTATATGTGTTAGGGTTGTCATATAAGTAAACCAAATGTCATTTTTACCCACACATATTGCACAACATTCACACATTTGAATCATACTTGTAAAACGAATTGTGCATGCTTCTATTCTACTTTTAAGCTTATTCTTTGATTCTAAGCTTATTTTTGAATTCTAATGACACGGAGATGATTATATGTGTTAGGGTTGTCATATAGTAAACCAAATATAATTTCTAACCACACTCATTGCACAAAATTCACACATTTGAATCGAACTTGTAAAACGAACTATGCGTGCATCTATTCTACTTTTAAGCTTATTCTTTGATTTTAAGCTTATTTTTGAATTCTAATGACACGGAGACGATTATATGTGTTAGGGTTGTGATACGAGTAGCGCGGAAGCTTGAGTTATCGAGAGAATATGATTTAACCAACTCGTATCGGTGCAGCGGAAAATGTAACTCTTTTTGTGTTTTTGTGTTTAAGTGTTTATAAAATGAAACAAAACAAGATATGGATGAACAAGTTAGCCACTAACTTGCTCAAACTCGACCAATCCCTAGACTACCTCGCCTAGTTTTGATCTTTGATTTCCAATCCACGATCGGCAAACCAACGATAGCTAAACTACCTTTATAGCCCTTAACCAAGTTCGTTCCGCTAGAACTCCCAAAGTTTAACAAGTTTGTTTATGATAAAACAAGACTCAATATTCAGATTTAATTCGATTCATTGATGATGATTCTGAAAATACAACCCCCTTTATATAGGAGTGATTCTAGACTTAAGACTCCTAGGAGTTGGAAAGCCAACTAATGCTTTCAACTCTTGAAAATGAAAACTTGACTAAAAACAACTTGGAAATTCAACATAATGAATCCCATTATTCCCTATGCTTGACTAGAACAGAAAAACAAAGAAGAATGAAACTAGTTCCGAGGTGAAAACTCATGTTAAATGAATCTCGCGGAATACAATGTTTCTGGACAGTCTTGAGAGTTTTTATCACAACTTCTTGGAAATACGTCGTCTTGGAACCCATCAGTAGTCATTGGAAAGCTTAGAAAGAATTCTATCACCTCAATGTTGAATGACTATCAAAGGATAAGTATCGAAGAAGTTATGACGCAAACAATCCGACTCAGTGCAGCTCCATCGCGGGAAGAATTGTTCTATCGCGGCAATCTTGAAAACTTGCGATAGACCCAACCTTAACTCGTCTCTTTAAGCCAATTGATCTCCAAATGATGTAACCACAAGAGTAGTCACATACCTTGGACTTAGAGTGTTTCCCCACAAGTGAATGTCATGACTCGTACCCAATAGGACTTCCTTATCGATAAGTGTGGGTTTAGCGATATCATCAGTGTCTCCCGTATCATCCCCTCCTTCTTCAAAAGGAATTGTCCTCAATTCTGCTAGACCATCATCATCAATGTAAGGAGATAAATCACCAACATTGAAAGTAGCATGAACACCATAGTCTCCGGGTAACTCAATCTTGTAGGCGTTATCATTCACTCTTTTTGCAACCTTATAAGGTCCTTCAGCTCTAGGCATCAATTTGTTCTTCCTCTTGCTTGGAAACCTCTCTTTGCGAAGATGTAACCAAACCAAATCACCATCATTGAACACTCTAGGCTTGCGATGCTTGTTAAACTTACGTTTGTAAGTCTCATTGACATTCTCGATCCTCTTGCGAACCTCCTCATGTAACTTCATCATTGATTTCAGCTTGGCATCGGCATCCTTATGCAACAACTCATCTTTTGGCAATGGAATCAGATCAAGTGGCAAATAAGGATTAATGCCATAGACAACTTCGAACGGAGAGTGTTTTGTAGCATAGGCAGGCGATCTATTGTAAGCAAACTCGGCATGAGCTAGCTTTAAATCCCAATCTTTCTGCGTCTTACTCACCAATCCACGGAGCAAAGTACCCAAAATACGATTAGTAACTTCCGTTTGCCCATCGGTTTGAGGGTGATGAGAAGTACTAAAGAGCAATTTGGTACCCAATTTCCTCCAAAGAGTATTCCAAAAGTAACTCAAAAATTTTGAGTCTCGATCCGAAACAATAGTCTTTGGTACTCCATGTAAACGAACGATCTCTCGAAAGTATAAATTAGCAACATTAGAAGCATCATCCGTCTTGTGGCAAGCAATGAAATGAGCCATTTTCGAGAACCTATCGACCACCACCATAACTGCATCTTTACCTCGTTGTGTCCTCGGAAGAGCAACAAGAAAATCCATCGAAACATCTTCCCAAGGGCGTTGTGGTATCGGTAGAGACAAGTATTCTCCATTGTTGAACTTACTCTTCGACATTTGACAAGTAACACACTTGGCAACCAGATTCTGCACATCTCCTAACATCTTTGGCCAATAGAAATGTTCATGTAAGATCTCTAGTGTTTTAGCAACACCAAAATGACCAGCGATACCTCCTCCATGAGCTTCTCTAATCAACAATTCACGAGTTGGACATTTAGGAACACACAAGCGATTCCCCTTGAATAAGAAACCATCTTGTATCATAAACTCCTTGAATGGACCAGTTTTGCACTCATCGATCACATCTTTGAAGTCAAGATCAGATTTATAGTAACCTTTGAGCATTTCAAACCCCAACAATCTTACTTCAAGTGTAGATAACAAAGTGTATCTCCTCGACAATGCATCAGCCACCACATTGCTTTTGCCATCCTTGTACTTTGATGAAAAGTGAAAGGATTGCAAGAACTCCACCCATTTGGCATGTCTAGGATTGAGCTTTTGTTGTCCATTGATGTACTTTAGTGACTCATGATCTGAATGCAAGATGAAATGACTCGGCCTCAAGTAATGACTCCAATGATCAAGAGCCCTCACAATAGCATAGAATTCCTTGTCATAGGTCGAATAATTGCATCTAGCTCCACTCAATTTCTCCGAAAAGAACGCGATAGGGCGCTTTCCTTGAATAAGGACAGCTCCTATACCAACTCCGCTAGCATCACACTCCACTTCAAATGGTTGAGAGAAATCTGGTAATGCAAGGACTGGGGCGTTGCATAATTTCTCCTTGATCATTTCAAAAGCACCTTGAGCATGATCACTCCAAACAAATGCTCCCTTCTTCATACATTCAGTAATCGGACTTACAATAGTGCTGAAATTACGAATAAATCGCCGATAGAATGAAGCTAACCCATGAAAAGATCTGACCTCCGTCACATTAGTCGGTGTAGGCCACGAACGAATAGCCTCAATCTTCGAATTATCCACAGCAATTCCATCTTTAGAAACAACATAGCCAAGAAATACAACACTAGGAACCAAGAAACTACACTTCTCTAGCTTCCCATAGAGTTTTTGAGCCCTCAACACCTCAAACAATTGTCGTAGATGATCCAAGTGGTCATCCATACTCTTGCTATACACCAATATATCATCGAGGTAAACAACAATGAATTTACCAAGAAAGGGCCTCAATACCTCGTTCATCAGTCGCATGAAAGTGCTTGGTGCATTAGTAAGACCAAAAGGCATCACTAACCACTCATATAAGCCATGTTTTGTTTTGAAGGCGGTCTTCCACTCATCCCCTTCACGCATTCTGATTTGATGATACCCACTCCGCAAATCAATCTTCGAAAAGATAATAGACCATGGAGCTCATCCAACATATCATCAAGTCGAGGAATAGGAAAGCGATATTTGATAGTGATATTGTTTACCGCTCTACTATCGATGCACATGCGCCATGAACCATCTTTCTTAGGGACAAGAAGAGCCGGTACTGCACATGGACTCATGCTTTCTCGAACATAACCACGATCAATCAACTCCTCAATTTGTCGCTGCAATTCCTTAGTTTCCTCTGGATTGCTACGATAGGCTTCCTTGTTGGGTAAAGGTGCACCAGGTACAAGATCGATTTGGTGCTCTATGCCTCGAATTGGAGGTAATCCATGAGGTAAATCATCCGGAAACACATCGGCAAATTCACCCATCAATGGCTTCAGTCGATCATCAATTTGGAACTTATCTTCATCGCGGGGCTGATTTGTAGCAACAAGTGCATAAATTTGCCCTCCCTCTTCAAGAACTTGCTCCACTTCTTTCTCATTTGCAAACATGGTCAAGCTGGGCTTCTTTTCTCGACTCATATGCATAGCACGAACAGCTTTTGGTGACATAGGCTTCAACACAATTGCCTTCCCATCAAATGTAAGTAGATGCTCATTTGAGCGTCCCTTGTGAGTAACATCTCGATCAAACTGCCAAGGACGTCCCAAAAGAATATGACACGCATCCATAGGTACTACATCGCATAATACCTCATCCTTGTATGGTCCCATCACAAAGTTAACTCTAGCTTGCTTTGACACTTTCACCTTGCTCCCATCATCAAGCCAATGCAAAGTATATGGTTTAGGATGTGGAATAGTCGTCAAAGACAGCTTGCTCACCAAATCAGTAGAGGCGACATTGGTGCAACTCCCACCATCGATAATCACATTACACCATCGATCCTTTACTTGACATTTGGTGTGAAATATTTGATCCCTTTGCTCAGTCACAACAGGTTCAGTTTTCGCATGAAGTGTGCGACGCAAAACCAAACTAGTATCATAATTCGGGGCCTCATATATCTCAGCATACTCCTCTTCTTCCACCTCTTGGTTTGTGATGAACAAACCCTCTTCCTCAATGGCCTCATCATACAGATCATCGCGTATGTTAATTGCTTCCCTCAAAGTGACAATGCGTTTGTTTGGACAATCTTTTTGGAAGTGTCCAAAGCCTTGACATTTGAAACAACGTACTTTTCCCAATTCTTTCTCCTTGCTACTGGCCTCGGGTTTTGTGCCACTGCCTCCGGCTTTGAATTGAGTTGGAAACTTGTTTGAGTTCATAGAACTCGAAGCCACATTCGCCTTAGAACCACCAGCTTTGTTCCCCTCCGTTTGGTTCCATGTTAGAGCCTTTGGTGTGTAACTAGTGCTAGAACGACTTGTCTTCAATTGACTCTCCACTTTCAAGCACAAGTTGCATAGCATATCAAATGAAACATAGGGCTGCAAATCAACAACATTGGCAATGTTTCGATTCAACCCTCGACAGAATCTAGCCATCTTTTGCTCCTCAAGTTCATCCATCTCACTCATAAGAGTAAGCTTCTCAAATTCAGCAATATATGTAGCAATATTAGAACTCCCTTGCGACAGTTCAGCCACCTTTCGATACAAATCTTGCTTATGACTTTTCGGCACATATCTCTTACGAAGTTTCCTCTTAAGATCCTCCCATGAAGTGACCTTTTCCTTGCCCTCCCTTGCTCGTTGAGCCTTCATGTTCTCATACCATAGAGAAGCATTTTTAACAAGCTTTAGGGCTGCATACTTACAACACTTGTCATCCGGCACATCTTTGAAATCAAACATGCGTTCAATTTTTCTTTCCCACTCCAAGTAATCTTCGGGATCAGTTCCACCATCGAACTCGGGTAACTCCGTGACTTTGAAATCATCATTTGATCTCTGAAAATCAAGGTTACGTCGTGCTCCCATGTGTGGTCTTTCGTTGGGCAAAGAATCAAGTGCTGCCCTCAATTGATGAAGGAAATCATTGAAGTTTTCGTCCCCCATAATCGCTTGAAGGAAATCAAGAGCCGAAGCTCTGATACCACTTATGATACGAGTAGCGCGGAAGCTTGAGTTATCGAGAGAATATGATTTAACCAACTCGTATCGGTGCAGCGGAAAATGTAACTCTTTTTGTGTTTTTGTGTTTAAGTGTTTATAAAATGAAACAAAACAAGATATGGATGAACAAGTTAGCCACTAACTTGCTCAAACTCGACCAATCCCTAGACTACCTCGCCTAGTTTTGATCTTTGATTTCCAATCCACGATCGGCAAACCAACGATAGCTAAACTACCTTTATAGCCCTTAACCAAGTTCGTTCCGCTAGAACTCCCAAAGTTTAACAAGTTTGTTTATGATAAAACAAGACTCAATATTCAGATTTAATTCGATTCATTGATGATGATTCTGAAAATACAACCCCCTTTATATAGGAGTGATTCTAGACTTAAGACTCCTAGGAGTTGGAAAGCCAACTAATGCTTTCAACTCTTGAAAATGAAAACTTGACTAAAAACAACTTGGAAATTCAACATAATGAATCCCATTATTCCCTATGCTTGACTAGAACAGAAAAACAAAGAAGAATGAAACTAGTTCCGAGGTGAAAACTCATGTTAAATGAATCTCGCGGAATACAATGTTTCTGGACAGTCTTGAGAGTTTTTATCACAACTTCTTGGAAATACGTCGTCTTGGAACCCATCAGTAGTCATTGGAAAGCTTAGAAAGAATTCTATCACCTCAATGTTGAATGACTATCAAAGGATAAGTATCGAAGAAGTTATGACGCAACAATCCGACTCAGTGCAGCTCCATCGCGGGAAGAATTGTTCTATCGCGGCAATCTTGAAAACTTGCGATAGACCCAACCTTAACTCGTCTCTTTAAGCCAATTGATCTCCAAATGATGTAACCACAAGAATAGTCACATACCTTGGACTTAGAGTGTTTCCCCACAAGTGAATGTCATGCTCGTACCCAATAGGACTTCCTTATCGATAAGTGTGGGTTTAACGATATCATCAGTGTCTCCCGTATCAGGTTGTCATATAAGTAAACCAAATGTAATTTCTACCCACACACATTGCACAACATTCACACATTTGAATCATACTTGTAAAACGAACTGTGCATGCTTCTATTCTACTTTTAAGCTTATTCTTTGATTCTAAACTTATTTTTGAATTCTAATGACACGGAGACGATTATATGTGTTAGGGTTGTCATATAAGTAAACCAAATGTCATTTCTAACCACACATATTGCACAACATTCACACATTTGAATCATACTTGTAAAACGAACTGTGCATGCATTTATTCTACTTTTAAGCTTATTCTTTGATTCTAAGCTTTTTTTTGAATTCTAATGACACGGAGACGTTATATGTGTCAGAGTTGTCATATAAGTAAACCAAATGTCATTTCTAACCACACCCATTCCACAACATTCACACATTTGAATCGAACTTGTAAAACGAATTGTGCATGCTTCTATTCTACTTTTAAGCTTATTCTTTGATTCTAAGCTTATTTTTAAATTCTAATGACACGGAGACGATTATATGTGTTAGGGTTGTCATATAAGTAAACCAAATGTCATTTTTACCCACACATATTGCACAACATTCACACATTTGAATCATACTTGTAAAACGAATTGTGCATGCTTCTATTCTACTTTTAAGCTTATTCTTTGATTCTAAGCTTATTTTTGAATTCTAATGACACGGAGATGATTATATGTGTTAGGGTTGTCATATAGTAAACCAAATATAATTTCTAACCACACTCATTGCACAAAATTCACACATTTGAATCGAACTTGTAAAACGAACTCTGCATGCTTTTATTCTACTTTTAAGCTTATTCTTTGATTCTAAGCTTATTTTTGAATTCTAATGACACGGAGACGATTATATGTGTTTGGGTTGTCATATAAGTAAACCAAATGTCATTTTTACCCACACACATTGCACAACATTCACAGATTTGAATCATACTTGTAAAACGAATTGTGCATGCTTCTATTCTACTTTTAAGCTTATTCTTTGATTCTAAGCTTATTTTTGAATTCTAATGACACGGAGACGATTATATGTGTTAGGGTTGTCATATAAGTAAACCAAATGTCAATACTAACCACACTCATTCCACAACATTCACACAATTGAATCAAACTTGTAAAACGAACTGTGCATGCTTCTATTCTAGTTTTAAGCTTATTCTTTGATTGTAAGCTAATTTTTGAATAATAATGACACGGAGACGATAATATGTGTTAGGGTTGTCATATAAGTAAACCAAATGTAATTTCTACCCACACACATTGCACAACATTCACACATTTGAATCATACTTGTAAAACGAACTGTGCATGCTTCTATTCTACTTTTAAGCTTATTCTTTGATTCTAAACTTATTTTTGAATTCTAATGACACGGAGACGATTATATGTGTTAGGGTTGTCATATAAGTAAACCAAATGTCATTTCTAACCACACACATTGCACAACATTCACACATTTGAATCATACTTGTAAAACGAACTGTGCATGCATTTATTCTACTTTTAAGCTTATTCTTTGATTCTAAGCTTTTTTTTGAATTCTAATGACACGGAGACGTTATATGTGTCAGAGTTGTCATATAAGTAAACCAAATGTCATTTCTAACCACACCCATTCCACAACATTCACACATTTGAATCGAACTTGTAAAACGAATTGTGCATGCTTCTATTCTACTTTTAAGCTTATTTTTTGATTCTAAGCTTATTTTTAAATTCTAATGACACGGAGACGATTATATGTGTTAGGGTTGTCATATAAGTAAACCAAATGTCATTTTTACCCACACATATTGCACAACATTCACACATTTGAATCATACTTGTAAAACGAATTGTGCATGCTTCTATTCTACTTTTAAGCTTATTCTTTGATTCTAAGCTTATTTTTGAATTCTAATGACACGGAGATGATTATATGTGTTAGGGTTGTCATATAGTAAACCAAATATCATTTCTAACCACACTCATTGCACAAAATTCACACATTTGAATCGAACTTGTAAAACGAACTCTGCATGCTTTTATTCTACTTTTATGCTTATTCTTTGATTCTAAGCTTATTTTTGAATTCTAATGACACGGAGACGATTATATGTGTCAGAGTTGTCATATAAGTAAACCAAATGTCATTTCTAACCACACTCATTCCACAACATTCACACATTTGAATCGAACTTGTAAAACGAATTGTGCATGCTTCTATTCTACTTTTAAGCTTATTCTTTGATTCTAAGCTTATTTTTAAATTCTAATGACACGGAGACGATTATATGTGTTAGGGTTGTCATATAAGTAAACCAAATGTCATTTTTACCCACACACATTGCACAACATTCACACATTTGAATCATACTTGTAAAACGAATTGTGCATGCTTCTATTCTACTTTTAAGCTTATTCTTTGATTCTAAGCTTATTTTTGAATTCTAATGAACGGAGACGATTATATGTATCAGAGTTGTCATATAAGTAAACCAAATGTCATTTCTAACCACACTCATTCCACAACATTCACACATTTGAATCGAACTTGTAAAACGAATTGTGCATGCTTCTATTCTACTTTTAAGCTTATTCTTTGATTCTAAGCTTATTTTTAAATTCTAATGACACGGAGACGATTATATGTGTCAGAGTTGTCATATAAGTAAACCAAATGTCATTTCTAACCACACTCATTCCACAACATTCACACATTTGAATCGAACTTGTAAAACGAACTCTGCATGCTTTTATTCTACTTTTAAGCTTTTTCTTTGATTCTAAGCTTATTTTTGAATTCTAATGACACGGAGACGATTATATGTGTTTGGGTTGTCATATAAGTAAACCAAATGTCATTTCTACCCTCACATTGCACAATATTCACACATTTGAATCAAACTTGTAAAACGAACCGTGCATGCTTCTATTCTACTTTTAAGCTTATTCTTTGATTCTAATCTTATTTTTGAATTCTAATGACACGGAGACGATTATATGTGTTAGGGTTGTCATATAAGTAAACCAAATGTCTTTTCTAACCACACTCATTCCACAACATTCGCACATTTAAATCGAACTTGTAAAACGAATTGTGCATGCTTCTATTCTACTTTTAAGCTTATTCTTTGATTTTAAGCTTATTTTTGAATTCTAATGACACGGAGACGATTATATGTGTTACGGTTGTCATATAAGTAAACCAAATGTCATTTTTACCCACATACATTGCACAACATTCACACATTTGAATCATACTTGTAAAACGAATTGTGCATGCTTCTATTCTACTTTTAAGCTTATTCTTTGATTCTAAGCTTATTTTTGAATTCTAATGACACGGAGACGATTATATGTATCAGAGTTGTCATATAAGTAAACCAAATGTCATTTCTAACCACACTCATTCCACAACATTCACACATTTGAATCGAACTTGTAAAACGAATTGTGCATGCTTCTATTCTACTTTTAAGCTTATTCTTTGATTCTAAGCTTATTTTTAAATTCTAATGACACGGAGACGATTATATGTGTCAGAGTTGTCATATAAGTAAACCAAATGTCATTTCTAACCACACTCATTCCACAACATTCACACATTTGAATCGAACTTGTAAAACGAATTGTGCATGCTTCTATTCTACTTTTAAGCTTATTCTTTGATTCTAAGCTTATTTTTGAATTCTAATGACACGGAGATGATTATATGTGTTAGGGTTGTCATATAGTAAACCAAATATAATTTCTAACCACACTCATTGCACAAAATTCACACATTTGAATCGAACTTGTAAAACGAACTCTGCATGCTTTTATTCTACTTTTAAGCTTATTCTTTGATTCTAAGCTTATTTTTGAATTCTAATGACACGGAGACGATTATATGTGTTTGGGTTGTCATATAAGTAAACCAAATGTCATTTTTACCCACACACATTGCACAACATTCACACATTTGAATCATACTTGTAAAACGAATTGTGCATGCTTCTATTCTACTTTTAAGCTTATTCTTTGATTCTAAGCTTATTTTTGAATTCTAATGACACGGAGACGATTATATGTGTTAGGGTTGTCATATAAGTAAACCAAATGTCAATACTAACCACACTCGTTCCACAACATTCACACAATTGAATCAAACTTGTAAAACGAACTGTGCATGCTTCTATTCTACTTTTAAGCTTATTCTTTGATTCTAAGCTTATTTTTAAATTCTAATGACACGGAGACGATTATATGTGTTAGGGTTGTCATATAAGTAAACCAAATGTCATTTTTACCCACACATATTGCACAACATTCACACATTTGAATCATACTTGTAAAACGAATTGTGCATGCTTCTATTCTACTTTTAAGCTTATTCTTTGATTCTAAGCTTATTTTTGAATTCTAATGACACGGAGACGATTATATGTGTTAGGGTTGTCATATAAGTAAACCAATTGTCAATACTAACCACACTCATTCCACAACATTCACACAATTGAATCAAACTTGTAAAACGAACTGTGCATGCTTCTATTCTAGTTTTAAGCTTATTCTTTGATTGTAAGCTAATTTTTGAATAATAATGACACGGAGACGATAATATGTGTTAGGGTTGTCATATAAGTAAACCAAATGTAATTTCTACCCACACACATTGCACAACATTCACACATTTGAATCATACTTGTAAAACGAACTGTGCATGCTTCTATTCTACTTTTAAGCTTATTCTTTGATTCTAAGCTTATTTTTAAATTCTAATGACACGGAGACGATTATATGTGTTAGGGTTGTCATATAAGTAAACCAAATGTCATTTTTACCCACACATATTGCACAACATTCACACATTTGAATCATACTTGTAAAACGAATTGTGCATGCTTCTATTCTACTTTTAAGCTTATTCTTTGATTCTAAGCTTATTTTTGAATTCTAATGACACGGAGACGATTATATGTGTTAGGGTTGTCATATAAGTAAACCAAATGTCAATACTAACCACACTCGTTCCACAACATTCACACAATTGAATCAAACTTGTAAAACGAACTGTGCATGCTTCTATTCTACTTTTAAGCTTATTCTTTGATTCTAAGCTTATTTTTAAATTCTAATGACACGGAGACGATTATATGTGTCAGAGTTGTCATATAAGTAAACCAAATGTCATTTCTAACCACACTCATTCCACAACATTCACACATTTGAATCGAACTTGTAAAACGAATTGTGCATGCTTCTATTCTACTTTTAAGCTTATTCTTTGATTCTAAGCTTATTTTTGAATTCTAATGACACGGAGATGATTATATGTGTTAGGGTTGTCATATAGTAAACCAAATATAATTTCTAACCACACTCATTGCACAAAATTCACACATTTGAATCGAACTTGTAAAACGAACTCTGCATGCTTTTATTCTACTTTTAAGCTTATTCTTTGATTCTAAGCTTATTTTTGAATTCTAATGACACGGAGACGATTATATGTGTTTGGGTTGTCATATAAGTAAACCAAATGTCATTTTTACCCACACACATTGCACAACATTCACACATTTGAATCATACTTGTAAAACGAATTGTGCATGCTTCTATTCTACTTTTAAGCTTATTCTTTGATTCTAAGCTTATTTTTGAATTCTAATGACACGGAGACGATTATATGTGTTAGGGTTGTCATATAAGTAAACCAAATGTCAATACTAACCACACTCGTTCCACAACATTCACACAATTGAATCAAACTTGTAAAACGAACTGTGCATGCTTCTATTCTACTTTTAAGCTTATTCTTTGATTCTAAGCTTATTTTTAAATTCTAATGACACGGAGACGATTATATGTGTTAGGGTTGTCATATAAGTAAACCAAATGTCATTTTTACCCACACATATTGCACAACATTCACACATTTGAATCATACTTGTAAAACGAATTGTGCATGCTTCTATTCTACTTTTAAGCTTATTCTTTGATTCTAAGCTTATTTTTGAATTCTAATGACACGGAGACGATTATATGTGTTAGGGTTGTCATATAAGTAAACCAATTGTCAATACTAACCACACTCATTCCACAACATTCACACAATTGAATCAAACTTGTAAAACGAACTGTGCATGCTTCTATTCTAGTTTTAAGCTTATTCTTTGATTGTAAGCTAATTTTTGAATAATAATGACACGGAGACGATAATATGTGTTAGGGTTGTCATATAAGTAAACCAAATGTAATTTCTACCCACACACATTGCACAACATTCACACATTTGAATCATACTTGTAAAACGAACTGTGCATGCTTCTATTCTACTTTTAAGCTTATTCTTTGATTCTAAGCTTATTTTTAAATTCTAATGACACGGAGACGATTATATGTGTTAGGGTTGTCATATAAGTAAACCAAATGTCATTTTTACCCACACATATTGCACAACATTCACACATTTGAATCATACTTGTAAAACGAATTGTGCATGCTTCTATTCTACTTTTAAGCTTATTCTTTGATTCTAAGCTTATTTTTGAATTCTAATGACACGGAGACGATTATATGTGTTAGGGTTGTCATATAAGTAAACCAAATGTCAATACTAACCACACTCGTTCCACAACATTCACACAATTGAATCAAACTTGTAAAACGAACTGTGCATGCTTCTATTCTACTTTTAAGCTTATTCTTTGATTCTAAGCTTATTTTTAAATTCTAATGACACGGAGACGATTATATGTGTCAGAGTTGTCATATAAGTAAACCAAATGTCATTTCTAACCACACTCATTCCACAACATTCACACATTTGAATCGAACTTGTAAAACGAATTGTGCATGCTTCTATTCTACTTTTAAGCTTATTCTTTGATTCTAAGCTTATTTTTGAATTCTAATGACACGGAGATGATTATATGTGTTAGGGTTGTCATATAGTAAACCAAATATAATTTCTAACCACACTCATTGCACAAAATTCACACATTTGAATCGAACTTGTAAAACGAACTCTGCATGCTTTTATTCTACTTTTAAGCTTATTCTTTGATTCTAAGCTTATTTTTGAATTCTAATGACACGGAGACGATTATATGTGTTTGGGTTGTCATATAAGTAAACCAAATGTCATTTTTACCCACACACATTGCACAACATTCACACATTTGAATCATACTTGTAAAACGAATTGTGCATGCTTCTATTCTACTTTTAAGCTTATTCTTTGATTCTAAGCTTATTTTTGAATTCTAATGACACGGAGACGATTATATGTGTTAGGGTTGTCATATAAGTAAACCAAATGTCAATACTAACCACACTCGTTCCACAACATTCACACAATTGAATCAAACTTGTAAAACGAACTGTGCATGCTTCTATTCTACTTTTAAGCTTATTCTTTGATTCTAAGCTTATTTTTAAATTCTAATGACACGGAGACGATTATATGTGTTAGGGTTGTCATATAAGTAAACCAAATGTCATTTTTACCCACACATATTGCACAACATTCACACATTTGAATCATACTTGTAAAACGAATTGTGCATGCTTCTATTCTACTTTTAAGCTTATTCTTTGATTCTAAGCTTATTTTTGAATTCTAATGACACGGAGACGATTATATGTGTTAGGGTTGTCATATAAGTAAACCAATTGTCAATACTAACCACACTCATTCCACAACATTCACACAATTGAATCAAACTTGTAAAACGAACTGTGCATGCTTCTATTCTAGTTTTAAGCTTATTCTTTGATTGTAAGCTAATTTTTGAATAATAATGACACGGAGACGATAATATGTGTTAGGGTTGTCATATAAGTAAACCAAATGTAATTTCTACCCACACACATTGCACAACATTCACACATTTGAATCATACTTGTAAAACGAACTGTGCATGCTTCTATTCTACTTTTAAGCTTATTCTTTGATTCTAAACTTATTTTTGAATTCTAATGACACGGAGACGATTATATGTGTTAGGGTTGTCATATAAGTAAACCAAATGTCATTTCTAACCACACACATTGCACAACATTCACACATTTGAATCATACTTGTAAAACGAACTGTGCATGCATTTATTCTACTTTTAAGCTTATTCTTTGATTCTAAGCTTTTTTTTGAATTCTAATGACACGGAGACGTTATATGTGTCAGAGTTGTCATATAAGTAAACCAAATGTCATTTCTAACCACACCCATTCCACAACATTCACACATTTGAATCGAACTTGTAAAACGAATTGTGCATGCTTCTATTCTACTTTTAAGCTTATTCTTTGATTCTAAGCTTATTTTTAAATTCTAATGACACGGAGACGATTATATGTGTTAGGGTTGTCATATAAGTAAACCAAATGTCATTTTTACCCACACATATTGCACAACATTCACACATTTGAATCATACTTGTAAAACGAATTGTGCATGCTTCTATTCTACTTTTAAGCTTATTTGATGTAAAACTTGCTCTAATTTTTATGTGTTTTTGAGTTTGTAACGCAGCGGAATTAAAACAGAAAATAAAGGATATGAATTAGTCTAGAATCCTCGCAAGAATACTTGACTAAGACTAATTTGTACTAAGATCACAAAGAAACAAAGCACAAACAAAGGGAAAGCACCAAGATCACATAGAAACAAGGTACAAACCAAAAGAACACAGAACCTCTCAAGGCCAAGATTTTGAAGGAAACTCCCTTCGACTCTTCGATATTAATGCTCAAACTTGTATGAAAAATAATACAATAAGACTCTCTATTTATACTACTCTTAAGACTCCTAAACTTACCTAAAGTCAAGTTAAGAACCAGTTTTAGGTCTTCCCTTAAACCAACTTCAAGCTTATTACTGAAACTTTCCTAAACTCTTCTATAACAACTTGGAAACCTTCTAAGGCTCCTTTATTCCACAAAATACTGTAAATAAGACACTTTCCTAAACTTTAACAAAGACACAAATAATAATAAGTATTATATCTACTAAGAACTTCCTTGGACGTGCATGGCTTGGGGAATATAGCAGATTCGGCCATCCTTGTGTGCCCGCGTAGAAACTGGACAGCTCAACTTAAAACAAGCATATCTCCTTCGTTACTTAACCATTTAAGGCATATGACCACTTTTCGGAAAGCTTAGATCATGAACTTTCCTATAAAATTGATTGTTCTTCGAAATATTGAGTACTTCAGAAGATATTGAGACTGGAAGGTGACGTGATAGTCTTGAACTTCCACTATAAGCTTTGACCCATAGCTCCCATGTATCATTCTCCCCTTCTTTGAAAAGATTCGTCCTCGAATCTGAAGTCCTATAGTAGAGAAACACATTCTCACAACCACCCGGATCATATACAAGGATCAAAAAGAGAAGTACAAACACCAAACATATGCACAAGTCCTTTAACTCATCATCTTCAATGTACTTGATGAGTTTTTCGACACCATGATCTTCAATCTCTGTTCTCTTTTCTTTAAGCTTCTCATGGTCCATCATGTTTTGGACATCAAGTTTAGAGTTGTATTGTTCATCTTTCACTTCGATGCCATTGTTATAAAGAAAGAAAGACAAACAGGATTTACCTTTGACATCTTCAAGTCTCTCATCAATATAGCGATCAATTAATGATTTGTATGGAATCTTGGTCTCAAATTTGTGGTAAACAAATTTGTCATCTATCTCATCTTCAATTAGAACCTCATGTTCAATCGCACTCTTTATTTCGTTTTCCCCAAAAGACTTTAGTGAAGAATCAATGCTTTCCTCTTTAGAAGTATCATGAAGATCCAATGTTTTGTCTTGATCACTAATCTCAATCTCTTCATGCTCTTGGATTTGTATGAATTCATGTACTTGCGATTGTTCCTCCAAGATCACTTCTTTGATTTTTTCTTTGTCTTCACAAGAATCATGCTTTTTAAGATGTGCACTCCTAACTTTCTTCAAGTCATCTTGCATACGGTCAAGTTTCTTCATCATGTCCAACAAAATCAGATCATTATTTGCTTGTTCATGCTCATAAGAAGACTTTTTGAACGACACGTCTTCAATAAAGTTCCTTGGCATATATCGTTTACGTAGCTTGCACTTGAGTACTTCCCACGAATGAATCTTGCACTTACCTTCATGTTTGCGTCGCTTCTTCAAAATTTCAAACCAATGGAATGCATCTCTTACCAAAATAAGTTTCACATGATCGAATCTTTCACGATCATCAAAACCAATTCGATTGAATTTACGCTCGATCTTTCTTTCCCAATTTAAATAATCTTCAGAATCACCACTCCCATCAAACTTAGGAAATTTATAATTCATTGATAAACCAAAATCAACCACACCAAGACTAACAAAGCATAGAAGTTTGTTACAACCAAGCTCTGATACCAATTTGATGTAAAACTTGCTCTAATTTTTATGTGTTTTTGAGTTTGTAACGCAGCGGAATTAAAACAGAAAATAAAGGATATGAATTAGTCTAGAATCCTCGCAAGAATACTTGACTAAGACTAATTTGTACTAAGATCACAAAGAAACAAAGCACAAACAAAGGGAAAGCACCAAGATCACATAGAAACAAGGTACAAACCAAAAGAACACAGAACCTCTCAAGGCCAAGATTTTGAAGGAAACTCCCTTCGACTCTTCGATATTAATGCTCAAACTTGTATGAAAAATAATACAATAAGACTCTCTATTTATACTACTCTTAAGACTCCTAAACTTACCTAAAGTCAAGTTAAGAACCAGTTTTAGGTCTTCCCTTAAACCAACTTCAAGCTTATTACTGAAACTTTCCTAAACTCTTCTATAACAACTTGGAAACCTTCTAAGGCTCCTTTATTCCACAAAATACTGTAAATAAGACACTTTCCTAAACTTTAACAAAGACACAAATAATAATAAGTATTATATCTACTAAGAACTTCCTTGGACGTGCATGGCTTGGGGAATATAGCAGATTCGGCCATCCTTGTGTGCCCGCGTAGAAACTGGACAGCTCAACTTAAAACAAGCATATCTACTTCGTTACTTAACCATTTAAGGCATATGACCACTTTTCGGAAAGCTTAGATCATGAACTTTCCTATAAAATTGATTGTTCTTCGAAATATTGAGTACTTCAGAAGATATTGAGACTGGAAGGTGACGTGATAGTCTTGAACTTCCACTATAAGCTTTGACCCATAGCTCCCATGTATCATTATTCTTTGATTCTAAGCTTATTTTTGAATTCTAATGACACGGAGATGATTATATGTGTTAGGGTTGTCATATAGTAAACCAAATATCATTTCTAACCACACTCATTGCACAAAATTCACACATTTGAATCGAACTTGTAAAACGAACTCTGCATGCTTTTATTCTACTTTTAAGCTTATTCTTTGATTCTAAACTTATTTTTGAATTCTAATGACACGGAGACGATTATATGTGTCAGAGTTGTCATATAAGTAAACCAAATGTCATTTCTAACCACACTCATTCCACAACATTCACACATTTGAATCGAACTTGTAAAACGAATTGTGCATGCTTCTATTCTACTTTTAAGCTTATTCTTTGATTCTAAGCTTATTTTTAAATTCTAATGACACGGAGACGATTATATGTGTTAGGGTTGTCATATAAGTAAACCAAATGTCATTTTTACCCACACACATTGCACAACATTCACACATTTGAATCATACTTGAAAACGAATTGTGCATGCTTCTATTCTACTTTTAAGCTTATTCTTTGATTCTAAGCTTATTTTTGAATTCTAATGACACGGAGACGATTATATGTCTTAGGGTTGTCATATAAGTAAACCAAATGTCAATTCTAACCACACTCATTCCACAACATTCACACAATTGAATCAAACTTGTAAAACGAACTGTGCATGCTTCTATTCTAGTTTTAAGCTTATTCTTTGATTGTAAGCTTATTTTTGAATTCTAATGAGACGGAGACGATAATATGTGTTAGGGTTGTCATATAAGTAAACCAAATGTAATTTCTACCCACACACATTGCACAACATTCACACATTTGAATCATACTTGTAAAACGAACTGTGCATGCTTCTATTCTACTTTTAAGCTTATTCTTTGATTCTAAGCTTATTTTTGAATTCTAATGACACGGAGACGATTATATGTGTTAGGGTTGTCATATAAGTAAACCAAATGTCATTTCTAACCACACACATTGCACAACATTCACACATTTGAATCATACTTGTAAAACGAACTGTGCATGCATTTATTCTACTTTTAAGCTTATTCTTTGATTCTAAGCTTTTTTTTGAATTCTAATGACACGGAGACGATTATATGTGTCAGAGTTGTCATATAAGTAAACCAAATGTCATTTCTAACCACACCCATTCCACAACATTCACACATTTGAATCGAACTTGTAAAACGAATTGTGCATGCTTCTATTCTACTTTTAAGCTTATTCTTTGATTCTAAGCTTATTTTTAAATTCTAATGACACGGAGACGATTATATGTGTTAGGTTTGTCATATAAGTAAACCAAATGTCATTTTTACC
This sequence comes from Spergularia marina, assembly GCA_963680865.1. Lineage (NCBI taxonomy): Eukaryota > Viridiplantae > Streptophyta > Magnoliopsida > Caryophyllales > Caryophyllaceae > Spergularia > Spergularia marina. The sequence goes on along the minus strand of OY804553.1, from coordinate 13,824,032 downwards.
CACACATATTGCACAACATTCACACATTTGAATCATACTTGTAAAACGAATTGTGCATGCTTCTATTCTACTTTTAAGCTTATTCTTTGATTCTAAGCTTATTTTTGAATTCTAATGACACGGAGATGATTATATGTGTTAGGGTTGTCATATAGTAAACCAAATATCATTTCTAACCACACTCATTGCACAAAATTCACACATTTGAATCGAACTTGTAAAACGAACTCTGCATGCTTTTATTCTACTTTTAAGCTTATTCTTTGATTCTAAGCTTATTTTTGAATTCTAATGACACGGAGACGATTATATGTGTCAGAGTTGTCATATAAGTAAACCAAATGTCATTTCTAACCACACTCATTCCACAACATTCACACATTTGAATCGAACTTGTAAAACGAATTGTGCATGCTTCTATTCTACTTTTAAGCTTATTCTTTGATTCTAAGCTTATTTTTAAATTCTAATGACACGGAGACGATTATATGTGTTAGGGTTGTCATATAAGTAAACCAAATGTCATTTTTACCCACACACATTGCACAACATTCACACATTTGAATCATACTTGAAAACGAATTGTGCATGCTTCTATTCTACTTTTAAGCTTATTCTTTGATTCTAAGCTTATTTTTGAATTCTAATGACACGGAGACGATTATATGTCTTAGGGTTGTCATATAAGTAAACCAAATGTCAATTCTAACCACACTCATTCCACAACATTCACACAATTGAATCAAACTTGTAAAACGAACTGTGCATGCTTCTATTCTAGTTTTAAGCTTATTCTTTGATTGTAAGCTTATTTTTGAATTCTAATGAGACGGAGACGATAATATGTGTTAGGGTTGTCATATAAGTAAACCAAATGTAATTTCTACCCACACACATTGCACAACATTCACACATTTGAATCATACTTGTAAAACGAACTGTGCATGCTTCTATTCTACTTTTAAGCTTATTCTTTGATTCTAAGCTTATTTTTGAATTCTAATGACACGGAGACGATTATATGTGTTAGGGTTGTCATATAAGTAAACCAAATGTCATTTCTAACCACACACATTGCACAACATTCACACATTTGAATCATACTTGTAAAACGAACTGTGCATGCATTTATTCTACTTTTAAGCTTATTCTTTGATTCTAAGCTTTTTTTTGAATTCTAATGACACGGAGACGATTATATGTGTCAGAGTTGTCATATAAGTAAACCAAATGTCATTTCTAACCACACCCATTCCACAACATTCACACATTTGAATCGAACTTGTAAAACGAATTGTGCATGCTTCTATTCTACTTTTAAGCTTATTCTTTGATTCTAAGCTTATTTTTAAATTCTAATGACACGGAGACGATTATATGTGTTAGGTTTGTCATATAAGTAAACCAAATGTCATTTTTACCCACACATATTGCACAACATTCACACATTTGAATCATACTTGTAAAACGAATTGTGCATGCTTCTATTCTACTTTTAAGCTTATTCTTTGATTCTAAGCTTATTTTTGAATTCTAATGACACGGAGATGATTATATGTGTTAGGGTTGTCATATAGTAAACCAAATATCATTTCTAACCACACTCATTGCACAAAATTCACACATTTGAATCGAACTTGTAAAACGAACTCTGCATGCTTTTATTCTACTTTTAAGCTTATTCTTTGATTCTAAGCTTATTTTTGAATTCTAATGACACGGAGACGATTATATGTGTCAGAGTTGTCATATAAGTAAACCAAATGTCATTTCTAACCACACTCATTCCACAACATTCACACATTTGAATCGAACTTGTAAAACGAATTGTGCATGCTTCTATTCTACTTTTAAGCTTATTCTTTGATTCTAAGCTTATTTTTAAATTCTAATGACACGGAGACGATTATATGTGTTAGGGTTGTCATATAAGTAAACCAAATGTCATTTTTACCCACACACATTGCACAACATTCACACATTTGAATCATACTTGAAAACGAATTGTGCATGCTTCTATTCTACTTTTAAGCTTATTCTTTGATTCTAAGCTTATTTTTGAATTCTAATGACACGGAGACGATTATATGTCTTAGGGTTGTCATATAAGTAAACCAAATGTCAATTCTAACCACACTCATTCCACAACATTCACACAATTGAATCAAACTTGTAAAACGAACTGTGCATGCTTCTATTTTAGTTTTAAGCTTATTCTTTGATTGTAAGCTTATTTTTGAATTCTAATGACACGGAGACGATAATATGTGTTAGGGTTGTCATATAAGTAAACCAAATGTAATTTCTACCCACACACATTGCACAACATTCACACATTTGAATCATACTTGTAAAACGAACTGTGCATGCTTCTATTCTACTTTTAAGCTTATTCTTTGATTCTAAGCTTATTTTTGAATTCTAATGACACGGAGACGATTATATGTGTTAGGGTTGTCATATAAGTAAACCAAATGTCATTTCTAACCACACACATTGCACAACATTCACACATTTGAATCATACTTGTAAAACGAACTGTGCATGCATTTATTCTACTTTTAAGCTTATTCTTTGATTCTAAGCTTTTTTTTGAATTCTAATGACACGGAGACGATTATATGTGTCAGAGTTGTCATATAAGTAAACCAAATGTCATTTCTAACCACACCCATTCCACAACATTCACACATTTGAATCGAACTTGTAAAACGAATTGTGCATGCTTCTATTCTACTTTTAAGCTTATTCTTTGATTCTAAGCTTATTTTTAAATTCTAATGACACGGAGACGATTATATGTGTTAGGTTTGTCATATAAGTAAACCAAATGTCATTTTTACCCACACATATTGCACAACATTCACACATTTGAATCATACTTGTAAAACGAATTGTGCATGCTTCTATTCTACTTTTAAGCTTATTCTTTGATTCTAAGCTTATTTTTGAATTCTAATGACACGGAGATGATTATATGTGTTAGGGTTGTCATATAGTAAACCAAATATCATTTCTAACCACACTCATTGCACAAAATTCACACATTTGAATCGAACTTGTAAAACGAACTCTGCATGCTTTTATTCTACTTTTAAGCTTATTCTTTGATTCTAAGCTTATTTTTGAATTCTAATGACACGGAGACGATTATATGTGTCAGAGTTGTCATATAAGTAAACCAAATGTCATTTCTAACCACACTCATTCCACAACATTCACACATTTGAATCGAACTTGTAAAACGAATTGTGCATGCTTCTATTCTACTTTTAAGCTTATTCTTTGATTCTAAGCTTATTTTTAAATTCTAATGACACGGAGACGATTATATGTGTTAGGGTTGTCATATAAGTAAACCAAATGTCATTTTTACCCACACACATTGCACAACATTCACACATTTGAATCATACTTGAAAACGAATTGTGCATGCTTCTATTCTACTTTTAAGCTTATTCTTTGATTCTAAGCTTATTTTTGAATTCTAATGACACGGAGACGATTATATGTCTTAGGGTTGTCATATAAGTAAACCAAATGCCAATTCTAACCACACTCATTCCACAACATTCACACAATTGAATCAAACTTGTAAAACGAACTGTGCATGCTTCTATTTTAGTTTTAAGCTTATTCTTTGATTGTAAGCTTATTTTTGAATTCTAATGACACGGAGACGATAATATGTGTTAGGGTTGTCATATAAGTAAACCAAATGTAATTTCTACCCACACACATTGCACAACATTCACACATTTGAATCATACTTGTAAAACGAACTGTGCATGCTTCTATTCTACTTTTAAGCTTATTCTTTGATTCTAAGCTTATTTTTGAATTCTAATGACACGGAGACGATTATATGTGTTAGGGTTGTCATATAAGTAAACCAAATGTCATTTCTAACCACACACATTGCACAACATTCACACATTTGAATCATACTTGTAAAACGAACTGTGCATGCATTTATTCTACTTTTAAGCTTATTCTTTGATTCTAAGCTTTTTTTTGAATTCTAATGACACGGAGACGATTATATGTGTCAGAGTTGTCATATAAGTAAACCAAATGTCATTTCTAACCACACCCATTCCACAACATTCACACATTTGAATCGAACTTGTAAAACGAATTGTGCATGCTTCTATTCTACTTTTAAGCTTATTCTTTGATTCTAAGCTTATTTTTAAATTCTAATGACACGGAGACGATTATATGTGTTAGGTTTGTCATATAAGTAAACCAAATGTCATTTTTACCCACACATATTGCACAACATTCACACATTTGAATCATACTTGTAAAACGAATTGTGCATGCTTCTATTCTACTTTTAAGCTTATTCTTTGATTCTAAGCTTATTTTTGAATTCTAATGACACGGAGATGATTATATGTGTTAGGGTTGTCATATAGTAAACCAAATATCATTTCTAACCACACTCATTGCACAAAATTCACACATTTGAATCGAACTTGTAAAACGAACTCTGCATGCTTTTATTCTACTTTTAAGCTTATTCTTTGATTCTAAGCTTATTTTTGAATTCTAATGACACGGAGACGATTATATGTGTCAGAGTTGTCATATAAGTAAACCAAATGTCATTTCTAACCACACTCATTCCACAACATTCACACATTTGAATCGAACTTGTAAAACGAATTGTGCATGCTTCTATTCTACTTTTAAGCTTATTCTTTGATTCTAAGCTTATTTTTAAATTCTAATGACACGGAGACGATTATATGTGTTAGGGTTGTCATATAAGTAAACCAAATGTCATTTTTACCCACACACATTGCACAACATTCACACATTTGAATCATACTTGAAAACGAATTGTGCATGCTTCTATTCTACTTTTAAGCTTATTCTTTGATTCTAAGCTTATTTTTGAATTCTAATGACACGGAGACGATTATATGTCTTAGGGTTGTCATATAAGTAAACCAAATGTCAATTCTAACCACACTCATTCCACAACATTCACACAATTGAATCAAACTTGTAAAACGAACTGTGCATGCTTCTATTCTAGTTTTAAGCTTATTCTTTGATTGTAAGCTTATTTTTGAATTCTAATGACACGGAGACGATAATATGTGTTAGGGTTGTCATATAAGTAAACCAAATGTAATTTCTACCCACACACATTGCACAACATTCACACATTTGAATCATACTTGTAAAACGAACTGTGCATGCTTCTATTCTACTTTTAAGCTTATTCTTTGATTCTAAGCTTATTTTTGAATTCTAATGACACGGAGACGATTATATGTGTTAGGGTTGTCATATAAGTAAACCAAATGTCATTTCTAACCACACACATTGCACAACATTCACACATTTGAATCATACTTGTAAAACGAACTGTGCATGCATTTATTCTACTTTTAAGCTTATTCTTTGATTCTAAGCTTTTTTTTGAATTCTAATGACACGGAGACGATTATATGTGTCAGAGTTGTCATATAAGTAAACCAAATGTCATTTCTAACCACACCCATTCCACAACATTCACACATTTGAATCGAACTTGTAAAACGAATTGTGCATGCTTCTATTCTACTTTTAAGCTTATTCTTTGATTCTAAGCTTATTTTTAAATTCTAATGACACGGAGACGATTATATGTGTTAGGTTTGTCATATAAGTAAACCAAATGTCATTTTTACCCACACATATTGCACAACATTCACACATTTGAATCATACTTGTAAAACGAATTGTGCATGCTTCTATTCTACTTTTAAGCTTATTCTTTGATTCTAAGCTTATTTTTGAATTCTAATGACACGGAGATGATTATATGTGTTAGGGTTGTCATATAGTAAACCAAATATAATTTCTAACCACACTCATTGCACAAAATTCACACATTTGAATCGAACTTGTAAAACGAACTCTGCATGCTTTTATTCTACTTTTAAGCTTATTCTTTGATTCTAAGCTTATTTTTGAATTCTAATGACACGGAGACGATTATATGTGTTTGGGTTGTCATATAAGTAAACCAAATGTCATTTTTACCCACACACATTGCACAACATTCACACATTTGAATCATACTTGTAAAACGAATTGTGCATGCTTCTATTCTACTTTTAAGCTTATTCTTTGATTCTAAGCTTATTTTTGAATTCTAATGACACGGAGACGATTATATGTGTTAGGGTTGTCATATAAGTAAACCAAATGTCAATACTAACCACACTCGTTCCACAACATTCACACAATTGAATCAAACTTGTAAAACGAACTGTGCATGCTTCTATTCTACTTTTAAGCTTATTCTTTGATTCTAAGCTTATTTTTAAATTCTAATGACACGGAGACGATTATATGTGTTAGGGTTGTCATATAAGTAAACCAAATGTCATTTTTACCCACACATATTGCACAACATTCACACATTTGAATCATACTTGTAAAACGAATTGTGCATGCTTCTATTCTACTTTTAAGCTTATTCTTTGATTCTAAGCTTATTTTTAAATTCTAATGACACGGAGACGATTATATGTGTTAGGGTTGTCATATAAGTAAACCAAATGTCATTTTTACCCACACATATTGCACAACATTCACACATTTGAATCATACTTGTAAAACGAATTGTGCATGCTTCTATTCTACTTTTAAGCTTATTCTTTGATTCTAAGCTTATTTTTGAATTCTAATGACACGGAGATGATTATATGTGTTAGGGTTGTCATATAGTAAACCAAATATCATTTCTAACCACACTCATTGCACAAAATTCACACATTTGAATCGAACTTGTAAAACGAACTCTGCATGCTTTTATTCTACTTTTAAGCTTATTCTTTGATTCTAAGCTTATTTTTGAATTCTAATGACACGGAGACGATTATATGTGTTTGGGTTGTCATATAAGTAAACCAAATGTCATTTCTACCCTCACATTGCACAATATTCACACATTTGAATCAAACTTGTAAAACGAACCGTGCATGCTTCTATTCTACTTTTAAGCTTATTCTTTGATTCTAATCTTATTTTTGAATTCTAATGACACGGAGACGATTATATGTGTTAGGGTTGTCATATAAGTAAACCAAATGTCTTTTCTAACCACACTCATTCCACAACATTCGCACATTTAAATCGAACTTGTAAAACGAATTGTGCATGCTTCTATTCTACTTTTAAGCTTATTCTTTGATTTTAAGCTTATTTTTGAATTCTAATGACACGGAGACGATTATATGTGTTACGGTTGTCATATAAGTAAACCATATGTCATTTTTACCCACACACATTGCACAACATTCACACATTTGAATCATACTTGTAAAACGAATTGTGCATGCTTCTATTCTACTTTTAAGCTTATTCTTTGATTCTAAGCTTATTTTTGAATTCTAATGACACGGAGACGATTATATGTATCAGAGTTGTCATATAAGTAAACCAAATGTCATTTCTAACCACACTCATTCCACAACATTCACACATTTGAATCGAACTTGTAAAACGAATTGTGCATGCTTCTATTCTACTTTTAAGCTTATTCTTTGATTCTAAGCTTATTTTTAAATTCTAATGACACGGAGACGATTATATGTGTCAGAGTTGTCATATAAGTAAACCAAATGTCATTTCTAACCACACTCATTCCACAACATTCACACATTTGAATCGAACTTGTAAAACGAATTGTGCATGCTTCTATTCTACTTTTAAGCTTATTCTTTGATTCTAAGCTTATTTTTGAATTCTAATGACACGGAGATGATTATATGTGTTAGGGTTGTCATATAGTAAACCAAATATAATTTCTAACCACACTCATTGCACAAAATTCACACATTTGAATCGAACTTGTAAAACGAACTCTGCATGCTTTTATTCTACTTTTAAGCTTATTCTTTGATTCTAAGCTTATTTTTGAATTCTAATGACACGGAGACGATTATATGTGTTTGGGTTGTCATATAAGTAAACCAAATGTCATTTTTACCCACACACATTGCACAACATTCACACATTTGAATCATACTTGTAAAACGAATTGTGCATGCTTCTATTCTACTTTTAAGCTTATTCTTTGATTCTAAGCTTATTTTTGAATTCTAATGACACGGAGACGATTATATGTGTTAGGGTTGTCATATAAGTAAACCAAATGTCAATACTAACCACACTCGTTCCACAACATTCACACCATTGAATCAAACTTGTAAAACGAATTGTGCATGCTTCTATTCTACTTTTAAGCTTATTCTTTGATTCTAAGCTTATTTTTAAATTCTAATGACACGGAGACGATTATATGTGTTAGGGTTGTCATATAAGTAAACCAAATGTCATTTTTACCCACACATATTGCACAACATTCACACATTTGAATCATACTTGTAAAACGAATTGTGCATGCTTCTATTCTACTTTTAAGCTTATTCTTTGATTCTAAGCTTATTTTTGAATTCTAATGACACGGAGACGATTATATGTGTTAGTGATGTAAAACTTACTCTAATTTTTATGTGTTTTTGAGTTTGTAACGCAGCGGAATTAAAACAGAAAATAAAGGATATGAATTAGTCTAGAATCCTCGCAAGAATACTTGACTAAGACTAATTTGCACTAAGATCACAAAGAAACAAAGCACAAACAAAGGGAAAGCACCAAGATCACAAAGAAACAAGGCACGAACCAAAAGAACACAGAACCTCTCAAGGCCAGATTTTGAAGGAAACTCCCTTCGACTCTTCGATATTAATGCTCAAACTTGTATAATCTAATCTGAAAAACAATACAATAAGACTCTATATTTATACTAAATAGACTCATCTAGACCTTAGAGAATAAGGTAAGGTTCTAATAGAACTTTCCTTAATTCCGACTTATTTAAACTAGAACAACTCGGAAACCTCATAGGCTCCTTTATTATTTGGAAACTAAATAATAGTGAGAATTATATCTACTAAGAACTTCCTTAGCTTGGACGTGCATGACTTGGAGAATATAGAAGATTCGGTCATTCTTGTGTACCCGCGTAGAAACTGGACAGCTCAACTTAAAACAAGCATATCTCCTTCGTTACTTAACCATTTAAGGCATATGACCACTTTTCGGAAAGCTTAGATCATGAACTTTCCTATACAATTGATTGTTCTTCGAAATATTGAGTACTTCAGAAGATATTGAGACTGGAAGGTGACGTGATAGTCTTGAACTTCCACTATAAGCTTTGACCCATAGCTCCCATGTATCAGTTAGGGTTGTCATATAAGTAAACCAATTGTCAATACTAACCACACTCATTCCACAACATTCACACAATTGAATCAAACTTGTAAAACGAACTGTGCATGCTTCTATTCTAGTTTTAAGCTTATTCTTTGATTGTAAGCTAATTTTTGAATAATAATGACACGGAGACGATAATATGTGTTAGGGTTGTCATATAAGTAAACCAAATGTAATTTCTACCCACACACATTGCACAACATTCACACATTTGAATCATACTTGTAAAACGAACTGTGCATGCTTCTATTCTACTTTTAAGCTTATTCTTTGATTCTAAACTTATTTTTGAATTCTAATGACACGGAGACGATTATATGTGTTAGGGTTGTCATATAAGTAAACCAAATGTCATTTCTAACCACACACATTGCACAACATTCACACATTTGAATCATACTTGTAAAACGAACTGTGCATGCATTTATTCTACTTTTAAGCTTATTCTTTGATTCTAAGCTTTTTTTTGAATTCTAATGACACGGAGACGTTATATGTGTCAGAGTTGTCATATAAGTAAACCAAATGTCATTTCTAACCACACCCATTCCACAACATTCACACATTTGAATCGAACTTGTAAAACGAATTGTGCATGCTTCTATTCTACTTTTAAGCTTATTCTTTGATTCTAAGCTTATTTTTAAATTCTAATGACACGGAGACGATTATATGTGTTAGGGTTGTCATATAAGTAAACCAAATGTCATTTTTACCCACACATATTGCACAACATTCACACATTTGAATCATACTTGTAAAACGAATTGTGCATGCTTCTATTCTACTTTTAAGCTTATTCTTTGATTCTAAGCTTATTTTTGAATTCTAATGACACGGAGATGATTATATGTGTTAGGGTTGTCATATAGTAAACCAAATATCATTTCTAACCACACTCATTGCACAAAATTCACACATTTGAATCGAACTTGTAAAACGAACTCTGCATGCTTTTATTCTACTTTTAAGCTTATTCTTTGATTCTAAGCTTATTTTTGAATTCTAATGACACGGAGACGATTATATGTGTCAGAGTTGTCATATAAGTAAACCAAATGTCATTTCTAACCACACTCATTCCACAACATTCACACATTTGAATCGAACTTGTAAAACGAATTGTGCATGCTTCTATTCTACTTTTAAGCTTATTCTTTGATTCTAAGCTTATTTTTAAATTCTAATGACACGGAGACGATTATATGTGTTAGGGTTGTCATATAAGTAAACCAAATGTCATTTTTACCCACACACATTGCACAACATTCACACATTAGAATCATACTTGAAAACGAATTGTGCATGCTTCTATTCTACTTTTAAGCTTATTCTTTGATTCTAAGCTTATTTTTGAATTCTAATGACACGGAGACGATTATATGTCTTAGGGTTGTCATATAAGTAAACCAAATGTCAATTCTAACCACACTCATTCCACAACATTCACACAATTGAATCAAACTTGTAAAACGAACTGTGCATGCTTCTATTCTAGTTTTAAGCTTATTCTTTGATTGTAAGCTTATTTTTGAATTCTAATGACACGGAGACGATAATATGTGTTAGGGTTGTCATATAAGTAAACCAAATATAATTTCTACCCACACACATTGCACAACATTCACACATTTGAATCATACTTGTAAAACGAACTGTGCATGCTTCTATTCTACTTTTAAGCTTATTCTTTGATTCTAAGCTTATTTTTGAATTCTAATGACACGGAGACGATTATATGTGTTAGGGTTGTCATATAAGTAAACCAAATGTCATTTCTAACCACACACATTGCACAACATTCACACATTTGAATCATACTTGTAAAACGAACTGTGCATGCATTTATTCTACTTTTAAGCTTATTCTTTGATTCTAAGCTTTTTTTTGAATTCTAATGACACGGAGACGATTATATGTGTCAGAGTTGTCATATAAGTAAACCAAATGTCATTTCTAACCACACCCATTCCACAACATTCACACATTTGAATCGAACTTGTAAAACGAATTGTGCATGCTTCTATTCTACTTTTAAGCTTATTCTTTGATTCTAAGCTTATTTTTAAATTCTAATGACACGGAGACGATTATATGTGTTAGGTTTGTCATATAAGTAAACCAAATGTCATTTTTACCCACACATATTGCACAACATTCACACATTTGAATCATACTTGTAAAACGAATTGTGCATGCTTCTATTCTACTTTTAAGCTTATTCTTTGATTCTAAGCTTATTTTTGAATTCTAATGACACGGAGATGATTATATGTGTTAGGGTTGTCATATAGTAAACCAAATATAATTTCTAACCACACTCATTGCACAAAATTCACACATTTGAATCGAACTTGTAAAACGAACTCTGCATGCTTTTATTCTACTTTTAAGCTTATTCTTTGATTCTAAGCTTATTTTTGAATTCTAATGACACGGAGACGATTATATGTGTTTGGGTTGTCATATAAGTAAACCAAATGTCATTTTTACCCACACACATTGCACAACATTCACACATTTGAATCATACTTGTAAAACGAATTGTGCATGCTTCTATTCTACTTTTAAGCTTATTCTTTGATTCTAAGCTTATTTTTGAATTCTAATGACACGGAGACGATTATATGTGTTAGGGTTGTCATATAAGTAAACCAAATGTCAATACTAACCACACTCGTTCCACAACATTCACACAATTGAATCAAACTTGTAAAACGAACTGTGCATGCTTCTATTCTACTTTTAAGCTTATTCTTTGATTCTAAGCTTATTTTTAAATTCTAATGACACGGAGACGATTATATGTGTTAGGGTTGTCATATAAGTAAACCAAATGTCATTTTTACCCACACATATTGCACAACATTCACACATTTGAATCATACTTGTAAAACGAATTGTGCATGCTTCTATTCTACTTTTAAGCTTATTCTTTGATTCTAAGCTTATTTTTAAATTCTAATGACACGGAGACGATTATATGTGTTAGGGTTGTCATATAAGTAAACCAAATGTCATTTTTACCCACACATATTGCACAACATTCACACATTTGAATCATACTTGTAAAACGAATTGTGCATGCTTCTATTCTACTTTTAAGCTTATTCTTTGATTCTAAGCTTATTTTTGAATTCTAATGACACGGAGATGATTATATGTGTTAGGGTTGTCATATAGTAAACCAAATATCATTTCTAACCACACTCATTGCACAAAATTCACACATTTGAATCGAACTTGTAAAACGAACTCTGCATGCTTTTATTCTAGTTTTAAGCTTATTCTTTGATTCTAAGCTTATTTTTGAATTCTAATGACACGGAGACGATTTTATGTGTTTGGGTTGTCATATAAGTAAACCAAATGTCATTTCTACCCTCACATTGCACAATATTCACACATTAGAATCAAACTTGTAAAACGAACCGTGCATGCTTCTATTCTACTTTTAAGCTTATTCTTTGATTCTAATCTTATTTTTGAATTCTAATGACACGGAGACGATTATATGTGTCAGAGTTGTCATATAAGTAAACCAAATGTCATTTCTAACCACACTCATTCCACAACATTCACACATTTGAATCGAACTTGTAAAACGAATTGTGCATGCTTCTATTCTACTTTTAAGCTTATTCTTTGATTCTAAGCTTATTTTTAAATTCTAATGACACGGAGACGATTATATGTGTTAGGGTTGTCATATAAGTAAACCAAATGTCATTTTTACCCACACACATTGCACAACATTCACACATTTGAATCATACTTGAAAACGAATTGTGCATGCTTCTATTCTACTTTTAAGCTTATTCTTTGATTCTAAGCTTATTTTTGAATTCTAATGACACGGAGACGATTATATGTCTTAGGGTTGTCATATAAGTAAACCAAATGTCAATTCTAACCACACTCATTCCACAACATTCACACAATTGAATCAAACTTGTAAAACGAACTGTGCATGCTTCTATTCTAGTTTTAAGCTTATTCTTTGATTGTAAGCTTATTTTTGAATTCTAATGACACGGAGACGATAATATGTGTTAGGGTTGTCATATAAGTAAACCAAATGTAATTTCTACCCACACACATTGCACAACATTCACACATTTGAATCATACTTGTAAAACGAACTGTGCATGCTTCTATTCTACTTTTAAGCTTATTCTTTGATTCTAAGCTTATTTTTGAATTCTAATGACACGGAGACGATTATATGTGTTAGGGTTGTCATATAAGTAAACCAAATGTCATTTCTAACCACACACATTGCACAACATTCACACATTTGAATCATACTTGTAAAACGAACTGTGCATGCATTTATTCTACTTTTAAGCTTATTCTTTGATTCTAAGCTTTTTTTTGAATTCTAATGACACGGAGACGATTATATGTGTCAGAGTTGTCATATAAGTAAACCAAATGTCATTTCTAACCACACCCATTCCACAACATTCACACATTTGAATCGAACTTGTAAAACGAATTGTGCATGCTTTTATTCTACTTTTAAGCTTATTCTTTGATTCTAAGCTTATTTTTAAATTCTAATGACACGGAGACGATTATATGTGTTAGGTTTGTCATATAAGTAAACCAAATGTCATTTTTACCCACACATATTGCACAACATTCACACATTTGAATCATACTTGTAAAACGAATTGTGCATGCTTCTATTCTACTTTTAAGCTTATTTTTTGATTCTAAGCTTATTTTTGAATTCTAATGACACGGAGATGATTATATGTGTTAGGGTTGTCATATAGTAAACCAAATATAATTTCTAACCACACTCATTGCACAAAATTCACACATTTGAATCGAACTTGTAAAACGAACTCTGCATGCTTTTATTCAACTTTTAAGCTTATTCTTTGATTCTAAGCTTATTTTTGAATTCTAATGACACGGAGACGATTATATGTGTTTGGGTTGTCATATAAGTAAACCAAATGTCATTTTTACCCACACACATTGCACAACATTCACACATTTGAATCATACTTGTAAAACGAATTGTGCATGCTTCTATTCTACTTTTAAGCTTATTCTTTGATTCTAAGCTTATTTTTGAATTCTAATGACACGGAGACGATTATATGTGTTAGGGTTGTCATATAAGTAAACCAAATGTCAATACTAACCACACTCGTTCCACAACATTCACACAATTGAATCAAACTTGTAAAACGAACTGTGCATGCTTCTATTCTACTTTTAAGCTTATTCTTTGATTCTAAGCTTATTTTTAAATTCTAATGACACGGAGACGATTATATGTGTTAGGGTTGTCATATAAGTAAACCAAATGTCATTTTTACCCACACATATTGCACAACATTCACACATTTGAATCATACTTGTAAAACGAATTGTGCATGCTTCTATTCTACTTTTAAGCTTATTCTTTGATTCTAAGCTTATTTTTAAATTCTAATGACACGGAGACGATTATATGTGTTAGGGTTGTCATATAAGTAAACCAAATGTCATTTTTACCCACACATATTGCACAACATTCACACATTTGAATCATACTTGTAAAACGAATTGTGCATGCTTCTATTCTACTTTTAAGCTTATTCTTTGATTCTAAGCTTATTTTTGAATTCTAATGACACGGAGATGATTATATGTGTTAGGGTTGTCATATAGTAAACCAAATATCATTTCTAACCACACTCATTGCACAAAATTCACACATTTGAATCGAACTTGTAAAACGAACTCTGCATGCTTTTATTCTACTTTTAAGCTTATTCTTTGATTCTAAGCTTATTTTTGAATTCTAATGACACGGAGACGATTTTATGTGTTTGGGTTGTCATATAAGTAAACCAAATGTCATTTCTACCCTCACATTGCACAATATTCACACATTTGAATCAAACTTGTAAAACGAACCGTGCATGCTTCTATTCTACTTTTAAGCTTATTCTTTGATTCTAATCTTATTTTTGAATTCTAATGACACGGAGACGATTATATGTGTCAGAGTTGTCATATAAGTAAACCAAATGTCATTTCTAACCACACTCATTCCACAACATTCACACATTTGAATCGAACTTGTAAAACGAATTGTGCATGCTTCTATTCTACTTTTAAGCTTATTCTTTGATTCTAAGCTTATTTTTGAATTCTAATGACACGGAGACGATTATATGTGTTAGGGTTGTCATATAAGTAAACCAAATGTCAATACTAACCACACTCGTTCCACAACATTCACACCATTGAATCAAACTTGTAAAACGAACTGTGCATGCTTCTATTCTACTTTTAAGCTTATTCTTTGATTCTAAGCTTATTTTTAAATTCTAATGACACGGAGACGATTATATGTGTTAGGGTTGTCATATAAGTAAACCAAATGTCATTTTTACCCACACATATTGCACAACATTCACACATTTGAATCATACTTGTAAAACGAATTGTGCATGCTTCTATTCTACTTTTAAGCTTATTCTTTGATTCTAAGCTTATTTTTGAATTCTAATGACACGGAGACGATTATATGTGTTAGGGTTGTCATATAAGTAAACCAATTGTCAATACTAACCACACTCATTCCACAACATTCACACAATTGAATCAAACTTGTAAAACGAACTGTGCATGCTTCTATTCTAGTTTTAAGCTTATTCTTTGATTGTAAGCTAATTTTTGAATAATAATGACACGGAGACGATAATATGTGTTAGGGTTGTCATATAAGTAAACCAAATGTAATTTCTACCCACACACATTGCACAACATTCACACATTTGAATCATACTTGTAAAACGAACTGTGCATGCTTCTATTCTACTTTTAAGCTTATTCTTTGATTCTAAACTTATTTTTGAATTCTAATGACACGGAGACGATTATATGTGTTAGGGTTGTCATATAAGTAAACCAAATGTCATTTCTAACCACACACATTGCACAACATTCACACATTTGAATCATACTTGTAAAACGAACTGTGCATGCATTTATTCTACTTTTAAGCTTATTCTTTGATTCTAAGCTTTTTTTTGAATTCTAATGACACGGAGACGTTATATGTGTCAGAGTTGTCATATAAGTAAACCAAATGTCATTTCTAACCACACCCATTCCACAACATTCACACATTTGAATCGAACTTGTAAAACGAATTGTGCATGCTTCTATTCTACTTTTAAGCTTATTCTTTGATTCTAAGCTTATTTTTAAATTCTAATGACACGGAGACGATTATATGTGTTAGGGTTGTCATATAAGTAAACCAAATGTCATTTTTACCCACACATATTGCACAACATTCACACATTTGAATCATACTTGTAAAACGAATTGTGCATGCTTCTATTCTACTTTTAAGCTTATTCTTTGATTCTAAGCTTATTTTTGAATTCTAATGACACGGAGATGATTATATGTGTTAGGGTTGTCATATAGTAAACCAAATATCATTTCTAACCACACTCATTGCACAAAATTCACACATTTGAATCGAACTTGTAAAACGAACTCTGCATGCTTTTATTCTACTTTTAAGCTTATTCTTTGATTCTAAGCTTATTTTTGAATTCTAATGACACGGAGACGATTATATGTGTCAGAGTTGTCATATAAGTAAACCAAATGTCATTTCTAACCACACTCATTCCACAACATTCACACATTTGAATCGAACTTGTAAAACGAATTGTGCATGCTTCTATTCTACTTTTAAGCTTATTCTTTGATTCTAAGCTTATTTTTAAATTCTAATGACACGGAGACGATTATATGTGTTAGGGTTGTCATATAAGTAAACCAAATGTCATTTTTACCCACACACATTGCACAACATTCACACATTTGAATCATACTTGAAAACGAATTGTGCATGCTTCTATTCTACTTTTAAGCTTATTCTTTGATTCTAAGCTTATTTTTGAATTCTAATGACACGGAGACGATTATATGTCTTAGGGTTGTCATATAAGTAAACCAAATGTCAATTCTAACCACACTCATTCCACAACATTCACACAATTGAATCAAACTTGTAAAACGAACTGTGCATGCTTCTATTCTAGTTTTAAGCTTATTCTTTGATTGTAAGCTTATTTTTGAATTCTAATGACACGGAGACGATAATATGTGTTAGGGTTGTCATATAAGTAAACCAAATGTAATTTCTACCCACACACATTGCACAACATTCACACATTTGAATCATACTTGTAAAACGAACTGTGCATGCTTCTATTCTACTTTTAAGCTTATTCTTTGATTCTAAGCTTATTTTTGAATTCTAATGACACGGAGACGATTATATGTGTTAGGGTTGTCATATAAGTAAACCAAATGTCATTTCTAACCACACACATTGCACAACATTCACACATTTGAATCATACTTGTAAAACGAACTGTGCATGCATTTATTCTACTTTTAAGCTTATTCTTTGATTCTAAGCTTTTTTTTGAATTCTAATGACACGGAGACGATTATATGTGTCAGAGTTGTCATATAAGTAAACCAAATGTCATTTCTAACCACACCCATTCCACAACATTCACACATTTGAATCGAACTTGTAAAACGAATTGTGCATGCTTCTATTCTACTTTTAAGCTTATTCTTTGATTCTAAGCTTATTTTTAAATTCTAATGACACGGAGACGATTATATGTGTTAGGTTTGTCATATAAGTAAACCAAATGTCATTTTTACCCACACATATTGCACAACATTCACACATTTGAATCATACTTGTAAAACGAATTGTGCATGCTTCTATTCTACTTTTAAGCTTATTCTTTGATTCTAAGCTTATTTTTGAATTCTAATGACACGGAGATGATTATATGTGTTAGGGTTGTCATATAGTAAACCAAATATAATTTCTAACCACACTCATTGCACAAAATTCACACATTTGAATCGAACTTGTAAAACGAACTCTGCATGCTTTTATTCTACTTTTAAGCTTATTCTTTGATTCTAAGCTTATTTTTGAATTCTAATGACACGGAGACGATTATATGTGTTTGGGTTGTCATATAAGTAAACCAAATGTCATTTTTACCCACACACATTGCACAACATTCACACATTTGAATCATACTTGTAAAACGAATTGTGCATGCTTCTATTCTACTTTTAAGCTTATTCTTTGATTCTAAGCTTATTTTTGAATTCTAATGACACGGAGACGATTATATGTGTTAGGGTTGTCATATAAGTAAACCAAATGTCAATACTAACCACACTCGTTCCACAACATTCACACAATTGAATCAAACTTGTAAAACGAACTGTGCATGCTTCTATTCTACTTTTAAGCTTATTCTTTGATTCTAAGCTTATTTTTAAATTCTAATGACACGGAGACGATTATATGTGTTAGGGTTGTCATATAAGTAAACCAAATGTCATTTTTACCCACACATATTGCACAACATTCACACATTTGAATCATACTTGTAAAACGAATTGTGCATGCTTCTATTCTACTTTTAAGCTTATTCTTTGATTCTAAGCTTATTTTTAAATTCTAATGACACGGAGACGATTATATGTGTTAGGGTTGTCATATAAGTAAACCAAATGTCATTTTTACCCACACATATTGCACAACATTCACACATTTGAATCATACTTGTAAAACGAATTGTGCATGCTTCTATTCTACTTTTAAGCTTATTCTTTGATTCTAAGCTTATTTTTGAATTCTAATGACACGGAGATGATTATATGTGTTAGGGTTGTCATATAGTAAACCAAATATCATTTCTAACCACACTCATTGCACAAAATTCACACATTTGAATCGAACTTGTAAAACGAACTCTGCATGCTTTTATTCTAGTTTTAAGCTTATTCTTTGATTCTAAGCTTATTTTTGAATTCTAATGACACGGAGACGATTTTATGTGTTTGGGTTGTCATATAAGTAAACCAAATGTCATTTCTACCCTCACATTGCACAATATTCACACATTTGAATCAAACTTGTAAAACGAACCGTGCATGCTTCTATTCTACTTTTAAGCTTATTCTTTGATTCTAATCTTATTTTTGAATTCTAATGACACGGAGACGATTATATGTGTCAGAGTTGTCATATAAGTAAACCAAATGTCATTTCTAACCACACTCATTCCACAACATTCACACATTTGAATCGAACTTGTAAAACGAATTGTGCATGCTTCTATTCTACTTTTAAGCTTATTCTTTGATTCTAAGCTTATTTTTAAATTCTAATGACACGGAGACGATTATATGTGTTAGGGTTGTCATATAAGTAAACCAAATGTCATTTTTACCCACACACATTGCACAACATTCACACATTTGAATCATACTTGAAAACGAATTGTGCATGCTTCTATTCTACTTTTAAGCTTATTCTTTGATTCTAAGCTTATTTTTGAATTCTAATGACACGGAGACGATTATATGTCTTAGGGTTGTCATATAAGTAAACCAAATGTCAATTCTAACCACACTCATTCCACAACATTCACACAATTGAATCAAACTTGTAAAACGAACTGTGCATGCTTCTATTCTAGTTTTAAGCTTATTCTTTGATTGTAAGCTTATTTTTGAATTCTAATGACACGGAGACGATAATATGTGTTAGGGTTGTCATATAAGTAAACCAAATGTAATTTCTACCCACACACATTGCACAACATTCACACATTTGAATCATACTTGTAAAACGAACTGTGCATGCTTCTATTCTACTTTTAAGCTTATTCTTTGATTCTAAGCTTATTTTTGAATTCTAATGACACGGAGACGATTATATGTGTTAGGGTTGTCATATAAGTAAACCAAATGTCATTTCTAACCACACACATTGCACAACATTCACACATTTGAATCATACTTGTAAAACGAACTGTGCATGCATTTATTCTACTTTTAAGCTTATTCTTTGATTCTAAGCTTTTTTTTGAATTCTAATGACACGGAGACGATTATATGTGTCAGAGTTGTCATATAAGTAAACCAAATGTCATTTCTAACCACACCCATTCCACAACATTCACACATTTGAATCGAACTTGTAAAACGAATTGTGCATGCTTTTATTCTACTTTTAAGCTTATTCTTTGATTCTAAGCTTATTTTTAAATTCTAATGACACGGAGACGATTATATGTGTTAGGTTTGTCATATAAGTAAACCAAATGTCATTTTTACCCACACATATTGCACAACATTCACACATTTGAATCATACTTGTAAAACGAATTGTGCATGCTTCTATTCTACTTTTAAGCTTATTTTTTGATTCTAAGCTTATTTTTGAATTCTAATGACACGGAGATGATTATATGTGTTAGGGTTGTCATATAGTAAACCAAATATAATTTCTAACCACACTCATTGCACAAAATTCACACATTTGAATCGAACTTGTAAAACGAACTCTGCATGCTTTTATTCAACTTTTAAGCTTATTCTTTGATTCTAAGCTTATTTTTGAATTCTAATGACACGGAGACGATTATATGTGTTTGGGTTGTCATATAAGTAAACCAAATGTCATTTTTACCCACACACATTGCACAACATTCACACATTTGAATCATACTTGTAAAACGAATTGTGCATGCTTCTATTCTACTTTTAAGCTTATTCTTTGATTCTAAGCTTATTTTTGAATTCTAATGACACGGAGACGATTATATGTGTTAGGGTTGTCATATAAGTAAACCAAATGTCAATACTAACCACACTCGTTCCACAACATTCACACAATTGAATCAAACTTGTAAAACGAACTGTGCATGCTTCTATTCTACTTTTAAGCTTATTCTTTGATTCTAAGCTTATTTTTAAATTCTAATGACACGGAGACGATTATATGTGTTAGGGTTGTCATATAAGTAAACCAAATGTCATTTTTACCCACACATATTGCACAACATTCACACATTTGAATCATACTTGTAAAACGAATTGTGCATGCTTCTATTCTACTTTTAAGCTTATTCTTTGATTCTAAGCTTATTTTTAAATTCTAATGACACGGAGACGATTATATGTGTTAGGGTTGTCATATAAGTAAACCAAATGTCATTTTTACCCACACATATTGCACAACATTCACACATTTGAATCATACTTGTAAAACGAATTGTGCATGCTTCTATTCTACTTTTAAGCTTATTCTTTGATTCTAAGCTTATTTTTGAATTCTAATGACACGGAGATGATTATATGTGTTAGGGTTGTCATATAGTAAACCAAATATCATTTCTAACCACACTCATTGCACAAAATTCACACATTTGAATCGAACTTGTAAAACGAACTCTGCATGCTTTTATTCTACTTTTAAGCTTATTCTTTGATTCTAAGCTTATTTTTGAATTCTAATGACACGGAGACGATTTTATGTGTTTGGGTTGTCATATAAGTAAACCAAATGTCATTTCTACCCTCACATTGCACAATATTCACACATTTGAATCAAACTTGTAAAACGAACCGTGCATGCTTCTATTCTACTTTTAAGCTTATTCTTTGATTCTAATCTTATTTTTGAATTCTAATGACACGGAGACGATTATATGTGTCAGAGTTGTCATATAAGTAAACCAAATGTCATTTCTAACCACACTCATTCCACAACATTCACACATTTGAATCGAACTTGTAAAACGAATTGTGCATGCTTCTATTCTACTTTTAAGCTTATTCTTTGATTCTAAGCTTATTTTTAAATTCTAATGACACGGAGACGATTATATGTGTTAGGGTTGTCATATAAGTAAACCAAATGTCATTTTTACCCACACACATTGCACAACATTCACACATTTGAATCATACTTGAAAACGAATTGTGCATGCTTCTATTCTACTTTTAAGCTTATTCTTTGATTCTAAGCTTATTTTTGAATTCTAATGACACGGAGACGATTATATGTCTTAGGGTTGTCATATAAGTAAACCAAATGTCAATTCTAACCACACTCATTCCACAACATTCACACAATTGAATCAAACTTGTAAAACGAACTGTGCATGCTTCTATTCTAGTTTTAAGCTTATTCTTTGATTGTAAGCTTATTTTTGAATTCTAATGACACGGAGACGATAATATGTGTTAGGGTTGTCATATAAGTAAACCAAATGTCATTTTTACTGATGTAAAACCTACTCTAATTTTTATGTGTTTTTGAATTTGTAACGCAGCGGAATTAAAACAGAAAATAAAGGATATGAATTAGTCTAGAATCCTCGCAAGAATACTCGACTAAGACTAATTTGTACTAAGATCACAAAGAAACAAGCACAAACAAACGGCAAGCACCAAGATCACATAGAAACAAGGTACAAACCAAAAGAATACCTCGCAAGGCCAAGATTTTGAAGAAAACTCCCTTCGACTATTCGATATTAATGCTCAAACTTGTATGAAAAACAATACAATAAGACTCTCTATTTATACTACTCTTAAGACTCCTAAACTTACCTAAAGTCAAGTTAAGAACCAGTTTTAGGTCTTCCCTTAAACCAACTTCAAGCTTATTACTGAAACTTTCCTAAACTCTTCTATAACAACTTGGAAACCTTCTAAGGCTCCTTTATTCCACAAAATACTGTAAATAAGACATTTTCCTAAACTTAAACAAAGACACAAATAAGAATAAGTATTATATCTACTAAGAACTTCCTTGGACGTGCATGGCTTGGGGAATATAGCAGATTCGGCCATCCTTGTGTGCCCGCGTAGAAACTGGACAGCTCAACTTAAAACAAGCATATCTCCTTCGTTACTTAACCATTTAAGGCATATGACCACTTTTCGGAAAGCTTAGATCATGAACTTTCCTATACAATTGATTGTTCTTCGAAATATTGAGTACTTCAGAAGATATTGAGACTGGAAGGTGACGTGATTGTCTTGAACTTCCACTATAAGCTTTGACCCATAGCTCCCATGTATCATTCTCCCCTTCTTTGAAAAGATTCGTCCTCGAATCTGAAGTCCTATAGTAGAGAAACACATTCTCACAACCACCCGGATCATATACAAGGATCAAAAAGAGAAGTACAAACACCAAACATATGCACAAGTCCTTTAACTCATCATCTTCAATGTACTTGATGAGTTTTTCGACACCATGATCTTCAATCTCTGTTCTCTTTTCTTTAAGCTTCTCATGGTCCATCATGTTTTGGACATCAAGTTTAGAGCTGTATTGTTCATCTTTCACTTCGATGCCATTGTTATAAAGAAAGAAAGACAAACAGGATTTACCTTTGACATCTTCTTCAAGTCTCTCATCAATATAGCGATCAATTAATGATTTGTATGGAATCTTGGTCTCAAATTTGTGGTAAACAAATTTGTCATCTATCTCATCTTCAATTAGAACCTCATGTTCAATCGCACTCTTTATTTCGTTTTCCCCAAAAGACTTTAGTGAAGAATCAATGCTTTCCTCTTTAGAAGTATCATGAAGATCCAATGTTTTGTCTTGATCACTAATCTCAATCTCTTCATGCTCTTGGATTTGTATGAATTCATGTACTTGCGATTGTTCCTCCAAGATCACTTCTTTGATTTTTTCTTTGTCTTCACAAGAATCATGCTTTTCAAGATGTGCACTCCTAACTTTCTTCAAGTCATCTTGCATACGGTCAAGTTTCTTCATCATGTCCAACAAAATCAGATCATTATTTGCTTGTTCATGCTCATAAGAAGACTTTTTGAACGACACATCTTCAATAAAGTTCCTTGGCATATATCGTTTACGTAGCTTGCACTTGAGTACTTCCCACGAATGAATCTTGCACTTACCTTCATGTTTGCGTCGCTTCTTCAAAATTTCAAACCAATGGAATGCGTCTCTTACCAAAATAAGTTTCACATGATCGAATCTTTCACGATCATCAAAACCAATTCGATTGAATTTACGCTCGATCTTTCTTTCCCAATTTAAATAATCTTCAGAATCACCACTCCCATCAAACTTAGGAAATTTATAATTCATTGATAAACCAAAATCAACCACACCAAGACTAACAAAGCATAGAAGTATGTAAAACCTACTCTAATTTTTATGTGTTTTTGAGTTTGTAACGCAGCGGAATTAAAACAGAAAATAAAGGATATGAATTAGTCTAGAATCCTCGCAAGAATACTCGACTAAGACTAATTTGTACTAAGATCACAAAGAAACAAGCACAAACAAACGGCAAGCACCAAGATCACATAGAAACAAGGTACAAACCAAAAGAATACCTCGCAAGGCCAAGATTTTGAAGAAAACTCCCTTCGACTCTTCGATATTAATGCTCAAACTTGTATGAAAAACAATACAATAAGACTCTCTATTTATACTACTCTTAAGACTCCTAAACTTACCTAAAGTCAAGTTAAGAACCAGTTTTAGGTCTTCCCTTAAACCAACTTCAAGCTTATTACTGAAACTTTCCTAAACTCTTCTATAACAACTTGGAAACCTTCTAAGGCTCCTTTATTCCACAAAATACTGTAAATAAGACATTTTCCTAAACTTAAACAAAGACACAAATAAGAATAAGTATTATATCTACTAAGAACTTCCTTGGACGTGCATGGCTTGGGGAATATAGCAGATTCGGCCATCCTTGTGTGCCCGCGTAGAAACTGGACAGCTCAACTTAAAACAAGCATATCTCCTTCGTTACTTAACCATTTAAGGCATATGACCACTTTTCGGAAAGCTTAGATCATGAACTTTCCTATACAATTGATTGTTCTTCGAAATATTGAGTACTTCAGAAGATATTGAGACTGGAAGGTGACGTGATTGTCTTGAACTTCCACTATAAGCTTTGACCCATAGCTCCCATGTATCATTTACCCACACACATTGCACAACATTCACACATTTGAATCATACTTGTAAAACGAACTGTGCATGCTTCTATTCTACTTTTAAGCTTATTCTTTGATTCTAAGCTTATTTTTGAATTCTAATGACACGGAGACGATTTTATGTGTTTGGGTTGTCATATAAGTAAACCAAATGTCATTTCTACCCTCACATTGCACAATATTCACACATTTGAATCAAACTTGTAAAACGAACCGTGCATGCTTCTATTCTACTTTTAAGCTTATTCTTTGATTCTAATCTTATTTTTGAATTCTAATGACACGGAGACGATTATATGTGTTAGGGTTGTCATATAAGTAAACCAAATGTCTTTTCTAACCACACTCATTCCACAACATTCGCACATTTAAATCGAACTTGTAAAACGAATTGTGCATGCTTCTATTCTACTTTTAAGCTTATTCTTTGATTTTAAGCTTATTTTTGAATTCTAATGACACGGAGACGATTATATGTGTTACGGTTGTCATATAAGTAAACCAAATGTCATTTTTACCCACACACATTGCACAACATTCACACATTTGAATCATACTTGTAAAACGAATTGTGCATGCTTCTATTCTACTTTTAAGCTTATTCTTTGATTCTAAGCTTATTTTTGAATTCTAATGACACGGAGACGATTATATGTGTCAGAGTTGTCATATAAGTAAACCAAATGTCATTTCTAACCACACTCATTCCACAACATTCACACATTTGAATCGAACTTGTAAAACGAATTGTGCATGCTTCTATTCTACTTTTAAGCTTATTCTTTGATTCTAAGCTTATTTTTAAATTCTAATGACACGGAGACGATTATATGTGTCAGAGTTGTCATATAAGTAAACCAAATGTCATTTCTAACCACACTCATTCCACAACATTCACACATTTGAATCGAACTTGTAAAACGAATTGTGCATGCTTCTATTCTACTTTTAAGCTTATTCTTTGATTCTAAGCTTATTTTTGAATTCTAATGACACGGAGATGATTATATGTGTTAGGGTTGTCATATAGTAAACCAAATATAATTTCTAACCACACTCATTGCACAAAATTCACACATTTGAATCGAACTTGTAAAACGAACTCTGCATGCTTTTATTCTACTTTTAAGCTTATTCTTTGATTCTAAGCTTATTTTTGAATTCTAATGACACGGAGACGATTATATGTGTTTGGGTTGTCATATAAGTAAACCAAATGTCATTTTTACCCACACACATTGCACAACATTCACACATTTGAATCATACTTGTAAAACGAATTGTGCATGCTTCTATTCTACTTTTAAGCTTATTCTTTGATTCTAAGCTTATTTTTGAATTCTAATGACACGGAGACGATTATATGTGTTAGGGTTGTCATATAAGTAAACCAAATGTCAATACTAACCACACTCGTTCCACAACATTCACACAATTGAATCAAACTTGTAAAACGAACTGTGCATGCTTCTATTCTACTTTTAAGCTTATTCTTTGATTCTAAGCTTATTTTTAAATTCTAATGACACGGAGACGATTATATGTGTTAGGGTTGTCATATAAGTAAACCAAATGTCATTTTTACCCACACATATTGCACAACATTCACACATTTGAATCATACTTGTAAAACGAATTGTGCATGCTTCTATTCTACTTTTAAGCTTATTCTTTGATTCTAAGCTTATTTTTAAATTCTAATGACACGGAGACGATTATATGTGTTAGGGTTGTCATATAAGTAAACCAAATGTCATTTTTACCCACACATATTGCACAACATTCACACATTTGAATCATACTTGTAAAACGAATTGTGCATGCTTCTATTCTACTTTTAAGCTTATTCTTTGATTCTAAGCTTATTTTTGAATTCTAATGACACGGAGATGATTATATGTGTTAGGGTTGTCATATAGTAAACCAAATATCATTTCTAACCACACTCATTGCACAAAATTCACACATTTGAATCGAACTTGTAAAACGAACTCTGCATGCTTTTATTCTACTTTTAAGCTTATTCTTTGATTCTAAGCTTATTTTTGAATTCTAATGACACGGAGACGATTATATGTGTTTGGGTTGTCATATAAGTAAACCAAATGTCATTTCTACCCTCACATTGCACAATATTCACACATTTGAATCAAACTTGTAAAACGAACCGTGCATGCTTCTATTCTACTTTTAAGCTTATTCTTTGATTCTAATCTTATTTTTGAATTCTAATGACACGGAGACGATTATATGTGTTAGGGTTGTCATATAAGTAAACCAAATGTCTTTTCTAACCACACTCATTCCACAACATTCGCACATTTAAATCGAACTTGTAAAACGAATTGTGCATGCTTCTATTCTACTTTTAAGCTTATTCTTTGATTTTAAGCTTATTTTTGAATTCTAATGACACGGAGACGATTATATGTGTTACGGTTGTCATATAAGTAAACCAAATGTCATTTTTACCCACACACATTGCACAACATTCACACATTTGAATCATACTTGTAAAACGAATTGTGCATGCTTCTATTCTACTTTTAAGCTTATTCTTTGATTCTAAGCTTATTTTTGAATTCTAATGACACGGAGACGATTATATGTCTTAGGGTTGTCATATAAGTAAACCAAATGTCAATTCTAACCACAGTCATTCCACAACATTCACACAATTGAATCAAACTTGTAAAACGAACTGTGCATGCTTCTATTCTAGTTTTAAGCTTATTCTTTGATTGTAAGCTTATTTTTGAATTCTAATGACACGGAGACGATAATATGTGTTAGGGTTGTCATATAAGTAAACCAAATATAATTTCTACCCACACACATTGCACAACATTCACACATTTGAATCATACTTGTAAAACGAACTGTGCATGCTTCTATTCTACTTTTAAGCTTATTCTTTGATTCTAAGCTTATTTTTGAATTCTAATGACACGGAGACGATTATATGTGTTAGGGTTGTCATATAAGTAAAACCAAATGTCATTTCTAACCACACACATTGCACAACATTCACACATTTGAATCATACTTGTAAAACGAACTGTGCATGCTTCTATTCTACTTTTAAGCTTATTCTTTGATTCTAAGCTTATTTTTGAATTCTAATGACACGGAGACGATTATATGTGTCAGAGTTGTCATATAAGTAAACCAAATGTCATTTCTAACCACACTCATTCCACAACATTCACACATTTGAATCGAACTTGTAAAACGAATTGTGCATGCTTCTATTCTACTTTTAAGCTTATTCTTTGATTCTAAGCTTATTTTTAAATTCTAATGACACGGAGACGATTATATGTGTTAGGGTTGTCATATAAGTAAACCAAATGTCATTTTTACCCACACACATTGCACAACATTCACACATTTGAATCATACTTGAAAACGAATTGTGCATGCTTCTATTCTACTTTTAAGCTTATTCTTTGATTGTAAGCTTATTTTTGAATAATAATGACACGGAGACGATAATATGTGTTAGGGTTGGCATATAAGTAAACCAAATGTAATTTCTACCCACACACATTGCACAACATTCACACATTTGAATCATACTTGTAAAACGAACTGTGCATGCTTCTATTCTACTTTTAAGCTTATTCTTTGATTCTAAGCTTATTTTTGAATTCTAATGACACGGAGACGATTATATGTGTTAGGGTTGTCATATAAGTAAACCAAATGTCATTTCTAACCACACATATTGCACAAGATTCACACATTTGAATCATACTTGTAAAACGAACTGTGCATGCATTTATTCTACTTTTAAGCTTATTCTTTGATTCTAAGCTTATTTTTGAATTCTAATGACACGGAGACGATTATATGTGTCAGAGTTGTCATATAAGTAAACCAAATGTCATTTCTAACCACACTCATTCGACAACATTCACACATTTGAATCGGACTTGTAAAACGAATTGTGCATGCTTCTATTCTACTTTTAAACTTATTCTTTGATTCTAAGCTTATTTTTAAATTCTAATGACACGGAGACGATTATATGTGTTAGGGTTGTCATATAAGTAAACCAAATGTCATTTTTACCCACACATATTGCACAACATTCACACATTTGAATCATACTTGTAAAACGAATTGTGCATGCTTCTATTATACTTTTAAGCTTATTCTTTGATTCTAAGCTTATTTTTGAATTCTAATGACACGGAGATGATTATATGTGTTAGGGTTGTCATATAGTAAACCAAATATCATTTCTAACCACACTCATTGCACAAAATTCACACATTTGAATCGAACTTGTAAAACGAACTCTGCATGCTTTTATTCTACTTTTAAGCTTATTCTTTGATTCTAAGCTTATTTTTGAATTCTAATGACACGGAGACGATTATATGTGTTAGGGTTGTTATATAAGTAAACCAAATGTCATTTCTACCCTCACATTGCACAATATTCACACATTTGAATCAAACTTGTAAAACGAACCGTGCATGCTTCTATTCTACTTTTAAGCTTATTCTTTGATTCTAATCTTATTTTTGAATTCTAATGACACGAAGACGATTATATGTGTTAGGGTTGTCATATAAGTAAACCAAATGTCATTTCTAACCACACTCATTCCACAACATTCGCACATTTAAATCGAACTTGTAAAACGAATTGTGCATGCTTCTATTCTACTTTTAAGCTTATTCTTTGATTTTAAGCTTATTTTTGAATTCTAATGACACGGAGACGATTATATGTGTTAGGGTTGTCATATAAGTAAACCAAATGTCATTTTTACCCACACACATTGAACAACATTCACACATTTGAATCATACTTGTAAAACGAATTGTGCATGCTTCTATTCTACTTTTAAGCTTATTCTTTGATTCTAAACTTATTTTTGAATTCTAATGACACGGAGACGATTATATGTGTTAGGGTTGTCATATAAGTAAACCAAATGTCAATACTAACCACACTCATTCCACAACATTCGCACATTTAAATCGAACTTGTAAAACGAATTGTGCATGCTTCTATTCTACTTTTAAGCTTATTCTTTGATTTTAAGCTTATTTTTGAATTCTAATGACACGGAGACGATTATATGTGTTAGGGTTGTCATATAAGTAAACCAAATGTCATTTTTACCCACACACATTGCACAACATTCACACATTTGAATCATACTTGTAAAACGAATTGTGCATGCTTCTATTCTACTTTTAAGCTTATTCTTTGATTCTAAGCTTATTTTTGAATTCTAATGACACGGAGACGATTATATGTGTTAGGGTTGTCATATAAGTAAACCAAATGTCAATACTAACCACACTCATTCCACAACATTCACACAATTGAATCAAACTTGTAAAACGAACTGTGCATGCTTCTATTCTAGTTTTAAGCTTATTCTTTGATTGTAAGCTTATTTTTGAATAATAATGACACGGAGACGATAATATGTGTTAGGGTTGTCATATAAGTAAACCAAATGTAATTTCTACCCACACACATTGCACAACATTCACACATTTGAATCATACTTGTAAAACGAACTGTGCATGCATTTATTCTACTTTTAAGCTTATTCTTTGATTCTAAGCTTATTTTTGAATTCTAATGACACGGAGACGATTATATGTGTCAGAGTTGTCATATAAGTAAACCAAATGTCATTTCTAACCACACTTATTCGACAACATTCACACATTTGAATCGGACTTGTAAAACGAATTGTGCATGCTTCTATTCTACTTTTAAACTTATTCTTTGATTCTAAGCTTATTTTTAAATTCTAATGACACGGAGACGATTATATGTGTTAGGGTTGTCATATAAGTAAACCAAATGTCATTTTTACCCACACATATTGCACAACATTCACACATTTGAATCATACTTGTAAAACGAATTGTGCATGCTTCTATTATACTTTTAAGCTTATTCTTTGATTCTAAGCTTATTTTTGAATTCTAATGACACGGAGATGATTATATGTGTTAGGGTTGTCATATAGTAAACCAAATATCATTTCTAACCACACTCATTGCACAAAATTCACACATTTGAATCGAACTTGTAAAACGAACTCTGCATGCTTCTATTCTACTTTTAAGCTTATTCTTTGATTTTAAGCTTATTTTTGAATTCTAATGACACGGAGACGATTATATGTGTTAGGGTTGTCATATAAGTAAACTAAATGTCATTTTTACCCACACACATTGCACAACATTCACACATTTGAATCATACTTGTAAAACGAATTGTGCATGCTTCTATTCTACTTTTAAGCTTATTCTTTGATTCTAAGCTTATTTTTGAATTCTAATGACACGGAGACGATTATATGTGTTAGGGTTGTCATATAAGTAAACCAAATGTCAA
Organism: Spergularia marina; assembly: GCA_963680865.1. NCBI lineage: Eukaryota > Viridiplantae > Streptophyta > Magnoliopsida > Caryophyllales > Caryophyllaceae > Spergularia > Spergularia marina. The sequence continues at coordinate 13,792,490 of OY804553.1, read as the reverse complement.
TACTAACCACACTCATTCCACAACATTCACACAATTGAATCAAACTTGTAAAACGAACTGTGCATGCTTCTATTCTAGTTTTAAGCTTATTCTTTGATTGTAAGCTTATTTTTGAATAATAATGACACGGAGACGATAATATGTGTTAGGGTTGTCATATAAGTAAACCAAATGTAATTTCTACCCACACACATTGCACAACATTCACACATTTGAATCATACTTGTAAAACGAACTGTGCATGCATTTATTCTACTTTTAAGCTTATTCTTTGATTCTAAGCTTATTTTTGAATTCTAATGACACGGAGACGATTATATGTCTTAGGGTTGTCATATAAGTAAACCAAATGTCAATTCTAACCACACTCATTCCACAACATTCACACAATTGAATCAAACTTGTAAAACGAACTGTGCATGCTTCTATTCTAGTTTTAAGCTTATTCTTTGATTGTAAGCTTATTTTTGAATTCTAATGACACGGAGACGATAATATGTGTTAGGGTTGTCATATAAGTAAACCAAATATAATTTCTACCCACACACATTGCACAACATTCACACATTTGAATCATACTTGTAAAACGAACTGTGCATGCTTCTATTCTACTTTTAAGCTTATTCTTTGATTCTAAGCTTATTTTTGAATTCTAATGACACGGAGACGATTATATGTGTTAGGGTTGTCATATAAGTAAAACCAAATGTCATTTCTAACCACACACATTGCACAACATTCACACATTTGAATCATACTTGTAAAACGAACTGTGCATGCTTCTATTCTACTTTTAAGCTTATTCTTTGATTCTAAGCTTATTTTTGAATTCTAATGACACGGAGACGATTATATGTGTCAGAGTTGTCATATAAGTAAACCAAATGTCATTTCTAACCACACTCATTCCACAATGATACATGGGAGCTATGGGTCAAAGCTTATAGTGGAAGTTCAAGACTATCACGTCACCTTCCAGTCTCAATATCTTCTGAAGTACTCAATATTTCGAAGAACAATCAATTGTATAGGAAAGTTCATGATCTAAGCTTTCCGAAAAGTGGTCATATGCCTTAAATGGTTAAGTAACGAAGGAGATATGCTTGTTTTAAGTTGAGCTGTCCAATTTCTACGCGGGTACACGAGAATGGCCGAAACTGCTATATTCCCCAAGCCATGCAGGTCCAAGGAAGTTCTTAGTAGATATAATACTTATTCTTATTTGTGTCTTTGTTTAAGTTTAGAAAAGTGTCTTATTTACAGTATTTTGTGGAATAAAGGAGCCTTAGAAGGTTTCCAAGTTGTTATAGAAGAGTTTAGGAAAGTTTCAGTAATAAGCTTGAAGTTGGTTTAAGGGAAGACCTAAATCTGGTTCTTAACTTGACTTTAGGTAAGTTTAGGAGTCTCAAGAGTAGTATAAATAGAGAGTCTTATTGTAATGTTTTATATACAAGTTTGAGCATTAATATCGAAGAGTCGAAGGGAGTTTCCTTCAAAATCTTGGCCTTGCGAGGTATTCTTTTGGTTTGTACCTTGTTTCTATGTGATCTTGGTGCTTGCCGTTTGTTTGTGCTTGTTTCTTTGTGATCTTAGTACAAATTAGTCTTAGTCGACTATTCTTGCGAGGATTCTAGACTAATTCATATCCTTTATTTTCTGTTTTAATTCCGCTGCGTTACAAACTCAAAAACACAAAAAAATTAGAGCAAGTTTTACATCAAATTGGTATCAGAGCTTGGTTGTAACAAACTTCTATGCTTTGTTAGTCTTGGTGTGGTTGATTTTGGCTTATCAATGAATTATAAATTTCCTAAGTTTGATGGGAGTGGTGATTCTGAAGATTATTTAAATTGGGAAAGAAAGATCGAGCGTAAATTCAATCGAATTGGTTTTGATGATCGTGAAAGATTCGATCATGTGAAACTTATTTTGGTAAGAGACGCATTCCATTGGTTTGAAATTTTGAAGAAGCGACGCAAACATGAAGGTAAGTGCAAGATTCATTCGTGGGAAGTACTCAAGTGCAAGCTACGTAAACGATATATGCCAAGGAACTTTATTGAAGATGTGTCGTTCAAAAAGTCTTCTTATGAGCATGAACAAGCAAATAATGATCTGATTTTGTTGGACATGATGAAGAAACTTGACCGTATGCAAGATGACTTGAAGAAAGTTAGGAGTGCACATCTTGAAAAGCATGATTCTTGTGAAGACAAAGAAAAAATCAAAGAAGTGATCTTGGAGGAACAATCGCAAGTACATGAATTCATACAAATCCAAGAGCATGAAGAGATTGAGATTAGTGATCAAGACAAAACATTGGATCTTCATGATACTTCTAAAGAGGAAAGCATTGATTCTTCACTAAAGTCTTTTGGGGAAAACGAAATAAAGAGTGCGATTGAACATGAGGTTCTAATTGAAGATGAGATAGATGACAAATTTGTTTACCACAAATTTGAGACCAAGATTCCATACAAATCATTAATTGATCGCTATATTGATGAGAGACTTGAAGAAGATGTCAAAGGTAAATCCTGTTTGTCTTTCTTTCTTTATAACAATGGCATCGAAGTGAAAGATGAACAATACAACTCTAAACTTGATGTCCAAAACATGATGGACCATGAGAAGCTTAAAGAAAAGAGAACAGAGATTGAAGATCATGGTGTCGAAAAACTCATCAAGTACATTGAAGATGATGAGTTAAAGGACTTGTGCATATGTTTGGTGTTTGTACTTCTCTTTTTGATCCTTGTATATGATCCGGGTGGTTGTGAGAATGTGTTTCTCTACTATAGGACTTCAGATTCGAGGACGAATCTTTTCAAAGAAGGGGAGAATGATACATGGGAGCTATGGGTCAAAGCTTATAGTGGAAGTTCAAGACTATCACGTCACCTTCCAGTCTCAATATCTTCTGAAGTACTCAATATTTCGAAGAACAATCAATTGTATAGGAAAGTTCATGATCTAAGCTTTCCGAAAAGTGGTCATATGCCTTAAATGGTTAAGTAACGAAGGAGATATGCTTGTTTTAAGTTGAGCTGTCCAATTTCTACGCGGGTACACGAGAATGGCCGAAACTGCTATATTCCCCAAGCCATGCAGGTCCAAGGAAGTTCTTAGTAGATATAATACTTATTCTTATTTGTGTCTTTGTTTAAGTTTAGAAAAGTGTCTTATTTACAGTATTTTGTGGAATAAAGGAGCCTTAGAAGGTTTCCAAGTTGTTATAGAAGAGTTTAGGAAAGTTTCAGTAATAAGCTTGAAGTTGGTTTAAGGGAAGACCTAAATCTGGTTCTTAACTTGACTTTAGGTAAGTTTAGGAGTCTCAAGAGTAGTATAAATAGAGAGTCTTATTGTAATGTTTTATATACAAGTTTGAGCATTAATATCGAAGAGTCGAAGGGAGTTTCCTTCAAAATCTTGGCCTTGCGAGGTATTCTTTTGGTTTGTACCTTGTTTCTATGTGATCTTGGTGCTTGCCGTTTGTTTGTGCTTGTTTCTTTGTGATCTTAGTACAAATTAGTCTTAGTCGACTATTCTTGCGAGGATTCTAGACTAATTCATATCCTTTATTTTCTGTTTTAATTCCGCTGCGTTACAAACTCAAAAACACAAAAAAATTAGAGCAAGTTTTACATCACACAACATTCACACATTTGAATCGAACTTGTAAAACGAATTGTGCATGCTTCTATTCTACTTTTAAGCTTATTCTTTGATTCTAAGCTTATTTTTAAATTCTAATGACACGGAGACGATTATATGTGTTAGGGTTGTCATATAAGTAAACCAAATGTCATTTTTACCCACACACATTGCACAACATTCACACATTTGAATCATACTTGAAAACGAATTGTGCATGCTTCTATTCTACTTTTAAGCTTATTCTTTGATTGTAAGCTTATTTTTGAATAATAATGACACGGAGACGATAATATGTGTTAGGGTTGGCATATAAGTAAACCAAATGTAATTTCTACCCACACACATTGCACAACATTCACACATTTGAATCATACTTGTAAAACGAACTGTGCATGCTTCTATTCTACTTTTAAGCTTATTCTTTGATTCTAAGCTTATTTTTGAATTCTAATGACACGGAGACGATTATATGTGTTAGGGTTGTCATATAAGTAAACCAAATGTCATTTCTAACCACACATATTGCACAAGATTCACACATTTGAATCATACTTGTAAAACGAACTGTGCATGCATTTATTCTACTTTTAAGCTTATTCTTTGATTCTAAGCTTATTTTTGAATTCTAATGACACGGAGACGATTATATGTGTCAGAGTTGTCATATAAGTAAACCAAATGTCATTTCTAACCACACTCATTCGACAACATTCACACATTTGAATCGGACTTGTAAAACGAATTGTGCATGCTTCTATTCTACTTTTAAACTTATTCTTTGATTCTAAGCTTATTTTTAAATTCTAATGACACGGAGACGATTATATGTGTTAGGGTTGTCATATAAGTAAACCAAATGTCATTTTTACCCACACATATTGCACAACATTCACACATTTGAATCATACTTGTAAAACGAATTGTGCATGCTTCTATTATACTTTTAAGCTTATTCTTTGATTCTAAGCTTATTTTTGAATTCTAATGACACGGAGATGATTATATGTGTTAGGGTTGTCATATAGTAAACCAAATATCATTTCTAACCACACTCATTGCACAAAATTCACACATTTGAATCGAACTTGTAAAACGAACTCTGCATGCTTTTATTCTACTTTTAAGCTTATTCTTTGATTCTAAGCTTATTTTTGAATTCTAATGACACGGAGACGATTATATGTGTTAGGGTTGTTATATAAGTAAACCAAATGTCATTTCTACCCTCACATTGCACAATATTCACAGATTTGAATCAAACTTGTAAAACGAACCGTGCATGCTTCTATTCTACTTTTAAGCTTATTCTTTGATTCTAATCTTATTTTTGAATTCTAATGACACGGAGACGATTATATGTGTTAGGGTTGTCATATAAGTAAACCAAATGTCATTTCTAACCACACTCATTCCACAACATTCGCACATTTAAATCGAACTTGTAAAACGAATTGTGCATGCTTCTATTCTACTTTTAAGCTTATTCTTTGATTTTAAGCTTATTTTTGAATTCTAATGACACGGAGACGATTATATGTGTTAGGGTTGTCATATAAGTAAACCAAATGTCATTTTTACCCACACACATTGCACAACATTCACACATTTGAATCATACTTGTAAAACGAATTGTGCATGCTTCTATTCTACTTTTAAGCTTATTCTTTGATTCTAAGCTTATTTTTGAATTCTAATGACACGGAGACGATTATATGTGTTAGGGTTGTCATATAAGTAAACCAAATGTCAATACTAACCACACTCATTCCACAACATTCACACAATTGAATCAAACTTGTAAAACGAACTGTGCATGCTTCTATTCTAGTTTTAAGCTTATTCTTTGATTGTAAGCTTATTTTTGAATAATAATGACACGGAGACGATAATATGTGTTAGGGTTGTCATATAAGTAAACCAAATGTAATTTCTACCCACACACATTGCACAACATTCACACATTTGAATCATACTTGTAAAACGAACTGTGCATGCATTTATTCTACTTTTAAGCTTATTCTTTGATTCTAAGCTTATTTTTGAATTCTAATGACACGGAGACGATTATATGTGTCAGAGTTGTCATATAAGTAAACCAAATGTCATTTCTAACCACACTTATTCGACAACATTCACACATTTGAATCGGACTTGTAAAACGAATTGTGCATGCTTCTATTCTACTTTTAAACTTATTCTTTGATTCTAAGCTTATTTTTAAATTCTAATGACACGGAGACGATTATATGTGTTAGGGTTGTCATATAAGTAAACCAAATGTCATTTTTACCCACACATATTGCACAACATTCACACATTTGAATCATACTTGTAAAACGAATTGTGCATGCTTCTATTATACTTTTAAGCTTATTCTTTGATTCTAAGCTTATTTTTGAATTCTAATGACACGGAGATGATTATATGTGTTAGGGTTGTCATATAGTAAACCAAATATCATTTCTAACCACACTCATTGCACAAAATTCACACATTTGAATCGAACTTGTAAAACGAACTCTGCATGCTTTTATTCTACTTTTAAGCTTATTCTTTGATTCTAAGCTTATTTTTGAATTCTAATGACACGGAGACGATTATATGTGTTAGGGTTGTTATATAAGTAAACCAAATGTCATTTCTACCCTCACATTGCACAATATTCACACATTTGAATCAAACTTGTAAAACGAACCGTGCATGCTTCTATTCTACTTTTAAGCTTATTCTTTGATTCTAATCTTATTTTTGAATTCTAATGACACGAAGACGATTATATGTGTTAGGGTTGTCATATAAGTAAACCAAATGTCATTTCTAACCACACTCATTCCACAACATTCGCACATTTAAATCGAACTTGTAAAACGAATTGTGCATGCTTCTATTCTACTTTTAAGCTTATTCTTTGATTTTAAGCTTATTTTTGAATTCTAATGACACGGAGACGATTATATGTGTTAGGGTTGTCATATAAATAAACCAAATGTCATTTTTACCCACACACATTGCACAACATTCACACATTTGAATCATACTTGTAAAACGAATTGTGCATGCTTCTATTCTACTTTTAAGCTTATTCTTTGATTCTAAGCTTATTTTTGAATTCTAATGACACGGAGACGATTATATGTGTTAGGGTTGTCATATAAGTAAACCAAATGTCAATACTAACCACACTCATTCCACAACATTCACACAATTGAATCAAACTTGTAAAACGAACTGTGCATGCTTCTATTCTAGTTTTAAGCTTATTCTTTGATTGTAAGCTTATTTTTGAATAATAATGACACGGAGACGATAATATGTGTTAGGGTTGTCATATAAGTAAACCAAATGTAATTTCTACCCACACACATTGCACAACATTCACACATTTGAATCATACTTGTAAAACGAACTGTGCATGCATTTATTCTACTTTTAAGCTTATTCTTTGATTCTAAGCTTATTTTTGAATTCTAATGACACGGAGACGATTATATGTGTCAGAGTTGTCATATAAGTAAACCAAATGTCATTTCTAACCACACTCATTCGACAACATTCACACATTTGAATCGGACTTGTAAAACGAATTGTGCATGCTTCTATTCTACTTTTAAACTTATTCTTTGATTCTAAGCTTATTTTTAAATTCTAATGACACGGAGACGATTATATGTGTTAGGGTTGTCATATAAGTAAACCAAATGTCATTTTTACCCACACATATTGCACAACATTCACACATTTGAATCATACTTGTAAAACGAATTGTGCATGCTTCTATTCTACTTTTAAGCTTATTCTTTGATTCTAAGCTTATTTTTGAATTCTAATGACACGGAGATGATTATATGTGTTAGGGTTGTCATATAGTAAACCAAATATCATTTCTAACCACACTCATTGCACAAAATTCACACATTTGAATCGAACTTGTAAAACGAACTCTGCATGCTTTTATTCTACTTTTAAGCTTATTCTTTGATTCTAAGCTTATTTTTGAATTCTAATGACACGGAGACGATTATATGTGTTAGGGTTGTTATATAAGTAAACCAAATGTCATTTCTACCCTCACATTGCACAATATTCACACATTTGAATCAAACTTGTAAAACGAACCGTGCATGCTTCTATTCTACTTTTAAGCTTATTCTTTGATTCTAATCTTATTTTTGAATTCTAATGACACGGAGACGATTATATGTGTTAGGGTTGTCATATAAGTAAACCAAATGTCATTTCTAACCACACTCATTCCACAACATTCGCACATTTAAATCGAACTTGTAAAACGAATTGTGCATGCTTCTATTCTACTTTTAAGCTTATTCTTTGATTTTAAGCTTATTTTTGAATTCTAATGACACGGAGACGATTATATGTGTTAGGGTTGTCATATAAGTAAACCAAATGTCATTTTTACCCACACACATTGCACAACATTCACACATTTGAATCATACTTGTAAAACGAATTGTGCATGCTTCTATTCTACTTTTAAGCTTATTCTTTGATTCTAAGCTTATTTTTGAATTCTAATGACACGGAGACGATTATATGTGTTAGGGTTGTCATATAAGTAAACCAAATGTCATTTCTAACCACACTCATTCCACAACATTCGCACATTTAAATCGAACTTGTAAAACGAATTGTGCATGCTTCTATTCTACTTTTAAGCTTATTCTTTGATTTTAAGCTTATTTTTGAATTCTAATGACACGGAGACGATTATATGTGTTAGGGTTGTCATATAAGTAAACCAAATGTCATTTTTACCCACACATATTGCACAACATTCACACATTTGAATCATACTTGTAAAACGAATTGTGCATGCTTCTATTCTACTTTTAAGCTTATTCTTTGATTCTAAGCTTATTTTTGAATTCTAATGACACGGAGATGATTATATGTGTTAGGGTTGTCATATAGTAAACCAAATATCATTTCTAACCACACTCATTGCACAAAATTCACACATTTGAATCGAACTTGTAAAACGAATTGTGCATGCTTCTATTCTACTTTTAAGCTTATTCTTTGATTTTAAGCTTATTTTTGAATTCTAATGACACGGAGATGATTATATGTGTTAGGGTTGTCATATAAGTAAACCAAATGTCATTTTTACCCACACATATTGCACAACATTCACACATTTGAATCATACTTGTAAAACGAATTGTGCATGCTTCTATTATACTTTTAAGCTTATTCTTTGATTCTAAGCTTATTTTTGAATTCTAATGACACGGAGACGATTATATGTGTTAGGGTTGTCATATAAGTAAACCAAATGTCATTTTTACCCACACATATTGCACAACATTCACACATTTGAATCATACTTGTAAAACGAATTGTGCATGCTTCTATTATACTTTTAAGCTTATTCTTTGATTCTAAGCTTATTTTTGAATTCTAATGACACGGAGACGATTATATGTGTTAGGGTTGTTATATAAGTAAACCAAATGTCATTTCTACCCTCACATTGCACAATATTCACACATTTGAATCAAACTTGTAAAACGAACCGTGCATGCTTCTATTCTACTTTTAAGCTTATTCTTTGATTCTAATCTTATTTTTGAATTCTAATGACACGGAGACGATTATATGTGTTAGGGTTGTTATATAAGTAAACCAAATGTCATTTCTAACCACACTCATTCCACAACATTCGCACATTTAAATCGAACTTGTAAAACGAATTGTGCATGCTTCTATTCTACTTTTAAGCTTATTCTTTGATTTTAAGCTTATTTTTGAATTCTAATGACACGGAGACGATTATATGTGTTAGGGTTGTCATATAAGTAAACCAAATGTCATTTTTACCCACACACATTGCACAACATTCACACATTTGAATCATACTTGTAAAACGAATTGTGCATGCTTCTATTCTACTTTTAAGCTTATTCTTTGATTCTAAGCTTATTTTTGAATTCTAATGACACGGAGACGATTATATGTGTTAGGGTTGTCATATAAGTAAACCAAATGTCAATACTAACCACACTCATTCCACAACATTCACACAATTGAATCAAACTTGTAAAACGAACTGTGCATGCTTCTATTCTAGTTTTAAGCTTATTCTTTGATTGTAAGCTTATTTTTGAATAATAATGACACGGAGACGATAATATGTGTTAGGGTTGTCATATAAGTAAACCAAATGTAATTTCTACCCACACACATTGCACAACATTCACACATTTGAATTATACTTGTAAAACGAACTGTGCATGCTTCTATTCTACTTTTAAGCTTATTCTTTGATTCTAAGCTTATTTTTGAATTCTAATGACACGGAGACGATTATATGTGTTAGGGTTGTTATATAAGTAAACCAAATGTCATTTCTAACCACACACATTGCACAACATTCACACATTTGAATCATACTTGTAAAACGAACTGTGCATGCATCTATTCTACTTTTAAGCTTATTCTTTGATTCTAAGCTTATTTTTGAATTCTAATGACACGGAGACGATTATATGTGTCAGAGTTGTCATATAAGTAAACCAAATGTCATTTCTAACCACACTCATTCCACAACATTCACACATTTGAATCGAACTTGTAAAACGAATTGTGCATGCTTCTATTCTACTTTTAAGCTTATTCTTTGATTCAAAGCTTATTTTTAAATTCTAATGACACGTAGACGATTATATGTGTTAGGTTTGTCATATAAGTAAACCAAATGTCATTTTTACCCACACACATTGCACAACATACACACATTTGAATCATACTTGAAAACGAATTGTGATACATGGGAGCTATGGGTCAAAGCTTATAGTGGAAGTTCAAGACTATCACTTCACCTTCCAGTCTCAATATCTTCTGCAGTACTCAATATTTCGAAGAACAATCAATTGTATAGGAAAGTTCATGATCTAAGCTTTCCGAAAAGTGGTCATATGCCTTAAATGGGTTAAGTAACGAAGGAGATATGCTTGTTTTAAGTTGAGCTGTCCAGTTTCTACGCGGGCACACAAGGATGGCCGAATCTGCTATATTCCCCAAGCCATGCACGTCCAAGGAAGTTCTTAGTAGATATAATACTTATTCTTATTTGTGTCTTTGTTTAAGTTTAGGAAAGTGTCTTATTTACAGTATTTTGTGGAATAAAGGAGCCTTAGAAGGTTTGCAAGTTGTTATAGAAGAGTTTAGGAAAGTTTCAGTAATAAGCTTGAAGTTGGTTTAAGGGAAGACCTAAAACTGGTTCTTAACTTGACTTTAGGTAAGTTTAGGAGTCTTAAGAGTAGTATAAATAGAGAGTCTTATTGTATTGTTTTTCATACAAGTTTGAGCATTAATATCAAAGAGTCGAAGGGAGTTTCCTTCAAAATCTTGGCCTTGCGAGGTATTCTTTTGGTTTGTACCTTGTTTCTATGTGATCTTGGTGCTTGCCGTTTGTTTGTGCTTGTTTCTTTGTGATCTTAGTACAAATTAGTCTTAGTCGAGTATTCTTGCGAGGATTCTAGACTAATTCATATCCTTTATTTTCTGTTTTAATTCCGCTGCGTTACAAATTCAAAAACACATAAAAATTAGAGCAAGTTTTACATCAAATTGGTATCAGAGCTTGGTTATAACAAACTTCTATGCTTTGTTAGTCTTGGTTGTGGTTGATTGTGGCTTATCAATGAATTATAAATTTCCTAAGTTTGATGGGAGTGGTGATTCTGAAGATTATTTAAATTGGGAAAGAAAGATCGAGCGTAAATTCAATCGAATTGGTTTTGATGATCGTGAAAGATTCGATCATGTGAAACTTATTTTGGTAAGAGACGCATTCCATTGGTTTGAAATTTTGAAGAAGCGACGCAAACATGAAGGTAAGTGCAAGATTCATTCGTGGGAAGTACTCAAGTGCAAGCTACGTAAACGATATATGCCAAGGAACTTTATTGAAGACGTGTCATTCAAAAAGTCGTCTTATGAGCATGAACAAGCAAATAATGATCTGATTTTGTTGGACATGATGAAGAAACTTGACCGTATGCAAGATGACTTGAAGAAAGTTAGGAGTGCACATCTTGAAAAGCATGATTCTTGTGAAGACAAAGAAGAAATCGAAGAAGTGATCTTGGAGGAACAATCGCAAGAACTTGAATTCATACAAATCCAAGAGCATGAAGAGATTGAGATTAGTGATCAAGACAAAACATTGGATCTTCATGATACTTCTAAAGAGGAAAGCATTGATTCTTCACTAAAGTCTTTTGGGGAAAACGAAATAAAGAGTGCGATTGAACATGAGGTTTTAATTGAAGATGAGATAGATGACAAATTTGTTTACCACAAATTTGAGACCAAGATTCCATACAAATCATTAATTGATCGCTATATTGATGAGAGACTTGAAGAAGATGTCAAAGGTAAATCCTGTTTGTCTTTCTTTCTTTATAACAATGGCATCGAAGTGAAAGATGAACAATACAACTCTAAACTTGATGTCCAAAACATGATGGACCATGAGAAGCTTAAAGAAAAGAGAACAGAGATTGAAGATCATGGTGTCGAAAAACTCATCAAGTACATTGAAGATGATGAGTTAAAGGACTTGTGCATATGTTTGGTGTTTGTACTTCTCTTTTTGATCCTTGTATATGATCCGGGTGGTTGTGAGAATGTGTTTCTCTACTATAGGACTTCAGATTCGAGGACGAATCTTTTCAAAGAAGGGGAGAATGATACATGGGAGCTATGGGTCAAAGCTTATAGTGGAAGTTCAAGACTATCACGTCACCTTCCAGTCTCAATATCTTCTGCAGTACTCAATATTTCGAAGAACAATCAATTGTATAGGAAAGTTCATGATCTAAGCTTTCCGAAAAGTGGTCATATGCCTTAAATGGTTAAGTAACGAAGGAGATATGCTTGTTTTAAGTTGAGCTGTCCAGTTTCTACGCGGGCACACAAGGATGGCCGAATCTGCTATATTCCCCAAGCCATGCACGTCCAAGGAAGTTCTTAGTAGATATAATACTTATTCTTATTTGTGTCTTTGTTTAAGTTTAGGAAAGTGTCTTATTTACAGTATTTTGTGGAATAAAGGAGCCTTAGAAGGTTTGCAAGTTGTTATAGAAGAGTTTAGGAAAGTTTCAGTAATAAGCTTGAAGTTGGTTTAAGGGAAGACCTAAAACTGGTTCTTAACTTGACTTTAGGTAAGTTTAGGAGTCTTAAGAGTAGTATAAATAGAGAGTCTTATTGTATTGTTTTTCATACAAGTTTGAGCATTAATATCAAAGAGTCGAAGGGAGTTTCCTTCAAAATCTTGGCCTTGCGAGGTATTCTTTTGGTTTGTACCTTGTTTCTATGTGATCTTGGTGCTTGCCGTTTGTTTGTGCTTGTTTCTTTGTGATCTTAGTACAAATTAGTCTTAGTCGAGTATTCTTGCGAGGATTCTAGACTAATTCATATCCTTTATTTTCTGTTTTAATTCCGCTGCGTTACAAATTCAAAAACACATAAAAATTAGAGCAAGTTTTACATCAAATTGTGCATGCTTCTATTCTACTTTTAAGCTTATTCTTTGATTCTAAGCTTATTTTTGAATTCTAATGACACGGAGACGATTATATGTGTTAGGGTTGTCATATAAGTAAAACCAAATGTCATTTCTAACCACACACATTGCACAACATTCACACATTTGAATCGAACTTGTAAAACGAACTATGCGTGCATCTATTCTACTTTTAAGCTTATTCTTTGATTCTAATCTTATTTTTGAATTCTAATGACACGGAGACGATAATATGTGTTAGGGTTGTCATATAAGTAAACCAAATGTCATTTTTACCCACACACATTGCACACCATTCACACATTTGAATCATACTTGTAAAACGAACTGTGCATACTTCTATTCTACTTTTAAGCTTATTTTTTGATTCTAAGCTTATTTTTGAATTCTAATGACACAAAGACGATTATATGTGTTAGGGTTGTCATATAAGTAAACCAAATGTCATTTCTATCCACACACATTGCACAACATTCACACATTTGAATCGAACTTGTAAAACGAACTGTGCATGCATCAATTCTACTTTTAAAGCTTATTCTTTGATTCTAAGCTTATTTTTGAATTTTAATGACACGGAGACGATTATATGTGTTAGGGTTGTCATATAAGTAAACCAAATGTCATTTCTAACCACACTCATTCCACCACATTCACACATTTGAATCGAATTTGTAAAACGAACTGTGCATGTTTCTATTCTACTTTTAAGCTTATTCTTTGATTCTAAGTTTTTTTTTTGAATTCTAATGACACGGAGACGATAATATGTGTTACGGTTGTCATATAAGTAAACCAAATGTCATTTTTACCCACACACATTGCACAAAATTCACACATTTGAATCGAACTGTGCATTCTTCTATTCTACTTTTACGCTTATTCTTTGATTCTAAGCTTATTTTTGAATTCTAATGACACGGAGACGATAATATGTGTTAGGGTTGTCATATAAGTAAACCAAATGTCATTTTTACCCACACACATTGCACAAAATTCACACATTTGAATCGAACTTGTAAAACGAATTGTGCATGCTTCTATTCTACTTTTAAGCTTATTCTTTGAATCTAAGCTTATTTTTTATTTCTAATGACACGGAGACGATAATATGTGTTAGGGTTGTCATATAAGTAAACCAAATGTAATTTCTACCCACACACATTGCACAACATTCACACATTTGAATCGAACTGTGCATGCTTCTATTCTACTTTTAAGCTTATTCTTTGATTCTAAGCTTATTTTTGAATTCTAATGACACGGAGATGATTATATGTGTTAGGGTTGTCATATAGTAAACCAAATATCATTTCTAACCACACTCATTGCACAAAATTCACATATTTGAATCGAACTTGTAAAACGAACTCTGCATGCTTTTATTCTACTTTTAAGCTTATTCTTTGATTCTAAGCTTATTTTTGAATTCTAATGACACGGAGACGATTATATGTGTTAGGGTTGTCATATAAGTAAACCAAATGTCATTTCCACCCTCACATTGCACAATATTCACACATTTGAATCAAACTTGTAAAACGAACCGTGCATGCTTCTATTCTACTTTTAAGCTTATTCTTTGATTCTAATCTTATTTTTGAATTCTAATGACACGGAGACGATTATATGTGTTAGGGTTGTCATATAAGTAAACCAAATGTCATTTCTAACCACACTCATTCCACAACATTCGCACATTTAAATCGAACTTGTAAAACGAATTGTGCATGCTTCTATTCTACTTTTAAGCTTATTCTTTGATTCTAAGCTTATTTTTGAATTCTAATGACACGGAGACGATTATATGTGTTAGGGTTGTCATATAAGTAAACCAAATGTCATTTTTACCCACACACATTGCACAACATTCACACATTTGAATCATACTTGTAAAACGAACTGTGCATGCTTCTATTCTACTTTTAAGCTTATTCTTTGATTCTAAGCTTATTTTTGAATTCTAATGACACGGAGACGATTATATGTGTCAGAGTTGTCATATAAGTAAACCAAATGTCATTTCTAACCACACTCATTCGACAACATTCACACATTTGAATCGGACTTGTAAAACGAATTGTGCATGCTTCTATTCTACTTTTAAACTTATTCTTTGATTCTAAGCTTATTTTTAAATTCTAATGACACGGAGACGATTATATGTGTTAGGGTTGTCATATAAGTAAACCAAATGTCATTTTTACCCACACATATTGCACAACATTCACACATTTGAATCATACTTGTAAAACGAATTGTGCATGCTTCTATTATACTTTTAAGCTTATTCTTTGATTCTAAGCTTATTTTTGAATTCTAATGACACGGAGATGATTATATGTGTTAGGGTTGTCATATAGTAAACCAAATATCATTTCTAACCACACTCATTGCACAAAATTCACACATTTGAATCGAACTTGTAAAACGAACTCTGCATGCTTTTATTCTACTTTTAAGCTTATTCTTTGATTCTAAGCTTATTTTTGAATTCTAATGACACGGAGACGATTATATGTGTTAGGGTTGTTATATAAGTAAACCAAATGTCATTTCTACCCTCACATTGCACAATATTCACAGATTTGAATCAAACTTGTAAAACGAACCGTGCATGCTTCTATTCTACTTTTAAGCTTATTCTTTGATTCTAATCTTATTTTTGAATTCTAATGACACGGAGACGATTATATGTGTTAGGGTTGTCATATAAGTAAACCAAATGTCATTTCTAACCACACTCATTCCACAACATTCGCACATTTAAATCGAACTTGTAAAACGAATTGTGCATGCTTCTATTCTACTTTTAAGCTTATTCTTTGATTTTAAGCTTATTTTTGAATTCTAATGACACGGAGACGATTATATGTGTTAGGGTTGTCATATAAGTAAACCAAATGTCATTTTTACCCACACACATTGCACAACATTCACACATTTGAATCATACTTGTAAAACGAATTGTGCATGCTTCTATTCTACTTTTAAGCTTATTCTTTGATTCTAAGCTTATTTTTGAATTCTAATGACACGGAGACGATTATATGTGTTAGGGTTGTCATATAAGTAAACCAAATGTCAATACTAACCACACTCATTCCACAACATTCACACAATTGAATCAAACTTGTAAAACGAACTGTGCATGCTTCTATTCTAGTTTTAAGCTTATTCTTTGATTGTAAGCTTATTTTTGAATAATAATGACACGGAGACGATAATATGTGTTAGGGTTGTCATATAAGTAAACCAAATGTAATTTCTACCCACACACATTGCACAACATTCACACATTTGAATCATACTTGTAAAACGAACTGTGCATGCATTTATTCTACTTTTAAGCTTATTCTTTGATTCTAAGCTTATTTTTGAATTCTAATGACACGGAGACGATTATATGTGTCAGAGTTGTCATATAAGTAAACCAAATGTCATTTCTAACCACACTCATTCGACAACATTCACACATTTGAATCGGACTTGTAAAACGAATTGTGCATGCTTCTATTCTACTTTTAAACTTATTCTTTGATTCTAAGCTTATTTTTAAATTCTAATGACACGGAGACGATTATATGTGTTAGGGTTGTCATATAAGTAAACCAAATGTCATTTTTACCCACACATATTGCACAACATTCACACATTTGAATCATACTTGTAAAACGAATTGTGCATGCTTCTATTATACTTTTAAGCTTATTCTTTGATTCTAAGCTTATTTTTTGAATTCTAATGACACGGAGATGATTATATGTGTTAGGGTTGTCATATAGTAAACCAAATATCATTTCTAACCACACTCATTGCACAAAATTCACACATTTGAATCGAACTTGTAAAACGAACTCTGCATGCTTTTATTCTACTTTTAAGCTTATTCTTTGATTCTAAGCTTATTTTTGAATTCTAATGACACGGAGACGATTATATGTGTTAGGGTTGTTATATAAGTAAACCAAATGTCATTTCTACCCTCACATTGCACAATATTCACACATTTGAATCAAACTTGTAAAACGAACCGTGCATGCTTCTATTCTACTTTTAAGCTTATTCTTTGATTCTAATCTTATTTTTGAATTCTAATGACACGAAGACGATTATATGTGTTAGGGTTGTCATATAAGTAAACCAAATGTCATTTCTAACCACACTCATTCCACAACATTCGCACATTTAAATCGAACTTGTAAAACGAATTGTGCATGCTTCTATTCTACTTTTAAGCTTATTCTTTGATTTTAAGCTTATTTTTGAATTCTAATGACACGGAGACGATTATATGTGTTAGGGTTGTCATATAAGTAAACCAAATGTCATTTTTACCCACACACATTGCACAACATTCACACATTTGAATCATACTTGTAAAACGAATTGTGCATGCTTCTATTCTACTTTTAAGCTTATTCTTTGATTCTAAGCTTATTTTTGAATTCTAATGACACGGAGACGATTATATGTGTTAGGGTTGTCATATAAGTAAACCAAATGTCAATACTAACCACACTCATTCCACAACATTCACACAATTGAATCAAACTTGTAAAACGAACTGTGCATGCTTCTATTCTAGTTTTAAGCTTATTCTTTGATTGTAAGCTTATTTTTGAATAATAATGACACGGAGACGATAATATGTGTTAGGGTTGTCATATAAGTAAACCAAATGTAATTTCTACCCACACACATTGCACAACATTCACACATTTGAATCATACTTGTAAAACGAACTGTGCATGCATTTATTCTACTTTTAAGCTTATTCTTTGATTCTAAGCTTATTTTTGAATTCTAATGACACGGAGACGATTATATGTGTCAGAGTTGTCATATAAGTAAACCAAATGTCATTTCTAACCACACTCATTCGACAACATTCACACATTTGAATCGGACTTGTAAAACGAATTGTGCATGCTTCTATTCTACTTTTAAACTTATTCTTTGATTCTAAGCTTATTTTTAAATTCTAATGACACGGAGACGATTATATGTGTTAGGGTTGTCATATAAGTAAACCAAATGTCATTTTTACCCACACATATTGCACAACATTCACACATTTGAATCATACTTGTAAAACGAATTGTGCATGCTTCTATTCTACTTTTAAGCTTATTCTTTGATTCTAAGCTTATTTTTGAATTCTAATGACACGGAGATGATTATATGTGTTAGGGTTGTCATATAGTAAACCAAATATCATTTCTAACCACACTCATTGCACAAAATTCACACATTTGAATCGAACTTGTAAAACGAACTCTGCATGCTTTTATTCTACTTTTAAGCTTATTCTTTGATTCTAAGCTTATTTTTGAATTCTAATGACACGGAGACGATTATATGTGTTAGGGTTGTTATATAAGTAAACCAAATGTCATTTCTACCCTCACATTGCACAATATTCACACATTTGAATCAAACTTGTAAAACGAACCGTGCATGCTTCTATTCTACTTTTAAGCTTATTCTTTGATTCTAATCTTATTTTTGAATTCTAATGACACGGAGACGATTATATGTGTTAGGGTTGTCATATAAGTAAACCAAATGTCATTTCTAACCACACTCATTCCACAACATTCGCACATTTAAATCGAACTTGTAAAACGAATTGTGCATGCTTCTATTCTACTTTTAAGCTTATTCTTTGATTTTAAGCTTATTTTTGAATTCTAATGACACGGAGACGATTATATGTGTTAGGGTTGTCATATAAGTAAACCAAATGTCATTTTTACCCACACATATTGCACAACATTCACACATTTGAATCATACTTGTAAAACGAATTGTGCATGCTTCTATTCTACTTTTAAGCTTATTCTTTGATTCTAAGCTTATTTTTGAATTCTAATGACACGGAGATGATTATATGTGTTAGGGTTGTCATATAGTAAACCAAATATCATTTCTAACCACACTCATTGCACAAAATTCACACATTTGAATCGAACTTGTAAAACGAACTCTGCATGCTTTTATTCTACTTTTAAGCTTATTCTTTGATTCTAAGCTTATTTTTGAATTCTAATGACACGGAGACGATTATATGTGTTAGGGTTGTTATATAAGTAAACCAAATGTCATTTCTACCCTCACATAGCACAATATTCACACATTTGAATCAAACTTGTAAAACGAACCGTGCATGCTTCTATTCTACTTTTAAGCTTATTCTTTGAATCTAATCTTATTTTTGAATTCTAATGACACGAAGACGATTATATGTGTTAGGGTTGTCATATAAGTAAACCAAATGTCATTTCTAACCACACTCATTCCACAACATTCGCACATTTAAATCGAACTTGTAAAACGAATTGTGCATGCTTCTATTCTACTTTTAAGCTTATTCTTTGATTTTAAGCTTATTTTTGAATTCTAATGACACGGAGACGATTATATGTGTTAGGGTTGTCATATAAGTAAACCAAATGTCATTTTTACCCACACACATTGCACAACATTCACACATTTGAATCATACTTGTAAAACGAATTGTGCATGCTTCTATTCTACTTTTAAGCTTATTCTTTGATTCTAAGCTTATTTTTGAATTCTAATGACACGGAGACGATTATATGTGTTAGGGTTGTCATATAAGTAAACCAAATGTCATTTCTAACCACACTCATTCCACAACATTCGCACATTTAAATCGAACTTGTAAAACGAATTGTGCATGCTTCTATTCTACTTTTAAGCTTATTCTTTGATTTTAAGCTTATTTTTGAATTCTAATGACACGGAGACGATTATATGTGTTAGGGTTGTCATATAAGTAAACCAAATGTCATTTTTACCCACACATATTGCACAACATTCACACATTTGAATCATACTTGTAAAACGAATTGTGCATGCTTCTATTCTACTTTTAAGCTTATTCTTTGATTCTAAGCTTATTTTTGAATTCTAATGACACGGAGATGATTATATGTGTTAGGGTTGTCATATAGTAAACCAAATATCATTTCTAACCACACTCATTGCACAAAATTCACACATTTGAATCGAACTTGTAAAACGAATTGTGCATGCTTCTATTCTACTTTTAAGCTTATTCTTTGATTTTAAGCTTATTTTTGAATTCTAATGACACGGAGACGATTATATGTGTTAGGGTTGTCATATAAGTAAACCAAATGTCATTTTTACCCACACACATTGCACAACATTCACACATTTGAATCATACTTGTAAAACGAATTGTGCATGCTTCTATTCTACTTTTAAGCTTATTCTTTGATTCTAAGCTTATTTTTGAATTCTAATGACACGGAGACGATTATATGTGTTAGGGTTGTCATATAAGTAAACCAAATGTCAATACTAACCACACTCATTCCACAACATTCACACAATTGAATCAAACTTGTAAAACGAACTGTGCATGCTTCTATTCTAGTTTTAAGCTTATTCTTTGATTGTAAGCTTATTTTTGAATAATAATGACACGGAGACGATAATATGTGTTAGGGTTGTCATATAAGTAAACCAAATGTAATTTCTACCCACACACATTGCACAACATTCACACATTTGAATCATACTTGTAAAACGAACTGTGCATGCATTTATTCTACTTTTAAGCTTATTCTTTGATTCTAAGCTTATTTTTGAATTCTAATGACACGGAGACGATTATATGTGTCAGAGTTGTCATATAAGTAAACCAAATGTCATTTTTACCCACACATATTGCACAACATTCACACATTTGAATCGGACTTGTAAAACGAATTGTGCATGCTTCTATTCTACTTTTAAACTTATTCTTTGATTCTAAGCTTATTTTTAAATTCTAATGACACGGAGACGATTATATGTGTTAGGGTTGTCATATAAGTAAACCAAATGTCATTTTTACCCACACATATTGCACAACATTCACACATTTGAATCATACTTGTAAAACGAATTGTGCATGCTTCTATTATACTTTTAAGCTTATTCTTTGATTCTAAGCTTATTTTTGAATTCTAATGACACGGAGATGATTATATGTGTTAGGGTTGTCATATAGTAAACCAAATATCATTTCTAACCACACTCATTGCACAAAATTCACACATTTGAATCGAACTTGTAAAACGAACTCTGCATGCTTTTATTCTACTTTTAAGCTTATTCTTTGATTCTAAGCTTATTTTTGAATTCTAATGACACGGAGACGATTATATGTGTTAGGGTTGTTATATAAGTAAACCAAATGTCATTTCTACCCTCACATTGCACAATATTCACACATTTGAATCAAACTTGTAAAACGAACCGTGCATGCTTCTATTCTACTTTTAAGCTTATTCTTTGATTCTAATCTTATTTTTGAATTCTAATGACACGGAGACGATTATATGTGTTAGGGTTGTCATATAAGTAAACCAAATGTCATTTCTAACCACACTCATTCCACAACATTCGCACATTTAAATCGAACTTGTAAAACGAATTGTGCATGCTTCTATTCTACTTTTAAGCTTATTCTTTGATTTTAAGCTTATTTTTGAATTCTAATGACACGGAGACGATTATATGTGTTAGGGTTGTCATATAAGTAAACCAAATGTCATTTTTACCCACACATATTGCACAACATTCACACATTTGAATCATACTTGTAAAACGAATTGTGCATGCTTCTATTATACTTTTAAGCTTATTCTTTGATTCTAAGCTTATTTTTGAATTCTAATGACACGGAGATGATTATATGTGTTAGGGTTGTCATATAGTAAACCAAATATCATTTCTAACCACACTCATTGCACAAAATTCACACATTTGAATCGAACTTGTAAAACGAACTCTGCATGCTTTTATTCTACTTTTAAGCTTATTCTTTGATTCTAAGCTTATTTTTGAATTCTAATGACACGGAGACGATTATATGTGTTAGGGTTGTTATATAAGTAAACCAAATGTCATTTCTACCCTCACATTGCACAATATTCACACATTTGAATCAAACTTGTAAAACGAACCGTGCATGCTTCTATTCTACTTTTAAGCTTATTCTTTGATTCTAATCTTATTTTTGAATTCTAATGACACGGAGACGATTATATGTGTTAGGGTTGTCATATAAGTAAACCAAATGTCATTTCTAACCACACTCATTCCACAACATTCGCACATTTAAATCGAACTTGTAAAACGAATTGTGCATGCTTCTATTCTACTTTTAAGCTTATTCTTTGATTTTAAGCTTATTTTTGAATTCTAATGACACGGAGACGATTATATGTGTTAGGGTTGTCATATAAGTAAACCAAATGTCATTTTTACCCACACACATTGCACAACATTCACACATTTGAATCATACTTGTAAAACGAATTGTGCATGCTTCTATTCTACTTTTAAGCTTATTCTTTGATTCTAAGCTTATTTTTGAATTCTAATGACACGGAGACGATTATATGTGTTAGGGTTGTCATATAAGTAAACCAAATGTCAATACTAACCACACTCATTCCACAACATTCACACAATTGAATCAAACTTGTAAAACGAACTGTGCATGCTTCTATTCTAGTTTTAAGCTTATTCTTTGATTGTAAGCTTATTTTTGAATAATAATGACACGGAGACGATAATATGTGTTAGGGTTGTCATATAAGTAAACCAAATGTAATTTCTACCCACACACATTGCACAACATTCACACATTTGAATCATACTTGTAAAACGAACTGTGCATGCATTTATTCTACTTTTAAGCTTATTCTTTGATTCTAAGCTTATTTTTGAATTCTAATGACACGGAGACGATTATATGTGTCAGAGTTGTCATATAAGTAAACCAAATGTCATTTCTAACCACACTCATTCGACAACATTCACACATTTGAATCGGACTTGTAAAACGAATTGTGCATGCTTCTATTCTACTTTTAAACTTATTCTTTGATTCTAAGCTTATTTTTAAATTCTAATGACACGGAGACGATTATATGTGTTAGGGTTGTCATATAAGTAAACCAAATGTCATTTTTACCCACACATATTGCACAACATTCACACATTTGAATCATACTTGTAAAACGAATTGTGCATGCTTCTATTATACTTTTAAGCTTATTCTTTGATTCTAAGCTTATTTTTGAATTCTAATGACACGGAGACGATTATATGTGTCAGAGTTGTCATATAAGTAAACCAAATGTCATTTCTAACCACACTCATTCGACAACATTCACACATTTGAATCGGACTTGTAAAACGAATTGTGCATGCTTCTATTCTACTTTTAAACTTATTCTTTGATTCTAAGCTTATTTTTAAATTCTAATGACACGGAGACGATTATATGTGTTAGGGTTGTCATATAAGTAAACCAAATGTCATTTTTACCCACACATATTGCACAACATTCACACATTTGAATCATACTTGTAAAACGAATTGTGCATGCTTCTATTATACTTTTAAGCTTATTCTTTGATTCTAAGCTTATTTTTGAATTCTAATGACACGGAGATGATTATATGTGTTAGGGTTGTCATATAGTAAACCAAATATCATTTCTAACCACACTCATTGCACAAAATTCACACATTTGAATCGAACTTGTAAAACGAACTCTGCATGCTTTTATTCTACTTTTAAGCTTATTCTTTGATTCTAAGCTTATTTTTGAATTCTAATGACACGGAGACGATTATATGTGTTAGGGTTGTTATATAAGTAAACCAAATGTCATTTCTACCCTCACATTGCACAATATTCACACATTTGAATCAAACTTGTAAAACGAACCGTGCATGCTTCTATTCTACTTTTAAGCTTATTCTTTGATTCTAAGCTTATTTTTGAATTCTAATGACACGGAGACGATTATATGTGTCAGAGTTGTCATATAAGTAAACCAAATGTCATTTCTAACCACACTCATTCGACAACATTCACACATTTGAATCGGACTTGTAAAACGAATTGTGCATGCTTCTATTCTACTTTTAAACTTATTCTTTGATTCTAAGCTTATTTTTAAATTCTAATGACACGGAGACGATTATATGTGTTAGGGTTGTCATATAAGTAAACCAAATGTCATTTTTACCCACACATATTGCACAACATTCACACATTTGAATCATACTTGTAAAACGAATTGTGCATGCTTCTATTATACTTTTAAGCTTATTCTTTGATTCTAAGCTTATTTTTGAATTCTAATGACACGGAGATGATTATATGTGTTAGGGTTGTCATATAGTAAACCAAATATCATTTCTAACCACACTCATTGCACAAAATTCACACATTTGAATCGAACTTGTAAAACGAACTCTGCATGCTTTTATTCTACTTTTAAGCTTATTCTTTGATTCTAAGCTTATTTTTGAATTCTAATGACACGGAAACGATTATATGTGTTAGGGTTGTTATATAAGTAAACCAAATGTCATTTCTACCCTCACATTGCACAATATTCACACATTTGAATCAAACTTGTAAAACGAACCGTGCATGCTTCTATTCTACTTTTAAGCTTATTCTTTGATTCTAATCTTATTTTTGAATTCTAATGACACGGAGACGATTATATGTGTTAGGGTTGTTATATAAGTAAACCAAATGTCATTTCTAACCACACTCATTCCACAACATTCGCACATTTAAATCGAACTTGTAAAACGAATTGTGCATGCTTCTATTCTACTTTTAAGCTTATTCTTTGATTTTAAGCTTATTTTTGAATTCTAATGACACGGAGACGATTATATGTGTTAGGGTTGTCATATAAGTAAACCAAATGTCATTTTTACCCACACACATTGCACAACATTCACACATTTGAATCATACTTGTAAAACGAATTGTGCATGCTTCTATTCTACTTTTAAGCTTATTCTTTGATTCTAAGCTTATTTTTGAATTCTAATGACACGGAGACGATTATATGTGTTAGGGTTGTCATATAAGTAAACCAAATGTCAATACTAACCACACTCATTCCACAACATTCACACAATTGAATCAAACTTGTAAAACGAACTGTGCATGCTTCTATTCTAGTTTTAAGCTTATTCTTTGATTGTAAGCTTATTTTTGAATAATAATGACACGGAGACGATAATATGTGTTAGGGTTGTCATATAAGTAAACCAAATGTAATTTCTACCCACACACATTGCACAACATTCACACATTTGAATCATACTTGTAAAACGAACTGTGCATGCTTCTATTCTACTTTTAAGCTTATTCTTTGATTCTAAGCTTATTTTTGAATTCTAATGACACGGAGACGATTATATGTGTTAGGGTTGTTATATAAGTAAACCAAATGTCATTTCTAACCACACACATTGCACAACATTCACACATTTGAATCATACTTGTAAAACGAACTGTGCATGCATCTATTCTACTTTTAAGCTTATTCTTTGATTCTAAGCTTATTTTTGAATTCTAATGACACGGAGACGATTATATGTGTCAGAGTTGTCATATAAGTAAACCAAATGTCATTTCTAACCACACTCATTCCACAACATTCACACATTTGAATCGAACTTGTAAAACGAATTGTGCATGCTTCTATTCTACTTTTAAGCTTATTCTTTGATTCAAAGCTTATTTTTAAATTCTAATGACACGTAGACGATTATATGTGTTAGGTTTGTCATATAAGTAAACCAAATGTCATTTTTACCCACACACATTGCACAACATACACACATTTGAATCATACTTGAAAACGAATTGTGATACATGGGAGCTATGGGTCAAAGCTTATAGTGGAAGTTCAAGACTATCACTTCACCTTCCAGTCTCAATATCTTCTGCAGTACTCAATATTTCGAAGAACAATCAATTGTATAGGAAAGTTCATGATCTAAGCTTTCCGAAAAGTGGTCATATGCCTTAAATGGGTTAAGTAACGAAGGAGATATGCTTGTTTTAAGTTGAGCTGTCCAGTTTCTACGCGGGCACACAAGGATGGCCGAATCTGCTATATTCCCCAAGCCATGCACGTCCAAGGAAGTTCTTAGTAGATATAATACTTATTCTTATTTGTGTCTTTGTTTAAGTTTAGGAAAGTGTCTTATTTACAGTATTTTGTGGAATAAAGGAGCCTTAGAAGGTTTGCAAGTTGTTATAGAAGAGTTTAGGAAAGTTTCAGTAATAAGCTTGAAGTTGGTTTAAGGGAAGACCTAAA
Source organism: Spergularia marina (assembly GCA_963680865.1). NCBI lineage: Eukaryota > Viridiplantae > Streptophyta > Magnoliopsida > Caryophyllales > Caryophyllaceae > Spergularia > Spergularia marina. The sequence continues at coordinate 13,766,088 of OY804553.1, read as the reverse complement.
ACTGGTTCTTAACTTGACTTTAGGTAAGTTTAGGAGTCTTAAGAGTAGTATAAATAGAGAGTCTTATTGTATTGTTTTTCATACAAGTTTGAGCATTAATATCAAAGAGTCGAAGGGAGTTTCCTTCAAAATCTTGGCCTTGCGAGGTATTCTTTTGGTTTGTACCTTGTTTCTATGTGATCTTGGTGCTTGCCGTTTGTTTGTGCTTGTTTCTTTGTGATCTTAGTACAAATTAGTCTTAGTCGAGTATTCTTGCGAGGATTCTAGACTAATTCATATCCTTTATTTTCTGTTTTAATTCCGCTGCGTTACAAATTCAAAAACACATAAAAATTAGAGCAAGTTTTACATCAAATTGGTATCAGAGCTTGGTTATAACAAACTTCTATGCTTTGTTAGTCTTGGTTGTGGTTGATTGTGGCTTATCAATGAATTATAAATTTCCTAAGTTTGATGGGAGTGGTGATTCTGAAGATTATTTAAATTGGGAAAGAAAGATCGAGCGTAAATTGAATCGAATTGGTTTTGATGATCGTGAAAGATTCGATCATGTGAAACTTATTTTGGTAAGAGACGCATTCCATTGGTTTGAAATTTTGAAGAAGCGACGCAAACATGAAGGTAAGTGCAAGATTCATTCGTGGGAAGTACTCAAGTGCAAGCTACGTAAACGATATATGCCAAGGAACTTTATTGAAGACGTGTCATTCAAAAAGTCGTCTTATGAGCATGAACAAGCAAATAATGATCTGATTTTGTTGGACATGATGAAGAAACTTGACCGTATGCAAGATGACTTGAAGAAAGTTAGGAGTGCACATCTTGAAAAGCATGATTCTTGTGAAGACAAAGAAGAAATCGAAGAAGTGATCTTGGAGGAACAATCGCAAGAACTTGAATTCATACAAATCCAAGAGCATGAAGAGATTGAGATTAGTGATCAAGACAAAACATTGGATCTTCATGATACTTCTAAAGAGGAAAGCATTGATTCTTCACTAAAGTCTTTTGGGGAAAACGAAATAAAGAGTGCGATTGAACATGAGGTTTTAATTGAAGATGAGATAGATGACAAATTTGTTTACCACAAATTTGAGACCAAGATTCCATACAAATCATTAATTGATCGCTATATTGATGAGAGACTTGAAGAAGATGTCAAAGGTAAATCCTGTTTGTCTTTCTTTCTTTATAACAATGGCATCGAAGTGAAAGATGAACAATACAACTCTAAACTTGATGTCCAAAACATGATGGACCATGAGAAGCTTAAAGAAAAGAGAACAGAGATTGAAGATCATGGTGTCGAAAAACTCATCAAGTACATTGAAGATGATGAGTTAAAGGACTTGTGCATATGTTTGGTGTTTGTACTTCTCTTTTTGATCCTTGTATATGATCCGGGTGGTTGTGAGAATGTGTTTCTCTACTATAGGACTTCAGATTCGAGGACGAATCTTTTCAAAGAAGGGGAGAATGATACATGGGAGCTATGGGTCAAAGCTTATAGTGGAAGTTCAAGACTATCACGTCACCTTCCAGTCTCAATATCTTCTGCAGTACTCAATATTTCGAAGAACAATCAATTGTATAGGAAAGTTCATGATCTAAGCTTTCCGAAAAGTGGTCATATGCCTTAAATGGTTAAGTAACGAAGGAGATATGCTTGTTTTAAGTTGAGCTGTCCAGTTTCTACGCGGGCACACAAGGATGGCCGAATCTGCTATATTCCCCAAGCCATGCACGTCCAAGGAAGTTCTTAGTAGATATAATACTTATTCTTATTTGTGTCTTTGTTTAAGTTTAGGAAAGTGTCTTATTTACAGTATTTTGTGGAATAAAGGAGCCTTAGAAGGTTTGCAAGTTGTTATAGAAGAGTTTAGGAAAGTTTCAGTAATAAGCTTGAAGTTGGTTTAAGGGAAGACCTAAAACTGGTTCTTAACTTGACTTTAGGTAAGTTTAGGAGTCTTAAGAGTAGTATAAATAGAGAGTCTTATTGTATTGTTTTTCATACAAGTTTGAGCATTAATATCAAAGAGTCGAAGGGAGTTTCCTTCAAAATCTTGGCCTTGCGAGGTATTCTTTTGGTTTGTACCTTGTTTCTATGTGATCTTGGTGCTTGCCGTTTGTTTGTGCTTGTTTCTTTGTGATCTTAGTACAAATTAGTCTTAGTCGAGTATTCTTGCGAGGATTCTAGACTAATTCATATCCTTTATTTTCTGTTTTAATTCCGCTGCGTTACAAATTCAAAAACACATAAAAATTAGAGCAAGTTTTACATCAAATTGTGCATGCTTCTATTCTACTTTTAAGCTTATTCTTTGATTCTAAGCTTATTTTTGAATTCTAATGACACGGAGACGATTATATGTGTTAGGGTTGTCATATAAGTAAAACCAAATGTCATTTCTAACCACACACATTGCACAACATTCACACATTTGAATCGAACTTGTAAAACGAACTATGCGTGCATCTATTCTACTTTTAAGCTTATTCTTTGATTCTAATCTTATTTTTGAATTCTAATGACACGGAGACGATAATATGTGTTAGGGTTGTCATATAAGTAAACCAAATGTCATTTTTACCCACACACATTGCACACCATTCACACATTTGAATCATACTTGTAAAACGAACTGTGCATACTTCTATTCTACTTTTAAGCTTATTTTTTGATTCTAAGCTTATTTTTGAATTCTAATGACACAAAGACGATTATATGTGTTAGGGTTGTCATATAAGTAAACCAAATGTCATTTCTATCCACACACATTGCACAACATTCACACATTTGAATCGAACTTGTAAAACGAACTGTGCATGCATCAATTCTACTTTTAAAGCTTATTCTTTGATTCTAAGCTTATTTTTGAATTTTAATGACACGGAGACGATTATATGTGTTAGGGTTGTCATATAAGTAAACCAAATGTCATTTCTAACCACACTCATTCCACCACATTCACACATTTGAATCGAATTTGTAAAACGAACTGTGCATGTTTCTATTCTACTTTTAAGCTTATTCTTTGATTCTAAGTTTTTTTTTTGAATTCTAATGACACGGAGACGATAATATGTGTTACGGTTGTCATATAAGTAAACCAAATGTCATTTTTACCCACACACATTGCACAAAATTCACACATTTGAATCGAACTGTGCATTCTTCTATTCTACTTTTACGCTTATTCTTTGATTCTAAGCTTATTTTTGAATTCTAATGACACGGAGACGATAATATGTGTTAGGGTTGTCATATAAGTAAACCAAATGTCATTTTTACCCACACACATTGCACAAAATTCACACATTTGAATCGAACTTGTAAAACGAATTGTGCATGCTTCTATTCTACTTTTAAGCTTATTCTTTGAATCTAAGCTTATTTTTTATTTCTAATGACACGGAGACGATAATATGTGTTAGGGTTGTCATATAAGTAAACCAAATGTAATTTCTACCCACACACATTGCACAACATTCACACATTTGAATCGAACTGTGCATGCTTCTATTCTACTTTTAAGCTTATTCTTTGATTCTAAGCTTATTTTTGAATTCTAATGACACGGAGATGATTATATGTGTTAGGGTTGTCATATAGTAAACCAAATATCATTTCTAACCACACTCATTGCACAAAATTCACATATTTGAATCGAACTTGTAAAACGAACTATGCATGCTTTTATTCTACTTTTAAGCTTATTCTTTGATTCTAAGCTTATTTTTGAATTCTAATGACACGGAGACGATTATATGTGTTAGGGTTGTCATATAAGTAAACCAAATGTCATTTCCACCCTCACATTGCACAATATTCACACATTTGAATCAAACTTGTAAAACGAACCGTGCATGCTTCTATTCTACTTTTAAGCTTATTCTTTGATTCTAATCTTATTTTTGAATTCTAATGACACGGAGACGATTATATGTGTTAGGGTTGTCATATAAGTAAACCAAATGTCATTTCTAACCACACTCATTCCACAACATTCGCACATTTAAATCGAACTTGTAAAACGAATTGTGCATGCTTCTATTCTACTTTTAAGCTTATTCTTTGATTCTAAGCTTATTTTTGAATTCTAATGACACGGAGACGATTATATGTGTTAGGGTTGTCATATAAGTAAACCAAATGTCATTTTTACCCACACACATTGCACAACATTCACACATTTGAATCATACTTGTAAAACGAACTGTGCATGCTTCTATTCTACTTTTAAGCTTATTCTTTGATTCTAAGCTTATTTTTGAATTCTAATGACACGGAGACAATTATATGTGTAAGGGTTGTCATATAAGTAAACCAAATGTCATTTCTAACCACACTCATTCCACAACATTCACACATTTGAATCGAACTTGTAAAACGAATTGTGCATGCTTCTATTCTACTTTTAAGCTTATTCTTTGATTCTAAGCTTATTTTTAAATTCTAATGACACGTAGACGATTATATGTGTTAGGGTTGTCATATAAGTAAACCAAATGTCATTTTTACCCACACACATTGCACAACATTCACACATTTGAATCATACTTGAAAACGAATTGTGCATGCTTCTATTCTACTTTTAAGCTTATTCTTTGATTCTAAGCTTATTTTTGAATTCTAATGACACGGAGACGATTATATGTGTTAGGGTTGTCATATAAGTAAAACCAAATGTCATTTCTAACCACACACATTGCACAACATTCACACATTTGAATCGAACTTGTAAAACGAACTATGCGTGCATCTATTCTACTTTTAAGCTTATTCTTTGATTCTAATCTTATTTTTGAATTCTAATGACACGGAAACGATAATATGTGTTAGGGTTGTCATATAAGTAAACCAAATGTCATTTTTACCCACACACATTGCACACCATTCACACATTTGAATCATACTTGTAAAACGAACTGTGCATACTTCTATTCTACTTTTAAGCTTATTCTTTGATTCTAAGCTTATTTTTGAATTCTAATGACACAAAGACGATTATATGTGTTAGGGTTGTCATATAAGTAAACCAAATGTCATTTCTATCCACACACATTGCACAACATTCACACATTTGAATCGAACTTGTAAAACGAACTGTGCATGCATCAATTCTACTTTTAAAGCTTATTCTTTGATTCTAAGCTTATTTTTGAATTTTAATGACACGGAGACGATTATATGTGTTAGGGTTGTCATATAAGTAAACCAAATGTCATTTCTAACCACACTCATTCCACAACACTCACACATTTGAATCGAATTTGTAAAACGAACTGTGCATGTTTCTATTCTACTTTTAAGCTTATTCTTTGATTCTAAGTTTTTTTTTTGAATTCTAATGACACGGAGACGATAATATGTGTTACGGTTGTCATATAAGTAAACCAAATGTCATTTTTACCCACACACATTGCACAAAATTCACACATTTGAATCGAACTGTGCATTCTTCTATTCTACTTTTACGCTTATTCTTTGATTCTAAGCTTATTTTTGAATTCTAATGACACGGAGACGATAATATGTGTTAGGGTTGTCATATAAGTAAACCAAATGTCATTTTTACCCACACACATTGCACAAAATTCACACATTTGAATCGAACTTGTAAAACGAATTGTGCATGCTTCTATTCTACTTTTAAGCTTATTCTTTGAATCTAAGCTTATTTTTGATTTCTAATGACACGGAGACGATAATATGTGTTAGGGTTGTCATATAAGTAAACCAAATGTAATTTCTACCCACACACATTGCACAACATTCACACATTTGAATCGAACTGTCCATGCTTCTATTCTACTTTTAAGCTTATTCTTTGATTCTAAGCTTATTTTTGAATTCTAATGACACGGAGATGATTATATGTGTTAGGGTTGTCATATAGTAAACCAAATATCATTTCTAACCACACTCATTGCACAAAATTGACATATTTGAATCGAACTTGTAAAACGAACTCTGCATGCTTTTATTCGACTTTTAAGCTTATTCTTTGATTCTAAGCTTATTTTTGAATTCTAATGACACGGAGACGATTATATGTGTTAGGGTTGTCATATAAGTAAACCAAATGTCATTTCTACCCTCACATTGCACAATATTCACACATTTGAATCAAACTTGTAAAACGAACCGTGCATGCTTCTATTCTACTTTTAAGCTTATTCTTTGATTCTAATCTTATTTTTGAATTCTAATGACACGGAGACGATTATATGTGTTAGGGTTGTCATATAAGTAAACCAAATGTCATTTCTAACCACACTCATTCCACAACATTCGCACATTTAAATCGAACTTGTAAAACGAATTGTGCATGCTTCTATTCTACTTTTAAGCTTATTCTTTGATTCTAAGCTTATTTTTGAATTCTAATGACACGGAGACGATTATATGTGTTAGGGTTGTCATATAAGTAAACCAAATGTCATTTTTACCCACACACATTGCACAACATTCACACATTTGAATCATACTTGTAAAACGAACTGTGCATGCTTCTATTCTACTTTTAAGCTTATTCTTTGATTCTAAGCTTATTTTTGAATTCTAATGACACGGAGACAATTATATGTGTAAGGGTTGTCATATAAGTAAACCAAATGTCATTTCTAACCACACTCATTCCACAACATTCACACATTTGAATCGAACTTGTAAAACGAATTGTGCATGCTTCTATTCTACTTTTAAGCTTATTCTTTGATTCTAAGCTTATTTTTAAATTCTAATGACACGTAGACGATTATATGTGTTAGGGTTGTCATATAAGTAAACCAAATGTCATTTTTACCCACACACATTGCACAACATTCACACATTTGAATCATACTTGAAAACGAATTGTGCATGCTTCTATTCTACTTTTAAGCTTATTCTTTGATTCTAAGCTTATTTTTGAATTCTAATGACACGGAGACGATTATATGTGTTAGGGTTGTCATATAAGTAAAACCAAATGTCATTTCTAACCACACACATTGCACAACATTCACACATTTGAATCGAACTTGTAAAACGAACTATGCGTGCATCTATTCTACTTTTAAGCTTATTCTTTGATTCTAATCTTATTTTTGAATTCTAATGACACGGAAACGATAATATGTGTTAGGGTTGTCATATAAGTAAACCAAATGTCATTTTTACCCACACACATTGCACACCATTCACACATTTGAATCATACTTGTAAAACGAACTGTGCATACTTCTATTCTACTTTTAAGCTTATTCTTTGATTCTAAGCTTATTTTTGAATTCTAATGACACAAAGACGATTATATGTGTTAGGGTTGTCATATAAGTAAACCAAATGTCATTTCTATCCACACACATTGCACAACATTCACACATTTGAATCGAACTTGTAAAACGAACTGTGCATGCATCAATTCTACTTTTAAAGCTTATTCTTTGATTCTAAGCTTATTTTTGAATTTTAATGACACGGAGACGATTATATGTGTTAGGGTTGTCATATAAGTAAACCAAATGTCATTTCTAACCACACTCATTCCACAACACTCACACATTTGAATCGAATTTGTAAAACGAACTGTGCATGTTTCTATTCTACTTTTAAGCTTATTCTTTGATTCTAAGTTTTTTTTTTGAATTCTAATGACACGGAGACGATAATATGTGTTACGGTTGTCATATAAGTAAACCAAATGTCATTTTTACCCACACACATTGCACAAAATTCACACATTTGAATCGAACTGTGCATTCTTCTATTCTACTTTTACGCTTATTCTTTGATTCTAAGCTTATTTTTGAATTCTAATGACACGGAGACGATAATATGTGTTAGGGTTGTCATATAAGTAAACCAAATGTCATTTTTACCCACACACATTGCACAAAATTCACACATTTGAATCGAACTTGTAAAACGAATTGTGCATGCTTCTATTCTACTTTTAAGCTTATTCTTTGAATCTAAGCTTATTTTTGATTTCTAATGACACGGAGACGATAATATGTGTTAGGGTTGTCATATAAGTAAACCAAATGTAATTTCTACCCACACACATTGCACAACATTCACACATTTGAATCGAACTGTCCATGCTTCTATTCTACTTTTAAGCTTATTCTTTGATTCTAAGCTTATTTTTGAATTCTAATGACACGGAGATGATTATATGTGTTAGGGTTGTCATATAGTAAACCAAATATCATTTCTAACCACACTCATTGCACAAAATTGACATATTTGAATCGAACTTGTAAAACGAACTCTGCATGCTTTTATTCGACTTTTAAGCTTATTCTTTGATTCTAAGCTTATTTTTGAATTCTAATGACACGGAGACGATTATATGTGTTAGGGTTGTCATATAAGTAAACCAAATGTCATTTCTACCCTCACATTGCACAATATTCACACATTTGAATCAAACTTGTAAAACGAACCGTGCATGCTTCTATTCTACTTTTAAGCTTATTCTTTGATTCTAATCTTATTTTTGAATTCTAATGACACGGAGACGATTATATGTGTTAGGGTTGTCATATAAGTAAACCAAATGTCATTTCTAACCACACTCATTCCACAACATTCGCACATTTAAATCGAACTTGTAAAACGAATTGTGCATGCTTCTATTCTACTTTTAAGCTTATTCTTTGATTCTAAGCTTATTTTTGAATTCTAATGACACGGAGAGGATTATATGTGTTAGGGTTGTCATATAAGTAAACCAAATGTCATTTTTACCCACACACATTGCACAACATTCACACATTTGAATCATACTTGTAAAACGAACTGTGCATGCTTCTATTCTACTTTTAAGCTTATTCTTTGATTCTAAGCTTATTTTTGAATTCTAATGACACGGAGACAATTATATGTGTAAGGGTTGTCATATAAGTAAACCAAATGTCATTTCTAACCACACTCATTCCACAACATTCACATATTTGAATCGAACTTGTAAAACGAATTGTGCATGCTTCTATTCTACTTTTAAGCTTATTCTTTGATTCTAAGCTTATTTTTGAATTCTAATGACACGGAGACAATTATATGTGTAAGGGTTGTCATATAAGTAAACCAAATGTCATTTCTAACCACACTCATTCCACAACATTCACATATTTGAATCGAACTTGTAAAACGAATTGTGCATGCTTCTATTCTACTTTTAAGCTTATTCTTTGATTCTAATCTTATTTTTGAATTCTAATGACACAAAGACGATTATATGTGTTAGGGTTGTCATATAAGTAAACCAAATGTCATTTCTATCCACACACATTGCACAACATTCACACATTTGAATCGAACTTGTAAAACGAACTGTGCATGCATCAATTCTACTTTTAAAGCTTATTCTTTGATTCTAAGCTTGTTTTTGAATTTTAATGACACGGAGACGATTATATGTGTTAGGGTTGTCATATAAGTAAACCAAATGTCATTTCTAACCACACTCATTCCACAACATTCACACATTTGAATCGAATTTGTAAAACGAACTGTGCATGTTTCTATTCTACTTTTAAGCTTATTCTTTGATTCTAAGTTTTTTTTTTGAATTCTAATGACACGGAGACGATAATATGTGTTACGGTTGTCATATAAGTAAACCAAATGTCATTTTTACCCACACACATTGCACAAAATTCACACATTTGAATCGAACTGTGCATTCTTCTATTCTACTTTTACGCTTATCCTTTGATTCTAAGCTTATTTTTGAATTCTAATGACACGGAGACGATAATATGTGTTAGGGTTGTCATATAAGTAAACCAAATGTCATTTTTACCCACACACATTGCACAAAATTCACACATTTGAATCGAACTTGTAAAACGAATTGTGCATGCTTCTATTCTACTTTTAAGCTTATTCTTTGAATCTAAGCTTATTTTTGATTTCTAATGACACGGAAACGATAATATGTGTTAGGGTTGTCATATAAGTAAACCAAATGTAATTTCTACCCACACACATTGCACAACATTCACACATTTCAATCAAACTGTCCATGCTTCTATTCTACTTTTAAGCTTATTCTTTGATTCTAAGCTTATTTTTGAATTCTAATGACACGGAGATGATTATATGTGTTAGGGTTGTCATATAGTAAACCAAATATCATTTCTAACCACACTCATTGCACAAAATTCACATATTTGAATCGAACTTGTAAAACGAACTCTGCATTCTTTTATTCTACTTTTAAGCTTATTCTTTGATTCTAAGCTTATTTTTGAATTCTAATGACACGGAGACGATTATATGTGTTAGGGTTGTCATATAAGTAAACCAAATGTCATTTCTACCCTCACATTGCACAATATTCACACATTTGAATCAAACTTGTAAAACGAACCGTGCATGCTTCTATTCTACTTTTAAGCTTATTCTTTGATTCTAATCTTATTTTTGAATTCTAATGACACGGAGACGATTATATGTGTTAGGGTTGTCATATAAGTAAACCAAATGTCATTTCTAACCACACTCATTCCACAACATTCGCACATTTAAATCGAACTTGTAAAACGAATTGTGCATGCTTCTATTCTACTTTTAAGCTTATTCTTTGATTCTAAGCTTATTTTTGAATTCTAATGACACGGAGACGATTATATGTGTTAGGGTTGTCATATAAGTAAACCAAATGTCATTTTTACCCACACACATTGCACAACATTCACACATTTGAATCATACTTGTAAAACGAACTGTGCATGCTTCTATTCTACTTTTAAGCTTATTCTTTGATTCTAAGCTTATTTTTGAATTCTAATGACACGGAGACAATTATATGTGTAAGGGTTGTCATATAAGTAAACCAAATGTCATTTCTAACCACACTCATTCCACAACATTCACACATTTGAATCGAACTTGTAAAACGAATTGTGCATGCTTCTATTCTACTTTTAAGCTTATTCTTTGATTCTAAGCTTATTTTTAAATTCTAATGACACGTAGACGATTATATGTGTTAGGGTTGTCATATAAGTAAACCAAATGTCAATTTTACCCACACACATTGCACAACATTCACACATTTGAATCATACTTGAAAACGAATTGTGCATGCTTCTATTCTACTTTTAAGCTTATTCTTTGATTCTAAGCTTATTTTTGAATTCTAATGACACGGAGACGATTATATGTGTTAGGGTTGTCATATAAGTAAAACCAAATGTCATTTCTAACCACACACATTGCACAACATTCACACATTTGAATCGAACTTGTAAAACGAACTATGCGTGCATCTATTCTACTTTTAAGCTTATTCTTTGATTCTAATCTTATTTTTGAATTATAATGACACGGAGACGATAATATGTGTTAGGGTTGTCATATAAGTAAACCAAATGTCATTTTTACCCACACACATTGCACACCATTCACACATTTGAATCATACTTGTAAAACGAACTCTGCATGCTTTTATTCTACTTTTAAGCTTATTCTTTGATTCTAAGCTTATTTTTGAATTCTAATGACACAAAGACGATTATATGTGTTAGGGTTGTCATATAAGTAAACCAAATGTCATTTCTATCCACACACATTGCACAACATTCACACATTTGAATCGAACTTGTAAAACGAACTGTGCATGCATCAATTCTACTTTTAAAGCTTATTCTTTGATTCTAAGCTTATTTTTGAATTTTAATGACACGGAGACGATTATATGTGTTAGGGTTGTCATATAAGTTAACCAAATGTCATTTTTACCCACACACATTGCACACCATTCACACATTTGAATCGAACTTGTAAAACGAACTGTGCATGCATCAATTCTACTTTTAAAGCTTATTCTTTGATTCTAAGCTTATTTTTGAATTTTAATGACACGGAGACGATAATATGTGTTAGGGTTGTCATATAAGTAAACCAAATGTCATTTTTACCCACACACATTGCACACCATTCACACATTTGAATCATACTTGTAAAACGAACTGTGCATACTTCTATTCTACTTTTAAGCTTATTCTTTGATTCTAAGCTTATTTTTGAATTCTAATGACACAAAGACGATTATATGTGTTAGGGTTGTCATATAAGTAAACCAAATGTCATTTCTATCCACACACATTGCACAACATTCACACATTTGAATCGAACTTGTAAAACGAACTGTGCATGCATCAATTCAACTTTTAAAGCTTATTCTTTGATTCTAAGCTTATTTTTGAATTTTAATGACACGGAGACGATTATATGTGTTAGGGTTGTCATATAAGTAAACCAAATGTCATTTCTAACCACACTCATTCCACAACATTCACACATTTGAATCGAATTTGTAAAACGAACTGTGCATGTTTCTATTCTACTTTTAAGCTTATTCTTTGATTCTAAGTTTTTTTTTTGAATTCTAATGACACGGAGACGATAATATGTGTTACGGTTGTCATATAAGTAAACCAAATGTCATTTTTACCCACACACATTGCACAAAATTCACACATTTGAATCGAACTGTGCATTCTTCTATTCTACTTTTACGCTTATTCTTTGATTCTAAGCTTATTTTTGAATTCTAATGACACGGAGACGATAATATGTGTTAGGGTTGTCATATAAGTAAACCAAATGTCATTTTTACCCACTGATACATGGGAGCTATGGGTCAAAGCTTATAGTGGAAGTTCAAGACTATCACGTCACCTTCCAGTCTCAATATCTTCTGAAGTACTCAATATTTCGAAGAACAATCAATTGTATAGGAAAGTTCATGATCTAAGCTTTCCGAAAAGTGGTCATATGCCTTAAATGGTTAAGTAACGAAGGAGATATGCTTGTTTTAAGTTGAGCTGTCCAGTTTCTACGCGGGTACACGAGAATGGCCGAAACTGCTATATTCCCCAAGCCATGCACGTCCAAGGAAGTTCTTAGTAGATATAATACTTATTCTTATTTGTGTCTTTGTTTAAGTTTAGGAAAGTGTCTTATTTACAGTATTTTGTGGAATAAAGGAGCCTTAGAAGGTTTCCATGTTGTTATAGAAGAGTTTAGGAAAGTTTCAGTAATAAGCTTGAAGTTGGTTTAAGGGAAGACCTAAAACTGGTTCTTAACTTGACTTTAGGTAAGTTTAGGAGTCTTAAGAGTAGTATAAATAGAGAGTCTTATTGTATTGTTTTTCATACAAGTTTGAGCATTAATATCAAAGAGTCGAAGGGAGTTTCCTTCAAAATCTTGGCCTTGCGAGGTATTCTTTTGGTTTGTACCTTGTTTCTATGTGATCTTGGTGCTTGCCGTTTGTTTGTGCTTGTTTCTTTGTGATCTTAGTACAAATTAGTCTTAGTCGAGTATTCTTGCGAGGATTCTAGACTAATTCATATCCTTTATTTTCCAGTTTTAACTCCGCTGCGTTACAAACTCAAAAACACATAAAAATTAGAGCAAGTTTTACATCAAATTGGTATCAGAGCTTGGTTGTAACAAACTTCTATGCTTTGTTAGTCTTGGTGTGGTTGATTTTGGTTTATCAATGAATTATAAATTTCCTAAGTTTGATGGGAGTGGTGATTCTGAAGATTATTTAAATTGGGAAAGAAAGATCGAGCGTAAATTCAATCGAATTGGTTTTGATGATCGTGAAAGATTCGATCATGTGAAACTTATTTTGGTAAGAGACGCATTCCATTGGTTTGAAATTTTGAAGAAGCGACGCAAACATGAAGGTAAGTGCAAGATTCATTCGTGGTAAGTACTCAAGTGCAAGCTACGTAAACGATATATGCCAAGGAACTTTATTGAAGATGTGTCGTCCAAAAAGTCGTCTTATGAGCATGAACAAGCAAATAATGATCTGATTTTGTTGGACATGATGAAGAAACTTGACCGTATGCAAGATGACTTGAAGAAAGTTAGGAGTGCACATCTTGAAAAACATGATTCTTGTGAAGACAAAGAAAAAATCAAAGAAGTGATCTTGGAGGAACAATCGCAAGTACATGAATTCATACAAATCCAAGAGCATGAAGAGATTGAGATTACTGATCTAGACAAAACATTGGATCTTCATGATACTTCTAAAGAGGAAAGCATTGATTCTTCACTAAAGTCTTTTGGGGAAAACGAAATAAAGAGTGCGATTGAACATGAGGTTCTAATTGAAGATGAGATAGATGACAAATTTGTTTACCACAAATTTGAGACCAAGATTCCATACAAATCATTAATTGATCGCTATATTGATGAGAGACTTGAAGAAGATGTCAAAGGTAAATCCTGTTTGTCTTTCTTTCTTTATAACAATGGCATCGAAGTGAAAGATGAACAATACAACTCTAAACTTGATGTCCAAAACATGATGGACCATGAGAAGCTTAAAGAAAAGAGAACAGAGATTGAAGATTATGGTGTCGAAAAACTCATCAAGTACATTGAAGATGATGAGTTAAAGGACTTGTGCATATGTTTGGTGTTTGTACTTCTCTTTTTGATCCTTGTATATGATCCGGGTGGTTGTGAGAATGTGTTTCTCTACTATAGGACTTCAGATTCGAGGACGAATCTTTTCAAAGAAGGGGAGAATGATACATGGGAGCTATGGGTCAAAGCTTATAGTGGAAGTTCAAGACTATCACGTCACCTTCCAGTCTCAATATCTTCTGAAGTACTCAATATTTCGAAGAACAATCAATTGTATAGGAAAGTTCATGATCTAAGCTTTCCGAAAAGTGGTCATATGCCTTAAATGGTTAAGTAACGAAGGAGATATGCTTGTTTTAAGTTGAGCTGTCCAGTTTCGACGCGGGTACACGAGAATGGCCGAAACTGCTATATTCCCCAAGCCATGCACGTCCAAGGAAGTTCTTAGTAGATATAATACTTATTCTTATTTGTGTCTTTGTTTAAGTTTAGGAAAGTGTCTTATTTACAGTATTTTGTGGAATAAAGGAGCCTTAGAAGGTTTCCATGTTGTTATAGAAGAGTTTAGGAAAGTTTCAGTAATAAGCTTGAAGTTGGTTTAAGGGAAGACCTAAAACTGGTTCTTAACTTGACTTTAGGTAAGTTTAGGAGTCTTAAGAGTAGTATAAATAGAGAGTCTTATTGTATTGTTTTTCATACAAGTTTGAGCATTAATATCAAAGAGTCGAAGGGAGTTTCCTTCAAAATCTTGGCCTTGCGAGGTATTCTTTTGGTTTGTACCTTGTTTCTATGTGATCTTGGTGCTTGCCGTTTGTTTGTGCTTGTTTCTTTGTGATCTTAGTACAAATTAGTCTTAGTCGAGTATTCTTGCGAGGATTCTAGACTAATTCATATCCTTTATTTTCTGTTTTAACTCCGCTGCGTTACAAACTCAAAAACACATAAAAATTAGAGCAAGTTTTACATCACCCACACACATTGCACAAAATTCACACATTTGAATCGAACTTGTAAAACGAATTGTGCATGCTTCTATTCTACTTTTAAGCTTATTCTATGAATCTAAGCTTATTTTTGATTTCTAATGACACGGAGACGATAATATGTGTTAGGGTTGTCATATAAGTAAACCAAATGTAATTTCTACCCACACACATTGCACAACATTCACACATTTGAATCGAACTGTGCATGCTTCTATTCTACTTTTAAGCTTATTCTTTGATTCTAAGCTTATTTTTGAATTCTAATGACACGGAGATGATTATATGTGTTAGGGTTGTCATATAGTAAACCAAATATCATTTCTAACCACACTCATTGCACAAAATTCACATATTTGAATCGAACTTGTAAAACGAACTCTGCATGCTTTTATTCTACTTTTAAGCTTATTCTTTGATTCTAAGCTTATTTTTGAATTCTAATGACACGGAGACGATTATATGTGTTAGGGTTGTCATATAAGTAAACCAAATGTCATTTCTACCCTCACATTGCACAATATTCACACATTTGAATCAAACTTGTAAAACGAACCGTGCATGCTTCTATTCTACTTTTAAGCTTATTCTTTGATTCTAATCTTATTTTTGAATTCTAATGACACGGAGACGATTATATGTGTTAGGGTTGTCATATAAGTAAACCAAATGTCATTTCTAACCACACTCATTCCCCAACATTCGCACATTTAAATCGAACTTGTAAAACGAATTGTGCATGCTTCTATTCTACTTTTAAGCTTATTCTTTGATTCTAAGCTTATTTTTGAATTCTAATGACACGGAGACAATTATATGTGTAAGGGTTGTCATATAAGTAAACCAAATGTCATTTCTAACCACACTCATTCCACAACATTCGCACATTTAAATCGAACTTGTAAAACGAATTGTGCATGCTTCTATTCTACTTTTAAGCTTATTCTTTGATTCTAAGCTTATTTTTGAATTCTAATGACACGGAGACGATTATATGTGTTAGGGTTGTCATATAAGTAAACCAAATGTCATTTTTACCCACACACATTGCACAACATTCACACATTTGAATCATACTTGTAAAACGAACTGTGCATGCTTCTATTCTACTTTTAAGCTTATTCTTTGATTCTAAGCTTATTTTTGAATTCTAATGACACGGAGACAATTATATGTGTAAGGGTTGTCATATAAGTAAACCAAATGTCATTTCTAACCACACTCATTCCACAACATTCACACATTTGAATCGAACTTGTAAAACGAATTGTGCATGCTTCTATTCTACTTTTAAGCTTATTCTTTGATTCTAAGCTTATTTTTAAATTCTAATGACACGTAGACGATTATATGTGTTAGGGTTGTCATATAAGTAAACCAAATGTCAATTTTACCCACACACATTGCACAACATTCACACATTTGAATCATACTTGAAAACGAATTGTGCATGCTTCTATTCTACTTTTAAGCTTATTCTTTGATTCTAAGCTTATTTTTGAATTCTAATGACACGGAGACGATTATATGTGTTAGGGTTGTCATATAAGTAAAACCAAATGTCATTTCTAACCACACACATTGCACAACATTCACACATTTGAATCGAACTTGTAAAACGAACTATGCGTGCATCTATTCTACTTTTAAGCTTATTCTTTGATTCTAATCTTATTTTTGAATTCTAATGACACGGAGACGATAATATGTGTTAGGGTTGTCATATAAGTAAACCAAATGTCATTTTTACCCACACACATTGCACACCATTCACACATTTGAATCATACTTGTAAAACGAACTGTGCATACTTCTATTCTACTTTTAAGCTTATTCTTTGATTCTAAGCTTATTTTTGAATTCTAATGACACAAAGACGATTATATGTGTTAGGGTTGTCATATAAGTAAACCAAATGTCATTTCTATCCACACACATTGCACAACATTCACACATTTGAATCGAACTTGTAAAACGAACTGTGCATGCATCAATTCTACTTTTAAAGCTTATTCTTTGATTCTAAGCTTATTTTTGAATTTTAATGACACGGAGACGATTATATGTGTTAGGGTTGTCATATAAGTTAACCAAATGTCATTTTTACCCACACACATTGCACACCATTCACACATTTGAATCGAACTTGTAAAACGAACTGTGCATGCATCAATTCTACTTTTAAAGCTTATTCTTTGATTCTAAGCTTATTTTTGAATTTTAATGACACGGAGACGATAATATGTGTTAGGGTTGTCATATAAGTAAACCAAATGTCATTTTTACCCACACACATTGCACACCATTCACACATTTGAATCATACTTGTAAAACGAACTGTGCATACTTCTATTCTACTTTTAAGCTTATTCTTTGATTCTAAGCTTATTTTTGAATTCTAATGACACAAAGACGATTATATGTGTTCACTACTACATTAATGACATATTGCAACACCTTAAAATCGTTACCTTAGACCCAAATAAACGTTACAATAGACCTAAGGTAACGCGCAGAGGCGCTGCAAATACCCGCGCTGCATTAGGTCTAAGGTAACGCAAATTTGGGTCTAATGTAACGCTTATTGCTTTGAATCATGTAAGCGTTACCTTAGCTCATAGTGTTGTTACAATAGGTATAATGTAAAGCTAACGAAGCTAAGGCAACGCTCTTGCTTTCAATTGCAATGATATGCACTGCATCTAATGCAACGCTAACTAGAATGACCGACATTAATACTATTTTGGCGGAAATAATAATAATAATAATAATAATAATAATAATAATAATAATATTATTATTATTATTATTATTATTATTATTATTATTATTATTATTATTATTATTATTATTATTTACCGTATGTATATAATAAGAAAAGTACAAATAATATTAAAATAATTAATTTGATAGCTTATAATTAATTAATAAATAGCGCTTTGATTACAAAATCCAATCAAGCTATCTAAAATGTATGTGCCAAGACGTATAATGACCACCTACAGCTCAAAAGCCAAAACAAATTGCTAGCACATGAGATAATCGTTTCTTATCCAAAAAATTATATCTACAAAATTTCATTGGCTAGCTAGTAGCTTGAGCTTTGCTTAAAGTCTTTCCGCACTATTCCAATAAAGCATCATCTTTGTTGCGATCCTCAATCATCTACAAACATTGAGAAGCAAAATGGCAACAATAATATCAAATTCCTTGCAAAACAAATAATGTTACTTTTGTGAATGACATAATGTCGAGGGAATTGATACACTATCAAACCTAAAATTTCAAACTAAGGGATATAATCTCCCTATATATGTTGCGTTCCTATAGAAAATTCGCCATGACCTCCACGTAAGATACACATCCAAAAAAATCATACGACCATATCATAGAATCCTGCATAGCAATCTCCACAACCACCACTACTTCCACCATGTTGTACACTTCACCAACCATATCCATGCCAACACTACTTCACAAAATTTATATGAAATGACAAGTTTATATTATAAGATTGGCCCTCTATAAGAAATCCTCTTATGACAAAGAAGAACAAAGAGGGGAATACACGAATAAGAGAGCCAATGCTTCTCCATCTAGATTGGTGTCTGCCTTGATAGCATACTAACATACCAAAGCTAAGAGATCAGACCAGACTAACAAATGAAACTCAAGCTAAGCAACAGTATACAACTCCCTTTTGCTCATAGTTTCCATTATGTTGTTCTTTCTTATTTTACTTATAACATTGTCCAAAAAAAATCCAAGATGTGCACAACTATCCAACTTTCAGCATTATGACCAGTGCTTATAGTTCAAAGCAACCACGTCAGAATGTCTTTGACAACCAGGCTACTAATTTAGTTCAACCAAGTCATAGTCTCTAACTCCATTCGTTCTCTTTTGGTAGTAAATTTAGTTCTCATACCATAGAAGCGTCATAAAGTCAGTTGATATAGAGAAAGAGCAAGAGAGTTTAAAAGATAGAGAGAGAAAAGTATTGAACCTGATTAGCTGTGCTCGTTCCAACTGATGGTAGGCTATTTTGCGTATCTTGATGTTTTTTGGGATCACTACTTGGATCACGAGGCTGAATGCTCACATGAAAATCAGGAACAACGAGATTCATACCAGGATTTGCTGCCTGAAATTGGGTGATGATGGTGGTAGCTATCTGATGTCCAATACGTGACACTACATCTTGATGTAAAACCTACTCTAATTTTTATGTGTTTTTGAATTTGTAACGCAGCGGAATTAAAACAGAAAATAAAGGATATGAATTAGTCTAGAATCCTCGCAAGAATACTCGACTAAGACTAATTTGTACTAAGATCACAAAGAAACAAGCACAAACAAACGGCAAGCACCAAGATCACATAGAAACAAGGTACAAACCAAAAGAATACCTCGCAAGGCCAAGATTTTGAAGGAAACTCCCTTCGACTCTTCGATATTAATGCTCAAACTTGTATGAAAAACAATACAATAAGACTCTCTATTTATACTACTCTTAAGACTCCTAAACTTACCTAAAGTCAAGTTAAGAACCAGATTTGGATCTTCCCTTAAACAGACTTCATGCTTATTGCTGAAACTTTCCTAAACTCTCCTATAACAACTTGGAAACCTTTTAAGGCTCCTTTATTCCACAAAATTACTGTAAATTAGACACTTTCCTAAACTTAAACAAAGACACAAATAATAATAAGTATTATATCTACTAAGAACTTCCTTGGACGTGCATGGCTTGGGGAATATAGCAGATTCGGCCATCCTTGTGTGCTCGCGTAGAAACTGGACAACTCAACTTAAAACAGGCATATCTCCTTCGTTACTTAACCAATTAAGGCATATGACCACTTTTCGGAAAGCTTAGATTAAGAACTTTACTTTCCAATTTATGGATCCTCTAAATACTGAATAGTTTAAAAGATATCTAGCCTGGAAGTTGACGTGATGGTCTTTAACTTCTATTATTAGCTTTGACCCATAGCTCCCATGCATCACATCTGATTGTATTCTCTCCATATAAAGCACAATACCAACAAATTAAAGCACAATAAAGTACCAACAAATTAAAAATAAAGTACAAATTTAAAGTATTAGCTATTAACCACAAACATGAACTAACAACAATGATGTTTTGATACTCACATGTCTAGAAACATTGAGACGGGGCCCTTGAGTTGTAATCTAGAACCACCAGCAAAAGAGAGTAGTCTTAGAAACACCAATTGAAGAGCTGCGAGAGAAGCCAAAAACACCACCAAGCACTAGTCAAAACAAAAATATAACCAGTAGCTCACAATGTAGAATCATGGAGAAAAGAGTATGCTATGAAATCATAAAATCATACGAGAGTAAACTTTTTGCATTTACTTTGTCATTCTTGCCATATTGTCATAAGAAGCCTATTTCATTCAGAAAGATCATTACTTTCACATCTAAATCTGAAATCGTCAACAGCAGGTGGACTTCTAATAGAGCAGCCGTGCTCAGTGAAAGGGTGAAGGCATTCTGGTTTAGAACAGTGCCATGTACACTTTTGTACTATGTGTATAACTACTCTTGAGTCATTCCGGTAAAATACTTAAAAAGGAAAGAGATATTTTATGTTGCAGACAGGGGATTCAAAAAGCAGATATCAAGGCAATAAAGTGAACCAAAATCCTGTGACTGTTTCACTTTTCATAGCCCACCAGCATACGAGAACAGGTTAACCCGAAGTAAGTAGTGTGAAAGATCAAACACTTAACAAGTGACAACATTATGTTTTCATAAATTCAATGTTTTCCAAGTCTGTCTTCTTTAAGCAATTTTTCTCAGAATGTATGAAATATGTAGGTCTAGACTGTACAGAGCAGTTTCTACTTTCTAACAGGGAAACTACTGAAGGGAAGCAGGCGAAAACTCATTCCTAGGGAGACATACTGATATACAGAAGGTCTACGTAATGTTGTTGATGCAGGTGCATAGGTCTCCTCAAGTACTTTGTTTAACAGATGCACATTGTTCCCTCGACTGGTCCCGACATTGTTCCCTCGACTGGTCCATGCACCATATCGACATTGGTCCCTCGACGGGTCCATGCGTTATTCATGAGTTCACGACGATGCTTGATATGGTCTAAGAAGTTTTCTATACTCAGAGCTGCCATAAATGATCAAGTTATTTAATAATAATTTGTTATTATTAACTTGATTATATATGATTGATCATCTCATATATTGTGGATTAATTTCACTCTAATATTTCAGAAATCATCAGCTCCAAGTGGTGGAACACTAGCCTACTATCACCCAGTTGTTTTTAAAGAAGAAGTCTTGACTATCCAAATGCAAAAGCTCATGCTCAGCCTTTCAATTCCTAAATTATCTAAACTTAATTCCTTTTAAGTTGATAATTTACTTAAATAATATCTTATGTAAATATATCTTGTTTGTGTGTATCAAGGCTGCTAGTGGGGATCATTACCCGTGCAATTTCTAGCTGCAGGAAGGCACAACTGTTCAGGCCCTTTTTCCTTTCTTTTGTTATTGTAATCTAGTGATATTTTCATGTTTTATTATTGTTTATGGCAAAGGAGTATGAACACTCATTTTGTCAAGTTCCAGCTTTCCTCATAAGGTAAGGAAAGCCTTGTATATTTAAGCTGCTATTGTTTTCTTAAGACAACAACTTGAAATATAAGCAAAACCTTGAGAATTCGTTCCTCTTCTTGGTCTTCAGTAAACTTGTGTTTAAGGAGCACTTGTTGGTGAGCCAACTGAACTCCGTACTCAGCTCAATTCCTAAACTAAAGATCTTTACAACACAATACTCACAAATTCATACAACATAAACAATCAGGTTTGCGCATGATTCCTAGGCAAAACACAAAGCAGTGAGTGAGTAAGGCAAGAATTATGTATATGCCGAGTGACAAACACAGCTTAAAAGAGTTGACAAATACAGAATCTGCTCCTTGGCTCATTTTTACGAAAACGCATCAGAAACATCAGTGGCATGGAGAAAGCCAGAAAACAATTTCCCTAGACTATGCATTATAGACAATAACAAATGTCTAGTGCAACTGCCAATGACTTACTGCCACAAAATCAAGCATAGAGAAAAGAAGCAGAAACCAGATACAAACCTCATTCAGGACTGCGAGTCTGGTCTTCAATAAATTTCAATGCTTCGTCTCTGGAGATAATATTGACCCGACTAACACCTTATTATGTATAATCAACAAAAATACAAACCCAGAATCATAAACAAGATATTAATGAAAAAAATGAAGTATAAAAATGAAGAGGGGATGAAATATGCAGGAAAAAATTACCTAATACATGACGAGGACGATAAAGCAGCGAGATGAAGATGGCTGAATCTGTCACCACCACCACCAGTGCGAAAGACCAAAGGAGAGCGAGTGTCGGAAATAGGACAAATTATGAGTACCCAATTCAGATTGAATTAAATTGGGGCTAAAAATTCATAAAAATTGGGGAAAACATCAAAATCATGAACCCAGAATACTTACTCAAAAGACTCGGGTCGATTTCGCCTAAATACTTCAATTTCTTGCCCAAATCAATTTGACCAAAATCATTCAAAATCAAAACTTGATGCGTGGGAGTAGTGAAGTTGAGATCAATTAAGGACGATACGGGATTGAGAAATTTGAGAGTATGTCATGATTTTTGTTGAATTTTCAGCTGAGAGAGTGAAGTTTGAGTTAGGGTTTGGGAATAGCATTGTCCAGTACAGAAAATTTGGGAGGGAGAAGCTCAGTTGTCGCGCCCAATTTTTAGCATGGCTTTTTTTTTTTTTTTTTTTTTTTAAAGTAGCGTTGCATTAGCTTAGGTAAGGCAACGGAAAATTTCAAATGCAACGCCTATCTATAGACCGTTACATTAGACGTTGCAATAGATACTTCCTTAGAGGAATAAATAGGAAAGTGTTGCAATAGGTTAGCAAATGTAACGCCTATCTATATACCGTTACATTAGAAGTGTTGCATTAGGTCATTTTTGTAGTAGTGGTTAGGGTTGTCATATAAGTAAACCAAATGTCATTTCTATCCACACACATTGCACAACATTCACACATTTGAATCGAACTTGTAAAACGAACTGTGCATGCATCAATTCAACTTTTAAAGCTTATTCTTTGATTCTAAGCTTATTTTTGAATTTTAATGACACGGAGACGATTATATGTGTTAGGGTTGTCATATAAGTAAACCAAATGTCATTTCTAACCACACTCATTCCACAACATTCACACATTTGAATCGAATTTGTAAAACGAACTGTGCATGTTTCTATTCTACTTTTAAGCTTATTCTTTGATTCTAAGTTTTTTTTTTGAATTCTAATGACACGGAGACGATAATATGTGTTACGGTTGTCATATAAGTAAACCAAATGTCATTTTTACCCACACACATTGCACAAAATTCACACATTTGAATCGAACTGTGCATTCTTCTATTCTACTTTTACGCTTATTCTTTGATTCTAAGCTTATTTTTGAATTCTAATGACACGGAGACGATAATATGTGTTAGGGTTGTCATATAAGTAAACCAAATGTCATTTTTACCCACTGATACATGGGAGCTATGGGTCAAAGCTTATAGTGGAAGTTCAAGACTATCACGTCACCTTCCAGTCTCAATATCTTCTGAAGTACTCAATATTTCGAAGAACAATCAATTGTATAGGAAAGTTCATGATCTAAGCTTTCCGAAAAGTGGTCATATGCCTTAAATGGTTAAGTAACGAAGGAGATATGCTTGTTTTAAGTTGAGCTGTCCAGTTTCTACGCGGGTACACGAGAATGGCCGAAACTGCTATATTCCCCAAGCCATGCACGTCCAAGGAAGTTCTTAGTAGATATAATACTTATTCTTATTTGTGTCTTTGTTTAAGTTTAGGAAAGTGTCTTATTTACAGTATTTTGTGGAATAAAGGAGCCTTAGAAGGTTTCCATGTTGTTATAGAAGAGTTTAGGAAAGTTTCAGTAATAAGCTTGAAGTTGGTTTAAGGGAAGACCTAAAACTGGTTCTTAACTTGACTTTAGGTAAGTTTAGGAGTCTTAAGAGTAGTATAAATAGAGAGTCTTATTGTATTGTTTTTCATACAAGTTTGAGCATTAATATCAAAGAGTCGAAGGGAGTTTCCTTCAAAATCTTGGCCTTGCGAGGTATTCTTTTGGTTTGTACCTTGTTTCTATGTGATCTTGGTGCTTGCCGTTTGTTTGTGCTTGTTTCTTTGTGATCTTAGTACAAATTAGTCTTAGTCGAGTATTCTTGCGAGGATTCTAGACTAATTCATATCCTTTATTTTCCAGTTTTAACTCCGCTGCGTTACAAACTCAAAAACACATAAAAATTAGAGCAAGTTTTACATCAAATTGGTATCAGAGCTTGGTTGTAACAAACTTCTATGCTTTGTTAGTCTTGGTGTGGTTGATTTTGGTTTATCAATGAATTATAAATTTCCTAAGTTTGATGGGAGTGGTGATTCTGAAGATTATTTAAATTGGGAAAGAAAGATCGAGCGTAAATTCAATCGAATTGGTTTTGATGATCGTGAAAGATTCGATCATGTGAAACTTATTTTGGTAAGAGACGCATTCCATTGGTTTGAAATTTTGAAGAAGCGACGCAAACATGAAGGTAAGTGCAAGATTCATTCGTGGTAAGTACTCAAGTGCAAGCTACGTAAACGATATATGCCAAGGAACTTTATTGAAGATGTGTCGTCCAAAAAGTCGTCTTATGAGCATGAACAAGCAAATAATGATCTGATTTTGTTGGACATGATGAAGAAACTTGACCGTATGCAAGATGACTTGAAGAAAGTTAGGAGTGCACATCTTGAAAAACATGATTCTTGTGAAGACAAAGAAAAAATCAAAGAAGTGATCTTGGAGGAACAATCGCAAGTACATGAATTCATACAAATCCAAGAGCATGAAGAGATTGAGATTACTGATCTAGACAAAACATTGGATCTTCATGATACTTCTAAAGAGGAAAGCATTGATTCTTCACTAAAGTCTTTTGGGGAAAACGAAATAAAGAGTGCGATTGAACATGAGGTTCTAATTGAAGATGAGATAGATGACAAATTTGTTTACCACAAATTTGAGACCAAGATTCCATACAAATCATTAATTGATCGCTATATTGATGAGAGACTTGAAGAAGATGTCAAAGGTAAATCCTGTTTGTCTTTCTTTCTTTATAACAATGGCATCGAAGTGAAAGATGAACAATACAACTCTAAACTTGATGTCCAAAACATGATGGACCATGAGAAGCTTAAAGAAAAGAGAACAGAGATTGAAGATTATGGTGTCGAAAAACTCATCAAGTACATTGAAGATGATGAGTTAAAGGACTTGTGCATATGTTTGGTGTTTGTACTTCTCTTTTTGATCCTTGTATATGATCCGGGTGGTTGTGAGAATGTGTTTCTCTACTATAGGACTTCAGATTCGAGGACGAATCTTTTCAAAGAAGGGGAGAATGATACATGGGAGCTATGGGTCAAAGCTTATAGTGGAAGTTCAAGACTATCACGTCACCTTCCAGTCTCAATATCTTCTGAAGTACTCAATATTTCGAAGAACAATCAATTGTATAGGAAAGTTCATGATCTAAGCTTTCCGAAAAGTGGTCATATGCCTTAAATGGTTAAGTAACGAAGGAGATATGCTTGTTTTAAGTTGAGCTGTCCAGTTTCGACGCGGGTACACGAGAATGGCCGAAACTGCTATATTCCCCAAGCCATGCACGTCCAAGGAAGTTCTTAGTAGATATAATACTTATTCTTATTTGTGTCTTTGTTTAAGTTTAGGAAAGTGTCTTATTTACAGTATTTTGTGGAATAAAGGAGCCTTAGAAGGTTTCCATGTTGTTATAGAAGAGTTTAGGAAAGTTTCAGTAATAAGCTTGAAGTTGGTTTAAGGGAAGACCTAAAACTGGTTCTTAACTTGACTTTAGGTAAGTTTAGGAGTCTTAAGAGTAGTATAAATAGAGAGTCTTATTGTATTGTTTTTCATACAAGTTTGAGCATTAATATCAAAGAGTCGAAGGGAGTTTCCTTCAAAATCTTGGCCTTGCGAGGTATTCTTTTGGTTTGTACCTTGTTTCTATGTGATCTTGGTGCTTGCCGTTTGTTTGTGCTTGTTTCTTTGTGATCTTAGTACAAATTAGTCTTAGTCGAGTATTCTTGCGAGGATTCTAGACTAATTCATATCCTTTATTTTCTGTTTTAACTCCGCTGCGTTACAAACTCAAAAACACATAAAAATTAGAGCAAGTTTTACATCACCCACACACATTGCACAAAATTCACACATTTGAATCGAACTTGTAAAACGAATTGTGCATGCTTCTATTCTACTTTTAAGCTTATTCTATGAATCTAAGCTTATTTTTGATTTCTAATGACACGGAGACGATAATATGTGTTAGGGTTGTCATATAAGTAAACCAAATGTAATTTCTACCCACACACATTGCACAACATTCACACATTTGAATCGAACTGTGCATGCTTCTATTCTACTTTTAAGCTTATTCTTTGATTCTAAGCTTATTTTTGAATTCTAATGACACGGAGATGATTATATGTGTTAGGGTTGTCATATAGTAAACCAAATATCATTTCTAACCACACTCATTGCACAAAATTCACATATTTGAATCGAACTTGTAAAACGAACTCTGCATGCTTTTATTCTACTTTTAAGCTTATTCTTTGATTCTAAGCTTATTTTTGAATTCTAATGACACGGAGACGATTATATGTGTTAGGGTTGTCATATAAGTAAACCAAATGTCATTTCTACCCTCACATTGCACAATATTCACACATTTGAATCAAACTTGTAAAACGAACCGTGCATGCTTCTATTCTACTTTTAAGCTTATTCTTTGATTCTAATCTTATTTTTGAATTCTAATGACACGGAGACGATTATATGTGTTAGGGTTGTCATATAAGTAAACCAAATGTCATTTCTAACCACACTCATTCCCCAACATTCGCACATTTAAATCGAACTTGTAAAACGAATTGTGCATGCTTCTATTCTACTTTTAAGCTTATTCTTTGATTCTAAGCTTATTTTTGAATTCTAATGACACGGAGACAATTATATGTGTAAGGGTTGTCATATAAGTAAACCAAATGTCATTTCTAACCACACTCATTCCACAACATTCACACATTTGAATCGAACTTATAAAACGAACTATGCATGCTTCTATTCTACTTTTATGCTTATTCTTTGATTCTAAGCTTATTTTTGAATTCTAATGACACGGAGACGATAATATGTGTTAGGGTTGTCATATAAGTAAACCAAATGTCATTTTTACCCACACACATTGCACAAAATTCACACATTTGAATCGAACTTGTAAAACGAATTGTGCATGCTTCTATTCTACTTTTAAGCTTATTCTTTGAATCTAAGCTTATTTTTGATTTCTAATGACACGGAAACGATAATATGTGTTAGGGTTGTCATATAAGTAAACCAAATGTAATTTCTACCCACACACATTGCACAACATTCACACATTTCAATCAAACTGTCCATGCTTCTATTCTACTTTTAAGCTTATTCTTTGATTCTAAGCTTATTTTTGAATTCTAATGACACGGAGACGATTATATGTGTCAGAGTTGTCATATAAGTAAACCAAATGTCATTTCTAACCACACTCATTCCAGAACATTCACACATTTGAATCGAACTTGTAAAACGAATTGTGCATGCTTCTATTCTACTTTTAAGCTTATTCTTTGATTCTAAGCTTATTTTTAAATTCTAATGACACGGAGACGATTATATGTGTTAGGGTTGTCATATAAGTAAACCAAATGTCATTTTTACCCACACACATTGCACAACATTCACACATTTGAATCATACTTGTAAAACGAATTGTGCATGCTTCTATTCTACTTTTAAGCTTATTCTTTGATTCTAAGCTTATTTTTGAATTCTAATGACACGGGGACGATTATATGTGTTAGGGTTGTCATATAAGTAAACCAAATGTCAATTCTAACCACACTCATTCCACAACATTCACACAATTGAATCAAACTTGTAAAACGAACTGTGCATGCTTCTATTCTAGTTTTCAGCTTATTCTTTGATTGTAAGCTTATTTTTGAATTCTAATGACACGGAGACGATAATATGTGTTAGGGTTGTCATATAAGTAAACCAAATGTAATTTCTACCCACACACATTGCACAACAATCACACATTTGAATCATACTTGTAAAACGAACTGTGCATGCTTCTATTCTACTTTTAAGCTTATTCTTTGATTCTAAGCTTATTTTTGAATTCTAATGACACGGACACGATTATATGTGTTAGGGTTGTCATATAAGTAAAACCAAATGTCATTTCTAACCATACACATTGCACAACATTAACACATTTGAATCGAACTTGTAAAACGAACTATGCGTGCATCTATTCTACTTTTAAGCTTATTCTTTGATTCTAAGCTTATTTTTGAATTCTAATGACACGGAGACGATAATATGTGTTAGGGTTGTCATATAAGTAAACCAAATGTCATTTTTACAGACACACATTGCACACCATTCACACATTTGAATCATACTTGTAAAACGAACTGTGCATGCTTCTATTCTACTTTTAAGCTTATTCTTTGATTCTAAGCTTATTTTTAAATTCTAATGACACGGAGACGATTATATGTGTTAGGGTTGTCATATAAGTAAACCAAATGTCATTTCTACCCTCACATTGCACAATATTCACACATTTGAATCAAACTTGTAAAAGGAACCGTGCATGCTTCTATTCTACTTTTAAGCTTATTCTTTGATTCTAATCTTATTTTTGAATTCTAATGACACGGAGACGATTATATGTGTTAGGGTTGTCATATAAGTAAACCAAATGTCATTTCTAACCACACTCATTCCACAACATTCGCACATTTAAATCGAACTTGTAAAACGAATTGTGCATGCTTCTATTCTACTTTTAAGCTTATTCTTTGATTCTAAGCTTATTTTTAAATTCTAATGACACGGGGACGATTATATGAGTTAGGGTTGTCATATAAGTAAACCAAATGTCATTTCTAACCACACTCATTCCACAACATTCACACATTTGAATCGAACTTGTAAAACGAATTGTGCATGCTTCTATTCTACTTTTAAGCTTATTCTTTGATTCTAAGCTTATTTTTAAATTCTAATGACACGGAGACGATTATATGTGTTAGGGTTGTCATATAAGTAAACCAAATGTCATTTTTACCCACACACATTGCACAACATTCACACATTTGAATCATACTTGTAAAACGAATTGTGCATGCTTCTATTCTACTTTTAAGCTTATTCTTTGATTCTAAGCTTATTTTTGAATTCTAATGACACGGAGACGATTATATGTGTTAGGGTTGTCATATAAGTAAACCAAATGTCAATTCTAACCACACTCATTCCACAACATTCACACAATTGAATCAAACTTGTAAAACGAACTGTGCATGCTTCTATTCTAGTTTTAAGCTTATTCTTTGATTCTAAGCTTATTTTTGAATTCTAATGACACGGAGACGATAATATGTGTTAGGGTTGTCATATAAGTAAACCAAATGTAATTTCTACCCACACACATTGCACAACATTCACACATTTGAATCATTCTTGTAAAACGAACTGTGCATGCTTCTATTCTTCTTTTAAGCTAATTCTTTGATTCTAAGCTTATTTTTGAATTCTAATTACACGGAGACGATTATATGTGTTAGGGTTGTCATATAAGTAAAACCAAATGTCATTTCTAACCACACACATTGCACAACATTCACACATTTGAATCGAACTTGTAAAAGGAACCGTGCATGCTTCTATTCTACTTTTAAGCTTATTCTTTGATTCTAATCTTATTTTTGAATTCTAATGACACGGAGACGATTATATGTGTTAGGGTTGTCATATAAGTAAACCAAATGTCATTTCTAACCACACTCATTCCACAACATTCGCACATTTAAATCGAACTTGTAAAACGAATTGTGCATGCTTCTATTCTACTTTTAAGCTTATTCTTTGATTCTAAGCTTATTTTTAAATTCTAATGTGATACGAGTAGCGCGGAAGCTTGAGTTATTGAGAGAATATGATTTAACCAACTCGTATCGGTGCAGCGGAAAATGTAACTCTTTTTGTGTTTTTGTGTTTAAGTGTTTATAAAATGAAACAAAACAAGATATGGATGAACAAGTTAGCCACTAACTTGCTCAAACTCGACCAATCCCTAGACTACCTCGCCTAGTTTTGATCTTTGATTTCCAATCCACGATCGGCAAACCAACGATAGCTAAACTACCTTTATAGCCCTTAACCAAGTTCGTTCCGCTAGAACTCCCAAAGTTTAACAAGTTTGTTTATGATAAAACAAGACTCAATATTCAGATTTAATTCGATTCATTGATGATGATTCTGAAAATACAACCCCCTTTATATAGGAGTGATTCTAGACTTAAGACTCCTAGGAGTTGGAAAGCCAACTAATGCTTTCAACTCTTGAAAATGAAAACTTGACTAAAAACAACTTGGAAATTCAACATAATGAATCCCATTATTCCCTATGCTTGACTAGAACAGAAAAACAAAGAAGAATGAAACTAGTTCCGAGGTGAAAACTCATGTTAAATGAATCTCGCGGAATACAATGTTTCTGGACAGTCTTGAGAGTTTTTATCACAACTTCTTGGAAATACGTCGTCTTGGAACCCATCAGTAGTCATTGGAAAGCTTAGAAAGAATTCTATCACCTCAATGTTGAATGACTATCAAAGGATAAGTATCGAAGAAGTTATGACGCAAACAATCCGACTCAGTGCAGCTCCATCGCGGGAAGAATTGTTCTATCGCGGCAATCTTGAAAACTTGCGATAGACCCAACCTTAACTCGTCTCTTTAAGCCAATTGATCTCCAAATGATGTAACCACAAGAGTAGTCACATACCTTGGACTTAGAGTGTTTCCCCACAAGTGAATGTCATGACTCGTACCCAATAGGACTTCCTTATCGATAAGTGTGGGTTTAGCGATATCATCAGTGTCTCCCGTATCATCCCCTCCTTCTTCAAAAGGAATTGTCCTCAATTCTGCTAGACCATCATCATCAATGTAAGGAGATAAATCACCAACATTGAAAGTAGCATGAACACCATAGTCTCCGGGTAACTCAATCTTGTAGGCGTTATCATTCACTCTTTTTGCAACCTTATAAGGTCCTTCAGCTCTAGGCATCAATTTGTTCTTCCTCTTGCTTGGAAACCTCTCTTTGCGAAGATGTAACCAAACCAAATCATCATCATTGAACACTCTAGGCTTGCGATGCTTGTTAAACTTACGTTTGTAAGTCTCATTGACATTCTCGATCCTCTTGCGAACCTCCTCATGTAACTTCATCATTGATTTCAGCTTGGCATCGGCATCCTTATGCAACAACTCATCTTTTGGCAATGGAATCAGATCAAGTGGCAAATAAGGATTAATGCCATAGACAACTTCGAACGGAGAGTGTTTTGTAGCATAGGCAGGCGATCTATTGTAAGCAAACTCGGCATGAGCTAGCTTTAAATCCCAATCTTTCTGCGTCTTACTCACCAATCCACGGAGCAAAGTACCCAAAATACGATTAGTAACTTCCGTTTGCCCATCGGTTTGAGGGTGATGAGAAGTACTAAAGAGCAATTTGGTACCCAATTTCCTCCAAAGAGTATTCCAAAAGTAACTCAAAAATTTTGAGTCTCGATCCGAAACAATAGTCTTTGGTACTCCATGTAAACGAACGATCTCTCGAAAGTATAAATTAGCAACATTAGAAGCATCATCCGTCTTGTGGCAAGCAATGAAATGAGCCATTTTCGAGAACCTATCGACCACCACCATAACTGCATCTTTACCTCGTTGTGTCCTCGGAAGAGCAACAAGAAAATCCATCGAAACATCTTCCCAAGGGCGTTGTGGTATTGGTAGAGACAAGTATTCTCCATTGTTGAACTTACTCTTCGACATTTGACAAGTAACACACTTGGTAACCAGATTCTGCACATCTCCTAACATCTTTGGCCAATAGAAATGTTCATGTAAGATCTCTAGTGTTTTAGCAACACTAAAATGACCAGCGATACCTCCTCCATGAGCTTCTCTAATCAACAATTCACGAGTTGGACATTTAGGAACACACAAGCGATTCCCCTTGAATAAGAAACCATCTTGTATCATAAACTCCTTGAATGGACCAGTTTTGCACTCATCGATCACATCTTTGAAGTCAAGATCAGATTTATAGTAACCTTTGAGCATTTCAAACCCCAACAATCTTACTTCAAGTGTAGATAACAAAGTGTATCTCCTCGACAATGCATCAGCCACCACATTGCTTTTGCCATCCTTGTACTTTGATGAAAAGTGAAAGGATTGCAAGAACTCCACCCATTTGGCATGTCTAGGATTGAGCTTTTGTTGTCCATTGATGTACTTTAGTGACTCATGATCTGAATGCAAGATGAAATGACTCGGCCTCAAGTAATGACTCCAATGATCAAGAGCCCTCACAATAGCATAGAATTCCTTGTCATAGGTCGAATAATTGCATCTAGCTCCACTCAATTTCTCCGAAAAGAACACGATAGGGCGCTTTCCTTGAATAAGGACAGCTCCTATACCAACTCCGCTAGCATCACACTCCACTTCAAATGGTTGAGAGAAATCTGGTAATGCAAGGACTGGGGCGTTGCATAATTTCTCCTTGATCATTTCAAAAGCACCTTGAGCATGATCACTCCAAACAAATGCTCCCTTCTTCATACATTCAGTAATCGGACTTACAATAGTGCTGAAATTACGAATAAATCGCCGATAGAATGAAGCTAACCCATGAAAAGATCTGACCTCCGTCACATTAGTCGGTGTAGGCCACGAACGAATAGCCTCAATCTTCGAATTATCCACAGCAATTCCATCTTTAGAAACAACATAGCCAAGAAATACAACACTAGGAACCAAGAAACTACACTTCTCTAGCTTCCCATAGAGTTTTTGAGCCCTCAACACCTCAAACAATTGTCGTAGATGATCCAAGTGGTCATCCATACTCTTGCTATACACCAATATATCATCGAGGTAAACAACAATGAATTTACCAAGAAAGGGCCTCAATACCTCGTTCATCAGTCGCATGAAAGTGCTTGGTGCATTAGTAAGACCAAAAGGCATCACTAACCACTCATATAAGCCATGTTTTGTTTTGAAGGCGGTCTTCCACTCATCCCCTTCACGCATTCTGATTTGATGATACCCACTCCGCAAATCAATCTTCGAAAAGATAATAGAACCATGGAGCTCATCCAACATATCATCAAGTCGAGGAATAGGAAAGCGATATTTGATAGTGATATTGTTTACCGCTCTACTATCGATGCACATGCGCCATGAACCATCTTTCTTAGGGACAAGAAGAGCCGGTACTGCACATGGACTCATGCTTTCTCGAACATAACCACGATCAATCAACTCCTCAATTTGTCGCTGCAATTCCTTAGTTTCCTCTGGATTGCTACGATAGGCTGCCTTGTTGGGTAAAGGTGCACCAGGTACAAGATCGATTTGGTGCTCTATGCCTCGAATTGGAGGTAATCCATGAGGTAAATCATCCGGAAACACATCGGCAAATTCACCCATCAATGGCTTCAGTCGATCATCAATTTGGAACTTATCTTCATCGCGGGGCTGATTTGTAGCAACAAGTGCATAAATTTGCCCTCCCTCTTCAAGAACTTGCTCCACTTCTTTCTCATTTGCAAACATGGTCAAGCTGGGCTTCTTTTCTCGACTCATATGCATAGCACGAACAGCTTTTGGTGACATAGGCTTCAACACAATTGCCTTCCCATCAAATGTAAGTAGATGCTCATTTGAGCGTCCCTTGTGAGTAACATCTCGATCAAACTGCCAAGGACGTCCCAAAAGAATATGACACGCATCCATAGGTACTACATCGCATAATACCTCATCCTTGTATGGTCCCATCACAAAGTTAACTCTAGCTTGCTTTGACACTTTCACCTTGCTCCCATCATCAAGCCAATGCAAAGTATATGGTTTAGGATGTGGAATAGTCGTCAAAGACAGCTTGCTCACCAAATCAGTAGAGGCGACATTGGTGCAACTCCCACCATCAATAATCACATTACACCATCGATCCTTTACTTGACATTTGGTGTGAAATATTTGATCCCTTTGCTCAGTCACAACAGGTTCAGTTTTCGCATGAAGTGTGCGACGCAAAACCAAACTAGTATCATAATTCGGGGCCTCATATATCTCAGCATACTCCTCTTCTTCCACCTCTTGGTTTGTGATGAACAAACCCTCTTCCTCAATGGCCTCATCATACAGATCATCGCGTATGTTAATTGCTTCCCTCAAAGTGACAATGCGTTTGTTTGGACAATCTTTTTGGAAGTGTCCAAAGCCTTGACATTTGAAACAACGTACTTTTCCCAATTCTTTCTCCTTGCTACTGGCCTCGGGTTTTGTGCCACTGCCTCCGGCTTTGAATTGAGTTGGAAACTTGTTTGAGTTCATAGAACTCGAAGCCACATTCGCCTTAGAACCACCAGCTTTGTTCCCCTCCGTTTGGTTCCATGTTAGAGCCTTTGGTGTGTAACTAGTGCTAGAACGACTTGTCTTCAATTGACTCTCCACTTTCAAGCACAAGTTGCATAGCATATCAAATGAAACATAGGGCTGCAAATCAACAACATTGGCAATGTTTCGATTCAACCCTCGACAGAATCTAGCCATCTTTTGCTCCTCAAGTTCATCCATCTCACTCATAAGAGTAAGCTTCTCAAATTCAGCAATATATGTAGCAATATTAGAACTCCCTTGCGACAGTTCAGCCACCTTTCGATACAAATCTTGCTTATGACTTTTCGGCACATATCTCTTACGAAGTTTCCTCTTAAGATCCTCCCATGAAGTGACCTTTTCCTTGCCCTCCCTTGCTCGTTGAGCCTTCATGTTCTCATACCATAGAGAAGCATTTTTAACAAGCTTTAGGGCTGCATACTTACAACACTTGTCATCCGGCACATCTTTGAAATCAAACATGCGTTCAATTTTTCTTTCCCACTCCAAGTAATCTTCGGGATCAGTTCCACCATCGAACTCGGGTAACTCCGTGACTTTGAAATCATCATTTGATCTCTGAAAATCAAGGTTACGTCGTGCTCCCATGTGTGGTCTTTCGTTGGGCAAACAATCAAGTGCTACCCTCAATTGATGAAGGAAATCATTGAAGTTTTCGTCCCCCATAATCGCTTGAAGGAAATCAAGAGCCGAAGCTCTGATACCACTTATGATACGAGTAGCGCGGAAGCTTGAGTTATCGAGAGAATATGATTTAACCAACTCGTATCGGTGCAGCGGAAAATGTAACTCTTTTTGTGTTTTTGTGTTTAAGTGTTTATAAAATGAAACAAAACAAGATATGGATGAACAAGTTAGCCACTAACTTGCTCAAACTCGACCAATCCCTAGACTACCTCGCCTAGTTTTGATCTTTGATTTCCAATCCACGATCGGCAAACCAACGATAGCTAAACTACCTTTATAGCCCTTAACCAAGTTCGTTCCGCTAGAACTCCCAAAGTTTAACAAGTTTGTTTATGATAAAACAAGACTCAATATTCAGATTTAATTCGATTGATTGATGATGATTCTGAAAATACAACCCCCTTTATATAGGAGTGATTCTAGACTTAAGACTCCTAGGAGTTCGAAAGCCAACTAATGCTTTCAACTCTTGAAAATGAAAACTTGACTAAAAACAACTTGGAAATTCAACATAATGAATCCCATTATTCCCTATGCTTGACTAGAACAGAAAAACAAAGAAGAATGAAACTAGTTCCGAGGTGAAAACTCATGTTAAATGAATCTCGCGGAATACAATGTTTCTGGACAGTCTTGAGAGTTTTTATCACAACTTCTTGGAAATACGTCGTCTTGGAACCCATCAGTAGTCATTGGAAAGCTTAGAAAGAATTCTATCACCTCAATGTTGAATGACTATCAAAGGATAAGTATCGAAGAAGTTATGACGCAAACAATCCGACTCAGTGCAGCTCCATCGCGGGAAGAATTGTTCTATCGCGGCAATCTTGAAAACTTGCGATAGACCAACCCTTAACTCGTCTCTTTAAGCCAATTGATCTCCAAATGATGTAACCACAAGAGTAGTCACATACCTTGGACTTAGAGTGTTTCCCCACAAGTGAATGTCATGACTCGTACCCAATAGGACTTCCTTATCGATAAGTGTGGGTTTAGCGATATCATCAGTGTCTCCCGTATCATAATGACACGGGGACGATTATATGTGTTAGGGTTGTCATATAAGTAAACCAAATGTCATTTCTAACCACACTCATTCCACAACATTCACACATTTGAATCGAACTTGTAAAACGAATTGTGCATGCTTCTATTCTACTTTTAAGCTTATTCTTTGATTCTAAGCTTATTTTTAAATTCTAATGACACGGAGACGATTATATGTGTTAGGGTTGTCATATAAGTAAACCAAATGTCAATTCTAACCACACTCATTCCACAACATTCACACAATTGAATCAAACTTGTAAAACGAACTGTGCATGCTTCTATTCTAGTTTTAAGCTTATTCTTTGATTCTAAGCTTATTTTTGAATTCTAATGACACGGAAACGATAATATGTGTTAGGGTTGTCATATAAGTAAACCAAATGTAATTTCTACCCACACACATTGCACAACATTCACACATTTGAATCATTCTTGTAAAACGAACTGTGCATGCTTCTATTCGTCTTTTAAGCTAATTCTTTGATTCTAAGCTTATTTTTGAATTCTAATTACACGGAGACGATTATATGTGTTAGGGTTGTCATATAAGTAAAACCAAATGTCATTTCTAACCACACACATTGCACAACATTCACACATTTGAATCGAACTTGTAAAACGAACTATGCGTGCATCTATTCTACTTTTAAGCTTATTCTTTGATTCTAAGCTTATTTTTGAATTCTAATGACACGGAGACGATAATATGTGTTAGGGTTGTCATATAAGTAAACCAAATGTAATTTCTACCCACACACATTGCACAACATTCACACATTTGAATCATACTTGTAAAACGAACTGTGCATGCTTCTATTCTACTTTTAAGCTTATTCTTTGATTCTAAGCTTAATTTTGAATACTAATGACACGGAGACGATTATATGTGTTAGGGTTGTCATATAAGTAAACCAAATGTCATTTCTAACCACACACATTGCACAACATTCACACATTTGAATCATACTTGTAAAACGAACTGTGCATGCTTCTATTCTACTTTTAAGCTTATTCTTTGATTCTAAGCTTATTTTTGAATTCTAATGACACGGAGACGATTATATGTGTTAGGGTTGTCATATAAGTAAACCAAATGTCATTTTTACCCACACACATTGCACAACATTCACACATTTGAATCATACTTGTAAAATGAACTGTGCATGCTTCTATTCTACTTTTAAGCTTATTCTTTGATTCTAAGCTTATTTTTGAATTCTAATGACACGGAGACGATTATATGTGTTAGGGTTGTCATATAAGTAAACCAAATGTCATTTCTACCCTCACATTGCACAATATTCACACATTTGAATCAAACTTGTAAAAGGAACCGTGCATGCTTCTATTCTACTTTTAAGCTTATTCTTTGATTCTAATCTTATTTTTGAATTCTAATGACACGGAGACGATTATATGTGTTAGGGTTGTCATATAAGTAAACCAAATGTCATTTCTAACCACACTCATTCCACAACATTCGCACATTTAAATCGAACTTGTAAAACGAATTGTGCATGCTTCTATTCTACTTTTAAGCTTATTCTTTTTTATTCTAAGCTTATTTTTAAATTCTAATGACACGGAGACGATTATATGTGTTAGGGTTGTCATATAAGTAAACCAAATGTCATTTTTACCCACACACATTGCACAACATTCACACATTTGAATCATACTTGTAAAACGAATTGTGCATGCTTCTATTCTACTTTTAAGCTTATTCTTTGATTCTAAGCTTATTTTTGAATTCTAATGACACGGGGACGATTATATGTGTTAGGGTTGTCATATAAGTAAACCAAATGTCAATTCTAACCACACTCATTCCACAACATTCACACAATTGAATCAAACTTGTAAAACGAACTGTGCATGCTTCTATTCTAGTTTTCAGCTTATTCTTTGATTGTAAGCTTATTTTTGAATTCTAATGACACGGAGACGATAATATGTGTTAGGGTTGTCATATAAGTAAACCAAATGTAATTTCTACCCACACACATTGCACAACAATCACACATTTGAATCATACTTGTAAAACGAACTGTGCATGCTTCTATTCTACTTTTAAGCTTATTCTTTGATTCTAAGCTTAATTTTGAATTCTAATGACACGGAGACGATTATATGTGTTAGGGTTGTCATATAAGTAAAACCAAATGTAATTTCTAACCACACACATTGCACAACATTCACACATTTGAATCATACTTGTAAAACGAACTGTGCATGCATCTATTCTACTTTTAAGCTTATTCTTTGATTCTAAGCTTATTTTTGAATTCTAATGACACGGAGACGATTATATGTGTCAGAGTTGTCATATAAGTAAACCAAATGTCATTTCTAACCACACTCATTCCACAACATTCACACATTTGAATCGAACTTGTAAAACGAATTGTGCATGCTTCTATTCTACTTTTAAGCTTATTCTTTGATTCTAAGCTTATTTTTAAATTCTAATGACACGGAGACGATTATATGTGTTAGGGTTGTCATATAAGTAAACCAAATGTCATTTTTACCCACACACATTGCACAACATTCACACATTTGAATCATACTTGTAAAACGAATTGTGCATGCTTCTATTCTACTTTTAAGCTTATTCTTGGATTCTAAGCTTATTTTTGAATTCTAATGACACGGAGACGATAATATGTGTTAGGGTTGTCATATAAGTAAACCAAATGTAATTTCTACCCACACACATTGCACAACATTCACACATTTGAATCATACTTGTAAAACGAACTGTGCATGCTTCTATTCTACTTTTAAGCTTATTCTTTGATTCTAAGCTTAATTTTGAATTCTAATGACACGGAGACGATTATATGTGTTAGGGTTGTCATATAAGTAAACCAAATGTCATTTCTAACCACACACATTGCACAACATTCACACATTTGAATCATACTTGTAAAACGAACTGTGCATGCATCTATTCTACTTTTAAGCTTATTCTTTGATTCTAAGCTTATTTTTGAATTCTAATGACACGGAGACGATTATATGTGTTAGGGTTGTCATATAAGTAAACCAAATGTCATTTTTACCCACACACATTGCACAACATTCACACATTTGAATCATACTTGTAAAATGAACTGTGCATGCTTCTATTCTACTTTTAAGCTTATTCTTTGATTCTAAACTTATTTTTGAATTCTAATGACACGGAGACGATTATATGTGTTAGGGTTGTCATATAAGTAAACCAAATGTCATTTCTACCCTCACATTGCACAATATTCACACATTTGAATCAAACTTGTAAAAGGAACCGTGCATGCTTCTATTCTACTTTTAAGCTTATTCTTTGATTCTAATCTTATTTTTGAATTCTAATGACACGGAGACGATTATATGTGTTAGGGTTGTCATATAAGTAAACCAAATGTCATTTCTAACCACACTCATTCCACAACATTCGCACATTTAAATCGAACTTGTAAAACGAATTGTGCATGCTTCTATTCTACTTTTAAGCTTATTCTTTTTGATTCTAAGCTTATTTTTAAATTCTAATGACACGGAGACGATTATATGTGTTAGGGTTGTCATATAAGTAAACCAAATGTCATTTTTACCCACACACATTGCACAACATTCACACATTTGAATCATACTTGTAAAACGAATTGTGCATGCTTCTATTCTACTTTTAAGCTTATTCTTTGATTCTAAGCTTATTTTTGAATTCTAATGACACGGGGACGATTATATGTGTTAGGGTTGTCATATAAGTAAACCAAATGTCAATTCTAACCACACTCATTCCACAATATTCACACAATTGAATCAAACTTGTAAAACGAACTGTGCATGCTTCTATTCTAGTTTTCAGCTTATTCTTTGATTGTAAGCTTATTTTTGAATTCTAATGACACGGAGACGATAATATGTGTTAGGGTTGTCATA
This sequence comes from Spergularia marina, assembly GCA_963680865.1. NCBI lineage: Eukaryota > Viridiplantae > Streptophyta > Magnoliopsida > Caryophyllales > Caryophyllaceae > Spergularia > Spergularia marina. The sequence goes on along the minus strand of OY804553.1, from coordinate 13,725,297 downwards.
TAAGTAAACCAAATGTAATTTCTACCCACACACATTGCACAACAATCACACATTTGAATCATACTTGTAAAACGAACTGTGCATGCTTCTATTCTACTTTTAAGCTTATTCTTTGATTCTAAGCTTATTTTTGAATTCTAATGACACGGACACGATTATATGTGTTAGGGTTGTCATATAAGTAAAACCAAATGTCATTTCTAACCACACACATTGCACAACATTCACACATTTGAATCGAACTTGTAAAACGAACTATGCGTGCATCTATTCTACTTTTAAGCTTATTCTTTGATTCTAAGCTTATTTTTGAATTCTAATGACACGGAGACGATAATATGTGTTAGGGTTGTCATATAAGTAAACCAAATGTCATTTTTACCCACACACATTGCACACCATTCACACATTTGAATCATACTTGTAAAACGAACTGTGCATGCTTCTATTCTACTTTTAAGCTTATTCTTTGATTCTAAGCTTATTTTTAAATTCTAATGACGCGAAGACGATTATATGTGTTAGGGTTGTCATATAAGTAAACCAAATGTCATTTCTACCCTCACATTGCACAATATTCACACATTTGAATCAAACTTGTAAAAGGAACCGTGCATGCTTCTATTCTACTTTTACGCTTATTCTTTGATTCTAATCTTATTTTTGAATTCTAATGACACGGAGACGATTATATGTGTTAGGGTTGTCATATAAGTAAACCAAATGTCATTTCTAACCACACTCATTCCACAACATTCGCACATTTAAATCGAACTTGTAAAACGAATTGTGCATGCTTCTATTCTACTTTTAAGCTTATTCTTTGATTCTAAGCTTATTTTTAAATTCTAATGACACGGGGACGATTATATGTGTTAGGGTTGTCATATAAGTAAACCAAATGTCATTTCTAACCACACTCATTCCACAACATTCACACATTTGAATCGAACTTGTAAAACGAATTGTGCATGCTTCTATTCTACTTTTAAGCTTATTCTTTGATTCTAAGCTTATTTTTAAATTCTAATGACACGGAGACGATTATATGTGTTAGGGTTGTCATATAAGTAAACCAAATGTCATTTTTACCCACACACATTGCACAACATTCACACATTTGAATCATTCTTGTAAAACGAACTGTGCATGCTTCTATTCTTCTTTTAAGCTAATTCTTTGATTCTAAGCTTATTTTTGAATTCTAATTACACGGAGACGATTATATGTGTTAGGGTTGTCATATAAGTAAAACCAAATGTCATTTCTAACCACACACATTGCACAACATTCACACATTTGAATCGAACTTGTAAAACGAACTATGCGTGCATCTATTCTACTTTTAAGCTTATTCTTTGATTCTAAGCTTATTTTTGAATTCTAATGACACGGAGACGATAATATGTGTTAGGGTTGTCATATAAGTAAACCAAATGTAATTTCTACCCACACACATTGCACAACATTCACACATTTGAATCATACTTGTAAAACGAACTGTGCATGCTTCTATTCTACTTTTAAGCTTATTCTTTGATTCTAAGCTTAATTTTGAATTCTAATGACACGGAGACGATTATATGTGTTAGGGTTGTCATATAAGTAAACCAAATGTCATTTCTAACCACACACATTGCACAACATTCACACATTTGAATCATACTTGTAAAACGAACTGTGCATGCTTCTATTCTACTTTTAAGCTTATTCTTTGATTCTAAGCTTATTTTTGAATTCTAATGACACGGAGACGATTATATGTGTTAGGGTTGTCATATAAGTAAACCAAATGTCATTTCTACCCTCACATTGCACAATATTCACACATTTGAATCAAACTTGTAAAAGGAACCATGCATGCTTCTATTCTACTTTTAAGCTTATTCTTTGATTCAAACTTATTTTTGAATTCTAATGACACGGAGACGATTATATGTGTTAGGGTTGTCATATAAGTAAACCAAATGTCATTTCTAACCACACACATTGCACAACATTCACACATTTGAATCATACTTGTAAAACGAATTGTGCATGCTTCTATTCTACTTTTAAGCTTATTCTTTGATTCTAAGCTTATTTTTAAATTCTAATGACACGGGGACGATTATATGTGTTAGGGTTGTCATATAAGTAAACCAAATGTCATTTCTAACCACACTCATTCCACAACATTCACACATTTGAATCGAACTTGTAAAACGAATTGTGCATGCTTCTATACTACTTTTAAGCTTATTCTTTGATTCTAAGCTTATTTTTAAATTCTAATGACACGGAGACGATTATTTGTGTTAGGGTTGTCATATAAGTAAACCAAATGTCATTTTTACCCACACACATTGCACAACATTCACACATTTGAATCATACTTGTAAAACGAATTGTGCATGCTTCTATTCTACTTTTAAGCTTATTCTTTGATTCTAAGCTTATTTTTGAATTCTAATGACACGGAGACGATTATATGTGTTAGGGTTGTCATATAAGTAAACCAAATGTCAATTCTAACCACACTCATTCCACAACATTCACACAATTGAATTAAACTTGTAAAACGAACTGTGCATGCTTCTATTCTAGTTTTAAGCTTATTCTTTGATTCTAAGCTTATTTTTGAATTCTAATGACACGGAGACGATAATATGTGTTAGGGTTGTCATATAAGTAAACCAAATGTAATTTCTACCCACACACATTGCACAACATTCACACATTTGAATCATTCTTGTAAAACGAACTGTGCATGCTTCTATTCTTCTTTTAAGCTAATTCTTTGATTCTAAGCTTATTTTTGAATTCTAATTACACGGAGACGATTATATGGGTTAGGGTTGTCATATAAGTAAAACCAAATGTCATTTCTAACCACACACATTGCACAACATTCACACATTTGAATCGAACTTGTAAAACGAACTATGCGTGCATCTATTCTACTTTTAAGCTTATTCTTTGATTCTAAGCTTATTTTTGAATTCTAATGACACGGAGACGATAATATGTGTTAGGGTTGTCATATAAGTAAACCAAATGTAATTTCTACCCACACACATTGCACAACATTCACACATTTGAATCATACTTGTAACACGAACTGTGCATGCTTCTATTCTACTTTTAAGCTTATTCTTTGATTCTAAGCTTAATTTTGAATTCTAATGACACGGAGACGATTATATGTGTTAGGGTTGTCATATAAGTAAACCAAATGTCATTTCTAACCACACACATTGCACAACATTCACACATTTGAATCATACTTGTAAAACGAACTGTGCATGCTTCTATTCTACTTTTAAGCTTATTCTTTGATTCTAAGCTTATTTTTGAATTCTAATGACACGGAGACGATTATATGTGTCAGAGTTGTCATATAAGTAAACCAAAAGTCATTTCTAACCACACTCATTCCACAACATTCACACATTTGAATCGAACTTGTAAAACGAATTGTGCATGCTTCTATTCTACTTTTAAGCTTATTCTTTGATTCTAAGCTTATTTTTAAATTCTAATGACACGGAGACGATTATATGTGTTAGGGTTGTCATATAAGTAAACCAAATGTCATTTCTAACCACACTCATTCCACAACATTCACACATTTGAATCATACTTGTAAAACGAACTGTGCATGCTTCTATTCTTCTTTTAAGCTAATTCTTTGATTCTAAGCTTATTTTTGAATTCTAATTACACGGAGACGATTATATGTGTTAGGGTTGTCATATAAGTAAAACCAAATGTCATTTCTAACCACACACATTGCACAACATTCACACATTTGAATCGAACTTGTAAAACGAACTATGCGTGCATCTATTCTACTTTTAAGCTTATTCTTTGATTCTAAGCTTATTTTTGAATTCTAATGACACGGACACGATAATATGTGTTAGGGTTGTCATATAAGTAAACCAAATGTAATTTCTACCCACACACATTGCACAACATTCACACATTTGAATCATTCTTGTAAAACGAACTGTGCATGCTTCTATTCTTCTTTTAAGCTAATTCTTTGATTCTAAGCTTATTTTTGAATTCTAATTACACGGAGACGATTATATGTGTTAGGGTTGTCATATAAGTAAACCAAATGTCATTTCTACCCTCACATTGCACAATATTCACACATTTGAATCAAACTTGTAAAAGGAACCATGCATGCTTCTATTCTACTTTTAAGCTTATTCTTTGATTCTAATCTTATTTTTGAATTCTAATGACACGGAGACGATTATATGTGTTAGGGTTGTCATATAAGTAAACCAAATGTCATTTCTAACCACACTCATTCCACAACATTCGCACATTTAAATCGAACTTGTAAAACGAATTGTGCATGCTTCTATTCTACTTTTAAGCTTATTCTTTGATTCTAAGCTTATTTTTAAATTCTAATGACACGGGGACGATTATATGTGTTAGGGTTGTCATATAAGTAAACCAAATGTCATTTCTAACCACACTCATTCCACAACATTCACACATTTGAATCGAACTTGTAAAACGAATTGTGCATGCTTCTATTCTACTTTTAAGCTTATTCTTTGATTCTAAGCTTATTTTTAAATTCTAATGACACGGAGACGATTATATGTGTTAGGGTTGTCATATAAGTAAACCAAATGTCATTTTTACCCACACACATTGCACAACATTCACACATTTGAATCATACTTGTAAAACGAATTGTGCATGCTTCTATTCTACTTTTAAGCTTATTCTTTGATTCTAAGCTTATTTTTGAATTCTAATGACACGGAGACGATTATATGTGTTAGGGTTGTCATATAAGTAAACAAAATGTCAATTCTAACCACACTCATTCCACAACATTCACACAATTGAATTAAACTTGTAAAACGAACTGTGCATGCTTCTATTCTAGTTTTAAGCTTATTCTTTGATTCTAAGCTTATTTTTGAATTCTAATGACACGGAGACGATAATATGTGTTAGGGTTGTCATATAAGTAAACCAAATGTAATTTCTACCCACACACATTGCACAACATTCACACATTTGAATCATTCTTGTAAAACGAACTGTGCATGCTTCTATTCTTCTTTTAAGCTAATTCTTTGATTCTAAGCTTATTTTTGAATTCTAATTACACGGAGACGATTATATGGGTTAGGGTTGTCATATAAGTAAAACCAAATGTCATTTCTAACCACACACATTGCACAACATTCACACATTTGAATCGAACTTGTAAAACGAACTATGCGTGCTTCTATTCTACTTTTAAGCTTATTCTTTGATTCTAAGCTTATTTTTGAATTCTAATGACACGGAGACGATAATATGTGTTAGGGTTGTCATATAAGTAAACCAAATGTAATTTCTACCCACACACATTGCACAAAATTCACACATTAAAATCATACTTGTAAAACGAACTGTGCATGCTTCTATTCTACTTTTAAGCTTATTCTTTGATTCTAAGCTTAATTTTGAATTCTAATGACACGGAGACGATTATATGTGTTAGGGTTGTCATATAAGTAAACCAAATGTCATTTCTAACCACACACATTGCACAACATTCACACATTTGAATCATACTTGTAAAACGAACTGTGCATGCTTCTATTCTACTTTTAAGCTTATTCTTTGATTCTAAGCTTATTTTTGAATTCTAATGACACGGAGACGATTATATGTGTTAGGGTTGTCATATAAGTAAACCAAATGTCATTTCTACCCTCACATTGCACAATATTCACACATTTGAATCAAACTTGTAAAAGGAACCATGCATGCTTCTATTCTACTTTTAAGCTTATTCTTTGATTCTAATCTTATTTTTGAATTCTAATGACACGGAGACGATTATATGTGTTAGGGTTGTCATATAAGTAAACCAAATGTCATTTCTAACCACACTCATTCCACAACATTCGCACATTTAAATCGAACTTGTAAAACGAATTGTGCATGCTTCTATTCTACTTTTAAGCTTATTCTTTGATTCTAAGCTTATTTTTAAATTCTAATGACACGGGGACGATTATATGTGTTAGGGTTGTCATATAAGTAAACCAAATGTCATTTCTAACCACACTCATTCCACAACATTCACACATTTGAATCGAACTTGTAAAACGAATTGTGCATGCTTCTATTCTACTTTTAAGCTTATTCTTTGATTCTAAGCTTATTTTTAAATTCTAATGACACGGAGACGATTATATGTGTTAGGGTTGTCATATAAGTAAACCAAATGTCATTTTTACCCACACACATTGCACAACATTCACACATTTGAATCATACTTGTAAAACGAATTGTGCATGCTTCTATTCTACTTTTAAGCTTATTCTTTGATTCTAAGCTTATTTTTGAATTCTAATGACACGGAGACGATTATATGTGTTAGGGTTGTCATATAAGTAAACCAAATGTCAATTCTAACCACACTCATTCCACAACATTCACACAATTGAATTAAACTTGTAAAACGAACTGTGCATGCTTCTATTCTAGTTTTAAGCTTATTCTTTGATTCTAAGCTTATTTTTGAATTCTAATGACACGGAGACGATAATATGTGTTAGGGTTGTCATATAAGTAAACCAAATGTAATTTCTACCCACACACATTGCACAACATTCACACATTTGAATCATTCTTGTAAAACGAACTGTGCATGCTTCTATTCTTCTTTTAAGCTAATTCTTTGATTCTAAGCTTATTTTTGAATTCTAATTACACGGAGACGATTATATGGGTTAGGGTTGTCATATAAGTAAAACCAAATGTCATTTCTAACCACACACATTGCACAACATTCACACATTTGAATCGAACTTGTAAAACGAACTATGCGTGCATCTATTCTACTTTTAAGCTTATTCTTTGATTCTAAGCCTATTTTTGAATTCTAATGACACGGAGACGATAATATGTGTTAGGGTTGTCATATAAGTAAACCAAATGTAATTTCTACCCACACACATTGCACAACATTCACACATTTGAATCATACTTGTAACACGAACTGTGCATGCTTCTATTCTACTTTTAAGCTTATTCTTTGATTCTAAGCTTAATTTTGAATTCTAATGACACGGAGACGATTATATGTGTTAGGGTTGTCATATAAGTAAACCAAATGTCATTTCTAACCACACACATTGCACAACATTCACACATTTGAATCATACTTGTAAAACGAACTGTGCATGCTTCTATTCTACTTTTAAGCTTATTCTTTGATTCTAAGCTTATTTTTGAATTCTAATGACACGGAGACGATTATATGTGTCAGAGTTGTCATATAAGTAAACCAAAAGTCATTTCTAACCACACTCATTCCACAACATTCACACATTTGAATCGAACTTGTAAAACGAATTGTGCATGCTTCTATTCTACTTTTAAGCTTATTCTTTGATTCTAAGCTTATTTTTAAATTCTAATGACACGGAGACGATTATATGTGTTAGGGTTGTCATATAAGTAAACCAAATGTCATTTCTAACCACACTCATTCCACAACATTCACACATTTGAATCATACTTGTAAAACGAACTGTGCATGCTTCTATTCTTCTTTTAAGCTAATTCTTTGATTCTAAGCTTATTTTTGAATTCTAATTACACGGAGACGATTATATGTGTTAGGGTTGTCATATAAGTAAAACCAAATGTCATTTCTAACCACACACATTGCACAACATTCACACATTTGAATCGAACTTGTAAAACGAACTATGCGTGCATCTATTCTACTTTTAAGCTTATTCTTTGATTCTAAGCTTATTTTTGAATTCTAATGACACGGACACGATAATATGTGTTAGGGTTGTCATATAAGTAAACCAAATGTAATTTCTACCCACACACATTGCACAACATTCACACATTTGAATCATTCTTGTAAAACGAACTGTGCATGCTTCTATTCTTCTTTTAAGCTAATTCTTTGATTCTAAGCTTATTTTTGAATTCTAATTACACGGAGACGATTATATGTGTTAGGGTTGTCATATAAGTAAAACCAAATGTCATTTCTAACCACACACATTGCACAACATTCACACATTTGAATCGAACTTGTAAAACGAACTATGCGTGCATCTATTCTACTTTTAAGCTTATTCTTTGATTCTAAGCTTATTTTTGAATTCTAATGACACGGACACGATAATATGTGTTAGGGTTGTCATATAAGTAAACCAAATGTAATTTCTACCCACACACATTGCACAACATTCACACATTTGAATCATTCTTGTAAAACGAACTGTGCATGCTTCTATTCTTCTTTTAAGCTAATTCTTTGATTCTAAGCTTATTTTTGAATTCTAATGACACGGAGACGATTATATGTGTTAGGGTTGTTATATAAGTAAACCAAATGTCATTTCTAACCACACTCATTCCACAACATTCGCACATTTAAATCGAACTTGTAAAACGAATTGTGCATGCTTCTATTCTACTTTTAAGCTTATTCTTTGATTCTAAGCTTATTTTTAAATTCTAATGACACGGGGACGATTATATGTGTTAGGGTTGTCATATAAGTAAACCAAATGTCATTTCTAACCACACTCATTCCACAACATTCACACATTTGAATCGAACTTGTAAAACGAATTGTGCATGCTTCTATTCTACTTTTAAGCTTATTCTTTGATTCTAAGCTTATTTTTAAATTCTAATGACACGGAGACGATTATATGTGTTAGGGTTGTCATATAAGTAAACCAAATGTCATTTTTACCCACACACATTGCACAACATTCACACATTTGAATCATACTTGTAAAACGAATTGTGCATGCTTCTATTCTACTTTTAAGCTTATTCTTTGATTCTAAGCTTATTTTTGAATTCTAATGACACGGAGACGATTATATGTGTTAGGGTTGTCATATAAGTAAACAAAATGTCAATTCTAACCACACTCATTCCACAACATTCACACAATTGAATTAAACTTGTAAAACGAACTGTGCATGCTTCTATTCTAGTTTTAAGCTTATTCTTTGATTCTAAGCTTATTTTTGAATTCTAATGACACGGAGACGATAATATGTGTTAGGGTTGTCATATAAGTAAACCAAATGTAATTTCTACCCACACACATTGCACAACATTCACACATTTGAATCATTCTTGTAAAACGAACTGTGCATGCTTCTATTCTTCTTTTAAGCTAATTCTTTGATTCTAAGCTTATTTTTGAATTCTAATTACACGGAGACGATTATATGGGTTAGGGTTGTCATATAAGTAAAACCAAATGTCATTTCTAACCACACACATTGCACAACATTCACACATTTGAATCGAACTTGTAAAACGAACTATGCGTGCATCTATTCTACTTTTAAGCTTATTCTTTGATTCTAAGCTTATTTTTGAATTCTAATGACACGGAGACGATAATATGTGTTAGGGTTGTCATATAAGTAAACCAAATGTAATTTCTACCGACACACATTGCACAAAATTCACACATTAAAATCATACTTGTAAAACGAACTGTGCATGCTTCTATTCTACTTTTAAGCTTATTCTTTGATTCTAAGCTTAATTTTGAATTCTAATGACACGGAGACGATTATATGTGTTAGGGTTGTCATATAAGTAAACCAAATGTCATTTCTAACCACACACATTGCACAACATTCACACATTTGAATCATACTTGTAAAACGAACTGTGCATGCTTCTATTCTACTTTTAAGCTTATTCTTTGATTCTAAGCTTATTTTTGAATTCTAATGACACGGAGACGATTATATGTGTTAGGGTTGTCATATAAGTAAACCAAATGTCATTTCTACCCTCACATTGCACAATATTCACACATTTGAATCAAACTTGTAAAAGGAACCATGCATGCTTCTATTCTACTTTTAAGCTTATTCTTTGATTCTAATCTTATTTTTGAATTCTAATGACACGGAGACGATTATATGTGTTAGGGTTGTCATATAAGTAAACCAAATGTCATTTCTAACCACACTCATTCCACAACATTCGCACATTTAAATCGAACTTGTAAAACGAATTGTGCATGCTTCTATTCTACTTTTAAGCTTATTCTTTGATTCTAAGCTTATTTTTGAATTCTAATGACACGGAGACGATTATATGTGTTAGGGTTGTCATATAAGTAAACAAAATGTCAATTCTAACCACACTCATTCCACAACATTCACACAATTGAATTAAACTTGTAAAACGAACTGTGCATGCTTCTATTCTAGTTTTAAGCTTATTCTTTGATTCTAAGCTTATTTTTGAATTCTAATGACACGGAGACGATAATATGTGTTAGGGTTGTCATATAAGTAAACCAAATGTAATTTCTACCCACACACATTGCACAACATTCACACATTTGAATCATTCTTGTAAAACGAACTGTGCATGCTTCTATTCTTCTTTTAAGCTAATTCTTTGATTCTAAGCTTATTTTTGAATTCTAATTACACGGAGACGATTATATGGGTTAGGGTTGTCATATAAGTAAAACCAAATGTCATTTCTAACCACACACATTGCACAACATTCACACATTTGAATCGAACTTGTAAAACGAACTATGCGTGCATCTATTCTACTTTTAAGCTTATTCTTTGATTCTAAGCTTATTTTTGAATTCTAATGACACGGAGACGATAATATGTGTTAGGGTTGTCATATAAGTAAACCAAATGTAATTTCTACCCACACACATTGCACAAAATTCACACATTAAAATCATACTTGTAAAACGAACTGTGCATGCTTCTATTCTACTTTTAAGCTTATTCTTTGATTCTAAGCTTAATTTTGAATTCTAATGACACGGAGACGATTATATGTGTTAGGGTTGTCATATAAGTAAACCAAATGTCATTTCTAACCACACACATTGCACAACATTCACACATTTGAATCATACTTGTAAAACGAACTGTGCATGCTTCTATTCTACTTTTAAGCTTATTCTTTGATTCTAAGCTTATTTTTGAATTCTAATGACACGGAGACGATTATATGTGTTAGGGTTGTCATATAAGTAAACCAAATGTCATTTCTACCCTCACATTGCACAATATTCACACATTTGAATCAAACTTGTAAAAGGAACCATGCATGCTTCTATTCTACTTTTAAGCTTATTCTTTGATTCTAATCTTATTTTTGAATTCTAATGACACGGAGACGATTATATGTGTTAGGGTTGTCATATAAGTAAACCAAATGTCATTTCTAACCACACTCATTCCACAACATTCGCACATTTAAATCGAACTTGTAAAACGAATTGTGCATGCTTCTATTCTACTTTTAAGCTTATTCTTTGATTCTAAGCTTATTTTTAAATTCTAATGACACGGGGACGATTATATGTGTTAGGGTTGTCATATAAGTAAACCAAATGTCATTTCTAACCACACTCATTCCACAACATTCACACATTTGAATCGAACTTGTAAAACGAATTGTGCATGCTTCTATTCTACTTTTAAGCTTATTCTTTGATTCTAAGCTTATTTTTAAATTCTAATGACACGGAGACGATTATATGTGTTAGGGTTGTCATATAAGTAAACAAAATGTCATTTTTACCCACACACATTGCACAACATTCACACATTTGAATCATACTTGTAAAACGAATTGTGCATGCTTCTATTCTACTTTTAAGCTTATTCTTTGATTCTAAGCTTATTTTTGAATTCTAATGACACGGAGACGATTATATGTGTTAGGGTTGTCATATAAGTAAACCAAATGTCAATTCTAACCACACTCATTCCACAACATTCACACAATTGAATTAAACTTGTAAAACGAACTGTGCATGCTTCTATTCTAGTTTTAAGCTTATTCTTTGATTCTAAGCTTATTTTTGAATTCTAATGACACGGAGACGATAATATGTGTTAGGGTTGTCATATAAGTAAACCAAATGTAATTTCTACCCACACACATTGCACAACATTCACACATTTGAATCATTCTTGTAAAACGAACTGTGCATGCTTCTATTCTTCTTTTAAGCTAATTCTTTGATTCTAAGCTTATTTTTGAATTCTAATTACACGGAGACGATTATATGGGTTAGGGTTGTCATATAAGTAAAACCAAATGTCATTTCTAACCACACACATTGCACAACATTCACACATTTGAATCGAACTTGTAAAACGAACTATGCGTGCATCTATTCTACTTTTAAGCTTATTCTTTGATTCTAAGCTTATTTTTGAATTCTAATGACACGGAGACGATAATATGTGTTAGGGTTGTCATATAAGTAAACCAAATGTAATTTCTACCCACACACATTGCACAACATTCACACATTTGAATCATACTTGTAACACGAACTGTGCATGCTTCTATTCTACTTTTAAGCTTATTCTTTGATTCTAAGCTTAATTTTGAATTCTAATGACACGGAGACGATTATATGTGTTAGGGTTGTCATATAAGTAAACCAAATGTCATTTCTAACCACACACATTGCACAACATTCACACATTTGAATCATACTTGTAAAACGAACTGTGCATGCTTCTATTCTACTTTTAAGCTTATTCTTTGATTCTAAGCTTATTTTTGAATTCTAATGACACGGAGACGATTATATGTGTCAGAGTTGTCATATAAGTAAACCAAAAGTCATTTCTAACCACACTCATTCCACAACATTCACACATTTGAATCGAACTTGTAAAACGAATTGTGCATGCTTCTATTCTACTTTTAAGCTTATTCTTTGATTCTAAGCTTATTTTTAAATTCTAATGACACGGAGACGATTATATGTGTTAGGGTTGTCATATAAGTAAACCAAATGTCATTACTAACCACACTCATTCCACAACATTCACACATTTGAATCATACTTGTAAAACGAACTGTGCATGCTTCTATTCTTCTTTTAAGCTAATTCTTTGATTCTAAGCTTATTTTTGAATTCTAATTACACGGAGACGATTATATGTGTTAGGGTTGTCATATAAGTAAAACCAAATGTCATTTCTAACCACACACATTGCACAACATTCACACATTTGAATCGAACTTGTAAAACGAACTATGCGTGCATCTATTCTACTTTTAAGCTTATTCTTTGATTCTAAGCTTATTTTTGAATTCTAATGACACGGACACGATAATATGTGTTAGGGTTGTCATATAAGTAAACCAAATGTAATTTCTACCCACACACATTGCACAACATTCACACATTTGAATCATTCTTGTAAAACGAACTGTGCATGCTTCTATTCTTCTTTTAAGCTAATTCTTTGATTCTAAGCTTATTTTTGAATTCTAATTACACGGAGACGATTATATGTGTTAGGGTTGTCATATAAGTAAAACCAAATGTCATTTCTAACCACACACATTGCACAACATTCACACATTTGAATCGAACTTGTAAAACGAACTATGCGTGCATCTATTCTACTTTTAAGCTTATTCTTTGATTCTAAGCTTATTTTTGAATTCTAATGACACGGACACGATAATATGTGTTAGGGTTGTCATATAAGTAAACCAAATGTAATTTCTACCCACACACATTGCACAACATTCACACATTTGAATCATTCTTGTAAAACGAACTGTGCATGCTTCTATTCTTCTTTTAAGCTAATTCTTTGATTCTAAGCTTATTTTTGAATTCTAATTACACGGAGACGATTATATGTGTTAGGGTTGTCATATAAGTAAAACCAAATGTCATTTCTAACCACACACATTGCACAACATTCACACATTTGAATCGAACTTGTAAAACGAACTATGCGTGCATCTATTCTACTTTTAAGCTTATTCTTTGATTCTAAGCTTATTTTTGAATTCTAATGACACGGAGACGATAATATGTGTTAGGGTTGTCATATAAGTAAACCAAATGTAATTTCTACCCACACACATTGCACAACATTCACACATTTGAATCATACTTGTAAAACGAACTGTGCATGCTTCTATTCTACTTTTAAGCTTATTCTTTGATTCTAATCTTATTTTTGAATTCTAATGACACGGAGACGATTATATGTGTTAGGGTTGTCATATAAGTAAACCAAATGTCATTTCTAACCACACTCATTCCACAACATTCGCACATTTAAATCGAACTTGTAAAACGAATTGTGCATGCTTCTATTCTACTTTTAAGCTTATTCTTTGATTCTAAGCTTATTTTTAAATTCTAATGACACGGGGACGATTATATGTGTTAGGGTTGTCATATAAGTAAACCAAATGTCATTTCTAACCACACTCATTCCACAACATTCACACATTTGAATCGAACTTGTAAAACGAATTGTGCATGCTTCTATTCTACTTTTAAGCTTATTCTTTGATTCTAAGCTTATTTTTAAATTCTAATGACACGGAGACGATTATATGTGTTAGGGTTGTCATATAAGTAAACCAAATGTCATTTTTACCCACACACATTGCACAACATTCACACATTTGAATCATACTTGTAAAACGAATTGTGCATGCTTCTATTCTACTTTTAAGCTTATTCTTTGATTCTAAGCTTATTTTTGAATTCTAATGACACGGAGACGATTATATGTGTTAGGGTTGTCATATAAGTAAACCAAATGTCAATTCTAACCACACTCATTCCACAACATTCACACAATTGAATCAAACTTGTAAAACGAACTGTGCATGCTTCTATTCTAGTTTTAAGCTTATTCTTTGATTCTAAGCTTATTTTTGAATTCTAATGACACGGAGACGATAATATGTGTTAGGGTTGTCATATAAGTAAACCAAATGTAATTTCTACCCACACACATTGCACAACATTCACACATTTGAATCATTCTTGTAAAACGAACTGTGCATGCTTCTATTCTTCTTTTAAGCTAATTCTTTGATTCTAAGCTTATTTTTGAATTCTAATTACACGGAGACGATTATATGTGTTAGGGTTGTCATATAAGTAAAACCAAATGTCATTTCTAACCACACACATTGCACAACATTCACACATTTGAATCGAACTTGTAAAACGAACTATGCGTGCATCTATTCTACTTTTAAGCTTATTCTTTGATTCTAAGCTTATTTTTGAATTCTAATGACACGGAGACGATAATATGTGTTAGGGTTGTCATATAAGTAAACCAAATGTAATTTCTACCCACACACATTGCACAACATTCACACATTTGAATCATACTTGTAAAACGAACTGTGCATGCTTCTATTCTACTTTTAAGCTTATTCTTTGATTCTAAGCTTAATTTTGAATTCTAATGACACGGAGACGATTATATGTGTTAGGGTTGTCATATAAGTAAACCAAATGTCATTTCTAACCACACACATTGCACAACATTCACACATTTGAATCATACTTGTAAAACGAACTGTGCATGCTTCTATTCTACTTTTAAGCTTATTCTTTGATTCTAAGCTTATTTTTGAATTCTAATGACACGGAGACGATTATATGTGTTAGGGTTGTCATATAAGTAAACCAAATGTCATTTCTACCCTCACATTGCACAATATTCACACATTTGAATCAAACTTGTAAAAGGAACCATGCATGCTTCTATTCTACTTTTAAGCTTATTCTTTGATTCTAATCTTATTTTTGAATTCTAATGACACGGAGACGATTATATGTGTTAGGGTTGTCATATAAGTAAACCAAATGTCATTTCTAACCACACTCATTCCACAACATTCGCACATTTAAATCGAACTTGTAAAACGAATTGTGCATGCTTCTATTCTACTTTTAAGCTTATTCTTTGATTCTAAGCTTATTTTTAAATTCTAATGACACGGGGACGATTATATGTGTTAGGGTTGTCATATAAGTAAACCAAATGTCATTTCTAACCACACTCATTCCAGAACATTCACACATTTGAATCGAACTTGTAAAACGAATTGTGCATGCTTCTATTCTACTTTTAAGCTTATTCTTTGATTCTAAGCTTATTTTTAAATTCTAATGACACGGAGACGATTATATGTGTTAGGGTTGTCATATAAGTAAACCAAATGTCATTTTTACCCACACACATTGCACAACATTCACACATTTGAATCATACTTGTAAAACGAATTGTGCATGCTTCTATTCTACTTTTAAGCTTATTCTTTGATTCTAAGCTTATTTTTGAATTCTAATGACACGGAGACGATTATATGTGTTAGGGTTGTCATATAAGTAAACCAAATGTCAATTCTAACCACACTCATTCCACAACATTCACACAATTGAATTAAACTTGTAAAACGAACTGTGCATGCTTCTATTCTAGTTTTAAGCTTATTCTTTGATTCTAAGCTTATTTTTGAATTCTAATGACACGGAGACGATAATATGTGTTAGGGTTGTCATATAAGTAAACCAAATGTAATTTCTACCCACACACATTGCACAACATTCACACATTTGAATCATTCTTGTAAAACGAACTGTGCATGCTTCTATTCTTCTTTTAAGCTAATTCTTTGATTCTAAGCTTATTTTTGAATTCTAATTACACGGAGACGATTATATGGGTTAGGGTTGTCATATAAGTAAAACCAAATGTCATTTCTAACCACACACATTGCACAACATTCACACATTTGAATCGAACTTGTAAAACGAACTATGCGTGCATCTATTCTACTTTTAAGCTTATTCTTTGATTCTAAGCTTATTTTTGAATTCTAATGACACGGAGACGATAATATGTGTTAGGGTTGTCATATAAGTAAACCAAATGTAATTTCTACCCACACACATTGCACAACATTCACACATTTGAATCATACTTGTAACACGAACTGTGCATGCTTCTATTCTACTTTTAAGCTTATTCTTTGATTCTAAGCTTAATTTTGAATTCTAATGACACGGAGACGATTATATGTGTTAGGGTTGTCATATAAGTAAACCAAATGTCATTTCTAACCACACACATTGCACAACATTCACACATTTGAATCATACTTGTAAAACGAACTGTGCATGCTTCTATTCTACTTTTAAGCTTATTCTTTGATTCTAAGCTTATTTTTGAATTCTAATGACACGGAGACGATTATATGTGTCAGAGTTGTCATATAAGTAAACCAAAAGTCATTTCTAACCACACTCATTCCACAACATTCACACATTTGAATCGAACTTGTAAAACGAATTGTGCATGCTTCTATTCTACTTTTAAGCTTATTCTTTGATTCTAAGCTTATTTTTAAATTCTAATGACACGGAGACGATTATATGTGTTAGGGTTGTCATATAAGTAAACCAAATGTCATTTCTAACCACACTCATTCCACAACATTCACACATTTGAATCATACTTGTAAAACGAACTGTGCATGCTTCTATTCTTCTTTTAAGCTAATTCTTTGATTCTAAGCTTATTTTTGAATTCTAATTACACGGAGACGATTATATGTGTTAGGGTTGTCATATAAGTAAAACCAAATGTCATTTCTAACCACACACATTGCACAACATTCACACATTTGAATCGAACTTGTAAAACGAACTATGCGTGCATCTATTCTACTTTTAAGCTTATTCTTTGATTCTAAGCTTATTTTTGAATTCTAATGACACGGACACGATAATATGTGTTAGGGTTGTCATATAAGTAAACCAAATGTAATTTCTACCCACACACATTGCACAACATTCACACATTTGAATCATTCTTGTAAAACGAACTGTGCATGCTTCTATTCTTCTTTTAAGCTAATTCTTTGATTCTAAGCTTATTTTTGAATTCTAATTACACGGAGACGATTATATGTGTTAGGGTTGTCATATAAGTAAAACCAAATGTCATTTCTAACCACACACATTGCACAACATTCACACATTTGAATCGAACTTGTAAAACGAACTATGCGTGCATCTATTCTACTTTTAAGCTTATTCTTTGATTCTAAGCTTATTTTTGAATTCTAATGACACGGACACGATAATATGTGTTAGGGTTGTCATATAAGTAAACCAAATGTAATTTCTACCCACACACATTGCACAACATTCACACATTTGAATCATTCTTGTAAAACGAACTGTGCATGCTTCTATTCTTCTTTTAAGCTAATTCTTTGATTCTAAGCTTATTTTTGAATTCTAATTACACGGAGACGATTATATGTGTTAGGGTTGTCATATAAGTAAAACCAAATGTCATTTCTAACCACACACATTGCACAACATTCACACATTTGAATCGAACTTGTAAAACGAACTATGCGTGCATCTATTCTACTTTTAAGCTTATTCTTTGATTCTAAGCTTATTTTTGAATTCTAATGACACGGAGACGATAATATGTGTTAGGGTTGTCATATAAGTAAACCAAATGTAATTTCTACCCACACACATTGCACAACATTCACACATTTGAATCATACTTGTAAAACGAACTGTGCATGCTTCTATTCTACTTTTAAGCTTATTCTTTGATTCTAATCTTATTTTTGAATTCTAATGACACGGAGACGATTATATGTGTTAGGGTTGTCATATAAGTAAACCAAATGTCATTTCTAACCACACTCATTCCACAACATTCGCACATTTAAATCGAACTTGTAAAACGAATTGTGCATGCTTCTATTCTACTTTTAAGCTTATTCTTTGATTCTAAGCTTATTTTTAAATTCTAATGACACGGGGACGATTATATGTGTTAGGGTTGTCATATAAGTAAACCAAATGTCATTTCTAACCACACTCATTCCACAACATTCACACATTTGAATCGAACTTGTAAAACGAATTGTGCATGCTTCTATTCTACTTTTAAGCTTATTCTTTGATTCTAAGCTTATTTTTAAATTCTAATGACACGGAGACGATTATATGTGTTAGGGTTGTCATATAAGTAAACCAAATGTCATTTTTACCCACACACATTGCACAACATTCACACATTTGAATCATACTTGTAAAACGAATTGTGCATGCTTCTATTCTACTTTTAAGCTTATTCTTTGATTCTAAGCTTATTTTTGAATTCTAATGACACGGAGACGATTATATGTGTTAGGGTTGTCATATAAGTAAACCAAATGTCAATTCTAACCACACTCATTCCACAACATTCACACAATTGAATCAAACTTGTAAAACGAACTGTGCATGCTTCTATTCTAGTTTTAAGCTTATTCTTTGATTCTAAGCTTATTTTTGAATTCTAATGACACGGAGACGATAATATGTGTTAGGGTTGTCATATAAGTAAACCAAATGTAATTTCTACCCACACACATTGCACAACATTCACACATTTGAATCATTCTTGTAAAACGAACTGTGCATGCTTCTATTCTTCTTTTAAGCTAATTCTTTGATTCTAAGCTTATTTTTGAATTCTAATTACACGGAGACGATTATATGTGTTAGGGTTGTCATATAAGTAAAACCAAATGTCATTTCTAACCACACACATTGCACAACATTCACACATTTGAATCGAACTTGTAAAACGAACTATGCGTGCATCTATTCTACTTTTAAGCTTATTCTTTGATTCTAAGCTTATTTTTGAATTCTAATGACACGGAGACGATAATATGTGTTAGGGTTGTCATATAAGTAAACCAAATGTAATTTCTACCCACACACATTGCACAACATTCACACATTTGAATCATACTTGTAAAACGAACTGTGCATGCTTCTATTCTACTTTTAAGCTTATTCTTTGATTCTAAGCTTAATTTTGAATTCTAATGACACGGAGACGATTATATGTGTTAGGGTTGTCATATAACTAAACCAAATGTCATTTCTAACCACACACATTGCACAACATTCACACATTTGAATCATACTTGTAAAACGAACTGTGCATGCTTCTATTCTACTTTTAAGCTTATTCTTTGATTCTAAGCTTATTTTTGAATTCTAATGACACGGAGACGATTATATGTGTTAGGGTTGTCATATAAGTAAACCAAATGTCATTTCTACCCTCACATTGCACAATATTCACACATTTGAATCAAACTTGTAAAAGGAACCATGCATGCTTCTATTCTACTTTTAAGCTTATTCTTTGATTCTAATCTTATTTTTGAATTCTAATGACACGGAGACGATTATATGTGTTAGGGTTGTCATATAAGTAAACCAAATGTCATTTCTAACCACACTCATTCCACAACATTCGCACATTTAAATCGAACTTGTAAAACGAATTGTGCATGCTTCTATTCTACTTTTAAGCTTATTCTTTGATTCTAAGCTTATTTTTAAATTCTAATGACACGGGGACGATTATATGTGTTAGGGTTGTCATATAAGTAAACCAAATGTCATTTCTAACCACACTCATTCCACAACATTCACACATTTGAATCGAACTTGTAAAACGAATTGTGCATGCTTCTATTCTACTTTTAAGCTTATTCTTTGATTCTAAGCTTATTTTTAAATTCTAATGACACGGAGACGATTATATGTGTTAGGGTTGTCATATAAGTAAACCAAATGTCATTTTTACCCACACACATTGCACAACATTCACACATTTGAATCATACTTGTAAAACGAATTGTGCATGCTTCTATTCTACTTTTAAGCTTATTCTTTGATTCTAAGCTTATTTTTGAATTCTAATGACACGGAGACGATTATATGTGTTAGGGTTGTCATATAAGTAAACCAAATGTCAATTCTAACCACACTCATTCCACAACATTCACACAATTGAATTAAACTTGTAAAACGAACTGTGCATGCTTCTATTCTAGTTTTAAGCTTATTCTTTGATTCTAAGCTTATTTTTGAATTCTAATGACACGGAGACGATAATATGTGTTAGGGTTGTCATATAAGTAAACCAAATGTAATTTCTACCCACACACATTGCACAACATTCACACATTTGAATCATTCTTGTAAAACGAACTGTGCATGCTTCTATTCTTCTTTTAAGCTAATTCTTTGATTCTAAGCTTATTTTTGAATTCTAATTACACGGAGACGATTATATGGGTTAGGGTTGTCATATAAGTAAAACCAAATGTCATTTCTAACCACACACATTGCACAACATTCACACATTTGAATCGAACTTGTAAAACGAACTATGCGTGCATCTATTCTACTTTTAAGCTTATTCTTTGATTCTAAGCTTATTTTTGAATTCTAATGACACGGAGACGATAATATGTGTTAGGGTTGTCATATAAGTAAACCAAATGTAATTTCTACCCACACACATTGCACAACATTCACACATTTGAATCATACTTGTAACACAAACTGTGCATGCTTCTATTCTACTTTTAAGCTTATTCTTTGATTCTAAGCTTAATTTTGAATTCTAATGACACGGAGACGATTATATGTGTTAGGGTTGTCATATAAGTAAACCAAATGTCATTTCTAACCACACACATTGCACAACATTCACACATTTGAATCATACTTGTAAAACGAACTGTGCATGCTTCTATTCTACTTTTAAGCTTATTCTTTGATTCTAAGCTTATTTTTGAATTCTAATGACACGGAGACGATTATATGTGTCAGAGTTGTCATATAAGTAAACCAAAAGTCATTTCTAACCACACTCATTCCACAACATTCACACATTTGAATCGAACTTGTAAAACGAATTGTGCATGCTTCTATTCTACTTTTAAGCTTATTCTTTGATTCTAAGCTTATTTTTAAATTCTAATGACACGGAGACGATTATATGTGTTAGGGTTGTCATATAAGTAAACCAAATGTCATTTCTAACCACACTCATTCCACAACATTCACACATTTGAATCATACTTGTAAAACGAACTGTGCATGCTTCTATTCTTCTTTTAAGCTAATTCTTTGATTCTAAGCTTATTTTTGAATTCTAATTACACGGAGACGATTATATGTGTTAGGGTTGTCATATAAGTAAAACCAAATGTCATTTCTAACCACACACATTGCACAACATTCACACATTTGAATCGAACTTGTAAAACGAACTATGCGTGCATCTATTCTACTTTTAAGCTTATTCTTTGATTCTAAGCTTATTTTTGAATTCTAATGACACGGACACGATAATATGTGTTAGGGTTGTCATATAAGTAAACCAAATGTAATTTCTACCCACACACATTGCACAACATTCACACATTTGAATCATTCTTGTAAAACGAACTGTGCATGCTTCTATTCTTCTTTTAAGCTAATTCTTTGATTCTAAGCTTATTTTTGAATTCTAATTACACGGAGACGATTATATGTGTTAGGGTTGTCATATAAGTAAAACCAAATGTCATTTCTAACCACACACATTGCACAACATTCACACATTTGAATCGAACTTGTAAAACGAACTATGCGTGCATCTATTCTACTTTTAAGCTTATTCTTTGATTCTAAGCTTATTTTTGAATTCTAATGACACGGACACGATAATATGTGTTAGGGTTGTCATATAAGTAAACCAAATGTAATTTCTACCCACACACATTGCACAACATTCACACATTTGAATCATTCTTGTAAAACGAACTGTGCATGCTTCTATTCTTCTTTTAAGCTAATTCTTTGATTCTAAGCTTATTTTTGAATTCTAATTACACGGAGACGATTATATGTGTTAGGGTTGTCATATAAGTAAAACCAAATGTCATTTCTAACCACACACATTGCACAACATTCACACATTTGAATCGAACTTGTAAAACGAACTATGCGTGCATCTATTCTACTTTTAAGCTTATTCTTTGATTCTAAGCTTATTTTTGAATTCTAATGACACGGAGACGATAATATGTGTTAGGGTTGTCATATAAGTAAACCAAATGTAATTTCTACCCACACACATTGCACAACATTCACACATTTGAATCATACTTGTAAAACGAACTGTGCATGCTTCTATTCTACTTTTAAGCTTATTCTTTGATTCTAATCTTATTTTTGAATTCTAATGACACGGAGACGATTATATGTGTTAGGGTTGTCATATAAGTAAACCAAATGTCATTTCTAACCACACTCATTCCACAACATTCGCACATTTAAATCGAACTTGTAAAACGAATTGTGCATGCTTCTATTCTACTTTTAAGCTTATTCTTTGATTCTAAGCTTATTTTTAAATTCTAATGACACGGGGACGATTATATGTGTTAGGGTTGTCATATAAGTAAACCAAATGTCATTTCTAACCACACTCATTCCACAACATTCACACATTTGAATCGAACTTGTAAAACGAATTGTGCATGCTTCTATTCTACTTTTAAGCTTATTCTTTGATTCTAAGCTTATTTTTAAATTCTAATGACACGGAGACGATTATATGTGTTAGGGTTGTCATATAAGTAAACCAAATGTCATTTTTACCCACACACATTGCACAACATTCACACATTTGAATCATACTTGTAAAACGAATTGTGCATGCTTCTATTCTACTTTTAAGCTTATTCTTTGATTCTAAGCTTATTTTTGAATTCTAATGACACGGAGACGATTATATGTGTTAGGGTTGTCATATAAGTAAACAAAATGTCAATTCTAACCACACTCATTCCACAACATTCACACAATTGAATTAAACTTGTAAAACGAACTGTGCATGCTTCTATTCTAGTTTTAAGCTTATTCTTTGATTCTAAGCTTATTTTTGAATTCTAATGACACGGAGACGATAATATGTGTTAGGGTTGTCATATAAGTAAACCAAATGTAATTTCTACCCACACACATTGCACAACATTCACACATTTGAATCATTCTTGTAAAACGAACTGTGCATGCTTCTATTCTTCTTTTAAGCTAATTCTTTGATTCTAAGCTTATTTTTGAATTCTAATTACACGGAGACGATTATATGTGTTAGGGTTGTCATATAAGTAAAACCAAATGTCATTTCTAACCACACACATTGCACAACATTCACACATTTGAATCGAACTTGTAAAACGAACTATGCGTGCATCTATTCTACTTTTAAGCTTATTCTTTGATTCTAAGCTTATTTTTGAATTCTAATGACACGGAGACGATAATATGTGTTAGGGTTGTCATATAAGTAAACCAAATGTAATTTCTACCCACACACATTGCACAACATTCACACATTTGAATCATACTTGTAAAACGAACTGTGCATGCTTCTATTCTACTTTTAAGCTTATTCTTTGATTCTAAGCTTAATTTTGAATTCTAATGACACGGAGACGATTATATGTGTTAGGGTTGTCATATAAGTAAACCAAATGTCATTTCTAACCACACACATTGCACAACATTCACACATTTGAATCATACTTGTAAAACGAACTGTGCATGCTTCTATTCTACTTTTAAGCTTATTCTTTGATTCTAAGCTTATTTTTGAATTCTAATGACACGGAGACGATTATATGTGTTAGGGTTGTCATATAAGTAAACCAAATGTCATTTCTACCCTCACATTGCACAATATTCACACATTTGAATCAAACTTGTAAAAGGAACCATGCATGCTTCTATTCTACTTTTAAGCTTATTCTTTGATTCTAATCTTATTTTTGAATTCTAATGACACGGAGACGATTATATGTGTTAGGGTTGTCATATAAGTAAACCAAATGTCATTTCTAACCACACACATTGCACAACATTCACAAATTTGAATCATACTTGTAAAACGAATTGTGCATGCTTCTATTCTACTTTTAAGCTTATTCTTTGATTCTAAGCTTATTTTTAAATTCTAATGACACGGGGACGATTATATGTGTTAGGGTTGTCATATAAGTAAACCAAATGTCATTTCTAACCACACTCATTCCACAACATTCACACATTTGAATCGAACTTGTAAAACGAATTGTGCATGCTTCTATTCTACTTTTAAGCTTATTCTTTGATTCTAAGCTTATTTTTAAATTCTAATGACACGGAGACGATTATTTGTGTTAGGGTTGTCATATAAGTAAACCAAATGTCATTTTTACCCACACACATTGCACAACATTCACACATTTGAATCATACTTGTAAAACGAATTGTGCATGCTTCTATTCTACTTTTAAGCTTATTCTTTGATTCTAAGCTTATTTTTGAATTCTAATGACACGGAGACGATTATATGTGTTAGGGTTGTCATATAAGTAAACCAAATGTCAATTCTAACCACACTCATTCCACAACATTCACACAATTGAATTAAACTTGTAAAACGAACTGTGCATGCTTCTATTCTAGTTTTAAGCTTATTCTTTGATTCTAAGCTTATTTTTGAATTCTAATGACACGGAGACGATAATATGTGTTAGGGTTGTCATATAAGTAAACCAAATGTAATTTCTACCCACACACATTGCACAACATTCACACATTTGAATCATTCTTGTAAAACGAACTGTGCATGCTTCTATTCTTCTTTTAAGCTAATTCTTTGATTCTAAGCTTATTTTTGAATTCTAATTACACGGAGACGATTATATGGGTTAGGGTTGTCATATAAGTAAAACCAAATGTCATTTCTAACCACACACATTGCACAACATTCACACATTTGAATCGAACTTGTAAAACGAACTATGCGTGCATCTATTCTACTTTTAAGCTTATTCTTTGATTCTAAGCTTATTTTTGAATTCTAATGACACGGAGACGATAATATGTGTTAGGGTTGTCATATAAGTAAACCAAATGTAATTTCTACCCACACACATTGCACAACATTCACACATTTGAATCATACTTGTAAAACGAACTGTGCATGCTTCTATTCTACTTTTAAGCTTATTCTTTGATTCTAATCTTATTTTTGAATTCTAATGACACGGAGACGATTATATGTGTTAGGGTTGTCATATAAGTAAACCAAATGTCATTTCTAACCACACTCATTCCACAACATTCGCACATTTAAATCGAACTTGTAAAACGAATTGTGCATGCTTCTATTCTACTTTTAAGCTTATTCTTTGATTCTAAGCTTATTTTTAAATTCTAATGACACGGGGACGATTATATGTGTTAGGGTTGTCATATAAGTAAACCAAATGTCATTTCTAACCACACTCATTCCACAACATTCACACATTTGAATCGAACTTGTAAAACGAATTGTGCATGCTTCTATTCTACTTTTAAGCTTATTCTTTGATTCTAAGCTTATTTTTAAATTCTAATGACACGGAGACGATTATATGTGTTAGGGTTGTCATATAAGTAAACCAAATGTCATTTTTACCCACACACATTGCACAACATTCACACATTTGAATCATACTTGTAAAACGAATTGTGCATGCTTCTATTCTACTTTTAAGCTTATTCTTTGATTCTAAGCTTATTTTTGAATTCTAATGACACGGACACGATAATATGTGTTAGGGTTGTCATATAAGTAAACCAAATGTAATTTCTACCCACACACATTGCACAACATTCACACATTTGAATCATTCTTGTAAAACGAACTGTGCATGCTTCTATTCTTCTTTTAAGCTAATTCTTTGATTCTAAGCTTATTTTTGAATTCTAATTACACGGAGACGATTATATGTGTTAGGGTTGTCATATAAGTAAAACCAAATGTCATTTCTAACCACACACATTGCACAACATTCACACATTTGAATCGAACTTGTAAAACGAACTATGCGTGCATCTATTCTACTTTTAAGCTTATTCTTTGATTCTAAGCTTATTTTTGAATTCTAATGACACGGAGACGATAATATGTGTTAGGGTTGTCATATAAGTAAACCAAATGTAATTTCTACCCACACACATTGCACAACATTCACACATTTGAATCATACTTGTAAAACGAACTGTGCATGCTTCTATTCTACTTTTAAGCTTATTCTTTGATTCTAATCTTATTTTTGAATTCTAATGACACGGAGACGATTATATGTGTTAGGGTTGTCATATAAGTAAACCAAATGTCATTTCTAACCACACTCATTCCACAACATTCGCACATTTAAATCGAACTTGTAAAACGAATTGTGCATGCTTCTATTCTACTTTTAAGCTTATTCTTTGATTCTAAGCTTATTTTTAAATTCTAATGACACGGGGACGATTATATGTGTTAGGGTTGTCATATAAGTAAACCAAATGTCATTTCTAACCACACTCATTCCACAACATTCACACATTTGAATCGAACTTGTAAAACGAATTGTGCATGCTTCTATTCTACTTTTAAGCTTATTCTTTGATTCTAAGCTTATTTTTAAATTCTAATGACACGGAGACGATTATATGTGTTAGGGTTGTCATATAAGTAAACCAAATGTCATTTTTACCCACACACATTGCACAACATTCACACATTTGAATCATACTTGTAAAACGAATTGTGCATGCTTCTATTCTACTTTTAAGCTTATTCTTTGATTCTAAGCTTATTTTTGAATTCTAATGACACGGAGACGATTATATGTGTTAGGGTTGTCATATAAGTAAACAAAATGTCAATTCTAACCACACTCATTCCACAACATTCACACAATTGAATTAAACTTGTAAAACGAACTGTGCATGCTTCTATTCTAGTTTTAAGCTTATTCTTTGATTCTAAGCTTATTTTTGAATTCTAATGACACGGAGACGATAATATGTGTTAGGGTTGTCATATAAGTAAACCAAATGTAATTTCTACCCACACACATTGCACAACATTCACACATTTGAATCATTCTTGTAAAACGAACTGTGCATGCTTCTATTCTTCTTTTAAGCTAATTCTTTGATTCTAAGCTTATTTTTGAATTCTAATTACACGGAGACGATTATATGTGTTAGGGTTGTCATATAAGTAAAACCAAATGTCATTTCTAACCACACACATTGCACAACATTCACACATTTGAATCGAACTTGTAAAACGAACTATGCGTGCATCTATTCTACTTTTAAGCTTATTCTTTGATTCTAAGCTTATTTTTGAATTCTAATGACACGGAGACGATAATATGTGTTAGGGTTGTCATATAAGTAAACCAAATGTAATTTCTACCCACACACATTGCACAACATTCACACATTTGAATCATACTTGTAAAACGAACTGTGCATGCTTCTATTCTACTTTTAAGCTTATTCTTTGATTCTAAGCTTAATTTTGAATTCTAATGACACGGAGACGATTATATGTGTTAGGGTTGTCATATAAGTAAACCAAATGTCATTTCTAACCACACACATTGCACAACATTCACACATTTGAATCATACTTGTAAAACGAACTGTGCATGCTTCTATTCTACTTTTAAGCTTATTCTTTGATTCTAAGCTTATTTTTGAATTCTAATGACACGGAGACGATTATATGTGTTAGGGTTGTCATATAAGTAAACCAAATGTCATTTCTACCCTCACATTGCACAATATTCACACATTTGAATCAAACTTGTAAAAGGAACCATGCATGCTTCTATTCTACTTTTAAGCTTATTCTTTGATTCTAATCTTATTTTTGAATTCTAATGACACGGAGACGATTATATGTGTTAGGGTTGTCATATAAGTAAACCAAATGTCATTTCTAACCACACACATTGCACAACATTCACAAATTTGAATCATACTTGTAAAACGAATTGTGCATGCTTCTATTCTACTTTTAAGCTTATTCTTTGATTCTAAGCTTATTTTTAAATTCTAATGACACGGGGACGATTATATGTGTTAGGGTTGTCATATAAGTAAACCAAATGTCATTTCTAACCACACTCATTCCACAACATTCACACATTTGAATCGAACTTGTAAAACGAATTGTGCATGCTTCTATTCTACTTTTAAGCTTATTCTTTGATTCTAAGCTTATTTTTAAATTCTAATGACACGGAGACGATTATTTGTGTTAGGGTTGTCATATAAGTAAACCAAATGTCATTTTTACCCACACACATTGCACAACATTCACACATTTGAATCATACTTGTAAAACGAATTGTGCATGCTTCTATTCTACTTTTAAGCTTATTCTTTGATTCTAAGCTTATTTTTGAATTCTAATGACACGGAGACGATTATATGTGTTAGGGTTGTCATATAAGTAAACCAAATGTCAATTCTAACCACACTCATTCCACAACATTCACACAATTGAATTAAACTTGTAAAACGAACTGTGCATGCTTCTATTCTAGTTTTAAGCTTATTCTTTGATTCTAAGCTTATTTTTGAATTCTAATGACACGGAGACGATAATATGTGTTAGGGTTGTCATATAAGTAAACCAAATGTAATTTCTACCCACACACATTGCACAACATTCACACATTTGAATCATTCTTGTAAAACGAACTGT
This sequence comes from Spergularia marina, assembly GCA_963680865.1. Lineage (NCBI taxonomy): Eukaryota > Viridiplantae > Streptophyta > Magnoliopsida > Caryophyllales > Caryophyllaceae > Spergularia > Spergularia marina. The sequence continues at coordinate 13,696,018 of OY804553.1, read as the reverse complement.
GCATGCTTCTATTCTTCTTTTAAGCTAATTCTTTGATTCTAAGCTTATTTTTGAATTCTAATTACACGGAGACGATTATATGGGTTAGGGTTGTCATATAAGTAAAACCAAATGTCATTTCTAACCACACACATTGCACAACATTCACACATTTGAATCGAACTTGTAAAACGAACTATGCGTGCATCTATTCTACTTTTAAGCTTATTCTTTGATTCTAAGCTTATTTTTGAATTCTAATGACACGGAGACGATAATATGTGTTAGGGTTGTCATATAAGTAAACCAAATGTAATTTCTACCCACACACATTGCACAACATTCACACATTTGAATCATACTTGTAAAACGAACTGTGCATGCTTCTATTCTACTTTTAAGCTTATTCTTTGATTCTAAGCTTAATTTTGAATTCTAATGACACGGAGACGATTATATGTGTTAGGGTTGTCATATAAGTAAACCAAATGTCATTTCTAACCACACACATTGCACAACATTCACACATTTGAATCATACTTGTAAAACGAACTGTGCATGCTTCTATTCTACTTTTAAGCTTATTCTTTGATTCTAAGCTTATTTTTGAATTCTAATGACACGGAGACGATTATATGTGTTAGGGTTGTCATATAAGTAAACCAAATGTCATTTCTACCCTCACATTGCACAATATTCACACATTTGAATCAAACTTGTAAAAGGAACCATGCATGCTTCTATTCTACTTTTAAGCTTATTCTTTGATTCTAATCTTATTTTTGAATTCTAATGACACGGAGACGATTATATGTGTTAGGGTTGTCATATAAGTAAACCAAATGTCATTTCTAACCACACTCATTCCACAACATTCGCACATTTAAATCGAACTTGTAAAACGAATTGTGCATGCTTCTATTCTACTTTTAAGCTTATTCTTTGATTCTAAGCTTATTTTTAAATTCTAATGACACGGGGACGATTATATGTGTTAGGGTTGTCATATAAGTAAACCAAATGTCATTTCTAACCACACTCATTCCACAACATTCACACATTTGAATCGAACTTGTAAAACGAATTGTGCATGCTTCTATTCTACTTTTAAGCTTATTCTTTGATTCTAAGCTTATTTTTAAATTCTAATGACACGGAGACGATTATATGTGTTAGGGTTGTCATATAAGTAAACCAAATGTCATTTTTACCCACACACATTGCACAACATTCACACATTTGAATCATACTTGTAAAACGAACTGTGCATGCTTCTATTCTACTTTTAAGCTTATTCTTTGATTCTAAGCTTATTTTTGAATTCTAATGACACGGAGACGATTATATGTGTTAGGGTTGTCATATAAGTAAACAAAATGTCAATTCTAACCACACTCATTCCACAACATTGACACAATTGAATTAAACTTGTAAAACGAACTGTGCATGCTTCTATTCTAGTTTTAAGCTTATTCTTTGATTCTAAGCTTATTTTTGAATTCTAATGACACGGAGACGATAATATGTGTTAGGGTTGTCATATAAGTAAACCAAATGTAATTTCTACCCACACACATTGCACAACATTCACACATTTGAATCATTCTTGTAAAACGAACTGTGCATGCTTCTATTCTTCTTTTAAGCTAATTCTTTGATTCTAAGCTTATTTTTGAATTCTAATTACACGGAGACGATTATATGGGTTAGGGTTGTCATATAAGTAAAACCAAATGTCATTTCTAACCACACACATTGCACAACATTCACACATTTGAATCGAACTTGTAAAACGAACTATGCGTGCATCTATTCTACTTTTAAGCTTATTCTTTGATTCTAAGCTTATTTTTGAATTCTAATGACACGGAGACGATAATATGTGTTAGGGTTGTCATATAAGTAAACCAAATGTAATTTCTACCCACACACATTGCACAACATTCACACATTTGAATCATACTTGTAAAACGAACTGTGCATGCTTCTATTCTACTTTTAAGCTTATTCTTTGATTCTAAGCTTAATTTTGAATTCTAATGACACGGAGACGATTATATGTGTTAGGGTTGTCATATAAGTAAACCAAATGTCATTTCTAACCACACACATTGCACAACATTCACACATTTGAATCATACTTGTAAAACGAACTGTGCATGCTTCTATTCTACTTTTAAGCTTATTCTTTGATTCTAAGCTTATTTTTGAATTCTAATGACACGGAGACGATTATATGTGTTAGGGTTGTCATATAAGTAAACCAAATGTCATTTCTACCCTCACATTGCACAATATTCACACATTTGAATCAAACTTGTAAAAGGAACCATGCATGCTTCTATTCTACTTTTAAGCTTATTCTTTGATTCTAATCTTATTTTTGAATTCTAATGACACGGAGACGATTATATGTGTTAGGGTTGTCATATAAGTAAACCAAATGTCATTTCTAACCACACTCATTCCACAACATTCGCACATTTAAATCGAACTTGTAAAACGAATTGTGCATGCTTCTATTCTACTTTTAAGCTTATTCTTTGATTCTAAGCTTATTTTTAAATTCTAATGACACGGGGACGATTATATGTGTTAGGGTTGTCATATAAGTAAACCAAATGTCATTTCTAACCACACTCATTCCACAACATTCACACATTTGAATCGAACTTGTAAAACGAATTGTGCATGCTTCTATTCTACTTTTAAGCTTATTCTTTGATTCTAAGCTTATTTTTAAATTCTAATGACACGGAGACGATTATATGTGTTAGGGTTGTCATATAACTAAACCAAATGTCATTTTTACCCACACACATTGCACAACATTCACACATTTGAATCATACTTGTAAAACGAATTGTGCATGCTTCTATTCTACTTTTAAGCTTATTCTTTGATTCTAAGCTTATTTTTGAATTCTAATGACACGGAGACGATTATATGTGTTAGGGTTGTCATATAAGTAAACCAAATGTCAATTCTAACCACACTCATTCCACAACATTCACACAATTGAATTAAACTTGTAAAACGAACTTGATGTAAAACTTGCTCTAATTTTTATGTGTTTTTGAGTTTGTAACGCAGCGGAATTAAAACAGAAAATAAAGGATATGAATTAGTCTAGAATCCTCGCAAGAATACTCGACTAAGACTAATTTGTACTAAGATCACAAAGAAACAAGCACAAACAAACGGCAAGCACCAAGATCACATAGAAACAAGGTACAAACCAAAAGAATACCTCGCAAGGCCAAGATTTTGAAGGAAACTCCCTTCGACTCTTCGATATTAATGCTCAAACTTGTATAATCTAATCTGAAAAACAATACAATAAGACTCTATATTTATACTAAATAGACTCATCTAGACCTTAGAGAATAAGGTAAGGTTCTAATAGAACTTTCCTTAATTCCGACTTATTTAAACTAGAACAACTCGGAAACCTCATAGGCTCCTTTATTATTTGGAAACTAAATAATAGTGAGAATTATATCTACTAAGAACTTCCTTAGCTTGGACGTGCATGACTTGGAGAATATAGAAGATTCGGTCATTCTTGTGTACCCGCGTAGAAACTGGACAGCTCAACTTAAAACAAGCATATCTCCTTCGTTACTTAACCATTTAAGGCATATGACCACTTTTCGGAAAGCTTAGATCATGAACTTTATTTTCCAATTTATGGCTCCTCGAAGTACTTACTATTTTAAAAGATATCGAGCCTGGAAGTTGACGTGATAGTCTCTGACTTCCATTATT